>CM037584.1:141253316-151253316 GCA_021018995.1 Chloranthus sessilifolius | reverse complement strand
TAAGTGCTTTATTTTCTCAAGTTGTGAGTTTAATTTGTATTTCCTCTGGTCTGCTATTTGATTTTGTGTGGAGACACCTCAATGGAGTTGTTGGTACCTAGGGATTGTTTTTCCAACCCTAGAACCTTAGGATTTAGTGAAATGGCTGACAAAAGCCCCTTTGTGGAGAACCTTGACCCCCCTCAAATAGACATCCCCACAACAACAAGAAAAATCAGTAAGGATTGCTGAGACATCCACTAGGGAGGGCATTGATGCCCTAGTTCCCCAACCTGAGAACCCCAGAAAGAAAAATGCACCAAAAAAGAGGGCTAGGGCTATTAATGCTAGCCTTAAAAAGGCCAAGAAACAAAAAAATGGCAAGGAGGTTGTCCCTGAAGGTAATCCACTGACAACTCCCAGTGAGTTCATGGCTGTCATTAAATTAGAGCCTGAGACTGCCTTTGCTAAGGCATTGTTTGAGAAGGAGTCCTTGTCTACCTAATCTATAGAATTTCTGATCAAGGCCTCGTTGGCATCTCTACTCAGGCCTCCATTGGAGTTACCTTTTCCTAGGTTAGTCTAGCTATTTTATCAGAACATCAGAGTCAAGAAAGATAATGCTAGAAACCCTGTGTTGCTGGTTTTAGTAGATGACTTGGAAATGTTGATAAATCCAGTTGAGATTGCCTTAGCTTTAGGGATGCCAGTTGCATACAACCTAGAGTGTGCCTTAGGGGCACCTCTGATTGCTCCCATTTCTGAGATAGCTGAGAAGATTACAAGAGGAATACATGCCTCAGGAGACTCCATCAGGAGGAGAGATTTGGAGCCCAGTCTGTTGTTCATGGATCATATTCTGAGGAGGAACATATATGTGATTGGGCACCAGCATGAGAGAAGGGCACCCCATAGCTGATTCCATCTATAACTTCTCTCAGGGGAATTACTTTGATACTGCCCAGCTGATCTTTGATGATATGGACATCCATCTGAAGGTGCAAAAGAAGCAAAAGTCCCATGCACTGCCATATAGCAAGCTGATTATAGCACTGCTAAAAGAGGGGGTTACCAGTTTCAGACGGGGGAGGATACAGAGACACTGCCACCTATTCAGTTTGGAAAGAAGTTTGGGAGATTAGTCTGATAATGGTGAAGAAGAAGAAAGATCAGATGGCTGAGGTAGCCCCCACCATCCAAGAAGCACAAGTAGCAGCAGCAACTGTTGCTACACCAGATACTCCTGCTGCTGCTAGCTCAGCCATCCCATACACCACCACTCAACCTTCCATCATCACCACCAGCATAATGCCAGTTCCTCCTACATCCACCATTCCACCCCCTACATCTTCCACAATCCCCATATTTGCCATTTCTCCATCATCCCCATCTAAAACAACCACCCCTATCCCTGTGCCAGACCCCAGTCAACCCACATTTCCTTTCACTTTACCCACTCCCACCATTACCAGAAAATACACAAAAAAAAATCCTCCACACAAATCAAAGCAATCACATACACACCAGACCTCATACCACAACCTACACCAAGTCTAAAGGCCATCCCATCAACCCATCCCATCTCAGTCCCCCAAACCAGTGGTATACCTAGCACCCAACCAACCCCACCTTCACCTTTCATAGTGGATGACAATTAGACCATGCCTACTGACATTGACCAAGCCACAACCACTGACCCTTTACCACCCTTTGAACCCATGGAGCAACTCATCACTACTGATTCCCTCCCTATTCCATTCATTTTTCCCTTTCTATGACCTAGACCCATATGCCACTGAGGGGTTCTCAACCATGTTGGACTCCATTATGGAGGACATCAACCATGATTTTATACCTCTACCTGATTCACCACAGCCAACCCATTTCACCCCTGACCCACCTTCTCCACCACCAACCCAATTCACCCATGCCCCAACCTCACCTTTCCAACCCATCCTAACCATCCCACCCATAATCCCCATCATTCCAGACCCCTTGCTCCTGATACTTTTCCTACTTACTGTTAAGACCTGAAAAGTACTACTTTTCACCCCTTAACTTAGCCTTTGATTAGACCCTTAGCCATCTAATAAAGTTTTGTTAAGTGTTTTCTGTAGATAATAAACAGCAGTGCAATAAGGCCAAAAATCATGTTAAGGAGCCTGTATTGGCACCAGAAGTCCCTCAGAAGAATGAGCCATGAATCCAGACCTGAAGCAAGCCTCGCGCAGCTGACAAAGCTTCAAAGGATTTAGAAAACTATGCTTCACGCAGTCCTCACGAGCTTCCCAAGACTTCACAACAAGTGCTCGCGTAGTTGAGTAACAGAAGAGCTTCAGAAGCACAACCTCACACAGCTCTCGCAAAGTTCAGGAGTAAATGGTCGGGCAGTTCAAGAAGACCTAAAATCAACCTCGCGTAGTTCACTCGAGAATCACCGAGGAGAGAGAGAGCCAGAGATTCTTCACTGTCACGCGAAGAGGCTGGATGCAAATGTCAAGAGAACCTGTCGCGTAGTTCAGAGAAGCCTCAAAGCTATCGTGAGGATCCTCACGAAGATCTATCAAGAAAAGAAGCTGTCGCGCGGTTCAGGAAGAAAGTAGCTTCACGAAGTCAGAAGTTAGCCTCGCGAAAATCTATTGTGAAATGGAATGCTTGCGCAGTTCTCACGCTATTCACAAGTAGCAATCCAATCGCGCGAAGCCCAATCCAGCGAGAGCTTAACTACCTACCTCACGACTGCTCAAAGCATTAAGAAGCTGCAACCCCGCGACGTCTGAAGTTTTAATATTAAACTCAACCACGCGAAGAATAGAGCTACCACGCGACAAGTCTGGGAATCGACTGTAACCCGGCGAACCTCTGAACTCTAACTTCCATCATTCTACAGAGGACTTTCTAGGAATTTCCAAGGATTAGGGCACGCACTCCCATGCTCAAATCTCTGTGCACGCGCCCCGAGGCATCCAAGGATCATTAATAGGCCATGTGGCATTGCTAAAATTAGGGTTTCCTAACCCTAATGCGCCGCCACACCCACTGCTATATAAACCTAAGCCTGGTTTAGGTTTGAAGAGGCCGGAAGAGTTCAGTTTTTGCTATGTTTTATTTTTAGCATTGTAGTCTTGTTTTTCTGTAGCCGTAAGTAGTTTTCCTTTTTCTTCTTCTTCTCTCCATGGCCCAACACTTGCTGGCCATGCCTTTATATGCTTATTAAGATTAGATTAATGGAATTTGTGATTGGGTATTGTACTTTTATGGGATTTATGTGTTTATGAGTTGCTCTGTGCAAGGCTGCTGCCTTGTGATCCGCCATTTCTTTGGCTGTGATTCAAACCAATGGAGGACTGATTCTAAGGTCCCATTCAGATCCAAGTGACCTGTGTGTCTAGGCTATCATGGTCCTATACAGCCTTAGCCCCACCATAGGACCCACTAGATCTGAAATCCCCATGGAAGCCTGAGCTGGTAGCCTTGTGACCATGGTGGTGGCAGCAATATTCTTGTTTTGTTTTGGGCTCTGTGAGGAGGATAGCCTCTGGGATAGTCTGTGACCATTTAAGTGGACAGGTTATAGCCTTAGGTTGAATCCAATCCGCCGATCCAAAATGGATCCTTCTTCTCCAAGCCTGAGCTTGTAGCCTGGTAGGAGATTGTACAGAGGCAGACTCCCCCATATTAGTATAGACCCGCCATCAGATGGCAGATCTGATCTGGGTATGGAGATTGTAGGCTTGTGACTGGACCATTGTAGGCCCACTCAAGCAATGGACAGCTAGATCTAAGGTGGTACTCAATCTCTTACTGGTTCTATGTGTCTGGGCTATCATGGTCCTATACAGCCTTAGCCCCACACATAGAGCTTTAGAGGTTGAGGTTCCCTATGGATTCCTGAGCTTGTAGCCTGGATGAAGTAGTGCCTACAATGATTAACTTATTTTGACCCATCTCTGGAGTGTGGTTCCCTTATGGGATAGTCTGGGACCATTTAAGTGGACAGGTTATAACCTTAAGGGATTGGATCATGGCACAGGGATGAGCTGAATTCTTTCTCCTCTTTGGTGATAATGTAGCCATTGGACAGGATTTCTATACCAGCAGATCTGGATCTGAGTCATAAATTCCAACAGATCTGAACGCAACAGCATACTTCTCACCCTTTTATATTTATTTTCCCTCACTCCATCCATCTTCTCAACCCTTTTCTGTAGTTAGTAGGCTACCTTAGGATACTTAGAATAAGTGACCCTAAACTCCCCTCCTTTTAGGACTGCCAGATCTGTAGTCAGATCTGGAGGGACTACTAGAGATGGCTCTCTTGGAGCTGTAGATCACCTTTCCTTGTGGGACAAACTCTTACTAATCAAAACTTGCTACAAATGGACCCTGTATCTTGCAGGTCTAAGATTTCTCAGTTGTGCTGATTCCATCCCCTATTTTACTTTGATTTTAAATTGCTTTTACCACCAACAAATAAAGTAAGCACATCTGGAGATCGCAACAAGTTTTTGGCATCACTGCCAGGGAAAGATGATCTATTAGTAGACCCTTAGTTTTTGTATTTTTAGTGTTCTTTGTAGCTTTGAATAATTGATACTGCTGATGTAATTTTAAATCTTTCTTGCAGATCTAGACAGCAACAGAGAAGAACAGTGGACTGCATTTGGAGATTAGCTACCTCTGTTTGCAAATTCTCTAAACCTTTAAAACTCTGTCTATTTCTCTTACAATATCTATAGCAGTATTAAGGATAGTTGTAAATTTATGTTTTCGTAAAATAGCTGTGAATTTGTTAGATAAATTCTTTGAGTCAAGTACAATGTGCCTGCAAGGAGTTGTCCCTGCTGGTGGTGTGTTTGTATGCTAGGTAGGAGATCTCTTAGTCCTACTTTAGAGCCTTTCAACCCAGAGCTAGAAAGGGGTAGAAGACTTAGAAGGAACAGGCACACCATAGTAGATCCCCCAATTGAATCTGAGACAGTACTCATGGGTGAAGAACAACCCAGAACTCTCAAGGAGTTGAATGCTCCGGATGACTATAACTCTCCATTTAGCATTCAATTTCCTGATGTTTAGGGGAATTATGAAATTAAAACTTCCATCATCTAGATGCTGCCCTCTTTCCATGGGCTTAGCAAGGAGGACCCTTACAAGCATATTGACCAATTTTTGGCCTTGTGCACCACATTCAATATCGCTGGTTTGGGACCTGAGGCTACTAGGCTCAAGCTCTTTCCCTTCTCTTTGAAGGATAGGGCTAGTACCTGGTTGGCCACTCTTCCCAACAATAGCATTGCATCTTGGAAAGACCTACAGACCAAGTTCCTGACAAAGTTCTTCCCTGAGACCAAAACGAGCCAGTTGAGGAAAGAAATTCTTGCTTTCGCCCAATCCCCAACTGAGGATTTTAATCAAGCCTGGGATAGGTTTAAGAAAATGTTCAAACAATGCCCCCACCACAAGATCCCAGACTGGCAGCTTGTACAAAGCTTCTACAATGGGATTGATGAAAAAAATAGAGATATGCTTGATACCTCTTGTGGTGGAGCCTACATGCACAAGACTGCTAATGAGGCATGGGAATTGTTTGAAGTAATCAGTGAAAATGCTTTTCAAAAGCTATCCCTGGCAAGAACTAGTCAGGAGTCTGTGTCAAAAGTGGAGCCTGCCGCATCGTCAAGAGGAAAAGTTTATGAGGTGTTTGGGAACAATGACCTGTAGCTGCAGATGGCAAACCTCTCTTTGAAGTTTGACAAATTTCTGACTGTGATGCAACCCAGAAGGGCTGCTCAAATGGTGGAGGCATGTCAGCACACAGTAGAGGAATGTCCATTTACAGGGCAATATCCTGAATTGGTATTGGAACATGCTGCTGCTGCACAATCTTTTGGCCAGCAATAATCTGGCGGCTACAACAGACAGCATATAGATACCAACACCAAAATGCTGGTTACCAATGGAGAGACCACCCAAATCTGAGGTGGAGGCAAGACAATTATATGCAGCCCCAGCAAATATTGGCTTTACCCCAAAGGCCTCAGCAGCAGTTCAATCAGGGATATGCCCCTAGGTCTAATTTTCAACAGCAGCAGCAGCCCCATCAGCAACAAAATCAATTGGTCTTACCCCCATCTCAACCCAAAAATACTTCTTTTGAGGACCAGGTCAAGCCTCACTGTAAAACCTGGGGTCCATGGCTCAGACTGTGAATTCTCATGGTCAGAGCATAAAGAAGATGGAAGAGCAGATTGGCCAACTAGCGAATGCCTTAGCTAAAAGTGAGGAGGGGAGGTTGTCAACCAGTGGTTAATCCCAAGGGCCAATTTTTGATTGGTGAAGGATCCTCAAACCTTGAGGGGCAAGGGGATCTTTCATTGACTTGATTCACAGAATTGTGCCATTGTGTATGTTATGTATTTTAGTATGGTTCGTTTTTTTTTTTTTTTTTTTTTTTTGTTTATAGGAATTTCTAGTGATCTCGTCGGAGTCTGAATGTATATGACCTGAGAATTATTCTGCCTGCTTTGGTTCTCATTCCCTTTGAATTGATGATTTTGAGTAAATGAATGATGATTGCACTGTTTTGATAATGAGAATGCTGTTTGAATATGATATTTTGGTTAAATGCTTTTGAGTAATTGCATGCTTAAATGTGGGGAACGCATGAGGGAATCCCTTTTTAGAATGACTGTGGGTGTCTCTGGAACAGAGAATGTGAGAGAATCCACCCACAAAACAAAGGAAAATGATAGACTAATGGGTGTGTGATCCTTGTCACTGCTACTGTCATGAGGTTCTGAAAAATAGGCGTGGTTTCTTCTCGCGCAGTTCATAAGATGTTAGCCTGCTAAGCTGTCGCGAGATTCAATACAATTGTGTAGACTCTCTCGCGCAATCCAAATGAAAGTCCAATCTTGCGAGCCACTCATTTCTATCCAGCGAGCTGACATTTTCAAAGCGCGCCGAGCCTCGCGATTTATATAATCCAACCCCGCGCTGCTTTCCTTTCTGTTTTCTCTTTCTTCTCCAGCCAGCGAAACCCTAGCTCTGACTCCCATTAATCTCTCTCCTCCAGCATCCTTTCTACAGTCCATCATTCACCTTCAAATTCTGGGGATTTGCTCCTAAAACCTCCTCCACCAGTTGCCCTCTGATTGGAGCTCTCGCGATTTTTCGTGTATTCGATTGAATAGAACCCTAAGTTTTAGGGTAAGACTCAGCTCTCAACCTTTGCTTTTCATTTTTCAAACTACACATTCACAGAGGAGAAGTTCCATGGCCCCTAAGAGCGCACCTGTGAAAAGAGCAAGGGATAAGGCCCCCATGGAGCCCACTCCCAAGAAGGCCAAGTCCTCAACGGCACCGCAAAAAGGGAAAGAAGTGGTTCAGAAAGGGGCCGAACTAACACCTGTTACTTTACACCCTCTGAGCTCCTGACTCTCCTTCCCTTGGAGCCTGAAGCTGTTTTTGACCTATCTTTCTTTGAGACGGAACCTCTGTCAGCCCCTGCCATTGAGTTCCTGCGCAAAGCTGGTTTGACCCCCCTACTGCAAGCTATCCCTGCACTAGCCTACCCTAGACTAGTGCAACTCTTTTACCAGCACATTAGGGCTAGACCAGACCATCGTGGGCAGCCAGGCATCCTTGTGTTAGTTGACAATTTTGAAATGTTACTGAGTCCTGAGCTGATTGCTGAAGTGATGGGCATCCCTGCTATCTTTGACCCCAATTGTGGATATGGCCCCCTTGTGTGTGCCCCCATTGATCCAATTGCACAGGCTCTTACCAGAGGATTGAAGGCCATCGGGGATTCCATCAAGAGAAGAGACCTGGACCCTAAACTTTTGTTCATTGATCAAGTTCTACGAAAGAACATTTATTATATCGGCCATCAGCAGGAGAGGTGGACCCCAATTCCTGATGCTGTTTATTCCTTTTCTCTAGGCCACAGTTTCTATGCTGCCAGGTTGATGTTTGAGGCCATGAAGGATATTATGGTGAAGCTAGGGCACAAAAAGAAGCTCCACACTCTCCCCTATGCAAAGCTAATCACAAGACTACTCTTAAGGGGAGGATACAAGATACCAGTGGGGGAGTTAACTATTGACCTCCCCCCTACTACTTTCGCAAAGAGACAATGGGGGATCAGCAGGAGTCTGATGGATCCCAATAAGAAAAAGAAGGCTCAGATTACTTCTGAGAAAGGAGAGGGGACTGCTGTTGCAAAGGCCACCCCTGCTCCCAAAAAGGTGGCTAAAGCTCCTGCTCCCAAGAAGGTGGTGCAAGCTACTGTCACTACTGACTCTGCAGCAACACCTCCATCCACCACCCCTACCCATCCATCAGTTTCTTTGCCTATTCTATCTTTCCCTTTTCCTCTTTTATCTCCCTTTTCCATACCTACTCCAGATTTCCCTGTGATTTGTTCATGGGAGGAAAGTGTTGACCCCCATGACAATCCTTTACCTTCACCTACATTACCTCAGTACACACCCCCAATTCCCCCATCATCAGGCCCCCGAACCACAGCTATATTAAAAAGAAAACCTCTCACCACCCCATATCCTTACCTACACCAACCACCCCTATCATTCCCAAAACCCCACACATTGACCCACCACCATCCCACCATCCCTACTTCACCTCCACTCCTGCATCTTGACTTTAACCTCGCCACTACTTCTAGATATCAGGCCTTCATGGCTACCTTGCTTGACACCATGCCAACCCATGATATCCCTCTCCCAGATTCCCCACTTCCTTTCCCACATCACTCACCAGAACCTCCATCTCCTCCTCCTACAACCTTCCATCATGCCCCTACTTCCCCTTTCCAACCAGTTCCCTCTTCTTCTCATACTCCACCCCAACCCCACTTAGACACACTTACCCATATCCTTTCCTTAATACATGACATTCAAACCCAACTATTAACCACAACACACACCCAAGACCAAATGCTCGACATCACCACCATCAAATCCACCCTTCAAACATTGACAAAACCACCCATCTCTCGCACAAACACCTCCTACTCCACAAATCCAGTCCCTTCCACCTCTCGACTCCACAGTGCAACCAGATTTTCCCCCCATTGACTTAATTACAACCCTCATCCTCCACACCATACCCCACCACTCCCTCCCCACCCCACCTATCCTCCCCCACTCATTTTACCGCCACCACAATTTACCAACCACTCAACCCAAATGCACCCCATTCCCTTCCCATCCACCTTTCCCATTAACCCCACACATTTTAACCCCACCCTTACCATTCGGACCCTTCACCATTCCATTTTACCCTTACCAGAACCACCCACCTTGTGACCCCCTTCATTTACTTTTCCACCCATGCCTTCCATCCCACCTCTTATCCTACCCCTCCTCAATTCACCACCACTCGGACCCAGAACCTTCTACCCCTCCCCCTTAACTAGACTTCATCACTACAGCTTCCACTTTACCCCCACAGGACCAATCACCTTCTACTTCTTCCACTCCATTTCTACCAATCTTATCACGACATTCCTACTACACCCCTCCTTACTTCACCCTCCTCCATGCCATGAGGGACAATGCCTACATCAAGAGGGATGTTCTCAGGGGAATGGCCCAACTTCGACAATCCATTGAGTACCCGTTGCTGCAGAAGTTGAGTGACTTGAAGCTTGCTCACAGACAGCAGCTGAGAGATATTTCAAAAGGATGGGAGAATATTTTAGGGACCCTCACTGCGACAAAGGCTGATGCAACTTACTATAAACTGCAGGCGGAGATGGAGAAAGCCAATGCCGAGCTGGAGCACAAGAGAGCCCGGATGTTTGAAAAGTGGCTGAACAATGCTGAGGAGATCCATAGGCTCACTAAGGGGCTTTTTGATGCCAAACTCCTTTATGCTAAAAAATAGATTGAAATTTTACAAAAAAGGATTGCATCTCTGACAGGCCAACCCATTCAAGCCACCCCTCTTGCTACAGCACCCCCTGAGGCCCCACCTTCCACACACCCTGGGCCATCTTCTTCCACTCCCCCTGCTCCTACATCTACATCTCCTCCTCCTCCACCTCCTCTGCCATCTTCTTCCCTTCCCCCTCATCCTCCACCTCCTACTCAAGAACCTCCACCACCTCCTGCTCCAGTGCCTCCCCCTGCTAAATCTCCTGCACCCAAAAGAAAAAGGGCTGCTCCCAAGAAACCTTCTCCCTCCAAAAGAGCCACTGCTGCCCAAAAAGGAAAAAAGCCTGCATCGCCATCCCCACCCCCAAAGGCCATCAGAGCGTCTGCTCAGGATGACCCCCATGGTTGGTTGCTTTCAAAAGATGAACGCATACAGGCTGCTACAGCCCTTGGATTGGACCCCACTGTTCTCTTTCCCTCTGATTCTGATTCTGACTCTGCCCCACCTGTGCATCCAAGTCCTAAAAACCCTATTGCTCCTCCTTCTTTTGACCCTACTGAGCAAACTTATCCTCAGAGAAGGAAAGTTACAGCTAAGAGGACTACTCACACGGCTGCCTCTATCAAAATTGGAAAAGAACAATCTGCCTAGTCTGAGGAGGCACCACCACTGAACCAGAAAGATAAAGGTAAGAGCCCGGTTGTCCTTCACAGGCAGAAAAGCAATAAAATCTCCTTATTCCCCCTCAGGACGCAAGGGCAAGGCTCAAAAGGGAAGGGCCCCAAAGGGAAGAGTCCCAAAGGAAAAAGTCCTATCAAATCACCTGAGCAAACCAAAGACAAATCTCCTGTGACCCCTCCTGCACCAAAGGCCCCCAGAATGAGGGTGAGGGCACCAAAAGCTCCAACCATGCCCAAAACAAGGAAGAGAGGGAAAGAAAGAAAAAAGAGGAAGAGGCTCTCCTTCGAGAGCAAGCCAAGAAGATGGGTTGGGCCTGGTTTTGATTAAGGCTCCGATTAGCTTGTACCTAGGATTTTTCTGTTTCTGCTTTTTCTTTTTTTTCTCCTGTTGTTTTTCATTTTGTACATTTCTCTCTTATATAATAGATTTTCTTCTTTTTTCATTGATATTTTTCTTTGTCTTGTGTTTGTTTTGCTCCATGTTATTTCCTTTTATTTTGCCATTAATAAATCTGCTGGACAACCACCTTTGAACCAGTGAGGACACTGCTCCTCATAGGTTTGGGGGTGTGGCAGGCAGATCCTGCCAATGGAATAGTTAACCTAAGTGCAGCAGAATCATGTGAGTACTATGGAAATGGAACCATGTTCACTGGAGAATCAGAAAAATAATGAAATTTAAAATTTTTTCCAGACTTTAGACAGCATAAACTTTTAAAATTTCACATCTCCATGATGAGATCACCAAGGAAACTCACTTGTATTAGCACTTAGTGAATCATTAGAGAGAGAAAAAGGTAAGGACATACTTAAGAATTCAAAGGAAGACCATAACCAGTGAGAACTGGGCCTATACAAAAAAAATTTCTTTGAGGAGTGACTAAGGCAATTTCTTCTAGCTCTAAGGATTGGCTGAATCACTGTGCTCACTAGAAGTTAGGCAACTACAAGTTGAAACTACTGACAGCATTCATGAGACTTAGGAAAGGATCAAGGCCTTCTTTTGGACAGTTTGAGCCTAAACAGACAAACCTTAAGCAACTGCCCTTGTCCATACCCCCTTTGAGCCTTAAATCCTAAATTTCTTCAAAATACACCTGAGTACTTACACCTGAACCTAT
This sequence comes from Chloranthus sessilifolius, assembly GCA_021018995.1. Taxonomy (NCBI): domain Eukaryota; kingdom Viridiplantae; phylum Streptophyta; class Magnoliopsida; order Chloranthales; family Chloranthaceae; genus Chloranthus; species Chloranthus sessilifolius. The sequence goes on along the minus strand of CM037584.1, from coordinate 151,241,636 downwards.
GTATCTGATTTAACCTTACCCTCACTCTAAGAATTCAGAAGGTAAAGGAACAAGAGTTGAAGATGGACTAGCTATGGTCAACATTAGGTGAATAAAAGAAGAAGTACCTCAAATTCTGGCAGTATGGTAACTGAGAAAATAGTGGCATTTCATAAAAGCAAAAATAAAATAAAAAGAAGAAAAATGCATAAAAAAGAAACAAAAATAATAATGAAGAGTAGTAAGAGAGGAGTTAAGAGGGAAATTTCATTGGAAAAATCAAAATCAAGAAGAGAAACTGATCACTTGAAATCTGAAAACCTCAAAGAAGATGAAAAGAGCTGAATTAAAGAAGGTGAAGTCATGAATCACCTCCTTCACCTACTGATTTCTCAATTTTGAACCCCTTTTCAACCTTCCATTCTTTTTAACCCCACTCCATAAGCCACATTATAGCCCAGTTAAAGCCCTTGTGATCCAAAGTTGAGTGAGCTGTCATGTGGAGATAAAAAGTTATCCAATCTATGGTGAGGATTTGTCAATGATACCAGAACTTCAGAGCTATGCCTATGCTCATGCTTACAGACCCATTTGGGGGATGTAACTGCTCTTGAGCTTGAGAGAAAATGAAACCCTCAACAGTTCTTTATAAGAGTATGCCCTGGAGAGTTTTTGGTCTGATATTGAATGCATTAAGTATGATCTACAACCTAATTTTTGATCCAGTGATGAGCTCAATGTTCACACACATGTGTGATTGGAAATGCTGTGCTTTCATGAGAGGCTTATACTATTTAAATTTTTGTGCAACCAATGTGTTTGAATTTCTTATATTTTTAATGATTCAAGGGTGAACTAACTCTGTTTCTTGACTGCTCACTTGATAATAATGCATTTTTGTTAACTGTCTCACTGAGAAGTTTGTGGGTGTCTTCACTGAAAACCCTCAGGAGACTGCACTCCTCCACTAGGGATCACCTAGGGGTTTAAAAGGCTTGGTACATATGCTAAATGTATTCGTGCTCCCTACGAAAGTGACATTTAAATTCTGTAGTTATTTTAATATAGCTTTGCTAAGGGACTAGCAAAGATTAGGTTTGGAGGTGTGTTAAGACCTGAAAAGTACCACTTTTCACCCCTTAACTTAGCCTTTGATTAGACCCTTAGCCATCTAATAAAGTTTTGTTAAGTATTTTCTGTAGATAATAAATAGTAGTGCAATAAGGCCAGAAATCATGTTAAGGAGCTTGTATTGGCACCAGAAGTCCCTCAGAAGAATGATCCATGAATCCAGACCTGAAGCATGCCTCGCGCAGCTGAAAAAGCTTCAAAGGATTCAAAAAACTATGCTTCGCATAGTCCTCGCGAGCTTCCCAAGACTTCACAACAAGTGCTCGCACAGTTGAGTAACAGAAGAGCTTCAGAAGCACAACCTCGCGCAGCTCTCGCGAAGTTTAAGAGTAAATGGTCACGCAATCTCGCGTAGTACAAGAAGACCTAAAATCAACCTCTCGCAGTTCACTCAAAACCGTTGAGGAGAGAGAGCTTCAGGAGATTCTTCGCGCAATAGCTGCGGGATGCAAATGTCAAGAGAACTTGTCGCACAGTTCAGAGAAGCCTCAAAGCTATCACGAGGATCCTCACAAAGATCTATTAAGAAAAGAAGTTGTGAAATGGAATGCTCACAAGTAGCAATCCAACCGCGCGAAGCCCAATCCAGCGAGTGCTTAACTACCTACCTCGCGACTGCTCAAAGCATTAAAAAGCTGCAACCTCGCGATGTCTAAAGTTTTAATGTTAAACTCAACCACGCGAAGAATAGAGCTACCACGCGACAAGTCTGGGAATCGACTGTAACCTGGCGAACCTCTGAACTCCAACTTTCATCATTCTGTAGAGGACGTTCTGGGAATTTCCAAGGATTAGGGCACGTACTCTCACGCTCAAATCTCCGTGCATGTGCCTCGAGGCATCTAAGGATCATTAATAGGCCACGTGGCATCGCTATAATTAGGGTTTCCTAACCCTAATGCGCCGCCACACCCACTGCTATATAAACCTAAGCCTGGTTTAGGTTTGAAGAGGCCGGAAGAGTTCAGTTTTTGCTCTATTTTATTTTTAGCATTGTAGTCTTATTTTTCTATAGCTGTAAGTAGTTTTCCTTTTTCTTCTTCTTCTCTCCATGGCCCAGCACTTGCTGGCCATGCCTTTGTATGCTTATTAAGATTAGATTAATGGAATTCGTGATCGGGTGTTATACTTTTATGGGATTTATGTGTTTGTGAGTTGCTCTGTGCAAGGCTGCTGCCTTGTGATCCGCCATTGCTTTGGCTGTGATTCAAAGCAATGGAGGACTGATTCTAAGGTCCCATTCAGATTCAAGTGACCTGTGTGTCTGAGCTATCATGGTCCTATACAGCCTTAGCCCCACCACAGGACCCACTAGATCTAAAATCCCCATGGAAGCCTGAGCTGGTAGCCTTGTGACCATGGTGGTGGCAGCAATATTCTTGTTTTGTTTTGGGCTCCATGAGGAGGATAGCCTCTGGGATAGTCTGTGACCATTTAAGTGGACAGGTTATAACCTTAAGGGATTGGATCATGGCACAGGGATGAGTTGAATTCTTTCTCCTCTTTGGTGATAATGTAGCCATTGGACAGGATTTCTTTACCAGCAAATCTGGATCAGAGTCATAAATTCCAGCAGATCTGAACCCAATAGCATACTTCTCACCCTTTTATATTTATTTTCCCTCACTCCATCCATCTTCTTAACCCTTTTCTGTAGTTAGTTCATTAGGCTACCTTATGATACTTAGAATAAGTGACCCTAAACTCCCCTCCTTTTAGGACTGCCAGATCTGTAGTCAGATCTGGAGGGACTACTAGAGATGGCTCCCTTGGAGCTGTAGATCACCTTTCCCTGTGGGACAAACTCTTACTTATCAAAACTTGCTACAAATGGACCCTGTATCTTGCAGGTCTAAGATTTCTCAGTTGTGTTGATTCCATCCCCTATTTTATTTTGATTTTAAATTGCTTTTACCACTAACAAATAAAGTAAGCACATCTGGAGATCGCAACACTTACCTCACTATAAACCCTGCTTCTTGCCAATACCCAACAACAGTCCACCCTCCAAACTTTCCTACAATCCATCCAGTCCACAATGCTCAACTTTATCCCAACACCACAGCCACCTATATCTATACCCACACCTGTACCCACTCCCCCTCCTTCACTTGAGCCCCTTCCCTCTGTGGTTACAGTAGCTGCTGCAACATAGACAAACCCTGAGCCTCTGGAGTTGAGCCCTACCCCACCTACCTTGACCTCTACGTTCACATAAACTGATCCTATGGTAGAGGATTTGCTCCTGTTACCCTTTGCTTCCACCTCTACCTTTATCCAAACAGACCTCTGTGAGGAGGAAATGACACCCTCCCTTCCACCATCATCCTTCCCATCATTCTCAGCCACTCATTCTTATAGTTTTGAGGACCCTACTGAAAGGGACATTATTTCTACTTCCTCAAATCCAATGCCCCATTTTTCACCCTCAAAAGAGAAATGGATGAAAACCTTTACATCAGGAGGGATGTCATTAGAGGGATGGCTGAGATCAATACTACAATAAAGCAGCCATTCTTAGTTGAGATTTCCCAGCTACAGCTGGACCACAGAGTTGAAAAGAGGAAGATAGAGCAAGCAATGATGCTTATCCTAGAGTTATACCAAGAGCAAAAGCAGAAATTAGAGATGTTGGAAAAACTTGTGGACATACTCCAAAAAACCATTTCAGTGATGCACTCACCCTCATCAGCTGGAGTGTCCATTAAGGAGCCTACCATGCAGAAGGGCAGCACCAAGCCACAGAAGCCAGCTAGAATAAAATCAAAGGCTGGTGCTGCCACAACTGAACCTGTGAAGAAAAGGAGACCCAAATCAAAATTGCCCATAGATATCTTGTCAGACTCAGATTTTGAGATAAATTCAGATTAGCTCTAAGATGTAGTTCAGTCAGTTTGTAATTAGATGTTAATTTCCAGGTCTGTTTGTAATATAGGGTCTACTTTCAGTTTTTTCTATGTATGGTATCTTGTACATTTTTCTAGTTAATGAAATTAGCTATTTGTGTGCCTCTATACATTGCCTTTATTTCTCTATTTTTAATTGTTAGTGGCATTATATCTCTGTTTTATTACCCTGTTGTTCCTACATGTTATATCTCTGAAACAGTGAGGACACTGTTCCTGATAGGTTTGGGGGTGTGGCAGGGTAAGCCAATGCGATAGTTAACTTAAGTGCAGTAATATTAAGTGAGTAAGAAATAAATAGAGCGAAGTTCACCTAAGAAATTTTGAAAAGGGGAATCTTAAACTGGTACAGACTTGTTAACAATAAAATCATTAAAATTTCAATACTGCCATGAGGTGAACATCAAGAATTTTTTTTTTAGTACCGAGTGAACCAGTGAGGAGAGAAAAGGTGAGGACATGCTCAAGAATTCAACTGAAGACCATACCTAGTGAGATTTGGGCCTACAAAATTTTTTTTAGAGTGCATATGGCAAAATCTTTTTTGCTCTAAGGACTGGTTGATTCAAATCCTTTTCACTAGAAGTTAGGCACCTCAAAGTTGAAACTTTTGGCAGTATGCATAACACTAAGGAGATGATCAAGGCCTTCATTTGGACAGTTTGAGCCTAAAAGTATCAACCCATTGAAACTGCCCTTTTGCACACACTTTTTAAGCCTTCAAATTAATTTTTCTTCAAGATACACCAAAGTACCTGCACCTCAACCTGTAGACTTAATTCAACCCTACTCTCACTTTGAGATTTCAGAAGGTAAAGGAGAAGAAGTTGAAGAAGGGCAAGTTGAGTTTAACATTTGGTGAATGAAGGAGAGAAGCAATATATGAACAGAAGTATAGCAGTGGTACAGTTGTGGCATTTCATAAAAAAAAATAAAAATAAAAACAACAATAAAAAGGAAAGAGAAGTCAAGAGGATAACTTCATCTGAAAATTAGAAAGAAGAAGAGAAGCTGGCCACTTTGAATATGAAAAATATCAATGAAGATGAAGTATGCTGAATTCAAGAAGGTGAAGTCATGAATCACCTCCTACACCTGCTGCTTTCTCAGTTTTGGATCTCCTTCATCCTTTCCATTCTTTATAAACCTCAACCATAAGTCACATTACAACTCATGTAAAAGCCCTTGTTGATCCAAAGTGAAGTGAGCTGTCATGTAGAGATGAGGAGCTGTGTGATCTATGGTGAGAAGAAGTAGATGATGCCAGAAACTAGGAGTAAATGCCTATCCTCTTGCTTGCAGACCCATTTGGGGTCTATAACTACTCTTGAGCTTGTGAGAAATGAAGTACACCTTTGAATTCATTTGTGAGAGGAAACCCTGGTGAGCATTGGGTCTGAGGTTGAACTTATTGGGCATTGTTTGAACCTAATTTTTGAATCACTATAAGCTTAGTACTGGCTTGCACACTGTGTTTCTTGATGTCAGTTGATTGGTTTGATGAGTATACATGCATGATTTAAGTATTAACTGTTGGCATTCAATGTCTTGAAACTCCTCAAAAATTGGAAAGATCAAAAGTGGACTGATACTCTATTTGTTGAAAACTGATTTGAACATGATTGCACTTGTGTTAACTATTTTATTGAGAAGTTTGTGGGTATCTTCACTGAAAACCCTCAGGAGACTTCACTCCTCCACTAGGGATCACCTGGGGTTTAAAAGGCTTGATGTATAAGCTAAATGCATCTGTGCTCCCTATGAAAGTGGCATTTAAATTTTTTGAGTAAATGTTTTAATTTTTCTTTGCTCAAGGACTAGCAAAGATTAGGTTTGGAGGTGTCTTAAGCACTGAAAAATACAATTTTTTATCTCTTAACCTAGCCTTTACTATACCTGGGAGCCATCTAATAAACCTCTTTTGAGTGTGTTTTTAGTTAAGAATAAATTTGCAGCTTAGCACAATAGTCCACTCATTTGAACGCTAAAAAATAGATTTTTAAAGCCAAGCCTTGAAGCAGATGCAAGAATAGAGGATACACCATAGTGTTATACACCTTGGTGATCATTTTGGTAGCCCAAGTGTGCTCTAGAAGTCAAGCAGATGAAAGAAGAGTGGGCCCATGCAGAGGAGACTGTTGCAGCAGTCTGTGCATAGCAACAGCTATGCAGAGAGGAGTTTTCGTGAAGTTAGAATCAACCTCGCAAAGCCCTCGCACAGTTCAATTTATTTTGAAAAGCCCACTCATGCAGCTCTCGCTTAGCTCAAGCCTGTAATAGTAAAAGAGCTCGCGCAGTGCATTGCAGCAGACTAAAAGCTCGCACACCTCTCACGTAGCCCAAGAGGAGAGAGAGCCTCAGAAAATATTGCGAAGCACTCGCGCAGATCTCGTGCACATTAGAGATAGAACTAGCTGTGTAGAAGGCCAAAGCATCCTTACAAGGATCCTCACAAGCTACAGTGTTCAATGGAATCAACCTGCGCGACATCCCTGTGACTTGAGCCACCTGGAGGACCATCTGCGCGAGCTACACTACTCACTGGAAATCATCTTCCCGAGCTGCAGTATTTGCACCCTAAGGATCCTCGTGAGCTGCTTTTCAACCATGCGACAACCATGCGAGATGCAGTAAAATAGGCACTTCAACCTCGCAAGGCATGGGCTTCTAGCTTCTCAGTCCACCTTAGGGACACTTTGGGGATTTCCCTACTTTTAAGGCACACATCTCGAGGCTCTAATCCATTTTCCACTTCTCGAGGCATCCAAGGGTCACAATTGGGCCATGTCTGCAACCAGCAATTAGGGTTTTTCTCTTCTGTGCTCCTATTGGCCAAGGCTGTGAGAGACTTTGTATTTAAGCTATAATGTTTTAGCAGAAACCTATCTCATCTTTAACCTAAATTGGCTGTGAGATTGAGAGTGCTTAGGTCATTAGGGTTAGGGTTGGATCATCCATTATTCATTTCTTCTTCCTTAGCTCAGCATTTTCTGGCTAAGAACTTTTATAAGTAGCCAGTTTTATTTCAGTTTGCAATGGATTTTGTATGAACTTGGGGGTTAATTTGAGCTTTTGCACTGGCTGTTGCCTTGAGGGCAGACATTGTAAGTTTCCCTTTTATCAATGTAATGCCATTTTTATAGCTTAATTGAATCTGTGTATTTTCTATGTTTTGCACATGAATTTCTATGGATTTGATGCATCTATAAATGCATGAACTTGTGGCCTTACAAATATAGTGGCAGCAACACTTATCCTATTCTATTTCATCATCTGTGAGGAGGATAAACTCTGGGATAGCCTATGACCTGACCATTTAAGTGGACAGACTATAGCCCTAAGGCTGGTCTAAATCACAGATCTGAGATGTATTCTTCTTCTCTGCACTTGAGCTTGTAGCCAAGTGAGAGATAGTTGCAGATCCAAACTCCCCTTTGTGTTGCATTGCCATTTTTAGTTCGTAGATCTAATATTCTGTAGAGATTGTAAACTTGTGAGCTAGGTCATTGCAGGCCTTTTGTAGCAATGACCAACTGAGTCTAAGTCCCCATTCAATTTCTGATTATCCGTGATTTCCACTAGATTTTCAAGGGTTGTTTGCTCCTATGAACGCATGAGTTTGTAGCCTTACAAACATAATGTCTGCAATGGTTTTCATGCTCTGATTTAATTCACTGGTTGGAGGAAATCTGTAGGATAGTCTTTGACCATTTAAGTGGATAGTCTATAGCCTTAAGATCAATCCATTCCCTTGGATTAGGTTAGTTTTTTGAGTTTAATCTATGTGAATTGGGCATCTCCCTAGGATAGTCTGTGACCATTCAAGTGGACAGATTATAGTCTTCAAGAGCCGCCTAATTCACAGGGGCTGATTTGGATTCCTCTACCTTGCGGATGTGCTTGTAGCCATATGAAGGATTACTACAGAGTCACCTCTAGATCTGAGTTGCATAATGTTGGGGAATTTCAGTGTGCTGATTATTGTGTAATGAAAAGAAAGGAATAAAATCAAAGTAAAACAGAGGATGGATTCAACACATATAAAATATCTTAGACCTGCACGATACAGGGTCCATTTGTAGCAAGTTTTAATAAGTAAGAGTTTGTCCCACAGGGAGTAGTGATCTAAACCTAGAAGGTGTGTAACGACCCCGAAAAAAAAAAAAAAAAGAAAACTAGAACACGAGCCCGACTGCTGTGATCCGCGTGCCCGACACGGAAACCAAGGTTGATTCAAAAACTTTAGGGTTATATTAGTTTAAATAATGTGGCACCGTGATGAGATGAGATCACGTGTGCAATTTCATCTAGATCCTAGATGTGTAGAGGGTAGGTGGAACACATTGCGCGGAAGCAACTGTGTTCATGCTTCACACCGGAGCGGGCACCAAGGGCAAAACAGAAATTCTGCTGTGAGGAGGTAGCTTATAGAGGAAGGAAGGGAGACAAGAGAGGAGAGACTTCCACTCTTCTTCTCCTTCATCCCCTTGCCCTAATTGCTCCATAGGTTGGAGATTGTGCTAAGAAAGTGTGAAAGAGATCCTTTGAGAGAGAAGAAAAGGGTTAACAAGAGTGAAGATGAGGGATTCCTAAGCTAGAAGTAGCTAGACCAAGGTGATTGAGTTATTTGGGGTTTGAGATTGGTGTGAGAGGCCTTGATCTGTCGAACTGTAGTGAAGAGCTTCTCGGGATCCGGATCGAGGAGGAGCTCAGATCTAGGTTTGAGACCCTCTTTCGGGTCATTGCTTGAACCTCAAGGAACCCACGAACAAGGTGAGTTGTGTATGATAAATAGGGTTAAAGGATAGTTTAGAGGGTGTATTTATGAAGTATTAATGGTGATTGAACAACCATTAGTCGAGGGAGATCAAAAATGGATGGGAGGTGAACTCCATTAATGACTTTTTCATTGGTGATCGATCACCATAGGTGGTGATCGATCACGAAGTTGATGATCGATCACCAAGGACCGTGATCGATCAATCTGTATAAGCCTTATGGGGAACAGAGACCCCAGAAGCTAGGAAGTTCTTGCCCGAGTTGTAGATCGATCACTAAGGTGGTGATCGATCTACAAGGGAGTTGGTGATCGATCACCAAGGTGGTGATCGATCTACAATGAGGTTGGGGATCGATCACCAAGGTGGTGATCGATCAATCTGTATAAGAAATTGATGTGGACAGAAGGGGGAGTTTTTGAAATTGCATTGGTGATCGATCACCAAGGTGGTGATCGATCTACAGGAGGGTTGGTGATCGATCACCAAGGTGGTGATCGATCAACCTTGACTGTGTTGAGAGAGAGATAAGCAGGTTGGTGATCGATCACCAAGGTGGTGATCGATCTACAGTGGGTGGTGATCGATCAATGAGGTTGGTGATCGATCACTTACCCTGTTTTTGTCTGTCTTGGCTTTATAAAGTAGACACCCCGGATGTGGTGCCGGGTAATTCTCTGACACTCCTAACACTTAATGTACTGTGCCTATGGTATAGGATAAACCCTGACACGTCGAAAAAGCTTTGGATTTGCTTAGAAGATAAACTGATCTGAGGTAGGAGAAAACCAACTTAAACTGCTTTTGAGTATGATTTTATGTTCATTTCATGTTCATGCCCTGATTTCTGTTTTTTTTACCAAGCATATATGCATAGCATGAATCTCGTCATCTTGATTTCTGTTTCTGATCTGAATAACTGACATCTGTTTCTGAATTTCTGCTATCTGATCTGTGAGGTATATAAGTATGTGATTTAATGATTTAATCCAGATGATCCCCACCGCCCGGTATATCCGAGTCCAGGCACACTTGTGCAATTGCTTTCAAATCCTCGGCACAATAGCGCTCCATAGATGAGGCATTGTTGCACTTTCAAAATTGTTCATGTGAACGACGATTTGGTTGGGGTTTCCTATCGGTCATTCCTGTTTACTCCGTGCTATACAGTCACGGGAGTTTCTTAAGTTAAATAGACACACTTTAAGTACTCTGATAATATATCTGCATGACATCTGACATCTTGCATAAAGTTCCCAGCTTTTAACTGATTTGTTTTGAGTACATGATCCGAATTGTCTTGTTATGAGATAGCATGATCTGCATATTCGATTCATTTAGATGGTTTTTTCTATTGAGCTATGATGTAGCTCACCACGCTTTCTCAAATCTTTTTTTAGGTTCTCGAGGCCGCAGCGTTGGCCGAGTGACCCGGACTATCACCGGATCCCGAGGCGGCGGAGGACGAGGAGACGGACGCCCAGACGAGTTTTATCCGTAGCTTTTGATCTTTTGGACTATTGTGTGCCTGGTGGCCACCTTGTATATACATATATGATTCTACGTTTATTTAGTTTATGTTAGTCCACATTCCATTTCGGAACCACTATCGGGAACCATTGTTTGGGTGATGTACGTCCATCACCGATGGTTCTTCCTGGTTCCTTTTTGGGAATGTGTATGTTTTTCCTTATATTTAAATATTATTGACGTGTATTTAGCGTAGAAATTGTTTGACTCAGACTACCGCTGCTCGGATGTGTCCACCTAGCTTCCGCTATATGCGCGGACACGTGTGATCGATCTGGGATCATCCAGAGTATGATCCTAACGGCACGGATTTCTGGAAACAGAAATCCGGGCTGTTACAAGGTGTGTAGTAGACCTCCAGATCTGGTAATTCTATTAAGAAAGAGGGCTTTTCGGGTGTCACTAGATCTAATTCTACAAAACTGAAATATAAAACTAAATCTAAAAGATTGAGAAAGGTGGATGGAAAAATAAAATATAAAATGGGGAGAGATAGACAGCTAGGGCCTGGTGTTCATTGCAAAACAGATTATGATCTGAGGATATGCAGCCATCCTTCATTTGGCTACAAGCACAAATGCAAGGTATAAGAATCTAATTTAGACCGGTGGTTTGGATTGATCTTAAGGCTATGATCTATCCACTTTAATGGTCACAGATCATCCAATAGATTTCCTCCATTTCGATGGTTTGGATCGATCTTAAGGCTATGATCTGTCCACTTAAATGGTCACAGATCATCTAATAGATTTCCTCCATTCTGATGGCTTCAATCAGAATAAGATAATCACTATAGGTGCTATGGATGCAAGGCCACAGGCACAGGCACCCACAGGTATATCAAACCCATGAAAATTAGATGGTCATCAAGAGATCTACTAGTTAAGTGGGTGAGCTGATTAACAAACTCCTCTACACAAATCCGATCGAGAATCTAATGGGACCACAAGATCTTTAGATTTAACTAAGCTTTAAAATCAACAATTTATTACTTCAAACAAAACAACTTACAATAAACTTGTTCCCAGATCTGTAGTCTGTGCATCGATCCACATTTCTTCATGCCGAAATTACAATTACAAACAAGATCTGAGCTGCTATCTAGATCTAATCCAACAGGCTGGATTAGAGAGAGAAGGGGGAAGAGAAAAGGAAAAATAAAAAAACTAAAACTAAACCTAAATGAGCTAAGGAGAACTCAGGCTATTCCTTTGTTCCTACTTTTCTTGCTGAAGAAAAATAGCAGAAAGGAGTTCTATTTATACATTTTCATTGATCCTTGTGCCTTGGGTTTCAACCAATCAGAGAGCAGAGATGAATCCCCTTCTGTTGTGCTTCAGTTGCATTCCCGCCAAAAATTAGCTCACACCCATGTATAGGGTTTCCTGTGCATTGGAGTTCGCAATCTGCCCTTGTCAACCACAAAATGCCTCCTGCTCAGCTTTATACCTGCTGTCCGCAAAATGGGCCCAAGCTGCCCCTGCTGTCCGTTACTTTTACCAAGTGCACACCTCAAGTGATTGCCCACAAAATAATCATTCTCGCTGCCCCAAAATACCCCTACTGTTTGTCACCAAAACAGCCCCAAATGGGCCCCGTTTTACTAAACTGCTGATATTAAATCTCATGGCTGCAGCTTGAAAGAATAGGCTTGAAGCATTTCGATAGGTTAGCTGCAGCCAAATGAACCCTTCGATAGGCTCTAATGGGAGGTTGAAGCAAGGAGCATATATATATAAATGCAGCTGCACTTAAGACGCCAGGTTTGAAGGGCTTTTTGAGAAATCGACGGTTGGATAGGATCTTGACTGCACATCCGCAGATTGGAGAATGCCAGCGGTTGGGCATCTCAACGGATTGAGATATTTAGGCGGTCAATAGGTGTTGTGAACTGGATTGCAACTGAAGCTTTCATGCAAGGAAGCTGTCGTGAGGTTTGGTGAAGCCGTTACTTCAGCCTTTCGATACGGTGAAGGCTGAGGAGCTCCATTTCGATAGGATCAGCTGCAGCACTTGACAAATTCGATAGGATGAAGGGTGGGGCTGCAGCTGGTGTTTCGATAGGTGCTAGGTGTTGCTTGCTGTTTCGATAAGATGAAGGTTTCAACTGAGTATTTCGATAGGTTAGCTGTAGAGGGCTGCTGCAAGGTTTCGATAGGATCTATGTGTACCTTGCTGCACTGCTCGACAGGATGGATGTTCACTCTTCATCTGCTTGACATGTTTGTTGTTTCAGCTACTTCAGCAATTCGATAGGTTCAATGACAGTTTGGTTGGTGCAGGTGCATGTAGTGAGGTTGAAGATGAGCTGCAGCTTAGTTGATGGGCTTGGAGGTAGCAAAGGGCTCCTCGACAAGTTAGCTGAATGCAGTGAATTGGAGCATCCTTTCGATAGGCTGCTGTGCCAATGGGTGCAACTACTTTGCGGTCGGACTTCGACAAGTTGCAGAAGCTGCTGCACTTTGAAGAGTTGCAATGCTTGTATTGCAGGTCGCATTCTTTGTTGCTGCTAGAGTGCACATTCAATGCTTGGCTGCCTTCATCGCAGCGGCTATCAACTGGTCCTCAGATATATACATGCTTGGCCTTATAATTCTGCAGCTCGAGTGTCCTAAAGCTGGTTTCAGCTCTTCAACTCCTCAGGTATTGCTGCTGGTTTTTCCTTTGATTGAATGAACTGCTGCTCACACTACGTGAAAATGGCACATAAACCACACCTCCAAATATATAAAGAACCACTGCCCAAGCAATAGTATAATAATCCATTGCCAAAATCGGTGGTTTATTATAATAAAACAGTGGTTTAACTAGTTAATCCTTATCATGTGCAACTCTAACCGCCATCACGTGCCAAATCTATCGTGATCGTACTTCTAAACCTTCCCCCTTTATTATGCAAACAAATATGCCGTCTCCACATTCATCTATTTTCTTTCTCTCTCAAACCCTAGCCTCTCTCCTCTTCCTCTCTCTCGACAATCCACACGAGTTCGTCCTCGTCGTCGCCCTTCGACGGCCACCCCGTCTCCGAGCTCTGCACCAGTAGGTGCGAGTACCCTAGCTCCGCCAACGTAAATAAGCGTTGATCTGCATAACATGTTGTCGTAGCGGAGATTTGAGATCGGATCCAAAACCCCTTGGTTCGACTGAAACAACACAAAATTCAGAGGGACTTGCATCGGATTCCCCTTGTATGCAAAAAATGGATAAGCGTTGATGAGGAAAATTGATCCGATCTTCGATTGGAAGCTCAAGATCAGAGAAATCAAATAACCCTCATCTTCCCCAACCTCTCGTTGCAATTGGTTTGAGAAGCAGGTGATGCTGCTCCAGCTTACTTCAAGGGGGTTTAGATTGGATACCCCAGCCTCGAAACATGTGAATCTCAATCCCATCTTGCTATGTTGGTGTGACTGAGATCGTGGATGTCGAGTGAAATGCAAATTGTCATTTGGAACACCTAAGAAACCCACCGATCCTCCATTTGTTGTAATCCTCGAACTCATGGAAAACTATAGATCAGCCCCTCACTCTTCAGATATGTGAGATTTTTTCCTCCTTTATGAGTTTTCTAAAGGTTCCTTATACCGTTTGATTCTTACATTGCTATTTTTCAAGTTTTTCGATTATCGGAATGGGTTATTTACTGAGATCTATGGTAAGGATGGTGTTGAGTGGCTGGAAGTTGTTAAGAAGTGGTTGTTGAATCCAAGGATCAAAATTTTGGGTTTCATTTCGGTTTCGGAGGGGACCGAAACCGAAAATTTGAACTGAAATTTCGGCCAAAAATTTGAATTTTGGCCGATAATTTCAATCCCATACAAAAATATGACTGAAATTTCAGTCCAAATTATCGTTTCGGTGAGGACCAAAACCGATAATTTGGACCGAAATTTCGGTCATTTCAGCCGAAATTTTGATCCTTGGTTGAATCAGTGGCTGGGCAGAGGAACCCAATTTTGTGCTTGCATTTGATGTTTGCAGCCTGGTGGAGGTCACATATCTGAATTGGTGACCTACTTCATGGTCACAAATCTGTTGTGTGGAAGAAGCAGGTGAAACACGATCTCCATAGTCTGATTCCAACATTCAATGGGTTTCAGACATAGGCGCTTTCGGTTATTGTGTAGGTGTGAATAGAGGTACCCTTCTTTAATTTTTCCTTGAAATTCAGCATTCTATTTATATAATTTATTGTTCATAAATATAACTTTTAATCTCAGCCATTAAATTAGGTTTTAGTATTTGGTCCTGCATCAGTTGTGCTTGGGTGTTAAGCCATTTCCACTAATACCTGACCCATGCTGCAAGCCCCTTTCCAACTAAGCAAAAAGAGATTCAATCTGAACTTTGTTTCTAGATTCGATTGATAAACCATTTTGCCCTACCCTGAATGTTCTGGATTAAGTTTTTGGACCACCATGAATTATTCCGGGCTTGAAATCCTAGATCAATTAATAAATTGGAAGTGCTTTGGGAGTTAGAACCATTTCCCATTTAAGCTCGGCCAAAGCCTGCTAGGCCCAACTTGTTTATGCATGAACAGGCTGTGCCCAAGCATGATTTCTAGGCTGGATTAACAAATGGGCGAGTGAATATTGGATTTATTCCTAACAAAAGTGGTCTTGTTTGTACTTCTAAATACCAACCCACTTCAAAGTAATCTTTAATATGGACCGATGAGAAAGTAATGATTTGTGATTAAAATTTTGTAATTTAGAATTAGACGCTTAAAAATTTATTCCCATCCTTGAGAGTATGATCAGAGTAACCTATAAAAGTTTTTATCTAACGAGGGAACCTACAGTCACCAATGCAGTGTTGAAATTCAAGTAATATATTGCAGATAATGATTTCGCTGAAAAATTCAAGTTTAAGTATTCACTTAGCAAATATGGAAGATTTTTCATTTATGAGGATGTGGTAAGGGACCCTCATTCGCATAAGACCACGAAAATATGAGTCATTTTAAATTTGTGACCTATCTGAATTGGTCACATAGGTGGCTTCTCACTTACATGCGTGTATGCATGTATTAAGTGTGTCCTTATTTGTGTCGCATTGCGAATGAGAATTTGGACGATGCCAGTTGTATCTCAGAAATGATGTATTTATTCACTTGTGTTCATATTCTTATGGTTACTTTGTTCACTTGTTTTCATATTCTAATGGTTACTCTGTTCTTATTAAGGACCTTGGTATTAATGCATTGAATGGACCTCTTCCAAGAGAACTGGGAAACCTTCGAAACCTCATATCTTTGTAAGATATCTGCACTGCAAACTTGGTATCATTTATGAAGCGCGTAAAAAAATATAAAATAAAATTATATATATATATATATATGTCTGTCTGTCTGTGTGTGTGTGTGTGTGGCATTACGTACCTGACTCAAGTACCACACAAGGCTAATTAGCCTCAAGAGTTGCCGAACTATTTATATGCACACAACTCAGCTAAAGAGTAGTTTTTTGATGTCTCACTGATTTGGAGCTCAAAGTGATGCTTTGAATAAAACATATGAGTTATTTTAGTATTTTCAACACAAGGATGCTATGATTTTGAATAAAAATCGTTTCTTTGTAACACATTTTTGGTCCTTTATGGTAATTCCTTTACTAAACCATTAACCACTTTAAAACGATTGGGCTGTCACAGGCCTAAGCTAAAGTGTATGCATAGGCTGGCTAACACTTTCCATATATCCGTGGATTCACCACGACCTTTTCTCTATGATAGTCATAAATATCATAAAACCATTTCGTTGGTTTTCTAATCATGGTTTTATGCATTTCTATACTCTTTACATATTATCATCTCTATCAATCATATGCAGGCTAAAACCAATATTTATCATGCATTATGTTGATTATAAGAATGTATATACCTTTCTTTTCAATTCTTTATACGATAAAATCATTTCAGCAAAAATGTGTAATCACTATTTCAAAAGCTGCATTTAGTAATTTCTGAAATGTTTACAATTATTGTTCATGTGCTACAAGCATAAAACACTTGTTATGTGATTCATCTATTTTGGTAATCAACTTCATTGCATCACTTAATGGTGCTTGACTAGTACCACACCCTGCTGAACTCATGTAGGGTTGTTAGATTGAACAGGGCAGCCCCTACGCAGGGACTATTTAATCTTTTAGGTGCTGGTTTAGGCGAGATTAACTAAAATAGACTATTCAACTTTTGTGGGCTGATTCAGTGAGGTCTTGCTGTATTTCGAGCCTACTACTAGGCTTTAGAAAATTAGGCAATCCAAATTTCTAAGCTGAATTTAATTACAGCTTTATACAATAAAAATTGGTCGTATCGGTTAGTATTGGCTGATACCGAGATAGTATCGGTTTGATACCGATATCGATACTAATACCACCCGATACCTGTGTTGGGGCGGTATCAGTATCGGCCGAGTTTTGATACCATGAGCATTCTGCACTTTTTAATGGTTTAATTATTTACTCCTAACTTGCGTGGCATTTTATGTCTCATCGTCCCGGATTTTCAATTAGTAAATGGGCTGATTTAAAGGTACAATCTAAAATTTTATTTGTTGAAGTCAATGAATGTTCTTCTTTTATAACGGTTTAAGGACTCAAATTGCGGGTTGACAAGGGTTTTGCCTTTATGCATGTCCAACAAGCTTATTGCTTGTGCTGCGATAATGGAATTGTGCAACTCTTATTTGTTGATTCTCTCAAGTATCGAAGTTTGCAATATTGGAAACAAATGAACACTATAGGTGTCGATATGAGTCATGTAAAATCCTCATTAATAATTCTCGATTATGTCACTCTCCCCAATGTTATTGCTTGCCAATTCTCAACCTCGGAAAAGCTTGGTGAGCAATTGAGTATTAAAATTCTCTCCATAGTTAGTATTACAATTCGTTCTTTCCATGGATGGATCCTAAAGCATCATATATTTGTTCTGGTATTTATGAAGATCACAGATCTATATGTATGGGATGTTCATAAGGTGATCTTTACATGTGAATTTTCCTCAATATTCTCCTTTTTTCACTTTTTCTTGTTTGCTTGGTCATATGGTATACAACCTCCGATAATTTCTTTATTTTAATGCTTAATCCAAAGATGTCCATCCCCACAACTCCTCATGGAGCTGAATTTCTTGTTTATAATCCGGAAATCTTGAGTGGTTAAATCTTATTGCTTATTAGGTTTTGATGCAGATTTTTTGGTATTTTCGTTAGTAGGTGTTGTGTACTCATTTCCCATCGTGCATGCATATGGGATGTCAAAATATTTTTGTAAAAGCATGCATGATCCAGCTCTTGGATGTGTGGCTAGAGGTTGTGCGGGGTTTCTTTTGCAACATGTTTTTTGATGGAACTATTAGGTTGTGGGAAATCGGGTTTCTACCCGATTCAAAGGAAAACGCCAAATTGGAATCGCCACAAATCAACAATTTGGTAGTTGTTTGAACACCGAGCAAGTCGATTGCCATACATTTAGGTATGTTTTGTATTAGTTAGCTGACATCAAACCACTATGGAACATGTTCACTTGTTAGTGTCGACAGCCGATACCATTCTTTATTTTTTTAGTGAGGATTTTGTAGTTTGATTAGATGGTAATATTTGGATTAATGGTAATGATAAATAGCTAATCTGTTTGTTAACATCAACTTTACATTGTTATCGAGCATATGCCCAGCACTGATCAATGTCTGTCTTGGTTGATAATCTATTAAAACTTGAAAGCCTAAGATGGTGTGTTTATTGGATGACTTAATGATCGAGTATTTAGATTAAGCTGCACCTTGTGCACACAGATAGATGTATGTATGTGTGCATAGGTCTATGTATGTATGGCACATCCACATATGCATGTACAATTGTGTGAATGTATCTTGTATGAAAATTTATATATCTATGGAGCTGGTTCGTCCAACGCAAATTGGGTAGCTACAAAGTCGGTACCAATTCTTTATTTCACAGTTAAATTGTATCAATAAGGAAACTAGGTCTACTCTTTGGTCTAATTTTGTTTGGATTTTCTGCTATCATTTTTTTATAGTATTGTAGTAATATGTGTTCTGCTCTATGACCACCTTACTTTTTTAGTGGAAAACAGGGACTCTTGTTTAAGCATTTTGATGGGACCTCCTCACCTGTTGATAAATTTTTGGATGATGAAGATGCTTGCCCTACAGATACCTCATCTTCTAAGGTAGGGAATCGATTGGGTCATAAGATCTGCTCCTTTTAATTTACTTGATCAAATTAGGTATATATTAATGCAACAACTTCCACGAGGCTTAACTTTGCATAGGATTATCTAATACAATATTTTGCTAGCTTATTTCAAAGTTCTCTTTGAGACATTTGATGCTAAACTCTAATTTAAGAATCCATATTCACTAGGAGTAGGGCTACAACAGAGCCGAGCTAACTCGACAACTCGGCTCGGCTCGACCTGAAAATGATGATTACTAGAAAATGATGCATAAATATATAGGATCAGATGTTACATCAATGGTCACACTTCTGGCCCTCATTTTTGAACCAATGACAATGATTCAGAAAATAGTAGAGGTCTTTTGCTGATGTGTACTTTTGAAATCTATATCTATATCTATATCTATTAATTTTGTGCGGTATTTTTCATTGATCATCAGATATGGAATATCACATATGTTATGATGTGTGCCATAGTTGATGGAGTATAGTTGCTTGTTAGACCAGGCAAATGAATGTGAGGATCCCCTTTGCCTTTTCATTTGTGTAAGTTAGATGACGTGTATGTTCTAGTAAATAAGAAAGATGAGTGTGGATCTTTGAGTCAAGTGGGTTTTCTCTCTCTCTCTCTCTCTCTCTCTTTAGTTGTCAACCTTTTATTGACTCTCACAGGAAAAAAAACCTTTGGAACATTCTAGTTTCTAACAAGGTACTTGTTCTTTGTTGGAAAATGGCTTGGGACAAGATTCTCACACTAAATCACATCAAAAGATAAGGCGGCTTCTTGGAAAATAGGTGTTATATGCCAAGATATTTGGCACTACTTGGTGCTTTCCGGATTCTCGTGCCAATCTTCTAGCAGGCTGTGCTCGAACCCATTCAAATTAGGAGAGCATGTTCAAATTAGGAACCCATTCAAATTAGCAGGCTGTGCTCGAACCCATTTTTTGTTTTACTTTTAGTTTTTGTTTCTTTTTTTAATATAGAAGGATCTACTTTTTCTTTTATCATTTTCATGTGTTTTTAGAACGGTTACATAATTGTTAGTTAGAGGAAATTAGTAGTAGGAGGGATTTGTTTTAGTTTTATTTAAGAGTTTCAAATGACAGCTTGTTAATTTTCTTTATTTTTAGGTACATTGATCAGTTTTCACGATGCCTCTATGTTGAGTACAAGAAGGGTGGCATCGATGTGCAATGCCAGGTATGCTGTTCTCTGCTTTGGGTACATTTGTTTTTTGAATAAATTATACGTTTTATTTATGAATAAATTACCTTTTAATTGGTATTTGAAGTGTGGTTGTTTACCTTTAATCTAATTAATTAGCCACTTAATTTGAAGTTGGGAATTGCCCTTTAGTTGAGGCGCTTCTTATATTTCCTTGGTTGGGAATTGCCCTTTAGCGAAAAAAAATTCTTTTGAAGCACACATCAGCATTTTCAGCGTTATGGTAGCCAAAATGATGTGGCTAATGTAAGATGTACTATAAAATATGGTCCTCATTATGTCATGCTAGATTCAAAGCATGATTAACTTAGTAATTTTATCTTTGTTTTTTAGGTCGATGTCCTTGGCGCTTAATGCCTTCTGGGAGAGATTGGTCGCATGATGCGGGGTTGCACGGGTTTCTAAGCAATTAAGGACAGCTTTAATCACACTTTGAATCTAGCATCATGATGAGATCAAATTTGTAGTAGAGGACTGTATGGTTGTAGTGCTCTTAGCTCTTTCAAAGAGTGAAAGAGCTGAATTTGAGTCTCTTTAAAAGAACAATTTAAACTTCTTGTTTAAGTGGGCTGCTCTTTTCCTCCAAGTAGCAATCCCAAACAGGCACTTTAGTATAAGATTGTGTATGGTTGTAGTTAGCTCTTTCAAAGAGTGAAAGAGCTGAATTTGTCTCTCTTTAAAAGAGCAATTTAAACATGCTCTTTTAAGTGGGCTTCTCTTTGGCTACAAATAGCAATCCCAAACACAACCTATAATTCTGTTGCTAATAAATTGTCTTTTTATTGTTGCTGCTACTATATTTTTCTTTGACAACTTTTTGGATTCTTAAATTGCACTTGTTGGACAAGATGATGGTGAAGCTTAAAGAACAAGGGCATAGAGTGCTTATATATTCTTAGTTTCAACATATGTTGGACATCTTGGAAGACTACTTAAGTCACAATCTAGTTGATAATCTCATCGTGATTAGTCAGCGTATAAGCTAGCAAAATCTAAAGAGCAAATTTGTGGGACTAAACTTCAAGTTAAACCAAGTAGGCGATATTATTTTGTTTTAAGAAACATTATGATCTTTGTTTTGCATATCAACCCTTCGATTTCATCAATTCAATTAGCCGAAAAACCCTAGCTACTCTTATTTCCGTTTTGCATATCAACCCCAACGCATGGATTTTGCTTTTTCAGAACATCACAAGAGAAATCACCAAAATCGATGATCGTAGCAAGTTCTCTCGAATCGGAGGATCATAGCCGTTTCTACCATAAGAGATTATAGACGGAGATCAAATGAAGAGTTCGGAGTTCATCGTTTCAAGCTTGATTTCTTTGATTGATACATCTCAAATCACCTCGCCACGGATGAGATGTTCCAATCTAGATTTGGAATGGGTCAACTTTCCTCATTCACGCTTACACCATGTATCATTGCCAATAAGGAATTATTGCTTTGGTCATTATTTAATCTGCAGCCATATGGATAATTCATTTAGTGTAAAAACATCAATGGTGCACTCTTAAATCAGAATTCAGCATTTACCCAAATGCACAAGTTGAATAAATGTTAATAGGCCATTTTAAAATTTTAAGGTGCTCCCCCAATGGGGCCTTAGCCTTTAGACATGGTCTTTAATTATGATGTTGCTCTTTTCATCTATTTAGGATGCCAAAAATAAAAACATCGAGAATATACTGATATTATCTGGCCATCATCTTTATCGAATGGATTACATGGATTTTGTGCAGGTATATATATGAGGATTTTGCTCATTGAATATGTTATATGCTTGCGTAAGCATATTGAAACCTAATCGATATTACTTTGTTCATGCATTCCCATGGATGATAGGTCATTCATTGAATCTATGCAATCCCTTCCCATTACTTCTATGTGTGGTTTTTGTTTTTGTTTTTTTGTTTCGTTTCCTTTAATCTTGTTGGTGGTTTCTTAAATTTGAAGCACCCATGTAATTTTTGCACAATGTGGACTCAGTTCCTTTTTGTTTGCGTTATAATATTAGTGATCATCATTTTTGCACCATGTGGATGCGAGATTCCAAATAATGCGACAAGGATTCTCTTCAATGAAGATTTCAGAGGGCCTCTGATTTCTCGTATCGTTACAGGCAAAAAATCTCAATGACTTATGATCCGAGGTAACTCTTCTTGCATAAGATTTTTGGAATCATGATTTTGAAGTTGGTCATATTTTTATCATATATTATTTTAAGGGTGTATGTTCATTTAAACACCATTTTTGTGTTTAAATGTCGGACAAGAGCCATTATGCTGATAAATATGATCTTACCCCGTCACTAAGATGCCAGATTTGTCATTTGAGAGCTGATGTGGTAGGTATGGGCTGATGCATTTATCATTTTCTTTGCTCTCTTCGTAAGTCTTACTCTCGATCGGTCTCTATATATTGTCATTAATTATGTGGCTTAATGATGCATCATTTAATATTAGCACGGTTATTTGTTAGGTCAATATAATTAGCAGCCTTTTGCATACTCAGAAATAGGCATCGTATTCTTCTATATTATGTACAATTGCCAAAATGAATGAAATTTTCTGTAATTGCCGGCTCAAAAGAGGAAGTTGGGGTTGGTGGAAGATGATATATCCAATCTAGCTCATAAAGCTTCTCTTAAGGAAGAAAAGTTTGCAAAGAGAAACAACGGTGATGATACCCAAATAAGTAAAAGTCATGGTATATTTATTTGCATGCAAACTCGTTTATGTTCCCGAGAGCTGATAACTCCAATTTCAATTTATTTCTTCTCCTATTTTATTATTGATAGTTTTATTTAATTGCTCATAGATAACTCTGAAAGGACTTTACAAGGAATTGGTGAAAGTCATAGAAGCTTCAAATGTCATTTTGGAGGTCCTTGATGCACAGGATCCCCTTGGAACCCGTTGTGTTGATATTGCAAAGATCTTTGATAAAGGCGGATCCCGATAAGCATCTTGTTTTGCTTCTAATAAAATAGGTATCAGCCTTTTATTTTGTTTAGTGGAAACATCAAGAAACAAGTACGGTTTTAGTCTGCGAATGTGTTTGAGATCGGAAGGTTATGAAGAGCATCCTTGTTTAAAATATATATATTTTAGGATAGATTTTCATGTTCATCATTTGAGGACTCCAAATTTTACTAAATATTAGTAATGAATTTTGTGCTTTCTTCACTACTAAATATTAGTAATGAATTTGATACTAACACTATTATGTGTAAACAATGGACAAACTATATCACAACACACCTATCAAAATTGCAATTTTGGACCATGAAAAGAAGAGGACATTTGTTTTGGGAAAGATGGACTTCCAGATCTTTGGTGAGTTTGGCTATGTCCACTTGGCTCCCATTTAGTTGTTTTCTTTGATTTTTTGGAATTTTAGTCTAGGTAAACAAAAACCTCTTACAATAAGAGGGGCATATTACTCGATGCATTTTTTGCTCTTTCTACAAAGTGGCATGGAATCCTTGGGATAAGAAGGAAAGGCGATGCATTTTGGGGATGATGAGTATAGCCACATGTTATGTGTGGAAGCTGCAATGTTTTGAAGCCCATCACTCTGAAACCCTGAAGAATGGAGAGGAAGACCGGAGATCTCAGTCGTTCCTTCTAGTTATTGTAGTGGGGAATTGGATCCTCAAAGGGTTCTCCAAGGGTGAAAGATCGATCTTTTTACAGGTACTTCTGAAAACTTTACCTTGGTTAAAGGGAAATAAAATAAGAGCAAAAAATCCCATTTTTTGGATTGTAAAAAATGGGCCGGCTTCCTAGTTTATGATCATAGTTTATTATTATTTGGTTCTCAGATGTGTTTCTTTCTCTCACCAAAATTAATATTTCCTTCGTGGACACTAGTCTACAAACTTATCTCATTTTAGGCATTTCTTATATTTTGTTTTTATAGCTAAGCTGGATAAAGTCGCAACCATGAAGTTGCAATATTCTCAACCTTCCGTTGAGCTCTGATCCAAACCCAACCTATCCATTTTCTTAAAACTCAAACATATGAGAAAGTGATATGGCTGGGTCAAGTATTTAAGATTAGAGTTGTGAAGCCTTAAAACATTGTAGTAAGTAATTTAAAAACTTAAAAATTAGTAAACATATGAGAAAGTGATATGGCTGGGTCAAGTATTTAAGATTAGAGTTGGGAAGCCTTAAAACATTGTAGTAAGTAATTTAAAAACTTAAAAATTAGTAAAGAGCTCTTGAAATCTGAATTAAATGTATTCTCTTCTTAATGAAAGCAGAGCGAACATCATTTAAAATGTAGTATTTCAAAAAAATTATTACCAAGCAATGCCTAGGGTACTATCCTAAATATACCAACTCTAATTAGGCCTTTTCTGCAAAGGTTGTATAGAATGCCAAGTCCTCTTTAATGAACACCGTCCGTAACTATAGGCTATATTGCGTGTTTTTGAACACCCACTCTTCAATTTTATGCTTTACCTTGTGTGAGGAGAGGATATACATGGTATATATAACTATAGCCTACTATATAAGTGAATTATTAGTATATATTTATTTATTGATATTTGAGTAATATATTTCGTAAATAAGATGAATTGGAAATGCAGCTAACTTCCGATCAACCTAACCGTGACGAGGGGCCCTCTTTGTTTGAAAATCATGGGGTTTTGGTAGTGGAATTTAGTATTTACTAAATAATGCTATAGTTATAAAATATATTCTCTGATATCTTAGTTATTATTATTGGGTTGAATAAAGGAAAATTATAAACGGTGGACCATTTTTTATAAACATTTGTGCAGGCAGCTTATGTGGCGTGACATGCATAACTGTCTGTAGTGCTTGGGTCCCACTATGTGTGCGTACCAATCACATAGCACCACATAAGTCAGCAAAATTGTCTACTGATAACACCGCCATGCCAAATATGGAATACCTTATTTTTATATGTTCACTTAAATGGTCGAATCAGCAATCTAATTTAATTAGATTCTTTGTTCAAACATGCAAACATTTATATATTTTTTAAAATAAAATGTTTAAAATTAAGGCAAATTAGATCTAACTGAAAACATGAACAATTTCGCTGAGGCCAAACCAAATTGCAAACTCGTTCGTTGCAAAATGAATCAAAATTTGCGTAGGTTTGAGTGAAGTGTACCAGATTTTCGCAATTGAAGATTGGGTCTTCCCAACTAAGATTTTCACACATGAAAATAATTAATTGTCTTGAATCAGATGATAAAAATTAATTTTCAGCCCAATCTTGCATACAACAAATCTTTAGATCACAGCTAACCTATCAACAATCAGACCGTGATTCCATGTGGGATACACCCAATAAATGATTGTGATCACGGGATTTTTAAGATGTTTGCCATGTGAAATCAACATCGTACTATTGATAGGTGAGCCATAATCTAAATATCAGTTAAGTGAAAGAATGGGTCGAAAAATGATCCCCATCATCTTAAAAATCTTGCTAATGCAATTTGTTTATTTTCATGTTATGCCTAGGTGTGGTTCATGGGTGAGTAATCCCACATCTCAATGGACTTTGATAATGTAAGTGTTCTTTTCAATTATATTGATATTTGTGTTTTAGCACTAGATATCAGAATAGGAACAACCATGCCATTTTTCGTATAGTTTCGTACAGAACAGGAACAACCATGCTTTTGCATGTAATGTGTTCTACAGGTTGGATTCAATATGCGTAAGGTAACTAAAGGAAATGTTACAATAAAGTTGTGGGAGCGTTATTGTCGTGCAGTCATCAAATAGCTTTATAAAATAAACTACTGTTTAAACAGATTGCTTTTAAATAGATTTCAGAGCATGTGGTGTAGGTCCCTCTTTTTGTAATGAGAAGTCATCAATATCTCAATTTAATTGCTTAATATCATAAATATTTAATTATGTTCTCCTTTTGATTTCAGGCAAAACTTTTCGATTTGAAGCTCACCTCAAACGGATCACTAGGGGACGGGGATATTTGGCAGGAGAGGCGAAGCATATATATATATATATATATATATATATATATATTTTATTTATTTATTTATTTATTTTTTTAAATTATGAAACTAGGTCATGGGGTCCTTAGATTGTTAACTCTTTTTTTTTTTTTTTGGAATAAAAGGATTGAGCATGTAAAGTATAAAATATTTGGTTGATTTGAAAGGTTGGATCATAGGTTGAAATGCAATATTTTGTTTGAATAAAAGAATTTGGCATCTATTTTATTTATGGATGTGCTTGAATATGAGATTAATAGCTTTTTTTTTTTATATAATTTTTTTTAAAGCATTAAAAATTACATTAAAAAAAAGTATTACAAAAAGCATAAAAAATATTGCATTAAAAAAAAGCATAAAAAAAATATTATTTTAAAAAAATTTGCATAAAAAATTGTCGACGTAATTTTTTAAAAAATTTTTTTTGCATAAAAAAGCCACTGCCCTAAACAGTTGTAAAAAAAGGAGTGGTTTTATTTTACCACTATACAAGACAGTGGTTTATAAACTTCATAAACCACTGTCTTGTATAGTGGTAAAAAAAAAACCACTCCTTTTTTTACAATTGTTTAGGGCAGTGGTTTTTTGAAAAAAAACCACTGTCAAAGACAGTAGTTTTTTGAAAAAACCACTATTTAAGCCAGTGGTTTTTTGGGCTTTTTCACGTAGTGTCATATGTGTACCTTGCAGCTATTGGAGAGTGAACCTCAAGGTGCCTCTATTATGCATAGGATTGAACCCATTTCCTCCCATAGAACTGCTGTAATTTGCTTCCTCATTAACTGGCCACATCACCATTCCATTCCTTGTTGTTTGCCTGGTGCTAAAACTCCTTTAAATGGCACCTTTTAACTAAAAACTGCACTAAGGATGAAATTAACTCCTTACTGCAAAGCAACACTAAAAACAATTATTAAATACTCCAAGTCCTATCAAAAGCCAACTTTAAGGGTGTAGAAAGTGGCAAAAATCAGTGGCCAACACACCCCCAAACCTAACCTTTGCTAGTCCTCGAGCAAAGTGAAATTTAAAGCGACTAACCTAAGAAATTAAATGCCACTTTCGTAGGGAACACGGATGCATTTAGTACATGCACCAAGCCTTTTAAACCCCTAGGTGATCCCTAGTGGAGGAGTGGAGTCTCCTGAGGGTTTTTAGTGAAGGTACCCCCAAACTTCTCCAATAAAATTAGTTAGTGTTAATGCAACATACTAAAAGAGAGTTTAAGTAAATAAAATAAATTCCACACCATTCCATTTTTAGAGGATTTTCAACAAAAAAATCATCAGTATTAAAAACCTGAAATTCTGCTATAATTCCTTCATTATCAATTAGTTCATGTCAAGGCCTTGTGTTTGAAAATCAATGCAGAGCTCACCTTTAATTTAAGAATTCTGCTTTATAATGCCCCAACCAATTTAGATTTCAGACCCAAGTCTTCTCAGGGCTGTTCACTCACAACAAAAATAGAAGAATGCATCATTTCACACAGCTCAAGAGCAATTATAGCCCTCAAATAGGATTGCAAGCATGAGCATAGGCATTGCTCTAATTTATGAAATTTTCTAATTCTTTGCACCATAGATCAAACAAATCCTCATCTCCACATGACAGCTCAATCCGTTTCAGGTCAGTAAGGTCTTTTTATTGGGTTGTAATGTGGCTTATGGGTGAAATTTATAAAAGAATAAAGGGGTAAAAAGGATTCAAATTGAGAAATCAGTAAAGGTAAGGAGGTGATTTGCAACTCAGCCTTCTTCATCTCCGCACAATTTCATCTGCTTCTTGAATTTTTAGATTTGAAGTGATCAGTTTCTAATCTTCTTTTTCAAAATATCAAATGAAATGACATATCTTTCTCATTCTTTTTGTTTGATTTTTCTATTTTTCCTTTTTTTTGTATGTTTTTTTTTTTGTATTTTTCTCTATTTCTCTTTTTATGGGCAGGAATGCCACAATACCACCAAATGTGCTTCCTTCTTTTTCGATCAATCATCGAACCTTGCTCTTCTAACCTCACTTCTTATTTTTCCTGATTTCTCAGATTGAGGGTGAACTGAAACAGGTCAAAAGGTTTTGGGTTCAAAATTTCTGGTTTTCATCAAAGAAAACTGGGATTTTTATGGCTCAAATGGTGTGTATCAAGGGCAGTTCAAAGGTGGGACATTTTAAGCTCAAACTATCCAAGGGATGGCCTTACTTCATGTCCTCAATGTTATGAATGCTGTCAA
Organism: Chloranthus sessilifolius; assembly: GCA_021018995.1. Lineage (NCBI taxonomy): Eukaryota > Viridiplantae > Streptophyta > Magnoliopsida > Chloranthales > Chloranthaceae > Chloranthus > Chloranthus sessilifolius. The sequence goes on along the minus strand of CM037584.1, from coordinate 151,213,631 downwards.
GTTGTTTCAAGTTGGATTTTCCTAACTTCTAGTGAGCAGAAATGGGTCCAATTAGTCCTTAGAGCAGAAAAAATTGCTAAGACAGACACTCTTCAAAGAAAATTTTTTTCAGGCCCAAATCTCACTGGGTATGGCCTTCCATCAAATTTTTTGGGTTGTATCCTTACAGTTTTCTCACATTTCAGGTTTACTAAACATCAAAATTTGAAAATTCTTGACATTTGCTTCATGAAAAATGTTAAAACTATAGCTCATTTCAGTTTTAAAAAGTTTTTAATTCCCTCTTTTTCCAAAAATCAGGTGGGAAATCATTTTATACCCAAAAACTTTTTCAACATAGCTGCACTAGCATTAACTCATTTCATTAGCACACCTGCCATACCCCCAAACCTAAGATGAACATTGTCCTCAATGTTCTACACAATGAAAAACTAGGGGCAGCAGGGTAAAAGAAGAAAGAAAAACTAAAAAAAATTACAGCTATATGCAACAGAAAATAAAAATGCAAAACTGAATACATGAACAGGAAAATGGAAAAAATGATATACAAATGCAGGAAATTACTGCTAAAACAGAAAAAATAGCAAAACAAATCTAGAAAAATTGAATGTATGAACAGAAAAAATAAAAGAACTGTGAAGAAAATGAAAGGAAACTAATGCTAATAACAAAAAAATAGAAAAGTGCAGATACAAAAACAGAATTTCAAAATTGTAGACACAAAAAACAGGAAAAGAAAATTAGGAACTGAGTACTAAACTACCAAAATGCAAAAAATTAGTAAAGTTAAGACCTACGAAAGAAAAATCAGCAATCGAAATACAGAAATGAAACTAAAATTCCTAAAACAGAAAAATCCTAAGACCAAAACCTAATCCACATGTGCCACAAGAAACCCCTTTTGCCTGCCTGTGTGTTTTAGTTGTGGATGTGCATGAATTAATAAAATTTTGTAAAATAATGTCAGCATGGATGCACACAATTGAAAACAAGATTCATACACAGTTGAGACATATTAATGGTGAAAAATCTTGAATGAAAAATAAAATCAATGGGCTCCATTAAATTTTCTAAACAAATTATGATCCATTGTTCATTATCCTTCATGAATCCTCAAAATTAAAATTATGATCTCAGTAGGTCCAGATTGGGGAAAATGAATAAAGGCAAGGGAAAACAGCCCATTTGGAGAAATTTTTTATGTTTTTATAATTTTTGACTTTTTTATGTGGTTTTAGATCAGCTTGGGCTCCACAAGAGCCCTTATTTACTACTACTGAAAAATAATAAGAAACAACTCAAAAATTTTCTATTTGTGTTTTCATTTTCTTTTATTTTTATATTTGGTTTTGTAAAAAAAAAAAATCAGCATGCCAAAAAGACAATAGAAATTATAATCAAAATAAACATCAAACACAGCAAAACAACTGGTTCTCAAGAATTTAAAAATAGGAAATGAATGCAAAGGAGAAGGGGATGCAAACTCAAGAAAATCTGCTCCTACTGCAATCCATTTGCTCCTCGTGCGGCAGCTGCTCCAGATCTGTAAAAAATTTAAAAATTACAGCAGTACCTTATTCAAGCATATTGACAAAAATAAAAAGAAAACTCAGGCCACTGCATCACAGCAGCATTTATTCAAATAGCTAGAAGGCAAAGAATAAAAACTCAGAGAATGATAGAATTGCTGCAGTTTAAAATTGGTTTTTCCATACAAAAACTGCTGCAAACATTAAATCAAGCAGTTGGACTGCAGTATAAAAATCTAAGATAAAACAATAATAATAAAAAAAAAATCAGATCTACAAAATGAAAAACTCAGATCTACTATCTAGATCAAAACTCCCCGGCAGCGGCGCCAAAGACTTGTTGGGGAATTTCAGTGTGCTGATTATTGTGTAATGAAAATAAAGGAAATAAAATCAAAGTAAAAAAGAGGATGGATTCAGCACATCTAAAATATCCTAGACCTGCAAGATACAGGGCCCATTTGTAGAAAGTTCTAATAAGTAGGAGTTTGTCCCACAGGGAGTAGTGATCTAAACCTAGAAGGTGTGTAGTAGACCTCCAGATCTGGCTACAGATCTGGTAATTCTAATAAGAAAGAGAGATTTTTAGGTGTCACTAGATCTAATTCTACAAAACTGCAATATAAAAATAAATCTAAAAGATTGAGGAAGATGGATAGCAAAATAAAATATAAAATGGGGAGAAATAGACAGCTAGTGCCTGGTGTTCATTGCAAAATAGATCAAGATCTGAGGATATGCAGTCATCCTTCATTTGGCTACAAGCACAAATGCAAGGTATAAGAATCTGATTTAGACCGGTGGTTTGGATTGATCTTAAGGCTATGATCTATCCACTTTAATGGTCACAGATCATCCAATAGATTTCCTCCATTCCGATGGTTTGGATTGATCTTAAGGCTTTGATCTGTCCACTTAAATGGTCATAGATGATCCAATAGATTTCCTCCATTCTGATGGCTTCAATCAGAACAAGATAATCAGTACAGATGTTGTGGATGCAAGGCCACAGGCACAAGCACCCACAGGCATATCAAACCCAGGGAAATCAGATGGTCATCAAGAGATCTACCAGTTAAGTGGGTGAGCTGATTAACAAACTCCTCTACACAAATCCAATCGAGAATCTAATGGGACCACAAGACCTTTAGATTTAACTAAGCTTTAAAATCAACAATTTATTGCTTCAAACAAAACAACTTAAAATAAACTTGTTCCCAGATTTGTAGTCTGTGCATCGATCCACATTTCTTCATGCCGAAATTACAATTACAAACCAGATCTGAGCTGCTGTCTAGATCTAATCCAACAGACTGGATTAGAGAGAGAAAAGGGGGAAGAGAAAAGGAAAAATAAAAAAACTAAAACTAAACCTAAATGAGCTAAGAAGAACTCAGGCTATTCCTTTGTTCCTACTTTCCTTGCTAAAGAAAAATAGTAGAAAGAAGTTCTATTTATATGTTTGCATTGATCCTTGTGCCTTGGGTTTCAGCCAATCAGAGAGTACAGATGGATCCCCTTCTATTGTGCTTCAGTTGCATTCCCGTCAAAACTTAGTTCACACCCATTTGCAGGGTTTCCTGTGCATTGGAGTTCCCAATCTGCCCTTGTCAACCACAAAATGCCTCTTGCTCATCTTTATACCTGCTGTCGGCAAAATGGACCCAAGTTGCCCCTGTTGTTCATTACTTTTTCCAGTTACACACCTCAAGTGATTGCCCACAAAATAATCATTCTCGCTGCCCCAAAATACCCCTACCGTTTGTCACCAAAACAGCCCCAAATGGGCCCCGTTTTACTAAACTGCCGATATTAAATCTCATGGCTGCAGCTTGAAAGAATAGGCTTGAAGCATTTCGATAGGTTAGCTGTAGCCAAATGAACCCTTCGATAGGTTCTAATGGGAGGTTGAAGCAAGGAGCATATATATTAATGCAGCTACACTTAAGATGCTAGGTTTGAGGGGATTTCTGAGAAATCGACGGTTGGATAGGATATTAACTACACATTGACAGATTGGAGAAGGCCGGAGGTTGGGCCTCTCAACAGATTGAGATATTTAGGCAGTCAACAGGTGCTGTGGACTGGATTGAAGCTGAACCTTGCATGCAGGGAAGCTGTCGTGAGGTTTGGTGAAGCCATTACTTCAGCCTTTCGATAGGTTGAAGGCTAGGGAGCTCCATTTCGATAGGATCAGCTGCAGCACTTGACAAATTCGATAGGATGAAGGGTGGTGCTGCTGCTGGTGTTTTGATAGGTGCTAGGTGCTGCTTGCTGTTTCGATAGGATGAAGGTTTCAGCTGAGTATTTTGATAGGTTAGCTGTAGAGGGCTGCTGCAAGGTTTCGATAGGATCTATGTGTACCTTGCTGCACTGCTCGATAGGATGGATGTGCACTCTTCATCTGCTCAACATGTTTGCTGTTTCAGCTACTTCAGCAATTCGATAGGTTCAATGACAGTTTGGTTGGTGCAGGTGCATGTAGTGAGGTTGAAGATGAGCTGCAGCTTAGTTGATGGGCTTGGAGGCAGCAAAGGACTCCTCGACAAGTTGGCTGAATGCGGTGCATTGGAGCATCCATTCGATAGGCTACTGTGCCAATGGGTGCAGCTACTTTGCTGTCGGACTTCGACAAGTTCCAGAAGCTGCTGCACTTTGAAGAATTGCAATGCTTGTATTGCAACTCGCATTCTCTGTTGCTGCTAGAGTGCGCATTCAATGCTTGGCTGCCTTCATCGCAGTGGCTGCCAACTGGTCCTCAGACATATACATGTTTGGCCTTATAATTCTGCAGCTCGAGTGTCCCAAAGCTGGTTTCAGCTCTTCCACTCCTCAGGTATTGATGCTTGTTTTCCCTTTAATTGAATGAACTGCTGCTCATAAGTGTACCTTGCAGCTATTGGAGAGTGAACCTCAAGGTGCCTCTATTGCGCATAGGACTGAACCCATTTCCTCCCATAGAACTACTATAATTTGCTTCCTCATTAACTGGCCACATCACCATTCCATTCCCTGCTGTTTGCCTGGTGCTAAAACTCTTTTAAATGGTACCTTTTAACTGAAAACTGCACTAAGGATGAAATTAACTCCTTGCTGCAACGCAATACTAAAAACAATTATTAAATACTCCAAGTCCTATCAAAAGCCAAGTTTAAGGGTGTAGAAAGTGGCAAAAATAGTGCTTAACACATAACTAACTTAATCTTAGCTGCATACTTCTCATCATTTTACCATTATTTTACCATACCACCAGCACCTTCTTTATAACCCTTTATATAGTATATGACTGCATTTTATTTCTTAGTTTTAGTTTTAGTTGTGACAACCCCAAAAACTCCCTTTCTTTAGGATTGCCAGATCTGTAGTCAGATCTGGAGGCCTACTAAATAACTCTTGTGGTTCTAAATCATCATTCCCTGTGGGACAAACTCTTACTTATTTTTAAAACTTGCTACAACAGGCCCTAGATCTTGGAGGACTGTGGTAGTTTTAGATTGTTGTTTTCATGTCTTTCCATCCCCCTTTACTTTGATTAATTTTTACCATTTTGTTTTCTAATAAAAAAATAACAACACCTAAGATAAAAAACTAACAGTGGCATACAAGAAAATTTTGAGAGGTGTAAAGGTTGAAGGGAAAGAGGCTCTCGAAACCTTTATATAGAGAAATGTGAGAGTTTCTATTTAAGTATACCATTAAGTAGAAATTTATCTTAGGTAACTTATTTCAATTAAGAGTGAGATGTTTAATAAATAGGAAGTTACTCATGAGTAACTTAATTTAATTAAGAGAGAGATTTAAGTAGAAAGTTACTTAAATAATTTATTCTTAAAAGATAAAAATTCATATTCTAATTAAAAGAATAAAGAGAGACTGTAAGGATATTTATTAACTTAGAATCTTCAAAAGAATTTCCTACTAATTCTGTGTGTGTTTTATTCTTTTTACATTTTAGTAAGGCTAGTGTGTTTTATGCATTCACATAAATATTGTAAAAAACATAAATAGCTAAAATAATATATATTAATATATAATAGGGATTATGAGTTTTGAACCTTGGACCTAAGAAATAGCAACTCATTCCACAACCATTGGAATACCACATCATTTGGTATTAGAAATTCTAAACTTTAGTATATCTTAAAGAGAAGTAATTTTATAGTTTTAGAATTCTTGACAATTAAGGAAATTTAGAGATAGAGAGTTATTAGACCACTACAAAAATAAGGTGTTTCAGTGGCACTTGCTATTAAGGAAATATTTTGTAGCGACATGACTAATAGCAACAGTTTTTTGTTAATAGCGGCAGTTTTTTGTTGCCGCTAATAGTCTTATTTTTTGTAGTGAACTCATAACAAGAGATATAATAGTTCCTACCTGACCCAAAACAAAGAGCTGTTGACTATTTTAGAGATAATTCATACTTAATCTCTTGGAGAATTATTAACTTTTATGATGACTCAAGGAGTAAGAGCTATAACTTAAATGGTTATTATGTATATTCAGTAAATGAGATTATAAAGAGTATTGAATCTCTTCTCCTATTAATTATGTGTAAGAGTTTTCTTTTCTTTTATTATTTTAAGTAAAGTTAGTGCATTATACAGACACACGTATTATTTAAATATATAAATAATTTAAGTTATATAAAATATAATTAATATAAGTGGTACTTGTAGGTTTTGAACCCTAGACCTCAAAGAGTTTAAAATTAATGGTACAACCATTTGAATCACACGTTGCTTAGTGATGAGAATGGGAATTTAAATTATATTTAATATCTAATTCATGAGTTGACATATAAATTTTGTGAGGAAATGAGCTTTTCACAAATCTTTTATTCTCTTATAGTTTGACTAGTGTCTTCAGCACACATACCAAATTTATATATGATTAAAAAATTATTTTTCACGCGCACCTTTATAATCTTAGTAATCCTATCGATGAGTTAATAAAAGATGCATTAAAGCCTTTGCAAGGATAATAGGATTTAGAATCCCAAGGTTGGTTGAGTCAAATCTTCACAAGGTCAAATAGTCAATTTCTTCTCCCCTCATAAAATTTTAGTCCTCGAAAATGACATGTATGTAAAGATCAAGCTAGATTATTATTTGTTTATTTATTTATTTTTCTTCATGATCCTCTTTCATCATTGAAACTGAAAATAAGTTCTCATGTCCTTTTGTTTGAAGTTGAACCTAATTTTCATTGTCCAATTTATTATCTCAATTACCAACATATGTGGCTTAAGAATAGGTGAGGATTCATGAATTTCACGGAATGAGCAATTATAGATTGAAAAAGGGCCAAGTTCTCTGTGAGATTTACAATAGGTTAACTATTGTATAAATATTTATTCATATTAACAGATATAACAATGACCACAAAAATCAATTTATAATTAATACATACCATAGTGTAAATCAATTCGATGACCTATTTGGAAGGATTATTTGCTTTAGAGGTTATCCCATTGTCATAAGCCACATCATGATCCTTATCAATTTGCTGAAGAGTTGTTATCTTCATTATAATGATCTTTCCAACTCTAATAAGATCTTCCTTCATCGATAATTTATCAAAACGACAGTCTCCCTTGACAAGTTATACTCGATATCTTGGGGTCCAAAAATCTTAAGTCCTCAGTTGTCCACATATTTATCTTTTCTTATAGTCTCTCAAATTTACGTCCAAAAATCATGATCATGGTCTAATTTTTACTAGTTTACTCCTATTAATCTATCAAACTAATCTTGGTCACTATTAGATATCATTCCAAAAAGTAACCCGTGAGTCGGGAGATATCGAGTGGGTCATATGCGAATCAAGCATGATCAGAATTTTCAAGTTACTTCATCTATATATATATATATATATATTCATGCACAATTATTCTATGATTCATAATTGAATAATCAGATTAACATACTTATGTTGATATATTTACGGCTAGGGTGACCTACTTTCGAAGGGATTATAGATTTCGAAATTGTTATTATGTATGATAAGACTTTTCTTAAGGCTGTGAATATCTCAACCTAAAGCCAATGCCGACTCTTTTATTCAAAATACTTTCATAAAAGCTTCGATCCTTTCCGATCTTGACTCTCTTCTGTAGTGAATCATTCTTAAGATATAAACTTAGTCACCAATCTTTGTCAATCTTTAAGAAGTCGTACTTAGTGCTATTCTTAGACTATCCATTCTCAAAGATCATGCTTGCAATAATTCCCTTAGTCCTTGAGGAAGTAACGCCTGGGCTCTGAGATCATTTATGTCACGACCCAAAATCCAACCCTTATCTCGAAGGCCTAAAATCTCGTGTTGTGATCCGCACGCATTCCAATGTGATAAGCGGACATACAAACTGTAGACACCTGAATTTGGCCCAAGGCCCGATCGGAACACATTTCGAGAGAAGCGCATCTCAGAGTTGTTGATGGCATGCATGAGACCCTTAGGAACGTTATCGGAACCTTAGCAGCCATCCCTAACCTTAGGAATCACCCTAGATCCCTTAAGAATCATCCCTAAGGAATCATCCTAGATCCCTTAAGAACCTTCCTGAACCCTTAGAAACCAATCCCCATCCTCAGAAGCCATTCCGAACCTAACCCTAGCTTTCTCAGTCAGTGGATGAGGTGTGGTGCACCAGGGTTAGCTACAGCCTTCTACTGTGATCAAATCTCATACCATTGAAAAGTAGAAGTCTTCAGCTTTCTAACGGTCTAGGAATCACCCCAATCGGAGCTATGTGCGAAGAGATATCGCGATCCAAAGTGTAGGGGCAAAAAGGTAAAAGCACACTAAACCCCTAGGGTTTTGGCGTAACTAATGGTTGCACCAGTTATAGGTTGGTCCCCCCACGGGCAACCAACTTCCCCAAGCCACTGTGCAGTACTGTTTTACTGTGCATATGCCTAGCGTAACTAATAGTTGTGCCAGGCATATGAACAATAACCTCTGATTTTGTCCCGAAAATCGTGATTGGGGTTTGACTTGTTGACCACTTGGGTCTTTGGGGTGTGTTTTGATAGTACTGTTGCACCCTTTTAAAGCTTATTTGTAGCCCTTAAGTGCCTTAAACCCCCCTACCCTATCATCCACCATTAGAGCCTCATTTCACACATCTCTAAGCTCTCAAAATCTTAGGAATCCTTAGATGTTTGATTACCTAATGACTAAACCCAATTAGCATCTAAACACTATCCTAATCCACCCTTTCCCTATAAATAGAGTCCCCCTCCCCTTGGTTTAGGGGTTGAGAAAATTTCATAAGAGAGAAAGAGCTTAAAGTGAGAAGATCTTTCTCCCTTTGGTGCACCATTCCCATACAAAATTTAGAAATCCAAAACCTCCTTGGAGTGATATTTCTCACCTTAGATCCCTTAGTTTAGGTATGTGCTACCCATTTACCTTCCCTCTCTACCTCTTAGCTAGCAAGCCTTAGAGGTTAGAACCCCTATTTATACCATACAAGCCTTCAAAAGCTCATCAAAGCAAGCCAACACAAGGCTCCTCAATGGTGCAACAAGGGCCCGAGGGCTCTGGCTCTCCCCTTTCTTCTCCTATCACTTTTAGTTCTTCTTTTATTCTCCCATTTGTGCCGTTATGCCATCAAATTTTTTATAGGAACGGAGGGGAACAAATAGGATTTAAGACCCCTTTGAGCAAGAGGAAGTCATTTCCTTTTCTTTTACATCAATTTTATTTTGGCCTTTAGTAGAGACCACGTTAAGTAGGTTGATTGGGTGCCTAACACCTTTTCAATCGATAACTGAAGCCCCTACCCAAGAGCCTTTGGTGTGGACAGGATTCAGAGTCATATTTTTAGCACTTTGGTGCTCATAAAAATGAACTATTTTTCCCGGGACACCAAAAGCTCTGGGTGGCGACTCTATTTTTTTTGCTAGCGAGCACATCGTCGCAACGAGATCGTCACAAATCCCATGGTTGCACAGATGGCGGCTCTGCTGGGGATAGCCTTTAGAGCTTCTCCTTGAAATTTGACCATTTCTTTTTATTTTTACTAACCTTTTTGCTATTTTTTTACTATTTTTGTGGTTTTCTCACCTGTACTTTTCCATCATTTACATGCCTTAGCCGATCGGCGGGCTTACTTGCGCATAGTCTTTATTTTCCCTTACAATTCCATCATTTTAAGTGCCTTAGCTGATTGGTGGACCTACTTGAGTATTGTCTTTTAATTTCTTTAATTTTCTATCATTTAAAGTGCCTTAGCCGATTGGCAGGCCTACTTGTGTAAACATATTCCGCCAGTGGATGCTGGCCCGCAGTGGCGGCACGGGGTCATCACCCCCGGTATTTGAACTAAAGAAAATTTCCATTAAAAAAAACGCTTTGAAAAATTTTTTTTAAATTAAACCAAGAATAGGCAGCTTAATTAACCTATTTTTACGGGGTAGATTTTAAAAGGGTTGGGTTTAGGCACACATACAACCACTCGGGTCTTAGTATGGCGGCATCCCCTAGTGGTGATGATTTAGAAAAGTCCCAGCCCAGCTAGTATCTGAGAAGGCACTTGTGCCGGAGGTATATCGGGTGGGTTCCCATTCCAAAGTTTAAAACCCTTAGGGAGCGCGCTAGCAAGTTATACCGGACTCAAACCCTTTAGGGGCGGTAGGAGAGAACCGATCATAAAAATAGCTAGTTCCCGAAAGCCCAGCTTTCACAAAAACAAAAAAAATAGACCCATTTTAGGCTGTTGTTCCCTGCTGTCAAAAGTTCTGGAGCTTCACTTTGACCTGGCGCAAGTATTAGTTGCGCCGCCATCTTCGACACCCAATGCGCCCCCGCCGATCAAAAGAAGGTGACTTTTTTTTGCCCATTTTGGGGGATCGGGTTGTTTACCTCGGTTTTCGTGCCTTCAATAGATCAAAGGTCTTCCTTTGATTCTTTCAAAGTGCATCGGAATCGTCGCCATGGGTCTCATGTTAGGCTACGAAAGCCACCCGAGACGGGAAGTCTGAGGCCTCGGAACCATTATTTTTTACAAATTTTCTTTCCAAAAAAATTAATTATTAAAAAATTAAAAACCTAAAAATAGAATCTTTGTGGTACCGGTACAATGACAACATCTTGCCCTCCGTCGTCCCTTAGGGGAAAAACGAGGAGGATTTTTAGGCCTTATCCAAGGCACCCTTACCCAACCCGTTACCGTAGAATGTCGTGGGTAGTGGGCCCAGCTTACGCCGATCCCGACTCATCCCCGCCACATTCTCCAACCCACTCCCATTCGGGAGAAGCCTTCACATCTATCCCCATCACCCTATCCTCTTTTACCATTACCAGCCCGTTTGGCGCCCCCATTTTCCCAACCACCACTTCCCAAAATATCCAAAATCAACCCCTCATTCCCCATCTTTTTCCCAAGCCACCTTTCCCTCCATGTCCATGCCAAGCCAACCACCCATTCCATCCACATCCCCTCAAAATCCAACACCTTTCCCATCCACATTCATGACACCCAACCCCATTTTACCAATTCACATCCATGCCCCATTTTCCACCTTCCCCGTATAGGCCCAATCCTCCCTCATTTACCTATGTCACCTCCACCCTATCCGACCCTCCACAAGTCCCCCCATCTGCCCGAGTTATGCCCACTTTTATTGGGGCCATGCCCGATTTTTCCCAAACATTCACACCCCACCAATCATCATTCCTAAACATCCCTAATCCTTCCCCATCTTTTGCCCCACCTCAACTCTCTAATCCACCCCATATCCCATCACATGCCATTGTCATGCCCAATTATACCGGAGCCATGCTCAATGTTCCCTCCCCATCCATCCCATCCATACCCAATCATCCCCTAAATCCATCATCTACACCTGATCTTCCTTCCATGACCATGATGGAGGAGATGTTTCAAGCCTACTCCTTATGGAAGGTTTCCCAAAATACCTCCCCTCATCCACACCACACATCCATGAACCCATCCCATACCTTAGTCAACCTCCATGCTTCACTCCCCCATGGACCCCATCAACCCCAATAATTCACACCATCCAAACCATCTCCCACATGCCCCAAGGCCCATTGGCCCAAAACCCCACCTTTCACCAAGGCCCATTGACCCAAACCAAACCACCCAGGATCTGCAAGGCCCAATGGCCCAACACCCCATCATCCATTCCAAGGGCCCATGGCCCAAACCCATCAAGGCCCATGGCCCAAAACAATCAAGGGCCCATGGCCCAAACCCACCAATGGCCCATGGCCCATATCCCTCACAACCTAGTGGGCCAGATCCACATACCCCAAGGTCCCATTACCCAAACCCATACTCAAGGGCCCATCGCCTAAACCCATCTAGGGCCCATGGCCCATACCCACCAATGGCCCATGGCCCATACCCCTCAAAACCCAGTAGGCCAGGCCCACATACCTCAAGGGTCCACATCCCATATCCACCAATGGCCCATGGCCCAAGCCTTCCAAAGCCCAATGGGCCATGCCCATCAAGGCCTAATATGCCAAGATCTCCCAAATCCCATGCCCTTTACCCAAACCCAACCTGATCAAGGCCTTGTGGCCCAAACCTACCCTGGGCCCATAGGCCAAGCCCAAACCTCTTACCCACCACAATACCCCCAAAACTTCACTCACCCCCAACCTTCACAATCGGGTAAAACCCATGCCGTACCTCAGATTCAATTTTCCCATGGCCCCACCCCAAGGCCATATCCAAACTTTCCCCCATGCCTAATGGCCCCATCAAGCCCCACCCCTAAACCAAGCTACCACTCATCCCATCATCCCACAACACTTCCCTTACATTCAAGGGGCTCACCCAACCCACATCCAATCCAATCCCATCCAGTCCATGCAACAACCGTTTGAGAATCCCTTCCTCACTGCACCTTACATAGATCAGCAGTATGAGGAGGACGAGATCAGAAATAGTGGTGCCTATGTTGGGGCAGTGACCACTATTAATCCTCCACCATTAGCTACCCCACCCCCAATAGCCCCGAGGGAGTCCCGACCAGCTGTTGAAAAAGTAGCCCCCATGTCCAAAGAATCTGACCAGCTAAGGGAACAGCTAGACAAGATCAAGAAACAGTTGTTGAAGATGGTTGGTGCTGAAATTCATGCCACAGATTTCATAGATTTGTGTCTGTTTGCCGAGGTCCCCCTGCCCTCCAAATTTAAAATGCCAGTATTCGACAAGCACAATGGCACGGGCAACCCGATTGCACACCTCAAGTCTTATTGTGGGGATATGTGCCAGTACGGGGGGGTCGAGAGACTGCTAATAAAAGTCTTTCAGAAAAGTTTAACTGACCCAAGTCTGAGATGGTTCACGTCTCTTGAACCGTCCATGATGAAGACATGGAAAGACTTGATGCATTTGTTCCAAGAATAGTATGTCTACAATACTGATATTGAACCATGAAAGTCTGATTTAGCCCGGTTGAAACAGAATCCCAACAGGACCTTCAGCGACTATTTAGAGCGTTGGAGAGCATTGACAACTTAAGTCAGAAATAGAATACCAAACGATGAGTAGATAGAGATGATTTCAAAGAATACTCTGCCAATGATTTCCAATTTTCTTGTCTACCAATAGCAGTCCAGTTTTGTTGATTTGGTAAGGAATGCCAACCACTTTGAGGATGCCATCAGGGAAGGATGGCTCAGTAAGAACGCTTCAGGGGGACCTAGCAGAGTTAGAAGGTTTGCCGAATAGAGAAACGACAGGAGAGCAGGGGCAGAGGTGCAAAATGTGACCAATACTAGGCCCAATAACAATGTAGTCCCCTTTCAGTTTAAGACGGTGCAACCAGCTCCCATCAGACCAGGGCCAGTGCAGAGAGCAGGGAACGGACAGGGGGTACAAATAACCCCGGAAAGGATAGCCCGCTATGATCATATTTTTATGCCCTTGGGGCAATCTTTAAGTGTACTTTTACCTTTATTAATTGAAAAGGGATTAGTAACTGCGCTCCAACAATGACCTCCTCCCAACCCAATTCCATATAATTTTGACCCGAATACTCATTATAATTTCCACCAGGGTTCGGGTCACCCGACTTATCGCTACTTCCCATTGAAGCACGTGATCCAAGATTTAATCGATACTGGGAAGATCATTCCCCTTGTACCCACCCAAGCAAACCAGCATGCGAATATTTACCAGGTGCCTTTGCCACCACACCCTACCGGAATAGCAAGTCCAAGACCCATCATAGGGATGGTAGGGGAAATTGAGGAAGAGTATGAATTTGACCCCTTTGATTACATCAGTAACAGAGAAAATTTTGTGATCCCAAGGCAGCGAGACCGAGAAGAAAGAACTATTAGGGTGGTTGAGCCCCTGAATCTAGTAGATTATTTTCCTATCCCTACACCAGCAGTTGAGCCCCTAGATCTTAGGGCCTATTTTCCACCATCCACCCCCATTAACTACATTTAAATAAATGCGTATCAACCATATTCCACCACCCCCATCAATTACCCAATAAACCAATAGGCCCCCAATCCTCCACCATCAATAAACTACCAATGGCCTGCGCCCACCCCATTACCCCCGGTTCAACCACCTACAAACTCCACCACCCTCGTTAATTACCTAATGGCCCATCAAATCCTCGATCCCCCGCCAGCACCTATCAGCTATCAATGGCCCCTTTCCCCCAGTACCACCACCCTCAAGCTTCACCACCCCCATTTGGCCCAATTTTGCCACCCAACCAGCTACCACTGAAATAAATCAAGTATTACCCACACCTCTTGAGCCATCAGTACATGCACTTCAGGTACCGGCAGCAATACCATTCTAGCTCTCAGGACCAACCTATGATCCACATCAGGTCTCGTTGAGCTATGAGAAAACCAATGCTAATGCCGATAGCAGTAGTAGGTAGGGGGCAGTGGACTTCGTTATAAGATCGAGAAAAATCTCAAAATAGCCCGAGGAAAAAATAGCAGCAACTGTAATAGCAACAGCAACAAGACTAGCACGGCCAAAGGGGAAGAAGGACAGTGCAGTCCACCCGTTTGAGAAGATGAGCGGGGAGCACATTCTTGAGACTCAATTAAGAAGGATGCCAGCCCATATCACTGTCTGGGATCTCTTGATGACATCCCCACTTAATTGGACAAATGATGGCGCCCAATGCCATTTCATTTTCAGACGCAGATCTACTGGAGGAGGGAAACAATCATGCCAATTGTCTCAATATTATAGTCGAATCCATGAACATGATAATTCCCTTGGTTCTAATTGATAATGGGTCAGCTCTGAATGTGTGCCCATTATGAAACTACCACCAAGATCGGCGTGGACCCCTATATGGTAAGGCCGACAAGGACTAGCGCTTGGAGATTTGATAATACAAGAAGAGAAATAATGGGAGAGGTCGATCTGGAATTAGTAATTAGGCCCATGACCTTCTCTATACCTTTTCAAGTGATGGATATCAAATCTTATTTTAATTTGCCGATAGGACGCCTGTGGTTACTTGAGGTCGGGGTGATACCTTCTACCCTCCATCAAAAGTTAAAATTCATATCTGGGTAGAAGGTGATCACCATCATTGGTGAAGGGCACGATGAGAAAGACAAGGCCACCCACAGCATTGAAAATCCTAAGGTAGTAGATGTGCCACATACTGAGGAAGACACTGACCTCTACAGTTTCAAGTATGAGGTGTCGGCAGTAGGCCCCGAGAAACATCACGTTAACAACCGATGGCAGAATGGAAGCAGCGGTGGCCATGCTCTAGAAATGGGGCTATAAGAAAGGTAGAGGGCTCGAGCCTAGACTGTAAGGCAGAAGAGAGCCAGTTGTTGGAAAGGGGCAGAAAGTTTGATTCGGGTTAGGTTATAAGCCCACAGAGGAAGAGGTCCGAGAGGCCAAAGAGAAAGCCAGGGTTGCTGCAACTGCAAGAGCCCGAGGAATCAACATAGAAGAGAAATCCCGCCCTAGGCCGCACATCGGGGAATCCTTTGTCAGTGTTGGGGTCATAAATATTGATCAAAATGGGGTAACCCATTTGACCCCACACAAGCCCATAGCCCCTGTCCATCCTGCCAATCCCCACATCTTCCTTCCCAACCTCGAAATAGATTTAGCTGCCCTATCCTTATTTGATGAGCGACATTCAATACATGCACAAACTCATACTGTGGTAAACCACCACAAGACTCTGTTGATGTTTGAGAATGAAATCTCAGACGAACCTATGATCAATATGATGGAGGTCGATCCAGAAGAGTCACACTCGCCGGCCTCCTACATCTAAAAAGGTAAAGGGGTAGCAACTCAGGTATGCAATTGGGCATCTTTGCCCCTAACTCTAGAAGCACGGAGTGGCCTATAATTTGGCACTTGTTTCCCAAAAGAAAGAAACCTATAAAAAGTGAGACAAGCCCTTGACAGGCCATACCTTGTATATATAACAACCCGCTTTGCCAAGGGTCCGTCTCCGAAGAAAACAAAAATCTCAAAAACATTGGAAACATATAAAATCACAAAAATATTGAAAAAATATAAAATCCTAAAACATTGAAAAAATATAAAGTCCAACAATATTGTCTTTTAAGATTCCAGATAAAATCACACAAAAAGATGCCTTAATCGAAATACCCGTCACACGTAAAATCGACCCCTTTCTTGTAGAAATACAAGAAGAGGTAGGTGTTACGAGTCTGGACGAGAATATCCTTTTGGAGGAGCTCCCCAAGGAACTCCTCGATCGGTTTGCCAAATTTGAGCATGGCCCTACGCCCATTGTTGAGGAAACTGAGGACATTAATCTAGGGGCTGAGGAGATTCCCCGTAAAACCAAAATCAGAATGTCGCTATCTCTTGAGGAAAGAAAAAGCATGATCGACTTCCTTCGATCATACCAAGAAATTTTTGCTTGGTCGTACTAGGACATGCCTGGTCTGGACACTGATTTGGTCGAGCATGAGTTGCCTCTCTACCCTGATATGAAGTCAGTTAAGCAGAAGCTGAGATGTCTCCGACCCGAGTGGATGTTAAAAGTCAAAGACGAGGTCATCAAGCAATATAACACGGGGTTTCTCATGGTATCTAAGTACCCATAGTGGCTAGCCAATATCATGCCTGTGCTGAAGAAAGATGGAAAGGTCCGCATGTGCGTCGATTTCCAAAATTTGAATAAAGCTAGCCTGAAAGATGATTTCCCATTGCCGCACATCGACATCTTGGTCGATAACACCGCTAAGAACGGGATGCTTTCTTTCATGGATGGATTCTCCGAATGTAATCAGATAAAGATGGCAGAGGCAGATCGAGAGAAGACAACGTTCCTCATCCCCTGGGGAGCCTTCTGCTATAGAGTCATGCCGTTTGGGCTGAAGAATACCGGTGCAATGCATCAGAGAGCAATGACGGCACTATTCCGTGACATGATGCACTGAGAAATTGAAGTATACGTTGATGATATGATAGCCAAGTCATTGGAGCGAGGCGATCACTTGGTAAACCTCCAGAAATTGTTTGAGAAGCTGAGAAAATACAGGTTATGTCTGAATCCACAGAAGTGCGCATTTGGCGCTATGTCTAAGAAACTATTGGGATTCATCATCAGCAGGAGAGGGATTGAGGTCAACCCAGTCAAAGTCGAAGCTATCACTGAAATGCCCCCACCATCTATTGAGAAGAAAGTTAGAGGGTTCTTGGATAGAATATAATATATCAGTCGGTTCATTACACGGCTAACGCCCATCTGCACGCCAATCTTCAAGCTTCTAAGGAAGAACTCGCCCGTTAAATGGAATGACGGTTGCTAGAAAACATTTAATAAAATCAAAAGCTACCTCCTTAACCCACCTGTGTTGGTGCCACCTGAGCTAGGGAGACCACTCTTGATGTATCTCTCCAGGACGGAAGTTTCGATGGGACGTGTCTTAGGGCAACATGACGAGATGGGAAGAAAAGAATAGACCATCTATTACCTCAGCAAGAAGTTTACTGATTATGAGACGCGCTATTTTCATCTGGAGAAAGCATGCCTAGCCCTAGTATGGGCTACTTAGAGGCTCCGCTACTACCTGCTATCCTAAGTCGTGCTACTCCTAGCCCGCATGGATCCGTTGAAGTACCTTTTTGAGAAGCCGGCTCTCACTGGATGAACTGCATGATGGCAGCTTTTATTGTCTGAGTTCGACATCACGTACGTCACTCAGAAGTCGATCAAGGGGCAGGCACTTGTCGATCATCTTGCCGACAATCCTTTACCTGACTATGAGCCGTTAAGGACCGAATTCCCAGATGAAGATATCTTGTTCATGACAGAAGACGGTACTGAAGAGGCAGAAGAATCATGGGTAATGCACTTTGACGAGGCAGCAAATGTAGAAGGTCAGGGAGTTGGCGCTATTCTGATTTCACCGAAAGGATCCCACGTACCCGTCTTTATCAAGCTCAACTTTCCTTGCACTAACAACATGGCTGAATGTGAAGCTTGTGCCGCTAGACTACAAGCAGCTTTGGACTTAAAAGTGACTCACCTTCGAGTGTTTGGTGATTTGCAATTAATCATATGCCAGACGAACAGAGATTGGAATATGAAAGATGAGAAACTGATCCCCTACCATGAGCACCTTGAGGATCTGATAGCTTGTTTTGAGGATGTCACTTTCTCTAATGTCCCGCAGATAAGGAATCGGTTCGCTAATGCATTAGCAACCTTGGCTTCAATGGTAGAAATCCCATATGGAGTTGAGATGAAACCAATCATGATCGAACGGAGAAATAAGCCGGCCTTCTGCCTACAAATTGAGGAACCTATAAAGCCTGATGATGAGCCACCATGGTTCTCAGATGCCAAGAATTTCCTCGAGACACTAACTTTCCCTGAGGGTACATCCAAGATGGACCGGCGAACCATTCAACGTTTAGCAACAGGCTACGTCGTTTGCGGGGAGTGCCTTTACAAGCGATCCTATAATAACATCTTACTCAGGTGACTTATAAAAAATGAAGCAATCAATATCATGAAGGAGCTCCACGAGGGAGTATGCAGAGCCCATGTCAGCGGTCGCATGCTTGCTAAGAAAATTCGGCGGCAGGAATACTTGTGAACCACTATGGAATCAAATTGTTGCAAACATGTCTAGAAATGCTACAAGTGTCAAGAACACTCCAGTCTGATACACGCTCCTGCCATCGATCTTTACTACATAACCACTCCTTGGCCATTCGCTACCTGGGGCCTTGACGTTGTCGGAATGATTAATCCAAAAGCATTAAACGAACATCGGTTCATCCTCGTCACTATTGAATACTTCACCAAGTGGGTAGAAGCGGCGTCATATGCCAACATCACGGCCAATCACATCGAGAAGTTTCTAAAGAGTAATATCGTGTACCGATTTGGAGCACCCAAAGATATCATCACGGACAACGGCATAAACTTTTCAAATAAGCGCATCCAAGCCTTCTGTGAGCAACACAAGATCAAGCACCACCGCTCATCACCTTATCGACCTCAAACTAATGGAGCTGCCGAAGCTGCGAACAAAATGGTCATCCGCATCCTAGAGAAGATGGTCGTCACTTACCGAGATTAGAGCAAAATGCTATCCTTTCCATTATGGGCCTATAGAATGTCGATCCATACTGCTACAGGGGCAACACCATTCTCCCTTTTGTATGGAATCGAGGCCGCCCTATCGGTAGAGGTTAAAGTACCCTCACTTCGAATCCTCATGGAATTAGGCTTGCTTAAAGTAGAGAAAGAGAGATCCCGCTTTGATGAATTAAACTTATTAGACGAGAAGAGACTCCTACCCTTGTGTCACACTCAAGTTTACCAGGGGCGAATCGCACGCGCTTACAATAAATGTGTCCACGGTCAATATCTGAAGGTAGGAGACACTGTGCTGAAGAAAATCTTCCCATCCCTCCACATCGATCCGACGGGGAAGTTCAGGCCGAATTGGAAAGGGCCTTATGTCATCCGAGAAGTGCTGCCGAGATACGCCATCCACCTCGCCACCATGGACGGAGATCATCTTCCTGAGCCCATCAATGTTGGATACGTCAGACGGTTCTACGCTTAGTCTATCACGATAAGATAAGTATTGGTGAAATAGATACGTAACTACTTAAGAACCACCAAAAGAGGCCATCATTCCAAGCACAGTAGCAAAAAAACATCCCTAAAAAAAAAGATGATATCCTTTGCTACCCCATTTTGAGCCTAGGCCTTTCTTTCAATGAACCCCTTTCCCCCCCCCCCAAAAAAAAAAAGTGTGTACATATACAAAAAAAGAGAGGAAGTAAAGTTACCATCAAAATCTAAAAAAGTTGGAAAAGCAAAACCTCAAAAAGAGATTGCTTGAAATAAGATAAGGAAAAATAAGAAAAAATAGAAGAATCATGGGGCGTGTACAGTAAAATCCCCCAAGGAAGAAAGTATGTTGTAAAAAACTGAAGCCGTATCAAGAAAACCCTTTTAGCCCAGCATACCTTCAAATCCTAACCTAACCCATGGCCAAGCTACACCCTGAAGAAAGCCCTCTTTTTAGGTTCACAAGTAGTCATAATATCTGTTAAATCAACATGAGCCGAGTTGTGAGATGACACTAGAAACCCATCTAGCCGGCTATGACGGAATCAACGTCTATGCCGTGGCTTTTGAAAAAATGAAAGAAATAAAAAAAAATACAAGCTCAAAGCAAGATGGACGTAGTGAAAACTTGAAAGGGCGCTATGGGTAAAAACGAGTTTGTACGGACCAGGTGAAAACCCGAAAGGGCGCTTGGGGTAAGAGAGCTAAGCCCATGAATGTGGTGAAAACCGAAAGGGCGCCACGGGTAAAAAAGGAGATAAAAAAAAAGGGTAAATTGTTAAGACATGAAAAGTACCACTTTTCACCCCTTAACTTAGCCTCTGTTAGACCCTTAGCCATCTAATAAATGTGTGTTAAGTCATTTCTGTAGGTAATAAACAACAACTACAATAAAGCCTGAACCCTATTAAGGAGCCCACTTTTGCCCCAGAAGCCCCTCAGAAGGATGAAAGCTGAATCCAGACAAGAATTAAACCTTGCGCAACTTTCACAAGCTTTAAAGGACTCAAAAATTAAGCCTCGCGCAGTCCTCACGAGTTTCCCAAGACTTCATACCAATTAACCACACTGTTCTTGCATAGTTTAGTGACAGAAGGGCTTCAGAATCATGTCTCGCGCAGCTCTCGTGAAGCTCAAGCACTTAAATGCTCGCGCAGCTCAAGAATGCAGCATTCAAAACCTTACGCAGTTCACTCAAATAAGCTGAGAAGAGAGAGAGCTCCAGGTATTTCTGCGCATAGTTTTCGCACAGTGGCCGTGGGATGCAAAACTTCAGAAAAACCTCTCACACAGTTCAGAGACCAATGCACATCACGTCCTCGCAAGGATCCTCGCGAAGATCCATTGAGAAACAAACTGCTCGCGTGATTCCTGCGCCATTCAGAAGGAAAGTGCAATCCCGCGAAGACCAGAGCAATCCAGCGAGGATTCAATGCTTTATTGCACGACTGCTTAAGCTACAAACTAAGACAACCCTGTGATGGCTAGAATTTCAAGTTAATCCAATCTCACGAAGACTGTGCTAGCACACGACAGTCTTGGAAACCAGTGCTACCTGGCGAGGCCCTGGACTCTAACTCTCCCTCACTTCTACAGAGGACATTTTGGGAACTTCCAGGAAGTGGGGAACGCACTCCAACGCTCCAATTTTTGTGCATGCGCCCCGAGGCATCTAAGGAACAGTATTAGGCCACGTGGCATCGTTAAAATTAGGGTTTCCTAACCCTAATGTGCTGCCAAACTAATTACTATATAAACCTAAGCCTAGTTTAGGTTTAGGGGTCTCGCTCGGAGAATAGAACTTAGTTTTTCTTCTTCTAGAATTGGCTGTAGATCTCCAGTAAGTTTAGGTAGTTTCTTTTTATCTTTTTCTTCTCTCCATAGTCCAGCATTTGCTGGCTATGCCTTTGTATGATTATTTGGAATAGATTAATGGAGTTTTATAATAGGGTGTTTTACATTTATGGGATTTCTGTTTGTGAGTTGTTCTGTACAAGGCTGCTACCTTGATATCCTCCATTGCTAGGATGTATTGCAAGAAATGGAGGACTGATTTTATGGTTTACTCAGATTCAAGTGACCTGTGTGTCTGGGCTAAAATGCTCCCATACAGGCCTAGCCCCACCACAGGACCCACTAGATCTGAAATCCCCATGGGAGCAATGTGCTTTTGTAGCCTTGTGAACATGGTGGTGGCAGCAATGTTTCTTGTTCTATCTTGAGCTTTGTGAGGAGGATAGCATCTGGGATAGTCTGTGACCATTCAAGTGGACAGGTTATAGCCTTAGGGTGAAGCCAATCCACAGACTCAAGATAGATTGTTCTTCTCTGCACTTGTGCTTGTAGCCCTGTGAGAGATTGTGCAGAGGAAAACTCCCCTGTATGTGTATAGACCCGCCATCAGATGGCAGATCTGGTTTGGTTATAGAGATTGTAGGCTTGCGACTGGATCACTGTATTCTCTCTAAAGCAGTGGACAGCTAGATCTAAGGCTGTACTCAAACTCTTGCTGGTTCTATGTGTCTGGGCTAACATGCTCCCATACAGGCCTAGCCCCAACCTTAGCACTTTAGAGGTTGAGGTTCCCTATGGATTTTTGTGCTTGTAGCCTAGATGAAGTAGTGCCTACAATGATAAACTTGTTTTGACCCATATCTGGACTGTGGTTCCCCAATTGGATAGTCTGTGACCATTTAAGTGGACAGGTTATAGCCATAAAGGGATTGGATCATGGCACAGAAATGAGTTGGATTCTTTCTCCTCAGTGGTGATAATGTAGCCATTGGACAGGACTTCTATAGCAGCAGATCTGAGTTTGAGTCATGAAACCCATCAAATCTGAACCTAATAGCATACTTCTCACCCTTTTTATTTATTTTCTCACTCCATCTTCTATCGTAACCTTTTCTATAGTCTAGACATTAGGATACCTTAGAATTTAGATTTTAGTGACCCTAAATCCCCTTCCATTTAGGATTGCCAGATCTGTAGTTAGATCTGGAGGGCCTACTAAAGATGGCTCCCTTGGAGCTTAAGATCAACTTCCCTGTGGGACAAACTCTTACTTATCAAAACTTGCTACAACAGGCCTTGTACCTTGCAGGACTGTGTATATTTTAGGCTTGCTGCTCCATAATTCTCACTCTATCTTTCATTCACTTTTTATTCATCCCATTCTTATCACTGTCTTCAATAAAGTCAGTAGCAAGCACTTAAAATACATCAACAAGTTTTTGGCGCCGCTGCCGGGGATATTGATCTTTTAGTAGACTCTAGATTTTTGATTCTGTATTGTTTGGTAGCTGTACTTGTGAATAATTGATACTGCTGAATTACATTTAGAATTTTCAGATCGACCGAGAGAGAGAAGGAGAGTAGAATTGCACTGGGAGTCTAGCTACCTCTGTTTGCACTTCTCTAACCCTCAAAACTCAGTCTATTTCTCCTTTGAAGATTCCATAGCAGTTGATTAGGATAATTGTAATTGTTGTTAAGTGCAATGTGCCAATGAATAGTCTTCCCTGCTGTTGGTGTGTGTGCATGTTAGGAAGGAGATCCCTCAGTCCTACATTAGAGCCTGCTAACCCTGAGATAGAAAGGGGTAGAAGACCGAGAAGGCATAGACACACCACAGTTGAGCCCCTTATTGGAATTGAGATAGCAGTTATGGGTGAAGAACAACCTAGAACATTGAAGGAATTGAATGCTCCAGATGATTACAATTCTCCATTCAGCATCCAATTCCCTGATGTTCAAGGAAACTACAAAATCAAAACTTCCATCATCCAAATGCTTCCCTCTTTCCATGGGCTTAGCAAGGAAGACCCTTACAAGCACATTGACCAGTTCTTGGCCCTGTGTACGACATTCTCCATTGCTGGTTTAGGACCAGAAGCCACTAGGTTAAGACTGTTTCCTTTCTCCCTAAAGGACAGGGCCATGACCTGGTTGTCTACTCTCCCAAACAGCAGCATCACTTTCTGGAAAAACCTCAAGACAAGATTTCTGTCTAAATTTTTCCCAGAGACCAAGACCAGCCAGTTGAGGAAAGGCATACTTTCTTTTGCCCAGTCTCCAACTGAAGATTTTAACCAATGCTGGGATAGATTTAAAGAGATGCTCAAACAATGTCCCCACCACAAGATCCCTGACTGGCAGCTTGTCCAGAGCTTCTACAATGGGATTGATGAGAAGAGCAGAGACATGGTAGATGCCTCTTGTGGTGGAACGTACATGCATAAAATAGCTGATGAGGCATGGGACTTGTTCGAGGTCATAAGTGAAAATGCTTTCTAAAAGATGTCCTCATCTAGAACTGTTCAAGAACCTTCTCCTAAGCTGAGACTTACTGAGACTGCTAAAGAAAAAATGTATGAAGTTAGAGGAAATGATGATCTGAGGATGCAAATGGCCAATCTGACTGAAAGATTTGATAAACTTCTGACTGTGGTGCAGCCCAGAATGGCTGCACAAGTGATGGAGGCATGTCTGATATGCCAATCTCCACAACACATAGTAGAAGAGTGTCCATCTGCGGGGCAATACCTTGAGTTTGTAATGGAACGGTTGCTGCTGCTCAATCTTTTGGGTAGCAACAATCTGGTGGCTATAATAAATAACCATATGGATACCAGCACCAAAATGCTAGTTACCAATGGAGAGACCACCCAAATTTGAGGTGGAGGTAAGACAATTTTATGCAGCCACAACAGATGTTGGCCTTACCTCAAAGGCCACAAAGAGTTTAACGTGGTTATGCCCCAAAGGTGAATTTCCAATGACAGCCCGACAACAAAAAATCAATTGATAGTCCCACCACCTCAACCCCGAAGTACTTCTTTCGAGGACCAGGTTTTAGCCCAATTGTAAAGCCTTGGACCCTTGAATCAGACTGTGACTTCTCACAGTTAAAGCATTAAGAAAATAGAAGAGCAACTTGACAAGATAGCCAATGCTCTAGCTAAAAGAGAGGAGGGCAGGTTGCCAAGCCAGCTAGTAGTCAATCCTAAGGGCCAGTATTCCATCGGAGAAGGCTCCTCCAATTTTGAGGGAGCCAATGCTATAACTGCCCTAAGGTCTGGTAAGCTGGTAGACAACCAGGTTGGAAGGGAACAAGGAGAGGTCTACCCCAAGGAAATTTCAAATGATAGTGATAAGGATTTTGTTAGGGCACAGAGTAAAGATTTGCCTGCTACCCTTCAACAAGGGAAAAATAAAGAGGTTGTAGTTGAGCCTCAACAGGAGATAAAAATAGATAAAAGAAAAAAATAAAAGTTCAGTCATAGGTTTGCAGCTGAGGAACCTGCAGTACCTTAGCTGCCATTTCCTCAAGCTTTGAGTGACCCTGCCCCTTATGATAAAGGTCAGGCACAGATCGAGGAAATGATGGAGACCTTTAAGCAGGTCAAGATAAATTTACCCCTGCTTGATGCAATCCGACAGGTCCCAGCCTATGCAAAGTTTAAAAGACCTCAGAGAAAAGGAAGGCGAGGCCATTTGTCCAAAAGGTCTTCTGATCACATGCTTAATTCAGATTAACCATGACAATGCCTGAGAAGTTGCAAGACCCAGGGATACCCACTATTCCTTGTATTATTGGAGACCACACGATTGGGAGGGCCCTTTTGGACCTTGGAGCCAGTGTTAACCTGCTGCCATACAGTGTGTATCAGTAGCTAGGTTTGGGGGAGCTTGTCCTTTTGATGGCTGATAGGTATGAGAGGAAACCCATGAGAGTGGTTGAGGATGTCCTAGTGGGGGTAGACAAGTTCTTCTATCCTGCAGACTTCCTTGTTTTAGACATGGGTTGCAACAAAAGTACATCTCCGATACCTATTATTCTAGGCATACCATTCTTGGCCACTGCCAATGCATGCATTCAATGCAGGTCTGGAATCATGGAGGTCACTTTCGGACATATGAAAGTTGAGCTTAATGTGTACAACAGTGCAAAGCACCCTCAGCTGGACAATGAGGAATGCTTTGTAGTGGATGTACTAGAAGAAATTGTTGAAGAAGAACTGCCCACTCTGCTGGAGTGGAGCAACATTGTCACTGATTTGATTGGTGTTTGGAACATGATGGAGGAAGGAAGCCTAACTTTAATGCCAGAAGACGTATCCCTAGTGAGGTCTTCTGTGGGTTTAGTGCAACATTCCAATTGGAAACCTACATTGCTGCCCCTTCCCCCTACCAACAATATACCAATTTTGCCATCCATCCAAAAAGCCCCTGATCTGGAGCTCAAGAAGCTTTCAGAAACATTGAAATATGCTTTCCTCGAGAATGACAAGAAACTTCCTGTGATTATCTCCTCTTCTCTTACCAGTGAGCAAGAGGAGGAATTGCTAACAGTTTTGAGGAAGCACAAGAAAGCAATTGGCTAGACTATTGCTGATCTGGGAGGGATTGATGCATCAATCTGTATGCATAGGATTCATCTAGAGGAGGGCTCATTACCCTCCAGGGAAATGCAGAGGAAATTGAATCCTCACATGCAAGAAGTGGTTCTGAAAGAAATCATTAAGTTGCTAGATGCTGGGGTAATTTACCCCATCTCTAATTCTGAATGGGTGGCACCAATACAGGTGGTACTCAAGAAATCTGGCATAACAGTGATCACAACCAACTCTGGAGAGTTGAGACCAGCCAGGGAGACCACTGGCTGGAGAGTTTGCATCGATTATTGAAAACTCAACTCCAAGACCAGAAAAGACCACTTCCCTCTCCCTTTTATTGATCAAATTTTGGACAAGTTGGCTGGGAAGGCTTTTTATTATTTTCTTGATGGGTACTTAGGGTACAATCAGATCCCTATGCACCCTCTGGATCAGGAGAAAACTACTTTTACTTGTCCTTTTGGCACCTTTGCTTACAGAAGGATGCCTTTTGGACTGTGTAATGCCCCAACCACCTTTCAGAGGTGTATGTATGCCATTTTTTCTGACATGATTGACAAATTCTTGGAAATTTTTATGGATGACTTTTTAGTTTATGGGGATAGCTTCGACCAATGTCTACAACACCTCCATCAAGTCCTACAAAGATGTGAAGAGACCAATTTGGTCTTATGTTGGGAGAAGAGCCACTTCATGGTAACATAGGGAATTGTGTTAGGCCATGTAGTCTCTAAAGATGGAATTGAGGTAGACAAGGCCAAAGTTGACCTCATTAAAAATCTGCCCCCTCCAAAAACAGTCAAGCAAATCAGATCCTTTCTTGGGCATGCTGGATTCTACAGGAGGTTTATCAAAGACTTTAGCAAAATTGCCAAGCCATTGTGCTACCTGCTCTGCCAGGATGTGCCCTTTGACTTCTCTGCTGAATGTCTGAAGGCTTTTGAAACTCTAAAAATCTGCCTCACCGCCATACTCGGACACTGACTATACCCTACCCTTTGAGTTGATGTGTGATGCATCTGACTTGGCAATAAGTGCTGTCTTGGGCCAGAGAAAGGATAAGCTGCCTGTGGTCATTGCATATCTCAGCAAATCACTTGCTGAAGCTCAACTGAACTACACAACCACTGAGAAAGAGCTTCTGGCAGTGGTTTTTGCTGTGGACAAGTTTAGACCTTACCTACTTGGGTCTAAAACTATCATCTTCACCGACCACTCAACATTAAAGTACCTACTGTCTAAGAAGGATGCAAAGCCCAGATTTATTAGATGGATACTCCTGTTGCAGGAGTTTGACATCGAAATCAAAGACAAGAAAGGTGTAGAAAATGTGGTGGCTGACCACTTGTCCCGAATTATGTTGGAAAAAGGTGTTGATGACCTTGCTACAAATGATGTATTCCCGGATGAGCAATTGTTTGCCATCCAATCTTTAGTTCCTTGGTATGCACATATTGTCAATTGTCTAGTTATAGGCAAGATTCCTACCCATTGGACAAAAATAGACAAAGACCTATTTTTCTCACAGGTCAAATTCTTTTTATGGGAGGAACCTTGCTTGTACAAGTATTGTACAGGCCAAATCATTCGGAAATGTGTTCACGAAAGTGATATCCCCAGTATTCTGGCCATGTGCCATGAAAATGCCTATGGGGGTCACTTTAGTAGAAGAAAAATAGCTGACAAAGTGTTACAGTGTGGTTTCTATTGGCCTTCTCTTTTAAGAGATGCCCATACACATTGCAAAGTCTGTGAAAGATGTCAGAAACTAGGAGGGCTGTCTAAACGAAATTCCATGCCTTTACAGCCCATCCTTGTTATAGAACTGTTTGATGTGTGGGGTATTGATTTTATGGGCCCCTTCCCTCCTTCAAATGGTTTCATTTTATTTTAGTGGCAGTGGACTATGTTTCCAAATGGGTAGAAGCCATTGCCATAAGAACTAATGATAATCAGGTTGTCCTCAAGTTCATAAAGCAGACTATCTTCTCCAGATTTGGTACCCCTAGAGCCATTATTAGTGATGGGGGGAGCCATTTCTGTAACAGAAATTTCGAGAGCTTGCACAAGAAATATTTTGTCACCCATAGGATTGCTACTCCCTACCACCCACAAATCAGTGGGCAAGTTGAAATTTCAAATAGGGAGATCAAGCATATCCTTGATAAGACTGTGAGGACTAATAGGAAGGATTTGGCTGACAAGCTTAATGATGCACTGTGGGCTTATAGGACTGCCTATAAGACTCCCATTGGTATGTCCCCATTCAGATTGGTTTATGGCAAGGCCTGTCATCTCCCAGTGGAGTTAGAACACAGGGCCTATTGGGCCATCAAACATTTAAATCTCGATCTAACTTCTGTTGGTCATCACAGGTTGCTGCAGCTGTCAGAATTGGAAGAACTAAGGATGGATGCGTATGCCAATGCCAGGATCTATAAGGAAAGGTCCAAAGCTTTCTTTGATAAAGGGTTGTTGAGAAAGAGTTTCAGAGATAGTGATAAGGTTTGGTTGTTTAACTCCAAACTTAAATTTTTTCTAGGCAAATTAAAATTCAGATGGGAAGGTCCTTACATTGTCATGCATGTTTCCCCATTTGGTGCTGTGGAAATCAAGGATCCTACGTCTGGGAGACTCTTGAAGGTGAATGGTCAGAGGCTTAGGCCTTGTTTTGAAAAACCTGCCGACCTTTTGGACACCATTCACTGTCAAGGGGATCCTTCTTCAAACTTATTCCACACGTGTGTCATTACTGTAGCATATGTACTTAGTTTTTGGTTGATGTATCTTGCTTTCTTTAGTTTCTATTCTCTAGGATTTGCTAGTGGCCTTATCTGAATTTTGCCCTATCTATTTTGAACTTTTGATGCTTCGCTTGCTTCTTACTGCTTTTGAATTGATAGCTTCTGTCGAATGCCTAATGTGGGAGGTCATTTTTGTTGTCCTTGAGTGTATGATTGAGTTTACATATGTCTAAAGATAGTCATAGGAGAGGGTCATGCCCAGGATTCAACCACTGCAAACATGCAAAGGGGCAGAACAGAGAGCACATGCTCTCTGTTTTATACCTTACTGTTGTTGGGTCCAAAATGGAAGCTTGGGAGACTATCGCGAGATTCAAAAGCTCTCGAGAGGTTAAAAAGGAAGCCTAGGAGCATGTCACGTAGTTCACGTAGAAACATTTAATGCCTGTCGTGAGATTCATGTGTACCTGACAACCTCTCGCGCGGTCACCATCGAGCTATTCAGTAGTTATCGCGAGATTATCAGGCTGTCGCGAGGTTCACAAGATAAACTGGGAGACTCTCACGCAATTCAACAAAAATACTCCATTTATTGTCGCGAGATTCTAAGTTTGTTGCGAGATTCAAAATGAACTTCAGAGCTTTTCGTGCAATCCAAATAGAGCCTTGGGAACCGCTCGTGCAATTCACATGAATTAATCTCACTCTGTCACACGCTCCAAGGACAACTTGAGAGATTGTCGCACAATCCAGATATAATCAACACCTTCGCTAGATTTATTTCCAACCCCGCGACCAGATGTTCCAAAGCACGCCGAGCTTTGCGATAAGTATTTGAACCCCGCGCTTTGTCCCTTTCTCATTATCTGCTTCCTTCTTCCCTCTGCGAAACCCTAGCTTCTGCCGCTCTCCCCTCCAGCATCACTCCTACGGTTCATCATTCACTTCACAAATCTACAGAGTTGTTCCTCTCATCACCCCCATCCATTTCCCTTTGCTCAGAGATCTTGAGGTGCCCTGTGCATCAAATAGAAAAAAACCCTAGATTTCAGCCTTCGTTTCTCACACTATAGGACAGAGTTAGATATGGCTCCAAAAACTACACAGAAGAGAAAAGGGAAGGACAAGGACCCTGCAGAGACCACCCCTAAAAAGGCCAAGACTTCAAAGTCCCCCAAAAAAGGAAAGGAAGTGGTTGAGGAGGCGGCGGTCCCAACCACTAAGTTCTCTATCCTTTCTGAGCTCATGGAGTCAATTCCATTGGAGCCTGAAACAGCCTTTGATGTACCATTTTTTGAGAAAGAACCTCTCTCTGCCCCTGCAGTACAGTTCATGAGCAAAGCGGGCCTGATGCCAGTGATGAGAGAAATTCCTACACTAGCCGACCTCAGGCTAGTGCAGCTGTTTTATCAGCACATCAAGGTCAAGATGGACAACGATGGACAAGAGTGCTTGCTGGTGATGAGTGACGACTTTGATTTGTTAGTGGGCCCTAAGATGAATGCTGAAGTGTTGGGCATCCCAGCAGCATTCAATCCTAGCAGTGGATATGGCCGCCCTCTGCGTGCATTGATTGACATCATTGCACGAGCCCTATTAAGAGGATTAAAAGCCACCAGGGACTCAATCAGAAGGAGGGAACTAGAACCTGAACTACTGTTCATTGACCAAGTCCTGTGGAAGAACATATATTGCTCAGGACATCAGCAGGAGAGGAGGACCCCCATTGCGGATGCTGTCTACTCCTACCACATGGGCCATGGCTTCCATGCAGCCTGGCTAATTTTAAAGGCTATGAAAGACACAGTGGATAAGTTAGGGTCAAACAAGAAGCCTCACACCCTACCCTATGCAAGAATCATCACCTTGCTGCT
The DNA here is from genome assembly GCA_021018995.1 of Chloranthus sessilifolius. Taxonomy (NCBI): domain Eukaryota; kingdom Viridiplantae; phylum Streptophyta; class Magnoliopsida; order Chloranthales; family Chloranthaceae; genus Chloranthus; species Chloranthus sessilifolius. The sequence continues at coordinate 151,183,012 of CM037584.1, read as the reverse complement.
GATCAAGGGGGGCTACAAGATAGGAAGGACCGAGCAGACCACCACCCTTACCCCTACTACCTTTGCCAAGAGGCAATGGGGAATCAGCAGGAGCTTGATGGGGGGCCAGAAAAAGAAGAAAGTTGAGGCTCAGGTCCTGCCCACGCAAATAGAAGCGGCAGCCGGATCAGGGTCTACCCCTGCTACAAAGGAGGTGCCTCCAGAGATTATCACTTCCATCGCTGCAGCTGCACCCCCCCCCCTCCACCTTTTATTCCTGCATCCTCTACTCCTCTTGCATCCATCTCTCACCCCCCTCTGATTCCATTCTCCATGCCCACTCCCCCTTCACCTGTGCTTGGTCCATGGGAGGACTCACCATCCCCTACCTTACCTTAGTACATAGCCACAATTCCCCCCTCATTTCCACCTAAGCCTGCCAACCCCCACTCATCTCCTACAAAAAATGAAAAACTACTCAGACCATCCCAACCATCTCCCAGACACCACCCTCAATACCTTCTATCCCCATTGACCCACCCCACCTTGAAGAAACCACCACCCCAGCCATATCTACTACATCCCCTCTCCCAAACATTGACTTAACCCTTAACACATCCATAGGCTTCCAAGCCTTCATCTCCACCTTCCTTGAAACCATGCCTGCCTACTACACCCCTCTGCTAGACTCCCCAACTACCACACAACACCAATCCCCAGAACCCCACTCTTCCCCTCCCTCCACTTTCCATCATGCTCCTTCCTCCCCTTTCCAACCAGTACCCTCTTCTTCCCAAACCCCACCTCCTAGCCTTGACACACTAACCCTCATCCTACCCCTGATCCAAGACATCCAAGCCCAGTTATCCACCAATACCTAAAAACAGGACCAGATGCAGGCTGAACTCACCTCCATCCAATCCACCCTACACACCTTAACCACTCCACCCATCCCTACCCCATCCTCTTTCACCCAAAACCACCTAAACAGGCTTCCCTCCGAATCATTACCCCCCACTATCACCATTACCTCTTCCCCACCCATTTCCTTTACCCCTTTAACCATTCTAATTTTCCATCCCCATCACCCCAACTCCTATTGAGCCTACACCTTCACCTTCCCCTATACCCTCCATCCCCCTCTTATCCTACCCCCTCCCACCTTCTCTGCCATATCTACACAAACAGACCCAGAACCTGACCCCATTCCCCACCACTTGACTTCCCTAGTATCATTCCCCCTCCCCCCTAGGACCAAGCACACTTTGCTCCTTCCACCTCCTATCTGCCAATTGCACCAAAACATCATTTCTACAGCCCTCCTTACCTCACCATCCTACATCACATGCAGGATAATGCTTACCTGAGGAAGGATGTCCTGAGGGGCATGGCCAAGCTACGCCAATCAATCGAGACCCCCCTGCTGGAGAAGATTGATGAGATGACAGAGGCCCACAGAGAACAAATACTGGGCATCTCCTTGGGGTGGAAAAATATCGTGGAGGAATATCAGAAGATGAAGGCTACAGTTACTTATCTTGAGATAAATTGGGAATATGAGAAATCCAATGCTGCTACAGCGAATGCCCGGGCAAGAATGCTTGAAAAGAGGCTTAACAATGCACAGGAGATCCAAAAAATCCAAAAAGAGATCCATGAGACTGACATCCTCAAGCATCAAATCCAGATAGCCTCATTGGAATCCGCATTGGCCGCTGTCAGAAATGAACCTTACCACCCAACCCCACTCTCTGTTCATATGCCCACCACACAGCCCGAAGCTCCTCCATCTGCTGCTACCCAATCTGAGGAGGCCCAACCAAAGACCCATCAAGAGAAAGGTAAAGCCCCAGTTGCCCCTCCTCCCCCACCTCCTACAGGGCAGCCTCCACCTCCCAAGGCCTCTGCTGCACCTCCACAAGAATAAACTTATCCACAGCGGAGGAAAGTCACAGCTAAGAGGTCTGCTCCCAAAGCTGTCCCTTTAATAATTGGCAAAGAGCCTGCTACCTAGTCTGAAGAGGTACAGTCCCCTGCCCAACCTGAGTCCACTGGCAAAGGGAAATCCTCAGTGGTCCCCACTAAGGAAGCCAAAGCTAAAGGAAATGGCAAGGCCCCAGTGGTCCCCACTGCAGAAGCAGAAGGCAAAGCCAAAGGAAAAGGAAAATCCCCAGCCACCCCCCTGCTAAGCGCAAAGGAAAAGCCCCTCAAGAACTCAAGGAACCAAAGGCTCCCAAAGCACAAAAAATGATGGTGAGGGTACATAAAGCTCCAACTGTAGTGAAAACACTAGCCGAAAAGAAAAAGGCAAGGGAAGAAAAGAAGAAAGAGGACAGAGCTGCCCTTAAGGCACAGGCTAAAAAGATGGGCTGGGATTTCCTTACAGATTCGGAATCAGATTAGATCCTAGCTTCTAGATTGTATCTTAGGTTTTTCTTCTTGTAATTACATTTATAACTATTTTTATTTCCCTTTAATAGAATTTCTAGTTTTTGTCTGTTGCTCTGTTCTGTGTGCTTCTTTCTGTTTGTTTCCTACTTTTGATTTGGTTCTTTTTGCCATTCATGGGAGCTGAGTTGAGGGAGGCTATGTTTCTTTGCAGTAGTAATCCGTGTGGAGGACAGATGGAGATGGTGTTTATATAAATTTGTGCAAATACCTGCCTCAGGGATTGTAATGACTTCTTCAAATTGATGCGCCATGTTAGGCTACCTCGCGAACATCCCCAGCTCAGCTGCGCGAGAAATGAACACTACTCCTCACTGAGTGTTCTTCGTGAGGATCCCCGCGCGATACACTGACCCCTTTAAATTCCATGCCTATCTTTAGATATTCAATTAATGCTCATTCTCTTTTCCAAGAGCCAGTTGTGTGTTTCTTCCTTCCCCACACACTGCTCATTTATTGCCAAGTTTGAAAAGGAGCACAATTTTAATTCCGTCGATTCATGTTCCCTCGTCCCCCTCTTTTAAATCGGCCATCAGTCCCTTTTCATCTCATCCCTCCTATTCTAACCCTAGAAGTCCACCCCTACTCACACAAATGGCGGATGTGTTGAGAACTGAAAAATACCATTTTTCACCCCTTAACCTGAGTCTTGATAGACCTTTGAGAGAACTAAATAAGTGTTTTAAGTGCCTGTGTTTCAGCTAACAATAAAGACAGGCTTAACCATAAAAGCAGCTTAAAAGTGCCAAAAAGATGACAATCCATGTCAATCCAAAGGAAGAAAGAGAAGAGACAACCTCACTAGCTGCTAAAAGGTCTGAACTGAAGAGGCAAAGACCTGGTCTCAAACCAGAAAAGAAGTATGGAGCAATTCGAACAGAAAAATGCACTACAGAGTACTTTCCACAAAGAACTCGAATCGCTCAAAAGAACACGAACTCGCAAAAGAACTAAAACTCCAGGCTTAGCTTTCGAAGAGCACCTGAACTCTTCGAAGAGATGATTGACCTTTTCGAATAGAAGAAAACTCAATTCGAACAGAACCAGAACATTACGAAAAGAGATTAAGGAGTTACAACACCTTGCAAAAAGTCCCCTAAGCTATGCGAAAAGGTATTCTGGAGATTCCTAGCTTTTACAAGGGTAATTCAGTAATCTATTTCATGCATCCCAATGCATTTAAAAACCTAGGGACATTCTAGAGGATTCTAAGCATGAAGCGAAGGCATATTCCACCCCACGTGAGCACCCAGAGATGAAATAACTTGGCGGGAACTTCTAGAAACTCTAACAGAGTTTCAAAATGCATAACAGAATCGATGCTTTTGTCACCTGATTGGCTGAACCAAATCGAGAAATTCTGATTGGCCAGAATAGATCTGGATCCTTGTGCTCGACTACCATTGGTCGATACAGATCTGAGCACTTCTGATTGGTTGATACACATCTGAGCTGGACTTAGGGAAAACTATAAATAGACGAACCATTTGCCCAATTTGGGCATCCAGATTTTGAGTTTCATTCCTATTCCCCCATTTCCAAATCAGATAGTTTGTCTGAAATCCCTGTAATAGCCTCACTTTTACTTGCAATTGAGAGCTGTGAGATACTTCTGTAATTCAAAGGAGAGTTGTATTCAAGACTACAAATCTGAGAGCTGTTTAAGCTGTGCTCTGTAATTGTAATGGTGAATTTGAAAAGGTTGCTGTAAACCGTGCATTCTCCATTGGACTCATGTTAAGGGTTCCCTCTGATCTCCTTATTGCATTAGACTCCTTTAGATTTACTGTTTTTCATGCAATTTCCCTTGATTCACTAATCCTGTGAGAGTTAGTGTTTGTAACCTAGTCTCTCACGGCATTTGTAGTGATGTTTCTTATTCTAAATTAAGGATTTGGATTAAAGACTATTGGATGGTTTGTGGCCATTAAAGTGGACAGACCATAGCCATAAGCTTAAACCTAATCCTTGAATTAGATTTATTTCTCTTACATCTGCGCTTGTAGCCAGATGAAGATTGGATCATCTCTCAGTTGAGCTGTAGTCATTCTCATTAGATTTCAAGGACCAAATCAAAGTTAGATATTACTTCCATTTTTTAAGTTTACCTCAAACGCCCCCCAACTCGGATCCGGATCATTTAGTTTAACTTTTAACTTTTATCATTTAGTTAATGTGACAAATTCAACCTCCCATCTTATGTGCTTTCTAGATAGGATAAGAGGCCGATCCGTAGCTCGACCGAGGTTTATCTTGCATTTTAGACAAATTCTCTATGGACGATCTTTTACTCACTTACATTAAAAACTTGCTACAATTGGCCCTGATCTTGCAGGCTAATTCACTTCTATCTGTGCTGATATTTCTTTACTCTTTTTAATATTCTAGATTCATTATAACTTAGCAGTTGCAAACCTGTTTTCAAAACATAAATAAATCAAGCGCACTTAGAAGCAACAACAAGTTTTTGGCGCCATTGCCGGGAATTTGTTCTAAAATAGGTAGACCTAAGTTTTCACTTTTATTTTTATATCAGTACTAAACTATTCTATTGTTTATACCTGTGCAGTTATTCATATCCAATTTTTGAAGAAGGGAAACTACTTAAAAAGGAATTCAAGGTTTCTTGTGAATAATCAAATTTTTATTCGAGTTGTATGTTTGGTAGGACTCTCACCGAGATTGTCCCATCGAATTTAGAAGTTGAAAGGCTACTACTGAACCAAACAAACAACATGTAATTCTCGCTACTATGGGTGAAGAACCTCGACTTTTGAGGGATTACTTTGCACCTGGTGCTTATAATTCTCCTTGCATTCAATTTCATCGTTGAAGGAAATTATGAGATCAAATCATCGACCATCCAAATGCTTCCTTCCTTCCATGGGTTGAGTAAGGAAGATCCATACAAACATGTGGATGAATTCTTGGCTCTTTGCACCACATTCAACATTGCTGGACTTGATCCAGAAGCAACCAAGCTTAGGCTCTTTCCTTTTTCATTAAAGGATAAAGCTAGAGCATGGTTATCTATGTTAGCACCAAATAGTATCACTTCTTGGAATGATTTGCGGTCAATTTTAGCCAAATATTTCCCAATGTCTAAAACAAGCCAATTGAGACAAAGTATCATTTCTTTCTCACAAAACTCAATCAAACTTTCCATGAAGCATGGGAACGATTTAAGGAACTTTTAAGGCAATGTCCTCATCATCAAATTCCCGGATGGCACCGGTTCAATGCTTCTATCAAGGAATTGATCAAAAAGGCAAAAATATGGTGGATGCCTCCTGTGGAGGCACTTACTTGCAAAAAACAGTTGAGGAGGTTTGGGACTTATTTGAAGTAATTGGTGAAAACTCAACTCAACAGGAATCTCTGTCAAGAGATATTGAAAATCCTGCTAGGTTGAACAATCAGCAACCCACCAAAGGGAAGATTTATGAGGTGAATGAGTTGGAAAGAAAGATGGACAATTTAACCACAAAGTTTGATAGATTGATGGACTCACTTAAAAATCCAAATGTTGCAAGAGTAGAGGAGGCATGTCTGATATGCCAGTCCCCTACTCATTCAATTGACCAATGTCCTGCTGCACTATAGTTCCCAGATTTAATGGTGGAACAAGCTCATGCTGCTCAATCATTTGGACAGATGCAGTCAAATGAATATCCATGGAGAGGGCACCCCAATTTGAGGTGTAACCAAGGGAATTATCAATCACAACAGCAGCAACAACCAAAGAACCAAATGCCATTCAAAACTACAACCTTTATCGAGAATTTTATGCCAAACCAAATTTTAGCGACCCATTCCACAACATCCTGCACAATCGCCTAGTTCAAACCCCTTCCAGGTCCCTTTCTTTTGAAGATCAAGTCCTAAATTCACTCCAGAATTTAGGATCTTTAACTTAGACTGTGAATTTTCATAGCCAGAGCATAAAGAAGATTGAAGAAACATTGGGACAGCTTTCAAATACTTTGGCCAAAAGAGAGGAAGGAAAGTTACCCAGCCAACCTTTGAACAATCCCAAAGGACAGTTCATGGTTGGAGAAGCTTCTAATTCACATGAAGAAGTAAAAACTGTCACAACTTTGAGAAGTGGAAGAATTATAAATAACAAAGTGGGTACTGAAGAAGGAAAAAATGAGGAAAATGATAAAGATATGCAGCAAGAGCAGCATAATGATAGCAGTGGGGGTGCTGATGGATCTCAGAAAAATCAAACAAATGAAAAACAAAAAATTCAAAAAAATGCTACCAAAGCTGTAGATGAAGGACTAGTTCCTCATTTACCATTTCCTCATGCAATGAAATCTGTATCCCCTTTTGATAAAGGGAACACAAAAATAGATGAAATGATGGAGACTTTCAAGCAAGTCAAGATAAATCTACCTTTGCTTGAGGCAATCAAACAAATTCCAGCATATGCAAAATTTTTGAAAGATGTTTGTGCTCACAAAAGACAGTCTAGGATACAGTTATCCAAGAAGGTCTTTGCTGTGGAAAGAGTTAATCAGGTGTTATCCATTGCCATACCTCCTAAACTTCAAGATCCTGGAATCCCCATAATCCCTTGCATTATTGGGGAACATACCATTGAAAAGGCTTTATTAGATCTGGGTGCTAGTGTCAACCTACTTCCATATTCTGTATATGAGAAACTAGGTTTGGGAGAATTAAAACCCACTCATGTGGTGTTACAACCAGTGCATGATCCGAAAGGAAGCCATTGGGATGATTGAAGATGTATTGGTGGAGTAGACAAATTTTTCTATCCTCTGATTTTCTAGTTTTGGACATGGAACCTACCAAAAGCAAAACTTCCATCCTCATCATTTTGGGAAGACCATTCTGCACAAAGAAATGCTTGTATTCAATGCAGGTCTGGTATTATGGAAGTCTCTTTTGGAAACATGAAGGTAAAATTAAATGTTTATAATGTAGTCACACAGCCTCAATTCAGCTCTGAAGAATGCTTTCATGTTGATCTATTGGATGAACTGGTAGAAGGGACTTTACAACAGTTTCTGCAGTGTGAAGATTTCACCACAGATGTTAAAGATGCTTGGGGAAATTCTGAGGAAGAAATAGTTTGTATCTCTAATTCTGAGGAAATAAATGTTGTGCAAGGAACTCATAATCAATCAGCAAGTTTCTCTTCTTGGAAACCTGCTACTCTTCCCCTTCCATAAACAGCTAAGGTACCTTTGTTACCTTCTTGTCTCAGCCCACTTGATTTAGAACTGAAGCAACTGCCAGAAAATTTGAAATATGTGTTTTTAGGAGATCATAAATCATTGCCTGCAATTATTTCTTCTTCCCTCACAAAGGAGCAAGAGGAAGAGCTATTGATTGTTTTGAAAGAACATAGAAGGGCAATTAGCTGGACTATTGCTGATTTGGGAGGAATCAGTCCGGCTGTTTGCATGCACAAAATCCATTTGGAAGAAGATGCAAAGCCTTCTAGGGAAATGCAAAGGAGGCTGAACCCTCATATGCAAGAAGTGGTCATGAAAGAGGTTGTTAAGTTGTTGGATGCAGGGGTCATTTACCCCATTTCAGATTCAGCTTGGGTGGCACCTATACAGGTGGTACCTAAGAAATCTAGGATCACTATTGTAACCTCAGATTCTGGTGAGCTTATGTCAACCAGACAAACAACTGGGTGGAGGGTCTGTATTGATTACAGAAAATTAAATGCAATGACCAGAAAAGACCATTTCCCCCTCCCATTCATTGATCAGATTTTAGATAAGCTAGCAGGAAAAGCTTATTACTGTTTTCTTGATGGTTACTCTAGTTACAACCAGATTCCTCTGTACCCACAAGATCAGGAAAAGACCACATTCACTTGCCCTTTTGGCACTTTTGCCTATAGGAGAATGCCTTTTGGTCTTTGTAATGCTCCTGCTACCTTTCAAAGATGCATGTATTCCATTTTCTCTGATATGATTGACCAATTTATGGAGATTTTTATGGATGATTTTTCAATCTACGGAGACAGTTTTTCCCAGTGTTTACATCATCTCAAATTGGTATTACAGAGATGTGAAGAAACTAATCTAGTTTTGAGCTGGGAAAAGAGCCATTTCATGGTCACCCAAGGCATTGTCCTTGGCCATGTTGTTTCCCACAAGGGCATTGAGGTAGATAGAGCAAAAATTGATTTAATTGCACATTTACCACCTCCCAAAACTGTTAAACAAATCAGAAGTTTTAGGACATACTTTGAATTTCTGGAAGGTTCATTAAGGACTTCAGTAAAATAACCAAGCCTCTTTGTCATTTGTTGTGCCAAGATGTCCCTTTTGTTTTCAATAATGAATGCATGAAGGCTTTTGAATTCTTAAAAAACTGTTTGACCACATCTCCCATATTGCAGTCTGCAGAATATTCACTACCTTTTGAATTGATGTGTGATGCATCAGATTATGCTTTGGGAGCTGTCCTTGGATAAAGAAAGGAAAAGCTGCCTCATGTCATAGCTTATGCCAGTAGATCAATGATTGATGCACAACTCAATTACACAACAACTAAGAAGGAGCTGCTAGCAATTGTTTTTGCTTTAGAGAAATTCAGGTCATATGTCTTGGGTTCACAAATAGTGGTGTTCACTGACCACTCTGCTTTGAAATACCTTCTATCTAAGAAGGACACCAAACCAAGATTAATCAGGTGGATTCTCCTATTACAGGAATTTGATTTACAGATCAAAGATAAAAAGGGGGTGGAGAATGGTGGCTGATCACCTGTCTAGAATTTTAACTGCTGAGATTGATAGGCTGCCTATCAATGAATCTTTCCCTGATGAGCAACTTTTTGCCATTAGTGTACACACTCCTTGGTTTGCAAACATAGTTAACTTTTTGGCTACTGGAAGAATTCCTCAACATTGGAATAAAATGGATAAAGATCTTTTCTTCTCAAAGGTTAAACATTTCATCTGGGAAGATCCTTATATGTTTAAGAGTTGTGCAGACCAAATAATAAGAAAATGTGTCCAAGAATTTCATAGAATACTCACTATGTGTCATGAACAGCGTGGAGGTCATTTTGGTGAAAACAAAATCGCAAAGGTTTTGCAAAGGTGGATTTTATTGGCCTACACTTTTCAAAGATGCTCTCAAAGATTGTAAGTCTTGCCAATCGCTTAAGAAATGGGGCAAGATTTCCAAGAGAAACTCAATGCCTTTACCTATTTTGGTAGTTGAGTTGTTTGATGTTTGGGGATAGACTTCATGGGTCCCTTTCCTCCTTCCAATGGGTATAATTTCATTTTAGTAGTCAGATTATGTATCCAAATGGATTGAAGCCACAACCACTAAAACAAACGATCACAAAGTGGTTCTTAAATTTCTTAAGGATCACATTTTTTCAGTTTGGTTTTCCCGAGCCATTATCGTGATGGGGGAAGCCATTTTGTAATAAACATTTTGAAACTTTATTGAAAATACTCGTGACTCATAGAGTAGCCACTCCATATCATCCACAAACGGACAAGTGGAGATTTCAATAGAGAAATCAAACATATTTGAAAAGAGTGAAGAAGGATGAAAGGATTGGTCCTTTAAGCTGAATGATGCATTGTGGGCATACAGGACAGCCTATAAAACCCCAATTGGCATGTCCCCATTCAGGTTGGTCTATGGCAAAGCATGCCATTTACCAGTAGAGTTAGAATATAAAGCCTTTTGGGCCATTAAAACATTGAACATGGATCTAACTACTGCTGGTAATCACAGGAAACTGCAACTTGCTGAGTTGGAGGAGCTGAGAATGGATGCATACACAAATTCAAGATTTTACAAAGAGAAAGTCAAAACTTTCCATGATAAAAATTTATTGAGAAAAGAGTTCACAGCTGGCTCTAAGGTATGGTTATTTAACTCAAAACTCAAGTTTTTCCAGAAAGCGAGATCCGGATGGAAGGGCCATACATCATTATTCGTGCAGCCCTTCCTTCGGGAGCTGTTGACATCCTTGATCCAAGTAATGGAAGAATCTTGAAAGTAAATGGTCAGAGGCTCAAACCATGCATTGAAAATACCCAGGAGCCTATGCTGCCCATCTATCATCACGAACCTCCCAAAATCTGATGGTAGATAACTGTACATTATGTTTTTATTTCATAGTTGTTGCTTAGTTTCTTTGTTTCTGTTTTTATTCATGATTTGCCTCTTTTCGCATGGTTTAAATATGTAAAAAGTTAAGTCGCAAAGTAATAATTATCTTTTCGTAAAGTTCAATTTACTTTTCGAAAAGACTCTGGATTTGTAACGAACTGCTCAAAAGCAAGGATTTGCTTTTCGAATAGTTGGTTCTGAAGCTATTTTCTTTTCGAAAAGATATTTCTGAAACTAGTTTCTTTTCGAAAAGGTGTTTCTGAAGCTATTAACTTTTCGAATGGTACTGATGCCATTCGCAGTTGTCAAAAGGTCTATTTTGGAACTTTTCGAAAACTTAAAAAGGACTTTGCGAAATTAACTCTGAGCATATTTAAACCCTTTCGAAGTAAGGGTTTCATATTCGAAAGCTTTCTGAAGAGCGACTTGTTCCATTGAAACCCTATTTCTTTCTTTCCTTGCGCGATTTGAGAATCTTGCTACACTTTTCTTCACCTTTGTTCGATCATTTGAGTTTTCAGAGAAGGATTTTAGCTTCTAGTGCAGGGGATTTGAAGCAAACAACACGTTCAATCAAAAACCCTAGATCTTGGTATTTCTCTGCACATTCTCTCTGTTTATCATTTGAAAATTTTGATTTTGTGTCAGCATCTGTTGTGGGCATTTTCATACATCAATTTAGAATGGAAAAAGCGGAGAAATCGTTGGCTGCCATGTTCCCAAAATCCTCTGCTAAGAAAGTTAGCAAAAACCTACCCCAAAAGGAAAAACCAAAACTTCAGCCAAAAGAAAACTATCAATGGATAAAGCGGATAGGATGGAGAAAGGGAAGAAAGTGAGACATGAGGAACCCATCCCTGCAGCTGCTAGTCGTGAGCCTGAGCTTCCTCCTCTGCCTATACATTTGGTACTGCCAAATCCATTCATTGAAGCTCAGAAGCTAATTCCTGAGCTGATTGTGGACGAAACTTTTTTCGTCAACAAACCGGATTGCCTGTTATCTTTAAGATACATAAGAGATGCCTCACTAAGCAATATCCTTACCCCCTTGCCAGAGAAAATTTACCCACGAATGGTGATGTTATGGTACCAAAACCTAGTCAAGGCCACTGAAAGAGATGCTGATGTCCCTACCCTGGTTATCTTTATTGATGATTGCGATCTTACTGTCACATTTGAAGACATAGGGAATGCTTTGGGGATACCTTTCCAATTTGATCCTTCTGGTCCATTGGTTGCTCCAGAAACAGCCTCCTTTAGAGAGATGGCTGCACATTTAACCCAAGGAATTGTTGGCACCATGCATCATGAGGAGACCTAGCCCCCAATTTCTATTGATGGATTCCATTTTGAGGAAGTTTTTATGTCACGGGCACGACCAAGAGAGAGAACACCAATTCTGAGGCTCTCTTTCATTTTCTAAAGGCGTTTCAATGCCCCTATGTTAATTTTTAAAGCCATGGCTGATATTAGTGCCAAGTTGAAAAAGGAGCAGAAATTAGCAGGCCTCCCATTTGGTAGATTGATCACAGCCCTCCTCAGAGCCAAGTTTGACATTGATAATGAGGAGCCATTTGAAGTCATTGCTCCTCACAATTTTGGGAAAAAGGCTTGGACTACAAGCCAAGCCATGCTGAGAAGAATGAGAGAGGAAGGTGACCTGCACCTGCACCTGCAGCTGTTAATGAACCTGCCCCTGCAGTTCCCTTAGAACCGGTTTTGCCAGATCCTGAGGTGACCAGCTCTTTAGCTGCACCACTTCTTGAAGCAGCTCTGCCAGACCCTGTGGTAACCAGCTCTTATTTGCACCCATTTTGAAGAAACTATCCTTCCCATGGTGACCAGACTCTTGGTGCACCAATTCTTGAGGAAGTTGGCCTTTACCCTCCTCCCTAGTCCACCGCCACTTCACCTATCCATTGTCCCATCTCCCATACCCTCCATTATTCCAATTCTAGATTCCCCTCTACCAACCACTCCAACCATACTCACACCACCAATTTCTCCCACCAATGCCCATGTTTTGCTGAGACTTTATTGCCCAATCTCCACTCCTCTGCTCCAAAGCCCTTCAAATTCACTGCTCACCCACACACCGGCGATCCTATACTCGAACTCGAGCCTTTCACTGCTGTAGGCTTATTCCTCCTTATTGGGATCTATTTTTGAAACTGTGGGTCTTGAACCTATCCCTATACCTGACCCTCATCATTTCACTCACTTACCTACTTCTCTCTTTACAACCATTGCACCTCCACCCTCCACTTCAGTTGTACCAGTCCCTGCTATGCCCACCTCTCCCCCACCTGCATCTATTAACCAAATACTTGCCTACCTCCAATCCATCCAAGCCCAACTACAACTCAACACAGAAAACCAGTCTATGACCAATGACCTTCTCCAAACCTTAGCCTCCACATCCCACACAACCACCATTACCCCTGTACCTACTGTTGACTCCCATGCTACCCAAACTTAACCAGAGGTAGTATTGGTTGATCTGCCCACCCCCACCACTACTGCCCATGCTACCCAAATCGAACTGATGTCCTCCTGTTGCGCCCCTTCACCACTCCTCACTTTCTCCGAGCAAGCCACTCAGACTGACCTCAAGTCCTCCTTTCCGACACTTCTTCTCCCTCCCACACCGGGACACCTTTGGTCCCTACCATTCCATTCCCTTCCTGCATTTGCCACCCTCAAGAGCCATGGAAGAAAATCCTTATATCTCAGAGAGATGTTCTAAAGGGGTTAGCTGATTTACAAGCCTACATTAGAACCCCTTATGAAACCGAATTCGTAAATTGGAGTTATTTATGAAATTTGAGAGAGAAAATGAAGGACTTGGTCAAACCTTTCAGATGGTTCGAGGAGCACACAAGGTGACCATGTTGCAAGCACAGCCTGACCAGAAAAAACTGAAGACCACTAGACTTGGGAAGTACATTGGCCTCACCAAAAAGATCAAATCAGAGGAATACACTGAGCTGCAAAACACAATCCAGGAGAAAGCTCAATCAAGTTCGACTCCAATCGACTCTAGTTCGATTCGACAAAGGACTCAGATCGAGCCAATTGAACCAACTTATGATACAGATTTTGACCTCAGTTATTAAAGCACTTTGGACTTATCTTTAGTATAAGTTTGTAATATAAATTCTGGTTTTTCTTGTGAAATTACTGCATTTACATCATCTCTTGTCATCATGATTTTTTTCTTGCTTATGTCTCTTCTCTGCTTTGGACCAGTGTGGACCCTGCTCCCCTTTGGTTTGGGGGTGTGATAGAAATGTCAATAATCAATAATTGAGTTAACATCATTACAGCTTATGATCAGTGGAATTTTTGAAAATAAAGTAATTTCACACCTGCTGTTTTGAAAAAAAGAAAAATATGAAGAAGTTAAAAAAAAAACTTTTTGAAATTAATTTCTAGTGTAATTCTAATACTTTCATAAAGTGAATGTCAGAAAATTTCCAAAGGAAAGTTGATGTTTTAGTAAACCTAAAAAGAAGGAAAACAGTGAGGATACACCTCAGGAATTTGATAAAAAAACCACACCCAGTGAGGTTTGGGCCTGAAATGTATTCTTTGGAGGTATGAATTGGCAATTTTTTCTGCTTTTGGGACTGATTGAATCTGTTTACTTGCACTAGAAGTTACACATATCCAAATTGAAATAATTTGATAGCACTCGTGATATTAAAGACATGATGTAAGGCCTCCTTTGGACAGCTTTGAACCTTACAAAGCCCCACCTTTTAAAACTGCCTTGATACACACCATTTAAGTCAGTACAAATCTAAGATTCCTTTGAAACCTCATCTAATAACCTCATCAACTTCATTTAGCCTAACCTCACTCCGAGAAGTCAAGATAAAGGAAGGAAGTCAAGAAAGGAGAATTGAGTAACAATTTGATAACAAAAGAAGAGTACAAGTTGAAGGCAATGATGTAATAAAGAGAGGAAATGTGGCATTCGATCAATGCTAATAAAAAATAAAATATTGGAGCAAAATAAAAGAGAGAAGGCATTTCATTGGAAGTTTGAAAAGAAAGAGAAAAGATGGCCACTTTGGCTCGGAAATTCAAAGAAGAAAATGAAAATAAAGTAAAGAAGGTTTGTATCACCTCCTTACCTTGACTTCTCAAATTTGAACACCATTCCACCCCTTTATTCTTGAGAAATTTCACCCATAAGCCACATTACAACCCCAGTAAAGTCCTTACTGATCAATGATGGATTGAGCTATCACATGGAGATAAGAATTTGTGTAATCTATGGTGAAAAGAGCAGTGAATTCTGAACTAAAAGCAATGCCTATGCTCATGCTTATCCCTATTTGAGGGTCAGAACTGCTCTTGAGCCGTGTGAAATAGTACAACCCTCTTACTTGCATGTTGAGTGAAAATCCTGGTGAGAGTTGGGTTTGAAATCAACTCATTGGGGTAACATCGAAGCTTGATTCCTAAATAGAAGGCAAGCTGTTCATTAATTTTTCTTGTAAATAACCTTTGACATGAATTGACTGAGTAGTAACAAGAATTACAGCAGAATTTTAGTTTTGAACTGATGTTTTTCTTGAAAAATCTTCTTACAACATGACTGATGCAGGTGTGAATAAACAGATTGGATGAAAGTTCGCTGTAACAGAACTGCTGTAATCTTAACTGATTCATTGGAGAAGTTTGTGGGTACCTTCACTGAAAACCCTCAGGAGACTTCACTCCTCCACTAGGGATCACCTAGGGGTTTAAAAGGCTTGTTGCATATGCTAAATGCAACTATGCTCCCTACAAAAGTGGCTGTATACTTTGTTTTCATTTTTGTCTTTGCTCAGGGACTAGCAAAGCTTAGGTTTGGGGGTGTGTTGAGAACTAAAAATACCATTTTTCACCCCTTAACCTGAGTCTTGATAGACCTTTGAGAGAACTAAATAAGTGTTTTAAGTGCTTCTGTTTCAGCTAACAATAAAGACAGGCTTAACCATAAAAGCAGCTTAAAAGTGCCAAAAAGATGACAATCCATGTCAATCCAAAGGAAGAAAGAGAAGAGACAACCTCACTAGCTGCTAAAAGGTCTGAACTGAAGAGGCAAAGACCTGGTCTCAAACCAGAAAAGAAGTATGGAGCAATTCGAACAGAAAAATACACTACAGAGTACTTTTCGCAAAGAACCTGAACTGTTCTCAAAGAACCTGAACTCTGCGAAAAGAACTAAAACTCCAGGCTTAGCTTTCGAAGAGCACCTGAACTCTTCGAAGAGATGATTGACCTTTTCGAATAGAAGAAAACTCAATTCGAACAGAACCAGAACATTGTGAAAAGAGCTTCAGGAGTTACAACACCTTGCGAAAAGTCCCCTAAGCTATGCGAAAAGGTATTCTGGAGATTCCCAGCTTTTGCAAGGGCAATTCGATGTCTGCTTCACGCATCCCAATGCATTTAAAAACCTAGGGACATTCCAGAGGATTCTAAGCATGAAGTGAAGGCATATTCCACCCCACGTGAGCACCCAGAGATGAAATAACTTGGCGGGAACTTCTAGAAACTCTAACAGACTTTCAAAATGCTTAACAGAATCGATTCTTTTGTCACCTGATTGGCTGAACCAGATCGAGAAATTATGATTGGCCAAAACAGATCTGGATCCTTGTGCTCGACTACCATTGGTCGATACAGATCTGAGCACTTCTGATTGGTTGATACACATCTGAGCTGGACTTAGGGAAAACTATAAATAGACGAACCATTTGCCCAATTTGGGGATCCAGATTTTGAGTTTCATTCCTATTTCCCCATTTCCAAATCAGATAGTTTGTCTGAAATCCCTGTAATAGCCTCACTTTTACTTGCAATTGAGAGCTGTGAGATACTTTTGTAATTCAAAGGAGAGTTGTATTCAAGACTACAAATCTGAGAGTTGTTTAAGCTGTGCTCTGTAATTGTAATGGTGAATTTGAAAAGGTTGCTGTAAATCGCGCATTCTCCATTAGACTCATGTTAAGGGTTTCCTCTGATCTCCTTATTGCATTAGACTCCTTTAGATTTACTATTTTTCATGCAATTTCCCTTGATTCACTAATCCTGTGAGAGTTAGTGTTTGTAACCTAGTCTCTCACGGCATTTTTAGTGATATTTCTTGTTCTAAATTAAGGATTTGGATTAAAGACTATTGGATGGTTTGTGGCCATTAAAGTGGACAGACCATAGCCATAAGCTTAAACCTAACCCTTGAATTAGATTTATTTCTCTTACATCTGCGCTTGTAGCCAGATGAAGATTGGATCATCTCTCAGTTGAGCTGCAGTCATTCTCATTAGATTTCAAGGACCAAATCAAAGTTAGATATTACTTCTCCATTTTTTAAGTTTACCTCAAACGTTCCCCTAACTCGGATCTGGATCATTTAGTTTAACTTTTACTTTTATCATTTAGTTAATGTGACAAATTCAACCTCCCATCTTATGTGCTTTCTAGATAGGATAAGAGGCCAGATCTGGTAGCTCAGATCTGGAGGTTTATCTGGCATTTTAGACAATTTCTCTGTGGACGATCTCTTACTCACTTACATTTAAAACTTGCTACAATTGGCCCTGATCTTGCAGGCTAATTCACTTCTATCTGTGCTGATATTTCTTTACTTTTTTTAATATTCTAGATTCATTATAACTTAGCAGTTGCAAACCTATTTTCAAAACATAAATAAATCAAGCGCACTTAGAAGCAATAACAAGATGACAGCCCCTTCGGGTTCCCAATCAAATTTTACCCCATCTGGGAAGATCCCCCACCGCCAAAGGAGCCGGACCCCTTGCAATTTATCTGGGACGAGTATGACGAGGTCCAGCGACTCCTCGCCAAGGAAGAAAAGAAAAAGAAGAAGAAAGAGAAGAGAGAAAATAAGAAGAGAAAAAGGGCACCACCTACATCTCCCCCTCCATCTCCTCAAACCCTCCCCCAGCTACACATTGATTCTCCCCCCATTTTTTCTTTTCCTTTTCCATCTTTTTATCATATTTTCTTTTTACTTTAATGAAAGTTTCTTTTCATTCTATACAGTTCTTAGCATTATTTTCTTTCAGTTTCTCTATCTTCTTCTGTGTTTATTTCTGTCTATCTGCTTGGATTCTACTGCTTTTTATCACCTCTGAACCAATGAGGACACAGCTCCTCATAAGTTTGGGGGTGTGGCAGGTAGGTTTGCCAATAACATAGTTAACTTAAAGTGCAGCAGAATCATGTGAGTAACATAGAAATGGAGCTGTGTTCACTTAAGAATTATGAAAATTAAGGAATTTAAAACTTTTTGCAGATCTTTAGACATTATAAATTTATAAAATTTCACATTTCCATGATGAGAACACCAAGAAAACTCACTGGTGTCAGCACTTAGTGAATCATTGAAGAGAGAAAAGGTAAGGACATAATTAAAAGTTCAAAGGGAGACCATAACCAGTGAGAATTGGGCCTACAAATTTTATTTTATTTTTTCTTTATTTGAGGAGTGATTGAGGCAAATTTCTTCTAGCTTTAAGGACTGGCTGAGTCAATGTGCTCACTAGAAGTTAGGTAACTCCAAGTTGAAACAACTGACAGCACTCATGACACTTAGGAAAGGATCAAGGCCTCCTCTTGGACAGTTTGAGCCTAAACAGACCAAACCCTAAAGCAATCGCCCTTGTTCATACACTCTTTGAGCTTCAAAGTCTAATTTTCTTCAAAACACACCTGAGTACTTGTACCTGAACCTATGGATCTGATTTAACCTTACCCTCACTTTGAGAATTCAGAAGGTAAAGGAGAAAGAGTTAAAGATGGACTAGCTAGGGTCAACATTGGATGAGTGGAGAAGAATTATCTAAAGTTCTATCAGTGTAACAACTGAGGAAAAAGGTGGCAATTCATCAAAGTAAAAACAAAAATAAAAAGAAGAAAACTGCATCAGAAAGAAAAGAAAACAATAATGAAGAGGAGTAAGAGAGGAATCAAGAGGAAACATTCATTGGAAAAAAATCAAACAAGAGGAGAAACTGATCACTTCAAATCTGAAGATTTCAAAGAAGATGAAAGGAGCTGAATTAAAGAAGGTGAAGTCATGAATCACCTCCTTCACCTACTGATTTCTCAATTTCGAGCCCCTTTTTCAACCTTCCAATTCTTTTTATAACCCAATACCATAAGCCACATTACAGCCTAGTTAAAGCCCTTGTGATCCAAAGTTGAATGAGCTGTCATGTGGAGATAATGAGTTGTCCAATCTATGGTGAAAATCTGCCAATGATGCCAGAACTTGAATGCTATGCCTATGCTCATGCTTACAGACCCATTTGGGGGATGTAACTGCTCTTGAGCTTGAGAGACAATGAAACCCTCAAAAGTTCTTTGTGAGAGTAAGCCCTGGAGAGTTTTGGGTCTAATATTGAATGTATTAGGCATGACCTACAACCTAATTTTTAATTTAATGATGAGCTCAGTGCTAACACACATGTGTAGTTTCCCCTGTTGTGAACTGATTGGAAATGCTGTGCTATCATGTGAAGTTTATGTTGCTTAAACATCTGTGCAGACAATGTATTTAAATTTCTTATATTTTTATTGATTCAAGGGTGAACTGATACTCTATTTCTTGACTGCTAACTTGATAATCTTGCACTACTGTTAACTATTTTATTGAGAAGTTTGTGGGTATCTTCACTGAAAACCCTCAGGAGACTTCACTCCTCCACTAGGGGTCACCTAGGGGTTTAAAAGGCTTGGTACATATGCTAAATGTATCCGTGCTCCCTACGAAAGTGGCATTTAATTTCTGTAGATTTTTAGTGTAGCTTTGCTAAGGGACTAGCAAAGAATAGGTTTGGGGGTGTGTTAAGACATGAAAAGTACCACTTTTCACCCCTTAACTTAGCCTCTGTTAGACCCTTAGCCATCTAATAAATATGTGTTAAGTCATTTCTGTAGGTAATAAGTAGCTGCTATAATAAAGCCTGAACCCTGTTAAGGAGCCCACTTTTGCCCCAGAAGCCCCTCAGAAGGATGGAAGTTGAATCCAGACAAGAATTAAACCTCGCACAGCTTTCACAAGCTTCAAAGGACTCAGAAATTAAGCCTCGTGCAGTCCTCACGAGTTTCCCAAGACTTCGTACCAATTGACTGTGCTGTTCTCGCATAGTTTAGTGACAGAAGGGCTTCAGAATCATGTCTCGCGCAGCTCTCGCAAAGCTCAAGCACTTAAATGCTCGCGCAGCTCAAGAAAGCAGCACTCAAAACCTCACGTAGTTCACTCAAATAAGCTGAGAAGAGAGAGAGCTCTAGGTATTTCTATGCGCAGCTGTCGCGCAGTGGCCGCGGGATGTAAAACTTCAGAAAAATCTCTTGCACAGTTTAGAGACCAATGCACATCACGTCCTCATGAAGATCCATTGAGAAACAAACTGCTCGCGCGATTCCCGCGCCATTCAAAAGGAAAGTGTAATCCCACGAAGACCAGAGCAATCCAACAAGGATTCAATGCTCTATCACGCGACTGCTTAAGCTGCAAACTAAGACAACCCCGCGACGATTAGAATTTCAAGTTAATCCAATCTCACGAAGACCGTGCTACCACGCGACAGTCTTGGAAACCAGTGCTACTTGGCGAGGCTCTGGACTCTAACTCTCCCTCACTTCTACAGAGGACATTCTGGGAACTTCCAAGAAGTGGGGCATGCACTCCAATGCTCCAATTTCTGTGCACGCACCCCGAGGCATCTAAGGAATAGTATTAGGCCACGTGGCATCGTTAAAATTAGGGTTTCCTAACCCTAATGCACCGCCAAACTGATTGCTATATAAACCTAAGCCTGGTTTAGGTTTAGGGGTCTCGCTGGGAGAATAGAACTTAGTTTTTCTTCTTCTGGAATCTGCTGTAGATCTCCAGTCAGTTTAGGTTAGGTTTAGGTAGTTTCTTTTTATCTTTTTCTTCTCTCCATAGTCCAGCATTTGTTGGCTATGCCTTTGTATAATTATTTGGAATAGATTAATGGAGTTTTATAATAGGGTGTTTTACATTTATGGGATTTCTGTTTATGAGTTGTTCTGTACAAGGCTGCTACCTTGAGATTCTCCATTGCTAGGATGTATTACAAGCAATGGAGGACTGATTTTATGGTTTACTCAGATCCAAGTGACTTGTGTGTCTGGGCTAACATGCTCCCATACAGGCCTAGCCCCACCACATGACCCACTAGATCTGAAATCCCCATGGGAGCAATGTGCTTTTGTAGCCTTATGAACATGGTGGTGGCAGCAATGTTTCTTGTTCTATCTTGAGCTTTGTGAGGAGGAGAGCCTCTCGGATAGTCTGTGACCATTCAAGTGGACAGGTTATAGCCTTAGGGTGAAGCCAATCCACAGACTCAACACGGATTGTTCTTCTCTGCACTTGTGCTTGTAGCCCTGTGAGAGATTATGCAGAGACAAACTCCCCTCTATGTGTATAGACCCACCATTAGATGGTAGATCTGGTTTGGTTATAGAGATTGTAGGCTTGCGACTGGATCACTGCTGTCTCTCTAAAGCAGTGGACAGCTAGATCTAAGGCTGTACTCAAACTCTTACTAGTTCTATGTGTCTGGGCTAACATGCTCCCATACAGGCCTAGCCCCACACTTAACACTTTAGAGGTTGAGGTTCCCTATGGATTCTTGTGCTTGTAGCCTGGATGAAGTAGTGCTTACAATGATAAACTTGTTCTGGCCCATCTCTGGACCGTGGTTCCCCAATTGGATAGTCTGTGACCATTTAAGTGGACAGGTTATAGCCATAAAGGGATTGGATCATGGCACAGAAATGAGTTGGATTCTTTCTCCTCAGTGGTGATAATGTAGCCATTGGACAGGACTTCTATAGCAGCAGATCTGAATTTGAGTCATGAAACCCATCAAATCTGAACCTAATAGCATACTTCTCACCCTTTTTATTTATTTTCTCACTCCATCTTCTTTCGTAACCCTTTCTATAGTTTAGACATTTGGATACCTTAGAATTTAGATTTTAGTGACCCTACCCCGTCCATTTAGGATTACCAGATCTGTAGTCAGATCTGGAGGGCCTACTAAAGATGGCTCCCTTGGAGCTTAAGATCAACTTCCCTGTGGGACAAACTCTTACTTATCAAAACTTGCTACACCAGGCCCTGTATCTTGCAGGACTGTGTATATTTTAGGCTTGCTGCTCCATAATTCTCACTCTATCTTTCATTCATTTTTTATTCATCCCATTCTTATCACTATCTTCAATAAAGTTAGTAGCAAGCACTTAAAATACATCAACATAAATATAAAAAAAAAAGAGAGAAAAAAAGAGAGAAACTAAAATGATTAATTGATGTTTGAGGAGCCCTCTTGGTTACACTCCTAATCCCCTCTTCTGGGCCGCCCATGTTAGATCAAATCGCGTCCTGACCAAGTGTGTCTTCAGAACTGCTTTGTCAAACGTATGACTCGAGGTAAGGAGAAAGGTTTGGCTCAGTCCAAGGGGATTGACGTTTCGGTGTTGGTAAACCTATTGAAACTCTCTCAGACCCAACCATTTAAAAGGGGATTCGACCATGCTCAAAAGAGGACCTGAGACCTCACCCAATGATTAAGGCACCACACCCAAAAAATACACAAAACCAAAAGAACAAAAAAATTCTACGTAAATATAACTTCCCTTCTTTTCCAAATGCACCGCTTACACCACATCCCCAAAAAAAAAAAAATATATATATATATATAGATATATATATATATATAACAATAACTGGTGTGATGTCTAGCATTCTTTATTTTCTTTCTTATAAAAAGAAAACAACAAAAACATAAAGAAAATATATATACCAAAAGATGTGTGTATCTGTAAAGGGGTTTCTTACGCCCCTTTTCTGTGTATCTGATTTGTGCAAAAACTTATGTGTGCAGGAGGGAATCAGTGGCCAAGCTCGCGCTTCAAGACACTAATCTCAACACAAAAATCATCTTCCAGGATGTTCCGCTTAGTCAACTAACGACCATGCAAGCTCTTATACCTCTTCCGAAAAGTGTCAACGGCTCCAAGGGCAACACTCAAGGATCCTTTCAGACGAAGGACCTCGCTCTCTGCTATCTCTGCTCTAACATTTTCCTATGCTAAATGCTCATGCAGGACCCTCTTCTCATCCACCAATAGCTTGATGTGGGCTCGGAGTACCGTCTCTTTTTTTGGCCAAGGGCCTCCCGTGTCAATACTCTCCACGGGATCCAGACGATCAACAACAGGCCGCTCAGTCAATAGCCAGGCCTCATACTTGAGAGAAGATTGAACCAAATCTCCCTGCTCCATATCACTCTCATTTAAACTCCCAAGCCAACTTCTATGAAAATCGGGCCCCAGGCCCAAGGAGATGAGAAAATTGGTTTCGGGCCATCCATGTAAGGGAGGGTTGGAAAGCGGGTCCATAAACGTACAAGGATCTTTGAAGAATATAAAATTCGATGTATGTTGATGGACCAGCCCCTAGGAAAATGAGAAGAAAAAGAACCAGTCAAAAGGACCAAGTCAAACTGAAAAGAGAAGGATTTTTGGACTAGCTCGGGTATATAGGGCCCAATAGCTCCCCAGGCTAAAACTGGCGCAACTATTAGTTGCGCCAATACATTTTGTCCCAATCTTTGCCTGGCATAACTAATAGTTGTGCTAGTACAATTTTCCCTTGGATTTAGCCTGGTGCAACTAATAGTTGTGCTAGACTAAAATTCCCCCCTCCAAAGCCAATTTTGGGGCTTGGTTGGGGGGAATTTCGAAGCTTTTTTGCCAGCCCTTTTAAAAATCTGTCAACCTATTGGTAGTCATGGGCAACATTCACAAACCTTTAGATACCCCTAACATTTTGAAACTACGTTGTTTCTTTATATACATGTTTGATCCTACATCAAAGCATGCGACTGAAAAGGTCGCTTCCTGTGAACATTTGCCAAACACATCCTGCAAAAAAATAGATACGGTACAAGGAAACCATGGCATACAATCAAGACAAAGCACTAAAAATATTTCTAAAATAAAAATCATCCACAAAGTGCCACATCAACCATCCCAAACTGTTTAAAATTTCAAATCATCAATCCCAAAAGTGCTAATGTTTAAAAAAATAGAAATTGAGGCCTATTCCTTGTCTGTGCCCTTTGATTTCTTTCGACGATGAGAGGAGCCCTGGTAAGTCCGCATATCCCCCACCCGGGACCAAGCTTGAGAAATCCTACTAAGCAAAGATCGCAACTCCTTGGCACGCGCAAGCTGCAAGCCAGGGTCAAAAATCAGAGATTAAGGCCAATTAAGGAACAAGAGCAAAAAGTGAAGGAACCAATAACAGGAAAAGAGGAACAACAGAATACTCACTGTCTCCACATCCCAAAGCTTCGTAATGTTACGATGATATGCCGCATACTCCATAGCTGAATCAAAGTTCTACATTCAGAGGGATGCAATGTTAGCTATCAAGGCAATCATAAAATATGTGCAAAAAGGAGGCTGAAATAAGAGAGAGATGGGTCGTCAGAAGGCTTACCCCTGGGATCACCTCAGGAGGAGGAACACGGGCCACTTCAGCGGAGATACGCGCCTACTTATCCACATCGGCAAACAGGTCCGAGGGAAAGCTGTTATCAAGGCGTCGGAAGGTCCCGTAGACCCCGGTCGGATCACCACCAAGGGCACCAGCTTGAGAAGTACCCGACGGACCAAGGCCGAAAGAAACTTTGCCCGAGGGACCCACACCAGAAGGGCCCTCACCAAAAGGACCTACCCTTAAGGAATCTGCGGTACCCCCCACCGCTGCCTCGCCTTCGTTATCTGAGCTATCCCGTTGAGTGAACTGTTGACACAACAAAGATCTGCTTAGGAAGAATAAAGGCCAAATTAAAATAGAGGGAGACTAATCTGAAAAGAGATAGGAGAGTTACTTGCCCCAGTGGGTCGCTGAATGTAAGAAAGTTAGCGCTAGGGACGAAGCGTGGCAAGATGAATCGATATGGCAGGCACTCGTACCATATGCGATAATTGTCAGGCACAAAAAGGGCATGGATAGGGAGCCCATTATTAAGATAAGCCACTGTGAGCTCCTCAACGCTACTGACAGGGTCCAAAACATCGGCGGGAGGGTCCGTGGGTATGGCATGATAACCTTGATGCTGGTGCACCACCCGTGCCCCCAAATAGTAAGCCCTCGCCCACGCCCTATAAAAGAAAATGACGGGATGATTATTGTGAAGGCGTGACAGGCCCACGGCTGCCAGATCTCAAAAGGTCGAATTGAGGTATGGATCATGGAGGATCTGTCCAAATCAAGAGGTAACCAATCAATCAGACAGACAACATAGGATCTGTCTAGGATCTGATTTTCCCGGTGTCGATCAAATCCTAGATTGCGTGCTTCAATGGGAAGCAATGATCAGTTGGGTGACCCGGACCCTGATGAAAATTACAGTGGGTATTTGGTTCATAGTTCTTTAGGATCGGGTGAGGAGGAGGTTGCGGTTGACGGATAGTGACTAATCCCTTTTCCACTAACAAAGGCAGAAGTACACTCAATGATTGCCCAAGGGGCGTGAAAAATCGATCGTAGCGAGCTCTCCTCTGCTCTGGAGTCATTTGCATTCATTGCCCATTCCCTATTCTCTGCATCTGCTCAGGCCTAGTTGGTGCTAGTGGGGCAGCCTAAAATTGAAACGGGATTGTATTGATATTGGGCCTGATATTGGCAATGTTCTGGACATCGCCCCCTATTCTTATCGTTCCTTTGCTCTGAAAACCTCCTAACCCCATCAGGTCCACTTGGCAGGTTCTTACTCAGACGGCTCTCCCTAATGGCATCCTCACATCGGTTAGCATTTCTCATCAGATTAGCAAAGCTGGACTGCTGGTACACCAAAAAGTCTGAGATCACTGGCAGAGTATTCTTTGAGATCATCTCAATCTGCTCATCATCAGGTATTCTGTTTCTGACCTGAGTTGCCAGGGCTCTCCAGCGTCCCAAGTAGTCACTGAAGGTTTCGTTCTGGTTCTATTTCAAGCGAGCCAAGTCTGACTTTCGCGGCTCAATGTCTATATTGAAGACATATTGTTCTTGAAAGAGGTGTGTCAAGTCCCTCCACGTTTTTATCATGGATGATTCTAAAGATGTGAACCATCTTAAAGCGGGACTGGTTAAACTTTTCTGAAAGACTTTTATTAGTAGTCTCTCATCACCCCCATACTGGAACATGTCCCAACAATAGGATTTGAGGTGTGCAATCGGGTTGCTCGTGCCATTGTACTTGTCGAATACTGGCATTTTAAATTTGGGTGGCAGGGGGTGTTGTTGTTCTAAGTGTGCATGATTTATTTGTGTTTTGAAAACAGACCTACAAATGATGAATTGTACTGAATTTGTAAAAATAAAAAAAAAAAGAAAATATCAGCACAGAGAGAACATAATTAGACTGCAAGATCAGGGTCAATTGTAGCAAGTTTTAAATGTAAGTGAGTAAAAGATCATCCACAGGGAATTGATTTTAAAATGCAAGATAAACCTCCAGATCTGAGCTACCAGATCTGGCCTCTTATCCTATCTACAAAGCACATAAGTTGGGAGGTTGAATTTGTCACATTAACTAAATGATAAAAGTAAAGATTAAACTAAGTGATCCAGATCTGAGTTGGGGGAATTTTGATGTAAATTTATAAAAATGGAGAAATAATATCTAACTTTGATTTGGTCCTTGAAACACAATGAGAATGACTGCAGGTCAAATGAGAGATGATCCAATCTTCATCTGGCTACAAGCACAAATGTAAGAGAAATAAATCTAACTCAAGGATTAAATTTAGGCTTATGGTTATGGTCTGTCCACTTCAATGGCCACAGACCATCCAATAGTCTTTAATCTAAACCCTTAATTCAGAACAAGAAATATCACTACAAATGCTGTGAGAGATTAGGTTACAAACACTAATTCCCACAGGGTTAATGAATCAAGGGAAATTGCATGAAAAACAGTAAATCTAAAGGAGTCTAGTGCAATAAGGAGATCAGAGGGAACCCTTAACACGAATCCAATTGAGAATGTACGGTTTATCGCAACCTTTTCAAATTCACCATTACAATTACAGAGCACAGCTTAAACAGCTCTCATATTTGTAGTCTTGAATACAATTCTCTTTTGAATTACAGAGGTATCTCACAGCTCTCAATTGCAAGTAAAAGTTAGGCTATTACAGGGGTTTCAAACAAACTAGCTGATTTGGAAATGGGGGAATAGGAATGAAACTCAAAATCTGGATACCCAAATTGGCCAAATGGTTCGTCTATTTATAGTTTTCCCTAAGTCCAGCTCAGATGTGTATCAACCAATCAGAATTGGATAAATCTGTATCAACCAATAGGAGTCGAGCACAAGGATCCAGATCTATTTTGGCCAATCAGAACTGCTTGATCTGGTTCAGCCAATCAGGTGATAGAAGCATCAATTCTGTTATGTAATTCAAAAATCTGTTTGAGCTTCTAGAAGTTCCCGCCAAGTAATTTCATCTTTGGGTGTTCACATGGGGTGGAATATGCCTTTGGTTCATGTTCAAAATCTTCTGGAATGTCCCTAGGCTTTTAAATGCATTGGGGCGCGTGCAGAGATTACTGAATTGCCCTTGCAGATGCTGAGAATCTTCAGGATATCATTTCGCATAGTTTGGAGAACTTTTCGCAAGGTACTGTGACTTCTGAAGCTCTTTTCACACAGATTGGAGACCTTTTCGAAAAGAACTGTAACTTCTGAAGATCTATTCACAAAGATTGGGGACCTTTTCGAAAAGAACTGTAACTTCTGGAGATCTATTCGCAAAGATTGGAGACCTTTTCGCAAAGATTGGGGACCTTTTCGAATAGCATTCTGTAGTGCATTCTTCTTTTCGAATAGCTCCAAACCTCTTTCCAGGTTGAAACCAGGCCTTTGTCCTCTTTATTTTAGGCATTTTGACAGCCATTGAGGTTATCCTTTCTCCTTCTTCCTCCAGATCAAGATGGGTCATCATCTTTTTGGCACTTTTAAGCTACTTTCAAGGTTAAGCCTGCCTTTATTGTTAGCTGTAAAATAAACACTTAAAACACTTATTTAGTTCTCTCAAGGGTCTATCAAGGCCCAGATTAAGGGGTGAAAAATGGTATTTTCCAGTTCTCAACAGGGGGACCTCGACAAACAGACACAAATCCGTGAAATCTGTGGCATGGATTTTAACACCACCCATCTTTAATAATTGTTTATGGATCTTGTCTAGTTGCTCCCTTAACTGTTTCGATTCTTTGGACATGGGGGCCATTTTTTCAACAGCCGGCCGGGACTCGCTCTATGCTATTGGGGGTAGGATTGCTACCGGTGGAGGATTAATAGTGGTCACTGCCCCGACATAGGCACCATTATTTCTGATCTCATCCTCCTCATACTGTTGATCTATGTAGGGTGCAGTGAGGACGGTGTTCTCATATTGTTATTGCATGGACTGGATGGGATTGGCTTGGATGTGGGTTGGGTGAGCCCCTTGAATGTAAGGGAGGTGTTGTGGGGTGATGGGGTGAGTGGTAGTTTGGTTTAGGGGTGGGGCCTGATGAGGCCATTGGACATGAGGGAAGGTTTGGAGATGGTCTTTTGGTATGGGGCCATGAGAAAATTGGGTCTGAGGTATGGTATGGGTTTGACCCGGTTGTGAAGGTTGGGGGTGAGTGAAATTTTAGGGGTATTGTGGAGGGTATGAGTATGGGGCTTGGGCCATGGGCCCGGGGTAGGTTTGGGCCACAAGGCCTTGATCAGGTTGGGTTTGGGTAAAGGGCATGGGATTTGGGGGATCTTGGCCTATTAGGCCTTGATGGGTATGGCCCATTGGGCTTTGGAGGGCTTGGGCCATGGGCCATTGGTGGGTATGGGCCTGGGCCATATGGGTCTGGGCTATGAGGGGCCATGGGCCCTTGGGTAAGGGTTTGGGAAATGGGACCTTGGGGTATGTGGGCCTGGCCCACTGGGTGTTGAGGGGTATGGACCATGGGCCATTGGTGGTTTGGGCCATGGGCCCTTGATGGGTTTGGGCAATGGACCCTTGGGTATGGGTTTGGGCAATGGGCCCTTGGGGTATGTGGATCTGGCCCATTGGGTTTTGAGGGGTATGGGCCATGGGCCATTGGTGGGTTTAGTCCATGGGTCTCTGATAGTTTTGGGCCATGGGCCCTTGATGGATTTGGGCCATGGGCCCTTGGGTATGGGTGATGGGGTGATGGGCCATTCGGCCTTGGAGATAATGGGTGGTGGGGTTTTGGGCCAATGGGCCTTGGTGAATGGTAGGGTTTTGGGTCAATGGGCTTTGGGGTATGTGGGAGATGGGGATTTGGATGGTATGAATTATGGGGGGTTGATGGGGGTCATGGGAGAGTGAAGCATGGAGATTGGCTAGGGTATGGGATGGGTCCATGGATGTGGGATGGGTCCATAAGGAGTAGGCTTGGAACATTTCTTCCATCATAGTGATGGAAGGAGGATCGGATGTGGGTGGTTGATTTAAGAGATGATTGGGTATAGATGGGGTGGATGTGGAGGGAAAATTGGGCATGGTAAGTGATGGGACATGGGATGTATTGAAGGAATGAGGCGAGGCATTGGCAAAGGGGGATGGGTTGGGGATGTTTAAGGGTGATGGAGGGTAAAGCATAGGTGTTTGGGAAAAATCGGGCATGGCCCCAGTAAAAATGGGCATGACCCGGGTAAATGGGGGGACTTGTGGAGGTGACATAGGTGAAGGATGGTGGATTGGATCTATATGGGGAAGACGGAAAATGGGGCATGGGTGTGGATGTGGAAATTTGGGTTGGGTTTATCATGGATGGGGGTGGGAAATGTGTTGGGTTTTAAGGGGATGTGGATGGAATGGGTGGTTGGCTTGGCATGGACATGGGAGGAAAGGTAGCTTGGGAAAGAGATGGGGAATGGGGGGTTGGATTTTGGATGTTTTTGGAGGTAGTGGTGGGGAAAATGGGGGCGCCAAACAGGCCGGTGACGGAAAAGGGTGATTGGGTGAGGGGGATGGTGGCAAAAACTTCTCCCGAATGGGAGTGGGTTGGAGAATGTGTCAGGGATGAGTCAGGATTGGCGTAAGCCAGGTCCACTACCCACGACATTCTACGGGAACGAGTTGGGTAAGGGTGCCTTGGATAAGTCTCAAAAGTCCTCCTCCTTCTTCCCCTACGGGACGGCGGAGGGCAAGATGATGCCGTTGTGCTGGCACCACAAACTATATTTTTTAGTTTTTGATTTGATTTTTTTTGAAAAACAAAGGTTCCGAGGCCTTAGAATTCCCTTCTCGGGTGGCACTCGTACCCTAATTCAAGTCCTGCGGTTACGATTCTGACGCACTTCAGAAGAATCGAAGGAGAACTTTCAATCTATTGAAGGCACAAAAATCAAGGCAAACAACTCGATCCCCCGGAATGAGCCAAAAAGAAGTTACCCTCTTTTGACTGGCTCGGGCGTATTGGGTGTCGGAGATGGCGGGGCCTAAACAAGGCACTAAGCACACTGATCGGGGGATTCGGGGGGTGAAGAAGGTCACAGATTCGGGCTAGTGTGGTGTTAAATAGACCTGGCGCAACTAATACCTGCGCCCAGGTGGCAGGGGCACATTTTTTACACTGGCACAACTATTAGTTGCGCCAAGGTAAAAACTTGGATTTTAAAGCTGGTGCAACTATTAGCTGCGCCAGTTATAAATTTCAATTTTTTGCACTGGCGCAACTAATACTTGCGCTAGGCAAAAACTAATGCTCCAGAACTGATGACAGGAGCCACCAACACCCGAAATGAGTCTTTTTTTTTAGTTTTTATGGAAGCTAGGCTTCTGGGAATTGAGCTATTTTTTGACGATCGATTCTCTCCTCACCGCACCTAAAGGGTTTGAGTATGATATAACTCGCTAGCGTGCTCCGCAAGGGTTTTAAGCTTCGGAATGGGAACCCACCCGATATACCTCCGGCGCAAGCGCCTTCTCAGATACTAGGTGGGCTGGGGCTTTTCTGGATCATCGCCACTAAGGGCTGCCGCCATACTAAGACCCGGGTGATTGTATGTGTGCCTAAGCCCAACCCTTTTAAAACCCAACCTTTGGAAGTTTTCTTTAGTTCAAAGACCGGGGGTGATGACCCCGTGCTGCCACTACGGGCCGGCGTCCACTGTCGGAATATGTTTATACAAGTAGGCCCGCCAATCGGGTAAGGAACTTTAAATGACGGAAAATTAAAGAAATTAAAAGACAATGCTCAAGTAGGCCCGCCAATCGGCTAAGGCACCAAAAATGACGGAAATGTAAGGAAAAAATAAAGACAATGTACAAGTAAGCCCGCCGATCGGCTAAGGCATGTAAATGACGGAAAAGTAGGGGTGAGTAAAACAAAAATAAAATAAAATAAACAATAAAAAAATAGCAAAATGATTAGTAAAATAAAAATAAAAAGGTCAAATTCAAGGAGAAGCTTTACAAGCTATCCCCAGCAGAATCGCCATCCGTGCAACTGTGGGATTTTTTACGATCCCGTCGCGGCGATGCGCCCACTTGCAAAAAAATATATAGAGCCCAGAGCTTTTGGTATTACGGGATACCTATATCATTTTGATGAGTACCGAAGTGCTAAAAATATGACTCTGAATCCGGTCCACACCAAAGACTCTTGGGTAGGGGCTTTGGTTGTCAATCGGGAATGTGTTAGGCACCTGATCAACCCGCTTAACACGGTCTCTACTTATGGCCAAAACAAAAATAAAGTAAAGAAAAAGAAAATAGCTTTATCTTGCCCAAATGGGCCTTAAATCCTATTTGTGCCCCTCCGTTCTTACCTAAAATTGGACGGTGTAACGGAACAAATGGGAGGATGAGAAATGCTAAAAAGAGATAGGAGAAGAAAGGAGAGAGCCGGAGCCCTCGGGCCCTTGTAGCACCGTAGGGGAGCCTTACGTGGCTTACTTTTGATGAGTTCTTGATGGCTTGTAAAGCTTGAGAATGGGTTCTAACTTTTTAAGAGAGATAGTTAAGAGGTAGAGGGAGAGTGCTAGAATAGAACACACACCTAACCTAGAGGTTTTTCATGAAAAATAAGGGTGGGGAAGAGGTTTGGAATTCTGGTTTTTGTATGGGAAGTGTGCACCAAAGGGAGAAAAAGCTTCTCACTTTAAGCTCTTTCTCTCTTACGTAGAAATTCTCAACCTCTAAACCAATGGGAGGGGGTCTCTATTTATAGGAAAAGGATACGTTAGGAGGCTGCTTAGATGCTAATTAGGGTTAGCAATTAGGTAATCTCTAATCTAAGGTTTCCTAGGATTTTGAGAGCTGGGAAATGTGGGGGAATGGTTTTAATGGTGGATAATTGGTTAGTGTTTCAAATCACTTAAGGGTTGCAAATAGGCATTAAAAGGGTGCAACAACGTTATCAAAACACACCCCAAGGACTGAGGTGGTCAATAAGTCAAACCCTATCTTTAAAATTCGAGGCAAAAACCACTGTCACTATTCATATGCCTCGCGCAACTATTAGTTGCGCCAGGCAAATGTATAGTAAAATAGTTCTGTACAGTAGCCTGGAAGTTGGCTCCGCGAGGGGGTGGGAGACCCATTTATACCTGGTGCAACTATTAGTTATGCTAGGCCATTTTTGGGGGAAAAAGGGCTGGCACAACAATTAGTTGCGCTAGGCAAATTCTGGGGGAAAATGGCTTGGCGCAACTATTAGTTGCGCCAGGCAAAAATCCCTCCAAAATAGCCCGATTTTCAAATAGTCATAACATTTGATATACAACTCCGATTGAGGTGATTTTTAGCTTGTCAGAAAGATGGAGAAGTCCTCTTTCCAATGGTATATAACTCAATTCCTAAAGAGGTCTTTTTATATTTTTACACTCCTCTTTCTAACCACTGCTCAGGAGGGTTTGACATTAGTCCAGGAATGGGTTCTAATAGGTTTGGGAAGGTTAGGGTTGATTCCTAAGGATTCGGGAAGGTTCCTAAGGGTTTGAGAAGGTTACTAAGGGTTTCATATATGTCATCAAAAGCTCAAAAGTGTACCTCTCTCGAAATGTGTTTCGATCGGGCCTTGGGCTAAATTTGGGTGTCTACAAATGAAGACCCCTCATTGCATCTAAATAAATTCGTAGAAATTTGCAATATCATTAGAATCACAAATTTGCCTGATACATGCATTCGCCTGAGACTGTTTTCATATTCTCTTAGAGACGAGGTAAAATAGTGGATACACTCTTTACCTCAAAATTCAATTGCTAATTGGGAGGAATTGAAACAAGGATTTCTTGCAGAATACTTCCCAACATGTAGAATGAATCAAATCCAGTACTTGATCTTAACGTTTCAACAATTTTCGAATGAACCTCTGTGGGATTGTTGGAATCACCTCAACGATCTTATGCATAGGTGTCCTCACCACGGGATCACAAAAGGGCAAATAGTTCTTACTTTCTACGAAGGACTTGACGATACGACCCAGCATATGGTTGATGTTGCCTGTGGTGGGATGTTTAGAATGATAACCACAGTGGATGCTTGGGAACTCTTTGAGATCCTTAGCAAGGAAACGGTGCAACACCATGCACCGGGTGAGATTGATTCAGAGACTTCTAGGATTATACCCCT
Organism: Chloranthus sessilifolius; assembly: GCA_021018995.1. Lineage (NCBI taxonomy): Eukaryota > Viridiplantae > Streptophyta > Magnoliopsida > Chloranthales > Chloranthaceae > Chloranthus > Chloranthus sessilifolius. The sequence continues at coordinate 151,149,755 of CM037584.1, read as the reverse complement.
ATGCAAGGAGGATTATATAAACTATAGTCAATGATGAAAGGTTTTCTGGGAGTGAAGTTTTGAAAAACAAAAATTCAATCTCTGGTGGGTATAAAATTGCACCCAACATCTGGACAAGGTGAAACTTGTGGTCCTAATCATAGCCCAACTCAAGTAGCTCCAAAGTGTCCTACTACTCCTTTTTACCCCACACAGACCCAAGACCACACTAACACTGAGGAAGCCTTGTCGCAATTAGCCGAAAGCTGGCTGCAACACGTTCATATTAAACACAATTACTCCAAAATCTCATGAAATCTATTACATTATTGGAAGAGCAGGTTGAGTGTCTAACAATTTGGGTTAGCATGAGAGGGAGTAACTATTCTTCCCCATGGCTAGTTGGTACCCCAGGAGGAATTACTTTTATGGGAGGGACATCAACTCCCCTTGATCGTCATTGAATTCCCTCTAAAACTCGTTGCGCTACCGACTTAGCCGTAGCAAACACGTGTAACATATGTATATATACTTACTTTTGAAACAACCCTCTACGATCTACAAAAGAATACTAATCGTAAAGGCCCTTTCTTTTATTTTTATCACTTAAAGAGCATGGATTTGCAATTCTCGTGAATATAGAGTCCAATCGTAGCGAATATGATTTTCTAGTCTTAGATTCTCGTGATCATTATCCAGAATTACAAACGACAATTCTGGGGAACATGAGAACCTAGTGATTACTCTTATCAGGAGCATTGGAAGTGAAACCCATTTAAATTGTATAGGAAATAGACATGAAATGCATTCAATTTTACCACTTCCCAACCACCCTAGCCTAAAATCCTACACCTCGACATTTAAGTTGAAGTGATGGTCAAAAGCCTTTTCCTATAAATCAATACCCATCCATAGACTAAAACCCATCCATAACTTTTCTTCTTCCTCCATCTTTAACCCTACACACCATGACGGAAGAACATAACCAGAGCAATTTCAGTAAGCAACTTGATAGAATCCTCAAGCTACATAGAGCTGAGCTTCTAGTGGCACAATAGAAAGTAGAAGATCTGAAGCACTAGCGACTTACTCGAAATGCTGAATCATCCACTGAAACCACCCTTGACCTTAAACCTAACCCAAATCCGAAAGCATATACCAGGAACCCATCTTCCCCCACTTCCTAACCCTAATACCATTACAACCCACCCAGAATGTGACTTCCTATATAGTAAGGATGGGCTACAATTTCCAGTGTCATTTCTCATCCCATCCTTGATCTCCTCACCACCCCTCTCCATTGCTTATCTTCTCCCTTCGCTTGTGCTACAATCTCTTCATATAATCTTCGTAAGGGAGAGTATAGGCTGAATGAGAGGCTGAGATTGTCATCTTCTAACTCTCCTCAACTTCTTCCCATAACTGCATTACTGGTGCAGTAGATGAGTAATGGACCAATTTGGAAGGGCAGTGGGGAGTGTGCGACAGCTCTTGGGGTAGCAATCTAGATATGGATGGCCTCTCTAAAGAAGAGGAGGGGAGGCGCCCTGCAAAGGTGTGGATATGACTTTGGTGGGAAGGAATGTAAGACTTTGATTGAAGGTAGTTAGAAGTCGAGGACCGATTGTTATCGAAGACAAATCCTTCTCTTGGACGTTGCTGCCAATGTCTAAGTTAGTGTGTGTCTAGATTTTTTTAGAAATTTTTTTTTCATGTAATTAGTTTTCTTTCCATGTTTCTGTAATTAGTTCATATATATATGAAAAGTTTTTTTTATTACTGGCTTTCTTTTATTTTTGCTACTAACATCTAACTTTCTAAATCTATATATCGGAAGTATTTTTCTCCCAAGTTTGAGGGAAGATTTTTGATCTTTTTGCAGATTATACACTCGGTTACTAACATAGTAGTTTTAATGTCCCCTATTTTGCACAATGAGGACATTGTCCCATTTAAGTTTGGGGGGGATACATTATATCGAATATATTAGTATTAGTATAGTAATTTTTATTATAAAATATATATATATATATATTCTTTTTTAGAAATTTTCTAAAATTTTTAGTAAGACAGTTAATCATTATATGCAATTTATGAAATATATATATATATATATATATATATGAAAATCTAAAAATTCTTTGCAATCCATCATAGTAGTAGTTCAAAAATAAAATTAAAAATAGTTACAATTCAAAGTAAAGCATCTCTAGAACACTGTAGCAGATGAATGTTTGAAACTATACGATTGATCTTAACTATAAATTTTTTAGATTATAGTTTTAAAATTATATACCTAGTGAGCTATAGAACCTATTTCCTCTTTTATTTTGAGAAAGAGAGACTGTTTTTACTCATGCTTAATTTCCTTGAACTTCTCTACTATCTGTAATCTTATAATGCTAAACTTAGAATCAAGATATTTTATAAATATGATGATTTGCTTGTTTAGATCTGTCTATTAAGTATATCAAAGCAATAAGACATTCATATTAGTAAATCGTGAAAATGACCAAAGGCCATTTTTATTAAACAAGAGCCAAAAAGCCAAAAATCCCAGAATATACTACCCTTTGAACCCATATTAGAAGCCAAAAAACTAAATTTCTTTGTACCAAAATTTTAAAACTTTTAACCATATGTACTACCCAAAGCTTTCTACCTTTAACCCTTATAATTTTTTAGAGTTTAGAACGCAAAAAAGGGAAGAAGAGGGAGTGAAAGGAGTAAGAATGTAATAGAGAAGGAATGTTAGAAAATAGGTATAAAAGAAAAGAAAAAGAAAAAAAAAAGAAAATATGGGAAAGGAGTGAAAAAGAAGAACGATTCTTTGGCAAAAAGCTGTGAAAAAAAAAGAGAAATCATAAAAGATGATTTTATAGCTGAAGAACTAGGATATATATAGAAAAAAAAGAATAGAAAAGAAAAATGGGAAGAAGATATCCAAGAAATAAGGATACTTACTGAAGTTGAAAAAATAGAAGAAGAGAAGGAAGAGCTAAATTCTCAAAAATCATTTTGAATCCTCTTTATCTTTTCCTTGAAATCTTTTAAAAAATTAAAGCCCCATTACAAGCCGAAGGAAAGGCCTTTGAGATTTACGATTTACAAGAATATGACTATAGTAGAGATGTATGAAATAAATACTATGAATAAATAGAGAAGTTATATAAACGAAATAGATTATCCTTTCTCTGAGATTTATCTACTTAGTAATTACCAGATTATTGCATATATATTGTGAGAACACCAAAAGTTCGATTATTTTTTAGAGTATGCCAATAAGTGAGAGTTTAGATGAAAATATTTTATAAAAATTATAGTTTAGAAAAATCTATGATGAATAAACTCTTCACTGATATGCACACACTCCACGCTATACTGAATTGAACTTATTGAGTTCTGATATAGGATAATTACGATGATGGGAAGCTAAGGATAAAAGATTTGAAATTTTTGAAAAAAAATGAACATATAATGATTGATTGAGTATTTAGTATATAAAAATTATTTTGAATTTTTAGTTTTGAAAAATATTTTAAAAAAACTCAAAAATATTTGAAGTTTGTGAGTAACTTCACTGAAAACCTTCAGGAGACTACAACTCCTCCACTAGATCTCACCTAGGAGATTAAAGGCTTGTTGCATCTGCTAAATGCAATCATGCTCCCTATGAAAGTCGCATTTAAATTTATAGTTTTAAATATTTTATGTTTCCTTACTTGCTAGGGACAAGCAAAACTTAAGTTTGGGGGTGTCATCAGTCACATAATTTACCATTTTATCACCCTTAACTTAGTGATTCTAGGCTTTAGTTTGCTACTAATAAGTTGCTGATGTGCAGATATTAGAAATAATCAGTAAAAGAACACCTAAGTGTTAATATTCGTCAAACTGAACTCAAAAAGTAATAAGAAGACAATTGAGTGAAAAAGACATTTTCCGCTACTAAAAGCTAGAAAATCATAATTTACGATTCTTCAAAAGAGATAAAAAGAGAAAAACGAAAAAGCGTAATTCAGAGAATCATCAACTATGAGAAAGCTATGAAAGATAGAAAATCGTGATTTACGATTTTCCAAAGAAGCTATGATAGAAGATAGCAAATCATGATTGACGATTTTCTAAGACAGAGAAGAATCGAAGATAGAAAATTGTGATTAACGATTTTCTAAAAAAAGAAGCTTTCCTACTATTACTGTTGTTGCTGATCACGTGAGTGAGAGCTATCACCACTATACATATTTTTAGAAGTCTTTCACAATTAGAAGATTGACTAATCACGGATTTGAGAAGATTGATGAAGATATACTCCGAAGGACTCTGTTGCTAAAAATTAGAGAACACTCTAGAAGTGCATCAACTAGAGAAAGCAAGGTAGAATAAAATTAGGAATTAGAGTTATATTAGGATACTTTTATTTTTAGTAGTTTCTTTTATTAGAATTAGATCTTTGTAAACTGACCCCTTATGATCTATAAATAAGAGGGCTTGGCATAGGAATAAGCAACAAAGAATTTTAGCATCAATTGACGCTTGAGATTAGATTTTCTTCCGATCAAAGTAGTGTATACTAGTTAGAGTAGTTTAGATATTAGAGGTTTCTCAAGAACAATTGATGACTGCATTTGAGTGTTGAAGATTAGTGTAGATATCTGTAATTTCTCAGGAGCAATTGACGACTGCAGCTGAGGGGTGAAGGATATATTTTACTTTGCTTTTTAGTTTAGATTTACTTGCTTTGTAAATATCTCCAAGTTTTGATTTGAATTGACGACTCAGGTTAGAATTTACAGATTAGTGTAACGATTTTTACTTTTCCATCTTCAATTTTCTAAGGTTTGATTGGCCCAAATTTTAGGAAATTGTTGATTAGATTAAATCTGTATTGATAGGATCTTAGACTTGATTGACGACCAATGCTAGGAGACTATAACTATAGTGTAACGGTACTGTTTAAATTTATAAATATCTGATAGCTGAAGATTAAGATTGATGACCTTAATCTGAAGGAGGATTAGGATTTATTTTTATATTCTTTAGATTAAAAAAATCATTATTTTATTCATATTTTTCTAGTAGATTAGATCTTACAGATAAATAGAAGTTTTTAAAATAAGAATTTGAATAAAAGATAAAAATAAAAGGAATAACTAGATAATAAACTTCCTCTTGGGAACGATCCTATGTTAGTACTATAATTTTTATTGTGCACTTGCAATAGGTTAAGACTTGAATTTAACATAAAAATAATACATAATAAGAAGCAAGTCAGTAGACAATTATTACTCAAGAGTACCTTTATTCTATATTATTTGAAACTATGGCTATATTATCTATGAAATAACTGCAAATAGAGAATGTCAATCTAATTATTCTTACCCAGTGAAATTTGAGGTTCAGCTAGTCTCCCTTGAATTCTTTTGCTTCTGTAACTGCTATCTTACTCTAAAGCTCGACAAGAACCTGAGTTGATATTTAGTGGGGGAAAGTTATTTGGATAACTTAGTGGATACACAAGGGGTCCTCCCTCAAGCTACATAGGGGGTGTGCGCAACCAACTGAGTGGAAAATAACATCTCAACAATGTTGAAAATAGTATGAACAACATTGTCAAGATATAATATCAAATCGGGATAATAAGAAAAAACAATAATTGATCAAACAGTGAATGCACATGCTTAGTGTGACAACAATGCAAACTACATATCATTCATGTATTTATATCCTTATCCCTAGCCTGACAGTCTTCTCGATATTTAGTCTTTTACAAAATTATCCATTATTCTTAGCTTCCACATGTCTATACACCACATGATCATAATTACAAACAATAATAATAAGACGACTAGTGCCAGAGTCGTTACTCGAGCCTGACATGCGATAGGGTCGTTCCAGATTGCCAACCACTACTCATTGTGGTGTCAATAACCTATCTTAGAGTAGAATATATATCCCCATGCAGCCAAATGGGGATGGGCCCATCAGAAACAGACCAAAATGTTTCCACAGAGACGGGAACCGCACCTCGATTGTAGGCGTTGAGCCCTTACGGTGACTTGGTGTATGGTACGACATGTATAGATTACAGATTCAAAGTTATCAAGTTTGGCTGGCATTTACAACAATATTTTCAGTAACAGTCTTTTACTGACTTTTTCAAAAATAGTAAGTCTTAGAATTAGAAATCGAAGATAATATTTTACAGAGTTTAAAAACCCAAGTGTAATTAGAAACCATGAATCGCATCTCAAGCTGAGGCGATAAAGAATTCACACTCACACACATTTGACATGGCGTCCCATACCACCATGTTTCGAGAGGCATGTGATTTAATTATCTTTGTTGTTTCGATGCCACTACAATAGGAACCACACCAAGGTAAAGGCATGCAAAACAGACCGGTTCTTATAATTGTCAATGACATAAATGTCCTAACAGAAAATCTCTATGTGATGTATGAACGCAAAAAATTGATGTAATATGCCGACAAACAGTACAAGAGATCTAAATAAGGAGAACAATGCAGAGTAAGCTGTAACACCCCGAGATTTCGAAACCCGAGCACACCGGCCGAATGCTCATGTTTGATACCATAGGCGATATGTACCTTATAATTTAACATAATATTCAATTAAATTTAGGAATGTGTACCTCTGTACGAAAGCCTATGAACTTAATTGTGTAACCATTTACACAAGCTTCGTGAGAGCACCACTGGTTAGAGGCTTAGGTTGTAAGTGGGGTCTAGAGGTCAGGTGGAGCTAAGTGGAACCTTACACCCTATTTCTTTTGGCACTTTTAATAGGTTCCCGTACACCATCTTTGGTGTGCCGATTGCACACAGGATCAGCCCCTAAGTATAAAAGGAAACTCTCACGCATAAACACATGCATGAGAATTTGTTGAAGGAGAGAAACCGTGGGAGAAGAGGAAACACTCCCCTCCTCATTTTTAGTTTCTTTTGAACTTCAGCCTGTGGATTTTGTTCCAACCATCATCTTCTTCAAGAAGAACTCTCTTGCTCTGACCATCGCGATCGGAGATCGAATCGTCGGACGGATACGAAGCTACACCCAAATTCCCTCGACATCGGCGGTCGTAGACTCTGCATGCATGATCTAAAAAGGTATGCTCGTAATGTGATCAAGTAGGCTTTGATTTTAGAGTGTTAGGTCTTGAATTATGTGTGTTCGGATACCTTGCAAAAGAGTTTGTAGATCGGACACGTGAAAAACATGAGCGCCGATCCTTCCGATAATCGATCACCGAAACCATTGCATGCGTGAGATTAGAATGTAGAATTACTGCATTGATGGTGTAGAATAGGTTTAGTCTAGATTATGGATGACTTGAGACTTGTACAATGGGATTTTGAGAATTTTCGAACTTGGAAAGAAGAAGAATAAGTTTAGAAAAAATTTCAGAAACTATCAAATTCGCTCGCGTGAATTGCCTTCAGAATGCACTGAAACAGGTGCCTGAAAAATTCACTAGCGTGAATTTCCCCATTTGTAGGCAAATTTTCTCAGGTTAAATTCACTCGCGCGAATATTTGCGTGCCACAAGGAGACTGACAAATCCACTCGCGCGAATTTGGAAATCGCGCGAGCGAATTTCCCTGTTTCTGTCTACCTCAATCCTACTTTGAAAGTACAAGGCTTTGAAGTGCTCATTCCCTATGTCATTAACACTTAGCTATGGACTTATTGTGATATAGATTGAGGATTGGAGGCCATAGATAAAGACTTTGCTTTATTTCTGCATTCGTCTCCGCACGACTTTGATATTAAGGTAGGGAAAATTCAATGCTTGTTTTTCATTTTTTATTTGATTCATAGATCCGAATGATAATCGTAATCATGATCATGAGAATTAAAAATAGAATTTGGTAAACTCTTCTCGCATTGCATATTAAACTCATTGGATTATTGATTATCATTGATACTTCGATCTCTGTATGTGTATATGAACTCCAAACTCTGAATTTGTATAAGTATGTGTATCTTTGAATCTTTGAACCTTTGAATCTTTGAATCCGTCAGAATTTGTTATGAAATTTGACTCTGTCATCAAGTGGGTGAGAGGAGTAGAGGCTCCAAAGAGGGGTAGAGGCCCCAAGGTTTTGATCCTATTTTTGCCTATAGAATACTCTATTTTCGCTTATGGAATGCTTGGGCCCCACTTTGATTGCAGATTTCATTCTGACTTTAGTCCATCTGTGTGACCACTTCATAGCAAATGTCGTGTTTTAGAATTGAGTTTTTGAACTAATGTTCTAAATTATGGACTTGCTTTGAAAAATGCTTTTGCCTTTCGTCATTGAATCTATGCTTCGTATGTTAGAAATGCAAATCTGTATTGAACTCTCCCTATTGAGCTTGGACTGTTAGCTCATCCCGACAATATGTCATAGGTGTAGACGTCAATAAAGATCTTAAGCTCGAGGAGGACCCAGACTACGTTCCGGAGGAAGAAGTAGATCTTCCGCCAAACGAGTTCTACTCGTAGTTGGGTTTTGATATATATTTGACTTGGCATAGTGTAAGATTGTTGTATAGAAAACTGAATTTATGTTTTGTGAATATGCACCACTGTTTAGGTGACAATTGGCCATCACCGGTGGTTGATTTTTGGGTTTTGCTTCGGTGTACAATTGTATATAGAATCTGCAAATGCCATATGATATCAGTATAGTCTTCTGCATTGCATCTGCTTCGATTTTTGCACATATGTAGATGCACCAGGTACATCCGACGACCCGACAGTCCTCGAATTCTGCACGTGGAAAGTCAGGCCATCACAATTGGTATCAAAGCTTGTGAATCAGACCGTATCGGACTGTCTAGCTTTCCTAGAAATCTGTGTTGGGAAAGTTTGGCTGTCACAGGTGGAATTAGAGATATAGGGGATTAGATTCCATATACGATATCGGAGCGGGTCAACTGTGACACCAAGTGTCATAGTTGGTATCAAGGCTTTGGCATGAGATTTCATCGAATTGTGATCTAGACTTTCACGATCAATCATGACTAAGACCTTTTCCAATTGTGACAGGTCAGTATGCCTCCACGAGGTAGGCCAGAACTGTCCGTGATAGAGGCACCTCCAGTGGTGAAGGAGTCACCACAGGTGCTGTGATAGCCTGAATTTCAGTTCCACAAAAATCCATGCCATCAGATCACCGCCAACGACGATCCCCGAATCAAAATCACTTGTCATGTCCACATAAAGAGCGTAAATCAAAGCAAACTCACACATATGACAAAAGAAATCTCCAATTCTATATATATATATAACAAGACAAAATGACGGTTATATCCTTATGCAACCCATAAGTCTGACATAACCGAAATGAACTATCGACGATGGCCAACCATCACCTAAACAGTGGTTCACAAAATAAGCTTACATTTCTTGAATTCAAAGTTCTAAACTAACGTAAAGGTCGGATGTTCCAAGCCTAAGTCTCACAACCTCAAAACGACTCTAGATATCCTAAGGAAAGTAGTCCTCAGGTAGAAGATCTGATTCTTCCTCAGGAACATAATCAAGATCCTCTTAATGTCCTGAATCCTCAATAGTTATATCAACACCTGTGCTTATGATGTATAGTGTGAGCTAACAGTCTAAGCTCAATAGGGATTGTCAATAAACATGCATATCATATAACAACATAGATTTCATGATTGATTTCGAAGCATATCTTATCTCACAAAAAAATTAAATTTTTAGGACGTATGAGTCGAACAAATCATGATTTAAATACACATTTTAACACACAAAGTTCACATTCTTAACGCAGTTCACATTTGTGCTTGTTTTGGAGTTTCATGTTGTATTATCTCAAATTAACTTAAAACAATAACTTAAATAAACTCTCAAGCATAATATAGCATTGAGAGCCACACATATATCAATGGGAACCCCCGAACCATCATCGTTCAATTGAACCATTTCTGAAGTGTAATGCCAAGCCCCTGAGCTAAGTTAACAGGGTCACTTGTGCAACCATAGTTACCATTGGCGGGTATGAATGTATGGATATCCCGCCGTACCGGTACACGATGGAGATTCGTTCCACATGAACATTAAATCTTCGTGCAAGTTCTAACATATAGTTTAACACAATGTATTGTGATAATTACATAACTAGATTTGGAGATCTTACACAGTTCTGATTCAAAGTTCAAATGCACACATGCTTATCAAATTTCCTATTCTAAGTTTACACACACATGCTTATCAAACTTATCACATCACATTATCTATACTAATCACATCACATATAAGGTTATTGAATTTCCCTACCTCACGGCTCATGAAACATGCTAATCACACGAAATGGAGCGAAGATCCTCACGCATGTATCTAATCCATATCCTATATTCCAACGTATTAAAAGAGCATATATTACTGCTTGGAAGAACAAAAGGATAGGAGTTTCGAAGAATTTTCCTAAAAATAATCAAAACAGCCCAAACTTGCTCAGTCACGCGCGCAAGCTCCAATGTCGCGTGAGCGATCTCATCAGGCACTCCAGCGTCACGCGACCTCTCCTGAGCGACTATGTTCTTCATTGTTTCTCATTAATCTGGCATACTTAGTCGGACGTGTGAGTTTCATGTCGCGTGAGCGACTTCACATGGCACACCCTCAGTCATGCGAGTAATTGATCAAGCTCACTTTTATGCCTATCTTGAGGTTCTATTGCACGAGCTACTTGAGGTCGCACTTGAGAGACTCAAGGTTGCGCGAGCGAGTTTAAGGATTTTGGGGTTTTCTCTCAAAATTGAATTTTCTTTCTTATCCCCTTTTTATGTAATCCTTATTCACATTAAAAGTAACATGTTTAGGGCATTAAATGCTTTCATTTATCACTATTAATTCACCTTTATTACACTCAAATCCATAAGATCTTACCTCTTCGTCCGCGAAATTCTTGTGTGATCCTTTGACCCAAAACTCGAGATCCACATCGCTCTTATCCTTTGAGTTAGAAGGGCTTGAATACCCGTCCTCTCGCGATCGTATCACGATGCACACGAACACAATTTCTCCTCTAACACACTCAATCAAACCCCACTTCTCATTCAACAACGATCACACCATCAAACTCCCTATGAAAGAGGGTTTCCTACTTACACACATGAGAAAACTCGATCCCACTCGATCAAGCGACACCTCTTTTGTCAGTGATCAAAACTTCAGAGGGTTGTGAGTGGAGAACCGATAACGGATCCAAGATTTGGTGTGCAAGGCCTTCACAAGGAGAGTTCTTTTCCTCCTCTTCAATTGTAAACAAAACCAAACAATGGCTTCTCACACAAGCTATTATCTTAAACACATGGTCTTGCTTTCATGTGAAGCACCTACACACTAATGTATGTTTCAGCAACTTGTTTGGTTTTCCTGTGAACCCTATACACCTAAGTTAGGTGTTATGTTCTTTGTCTAGCAAGGCTAATAAGCCTAAAGCACTTTCAGAGATCCGAAATGGTACCACGTGTCGTACTGACATGTGTACCCAACCGACTTACACAGTTCACAAAATTTAGGGATATTTCATGTGCAAAAACTACTCCGTTGGGCATGAACAACACTCCCTCGGGAGGAGGGAATGGTAGTGGAAGTGATAGATAATTATTGGAAACCATGGTGAGCACCATGGCTCAACAGACGGTGCTACTGGCAGAGAGACGACAGCCATCAGGATTCTAGGAGTTTCGGAGAATGAGAACTCCAAGCTTCTACGGTTAGGGTGGTCTGCTAGAAGTGGAGAAATGGTTAAATCAGATGGAGAAGATTCTTGATGTGATACCTTGCATCGAGGAAGAGAAGGTTAGATGGGTTGCCTTTTAACTGGATGGAGAGGCGAACTCGTGGTGGAAATCTGTTCAGAGAACAAGCATACAAGAAACACCGAATGCCCCATGGACTTGGGCACTATTCACAGAGGTGTTTAACGAGAAGCACTTGCTCGACGCACTCAGGAATCAATGGGAAGTCAAGTTTGTTACATTGGAACAAGGGCAGATGCCCGTGAGTGAGTATGAAGCCGAGTTCATGAGGCTTTCCCGATTCGCACCGCTACACATCGCCACAGAACTGATGAAGGCCAAGAAGTTTGAACTTGGTCTGAAGCCCATCATCCAAGAGAGACTCTCTTTGTTTAGGCTGATGACCTATGCTGAGGTCATGGAATTGGCCCTCATCACTGAGAAGGACATTCAGAAGATGCACCAAAGAAGAGAGTAGCAAGACAAGGTTAGGGCCAGTCGGGTTCAATCTTATACCTTTGAGCCAGCAAATAAGAAGCCGACATTTTTTATGTCAGCACCCAGCCAGCCTGCTCAGACGGTGTACTCAAGACTGCTCACATATGCACCCACAAGGCCACTATAGTCCTTCAAACCTTGTTGCGACTGGAGCATCAGGGGTTTCACAAGCCTCACACACCCCCACAACTGCACTAATCGAATCATGCTCGAAATGCGAGAAGTCACATTGGATGGAGAATTGTAGATGGATATCAGGAGCATGCTTTAAGTGTGGCAAGCAAGGGCATCGGATAAAGGATTGTCCTGAGGAGAAAAAGGGGCCGACAACATCAACAGTTTCTCAGAGGCCCTCCCGACCTACAGTGCAAGGTCGAACCTATGCCGTTACAACAACCGATGCCCAAGCATCAAACTAAATTATCTAAGGTATAATGTCATCATCGCTTCTCAAGCCTTACTTTACTCTCGTTGATGAATATCCTTGAAATTGTGGGTTACTATAATATTGCATGGATGTTCAACACCATCATACATACACTAAACTAAGTCACATGTGTGAATTTAGGTACCATACCCATGTACCGAAATTGCGATATATGCCAGCATCAAGCGCGAGTGTTGACAGACCCAGGGACTACTCACTCTTTTGTGGCCCTTTAATTTGCGACCGAATTGAGTATCACTCCCTAACCGCTGGACTTCATCCTAGCAGTGTCAATCCCTAGGGGAAACTCGGTGACCAAGGACACTATTTGTCAATTAGTTATTATCACAGTTGAGGATCACGAGACGGTAGCTAATATGATTCTGCTAGACATGCAAGGATTCGATGTAATCCTTGGCATGGATTAGTTATCCACGCATCATGCCAGCGTCGATTATCTTCGAAAGGTGATTACTTTTTGCCTTCCAAAGGGAAGGCCCATCAGATTCTACGGTGTTAAGTCCAGCATCGCACCATTCATCTCCGCCCTCCGAGCAGAACCTCTGATGAAGAGTGGATGCCAGGGATACTTAGCATTTGTACAAAACCAACAGGGAGAGAAGATCAATCTTCCTAATATATCAGTAGTGTGGAAGTTTCTAGATGTATTCCTTGAAGACTTGCCAGGATTTCCACTTGATTGGGAAATCAAGTTTGCAATTGATTTGGCTCTAGGCATCGATTCGGTATCGAAAGCTCCATACTGGATGGCACCAGCAGAGTTGAAAGACTTCAAGGAGCAACTACAAGAGCTATTAGACAAGGGGTTTATTAGACCTAGTGTTTCTCCGTGGGGAGCGCCAGTGCTATTCGTCATAAAGAAGGATGGATCAATTAGACAGTACATTGATTATTGTCAGTTGAACAAGTTGACGATTAAGAATCACTACCCACTTCCTCGCATCGATGACCTCTTCGATTAGCTTCAAGGCGCAAAATTCTTTTCAAAGATTGACTTGAGGCCAGGCTACCGTCAACTAAAAATCAAACTTGAGGACATCCCAAAAACTGCCTTCTGTACAAGATATGGCCATTATGAGTTCTTTGTGATGCTGTTTGGATTGCCAAATGCTCCAGCATCATTCATGGATCTAATGAATAGTGTTCAAACCACACCTCAACACATGTGTGGTGGTCTTCATGGATGACATCCTTATATATTCAAAGAAAGAGAAGAACATGAGGAGCATTAGAGTATCGTAGTACAGACACTCCGAGATCACCAATTATATGCGAAGCTAAGAAAATGTGAGTTTTGGCTAGAGCAAATAAGCTTTTTTGGCCATGTCATCTCCGAGGCATGCATAACCATGAACCAAGCAAAGATTGAGGCTGTGGTTAAATGGGAACAACCAAGGATAGTGACAGAAGTATGAAGCTTTCTGGGTTTAGCCGATTATTATAGGAGATTCATTGAAGGATTCTCCAAGATTTTTGGACCGCTCACCCAGCTTACTAGAAAGAACACCAACTTTGAGTGCATCGATTCATGTGAATGGAGCTTTCAAGAGCTCAAGAGAAGGTTAACCTCTGCGCCTGTGCTTGCCATACCTTCTACTAGTGGAGGATTTGTAGTCTTCAGTGACACATCACACAGTGGATTGGGCTGTGTGCTTAATTAGAATGAGAAGGTCATTGCTTCTGGATCACGACAACTCAAAAACCATGAGAAAAACTATTTGACTCATGATCTAGAATTGGCAGCGATCATATTTGCCTTGAAAAATATGGAGGCACTACCTCTATGGTAACATTTTCGAGATCTTCACCGATCATAAAAGCCTCAAGTACCTGTTCATACAGAAAGATTCGAACCTGAGGTAGAGAAGATGGATGGAGTTTCTCAAGGACTATGACTATTCCATCCAGTACCATCCAAGGAAAGCTAATATGGTGGCAGATGCGCTAAGCCGAAAGTCAACAGCTCAGCTATCCAGCCTTGTTGCAAAGATTCATAGGTGGAGATTATTCGAGAAAATTTCTCACTACAATGTGAAGTTCGACATCAAGGAGTCAGGTGGATTAATGGCTAACCTCACCATTCAACCCAAAGTTTTCAACAACATCAGGAACTTCAAATGAAGGATGATGATGTTATGGCCATTAGACAAGGCGCGATCAGCGGTAATCAAACAGACTTCTTTATCAGTGAGGATGGCTCTCTACTCTTCCGAGGGTGACTTTGCGTGACGCTCTGCTCCGACATCTAATCCTAGAGGAATCACGCAAGACAAAATATGCTATCCATCCCGGAGGTATAAAAATATATCAGGACCTTAAGAAGAGTTTATGGTGGAAAGGATTGAAGAAAGAAGTAGTGGACTACGTAACGAAATGTCTAGTATGCCAACAAGTGAAAATTGACCACCGAAATCCCTCTGGTTTACTGCAACCCCTGCCTATACCAAAATGGAAATGGGAGAATATTTTCATGGATTTCATCCTTGGACTACTGCGAACAACAAAAGGGTATAATGCAATATGGGTAGTGGTTGATCGATTAACAAAATTCACCCATTTTCTACAGTATGCTACAAAGAACACCGCTAGTCAGCTTGCCAAACTATATGTCAAGGAAATCATCAGATTGCATGACATTTCGATTAGCATTGTATCGGATAGGGACCCATAATATACATCCAGGTTTTGGAGACAATTCTAAGAGGGAATAGGTTCAAGGCTAGGATTTAGCTCGACATTCCACCCTCAGACAGACGGTCAGACAGAGAGGGTAAATCAAGTTATTGAGGACATGCTCAGAGCATGTATGCTAGACTTTCAGGGATCATGGGATAAACATTTACCCTTGATCAAATTTGCCTATAATAACAATTACCAATTAAGCATTGGAATGACTCCTTTTGAGGCACTTTATGGTCGCCGGTGTAAATCCCCATTTAACTGGGAAGAGGTTGGAGAGAGAATCTTGTTAGGCCTAGAACTTATCAAAAGCACAAATACCGCCATCAGAATCATTTGTGACAGATTGAAAGTTGCTCAAAGCCGACAAAAGAGCTATGCCGACCTCAAGAGAGCAAATGTAGAGTTTCAGGTAAACTCTATCGAAATTAATTCTATTAAATTCCCCATTCTCTATCTATAAATACTGATGTTACACATTCTTTTCAGAAGTGAGACCACGTGTTCATCAAAATCTCACCCACAAAGGGAGTAATGCGATTCGGAAAACATGGAAAGCTTAATCCACGCTATGTAGACCTTTTGAGGTGCTGGGATGGGTCGGTGAAGTGGCTTATCGAATTGCTTTGTCACCGCAACTATCAAGTGTGCACAATGTGTTCCACATGTCGATTTTGCAAAGATACGTGAAGGACCAAACACATGTCTTGGACTACCAGCCCATTGAAGTCCAAGAGGATTTAACTGTAACGGAGGAACCAATATAAATTTTAGATCGCAAGGAGCAGACCTTACGGACCAAGCGGATTCCACTTGTGTTACTATAATAGCGAAATCACTCAACCCCAAAGTTATGTGGGAGCACGAAGCTGAAATCTGCAATCAGTATCCGCACCTTTTTTATTGAAGTTCGTAGAAAATTTATGGTACTTGTATGCTAAGAACGGAAAATTGACAAAGGCTCAAATTGTTAAAATTTTGTTCTAAAATTTTTGTGATCTAGTTCGATATGACTCTTTTTCTACAGAATTGTTGGTCATTCCAACTTTAATGCCGCTGATTACATGTTGCAAATTAAAATTTTGTGGCCACTATTCGAATTTTTATCTCGACAGTGTTACCATGATTGGCAATCGAATATTGCTTTTGTCCGGCGTATGGTAGATAAAAATGCATGCGGATGTTAAGAAAATTGAATGCAAGAATAAAGAATCAAATAGTTTTGGAACCATGCACAGTCAATGAACTGTTCCAACAAAACAACACCTGAGAAATTTTCTCCCGCGAATTTAGAAAATCGCACAAGCGATTTCTTCAGGTGTATTGGTTTTTCAAGAAAAATTTGCTTGCGTGAAATTAGAAGTCACGCGAGCAATTTTGCCAATCGGTTCAGTGTTATTGATTTTTGCTCGAGCAAATTTTATTTTTGCTCGTGCAATTTCTGCTGTATATAAGAGACTTGAGTTATATTTTTTCATTTCATTGTGAAATTGATGTGGCTATAATCGTACAAAGCCTTAATCTATTGCAAGCGCACAACGGAAATTGCGGCACTAGTATAGGATCGTTCCCACGAGGAAGGTAATTTTTCTTATTTGCTAGAAAACTGGTATTTGTTTTTTAAGAACCTAAACTACTGGAGAAACATAAATAAAAGAATAGGTTGTTTAAACTAATTGCAGAAAATAAATCTAAATCCTCCTCCTTCCAGATTATGATCATCAATTACAATCCTTCAGCTCTCAGATATTTATAAAATAAAGGACCGTTACACCGTATCGTAGTCCTCTAGAATTTGGGTGTCATTCAAAAACTAGAATTCCTTAACACAGATTTACACTAATCAACAATCTTTCAGAAATTTGGGCGTCATTCAAACTCAAGAAAACTGAAGATAGAAAAGTAAAACCGTTACACTAATCTGCAAGTTGTCAATCTAAGTCGTCAATTCAAATAAAAAACTTTTAGATGTTTACAAAGCAGTAAAAATGCATGAAAATAAATCTAAACTAGAAAGTAATAAAAAGATCTTTCATCCCTCAGTCATAGGCGTCAATTGCTTTTGAGAAACTACAGATGCTCTACTCTAATCTTTTAGCTCCTGATCATAGTCGTCAATTACTTTCTAGAAACCTTGGCTATCTAAACTACTCTAATACTACCATGACTGGAAGAAAACCCAACCTCAGTCGTCAATTAATGCTGAGAGTTCCTTCGATAATTTTATTTCTATGCCGAACCCTCTTATTTATAGATCATAAGGGGTTGGTTTACATTGCTCAAATCCTAATAAAAGAAAACTACTAAGAATGAAAGTTTCCTAATAAACCTCTAATTTCTAATTCTATTCTTCCTTGCTTTGACTGGTAGATGCGCTCAAGATTGCTCTCCTTCTTTTAAGTAACAGAGACCCTTAGGAGTCTTTCACCAATCTTCTTAGATAAGTGGGTTGCCAAACTTCTAATATAAGAGATCTTCTACTTTTGTGCATGGCGGTGTAATTCTTACGTGTGTTGGGGAAATGGAGTGTGTTGATTTAGTGTTTAATGGTAAAAGCAAAATAAAATCAAATTAAAACAAAGGGTGGATTCAGCACAACTACAATCTCCTAGACCTGCAAGATACAAGGCTGTTATAGCAAGTTTTGATAGGTAAGTAAGGGTATATCCACAGGAAAATGTAAATAAACTATGGTAAATCTCCAGATCTGCAATAGATCTGGCACTCTATCCTAATTTAAGCTACACTAAAACAGGAAAGAGGAGAGGTTTTGGGTTTTCGTCACTACGAACTACAAAAATTAAATGCAGTTGATCAAGATTTTAAGAAAACACAGAAATGAAGGAAAATGGATTAAAAAACAAAGGATGGAGAGCAGTAGCTAGGGATTTGGTCTTTCACTGAGAATTAAGTGAATCAAAGGCAATGCTTAGATCAGATCTATAACAATCCTTCATTTGGCTACAAGCTCCCCAGGTTTTACCTCGGCAGATGCATGGTATAAGGATTTGATCTTAACAAGAGAATCAGAGCAATCCTAAGGCTATGACCTGTCCACTTGAATGGTCACAAATCATCCTAGAGATTGTTTCCAGCCAATGGTCTTGATTAGAATAGGTTAACCATTGTAGATGCTGTGAATGCTAGGCTACAAGCTCTCCATTTCTGGCTGGCCCATAGGAGTATCCAAACTAGATAAATCAAATACGAATAAATGGTGTATAGCTTAGAATTAACTCTAAATCCCATAATTCCATTGCGAGGTCACTACTAACAATGTTGTGCTTAGATCTACAATCTGTGCAGCATCTAATCCCTCACAAAGCCTCTAAAACTCTTAATTACAACTAATTACCTCACCCTAGTTACTGGAGAAGTTTTAGCCAACCATAATTGGCTAAAAGCGAGGAAGAAGAAGAGGGAAAAGAGAGGGAAAAATGAATTCAAACTTGGCTTTGGCTCTCCCAATTTCTGGATGACTTTCAATGTGATTGCTCCTCTATTTATACCTTTTTCTCAGATCTGTTTCAGCCAATCAGAACTCAAAGGAATAATGCAGTTATGCTAATGTGGCTGATCCCTCTTCTAGAAGCTTTTCTCCTATTGGTTCACAACTGACAAGTACATGTGAGGTAGATATAGTTCCCACTCGTGCTCAGTTGAATACCAAAAATACCTCCTAGGGGTCGCTGTCACGCCTTAGATCGTGTGCGCAAAATCTAAAAGTTGTAGCTGTTGAAGAAGGGTCCTGAGAAGTTCCCAAAATAAATGTCGAGAGGTTCAGGGAACTTCTCAACAGGTTCTTTGTTTGCTTGCTTTATATTTCGATAGGTTTGGAAAACCTCTCGCTGAGTTGAAGTGCACAAGTTGATAGAATTGACATATCTCAACATGATTGAAGTGGCTCTCGATACCTTCTGTTCAATTCTTCGTTCATCCTGTCGACAGGTTATAATCAACGTGTCGTCTTGATGAAGTGTTTGACAGGTTGCGGATCATCTCGATAGGTTCTGGACGGTCCTATCGAAAGCTTCTCTTGATTTGCTCGATAGGTTCAGTTGAACCTTGCGACTTCCCTTGCACCTTTAGGTAAGGTGTCAACAGGATTTTTTTGCTGCAAGCACAACCTATCGACAAGCAATTGGAACCTTGCGATAGCTTACTAGATCCTTTCGGCAGATCGGCATTTGGGTTTTAAAACTTCTCGACAGCTTCTGCCTTGAGTTTCTTTAGCTGGAACCTATCTTTAGTGTGCTGTCTTCCATCCGTTAGCACTCAGCAACCTTTTAGAGTGTTCAATCTGTCTTCTTTGCAACTGTGCATGGTGTCAAGCATGCCTTGTTGATCCCATGACCTTCTCATGAATTTATAAGGCTCTGATTGTGTGATTGACAGGCCTTTGGGCTATTGTGAACACATAATGAGGAGCAGATTGCTTATTTGGCCTTTTTAGGTGGATATCTGCACTAAGGTTGGATTTTATTACTTATCTACAAAACATACTTAAAACAGCTTATTAGTCAGCTCAAGGGTCCAACAGAGGTCAGGTTAGGAGGTGAAAAATGATATTTTTCACTGTTTAACACACCCCTAAATATAACCTTTGCTAGTCCCTAAGCAAAGGAGAGAGTAAAAATAATTATTGAAAGTAAAAAAATACCACTTTTGTAGGGAACGCAGATGCATTTAGCATATGCATCAAGTCTTTTAAACCCCTATGTGATCCCTAGTGGAGGAGTGAAGTCTCCTGAGGGTTTTCAGTGAAGTTACCCACAAACTTCCCCAATGGTTCAGTTAATGTTAATGCAGCATGTTGAGAACAAAAATCAAGCCAAAATAAAATTCATTCCACAGCTTGTTCTTTTCTTATAAAAAACACAACATTTTTTTTTTTTTTTTTTTTTTTAAACTGAAAGTTTACTGCAATTCCTTCACAATCAATCAGCTCATGTCAAGGCATTTTATCCAAAATTTAATACATAGCTAACTATTAAATTGAGAATTTTGGTTATGATACAACCCCCAACAAACTTAATTTCAAATCCAAAGCTCACTAAGATTGTCTCTCAGAATGAAACTAGAAGGGTGCATTAGTTCACACAGCTCAAGAGCAGTTAAAACCTCAAATAGAACTGCAAGCATGAGCATAGGCATTGCTCTAATTTCTAAAATTTTCTATCTCTTTTCACCATAGATCAGATAAATACTTGTCTCCACATGACAACTCAATCCATTTCAGATTAGTAAGGTCTTTTTAATGGGTTGTACTGTGGTTTATGGGTGAGATTTTATAGAATAAAGGGGTAAAAAAGATTCAAATTGAGAAATTACTAAGGTAAGGAGGTGGTCTAGACAACACCTTCTTCATTTTAGTACATCTTCCATCTACTTCTTGAATTTCAAATTTGAAGTGATTAGTTTCTAATCCTCATTTCAATCTTTCAAGAAAATGACTTCTCTTTCTCATTCTTTTTGTTTAGATTTTCTTTTTTTCTTTTCTTTAAATTTATTTATTTATTTTTTATGGGCTGGCATGCCACAGTTACTCATCACTCTTGCCTTCACATGTATTTTCTTCTTCTTTTACCAAATTGTAAAACCTTGCTCCTCTAACCTCTTCAATTCCTTCTCCTTTACCTTCTGAAATCTCAGAGTGAGGGTCAAGCTGCATCAGGTCATTGAGGTTTTGGGTTCAAATTTTTTAGTTTTTATTAAAGAAAAGCTTGGATTTCAAGGCTCAAATGGTGTGTATAAAGGGCAGTTCAAAGGGTAAGGGTATTTTAAGCTCAAACTGTCTAAGGAATGGCCTTACTTCATGTCCTCAATGTCAAGAGTGCTGTCAAGCTATTTCAACTTGGATTTTGCCTAACTTCTAGTGATCAAAGCTAGATCCAATCAGTCCTTAGAGTAGAAAAAATTTGCCAAGACACTCTTCAAGAAAAAAAATTTCTCAGGCCCAAATCTTACTGGGTATGGTCTTCCATCAAATTTTCTGGGGGGTATTCTCCCAGATCTTCTCTCCTTTCAAGTTCACTAAGTGCTAATTTTTGAATAAAAATTCCTGACATTTGCTTCATTATAGTGTTAGAACTGCAGCATATTTAAAAGGTTTTTATTTTTCTAAAAACTTTAAGGTGGGAATTTACTTTATTTTCTCAATTTCTATTGAACCTTACTGGACTACTATTAACTATCCATTGGCAAACCTTGCCACACCCCTAAACCTATGAGGAGCAGTGTCCTCACTGTGTCAAAGATAAATGTGGGTGTGCAGTAGGGTAAAAACAGAGATGCACAAAAGAAATAAAACAAACACTGTACATTCATATCAAAGAAACAAATAAGAACAAAAGGAAATTGCATTTAAATCCAAAGAATATGTACAATGGAGAAAACCTAGACATATATATAAGAAAACCTAGACACATTCTAACTTAGACATGACTATGACAGTAACTTCCACGGCCTCGAACAAAACATCCCTTCCAAAAAGAATTGCACCCCTGGTTCAGGGATATCCTCAACCTACTGCCGTTGGAAGAGGAATTGTAAGCCAGGAATGGGGATGAGAGGGCTTAGGGGAGCGGAGGCAGAGCAGGTGGTGGTGGGAGGGAGGATGATGGGGAGGAAGGTGTAGATGGTTCCATCTTCCTTTTCTTTTTCTTTCTTTTATTCTTTTTCTTCTCCTCCTTGGCCAAAATCCGTTGGACTTCCTCATACTCGTCCCACAGGAACTGTAAGGGGTCGAGTTCTAGAGGTGGTGGTGGAGTCCCCCAAACTGGTTCAAATTTTATTGGAAGCTCAATGGGTTTGTCGTCCGCCATGGTTGTGGATAGGGATGAACTGAGGAGGTTAAGCGTGAACAACTGCGAAGGAGGTGAACCAAGTTGATATTTAAAATGTAGGAGGTGGAATGCGTATTGTCGTATTAAATTTTCTCATCTTCCCAAGTCATAATTGCTAAAATGGTATTGGTGGTAGGTGGCAAGTCGGTTATGGAAAGTGTGGAACGTCATGCGATAATATGGGGACTTGTACCGCGGAGTGCATGGTGGTTTATTTATAGAAATGGGAGTTAAGGCAGGGAGGCAAGAGGAATTAATATTCAGACACGGAGGAAAAAGAGCTTTGACATGATTGGGGAGGGCAGTGCGTCGACAAGGTGGTACAACCTGTCGAGGAGTGAAACACAGTTGAACCTCTCGAGAGGTTCACACAATCCTATCGATGGGTCTAGGTTGCCAATTGCATCATTTCGAGAAGATCACCCATCCTTCGCCAAGTTCCTTGAATTCACCATTCATCCCCTCGACAGGTTCTATGGTCTAGCAAAAATCTTCCCGAGAGGTTCAAAAAACCTCTCGACAAGTTGAGGTTCACACAATCCTGTCGATGGGTCTAGGTTGCCAACTGCGTCATTTCAAGAAGATCACCCATCCTTCGCCAGGTTCCTTGAATTTGCCATTCATCCCCTCGACAGGTTCTATGGTCCAACAAAAATCTTCTCGAGAGGTTCAGAAAACCTCTCGACAAGTTCTATGAATCTATCAAGAATTACAACCAAAGACCCTTAGAAGCTATCGACAAGTTCAGCAATCCTATCGATAGACAATTATACACCAGTAGAACCCTAATGACTCTATTAATCAATAATAAAAACACCAAAATAGCAACTATGGTACATACTATACATTGTTGAGAATCAGTCAAGTAATGGAGGTTCTTGAAGGGAAGTGGTCATCATGGGCTCCATAGTTTCAACAACAGTTTTGAGCCTCTGACCATTTACTTTCATAATCCTGCCATCGTTAGGATCCTTAATTTCAACTGCTCCAGATGGGGATACATGCTCAACTATGTAGGGTCCCTCCCATCTGGATCTCAATTTTCCTGAGAAAAATTTCAGCTTAGAGTTGAAAAGCCATACCTTGTTGCCAACAATGAACTCTTTTTTTAACAACTGCTTGTCAAAGAAGGCCTTGGTTTTCTCCTTGTAGATTCTCGCATTGGAATGAGCATCCAACCTCAGCTCTTTTAGCTCGGACAGCTGGAGTTTCCTCTGAATGTCAGCAGAACTTAAGTTAGTATTTAATGCTTTGATAGCCCAATATACCAGCCTTGTGCTCAATATAGCCCAATATGCCCTGTGCTCAAGCTCCACTTGTAAATGGCATGCCTTGCCATATACCAGCCTAAAAGGAGACAATCCAATGGGAGTCTTATAGGCAGTTCTATAAGCCCACAGGGCATCAGATAGGTTCAGAACCAATCCTTCCGATCCACTGTCATTGTTTTCTCCAAAATATATTTGATCTCTCTGTTAGAAATCTCCACCTGCCCACTGGTTTGTGGGTGGTATGGGGTGGCAACTCTGTGTGTCACAGAGTTCTTTCTAAGGAGGATCTCAAACTGTTTGTTGTAGAAATGGCTCCCCCCATTACTGATGATGGCTCTGGGGGTGCCAAACCTGGAGAAAATGTTGTCCTTCAAAAAGTTGAGGATAACCTTATGATCATTAGTTCTAGTGGCTATGGCCTCAACCCATTTGGACACATAGTCCACAACCACAAGAATATAATTATAACCATGGGAAGGAGGTAAAGGGCCCATAAAGTCTTTCCCCCAAATGTAAAAAAGCTTAACCACAAGAATGGGTTGCAGAGGCATGGAGTTTCGTGTGAAAATACTCTCCATTTACTGGCATCTAGAAAAGGCTTTGCAATGCTGAAAGGCATCCTTGAAAAGAGTGGGCCAATAGAAGCCACTTTGAAGCACCTTTGTAGCAGTTTTGTTGCCCCTGAAATGGCCTCTGCAAGCCTGTTCATGGCACATGATCAGAATATTTTTAAATTCAGTTTCAGGCACACATCTTCTTATCACCTGGTCTGCACATACTTAAAAAGGTAAGGGTCCTCCCACATGTAATATCGAATCTGTGAGAAAAACAGATTCTTATCATCCTTATTCCAATGTGGGGGGATTGTACCTGCAACTAGATAGTTTACTATGTTGGCAAACCAGGGCACACTCATCTCTATAGTAAAAAGCTGCTCATCTGGGAAGGAATCATTGATTGGCAAGCTCTCATGTTTAGCAGTTGGGATTCTAGATAGGTGGTCTGCTACCACATTCTCAAACCCTTCTTATACTTGATCTCTAAATCAAACTCCTGCAAAAGTAAAACCCATCTTATCAGTCTAGCTTTAGCATCCTTTTTGGACAAGAGATATTTTAAGGTTGAGTGGTCAGTAAACATAATAATCTTAGATCTCAAAACATATGATCTGAATTTCTCCAAAGCAAATACAATGGCCAACAGTTCCTTTTCAGTTGTTGTGTAATTCAGCTGGGCATTAGCCATGAATTTGCCTGCATAAGCTACTGCACTTAGTGCCTTGTCTTTTCTTTGTCCCAAGACTGCACCAATAGCAAAGTCTGATGCATCACATTAGTTTGAATGGCAAGGAGAAATCAGAAGCCTATAAAATGGGAGCAGTAGTCATGTCTTCAGCAATTCAGAGGCAGCCAGGCATTCATGATTGAATTCAAATGAAACCTCTTGGCACAACAAGTGGCAAAGAGGTTTGGAGATTTTGCTGAAATCTTTGATAAACCTTCGATAGAAACCAGCATGTCCCAAGAATGATCTGACTTGCTTGGCTGTTTTGGGTGGGGGTAGATGTGCAATTAAATCAATTTTAGCTTGATTAACCTCTATCCCTTTGTGGGAGACAACATGTCCTAAGATAGTGCCTTGAGTCACCATGAAGTGACTCTTCTCCCCACTCAAGACTAGGTTGGTTTCTTCACATCTTTGCAATACCAAGCTATGGTGATGTAAGAATTGGCTAAAATCATCCCCATAAATGGAAAATTCATCTATAAAAATCTCTAAGAACTAATCAATCATGTCAGAGAAAATAACATACATACATCTTTGAAAGGTGGCAGGTGCATTGCATAATCCAAATGGCATCCTTCTGTATGCAAAGGTTGCAAAGGGGTATGTAAAGGTAGTTTTCTCTTGATCTTATGGGTATACAGGGGTCTGATTGTACCCTGAATAACCATTAAGAAAATAGTAAAATGCCTTGCTTACCAACTTATCTAAGATTTGATCAATGAAGGGCAATGGGAAATGGTCTTTGTTGGTTTTCTCATTGAGTTTCCTGCAATCTATACACACCCTCCAATCAGTGGTCTGTCTGGTTGGGATCAACTCTCCTGAGTCTACTTGAACTACAGTGATCCTAGATTTCTTAGGCACCACTTGGGTAGGTGCCACCCATTGAGAATTCGAGATGGGGTAAATGACCCCAACATCTAACAGTTTGACAACTTCTTTCATGAAAACCTCCTGCATGTGTGGGTTCAATTTTCTTTACATCTCTCTAGAGGGTTTGGAGTCCTCCTCAAGATGAATCTTGTGCATGCACACAACAAGATTTATACCTCTAAGATCTGCAATAGTCCACCCTATTGCTCTCTTATGCTTCCTTAGTATAAAAAGCAACTCTTCCTCTTGCTCAAGAGTGAGGGAAGAAGAAGTTATGACTGACAATTTCTTATTAGCTGCTAGGAAGGCATACTTTAAGGATTTTGGGAGATGCTTTAGCTCTACATCTGGGGGATTGATGAGTGAAGGCAATAGGGGTGCCTTAGAAGGTGGTGGAAGAGATAACAAAGTTGGTTTCCCTGGGTGATGCTTTGCTGGTCCCATTTCAGAATTTACAGTTTGCACTTGCTTAAGCTAAGATGTGGAGGCTTTCTCTTCCACTTTTGCATTCCAAACTTCATCAAAAACATTAAATAAATCATTACTATGCAGCAGTTGGGGCAGAGTTTCTTCCACCAACTCATCCAACAACTCAATGAAAAAATAATCCTCATTATCTAAATGGGGCTGATGAGCTATACTGTACACATTCAATTTGACTTTCATATTTCCAAAAGTTACTTCCATGACCCCTGATCTACATTGTATGCATGCATTAGTAGTGGCCAAAAATGGCCTGCCCAAAATCACAGGGATGGAAGTAGCACACTTGCTTGGCTCTATATCCAGCACCAGAAAATCAGCAGGATAAAAGAATTTGTCAACTCCAACCAAGACATCTTCTATGATTTCCACAGGCCTCCTCTTAGATCTGTCAGCTAGTTGTAAGACCACATGTGTGGGTTTCAACTCACCTAAGCCCAACTTCTCATAGACTAAGTATAGAAGCAAATTCACGCTAGCTCCCAGATCTAATAAGGCTTTTTTAATGGTATGATCCCCAATGATGCAGGGGATAGTGGGGACTCCAGGGTCTTGGAGCTTTGTTGGAGTTGCTATACTCAAGACTTGGTTCACTTTTTCTGCTGAAAAAACTTTCTCGGATAGATGTATCCTCGATTGTCTTTTGTTGGTGCAAAGGTCTTTTAAAAACTTGGCATAGGCCGACACTTGCTTGATTATATCAAGTAAAGGTAAGTTGATCTTTACTTGCTTAAAGGTTTTCATCATTTCCTCTACTTGGACATTCCCTTTATCGAAAGGAGAAGCTGCCTTCAAAGCATTGGGAAATGACAAGTGGGGAGTTGGCCTCCCATTTGCAACCTTAACCAACTCATCAATTTTTTTCTTTTTTTTTATTTTCAATTTTTTCATTTTTTTTAATTTTTTGTTGGGGAGCATTAATATCCACCTTATTCAAACTGGGCTGCTCCTGCTGTACATTCTTTGAAACTGCTTCATTTTCTTTCTCTGAATTTTTTAAAGGCCCACAGCCTACTTGATTGTCCACCAACCTTCCACTTCTTAATGCGGTGATAAATTTGGCTTCCTCATGGGTAGAAGAGACTTCACCTACCACATATTATCTCTTTGGATTGTCCATGGGCTGACTAGGCAGCCTACCTTCCTCCCTCCTTGTCAATGCATTAGATAGTTGGCCAAGATGGTCTTCTATCTTTTTGATGCTTTGACTATGAGAATGGACTGTTTGGGACCATGAGCCTAAGTTCTGCAATGAGGCGAGAACTTGTTCTTCAAAAGAGGATGTTCTAGAAGCTGGTGTTGGGGCATTTTGTTGCATAGGCTAAACCATAGGCTGAGCCATAGGTTGCTGGTATTGGGTCCTTGGAGCAAAATTCTATTGATAGGTCTGGGGAGCAGGTTTAAAAGGCATTTGCTTTGGTTACTGATAGAACTGAGGTTGGAACTACTGCTGCTAGTTTTGACTTTGACCATTATCTTGCTTCCACCTCAGGTTAGGGTGGTTTCTCCAAGAATAACTAGAAGTTGGTTGCTGACTAAAAGATTGGGCAGCATTCACATGTTCCATCACCAATTTTGGAAATTGCTCAGTAGAGGGGCAATCCTGAATGGGATGAGTGGGAGATTGACAGATGGGACATGCCTCTCCCACATTAGCAATCATTGGAGACTACCTTCCTTCCATCATTTTCTCCAACCTTTGAGTTAAGATGGCTACCTTTCTTTCCAAATCATTATACCCACCAATCTCATACATTTTACCTCTTGTTGTATTCTCTTTCAATATTCCTCCTGGGGTGGCATCATCCCTAGCATGAGACTCTTGCTGTAATGAATTTTCACCAATGACATCAAATAATTCCCATGCTTCTACAACTATTTTATGAAGGTATGTGCCTCCACAAGAAACATCCACCATATTTCTACTCTTGGAGTCAATTCCTTGATAGAATCTTTGGATAAGTTGCCATTCAAGAATTTTATGGTGGGGGCATTGCCTCAATAGCTCCTTGAATCTCTCCAATGCCTCATGGAACCATTCAGTTGGGAGTTGAGAAAATGAGAGGATACTCTTCCTCAACTGACTGGTTCTAGACATGGAAAAGAATTTAGCTAGGAATTGGCTTTGCATGTCATCCCAAGAGTTGACACTATTAGGGGGAAGCAAGGATAACCAGGCCTTGGCTTTATCCTTTAACGAAAAAAAAATAGCCTAAGCTTGGTGGCTTTTGGCCCTAGACCTGTAATGTTAAAGGTAGTACATAAGGCAAGGAATTCATCAACATGCTTGTATGGGTCCCCTTTACTCAAATCATGGAAAGAAGGCAACATCTGAATGGTTGAAGACTTGATTTCATAATTAGTTTCCACAACAGGAAACTGTATGCAAAAAGGAGAATTATATGCACCAGGTGCATAGTAATCCTTCAACAACAACCTTGGTTGCTCACCCATTTCAACAGATTCAGTTGCAGCAAATGTATGCGGGGTTTGTGTGGGTCTAAGAATCCTTTCAACCTCTGGATTAAATGGCACAATCTGAGGGTTGAGAGTTCTTCTTCCAAACATACACCACTCACAACCTCAATGCACACTTATACAACTTACAGCTCAAATTTAATACAACAAACAGGAACAAACATAAACAGTTAATAAAGCTATAAATCACAGATCAAGAAAAACAAAAGGAGTAGAGGGATACAGACTTTAGCACAACCTCTAACACAATGCTCCTCGGAGCACCACATATCCAGATCTGAAAAGAAAATTAAGCTATAAAATACTACAGGAGCAATTAGTCAAGTACTTAACAGGCAATCAAAATTATAAATCTAAAAATTAGAAAAAACTTAGATGTACGAAGTTTAGATCACAGGTCCCCGACAGCGGCACCAAAAACTTGTTGGGGAAATGGAGTGTGCTGATTTAGTGTTTAATGGTAAAAGCAAAATAAAATCAAATTAAAACAGAGGGTGGATTCAGCACAACTACAATCTCCTAGACTTGCAAGATACAGAGCTATTATAGCAAGTTTTGATAGGTAAGTAAGGGTATGTCCATAGAGAAATATGAATAAACTATGGTAAATCTCCATATCTGTAATAGATCTGGCACTCTATCCTAATTTAAGCTACACTAAAATAGGAAAGAGGAGAGGTTTTGGGTATTTGTCACTACGAACTACAAAAATTAAATGCAGTTGATCCAGATTTTAAGCAAACACAAAAATAAAGGAACATAGATTAAAAATCAAAGGATGAGGAGCAGCAGCTAGGGATTTGGTCTTTCACTGAGAATTAAGTGAATCAAAGGCAATGCTTATATCAAATCTGCAATAATCCTTCATCTGGCTTCAAGCTCCCTAGGTTTGACCCCGATAGATGCATGGTATAAGGATCTGATCTTAACCAAAGAATCAGAGTAATCCTAAGGCTATGACCTGTCCGCTTGAATGGTCATAGATCATCCTAGAGACTATCGCCAATGGTCCTGATTAGAACAGGTTAACCATTGTAGATGTTGTGAATGCCAGGCTACAAGCTCCCCATTTCTGGCTAGCCCACAGGAGTATCCAAACTAGACAAATCACATACGAATAAATGAAGTATAGCTCAGAATTAACTCTAAATCCCACAGTTCTATTGTGATGTCACTACTTATAATGTTATGCTCAGATCTACAATCAGTGCAGCATCCAATCCCTCACAAGGCCTCTGAAACTCTTAATTATAGCTCATTACCTCACCCTAGCTACTGGAGACGTTTTAGCCAACCATAATTGGCTAAAAGCGAGGAAGAAGAAGAGGGAAAAGAGGGAAAAATTAGAGGGAAAAATGAATTCGAACTTGGCTCTGGCACTCCCAATTTTTGGATGATTTTCAATGTGATTGCTCCGCTATTTATATCTTTTTCTCAATTCTGTTTCAGCCAATCATAACTCAAAGGAATAATGTAGTTATGCTGATGTGGCTGATCCCTCTTCTAGAAACTTTTCTCCTATTGGTTCACAACTGACAAGTACATGTGAGGTAGTTAGAGTTCTCGCTGGTGCTCAGTTGAATAATAAAAATACCCACTAGGGGCCGCTATCACGCCTTGGATAGTGTGCGTGAAATCCGAAAGTTGTAGCTACTAAAGAAGGGTCCTGAGAAGTTCCCAAAATTAATGTCAAGAGGTTCAGGGAACTTCTCGATAGGTTCTTAGTCTGCTTGCTTTATATTTCAATAGGTTTGGAAAACCTCTCGCTGAGTTGAAGTGTACAAGTTTATAGGATTGACATATCTCGACAGGATTGAAGTGGCTCTCGATACCTTCTGTTCAATTCTTTGTTCATTCTGTCGACAGGTTACAATCAACTTGTCATCTTGATGAAGTGTTTGATAGGTTGGGGATCATCTCGACAGGTTTTTGACGGTCTTGTCGAAAGCTTCTCTCAATCTGCTCAATAGGTTTAGTTGAACCTCGCGACTTCCCCTGCACCTTTAGGTAAGGTGTCGATAAGATTCTTTTGCTGTAACCACAACCTATTGACAAGCAACTGGAACCTTGCGATAGCTTACTGGATCCTCTCGAAAGATCGGCATTTGGGCTTCAGAACTTCTCGACAACTTCTGCCTTGAGTTTCTTTAGCTGACACCTATCTTTGGTGTGCTATCTTCCATCCCTTAGAACTCAGCAACCTCTTAGTGGGTTCAATCTGTCTTCTTTGCAACAGTGCATGGTCTCAAGCATGCCTTGTTGATCCCATGACCTTCTCATGAATTTATAAGTCTCTGATTATGTGACTGACAGGCCTTTGGGCTGCTGTGAACACATAATGAGGAGCAGATAGCTTCTTTGGCCTTTTTAGGTGGATATCTGCACTAAGGCTAGATTTTATTGCTTAAACATACTTAAAACAACTTAGTAGTCAGCTCAAGGGTCCAAAAGAGGTCAGGTTAGGAGGTGAAAAATGATATTTTCACTGCTTAATAATGTGATTAGCAACAACAAGAGCTTTAAGTTTGCAAAATATGAATACGATTTCTCTTTTCTTTCAGTACGATTCTCCAATACGAATGATCGTATTTCCCTATTGTCGTACTCTAGTCAGAAGCGTTTTCTGAAGAATCGTAAATTGCAATTTCTCCTTTTTCTCTTCAGCTACGTTCATTTGTAAGTACAATTTCTTTCTGTATTGGCCTTCAAATACGATTTGAATCATCCTTGCATTCGATCGTCTTTCTTACTACTTTTTGAGTTTATTTTGACGAATATCACTTTGGCTCTATTTTGCTGTCTGTTCTTAATATCTGCACATCATTTTATCATTAATAGCAAACTAGGATCTAACATCAGCAAGTCAAGGGTGATCAATTAGTATATTCTATGACTGATCACACCCCTAAACTTAAGCTTTGCTAGTCCCTAGCTAACAAGGAAAGAAAAATGAATCTAAAAAGTTAAATGCCACTTTCGTAGGGAGCACGATTGCATTTAGCGAATGCAACAAACCTTTAAACCCCTACATGATCTATTGGTTCCAAATAGATTATTTGTGCTTTTATTATTAAATGATGGAAAAATGATGGTGGCAAAAGCAAATCAAAGATGGGCTGTGAAATGGATGAAATCTACACAAAACAACAATCTAAATCACACAGTCCTACAAGATCCATCGCCTATTGTAGCAAGTTTTAGTAAGAGTTTCTCCCACAGGGAAATTTGATCTAAAACCATAAGGGTTGTATAGTAGACCTCCAGATCTAGCTACATATCTGATAGTCCTAACCTACCCTAGAAAGCAAAGTTAAAGAAAGAGAGTTTTGGGTTGTCACAATCTAAACTACTTCTAAAAACAGAAAATAAAACTAAAGCTAAAGAAAGGAGTTTAAAGAAGGATGAAAATGGATTTAGAAAATAAAAGAGAAAATGGGTGAGGAGTAATAAAATAGGGACTGCTATTTTCACTTAAACAGGGGCAGGTTAGGCTTAGTAAAGGATGGATCTATATCTATCCTTCATTTGGCAACCAGTTCAAATGCAAGGAAGAATAATCCAATTCTTCCTAGAGAAATGGACTAGTCTAAGGCTATGATCTGTCTAATGAATGGCCACAGATCATCCCCAAAGATATACTCCAGTGTGGGATAAAATTAGAGCAAGAAAACTACTGCAGCTCTTATGGTTGCCTGGCTACAAGCTCATGCAGCCATAGGAGCATACAATCTATAAAGATCTAAATGAAATACAAAAGGAAACATTACATATTGGATGAATCAATAAAAACAGCCTTGCATTGTATCAAAATACTTACAATGTTAGCCCTCTAAGCTGTAGTCAATGCAGACTCCAGACCTTTATAAAATTCCAATATTTTTATAGCATAAACATAGTTCTATCTCTTACAAAAGGACTTAGCCAGCAAATGCTGAGCTAAGGAGAGAAGAAAGAGGGAAAAAGATGAAAAAGATGACCTAACCCTAACCCTACAATGACCTAAGCCAGAGCCAAATTAGGTTAAAATGTTAGATACATTTCTGCAAAAAATTACAGCTTATATACAATCCTTGCCAAAAATATCTTGCTCTGGCCAATCAGAAAATAGAGGAGAAAATGCCCTATTTTGCATTGCTGTCATTGCTCATTTGTGGCCAAGTGTTGCCTCTAGAAGTGGGAAATAGCTCAGAACCTCGGGATGTGTGCCCTAAATGCTGTGGAATCCCAAAAATATCCTTGTGTATTGACTAAAAAGTTGAGAACCCGTGCCTCGTGAGGCTAAGTGTTGCCCATTTTGCATCTCGCGTGGTTCTCACGTGGTTGGATTATCTACTGAAGAAAGCTCACCAAGTTCAAATGAGTGCAGTTATGCAACTCGCGAGAATGAGTTCGTAGCCTTGCGTAGATGCTTGACAAGATGAAATTGACTTCTCACGTGGCTGGATAAGTCTTTGAAGTGCGTGAGAACTGCGTGAGATCTATGCGACGTGACTTTCTGAAGTTGTATCTGTGCGAGAACTGCTCAAGCAGATAATGCCTGGAAGCTCTAAACCGCACAAGATCTATGCGAGCTTATTTTCTGAAGCTCTTCTGGTTATGAACTACATGAGATCTGCGCAAGCTGGTTATGTGCTGCGGGCCCTAACCTAGCAAGATGTGCGTGAGTTTATTTT
Organism: Chloranthus sessilifolius; assembly: GCA_021018995.1. Lineage (NCBI taxonomy): Eukaryota > Viridiplantae > Streptophyta > Magnoliopsida > Chloranthales > Chloranthaceae > Chloranthus > Chloranthus sessilifolius. The sequence goes on along the minus strand of CM037584.1, from coordinate 151,116,461 downwards.
CTGAAACTCTGCTGTTGTGCACAGCCTACTGCAATAGTCTTCTTTGCTTGGGTCCATCCTTCCTTCCTCTGTTGGACTTTCAAGGCCAAATGGTACTAATGGTGGGGGCCACCATGGTGTACTCTATGTTCATCAATCAGTTGTAAACCTTGGCTTCAAAACTCTCTCTTCTTGGCACCAAAGTGTGGACTATTGCACTAAGCTGCAGCTTTATTCCTAACTATGAAACATGTTCAAGAGACAATTATTAAATGGCTCACAGGTGTAGGAAAGGCTAGGTTAGGAGGTGAAATATGATATTTTTCAGTGATTAACACACCCCCAAATCTAATCTTTGCTAGTCCTCGAGCAAAGAGAAAATTAAGCAACTACGTAAAAAAGTTAAATGCCACTTTCATAGGGAGCATATATGCATTTAGCATATGCACCAAGCTTTTTAAACTCCTAAGTGATCCCTAGTGGAAGAGTGAAGTCTCCTGAAGGTTTTTAGTAAAGATACCCACAAACTTCTCAATAAAAATAGTTAAACCAAGTGCATATAGTGACTAATCAGGTTGAAAATAGTGAAGTTTCATTCCACCCTTGCTCTTTAAAATTTAAGGATTTTCATTCCACCCTTGCTCTTTAAAATTCGAGGAGTTCTAAACAATGAATGCAAACAGTTTAACACCTAAATCATGCATGCATGCTCATCAGATTCAATTAGTTTGCATCAAGAGTGTAGTGTGTGCAAATAGTACCAAACTCACCAGTAATTAAAAAAATTAGGTTCAAACAGTGCCCCAATGAATTTCATCTCAGACCCAATGCTTACCAAGGCAGTCTCTCATAATTTAATTTAAGGGTGTTCGATTTCACTCAAGCCCAAGAGTAGTTGCAGACCTCAAATAGGCCTACAAGCATGAACATAGATAAAGTTTCTAATTTCGGACATCATCAAGCACTTCTCACCATAGATTAGACATCTCCTTATCTCTACGCGACAGCTCACTCCACTTTGGATCAACAAGGTCTTTTTGATGGGTTGTAATGTGGCTTATGGTTGAGATTTACAAAGAATAAGAGGGTAAAGAGGGATTCAAGACTGAGAAAGTAGCAAGGGTAGGAGGTGATTCATGACTTCACAACCGTCATTTCAGCATAACTTCATCTTCCTTGACAATTTTCATATTCAAAGTGGTCAGCTTCTCTTCTTTTCAATTTTTAGCTAAAGTATTTCACTTGACTTCTCTTTTCTTTCTCTCCCTTTTTTTTATTTTATATATATATATATATATTTTTTTTTATTTTTTTATTTTTTTATTTTTTTTTTGTATATGATTGAGATTATGACTGCCACAGCCATACAATTGCTACACTGATGTTTACAAATTTTCTCCTATCTTCTTCTCCTTTCCCCAAATGTTAAACCATACTCACCTATCTTCAACTTCTTCTCCTTTACCTTCTGAATTCTCAAAGTGAGGGTAGGACTGAATCAGGTTAAGAGGTTCAGGTCCAATTACTTTGGTGTTTGTTGAAGCAAAATTAGATTTTAAGGCTCAAAAAGTGTATGCAAAAAGGGTAGTTTTACTGGGTTGGTACTTTAGGTTCAAACTATCCAAATGAAGGCCTTAAATTATCTCTTTAGTGTCATGAGTGCTGTCAAGCAGTTTCAACTTGAGGTGTCTAACTTCTAGTAAAAAGGTCTTGACTCAGTCAGTCCTTAGAGCAGAAAAAATTGCCATAGACACTCTTCAAGAAGAAAATTATTTTTATATGCTCAAAGCTCACTAGGTATGGTCTTCAATTAAACTCATAGGCATGTCCTCACCTTCTTCTCACCTTACTGGTTTACTAAGTACTGATTGTGAAAGATTTCTCTTGATGCTCACCTCATGGAAGTATTTAATTTTTAAATAATTCTAGTGTTAAAAAGTTTGCATAATTTATAAATTTCCTCATTTTCAACATTGCTTACGTGGATTCTACTCTATTTATTTCTAACTTACTTAAAACTACTACACTTAGGTTAACTATCCCATTGATCTACCCTGGAATACTCTGCCATACCCCTAGACCTGAGAGGAATAGTGTCCTCACTGTTTCAAGAAGTAAGACATCAGGGGCAGCATGGTATCTCAAGATTATCCATACAACACAGAAATAAGAATGTACAAGCACAAGTAGGAATTTTCATACACAGCAGAAAAATAAACTAAGTAGCATAATGGACTCCCAAAACAAAAAGGAAATTTTCATTCAACAATTTTATGTACCAGGCAAATAGACAATACAATTTAGAATTTGGAAACTATATACATATATCAAAAATAGAAAAATATGACAGAACCTAAGTGTAAAATGACTAAACTAAATCCTAAAGCTAATCTGAATCTAGCTCGAAATCTGAATATGAAAGGAGCTCTATGGGAAGCTTTGAGTTGGTTTTCCTTTTCTTCACAGAATCAGCTTGGGCATCACCAGCCTTGGTCCTTGTGGTAGCTGGCTTCTGTGGCTTGGTGAGGCTCTTCTCCATTGTAGGCCCCTTTATTGATATACCTTTGTTCATGACCAACATGGTAGAGGATAGTGAATCTACCAATCTGGCTAACATGTTTTCCTTATTCTTGTACACCCGGGAGAGGTGCAGGGCATTCAGCACCATCTTCCATAGCCTCTTCACCTCCTTCTCACTATCTTCCTTGATCTGGGCAATCTGACCTTCATTATCTTTCTACACCAGTGCAATGACATTCTCCACTAGCAGCTGAACATCTCTCTTGATATAAGGATCAGTAGTCAGAGCTTTGGTGAGGGTGTAAATTGGAGGAATGGGAATGGAATATGCAGGGACTATGGTTCAGTGGTCAGGGTCATCCATAGGGGGTGAGATGATAGTCCGCTCAGATCTTGTGGGTGGTGATGATGGTGGGCTAGAGGTAAGGGTTAGTGTCAGCTCCTCCTCACTGGGGTTAGTCTTGGTGGAGGTGGAGGTAGAGGTAAAAGTCGGTAGCAGGGGTAGGTCTTCTTCTTCAAGGTTAGTTTGGGTAGAGGAAGAGGTAAAAGTAGGTAAAATTGGGGACAGTTCATCAAGTAGGTCTATCTGAGTGGCAGTAGGAGCTGTTGCCACTAGAGGTGAAGCTAGGGGTGAAGGTGGTGGTGTGGGTATAGGTACTGGTGTAAGGATAGGAAGTTGGGTTGCTGGGGTGTAGGTCTGAAGGGTGAGCTGGATGGATTGTAGGCTTGTTTAGAGGGAAGCTTGATTTTGGGTATTGGCCAGGAGTTGGGTTTGGAGTGAGGAAAGAAGGGAAAATATGTTGGATAAGGGGTCTGGGATAGCTGAGGTTGATGGTTGGGAGGTTGAGATTGGTTGGAAAGGTGAAATTGGGGCATGGTTAAATTGGGTAGGCTGTGGGGAGTCTAGAAGGGGTGTGTACTCATACATGATATCTCCCACAATGGAGTACATCATGACAGAGTACCCCTCAGATATGAGGTGGCCATGGGCATGGGTGGGGAAAAAGGAATGGAATGGGTAGGGGAGGTAATGGGTTCAAGTGATTCATTGGGTTCAAATGGGGGTACAATATCAGTGGCCATAGGCTCACTGTCATCCATTGTGAAAGGGGAAGGTGGGTCTGAAATTGGGCTAGGTATGTCAGTTGGCTCAAGGTTTTGTATGGGCTGGGTTAATGGAATGGGTTCAGCACTTGGTATAAGTTGTGGTATGGTAATGGGTATGATATGTTCAATAGTTGTTGTGGTTGGTTTAGGGGTTTTCTTTTTATATTTTCTTTATATAGGTGGGGTGGGCAGGTTAAATGGAAAGGTGGGTTGAGTTGGAGCTGGCACTGGGATAGGAGTGGAGATTGTGGAAGGTGATGAAGATGGTATGGTAGGCATGGGGATAGGGATGGAAGGTTGGGTTGATCTGTCAACAGGAGCTACTACTGAAGTAGCTGCTGATGGGGCTGCTGAATGAGTTGGTATGGGATCCCAGTTGACTGTAGCCCGGACCATAGTAGGATCCTCCTCTTGGATGGGTTCTGCTTGTTGATCTGATTTCTTCCCTCTCTTCTTTGCCATCAAGTTCATGCTAATGCCCTGCTGCCTTTTGCTAAACTCAAATGGGGGTAGCTTCTCAGTAGGCTCCCCCATCTTGACTACATAACCTCCCTGCTTGAGTAGGGTTGTGATCAATCTGCTGTAGGGAAGCCCATGTGGTTTTACCTTCTTCTAGACCTTGAGATGAATGTCTTTCATCCCCTCAAAAATTAGTTGGGCTGCATTGAAACAATTCCCGTAGGAGAAGGAATAGAGAGCATCAGCAATGGAATGCCTCCTCTCTTGTTGGTGCCCAGACACATAAATGTTCTTCCTTAGAATATTATCAATAAAAAGTAGGTTGGGTTCCATGTCTCTCCTCCTGATTGGGTCCCCTAAAGCCTTTCTTCCTTTTGCCAGCTTCTCACCAATCTCTGTAATGGATGTTGTCAGTGGTGCTCCCAAGCTACACTCTGGGTTGTAGGCAGCTGGATTGCCTATAGCTTGGGCTATCTCAGATGTGCCCACAAGCATTTCAAAGTCATCAATGAGGACTAAAAGCACAGGTTGTCCATCATCAGACTTCTTCACCGTTATGTTATGGTACCATAACTAAACTAGCCTGGGGTACACCAACTCCTTTAAGTGTGTCAACAGCTTGTCCAAGGAAGCCTTAGTAAAAAAATTTATGGTTGTAGCAGTCAATGGTTCCTTCTCAAAAACTGCCTTATCGAAGGCAGTTTCAGGCTCCAAACTTATGGCAACCATGAACTCACTGGGAGTTGTGAGGGGGTCAGTCTCTTGGGTATCCTCCTCACCCTTTTTCTATTTCTTGGAAATTTTCGGGCTCTTGGTGACAGACCTTGCCCTCTTCTTGGGTGGGGCCCTCTTCTTGAATTTCTCAATGGGTGGTTCTGGGGCATCAGTGGCCTCCATAGATAAGGATGTAGCAACCCTCACAGACTTTCTGGTGGGAGTGGGTGGGTTGGTCTGGGGAGGGTTCAATAGAGATTGCGAGTTATCCACAAAAGAGGAGCTGCTAGCCATTTGGTAAAACCCTAAATTCTTCCTTCCCCAAATTGAAACTCTAGGCTGCCTAAACTCCAATGAAGTAATCGGAAACTTACCCCCATAAAGCTTGGGTTTTGGAATTGGAGTTGCTCAATAGACCAAATCCCACCTCGTTAGGTGCAGAAAGTTTGGCTTTGAGAGCTTAGCAAAGTGACAAGAGCAAGGTGAAAAAGGTGGAGCACAGTGAGCAGTGAAGAAGAAAATTGGAAAGGTTGGCTGGCAGTTGCTCGAGAGCTTGGGTAGAGAAATGCTAATGAGAAAGAGGCAGTAGCGAGGCTTTAAACACTGAAAACTGAGCTTCGCGAGGATCGCAGGTGAGTCTCGCGAGGATCTCATGTGAGTCTCACGAGGATGAGCCAAATACAAATGATCCTCACGAGCTGAAATAAGTGTGGAATCAACCTGTCACGCAGTTAAGTGTAAGAAAAAATCATTGCTCGCGCAGTTCAATGTGAACTGCGCGACAGACTAGTTTGGTGAAAGTTAGGGCCTCGCGAGGCTCTCGATAGGTTGGTCTTCAGATGATTCTCCTCGCGAGGACCTTGCGTAGTTGGTTTTTTTACACATTAGAGCCTGTCGAGGCTCTCCTTACTACATGGAATGGTGCTCGAGAGGTGCTCTGAGCCACCCGAGACAACAAAATTTGGAGTTTTCACACTTAAGCTGTCAGGCCCACTGCTATGTTGCATCAGCACACAATTTTTTGTCACATCCCTTCTCTACCACAACAGACTATACAGATGCTCACTTCATGATTAATGCACACATATTATCCAACACATATCACATCAGCAGATCATTTAAAAGCATATAAGACCACAATTCATGTAAACAGATCCAAATTCCTAAAAAAAATACTCAAAAATCTACATACAGAATTTAAAAGCACACAAAAACACAGTTATGGTATACAATATATAAGGCTAGGGATCACTCATTATTAGGAGGTTCTTAAAGGCGCATGGTTGCAGAGGACTCCATAGGATTTTCCACACACAACTTGAGCCTCTGCCCATTTACTTTCATAATCCTCTCAGAAGTGGGGTCCATAATCTCCATATCCCCAGATGGGAATCCATGGATGACAGTGAAAGGTCCATCCCATCTGGATCTTAACTTTCCTGGAAAGAATTTTAGCTTGGAGTTGAACAACCATACCTTGGCACCATTATCAAAGTCCCTCCTCAAAAGGCTCTTGTCAAAGAAGGCCTTGGCTTTCTCCTTGTAGATCCTTGAGTTTGCATAAGCATCCAATCTTACTTCCTCCAACTCAGACAACTGTAATTTGTTGTTTGCACTAGTAGAAGTTAGATCTATGTTCAAGCTTTTAATGGCCCAAAAGGCCTTATATTCCAACTCTATTGGCAGATGACATGCTTTGCCGTAGACTAATCGAAATAGGGACATGCCAATTGGGGTCTTATAGGCTGTCCTATAGGCCCACAATGCATCATTTAACTTCACTGCCCAGTCCTTCCTATTAGTCCTAACTGTCTTCCCCAGGATATGCTTAATTTCCCTATTAGAAATCTCCACTTGCCCACGGGTCTGTGGGTAATATGAGGTAGCAATCCTATGGGTAACAACATACTTCTTGAGCAAGCTCTCGAAGTGTCTGTTACAGAAATGGCTGCCCCCATCACTGATGATGGCTTTAGGGGTGCCAAATCTAGAGAAAATATTTTCTTTGATAAATTTTAGGACAACACTATGATCATTTGTCCTTGTGACTGCTGCTTCCACCCATTTGGAAACATAATCCACAACCATAAGGATAAAGTTATAACCCATTGAAGGAGGAGAGGGGCCCATAAAATCAATCCCCCATATGTCAAACAACTCCACAATAAGGATAGTTTGCAGTGGCATTGAATCTTTTTTGAAATGCCACCCATCCTTTGACATCTTAAACAGGTTTTGCAGTGTGCATGGCATCCTTAAACAAGGAAGGCCAGTAGAACCCACACTGCAACACCTTTGTTGTTGTCTTTTTCTCACTAAAGTGACCCCCACAAGCATATTCATGGCACATAGTGAGAATACTGTGGATGCCACTATCAGGGACACATCTCCTAATGATCTGGTCTGCACAATACTTATACAGGCATGCATCCTCTCAGAAAAAATGTTTGACTTGTGAGAAGAACAAGTCTTTATCCATTTTGGACCAATGGGATGAAATCCTACCTGCGGCAAGGTAGTTGACTACATTGGCAAACCAAGGAACAACATACTGGATGACAAATAATTGCTCATCAGGAAAAGAATCTCTCAATGGTGTAGCAACACACTCTTCAACTAAAATCCTGTATAGGTGATCAGCCACCATTCTCTACTCCTTTTTTATCTTTGATTTCAAGATCAAACTCCTGCAGCAGGAGTATCCATCTAATCAACCTGGGCTTTTCATCTTTCTTAGCCAGTAGGTACTTTAGGGCAGAGTGGTCCGTGAAGACTACAATTTTAGACCCAAGTAGATAGGATCTAAATTTGTCTACAGCAAACACCACTGCTAGAAGCTCTTTCTCAGTTATTGTATAATTCAACTGAGCTTTTGCCAGTGATTTGCTGGCATAATAAACCACACAAGGCAGTTTGTCTTTTCTCCGTCCTAACACAATTCCCACAACCAAGTCTGATGCATCACACATTAATTCAAAAGGTAAGGAGTAGTCAGGGGCTTGGATCACAGGGGCAAAGGTTAGACATTTCTTCAACACCTCAAATGCCTCAAGGCACTCAACATCAAAATTAAATGGCACATCTTGGCACAACAAGTGGCACAAAGGTTTAGAAATTTTGCTGAAGTCCTTGATGAACCAAGTTGAGGTGCTGTAAGCATTGACTGAAACTGTCCCTAAACATAGAGTAATCATCCATAAAAATCTCTAAAAACTTATCAATCATGTCAGAAAAGATTGCATACATGCATCTTTGGAATGTGGCAGGAGCATTGCACAGTCCAAATGACATTCTTTTATATGAGAAAGTGCCAAATGGACATGTGAATGTGGTCTTCTCCTGGTCTTGAGGATACACAGGTATTTGATTGTAACCAGAGTATCCTTCAAGGAAGCAATAGAATGTTCTTCCTGCCAATTTATCCAAAATTTGATCAATAAAGGGTAAAGGGAAGTGGTCTTTTCTAGTTTTGGAGTTTAATTTCCTATAGTCAATGCAAACCCTCCAACCAGTGGTCTCCTTGGTTGGCATCGACCCCCCAGAATCAGATTGTGTGACTGTGATGCCAAACTTTTTGGGTACCACCTAGATAGGTGATACCCACTCAGAGTCTGAAATGGGGTATATGACCCCAACATCCAATAGTTTCTCAATCTCCTTTAGGACCACCTCTTGCATATGAGGATTCAATTTCCTCTGTATTTCCCTTAAGGGCTTGGAACCCTCTTCTAAATGGATATTGTGCATACACACTGATGGGTCTATCCCCCCCAAATCTGCAATGGTCCAGCCAAATGCTCTCTTATGTTTCCTAAGGACTTCAAGCAACTCCTCTTCTCACTCCATAGAGAGAGAGAGAGAGGATGAAATGATGACTAGCAGTTTCTTATCTTATCCTAGGAAGGCATATTTTAGTGCCTCTGGCAGCTGTTTAAGCTCCAGATTAGGTGAACTATCCACTAAAGGTAACAAAAGCGCCTTGGAGGGTTGAGATAGGGGTAGCAATTTGGGCCTCCAAATGGAGTGTTGCACTAGGCCTACTGAAGAATCCACAATGGGTCTTTCTTCATAAATGCAATTTGGGGCCTCCTCCTCAGCAACCTCAGCCCACATATATTCAAATTCCTCATACATTTTATCTCAATCCAGCAGATTGGATAAATTTTCCTCTACCAAATCCTTTAGTACATCCTCTGCAAACCAGTCCTCATTGTCTAGCTGAGGTTGCTTGGCAACATTGTACACATTCAATTTTACTTTTATATTCTCAAATGTGACCTCCATCACCCCAAACTACATTGAATACAGGCATTGGCAGGGGCCAAAAATGGCTTGCCCAAGATAACAGGAATTAGGTTGGTGCACTTGGTAGGTTCCTTGTCCAATACCAAAAAGTCAGCAAGATAGAAGAATTTGTCCACCCCTACCAGCACATCTTCAATAATTCCCATAGGCTTTCTCTCAAACCTATCAGCCAGTTGGAGAACTATAGGTGTAGGTTTCAGCTCCCTCAAACCAAGCTGTGCATACATTGCGTATGGTAACAGGTTTACACTGGTACCCAAGTCTAAGAGGGCTCTGCCTATGGTGTGATCACCAATAATTCAAGGGATAGTAGGTACCCCTGGGTCCTAAAGTTTAGCTGGGGTGGTAATAGACAAAACTGACTTGAGTTTCTCAGCTATAAAGGCCTTCTTGGACAAATGAATCCTAGCTTTCCTCTTTTGGGTACAAAAGTCCTTGAGGAACTTAACATAGGTTGGGACCTGTTTGATGGCATCCAATAGAGGTAAATTGATCTTAACTTGCTTGAAGGTCTCCAACATTTCCTCTATTCTAGCATTCCCCTCATCAAAAGGAGAGGGGCCTTTAAGAGCATGAGGAAATAGCAGCTGGGGTACTGGAGGTACCTCAGTTGCTGGCCTAGCTATCTCTTCAATTATTTTTTTCTTTCTCTTTTTCTCATTTTTTTTCTTTTTGTTGGGGCTCAACAACATCACCATTATTATGCTCCTGCTATTCATCAGCAGGAAATGAATTCATTTGCTCCTCGGCACTCTCTTTTTCCTCATTTTTCTCCTTGCCCACCTGGTTATCAACCCTCCTACCACTCCTGAGGGTAGTGATTTCTTTAGCTTCCTCATAGGTTGAGAAACCTTCATCAATCATATAATGACCCTTTAGATTGTTCATGGTCTGGCTAGGTAGTTTGCCCTCCTCTCTTTTAGTCAGATCATAGAGATTTGACCAAACTGGTCTTCAATTTTCTTTATACTTTGACTGTATGAGTTTACATTTGTGATAAAGAACCCAGGTTTTGTAGTGATGACAGAACCTATTCTTCAAAAGAGGGGGCTCTAGGCTGTGGTGGGGGCAAAGCCAATTTGTTTGGCTGTGGGGCAGACTGCTGGAAAGGCTGTCTAGGTGCATAACCCTGGTTGTACTATTGTTGTGGTTTGTATTATAAAGCTTGCTACTGCTGGAGTTGCTGATAGTTATCATACCTCCACCTCAAATTAGGGTGGTTTCTCCATTGATACCCAGTAGGCTGCTACCCATATGATTGGGTAATATTTACATGCTCCATTGCCAATTCAGGGAATTGACATGCTGATGGATAGTCCTCAAGTGAGTGTGTGGGTGATTAGCATATCAGACATGCCTCTTCCACTTGTGCAGCTAGTCTAGGCTGCATCACACCCATTAATTTATCAAATTTCATGGTCAGGTTGTCCACCTTTTTTTCCAGGTCACTCTGCACATTGGCTTCATACATCCTTCCTCTAGAAGTGGATTCTTTTACCATTTTATCAGGAGTCTTAATGTCATTTCTAGATAGTCTCCTGCTGCATGAAATTTTCACTGATGACATCAAAAAGTTCCCAAGCTTCTTCAGCTGTCTTACTGAGGTAAGTCCCACCACATGAAGCATCCACCATATCCCTACTCTTGGGATCAATCTCTTGGTAGAAGCTCTGGACAATCTGCCAATTAGGGACTTGGTGGTGTGGGCACTACCTTAGCAGCTCTTTAAACATTTCCCATGCTACATGAAAATTTTCAGTTGAGAACTGAGCAAAAGAAATTATTCCCTTTCTCAACTAACTGGTTTTAGACATAGGAAAAAATTTAGCCAAAAACTGGCATTAGAGATCATTCCAAGACTGTATGCTATTTACAAGGAGCATGGAGAGCCAAGTTCTGGCTTTATCCCTTAGGGAAAAATGAAAAAGCCTCAATTTGATGGCTTCCTCTCCCAAACCAGTAATATTAAATGTGGTGCATAAGGCAAGGAACTCATCTATGTGCTTATAGGGATCCTCTTTGCTTAATCCATGGAAGATGGAAACATTTGGATGGTTGAGGATTTGATCTCATAATTTTCTTCAGCTGTAGGGAATTGAATGCAAAAGGGGGATGAATATGTGTTGTCAAACCCTAGTGTGCTTTGGTTATTGTGTGGTGAAAACCAATTAAAAATAAAGTAAAATAAAAGAATGGATTCAACACAACTAAAGTAATCCTAGACTTGTAAGATACAGGGCCTATTGTAGCAAGTTTTGATAAGTAAGAGTTTGTCTCATAGAGAAATTGATCAAGAACCTAAAATGGGCTATAATAGTAGGCCTCCAGATCCGGCTATAGATCTGACAATCCCAAAGAAAGGGAGTTGGGTGTCACGACTACTCTAAATTAATCCTAACAATAGAGAAATAAAATGTATCCCTATCCTAAAGAAAGGGGTCAAGAAGAAGGTGGTGATGGTGTGCACCAAAATAAAATATACAAATTGGTGAGAAGTAAGTAGGTTAAGTTCAGAGTTAGAGCACTAATGTAACTCAGATTTAGTCTATCTTTGCGGTGCTCCTTGCGGAGACGCTATCAAAAGCCTCAACAAGGTAGAAATATCCAGTTTAACCCATGCCATTTGGGGCACTCTTAAGGCTATAGGCTGTTCACTCAAATGGTCATAGCCTATCCTATAGAGTCTGTCAAATCCCATTAGTTAAACCAAAAATTGCTAAACTAGTTCAGCGGAGTGGACTGATTATTTCCCCTGCCACTGGACCAGATCAAGCCATGAATACTATTGTAACACTATGTAATGCCAGTGCTACAAGCTCCCTAGATCTGTGCATAGATATGGCTGACATCCATTGGTAATCTAACCCATAAGATCCTAAGTGCTTTGCCAAGGCCAACGGCTCACCGGTACCCACAAAAAGGGCCGTGCAACAGGTTGAATAGGGCTTTAGATTCAGCTGATCATTCCTATAAACGGCCTGCAATGACTCAGCCTCAAGCTGCTATTATTACAGAGAGATCATATCTAACATCTGATGTCGGTTAGGTAAAACAGAGGGGAGCCAGTTCCTGTACAAACCTCCTCACAAGGCTCTAGAAGCTCATGTGCAGGGGAGAAGAATCTTTCTCAATCATGTGAATGGACACAACCTTAGGGCTATACTCTATCCACTCGAATGGTCACAGGGTATCCCATTGGTCTATCCATATCATAGAGGTCTAAGAAAGAACATAAAAATTACTGCAACCACCATGGTCCATTGGCCTCCGAGCTCCCCAGATCTCACTACAGATTCAACATTGCTTTCCATGGAGCTATCAAATCAAAGGATATCAGATGGTAAACAATAGATCTATTAGAAACTGAATGGGCTAGTCCTAAATACATGGATCCTATAGACATCTAAAGAAACCATAAGATCTTTAGATTCAATTAGGCATTAAAACAGTAATCCATTGATAAACATAAAACTTACAAAGAACTGTCCCCAGGCTACAGCCTATATACAACTGCTCATCCAAAATTCTAATGTATACAAAACCTATTACAAACTGAAATAAACTAAAGCTAACTACTTACAGGGTATTAGCTAGCAAGTGTTGGGCTAAGAGAGAAGAGAAAAAGGGCTAAAGTGGTGATCAAACCCTAACCCTAGCCTGCTGGAGCTCTCAGCCGACAGAGGATGAAAAGAAGGGTTGATGATAAAACTAAACTCTAAGTGTAGCTTATATACTCTGTCCATACGACCTTGGCTCTAAAGGGATTAACCCTAATTTTTTTAGCTAACGTGGTACTATTACATCCCTTGAATGCCTTGAGACATACACCTCGAAATCCATGCCTCAAGATGTGTGCCCTAGCCTTAGGAAATTCCTAAAAGGTCCTTGAGTTAAAACTGAGAAGTGGGGAGCCAGTGCTTTGCGGGGCAGGCATATGCATTCACTTATTTGCGCAGTTGTAGGGCCTTCGCGGAATAGCTTTTAGTTGGTGAGAAGTGCTCACTCGCGCAGCAAATCTTCAATTAATCACGCAATTCCTTTGCGCTGTAATGCTGTCGCGGAGAAGATATAGAGTGCATAGACATCCCACCCAGTAGATCTTCAGAAGCTCCCTCTCTTGCTAGGTACTCGCACAGTTATGCTCTTGCACTCACATAGTAATTGGTAAGGCTTTAGAGTGCGCGAGATCTACGTGAGGAGAATTCTGGGTGTCTCTCTCTTTTCCAGGGCCACGCACAAATTCCGCAAGGTGAATTTTAGTTCAATACACACATGGACTCGCTACGTTCTTCACGCGGCTGCTTTAAGGCTTGATCTCCGTGAGAGCTTCGCGACCATAAATCATGAGGATTTTAATCTGAGAGATTTTTGCAATGTCTTTACAGCTCTCCTCTTAACTGTGCGTCCTATCTGTGTGAGAGCATCTTCCACTTCATCCTTAGCTTCGCGAGGGAGCATCTCAACTCTGCGAGATCTGTCTTTCTATGCTCTGATGCATTGCACTTGCTACTTTTATAGTTTCTCCATTCTCAGCCAACTTCATTCATCTGCTAGGATTTGGTCTATGATGATCAGCACATGAGCCACCATGTTGAGCACTACCAGGGTGTTCCATTAGGGTTTGGTTCAGTTGTCATCTTTGCATGTCGTCTTCCTCTTCTTTGGGCCAATAAGGATGGATTTTGTGCTAAGCTGCACAGATTATTGCTAACTACAAAGCACACTTAACAAATGATTATTAGTTTGCTTCAAGGTCTATCAAAGGCTAGGTTAAGAGGTGAAGTGGTACTTTTCAGTGAATAACACACCCCCAAACCTAATCTTTGCTACTTCCTGAGCAAAGGAAAACTTAAAACAACTATTCTAAGAATTTAAATGCCACTTTCGTAGGGAGCACAGATACATTTAGCATATGTACGAAGCCTTTTAAACCCCTAGGTGATCCCTAGTGGAGGAGTGAAGTTTCTTGAGGGTTTTTAGTGAAGGTACCCAGAAACCTCACCATTAAAATAGTTAAAAATAGTGCAGTCAATGACAAAACAAATTTCAATGAATAAAGCCTCAGTCCATACCTATCCTTTAAAATCATAGAAAATTACACCAGTAATGCATCCATTTAAAACTCAAAATCAACATGCATGTGCATCACCACCAATTAGTTCACAACAGGAATACAATGTGCATATAATCAGTATAAAGTTTGCCTTAAATTCAAAAATCAGGTTGGATACAACTCCAAATAATTTAAAATTCAGACCCAATTCTCACCAGGGCTATCTCTCAACAATGAAAATAAAAATGGTGTTTACATTCTCATCAACTCAAGAGCAGTTACAGACCCCAAATGGGCCTGCAAGCATGAGCATAGGCAAAGCTTCTGACTTCTGACATTCCACATGACTTTTCACCATAGATTAGACAACTCCTCATCTCCACATGACAACTCATTTCACTTTGGATCTACAAGGTCTTTTTTGAATGGGTTGTAATGTGGCTTATGGGTGAGGGATATAAAAAATGAAGGGGTAAAAAGGGATTCAAAATTGAGAAATCAGCAAGGTAAGGACTGATTGATGACTTCACTACCTTCATTTCAGCACAAGTTCATCTTACTTGATATATTTTAGAATCAAAGTGGCCAGCTTTTCTTTTTTTCAATTTTCAGAGGATGTTCTTGTCTAGACTTCTCTTTCTTTTTATTTATTTATTTTTATTTATTTATATTTTTTTTTATGATGAACTGCCACACAAAAACCACTGATACACTGTTGCTCATGTGTTGCTTTTCTTCTCCTTCCATAAAATGTTGGACCACTCTCACTATCTTCAACTCCTTCTCCTTTACCTTCTAAATTCTCAGAGTGAGGGTACAATTGAATCAGGTCAAGAGTTTAAGGTGCAAGTACTCCGATGTTTGTCAAAGAAAAGTAAGAATTTTAAGGCTCAACGAGTGTATGCAGAAGGGCAGTTTTAAAAGGTTGGATTTTCAGGCTCAAACTGTCCAAATGAAGGCCTTGGATCATTTCCTTAATGTCATGAGTGCTGTCAATCAGTTTTGATTTGGAGGTGCCTAACTTCTAGTGAAAAGGTCTTGACTCAATCAGTCCTTAGAGCAAAAATAATGCCAAAAACACTCTTCAAAAGAAAATGATGGGCCCAAATCTCACTAGCTATGGTCCTCAAATTAACCCATGGGGTGTATTTTTACCTTTTTCTCTCCTCTTAGGTTCACTAAGTACTAACTGAAAAATTTTCTGATGCTATCTTCATGGTGGTGCAAAGATTTTAAAATTTTGAGTTTCAAAATGTCTGCAAATTTTTTTTTAATTTTCCACAAATTTTCTCATTCTAACAAGTTAGGTGGGAATTGATTCTATTCATCCCAATTAAATCAACACTGCTGCACTAAAGTTAATTGCTCTATTGGCAGACCTACCTGCCACACCCCCAAACTTATGAGGAGCAGTGTTCTCACTGATTCAAAGGTGGATGTGAATGTGCAGCAAGATTAAGACCTAGAGATTAACAGAACAGAAACTTCAAGAGGAAAAAAAAAACACATAACAAACAATATAAAAACAAACACACAGATATAAAGAAAGACAGATTGGAAACTAAATATTTCATTATAAGTAGAAAATAAAAAGATTACAAAGAGATAGAAAATTATGAACCTAAGGACAATCTAGATACACAACAACAAAACATCCTGTCGAAACAAAATGGTTCTTCTTCCTGGCTCAGGGATATCCTTAACCTGCTGCATGTGGAAGAGGAACTGCATGCCAGGAGAGGGGGGAAGAACGGGGATTAGGGAGAAGGATGTTGAGCAAGTGGTGGGGGGATTGAAGAGGATGGGGGGGAAGATGCAGGTTGTTCGGTCTTTTGCTTCTTCTTCTTTTGCTTATTCTTCTTCTTCTCCTCCTTGGCGAGGATCCTCTGCACCTCCTCATATTCATCCCAGAGGAATTGTAGGGGGTCCGGCTGTTTAGGTGGGGGTGGGTCCAACCACATGGGATAAATTTGTTGGGTCGGTTGGTGGGTTTGTCGTCCGCCATAGCTGAGAGAAGTGAAGGACTGTTAAGATTAGAGGAGAGTGAATGCGAAGAAGATGAACTACCCTTCTATTTAAAATGTTTGGACGGTGTAATATAAATCGGCGAAAAGAAATTAAGGAAGGGTAGTTGGCAATGAATTATGATTGTTATGGGAAATGGTAAATCACACCATTTATTATGGGGAATAGGAACACGCAATAAATGTTGGTCTATTTTTAGCACTGAGAGTTAAGGTGAAGAGATAAGAAATCGAAGAAATTTCTCAAGGTAAAAAGGGCTAATCCCGCCGGTCGCACAGTTATCCACTGGTATTTGCAGCGTAGAAATCTCGCAGAGAACAGATGTACCTTCATGAGAAGAAAAATCACGCAGAAGAACATAGCTCCACAAGCACAGATTAAGAAGTTGTGTGTGCCTCGCGAAGTTACTTCGCGGAGTAGACGTTGGGAAAGAGCGTGCGAAGTAGTTTCTCATTGCTCGCGCGGCTTAACTGGTGATCTCGCGTAATAGAATATTTTGAATTTTGCTTTTCGCGCCCTCTTAACTCCATGAGAAAGCTTTGAAATGGCTTGTACAATGTCAGGCACCCATTCAGCGGCCATCAACATCCATCTTTGTATATGTATCCCCTTCCCAAATGATAATAACCTCCCTCATACCAGCACATGCATATCAAAAATTCAAAATGATAAAATTCCTTCATGCAAACAAATTCTATATAGTTACAGTGCTAGTACCTCAATCACCTAGCAGCAATAAGCATGCATCTCCCATGTTACTGATAGAAATGAAAAAGTACTCAAAATAGAATAAACAAAGCGATGAAAAGAAACAAATCTCCATGATAAAAGCAATAAATGACAAGTTCCTAATCAAACAAAAACATACAACAATTTTAAACAGATATGGCACACATAATACAAAGCCGTGGATCACTGAGCAGTGGGAGGTTCATATAGGTGAATGGTCTAAGGAAGCTCCACTAGTTGTTCTACATAAATCTTGAGCCTTTGACCATTTATGTTCATGATCTACCTTGATATTGGATCAAGGATTTCCACAGCACTAGATGGGGAAGCTTTGATGACAGTGTAAGGTCCATCCCATCTGGATTTCAACTTCCCTGGAAAAAATTTAAGTCTGGAGTTGAAAAGCCAAACCTTAGTGCCAGCATTGAAGTCCTTCCTTAATAGCTTCTTGTCAAAGAATGCCTTTGATCTCTCCTTGTACATTCTGGCATTTGCATAGGCTTCTAGCCTCATTTTATCAAGTTTTGTCATTTGCAAATTCCTGTGAGAACTAGCAGAAGTTAGATTTAAATTCATTGCTTTGATAGTCCAATAGGCTCGATGTTCTAACTCTACAGGAAGGTGGCAGGCCTTGCCATACACCCGCCTAAATGGGGACATGCCAATAGGGGTCTTGTAGGCAGTCCTATAAGCCCACAAAGCATCATTCGGTTTTTGTGTCCAATCCTTCCTATCAATCCTCATAGTCTTCTCTAAAATATGCTTAATCTCCCTATTGGAAATTTCAACTTGCCCACTGGTCTGTGGGTTGTAGGGAGTTGCAATTCTGTGTGTAACAGAATACTTCTTGAGCAGGTTCGCAAAAGGTCTGTTATAGAAGTGGCTCCCCTCATCACTGATGATAACTCTAGGGATGCCAAATCGTGAGAAGATATTTTCCTTTAAGAAGTTAAGGACAACTGTGTGGTCATTGGTCCTTGTGGCAATGGATTCCACCCATTTAGACACATAGTCTACTGCCACAAGTATGAAGTTAAATCCCATAGATGAAAAGGGGCCCATAAAATCAATGCCCCAAATATCAAAAAGTTCAACAACTAGGATGGGCTGCAATGGCATGGAGTCTCTCTTGGAAATGCCTCCCATCCTTTGACATCTCTCACAGGCCTTGCAATGTAAGTTTGCATCTCTGAACAAAGAAGGCCAAAATTAACCACATTGGAGCACTTTTGCTGCAGTTTTTCTGCCACTGAACTGACTTCCACATGCTTGCTCATGGCACATTAAAAGAATACTGTGGAAGTTACTTTCAAGCACACATCTCCTAATGACCTGATCTGCACAATGCTTGTAAAGGTATGGATCCTCCCACAGAAAATGTCTAACCTGGGAGAAAAACAAGTCTTTGTCCATCTTAGACCAGTGTGGAGGGATCCTACCAGCAGCAAGAAAATTGATAATGTGTGTAAACTAGGGCACACTAGATTGCAAAGTAAAAGGCTACTCATCAGGGAACAACTCATTAATAGGTGTTGCTGCACATTCATCCAGAATAATCCTAGAGAGGTGGCCAGCCACCACATTTTCAACTCCCTTCTTGTCTTTTATCTCCAGATCAAACTCCTACAAGAGGAGGATCCATCTGATCAATCTAGGCTTTGCATCCTTCTTAGCCAGTAGGTATTTTAGGGTTAAGTGATCTGTAAAAACTACCATCTTAGACCCCAACAAGTAGGGTTTAAACTTGTCCACAGGAAACACTACTACAAGTAACTCCTTCTCTGTTGTGGTGTAGTTCAGCTGAGCATCAGCTAGTGTTTTGCTGGCATAATATATCACTGTAGGTAGCTTATCTCTCCTATGTCCTAAGACAACACCTATAGTCAAGTCTGATCCATCACACATTCGCTCAAAGGAGAGTGAGTAATCTGGTGCCTATTACAGGGGCAGTAGTAAGGACTTCTTCAAAGTCTCAAAGGCCTCAAAGCATTCCACAGAAAATACAAATGTCACATCCTGACAAAGCAGGTGGCACAATGGTTTGACAATCTTGCTGAAGTCCTTGATGAACCTCTTGTAAAATCCAGCAGGTCCAAGAAATGATCTGATTTGCTTGATAGTCTTGGGTGGGGGCAAATGTGAGATCAAGTCTACTTTATCCTTGTCAACCTCAATTCCTTTGTGAGAGACCACATGGCCTAGTACAATACCTTGTGTGACCATAAAGTGACTCTTTTCCCAACTTAGGACCAAGTTGGTCTCCTCACATCTTTGTGAAACTCTTTCAAGGTGACTCAGACACTGGCTAAAACTATCCCCATACACTAAGAAATCATCCATGAATATTTTCAAGAATTTGTCAATCATATAAAACAACTTGCATACATGCACCTCTAAAAAGTGGTTGGGGCATTGCACAGTCCAAAAGGCATCCTTCTGTAAGTAAAGGTGTCAAAGAGACATGTGAAAGTAGTTTTCTCCTGATCTTGAGGATCCACAGGGATTTTGTTATACCCTGAGTATCCATTAAGAAAAGAGTAATACGCCTTCCCAACCAACTTGTCCAGAATTTGGTCAATAAAAGGGAGAGGGAAATGGTCCTTTCTAGTCCTGGAGTTGAGCTTCTTATAATCAATGCACACTCTCCAGCCAGTGGTCTCTCTGACTGGCATCAACTCCCCATAATCAGAAGCAACACTGTGATGCCTGACTTTTTAGGTACCACCTAGATAGGTGACACCCATTCAGAATCTAAAATGGAGTAAATCACCCCTGCATCCAACAGTTTCACTATTTCTTTGAGGACCACCTCCTGCATGTGAGTATTTAATTTCCTCTATATCTCCCTTGAGGGTTCTGTACCCTCATCCAGGTGAATCTTGTGCATGCAAACTGAGGCATCAATGCCTTCAAGGTCAGCTATTGTCCACCCAATTGCTTTCTTTTGCTTTTTAAGAACATTCAACAGTTTCTCCTCCTGCTCACTAGTGAGAGAGGAGGAGATAATCATGGGAAGCTTGTTGTCCTGCCCCAAGAAGGCATATTTCAATGTGGCTGGGAGCTGTTTCAGCTCCAGCTCAGGGAGACTTTCAGTTGAGAGCAACAAAGGTGCCTTAGTGGTTTGAGGAAGGGGCAGTAATGTGTGCTGCACTAGGCCCATAGAAGACTCAGTAGTTGTGTTGTCTTCTGTCATGGGAATTTGGGCCCCTTTCACAACCAGACTCCAAACACTTTTCAGGCTTTCAGTCAGATTATCCCAATCCAACAGATTGGATAATTCTCCTTCTATCAGGCCATCTAGTGCATCTACTGCACAACAGTCCTCAATATCAATCTGAGGCACTGTAGCAGCATGGTACATATTTAAATGGGCCTTCATGTTTCCAAAGGTGACCTCCATTAATCCTGACCTGCATTGTATGCAAGCATTTGCAGTAGCCATGAATGGCCTGCCAAGGATACAGGAATTGGGGTTTTGCTTTTGCAAGGGTCCATGTCTAAAACAAGAAAATCAGCTGGATAATAGAATTTTTCCACCCCCACCAAGACATCCTCTGCCACACCCACAGGCCTCCTCTCAGACCTGTCAGCCAGTTGGAACACAACTGAGGTAGGTTTAAGCTCCCCCAAACCTAGCTCCTCATACACTGAAAAGAGGAGTAAGTTCACACTGGCCCCCAAGTTCAAAAGGGCTTTACCAATGGTGTGGTTTTCGATTATGCAAGGGATAGTAGGTACTCCTGGGTCTTGTAATTTTTCTGGTGTGGCAATGAACAAGACTGACTCAACATGCTCAACAACAAAAACTCTTTTGGATAACTGCACCCTTGCTTTCCTCTTTTGGGTGCAAAGGTCCTTTAAAAACTTAGCATAGGTAAGGACTTGTTTTATGGCATCAAGTAAAGACAAATTAATTCTAACCTGCTTGAAAGTCTCAAACATTTCCTCCATTTGAGCATTCCCTTTATCAGTAGGGGATGGGCCAGCTAGAGCTTGAGGAAATGGCAACCGTGGCACTGCTGGTGCCACTGCTGCATGCCCATTGACCTCATGGACATATTTTTGTATTTTTCTTTTATCTTCATTTATTTCTTTATGTTGGGGCTTAGCATCAGCCCCCTTATTCTGCCCTTGCTGATCCACAGCAGGGAGTACAATCCTTGGCTCTTTAACACTAACACTTCTTTCATTTTCATCTTCATTTTTCACGACCTCTTCTGTTACCTTGCCCACCAGATTATAAACCATTCTCCCACTCCTAAGGGTAGTGATAGCATTGGCATCCTTTTTGGTAGAGGGTGCTTCTTTAATCATATACTACCCTTTTAGATTTGTCAGGAGTTGACCAAGAAATTTACCTTCTTCCCTCTAATCCAGAATATTACAAATCTAGCCCAGCTGGTCCTCAGCCTTCTTGATGCTCTGTCCATGAGAATTGAAAGTTTGCATCAAGCTTCCCAAATTCTGCATTAAAGTCAGCATCTTCTCTTCAAATGAAGAGGATCTGGGCTATTGTGGGGGCAGGGCCAATTGGTTAGACTAACAGAAAATTTTGCCTTGCTGGGTAACCTTGATTAAACTGCAGTTGGGGTCTTTAAGGAGCTACCATTTGCTACTGATGAGGTTGAGGATAAGAATCTTGTCTCCACCTTAGATTTTGGTGGTTCCTCCAAGAATACCCAGCAGGCTGTTGCCCAAAAGTTTGAGTAGCATTGGCTTGCTCTATAATAAAATCTAGAAATTGGGTGGCAGATGGACAATCATGAATAGAATGTGTGGGAGACTGGCATATTAGACATGCTTCTTCAACCTGTGCAACCACCTAGGGCTGCATCACATTCATGAGTTTGTCAAATTTCAAGCTCAGGTCGTCCACCTTTCTCTCCAGATCACCTTGCACCTTCACTTCAAATATTCCACCTCTATAGGTGGCCTCTTTTACCATCTTAGCTGGAGTCTGGCTATCATTGCGTGACGGAGACTCCTACTGCATGGAATTTTCCCCTATTATGTCAAACAGCTCCCAAGCTTCCTCAGCTGTCTTGTAGAGGTAATTACCACCATAGAAAGCATCCACCATATCCATGCTCTTAGAATTAATTCCTTGATAAAACACTTGGATAAGTTGTCACATTGAGATTTGGTGGTGGGGGTATTGTTTTAACATCTCCTGAAATCTTTCCCACGCTTCATAAAAATCCTTAGTTGAGGACTGAGTGAATGACAAAATATTTGTCTTCATCTGGCTGGTTTTGTTCATGGGAAAGAATTTGGCCAAGAATTTAATTTGAAGGTCACTCCATGACTGTATGCTGTTGGCTGAGAGTTTTGATAGTCATGTGCTGGCTTTGTCCTTTAATGAGAAAAGAAACAGCCTCAGTTTGGTGGCCTTAGGTCCCAAGCTAGCAATATTGAAGGTAGTGCAAAGTGTTAAAAATTGGTCTATATGCTTATAGAGATCTTCTTTACTAAGCCCATGAAATGAAGGCTGTATATTGATGGTGGAGGATTTAATCTCATAATTCCCTTCAACAGAGGGGAATTGAATGAAGAAGGGAGAGGTGTACTCCCCAGGTGCATTATACTCCTTTAATGTTCTCTGCCTCTCAGTCATGATAGCTGGTTCGGTTTCAACAGCAGGGCTTTGTGTGGTGTGTCTAGGTCTAAGGATCCTTTCCGCCTCTAGATTTGGGGGTTCCAAGTCAGGGTTTAAGGACCTTCTACCGAGCATACACTCACCAACAGTAACGAAAATGCTTACAAGCACATAGAAAGAATTTCAAATAAAAAGTAATAACTACACAGATTTACACTAAACAAAATAACAGGGGATTCAACATAAATGGAGTGAGATTGAGGGGAAAGAAAGTGCAAATAGAGATAGCTACACTCCAACTGCAGCTCTAACTTTCCCCTTCTTTTGTTGTCCATTTCTGTAAAATTTTACAAACAACCAGTAGTACTTTTATTCTAGTTTAGGTACAGCTACAAAGAATTTGGACATCTACATTATAGTACAACTCAGGACTACTAAAAAGATCAATCTCCCCAGCAGCGGCACCAAAAACTTGTTGTCAAACCCTAGTGTGCTTTGGTTATTGTGTGGTGGAAACCAATTAAAAATAAAGTAAAATAAAAGAACGGATTCAGTACAACTAAAGTAATCCTAGACCTGTAAGATACAGGGCCTATTGTAGCAAGTTTTGATAAATAAGAGTTTATCCCACAGAGAAATTGATCTAGAACCCAAAATTGGCTATAATAGTAGACCTCCAGATCTGGCTACAGATTTGACAATCCTAAAAAAAAGGAGTTGGGTGTCACGACTACACTAAATTAATCCTAACAATAGAGAAATAAAATGTAACCCTATCCTAAAGAAAGTGGTCAAGAAGAAGGTGGTGATGGTGTGTACCAAAATAAAATATACAAATTGGTGAGAAGTAAGCAAGTTAAGTTCATAGTTAGAGCAGTAATGTAACTCAGATTTAGTCTGTCTCTGCAGTGCTCCTTGCTGAGATGCTATCAAAAGTCTCAACAAGGTAGAAATATCTAGTTTAACCCATGCCATTTGGGGTGCTATTAAGGCTATAAGCTGTCCACTCAAATGGTCACAGCCTATCCTATAGAGTCTATCAAATCCTATTAGTTAAACCAGAAATTGCCAAACTAATCTAGAGGAGTGGACTGATCATTACCCCAACTACTGGACCAGATCAAGCCATGAATACTATTGCATCAGTAGTGCTACAAGCTCCCAAGATTTATGCACAGATCTGGGTGACATCCATAGGTATTTCAATCCATAAGATCCTAAGTGCTTTCCCAAGGCCAACAGCTCACTGGTGCCCACAAAAAGGACAATGCAATAGGTTGAATAGAGCTTTAGATTCAGCTGGTCATTGCTATAAACGGCCTGCAATGACTCAGCCTCAAGCTGTAATTACTATAAAGAGATCAGATCTAACATTTGATGTCGGCTAGGTAAAATAGAGGGGAGCCAGTTCCTGTACAAACCTCCTCATAAGGCTCTAGAAACTCATGTGCAGGGGAGAAGAATCCTTCTCAAACATATGAATGGACGCAACCTTAGGGCTATACTCTATCCACTCGAATGGTCACAGGATATCCCATTAGTTTGTCCATACCACAGAGGTTTGAGAAAGAATATGAAAAATGTTGCAACCACCACGGTCTACAGGCCTCCGAGCTCCCTAGATCTCACTACAGATCCAGCATCGCTTTCCATTGGGCTATCGACCAAGGGAAATCAGATGGAAAATAATAGATCTACTAGAAACTAAATGGGCTAGTCCCAAATACATGGATCTTATAGACATCTAAAGAAACCATAAGATCTTTAGATTCAATTAGGCATTAAAATAATAATCTATTGATAAATACAAAACCTACAATGAACTATTTTTGGGCTGCAGCCTGTATACAACTCCTCATCCAAAATCTCAATGTATATAAAACCTATTACAAACTGAAATAAACTAAACCTAACTGCTTACAGGGTGATTAGCCAACAAGTGTTGGGCTAAGAGAGCAGAGAAAAAGGAAAAAAGAGGTGATCAAACCCTAACCCTAGCCTGCTGAAGCTCTTAGCCGACAAAGGATAAAAAGAAGGGTTGATGATAAAACTAAACTCTAAGCGTAGCTTATATACTCTATCCATACGGCCTTGGCTCTGAAGGGATTAACCCTAATTTTTCCAGTAAATGTGGCACTATTACATCCCTTGAATGCCTTGAGATGTGTGCCTAAAACTCTACACCTCAGGATGTGTGCTCTAGCCTTGGGAAATTCCCAAAAGGTCCTTGAGTTAAAACTGAGAAGTGGGGAGGGGAGCCCGTGCTTCGCAGGGCTAGCATATGCATTCACTTATTCTCATAGTTGGAGGGCCTTCGCAGAGTAGCTTTTGGTTGGTGGGATGTACTCACTCGCGTAGTGAATCTTCAAATAATTGCGTAGTTCCTTTGCACTGTAATATTGTTGCGAAGATGATCTAGAGTGCTTAGACTTCCCACACAGTAGAGCTTCAGAAGCTCTCTCTCTCTCGCTAGGTACTCGGGCAGTTATGCTCTTGCAATCACGTAGTAATTGGTAAGGCTTCAGAGTGCGTGAGATCTGCACGAGGAGAATTCTGGGCGTCTCTCTCTTCCAGGGCCACGCACGAACTTCGTGAGGTGAATTTTAGTTTAGTACACACATGGACTCGCTACATTCTTCGCGCGGCTGCTTTAAGGCTTGATCTCCGCGAGAGCTTCGCGACCACAAATTCTGAGGATTTTAATCCGCAAGATCTTTGTGATGTCTTTACAGCTCTCCTCTTAACTGCATGTCCTATTTGTGCGAGAGCATCTTCTACTGCATCCTTAGCTTTGCGAGGGAGCTTCTCAACTCTATGAGATCTGTCTTTCTATGCTCCGATGCATTGCACTTATTGCTTTTGCAGTTTCTCCATTCTCAGCCACCTTCATTTATCTGCGCTAGGCTTTGGTCAATAATGATCAGCACATGAGTCACCATGGTAAGCACTACCAAGGTGTTCTATTAGGCTTTGGTTCAGCTGTTTTCTTTGAATGTCTTCTTCCTCTTCATTGGGCCAATAAGGATGGACTTTATGTTAAGCTACACAGATTATTGCAAACTACAAAGCACACTTAAAAAATGATTATTAGTCTATTTCACGGTCTATCAAAGGCTAGGTTAAGAGGTGAAAAGTGGTACTTTTCAACGAATAATAATATGCCTCTGGTGCATAGTATTTCTCCAATGTTCTTTATTGCTCACCAATCACAATTGGCTCAATATTAACAGCATGGGTTTGTGTGGTTTGTCTAAGTCTAAGGGCTCTCTCTATCTCAGGATTTGGAGGTTCTAAGTCATTGTTAAGAGACCTCCTACCCAGCATACACACACACAAACAGCAAGTAAAGACATGCACTTACAGCACACATAAAGAATGATAAACTAAATTACTGCTAAAAACTATTGCTGAATTTAAGGCATTAACAGAAAGGAAATATAAAGCAAAAGAGAGGGGATGCAAACTAAGGCAAGCAAACTCTAGCTGTAGCTTTTAACTCCCCTTTATCTTGCTGGTCCAAATCTCCAGAAAACCAAATTAAATTCAGTAGTACTTTTATTCAAACATATGAAGTGCAACAAATGAATTTATATACAAATAAAATAAAAACTCAAATTTACTATTTAGATCAAAGATCCCCGGCAGCGAAGCCAAAAACTTGTTGGTTCTAAATAGATTGTTTGTGCTTTTATTATTAATAAGTAATGGAAAAATGATGGTGGCAAAAGCAAATCAAAGATGGGCTGTGAAATGGATGACATCAGCACACAAAACAACAATCTAAATCACATAGTCCTACAAGATCCAGGGCCTATTATAGCAAGTTTTAGTAAATAAGAGTTTGTCCCACAGGGAAATTTGATCTAAAACTACAATGGATGCATAGTAAACCTCTAGATCTAGCTACAGATCTGACAGTCCTAACCTATCCTATAAAGCAAAGGTAAAGAAAGGGTGTTTTGGGTTGTCACAATCTAAACTACTTCTAAAAATACAAAATAAAACTAATGCTAAAGACAGGGGTTTAGAGAAGGATGAAAATAGATTGGGAAAATTAAATAGAAAATGGGTGAGAAGTAATAAAATAGGGACTGCTATTTTCACAGAAACAGGGCTGGTTAGGCCTAGCAAAGGATGGATCTACATCTATCCTTCATTTGGCAGCCAACTCAAATGCAAGGAAGAATAATCCAATTCTTCCTAGAGATATGGACTAGTCTAAGGCTATGATCAGTCCACTGAATGCCCATAGATCATCTCCAAAGATATACTCTAGTCAAGGGTAAAAATCAGAGCAAGAAAACTACTGCAGCTGCTATGGTTGCCTGGCTACAAGCTCATGCAGCAATAGGAGCATACAATCTATAAAGATCTAAATGAAATATAAAAAGAAACATTACAGATTAGATGAATAAATAAAAACAGCCTTGCATTACATCAAAATACTTACAATGTTAGCCCTCCAAGCTGCAGTCAATGCAGACTCTAGACCTTTACAAACTTCCAGTCTTTTTATAGTATAAACACAGTCCTATCTCTTACAAAAGGACTTTGCCAGCAAATGCTGAGCTAAGGATAGAAGAAAGAGGGAAAAAGTTGACCTAACCCTAACCCTAGAATTACCTAAGCCAGAGCCAAATTAGGTAAACATGTTAAATACATTTTTGCTAAAAATTATAGCTTATATACAATCCTTGCCAAAAATATCTTGCTATGGCCAATCAAAAACTAGAGGAGAAAATGCCCTATTTTGCATTACTATCGTGGCTCATTTGTGGCCAAGTGTTGCCTCAAAAAGTGGAAAATAGCTCAGCACCTCAGGATGTGTGTCCTAAATGGTGTGGAATCCCAAAAATGTCACTGTGTATTGACTGAGAAGTTGGGAACTCGTGCCTCATGAGCCTAAGTGTTGCCTATTTTGCATCTCGCGCGGTTCTCACGTGGCTGGATTAGCTGCTGAGGAAGGCTTGCCAGGTTCAAATGAGTGCAATTATGCAACTCGCGAGGATGAGTTCACAGCCTCGCGTAGATGCTAGACGAGATGAAATTGGCTTCTCGCATGGCTGGATCTATCTTTGACCTACGCGAGAACTACGCGAGATATATGCGATGTTACTTTCTAAAACTATATCTGCGTGAGAACTGCACGAGCAGATAATGCCTGGAAGCTCTGAACCTTGCGAAGTCTGCGTGAGCTTATTTTTTGAAGCTCTTCCAGTTCTAAACTGTGCGAGATCTGTGCAAGCTGGTTATGTGCTACGGGCCCTAACCTCGCGAGATATGCTCGAGTTTATTTTTTGAAGCTCTGTTACTGTGCACAGCCTGCTGCAGCAGTCTTCCTTGCTTGGGTCCATCCTTCCTCTATTGGATTTCCAGGGCCCCTTTAGGCAAGCCAAATGGTCCCAATGGTGGGGCCACCATGGTGTACTCTATGTTCTTCAATCAGCTGTAAACCTTGGCTTCAAAACTCTCTCTTCTTGGCCTCCAAAGTGTGGACTGTTGCACTAAGCTACAACTTTATTCCTAACTACAAAACATGCTCAAGAGACAATTATTAAATGGCTCACAGGTGTAGGAAAGGCTAGGTTAGGAGGTAAAAAATGGCATTTTTAAGTGATTAACACACCCCCAAACCTAATCTTTTCTAGTCCTCGAGCAAAGGAAAAATTAAACAACTACTCTAAAAAGTTAAATGCCACTTTCGTAGGGAGCACGGATGCATTTAGCTTATGCACCAAGCCTTTTAAACCCCTAGGAGATCCCTAGTGGAGGATTGAAGTCTCCTAATGGTTTTCAGTGAAGATACCCACAAACTTCTCAATAAAAATAGTTAAACCAAGTGCATACAGTGGCTAATCAGGTTGTAAATAATAAAGTTTCATTCCACCCTTGCTCTTTAAAATTGGAGTTTTAAACAGTGAATGCAAACAGTTTCACACCTAAATCATGCATGCATGCTTATCACATTCAATCAGTTGGCATCAAGAGTGTAGTGTGTGCAAACAGTACCAAACTCACCAATAATTCAAAAAATTAGGTTCAAACGGTGCCCTAATGAATTTTATCTTAGACCCAATGCTTACCAGGGCAGTTTCTCACAAATGAATTTAAGGGTGTTTGATTTCACTCAAGCCCAAGAGAAGTTGTAGACCTCAAATAGGCTTGCAAGCATGAGTATAGGCAAAATTTCTAATTTCTAACATCATCAAGCACTTCTCACCATAGATTAGACATCTCCTTATCTCCACATGATAGCTCACTTTACTTTGGATCAACAAGGTCTTTTTGATGGATTGTAATGTGGCTTATGTTTGAGGTTTACAAAACTGAGAAATCAGCAAGGGTAGGAGGTAATTCATGACTTCACAACCTTCATTTCAGCACAACTTCATCTTCCTTGATGTTTTTCAGATTCAAAGTGGCCAGCTTCTCTTTTTTTCAATTTTCAGCTAAAGTTTTTCGCTTGACTTCTCTTTTCTTTCTCTCCTTTTTTTTATTTTATATATATTTTATTTTATTTTATTTATTTTGTTTGTATATGATTGAGATTATGGCTGCCACAGCCATAAAACTCCTACATTGTTGTTTACAAATTTCTTCCTATCTTCTTCTCCTTTCACCAAATGTTAAACCTTACTTACCTATCTTCAACATCTTCTCCTTTACCTTATGAATTCTCAGAGTGAGGGTAGGGCTGAATCAGGTTAAGAGGTTCAGATTCAATTATTTTAGTGTTTGTTGAAGAAAAATTAGATTTTAAAGCTTAAAAAGTATATGTAAAAAGGATAGTTTTACTGGGTTGGTACTTTAGGCTCAAACTATCCAAATGAAGGCCTTAGATCATCTCCTTAGTGTCATGAGTGCTGTCAAACAGTTTCAACTTGGGGTGTCTAACTTCTAGTGAAAATGATTTGACTCAGTCAATTCTTAAAGTACAAAAAATTACCATAGACACTCTTCAAGAAGAAAAACATTTTTAGGCTCAAAGCCCACTAGGTATGGTCTTCAATTAAACTCATAGGCATGTCCTCACCTTCTTCTCTCCTTACTGGTTTACTAAGTACTGATTGTGAAAGATTTCTCTTGATGCTCACCTCATGGAAGTATTTAATTTTTAAATGATTTTAGTGTTAAAATGTCTGCATAATTTTTAAATTTCATCATTTTCAACATTACTTAGGTGGATTCTACTCTATTTATTTCTAACTTATTTAATACTGCTGCACTTACGTTAACTATCTCATTGATCTACGCTGGAATACCCTGCCATACCACCAGACCTGAGAGGAACATTGTCCTCACTGTTTCAAGAAGTAAGACATCAGGGGCAGCAAGGTATCTCAAGATTATCCATACAGCACATAAACAGGAATGTACAAACACAAGCAGGAATTTTCATACACAGTAGAAAAATAAACTAAGTAGCACAATGGACATCCCAAAACAAAAAGGAAATTTTGATTCAACAATTTTATGTACAAGCAAAAAGTCAATACAATTTAGAATTTGGAAACTATAAGCATGTATCAAAAATAGAAAAATATGACAGAACCTAAGTGCAAAATGACTAAACTAAATCCTAAGCTAATCTGAATCTGGCTCGTAATCTGAACATGAAAGGAGCTCTATGGGCAGCTTTGAGTTGGTTTTCCTTTTCTTCACGGAATCAGCTTGGGCATCACCAGCCTTGGTCCTTGTGATAGCTAGCTTCTGTGGCTTGATGATGCTCTTCTCCATGGCAGCCTCCTTTATTGATATACCTTTGTTCATGACAGACATGGTAAAGGATAGTGAATCTACCAATTTGGTTAACATGTTTGCCTTATTCTTGTACACTTGGGAGAGGTGTAGGGCATTCAGCACCATCTTCCACGTCCTCTTCTCCTCCTTCTCACTATCTTCCTTGATCTGGGCATCTAACCTTCATTATCTTTCTGCACTAGTGCAATGACATTGTCCACCAGCTAGTGAACATCTCTCTTGATATAAGGATCAGCAGTCAGAGCATTGGTGAGGGTGTAAAATGGAGGAATGGGAATGGAATCTGCAAGGACTATGGCCCAATGGTCAGGTCATCCATAGGGGGTGAGAAGATAGCCAGCTCAGATCCTGTGGGTGGAGATGATGGTGGGCGAGAGGTAAGGGTCAGTCTCAGCTCCTCCTCACTGGGGTCAGTCTGGGTGGAGGTGGAGGTGGAGGTAAAGGTGGGTTGCAGGGGTAGGTCTTCTTCTTCAAGGTCGGTTTGGGTAGAGGAAGAGGTAAAAGCAGGTAAAATTGTGGCCAGTTCTTTAGGTAGGTCTGTCTGAGTGGCAGCAGGAGATGTTGCCACTAGAGGTGAAGGTAAGGGTGAAGGTGGTGGTGTGGGTACAGGTACTGGTGTAGGGATAGGAAGTTGGGTCGGTGGGGTGTAGGTCTGAAGGGTGAGCTGGATGGATTGTAGGCTGGTTTGGAGGGAAGCTTGGCTTTGAGTATTGCCCAAGAGTTGGGTTTAGAATGAGGAAAGAAGGGAAAAAATGTGAGATAAGGAGTATGGGATAGCTGAGGTTGATGGTTGGGAGGTTGAGATTGGTTGGAAATGTGAAATTAGAAGGTTGGGCTGAGCTGGCAGCAGGAGCTATTATTGAAGTAGATGCTGATGGGGATGCTGAATGAGTTGGTATGGGATCTGTGTTGACTGCAGCCCTGACCACAGTAGCATCCTCCTCTTGGATAGGTTCTGCTTGTTGAGCTGATTTCTTCCCTCTCTTCTTTGCCATCAAGTTCATGCTATTGCCCCACTGCCTTTTGCTAAACTCAAATGGGGGCAACTTCTCAGTAGGCTCCCCCATCTTCACTACATAACCTCCCTGCTTGAGCAGGGAAATGATCAATCTACTGTAGGGGAGCCTAGTGGTTTTACTTCTTCTAGACCTTGAGATGAATTTCCTTCATCCCCTCAAGAATCAGCTGGGCTGCATTGAAATAATGCCCCTGGGAGAAGGAATAGAGAGCATCATCAATGGGATGCCTCCTCTCTTGCTGGTGCCCAGACACATAAATGTTCTTCCTTAGAACATTATCAATAAAAAGTAGGTTGGGTTCCATGTCTCTCCTCCTGATTAAGTCCCTTGAAGCCTTTCTTCCTTTTGTCAGCTTCTCAGCAATCTCTGTAATGGATGCTATCAGTGGTGCTCCCATGTTGCACTCTGGGTTGTAGGCAGCTAGAATGCCTATTGTTTGGGCTATCTCAGATGTGCCCACAAGCATTTCAAAGTCATCAATGAGGACTAAAAGCATAGGTTGTCCATCATCAGACTTCTTCACCCTTATGTTTCCGTACCATAGCTAAACTAGCCTGGGGTGCACCAACTCCTTTAAGGGTGTCAACAGCTTGTCCAAGGAAGCCTTGGTAAAAAATTCTATGGCTATGTTAAGACACTGAGTATTGCCACTTTCACCTCCTAACCTGGGCTTTACTAGAGCCTAGAGAAATTTAATAACTGATGTTTAATGTGTTTTGTAGCTAAGCAATAATATGCAGCCATCCATGTAAAAGGTTCCAAGAGGAGGATTTAGAACCATTAAAAGCTAAGATAGCTGCTTATGTAGGAGTAAACACCAGAAAGAGACTTCAAGAAGAAAAGGTTTCAGCTTTGTACACCTCTCAAGCAGTTCAAAGAGATTCATCCAGCAACTCATTATGTGCTTGAACTAAAGAGGAGTTGCAGCTGTGTGCACACTAGAGTAGAACAGCTTTAGCGGCAATACATGGGAGCAGTTTTACACAGGAACATTTCAACAATTGCACATTAGACAGCTGCATTCCATCTGTACCTTAGTTGCACACTAAAATAGTTGTGTGCACACTAAAGCAAATAGCAGCAAGCACTTTCAACAACTGTTCGAGCAGTTCATGCACCTGCACTTCAACCTCTCGAATGGATTCAACTGCTACATTTCAAAGCTTTCGAGTAGTTCATCTCCCAAGAAACCTCACGAGATGTTTAATATGGTGGAATGAACCTCACAAATGGTTCATGCAGCTGGAAAACCAACGTGTCAACCAGTAGCAGCATGCAACCTCTCGAGTTTAATTCTATACAGTCAAGGTTTGAACCTGACGAAGGGTTCAATGCTGAAGAGTAACCTGTTGAGCTGTAGCCCTTCATCCTCACGAGAAGACTTCAGCAGTCTTCCAACCCCTCGAGCAGTTGCCCCTTTCATCCTCTCGAGCCATTCAACATCCTTCAGCAACCTGTCGAGTTCATCCATGAACCTATCTAATGGAGTGCTGAAGCTACAGTTTTGAAGCCCATTTATCAACCTCTCGAGTGGTATATCTCTGCAGCAACCGTACCTGTCGACTTGCACTCTAACCTCTCGAGTAGATCAAGCACCCTGCAGCAAACCTGTCGACTAGCAACTTCAACCTCTCGAGTTGCTTCAACTGTGTACTTCCAAGCTTCATCCATCCTCTCGAGTTTCGGCTGCAGCATTTCAACCTTCAATCTATCAAGATCATAGCTCATTTATTGAACCTATCGAGTTGTGGCTGCACTTCAATCAAAACCTCTCAAGATCCTTTAAGCCACAGCCCTCCAAAGATTCTTGAGAAAATCAATCCAATCTACTCCAGCTCGGGTCCCATTGGATACCATCAGTTTTCAGCCATAATTAATGGTCTGTGGGGGCATTCTTGAGAATTTCATCAAGCTTCAACTATTTTCAGCAATTATCAACAGACATGGGGGTTAGTTGTGGGAATTTCAGCAGCTGTCAAGGGGCACTTTTGGAATTTTAAGCCAGACACATGGGACAGTAGTCCTCATGCAAACTATTCTATAACTGGCTGGGAACATTCCCTTGGCTGTAATGAAACTACTTCAGCTGGACTAAATTGATTTCTCTTTGCTAGGATTGGATAAAACACTAATCACATGGATTAGAGTAGGCTGAAATAAAATCCTCCTCTCTGATTGGTCAGAAATAAAGCATGGGGATTGACGCATATGTATAAATACCAAACTGAGTTTTGTAGTTTGGCAGCAAGGAAGTAAGGAATAATCTGAGTTTTCTTTGACTCATTTAGGTTTAATTTTAGGCTTCTTTTCTCTTTTTTTCCCCCTCTTTTCTCTCCCTAATCTAGCCTGTTGGATTAGATCTAGGTAACAGCCAAAGGCTAATTGGAATTATAATTGGATCTGTAAATTCATTGTGAAGAGCTTTGAATTCATGCACAAATTGTAGGCTTGAGGGCAAAACATTGTAATTTTTGTGAATCAATGTAAAGCTATTTTTCTAGTTTCATTAGATTTGTGATTTGTCTAATCATTTGCTTTAAAATTTTAGAGATCTGATGCACCTTTGGTTGCCTGAGCTTGTAGCCTTGAAACCATAGTGCCTACAGTAGTTTTCATGGTCCATTCTTTATCCCCATGGCTGGAGTAAATCTATAGGATGATCTATGACTATTCAAGTGGACAGATCATAGCCTTAAGACTAATCCAAAATTGAGGGTGAAATTAAATTCTTCCTCTTTGCACTTGAGCTTGTAGCCAAGTGAAAGAATGTAGCAAATCCAACTCTTGCTCTGATTTCCATATCTATTTTCAGTGAAGAGATCTGGAATTGTGCAGAGATTGTAGCCTTGTGAGCTAGGTCATTGCAAGCTGTTCGAAGCAATGACCAGCTGAGTTTACATCCCCATTCAATCTGTACTTTCTAGTGGTTCTCACTAGATCTGTGTGGATTGTTTGATCCTATGGATGCATGAGCTTGTAGCCTTGCAAACATAGTGGCAATAATAGTTTTCTTGTTTCAATTTGAGACTTTGGATTAAATGAAATCTCTAGGATTCTCTGTGACCATTCAAGTGGACTGATCATAGCCTTAAGATTAGTTTAAACCCTTGGTTTAGGTTGGATTCTTCTACCTTGCACTTGTGCTTGTAGCCAAGTGAAGGTCAGTTGTAGATCCTTATCTTAATTTGTTTTGCAATGAAAACCAGCCCCATAGCTGTCTACTTCTCCCCATTTTATATTTTATTTCTTCATTCACCTTCATCCTCCTTTAAATCTTTCTTTTATTTATGTTTTGTAGTTTAGAATTAGTTTAGTTGTGACACCCAAAAAACTCTCTTTCTTTCCCTGTTTTCTTAGAATAGGCTAGAATTGCCAGATCTGGAGACCTACTAGATTTTTAGATCATCACTCCCTGTGGGACAAACTCTTACTTACTTGTAAAACTTGCTACAACAACCCTGGATCTTGCAGGACTGAGTTTGGTTTTGTGTTGTGTTCAATCCATTTTATTTTGTTTTGTTTTCACTTTTCTTTATTTTTCCCATATTATTTCCCTCATATTTTTATAAAAAAAAGCACAGTAAAAATCTTTCAATAGGTTGTAGAAGCCAATGGCTCCTTCTCAAAAAATGCCTTATCAAAGGCAGTTTCAGGCTCCAAACTTATGGCAGCCATGAACTCACTGGGAGTTGTGAGGGGGTCAGTCTCTGGGGTATCCTCCTCACCCTTTTTCTGTTTCTTGAAAATTTTCGGGCTCTTGGTGATAGACCTTGCCCTCTTCTTGGGTTTCTCAGTGGGTAGTCCTGGGGCATCAGTGGCCTTCATAGCTGAGGATGTAGCAACCCTCACTGACTTTTTGGTGGGAGTGGGTGGGTTGGTTTGGGGATGGTTCAGCAGAGATTCCAGGTTACCCACGAAAGAGGAGCTGCTGGCCATTTGGTAAAACCCAAAATTCTTCCTTCCCCAAACTAAAACTCTAGGCTGCCTAAACTCCAATGAAGTAATCTAGCAAACCTCCCCCTAAAAATAAACTTTTTCTCACGAAAATTAACTTGACAAAGACTCAGCAGAGAAGTGATGGGAACTTACCCCCAGAAAGCTAGGGTTTTGGGAATTGGAGCTGCTCAGTAGACCAAATCCCACCTTGCTTGGTGCAAAAGGTTCGGATTTGAGAGCTTAGCAAAGTGACAAGACAGCCTCTCCACTGATTTCAAATTCTTCCTAAAAGGCAATGTCCATAGCGACTTCGACTCCCACTAGATGATGTTTCATTGAGGCTGGAAGCCGATCCATTGTCCTATCTGAGGACATTGGCCTTTTGCCTTTATCCAGTTGTTTGCCCTTTTCAGGGGCAGACACAGGTTCAACCTCCATTCCTTCTTTAGGTAATTCTCTAATAATTACCCCAACAGATTTACACTTCTTCGTAGGTGGGTCTACTGCTTTTGATTTAGCCTTGAAGACAGCAGCCTGTGCGATGTGTCTTATCAATGGAGAATGATCTGAAATGTTACCTTCTTCTTCTTCCTCTTCCTCTTCCCTCTGCCGCTTGTCTGTCGATCTCTATATGATGTACTTCCTTTTTCTGTAAGAGTTAAAGGAGTATTAATCAACAGACCCTGAATTTCATATATTGAATCAAAATTTCTTGCAGAGACCCATCTGTTTTAAAGTGAGAATCGTCACCTTGCTTACAAATAATCCCTAAAACCCTAATTTTGAAATGTGAGATGGAACACAAATAGGGTTTCTGAAATGGAACAGGTAATGCAAGGGCAGTATAGGAAACTAAAACAGTTGGGTGGGACACAAGAACTTTTTGAAAAATAGAGGGAAAGTAGGAGAAGTAAACTGTAGAGTTCGAATATGGGGTTGACGTATTCTCTCACGAATATGTAGGCCCTATTTTCAGTGATGACCTACTGAATCGGTCATTACTCGTATATTTAACCTAGAGTTGTCGGCTCAACTCTATCCTTTCAGCTTTCGTACATATGAACTCTCGCATTAGTTAACTTGCAATCGCTACGACTTAACTGATGGGCTTATCTAGAATTACGAGTGATCGTAGATCCATATGATTGGTCATGATAGTGTATATTAGGTATTGTATTACAATCTATTGTATATAGTAACGATTTAGGTCAGGATGCAATGCTTAATATTTTAAAATAAGATGAAAATAGTTTACATATTTTACAAGAGGAGCTACGGATGAGTTGGTAGCTCGACAATCCTTAAGGATTTCAATATGGATTATGGGGAGCAGATATCTCCCCCAAAAACACTTGTCCTCCTGGATTGCTAACTAGTTGTGTCGGCAATTGACCACTTTCTCTCTGACAGCGGTGCCAAAAACTTGATGTGGCTATAATCATATTAAGCCTTAACCTATTGCAAGCGCACAATGAAAATTGCAGCAATAGTGTAGGATCGCTCGCACGAGGAAGGTGATTTTTCTTATTTGTTCAAAAACTGGTATTTGTCTTTTAGGAACCTAAACTACTAGAGAAATATAAATAAAAGAATGGGTTGTTAAAACTAATTGCAGAAAATAAATCTAAATCCTCCTCCTTCTAGATTATGGTCATTAATCACAATCCTTCAGTTCTCGGATGTTTACAAAATAAAGTACCGTTACACCGCATCATAGCCCTCTAGAATTTGGGTGTCAATAAAAAACTAGAATTCCGAACACAGATTTATACTAATCAATAATCTTTCCAAAATTTGGGCATCAATCAAACTCAAGAAAACTGAAGATGGAAAAGTAAAACCGTTACACTAATCTGTAAGTTCTCAATTTGAGTCGTCAATTCAAATAAAAAACTTTTAGATATTTACAGAGCAATAAAAATGCATGAAAATAAATTTAAACTAGAAAGCAATATAAAGATCTTTCATCCCTCAGTCACAAGCGTCAATTGCTTCTAAGAAACTACGAATGCTCTACTCTTATCTTTCAGCTCTCGATCACAGTCGTCAATAGCTCTCGAGAAACCTTAGATATCTAAAAAAACTACTCTAATACTATCATGATTAGAAGAAAACCCAACCTCAGTCGTTAATTGTTGCTGAGAATTCCTTCGATAACTTTATTCCTATGCTGAAATCTCTTATTTATAGATCATAAGGGGTCGGTTTACTTTGCTCAAATCCTAATAAAAGAAAACTACTAAGAATAAAAGTTTCCTAATAAAACTCTAATTTCTAATTCGATTCTTCCTTTCTTTGACTGGTAGATGCGCTCAGGATTGTTGTCCTTCTTTTAAGTAACAAAGACCCTTAGGAGTCTTTCGCCAATCTTCTCAGATCCGTGGGTTGCCAAACTTCTAATATAAGAGATCTTCTCATTCTGTGCATGGCGGTGTAATTCTCACGTGATCAGTAGCAACATGAGCTTTAAGTTTGTGAAATCGTGAATATGATTTCTCTTTTTTTTTTAGTACAATTCTCCAATACGAATGATCACATTTCCTTATTGTCATACTCCACTCAAAAGCGTTTTCTGAAGAATCGTAAATTGCAATTTCTCCTTTTTCTCTTTAGCTACATTCATTCGTAAGTACGATTTCTTTCTATACTAGCCTTCAAATACGATTTGAATCATCTTTGCATTCGATTGTCTTTCTTACTACTTTTTTAGTTCATTTTGATGAAGATTATCACTTTGGCTCTATTTTGCTATCTGTTCTTAATATCTACACATCATCATATCATTAGTAGCAAACTAGGATCTAGTAACACCAAGTTAATGGTGATAAGTTTGTATATTCTGTGATTAATCAGCAATCCGACAAAAAGGGAACCCACTCTTCTTTTTCCTTTTCCCGCGAGAAAACTCGCCAACCATATTCAAAGGCACTCGGTTTCTTCGATCTTCTTCTATGAAGCCCTGCCATTTTTTATCATCGTTCCAAGCATTTTCTTCTTGACCTTGAAGGTAAACCCTACCTTTTCCCTCAAGGTTTTAAAATTTCCCATTCGAATGGCTTCGAAGAAGAAGGCGACATCTAAGGTGCCGACTTCGAAAATGCCCACTTCTAAAGCCGTGATAACGAAACGATCGAAGATCGATCCCCCATAGCCACCTAGAGAACAACCCACCGAATAAAGAATAAAGGCTTATAGCCCCTGAACCCCACCCCGATTCCATTTTACGATGTGATTGCGTGCATGACCGGTGGAGAACACTGGTCAGGTCGATCGGTAGAATGATCACAATTACCACGAGAAATGTGGATGCTAGATGTAATTTTTTAAAGCAATCTCAACCCACTACAACACAGACAAGAGCAGGTAGGAGTGCTTCAGCAAGCACTATATTTAGCTTTAATAAACTAGTGGTTTAATGCACCAGAAGTAGTGCTAGAAGTTCATGCCATACGCCAGTCTGATCTCGCGGCTGATTAAGGAGTATGAAGATGACAGAGATGACTATGAAATATCACTGGATGAACCGAAATGTTCCAATCACGTCAAGAGCTATGGGCTTAAGGAATGGGATTTAAGCCTTACAAGGCTGAACCAAATTGTAGAACATCGGCACCAACAACAGATGGCTGAGGGTGCCCAAGAATAGCCGGGACAACCTGCGCCAGTAGCTGCACATCATATGCCTCCTCCTCAGCAGCTTGGAGCTCAACTGACAAACGCCTAGCAAGGCGATGCTCTCACTGTGGCAGAATTTAACAAACAGATGCAAGCCA
The DNA here is from genome assembly GCA_021018995.1 of Chloranthus sessilifolius. NCBI lineage: Eukaryota > Viridiplantae > Streptophyta > Magnoliopsida > Chloranthales > Chloranthaceae > Chloranthus > Chloranthus sessilifolius. The sequence goes on along the minus strand of CM037584.1, from coordinate 151,077,485 downwards.
TGAACCAAAGGCTGGATTTTCATGAGGCCATGCTATGGACCTGATGAGGCAAGCATTCTTGACCTCTGCTACTCCACTCATCACAATGGCATGGGAGTATATGTCGGGTGCATCTAGTTCGAGAGCCAGAGGTAGCACGAGCCAAGCAGTCGAACAACCAGGTGAGCAACCGGATCAATGATGATCCAAAATTCGGTAAATAGTTACTTTTTGTTATGGCACTAAGATTACTTGAATTATGGATAATCAGTAATTGTTAATAGTTAAATTTTGGTTTATAGATGCTTGGAAATTATTAAGTCAGGGATGGGTTGTAAATAGTTGGTATATTGGTAGTTGTAAATTGTGGACGTGGATGGTTGTAAACAAACAGTAAGCTTTTGGTATGTGAATGGCACATTTGAATTATGATGGTTTTTTATATATTGTGATTTATGATAAATGGTTAACCTGTCATGTGAACAGCGCACTTTGACTTATAATGGCTGTGGATAGTTAATGAACTACACTTTGAATTTAATGGTAGATTTCTTTTGTAGAGATAGCACATTGTGGAGTAATAGATAGGATTGTCAGTAAATGGTTAAGTTTCAGGCTGCTGGTATGCATCAGAATGATGACTAACCTTGTTGCTTAATAGTTTAAAATATGTGAATATGATGGGATACCTCGACTAGTGTTAATTTCGGTGGTTATTATACTACTCTAATGATTATCAGAAATTGCTAAAGAATTGTGATATGTTCTTGTTGTTATGGATAATTACATGTACATATGTTTCATGGTTGTAGATATGTCTACTCGTTGCCCATGAATGCGTTCCAAATCATTAAACTCTTGAGTGAGCACTCTCATGAGAAAAAGCAAACACCTTTGGTGTAGGACTTAGCAGATAGGTTTTAATGGCATGATGTAAATCATCAGTTATGGATTGTGTTCTCTGCCTAGGGAAGATTTCAATCTCCTTACGTCTTCTCGTCGTTCTCTCACTTTTGTAGTACTACCAGTCGAAGTAGTCATGCTGCATTACTTAGGTGTAAGGGTATATCTTCCGACCCCAACGTTGTGTAGTAAATTTTTGAGGACAAGGGGGAGGATGTAACACCCCGAGATTTCGGAACATGAGCATGCCAACCGAATGCATGTGTTTGATACCATAGGTGATATGCGCCTTAGAATTTAACATAATTATTCAACTAAAATTAGGAATGTGTACCTCTGTACGGAAATCTATGTACTTAATTGTGTAACCATTTACACAAGCTCCATGAGAGCACCACTGGTTAGAGGCTTAGGTTGTGAGGGATCTAGAGGTCAGTTGGGGCTAAGCAGAACCTTAGACCCTATTTCTTTTGCACTTTTAATAGGTGCTCGTACACCGTCTTTGGTGTGTCGACTGCACACAAGATCAGACCCTAAGTATAAAAGGAGACTCTCACACATAAACACATGCATGAGAATTTGTTGAAGGAGAGAAACCGTGGGAGAAGAAGAGGAAACACTCCCCTGTAGACACCCCAATTTTGCCCTCTCAGAGTATACAAACCTATTCGATCAACCTTTGACCTTGCCCATGATCTCTGGAAAAAGACTGACATTCTCCGAAGACCTTAAAACCCTAAATACGGGGACCACATACTGAAACAAAACTATATGGTTGAGACCCTGGCTGAAACAATAACTTTGTGGCTCGGACCCAACCAAGACCCGAGAAGATCTCAAATTCCGTGCACTTCCAGATGCATGTAATTTGATTCTATGCATGGATACACATGCAAAATTTATCCCACTTGGATCAGGTTCACTCTTCCCGTGGATCGCCTTAAGACCTGAATTTCTCACCAGTACCTATGTGCTCAATCCGATTCCACGCATATGCAATTGCGCAGAATTAGTCCCACTTGGACTAGGGTATGCCTTTTGTGCAGTGCCCAAAGAACCCGATCCCGCACAGATACACTTGTGCTAAATCGACTCCATGTGTGAGCCAATGCGTGACATCAACCTTGAGGCGGATTGGGACTCTATTCCCTAAACCACCCGGAGACCTGGATCTTGCGCCTAGAGTGAAGCGCAAAATTCAATCCCTCGTGTCACTAGACACATGAAATTGGTTCCCAAACAAACCCGGCCTCTAATTCCCTAAACCGCCTGAACTCCCAATCACGCGCATACGTCACTGTGCAGAATTGGTTTCCTAGGCACACTGGAACTAGAATTCCCGATTTAGAGGCCAACTCAAAGTGAATCAAGCACATACGCCACTGCGCGAAATTCAATTAAGCTCAGCCTCCCTTGCGTGGAATTCATCTATTCCGCACATTCCCCCATACGTGGAATTAGCCCGATACCTATAAAAAGACCCCATTACCTCGCCCAAACAGACAAAGTCAGATAGAAATCCCCCTCTCTCGAGCTTAGGCATCTCCCAACTTTGAGTTCTCTTCTCTGCGATGCTGGAAGGAGGAAGAAGCGCTTAGCTTCCGGTAATCTCTTTCTAGTTTTTTTTAGTTCTCTAACTCTTAGTTCTTAATTTCTAATTCTAGTTCATAGGTTCTAGTTTCTAGTTCTTAATTATTAGGTTCTAGTTCTTAGTTTTAAGCCTAGGATACAATTCTAATTCCATATCTTATTTTTCAAGTCCTAGTTTCTTGGTTCTATTTCTTAGTTCTAGAAGGCTTTAGTTCTTAGTTTTAATCTTAATTCTTAAGCTCTGGTTTTAGTTCTTAGGATCTTAATCTTAGTTCTTAAATTTTCTAGATTCTAAATCCAGTTCTCAATTACTAGATTTTAATTCTAAATCTTCAAACTCCTCAAGTTCGATCCTTAAATCCTCAGTTCCTAATTCAAATTTAATTTTTAATATTTACAAAATACCCCCTAGCCAACCGATTTGCCCAAGGGAGCTTACGGAGGGTCCCTGGGAATGGGATCGATCCTCTCTAGCATAATGGGCCTTAACCTTCCCTTTTTTATTAGACTCCTAGTAGTATTAGGAGACTAAATTAATTAAAATTAGAGTTGTATTAGTGTGCAACTGTGGGAATCGGGACGATCCCCCGTCGCGACGACGCACCCTCTAACGATAAAAAATATAGAGTTGCCACCCGGAGCTTTCGGTGTCCCGGGATACCTAGTTCATTTTTATGAGCACCGAAGTGCTAAAAATATGACTCTGAATCCGGTCCACACCAAAGGCTCTTGGGTGGGGGCATCGGTTATCGATCGGGAAGGTGTTAGGCACCCGATCAACCCGCTTAATGCGATCTCTACTAATGGCTAAAAATTAAATGATGTAAAAGACAAGGAAATGGTTCCTTCTTGCCCAAATGGGCCTCCAATCCTATTTGTGCCCCTCCGTTCCTACCAAAAATTTGGCGGTGTAACGGCACAAATGAAAGAGTAGGGAATGACAAAAAGAGATGGGAGAAGAAAGGGGAGAGCCGGACCCCTCGGGCCCTTGTAGCACCGTAGGAGAGCCTTGCGTGGCTTGCTTTGATGAGCTCTTGAAGGCTTTGTATGGTGGAAAATGGGGTTCTACCTCTAAAAACTTGAAGCTAAGAGGTAGAGAGGGAAGGTGAATGGGTAGAATATACCTAAACTAAGGGATCTAAGGTAAAAAGTATCACTCAAAGGAGATTTTAGAATTCTAGAATTTATATGGGAAGTGTGCACCAAAGGGAGAAAGATCTTCACTTTAAGCTCTTTCTCTCTTAGGCCAAAATTCTCAACCCCTAAACCAAGGGGTGGGGGGCTCTATTTATAGGAAAGGAGTGGATTATGAGGCTACTTAGATGCTAATTGGAGTTAGCAATTAGGTAATCTCAAATCTAAGGTTTCCTAGGATTTTGAGAGCTTGGAAAGGTGTGAAGGTGGTTCTAATGGTGGATGATGGGGTGAGGCTTTAAGCCAGTTGGAGGGTTGCAAATAGGTAAGGAATGGGTGCAACATGACTAATAAAACACACCCCAAAGGTTGAGGTGGTCAACAAGTCAAACCCCAAACACAAATTTCGGGGCAAAAACCCAATGCTACTATTCATATGCCTGGCGCAACAAATAGTTGCGCCAGGCAAATGACAGTAAAACAGTGTTGAACAGTAGCCTGGAAGTTGGCCTCGCGAGGGGTGGGGGGACCCATTTATACCTGGCACAACTATTAGTTGCACCAGGCCATTTGTGGGGGAAAAAGACCTGGCGCAACTATTAGTTGCGCCAGGCAAATCCAGGGGGAAAATGGCCTGGCGCAACTATTAGTAGCGCCAGGCAAAAATATCTCTAAAAGAGCCCGATTTTCAAATGGTCATAACGTTTGATATACAACTTTGATTGAGGTGATTCTTGGCTCGTTGGAAAGCTGGAGAAGTCCTCTTTCCAATGGTATATAATTTAATATCAATAAAAGACCTCAGCTAGTCGTGGTGCACCACTCTTCATCCATTGCCCGGGAAGGTTAGGTTTAGGGTTCGGAATGGGTTCTAAGGGTCGGGATTGGTTTCTAAAGGTTTGGGGTAGGTTCCTAAGGGATCTAGGGTGATTCTTAAGGGTTTGGGGTGATTCCTAAGGGTTCCATACATGCCATCAAAAGCTTAGAATTGTACCTCTCTCGAAAGGTGTTTCAATCTGGCCTTGGGCCAAATTTGGGTGTCTACAGATGCCCCTCTTTGGTATCCGATCACTAATGATCGTATGCCAAAGAAAAGAGACATTCGAAGAGGCCCAAGGCATTACTAATAGGTCCGCTACATTCAAAATGAACTTCAAACATCAGGTGAGTAACACGGTGAGAAAATGAAAGCCCTGGGGTGCCAGGCTAATGATTCGTTCCTCGAGGTAATTGGTTCCCAAGCGCTTAACGACATTACTGGGCATAACCGAGGTGGAATGAGTTGTGAAAGCCCAATAGCTGGGAAAAATGTTCGCCTCTCGAGTTGTGAAAGCTCGTTAGTCAGGAAAAACATCCGCTTCTTGAGTTGATTTGAAGGTGATTGATGTTCGAGATTCATTCTGAATGCAACAGCTTCATAAGAGGGGCGAAGTAAACATACGCAAGGCTCCACAATTTGCGTCCAATCCTACAAGGCATTTGACGACCCATCGATCCCAAAGTTTATTTAGCATGATCGTCTGAGCAAAGTGAATAGATGTCACAACGCTTTTTGGGAGTACGTGCCATTTTTTAAAACGTGACCTAGATTCACATGACCCAGAGCGTCCAGCTTCAAATACCACTAAACAGATCCAACCAGTTATTGGGTGTCTACCCAAAAGGGACATCCAATCCTGGTTTCTGCCAACAATGATCATAAACATCAATTAACTATGCATAAACATGCACCCATTAGGGGCAATGAGCAACAATAAAGGCGATGGAAGCCCCGACCTGAACCCGCTCGGGTACAATTTACGAGGACAAATAACCATCATACAGATACTCAGACGCATGGCGTATACTTTATAGGGATACCGTTGCCCATACAGATTTTAAGCCTGCAAAAAATAAAAAGGGAAATGATCCCTTCTAAATGCATGGTTGCACATAGTTTGATTAACACATAATCTCACTCTCAACAGGTTGGTCTCAACCAACGATTGACCTTCCAACAGAGAATCTGAAGCTTAAGACACTCAAGTTCACATGAATCCAAAACAGAGCGCTCATCGTAAAGATTTAGCAGTGGAGTCGACTCGATCGAAACATTGACTGTTTGACCGGGACTGACACCGTTGCTCCTTCCTTGAAGTAGGATCCAGAATCCAAGGCGTGCCTTAGACTTAGGACGTTATTATAGCACAGTGGTGTTGTTGATAAAATATCGACATTTTTACCACATCAAAACACGCATGTGCATAGCTCTATGGGGGAGCACAGATTTATTCTTTTTCTCTTTTTTCTTTTTTTTTTAAAGATTGCTTTTTTTATCATTTTTTTTTTAAAACAAGCATTATCTGAACCTCAAACCCCAGGAAGCGCATGCCCAGACAACGCATACCAAGAGCCCGTGCCTCCGCAATAGTTTGCGATGAAACTGAAGCCAACGTACTCAAGTTCATGTGATATCGAAAAGACCGAGTCAGAATTGGATGTCCACCGAAGCATACTCAATCTTGGACTCCATCATCAATGAAGTTACAAATGAACAACTATGCATAAACATGCACCGTTTAGGGGCGATAAGCAACAAAGGTGATGGAAGCCCCGACCTAGACCCGCCTGGGTACAATTTATGGGGACAAACGACCATCATACGGATACCCAGACGCATGGCGTACACTTTATAGGGATACCACTGCCCATACAGGTTTTAAGCCTGCAAAAAATAAAAGGGAAATGAACCCTTCTGAATGCATGTTTACACATAGTTGTCTGACGTAGTTTCATATCCGACAAGTTGGAATCAATCCAACAATAGATCTTTTCGAGGATGGAGTTATTCAGACCTCAAACCCCGTAGGGCGCACGCCCAGACAGCGAGGACCAAGACTCTACACCTCTGAAAATATCATGTGACAAACTTGAAGTACAAGGCACTCACGTTCACCTTAACCAAAATATGGAGCGATCAGGGCGAAGATTTAGCGGTGGAGTCAACTCGATCGAAACATTGAGTATTTGATTGGGACCGATACTGTCGCTCCTATTTTGAAATAGGATCTATGGATCCAAGGTGAACCGTAGACCTAAGACATTAATTTTGCACAGCTGCGTTGCCAGTAACATATTGACATCTTACCGCATCGAAAATATGCGAGTGCATAGCTGTGCGTAGCATAAAAACATAGATTTATTTTTCTTTTCAAAATCATTTTCATTCTCTCCTTTTTTAATAGACCTGACGTCGGTGGCAGGATGCTTCATCTGATTTGTCCATCGCTGAGAAGGTGCCTGCTTCGAGGCTTTGGACCGTTTGATGTTCCTGCACATCCTTGAGAAAATGTCAGTCCCTTTTTTGTTTATACATATAAAGAAAATGCATCCTAAACAACGGAAGAAAAAGTAGATTTCTACCTATACTTTTTCATTTTTAAGATATTTTTTAGATTTTTGTTTTTAGAGAATTTTTTATTATTTTTCTTCATTTTTGAGATTGAAATATGATGCTGGAAATGTGTACATGAAAATGAGTAGAAATATATACACATTTTTTGGTGTTTGGATTTTTCTTGATTTTTTTTTGTTTTTGGCTTTTCTTCTTTTTTTGTTTTTGATGCCGCCTTGATAGTGAGATGGAGTAACGGGTCCCATTTTGAGCATAGTCGAACTCTTTCATGCAATCAGTCCTGAGTGAGTTTCTGGATTTTACCAAGGCCGGAACGTTGATCCCTTTGGATTGAGTTAAACCTTTCTCCTTGCCTCGGGTCATACGTTTGACGGTGCGGGTTTCACAAAGACAATTATGGTCGAAACCCGATTTGAACTAGCATGAGTCGCCCAGTCAGTCAAGAGGGTACAGGAAGAGTAACAAAAGGGTTCCTCAAACATCAATCTTCTCAATCAGTCTAAACTTTTCTTTTTTTATTTTTTTATTTGTCTCCTCCCTTTTTAACCCGTGGCGCCCTTTCGGGTTTTCACCACGTCCATGGGTTTAGCTCTCTTACCCCAAGTGCCCTTTCAGGTTTTTACTTGGTCCGCACAAGCCCACTGTTTTTACCCGTAATGCCCTTTCGGGTTTTCACTACGTCCATCTTGCTTTGAGCTTTGTATTTTTATTTTATTATTTTTTCTTTTTATTATATCAAAAGCCACGGCATAGACGTCGATTCCGTCATAGCCGGCTGGACAGGGTTCTGGTGTCGTCTCATGACTTGGCTCATGTTGACTTAACAGATATTATGACTGCTTGCGAACCTACAAAGAGGGCTTCCTTCAAGGTGTAGCTTGGCCATGGGTTAGGTTAGGATTTGAAGGTATGCTGGGTTAAAAGGATTTCCTGGATGCAGCTTCAGTTTTCTTAACGTACTTTCTTTCTTAGGAATTTTTACTGTACATGCCCCTTGATTCTTCTACATTTTTTATTCTTTTTGCTTCATTTCAGGCAATCTCTTTTTGAGGTTTTATTTTTTTCAATTTTTTAGATTTTGATAGTAACTCTACTTCATCTTTTCTCTCTTTTTTTGGTATATGTACACGTATATATATATATATATTTTTGGGGAATGGGTTTATGAAAAGAAAGGCCCAGGCTCAAATGGGGTAGCAAAGGATATCATCATTTTTAGGGATATTTTTAGGCTACTGTGCTTGGAATGATGGCCTCTTTCGGGTGGTTCTTAAGCAGTCACGTATCTGTTTCATCAATACTTACCTTATCGCGAAAGACTAAGAGTAGAACCGTCTGACGTATCCAACGTTGATGGGCTCAGGAAGATGATCTCCGTCCATGGTGGTGAGGCGGATGGCGTATCCCGGCAGCACTTCTCGGATGACGTATGGTCCTTCCTAGTTTGGCTTAAATTTTCCCCTTGGATCGGCATGGAGGGAGGGGAATATCTTCTTCAGCACAGTGTCTCCTACCTTTAGATCTCAACCGCGGACACGTTTATTGTAAACGCGTGTGATTCGTCCCTGGTAAACTTGAGTGTGGCATAAGGCTAGGAGTCTCTTTTCGTCCAGTAAGTTCAGCTGATCAAAGCGTGGTCTCTCTCTTTCTGCTTTGGGTAAGCCTAATTCCATGAGGATTCGGAGCGAAGGTACTTCAACCTCTACCGGGAGGATGGCCTCGGTTCCATACACAAGGGAGAATGGTGTTGCCCCTGTAGCGGTACGGATCGATGTTCGGTAGGCCCACAAAGCAAATGGCAGCATTTCACTCCAATCTCGATAAGTGACGACCATCTTCTCAAGGATGCGGACGACTGTCTTGTTCGCGGCTTCCACGGCTCCATTGGTTTGAGGCCGATAAGGGGATGAGTGATGGTGCTTGATCTTGTATTGCTCACAGAAGTCTCGGATGTGCTTATTCACAAAGTTTATGCCATTGTCCGTGATGATATCTGTGGGTACTCCAAATCGACACACAATATTATTCTTAAGAAACTTCTCAACATGACTAGCAGTGATGTTGGCATATGACGCCGCTTCTACCCACTTGGTGAAGTATTCAATGGCGATGAGGATGAACCGATGTCCGTTTCATGCTTTTGGATTAATCATTCCGACAACGTCAAGGCTCCAGGTAGCAAATGGCCAAGGAGTGGTCATGCAGTGAAGATCAATGGCAGGAGCGTGTATCAGACTGGAGTGTTCTTGACACTTGTAGCATTTTTTGACATGTTTGCAGCAATCTGATTCCATGGTGGTCCAAAAGTATCCCTGCCGCAGAATTTTCTTCGCGAGCATGTGACTGCTGACGTGGGCTCCGCATACTCCCTCATGGATTTCTTTTATAATATTGATCACTTCACTTTCAGTAAGACACCTGAGTAAGATGTTATTGTATGATCGCTTGTATAGGCATTCTCCGCAAATGACATAACCTGCCGCTAAACGTTGAATGGTTTGTCGGTCTGCCTTGGATGTACCCTCTGGGAAAGTCAGGGTCTCGAGGAAATTCTTAATATCTGAGAACCAAGGTGGCTCATCATCAGGCTTTATAGGTTCCTCAATCTGGAGACAGAGGCCGGCTCATTCCTCTGCTCGATCCTGATCGGCTTCATCTCAACACCATAGGGGATTTCAATCATTGATGCCAAAGTTGCTAATGCATCGGCAAAGCGATTCCTTATCCGGGGGACGTATGAGAAAGCCACATCTTGGAAACAAGCTATCAGATCCTTGAGGTGTTCATGATAGGGGATCAGTTTCTCATCTTTCGTCTTCCAGTCACCATTCGTCTGACATATGATTAACTGTGAATCGCCAAATACTCAAAGGTGAGTTACATTCAGATCGAGAGCTGCCTGCAGACCAGTGGCACAAGCTTCATACTCAGTCATGTTGTTAGTGCAAGGGAAGTTAAGCTTGATAGAGACCGGTACATGAGATCCTTTTGGTGAAATTAGGATGGCGCCAACTCCTTGGCCCTCGACATTTACTGCCCCATCAAAGTGCATTACCCATGATTCTTCTGCTTCTTCTGTATCGTCCTCTGTCATGAACAAGATATCTTCATCTGGGAATTCGGTTCTTAACGGCTCATAGTCAAGTAAAGGATTATCAGCAAGATGATCAACAAGCGCCTGCCCCTTGATCGATTTCTTAGTGACTTATGTGATGTCGAATTCAGATAATAAAAGTTTCCAACGTGCGATTCGTCCAGTGAGAGCTGGCTTCTCAAACAGGTATTTCAACGGGTCCATTCGGGCCAAGAGTAGAATGACCTAGGATAGTAAGTAGTGGCAGAGCCTTTGAGTAGCCCATGCAAGAGCCAGGCATGCTTTCTCCAAATGAGAATAGCATGTCTCATAATTAGTAAACTTCTTGCTCAGATAGTAAATGGCCTGCTCTCTTCTTCCTGTTTCGTCGTGTTGCCCTAAAACGCATCCCATCGAAACTTTTGTCGTGGAGAGATACATCAAGAGTGGTCTCCCTGGCTCAGGTGGTACCAAAATAGGTGGATTAACGAGGTAGCTTTTAATTTTTTTGAATGCTGCCTGACAATCATCGTTCCATTCAACGGGCGAATTCTTCCTTAGTGACTTGAAGATCGGTGTGCAGATTGGAGTTAGCTATGCAATGAACCAACTGATATACTGTATTCTGCCCAAAAACCCTCTAACCTCTTTCTCGATAGACGGCGGTGGCATTTCAGTAATGGCTTTGACTTTGATTGTGTCGACCTCGATCCCTCTCTTGCTGACGATGAACCCTAGCAGTTTCCCTGACATAGCCCCAAACGCGCACTTTTGTGGATTCAGACGTAGTCTATATTCCTCAGCCTTTCAAACAGCTTCTGAAGGTTTACCAGATGGTCGCTTCGCTCCGATGACTTGGCTATCATGTCATCAACATACACTTCAATCTCTCGGTGCATCATGTCATGAAATAGTGCAGTCATAGCTCTCTGGTATGTCGCACCTGCATTCTTCAGCCCGAATGGCATGACTCGATAGCAAAAGGTTCCCCAGGGGGTAATGAACGTTGTCTTCTCACGATCAACCTCTGCCATTTTGATCTGATTGTATCCTAAGAATCCATCCATAAAAGAAAGCACCCTGTGCTTAGTGGTGTTATCGACCAAGATGTCGATGTGTGGCAGTGGGAAATCGTCCTTTCGGCTCGCTCTATTCAAATTGCAAAAATTGATGCACATGCGGACCTTTCCATCCTTCTTTGGCACAAGTATGATATTGGCTTGCCACTGCGGGTACTTGGATACCATGAGAAACCCCACATCATACTGCTTGATGACCTCGTCTTTGACTTTCAACATCCATTCGGGTCGGAGACGTCTCAGCTTCTGCTTGACTGGCTTCATATCAAGATAGAGGGGCAACTCATGCTCGACCAAATCAGTATCTAGACCAGGCATGTCCTCGTATGACTAGGCAAAAATGTCTTGGTATGATCGAAGGAAGTCGATCATGCTTTTTCTTTCCTCAGGAGATAGTGGCGTTCTAATTTTGGTTATCATAGGCTCAAAGTCGGCAAACCAACCAAGGAGCTCATCGGGGAGCTCCTCGAAGGGGACATCTTCGTCCAGACTCATGATCCCTACCTCTTCTTGTATTTCTACAGGGAAGGGGTCGATTTCACGTGGGACGGGTATTTTGATTAAGGCATCCTTTTGTGGGACATTTTCTAAAATTTTAAATGACAATATATTTGGACTTTGGATTTTTTCAATGTTTTTAGGATTTTGTGTTTTTTCCATGTTTTTGAGATTTTTGTTTTCTTCTATGTTTTTGAGATTTTCATTTTCTTCGGAGACGGGCCCTTGGCAAGGCTAGTTGCTATACACACAAGGTATTGCCTGCCAAGGGCTTATCTAACTTTTTATAGGTTGTTTTTTTTGGGAAACAGGCGCCAAACTTTAGGCCACTTCCTACTTCCAGCGTTTACGGCAAAAATGCCCAGTTGCGTACCTGAGGGGTTACTCCTTTACCTAATTGGATGGAGGGTGCTGACTGATATGGCTCCTTGGGGTCAGTTTCCATCACGTTAATCCCCATTTCATCTGAGATGATATCCTCAAACGTTAACACGGCTTTGTGGTGATTCACCACAGGGGGGCTTGTTCAGGTACCGACCGTCGTTCCTTGAAAAGGGACAGCGCGGCCAAATCTATCTCCAAGCTGGGAAGCGAGATCTGGGGATTGGTGGGATAGACTGGGGCTATGGGTCTGTGTGGGGTCAAATGGGTTGCCCCATTTCGATCGAACTTCACGACTTTTGCGCTGACAAAGGAATCCCTGATGTGTGGCCTAGGGCGAGGCTTCTCCCCTATGTTGATTCCTCGAGCCCTTGCAGCCGCGGCGAACCTGGCTTTCTCTTTGGCCTCTCGAACCTCTTACTCTGTGGGCTTATATCCTAGCCCGAATCTTACCTTCTGTCCCTTAGCCACAACTGGCTCTCTTCTGCCTTATAATTTGGGTCCTAGACCCCTTCCTTTTTTATAGCCCCACTTTTGGAGCATTGCCACTGCCGCTACCATACCGCCTCCCGTTTTAGACATGATGCCCTCAATGGGTTCTGGGAGTATAGCTGACACCTCATACTCAAAACTGTGGAGGTCGACGTCCTCAGCGGTGTGTGGTATATCGAGCATATTGGGTTTCTCCACACTATTGGTGGCCTTTTCTTTCTCACTGTGCCCTTCTCCAGTGATCGTGATAATCTTATGCCCAAATGCAAATTTGAGTTTTTGGTGCAATGTGGAAGGTATGGCCCCGACTTCATGTAGCCACGGGCACCCCAATAACAGATTAAATGAGGATTTGATATCCATGACTTGAAATAAGATGGAAAAGGTCATTGGCCCTATCAGCAGCTCAAGATCAACTTCTCCCATTATTTCTCTCCTGGTATTGTCAAACCCTCTAGCGCTGGTTCTGGTGGGCCTTAACATGCACGGATCAACCCCAATCTTGGTGGTGGTTCTCAACGGGCATATATTCAATGCAAACCCATTATCGATTAGTACCAAGGGAATAATCATATTTCTGGACTCAACGGTTATATTTAAAGATTTTGAGTGGCTACCGCCTTCCTCAGGTAAATCGGCATCAGAAAATGAAATGGCATTTGGAGCCATCACTTGTCCAATTATCTGCCCGACTTCGTCTGGGCTAGCTTGGAGTGATACATGTGCATTTTTTAATGCCCCCATTAATGCTTGGAAATGAAGTGGGGATGTCATCAACAGATCCCATACAGTGATATGGGCAGGCATTCTTCTCAGCTGAGTCTCCAGTATATGTTCTCGACTCATTTTCTCGAAGGGGTTCATCGCGCTGTCTTTCTTTCCTTCGGGTTGGGCCTATGCTGCTGCTCGTGCTTTGGGTTGCTTCGATATCCTCCCTGATCTCGTAACAAAATCTACTGCCCCTTCTTTGTTGCTACTTCCAGCATTGATATCTGTTTGTTCGTAGCTTAGTCGGACCTGATGAGGATCATAGGTTGGTCCTGAGAGCTGGAGTGGTGTGGCAGTCGGTGCTTGAGATATTTGTATGGCGGGCTCAAAGGGCATGGCCAACACCTGATTTATTTCGGTGGTGGAGGGTTGGGAAGATAGATTGGGCCAAATGGAGGTAGTGGAGCTTGAGGGTGGTGGCATTGGAGGGAAGGAGGTGAAAGTAGGCCATTGATACCTAGTGGGTGCTGGTGGCAGATGGGGGGTTTGATGGGCCGTTAGGTAATTGACCGGGGTGGTGGAATTCGCTGGTGGTTGAGCTAGGGGTGATAGAGTGGGCGTAGGCCATTGATAACTGATGGGTGTGGGTGTTGGATTGGGGGCCTGGTGGCTTAAAGGGTAATCGATGGGGGTTGTGGTGTATGGTGGTAGTTGAAATGGGGCGGGCACAGGCCATTGATAACTGGTAGGTGCGGGTGTAGGATTGTGGGCCTGTTGGCTCATCGGGTAATCGATAGGAGTTGTGGTGTATGGTTGGTATGCATTGATATTCACATAATTGATGGGTGTGGGCGATGGAAAGTATGCCCTGAGATCCAAGGGTTCAATTTGTGGAGTCGGGTTGGGGAAATAATCTGACAAATTTAGGGGTTCAACTACCCCTATATTCCTCTCTTCAACGTTTCTTAACAGCGATGCTACATAACTCTCCCGATCATTGATGTAATCGGATGGGTCAAATTCAAACTCCTCATCTTCTATCATTTCGATGGTGGGTCTGGGACCTGCTCCTCTGGTAGGATGTGGGGGTAGTGGTACTTGATGAATATTAGCATGCTGAGCAGGTGCAGGGGGAATGATTTTCCCGGCATCGATCAAATCTTGGATAGCGTGGTTCAACAGGAAGCAGCGATCAGTAGGGTGACCCAGACCCTGATGAAAATTGCAGTGGGTATTTGGGTCATAGTTCTTTGGGATCGGGTGAGGAGGAGGTTGCGGTTGGTAGATAGCCACTAATCCCTTTTCCACTAACAGGGGTAAAAGTACACTCAATGATTGCCCAAGAGGCGTAAAGACTCGGTCGTAGCGGGCGCTCCTCTGTTTCAGGGTCATTTGCATTCCTTGCCCATTCCCCATTCTTTGTATCTGCTCAGGCCTAACTGGTGCCAGTGGGGCTACCTGAAATTGAAACGGAGCAGTGTTATTATTGGGCCTGGTATTGGCTATGTCCTGGACATCGCCCCCTGTTCTCTTCTCATTTCTTTGCTCAGAAAATCTTCTGACCCCGCTAGGGCCCCTTGAAGTATTCTTACTCAGACATCCTTCCCTGATGGCATCCTCGCACCGGTTGGCATTCCTCACCAAATCAGCAAAACTAGACTGCTATTAGTACACAAAAAAATTAGAAATCACTGGCAGAGTGTTCTTCGAAATCATCTCTATCTGCTCATCATCTGGTATTCTATTTCTGACTTGAGCTGCCAGTGCTCTCCATCGCCCTAAGTAGTCACTGAAGGTCTCATTTGGATTCTGCTTCAACCGGGCCAAATCAGACTTGCGTGGTTCAATATCAGTATTATAAACATACTACTCTTGGAACAAATGTGTTAAATCTTTCCACGTCTTCATCATCGAGGGATCAAGAGATGTGAACCACCTTAGGGTCGGTCCGGTCAAGCTTTTCTGAAAGACTTTTATTAGCAGTCTTTCGTCCCCCCCGTACTGGCACATGTCCCCACAATAGGACTTGAGGTGTGCGATCGGGTTGCCTGTGGCATTGTACTTGTCAAATACTGGCATTTTAAATTTGGGGGGCAAGGGGACCTCAGCAAATAGACATAAGTCCTGAAGCCTGTCGCGTGGATTTCAAAGACCACCCATTTTCACTTATTTTTGTATTTTGTCTAACTGTTCTTTCAGCTGCTCCGACTCTTTCGATATAGGGGCCGCTTTCTCGGCTGTCAGTCAGACTTCACTCTGGGCTACCAAGGGGTGGGCAATTACTGGTGGAGAGTTGAGGCTGGTCAATGCCCCAGCATAGGCCCTGCTGTTCCTAATCTCGTCCTCTTCATACTGCTGGTCGGCGTAATGTGCAGTGAAGACGGGATTCTCAACCTGTTGCTACATGGGTTGGATGGGAATGACATGAGTAGGGGTTGGGTGAGCCCATTGGGAGGGAGGAAAGGTTTGTTGGGTGATGGGAATTTGGTTTTGAGGCGAGGCCTGGTAGAGCCATTGGGTATGGGGGAAGGTTTGGAGATGGCCTTGGGGTGTGGGGCCATGGGGGAATTGGGTTTGGGGGATGACATGGGTTTGACCTAGCTGTGAAGGTTGGGTTAGGTGTTGGGGGTGTTGTGGAAGGTATGAGTGTGGGGTTTAGGTTTGGGCCATGAACCCTTCATCATTTTGGGTCATGGGCCACTGATAGGTTTGGGCCATGGGCCCTGGATAGGTATGGGCCAATGGACCTGTGTAGGTTTGGGCCATGGGCCCTTGGTGAGTCTGGCCCAATGGGCCTTGATGGATTTAGGCCATGGGGCCTTGGTGGGTCTGGGCCATGGGCCCTTGGTGGGTCTAGCCAATGGGCCTTGTTGGGTTTGGGCCATAGGCCCTTGGTAGGTTTGGGCCATGGGCCCTTGGTGGGTCTGGGCCATGAGCCCCTGATGGGTTTGGATTTGATGGGTTTGGCCCAATGGGCCCTGGGGGATATGGGTAATGGGGTTTTGGGCCAATGGGCCTTGGGGATGATGGGTAGTCGGGTATTGGGCCATGGGGCCTTGGAGGTCATGGATGGTGGGGTATTGGGCCATGGGGCCCTGAGATGTATGGGAAAAGGGGGTTTGGGCCGATGGGCCTTGGGGTGTATGGAAGTTTGGAGGTTGGGCCATTTGGCCTTGGGGTGTATGGATGGTGGGAGGTTGGGCCATGGGGCCTTGGGGTATGTGGGTGATGGGGTTTTGGATGGTGTGGATTATGGGAGGTTGGTTGGGGTCATGGGGGAGTGAAGCATGGAGGTTTGCTAAGGTGTGGGATGGATGCATGGATGTGGGGTGTGGAGCCGAGATATTTTGGGAAGCCCTCTATGAGGAGTATGCTTGGAACATCTCCTCCATCATGGCTATGGAAGGGGGGTGGGATGTGGATGGTGGATTTAAGGGGTTATGGGGTATAGATGGGATGGAGGTGGTGGAAAAATTGGGCATGGCCCTGGTATAATTGGGCATGGCCACGGTAGGTGGGGGTGTATGGGGTGGATGAGGGGATGTATTGGGTATGTTTTGGGATGATGGGGGGCATGATTAGGAAGGATGAGGAAAATTGGGCATGGCCCCGGTAAAAATGGGCATGACCCGGATGGATGGAGGATCTTGCGGGGGGTTGGATAGGGTGGAAGTAGTGTATGTGAATGTGGGTGGATTGGGTCTATAGGGGATGATGGGAATTGGGGCATGGATGTGGATTGGGAAAATGGGTTTGGCATGGGCGTGGTTTGGGCAAGAGAAGGGGAATGGGGGGTTGGACTTTGGATATTTTGGGGGGTAGTGGTTGGGAATATGGGGGCGTCGAATGGGCCGGTAACGGTAAAAGGGGATTGAGTGAGGGGGATGGTGGAAAAGATTTCTCCCGAATGGGAGTGGGTTGGAGAATGTGGTGGGGATGAATTGGGATCGGCGTAAATCGGGTCCACTACCCACGACATTCTTCGGGAGTGGGTCGGGTAGGGGTGCCTTGGATAAGGCCCAAAAATCCTTCTCCTTCTTCCCCTACGGGACGACAGAGGGCAAGATGATGCCATTGTGCCGGCACCACAAACTAAATATTTTTTAGGTTTTGATTATATATATATATATATTTATTTTTTTAATTTTATGAAAACTTTTGAAAAAACAAAGGTTCCGAGGCCTTGGAATTTCCTTTTCGGGTGGCTCTCGTACCTTAATTCAAGACCCGCGGTGACGGTTCCGATGCACTTCGGAAGAATCGAAGGAGAACCTTCGATCTATTGAAGACACGGAAATCGAGCCAAATGACCCGATCCCCTGAAATGAGCTAAAAAGAAGTTGCCTTCTCTTGACCGGTAGGGGCGTATTGGGTGTCGGAGATGGCGGGGCCTAAACAAAGCACTATGCACACTGATCGGGAACCTTGGGAGGTAGAAAGGGCCAAGGGTTCGGGTTGGATGCTGCCAAATAAACCTGGTGCAACTAATACTTGCGCCCGAGTTGCAGGGGAGGACTTTTACACAGGCGCAACTATTAGTTGCGCCAGTTATAAAATCCAATGTTTTTACATTGGCGCAACTAATACATGCACCAGGCAAAAACTGCCTCTCCAGAACAGAGAACAGCAGCCATTGATGCCTGAAATGAGTCTCTTTTTGGTTTTTTTGTGGAAGCTAGGCTTCCGGGAACTGAGCAGTTTTAAGGTGATCGATTCTCTCCTTACCGCACCTAAAGGATTGAGTCCAGTTAACTCGCTAACACGCTCCCCAAGGGTTTTAAGCTTCGAAATGGGAACCCACCTGATATACCTCTAGTGCAAGCGCCTTCTCAGATACTAGGTGGGCTGAGACTTTTCTGGATCATCACCACTAGGGGCTGCCGCCATACTAAGACCCGGGTGTTCGTATGTGTGCCTAAACCAACCCTTTTGAAAAATCTACCCCGCAAACCAAATTTATTAAGCTCCCTAACTTGGTTCAATTTTAATTTTTTTCAAAGCTTTTCTCTTTTTTTGGAAGTTTTCTTTAGTTCAAAGACCGAGGGCGATTATCCCATGCCGCCACTACGGGCCGGCGTCCACTGTTAGGATATGAATAATAAAAAAGACGGGCCCAGTCAAGCGACTAGGCGGGAAATATAAAGTACTGAAATTTAAAAGGTGCCAATCAAGTGACTGGGTAAAAAGTTGTTGAAATTTAAAGCAGAAATGTAGGGGTGGGTAAAAGAAAGGTGTCAGTCAAGTGACTAGGCCAAAATTGCAAAAATTTAAAGCGGAATCGTAGGGGTGAGTAAAAAAAGGTGCCAGTCAAGTGACTAGGCAAAGATTGCTGAAATTTAAAGAGGAATCGTAGGGATGAGTAAAAAATGTGCCAGTCAAGTGACTAGGCAAAGATTGCTGAAATTTAAAGCGGAATCGTAGGGGTGAGTAAAATGACGTAATCGGAAGGGTGAGTGACAAAAAAATAGCAATAATAATAATAAAAACAGCAATAAAATGTTAGAAAAATAAAAAAAAGGCATAGTTCAAGGGGAAGCTCTACTAGCTAATCCCCAGCATAGTCGCCATCTGTGAAACCGTGGGAATCGGGACGATCCCCCGTCGCGACGATGCGCTCTCTAACGATAAAAAATATAGAGTCACCACCCGGAGCTTTCGGTGTCTGTTAAGACTTGAAAAGTACCACTTTTCACCCCTTAACTTAACCTTTGATTAGACCCTTAGCTATTTAATAAGTTCTTGTTAAGTGTTTTATGTAGGTAATAATCAGCAGTGAAACAAGGCCAGGAATCCTACTAAGGAGCCTGTTTTGGCACCAGAAGTCCCTCAGAAGGATGGACTCTGAATCTAGACCTGGAATGAGCCTCGCGTAGTCCAACTAAGCTTCTCAAGACTTTACAATAACTACTCGCGCAGCTCTCACGAAGCTCAAGGGTAGAACACATCGCGCAGTTCAAAGCAGACCTCTCTCTACCTCGCGCAGTTCGCTCAGAATGGCTGAGGAGAGAGAGCTTCAAGAGACTCCTCGCGCAGCTGTCGCGCAGTGGCCACGGGATGCAATTATCAGAAGAGAACTCCTCGCGCAGTTCTCGTGCCATTCAAGAAGAAAGCATCCTCGCGAAGATGGAGCCATCCTCGTGAAGATCAGTCAAGACATGAAGCCTCATGCAGTTCAGAACTCCTTAAAGCCTCGCGAGGAAACTTGCGAAGTCCATTGAAGAGAAGTGCTCGCAAAGTTCTCGCGCTATTCAAATCTGTCCTCTCGAAGATCAACCCAACGATCGCACAGCTACCTCGTGACTGCTTAAACTCCAACCCCGCGACATCTGAGGCTTTGATGTCTACTCAACCTCGCGACTGCCTGAAGAGCAAACCAAGGCAAACTCACGACGGTTGAAGCTTCAATATCAAATCATCCTCGCGAAGAGCAAGAGCTACTACGCGACAAGTCTGGGAAACAAAGGGGCTACCTAGCGAAGCTCTGACCTTTAACTTCCATCTCTTCAGCAGAGGGCCTTCTAGGAATTTCCAGCGATTAGGGCACGCACTCCCACGCTCAAATCTCCGTGCACGTGCCCCAAGGCATCCAAAGATAACTATTCGACCATGTGGCATCATTAAAATTAGGGTTTCCCTAACCCTAATGCGCCGCCACACCACTGCTATATAAACCCATACTTAGCTTAGGTTAAAAAAGGGGCTGAAAATTCCTGGAATAGCTGGGAACACATCTCATTTCTTGGAGACTTGATCTGAGATCGTTTTTCTTTTCTTTTTGTAGCTGTAAGTAGTTTTCTATTTCTTTTCCCTTCTCTCCATAGTCCAGCACTTGCTGGCTATGTCTTTGTATGCTTTTTAAACTAGATCAATGGAAGTTTTGTAATAGGATTTGTACTCTGTGGGATTTGTGTTTGAATGTGAGATGCACTGTGCAAGGCTGCTGCCTTGTGATCCGCCATTGCTTTGGCTGTGATTCAAAGCAATGGAGGACTGATTCTAAGGGCCACTCAGATCTAAGTGACCTGTGTGTCTGGGCTATCATGGTCATATACAGCCTTAGCCCCACCACAGGACCCACTAGATCTGAAATCCCCATGGGAGCTTGAGCTGGTAGCCTTGTAACCATGGTGGTGGCAGCGATATTCTTGTTTTATCTTGGGCTCCATGAGGAGGATAGCCTCTGGGATAGTCTGTGACCATTCAAGTGGATAGGTTATAGCCTTAGGGTGATTCTAATCCACCGATCCAAGATGGATCCTTCTTCTTTACACCTGAGCTTGTAGAAGCCTGGTGGGAGATTGTACAGAGGCAGACTCCCCTACATTTGTATAGATCCGCTATTAGATGTTAGATCTGATACGGTTATAGAGATTGTAGGCTTGTGACTAGACCATTGTAGCGTCACTCAAGCAATGGACAGCTAGATCAAAGGTTGCACTCAATCTCTTGTTGGTTCTATGTGTCTGGGCTATCATGGTCCTATACAGCCTTAGCCCCACACTTAGAGCTTTAGAGGTTGAGGTTCCCTATGGATTCTTGAGCTAGTAGCCTAGATGAAATAGTGCCTATAATGGTTAACTTGTTTTGACCCATCCCTGGATTGTGGTTCCCCTATGGGATAGTCTATGGCCATTCGAGTGGACAGGTTATAACCTTAAGGGATTGAATCATGGCAGAGAGATGGGTTGGATCCTTTCTCCTCAGTTGTGATAATGTAGCCATTGGACAGGATTTCTATAACATCATATCTGAATCTGAGTTATAAAGCTCCTCTGATCTAGGCTCAATGACATACTTTTCACACTTTTATATTTATTTTCCACACTCCATCCATCCTCTCAACCCTTTCTGTAGTTTAGAATACCTAGAATAAGTGACCTTAAACTCCCCTCATTTTTAGGACTGCCAGATCTGTAGTCAGATCTGGAGGGACTACTAGAGATGGCTCCCTTGGAGCCGTAGATCACCTTTCCCTGTGGGACAAACTCTTACTTATCAAAACTTGCCACAATGGACCCTGTATCTTGCAGGTCTAGGATTTCTTAGTTGTGCTGATTCCATCCTCCATTTTATCTTGATTTTAAATTTCGTTTACCACAACCAATAAAGCAAGCACACACTCAAAAATCCGCCAACAGTGTCTCGGGATACCTAGTTTATTTTTATGAGCACCGAAGTACTAAAAATATGACTCTGAATCCGGTCCACACCAAAGGCTCTTGGGTAGGGGCTTCGGTTATCGATCGGAAAGGTGTTAGGCACCTGATCAACCCGCTTAACGCAGTCTCTACTAATGGCCAAAAATAAAATGATGTAAAAGACAAGGAAATGGTTCCCTCTTGCCCAAATGGGCCCCCAATCCTATTTGTGCCCCTCCGTTCCTACCGAAAATTTGGCGGTGTAACGGCACAAATGAAAGAGTAGGGAATGCCAAAAAGAGATAGGAGAAGAAAGGGGAGAGCCGGAGCCCTCGGGCCCTTGTAGCACCGTAGGAGAGCCTTACGTGGCTTGCTTTGATGAGCTCTTGAAGGCTTTGTA
This sequence comes from Chloranthus sessilifolius, assembly GCA_021018995.1. NCBI lineage: Eukaryota > Viridiplantae > Streptophyta > Magnoliopsida > Chloranthales > Chloranthaceae > Chloranthus > Chloranthus sessilifolius. The sequence goes on along the minus strand of CM037584.1, from coordinate 151,055,716 downwards.
TGGTGGAAAATGGGGTTCTACCTCCTAAGACTTGAAGCTAAGAGGTAGAGAGGGAAGGTGAATGGGTAGCATATACCTAAACTAAGGGATCTAAGGTAAAAAGTATCACTCAAAGGAGATTTTAGAATTCTGAAATTTGTATGGGAAGTGTGCACCAAAGGGAGAAAGATCTTCTTACTTTAAGCTCTTTCTCTCTTAGGCCAAAGTTCTCAACCCCTAAACCAAGGGGTGGGGGGCTCTATTTACAGGAAAGGAGTAGATTAGGAGGCTACTTAGATGCTAATTGGAGTTAGCAATTAGGTAATCTCAAATCTAAGGTTTCCTAGGATTTTGAGAGCTTGGAAAGGTGTGAAGGTGGTTCTAATGGTGGATGATGGGGTGAGGCTTTAAGCCAGTTGGAGGGTTGGAAATAGGTAAGGAATGGGTGCAACAGGACTAACAAAACACACCCCAAAGGTTGAGGTGGTCAACAAGTCAAACTCCAAACACAAATTTCGGAGCAAAAACCCAATGTTACTGTTCATATGCCTGGAGCAACTATTAGTTGCGCCAAGCAAATGTACAGTAAAATAGTGTTGAACAGTAGCCTGGAAGTTGGCCTCGCGAGGGGTGGGGGGACCCATTTATACCTGGCGCAACTATTAGTTGCACCAGGCCATTTGTGGGGGAAAAAGAACTGGCGCAACTATTAGTTGCGCCAGGCAAATCCAGGGGGAAAATGGCCTGGCGCAACTAATAGTTGTGCCAGGCAAAAATCCCTCCAAAAAAGCTCGATTTTTAAATGGTCATAACTTTTGATATACAACTCCGATTGGGGTGATTCTTGGTCCTTGGAAAGCTGGAGAAGTCTTCTTTCCAATGGTATACGATTTGATATCAATAAAAGACCTCAGCTAGTCCTAGTGCACCACTCTTCATCCATTGCCCTGGAAGGTTAGGTTTAGGGTTCGGAATGGGTTCTAAGGGTCGGGATTGGTTTTTAAAGATTCGGGGTAGGTTCCTAAGGGATCTAGGGTGATTTTTAAGGGTTTGGGGTAATTCCCAAGGGTTCTATACATGCCATAAAAAGCTCAGAATTGCACCTCTCTCGAAAGGTGTTTCGATCGGGCCTTGGGCAGAATTTGGGTGTCTACAATTAGGAAATTAAAATTACTTAGAGTTAGAGTAGTATTAGGAGAGGAGAGTGAATCAACTATAATTAGAGCAGGATCAAGAAAACTAGACTAACTAAACTCCCAAGTGACCCAGAGCTGTTGAAGTCGGCCGACTGACATTCCACAAAGAAGTCAACCCACACCCCAAAACGCGTGATCAATGACATGTTGCAGTATTGATAAATATCTGCAGCTGGCGATCACATGAAACCAGGTATTTTTCACTCAGAATTTACCTCTTTATTTTTAGTATTTAATATCTTTTAATTTATTATCCACCGCCCTAGACAGAGTCCACTCGGACCGAATTGGGCCACTTCTTTCGGAGACCGAAAGGGACCCAAAAAATGCACGTACCAACAGACTGGCGATCGCGATGGGACATCTTATCACTAAAGACACCTCCATTTAGTTAAGTTCTCTTTTACTGCATATGGTTTTCCTTTTTGCTTTATCTTGGCCACTCGTCGCACTCACACCCCCGAGGGTTTCTTGAGAGTGCATGATTATTTTCCAAAGATTGGAAAAGTCGGGAATATGGAGAATAAAGCTCGATGACCCACTATTATGGGGGTATTAAAATAATCTCATGTACGGTGAGGATCCATCTTACAACTCAGCTCAATACAACCGAGAGATCAACATGGCCGGTGGTGAAGAAACTCCCTTCATCCCTCTGAGCACCAACAACAACGACGGATGCAGAGACAGCAGTATCAGGCAGAACTTCATAGCCTGACAACTCATGAAACTCAGCATCCAGAGACTACAAAGGGGAGGTGACGGCGTCGAAGAACTGCTACAAGGCTTAGCCACCACATACGAGACCATCAAGGAATGGTGGGACGCGAAGGAATGGGAATGATAGAGGCAAGAAAGATCACCACATACTCTAAGTATGATATCACCACGTATATCGTTGATAAGATAAACTGGCCGTACCCTCTTCGATGACGATCATCAAGGTAGAACTCGCTCCTAGATTGTCAAGAAAGACGCCACTGTAAGAGTGGAGGATCTTCCTAAGATGCTTGATGAATACATGGCCAAGAGAGAACGTCTCGGAACTTTGTTCATATTCGACAAGTTCTGTCAGGACTTCGAATTCAGCTTACCTGTAGGATTTAAGCCACCTAAGTTTAATAAGTACAGCAACACCGATAATCCAAACCACCATCTGGAATTATTCTACAATGACAACCAAGGCCTTCTCATCCACTATTTCCAGAGGTCACTAGAAGGAGAGGAACTCGATTGGTTCGCTGGACTACCACTGCACAAGATCGATACGATCGATGATTTGCCTAGTCAATTCCTCGGTCAATATAACCACCTGATTCAGGAAGCCGTCAGCCTCAGCGACCTGATCGACGAAGAGTTTACAGACATTGTCGGACGATGGAGGAAACTCATTGCTAGGACCGGATGTTCAATGAAAAAAAAGGATTCCATCGACATCATCATTGATAATACTAGAGAACCCTTGAGAAGTGCACTTATCATAAGCGACTGCCCCGACTTTGCTACTCTTCACCTTCGAGCTTCCTCGCCTTATCCATAATAGCATGGAGAGCCGAGCAGGTCAACACCATCACTAACCAAGGGCAGAATTCCTGAAATGGGAACTTTCAGCCAAGAAATCCTGGATAGAGCTAAGGCCAACAGCGGAACCCAAACCAAAACTAGGGTCAAAATTACTAAAGGTATCATAACCAAAAACAAAATTAGTACCATAACAAGAAGCAGTACACCAATCAAAATGCCTACCAGAACGAGAATCAAAACACAGCACAGAATAGTCGGTCAATGCCCATAATTACAACAATGTGCTCCATCATAAAATTTCGATCAGTAGACTTGGGGCCCTGACTAGCCAAAATGCGAGCACTACCCTCTGTTACCTGACACCATTCGCAACATCTTCCTCCTTAGTAATCAGGACCTCCTCAGATTTCCACCAGAGCGACCCTGACCCTGGCCAGCAAACCTAGACTACAATAAATTCTATGCATTCCATCAGTTTATGGGACACAACCTAGAAGACTACTGGGTTTTACACGATGTGATCTACGATATGAATGATCAAAACCAGATTGACTGGGAGTCTCTCAGGAATTCCAATCCCAATAACAACCAACCTTCATAAAATCTGGGGATTATCAACAATCCCATGCCCAACCATAACCAAGGAGCGGTATCCCACATCACCACGATAGATCTCTCCAGTCGGCCTTCTTTCCATCCTTCTACCTTGATCACCCGCCTCCATCCTCCTGGTGCCTCTGTTAATCCTATAGAACCTCCAAAGCCCCCAACTATTCGGCCACACCCCTCGACCTTGATCACTCAGATCGCACCTCCGAATCCACCACCTTATCCAAACTTTACCCGAATTCGTGTCCAATTATTCAGGGCACAGAGACCAAACCTTCATGAACCTTTGTCAGAACCCCTCACTCCTCCAAATTGTTAGTTAACTCCATCGCTGTTTCTCTCATCTAACTCTGAACTTGAAAACAAAGAACATATTCTCCAAATCGTAGCCCAAATCGCGTCATGGGTCGACGGACTCTCCCCAAATGCCTCAAGTCAAGGACGCAAGGTAGTAGTTAAGCACCAGTCGAATCCGGAGATAAGTCAACAACAGGAAGAACCTGACAAGCAGGAAGCGTTTATTTCCACCTTCCTCATAGAAGAAGACTACACACAGTACCTCCTACCATGGAGTGGCATAATGCCGATACGTGTCCCCCCTTCAAACTTTACCCCGTCCCTAACAAATGCTACTAGGAGCTCATCAACCCAGGTTGCGACGTGGCTCAAAGGTCAGCAGCCAGTGTGCCCAATCCTCAAGTCAGGAACTACTTACCACCATCACCATTCCCTCGAGAGGAGGCTACAAGCACACAACCGTAAAAGAGGATAGCAAAAGAGAAGGAAGCTAACTTTCCATCGACCTGGCAAAGAGATACTAGAGCTTATCAAGAATCGGGCGCTGATTCCAGCACCTCAACTACTTCAATCAATTGCAAATCGGGTGCATCAACCAGGCAAAGAGATAGCACTTGAATCAGGATAGGAGTATGATCTCCTATGACATCTCTAGAAGATTCTATCATAAATATTGATACTAGAGCTTATCAAGAAATTGTCTGACCATCATCAGCTACTGATAAAGACACTAGAAGAGACACAAATAGATGAGGATACCACTTTAGACGAGTTGCACTAGATTACCTCGGTCATGGCCCAGCCACCGGCCCTTACCTTTACAGATGCGGATATGCCAAAAGAATCTTTACAAGGAAGTTCAGCCACTATATATTTGATGGTCATAATCAGAGGGTTCTCAGTACCCCATGCACTAGTTGACACAGGAGCAGGGCTTAACATCTATCCAATAATGATGCTTAAGACGCTCGAATATACTAAGCAGGACATAAGGACGAAGGCCTTCGTCCTTATCCCCCATTGCATATGACGGTTTTAGGCACTTCGCCAAAGGACCTATCAAGCTCCAAGTCCACCTCGGGCCAGTAACAAAAGATGTCACCTTCCACGTTTCTGACTTTTCTAGTACTTACAATCTTATCTTAGGAAGGAAGTAGCTGGAATCCATGAAGGCTGTGACATCCACATACCACCAGTGTGTCAAATTTCCCCACAAGGATTCTATCGTCAGAATATATGCCGACACACCTCTCCAAGAGATAAACACTGACTACAAGACAAGTATCCCAATGGCTCACGACTCAGTGTTATCTATTGGTCACACTAAAAGAGTGCAAACCCCCGATGACGCGGCAATAGAAGTCAACCATCCCGGCTCTCTTACAACATGCCCACAAAGATTAACAAGAAGAGAAGCAAGCCCTGACCTTACCCGGCTATACGACATCAACCTAACTGTGACGAAGGGATGGGACCTTATGTATAAACTAGGATACATCGCACATACAGGACTCGACAAGAATAAGCAGGGGTGCATAGGTCCCGTCGTCCCAAAGAAAGTTCATAAGCACACAGGACTGGGCTACTAATCAGGCAGTAAATAAGCCAATATACTACCAACTTCACCAAAGTGGTCACTATACGGCCATTTTGTCTATGAAACCATCGAAAAGGCCAATGCGCCGAAGAGACAGGAAGTGTCCTTCACCAAGCTGCAGATAACAAAGATTGAGCAAATGACCAAACCTTTCGTCTACCTGACCAACTTGAATCGAGACGGTGATGATATGGATAAACCAGTCGAAGGAGTTGGACCATTGTTCAAGACCGAGGCACCCTCCACTGTAGAAAGATAGGAGTCTCCAAAACTTGAACCACACATAAAAGACTGGGAGTCAACTGGCGAGGAAGACTTATATCGCCGCTTTGGGGATTAGAGAAGAATGAGAGTCATATATCTCCCAACTTCCGTAGTTATTCCAACCTCACAAATCAGTAGGAGAGGACTGGCTCTCGATGTCAAGCGAAGAAGAAGACTATTCGATAAATCTTACTGACGTAGAGCTAGAAGATCATCTTAGAACGGAGCATCTAAGATTGCTTGAAGAAGTCAATCGCTCCCAGAATGAGGATTCAGAATCTTACCATGAATTCGACTACCGACCCATACTTGGCAATTGACGGTGCCCACACTATTGTCCTTACCCAGAGTTACCCTACTGCAACCTATGTGCATCTATCCTAGTACGTTGCGAGAGCCATCCTACACTAAGTGTGGCAAATGACCAGGGCAAAAGATCCTCACATTACCTTTATAAAGGCTGAGAAAGAACTAGAGCTAGACACTCCTCAATCCCCAGAAGTGCCCCACATGTAGATATTCTAGAAATCATTAGAGGCGATGATGAAGACTACTGGATAGATCTCTTCATGCTCGAATGAGCAAAACAGTTAGACCAAGACCTCCAAGGGCAGTCAAACGAAGAAGACGATCCCAGCTTCAACAACAACAACCCTAGCCCCAATGATGAAGGATGGGAATGCCCTTGGGGATATCCCTGCATCTCTCAACCATACCAGCCTCACTGTCGGGCATGCATACTCATCATAGCATACTATGAAATCCAAGGGAGAGAACTGACAAGTCTAGAACATCATCAGTCAGGCTCACCCGAAGAAGATGAGCCTCTACAAGAAGTCCCTAGCTCTGATAGTGGCAACTTCGAATGCCCGCCTACCAGATGGGAGTGCCCGTTAGAATTTCCATGCATCATTTGGCCACATCAACCCCATTGTAAAGCCTACACTGTGATATTAAAAGATCTCGAATGAGAAGGCAAGACTAACCCTTTTCCCGCACTATAGGCAATGTTTAAAGAAATCAAGAGCAACCCGGGACTAGTTGTTCCCAAGCCAGACCTAGTAATCGAACCCATCGAAGAACGAGTATGACTGATACAAGAAGAAGAAGAGTCAACAGGCTACCTAGCTGACACAGAGAGAGAGGTAATTCACATGATAGAAGAGGTTGAAACATCAGCCAGACTACCACCCTCATGACTCATCAGAAGGATCACGCTTGACAAGGGCTATAAAAAAATGACAAATTCAAAATGAGTCCATGTCATCCGAAGACTCGCACGAATGGTTCCAACCATCACGCTTCCTCAACTAGGAGAAACACCCCCGTCGATTCCTCTCCAGGAAGTCGACCCTGTATCATACTTATTATCGAAAATCCTAAAGCCCTTAAAAATTTAGAAATAGAAAACTCAAAAAAATTAGAAAACCTTGGAAAAGAGAGGGAGCCCTTCATCCCAGACCTATTCAGTGACCAACAAGGAGACTCTTCTCTTAAGGCTACAAGTAGTGGGTACGTCGATGGAGTCAAGGAAGAACCAACTGATATAATTGCACAGAGACGCATCACCACCTTCGATGCCGCGGAGTCACACCTCGAGCCTGTTATCGGATTACTTGTGTGCTTGATTTATTATGTGGTGAGAACAAATTAAAAATCAAAGTGAAATACAAGATGGAAATAGCACAACTAAAATAATCCTAAGCCTGCAAGATACAGGGCTATTGTAACAAATTTTGATAAGTAAGAGTTTGTCCCATAGAGAAATTAATCTAGAACCCAAAATGGGCTATAATAGTAGGCCTCCAGATTTGACAGTCCTAAAGAAAGGGAGTTGGGTGTCACAGCTACACTAAATTACCTACTCAAAAAAAAAAAGAAGCAAAGTGCGGTCCTATCCTAAGAAAGGATTATGAAGAAGGTGGTGATGGTGTGTTAAAATAAAGATAAAAGTATGAGAAGTAAGCAACGTAGGCAAAAGTTTATTCAGTTATGTAACTCAGATTTAGGGCTCTCTCTCTGCAGCAAATCCTTACTGAAGTGCTATCAATAACCTCAGTAAGGTAGAAGAATCCAACTCAACCCATGCCATTTGGAGCGCTCTTAAGGCTATAGTCTGTCCACTCGAATGGCCACAGTCTATCCAATAGAGTGTCAAATCCCATTGATTGAGTCAGAAGAGCTAACCTAATCCAAAGGAGTGGGGGTTGATCAAACCTAATCCAATGAATCAAATCAGGCGATGAATACCATTGCAGACACTATGTTTGCCAGTGCTACAAGCTCCCCAGATCTGCGTATAGATCTAGCTAACATTCAGAGGGGTTTAAACCTAGGAAGATCAAATGGTAATCAAAATATCTAAGGTTAAGTGAATGGGCAATTCCAAAATACACAAATCTGATCGAGAATCTAGTGGAACCAAAAGATCTATAGATTTAATTAGACTTTGAATCAACAATTTATTGCTTAAAAATAGCTTGCAATAAAATGTCCTCACAGTTGTAATCACTACAGAGAAGACATCTAACATCTGATAGCGGTCAAGTGAAATAGAGGGGAGCATGTTCCTGCACAATCTCTCACTAGGCTACAAGCTCAAGTGTAGAGAAAAAGAATCCATCTAAGATCTGTGACCAAGCTTGCCCAAGGGCAATAGTCTGTCCACTCTAATGGTCACAGGCTATCCACAGAGGCTCCGCTACCCACAAATGATGAGATAGAACAGGCAAACTGCTGCTACCACCATGGTCCCAGGGCTACAAGTTCAAGCATCCATGGGCCTTTCTATAGCTATAGCCTGAACAGAACTATGAGCAAATAGGAAAATAATAGATTTAATAAACATTAAAAGCACAAACTCCATTGATCTGATGTTACCAATAATGAAATCTCTCAAGGTAGCAGCCTTGTGCACAACAGCTCAACATAAAATCCCAATATTTAAATGACCTATTACAAAACTTAAATGAATCTACACCTAAGATCTTACCAAAGATTTAGCCAGCAAGTACTAGGCTAAGAGAGAAGAAAAAAGGGAAAAAGAGGTGATCAAAACCCTAACCCAAACCCTAGTCTGCTTGAGCTCTCAGCCAACAAAGGTTGAAGGAGAGAGTGATTGATCCGCATTCCTAAGTTACAAGCACAACTTTTATACTTTGTCCTCATGCCTTGGCTAAGAGAAGAGTAAAACCCTAATTCTTTCAAGCAAATGTGGCACTGTTATAACCCTTGGATGCTTTGTAATGTGTGCATCAGAATTCATGCCTAGGGATGTGTGACCTAGACCTGGGGAAATCCCTAAAAGGTCCTTGAGTTAGGGTTGAGAAGTGGAGAGCTCGAGCTTCGCGAGGCTGGCTTCTGGGCATTACTTCTATCGCATAACTTGTAGAGTCCTCATGGGGTAGAATTTAGCTTTGAATGTCGTTGTCTCGTGTCGAAAGACTTTGGATGATCACACAGCTGATGTGGTTTTGAATACACTCGCGCAGAAGGACTTACAGTGTTTAGCTTGCTCGCACAGTAGGGATCGCACAGCTGCTTCAGCTTTAAATGCACTTCGCATAGAAGAGCTTCAGAAATTCCTATCACAAGGTACTCGCACAGATGACTTCACATCTCGCTCGGTATAGGTTAGACTTCTAGGCGTGTGGGAGCTGCACGAGAGAAATTCTAGGCGTCTCCATCTTTCAGAGCCATGCGAGAATTTCGTGAGGTCTTTGCTTCCAGGGCTTTCGTTTTCTCACCATGTTACTCATCTGATGTTTGAAGGTTGTTCTAAATACAGTGGACCCGTTAGTAATGCCTTGGGCCTCTTCAGATGTCTCTTTTCTTTAGCATTCGATTATTAGTGATCGGATACCAAAGAGGGGCATCTGTAGACACCCAAATTTGGCCCAAGGCTCGATCGGAATACACTTTGAGAGAGGTGCATTTCCGAGCTTTTGATAACATGAATGAAAACCTTAGGAATCACCCTAGAACCCTTAGGAACCCTTCCAAATCCTTAGGAATCACCCTAGATCCCTTAGGAACCTTCTCGAACCCTTAGAAACCAATCCTGATCCTTAAAACCCATTTTGGACCTGAACCTAACCATTTCGAGCCTTGGATGAGGAGTGGTGCACTAGGACCAGCTACGACCTTCTACTATGATTGAATCACACACCATTGAAAAGTTGGAGTCGTCAGTTTTCCAACAGTCCCAGAATCACCCCAATCAGAGTTGTGTATGCAAAGTTATGGCAATCCAAACCTAGAGGGAAAAAATGTAATTTCAAGTGACCCCCTTTAGGGATTTGGCGTAACTAATAGTTGTGCTAAGCCACTTGTTCCCAGATTAAGCCTAGCGCAACTAATAGTTGTGCCAGCATTAAAGTAGACCCCACCTCGGGAAGCCAACTTTCAGGCTACTGTGCTGCACTATTTTACTGTGCATATGTGAACAGTGACCTTTGGTTTTGCCTCAAATTTCTTATCTAGGTTTGACTTGATTGACCACCTAGGTCTTTGGGGTGTATTTTGATAGTTCTGTTGCACCCTATTACACTCCTTAAGTGACTGAAGACCCTATCCTATCATCCACCATTGAAGGACCTTCTCACGTGTTTCAAGGCTCCAAAAAGCCTAGGAAGCCTTAGATTTAAGATTGCCTAATTGCTAACCCCAATTAGCACTTAAGTGGTCTCCTAACTCACCCATTTCCTATAAATAGAGCCCCCCTCCCCTTGGTTTAAGGGTTGAGAAATTTGCTTAAGAGAGAAAGAGCTCAAAGTGAGAAGTTCTTCCTCCCTTTTGTGCACCATTTTCACATAAATTCTAGATTCTTCCAACCTCATTTCAAGTTTACTCTTGCATCCAAAACCCTTAGCCTAGGTGTATACTACCCCCTACACCCCTCACTCTACCTCTTAGCTTTATGCCTTGCTAGAATCCCATTCCATACCATACAAAGCCTTCAAGAGCTCATCAAAGCAAGCCACGCAAGGCTCTCCTATGGTGCTATAAGGGCCCGAGGGCTCCGGCTCTTCCCTTTCTTCTCCTATCTCTTCTTAGTATTTCCCATCCTCCCATTTGTGTTGTTATGCCGCCGAATTTTTGATAGAAATGGAGGGGCACAAATAGGATTTAAGCCTCTTTTGGGCAAGAAGAAGCCTTTCCCTTTTCTTTTATATAATTTTTATTTGGCCATAAGTAGAGACCGCATTAAACGGGTTGATCGGGTGCCTAACACCTTCCCAATCGATAACCGAAGCCCCTACCCAAGAGCCTTTGGTGTGGACCGGATTCAGAGTCATATTTGTGGCACTTAGGTTCTTATAAAAATGAACTAGGTTTCCCGGAACATTAAAAGCTCTAGGTGGCGAATCCATATTTTTATTTGGCGGGTGCATCGTCGCGATGAGATCGTCACAAATCCCACGGTTGCACATAATGAAATCTCATATTATTGTTCTTAATTGAATCAAATATTCTACGATTTTGTTAACTAATTATCTAGAACTATTTGTTGTATAAATCAAAACAATATCGCAATCTTCCTAGTAAATCTTTAAAATGATTTAAGGTCTTCTTTTGATTCGTTTGAGCCAAAAAGCCAAAATCCCAAAATATTTATCCCTTGAACCCATATTAGAGCCTAAACCGAATTTCTTTGTACCAAAATTTTATAAACCTTTAACCATATGTACTACCCAAAGGTTTTTATCTTTTTACCCTTATAATTATGAGAATTTAGAAATAAAGGGAGAAATAGGAGAGTGGAAGGAGTATGCAAAAATAGATAAGGAGAATGCTGAAAAGGTGTACAAATCGAGAAAGAAATAGAATTCTGAAAAATATAAGAGAAAATCAAAAGAACATGAGAAGCAAAGAAGCTTCCCAAAAAAAAAAAAGAATTTCAAGAGGATATCTGATGCAGCTATAATTGTACTAATCCTTAACCTATTGCAAGCGCACATTGAAAATTGTAGCACTAGTATAGGATCGTTCCCACGAGGAAGGTCAAAATTTCATACGTTTTGAAAACATTTATCTATCTTTTAAGAATCTAATCTACTGGAGAAATAAGAATAAAAGAATGGTTATTTAAACTAATTGCAAGGAAAGTAAATCTAAATCCTCCTCCTTCCAGCTTATGGTCGTTAATCACAATCCTTCAGTTCTCGGATATTTTATAAAGTAAAATACCGTTACCAGTATCGCAGTCCTCTAGAATTTGGGCGTCAATCAAAAACTAAAATTTATGAAAACAGGTTTATACTAATTAACAATCTTCCCGAAATTTAGACATCAATCCAACTCAAGAAAACTGAGGATGAAAAATTGAAACCGTTACACTAATCTGTAAACTCAAGACTTTAGTCGTCAATTAAAATTAAGAATTCATAGATGTTTACAAAGAAGTAAAAGTGTCTGAAAATAAACCTAAACTAGAAAGCAAAAGTAGAACCATCCAAAGGGTTGATCTTTTATCTTCTTCGATCCTTTTCAGGCAAGACTTTCAGAGAACTGTGGACGATTTTATTTGATAAAAACTACTTTAAGGTAATCTTTCAGAATTCCAACCTTAGTTGTCAATTGATGCTAAAAATTCCTTGGATAACTTTCTCTTATGTCGAGCCCTCTTATTTATAAATCATAAAGGGTCATTTTACATTATTCGAATTCTAACTAAAGAAAACTACTAAAATAAAAGATTCCTAATATAACTCAACTTCTAGTTCTAATTTTCCTTGCTTTGATTGGTGGATGCACAAGACTTTTCTTCGTGTTCTCAATAGCAGAGATCTTCTGGATTCTCCTCGTATATCTTTATCAATCTTCTCGGATCCGTGGGTTGCCAAACTTCTAATTCAAATGATCCTCTAATTCTGGGTATGGCAATGTATGTCTCACTTGATCAACAACAGTAAAATCTTTGATTTTTGACTAATCGTAATTTACAATTTTTCTCTTTTTCAGTATGATTTTCTCTTTTTCGATCGATCATATTCTCACTTTGTGTCTCTCAATCATCAGCATATTTTTGAATCAATCGTAGATTATGATTGGTCTCTTTTCTTTTTCCTTCATTCTGTTGAGATTAAGATTAGTCATATGATTGGATCGTATCTCTTCTTTCTCTCAGCTTTCAAACTGGTTCTCAGTACGAGTGGATCGTATCTGTATATGATCGTGTTTCTTACTACTTTTTGAGTTCACTTTGGCAAAGATTTTCACTTTGGCTCTATACTGTTCTATGTTCTTAATATCTACACATCGATATCTCATTAGTAGTAAATTGGGGTCTAGCATCACTAAGTTAAGGGTGATATAATGGTAAATTATGTGACTGATCACACCCCCAAACTTGAGCTTTGCTTAGTCCCCAGCAAACAAGTAAAAATAAACTATCCTAGAACTACAAATTTAAATGTCACTTTCGTAGGGAGCACGATTGCATTTAGCAGTTGCAGCAAAGCTTTAAACCCCTAGGTGATCCCTAGTGGAGGAGTTATAGTCTCCTGAAGGTTTTCAGTGAAGTTACTTACAAACTTCAAATATTTTTAGGTTTTTCAAAAAAATTTCAAAGATAAATAAAAAAGTGTAAAAATTATAAACTAATTTTGTATACTAACTCATTAATCATCACATGGTTGTTGTGATTTTAAAAAATATATGACTTCATCAACCCTTGCTTTCCAACCTAGTAGTTATCATTGATCAGAACTCAACAATTTCAATTCATATCAGGCCTGGAATGTGTGCATATTAGTGAATAATTTATTCATCATAGATTTCTCTAAATTGTAGATTTAGAAAACATTTTCATCCAAACTCTCTTTGTTGGCATACTCTCAAAAAGACATCGAAATTTTTGGGTTCTCACAATATGATATATACGATGAATAGCTCAAAGGATAATTGACATAAAGGTAAATCTCATGGAAAAGGATAATCAATTCTAGTCATATGCTTTCATGTTTGTCCATAGTATCTATTGTGTACATCTCTACTAGGCTCATATTTTTGTAAATCTCGAATAAAAAAGGTCTTTATTAAGCTTGTAATGGGGCTTTGGGTTAAGAGGGTTTCAAAGGAAGGTACAAAGGATTCAAAGGTTCTGAGAATTCAGCTTATTTTTCTCCAATATTCTCCTCTTCTTTCTTTTTCTGCTTCAGTAAGTATCCAAAAGTTAGATAACTTCTTCACATTTGCTTTTCATTTCTTCTTTAGTTCCCTTTTCCTTGATTTTTAGATATCCTCTTGATTTTTTTTAAGCTTTTTGCTTCTTTGTGTGACATCATATTTTTCAATTTTTCTAGTTTTTCTCCCATATTTTTCTTCAGTTTTCTTATTTCTTTCTTCAGGCGTACCCTTTTTAGCACGTCACTTATTTGTTATTGCTTACTCCTCCCACTCTCTTCTTCTCTCTTTCGTTCTAAATTCTCATAAAATAATAAGGATAAAAGATTTAAAGCTTTGGGTTGTACATGTGGTTAAGGGTTTATAAATTCTTGGTACAAAGATATTCGGTTTAGGCTTCTAATATGAGTTTAAGGGATAGATAAATTTATGTGATTTGGACTTTTTGGCTCAAACGAATCAAAGATGACCTTCTATCATTTTCTTGATTTACAACACATGAATGTCATATTTTTTTGATGCATAAAATAGATAGTTCTAGAAAAGAAAGTCATCATAATCATAGAATATTTGATTCAAATTATAGCAATATGAGATTTCATTGTAATGCAGTCAAGAAGATTTTAAGTTTGAATAGATGTAGTCTCTCTCAAAAAGAAAAGAAATAAGTCCCAAAAGCTCACTGGGAGTACCCTCAGTGTGTGTACCCTCAACAAACAAAATTAACAAGTGAACAAAATTATTATACACATTATTATACATAGTGTGTGGACCCCCCTAAACTGAAATGGGACAATGTCCTCATTGTTCTCAAAACAGGGGATACCAACAAAAAACAAATCTATCATTGATGTTGTAAGTGTGTAGACACCCAAATTTGGCCCAAGGCCCGATCGAAACATACTTTGAGAAAGGAGCACACACCCCCTAAGCTTCCGATCGCATCTCCTAAACCTTTAGGAATCACCCTAAAATCTTTGGAACCCTTCCTGAACACTTAGGAATCAAACCCTAACCCTTAGAACCTTTTCAGACCAGCTTCGAACCCTCTTAAGCAGTGGTTAGAGAGAGGTGTGCTGAGCCTGTTGTGACACCTTGATTAAACTAAGTTATATACCATTGAAAAGAGGACTTCCCAAGATTTCCGACAAGCCAAGAATCGCTCCAATCCGAGTTATACACACAAAGTTATGCAATCCGAAGTTTCGAGCCTGATAGGCTTTATTTCTCCAAAAGGAGTGGACCCCTCGACAGGATCTGAGCCTCACGAGAGTCTCTCGAGGCTATGTAATGCCTAGCATGTATAATACACATGCTAAGCCATTTCTAAAGAAATCTTGCCTAGCGTGTATAATACACACGCTAGGTAAGATATGCCTTCTTCATCTTCTCAGGTGGGCCCCTCAATGGACTCTGAACTTCTCGAGCACTATAGCTATGCCTAGCATGTGTAATATACACGCTAGGCTTAGCTACAATAAGTTTTAAATTTTGCTCGAAAATGACTTTTATGGTTTGACTTGTTGACCATCCCAATGTTTAGGGTGGGTTTCTTTAGGACTGTTGCACCCCCATTTACCCTATTTGCAACCCTCTAGTCATTTAAAACTCCACCCTATCATCTACCATTAAAACCCCATTCCCATTTATCTATAACCTTGAAACCCAAAATTCTTATATTTAGGATTACCTAATTGCTAATCCCCCTAGCTTTTAAGTACTCTCCTAACCTACCCCTTCTCTATAAATAGAGAGGCACCCCCCCTTGCAAATGGCTTGAAAATTTTCCAAGAGAGAAAGATTAAGAGCCTTCCTTCTCCCCTTTGGTGCACCAAACCCAGACAAATTCCAGACTTGAAAACCCTCCCTTAGACCCCATCTTTCATGATAAATCCCTTAGCATAGGTGAGAACTACCCCTTAGCCTTCTTTTTCTACCTCTTAGCCATCAAACCTTAGGGATCAAGGCCCTTATCTCAATGTTATAGCCATCGGAAGCTCAGTAAGTGCACCCATGTGAAGGTCCACAGCTGTGCTACAAGGGCCCAAGAGCTCTGGCTCTCCCCTCCACTCCCCTACCTTCTTTGCTTTTCCTTTATCAAAGGATTCAAGCTGTTACGCTGCCAGATTTTTGGTATTTTGGAGAGCTTGATAGGATCGGAGAGCCTTCGGACAAGAGGAAGTGATGTTTTATTTTTATTTTTATTTTTTGTTGGTCATAAACAGCGACCGCTTATGAGCGGGTTGATCGAGTGCCTAACACCTTCCCGATCGATAACCAAAGCCCCTACCCAAGAGCCTTTGGCGTAGACCAAAATTAGAGTCATATTTTTGGCACTTCGGTGCTTATAAAATTGATTTGGGTATCCTAGGACACCAAAAGCCTCGGGTGGCGACTCTATATTTTTTACGCGAGCGCATCGTCACGACGGGTTTGGCAAAAACCCACGGTTGCACAAATGGTGACTCTGCTGAGGAATCCTTGTAGAGCTTCCCCTTGAAGGTTTGGCCTACTTTTGTTTGTTTATTTTTCTTATTTACTAACCCCTTTTGCTTCATTTCTTTAATACTTACCCCTACGATTCCGTCAATTTTTACTTACCCCTACCTTTCCTTCATTTAAGCGCCTTAGCCGATTGGCGGACCCACTTGAGCATTATTGTTTACTTTATTTTATTTTTCATCATTGTGCAACCGTGGGAATCGAGACGATCCCATCGCGACGATGCGCTCTCTATCGAAAAATAAATATAGAGTCGCCACCCAGAGCATTCGGTGTCCCGGGATACCTAGTTAATTTTTATGAGCACCTAAGTGCTAAAAATATGACTCTGAATCTGGTCCACACCAAAGGCTCTTGTGTAGGGGCTTCGGTTATCGATCGGGAAGGTGTTAGGCACCCGATCAACCAGATTAACGCGGTCTCTACTTATGGCCAAAAATAAAATGATTAAAAGAAAAGAAAATGGTTCCCTCTTGCCCAAATGGGCCTCCAATCCTATTTGTGCCCCTCCGTTCCTACCAAAAATTTGGCGGCATAACGGCACAAATGAAAGGGTAGGGAATGCCAAAAAGAGATAGGAGAAGAAAGGGGAGAGCCGGAGCCCTCGGGCCCTTGTAGCACCGTAGGAGAGCCTTGCGTGGCTTGCTTTGATGAGCTCATGAAGGCTTTGTTTGGTGGTAAGTGTTAAGACCTGAAAAGTACCACTTTTCACCCCTTAACTTAGCCTTTGATTAGACCCTTAGCCATCTAATAAAGGTTTGTTAAGTGTTTTCTATAGATAATAAATAGCAATGCAATAAGGCCATAAATCCTGTTAAGGAGCCCATGATTGGCACCAAAAATCCCTCAGAAGAATGAGCCATGAATCTAGACCTGAGGTAAGCCTCGCGCAGCTGACAAAGCTCCAGAGGATTCAGAAAAATATGCTTCGTGCAGTCCTTGCGAAGTCCCAAGACTTCACAACAACTTCTCGCGCAGTTGAGTGACAGACTAGCTTCAGAATCCTCCCTCGCACAGCTGTCGCGTAGTAGCCGCGGGATGCAAATGTCAAGAGGAGCTGTCGCATAGTTCAGAAAAGCCTCAAAGCTATCCCGAGGATCCTCACAAAGTTCCATTAAGAAGTGAACTTCTCGCATAGTTCTCACATTGTTTAAGAAGAAAGCAGCCTCGCGAAGCCAAAGTTAGCCTCGCGAAGATTTATTATGAAATGGAATGCTCGTGCAGTTCTCGCACTATTCACAAGTAGCAATCCAACTGTGCGTAGCTCAATCTAGCGAGAGCTTAACTATCTACCTCGCGACTGCTCAAAGCATCAAGAAGCTGTAACCCCGCGACGTTTGAAGTTTTAATGCTAACTCATCCTCGCGAAGTCATTGCTACCACGCGACAAGTCTGGGAATCGACTGCAACCTGGCGAAGCTCTGAACTCCAACTTCCATCATTCTGTAGAGGACATTATGGGGATTTCCAGTGATTAGGGCATGCACTCCCATGCTCAAATCTTCATGCACGCACCCCGAGGTATCTAAGAATCATTAATAGGCCACGTGGCATCACTAAAATTAGGGTTTCCTAACCCTAATGTGCCGCCACACCCACTGCTATATAAACCTAAGCCTGGTTTAGGTTTAGACACCTTTTTTTAGACTTAGACCCCCGGAAGAGCTCAGACCTTATCAATGATAAGAGATCTGAGATCGTTTTCTTTTCTGTTCTTCTGTAGTTGTAAGTAGTTTTCCTTTTTCTTTTTCTTCTCTCCATGGCCCAACACTTGCTGGCCATGCTTTTGTATGTTTATTGAGATTAGATTAATGGAATTTGTGATTGGGTATTGTACTTTTATAGGATTCGTGTGTTTGTGAGCTGCTCTGTGCAAGGCTGCTGCCTTGTGATTCGCCATTGCTTTGGCTGTGATCCAAAGCAATGGAGGACTGATTCTAAGGATCCATTCAGATTCAAGTGACCTGTGTGTCTAAGCTATCATGGTCCGATACAGCCTTAGCCCCACCACAGGATCCACTAGATCTAAAATCCCCATGGAAGCCTGAGCTGGTAGCCTTGTGACCATGGTGGTGGCAACAATATTCTTGTTTTGTTTTGGGCTCCGTGAGGAGGATAGCCTCTAGGATAGTCTGTGACCATTCAGGTGGGCAGGTTATAGCCTTAGGGTGAATCCAATCTGCCGATCCAAAATGGATCCTTTTTCTCCAAGCCTGAGCTTGTAGCCTAGTAGGAGATTGTACAGAGGCAGACTCCCCTATATTAGCATAGACTCGCCATCAGATGGCAGATCTGATCTGGGTATGGAGATTGTAGGCTTGTGACTGAACCATTGTAGTCCCACTCAGGTAATGGATAGCTAGATCTAAGGTGGTACTCAATCTCTTGCTGGTTCTATGTGTCTGGGCTATCATGGTCCTATACAGCCTTAGCCCCATACATAGAACTTTAGAGGTTGAGGTTCCCTATGGATTCCTGAGGTTGTAGCCTGGCTGAAGTAGTGCCTACAATGATAAACTTATTTTGACCCATCTCTGGATTGTGGTTCTCCTATGGGATAGTCTGTGACCATTTAAGTGGACAGGTTATAACCTTAAGGGATTGGATCATGGCACAGAGATGAGTTGGATTCTTTCTCCTCTTTGGTGATAATGTAGCCATTGGACAGGATTTCTATACCAGCAGACCTGGATCTGAGTCATAAATTCCAGTAGATCTGAACCCAATAGCATACTTCTCACCCTTTTATATTTATTTTCCCACACTCCATCCATCTTCGCAACCCTTTCTGTAGTTAATTCATTAGGCTACCTTAGGATACTTAGAATAAGTGACCCTAAACTCCCCTCCTTTTAGGACTGCCAGATCTTTAGTCAGATCTGGAGGGACTACTAGAGATGGCTCCCTTGGAGCTATAGATCACTTTCCCTGTGGGACAAACTCTTACTTATTAAAATTTGCTACAAATGGACCCTGTATCTTGCAGGTCTAGGATATCTCAGTTGTGTTGATTCCATCCCCTATTTTACTTTGATTTTAAATTGCTTTTACAACCAACAAATAAAGTAAGCACATCTGGGGTCGCAACAAGTTTTTGGGGTCGCTGTCGGGGAAAAGATGATCTATTAGTAGACCCTTAGTTTTTGTATTTTTAGTATTCTTTGTAGCTGTGAATAATTGATACTGCTGATGTAATTTTGAATCTTTCTTGCAGATCTTGACAGCAGCAGAGGAGGACAAGTGGACTGCATTTGGAGATTAGCTACCTCTGTTTGCAATTCTCTAACCTTTAAAACTCAGTCTAGTTTCTTTGAAAATTCCATAGCAGTTATTTAGTATAGTTGTATATTTATGTTTTCTTAAAATAGCCATAAATTTGTTAGATAAATTCTTTGAGTCAAGTACAATGTGCCTGCAAGGAGTTGTCCCTGCTGGTGGTGTGTTTGTATGCTAGGTAGGAGATCTCTTAGTCCTACTTTAGAGCCTTTCAACCCTGAGCTAGAAAGAGGTAGAAGACTTAAAAGGAACAGGCACACCACAGTAGAGCCCCCAATTGAATCTGAGACAATAGCCATAGGTGAAGAACAGCCCAAAACTCTCAAGGAGTTGAATGCTCCGGATGACTATAACTCTCCCTTTAGCATTCAATTCCCTAATGTTCAAGGAAATTATGAAATTAAAACTTCTATCATTCAGATGCTACCCTCTTTCCTGGGCTTAGCAAGGAGGACCCTTACAAGCATATTGACCAATTTTTGGCCTTATGCACCACATTCAATATTGCTGGTTTGGGACCTGAGGCCACTAGACTCAGGCTTTTTCCCTTTTCTCTGAAGGATAGAGCTAGTACCTGGTTGGCCACTCTTCCCAACAATGGCATCACATCTTGGAAAGACCTACAGACTAAGTTCCTGACAAAGTTCTTCCCTGAGACCAAAACTAGCCAGTTGAGGAAGGAAATTCTTGCTTTTGCCCAATCCCCAACTGAGGATTTTAATCAAGCCTGGGATAGGTTTAAGGAAATGCTCAAACAATGCCCCCACCACAAGATCCCAGACTGGCAACTTGTACAAAGCTTCTACAATGGGATTGATGAGCAAAATAGAGATATGGTTGATGCCTCTTGTGGTGGAACCTACATGTACAAGACTGCTGATGAGGCATGGGAATTGTTTGAAGTAATCAGTGAAAATGCTTTTCAAAAGCTATCCCTGGCAAGAACTAGTCAGGAGTCTTTGTCAAAAGTGGAGCCTGCTGCATTATCAAGAGGAAAAGTTTATGAGGTGTCTGGGAACAATGATCTGCAGCTGCAGATGGCAAACCTCTCTTTGAAGTTTGACAAATTACTGACTATGATGCAACCCAGAAGGGCTGCTCAAGTGGTGGAGGCATGTCTGATATGTCAGTCCCCACAGCACACAGTAGAGGAATGTCCATCCACAGGGCAATATCCTGAATTGGTATTGGAACATGCTGTTGCGGCGCAATCTTTTGGCCAGCAACAATCTGATGGCTACAACAGACAACCATTTGGATACCAGCAAAATACTGGTTACCAATGGAGAGACCACCCAAATCTGAGGTGGAGGCAAGACAATTATATGCAGCCCCAGCAAATGTTGGCCTTACCCCAAAGGCCACAGCAGCAGTTCAATCAGGGATATGCCCCTAGGTCTAATTTCCAACACCAGCAGCAGCCCCATCAGCAACAAAATCAATTGGTCTTACCCCCATGTCAACCCAGAAATACTTCTTTCGAGGACTAGGTCTTGACCTCACTGAAAAACCTGGGGTCCGTGACTCAGACTATGAATTCTCATGGTCAGAGCATAAAGAAGATGGAAGAGCAGATTGGCCAACTAGCGAATGCCTTAGCTAAAAGAGAGGAGGGGGGGTTGCCCAGTCAGCCAGTGGTTAATCCCAAGGGCCAATTTTTGATTGGTGAAGGATCCTCAAACCTTGAGGGGCAGGGGGAACTTTCATTGAATTGATTCACAAAACTGTGTATTGTGTATGTTATGTATTTTAGTATGGTTCATTTTTTTTTTCTATTTATAGGAATTTCTAGTGATCTTGTCGGAGTCTGAATATATATGACCTGAAAATTCTTCTGCCTGCTTTGGTTCTTATTCCCTTTGAATTGTTGATTGTGATTGAACAAAAGATGGTGGTACTGTTTTGATAATGCGAATGCTGTTTGAATTTGATGCTTTGATTAAATACTTTTTGAGTAATTATATGATTAATTGTTGGGAAAGCATGGAGAGTCCTTTTTAGAATGACTGTGGGTGTCCCTGGAAAAGAGAATGTGAGAGAATCCACCCAAAAAATAAAGGAAAATGACAGACTAATGGGTGTGTGATCCTTGTCACTGCTTTAGCTATCGCGAGGTTCTGAAAAATAGGCGTGGTTTCTTCTCGCGTAGTTCATAAGATGTTATCCTGCTAAGCTGTCGCGAGATTCAATGCAATTGTGTGAACTCTCTCGAGCAATCCAAATGAAAGTCCAATCTCGCGACCCACTCCTTCCCATCTAGCGAGCAGATATTTTCAAAGCGCGCCAAGCCTCGCGATTTATATAATCCAACCTCGCGCTGCTTTCCTTTTCTGTTTTCTCTTTCTTCACTAGCCAGCGAAACCCTAGCTCTGACTCCCATTAATCTCTCTCCTCCAGCATCCATTTTACAGTCCATCATTCATCTTCTAATTCTGGGGATTTGCTCCTACATCCTCCATCACCAATTGCCCTCTGATAGGAGCTCTCCCGGTCTTTCGTGCATTAGATTGAACAGAACCCTAAGTTTTAGGGTAAGACTCAGCTCTCAACCTTTGCTTTTCATTTTTCAAGCTACACATTCACAGAGGAGAAGTTCAATGGCCCCTAAGGGCGCACCTGCGAAAAGAGCAAGGGATAAGGCTCCCGTGGAGCCCACTCCCAAGAAGGCCAAGTCCTCAACGGCGCCGCAAAAAGGGAAAGAAGTGGTTCAGGAAGTGGCCGACTAACACCTGATTACTCTACACCCTCTGAGCTCCTGACTCCCCTTCTCTTGGAGCCTGAAGCTATTTTTGACCTATCTTTCTTTGAGAACCTCATCTGACCGCCATTGAGTTCATGCGCAAGGCTGGTTTGACCCCCCTGCTGCAAGCTATCCCTGCACTAGCCTACCCTAGACTAGTGCAACTCTTTTACCAGCACATTAGGGCTAGACCAGACCAACGTGAGCAGCCAGGCGTCCTTGTGTTAGTTGACGATTTTCAAATATTACTCAGCCCTGAGTTAATTACTAAAGTGATGGGCATCCCTGCTATCTTTGACCCCAACTGTGGATATGGCCCCCCTGTGTGTGCCCCCATTGATACCATTGCACAGGTCCTTACCAGAGGATTGAAGGCCACAGGGGATTCCATTCGGAGAAGAGACCTGGACCCTAAACTTCTGTTCATTGATCAAGTTCTGCGGAAGAACATTTATTGTGTCGGCCATCAGTAGGAGAGGAGGACCCCAATTGTCGGCGTCGTTATTCCTTTTCTCCGGGCCACGCTTATCCGCAAGGTTAATTTTTGAAGCAAAGAAGGATGTGATGGTGAAGCTAGAGAAGAAAAAGAATCTCCACACTCTCCCCTATGCAGGACTCATTACCAAATTACTTTTGAGGGGAGGGTACAAGATACCAATGGGAGAATTAACTGATGACCTCACCCCTACAACTTTTGCAAAGAGGCAATGGGGGATCAGCAGGAGTCTAATGGATCCCCAGAGGAAGAAGAAGAAAGCTGAGGCTCCGGTGGCTTCTGAGCAAGGAGAGGGGACTGCTGCTGCAAAGGCCACCCCTGCTCCCAAAAAGGTGGCTAAAGCTCCTACTCCCAAAAAGGTGGTTAGACCTCCTGCTCCCAAGCAGGTGGTGCAAGCTCCTGTCACTACTGATTCTGCAGCAATACCTCCATCCACCACACCTACCCCTCCACCAGTTTCTTTGCCTATTCTATCTCTCCCTTTCCCTCTTTTGTCTCCCTTATCCGTACCCACTCCAGATTTCCTTGTGATTCGTTCTTGGGAGGAAAACATTGAACTGAACCCTAACAACCCTCCCCTGATATCCTATATTAAAAAGAAAACCTCTCACACAACCCCTGCCATATCCTTACCTACAGCAACCACCCCTATCATTCCCACAGAAACCATACACATTGATTTAACCACCATCCCAGCCATCCCTACTTCACCTCCACTCACAGACCTTGACTTTAACCTCGCCACTACTTTCGGATATCAGGCCTTCATGACTACATTTCTTGACACCACTTCCTTCCCCACATCACTCACCAGAACCTCCATCTCCCCCTCCTACAACCTTCCATCATGCCCCTACTTTCCCTTTCCGACCTGTTCCCTCTTCTTCTCATACTCCACCCCAACCAAACTCAGACACACTTACCCATATCCTTTCCCTAATATATGACATTTAGACCCAACTATCAACCACAACACATACCCAAGACCAAATGCAGACTGACATCATCAACATCAAATCCACCCTTCAAACATTGATAAAACCACCCATCGCTACACAAACGCCTCCTACCCCACAAATCCAGTCTCCTTCCACCTCTAACTCCACAGTGCAACTAGATCTTCCCCCCATTGACTTAACTACAACCCTCACCCTCCAAGACACCATACCCCACCACTCCTTCCCCACTCTACCTATCCTTCCCCCACTCATTTTACCCCCACCACAATTTACCAACCAATCAACCCAAACAGACCCCATTCATTTTCCATCCACCCACACACACTTTTGGCCCCACCATTACCATTCAGACCCTTCACCATTCCATTTTACCCTTACCCAGAACCACCCACCTTCAGTGACCCCACTTCATTTGCTTTTCCACCCATGCCCTCCATTCCACTTGTCATATTACCTCCTCCTACAGTCTCTGACAACTCGACTCAAACCAACCCAGAACTTTTTGCTCAGCCCCCAAATGTGAATGTCCTCCCTGCCACTTTACCCCCACAGGACCAATCCCCTTCTACTTCTTCCACTCCCTTTCTACCTATCCTACCAAGACATTCCTATTACACCCCTCCTTACTTCACCCTCCTCCATGTCATGAGGGATATTGCCTACATCAAGAGGGATGTTCTCAGGGGAATGGCCCAACTTAGATAATCCATTGAGTACCCTTTGCTGCAAAAGTTGAGTGACCTGAAGCTTGCTCATAGGCAGAAGCTGAGAGATATTTTCAAGGGGTGGGAGACAATTTTGGAGACCCTCAATGACACAAAGGTTGACGCAACTTACTATGAACTGAATGCGGAGATGGAGAAAGCCAATGCCCAGCGGGAGCAAACAAGAGCTCGGACGTATGAAAAGAAACTTAACAATGCTCAGGAGATCCACAGGCTCACTATGGGGCTTTCTGATGCCAAACTCCTTTATGCTGAGAAGCAGATTGAAATTTTGTAAAAAAGGATTGCATCGCTGTTAGGCCAACCAATTTAGGCCACCCCTCTTGCTACCGAACCCCCTGAGGCCCCACCATCCACACACCCCGGGCCATCTTCTTCCATTCCCCCTGCCCCTACATCTACATCTCCTCCTCCTCCACCTCCTACTCAAGTACCTCCTCCACCTCCGACTCAAGTACCTCCTCCACCTCCTGCTTCAGTGCCTCCCCCTGCTAAATCTCCTACACCCAAGAGAAAAAGGGCTGCTCCCAAGAAACCTTCTCCCTCCAAAAGAGCCACTGCTGCCCAAAAAGGGAAAAAGCCTACACTGCCATCCCCACCCCCAAAGGCCACCAGAGCTTCTGCTCAGGATGACCCTTATGGTTGGTTGCTTTCAAAAGATGAACGCAGACAGGCTGCTGCAGCCCTTGGATTGGACCCCACTGCTCTCTTTCCCTTTGATTTTGATTATGACTCTGCACCACCTGAGGATCCAAGTGCTCAAAGTCCTGTTGCTCCTTCATCAGACCCTGCTGAGCAAACTTATCCTCAGAGAAGGAAAGTTACACCTAAGAGGACTACTCACACAGCTGCCTCTCTAAAAATTGGAAGAGAACAATCTGCCCAGTCTGAGGAGGCACCACCACTGAACAAGAAAGATAAAGGCAAGAGCCCGGCAGTCCCTCCTGCGCCAGAAAAAGCAAAATCTCCTCTTATTCCCCCTCAGACTCAGCAAGGGCAAGGCCCAAAAGGGAAGGGCCAAAAGGGGAAGAGTCCCAAAGGAAAAAGTCCTATCAAATCACCTGAGTAAACCACAGACAAATCCCCAGTGATCCCCCCTGCACCAAAGGCCCCCAAAATGAGGGTGAGGGCACCAAAAGCTCCAACCATGCCCAAAACTGCAACCCAAAAGAAGGAAGAGAGGGAAAGAAAGAAAAAAGAGGAAGAGGATCTCCTTCGAGAGCAGGCCAAGAAGATGGGTTGGGACTAGTTTTGATTCAGGCTCCGATTAGCTTGTACCTAGGATTTTTCTGTTTCTGCATTTTCTTTTTCTCCTGTTGTTTTTCATTTTGTTCATTTCTCTCTTATAATAGATCTTCTTCTTTTGTCATTACTATTTGTCTTTGTCTTGTGTCTATTTTGCTCCATGTTATTTCCTTTTATTTTGCCATCACCTTTGAATCAGTGGGGACACTGCTCCTCATAGGTTTGGGGGTGTGGCAGGCAGATCCTGCCAATGGAATAGTTAACCTAAGTGCAGCAGAATCATGTGAGTAAGATGGAAATGGGTCATGTTCACTGGAGAATTAGAAAAATAATGAAATTCAAAATTTTTTCCAGACTTTAGGTATTACAAACTTTTAAAATTTCACATTTCCATGTTGAGATCACCAAGGCAACTCACTTGTATCAGCACTGAGTGAATCATTAGAGGGAGAGAAAGGTAAGGACATACTTAAGAATTCAAAGGAAGACCATAACCAGTGAGATTTGGGCCTATACAAAAACATTTTCTTTGAGGAGTGACTAAGGCAATTTCTTCTAGCTCTAAGGACTGGCTGAGTCACTGTGCTCACTAGAAGTTAGGCAACTCCAAATTGAAACAACTGACAGCACTCATGAGACTTAGGAAAGGATCAAGGCCTTCTCTTGGACAGTTTGAGCCTAAACAAACTAACCTTAAGCAACTGCCCTTGTCCATACCCCCTTTGAGCCTTAAATCCTAAATTTCTTCAAAATACACCTGAGTACTTGCACCCAAACCTATGTATCTGATTTAACCTTACCCTCACTCTGAGAATTCAGAAGGTAAAGGAACAAGAGTTGAAGATGGACTAGCTATGGTCAACATTAGGTGAATAAAGAAGAAGTACCTCAAATTCTGGCAGTATGGCAACTAAGAAAATGGTGGCATTTCAGAAAAGCAAAAACAAAATAAAAAGAAGAAAAATGCATCAAAAAGAAACAAAAACAATAATGAAGAAGAGTAAGAGAGGAGTCAAGAGGGAACTTTCATTGGGAAAATTGAAATCAAGAAGAGAAACTGATCACTTCAAATCTAAAAACCTCAAAGAAGATGAAAGGAGCTTAATTAAAGAAGGTGAAGTCATGAATCATCTCCTTCTCCTACTGATTTCTCAATTTTACACCCCTTTTCAACCCTCCATTCTATTTTTAACCCCACTCCATAAGCCACATTACAGCCCAGTTAAAGCCCTTGTGATCCAAAGTTGAGTGAGTTGTCATGTGGAGATAAAGAGTTATCCAATCTATGGTGAGGATCTATCAATGATGCCAAAACTTCAGAGCTTTGCCTAGGCTCATGCTTACAAACCCATTTGGGGGATGTAACTGCTCTTGAGCTTGAGAGAAAATGAAACCCTCAACAGTTCTTTATGAGAGTATGCCCTGGAGAGTTTTGGGTCTGATCTTGAATGCATTAAGTATGATCTATAACCTAATTTCTGATCCAGCGATGAGCTCAGTGTTGACACACATGTGAATGGTTCTTTGGTATAAACTGATTGGAAATGTTGTGCTTTCATGAGATGCTTATACTGTTTAAATTTCTATGCAGCCAAGGTGTTTGAATTTCTTATATTTTTTACTGATTCAAGGGTGCCCTAACTCTGTTTCTTGACTGCTCACTTGATAATATTGCACTTTTGTTAACTGTCTCATTGAGAAGTTTGTGGGTGTCTTCACTGAAAACCCTCAGGAGACTTCACTCCTCCACTAGGGATCACCTAGGGGTTTAAAAGGCTTAGTACATATGCTAAATGTATCCGTGCTCCCTACGAAAGTGGCATTTAATTTATGTAGTTGATTTAATGTAGCTTCGCTAAGGGACTAGCAAAGATTAGGTTTGGGGGTGTGTTAAGACCTGAAAAGTACCACTTTTCACCCCTTAAACTTAGCCTTTGATTAGACCCTTAGCCATCTAATAAAGGTTTGTTAAGTATTTTCTGTAGATAATAAATAGCAGTGTAATAAGGCCATAAATCCTGTTAAGGAGCCCATGATTGGCACCAGAAGTCCCTTAGAAGAATGAGCCATGAATCCAAACCTAAGGTAAGCCTCGCGCAGCTAACAAAGCTCTAGAGGATTCAAAAAAATATGCTTCACGCAGTCCTCGTGAAGTCTCAAGACTTCACAACAACTTCTAGCACAGTTGAGTGATAGACTAGCACTGCCGCTCGCAGAGTCAAGGGATGCAAATGTCAAGAGGAGCATTATGCTAGCTTCAAAAAGCCTCAAAGCTATCGCGAGGATCCTCGTGAAGTTCCATTAAGAAGTGAACTTCTCGCACAGTTCTCGCGCTGTTCAGGAAGAAAGCAGCCTCACGAAGCCAAAGTTAGCCTCGCAAAGATTTATTGTGAAATGGAATGCCTGCGCAGTTCTCGTGCTATTCACAAGTAGCAATCCAACTGCACGAAGCTCAATTCAGCAAGAGCTTAACTATCTACCTCGCGACTGCTCAAAGCATTAAGAAGCTGCAACCCCGCGATGTCTGAAGTTTTAATGCTAACTCATCCTCGCGAAGTCAGTGCTACCACGCGACAAGTCTGGGAATCAACTGCAACTTGGCGAAGCTCTGAACTCCAACTTCCATCATTCTATAAAGGACATTATGGGGATTTCTAGTGATTAGGGCACGCACTCCCATGCTCAAATCTCCATGCACGCACCTCGAGGCATCTAAGGATCATTAATAGGCCACGTAGCATCGCTAAAATTAGAGTTTCCTAACCCTAATGTACCGCCACACCCACTGCTACATAAACCTAAGCCTGGTTTAGGTTTAGACACCTTTTTTTAGACTTAGACCCCCGAAAGAGCTCAGACCTTATCACTGATAAGAGATCTAAGATCATTTTCTTTTCTATTCTTCTGTAGTTGTAAGTAGTTTTCCTTTTTCTTTTTCTTCTCTCCATGGCCCAACACTTGCTGGCCATGCCTATGTAAGTTTATTGAGATTAGATTAATGGAATTTGTGATTGGGTGTTGTACTTTTATAGGATTCGTGTGTTTGTGAGCTGCTCTGTGCAAGGCTGCTGCCTTGTGATCCGCCATTGCTTTGGCTGTGATCCAAAGCAATGGAGGACTGATTCTAAGGATCCATTCAGATCCAAGTGACCTGTGTGTCTGGGCTATCATGGTCCGATATAGCCTTTGCCCCACCACAGGATCCACTAGATCTGAAATTCCCATGGAAGCTTGAGCTGGTAGCCTTGTGACCATGGTGGTGGCAACAATATTCTTGTTTTGTTTTGGGCTCCGTGAGGAGGATAGCCTCTGGGATAGTCTGTGACCATTCAAGTGGACAGGTTATAGCCTTAGGGTGAATCCAATCCGCCAATCCAAAATGGATCCATCTTCTCTGAGCCTGAGCTTGTAGCCTGGTAGGAGATTGTACAGAGGCAGACTCCCCTATATTAGCATAGACCCGCCATCAGATGGCAAATCTGATCTGGGTATGGAGATTGTAGGCTTGTGACTAAACCATTGTAGTCCCACTCAAGCAATGGACAGCTAGATCTAAGGTGGTACTCAATCTCTTACTGGTTTTATGTGTTTGGGCTATCATGGTCCTATACAGCCTTAGCCCCATACATAGAGCTTTAGAGGTTGAGGTTCCCTATGGATTCCTGAGCTTGTAGCCTGGATGAAGTAGTGCCTACAATGATAAACTTGTTTTGACCCATCTCTGGATTGTGGTTCCTCTATGGGATAGTATGTGACCATTTAAGTGGACAGGTTATAACCTTAAGGGATTGGATCATGGCACAGAGATGAGTTGGATTCTTTCTCCTCTTTGGTGATAATGTAGCCATTGGACAAGATTCTATACCAGCAGACCTGGATCTGAGTCATAAATTCCAGCAGATCTGAACCCAATAGCATACTTCTCACCCTTTTATATTTATTTTCCCACACTCCATCCATCTTCTCAACCCTTTCGGTAGTTAATTCATTAGGCTACCTTAGGATACTTAGAATAAGTTACCCTAAACTCCCCTCCTTTTAGGACTGTCTGATCTGTAGTCAGATCTGGAGGGACTACTAGAGATGGCTCCCTTGGAGCTGCAGATCACTTTCCCTATGGGACAAACTCTTACTTATCAAAACTTGCTACAAATGGACCCTGTATCTTGCAGGTCTAGGATTTCTCAGTTGTGCTGATTCCATCCCCTATTTTACTTTGATTTTAAATTGCTTTTACAACCAACAAATAAAGTAAGCAAATCTGGGGTCGCAACAGTAAGTGGGGTTCTAACTCTTAAGGCTTGAAGCTAAGAGGTGGGGAAGGGAGGCTAGGGATCACACACACCTAACCTAAGGGTTTTCTATGAAATGCTAAGGTCAAAAGGAGTTTTGTGAATTTTCGAATTTGTATGGGGGGTGTGCACCAAAGGGAGAAAGATCTTCTCACTTTAAGCTCTTTCTCTCTTAGGCCAAAATTCTCAACCCCTAAACCAAGGGGTGGGGGCCTCTATTTATAGGAAAAGGGTGGGTTAGGAGGCCACTTAGATGATAATTGAGGTTAGCAATTAGGTGATCTCAAATCTAAGGTTTCCTAGGATTTTGAGAGCTTGGAAAGGTGAAAAGGTGGTTCTAATGGTGGATGATGGGGTGAGGCTTTAGGCCACTTGGAGGGTTGTAAATAGGTAAGGAATGGGTGCAACAGAACTATCAAAATACACCCCAAAGGTTGAGGTGGTCAACAAGTCAAACCCCAATCACGTTTTTCGAGGTAAATTCCTAGAGTTACTGTTCATATGCCTGGCATAACTAATAGTTGCGCCAGGCAAATGTACAGTAAAATAGTGCAGAACAGTGTCTGGAAGTTAGCTCGCGGGGTAGGGGCCACCTTTAAACTTGGCACAACTATTAGTTGCGCCAGGCTTAAAGTCTGGGAGAATTGGCCTGGCGCAACTAATAGTTACGCTAGGAAAAATTTATACCTGGTGCAACTATTAGTTGCGCCAGGCCATTTTTGGGGAGAAATATCCTGGCGCGACTAATAGTCGCGCCAAATCCCTAGGGGGCCACTTGAAATTACCTTCCTGCCCTCCGGGTTCAGACTGCTATATCTTCGGATATATACCTCTGATTGGGGCAATTCTTGGACCATTAGAAAGCTGACGACCTCTACTCTTCAATGGTATAAGAGTTGGTCGCCGTAGAGGGTCATAGAAAATTCTAGTGCACCCCTCCTCCTTATTGCCTAGGAAGGTTAGGTTAGGGTTCGAAAAGGGTTCTAAGGGTCGGGGTTGGTTTCTAAAGGTTCGGGGTAGGTTCCTAAGGGATCTAGGGTGATTCCTAAGGGTTTAGGGTGATTCCTAAGGGTTCCATACAAGCCATCAAAAGCTCAAAAATGCGCCTCTCGAAATGTGTTTCAATCGGGCCTTAGGCCAAATTTGGGTGTCTACAGATGCCCCTCTTTGGTATCCGATCACTAATGATCGAATGCCAAAGAAAAGAAACATCCGAAGAGGCCCAAGGCATTACTGACAGGTCCGCTATATTCAGAACGAACTTCAAACATCAAGTGAGTAACACGGTGAGAAAATGAAAGCCCTGGAGTGCCAGGCTAATCATTCACTTCTCGAGGTAATCGGTTCCCAAGTGCTTAGCGACATTACTTGGCATAACCGAGGTGGAATGAGTTGCGAAAGCCCAATAGCTGGGAAAAACATTCGCCTCTCGAGATGTTTTGAAGGTGATTGATGTTCGAGATTCATTCTGAATGCAACAGCTTCGTAAGTAAGAGGGGTGATCGACCCATATCTAAAGATAGGCGTGAAGTAAACATGCGCAAGGATCCACAGTTTGCGTCCAATCCTACAAGGCATTTGACGACCTCATTGGATTATTCACGGTGCCCTCAGAAGCGAGTGGTTTGAGATCTTAAGTAACCCATCGATCCCAAAGTTTATTTAGCATGACCACCTGAGCGAAGTGAATAGATGTCACAACGCTTTTTAGGAGTGCGTGCCATTTTTCAAAATGTGCCTCAGATCCACATGACCCAAAGCGTCCAGCTTCAAATACCACTAAACAGATCCAACTAGTTATCGGGTGCTAACCCAAAAGGGACATCCAATCTTGGTTTCTTCCAACAATGATCATAAACATCAATTAACTATGTATAAACATGCACCCATTAGGGGCAATAAGCAACAACAAAGGCGATGGAAGCCCCGACCCAGACCCGCTCGGGTACAATTTACGGGGACAAATGACCATTATAAGGATACCCAGACGCATGGCGTACACTTTATAGGGATACCGCTGCCCATACAGGTTTTAAGCCTACAGAAAATAAAAGGGAAATGAACCCTTCTGAGTGCATGGTTGCACATAGTTTGATTGACACATAATCTCATTCTCAACTAATTGGTCTCAACCAACGATTGACCTTTTCTAATGGAGAATCTGAAGCTTAAGACACTTAAGTTCACATGAGTCCAAAACGAAGCGCTCGTCACAAAGATTTAATAGTGGAGTTGACCTGATCGAAACATTGATTGTTTGACCGAGACCGACACCGTTGCTCTAACCTTAAGGCAGGATCCAAAGATTCGAGGCGAACCTCCGACTCAGGACTTCGATGTGGCACAACTGCATTGCTGATAAAATATTGACATTTTTCCGCTTTATGCTTATGCGTTGTGGGGAGTTCATATCTGTTTTTTATTTTTCTATCATTTTATGTGATTTTTTTGAATTTTTCAACTGTTATTTTATGGGATTTTTTTAAATTTTGAAGCTACTATCTTATGTGAATGTTTATGGAATTTTGGAGTTATTATTTTATGTGAATTTTTGGAATTTTGGAGTTATTATTTTATGTGAATTTTTTGGAATTTTGGAGTTATTATTTTATGTGAATTTTTGGAATTTTGGAGTTATTATTTTATGTGAATTTTTTGGAATTTTGGAGTTATTATTCTATGTGATTTTTTTTGGAATTTTGGAGTTATTATTTTATGTGAATTTTTTGGAATTTTGGAGTTATTATTTTATGTGAATTTTTTTGGAGTTTTGGAGTTATCATTTTATGTGAATTTATTTAGAATTTTGGAGTTATTATTTTATGTGAATTTTTTTGGAATTCTGGAGTTATTATTTTATGTGAATTCTTTTGGAATTTTGGCTTCTCTGCGGGGATTATAGTTTTTGGATTTTCCTTGTGTGTAGGCCCGGGGTGCTCGTTGACCTCGGCCCGTCCTTATTTTAGCACGGCTTTCTTGGCAAGTCGAAGGATGACCGAAATGCCGCCTTGGGAGTGTGTGCATCTGTTGGAAGTGACAGAATAAACAAATAAAAGGAAGTGGGGGGGGGGGGGGGGGCGGTCTTCCCATCTGGCCCGTACCAGGCCTAAGACCCGGCCTGAGTGCCTGGCACAACTATTAGTTGCGCCAGGCCATTATGGGCCCAAAAATAGGCTGGCGCAACTATTAGTTGCGCCAAGCTAAGGGAGGGTGAAAACTTGCTTGGCGCAACTATTAGTTGCGCCAGGTTTGGCTGGGAGATTTAAACAGCCCGAACTCAGGAAGTGGGGCATCATTTCGAATTTTTCCCCCTCTCCCTCTTTAAAATCGAAAACCACTCCCCCCTTTAGGGTGCCTTTACATTGCCTCTACGCGTGCCCTATTGCCGTTACTTTGCTTGTGGATCGATCGCGGGCTTACGCTAGACCAAAGACCCATTCTTCTTCATAAGGTAATCATTTAAAACTCTTTTTGCTTGATTTTTCTTGCTTTTTTATGCAAATATGATCATGATCTTCATTTCTAGATGACGAGTGGTTTATTTCCGCTGTAAGCATGTTGACTGATGATGTGTGAACGAATAATGCCTTATTTTTGTGGTTTTATGGGTTTTATTGGTGCATAATATATACATTTTTTTTTATTATTTGTGCTTAGAAAAGGGGTTTTATTTTTGTTTGTTTGTTTTTTTTTGTTTTTATCTTAAATGCAAGGCCAAGATTTTATTTATTTTGAAAACTAGTTAGGAGAAAGGGAATTTTTAGTTTTCTTTTTCGAAAGATTAATTAAGAGAATGATGATTTTTTTTTGGTTCCTATATATATTGAGAATTAATCAAGGAGAATGCTTTTCTTTTCTTTTTTTTTTTTTTTTTTTTATCTCTCTTTTTTTTTCTTCAAGGAAAAGGATTCTACCTTTGATATATATATATTTTTTTTGGTTTTAGTTCTCTTTTTTTTGTAAAAGAATGATTTTCTTTTTTGATTCTATGGTCACAAAAGGAGGGATTTTTTTTAAAGGAAATTTTTTTTTGATTTTATGGACCATGACGAAAAGGATTTTTTTTGTTTTTAACCTTTGTTTTTCATAAAAGAAGGATTTTTTTTGTTTCCTTTGTGATAATGAAAGGACTCTTTTTGTGTTTTTATGATTTTATGG
Source organism: Chloranthus sessilifolius (assembly GCA_021018995.1). Classification (NCBI taxonomy): domain Eukaryota; kingdom Viridiplantae; phylum Streptophyta; class Magnoliopsida; order Chloranthales; family Chloranthaceae; genus Chloranthus; species Chloranthus sessilifolius. Next base: position 151,021,730 of record CM037584.1, on the reverse strand, counting down.
AATTGTTTTTTGTTTTTAGTTTTTCGAAACGGAAGGACATCTTTTCTTTTCTTTCTCTTTTTGTAAACAAATAAGACTGCTTTTTTTGTCTCTCGCTCTTTTTTGTTGTTGTGTGTTTTTTTTTGTTTGTTTTTTTTTTTTTTAAACATAAAAGAAGGGCTCTTTAATTTTGATGATGATTTCTTATTTCAACTAGCTTTTATTTTTAAACATAGAAGAAAAGGGAGATTTATTTTATTTTACTTTATCTCTTATTTTTGGATGGAAAGGAAGGGATTTTTTTGCAATTTCAAAAAAGAAAGGATTTATTCATTTTACTATATATATATATTTTTTTTGCATGTGTGTGTATCTTTATTTTGACAATGAGCAGAAAGAGGATGAGCATACTTACCTTCCCTTAATGTTGTGCTCATAAATAGTTCCTTTGTCAGTGATCTGCTTTGATGTGACTGTTTTGTTGCCCCAGCATGTCGGGCGGTGATGAGCACATTCCCGAGGAGGGCCACGAGGAGGGGCCCGAGATAGTGTATGGTCCGCGGGGAGAGCAGCTCCTCTAGGTGGAGCGGAGAGCGAGCCCATGGCTCGAGATGCAGGGTGAGGCTGCTCGGGTTGGCCTCCTCCATCAGCTGCACACCCATATCTCAAATTTCAAAATAGCAGGCAAGGTAAAAGATAGGTTCAGTTTCTTTCCTTTGCACAGTTTTTTTCTTTACCTCTGCCATCTGATGTGTATTTCTTTGGGTGCAGGAGCTGCCCAACATTGTATTCCGCGGGGGGTGGCTCGACTTCCACTAGTTCTACCTTTATGTCCCCCCTGTGGTGAAAGTCTTGTTGGAGCAGGTGAGCTTTGGGGAGTTCTTGTCCTGCCCTGCCATGAGGGCTGATGCCACCTATCTGAAGGCCCTCATCGAAAGGTTTCATCCTGAGACCATGACGTTCCACATGCCGTACGCCGAGCTGACGCTAACGCCCGTTGATTGGGCCATGATTACTAGCATTAGGATAGGTGGAGTCCTGATATCTACTTTGGCGGTACCAAGCAGGGAGGACATCATTCGATTGATCGGGGCCTATCCTCCTCATGGGCAGGCCCATGGCACAGAGGTCAAGATGTCCTGGCTGACCTCCCTCTTTTCTGTTGATGAGTCGGTGGACCTGGGTCAGTCAGATCGGATGCTTTACATCTCGCCAGAGCGGGCGATTGTTTTAGCTCGCATCACCCTCCTACTCCTACTGGGCAAGACCCTTTTTACAAATGCCAGCGGGGGACGAGTCAGCCTGGCCTTGTTGAGCGTGATGTAAAATTGGGGCGACGTTCCCAGTCATGACTGGGGAGGGGCGGGATACGCCTGGCTGATGTACAACTTATCCCGGGTTACGACCGAGGACTCGAAGTATGTCGTTGGATTCTGGGCCGTCCTGGAGGTAATTCCTCACCCCTTTGCTTTTGTTATCGCTATCATCTATTCATCATTTTTCTTTTTTTGACTAATCCATTTATGTTATTGACCTGCTCTTGTGCCATGCCCCTTTTTTCAGGTATGGGGATATCACCACTTTCACCCTGGGCGCCCGCTCCTTTTCTCGGAGGTGCTCACCTATCCTCCACCGTGACGTGGGCCTAAAGCACCTGGAAATGGGCCTGAGGTCCCAGCTTGATTTGATGGTGCCTGAACAGGTGATAACTTTTCAACCTTTGTTTACTTTCAGCTTGGGCATTTCTTTTGATTGAGGTGTTGCTTACTTGGTCTCTCTGACTTTTTGATTTTGAGCAGATCCTCCTTGATCCGTACCTGACATCCCCCTTCTGGGACCGAGCAGCCGTGGGTGCCTCCCGCCTATTCAACAATCGCCCTCCTTGATCCGTACCTGACATCCCCCTTCTGGGACCGAGCAGCCGTGGGTGCCTCCCGCCTATTCAACAATCGCCGTGTCGTCTTCTTCTATGGAGCGTGGGCCAGATGCTACTATCTGGGGGAGCGGGTAGTGCACCAATTTTAGGGCTACTACGCCATACCCATGGACCCACCGGCTAACGTTTGGAGTCCTGCTGGCAGTATTGAGGAGTTGATAGTGGCCTTCTTCAACAATGGGTTCCTCATTCACGCTCTCCATGTGCCTGGGGATTATCATGCCTGGTACGAGTGCCTACCCTACCGGTTCATCCTGCCGCGTTTTGTCCCTAGCGCTAATTTCCTTGCGTTCGGGGGCCAACTTGGTCAGGTAACTTCTTCTCAGCTGAATTAGCTTCCCCTTCACTTTTACTCAGCCTTGGTCTTATCTGAATAGAATCTTGTTTGGTTCACAATTTGCTCCGGGGGATGGTTCGGATGGTGAAGGTGGGCTGAGTACTGCTGACATGTTAGGGGTAGATCCCTCTGGTGCTGGTCCTTCTGGTGCGGGTCCCTCGGGCGAGGGTTCATCAGGTGCTGGTTCGTCGGGTACCTCTCAAGCGGGTGTCCCTGGTGGTGGTCCGTCTATAGCCTACGAGACCTTTCGGCGTCTTGACGATGGCTTCCTCTCAGACCTATGTGATGACGTAGATCGACAGGCACGGCTCTCTGCCGAGGCGGCCCGTGTTCCTCCTCCTGAGGTGGTCCCTGGGGTAAATTTTCTTATGAGTGACTTCTCCTTCATTTTAGTTTCCTTCTGCATAGGCCTTCAGGGTTGTTCTAACAATTGAGTAATGTATCGCAGGACTTCAACTCGGCCATGGAATATGCGGAGTACCATCGTCATCTGGCAGTGCTTCGGGAGGTGGAGATGGTGAGTACTTGGCTGCTCGACTCCTCTCATTCTTTTCATTATCATTGGCCCTTTGACTGACCTTGTCCTCGACTGTGTCTTGCAGCGTGCCCGGGCTAAGGAGTCGCGTTCCCTGCTCAGTAGGATCTCGCAGGCATGGTCTAGGGTGGGGGATATGAGGACTTATCAGAGTTCTTCTCGCCGCCGCAAGAAGTCCAAGGGGGCGAGCAAGGAATAGGCTTTCAGTTTTTTGCTTTTTAAAACTTAGTATTTTGAATTTGGATTCAGGCATTAAGGGATGGATGATATATTATTTTTTTGGACATGTATCTTTTGAAAATATTTATTATTTTAATGCCTTTGTTTTGAGTTTATGCCATGGTTTCCTTGCCTTCTATATTTGTTTCTTCGTAGGATGTGTCTACCCGTTGCCCCCCTTTTTTAAAAAAAAAGCGGCCTTTTGGGTTGCATGCCTCAATGTAGGATCAATCCTCAAGTAGGTCTGAGATGGCTGTAGAGGGGGCCTTTTAGGTCGCATGCCTCGATGTAGGATCAATCCTGCACATAACAAAATAATTCACAAACCATTGATGATCGGATGTGCCGATATATATAAAATCAATAAAAAGGGCAGAAGTCCCCTCCTCAGTTCGGTCTTGAGATGGCTGTGGAGGGGGATTTTAGTCTGGCGCAACTAATAGTTGCGCCAGGCTAAAATACCAGGGAAATTACACTGGCGCAACTAATAGTTGCGCTAGGCCAAACGGGGGATGCAATGCACTGGTGCAACTATTAGTTGCGCCAGGCCAAATTTGGGATAGAAATGCACTGGCAGGCCTAGCTCAACTATTAGTTGTGCCAGGTTTGACCTGGGGGTAGTGGGGCCTTATATGCCCAAATTGACCTAGAAATTATTTCTTTTTTGTTTGAGTTGGCTCCTTTGACCGGCCTCTTTTGCTCTTATTTTTCCAAGGCGGGTCCATCACCCTACATTGATTCTTATATTCCCAAAAGATCCTTGTACGTTCATGGATCCGCTTCCTAACCCTCCCTTACGTGGAGGGCCCGAAGCCAATGTATCCTCTTTGTTGGGCCTGGGGCCCAAGTTCCTGGCTGCTTGGTTTGGGAGTCTAAATGAGAGTGAGCTCGCTGACTTGGAGCACCTTGGGCTATCTCACCTTCCTTTCTTCCTAGAGATTCCTCTTCGGTGGAAACTCCTTCATACACCGCTTCGTGCTGGGATGTGAACTTCCATGTATTCTGTTTTGGGAAGCGGGAGCTGACCCCAACCCTTGAGGAACTATCCAATCTGTCTGGCCTGAAGCTTCACAGGGACCTTGCAAGAGTTATGCCTAGGCCAGGGTATTCCAGATCCGTTCACCTTACTCTTGGTTTGAAGAAATCCGAGTATGAGAAGAGCCTCGTCGGGGGGCCCACAAGGTGTTCGCTGAAATTCCTCAAAGAACTTTTTGGTGATGAAAGCCTTCGAAGATTGCCGGTTAGGAGTGTCTTTAACGTGAAAGCTCTAGCACTTGGTCTCATCTCTAAAATCCTCTTCTACACCGGGGGAGAGAGATTCTCATTGGTAGTTTGTGATATTTTGATGGAGTTGGAGGCGTGCCGGTCCTTGATGCACTTGGTGCTTGCCGAGCTGTACCGATGCCTTGATTCTTTTGCCTTGGGCAAGGTGGAGGGCCTTCGGGGATGCCCCTTGTAGCTCCAGGTCTGACTAGGTGAGCATTTTGCCATTTTGGGGCCCGTGCCTCGCTTTTATGTTGCTCGAGGAGAGGTGGCCCAATATTTTTTAGGTAGATGCTACTTACTTCCCCAGGGTGATACGTCGGCTCTAAAACTTTGGTTGGTCGATGCTGAGCTGACATGGAGGCTTCCTTGGTTGGATCGAACCTTCCCAGTGATTCGTTCTAGGGACCATGAGGGCATCACCCTCCTAGGACTGACCGGCAGCACCTTCTACTTCCCATTTCGGGTGCTGCGTCAGTTCGGCTGCCCTCAGCAGGTGCCTTGTGAGGCTAGACCCCCTTTATGTGATTTGATCTTTTCTAGGGGATCCTCTAGGGACATAGATCAGATTGCTGCTCTTTGGGAGATGCGTCAGTCGACACTGATGTGTGATTTTGAGCAGAGAGACTCAGTTAGAACTTCTCCTGAGTACGAGGCCTGGCTGTTGACTGAGCGGCCTGCCACTGATGGCCCAGATTTGTCAGAGATCATTGATACTGGAGGCCCCTGGCCAAAGAAAGAGGCGGCGCTCCGAACCCATATCAAGCTATTGGTGGATGAGAAGAGGGTCCTGCAAGAACTCTTGGTATGCGAGAGGGTTAGAACAGACACAGCGGAGAGCGAGGTTCTCCGTTTGAAGGAATCACTGAGCGTCGCTTTTGAAGCCGTCGACTCTTCTCGGAAGAAATTCAAAAGTTTGCATGGTCGTTGGCTGATTGAGAGGAATGTCCGAGAGGATGATCTTTATGCTGAGATTAGCGCTTTGAAGCGCGAGCTAGGCCGTTAACTCCTTCCTGCACACAGAATTTTTTGCACAGATCATACACAGAAAAAAGGGGTGTAGAAAACCCCTTTACAGATACACACATTTTTGGTATACATATATATATATATATATTTATTTATTTATTTATTATTTTTTTTGTTGTTATTATTATTATTATTATTTGCTTTATACTTGTAAAAAGGAAAACACGCTAGTCATCATACCGACTATTTTTTTAGGTGTGATATAAGTGATGCAAAAGGCAGTTATATACATCTATACAGATCTATTTTTGGTTTATGTATTATCTCTTCTCTCTTTTTTTATTGTGCCGTAATCATTGGGTGATACTTTTGGGAATCCTGGGTCTACTTTTTTTAGCATGGTCGAACCCTTTCTTGGAGTTGGACCTGGGTGGGTTTTCGAATTTTGCCAAGGCTGGAATGTGGATCCCCTTAGATTGAGTTAAACCTTTCTCCTTACCTCGGGTCATACGTTTGACGGTGCGGGTTTCAACAATTCTGGTTGGGACCTGATTTGAACTAGCATGAACGGCCCCCCAAAATCAAGGGGGCAGGGGTAGTAACCAAGGAGGCTCTTCAATAATTTCTATCAGTCCAAACCTTTCCTTTTTCTTTTCTTCTTTTTTATCTCCCCCCCTTTTTTACCCGTGGCGCCCTGTCGGGTTTTCACCACGTCCATGGGTTTAGCTCTCTTACCCCAAGTGCCCTTTCGGGTTTTCACCTGGTCCACACAAACTCGCTGTTTTTACTCGTAATGCCCTTTCAGGTTTTCACCACGTCCATCTTGCTTTGAGCTTGTATTTTTATTTTATTTTTTATTTTTTATTTTTTCAAGTGCCACGACATAAACTTCGATTCCGTCATAGCCGACTGGATGAGGCTCTGGTGTCGTTTCACAACTCAGCTCATGTTGACTTAACAGATATTATGACTGCTTGCGAACCTACAAAGGGGGCTTCCTTCAGGGTGTAGCTTGGCCATGGGTCAGGTTAGGATTTGATGGTATGCTAGGCTAAAAGGGTTTCTTTGATACGGCTTCAGTTTTCTCAACATACTTTCTTCCTTGGGGTTTTGCTGTACATACCTCGTGATTCTTCTTTGTTCTTTTTGCTTTATTTGAGGCAATCTCTCTTTGAGGTTTTGCTTTTTCGATTTTTTTTGGATTTTGATAGTAACTTTATACACATGCATCTTTTCTCTCTCTTTTTTTTGGTATATGTACACGTATATATTTTTTTGGGGAAATGGGTCTATTGAAAGAAAGGCCCAAGCTCAAATGGGGTAGCAAAAGATATCATCATTTTTAGGGATGTTTTTGGGCTACTGTGCTTGGAATGATGACCTCTTTTGGGTGGTTCTTAAGCAGTCACGTATCTGTTTCACCAACACTTACCGTGTCGTGATGGACTAAGAGTAGAACCGTTGAACGTATCCAACATTGATGGGCTCAGGAAGATGATCTCCGTTCATGGTGACGAGGCGGATGGCGTATCCCGGCAGCACTTCTCGAATGACGTATGGTCCTTCCCAGTTCGGCTTAAACTTTCCTCTTGGATCGGTGTGGAGGGATGGGAAGATCTTCTTCAGCACAGTGTCTCCTACCTTTACAGAAAGTTTAATTAACACTACTGTGGCTGATCATGTGAGTGAATATTATCACCGCCATGAACCAAATTAGAAGATCTTTAAAAGACTGACGAACCACAGATCTGAGAAAATTAATGAAGATCTACTCCGAAGGTCTCTACTGCTGAAAATCAGAGAACAATCCAGAAGCATATCTACCGTCTGAGCAAGGAAAGTTAAAATTAGGAATTAGAGTTATAGTAGGATACTTTTATTTTTAGTAGTTTCTTTTATTAGAATTAGATCTTTATAAACCGACTCCTTATGATCTATAAATAAGAGGACTTGGCATAGGAATAAGCATCAAAGAATTTCAGCATCAATTGATGCCTGAGGTTGGATTTTCTTCCAGTCAAAGTAATGTATACAAGTTAGAATAGTTTAGATATCAGAGGTTTCTCAAGAGCAATTGACGACTACAATTGAGTGCTGAAGATTAATGTAGATATTTGTAGTTTCTAAGGAGCAATTGACAACTGCGGTGTAGGGGTGAAAGATATATTTTACTTTGCTTTTTATTTTAGATTTATTTGCTTTGTAAACATCTCCAAGTTTTGATTTGAATTGACGACTCAGGGTAGAATTTGCAGATTAGTGTAACGGTTTTTACTTTTCCATCTTCAATTTTCTAAGGTTTGATTGACGCCTAGATTTTAGAAAGTTGTTGATTAGATTAAATCTATATTGATAGGATGTTAGACTTGATTGACGACCAATGCTAGGAAACTAGAAATACAGTGTGACGGTATTGTTTAAATTTATAAATATCCGATAGCTGATGATTATGATTGACGACCTTAATCTGAAGGAGGGTTAGGATTTATTTTTATGCACTTTAGATTAAAACCATTCTTTTATTCATATTTCTCCTGTAGATTAGATCTTAAAGATAAATAGAAGTTTTTAAAATAAGGATTTGAATAAAAGATAAAAATAAAGGGAATAACTGGATAATAAACTTCCTCGTGGGAACGACCCTATGCTAGTATAATAATTTCTATTTTGCGCTTGCAATAGGTTAAGACTTGAATTTAACATAAATATAATATATAATAAGAAGCAAGGCATGTTTTTGGTGCCGCTGCCGGGGAAGCGGAATTTATCTTTTATTTCTTTTTTTTTATCTAATTCTTTTAGAAACCAATATTTATCTTTCTCTTTTATATTTCTTTATATTTTATTTTTATTTGATCTCTTCTTAATCTTTTGCAGGACTATTCGGAGCAGTGAATTAAAAGTTTCTAACTTCTGTCGGTCACAAAATTTTGAAAGTCAGATTTATTTCTCTCCCTACTTGTTAAAATAAAAAAGTAGAAAATTTTTTAAACCAAAACTGAATACATTAATTGTTCTAATCAAGTATCTTGTTATTGAAGTAATTCCATCATGACAGACAACGATCAGAACTTGCTTAAAATTGTGGGGGAATATTATGCACTGACACTGCTTACTCCTCCCTCATGCATTCAAATACCCCATACTGCCAATAATGAGCCTTTCAAAATCATGCCCAATATACTCCAAATACTGCCTCTCTTTCACGGGCTAATGGACGAAGACCCCTCATTGCATCTAAATAATTTTGTAGAAATATGCAATATTATCAGGATCACGAATTTGCCTAATACAACCATCCGTTTGAGGTTATTTTCATATTCTCTCTGAGACGAAGCAAAGCAGTGGATACACTCTCTACCCCAGATTTCGATAGCTGATTGGGAGGAGTTGAAATAGAAATTCCTTATGGAATATTATCCCACATATAGAGCAACTCAAATTCTGTATTTGATCTTAATGTTTCAACAATTTCCAGGTGAACCTCTTTGGGAGAGTTGGAATCGCCTCAACGATCTTATGCATAGGTATCCTCACCAGGGCAAATAATTCTTACCCTCTATGAAGGACTTGAAGATGCAACCCGGCATATGGTTGATGTTGCCTATGGCGGTATGTTTCATAATTTAACAACAGTGGATGCTTAGGAACTCTTTGAGACCCTTAGCAAGGAAACAGTGCAACACCATACATCGGGTGAGATTGATTCAGAGCTTTTAACAAGTGTACTTCCTAACCAAGGAGGATTATATAACTTAAAGTCAATGACGAAAATTCTTCCGAAGCTGAAGCTTTAGAAGGGAAAAACTCAATCTCTAGTGGGTATAAATTCGCACCCAACATCTGGACAAGGTGAAGCTTGTGGTCCTAACCATAGCCCGACTCATACAGCTCCAAAGTATCCCACTGCTCCTTTTTACACCACGAAGGCCCAAGACCACACTGCGGCTAAGCGAACCCTATTGTAGATAGCTTACAGCTGGCTGCAGGATGGTGATATACAATGGTAATTACTCCATAATCTCCGAGAATCCATTACACAGTTAGAAACTCAGATTGAGCAACTAAACAATTGGGTTAACACGAGAGCGAGTAACTCTTTTTCCTCATGGCCAGTTGGCAACTCTCAAGGATGCATATTTTTAGGAGGCACATCAACTCCCTCTAATTTTTATTAATTCCCTCGGGAACCTATCGAGCTACTGACTCACTCGTAGCAATCACTTGTAACATATGTATATATAACGTTAGTAAAAGAGAATTCTACGATCTACGGCATGTAATGTCTAGGCAATCGTACAAATCTCTGATAAGGTCACAATCACTTAAAAGCGTATGGATTTACGATCTTAAGGTGATTTGTAGAGTCAAATCGTAGTGAGTATGATTTGAAGCGTCAATGAGTCTCACTTTTGTCCTAAAGAATTGCGACAATTCTAAGGAATAGGCAGATCCAGTGATCGATCTAATCGATTACCTGGAAGTAAAACCCATTAAAGTCAAGGGAAACATACAAATTTTGCATTCAAGACTACCACTTCCCAACTACCCTAGCCTAGAAACCTACACATCGACATTTAAGCCAAAGTGATGGTTCAAAAACAAAACTCTTCCCTATAAATCCATACCCATCCATAAACTATCTCATCTCTTTCATCTTCCATCTTTCATACCTAAAATCCAATGACGGAAGAACATAAACCAGGTGACTTTAGTAAAAGACTCGATAAGATTCTAGAAAAATATAGATATGAGCTTGTGGCTGCACAACAGAAAGTAGAAAATCTGGAGCGCTAGCAACTTGCCTGAAATGTTGAATCATCCACTGAAACTACCCTTGACCCTAAACCTAACCCAAATCCGAAACCATATACCAGGAACCCATCTTTCCCACTTCTTAAACTTTACACCATCACAACCCACCCCAAATGCAAACTCCCATATGATGATGGTGGGTTGAGCCATCCCTCACCACCCGTCTCCATTACTTATCTTCTGCCTTCGCTTGCGCTACATTCCCTTCACATAATTTTCTCAAGGGAGCAATATAGGCAAAAGATGAATCGGATAGGCGTTCACTCCCCACTCTTCAAAGGACTTTCACAGTGGCTTGAATTTCTTCCCAAAAAGAGAAATGTGATGTGCATTGCTCGGCTGGACTTGGAAGGCAGAGGGTGCGATCCTGCAAAGGAGTGGATTCTCTTTTGCTGGGAGGGATACGAGACTCTGATTAAATGTAGTTTCAAGCTGAGGACCAATCTTTATCGAAAACAAATCCTTCTCTCGGACGTTGCTGCCAGTGTCAAAGCTAGTGTGTGTCTAGATTTTTCCTAGGATTATACTCTTTTATTTAATTAGTTCTTATAATGGATTTTAGTTTTTTTTTCCCCTTTTGTTCATTGTAAATATTCCGATATATATATAATTTTCTTCTTACTAACTCTGTATTTTATTACTAACAGTGTGTGTTACTAACATTACTAATAATTTTTTTTTCTAACATTTACGTTTTTCGAACCAGAATTATTTTTCTCCCAAGTCTGGGGGGAAGAATTTTGATTCTTTTGCAAATTATTTACCCAGTTACTAACATAGCAGTAATGTAATAGGTCAAATTTTTCTGTATGTCCCCTATTTTGCACAATGAGGACATTGTCCTATTCAAGTTTGGGGGGAATACATCATATATATTAATATAGTAGTTTTGTTTTTTCCAATATTAATTTTTTTTTTCTTTTCATAGAAATTTTCTAAAAACTTTTAGTAAGATCAGTTAATCATTATGTGCGATTTATGATAAAAAAGAATACGAAAATCTAAAAATTCTTAGCAATCTATCATAGTAGTAGTTCAAAAATCAAAATAAAAATAGTTACAATTCAAAGTACAGCATCTCTAGAACACTGTATCAAATAATATTTGAAACTATACAATTGATCTTAACTGTAAATATTTTAGATTCTAGGTTCAAAATTATATACCCAGTGAGCTATAGAGCCTTTTCCCTCTTTTATTCTAAGAAAGAGAGACTATTTTTATTCATGCTTAATTTCCTTGAACTTCTCTACTATCTGTAATCTCATAATGCTGAACTTAGAATCAAGATATTCTATAAATATGATAATTTATTTGTTTAGAACTGTCTATTAAATATGTCAAAGCAATAAGACATCCATATTTGTAAATCGTGAAAATGACCAAAGGCCATCTTTTGTTAAACCAGATTCAAAAAGCCAAAAATTCCAGAATATTTTATCCTTTGAACCCATATTAGAAGCCTAAAACCAAAAAAAATTTGTACCAAAATTATATAAACTTTTAACCATATGTACTACCCAAAGCTTTCTACCTTTGACCCTTACAATCTCTGAGAGTTTAGAATGTAAAAGAATGAAAGAAGAGGGAGTGAAAGCAGTATATGCTTAATAGATAAAGAATCTGCTGAAAATGATACAACTGAAAAAGAAATACAAATGTATGAAAATATGGAAAAAGAAAAGAAAAAGAAGAAATCATAAAAAACGATTCCACGAAAAGAGAAGCAAAAAGCTCTCAACCGAAAAAAAAAATTTGGGACTTATAAAAGAAAAGAAAAATGGGAAGAAGATATCCAAGAAATAAGGATACTTGCTATAGTTGAAAAATATAGAAGAATAGAAGGAAGAGCTATATTGTTAGAGATCATTTTCAATCCTCTTTTCCTTTTCCTTGAAACCTTCTTAACACCCAAAGCTCCATTACAAGCCGAAGGAAAGACCTTTGAGATTTACGATTTGCAAAGATATGAGTCTAGTAGAGATATATGAAATAGATAGTATGAATAAATAGAGAAATTACATGAACAGAATTGATTATCCTTTCTCTGAGATTTATCTACTTAGTAATTACCAAATTTTTGCATATGTATTGTGAGAACACCAAAAGTTTGATTATTTTTTAGAGTATGCCAATAAATAAGAGTTTTAATAAAAATATTTTCTAAAAATTACAGTTTAGAAAAATCTATAATGAATAAACACTTCACTAATGTGCACACACTCCACGCTATACCAAATTGAACTTATTGAGTTCTGATATAGGATAATTACGATAATGGAAAGCTAAGGATGAAAGGTTTGAAAATTTTTAGAAAAAATGAACATATAATGATTGATTTAGTATATAAAAATTATTTATATTTTGAATTTTTAGTTTTGAAAAACCCAAAATATTTAAAGTTTGGGTAACTTCACTGAAAACCTTCAGGAGATTACAACTCCACTAGGGATCACATAGGGGTTTAAAGGCTTGTTGCATCTACTAAATGCAATCGTGCTCCCTGTAAAAATGGCATTTAAATTCATAGTTTAAATATTTTATGTTTCCTTGTTTGCTAGGAACTAGCAAAGCTTAAGTTTGGGGGTGTGATTAGTCACATAATTTACCATTTTATCACCCTTAACTTAGTGATGCTAGGATTTAGTTTGCTACTAATGAGATACTGATGTACAGATATTAGAGATAAACGGTAAAAGAGAGCCTAAGTATTAATCTTTGTCAAAAGAATCTCAAAAGGCAGTAAAGAATGACAACAGAACTGAAAGACGAAACCTTGCATACGAAACAGAATGAAAAATCGCTATTTACAATTTTTCAAGAGTGAAAGACTATGAAAGCCAAAGAATCATAATTTACGAATCTCCAAAAGAAGTCACTCAAAGAAGAAAAATAAATAATCGTATTTTCCAGAGAATCGTCCGTCAAGTCTACTAAGTCACAAGAGTGATGCAGTATGAAGATATAAAATTGTCATTTATAATTTTATAATAAAATAACAAAACTGAAGAATCATCTTTTATGATTTTTCCTCTATGAACCATACTGAAAACAAAGAATTGTAATTTACGATTTTCCTCCAAAGAAGAAAGACAAAGAATCAGTATTAGCGATTTTACAGAAAGCTTAATTAACACTGCTGCTGTTGATCACGTGAGTGAATATTATCACCGCCATGAACCAAATTAGTAGATCTTTAGAAAACTGGCGAACCTCGAATCTAAGAAGATTGATGAAGATCTACTCCGAAAGACTCTGCTACTGAAAATCTGAGAACAATCCAGAAGCATATCTACCATCGAAGCAAGGAAAGATAAAATTAGGAATTAGAGTTATATAGGATAATTTTATTTTTAGTAGTTTCTTTTATTAGAATTAGATCTTTGTAAACCGACCTCTTATGATCTATATATAAGAGGGTTTGGCATAGGAATAAGCATCAAAGAATTTCAGCATCAATTGACGCCTGAGGTTGAATTTTCTTCTGATCAAAGTAGTGTATACTAGTTAGAATAGTTTAGATATCAGAGGTTTGTCAAGAGCAATTGACGACTGCAATTGAGTGCTGAAGATTAATGTAGATATCTATAGTTTCTCATGAGCAATTGACGATCGTGGCTGAGGGGTGAAGGATATATTTTACTTTACTTTTTAATTTAGATTTATTTGCTTTATAAACATCTCCAAGTTTTGATTTGAATTGACAACTCAGGTTAGAATTTGGATATTTGTGTAACGATTTTTACTTTTTCATCTTCAATTTTTTAAGGTTTGATTGACGCCTAGATTTTTGGAAGTTATTGATTAGATTAAATCTGTATTGATAGGATCCTAGAATTGATTAACGACCAATGCTAGGAGACTAGAAATATAGTGTAATGGTACTATTTAAATTTATAAATATCTGATAGCTGAAGATTAAGATTGACGACCTTAATCTAAAGAAGGAGGATTAGGATTTATTTTTATGCACTTTAGATTAAAACCATTCTTTTATTCATATTTCTCTAGTAGATTAGATCTTAAAGATAAATAAAAGTTTTTAAAATAAGGATTTGAATAAAAGATAAAAATAAAGGGAATAACTAGATAGTAAACTTCCTCGTGGGAACGATCCTATGCTAGTACTATAATTTCCATTGTGCGCTTACAATAGGTTAAGACTTGAATTTAACATAAATATAATGCATAATAAGAAGCAAGTCAAACCCCTTGTGATAAACTACTACAAACCCGTGCTAACATTTGAAGATAGAAATCTGGACGAACCCGTGATAAATATGATGGAAGCAGGCCCTCAAAAGCCATCTCAACCAGCCTCCTCCATCTAAGTAGGTAAAGGGGCGGCATCACAGGTAAGGAATTGAGCTGCAATGCCCTTAACTCTGAAAGCTTCGGGTGGCCTAAAATTTGGTACCCGCTTCCCAAAAAAAACAACCAATAAAAAGTGAGATTAGCCCTTGGCAGGCAATACCATGTATATATTGGGACCCGCATTGCTAAAGGCTCGTCTACGAAGAAAACAAAAATACCAAAAAAATAGAAAAAATGCAAAATCCAAAAAAAAAATCTTTCAAAATTCTTGATAAAATTAAGAAAAATGATGCCTTAATAGAAAATCCCGTCCCATGTGGAATCGATCCCTTTCTTGTAGAAATACAAGAAGAGGTAGGAGTTACGAGTCTAGACGTGGAAATTCCCTCTGAGGAGCTTCCCAATGAGTTCCTTGAATGATATGCCGATTTTGAGCATGGCCCTACCCCGATTGTAGAAGAGACGGAAGATGTCAATCTGGGTACCAATGAGGTTCCTGGAATCACCAAGATCAGAACGTCACTATCTCCCGAAGAAAGAAAAAGTATGATTGATTTCCTTCGATCATACCAAGACGTCTTCTCATGGTCATATGAGGATATGCCTGATTTTGACACCGATTTAGTCGAGCATGAGTTGTCGCTATATCCAGATGCTAAGTCGGTCAAGCAAAAATTATGACGTCTCCAGCCTGAGTGGATGCTAAAAGTAAAAGATGAAGTTATCAAATAGTATATTGTGGGGTTTCTCATGGTCTCTAAGTACCCGCAATGGCTAGCCAATATCATTCTGGTACTGAAAAAAGATGGAAAGGTTTACATGTGTATTGATTTCTAAAACCTCAACAAAGCGAGCCCAAAGGACGACTTCCCATTGCCTCATATCGACATCTTGGTTGATAACACTGCGAGGCATGGGATACTCTCATTCATGGATGGATTCTCTGGATACAATCATATCAGGATGGCAGTGGCCGACAGAGAGAAAACAACGTTCATTTCTCCATGGAAAACTTTTTGCTATCGAGTCATGCCTTTCGAATTGAAGAATATTGGTGCAACATACAAAAGGGAGATGACAGCACTCTTCCACGACATGATTCACTGAGACATTGAGGTGTATGTGGATGACATGATTTCCATGTCACCAGATAGAAGTGACCATCTGATAAACCTCCAAAAGCTATTTAAGAGGCTGAGAAAGTATAGGTTGCATTTGAACCCTCAAAAATGCGCATTCGACGCCATTTCAGGAAAACTAATAGGCTTCATCGCCAGCAGGAGAGGCATCGAGGTCGACCCAATCAAGGTAAAAGCTATTGTCGAAATCCCATCGCCATCTACTGAGAAAGAGGTCAGAGGCTTCTTAGGTAGAATACAGTACATCAATCGACTCATTGCACAGCTAACTCCTATCTACACGCCGATCTTCAAGCTATTAAGAAAAGATCCGCCCATTGGGTGGAATGACGACTGTCAAGCAGTATTTGATAAGATTAAGGATTACCTTCTTAAACCTCTAGTTTTGGTACCGCCAGTATCCGTAAGACCACTCATAATATACCTCTCCACCACGGAACTTTCGATGGGATGCGTCCTAGGAAAGCATGACAAGACAGGGAGAAGAGAGCGGAGATTCTACTACATAAGCAAGAAGTTTACTGATTACGAGACACGCTATTCTCATCTAGAGAAAGCATGTCGGGCTCTCGTATGAGCTACACAGAGGCTTCGCCACTAATTATCTCAAGCTATTCTACTCCTAGCGAGAATGGATCCATTAAAATACTTGTTCAAAAAATCGGCTCTCACTAGACGAACTACACACTCGCAACTTCTCTTATCTGAGTTTCACATCATGTATGTAACTCAAAAGTCAATCAAAAGGTAAGAACTTGCTGATCATCTTGCCGAGAATCCCTTACCTAATTATGAACCTCTAAGGACCAAATTCCCTGATGAAGACAACTTGTTCATGACAAAGGATGATACAGTAGAGACAGAGGAGTCCTCGGTGATGCACTTTGACGGAGCGGCAAAAGCTGAAGGTCAAGGAGTTGGCACTATTTTGATCTCTCAAAAGGGTCCCATGTATCGATTTTCATCAAGCTTAACTGCCCCTGCACCAACAGCATGGCTGAATATGAAACCTGTGCGGCCGGCTTACGAGCAGCACTTGACCTAAATGTAACTCATCTCATGGTATTTCGCGATTCATAGTTGACCATATGCTAGACAAATAGAGATTGGAAGACGAAGGATGAAAAGTTGATCCCATACCTTGAACACCTCGAGGATCTAATAGCATGCTTCGATGATGTTACTTTCTCCTATGTCTCGCGACCAAGAAATCGGTTTGTCGATGCCGCCTTGGCAACACTGGCATCAATGGTAGAAATACCATATGGCGTCGAAATGAAGCTGATCATGATTGAGCAAAGAAATGAACCTGCCTTCTACCTCAAGATTGAGGAACCCGCCAAGTTAGATGATGAGCCTTCGTGGTTCTAAGATATCAAAAATTTCCTCGAAACTCGAGCTTTCCTTGAGGGGACATCCAAGAAAATAAGCACACAACCCAATGTTTAGCGATAAATTATGTCATTTGTGGTGAATGCCTCTACAAGCGATCATATAATAACATCCTGCTCAAATGCCTAACTAAAGGCGAGGCAGCCAAGATCATGAAAGAGATCCATGAAGTAGTATGCAGGGCTCACGTCAATGGGCATATGCTCGCCAAAAAGATCCTAAGGCAAGGATATTTCTAGACCACCATGGAAGCTGACTGTTGCAAGCACATATAAAAGTGTTATAAATGCCAAGAATACTCCAGTCTGATACATGCTCCTGCTATAGATCTACACAGTATGACCACTCTTTAGCCATTTGTCATATGGGGCCTCGATGTCGTCGAAAGGTCAACCCAAAAGCTTTTAATGGGCATCAGTTCATCCTTGTCGCCATTAAATACTTCACCAAATGGGTAGAGGCAGAATCATATATGAACATTGCAGCCAGTCATGTTGAGAAGTTCATCAAAAACAACATCGTGTGTTGATTTGGTGTACCCAAGGACATCATCACGGACAACGGCACCAACTTTGCAAACAAGCACATAAGAGCCTTCTGCGAGCAGTATAAGATTAAACATCATCGCTCGTCACCATATCGGCCACAAACCAATGGAGTCGTCGAAGCTACCAATAAGACAGTTGTCTGAATCCCCGAGAAGATGGTCATCATATACCAAGATTGGAGCGAAATGTTACCATTCGCCCTATAGACCTATCCAACGTCGATCCATACTGCTATAGGGGCAACACCGTTATCCCTTGTATATGGGACTGAAGTCATGCTACCAGTTGAAGTTGAAGTACCCTCCCTCTGTATCCTCATGGAGTCGGGTCTACTAGAAGCTGAAAAAGAAAGGTCTCAGTTCGAGTAGCTAAACCTACTAGAAGAGAAAAGGCTCCTAGCCTTGTGTCACACCCAGGCCTATCAGAGATGGATTGCACGTGCGTACAACAAATGTGTTCACATCCAAAATTTAAAGGTGGGTGATAGTGCTCAAGGAAATCTTCCCTTCTCTTCATGCCGATCTGAGAGGGAAATTCAAGCCCAACTGGGAAGGGCCCCTCGCTATTCGAGAAGTACTCCCTGAGTACGCGCTCCGCCTCGCCACTATGGACGGAGAACATTTTCCTTAGCCCATCAACGCTGGATACGTCTGATGATTCTACTCCTAAGTCTCCTACGGTAGGGTAAGTATTGATAAAAATGGATACGCTGCTCAAGGACCCCTAAAAAAGGCCATCATTTTAAAGCCAAGTAGCCAAAAAGTGTCCCTAAACATTTATACCCTTTGCTACCCCTGTTGAGCCAATGGCCTTTCCTTCATTAACCCTTCCCAGAAAAGGAAAAATATGTGTATATACCAACAAAAAAAGAAAGGAAAGAGTCATCATCAAAATTCAAAAAAAATCAAAAAAGAAAAATCCCAAAAAGTGAATGTCTAACAAAAAGGAAAAAGAACAAAAAAAAATAGAGAAGAAAAGAGATAGAAATATCATGGGGCATGTACAGTAAAAATCTCCCAAGGAAGAAGTATATTACGGCAACTGGAATCCTATTGAGGAAACCTCCTTAACCCAAGAATACCTTCAAAATTCTTAAACCTACCCCTTTCAAACCCATGGCCCAGATATATTCCTGAAGGAAGCCCTCTTTAAAGGTCCACAAGCAGTCACAGTATTCGTTGAGTCAGCACGAGCCAAATTGAGAGATCACAAGAACTCCATCCAGTCGGCTATGACGGAGCTGACGTCCATGTCGTGGTCTTTAATAATAAAAAAGAAGAAAAAAAAATATATATATATATATATAAGCTCAAAGCAAAAAGGATGTGGTGCAAACCCGAAAGGGCACCATGGGTAAAAATAGCGAGCTTGTACGGTACAGGTGAAAACATGAAATGGCACTTGGGCTAAAAATACATACCCACGGACATAGCGAAAACCTAAAAGGGTGCTACGGGTAAAAAGAGGGGAACAACGGGCATGGAAAAAACCCATCTTGGGCGCCGTGAGTAAAAAGGTTGGAAAAGAAAGAAAAAGAGAAGGAAATCTTTTGGTTGCTCCCTTGGTTTTAAATTCCAAGCCGTCTGATCCTCGACTGGACCGCTCATGTTAGCTCAAATCGGGTTTGGATTAGGTACATCTTTAGTCGCGTTGTCAAACGTATGACCCAGGGTAAGGATAAATGGTTTACTCAACCCAAGGGGATAGATGTTCCGACATGAGAAAAGAAGGATGGAACCTCACCCAAAAGCCAACCATGCGAATGGTTCAGCTATGCTCAAAATGGGACCTATTACCTCTTCCCCCACACTCGAGGCATCGCAGAAAAAGAAAATCTTAAAAGAGATAATAGAATTCCCTTTCCCCTTTTTGTCCTTTGACTTTGCTTGCAGAAAAAGAAAATCTTAAAAAAGATGATAGATTTTCCTTTCCCATTTTTGTCCCTAGACTTTGCTTGCAAAGGAGAATCTTAAAAAAGATAATAAATTTCCCTTTCTCATTTTCACACCCACACTTTGCTCACACCCCAAGGGAGTATTCGGTGTGATGCCCTGTTTCTTCTTTTACAAAATTAGAAAAACCAAACAGATGGCTTTTTTATAAGATAATAGGCTCCCCTTTTTCATTTACATGTCTACACTTTGTTCGCACCACATCTCAAAAAGATAATCGGTGTGACGCCCCATTTTCCCCTTCTTTTTTACAAAACATTAAAACATAACAAAAATATATATGTACATATGTATATATTCCCAAAAAAAGGAGAGGGGATGTTTGTGTGGGGTTCATATGCCCCCTTCTATAGTATTGATTTATGCAAAAGGAGATGTGCAGGACGAAATCAGCGATCCAACTCGCGCGTTAATACACAGATCTCTTCACGTAAAGCATCCTCCCGAACATCCCGCTCTATCATCCAGCGGCCATGAAGGCTCTTATATCATTTTCAGGAGGCGTTAGTAACCCCAAGAGCATCACCCAAGGCTCCTTCCAGACGAAGAACCTCACACTCAGCTACACCGGCTCTGGCTTCTGCCACCTCTGCTCTAACCTTTTGTTTCTCTAATTGCTCATATAGGACTCGCTTCTCATCTATCATAACTTGATTCGAGTTCGAAGCATCAACTCCTTCTTCAGTCAAGGTTCCCCAACATCACTACTCTTTGCCTGGTTCAAGCGACAAGGAGAAGGCCTCTCATATAGCATCCAAGCCTCATACTCTAGAGAGGTCAAAATCATATTCACCTGCTCTAGATCGCACATGTGCGTCAACTGACATGTTTCCCATAGATCGACTACCTTATCCAGGTCCCTAGAGGACCCCCGAGAGAAAATCAAGTCACATAGGGTGATTTTGTCGCATAGGGCATCCGCTGAGAGCAACCAAACTAACACAACACCCGAAATGGAAAGTAGTAGGTGCTACTGGTCAAGCCAAGAAGAGTGATGCCCTCATATTCTCTAGATCGACCTACTAGAAAGCCCTGTCTAACCAAGGAAGCCTCCACACCAGTTCAGCCTCAGTCAGCCAAAGCTTCAGCTCTTGTATATCCCCTGTGGTAACATGTGGCATTATCCCAAAAAGTAGCGAGTCGCCTCACCACGAACAACATAAAAGCGAGGCACAGGTGCCAAAATAGCAAGATGCTCCCTAAGCAAAACCTGGAGCAGAACGGGACACCCCCGGAGGCACTCCACCTTGCCCAAAGCGAAGGCGTCAAGCCAATGTTAAAAGCTCCATCAGTACCATATGCATCACAGAGCGGCCTCCTTCAAGTTTCGCCAGAATATCGCAACGAGCAAGAGAGCTCTCTCCCCCAGTGTAGAAAAGAACCTCAGAGATAAGGCAGAGAGTGAAAGCCTTCACATTATGGGTATTTTTTATCGACAATCTTCGCAAGCTTTCATCCCCAAAAAGTTCTCTCTAGAATTTCACCAACAAGGCTTTTCTCATAATCGGCTTTCTTCAAGCGCAACATCGCGCGGACGGCTTTAGCATAACCTAGTTTCGGCACTACCCTGGCAAGGCTTCTATACAACTTCAAACCCAATAGACTGAAGAGCTCCTCAAGAGTGGGAGTTAACTTCCGATTCCCAAAACAGAAGACATGGGTATCCACTTCCCAAAATGAGGCAGCCGCATAGATAAGATCCCAAAGCAGAGGAATTCCAAGGAAAGACGAGAGACAAACCAATCCAAGCTGATCCAAACCCACAAGCTCGCTCTCATTCAAGCTTTCAAGTCATTTCATCAAGAAACTGGGCCCCACACCTAAAGAGGGAAGTATAAAGGTCCCGGACCCCCATGAGAGGCAGGGTCGAAAAGCGGGTCCATAGTCATACAAAGATGTTGAGAAATTATAAATCCAATGTAGGGCGAAGGACCCATCCTTGGTAAAGCAAAAGAAAAATGGCAGCAGAAAATCTGAGACCCCACTAAAAATAAAGAGGAAAAGGTGCATTCCGGGCCTAAAAAGGCCCCACCCTCCTCGAAAAATGCTTAGCATGTGTATACACACGTGATGGGCTTTTTCTATGTGTATTAATTAAGCCTTAACCTATTGCAAGCGTACAATGGAAATTATAGCTTATCGATAGGATCGTTCCCACGTGGATGTTTGTTTATCTTTTAATTATTTATTTATATCTTTATATTTAAATTCTTATTTCAAAACCTTCTATATATCCTTAAGACCTAATCTACTGGAGAAATATGAATAAAATAATGGTTTTTAAACTAAAGTGCAGAAAATAAATCCTAATCCTCAAACTTCAGATTTTGGTTGTCAATCACAATCCTCTACTCTCAGATATTTATGAAATTAAATAGTACTATTACACCATATATCAAGTTTCCTAGCATTGGTCATCAATCAATACTACAATCCTATCTTCTAATCAACAACTTCCTAAAATTTAGGTGTCAATCAAACTTTAGAAAATCGAAGATGAAAAAGTAAAAACCGTTATACTAATCTACAAATTCCAACCTGAGTCATCAATTCAAATTAAAAATTGGAGATGTTTACAAAGCAGTAAATAAAATAAAATCTAAACTAGAAAGCAAAGCAAATTATATCCTTCACCCCTCAGCCACAGTTGTCAATTGCTTCTGAGAAACTACAGATATCTACACTAATCTTCAACACCGAACAGCAGTCGTTAATTGCTCTTAAGAAACCTCAGATATCTAAACTACAAAGTAATAAACTTCTACTCTAATGATCGAAAGAAAACCCAACCTCAGTCGTCAATTGATGCTGAGAATTTCTTCGATGCTTATTCTTAGACCAGGCTCTCTTATTTATAGACCATAAGGAGTCGGTTAACAAAGATCTAACTCTAATAAAAGAAACTACTAAAAACAAAAGATTCCTAATATAATTCTAATTCCTAATTTTATCTTTCCTTGCTTCAAACGGTAGACATTCTTCTGAATTGTTCTTTAGTAACAGCAGCAATAGAGATCTTCGGAGTATATCTTTATTAATCTTCTTAGATCCGTAATTCACCAAACTTCTAATTCTATAGATCTTCTAATTTTGTGCAAGGCGGTGATAGTCTTCTCACATGATCGACAGCAGTAGAAACCTTCCATTCTGGAAAATCATAAATCACAATTTCTGTCTTCTATTATAGCTTCTTTGGAAAATCGTAAATCACTATTTTATATTTCTCAAGGCTTCCTTACTTGGACAATTTTCTAACCATCGCTCTTCTTCTTTTGTCGCTTTCTAAAGAATCATATTTTGAAGAATAGTAAATTACGATTTCTTATTTTTCTTTCTTTCTTTTCTCTTCAATACTGGTGCTAAATTGTAAACAACAATTTCTCAGCTTCTAATAGCGGCGAATCGACTTCTTATTCTCAATAATCTTTTTACTGCTTTATGAGTTTATTTTGATGAATATTAACACTTTGGCTCTCTTTTACTATTTTTCCTTAATATCTGTTCATCAGCATCTTATTAGTAACAAACTAAGTCCTAGCATCACTAAGTTAAGGGTGATAAAGTGGTATATCTTGTGACTGATCACACCCTCAAACTTAAGTTTTGCTAGTCCCTAGCAAACAACGAAAAATAAACTATCCTAAACTAAAAATTTAAATTCACTTTCGTAGGGAGCACGATTGCATTTAACAAATGCAACAAGCCTTTAAACCCATATGTGATCCCTAGTGGAGGAGAGTATCCTAAAGGTTTTCAATGAAGTTACCTACAAACTTCAAATATTTTTAGATTTTTTAAAAATTTTCAAAACAAAAAAGAAAATAAAAAGTTAAAAACATAGACTAATTTTGTACACTACTAATTACTTAGTCAGTCATTATATGTTCATTATTTTCAAAAAATTCAAGTCATTTATCCTTAGCTTTCCATCATTGTAATTATCTTTTATCAGAACTCAACAATTTCAATTCGGCACAGCGTGGAGTGTGTGCATATCAGTGAAAAGTTTATTCATCATAGATTTTTCTAAACTGCAGTTTTTAGAAAATATTTTCATTCAAACTCTCACTTATTAGCACTCTCAGAAAAAGATATTGAAATTTTGGGTTCTCACAATATAATATGTATGATAAATTTTCAAAGGACAATTAACTAAAAAGATAAATCTCATGGAATGGATAATCAATTTTATTCATATGACTTTCTTTATTCATTCATAATATCTATTTCATACATCTCTACTAGACTCATACTTTTGCAAATCGTAAATCACAAAAGTCTTTCCTTCGGCTTGTAATGGGGCTTTGGGTTAAAATGTTCCAAGAAAAAGGGTGAAGAGGATTTAAAACTATTTCTGAGAATTTAGCTCTTCTTCTTTTTCTTCTTTCTATTTCTACTTTCCATTTCTTTTCTGCTGTAAATCCCAGTTCTTCTTTTCAATTTGGAAGCTTTTGTGCTTCACTTTTTCATAGAATCGTCTTTTACGATTTCTTCTAAAACTCTTCTAAATCGTCTTTTTATAATTTTTATTTACTTTTCCCATGTATTTTTTTTGTATTTCTTCTCAATTGTACCCTTTTTAGCAAATCCCTTATCTATTAAGCACATATGCCTTTCACTCCCTCTTCTTCCCTTCTTTTACATTCTAAACTCTCAGAAATTGTAAGGGTCAAAGGTTGAAAGCTTTGGGTAGTACATATGGTTTAGGATTTATAAAATTTTTGTACCAAGAAATTCGGTTTTTAGGTTTCTAATATGGGTTCAAAAGATAAAATTTTCTAGGATTTTGGCTTTTTGGCTCTAATTTAACAAAAGATAGCCTTTGGTCGTTTTCACGATTTACTAGTATGGATGTCTCATTGTTTTGATATATTTAACAGATAGTTCTAAACAAACAAATCATCATAATTACATAATGTCTTGATTCTAGGTTCAACAATATGAGATTTCATTTGAAAACAGTAGTAGAGAAGTTGAAGGAAATTGTTACTTGAATAAAAACAGTCTCTCTTTCTCAGGATAAAAGAGGAAATATGGCTCTAAAGCTCACTGGTTTTATAATATTGAAATTATAATCTAAAATTTTATAGTTCAGATTAATCGTATAGTTTCAAACATTCATCTGATACAGTGTTCAAAAGATGCTTAACATGAATTGCAACTATTTTTATTTTGATTTTTGAACTACTACTATGATGGATTACTAAAAAAAATTATTTTCATTTTTTCCTTATCATAATTCTCATATAATGAGTAACTTAAAAAAAAAAATATTTAATTCTAAAAAGAAAACTAAAGTAATATATTAATATACACAAAAGTTATGTATCCCCCCCAAACTTAAATAAGATAATGTGCAAAACAGGGGACACAAAATAATTTATTAACCTTATTCGGTGTGGAGAAGGAAACCGGGTATAGAATTTGTTCAAAAATCAACATTCTTCCCCCAAATTTGGGAGAAAAATACTAACGGCAAAAAAAAAATTGTTAGCACCATAAAAAATTAGAGACAGAAATTATAAACAAAGAAATTTTTATATAGAAACAAAATAATTACAGAAACATTGAGAAAAAACTAATTATATTAAAAGATAAACCTAGGAAAAATCTAGACACACACTAACTAGACACTGGCAGCAATGTCCGAGAGAAGGAGTTGTCTTCGATAAAGATCGGTCATCGGCTTTTAAAATGTTGTTGCCTCCAAAAAGATAGGGATACCACCTAGAGGTGGGTTCGTCCAATAGAAAAGGGGAAAGGACAGTTTAAGAAGATTTAGAAGGTGGCGCTGGGAAATGAGGTGTATGAGGTGAAGAAGGAGGTGGTGTCTCTTCCATCCGGGCTTGGATAGAGAAGGAGGTGAAGAGAGCTATGATTTCACTGATTAGCCGGCCTCGTTCTTCTAGTATTGCAGCGATCTCATCCCCATGGCATTGTATGAGGTGGGAGAAGGCCTCTATGAATTCAGACCAGCTTCGTGGATTCGCCATGGCAAGAATATTGGAAGTGGAAGAAGGATGAAGGAGGAATGGAATGAATTTCCTAGGGTTGTAATTCCTTATTTATAAGTGATCTGAGATTTGAACAGTCGCCATAAATGGAAGTTATGGCTGGCGTTGAAGAGTGCAATCGGTTGGTATATCTATTAATACGGAGGATGTGTCTGCGCAACATGAATCGAGGTGATGCCTTTGTTAACAGAGGGTGTGCCCATAAGATGGCAAAGTACACAGTTAAATTAATGCTTGCAGTTAGTAATTGTAATCGCTACGATTGTGCAACAATTACGAGAAATCGTTATCACTACAATTTTTTTTGTATCTACGTGACACATGCTGAAAAATACTTAGGCTTAATATTGTACATCTAAAAAGTTTACAGAATTGTTACGGATGAGTCAGTAGCACAACGCTGCCCATTAGTTTTTCAATTGTATTCTAGGTCTTTTAGTGACATTGTGACCACTGTCCCTTTCTCTTGTAAAGATACCATCAATTTAAGTCTCTGTCCATTAACCTTAAATATAGGATTATCCTTAGGATCCTGAATAGTGACAACCCCGTGAGGGAATGTTTCTATGATGTTATAGGGTCCGTCCCAACGACTTCGTAATTTCCCAGGGAATAGTTTTAACCTTGAATTGTATAACCACACTTGTTGGCCTGGCTCAAAACTCTTTCTCAAAATATGTTTATCATGAAATGCTTTAGTTTTGGCCTTATAAATTCGAGCATTTTGATAGGCATCATTACAAATTTCTTCCAGTTCATTAATTTCAAGCTTTCGTTGCTCGCCCGATGTGTCTAGCTCAAAATTCAATGCTTTAATGGCCCATAGGGTTCTATGTTCTAATTCCACAGGTAGATGGCAAGCCTTATCGTACACCAGTTGAAAAGGAGACATGCCAATAGGTGTTTTATAGGTCGTTCTGTATGCCCGTAAGGCATCATTCAATCTTAGGAACCAGTCTTTTCTATTAGGTCTAACAGTTCTTTCCAATATTTTCTTTAGTTTTCGATTGGAAACTTCAACTTGCCCACTAGTTTACGGGTGGTAGGGGGTTGTGATGTTATGAGTAACACCGTATTTCTTGAGTAGGATCTTGAAATACCTGTTGCAAAAATGGCTTCTTCCATCACTTATAATAGCTCGTGGGGTTCCAAACTGTGCAAATATATTTTCCCCGATGAAAGAGATTACCACTTTATGGTCATTTGTTCTTATAGTTGTTGCCTAAACCCACTTAGATACGTAGTCAACGGCTACAAGGATGTACATGTATTCGAACGAAGGTGGAAATGGGCCCATGAAATCTATGCCACATACATCAAAGGGTTCTGCAACCAAAATTGATTGTAGGGGCATCATATTCCTTCAGGACATGGCTCTAGACTTTTGGCATCGATCGCAGGCCTGACAAAGCATCCTTAAATAACAAAGGCCAATAAAATCCTGATTGTAATACCTTGGCAGCTGTTTTCTTACCACCGAAGTGGCCCCCACAGGCATATTGTATGAGAAAATTGTAAATTGTTGTGGGTGTCACTATCGGGCACACATTTCTGGATTATTTGGTTTAGCATATTTTAAATAGGTCTGGGTTCTCCCAAATATAATATTTGACATTAGCAAGGAAAATATATCTATCTTGATTAGATCAGTTTGGGAGAATCTTACTTGTTGCCAAATAATTTACGACATTGGCATACCATGGAACTATTACTTGGATAGCAAAGAGTTGCTCGTGTGAAAAGGTATTGTGGAGAGGTTCTTTTCTGATGGCTTTAGACATCTCAATTCTGGACAGGTGATTGGCCACTACGTTCTCAACTCCTTATCCTTTATCTGGAAGTTAAATTCCTGCAAAAGTAGGTTCCACCAGATTAGTCTCGGCTTGGCATCCTTTTTAAATAATAAATATTTCAGTGCAGAGTGGTAAAAAAAAATTATAATTTTTTATCCTAATAGATACGGTCAGAATTTGTCTAATGTAAATACGACAATAAGAAGCTCCTTCTTGGTGGTAGTGTAGTTAACTTGAGCTTCAATCAAGGTACAATTCACATAATAAATTACATGAGGAATCTTATCTTTTCGTTGTCCTAATACTGACCCTATTGCATAGTCGGAAGTATCACGCATTACTTCGAAAGGCAAAGAATAGTCAGGCGATTGAATGATTGGTGTAGATGAAAGAAGGGCTTTGAGTTTATTAAATGCATTGAGACAGGCATCATCAAATTTGAAAGGTACATCATTTTCCAACAGGTGGCACAAAGGTCTCGAGATTTTTGAGAAATCTTTAATAAATTAGTGGTTGAAGCTGGCGTGGCCAAGGAAAGATCAAATCTGCCGAACCGAGTTCGATGGCGGTAGATTTGCTATCACATCGATTTTAGCCCTGCCAACTTCTATTCCTCTTTTGGAGACAACATGACCAAAGACAATGCTTTCTTGGAGCATAAAATGGCTCTTCTCCCAACTTAATACCAGATTGGTCTCTTCACATCTCTCTAGAACGAGGGCAAGATGATCAAGACAGGATTCAAGGATTAGCCAAATATCAAAAAAGTATCCATGAAGACTTCTAGAAACATGTCTATCAAATCAGAGAAGATAGCCATCATGCATCGTTGGAATGTTGCTGGGGCATTACATAACCCAAAGGGCATGCGACGGTATGCAAATGTTCCAAAAGGACACGTGAAGGTGGTCTTTTTCTGGTCCTCCGGATAGACTGGGACTTGATTACACCTAGAATATTCCTCTAAAAAGTAAAAATATTCGTGACCCGCAAGTTATTCAAAATTTGATCGATAAAGGGTAAGGGAAAATGATCCTTGCGCGTCATGGAATTTAGCTTTTGGTAGTCAATACATACGCGCCACCTTGTGGTTTCGCGTAATGGCACTAGCTCACCGAATGCATTTTCTTCCACGATAATCCCAGATTTTTTTGGAACTACTTGAATGGGACTCACCCACTCACTGTCAGAAATCGGGTAAATAATACCTGCATCTAATAACTTTACGATTTCCTTTTGTACCACTTCCCTCATATTTGGATTTAATTGTTGCTGACTTTCACGTGAGGTCTTGGCATTGTCCTCCAGATGAATTTGGTGCATACAGATTGATAAATTAGGCCCTTTAAGGTCGACAACAGTCCACCCTATTACACATTTATGCTTTGTAAGTATTGCCAACAACTTACCCTCATGTTCCTTGTTAAGAGCAGATGAAATGATTACTAGGAGATTTTCATTTGGCCCAAGAAAAATATACTTAAGGGTGTTAGGGAGTGGTTTCAGGTCTACAGATGGTGCTTTTTCAATGGATGGCTTTAATGGTTCATTGGGAGTGATGGGTAAGGGTCCTATCCATGGCTTCCAGGTTTTGGACTAGGGTTCACAATTAGAGGTGTCCAACATAGAAGTCACTTCCTTCAGTTGGTGATTTGTCTCTTCCAAATCTATATACCGTAGCTGTAGACACCCCCATTTTGCTCTCTCGAAATATACAAATTTATTCGGTCAACCTTTGACCTTGTCCATGACTTTTCTGAAAGGACTTACCTTCTCTGAGAGTTTCACAATACTAATATAGGGACCATGCACTAAAATAATAGAACATGGTTGAACACAAGCTGAAACAATAGCTCTGTGGCTCATACACTCCTAACCCTAATATGGGGACCATGCACTGAAACAATAGTGCATGGCTGAACACAGGCTGAAATAATAACTCTGTGGCTTAGACCCCCTAACCCTAATGTGGAACCATGCATTGAAATAATAGTACATGGCTGAGCACAGGCTGAAACAATAGTACTGTGGCTCAGACCCCCCAACCCTAACATGGGAACTGTGCACTGAAATAATAGTACATGGCTGAACACAGGCTGAAACAATAGCTCTGTGACTCAAATTTCCAACGTGGGGGACTATATACTGAAACAATAGTATATAGTCGAAATAGAGACTAAAGCAATAGTCTTGCATTTCAGACCCAGGACATACCCCGAATTACGAGCCTTAAATCAGGTGTGCAATCCTATTATACGCCACATGACCAGTGTGCAATAAGTCCCTTCTAGACCAAATTCCCTTTCTTTAGGCCGCCTCGAGAATTGCACGCTCCACATAAAGCATCAATCAAATTAAGCACCATATCACCGGCGCACAATTGGTCTGTCCCCGACCTAGTCTCCCAACCCTTGACTGCCAAAATTCCACGATTAAGCGCCAGGGCTGAAACTCTTAATCGGATTGCGCACACCAATTGAAGCGCGTAATTAGTCCTAATGTGATTAGAACTAGGAAACTCGACTAAGCTAGTCAGTAGGTCGCTCACTGAGTCCGTGACCGACTTAAAGCAATTAAGCGCCTATAATCCGGTGCGCAATTCAATTAAACGCCTAAATTATGACGCGTAATTGAAGTTGATCAGCTAATTAAGCACACCCCACAGGGCGCGAAATTAGCAAAACGACTATATATAGAACCCTTTACCTCAACCCTAAGGACACAATTTTTTTCTCTCTTCCAAGCTTAGGGATTCTGAGATTCTCTCTTCGGCGTCCGGGTTTAGGTAATTTTTAGTTATAGGTTTTTTTTAATTCTTAGATCTTAGGTTCTTCTATAGTTCTTAATTCTTATTTTTAATCTCTGGTTCTAGTTCTTAGGTTATAGAGCCAGTCTTTTTTTAGGTCTTAGTTCTTAGTTTCTTAAATTCTAGATTTTAGATTCTTAGATAGTTCTTAATTCTTAAGTTCTAGATTTCAGCCCTTAGTTTATGATCCCAATCTTTCCCAATTGTCAATCCCATCAATTTTACATTTCACCTATTTTTAAGCATCAAATGAAGTCAGATTGGTGCAAAATTGATCACGTTTGAAAGCTTATCAATGTAGCTTTCCAGCAAGCTAAAAAATTCTCAATTCTGACATGTATCGAAGAAGTTATGGTCAGTTTTCGGCTGTTACGCAAAAAGTGATATTTTTCAAAATTCCTAATTGAATTAGGATTAGTCCCTTTATTATTTTATTTTAGAAAATAAGATTCTTTTCTTTTATTAGAAATAGGACTTTACTTTATCACTTTAGAAGAACTAGGAATTAGAGTGACACTAAGGCTTCTAGTAGAACACCTATAAATGGACTTTTACCCCTAGCCATTCTCTACACAATTCCCTCTACACAATTTTCCTCTATATAATTTTCCTACAATTTTCTTTTACACAATTTACACGATTCTTCAAGTAATTTCATAGTTCTTAATTTTCTAGTTCTAGTTCTTAATTACTAGAGCCAGTCCTTAGCTTTA
Source organism: Chloranthus sessilifolius (assembly GCA_021018995.1). NCBI lineage: Eukaryota > Viridiplantae > Streptophyta > Magnoliopsida > Chloranthales > Chloranthaceae > Chloranthus > Chloranthus sessilifolius. Next base: position 150,991,006 of record CM037584.1, on the reverse strand, counting down.
GCTTCTTAATTTCTCTTTCTGACTTTAGGCCTTAAATTTTAGTTCGTAGTTTTAATTCTATTTTTTTAGACTCAAATTCTGTTCTAAAATTTTAAAACTTAGGGTTTTGATCTTCAATCTTTATCTCTAGGTTCTAGATTTTAGTTTCGATTTCAATCCTAGAATCATAGGTTTCTTAATTCTAGATTTCTTATTCATAGTTCTTAATTTTTTAAATCTTTTTAAATTTATAATTTTGATCTTTAAATCTATAATTTCTAATTTTAAAATTAAATTTTCAACCCCTAGCCATCCGATTTGCCCAAGGGATCTTACAGAGGGTACCAGGGAACGGGGCCGATCCTCCTTAACATAGCAGGCCAAAACCCCTTTTAGACTTTTAGTAAAATTAGTATATTTACTTTAATTAGAATTTTAATAGAATTAGCATATTTTTAATTAGTTAGAGTTTTAGTAAAATTAGCATATTTACATTCCTAGTATAATTAGGAGACTAATATTAATTATACTTCTAATGAGATTATGAAAGTTAATTAGTTGTTAGTGAAAGTCAAGTACTTAAATTAATTAAATTCCTAATATGATTAAGATATTTAAATTAATTAGACTTCTAGTAGGATTATGAGATTTAATTAATTCTTAGTAAGATTAAGATATTTTAATCAATTAGACTCTTAGTAGAACTGGGAAACTTTTTTTTAGTAGGATTAGGAGACCTTGTTTTAATTAAACTCCCAGTACGATTAGGAGACCAGATTAGTTAGACTCCCAGTAGGACTAGTAAGCCAAGTTAATTAGAATCCCAGCAGGAATAGGAAAACTAAACTAATCAGACTAAAGGCAACCCACAGCTGCTGACGTTCATCGGCGGATGATTCAGTAAAGGAGTTCAACCTGCAAGCTCTCGCTCCCCCTTAAAGCATGATTAGTGACATGTTGCAGCGTTGATAAATATCTGCATCTAGCGATCGCATCACCCAGGTACTTTCCATTTAATATTCACCTCTTTAATTTTAGTATTTAATCTTTACTAATTTATTACTCCATCATCGCCTTTGCCAGAGTCCACTTGGACCGAATTGGGCCACTGATTCTGGGGATCGAAAGGAATCCAGAAAAAGTGTGTACCAACAATAGCGCAGCTTGAAGCACATCTTTAGATAAAACAAGAGGCAACACTTCTTCTACTAATTCTTCAATTTTGTCTATGCTAAAGCATTCCTCGTCGTCTATGGAAGCCATTTGGTTGGCTGCTGAGAAGACATTCAACTAGATTCGCATATCTCCAAAAGAAACTTCCATTACCCAAGTTTACAGTTGATGCAGGCGTTGGTCATGGCCAAAAATGGTCTACCGAGTATAATAGGAATTTGTGTTGGAGATTTTGGACTAGGCTCCATGTCTAGCACAAGGAAGTCGACAGGAAAAACAAACATGTCGACTCCAACCATCTTGTCTTCAACAATTCCTACAGGCCTTCTCTCTGATCTGTCAATAGGATCCTTCAGCTTTGATGGAGTTCTAGCTTACTGTAGACACCCAAATTTGGCCCAAGGCCCGATTGAAACACCTTTCGAGAGAGGCACACTTCTGGGCTTTTGATGGCATGTATGGAACCCTTAGGAGCCACCCTAGAACCCTTAGAAATCACCCTAGATCCCTTAGGAACCTACCGCGAACCTTTAAAAACTAATCTCAACCCTTAAAACCCATTCCAAACCCTATCAAGCTATGGATGAAGAGTGGTGCACCGAAACTAGCTACGGCCATCTACTATGAACAAATCCTATACCATTGAAAATTAGAGGGTGTCAGCTTTCCAACGGTCTAAGAATGGCCCCAATCGGAGTTGTACATCAAAAGATACGGCGGTCCGAACCCGGAGGACAAAAGAGTGAAATCAGGTGGGCCCCCCTAGGGATTTGGAGCAACTAATAGTTGCGCCAGTGATAATTTTGCCTGGCACAACTATTAATTACGTCAGGCCACTTCTCCCAAGATTTAAGCATGGCGCAACTAATAGTTGCGCCAGTATTAATTGTGGACCCAACCTCGGATAGCCAACTTCCAGGCACTGTTTTACTGTATATTTGCCTAGTGCAACTATTAGTTGCGCCAGGCATATGAATAGCAACTGTTAGTTTTTTCCCTCAAAATCATGATTGGGGTTTGACTTGTTGACCACCTCGACCTTTGGAGTGTGTTTTGGTAGTCCTGTTGCACCCATTCACTACCTATTTGCAACCCCTTAAGTGGCTTAAAGCCCCACTCCATCATCCACCATTAAAACCACCTTCACACCTTTCTAAGCTCTCAAAATCATAGGAAACCTTAGATTTGAGATTACCTAATTGCTAAACCTATTTTGCTCTTAAGTGGTTGTTAAGTGGTGAAAAATGCCACTTTTCACCCTTTAACCTGACCATTGGCAGACTTGTGAGCACACTAATAAGCCTCTGTTGAGTGCCTTTTGTAGATAGCAGTGAAAGCTGGTAATAATGTAGAAAACTACTTAAGAATGCCCATAAAGAAGCCACATCTCAGCACTATACAGACCCAGCAATAGCACACCAGAGGATAGCACATCACTGAGCCCTTGGAATGCGTGGCTGCAGCAGAACAAAGGAAAGGAAGTGAAGACAGGTCTTAAAATAACCTCTCGAAAGGGCATCTGGAAGATTTTGATAGGAGCTGAAGGATAAAAGAGAAGAATTCGTGCAGTTGGAGAAGGGCTCGATAGGATCTGAAGGCAGAAAGAGGAAGACATGTGCTGAAGTGAGGGATTCGACAGGATCCCTAAACCTATCGAGCAGATGAAGGAAAGAGAAAGCTCATCCTATCGAAAGCTTGCCTGAGGAGAAAAAGAGAACCTGTCGAAGGCTTCCTGAACCTATCGAAATGAAGATGCTGGAATTGAACCTATCGAAGGATGCTTAAGCCTTTCGATAGGAATGAGAGCCAACCTATCGAATACTCCAGATAATGGGCTGAGGACCCTGAAGCTTCAAAGAGAAAACTCATCCTATCGGTACCTATCGAAGAGACCAAGGAACTACAAGCTTACTTTTAACCTGTCGAAAGCTTCTCCAACCTATCGAAATCGTGTGCTGAACTTCTCAGACACTATGCTATGCACACGTTGAGACTTGGTAACCTACTGCACACAAACCGATGCACTTTGGTGATCGATGCGATGTTCTAAAAGATGCCCTAGGAATCCCTAACCGACCCATGTGCCCTAACAGAACCCTAACAAACTCTGATGACCTTCTAAAAGGGATTTTTGGCAGGAAAAAGAGAGGAGAAGGCTATATATAGAGATCCCCAATTACCATTGAAGATGATCAAAATTTTGAACAATTTCCTGGAGATCAGAGCTTGCAGCGAGATTCTATTTTCCTTCCTTTAGCCCAACCATGGTTGGCTAATTCCCTAGGAGCAGCAAGGAGTGAGTTAGATCTGTGATTGGGTAAGGTTAAGAGTGTTGCTGGGGTTAATTGCTGCACAGACTACAGATCTGAGAGCATTTCATTATAAGAGTGACCTTGTTTGCAATGTAAATGTTGTTTTCAATATTTTAATTAAATCTAAAGCTCTTTTGATTCCTTTTGGTGCTCGATCGGATTTGTGTAGAGGAGTTGCTTGATCAGCTCACCCACTTAACTGGTAGACCTCTTGGATATCATCTGAATTCCCTGGATCTGATATCCCTGTAATTTCCTATGTTTGTGACCTAGAAATTGTAGCATCTGAAGTGGTTTTGATTGTTCTAATTGAGGCTCTGGCTTTGTAGGAGATCTCTAGGATGGTCTGTGACCATTAAAGTGGACAAATCATAACCTTAAGGTAAATCTAAGCTCAGGCCTCAATTGGATTCATCCGCTACAATCCATGGATTCGATAAAGTCTATAGGATGGTCTGTGACCATTAAAGTGGACAGATCATAGCCTTAAGACCAGTGGATCCTGTGATTTGGAGTGAAATTTATACCCTGCAGCTGTGCTTGTGGCCAGCTGAGGGACTTGTGTGCTTTTGAACCCCTGTAATATGCTTAGCTCAGCCTGATTGCAGTGAAAACAACCTCCAAGCTGTTCTTCTCTATTTTCTGAGTTTTTAAACCCTCCATCTACAAGATCTGAGGCTCCATATTCGATCTCATACAATCTACATTTTAATTGTAGTTTAGTTTAAGTGACAACTCATTTCAAACCTCTCCCCTGTCTTTTAACTAAAGTAGTGATAGCTAGGGTGCCAGATCTCTTACAGATCTGAGATTTATCATATTTCTAACCAGCCTCTCTGTGTACATTCCCTTACTTACCATTCTTTTAAAGCTTGCTACAACAGATCCTAAATACTTGCAGGTCTGTATGAGTGTGTCTGCCTTATTTTATTGTTGATTTTATACCCTCATTTGAGGGAAGGCAAACACCCCAACAAGTTTTTGGCACCGCTGCCGGGGAGGTAGTTTAGAAATTGATAGATCTAAGTTTTGATTAGAGATTTATAGTTTTTGTTTGATTTTACTAACTGCAATTGTAAGTTGTGTTGTTTTTTAGTAGTTTGTATGCAGTTCATCAGATCTAAGGCTACCAGTGAGAGGAGAATCGTGCTGGAGACTGCTCTGTAGTTTGCATCCCTCTACTCCCCTATTATTTTTCAGATCTGTTGATAATTTTTGTTAGAATAGTTAGAAATTTTGGTTGATTCTGTTTGTTATGTGTTTGGATCTGTTCTGCATTTGAAATCTGAGTGTTGTATGTTTGGTAGGAGAACTCTGTAACCTCAAATTATTCCACTAAATCCAGTGGTTGAAAGACTTCTCAGATCCAGACCAACCACACCCATTTCTATTGCATTAGATTCTATAGAAATGGGTGAGCAACAGCAACCGAGAACCCTTAAGGAGTTTAATGCACCAGGGATTTACAATTCCCCCTTCTGCATTTAATTCCCAGTTGCTCAGGGAAACTATGAGATAAAATCATCTATCATTCAAATGCTGCCCTCATTTCATGGCCTGACCAAAGAAGACCCATATAAACACATTGATAAATTCTTAAGACTGTGTACTATATTTAATATCACAGGTTTGGGGGAGGAGGCCACCAGGATGAGACTCTTTCCTTTTTCATTAAAGGACAGAGCCAGGACCTGGTTGTCTTTACTTCCACCTAATAGTATTCAGTCCTGGAGTGATCTCCAATGTCAGTTTCTGGCCAAATTCTTTCCCATGTCAAAAACCAATCAGTTGAGGGAGGGTATCATCTCTTTTGCCCAAGATCCAAATGAAGACTTTCACCAATCGTGAGAGAGATTCAAAGAGCTCCTTAAGAAATGCCCCCACCATCAAATCCCTGAATGACAATTGGCCCAAAGCTTTTATCAGGGAATTGATTCGAAGAGTAGGGACATGATAGATGCCTCTTGTGGTGGCACCTACCTCCATAAAACTGTTGAGGAGGCATAGGAGATATTTGACATTATTAGTAAAAACTCTATGCAAAGGAAAACCTTGGCTAGAGACCTAAAGCCTCCCAGGTTGGTTAAGGAGAATCCGTCAAGGGGAAAGTTATATGAACTGAGTGTACCAAGTGATTTGGAAAGGAGAGTGGATAGCCTGACAGTGAAATTTGACAAGTTAATGGGAGCAATGTAGTCACCAATGGCTGCTAGAGTAGAGGAGGCATGTGCCATATGTCAGTCCCCTGCTCATCCCGTGGATGAATGCCTATCAGCTGCCCAATTTTCTGATTTTGTAATAGAGCATGTGACTGCAACTCAAGCCTATGGGCAGCAGCCTGCTGCTAGGTATCAATGGAGAAACCACCCCAATCTAAGGTGGAAACAAGATGCATACCCCAGCCAGCAGCAACAGCAGCCCCAGCAGCCCATGGCTTACAGAAATGCTCAGCCCTATCGAGAAGGTTATGCCCCAAGACCTCAATATCAGTAACCCATGGCCCAACCTGTAGCTCCTCCTGCGCAGCAAGCTGCACCTCCTCCACCTGTGAGAACACCATCTTTTGAGGAACAATTTCTATCTTCACTGCAGAACTTGAACACCTTAACCCAAACTGTGCACTCTCACAACCAGAGCATCAAAGAGATAGAGGACCAACTTGGTCAGCTATCTGATTCTATGACTAGGAGAGAGGGAGGAAGGTTACCTAGCCAACCATAGGATAATCCATGAAGACAGTTTATAGTGGGTGAAGTTTCCTCCACCTATGAGGAAGCCAAATCTGTGACAACTTTGAGGAGTGGTAGGCTAGTGGATAATCAAGTGGGCTGTGAGCCTGTGAGAAGTTTGAAGGAAGAGAATGGAATGAGTTTTCCAAGAACACAACAAAGGCCACCAGTGGTGGACTTGACAGAACTATCCACTGTCAATAAAGAGGATGATATGGATCCTCAAAGAAAAGAAAAAATCAAAAAGAAAGAAGCCCCTTTGGCTAAGGCTACAAATGAGGGAGCAATCCCCCAGTTGCCATTTCCCAAGGCACTATAAGGACCCTCCCTTTTTGACAAAGGGCAAGGTAAAATTGAGAAAATGATGGAGACTTTCAAGCAAGTTAAAATTAATTTGCCTTTACTTGATGCCATCAAACAAGTCCCAGCCTATGCCAAATTTCTAAAGGAGTTATGCACCCATAAAAGACAGTCTAGGACATACTTATCCAAGAAAGTATTTTCAGCAGAGAAGGTAAAACACATTCTGTCCATTGCAACTCCCACCAAACTTCAAGACCCTGGAGTGCCCACTATCCCTTGCATCATTGGGGATCATAAAATTGAGAAGGCCCTATTGGACCTGGGAGCCAGTGTGGACTTGCTGCCCTATGCAGTCTATGAAAAATTGGGCTTGGGAGACTTGAAGCCCACACCTGTGGTCTTACAACTGGCTGACAGGTCTGAAAGGAAACCTATGGGAGTCATTGAGGATGTCCTGGTGGGAGTTGACAAGTTTTTTTACCCTACTGACTTTGTGGTATTAGATATGGAGCCAAGTAAAGGTATTTCCTCAATCCCTGTGATTCTAGGCAGGCCCTTCTTGGCCACTGCCAATGCCTGTATTCAATGCAGATCTTGAATCATGGAGATCTCTTTTAGCAACATGAAAGTAAAGCTACATGTGTACAGCACCAGCTCTCAACCCCCTTTTGATGAGACCTGTTTTTCCATTGCAGGGTTGGAGGAGGCTCTGCATGATAATCCTCAACAGCTGCTACAGAGCAATGATTGGCCTATAGAAATAAGACTGCAACCAAGGGTTGAACAATTGTTGAGGAATGGATCCAAGAAGGGTGACAAGTTCGAGGAACATGGGGAGGCCGTTAACCTTCCAGATCCTCCAGATTAGCACCTGTAGTTTAGTATGTATCATATGTACCATATTTTGCTTCTGTTTTAGATGTTTTACTTTGCATTTCTAGTAAAATTCTGTTACAATAAACATACCATCATGTTATCTATTGGGTCGCCATTTCAAATTTGCCAGCTGCTTTAAAATAATAAGAGCTCGTCCATAAAAGAATCCAATCGTAGGACCGCACAGCAATAGATCCTGATAAGTGCTGAAGCTAAGGGTGCCCAGAAAGACAATTTTATCTAGGTTTTGGAGCCTTCGATAGGCCAAATCTACCTTTCGTTAGGTTACATGGTGATTTCGATAGGATATCTAATGGTTTCGATAGGCATTGGATGTTTCGACAGGAAAAACCAACTTCTCAACAGGTTAAATAAGGGCAAACAAAGATTTTGATAGGTTCTGGGTACACATCGGGCACCTATCGAAAAGATGCTTTTTCTGCCGTTTAAACCTATCGATAGGATGGTCTCACTTATCAAAACCCTTTGGAATCATCCCTTTTCAAAGCTTTGATTTCCAAGCTTTCGACAGGACGTATCAACATATCGAAACCATTCCATTCATTCTGTCGAAATCGCATTTTCACCTTTATATACTTGTCGATAGGTCATTTGTGCTTCATTCCTTACCCTCTGAAAAACCCTAGCTCTCTGCCTCATTTTTTGCCTCCCTCTTTCTCTACTAAATCCTCATGGAATCTTCTGTTGTTTAGTGTGCCATCTTGTCAATACATTTAGCTTGCATAGAGGAGCATTTTGCCCCTGATTTTGGAGAAATTGGAGCGGTGCATCGCTAGCTCTGTGAAACCCTAGGTACTTGGAGGTGAGTTGCCTTCCTACCATCAATCTATTGTTTTTCTAAGTTTTCCCATTCCAAGTTGGTGAGAAATTACTCTCTGAGATTAAAATGGATGAGCCTGAGGAAACGCTAGCCAGCATACACTGAAAATCAACTGCATCCACCCCTAAATCCTCCAAGAAAGTGCTACCTGCTACTAAACCACCTATAAAGAGGAAGCTCGCTGAGGAGACACCCAAAAAGGGTCCTAAAGCTAAGATAGCCAAAGCTGTTGAAATTCAGGAACCTGTGGTAGAAACACCCTTAGAGAGAGCTACCCCTGATAGACCCAATGCTATAGAGCCTCCGGCTATACTAACCACCCCTAATGAATTTATAGACAAGTTGAGCCTTGTCCCTGAGACTGAATTTGATCTGGCATATTTTTCCAACATTGGAGAGTGGAAGGAAACACTAAGCTATTTGAAGAAAGAAGGCTTGTTGCCCCTACTGTCGCCATTGAAAGAATCAGTGTATCTCAGGCTGGTGAAGTCATGGTACCAAAACCTGAAGAAGAAGGTGGCGCAGGGGACTGATGATGTACTAGAGATCTCAATTGATGATTGGCAACTAACTATCGATCACAGAGACATAGGAATGGCTTTGGGGGTCCCATACCAATTTGACTCCAACCACGTTGAGGGGGTACCTGTTGGAGCTACAATTAAGGACACGGCCAAGCAGCTAACCAATGGGATTGTGGGTTTTGGAGAATCCCTGATGAGAAGAGACCTCCATCCTAGTCTCAGATTCATGGATACTATCTTCAAGAAAAATGTTGATGTTACAGGACATTTACAGGAGAGAAGGTCCCCATTAGTGGATACTTTATTCTATTGTTCCAAGGGGCAGTTCGTGAATGCACCAAAGTTGATCTTTGAAACTATGGTGGACATAAATGATAAGGTGCTAAAAAGACGGGCTTTTGCTAAGGGAGGAGGCCTACCCTTCAGCAGACTCATCACCTGTCTGCTCAAAGCTGAAAAGTATAGGATTAAGGAGGCTGAGCTAGTGGAGAAAATGGCCCCCAAGGTTTTTGGAAAGAGGGCATGGTCTACAAATTTAATCCTGATTCAAAAGACCAAGCCGGTTGAGGCAGAGGAGGTGCCCACTGCCTCAGCAGCAGATCATGCTGCTGACATTCCCCCATCCACCAGTCCTCCTACAACACCTACTTTTTCATCCACCTTACCTACACCATCACCTACACCTCCACCCACCTTGCTTTTCACATCTGTCTCTGTCCCCCTTCCACGCACCACTCAGGAATTCTGACCTGGGGTCCTGGAACTCCCCACCTTCTCCAAGCCTATCCCCACCATGTCCTCCCCACCTTCCATCCAGCCCCTTCCTGATTCCCCCCCTCCACCACTACCTATACATGCACAAGGTTTGGACCAGTTCACTTCTACTGGTTTCAGTGCCCTCATTTCTTCAATTGTGGAGGATGTTGCTCATGAGTACACCCCACTGCCTGACTCCCCTCACCCCACTCCTCCTCATTTTACCCATGCCCCATCCTCTCCTTTCCATCCCATTCAAACACCCATCCCCTCTACTTCCACCCTGCCTGACACTTTCACCCAAATCCTCTCCCTCCTATAGTTCATTCAGGCCCAATTAGCCACTAACACTGACAACCAGGCCCTCATGAGCATATGCCTCCAATCAATTCAATCCACCCTTACTCCCCCCACTTCAGTTTCCCTACCCCTTCCCACTTCACCTCTCCCCTCTGATCCCTCACTTTTCTGTTTCTCTCCCCCCTTTTCACCCATAGCCTCCCCCATCCCTACTGATATCCTATTTGTAGAGTTAGCCGCTCCATCTCTACCCCCACCTCCCTTCCCAGCAGCTGTTCTACCTTCATCCCCACCTGCACCTGTTTCTGGAGTTGCTGAGATACCCACCACCCATTCCCCTCCTTCTTTCCATGATGCTTCCACCCAAACTGATCCATGTGAGGATCTCATTTTCTACCCCCCCTCCTGTCCATCCACTTCTTCCCCTTCCTTACCCATCATCCTTCGCCAGCACATGTACATTCCTCCGTACCTCACTCTACTGTATGCAATGAGGGACAACCATTACATCCATAGGGATGTCCTGAGGGGTATGGCTGCCCTCCGGGCTTCCCTGAAAGCCCCTTACGAAGAGCGGATTGCCAATATCGAATTGGAGCACCGCATCAACCTCCGAGATATCTCTGAGGGGTGGTGTGAGATTTTGACTCATTATAATTCAGCCAAACAGTTGGCTGCTGCTGAGTCTCATTATCAAGTATGAGAAGAAGAATTCTGAGCTCCTTAAGAAATGTTAGCCAATGCTCAGGAGATCATCAAGGCCACCAAGGAGCTCTTAGATGCTAACATCCTCTATGCTGCCAAGAAGATTGATATCTTGGAGAAAAAGGTTGTTTCCCTTACCTCTCGGCCATTTCAGCCTACCCCTCTCGCTACCAAACCCCCTCCTACACCTCCCTCCCCTCACCCATGTCCCCCCTCTACAACTATTCCTTCAGCTGCCCCACCTGTGGATGTTCCCCCTCCTCCTCCTGCCCAGGTTCCTCCACCTGTCCAACCTATCCCTCCCAAACCAAAAAGGACTCCCTCCAAAAGAACTGCCACCGCCAAGAGATCTGCTTCTTCTGCTGCCTCTATCAAAAAAGGAAAACAACCTACTGCCCCATCCAAAGCAGCTAAGCACACCAGGTCCTCCGCTCAATCTAGCCCCCATGGCACCCTACTCTCTAGGGATGAAAGAAGGAAGGTTGATGCGGCTCTGGGGTTGGACCCCATTGCCCTTTTCCCTTCCAATTCGGATTCTGATTTTACGCCTGCTGTTGATCCTAAAGGTAAAAAGCCTGCTGCCCAGTCTGAGGAGGCACCCGTAAAACAACCACAGCAATCCAAATCCAAGGGCAAGGCCCCTGTATCTTAGGGGTAGCTGGCACCAAGCTGTATATGAATGTAGCCATTTATTATTTCAGTTTCTTTTTCATTTGTCTCTTGTATATATTTGACATTTTTAATGTGTTATTCTATAGATATCTTCTTACCCTGTCTCTCTCTTGATTGCATTTTCTCAAAACTGTGAGGACACTGTTTGGTTAAGGTTTGGGGGTGTGGCATGTATGCCAATAAACTAGTTAATTTTAGTGCAGCCAAGTTGAAAAGGAATAATTGAAAAGAGAATGAATTCACCTCATATTTGTTGTTAAGGAAACTTAAAAACCATTTGCAACTGAAGCAAGTTGAAGTTTTAACATTTTTTCATGAAGCAAATGTCAAGAATTTTTGAAGAAAATTTTTTTGATGTGTAGTAAACCAGAAATGAGAAGAGACTATGAGGATACTCCCCAGAAATTTAGATGGAAGGCCATACCCAATGAGAATTGGGCTTGAAAATTTCTTTGAAGAGTGTCTTGGCAATTTCTTCTGCTTTGAGAGCTGGCTGGACTTAATCTTGACCACTAGAAGTTAGGCAAATCCAAATTGAAACAAGTTTGACAGCATTCATAACATGGAAGACATGAAGTAAGGCCCTCCCTTGGACAGTTTGAGCCTAAAATTCTCCCACCTTTGAACTGCCCTTGATGCACACCACTTGAGCCTTAAAAGCCCCAATTTTCTTTGATGAAAACCATAAATTCTAAACCCAAAACCTTTTGACCTATTTCAGTTCACCCTCAATCTGAGAAATCAGGAAGAGGAAGGAGGAGAAAGGTTAGAGGAGCAAGGTCTTAAATCAGGTTGAAAGAAATAAAAACACAGTTGGTGGTATTTGTGGTATCACGCATAAAAAATAAAATAAAATAAAATAAAAAAGAGAAATAAAGCAAAAGGAGGAGAAATCATTTCATTGAAAGATTGGAAGGAAGAGAAGAAGCTGGCCACTTTGGCGCTGAAAATTCAAGAAGTAGATAACATTGTGCTGAATTAAAGGAGTCTAGATCACCTCCTTACCTTTACTGATTTCTCAATTTTGAACCCTGTTTACTCCTTGTGCTCTCTCACAAACCTTACTGATCTGAAAGTGGACTGAGCTGTCATGTGGAGATGAGAATTTGCTTAATCTATGGTGAAAAGAGCTGGAAAAGTCAGAAATTCAAGCAATGCCTATGCTCCTGCTTGCAGTCCTATTTGAGGGCTGTAACTGCTCTTGAGCTGAGAGATATGATTTACCCCTCTTCGATGTACTAATGAGTGAACAACCCTGGTGAGACTTGGGTCTGAAATCCAGTTGATGGGAGAAGTATCTGAGCAAGATCCTCAAATTGATGGTGAGTTATGCATAAAATTTTAGGAGAAATGCCTTGACACAAACTAAATAATGATGAAGAGATTTCAGCAGACTTTCATATCTTCAAATGGATGTTTTCCTGTTGAAATTCCTTTAATAAATGGGCATGATGTGAATTGACTGGTTCATCGACTTTGAGCATGGCCCTCCCCCCGTTGTCGAAGACGCCAATTTAAGGACTGAGGAGATTCCCATAATTACCAAAATCAGAAGACGTCAATTTAGGGACTGAGGAGAATCCCATAATTACCAAAATCGGAACGTCGCTATCTCCCGAGGAAAGTAAAAGCATGATCAACTTCCTTTGGTCATACCAAGACATTTTTTCTTAGTCGTACGAGGACATGCCTGGTCTGGACACTGATTTGGTCGAGCATGAGTTGCCTCTCTACCCCGATATGAAGCCAGTTAAGCAGAAACTGAGACGTCTCCAACCCGAGTGGATGTTGAAAGTCAAAGATGAGGTTATCAAGCAATATGATGCAGGGTTTCTCATGGTATCCAAGTACCCGTAGTGGCTAGCCAATATCATGCCTGTACTGAAGAAAGATGAAAAGATCTGCATGTGTATCGATTTTCGCAATTTGAATAGGGCAAGCTCGAAGGACGATTTCCCACTGCCGCATATTGATATCTTGGTTGATAACATTGCTAAGCGCGGGATGCTTTCATTTGTGGATGGATTCTCAGGATACAATCAGATAAAGATGGCAGAGGCAGATCGAGAGAAGACTGCATTCATCACTCTGTGGGGAACCTTTTGCTACCGAGTCATGCCATTTGGAATGAAAAATGCTGGCGCAACGTACCAAAGGGCTATGACTGCACTGTTTCACGACATGATGCACCGAGAGATTGAGGTATACGTCGACGATATGATAGCCAAGTCATCGGAGTGAGGCGATCACTTGGTAAACCTTCAGAACCTATTTGAGAGGCTGAGAAAGTACAGGTTACATCTAAATCCACAGAAGTGCGCTTTTGGTGCTATGTCCAAAAAATTGTTAGGATTCATCATCAGCAAGAGAGGGATCGAGGTCGACCCAGTTAAAGTCAAAGCTATCACTGAGATGCCACCACCATCTATCGAGAAAGAAGTCAGAGGGTTCCTGGGCAGAACATAATATATCAGTCGGTTCATTGCACAACTAACTCCAATTTGCACACTGATCTTCAAGCTACTAAGGAAGAACTCGCCCGTTGAATGGAACGACGACTGTCAGGCAACGTTAGATAAAATCAGAAGCTACCTCCTTAACCAACCTGTGTTGGTACCACCTGAGCTAGGGAGACCACTCTTAATGTATCTCTTCATGACAGAAGTCTCGATGGGATGTGTTTTAGGTCAGCATGATGAAATGGGAAGAAGAGAGCAAGCCATCTACTATCTGAGTAAGAAATTCACTGATTACGAGATGCACTATTCTCATCTGGAGAAAGCATGCCTAGCTCTTGTATGGGCTACTCAGAGGCTTCGTCATTACCAGTTATCCCAAGCCGTTCTACTCTTGGCCCGAATGGACCCATTGAAATACCTGTTTGAGAAGTCGGCCCTCACTGGACGGACCGCGCGCTGGCAGCTTTTATTATCTGAATTCGACATCACGTAAGTCACTCAGAAGTTAATCAAAGGGCAAGCACTCACCGACCATCTTGCCGATAATCCTTTGCCAGATTATGAACCTTTGAGAACTGAGTTCCCTGATGAGGACATCCTGTTCATGACTGAAGACGATACTGAGGAAGCAAAAGAATCATGGGTAATGCACTTTGACAGGGCAGCAAATGCCAAAGGCCAAGGAGTTGGCGCCATCTTGATTTCACCGAAAGGATCCCACGTACGCGTCTCTATCAAGCTCAACTTCCCTTATAGTAATAATATGGCTAAGTACGAAGCTTATGCCGCTGGTCTACATGCGGCTCTCGATCTGAATATAACTCACCTTCGAGTGTTTGGTGATTCACAGTTAATCATATGCCATACGAATGGTGACTAGAAGATGAAAGACGAGAAACTGATCCCCTATCATAAACACCTCGAGGATCTGATAGCTTGCTTCCAAGATGTGACATTCTCATATGGCCCCCGGATAAGGAATCGCTTTGTCGATGCACTAGCAACTTTGGCGTCAATGATAGAAATCCATACGGTGCTGAGATGAAGCCAATCATGATCGAGTAGAGGATGCCTTTTACCTCCAGGTTGAGGAAAATATGAAGCCTCATGATGAGCCACCTTAGTTCTCAGATATCAAGAATTTCGTCGAAACCCTAACTTTCCCTAAAGGGACATCCAGGACGGACCGGTGAACCATTCAACGTTTAGCGGCAGGGTACGTCATTTGCGGGGAATGCCTTTACAAGCGGTCGTGCAACAGCATTCTACTTAGGTGCCTTACTAAAAGCAAAGCGACCAACATCATGAAGGAGATCCACAAAGGAGTATGCGGAGCCCACGTCAGCGGACACATGCTTGTTAAGAAAATTTTACGGCAGGGATACTTTTGGACCACTATGGAATCAAATTGCTGCCAACATGTTCAAAAATGCTACAAGTGTCAAGAACACTCCAGTCTGATATACGCTCCTGCCATCGATCTTCAGTACATGACCACTCCTTGGCCATTTGTTACTTAGGGCCTTGATGTTGTCTGAATGATTAGCCCAAAAGCATCAAACGGGCATCAGTTCATCCAAATGGGTAGAAGTGGCATCATATGCTAACATCACGGCTAGTCACGTCAAAAAGTTTCCCAAAAGTAATATTGTGTGCCGATTTGGAGTCCCCAAAGATATCATCACGGACAACAATACAAACTTTGCGAATAAGCGTATCCGAGCCTTCTGCAAGCAATACAAGATCAAGCACCATCGCTCATCACCTTATCGACCTCAAACTAACGGAGCCGTGGAAGCTGCAGATAAGACAGTTATTTGCATCCTCGAGAAAATGGTCATCACTTACCGAGATTGGAGCGAAATACTGCCATTTGCCTTATGTGCCTACAGAACATCGATCCGTACCGCTACAAGGGCAACGCCATTCTCCCTTGTGTATGGAACTGAGGCCGTCCTACCAGTTGAGGTTGAGGTACCCTCACTCCGAATCCTCATGGAATCAGGCTTACCCGAAGCAGAGAGAGAGAGAGATCACGCTTTGATCAGCTAAATTTACTCGATGAGAAAAGGCTCCTAGCCTTGTATCATACTCAAGTTTACAGGAGCGAATCACACGCGCTTATAATAAATGTGTCCGCAATCGAGATCTAAAGGTAGGAGATATTGTACTAAAGAAGATCTTCCCATCCCTCCACGCTGATTCGAGAGGAAAGTTCAAGCTGAACTGGGAAGGACCTTACGTCATTCGAGAAGTGCTATCGGGATACGCCATCCGCCTCGCCACCATGGATGGAGATCATCTTCCTGAGCCCATCAACACTGGATACGTCCGTTGGTTCTACTCTTAGTCTATCATGATAAGGTAAGTATTGGTGAAATAGATACATGACAGTTTAAGAACCACTCAAAAGAGGCCATCATTCAAAACACAGTTCCAAAAAGCATCCCTAAAAATGATGATATTCTTTGCTACGCCATTTAAGCCTGGGCCTTTCTTTCAATAAACCCCTTCCCCCCAAAAAAATGTGTGTGTGTACATATACAAAAAAAGGAAGTAAAGTTACTATCAAAATCTTTAAAAAATCGAAAAAGCAAAACCCTAAAAGGAGATTGCCTAAAATGTAACAATAAAAAAAATGTAGAATAATCATGGGGCATGTACAGTAAAAACCCCCAAGGAAGAAAGTATGTTGAGAAAACTGAAGCTGCATCAAGGAAACCCTTTTAGCCCAGCATACCTTCAAATCCTAACCTAACCCATGGCCAAGCTACACTCTGAAGAAAGCCCTCTTTCTAGGTTCACAAGCAATCATAATATCTATTAAGTTAACACGAGCCAAGTTGTGAGACGACACCAGAGCCCCATCCGGCCGGCTATGACGGAATCGATGAAAAAAAAAAATAATAATAATAAAAAGAAAAAGATAAAATAAAAATACAAGCTCAAAGCAAGATGGACGTGGTGAAAACCCGAAAGGGCATTACGGGTAAAAACAGTGAGCTTGTGCGGACCAGGTGAAAACCCGAAAGGGCGCTTGGGGTAAGAGAGCTAAACCCATGGACGTGGTGAAAACCCGAAAGGGCGCCACGGGTAAAAAAGGAAATAAACAAAAAAAAGGAAAAGAAAAGAGAAAAAAATTGAAAAAGAAAGGTTTGAACTGATTGAGAGGATTGATGCTTGAAGAGCCCTTATTACCCTTCCTACCCTCTTGTCCGACTGGGTTGCTCATGTTAGTTCGAATCTGGTCCCGACTAGAATTGTCTTTGTGAAACCACACCATCAAACGTATGACTCGAGGTAAAGAGAAAGGTTTAACTCATTCCCAAGGGGATGAACGTTTCGGCCTTGGTAGGACTGTTGAAACTCTTTCAGAAACAACCAGTAAAAGTGGAGGGTTCGACCATACTCAAAAGAGTACTCAGGGTTTTGCAGGGTTTTCACCCAGCAATTAAGGCACCACACAAAAAGAATGCACAAAACTAAACCAAAAGACTAAAACATCTGTGTAAATGTATATAGTAAACTACCTTTTGCACCACTTACACCACATCCCAAAAAATAGCCGGTGCGATGACTAGCGTGCTTTCCTTTTTACAAGCATAAACAAAAACAATAAAAAGATACAAAAAAATATGTATATGTATACCAAAAAAATGTGTGCATCTGTAAAGGGGTTTTCACGTCCCTTTTCTGCGTATCTGATTTGTGTAAAAAGTTATGTGTGCAGGAAGGAGTTAGCTGCCCAGCTCGCACTTCAATGCGCTAATCTCAGCATGAAGGTCATCTTCCCGGATATTATGCTCAGTCAGCCAGCGACCATGCAGACTCTTATACCTCTTCCGAGAAGAGTCGGCGGCTCCAAAAGCGATGCTCAGTGATCCCTTCAAACAGAGGACCTCGCTCTCTGCTGTATTTGTCCTAACTTTTTCTTGTGCCAAATGTTCTTGCAGGACCCTCTTCTCGTCCATAAGAATCTTGATACGGGCTCGAAGTGCCATCTCCTTCTTTGGCCAGGGGCCTTCAGTATCAGCAATCTCTGTCGAATCTTGACCATCAGCAACAGGCCACTCAGTCAATAGCTAGGCCTCGTACTGAAGAGAAGTTCTAACCAAATCCCCTTACTCGATATCACACATCAGCGTCAACTGACGCGTCTCCCAGAGAGAAGCAATCCGATCCATGTCTCTAGAGGACCCCTTAGAAAAGATCAAATCACATAGAGGGGGTTTGGCCTCGCAGAGTGTTAAGACCTAAAAAGTACCACTTTTCACCCCTTAACTTAATCTCTATTAGACCCTTAATCATTTAATAAATGTGTTTTAAGTCTATTCTGTAGGAAATAAGCAGCAGCTGTAAATAACCCCCTAACCATGCCAAGGAGCTCACTGTTTGGCCCAGAAGCCCCTCAGAAATGTGAAGGTAGAACCCAGACAGAGAGTTGGCTGCAGCATAGGCACAGCAAATCAGAAACAAACCAAGAAGAATGCCTTGCGCAGATGTCACAGGGTTCAATTAAACCAGAGATAATGCCTTCGTGCAGTTGTCACGGGCTTCTGAAGACATCACACAAACTAGTCGCGCAGTCTTCGTGCCTTTCTCGCGCGGTTTGGTGCCAAAAAGAATTGAAAAGTAGACTTCGCGAGGTCCTTGCAAGGCTCAGTCTTAAGCGCTCGCGCAGTCTCGCGCAGCTCAAGAAAGGAGTCTTCAATCGTCGCGCAATTCACTAAAGAGAGAGAGCTTCAGGCACTCCCGCGCGCAGTAGTCGCGGGACACACACTTTCAAGGAACTGCTCGTGCGATCCAGAAGCCTGTGTACATTGTTCTCTTCGTGAGGATCACCGCGGGATTCACAAGGAATGAATTGCGCACGCCATTCTCGGGCCAGTTCTAGCGCCATTAAAATGCAAAGTACCAATCCTGCGACGCCCAAAGCATTCCCGCAATGATCAAAGTACCAACCCCGTGACTGCAAGAGCTTCAAGGCAAAGCAACCCCGTGACGCCAATTCTACCACGCGGCAAGATCTACAAATGCTTTCTACTCAGTGAGAATTGATTTCTAAACTTCTCCCCACTTCTGCAAGGGCAATCTGGGAATCTCTAGTAATTAGGGCACGCACTCCAATGCTCCAATCTCTGTGCATACGCCTCGAGGCATCCGGGCCACAATTGTATTAATGAAATTAGGGGTTTTCCTAACCCTAATCGATAGAGAATCGACTGCTATATAAGCCTAAGCCTAGCTCAGGTTTAAGGGACTTTTTTTCTCAACTTCTGTGCTTCTTCTTGAAACCGACTGTAGAATTATAGTAGGCTAATAGTAGACTCTAGATTTTTGTATTCTTTATTCTTTGGTAGTTGTACTTGTGAATAATTGATACTGTTGATTTACATTTGGAATTTTTCTTGCAGATCTAGACCGTAGCAGAGAAGGAGATTAGAATTACACTGGAGTCTAGCTACCTCTGTTTGCACTTCTCTAGCCTTCAAAACCTCAGTTTATTTCTCCTTTGAAGATTCCATAGCAGTTGATTAGGATAGTTGTAATTTTTTTTTTTACGTGCAATGTGCCTGCGAATAGTCTTCCCTGCTGTTGGTGTGTGTGCATGTAAGGAAGGAGATCACTCAGTCCTACATTAGAGCCTGCTAACCCTGAGATAGAAAGGGGTAGAAGACCAAGAAGGCACAGACACACCACAGTCGAGCCCCCTATTGAAATTGAGATAGCAGTGATGGGTGAAGACCATCCTAGAACATTGAAAGAACTGAATGCTCTGGATGATTACAATTCTCCATTCAACATTCAATTCCCAGATGTTCAGGGAAACTACGAAATTAAAACTTCCATCATCCAAATGCTTCCCTCTTTCCATGGGCTTAGCAAGGACATTGACCAGTTCTTGGCCCTGTGCACGACATTCTCCATTGCTGGTTTGGGATCAGAAGCCACTAGGTTAAGGCTCTTTCCTTTCTCCCTAAAGGACAGGGCCATGACCTGGTTATCTACTCTCCCAAACAATAGCATCACTTCCTGGAAAGACCTCCAGACAAGATTTCTGTCTAAATTTTTCCCAGAGACCAAAACCATCCAGTTAAGGAAGGGCATACTTGCTTTTGCCCAGTCCCCAACTGAGGATTTTAACCAAGCCTGGGACAGATTTAAAGAGATGCTCAAACAATGTCCCCACCACAAGATCCCTGACTGGCAGCTGGTCCAGAGCTTCTACAATGGGATTGATGAGAAGAGCAGAGACATGGTGGATGCCTCTTGTAGGGGAACGTACATGCATAAAACAGCAGATGAGGCATGGGACTTGTTCGAGGTCATAAGTGAAAATGCCTTCCAGAAGATGTCCTCATCTAGAACTGTTCAAGAGCCTCCTCCTAAGCTGGGGCTCGCTGAGACTTCTAAAGGAAAGATGTATGAAGTTAGAGGAAATGATGACCTGAGAATGCAGATGGCCAATCTTACTGAAAGATTTGATAAACTTTTGACTGTGGTGCAGCCCAGAGTGGCTGCACAAGTGATGGAGGCATGTCTGATATGCCAATTCCCACAGCACACAGTGGAAGAGTGCCCATCTGCGGGGTAATACCTTGAGTATGTAATGGAACAGGCTGCTGCTGCCCAGTCTTTTGGACAGCAACAATCTAGTGGCTATAATAAACAACCATTTGGATATCAGCACCAAAATGCTGGTTACCAATGGAGAGACCACCCAAATTTGAGGTGGAGGCAAGACAATTATATGCAACCACAACAGATGTTGGCCTTACCTCAAAGGCCACATGACGCTTTAACGAGGTTATGCCCAAGGTCAAATTTCAGATAGCCAAGAACAAAATTAATTGGTAGTTCCCCCACCTCAGCCCCGAAGTGCTTCTTGCAAGGACCAGGTTTTGGCCCAATTGCAAAGCCTTGGACCCTTGAATCAGACTGTGACTTCTGACAGTCAAAGCATTAAGAAAATAGAAGAGGAGCTTGGCCAAATAGCCAATGCCTTGGCTAAAAGAGAAGAGGGCAGGCTACCAAGCCAGCCAATAGCTAACCCTAAGGGCCAGTATTCGATTGGAGAAGGCTCCTCAAATTTTGAGGGGGCTAATGCCATCACGCCCTAAGGTCTAGCAGGTTGGTAGACAACCAGGTGGGAAAGGAACAAGGAGAGGTCATTCCCAAAGAAATGACGAGTGAAAGTGATAAGGACTTTGTTAAAGCACAGAGTCAAGAACTGCCTGCTACCCTTCAACAAGGGAAAAATAAAGAGGTTGTAATTGAGCCTCAGCAAGCGATAAAAATAGATAAAAGAAAAAAACAAAAGTTCAGTCATAGGCTTGCAGCTGAGGAACCAGCAGTACCTCAGCTGCCATTTCCTCAAGCTTTGAGTGGCCCTACCCCTTTTAATAAGGGCCAGGCACAGATCGAGGAAATGATAGAGACCTTTAAGCAGGTCAAGATAAATTTACCCCTGCTTGATACAATCCGACAGGTCCTAGCCTATGCAAATTTTCTGAAAGACCTTTGTGCTCAGAAAAGGAAGGCCAGAGGCCATTTGTCCAAAAAGGTCTTTACGACTCATACAGTTAATTCTGTATTAACCATGACAATGCCTGAGAAATTAAAAGACCCAAGGATACCCACTATTCCCTGTATTATTGGAGACCACATGATTGGACGGGCCCTTTTGGACCTTGGAGCCAGTGTTAACCTTCTGCCATACAGTGTGTATCAGTAGCTAGGTTTGGGGGAGCTGAAGCCCACCCCCATTGTTCTATTGATGGCTGATAGGTCTGAGAGGAAACCCATGGGAGTGGTTGAGGATTTCCTAGTGGGGGGTTGATAAGTTCTTCTACCCTACAGACTTCCTAGTTTTGGACATGGGTTGCAACAAGAGTACATCCCTGATACCTGTTATTCTGGGCAAACCATTTTTGGCCATTGCCAATGCATGCATTCAATGCAGGTCTGGGATCATGGAGGTCACTTTCGAACATATAAAAGTTGAGCTTAATGTGTACAATAGTGCAAAGTACCCTCAACTGGACAATGAGGAATGCTTTGCAGTGGATGTACTAGAAGAAATTGTTGAAGAAGAACTGCCCACTCTGCTAGAGTGGGGCAACATTGTCACTGATTTAACTGAAGTTTGGAACATGGTGGAGGAAGGAAGCCTAGCTTTAATGCCAGAAGACATATCCCTATTGAGGTCTTCTGTGGGCTTAGTGCAGCAATCCAATTGGAAACGTACACTGCTGCCCCTTCAACCAACAATACACCAATCCTGCCATCGATCCAACAAGCCCCTGATCTGGAGCTCAAGAAGCTTCTAGAGACATTGAAATATGCTTTCCTTGAGAAAGACGAGAAACTTCCTATAATTATCTCCTCTTCTCTTACCAGTGAGCAAGATGAGGAATTGCTAACAGTTTTGAGGAAGCACAAGAAAGCAATTTGCTGGACCATTGCTCATTTAGGAGGGATTGATGCATCGATCTGTAAGCATATGATTCATCTAGAAGAGGGCTCAACACTCTCCAGGGAAATGCAGAGGAAACTGAATCCTCACATGCAGGAAGTGGTCCTGAAAGAAATCATTAAATTGCTTGATGCTGGGGTAATTTATCCCATCTCTGATTCTGAATGGGTGGCACCAATCCAGGTGGTACCTGTTGTCGATTTCAAGTGTGCTTCCCTTATTGGTTGGTGGTGAAAGAATTTAAGAATCAAAAATAGAATGAAACAGGGGATGAATCAGCACAACTCGGAAATCCTAGACTTGCAAGATACAGGGTGTGGGCACATACACCGAACTTGGAGCTCCACCCCATCTAAGGTCTTACGATTTGGGTTTTAATAATTTGGGTCATAACAAAATATCCACCCTTGTGCAACTTTAAGGGTCATTAACCCTTGAATTTTAAAATGGTAGGGCATACATTAAAAGTGGCTGGCTCTTGGATCTCTAGAAATGGGAGTGTCACTATCAAGGATCAAAATTTCGGTCGAAATGACTGAAATTTCGACCGAAATTATCAATTTCAGTCCCCACCAAAACGATAATTTGGGATCGAAATTTCGGTCATTAAATATATATATGGGATTGAAATTATCGGCCGAAATTTCGATTTCAGTCCCCTCTGAAACTAAAACGAAAACTGAAATTTTGATCCTTGGTCACTATAATACCCCCTCCCAAGCGAGGAGATCCCACGTTCAGAATATCAACATGCATTCAAAATGGATGCAAATCATGCACTTACATGGTTTAAAAAATTGAGTACATGTGGCACTATTCCTCTCTCTTTGACTTTTTATCTTCTCCATCTCATTCAAACTCCATTACAAACTTGTAAATAAACCTAAACTCCAAGCTTTTGAAACCCCTCACAACCATGTCCAAAATAATTAGCATAGATTCATTTTTTTATAAATTTGTTTGAGGGAAGTTACCAATATTAAGGAAAAAAAGGAAAGAATGGACGAGGCTGTCATTTTTAGGTAATGGTGGCAACGGGCCGGGTCTGGGCTAGGCCCAAGTATCCCAAGCCCAGCCCGATAAATATAACCTTAGCCTAAGCCCAGCCAGCGCAACCCGGCCCGCTTATTCAGAGATGATCCGAATAATTGAGATTATGAGACGAGAGATGCAAAGGATTCTTTAGTCTTTTGTTCTTTTAAAATGTTGGAAATCTTTTTTTTATTTGGAAGATAACATCTTCAAAATTATTTTTATTGAAAATATGGTTTCTTATTAGAAGTTTGAGATTATAATTATTAGACTAGACATTAAAGGAGAGAGATAGTATCTCTTCTACTTTAAATGGATGGCATGAGTTTGGCCATAGGAGGCCATCAAATATGAGAGCCGACAGGCTTAGAGAGTTAGGCACAAGCCCGGTCCCAAGCCCACAAACTTTATGACCAACCCTAACCCCACTTTCAAATGAGTTGGACCTAACGGGCCCGCAGGCTACCCAACCCATTGCCACTCCTATTTCAAGGTAGGCTTTTCAGCTTCCTCTCTTGCTGTTGTAGGTCTTTTTAAACTATTAAAGAGTATCACAGAGTCAGTTGAGATTATCTCCTTTGGATGATGAAACAAATGGGTTTCAGCGACAAATGGCGGTCCTGGATCCACGGTTGCCTCATTAGTGCCCATTTTTCCATCATTATTAACGGGAAAACGTCCGATTTTTTAAAACTTTTAGGGGTCTCAGACAAGGGTGCCCTCTATCTCCATACCTCGTTGACATTGCGAGCAAAGGACTTTCCCTCTTATTTCAGCAAGCCGATATTGAAGGGTAAGTTATGGGGTTCTCTAATCCGAGGAGCAAAACCAGAATAAATCTTCTCCAATATGTTGATGACTCTCTCATCATGTGCAATGGAGATCCTAATCAGATACTTCAGGTTTGCAATCTTCTTAAAATTTATGAGAATGTTTTCAGTCAATGTGTAAATTTCGATAAATCTAACATTTATGGGTTAAATGTTGATGATATCACCTTAAGCTTTTGGGCAACAAAAGCAAATTTGTCTAAGGCTAAATTCTCCTTTAAATACTTGGGCATCCCTATTGGTACCAGCAAGTTACGTACATCCGATTGGGACCTGGCTATTTCTAAGGTCAAGAACAGGTTGAGTGGATGGAAAAGTAAATTAATTTTCAAAGGAGGGCGAATGACTCTGATTCAATAGGTTCTTAGTGCTATCCCAACTTATTTCCTTTCCCTCTACAAGTACTCTGCCACTGTTTGTCATAAAATTGAGAGGCTTGAAAGGAATTTCCTTTGGGATGACCTTGGAGGAAAAAATAAGTTTTATCTAATAAGTTGGGATAGGGTCTCGAAACCAAAAATCTCATGAGGCCTTGGTATCCGTCCGATTGAGGATATGAATAAAGCCCTTCTTATGAAATGGTGGTGGCAATTGGGTGATGGTTTTGACCATTAGTGGAAAGATATTGTCATCAACAAATACCGTATGTGTTAAAAAGGTTGGGAACTTTGCAATTTCAAATATAGAACCTCTTCCTAGTAGTAGAAAAATGTTTTATCGGTGAGAGAAGATTTCTTAAAAAATACCATTTTTATTTGTGGTAAGGGTGATAACATTCACTTATGGTCTAATAGATGGCTTGAAGGAGAACCGAAGCTGCAATCAAAGTTTTCAGACTTATTTAGTATCGTCGTTGACCCCAAAATCAAGCTAAGTGATACCTTTAGTTTTAATAATCCCACCCAGTGGCATATTAGCTTCAGACAAAGACTTACTGATGTCGATATAGTTGAGTATTCTGTGTTATCCGACATCATGGATAATGTCAAGGTAGACCCGAATGGTGACGTTTTCAGAGTTTGGAACTACGGCATCCAAAGAAGCTTTTCTGTTAAATCTGTGTTCAAATCTTTACAACCACATTACCAAATCGTGGATTGGGCCTTCATTTGGGATTATCATATCTAGACCAAAATCAGTTTTTTCTTGTGGACAATATGTTGGAATAAACTTCCCACTATCTCCAATCTCACTAGAAGAGGCATGCAAATCGATCAAAAATATTTTTTTTGTGGTCGCGTGAAAGAAGGCATCGAGCACCTTCTCCTTACCTATGAGAAAATTTGGCCGATATGGGGGGTTTTCTTCAAAGCCCTTGGTATTTCATCTTGCATTCACACGGATATTGTTATATTTATTTTTGGCTGGAATCAATGTGACGCTACAGGTATTAAAAAATGGATATGGGACCATCTCCATATCTCCACTCTTTGGCACATTTGGATATCTCGAAACAATATCAAATGGAACAATTCTTCGTTCAATGCTAAGAGGCTTATTCAAGATAGTATTATCACCGTTTGCAATTGGGCAATTGCGGATGGCAAAGACAACTTTTCTCTATTTAACATAAGAAGCTTCGAAGTGGAACATCTGTTATCTTTTATTCACTCTTTATAACTGTAGGGGTGATGGTTTTTTTTTTCTTTAATTTTTAGAGGTTTTTTCCCGGATATTCCGGTTTCCTCCGAGTATAGATTTTTTCCCTTTTCCCTCGGGTTTCCTATGCCACCCAAGTACCTATTCTGATTTTCTTCGAGAAGTTTGGTTTTTCAGATAGCAATGCCTGGATGCTTCCTAGTGTATTACTCGGACCCTTCAAGGCACTAGGCTAACTTTTATACATTTTAATAAAATAAAACAACTTTAAAAAAGAAAATGCTGCTAAAATAGGTGCTTTTCATTAGAAATGTCTACATATGCCTTTCCCATTATTCCTTGAATAAATTGTTTTTATGAGCAGGTAATTGAAGGTTTCACACTAAAAAACACATGAAAATAGCCTTTGTGATCTTAATTAATAGTGTTTGATAGCAGAGGCATTGTATTGGGTATTGGTCCATGGAGGAACTTCCAACAAGGTGTCAAACTCGAAATCAGCATCGGGTAATAGTCCATGGAGGAATAATATAGCTGATTCGTATCGGCTTTAAAAAAAAAAAAAAAAACTCTAAATATCGGCTCAAACAGATATGTATCGGCCGATTTCCTATACCGAGTTGCAGGACTGATACGTATCAATGCCAAATCATATCGGTTTGCCGAAATAACAATACTTATCGGCTTGCTGATACATACCGGTTGATGATACCGTGCTTCCAGGCATAAGAAAGTGAGAAAATAACTACATTTCAAAATCCTATAAAAAATGAATATACTTCATTGTTCTGACCGAGGCCAAATAAATAAATTGTTCAACTGTAAGATCCATTACATACATTTTCACCCAATTAAGGCAAATATGTTTGTACTCTACGTTTTATATGGAGGATGATTGTATGAATTCTATGAAAACCAAGTTGTACACCATGACTCCAAGCAGATTCAGGCTGCATAAGGCATAGCTCTCTGCTAGCTCCTGCCATAGTAGAGTTCACCTGCTTAAGTAAGTTCTCAATCCTCTTTGCTAACATTTTGCTACCTGCATTAACAGTATCCCTTCTCCTTGATAACTCCTTGCATAGCAAGATTTTATGCAAAAATTACATATTGAGTAGTTCTACCCTCCTCGATCTCTACTCGCTCCTTACCATAGCAGATTTTATTTGCTCCGATAGGGAGTTACTAAAGAGCAGTAAGGTTGCTGCTAGAGCAGGTAAATCCTCCTTTACAAGAAGTTAGAAAAGAGAATGGGAACCAACTAAAGCAGGTGAACTCTGCTCTGATAGGGTTAGCGAAGAGTTATGCTATACGCAGCCTCAGTCCCTTATGTCAATCGAGAGAGGTATTAGGGTTAGGCTATTATAAAAAGGGAAGCCACGAGTTTCTTAGGGGGATTATTATTTTTTGCAATTAGAATATTATTCATTCTTTCTTTTTAGTTTTTAGGGCTCTTCACTTTGGGGGAATATTTTCTTCATCTTTTCAAGTCTTCTTCTCTCCTTCTTCTAGGGTTTATTCAGGGTAGATTGTACCTAGGATTTGCATTATTTTTCTCTGAGAAATTCATAGATTGTATTTAGGAAAAACAATTGCAAATATCTTTTGGAAGAAATAAAAGAGGAATGACTTTGAAAGAAAAAGGAGATCAAACACCAAAGATGAGCGGCTAAATCAGTAGATCGGGGAAGATGCGATCCCCAGATAAGTACCCATGTTTATGATTAATACCGCAGTCTATTATTGTTATCATGGAATCGTTTTGCTCAAAGTTTGTGTGATTGAAAATATTTTGAATGCTTTGTTATGACCGTTGATTGCGGCCGTAATCGCTAGATCTGTACCTGCAGGCTGATCTAGGCTGTAGAGCGATTATGTGCTGATTGTCGTGATCTAAATATCATGAGATACGCTATGCTTTTTACATGACTCATACCGCAATGTTAGGCTGAGTCATTGTTTTTAGATAGGGTATGCCGGATTGATGATCATATTTTATTTCAAGTCATTTTTCTAGATGAATGATGGTGTGAATGATGATTTAATGAAACTGTGGGTTTTAATGATAGAAAAGGGGTACGAATCTGGGGTAGCATATTCCTTGATCTCATTTTAATATTGTTCGTAGATTTATCAGTAATTAATTGTTTAGATTAATTTATTTTTCTGCATTTAGGAAAAGTGTGTTAAGTTTTTGGTAAAATTGAATCTGCCCTTTGGTACTTCCTTAGGGACGTTTTTAAAATCTCTAAAAGAATTAATTAAAAATTCACGTTTCCCTGTGGGTTCGACACCCCTGTTCTTGCCATACTGCAATAGATCTTGTGCACTCGGAAGAGAAAGGCACGTACTCACGTTTCAAAGAAAGTGTTCCTAACAAATCAAGTCAGTTCGATATTGCGATTGGAAACCCCACAGAAACTGAAAGACCCTGGAGTCCCAACTGTTCCATGTGTCATTGGTGGGCAACCAATTGGAAAGGCGTTATTGGATTTGGGAGCAAGTGTTAATCTGATCCCATACTCAATGTACAAGAAACTCGGATTGGGTGAATTGAAACCCACGACGGTCACACTCCA
This sequence comes from Chloranthus sessilifolius, assembly GCA_021018995.1. Taxonomy (NCBI): domain Eukaryota; kingdom Viridiplantae; phylum Streptophyta; class Magnoliopsida; order Chloranthales; family Chloranthaceae; genus Chloranthus; species Chloranthus sessilifolius. The sequence goes on along the minus strand of CM037584.1, from coordinate 150,962,861 downwards.
ACTGGCAGATAGATCAGAAAGAAGACCGAGGGGTGTTATCGAGGATGTTTTGGTTGGAATAGACAAGTTTGTCTTTCCAGTGGACTTCGTTGTCTTAGACATGGAACCACCTGCGAAATCAATCAATCAAGTCCCAATTATTCTTGGACGTCCGTTTCTCGCCACTGCCAACGCTTGCATTAATTGTCGCACAGGAGTCATGGACGTTTCTTTTGGAAACATGAAAGTCAGGCTTAACATATTCCATGCGATGAACCATTTCCCTAATGAGGATGAGGTCGAATGTTTTTACATCGATCAGATGGACGAAGTGGTGGATGAAGCATTACCATCAATGCTCACCAAAGAGGAATTTGAAACTGCTTTGTTAGCCATCTATGAGGACAAAGGGCTTGAAAGGAAGCAGTCAGAAGAGAAAAAGTCAAATTCATCATGTCAAGATGATAACTTATGTGAAGTTGTGACTAAAGTAGAACCACTACCTACTGAGGTAAAGGATGTGCTGACTCCATCAATTGAGCAGCCACCAACTGTGGAATTGAAACAATTGCCTAAGTCCCTCAAATATGCTTTTCTGGGACCTCGAGAAACACTTCCAGTGATAATTTCATCCACATTATCGGAAGAACAAGAGAATGATTTGTTGAAGGTGCTGAAAGAGCACAAGGAGGCCATCGGATGGACCTTAGCTGATCTCAAGGGGATTGACCCATCAGTATGTATGCATAAAATACATCTGGAGGATGAGAGTAAACCATCGAGGGAACCACAGAGGCGACTTAATCCGGACATGCAAGAAGTCGTTTTAAAGGAAATCATTAAACTCCTCGATCTTTGGAATCATCTATCCGATCTCGATAGTGAATGGGTTAGTCGACAAATCGTTAGAAAAGTGCCGGAATTACGTGAAAGAAACTACGGAGGGAGAATTGGTGCCCACTCGTGAAACTACTGGATGGCGTGTGTGCATTGATTATCGAAAATTGAACACAGCCACCAGAAAAGATCATTTTCCCCTTCCGTTCATTGATCAAATTCTTGAGAAGTTAGCTGGGCAAGAGTTTTATTGCTTTCTTGATGGTTATTCGGGATACAATCAAGTGCCCGTTTTTCCAGCTGATCAAGAGAAGACAACATTCACGTGTCCATATGGTACGTTTGCATATCGAAGGATGCCATTCGGCTTATGTAATGCTCCGGCCACGTTTCAACGATGTATGTTGGCCATATTCTCGGACATGATCGACAAATTCATCGAAGTCTTCATGGACGACTTCTCGGTTTTTGGAAAAATATTTAATTCTTGTTTGAATCATCTTTCACAGGTGTTGCAACGTTGTGTAGATTCCAAACTTGTTCTCAGCTGGGAAAAGAGCCATTTTATGGTTCAACAAGGAATTGTGTTGGGGCATATTGTTTCAACGAAAGGAATTGAAGTTGATAAGGCGAAGGTCGACTTAATTGCAAATTTACCACCTCCTAAAAGTGTTCGACAAATTCGATCATTTTTGGGGCATGCTGGATTTTATAGAAGATTCATTAAGGATTTTAGCAAGGTGGCTAAACCATTGTGCACTTTGCTTGGCAAAGATGTTCCTTTTGATTTTGATGAGGATTGCATAAAGGCATTCCTAAAATTGCGTGAACTCTTATCAAATGCACCAATAATCCAACCACGGATTATTCTTTACCATTCGAACTCATGTGTGATGCATCGATTATGCGATCGGAGTCATCTTAGGGCAAAGGGTGAATAAATTACCTCACGTAATTTATTATGCTAAAGACATTAATTGATGCCCAACTGAATTACACCACCACCGAGAAGGAATTATTAGCTGTGGTGTATGCTCTGGACAAATTCCGTTCCTATTTGCTTGGTTCGAAAATAGTGGTCTTTTCAGACCACTCTGCTTTGAAATATCTTTTAGCAAAGAAGGATGCGAAACCAAGGCTGATCCGTTGGATCCTGCTTCTCCAGGAATTCAACTTTGAGATTAAAGATAAAAAGGGGGTTGAGAACGTTGTGGCTGATCATCTGTCTAGAATTCTGCCTGAAGAATCATCTATACCTGAGACCATCCGTGACACATTTCCGGATGAACATTTGATGGCAATTGATGTAGCTGGTGCAAAAGTTCCGTGGTTTGCTAACATCGTGAATTATCCGTCATCGCGTAATTCGAATTCCGAGTGGGGTAAGAATGATAAGAATCTTTTTCTCCCAAATAAAATACTATTTCTGGGATGAACCATATTTGTTTAAATTCTGCTCGGATCAGATCATTAGGAGATGCGTGCCAGAAGACGAGCAACTAAGCGTCCTAAATTTTTGCCATGCTGGGGCCTGTGGAGGCCATTTCGGAGGACAGAAGACCGCACAGAAAATCCTTCAAAGCGGATTCTACTGGCCCTCAATCTTTCGTGACGCTGCTCAATACTGCAAGGAATGCCAACGGTGTCAACAGCTTGGCAATATTTCACGAAAATATGATGCCTTAATCCAATTGATTGTTGAAATTTTCGATGTTTGGGGATTGACTTTATGGGTCCTTTTCCACCATCCTTTGGGTATTCATATATTACGGTGGTCATTGACTATGTCTCCAAATGGATTGAAGCAGTGGCAATCCGATCACATGATCACAAGGTTGTGGTCAAATTTCTGAGAGAACATGTGTTTAACCGATTCGGGATCCCAAGAGGAATCATCAGTGATGGCGGTTCGCACTTTTGCAATAGCCAGTTTGCCACTTTAATGAAGAAGTACGACGTCACTCAGCAAGTCGCTACTGCACCATCCACTGAACTAGTGGTCGGTGGAAGTGTCTAACCGGAAATCAAGCGAATTCTAGAAAAAGTGCAGACGACCGGATAGAAGAGATTGGTCAAACCGCTATCTCGATGCTTTAGGGCCTATCGTCCTGCATTCAAGACACCGATCGGAATGTCTCCCTTCAGTATTGTCTACGGGAAGGCATGTCATCTTCCTGTCGAATTGCGGCATAAGGCATTCTGGGCGATCAAACGATTTAATTTCGATATGCAAGCGAGGTCGAATCGAAGGTTACTGATTGAGTGAATTAGAAGAGTTACGCTACGATGCGTATGAAAATTCAAAGATGTACAAGGAAAGGTACAAAAAGTTGCACGATCAATTAATTTCTAAGGAGTTTCATGTTGGCCAAAAAGTTTGGTTATTCAATTCCCGACTTAAGCTTCATCCTGGGAAATTGAAATCTAGATGGGAAGGCCCGTTGGTTGTTTCCATTAGTGAGCACGGTGCAATTGAAATTCAAAGCCTTCAGGACAATCGAGTTTTCAAAGTGAATGGGCAAAGACTCAAACCAATGTTTGAGGCGATGACCCAGTTTAAGATTGAGGCGATGCACCTTAGTGATCCAGATTCTTGATCAATGAAGAGGTCGAGTCCGACACTTAAACTCGCGCTTACGGAGGCAACCCAGTGTTTTATTTAGGAGTTGGACAGGTTTAGTTTAGGATTTAGGATTTATTTCTTTTCGTATGTTTAGTTCTAGAATATTAGTTTTAGTTTAGTTTAGGTTATTTTTAATTTCCAAATTAGTGTAGCCACATTACCTTCAATCTATTTTTGGTCATGTTCTAATTTGATGCCCATATTCTCTGCACCTGATCTTTGTGTTGGGGTACTCTTCAACACGATTGGGGGTACCTACTTATTTCAAACAATGAGGACATTGTCATTTTTAGGTTTGGGGTATGTATGATTATCTATCTTTCATCACTTATTTTTGATTTTCTTTGAAAAAAAAATATATCCACTTCTTTTTTTGGAACCATCATACATGATTTACTTTGCAATAGTTTTCAAACTTTAGTTGATGATGCATGTGAATTTAATTTTGAGAATATTGATGTCATATTTTGAATACTTGTATCTAGGATGATGAAGCTTAATGTGATAATTTGTGGATGACTCAAATTCATGCTTAGAATTTTTGCACTTATACCAAGCTAAGACTTAGAAATCGATGAACTATTTTGAACGTTGAATCTTAGGTTCTTAGTGGAGACTAAACCCAATAAGCTTTAGAGCTAATTTCCCGTCATTGATGAGTGAATATATAAACTCGGAGTTTTCTTTGAATACGAATTATTTTGCATAATCTCATACATTTTATTTTGGCTTGTGACTTTGCATGATATCAAATTCATATTATTGTGTTAGAACGTACTGTATATCTACTCAAGACAAATAGGCAAGGTTACCATCTTTTAAGGAAATGATTGAAGGCCATCTTTGGCTCGTTTGTGCTTAAAATGCCCCACCTCATATAAATTTATCCTTCTAGTACCCCTTTGAGCCTATAGAAAAATTTACCCTTATACATTCTTTGATAAGCCACGTTAACCTTTAACCCTTCACAATTTAAAATTTAGCTTTACCTTCTTATTTCGAGAAATTAGGAACGAGGGATGAAAATGAGCGAAAAGAGAGTAAGTGGAGAGATAATGAGTTATGGTGTTCTTGAGAGTGTATGGCAAATATAAAAGAAAAAGGGAGAGAAAAGAAAAAAAAAAGGAATGAAAATGAGGTGCTTCAAGAAAAGGAAATTCAAAAGAGAAGAAAGAATGAGAAAAGAAAATATTGAAAAGAAAAAAAAAAATGGTGAGAAATTAGCAAAGAAAAAAAAAAAGAAAAGAAAAGAAATAAAAAAACAAAAAAAAAAAAAAAATCAGCAGTTAGATCCTTTTCCCATTTCCCAGGAATTTTGAATCACACTTCCCTTTCTTTCTTACCCTTACCTGAGCACCAGTACAACTCTACAAAAGACCTTCATGATCCGATCATGCATTGGTAACTGTCTCGTGGAGAGTCAATATATAATACTTATGACACTTGATATGACATGCTTAGGATATACAAGTATTCTTATGAGATTTATTTTGTTCATTGATTGGCATCGTGTTTCATTTATCATGTGAGACCTTTTTATTTGCTTTGTATTGATCTCTCACATGTAAAACTTACCAATCATCGGAGTGATTTTATTTTGAGAGTATACCTAAAGTGAGGATTGAGTCAAGACAAGATCCGATGATTTCCGTTTGGACTAGTTACGAGATGGATGAATCTTGGTTTTGGTATGCACACACTACGTTTAAGCATGAATGGATGAGTTATCTAACGATTTGGAGCATTAGACTAATTTGAATGGATATTGGTATGATTAGTATAACATTGTTATTTAAAATTGAGAATTTGCATGTTGAATTGATTATTGATTTTGAGCTTTGAAGTTAAATATATGTTATAAAAATCAGATTTTGAAAACTCAATTTTACAGATGGTTTGAAATTTTGGAAGTTTGTGGTAACTTCACTGCAAACCCTCGGAGACACAACTCCTCCACTAGGGATCACCTAGGGTTTAAAGGCTTGTTGCACATGCTAAGTGCAATCGTGTTCCCTCTGAAAGTGGCATTTAAATTTTAGGATGTTAGTTTGATTTGCTTTATATTTCTATCATTCTCTTTGCTCGAGGACTAGCAAAGTGTAGGTTTGGGTGTGATGAGTAGTGAAATATGATGATATTTCACCCTAAATACCTATATTTAGCCGTCCGATGAAGGCTATCCGATGAGATTTGCTAGATTTGAAGTGTTTGGTAAATACAGGTCCAAGTTTCTAAAACAGCCCAAGAATCCCGAAAATAATGTCAAAACATCTTGCTATTTTGGGTCATTGAGAACTTAGTGCGACTTGCAGCTCAATTTGGACCTTCAAGACGTCAGATTCAGGAAATTGCTAAAACATAAAAGTTGTAGAGCTCGTCGTCAGCTTTCCAACGCCTCAAGAATCACCTCAATCCGAGTTCGGTACAGAAAGTTATGAGCAAAATACCGAGGCAGTGTCTGATGCAAAGCTAGGCGGGAATTCACGAAAATTACTCTTAGATGTCAATCGAGAGAGGTATTAGGGTTAGGCTATTATAAAAAGGGAAGCCACGAGTTTCTTAGGGGGATTATTATTTTTTGCAATTAGAATATTATTCATTCTTTCTTTTTAGTTTTTAGGGCTCTTCACTTTGGGGGGAATATTTTCTTCATCTTTTCAAGTCTTCTTCTCTCCTTCTTCTAGGGTTTATTCAGGGTAGATTGTACCTAGGATTTGCATTATTTTTCTCTGAGAAATTCATAGATTGTATTTAGGAAAAACAATTGCAAATATCTTTTGGAAGAAATAAAAGAGGAATGACTTTGAAAGAAAAGGAGATCAAACACCAAAGATGAGCTAAATCAAGAGATCAGGGAAGATGCGATCCCCAGATAAGTACCCATGTTTATGATTAATACCGCAGTCTATTATTGTTATCATGGAATCGTTTTGCTCAAAGTTTGTGTGATTGAAAATATTTTGAATGCTTTGTTATGACCGTTGATTGCGCGTATCAACGGCCGTAATCGCTAGATCTGTACCTGCAGGCTGATCTAGGCTGTAGAGCGATTATGTGCTGATTGTCGTGATCTAAATATCATGAGATACGCTATGCTTTTTACATGACTCATACCGCAATGTTAATCGAGTCATTGTTTTTAGATAGGGTATGCCGGATTGATGATCATATTTTATTTCAAGTCATTTTTCTAGATGAATGATGGTGTGAATGATGATTTAATGAAACTGTGGGTTTTAATGATAGAAAAAGGGGTACGAATCTGGGGTAGCATATTCCTTGATCTCATTTTAATATTGTTCGTAGATTTATCAGTAATTAATTGTTTAGATTAATTTATTTTTCTGCATTTAGGAAAAGTGTGTTAAGTTTTTGGTAAAATTGAATCTGCCCTTTGGTACTTCCTTAGGGACGTTTTTAAAATCTCTAAAAGAATTAATTAAAAATTCACGTTTCCCTGTGGGTTCGACACCCCTGTTCTTGCCATACTGCAATAGATCTTGTGCACTTGCAAGGGTTACATTCTAAATCGATCAAGTTTTTGATTTTCTTCGAAACGTGAGTACGTGCCTTTCTCTTCCGAGTGCACAAATCTTTGAAAAACTTGGCGTACTCAGGAACTTGTTTGATTGTTTCAAGTAATGGAAGATTTATCTTTACTTGCTTGAATGTTTCGAAAATTTCTTCCATTTTTGTCGGTCCCTTTCCCATTCTAGATGGAGGAGTTAGGCATTGAGGGAATGGTGCCTTTGGGACATAAGGTGCAGATTCCATTTCCGATTCTTTTTCACGTCCTTGTTGGACGGTTGAAGGAAACTCTTCCTCTAATACTTTTTCTTTTCCTTTCTCTCTTCCTTGCTCTTGCACTTTTCTTATCTCTGGCTCTTTGTCTCTTTCTTTCTCTTTTCCTTTTCCTTTCTCTTTTCCTTTTCCTTTCTCTTTTCCTTTTCCTTTCTCCTTTCTTTTCTCTGATTCTTTTTCCTCTATTGCTTCTCTTTCTTCATCAGCTTCTACAGGCATTTCCACTTGATTATGAACCTCTCGTCCACTTCTCAGCACCGTAACAGCTTTCAACTGTTGACTATTCGATGGTCCTGCTTCAGATGGTGCTTGGCCTCGAGGATTATTGATGGGTTGGCTGGGAGCCTACCTTCCTCTCACGACTCAGTTGATTGGCCAATTGACTTGGTCCATTATCATCTGCCGAAAAGATTGCATGCTTCATAAGCTTTTCTTCCGAGATCGTAATCTTTAATCTTGGCATGAGATTGATTAAGATTGATTGAAATTCGATTTTTCGGTAGTCGAATTTGGATGATAACGAGCATACATTGAAAATTGGAATTGTTGGAAATTAGAATTCTGCTGGAAATTCTGTTGTGGACGAAAATTTTGTTGAAAATTTGGTTGAAAAGGTTGTTGTCCACCCATTGTGTTGGCTCTATGTTGCTGGTTTACCTGGCCAGTTTGGTTCGATTCACCCCATCCTAAGTTGGGGTGATTTTTCCATTCCGGATTGTAGGTATTGGAGTACATGTTTCTACCCTGCCGCTGATAAGATTGAGTCACATTTACCTGCTCTTGAGGATTAGGTTCATCAGGGAAGAATGACAAGGTAGTAGGGCACTCATTAGCCATATGACCTGGGTGGTCACAAATTGAACACACTGTGGGGGTGACAGGAGCTTTAGCTTGCTTGGTAGCAGCTAACAACATGTTCATCTGTATGGACAAAGACATGTCAACCTTTGTTGAGAGATCGAGGCATTATTGTTGACATCGCATAATCCGCCTTTTGTCAACACATGAGATTTGGGTGCCAGGTTCGAGTTGGTTCGCCCCAGTGCCTCACTTTGTATCGAAGTTTGATATAACTTTTCAAACAATGCCCACAATCCGTCAGCTTCTTTCGTGGCACAAGATCCACCACAAGATGCATCAACCATGCGTCTCTTCGTGAATCACCCATTGTAAAAACTTTGGACTTGTTGCCACCTTGGAACTTGATGATTTGGGCAACTCGATCAATTCCTTAAACGTTCCCAACATTCATGGAATGTTTACAGGTTGTTGGGAAAAGAACCGGATCTTGACGCAATTCAATGGCCTTAGTCATGGGAAAATATTTTTAAGGCGGCGATCGACGACGCCCAACTCGAATAGATTGTGGCTCTAAGGAATAGAACCATGTTTTCGCCTTATCTCCTAAAGAGAACGGAAAGAGTCGTAGCTTAGCTATCTCATCAGTGACATTGTGGATTCTGAACATGTTGCAGCCCCCAGTGTATTCATTTAGATGGACGTGCGGATTTTCATTTGCTAACCCATGGCAAATAGCTACCATTTGCATCATTGCCGATTTGAATTCATAGTGGTTCCCGGAATGGAGCATGCATAATACATTCTGATCCTCGTAAAACCAGGATCGTTATAATACTCCGGTGTTCTAGGGCCCTCATCAAAATTATTGTTCCTATTATTTCCATTATTGACATTCCCATTGTTGTTATTCTCATCTCTCTCTTGCCTTTGGTCCGCCATGGTCTCAGGTTTGTTGATATTGATTCCTCTGGACTCTTGATTCTCTCTACAAGCTCTTTCGATTTCAAGATTAAACGGTAGCACATGTGGGTGATGAGAAGGAGAGAAGCTCATGCACCAACACTCACAAACAGGTTGAAGAATCCACAACAAACCCACAAAATTCGCTTCAAAACGATTTAAACAAAGATGATAAGCGAGCCAATATCAATGAGGAAAGATTTCTTCTTTTTTTTTTTTTTTTTTTTAATTAAAATTCAAATTTAAATTAATTTTTTATTCAAATTAAAATTAAAATTAAAATTTAAATTAATTAATTAATTAATTAAATTTTAAATTAAAATTAAAATTGAAAATCCTATAAAATCTTTCCTAAAAGAGAAAAATAAAGAGAAGAATGAAAGATTCCTAAAAATCCTAAAACAAAAGTCCCACAAAGTTAATGACTAAATTTAGAAAATCCTAAAAATATCTAAAAGAGGAAAATAAGGAAAAAGAGTCCTACCAAATCTAAAATAAGAAGTCCTAAAAATCTCTACTTCCTAAATTGCCTAAGGAATGTATCGTAAAAATCTAAACTTCCTAAAAAGACTCCACAAAATCTTATCAAAGAGAGAAAATAAAATAATAATAATAATAATTATTATTATTTATTTATTTTATTTTTTTAAACACTCAAACAAAAATCTATAATTAATCAAAATTTCACCGATTTCCCGTAAAAAACTTGATCGATTTAGAATGTAACCCTTGCAAGTGCACAAGATCTATATGCGTATGTAAGAACGAGTGTCGAACCCACGGGAAACGTGAATTTTAATTAATTCTTTAGAGATTTTAAAACGTCCCTAAGGAAGTACCAAAGGCGATTCAATTTTACCAAAACTTAACACACTTTTCCTAAATGCGTAAAAAATAAATTAATCTAAACAATTAATTCTTGATAAATCTACGAACAATATTAAAATGAGATCAAGGAATATGCTACCCTGATTCGCATTCTTTTCTATCATTAAAACCCGCTTCATTAAATCATCATTCACACCATCATTCATCTAGAAAAATGACTTGAAATAAAATATGATCATCAATCCGCATACCTATCTAAAAACAATGACTCATTAACATTGCGGTATGAGTCATGTAAAAAGCATAGCGTATCTCATGATATTTAGATCACGACAATCGACATAATCGCTCTACTAGATCACTGCAGTGCAGATCTAGCGATTACGACGTTGATACGCAATCAACGGTCATAACAAAGCATTCAAAATATTTTCAATCACACAAACTTTGAGCAAAACGATTCCATGATAACAATAATAGATCACGGTATTAATCATAAACATGGGTACTTATCCGGGATCGATCTTCCCGATCTCATCGATTTAGCTCATCTTTGGTGTTTGATCTCCTTTTCTTTCAAAGTCATTCCTCTTTATTTCTTCCAAAAGATATTTGCAATTGTTTTCCTAAATACAATCTATGAATTTCTCGAGAAAATAATGCAAATCCTAGTACAATCTACTGAATAAATCCTAGAAGAAGGAGAGAAGAAGACTTGAAAAGATGAAGAAAATATTCCCCAGTGAAGAGCCCTAAAACTAAAAAGAAAGAATGAATAATATTCTAATTGCAAAAAATAATAATCCCCCTAAGAAACTCGTGGCTTCCTTTTATAATAGCCTAACCCTAATACTCTCGATTGACATCTAAGAGTAATTTTCGTGAATTCCCGCCTAGCTTTGCATCAGATACTGCCTCGGTATTTTGCTCATAACTTTCTGTACCGAACTCGGATTGAGGTGATTCTTGAGGCGTTGGAAAGCTGACGACGAGCTCTACAACTTTTATGTTTTAGCAATTTCCTGAATCTGACGTCTTGAAGGTCCAAATTGAGCTGCAAGTCGCACTAAGTTCTCAATGACCCAAAATAGCAGTGTTTTGACATTATTTTCGGGATTCTTGGGCTGTTTTAGAAACTTGGACTGTATTTACCTGAAACACTTCAAATCTAGCAAATCTCATCAGATAGCCTTCATCGGACGGCTAAATATAGGTATTTAGGGGTGAAATATCATCATATTTCACTACTCATCAATAAGGCATAGCTCTCTGCTAGCTCCTGCCATAGTAGAGTTCACCTGCTTAAGTAAGTTCTCAATCCTCTTTGCTAACATTTTGCTACCTGCATTAACAGTATCCCTTCTCCTTGATAACTCCTTGCATAGCAAGATTTTATGCAAAAATTACATATTGAGTAGTTCTACCCTCCTCGATCTCTACTCGCTCCTTACCATAGCAGATTTTATTTGCTCCGATAGGGAGTTACTAAAGAGCAGTAAGGTTGCTGCTAGAGCAGGTAAATCCTCCTTTACAAGAAGTTAGAAAAGAGAATGGGAACCAACTAAAGCAGGTGAACTCTGCTCTGATAGGGTTAGCGAAGAGTTATGCTATACGCAGCCTCAGTCCCAGCCATAGTTACCAAGATTGGCATTTTTTTTTTTTTGGAAAGAAAAAAAAGAAAACCTCATTTTCAACTTGTTTTCTTATAAAATGTTAGGAACATGTTGAAAATGCATTTTATTTTTAAAGAACAAAAATTGTGTTCTTTTAAAACGCGATTTATATCTTAAACGCAATTTTTTAGCAAATCGAAGAAGTGCATGTGGCAGGCCATCGTCTGGATGAAACTGACTCTTTGAATGCTCCACTGAACTTATGTTTAATGCATATCGTTGGTCAATTTATCCTGAATACAGAAGTGATGACCCATGTAACAAAAATGGTGCGCCGCCCGTCCGCCAAATCTCAGCTCGTTTTCCAGACATACTGAATGGGGACGGACTCTCCTTAGAGGCATTATACGCCTTGGCAGAAAAAGGGATACCAGCCCCTTTGCCGTGAGATTGCGGAAAAAAGAAGGGACTTCGGCAGTTCTTTCAAAGCTTAGGAATGAAAATTTACTTGATCAACTTTGAAAACTGTGAAAGTCAAATTTTTCGCTCAACTATATCACTAGGAGGCATGTACAGATTTTTCGACATTTTTGAAAACACAAGACTATGACTTCACTGTAATTCCACGTTCTCCTTTACACAACATATAATATGATCAAACTAGAATCTGTACCATATCTCCAAAATGCAAATTAACAAAAATATTACGCTGACCACAACTAATTTCATTCAAATTACCTTTTTCGTTGCAAGGAACAGTTGGGAAAAAGAAAAGAAAACAAAGGAACAGTTGAGAACAAAGTGGGAAACTGGTATATAGCGGATAAGAATCTTCTGAACAGTTTGCGCCAGATGCTGAAGAAAGCCAAAAACAGCAATGTTTGATGAGCCTGCATAGCATTAGGTAGTTCGTCAGGTAAAGGCCGACTAAATGGGGAGTTGATGAGCTCCCCTCTCCTTTGAAGTATAATATCTAAAATACAGCTTTAATCAACATTCCACTTTCTAGAGGTTCCATCAAATTTGCAAATCTTAGCCTTTCTTCTACTTTATACATATACGATCCAAGCACCTTCTGAAGTAGCAAATTTAGTTTTCAGCTTCAATCACCAGCACATTTATCTGTGGGAAGTTTTATCAAAATTGTGTGTTTTATACTTCACTATTTTATACTTCAAATCTTGTTAACAGGATTGTTTGTTAATATGAATGGTTTTGAAATTGTCACATATATTCTCAGATCAAAAGCCGTTCGATACCAGATGCTAGAAGCCCCTGTTTCGTCTTTGAGATCGGAGAGTCACAAGGATAGTGATAGTGATGTGGCCACTTTTCAAATTTCAAATCTCCTTCCATCAACCTTGGGAGACGCCCCCAAATCAGTGAAATACCCAAAGTGTACTTTTATGGAGAAGGTCATTGGCCCAATCACTAGCTCAAGGTCAACTTCTCCCATTATCTCCCTTCTCGTGTTATCAAAACCTCAAGTACTGGTTCTGGTAGGTCCCAACATGCACGGATCTACTCCAATTTTCGTAGCTGTTCTCAAGGTGCATACATTCAGAGCCGACCCGTTATCAATTAATACCAAGGGGATTATCATATTTCCAGAATCCACAGTGATATCAAGGATTTTGAGTGACTATTTCCCTCCTCCGGTAAATCGGCGTCCGAAAACGAAATGGCATTAGGAGCCATCACCTATCCAATTATCTGCCCGATTTCGTCTGGGCTCACCTGAAGATATACGTGCACATTCTTTAACGCCCCCATTAAGGTTTGAAAATGAAATGGGGATGTCATCAATAAGTCCCAGACCGTGATATGAGCCAACATTCTTCTTAATTGAGTTTCCTGTAATATCTTTCTTCCCCTCTGGTTGGGCTTGTGATGTTGCTAGTGTTCCAAGCTGCTTAGAAATCTTCCCAGATGTGGTAACAAAGTCTACTGCCTCTTCGCTGCAGCTACCGGCGTTGACATTCATCTGTTCATAACTGAGCGGGACCAGATGAGGATTGTAAGTTGGTCCCGAAATCTAAAATGGAGTGGCTGCCGGTATCTAAGGCGCTTGTACTGATGGCTCAGGAGGGGTGGGTAATGCCTGGTTTACCTCAGTGATGGATGGGCAGGTGGCAAAAGTAGGCCAAGTGGGGGTGATGAGGTTTGTGGGTGGTTTTATCAGGGGTAATGGGGCAAGGGTGGACCATTGATAATTAATAAGTGGTGGTGGAATCTAGGGGACATGATGGGCTATTGGGTAAATGGTGGGAGTGGCAGTGTACGGCTGATAGGCATTAATTTGTACGTAATTCACGGGAGTGGGTAATGGGAAGTAAGCCCTGAGATCTAAGGGTTCAATTTGGGGTGTAGGGTTGGGGAAATAATCTAACAAATTCAAGGGTTCAATCATCCCAATACCTCTTTCTTCTTGATCTCTTGGCCTTGGTGCTATAAAACTTTCTCGGTCACTTATGTAATCTGATGGGTCAAATTCAAACTCTTCATCATCCTCTTCAATCATACCGACAATGGGTCTCGGACCGGCCCCATCGGGAGGGTGTGGGGGTGGCGGTGCTTGATGTATGTTCATGTGCTGGTTCACTTGGAAAGGTGTAGGTAGAATGATTTTCTCGGCCTTAATTAAATCCTGTATCGCGTGTTTTAATGGGAAGCAACAATCGGTAGGGAGACCCGAACCCTGATGAAAATTATAGTGAGTGTTGGGATCATAGTTCCTCGAGATGGGATTTGGAGGAGGTCGTGGATGTAGGGCTGTGACTAATCCCTTTTCTATTAATAAAGGCAAAAGTACATTCAATGATTGCTCCAAGGGTGTAAAAACTCGGTCATAGCGGGCCCTTATCTGCTCTGGAGTCATCTATGCTCCCTGCCCATTCCCGGTTCTTTGCATCGGCTCGCTTCTTACTGGAGCTAGCTGGGTGGCTTTGAACTGGAACGGGATTATATTAGTGTTGGGTCCACCAAGTACGTTCTTGCTTAGACGACCTTCCCTGATAGCATCCTCTCATCGATTGGCGTTTCTCACCAAATCAGCAAAGGTGGACTGCTGTTGCTAAACGAGAAAGTCCGAGATCACTGGAAAAGTATTCTTTGAAATCATCTCAATTTGTTCATCATCAGGTATTCTGTTTCTCACCTGAGCTGCTAGTGCTCTCCAATGCCCTAAGTAATCGCTGAAGGTTTTATTATGGTTCTGCTTCAATCAGGTCAATTCTGACTTGTGAGGTTCAATGTCTATATTGTAGGCATATTATTCTTGGAACAAGTGAGTCAGATCTTTCCATGTTTTCATCATAGATGGTTCTAGGGACGTGAACCACCTCAAGGCTGGACCAGTTAAACTTTTTTGAAAGACCTTTATTAGCAATCTTTCATCCCCCCATACTAGCACATGTCCCCAAAATAATACTTGAGGGGTGCAATGGGATTGGTAGTGTCGTTGTATTTATCAAACACCGGCATTTTAAATTTTGGGGGCAATAGGACCTCAGCGAATAGACACAAGTTCGAAAAATCAGTTGCATAGATTTCAGCTCCACCCATTTTTAATAGCTGCTTCTGAATTTTATCTAGCTAATATTTTAACTGCTCTGACTCCTTAGACATGGGGGTCATCTTCTGAGCAGTGGGTCTTGCTTCACTTTGTGCTACTAGGGGGTTGGTGATTATGGGTGGAGGATTATTGTTGGCCAATGCCCCGTCATATGCTCCACTGTTCCTAATATCGTCTTCTTTATACTACTAGTTTATATATGGTGCAATGAGGGCGGGATTCTCCTGTTGGTGCTGTATGAGGGTCGGGTGTGACCATTGTATGTTAGGAAAATTTTGTTGGGTGATGGGGTGAGTGGAAATTTTGGGCCTGATGGGGTCATTGGGTATGGGGAAAAGCTTGGAGATGGCTTTGAGGTGTAGGGACATGGGTGAATTGGGGTTGATGCAGGGCATGGGTTTGAGTTGGGTATGAGGGTTGTGGATAATTGAAATTTTGGTGGATTTGTGAAGGGTATGGGTGTGAGGCTTCAAGGTTTGGGCCTTGCTCGGCTTGGGAGTAGGGAAAAGAGCTTTGATGGGTTTGGGCCATGAAGCCTTGGGAAGGTTGGGCCATAAAGTTTTGGGAGGGATGGGCCATGAGGCTTTTAGCATGCTGGGTCTAGCCCATTAGGCCTTGGTGGATCTGGCCCAGTGGGTCTCGGGATATTTGGGTCATGGGCCCCTAATGGGTCTCGGTGATGGGGGTTTGAGCCATGGGGCCCTAGTGGGTATGGATAATGGGGGATTGATGAGGGTCATGAGGGAATGAGGCATGGAGGCTTGGTAGGGCATGGGATAGATTTAGGGATGGGGGGTGTGGGTGAGAGGAGATGTCTTGAGAGGCTTTCCATCTAGTGTAGGCCTGGACCATCTCCTCCATCATAGCCATTGGAGAGGGATCGGATGAAGATGGTGTATTTAAAGGATGGTGGGGTATAGATGGGGTGGATGTGGTGGGAAAATTGGGCATGGCCCCAATAACATCGGGCATGATCTGGATAAGTGGTGGGTTGGAGAAATTAGGTGGGACATTAGTGAATGTGGGTGGATTGGGTAAGAAATGGGATAATGAAGAATGGGATATGGATGTGGGAGATGTGAGAGAAATTGGTCATGGCCCCAATAAAAATGGGCATGACCTGGGTAAATGGAGGAAAGTATGGGGGATTTGAAAAATTAGATGTGGCATGGGTAGATGCGGGTGGATTGGGTATGCGTCAGACGGATGAGAAATATGGTATGTTGGTGAAGGTGGAGGATTGGGCCGGGTTTTGAATGAGTGTGGACGGAAGGTGAGATGGATTGGGAACGGCCATAGATGGGGGAATGAGCATGGCTTGGAAAAATGATGTGAGATGGGGGGTGGATTTCAAATGGGCCGGTAACGGTGAAGGATGATTGGGTGAGGGGGATGGAAGTAAACATTTCTTCCGTGTGGGAGTGAGTTGGGGAATGTGACTGGGATGAGTCGAGATTGACGTATGCCGGATCCACTGCCCACGACATGTCTCGGTATCGAGTAGGGTACGGGTGCCTCGGATGGGGCCCGTAAAGCTTCCTTCTTCTTTCCCTATGGGAGGTCAAAGGACAAGATAAAGTCATTGTGCCGACACCACAAATCTCTGTTTTTGGGTTTTTGACTTATTTAATTTTTTTGAAAATTTTGTAAAATGAAAATGATTTAAAGATTCCGAGGCCTTTGAATTCCCGTCTCGGGTGGCTTTCGTACCCTAAATAGGTCCTTGAATTCGTACCCTAAATAGGCCTTTGAATTCCCGTCTCGGGTGGCTTTCGTACCCTAAATAGGTCCTGCGGCAAAGACTCCAAAGCTCTTCGAAAGAATCAAAGGAAAACCCTTTAATCTATTGAAGGCACGAAAATCGGTGCAAATAACCCGATCCCCCGGAACGGGTAAAAAAGAAGTCACCTTCCTTTGACAACGAGGGCGTATTGGGTGTCGAAAATTGCAGGGCCTAAATAGAGGTACTAAAATCACTAATCGGAGACTTTGGAAAGGTGAAATAGGCCACAGATTTGAGCTGCACTGCCCAAAACAGACTTGGCGTAAGTATTAGATGCATAGGTCAAACTGGTCAGATTTTAAGCTTGGCGCAAGTATTACATGCGCCAGGCAAAATCTAGGTATTTTTGGCTTGGCACTTGTATTAGTTGCGACAAGTATAACAGTGGGGTCAAATGTATTTTGACCGCAGAACAACAACCTGAAATGAGTCTCTTTTATGATTTTTCTGGAAGCTATGCTTCCGGGGACAGCTTGCTTAATTATATTGAGTCTCTCCTCACTGAACCTAAGGGATACAAGGCCAGTGCGGGTCTACTAATGCTCACTTCCCACAGGTTTTAGGCTAAGTAACGAGAAGGTTACCCGCCCGATATACCTCTAGCTTAAGCGCTTTCTTAGGTACTAGGCGAGCTGGAACTTTTCCGGATCATCACCACTAGCGGCTGCCGCCATACTAAGAACCGGGAGATTGTATATTTGCCTAGGAATCCCACCCGTAAAAATCTACCCCGCAAAATTCAATTATGTCCCCCTTGTTTGTTCAATTTTATTTTTCAATTTTAGGGGAATTTTCTTAAAGTTCAAAGACCAGGGGTGATGGTCTCGTACCACCTCTATAGGCCAGCGTCCACTAATAGTAAATGTTTGCAGAAATTAAATGCGCACGTAGGCCCGTCAATCAGCTAAGGCACTTTAAATGATGGAAATGTAAAGAAATTAAATGACAAAGCGCAAGTAGGCACGTCAATCGGCTAAGACACTTTAAATGACGGAAATATAAAGAAAAGTAAGGACTATGAACAAGTAGGCCCGCTAATCAGCTAAGACACGTAAATGACGTAAAAGTAGGGGGTGAGTAAAATGACGTAATCGTAGGGGTGAGTAAAAACTGAAAAAAAAAAATAGCAAAAAAGATTAGTAAAATAAAAAATGAAAGGCCAAATTTAAGGGAAAACTCTACTAGCTACTCCCCAGCAGAGTTGCCATCTGTGCAACTGTGAGATTTTTTATGATCTCGCCGCGACGATGCGCACTCTTGAAAAAAAATATAGAGTCGCCATCCGAAGCTTTTAGTGTCCCGGGAAACCTAAATCAATTTTAAAGGCACCGAAGTGCTAAAAATGACTCTAAATCTGGATCACGCCAAAGGCTCTTGGGTAGGGGCTTCGGTTATCGAACAGAAGGTATTAGGCACCCGATCAACCCGCTTAATACAATCTCTACTTATGGCTAGCACAAAAATAAACATAAAAGAGCAAAAAGCTCTCGCTCTTGACCTTAGGGCACTAAAATCCTATTTGTGCCCCTTCGCTCCTATCGAAAATTCGGCGGCGTAGTGACACAAATGTGAGGATAGAGGAAGAACTGAGAAGGTAGAGGAGTCGAGGGGAGAGTCGGAGCTCTCGGGCCCTTGTTACACCACTGTGGAGCTTTACGTAGGCTTGCTTCAATGAGCTTCTGACGATTTGTGTGGTTAGAACTGGGGTTCTAGCTCCTAGGGCTTGATAGCTAAGAGATAGAGAGGGTAGCACACACCTAAACTAATAGGTTTTTTATGAAAGGCAAGGTCTACGGGTAGGTTTGAAGTTCTGGAATTTGTATGCAAAAGGGGCACTAAAGGAGAGAGAGAGAGAGAGTTCTTAATCTCCTTTCTTCCAAATATTCAAGCCCTTTCTAAGGGAGGTGTCTCTCTATTTATAGAAAAGGGAGAGGTTGGGAAGGTGTTTAGAGGCTAAATTGCATTAGCAATTAGGTAATCTAGCCATCTAAGGTTTTTTAGCATTTTTAAAGCTTAGAAATGTGTGAAAACTAGCTCCAATGGTGGATGATAGGTTAGAGTTTTAAACCACTCAAAGGGTTGCAAATATAATAGAAAATGGTACAACAAAACAAGCGAAACACACCCAGGGGATCAAGATGGTCAACAAGTCAATCTTGAAATTCGAGCAGAAAACTCAGGGTTACTGTAGCTAAGCCTGGCACAACTAATAGATGCGCCGGGCAAAGGTACAGTAAAACAGTGCCAAAGATGGGTTTGGGAGGCTTACTGCCCATAGGGGGACCCACTTATGCTTGGCGCAACTAATAGTTGCTCCAGGCCATTTCTGGGGAGAAATGGCTTGGCGCAAGTATTACTTGTGCCAAGTACACAATACTTCTTGCGAAGTTCTCGCGAGGTTCCAAATGAACCTTTCGACAGGTTCAAAATTTGTCTATTTTGTGCCCGACCCTCGAATCGCCGTAACTTTTTATGCGTAGCTCAGATCGGGGCAATTCTTGGCTTGTTAGAAAGTTGGAGACTTCTACTTTTCAATGGTATATGATTCGATCGTAGTAGAAAATCTCAACTAGTCCCGATGCACCATTCTTGATCATTGCCCGGGAAAGTCTAGGTATGGGTGTTTGAAAGGTTGAGATTTGGTTTCTAAAGGTTTGGGGAGGTTTCTAAGGGATTAGGGGTGATTCCTAAGGGTTTGAGATGACTCCTAAGGTTTTAGGAAGGTTCCTAAGGGTTTGATACATGCCATCAAAAGCTCGAAAGTGCGCCTCTCTCGAAATGTGTTTCGATCAGACCTTGGGACAAATTTGGGTGTCTATATCGTTCGTAAAATTTGCTGATGTGTTTCCAGATGATTGATCTGGTCTACCGCCACAGTGCGAAACTGAATGCGCGATACTTAAGTATAAGTATCCTATCTCGAGAATTGAAACGTTATTTGCCCAACCGCATAGTGCATCTATAGTTCAAAACTTGATCTGAAATCTTGATATTATCAGTTGAGAATTTAAAATAATAATAATCATAATCATAATAGTAATAATAATAAAGTAAAATAATCAAGACATTTAATTGTATTACTATTTTCTATTCCCGCTTTGGTTACTGAGTCCGGAGGAATGCCATTAGGATGGACCCATGCACCCGTCGCATTCATAGACTTTCTGAATCGAGGTTTTAAACCACATTTGGACCCAATTTATTGGTGTTTGTTTATTCTTTGTCCCATGTCAATCATGAACAGCCCTGATACGTGCGAGGACATGTGCGTTCTGAAAGTTACATTCCTAGGCCTTGTGATTTGGAAAGAGGGTGTAGGTGTTAATCTAGTAGATCGAAGATTGGTTCAGGACTTCTCTCGTAGTGCAACTCCTTTAACTCAATTGACTCGGAACCATGTGAAAAAATTATTTGGAGTGATCGATGTGAAGTAAGTTGCCAGGGGTAGTGCCTTCTGCGCCAGTGTGAACCATCCCTTCAGGAAGTGAGGGATTCAGGATTGGTAGTGATGCATTTCAACTTGGGTTAGGATGTGTGCCGACGCAGTTTCATAATGTTATTGCTTATGCTTCTAGACCATTCAAAGTTCGTGAGCAGAACTATCCAACGCATGGTCGAGAATTGGTTGCGATAGTGTATGCCTTACAATTTGGAGGCAGGATGTGTATGGGTTCAGAATAGTTGTGTGAGCTATTTGTGTGACCGGAAGGAGTTGAATCTATGACAACAAAGGTGGCCTGATTTTCTGAAAGCTTCGAATTTGTCAATGCGTTCTGAATGGCGACTATTCAAGAAAGTAATAGTGGGGATCAATTATTGCCCTTGAGTGAAGTTGCATATAATAAGAGCTACTAGTCCAGTATTCAGATGGCACCATATGACGCTCTATATGGTCGAGCTTATCGTCCACCTCTTTATTGGGATGAGGATGGTGAAAGAAAATTGTTAAGGTCGGAATTAATGCAGGAAACAATAGAGATGATTCAACGCATTAGAGATCGACTTCAGACAGCGCAAAGCAGACCGAAAATTTACGCTGATATCAAGAGGAGAGATTTGGCGTGTGAGAAGGGTGATCCAGTATTGGTGAAGGTCTCTCCAGCGAAAGGTGTGATGTGTTGTGGGAAAGGTAAACTGAGCCCAAGGGTAGTGGTCTGTTTGAGGTTCTGAATCGAATTGGGACATTGCTTTGCCTTTGCATATCTCAGTCATCCACAGCGTATGCCATGTTTTCATGTTACGAAGATATGTTCGAGATCCTGCTCATATAGTGAAGTACGAACCAATACCAATCTGCGAGAGCATGTCTTCTATTAAACAGCCTATCCGAATTGTATACAAGAAAGAGCAAGTGCTTTGAAACAAAAAGTTTTCACGTGTCAAAATTCAATGGCAAACTCATTCTGAAAGGGAAGCAATTTGGGAATCAGAAGAGTTGTTTGATAGTATATCGTAAATTTCGATGACGAAATTTCATGAGGGAAGGATGTAAGGACCCGACCCGATTCTACATGATATCATTTGATTATGTGTTTATTTAATGGTTGATATTAAAGTACACCAAACGAGTGGTTCACAGCCACTGATAAGCATGTCGTGTTGTTTTGCATGGCACAAATTCAAATCAAAATAAAATGTGTGAAAACCCATTGACGTTGTTAGGTTAGACCATGGAGATCAGTTTTGGGCATGTACACCACGTGGCACTACGACCACTTTGATGGGCTCTGTACCATGTGATTGGTAACTACAAACTAACCATCTGATGGTACCATTGTATGAAAGATTGAAATAAAATTTGATCACCATCATGTGATTAGAGGCAGTCACAATATTTTAGACATGGGTTGCCACGAGTAATTTGGTTGGCACAAATAGTAGGACCCAACCCATTGTCCCATGTTACGTGAGGGTGGCACATGTAGTACGCATGTTTATAGCATAGACGATAATCTAAGATATCAGATACTCTCATAATACTAATATAAAATACTATAATCTAATATAATAATATAATATAAACTAATATAATAAGAGAAGGGGCTTCTGGGCGTTTTGAGAAAGGGCAAGAGCTTTGGAGTGGTGCTGAGAAGTTGAGGTTGGGTCTCTTGGGTGATTAGTGGTCCAGAGAAGAGAAAACACAAAAATAAAAGAACGAAAAAGAAAGATAAGAGAGAGAGAGAGCCAGAGGGAAAAACGAGAGAGAGCCAGAGAAGAAAAGAGAGAGAGCCTGAGAAAGGAGAGAAAGGAAAAGAGAGAGAACCCTAGAGAGAGGCATCTAGAGAGAGAAAGAGAGCGTTCACGACGATGGCGAACCCTATAGCTGTGTGGTTTCCTTCGAGGCAAGTTCCTATTCTAGCACATCTTGGTTAAACCCCCGATTCAGGCAGTAAATTATATATTTTTCATTTATTCGAAATCTGCATCTGTGCGACATCTGACTTTGTTACTCCTTGTGTAATTTGGATTGGATTTGTTTTGCATCTAGCAGGTAACTTTTATTTTGTTCTTAGCATATGTGTATGCAGCCCTAAATTTTAGCCTAGATGGGGGTGGAACAAGTTGATTGTTCTCGTATCGATGAAACCTTTAAAGATGAGATTTAATAACTGCAGTAATAATGAAACCTGAAAACCAAAAATTAATTAAGACAAAAGTATTAAAGCTGGATTTATGTGTTGATGGGTGGATTGATGTGTTGATGTTGTATCCTCTAGGAAACATGAAGGGATTCATGTGGTCTAATATTCTTGAGGTATGAGCATTGTACAATCTAAAATTTGTACGTATTATATTCCGAAAATATAATTTGTTATGCCTGAAGATGTTGAAATAGGTTATACCGGTTACACCAATTGTGTAGAAATTTGTTAACTGAATATGTTATAGCGGCTACACCTAATTGTGTAAAACTGTGTTACCTGAATATGTTATACCTGTTACACCTGATTGTATAGAAATTTGTTTATTGCATGTGTTACCGGTTTACACCTGATAGTGTAAAAAATTTGTTAACTGAATCTGTTATATCGGTTATACCTGATTGTGTGGAAAATTGTTACTTGCATCTGTTATACCAATTCTATCTGATTGAGTAGTCATGTGTTAACTAAATGTGTTATCCCTGTTTGACTTGAATGTGCAGAAATCCATTACCTGAACGTGTAGACATCTGTTACCTGTATGTGTAGAAATTTGTTACCTGAAATTAACTGTCAGAATCTGCTAACTGATTGGGTAGAAATCTGCTTAGCTATGATGTTAGACCTGAATGAGTAACTCGTGTGAATTGGATCTATAATTTCCGTCAGTTCACGTATATATGAAAGTTTGATGTTTGATGTGTGGTTTATATCATTTCCGAGACCAAAGTATTTGTGGAACATAAATTCATGTTTTCTAATATTTCTGCACTGGAACTGAATACCATAATGTCTGAAAGGCAATAAGATAGTGCCTCTGAGTCCGAATGGGACAATTTTGAGACCCTAGCCAAGTCGTAAATCTGATATCTGCTATGTTATTTATTATATGTTATCTGTTATGTTATCTTATCTCAACTAACCACTGAGTTGAGGAAAGCACTTGGTATTCATGCTATTAGCTATAAAGTAATCCCCAACAGCGATAAGTTTGGTGTGGTAGTTTAAGTGTAAGCTTCTAAGTTATCTGTATAGTCTGGGAATATCTGTTTGATTTATCTGTATGGTCTGGGAATATCTGTTTGATTTATTTGTATGGTTTGGACATATCTGTCTGTCTAGGCATATCTTTCTAGCTTGTATTAGTTTCAATGAAAGATTCATTGTCTGATCTCTGGGATGTGAATATCTTTCTGATTTGTGGTCGTTTAAGTGAATATCAGTCTGATTTATGGCCATTTACTTATCTGTTTGATTTCTGTCATGGGAATATTTGTCACTGATTATGGTATGGGCAATGAGTTTTGCTGTAATAGTCACTTTAATACCAACCTGATTTCATGTAAAATGCTTGATTATAACGTACTTTGATAAACAAATAAGAAATTTTGGTGTGAGTGGTTAGTTAATATGTATTAGAATGGTTACTTGCAGAGCGTTGATTAGCTCTTACGGTGGTTTAACCACCCTGCAGGTGAAGGAAAGGGATTGGAGAAAGATCAGTTGGCAGAGTTTCAGCAGTGTTATCTGGTGAGTGGTACGTAGTGTTTAGTTTAATGTAATAAGGTAGTCTGACCGGTGTTATTTACAAAAAGGAAAAGTTTCTTCTGTTTATCATAAATCTGGTTGTCTGGAAATCTGTGTTCGATCCCTGGTTAGAAATTTTTATTTCAGGGTTATTGTTTTCTCCTGATCTGTCAGGGTCACGACTGGAGATCCAGATGCGTAGATTTTGGGTTGTGACAATAAGAGAGCTAAAGGAAATGAAGATGACCCTCTTAGACAAATGGTTATGTAGAATGGGTGAGGAAAAATGGAAACCATGTTCACCGAGAGCCATGTTGAGGTTGAGATGGTGGAAAGAGGTTAACTGGGCTGTTTTTTATGAACTTTATTTATTGAGGGATATTTGATAGGGAGAGTAATCATTGTGTTGCCCCAATCTGGCTCTCTTTTATCTTTCATTATGCGAAGAGATTAGGGTTGCGGTTGGGGTTGGGCTGGGATTTGGATTGGAGTTGGGGATAAGAGAGAGAGAGAGAGAGAGAGAGGGGGGCTTAACCAACACATCCTGAAACGTCTCCACCATAATCTTAGAAATAATTAAGGCCAGCATTATGTATCACTAATGAGATTTCTTGAGGACCCCATTTCCTCAAATGTACAAGAAAAAAAGTTGTGGAGGGAGAATGCAAAGGACTGCTTTTATGTTCTCAACCCCTCATTGACCAACATTGCACCCATCTTTGGAAAACCATGCCCCTACATTTTCTTTTGTTGGTGCACGCTTGAGAAAAAAATTTCATCCTTGAACATTCCAAAAGTGTTGTATTACTATCCAAATAAGTGTTTGAAGAGTTGGTGCAGTAAAAATCACGAAACCACTTGCTTATCCTGTGTTCTTTGGCACGACAACTCTGGTCTTTTTCTTTGAGCCTGTTTTTGAATCTTTTGGTGCTTTCCTAAATCTTGTGCTTACTTGCTTGCTAGCTAGGACCTCGGTAGTTTCAATAGAAATGGCTTAGAGTTGGGGCACTTCCTGCAAATGGTAGTAACGTGGAACATATGGCTAGAGAAAAAGAGCATAGAATTCCCTTATAGTAGACTCTCCGCCAAGATTTTCCAATGTAAGGTCAAGGAAATGATCATCAGCTGGGCAGTCACCTCTTATGATAGTGTTGCCTATTCAAAATTGGAATGACCTGTTGTTGGATGACCTATGATGTTTCTTTGATCTATCAATTAGTCTGTCTAGTTTATTCTTTCTTTGGTCGTGTCTGTCTCCGTGTGGGGCACAGAGCTCTATGCTCCTCACTTAGACCAAGCTACTGATGCACTTTTCCTTATGCATCAATAATTTTTTTTTTCTAATTGTTCAATAAAAAAGGAGAGATAGATTTGGGTTTGTATCACAAGGCTACACAGTCTATATCATCCAAGGTATTGATCCAATACAATAGATTATACAATACCTATACATAATGATATGTAATAATCTCTAAAATAACTTACTCTAACATAAGAAACAATAGAAAAAGGACAAAAGAACTCTTCTAAATTTAATTCATAAGAATTTAGAAATGAAATCAAAATCACTAACAGCAGAATTCAATGTCTAATTAAAATATATGCATCCTAGCAGGTAGAAATAAAAAGATTGAACGCATACCATGAAAGTAATGCAGCAAACCGTTGAGCTCCTGCTGTATATTACGCATCCTCGGTAAGATTGAAGGGGAATTTAGACGAAACAAAGTGTTCATCCTCTATAAAAAGTTGCAGGTTTTTTATCTTTAGCAATGCATTTACTGCAGCCAGCTCAAACTCCAATAGGTAACCCAAGGTGATCAGCTCGCAAAGACCACTGATACGATCAGTACTTTTCCATAACAACCCTTCTGATACTTCTTTCGCAAAAGATGAAGCAAATTCTATTTTCGTCTTCTGATCCAACTTTTCCAATGTCTGAATGATTAGCTTAGAAGAACTTTTATCCCAGCAGACCATTCTATTTGCTGTCGCGCTCAATTGCTTTTCTTTAGAAGACAATACTAAACTGTAACTGGCTGTTATGGGCTCATCCGTTTCATAAATAGCCAATGCAAGGAGTTCTTTCGCTGTCTTGTGCCTTTCCTCTATTGAAATTCTAAGGCGAGGATCAGCGAGAAAACCCAATATAAGCCTTACCAAACCTTCCCCAATAAGCCTGTCTCTTGAACCAACCTTGCGGAATTTAGGATCAGTGAATGTAGCATTTGAACCTTCCTTTGCGACCTCGGAAATACTTCGCACTCCAAGAATCTTGTAAGTCTCATACAATTCACTAAGCGGAACTGAAGGGTGACTTGGTTGTGGGTACCACACAAACAAATATTCATCACATGCTTCTGTAAACACGTCCTTCAATTTCAGCACATCAGGGATTAAAGCATTTTCCTTGTTTACTAACTGAATTTCACCGCGGAGATCACTGTAAGCAGGTACCTTTTTTAGATTTTTCTTCAAATTTTTCACAATTTTCGAGTCCAAAGAGAGGACCCATGCCCAAAACAAACAGCATTCAGCATAGGACAATTGATGTTGGCTGTGCTCCCAATCATTCCACAGCTGAAAATAGTCATCATGTGATGGGGAATTTCTCACCCCAAAAGCCGAGGAAAAAAAAGACAGCAATTGGTTTTTGTAGTATCTATCTAAGACATGCAGTTGTGTGCCAAAAAGATTGTCATCATCGTAAAGGACACATGATTTAGGACTTACCAGTTCTCCTTGGTTACTGCTTCCCACAGGAATCCATATATGCAACTCTGAGGCTTTTTCTGGCTTCCACTCACACTCGTTAAGGTAACTGTAAATCCTTTTTACAGAAGCAAGGCTCGTATAGGTTCCCATAAGACTGGATATAAGCGAACATCCTCCACCAAAAATAACCTTCACCCCAATAGCTTTCAACTCATTTTTGTATGACGAAATTCTTGTTCCATAAAATTTCTCATCGATGAATGGGGCATCCTCCGGTTCTAATACCGTTGCCCATTTTGAATTGAAAAGTAAGCATTCTTCTGGTGGTCGGTAACCCATTTGGGTCTTTATCCACTTTTGACTTTTCAGATACCTTAGAAACGAAGGTAACGATCGACAAGACGAAGATTTTGCAAGTAGAGCTCGAAGACACTGTAGTACTGCTAACACACAGCTCGATGCTATCGTGGCAGGTTCCATAGGAAAATTAAGGCATTTCGCCACAAAATGAGAGCCATCTACAAAATCAACCACAACTCCCAGCATCTTCAATTCTTCCCTATATAAATAAATATCCTTACCATAGAAGGAATCATCAACGAATGGGACATCAGAGATCTTAGAAATCAATTCCCAATTAGAATCAAAAAGGACCGAGTCCATTGAACGCACAAAACCCTGATGGGTTGTTTTGAGCCATCGCTCTCCAACTAAGCAACTTGTGAAACTCATTAATAGGGAGAGCTTTGTCCCCTTTAAATGCTTGCCACATTCTAACAGTGCAAGTACGTGAACTTTTGTAAGACTAAATGAAGATGAGAGGGACTTTAATCGACCTGAAATCTTGTTAGATACTTTACTGAGATTGCCTTCCACCCCCATCATCATTAGCTCAGCATCAAAAGAACGAATGCTGTTTCCATAGAAATTTTCATCAATGATAGGAATTTCCAATGCCTTTAACAGGCAATCCAATTCAGGATGAGGAAAAAAAGTCTCAGCAGGGGATTTGAAGCCAACTGTGGTTCTCAGCCATGGCTTATCTCTCATCTTTTTAACTAAGCCAGATCTTGAAGACTCTGAATTGCCATTAGTGTTGAGATCTCTGATGATTCCAAGAAAAGAGAGCGCATATCCATCTGAAATTTCAGTGAGTTCTTTGGGCCGTTTAAAATACATAGCAACAAACTTCAATCCCTCACTATAATCAGTCACAACACCCAAAGTTTTCAGTACTTCTCTGTAAGAATAAATTTCTATTCCATAATAAGATTCATCAATTAGTGGAAGATCAGCAAACTGTGAGACAGAATCCCATTTCGTGTCATATAAAAGCGAATCCTTAGAATTTTTATATCCACAAATAGTTTTCAACCACTCCTCTCCATGCATGCATTTCTTGAATTCCTTTAGCAATGGCGATGAGTAGATTGGTCCATTTAGCCGCTTAAAACATTCCAGCAATGACAGCACGGTCTCTCTTGTCAAATTAGAAGACAAAAGTGACTTGAACTGCATACAAATTATCTGTGATGCCTTGACGAACGTGACTGCTACTCCCACCACCCGCAATTCATTTACGAAGGACCGAATGCTGCTCCCGTAAAAACTCTCATCAATCACAGGCAACCCATCAATAACCTTGAACACACAATTCCACTCAACATTAGGGAAAATGGATTCATCTGGGGATCTATAACCGATACTTGTCTTCAACCAAGGCTGCCCTTTTAACTTTTCAATCAGTTTGTAAGCAGAAACATCCATTTTGCGAATGCAGCTCAATATCAAAATAGCATGACTGCTTTTCATTGTTGATGGGTCTTTTGGGAAGGAGAAATTGTCCACTATCAACTTGTACGCTTGCTCCAAATCTACTATTATATCTAGCAACTTGAGCTCCTCAGCGTAGTGACCAATTTCTTCTCCATAATATGTCACGTCGACAAATGGAAGATCCGCGATTTCCTGAACCGTTTCCTTTCCGGAAATCAGAAAAACAGATCCGCCAGGAACTCTATCCCCGTGTGTTGTCTTCAGCCGCACATCTTTTTTTAGACTCTCCACAAGATCATCAGTTAGCATGGAATGACCCTTCAAGTGCCTAATGAACTTGAGCAGTGAAACTAAAACTTCTCGTGTTAAAATTGAAGTCGTGTTAGACAAGATACTATCAATGATCAACTTGCAACCATCAGGCGTTCCACATTTGACCCCGACAGATTCGAGATCTTCCCTGTATGAACTGATTTTGCTGTCATAATATTGATGATCGATGACACGGAATTCCAGTGCAGCATTTGCTGCTTTTGATAGAAGAAACACTTCCCCATCAGGAAGAAAACAGCAGTTTGGACGCTCGAATCCTGAATTAGTTTTCAACCAATTACCCATTTCTATGCTCACCTTGAAGATTGTAGGCAGTTCAATACCATTGGTTCTCAAATTTTTAATCCAATCTAATAACAGAAAAGCCTGCGCTTTTGTTAATTGTGTTTGTGCTGCCGGCAATGCCGCATCAGGAGGGTTCAGCTCGGGCAAATCTTTAGCACCGATAAATGTACGGAGGAAGGCCAAGAACTGCTGTTTTGATGTCCCTTCGTAATATTGGACATATCCCTCTGCTAATTCAATGTAATTCATTTTCTTCCACGGATTTGAGCCCATCAATTTTTCCCACACACTGCCATTTGCAGGGACCATAATCTGAGACCATTTCCCATAGATAATCCCATTACTACCAACTACTGACATGGATTTACATAACATGTCAACAGATTTCTCATTAATAAAATGGTTCAGAAAGGAATGATAAACAAAATGAGTGAAAGAAATTACTATATTTTTATCTTTTCCACTCATATTGTTCGCAAGGTCCCAACAATAACCATAAACACTAATCGCCTCAACTTTTGCATTGGCACGCAACCACGATGCCAAAAATTCTTTTCTATGAAAACTTTTGAGAGCTTTTTGTGCTGTTTCAGGGAAGAAAAAGATTCTCCTCCCCAGGGCTTGGAATCGTACGTTCCATTTGTTTAACCAAGCATTCTGTTTAGCATCCCACGAAAAGCGTATCTTGTGTTTCCCATGTGCAGAACTCTTCACATTACAGAGCGCAACCTCCTCATACTGGTTGATATATCTCAAAATCGGAGTATGAGTTACTCCACTAACACTAAAACCATTTTTCCAGTGATCTGCTATGAAGCACAAAATCTCCATGTAGACATCATCCGAAGCTAGCAAGGCTATACTGCCTCCCTGTATGCACTTTCCATACCAATCATAATCCACATATTCCAATCCAAGAAAACCCAAGATATCGTCAAATTGATTTACATCTAAAGCAGAATGGAGAATATATTTACCATGAGATGATATACTCTCTAGAGGAAATCCTTGACCATTCAACTGTAACAAAATTTCTCGGAAAGCAGGCAAAAGCCTCCCTGCCTCAAAAGGCTTACAGAAAAATCTTTGATCAGAATATAATTCACAGGGTATAACCGGCTCATCCCTTATCTTGATTTTAATTGAACTTCTCACATTGTTGAGCACCGCATAGGATGATGGTTGACTTGGCAAAAAGTTAAACATGAGCTCTACAGAAGACAAAGGAGCAGTTTCTACAGACGTCACAGCAGAAACAAATGCACTGATGAATGCACTAGGGACACATTCTAGGATCCCAGCATTCCATTTGTTATCTAATCGAATGTTTTCCCTGGAAGATGATAATATGAAATCAGCTTGAATTATAAACGGAAAGTTGGTAACCATCTCCGTCGGCAAAAAGGCGTATATACCAACAGAAGAACACCCTCTTTGGAGACGACACCCCAAGGGGAAAGCTAATGAGATCGCCCATTCCTCTATCTCCTTCCTCCCCTCGACCCGGTTCTCAGGGTTAACAGGAAGCCTTTGCCTCCACACATAGTAGTTGCACTGGTTCTCGGCATTAGAACTTCCTTCTTTAGCAGATAGGTACACTATCCGTGAATCTGCGTCAATATCTTTTCTTGCTCCGAAATTTGTCTCACTTGAAATTGAGATAGCACTTACTGTGCTACCACTATGATGATCACCATTAGTTTCGCGAACTGAGAGCCGTTTGATCTTGGACAGAAACAAGAGAAGTTCTGGATGCACACTGGAAAGCTGCTCCTTCACGGCTTCCATCTTTTCGTATCTCAAAGGGAGAATGATTGTTGTTGTTGGCAACAACTTATCGGAACCATATGCAGCATGTATATCAGAAACAGTTGGTTTTACATCTACCCACTCGGGAACAATGTACCCTATTTTGCAGTCCGGGTTGGGTTCTTCACTGAAACGGATCTGATAGCCATTGCTGAATACGTAAGGCTGTGCAGTTACGAGAAACACACTTTTGAATCCTATTCCTGTAATATAAAAAAACAAAATATAAATTTAAAATTTAATCATTTCTGTAGGACAAGGACAGTAAACTCGATACAAAAACATACCAAAATTGGTAGTGGATAGCTGATACTAGATATAACTACTCATTTTCCAAACTTATGACCATTTTCCAACTTTTTCAGTTGAAAGAGAAAATATAGAGGGCAGTTTTTAATGAATCCAATGTAAAGACTATAAATTCATTGAAAACATATAGTATCATATTTATTAATAATGTCATGAATATGACACGGAAATTAAACATATAACAGTTACATATTTTTTTTTTTATAGGTAAACTGGGCTCGAACCTGCAACCTTGAGTTTGCGATGTGGTCAACCTTCCATTGTGCTACAGGCCCAAGCCCTTTACATATAATATCATATTTATAAAAAATATACAATGGAAAAGGAACCAAATGGAATGTCAAATCCGAAAGGGAAAAAAAAAGAACAATGTCAACCACACATGCATCCTACTGCCTTAACCTCGGCATTAACAAAATATTATTTACAGAGGCCAATTCAGTTGCAGATGCTTTGGCAAACCGTGATACTGTTTTGTTGAAAAGCTGATAGTTTGAAAAAATATTCCTGCAGGTGTCAGATCAAGATTAATGATGATTATTTAGGAGTACCTAGCTTCAGATTCAATAGGTAATTGTTTAGGAGGGTATGCCCTTCTTGACTCAATTTATACAATGTTGTTTTGTTAATAGAATTTGGAAGGGACCGCGATGTGGAATCCTAAATCAAATTAAGTTTAATTGTTTGAATGATTTTCTTTAAAAGTTTTATGTATTTCAGCGTAAGTTTAATGTTTCCGTTGCTCAAATAAAATCGCAATTCAACATTAAATTGCATAATTGGGGATTTTGTGTTTGGTCCTACATTTTCTCTCTCTTGAGAACATCGATGGCCTGTAGTGATCACTTAATATTGGAAGACAAGCGTTTCAATGTGCATAAATGAGTCTATTATATGAGTAATGAATTATAAGGCGGAATACTACTGAACCTGGTGTTGGTGTATCAACACCAAACAACAAGCATAATCCTTAAAACTCATAAAGATTAGTGACTCTTATTCTCTCACAATTTGCAACTTCTTACTAGACACAAACTCAAATAACAAAATACCCTATAAATTAAAAGGAAATTTGCAAATTCAATATACTTGATCTTTTATAAGGCACCCTTAGGTATCTAGTGAGGGCAAGAATAAGGGGTCTCTGAGAGTGAATTTTTGGAGGTTAGAGCTTCATGATCAAGGGCTGCAACTAGTGCTTTCATTCTTATTCAAGAATGATATAAAGCTGCAAAAGACTGGTGTTCTAAACTTTTAATTCTTAATTTTATTACTCAAAGTAAATCAAAGGAATCTCTGAATCGTGGTTTTTCATTTCATTAGCCAACAGCTAGAATTGAAGAAAGAATTTGAGCATACCTTTTTCGCCTATGAAACCCCCATGTCTTTTTCCCTTCTTGGTCGATCGACCGACACTGCAAATTGACTCAATGTTCTTCATAGAGAACCCAACTTCATTGTTGAAAATAAGCAGAGTTGCTGGTGCACGAGTACAAGTAATGTCTTCATATGTAATAACAAACTCAAGAGATGGATCCACACCAAATGAGTACTCATTGTCTTCTGCATTCTGAGGGAGCAAAACATATTTACAGAGTTAATATAATAACCCATTAAAGTCTACTACGGTGATGGCGAGGGATTGACAAAACCATCAGAGATGAAGAAGGAAGAGATGGGGTTCATTCATATAAAACATGTCTTAAGTGCTGGGCTGCATTGATCAAAATTCAGGATGAAACTGATATGTATCATCCGATATATATATATATATATATATATATATATATATATATATATATATATATATATATATATTGGTTGCAGAGGTCACCGGCTCAATATATTGAATGTTTTGGCCCATATATATTGGTATGCATCGACCGATACATACTAATGTATCATCCAAAACTGATACGTATCGGTTTTGGACGTGGCAGATGCATACCGGAAAACCGTGATTTTGATCTCTGCAGGGCTGTGTATGAATTGTTGCTATAAAGAAATAAGTCTGAAAAAATTATATAAATAAGGAAGAACATATTGAAATAAAGGAAGAAGGGATGGAATTTGAAGAGAAATATGAAAATAGAAAAGATAAGAGACCATTTGTACAACCCTTCAAATGTGGAGTGAACCATAATTTGAAATGATGATCACAGCATATTACAAAAATTGGAAAATTAAGGGTATCTTTAAATTTATCCACCAAATCTTGAAAAGCACCCACATTCGCATGTGCGAATAAAAATAGGGTACTTTTGTGGATACTTTTCAAGATTCGGTGAGTATACTTCTTTGAGGGCACCCACCTTCTTCTTCTTCCTCAACTGAAATCCTAAATCAAAACCCTAACCAAGACCCAACTTTTTCATCTTCTTCTTGCTCAACTGAAATCCTAATGAAAAATCCTCGAGGAAGAAGAAGAAGAAAATGATGATAAGGAAGAAAGTTGAGGTTAATCCCACTTATTTTCTTCTTCTCCTTCTTTTCCTTCCTCTAGAATGAAACTCTCTTTCATGAAACTCTGATGGGGACATCAAACGCTACAAGGTTTATAATAAGTGCAGAAAAAAAAATCAAAGCTTTGGAGCGTTTCAGAGGCCCAGGTGCACACGTTCGATATGTGAGAAGACCCTTCTATTGGAGGACATGTGGGAAAGAAAGAAAAGAGATGTAAGATGCCATTTCTGACCAACTTCGACCGATCGATGTTTAACCTCAATCGATCGAGATGGACCCGAGAGCCATCCTAAGATGACACTGTCGTCAATCAATCGAGACTCGGGCCTTGTTTGATAACATGGAAATGTAATTATATAGGTGGAAGTGAAATTGTTCGATAGCAATGTAAGGAGATGAAAATGAAATTACGTGGCCCCGCATGGAAATTAAATTTCCATTCACCAAGTCATTTTAGGAGGAAACCATTTCAACCTTTTAAGTGGCTGAAATTGAGTTTCTCACTAACATAATACTAATTTTTTGTCATTTCAAATCTAAAGTTACTTGTAAAAAAATTAAAAGCAAAAAAAAAATTACCTTTTGACTTTTAAAAGGTAACTTCCATTTCTATGACCATCATATCAGCACAATCACTATGACTACCACATTATCTACATCATACACTTTTTAGCTATTTGACTTTGGTCAAAGTTTAAATTTTAATCAAACTTTAACAGGATTTACAAGCTATTTAAAATTTTAAGTTTTAATCAAATTTTGACTACTGAAACATTATAATAAGTTGTAAGTTAGCAATATATTACCAAATTTTTTGGGGTCAAAGGTTGACTTCAAGGTCAAACTTTGACTTTTAATTGAAATTTTACTTTTTATTAAACTTTGACTCCTATAATTTGATGGCAAAAAAATAATAATGTCGTGTTGATTTATAATGTGATACTAGATTCTCAATTTTATTAGTCAATATTTGACTTTTAGTCAAACTATTGACTTTTGATCAAACTTTGACTTTTACACAATTTATTTTTAGTCAAACTCAAAACTTGCTTATAGATTCTACTACTACACAAATTTATACTGTATCAGTGCAATTTTTCCTTGGTCAAAGTTTGACTTTTTGTCAAAGTTCAATTTTCTATAAAAAGTTATCAATTTTAATTAGTGGAATATTATAATTAAAAATATTTATTATTATTTTAATTTGCTACTTCAAAACATATTGCCTCATTTTTATTGGTCAAAATTTAACTTTTATTCAAATTTTGACATTAGTCAAAATTTTATACGCGTATCTTGACAGTAGATAGTGATTATTACTGTTGTTATTTGTATTTTGGTAATATAAATTTTTATCAATCAAAGTTTGATATTTGGTCAAACTTTGACTTTGTAACACAATTTGATTTTTTTAAAGTTTTATAATCTCAATAGGGTTATCATTTTATTAATTTATTACTTCGTAGTATATTACCAAATCTTATTTTACTTTTTTTGACATTTGGTCAAAGTTTAACTTTTTAAAAGTTGATATTTGGTCAAATTTTTACTAGTGTAACATAGCAATGAATATGAATATTGTTATGTTAATTTGTAGCTTGGCGGTATATTGTCGAATTTTCTATTGGTCAAAGTTAAAAAATTTGGTCAAAGTTTGACTTTTTTTTAAAATATGAATTTCCTTTCAACATATAACCTTACAGTATAATAAAAATAAAAAATAAAAAAACATGTAACCTTATAGTACATACTAGCATTTACTATGTAACTTTGTACTTTAGTCTTAAAAAATTTTATTAATCAAAGTTTGACTTTTATTAAAAGTGGATATTTGATCAAATTTTGACTAGTGTTACAACCTAACGATGTATATGAATACTGTTATATTAATTTGCAGTTGGACTTTTATTACTTGTTGGTACATTACAAAATTTTCTCTTGGTCAAAGTTGAAATTTTGCTCAAAGTTTGACTTTTATAAAAATTTAATTTCCTTTCAACATGTAACCTTATAGTAGTTACTAGCATTTACAACTTTGTTATTTAGCTTTACACATTTTATTGATCAAAATTTTAAGTTTGGTCAAAGTTTGAGTTTTTATTTGAGTTTGACTTTTCAAACTCTGACTTATGTAACTTGGTAATAAATAGCGATTACTATGGTGTTAATTTGTAAGGTAATAGAATATCATTAAAAATTATTAGTTAATATTTGACTTTGATTATGATTTTGATAAAAAAACAAGAGTCAATCTATGACTAGTGCAACACGAAGTGATAAGTTAGGTATTATCCTAAATAATTTTTTTTCTTCTTTTCTCACTAAATATTTGTTCAAACTAACTTCTTCTTTCATAATAGTAGAAAATATATGAGCCAAACTTAAAAACTCATTTTCAAATTCTTTTTCAAACATACTAATCAAACAAGAGAAACCAATATCCAATGGTCATTTCTCAAACACACTAATCAAACAGTGGAAAAGCCATTTATAGAGGAAATCATTTCCCAAGAAATCAACTAGGAAATTGATTTCATTTCCTCTTTGGAGTTTCCTTGCTATCAAACAGGGCCTTATACTCGATCGATCGAATTCGTCTAAGGATTTTTGTTGGAGTCCTCCAACTTGTGGACGAAGAATGATTTTTTCTTTGTTTAGTTTCTAGAACATTCTATTTTAGCTTTAGTTAAGGTTTCTTAGCCTATATAAAGGCATGTAAACACAATTTTAAAAAAACTATTGATGATTAATGAAATTTATGAGTTTTACTTTATGCAACTTCTAGAGAGCTTGAGATGAGTTTTCATTAGAAGTGATTCTTCTTCTGCATGGGATTTGATGCGAAGTCAATTATCTTCCTTGGAGTGATTCCTTGAATCATGTATCTTTTATGCTAATCTTTTCTCATTGTCAGATCATTTATCTAGTTTGCTGCTTATATTGGAAACCCATAAACCAAAAAATATATCTTCTTTTTATATTGTGGCTGGGATATTGTTTTCTAATTTCCAACTCTAATTTGAGGATTCCCTTCGAACTATTTAAACCCTTCGGGCCTTAAGTTATTCAAACCCTAGCAAGGAGTCAAGAGATAACATCGAGATTATCGCTTGATGCCATAAACTAGATCAAAACTAAAGTCTATCTTTACACCTATTTTCTAGATCGGAAAGTTCATATGCTAACGGATGCTACATTTAATCAATTAAATTGCCCTAATAAAGTGATTAAATATTTTATGTATATTGGGATTAATTTATATATCTCATCTGCTCAATTAAATCTCAAATTGATTTCGAAATTGCATAAGTAGGGTTTTAGTGTTTGTCATGCATCAAACCTCTTCTTTCTCTTTTTCTTCTCCTCCCTCTCCCTCTCCCTGTGGAATGAGACTCTCTTTTAAATTCATGAAACCCTCTTGAAACTTGCTTGAACCAACTTTCTCCCCCTAGTTCTTCTTTTTCTTTTTCCTCTTCTTCTTCTTCTTCTTGAAACCCTAAATTAGAAACCTTCTTGAAAGTTGAAATACTAACCATAAACCCTCTCCACCCGAACCAACCTCCTCCTCCTTCAGTGCTGCCAGTGTAGGCATTGTCATTGCTGGCATCAATGTCATCATCATTGACATCGACGACGAGTCACCTGAAAAGAAGAAGAGGACAGCTAGAGTACCCACTTATGTGTGCTTTTCGAGAATAAATATGTGGGTGACTTTGTCTTGTGTACGGAAATTTTTTCTATGCTTCTAACAGTTGCTTCTAGTGATGGAAGGATTTCAGGTATAAATATCTGCAAAGGCGCACCAAACATATCACACATTTTCTTTGCGGATGATAGCCTTATCTTCGTCAAAGCAAAAATTGAGGAGATAAAAGAGATAATCAAAATCCTCAAAGTTTATAAGAAAGCGTCTGGGCAGATGATAAATTTTACCAAATCAGCCACCACATTTAGTAGGAACGTGACCAATGTGTATCGTGGAGAAATTTTAAGGCTCCTCCAAATCAAAGGAGACACTTAGCACGAGAAATACTTAGGGCTTCCATTAGTTATTGGACATTCCACAAAGTCTATATTCATAATGCTTAATGATCAAATTTGGAAAAAGGTACAAGGTTGGAAAGAGAAGATTTTGTCAGTAGCCGGGAAGGAGACATTAATTAAGGTTGTAGCTCAAGCTATCCCCACATACACTATGTCATGTTTCTGGCTTCCAAAATCTCTACTCCACGAAATCACAAGCATTTTGGCCAGGTTTTGGTGGGGGAATGCTTTGAAAGATAAGGTTATACATTGACTCACATGGAGAAAACTTTGTGCAGGTAAACGTCAAGGAGGATTAGGCTTCAAAGATTTACAAGCATTCAATACGGCGATGTTGGCAAAACAATGTTGGCGACTCCAACAACATGCTTCTTCCCTTGCTACTAAGGTGCTAAAAGCTAGGTACTATCCTAATACAGAATTCACCAAAGCAAAACTTGGTTATCACCCATCCTATCTATAGAGAAGCATCATCTCGGCAAAAGATATCTTTGAAAAGGGTTACATATGGAGGGTTGGAGATGGTAAAAGCATAAATGTTTGGCACGAAAGATGGGTCCCCAATTCGTACTACCTTCAAAATTATTTCTCCAAATCTTTCTCCAGGTGTAAATATGGTGTTGGACCTTATTGAACACCATCAGATACAGTGGCGAGAGAGTCTTATTCGCAGTACTTTCCTCCATGAAGAAGCGGAAGTCATCCTCAAGATACCTTTACCCACAAGAGAAGCTGATGATCGTAGAGCTTTGGCGTTTTCGAAGAATGGGCGTTTCACCGTTAAGAGTGCTTATCATGTAGCTTTGGAAGCGGTTTCCAATAACGCTGATCAGGCTACCACTAGCAACATAAATGAGGATAGGATTTGGAAGGCACTATGGAATTGTAATATTCCTAACAAAGTTAAGCTATTTGCTTGGAAATGTTGTCGTGAAATACTGCCGCTTCGAAGCCTTTTGAGGGACAAAGGTCTAAATATTGATGTAATGTGTCATCAGTGTGGGGAGGAACGCGAAAGCATTATCCATGCCTTAAAAGATTGTAAGCTGGCAGCAGGTGTATGGTTTGTGAGCCCGTTGTCCTTTCGATCACAATTAGTTTTGGTCTCAAGTTTCAGGGAATGGATGGAATGGTTGATCTCTTCTATCGGTGAGCAGTACCTCGATCTTTTTTCTTGTAACAGCATGGGCGATATGACGAGCTCGCAACTATGAAGTTTTTGAAGGAATGAAGTAGGACTAGCTTAAAATATCTAGGGATGCGATTAGTTTTCTTTATGAATATAAAAAGGCTCAGAAGAAGGATATGCCAGTATTACAATGTCCAAGTGCTGTTGAATGGTGGCCAACGCCGGGTACTGTGGTGAAGGTTAACGTTGATGCTGCTTGGGATCGAACCTTAATAAGGACAGGTATTGGAGTTGTTATTAGAGATTCTATTAGGGCAATATTGGGTTGCTTTAGCAAAGTTGGTTTATGGAGCTTCGAGCGTGGAACATAGTGTCGTTTTGGCGGCCTTGTATGGTACTATTTTCGCTAGGACATTGGCATGCAAGAGGTTATCTTAGAAGGCGATTCTATTAATGTTGTCAATGCTATTAATGATGTCAAACCAAATCTATTGGTTATCGGTGGCCTTATAGAGGAAGTTAAGGAGGCATTATATTCTTTTAAAGAGGCTACTTGTCATCACATCCGTCGGCCCACGAACTAGCTAAACATGTTTTCTATAATGATATCAGCGTTGTGTGGTTGGAGGATGTCCGTCCACACATTCCTATCTCTGTTTTTCAGAAGTTTAATGAATTTTCCTTTCATTCTCAATATATATATATATATATATATGGGTCCCTTTCAAGATTGATCATTGACCACTGGAGCACCCACTTATATATATGTGTATTTTAGAAGAAAAAAATATTGTCGGTGCATTTCAAAAGAAAAAATGTGGGTGTCTTTCAAGAATGATGGTTGACCACTCGAGCACCCACTCTCATGTGGGTGCTTTTCAAGATTCGGTACGCTTTAATGTAAACTGAGTGCTTCATAAATGGGTTGGGCTAAAGCCCATATAGAATCTTTGGATCGGGCTCAGGCACCATGGACCCATAACAGGCTCGAACCAGCCGAAAAGGCTGTCATGAGGGCATTGGCTGACCTTAGTCAAATCTGGCTCATTATGGGTCACCTTTTCTGACATGTGACACTATTTTCATATATTCCATGTGATTCAATGGAGGATCTATAAAAAATGACATTTCTATCATGTGATTCAACATGAGTCAACACCTTTAAAATGAATGGTTAAAATCGTAGTGATTAGTGACCAAATTGGCTGCCTTTTTGGAAAAGTTGTAAATAATTTATGATTGTTTGAAAAACGAATAAAATCTTAATTGTTTGCAACTTCCCACATAAAATCAGAATTTTCCAAATAATTCGCGAGGTATGCAAATTTTCCAACTTTTTCCTGAATTTTTCTTGAATTTGGTCAAAAACTTGTAATTTTAAATTTATTTAACTTTTAATTAATATATTTATAATTTTTCCTTTTTTTACTTTTTTATAAAAATTTTGGAAATTTTCTCAAATTTGGTCAAAAACTTGTAATTTTAAATTTGTTTAACTTTTAATTAATATATTTATAATTTTTCCTTTTTTTACTTTTTCATAAAAATTTTGCCTTTTTCCCGAATTTGATGAATTTTGTCGGATTTTATCCAATTTTTTCCAAGCCGATTGATAAAATCATATGCCACGTGTCACAATAAGTGACACTCGAAAGTCGGTTACCATTAACCTAGCGGTTCACAAAAAAGTTCAGTGGGAGATACCACCTTCATTTCCTATTGGCTGATTTAAGCCGATATTATCGCCATTTTACAGCTGTTATCGGCCGATACGAACTGTTGAAATTTATACTTTTTCCTTTGATAAACGGGAACGTTACCCACACCATAGAGACCTATCGTTGTTGCGGATTACCATGGCCATGATGCCCGTGAATGTCAGCTTTTGTCAGGATTGAATGGATAAAAAAGGCAAATAAGAAACGAAAAAAAAAAAAAAAAATCGAGGACAAAGAAAGGAACCTTTTACTCCATTATCAAAAACTCAAAAGCTTACTAACACAAATGCCAAGGCCTCTAATATCTGTGACACTCAGCTTTAGACATGATTCATTCATTCATTCATAAGCTTGGTTTGATTGATTAAAAAAGGGGATCAATTTTGGCATTCTTCGTATGAAATGCCAGCCTTTCGGCCGTTGGTTTAGTCAATAGTCGACTTCCACAGATGAAAGAAAAGCACTTGCTGATGTCCGTATAAGTCAACTTTTGACCTTCTGAAAAGGGAAATTCTTTACATAATCTAATGTGATTACGTGAGTAACAGAGTAAGCCTCTAACCCATCGACTAATATACCGGCAGTGCTGATATTTGTGGCTTCCATCGTGTCGGAAAAGCAAAGTAAGAGAATAAAGAAACCTGAATGAGTTCCATGAGGAAGTGGACATCTTTGGTGTAGAGCTCAGCAGATAGATTTTTGACGGCCTGGTGGAGATCCTCCGTTAATGGGTTGGGGGGCCCTCCAATGGAGAACTTCATTCTCCTTATCTCTTCTATGTGTTCTCTTGCTGAACCTGAACCAGAACCAGAACCAGAACCGAAAGCAGCCATGAAAAATTGAAACCCCACCACAAAGGGAAAAAGAAAGAGGAGAGACAGAAGCCGAAGAAGAACTGAAATGGAAAGTAGTATTATGAAGTGGTTATGGACATATGAAGAGGCGAAGAGAGAAGTGAGAGAGAGAGAAAGAGAGAGCGCTTCGTTTCTCCCACTTTACAATTGTGTTCTGACTCGTGTCTTTTTCTTTTTTTCCGCTGAACTTTTTTTTCGCAAAGGGAGAATCTTGTATATGGTGCTCGGCCCGTGGACTGTGCAGAAGCCACACTGTGTGATTGTGGCATTGACTTTTGACACTTGACCAGATGCTTGGATTCTTGAGATCTGGCAACATGTGAAAGTCTGCCTTTTATACGTGACAGATTCGTGCATCATGCACAGGTTTTGTGTCTGCATGAAGTTACAGTTAACCAGCACTAACTCAAATGCCACTGACACGCCGTTTTCCTTTGATGGGAAGCAAACTCCCCTATAAATATAGATTTATATGGATAATGGTAGTTTCACCTTTTTGGCGACCTTAAGGATAGCAAAAAGTCCAAATTACCCCCTTTCTTTAACGCACAAAAACATCATCTTCTTCCTCATTTTAATCTGGTACAATTTTTAAAAGTCAGAGGTGGCGAAGGTGACTGCGTCTTCTCCTCAATCCAAACTATTTCGATCTGCTATTTGGATCGACCCAGATACACCTTTTTCATTAGAGACTGTAGCAAATTAGAATGAGGAAGAAGAGGATACACCTATATAATTTTAAAATTTAAATATTTACATTTTTTTATATTTACGCGATGTGAAACGAGATCTATGCCGTCAGATTTGAAGACTACAATATAAAATCGATAATTCTAAAGATAGATATGAGAAAAAGGCGATATCGAAGACACTTCCGATATCGACTGCATACGCATGCATCATTTTAAGAGTCGTCATCGATTCTGTACAAAGTCGTCATTGACTCTATACAGAGTCGCCATCGATTATATTAAAAAAAAAAAAAAAAATTATGTAATCGATGACGATTCTGTACCGAGTCGATGACGACTCTGTACTGAGTCGTCATCGATTACATAAAAAAAAAAATAATAAATAAAATAAAATAAAATAAAATAAAATAAAAATTTTTTAAAATTTTTTTTTATATGTCGATAACGACTACATGCGGAATGCGTCATCGATTACATAAATTTTATTATTATTTTTTTATTTTTTATATAATCGATGGCGACTACA
Source organism: Chloranthus sessilifolius (assembly GCA_021018995.1). NCBI lineage: Eukaryota > Viridiplantae > Streptophyta > Magnoliopsida > Chloranthales > Chloranthaceae > Chloranthus > Chloranthus sessilifolius. The sequence goes on along the minus strand of CM037584.1, from coordinate 150,920,240 downwards.
TATATAAATCGATGGCGACTCTATTATAGTCGATAACAACTCTTAAAATGATGGCATCGACTATTATGCAGTCGATATCGTATCTCTGAGTCGATATAGCATTTTCTCTACTTCTATCTTTGGAACTATCGATTTTATATATAAATCCGCGATGTATTTAGAATCGATCCAAATAGCGATTTCGAGAATAGTTTGGATCGGAATAAATCCCGTTTCACATCGCGTAAACATAGAAAAATGCAAATATTTAAAATTTAAAATTATATAGGTGTATCATCTTCTTCCTTATTCTAATTGCTACAGTCTCTGACGAAAAAGGTGTATCTGGGTCGATCCAAATAGCACATCGGAATATTTTGGATTGAGGAGAAGACGCCGTCACCTTTGCCACCTCTGACTTTTAAAAACTGTACCAGACTAAATGAAGAAGAAGATGATGTTTTTATGCGTTAAAGAAAGGGGGTAATTTGGGCATTTTGCTAACCTAAGGGTCGGCTAGGCTTGAAGCTGGTTGGTTTGGGTAAAGGTGAAACTATAGGGCTTCTTACGTAAAAGGCGTATCTGACAGGGCCGATCAGGTAAATTTCCCATAATGGTTCTAACCAACATTTAAAAATGGCGTTTAAATGATCTAGGATGTTCAAAAATGAATCGGTTTCGGTGGCTCCCAAAATGAAAACTCCTAATTTTTGGCATCGGTATTGAAGTAGCATATTATCGGCGGATGATTTAAAATAATCAATCAATAATTTGTTAATCATCAAATTATCAGCCGATATTTTACTACTTCCGTAATTTGAGTTTTTTTTTTTTTTCTCAAAAGTGAACTGAAATTTCAAAATTTCAGTTTCCGGGAGGACCAAAATGAAAACTGAAATTTTGATCCTTGTCTAGCACCATTAAATTAGCTTCGTTATCTTACATCATTGAAGTATACTTTCTATCATGTCATGTGGCGCACATTTGTGACGAATCTAAATTGTCTGAAAGTGGCAATCAAGGATCAAAATTTCAGTTTTCGTTTCGGTTTCAGTCTTGCTCAAGATGTCGGCCGATAATATGCTACTTCAGTACCGATACCGAAAATTAAGAGTTTTCGTTTCATGAGCCACTGAAACCGATACGTTTCAGCCGAAAACTTAAGATTTCGGACGAAATTTTAAACCATGGTGGCAATCCATCATTGCAACATGTTTCAGCCAAACAATCATGCCCACATGTAAATGTGAACCATACGATTGGTGGACTTTAACATCAACCATTAAAACTAAGACCAACAATTAGTATTAGACTGCACAAATCAAATGGCTCAAGTCTCACAAAAAATGTGATTTTTGGCCCATTGCCCTTCAATTAATGATTTATTACTTTGACGGTATGAATTACTTACATCTTAAATTATTGATGGTCTAAGATCATTTAAATACCATTTTAGTATTTGAATAATTTTTTTTTACTGATGTCATATATACGGTATAGGCAACTTAGATGTGTCATACATATAGTAGATAGTAGAGAGTATTACAGTTCAGGAGCAACACTTAGAGAATAAATCTTAAACAATAAAGCACTCACCTTGAAGTTTCTCCCTATCCAACCATCCAAATCATAATCCATCACCACCATTTAATCACCCTTGACCTCTACACTAACATAGTCTAATCTCACCTCCATCTAAGCCCATCTTGTCCATCAAAAGCTCAAAAACCAGCAAGCCTTACTTCGATTAGCAAAGGTAAAGTTTTAGCTTTGAATTTTCTTTGAAAATTTTAGCAAGATTATCTTGTAGACTATGCTTTGATTTTTGAAAAATTGTAGTAAATTGATATTGCATGTGACCAAGATGATCGTGCATGATTATTATAAGACACTAATCAATGATTTAAGATCATTGTGACGGATAGATCCATCCATAATGAAAATCGGCTAGTAGAACGCATGTGTCACTTTAGTGACTTTGCATGCCTCCTTGCCCTTCATCCACATGATTAGATGGAGTAGTGGTGATCAATCTAGATATTTGGTACACACTTTGATTAGATTTTTGAACAATATAAGTTGGATGTTCCAAAACTGTTTACTTTGATATAGTTATTATAGTTTCTTTACCAAATGAGTACAGATTTGAATTATGTGATTGAGATGAAATTTTAAATGAAAATCAAGATTTTTTTTTTTTTTTTTTTTGAGCTCTAAAATCAAGATTTAATATGTGGTTTATCTCTGTTTTTTATGAGAAAAATGAATGCTATTAGATGCATCTACCCGATTTGATCAATTTGACCTATGCTTGACTATATTGTTGCATTATATGATCCATAGATTCAATAGCTTAAATTGCCTAGATTTTCTTGAAAAACTTGTATACAATGCATTCTGTAAATTATAAATTTTGTGTATTATTTGATGGGTTTGATCATAAAATTTTAATGATATGAGATGTTAATTTACTAACTGCAGTGTGCTCATATATAGTTTGTTTGATTTAATTGATATGTTTTATTCTATTAGGATGCTAGAAATTTATGTTTAAAATTATTAATTTATGCATATGGATTCATATTATTGCTGGATTTTATTCTTGTATCGATGTATGAATGATGAATGATCGGATGGTGATAAATGGACTTGATTTAATGATAGACTAGGTCCCTATAGAACTTCATAATCCACTTCTTTAAAAATGAGATTATTAAAAAAATTTGTTGAACAAAAATAAACGGTAGATGATGTTTTAATAAAGCTCATGACATTGTAAATCTAGAAAAATATGGAGACAATTTAGTGGAGTTAGATGTGTTTCTAGGCACACCACTTTTTGTTAAATTGAAAATTGTAAAAAAATCATAATTTTTGTCAACTTATAGTCACTGTTTTTATGAGAAATAGGTAGACAAGAATTTGGTAAAAATTACCAAATATTCCTCAGAGGGTACTTTAAACCGCTATTAAATTTCAGCCAAATATTTGATGTAGTTTGACTTGCACGAATTTCAGAGTGAATTGGTACAAATCAGCCCTTTTAGTACACCAAACATGCAACAAATTAAGGCTGTTATTTTGTGTGACAAATACTCTAAAAATTCTGTAAAAATTAGAGTGCATAACATTATCAGTGTCCCAGCTACACCGTAAAAATTAGCTGTTAGATCAATTTAGGTTGAATATAAGACTATTAGCGACAGCCAAAATTGTCACTATTAACAAACAAATTACCGCTAATAATCTTAATAGTCTTTAATAGCGGCAGTTTTTAGCCGCCGTTAATAATTTTATTTTTTCTAGTGCCACAGATCTAACACCCGATCAGATGACCACATTTTCATCAGAAATCATATTTAGGATTCACTACAAAAATATGGGCTATTTTGGGTGGACCGTAGGGACAGTTATTTACATGGCCCCCGGTACTCGACCCACACGGCCCATTAAAGGGTATTAATGCAACTCTCCAGATATTTACTTCTTCTTCCCTCTTTTATTCTTCTTCTTATTCCCTCTTTTCGTCCCTCGCCAACAAACCCTAACCGTAGCCGAGATCTGATCGTTGGGCGACCATGGATTGCATATCGTTGAAGTGGTTCCCAATCACAGATCTTGGAGCTCTCATCTCCAAATTTCTCAGTAATAGAATTCGCAAGTGCGATCTCTGTTAACTTCTATGCTGAAATAATCTTATTTCCAGTGATTTAATCTCGTGTCACATAGATTCTGATCTCATTTTTTCTGTTAAAGAAGCATGTAAGTTTTTGTTCGATTTTGTTAATTTGAGCTGTAAAAGTTTGAAAATGTTGTCTATTTTAGCTTTATTAGATGACTCATTAGAAAGATTTGGATGGGATTTAGTCGTGTATGAAATTGATGATGAAAAATAGAGAAAAACTATTTTTTAGGTTTTTGTTGTAGGTGATTCGTGACAGAGATTTTAATCATATTCAACTGTATAGTTGAATTTTGTAAATGACAATGGACTTTTTTTAGTGTTTTTAATTTACGAATTATGTGAAGTTGACGATTAGATATTTTGATGCCATCAGAGTATTTTAGCTAGTTTAAGGGTTTTGAGAGGACTAGCTACTAAACCAACTCCCTGCAGGTGAAGCCATCAAATTAGATATAGGCTTTAGGGAAACTACACTACTCAATGTCATGGTCTTCCATCTCCAAGATGTCTGATCTTTATTATGGCTTAGAATAAAAAACTGTTCACGATGAATAGTGACAGCGCGCCGTGACCAGTGCCACCGCGCGCCATGGACGACTCCGTCTAGCGACGGAAATTTTCTTTTTACCCTTTTAGTCTTTTATTTTTTTAGGACTCTTTTATTGCGAGTTTTATGTTATTTAGGATTTTCTTAGCCTATATAAAGGCATTGTAAACACTTTATTAAACAGTTTTTTGATTATTGAATGAAAAGAGAGTTGCTTTTGTGCAAACCTTAGAGAGCTTGTGAAGAGTTTTCAACCAAGGGAGTGAATCCTTCAAACCTTGAGGAGTGAGCAATCGTTTCTCGTGCGACTTGGTACGAAGCGGACGTACAACCGTGGTGTGAAGCTTCAAAAAATCCTTGGTGTGAAGCCTTGGAATCTATCATTTTATTTTATCTTTTCTTTAGTTATTGTTAGCTATTATCCTTCTTTAATTCCGTTAATAAAAACTCAAAATCCTAAGTTTTTTCCCTTTTATCAAAATTATTTGAAGCCCTATTTCATTTAAAATCCCCAAGGAGTCAAGAGGCGATATTGTGATTGTCGATTGATGCCCTAAACTATAACGAATCTTAAATTCCCACATTGGAGCCGCTTTTCTAGATCGGGAAATTTTTACGCATGCGACACTAAAATAGATTAATCTAATTGTTTTATTAATTTCATTAAATTAATTTTATGTGTTGCTTGATTTTGAATATTTCTGCTATTCAATTCATTCTAAAAATTAATCTCACATCGCATATTAGGATATTAGCGTTTGTCCCCCATCAGTTTTGGTATCAGAGCACAGTCTTAGTTTAGGGTTCTCCGCATCATATAGATTTTAGGGTTTATTTCTTTCCATTTCAGATCTATCTTACACCATCTCATTTTGCATAATTCCATCATGGATACCAGTAGCTTAGAAGCCCTTATTAGAGATCTTGCATCTAAGGTGATCGCTAGTCAAACCCGAATGGATGAGCACATCGCTGATCAACAAGCTAGGTATGATGCATTAGAAACCCGTTTTGAAGAGATTAACGAGCTCATCACTAAGAATCACAGTAGAGTCAATAATCATGACCGTAGGAGAGATGTTCCTCCCCGACGCGAGGTTCAAGCCAATCAGGACGATAAGGTTATGAAATCTGTGAAAATGGACGCCCCTACTTTTGACGGGAAAAGACAATCCAAGGTCTTTCTCAAATGGGTCGCCATCATGGAAAACTACTTTGAGTGGTATGCTATGTCCGAAGACCGCAAGGTCAGATTTGCCAAAGACAAACTTACGGGTCAAGCCAGACTTTATTAGTTGGGAGTAGAGCATCGTAGGCAAATCCAGGGTCTTCGTGCCATTTCTACGTGGGCTGAAATGAAAGTCCAATTGCACGAAAAGTACGTTCCCGTATCATATGATGAACATGTTCTTGATCAATGGCAGTTATTGCATCAAGGAGATTCCCAAGTCAAAGAGTATATCGATCGGTTTGAAGACCTGATGACCCAGGCCGATGTCAATGAACCAACAAAAGTTACCCTCTCCCGATTCCGAATGGGTCTTCGACCAGAGTTATAGAGGGAACTCATTCCTTATCCCGTTGTGGATCTCGAGGAATGTTTTGCTAGGGTCGAAGAATTAGAACGGTATCTCGACACCCCCAGTCATGGCCGATCTAAGTTTCCTAAATTTGAGCATCAATCTAACCCTATCGAAAAGGGAAATGTTGCCTCTAGTCAATCCTCAAAATCCATAATTCTCCAAGTTGATAAAGGAAAGGGGCCAATGGTCGAAAGTTCTAAGCGTGCCCCGTAGCAATGTTATAAGTGTCAAGGTTTTGGTCACTTTGCATCCCAATGTCCAAGTAAGAGTCAGACTTTGATCATTCAGGAGCATACTGAGAAAGAGGACAACGAGATACTAGAAGAAGTATACGAACCATGTAGCACTCCAAGTGATGAGGAAGGTGAGGTTCCGGTCAGAGCCATAGGTTGCATTAGGACAATTCCTATTAACGAGGGCGGTGTTGATAATGTGTCCATCTCAAGTGAGTCATTAGAGTTGGTAGGAGCATATCATCATTCTGATTTGCATGGGATTAACAATCTGAATTTATTGGACATTGAGAATACGCATGATCATACTACACATTGAATATATTTGATATCTTTGGTACTAACAATTTTATGTTAATTCCTGATGGTTCTGAGCATGTGGAATCTTTTTCAATCTCGGAAAAGGGTAAGGATGGAGGTCTAAATTTTTCTCTAGACAAGGGCAACTATCCGATAGTTGTCGAAACGGATCTTACGCCTATTTTAGATCCCATAACCCTACCCTTTGATCCATTCCTTATTGATCACCCAATCCAACCACACCCATTTCTCCAGTTTCTATCTCGTACCTTACCTGTCTAATATGAGAAAGGGTTGAATGAGAAGGTCATAGAATTTTCAAGCTTCCATGCCAATGAAGGTAAGAACCAGAAGTATCTCATAGCGTGGAAAGGCAAACCAAGAATTGAGCTCCCGAAGTGTGGCATCCGTTGATTCCCTAACTCATCAGAGATGAGTTTTTTCAACCCGGAGAGTATTGATGGGGACATCACAGAGGAAGACAGATGAAAGCATAAAGAGAAAGGAGGCAGAGAACGCCAATAGATGACTTGCAAGGAGTTCCGCCGTACGAGTTCCAATATATTTGATCAGTACCACGTGCGTGTTTCATCGGTGATGAAATATTTTGAGTGGAGGAGAATGACAGGGAATGCAAAAAAAAAAAAAAATGTTCACGATGAATAGTGTGACAGCGATTCGTGAACAGTGCCATAGAAATCGTCGTGAGCGATGACTGCCATTTACCCTTTTAGTCTTTTATTATTTTAGGACTCATTTATTGCGAGTTTTATGTCGTTTAGGGTTTTCTTAGCCTATATAAAGGCATTGTAAACACTTTATTAAATAGTTTTTTGATTATTGAATGAAAAGAGAGTTACTTTTGTGCAAACCCTAGAGAGCTTGTGAAGAGTTTTCAACTGAGGGAGTGAATCCTTCAAACATTGAGGAGTGAGCAATCATTTCTCGTGCAACTTGGTGCGAAGTAGACGTACAGCCGTGGTGTGAAGCTTCGGAAAATCCTTGGTGTGAAGCCTTGGAATCTGTCCTTTTATTTTATCTTTTCTCTAGTTATTGTCAGGTATTATCCTTTTTTAATTCCGTTGATAAAAACCCAAAATCCCAAGTTTTTTCCCATTTATCAAAATTATTTGAAGCCCTATTTCATTTAAAATCCCCGAGGAGTCAAGAGGCGATATTTCGATTGTCGATTGATGCTCTAAACTAGAACGAATCTCGAGTCCCTCATCGGAGCCGCTTTTCTAGATCGGAAAATTCTTACACATGCGATGCTAAAATGGATTAATCTAATTATTTTATTAATTTAATTGAATTAATTTTATGTGTTGCTTGATTTTGAATATTTCCGCTATTCAATTCTTTCTAACAGTTAATCCCACATTGCATATTAGGATTTTAGCGTTTGTCCCGCGTCAATGTTGCTTCGATTACTGCCAAATATTTCCACTCTTATATCTTACTCTTTTGAACTAGATTATTCTTACTGTCAAAGTTAAAAATCTTGAATTTTCGCCCTTTTATCATAATTTCCAATAGTGATATGTCAAGATAGAAACTCGTCTTGGAAATGCTGTGAAAAAATATCTATTTCAGTCTTTATCATCTGATCGGAACTGACTGATATGCGTTTGTATTGCCCTCGTATGTTGCTGAGATGCATCGATTATAAGTCTTGCTGTCATCTGAGATATTACACCATGCTTAGTGGTACGTTTGACGTCTTCGCTAAAACAATCATGAAGATGGTACCAATGCCAACTGAAACTGTAATTTACTTTTGTCCTCTGCAGTTAGTGTGAGTGAAATAGAAGCACTCTATGAGCTGTTTAAGAAGATCAGTAGTGCGGTAATTGACGACGGGCTGATCAATAAGGTAGACATCTGAAACCTCATTCTACAATTCTTAAAGCCAGAGGTTATAATATTCCAATCTTCATATTTTTCTGAAGTCATTATTATGGGGTAAAAAAGCTCCTTAATTTTTACTGGCACATGATAAAGTTTTGATCTAAATAAAGATATGCAAAATTGCTGGAGAATTTTTACTGGCACATAATAAAGCTAGCAAGATTTGGAATGATTTTACTGGCACATAATAAATTCTCATTCGCCAATTTACTTGGAGATTCCCCACTCTTCCTCTTAAAATAAAGGTCATTGGTATTTTCATATTATTTAGTTATAGAAAGCATTGTAGATACTGACATCTTCATGAGATACAAAGGTTTCTTTACACTTTCTTTCTATTTTATTTATATGTGCAATTTGGTCCTATAATATTTCTTCTTATGATACTTTTAAGTTTTAACCATCATAGGAAGAGATCCGGTTAGCATTATTCAAGACAAATAAAAAGGAACGCTTATTTGCCGTTCGGGTATGTATTACACTGCAACTTTCCTTTTGGCATTTGCATTTTTATGCCATTCCCTTTGTTGGAGTTTCACCTTCCTATATGATTATGTTTCTCGGCCACAATAGCATTACATGCTGATCTATTGTGTCTTTCATTCTGTTAATACTTCATTTACCTAGTATCATGGATCTTGCTTGGGCTTCCAATTGATTGATCCCCCTTTTAAAAAAAAATAAAATTACTGTTTTGATAATGTTGCCCGATGTTCATATTATATAGTGATATTTTAGGGGTGTACTATTTTAAATTCAGAGACAAATACAAAAAGGAAAATATAGGTTCACCGGATTGGAGCAAACATCAGTACCCGGGGGTATAAGCTTAGTCTTATTTGTAAGTGTAGTCTTTGTGTTATATTAATAATGGGTGTGCGTAGTTTTATTGGGTGTGCATTTATTATTCTTACAACTTAAGATAAATGCTAGCGAGGGTCGTCTAACTCTAATGGCAAGAAATATAAGGAAGGTGAAATATTTTTGAAATCTTCTAGCATCGAGTTATATATGGAGTCATTTTACAAGTTGTGTTCGTAGTAATGTTTCCCCTGCGATCATGGTGGAAACTTAATGGAATAGAGAATTGTTAAGGCGTTGATGTGGACCCCACATTACTCCCTCTTTTTCAATCGCACAAATGACCAGAAATCTCCCCTTGTTTACTGGTTTTGTTTGGATATCTTTCGTGCACAATACAAGCATCCTAGGGGACCCAATTTATCCATCTTACATTCTCCTCTTTGTCTAGGATGAAGAGGTGGATGGTTGGAAGTTTCATTTGAAATAGATTTAGTTTTATTTGCTTCAAGAAATGGGCTGAGTTTGATGGTAATGTTTTACGTGAGGGTTTTCAGAATACGCGACAAGAAATTTGGGCATTTTAATACCATTCTTTCATATGATGGATAAGAGTTGGATTCGAAACTATAGGTATACCCCTAATTTATGTCGAAATCTATTCAATATGAGTAATTCCAATGTTCATTGCTATGATTAGCTAAGCAAACTTTTTTTTCATAGGGATGAATAGGCTTTCTGAAAAGTACATTGAAGGGGTCAAAGGATTCATCAATTTAGCAGTAGCTCGTGGAGCTATGATAAATGGGAGGTTGAAATGTCCTTGCGTTAAATGCTACAATGCACACTATCATGATACAGTGACAATAAACGATCATTTGATATGCAACGGATTCATAAAAAATTACACGCTAATAATTGTGTAGCCATTGAGGATCTATATGCTAGAGGCCTTGAAAATGTTGTTCCAAAACAATGGCAAACTCTTATGAATTTTTGGGGTTCTATTGAAGGGAAGGTATATTTTAATCATTAAATTCCTGAAAATTAATTTTAATTATCCCTAATAAATGCCATGATAACTCATCAATTTGTGTGATGCAGAAAAGAAGTGAAAGGAACAAACAAAATCGATGTCATCAGACGCTACCCCACACAGCAGGAACAAAAAGTTTCGCTAGAGTTTTCCATGAGGAGGTATAAGTTTGGGTTCTTGATTTATTCATATATTTGTATTCCTCATAATCTGTGATTAGTTCTCCACAAACTATATGGAAGTCCACCTTCCTTTCATATGTGGTGTCCAATTTTTATGAGATTTCTATACCGTGAGACAAACTATATAATACTCAAAAGAGTTAATATATAATTTTAGGTTGAGAACTCTGCACAAATAGACATTTGAAATTTGAAACCATGATATTGTCATAGAGGGTATCACAATTTCAGAAAAAAAAAAAACTCATATATATATTTTTCTACTAAACATAAGAAATCATATAATAAAATGAAATAGAGGAACAACGAATTCCTGGGCCATTAAAATTTTGTAAAAACCTCAAAGCCCATCAAGATCAAACAACAAAAGGGTTTCTCAATGAAGAAAGGAAAATCAAATAGACTTATGGGTTCGTGCAGATTATACCAGAGAACTGAACCCTTGGACTTGTTTTCCTCGCTTGCATTGGTGCTTCCTTTTTCCTAGGCTTGAGTTTCTTTTTTTTCCTTCAGGATGGACTTTTGGGTTTTTTGTTTTTGTTTGTGTTTTGTGCTCTGGTTTCTCTCTACCGCAAATGTACACTTTCTTCATCTACATATGATTTCTTTTACCATTTAAAAAAGTTTAGGAGGTGGTGACAAAGGCCAAGTATCTCCATTAGAAGAATATTTATACTGAATAGACTTCTACTTGGAGGATCTTTGAAAATTGTGTGATTGAGTATCTTTATGGATAAAATAAGAGATGAGCCTCCTCCTTACCATATATGTTTATTTTCAACTTTTGCATTTCGATGGTGTTATATATTGAATGTTATTTCCATTCTAGAGAAAACTATAGTACCATTCTAATGCATGTTTTTCTAGGGCTTTCACATGATGTAAGGCACTACAACTTGCTCTCACCCGACAACTTGTTTGATCTCAAATTTTCAGGCATATATCGAGTCTTTATTTTAATTTTTCATTTTCCTGAAGTTTAGTTCTCATCTCATATCATGGTAAAGTGTATGCGGTCATGAAAAAATATAGGTGAAAGTATAGCTGAGTTTCTTTGACGCTTTGTCTTAATATAACAATTCTTGCATTGAGATTCACTTCAATAACTTACGATTTGTAGACACAAACTCACAGTGTTGAGTACTGGACAAAATATAAGTATCAAAAACAAAAACTTCAACATATAGAAACAGTGACACAAACAATCACACACACACACACACACACACACACACACAAATTTATCATCATCATCATCAACATCACAGCCTTATCCCATCTAATTAGGGTCATCATATATTTTATATATATGATGATGGTGATGATGATGATGTGAGAGAGAAAGAGTCTTGTGGGTGTTTAAAGGTAAATGAGCCATTTCTGTCATGGGTTTTTGTTTTTTTACCTCTTCAATTTGAAAGGGCTGTTGATAAATGCACCTATTTGTCAGTTGACTGCTTTGAATTTAGGGTGGATCTATTTGTGCCTACTAATTTACTGAGGGCGCCTAGACTAAAAATCAATTGATTGCTTTGAATTAGATGTTGGAGACGGGTTCTTGATTTATTCATATGTTCATATTCCTTATTTGTCTATCTTTAAGATTTACTTAATCTTCACATATCAATCAATGCAGGAAAATAGAAGCGAAAGACAGACGTCACCTACTAGAGTAGAAGTTTTTATCATAACTTATACCCACAAAAATGATTTGCCAGTCAACAATGTTGATGCAGTTATGATTGTAAGTTTCTCCACACTGAATAATCGTCTTCTAATTATCTATGGACTCTCTACAATTCAAAATAATATATGACATGTAAATGGCTGCAGCGCCAAATGAAGCATTTATTGGAGTGTTAAGGAGGGTATCCAACTCCCACTAGTCCTTGCTAAGTAGGCCCGACTCCCACTAGTCTATGGGGGTCATCTTCTTACCATGGAAGGCCCTCCACCAGTGACTTCAACGCAATGCGAAACAAAGTGCAAAAAATGGAAGAGGAAATAAAATCTACAAAGCAAGAATTGAAGGAGCAAGTGAACTCTACAAAGCAACATATGGTTGAGCTAATGAAGAAAAAAGATGCTGAGATTTCCGAACTTAGGAGCATGATTCATGCTCTATGCTCAGGATAAGGGGTAAATATATTTGATTTAATATATGGATGATCTATTTGTTGTGTTCTCTAAGTTATATATATTATATTCATTCAATCGTAAATTTTTTTGCCTTTCTTGTGGTCGTCATATTTAATTGAAAATTAATTTGTAGTAATAATGTCTTCGAATATGTTATTGATAACTTGTATTTGCTTTCTCGATTCACAGGTTCAAGATTTTATGATGGGTTCATCAAGCGAAAGAGAGAAGTTTTTGGGCTAGTTTGATGGGTTTTTGCTTTTTGCTATTTTGAGACAAAAGGGAGATTTTTCTATAATTTCTTGTAGGATTGATGGTTTTTTTTTTCATCTGGGTTATGGTTTTAGTATGTGATTCTGAGGGAAAAGTGGAGATTTTTCCGTAATTTTCAAGTAAGATTAGTGGCTTTTGGGGATGTGATTTGCAGATAAAGGTGAAATCTTTGAGCAGTTTAAGCATTGGTATGTGCTATGTGATTTTAGGGCCACTTTCTTTGGATTTGTGCCATATGGAATCAAAAACTGACCGTCTGATGGTACATTTAGGGTCTCAAGATTCTATGGAAGAATCGATCTCCGTCATTTGATTCCTGGCAATCAACAAATTTCAGTTGGTTTCAGATGTTGGAGCTTTCTGTAAGCCCGTAGGCGCGAACATAGATAGTGAGGGAACCATTTTGGCTTTCAATCGATGGCTTAAAATGGATTATTAAAATATATTATAGACAACAGTTGTCATTTAGCTTCAAAATATGTTTTTGATCAATCAGTTAAAGATTTTCTGATCAACACACTTTTGGTTGATATTCAAAGTAGACATCAAATTCACATTTGAGACCAAAATATGTTCATATTGATTAAGGCTGCTGGAAATCCTAAGCATCATATTGTAACAAAAAAAAAGGAAATGTAGCATTTTGGTCAAAGACATCTGCAGTTCCTAATAAATACACCAAATATCCTAACAGGTCACACCCAATCCAATTGTATATGGAGATGAGGATGCCGTCCAAAGATTTTAGCGTTGAGAACTTCACAGTTGTGTTCTATTTAATCTGAATCCGATGAGTTATTTGCTGTTTGTCGGACGCTTCTTCTTGTTGGTGCATCAGACTTAGAACTAAAACTCAGCCAGCATAACTAACCCAAAATAATGTATAATTATGACGCCTCTCTAGATATTTACTTCTGAACTCATCAGTAATTTACCATAACTAAAATTTCACAACCAGCAAAATAATGTATTATTTTTCATTTGAATGAGAAGAAAAAAACATATTATTAGCGGCGGTTTCTAAATAACCGCCAGTAAAAACTGCCGGTATTACAAATCAACGACGCCAATAATAAGGACGACTGATAATGACCGCTGCAAATATTAGCCGCCGGTAAGAGTGTGTTTATTTGTAGTGATTAAGTACTTAAAGAAAAGTTAAAATTGTAATGACTCAAAAAATTTGAACCTGAACTCGACTGACCTCAGGTACGTGACCAGCATGAAAATCGATGCCGCTTTAAACCTTTAATTAAATAATTATATAATATTGGGATAAAGGTTGTGAAAAGAAATCAGGTTAGAAGCTTGATTTAAGCCTTTAGTGAGAACACCGTGCACCGACTCGCGGAGTGCCGCTCAACACCAAAGCCAGATCCTTGGGATAATGGATAGAATTTGGTGGCTAAATATCTAAGATATTTAGTTGGTGGTTTTCGTGGGTTGTAAATGTGGGAAGCTTAGAGGCTAAGCTATCTTGCAATAGAGAGCTTGAAAGAGAGCCGGAGACGAGGACACCTTGCCACGTGGAACCTTTATGAGTTTTCAACTGTGTGATCGCGGTAGGCTCCGCACTCTCCTCCCAACCGTTTGAAATCCTTGGATTTGGAACGAATGCGAGCCGTTTGCCTTAGACACGTATTCAACGATTTGAAAAGGCTAAGGGTGAACGACATCATCTTGTACTTTGTCGTGATCAATCGTTATGGAATCGCCGTAAGAATCCGAAGTTTCGCTCCGAAACCCTTTTTTGGACAACGATTCTTAAAGTCGCAAAATCGATCGAAGAAAAGTTAGTTTTTCTTTGAATTTGATGGTCTAAATTTGTAGAATAAATGTCCTAACATGTATGTGTGTGTGATTTGTTGAAAATCATTAAAGAACTAGATGAAATTTAGGGAAAATAGACCAAGGAAGATGATTGAAGGGGTCTGAACCCGTCGAAATTCGAACCATCAAATTTGAAATCAGATTGAACAAATTGAGAAATGATCGATCAAATTTAGAAATGATCAATCAAATTGAGAAATGATCGATCAAATTAGAATTCGATCAATCAAATTGAAAACCGATCGATCAAATTGTATAATATATCTATAGAACAGAAGGTATGTTTTTTTGGAATCCGATCGATCAAATTGGGAATCTAATAGATTAAATTTGGAATCCGATCGATCAAATTGAAAATCTGATTGATCAAATTTGATTGAAGTGCCGACACTGCTTCAGTATTTTAGCCATAATGTTTTACTCCGAACTTCGATTGACGCGATTCTTACGACGTTGGAAAGAAGACAACGAGCTCTACAACTTTTATGATTTAACCAACTCATTAATCAAATGTTTTGAGGGTCAACATTAAGTGGGAAGTTGGGTCAAATTTTGAGTTAGCACGAATTTGCCCATTTCCGCATCGTTTTTAGGAATTCTTATAACTATGCCAAATTTATTAGTAATTATATTTAGTCCTTAATACATCATTGTATGCATGATGTAGATTAAGAGTTGAAGACCGTAGATGAGGACGTTTGGATTGCTTTGAACGACTCCGAGATTAAGGTAGAGGAAACTCAACGAAAATTATATTTTTGGAATTTGATTCATAGTTTTCCTTGATGTTCGACCTGATACTTTGTTTCTGCATATGTTCTGATATGTTTTGTTTCCTTTCTGTTCCCACATATGATCTGATTATTTTGTTTCTGCATATGATTTGATGGTTCTGTTTCTGCATATGTTCTGATTGTCTTGTTTTCGCTTTTTGATCCGATTCGTTCCTTCCAGTTATGCTTCGATCTGATTCATTCTGTTTGTGACCTATTCTGTCTAACTTGCATACGAACCTTGAATTTGAATGAACAAAGAACCATGTGTGATAAGAAAACATAATGCAATAAGACACGACTTTTCAGCCTGAGTCATAGTGAGGTCTCTTTTAGTCACGTGAAACTTGAAACGTAGGCGTCCATGTACGGATGCAACCCTCTATGGTGTTATGGGATACCACACAAAGTACATCCATGTTACTACGAACCCCATCCCTTGAAAAGCGTGTTTGGTAAAGCCTATCACATAGTGATCCGTTCCAATCAAAACTAAGACAATATAGAATATGAATATGGGGGTTAACCGTAGGCCTGAACTGTACTTGCTGGAATTAGAGTGGATGATTGGACTCTGAGCTTTAGAAATAAGATAAACTTATAGTTGTGTTAATTAACTTAAGTACGAACCTTGAACCTTGTATCTGAAAGTGAATGTGAATATTGAGAACATATCCGAACCTTGACTGTGAGTGGCCATTGACAAGTGGACTGGTACGACAGTTATCCATACACAGTGGACAGTGCATAGCATACATAGTGGGCCGATACGGCGGCGGTCCGTACGCATTGCATAGCAAACATAAGTGAATGCAGTGAAGTGAACATAGTGAGTGAAGTGAATACTGAGTGAGTGATGTAAATTGTTGTCTACTTTATGCTGACAGAATTTATTGTAAAATGGATGATTAAAATTCAACAGAAAATAAGATGAGAGGGAATGGATTTCAACATAAAGAATAGCCTGTAAGATACATGGCCTGTTGTAGCAAGTTTTGATAAGAGTTTGTCCTACAGGGAAACTTGATCTAGAATCCAGAAAAGATTATGTTAGTAGGTCTCCAGATCTGACTACAGTTTTGGCAATCCTAAAGAAAGGGAGTGTGGTGTCAGAACTAAAACTACAATTAATACTAGGAAATAAAATACAGCCCTATACTATAGAAAGAGTTAAAAGAAGGGTGATGGTGATGTGTTAAATTAACAAAAGTAAAATGATGAGAAGTATGCAGCTAAGCTAAGGTCACATCAATCATGCAACTCACCTCTAGAGTTGTCTCTGCAACAGTCCTTGAGATGGCTACAAGCACATCTGTAAGGTGGAGGAATCCAATCCAACCCCTGTGATTTAAACAGGTATATTAAGGCTATAACCTGTCCACTTCAATGGTTACAGATTATCCAATAGAGAGGATCAAACCACCTGGGTTAAATAAAAAAACTAACCTAATCCAAGGGTGTAGATTGATCTTAAGGCTATAACTTGTTAACTTAAATGGTCACAGATTATCCAATAGATTTCCTCCCACCAATGACTCAAATAAGAATAAGGTCATTGCAGACACTATGTTTCCAAGGCTACAAGCTCATGCATCCATAGGAGCAAACAACCATTGAAAATCCAGTGAAAACCATAGATAATCAGAGGTTGTTTGGGGACTTAGACTCAGCTGATCATTGCTACAATGGCTCGCAATGACTCAACTCACAAGTCTGCAATCTCTACAAAAGATCAGATCTAAGAGCTGATCACAGTTATGTAAAATAAAGGGGGGCTTGTCTCTACACAATCTCTCACAAGGCCACAAGCTCAAGTGCAGAGAAGAAGCATCCATCTTAGATCTGTGATTTAGACTCACCCTAGGGTTATAGTCTATCCACTTAAATGGTCACAAGCTATCCACAAAGGCTATCCAAATCACAGAGGACTAATATAGAACAAGAAAATTGCTACTGTCACCATTGTTGCAAGGCTATAAGGTTAAACAACAATGGGTGCATCAAACCCATAGAAATCCATATGCAAAGCATAAAACAAATACAAATCCGATTAAGCTCTAAAAATTGGCATTTCATTGTAATAAAGATACTTACAACGGTGCCTTCAAGACAGCAGCCTTGTACAGAACAACTCACAACAACTCCCAAGATTCATACAAAACCTATTGCAAGACTGAAATAAACTACACCTAATTGTATACAAAGATCATAGCTAGCAAATGTTGGGCTAAGGAAGAAGAAAAAAAAAAAATAGAGAAGATGACCTAATCCTAACACTAATCTAACTTGAATTCTCAGCCCAATTAGGTTGAGGAAGAGATGATTCTAAAACTGAAATTACAGCTTATATACTCAGTGCTAAATGCCTTGGTCAATAAGAAGGAAAACCCTAATTTTATTACAGACATGGCTCCTGTGCAGCCCTTGGATGCCTCGGGATGTGTGAGAATAGATTAGGGCCTCGGGATGAGTGCCCTAGAAGTGTGGAAATTTCCAAAGGGTCCCTGTGTATGGATTGGGAAAAGGGAACTCGAGCTTCGCGCGGCAGCTTTAGCTTTGAAATGCATTTCGCGTGGCTTTGATGACTGGTCGCAAGGCTGGATTAGCTGCTAGAGAGGCCTCGCGAGGCACTGCCTTGCAGTGAATGGTGCATCTAGCGCAGCTAGGCCTTTTGGTGCTCTGGTCTTGAGGTTCTTGCATAGCTGGTCGCTAGGACAGAATATGGCTTGTCGCGCAGCTGACTTCAACTTTGAATTAAGCGAGAGCTCGTGAGAGCTGTGCGAGAAAAGGTTCTGGGCATCTCTCTCCTCTTTGAGCTGCGCAAGACTCTATCCTAATTGAACTGTTAGAGCCTCGCGAGTTCTTTTCCGTTATGAGCTACGCGAGATGTGCGCGAGCTCTTTACTATGCTGCCTCTTTGGACTATGTATAGAATGCTCAAGACGGTTTCTTCGATTGAATTGATTCGACGAGTCTTGCTGCTTGATTTCAGCGAGGCTTGTTCCACCGTTCTCTCATGCAGGCACATGCCTCGCCATCTGATCAGGTTCATGTTTCTCTCTTTTGTCAGGCTTCTGGGTCCCACTTAGGCAACCTTTATGGTCACCATGGTGTTTCATCTGTTCTTCACTGGGCTTCTTAGTCTGGTTTTAGAGCTTCTCTTTTTGGCTTCAACATATGTGGTAGTTGTGTTAAGCTGCAGTCATTATTATAGACTACAAAACAGTCTAAAACATAATTATTAGATGGTTCCAAGGAGTAGTAAAGGCTAGGTTGAGAGGTGAAAAATAATATTTTTCAGTGCTTAACACACCCCCAAATCTTTGCTAGTCCTAGAAAACATTAAAAATTCTACTTTTAACATCGCTTATCAAGCCTTTTAAACCCCTAGGTGATCCCTAGCGGAGGAGTGAAGTCTCCTGAAGGTTTTCATGATTTTCAATTTCAGACCCTAAAGCTTAAAACCCTTAGGAGACTTCACTCCTCTACTAGGGATCACCTAGGAGTTTAAAAGGCTTGATGCATAAGATAAATGCATCCATGCTCCTTACGAAAGTGGCATTTAAATTTTTAGAATAGTTGTTTAATTTTTCCTTTGCTCGAGGACTAGCAAAGATTGGGTTTGTGGGTGTGTTAAGCACTAAAAAATATCATTTTTCACCTCTTAACCTAGCCTTTACTACTCCTTGGAGCCATCTAATAATTATGTTTTAGACTGCTTTGTAGTTTCGAATAATGACTGCAACTTAACACAACTGCCACATATGTTGAAGCCAAAAAGAGAAGCTCTAAAACCAGACTGAGAAGCCCAATGAAGAACAAATGAAACACCATAGTGGAACACACCATGGTGACCAAAGTACCACTTTTCACCCCTTAACTTAGCCTCTGTTAGACCCTCAGCCATCTAATAAACATGTGTTAAGTCATTTTCGTAGGTAATAAACAGCAACTACAATAATGCCTGAACCTTGTTAAGGAGCCCACTTTTGCCCCAGAAGCCCCTCAGAAGAATGAAAGATGAATTCAGACAAGAATTGAACCTCGCATAGCTTTCACAAGCTTCAAAGGATTCAGAAATTAAGCCTCGCGCAGTCCTCGTGAGTTACCAAGGCTTCACACCAACTGTCTGCACTATTCTCACGCAGTTCAGTGACAGAAGAGCTGCAGAATCACACCTTGCGTAGCTCTCGCGAAGCTTAAATATAAATGCTCACACATTCTCGTGCGGCTCAAGAAAGCAGCTCTCAAGCCTCGCGCAGTTCACTCAGATCAGTTGAGGAGAGAGAGCTACAGGTAATTCTGCGTGCAATTATCGCGCAGTGGCCGCAGGATGCAAAACTTCAGAAAACTTATCACGCAGTTCAGAGACCAATGCACCACACATCCTCAGGAGGATTCTGCGTGCAATTATCACGCAGTGGCCGCAGGATTCTCGCGCCATTCAGAAGGAAAGTGCAGCCCCGCGAGGACCAGAGCAATCCAGCGAGGATTCAATCGCGTGACTGCTTCAGCTGCAGTTAAGACAATCCCGCGACGGCTAGAATTTCAAGTTGATCCAATCTCGCAAAGACCGTGCTACCACGCGACCGTCTTGGAAACCAGTACTACCTGGCGAGGCTCTGAACTCTAACTCTCCCTCACTTCTGCAGAGGACATTCTGGGAACTTCCAGCAATTAGGGCATCCTTTCCAAAGCTTCAATTCCCGTGCACGCGGCCCGAGGCATCCAAGGAACAACATTAGGCCATGTGGCATCATTAAGATTAGGGTTTCATAACCCTAATGCGACGCCAAGCTGGCTGCTATATAAACCTAAGCCTGGTTTAGGCTTAGGGGGCTTTTTCTCTCTTAGAATAGAATTTTGTTGATTTTCTTCTACAATAGCTGTAGACTTCTAGGAAGGTTTAGGTAGATTTCTTTTACTTTTTCTTCTCTCCATAGTCCAGCAATTGCTGGCTATGCCTCTGTATGCTTATTTGGTTTAGGTTTAATGAAATTTCATGATTGGGTGTTTTACATGTATGGGATTGAAGTTTGAGATTGAATTGTTCTGTATAAGGCTGCTGCCTTGAGATCCTCCATTGATAGGTTGTATTAAGATCAATGGAGGACTATTTTTAGAGACCTATTTAGATCCAAGTGACCTGTGTGTCTGGGCTAACATGCTCCCATACAAGCCTAGCCCCACCACAGGATCCACTAGATCTGAAATCCCCATGGGAACTTGTGCTTGTAGCATTGTGAACATGGTGTTGACAGCAGTGTTCTTGTTCTATTTTGGTCCTTCGTGAGGAGGATAGCCTCTGGGATAGTCTGTGACCATTTAAGTGGACAGGTTATAGCCTTAGGGTGAGGCCAATCCACAGAGCCAAGACAGATTATTCTTCTCTGCACTTGTGCTTGTAGCCCTATGAGAGATTGTGCAGAGACAAACTCCCCTGTATTTGTATAGACCCACCATCAGATGGAAGATCTGGTTTGGTTATAGAGATTGTAGGCTTGTGACTGGATCACTACAGTCTTTATACAGCAGTGGACAACTAGACCAAAGGCTGTACTCAAACTCTTGCTGGTTCTGTGTATCTGGGCTAACATGCTCCCATACAAGCCTAGCCCCACATAGCACTTTAGAGGTTGAGGTACCCTATGGATTCTTATGCTTGTAGCTTGGATGAAGTAGTGCTTACAATGATGGACTTGTTCTGACCCATCTCTAGACAGTGATTCCCCAATTGGATAGTCTGTGACCATTAAGTGGACAGGTTATAGCCATAAAAGGATTGGATCATGGCGCAGAAATGAGTTAGATTCTTCTTCCGCAGTGGTGATAATGTAGCCATTGGACAGGACTTCTATAGCAGCAGATCTAAATTTGAGTCATGAAACCCATCAGATCTGCACCTAATACCATACTTCTCACCCTTTTATATTTATTTTCTCACATTCCACCCTTCTCCTCAACCCTTTTTGTAGCTAAATCATTAGATTACCAAAGAATGTAGGAATAAGTGACCTTAAATCACCTTCCATTTAGGATTGTCAAATCTGTAGTCAGATCTGGAGAGCCTACTAAAGATGGCTCCCTTGGAGCTTATGATCAATTTCCCTGTGGGACAAACTCTTACTTATCAAAATTTGCTACAACAGGCCCTGTATCTTATAGGATTGTGCATATTTTAGGCTTGCTGCTCTGTCATTCTCACTCTATTTTATTCATCCCATTCTTTTCACTGCCTGCAATAAAGTCAGTAGCAAGCACTAAGAATTAGCCTAACAAGTTTTTGGCGCCGTTGCCGGGGATCCTAATCTAATAGTAGACTCTAGAATTTTTGTATTCTTTATTCTTTGGTAGCTGCACTTGTGAATAATTGATACTGCTGATTTACATGTGGAATTTTTCTTGCAGATCTGGACCATAGCAGAGAAGGAGACTGGAATTGCATTGAGAGTTTAGCTACCTCTGTTTGCACTTCTCTAACCTTCAAAACCTCAGTTTATTTCTCCTTTGAAGATTCCATAAGCAGTTAATTAGGATAGTAGTCATTTTCTATTGTGCAATGTGCTTGCGAACTGTTTCCCTTGCTGGTGGTGTGTGTGCATGTTAGGAAGGAGATCTCTCAATCCTAATTTAGAGCCTGCTAACCCTGAAATTGAAAGGGGTAGAAGACTGAGAAGGCACAGACACACCACAGTTGAGCCCCCTATTGAAATAGAGACAACAATTATGGGTGAAGAGCAACCTAGAACATTGAAGGAATTGAATGCTCCAGATGATTACAATTCTCCATTCAGCATTCAATTCCCAGATGTTTAGGGTAATTATGAGATCAAAACTTCCATCATCCAAATGCTTCCCTCTTTCCATGGGCTTAGCAAGGAAGACCCTTACAAGCACATTGACCAGTTCTTAGCCCTGTGCACAACATTTTCCATTGCTGGTTTTGGACCAGAAGTCACTAGGCTAAGGCTCTTTCCTTTCTCCCTAAAGGACAGGGCCAGCACCTGGTTGTCCACTCTCACAAACAACAGTATCACTACTTGGAAAGACCTCCAAACTAGATTTTTGTCTAAATTTTTCCCAGAAACCAAAACCAGCCAGTTGAGGAAAGGCATACTTTCTTTTGCCCAGTCCAAGCCCGAGATTTTAACCAATCTTTGGGATAGATTTAAGGAGATGCTCAAGCAATGTCCCCACCACAAGATCCTTGACTGGCAGCTTGTCTAGAGCTTCTACAATGGGATAGATGAGAAGAGCAGAGACATGGTAGATGCCTCTTGTGGTGGAACATACATGCATAAAACAGCTGATGAGGGATGGGACTTGTTTGAAGTCATAAGTGAAAATGTTTTCCAGAAGATGTCCTCATTCAGAACCGTTCAAGAACCTTCTCCTAGGCTGGGGGTGGCTGACACTTCTAAAGGAAAGCTGTATGAAGTTAGGGGAAATGATGACCTGAGAATGTAGATGGCCAATCTTACTGAAAGATTTGATAAACTCTTGCTTGTGGTTCAGCCCAGAATGACTGCATAAGTGATGGAGGCATGTCTGATATGCCAATCCCCACAGCACACAGTAGAAGAATGTCCATTTGCAGGGCAATACCCTGAGTTTATAATGGAGCAAGTTGTTGCTACCCAATCTTTTGGACACCAACAATCTGGTAGCTACAATAAACAACCATATGGATACCAGAACCAAAATGTTGGTTACCAGTGGAGAGACCACCCAAATTTGAGGTGGAGGCAAGACAATTATATGCAGCCCCAACAGATGTTGGCCTTACCTCAAAGGCCACAGCAGCAGTTTAACCAGGGTTATGCCCAAAGGTCGAATTTCCAACAACAGCAGCCCCAACAACAAAATCAGTTTGTAGTTCTCCCACCTCAGCCCCGAAGTGCTTCTTTCGAGGACCAGGTTTTAGCCCAATTGTAAAGCCTTGGACCCTTAAATCAGACTATGACTTCTCACAGCCAAAGCATTAAGAAAATAAAAGAACAGCATGGCCAAATAGCCAATGCTCTGGCTAAGAGAGAGGAGGGCAGGTTGCCAAGCCAACCAGTAGCCAACCCAATGGGCCAGTATTCCATCGGAGAAGGCTCCTCAAATTTTGAGGGGGCCAATGCCATTACAGCCTTAAGATCTAGCAAGCTGGTAGACTACCAGGTGGGAAAAGAACAGGGAGAGGTCATTCCCAAGGAAGTGTCAAATGAAAGTGATACGGATTTTGTTAGGGCACAGAGTAAAGAACTGCTTGCTACCCTTCAACATGGGAAAAATAAAGAGGTTGTAGTTGAACCTCAGCAGGAGATAAAAATAGAAAAAAGAAAAAAATAAAAGTTCAGCCATAGGCTTGCAGCTGAGGAACCAGCAGAACCTCAGCTGCCATTTCCTCAAGCTTTGAGTGGCCCTGCCCCTTTTGATAAGGGTCAGGCACAGATCGAGGAAATGATGGAGACCTTTAAGCAGGTCAAAATAAATTTACCTCTGCTTGATGCAATCCGACAGGTCCCAGCCTATGCAAAGTTTCTGAAAGACCTCTGTACTCAGAAAAGGAAAGCCAGAGGCCATTTGTCCAAAAAGGTTTTTGCAACCGATACAGTTAATTCTGTATTAACTATGACAATAACTGAAAAGTTGCAAGACCAAGGGATACCCACTATTCCCTGTATTATAGGTGACCACACGATTGGAAGGGCCCTTTTAGACCTTGGAGCAAGTGTTAACCTGCTGCCATATAGTGTATATCAGCAGTTAGGTTTGGGGACGCTTAAGCCCACCCCCATTGTTCTCTTGATGGCTGATAGGTCTGAGAGGAGACCCATGGGAGTGGTTGAGGATGTCCTAGTGGGGGTAGACAAGTTCTTCTACCCTGCAGACTTCCTTGTTTTGGATATGGGTTCTAACAAGAGTACATCCCCGATACCTGTCATCCTGGGTAGACCATTTTTGGCTACTGCCAATGCATGCATTCATTGCAGGTCTGGGATCATGGAGGTCACTTGTGGACATATGAAAGTTGAGCTTAATGTGTACAACAGCGCAAAGTACCCTCAGCTGGACAATGAGGAATGCTTTGCAGTGGATGTACTAGAAGAAATTGTTGAAGAAGAATTGCTCACTCTACTAGAGTGGAGCAACATTGCCACTGATTTAACTAAAGTTTGGAACATGGTGGCGGAAGAAAGCCTAGCTTTAATGCCAGAAGACATACCCCCAGTGAGGTCTTCTATTGGCTTAGTGCAGCGTTCCAATTGGAAACCTACATTGTTGCCCCTTCCTCCAATCAACAATACACCAATCCTGCCATCCATACAACAAGCCCCTGATCTGGAGCTCAAGAAGTTGCCAGAGACATTAAAATATGCTTTCCTCGAGAAAGAAGAAAAACTTCCTGTGATTATCTCCTCTTCTCTAACTAGTGAGCAAGAGGAGAAATTGCTAACAGTTCTGAGGAAGCACAAGAAAGCAATTGGCTGGACCATTGCTGATCTGGGAGGAATTGATGCATCAATCTATATGCATAGGACTCATCTGGAGGAGGGCTCATCACCCTCTAGGGAAATGCAGAGGAAACTTAATCCTCACATGTAGGAGGTAGTCCTGAAAGAAATTATTAAGTTGCTAGATGCTGGGGTAATTTACTCGATCTTTGGTTTTGAATGGGTGGCACCAATCCAGGTGGTACCCAAGAAATCTGGCATAACAGTAATCACAAGCGAGTCTAGAGAGTTGAGACCAGCCAGGGAGACCACTGGCTGGAGAATTTACATCGATTATCAAAAACTCAACTCCAAGACCAGAAAAGACCACTTCCCTCTCCCTTTTATTGATCAAATTTTGGATAAGTTGGCTGGGAAGGCTTTTTACTATTTTCTTGATGGGTACTCAGGGTAGAACCAGATCCCTGTGCACCCTTTGGATCAAGAGAAAACTACTTTTACTTGTCCTTTTGGCACCTTTACTTACAGAAGGATGCCTTTTGGACTGTGTAATGCCCCAGCCACCTTTCAGAGGTGTATGTATGCCATTTTTTCTGATATGATTGACAAATTCTTGAAAATTTTCATGGATGACTTTTCAGTTTATGGGGATAGCTTTGACCAATATCTACAACACCTCCATCAAAACTACGGAGATGTGAAGAGACCAATTTGATCTTAAGTTGGGAGACGAGTCACTTCATGGTAACACAGGGAATTGTGTTGGGCCATGTAGTCTCTAAAGATGGGATTGAGGTAGACAAGGCAAAAGTTGACCTCATTAAAAATTTGCCCCCTCCAAGAACAGTCAAGCAAATCAGATCATTCCTTGGGCATGCTGAAATTTACAGGAGGTTTATCAAAGACTTCAGCAAAATTGCCAAGCCATTGTGCCACCTACTCTGTCAGGATGTGCCCTTTGACTTCTCTGCTGAATGTCTGAAGGCTTTTGAAACTTTGAAAAGTTACCTCACTTCTGCTCCTGTACTTCAAACACCTGACTATACCTTGCCCTTCGAGTTGATTTGTGATGCATCTGACTTGGCGATAGGTGCTATCTTGGGCCAGAGAAAAGACAAGCTGTAGGTGGTCATTGCTTATCTCAGCAAATCACTTGCTGAACCTCAGCTGAACTACACAACCACTAAGAAAGAGCTTCTGGCAGTGGTTTTCACTGTGGACAAGTTTAGACCTTACCTACTTAGGTCTAAAATTGTCATCTTCACTGACCACTCAGCATTAAAGTACCTGCTGTCCAAAAAGAATACAAAGCCTAGATTGATTAGATGGATACTCCTGTTGCAAGAGTTTGACATCGAAATCAAAGACAAGAAATGGGTAGAAAATATGGTGGCTGACCACTTGTCCAGAATTATGTTGGAAATAGGTGTTGATGACCTCATTACAAATGATGTCTTCCTGGATGAGCAACTGTTTGCCATCCAATCTTTAGTTCCTTGGTATGCACATATTGTCAACTATCTAGTTATAGGCAAGACCCCTTCCCATTGGACAAAAATGGATAAAGACCCTGCTTTTCTCACAGGTCAAATTCTTTTTCTAGGAGGAACCTTGCCTGTACAAGTATTGTGCAGACCAAATCATTCGAAATGTATCCTCGAAAGTGATATCCCCAGTATTCTGGTCATGTGCCATGAAAATGCCTGTGGGGGTCATTTTAGTGGGAGAAAAACAACTGACAAAGTACTGCAGTGTGGTTTCTATTGGCCTTCTCTTTTCAGAGATGCCCATATACACTGTAAGGCCTGTGAAAGATGTCAGAGATTAGGAGGGCTGTCCAAATGAAATTCAATGCCTCTACAGCCCATCCTTGTTGTTGAACTATTTGATGTGTGGGGCATTGATTTTATGAGCCCCTTTCCTCTTTCAAATGGTTTTCATTTCATCTTAGTGGTAGTGGACTATGTTTCCAAATTGGTAGAGGCCATTGCTACTAGAACTAATGATAATCAGGTTGTCCTCAAGTTCATAAAGCAGAATATCTTCTCCAGATTTGGCACCCCTAGAGCCATTATTAGTGATGGGGGGAGCCATTTTTGTAAGAGAAATTTTGAGAGCTTGCTCAAGAAATATTCTGTCACCCATAGGATTGCTACTCCTTACCACCCACAAACCAGTGAGCAAGTTAAAATTTCAAATAGGGAGATCAAGCATATCCTTGATAAGACTGTGAGGATTGATAGGAAGGATTGGGCTGACAAGCTTAATGATGCACTGTGGGCTTATAGGACTGCCTATAAGACTCCCATTGGTATGTCCCCATTCAGAATGGTTTATGGCAAGGCCTGTCATCTCCCAGTGGAGTTAGAACACAAGGTCTATTGGGCCATCAAACATTTAAATTTGGTCATCACGAGTTCTTTGCAATTTGTCGGAATTGGAAGAACTAAGGATGGATGCATATGCCAATGCCAGGATCTACAAGGAAAGGTCCAAAGCTTTCTTTGACAAAGGGCTGTTGCGAAAGAGTTTCAATGGTGGTAATAAGGTTTGGTTGTTTAACTCCAAACTTAAATTTTTCCAGGCAAATTGAAATCCAGATAGGAAGGTCCTTACATTGTCATGCATGTTTCCCCATCTAGTTTTGTGGAAATCAAGGATCCTAAGTCTGGGAGACTCTTGAAAGTGAATGGTCAGCGGCTTAAGCTTTGTTTTGAGAAACCTGCCGACCTTTTGGACACCATTCACTATCAAGGGGATCCTTCTTCAAACTAATTCCACAGGTGTATCATTACTGTATTATGTGTACTTAGTTTTTGGTTGATTTTGATTGCTTTATTTAGTTTCTTTTCTCTAGGATTAGCTAGTGGCCTTATCTGAATTTTGACCTATCTATGTTTTAAGCTTTTGATGCATGATTTAATTCTTACTACTTTTGGATTACTTGCTTCTGATTGAATGCCTATTGTGGGAGATCATTTTTGAGTGAATATCTGAGTTTACATATGTCTAAGAGGTAGCCGTAGGAGAGAGTCATGCCCTAGATCCAACCACAAGCCATCAAGCAAAGGGGCAGAACAGAGAGCACACGCTCTTTGTTTTATACCTTACTGTCGCTGGGTCTAAAGTGAAAGTCTGGGAGACTATCGCGAGATTCAACAGCTCTCGCGAGGTTAAAGAGTAAGTCTGAGAGGAGTTCGCACAGTTCTCATGGACACATTCCA
Source organism: Chloranthus sessilifolius (assembly GCA_021018995.1). Classification (NCBI taxonomy): domain Eukaryota; kingdom Viridiplantae; phylum Streptophyta; class Magnoliopsida; order Chloranthales; family Chloranthaceae; genus Chloranthus; species Chloranthus sessilifolius. The sequence continues at coordinate 150,892,304 of CM037584.1, read as the reverse complement.
TTTGCTGTCGCGAGATTCACATAGAGCCATAAATTTGCTGTCGCGCGATTCCTTTACACCAGCGAACCTCTCGCGCGGTCCACATTAACCTGTTTAGTATTCATCGTGCGATTATTAATCTGTCGCGAGGTTCACATGGTAATCTGGGAGACTCTCGCGCAATTCCACAGAAAGACTCCATTTACTGTCGCGAGCTTCTACGTATGTCGTGAGATTACAAATGAACCTCAGAGCTTTTCGCACAATCCAAATAGAACCTTAGGAACCGCTCACGCAATTCACATGAATTCATCTCAGTCTGTCGCGCGTTCCAAGGACAACTCTAGAGATTGTCGCATAGTCTAGATTTAATCCAAACCTTCGCTAGGTTCATTCCTAACCCCGCAACCAGTGGATCAAAAGTGCGCCGAGCTTCGCGATAAGTATTTCAACCCCGCGCTTTGCCCTTCTCTCATTATCTCTTTCATTTCTTCACTCTCCGAAACCCTAGCTCCTAGCACTCTCTCCCCTCTCTCCTCCAGCCTCACTCTTACAGCTCATCCTTCACTCCACAAATCTCTCCAAGTGTTCCTAGCATCACCCTCATCCATTGCCCTCTGCTTAGAGATCTTGAGGTGCCCTGTGCGTCAAATCAAACCAAACCCTAGGTCTCAGTCTCCATTTGCTCATGCCCAGAGACAGAGTTAGCTATGGCCCCAAAATATGCACAAAAGAGAAAAGGGAAGGACAAGGACCCTGCAGCGCCCTCCCCTAAAAAGGCCAAAACTTCAAAGTCTCCCAAAAAGGACCCGGCAGCACCTCACCTCTCTTTGGACATTCATTCAATGCTCCTTCTCCTTTCCAAAGAGCCAGTGTGTGTTTCCTCTTTCCCCAAATAGCCTGCATTTATTGCCAGGTTTGAAAAGGGGCGCCATTTCAACTATGCCGATTCATGTTCCCTCGTCCTTTTCTTTTTAAGCGGCCAGCAGTCCCTTTTCATCTCATTCCTCCTCTTTTAACCCTAAAAGTCCATACCTCCTCACCCAAATGGTGGATGACGGCCCCTTCGGTTTCCCAATCAAAATTTTCCCCATCTGGGACGATCCCCCACCGCCTAAGGAGCCGGACCCCTTGCAATTTCTCTGGGATGAGTATGACGAGGTCCAGTGAATCCTCGCCAAGGAAGATAAGAAAAAGAGAGAAGAGAGAGAAGAAGAAGCGAAAAAGGGCTCCACCTGCATCTCCCCCTCCATCTTCCTCATACCCTCCCCCGGCTACACCTTGACTCATCCCCATTTTGTCTTTTCCTTTTCCATCTTTTTGTCTTATTTTCTTTTTTCTGTTAATGAAAGTTTTCTTTTAGTTCCTTACTGTTCAGTTTTGGATTTTTATTTCTCTCTCTTCTTCTGTGTTTATGTCTGTATATTTCCCTAGATTCTACCTTTTGTTCTCACCTCTGAACCAGTGAGGACAATGCTCCTCATAGGTTTGGGGGTGTGGCAGGTAGGTCTGCCAATAACATAGTTAACTTAAAGTGCAGTAGAATCATGTGAGCAACATAGAAATGAAGCTGTGTTCACCTATGAATTATGAAAATTAAGGAATTTTAAACTTTTTGCTGATCTTTAGACATTGTAAATTTCTAAAATTTCACATTTCCATGATGAGAACACCAAGAAAAATCACTGGTATCAGCACTTAATGAATCATTGAAGAAAGAAAAAGGTAAGGACATAATTAAAAGTTCAAAGGAAGACCATAACCAGTGAGAATTGGGCCTACAAAATATTTTTTTTTGAGGAGTGATTGAGGCAAATTTCTTCTAGCCTTAAGGACTGGTTGAGTCAATGTGCTCACTAGAAGTTAGGTAACTCCAAGTTGAAACAACTGACAACACTCATTGACATTTAGGAAAGGATCAAGGCCTTCTCTTGAATAGTTTGAGCGCAAACAGACCAAACCCTAAAGCAACTGCCCTTTTTCATACACTCCTTGAGCTTCAAAGTCCAATTTTCTTCAAAACACACCTGAATATTTGTACCTAAGCCTATGGATCTGACTTAACCTTACCCTCACTCTGAGAATTCAGAAGGTAAAGGAGAAAGAGTTAAAGATGGACTAGCTAGGGTCAACATTAAATGAGTGGATGAGAATTATCTGAAGTTCTAGCAGTGCAACAACTGAGGAAAAAGGTGGCAATTCATCAAAGCAAAAACAAAAAGAAATGAAAAGAAGAAAACTGCATCAGAAAGAAAAGAAAACAATAATAAAGAGGAGTAAGAATGGAATTAAGAGGAAACATTCATTGGAAATAAATCAAACAAGAGGAGAAACTGATCACTTCAGATATGAAATTTTTAAAGAAGATGAAAGGAGCTGACTTAAAGAAGGTGAAGTCATGAATCACCTCCTTCACCCACTGATTTCTCAATTTCAAACCCCTTTTCAACCCTCCAATTTGTTATATAACCCAAAAACCATAAGCCACATTACAACCCAGTTAAAGCCCTTGTGATCCAAAGTTGAATGAGCTGTTATGAAGAGACAAAGAGTTGTCCAATAAATGGTGAAAATCTGCCAATGATGCCAGAGCTTAAATGCTATGCCTATGCTCATGCTTACAGACCCATTTGGGGGATGTAACTGCTCTTGAGCTTGAGAGACAATGAAACCCTCAAAAGTTCTTTATGAGAAGTATGCCCTGGAGAGTTTTGGGTCCGATATGGAATGCATTGGGCATGACCTACAACCTAATTTTTAATTTAATGATGAGCTCAGTGCTGACACACATGTGTAGTTTCCCCTGTTGCAAACTGATTGGAAATGCTGTGCTATCATATGAAGTTTATGTTGCTTAAACATCTGTGCAGCCAATGTATTTAAATTCCCTACATTTTTACTGATTCAAGGGTGAACTGATACTCTATTTTTTGACTGCTAACTTGATAATTTTACACTACTGTTAACTGTTTTATTGAGAAGTTTGTGGGTATCTTCACTAAAAACCCTCAGGAGACTTCACTCCTCCCCTAGGGATCACCTAGGGGTTTAAAAGGTATGGTACATATGCTAAATGTATCCGTGCTCCCTACGAAAGTGGCATTTAATTTTTGTATATATATATTTTTTGTATAGCTTTGCTAAGGGACTAGCAAAGATTAGGTTTGGGGGTGTGTTAAGATATGAAAAGTACCACTTTTCACCCCTTAACTTAGCCTCTGTTAGACCCTCAGCCATCTAATAAATGTGTGTTAATTCATTTTCGTAGGTAATAAACAGCAGCTACAATAATGCCTGAACCCTGTTAAGGAGCCCACTTTTGCCCCAGAAGCCCCTCAGAAGAATGAAAGATGAATCCAGACAAGAATTGAACCTCGCACAGCTTTCACAAGCTTCAAAGGATTCAGAAATTAAGCCTTGCGTAGTCCTCGCGAGTTACCAAGGCTTTACACCAACTGTCCGCACTATTCTCGCGTAGTTCAGTGACAAAAGAGTTGCAGAATCACACTTCGCGCAGCTCTCGCGAAGCTTAAATATAAATGCTCTCACAGTCTCGCGCGGCTCAAGAAAGCAGCTCTCAAGCCTCACGCAGTTCACTCAGATCAGCTGAGGAGAGAGAGCTCCAGGTAATTCTGTGCATCGCGCAGTGGCCACGGGATGCAAAACTTCAAAAAACTTATCGCGCAGTTCAGAGACCAATGCACCACATGTCCTCGCGAAGATCCATTGAGAAACAAACTTCTTGCGCGATTCCCGTGCCATTTAGAAGGAAAGTGCAACCCCACGAGGACCAGAGCAATCCAGCGAGGATTCAATCGCGTGACTGCTTCAGCTGCAGTTAAGACAATTTGGCGACGGCTAGAATTTTAAGTTGATCCAATCTCGCGAAGACCATGCTACCACGCGACCGTCTTGGAAACCAGTGTTACCTGGCGAGGCTCTGAACTCTAACTCTCCCTCACTTTTTCAGAGGACATTCTGGGAACTTCCAACAATTAGAGCATGCTTTCCAACGCTTCAATTCCCATGCACGCGCCTCGAGGCATCTAAGGAACATCATTAGGCCACGTGGCATTGTTAAGATTAGGGTTTCATAACCCTAATGCGCCGCAAAGCTGACTGCTATATAAACCTAAGCCTGGTTTAGGGTTAGGGGGCTTTTTCTCTCTTAGAATAGAATTTTGTTGATTTTCTTCTACAGTAGCTGTAGACTTCTAGGAAGGTTTAGGTAGATTTCTTTTACTTTTTCTTCTCTCCATAGTCCAGCAATTGATGGCTATGCCTCTGTATGCTTATTTGGTTTAGATTTAATGGAATTTCATGATTGGGTGTTTTACATGTATGGGATTGAAGTTTGAGATTGAGTTGTTCTGTATAAGGCTGCTACCTTGAGATCCTCCATTGATAGGTTGTATTAAGATCAATGGATGACTATTTTTAGAGACCTATTTAGATCCAAGTGACCTGTGTGTCTGGGTTAACATGCTCCCATACAAGCCTAGCCCCACCACAGGATCCACTAGATCTGAAATCCCCATGGGAACTTGTGCTTGTAGCCTTGTGAACATGGTGGTGACAGCAATGTTCTTGTTCTATTTTGGTCCTTTGTGAGGAGGATAGCCTCTGGGATAGTCTGTGACCATTTAAGTGGACAGGTTATAGGCTTAGGATGAGGCCAATCCACAGAGCCAAGACAGATTATTCTTCTCTGTACTTGTGCTTGTAGTCCTGTGAGAGATTGTGCAGAGATAAACTCCCCTGTATTTGTATAGACCCACCATCAGATGGCAGATCTGGTTTGGTTATAGAGATTGTAGGCTTGTGACTGGATCATTGCAGTCTTTATACAGCAGTGGACAGCTAGACCTAAGGCTGTACTCAAACTCTTGCTGGTTCTGTGTGTTTGGGCTAACATGCTCCCATACAAGCCTAGCCCTACACACAACACCTTAGAGGTTGAGGTTCCCTATGGATTCTTGTGCTTGTAGCCTGGATGAAGTAGTTCTTACAATGATGGACTTGTTCTGACCCATCTTTGGACCATGATTCCCCAATTGGATAGTCTGTGACCATTAAGTGGACAGGTTATAGCCATAAAGGGATTGGATCATGGCACAAAAATGAGTTAGATTCTTCTTCCTCAGTGGTGATAATGTAGTCATTAGATAGGACTTCTATAGCAGTAGATCTGAATTTGAGTCATGAAACCCATCAGATCTGCACCTAATACCATACTTCTCACCCTTTTATATTTATTTTCTCACATTCCACCCTTCTCCTCAACCCTTTCTGTAGTTAAATCATTAGATTACCAAAGAATATAGGAATAAGTGACCTTAAATCACCTTCCATTTAGGATTGCCAGATCTGTAGTCAGATCTGGAGAGCCTACTAAAGATGGCTCCCTTGGAGCTTAAGATCAATTTCCCTGTGGGACAAACTCTTACTTATCAAAACTTGCTACAACAGGCCCTGTATCTTGCAGGATTTTGCATATTTTAGGCTTGCTGCTCTGTCATTCTCACTCGATTTTATTCATCCCATTCTTCACTGCCTCCAATAAAGTCAGTAGCAAGCACTAAGAATTTGCCTAACAGTAGTCCAAAGAGGCAGCATAGTAAAGAGCGTGTGCACATCTCACGTAGCTCATAACCGAAAAGGACTGGCAAGGTTTTGACAGTTCAAGAGGACCAGAGTCTCGCGCAGCTAGAAGAGGAGAGAGACGCCCAGAACCTTTTCTCGCATAGCTCTCACGTACTTCAAAGTTGAAGCCAGCCACGCGACAAGCCATATTCCGTCCTGGCGACCAGCTACGCGAGAACCTCGTGACCAGAGCACCAGAAGGCCTAGCTGCGTGAGATGCACCATTCACTGCAAGGCAGTGCCTCGCGAGGCCTCTCCAGTAAGTAATCCAGCCTTGCGACTAGTCTTCAAAGCCACGCGAAATGTACTTCAAAGCTAAAGCAGCCACGCAAAGGTCGGGTTCCCATTTCTCAATCCATACATAGGGACCCTTTAGAAATTTCCACACTTTTAGGGCACTCATCTCGAGGCATCCAAGGGTTGCACAGGAGCCACGTTTGTAATAAAATTATGGTTTTCCTTCTTATTGGCCAAGGCATTTAGCACTGAGTATATAAGCTATAATTTCAGTTTTAGAATCATATCTTCCTCAACCTAATTCGGCTGAGAGCTCAAGTCAAATTAGGGTTAGGATTAGGTCATCTTCTCCATTTTTTTTCTTCTTCTTCCTTAGCCCAACATTTGCTAGCTATGATCTTTGTATACAGTTAGGTGTAGTTTATTTCAGTTTTACAATAGGTTTTGTATGAATTTTGTGAGCTATTGTGGGTTATTTTACACAAGGCTGCTATCATGAGGGCAGCCACTTCTATAACAGAAACTTTGAGAGCTTGCTCAAGAAGTATGTTGTTACCCATAGAATTGCAACTCCCTACCACCCACAGACCAGTGGGCAAGTTGAAATTTTAAATAGGGAGATTAAGCACATCTTGGAGAAGACAGTGAGGACAGATAGAAAGGACTGGGCTGTGAAGCTGACTGATGCCCTGTGGGCTTATAGGACTTCCTATAGGACCCCTATTGGCATGTCCCCTTTTAGACTGGTTATGACAAGGCTTGTCATCTACCAGTGGAGTTAGAACATAGAGCCTACTGGGCTATTAAAACTCTGAATTTTGATATAATCGCTACTGGTGTACACAGGAAGCTGCAACTGTAAGGACTAGAGGAGCTCAGATTAGATGCTTATGCGCCAACTCCAGAATCTACAAGGAGAGAGCTAAAGTGTTCTTTGACAAGGGGCTATTGAGGAAGGACTTCAATGATGGTGCCAAGGTATGGTTGTTTAACTCCAGCTAAAGTTTTTTTCAGGGAAGTTAAAATCCATATGGGATGAACCTTACACTGTCATCCATGCATCCCCATCTGGTGTTGTGGAAATTATGGACCCCACAAGTGGAAGAATCATGAAAGTGAATGGGCAGAGACTCAAGCTATGTGTGGAAAATTCAATGGAGTCCTCAACCACCATTTACCTTCAAGAACCTCCCAATAATGAGTAATTCCCAGCTGTGCATAATGTGTATCATATGTGGTCTTGTGTGTTTTTTTTAATTCTGCTATTTGCTGGGTTTGAATTTGTTTTTGTGTACTATCCTAGTTTTTATGGCTGTTTCAATGTTTCGAGAATCTAAATCTATGTTTCTGAGCATGTGTCTGAGCATGCTTAAGCTGTCTGTCTATCTGTGGGTTAGAATGCACATTTTGATTGCTCTGATTCATTGGTCGCTAGCATAGGGGATTTGAATTCATATGTGTGCATGAAATGTAATGGGCATGAGTTTAATAATTGTGAATCAATTGAAATGTGCCAGAAATTTGGCGTTGGTGCAGAATGGCAGTGTGCATGACAGTTTAAATGCACAACTCAGTGTGCAGGCACTAAGAAGTAGTGAATTTAGCCCTGTCGCGAGGCTCAGTGGATCCTAGTTCATCTTCGCGAGCAGTTATCAAGGCAATTTTGGCCTTCTCGCGTGGCTAATTGAGCCCCGCGAGCCATTGTTCATGCAAATAGAAGGTGCTCGCGAAGCTCTTATATGCAAATTAAATCTGCGCGAGAGCCTCACGAGCAAAATACCTGATGACTGAATCAAAATGAACCCCGCGAGGCCACTTATTCTCAGTGATTATACACGTCGCGAAGCTTAGTTTCAACTGCCGATAGGTGTTTTATAAGCTTACTTAAGCTAGCGAGTCTCAGTGGTTTTAATTTCATCCTTGCGAAATCTTAGCGAGAGTCTCGTGAAGCATGGGTTTCATCCATTTAAACTCCACGACTGCTTCTTCATTTACTCTCTCTCTGCCCTAGCTTCCTGCGTACATCACAGAGTTCTCACATCCATTGTTTCTCCTTTATTGCCCATTCTACCCCAAAACTTTCACCCTGCTCTTGTCACGTTGCTTCACGTCAACTTCCGATCAATTCGCACCAAGGAAAGGACAGATTGGGTCACTATGCCTGTAACATCCCAAAAATTTAAGCATTGAACAGTGACCTCGAGATGCATGCCTGACTGGTCGTAGGTTTGACCAAGTGAAAGTCAACTCGATGACTATGATTCAACTTAGGTTGATGTTAATAAGTGTGTGTGTAGTTTAAAAACTAAGTGAGAGATAACATACACCTATCTTGAATGTATATGCTTTACACCAAAGCAAGGGATGGTTAAAGAGGCAGATAACTTAAGAGAAGTTATTTCTCTTTTTTTTGGTTGGTGAGAAGAGATTAAGAAGAGAGAGAGAGAGGTAAAGGGGGAGTAAAATGCAAGGGAGTTAGTGTGGATTCGAATTGGAAGACGGGTTTGAGCATTTAACTCTGAAAACGACGGGTTGAAACTCGTTGGAGCTGATGCTAGAAACCCTAACCTAAAGACCAATCCATTTATTCAATCAAGAGATTGATTGAGGTGAGTTCTATTTAAATTTTTATAAACATGTTGTGCATTCAACTTTGGTTTAAATGTTGAATTAAAAATGTAGAAAAGGTAGGAGAAATGATAAGGAAGAAAGTTGGAAGAAAAGCCTGCAAAGGGCTGCATTTCTGATCAAATCGATCAATCAATTTCCAAAATCGATCAATCGATTTTGGCTTAAAAGTTAGCTGGACAAAGATGCCCAAAATCGATTGATCGATTTGAAAATCAATCAATCGATTTTTGAAATTTGATTAATCGATTGAAAATCGATTAATTGTCTGAGCACTACCAGTGATTGGAAAATGGAAGCTTGGGAAAACCGATTGATCAATTTTAGAAATCAATCAATCGATTTTGGAAATTTGATTAATCGATTCAAATCGATTAATCGATTTTGGGATTTCGATTGATCGATTTTGGAGATCGATCAATCGATTTGAGGCAGTTTCTGTTAGTCTTTGTTTTGGACTTTGACGTTTAGGGAGGGTCTTGTACCTTCTTTTATGCATCTTTCTTGATACTTTGCTTGTGCTATGGTGTACCATAGGTGGTACGACTGCATGCAAGCATGGGGAATCGTGTAGGACCATGATGCTTAGAAATTCAGATACGTGAGGTAGGGAACACCTTGAATATATAATTTAAGAGCAAGAGCATGTATATAGTGATATAGAAATATACTTATGCATCAAAAAGGTAAAATCTTAAGTGTGTGTGTGGGTAAACACAAAGCAAGTAAACAAGTATGTGACGTCCCCAGGGGATGCAAATATGATAAAAGCATCTGTGTGATGCATTGAGTTGGACATCCCAGGGATGTATGTGATCATGTAAAGCAAAGTAAATGAGAATGATAAAGTCTAATCTACTATAATTAGTACAATCACGCGGTGAATAAATATATGTAGTGCACTTTGATATTTAAGGTTTGGTGAATACCCCACCGACGTGACGGGTACCCACAACTGACGCGACAAGATATCTGTGACCAATACGGAGGCTAATCCGTACACCAGTTGGACATCCCAGGGATGTATGTGCTTATGTATGAGATATAAACCCCATCGCCTATGAGAAAGGGACCTGAGTAGTATTGAATGTATGAAAGAGAATATAAAAGTAGTCTGATTAGATGATAATGAAGGGTATTCCATCGGGCGCCCAACGCTATAGTAAGTTAGGGAATATCTAAGCTATGATTTAAGTCTTTAGGCCGAATCATTGTGGTTTATAAACAAGTTGAGAACAAATGAAACATGTAAAGTAACAGTAACTTACAATGCATCTTTTCAGTCATTTAAACTGCTTTTCTAGTAAATTCATTGATACATCATGCTGTTAAATATCATGGAATATATGTGAGAGTTTAACTTATATGTTCATTCAGTTGTTTCCCTATTGATCTAGGATGTAGCTCACCCTTTAGACTATATGTCATAGGTCCCGTGCTTGTGGCTGCTACTGCTTCTGGAGGCGTAGATCCGGAGGATTCGGATTACGTACTCGGAGAGGATCAGAAGCCCCCTCCTGAGGACTTCTTCTAGAGGACCCCTGCGTACTTTGATTTATTTTAGAGTGTGATTGTACGGCTTGGTATGTCAAGCCCTTTTTGAAAATTATAATTATACACTGATACATATTCTTTTGGCTAACCATCTGGGGTGATCTTGTTTTATCACCGATGGTTCAGGTTGGTTCTTCTGCTCATGTAGTGGCATGGGATTTGAACTGCCTTGGTTGCTTTTACTATAATATATCATTAATGCATGGAGACTTAGTTAGATTCAGTTCTTATACTTTACTATTGCTTGGTTATACCAATGTTTCGTGCAGGATTATGAGGCACGACCTTGAGGGTCGTGCTAATGGCACAGTTTTTGAGGTGTCAAAATCCGGGCTGTCATAGTGCCGTGTTTAAATCAAAACCCTAGCTTTTGGGGGTAAGTGCTTCATCTTTGTACAGTCTCTTTTGTCAGTAGTAATCCTAGGCATTAGTTGCATATTTTTGTGAGGAATTTTTGGGAGGTATTTTTGAGCTATAGACAAATTAGGGTGGTAATTTCGAGAGAAAACCCTAGGTGTTGGGCTACCATGGCTGACAAGACCCCATCTCTGAAAAACCTCTATTCTATGTTGAACCCTATTGAGACTGACCAACCCATAGCCACTAGAAAATCTATGAGGATAGTAGAGGCCTCTACTGCAGAGACCACTGATGCTCCTGCTCCCCAAGCTGAGCCCCTAGTAGAAAGAGTAAAAAGAGAGCTGTTCAAATAAAAAGAGCTAGAACTGCAACCCAAAGCCCTAAGAAATCAGGGAAGTAATAGAAAAAAGTCAAGGCAGTGGTCCCTGAAACCAACCCATTGACAACTCCCAACAAGTTCATGGATGCTATTATGCTAGAGCTAGAGACTGCCTTTGACAAGGCATATTTTAAGAAGGAGCCCTTAACTGCCCCTTCAATGGAGTTTCTGACCAAGACCTCTCTAGAGCCCTTGCTAAGTCATCTAAAGGAATTGGTGTACCCTAGGTTGGTTAGGCTATTTTACTAGAACATTAGGGTAAGGAATGATGAGAATGGATAGCCTGTTCTGTTGATTTTAGTGGATGGATTTGAGATGCTTGTGGGCACACATCAGATTGCACAAGTCCTAGGTATACCAGCTGCTTACATCCCATATTGCAACTTTGGACCCCCTCTTACTGCCCCCTTAGATGATATTGCCCTGAAGATTACAAGAGGGGTAAAGGCATCAGGGGATTCCATCAGAAGGAGGGACTTAGATCCAAGCCTGATATTCATTGATCAAGTCCTGAGGAAGAACATATTTTGTTCTGGGCACCAACAAGAGAGAAGGGCACCCATATCAGATGCCATATATTCCTTCTCTCAGGGTCATTGCCTCATGCAACCCAGTTGGTTTTTGAGGCCATGAAGGACATACATGAGAAGGTCCAGAAGAAGCAGAAGCCCCATGCATTGCCTTATTGCAGACTAATCACTACTCTGCTGAAGATGGGGGGGTACCAATTCCAGATGGTGGAGGAGACTGAGACATTACTGTAGACACCCCCATTTTTCCCTCTCGAAATATATAAATTTATTTGGTCAACCTTTGACCTCATGGGGGACCATATACTGAAACAATAGTATATGGCTGACCACAAGCTGAAATAATAGTTCTGTGGCTCAGGCCCCATACCCTTGACGTGGGAACCATGCACTGAAATAATAGTACATGACTGAACACAGGGTAAAATAATAGCTCTGTGGCTCAGATCCCAATGTAGGGAGACTATATACTGAAACAATAGTATATAGTCGGAATGTATACTAAAATAATAGTCTCACATTTCAGACCCCTAACCCTAATGTGGGACCATATACTGAAACAATAGTATATGGCTGAACACAGGCTGAAAGAATAGTTCCGTGACTCAGGCGCCAAACCCTCGACGTGGGAACCATGCACTGAAACAATAATACATGACTGAACACAGGCTAAAATAATAGCTCTATGGCTCAGGTCCCAACGTAAGGAGACTATATACTAAAACAATAGTATATAGTCGAACTGCAGACTGAAACAATAGTCTGGCATTTCAGACCCGACCCGGACCAGGACAATTCCTAATTAAGCGCCCAAAACCAAGCGCTCAATTCGATTGCATGCCAAATCAGAAGCATGCAATCAGTCCCTTCTCAGACCAGACTTCCTTTTCCCAAACCAACTCGAGACTCGATCACGCATTTATCATGAGACACGTGATCGGATTGAGCGCCCCATAACCGACGCTCAATTGGCCAATTCCCGGCCTAGCTTCATTGTCCTTAGTCCCTAAGTTTCCTCAATTAAACGCTTTGAGAGTGGTGCTTAATTAGATTACGCACCCCAAAATGGGCGCGAAATTAGTTCTAACTCTACTAGGACTAGGAAACTCGCTGAGCAAGTCAGCCGGTCGCTCACTAAGTCGATGACCGACTCAAAGCGATTAAGCACCGGGAGACTGACGCGCAATTTAATTAAATGCCTGAAACAGGGCTTTAATTGAAGAAAAACCTATAAAAGCTTTTTTTAATTTCGACCCAAAAGAGAGCACGGAAGAGAGCGAGGGAGAACAGACTTTTTTGGGATTCCGAAATCAGAAAACTCCGAGAATGAACACATAGAGCAACCTAACCATGATTTCGAGATTCAAACTCTGAACCTCTGATGATTTCTCTCCACAGCCCCTACCGTAGGTAAAAATTTAGTTTTAGAATTAAGATTCACCTTAGTTTTAATTATTAGTTCTAATTTTCAGTCCGAGATCGTAGCACCCTTTTTATTAGATCGCAAATTTTTATATATGGTTCTAATTCTCTGAATTTAGAACCAGTCCTTAATCCGATGTCTAATTTGCTGACCCTAGGCTCTAATTCCGTTCTAAAATCTCAATTTCCAGTCCTATCATTAATTTATGATTCTAGTCCTTAGATTTTAGAATCAGTTTTTAATCATACGGTCTGATTTTCTGATTTCGAACCCAAATTCAGTCTTAAAATTTTAAATTATGGTTTTAATTCCCTATTTTAATACCTACAAAAATCCTAAATATTAATTTTAGTTTCTATAATTCTAGTTCATAATTTAATTCATAATTATCACTCCGAAATCGACTCTGAATATCGAAAAATACTATTATATAATCCTAAATCTAATTTATCTTTAATCTCAACCATCCGATTTCTCCAAAGGAGCTTATGGAGGGTACTCGGGAACGAGGCCAATCCTCCTTAGCACAGCGAGCCCAAAACCCCTTTTTTTTAGAATTATTTAGTTACTTTAATTAGGGTTATAATATCAATTTCATAGTTTCTTCTTAGAATTTTAGTATAGTTAATTTATATGCTTCATTTTAATTAAATCCTAGAATAATTGATTCGATTAAAATTCTAATAAAATTAGTTCCTTTATTTTAATTAGATAATTCTAGCATAGTTAATTCTTCGCTTTATTAGACCCTAGTATCAGTAATCAGAATCTTAGTATAATTAATTTATTGCTCTGATCATAATTCTAGTCAAATCAGTTCCTTTATTTTAATTAGAACTTAGTACAATTAATTCATTGCTTTAATTAGAATTTTAGCAAAATTAGTATATTCGCTTTAATTAGAGTTTTAGTAAAATCAGTCTTCTATTGCAATTAGAATTCTGGTATGACTGTTATACTTGCTTTAATTAGAATTTCGATACAACTAGCATACTTGCTTTACTTAGAATTTCAGTATAACTAGCATGCTTGATTTAATTAAAGTTTCATTAAAATTAATACACCTGCATTCCTAGTACAATAAGGAGACCGATGTTAATTGGACTTTTAGTAGTATTAGGACACTATATTAATCAGAATTCTAGCAGTACTAGGAAACTAAAATTAATTAGACTCCGGATAGAATTAGAATGTTAAATAAATAAACCATAATAAATTCCCACATAACTAAACTCACAAGAGAATTGGGAAGTCTAAACTGATTAGAACTACAATAATAATAGGGGAAGGGAAGAAAAATTAAACTATCTAAATTATAAGAAAAGACATAGCTGCTGACGTTCGCAGGCGGACGATTCAGTAAAGAAGTAATCACACACACTCTAAAGCGTGATCATTGACATATTGCAGCATCGTTAAATATCTGCAGCTGGCGATCACAACAAACTAGGAACATTCCTAGAAAACCCTTTATTTTACCTCCACTATTTCAAACGCCGCATCGTTAGAGTCCACTTGGACAAAATTGGAGCCACTGATTCAACGGGGACTAAGAGGAACCCAGAAAAAATGTACACCAATAGACTGGAGATCGCGATGGGACACTTTTGCAAACTCTTTTTCTAGATAGTTAATTTTCATCTTATCTCCCTAATTTTCTTTCCATCATGTCATTTAGATTCCCTTTTATATATATATGAGTCTACGTCAAAGACTCGAGATGTTTGGTATACGAAGAGTAAGTTTAGGAGACCCACCATTGTGAGAATATCATAACAACCCCACGTACGAAGAAGAACCATTTTACAATTCCATCCCATGACAACCTGAGATTAACAAGGCCGGCGAGCAAGAAAATCCCTTCTCCACCCCACACACAGGTAATAATCATAATGGAGAGATGGTAATATCAGATAAAACCACACCGCTCAACAGATCGTAGAACTCAGTATTCAAAGAATACAAAGAGGAGATGACGACTTCGAGGAATTGCTTCGAGGGTTGGCCATTGCATATGAAACCATCAGGTCACGATAATTTTCAGAAGAACAAGAGCGACAAGAGAGACCACCTCCTACCCCGAGCACGGTGTCAGCCCGCACCACACCTTTGAGACAACCTTCCCACACATTCTTCAATGATGACTCTTTAGACAAGCTTTGTTCACGAGTCGCTCCAAAAGACAGCACCATTAAAATCGAAGATCTCCCTAAAATGCTCGATGAGTACATGGCCAAGAGAGAGCGCCCCGGTGACTCATTCGAATTCGATAAATTTTACCGGGACGTCGAGTTTAATTTACCAATGGGATTTAAGCCATCGAAATTTACCAAATATAATGGCACGGGAAATTTCGAATCATCACTTAGCCCTCTTTTGTAATAATTTCTGACCCATACGTGATAATCAAAGACTTCTCATCCACTATTTTCAACGCTCATTAGAAGGAGAAGCTTTAGATTGGTTTGTGAGACTCCCACTTTATAAGATAGAAACCTTTGATGAATTAGTTGGTCAATTTCTAGACCAATACAAACACTTGATCCAAGAGACAGTCAGTCTCAGCGATCTAATGGCTGCCAAGCAAGGACCTGATGAAGAATTTATCGACTTCGTCACCAGATGGAGAAAACTTGCTGCTAGAACCGGTACCTCAATGAAAGATAATGATTCAGTGGACATTATCATCGATAACACTAGAAAACCATTAAAGAGTGCACTTGTCATAAGTGATTACCTCGACTTCATTGCACTACACTCCTGGGCATCCCGACTAGCGTGACACATTAAAGGAAGAGACCTTGCTCTATCCATAATCACATCGAAAGTGGGCTCTTCCAGTGAATCAAAATAAAATAATAATAAGAAACCCTTGGGAACTGAATAGGTCAACACCATTGTTAATTAAGGATAAAACTCTGGCAACGAAAATTTCCACCCATAAAACTTTGGGTAAAATCAAAATCAGCAACGATACATGAACCAAAACGAAGGCACTAATCAGCAAAGATATGCAAACCAAAACCAAAGCCAGAATCAGAATCAGAGCCAGTATCAGAATATAAATCAATATTAATCAGAGCCAGTATCAGAATCAGAGCCAGTATCCCAATGCCTACTAGAATCAGAACACGACGCAAAATCGGTCGGCCCACGTGTCGAATTACAATAGTGTGCCCCCACTGTAGAACTTTAACCCAGCCAGAGGCCCCTACCAACCGAGGTGGGAACACTATCCCCCTTTATCGGATATGATTCCCAACATCTTCCATCTCCTTAACACTCATAATCTCCTCCGATTCCCGTAGGAAAGACCCCACCCATGGCCGACAAATTTAGACTATAGTAAATATTGTACCTTCCATCGATATGCGGGACACAACCTAGAAGACTATTGAGTCCTCAGGGATGTAATCTATGACATGAATAACCGAATTCAGATCGATTGGGAAGCTCTTAGGAATCCTAATCCTAATAATAACCAACCCCAATAAAATTTAGGGATCGTTAATAATCCCATGCCTAACCACAACCAAGAAACGCCGGCTCAGGTCACCACCGTAGATCTCACCGGTCGATCCACCTTCCAACCTTCCACCTTTATCACTCGTATTCAACCCTCGACTACTTCCATCACACCAGCGAGAGCTCCTTCACCCCTGCATCCCTCGGCCCTGATCACTCGCATCGCCCCATCGAATCCACCTCCTTATCCAAACTTCACTCAGATATGAGTTCATTCCTTTAGGGCTAGGAGACAACCCTTCCATAGTCACCCACCAGAACCTCTAACCCCTCCAAATCCTGAACCAATGCCATTACCGCTCCCTTTGTCTGATTCTCAACCCGAGTATGGAGATCACGTTCTCCAAACTACAGCCTAAATTCTTACATGGGTAGAAAGTGTCACCCGAAAGACTCCAAGCCAAGACAACGAAATAACCACCAAGTGTTCGTTGCATCTAAAAGAAAGCGAGCCAGAAGAACATCCTGACCCGTGCGAGACACTGATCTCTGCTTTCTTAGAAGAGGAAGACTACACACAGTACCTCCCACCCTGGAGCGACACCATTCAGGTACACGTTCCAACCTCGAATTTCACCCATTTTACAAATACATCCGCGTCAAGCCATGTCGGGTTTGGTCAACAACCGACTTGCCTGATTCTCAAATCAGGAACCAATTACCCACCTCTGCCTTTCTCTCGAAATAAGGATTTCACGAACACACAACCACCAGAGGGGAATGTGAGAGAAAGAGAAGTTAACTTGCCTCCCTTACCTCACATCATCCCTCCACCAATTCCTGCACCTCAACCATTCCATCCATCCGCACCTAAGGCCCATCGACAAGGCAAAGAAACTGCGCTCGAGCCAAGACAAGAATACGACCTTCTGCGACATCTCCAGAAGATCCCGACCGAGATATCCATACTAGAACTCATCAAGAAATCGCCTGACCATCTCCGGTTGTTGATAAGGATACTTGAAGACACGCAAGTGGATGAGGATACGACCCTAGATGATCTTCATCAAATCACTTCGGTCATGGCGCAACCTCTGGCGCTCACTTTTGCAGACACAGACATGCCTAAATAGTCATTCCGCATGAGTGCGGCCCCCATATATCTTACGGTCATAATTAGAGGATTCTCCATACCACACGCACTCGTTGACACGGGAGCAAGACTTAACATCTACCCTCTCACCATGTTAAAAATGCTCGAATACACGGAGCAGGATGTCAGGCCCTCGCATTGTCACTCATAGCTTATGATGGGTCACGTCGCTTTGTCAAAGGAACTATCAAGATACAGGTTCACCTCAGACCTGTAACGAAAGATGCTACCTTCCATGTTTCTAATTTTGCTAGTATATACAATCTCATTTTAGAAAGGAAATGGCTGGAGTCAATGAAGGTCGTCACATCCATATATCATCAATGCATCAAATTTCCATATGAGGACTCCATCGTCCGTATATATGCTGATGCACCCCTCCAAGAGATGGATACTAATTACGCGGTGAGCATATCAACCGCTCACGATTATGTGTTGAATACGGGTCATATTCAAAAAACTCGAATCCCTGATGAGACAATCACTGTAAAAGTCCGCCCCCCTACTCCTCCTAGTTTTCCCTCAACGCGTCGATAAAAGTTAATGAGAAGAGAGGTTGGCCCAGACCTCGCTAAACTCTATGCCATTAACCCTACTACGAAAAAAGGGTGGGACCTTATGTACCAACTTGGATACATTCCCCACACTGGACTCGGTAAAAATAAGCAAGGTCGTATAGGACCCGTTGTCCCAACGCAAATACATAAGCACATAGGGTTAAGTTACCAATCGGACGGCTTGCAAGCCGACTTGTTCCTTACCTCGCCAAAATGGTCTCTATATGACCACTTCGCCTATGGGACTACTGAGAAAGCAGATGTGCCAAAGCATAAGAAAGTATCCTTCACTAAATCCCTAGAAGTGGAAATTGAGCGAATAACTAAAGCATTCAATGATTTAACCAATTTAAATGATGATATTGATAAACCGCTCAAAGGAGTCAAGCCCATGTTTGACACTAAGGAATTTACAAAAGTGAGGAATTTACAAAAGTCAGTAGATTGGGAATCTACTGACGACGAAGATTTTCACATAGCAGCCTTGCAAGATAGTGAAGAGCACTTACGCCTAATATGGGAAAAAGATGAAACTCCACAAGAAAATACTAACTGCAAAGCATCTGTGTTGGCCTTGGCCTTGAGGGATGGGAATGCCCTTGGGACTCCCCTTGTATCGCTTATCCATACCAACCCTGATGTAGGGCATGCACAAGCATATTATAGCGCTTCGCTAGTTGGACCCGACACTCTATGATAGAAGAATCGAATCACTCCAATTTCGTGATCACCGACACAAGTAATGGCCTACCAGCTCAGCTACCGACACAAGAAGCAGAAAATCCCAACGGTCATCTGATTAACCTAGGGGAAACACTCGCATTGCCCTCATAGAAATTGAAGAGGAACTTGAACTAGATACTTCTACATCCCCAGATTCGCCGCAACTCTAAATGTTTTGGAAATCTTTAGAGGAAGAGTGGCAACCTCTCCCGAGTGATGATGAGGACTACTGGATAGACCTCCTGACACTCGGGTTAGCAGAGCGAACCAATCTAGGACTTCAAGCACTATCAGATCAAGAAGATGAATTCGATACCGTCTTCGACTCTAACTTTGAAGGATGGGAATGTCCTTGGGGATCTCCCTGCATTCTTCACCGTTATCAACCTCGTCACCGAGCATGCGTGCTCATCCTAACATATTATGAATATTAAGGAAAAGAACTCGCTACCCTTAAGGAACCTTTGGGAGATCCCCCTCGGTGGGAAGAATAACATTATTACAACTTAGAGGATGATAGTTCAATTGACTACGATCTTCAGAGCCTCTTTGAAGAAGAGGCGATCTGTCATGATCTGAATTTTATGACTTTGATACACCTAAAATATGTGTATGTGCTTAATATCGTATTTCTCGCATGCCATAACTTTTCAAAAAATTTTAACTAAAAATATATGTTTTGGTTTTTCAAGCTCTTATATTTATTTTCGTCATTAATAAACACAAGTGGTGCGGTAGCTTACTGGTTAAAAGTTTTAAGTTCTAGATAAGAGGTCTAGGGATCAAACCTTGCTATGTGTGTTCTAAACCTCTATTTTGGACTTTGAGGTAAAAGCCTATACACTCTTTCTTGGTGTGTTAGCTTAACACCGGATAATCTCTAAAATGTTATAGTAAGTGTCTTATGGAGAACCCTAAATTATAATCTTATTCGAAGTTCTTGTTAAGAATAGAACCGTCAGAGACCCTAGAGACCTTAGAGAAGAAATTCTAGATCTATCTTCCTAGAATCCTTCTTTTGAAAGTGCGGTGAGACGTTGGCGTATATTCTCAAGCGGCCTTCACCTTCTTCTAAAATCATCATCATTGTTGGGATCTTAATCTAATCGTGGTGTTTCGATCGATCTTGGTATGGAGAAATCATGCTTTCCATTGAACTTAAAATATTGATTTTTAAATAGAATTTTATGTAAATTAGTGAGTTTATTTCATGAATAATGAATGGATGATTAAATGGATGCATGCTATAATTAGTGATCCCTAATATTGATCATTTTAATTAAGAAGAAGACGGTTGAAATCTCACCATGTGATTTGATGCATTTTGATATGTGCTCATAGAAGCATGTCAATCGATTGACAATTGTATGTCAATCGATTGAGGATGGACAGTAGGGCAGATAATATTAAATGATATTGTTTTAGAAAAATATACAGAATTATGTCAATCGATTGACGATTAGATGTCAATCGATTGAGCCTGATAGAGACTGATAAATGATATTATTTTGAGAAAATGCACCGTTTTGATTTAATCGATTGATTTAGAGAAGTCAATCGATTGAGCCGGACAGACACTGATAAAAGACATCCTTTTTAGAAAATGTATGGATTTGATTCAATCGATTGATTCTAAGAAATCGATCGATTGAGCATAAACGGATACTGATAGATAATGTTGTTTCGAAAAAAGGCACAGAATTTATGTCAATCGATTGATTCAGAGGAGTCAATCGATTGAGCCTTATGTATTATGATATGCGCAGAATTATGTCAATCGATTGACGATTGGATGTTAATCGATTGAGCCTGAACTTGAATAAATGGATTGTGTTTGAATAGTTAAGTTCTATAATCAGTTCTTCTCATAACAGTGTCATTAAATGCCAATGTTTATGCACTATGATTGTATGATATGCACTATAATATTTATGCACCATGATTGTGTACACTTTAATATTTATGTACCATGATTAAATGCACTTAAATGCTTATGTATTATGATATTACTCTTATGCGCTTTACATGTTCCATGATGATCTATATAATGCATAATTAAGACACGTAAAACATAATGAAATGTCAAGCCATGGCCAACGAGCATTAGACCCAACATTTGGTACCCGAAGGAGTCTAAGAACGTATTAGACCCAACATTTGGTGCTTAATGGAGTCTAACTAAACACGATTAAAGAGCATTAGACCCAACATCTTGTACATGATGGAGTCTAAGAAGATATTAGACCCAACATCTTGTATAAGATGGAGTCTAACTGAACAAGAGTATGATGAGCATGATTCAGCCCAACGTCTTGAGCGAGACGGAGTTTGACATACAATAAATGACATAATTCATTAGACCCAACGTCTTGAGTATGACGGAGTCTAACTAAACAAGTGATAAGCATGATTAAGACTCAACGTCTTGAGCGGGACGGAGTCTAACGTGCATTAAATGACAAGAAAGATGAAATTAAAAGAAATGATGCATTCATATAATATTGATATAGATGTTTATGTTCAATTTATTTCAGCTTATTGAGATCATACATGCCACATGCACACACACAGGAAATATATCGAAATGTTTATATGGCTATGACTGATATTTTTATGCTTCAATGGATTTCATGTCTGGTCCATACAAGTGTAAACTTACACCCCTTGTTGATGTGGGTGACCAGATGAGACAGGTGTTGCCGAGGATAATGTATGGGTCTATGGCGATGAGACGACACGTGGTGCTCAGGAAACTGGACTGAATGATGATTATGACTTCGTGGCCTAATTAGCTATTTTCCTTCTAGTTATTAGTAATTTTAAATAAATGAGACATTGATCAGTTAGTATTTTATCAAAACTGTTTAAGTTTTAATCATGTTGGACTTGTTATTAGAATAAGAACATTATCATGGGTTTTATTTAGAATAATTAATGTTTTAAAGAAATTTTATCTTTCACTGTTTAAGGTGCTTTTATCGCCTTATTATGTTTCTATGGTTCACGATACGAAGGTACGGTCTAAGATCTTACAATCAAGAGGTTGTGAGATTTCGGGCCGCTACAGTTGGTATCAGAGCCTAAGGTTGATTCTTACGTCAGGAATATGTGTAATTAGAGTTTAACGTGAGATTGATCGGTTACAGATGACGAACAAACATATTGATGCGTTAACCGAGGCAATTATGAGTGCCATCAATGCAACCAGAACTCCAAATACCCAACCTACTCCTAGGTCAGAATTGGACGAATTCAAGAAGAATCGACCACGATACTTCAATGGGATGGGAGATAGCGCGGAGGCTATGAAATGGGTGCAACAGATAGAAAAGATCTTCGATCTGATGGAGTGTAATGAAACAACTAAAGTGAGATTGACAACCTACAAACTGGAGGGAGATGCCGAGAACTAGTGGAGACAATTGAAAGAAGCGACTCGTGTCGAAGAGCCTGGTTATGTATGGGACTAGGACGAATTTGTAAAAGTGTTTTATGATAAGTACTACCCCCAGAGCGTCCAAGAAGCAAAGATTGAAGAACTCTTGAACCTTCAACAGGGAGAGATGACTGTTGACGCTGATGTTAAGCTTTTTACAGAACTGAGCCAGTTTGCGCCGACCCTGGTTTCTGATGAGAACTTTTGACTCAGGAGATTTGAGAAGGGTTTGAGACCCTAGATCAAGACCTTGGTGGCTGAACGCCAATGCGACTCATATAAGGACCCGGTTGATAGATGCTACACCATCGAGAGAGAATTAAAGGTGCCTTCGCCGACTAGTAATGTGGGTCAGTGCTCGGCTAGAAACTTTCAATATGGCCGCTGAGATCGTGTGTTTTCTAAGTCCAACATGAGAACGGAGAGTAGGGGTACTCCTTACTCAAGACCAGCCTTCTCGCAGCAGAGCAAGACTAATTCTACAGTGGCGTCGACTGCAAAGACTACTCCAACCTGTTCCACTTGCGGCAAGAATCATTACAGCACCTGCCTTAGGGGAACGGGTGCTTGTTTCAACTGTGGATAGCTTGGGTATAGAGAAGCTGAGTGCAATATGCCTAAGAAGTCATCTGGATCGAGGGCTATGCCTCCTGCGACGATTACGGCTAATGGCCGCGTGTATACCCTATCTGATGCTGACGCTAGAGCTTCAGACGATGTCATCTAGGGTATGTTTGTTTATTTAGAATTCATGATTAAATTCTTTCATACCTGTTTATATATTATTGTCATAAATATTAAATTGCATAACATGAATAACTTTTCAAAAATATTTTCAAAAATGAATTAAATGAATTTGTTGAGAACTAATGAAGATCTGGTAGACATTAAACTTTAAAATGGAATGATACCCTTACGTTGAATAATTTAAGTCGTGGCATGTCTTGGGTGCCCAGGTTCGATGTTGATTGATGGTCTTTTTGCTCATGTGCTTTTGGATTCTGGTGCTTCCCATTCATTCGTCTCCTTGAACTTCGCTAAGCATTTTGATAAGGATTCATCTCCTATGAGCATTCCTTTGACTATAGCAACTCCTCTGGGAAAGAGTGTGCTTGCTGACAGAGTCTATCCTCGATGTTCTGTCCAGATTGGAACCCATGCATTGGTTGTCGATCTAATTGAATTAGACTTTGAAGATTTCGATGTTATCCTAGGGATGGATTGGCTCGCTGAATCTCATGCGACCCTTGATTGTTTTGCCAAGATCGTGATTTTTACCCCTTTGGATGGACCGACATTTAAATTCAAGGGCGCACGGAAGGGTGCCATTCCAAAACTCTTTGCTTTATTAGAAGCCGAGGAAAAGGGGGAGATATATCATCGATTCCTATTATAAATGAATTTGCTGGAGTTTTTCCTTATGAGGTGACGGGTTTACCGCCGAGAAGGGAAGTCGAATTTCAGATTAAGCTTCTACCTGGCATTGCACCGATAGCCAAGATTCCTTACAAGATGGCGCCTGCAGAACTATCAGAATTGAAGAAACAGTTACAGGAACTACAAGATAAGGGCTTTATTAGAAGGAGCCAGTCACCATGGGGTGCTCCTATTTTATTTGTAAAGAATAAGGACGGTTCTCAGAGGTTGTGCATTGATTATCGACAGTTGAATCAGGCGACGATTAAGAACAAGTATCCATTGCCACGGATCGATGTTCTATTTGATCAACTGCAAGGCGCACGATATTTCTCTAAGGTCGATCTGAGATCTAGATATCACCAGTTAAGGGTGAGAGAGTCCGATATAGCTAAAACGGCATTCAATACAAGGTATGGGTAGTTTGAATTTTTAGTAATGCCTTTCGGATTGACTAATGCCCCTGCAATCTTTATGGACTTGATGAACCGTATTTTTAAGCCCTACTTGAATCAGTTTGTGGTAGTTTTCGTTGAAGACATCCTGATCTACTCAAAGTCTGAAGAAGAGCATGCCGAGCACTTAAAGATCGTCTTGCAAACCATATTGGACCACTAGTTGTATGCTAAGATGAGTAAATGCGAATTCTGGATGCGTGAAGTGGCATTTCTGGGCCACCCAAATTTCCGGCGATTCGTTGATCCGCAAAATTGAAGCCATTGTGAATTGGGCGAGTCCCAAAAGTGTTACTGAAGTACGAAGTTTCCTTGGCTTAGCTAGTTACTATAGAAGGTTCGTGGAAGGTTTTTCAAAGATCTTAGGACCTCTTACCGGGCTGGCCAAGAAGAATATGAAATTCATTTGGACCCATGAGTGCGAGAAGAGCTTTCTCGAGTTGAAGAAAAGGTTGACTACTGCTCCCATTCTAGTGATACCTTCTGGCAGTGATGGCTTTACTGTTAATACCGATGCGTCATATAAAGGACTAGGCGGTGTCCTAATGTAGAATGAGAGAGTTGTAGCTTACAGATCCAGGCAGCTAAAGGAACATGAAAAGAATTACCCTACACATGATCTAGAACTGGCCGCTATTATATTCGCGTTGAAGATCTGGAGACACTACCTGTATGGAGAGAAATTCATCATCTCCACGGATCATCAAAGTCTTAAATACCTTTTTACGCAGAAAGACTTGAATATGAGGCAGAGAAGATGGTTGGAATTTCTGATTGATTATGATTGCGAGATCAAGTATCATCCGGGGAAGGCTAATGTTGTTGCTGATGCCCTCAACAGATTTGTTCCAGAATGGGTGATTCGACCAAGAGCATTGCTTTCGCACATTGTTATTACCTCTTCATTACTTGATCGTATCAAGGGACTACAGCTTGAAGATCCCACCCTTTTGAAATTGAAGGACAGTGGGAAGTCTGAGATTACTGTAAGAGATGATGGGATGATGCTGTTCCAGGGACGCTACTGTGTACCTGATAATATAGATTTGAAAAGAGAGATCTTGGACGAAGCTCATAAGTCTAAATTTTCTATTCACCCTGGGAACAATAAGATGCATAAAGAATTGAAGAAAAATTATTGGTGGAATGATATGAAGAGAGAGGTCGCTGACTACGTGGCAAGGTGTCTCACATGCCAGCAAGTTAAAGCTGAACACCAGAAACCACCTGGGTTACTTCAGCCACTACCGATTTCGGGTTGGAAATGGGAGAGTGTTGGTATGGATTTCATCACCGGGTTGTCGAGAACCCTGAAGAAGAACGACGCTATTTGGGTTGTGGTTGATAGATTGAATAAATCGGCTCATTTTATTCCATATCGCATGACCTATTCAGCTTCTCAGTTGGCGGATATTTACATTCGTGAGATTGTGAGATTACATGGTGTGCCTGCTGATATCGTATCTGATAGAGACCCTTATTTCACATCAAGATTTTAGCAGAAGTTTCAAGATGGGATGGGGTCTAAGTTGAAATTTAGCTTCGCTTTTCATCCTCAGACGGATGGGCAGACCGAAAGACTGAATCAAGTGTTAGAGGACATGCTTCACGCTTGTGTACTGGACTTTGGAGGCAATTGGGGAGAGCACCTTCCTCTTGCGGAGTTCGCGTATAATAACAGTTACCAGTCCACTATATAGATGGCCCCGTATGAAGCCTTATATGGGAGAAGTTGTAGAACTCTGTGTTGGGATGAGGTCGGTGTAAGAAGTTTACTGGGACCTCAAATTGTTGAAGACACATCCAAACAAGTTCAGTTGATCCGAGAACGAATGCGAACCGTGTAGAGCAGACAGAAGAGTTACGCTGATTTGAAGCGTAGGAATTGGGATCTGATTGAAGGGGATAAAGTCTTCTTAAAAATCTCTCCTATGAAAGGAGTGATGAGATTCAGGCTGAAAGGAAAACTTAGTCCGAGATTCGTGGGATCGTTCGAAGTTTTGAAGAGGATTAGAGAAACGGCATATCGAGTCAAGCTACCACCAAAGTTTGCCGATGTGCACAACGTTTTTCACATATCCATGTTAAAGAAATACGTGGCAGTCCCTACTCACATTATTGATTGGGAACCCTTGGAGGTTTATAAGGATATGTTCGTTGTGGAGGTGCCTATTCAGATTATTGATCGAAAAGAGCAAACTCTGAGGAATAAAGTTATACCGCTGGTCCTTGTGATTTGGCAGCACCACTCTCGCGAGGAAGCCACTTGGGAGCGCGAGAATGTTATCAGGAGGGACTACCGCCATCTCTTCTAGTGAGGTATGACTCAATTTCGAGGACGAAATTTTTATAAGTAGGGAATAATATTATGATCTAAATTTTATGTCTTTGATACACCTAAAATATGTGTATGTGCCTAATATCGTATTTCCCGCATGCCGTGACTTTTCATAAGATTTTAACTAAAAATATATGTTTTGGTTTTTCAAGCTCTTATATTTATTTTCGTCATTAATGAACACAAGTGGTGTGGTAGCCTACTGGTTAAAAGCTTTAAGTTCTAGATATGAGGTCTAGGGATCAAATCTTGCTATGTGTGTTTAAACCTCTATTTTGGACTTTGAGGTAAAAGCCTATACACTATTTCTTGGTGTGTTAGCTTAACACCGGATAATCTCCAAAATGTTATAGTAAGTGTCTTACGAAGAACCCTAAATTATAATCTTATTCGAAGTTCTTCTTAAGAATAGAGCCGTCAGAGACCCTAGAGACCTTAGAGAAGAAATTCTAGATCTATCTTCCTAGAACCCTTCTTTCGGAAGCGCGGTGAGACGTTGGCGTATATTCTCAAGCGGCCTTCACCTTCTTATAAAATCATCATCATTGTTGGGATCTTAATCTAATAGTAGTGTTCCGATCGATCTAGGTATGGAGAAATCATGCTTTCCATTGAACTTAAAATATTAATTTTTAAATAGATTTTTGTATAAATTAGTGAGTTTATTTCATGAATAATGAATGGATGATTAAATGAATGCATGCTATGATTAGTGATCCCTAATATTGATAATTTTAATTAAGAAGAAGACGATTGAAATCCCACCATGTGATTTGATGCATTTTGATATGTGCTCACAGAAGCATGTCAATCGATTGACAATTGTATGTCAATCGATTGAGGGTGAACAGTAGGGCAGATAATATTAAATGATATTGTTTTAAAAAAATGTACATAATTATGTCAATCGATTGACGATTGGATGTCAATCGATTGAGCCTGATAGAAACTAATAAATGATATTATTTTGAGAAAATGCACGGTTTTGATTCAATCGATTGATTTAGAGAAGTCAATCGATTGAGACGGACAGACATTGATAAAGGACATTCTTTTTAGAAAATGTATGGATTTGATTCAATCTATTGATTCTGAGAAATCGATCGATTGAGCATAAACGGATACTGATAGATAATGTTGTTTCGGAAAAAGGCACAGAATTTATATCAATCGATTGATTCAGAGGAGTCAATCGATTGAGCCTTATGTATTATGATATGCGCAGAATTATGTCAATCGATTGACGATTGGATGTCAATCGATTGAGCCTTAACTTGAATCAATGGATTGTGTTTGAATAGTTAAGTTCTATAATCAGTTCTTCTCATAACAGTGTCATTAAATGCCAACGTTTATGCACTATGATTGTATGATGTGCACTGTAATATTTATGCACCATGATTGTGTACACTTTAATATTTATGTACCATGATTAAGCGTACTTAAATACTTATGTATTATGATATTACTCTTATGCACTTTACATGTTCCATGATGATCTATATAATGCATAATAAAGACACGTAACACATAATGAAATGTCAAGCCATGACCAACAAGCATTAGACCCAACATCTGGTACCCGATGGAGTCTAAGAAGGTATTAGATCCAACATTTGGTGCTTGATGGAGTCTAACTAAACACGATTAAAGAGTATTAGACCCAACATCTTGTACATGATGGAGTCTAAGAAGGTATTAGACCCAACATCTTGTGTAAGATGGAGTCTAACTGAACAAGAGTATGATGAGCATGATTCAGCCCAACGTCTTGAGCGGGACGGAGTTTGACATGCAATAAATGACATGATTCATTAGACCCAACGTCTTGAGTATGGCGGAGTCTAACTAAAAAAGTGATAAGCATGATTAAGGCCCAACGTCTTGAGCAGGATGGAGTCTAACGTGCATTAAATGACAAGAAAGATGAAATTAAAAGAAATGATGCATTCATGTAATATTGATATAGATGTTTATGTTCAGTTTATTTCAGCTTATTGAGATCATACATGCCACATGCACACACACAGGAAATATATCGAAATGTTTATATGGCTATGACTGATATTTTTATGCTTCAATGGATTGCATGTCTGGTCCATACAAGTATAAACTTACACCCCTTGTTGATGTGGGTGACCAGATGAGACAGGTGTCACCGAGGACAATGTATGGGTCTATGGCGATGAGACGACATGTGGTGCTCAGGAAACTGGACTGAATGGCGATGACGGCTTCGTGGCCTAATTAGATATTTTCCTTCTAGTTATTAGTAATTTTAAATAAATGAGACATTGATCAGTTAGTATTTTATCAAAACTTTTTAAGCTTTAATCATGTTGGACTTGTTATTGGATTAAGAACATTATCATGGGTTTTATTTAGAATAATTAATATTTTAAAGAAATTTGATCTTCCGCTGTTTAAGGTGCTTTTATCGCCTTATTATGTTTCTATGGTTCACGATACGAAAGTACGGTCTAAGATCTTACAATCAAGAGGTTGTGAGATTTTGGGCCGCTACACGATCAATGTGGCTGGAGAAGTCCAAGCATTAGTGCCGCTATCACTAGCGTCACTCATTCAAAAGATCTCATAAGGTGAGGACTCAAAAAAAAATGTCAAATTTACAACAAGTCCGCATGTCCCAAAGAATCGCCCGAATGGCTCCAACAGCCGTCTCGCTCCCTCAATAAGAGGAAGCAATTCTCCCGGCGCCCCTTGAGGCGACCGATCCTATACCATATTTATTATCAAAAATAAAAAAAATAGAAAAAATAGAAAACCCTAAAAATTTAGAAATATAAAATCCAAAAAATCAGAAATCCCCAGAAAAGAAAGGGAACTCTTCATCCCGAACCAAATTTGTAGCCAACAAGGAGACTTTTCTCCTAAGGTGTCTATCCCATTCCCCGCACGAGGACATAAAGCGTCCTGATTAAACAACAAGCTAGTAATCATACCGGACGAGATATTTCATGACTTTGAGAGAAGAATCAGTAGTCTTGACCTTCACCTTACCAAAGATCTTTCAGTCATAGATTGTGCCGATGAAGGGTCACCTTTCGCAAACTCAGATCCCCAGTGCAGCAATTTTGCAGTATACGAACTTACCGAGGACGAAGAAAGAACACTAATTGTCGATGAGGCACTGGACTTCTAACGGGTTATCAAGCATTTTGATGAGCAAACCCAAGCTGCAGTGGAACCCACGGAAGAACTTAACTTTAGCACTGAAGAGAAACCCCCAAAAGCTACTGATTAGCCCAACGCTCAATTCCAAGGAACGCCAACAAATTGCACAAGTGCTGCAAGAACACCTCGATTCCTTTGCATGATCCTACGAGGACATGCCCGATTTAGACCCAAGTTTAGTAGAACATCGCCTCATCTTAGATCCCGATGCAAAGCCTGTTAAGCAAAAACTCCGCAGGATGCACCGACGAACAGCCCTCCAAGTTAAAGAGGAAGTTGACAAGTTACATAAAGCCAAATTTATCCAAGTCGTTCTTTACCCTAAGTAGGTCACCATTATAGTACCTGTCGCCAAGAAAGACGACAGAGTATGGGTTTGCATCTACTTTCAAAACCTCAACCGGGCATGCCCAAAAGATGACTTCCCGCTTCCACACATTGACACTCTAGTCGACAACACCGGTAGACATGAGGTGCTATCCTTTATGGATGGTTTCTCTGAATATAATCAGATCAAATTAGCAGAGTCCGACCAAGAAAAGACTTCTTTTACCATACCATGGAGAACATACTGTTACGTTGTTATGCCTTTTGGGCTCAAGAACGCAGGAGCCACATATCAAAGCGCCATGATGGCTATCTTTCACGACATGATGCATAAGTGTGTAGAAGTCTACATCGATGATATATTAGTGAAGTCCCAAACGCGAGTAGGACATGTTAAAGCGGTCCGACTGGTGTTACAAAGAGCTAAGATATATCAGCTAAAAATAAATCCAAAGAAATGTGTCTTCAAGGTCACTTCTGAAAAATTACTTGGTTTCATAGTTAGCAATCATGGGATCGAAGTTGACCCTGCAAAAGTCAGAGCCATCCTCTAGATGTCACTTCCCAGTAATATCAAAGAGTTATGAGGCCTGATAGGAAGATTACAATTTATCATAAGATTTATCTCCCAACATTCGGACAGATGCAATCCTTTCTACAGACTACTTAAAGGAGGAACTGAGTACAAATGAGATGATCAGTGTCAGCAAGCCTTCGACAACATCAAGAAGTACCTCCTTAACTTGCCAATACTATCGCCACCAGTCCCCAGATATAATTCTATACCTCTCAGCGAATGACAAAGAAATGGGAGTAATTCTGGGACAATATGAAGAAGATGGCAAGAGAGAGAAGACTATCTACTACCTCAGTAGGACGATGGTCGAATACGAACAAAAATACACTTCAATGGAGAAGACTTGCCTCATATTAGTGTGGGCCTCGACCAAATTATGACACTACTTCAAAGCATATAAATACTAGTACTAGCCTGAATGGACCCTCTGAAGTGCATATTCGAAAAGCCCGCAACATCAGGAAAGATCGCTCACTGACATATGCTTCTACAAGAATTCGATATCACTTATGTCACACAGAAATCGATCAAAGGAGAAGAAATCGCCAATTACCTCACAGTTCTTCCACTGTCGAGTGATGAGCCTGTGCATGAGGATTTCTCCGATGGGGACCTACTCACAATTCATAACAAAGAGCTCGATAAGATGCCATGGACTCTTTATTTTGACGGTGCTCTAAATCATAAAAGAAAAGGCATCGAGATAGTCCTCCTAAGTCCAGAAGGAGTTGTCATACCTAAGGATTTTTAATTAGATTTTTCTTTCACTAATAATGTTGTAGAATACGAAGCCTTTATAGCTGAACTATGGGCAACACTATAATTAGGTGTTAAATAGTTAAAAACCATCGGTGATTCCAAACTAGTAATTTCACAAGGCATAGGAGAATGGAAAACTAAGGAAAAGAGACTAATGACATACCTAGAAATCGCTCAATATTTAGCAAAGAAATTTGAAAGAATCTCTTTCATGTACATCCCTAGATTAGAAACCAAGCTCGCAGATTCCTTAGCTAAGTTAGCCTCGGTCATCCAAATACACATCGGACAAAATACCAAGACCTTCTTTATCGAAAAGTTGACAGTACCCGCCCACAAGGTAGCATGGACCGTTAAGAGAGAATTACCCGTCCTCCCCACAAGTATAAGACTGAAAGAAGCAATCACCCTGAAAAAGCACGTCAAGATAGAAACCGAAGTCGCTATGTTCAGATTTGAAAAATCACCGATCGACGATGGACAACCATGGTATTTTGACATCTAAAACTTCTTAAAGCATTAACACGTCCCTCCATATGGCACGAAGATCGAATGGAAGACTATAAGGAACCAATTCGTCCGATTCTGCATACTCAACAAAATATTATACAAAGAGGCCTTCATTAAAGGAGTACTACTACGATACGTCATGACTGCCGAAGGATAATACATCATTTGAGAAGCACACGCCAGTGCCTGTGGCGCCCACTCCTATAGACAGAGACTAGCCGATCAAGTTACACAACTAGGCTACTTCTGACCGACAATGATCAAAGATTGCCACCTCTATGTCCAATCCTGCAAGCAATGCCAAGAACACGCCGCACTCGTCAAAGCTCCATCAATTGTATTGAATACTATGACCTCACCATGGCCGTTTTCGATGTCATTAGACCTTTCACAGACACCGTTGGGAATACTCACAAGCATGCGTTCATACTTACAGCGATCGAATACTACACAAAATGGGCAGAAGCCGAATCCTATGTCAGAATCACCACTTTAACACTTGTAAGATTTATTGTTCAGAATATCATCACCAAGTTTGGAGTACCCAGGATGTTTGTCACTGACAACAGACCACAGTTCATTACGGAGAAGATGAAGAAGTTATGCAAGAAGTACATCCTCGATCTATGCCACTCATCACCGTTCTACCCTTAAGGCAATGGACAGGCAGAAGCTACGAATAAAATGCTGATTTGAATCCTAAAATGCACAGTAGAAATAAGCAATGGAGCCGACTGGCCTGAATGACTACCCAAAGCACTTTGGGCCTATAGGACCTCTATTCGTACGGCCACTGGCCAAAATCCCTACCTCCTTACCTATGGGATGGAGGCAGTCCTACTATATGAGATACAAGTACCATCCTTATAAATTTAACTTGATGATGGATATCCTTAGACGAGAGGAGAATTGCCTTACTTACGCAACTAGAGCAGCTCAATGAAACACGTCTGAGGACAGCTGATCACGCTCAAGTATATCAGAGGAGAGTGGCCAGGCTTACAATAAGAAAGTCCTTGAACGAACCTTTAATATTGGGGAATTAGTCTTGAAGAAAATCATGCCTTCCAAGCATGCCCATCCAAAAAGAAAACTGAAACCAAACTGGGAAGGCCCATAAGTCATAGCAGCCGCATACCCTGAAAATGCCTACAAATTGGCGAACTGAGACAGGGAGGAACTCTCTAGCCCTTGGAATGCCATGTTCCTTAGAAAATATTACCTTTAGCCCCGTGATCGTCACATCCCGTGGTTAAATACTTATACTTATCACACCCGTAGTCATCACGACCCATTCATTGGTCGTACGCCTTAAATTCTCAGAATATCTTTAAGACCTCCGATTTATCGCCTACCTTTTCTCACTCGGGCAATCTGATTAAAGGACTAGTGACCTGTCTAACCTTTTTCAAAAGCATAAGTAACACCCGATCCTCATTTCCTTTCTCCCTGCCATTGGAGGAGACGTTAGAGTAAAAAAAAATGAAGATGTTAGGTTCAATCAAAACTCATTATTCTTACGCTAGTAGGATGCTTTCAAGAATACATACATCAAAAATTTTGAGTGAGAGCATTACGACGAATGAACAAGTCAATAAGCTCAGGGAAACATAAGCAGAACGTGAGGACATTCCTGGCAACATTATTAGAAGTATATAAGCAAGCTGTGAGGGCATCCCTGATGTCCCCATACTAGTAAATGTCGTCGTAAGGTGGCGGGAGGAGGATAAACTCCTACTAACCATAGAATGTGAGATTTTGATGGTACCAAAATATGATGAAGAGCTCGATCATGGCATCCCGTATCCCCTATGAGAAAAGATTATTACTTATCCCTTTTGGGAAGCATTAGATACAAACTATTCCCTGCATCACTGAGCCTTAACCCCTCTTCTATTTTTATTTCGGACGATAAATCAGAAGCCTTATAGGATGCTCCTAGAAATGAAACTGAAAACTGATGAGTGATGACTGATGCAATCACCTACTATACCTACCATACTTCTCCCTAATAACCATGGGATAGGATGATCACCACCCTGAAATAGATCCCCGTATACAACTGACCTAATCAAAGAGACCTCCCCTGTTCGATGACAGTACCGATCAACTTTTCTTCAAAACTAACTCACCAAATACCCATGACTGCTTATAGACCCAAAGTGCTCATCCCGAAACCCAGAAAAGCTCTATTGTATCTTGACGCAGGGGCATTTTTTTTGGATTAGAAGAAGAATTATATCATAAGCGTTGGCTTATCCATAAAGAAGATAAGGAACGATAAAGTTACCATCCGAAAAGTGCTACTGAAGATACCATACTGCCAATCCTACCACGCTCCCACACTGGGGCTTTAATTATTTTTTATATTATTTTGTTACTATTTCTATCTTAGCTGTTTGCTTTCCCTGTTGCATTGTTATCATTTCAAAAGAAAAAAAGAAAAAAAAAGAGAGCATGTATCCATCTTTTGCTACCAGACTCCGATCTGGGACACTTACCCCCCTTGACAACTAACAAGGGGGAGAACAAAAACTACTGACAACATTACTCTCACATGTGCAAATACGAAGCAACCTTCAACCATCACTGGGCCAGCTCAGGAAGCATCCAGGTCCCAATGACAGTCGATGGCACTAAAGCAACTACAAAGTAAAAATAGACGCAAGAGGTAACTAAAAGAAAAGGAGCCAATCAAGTACATCTAAACCAAAAACCTCTCTATATATGTTAAAATCTTTTCATTTCCTTTTACACTTATCACCGGGGGCATCCCCCCTATATATACAACAAATACATACCATGGATACAAAAATACATGCATGCACCCTTGCTCCCTACGCTGCCGCTGGGATGGCCGATCACCGCTGTCCCCGATATCATCAGCTCAGAGGTTGGCAGACTGGTCCTCTGAAAACACAATCCCAGCACCTGAAGTCCTCGAAACCTCTAGACGACGAGGCCCCGCCATAGAACCCCCCTCACTCGCCTGACTAACAAATCACCTCGATCGCGAATGAGGAGGATACCTCGTAAAAATCTCATGAACAACAGAATCCTCAAGAGCATCACCCCTGACACGATCATAGGATGTGTGACGAGATTGCCCAGCTGAGGAACCCGTAGCCCTCGACTCTGACCCACCAAGCGATGAGCCAGCCTATGTATCCCCTGCTCACTCCTTGCCAAACGATATTGCAGCTAATCTAGGGTCACCTGCCACTCTGCCCGCATCGTCTAACGCGTTGCCTCCAATGCCTCAGCCTGAGTCCTCTACGCAGCCATCATCTCGATAAACAAGTCGTCACGACTCTGCATCTCCCGAAGGATTCATCTCGCCTCGGGAGTGGCACGCGCTCGTGCCGCCTCTAGACGCGCCTCCTTAAGCTGACGGACTTGCATAATCACACCAAGTCAAAGGAAAACTAATATATGCATGAACAAAATAAGAAACTTTGAAAAAGAAAGGATTATACCAGATCCAACCTCTCCTCCAGAAGTCGCCCAACCGTCTCAACGGTCACTGGATCAGCAAGAGGCACGGAAGGAATAGCAAACATAGGCGGCTGCAACAAGAATGAACAATACATTAGAAAAGTACCATAATGATAAATAAACTACGAACATAATAACTAAAACATACCTGAGTAGGGATAGGAATAGACTCCTGAGGGGAGCCTCAGGAGCAGAGTCCGGAACAACCTGCATAAAGAACCAAACAAACCAACACAAGAAATGCCAGAATAAAATAACCTAAACAAAATTATGCCACACCAAAAAAACCTATACCTGACTCTCTAGGTGTAGAGAGGCAGCAATCACCTCCCTCGTCTGAAGATCCTCAGCAACCTGACGCTAAAATACCACATGATATTAGTAAACTATTAAGAAAGCAAAACAATAACACCCAACAAACTGTGATAATGATACAAACGAGTCAAAAGATTGAATGGAAACTTACCCAATGATCTAGCTCGGCCTGAAGCTGAGCCATCGCTGGATCCTCCTGACTGGAGGAAGCAACTGAAGATGGATCAAATGCCCGAACGGGACCTCCAGCAGTGAGCTCGGCTCTCTACGAATAACAATAAACACATTAGTTGGCAAGCTCACAATGCTAACAAATAACAAAACCATATTTATAAAGGTACTTACCAATCGATCGACCTCAGAACATAGACAGGACGCTGCCTCCCGGTCAGCCAATTGCTGACTGCAATAGACATCCAGCAGGGCCGCCTAACAAGTAACCTCACCCTCCCTCTCAAATTGTCCAAAATGAAATAAAATGAGACACCACAATCATGTCAAAATGACCAAAAGACCAAGTCCACATAATACAAAAAAAAAAAATTTACTCGCTAGGGTCGTCGAGTCTCCGCTAGCCGAGCCCCCAACTCATCCTCTGCCGCCCTAGCCTGAGCAACCGAGGAGGTTAAGGAGTGTAGCATCTCCTCATCCGGACGAGGAGCACACCCCATCCGCTCCATCGCCCTATGGAGGGCATCTAATGCCCCTCGCACGCTCGCGGTGAGATGGCTCTGCTCCAATGCAGCCAACCTCTCCCTCAAAGCCGACGCTGACTCTGGCCCACCGATCGTGAAAGAGCCACTCCCATGGTAGGGACATGGGAAGAGGCGCCTGCCACCCAATGCACTAAACCACCGCACATACTCCTGGACATCCGCCTCATCACGCGCCCTTATAACCTTGGTCCCCTCAGCTCTAAAATCTACTATCTGAAGCGCCATCCGCTCCATAAAATTTTGACTAGGAGGGCCGGTCATCCTCTTCGCCACTCTATGGTGAATCTCTAGAGGGACTCCCTGAGTGAGCCCTAGCTATCGTACCACTCGAGATGTGTGGATCCTCTCCACCCTCTCAAAACAATGGATTCATATGTCCACATCAAAGAAGGGCAGGCTAGACTGAATCACTGGCACGCCCGCATCCTCCTCATCTACATACGGCCTCCAAATTACCTATAACCAAGCAAACGAGCCGCCCCTCAATAAAGACTCAGATCCTAAAAGACCGAAACAACACAAAACGTACACATGACGATCTATACCTGCCCCACATGCATATCCTCAAAGAGACCGCATGCGGTCTAAAGATCCGAAGACCAATGGCGACCCCTCAATGCCTCCCTCCACAGGTGCATCCATAGAAACGTGAACGTCACCTCCAACGGAACTCCCGGACGAAGAAAAGCAAAATGGTCATACGCCCAGAACTAAAAAAAAAAACACAAAAGAGGAACGCTGAATAGCTACTATCAAAAGACAAAAAAAAATAAAGACACCATGACATCAATTAACTAAGACTCACCTGGAGGAAAGGAAGGAAACCTCTGATTGTCACGACGCCCCATCTCCGACGGTAAAGCTGCTCATAAAGATGCGCCAATGCGGCCACACCCCACGCATAGGTGGGAACTCGATCCAAATCCCCGAGAACTATAAAAAATAATTCGGTGACACATCCTCGAGTTGAAGAAGAGTACCACACTAAGTAAGTGCATCAAGAATGCTCCATAGCCAACCCTGGCTCCACTATGGGATCTCGGCCCGCCACTATCACACAACGCGCCTCATAAGACGCCTTCGCCTCCGAATGGCGCCTCGAGGGGATGAAGCCACTTGCAAACATACCAAAAAATAAAGTGACTCGAATTACACCTGGCCCTGATCTACTCGACCTCTATGGCACACCCAAAATCTCCTCACACACTGCTAAATACTCTTCTGCCATCCTCCCTGTGATCGGCTCACCCTCGAAACAAAGGTCGATAATGCAGACCTAGTCATCTAGAGTCAGCAACATCATACCAACTGGAAAGAGAAGCGCCTGATGCCTCTCCCTCCATCTCTCCAAGATCGCCGCGATCAGGCCACGATCGACCTGAAAGGCTCGACTAGGATCGATAAGCTGAAAGACATTAATGGCAGTATGAGACTCGGTCCATGTTGAGCTGATAGCCAGCTGTGGGGGCTCCTATTGAACGAAACACAAACAATAACAGTAAGACTAACACATACCTATGACAAAAGACAAACGAATTTAGAACTAAAAGCAAGTCAAATATGCCCCAAACACAATAATAATTTACAACAAACACACAAAATGTGATAAGGGCAATTGAATAGAAATATGACCTATCACTAGATGCCGTCATGATGCATGAGTGAGCACACAACCAAGGATCAATGCAGGTTTGACATAAATTAGAAGGGTTTCCAGAGCCTAATAAGCCTATGTCATAAATTAAATGGCTAAGAAAATGAAAGAACTCTTGCTCATGGGTGCTTACCTGGCCTCGAGCGAAGAAATCCTCCAGCGGGAAGTGTCTGCGATCTCGATGCACCTCACCCTGGTGCTCCTCAGCCTCACCCTCAGGTATCTCACCCTCATCCTCAGCGACCCCCTACTCAATCTCGAGCACCTCCTCCCTGACCCTCGACTGGTCAACCTCCAGTACCTCCTCTCTAACCACCTCCCCAACATCCACCCCCTCAACAATGTTAGTCTAAGCCTTGGAAGTCTCACCCACCTCCGCCCCTAAAATCCTCTCCAACTCAGAAACAGTAAGATCGTGCCTACCACCACCCTCAAACTCCATCCTAGAACAAAGAGCTCAAAAAACTAAAGAAAATGGAAGAAATGGTGCCTGAAACGGATGACCAGATCGCGAGATATTATGAAAACACAAAAATTAGAGCACAAAGAAATAAGGAAACAAAGAATCGAAGACTAAAACGGATCGATTGACAAAAATGAAAAGTTTTGAACTATTTATAGGACAAGCCAAAATCGTGCGCATAAGTTCATGCGCTCAAACCAATCACGCACCACTATCACTGCGCTTAATTCGGATCACAAGACCGTTCTTGAGCGCGTAACCTAATCGTCACCCGCTCAAACCAACCCGACCATCTGGTTGTGTGCAGCCTACTAAGAGTGTAATTGCTTCAAGCGTCCACAAAGTGGCGCGCAAATGCTAATGGCCACCCGTATAGAGACCAGCCACCGCTCTAATCCCGCTCCCGGTACCATACGTTTAAATCGGTCAAACGACCGGAAACTGGTGCTTAACGACGTTCTGACGCTCTGAATGCGCATCCACCCTCTGGCGCGTAATTAATTTATGCACTCGAAGTGAAGCCCGTAATTTCCCAGAAACACAAAGAAAAAAAAAATACTATGACAATACGTTCACAGGCCTAAATTGGGTGATCTCCGACACTAATTATTAGCCTAAATCATGCCCTTGTTAAGCCCGATCCAAAACATTCCAGACTTAAAGAAATATGCATCCCGATAACTAAAAGAAAATGCTCAAGACTAAGACCAAACTAAAAAAAATTCCCCAACACCTTTTACACACTCCAACCAAAACTAAAGAAAAAAACTTACCCCAACTAAGGCGAAACTAAATAAGGAAAATATCCTCATCGTTCATACACTCCAACTAGGCCCAAGCTAAGTCAAAACAAAAAAATGCTCCTAACATGTCCCGATCCAAAATAAATAAATTAAACAAATAAACCTCGCGCTTAAAATATATCAAATAAGCTATAAAATAAATTTAACCTGAATTTACAAAAGAAATTAAAATCATAATTACTTCATAAGTGAATAAAATCATTACAAAATATACCGAGGGCATACCCTCTGAATATACAACTTGAAACAAGAAACTAAAAAAAAAAAATAGCCCGTTCAGGCAATGCTCGAATCCGAATTTATTCGGGAAACTAGAGATCTCAGAGAAGCTCGGAGAGGGGAAGCACCCTAAACAAATTCTAGCCATAATAACCTCTTCCCCTTGCCCCGAGCCGGCAGAAAAGAAAGAATGGCTCACGGAAAGCCACCCAGGACCTATAGGATTCACTCTTAGAAGCTCACCTTGGAAACCATAACAAGGGAGAGCAACTAACACAGAATCTGCAGAGCCTACCGAGGAAAATTAGGCATCGGTCACGAGAATTCTGACCCTGCCTTATCCTTGAGCTTCCTTTCTACCACCTTTTTCTCCTCTACCTCTCCCCTTAGCATGACAACAATTCAACTGCTACCCTGCATTCCCAATCCCGTCCATTCTCAACAATCCACTCAATAAACACAACTCTTCGGGTCCAATGTCCGAGATACAAAAAACAAAGGAA
This sequence comes from Chloranthus sessilifolius, assembly GCA_021018995.1. NCBI lineage: Eukaryota > Viridiplantae > Streptophyta > Magnoliopsida > Chloranthales > Chloranthaceae > Chloranthus > Chloranthus sessilifolius. The sequence goes on along the minus strand of CM037584.1, from coordinate 150,852,492 downwards.
GAAAAGACATTAATGAACAAGAAAATACCCAAAACAAAAAAATGCCCCAAAACTTTTAATCCTAAACTTGGAATAAAATTCAAAACAACAAGAACCCAAAACTTTTTGCTCACACATTTATAAATTATACCTCCTGAATTACCAAATGACAAGTGTCACACCTTTAAACCCTTCTAATCTAATTAAATCTAAACCAAACACATATCCCCTTTGAAAGACCACAACCCATGACGACTCAGATGAACGAATAATCACACAACAATTACCCCTTCAAAGAAACACAAATCCCAAAGCAAAGCAAACAAGCCATTAAGATTTGAACACTTAGCACCCATCCAAAACTTTTGGAAAACTCACACCTTTTAACAAGTGTCACCTCAAGTCAAACAAAAGACTAGAATAAAATATCTTAAACTTCACCCTAAAAAATGAAACCCTAAATTTTTTGGGACCCCGCCAAGAAAAATTCCCCAACCAAACCCATCAGAACCAAGTAAACCCTCTAAACAAACCCCATAAAATAAACTGAACTCTAAGCTAAATTAAATCCTAAAATAAGTCAAACAAATCGGATAAATTCAACTAATCCGCTAATATATTTAAACAAATAAACAAGCACGACAAAATAAAAAAAATGCCTCTTTTTTTATAACTCAAAAGTTTTATAAGTGTCACCGGAGGCATACCTCCTGAATTTACAACCTAAAACGAAAACCTAAAACTTAAACCTACAACCCAAAATGAAGACTGGATTCAAAACTGTGACGAAGCGAGGAGCAGATTCCACTCGGAGAGTCCAATCAGAGGCTTCAGGGAGAATTGATTGGAAAATACATCCCTCCACTTTTTACTCCTTCTCTTCCACTATCTTCACCTCCTCCACCGCCACCTCCTCAACGCTGCCTTCACTGCTCCCTAAAAAGGACCGATGTGAAGACTAGCGCCCTCATTGCCAATACTGCCCACTCCCAGAATAACACCATCCACGAGCATCACCTCGGGACAGAGAACACGCGAAATAATGAATATAGGAAGAAACGACATCCCAATCAGACTGTTAGATCGCCCATTATCATTAAAACATGAATTTTATAACACAAGATATCCAGAAAAAGGTCAAAAGTTGAGACTAAACCAGAGAATGAAAAAAAAATGAAAGCTCCCTCGCTTATATAGAGTACAGATTCAATCACGCGCCAGAGCACAGGCGCTTAACCAAATCACTCATCACACACGATGCGCACAATCTAAAACGCGCGCCCTAACCCAAGCGCGCAAATAAGCCATCGCCCGCGCCAACCGTGCGACACTCCAATCAAGTGCACTTTATGAACCACGTAAATTTATCAAACGACACACTGCCGCCGTGTGACCTGAAAGGTCACCCGTATACTGACCTAGTGATGCCTCGATCACGCGCTATGGTTATAATGCATAACATAATCACACGCACACTCACCTATGCGTAAACAGCCCTTCAAGCCTGAGATCGCACGCCTAAAAATAGGCACGCAATTGTATCAAGCGACCAAAAATAGGTGCTCAATTCCTGACTTTACATCACACTCTGATCAAAATTCACCTGTTCTATCGCATACCCTTGCATGAGAAGGAAGCATCGACAACATCCATCCCCATCGCGATAATGTGTACACATGTGATATCACCTCAATATCTTGTCCCATCATAATAAATTAAACATACCCTCATGTCCCATTGAGAGAAGCCGAAAGTAAATCTCTCGAGAATGCAAGCACGCCACCGCTAACTACGCTCAGTTGACATCCCATCGCGAATATCACTACCTGAAAAAAAAAAGAAGCGCCGACAACACATGCCACGCTGTTTGACGAAAAGAGGGAAAGATTGATCATATCCCATCGCTAAGGCAAAGGGCTCTCCCTCTCTCGAATTGATCCTCACATCCCACCAGGACTCACCCAGCACGCAGCTGAAGAAAGGGAGAATCCCTAGGTCCCATCGCAACATCATTTCTCCCAAAGACAATACATCACAACCGCCAAGCCCTATCACATTATACTTGAAGAGAAGAAATATCCAAAGTCCCATCGCAACACTACGGTGCCACTAGATCGTACAAACTACGCACAATCCAGGTAAGTACTACCCACTTTTTTATTTTACTCGATATTCTTCATAAATATATAGTTAGCTATGATTAAGTAAAATATTTTCAAAACCTGTCTCTCTCAACTTGCGAATCACTGTAGTCCTCCCATAAGAGACAATAATCAGTACTTGTTGAGAAGGTTAGACAAAGTATCCGGCATGCCAAGTGTCATCTTGACAACCACAATAACCGTCGGGTCCACAAATCCTGTACCGGTGGATCTGCTTAGCGACGTTTAGGAAGCCACATTTTCTACCATTTTACCACTGAATTGATCTAAAGTTAAAGTCTCTAAAATTTCAAATTTTCAAAACTCCCGAATTTTCAAAATCCCCTTACTAAAAAAAATAAAAAAATAGAGAGAAGAAAAGAAGAACAAAGCAGCAAGATAAATAGACCCAACTCACCTTTCTTTAAATACCAAAAAAAAAATGATTAAGCGCCCCATCACCTGTGCACAATAAATTACACTTAAACCTGACCTTTAACTCCTAAGACCCCTGAACTCGCAATCATTTGTTCAGACACATTAGGACTAGAATTCCCAACTTAGAGGCCGACTCCAGATGAATCAAGCACACGCGCCACTACGCATAATTCAATTGAGCACACCTCACAAGACCCCCACCTCAATTACCAGCCCAAACCGGCCATTCCCCTGGGAAACTGAATATTGAGTATATTTAATCTAAGAACTTACAAATACCTATTGGAAAAGGAACGCCTGACGTGCATTGGTGTGACCAATGACGCGCCTGGTCTGACATGACTTACAAAAGCCTTCGATATTACATGATACTTCATTTTATTATTATCGATCTTTGGACCTTATTTTGGGCATTTGATTGACGTCCCAGTACCTCGATTGCATAAAATCCCTCTATTAGCCCGCATCATGCGACTGGATGCGCCATGCACCCATAGACCCAGAATGTGCCATTCGATAGCTACCATTTGCCCTTCAAATGCTCCATTTTACCTTGCACTGATAGATAAGAAAGCCAAGCATGTCATGTCAGCATCCCTAATTCACATTTATGATTTCCCAAGAGAAACGAGAGGACACCTCGAATAAGGGGTGTTTACTTCTTCGATCTGTTCTTACTTCGCAAGACCGCACCGAAGAGGGGCATCTGTAGACACCCCCATTTTGCCCTCTCAGAATATATAAATTTGTTCGGTCAACATTTGACCTCATGTGGGACCATATACTAAAATAATAGTATATGGCTGAACACAGGCTGAAACAATAGTTCTGTGGCTCAGGCCCCATACCCTCGACGTGGGAACCATACACTGAAATAATAGTACATGGCTGAACACAGGCTGAAATAATAACTCTGTGGCTCAGATCCCAACGTAGGGAGACTATATACTGAAACAATAGTATATAGTCGTAATGTAGACTAAAATAATAGTCTCGCATTTCAGACCCCTAACCCTAATGTGGGACTATATACTAAAATAATAGTATATGACTAAACATAGGCTGAAATAATAATTCTGTGACTTAGGCCCCATACCCCCGACGTGGGAACCATACACTGAAACAACAGTACATGGCTGAACACAGGCTGAAATAATAGCTCTGTGGCTCAGGTCCCAACGTAGAGAGACTATATACTGAAATAATATTATATAGTCGAAATGCATACTGAAATAATAGTCTGGCATTTCAGACCCGACTCGGACCTCGGCAACCCCGAATTAAGCGCCCAAAACCAAGCACTCAAATCGATTGCATGCCAAATCAGAAGAGCGCAATCAGTCCCTTCTTAGACCAAACTTCCTTTCTCTTGACCAACTCGAGACTCGATCACGCGTTTATCATGAGAGGCGCAATCGGATTGAGTGCCCCATCACCGGTGCTCAATTGGCGTACGCTCGGTCTAGCCTCACTATCCTTGATCCCTAAGTTTCCTCGATTAAACACTTTGAGAGTGGCACTTAATTGGATTATGCACCCCAAAATGGGCGCAGAATTAGTTCTAACGCTATTAGGACTAGGAAACTCGCTAAGTAAGTCTATCGGTCGCTCACTGAGTCGGTGACCGACTCAAAGCGATTAAGCACCGGGAGACTGGCGCTCAATTTAATTAAATGCCTGAAATAGGGCATTTAATTGAAGAAAAACCTATAATAGCTTTTTTAAATTTTGACCCAAAAGAGAGCATGGAAGAGAGTGAGGGAGAACAGACTTTTGTACGATTCTGAAACCAGAGAACTCCGAGAATGAACACATAGAGCAACCTAACCATAATTTTGAGATTCAAACTCCGAACCTCCGATGCTTTCTTTCCACAGCCTCAGCCGTAGGTAAAAATTTAGTTTTAGAATTAAGATTTACCTTAGTTTTAACTATTAGTCCTAATTTTCAATCCGAGACCGTAGTACCCTTTTTTTTTAGACCGTAAATTTTTATATCTGGTTCTAGTTCTCTGAATTTAGAACCAGTCCTTAATCCGACGGTCTCATTTACCGACCCTAGGCTCTAATTCCATTCTAAAATCTCAATTTCCAGTCCTATAATTAATTTCTGGTTCTAGTCCTTGGATTCTAGAACCAGTCTTTAATCATACGGTCTAATTTTTTGATTTCGGACCCGAATTTAGTCCTAAAATTTTAAATTATAGTTTTAATTCCCTATTTTAAGACTTTCAAAAATCCTAAATATTAATTTTAGTTTCTATAATTCTAGTTCATAATTTAATTCATAATTATCTCTCCGAAATCGACTCTAAAAATCTAAAATACTATTTTATAATCCTAAATCCAATTTATCTTTAATCTCAACCATCCGATTTACCTAAGTGAACTTATGGAGGGTACTCGGGAACGAGACCAATCCTCCTTAGCATAGCGGGCCCAAAACCCTTTTTTTTAGAATTATTTAGTTACTTTAATTAGGGTTATAATATCAGTTCCATAATTTCTTCTTAGAATTTTAGTATACTTAATTTACATGCTTCATTTTAATTAAATCCTAGAATAATTGATTCGATTAGAATTCCAATAAAATTAGTTTCTTTATTTTAATTAGATAATTCTAGCATAGTTAATTCCTCGCTTTATTAGACCCCAGTATCAGTAATCAGTCCTTTATTTTAGTCAGAATCTTAGTATAATTAATTTATTGCTCTGATCATACTTCTAGTCAAATCAATTCCTTTATTTTAATTAGAATTTAGTACAGTTAATTCATTTCTTTAATTAGAATTTTAGTAAAATTAGTATATTTGCTTTAATTAGAGTTTTAGTAAAATCAGTCTTCTATTTCAATTAGAATTCTAGTAGGACTGTTATACTTGCTTTAATTAGAATTTTGATACAACTAGCATACTTGCTTTACTTAGAATTTCAGTATAACTATCATGCTTGGTTTAATTAAAGTTTCATTAAAATTAATACACCTGCATTCCTAGTAAAATTAGGAGACCGATGTTAATTGAACTTTTTGTAGTATTAGGACACTATATTAATCAGAATTCTAGCAGTGCTAGGAAACTAAAATTAATTAGACTCCGAATAGAATTAGAATATTAAATTAAATAAATCATAATAAATTTCCACATAAGTATACTCACAAGAGAATTGGGAAGTCTAAACTGATTAGAACTATAATAATAACAGGGAAGAAGAAAAATTAAACTATCTAAATTATAAAAAAAGACATAGCTGTTGACGTTCGTAGGCGGATGATTCAGTAAAGAAATAACCCACACCCGCTCTAAAGCGTGATCATTGGCGTGTTGTAGCGTCGTTAAATATATGCAGCTGGCGATCGCAACAAACTAAGAACCTTCCTAGAAAATCCTTTATTTTACCTCCATTATTCCAAACGCCGCATCGCTAGAGTCCACTTGGACAGAATTGGAGCCACTGATTCAACGGGGACCAAGAGGAACCCAGAAAAAGTACGCACCAACAATTACCCCCTGGGAAGTTTGGGAAGAGGCAGTGGGGAATCAACATGTCCTTTATTGAGGAAAAAGAAAGAGAAGAGGACTGAAGCAGCACCCACCACAGATGCCACAGTTGCTACATTAGTTGCTACTATAGATGTCATCTTAGCCATCCCAAACTCCATTTCACCCCCAGTTTATATCCCCATGCAAGCTAGTACTCAACCCACACCCTCTCAAGCCATCCATGTGCCAGCTCCCACTGCACCACCCATTTACCCAGCCCACCCCAGCCCACCTGTAAAAAGAACCTGCACCAAAAAGAAAACCTCCAAACCCACCAAAGCTCCCACTGAGCCTCTGGGCCATTACCTTACCAGAACCATGTCCCCTACCTCAGCCAATTCAAATCCAAGAACCCCCTACCATTACATCTGAACCCCTTTTACCAGATCCTATACCAAGCTCTCAGCCCATAGCCACTGCCATTGACCCACCTACTACTAGTGCACACATTGACTCTGCCCACATTACCCCAGCTACCCATTCTCACTCACCTACCCATTCCTCTCCACTTCCCCCACTCATGACCAAGACCCATTCACCAGTGAGGGGTACATTGCCATGATGGACTCCATCATGGAGGACATCAGGTATGAGCACACACCTCTACTAGAATCACCACAACATATCCATTTCACCCCTGACCCACCTTCTCCACCACTAACCCAATTCACTCATGCCCCAACCTCACCTTTCCAACCCATCCTATCCACCCCACCTACAGTGCCCACCATCCCAGATCCTTTACCTCAAATACTAACCTTACTTGCCTCCCTCCACACCCAACTGATGGCCAACACCCAAAACCAAGCCACACTCTAAACTATGCTACAAGCCATCCATTCAACCATACAGACCTTTACCCCCCCTACCCAACCACCTTTATCTTCACCCATACCTATACCTATCCTCCCTCCTTCACCTCAGCCTTCATACCCAATACCTACAACCACGGCTGCCACCCAAACAGATCCTCATCTTGAGGACCTGATTATGACAACTGTCCCACCTACTCAGTGTAGCCCATACCTTTTGTGGTGACAACAACTGCTGCCACTCAAACTGAGCCTGAACCTCTGAACCTGATCCTTATTCCACCCTCCCTAGCCTCTACCTCCACACAAACCCAAATTGAGGTAGAGGAACAACCCCTCCTTCCTACCCCACCTACCTTTACCTCTACCTTTACACAGACTGAGGGTAGTGAGGAGGAGCTGGGGCCTCATAAGGCATTTGTGTGACGCGTTTCCATTCTTACACAAGTTACACATTTAGACAAGGGCCCGCATCCTAGAACCTTGAAAACCATTGATTCCTGAGAAATCAGATGATGGAGATCGGTTTTCACCTCGATCTTCCACACAAAAGATCTTGAGAGCATAGGTCACCTATCAGGTGGTCAGTTTGTGAGTCCACGAGTCACAGATCCCAAAACATGCCCCTAAAATCATGTGCTTGGACGTTTTAGGGGCTTTTTTTACTGCTTTTTTCACCTTCATCATTTCTTTCACCTTCATCAGCTATCCCATCCCCATCAACCATTGTCCTAGCCTCTTCACATCCCAGACCCCCATTCTCCACTTAGAAGAGCCATGGAAGAAAACCGCTACGTCAGGAGGAATGTGATTAGAGGAATGACTGAGATCAACACTGCAATCAAGCAGCCATTCCTAGCTCAGATTGCCCAGTTGCAGCTGGATCATAGGGTAGAGAAGCTGAAGTGGCAACAGTTGTTGCACATCACCCTCCAGCAATATGAAGAGGAGATGAAGAAATCAGAAATATTGGGAAGGCTGGTAGAAACACTTGAAAAAACCTTCTCAGTCGTACACCCAACCTCATCAGTTGGGGTGTCAATCAATGAGCCTACCATGAAGTAGGGCAGCACAAAACCAAAGAAGCCAGCTGCCAAAAGGTCAAAAGCTGGTGCTGCCAACATTAAAAAAGTGAAGAAAGAATCTTTTAAAGAGAGATATTAGAAAATGGCAGATGATTATGGATGGGCACAAGTTACTCCATCTAGCTCTGATTCAGATTTAGATTAGCTCTAGGATGTAGTGCAGTTAGTCTATAATTAAATTTTAATTTTTAGGTCTATTTGTCCTTTATTGTCTGCTTTCAGTCTTTTGCACTTGTAGTACCTTGTACATATTTCTTGTTAATCAAATTATCTGTTTGTGTGACTTTTTACAATTGTTCTGCATTTCTTATTTTGTTTTTAATTGCTTAGTGGACTTGCTTTTTTTGTTTAATACCCTACCGCCCATCTACATGTAACTTTGAAACAATGAGGACACTATTCCTCATAGGTTTGGGGGTGTGGCAGCGTATGCCAATGGGATAGTTAACCTAAGTGCAGCAGAATTAAGAGAGTAAGATAGAAATAGAGTGAAGTTCACCTAAGAAATTGGAAGAATAAGAGAATTAAAATTTTTTTGCAGACTGTGTAACATTAAAAATCTTTTAAAATTTAACATTTCTATGAGGTGAACACCAAGAAAATTCATTTTTTTTATCAGTACTTAGTGAACCATTACAAAGGTGAGGACATGCTCATGAATTCAATTGAGGACATACCTAGTGAGATTTGGGCCAACAAATTTCTTTTTCTCTTGGAGAGTGTACATGGCAAATTCTCTTGCTCTAAGGGCTGATGGACTCAAACTTCTCTCACTAGAAGTTAGACATACCCAAGTTGAAACTGTTTGACAATAATCATGACACTAAGGAGAGGATCTAAGGCCTTCAGTTGGACAGCTTGAGCCTAAAAATATCAACCTATTAAAACTACCCTTGTGCATACACCCTTTGAGCTTTCAATTCCAATTTTCTTCAAAATCCACCAAAGTACTTGCACCTAAACCTGTAAACCTGATTGAACCCTACCCTCACTTTGAGAATTTAGAAGGTAAAGGAGAAGAAATTGAAGATGGACAAGCTAAAGACAGTATTTGGTGAATAGATACGAAAAGCAATATGAAGATAGCAGTGTAGTAGTTGGGAGAGTGGTGACATTTCATAAAAACAAAAACAAAAATAAAATAAAATAAAAAATAAAAAAACGGGGAAGAGAGAAATCAAGAGGATACCTTCAGCTGAAAATTGAGAAGAAGAGGAGAAGCTGGCCACTTTGAATATGAAAATTATCAAATAAGATGGAGAGTGCTGAATTCAAGAAGGTGAAGTCATGAATCATCTACTACACTTGCTGATTTCTCAGTTTTGATTCCTTTTTAACACTTTCATTCTTTGGACACCTCACCCATAAGCCACATTACAACCCAGTTACAAGACCTTGGTGATCCAAAATAAAGTCAGACTGTCATGTAGAGATAAGGGATTGTCTAATCTACGGTGAGAAGAGCTTGGTGACGTCAGAAATTAGAAGCATATGCCTATGCTCATGCTTGCAGACCATTTGGGGTCTGTAACTGCTCTTGAGCTTGAGTGAACAGAAACACCCTCAAATTTATTTGCGAGAAACAACCCTGGTAAGCTTTGGGGTCTGAAATTAAATATATTGGGCATTGTTCAAACCTGAATTTTGACTTATTGGCAAGCTTAGTAATGACATGTGCATACTATTTTTCCTGATGTAAGCTGATTGGAAGTGATGTGTAAGCATGTGAGATTTTTTTTATGTGAAATTGTCTGTGTATATATTTGAAATTCCTCACATTTTGAAAGATCAAGGGTGGACTGACATTCTATTTATTGAAAACTAACTTGATGATGTCTACACTTGTGTTAACTGTTTTGTTGAGAAGTTTGTGGGTATCTTCATTGAAAACCCTTAGGAGACTTCACTCCTCCACTAGGGATCACCTAGGGGTTTAAAAGGCTTGATGCATAAGCTAAATGCATCCGTGCTCCCTACGAAAGTGGCATTTACAATTTTAGAATAGTTGTTTAATTTTTCCTTTGCTCGATGACTAGCAAAGATTAGGTTTAGGGGTGTGTTAAGCACTAAAAAATATCATTTTTTACTTCTTAACCTAGCATTTACTACTCCTTGGAGCCATCTAATAATTGTGTTTTAGATTGTTTTGTAGTTTAGAATAATGACTGCAGCTTAACACAACTGCCACATATGCTGAAGCAAAAAAGAGAAGCTCTAAAACCCGACTGAGAAACCCAATGAAGAACAGATGAAACATCATGGTGGAACACACCATGGTGACCATAAAGGTTGCCTAAGTGAGACCCAGAAGCCTGACAGAAGAGAGAAACATGGACCTGATCAGAGCAGATGGCTGCAGTAGCATGTGCACTACAGTAGAGAACCAGAGAAAATGCCTCGCATAGCTAAAATTAAACAGGCAAGACTCTTACGTAGATCAATTCACTCATAACCAACCGCGCGAGCATCTCGTGTAGTCCAAAGATCAGCATAGCAACGAGCTTGCGCACATCTCGCGTAGCTCATAACGGAAAAGAACTCATGAGGTTTTGACAATTAAAGAGGGCCAAAGTCTTTCGCAGCTCAAAGAGGAGAGAGATGCCCAGAACCTTTTCTCGCGCAGCTCTTGCGTACTTCAAAGTTGAAGCCAGCCGCGTGACAAGCCATATTCCGTCCTGGCGACCAGCCATGCGAGAACCTTGCGACCAGAGCACCAGAAGGGCTAGCTGCGCGAGATGCACCATTCACTGCAAGGTTGTGCCTCGCGAGGCCTCTCTAGTAGCTAATCCAGCCAAGGTCGTGCCTCGCGAGGCCTCTCTAGTAGCTAATCCAGCCTTGCGACCAGTCATTAGAGCCACGCGAAATGCACTTCAAAGCTAAAGTAGCCGTGCAAAGCTCGGGTTCACATTTCCCAATCCATACACACGGACCCTTTGGGAATTTCCACACTTCTAGGGCACTCATCCCGAGGCCTTAATCTATTCCCACACATCCCGAGGCATCCAAGGGCTGCACAGGAGCCACGTCTATAATAAAATTAGGGTTTTCCTTCTTATTGGCCAAGGCATTTAGCACTGAGTATATAAGCTGTAATTTCAATTTTAGAATCATCTCTTCCTCAACCTAATTCGGTTGAGAGCTCAAGTCAGATTAGGGTTAGGATTAGGTCATCTTCTCCATTTTTTTTTTCTTCTTCTTCCTTAGGCCAGCATTTGCTGGCTATGATCTTTGTATACAGTTAAGTGTAGTTTATTTCAATTTTACAATAGGTTTGGTATGAATTTTGGGAGCTGTTGTGGGTTGTTTTGCACAAGGCTGCTGTCTTGAGGGCACCATTGTAAGTATCTTTATTGCAATGAATTTCCAATTTTTAGAGCTTAATCAGATTTGTATTTGTTCTATGCTTTGCATATGGATTTCTATGGGTTTGATACACCCATTATTGTTTGAGCTTGTAGCCTTGCAACAATGGTGACTGCAGCAGTTTTCTTGTTCTATCTTACTCCTCTGTGATTTGGATAGCCTCTGTGGATAACCTGTGACTATTTAAGTGGACAGACTATAGCCCTAGGGTGAGTCTAAATCACAGATCTGAGATTGATGCTTCTTCTCTGCACTTGAGCTTATAGCCTTGTGGGAGATTGTGCAGAGACAAGCCCCCCTTTATTTTATGTAACTGTGATCATCTCTTAGATCTGATCTTCTGCAGAGATTGTAAACTTGTGAGTTGAGTCATTGTAGGCCTTTGTAGCAATGACCAGCTGAGTTGAAGTCCCCAAACAATCTCTGATTATCTGTGGTTTTCACTGGATTTTCAAGGGTTGTTTACTCCTATAAATGCATGAGATTGTAGCCTTGCAAACATAGTGTCTGCAATGGGTTTCTTGTTCTGATTTGATTCATTGGTGGGAGGAAATCTATTGGATAATCTGTGACCATTTAAGTAGACAGGTTATAGCCTTAAGATCAATCCACACCCTTGGATTAGGTTAGTTTTCTGATTTAACCCAGGTGGTTTGATCCTCTCTATTGGATAATCTGTGGCCATTGAAGTGGACAGATTATAGCCTTAAGAGACCAGTTTAAATCATAGGGGTTGGATTGGATTCATCCACCTTGCTGATGTGCTTGTAGCCATATGAAGGACTGCTGTAGAGACAACTCTAGAGCCGAGTTGCATGACTGATGTGACCTTAGCTTAGTTGCATACTTCTCACCATTTTATTTTTGTTATTTTATCACATCACCATCACCCTTCTTTTAACCCTTTCTATAGTATAGGACTGCATTTTATTTCCTATTATTAATTGTAGTTTTAGTTGTGACAGCACACACCCTTTCTTTAAGATTGCCAGATCTATAGTTAGATCTGGAGGCTTACTAACATAACCCTTTCTGGGTTCTAGATCAAGTTTCCCTGTGGGAAAAACTCTTACTTATCAAAACTTTCTACAATAGGCCTTGTATCTTGCAGGTTGTTCTTTATGCTGAAATCCAGTCCCTCTCATTTTATTTTATGCTAAATTTTAACCATCCATTTTATAATAAATTCTGTCAGCATAAAGTAGACAACAAGTTTTTGATTGCAGAAGTGGCTGCCCCCATCACTAATGATGGCCCTAGGGGTGCGAAATCTGGAGAAGATATTTTCTTTAATGAATTTCGGGACAACCTTATGGTCATTGGTCCTTGTGGCAGTTGCTTCTACCCATTTAGAAACGTAGTCTACAGTCACAAGGATAAAATTGTAACCATTTGAAGGCGGAAAGGGGCCCATAAAATTAATTCCCCAAATATCAAACAAGTCTACAACAAGGATGGGCTGCAGTGACATTGAATTTCTTCTTGACAGGCCACCCATCCTTTGACATCTGACACAGGCCTTGCAGTGTGTATAGGCATCCTTGAACAAGAAGGGCCAATAAAAATCACACTGCAACACCTTAGCTGTTGTCTTCTTCCCACTGAAGTGACCCCCACAAGCATTTTCATGGCACTTGCTCAGAATACTTGGGATGTCATTCTCAGGGACACATTTCCTTATAATTTGGTCTGCACAGTACTTGAATAGGCATGGATCCTCCTAGAAAAAATACTTGACTTGTGAGAAGAACAAGTCTTCATCCATTTTGGACTAATGGGAGGGGATCCTGCCAGCAGCCAAGTAGTTAACAATGTTGGCAAACCAAGGTACAATAGACTAAATAGCAAATAGCTGCTCATCACGGAAAAGATCCATAACAGGTGTAGCAGCACATTCATCCACCAAAATCCTAGACATGTGATCAACCACCACATTTTCTATTCCCTTTTTGTCTTTGATCTCAAGATCAAACTCTTGCAATAAGAGGATCCATCTTATCAACCTAGGCATGGCATCCTTTTTGCCTTGTAGGTACTTAAGGGCTGAGTGGTTAGTGAATACAACAATTTTAGACCCAAGTAAGTAAGGTTTGAATTTATCCATAGCAAAAATAACTGCCAAAAACTCCTTCTCAGTTGTGGTGTAATTGAGTTGAGCTTCTGCCAGGGTTTTGCTAGCATAGTATACCATAGATGGCAGCTTGTCCTTTCATTGTCCTAGGACAACACTTACATCCAAGTCTGATGCATTACACATCAGCTCAATGGGAGAGAGTAGTCTGGGGCTTGAATCACAAGGGCAGAGGTTAGGCATTTCTTTAAGACTTCAAATGCCTTAAGGCACTCAGCAGAAAAATCAAATTACACATCCTGACAGAGCAGGTGGCACAGAGGTTTAACAATTCTGCTGAAGTCCTTGATGAACCTCCTATAGAATCCTGCATGCCCAAGGAAAGATCTGATCTGTATGACAGTTTTTGGTGGACGCAAGTGTGAGATTAAGTCAACTTTGGCTCTATCCACCTCAATGCCTCTGTGGGAAACCACATGGCCTAACACAATTCCTTGTGTTACCATGAAGTGGCTCTTCTCCCTGCTTAAGACTAGGTTGGTCTCTTCATATCTTTGTAGCACTAAGCTGAGGTGACTCAAACAGTGACTAAAACTGTCCCAAAAAATTAAAAAATCATTCAAAAAGATTTTCAAAAACTTGTCAATCATATCAGAGAAAATGACATACATGCATCTATGAAAAGTGGCTGGGGCATTCACAATCCAAATGACATTCTTCTATATGCAAAAGTACCAAATGAACAGGTGAATGTGATTTTCTCTTGGTCTTGAGGGTACACAGGTATTTGGTTATAACCTAAGTATCCATCAAGAAAATAGTAGTATGCTTTCCCAACCAATTTGTCTAGAATTTGGTCAATAAAGGAGAGAGGGAAGTGGTCTTTTCTGGTTTTGGAATTGAGCTTCCTATAATCAATACAAACCCTCCAACCAGTGGTCTTCCTAGTTGGCATCAACTCCCCAGAATCAGAAGTGACAATAGTTATGCCTGACACATTAAAGTATTCCTTCTTGGTGCAGGAACAAAAGCTTCCAGTGATCATCTCTTCCTCTCTTACTAGTGAGCAGGAAGAGGAATTATTAAATGACCTTAGTAAGAGAGGAAGAGATGATCACTGGAAGCTTTTTGTCCTGCCCCAAGAAGGCATACTTTAATATCTCTGGTAGCTATTTAAGCTCCAGATCAGGTGGGCTCTCAATGGAAGGCAACAAAGGTGCCTTGGAGGTCTGAGGCAGGGGCAACAATGTAGGTTTCCAACTGAAATGCTGCACTAGACCCACTAAAAACTCTGATGTGATGTTGTCTTCAGTTATAAAAATTTGGGCCTCCTTCTCATCCTCACTCCAAACAGTCTCCAGATTCTCAAAAATATTATCCCAATCTAGCAGATCGGATAACTCTTCTTCTACAAGGTCCTCTAGTACATCCACTGCTTAGCAGTCCTCAATGTCAAGCTGAGGTTGCTTAATAGCATTGTACATATTTAACTAGGCCTTCATGTTCCCAAAGGTTACCTCATCACCCCAGACCTGCATTGAATGCATGCATTGGCAGTGGCCAAGAATGACCTGCCCAAGATGACAGGAATTGGGGTTTTATTTTTGTAAGGGTCCATGTTCAAAATCAGGAAATCAGCAGGATAGTAGAACTTTTCCACTCCCACCAAAACATCCTCAACTATACCCATAGGCCTTCTCTTAGACCTATAAGCTAGATGGAGCATAATGGGAGTTGGTTTCAGCTCCCCCAAACCTAGCTCCTCATATACTAAATATGGGAGCAGGTTGACATTGGCCCCAAGTCTAAGAGAACTCCGCCTATGGTATGGTTTCTAATGATACAAGGGATGGTAGGTACCCTTGGGTCTTACAGTTTTTCAGGTCTGGCTATGGACAACACTGATTCCATATATTCTGTTGCAAAGACCTTCTCGGACAACTGCACTTTTGCTTTTCTCTTTTGTGTGCAAAGGTCCTTTAAAAATTTAGCATAGGCAGGGACCTATTTGATAGCATCAAGCAGGGATAAATTAATCTTGACCTGCTTGAAGGTCTCCAGCATTTCCTCCATCTAAGCATTCCCCTTGTCAAAAGGAGATGGGCCAACAAGTGCATGAGGAAATGGCAGCTGAGGTACTGCTGATACCTCAGCTGCATGCTTAGCAATATCATGGTCAATTTTTTTTTTTCTTCATTTATTTCTTTTTGTTGGGGCTCAACATTAGCCCCATTATTTTCTTCCTGCTGCTCCAGAGCAGGGGATGAGTTTATTTCTTCTTTTTCACTCACATTCTTTTCTTTTTCACTGTTCTTGGTCTCCTCAGATGCTCTGCCCACCTGATTATCAATCACCCTGCCACTCCTTAGGGTGGTAATTGCATTAGCCTCCTCATGAGTAGAGGAGTCTTCTTCAATCATGTATTGATCCTTAGGGTTGGCCAAGGGTTAACTAGGCAACCTGCCCTCCTCTCCCTTATTCAAAGCATTATAGATTTGTCCAAGTTGGTCATCTATTTTCTTAATACTTTGACCATGAGAGTTCACAGTCTGTGCTAAGGTTCCCAGATTTTTCATTGATGGCAACATTTTCTCTTCAAAAGAAGAGGATCTAGGCTGTGATGGGGGCAAAACCAAGTGGTTTGGCTGTGGGGCAGGCAACTAAAATTTTTACCTAGGTGCATATCCCTGGTTGTAATATGGCTGTGGTCTATAAGGTAATGCCAATTGCTGCTGCTGGGGCTGTTGATATGTGTCTTGCCTCTACCTCAAATTGGGGTGGTTTCTCCATTGGTACCTAGCAGGCTACTGCCCATATGCCTGGGTAGCATTGACATGTTCCAAAACCAGTTTAGGGTATCGATTGGCTGATGGACAGTCCAAAATTGAGTGTGTGGGGGACTGGCATATCAGACATGGCTGCTCCACTTGTGCAACCAGTCTAGGCTACATCACACTCATTAGCTTGTCAAATTTCATGGTCAAGCTGTCCACCTTTTTCTCAAGGCCACTATGCACATTGACTTTAAACATCCCACCTCTAGAGGTGGATTCTTTTGCCATTCTAGCTAGAGTCTCAATGTCATTGCGGGACATAAACTCCTGTTGCATGGAATTCTCACTTATAATGTCAAACAGTTCCCAAGCCTCATCAGCTGTCTTGTGGAGATAGGTACCTCCACATAAGGCATCCACCATATCCCTACTCTTGGGATCAATCCCTTGGTAGAAGACTTGAACAAGTTGCCACTGAGGGATTTGGTGGCGGGGACATTGCTTTAATAGCTCTTGAAACCTTTCCCAAGCTCCATGAAAATCTTCAGTTGAGGACTGAGTAAATGAAAGTATGCTCTTCCTCATCTGGCTGGTTTTATTTATTGGGAAAAATTTAACAAAAAATGGCATTGGAGATCATTCCATGACTGTATGCTATTGGCTGTGATTATGGAGAGCCAAGTTCTAGCTTTATCCTTTAGGAAAAAAGAAAAAAGTCTTAGTTTGATGGCTTCATCTCCCAAGCCAGCAATATTGAATGTGGTGCAAAGTGCCAAGAACTCATTGATGTGCTTATATGGGTCTTCCTTACTTAACCCATGAAAGGATTGCAGCATGTTGATGGTGGAAGATTTAATTTTATAGTTTCCCTGAGCTGCAGGAAATTGAATACAGAAGGGGGATGTATATGCCCCTGGTGTATTAAATTCTTTCAGGGTTCTCTGTTGTTCACCATTTCAGCTGGCACAGTATTCTTAATAGGGGTTTATGTGATGTTTCTAAGTCTAAAGACCCTTTCTACCTCAGGATTTAGAGGTTCTAATTCAAGGTTAAGGGACCTTCTACCATGCATACACACACACTAAACAAGTAAAGGAAACCACAGACAGCACACCGAAAAAAAAAAAAAATTTATAAACAAGAAGAAACTATTAACGGGTACTAATGAACTACTGAGAATAAAAATAACAGAAATGGAACTGAGATTTAAGGTGAAAGACATGCAAACTAGAGGTAGCAAAGATCCAGCTGCAGCTCTAATTTTTCCCCTTCTACTGCTATCCAAATTTGTAACAATCACAACAGATTTAGTAGTACTTTTATTCAAAAACAGACACTGCTACAAAGAATTTTGTAAATACAAATACAATATAACTCAGGTCTACTAATTAGATCAAAGGATCTCAGTAGCGGCGCCAAAAACTTGTTGTCTACTTTATGCTGACAGAATTTATTATAAAATGGATGGTTAAAATTTAGCAGAAAATAAAATGAGAGGGAATGGATTTCAGCATAAAGAACAGCCTGTAAGATACATGGCCTGTTGTAGAAAGTTTTGATAAATAAGAGTTTTTCCCACAGGGAAACTTGATCTAGAACCCAGCAAGGGTTATGTTAGTAGGCCTCCAGGTCTGAATACAGATTTGGCAATCCTAAAGAATGGGAGTGTGGTGTCACAACTAAAACTACAATTAATACTAGGAAATAAAATGCAGTCCTATACTATAGAGAGGGTTAAAAGAAGGGTGATGGTGATGTGGTAAAATAACAAAAGTAAAATGGTGAGAAGTATGCAGCTAAGCTAAGGTCACATCAGTCATGCAACTCAGCTCTAGAGTTGTCTCTGTAGCAGTCCTTAAGATGCCTACAAGCACATCTGCAAGGTGAAGGAATCCAATCCAACCCCTGTGATTTAAACTGGTCTCTTAAGGCTATAACCTGTCCACTTCAATGGTCATAGATTATCCAATAGAGAGGATCAAACCACTTGGGTTAAATCAGAAAGTTAACCTAATCCAAGGGTGTGGATTGATCTTAAGGCTATAACCTATCCACTTAAATGATCACAGATTATCCAATAGATTTTCTCCCACCAATGAATCAAATCAGAACAAGAAACCCATTGCAAACACTATGTTTGCAAGGCTACAAGCTCATGTATCCATAGGAACAAACAGTCCTTGAAAATCCAGTGAAAACCATAGATAATCAGAGGTTGTTTGGGGACATAGAATTAGCTGGTCATTGCTACAAAGGTCTGTAATGACTCAACTCACAAGTCTGCAATCTCTACAAAAGATCAGAACTAAGAGCTGATCACAGTTATGTAAAATAAAGGGACGCTTGTCTCTGCACAATCTCCTACAAGGCTACATGCTCAAGTACAGAGAAGAGGCATCCATCTCAGATCTGTGAGTTAGACTCACCCTAGGGCTATAGTCTATCTACTTAAATGGTCACAGGCTATCCACAGAGACTATCTAAATCACAGAGAACTGAGATAGAACAAGAAAACTGTTGTTGTCACCATTGTTGCAAGGCTACAAGCTCAAACAAAAATGGGTACATCAAACCCATAGAAATCCATATGCATAGCATATAATAAATACAAATCCGATTAAGCTATAAAAATTTGCATTTCATTGCAATAAAGATACTTACAATGGTGCCCTCAAGATAGCAGCCTTGTGCAGAACAACCCACAACAACTCCCAAAATTCATACAAAACCTATTGCAAAACTGAAATAAACTACACCTAACTGTATACAAAGATCATAGCCAACAAATGCTAGGCTAAGGAAGAAGAAAAAAAAAATTGAGAAGATGACCTAATCCTAACCCTAATCGGACTTGAGCTCTCAGCCGAATTAGGTTGAGGAAGAGATGATTCTAAAACTGAAATTACAGCTTATATACTCAGTGCTAAATGCCTTGGCCAATAAGAAGGAAAACCCTAATTTTATTACAGACATGGCTCCTGTGTAGCCCTTAAATGGCTTAGGATGTGTGGGAATAGATTAGGGCCTCGGATGAGTGCCCTAAAATGGTGGAAATTCCCAAAGGGTCCTTGTGTATGGATTGGGAAATGGGAACCCGAGCTTCGCGCAACTGCTTTAGCTTTGAAGTGCATTTCACGTGGCTTTGATGACTAGTCGTGAGGCTAGATTAGCTGCTGGAGAGGCCTCACGAGGCACTGCCTTGTAGTGAATGGTGCATCTCACGTAGCTAGGCCTTCTGGTGCTCTGGTCGCGAGGTTCTTGCGTAGCTAGTCGCCAGGACGGAATATGGCTTGTCGCGCGGCTGGCTTCAACTTTGAAGTACGCGAGAGCTATGCGAGAAAAGGTTCTAGGTGTCTCTCTCCTCTTTGAGCTGCGCGAGATTCTGGCCCTCTTGAACTGTTAGAACCTCGCGAGTTCTTTTCCGTTATGAGCTACGTGAGATGTGCGCAAGCTCTTTACTATGCTGCCTCTTTGGACTACGGGAGATGCTCGTGCGGCTGCTTTTGATTTCAGCTGCGCGAGGCTTGTTCTCTGGTTCTCTACTGCAATGCACATGCTACTGCAGCCATCTGCTCTGATTAGGTCCATGTTTCTCTCTTTTGTCAGGCTTCTGAGTCGTACTTAGGCAACCTTTATGGTCACCATGGTGTGTTCCTCCATGGTGTTTCATCTGTTCCTCACTGGGCTTCTCAGTTTGGTTTTAGAGCTTCTCTTTTTGGCCTCAACATATGTGACAATTATGTTAAGCTACAGTCATTATTCTAAACTACAAAATAGTCTAAAACACAATTATTAGATTGCTTCAAGAAGTAGTAAAGGCTAGGTTAAGAGGTGAAAAATGATAGTTTTCAATGCTTAACATGACATAATGAGTGAAATGAATACGGAAATCTGGAAATTGAGTAAAGTGAATAAGGAATACTAGCTTGGGCTCCTTTTAACATCAAATATGTGCTCTATTATCACTTTTGTTCTGCCATCGATTATCTGACCTATTAAATCTTTGAATTCCTTCTTAAATATCCGATCTGCTTCTACTTTGAACTCCATCATTAGTAAGATGTAACTGCTATTGATATTCTTCTATTCAGCTTAGATGTTAGCTCACTCTCGACTATACGTCACAAGTATAGGTTTGAGAAAGGCCCAGACTACATACTAGAAGAAGAGGACCTTTCGCCTAAGGATTTGTACACTATTTTACGATCGTAGATTTTAGTATATTATGAATTTGGTAAGTTAAGGCTTGGTACTTTTGTACTGTTGTACACTACTCTTAGGTGATGGTTGGTCATCACTGGTGTTTATTTACTTCTATTCATGTTGAATATGAACTGAAGGTTTTAATTATACCTTATATTTGTACCAAATATTCTATATCAGATCATGTTCTGCGATCTGGCGGTCTGAATTTTCCCATTTGGTTTTGGCTTAAGGTTAAAATAATAATAATAATAATAATAAAATATCTCTGAAAAATTAGGTTGGGAAAATTTGGACTGTCACAGTTGATATCAGAGCTTAGGCATTAGGTCTTATGGGAAATCAGAGCTATGGCAGTAGATTCTATCGAGATATAAGAGACCCAACTATGGTAGGTTCTGTCGGAGTCCTAGTTTCAAGTCTTAATTGTAATCAAACATAATCTAAGTTGGAAACCCGAGGGATATGACTTTAGGTTTTGTCATAGCATAGGGGATATAGGAAGATCACTTACTATTAAGACTCTGGACCTTCACGATCATTGCTGATGAAATTTTTAAACATGACAGATTATTATGGCTCCACGTGTCAGAGGAGGTAGAGGCAGACTGAGAATGGTCCGCATGACGGATGTTATTGAAGGTGAGGGTACGTCGCATGGGAATGATAGTGGTAGTGATAGACAAGTATTGGAAGCCTTGGCTAGCAATATGGCTTAACAGACAACTTCAATGGCTCAACAGACAACCTTAATGGCTCAGCAAGCAGAGTTGCAGATTGCTGCTATAGCTCAACAAGAAGAGTCGATTGCAGCCAGACACCAACCCTCCGAGTTTTCTGAGTTTAGGAGGATGCGACCTCCTAATTTCTCGAGTCAGACAGATCCGTTGGAAGCCGAAAGTTGGCTAGACAAGATGGAGAAGATTTTTGAGGTGCTTCAATGCATCAATGTTGAGAAGGTTCAGTGGGCAACCTTCAAGCTAGACGGAGAGGCTAGGCCTTGTTGGAAGTCAGTGTCCAGAACTAGAGAACAGGAGATCCCCAATACTCCTTGGACATGGGCAGAGTTCGTTGAGACATTCCACGATCAGTACTTTCCCAAGATAGTGAGAAACCAATGGGAGGTACAATTTATAAAATTGGAGCAGAATAAGATAACTGTGCGAGAGTACGGGGCTGAGTTTGATAGACTATCGAGATTTGCACCTCAACACATGACCACCAAATTGATGAGGACTAGGAAATTTTAGCTTGGCTTACGGCCTAACATCTAGGAGAGAGTTTCAATCTTTGAGTTAGAAACTCAAAGATTGAAACGTATGCGAGAGTTATGGCTAAGGCCCTTACCGCCGAGGAAGCCATCAAAAAGATGTATCAGTGGAGAGACCAACAGAATAGTAGCGATGCCCATCGAGTGCAATCTTATGCTTCCGAACAGATAGGCAAGGAACCGAGACTACTGATACCCACATCTATCTAGCCTGCTCATACTACTTACTCGAGACCATCCATGCCTACGACTTCGAGACATTTTAACGTTTCACACCCTACTATTGTTGCAGTATCAAGGGTGCATCAACCGTCATGCACCACTTCATCCGCATTGGTTGACTCATGTGCACGATGTGGACACGACCATAAGTGTGACGACTGTTGGTGGGCTAAGGGAGCATGCCTTAAATGTGGAAAGGTAGGATATCGTATAAGAGATTGTCCCTACATAAGGAATGAAACACCTTCGTAGGTGAGTAGGTCATAAACTCAAGAGTTGGGTTTTCACCCTGTCAATACTCAGTGTATCCGTTGTTTTTGGTATGAGCTTCATGAGGAAATAGACATCTTTGGTGTAACTTTTAAAGGACTCGTAAATTTGGTAGTAGTAGTGATTAGTCTTGTAAATGAATGGTTTAGCTTCCTTGTGAATGAATGGCTTCGATTTCTTCAGCAACTGCTTTAAATATATATTTTTAGCAGGTGGTAGGTAACAACCAATTCCTACAATCCATGCCCAAAGTAATCGGATAAATTTTTGAGGATGAAAATTCCTATTAGAAGGGGTGAATATAATGACTCTAATTTTGATCATATTGAATTATACTCATACCTTTTTAAATATGGCACGTCAATTTTCGAGGACAAAAATTCTTTAAGGTAGGAAGAATGTAATGACCCGAAAAATTCAAACCCGAACTCGACTGACCTTGTGTGCATGACTGGCATGAAAATCGATGTCGCTTTAAACCTTTAATTAAATAATTACATAATATTGGGATAAAGGTTGTAAAAAGAAATCAGGTTAGAAACTTGATTGAAGCCTTTAGTGAGAACGCCGTGCATCGACTCGCGGTGTGCCGCTCAACACCGAAGCCAGACCCTTGGGATAAATGGATAGAATTTTGTGGCTAAATATCTAAGATATTTAGTTGGTGGTTTTTGTGGGTTATAAATGGGGGAAGCTTAGAGCCTAAGCTATCTTGCAATAGAGAACTTGAGAGAGAGCCGGAGACGAGGACACCTTGCCGCGTGGAACCTTTATGAGTTTTCAACTGTGTGGTCGTCGTAGGCTCCGTACTCTCCATTAGATCTTGATCATCGTTTAAGCTCCGCCTTGTGAATCCCGACCGTTTGAAACCCTTGGATTTGGAATGAGTGCGAGCCGTTCGCCTTGGACATGTCTTCAACGATTTGAAAAGGTCAAGCTTAACGTGTGAGGGTGAACGACATCATCTTGAACTTCATCGTGATCAATCGCCGTGGAATCGCCGTGAGAATCCGAAGTTTCGTTTTGAAACCCTTTTTTGGACAACGATTCTTAAAGTTACGAAATTGATCGAAGAAAGGTTAGTTTCTTTAATTTTGACAGTCTAAATTCGTAGAATAAATGTCCTAACATGTAAGTGTATGTGTGTGTGTGATTTGTTGAAAATCATTAAAAAATTAGGTGAAATTTGAGGAAAAATAGACCAAGGAAGATGACCGAAGGGTTTTGAACCCGTCGAAATTCGAACCATCAAATTTGGAAACTGATCGATCAAATTGAGACAATATCAATCAAATTGAGAAATGATCGATCAAATTTAGAAATGATCAATCAAATTGAAAAATGATTGATCAAATTCGAATTCGATCGATCAAATTGTATAATATATCTATAGAATAGAAGGTATGTTTTTTTGGAATTTGATCGATTAAATTGGGAATTCGATCAATCAAATTTGGAATCCGATCGATCAAATTGAAAATTCGATCGATCAAATTTGACTGAAGTGCCGACACTGCTTCGGTATTTTGGCCATAACTTTTTACTCCGAACTCCGATTGATGTGATTCTTATGGTGTTAGAAAGAGGACAACGAGCTCTACAACTTTTATGATTTAACCAACTCATTAATCAAATTTTTTGAGAGTCAAAATTAAGTGGGAAATTGGGTCAAATTTTAAGTTGGCACGAATATGCCCATTTCCGCATCGTTTTTGGGAAATCATATAAATACGCCAAATTTATTAGTAATTATATTTAGTCCTTAATACATCATTGACTTTATACCACAATTTAATTTTTTCGAACTTTTATAGCCCCATTGAGGTTATCATTTTTTTAATTTATTACTTTATAATATATTACCAAATTTTATTTTACTTTTTTTATATTTGGTCAAAGTTTTACTTTTTAAAAAGTAGATATCTGGTCAAATTTTTATAGTTGGACTTTTGTAACTTGTTGGTACATTGCAAAGTTTACTCTTGATCAAAGTTGAAATTTTGGTCAAAGTTTAAATTTTATAAAAATTTAATTTCCCTTTAACGTGTAACCTTACAGTAGATATTAATATTTACAACTTTGTTATTTAGCTTCACTACAAAAATAAGGTATTTTAGCGGCACTTGTTGTTAAAGCAATTTTTTCTACCGGCAGTTTTTGGTAGCGACAGGACTAATAGCAACAGTTTTTTGTTAAAAAAACTGCCGCTAATAATCATATTTTTTGTAGTGTTTACACATATTTATTAATAAAAAATTTAAGTTTGGTCAAAGTTTGAATTTTAATTTGAGTTTGATTTTTTCAAACTCGGACTTATATAACTTGGTAATAAATAGTGATTATTTTGGTGTTAATTTGTAACATAATAAAATATTATTAAAAAATTTATCGATTAATATTTGACTTTGATTATGATTTTGATAAGAAAAAAAAAAGAGTTAATCTATGACTAGTGCAACACCAATTGATAATTTAGGTATTTTCCTACATAAATCTTTTTCTTCTTTTCCCACTAAATATTTGTTCAAACTAACAGAAAGTAGAAAATATATGATCCAAACTTAAAAACTCATTTTCAATTTTTTTTTTTCTTCAAACATACTAATCAAAGAAGAGAAATCAATTTCCAACGAAAGTCATTTCTCAAACACACTTATCAAACAGTGAAAATTTCATTTCTAGAAGAAATCATTTCCCATGAAGTCAATTAGAAAATTAATTTCATTTCCTCTTTGGAGTTTCCTTGCTATCAAACATGGCCTAAAGTCAAACCTCACAATTGGAAATCAACCATAAAGGAAACCTATAAGTTTTATTACTTACCTACGTAGTTCAAATAACTCTAAGAGGTGGAATTCTAAATTATATATTAATATTTTATTAATCAATTTCAAAATTATAAGTGTAGACGAACTTTATTATCTCTTTATTTATATATTGCAAACTTATTTTTTATAATTTAATTGTTGAATATGGATAAATTTCTTAAGCGAGTCTATTCTCCAGCCATCTAATTTCTTAAGCAAACCTCGTTCTTTTTATAATTTAAGTATTCAAGTAGTCCTCATGAATATTTGTTAGCCCAGGAAGTTAAAAACGAAAAAAAAATAAAAAATTAGTTAGTCTAGAAAGAGAGGTCATGAGAGGATTCAAAGTGTTCTATTGAAGCAATATAAATTGTTTAAAGTGCTTAGAATTTGATGGCAATGATCTATTAATGGACATGTTTCTTGGGCAAGTAAAGTTCATACAGTATATAGCTACTCGAACAGTGGATTGGTCATTATTATCGGCCGATCCACTTATAATACGGGTTTCAATTGAAGTTTTTATGTACAGCATTACAAATTAGATTGTGGGTTTCAATTGAAGTTTTTATGTACAACATTACAAATTAGATTGTGGGTATACTGTGACAGCCCGATTTTTCCCAAGTCGTAAAAACCAGTATCATAATTTTTTTTTTCTTTCCTACATCGTAAACTCAGGAAAAATCGATCCGTTAGATCACACTTTATAATCCGAATACAGAAATTTCTTGATATACCTACGAGAATAGAGTCAAGTAAAAATATATATAACAACCAAAAGGTTTCTTCTATACTAAACCATTTAAACAAAATGGGCCATAAGAAAATCACCGGTGATGGCCGACCATCACCTAAGCAGTGACTTCCAAAAATATACTTACATTACACTTCTTACAATGTATTAAATCTCCGGACATACCAAGTCCAAATTCAAAGACTCTAAATACCCACTATACAAACCAAAACATGACTCGCCCCATCCTCACCTAGGGTAGAATTCCTCAAACGGGAGATCCCAAGCCTTCTTCCAAAGTTCGCTCCTGATCCACACTTGTACCTGTGACGTATAGTCGAGGGATGAACTTCATCCAAGCTCAGCAGGGAAAAACTCATTGCATGCATATTACGAACATCAAACATATACCTTATGATAGAATGAACACAAAGCTTATCAAAACAGATGCACACTAGTGATGTCATGACATGAAACGCATACATGGCACTTGGAAACATAAACGCAAGTTTACCTTATGGTCTTGATATAAAATAAAAACTTAAGAGTACTTTACTTAATTTATTGCATGAGGAACTATAGCCTCGAGCCCCCGATGGAATACCCACCATTGTCGTTCACATGAATCATTTTTACATATATCCAAGGTCCTATAGAGTTGAACACTTGGCCGAACACAAATTACCGTTGTACGGTAGGATTCACATATTACACATATCACAAAGGGTGTAAGGATTGGCCGTCATACCGGTCACGGATATTCTGTCGCGTCAGTCACGGTTATACCGCCGCGTTGGTCGGGTATTCACATATAAACCTCAAATCGAAGTGCATACATATAGCTTATCGTCGTGTAAAGTGATAATTATAACTAAGTTTGAAAGTCCGTACAATTTCTCAAACACACGCATCAAATCGGATTTAATCTTGAAAGATTCATCATAACCACACATATTTTCGGAAACATACTTATGCATATTCTTTCTCAATTCAAAGTCATAACAAAACTCACATGATTTTAACAAAGAACACCTCATATCAAAATTCGCATGATTTTATCAAAGAATGCATCATATCAAAGCTCACATGATTTTATAAAAGACACATCATACATAACACACACATGCTAATGTATTAAATGCACATGATATTAAGTTTTCCCTACCTCAAGTCACGTTTAAATCGTTCCACAAATAGCTCCTACGAGAGTCCACTACGTATTCTCAATATGTTAATCCTACATTAAAAATATCCAAACTTTCTCTTAGGAATGTTTAAAAGAATTTATGTTATACATTTCTAAAGAATTTAGAGCAAAAGAACAAACTTAAGTACTCTGTTTCTCGTGCAAGTGAGCTTTGAAGCTCGGGCGCGCGAGCACAAAACTAGTCATTTCTCGCTCGACCGATCTAACATTTAGTTATCTGAAGAGTGTCATGCGAGGTCTAGCGTGAGTGAGACTTATTTCACTTAAGTCCTCGTGCGAGCGAGGGTCAGAGCATCAAATACTACATATGCCTTCTGAAGGCCTCTCGCGCGAAAGAGAAATAGCTCGTTCGAGCGAGCTCATGACAATCTTAAATTGACCTATCTTTTCGCTAAATTTTGACCTTTAAATATTTAGATTCAAGCATTGTTTAATTCACAAAGGTTGTAGATATTGTTGTTCTCTTTCCAATGCCATGAGAATCACATCAATCACAGTTCGGAGTGAAAAGTTATGGCAAAAAATACTGAAGCTGTATCGGTACTCTAGTCAAAACGTGTCAACTTTGAGCTGGGCCTAACTTCCAACTCCATTTTGACCCTCAAAACATTTGATTCATAAGTTGGTTAATTCATAAGAGTTTTAGATTTAGTTGTCTTCTTTCCAACGCGTCAAAAATTACATTAATCGGAGTTCGGAGTAGAACGTTATAGCTAAAATACCAAGATAGGTTCTGCCACTCACGCGAGTGAGTTTCAAAGCTCCCTCGGGCGAGCCTCAGGCGAACGACTGTGCGCGATTTTACACATTTTGGACTTTTAAAGACTCATTTTTCATCAAAACTCAATCTTTTTTATCTTAATCTTTTGCACACTTAACACACATCTTATCAAAACATTTATTAATGAAATTTTACATACTTAAGTGTCGATTTCTCACCTTTAAACCGACGATTCACTTGAAGAACAGATCGTCTTCTTCCTTGCAAGTAAATGGGTTTATCAAACCCCTTTTGATCTTTCCAAATTCTACAACCACCATGATGCTGACGCGATCGTAGGGTGATCTTCCACACACACCTCGTACAATCTCACCACGATTTAGCGGCTCAACGCACCCGAATCTCTTGCCAAGAACAATGAGTTTTCAAAACCCCATTCGGTTTCAATCACGTTCGTCAACTCGCCAATCGTCGCAACAACCACAATCTCTTCCTCACTCAGGCTTACTAATTTTTCACGAGATTCCAAAGCTTTGAAGCACCCGAATCTCAATGATTTCTTCTTCTTCTTCCTCTTCTCCTTTTCTCTCTAGAAACCCAAACCCCCAAAATTGCAAACGGTAAGGCTTCTCAAAGAAGCTTTGCCCATTTTTTTTTTTAATAACTTAAAGGGCCTAGTTCCCTTATGTAACACATGCACCCATTTAAGTGTTAGCCTTACCTAAGGAACTAGACTCCATGTGAGACAATACACCAAAGCGAGGTGTTAGCTATTCTGTAAATAACCCATTGGTTCAGTGTGGGGCCTATACACCCAACCCACTTATCAATTGGACTCAATGTTGAGCCAACATACCAAGGCTTGGTATATGAACCCATCAAATGGTTAACACACAATCTAAATTAATCCTCTTTCACTTAAAATCTAACCTAAAATAACTCAATTTCATAAAATCAGGCATGTGACCAGTCGGTCACACGCACCGAGGTACACTATTCAAAGTCAAATTTTTTCAGGATGTTACATTCTTCCCTCCATAAGAATTTTCGTCCCTGAAAATATACAAAAGTATCTTGAGTAGAAATGCAATTACTCACACCATCTACGTAAACACACATAACCACTTTATGTGAAAATAGCCACAGCTACACAACCACAATTCAAACCTACGCATTCCCCTCTTAGTCTACACATCGATGCAAGTCATATTGATATAAACACACATGTACCTGCATATGCCGACATTTACACACCGGCAATTCATGCATCAAAATCTACCTTTATGAGTACCATATCCATTCTATAATTACTCAAATTCCTTCTCGTTCGTTCTTTAGAATTATCTAATAGCAGTTGTATTGAAAAATTTTAACCATTCACCTATAAATGTGTAAATTCACAACCATTTACATCCAACAACTGTCATTATTCACAAGTTATATTCGTCAAAATTTGAAATATCCTACCCGTTTTCCTACAGTTATCTCAAGCTCAATCCGAAATCCACAGCTATCTCTCAACACCGTCATCGGGTATCCTCATTAAGAGTCAACTTCTTCCAAATTAGGATTATTAAAATCTCCACACCTTAAAGGAATTTTCGTGCTCAAGGAACCCACACACATAGCCATTATCTGTGGAAGTAGTCATAGCTACACAAGTTCAACTCATACGTACTCATTCCACCCGTAGTCCACACATCGATACAAGGCATATGGACATAGTCACACACGTACTTGTATGAAAGCACGCTCATAACTACACATACATATTCATAGTCTAATCAGCTACCCCCAAAAATCTGCATATCCACCCAAATGTTCTTAAATCCATTCCAAAATCACCAAAAAAGTATACAAGGCTTCCCATGTACAAAGTGTCTCCTATCGCACCCCCATAAAACAATAGAAATACATTAGAACTCCATAACAAATTTAATAATGGGTTAAATAGAACCTACCATGATACCTGAAAAATCCACACCTCTTCACATTGGAGATCCACTCGTCAAAATCTACTTAATTGAGTACGAGGTACTCAACTACACAATCCCCGATGTGCAGATTATTCAATATAGTAATCATTTGTTAAACTCAAATTGCACACGGCGAATGCTACGACGAATTACAATTATACACAGTCAAAACCTCATAATGTAATGGAGGTTGGCTACTACACAATGACTGAAGATCGACCACACATTGGTAATACTCTATCTACTGAACTTTTCAATAAGGATGTTCATCTCTCACTAACCAAACTGGTGCTTACTCAGGGATCGAAGGAATAGATCAGTGAACTAAACAAAGTATTTCCCAACTTAACAAAGTAGCTCTCTAATTAGTTGGTAAGGGCATATCCACAAAGGAAGATACAATAACCTTGAGTTTAGAATCATTAATCTAGAACTTTAACCATCAACAGGATTAACAATACTATCACGGACTTACAAACTTACTACTAACTCATTATGTGATCACTACAATGATGTTAACCATTAGGGACCCCTCCAGATTTCGGATAATACTTATCGAGTACAGTCGATCACGTAAGAAACTTATACTATTAATTAGAGAAAAGTTGATTCACTAAATTCCTGCTATCTCCATAAAAAATAAAAATTTTAACCATAATACGGGACAAATCCAAACTATCAATTAATAAAATTTCACACTGTCCAACTAGTCATTACTATAGATAAGGTTGAAACCATGGACTAGCACCCGTATAACAATACATCCCCGAAGCTGAATAAACATGGACATTAAAGTGGGGATGTCCAACAACCATATACTAGCACAGTTAATACAACTGTACAACCACTATAATCACCAAGATGTTGACAATGTTTAATAATCACCATATTAACCATGAACTAATAAGCGTAACGATTTGTCTAAAAATGCGATGCCCACCAAAATTCAAAATTATCAATCGGATACACTATTTTCATAGAGTAAAATTGCTTTAAATATCAATTGCAAGCATACCATAATAAGGATCTATGTTCGCCATCACCTACTTCCGTAGAGGTATGCAGTCATTACCAAAATGAGATTATTTGAATGTAAGATTTTAAAAGAAAAATCAGGGCTTTACCTTTTTGGTGAGGTTTGAATGAAATGTCTTGGAGAATCGAAGGTTGGACGGTCGTGTCTTTGATCTTCAAGAAGAAGCACATGAAAACCCTAAGAGAAAGCCATAAAATTTCAGAAGTTTTCGAACCTAAAAGGTTCAATTTATTTAAATACCGCGCGATTCGATCGATCGAATTAAATTTTGATTGATCAAATTTGACTTAGAGAAAACAACACCATGATTTCGATCGAACGAATTTAATATGCTTTAATTTAGTAAAAAAATTATTTTATGTTTGGTGGTTTCAATCGATTGGTTTGCACTTCAATCGATTGAATTAACAAAAAACACCTATTCAGTTTGATCTAAAATTTGCATTGGTTCCTCCACAATTGTCAAATCCTTGTAAACCTCAATCGGTGGTGCATTGAGTATGTGAGTCGGATCCCTCACATATTTTCGTAGCATGAGAATGTGAAAAATATTGTATACTCTATCGAGTTGCATGCGGGGGTAATGCGACCCTATATGAAACTTTGCCACTCTTCCCAATACTTCGAATGGTCTAATGTAGCGGGGACTTAGCTTTCCACGCTTTCCAAAATGCATCACACCCTTCATTGGTAAAATTTTCACAAATACGTGATCTCCCACTTGGAAATCCACGTTCGTTTTCTTGATATCGACATAGCTCTTCTGTCGGCTCTGAACCGTCTTGATTCTTTCTAGAATGATGCGAACGGTTTCAGCATTTTTCTTCATCACTTCTTGTCCCAATATAAATTTCACGTTGAATTCTTCCCAATTGATCGAAGATCTACACCTCCGTCCACACAGCACTTCATACGGAGCCATCCCAATGTTTTGCTGAAAACTATTATGATACGCAAATTCAATCAACGGTAAACATTGATCTCATGATCCCTAAAAGTCAATCATGCATGCTCTAAGAATATCTTCAATAATCTGATTAACTCTCTCAGTCTGACCATCGATCTGTGGATGAAATACCGAACTAAAGTCCAATCTCGTGCCCATGCCTTCTTGAAATCTTTGGCAAGATACTGAGGTATATAACGGGTCATAATCTGAAATGATGCTTATCGAAATACCGTGTAATTGGATGATTTCTCTCAAATACAAATCTGCCAGTTTGCTTGCTATATACGTTGTGTTGTAGGGCAGGAAATGTGCTGACTTTGTCAGTCGATCAACGACTACCCATATAGCATTGTGACGCTTCACCGTCCTTGGCAATCCTACAATAAAGTCCATAAAGATAGACTCCCATTTCCACCTCGGTATTGGTAGAGGTTGCAATAGACCTGCTGGGTGTTTATGATCCACCTTTACTTGCTGACACACCAAGCATTTAAAAACACATTCGACGATATCTTTCTTTAATCGTCTCCACCTATAACTTTTCTTCAAATCCTGGTACATTTTGGTACCCCCAGGATGAATAACATATTTGGATTTATATTCATCCAAAATTGTTTGCCGCAGATCGACATCAATTAGTATGCATAGCCGTCCTCTGAACAGTAATTGATCCATCTTCCTTAATAGAAAAGTCTACCCTGGTGCCGTCTATCACACCTTGCCTGATCTTCAAGAGCTCTGCATCTTTCATCTACAGCTCGTAAATTTGATCAAAATTTGTCGGTCAGATTGTGATATTAGCCAACAATGCACCATAAACATTCATCTCGATGTTCTTATCATACAAAGAAATGTCTTCCAACAATTTCCAGCGATAGAGTCCTACAACAAGACTAGCTAATTGAGCTGAGTTCTACAAACTCAACGCGTTTGCCACGACGTTCACTTTACCTGAGCAGTCATAGTCCTTGAGAAATTTTATCCCTCTCCGTTGGCTCATATGCACAGGTCTCAACACAACCAACAGAGCAACTAAATTTGATTGGTGTGCATATTGATTTGCATTCATCAATAGGGATTTTATATGATTGAAACTTGGCCATCACAATGGTAAGACTAAGTCTAAGGTTGTAGTAGTACTATTTAATTAATTAGTGAATTGAGACACCACTAAGAAAGATTCTATCTTCCTTCAAATCGAGGCTTAAGTCCTTAATTTTCTCATGCCGTAAGGATTTCTAAATAAAACTGTAATAATTATCAATCGCAGTCAAAGTTGGAAAGAGTGCTTCCAAACACCAAACATTAATAATTCATTAGTCTTGATGAGAAACATCATGGTTCAAACATCATACCTTGGAGGACTTCATTTTCCACTTGGGCATCCTGCGTCAATGCGTCACTGATGCGACTATGGCTTGTAGGGAGAATTGGCTCGAAAGAAGACGTCGATGTTACCTGCCCCCGACGCCTCACTGGGCAATCCTTGATTCGGTGCCCTTTCTCACCACACTTAAAACATGTGCGCAAAACTAATCGACACTCTTCCATTTTGTGGTGCTTCCCATAGTGCGCGCATATACCAATTGGTGTAGATGCGGAGATACGTAAAGCCTGTTGCCCAGCCTGAACTCTAGCAGCTGTCTGATCCGTAGAGCGAGGAGGTACATGGACAATCCCTCTGGCTGCCAGCTCACTCTGTGCAAAGATAGGAAGTGCACTATCCTGAACGGTGGACCGAGAAGTATCCTGAGTTGTTGCCGAAGTCGTTGCCACCTTTTTCATTGCAGGACAATCTCTTATCCGGTGTCCCATTCGCCCACAATTAAAGCAAGCACTCGTAGACCGTCTACAGTCTTTTACTAGGTGTCGCCTGTTACACCTAGAGCATGACTCAACCAATGTCGACGGAGATGTGTGGGTCATGTCTTTTAACATCGCCGTAAGTAATGCAGTTTGTTGGGCCATTGTGTTGATCATTGCTTCCAGCAACTGCCTATTTTGATCACTTTCTCTGGTGCATGCGGTCTTTGCTCTTTTGCGTGGTGCCATCGAGATCTATCAAAATTGACACAAGATTCCAATTAATAATGATTGTGATCACCATGGTCCCTATGTTCCAACAAAATCTAAACTTATTATTTCTACTAGTTGTACTTCTATCACAATCACCAAGTATCCCCACTATAAGTGATTGTGAGATCCACAACCCATGTCCTAAACAGAACTTTCAGCCACAGCTGTGAGTCTTCTAGAAAACCTAAGGCAAAAATTTTACTAACTCTGATAAAATCCTAATTGGATCATAGAAGACCCATGCCCTGATAAAACCTATTGCCTTAGTCTTGGGTCCCAACAAAACTTAATGTTCAAACTTTACTACCACAACGTCCCTAGAAGACCTAATGCCTAAGCTTTGATACTAACTGTGACAGCCCGATTTTTCCCAAGTCACAAAAACTCGTACCATAATTTTTTTTTTTTCTTACATCGTAAACTCAGGGAAAACCGATCCGTCGGATCACACTTCATAATCTGAATACCGAAATTTCTTGATATACCTACCTGAGTAGAGTCAAGAAAAAATATATATAACTACTAAAAGGTTTCTTCTATACTAAACCATTTAAATAAAATGGGCCGTAAAAAAACTACCGGTGATGGCCGACCATCACCTAAATAGTGGCTTCCATAAATATACTTATATTACACTTCTTACAATGTATTAAATCTCTGGATATACCAAGTCCAAATTCAAAGACTCCAAATATCCACTATACAAACCAAAACATGACTCGCCCCATCCTCACCTAGGGTAGAATTCCTCAAACGGGAGATCCCAAGCCTTTCTCCAAAGTTCGCTCTTGATCCACACTTGTACATGTGACGTATAATCGAGGGATGAACTTCATCCAAGCTCAGCAGGGAAAAACTCATTGCATGCATATTACGAACATCAAACATATATCTTATGATAGAATGAACACAAAGCTTATCAAAACAGATGCACACTAGTGATGTCATGACATGAAACGCATACATGGCACTTGGAAACATAAACGCAAGTTTACCTTATGGTCTTGATACAAAATAAAAACTTAAGAGTGCTTTACTTAATTTATTGCATGAGGAACTATAGCCTCGAGCCCCCGATGGAATACCCACCATTGTCGTTCACATGAACCATTTTTACATATATCCAAGGTCCTATAGAGTTGAACACTTGGCCGAACACAAATTACCGTTGTACGGTAGGATTCACATATTACACATATCACAAAGGGTGTACGGATTGGCCGCCGTACCGGTCACGGATATTCTGCCGCGTCAGTCACGGTTATACCGCCGCGTCGGTCGGGTATTCACATATAAACCTCAAATCGAAGTGCATACATATAACTTATCACTGTGTAAAGTGATAATTATAACTAAGTTTGAAAGTCCGTACAATTTCTCAAACACACGCATCAAATCGGATTTAATCTTGAAAGATTCCTCATAACCACACATATTTTCGGAAACATACTTATGCATATTCTTTCTCAATTCAAAGTCATAACAAAACTCACATGATTTTATCAAAGAATACCTCATATCAAAATTCACATGATTTTATCAAAGAATGCATCATATCAAAGCTCACATGATTTTATAAAAGACACACCATACATAACACACACATGCTAATGTATTAAATACACATGATATTAAGTTTTTCCTACCTCAAGTCACGCTTAAACCGTTCCACAAATAGCTCCTACGAGAGTCCACTACGTATTCTCAATATGTTAATCCTACATTAAAAATATCCAAACTTTCCCTTAGGAATGCTTAAAAAAATTTATGTTATATATTTCTAAAGAATTTAGAGCAAAAGAACAAGCTTAAGTACTCTGTTTCTCATGCGAGTGAGCTCTGAAACTCGAGCGCGCGAGCACAAAACTAGTCATTTCTCGCTCGCCCGATCTAACACTCAGTTATCTGAAGAGTGTCACGCGAGGCCTCGCGTGAGCGAGACATATTTCACTTAAGTCCTCGTGCGAGCGAGGGTCAAAGCATCAAATACTACATATGCCTTCTGAAGGCCTCTCACCCGAGAGAGAAACAGCTCATTCGAGCGAGCTCATGACTAACTTAAACTTGACCTATCTTTCCGCTAAATTTTGACCTTTAAATATTTAGATTCAAGCATTGGTTAATTCACAAAGGTTGTAGATATTGTTGTTCTCTTTCCAACGCCATGAGAATCACATCAATCGCAGTTCAGAGTGAAAAGTTATGGCAAAAAATACGGAAGCTGTATCGGTACTCTAGTCAAAACGTGTCAACTTAGAACTTAGCCTACGTTTCAACTCCATTTTGACCCCCAAAACATTTGATTCATAAGTTTGTTAATTCATACGAGTTGTAGAGTTAGTTATCTTTTTTCCAACGCGTCAAAAATCGGATCAATCGGAGTTCGGAGTAGAAAGTTATGGCTAAAATACCAAGACAGGTTCTACCACTCGCGCGAGCGTATTTCAAAGCTTGCTCGAGCGAGCCTCAGGCGAACGATTGTGCGCCATTTTGCACATTTTGGACTTTTAAAGACTCATTTTTCATCAAAACTCAACCTCTTTGATCCTAATCTTTTGCACACTTCACACACATCTTATCAAAACATTTATTAATGAAAATTTACATACTTAAGTGTCGATTTCTCACCTTTAAACCGACGATTCACCCGAAGAACGGATCGTCTTCTGCCTTGCAAGTAAATGGGTTTTCCAAACCCCTTTTGATCTTTCCAAGCTCTACAATCACCACGATGCCGATGCGATCGTAGGGTGATCTTCCACAGACACCTCGTACAATCTCACTATGATTTAGCGGCTCAACGCACCCGAATCTCTTGCCAAGAACAATGAGTTTTCAAAACCCTATTCGGATTCAATCACGTTCCTCAACTCGCCAATCGTCGCAACAACCACGATCTCTTCCTCACTCAAGCTTACTAATTTTTCACAAGATTCCAAAGCTTTGGAGCACCCGAATCTCAATGATTTCTTCTTCTTCTTCCTATTCTCCTTCTCTCTCAAGAATCCCAAAACTCCCAAAATTGCAAACGGTAAGGCTTCTCAAAGAAGCTTTGCCCATTTTTTTTTTTTTATAATTTAAAGGGGCTAGTTCCCCTATGTAACACATACACCCATTTGAGTGTTAGCCTTATCTAAGGAACTAGACTCCATGTGAGACAATACACCAAAGTGAGGTGTTAGCTATTCTGTAAATAACCCTTTGGTTCGGTGTAGGGCCTATACACCCAACCCACTTATCAATCATATTCAATGTTGAGCCAACATACCAAGGCTTTGTATATGGACCCATCAAATGGTTAACACACGATCTAAATCAATCCTCTTTTACTTAAGATCTAACCTGAAATAACTCAATTTCATAAATCAGGCATGTGACCAGTCGGTCACACGCACCGAGGTACAATATTCAAAGTCAAATTTTTTCAGGATGTTACATATACGGTGTGACAATGTGGCACCACACGTATAATGTATTAAGCATAGTCACCAAGTTGGGGTTTAGCAATAATTCGACAAGGTTAGGATTTCAAAAAAAATAAAAAAATTAGAAAATTCAGCAAGTTTGGGGAATATGAGAAATATTGAAGGAAAAGAGAAAAATTAAATAGTATGAATTTTTAAAGAAAATTAATATAAAAAGGTAGCGATTTCTGCCACTAAAGATTCTTGACGTGCAATTGATGGTCCACAATTCACACCGCTGACTGCATTGAATAAGATGATACATGTCATTTTTTGTCTAATCTTTCATACATTAGATCTTGAGATCATGGCCTATATATATCAGACTACCAGATCTTGATTCTACATGATGCACATTCGTGATGAAAATGTACTATGGTATTCAACTATCACAGTCACTTTGGAGATGTATACCACATGTAATCAGCATTTGACCATCTGATATGTGAGTCATGATCTCAAGAAATATCTAAGATTGCAATGAAAAACGACATCTATCGTCTAATTAAAGGTAGTCAACAGTGCGAACGACGGACCCGCCACTAGAATCTTTGGTTGCAATCGCTACCAATATTAAAATTGTCAAGGACTTTTGAAAAAATTGTAAATTGACTGTGAATTTTGTAAATATTTGAAGAAAACACGGATTTTTTATAAAATTCAAGAATAATTCGTGATTAGTTTAATACACCAAAAAAAAAGTGAGAATTACTCGCAACATTCACTGCAAAAAAATATCACTATTAGCGGCAACCATAAACTTTCACTATTAACAAAAAAACTGCCGCTAATAGTCTTAATAGTTTTTTTGTTAATAGCGGTAGTTTTTGGCTGTAAAATACTGCAACGAATAGTCTTATTTTTTGTAGTGATTTTAAAATTTGGCGATTTTACTATATGCCTAAGAATATATCATGCCATTGAGGGTGTCTATCTGTTGATGTAAGTGACCATGGCCAATCTTTAAATTGTTTGTGCTAAATTAAAAAAGGATTTGGTATCATCATGAGAAGAGTTAACCTGAAAAAGAGGAGTTGGTTTCCTACGTTTGCCCATATACCTAATTTGATTTTCCCTGGGAGGTCCGATTTCTCAGATATCAATACTAGTGGCGCTTTAGAGTGTTTTCATTGGCCATCTCGAGGCACTTGTTAGCTTTTTATATTTAACATACAATTAACAAAAAAAAAAAAAAAGAGAGGAGTTGGCATATATAGTAGTCCCGGTCGATTTTGGGTCATGATTTTGTAAATGAGGCACTATTTTTTTCTACATGATAAAAAGACACTACGTCAAAAACATTTTAAAAAGACATAAAATAAGACTATCTTTTTTCGTCTTTAAATAAGACCATATGTAACTGTCTTACATTTAGAGATAAGACGGTCGCATACTAGCTAATGACACATGGAATTTAATGACGGGTAATAAGACGCTACAAACCGTCTTATTATCACGATGCATATACCCAATCTAAAATAAACGCCCACTTATTTTGAGGAAGTTTATAAACTAAATGCCCTAGCTCACCCCGTCTATAGCTTCCTCTCCCTCTGTCTCATCCCCTCTCTTCCTCTCCCTCTCTCTTTCTCTCTCCCATCTCTCTAGAAAAGAAAAGAAAAGAAAATTCATATATTGCTAAAAAAAATCGGCGACTCTGCTTCAAGCACAATTGCTGCCGGTTTCGATCACTATGGTTGCCGGCCATTGAAAGGTTTTTTTTTTTGGTTATTTAATCTATTTTTTTTACCTCGTATTGTGACGAAACATACTTCATCTGAATTGGTTTTGGAGATCTACAACTTTAACAAAGGTGATTATGGTTTTAAGTAGTGGAAAGGTGATTTATAAAAGGAACTTTACATAGATCAAGATCTCGCTTTTCACGGATTTATGGGTTGTTTGATGCCTCAAATCCCTCGAGCATGGTATTTTTTTATCAGAATCTCCTCAATAATAATTTCCTGCAATTGGTTTTCCCTGTTGGATGAGTTTCGTTGGTGAATCAAAAGAATTTCTAAAACCCATGTTTTCTCCCTCATTCACGGTTTTTCTGGTCGTGGATTTCTATGAGATTTGGATAGGAATCACTATTGTTAAAGTTTCAATTGGTTTTGGACAAGCATCTTATCTCGAAAGAGGATTGGATCAGACTTCAGAGAGATCTTTTGATTTTTCTATGTCATTGTCTTCCTCGTCTCATCTGTTTCAGGTATTTTCTAGATCTTGAACTCTATGTACCTTAAAGCTTCAAGATGCTGCTTGCTTTTGGATCCGTTTGCCTCTAGAAAATGTATGCCTATGGTTTAATGACAAATTATTAAGCTTTCGGCGAGATTTAGTGAGATATGGTTCATCTCCAACTTTTCCTACCTGAAATAAAATGTTTCAAATATTTTGCTAATAGAATTTTTTGGACTTTGTGGGTTTTGCATCCATAGCTACTGAAACATAAACTATCCCCATAAATTGATTATTTATGTTTTAGAGGAGTCATTTCTACTTGTTTAAGAGAGATTGAAGGCGGATTTGTGTTTTTTTTTCACTTAATCTTATGTTTTTTTTATGCATTTTTTTCAAACTTTTATTCAAGGTTTGCAGTAGTGATATTTTGCAAATCTGAATTTTTTTGTTGATTATTACTGCTATTTTTTTTTAAATCAGTAATTTCAGTTATTTTAAAGAGATTCAAGGTGGATTTATATTTTCATATGGTTTTTTGTATTTTTTTTGTTGTTTTGTGCATTTTTTCGAGCTATTGTTCAAGTTTTTGCAATTATTTTTTGTAGGTTCAAATCTGAAATTTTTTGTGCTTATTCGTTGGTTTTGATGGATCTGTAATTGTTACAATTATTCATGCCAATCTGCTATTAAATTTTACTGCAAGTGGGCATATTATTACTATTATTCTAGATATGGGGTGCTTTCAATAGCAAGGAAATAGGCTGATTTGGTTGGATAGCTGGGCTGGCAGTTCTCTTAGCTTTTTGTGTAATCATTTGATTTATTTAAGCTTTACTACTTGATTGCTATTTATCTGACCCAGTGACAAATGGAAACTATACTTACATGGATATTATTAGATCTTACCTAAATTCCTTTAGTTATTGTGTACTTGTTAAGTATTCTTCTCTAACCATAAACATGTATCTTGAGAGTGCTTAGCCATTAAAATAGACTATTTTTTAGGATACATAGGTTCCCTTTGGCCCGCTTTAGCCTCACTATCACACCAACTAACTAAATTAAAAGATTGTCTTCTGCTGATTTTGTTTGCCCTGATATTTACGGAAGACGTCACCAACATAAAATTGATGGATTTTCACACATTTTGTGTGTTTCGATATCTATGGAGGACCCAATTAGGGCTAGATTGACATAGTTGTTAACTTTATGAGTTGCTTTTAGCTGTTGAATGTTGTCAAAAGGTTACTTTCTCATTCTCTATAGTCATTAAAATGAGAGAAAAAATTGGTTGTTCAATGGCTTGGTTATTTCACCTAAATTATTTTTTCCAATCTATATAATTAGTCCTATATCAATCTTCATATTTCTGCAGCTCAATGCTAAGGCATGGGAAAATTCAACAAAGAATTTATAATTTACTACGTAGAACACGAACATATGCCAATAATCATTAGCTTTTTTTGCTTTTACTTTTGGCATTTAAAATTTAACCAATTAAGTTATGTACATTTAATTTGGTTTCCCTCCCTTGTAGTTTTGATTTGTAATGCCTGGCCTATATGTTGTATTGCAGACTGAGCCTGACTTTGATTTGGATATAAAAGTAGATGTTCATGATGAATGCTCAAAGTTTGGCCCGGTGAAGCACATCTCTATGTGCAGCTCTTGTACCCCTGGAGATCAGGTTTGTTTACCTGTATTTAGTACCTATTCAGTGATGTTTTATTAATTGATGTCTATCATACAGTGTTAGATAGTATTACATGGAAAGCCTTCTTAGACCCAGCCTTTATGCAGCATTGAATCTAGGATCCTCCATTGGTCAGTTTCATGCTTTCCCTTCCATAATTCCATGAACTTTAAGTATGCCTCTCCGTTGCATGAATAATGATGAAGTAACTATTGCAGAACAATAATAGTTGCTTCCTTCTAAAAAATTAGTGATGAAGAAACCATGACAGAAAATCCTATAAGCCAGAAAAATAAAATGGAGTGTATAGCTTACGTCAAACGCGAGGCCCCAAAACATTCAACAAAAGAGATCAAATAGGCCATTTGATCCATGTCAAAACCAGCAGCTACAACAAGTGCAAAGGCCAT
Organism: Chloranthus sessilifolius; assembly: GCA_021018995.1. Classification (NCBI taxonomy): domain Eukaryota; kingdom Viridiplantae; phylum Streptophyta; class Magnoliopsida; order Chloranthales; family Chloranthaceae; genus Chloranthus; species Chloranthus sessilifolius. Next base: position 150,811,064 of record CM037584.1, on the reverse strand, counting down.
GCCTTGTTCTTTCAGCAACACCATCTTGCACGTCTCAAGTACTCTTAGAAACTGAACCCTGAGGAAAAGAATGTGCATTTATGATACTCTATACAATATAATCAAAGATCATTGCAGCTGTGTAATAGATGAGAGGAATCTTAAGACCAAATGCAGGCCTATCAACAGATTTGAAAACAGATTACACCCTTACAATCTCATATTTCAGCTATGGAACTTTTTATGACCAATCTAAATATGTTCTAGTGACTAAACATCGTATGAATATAGTTCAACCACGAAAACATGCTCATCATAAGATTGAAACAATTCGACTTGGGTTCACGTCGATGTAGGGTCCAAATTGATGTGCCCAGATTGGACGGCTGATATCTTCTAATGAGTTTTTGTGAGCTGAGTTTGGATGGTTTTTATCTAATTGAAGCCAATGATGAGAGTCAATTTCACACACACACACACACACACACACACACACACACACACACACACACAGATATATAATCCACCCTTAGATATTTGCTTAGCTAAGGAGAAAACAATTGCAGTCATGGTATCACTAGTATTATTTTTCAATCTTTTTAATTATATATATATATATATATATATATATATATATATATGTTTACACGTGAGGGGGCGTGAACAATAGTCCCACTGTAATAACCCGAAAAATCAGACCCGAACTCGACTGACCTCGAGTGTGTGGTCGACACGAAAATCGATGTCATCATAGATTTTTATATAATAATAAATATTTAAATAATATTAGAATAACCTTGTACGGACGGATTAAAGTTTAAATGTGTGTTTGGGCCTTTAGTGTGAAAGCCGTGCACCGACGCATCGTGTGCCGCTCAACATCGAAACCAAACTCTATTTCAAGTGGATAAGCCTAACACACTTTTGCAGTGTTATCGCTTCGCACCGAAACCAAACCCTTTAGCTAATTAAAAGGCAAAGCTTCTCAAAGAAGCTTCACCCGGTTGCAAGCCTTAGAGTTTGGGAGTTCTAGAGAGAGAGAGAGAGAGAGAGAGAACTTCTTACCCATGGATTGCTCATGAGAAACCGTGAGATTTCAATTTCAAGCTACTGCAATCTCAGTAACCTTTGCAAAGCACATGACGGTCTCGCTTGAGTGTCCGCGTTGGTAAATTTCAACCGTTAGAGATCCGAACTACAAGCAATTCAAACCCTTTTTCCTTAGAAGCCGTTTTTCAAGAAACGCCCACCTCGTGATCGCTAACCAAGCGTTGAAGAGGTTAAGATCGAGGCGTGGATCGTGGACGACGTCATCTTGAATTCGTGGTGATCAAGGAAGATGAAATCGCCGTAGAAATTCAGAAAATTCATTTCGAAACACCTTTGGACAACGATCCTGAAAGGCGCGAAATTGATCGAAGAAAGGTTAGTTTTTCTTTGATTTTAATAGTTTAGATAGTAGAATAAATCCTTGTTTTAGTTTAGTGTGGATTTGTGTGTGATACGATGAAGATCGTAGATGATTTGGATGAAAATAGATAAAAAATGACAAACCTTATGGTGTGCATTGAAGGTTTTGATCGATCAATGTAGGTGATTGATCGATCAAATTGGGTGTTGATCGATCAATATAGGTGATTGATCGATCAAATTTTGTATTGATCGATCAATATAAGTGATTGATCGATCAAATTATATATACAATGATAAAAATAGCAAGTTAGGTTGCTGGAGGTTCATTCCCGACAGCATTGATCGATCAATGGTGAAATTGATCGATCAATATGATGGGTGATCGATCAATGGTGAAATTGATCGATCAATATGGTGGTTGATCGATCAATGGTGAAATTGATCGATCAATGTGGTATTGATCGATCAATGTAATGTGTTGATCGATCAATTTGACTGTGCCGACACTACTTCAGTGTTTTGGCCATAACATTTTACTCTGAACTCCGATTGATGCAATTCTTATGGCATTGGAAAGAGGAAAAATAAATCTACAACTTTTATGAATTAACTAACTAATGAATAAATTTTTTTAATGATCAAAATTGAGCTGGAAGTTTGGCCAAGTTCTAAGTTAGCACGTTTTGACTGAAGTATCGATATAGCTTCGGTATTTTGGCCATAACTCCTTGTCCCGAACTCCGATTGACGCGATTCTTGATGCGTTGGAAAGAGTACGACGATATCTAACTCCTTTATGAATTAGACAAATCTTAAATCAAATATTATGAGGGTCAAAATGAAGTTGGGTCAAGTTTTGAGTCAACACGAAATTACCCATTTCCGTCTCTGTTTTGAGAAAACACTTAAATCGTCCAATATTATTAATATTTAGGATCAATTTTTATACATCATCATGTGTGTGATGTAAACTAAGAGTGGAGGCCGTAGATAAGAACTTTTGGACTGCTTTAGAACGGCGTTGGATTTGCTTAGAAAGAGGTTTGACCTGAGGTAGGGGAAAACCAACCTAAACTGTTTTTGAGTATGATTTCATGTTTATTTTATATCTGTGCCCTGATTTCTGTTTTTAACAAGCATATATGCATATCATAAATTCCTGCTATCTTTTATTTCTGTTTCCTGATTCGTATCCTGAAATCTGCTTCTGATTTCTGCTATCTGATCTGTGAGGTATATATGTATGTGATCTGATGATTTAAACCAGATGATCCCCACCGACCGAGTATATCCGATGCAGCACACTTGTGCACCTGCTTGTAATCCTCTGCAAATTGCACTCCATAGATGAGGCATTGTTGCACTTTCAAAATTGTTCATGTGAAGCGATTTATTGGTTGGGGTTTCCTATCGGACATTCCTGTTTACTCCGTGCTATATAGTCACGGGAGTTTCTTAAGTTAAATATACACAATTTAAGCTCTCTGATAATATACTTGCATAACATCTGATTTTTTTTCTAAAAGCTCAGTATTTGATTTGACTCGTCATGATTATGCGTTTACGATTTGATTTACATTGTATGAGATAGCATGATCTGCATATTCAATTCATTTAGTTGGAATTCTTCTATTGAGCTATGATGTAGCTCACCCTGCTTTCTAAATCACTTTTAGGTTCTGAAGCGGTACTTCCCGGCACTGAGAGTGACCCAGATTACCAGCCTGATCCAGAGGCTGAGGCCGAGACGAGAGGCGGCGTCCGGTGGACGACTTTTATCCTTAGTGCAGGTATCTGAGTCTACTATTTTAGGATTTTGTAAACCTTTGGATTATTATGCTACTGGTAGGCCATACGTATTTACTGTAGATATTTTCTTCCTTTTATAGTATTACTATTCTATTGGAACCATTATTAGGAACCATTGTTTTGGGTGATGGATGTCTATCACCATTGGTTCTTCTTGGTTCCTTTTTGGGAATGTATATTTTTATATATTTAGATACATGTTTGTTTTATTGCTTCTTTCTATTTTAAATGCCTCGCCGTGATTATCTGGGGATCATCTAGAGTATGATCCTGATGGCACGGATTTAGGGTGCAAATCCGCAATTTGTCTGATTAATATCAGAGCCTAGGCTTTAGGTCGTGTTAGGACTTCAGACTAGGCTATGGATGTAGGTATGATTGGGAATTGAGTTTTCTATAACTCAATTAGGACTTTAGCAAAGTTAGTGGAGTTTTGGTTTTAGCTTCTATAGGGAACTCGCAGCTATGGCTGGAGATTTAGAACTTGGGATTCGATTTAAGACTTAAATGGTGGATCTCATAATCACTTTTAAGGGAAATATTAGATGATTTGATAAATGTACGGCTATTAGATAAAATATGTTTTAAGATGTTGTTGGAACTTTGGGCCATTATGACTATGACAATTATTGATGGGAATTTTGTGTCATGTTAACAGATCGAAATGGCACCACAAAAGAAGGCTAAAATTGTACACACTGGAGGAGGTGAGCCGAATAGGCAGTTGCTTGAAGCGATGCTTAGCACTATGACTCAGCAGGCTGCATTACTTACGGCAATGTTGAGAAGGACGACTCACACCTCTCCATCGACATTAAATGAATTATGTTCTAGGTGTGACGGGCGACACCTAGCGAGAGACTGTAGAAGATCTACTGGGGCTTGTTTTAGGTGTGGACGAATGGGACACTTGGTAAGACATTGTCCTGCTTTGAAAAAGGAAGCAATGACCTCGACAACCACTCAAAATAGTTCTCACTCTTTACATCCGGCGACGACTAGAGTTACTTGATGCACGAGCCTTACTGTTTCCTCATCTACACCATATGTAAGATGTGCGTGGTGTGGGAAAAGTCATAGATCGGAGGCTTGTAGGTTTCTCTGGGGTGCTTGTTTTAGATGTGGTCAGCAAGGACACCGAGTTAAGAACTGCCCAGATAAGCGACAGAAGCAGGAGACCTCGACGTCTACTTCTATGCCGATTCTTCCTGCGACTCAAGATGCCCAAGGTATAAGTTCAATATCAATTGTCAAGATTTTGTTTTAATGTTCAGATGATTTAGAAATTTTATTGGTTTTGACGTGAAATATCATAGCATTATCACTTGTGTATCGACTTAAATCACTTGCATGACATAAACGAATTCTAAATTCGGAAGATTAACTATGTAAGTGATAGTTATATTATGGCGGACTTAATAAATCTTGATAGTTACAATAAATATTTTTAAGGAGAATTGTTTAGTGAATTTGAAATTTCCTTAATACTTATGAGAAATGAAGTTGAATTAGCGACTTAATCCTAGTATTCTTCTTCCAAACTAATGAGTCATGATTATGGTGTATTTAAATCGTTCCTTCTAAACGTGAGTTCGGTTGTTAATGTTGTAGTTTACATGAAAGTTTTCCAAGAATTGGAAAAGTCTAAGACAATCATGTCGGTAATTGATAGAGGATAGGAAAAATTTTAATTATGGATATCAGAGAGAGCATAATTGGATGTCGCTATGGTGGATTCTTGTTTCACCTAAGCCATGATGAATGATAGATTTTAAGGAATATATGGAGATTTAGTTAGTATAGGGAGTGTGTTGAGAGTTGTGCACATGAAGAGTCGATTAATCATGCCTAAGTATTTATGTATGACATTGAGAGCAATCATTTGCAATCATCTCCTTGATTTGAAAGGCTAGATGTGTCACACTCTTTTGCCCTTCCTGTATGATCGAAATTCTATTCGCGTATCATAAGATTGGTTAAGGGCATAAAGTTTGAAGATTTTACGATCGTTGTGGTAAATTTTAGAGGTTCTCATATTGGTGATAGCTTTATCTCATTTTGCTGATGGCTTTATCTCATGTTGGCGATGGCTTTATCTCATTTTGCTGATGGCTTTACCTCATTTTGGTAATGGCTTTATCTCATTTTGGTGATGGCTGTACCTCATGTTGGTGATGGCTTTATCTCATCTTGGTGATGGCTTTATATCATTTTGGTGATATCTCTTACCACCGTTGCGTATCAGAAAGTGGGTGAGTGTGAACATTTGTTCGTAGACAGATGAGACCTATTTCAAGTCATGAGTTGATTTATTCTGATAACGATAGCATCAATGTGGTGAATCGGATTTTCGGATGAATGGTATGTTTCAAAATTGGTCTACTGTGCTCCATGAGTATTTTTACAATCGTAAGGGGTCACTGTGATTAGTACAATGGAAATGATACATGATCACTAATGATCAACATCGTTGAAGTGAAGATCTGCTGAATGGACAACACATTATATTTCTTTCAAGGTTTGGTTGATCTTATTTATAGATACATTCTGGTTAAGTAGTCTTAATCTCATGATCAATATACAATTCTTCGTGGAATGAACACCAGTCAAGTAATTAAGGGGGACATCCTTAATAAAAAGCTCAACAGCTAGTTTTTGCCTATGTATGAATTGTGTGGGCATTATGATCGTTTTCTTTTGACTAATGGTTAACGTGATGGTGACATAATACTGTATATAATTACTTATGGAGGTGTGATATAAGCTACCCGGTGAATGAGACGACTGTCACACTTTTTCAGTAGATTAGGGATGAGCTTAGCGACCAGTACATTAACCTGATAATTTCATCTATAGGGGTCGTGTGGATACACTGATTTTGGGGGAAACTATTTCGACTCTGGATGCGTGTGAGTCCATTGTGGATGTGTGGACTCAGAGAGAGGGGTTGTGCATATATGACTGGCGACTGTATGGTTGTGACTATTTCACACATAATACCTCTGCGTGTGTACATTGACGCTATGAACAATTGAGTTTTACTCGGGATATCTTTAGGGTATTTTCGAGGAGGAAAATTCTTCCCAGATGGAGAGATTATGATAACCCTAATTTGGAGGACGTTGAAATTATGATGGGGACTTCTAAATTATATGGCTTCCTGCAGATAGATTGCTAATCTACGGATTATAGATGTGTGTACGTGTGGATGGTGGAAGGACTCTTGATGTGTCTTCTTTACCCACATGTTGCTACTTAGGGAGACATGCCCGTCTGGTCACTGGTTCGGCTATGTGGAAGTCAAATGTAATGAGGTGCGTTAGATTACGTATGGGTGTACGGTACACATGTGTGTACGGTGTGGACCATTGATGTGATCTTGCACACCTATGGGGGGTGTGTATACTTTACATACTAGCGGTTAGAAGTTTAAAGGCTTGGCTAGGAATGGAGATTATTCCTTTTGCTTTAACTCTTGCAATTATGTTAAGTGGTGGAATTTAAGACGAAGAGAAAGAGATTTGGTGAGGGCGTTACTGCTCGTGAATGTGGAGCATGGACGCCATGCGATTGTGTCGAAGCTAGCAAGGATCGCCACTAGTTTTTGAGATTGTTAAACCATTGGAACCCTGGAGCTTGTCAAGCTCGTGGGCCGAGAAATCAGCCGACCCAAGGTAAGATTTTAAATTCTAACCCTTTATTGTTTTATATATGTGGTACAATTCCATAAAGTTGGAGTTGTCTAGATAGCATATACTGATACCCTATACGTGGTGAAATAGGGACTGGGTAATGTCTCAATTAATGAGGTGTGTTTAAAGAAACAGTTTGACTGTAATGATTGATTGAGCAATTTGGTGAATTGATCGATCAACTACACATCTGATCGATCAAATAAGAAGGTTGATCGATCAAACCAGTTTATACTATGTCCTGTGATAAAAAGGCTGCCTGATCGATCAAATTGATCATTGATCGGTCAATTTTATCGATGTAAGTTATATTGTGGGTTTTTATTTTTTCACTCGCTATCGGAGCTTCTTGCTTTGATTCATTGGATCGCATTTTGCTCGGCTATTATGATAAACTCTAATCTTTTCCTTGTTTAGGGGGTTTTTTTTGTGCATTTTTGTACATTTTAAACTCTGGGACCGCGAATGACGAATCTGTCATGTAAAATCCCTGCATCTCGGGCTCGTACATCGATGCCAACCGTTGAACCGGTCGCACAACCCTTTGTGCAACCCGTGACACCAATCGAACAAGATGTGCCACCCATTCAAAACCCACAGCCACCACTAATTCAACAAGAACTTCCAAAAGAGTGGTGGGCTTCTAAAACATTGTTGCCTGAATGTGCTTTTGACTCTAAACTATTCGAGGATTGGCTCGAAATGGAATGGGCGATCGACTATGTTGCTAAGCTAGGGTTGAGAACATTGCATGAGTCATTTTACGTCCATTTTTGTCCTCATATAGTGAGGCTCTTTTATCAACATCTTTGCCGGGGTGACACTCATCACCAATTGGTCACCAACATTGACGATTGCGACTATAAATTTAACCAATTTGATGTCGCCGCCGCTTTACTATGTTCTTCACGGTATGTGGAGACTTGTTGTTGCCACCATATGTCAAAGATGTCCCATACCATGATAGACTTGCGGTCAGTATAGTTCAGGTCAAGCCTTTACTGAGCCCAACTCCCTGATAGACTATGGATGCTTGATACTTTTATCAAGTGTGCCATAACCCCGTTTTTGCACAAGTTCGCGAGATCAATGATAGAGATTTACTGTTTGAGAAGCAGAAGACTGCTTCAAAGAAAGAGCTGTCATAGGCTCAATTGATAACAAGAATGGTCGAGCAGTATATCGCATTGAGAGAGGAGTATAGCCTGGCTCCTGGCGAGCCTCGCTTGACCAAGAACATTAAAGTTTTCAAGCTCAAGGATTGGACCAAGAGCTATAATCTATTGGTCAAGAGGTTACCTGAGGAGGGGGTTATACCACCAGCTCCAGTTGAGGAGGTGCCTGATGGGCAAGCACTAGATGATGGGGGGCATAGCCTAACGTTGCACTTGAGGGGGATGCATCTGCTGTCCCTGTAACCAAATATTCATTTTGATGTTCTGTGCACGTTTGCTAGGGTTCAAACTGTTAGTGTCTGTTAGACATTTTCGGGGACGAAAATTTCTAAGGGGGGGATAATGTAATGACCCTAAAATTCTAAACAGAACTCGACTGCTTTGATATACGTGCCTGGCACGAAAAATCAAAATAAATTAAAATTTATGAAAATATTATTGGCAAAAATAATTTAGAACTTAGTTATTCTATCTTGATCTATTACTATAATATAATAAAATTTTGTGACATAATTATCACTGCTTTGTTTAAACCTGTGGGGATAGTAGACCTATTTAGGTATGTTTTGCAGTTTCGAAAGCGAAAATTCCTTGAAGAGAGGAAAATGTCATGACCATAATTTTTGGGCATATTGAATTATACTCATACCTTATTGAAACTGGCATGTCGATTTTCGAGGACGAAAATTCTTTAAGGTGGGAAGAATGTAATAACCCGAAAAATCAGACCCGAACTCGACTGACCTCGAGTGTGTGGTCGACACGAAAATCGATGTCATCATAGATTTTTATATAATAATAAATATTTAAATAATATTAGAATAACCTTGTACGGACGGATTAAAGTTTAAATGTGTGTTTGGGCCTTTAGTGTGAAAGCCATGCACCGACGCATCGTGTGCCGCTCAACATCGAAACCAAACTCTATTTCAAGTGGATAAGCCTAACACACTTTTGCAGTGTTATCGCTTCGCACCGAAACCAAACCCTTTAGCTAATTAAAAGGCAAAGCTTCTCAAAGAAGCTTCACCCGGTTGCAAGCCTTAGAGTTTGGGAGTTCTAGAGAGAGAGAGAGAGAGCTTCTTCCCCATGGAACCCTCATGAAAGCGTGAGATTTCAATTTCAATCGCTACCAAATCTCCGTAACCTTTGCAAAGCACATGACGGTCTCGCTGAGTGTCCGTTGGTAAATTTCAACCGTTAGAGATCCGGGAACTACAAGCAATTCAAACACCTTTTTCCTTAGAAGCCCGTTTTTCAAGAAACGCTCCACCTCGTGATCGCTAACCAAGCGTTGAAGAGGTTAAGATCGATGCGTGGATCATGGACGGCTTCATCTTGAATTCGTGGTGATCAATCAAGGTGAAATCGCCGTAGAAATTCGGAAGATTCGTTTCGAAACCCCTTTGGACAACGATCCTTAAAGGCGCGAAATTGATCGAAGAAAGGTTAGTTTTTCTTTGATTTTAATAGTTTAGATAGTAGAATAAATCCTTGTTTTAGTTTAGTGTGGATTTGTGTGTGATACGATGAAGATCGTAGATGATTTGGATGAAAATAGATCAAAAATGACAAAACCTTATGGCTGTGCATTTCTGAAGGTTTTGATCGATCAATGTAGGTGATTGATCGATCAAATTGGGTGTTGATCGATCAATATAGGTGATTGATCGATCAAATTTTGTATTGATCGATCAATATAAGTGATTGATCGATCAAATTATATATACAATGATAAAAACAGCAAGTTAGGTTGCTAGAGGTTCATTCCCGACAGCATTGATCGATCAATGGTGAAATTGATCGATCAATATGATGGGTGATCGATCAATGGTGAAATTGATCGATCAATATGGTGGTTGATCGATCAATGGTGAAATTGATCGATCAATGTGGTATTGATCGATCAATGTAATGTGTTGATCGATCAATTTGACTGTGCCGACACTACTTCAGTGTTTTGGCCATAACATTTTACTCTGAACTCCGATTGATGAAATTCTTATGGCATTGGAAAGAGGAAAACTAAATCTACAACTTTTATGAATTAACTAACTAATGAATAAATTTTTTTAATGATCAAAATTGAGCTGGAAGTTTGGCCAAGTTCTAAGTTAGCACGTTTTGACTGAAGTATCGATATAGCTTCGGTATTTTGGCCATAACTCCTTGTCCCGAACTCCGATTGACGCGATTCTTGATGCGTTGGAAAGAGTACGACGATATCTAACTCTTTTATGAATTAGACAAATCTTAAATCAAATATTATGAGGGTCAAAATGAAGTGGGAAGTTGGGTCAAGTTTTGAGTCAACACGAAATTACCCATTTCCGTCTCTTTTTTGAGAAAACACTTAAATACGTCAATATTATTAATATTTAGGATCAATTTTTATACATCATCATGTGTGTGATGTAGACTAAGAGTGGAGGCCGTAGATAAGAACTTTTGGACTGCTTTAGAACGGCGTTGGATTTGCTTAGAAAGAGGTTTGACCTGAGGTAGGGGAAAACCAACCTAAACTGTTTTTGAGTATGATTTCATGTTTATTTTATATCTGTGTCCTGATTTCTATTTTTAACAATCATATATGCATATCATAAATTCCTGCTATCTTTTATTTCTGTTTCCTGATTCGTATCCTGAAATCTGCTTCTGATTTCTGCTATCTGATCTGTGAGGTATATATGTATGTGATTTGATGATTTAAACCAGATGATCCCCACCGACCCGGCGGTATATCCGATGCCTGGCACACTTGTGCACCTGCTTGTAATCCTCTGCGCAATTGCACTCCATAGATGAGGCATTGTTGCACTTTCAAATTTGTTCATGTGAACGACGATTGGTTGGGGTTTCCTATCGGACATTCCTGTTTACTCCGTGCTATATAGTCACGGGAGTTTCTTAAGTTAAATATACACAATTTAAGCTCTCTGATAATATACTTGCATAACATCTGATTTTTTTTCTAAAAGCTCAGTATTTGATTTGACTCGTCATGATTGTACGTTTCTGATTTGATTTCTGTTATGAGATAGCATGATCTGCATATTCAATTCATTTAGTTGGAATTCTTCTATTGAGCTATGATGTAGCTCACCCTGCTTTCTAAATCACTTTTAGGTTCTGAAGCGGTACTTTCCCAAGACCGAGAGTGACCCATTACACTGATCCAGGCCGAGGCCGAGGATTTAGGAGAGACGCCCAAAGTGATTTCGACTTTTATCCTTAGTCTGGGTATACGAGTCTACTATTTTTAGGATTTTGTGTAAACCTTTGGATTATTGTGCGCCTGGTGGCCACTTCTGTATTTACTTTCTGTAGATATTTTCTTCCTTTTATAGTATTACTATACATTCTATTGGAACCATTATTAGGAACCATTATTTTGGGTGATGGATGTCTATCACCATTGGTTCTTCTTGGTTCCTTTTTGGGAATGTATATTTTTATATATTTAGATACATGTTTGTTTTATTGCTTCTTTCTATTTTAAATGCCTTGTGATAACTCGATCTACCACTGCTGGACAGTGTCTGCTTGATTTCCGCTATACGAGCAGACACTTCGTGATTTGTCCTGGGGATCATCTAGAGTATGATCCTGATGGCACGGATTTCTGGGTGTAGAAATCCGGGCTGTTACACCCACATTGCGTAGGTCAATGGCCTTGGGATATATATATACACTTGAGGCAAACCTCACCTTACAAGCCAGTTTTGTGAGGTTGAGTTAGGCTCATGGATTCTACACCATTAGGACTCTGTCATCCTGACTCACCTTTGGTGATTAATTTTAGGAGACGTATTTGGCAAAATTGTTCCCATTATTGACTAGGTAAGGGTTAAGCTCAACCTCCCAAAAAGCGTGAGTCTTTATTTTATAGAGTAATATGCTACGTTGGGAATGAGAAATTTTGGTCATGCAGGTTCATAATCCAACACTCTGAGACAACAAGAAAATAAGATCCTAATGCCTATGTCCTCTGTACTCTCCCCATACCCCACGAAAACACCTTTTGTAGCATGCACACAACCTACCCTGTTCATAATTTCTAAGCTATTTAGCTGGTTTACGTCATTACATAGCTCTCGTAAGGCGTAAATTAGTAATAAGAACAATTGATTGAAAAATGGTTAGCTATTGCTGTGTCTTTCAATTCTTTCTATTTGCTTTAGGTATTGTTGGTATCAATGTTTATTCACTCCATTTGTTATGCTCATTATTTGTCTGCTAAAAATTGTTCAAGGCACTGCACTATCTTATGCATTTTCCACACTAAAATAGTTGAGTTTGACATATTTGCATAGGTGACATGGTTATGCAGACTACTCACTCAGCCCTGCAACTTTGCAAGTATGGCTTGACGTGGTATAATATGCCAAATAGAGTAGCTTGGTCATTCATATAAAGTGCTTCTTTCAACTACGACTTCCACTAATGACCACTAATGCATTCGTGTTTATTGATTCAAGGATACATACTTACATCTGCATTAATTGCATCTAACACATGGTTCATTACAGGAAAAGAAGATTGGAGATTGGTGGTTAGCCCTCAGATGGGTAGTGGTCACTAAGAGAAATGCAGTTTTCAGATCTTATAGATTAAAGAATGGCTAGGTGAGCCACAAGAATGGCCAGGTAAAATGCAGTTTTCAGATCTTATAGATTAAAGACAATATAGCTACCAGTCAAAGCTTCTCAAATAGAGTCGAAATGATAAATATATGTCCAAGCAGTCACCAAATTCTACAAAGTAATCCTGAAATATTTGCGATTTTTCAAAAAATGGTGTGTTTTTAAAAATTTCACGAATAATCCGTGACTGAAGTATGAATAATTCACAATTTTTGTCAATAAATCGTGCACTTTTATGTTTTTGAAATTTTTTACTCTTGTTAATTTTTTATCTTTTTCTCTCCAATTTCTCCCGAACTTGCCAAATTTTGCCGAATTTTCCCGAGTTTTAACCTTGCCGAATTATTGCCAAACCCCCATTAGGTGACTGTGTCTCCAAGGGGCTATACCATTGATCCAAGCCAACATTACCTTCGCCGAATTTTTGAGTAGCCTTTTTGCCTTCCGCCAGAGGGAGGTCTTCATTGATAGTTTCGAGATGCCCTTTTGGCTTTTTAATATGTTTTCATCGCCGATATTAAAACAAAGACTGAGTACCAACTTCACCAGCTTGAAGCCTTGCTTCGCTGTTACTGAAAAAAGTGTTACTTTCATTGTCTCCCATGAAACCACCTCCCCAGCAACGCTATGGCTATTGCACGGTGCCCTATCAACACTAGATTTGATATGGCTATGAAAGGCACCAGTGTAAAAAAGAGCTCAGTTGCAAAGCCGATGCTGCCCAGCTGATAACTCTCTAAATGAATTTTCTAATCATACTCAAAGACCTCTGCTCCTTTCCCTCAAAGGTTCTATTGTTTATCTCTTTCCAAATGGCCTAAAAGATGAAAAATGGAAGCATTCCCTGGCAGCCGTTTTATGTTGTAGCGCAGATTTAGTAGACATGTTACTAGAAAATTATAGTTATAAGATTTGAAAATCTTATAATTAAAAGGCAATTGGGTTTTTGTATATGTTGTTATTGGTATACAGAATCTGTGTTGTGTGCCATGCAGCAGATGTCTTGAAAGTTTTTGGATTTGAATTTTATAAGTGCTTGACATAGATGTACGATTAACCAAGCGAACTTTGCAAACAGATCACTGCAACACTATTATGACTCTCATGGTCTAAAGATCCAGCGTGTGTAAGATTGGGGAGAAATGGATTCCATCGTCTGATTCAAAGCAATCAATGGTGTTTGGCGGAGGTGCACCAAGATTCTGTGGGTTCGAACTAAAAGCAAGTATGAGAAAACAAAATAAATGATTAAACAATGTTTAATTTACTGAAAAAATCCTTACCCTTCAAATTTATATGAAGCATTTTATGAGCTAGAAATTCCATTTACTATTGCAGGTTTGTATCTTATTGCAATTAACTAGACTAACATTTCGGTAGATACTTCAAGAGGAGAAAGGGATCATGTCAATGTCGGTTACTATAATAAATTATTATCATGTATAGATCTTCTTATGATAAATATGAGATCTATGCTAATTTCTTATTGCTTTTTTGTTTGTGCCAATCTTGCTTTAGGATTAAATCTGATCTCCAATTTGATTTGCAGGTTAGGTTTTGCAAGAACGTGTTCTTCCGCTACAACAATATTCGAGTTTTTCCCCGATGAATATAACATCGTGACTTATGCAGCTCTAATAGATTCATACATACGGTAATCAATTTTGATAACTTGCATATATGTGTATGTATATATGCATAATGTGTTTCAATGATCTGATTGGAGTTCATTGGATCACTGTGAGATGTTCCAAAACTGGTGATTTCCAGGTATGGGTATTTGAAATAAGATGATAGAATTTTTGAATTTAACATTTTTTGTGCCTTTTTCTCATTTTGATGTAGTAGAAGACATATTTGTTTAAATACTAATATTTGTTTAAATTCCAAAATACCAGTATTTCCTTTGTGAATGTTATCGAACGGTAGGTCCTTTTCGGCAATGTGAATATTTCCTTTGTACATGTTATCGAACGAGAGGCCATTTTCCTTTGCCAGTCCTTAAGATCATTATAAATATATTGCCCGCACGTGCAGGCCCCACTAGTGTGTATATATATATATATATATATATATATATATATATATATGTGTGTGTGTGTGTGTGTGTGGTAAATTTGTAGGAGTAAATTTTTTTTTATACTCAATTGTGGTTTTCTGTTGGTTAAGCAGGATAAATTATGGTTTTACTATGAAGTATTTTTTATGTCCATTTATAATTTTTTGATGGATGAGCAGATTATTCTGTGGTATAGGCCCTACCCAGAATTATAAATATTTTTTTTTATTACAATTTTTAAAAAAAGTCTATCTAAGACCGTCTTATTTTTAAAATTTTTTTTTTCCAAAATTTAAAAAATATGACTGTTTTAGACCGTCCTATCTGTGCCGTCATTCAAATAGGACAATTCATAAAGGACCGTCTGATATAATAAATAAGACGGTTCATGACCATCTCTAAAGAAAAGACGGTTTATTAGAGATGGTCATGAGCTGTCTTATTAAATGGTCGATAACTGTCTTCAATGGTTAATATGAGACGGTCTCGGACCGTCTTATATTAGGACGGCCGAAAACAGTCATTTTCTACCATTGTATTTAAGGAATATAAGACGGTTTCAGACCGTCTTATATATTTAAGACGCCTGAAAAAGAACGGACGTGAAAATAGTTTTAGATCTTCTTATTTTTAAAATAAGACGGCTTTGGGCAGTCGTATTTCAAAGCCATTTATATTAAACTCATTCCAAGTTTTTATCAAAAAAACTATATGAACAAGGTGATAAACATCTTAAAAGCAACTAAGTGAAAATATTTGGTTCCACTTGTTTTAAAGCTCTTAAGATATAGATATGTTTGTAAGGCACTTAAAAAATATTCCATTCTGCTAATGTGACATGTGTCTTTACTTCGGTAACCCACCCATATTCAAAGAAAATTTCTTTGGTAATTTCCATTTTGGTTTCAAATACCCACTACCGACATCAGGAGCCAGCCTAAAACCGATAGGGATTGAGATAGGTGGATCTGTTCGGCTGATCCTTAAACGAAAGTTTTCGAGCTAAAAAATAAAAAATAAAAAATTACAAAATGAAAACATAATAAATAAAAATTGAATTTGTATGATAACTACAAAATTTAGATAATATTTGACTGCTTTGATTGAAATTATAAAGATAATTTTTCTTCTCAATATTTGACATCCCAGACCTTTAAATCATGGCCCCCTTATAAGACGGTACAAATGATACAAATCTCAAAAAGTGACCATACTATCAGATTACATGGTACTCCCGCATCGTACCTAATAATAACTTTTAGTTCACATGAGATTTCAAAAAGTGCCCAAACGGTCCAAATTAATTTGGATCGCAATCGGCCGAGATTTGACGCCACGAGCCATAATACAAAATTCAAAGCCGAAAACTTTTAATCAAAATAGTTTTGTGTAAAACCACAACATTTATATTATACGCATAGCCTCTGCCGTGTCTTCCCTCTTTGATTAAAACTCTTATTACATCGCGATCGAAACTCAGACCATAGCAGCCACGACAACTAGGGCGATCAAAGGAATTGAAGCACCGAAGGTGAGGGCATCCTAAAATCCAACATCATCTTCTATTATAACGATCCGGATTTTTTTAAACCTTATTTATGGTGTTAGATGTGTGTTTGCACTATACTACTTAGTTGTAACGCTCCACTCTGGAACCTATCTTATTTGAGAAAACTTTATTTTTCAAGTTATACAAATCTCTTTTCAGTTTTGTTTTTCTTAAGAAACCCTAGCAGTCCCTTATTCTTCAAAAATCCTAGGGTTTCTTCTTTAAAAACCCTAGGAGTCTCTTCTTTTTTTCTTCTCTTAAGAATCCCTAGCAGTCGCAACCTTTCTTTTTCAACCCATCTCTTCTCAATCTCCCTAATATTTTCCCTAAAATCTTGCATGTTTTTCACAAAGAACCACCGTGATCAATTCCCACCATCAAGATCAAAGAGGAAGAAGAAGGAGAAATCTTATATGGGTCATCACGTGGAATGTCGATCTTTTTACCCTAATCGCCGCTGATCTGTCAATCACGCTTCAAGAGATGGGTACTTATCAATTCATCTTGTTCTTTTCAAATCTCATTGCGTACCGACATATTAAATAAATCAAGCCCGTGTATTTTTTGTATAAAAATCACTTTTGAAAGAGTAGATCGGCCAACCTTAGCTAGTTCTCTTTATGTTGTTATTTTAACTATTTTTATTGATTTTAGTTCATTTTGAGTCTTTTCGTATAACATCCCAAAAAATTCCGAACCCGAATTACACCCGATTGAGTGTTCGGGTCTAACAATTGTGTACAGTGGTGCAAAAGTAAATATGTTGAGCCATGTGAAAAGAGCCATAAGCTTAGCGAGAGTATCAATGCTGAAAGATTTGGTGTGTAAGTGAAGCTAGACCGCATTATTTTGTATTGTTACGTACACCGACTCACGATGTGACTACTTAACACCAGATGAAGCCCATAAGTAATAAAAGGAGACAAAACCCATTTGAAACTAATATCAAAGATATTTGTGAGAGGAGTAGAGAGCAAGCTATCATCCTTCTTCCCAAACCCTCTTTTAAAACCCAAATCTCCTCAAGCTTCTTCGTCGCGAGGATTCTCGTAGTTCCGACTGTTCCGTGTTGATTCCAACCGCGAGGAACCTCCAAGCTTTGAATTAGTTGAAATTGAAAAGAAAGAGAGAACGTGTTTTTGAACGTGCAAGTATCGTAGAGCAAACGCGTGTCGACCATAGTAAGTGTGAAGATCGTTGCATGGCTTAAAAGCTAAAGATCATTGCGCATTAGAGTGGAGTTTCATTTGATATCAAATGCCGTGAGGTTTCACAAGTGTGACCCCATAACCCCCTTTGAACGATTGTCTCAAGCTTCGTGTACGCGACCTAAGAAGGTGAGTTTCATAGTGTTATCGTGCCAATTTACTGTCCTAAATTTAGGATGATAGATGTGTGGTGTGTGATTGAGTTCATTTTGAAATTTAAAAAAAAATGAGCCCGGAAGAAAGAAGAAGAAGATTCTGCATCACACAAAATCGCTCGCGCGAATCCCAAATCGCTCGCGCATATTGAATATCGCTTGAGCGATATGCCTTCAAAAAGAAGGAGAAAGATTTGTAGAAAAAATCACTCGCGCGATTTTTCCTCAAATTTTAGGCAGATTTTCTTTGGTAAAATTCGCTCGCGCAAATTTTGAAGTGCCATAGGAAGTGCCAAAATCGCTTGCGTGATTTTGGAGAGCGCTCGCGCAATTTACCCTGTTTTTGGCTGTCTTGGTATTTTCTTTGGGAAAGCTTGAGAATGTATTGAGTCGTTCGACTCCTTTGTTAATGATATGGGGCTATTGATCATTGTGATCTAGATTGAGTGCTAGAGGATGCCAATAGGATCTTTGCATTGCTCTGTTCAATTTCGAGGTTAAGGTAGAGAAAACTCAATGCACAGTTACATTCTGATTTTTAACCATGGATTCATGGAGGAATTGCCCTTTGAACTCTTTGAATTTTGAATCCGAACTATGAATCAGAACTTTGTACATTGCATCGTTTCCGAATTTGTATATGAACTTTGTATTTGAATTCCGAATAAGAACTCCGTATGCTTCGAACTATGTATGTGAAAAGTTTAGCCATTAATTATGTTTTTTGTCACTTAGTATTAGAAAATCCGCATTTTGATTTAAGGTTCCTGTGAACGAATCCCTCAATTGTATTTTGAACGGGCATGACGATTAATCCGTGATTTGTTATTCGTAAGGCGGATCAACCGCACTTTGTGAAAACTGTTCAATTGAACAACAATGGTCAAGGGGGTTCCCATTGGAGATTTGACTCAACAATGTTATATGCATTGGAGGTTTTTAAGTTGAAAAGCTTAAGTTAGGCATTAAGTAAAAGCTGCATGTTTATTCAGATTTGACACAATCAAATGTGAAAACTTCACTTTAGACCGTGTGATTTACATTTAAGATTTCTGTAAACTCTGTGTTGATATGAATGCGCCTTTGAACTCAGTAGTCGCTTTCAATATAAATTAGCTTATGGAATTTAGCTCCGTTTTGATCTGAGTTTTTTTCTGATTAATGATCTTTGAATCTATGCCTTGATGATATGAAATGTACTTGCTATTGATCTTTTCTGTACTAAGCTTAGACTATTAGCTCATCCCGACATCATATGTCACAAGTGTAGGTACTTAGCAGGATCCCGAACTTCAGGGCGATCCTGATTTCGTACCAGAGGAATAAGGATCTTCAGCTAGAGGATTTCTATCCTTAGTTCTTGGTCTAGTTTTGGTATAGTGTAGACTTTTGCAATTTGAGACTTGATACACTTACGTCACTGGTCTCTGTGTATATTTCCTTTGTATATTGCACCACAATTTAGGTGATGGTTAATTGTCACTGGTGGTTTATTTGGATTTACTTGTGCTCTATATGTATATAGAAATTCTAGTTGTTGCCATTTGATATCTGCATCTTTGTTTTTCCATATTCACATGATATCTATTCTGATTGTCCGCTTTCATATATGATATCGATGTGTTCTAATTTCCAAAAGATGGACCGGTCTTCTCTGAAATCCGTGTTGGGAGGATCGGGTCATCACAGATAGTATCAGAGAATTCAGTGTTCAGTGTGATCATTGAGCATTGGATTCAATGACAGACCGGCTTTTCTCGGATATTCGTGTAGGGGGAAAAGTTGGGGCGTCATAGTTAGTATCAGAGACTATGGTATTAGGTCCTATATACGATATTAGTGCGAGTCAACCGTAACACCAAGTGTTACAGTTGGTATCAGAGAACACGACTTTAGGTCCGTGTGACATCATAAGAGCGGGTCAATTGTGACACTATGTGTCATAGTGATATCAGAACTATGACATTAGATTTCGTCAGAGCATAGACTCTAAGTTCTAGGTTATCTTAGGTAATCTAAAGTTCACGATTGATACTGATTAAAACTTATGTTTTGATCATGATAGATCGCTATGGCCCCACGCAGAAGACCGAGGGTCCTCAAGAAATAGAAGGACACCGAGTGATGAAGGAACATCGGGTGGTGAAGGAATAGCCACCGGGGCTAACCGTGTTCCCTTGAGAGGAGGGAACAGTGCCGACAATGACATTCCTCCAGGAGGAGGAAAGAACGACAGCCAGGATAGATAGCTGTTGGAGACCATGGTTAATACAATGGCTTAGTAGACAGCTTGGCTTATAGAGAGACAACAACCTTCAGGGTTTGAGCGGTTCAGGAGGATGAAACCTCCTAGCTTTTATGGTCAGGCCGATCCTCTTGAACCGGAAAAGTGGCTAAACCAAGTTGAGAAGATTCTTCGGTGGATTCCATGTACCGAAGAAGAGAAGGTTAGCTAGGCTTCCTTCCAGCTAGAGGGAGAAGCTGACCCATGGTGGGATTCGATAGAAAGGACCATGGTAGAAGAGATTCCAAATGCGCCATGGACCTGGGCACTGTTTGTGGAGACATTCAACGAGAAATACTTCCCTAAGGTAATCCGAGATCAGTGAAAAGTCAAGTTTGTTGCACTGGAGCAAGATAGGATGTTTGTACGCGAGTATGAGGCCAAGTTCACTAGGCTCTCCAAATTCGCTCCTCAGCACGTGGCCATAAAACTTATGAATGCCAAAAAGTTTAAGCGTGGTGTGAGGCCTAACATCAAAGAGAGAATTTCTCTATTTGAGGCAGAGACCTATGCTAGAATCATGAGCCTAGCCCTTATAGCCGAACGAGATATCGAAAACATGTATAAGAGAAGACCAACAAAATAAAAGTAAGGTAGGTCGGGCACATGCGTACCCCCATGAGCAGGCAAGTAAGAAATCGAGGTTTTTGATGCCAACACATTGGCAATTTGCTCAGACTCCATATCTGTACCGACTATGCCAGCATCAATAGGACCTTTCTGTCCTGCAAACCCCACTACGACGGGAACGTCGCGGGTGCAACAAGATTCACGCACCTATTCATCAACACCGGGTGAAATGTGCGTAAGATGCGAGAAGTGGCATAAGACAAAGAAGTGTAGGTGGATTACAGGTGCATGCTTCAGGTGTGGCATGCAAGGACATATGATTAGAGCCTGCCCCAAAGCGAAGAAGGAACAGGCGACTTCGGCACCTACTCAGAGGACCTTCCGACCCACAGTTCAGGGTCGTAACTTTGTCGTTTCAGCACATGACGCACAAGCAACAAATGAAATTATCCAAGGTATAATTTCATTTTGAATTGTTAAGTTATCACTCTATATTTAGTTTATGAAATACCTTAGAAGTTATTTTAATTTTTAACACTTCATAAGTGTCATGACACCTTGCACATACACTTAACTAAAATTGCATGCATAAAATTTAGGTACTTTGCGCATGTACCAGAGTAGTAACATTTGTCAACACAAGGCATAGCCTCTGATAGACCTAGGATCGACACATTCTTTTATAATGTCTCAATTTGTGGCTGAATTGAGTATCATTTCAGAACCGTTAGACTACATTCTAATGGTGTCAGTTCCAACAGGAGATTCAATAGTTACCGACAACAGTTGCCGGTCAATAGTTGTCCCGATAGAGGACCATGAAACCATGGTCGATCTAATCATTTTGGACATGCAAGGATTTGATGCAATCCTTGGCATGGATTGGCTATCAACCTACCATGCGAGCGTGGATTGTCTTCGAAAAGTGGTCACGTTTCGCTCTCCGACAAGGAAACCTTTCCGATTCTATGGCATCAAGTCATGCATAGTGCCTTTCTTATCCACTATCCAAGCCACACGATTGCATGTGAATTTCCCATTGCATGTGAATTTTCGAAGGTGTTTCCTGATGACTTACCTGGATTACCGTCGGATCGAGAAGTCGAGTTTGATATTGATCTGGCTCCAGGCACCGAGCCGGTATCAAAGGCACCATACCGTATTGCACCGACAGAGTTGAAAGAGCTTAAGGAGCAGCTCCAAGAGCTCTTGAATAAAAAATTCATTAGGCCAAGCGTCTCTCCATGGGGAGCACCAGTTCTCTTCGTAAAAAAGGATGGTTCTATGCAACTTTGCATTGATTATCGTTAATTAAACAAGTTGATGATCAAGAACCGCTATCCACTTTCTCGCATTGATGACCTCTTCGATTAGTTACAAGATGCAAAATTTTTCTCAAAGATCAACTTGAGGTTAGGTTACCATCAATTGAAAATCAAGGTCAAAGACATCTCGAAAATAACATTCCACATAAGATATGGCCACTATGAGTTCCTAGTGATGCCATATGGGTTGACGAATGGATCTAATGAACACGGTGTTCAGACCACATCTTGACAAATGTGTGGTTGTCTTCATAGATGACATCCTCATATTTTCTAAGACGAGAGAGGAACATGAACAATATTTGTGTATCGCTCTTCAAACGCTTTGTGATCATCAGTTGTATGTGAAGCTAAGGAAATGTGAGTCCCTACTAGAACAAGTAAGGTTTTTCGGGCATGTCATTTCTGAGGCAGGCATAACCATAGGCCCAACTAAGATTGAGGCTGTGGTGAAATGGGAACAACTGAAGACGGTTACAGAAGTGTGAAGCTTTCTGAGTTTGGCCGGATATCATAGGAGATTCGTTGAAGGATTCTCCAAAATTTTGAGGCCACTCACTCAGCTCACGAGAAAGAATGTCAAGTTTGAATGGACCGAACTATGTGAATAGAGCTTTCAGGAGCTCAAGAAGAGGTTAACCTTCGCATCAGTACTTGCCATACCATCAGGTAGTGAAGGTTTTGTGGTGCTCAGCGATGCATCACACAATGAATTGGGCTGTGTGCTTAACCAAAATGAACGAGTCATCGCATATGATTTACGACAACTCAAAGACTATGAGAAGAATTACCCAACTCATGATCTTGAACTAGCAGCAATCATCTTCGCATTGAAGATTTGGAGGCATTACCTCTACAGTAAAACATTTGACATATTCACCGACCACAAAAGTCTCAAGTACCTATTCACTCAAAAAGATTTGAATTTGAGGCAGAGGACATAGATGGAGTTCCTTAAAGATTACAATTATTCCATCTAATACCACCCTGGGAGTACCAAGATGTACTAGGATTTGAGAAAGAATTTATGGTGGAGAGGTTTAAAGAAAAAAGTTGCGGAGTATGTGTCCAAATGCTTGGTTTGCCAACAGGTGAAAGTAGACCAATGAAACCCTTAGGGTATATTACAGCCCTTGCCCATACCGGAGTGGAAATGGGAAGCCATATCATGAACTTCATTCTTGGATTACTGAGAACAGTGAAAGGGCACAATGCTATCTGGGTAATCGTTGATTGATTGACTAAGTCAGCCCACTTCCTGCCATACAACATGAGATATACAATCAGTAATCTTGTAGAGTTGTACCTTAAGGAAATCTTCAGGCTGCACGACATACCTGCCAGCATCGTATCAGAAAGAGACCCTCTGTATACTTTATAGTTTTGGCAACGTTTTTAAGAAGGAATGGGTTCTAAATTAGATTTTAGTTCGCCTTTCATTCTCAGACCGATGGGCAAACCGAGAGGGTGAATCAGATAATTGAAGATATACTTCGGGCCTGTATGCTTGACTTCCAGGGATCATGGGATATGCTTCTGCCCCTGATCAAATTCGCTTATAATAATAGCTACCAGGCGAGCATCGGCATGATACCATTTGAAGCATTATACAATCGGAGATGCAAGTCTCCGCTCAATTGGGAGGAAACTGGAGAGAGACTCTTATTGAGTCCGAAAGTGGTTGAAAGCACTATCGAAGTGATTCAATTAATTCGTGAGAGGTTGAGAGTCGTACAGAGCGCCAAAAGAGCTATGCCAACCGCAAATGAATAAGTGTGGAATTTTAGGTTGGGGACAATGTGTTCATCAAAATTTTGCCCACAAGAGGCATAATGCATTTTGGGAAGCGTGTAAAACTAAGCTCATGTTTTGTTAGACCTTTCAAAATACTGAGACAGGTTGGCGAGGTTGCGTATCGAGTCGCTCTACTGTTGCAATTGTCTGGTATGCACAATGTGTTCCACGCATCGATGTTACAAAAGTACGTGAATGACTCGACTCACTTCCTAGATCACCAACCCATCAAGATCCAAGAGAATCTGACTATCACGAAAGAGCCAGTGCAGATCCTCGATCGGAAAGAACTAGTGCTCCGTACCAAGTGAATTCCTTTAGTGCTCATATGGTTGCGAAATCATTCATCGGAGGAGGCCATCTGGGAATGCGAGTCAGATATAAGGGATGCGTATCCACACCTCTTTGGTTTTTCTTAAATATTTGAATGGTTTTCTATTTTAATGATGTGAATATTTTGATTAGAATGTCACAGTTGGTATCAGTGTTATAAATGGTTTCTTAGTTCTGTTGGGATTCAATGGAAGCTTATATTGTAACGAACTGTGAGTGATTGTAAACAAGATCCTTATGATATCATTGTTAAGTGAGAATTGAGGTCCCAAAATTTTAATCAATATGTTACAATGTGTTGTGGATAAATGTATGCTTAATTATTGAACGCTTGAGTGAGAGCACTAGTGAATAAGAAAATGGACATCTTTGGTGTAAAGCGCAACATATTGATTTTTAATGAAATGATGTATATTAATAGAATTTTGTTATCTTGCTCTAGTATTGCTACCATTACCAGTAGCCATGCTTTCAATGCTTCGTGTTGTGTTGGTATTGTATAAGTATATTCTTCGGATGAATACCATCTACAAACTCTCATTATGAAACTTGATAATTGAATCGATTTAGTCCGACCAAATGTCACGTGTGAATTTTCGAGGACAAAAATTTCTTATGGAGGGGAGAATGTAACCTCCTGGAAAATTTTGAACCTGAATTACACTCGATTGAGTGTTCGGGTCTTAAAATTATGTACAGTGGTATAAAAGTAAATATGTTGAATCGTGTGAAAAGAGTCATAAGCTTAGCGAGAACATCAGTGGTGAAAGATTTGGTGTGTAAGTGAAACTAGACTGCATTATTTTACATTGTGATAGAGAGCCCGTGCACCGACTCACGATGTGACTACTTAACACCGGAACAAGCCCATAAGCTATAAAAGGGGATAAAACCCATTTGAAACAAATATCAAAGATATTTGTGAGAGAAGAGTAGAGAGCAAGCTATCATCCCTTCTTCCCAATCCCTAATCTCCTCAAGCTTCTTCTTCGCGAGGATTCTCGTAGTTTCGACCGTTCCGTGTTGATTCCGACCGTGAGGAACCTTCAAGCTTTGAATTAGTTGAGATTGAAAGGAAAGAGAGAACACGTCTTTGAACGAGCAAGTATCTTAGAGTGAATGTGAGTCGACCATAGTAAGTGTGAAGATCGTTGCGCGGCTTAAAAGCTAAAGATCATTGCACGTTAGAGTGGAGTTTAGTTTGATATCGAATACCATGAGGTTTCACAAGTGTGACGCCGAAACCCTCTTTGAACTATTGTTGCAAGCTTCGTATATGCGGCCTAAGAAGGTGAGTTTCATAGTGTTATCATGCCAATTTACTTTCCTAAATTTAGTTTGATAGGTGTGTGGGGTGTGATTGAGTTCATTTTGAAATTCGGGGAAAAATGAGCCTGAAAGAAAGAAGAAGATTCTACATAACACTGAATTGCTCGCGGCAATCCAAAATCCCTCGTGCGAATTGAAAATCACTTGAGCGAATTGTAAATCGCTTGAGCGATATGCCTTTAGAAAGCAGGAGAAAGATTTGCAGGAAAAATCAGGAAAAATTGCTCACACTATTTTCCTTAGATTTTAGGCAGATTTTCTCTGGCAAAATTCTCTCGTGCGAATTTTGAAGTGCCACAGGAAGTGCCAAATTCACTCGCACGATTTTGGAGACCGCTTGTGCGATTTTCCTTATTTTTGGCTATCTTGGTATTTTCTTTGGGAAAGCTTGAGAATGTATTGAATCGTTTGACTCCTTCGTTATTGATATGGGGTTATTGAACATTGTGATCTAGATTGAGTGCGAGCGGCGGACACCAATAGGATCTTTGCAGTGCTCCGTTCGATTTCAAGGTTAAGTTAGGGAAAACTCAATGCACAGTACATTCTGATTTTTAACTATAGATTCATGTGAGGTAATTAGATTAGAGTCGATCATGGAGGAATTGACCTTTGAACTCATTGAATTTTGAATCCAAACTTTGAATCCTAACTTTTAATCCGAACTTTGAATCAGAACTTCGTACATTGCATCGTTTCTGAATTTGTATATGAACTTTGTATTTGAATTCCAAATAAGAACTCTGTATGCTCTGAACTCTGTATGTGAAAAGTTTAGCTATTAATTATGTTTTTCATCACTTAGTAAGTATTAGAAAATCCGCATTTTTATTTAAGGTTCATGTGAACGAATCCTTCAATTGTATTTTGAATTGGCACGACGGTTAATTTGTGATTTGTTATTTGTAAGGTGAGCCAACCACACTTTGTGAAAACTGTTCAATTGAACGACAATGGTCAAGGGGGATTCCCATTGGAGATTTGACTCAACAATTCTAAATGCGTTGGAGGTTTTTAAGTTGAAATGTTTAAGTTTTGCATTAAGTAAAAGCTGCATGTTTATTCAGATTTGACACAATCAAATGTGAAAACTTCTCTTTAGACCGTGTGATTTACGTTTAAGATTTCGGTAAACTCTGTGTTGATATGAATGTGTTTTTGAAATCAGTAATCGCTTTCATTATGAATAAGCTTTTGGAATTTAGCTTCATTTTGATCTGAATTGTTTTCTGATTAATGATCTATGAATCTATGCCTTGATGATATGAAATGTACTTGGTATTGATCTTTTCTCTACTAAGCTTAGACTGTTAGCTCATTCCAACATCATTTGTCACAGGTGTAGGTACTGAGCAGGATGCTGAGCTTGAGGTCAATCCTGATTTCGTACCGGAGGAAGAAGATCTTTAGCTCGAGGATTTCTATCCTTAGCTCCTGGTCTAGATTTGGTATAGTGTAGACTTTTGCATTTTGAGACTTGATACACTTATGTCACGGGTCTCTGTATATAATTCCTTTGTATATTGTACCATTGTTTAGGTGATGATCGGCCGTTATCGGTGGTTTATTTTGATTTAGTTGTGCTCTATATGTGTATAGGAATTCTAGTTGTTGCCATTGGATATCTGCATCTTTGTTTTTCCGTATTCACATGATATCCGTTCTGATTGTCTGCGTTCGTATATGATATCGGTGTGTTCAAATTTTTGAAAGCCGGTTCGGTCATCCGCGAAATCCGTGTTGGGAGGATCGGATCATCACAGATAGTATCAGAGAGTTGAGTGTTCAGTGTGATCATTGAGCATTGGATTCGATGACGAATCGACTTTTCTCAGATATTCGTGTAGGGGGAAAAGTCAGGGCGTCACATTTCGGAACCCTAAATTATTACCGAAATAATGTTATCGATCAATCGATCCTTGTTCCCGATTGATCAATTCGGAACAGAATAAAAAAATTTCATAATAACTTACTAGACCGATCGATCAATTTCCTTTTCGATCGATTGATTATGGACCATACTGCTTGATCGACCTCGAAAATGGTATACTTTTGATCCAAATCTTGGCCTTGTTGGCTCTCACTTAGCTACTAATAGATGCTTTTAGTTCATGTTGTGTTGCAACAGGTGCAAAGGTTGGATAAATGAGAAATGAGTTAAATGAGCAACATTAGAAGAAACCCAAAGCTTCGGCAAGAATCTAAGAGGAAACCGATTGAAAGAATGCCCAGAAAGGTCATTGTGACGAGTCAAGATTGCAAATTTGATCGATTAGGACCGCGCAATAGAGAGTTGTTTAGGAGGAAAACAGAGAAGAAATAAAGGACCTAAATGGATTGGTCAAAATATCTATTTTGATCAGCTAGCTCTCCCAGAAGCTTCAGATACACAAAGTCGACCGGTCACAACCAGTTCGACCGATCAGGAATTCAAGAGAATTGAAGCTTCGCAAAGCGCGTGTGACCTGAAGAATTAATCTGAAGTCTGATTGGTTGAGAAACTAGTTCAACCGATCACAATAGAGTTTCTGCTCGAAAAATGTGCTTTCCGGCTAGATTTTCTCTGACGTATCAATCTCCTTCCGGTTCTTCTTCGTCCAACTAATTTTTTTGGATCACGGAGAGATACTTGTGTATTCTGAGGCCTTATACTCTATAAATAAGGACCCTAGGGTTAGGTTTTAGAGGAATTCGCACGACAGCCTTTTCTAGAGAGTTTGGCACGAGTATTCATAGTTTAGGTTATATATAGTTCTGAAATATAGAGGGAAATTGACTGTAATCATTGATTGAAGAGCGATTCAGCAATGATGAAGATCTTTAGATCAATGTGAGACTAAAAGCGATCAACCTAAGATCTCTTGTAAATTTCAGATAAGTATATAATAAAGTTTATTTATGTTTTATTTTGAATTCCGTTTTAATGGTACGATTGCATTTTTAAGGTTCCGAGAGTCATCGAGAACGCACGATTGTAAAGGTTTAATTCTATTGAGTTTAATTCCAGTGGCCTTGTAGGTAGATAGGATATTCCCTGATGGACTAGGCCTTGTAGGGCAGTTTTAGTTGGTTACATGCAATGATGCTTTGATGTTTAGATTCGTTTAATTCATATATGATGCAACAGAGCTTGTAGCATGGAGCAGAGGTACTTGGGATTCATAATAGAAAAGAAATAGGAGTTATTATAAACAAGGCTAAGAACCAAGAGAGATTCCATACTGCCTTCTCCTCTCTTATTTCAAAACTATTTTAGATTTCTTTTTATTTTAGTTTATTTAGGAAACTTAATTATATATATTTTTATTAAAATAAAATAGAAATTGAATAAAGATAAATGACAAGTCCTTGTGATTCGACACCCTTGTACTTGCCCTAGTACATTCGAACTAGTGCAGTTGTAAGATTTCTATTTATAAACGATCAAGTTTTTTGCACCGCTGTTGGGGACTTTGGCTTTATCTTGTTTTGATTTTTGTTTTATTTGTATATTTGTATCTTATTGTAATAGCCCGAAAAATCACATTGAACTATGACCTCGGGATCCGTGCCCGATTGGTCTTAGGTTTGACCATGAGATAGTTCATTGATGAACTTAAGGTGAGATGAGCAGAAGTGATGTGTGAATCAGTGTAGAAGAGTGGAGAGATAGAGGAGTTGTAGAGTTACATACACTGATGAGTGTGTATGTGCTCCACGCCGAGAAAAAAAAAGGATAAGATAAAAAGGGTTGAAAACCCTAACTTTCATGTTTTGGTGGTTGAGAGAAGTAAAGAAGAGAGAGAAAGAGAGAGGATTAAGAGAGGAGTTATTGCAACTGTTTGGAAGAGGGAGTCAAGCATTAAAGAGGCCGGATTCGACGCAAGGGATCCGTTAGAACCAGAGCTAGAAACCCTAGCCTTCCAACTATTGATAGAAATCAACTTGAGGTCTATCCAAGGTAAATTTTTTGGTAAATAAGATGCATAGATTATAGGGGTTAAGTTACAGTAAAATGTGGGTTAAATCATAGGATAATGGCTTAGAAAGATAGAAGAAAAAGTATGGAAAAAGATTGGGAAGAACAGCTCGAAGGGGGCTGAAACTGACAATTTCGATTAATCGAAATTGGGTTTCGATTAATCGAAATTGGCCAGGAAGTTGAAGAGTCAGAGGACCCCGATTTCGATTAATCGAATTGGATTTCGATTAATCGACTTTGGATTTCGATTAATCGATTTGAGAATCGATTAATCGACTGAGAACTTCCAGTGGACCCCAGGGGTTGGAGGAAATAACTTAAGGAAAAATCGACTAATCGAAATGGGATTTCGATTAATCGATTTTAGTTTCGATTAATCGATTTGGAATCGATTAATCAACTTGTGAAAATCGACTATTCAAATAAGGGTCTCGCTTATGCGAAAGAAGGATTTCGATTAATCGAAATTGGATTCGATTAATCGAATGGAAACTTCAATTGAACAAGAATTTACTTTTGAAAAGAAGAATTTCGATTAATCGAAAGATTCGATTAATCGAATGACAATTATTTATTGAATCGAGAATGGACTTTGCGAAAAGGAGAATTTCGATTAATCGAAATTGCTTCGATTAATTGATATTGACTTTCGATTAATCGATTTTGGAAATCGATTAATCGAATCAGATTCGATTAATCGATTTTGGAGATCGATTAATCGACTGTAGTGAACTATGTTGACCTTTGGTTTGACTTTAAGATTTTTGGGAGATCTTATACCTTCTCTATGGCATCCTTTGTGATGTGTTTCACATGTTATATGGTACCATAGGTGGTACGTGAGAACGAGTGCACAAGGAGCCATGCGGGACCTTGATGCATTGATCAGCTAAAGACTTGTGGTAGGGAACACCCTGAACATGTACTTTATTTTACAAGAGCATGTATGTAATGATATCAATTCAATTCAAATGTTTTACTACTCAATGATTATGAAAAGTGTGTGTGTGACATTCATAAGAGATCTTAAATGGACCATCCCCAGGGGATGATGAAGTGAAGAGGTAAAGGCATCAGGTGTGATGCAAGTGAACGGACACATCCCAGGGATGTATCCATGATTGAATCATGCTTGATGAGGCCTAAGCATATAAGATAGCACAATTACACGGTGAATAACTATATGTAAGGCAATCGATATTTTGTTATTTGAGGTTTGATAGGTTACCCCACCGACGTGGCGGGATAACCATACCGACGCGCAGGATATCCGTGACCGATACGGCGTTAATCAGAGGCCAAGACGGAGGCTTATCCGCAGACAGAGTAAGCACACCCGTGGGTGTTGATGAGATGTGAAACCCGCCACCAATCCCTGTGAAAGGGGCTTGGTACTATTGGTATTCCTGTGAATACATTTAAAATCTATATAGATGACGATGAAGGGTATCTCGTCGGGGCTCGATGCTATATTGCTCGGGGATTATTTAAGTTGAAGTTTAAGTTTTGCTTTAGGCCTTCTCAGCATCATTCTTGATTAACTAAAAGACATGAGTAACCTACCAGTAATTGAAGCATTTTTAACTGTTTTCCATCAATAAATGCATAAACACATCATACATGCATATCATAGAATACATGTGAGTTATATTTTATATGTTCAATTGTGTTCTGTTCCCTATTGAGCTAGGATGTAGCTCACCCTATAGACTATACGTCGCAGGTCCACTACTAGCAGCTGCCGAGGCTTCAGGAGACGCTGACCCCGGTGAGTCGGACCTTGCGGCCGGCGAGGAGTTAGAGCCACCTCCAGAGGACTTCTTCTAGAGGACTCTGCTGTGCGACTTTGAGGAGTTTTAGTTGGAGATTGTACGGCTTGGTATGTCAAGCCTGGTTTTTTTTGATTAAACCTTGTGTATATGGATATCAGAGTATTCTTTTGGGCGAACCATCCATGATGATGGTTATCATCGATGAGTTCGGATCGGTTCTCCCTTCATGCAGAGGCATGAGGGTAGAACTGTCTTTTGAGAAGTGTTTTTATGTAGATTTAAATTCCGCAAGTTGTTCTTATTTATTTTATGCTTGATATACCAGTGTTCCGTGCATAGTTGAGGGGCACGGTCAAGATGATCGTGCTGATGGCACGGGTTTCGGGGTGCCGAAGTCCGGGCTGTCACAGTTGGTATCAAAGCATTTTCTTTTAGCACTCGACAAGGGTTCTTTTCGTAACATAGGGGCTTCTGCTAACGAAACTTTAGTTTCAAATGCAGCCGCAATGTCAGCTAGAGGGAGGGGCCGACCAAGAGGAGGCCATCAAAGGAGTTTGCGTAGTGGAGATGATTTCATCTCTCCTACCAACAGAGTGCCTTTAGGAGGTAACGAGGCCCCAGGGGGCAGTAGTAGCAGACAGCATGAGGAAGAGGATCGAGATCATCAGGATCAAGATCTGAGAGAGCAAGAAAGATTGAGAGAAAGACAAGAAGATAGAGAAGAGCGACAAAGGATGATGCACACTATGGAGACTATGGCAGCTGCCATGGCACAACAAGCCGCATCCTTTGCAGCTCATGCGTCTAGAGAACAGCAGCCACCTACACCACCTGTAGGACCTGCGTTGCCTGTGCCCTCATCTTTTACAGAGTTTAGAAGGATGAGACCTCCTACATTTTCCAAAGGCGGCGCACAATGGCGAGAATTGGCAGATGGAAATGGAGAAAGTCTTTAGCGTGCTAACTTGCAGGGAAGATGAGAGTGTAAGATGGGCAGCTTACATGTTGGATGGGGAGGCTGGGCCTTGGTGGAAGTCCGTGATAAGGACTCGCCTCAGAGACCCGAGTTGCCTTGGACTTGGGAGGAATTGTTGAGGAATTCAACAAACAATATTTTCCTAAGTAGTGAGGAACCACTTGAGATTCACCCTACTAGTACAAGGGAGGATGACAGTCAGAGAGTATGGGGTAGAGTTTCTACGACTTGCCCGTTTTGCACCGGACTACGTCGCTACTGAAGTGATGAAGTCCAAGAGGTTTCAGCAAGGTTTGAAGCCTGAGGTTAGGGGAGGCGTGGCTCCATTTCAACTTAGGACCTATGAAGAGGTCATGAGCAAAGCATTGGTTGTAGAAGAGGAGAACACGAACAGATATAGACAGAGAGAGCAACAGAGAGGACTTGACCACGGAAGGATGGGGAACTACGAACCGGTGAATAAAAAGCCGAGGTTCGTGGGTCAGGGTCAGAGACCGCAGCTTGTGGAGGTTTTGGAAGGCGCAATGAATACCAACAGAGGTTTCCATTACTTGCGTCGGGAGACCTTTTTCGCTATGAGAGCCTGCCATGTCTCATCGGGCGCCATCACACAGGGTTCTCGTATCGTATCTTCCGCACCTCGAGAGACGTGTGCCAGATGTGGCAAGCCGCATAGGACTGTAGACTGCAAAATCGAACTAGAGGTTGTTTCCGTGGCAAGGTGGGCCACTTGATCAAGGATTGCCCCGAGACAGACAAGGGCAAGACGGCTTCAGTTACAGCACCACGACCCATTCAAGCAAAGAAGCCGATTGTTAGGGGGAGAGCCTATGCAGTCACTGCTCAGGAAGCAGGGAATGTGCACGACGTCATCCAAGGTGAGAAATTTTATTTTATTACAGAAAAAAATTCCGTTTCATAAAGAATTTTAGATGGAAAGGGTGCATGCATTAGGAATAGTGTAGATTCTTTTAATATAAACTGAGAGTGCATTTTGATGTGTAAATTTCTGTATGTATGTGTATATATATTATAGGTACTTTAACTATGTATGAAAAGTGTATTTAGACATGACGCCGAGTGTTGATAGACCCGGGTCTACCCACTCATTCGTCCTCCACGCTTTGCTAAGAAGATGAAGATCGTTCAGACGTTGGATTTCGTCCTATCGTGTCTATTCCGAGAGAGTTAGTAGACACGGAGTTAGCTTGCAAATCCATCGTCAGAAAGTGTTCAAGACTTAGAAGTGCATGAATTGGAAGCAAAGTTGATCTTTAGACATGCAAGGGTTTGATGTGATCCTTGGCATGGATCGTTGGCGCAAAGATTGTGCGACCATTGATTGCAAGAACAAGGTAGTCATTTCGCACCCAACACAAGAAGATCATTTCGGTTTCAAGGAGTGAGGTCATTATATGTGCCATGATCTCAGAAGGGCCGAGAAAATGATCGAAGGGATGCTGGATACTTAGCTTTCTTAAAGGAGGACAAGGAGGAAAAGAACGTCATTTCGAGATAGCAATTATGCGAGACTTATTTGGACGTGTTCCGGAAAAATTGCCTGGATTAGCTCCAGAAAGAGAAGTAGAATTCGCCATTGACTTAGCACCAGGAACGGAGCCTATTTCAAAAGCACCTTATAGAATGGCTCCCGCTGAGTCAAAGGAGTTGAAGGAACAACTACAAGAACTAATGGACAAGGGGTTTGTTAGACCGAGCGTGTCTCCATGGGGAGCACCGGTCTTATTTGTCAAGAAGAAAGATGGGTCAATGCGACTATGCATTGACTATCGACAATTGAACAAACTTACTGTGAAGAACCGCTACCCTTTGCCTAGAATTGACGATCTATTCGACCAACTGCAAGGAGCAAGGTATTTTTCCAAGATCGACCTAAGATCTGGTTATCATCAGTTGCGAGTCAAGACAGAGGACATACAGAAGACAGCTTTCCGGACACGGTATGGACACTATGAATTCCTTGTGATGCCGTTTGGATTAACGAATGCTCCAAAATCATTTATGGATCCGATGAAGCGAGTGTTTACACCACACTTGGACTCCTGCGTGGTAGTGTTCGTTGATGATATACTGATATACTCCAAATCCAAGACGCAGCACCAAGAACACTTGAGGATTGCTCTACATACGCTTCGTGAACACCAATTGTACGCCAAACTCGAAGTGTGAGTATTGGTTGGAAGAAGTTAGCTTTTAGGGACATGTCGTCTCCACGGCTACATTACCAGTAGATCCAAAGAAAGATAGAAGCGAGTTAAATGGGAGCACCAAAGACGGATGGATGTCCGAAGTTTTCTGGGCTTAGCAGGCTATTATCGACGTTTCGTTGAGGGGTTTTCAAAAATATCGGGACCTCTCACAAAGCTGACACGTAAAGATTCAAGGTTTGAGTGGAGTGAGGCATGCGAGAAGAGTTTTCAAGAACTCAAAACGAGACTCACTTCGGCTCCAGTGTTGGCAATTCCTTCAGGCAGAGGAGGATACGCAGTGTACAGCGACGCGTCATACAATGGCCTTGGTTGTGTGCTCAACCAACACAAGCAGGTGATAGCTTACGGATCAAGACAGTTGAAAGAACACGAGAAAAATTACCCGACTCATGACTTGGAACTGGCAGCAGTCATTTTTGCGCTGAAAATTTGGAGACACTACTTGTATGGTGAGACATTTGAAATTTTCACCGATCATAAGAGCCTCCGATATCTGTTTACACAGAAGGAGCTCAATATGAGACAGCGCAGATGGATGGAATTCCTCAAGGACTACGATTGCTCTATACAATACCATCCAGGCAAGGCGAATGTAGTAGCCGATGCATTGAGTCGAAAAGGTTCAGCTCAATTAGCTTCTTTGATTTTGGGTATGCACCGATGGAAATTATTGGAAGACCTGGCACTCTATGATGCGAACATTGAGTCAAAGGACACTGGATCCTTTTTGGCTAACATATCAAGAAGCTGATATTTGAACATATCCACGATCTACAGATGAAGGATCCGACATTAACAAAGATTCATCAAGACGTGAATGAAGGCATCAGGTCGGACTTTTCAGTAAAAGAAGATGGTTCTTTGTTGTTTAAAGGCCGTCTATGCATCCCGGTCAATGCCGATCTAAGACGGACGATTCTTGATGGGGCGCATAAGTCAAATTATGCTATCCACCGGTAGCACCAAATGTACCAAGATTTGAAAAAGAATTACCGTGGAGAGGATCAAACAAGACGCGTGGAGTATGTGTCACGATGTTTGACTTGTCGACAAGTGAAGGTTGATCATAGACATCCTGGGACTATTGCAACCTTTACCAATACCGTAATGGAAGTGGGAATCGATCTCAATGGATTTCATTGTTGGATTACCCCATCGCTAAGAGACACAATGCCATTTGGGTCAGAGACCGATTGACCAAATCAAGACTTTTGTCAGTATAATACATATATCTGCAGGAAGACTGGCAGAATTATACATGAAGGAGATTGTAAGATTACAGGGGATTCCAAGCAGCATCATTTCAGATCGTGATCCACTATATACGTCCAAGTTTTAGAAGAAATTTCAAGAAGGAATGGGAACACGACTAGACTTTAGTTCAGCTTTCCATCCTCAAACTGATGGGCAGACAGAGCGGGTGAATCAAGTGATAGAAGACATGCTCAGAGCTTGCATGCTTGATATGCAAGGATCGGATGAGTATCTACCGATGCTCGAGTTCATATAACAACAGTTTTCAAACGAGCATTGGCATGGCACCGTATGAAGCTCAGATGGACGACGATGCAAGTCACCTCAATTGGGAGGAAACAGTGAGAAATTTGTATTAGGACCGAATCGCTTGAAGACAACGCCACCGTTGTCCGAATTATCGAAGAAAGGTTGAAGACAAGAGAGAGAGAAAAGTTACGCTCGATGTGAAGCGGACTAGTGTTGACTACAAAGTGGGGCGCATGTGTTTGTGAAGGTGTCACCTATGAAAGGTGTAATGCGATTTGGCAAGAGGGGAAGTTAAGTCCACGTTATGTTGGACCATTTGAAATTTTGGGAATAGGTGAAGTTGCATATCGCATTAGTTTACCACCGCTATTCGATCGAGTACATAATGTCTTCCACATATCGATGCTCGTAGAAAATACGTGAATGATCCGTCTCATGTGTTAGGGAAGCAACCTATAGAGATGTGTGAGGACATGAGCATGATAGAGGAACCAGTGGAGATTCTGGATCGAAAAGAGCAAGTACTGCGCACTAAAGTGATTCCCTTAGTGCTTGTTCGGTGGAACAATCATCCAAAAGAAGAGGCTACTTGGGAACGAGAGGCCGATGTGAAAGAACAATATCCGGCCTTGTTTCCAACAACGTGTGAATTCGGTGTAAACCGCAACCACGCTTTGTGAAAATTTCCACTATGCTTGAAATTCAATGGAAATTTTGATCCAATCATTAAATTGTCAAAAATAGTAAAAGAAAGAAAAGATTGAAATTTTGTAAAAAATAGGGCAAAACCGATTAATCGAATTTCAAATCGATTAATCGATTTGGAATTTCGATTAATCGATTTTGTTCGATTAGTCGACTGGCATGTGCCAGTGACTGGAAATGAAAAATTTGAGTTAGAATATACCTAGAATGAAGTTTCGATTGATCGAATTATAAATTTCGATTAATCGATTTTGTAATTCGATTAATCGAATTGGATTTTCGATTAATCGAGTTACTTAAAGGACTTGAGAGATATTAAAGTCAATGGATAATTTCGATTAATCAAGTAATTTCGATTAATCGATTTGAAATTTCGATTAATCGAAATGGATTTCATTAATCGAATACTTAAGAAAGTTTAGAAAAATTGAAGTTATAGTTTTATTTCGATTAATCGAAACTAAATTCGATTAATCGATTTTGGAATTTCGATTAATCGAAAGGGATTTCGATTAATCGACTGGCAAGCGCCAGTGAGCTTAAAAATTTGAAATTTTAAACAGGCACGATTTCGATTAATCAAAATATTTTCGATTAATCGAATTTGACTTTCGATTAATCGATTTGGGAAATCGATTAATCGATTTTACGCGGCTTAACCTAGTTTTAAATTTCGATTAATCGAAATGTAATTTCGATTAATCGAGTCCTATATATTGAAAATTGGGGATTTTCTTTGGCATTCGAAATCATTTCACTTTGAGGTTTTTAAACGGTTGATCTTCTTCCTCTTCTCCGACAAGCCGGTGCCCTAGGGTTTGGACCTTCCATCGATTCGCTTCCGAATCCGCCTTCGAAAACCTAAGGTAAACCCTAGATTTCCGTTTTCTTTCCATTTGAGCTAGTTAAAAACCCTAGTTTTCCCCAATATGCCGCCCAAAACCCGATTGTCTTCGAAGAAGGCAACTTCCAAGCTACCGGTTAGGCGTAAGAACGCCGCACCACCACCACCTACCCCGTCGCCGGTGAGGACTCCATCACCGTCGGAATCGGAGACCACCTCCGGTTCGACGAGCGCATCTACGCGCGAGTCTTCCCGCGAATCCACCCCCATGCCACCACCACCCACCAACGTGGAGCAACCAAACGAGTGGTGGGCTGCCAAGACCTTTGAGGTCGAATACACCATCGACCCTACCCTATTCACAAATCCCGATTTACCGGGCGAGACCCAATGGGCTCAGAACTACCTAACCAGTGCCGGACTCGGCAACCTTCTCAAACCAATCCGGGGTTCCTATTACCCTAGATTGGTGAGGTTGTTCTACCAAGGGCTAACCAATGGCCCTAGCGACGATTGTATTATAACCAAGATCGAGGGGGTCTCTCACGATCACTCGTGAGGTGCTTGAATGCTACCTCGACTTTACCCCGAGACTACCTTATTCCCACCCTTTGAAAAGGAACCCCGTTTTGAAGAGGTCATGTCTCGCATGACCAACGGGAAGAAGGGGTCGGGCACGTCCATCAAGAGGGTCGGCCTTCCACCCTACATGTGGATGCTCGACTCCATAATAAAATGCAACCTTTACCCGATCGCCACGACACGGAGCGTGGATAAAGTGCAACATGCACTTTACGCGCCTTCATGGCGATGGTTTGATGCTACCATGGTCATCCTTGAGGGATGCGGTACATCAAGAGTAAGTGATGAAGGGCAACATGCGCCCAAGGAGAAGATGCCGTATGCTCGGCTCATCTCGAGCATGTTGGAGTGCTACTCACGAGCCCTCCTACACTATTTCGCCCCACGAGGTGAGGGCTACGGATCGCGTGAAGACGTTCACCAAGTCTTCATGGACCCGTAGCTACAACCTATTGAAGCGGACCCTACCAGCTCCGGGTCCCGCTCCCGCCCAAAGAGTCAAAGAAGAAGCACACCACCTCAAAGGACCCACTTGAGGGTGGGGCACACCCGCCGTGAGCCATCTGTGGAGAGGGTTCCTCCCACACCACAACCGCCGACACCACACACACTCGCGCCATGACTCCCACCTCATCCTACCGCCGGCGCGCTCCATCCGGTCCTACCATAGAGGACGTGTTGGCCAGAATGGACGCAAATAACGAGAGGATGAACAGGAGGATTGATTTCCTCATGTTTCACACCCTCCAGTTCATCTACCCCCACACCTACATGGATATGTCTTTGGCATGAAGAAGAATGGACGGCCGGACGCACGCCTTCCATAGAGGACCCGTCTTCCATCCCACCACGGACGCAGTTCCTCCACATCCACATCCGGCCACCAGGCCACCACCCCCACACAGCCAGCTCCAAAGAGTTCGCCACCATCTTGTCCGACCGCCACCTCGGATGGAGCAACTGCCCAAAGCACGATCACCGAGGGGACCTGCTTGAGTCGCCTATGTCTTTTGCATTTTGATTATACATTACTTTTTATTGTACGCCAACTTATTGGCATTGTAACAAAATATTCAATCCTTAATACAAATTAAATTTTTATATAAATTGTTCAATTTTGCTAGCTTCTACTTCCATGTTTGTGTTGTGTGAATGTGTGGAGACTTAAATACATATGAGTCCAATGAACCACCTCACCTCCAAGTGTGGGGAGAGGTACACCACCACACCTTTGGGTGATTTTCGAGACCTAAAATTTCCAAGGTGGGGAGGATGTAAGCCCTAAAATCACATTGAACTATGACTCGGGATCCGTGCTCGATTGGTCTTAGGTTTGACCATGAGATAGTTCATTGGTGAACTTAAGGAGATGAGGAGAAGTGATGTATGAAACAGTGTAGAAGAGGGGAGAGATAGAGGAGTTGTAGAGTTACATACACTGATGAGTGTGTATGTGCTCCACGCCGAGAAAAAAAGGATAAGATAAAAGGGTTGAAAACCCTAACTTTCATGTTTTGGTGGTTGAAGTAAAGAAGAGAGAAAGAGAGAGGATTAAGAGAGGAGTTATTGCAATCTGTTTGGAAGAGGGAGTCAAGCATTAAAGAGGCCGGATTCGACGTTAAGGGATCCGTTAGAACCGAGCTAGAAACCCTAGCCTTCCAACTATTGATAGAAATCAACTTGAGGTCTATCCAAGGTAAATTTTTTGGTAAATAAGATGCATAGATTATAGGGGTTAAGTTACAAGAAATGTGGGTTAAATCATAGGATAATGGCTTAGAAAGATAGAAGAAAAGTATGGAAAAGATTGGGAAGAACAAGGGGTCGAATCGACAATTTCGATTAATCGAAATTGTCATTAATCGAAATTGGCCGTGAAGTTGAAGAGTCGAGGACCGATTTCATTAATCGAATTGGATTTCGATTAATCGATTTTGATTTCGATTAATCGATTTGAGAATCGATTAATCGATCGAGAACTTCCAAGGACCCTCGTGGGTTGGAGGAAATAACTTAAGGAAAAATCGACTAATCGAATGGGATTTCGATTAATCGATTTAGTTTCGATGTCGATTTGGAATCGATTAATCAACTTGTGAAAATCGACTATTCAAATAAGGGTCCTGCTGAAGAAGGATTTCGATTAATCGAAATTGATTCGATTAATCGAATGGAAACTCGAATCGTCAACAAGAATTTACTTTGCGAAAGAAGAATTTCGATTAATCAAAATGTATTCGATTAATCGAATGACAATTCAATTGCTCGAATCGAGAATGGACTTTGCGAAGGAGAATTTCGATTAATCGAAATTGCTTCGATTAATCGATATTGACTTTCGATTAATCGATTTTGGAAATCGACATCGAATTGATTCGATTAATCGATTTTGGAGATCGATTAATCGATCGTGTAGTTGACCTTTGGTTTGACTTTAAGATTTTGCGAGATCTTATACCTTCTCTATGGCATCCTTTGTGATGTGTTTCACATGTTATATGGTACCATAGGTGGTACGTGAGAACGAGTGCACAAGGAGCCATGCGGGATCTTGATGCATTGATCAGCTAAAGTCTTCTCATTGGGAACACCCTGAACTTGTTCTTTATTTTACAAGAGCATGTATGTAATGATATCAATTGAATTCAAATGTTTTTCTACTCAATGATTATGAAAACTGTGTGTGTGTGACATTCATAAGAGATCTTAAATGGACCATCCCTGTGGGATGATGAAGTGAAGAGGTAAAGGCATCGTGTGATGTAAGTGAACGGACACATCCTGTGGATGTATCCATGATTGAATCATGCTTGATGAGGCCTAACGATATAAGATAGCACAATTACACGGTGAATAACTATATGTAAGGCAATCGATATTTTTGTTATTTGAGGTTTGATAGGTTACCCCACCGACGTGGCGGATAACCACGATCGACGCGCAGATATCCGTGACCGATACGGCGCTAATTCAGAGGCCGAGAGGCTTATCCAGACAGAGTAAGCACACCCTGTGGGTGTTGATGAGATGTGAAACCCGCCACCAATCCCTGTGGAAAGGGGCTTGGTACTATTGGTATTCCTGTGAATACATTTAAAACCTGCCTATATAGATGACGATGAAGGGTATCTCGTCGGGGCTCGATGCTATATTGCTCGGGGATTATTTAAGTTGAAGTTTAAGTTTTGCTTTAGGCCTTCTCAGCATCATTCTTGATTAACTAAAAGACATGAGTAACCTACCAGTAATTGAAGCGTTTTTAACTGTTTTCCATCAATAAATGCATAGACACATCATGCATATCATAGAATACATGTGAGTTATATTTTATATGTTCAATTGTGTTCGCTCTCTATTGAGCTAGGATGTAGCTCACCCTATAGACTATACGTCGCGCAGGTCCACTACTAGTAGTCACGAGGCTTGTGGAGACGCCGACCGGTGAGTCGGACCTTGCGGCCGGCGAGGAGTTAGAGCCACCTCCAGAGGACTTCTTCTAGAGGACTCTGCTGTGCGACTTTGAGGAGTTTTAGTTGGAGATTGTACGGCTTGGTATGTCAAGCCTGGTTTTTTTTTATTAAACCTTGTGTATATGGATATCAGAGTATTCTTTTGGGCGAACCATCCATGATGATGGTTATCATCGATGGTTCGGATCGGTTCTCCCTTCATGCAGAGGCATGAGGGTAGAACTGTCTTTTGAGAAGTATTTTTATGTAGATTTAAATTCCGCAAGTTGTTCTTATTTATTTTATGCTTGATATACCAGTGTTCCGTGCATAGTTGAGGGGCACGGTCAAGATGATCGTGCTGATGGCACGGGTTTCGGGGTGCCGAAGTCCGGGCTGTCACACTTATACTAACCCTAGTTTTCTTTGATTTTTGTTTCTTATGCTTGGAAGATCGAAGGCGTTAACTTACCGAAGGCTTATCACGGGACGCTTCGAGAGGCTTAGGTATGTGTTTTCGATTTTCATTAGTTAGGATTAGCATTTTGTTATTGTTTGTAGTTTCTTGGTTTGTGCCAAGGTTAAAGTCGCAATTCTTCTCTCTAGAGCGACTAGACCTTGAGCTTGAGAGAACATGTCGGCATATTCACACTAGCTCTTTTTCTTCTCAAAACATTGTTAGTTTTTTTTTAACGCTCTAGCCATCCCGCCCTGCTTCCAATCAAAAAATCAATTATGGTGGGAGATGAACATGTGGCTAGGACGTAGAGGGAGTATTACACACCGGCCACTCTAGCGCCTCCCTCATGTATTCGTGTACCTTCAACCAGCAGTAATGGGGTCTTTAAAATCAAGCCCAACTTACTTCAACTACTTCCTATTTTTCATAGGCATGATAACGAGGATCCCCATTTGCATTTAACATGTTTTCTGGAAATCTGTACTACTTTTAGAATAAAAAACTTATCGGAAGAGGCCACTCGTTTGAGGCTGTTTTCATTTTCACTTAGAGATAGGGCAAAGCAGTGGCTGCACTCTTTGCCCATCGACTCTATTGCTAGTTGGGAAGAGTTACAAAACACATTTCTAAATAAGTACTTCCCAGTCTGTAAGATGAGTCAATTTCAGAAGGCAATTACTACATTCTATCAAGGTTCGGAAGAGTCTTTTCTTGAGAGTTGGAAACACTTTAACAAACTTTTGCATAAGTGCCCTCAACATGAGGTCTTGTGCTGGGAAATGGTGCTCAGTTTTTATAAAGGCTTAAGCGAACAAACCCGGGATATGATTGATGTCACTTGTGGGGGTATGTTTCTTACATTGACCGCAAAGGATGCTTGGGAACTCTTCGAGACCCTTAATGAGATCCCGGTGCAACATGCTGCAACGCGCAAGGCTGATTCAAAGAATTTAAGGAATTCACCTCTTAAGCGAGGAGGACTACATAAATTAAATTCAATGATGAATTTTCTCCCAAAGTTGAAACTTTGGAAGACCAAAATCCAGTCCATGTTGGGTATAAAATCACACCCAACATCTCACGAAGGTAAGGATTATGAAATCAACCACAACCCTACTCCTATGGTCCCTAAGCACCCTGTTGCCCCCTTTATACTCCACATTGACTCAAGAACAGCTAGCTGCAATTGGTTCCTTCTAATGCTTGGATAATAATTTTAGTTGTGTAAATATTTACAATCCAAGTTGGAAGACCCATCCAAATCTATCCCGGTAGACCAACCTGATGCGGAGAAACAATCAGCCTCCAAGGCCAATGAACACTTCGCAATTTTTTTCACCATCTGAGGGACAACAATACTATATGCCTCATTGGAATAATACTTTAGAGGAAGCCGTATTGTAGGCAATTCACAATTGGCAGCAATAAGGCCGACACCAAGAACATTTACTCCACACTCTCATGCATTCTACGACTGCGCTAGGACTCAAATTTGGCAACTAGCGACTGCTTTGAGTAGGAGAGAAGAGGCCCAATTACCATCTCGACTGGTAACTAATCCAAAAGGTCTTGGGGAGACTTCGTCTTCCCCTGACCCGCCAATGCCTTGATGAGCACAATGACCTACTCGAGCTACTGACGCATCCGTAGTGCTTCTTGGAAGGCAACCCAAGCACCATGTATATTATTAATTGAAGTTTTAAGTTTGCTTATTTTTAGAAGTCTTTATGTTTGTATTGGTAAAGTCTGGGCTGAGAACTGAGTTCTTTACCAGATTTTGATTGGTCAAGTTGCTCAAGAAGGAAGAAATGCAACGAATTTTGACTGGTCGAGCCTGAGTCGACCGGTCGAAATCAATGTTTTATCAAAAATCAGAGTTTCTGATGTTCTGTGTTGTGTTTCGACTTGTCGAAATAGATTTCGACCGGTTGAGACTGGGGAGCTTTGCTTCAAGAACATAAGCTTTGTTGGAAAATTGAATTTCTCTCATTTTGTGACTAGTCTAAACGATTTTGACCGGTCGAGTCTGTGGGCTTTATAAAGCCCTTTGATTGATCAAAAATCTCATTTTGACCGGTTTTGCCCTAGTTTTTCCCATGTTTGTCTTCTTCCGTGAGCCTTGTGAGTCGTCTTTATTTAAATTTGTCTTGTTTTTGGCATGCCCTTGCACCTTCCAACCTGTCACCTCCCACATTAAACACAACCTTTCACCTTCTCCACCCTTTTCCACTATAAAAC
Organism: Chloranthus sessilifolius; assembly: GCA_021018995.1. Classification (NCBI taxonomy): domain Eukaryota; kingdom Viridiplantae; phylum Streptophyta; class Magnoliopsida; order Chloranthales; family Chloranthaceae; genus Chloranthus; species Chloranthus sessilifolius. The sequence goes on along the minus strand of CM037584.1, from coordinate 150,767,026 downwards.
CAGCTCCCCATTTCGCCCATTTCATCCATTTTCACTATCATTCCACCCCTTTTCTTGAAACATTTTCGCCATGGCAGACAAGCCCAGTTGGTCAGATATCCGGAGGGCCATTACTCAACAAAGGGGTCAGTCTTATGAATCTTGCTTTTCACTGTATTCCTGCTAATCATTTTTATAATCACTTAGATTCATAAGTATCTCAGGCTTTTTTTTTTTTTTTTTTTTTTTTTTCTTCTTTGGGCTTAGGATGTATCATTTGGCATTAGATTTTCTGTTTTAGGAATTTTAGTTTCAAATTCTGTTTTTAGATCGCTGATTTTTTTCTTTCTTCGGTTAATGTGTCCTCGTTTTACTAATTTTCGTCATTTTTCTGTGAGTACAGTTAGTTTCTAACTTTGTTTCCCTATTTTGCATTCACAAATTCTGTTTTTGTATCAACACTTTTCTATTTTTTTTAACTTTATATTCAGTCCCTTACCTTATTTTTACTGTTTCTCTGTTATTAGCATTAGTTTCCTTCCATTTGCATAGTAATCCTTCTATTTTTTAGATTTTATTTAGCAGTTCTAGCGTTGGTTTGTTGATTTTTCTTGCATTTGTATATCATGTTTTCCATTTCCTTGCTCATATCTTCAGTTTTACATTTTTATTTTCTCACGCATATAGTTTAGATTTTTTCGTTCTTAGTTTTTCTTTCTTCTTTACCTACTTGCCTAGTCTCTCATTGTCTAGAACATTGAGGACAATGTTCATCTTAGGTTTGGGGTATGGCGGTGTATGCCAATAAAATAAGTTAATGCTTGATGCTTATGATCAAGATAATTTTGAAAATGAAGTAATCTCACACTGCTTTTTTTAAAAAATGAGGAAGTTAAAACTTTTAAAATTAATTTCTAGTATAATTCTAATACTTTCATGAAGTGAATGTTTAAAATTTCCAAAATAAAATTGATGTTTTAGTAAACCTAAAAGAGAGAAAGGATGATATACCTCAAGAATTTGATAGAAACCACACCCAAAGGAGATTTGGGCTCAAAATGTATTCTTTGGAGGTATGAATTGGCAATTTTTTCTCGCTCTAGGGCAATTTGTTTTGAACACGCTTGTTTTCACTAGAAGTTACACATATCCAAGTTAAAATATCTTGACAAAGAATCATGATATTAAAGACATGATGTAAGGCCTCCTTTTGGACAGCTTTGAACTTCAAAAGCCCAACCTTTTGAAAGCGCCTTGATACACACCAATTGAGCTTTATAAATCCAAGATTTCTTTGAAACCTCACCAACCTCATTTAGCCTAACCTCACTCCGAGAATTCAAGGTAAAGGAAAGAAAGTCAAGAAAGGTGAGTTGGGTAACAATTTGGTAAAAGAAAAGAAAAATAATTGAAGGCAATGATGTATCAGAGAAGAAATGTGGCATTCCCAATGCGGATTTGAAAAAAAAAAAAAAAAAAAAAAAAAAGGAGAAGGCATTTCATTGGAAGTTTGAAAAGAAAGAGAAAAGATGGCCACTTTGGCTCAAAATTCAAAGAAGAAGATGAAATTGTCTTGAAGAAGGTGTGTCTATCACCTCCTTACCTTGACCGACTTCTCAATTTTGAACTCCATTCCACCCTTTATTCTTGATAAATTTCACCCATAAGCCACATTACAACCCAAGTTAAAGTCCTCATCGATCAATGATGGATTGAGTCCACATGGAGATAAGGATTTGTGTAATCTATGGTGAAAAAGTAGTAAATTCAGAATCGAAAAGCAATGCCTATGCTCTTGCTTACAATCCTATTTGAGGACTGTAATTGCTCTTGAGTCATGTGAAATAGTGCAACCCTCATATTTACATGGTGAGTGAAAACCCCGTGAGAGTTGAGTTTGAAATCAAATTATTTGGGGTAACATCAAACTGAATTCTCAAATAGAAGGCAAGTTTTTCATTAATTTTTCTTGTAAAAAACTTTTGACACCAATGAGTGAATGGTAAAGGAATTACAAGAGAATTTTAGTTTTGAATTGATGTTTTCTTAAAAAACTTTACAACTCGATCGATGCGTATGTGAATAATCGATTGGATAAAAGTTTGCTTTATGTAATCGATTGATCTTTAACTGATTTATTGGAGAAGTTTGTGGGTACCTTTCACCTAAAACCCTCAGAGACTTCACCTCCACTAGGGATCACCTAGGGGTTTAAACGGCTTGTTGCATAAGCTAAATGCAGCTGTGCTCCCTACAAAATGGCTTTTCATTCTATTTTTAAATTTTGTCTTTGCTCAGGGACTAGCAAAGCTTAGGTTTGGGGGTGTGTTGAGAACTGGAAAATACCAATTTTCACCCCTTAATCTGTGCCTTGATAGACCCTTGAGAGAACTAAATAAGTATTTTAAGTGCCTATGTTGCAGCTAACAATAAAGACACGCTTAACCATAAAAGCAGCTCAAAAGTGCCAAAAAGATGACAATCCATGTCAGCCCAAAGGAAGGAAGTGAAGAAACAACCTCATCACCGTGGAAAGGTCTAAATAGAAGAGGCAAAGACCAGAAGAGAAGCAGGAACATTTCAAATAGAGAATGCACTACTGTAGTTCTTTTCAAGGAACTTGCTTTCGTGAAAGAACCTTGAACTTTGCAAAAAGAAGAAAAACACCTCTAAAAAGAAGATTAAACTTTAGCGATCAGAGCTTCGTAGTCATTGAACTTTAAAAGGCCCTAAACTCGCGAAAAGGACTAAAACTCTGTGTAGCTTTCAAAGAGCATCCGAACTCCTTGAAAAGAAGATTGAACTTTGCTAACAGAGCTCGTAAGTCATTGAACTTTGCAAAAGGCCCCTAACTCGCTAAAAGGTATTCGAGATTCGCAGCTTTAACAAGGGCAATTCAAGAATCAAAGACGCCGCCTCAATGCATTGAAAAGCCCAGACATTCGAAGATTCGAGCACTAACCAAAGGCATATTCCACCCCATGTGAACACCCAAAGATGAAATTACTGGGAACTTCTAGAAACTCTAACAAACTTTCAAAATGCATAATGTAATTGATGCCTCTGCTTCGACACGAACCAGATCAAGGAATTTCGATTGGCCGTAACAGATCTCGATCCCGGTGCTCGACTCTATTGGTTGATACAGATCTATCCAATTCGATTGGTTGATACACATCCGAGGCTTAGGGAAAACTATAAATAGACGAACCATTTGCCCAATTTGGGTATCCAGATTTTGAGTTTCATTTCTAATCCCCCATTTCCCAGCCAGACAGTTTGTCTGAAATCCCTGTAATAGCTTCACTTTGAGTTGCAATTGAGAGCTGTGAGGCGTTTCTGTAATTCAAAAGAGAGTTGTATTCAAGACTACAAATCTGAGAGCTGTTTAAGCTGTGCTCTGTAATTGTAACGGTGGATTTGAAAAGGTTGCATTAGACTCCTTTAGATTTACTATTTTTTATGCAATTTCCCTTGATTCATTAATCCTGTAAGAATTAGTGTTGGTAACCTAGTCTCTTACAGCATTTGTAGTGATGTTTCTGCTCGAATTGAGGATTTGGATTAATAACTATTGGATGGTTTGTGGCCATTAAAGTGGATGCACTATAGCCATAAGTGTAGCCTAATCCTTGAATTAGATTTATCTCTTACATCCTGTTTGTAGCCGATGAAGATTGGATCACCTCTCACGAATCGCAGATTTCTCATTAGATTTCAAAGGCCAAATCAGAGTTAGATATTACTTCTCCATCTTTGTTTCAATCACTCCCCCAACTCGGATCTGGATCATTTAGTTTAAATTTTCCTTTGTTTTTAGTTTGTTAAACATGACAAATTCAAACCTCTCATCTTATCAACTTTCTAGATAGGATAAGAAGCCGATCCGTAGCTCGATCCGAGGTTTATCTTACATTTTAAACAAATTCTCTGTGGACGATCTTTCACTCACTTACTTTTAAAACTTGCTACAATTGGCCCTGATCTTGCAGGCTAATTCTCTTCTAACTGTGCTGATATTTCTTTAATTTCTTATATAGTTTAGAGCCACTGTAATTTGGCAACTTTAAAACTGTTTTCAAAATACACATAAATCAAGCACACTAAGAAGCAACAACAAGTTTTTGGCGCCGTTGCCGGGGAATAGATTTTAAAATTGGTAGACCTAAGTTTTTCTATTTTGTAGATTTGATTTTTATTTTAATTTTTGCTTTAAACCTGCACTTTGCATACCAAGTGCTTGATTAAATGTCTACTGCAGTTTTATATAGAAAACCTGTTTTACTGCAGCAGAATTTTTTTTTTTTTTTTTTTTTTTCTGAGTTTTTATTCTTTGCTTTCTAGTTATTTGAATAAATGTTGCTGCCACTCTTTTGTCTTTTTGTCAAATTTGGGCAGTAGCCTGAGTTTTTCTTTTTATTTTTGTCAATATAATTGAATAAGGTACTGCTGCAGTTTTTTGGATTTTTGCAGATCTGGAGCAGCCGTCCAACAAGGAGCATCTGGACTAAAGCTGGAGCAGATCTGCTTGAGTTTGCATCCCCTTCTCCTTTGCATTCATTTTCTTTTCTTGAGAACCAGTAGCTCTTGAGATTTAATGTTTGTTTTGATTATATTTTCTGCATTGTCTTTTAGGCATCTGATTTTTTTACAAAACCAAATACAAAATAAAAGAAGATGAAAACACAAATAGAAAATCTCTGAGTTGTTTCTCATTATTTTCAGCAGTAGTAAATAAGGGCTCTTGTTGAGCCCGGGCTGATCCAAAACAAAAAAAAAAATAAAAAAAAATAGAAAATTAAAAAAAATATATATATATATATATAGATATCTTCCGGATGGGCTGTTTTTCTCCATTTGCATCCACTTTTCCCATCTGGACCTGCTGAGATCATTTTTTCTTTTTTAGGAATCATGTAGGATAATGAGTAGTGAATCATAGGCTGTTTTGAATATTCAATGGACCCACTGATTTTATTTTCCTTCGAGATTTCTTCTTCATAAATGGGTCTCAGCTGTGTGTGAACCCTGTTTTTAATATGTGCTCCCATGCTTCATTATTTTTTTATTCATACACATCATCAACAAAGGGGTCAGTCTTATGAATCTTGCTTTTCACTGTATTCCTGCTAATCATTTTTATAATCACTTAGATTCATAAGTATCTCAGGCTTTTTTTTTTTTTTTTTCTTTCTTCTTTGGGCTTAGGATGTATCATTTGGCATTAGATTTTCTGCTTTTAGGAATTTTAGTTTCAAATTTGTTTTTAGATCACTGATTTTTTCTTTCTTCGGATAATGTGTCCTCGTTATACTAATTTTCGTCATTTTTCTGTGAGTATGCTTAGTTTCTAACTTTGTTTCCTATTTTGCATTCACAAATTCTTTTGTATCAACACTTTTCTATTTTTTTTAACTTTATATTCATTCCCTTACCTTGTTTTTACTGCTTTCCGTTATTAGCATTAGTTTCCTTCCATTTGCATAGTAATCCTTCTTTTTTTAGATTTTATTTAGCAGTTCTAGCGTTGGTTTGTTGATTTTTCTTGCATTTGTATATCATGTTTTCCATTTCCTTGCTCATATCTTCAGTTTTACATTTTTATTTTCTGCTGCATATAGTTTAGATTTTTTCTGTTCTTAGTTTTTCTTTCTTCTTTTACCCTGCTGCCCCTAGTCTCTCATTGTCTAGAACATTGAGGACAATGTTCATCTTAGGTTTGGGGGTATGGCAGGTATGCCAATAAAATAAGTTAATGCTTGATGCACTTATGATCAAAGATAATTTTTGAAAATGAAGTAATCTCACACCTGTTTTTTTTTTTTAAAATGAGGAAGTTAAAACTTTTTAACATTAATTTCTAGTATAATTCTAATACTTTCATGAAGTGAATGTCAGAAAATTTCCAAAATAAAAATTGATGTTTTAGTAAACCTAAAAAGAGAGAAAACAGTGATGATATACCTCAAGAATTTGATAGAAAACCACACCCAGTGAGATTTGGGCCTGCTGAAATGTATTCTTTGGAGGTATGAATTGGCAATTTTTTCTGCTCTAGGGACCTGTTTGAACTCGCTTGTTTTCACTAGAAGTTACATATCCAAGTTAAAATATCTTGACAAAGAATCATGATATTAAAGACATGATGTAAGGCCTCCTTTTGGACAGCTTTGAACTTCAAAAAGCCCAACCTTTTGAAACCGCCTTGATACACACCAATTGAGCTTTATAAATCCAAGATTTCTTTGAAACCTCACCAACCTCATTTAGCCTAACCTCACTCCGAGAATTCAAGGTAAAGGAAAGAAAGTCAAGAAAGGTGAGTTGGGTAACAATTTGGTAAAAGAAAAGAAAAATAATTGAAGGCAATGATGTATCGCCAGAAGAAATGTGGCATTCTACCAATGTTGATTTGAAAAAAAAAAAAAAAAAGAAAAGAAAAGGAGAAGGCATTTCATTGGAAGTTTGAAAAGAAAGAGAAAAGATGGCCACTTTGGCTCAAAATTCAAAGAAGAAGATGAAATTAGTTTAATTGAAGAAGGTGTGTCTATCACCTCCTTACCTTGACTCACTTCTCAATTTTGAACTCCATTCCACCCCTTTATTCTTGATAAATTTCACCCATACCCCACCTTACAACCCAAGTTAGAGTCCTTCCTGATCAAAGCTGGATTGAGCCGTCACCTGGCGATAAGGATTTGTGTAATCTATGGTGAAAAAGTAGTAAATTCAGAATAAAAGCAATGCCTATGCTCTTGCTTACAATCCTATTTGAGGATGAATTGCTCTTGAGCGTGTGAAATAGTGCAACCCTCATATTTACATGGTGAGTGAAAACCCGTGAGAGTTGAGTTTGAAATCAAATTATTTGGGGTAACATCAAATCAAATTCTCAAATAGAAGGCAAGTTTTTCATTAATTTTCTTGTAAAACTTTTGACACCAATGAGTGAATGGTAAAGGAATTACAAAGAGAATTTTAGTTTTGAATTGATGTTTTCTTAAAAACTTCTTACAACCTGATCGATGCGTATGTGAATAATCTGATTGGATAAAAGTTTGCTTTAATGAACTGCATTGATCTTAATCGATTTATTGGAGAAGTTTAGGGGTACCTTCACAAAACCTCAGAGACTTCACTCCTCCACTAGGGATCACCTAGGGGTTTAAAAGGCTTGTTGCATATGCTAAATGCAACTGTGCTCCCTACAAAATGGCTTTTCATTCTATTTTTAAATTTTGTCTTTGCTCGTGGACTAGCAAAGCTTAGGTTTGGGGTGTGTTGAGAACTGAAAATACCATTTTCACCCTTAATCTGGGCCTTGATAGACCCTTGAGAGAACTAAATAAGTATTTTAAGTGCCTATGTTGCGCCTAACAATAAAGACACGCTTAACCATAAAAGCACTCAAAAGTGCCAAAAGATGACAATCCATGTCACCAAAGGAAGGAAGTGAAGAAACAACCTCATCACCGTGGAAAGGTCTAAATAGAAGAGGCAAAGACCAGAAGAGAAGCAGGAACATTTGAATAGAGAAATGCACTCTGAGTTCTTTTCAAGAAAGAACTTGCACTTTTCAGAAGAACCTTGAACTTTGCAAAAGAAGAAAACACTCCTCGAAAAGAAGATTGAACTTTGACGAGCTTTAGAAGTCATTGAACTTTGCGAAAAAGGCCCCTAAACTCGCGAAAAGGACTAAAACTCAGTGTAGCTTTCAAAGAGCATCAACTCCTTGAAAAGAAGATTGAACTTTATGAACAGAGCTTGAAGTCATTGAACTTTGCAAAAGGCCCTGAACTCTGCGAAAAGGTATTCGAGATTCGCACTTTAACAAGGGCAATTCAAGAATCACACGCCCCTAATGCATTGAAAAGCCCAGACATTCGGAAGATTAAAGCAACCAAAGGCATATTCCACCCCATGTGAACACCCAAAGATGAAATTACTTAAGGGAACTTCTAGAAACTCTAACAAACTTTCAAAATGCATAACAAAATTGATGCCTCTGCTTCTGATTGGTGAACCGATCAAGCGATTCACGATTGGCCGTAAAGATCCGGATCCCGTGCTCGACTCCTATTGGTTGATACAGATCTATCCAATTGATTGGTTGATACACATCCGAGGCTTAGGGAAATCTATAAATAGACGAACCATTTGCCCAATTTGGGTATCCAGATTTTGAGTTTCATTTCTAATCCCCCATTTCCCAGCCAGACAGTTTGTCTGAAATCCCTGTAATAGCTTCACTTTGAGTTGCAATTGAGAGCTGTGAGACGTTTCTGTAATTCAAAAGAGAGTTGTATTCAAGACTACAAATCTGAGAGCTGTTTAAGCTGTGCTCTGTAATTGTAACGGTGGATTTGAAAAGGTTGCATTAGACTCCTTTAGATTTACTGTTTTTTATGCTATTTCCCTTGATTCATTAATCCTGTAAGAATTAGTGTTGGTAACCTAGTCTCTACAAAGATTTGTAGTGATGTTTCGCTGAATTGAGGATTTGGATTAATAACTATTGGATGGTTTGTGGCCATTAAAGTGGACAGACCATAGCCATAAGTGTAGCCTAATCCTTGAATTAGATTTATCTCTCTTACATCTGTGCTTGTAGCCAGATGAAGATTGGATCACCTCTGCTGAACTGCAGTATTTCTCATTAGATTTCAAAGGCCAAATCAGAGTTAGATATTACTTCTCCATCTTTGTTTCAATCACTCCCCCAACTCGGATCTAGATCATTTAGTTTAAATTTTCCTTTGTTTTTAGTTTGTTAAACATGACAAATTCAAACCTCTCATCTTATCAACTTTCTAGATAGGATAAGAAGCCAGATCTGGTAGCTCAGATCTGGAGGTTTATCTTACATTTTAAACAAATTTTCTGTGGACGATCTTTCACTCACTTACTTTTAAAACTTGCTACAATTGGCCCTGATCTTGCAGGCTAATTCTCTTCTAACTGTGCTGATATTTCTTTAATTTCTTGTATAGTTTAGAGCCACTGTAATTTGGCAACTTTAAAGCTGTTTTCAAAATACACATAAATCAAGCACACTAAGAAGCAACAACAAGTTTTTGGCGCCGTTGCCGGGGAATAGATTTTAAAATTGGTAGACCTAAGTTTTTCTATTTTGTAGATTTGATTTTTATTTTAATTTTTGCTTTAAACCTGCACTTTGCATACCAAGTGCTTGATTAAATGTCTACTGCAGTTTTATATAGAAAACCTGTTTTACTGCAGCAGAAATTTTTTTTTTTTTTTTTTTTTTTTCTGAGTTTTTATTCCTTGCTTTCTAGTTATTTGAATAAATGTTGCTGCCACTCTTTTGTCTTTTTGTCAAATTTGGGCGTGCTTTGAGTTTTCTTTTTATTTTGTCAATATAATTGAATAAGTCAGCTTTTTTGGATTTTTGCATATATCGAGTAGTCCAACAAGGAGCATCTGGACTAAAGCCGGAGCAGATCCGCTGAGTTTGCATCCTTCTCCTTTGCTTTCATTTTCTATTCTTGAGAACCAGCATTCTGCATATTTAATGTTTGTTTTGATTATATTTTTCATTGCCTTTTAGGCATGCTTGATTTTTTTACAAAACCAAATACAAAATAAAAGAAGATGAAAACACAAATAGAAAATCTGAGTTGTTTCTCATTATTTTCAGCAAGAGTAAATAAGGGCTCTTGTTGAGCCCTGATCCACATAACAAAAAAAATAAATAAAAAAATAGAAAATTAAAAAATATATATATATATATATATAGATATCTTAGGATGTAATGTTTTCTCCATTTGCATCCACTTTTCCCATCCGGACCTTTGAGATCATTTTTCTTTTTAGGAATCATGTAAGGATAATGAGTAGTGAATCATAGCTGTTTTGAATATTCAATGGACCCAGATTTTATTTTCCTTCGAGATTTCTTCTTCATAAATGGGTCTCAAATTGTGTGTGAACCCTGCTTTTAATATGTGCTCCCATGCTTCATTATTTTTATTCATACATCATCAACAAAGGGGTCATTTATGAATCTTGCTTTTCACCGTATTCCTCGCTAATCATTTTATAATCACTTAGATTCATAAGTATCTCGTTTTTTTTTTTTTTTTCTTCTTTGGGCTTAGGATGTATCATTTGGCATTAGATTTTCTTTTTAGGAATTTTAGTTTCAAATTCGCTTTTAGATCACGATTTTTTCTTTCTTCATTAATGTGTCCTCGCTTTTACTAATTTTCGTCATTTTTCGTGAGTACGCTTAGTTTCTAACTTTGTTTCCCTATTTTGCATTCACAAATTCTGTTTTTGTATCAACACTTTTCTATTTTTTAACTTTATATTCAGTCCCTTACCTTGTTTTTACTGTTTCTCTGTTATTAGCATTAGTTTCCTTCCATTTGCATAGTAATCCTTCTATTTTTTAGATTTTATTTAGCAGTTCTAGCGTTGGTTTGTTGATTTTTCTTGCATTTGTATATCATGTTTTCCATTTCCTTGCTCATATCTTCAGTTTTACATTTTTATTTTCTGCTGCATATAGTTTAGATTTTTTCTGTTCTTAGTTTTTCTTTCTTCTTTTACCCTGCTGCCCCTAGTCTCTCATTGTCTAGAACATTGAGGACAATGTTCATCTTAGGTTTGGGGGTATGGCAGGTATGCCAATAAAATAAGTTAATGCTTGATGCAGCTTATGATCAGCAGAATTTTTGAAAATGAAGTAATCTCACACCTGTTTTTTTTTTTAAAAATGAGGAAGTTAAAACTTTTTAAAATTAATTTCTAGTATAATTCTAATACTTTCATGAAGTGAATGTCAGAAAATTTCCAAAATAAAAATTGATGTTTTAGTAAACCTAAAAAGAGAGAAAACAGTGATGATATACCTCAAGAATTTGATAGAAAACCACACCCAGTGAGATTTGGGCCTGCTGAAATGTATTCTTTGGAGGTATGAATTGGCAGTTTTTTCTGCTCTAGGGACTGTTTGAACCGGCTTGTTTTCACTAGAAGTTACACATATCCAAGTTAAAATATCTTGACAGCAATCATGATATTAAAGACATGATGTAAGGCCTCGTTTGCGACAGTTTGAACTTCAAAAGCCCAACCTTTTGAAATCGCCTTGATACACACCAATTGAGCTTTATAAATCCAAGATTTCTTTGAAACCTCACCAACCTCATTTAGCCTAACCCTCACTCTGAGAATTCAGAAGGTAAAGGAAAGAAAGCTGAAGAAAGGTGAGTTGGGTAACAGTTTGGTAAAAGAAAAAGAAAAATAATTGAAGGCAATGATGTATCAGCAGAAGAAATGTGGCATTCCAGTCAATGTTGATTTGAAAAAAAAAAAAGAAAAGAAAAGAAAAGGAGAAGGCATTTCATTGGAAGTTTGAAAAAGAAAGAGAAAAAGATGACCACTTTGGCTCAAAATTCAAAGAAGAAGATGAAATTGTCAATTGAAGAAGGTGTGTCTATCACCTCCTTACCTTGACCGACTTCTCAATTTTGAACTCCATTCCACCCTTTATTCTTGATAAATTTCACCCATAAGCCACATTACAACCCAAGTTAGAGTCCTTCTTGATCAATGATGGATTGAGTCACACATGGAGATAAGGATTTGTGTAATCTATGGTGAAAAAGTAGTAAATTCGAATCAAAAGCAATGCCTATGCTCTTGCTTACAATCCTATTTGAGGATCAGAATTGCTCTTGATGTGAAATAGTGCAACCTCATATTTACATGGTGAGTGAAAACCCGTGAGAGTTGAGTTTGAAATCAAATTATTTGGGGTAACATCAAAACTGAATTCTCAAATAGAAGGCAAGTTTTTCATTAATTTTTCTTGTAAAAACTTTTGACACCAATCGAAAGTGAATGGTAAAGGAATTACAGAGAATTTTAGTTTTGAATTGATGTTTTCTTAAAAACTTCTTACAACTGACCGATGCGTATATGAATAATCTGATTGGATGAAAGTTTGCTTCTTGAGCGCATTGATCTTAGCGATTTATTGGAGAAGTTTGTGGGTACCTTCACTGAAAACCCTCGGAGACTTCACTCCTCCACTAGGGATCACCTAGGGGTTTAAAAGGCTTGTTGCATATGCTAAATGCAAGCTGTGCTCCCTAAAAATGGCTTTTCATTCTATTTTTAAATTTTGTCTTTGCTTTCGGGGACTAGCAAAGCTTAGGTTTAAGGTGTGTTGAGGCTGGAAAATACCATTTTCACCCCTTAATCTGGGCCTTGATAGACCCTTGAGAGAACTAAATAAGTATTTTAAGTGCCTGTTGCACTAACAATAAAACACGCTTAACCATAAAAGCGACTCAAAAGTGCCAAAAGATGACAATCCATGTGGTCAAAGGAAGGAAGTGAAGAAACAACCTCATCGGTGTGGAAAGGTCTAAATAGAAGAGGCAAAGACACATAAGAAGCGGGAACATTTCGAATGAGAAATGCACTCTGAGTTCTTTTACAAAGAACTTGCACTTTTAAAGAACCTTGAACTTTGCAAAAGAAAACACTCCTCGAAAGAAGATTGAACTTTGCGAGAGCTTGAAGTCATTGAACTTTGTGAAAAGGCCCTAAACTTCTGCGAAAAGGACTAAAACTCCGGTGTAGCTTTCAAAGGCATCGAACTCCTTGAAAAGAAGATTGAACTTCGAGCAGGCTTGAAGTCATTGAACTTTGCAAAAAGGCCCCTGAACTCTGCGAAAAGGTATTCTGGAGATTCGCAGCTTTAACAAGGGCAATTCAGTAATCTGCTGCACGCGCCCCAATGCATTGAAAAGCCCAGAGACATTCTGGAAGATTCTGAGCACGAACCAAAGGCATATTCCACCCCATGTGAACACCCAAAGATGAAATTACTTGGCGGGAACTTCTAGAAACTCTAACAAACTTTCAAAATGCATAACAGAATTGATGCCTCTGTTTCCTGATTGGCTGAACCAGATCAAGCAGTTCTGATTGGCCAGAACAGATCTGGATCCTGGTGCTCGACTCCTATTGGTTGATACAGATCTATCCAATTCTGATTGGTTGATACACATAAATTTGGCTTAGGGAAAACTATAAATAGACGAACCATTTGCCCAATTTGGGTATCCAGATTTTGAGTTTCATTTCTAATCCCCCATTTCCCAGCCAGACAGTTTGTCTGAAATCCCTGTAATAGCTTCACTTTGAGTTGCAATTGAGAGCTGTGAGACGTTTCTGTAATTCAAAAGAGAGTTGTATTCAAGACTACAAATCTGAGAGCTGTTTAAGCTGTGCTCTGTAATTGTAACGGTGGATTTGAAAAGGTTGCATTAGACTCCTTTAGATTTACTATTTTTTATGCAATTTCCCTTGATTCATTAATCCTGTAAGAATTAGTGTTGGTAACCTAGTCTCTTACAGCATTTGTAGTGATGTTTCGCTAAATTGAGGATTTGGATTAATAACTATTGGATGGTTTGTGGCCATTAAAGTGGATGCACTATAGCCATAAGTGTAGCCTAATCCTTGAATTAGATTTATCTCTTACATCCGTGTTGTAGCCGATGAAGATTGGATCACCTCGCAGATTTCTCATTAGATTTCAAAGGCCAAATCAGAGTTAGATATTACTTCTCCATCTTTGTTTCAATCACTCCCCCAACTCGGATCTGGATCATTTAGTTTAAATTTTCCTTTGTTTTTAGTTTGTTAAACATGACAAATTCAAACCTCTCATCTTATCAACTTTCTAGATAGGATAAGAAGCCAGATCTGGTAGCTCAGATCTGGAGGTTTATCTTACATTTTAAACAAATTCTCTGTGGACGATCTTTCACTCACTTACTTTTAAAACTTGCTACAATTGGCCCTGATCTTGCAGGCTAATTCTCTTCTAATCAGGCTGATATTTCTTTAATTTCTTATATAGTTTAGAGCCACTGTAATTTGGCAACTTTAAAACTGTTTTCAAAATACACATAAATCAAGCACACTAAGAAGCAACAACAAGTTTTTGGCGCCGTTGCCGGGGAATAGATTTTAAAATTGGTAGACCTAAGTTTTTCTATTTTGTAGATTTGATTTTTATTTTAATTTTTGCTTTAAACCTGCACTTTGCATACCAAGTGCTTGATTAAATGTCTACTGCAGTTTTGTATAGAAAACCTGTTTTACTGCAGCAGAATTTATTTTTTTTTTTCCGAAGTTTTTATTCTTGCTTTCTAGTTATTTGAATAAATGTTGCGCCACTCTTTGTCTTTTGTCCAATTTGGGCAAGAGTCTGAGTTTTTCTTTTTATTTTTGTCAATATAATTGAATAAGGTATCGCGTAGCTTTTTGGATTTTGCAGATCCGGAGCAGGCCCAACAAGGAGCATCTGGACTAAAGTCGGAGCAGATCCGCTTGAGTTTGCATCCCTTCTCCTTTGCATTCATTTTCTATTCTTGAGAACCAGCAGCTCAGATTTAATGTTTGTTTTGATTATATTTTCTCATTGCTTTTAGGCATGCCGATTTTTTTTTTACAAAACCAAATACAAAATAAAAGAAGATGAAAACACAAATAGAAAATCTCTGAGTTGTTTCTCATTATTTTCAGCAGTAGTAAATAAGGGCTCTTGTTGAGCCCGGGCTGATCCAAAACAAAAAAAAAAAAAAAAAAAAAAAATAGAAAATTAAAAAAAAAAAAAAAATATATATATATATAGATATCTTTCGGATGGGTTGTTTTTCTCCATTTGCATCCACTTTTCCCATCTGGACCTGCTGAGATCATTTTTTCTTTTTTAGGAATCATGTAAGGATAATGAGTAGTGAATCATAGGCTGTTTTGAATATTCAATGGACCCACTGATTTTATTTTCCTTCGAGATTTCTTCTTCATAAATGGGTCTCAGCTGTGTGTGAACCCTGTTTTTAATATGTGCTCCCATGCTTCATTATTTTTTTATTCATACACATCATCAACAAAGGGGTCAGTCTTATGAATCTTGCTTTTCACTGTATTCCTGCTAATCATTTTTATAATCACTTAGATTCATAAGTATCTCAGGCTTTTTTTTTTTTTTTTTTCTTCTTTGGGCTTAGGATGTATCATTTGGCATTAGATTTTCTGTTTTAGGAATTTTAGTTTCAAATTCTGTTTTTAGATCGCTGATTTTTTTCTTTCTTCGGTTAATGTGTCCTCGTTTTACTAATTTTCGTCATTTTTCTGTGAGTACAGTTAGTTTCTAACTTTGTTTCCCTATTTTGCATTCACAAATTCTGTTTTTGTATCAACACTTTTCTATTTTTTTTAACTTTATATTCAGTCCCTTACCTTGTTTTTACTGCTTTCTCGTTATTAGCATTAGTTTCCTTCCATTTGCATAGTAATCCTTCTATTTTTAGATTTTATTTAGCGCTTCTAGCGTTGGTTTGTTGATTTTTCTTGCATTTGTATATCATGTTTTCCATTTCCTTGCTCATATCTTCGCTTTTACATTTTATTTTCTCATATATAGTTTAGATTTTTCGTTCTTAGTTTTTCTTTCTTCTTTACCTGCCTAGTCTCTCATTGTCTAGAACATTGAGGACAATGTTCATCTTAGGTGGGGTATGGCGTATGCCAATAAAATAAGTTAATGCTTGATGCACTTATGATCGCATAATTTTTGAAAATGAAGTAATCTCACACTGTTTTTTTTTAAAATGAGGAAGTTAAAACTTTTAAAATTAATTTCTAGTATAATTCTAATACTTTCATGAAGTGAATGTCAAAATTTCCAAAATAAAAATTGATGTTTTAGTAAACCTAAAAGAGAGAAATAAAGATGATATACCTCAAGAATTTGATAGAAAACCACACCCGGTGAGATTTGGGCTCTTTGAAATGTATTCTTTGGAGGTATGAATTGGCAATTTTTTACGCTCTAGGAATGTTGAACACCTTGTTTTCACTAGAAGTTACACATATCCAAGTTAAAATATCTTGACAAAGAATCATGATATTAAAGACATGATGTAAGGCCTCCTTTTGGATGCTTTGAACTTCAAAAAGCCCAACCTTTTGAAGCGCCCTTGATACACACCAATTGAGCTTTATAAATCCAAGATTTCTTTGAAACCTCACCAACCTCATTTAGCCTAACCTCACTCGAGAATTCAAGGTAAAGGAAAGAAAGTTGAAGAAAGGTGAGTTGGGTAACAATTTGGTAAAAAAAAAAAATAATTTAAGGCAATGCTGTATCAGCAGAAGAAATGTGGCATTCCAGTCAATGTTGCTTTGAAAAAAAAAAAGAAAAAAAAGAAAAGGAGAAGGCATTTCATTAGAAGTTTGAAAAAGAAAGAGAAAAAGATGGCAACTTTGGCTCAAAATGCAAAGAAGAAGATGAGGTTGTGCTGAATTGAAGAAGGTGTGTCTATCACCTCCTTACCTTGACTGACTTCTCAATTTTGAACTCCATTCCACCCCTTTATTCTTGATAAATTTCACCCATAAGCCACATTACAACCCAAGTTAGAGTCCTCGATCAATGATGGATTGAGTGTCACATGGAGATAAGGATTTGTGTAATCTATGGTGAAAAAAGTAGTAAATTCGAATCGAAAAGCAATGCCTATGCTCTTGCTTACAATCCTATTTGAGGATAATTGCTCTTGAGTGTGTGAAATAGTGCAACCCTCATATTTACATGGTGAGTGAAAACTGTGAGAGTTGAGTTTGAAATCAAATTATTTGGGGTAACATCAAACTGAATTCTCAAATAGAAGGCAAGTTTTCATTAATTTTCTTGTAAAAACTTTTGACACCAAGCGAGTGAATGGTAAAGGAATTACAGAGAATTTTAGTTTTGAATTGATGTTTTCTTAAAAACTTCTTACAACTCGATCGATGCGTATGTGAATAATCTGATTGGATAAAAGTTTGCTTTAATGAACGCATTGATCTTAAGCGATTTATTGGAGAAGTTTGTGGGTACCTTCACTGAAAACCCTCAGGAGACTTCACTCCTCCACTAGGGATCACCTAGGGGTTTAAAAGGCTTGTTGCATATGCCAAATGCAACCGTGCTCCCTACAAAAATGGCGTATCATTCTATTTTTAAATTTTGTCTTTGCTGTGACTAGCAAAGCTTAGGTTTGGGGTGTTGAGAACGGAAAATACCATTTTCACCCCTTAACTGGGCCTTGATAGACCCTTGAGAGAACTAAATAAGTATTTTAAGTGCCTATGTTGCCTAACAATAAAGACACGCTTAACCATAAAAGCTGACTCAAAAGTGCCAAAAGATGACAATCCATGTCACCAAAGGAAGGAAGTGAAGAAACAACCTCATCACCGTGGAAAGGTCTAAATAGAAGAGGCAAAGACACAGAAGAGAAGCAGAACATTTCAATAGAGAATGCACTACGAGTTCTTTTTCAAAAGAACTTGCACTTTTCAGAAAGAACCTTGAACTTTGCAAAAGAAGAAAACACTCCTCGAAAAGAAGATTGAACTTTGTAATGAGCTTGAAGTCATTGAACTTTGTGAAAAGGCCCTAAACTCGAAAAGGACTAAAACCTGTGTAGCTTTCAAAGAGCATCCGAACTCCTTGAAAAGAAGATTGAACTTTGCAACAGAGCTTGAAGTCATTGAACTTTGCAAAAGGCCCCGAACTCTGCGAAAAGGTATTCTCGAGATTCGCAGCTTAACAAGGGCAATTCCAAGAATCCACGACGCCCCCAATGCATTGAAAAGCCCAAAGACATTCTGGAAGAATCTGAGGACGAACCAAAGGCATATTCCACCCCATGTGAACACCCAAAGATGAAATTACTTGGCGGAACTTCTAGAAACTCTAACAAACTTTCAAAATGCATAATGTAATTGATGCCTCTGCTTCCGATTGGTCGAACCAGATCAAGCGCTTCGATTGGCACGTAATGATCCGATCCTGGTGCTCGACTCCTATTGGTTGATACAGATCTATCCAATTCTGATTGGTTGATACACATCTGAGCTGGCTTAGGGAAAACTATAAATAGACGAACCATTTGCCCAATTTGGGTATCCAGATTTTGAGTTTCATTTCTAATCCCCCATTTCCCAGCCAGACAGTTTGTCTGAAATCCCTGTAATAGCTTCACTTTGAGTTGCAATTGAGAGCTGTGAGACGTTTCTGTAATTCAAAAGAGAGTTGTATTCAAGACTACAAATCTGAGAGCTGTTTAAGCTGTGCTCTGTAATTGTAACGGTGGATTTGAAAAGGTTGCATTAGACTCCTTTAGATTTACTATTTTTTATGCAATTTCCCTTGATTCATTAATCCTGTAAGAATTAGTGTTGGTAACCTAGTCTCTTACAGCATTTGTAGTGATGTTTCCTGTTCTGAATTGAGGATTTGGATTAATAACTATTGGATGGTTTGTGGCCATTAAAGTGGACAGACCATAGCCATAAGTGTAGCCTAATCCTTGAATTAGATTTATCTCTCTTACATCTGTGCTTGTAGCCAGATGAAGATTGGATCACCTCTGCTGAACTGCAGTATTTCTCATTAGATTTCAAAGGCCAAATCAGAGTTAGATATTACTTCTCCATCTTTGTTTCAATCACTCCCCCAACTCGGATCTGGATCATTTAGTTTAAATTTTCCTTTGTTTTTAGTTTGTTAAACATGACAAATTCAAACCTCTCATCTTATCAACTTTCTAGATAGGATAAGAAGCCAGATCTGGTAGCTCAGATCTGGAGGTTTATCTTACATTTTAAACAAATTCTCTGTGGACGATCTTTCACTCACTTACTTTTAAAACTTGCTACAATTGGCCCTGATCTTGCAGGCTAATTCTCTTCTAACTGTGCTGATATTTCTTTAATTTCTTATATAGTTTAGAGCCACTGTAATTTGGCAACTTTAAAACTGTTTTCAAAATACACATAAATCAAGCACACTAAGAAGCAACAACAATACCCCCCCTTTATTAGCAGCTTGGTGATGACTCTGGCATAGGGGAGTGTGTGTGGCTTCTTGTTCTACCCCAATTTCTCCACCAGGTCCTTCATTGCCTCAAAGATTAACTAGGATGCATGAAAGCCATAGCCCAGAGAAAACGAATAGACAACATCAGCAATAGGAGCTCTCCTCTCCTACTGATGGCCTGAGCAATAGATGTTCTTTCTCAGGACCTGGTCAATGAAAAGGAGTCCAGGCTCGAACTCTCTTCTTCTGATAGAATCCCCTGAGGCCTTTAATCCTCTAGTCAATACCCTTGCAATTGTATTAATTGAGGCACTCAGGGGGGGCCATATCCACAGCTAGGGTCAAATGCGGCTAGGATGCCCAATACCTCTGCAATCACCTTGGGGCTAACTAACATTTCGAAGTCATCAATCAACACCAGTAGACCTGCTTGTCCATCTTTATCCTTGGTGACCCTGATGTGCTAGTAAAAGAGTTGCACTAGCCTAGGGTAGGCTAGTGCTAGAATTCCTCTCATCAAGGGTGTCAGGCCAGCCTTGCTCATAAACTGCACGGCAGGGGCAGAGAGAGGCTCCTTCTCAAAGAAGGGCAGGTCGAAAGTTTTCTCAGGCTCCAAGGGGATTGAAGCCATGAGCTCGGAGGGTTCAGGGGTTGGCTCCTCCACCTCCTCAACCACTTCCTTCCCTTTTTTCGGTGCCTTTGAAGTTTTGACCTTCTTAGCAGCGGGCTCAACAGGGGCCTTATCCTTGCCCCTTCTCTTTAGTGCACTCTTAGGGGCCATTCCAAACTCTACTTTTGAATATGAGAAATGGGGACTGAGATTTGAGTGCTTACCCAAAAATTGTAAGGTTTGGTTCGATCTGTCGCACAAGGCACCACGAGATCTCTGAGTAGAGGGCAATTGATGGGGATGATGTTAGGAACAATTATGTAGATTCCTAGTGTGAATGATGGGTTGTAGGATGGACGCTGGAGGAAAGAGGGAGAAGAGCGCCAGAAGCTAGGGTTTCGCTGGATGAAGAAGGAAGTGAGAGTATTGAAAAGGGAGACAAGCGCGGGGTTAAAATACTTGTCGCTAAGCTTGGCGCGCTTTGGAAATATCTGGTCGCGGGATTAGAAATGAAACCTAGTGAAGGTGTTATTCAATTTGGATTGCGCGACAATCTCCCAGGTTGACCTTGGAGCGCGCGACAACATGTGAAGAATTCCATGTGAATTGCGCGAGAGGCTCCCAGGCCTCCATTTGGATTGCGCGAAAGGCTCTGAGGTTCACTTTGAATCTGGTGACAGCCTTTGAATCTCGCGGCAGCTAATGAAGTATTCTTTTTTAATTGCGCGAGAGTCTCCCAGGCTTCCTGCTAAACCTCGAGACAGCTAGGGAAATGCTCTATTTGGATAGCGCAAGAGGTTCGCAGGTTTATTTGACTCTCGCGATAGCTATAAAAGTGTTCTACATGAACTACGCGAGAGTCTCTCAGGCCTCCTTTTGAACCCAGCGACAGCAAAGTAGTAAATAGAGAGCATGTGCTCTCTGTTCTGCCATTTCCATTTGTGTTGTGGCTGAATCCTAGGCATGACTCTCCACCATAGGTACCCCCAGACACATTAAGATCAAATATTTAAAGCATAGACAGTAAAAATACCATCCAACATTGTGCATTCAGGCAAAAACCATCAATCCAAGGGCAGAAATCATCAAACCAAGCATAAAAAATTCAAACCAGACAGGTCCAGCTTCAGGTGGGGCCACTAAACTTTCCTAGAGCATTTGAACAAAAGAAAGCAAGACAAATCTAACAAAACCAAAGTACATATGATACAATATTGACACAGCTGTGGATCAGTTTAATGAAGGATCCCTTTGAAAGTGAATGGTGTCTATGGGTTCAGCAGGATTTTCGAAACAAGGCTTAAGCCTCTGACCATTCACCTTCAAGGTTTTCCCAGACTTGGGATCCTTAATTTCCACAGCACTAGATGGGGAAACACTCATGACAATGTAGGGACCTTCCCATCTAGATTTCAGTTTGCCAGGAAAAAATTTAAGTTTGGAGTTAAACAACCAAACCTTGTCACCAGCTATGAAGCTCTTTCTCAACAGACCCTTGTCAAAGAAAGCCTTGGACCTTTCCTTGTAGATTCGGGCATTGGCATATGCATCCATCCTCAGATCATCCAATTCTGATAGTTGCAGCAACCTGTGATGACCAGCAGAAGTTAGGTCTAGATTTAAATGTTTAATGGCCCAATAGGCCCTGTGTTCTAACTCTACTAGGAGGTGACAAGCCTTGCCATAAACTAGTCTGAATGGGGACATACCAATGGGAGTCTTATAGGCAGTCCTATAAGCCCACAATGCATCATTTAGCTTGTCAGTCCAGTCTTTCCTGTCAGTCCTCATAGGGAGTAGCAATCCTATGGTTGACAGAACATTTCTTGAGCAAGCTCTCGAATTTCTATTATAGAAATGGCTACCCCCATCACTGATAATGGCTCTAGGGGTGCCAAATCTTGAGAAGATATTCTACTTTATAAACTTGAGGGCAACCTGATTATCATTGGTTCTTATGACAATAGCTTCTACCCATTTGGAAACATAATCCATTGCCACTAAGATGAAATGATAACCATTTGAAGGAGGAAAGGGGCCCATGAAGTCAATACCCCAGACATAAAACAGTTCCACAACAAGGATGGGCTGAAAAGGCATTGAGTTTCTTTTGGACAACCCTCCTAATTTTTTATATCTTTCACAGGTCCTGTAGTGTGTATTGGCATCTCTGAATAAAGAAGGCCAATAGAACCCACACTGTAAGACTTTGTTAGTTATTTTTCTTCCACTAAAGTGGCCTCCACAGGCATTTTTATGGCACATGGCCAGAATACTGGGGACATCACTTTCTGGAACACATTTTTGAATGATTTGGTTTGCACAATACTTGTATAAGCAAGGTTCCTCCCAGAAAAAGAATTTGACCTGTGAGAAAAATAGGTCTTTGTCCATTTTGGTCCAATGGGCAGGAATCTTGCCTATAACTAGATAATTTACAATGTGTGCATACCAAGAAACCAAGGATTGGATGGCAAACAGTTGCTCATTCGGGAAAACATCAGTTGCAAGATCATCAGCACATTTATCCAACACAATTCTGGACAAGTGTTAGCCACCACATTTTCTACACCCTTTTTATCCTTGATTTCAATGTCAAACTCCTGCAACAGGAGTATCCATCTAATCAGCCTGGGCTTAGCATCCTTCTTGGACAATAGGTACTTCAATGCTGAGTAGTCTGTGAAAATTACAGTTTTAGACCCAAGTAGGTAAGGTCTAAATTTATCCACAGTAAAACCACTATCAAAAGCTCTTTCTCAGTTGTGGTGTAATTCAGCTGAGCTTCAGCAAGTGATTTGCTGAGATAGGCAAAGACCACGGGCAGCTTATCTTTTCTTTGACCCAAAACAGTACCTATTGTCAAGTCGGATGCATCACACATTAACTCAAAGGAGAGTGCATAGTCAGGTATTTAGAGTACAGGGGCAGAGGTGAGGCAAATCTTAAAAGTTTTAAAAGCCTCCAGACATTCAGCAGAAAAGTCAAAGGGCACATCCTGGCAGAGCAGGTGGCACAATGGTTTAGCAATTTTGCTGAAGTCTTTAATGAACCTCCTGTAGAATCCAACATGTCCAAGGAAAGATCTGATTTGTTTGACTGTTCTTGGAGGGCCAAATTTGTAATGAGGACAACTTTGGCCTTATCTACCTCAATCCCATCTTTAGAGACTACATGGCCCAATACAATACCTTGTGTTACCATGAAGTGGCTCTTTTTCCAACTTAAGACCAGATTGGTCTCCTCACATCTTTGTAAGACCAGGTGGAGGTGTTACAGACATTGGCCAAAACTGTCCCCATATACAGAAAAATCATCCATAAAAATTTTCAAGAATTTGTCAATCATATCAGAGAATATGGCATACATACACCTCTGAAAGGTGGCTGGGGCATTACACAGCCCAAAAGACATCCTTCGGTAAGCAAAGGTGCCAAAAGGGTAAGTAAATGTAGTTTTCTCTTGGTCATGAGGGTGCACAAGGATCTGGTTGTACCCTGAGTACCCATCAAGAAAACAGTAAAAAGCTTTTCCAGCTAACTTATCCAGAATTTGATCAATGAATGGGAGAGGGAAGTGGTCTTTTCCGATCTTAGAGTTGAGCTTCCGATAATCTATGCAAACTCTCCAGCAAGTCGTCTCTCTGGCTGGTCTCAGCTCTCCAGACTCAGTTGTGATGACTGTAATGCCAGATTTCTTGGGCACCACTTGGATAGGTGCCACCCATTCAGAATCAGAAATGGGGTAAATTACCCCAGCATCTAGCAATTTAATGATTTCTTTGAGGACCACTTCCTGCATGTGAGGATTTAATTTCCTCGGTATTTCCCTGGAAGGTGTTGAGCCCTCCTCTAGATGGATCCTGTGTATACAGATTGATACATCTATCCCTCCTAGATCTATAATGGTCCAGCCAATTGCCTTTTTGTGCCTCCTCAAGACTGTTAGTAATTCTTCCTCTTGTTCATTGGTAAGAGAGGAGGAGATAATTACAGGAAGTTTCTCATCTTTCTCAAGGAAAGCATATTTTAATGTTTCTGAAAGCTTCTTGAGATCCAGATCAGGGGCTTGTTGGGTGGATAGCAGGATTGGTGCTTTATTGGTTTGAGGAAGGGGCAGCAATGTAGGATTCTAAATGGAATACTGCACTAAGCCCACAGAAGACTTCAATGTGGTCATGTCTTCTGGTATTACAGCTAGGCTTCCTTCCTCTACCATGTTCCAAACTTCAGTTAAACTTGTGACAATGTTGCCCCACTCCAGCAGAGTGGACAGTTCTTCTTCAACAACTTCTTCTAGTACATCCACTGCAAAGCTTTCCTCATTGTCCTGTTGAGGGTACTTTGCACCATTGTACACATTAAGTTCAACCTTCATATGTCTGAAAGTTACCTCCATAATCCCAGACCTCCATTGAATGCATGCATTGGCAGTGGCCAAGAATGGCCTGCCCAAAATAACAGGTATAGGGGATGTACTCTTGTTACAGCCCATGTCTAAAACAAGGAAGTCTTCAGGGTAAAATAACTTGTCCACCCCTACTAAGACATCCTCAACCACTCCCATAGGTCTCCTCTCAGACCTATCAGCCATTAACAGCACAATGGGGTTAGGTTTTAGCTCCCCCAAACCTAGCTGCAGATACACACTGTATGGCAGCAGGTTTACACTGGCTCCAAGGTCTAGAAGGGCCCTTCCAATTGTGTGGTCTCCAATTATGCAGGGAATAGTGGGTATCCCTGGGTCTTGCAACTTCTCTGACATTGTCATGTTTAATACAGAATTAACTGTATCAGTTGCAAAAACCTTTTTGGACAAATGGCCTCTAGCTTTTCTTTTTTAAGTATAAAGGTCTTTCAGAAATTTGGCATAGGCTGGGACCTGTCGAATTGCATCAAGCAGGGGAAAATTGATTTTTACCTGCTTAAAGGTCTCCATCATTTCCTCTATCTGTGCATTCCCCTTATCAAAAGGGCCTGTTGTAGCAAGTTTTAATGAGATTTTATCCCATAGGGAAAGTTGATCTAAAGCTCCAAGGGAGCTATCTTTAGTAGGCCCTCCAGATCTGGCTACAGATCTGGCAATCCTAAGTGGAAGGGGATTTAAGGTCACTAATGTTTAAATCCTAAGGTAACCTAATGCCTAAACTATAGAAATGGTGGAGAAGAATGATGGAGTGTGAGAAAATAAATATAAAAGGGTGAGAAGTAGGCTATTAGGTATAGATTTGATGGGTCTTATAACTCAAACTCATATCTGCTGCTATAGAAATCTTGTCCAATGGCTACATTATCACCAAAGAGGAGAAAGGATCCAACTCACCCCTGTGCCATGATCCAATCCCTTATGGCTATAACCTGTCCACTTAAATGGTCACAGACTATCCAATAGGGGAACCACAGTCCAAAGATAGGTCAGAACAAGTTTATCATTGTAGGCACTACTTCATCCAGGCTACCAGCTCAAGAATCCATAGGAACTTCAACCTCTAAAGTTCTGTGTGTGGGGCTAGGCCTGCAAAGTGCACTAGCCTAGACACACAGAACCAGCAAGAGTTTGAGTACTAGCTTTTAAGCCTAACTGTCCACTACCTTAGAAAGGCAGCAGTGATCCACTCACAAGCCTACAATCTCTACAGCCAGATCAGATCTGCCATCTGATGCTGGGTCTATACAAATACAGGGGAGTCTGTCTCTGCACAATCTCTCACAAGGCTACAAGCACAAGTGTAGAGAAGAAGAATCTACCTTAGATCTATGGATTGGCCTCACCCTAGGGCTATAACCTATCCACTTGAATGGTCACAGACTATCCCAGAGGCTATCCTCCTCACAGAGGTCTAAGACAGAATAAGAAAATTGCTACCACCACCATATTCACAAGGCTACCAGCACAAGCTCCCATGGGGGTTCAGATTTAGTGGATCTTGTGGTGGGGTTAGGCCTGCAATGTGCCTAACCTAGACACACAGGTCACTGGGATCTAAATAACCATTTAACAATAATTCTCCATTGCTTATAATGCAACATAGCAATGGAGGATCTCAAGGTAGCCGCCTTGTACAGAACAACTCTCAAAACATCAATCCCATATAAATATAACACCCTACTATAAAACACCATCAAAATTGTTCTAAATAAACATACAAAGGCATAGCCAGCAAATGCTGGACTATGGAGACAGGGAAAAGGGAAAAAGAAGCTGCCTAAACCCTAACCTTAGCCTCCTCCAATTCTACAGTTGGTTCAAGAAGGAGTACAGAAGTCCCTTAAACCTAAACTAGGCTTAGGCTTATATAGCAGTCAGCTCTGTGAGAATTAGGGTTAGGAAAACCCTAGTTTATCAATGCTATCGTGGCCCATTTTTATTCCTTAGATGCCTCGAGGTGTGTGCACAAAGATTGGAGCATTGGAGTACGTGCCCTAGTTACTGGAAGTTCCCAGATTGCCCCTACAGAAGTGGGGAGAAGTTAAGATCCCGAACCTCGCTAGGTAGAAATGAGTTTCAGGTCTTGTCGTGTGATAGAATTGGCATCGCGGGATTGAATTGACTTGAAGCTCTTGCAGTCGCGGGATTGGTACTTTGGTCGTCACGGGATTGCTCTTTCCATTTGAATGGTGCGGGAATGGTGCGCGTAGTTCGTTCCTTGGTGAATCCCACGGGGATCCTCGCGAAGAAGCAAGGTGCATGGGCTT
The DNA here is from genome assembly GCA_021018995.1 of Chloranthus sessilifolius. NCBI lineage: Eukaryota > Viridiplantae > Streptophyta > Magnoliopsida > Chloranthales > Chloranthaceae > Chloranthus > Chloranthus sessilifolius. The sequence continues at coordinate 150,740,823 of CM037584.1, read as the reverse complement.
CTTAATCGTACGAGTAGTTCCCTGAAGGTCTGTATCCCGTGGCCACTGCGCGACAACTGCGCGCAGGAATGCTTGGAGCTCTCTCTCCTCAGTAAATCGCGCGAAGATTAAAGGTGCCTTTCTTGAGCTATGCGAGACTATGCGAGACTTCGCGAGAGCTTATGACTGAGCCACGCGAGAACTGCGTGAAGTCTACTTTTTACTCCCTTCTGTCATCAATCTGCGCAAGAACGTCACAACCAGTTGGTGTGTTGCCTTCAGAAGCCCGCGACAACTGTGCAAAGCATTCTTTCTGGTTCAATTGAGCCCTGCAACATCTACGTGAGGCTCACTTCTTGACTTATTTCTGCTTTGTTGTCCCTAAGCTACAACCAATTTTGTTTAGGTCTAACTTTCTTTCTCCTGAGGCACTTCTGGGATAAAAAGGTAAGCTTCTTGGCATGGTTAGGGCCTTATTTACAGCTGCTGCTTATTACCTACAAAATGGGCTTAGCACATATTAATTAAATGACTAAGGGTCTAATAGAGATTAAGTTAAGGGGTGAAAAGTGGTACTTTTCAGGTCTTAACAATGGTCGTTTGTCCTCATAAATTGTTCCTTAGGGTCGAGGCTTCCGTTCACGCCTATTTGTTGCTTATCGCCCCTGATGGGTGTCTATCTGTGCATAGTTAGTAAGATGTGATTTCATTGGGGATGGAGGCTAGAATTGACCATCTCTTTGGATGGATGTTTGGCCTAGCCTGATCTTTTTTAGCTTTGTCTCGAGTTAAGGCACTCCGGTTCGTGTGAATCAGGGGCACCTCACCACCGAAACGTGCACATCCCCAAGGTGTACCTATCCCCGACAGAGCGCACGCACTCTTAAAGCATATCAACTAGCATTTGAACCACTTAAAGAGTTGTGCAAGAATAAAATTGTCAGTGGTCCTTGAGCTTTGCTTAGAGGCCTCGAAATAAAAGAAAATTCAAAAAATAACACATAAAAATTCACTCTGAAAATGGGCATGCATTCCCAAGAAGTGTTGCGACATCAATATTCGCTCCACTCGGGTAAATCATGCTAAAGCAACCTTGAGGTTGATGGGTTCACTCAAAGACTCTAAGCCTTACTTAGGTAAGGGAACCCATGGCCAATCCAATGGAGCTGTCAATACCCCATAGGATTGGACACAATTTGTAGGCCTTCACTTTATGTACTTCGCGTCGATTCCGAAGCATAGATCGATCACCCCATTTCATGGAGCTATCTGGTTTATATTAATACTCAACATTACAAATCTATAATTTCCCTCAGGAAGTGGACGATATCCAGGCTAACGGGCTTACACTTTTTGTGATCATCGTAGTTATGCCCAGTAAAGTTGCAATGCGCTTGGGGACTGTTAGCATTGAGGTACGAACGATATCCTGAAATGAGAGGGCTTACGTACACTCACCATCACCTGTTGTTGTTCTAAGTGTGCATGATTTATTTACGTTTTGAAAACAGATTTAAAGAATAAGAAAATATCAGCACAGTTAGAACATAATTAGCCTGCAAGATCAGGGCCAATTGTAGCAAGTTTTAAATGTAAGTGAGTAAAAGATCGTCCACAGGGAATTGATTTAAAATTTAAGATAAACCTCCAGATCTGAGCTACCAGATCTGGCCTCTGATCCTATCTACAAAGCACATAAGATGGGAGGTTGAATTTGTCACGTTAACTAAATAATAAAAAGTAAAAATTAAACTAAATAATCTAGATCCGAGTTGGGGAAACGTTTGTGGTAAACTTATATAAAAAATGGAGAAGTAATATCTAACTTTGATTTGGTCTTTGAAATCTAATGAGAATAACTGCAGCTCAACAGAGGTGATCCAATCTTCATCTGGCTACAAGCACAGATGTAAGAGAGATAAATCTAATTCAAGGATTAGGCTTACACTTATGGCTATGGTCTGTCCACTTTAATGGCCACAAACCATCCAATAGTCTTTAACCAAATCCTCAATTCAGAACAGGAAACATCACTACAAATGCCGTAAGAGATTAGGTTACCAACACTAATTCTCACAGGATTAATGAATCAAGGGAAATTGCATGCAAAACAATGAATCTAAAGGAGTCTAATGTACTGAGGAGATCAGAGGGAACCCTTGACATGAGTCCAATGGAGAATGCATAGTTTACAACAACCTTTTAAAATCCACTGCTATAATTACAAGTATACGCCAAACAAATGCCTCGATTTGCGCCTTGAATACAACTCTCTTTTGAATTACGTAAACGTCTCACGGCCTCTCAATTGCAACTCAAAGTGAAGCTATTACAGGGATTTCAGACAAACTGTCTGGCTGGGAAATGGGGGGTTAGAAATGAAACTCAAAATCTGGATACCCAAATTGGGCAAATAGTTCATCTATTTATAATTTTTCCTAAGCCATCTCAAATGTGTATCAACCAATCAGAATTGGATAGATCTGTATCAACCAATAGGAGTCGAGCACGGGATCCGTGATCTGTCGGCCAATCGTAATCGCTTGATCCGTTCAGCCAATCAGGAAACAGAGGCATCAATTCTGTTATGCATTTTGAAAGTTTGTTAGAGTTTCTAGAAGTTCCCGCCAAGTAATTTCATCTTTGGGTGTTCACATGGGGTGGAATATGCCTTTGGTTCGTGCTCAGAATCTTCCAGAATGTCCCTGGGCTTTTCAATGCATTGGGGCACGCGTCGTAGACATCAATTGCCCTTGTTAAAGCCTGTGAATCTCGAAATACCTTTTCACAGAGTTCAGGGGCCTTTTCAAGAAGTTCAATGACTTCAAGCTCTCGCAAAGTTCAATCTTCTTTTCGAGGAGTTCAGATGCTCTTCGAAAGCTACACCTGGAGTTTTAGTCCTTTTCGCAGAGTTTAGGGGCCTTTTCGCAAAGTTCAATGACTTCTGAAGCTCTGTTCGCAAAGTTCAATCTTCTTTTCGAGGAGTGTTTTCTTCTTTTCGCAAAGTTCAAGGTTCTTTACGAAAAGTGCAAGTTCTTTACGAAAAGAACTCTGTAGTGCATTTCTCTGTTCGAAATATTCCCTACTTCTCTTACAGGTCTTTGCCTCTTCTATTTAGACCTTTCCACAGCTGATGAGGTTGTTTCTTCACTTCCTTCCTTTGGACTGACATGGGTTGTCATCTTTTTGGCACTTTTGAGCTGCTTTTATGGTTAAGATTGTCTTTATTATTAGCTGCAACATAGGCACTTAAAATACTTATTTAGTTCTCTCAAGGGTCTATCAAGGCCCAGATTAAGGGGTGAAAAATGGTATTTTCCAGTTCTCAACATCACCATGAATGTTTTAGAATTGAGTTGAACCAGGGAGACCCATCAAACGTGCCTTAGACCTCTTCGGATGTCTCTTGTCTTTGGCATCCGATCATTAGTGATCGAATACTAATGAGGGGCATCTGTAGACACCTAAATTCGGCCCAAGGCCCGATTAGTCTGTACTTCGAGAGAGATGTACCCCTGTGCTTCCGATGGCACCCCTGAACCCTTACAGAATCGCACTGACCCTTAGGAACCTACCCAGACCTTTAGGAATCACCTTGAACCCTTCAGAACCATTCCCCCAACCCTTAGAGATCACACCTAAACCCTAGGATCCCTTCCCAGACCCAACTTGAATCCTTCTGAGCAATTGATGGGAGGAGAGCTACAAAATTTTACACAGACCACTGCAGAGGATGAGCCATATACCATTGGAAGGAGGACTTCTCCAGCTTTCCAGCAAGCTAAAAATCACCCAATTTAGAGTTATGGTTCAAAAGTTATGGCCAATTGAAGTTTTACATAAAATCATGACTTTTGCTCAGGCGTATGTATTACATACGCCCAGCAAATTTGGCCCTAGTTTGGTCAGGCGTATATATTATATACGCCTAGCATAATTGGGCCAAATTTAGTCGGGCGTACATAATATATATGCCCAGCATAGATAGGGCCCACTGCGGCACCCACCTTCTCAGATCTCCTCTGGTTTTCGTGAAAATCACTGTACATAAACTGGGCGTATGTAATATATGCCCAGCTTAGCTATAGTAACTGTCATCAGATGCTCGAAATTCCTTCATCAGGTTTGACCTTTTGACCATCCCCATGGTTGAGGTGGGTGTCGTAAGGTTGGTTGCACCCCCTTTGAGCTTATATGCAACCCTTAAGTCACCTATGGTCTCACCCCATCATCTGCCATTGAAACTGGTTCCCCAAACCCCTAGGACCCTAAAAACCTAGAAAACCTTAGATGGGGGATTACCTAATTGCTAAACCAATTAGCTCTTAAGTAACCCTCTAACCCACCTCTTCTCTATAAATATAGAGGCACCCCCTCTTCCCAAGGGGTTGAAAAAAATTAGGGTTGAAAGTTTGAGCTTAAGAGAGAGAGACCTAGTGAGAGAAAGTTCCCTTCTATTTTTCATTCTTCATCCAGAATTCTAGCATGCTTAGTTCACCCCTTTCAATCCATTTCAACCATTAGATCACCCCTTTTTGGTCAAGCTTAGTCTCTAACTTCATCCTACACTTCCCATCTACCGAATCCTAGCATTAGAATCCATTCCCCTATCGTTTAAGCCATTTAAAGCCATCGAAAGTATATCGAAGCGAAGGTCTTCCACGGTGCAACAAGGGCCCGTGAGCTTCGGCTCACCCCTCTCTTCCTCTACCTTCTTGGTGTTTCCTCCGTCCAAGGATTCAAGCCGTTATGCCGCCGAAATTTCGGTTTGGCTCAAAGCTTGATAGGACCATATTGCCTTCGGGCAAGCGGAAGCTCCGCCAATTTATTTTTCATTTTGGCCATAGATAGAGACCGCTATGTGCGGGTTGATCGGGTGCCTAAACCCTTCCTGATCGATAATCGAATCCCCTACTCTAGAGTCTTTGGCCAAAACCGGTAAATCAGAGTCATATTTAGCACTTCGGTGCTCAAAATATTGATTTAAAGGTTCCCGAGTCACCAAAAGCTCCGGGTGGCGACTCTACATTTATTCCATCGAGAGCGCATCATCGCGACGGGTTCGAGAGAATCCTTGGTCGCACAATACATAATTGAGCGAGAGCAATATGAAGGGTGAACAAGTCAATGAGCCCGGGGAAGCATAAGTAAATCATGAGGACATTCCTAGTAACCTTACTAGGAAAGTATAAGCAAGCTGCGAGGGCATCCCTGGTGTCCCAATACTACTAGATATCATCGTAAGGTGGTGGGAGGAGGACAAACTCCTGCAAACCATAGAATGTGGGACTTTGATGGTACCAAAACATGACGAAGAGCTTAATCATGGCACCCCATACCTCTGAGAAAAAGACTATTACTTGTCTTTTTTGAAATTGTCAGATATAAATTGCTCCCTCATATCATTGAGCCTTATGCCCTCCTTCACCCTTAGTTTTAATTTTCGATAGTGAGTCAGAACCCTCCTAAGATATCCCCAGATATGAAACTGAAAACTCGTGAGTGATGACTGATGCAACCACTTACTATCTACCGCGCATCCTCTACTATTGACTACGGGATAAGATGATTACTACCGAAGGTATAACCCTAGTATACAACTGATATAGTTAAATGATTCCCCCCGGCACGGTAAATAGTATCAAGGAATTTCCTCGACACTAATTCATCAAAACGCACATGGCTCCTCATAGGTCCAAGTGCCAAAAAAAAAATCATCGGAAACTCTCCATTGCACCTTGACACTAGGGCATTCTTATTTCAGGAAAGGAGTTGGCTTGAGACCCCTTCTTGTTCACAAACAGGTGCAGAATAATGATTTCATCACCTCAGGAAGACCGTTGAAGATACCACACTGCCTATTCCACCATGCTCCTACACTAGGGCATTTTTTTTAGTTTTAAATTTTTCTTTTAGTTATTTCTTTTCTCTGTTGCATTATTTTTTCCCTTTCTTGTAATGAAAAATAGTAGTACAAAAAAAAAAGAACAAAAAATATCATATAATGATCCATCCTTTATGACCAGGCCTTGGTCTAAGACACCACCCCCCTTGACAATTAGCAAGGGGGAAAATAAAATTACTAATAACTTTATCTTCATGTGTAGATATAGAGCAACCATCAACTATTACTGGGCCAACTCAAGGAGCATCCAAGTCCCGATAATAGGCGATGGTACCGACAGCAAGTAGGTAATAAGAAAAGAAAAGATAAAAGACAAGTACATCTGAACTCAAAAGATCATTATACATATATCAAAATTTCTCTTTACAACGTGTCATCGAGGGCATACCCCCTGTATATACAATGAACAAAAAAGAGAATAAAAAATGCCCTACTCCCTCTGCTGCCTCTGCAAGGGACGCTCATCACCCTCTCCAGCGTTATCAGCCCATGGACCAGGAACCTGGTCCACTGACGCCTCAGCTGAAGCCTGAGGCCTGGATGGTGGCCTCCTCAAAGAGGAAGGTCTGACAACAGAACCCCCCTCACTCACCTTGCTGGAGGCCCGCCGAGATTGCGAATGCAGGGAGCCAAAGGCAAACATAGGCCTAAGAGTTGAATCTGCCTAAGCATACGTCCTCATACTCTCCATGGGTCTCTCAATGGATCTTTGCCAGTGAGCCGCTAGACCTCGATCTCGACCTTGGGAGGTGATCAACCATCCCTCGCACTCTCCCTCCTATCCTAGATAGCTCATGTTGCAGAAGCTCAATTGTCAACTGCATGTCAGCACGGACGATGGCTCGAGCACTCTCCAGCTCCGCTGTCGGAGTCAGCTGCTCAACCACAAGGTCCATGGTCAACTCTTGGAGATCATGCTCAATGGTATCGAAAGGGACCTCACGATGAGCATGTCCCTCATCCAGCGTGGATCGCTCCACCACGACACCAAGACAAGGCTAAGGCTAAGAAGATGGATCGTCATAGTAAGAAACAGAGCCAGAATGATGAAGACATACCATATCAGCACGCTCCTGCGGAAGGCACTCTACCGTAGCGGCAGTAACTGGATCAGCTGGAGGTGTAGGTGGAGCAGGAATCGAACCCTCGGGCGCAGATGGCTACAAAACAGAAGAAGAATATCAAAAAATACTAAGACTACAGATGTAAAAATGAAATATAATTATACCAATTATAATATACCTTAGTAGGTATAGGAGTAGACTCCTAAGGACAAGCCTCGGGAGCAAAGTCGGGAATGACCTGCACAAGGGCCAAACAAACCAACAAAACCAAACCAATAGAATCAATACAAACTAATACAAACACACCATACTTGACTCTCAGGGCGTAAAGAGGCAGCTGTCGCCTCCCGTGTATGAAAGTCCTCGGCAAGCTGACGCTAAAAAACATACAACTACAGATTAGCAAATCTTTAAATGAACTGAACAAAATAGCAACACGGAAGACACAAGAAATGCACCCAATGCTCCAGTTTAGCCTGAAGTTGAGCTATCACGGGGTCCTCCTGATTGGATGATGCAATCGAAGAAGGATCGAACGCTGGAGCGGATACCCCAGCACACGATAACTCTGACCTTTGCAAATATGACACATAACAAATGCATCAGAAGTGATAAAACAAACCATGCTAGTGATTAATAAAATCAAGTTAAGATAAACCAATCGGTCAATCTTTGAACGTAGGCTTACCTCTACCTCACAACCAACCTGCTGCTGACCTCACAACAGCTCGATCATCACTGCCTGGCTGGTGACCTCACCCTCCCTCTCAGTTTGTCAAGGGAAATCAAACAAAGCAATAATCTTAAGTTAACTAGGAACCGGAATAATATACACTAACAACCAAAACCTAAAAAACTAACTCACCATAGATCGTCGGGCCTCTGCTAGCTGAGCCCTCAGCTCGTCCTCTGCCGTCCTGGCCTAGAAGACCGAGGTCGTCAGGGAGAGCAGCATCTCCTCATCAGGATGAGGAGTGCACCCTCCTCTAATGCGGCCAGCCTCTCTCTCAATGCCGAAGCCGAATCAGGATCGCCAACTGTAAAAGAGCTACTCCCATGGAAAGGATGTGTGAAGATTCGGCCACCTCCGACCTCCCGAAACCATCTCACAAACTCCTGGGCATCTTCATCATCGCGTGCCCCTGTCACCCTGGTCCCCCCCCGGCTCTGAAATCAGCAATCTGAGCCTCCATCTTTGACACGAAGTTTCAGCCAGGGGGATCGCTCATCCTCTTCGCCACCCGGTAGCGAATCTCGTAGGGGACTGCTTGAGGGAGCCCCAGCTCCTCAGCTACCCGAGAAAGGTGGATGCACTCCACCTTCTCAAAGCAGTGGAGCCAGATGTCCATGTCAAAGAAGGGTTGGCCAGCCTGGATCACTGGCTACTCAGCATCCTTCCCTACTGCATAGGGTCTCCAAATCACCTGTAGTCAGAAATAAAGAAATAATCATCAGTAAATCCAAAACCCGAGAAGATAAAATATTGACAACATAGATAATCCATACCTACCCTGCATGCATATCCTCAAAGAGACCTCACGTGGTTTACAGATCTGAAGACTGGTGACGATGCCCCAACTCCCTCCCCCACACATGCATCTGTGGGAACATAATAGTGATCTCTGCTAGGACCTGCCATCGTAAGAAGTGAAGTGATCATAAGCCCAGAACTAGAAGAACACCAAAACTATCACTAAAATGAAAGGCTAGGCAACTAAGACACCGAAGAAACCAACGATTAATAAAAACTCACCTGAAGAAAGGGAAGAAAACCTCCAATGGTGGCCACGCTTCCCCCCTATGGTATAACTGCTCATAGAAGTGCACCAATGTCGTCGCACCCCAAGCATAAGTAGGAACTCAGTCCAAGTCCCCGAGTAATGTCAGAAATAACCCGGTGAGGCATCCCCAGGTGGAAGAAGAGAAGAGTACTGCCCCAAGGAAGTGCATAAAGAATGCACGGAGCACTCGGTTTGCCACCACTCCCGGCTTTACCACAGGATCTCGTCGTGCCATCGCCTCAAAACGCCCCTAAAATAACACTCTCGGCTCCGAGTGGCATCTCGGAGGGACAAAGCCACTGGCAAACGTATCAAAGAACCAGGTGGCGCGGACCACTCCTGATCCCAATCTACTGAAGCGATATGCGACTCCAAGAATCTCCTCGCATACCGCCAGATATTCCCCCTCCATCTGACCAGTCATCGGCTCCCCCTTGAATCTGAGTCCAATGATGTGGACCCAGTCCTCTAGAGTCGGCAACAACATCCCTACTGGGAAGAGCAGGGCCTGCTGCTCCTCCCTCCACCTCTCCAAGATTGCCCTAATCAGACCCCGACCGACCTGAAAGGGCTCCAACTCTAGGATCGGCTTGAAGCAGAAAGCCGCCAACCATGCCCACTGGAACTCAGGCAGGGCACGGTACCAAGCGTGGGACTCCGATCACGCAGTGCTGATAGCCAGCACGGGGGGCTCCTAACAAGTGATAAACAAAAAATAAAAAGAAAACAAAATAAGGCTAGCGCCTATAACCATGCTAAAACTAACGAGAACTATGAGCAACAAGTAAACCTAATCCTAATAAAATAAAGCAGTAAGACAATAAAACATACAATAATCACAAACGACAATGATAATCTACAAGAAGCACGCAAAATATGATCAAAAGTAAAACAGAGCGATAAAATAAACATGACCTAAAACTAGATACATGCATGATGCATGAATGCGCACACATACTACACTAGATGCAGGTTCGACAAAAATTAAAAGGGTTTGCAGATCCTAGATGTCTACGTTATAACCTCAATGCCTAGAAAGTAATAGAAAATTCTTGCTCGCGGGTACCTACCTGGTCTCGCGCGAAGAACTCCTCCAAAGGTATGCGTATCGCACCCGCACCCTGATGCGGAGCAGCATCGTCATCATCCTCATCCTCATCATCAGCAGCCTCAAGGATATCATCTCTTACAACCACCTCAACATCGCCCACAACACCGGCATTGGCACCGGTGTGGATCTCAGAGGTCTCGTCTCCCTCCTCAACCATCCACTCCAACTCGGAAGCAGTCAGGCAAAGTCTGTCACTACCCTCAGACTGCATCTCTAGATAAAAAGCTTGAAAAACTAAGAAGAACGGAAGAAACCACGCTCAAAACGGACGGACGAATTACAAAATATCATAGAAACACAAAAATCAAGGCACTAGGAAGCAAGGAAGCAAAGAATCGAGAGAAAACCAGAAAGCATAGGTGAAAATGAAGACTTTCCAACTTATATAGAATGCGTGTCAAATGCACGCCCTAACATGGCCACGCAATTGAATTATGCGCCCTGCCACCCACGCATACTATAATTTGCGTGCGCTAGACAGGGCGCACAATCAAATAGTCGCCCGCCCAAAATTTGATTTTGCGCCCCCCAATCGGCACGTAATATGAAAAGTCACCTGCACAATGACCGGGTGACCGTCTAATTACATGCCTTAATTAGGGTGCCTAATTAGTTATGCACACGCATGAGGGCGCGCAATATTCCTCCAGGACTCCTATGTGACAGTTCGAATTTCCACACCCGGAAACCCGCGCTGTCATATCAGCCATTAAGACCGATCCCCATATACGAACGGAACACTTGGTACATTCACACGCAAAGTGGAACAACGCATAAATTTAGATAAGCAGATAGAATCATCAAAAGAAATAAATCTCCAATTCTATAATAGACAACTCAAAAGGTAACAAAAGACGGTTCTAATCCCATCCCATCCAACTCCATCCAACTCCTGCTATTATGTATTATGCCTGCATATGATTTAAGGTTCATGTGACGAATCCCTTTAGCACGGTGGAATACCCGTGTAACTGTCCTGTACTTGGTTGATACCCGCCCGACACAAGTTGCTTTCACTACGTAGAGGCTTGTTGCATTTTCTGAAATTGTTCATTGAACGACGATGGTCAGGGTTATCCATCGGATTATTTGGCTACCACGTGCTATATACGGGAGTTATTTAAGTAAACTATTTAAGTCATTTAAATGAAATAAAGTAATGAAAATTCATCTGGTTTCTGATGTTCTGCATACGATTCATATTAATTGCTCAACATCTGTTTTATGATCCGTCTGTTTTGCATATCTATTTAACACTATCTTTTCTGATACATATTCTGAAATACCATGATCTGTAGTTACAATGCAATATAACTGAAATTCTTCCACTGAGCTTAGATGTAGCTCACTCCCGACTTATGTCACAGGTTCTGAGGCAGGTGTTACGAGCACTGAGAGCGATCCCGATTACCATCCTGAGGTTGAGGTCTAGGAGGAGGAGGATACTGATATCCCAGCTGATGAGTACTACCCCTAGTTTGGGTATTTGACTTGTATTTTTGAGTTTTTGTTTGATGTTCTCTTGGATTACTAAGTCTGGAGGCTCACTCTGTTGTGTACTATTTATAGCTACATTTATTTTGCGTATACATTTTGTAGGAACCATTATTGGGAACCATTATTTTAGGTGATGGATGGCCATCACCAATGGTTCCTCTTGGTTTCTTTTTGAGGATGTATTCTTAGTGTTGTTGGTTTATACATTTACTTCTCTTTTACTTTGTATCATTTATTGATGTCTCTATCTGCCACTTTAGATGGTGTCTGCTCTGATTTCCGATACTAAAGCATACACATGTATGTTTTATTCTGAGGATTGTTGTTGTAATGATCCTGATGGCACAGGTTTCTAAGTGTAGAAATTCGGGCTATCACAGGTTAGGTTTTTAAGAAAATGAGTTTTAAAAGTAAGAACTCGTGAATGTGAAGAGTCTAACGAAACCGTTTGATCGAAATAAGTGACCGATCGATCAGTTTTGTCAAAGAAGTGAGAGAGTGAAGGATTCTAAGGAAACCGATCGATCGAAATTAAGTTCGATCAGTCGATTTAGAGAAATCGATTGAGCGATTGGGAACCGATCGATCGATTTGTGGCACCTGAGAAGGATTGGTTTCTCTGTAAATCGTTCGATCAATTTGGGATGAAACCGATCGATCGGTTTGAAAATCGATCGATCGATTTGGACAGATTCAGAAGTTTTTCTATTTTAGTAAGGAAAATTTTGTGAGACTTTAGGGCTTCTCATAGTTCATTGCTTTTGACTTATAAGGGATATATTTATGCGTTCTAGGTTGTGATCAGGGGGACATGATGGAAAATCTTCATTTTGGCTTCAGATTAAGGTGGGGAAAAACTTTCTACACAATTGCATTTTGATTTAATTTCATAGATGGTTGATATGATCGAATGAAATGTGATAAATTTTGATTTGAGCATGAATTAGTATTTGAACTTGTTGATATTCAAATCCATATCCATTTTTGAAAATTGATTAGTGAACTTGAAATTTTCATCTGAGTGATGAGCCTTATTTATATGGTTTCAAAAAATTGTATTTCGTTTGATACCTGAATTCAAGATTTCAATTCATTTTTGAAAAATGATTGTCAAAATTCAGATTTCATATTCAAAGATCATATGCAAGATTTTCAATTCATTTTTCAAATTCATGTACATATTCGACTTTGTGCATTATACTTTACATATGAATGTAAACCATAAATCTGAAATTTTTTACTTTGACACTGAAATTGGACATTTAACTTTGAATATGACCTTCGCACTTAAAATTTTGAATCTAAATTTCGTACTCTGAATCCTTCGATCTCGGTGCATGAACTTTGAATCCTTTGAACTTGTGTGTGTACGCCCTTGGACTGCTTTGGCGGGATTTATGTACTCCCTTGGACACCTTTGTATCTATATACGCCCTTGGACCGCTCTGACAGGATTTACGTACAATTCTGGATATCTCTGTACACCCTTGGACCGCTCTGGCGAGATTTACGTACGCCTTGGATCGAACTCTCTGTGAATCGAATTATAAGTCAAGAAAATTAAAGTGGGCCGCTATAAGTGGATTATGTGTCTATGGACCGCTATGGGCCAATTATGTGTCTGTGGACCGCTATGGGCAGATTATATGTATCTGTGGACCGCTATGGGCAGATTATAAGTACTTTGTGGGCCACTAGGGCAGAGTCAAACCGGAAAACTCAAGATAAGACATGTAAGCAAATAAGAATTGAACTCAGTAAAATCAAGATAAGACATGTAAGTGAATGTGAATCGAATTTAATAAATCAAAGATAAGACATATAAGTGAGTGTGCTCAGTAAATTCTTTTCCATTTGGACATGAATAAAACTCTCTGTTTGATACAAAGTTTTCTTTAGTGAGAAAATGCCTTTGAAATCAGTTTAAGTTTTGATAATAAAAAGCATTCGAAATCAGTTTAAGTTTTGATAAGAAAAGGCTTTCGAAATCAGTTTAAGTTTTGATAATAAAAGGCATTCGAAATCAGTTTAGGTTTTGATAGGAAAAGGCTTTTGAAATCAGTTTAAGTTTTGATAAGAAAAGGCTTTTGAAATCAGTTTAAGTTATGATAATAAAAATCATTCGAAATCAGTTTAGGTTTTGATAAGAAAATGCACTTTTAATTCAGTTCCTATTTTGAGTATGAAAATGTTTTGATCTTCATCTTTGAATCTATGCATGACTAAGAAGATGTAATTGGTATCGGTTTTCTCTACTGAGCTTAGATTGTTAGCTCGCCCCTACTATACGTCACAGGAATAACACTTAGCAGGACACGGACTTGAAGATTAAAGACTTGAGGATTTGTAAGATTTTCGGGATCGTAGATTTACTGTATCCTAAGTTTGGTAAGTTCGGACTTGGTACACCTTGTACTCATATGTACCTTTTGTATACCACTTTTTGGTGATGGTGGCCATCACCGGTGGCTTGTTTTAGTTACTGTTCTTGTTGTATGTTAGAGCTTGAGTTTTAATTATGCCATATGTTTGTACCAAGTATTTCTGTATCAAATTGTGATCTACAATCTGGTCGTCCGGATTTTTCCAGTTAGATTTGGTTTAAAGAAAGAAAAAATATATATATATATTTCAGAAAATTCAGGTTGGAAAAATTTGGGCTATCACATATTATCACTCACGTGACGCACTCACAATACACTTGAGTAGAATGGGATGGATTGGTGGTGTATCCACTGAGTTTACGTGACTGAGTAAACTCATCCTACGAAAATCTAACAACTGTAGGTAATTATATCGACGGAGTGGACGCGGGTTATTCTGATCCTGCTGACGTTAAGTTCATTGACCCCATGGGCGTTGAGTACCAGGAACTTTGGGAGGGTGACACACTGGTTACCAGGAGGACTTCAGGTTTAATTTTGATCTGAGTGCCGATTATTGACTATTGTAGACTCAGTACTGAGTTTCGTTTGATACTATTATTGTTGACTCTATAGTTTCATTTATCAGATTTGTCTCTGACTTCTATTTCCTTTTTATTGGTGGTTTATCTATATTTTATCGCATTTATTTGATTATTTATGACTGCTTTTATATTCTACCCTTAATATTGGCTTTTATGGATTTTGTGGAACCAGATTTGCACGAGAACTTTGATTATATATCTGTCCGCTTAATGTATAATGTATATGGGATGCATGCAGGTCATAACTCGAAATTCTAGGTTCTTGGGATGGGGTAGAATTTTGGGTCGTAGCATTTATATTCCCTCTTCTCCTCTATCAAGAAGCTTATTCTTCAACTTTGACTTCCTTTGTCAAAAAGTTGTTGGAAATGAAATTTTCTTTCTGGTGGAGAGCGATAGCGAATGATAATGGATTGCCCATGCCACTGACGTGCATGTAGCTAATGATAGGAGCAAAAAGTTGTAGGAAAATTTACTATCAATCCGACAATAGAAATGGCGATAAAATTAGGATCTCTGCCTGTAGACATGAAGACTGCTAACCTCACCCTTTTCGTTGTGCAAAGCTGATTAGGATCTCAACTTATCTATTTTTGGAAGTATTCCATAGAAGACAATGACGTTTCCATGAAATCAACTTTCTCATAACTTGAAGACTTGAGTCATAGGGCTATATTGATTCCCAGTTGCACATAATCCCAAAAAATGTCTTTACCATTAGCATATAGATGAAAAAGAGTTCTAAGTAGGTGATTCATAATCTGAAGATTGTGGAATATTAGATCAAAAATGATCTCCATTGCTTAATTCAAGATAGTTAACTATTTTCAATGACAAAAATTAAGGTTGCAAATATCAGTATTATTTTTAATGTCCTCTTCCATTCTTAAATGCCTTACTTTCAATCGCTCTCTCACGTTCAGAGCACGTGCCACCACTAGTTAAAGTATAGCAGAGGGAGGGTGATGTGACATACTAATTGATTTTAGAATTTTAAGTTTTCTTAAAGTACTCAAAATATTTAGGATCTTTTATGTTTTAAATAAGGGAAATTTACCTGATCGACCCTGTCAGATGTACCTTTTACTGCAGAGACCCTATAGTTTCACCTTTACCCAAATCGACCAGCTCGAAGCCGAGTCGACCCTAAGGAGAATAAAAAGTCCATATTACCCCCTTCTCTTATTTCTTTAACCCAAATACATTCCCTTTTTCCTCATTTTAATCTGCGCTAAAGTTACAAGAAGTTAGAGGTGGTGAAGGTGACGACGTCTTCTGCCTCAGATCTGCTAACTGGAAGAAGAAAACAGAGGTTTGGGAGAAGAAGCTCCTACATTTTTCCATTGGGAGTTGAAGATCTTGCAGTTTCCCATTCCGACGTGAGGTATGTTCAGATCCAGTGTAAACCATATCGAAAGTTATTTTGGAAAAGGTGAATCGATATCGATTGTAAATAAATGCAGGAGCTGGTCGATTGTAAATATCTTTGCATATATTTACTGGGTATGCAAAGAATCGATATCGATTGCATAAAATCGTCATCGACTGTTAACACAATCGTTACCGATTGCGTATCCAATCAGCACCAACTTTATAAACAATTGTTACCGATTGCGTATTTGATTGAGTATCCAATCGTAATCGATTGAGTATCCAATTGATATCGATTGTTTATGAAGTCGGTAACGATTGGATACGCAATCGGTAACGATTGGATACTCAATCGATTACGATTGGATATCAGTTGTTTTGCTACCAATTTGTCATATTCATCCGTCTTATAACTCCCTTCTTCTCCTTCTTAAATAGGCGATGTCTGGTATGGAAATTCCTCTTCTCTGTCACTTTGATGGCCATATTGTAAACGATGATGATTTGTATCAAGGTGGCCGTCGGAGGGTTATTACAATTTCGACGGGTATATCTTATGAACGGTTCAGAAGGCGAATTTCTACTGTCAGTTTAGTGAGAGCAGATGAAACAATTTCCATAAAGTTCTCTATGAAGATAGTGAACACCCTTGTACTTGCCGACGTTTTGGATTCAGATGATTTGGCCACCCTATTTTCGTTTTATAAATCCTGGTCGGACATTATAAAGGTATTCATCATTAAAGAACCATTCTCGTCCCGATTCGAAGCTGAACAAGTACCTCTAGGTGGGACTGATTTTGTGAGTAACCATTCCTTCCAACCATGTAAGTTTGAGGAGGAAGGACTTACATATGATACTATTTAGTTAAGTGATGACGGCGATTTTGCGGTAAACATATCCACCATAAAGACAACTATTGATCTAAACCATGCCCCAGTTGAATCATATGATGACCCACTACAAAATATGCATGGGGCACATTGTAGTCAAGAGTTAGACTACACGTCTCTAAGAGTGGGGGATGAAGACAATTTTCATCATATCTTTACCGATGGATTCACAACTTGGATGACTCACAAATTTTATTCTCCCATGCCATCGATGGGGATTAACGAAGGAGCTCAATCCTATTTCCATACATATAATCACCCCTTCGGTGAAGGGACTAGTCAACCATGTCAGAACCCGTTCGGTGAAGGGCTTAGTCAGTCATGTCATGACCCGTTCCGTGAAGGGCCTAGTCAACCACATCAGAACCCCTTCGGTGAAGAAGGATCTAGTGAACCACCTCAAAACACTGCTGGTGAAGAGAACGTCAAAGATTATGATGATGAACCAGATGGGTTTATAAAAGAGGATCCGAAATGTTTTACGAGGGGCATTGATAATCCATTAGTAGATGGAGCTTACGAAGTGTCAGAGACATCGGACGAGTCTTCCGATCAAGAGGTGGAAACCGAATATCGGAATTGGACGTTTGAAGTTGGAGAGATCTTCATAGATAAACAAACATTTCAAAGAGCATTGAAAGAGCACGCGGTGGAGAAAAACTTTCAAATTCAGCCTTTGAAAACCGCTAATTATCGAGTGACAGCCGCATGCTACGAACCCGGTTGTTCATGGTGAATACACGCGTCTAAATTAAATGGGCTCGACACTTTCCAAATTAAGACGTTCAATAGTACTCACATGCGGGGCTGCTAAGATCGGACCGCAAGGTCATCGTAATGCAATAATCTCATTCGTAGCCAATTATGTACGAGAGAAACTTATGTAAGGATTCGACTACACCATGACATCGATAATATTTGATATTGCAAAAGCTTATAATGTGCAAATCTCATATGCTAAGGCTTGAAGGGGGAAAGAACTTACACTTAATAATATTAGAAGCAGTTGGGAACGATAATTTGTGGATCTACCAGCCTACGTGAAGGAGATGGAGAGGGTAGATCGTAATGTACGAACATCCTTTCAACTAACGCTTAACGGTAATTGTCAAAGATTTTTTGAGAGTTTCGGCCCGTGCATCGGAAGCTATCGTAATACACTTCGTCATATACTGCTTGTAGATGGCACACTCCTATGGGGACATAACGAAGGGATCCTACTTATTGCCTCGGGGCAAGACGGTAATGGCCATATATTACCATTAGCATTTGTCGTCGTCGAATTAGAAGAAGAGGATACGTGGATATTGTTTCTTGAACGAGTAGGTGCATTCGTGATCAGTGAATTTACCGAAGATTTTATTTTTATCACGGATAGGTCGAAGGGTTTAATTAAGGCGGTCAAACATATCTTCCCTAATGCGCACTACAACTATTGCATGCGACATATGACACAAAATTTGTAGCACAAGTATCCCAAGAACAATTTGAAGGGTTTATGGTGGTGCACCGCGCGTGCATGTTTAGTATGGAAATTTAATTATTTTATTAATAAAATGAAGGAAGATCCTGCTGATTCTCAGACTGTAGAGTATATTTTAAAATTAGACCCAAAGCATTGGGCACACGCACATATGAAAGGAAGGCAATATGATTCTCTAACTACGAATAATGCCGAAAGCTTAAACAGCATACTAAAGATAGCTCGAGAGAGACCAATTATCGACCTAATCATAACTACTATAGACAAAGTCGCCGATCATTTTTAAAAGTGCAGACAGATATCTGAGAAATGGACCACCCTACTCTGTCCAAAAGCAGACGAGCACATGAAGAATGTGACAGCCCGATTTTCGATGCTCCAAAAACCGTGCCATCAACACGACCCATGAGGCCGTGCCCAAAAACCTTTACAATACATTTGGTATATACAAGCCAAAATTTACTTTAAACGAATTGTCATGCCTAAAATAATTTAGGGCCCCCAAAAAGGCAGTCCTTGTCCCATGCCAATTCATGGGCATAAGGACCTACCCAAGCCGTTAGATAAATGTTCACTCCAAATGTTTTACCGAAAGCATATCATATTCAACTACATTCCATAAAGAGGCTTGATATACCAAGCCGTGCCTAAAATTCTCAACTCACTCTCAAAGTGCACAAAGGGTCTCCTTGAAGAAATCTTCGGGAGGAGGCTCTGACTCCTCAGTGGGTACGTAGTCTGAATCTCTTGGATCAACGTCTCTAGAAGTCCTTGTTGCTGCCAGTCCTGAACCTGCGACGTATAGTCTAAGGGGGGTGAGCTACATCCTAGCTCCGTAGGGAAACAAAGAGAACATATAGATTAACCTTCACACATATGTCAGCAGTTTTAAAAGCATAAATTATCGAGTAACACTTATGGAAAACAATTGAAATAACTGGAATAAAAATAATGATTTCGACTGTTACTTTGCATGGTTTTGTTTAATCTCCTTACTGGTTTAGTTGTGAATTTGGCCTAATCTCTTAAATCTTAACTTAAGTAGTCCCCGAGAAATATAGCATCGAGCCCCGATGGAATACCCGCCATCGTCATCTAACTAGACAGTTGTTATATGTATTCCCTGGAAATACTGTCCAAGCCCCTTTCTCATAGGTGGCGGGGTTTATTCTTAAATCTACATCCCTGGGATGTGCTATGAATGTACGGATTGGCCGCCGTACCGGTCACGGATATCCTGCCGAGTCAGTCGTGGGTATCCCGCCACGTCGGTGAGGTATTCTAATCAAACCTTAAATAATAAAAATATCGAATGTGCTCTGCATATAGTTATTCACCGTGATTGTGCTAATTATATTACATCAGGCCTTATCACATTACTTCCGTTTCACTGTTAGTTTTCATTTACATCCCTGGGATGCCCATGATTCCATCGCATCCTTCAGATGTTTACTTTATAATTTTTCTTCCCCTGGGGACCTCAAGACTATCACGTTTGAAACTCACTCACACTCCCTTTTTCATAATGATCATGCAGTACTTGACTATTTAATTGGATTACACTACATATATGAATTGACGGAATAATGCACATGTTTCAAGAATATTCCCTACCTCAACACAATCCGACGGGTTCCTTTCTCCCAGAAACTTATGCGCAACAACCCACATTAAACCTACATTGTATGAGACACAGTTTTACTCAGAAGGTCCTTAGACCCCTTGAAAACACAGTTCTCATGAATCATACCCAAAAGAATTTAGAGAGCTAGAAGGAAGTCCTCGCTGGCGGTATGTAACCTCGCGCAGCACTTGACCTCGCCGGCGGTTGTAAATCTCGCCGGCGGTCACTATTCATTGCTCGAGCGAGCACTATTTATCGCTCGAGCGATTATTATTCATCGCTCGAGCGAGCACTATTCATCGCTCGAGCGATTATTATTTGAGATATCTAGGATTTTAAGAGATGCCTCGCTCGAGCGAACCATTTTTTACCGCTCAAGCGAGCCACGAAACGGTGTATGCTCTCCATTCATTCGGAGATTATCCTCTTCCTCATGAGAGGATTAATAGTGTCTAAGATCATTGACCCCTAGTTTAAACTCTACTAAAAATATTCAAAAATATTTAAATCATACCTTACTCGACGGTCCCCCTATTGTTTGATCCAACTTCTTTCAATCGTGAGGCCCTTCAAGGTCCTCTATGGAAAGACTAAGAACCTCACCTCTTTTGTAAACCTTCTCCTCTAAACTCTCTCCTTTTTCTCTCTATTTTTCCTTCTTTCTATCTAGGTTGATTTAGGTTACGTAGGAGAGACTCTCCTCCCCACTTTCACTTATATAGTGAAAGCTACAAAATTTCACATATACACAGTAAGTGTGTATACGTAGTTTTAATTTGGTTTCCTTGTGAGATACTAATACTTGCATATGAAGTGTGGTATTTTACATGGTATGTGATGTGTATGGTTTTCAAAAATTTGGGGTTATGACAAAGAAGGTACTGCAATGGGCCGGTAGGAAGAGAGCTCAACCATACGGGCGCGATCAATTTCAGGTCAATTCTGAAAATTTCATTCATCACGCCGACTTGGAACACAAGAGTTGTACTTGCCACCGTTGGCTTATTCATGGCTTGCCTTTCTCTCATGCCATGGTAGCTATCAATCGGAGAAGTTACGATTACCATAACTTCTGTGAGAAGTGGTTTTTCACTGCTTGCTTTAGACAAACATACAACGAACAATGGCTTCTCACCCTCGATAAAAGCCAATGGGCATTCCAAGCTGAGCAACTGCTTGAAAATATAAAAGTAAGACCACCCTACAATTGTCGAAAGCAAGCCAGCCGTCCGAGAAAGAGAAGGATAAGGTCTAAGGGTGAAGTTAGGGCCCTACAGTTTGGCAGGTGCAGTGAGTAGGGTTACAATCACAGGAGTTGCATGGTAATTGGACCCATGGGTTGATATAGTACAAGAAGTCGGCTAAATATTCAACTACACCCCACAGTCCACTAGCTGTAAATTTCCTAAAAAATGTAAAGAAGTGTTGATAGATAGCCCTGGTGAGAATTGGGTTTGACTTGTAACTTCATTGGGGTTGTATCCAACTTGACGAATTTAAGGCAAGCTTGGTACTCTTAAGAATTTTCGAAACATTTTGTCACAGAGAGTCGATATCGACTGTAAATACGGTCGATATCGACAACGATTGCGTCTGCAATCGACAGCGATTGCGTCTACAATCGACAGCGATTGCATCTTCAATCGACTACCTGAGATTATAAAAATTTTACATACTTGAGATTATAAATTAAAAAAAATAATGATTGTTTTACAATTAAAATTTAAAATTTTTATTTACAAATATCCTTAAATGTTCTAAAGATACAACTACATACAATTTTAACTTTGAAAAAAACTAAGATGCTACTACATCAGTTGTAGGTTCTTCATCGGTGGCTCTCTTGGCTTCTCCATCGGCAGTAAATTTAACGAGAGCTTGGCCAATTTCTGCCCTGATCTGACTCATATGGCCTTGGCTGAAGTCGAATTTTTTCTCCAACATGAAGTACTCTATGTACTTCAAAACAAATACCCCACAGTCCCAACCATTGCTTTGTCGGGGCACGGATTTGACCCTGCAATCAGAACTTGACTATGGATAGGTCCCAGCGTCCAATGCAGTGGAGTCTCCGTGTACATGTAAAAGTGCGAGAAGATATTTGGTCTATTTTGAAAAGTACAATGTCAGATAATGTTTGATAAGATAAGCTACTTAAGATAAGCAGAAAAAATATCTACAGATAATATGTGATCGATTGCCCAAACAATCGACAACGATTGCATAATCAATCATTGGCGATTGTATAAGCAATCGTAGCGATTGTATAATCAATCATTAGCGATTGTATAACCAATCGTTAGCGATTGTATAATCAATCGTTAACGATTGTATAATCAATCCCATTTGACTGCTTACATAATTGTATTCTGAGGGGGAGATTAAATAAGTGTAAATTGGAAATTAATTGATTTGAAGGTGTGGACAATTTTTACCAGGAGGTTGATTTGTAGGGGATACTTGCCCTTCAAGGGCCTATCCAAAATTGAATCAACGATCATTACCGATCGCTCTAAAACCTTAACGATCGCAAGGGCCCAATGTAAAGGAGCGTGACTATGGACTGGGACAAATATCTGAAATGAATAATATATTAGAGGACACAATGGTGAAAGTTATAAACAAAGTTTGCAGTGACCGTAATATACCGTGTTGCATTGGTGAGCCCACAGATTCCTCAACCTATTGAAGAAGTTTTTGAGCACCTTTTTGCCTAGGTTGGTTTCTTCCTTAAGAGCAGCCCACCGTTCAATTTGCGTGGCCATCGATTTTTGGTTGAGTTTTTCAGTATCAACAAAGAATCTGAAATCGTTATAATCCATGGCGATATATGACAAACCGGTGGGGCTCATCAGGAAAAATTTATCCCCAACTTCAGGATGAGCAGCGTCATCCATGACTTCCAAAAGTCTTAGGTAGGCTCCCAAGATTTGAAAGATAACAAATTTCAGTAATCGACACACACTTCATTCGTTATCGATTCTATACAGAGTCGGCATCGACTGTTATGACAATCGTTAACGATTGTCTAGATAGTCGGTATCGACTGTTCAGACAATCGTTAACGATTGTCTAGATAGTCGGTATCGACTGTTAAGACAACCATGAACAATTGCGTAGAGAGTCGATATCGACTGTCAAGACGATCATTATCGATTTCCTAGACAGTCAGTATCGACTGTGAAGACAATTGTCATCGACTGTGTACACAATCGTCATCGATTGTGTAAACAATCGTGATAGACTATCTGGGCAATCGTTCTATTTTTTTAATCAGTCGTTACTTTCAGAAACTTGAAAAGAAAATAACTTTGGAAAGAAAGCATTAAGAAATTGAATATGAGAGAATTAGTTACTTACAAGATTGTCTAAGTATGCCGTGCCTTCCAGACATTTGAACGTATGCATCCGGAGTGTATAATCACCCACGGAGCTTACGTAGATGCTGCATGAAACATAACAGCCAAGTTTTAATTCAAAACAAAATTAACTTCTAACTAACAACTTACTATCATCGAAAAAATGGACAAATTCGTAATATATGTAACTTACTCGGCATCCTTTTCGGGAGCTGTCTAGATAGCATTCATGAACCTCTGCTCATCTGTCAGCTCAACCGTAGGAGGGGGCATAGTCTCGGTTGGCAGTTTTTTTATCACCTACTTTTTTCCTGTCCTAGGCTTCAAGGCAACATGTTTGGCTTTAATCCTAGGCCTCAGGCGAGCATCTAATGGTTGCTCGGATTGCTCATCACCAGCCGGACCACCCTTATCATCATAATCGTGGGATTGGTTATCAGCTACTGCCAACTCCTCTTGGGCTGGTGGAGTTGGTGCCACATCTGCTGATCCCTGGTCGGCTGGACCAGCAGGTTCTGGTCCCATATCGACAGTGAGAGACACTTCCGATAGCAACTTTGAAACAGCACCATCTTGAACGAAAGACATAAAATTGATAAATAAGAAAAACTGAGAATAGAATGACCTTTAAAAATAATATAAATCGATTCCGAATCTAAATCGATCGTAATTACAATCGATACCGATCGTATTTACATTCGATACCGATCGCCTAACGATTGCACATACGATCGGTATCGATTGTACATACGATCGATATCGATTGTACATACGATTGATATCGATTGTAAATGCGATCGGTATCGATTGTATATACGATCGTTATCGATTGTAAATGCAATCGTTATCGATTGTACATACGATCGGTAAAAAATCGAATTAATAAAAAATTAAATTAAACTAAAGCAGACTACACTGCCAATCATACCTTGGGTGTTACCTCCATGATCATTTGAAGGAGTTCTATAATTTTTCCTTGCTCTTTTCGGATTAACCTGTTGAAGTGATCCGTCGTTTGCAATTGAACAACCCTTGAAGTGAGCCGTTCTTCAAAGGAGTTGCATTGTGTCCGGAGGAACCTATTCTCCTCCACCAACCGCTTATTCCCTTCCACCAATTGATTAACTAACTCTTCCAAATGGCTGACTTTTTAGTTGAGTTTCAAGTTATCCAACTCCAAACCATCAATCCTTCTCAACAACTCTTGATTAGAGGAGGTTGGTGTACTGCTGCTTGTCTTCGCGGTGACCTTTTTAGGCCGGTCTAATTGGACTTAGACCTCATCTGACGAAGAGCCTTCGTCAGACGTTGTTTGGTCCTCAAATTCTTCCTCTTCAACTTCTTTGACCGAAATATTTCTTTTCTTCTTGGGACGCGGATCAACTTTCACAACTTTCTTGACCTCCTCAACCTCTTCCTCTTTCTCCCAATTTTCACCCCAACAGCTTTTAGAACCCGCTGATAATCCCTTACGAGGGGTATGTCCAACTCGAAGGTAACGGGTTCGAGGGGAGCATAAATCTATTACGAAAAAGGATAGGTTGTAAAATAACATAGAAAAATTATAGAAATTGAAATATCACTATAATATAACGACTGCTTAAAGAGTGGAAACCGATTCCATTTACAGTCGATACCGATTGGGTAGGAAGTCGACACCGATTGTGTTGGAAGTCAACACCGACTGTGCAGGCAGTCAACACCGACTGTGTAGGCAGTCGATAACGATTGTTTAATCAATCAATCTGATTCCGTAGTCAGTCGATTCCGACTATGTAGGCAGTCGATACCGATTGCTTAATCAATCATTCGATTCTGTAGTCAGTCGTTTCCGACTACGTAGGCAATCGATATCGATTGCTTAATCAATCATCCGATTCTGTAGTCAGTCGTTTTCGACTACGTAGGCAATCGATATCGATTGATTTGGTAATCGAAATCCTCCACATTACTCTTTAAAGTTCTTAGAAATTTACCTTTATAAATTTGAATTAGTTAAAACTACATCATACCTTGCTGTCGACCATCTTCGCAAAAGTGTAGCCTTTATTCCTCGTTTGGGGCTTCTCCGCCCACTTCAACAATTTGGGGAAAGGGTTTAGCATTAACGTTCTTTAAGGTGAGACGTCAGGTAGTATCTCATAGGCCCACCACTGAAGTACACACATACAGCCATAAATATTATACGGCTTAAGGGCTTTGTCATTGTCGGCAGTCTTTCTATTTGCCACGCCCTTCTCTATATACTCTAGCAAGTTTTTGAAGACGTAGAGACCCCACGGGGTTTTTTTGAACTTTTCCACATCATCGACGAGTTCAACGTGGGCTTCCGACAATTGAAGATGGAACCCAGGAAAAAGGAATGTACATAGAACAAAAAGAAGAGCCAACTTGAAGAAGTCGTCATCACTTTGCGCTAGCCTCAATCCACTGTCAATATGAGACTGAAGAATTTTCCCGGCTGGTAGTCCCCAAAAATATTTGTATCAAATGGTTTCCACTTCAAGTGCTTTAATGGAAGGGGAATACTGTTGGAGTTCAACAACCACAAGGCCCAGTATTAAGGCAACGTCCATCTGCCGAAGATAGACATCTCTCCTCCCGATTCGGAAGTGTTTGTTCTCAACCCAAAAACTTAACATGGCATCCACAACATCTCTAGCAAAACTAACACCCTTTGGCATTTAGAATATTCTCCCGAAAGCTGATGCACTTAGCATCTCCTTCCGCTGCGGGCTAGTGTCTTCGTGGATCCTCGAAATGCCAATAGGAGAACATTTGCCAACAACACGTTGTACAACCATTTTGCCGGCTTCTGTATATGAACTATAATAAAATTGAAAGAGAATGTTTATAATCAGGGTATAATCAGGCTACATAAAAAATCGCCGATTCCCTAAATAATCGTCATCGACTGTGTACACAATCGTCATTGACTGTGTACATAATTGTTATCGATTGTTTATACAATCGATATCGATCGCATTAACAATTGACCGTATATACAATTGTCCAATTTCTTTTCCTTTTTTTCTTCTTTTTCTTTTTCTGTCTTATTCTTTTCTTCCTTCGCCAAAATTTTCATTAGTTCATCGTTTTCGTCCCAAAAGAACTGAAGAGGATCTGGTTCTGGTGGTGGTGGTGGGTCCTCCCATATAAGATCGAACTTGATTGGGTTATAGTAGGTTTTAAGGTGTTTTATCATCGTCGTTTGACGTTGGAAAATATGGGGGCTGGTAGGGATAATAGGAAAAATCATTTGCTGGTGATGGTGGAAAATCATTTGCTGGTGATGGTGGAAAATCATTAGGGATAATATCGCTATCGATTGTATATGCAATCGATATCGATATTATTCCTAACCATCACCAGCAAATGATTTTTCCCTATTATCCCTACCAGCCCCCATATTTTCCAATGTCAAACGACGACGATAAAACACCTTAAAACCTACTATAACCCAATCAAGTTCGATTCTGTATGGGAGGACCCACCACCACCACCAGAATCAGATCCTCTTCAGTTCCTTTGGGACGAAAATGATGAAGTAATGAAAATTTTGGCGAAATCGATATCGATTGCATATACAATCGATATCGATTGTATATACAATCGATAACGATAAAAATTACTACAAAATGGGCACCGACGAAAGAAGAAAAAAAAACTCAATAAAAATTAATGTTAATTTACTAGCTACTTACAGGTTTGGTAGCTTGAAGGTTGAAGAACGGAATGCTAGTGACTCTCGACCGCCTCTCCACTGACTTCGAATGAAAAAGTAAAAAAGTAAAAAGGTAAACAGTGAAGGGTGGTAAAGGCGACTATTTATTACATTGGGGGTAAATCCGGTATTTCCTAAAGGCGGAAGATGGCTCGGCGCGCAGCAAGTCGATTTGGGTAAAGGTGAAACTATAGAGTCTCTACAGTAAAAGGTACATCTGACAGGGTCGGTCAGGTAAATTTCCCTTTAAATAAAAGCCAATCTCGGCAACGGTGCAGCGTGAGGTTTTCACGTTATGACGTTAAAATTATGGCATGTTTATATAATTTGTAAAGAATTAAATCTAATTTATTTTTGCACCCCGGAAAAAAAAAAGTTTGTTTTTTACAAAAAAAAATAAAATAATAATAATAATAATGATAGGGAAAAAGGATATTCCATGAACTTCCGTATTTCTCCATATTAGCTGAATTCTTTAAAAAATGAGAAGATCCTGGTAACGAGCGAAGAACTCAAACAGAGCAACCCGAAAAGGATACAAGAATTTAAAAAAAAAAACATCAATCCCATTGGGATCTAACTCAACCCCTCCTTAACAAACATAAAAATGCACAGTTATGATTTTTTTCATAATCCCCTGAAATGGTTAATCTCTTACTTGGGTTTGGAATCAGTAGTTAGGTCCATGGAACATAAAAAATATGAACACCATATCTGCACAGATTACCCAACGTTAAAGCTCTACCAATTCAAAGTGCCTCGACACCTGTCAGAGGTAATGGTATCATAGCTCTTCCCCCAGTTCTTCCTTTTGTTAGAAAATGCAACTCGGCTAGAGGTCTCTCTCTAATATATATATATATATATATATATATATATATATATATATATATAAAAGAATGGGAAATAATTATATACCATCAATGAAGTAAGAGCGACTCTCCTGACTGCGATTTAAACACCAAAATAGTGTTTAAGTGATCATATACCATCAATGAAGTAAGATATATGTAATACACACTGTCAAAGTAATAGATCATAGATTGAAAGGCAATAAACTCAAAAATCACATTTTTTGAGAATTTTAAACCATCGGATCTGTGCACTCTACTATCAATCATTGTGCTTAGTTTTAATGACTGATATTAAAAATCACTAAGCAGACCGTTCACATTCACTTATTGGCACTTATGGGCATGAGTCTTTGACTAAGATGTTTTCTAATGAAGTGTTATCTCGGCAATTTGGATTGATCATAAATGTGCCCCACATGCCACACTAGTAAACCACATATGAACGGTGTGAGATCAAAATTATAAATTTAATGGTGGAAGACAGTTTAAAAACCATTTGGTGTTTAAAGGTCTGTCAAGAGCCATTACCCTTCTAACTTATTATGGGACCAATGGAGAAAAAATACGTCTTCTAATTTGACACGAAAATTTGAAAAAGTAGCGGACAGTGAGACTACTCCGATTATTGAGGGTGAAGGGGATAAATTAGAGGATTCTTGGTGGGACGATTTACTTCGATCTAGCCCACCTGCAACTATTTTCTCTAGTGAAACTTTGGACTCTCCTCCAGGTTTCTCTAGGAGAGTTGCTCTTTTTCGGGGCCCGACCACCCCATTTGAACATACTAGAAACCACACCCCTAACCCTGGAAATCAGGTCTTTAGCTCTCTCTGTGAAAATTATTTAGAGTTCGATGAGGAAATTGTAGTCTCAGATGATGATGAGGGTTCTGTGAGGTCAGAAGAAAGGAATAAAAAAATTTGGCGAGAAGATCTTTCAAACGAGATAAGTGTTCATAAGGGAAAACATTTCACCACAGATGAGCTCTTTTTGAAATCATAAGGCAAAGGAGGATTTACATGCTCTAGCAGCAACCTCCCTACCAGAGCAATTAAAATATGCTCTAACAATGAGTGAGTAGAGAGGAGGGTGGAATTGGTGAACATGTAAATCCTGCATAAAATCTTGCTATGCAAGGAGTTATTAAGGAGAAGGGGTACCTGCTAAAATAGGTAGTAGGATGTTAGCAACAAGTGAACTGACAGGGGCTAGCAGGAAACTCCTTCCTTGTCTGACCTCTTATCTCCTTAATTTTCTCTATGGATGACTTTAAATTAATGGAGTCCTTCCCTATTTCAATTCTTT
The DNA here is from genome assembly GCA_021018995.1 of Chloranthus sessilifolius. NCBI lineage: Eukaryota > Viridiplantae > Streptophyta > Magnoliopsida > Chloranthales > Chloranthaceae > Chloranthus > Chloranthus sessilifolius. The sequence continues at coordinate 150,711,905 of CM037584.1, read as the reverse complement.
AATACTAGGTCTCTTTTGCAAGATTTTTAAAACTTGGTTTCTTCGGTTTAGGATAAGATTCCTGCACACGGCACTCCAGCTTTTGTGGGATAATATGAGTCGCACTAGGAGGTCCGAAAAGAAAACGACCATTGTTAATGAAATTGCAAATCTCAGAGAAAAAGAACTAGGCAAATATTATTTCTATGTTGAGTTAGAGAGAATCAACGCCCTCAAAACCGAATTCGAGGATATCCCTCTCATCAAAGAACGTGATTGGCACCAAAATTGTGTGCCAGATGAGTGAAAGAGGGTGAATGCAATACATGATTTTTCCACATGGTTGCCCACCAGCATAGGAGATCTAGTCTGTGTATGGAATTGCTCTTTGGAGGTAAAGAATAGCTCTCTTCTCTGGCGCAGAGCACTTTAGTATGACTGTATTTGGTTGTATGTGCTCTTAGCTCTTTCGAAGAGTGGAAGATCTGAATTTGGGTCTCTTTAAATGAGCAATTTAAACTCGCTCTTTTAAGTGGGCTGCTCTTTGCCTCCAAAGAGCAATCCCAAACACAACCATAACGCTATTGTTAAGCTTCACATTAATGGTGTTTTATCAGGTGATCCATTAAGTCAGAATTTATCAAATATTTCTCTAACTTGTTTACTGCAAAAAATGTAATCTAGCCATGCTTGACAGATCTTGTATCTCTTATCGTCGCCTTCCTCTTGCCTCGACTTTGGCTCTCATATCTCATCTCACTATGGGGTAAATTCACTCAGCAGTTTTAGAATTAAATGGGGACAAGGGTCATGGTCCCGATGGGCATACCAGCAAAATTTTCAGCATTTCTGGGATTCAATTAAAGGGAAAGTCTCTAAAAATTTATGGATGAATTTTGAGAAAAGGGAACCATTCGTCCAAGTATTAAATCGACCCTCATTACCCTAGTTCCTAAAATGAGAGGCCCCATAGAGGTTCATCACTTTCGGTCGATTAGCCTTATCAATTCATCATACAAAAAATTGTCAAAACTCTTAGCAAATAGGCTTGCTCGCTACCTTCACAAAGTTATTTCAGCAAACCAAGGTACTTTAAATAATACTAACGGTGGAGTTTTTGTGGAAAGGATATGTGTGTAATGGGATGTTTAAGTTGAATGTAATCAATGAAATACCTTTTTTCATTTATATTATTGATTCTCTTTCATTATAACATGAAAGATTAGGATATGTGAATTCTAATCGTTTAAATTCAATGATAGAATTAAGATTAATTCCTATATGAGAGAAAAATATTCATGAAAAATGTAGAATTTATTTTCAAACTAAAATCACCAGAAAATCATTCATATTGATATTTGCGATTTAAATAATATTTTGACTAGAGAAGGAAAAAAATATTTTATAACATTTATTGATGACTATTCTAAATATACTTATGTTTATATAGTAAAACATAAAGATAGAGCTTTAGAAAAATTTAAAGCTTATAAAGAAGAAGTTGAAAATCAGTTAAATTTAAAACTTTAAAATCCGATAGAGGGGGAGAATACATTTCAAATGATTTTAGTGAATTTTGTGAAAATATGGGAGTCGTACATCGTATGATTGCACCTTACACTCCTCAATAAAATGGTACAACAAAAATTAAAATTTTAACTTTAATAGAAATTGTGAATGTCATGCTTTTAAATTCTGATTTAAATTTAAATTTATAGGGTGAAATACTACTCACTGCTTGTCATGTATTAAATATAGTACCACAAAAGAGTTCACTACGTGAAAATGAAGGAAAAACAACACCACCGTTTTAACAAAAATCACGGCCATGGGCCGTTGTAGAGAAAACAACAGCCCAGATCAGAGGTAATTTACATACAACGACCCTCTAAAGTGAAAGTAAGGGGGTTTGAACCCGTGACCTTACTTTCTAAAAGTAATGGGCACCAACGTCATCCTTTATAAACCAAACTTTTGCAAACCTTTCGTTTCAGCATGCGCGCGGGAGCCCAAAAACAGTTCTTCTTCGCGCGGGAGCCCTAAAACCCGTCTTCTTCGCGCGGGAGCCCTAATTAAAACCCCTCTTCTTCGCACGGGAGCCCTAAAACCCCTCTTCTTCCTCTTCTATTGCGTCAAAATCTTAAACCCTAAACCCCTCTTCTTCCTCTTCTTCACACGGGCGCCCTAAAACCCCTCTTCTTGATGTGCTTGAAGGAAATCACAGTTTGAAGGTAGATTTAAATTATTGTTTGAGCAAATATTTGTTTGAAAAATCTTATTTTTGTACATGTTGCTTGAGTTTTCGTTTGAAATTAATGGGTTTTGATTTGTTTTGATGGGTTTGGATTGGTAGATCCTAGAGAGACTTGGATGAAACATGAGAATGAGGGATCCTCATCACACGGGTTATCTCTATTTGAATGAGCAAATCCTTCCATGGATTTTGCTTTCTATTTGTTTCTTTTTGTTCTTGCTTTTGCTTTCTCTTTTAATAACTTGGCTCTGAAACTCTTTTTTTTTTTTTTTAATGAATTCAAGAATTATATACTGAATTTTTTTGGTTTAGTGCTCTTAGTTCTAGATACAAACTGATGACCCATTTGATCAATCCAGTGGTTAGGTTTTAACTTCAATCTTCAAAAATTCAATTTCTATTTTTCTTCAGTTTTTTTCCTCTGTATGCTTATACAAAGATCTAATTTGTTGTTAACTTTAATTTAAATTCACCATAATCTGAAGGTTCTCTTGCTGTGTTCTTGATCTCTTCATCAATCTCTTCTCTAGAACCTTGTTGTAGGGTCATTAAAACCATTAAAACTCATCTCTTTCTCTCTCTATCTTCTCCACTCATTCATAATCCCTTGTTCTTAACATGTTTCTGATTCATGTCTTCAATCCTCAGTGAAAGTTTTAGAGCATGTTTCTGATCTATGCACGAATTTAGCAAATTTGAGTGTCTTTTCAAACCCGGTGGATCTTTCTAGCTGATGAATCATTTAAAAAAAAATATAAGTTACTTTTAAGTTCTGGTGAAACCTTTGAGCATGGTGGATTAAAAACTTAGGCTGGATTTTGCATGTTAGTTTATCAGACCCAGGTGTCTTTGGTGATGCATTTAGGATCTGATCATTAATTAACTTTCTACTGATTCCTTTCACCTTTTTTAAGGATTTTATTATTACGTAAACTGGGATTGATTAAGGAAGTGAGTGGTTCTAGCGAACCGAATCATGAAAAAAGTTTCATTCTAAGAACAGTTATCAAACAATCATCCATGCAGTCATTGCACAAGTTGGCCCATACTGATTTTTCTTTCTCTAGAAGAGGAGACAGGTATCAGTAAAAGCACTCCTGAAAAATCTTTTCAAAATTCAAATATCAAACTCGCCCAAAAAAAGAAAAAGTAGTAAATTAATCTAGGAGTTCAATGAATTTGGAAATAAATGGATTTGGTGCTTGAATTATATAATGTAGGATATAGAATTTCTCTATGGATTTAAGAGTTTCTATCTGAATATGAACATATCTGTTTTCTTCTCTTCAGACAAGGTTAGAAGCCCAGGCAGGTGGAGTTCCTTACTCATATTCGAGGCATCAAAGCAGCAGGAAAATTCCATTTCTCAGGCCTATTACGGTATGCTAGAATGGTTTTATATCATCGCAATAGGAAATAATAGTAGCAAATTACTTATTCAAGGATTTGGTTTTGTTGTTTTCTTATTGCTTTATTGATGTGTTACTATTACCGTTGAAAGATTTTTTGAAGAAAGGAAACAAGAGGATGAATGAGATAAAGATTTTAACTGTGTTTCATCGTCATGTAGTACAATAGCATTTAAGCAAAAACTTTCAGCATATTTATGGTTGCCTTTAGGACCAAGATTTATGTTTCAGTGTTTCAATTGATATGGACACAACTTTGTAGGACTATTTCTAGAAGGGAGCTACAACTTGCACACGAGGTTTGTACCGTGGCACATACATTATAAAGATAGACTTAGTGTTTTTGGGACCTGTACCATGTGGAATGTCATCTAAGCCGTCTGATTTGAAGGCAGTGATGTAAAGATCTTTGATGCCAAAGATTGGCACAAAACACTATCTCTATCATCTGATTTAACAAGGCAACCATTAAATCAGATGATAGGCCTTGACTATGTTGAATCAAATGATAGAAATCGTGTTTCGTGCCAATCTTTGGCATTAAAGATATTTACATCATAGCCTTCAAATCAGACGACTTAGATGGTGTTCCACATGGCACAGGTCCAAAAAATACTAAGTCTTACTTTACGTCATGTGCCACGGTACAAATCTCTTGTGCAAGTTGTAGCTTCCTTTCTAGAATTGTTGGACGATTTATGCAATCAAATTTCTGTTTGAAACTGCTCTCACAGACCCCTTTGGAGTTATTTGTAATTTCAACTTTCAAAGCTATCTGTGTCTTTAGCATACGAGTGTTTTAGCATGAAGGGTATGTGTAGCTGATGAGAGTGGCTGGCATAGATCATGTAGGAGCAACAGGAATACCAATGGCATGATGAAATTGATAAATCTTGATCAAATGTTTTGGAAATTTCTGACAACATTTTAAAACCTGGTGTATTTCTAAGCTTCCTTATTTAGTGGTGTGTATCCTGATCACATAAGTGAGATGTGAGTGATAGTTTAATCTCTTTTGGAGTTTCATTTTCCATTTAGAGGTTTGGAAGGCATGGACAGTGGCACGATTGGGAAAGTATTAGATCAAAGAAACAAGGAGTTGAGAGATGCTAATGAGATAATTCAGTCAGATGATTAATCACCCAAAGTGAGCACTAACAGTGGCATTCTATTTCATCATTTAAAAATAATATTACATAATTCCAGCCATCGTGTCCCATGCTCTATTAATGGTAAATTGATGCACACGTATATGCAAACAAATCTATGCTACGAATGGGATGATCAACTAGAAATCTTTACATCCTAAGCTTGAATTTTATTAATTTTTCTCCAATGATTAACTGGGTATACAGTTAACTCGCGATGAGTGAACCCCATGGGTTGATGATAAGATAGGTGCTTGTATTTTGTGGATTGATGATAAGATCAGTGTTTTTCTTCTTTTTTTATAATCGTGATCGTTGTTTTTCTAAGATTGATAATTGTGTTGGTGAAATCGAAGGATAACTAAAATGTAATTTTCCTAAATAAATAAAAGTGATCAAACCACTTTATGGTATTCTAAAAGCCACCTTAAATCCCTATACTTGATATGCTGACCTCAAAAGGAGCATTGAATGTAGGGTATCAAGCCATCTTATGATAGGAATTCCTTTCTACAATTTCTGAAAATTCCAACCATCCATCTTCTCATGGATTGCGAGTTGTAGCCATTGAAGTTAAGCTTAATTCAACCATATGATGAAACGGGCCACACATCCCTTGTTCTTGATATCTACGTATCATTCCAGTCATGTGCATTATGGATGAAAGAAATTCCCTGAAAGATCTTGATATCTAAGCATCATTCTAGTCGTTTCTTCCATTAATCGTCTTATCCTTCAATTGAGTATTAAACTAAGGTCGTTAAGTGAGTGAGTATGCAGACGAGGGTGACGAGGTGGTAGAGAGGGTCTTGAATTAGATAACACTACGTGATCTGAGGCATTAAGAATAAAAACAGTGCTTAAAACTTGAGTGTTATAAGTTTGTTGGTAAGATTATACTTTTAAAATAGTTAAACTATGTTCAAACCAGTGAATTGCACTAATATTTATTTAATCCAATGAGATTTATGTCTGAACTGGCCCTAAACCAATTTGCAAGTGAAGAAATAGGACTCGCAAAGCCGACTCCAACTGATGATGACCTGGGATCCATGCTCATTGAGCTATTTTAGACATCTTATCTCCTAAAGAACCTAAATTATAGTTCAATTTTCCACAATGCAATATTTGCTCCTGAGAAAATGTGATAGTAACTGGACCCACTAGGTTTCAGTGAGAAGCACAATTGCCAGGTTTTTGGTTAGTTTTTACTATATGATTCTCAGTTTTCTACATTTCAAGTAGAACTAGGAGAATATAGCTTAAATCAGCCCATAAATATGCTAATAGTTTTTCTTTTGCAGCCAACTTGCAACTATGGTTAATACATACCTATTTAAGTATCTAAATTACCACATAAATCGCATCCCTGGTTTGTTAAACCTCTGTCATTGAACAGTTGCAAACCTGCTAATCTTTTTAGTTCAAATGTGAATTTTTTGTTTCTCGAGTTCAGATGTGGTGTCTGCTGCAAGCCTGCTGCATCCTTGCTAATTCTCCAGTTCAAATGTAAATCTGCTGCATCCCTGCTGACTAATGAGTTCAGATGGGATCTCTGCTGCAAACCTTTTGATTCTTGAGTTCAAAAGCAAACCCACTGCATCCCTATTTTTTAAATTTGGTTATCTTCTTCATCACTTAGGTGTAATGCCTTCTGTATAAAATCTAATATTCCTATGTTATTCTTGAACTATATGTATTATGCGAGGATTAAAATCTCAATATCAGTTTGTGTCAATACTGAAACGTATATCGAGTATCCGTGATACAAATACTACAAAGTATATGTATCGTTGTTTAGTAGGAGGCTTAGTCCCTAATGAAAAGAAAAGTATTGGTCATTACATGGGTGGTATGAAAGGTTATGGAGCAGTCACATGTTCAATCCCATCTAACACTCTAAATCGTAGTTTAAATTTTACTACTCGACTTACGACTCTATGGGACAAATAAATCTGACTCGAAACTAGATCGAGTAACCAATTAAGTATTTTAAGTCCAAAAGGTGCTGGCCACAATCTGATTTTTGAGATTCTGAGTATTTGATCATCAATTTTCTCTGGTCTTATAATAACTGAGTTAACCTCTTAACTCGACCGAAATCCTAATCAAATTGTTCCATTCGAGTTTTTATAGCTCCATTGAGTCATCCAATCTGAATATAAAGGAGTTAAACTATTGCCAATCAGCCACAACTAAAACATTTACATAGCTGAAGAGCAAGTGGAAACCAGGATTTTATAATGACTCCCTAGTACTAAAGGTCGAAGATTAGTCCCACATCGGGTAAATTATAACCTTGTCTCTCCCCTTATAATATCCTGCCCCCTCCACTCATAGCCAATTGGTTTTGAGTTGGATGCACATATTTATCATGGTATTAGAGAAGGCCCTTCTCCACTCCACGTCACCCAGATCAATTGTCCACATGATTTGGCTTAGTCCAGCCAACACATGCAGGGGCATGTTGAAGTTTAGTCCCATGCCGGGTAAATTATTGCCTTATCTCTCCCCTTATAATATCCTGGGCCCCTCCACTCATTGCCAATTAGTTTTGAGTTGGATGCATGGATTTATCACTAAATAATGCAAAGCATTCTAGCTGAGCAAACAGTGACGCTTTAATGTCATATTGACTAAACAAGAGTTTGAAAAATAAACTTTTGTTTAAGAACAAATATTGAACAATATGAAGAAATTATTGAAAACAGAGTCTTATGTGCATCTAAACCAGTTACATCCATAGTTTGTGTGTAAGTTAGAGACTGTGTGCCAGTGTCAACTACAAACACAACCGTGACTATGGAATTAATGGAAAATCCAACACATAATCCATCTCTATAAGTTTGTTCGATAATAATATGCATACTGCATGTATGTGTGCATGTATGGATGGACCAATATTGGGGCTGTCAATGGGTTGGTTCGGGCCTAAATTTAGGTTTGCTCTTGGGTACTCGACTCGACCATTGAGTGCGCCCCAATGCAAATTGAGCTACCCTGGCTCAAAATTGCCGAAATTGTAGAAAATCCTTTCTATACATCATACATATTTATGCATTTTTTGTTTTTCAATGAACTTCCACTACACTAACCAAGACTAAAGAATATAATCCAGACTCTAAACTCTTAATTTTTTGTATTTAAGCCCCATTAACTATTACAATTAGATAAACAAAGTATATTAAAGAACTATTGTAGATTATAATTAATTTTATGAGGTCCAAACCTAGCCTGGCCCAAGTTAGGGCCGAGCTAGAGTTAGGCTAGTTCAAGCCTGCTAAGGCTTAGTGTTAAGCTTGGGTTCATTCTTGGTGGCTTAGGTTGGGCATGAGAAGACCTTGACCCAACCAGTTGATAGCCCTATGACTAGCATTAACCTACACAATCAAGATTCTATGCATGATTTACATGTAATCATCACCTTGTACGTTAGTGGTTCCCATGTCGTATGACAAGTTAAGGAGTCACATGGGCAATACATCCCATACACACTGTATAAAAATAGTAGCTGGTTCAATCATTCTGCAAAAGTTAAATGTATACATATTATATGATGATCAAAACTTATCTGAATAAGAACGGATTGCTTGTTTTTGTGTTTGTGAACCTGGAATGGTTTGGGATGTTTGATCACCACCATTCATGGTTGGGATGACCCACCAAATAAGAAGTCATATTGATTGTGATGGTCAAACATTGACCTCTACTTGGGTTATATCTTCATCTCGAGTCGAGAAAGGCCTTGGAAGAGAACCTAAGCTTCAGCTAGGTAATGCTTTACCATTTTATGGTGTATTTTTTCTGTAGAAGTTGTCAACAAATCCGAAGAAAAGAGTGATAAAATATCGCATGTCTAGTGAATACATTCAAGGTGTTGCCTCATTTATTTTGTTCACAAAGAAAAATGCAAAAGATAGTGATTGGTGTTTCTATCCTTGTGTCAAATTTGTAATCTTAAGAAGCAGAATCTAGAAGTTATTGTGGAGCATTTAATTTGTGATTCCATAGCTTAGTTGTACTCAACATAGAAGTATCATGGGAAATAGTTTTCGAAAGGTCAGGTCAATGTTGGGACTACTAGTACATCAGCTAGTTACCAACATGAAGATACACTCCTAAGACTGGCAGATATATTGGAGAATACATTTTACTCGAGCTGAAAAATCGTGTAATATTGAGATCTGCAAAATCAAAACTGCAGAAATATGGGTCAAGTTGCACAACATGGTCTAACCAACCTAGACCTGATTAGTGATTCCACTTTTGAGATGTGCTCCAATGAGTCACCTATCACTTGTGCTTTCTCTCTCTCTCTAAAACTTCAATTTTTTTCCTTCATTGTTGTGATTTGGTGTTGTGGTATGCCCTTTTTCTTGCAGAATTTTAAATTGAGTTATATTTTTATTATTTTAAATTGAGTTATCTTTTTCGTTGATCTTTAGTTATATTATTATTTTTTTTTTTTTTTTTTCGATTCATTTAGTTTTGTAGAATATGTCTTCAACAATCCCAAGTAAAGAGTGGATGACGGCAAATCATACAACTGTGGAATATATCGAAGGTCTTCATTCATTTATCAAATTCGTAAAAGAAAATGTAGAAGATCTTGATTGGTGTTGTTGTCCTTGTGTCAACTGTCGAAATCTTAAAAAGCATAGCCTCGTGATTATTATGGAACATTTATTTTGTGATGGTATAGATAAGTCCTACAAGATATGGAAGCACCATAGAGAATCATTTTCTAATAGTCATACCAATTTGGGGACTAGTACTACATCGACTTCTAACCCAAACGAAGATAGGTTTTCAAGAATGGAAGATATGCTGAATAACACATTCGGAGGTGTTCGTACTGAAGATTTAGATGCTTGCTTAAATGATGCTTATGATGAAGATGACGAGCAACATCCACATGATTTACATGATGATGCGGGGTATAGTAACTTGATGGAATGTGCATTAGAACCTTTATATCCGTCATGTAAAAATGAGCACAGAAAATTGTCAGTCATGATTGAGTTGTTGAGCATGAAAGCTAGGCATTAGTGCTCTGATAAAAGCTTCACAGAGCTGTTGAAAATGATAAAAAAATACTTCCTGAAGAAAATACTTTGCCAGATACCACATACAATGCAAAAAAGTTGATCAAGTCTTTACGTATGAAATATGAGATTATTCATGCATGCCCCAATGATTGCATATTATATTCGAGAGATCATGCAAATAAGGATACTTGTCCTACGTGTGGTACGAGCAGATGGAAGCCGACAAATGCTTTAAAGCCGAGGGCTAAGCCGTTACCATGGAAGAAGTTACGATACTTTCCATTAACTCCGAGGCTACAAAGAATGTATAGTGTACCGTGGATTGCAGAGAAAATGACATGGCATGCAAGCTCAATTGCAAATGACAGTCACATGCGCCATCCCGTAGATTCTTCTTGTTGGAAGTCAATTAATGTTCAGTGGAAAGAGTTCGCTTCAGAGAAACGTAATGTTCGTCTAGGACTTGCCACAGATGGATTCAATCCTTTTGGCAATAAGAATAACTCTTATAGTTGTTGGCCTGTTATGATTGTTCCCTACAATCTCCCTCCATCATTGTGTATGCGCAAGGAGTTTACGATGTTGACCATATTGATTTCCGGGCCCAATGGTCCTGGACATGACATTGATGTTTACTTACAGCCATTGCTTACAGAATTAAATGAATTGTGGGCCACTAGAGCAATAACATATGATTCCTATACAAAAACTAGGTTTAACATGAAAGAAATTTTATTATGGGCTATACATGATTTTCCAGTATATGGTCATCTTTCGGGTTGTAGGACAGCAAGAAGATATGGTTGTCCTATTTGTAGTGAAGAGGTTGATTCCGTATGGTTATATCACGGAAAGAAATTTGCGTACATGGGCCACCAAAAGTTCCTTACAGATTTAAATCATCCTTTCAGAACTCAAAAATCTCAATTTAATGGTAAGGAAGAACATAGGAAATATCCACGTCATATGAGCGGTTCAGAAGTTTTAAGCAAAATGGAAACAATTCAGACCACGTTCAGAAAGGCAGCAGGAAAGAAGAGGAAAAAGCCCACGAATGAAGAGAGTTGTGCATGGTCAAAGCGATCAATCCTATTTGACTTACCATATTGGTAGGTGATAAAATTTTCCTTTCATTTTATTATGTGATCTCTAATAAACTTTGTTTGAATATTAATTATTTACTTTATAAATGTAGGATCTTCCCGTTCGTCATAATTTGGATATAATGCACGTGGAAAAGAATGTTACAGAAAATTTAATTGCAACAATTATGGATACAAAGGGTAAAAGTAAGGATGGAATTGAGGCCCGATATGATCTTAAAGATATAAAGATAAAGAAAAATTTGTGGACTATGCAGAAAAATGACAAGGTGTATTGCCCTAAAGCTCCATTTGTCTTATCTCGAGATGAAAGAAAACTAATTTGTGAAACATTGTATAATTTGAAAGTTCCCATTGGATACAGTGCAAATTAGAAGTATAATGTAAGTTTGGAGGATTTTCAACTGAAAGGCCAGAAGTCACATGACTATCATATCCTCATGCAACAACTACTACCCGTGTTGTTGATGCATGCATTCAAGAAAGAAAAGCCATTGAGAGCAGCTATCCGACAACTGTCAATATTTTTTAATGTCCTATGTTCCAAAGTTATAGATCAGGTTGAACTTATAAACATGAGGAGACACATGGTCGAAGCACTGTGCGTGTTTGAAAAGTACTTCCCACCTTCATTTTTTGTTTCTAGGATACACCTTGTTGTTCACTTGGCGGATGAGGTGCTAACACGTGGTCCTGTTCGATATCGATGGATGTATTCATTCGAAAGGTAAACCTTCATAATGGGACTTTTAAAGTATTTCTTTTTACTAGTATTATTGATATCTAATTAAAGAAAATTGTGTAGGATGATGAACACTTACAAGCATTATGTAAAAAATCAGACTTATCCAGAGGGGTCTATTACAGAGCAATATCTAATGGAAGAATGCATGAGGTATTGTATGGAGTATATGCCAAATGAGAATGAAGGAGGGCATAAGCGAGGAGATACAATATTCATAGATTATGATGTTACACGTGGTTTCCCTCTCGATAAAAAAGGAAAAGTCTATTACCTTCAAAACTTGCAATACCAACAAGCGCGTAAATGGGTTCTCACACATTCTCCAGAAAATGTTGATTGGGAGATGTAAGTAATATTTATAAATATCGTCATTATTTTTCCTCAATTAATATTGAAATACTTGATCTAATTAACACTTAACATTTATAGGAATTACCAATCTAACCTCCAAGGCCACAAGTCATGTGATAAACATCTGAGGGGCAACTACATTCCTTGGTTACGACAACAATTAGAAAAAGAAGAGTCTTCTACCTTGAAGAGTCTTGCTGATGGTCCAGACTTCAAAGCCATATCGTATAATTCTTACGTGGTTAATGGATATCTTTTTTGTACGACGGAGTCAGAAATGAGTACAAACACGCAGAATAGTGGAGTCTCCATGAAGGCTTTAACTAATTTTAGGGCTAGTGTCAAAGATAAGAATCTCGTGGAAGAAGAAGTCACTTATTATGGCATCCTTAAACAAATACTTGAACTAAATTATGGTAACTTTAAAGAAACAGTCTTTTATTGTGATTGGGTGCATATAGAAGATAAAACGTATGGATGTGTTGTTGATCCAGAAACAGGCTTAATTTTTGTTAATCTTGGGAGGCTTATGAGGAGTTCACATGAAGATGACGAGCCATTTATTCTTGCCTCCAAAGCCACCCAAGTCTTCTATTGCAAAGATTAAACCAGAGCTGATTGGTATGTGGTCTTAGATGCTCCAAAGAGATTGACTCGGGATGTAGATGCTTATGAAGATCCATTAGTATTTGAGGTAAGAACTAATGCAGATACTTTAGCATTACCATTGGTCGCTGATGTCGTGGAAGATGATGAATACTAAAATACATTTCTCATTTTTTTTGTAATTACCATTGGAAGATGATGAATACTAAAATACAATTCTCTTTTTTTTTACAATTTTGTTCCCTCTACATCCTTTGAAAAATTCATGTGGTCCACTCTATGTTCTCTCTACATGCTTTTCAAATTACCATTGGAAGATGTACTCTATTTTTACTAATAAACATGGTTTTGACATGTCTTAATACATTACATGGTTTTGGCAAATACTATTTACTTCTTTTCAGTAAAGAATTGAGCATGGAAATAAATGAACCTCAATCAAGTGGTTTAGAACAGAGCGAGACTGCTGAGAAAGGTTTGTTCAATCTTTTTTTTTTAATCTATTCTTTTTTTAATAATCGCTGTTCAGATGTATTGCTAATAAGATATATTTTGTCTAGGCATACGGAAACAAGTTAAGTTTAAGGAACATGGGCAGCCAATTGGAACATTTTCATCCAGTTTGTCGACGTTAATAGGTCAGGTGGCAAGGACACATTGTCCACCTACATACATGACATGGCATGATGTGCCAAAAAATGTGAAGGATAAGATATGAAGCACTATCTTGGTGAGTACATATATTATTTACTTATACTATTTTTAGGCCGATTTCCTCCATGATTTTAACTTACCTTTATATTATTACAGGATGAATATGATATTGAAATTCAACACAAAGCTATAGTATTATCGAAAGCTAACGGATGTTGGAAGCAATGGAAGCATGAGGTTCGAAAAAAATATGATGAATATGAGACAGATGCAGAGCGGGAAAAACATCCACCAAAATATGTGAAGTTGGAAGATTGGAAGACATTTATTCACATATGTTCTACCAAAGAATATGCCGCACATCGAGAGAAGGGGAGAAGTTCTAGAGAAAAGATGATAAACCCACACAACACTGGTCGACGGGGAGCAGCTAAGATGGCAGAGGAGTTGGTAATATCACTAAAATATTACTTTAATATAATTTTCTAAAGAAATAATATTTACTTATGATCATTGAATTGTACAGAAAATGCAGAATCCTCATGGTATAGTTACTAGGACAGAACTGTTTATAGCCACACATACTAAGAAAGACGGGACATGCCCTTCACAATTTATGATTGAAAAATTGGTGTGCTCCGATATGTTATAGTTCATTTCATAAACTTCAATAATTACAAAGGAGTGTGAGACTTTATCATTATAATATTTTATCATTATTTATTTTTTACAGGATGAAATTAAGAAAATGGTTGAAGATAATCCGGTTGAAGGAGAAGCAATTTTAGATGATGACCCTGTTGCACATGTAAATGCCTTCCTCTCAAATTAGATGATGGAATTATTGCTCTTTAAATCAATATTGTAATTATAAATAAAATTATATCCTAGGTTTTTGGTCGTGATAGAAGAGGTTATGTACGAGGTATGGGTAGAGGTATATCAAAAACTATTTTTTCCTCATCGGCTCCTTCTAGGGAAATAGCTTCACGAGAGAAGAGAGCACGTGAAAGTGTGGAGTCGAACTATGAAGCAATTATGCGACGACTTGATGAGGAGTCTAAGGCACGTAAGGTGCTTGAGGAGAAATTCAATGCATTACCAAGATATAATAGTTCTCATGGATCACATATGAATCGTTCAAGTGATCAATTGAGTTCTTCTTATCAGGTAAAAATTTATTTGTCCAATCAAAATTTATAATTTACCTCATATCATTATTGAATATCAATCATTTCATTTATTTTTCCTATATTTCTGTAGAAAAGGAGACAATCATCGATTCATCTTGACAGTCTCATAGAACTACTACCCTCTTAGTGCATATTAAAGAACTTCAAGAATAAGAATGTTGCCATGGGACGTGTCGATAGAAAAGTGAGTCCATCAAACTTATCGTATACAATCATAGTAGATGACATATATGATATCACTGCAGAATTGTATGCTCGTGATGGAACCTTGGGAGATATTACACCAGGTGATATAATTACGTGGCCCAAAAGTCTTGTTCATTTTAGTTGATTGTTCTTAGAAGTATATGGTTCTTTTTTTATGTGGTCTTTTATTCAAATGCATCTACAGAATTATGGACTATTTGTATGGTTCTTAGAGGTATATAGTTCCACATTTTGGTGGTTCTGGTTTATCTGTAGAATTATGGACGAATTGTATGTTTGTCCTTTTCATAATGTTGATAGTAACATTAGTTAACCTGATTGTGAAAGTTAGGGCTAAGCATGCACATATATTGACATTTGTGGGAGAGTATGCTTGAGGAATTTTTAGCTTTTAAAGGGTCTTATTTGAATCGGGTGGCATATATTTTGTGGTCAGATGAAGGTGAGGCCTCATAAATGTATTTGGTTCTGAAAGTTGTCAATCCTTTGGGTATTGCTTACATTCATAATAGTTGATCTTGCTGCTTGATGCTACTGTGTAGATTGATGTGGGTGTTAGAGATTTATGTTGGTTTGTTTTGTAGAATGTTATTGTGCACTCGACTGTATTGATGTTTCTGATCCATTAGATAACCGTTGTAGCTGTCGTATGTGTGGTTGCTGATGGAATTGTTGATGGAGACAATAGCTAAGTTTAACAAGGTAATTTACATTAGTTTTTAAACTTTGAACTCCAAATATTAAAGTATGAAAAATGACTAACAAATTCTAAGTACTAAGAAATTCTTTGTTTCTTTGTTTCTTTGAAGAAACCTATGGGAACTGAGATGGATGCACTTTAGAATTACCACGCTTGATTCCTTCCTGGTCTAAGGTAATTAGTCCATCTAAGTCTGCAACTCTTACTGCATCTAAGTAATCCTGCCATGGCCAAACAAGAAAAACAGAAGAAGAGATTACATACTATCATGCTACATTGATGATAGATACATGGTTGTAGGCACTGCTGTAGATAGGAGTAATGTGCACCTGGTTTATTTTATGTTAGTATATATTGTGCTGTGTATAGGTAGCATCCTCATACTGGTTAGCTGTTATAAGTGAAATACCTCTAGGATTCAAATGTCTAGGCCTGGCCAAGTAAATCTTAAAACTCACTCAGAGTTCTAAGCTTCATATTCAACATTTCATATTCAAGTGTATTTCTTCATGCACTTTAATCTACGTAACAAGGACATGACATTTCACACTTCGGCTTAGTGACATTGACTTTCGATGATTCAAGCATATATGGTGATTGATTCAACTACACACAAATTGATGCAAAACTCTTTTAATGATTATCCTATTTTTTTCAGCAACTCATAATTATACATCACTATTGGGCATTCTCAAGTTCAAATAGTATTTTAGGTAATTTACCCCATTCTCAAGTTTAATGTATACCACTCAGATATTGCAAAATAAGTTTAGCTCGAAGAAATCCCAATGAAAATAAAAACAAATAAACCAGCCCATATAGCTATAAAATTTCCTACAGTTACAGAGTTTTTAGTATAATTTGTAATGACAACTCTTCTTTTATTTTATTTAAAATGAAGCTGCAGTTTCTCTTGCGAGAACTTAGAATTGGGATAACACCTGAATATACCTTTATTTAGCATTTGGAGAATCTCTTGATTGTGAAAATGGTCTATTTTTTTATTTATTAGGATGATCCAAAATTAGAAGCCATCAAGCAAAGGAGAATGCAGGAGATAATGGCACAACGTGGCACTGTAAGTAATCCTTTCTTTGAGTATAAATTGATTCTACTACATTTAAGGTTTGAAAACTCAGTATCAGAGTCCATATAGTTTTTCCTCTCCTTTAAAAGCTATAGTTTCTTCATATTTGTATCATTGCATCAGAATAATCATGAGCTATAACTTGGCCAATACAAATAGCTGTCACTGATAAATACTGGTTTTTATCCTGATTGATATTGATATCAAGTATTTGTCAGCTGATGCTTAAATCTATCGATCTTAAAGTTTTTAGCATAAAAGTTAACACATTGATTGTGTTTGGCAAGGGTTTCATGTTGATTCACTTGAAATGAAGATTTTAGAAACTTGGACTTTTCGATGATATTTTCAGCATTTTCAAACTTCTCAAGGCATATATTAATACACGTTTATGCATTTTTGTTATATTCTAATGTGTTTTTATGAATTTAGTGACTTTCAGGTTGACTAGATACAAAATTGTCAAACAAAATACAAGGTGGAAAAGTTAAATTGTTGCAGTTTTACAGTTGTAGTTATATGTTATATATTTGGAAATGAATGATGGGATATTCAAAGGTGAGCGTTGTTCTCTAGAAAGACTATAGGACTAGATAGAGACCTGCAATGTTGTTTGGGCATTAAACTCTTCCATATTTTCAGTCATTGAGGATAAAGGAACGAATTGGGTTTTTGGGTCTGGCATTTCACAATATCACCTTAGCGGAGTATTTGTTTCCTAACAAGCGGTGATGCTTGGTATCAATGGAAACTTGCAACTATGCTTGCCAATTCTGCTTTATATATATATATATATATACATAGAGAGAGAGAGAGAGAATATAACTTTTAAAGTATTTAAAAAGTTTTAATTCTAGGTAGTAGAGTGGGCCCCATGCCACCCATCACTTCATAAAAAGGTACTACGTGTCACGACCATATCAATAGGTGCAGAGATATCTCTACGCTTGGGCACATTCTCCCCTCAGCCATATATATATACTCCCGAGTTAGCATTTGCTTAGATTTTAGGATACTCTTTATGGGGGAGGCTGCTCCGCTGATTTCTTATTTATATCCTTTTTGTAGATTTTTTAATTTGGTTATTTGTGAACGATCGGAAAGTTAGTTTCTGTTTGCACTTGTGGATTTGTAGAATTATATGCACTTTTTTACCATAATTATATTTAATGTCCTTGTCCTGTGGCTTTCTAATACCTTCTTTAACATGCATGGAATGGCCTCTATATATGTATAACTGAGCACTCACAAGCATCTTTTACCTCATTGAATATCAGGTATATATGAAGCTCTGGAACTAAGAAATGGAGGAACAGACTATCTTGGAAAGGGTGTCCTCAAGGTTAGTGTTACTTTTATTGAAATTAATTCTTGAATGTCTTTCGGGATGCTTTTTGAAAACTTCTAGCAGTTTTATCTTATCTCTACTTTTTCTTGTGTCGTACCACTATACTAAGAAAATCGTGTTTAGGTGCACAATTGGTGTTTTTTTCAGTATTACACTAAAACCTATATTTTCCTCTGATTTATTTCTCTTATGGGCTGGTTTTCTAGAAGTATTTGACTGTTTTTGGAGCTTTGGAGTAAAGAAAGGGTTAAAAGTTTATATAAATCTCATAGCAAAATTGGGTGAATCCAATGAGGAAGCTATAATTTTCAGTGTAGCAGAACAATACACAAGATATTGTGTGTCTAGGATTGCTTGCTTTTTCTTTTAAAAAAACGGAATAGCTGATTTTTGAATTTAGTTTGTTTCAGCTGTATTATATATAACCCATTTTATAATATCTATAGAACAGTATCTATAGAATCTTAACCTTTTGGCATCCACACAGAATGTGTTGAATGTCCTTTCCCTCAATTTTTTGAGGAACTTATTTATTGTTTTGGCAATAATTATATATGAATTGGATATAGCTGCCCTTCATTGTGGTCCTACTTTTAGCATTTCAGAGTTCATGTCTTTAACATTCCGTTGAGTCCATTTTCAATATCTAATTTGAGCAACTTCTCTAGCTGGTCTCGATGGGAGCTAAACATTGAATATATTTACTATTTCCTTTTCAGGCTGTTGAGAATGTCAATGGAATCATTGGGCCAGCGTTGATTGGAATGGTATTTTTTCTAACATTTTACATTTTTTCGTACTCATTTTTGGTTTGCGCTTTAGTTTTCATTGAAATGCCTCTAGTTATACTATAGCTTAATTCACGACCATCCACTAACCATGAACTAAAAATCCTATAATCTGTTTAATTTCTTGACTTGGCAAGTGAAGTCACTCTAATTTTAATAGGCTTGGAGGGATTTTACTTTATAATCCCTTTTAAGATTAGAGGCATACTTTATAAGGGTATTAACATTCCTTTGGAAAAATTGATGGGATGAAAAGAAACCATCAATTTCTCAAATAGGTTAATTATAGAGTATGAGTTCTTTAAAATGGTAGTCTGTGCATTGGGCTCACATGATTGAATATTGATGCCTTCATATTGTTTCTCAACAGGATCCTACGGAGCAAGTTAAAATCGATAACTTCATGGTGCAACAGCTTGATGGGACGGTTAACAAGTGGGGTTGGTGCAAACAGAAGGGATTATGAGCCTTTAGTCTAACAAATGTTCAGTGTGGTCAACAAGGTTTAAGAACTTGGTATTGGAGGTGGTATCAGCCAACCTCCAGGCCGATATGTATCGCCAATATCATTACTTACTGGCTGATACCTAGAGATTCCAAATCCCTTGGTCGGTTGGAAAAAATTGACATTATTAGCCTATACGTATCTGTGTCACCTAATACTTTAAATCTTGATGGTCGATTTCTTTTTATATTTATGTATTGAGGTTTAAATAAATAGGATGCTTCATCTTATATGTCTCCCAAATGGCTAATTATATATTGGTTGTTGGTGCATGATATCAGCTTGGTACAAATGCTATATTAGTCAGATCGCTTGCGCTTGTAAAAGGTGTCAGTGTAAATAAGATTCCTCTTTACAAGGTATGCTGAACTACTAATATTTTTAACTCTCGTACGATGTCTCTATCAAATTAGTATTATTTTTCTGTTCCTGTGGTGCAGCACATTGCCAATCTTGCCGGAAACAAAAATCTAGTGTTGCCTGTTCCCGCGTTCAATGTCATCAATGGAGGATCCCATGCTGGCAATAAATTGGCAATGTAGGTAGATTATACTTATACTAGCTTGTTGTTCGGGTAAGTTATCAGCAAGAAAGAAACCCTTTCATTCTTATTGTGTTTCTCATATTTTATAGGAATTTATGATTCTTCTTGTTGAAGCCTCCTCTTTCCCCGAGATTAACTCATTCACTTATGAAACTGCGACTGCGTGAGGAGACTTTTATAATTTGATTCTTTTCTTTTTGTTTTGCTTTCAAGAAATATTGATGCTTTGCTTTGTATATAAAACATTCCGACTAAAAAACTTATATTTCAGATTGCGAAATTGAATCTTATATCTGGGTCTTTATGATGATCTGCACAAGGTGTAGGTGGTTTGAAACCTTGATGCAGTCTTCTAACTTCCCTAGGGTTATGATACCATGCCGAGCAAAGAGAGGAGATAAAGAAGGATGTGCAAGGTATGGAGAGGAGATTTACAGACCTGATAGGGTTGCTAATTCTTCATTATTTGTTAAATTTAACAAAATAATCTTTATAAGTCTCCTTTATTTTTAAGTTTTAAAGGTTTGGTCATCATGGGATCAGAATCTTATTAATTATTCTCTTTTGACATTTTTCCCCATAAGGTATAAAATCTCAAGATTGTTTTCTAATTTGGGTTTTCAGATTTTGGCATATAATCTATGGTTAAGCCCAATTTGCAATTATTTTGGGATGGGTTTAATAAGGTTTTGTAGCTGAATTAATTAGCCTGTTTTGTTGATTATAGAATCAGGTTCTTAGATGTTGAGATTGATTTTTTTATTGACCAATGAAATGTAAATTTCAACTGGTTATAAGATTTGAGTTTCTAACTCTTTCTGCATAAAACACATTCACCTGTTCAATTTGCTATAGATCCTATTTGTGCTTCTATTTTATTTATTTTTGAGTTTTATTAACTAGAAACATTTAAATTGCTTTGGTTTTCATAGGACCATTTCATAATTGTGTTCGAATTGCTTTGCTGTTTCTGTTCTCCTTTCGAGAATTTGCTTTTTGTTTTTTTGAACCGGTTTTCAATTTTTTGGCATAGATGTTCATCCCCAATTTTAAGTTGCTTTCGGATTTTATTTTTTATTTTTTATTTTATATCTCAAAATTTTTAACTAAATTATTTCGTTCACTCTAGCTGTTATATGACCAGAATATTAGATTGGGAGATATATGGACTCGATTGATCTCAAAGTAGGATTATGATAGTCATCCTTGTTAGATCTGATTGTTTACTTCAAGTTCATGAAACCAATTGATCTTGTAGTTGATTTGAGATGAATTATTGTTGGATTTAGTATAAGACACCAGATCCGAGAGCCAGCATTGGCACTCGCGTCAATCTCAAACCTCCAACCTTGAGAAATGCACTGATATTTTGAGCTCAAAATCTTTGAAATGTCAAAATCACTGACTTGAGTTCTTATAAATAGCTGTGAAATTCCCAAGGCTTGACCATTTCCGCAAAAGCAGAGATACCCGAGTGCCTGTTTCGGTACCTAGTATACCAGCTCTCTCTCAGTTATATATATATATATATATAGATATATATATTTTATGTTCTTACTGAAATTTGGTTTCCTTGTTGTTTTCTTTAGGACCATTGAAACCTATGTAAAAAATGGCTGTTTCTGGTGGTCATATGGATAGCAGAGAATTTTGAATTCATGACAGTTTGGATGAACTTGCCACTGATTTGGCTGATTACATCGCAGCATTATCGGAAGCATCGGTAAAGGAGAGGGGATTCTTTGCTGTTGCGTTTTCCGGTGGATCTCTTATTAGCTTGATGCGGTAGGTATTTTTCTTTCGCCTTTCTTTGATATCTGTTCTAGCTTTTAGCACTATATGTGTCAGTTTTTTGGGTAGGAACGTATTAACAAAATTCCTAGATTAATGCTCTAATTTTTTGAAATAAGTTCCGTTTTGAGTTTTTGCTGAAACATATTTTTAAAGATTTAAGCGCCACTTATTGAAAAAATTGCATATTTTTCTGGGTTTTGTGATTAAATCACGAATTTTTTACGTTTTAATCACGGAATTTTTTCAGGAAGTGTAATCTTCATTATTTATTATTATATGCTTTAATAACTCTTGTATGCGATTTGTTGCAGACAGAGAATGGAGATATCATTGACTGCATGGATATCAACAAGCAACTTGCTTTGGATAATCCTTTGCTTAAGGATTACAAAATCCAGTTAATTTTTTTTTCTCTTCATTGTTGAAGTAATAAGGACTATAGCTATTTTGCTAGGAACTAATAAGTTGAGACGAAAGTTTGATTAGCCTTTGTTTATAATATTCATTTTTTGTGATGTCTTTCATATGTTTAATATTACAGATCATGGGAGGATTAGATAATGTTACGAAGAAGACTCATAATATAATGCAAGAAGTAGCAGTGAATTTGACTGGACCATGTTTATTGACTCCTCGATGCATGGTGCCGATATTCTGTTGAAGATGGAAGTGTTTGCTTGCTCAAATCGGCTGCATGTTTCGAAAGCTATTTACCAAGTTTAATAGCTATAAAAAGAATTAGTTTACATTTGATCTGTAAAATAATTTAGGAAAGTGTTGATTTTTTAACTGTCTGAATTTCTAAGGAACTGTAAATTACTATATGTTTTTGTGTAATTACATTTCCCATTGCACCAACTGCAAGCAATATTCGCGCCACAGTTTTCTGATTTTAAATCAATTTTGTTTGACTTATTATTTTTTTATTCAGTTGAATAAAGTACGCTTTTTTTCCTTTCTAGGGTGATATGTGATTGATACAATAGTTATAACAGGTTCCAATTACAAAAACAGAAATGGAAGCTATGCATTTTAAAAAAAAAAAAAAAAAATTTAAGAAAAACAACGGTCCATAACCGTTGTTTTTATACTATATTAACAACGGCTCAAAACCGTTGTACTTTTACAACAGATATATACCACTGACTTAGACCGTGGTTGTGGTAGAAAAATAACAACCCTTTTCTATAAAGAACAACGACTACAAACCGTTGTACCTGTGCAACGGACATATACCACTGACGTAGGTTGTGGTTTCGGCAGAAAAATAACAACTCTTTTCTACAAGGAACAACGGCTCACAACCGTTGTACATTTGCAACGGACATATACCACTGACTTACACAGTGGTTTAGTCAGAAATATAACAACCCTTTTCTGTAAGGAACAACAGCTCATAACTATTGTAATTGAGCAACGGACATGGGCCGTTGTTTAAGAGGTAAATATACAACGGTTTTAGGCCGTTGTTTAGCAAAACCACTGCTCTATAAACAACGGTCGTCACCACGGCTCAAAACCGTTGTTTATGAAATTTACAACGGTTTTGGGCCGTTATTTTTTTTCGATTTTCACATAGTGTACGTTCTAGTATAACTCCCTATGAGTTATGGAACAAAAGAAATTCAAATCTTAAAGACTGAAAAGTGTGAGGGTGTCGTGTACTAGTTAGATTACTAAATTCTAAAATACTCAAATTAGATAATAGAGTCATTGAATGTGTATCTATTGGATACTCATTAATCAGTAAAGCCTACAGGTTTTTGGTAACTGGATCTAATGGAGCAATTAATCAAAACGGTATAATAGAATCTAAAGATGTTGAATTCTATGAATACTATTTTTCTTACATTTCTAGAATTAATGAAAATTCTGATAAAGAAAAACTAATTATAAATTTTGAAAATATAGAAAAATAGACTTCAGAAGAAGTAAAAGAATGAAAAAAGAAAAATCTTTTGGTTCAAATTTTTATATGTTTGTGGTAGAAGGAACAAGATAAGAACAAGTAAAGGAAACCATATATTTTTTTCATATTGAAAATGATCCTTTAACATTTGATGAGGCTATGAAATTACGAGATGCTGCCTTTTGGAAGGAAACAATAAATGATGAAATAGAATCTATAATGGATAATAAAGCATGAAAACTAGTTGATCTTCCTGATAGATCTAAGTCTATCGGTTGTAAATAGATTTTCAAATGAAAATTAAAAGTTGATGGAACTATAGAGAAGTTTAAGGCCATATTGATGGCAAAAGGATTTAGACAAAAGGAAAGTATTGACATTTTTGACACTTATGCATCGATAGTCAGAATTTCGACTATTAGGATCTTAGTAGCACTTGCATCTATTTGTCATTTACAAATTCATCAAATGAAAGTAAAAATCGCATTCTTAAATAGTGAATTATAAAAAGTTTATATGGAACAACTTGAAGCTTTTGTAATGGCCAGACAGGAGCATAATGTTTATAAATTAATTAAATCTCTTTATGCATGATTTAAAATAAGCTCCTAAACAATAGCTTGAAAATTTTAAAAGTGTTATTGTTTCTAACAGTTTCAAAATTAATAAATCTGATAAATGTATTTATAGTAAATTTTCTGAAAATAAGGGAGTTTTCATATGTTTATATGTAGATGACATGCTTATATTTGGTACTAATTTAAGCAGTATAATAGATGTCAAATCTTTTCTCCCTTCCATTTTTGATATGAAAGATAATGAGCTTACTTTGACCCTATCTCACTACATAGAGAAAATTCTCAAGAAATATAATCATTTAGATAGTAAAACTGCATCTACACCATATGATCCTACCATCAAACTTTCTTATAAGAAAGTAGATCTGTAAATCAGTTAGAGTATGTTAGAGTAATAGGTAGTTTGATGTATGCAATGCACTGCACTAGACCTGACTTAGTATATGTAGTTGGAGAATTGAATTGATATACTAGTAATCCATGTCATAATCATTGAAATATTATATCTCGTGTATTTAGATATTTAAAGGGAACTATAAATTATGGATTAAATTATTCTGATTTTTCTAATGCTTTAGAAGGATACAATAATGCAAGTTGGAATTCAGATTCAGATGAATCCAAGGTAATGGATGGGTATTTAGTCTCGGTGGTGTTGCGATCTCATGGGAATCTAAAAAGCAAACGTGTATTACTCATTCCATAATGGAATCTGAGTTTATTACCTTAATGACATATGGCAAAGAGGCGGAATGACTTCAAAATTTACTATTAGAAATTCTTATGAGGCCAAAGCCAATGTCACCTATTACAATAAATTGTGATAGTGAGGCTGCAAGAGCAAAGGCCTACAATAAAGTTTATAATGGAAAAAAGAGACATATAGGTCTGCGACACCGTTATATTAGAGAATTACTCAATGATAGAGTAATTGGGATTGACTCAATTCAGACTAATAATAATTTGATTGATCTCTTTACCAAAGGACTTTCTAGAGAATTGGTAAATAAAACATTTATCGAGATAAGACTAAAACCATATAGTTAATCACCTATGTCAAAAACCTAACTTAGGCCCTGTTTGGCGTGGCTCAACTTTTAAAAACAGTGATTTCAGGAAAGCACTATTGTTAAAAGCAACTTTTTTGAGAAGTGATCGTACTAATAAAGTTGTTTGTCTATGGTCTCTCGAATCAGTTGCAAGAGTTGCCACAACTGATAGTTTCTACCGTTAATACCATTGATTGCCTTAAATCAGATGATGCAGATAATTTTTTATCCCAATCATCACAAAATAGATCTTGAGATTATGTTCCAATTATCAGACAGTAGGATATTGGTTTCACGTTTCACAAATCCCCAACATTTGACCCAAGAACCTCTCATGGAACGCTATGATCACAATCACTTTTGGGAATGTATGCAATGTGGAAACAACATATGGTGTTTCATAGGTCGGCTATGATTGCAAGATCTACTGTGTGAATGATTGGGATAAAAAATGATCTCGATCGCCTGATTCCAGGCAGTCAATTGTGTGAACTATGGAAACCTTTGGTTGCAGATACAAAATCTTCAATTATAAATACATGTACCCTGAAAAAGAAAACACGAAAAGAGAGGTGCGATAGATGTAGAGAGAGAGGGATCTAGAGAGAGATGCTGAGAGATAGACAAATGCGGTGAGAGAGGGAGAATTGTGGGAGAGAGAGAGAGAGATTAGAGAAAGGAGAAACAGTGGAGAGAGGGAGATTGCAAGAGAAAGTGAGAGAGACGATAGAGAGAGAGGGAGATTGCTGAGAGAAAAAAAGATTAAACAAAAATTGCATCCGCATATTAGATTTCTGCAATTGTTAAAATTAAAAGCGGGGTTTACCCGCTTCTAAAAAATAGCTTATTTATGGCTTATTTTGATAAAAATAAGCTATAAGTTGTTTTGTCGCCAAACAACTTTAGGACTCTTGAATCAATTTTCGGAGCCCAAAAGCGCTTTCAAGGCTTTGAAAAGCCACGCCAAACAGGACCTTAATATTTGTACATCAAATCCTTAAGTTTAATAGAAGAGTATGACGCGAGAGTAATAATTAGAAACACTTTAATTTAGTTAAAATATCCATCTCAAAATAAGTATAAAGTGCTTGAAATCTGTAATGACAAAGAGAATGATGAATGTTTACTCTTAATAAGTCTCTTTTTTTTTTAACCTAGGTATCCGGGCCTCTTAGAGCACCTACCTAATCCCAGGGGCACATGCACACCCCAAATTCAGCACAGGATATAAATCCCTAGGGTGGCCTCAAGGGGGGGAGGTGATTCGAACTCAGGTCTCCTGCTTTTGGAAGCAGGTACTCTTAATAAGTTTGTAATATTTTATGTTAATGTATTTGATTATAGAAACACATTCGACAAACTTACTTATGTGAATGTGGAGGTATGGTCGCTTCCTATGAGATTATGATTTTTTCTCAAAAGCATTCATGAAACCAAGGTAAAAGCACAAGGCTATCATAGTTCTAGCTTTATAAACAACTTGATCTTAAGAAAATATGTGTGAGCTATTTATCAGGTCTAGTCACATAGGGTCCTCCGTTCAAGGCATGGTCTCTGTACACCCTGCTAAGACTTTGATGAGCTTGCACTAAGGAAATGTTTAAACCCAAAAGGTACCTCTCATGATATGCACATATTTTCGGTACTGGTGTCTTTATTTTATTTTAAAATTGTAAGAGATTGTTAAATTTATTTATTACTTTAGAATATAATAAATATTTTAAATAATATTAAAGAAAATAAATTTTCCTTTTTAATTTCTTAGTTTAGTGGGTTGGTTTTTAGGCAATAGAAGTTCTCATTTTTTGTAGTCTCATATTAGAAAATGTCAAAAGTGGTTCATGCTTACATAAAATCTTTCACCTTCTATTATTATTTTATAATAAGAAGAGAAGAGTATGTCCAGCGGTGAGCCGCTGCTTTCGCACACGTGCATGCGCACGTGTAGGACTATTGGCGCTTTAGGTGCACGTGCGCATCGTCGCGAGGGGCCCTTATGAGCCCACCATAAGTTTGACTTTTTTATCGGGTAAATCCAACGGGCAGATTATTCATGGGATGGGTCGGGTCGGGTCTAATGTGTACCTAATCAGTGGGTTAATTCGGTTCTATTAGGTCAAACAGATTAGTCAAATGTTGACTGTTGGTGTAACATCCTGAAAATTTTTGAAATTATAGGTCTTGTTTGGGTGTTTGATCTTTGAGAAATGCATCACCGTTTTGGATTTTTCAGATGAAATCATTTTTGGGTCCATTTGAACTACGTCTAGAGTTTTTAGACCAAAGCTTATACACTGTGGTGGTGTATTGGCTCAATACCAAATCCGATTGATGAGTGGTTTGGGTGTGCAGGCCGCGCACTGAACCAAACGATAAGTTTCTAATAGAAAATGTCTTAGTTAGATATATCTGTTTCACGAGGAATCTAGTTCCTTGGATAAGACTAACACCCAAATGGGTGTATGTGTTTACTAGGGGAACTAGCCCCCTTTAACTTATAACAAGACAAAGCTTTCATTAGAAGCCTCTATCGTTTGTAAAATTTTGGGTTCTCTTGGGTTTCTAGAGAGAGGAAGAGAGAAAGGAAAGAGGAGCTCAAACCTTTTTCCTCCCAATCTTCTTTGGTGTGTCGATCGTGTGATCGCACCATACACGATAGGTAAGGAGATGAGTAGTACGTATTAGAACGGGGGTTTGTCGTAGGGCTGCACTCGATTCAACGATTTTCGCTCCGAAATCCTCTCTTGAACGTGAGCTCGTGGATCGTGAAATCGATCAATTTAAGGTATGAAAATTATGATTTATAGTTGAGTTAGTTTGAATTATGTTTATGGGTGAAGAATTAAAAGAAATGAGTTAAGATTTGAAGAAAACTAAGTTTTTAAACATAAACCCTTAAGAATGGTGAAATCTATCAATTTTGATCGATTGAAATTAGATTCGATCGATCGATTTTGACAAGATGGTGTGAAGTGCGATTTGTTTGGAGATCCGACCGATCAAATTGAGCACTCGGTCGATCGATTTGTGAAAATAGTGGGTGTGTTAGAGGTTTCTGAAGAAATTCGATCAATCGAAATGAAATTCGATCGATCAAAATGAAATTCGATCGATCGAAATAAATTTGATCGATCGAATTTGACAGAGCTTACCGACACTACTTTAGTATTTTTGCCGTAACTTTCTATCCTGAACTCGAAATCATATGATTCTTGAGGCGTTGGAAAGAGGACAACGAGCTCTACAACTTTTCTGAATTGACCAACTTGTGAATCTAAATATTTAAAGGTTAAAAATTAGGGGAAAAGCTACATCAAATTCTATATTAGCTCGAACTTGTCTGTTTTCGCTTCTTTTTGAGAAAACACTTAAAAAGAAATTATGATGTATCAAGAATTGTGAGGACCATTGGGTCGCTTTGAACCGCTCCGAAATTTAGGTAGGGGAACTTCATTTCAAATTTATATGCTTGACTTTGATTCATAGTTCTTTGACATGAATGAAATTATTAAATGAAAAGTGAATGTGTTATTTAAATATGAGAAAATTACTATGTCGATTTCAGTTTTGATAACTTGATCCGTACGATGATAGTTAAATTTTGAAATGAATTTTGAACTCGTGTTGACTACTTTGATTACATTAGAAAGATGTGAATTATTGACACTTGGAAATGTCGATTAACTCGGTATTAGGACTTTGACAAGAAACTTGCATTGTGCATTGTGAATCCTTTGGATTCTTTGACTGCATCCCTTGGAGCTGGTATGACGGCATAATCCGTATATTGCATTTATACATACGCTGCATATGCATCCCTTGGAAACATCATTCATCATGCATCCCTTGGATAATCATTGATAAGGTTGGACACACTTGGATATAGTCCATCCCTTGGACAAACATTGACAACGTGGACACCTTCGATAAACTTGGACACCCTTGGATACATGGTATCCCTTGGACAGACATTGATAACGTGGACACCTTGGATACATTGTGACACCCTTGGATTTATTCGGTTGCAAATTTGACATTGTTTGCAAATGTGCTTGAAACTTAGACACCTTTGGACAATGCTGATTATTTTAAAATGTTCTTTTATATCTACTGTTGATGAAACTCCGTTTTGAAAGTAAAAGCTTTGAAAGTCCGTTTTGAAATGAAAATGATAAATACTTTGAAACTCAATTTTGAAAGATGGTTTTAACTCCTGTCATTGAATTTATGCTTTCTGATGATAAAAATATAAATTGTTATTAAATGTCCTCTACTGAGCTTAGATGTTAGCTCACCCCGACTATATGTCACAGGCACAAGTATAGGTATTAATCAAGACCTTGGCTTTAAGGAAGATTTAGACTACGTACCAGAAGAGATCGTTCGCTTGAGGAATTTCGCCTTAGTTTTGGGATCGTAGATTGTGGAGTTTGGTAAGTTCGAACTTGGTACCTTGTACTCGTATGTACCTTTTGTATACTACTTTTTGGTGATGGTTGGTCATCACCGGTAGTTTGCTTTAGTTACTGTTCCTTTTGTATGTTAGAACTGGAGTTTTTAATTATGCCATATGGTTGTACCAAGTATTTCTGTATCAGATTGTGATCTACGATCTGGCGGTCTAAGTTTTCTCATTTGATATCGATTAAAAAAAAAATGTGCCTGAGAAAATCGGGTTGTCACAGTTGGACCTAACCATTTCATAATCGCTTATAAAGTTGTGCAACTTTTTGAATTTAAATTCGAAAAGGTGCAACGTTTCATATAGCCGTTGCATGAAGCGATTGGGATCTCTGAAAGATCTGAGCCATTCAAAATATGACTGCTAGTCCAACAGTCATATTAAAAAGGCACTTGAGATTTATAAACGAGATCTCTGGACACAGATTCAGACACTCTGAAACCCATCGATTTTCCTTACATATAGATTTGAGAATTTTCTTGCTATCTTCTTTTATTTGGTACTTTATCAGATAAAGTTTTCTGGGGCGATTCTCTGTTGTTGCAAAGTAACAGATCGCATCCAAGAGATTGGGCTCATTATATCCTGGAAACGTCTCACTAGAATCCTTTTGTAAACTTGAGAATTTACATGAGTAGGGAGTGAATAGCTTTTTAAAGATAGCGACTTTGTGCCTCTGAGTCCAATTTCTCTTGCCCAATTTCATCTTTTTCAGATTTTTGATCCTGATTTTTTTAACAATTTAAACCTGCTCTTTTAAGTGGGCTGCTATTTGCCTCTAAAGAGCAATCCCAAACACAGCCCTAACACTATTGTTAAGCTTCACATTAATGGTGTTTCATCAGGTGATCCTTTAGCACCATTAAGTCAGGATTTATCAAATATTTCTATAATTTGTTTATTGCAGAAAATTGTAATCTAGTTATGCTTGACCGATTGTGTATCTCTATCGTCGCCTTCCTCCTGCATCGACTTTGGCCTCCTGCATCGACTTTGGCTCTCAGCTCTCCGCTCACTATGGAGTAAATTCAATTAACAGTTTTAGAATTAAATGGGGACAAGGGCCCCTGTCCCGATGAGTATTCCATCAAAATTTTCAGCATTTTTGGGATTCGATTAAAAGGGAAGTTTCCAAGTATTAATTCCACCCTCAATTCGTTGTACAAAATATTGTCAAAAACCTTGACAAATAGACTAGCTCCCTGCCTGCCTTAACCAAGTTATTTCAGCAAACCAAGGTACTTTTCTGAAAGGTCCACAAATTACTGAGGTGGATCTACATAGATCTAAAAGGAGTGGTTTTGTTTGTAAACTCGTTTTGAAAAAGCATATGACCAAGTTGTTAGAGCAATAAACATCTTAGGCAAATTAATTTTCAATCAAGAATTTAGGCATACCTTATTTGAGAGAATATTCGCCAATAAAATTAGAGAAGTCGCCTCCGTGGAATTCTTTGAGGACAATTCTACCTCACTTCTATTTCCCTCTATATGATGGGCACGATTGCATTGAGTAGAGATAAAGAGGGGACGTTGTCCTCTTTTATAGCATGCCCTTGAATCCTAACCCATCAAGGATTCAAGGGAGAGGTGTATCACTAGAAGATAGGGATTGGCTTACCACAAACCAATGAGATTGAAACCAACTCCTTAAGTTGCGTGGAGTGGAATCATGTAACAAGGAAATCCCAAAGTCTTTAATCAATCATGTTTTAATTAAAATAGGAAAATGATAAAGTTATTGTGTGGGTCACAAATATCCAACAATCTCCCACTTGAACCACACAACAATTTTAATAATAATATATATTTTTTGATAAAACTAAATAAAATAAAAGAAAGGTTATGATTGACTTAGTTCAAAAAACGGATGGCCATCCTTTAAAGTTTTGTACAAACATTAACTTTCAAGATTTCGATGTAACACACGTTCTCCCAAGTTCAATAACAATGTTAATGTCTGATCATGAATGCCAATAATGTATCATTTCTTCAAATCTCATTATGACAGTTTCATGATCAAGACATTAATATCATCAATAAACTGGAGAGCTCATTGTGATTTTAGTGATACCAGAAAATATACACTTTAATGCAACTTCTTGTGTATATTTCCTCATTCGTCGTGCTTCATACCCTAAGGTATGTTGTCCTGATATATTATGACATACGCCATATGAAAACCATCACCCACCTATCAGGACAAAAGCTATACAAATCGTAGTGCCTAATCACGATAGCTCAGGAAACCTTATTTGAGCACTTATGCTCTCAAACAATAACATTACATATGCACAAATCATAATAATAATGATGATGGTACCAAAAATAAATGCATCAATTAAAAAAAAAATGTAATATATTTTACAAGAAAAGTATCATAAAAGAGAATAATACATTGTAGAAGTAGAAACTCTCACTCAAATAGTATACTCGAGTGTATCTAACACTCCCATCCGGATCACATGTGCCTTAAAAACTTTTGGAGCTAATCCTTTGGTAAGAGGATCAGCAATCATCTCTTCAGTTGGCAAATGAGGAATTTTAATAATCCCTTCCTCCACTTTCTCGCGAACCATAAGGTATTTAATTTCAATATGTCGGTTATTTTTGGTAATCCTCCCACTTTTGATGAAATCTGTAGCAGCCTTATTATCACAATAAATTATAATAGGTATTTCAATAGAATCCATAATCTTTAGTTCTCCAATAAAGCTTTTCAACCATATAGCATGGCGAGTAGCCTCATGGCATCCGACAAACTCTACAAATATAGTGGAATCGGTGGTTATGCTTTGTTTCGAGCTCCTCTAAGATACACACCATCAGCAAGCTTGAAAATGAAACCCGAAGTGGACTTTCGAGTTTCCAAGCACCCAGCATAGTCAGAATCCGTATATCCGACAACCGCAAGCTCGCTCGACCTTCTGTAAACTAGTATGAAATCCTTAGTTCGTTTCAAGTATCGTAAGACTTTCTTCATTGCTTTAAAATGAGTAATACCAGGATTTCGTTGGAATCTTCCAAGCATTCCAACAATAAACGCAATATCGGGTCGTAAGCATACCATTGCATACATTAAGCTTCCAACAGCAGAAGCATATTCAGAGACATTTACTTGTGCTTTTTCGCTTTCGTTTCTAGGACATTGACTTTCATTGAAAATGTCTCCCTTAACAACATGAGCATCACCGGGCGCACAATTTTCCATATGAGACCTTTTGAGAACTTTATCAATATAAGCTCTCTGCGATAAGCCTAAAAGTCCAGCACCTCGATCTCTATGGATCTTAATTTCAAGAATATATAGAGCATTTCCCATATCTTTCATATCAAAATTCTTTGAGAGAAAAAACTTCGTTTCATGGAGGAGATAAATATCGCTGCTGGCAAGAAGTATATCATCGACGTAGAGAACAAGAATGATGAAACGCGCTTTAACCCTTTTGATGTAAATGCATTGGTCCATAATATTTTCTTTGAAGCCAAATTGTGTCACAATTTTATCAAATTTTAAATACCATTGTCGTGAAGCCTGATTTAATCCATAAATGGATCTCTTCAGTCTGCAAATAAGGTTCTCTTGTCCATGTGCAACAAAACCCTCTGGTTGAGACATATAAATTTCCTCTTCTAGATAACCATTCAAGAATGTCGTTCTAACATCCATTTGGTGCAACTCAAGATCGTAGTGTGCAACGATCGCAAGGATGATCCGTAATGAATCTTTGGATGAGACGGGAGAGAATGTCTCATTAAAGTCAATGTCAGGTCTCTGTGTAAAACCCTTGGCAACGAGTCTTGCCTTGTACTTTTTAATATTTCCCTCTGAGTCTCTTTTAGTTTTAAAACTCATCTGCATTTAATTTCTTTATGACTTTCAGGGAGAGCAGAGAGTTCCCAAACATGATTCTTCTCCATGGATTGTAACTCCTCTCTCATGGCCTCCTGCCAGTATTAAGATTTGTCGCTCTCCATAGCTTTGCGGAAGGTAGGAGGGTCATCGAAAACTAGATCAACGTCGTTATCCTCAATAAACCGACAAACTTTAATGAATCCACAATAAACCCACAAACTTTATATTCAATCGATTGAAACAGTGGTATCAATTGATTGAGAAAAAACACACAACAATGTTCCCGCAGAGACTTATCAGTCGATCGATTGAGGTTCAAAAGTCTGCACATAAATTACAGCGGAAATGACAAACAATCAAAGCTCTAATCGATCGATTGACAAAGAAATGTCGATCGATTGATAGAATCTCAAAAATTTCACAGTGAGCACACTGGCAAATACTATCCCAGTCTCAATCGATTGACGCAGAATTTTCAATCAATTGAATTCTATAGTGAATAGTAGCCAGTATCAGAAGAAAAGAAAAATTAAATTTTGATTGTTTAAAATTTCTTTTTTTTTATTAAAATTTTTTTTTTTTTCTCAAATTTAAAAATTCGAAATTCAAAATCAAAAATCAAAATTAAAATTGAAAATTTAGATTTAAAATTTAAATTTCAAAATAAAATTTCAAATTTCAAAATCAAAAATCAAAAATCAAATTTGAAATTCAAATTTAGAATTTCAAATTTCAAAATTCAAATTCAAATTCAAATTTTAAAATCAAAATTTGAAATTCAAAATTTAAAATCAAAAGTTGAAAATCAAAATCAAGATTTGAACTTTAAAATTCAAATTTTAAAATCTAAAAGCAATCCCACAAAATGCTACAAAGTTTTACCTAGACGAAGGAGGGAAAGAAAAGAGAATCCTATAAATCCTAAACAACAAATCCTAAAAATCCTCTATTTCCTAAAAAAACTCCACAAAATTCCACCAAAGAAAAGAAATTAGAGAAAAGAAGATTTTACAAATCAAAAATCAAAATGCCAATTCCAGATTTTAGAATCAAAATTTTGCGATTCCAAATATGAAAAACAAAATTCAATTTAAAAATTAAATTTCAAATTTCAAATTTCAAATTTCACAAACCAAAATTCTAAATTTCGTACTTTCAATAATTTCATCATTCAAATTTTAAAGATCCAAAATTCAAAAGTTCAAAATTTTAAATTCGTATTTTACTTGTTGGAATTTTCAAAATTAAAACCCAGAACAGTCGATCGATTGATACTTTCGAAGCAATCGATTGACAAATCAGCAAACCACAACCACAGAACACAGTCGATCGATTGAAGAAGAGATCTCAATCGATTGACTGCCAAATAATTTCATGCAAATCTCTTTTCGAATTATAAAAATTTTGTTGATTCCCCGGCAGCGGTGCCAAAAACTTGATCGGTTTTAAAATGTACCATTGCCAGTGCACAAGATCGGTTGTAGCACAGTGAAATGAAGTGTGTCGAATCCATAGGGAAGCGTGAAATTTAATTAATTCTTAAAGAGAAAAAGACACCCAAGGAAGTACCAAGGGAGATAGTTCGATTTGCCAAATAATTACCATACTATTCTAGATGCAATAAGGGAAAAGTAATCTATGCAAGAACAAATTTTGATAAATAAAAGGACAATCTTGATAAATGATCAAGAA
The DNA here is from genome assembly GCA_021018995.1 of Chloranthus sessilifolius. Lineage (NCBI taxonomy): Eukaryota > Viridiplantae > Streptophyta > Magnoliopsida > Chloranthales > Chloranthaceae > Chloranthus > Chloranthus sessilifolius. The sequence continues at coordinate 150,676,897 of CM037584.1, read as the reverse complement.
ATTTGCTACCCCAAATTTATAACTTTTCTATCATTAAACTCACAATTTTATAACACATCAGTCACACCATCATTTATCTAAAAGAAAAATGAATCATAAGGAAATGCGATTATTGATCCGGCATACCCTATCTAAAAACTATGACTCAGCCTATCATTGCAGTATGAATCATGTAAAAAGCATAGCGTATCTCAAAATTCCAAATCACGACAATGAGCAAATAATCACTCTGCAGCCTAGATCGGCCTGCAGGTACAAATCTACATGGAATGAACTGTTTATGGTCGTTGATAACTTAGGTCAACGGCCATAATTGAGCATTCAAAACATATTCAATTAAAAGCACTTTTTAGTAGAATGATTCCATGATGAAGCTAGAAATTGTAGAGTTAATAATAAAGGCGTTACTTATCTGGGGATCGCATCCTCCTTGAACAAATGTTTTAGCCGCTCATCCTTGGTGTGCAGTCTCGTAGTAAACTCGAAGCCATTATATTGAACGTGCACTTTTTATTTATCATAAAAATCTCTTTACAATGCTTTGGTTCCTAGGTACAAACTAAGTTCCAAAAATTATAAGGAAAATAATTATAAAATCTCAATACAATCTACTGAGAGAAGAAGAAAACTAAAGGAAAAGAGGGAATAGAATAAGAGCCAAAAAGCCAACCCCTAACTCAAAGTCGTAGCTTTGTTTTTATAGGAGCTGACAAGACAATTTCCATAATAGTCTCAATCGATTAAGAGTCCATTCTCAATCGATTGAGTATAAATTGACTAAATTCGAATTTGAAGTGGAGGGAAAAAGTTGGCCTTCTTGTCAAGCGATTGAGAATTTGTTCTCAATCGATTGACACATAGGTGTAAGATCTTCCTTCTTCTAATAGATGCTAGGCCAATCACTTGTTTTCACGAATTTTGATGCTTCTGCTGGCCTCATGATCCACTGTTCTTGTGTAACCTTTAATTATTCCTTTTTATTCTCTTTGAAGATTTAATGGTCAGAAACACCTGCAATCACTAAAACTATATAACAACCATCAGATGCTTTCATCGGATAGTTAAATGTAGGAATTAAGGTGTGAAATATAGTCACATTTCGGCACCGATCACAAACTCACCCCCCTCCCTAAAACAAACAGTTGCAAGTGAGAACACTGATTTTTCTATCACTGAGGATGGGGATGCTGCTGTACCTGATGCGGCTCATGAGGGTAAGGGCGTCGGCTACCATCTAGACGAGGGAGTAGATCCGACGGACTACTTTGAGCATTGAGAGATTCTTTAGTTATAGTTTTTACCACTTTCAAGAGAAACTTATTATTAGTTACTTTTATTTATCAGTACTACTTATGGGTTAACATTTGGGACCGTTTTACCCTACGTAAAACCTCAATTTACTTTCTATCATAGATGCATGGTTAGGATTTATCACGCTACTATTGTCATCTACGTTTTTCGATGTTGATTTATGAGCCTTTTATCTTTAAATGTTATTATTAAATGTCTCGATCCATATGCTAAATCGAATTAAGAATAAGGTGTATGCTCGCTTATCGCCTTAACAAGCGTGCAGTGTCATAACATGGAATTCTAAGCCCTTGAGATTGGGTAAGGATTATGGGTCATGACAGAGTTGGTATTAGAGCTCAAGCTTTACTTCCTTAGGGACTATGTCGTACAAATTAACTAACATACGACGTTTTGTGGAATCAAGACTTGATGGCTCCACGACGCAAAGAAACGAATAGCTCTCAGGTGAATGAGGCCTCATCACATGAAGGCCCTCAAGAATCTGAAGCAATGAGCCTATTGCGTGAGATGGCGACTACTTTCAATCAGCAGATGACTCAGTTGACGCAATCACACCAGCAGGAAAGGACTCAACTACTGCACGAGATGGAGGTACAAAGAGAGCAGCAAAGGCAAGCCGTCCAAGTGCTTGTCAATCAACGCCAGCCTTCTCCTCTGCAAGAGATTCCACCCTATGCACCTATCGGATTCCAAGTATTCAGCAGAACTCGACCTTTCTATTTCCATGGTCAGCTTGACCCAGTCGCCGCTGAAGATTGGATAAGTACAATCGAGAAGTTTTTCGAAATCTCTTCACCTGCAGAACACGAAATGGTGAAGTGGGCAGCATTTTACCTAGACCAAGAAGCAAAGAACTAGTGAAAAGCAACAAAGAGAGCTACAGATTGAAACAATGAAGAAGAATGGACTTGGCAACAGTTTAAGGATGCTTACTTTACAAAGTATATCTCTGCAGCCACCAGGGCTTAGAAGAAGAAAGAATTCATGGACCTACGATAAGGGAATATGACCATGGCAGAGTATGAGGCCAAGTTTGACCAGTTATCAAGATTTACTGGGAACTTGATCACAGACGAAGGCGATAAACTCTTCGCATTTCAAAACAGCTTGCGACCTTTCTTTCGTGAGAAGTTAGCCGCTATGAAGATTGAAACATATGGAGAACTCGTGGAATGCGCCCAGATCCAGGATAGAGAGTCAGGAGAAATGATGAATCGAAAAGTTGCTAGAATTGAGACTTAGAAAAATAAGGCTATCCAGCGAGTCCCTTTTGTTTCTCAGAGGCCGATACCTTCATCCTATCAGAGGATTTAGAACAAAAGGCCTCAAATCGTACCTCAACAAACTCAACCAATCATTGCCTTTCAATCGAGAACTATCATGCCACCTTCACAGCAACCACAAGGGGGTTATGTACTGTTGGAACCGTGCCCTAAGTGCAACAAGCGACATCGACTGAATATATGCATGCAAGGCACCGGGAAATGCTATAACTGTGGAAAGGAAGGACATATTGCTAAAGAATGTCAAGAGAAATCTCAAGGCCTACTGACGAGGCCTTCGAACCAAGGATGGGTATTCGCATTGTCGCAGCAGGACACCTTGGCTAGCGATGAAGTGATCCAAGGTACAACTATCTAGTAAAAGTTTCTATTTCAGTTACTAACACAACTTATTAAATTTAAAATTTGCATAATCAACATAAGATCAATAATATTCTTAATCGCATATTGTACAAACAGGTAATTTATTGGTCATCCACTCAGAGAATACTAATAAACACCTAGCTCTCGCACTCACAGATTCGGGTTCCACACACTCTTTTATTATCCCAGGATTCGTGTTAGAAATACGAACTATACCTACACCCCTGGAGAATAAACTGGTAATTTCAACGCCGTCGGGAAGCAAGATGATGGCTACCCTTGTATGCTGAAATACAATCATAAACATCAAGGGTCATGAACTCCCAGTAGATCTCATCGTGTTAAACTTTCAAGATTTTGATATCTTATTGGGCTTGGATTGGTTAGCCACTTATCATGCCACGGTTGACTATTTCTCTAAACTGGTCACCTTTCAACCACTCGGAGAGCCTCCATTTAAATTTCGGAGAATAAAAAAGAAGGGAGCATCTTTATTGGTAGCATTAGATGATGAGCAAAACAAGACAGTCGATCCTAAAAAAATTTTAGTCGTCAGAGATTTCGTTGACGTATTTTCTGAGGACTTACCTGGTGTACCACCTGACCGAGAAATCGAGTTCAAAATTGATCTGATCCCAGGGACCGCTCCAATTGCCATGGCACTATACCGGATGTCCCCTGCAGAATTAAAGGAATTGGAGATACAGCTCAAGGAACTGTCAAATAAGAAATTTATCAGACGCAGTCAGTCGCCATAGAGAGCCCCAATGCTCTTCGTAAAGAAGAAAGATGGTTCGATGAGGTTATGCATCGATTATCGTCAGTTGAATAGTATAACCATCAGAAATCGATATCCCCTCCCACGTATCGATGATTTGTTTGATCAACTCCAAGGTGCCAAATATTTTTCTAAGATTGATCTGAGATCAGGTTATCATCAGTTGAAAGTGAGAGAAGATGATATTCCGAAGACAACTTTCGCTTGCAAGAATGGGTTGTATGAGGTCTTAGTCATGCCCTTCGGACTAACAAATGCACCAGCTGTATTCATAGACCTGATGAATCGGGTGTTCATGCTGAATCTTGATGAATTCATCATTGTGTTTGTAGATGACATCCTCATCTACTCATGACCGGAGAAAGAGCATGAGGAACGCCTTCATCTCGCACTTCAGACACTCCGAGATCACCAATTGTATACTAAACTTAGCAAGTGCGATTTCTGACTCAAACAAGTAACCTTTCTAGGGCATGTGATATCTGCAGAAGGTGTTACTGTTGACCCTACTAAGATTGAGGTGGTGATCAATTGGCAGGCACCAAAAATTATCACCGAAATAAGGAGTTTCCTCGGACTCGCGGGTTATTATCGACACTTCGTGGAAGGATTCTCTCGAATTGCCTTGCCCCTTACAAACCTCACTAGGAAGAATACCACTACACCTATTCTAACCTTACCATCTAACACAGACAATGGTAAATTTGAAGTATTCACTGACTCATCTCGCCAAGGACTTGGTTGTGTGCTGCAACAAGATGGGAAGGTCGTTGCATACGGGTCAAGACAACTGAAGCCACATGAGAAAAACTATCCAGTTCACGACTTAGAATTGGCAGCAGTCATCTTCGCTCTCAAATTATGGCAACTTTATCTCTATGATGAAACGTTCAAAGTATATACGGACCATAAGAGTCTCAAGTATCTCTTCTCACAAAAAGATTTGAATCTTAGACAATGCAGATGGGTTGAGTACATGAAGGATTACGATTGTTCGATTAATTATCATCCTGGTAAAGCGAACGTCGCCGCAGATGCACTCAGCAGAAAGACGTCAGGATTTTTAGCTCGATTAAAAACTTGGAGGCCCCTTGATGAACTAGTAGAAGATTTTTTATCTCTAAGAAATCAAAGAAGGTATATATCTGGCAAAAATTTTTATAAATCCATTCATTGTGGATAAAATCAGGAAACTGCAGTGAACGGATCTAGAAATTCTAAGAATCATTAAAACCTTGTATAAAGAACCGAAACCTGATTTTAGTCTCAGAGCGGATGGAACATTACTCTTTAGACGAAGATTGTACGTGCCTAATGACTATAAGGTTAAAAAGGAGATACTCGATAAAAGTCACAAATCAGAGTACTCAGTACACCCAGCCAGCACTAAGATGTATCGAAATCTAAAGAACTGGTATTGGTGGCCGAATATGAAGCGAGATATAGCCGAATATATATCAAGATATTTAGTGTGCCAACAAGTCAAAGCAGAACACCAAAAACAGGCCAGGCCTCAAAGAAGATCTCACTATCATTGCAAGGCCCATCAAAATTCTCGATCGAAAGGTGCAAGTCTTTAAAAATAAGACGATAACGTTGGTGTTGGTTCAATGACAACATCACATGACAAAGGAGGCAACTTAGGGGGACGAAGCCGACATCAAAGCAACAAATCCAAAGCTTTTTGAATAATTGGTACGTAATTTTCGAGGATGAAATTTTTTTTTTAGGGGAGAAAAATGTTATGACCCGGATCATAGGATGGGCATTCAATGGCTTTAAATGTCATAAATCACTAAGCCCCATGTGAGTGCTTCACACAATAACCCAACCCACACACACACTTTGAAACTTTACAAGTTTACTAGGATTCAGACACCATAGCTGGCATCCAAATCCCAAGGTATCTGATGCCTTTAGGAAACAAAAATTGGTCATATTTTAGGAAACAGAAAGTAGCCATATAATACCTATGACCCACAGGATCGAATTGCCATTATGGCAATGAAAATCCAACTTTTTTTTTTGTTTACTAGCTTTTCCTTTGGTTGGAAAGAAAATCCTGCGTTAGACTCTTGCCTTTCGGTGCAAGGTCACTTGCCTAATAAGGCCACCCTCTTTGTATCCTCCCCTATTAAACCCCGTCAGCAAGGCAAAAAGAGGTATTCACAAACCCTCATCTTCATACTCCCTCGTTTCCTTCTCTCGGCAAGAATGCAACCGATACCATAATCACTACCATTTAATCAAGCACCCGCTGACCCACCTCCGAAATCTCACCGTCGAATCAAAGCATAGCCTGCCGCATCGCCCGCATCGTCGAATCGATGCGTAAGCTGCCGCCATATCGCTCGCATCGCCGAAACCACGCGTAACCCGCCGCATCGCCGAATCGATCAGAATAATCTCGAAAACCCACACGCTCCAATAGGTGGGTGACCCTCGATCGATCTTAACATATTCAGTTCATTTTTGAAAATAAAGGAAATATATATTTATATCGTCTTCCACTCCATTAATGGTTGTGTAACTTTGAAGAAGATGATAAGAAAATAAAAATATGTAAATAAACAAACCAATATTTATAATGTATAAGTATGCTAAATTAACTATATATATACCATTCATATATGTATTCATATACAGATGTATATAAGGTTCACACCAAACTATAGTCCCTCCATTATCTTCCTCTCTCTACACGTCTCTATAACAGTCTCTGTAATAGAGACTCTCTGTGACATGCCTCCCTCATCTTGGTCCATTAAATGGTGGTCTTATAACCTGCCTTATATATTGTATGTATATATATATATATATATGGTTACCTAGATTTTAGAAAGAGAATTTCTGTATGATTTTTCTTTCCCATTTTATGAGTTCTGTGAGAACCATGTATTTATATTATAGACGAATGGTTCATCGTCCCTATAACAGAACACACAAAGAGAGTGATTTGTGGTAGAGAGAGAAAGAGAAGCTTAGAGAGAGACAGTGAGGTAGACCCAATCTCTTCTTCTCCATTGGTTCTTTTGTTAAGATAAAGATTTATATATCTATGCATATGGATGAAATTATGTAAGTGCCTAACAAGGAAAATAATCCCTCCTCCAATCTCGTCTTCAAATACTCCCTTGTCCCTGCAAAGGAGATGACAAATAGTGTGGTAAATGATATAATTACTTGTGTATAAGTAGATTTATATATGTTCATATACATAGATAAGTAAATTACACAAAATTCTAGAGAGAGAAATCTAATGTTTTTTTTTTTAGCAGAGAGACTCATGGTTTTAACAGAGATTTAGAGAGAGAAATAAAAAGAGGCCTGACCTCTAATAGAGATCTAGAGAGAAAGAGACCTCTGTCTTTGTCTAGCAGAGGCTTAGAGAGAGAGAGAGAGAGAAAGATAAGAGAGAGAAGCTCACAAGAGCCCCTCCTCTATTGATGTGATATATATATATATTTATTTTATTTTTTTTTAAATCTTTTCAGGTCAAGATAAAATGAATTCCGGGGGTCGATCCGACCAAACGCCAACAATGTCAATGATAGCATGCCCCTCCCAACCATTGTAGTTGGGAGCATCAGAGAACCTACCTGATATGATTAAATTGTTGCAACCATCCCTTAGAACCACTAGATTCCAACAAAATTGATTCAAGTGGACCTGGTGGGCCCGACCCAAGAAAAGGTGCAGAGATGGACCATCTACACAAATCGAAATTCTCGAGACATCTAACGGTTCAGAACCCGAGAAATTGAAACATAAATCAAGAAATTGAACCTCCTTATGGACACTATCGATCATGTAAGGATTGACCATTAGATATGAGGCCTTAGAAGCTGAAATAATTTGGGCCCAAAGACTAAACACCTTAAAATTTGCTCTCTTAAGTATCTGATGGTTTAGATTCGTTCAAATTTGATCGCCACATGGGAGGCATCCTAAGTGTACACGTAACTCCTAAATCTGATAAAAAAGTTGACTGAAAGATCTAGAGTGCTAGAGGCCAGATCAAGATCGGGACAAAAGAACCAACCTTAGGTAAAATTTTATTGTCTAACCATTTAATGATTCAGATTAGATGATGGATGGTTCAAAGTTTATTTTCTATTTATTTTAGTCCTAGGTGCCACATGGAATAACACATGGGTTACCTTCGACCCTTAACTTTTGAGAATTCAAGGCCCAACTGACCCACATGACCAACTTTAAAAACAATAACGATAATGATACAATATAATCTAACGGATCATAAAAGTGTCATTAAAAATTGGGAAGAATATTTCGAGGCCCGAAACTTTAGAAAAATTAGGTAAGGGGTATGAACCATTGTACAATTAGGTTAAAGGGCTTGTTTGACCGCCTCGTTGACTCGCTTTTGAGTCAAACTAGAAAAAGGTCTCGAGGCAGAAACAACACAAATCTTAGAAAACTTTAAAAGCAGAAGGCCCGATCGCTCTCTAAGCAATCTAACGGCTCATTAAAGTTTTTTTCAAAAATTTTGTATGAAATATGTGTCATTTTCAAATTTTAATTATTATGTTATGGTCACAAGTATGTAAGGCATATGAACTAGTGCGTTTAGTCAGGTAAGACCTTCCATTATATGACATGCATTACATAGAAAAATTACGATAGGGCATACGCATGATTAAAAAGGAATAATCTATGTCACACGACTTTTAAGCCTTCGTCATGGTGGAGTTTCCTTCACGGTCACGTGAAACTTGAAATATAAGCATTTATGTACGGATGCAACACCTCTATGAGAGTATGGGCTGTTACACGAAGTTTTTCCAGGTTACTACGGACCCGTCTCTTGGAAAGCGTAATTTTATGAATCTTATAGCACCGTGGCTCACTCAAAATTTAGTTATAAGTAAATGATAGGGATTGATATGTAAGATAAAGTAAGATACGAATACAGATAAGTTACGCTGTGAAGGCCAGCAAAATACGAAATAAAGTTCTACACGTGCCATCGCAAGATCCAACGTCTGCAGACAAGACGGGTCTTAAGGACAATACGCTACGACAGTGTCCCGAACATAAGGGGACACTGATTTAAATACATGCAACCTCATCGGGCTGGATGGTGGTTTACGATATGATATGAAGGTTAGATGATTATCTACACGTGGACCTCGCGTGATAGGCTCGAGCAGCGGCCCTGGCACAGGTCGTATACGTAAATTAAGTAAGATGCGAAATGCGTTGTGTAGGCGTATGAAGCAATGTTAAGTTTTAAGACATGTCACGTAAGATAAGTTGACAAAGTAGACACAAAAAGAGATTAGAACTTGATGCGTCATTATTCATTTCATTTTATGTCAGGCCTTTTCATTTTATCTTATGTCTTTTCATTTTATACTATGCCTTTCAGTTACGATATGATAAGTTATGAGATCTTAAATATGCTTGTAATCTTTTATAGCTGCTTGGTTTATTTTAAAATGCACTGCAACTCAAGCGAGTGCACACCGATCACCTGGGAATGTTATGGTGGATCGATTGTGTAACCCGCTGAGTTTACATGACTGGGTAAACTCACCCCCCTCCCCAAAACTAACAGTTGCAGGTGAGAATACTGATTTTTCCATCACTGGGGATGAGGATGCTGCTGTACCTGATGCGGCTCATGAGGGTGAGGACGTCGGCTACCATCTAGACGAGAGAGTAGATCCGACAAACTATTTTGAGCATTGAGAAATTCTTTAGTTACAGTTTTTATCACTTTTAGGAGAGACTTGTTATTAGTTACTTTTATTTATCAATACTACTTATGAGTTTACGTTTGAGACCGTTTTACTCTACATAAAATCTCAATTTATTTTCTATCATAGATATATGGTTAGAATTTATCACGTTACTATTATCATCTACGTTTTTCGCTGTTGATTTATAAGCCTTTTTTTTTTAAATGTTATTATTAAATGTCTCGATTCATATGCTAAATCGAATTAAGAATAAGGTATATGCCCGCTTATCGCCTTAACAAGCGTGCGGTGTCATAACCCGAAATTCTAGGCCCTTATATCACCGTCAACAAGCTCCTCTATCCTGCCAATGAAGCCAGCCAGCAATCGAAGGAAAGACAACAACGGTTTAGAGCGTTCAACAAGATGTGGAAGGCAATCTGAGCTGTCGTCAACGTAAAATCCGATGAGTTTCGCATCATTTTCCGTCGGTTCCTCCTCACCATGTCGTTGACTATGCCATTGCCACTGGAGCACCGTTCCCAGTCCCATCGAAGGCGCCACCGACACCAACCGGTCCCAGATGGTTGTTTTGGCTTTGTAAAATGTACTATAATTATTTATTACTTTTTCCTGGTTTGATAGCGTAGATAACGAGTTTTGCCAGATTGTGGAAGGGCTTTTGTTGATTGTGGATTGAGATATATTTAGTATTTGTATAGTTGTATTTGTTGAAGGAGAATTTTCTCCTTGTTCTTTACTTGAGGCAAAGAAATGTAATAGTATCAACACAAAGGAGAGCATCTTTCTGAAATGTAATAGTATCAACACAAAGGAGAGCATCTTTCTGCTATTCAATCAGGCTTCGGATATTTGCAACTGAACATTCGGTCTCTCTGCAACTAGGGTTTTTCACACTTGAAAATCATTGACTGCCTTAAATCAGACAATGGAGATTACTTTTCGGCCCAATCTTCCACAAAATTAGTTTTTAATCATGACTCACCTATATCAGATGATGGAGCTCCACGGCATTGAACATCCTCCTATAGAAGATGAAACTGGCTCCCTATATATATAGGAAAATGATTATACAACTCGAGTCTTGGGACATATGTACATGACTCGTGCATCTATTGGCTGCATGTCACATCAAGTGAGTTATAAAGTCAACCTGATGTGACATGCAACCAATAATTGCTAAAGTCATGAGATATTATTTCATGCCTCGAGTAAGAGGATCATTACCTCTATATATATATATATATATATATATATATATATATATATATATTAATTGGATGTATATACTCGCTCTACATGGCACCAAAAGCATGCAAAATGATACCTTGTGATACCATGTGTCAATATTTAAGGGATCCAAACCTAACCTCTAGCTTTTTTTTATGTAGAATGTGGTTGTCCTCCTCGAACCCGCATTTTCACGCTTGACGGCCCCAATTCTCTTACCATTAGTCACTTTTCCATAAAGATTTGATAAGATTCTAGGCTCTGGCCATGGACAATAAAGTAGAGTTTGGATAAGCATTCCAGATCCTGATTCTCGCTCCTGGCCCCTGAAAAACAAATACATGGTAAAAGGGCATTTCGTAACACCCACATTCTCGCCCGTCAAACTCCTGCAAAAAGCTAGAAATTTTTTTTGGTAAAAGAGGGCAAGAATCCAGTCACAGTAGCGACACGTAAACAAACAGCCTAAATTAATACCATCTGGAGAACGAATAAAAGATCTCTTCAGTGATAAAAATCAGTGGAGAATACAATCAGCATTACATTCAGAAAATTATAATGCTTGGTCCCTTAAGGAAAAACTAAAAATAAAAAAACAAAAAAAACATAGGAATCATCTAAATAAGCAGAAAAACCATATAAAGAGCTCACTAACATGGATCATCAAACTACCAAAAACCCACATGGCCAAGGGTCTATATCTGCCGGAAGACCTTATCGGCAGCCTCTATCGTCCGCTCAATATCTTCAATTCTATGCTCCAAGCCCGTAAATCCGGCCTCAAATTGTGACGGTGCAATGTACACTCCTTCCTCTAACATCCCCCTATGAAACCTCGCAAATTTTGCAGTATCGCTCTTCTTTGCATCTTCAAAATTGTAAACCGGCCCTTCCGTAAAGAAAAACCCAAACATCCCGCTAATATAACCGCCTGAAATTTGGTGCCCAGCCCTTTTTCCAGCAGCCAAAATCCCGCCGATAAGCTCTCCTGTAACCTTATCCAAGTGCTCATAACTTCCCAGCTCTTTCAACCTCCTAAGTGTGTGAATACCAGCAGTCATAGCTAATGGGTTTCCACTCAACGTACCCGCTTGGTACATGGGACCTGCAGGTGCAACCATCTCCATAATCTCTCTCCTCCCGGCATAAGCACCAACTGGAAGTCCACCTCCGATGATTTTGCCAAGTGTTGTTAGATCGGGAGTTACACCAAAGTACTCCTGAGCACCACCATAAGAAATACGGAAACCGGTCATCACTTCATCAAATATGAGCAAGGCATCATTTTGTTTTGTGATCTGACGGAGAGCGTTTAGGAAATCAGATTTAGGAGTTATGAATCCAGCATTTCCCACTACAGGTTCAAGTATAACAGCAGAGATTTCTCCTTTGTGGGTATTAAAGAGGTTTTCAACTGCTGATATGTCGTTATAAGGGGCGGTGAGGGTGTCAATGGTGGCGGTTTTGGGGACACCTGGGGAGTCAGGGAGGCCTAGGGTGGCGACACCACTGCCGGCTTTGACAAGGAATGGGTCAGCATGGCCATGGTAGCATCCCTCAAATTTAATTATTTTCGAACGACCGGTGAAGGCGCGAGCAAGGCGGAGCACGCCCATGCAGGCTTCAGTGCCTGAGTTGACAAAACGGACCATCTCGACACTTGGAACAGCTGATATCACCATCTCTGCCAGAATGTTCTCCAGGATGCATGGTGCACCAAAGCTAGTGCCCTTTTTTGCAGTCTCGGCCAAGGCTGCAACCACCTGTGTATGAGAATTTCATAATTATCATGTACTATGTAATCCTGGATAATTTCCCAGATGCATATATGATCATAGTTAAAAAACAATGTGCATCAGTTTGCCAAATCAGCCAGATGAAACTCGTTTGCTGTTTTTCTTTGTTTTTGGAGCCATAAAGCAGAGCTTTGTAACGACAAAACAACCTTGCTCCATGTAGCACCTAAACAGTGTTTTGGGTGCCACATGGAACATTGCTAACCGCTGTCCATATATATACAGGTAGTAAGCACAGGACTATCCATTCGAAAACGTACGGTTCAGCTAGGCTCCATGTGTCCCACGGAAAGTTGCCCAAGGTCAATCAGGTCCATACAAAAAAATATAATAAAAATGCTATTTATCCACTGTTCAAAGGTGCAAAATTTCAGTTAGTGTTGTCAAAAGGCATGCCTAGGCGTGCCTTGCGCCTAGGCCCACTCTCTACACCTACGCCTTGCAATTTAGGCACAAGTGCTGTGATGCGCGCCTAGGTGTGCCTAGGTGCAATAGAGCAAAGGTGTGATGAGTTACTTGAATAAAAAAAGATTAAAAAATCTTACATAACTTAAAACTTGTATACGAGTTATAAGTTAAACTTATATCTCTTCAAGTTTTAACTCTTAAAACTTACATCTCTTAAGTTTATAAGCCACACTGCTATACTCAAAGTCGAGACTTAGAACTCGCTTGCTAGTTATGTAAACACCTACTTGCTAATTTCTTAAATTGTACTTTTTCAGTGGACATAAATACTTAATGTGTAATTATTGATGAGATTTATTTGCTTCTTATATTTCATATTGTTGATTACTTGATTGCTGTAATAGATAGTATTATTTTTATATAGATTTATAATTTATCTTTAAAAAAATTTTAAAAATTATTTATAAACCTATTTAAAAATTTCAATGTTAGAAATTATTAATGGAAATGTAAAACATATTTTACGAATGAATATATATTATTAATAGAAAAACATTTTTAGATTAACATATAAAAATTTAAATATATAAATATGCACTAAAAACAATATAAAAATGAGCCTTGGAAAAAAAGCTTTGGCCTCTGCGCCTAGGCCTTGCCTATAAGCCCTAGGGACCCTTGTCGCCTCAGGTACGCTTAGCACTTCTGACAACACTGATTTCAATGCACCAGGTTCAGTGGCAGATGGCAAACTTCAACGTGGGCTTTGAAGGGAAGAATGGTCTAAAATAATTTTCTATTCCTAAATCCCAATGGGGATGGGTAGAACCCATGACATTCCTAAATCACATGTTACAACGTGTGTTCAAATGCATATTCCCCTTTTCCTATATATATATATATATATATCTTCCACCAATATCATATATGAGCATGGTTGTGTCAGCATGTCAGGTTTATGCAGGGCTTTTCATGTTTGGCATAGTCTTCATGTCTAAGTAATATATTTCTATGCTAATTTCTGTCTGCCAACGCCTGATTTCCCACCCATCATAATTTATTTTCGAGTCACTTATCTGATGTGCATGGATACAATTATTTTTTTTGGTAACAGGGTATCTGGCCTCTGAAAGTACGTGCAAGCTGCAACACCCACACATCAAATGTACCAGTCAGTAGGATAAATCCCTGTGAATAGCCAACAAGGGGTGGGATTCAAACTCAAAACCTCCGCTTCTTGAGGCGTGGTCCTAGCCATTTCGCCAACCCCCCTTTGGTTCACAGATCATATATTTATGCATGTTATGAAAGAAGTATCATCCACGGAATAAATATACTAACAATAACTGTTTGTCCCACAAAGTCAAATTTCCAAAAAATACTTGGAACTCCAATAATAGATGAATTTTTTAGCACGGTAATATGGACCTCACTGAAGTTTTTATTCGCTCAACATTAGAAGCAAAATCAAGTTTTTAGTATAGCTGTACTCTATCGATGAGAAAATGATACCCATCCCATATTTACAATCAAAATGCCAAAGAGAACATGCCAAATTTTTGCCACGGGGCGAGACGTGATAAAGGCCATAATTTTTTTTGCTTGATAGCAGAAGGGGCCAACAACGCTAGGCACCCTCCCCCAATCACCCAAGATGCGCCACCACTAACATTTATATGGTCATGATGCATGGGACCATATTTCTAATCATAGAAGAGCAATTATATCTTCATGCAAGTTCTATAGGTACATGAAAGAAACAAGTAGGGAGAATGAACAGCACCTTATCATCCGCGTGACCGATGATTGCAGAGCCCCATGACCCGACATAGTCAATGTATTTGTTTCCATCTACATCCCATGCATAAGAACCCTTGACAGAATCAAACACAATAGGCTGTCCACCCACTGATTTGAAGGCGCGGACTGGTGAACTAACACCTCCAGGCATCAATTCCTAGCATAAACATTCTTCTACAGGTTAATACTTAAAATAGAATAGAAACCCAAATATATATTTGCATTTCAAGACAATAACTAGTTGCCTAGTTGAAGCATAAAAATAAAAGCGAAAATAAATAAAATTAAATAAGGAATCACAAATTTAGAATCCTTCAAACAATAATTTGTTTTGTTTTTTTTTTAAATTGAGTGCAAAATTCAGCATCAGATTGGGTAAGAGTGCACAGCGAAAAGAACAGGACATAGGGTACCCAATCTTACTGATCCAAAAAAAAATGCTTTTATTGAGGTAATTCCCATATCTCACTACTACTAATAGCCTACTAGATAGAGGAGTCAAATTTTAAGCCATGTGAACAACATACTAATAACATACAAAAAGGATTATATAAATAGGTAAGCAGTAGTCAACAAGTTAATTAACTATCTCTACAATAATATATAATCACATACAACTAAAGCCAAAAATATAATTAGCAGATCAGTAACATGGTAGGATTTCAAGGCAGGGAGTCACACATCAAAATCAAGGAATTATAGCAGCTTTCAATTACAACAGAGATGCAAAATACATATTCTAACAGCCAGAAGATCTCGCAACCTTAAAAATTTTTTACTTATAAGCTCAATGAATGTTGTTATAAACTGTAAAACTGAGACAGTAAATATTTTACTGAGGGGAATAATATGTCACAAATGCTAGGAAGCAAAAAAATTCCCTAGCAAGCAGCTATTGGTCCTGGAAAGTGGATCTAAAGATTCTGGCTGCCTATCCAAAAGATCAACTCTAACAAGATGATCGCACAACCTGTTTACAAAATGATATATATGGTAGCAAAATTTTATTTCCCACTGCATGGAATTAAATAATATATAAAAAGAAGAAAACTGAAAAAAGTTCTGAGAAGGATTAAAATTGGTCTTTTGACACTTGGGAATATAAAAGACAAATAAGAAAAATATAACTAAATATAACTATAAATGAAAAAATTAAGAAATTTAACATATCAGCAATATAATACTAAGGACACTAAATAGTAATTTTCTCAATAAAACAACTATGAAAAGATATAAGCGAAGTTGGTAACATTTTTATTGACTCGGAACGTAGTCTCTCAGTCATAGATACATATATCCAGGTGCACGCAGATTATCACGGATGTGGATAAACTAATTGCAACCATCACCAAACTTCTACACCTCTAACAAAAATAAATATCTAAATTATCTTTTGAAGGGAAAAATTTTGTTCCTCTCCCACACAAATTTTTATTTTCTAATCTTTCGGCAACTTTCATCCTCTCTTAATGCTCCCACGGCCCACAGGTTTAAGGGGTGTTTCTTTTTGCTCCCCTCCAGCCCACTCCTGTTATGAAAGGACTTTTTTTTTTCCCCTATATTTCCCTTCAGGTAGTAGCCAATAGAAAATCTAGCACTTACCTTCAAAACACTTTAAAAAAAAAAAATAATGTCCGCAACTATTTGCAATGTATAGCTCCTTCATCAGTCACTTAACTAAGCATGGAGGCATTTCGTAAAGAGAAAGCAAAATCAAGCAAATTAAATAAATTCTCTATTTACCTTCAAAACTTCCACCATAACCCATAAGAACTCCTAGGAGCAGTGACAAGCATCCAGTACAGTCCCGACTGCCGTTAAAATATAATCCTAATTCTAAACCGTCTGCATACCTAAGAGTTCTCTGAAACACACAAGGTTGAGAAGGGCATGACTTTCTGTCTCTGTTTTCTTTGAGACCTCAATCCCGTCAACAATGTCTCCACCTTCTCTGCTCTCTCCTCCTTTTTATCTACGTTCATAATCAGAAGCATATGAAGAAGAAGACCGGATGAGCTCAAGAGCTTGTATTTCATACCATGTAGAATACTCCAGTGCCTTTATCTTTTGAGAATCTTGTGACATGGCAAAAAATCTCTAGCTCTACAAACAACTATATTTTCTTTTATTTTCGCTTTGCTCCTCTCTCTAATTTTTTTTTAAATCTTTTATTTTTACTGTTTCACTCAAGGTCTCCTTTTTCAACTATATTTTCTTTTATTTTCGCTTTGCTCCTCTCTCTAATTTTTTTAAAAATCTTTTATTTATACTGTTTCACTCAAGGTCTCCTTTTTCTTCATCTTCCGCTTTGTTTGGTCCTCTGTTTTTTCTCATGTTTTTACAGTTGAATTAAAGTCATGCTTCTTGGGTTGTAGGTATAGTAGCGGGTGTCAGAGAGAGAGAGAGAGAGAGAAAGAGAGAATTTAATAACAAGTGACTTCCATTTCACCATGCAACTTCTTCTCCAAGCAAATTTATTTGATGACATCCCACTCTTTGTTTACTTTCCGATATCAGGGAACACGCTTGGAGCACCAAGAACAACAATCAGAGGTTCCTGCAATTCATGGATATGTCCATCTAAAGCTAGGCTCGGTTGGATACCATCGTCAACTTATTACACTTTTACCTCACACCAAGCCTTTTCCAGATTAAACGTTGTTTTGCAATCTCCATGAAGGAGCTAAGGCGATGGGTGTCATCGGTGGTCGAGGACGGTTGAATCTGAGCAGATATGGCACAACAGGGCAAATATGATGAGGACTTGCTTCACTTAAAACTTAAAAAGAGATAGATGATAAACAGTGAATAGGGATCTTCGATGATAAGGGTTTGTCAAAGTAGAGAATAAGTTGGTCCGCAGAGAAAGTCATCATCTTTTTTTCAGGATCAATATAAAGCCATAATTTCATTAATTAAAATAAAGTTACTGTAGATCAAAGTGAAACAGAACGAGGTGCTATGCCAAAAAAATAAAGAGCAAAAAATAAAAGCTAAGACTGTTGCCAATATTTTGCTTGCAAATTGACGTTTGAGAAAGAGGTGCTTAACAGTTTCCTCACTTATCTTACAAAAGATACAAGTCGTAGAAACTGCCATTCCCCTCTTACACAACTTAATACAAGTAGGATCCTACTCCATGCTACCTCCCACGCAAAGAACGTTACTCTCATTGGTGCCATTGATTTCCACCAAGTGCTCCTATGCAGCTCGATTAAGGATCTCCTCACTAAAAAGGAACAAAAAAACTTACCATAAGCTTACTCCTGTTTTTGGTATCCAAACCCTAATGTTCTGCGTATTCTGGTCCGTCTTGACCATTTCCAACTCTTCCAAAAGTTTTGCTCTCAAATTTTTCCGAAGTTCTAATTTTCTTGCCTTGTGAGAGATGATATAACGAATTGTAAATTTGAGGGTACGGGACTCTCAAATCTTGCTTAATCATCAGAAAAAAGAACAAATAATATCAATATGATACGCTATTGATACTAGTTAAAATTACTAGCAGGACACTAGTAAGATAAATATATTGTACTGGTTAACATTAATTTCGAAGATTCTTTTTTCCTTTAATTAAAAAGAAAAAAAAACGTATACAAGGCACGAAGTAAAGAGCCATAACATCTTTCAACACATACAAGGCATGAAGTAAATCTCTAATCCATTTTATGATGTAGCATTAGATTCTCACTTTCTGTAAACTGGGTTCCTCTCATTGACTTTCAAATTTTACCACTTTAATATGGAGGGAATGAAGCCCTGGTGAACTCTCACTTGAATAAACTGATGAAGAGAAAGAGATGAAACAGTCCAAACTCCCCACCGGCCTCCAAATAGAATTTTTTATGATGTGGGACACTAGTCTTAGCGTTCTATGCTAGAATTTTCACTACCTATGTAGTTATTTGGTTTAATCAAGGAGGTCTCTTCAAATTTCATTACAGGATGGCCATGACTGAGGTCCGTGTTTCCAGCAACATAAAGGGCATGTCCAAGAATGATCATGATGCAAATGTCATAGGGAGGAGCTTGTTAGGGTTGTTTTGGGGATGAGTGTGGAAGGTCAATACATACCATAGTTGCCAGGAGTTGATACGAGGTATTGGTACTGGTACGTTTAGGTGAAAAAAGTTTTGGGTACATTTTTAACGGTACGTGTTTGATATGATACTGATATAATATAGAAATGTAATAGATACATTATAGGTACGAAATAGAGGTATTATAGGTACAGAATAAATACATCGGTACGACATAGATATGAGATGGATTCATTCTAGAAAAGCTAGTAGTGTGACATAGATGCAAAGTGGATGTGACATATATATAACAATGATACAACATTGGTACTTCTCTTGCGTAACTATAGATGAGAATTATATATCTACATACTATTATTTAAAATTTAGAGTTTAGATACATGATGCATTGAACTCATCCATTATATTAGGTGAAAAATACATGACTAATTTTCAAAATATATAACCCAAATTACTAGAAACATATCTAAAATGTACATATAATTTTCAATCATATGCACATGAAGCTCTTCCTTGATTTTATTATTTATTAAAAAGTATTTTAATGTTCCCTAAAAATCTATAAAGTCAGATTTTGACCTAGAACAATGGATCTACATACCTGTTTTATATAAGGATGAAACTATTTTCATATTTAAGAGATAAAAGTATCAATTAAATAGGAGCCAAGTTTTTTTAATAGAAACAAGTTTATGTAGAAATTGAAATAAGTTTCTTCTAAGATAGAAACCAGTTTCTGCTTAAACTGAAAAGGGTCTCAATTCTACATTAATACACGTTTCTAAAAAGGTTTCTGAAAAGCTTCGGAAATGGTTTCGTACCAGTCCCCGGTACTAGTACATGTGGAGTAAAAAGGGTTTCTGGGCAAGTATGATAGACACGACCCATGTAGAATCGTTCCTTGACACTGGCTTCCTACTTGTGTCTCATGGAGCCTCTATTTGAAGGAGTTGGTCAGAATGCAATTTGGGTTGTAATGACTCTGGTTGTAGACTTAGGTTGTGTTTGGGATTGCTCTTTGGAGGCAAAGAGCAGCCCACTTAAAAAAGCAGGTTTAAATTGCTCTTTCAAAGAGAGCCAAATTCAGCTCTTTCACTTTCTGAAAGAGTTAAGAGCACTTACAACCACACACAGTCCTATACTAAAGTGATCTACGCTAGAGCAGAGAGCTGCTCTTGCCTCCAAAGAGCAATCCCAAACACAGCCTTAGCTGCTGTCCAATTGGCGTACATGGCCATCGATTTGAACCCCCTCAATTGATGGGCCATAGCCAAAATTTGACCTGAGCACTAACCATCTGAAATCTGATCAATGGACTTTTCTTTTGTGGACTGTTACCTGTAATTAAATTGCAATAGACCCCGTGCGGAGGGAAATTCAATCAGTCTAATTTTCGATTATGGCCCGTCCACACTATTGTGGCTAATATCTGGTCATGAATTGGTAATGGTTCCACTCACATGTAAATGCCCCTCAATGGTGAAGCTAATAGCCTTTCCTTTTGTAATGAGGAAAACACTTTTTAGAGCTTGGTGATTTGCACAATTAACAATTATGATTCCCCTTCCCATCTACATGTGTGTTTGGCTGTGCCAAGAAAGGCTCTGTATTTCTTCATTGATGAACGAGGATGGGAAACATGTATATGCTCTCTCATGATCTCATGTATGCAGTCTCATGTAACACATTCTATCCTGTGTTAAATGAAGCATTTTATCGAACACTTGGGCAAAAATGAAAATGAACAAAGAATTTTAATGAAATCCCGCCATCAGATATTTTAACAAGCAGCATTTTTTACAGAGAATTTTAATGAATTCACTTGACAATGGATATAAAAAACGGAGAGAGAGAGAAGATTAGTTAAAATGGATGAATAATATCCTTATTTAGAGCAAGGACCACTTGTAAGAAACTCAAAACATTTAATCTATGATTGTAGTTGAATTCTCACAGAAATTGGAGATGAATCATAAAGGGCAAGGAGAGGTTGGATAAGGCCACTCACCAAGTTTAAAACCTTGATCAAAGTAGTCAATCAACTCACCAAGTTCGATCCCCCGTCAAGATCAGAGCAACCAATCCAATTTTGTGGAATTAAAGGTGGGTGAACCGAATTCATGCAGTGCAACTAAATATAAAATACAACGGGGTATATTATTTATGTCCCTGAAGACCAATTGTAAGGTTTTTCTCGATAAAATCATAAATAGATTCTAAAACCCCACTGCAACTAAGTAACTTAATCAATCTACAATCCCTTCCTTCTTATCTAAAACTTGCTATAAAACCTTCACTCTTTACAGCAAAGGTTAACTGGGAATAAAATCTTACAAAAATCAAGCTCAGGTGCTAAAATTAAGGCTGTTATCAAAATATTATTCTAATTGAAATAAATCCATTTCATATAGTCATCATAAAATTGTATTTAATGTAAAGTTATATGGGTTTTCACCTAAACCTCTCGATAAACCATTATTTCTTTACAGCAAACATTAACATGGCATAAATTCTAACAGAAAAAATCAAGCTCAGATGTTAAAATCAAGGCAATTATCATAATATTACACTGATTGGACGAAAACCTATTTCATACAATAACTAAATATCAACTGTGAACTGCATTTAGTGTTGATTTATATGGGATTTGAAACTAAAACCCACTATAAACCCTTTGTTCATTGCAGAAAACATTAACTAGGAATAAAATCTTACAGAGATAAACCTCATATGCTAAAATCAAGGCAATTATCATAATATTACACTGATTGAAATGAAACCCATTTCATATAATGACTAAATATTACACTAATTAGAAATAAAAAAACCATTTCATCCAATGACAAATAATCTAAAACTCCAATTTGGCATACAATCTTACAAAATTCTAAAATCAAGAAATTTTCATAAAATGACACTAATTCAAACAAAACCCATCTCTTATAATGACTAAAAATTATCATCTATGAACTGCATTTAATTATATGTAGTTATATTGAGTTGGGTTTCGAACCTTGGCGGCTTCAAAGATTTCTTCTGATTTCTGAACTGTGTAATTCTTCTTCTCATCGATCGACACCGTCATTTTTATTTTTGCCGAAAGGAATCGACGGCGATAGCGAGAGGGATTCGACAACGGACGATTATGTAACAAACTAGATGTGTATGAGAGACCAACACCTGATACAGCAGCCATTGCTATGACTAAGGTTTTTTGGTGTCTTACATCCACCGGAGAAGAAGATAGATAAGATCTCATCTTTTAAAGGACAGGGGAGCCCATATGAAAATGGTACTGATGATATATGGAATAACAAAATTGCCATTGAGGGGTCTTCTTAACTTCCGTATTAGGCATTGTTGAGTGTTAGGAAATAGAGTTGGATCAGGTATCGGAGATTAAGTATCAAAGATGGTAAGATGGTGTCTAAACGAAATACAAGGAATTAAGTAATTTAAATTGCTTAAAATGATCAAATCAAAGATCACCATATGAAACAAGAACCATTGACTATATTCATTTATGGATAGGCTCTTACAGAGAGTTGATCGATCTTTCGATAACAATAAGTTGATCAATCTGATTAACCAAACAATACAGCACCAATGTGTATGAAAGAGATGACATAAAAACTATCCTATGTGTTACAACCACAACACCTGATACCAAACTACTTAGTCAAGACATGGGTGCTTTTGCATCTTCTATTTTATATGTTTAGATTTGGACTAAGGATTACTTCCTACTCAGTCAAAAATGGGTGCTTTGCATTTTCTATGTTTTGGATTTGGACTAAAGATTAGTTACTTGTAAAACAAGTTTACCTCCAAAGGATTTGGAGCATGTGAGGAGTATTAAAGGCTGCGTATCGCATTACTCTCTGTTAGCCCTTGTCATAGCAGAGTTCACCTACTTTAGTTGGTTCACGTTCTCTTTTCTAACTCCCTGTAAATGAGGATTTACCTGCTCTAGTAGCAACCTCCTTGCTCTCTATTAACTCCCTACCAGAGTAAATAAAATCTGCTCAGACAAAGAGTGAGTAAAGAGGAAGGTGGAATTGCTGAATAGGTAAATCCTACATAAAATCTTGCTATGTAAGAAGTTATCAAGGAGAAGGGATACTTGCTAGCAGGATGTTAACAAAGAGGATGGGAACCTGCTAAAGCAGGTGAACTCTGCTATGACATGAGCTAGCAGAGAGCTATGCCATACGTAGCCAAAGTCTCTTGCTGGGACTTTGCCCGATTATTTTTGGGCCTAAATTAATGCCTGCTTTAGTGTCTCTCATTCAAAGTTACCATATCCAGGTTGGGAAAAAATCAGCTTGGAAAAGATCCGACAAATTTTGTCAAATTTGGAAAGAAAAAAAGGTCAAATTTTGATAAAATACATTAATTAAAAGAGGCCCGAGAATATGGGCTGGAATGCATGTTGGATCCATGCATGTGAATCAATTAGGGTCCATGTGGCACCCATACAAGAGATCAGGTGTCACGCCTGTTTACATGAGGACAATCAGAGAACACCCAAAAGATTTGGACATGATCTGATGTATATCAACCGTTTAAAATGTGGTCAAAGGGAAAAAATTCAATGCATCAGAATACAAACTTTGACTAACAAAAAAATTTTATTTTTTAAATATTTTTTTATAAATCACATGTTATTGGAAAAATTATTGGAAAATGGAAGCAAAAATAAAGGAGATGAAATCAATGGTAGAACTTAGAGGCACATTAAGATACAACCAAGCCTAGCCCTTTGTAATTCTTTTTGTATCTTTTTCGATTACGGTGAAGAGATTTCAGATCTATGTCTTTTCCAATAATGTAAAAAGATAAATCGATTTCACTTGTGTCTTTTCAGATAACGGTACAAAGATAAATCGATTTCACTTGTGTCTTTTCAGACACTTGTGTCTTTTTAGATAATAATAAAAAAATAAATCGATTTACTGCGAAAAGATGTCAGACTTGTGTCTTTTCAACTAACGGTAAAAAGATAAATCAAAATCTGAAAGACACTTCTTTAGAGAGAAAATAAAACTCTTTAAAATATACAACAATCTCCCACTATTTTAAAAAGTTTTAAAAAAATATACAACAATCCCCCACTATTTTTAAAAGTTTTTAAAAAATAATCTATTTGAGCATATGAAAAATTATAATACATAAATGAAAGTATCTAAAAGATTTAAACTTTCATTTAGTATAAGTACATCAAAGTTTATTAAGCTACTTAGTGACTTATAGTCTTGAACAAAGGACCTTATCCAATAAACTGGATATACTATACACATTATAATTTATAAATTTTAGTGTTCTTAAAAAGCCAACACATTTATGATCATGTGCTTTACCTCAGTTTCTTGAGTACTCTAGGAGAGTCTATTGCTCTATAGGAAACGACCAATCTTCCACACTCAAATAGGTGAATCTATTAAGAGTGACTCATGTATACAACTCTAACTTAAATAAGGCTATAGATTCATTACGAGAATCAATCTCATCCTCTCTCATAGGAATAACACTAGTTTGGTAGACATGAGAATGAGTTATTTTGAACATATAGTTCATTTTAGTGCCAACACAATCACTTTTTTAATTTATTTTTCCCATTAAACCTAAGTAATGGTTCACAAAACTTAGGTTGGGTGCTCAGTGAAGGTGACTTTTATTTTATAAACCTCAACCTCATTTGTAGCGACCCGAGATCTCACAACCTCTTAATTGTAAGATCTTAGACCGTACCTTCGTATCGAGAATCATAGAAACATAATAAGGCGATAAAAGCACCTTAAACAACGGAAGATAAAATTTCTTTAAAACATTAATTAATCAAAATAAAACCCATGATAATGTTCTTATTCCAATAACAAGTTCAACATAATTAAAGCTTAAACAGTTTAGATAAAATACTAACTGATCAATGTCCCATTTATTTAAAATTACCACTAACTAGAAAGGAAAATAGCTAATTAGGCCACGAAGCTATCAATGCCATTCAGTCCAGTTTCTTGAGCACCACGTGCCGTCTCATTGCTATAGACCTATACATTGTCATTGGCAATACCTGTCTCATCTGGTCACCCACATAAACAAGGGGTGTAAGTTTACACTTGTATGGACCAGACATGCAATCCATTGAAGCATAAAATATCAATCCTAGCCATATAACATTTCGATATATTTCATGTATGTGTGCATGTGGCATGTATAATCTCACTAAGCTGAAATGAACTGAACGTAAACATATATATTAATATTACATGAATGCATCATATCTTTTAATTTCATCTTTCTTGTCATTTAATGCACGTTAGACTCCGTCCCGCTCAAGACGTTGGGTCATAATCATGCTTATCACTTGTTAGTTAAACTCCATCATGCTTGAGACGTTGGGTCTAATGAATCATGTTATTTATTATATGTCAAACTCCGTCCCGCTCAAGACGTTGGACTGAATCATGCTCATCATACTCTTGTTCAGTTAGACTCCATCTTACACAAGATGTTGGGTCTAATACCTTCTTAGACTCCATTAGGTATAAGATGTTGGGTCTAATGCTCATTAATCATGGCTTGACATTTCATCGTATTTTACGTATCTTGATTATGAATTATATATATCATCATGGGACATATAAAGTGCATGAGAGTGATATCATACTACATATGTATTTAAGTGCATTTAATCATGATACGTAAATATCAAAGTGTACACAATCATGGTGCATAAATATTACAGTGTATATCATACGATCATGGTGCGTAAAACAGCCCAAGAATTATGAAAATAATATCAAAATACTGCAACTTTGGGTCGTCAAGAACTTAGTGCTACTTGCAGCTCAATTTGTACCTTCAAGACGTCAGATTCAGAAACTGGCAAAAATACAAAAGTTGTAGAGCTCGTCGTCAACTTTCCAACGCCATAAGAATCACCTCAATCCAAGTTTGGGACAGAAAGTTAAGGCTAAAATACTGAGGCAGTATCTGATACAAAGTTTGGCGGGAATTCACAGAAATTGCTTTTAGGTGTCAATCGATTGATTTCAATCCGTGAGCATGCCTCAAAATACATCAAATCACATGGTGGAATTTAATCAGACTTATTTTTAACCCAACATCATTAACATTAAAAATCTATTAATCATAGCATGCATTCATTTAATCATTCCATCATTATCTATGAAATAAAATCACTAATTTATATAAAAATCTATTAATAAAAAAATAATATTTTAAGATCCATGGAAAGCATGATTTCTCTATACCTAGATCGATCGTACCACCACGATTAGATTCAGATCCCAACAATGATGATGATTTTAGAAGAATGTGAAGGCCGCTTGAGAATATACGCCAACGTCTCACTGCACTTTCAAAAGAAGGGTTCTAGGAAGATAGATCTAGAATTTCTTCTCTAAGGTCTCTAGGGTCTCTAACTACTCTATTCTTAAGAAGGACTCTAAATGATCTTATAATTTAGGGTTCTCCGTAAGACACTTATTTATCATACTTTGGAGATTATCCGGTGTTAAGCCAACACAATAAGGAAGAGTGTATAGGCTTTTATCTCAAAGTTTAAAATAGAGGTTTAAAGCACACATAACAAGGTTTGATCCCTAGACCTCTTATCTAGAATTTAAAGCCTTTAACCAATAGGCTACCACATAACTTGTGTTCATTAATGACGAAAATAAATATAAAATCTTGAAAACCTAAAACATGTATTTTTAGATAAAACGTTTTGAAGACTCAAGGTATGCGGGGAATACGGTATTAAACACATACACATATTTTAGGTGTATCAAAGGTATAAAATTCAGATCATGACATTCTTCCCTACTTATAAAAATTTCGTCATCGAAATTGAGTCATACCTTACTAGAAGAGATGAGGGTAGTCCCTCCTGATAACATCCTCGCGCTCCCAAGTGGCTTTCTAGTGAGAGTGGTGCTGCCAAATCACAAGGACCAGCGGTATAACTTTATTCCTCAGGGTCTGCTCTTTCCGATCAACAATCTGAACAGGCACCTCCACCACGGACATATCCTTATAAACCTCCAAGGGTTCCCAATCGATAACATGAGTAGGGTCTGCCACGTATTTCTTTAACATGGATATGTGAAAAATGTTGTGCACATCGGCAAACTTTGGTGGTAGCTTGACTCGATATGCTGTTTCTCCGATTCTCTTTAAAATTTCGAACGGTCCCACAAATCTCGGACTAAGTTTTCCTTTCCGCCCGAATCTCATCACTCCTTTCATAGGAGAGATTTTTACAAAGACTTGATCCCCTTCAATCAGATCCCAATTCCTACGCTTCAAATCAAATCAAACTCTTCGCTTCTGCGCGGTCCGCATTCGTTCTCGGATCAATTGAACTTGTTTGGACGTGTCTTCAACAATTTGAGGTCCCAACAAACTTCTCATGCTGACCTCATCCCAACACAGAGGAGTTCTGCAACTTCTCCCATATAAGGCTTCATACGAGGCCATCTGTATAGTGGACTGGTAACTATTATTATACGCGAACTCCGCAAGAGGTAGATGCTCGTCCCAATTGCCTCCAAAGTCCAGTACACATGCACGAAGCATGTCCTCTAACACTTGATTCAATCTTTCGGTCTGCCCATCCGTTTAAGGATGAAAAGCGGAGCTAAATTTCAACTTAGACCCCATCCCATCTTGAAATTTCTGCCAAAATCTTGACGTGAAACGAGGGTCTCTATCAGATACGATATCAGCAGGCACACCATGCAATTTGACAATCTCACGAATATAAATATCCACCAACTGGGAGGCTGAATAGGTCATGCGGTATGAAATAAAATGAGCCGATTTAGTCAGTCTATCGACCACAACCTAAATAGCGTCGTTTCTTTTCAGGGTTCTCGGCAAATCGGTGATGAAATCCATGCCGATACTCTCCCATTTCCAACCCGGAATTGGTAGTGGCTGAAGTAACCCGAGTGGTTTCTGATGTTCAACTTTAACTTGCTGGCATGTGAGACACCTTGCCACGTAGTCAGCGATCTCTCTCTTCATATCATTCCACCAATAATTTTTCTTCAATCCCTTGTACATCATCTTATTGTTCCCGGGGTGAATAGAGAACTTAGACTTATGGGCTTCGTCTAAAATCTCCCGTTTCAATTCTATATTATCAGGTACACAGTAGCATCCCTGGAACAGCATCATCCCATCATCCCTGATAGTAATCTCAGACTTCCCACCGCCCTTCAATTTCAAGAGGATAGGATCTTCAAGCTGTAATCCCCTGATTCGATCAAGTAATGAAGAGGTGATAATAATGTGCGAAAGTAATGCTCTTGGTCGAATTACCTGTTCTGGAATAAATATGCTGAGGGCATCGGAAACAAAATTAGCCTTTCCCAGATGATACTTGATCTCACAATCATAATCGATCAGGAATTCCAACCATCTTCTCTGCCTCATATTCAAGTCTTTCTGTATAAAAAGGTATTTAAGACTTTGATAATCCGTGGAGATGATGAATTTCTCTCCATATAGGTAGTGTCTCCAGATCTTCAGCGCGAATATGATAGTGGCCAGTTCTAGATCATGCGTAGGATAATTCTTTTCATGCTCCTTTAGTTGCCTGGATTCGTAAGCTACAACTCTCTCATTTTGCATCAGGACACCACCTAGTCCTTTATACGACGCATCGGTATTAACGGTAAAGCCACCACTGCCAGAAGGTATCACTAGAATGGGAGCAGTAGTCAATCTTTTCTTCAGCTCGAGAAAGCTCTTCTCGCACTCATCGATCCAAATGAATTTCACATTTTTCTTGGTCACCAGAAGAGGTCCTGAGATCTTTGAGAAACCTTCCACGAACCTTCTATAGTAACCAGCTAAGCCAAGGAAACTTCGTACTTCAGTAACACTTTTGGGACTCGCCCAATTTACAATGGCTTCAATTTTTGCAGGATCAATAGTAATCCCTTCCTCAGAAATCCTGTGGCCCAGAAATGTCACTTCACGCATCCAGAATTCGCATTTACTCGTCTTAGCATACAACTGGTGGTCCAATAGGGTTTGTAAGACGATCCTTAAGTGTTCGGCATGCTCTTCTTTGGACTTGGAGTAGATCAGGATGTCATCAATGAAAACCACCACAAACTAATCCAAGTAGGGCTTGAAAATACGGTTCATCAAGTTCATAAAGATTGCAGGAGCATTAGTCAATCCAAAAGGCATTACCAAAAATTCAAACTGCCCATACCTCGTATTGAATGCCGTCTTAGCTATATCGGATTCTTTCACTCTCAATTGGTGATATCCAGATCTCATATCGACCTTAGAGAAATATCGTGCGCCTTGCAGTTGATCAAATAGAACATCGATCCGTGGCAATGGATACTTGTTCTTAATTGTCGCTTGGTTCAACTGTCGGTAATCAATGCATAGCCTCTGAGAACCGTCCTTCTTCTTAACAAATAAAACAGGAACACCCCAGGGTGACTGACTTCTTCTAATGAAGCCCTTATCTTGTAGTTCTGTAACTGTTTCTTCAATTCTGATAGTTCTGCAGGTGCCATCTTGTAAGGAGTCTTGGCTATCGGTGCAGTGCCAGGTACAAGCTCAATCTGAAATTTGACTTCCCTACTCAGCGACAAACCCGTCACCTCATCAGGAAAAACTCCAGCAACTTTATTTACAACAGGAATTGATGATATATCTCCCCGCTTTTCCTCGACTTCTAATAAAGCAAAGAGTTTCGGAATGGCACCCTTCCGTGAGCCCTTGAATTTAAAAGTCGGTCCATCCAAAGGGGTAAAAATCACAATTTTGGCGAAACAATCAAGGGTCGCATGAGATTCAGTGAGCCAATCCATCCCTAGGATCACATCAAAATCTTTGAAGTCTAATTCAATTAGATCGACAACCAATGCATGGGTTCCAATCTCGACAGAACATCGAGGATAGACTCTGTCAGCAAGCACACTTTTTCCCAAAGGAGTTGCTACGGTCAAAGGAATGCTCATAGGAGATGAATCCTTATCAAGACGCTTAACAAAGTTTAAGGAGACGAATGAATGGGAAGCACCCGAATCCAAAAGCACATGAGCAAAAAGGTCATCGATCAACATCGAACCTGGGCACCCAAGACATGCTACGACTTAAGTTATTCAACGTAAGGGTATCATTCAATTTAAAAGCTTAATGTCTACTAGATCTTCGTTAGTTCTTAACAAATTCATTTAATTCATTTTTGAAAATATTTTCGAAAAGTAGTCATTCTACGCAAATTAATATTTATCACGTTACTACGTAAACATGTATGAAAGAACTTAATCATGAATTTTAAATAAATAAACATACCCTGGATGACATCGTCTGAAGCTCTAGCGTCAGCATCAGATAGGGTATACACGCGGCCATTAGCCGTAATCGTCGCAGGAGGCATAGCCCTCGATCCAGATGACTTCTTAGGCATCTTGCACTCAGCTGCTTTATGCCCAAGCTGTCCACAGTTGAAACAAGCACCCGTTCCCCTAAGGCAGGTGCCGTAATGATTCTTGCCGCAAGTGGTCCAGGTCGGAGTAGTCTTTGCAGTCGGCGCCACTGTAGAATTAGTTTTGCTCTGCTGCATGAAGGCTGGTCTTGAGTAAGGAGTGCCCCTACTCTCCGATCTCATGTTGGATTTAGAAAATACATGATCTTGGCGGCCATATTGAAAGTTTCTAGCCGAGCTTTGACCCACACTACTAGTCGGCGAAGGCACCTTTAATTCTCTCTCGATGGTGTAACATCTATCAATCAGGTCCTTGTATGAGTCGCATCGGTGTCCAACCACCAAGGTCCTAATATGGGGCCTCAAACCCTTCTCAAATCTCCTGAGTCGAAAGTTCTTGTTAGAAACCAGGGTCGGTGCAAACTGGCTCAGTTCTGTAAAAAGCTTAGCATAAGCATCAACAGTCATCTCTCCCTGATGGAGGTTCAGGAGTTCCTCAATCTTTGCTTCTTGGACGCTCTGGGGGTAGTACTTATCATAAAACACTTTTACGAATTCATCCCAGTCCCATACATAACCAGGCTCTTCGTTACGAGTCACTTCTTTCAATTGTCTCCACCAGTTCTCGGCATCCCCCTCCAGTTTGTAGGTTGCCAATCTCACTTTAGTTGTTTCATTACACTCCATCAGATTGAAGATCTTTTCCATCTGTTGCACCCATTTCATAGCCTCCGCGCTATCTCCCGTCCCATTGAAGTATCGTGGTTGGTTCTTCCTGAATTCGTCTAAATCTGACCTAAGAGCAGGAGTAGGTTGGGTATTTAGAGTTCTGGTGGCATTGATGGCACTCACAATTGCCTCGGTCAACGCATCAATATGCTTGTTCGTCATCTGCAGCCGATCAATCTCACATTAAACTCCAATTACACATATTCCCGACGTAAGAATCAACCTTAGGCTTTGATACCAACTGTAGCGACCCGAGATCTCACAACCTCTTAATTGTAAGATCTTAGATCGTACTTTCGTATCGAGAACCATAGAAACATAATAAGGCGATAAAAGCACCTTAAACAACGAAAGATAAAATTTCTTTAAAACATTAATTAATCTAAATAAAACCCATGATAATGTTCTTATTCCAATAACAAGTCCAACATAATTAAAGCTTAAACAGTTTAGATAAAATACTAACTGATCAATGTCCCATTTATTTAAGATTACCACTAACTAGAAAAGAAAATAACTAATTAGGCCACGAAGCTATCAACGCCATTCAGTCCAATTTCTTGAGCACCATGTGCCGTCTCATCGCCATAGACCCATACATTGTCATTGGCAACACCTGTCTCATCTGGTCACCCACATAAACAAGGGGTGTAAGTTTACACTTGTATGGACCAGACATGCAATCTATTGAAGCATAAAATATCAATCCTAGCCATATAATATTTCGATATATTTTATGTATGTGTGCATGTGGCATGTATAATCTCACTAAGCTGAAATGAACTGAACGTAAACATATATATTAATATTACATGAATGCATCATATCTTTTAATTTCATCTTTCTTGTCATTTAATGCACGTTAGACTCCGTCCCGCTCAAGACGTTGGGTCTTAATCATGCTTATCACTTGTTAGTTAGACTCCGTCATGCTCGAGACATTCGGTCTAATGAATCATGTTATTTATTGCATGTCAAACTCCGTCCCGCTCAAGACGTTGGGCTGAATCATGCTTATCATACTCTTGTTCAGTTAGACTCCATCTTACACAAGATGCTGGGTCTAATACCTTCTTAGACTCTATCGGGTACAAGATGTTGGGTCTAATGCTCATTAATCATGGCTTGACATTACATCGTATTTTACGTATCTTGATTGTGAATTATATAGATCATCATGGGACATATAAAGTGCATGAGAGTGATATCATACTACATATGCATTTAAGTACATTTAATCATGGTACGTAAATATCAAAGTGTACACAATCATGGTGCATAAATATTACAGTGCATATCATACGATCATGGTGTGTAAAACAGCCCAAGAATTCCGAAAATAATATCAAAATACTGCAACTTTGGGTTATCGGGAACTTAGTGCTACTTATAGCTCAATTTGGACCTTCAAGACGTCCGATTCAGAAACTGGCTAAAACACAAAAGTTGTAAAGCTCGTCGTCAGCTTTCCAACGCTATAAGAATCGCCATCATCCGAGTTTGGGACAGAAAGTTAAGGCCAAAATACTGAGGTAGTATCTGATGCAAAGTTTGGCGGGAATTCACGAAAATTGCTTTTAGGTGTCAATCGATTGATTTCAATCCGTGAGCACGCCTCAAAATACATCAAATCACATGGTGGAATTTAATCGGACTTCTTTTTAACCTAACATCATTTACATTAAAAATCTATTAATCATAGCATGCATTCATTTAATCATTCCATCATTATCTATGAAATAAAATCACTAATTTATATAAAAATCTATTAATAAAAAAATAATATTTTAAGATCAATGGAAAGCATGATTTCTCCATACCTAGATCGATCGTACCACCACAATTAGATTCAAATCCCGACAATGATGATGATTTTAGAAGAAGGTGAAGGCCGCTTGAGAATATACGCCAACGTCTCACCGCACTTCCAAAAGAAGGGTTCTAGGAAGATAGATCTAGAATTTTTCTCTAAGGTCTCTAGGGTCTCTGGCGGCTCTATTCTTAAGAAGGACTCTAAATGAGCTTATAATTTAGGGTTCTCCGTAAGACACTTATTTATCACACTTTCGAGATTATCCGGTGTTAAGCCAACACAATAAGGAAGAGTGTATAGGCTTTTATCTTAAAGTCTAAAATAGAGGTTTAAAGCACACATAACAAGGTTTGATCCCTAGACCTCTTATCTAAAATTTAAAGCCTTTAACCAATAGGCTACCACATTACTTGTGTTCATTAATGACGAAATAAATATAGAAGCTTGAAAAACCAAAACATGCATTTTTAGATAAAACATTTTTAAAACTCAAGGTATGCGGGGAATACGGTATTAAACACATACACATATTTTAGGTGTATCAAAGGTATAAAATTCAGATCATGACATCATTCCACTCAATGTCTTCTGTAACCCTTCGTAAGAGGATCAACCAAGTTCTCTTTAGACCTTACAGAATCTAAAGTCACTACTTCACCCTTGAGTAGACTTTTGACATGGTTATGTTTCAAACTTATACGTCAATTTTTATCATTATACGTCTTATGATTCACTCATTTAAGAGTCCCTTCATTATCACAGTATATGGTAATTGCAGTAATATATTTATCCCCTATAGGTATGTTTACCAATATATTTTTAAGTCATTCTGCTTCTTTACATGTTACAACAAGGACAATAAACTCAAAAATAATATGATGTTATTGTCTCCAACAAAATTTGTCTTATGATCAAATCATTAATCATCTTTAGAATATCGAAGTCTTGATTTTTTCTCAATTCATAGTTGATAGTAAAAATTAAGTCATAGACAGATGATTCATTCTCTTGTCGATGATTCATCTTTTTATAGTCATTCCAAGAAGGCAATAATTTAAAAATTATAACGCCAACTTGAAATTTCTCAGGAAGTTTAATTCCAACAGAATTAAGATGATTAATGATAAGTTGCAAGTCATACACTTGTACAAGAATAGACATATCATTTTCCATCTTAAAATCCAATAAATTGCCAACAAAGAATAGACTTATATTTTGCAGTGGGCATGCTAACGTAGATGTTGTAGATAGAATCCGTGAGTGCGTTCAGTATATGACCCTTGCATATGTAATCATCATCTTTACATTTCTTTCGAGCAGTAATGACCTCCGGAGTGTCGTTTGATTTTGGAGGCGGCAAGTTAGCGAGATCTTTGTCTAAAATATATGCAACATTCAAGGTGGTGAGGAAGAATAAAATCTTCTACTGCCAATGAGTAAAGTTCGTTCCATCAAATCGTTTTAATAGCACGAAATCTTGATTCATCATTTTGATTGACACCATAGATGCATCCATGTTGCTAAATAATGTTTAGAATTGTTAGAAAAATTATTGGAAGATGGAAGTAAAAATAAAGGAGATGAAATCAAGGGTAAAACTTAGAGGTACGTTAAGATAAATGATTTCTCTAAACGTTATTTGTCTCCTTTCGATTAAAATCGCTATAGCAAAAGAGGAGAATAGCAAACACGTTCCCGGAATATAACCAAGCTCAGCCCTCTGCAATTCTTTTTGTGCTTGCACTCACAAAAAAGAAACCTGAACACTACGTAATATGGTCGAAAGAATGAAAGAAAATCTTATTTTCTTGTGTCTTTTTTTCCTGTATCTTTCTAACAAAGATCTTATCTCCATTTAAAGAGAAAATTCTCAACCATTGTGTCTTTTGAGATTACGGTAAAGAGATTTCAGATTCATGTCTCTTCAGATAACATAAAAAGATAAATCGATTTTACTTGTGTCTTTTTAGAGAGTTGTATCTTTTCAGATAATGGTAAAAAGATACTTATGTGTTTTCAGAGAGTTGTGTCTTTTCAGATAATAGTAAAAAATAAATTGATTTCACTTATATCTTTTCAGATTTATAATGAAGAGATGTCAGATTTGTGTCTTTTCAATTAACGGTAAAAAAATAAATCAAAATCTAAAAGATATTTATTTAGAGAGAAAATAAAACTCTTTAAGATATACAACACATGCCACATGGCCCATGATCCCAAAATGAGTGTTGTTTTGGGATCATGTGTCACGTGACATATGATCTAAGATTTGAATGCATGATTTCATTTATGCACTCCATCCGATATACCTTTTTCCTATAAAAATTTAGAATTACTATGATGGGGAGGTGCGGTTGGAATTAACCTATAAATTAAATTTAATTTTGGACGATTGAGTGTGCAACAATGTTTTCTTCTCAAAAAATAACTTAGTCTTAGTTTGGCCTGGCATATAAGTGCATTCTTTTCAAAAGCTCAAGTATTGAAGGGTGACGAAGAAACACATTTATTTGAACTAAGAAGAAAAAATGTCAAGTATATTCTAGTATGGGAAATTTACCTGATCGACCTGTCAGATGTACCTTTTACTGTAGAGACCCTATAGTTTCACCTTTACCCAAATTGACCCGCTGCGCGCCGAGCCGACCATAAGGAGAATAAAAAGTCCATATTACCCCCTTCTCTGACTTTCTTTAACCCAAATACATTCCCTTTTCCTCATTTCAATCTGCGCTAAAGTTACAGGAAGTTAGAGGTGGTGAAGGTGGCGACGTCTTCTGCCTCAGATCTGCTAACTGGAAGAAGAAAACAGAGGTTTGGGAGAAGAAGCTCCTGCATTTTACCATTCGGAGTTGAAGGTCCTGCAGTTTCCCATTCCGACGCTAGGTATGTTCAGATCCAATGTAAACCATATCGAAATAACTTTTGGAAAAAGTGAATAGATATCGATTGTAAATAAATGCAGGAGCTGATCGATTGTAAGATATGCTTCGATTGATTATCCAATCGCTATCGATTGAGTATCCAATCGCTACCGATTAAGTTACCAATCGTTATCAATTGCTTATCCAATCGTCACCGACTTCATAAACAATCGATATCGATTGGATATCCAATCGACCAGCTCATGCATTTATTTGAAATTGGAGCCGATTGGTAACTCAATCGGTAGCGATTGGATACTCAATCGGTAGCGATTGGATACTCAATCGGTAGCGATTGTATACTCAATCGGTAGCGATTGGAAACTCAATCGGTAATGATTGGATATCAGTTGTTTTGCTACCAATTTGTCATATTCATCCGTCTTATGACTCCTTTCTTCTCCTTCTTAAAGCGGCGATGTCTGGTGTGGAAATTCATCTTCTTTGTCACATTGATGGCCATATTGTAAACGATGATGGTTTGTATCAAGGTGGCCGCCGGAGGGTTATTACAATTTCGACGGGTATATCTTATGAACAATTCAGAAGGCGAATTTCTGTTGTCAGTTTTGCGAGAGAAGATGAATCAATTTCCATAAAGTTCTCTATGAAGATAGTGAACACCCCTGTGCTTGCCGACGTATTGGATTTGGATGATTTGGCCACCCTATTTTCGTTTTATAAATCCGGGTCGGACATTATAAAGATATTCATCATTAAAGAACCATCCTCCTTCCGATTCGAAGCTGAACATGTACCTCTAGGTGGGACTGATTTTGTGAGTAACCATTCCTTCCAGCCATGTAAGTTTGAGGAGGAAGGACTTACATATGATACTATTCAGTTAGGTGATGACGGCGATTTCACGACAAACATATCCGCCATAAAGACAACTATTGATCTAAATCATGCCCCAGTTGAATCATATGATGACCCACTATAAAATATGCATGGGGCACATTGTAGTCAAGAGTTAGACTACACGTTTCTAAGAGTGGGGGATGAAGACAATTTTCATCATATCTTTCCCGGTGGATTCACAACTTGGATGACTCACGAATTATGTTCTACTATGCCATCGATGGGGATTAATGAAGGAGCTTAACCCTATTTCCATACATATAATCACCCCTTCGGTGAAGGGACTAGTCAACCATGTCAGAACCCGTTCGGTGAAGGGCTTAGTCAGCCATGTCATGACCCGTTCCGTGAAGGGCCTAGTCATACACATCAGAACCCCTTCGGTGAAGAAGGATCTAGTGAACCACCTCAAAACACTGTTGGTGAAGAGAACGTCAAAGATTATGATGATGAATCGGATGAGTTTATAAAAGAGGATCCGAAAAGTTTTACGAGGGGCATTAATAATCCATTAGTAGATGGAGCTTACGAAATTTCAGACATCAGACGAGTCTTCTGATCAAGAGGTGGAAACCGAATATCGGAATTGGACGTTTAAAGTTGGAGAGATCTTCAGAGATAAACAAACATTTCAAAGAGCATTGAAACAGCACGCGGTGGAGAAAAACTTTCAAATTCGGCCTTTGAAAACCGCTAATTATCGAGTGACAGCCGCATGCTACGAAACCGGTTGTTCATGGCGAATACATGCGTCTAAATTAAATGGGCTCGACACTTTCCAAATTAAGACGTTCAATAGTACTCACACATGCCGAGCCGCTAAGATCGGACCGCACGGTCACTGTAATGCAACAATCTCGTTCATAGCCAATTATGTATGGGAGAAACTTATGAAAGGATTTGACTATACTCCGGCGTCGATAATATTTGATATTGTAAAAGCTTATAATGTATAAATCTCATATGCTAAGGCTTGGAGGGGGAAAGAACTTGCCCTTAATGATATTAGAGGCAGTTGGGAACGACAATTTGTGGATCTACCAGCCTACGTGAAGGAGATGGAGATGGTAGATCCTAATGTACGAACATCCTTTCAACTAACGCTTGACGGTAAATTTCAAAGATTTTTTTGGAGTTTATTTTGCCCGAAGCTACCGTAGTACACTTCGTCACACACTGCTTGTAGATGACACACACCTACGGGGACGTTACGAAGGGATCCTACTTATTACCTCGGGGCAAGACGGTAATGGCCATATATTACCGTTAGCATTTGCCGTCGTTGAATTAGAAGAAGATGATACGTGTATGTGGTTTCTTGAACGAGTAGGTGCGTTCGTGATCGGTGAATTTACCGAATATTTCATTTTTATCATGGATAGGTCGAAGGGTTTAATTAAGGGGGTCAAACATATCTTCCCTAACGCATACCATAACTATTGCATGTGACATATGACACAAAATTTGCAACACAAGTATCCCAAGAACAATGTGAAGGGTTTATGGTGGTGCACCACACTTGCATATTCAGTAGAGAAATTTGATTTTTTTATTAACAAAATGAAGGAAGATCCTGCTGATCCTCGGGCCGTAGAGTATATTTTGAAAATAGACCCAAAGCATTGGGCACGCACACATATGAAAGGAAGGCAATATGACTCTCTGACTACGAATAATGCCGAAAGCTTAAACAGCGTACTAAAGATAGCCAGAGAGAGACCAATTATCGACCTAATCAGAACTACTAGAGAGAAAGTCGTCGATCATTTTCAAAAGCGCAGAGAGATATCTAAGAAATGGATCACCATACTCTGTCCAAAAGCAGACGAGCATATGAAGAAGGTATTGCAATGGGCCGGTAGGAAGAGAGCTCAACCATACGGGCGTGATCAATTTCAGGTCAATTATGGAAATTTCATTCATCACGTCGACTTAGAACACATGACCTGTACTTGCCGTCGTTGGCTTATTCATGGCTTGCCTTGCTCTCATGCCATGGCAGCTATCAATCAGAGAAGTTACGATTACCATAACTTTTGTGAGAAGTCGTTTTTCACTGCTTGCTTTAGACAAACATACGACGAACAATGGCTTCCCACCCTCGATAAAAGCCAATGGGCATTCCAAGAAAATATGAAAGTAAGACCACCCTACAATTGTCAGAAAATATGAAAGTAAGACCACCCTACAATTATCGAAAGCAAGCTGGCCATCCGAGAAAGAGAAGGATAAGGTTTAAGGGTGAAGTTAGGGCCATACAGTGTGGCAGGTGCAATGAGTATGGTCACAATCGCCGGAGTTGCACGGCAATTGGTCCCATGGGTTGACACAGTATAAGAAGTCGGCTAAATTTCTCACTAGATATAAATTCCCCAAAAAATGTAAAGAAGTTGTTGATAGATAGCCCTGGTGAGAATTGGGTTTGACTTGTAACTTCATTGGGGTTGTATCCAACCTGATTTTCAAATTTTAGGCAAGCTTTGTAATCTTAAGAATTTTCAAACGTTTCATCACAGACAGTCAACATCGATTGCTTCTGCAATCGACGTCGATTGCAGATCGATTGCAGAAGCAATCGATATCGATTGCTTACGAAATCGATATCGATCGCTTATGCAATCGATATCGCTTGCTTACGAAATCGATATCGATTGATTATGCTATCGACTGCTTGAGCACACTTTAATAAAGCCTGCGACAAGCCCATATAAAAAGTTTACATACTTGATATTATAAATTAAAAAAAACATGATTACAATTAAAATTTACAATTTTTGTTTACAAATAATCCTTGAAGTTAATACAATTTTAACTTTTGAAATAAATTAGGATGCTACTGCATCAGTAGTAGGTTCTTCATCCATGGCTCTCTCGACTTCTCCATCAGCAGTAAATTTAGCGAGGGCTTGGCCAATTTCTGCCCTGATCTGACTCATATTTCCTTGGCTGAAGTTGAATTTCTTTCCCAACATGAAGTACTCTATGTACTTCAAAACAAATACCCCACAGTCCCAACCATTGCTCTGTTGGGGCACGGATTTGACCTTGCAATCAGAACTTGACCACAGATAGGTTCCAGCTTCCAATACAGTGGAGTCTCCGTGTACATGTAAAATCGCGGGAAGATATTTGGTCTGTTTTGAAAAGTGTAATGTCAGATAATGTTTGATAAGATAACCTACTTAAGCAGAAAAAATATATAGAGATATGTGTGATCGATTGCCCAAACGGTCGACAATGATGGCATAATTAATCGTTAACGATTGTTTACTCAATCGTTAGCGATTGTATACTCAATCGTTAGCGATTGTATGATCAATCGTTAGCGATTGTATACTCAATCGTTAGCGATTGCATGATCAATCGTTATCGATTGTATACTCAACCGTTAGCGATTGTATGATCAATTGTTAGCGATTGTTTAGACAATTTTGAAGGTGTGGACCATTCTTACCAGGATGTTGATTTGTAGGGGATACTTGTCCTTCGAAGGCCTATCCAAAATTGGATCAACGATCATTACCGATCGTTCTAAAACCTTAACGAACGCAAGAGCCCAATGCAAAGGAGCGCGGCTATGGACTGGGACAAATATCTAAAATGAATAATATAAGGGAAATTTACCTTATATAAGGAAACAATGGTGAAAATTATAAACAAAGTTTGCAGAGAGCGTAATGTACCGTGTTACATTGGTGAGCCCACATATTCCTCAACCTATTGAAGAAGAAGTTTTGGAGCATCTTCTTGCCTGGGTTGGTTTCTTCCTTAAGGGCAGCCCACCTCTCAATTTGAGTGGCCACCGATTTTTGGTTGAGTTTTTCAGTTTCAACAAAGAATCTGAAATCGTTATAATCCATGGCAATATATGACAAACCGGTGGGGCTCATCAGGAAGAATTTATCACCAACCTCAGGATGAGCAGCGTCATCCATGACTTCCAAAAGTCTTAGGTAGGCTCCCATGATCTGAAAGAAAACAAATTTTAGTAAATACAAAGTCGGTATCGACTGTTCAGACAATCGTTAACGATTGTCTAGATAATCGGTATCGACTGTTTAGACAATCATTAACGATTGTCTAGATAATTGGTATCGACTATTCAGATAATCGTTATCGATTGTCTAGATAATCGGTATCGACTGTTCAGACAATCGTTATCGACTGTTTAGACAATCGCTACTGATTGCGTAGAGAGACGCTCTAGACTGTCTAGACAGTTGTTATCAACTGTTAAGACAATCAGCATCGACTGTGTACACAATCGTCATCGATTGTCTAGACAATCGAGTTAGACTGTCTAGGCAATCGTTTCCTTTTTTTAATTAGTCGTTACTTTTAGAAAACTTGAAAAGAAAATAACTTTGGAAATTGAATATGAGAGACTTGGTTACTTACAAGATTGTCTAAGTATGCCGTGCCTTCCAGACATTTGAACGTATGCATCCGGAGTGTATAATCACCCATGGAGCTTACGTAGATGCTGCATGAAACATAACGGCCAAGTTTTAATTCAAAACGAAAGTTACTACTAACTAAGTTTTAACTATCATCGGAAAAAGGACAAATTCGTAATATATGTAACTTACTCGGCATCCTTTTCGGGAGTTGTCCAGATGACATTCATGAACCTCTGCTCATCTGCCAGCTCAACCGTAGGAGGGGGCATCGTCTCGGTTGGCGGTTTTTTTATCGCCTGCTTTTTTCCTGTCCTAGGCTTCAAGGCAATTTGTTTGACTTTAATCCTAGGCCTCAGGCGAGCATCCATTGGTTGCTCGGATTGCTCATCACCAGCCAGACCACCCTTATCATCATCATCAAGGGATTGGTTATCAGCTGCTGCCAACTCCTCTTGGGCGGGAGGAGCTGGTGCCATATCTGCTGATCTCTGGTCAGCAGGGCCAGCAGGTTCTGGTCCCATATCTGCAGAGAGAGACACTTCCGATAGCAACTTCGAAACATCACCATCCTGAACATCGAAAGACATAAAATTGATAAATAAGAAAAATAGAGAACAGAATGACCTCTAAAAACAGAGAACAGAATTACTATCGATACCGATCGTATTTACATTCGGTACCGATCGCTTACCGATTGGATTTACAAGCGGTACCGATTTCACTTACAATCGGTATCGATTGTATACTCAATCGTTATCGATTGTATATGCAATCGTTACCGATTGTATATGCAATCGTTACCGATTGTAAATGCAATCGATAAACAATCAAATAAATAAATAATCGAATTAAAACAGACTACACTACCAATCATACCTTGGGTATCACCTCCATTATCATTTGAAGGAGTTCTATAATTTTTCCTTGCTCTTTCCGGATCAACTTGTTGAAGTGATCCGCCGTTTGCAATTGAACATCCCTTGAAGTGAGCCGTTCTTCAAAGGAGTTGCATTGTGTCCGGAGGAGCATATTCTCCTCCACCAGCCGCTTATTCCCCTCCACCAATTGGTTAACTATCTCTTCCAAATGGCTGGATTTTTTGTTGAGTTTCATGTTATCAAACTCCAAACCATCAATCCTCCTCAACAACTCTTGATTAGTGGAGGATGGTGTACTGCTAGTTGTCTTCGCGGCAACCCTTTTAGGCCGGTCTAATTGGCCTTGGACCTCATCTGAGGAAGAGCCTTCGTCAGACGTTGTTTCGTCCTCAAATTCTTCCTCTTCAACTTCTTTGATCGGAATATTTCTTTTCTTCTTAGGCCGAAGATCAACTTCCACAGCTTTCTTGACCTCCTCAACCTCTTTCCTCTTCCCCCCAATTTCCACAACAATAGCCTTTAAAACCTGCTAATAATCCCTTACGAGTGGTATGTCCAACTCGAAGGTAACGGGTTTGAGGGGAGCGTTAATCTGTTACAAAAAAGGACAGGCTGTAAAATAACATAGAAAAATTTACAAAAATTAAAAAGTGACTCTAAATTAAAGATCCCGATTGTGTAGGTAATCGATACCGATTGTGTAGGTAATCGATACCGATTGTGTAGGTAATCGATACCGATTGTATAGGTAATCGATCCCGACTGTGTAGGTAATCGATACCGATTGTATAGGTAATCGATCCCGATGGTGTAGGTAATCGATATCGATTGTGTAGGTAGTCGATCCCGATTGTGTAGTATGTCGCCACCGAGTGTGTAGGCAGTCGATAACCATTGCTTAATCAATCGATCCGATTCCATAGTCAGTAGTTTCCGACAACGTAGGCAATCGATATCGATTGATTTGGTAATCGGAATCCTCCACATTACTCTTTAAAGTTATTACAAGTTTACCTTTACATATTTGAATTAGTTTAAACGACATCATACCTTGCTGTCGACCATCTTCGTAAGAGTGTAGCTTTTGTTCCTCGTTTGGTGCTTCTCCCCCGAAAACTGATGCACTTAGCATCTCTTTCCGCTTCGGGCTAGCGTCTTCGTAGATCTTCGAAATGCCAGTAGGAGAACATTTGCCAACAACACGTTGTACAACCATTTTGCCGGCTTCTGTATATGAACTGTAATAAAATTGAAAGAGAATGTTTATAATTAGGGTATAATCATGCTAGATAAAAAAACTCGCCGATTCCCTAAACAATCGTGATCGATTGTGTACATAATCGTTATCGATTGTGTACGCGATCGTCATCGATTGTGTACACAATCGTCATCGACTGTTGAATCAATCGATGTCGATCGCGTTAACAATCGACAGCCTATACAATTGTCCAATTTCTTTTCCTTTTTTCTTCTTATTCTTTTCTTCTTTCGCCAAAATTTTCATTACTTCATCGTTTTCGTCCCAAAGGAACTGAAGATGATTTGGTTCTGGTGGTATATGCAATCGATAGCGATTGTATATGCAATCACTA
Source organism: Chloranthus sessilifolius (assembly GCA_021018995.1). Lineage (NCBI taxonomy): Eukaryota > Viridiplantae > Streptophyta > Magnoliopsida > Chloranthales > Chloranthaceae > Chloranthus > Chloranthus sessilifolius. The sequence continues at coordinate 150,633,477 of CM037584.1, read as the reverse complement.
TCGATTGTATATGCAATCGCTATCGTATGCAAATGCAATAGCTTTCGTTATTATCTCTAACCATTACCAGCAAATGATTTTCCACCATCATCAGCAAATGTATCATCCCTATTATCCCTTCCAGCCCCCATATTTCCCAATGTCAAACGACGACGATAAAACACCTTAAAACCTACTATAACAAAATCAATTTCGATCTTGTAAGGGAGGACCCATCACCACCACCAGAACCAGATCCTCTTCAGTTCCTTTGGGATGAAAACGTAAATTTTGGCGAAAACGATATCGATTGTATAGACAATTTATATCGATTGAGTTTACAATCGTTATCGATTGTCTATACAATCGATATTTATAAAATTTACTACAAAATGTGGACCGACGAAAGAGGAAGAAAAAAAATCAACAGAAATTAATTATTTACTAGCTACTTACAGGTTTGGTAGCTTGAAGATTGATGAACGGAATGCTAGCGACTCTCGACCGCCTCTCCATCGACTTCGAACAAAAAAGTAAAAAAGTAAAAAGGTAAACAGTGTGTAGGGTTTGGTAAAGGCGGCTATTTATTACATTGGGGGTAAATCCGGTATTTCCTAAAGGCGGAAGATGGCTCGGCGCGCAGCAGGCCGATTTGGGTAAAGGTGAAACTATAGGGTCTCTGCAGTAAAAGGTACATCTGACAGGGTCGGTCAGGTAAATTTCCCTTCTAGTATAGGTGGCTGAGCTCTGCTTCCCTCAAAATCATTGTATTGTATCTCACTTTTAGAGAAATTTCTCAAATAAATCTTGTACCATGTTTTTAATCCTGTGGTGAGTCACTCAGATATATTTTAAACCAGTGAGAAAGTTTTTCGTGCACACATGTGGGGAAAATGGCAAAAATGCCCTCATATATATACTAACTAAAAAAAGAGGGCTTCTTTTTTTTCAAAATATTTTGCTACAGATAGGGAACTCTCCCTTCTTCCTTCTCTGGCTCTCCCTCCTTCCTTCTCTGCGATTTCCTCCTCTACCTCCTCCACAAAGACCCCTTGTGAGTTTTCCTCAACTTCTGCGATTTCCACCTCTCATTGATTTCCTCAACTAAATCGAGAGCTCTCCCTTCTCATCTTTGATTTCCTCCTCCAACTATCTCTTCTCTACAAAAAACCCTCGTGGTCGACACATCCATCAATGATTCGTCTTCTCACATCGAAATTTGTTCTCACAATTTTGGTTGCAAACTAACACCAGTGTCGATGTTCATTTTTCAGAGACTTGCGAAAGCCCTTCTCAAGCTCTGTAGCATTTTTCGACGACACGTGAAAGCGACTCCAACGCTCATCTTCTCCAACCCTTTTTAGGCAGCATCGACGTTCATTTTTTGGCAACTCATGAAAGCCCTTTTCAAGGTTTGTTATTTTCTTGGCAATTCACGAAAAGCCCATTTTCAAGCTTTGTTGTGTTTTTCAGCGACTCGCGAAAGCGAATCCAACGATCATCTTCTCAAGTTTTTTCTCTTCTATATCTCATTTTCGGCCGGTATCAGTGTTTATTTTTCGACAACTCGTGAAAGCCCCTTCTCAAGTTTTGTTGCACTTTTCGGCGACTCGCAAAAGTGACTCCAACACTCATATCATCTCAAGCTTTCCTCTTCTCTAACCCCTTTCTGGCCAGCATTGGTGTTCGTTTCCTGGTCGGTGTTCACTATAATTTAGGTGCTTGTTGTAAGGTGTAGTGCATTTTACTGGGATGCAACTGTGACAACAAATACATAGTAATTTACTTATTGCAACTCTTATGAGGTGTTTCTTAATGCACTGTCACTGAAGGCAGTGCAAATAGTCAGAATATATTGGTCTATGATAAAATGTGATGCATTATAGTGCTATATAAAGATGCAGTGCAAAAAAATTTGATGTTATAGTTGGAAAACTCAAGGCGTACTATAGTGAAGTGCACTTTAATGAATTGTTTTAGTATGCTATGAAGCAGTAACGGAGTGCATTACTATGCAGTGCAACAATAGCACAGTGCTTCACTAAGCAGTGCAAAAGTAATGCGGTGCATTACTATGCAGTGCAACAGTAATACAATACTTCACTGTGCAGTGTAATAGTAAAAAAGAAAAGGGTAACTTTGGTATTTTAAAAACTCTTAAAGCTACTGAACCCTCCACCGGAAGTTACAATTTGAGGTACTCCCCTGAAATAAAACTTGTCACAGGATTTATTTGAGAAATTTCTCACTTTATTGTAATCTACAATAATCCATCCAGTAGATGGCCCATATTTTGAGAAATGGGAGGTTATAAATTGGGCGTAGAAAAAATATGATTGTGACCTCTATTACAAAAATCTCTAAATTAATGAAAAAAAAATTCTCGGAATAGGTGGTAAGCCCAATATTTTGGCTTGATTCTCCAAAATTTTATCGAATTTAACAAATTTGTGGATTTTTTTCTTTTGAATTTTTGTCATTGTAATGCATGCTTTAATTATACATTATATAAATAAGCTTTTATGATTGTAAATTGTTAATGCCAATAATTTATGTGACACACTTATTTTATTATTTAAAGATATCATCTTTTGAAATTTTCTCGAATCTTTCTCGAATTTACCCGAATTAAATCAGCCAGACACCTCACTGAATGATTGCCCAATCCGAACTTGGCTACTAAAATGTGTCTCAAATAGTGGGAAGAGATGTAAGTGCTTGATCATTTGAATTTCCTATTTACCATTTTGCATCTTTTGATGACCAACAAAAAGAATGTGGTTAGAATTATTAGTGACGAGCTATTTTCAATTTCGAATTTAGTGGGAATTATTACATGTAGTAGCTCAACCAGATTGATTCCCAGTTAATCTTTTAATAAAACAGTGAGAACGCACCACCATCTTTCGTGGTGCAAAGCAGCATCTTATGACATTTCATCAAAATCAGATCGTTGGCTAATGGAATATGCCATACATTAAGGCTGCATATGACATTGCTCTTTAGTAGCCCCTATCATAGCAGAGCTCACCTGCTTTAGCAGGTTACCATCTTCTTTGTTAACATCCCGCTACCTGCTTTAGCAGGTACCCCTTCTCCTTGATAACTCATTAAATAGCAAAATTTTATACATCATTTACTTGCACTAACAGCAACCTCCCTCTCTATTAGCTCCCTATCAGAGCAAATAGAATCAGCTCTGACAAGAAGTGAGTAGAGAGGAGGGTAGAACTGCTAAACAGGTAAATCATACATAAAATCTTGATATGCAAGGAGTTATCAAGGAGAAGGGGTACCCTCTAAAACAGGTAGCGGGATATTAACAAAGAGGATGGTAACCTGCTAAAGCAGGTGAGCTCTGCTATGGCAGAGGCTACCAAAGAGCAATGCCATACACAGCCTAAAGGACTTTCTTTAAGCCTAACTTTGAGAACCTTACCCAACTTTTGAGAATGGGCAAGATGCCTCACTCAACCATTTTAACGTATCGTAACTAACTACGAGATTTCGAAATACCAACACTATCCTTACCTTTCGTTCAGTAATTAGTGGCTTATTTTACGGTCCATGTTAACCGTGTGTTAACCACTTAGTAAAAGTGAAAACAGAAATGGACTAAAAAAATAAGATTACAATTTTTTTTTTTCTATTTTCTAACTCTCACACTATCTTAATAAGTTTAAGATATGCATGAACTTTTTTTTCTTATTTTCTCCAGCACCTCAAATTTTATTTTTTTTGAGGGGAATTTTTTACCTCGAATTAAAATTAAAGGAGTGTACACCTTATTGTGTGAGAAATTTATTAAGAGTTGAGAGATGACAGTTTCTGTGCGGTTACAGCACCATTACGATGCAGTTATTGCACAATAACCGTGTAGTCACTAGGCAGTAATCGCATTGTCATAGCGGTAACTGCATCGTAATAATTAGATTATGTTTATATCATTTTTAAAATTATTTACTAATGAATCTTTTTAATGCTATTCCACTTTAATTATATCAAATTATTTGTGCGAAAAATGAGTCATTAATTAGTAAACGAAAAGGCAAAGGTAACATTATTGGATAAGGGATCTCACCAATTCCAATAATATGTAAGAGATCTCGCCAATTCTCAAAGTTACGTAAGACACATGTTACAAAAATCCCTACTTTAAAAGAGATCAATCCATTTTGTCTTTCCAAAAATGGGAGTTCCATTTTAAGAGTAGTGTTACTTTAGTGACCTTGATTTTTTAGAAATTGACTATTTGACCTTGCTAAGATTTGACTTGACCAACCTTGAGATTTTAAATCCTATTATCCTTGCAAAGGCTTTAATGTATCTTTTATTGACTCATTGATAGGATTACTAAGATTATAAAGGTGCAAGTGAAAAATAGTTTTTTAATTATATATAAGTTTGGTATGTGTGCTAAACACAATAGTTAGAATATAAGAGAAGAATAGATTTGTGAAAAGCTCATCTCCTCACAAATGAATTAGATATTAAATATAATTTAAATTCAAATTCTCATCGCTAAACAACGTGTGATTCTTGTACCATTAATTCTAAAATCTTTGAGGTTTAGGGTTCAAAACCTACAAGCACTACTTATATTAATTACATTTTGTATTACTTAAATTATTTATATATTTAAATAATATATCTGTTTGTATAATACATTAACTTTACTTAAAATAATAAAAGAAAATAAAACTCTTACACATAATTAATAGGAGAAGAGATTCAATACTCTTTATAATCTTATTTAATGAATACACATAATAATCATTTAAGTTATATCTCTTACTCTGTGAGTTATCATAAAAGCTAATAATGCTCCAAGAGATTAAGTATGAATTATCTCTAAAATAGTCAACCACTCTTTCTTTTGGATCTCGAAGGAGCTCTTATATTCTCTTCTTCTATCTCTTATTATGAGTCTAATATCTCTCTCTCTCTCTCTAAATTTCTTTAATTGTCAAGAATTTTAAAACAGTAAAATTACTTCTCTTGAAAACGTAATAAAGTTCAAAATTTCTAATACCAAATAATGTGGCATTCTAATGGTTGTGGAATGAGTTGCTATTTCTTAGGTCCAAGGTTCAAACCTCATAAGCACTATTGTATATTAATATATATTATTTTAGTTATTTATGTTTTATATAATATTTATGTGAATGTATAAAACACACTAACCTTACTAAAATGTAAAAAGAATAAAACTCATGCAGAATTAGTAGGAAATTCTTTTTAAGATTCTAAGTTAATAAATATCCTTTTAGTCTCTCTTTATTATTTTAATTAGAATATGAATTTTTTTCTTTTAAGAATTAATTTTTTTTTTTTTTTGGATCGACTTGAATTACTTAAGTCACTTTCTACTTAAATCTCTCTCTTAATTGAATTAAGTTACTCATGAGTAGCTTCCTATTTATTAAGCATCTCACTCTTAATTGAAATAAGTTACCTAGGATAAATTTCTACTTAATTGTATACTTAAATAGAAACTCTCACATTTCTCTATATAAAGGTCTCAAGAGCCTCTTTCCCTTCAACCTTTACAACTCACCAAATTTGCTTGTATGCCTCTGATTTTTCAACCACATTTGTGACAGCCCGGATTTCGCTAACCCGAAACCCGTGCCATCAGATCACCCGTTAAAGCGATCCACAAATTTTTGGACACTTGGTACATCCACACAAAGCAGAAACAAAGCCGATCTTTAACTAAGCAGATAGAATCATCATATACAACAAAAGAAAGTTCTATTTCTATATTCAAAGCTTAACAAAATAACGGTTCTAACTTTATGCTAAGTGCATGAACGAAGAACTGAAACGAACCACCGATCATGAGCAATCATCACCAGAACAATGGTTCACAAAAATAATAATCCAAAAATATTACATGATTCACACTTCTAATCAAAAGTGGCTGGACGTATCAAGCTCTAATCACAGACAAAATCTCTAATTCTAACACAACCCTTATCTATCAAAAGAAATCCTCAGGAGGAAGCTCAGTCCCCTCCCTAGGAATGTAGTCTGAGTCCTCCAACTCTAGATCCTTAGAGCCATCTCCAATACCTATGCCTGTGACGTATAGTCGAAGGGCCAGCTAACATCTAAACTCAACAGGGGAGAACATTAGTAGCATTTAATCTCATATTTCAAATTATGAAGTTTCATAACTGATTCCATATGCACATTTTCATATTTTTCACATTTATTTCTAAAAGCCAAACTTAAATCACATATATACACAATTCGAATGTTTGTTTTTAAAATATTGGACATAACTTAAATTACCACCCCAAGCAAATATAGCATTGGGAGCCACATGTTATACCTATGGGAATCCCAACCATCATTGTTCAATGAACTATTTAACAAAATGCCCAAGCCCCTGCGTTGTGAGGGCTACTTGTGCCGAACGAAGTTTACCATTGATCGGTAAGGAATGAACGGATATCTCGCCATACCGGAGTATAATTTATGAATATCCCACCATACCAGAGCATAATTTGAGATTCGTTATACTGAACCTTAAATCATAGTGCAAAAACTAACTCCTAGTTGTTACACCGTGTAAAGTGATTACATATACTATTTTAGGGAAACTAATATTCATACATGATTTCAAAATTCTTACGAACACAATTTTCACATTACATTGCTTACATCATATCAAATTTGCTCACATCACAATACATTTACCTTTTCAAAACTTGCTTGAAAGATTCAAATGACACATGCTTGATTTCACATAAATCATTATGGTTTATCATATCACATTACGCAACTTATACAGAGCATATCGAATTAAACGATCGTAAGTTTTCCCTACCTCAAGTCACACTCCAAGCATATCCAAACGACGCCTTTCTAGAATTCACGCGGTGCTCATTCCTTTAATCTACATTCCAAATTACCCCAAAGACCCTTTAGAAATGTCTAATCAGGTCAAATGGTCAAAGTCTCCGAAGAAAACTCCCAAAAATATGCAAATTACCTTAACTTTGTATCTCGTTCGAGCAAGGTACTAGGCTCGCACTAGCGAGTCATGCGAAGGAACTCAAAAATAGTTACAGCTTGGGCGCGCGATAACACTCAACACACTCAATACCCTACATACACTGGGTATCACGCGAGTGAGAAATAGAGGTCATGCGAGCAAGGCTAGTGGCACTTAACCTCTCGCGCAAGCAAGTCTCAGAGGCTTACTGGAGTCTCTTTTCTTGGTCGAGCGAGACACGAGTTTGCCTTTCTGAGGACACTTTGCGTGAGTGAGAAACCCACCTCGCGCGAGCGAGTTTCAGCACTTCAGATCTGAGTTTTCTCAACTCGATCTTTTCGCGATCTCTTATACTATAAAATTTGAAACATTTGGGTTTTGATTTCTCACCTTCTAACTAGGAAATCAAAGTGCTCTTCCTCTTGTAAGTAAATGGGTTTCAAAACCCCATTCGATCACAATCCACACTCCGAAATCACTACAACGCCCTCACCATCGTAAGGTGATCTTTCACACACGGTTCTGCATAAATTTCACGACGATCTAGCGGCTCGGAGCACACAGACTCAAGCAAAAACCTTCCTCTTCAAACCCTTTCTTTCTCTCTTTCCTTTTTCTCTCAAGCAACCAAAGTTAACAAACCCAACAAATGGGTCTTGCATGTGAGTTACCCCTCACTTATCCAAGCAAGCACTTTGCTTCCTTGTGAAGCACCAACACACAATTTTATCTTACACTTATCCACTTCCTTCTCGATGCTAAACACATACACTAATAGGTGTGTAATGTGAAAGTGCCTTGGTTCCCTTGAACCCCACACACTTAACCAAACTGTTGTTTGGTATTTCAGGTGCTGATTATTTTGTTAGAAAACACAGTGGTGGTAAGAATAAAAAATCAAAATAAAACAGATGGTATGAAAGAGATGGAAATTCAACAATCTAAAAATACCACAGTCCTGCAAGATCTAGGGCTTGCTGTAGCAAGTTTTAAAAGTAAGTAAGAGTTTGTCCCATAGGGATGATGATTTAGAACAACAAGGGCTATTTAGTAGGCCTCCATATTTGACTACAGACCTGGCAATCCTAAAGAAAGGTAGTTTCTGGGGTTGTCACAACTAAAACTAAGAAATAAAATACAGTCCTATACTATAGAAAGGGTTTTAAAGAAGATAAAATGGAGTGATAAAATAAAGGTAAAATGATGAAAAGTATGCAGTTGAGATTAAATCAGTTATGCAACTCAGATCTAGAGGTGACTCTGCAGTAATCCTTCAGATGGCTACAAGCACATCTGCAAGGTAGAGGAATCCAAATCAACCCCTGTGAATTAGGCTGCTCTCTTAAGGCTATAATCTGTCCACTTGAATGGTCACAGACTATCCTAGGGAGATGCCCAATTCATATAGATTAAACTCAGAAAACTAACCTAATCAAAGGGAGTAGATTGATCTTAAGGCTATATACTGTCCACTTGAATGGTCACCGACTATCCTAGAGATTTCCTCCAATCAGTGAATTAAATAAGAGCATAAAAATCATCACAGACATTATGTTTGCAAGGCTACAAACTCAAGCATTCATAGGAGCAAACAACCCTTAAAAGTCTAGTAGAAATCACAGACAATCAGAAGTTGAATGGGGACTTAAACTCAGCTGGTCATTGCTACAAAAGGCCTGCAATGACCAAGCTCACAAGTCTGTAATCTCTACAAAATATCATATCTAAAATCTAAAAATGGCATTGCAACACAAAGGGGAGTTTGGATCTGCACTATCTCTCACTTAGCTACAAGCTCAAGTGTAGAGAAGAAGAATCTATCTCAGATCTGTGATTTTGACCAACCTTAGGGCTATAGTCTATCTACTTAAATGGCCAAAGGTTATCCCAGGGGTTAGCCTAATCATAGATGGCTGAGATAGAATAAGAAAACTGTAGCTACCACCATGGTTGCAAGGCTACAAGCTCAAGCAACCATGGGTGTATCAAATCCATAGATATCCATGCACAAAATATAAAATAAATACAGATTCAAATAAGCTAGAAAAATGGCATTGCATTGATCAAAATGAAACTTACAATGTATGCCCTCAAGGCAACAACCAGTGCAAAAGCCCAAATAAGCTCCCAATGCTCACACAACCCCCATTAGAAACTAAAATAAACTGGCTACTTATAGAAGATCTTAGCCAACAAATGTTGAACTAAGGAAGAAGAAAAGAAAAATGGATGATCTAACCCTAACCCTAATGACCTAAGCACTCTTGAGCTCACAGCCAATTTAGGTTAAAGATGAGATAAGATTTCACAAAAACATGACAACTTATATATACCCAGTCTCTCACTGCCTTGGCCAATAGGAAAACAGAAGAGGAAACCCTAATTTTTGCTTGAAAATGTGGCCCAATGGTGACCCTTGGATGCTTCGAAATGTGTGGAATCGATGAGAACCTCGGGATGTGTGCCCTAGAAGTTGGGAAATCCCTAAAGTGTCCTTGTGTATAGACTGAGAAGTGGGGATCCTAAACTTCGCATGGATGAGTGTTGTAATTTGGCCTCTCGCGAAGCTGTCGCATGGTTGATCTTACAGTTGAATGAGCCTCAGAAGGTTCCTTTTGCATTGAGTATCATATCTCAGGCAGATGGTTCTCTAGGTGGCTCAATTCGTGAGGATCTCGCTGGACTGACTTACGTCTCGCCAGGTTGTCGGGAGGATGAGCTTTGAGCTATGCAGCGTTGATCGCAAGGATGGGCTACACGTCTCGCGTGACTGGCTCTATCTTGGAGGCGTGCGGGGTCTTCGCGAGAAAATCTTTTGGGACTCTCTCTCCTCTTGAGCTGCGTGAGTTGTGTACGAGCTCTAAGTGCAATGCGCGAGCTCTTTTATTGCTGCGGGCTCGAGCTAAGCGAGAGCTACACGAGAGGTGTGCGAGAGGATACTACGCTGCATGCTCCAACTACGCGAGATGCTCGCGAGGCTTACTTCTAGGTGAATTGAACTATGCTAGGGCCTTGCGAGTTTGCTTTCAGCTGCGCGAGAATTCCTCTATGCATAGCTGCTGTTGTGCATAGACTGCTGCAACAGTCTCCTCTGCATGGGTCCACTCTTCTTTCCTTTGCTTGACTTCTAGTGCACACTTTGGCTACCAAAATGATCACCAAGGTGTATAACACCATGGTGTGTCCTCTGTTATTGCATATGCTTCAAGGCTTGGCTTTAAAATTCTCTTCTTTGGCCTCCAAATGAGTGGACTATTGTACTAAGCTACAAAATTATTCTTAACTATGAACACACTCAAAAGATGTTTATTAGATGCCTCCTAGGTGTAGTAAAGGATAGGTTAAGAGGTGAAAAATGATATTTTCCAGTGCTTAACACACCCCCAAATCTAATCTTTGCTAGTCCTCGAGCAAAGTAAAATTTAAACAACTACTCTAAAAATTTAAATGCCACTTTCGTTGGGAGCACGGATGCATTTAGCTTATGCATCAAGCCTTTTAAACCCCTAGGTGATCCCTAGTGGAAGAGTGAAGTTTCCTGAGGGTTTTCAGTGAAGATACCCACAAACTTCTCAATAAAATAGTTAACACAAGTGCAAGCATGCTCAAATCAGTTTTCAACAAATAGAGTATCGGTCCACTTTTGATCTTTCAAATTTTAGGAGTTTCAAGACATTGAATGCCAACAGTTAACACCTAAATCATACATGGATACTTATCAAACCAATCAACTGACATCAAGAAATACAGTGTGCAAACCAGTACTAAACTTACCAATGATTCAAAAATTAGGTTCAAATATTTCCCAATAAGTTCAATCTCAGACCCAATGCTCCCTAGGGTTTCCTCTCACAAATGAATTCAAAGGTGTTCTTCATTTCACTCAAGCTCAAGAATAGTTACAGACCCCAAATGGGTCTGCAAGCATGAGCATAGGCATTTGCTCCTAGTTTCTGACATCATCTACTTCTTCTTACCATAGATCAGACAACTCCTTGTTTCCACATGACAGTTCACTTCACTTAGGATCAACAAGGTCTTTTACAAGGGTTGTAAGGTGGCTTATGGTTGAGGTTTATAAAGAATGGAAGGGATGAACGAGATCCAAAGCTAAGAAATCAATAGGTGTAGGAGGTGATTCATGACTTCACCTTCTTGAATTCAGCATACTTCATCTTCATTGATATTTTTTAGATTTCAAGTGGCCAACTTCTCTTCTTCTTTCTAATATTCAGATGAAGGTATCCTCTTGACTTCTCTTTCCTATTTATTTATTTATTTATTATTATTATTTTTAAATGAAATGCCACAACTGTATCACTGCTACACTTCTGTTCATATATTGCTTCTCTTTTCTATTCACCAAATGTTGCACTCAGCTTGCCTTTCTTCAACTTCTTCTCCTTTACCTTTTGAAATATCTAAGTGAGGGTAGGGTTGAATCAGGTCTATAGGTTGAGGTGCAGGTACTTTGGTATATTTTGAAGAAAAATTAATTTGAAGGCTTAAAAAGTGTGTGCAAAAGGGAAATTTCAATGGGTTGGTACTTTTAGGCTCAAACTGTTGAAATGAAGGCCTTGATCATCTCCTTAGTATTATGCATGCTGCCAAAAGTTTTGACTTGGACGTGCCTAACTTCTAGTGAAAAGGGGTTGAATCAACCAGTCATTAGAGCAGAAAAGATTTTGCCATATACACTCTAAAAAACAATTTTGTAGGCCTAAATCTCACTAGGTATGGTCTTCAATTGAATTCTTGAGCATGTCATCACCTTTTCTCTTCTCGCTGGTTCACTCAGTACTAAAAAAATTTCTTGATATTTACCTCATGGCAGTATTAAATTTTTTTAATGATTTTAGTGTTAACAAGTCTGCACCAGTTTAAGTTTCCTCATTTTTAAAATTTCTTAGGTAAACTTCACTCTATTTATTTCTTACTCACTTAATACTGCTGCACTTAAGTTAACTATCCCATTGGCTTACCTTACCACACCCCCAAACCTATGAGGAACAGTGTCCTCATTGTTTTAAAGAATAAGACAACAAGGGTAGCAGGGTATAATATAAAATTATTAGCACAAAATAGGAAACTAACTTGCACAAAAATTAGAAATGAGACAGCAAAGCAAAGTAAGACACACAAGAAAAAGAAATTACCATTTATAAGAACTAAGTACAACAGTTACAAAATATACTACAAAGCACAACAATGAAATGACAAAGATCTACCTATAACAGAAACTAATTATAGACTCTAAGCACAACTGACAACACTACAACCTAATCTGAATCTGGGCTTGATAGAGTAATTGGGTCTCATCTATATTTTTCTGCTATTTTAGCATACTCCTTCAAATTTTCAGTTTTGACAGTACCAGCCTTTGCCCTTTTGGCAGCTGGCTTCTGTGGTTTAGTGCTGCCCTTCTGCTTGGTGGGCTCATTGATTGACACCCCAGCTAATGAGGTTGGGTGCACTACTGAGAAACATTTTTGGAGTGTCTCTACCACTCTTCCCAACATTTCTGATTTTTGAATTTTCTCTTCATATGACTTGAGTGTTGTTAGCAACAATTGCTCCCACTACCTCTTCTCTACTCTGTCATCTAGCTGCAGCTAAGCAATCTCAGCTAGGAATGGCTGCTTGATTGCAGTATTGATCTCAACCATCCCTCTTATCACATCCCTCCTGATGTAAGGGTTATCTTTCATGGCTCTTTTTAGGGTGGAAAAGGGGGGCATTTGATTTGAAGAAGCCAGGACAATGGATGAGGATGATGGGATAGATGGTGGAGGTGGAAGGGTGGATGCTAGCTCCTCCTCACTGGGCTCAGTCTGGGTGTGGGTAGAGGTGAAGCTTGGTGGGGTAGGAACCATCTCCATAGGCTCAGGGTCAGTTTGGGTAAAGGTAGGGACAATGAGGGGTAACAGGGGCAAATCCTCTACCATAGGATCAGCCTGTGTGGAGGTAGAGGTCAAGGTAGGTGGGGTAGGGCTTAACTCCAAAGGCTCAGGGTCTGTCTGTGTTGCAGCAGCTGTTGTAACTATAGAAGGAAGGGGCTTAGGTGAAGGAGGGGGAGTGGGTATAGGTGAAACAGGGACCATGGTCAGGTCCTCAATATGAGGATCTGTTTGGGTGACAGCTGTGGTTGTAGGCACTGAAAATGAAGGTTGAGGTGGGGGGAGGTAGTTACAGGTATGGAGATATGTGTAGATGGGTGGGGTGTTGGGGTAAAGTTGAGCAGTGTGGACTGGATGAATTGGAGGTTAGTTTGGAGGGTGGACTGTTGTTGGGTATTGGCAAGAATTTTGATTTGTAGTGAGGTAAGTAGGGAAAGTATCAGGGGTAAGGGGTCTGGAATGATGGGGACTGTGGGTGGGGTGGGTAGGATGGGTTGGAAAGGTGAGGTTGGGGCATGGGTGAATTGGTTTGGTGGTGGAGAAGGTGGGTCAGGGGTGAAATGGGTAGGCTATGGTGAATCAGGTAGGGGTGTAAAATCATGCCTGATGTCCTCCACAATGTAGTCCAACATGACTGAAAATTCCTTTGTGGTGTATGGGTTAAGGTCATGGAAAGGGAAAAAATAAATGGAATGGTCAAGGGGATCAAAGGTGTCAGGTTCAATGGCTGTAGAGTTTTGGGTTGATCAATGTCAGTGGCTAGTGAGGTTTGAAGAGGGCCTGGTACGGTAATGGGTTGGGGAGGTTCAGTGGCTGTTGTGGGTTGTGTAGAGGATTTCTTTTTGGTGTATTTCCTGATAATGGGTGGAGTGGGTAAGTGAAAGGAAATGTGGGTAGACTGGGTGTTGGCACAGGGATAGGGGTGGTTATTGTGGAAGGGTCTGATGAAGAAATGGTGGGTAAGGGGATTGTGGAAGATGCAGGGGGTGGAATGGTGGGTGTAGTAGGAACTCACATTGGGCTGGTGGTGATGATGGAAGGTTGAGTGGTGGTGTGTGGGATGGCTGAGCTGGAAGCAACGTGAGCATCAGGTGTAGCAGCAGCAACTACTGCTTGTGCTTCTTGGATGGTGGGGGCTACCTCAGCCATCTGATCTTTCTTCTTCACCATTTTCAGACTAATCCCCCAAGGCTTCTTTCCAAATTGAATAGGTGGCAGTGTTTTTGTCTCCTCCCCCATCTGAAACTGGTAACCCCCTCTTTTTAGAAGTGTTGTAATTAGCCTGCTATATGGCAGTGAATGGGGCTTTCGTTTCTTTTTTACCTTCTCATGAATATCTCTCATCCCCTTGAATATCAGTTGGGCTGCATTAATGTAATGCTCCAGGGAGAAGGAATAAATGGCATCAGCTATGGGAGCCCTTCTCTCCTGTTGGTGCCCAAAACAGAAAACATTCTTCCTTAGAACTTGATCCATGAACAGCAAATTGGGCTCCAAATCTCTCTTCCTGATGGAGCCTCCTGATGCTTTCTTCCCATGTGTTATCCTCTCAGCAATCCCAGTGATTGAAGCAGTCAGGGGAGCTCCCAAGGTACTCACTTTGTTATAGACAGCTGGTATGCCTAGGACTTGGGCAATTGTTGAGGGACCCACTAACATATCCAAATCATCAATCAAGATTAAAAATACTGGGTGTCCATCATCATCCTCCTTCACCCTTATGTTCTGATACCAAAGTTGGACTAACCTAGGGTAGACTAACTCCAATGGGGGCCTGAGCAGAGATAACAAGGAGGCCTTGGTCAGAAATTCTATAGATGGGGTAGTCAAGGGCTCCTTCTCAAAAAATGCCTTATCAAAGGCAGTCTCAGGCTCCAATTTAATGGCAATCATAAACTCACTAGGAGTTGACAGGGGATTGACTTCAGTGACAACCTCCTTGCCCTTTTTCTATTTCTTGGCCTTTTTAGGGCTCAGAGTGGCAGTCCTTGCCATCTTCTTTAGGGCACCCTTTTTCTTTTTGGGGTTCTCAGGTTGGGGAACAGGGGCATCAGTGCCCTTTATAGTGGATGCCTCAGTAGTCCTCATTGATTTTCTTATTACTGTGGGGATATCTGTTTGAGGGGGGCTTAAAAGATCTTCAAGGTTCTCCACAAAGGGGTTTTATCAGCCATTTCACAAAATACCAAGTTCTAGGTCTAGAAACACAAACCCTAGGTCCTACAACTCCACTGAGGTGTCTCCACATAAATTCCTCTCCCAAACTCAAATAGTATACCAGAGGAAATTCAAATTGAACTCATAGCTGAGGAAATAAAACACTTACCCTCTGAAAGCTAGGGTTTTAGCTCAGAATGTGCACAGTGAACTGATCTGCTTTTTATCAAGTGAAAAATGCTCGGGTAGTGAAGGTGAAAGAGTGGAAGTAAAAGGTCTGTGGTTTGCGCTGGAAGCTAGGGCAAAGAGATAAAATGAAGAAGAAGCACCTTGCGGGGTTTAAATCAATGAAACACGTGCTTCACAAGGCTCTCGCAAGGTTGTCGCGAGGATGGGATTGAAGGAATTAAGCCTCGCGAGCTGAAATAACACTAGAAAGCACTTCTCGCGCAGTTCAGAAGGAGCCTCACGAGTAGAAATATTTGCTGAGAACAAGGGACCTCGCGAGGCTCATTACTGTTCAGTCATCAGGCCATTTGCTCAAGAGGCTCTCACGAAGATAAAATTTGCACATCAGGGCCTCGCGAGCACCTCATGTCTGCTTGAACTACAGCTTGCGCGATTCAGTTAGCCATGCGAGAAGGCCAAATCTGCCTTGATAATTGCTCACAAGGGAGCTTGGACTTCGCGACAAGGCCAAATCCACTGCTTCTCAGTGCCAGCCCACTGGCTTGTGCATTTAAACTGCCATGCACACTACCATGGTGCACCAGCACCATATTTCTGTCACATTTCAACTATTTCACAGCTGTGACACTCTTGCCCATTGCCTAATTCATACACACATATGTTCACAACACAGATCATAGCAGTCACTCAGTTTAAGCTCTACATTGCACAGTCCACCTTATACTTAAATCACACATGCAGATGGCTCAATCCCTAGGTGAAGACTCAAACCTAGATTCAGATTTTCTAGACACTCAAACACTTTTATACAAAATGTAACAACACACACAAACCAATAGGGACATCAAATAACAGAATTTTAAAAACACAAACTAAGCACACAAAACCAAAATAGCTATGGTACACAAGGTACAAGGCTATGGATCACTTATCAGTGGGAGGCTCTTGAAGGTAGATGGTCTCAAAGGGCTCCACAAATTTTTCTACATAAAGTTTAAGCCTCTGACCATTTACTTTCATGATCTTCCCAAAAGTTGGGTTCATTATCTCCACAGTCCCAGATGGGGATGCATGAGTTACAATAAAAGGGCCATCCCATCTGGATCTTAACTTTTCTGGGAATAATTTCAGTTTCGAGTTGAATAGCCATACCTTGGCACCAGACTCAAAGTCCTTTCTCAGCAGGCTTTTGTCAAAGAAAACCTTAGCTCTCTCTTTGTAAATTCTTGAATTTGTGTAGGCCTCCAATCTTAGCTCCTCTAGCTTAGCTAGCTGCAATTTCCTGTGTGAACCAGCAGCAGTTAGATCAAAATTCAGAGGTTTAATAGCCCAGTAGGCCCTATGTTCTAACTCCACTGGTAGATGACAAGCCTTGTCATAACCCAGTCTAAAAGGGGACATTCCAATAGGGGTCTTACAGGCAGTCCTATAAGCCCACAGGGCATCCTGCAGCTTCAGGGACCAGTCCCTCCTATCAGTCCTCACAGCCTTCTCCAAAATGTGCTTGATTTCTCTGTTAGAGATATCCACTTGCCCACTGGTCTGTGGGTGGTATGGAGTAGCCACTCTGTGTAATAGAGTACTTCTTGAGCAGTCTCTCAAAGTACTTGTTACAGAAATGACTCCCCCCATCACCAATGATGGCTTGGGGGTGTCAAATCTAGAGAAGATATTATCATTCAAAAATCTAAGGACAACTATGTGGTCATTGGTTCTTGTGGCAATGGCTTCTACCCATTTGGACACAAAGTCCACAGCCACAAGAATGAAATTAAATCCATAGGAAGGAGGATATGGATCCATGAAGTCTATTCCCCAAACATTAAATAGTTCTACCACAAGGATGGGGTGCAATGGCATTAAATCTCTTTTGGATATGCCACCCATCTGTTGACATCTTTGACAGGCCTTGCAGTGCTCCATTACATCCTTAAATAAGGATGGCCAATCGAATCTACTTTGGAGCACCTTGGCAGCAGTTTTTCTTCCCCCAAAATAACCTCCACAGGCCTATTCATGGCACATTGAAAGAATGCTATGGAATTCATTTTCAGGGACACACCTCCTAACAATTTGATCTGCACAACACTTGTAAAGGTAAGGATCCTCCCAAAGAAAATATTTGACCTGAGAGAAAAATAGGTCTTTGTCCATCTTGGACCAATGTGGGGGAATCTTTCCTGCAATAAGATAGTTTACAATATTTGCAAAATAGGGCACACTCACAATGATGGCAAAAAGTTGCTCATCCGGGAAAGAATCATTCACATGTATGTTTGCACAGTCAATAATTAAAATTTTGGACAAGTGGTCTGCAATCACATTTTCCACACCCTTTTTATCCTTGATCTCTAGATTAAGCTCCTGTAACAGGAGGATCCATCTGATCAACCTAGGCTTGGCTTCCTTTTTAGACAACAGGTATTTCAAGGCTGAGTGGTCAAAGAACACAATGATTTTAGAACCTAAGACATAAGGCCTAAATTTTTCCAAGGCAAAGACAACAGCCAACAGCTCTTTCTCAGTTGTGGTGTAATTGAGCATCAGCCAGTATCTTGCTAGCATAATAAATCACACTAGGTAGTTCATCTTTTCTCTGCCCCAAAACTGCACCAATGGCTAAATCTGAAGCATCACACATGAGCTCAAAAGGGAGGGAGTAATCAAGGGCTTGGATGATAGGGGCAGAAGTCAAGCAATTTTTTAGAACCTCAAAGGCTATCAAACACTCAATAGTGAATACAAAAGGCACATCCTGACACAGCAGGTGGCATAGAGGTTTAGAAATTTTAAAAAAATTCTTTATGAACCTTCTGTAGAAACCAGCATGCCCAAGGAAAGATCTCACTTGCTTGACAGTTTTTGGAGGAGGCAAATGTGAGATCAGATCAATTTTTTCCATATCTACCTCAATCCCTTTGTTAGAAACCACATGACCAAGAACAATTCTATGGGTAACCATCAAATTGCACTTTTCCCAGCTCAACACTAGGTTGGTTTCCTCACATCTCTGAAGCACAAGGGATAGATGATGCAAACATTGATCAAAATCTCACCATACATAGAAAAATCATCGATAAAAATCTCTAAACACTTGTCTAACATGTCAAAAAAATTATAAACATGCATATTTGGAAAGTAGCAGGAGCATTACACAGTCCATAAGGCATCCTTCGGTAAGCAAAGGTGCCAAAGGGACAAGTAAAAACTATTTTCTCCTGATCTTGGGGATGCACAAGGATCTGGTTGTAACCAGAATATCCATCAAGAAAGCAATAATAAGCTTTGCCTGCTAACTTATCCAGAATCTGGTCAATGAAGGACAATGGGAAATGGTCCTTCTTAGTCATGGAGTTCAGTTTTCTGTAGTCAATATAAACCCTCCAACCAGTGGTCTCCCTAGTTGATACTAATTCTCCAGACTCATTGGGTACTACAGTGATGCCAGACTTCTTAGGCACCACCTGTGTAGGTGACACCCATTCAAAATCAGAAATAGGGTATATTTCTCCAACATCAAGTAATTTTACCACCTCCTTCATCACCACCTCCTGCATATCAGGATTTAACTTCCTCTGCATCTCCCTAGAGGGTTTCAAACCCTCTTCTAGATGAATTTTGTGTATACACACAACTGGGTTAATACCCCCCATATCAGCAATAGTCCATCCAATTGCCTTTCTATGCATCTTGAGCACACCAATCAGTTTCTCTTCCTGCTCCTCAGTGAGGGAAGATAAAATAATTACTGGTAGTTTTATATCTTGCCCCAAGAATACATACTTGAGAGTGTTGGGGAGCTGTTTCAGCTCCAAATCTGGTGGACTGACAAGAGAAGGCAGCAAAGGTGATGGCTGAGGCAGGGGCAACAATTTGGATTTACATATGGAATGCTGCTTCACTAGGCCCCCTGAAGACATTGATGTGTTGCTATCTTCAACCATATAAATTGGAGCCTCCTCCTCATCATCCTTAGTCCAAATATATTCAAACTCCTCACCAATTATATCCCAATCCAGCAGATTGGATACATTTTCCTCCACTAGTTCATCTAGTGCATCTATTGCAAAGCATTCCTCATTGTCCAGTTGAGGTTGCTTGGTAGCACTGTACACATTTAACTTGACCTGCATCTTCCCAAAGGTCACCTCCATTATCCTTGATCTACATTGTATACAGGCATTGGCTGTCGCCAAAAATGGCCTGCCCAAAGTGACAGAAATGGAGGTGCTACTTTTTGAAGGTTCCATATCCAAAACAAGAAAATCAGTAGGATAAAAGAATTTATCCACTCTAACCAGCACATATTCTACCATACCCATAGGCCTTCTCTTAGACCTGTCAGCCAATTGAAGCACAACAAATGTTGGTTTTAGTTCTCCTAAACCTAGCTGTTCATTCACTGAGTATGGCAGCAGGTTGACACTGGCTCCCAAGTCTAGAAGGGCTCTGCCTATGGTATATTTACCAATGATGCAGGGGATAGTAGGTACCCCTGGGTCCTGCAATTTTGTTGGTGTGGAGAAAGACAACACAGATTGGACATTCTTAACTGTAAAAACCTTCTTGGATAAATGAGCCCTGGCTTTCTTGTGCTGGGTACAAAGTTCTTTAATAAACTTAGCATAGGTTGGGACCTGGTTAATGACATCAAGTAGAAATAAATTGATTTTAACTTGCTTGAAGGTCTCCATCATTTCCTCCATCTTAGCATTCCCCTTATCAAAAGGGGAAGGGCATTTTAGTACATGAGAAAATGGTAGCTATGGTACTGTTGGTACCTCAGCTACATGCCTAATTATTTCATGATCAAATTTTTATTTTTTTCTTCATTTATTTCTTCTTGCTCAGGCTCAACAATAACCCCATTATTTTCTTCCTCCTGCTCAGCAACATGAGATGAGTTATTCTCCTCTTCTACACTCACATTCCTTTCTTTGTCACTCTCATTTTTCTCTTTTGTCTCCCTGCCCACCCGATTATCAACCACCCTACCACTCCTTAGGGTAGTGACTGCCTTAGCCTCCTCATGAGTTGAGGAGCCCTCACCAATCATAAATTGACTCTTAGGGTTGGCTAGGGGTTGACTGGGCAGCCTGCCCACCTCTCTTCTGGCCAATACATTTAAAATCTGGTCAAGCTGGTCCTCTATCTTTTTTATGCTTTGACTGTGAGAGTTCACAGTCTGTGATAGAGAACCTAGGTTTTACAGTGATGACAAAACCTGTTCTTCAAAGGGGGGGGCTCTAGGCTGATGTGGTGGCAGTGCCAATTGATTAGGCTATGGGGCTGATTGCTGGAAGGCTTGTCTTGGTGCATAGCCCTGCTGAAACTGTGGCTATGGTCTATAAGGTAATGCCAACTGCTGCTGCTGAGGTTACTGATATGTGCCTTGTCTCCACCTCAAATTGGAGTGGTTTCTCCATTTATACCCAACAGGTTGCTGCCCAAATGACTGGCCATCATTGGCATGTTTCATGACCAATTCAGGATATTGGCTGGTTGATGGACATTTCTCAAGTGAATGTGTGGGAGACTGACATATCAGACATGCCTCTACCACATGTGCAGTTATTCTAAGCTGCACCACATTCATTAATTTATCAAATTTTAGGCTCAGGCTGCCCACCTTCCTCTCCAAATCACTGGGCACACTTACTTCATACATCCTTCTTTTAGAGATGACTTCTTTCCCTATCTTAGCAGGAGTCTCAATATTATTTCGGGACAAAGACTCTTGCTGTATAGAATTCTAACTTATAACATCAAAAAGCTCCCAAGCCTCATCAGCAGTCTTGTGGAGGTAAGTACCCCCACATGAGGCATCCACTATATCTCTGCTCTTGGGATCAATTCCTTGGTAGAAGCTCTAGACAAGCTGCCACTGAGGAATTTAGTGGTGGGAACATTGCTTCAAAAGCTCCTTAAACCTTTCCCAAGCTTGATGGAAATCCTCAGTTGGGAATTGAGCAAAGGAAATTACGCTCTTCCTCAACTGGCTAGTTTTGGACATAGGGAAAAATTTAGCAAAAAATTGGCATTGGAGATCATTCCATGATTGTATGTTATTTGCTGGAAGCATGGAAAGCCAAGTTTTGGCTCTGTCTTTTAATAAAAAATGAAAGAACCTCAGTTTGGTGGCTTCCTCTCCCAAGCCAGCAATATTGAATGTGGTGCACAAAGCCAAGAACTCATCAATGTGCTTATATGGGTCTTCTTTACTAAGCCTATGAAATGATGGTAGTATTTGAATGATGGATGATTTAATCTCATAGTTTCCTTAAACAGTAGGGAATTGAATGCAGAAAGGGGAGTTATATGCCTCTGGTGCATTGAATTCCTTCATTGTTCTTTGTTGCTCACCCATCTCTACTACTGGCTCAGTATCCATAGCAGGGGCTTGTGTGGTATTCCTAGGTTTAAGGGCCCTTTCTATCTCAGGATTTAGAGGTTCTAAGTTTGGATTAAGGGACCTCCTATCTAGCATGCATACACACTGCAGCAAGTAAAGAATAACCCATTCAACACACTTAAAGAATTTATAGACAAAAAGAAACTACTAACAAGTACTATTGAGCTACTGAAAATCAATACAACAGAAATGGAACTGAGATTTAGGGAGAAAGAAATGCAAACTAAAGGTAGCTAAGCTCTAGCTACAGTTCTACCTTTTCCCTTTTTCTGCTGTCCAAGTCTGCAAAAGCTAATAAGAAATCAGTAGTACATTTATTCAAAAATAGGCACTACTATAAATTAATTAATAAACACAAAAATTAGAAACTCAAGTCTACAAATTAGATCAAGATCCTTGATAGCGACGCCAAAAATTTATTGTTTGGCATTTCAGGTGCTGAATATTTTGTTAGAAAACATAGTGGTGGTAAGAATATAAAATCAAAATAAAACAGATGGTATGAAAGAGATGGAAATTCAGCAATCTAAAAATACCACAGTCCTGCAAGATCTAGGGCCTGTTGTAGCAAGTTTTAAAAGTAAGTAAGAGATTGTCCCACAGGGATGATGATCTAGAACCACAAGGGTTATTTAGTAGGCCTCCAGATCTGGCAATCCTAAAGAAATGGAGTTTCTGGGGTTGTCACAACTAAAACTAATAAATAAAATGCAGTCCTATCCTATAAAAAGGGTTTTAAAGAATATAAAATGGAGTGGTAAAATGATGAGAAATATGCAGCTGAGATTAAATTAGTTATGCAACTCAGATCTAGAGGTGACTCTACAGTAATCCTTCAGATGACTGTAAGCACATCTGCAAGGTAGAGGAATCTAAATCAACCCCTGTGAACTAAGCTGCTCTCTTAAGGCTATAATTTGTCCACTTGAATGGTCACGGACTATCCTAGGGAGATGCCCAATTCACATAGATTAAACTCATAAAACTAACCTAATCCAAGGGAATGGATTGATCTTAAGGGTATAGATTGTCCACTTGAATGGTCACAAACTATCCTAGAGATTTCCTCCAACTAGTGAATTAAATCAAAGCATAAAAACCATTGTAGACATTATGTTTGTAAGTCTACAAGCTCAAGCATTCATAGGAGCAAACAACCCTTAAAAGTCTAGTGGAAACCACAGACAATCAGAAGTTGAATGGGGACTTAGACTCAGCTGGTCATTGCTACAAAAGGCCTGGAATGACCAAGCTCACAAGTCTGCAATCTCTACAAAATGTCAGATCTAAAATCTAAAAATGGCATTGCAACCCAAAGGAGAGTTTGGATCTGCACTATCTCTCACTTGACTACAAGCTCAAGTGCAGAGAAGAAGACTCTTTCTCAGATTTGTGATTTAGACCAGCCTTAGGGAAATAGTCTGTCCACTTAAATGTTCACAGGCTATCCCAGGGGTTATCCTAATTCTAGATGGCTGAGATTGAACAAGAAAATTGCAACTACCACCATGGTTGCTGGACTACAAGCTCAAGCAACCATGGGTGTATCAAATCCATAGATATCCATGCACAAAATATAAAATAAATACAGATTCAAATAAGCTAGAAAAATGGCATTGCATTGATTGAAATGAAACTTACAATGTATGTCCTCAAGGTAGCAACCAGTGCAAAAGCCCAAATCAGCTCCCAATGCTCACACAACACCCATTACAAATTGAAATAAACTAGCTACTTATAGAAGATCTTAGCCAGCAATGCTGAGCTAAGGAAGAAGAAAAGAAAAATGGATGATCTAACCCTAACCCTAATGACCTAAGCACTCTCGAGCTCACAACCAATTTAGGTTAAAGATGAGATAAGATTTCACAAAAACATGACAGCTTATATATACCCAGTCTCTCACTGCCTTGGCCAATAGGAAAATAGAAGAGGAAACCTAATTTTTGCTTGAAAACGTGGCCCAATGGTGACCCTTGGGTGCCTCAGGATGTGTGGAATCGATGAGAACCTCGCGATGTGTGCCCTAGAAGTTGGGAAATCCCCAAAGTGTCCCAGTGTATAGATTGAGAAGTGGGGATCTTGAGCTTCGGGCGGATGAGTGCTATAATTTAGCCTCTCGTGATGCTGTCGCGTGGTTGATCTTACAATTAAATGAGCATCGCAAGGTTCCTTTTGCATTGAGTATCATAGCTCGTGCAGATGGTTCTCCAGGTGGCTCAATTCGCGGGGATCTCACTGGGCTTACTTGCATCTTACCAAGCTGTCGCGAGGATGAGCTTTGAGCTACGCAGGGTTGATCGCCAGGATGGGCTGTTCATCCTGTGTGGCTGGCTCTATCTTGGTGGCGCACGAGGTCTTCGCGAGAAAATCTTCTGGGACTCTCTCTCCTCTTGAGCTGCGTGAGTTGTGTGTGAGCTCTAAGTGCACTGCACAAGCTATTTTACTATTACAGGCTTGAGCTAAGTGAGAGCTACGCGAGAGGTGTGCGAGAGGATACTATGCTGCATGCTCCAACTACGCGAGATGCTTGCGGGGCTTACTTCTGGGTGAATTGAACTGCGTGAGGGCCTTGCGAGTTTGCTTTCAGCTGTGCGAGAATTCCTCTTTGCATAGTTGCTACTGTGCACAAACTGCTGCAACAGTCTCCTCTGCATGGGTCCACTCTTCTTTCATATGCTTGACTTCTAGTGCACACTCAATAAAAATAGGAACACTCACAGCAGATAGAGTAAAAATATCAAAAACTAACTACAGTTGTTGGAATTTAAGATTGCAGAAATGTAAAGACAACAGAAATAAAACCAAAATAGGGGAGTTAGAGATGCAAACTAATGCAGGGATGCTCCAGCTGCAACTAAACTCTCTTATTTTCCATTGCTTTAAGCATGCAAAAATCCAAAATATCATCAGGAATTTATTCAACACTAAACAAACAAAATCAAGAAATTAATTTCAAACAAAGGGATTATAGCTGTAGTTCATTCACAAATTCCTAAGACACCACAAAGTAAAAAAAAAAAGAAAATAAAAAAGAAAAATGGAAGAAAAATGCAGGAAAACTACTGTTGTAATTTATTCAAACACAATGCCTACAACAAATATAGCTCAACAAAAACACATATTTACTATACTAGATCAAAAAGTCCTCGGCAACGACGCTAAAAACTTGTTGTTTTGTATTCTTAGGTTGTTGATTATTTTGTTAGAAAACATAGTGGTGATAAGAATATAAAATCAAAATAAAACAGATGGTATGAAAGAGATGGAAATTCAACAATCTAAAAATACCACAGTCTTTCAAGATCAAGGGCCTGTTGTAGTAAGTTTTAATGAGTAAGAGTTTATCCCACAGGGAGTGATGATCTGAACCGCTAGAAAATATAGTAATCTCAAGATCTGGCAACTCTAAAGAGAGGGTGTTTAAGTGTCACAGAGCTGCACTAAAGATAGAAATAAAACTACCTAAAGAAAAGGGAAGAAAAAGGATGATGTAGTGTGATAAAATAGCATAAAATTATGGAGAAGTAGACAGCTAAGAATAAATCAGTATTGCAACTCAGTGGTAGACTGTGATCTGCAGCAATCCTTCACTTGGCTACAAGCACAAATGCACGATAGAGGAATCCAACTCAACTCATGTAATTTAGACTTCTCTTAAGGCTATAATCCGTCTCACTTAAATGGTCACAGACTATCCTACAGAGATGATCAAATCACATTGATTAAACTCAGAAAATTAACCTAATCCAAAGGAATGGATTGATCTTAAGGTTATAATCTATCTCACTTAAATGGTCACAGACTATCACTAGGGACTCCCTCCATTCAAAAGGTTAGGTAAGAACATGAACATCATTAGACACTATGTTTGCAATGCTACAAGCTCATACATTCATAGGAGCAAACAACCCATAAAAATCTAGTGAAAATCACAGATAATCAGAGGTTGGATGGGGACCTAGACTCAGCTGGTCATTGCTACAAATGGCCTGCAATGACCCAGTTCACCAGTCTGTAATCTCTATAGTATACCAGGTCTAAACACTGATGATGGTGATGCAAAACAGAGTAGAGTTTGGCTTTGATCAATCTCTCACTATGCTACAAGCTCAAGTGCAGAGAAAAAGAATTCATCTCAGATCTGTTACTAAGACCATCCTTAGGGCTATAGTCTGTCTCACTTAAATGGTCACAGACTATCCTCAGAGGCTATCTTCCTCACAGATAATGAGATAGAACAGGATAACTGCTGCTGCCACCATGGCTACCATGTTACAAGCTCAAGCAACCATGGGAGCATCAGATCTATAAAATCTACGTGATAAGATACATAGAAAATGCAGATCTAATGGAGCTTTAAACATGGAACTTCATTGATTAAGAGAGAACTTACAATGATGGCCCTCAAGGTAGCAGCCTGTGCAAATCCTAAAACTGCTCACTCTTTATTAGAAAACTCATTATAAAACTGAAATAAACTAGCTTCTATAAAGAACTTAGCCCATCATTACTGCTATGCTACGGCAAGAAGAAAGGAAAAAATAAAGAAAGGAAACTAAACCCTAACCCTAATGGTAAAAGCTAAAAGTTTGATTCAGCTATTCTGGATCCTTTACAACATAGATAATAGCACAATATATAGGCAAACCCTAAAACATTTGTGTGCAATAGCCAATCCAAAATAAACATGTTGGGAGCGGATGTCTTGGCTTCATTGTGGCCCTTGGATTTCCTTGGGATGTGTGAGATAGATGTGCACCTCGAGAGGTGTGCCCTAGAATGTGTGAAAACCCTAAAAGGTCCCTGGACATTGAAAACAACAAATTGGAAGTCTGGATCCCGAGCTTCACGTAGTTGAAATGCTGCTGAGATGCCCTTTGAGAGGCTGTCACATGGTTGGATTGAATGCTGAAGAAGCTCACAAGGTTCACAATGTGTGCAGCTTTCTGCTGCTTGCTAGGCTTTCACTGGGCTGCCTCGGGGCAGAGGCAACTCTCCAGGTTCAAGTGCAGACCTCGCGAGGATGAAATGCAGCTTTTAAAGCTCGCGAGGCTCATTTGCAAGCTTGTGAGGATCAAATGGAAGGTTCTCGAGGCTGTCGCAGGGCAGAATTGAAGCGCGCGAGGCTGCGCGAGAATACTTTCTGGGGCTCTCTCTCCTCTTGAGCTGCGCGAGTTCCCTTACCAGGATGAATTGAAGCGTGTCACGTGTTTGGCTTTGCTGCTGAAGTGTGCGAGATATGCATGCGCGAATTAAGTGCTGCAGGCTTATGAACCTCGTGACCATTGCGAGGCCTTTTCTGAATAATTTGAACCTCATGATAGCCTCGCGAGGGTTCATTGCTGCTCCTCTATGCATGGCGACTGCTGTGCACTAACTGTTGCAGTAGTCTCCTCTGCTTGGGTCCCTCTTCCATTCATCTGCTGGGCTTCCAAGGCCCCTTTAGGCAAGCCAAATGGTCCCATATGTATGCCAAATTGCCCCAATGGTGTGAATCACCATGGTGTATTCTCTGTTCAACCCAACACCTCCATAGCTTGGCATAAAATGCAGTCTTGTTGGCTTGAAAATATAGGATTGCAGCATTAAGCCCTGCTTTTGCTGTTATCTACACAACACACTTAAAAAGCATTATAAACTGGCTCAAGGGTCCAACAAAGGTCAGGTTAAGGGGTGGAAAGTGGTACTTTTCAGAGCTTATCACATGGGTCCACTCTTCTTTCATCTGCTTGAATTCTAGTGCACACTTGGGCTACCAAAATGATCACCAAGGTGTATAACACCATGGTGTATCCTTTGTTCTTACATCTGCTTCAAGGCTTGGCTTTAAAATTCTCTTCTTTGGCCTCCAAATGAGTGGACTGTTGTACTAAGCTGCAAAATTATTTTTAACTACAAACACACTCAAAAGAGGTTTATTAGATGGTTCCCAGGTGTAGTAAAGGCTAGGTTAAGAGGTGAAAAATGGTATTTTTCAGTGCTTAACACAAACACACACTCACTCATGGTCATTGCACATTCACATTGATCCCATCAATCCACAATAGTATAGTGCAACTCACCCACATGTGTACCCACTCGACTTACACAGTTTCTGAAACTTGGGGATATTACAACATTTATGCTCATATAACAACCCACTTAAAATTTTTAAACCATCTTCAACTCTCATATAAATCTCTCCATATCTTACCTCTTAGACTCCCTAACATATTCCTAGAGTCTTGTACGCACAATACTGAATACAATACCATACTTTCTCACACTTTCTTTGAAAATCACATATAGCACTACATTTTCCCCTCATCTTTTCTAGATACACGTAAAATTTAAAATCTTTGTCCTCTTTGAACCTAGGCGTGTTTCCAAGTACAAAACGAATGATAACTAGTTAATTGGTGGAAGGTGATTATAAAATTTAACCGCTATATATAATTATTGATTTTATTTTAGTCATTATAATTTTAAATTAATTATTTACTATTCCTTAAGGGATTAATATTTTATTATTAATATTATTATCGATTACTCGTAAATAGTACTCCTTATAATATCTTGCGATTTTACTTTTCATATTATTATTATTATTATTTAATAAATTATTATCACTATGTTTTTCTTAGTATTATTTTTCATTATTATCGATGATACCATATTTTTATTTATAATCCTAATTTATGATATCACCCTTATTATTATTATTATTATATGTATGATACTATTCAACTTTTTCCTAGTTAGACCCTTGAACGATCGGATCAACTTTCATCTATATCATGTTCTCTCTCCTTATATTTCATTATTCGACTATATTTTATAATTAATAGTTTAGCTGCTATTTATTATTCAATTATTTTAGAGTTGTCTTCAATAATATTATTGACATTACTATAATATTTAGTATTGTCATTATTATTATTATTATCAAATTATTTTAAAATTATCGTCCATTTATAAATTATCTATTTTATTGTCCTCAATGCATATTTTGATTTATTTATTATTATTAAACTACCAATGTTTTATCTAATATGATCATCACCATCGTACCAATACTCTTTGCTTAATTATAATGACGTGTTTGACTACCATATTCTCCCCCTTATCTACCATCGATTTATCTCATGATCCGGTTTATGATATACTATGTACTTACGATGCTTGTCTTAAACTATTGAAAGCATACAATGAAAATTGTAGCACTAGTATATAAGATTGTTCCCACGAGGAAGGTCAAAAATCTAGAAAATTTTTACTTGGCTAAAAAAAACTAAAGAATGGTTTTAAGTTCAGGAAAATAAATCTAAATCCTCCAACTTCAAGATTCTGGTTGTCAATTAGTCTCCTTCAGTTCTCAGATATCTATGAAAATTAAAATACCGTTACACTTGGGCGTCAATCAAATATGAAATTCTTTAAATATAGATCTATACCAATATGCAACCTTTCAGAATTTGGGCGTCAATCAAAAACTAGAAAATTGAAGATGAAAAAGAAAATACCATTACACTAATCTTTCAAATTCTCAATCTTAGTCATTAATTAAAATCAAGAACTATCAGATATTCACAAAGCAGGAAAATGCAATAAAATAAATCTAAACTAGAAAGTAATAAAATTGATCTTTCATCTCCCTTGCATGTGTCAATTTCTCTTGAGAAACTACGAATACTCTACTCTAAAACTCCTCTAAGGGTGATTTTCCAGAATCTCAACCTCCGTCATCAATTGATGCTAAGAATCTCTTGGATAGATTATTTTGGATGTCGAGCCCTCTTATTTATAGCTTCTTAAAGGGTCGGTTTACATTATTCGAGTCCTAATAGAAATAAACTACTAAAACAAAAGTTTCCTAATTTAACAAAACTTCTAATCCTAATCTTCCTTGCTTTTAATAGTAGATGCGTGCATGACTCTTTCCTTATTTTCAGTAGCAGAGATTTTCAGGATTCTTCTTCACCAATCTTCTCAGATCCATAGATTGCTAGACTTCTAATTTAAGAGTTCTTTCTATTTTGTACATAGCGGTGCAATTCTGCACGTGATCTTTAGCAGCAGCATATGTGCTTCATATACAAAATCGTATATACAATTTGTTTTTTATCTTCACTACGATTCCTCGATTACGATCGATTGTAAGTTAGCACATTCCATCCATTCCAAAGCTTCTCTTGTAGAATCGTAGATGAGATTTCTTCTTTTCTTTTTTGTTTTCTCTCTCTCGAGATTACGATTTAGATCGCATTCACATGCGATCTTCTTTCTTACTGCTTTTTGTGTTCATTTTGGAAAGATTAATAATTTTAATCTTTTCTGCTTACTGTTCTAAATATCCGCACATCATCACATCATTAGTTGCAAACTGGGGTCTAGCATCACTAAGTTAAGGTTGGTAAAATGATAAATTATGTGACGGATCACACCCCCAAACTTAAATTTTGCTAGTCCCTCGTAAACAAATAGAGATAAACTAATCTAAGAATTTAAATGTCACTTTCGTAGGGATCACCCCTAGGTGATCCCTAGTGGAGGAGTTATGTCTCCTGGAGGTTTCCAATGAAGTTACCTTCAAACTTTAAAATATTTTTTGATTTTTCAAAAAATTTAAAATAAAGAAAAAAATAATTCTAAACTACTTTTTAGTACACCAGTCGATCAACACTTGGTTGTTTAGATTTTCAAAAATAAAATTCCATCAGCCATGAATTCTCATCCTAGCAGTTATCCTTAATCCGAAACTCAATAATTTCAATTCATATAAAGCGTGGAGTGTGTGCGTACCAATAAAAAAATCCATTAATTATAAATTTTTCTAAACTACAGATTTAGAAAACATTTTCATTCAAACTCTCACTATTGGCATACTCTAAAAAAGAATATCAAAATTTTTGGGTTTATCAAAATGATATATTAGGAATAATTTCAAGGATAAATGACAAAAAGATAAATCTCATGGAACAGATAATCAATTTTACTTCAAATGTTTGCTGATTCTCCATAATATTTACCATGCACATCTCTACTAGGCTCATGCTACTGTAAATCATGAATAAAAAAGGTCTTTATTCAGCTTGTAATCGGCTTTGGGTTAAAGGTTCGAAAGAAAGGTAGAGAGGATTAAAAAATTCTAAGAATTTAGCTTATCTCTCACCTATTATTCTTCATCCTTTTTTGTTCTTTTTCTGCTTTAGTAAGTATCCAAAAAGTTGGATAACTTCTTCTCATATATATTTTTTTCTCAATAAATCTCTTTTTCTTTTATTTTCTTTTTCAGATATTGATCAGCCACATAATTTACCATTTTATCACCCTTAACTTAGGGATGCTAGACCCCAGTTTGCTACTAATGAGATGTCAATATGCAGATATTCAAAACAGACAACAGAATAGAGCCAAAGTAATAATCTTTGCCAAAGTAAACTCAAAAAGCAGTAAGAAAGATGATGGTTTATAGATAAGATCCACTGATACTAAGAATTAGTTTGAAAGCTTAGAGAAAGACGAGATACGATCCAATCGTAATCTCGACAGAATGAAGGAAAAATAAAAGAGGCCAATCATAATCTACGATTGATTTAAAAAGATGCTAAAGCCTGAGAGACACACAAAGAGAGAATACAATCAATCAGTGTGCAACCGTGGGATTTTTGATGATCCTATTGCGGCGATGTGCTCGCTAGCAAAAATATAGAGTCGCCACTCGGAGCATTTGGTATCCCGGGATACTTATATCATTTTTATGAGCACCGAAGTGCCACAAATATGACTTTGAATCTAGTCCACACCAAAGGCTCTTGGGTAGGGGCTTCGGTTAACCATCGGGAAGGTGTTGGGCACCTGATCAACCCACCTATCGTGATCTCTACTAATGGCCAAAATAAAAATAAAGTATAAAAAAAGAAAATGATTTCCTCTTGCCCAAATGGGCATTAAATCCTATTTGTGCCCCTCCGTTTCTACTAAAAATTTGGCGGTATAACGACACAAATGGGAGGATGGGAAATGCTAAAAAGAGATAGGAGAAGGAAGGGGAGAGCCGGAGCCTTCGGGCCCTTGTAGCACCGTAGGAGAGCCTTGCGTGGCTTGCTTTGATGAGCTTTTGAAGGCCTTGTATGGTATGGAATGGGATTCTAACTCCTAAGGCTTAAAGCTAAGAAGTAGAGTGAGGGGTCTAGGGGGTATCACACACCTAGGCTAAGGGTTTTGGATGCAAGAATAAGCTTGAAATGAGGTTGGGAGATTCTGGAATTTATGTGAAAATGGGGCACAAAAGTGAGGAAGAACTTCTCACTTTGAGCTCTTTCTCTCTTGAGCAAATTTCTCAACTCCTAAACCAAGGGGTGAGCATCTCTATTGATAGGAAATGGGTGGGTTAAGAGGGTGTTTAGATGCTAATCAAGACTAGGAATTAGGTAATCTAACATCTAAGGTTTCCTAGGGTTTTTGGAGCCTTGAAATGTGGGAGAAGGTCCTCCAATGGTGGATGATAGGGTGAGGCTTTAGACCACTTAATGAGTTGCAAATAGGGTGTAAAAGGGTGCAACAGAACTATCAAAATACACCCCAAAGATCAAGGTGGTCAACAAGTCAAACCCCAATCATGAATTTCGGGGCAAAAAATTAGGGTTACTGTTCATATGCCTGGCACAACTATTAGTTGCACCAAGCAAATGTACAGTAAAATAGTGTTGTACAATGCTTGAAAGTTCACTTTGCGAGGTGGGGGCCCACATTGATACTGGCACAACTATTAGTTGCGCTAGGCTTAAATTCTAGAAAAATGGCATGGCGAAACTAATAGTTGCGCCAGCCAAAAATATAACTGGAGCAACTATTAGTTGCGGCAAGCCATTTCTGGGGAGAAATGGCCTGACACAACTATTAGTTGCGCCAAATCCCTAGGGGGGCCAATTGAAATTACTCTTTTGCCCTCCGAGTTCGGACCGCCATATCTTCTGATGTATAACTCTGATTGGGGCGATACTTGGACCGCTGGAAAGCTGATGACTTCTACTTTTTAATGGTATAAGATTCAATCATAGTAGAAGGTAATAGATAGTCCTAATATACCACTCCTTTTCCAAGGCTCAGAAGGTTAGGTTTAGTTTCAGAACGGGTTCTAAGGGTTGAGATTGATTTCTAAAGGTTCGAGGCAAGTTCCTAAGGGATCTTGGGTGATTCCTAAGGGTTTAGAGGAGTTTTTTTTAAGGGTTCTAGGGTGGTTCCTAAAGGTTCCATACATGCCATCAAAAGTTCGGAAGTGTGCCTCTCTCGAAATGTGTTCCAATCAGGCCTTGGGTAAAATTTGGGTGTCTACAGATGCCCCTCTTTGGTATCCGATTACTAATGATCAAATTCCAAAGAAAAGAGACATCCGAAGAGGCCCAAGGCCTTACTGATGGGTCCACTGTATTCAGAACAAACCTCAAACATCAGGTGAGTAACATGCTGAGAAAATAAAAGCCCTGTATGTCAGGAAAAACGTCCGTCTCTCAAGGTAATCGGTTCCCAAGCGCTTAGCAACATTATTGGGCATAACCGAGGTGGGGTGAGTTGTGAACTCCCTATAGTCGGGAAAGACATTCACTTCTCGAGATGATTTGAAGGTATTTAATGTTTAAGATTCATTCTAAATATAACAACTTTGCCAGTAAGAGGGGTGATCGACCCACATTCAAAGATAGGCGCTAAGCAAATCTACGCAAGGCTCCACAGTTTGCGTTCAATCCTACGAGGCATTTGATTGCCCCATTTGACTGTTCGTGGGTGCCCCTACTATTCGAGGTCTTTGGGGGAACCCATCGATCTCGAAGTTAATTTAGCATGACTACCCGAGCGGAGTGAATGGACGTCACAACACTTTTTGGGAGTATGCCATTTTTGAAAACGTGCCCCGGATCAATGTGACCTAGAGCATCTAGCTTCAACTACCTTGAACAGATCCAACCAAACATTGGGTGTCTCCTAAAAGGGACATCCAATCCTGGTTTCTGCCAACAATAATCATAAACATCATTTAACTATGCATAACCATGCACCCATCAGGGGCAATAAGCAACAGCAAAGGTGATGGAAGCCCTGACCCGAACCTGCCTGGGTATAATTTACGGAAACAAACCACCATCATACGGATACCCAGACACATAGCGTACACTTTACAGGGATATCGCTGCCTACACAGGTTTTAAGCCTGCAGAAAATAAAGAGAAAATGAACCCTTCTGAATGCATGGTTGCACATAGTTTGATTGATATGTAATCTCATTCTCAATAGGCTAGTCTCAACCAACGACTGACCTTTTCCAACGGAGAATCTGAAGCTTAAGACACTTAAGTTCATAGGAATCCGAAACTGAGCGCTTAGCTCGAAGATTTAGCAGTGGAGTTAACCTGATCAAACATTGACGGTTTGATCATGATTGACACCGTTGCTCCTACTTTGAAGTAGGATCCAAAGATCTAAGGCGGGCCTTAGACTTAGGACATTGACGTAACACAACTGCATTGCCGACAAATGCTGACCTTTTACTGCCTTATGCTTGTGCATAGCTCGGTGGGGAAACACAAATAAGTTTTTATTTTATGTGTTTTATTTTGGTGATTCCTGTGATTTTTTTTTGGATTTTGAAACTATTATTTTATGTGATTTTTTTGGCTTTTTCCAAGTTGTCATTTTATGTGTTTTTTTTTTTAGATTTTTCAAGTTGTTATTTTACGTGGATTATTCCTATTATTTTATGTGAATAATTCTAGCTTTTTTTGTGGGGATTTTGTCATCATCATTCATTTTTTTGGATTTTTCTTCATATTTTTCTGTGTAGGATCGGGATGCCTATTGATCTCAACTTGCTTTTATTCTAGCACGGATTCCCGGGCAAGTTGAAGGAAGATCGAAGTGTCATCTTGGGAGCGCGTGCATCTGCCAGGAGTGACAAAACCAATCAAAAGAGAAGGGGGGAGGACCGGCTTTCCTATCTGGCCCGTACCAGGCCCGAGACCCGACCTAAGTGCCTGGCGCAACTATTAGTTGCGCCAGGCCAATAGGGGCCTTGGAATTGCCTGGCGCAACTAATAATTATGCCAAGCCAAAAATGGGCACAAATTTGCCTGGCGCAACTAATAGTTGCTCCATACTTGGCTGGGGACCAATTTAAACAGCCCAGGCTTGAGCTGTGAGGTTTCATTTCACAATTTTCTCCCCCCTTTCTCTTAAAGCCAAAAATCGACCCCTTTTAGGGTTCTTTTGCATTGCATCTACGCGTGCTTCATTGCCGTTATTCGCTTTTGTTAATCGATTGCCGCCTTGTGCTAGATCAAAGACCCAATTTCTTTCAAAAGGTAACCATTAAAACTTTTTTTTTTCTTGACTTTTCTTGCTTTTTTTTTTCTTGCGAATATGATCATGATCTTGTATATTTTTTTTGAATGCATAATGGTTTATTTTTCGTTGCAGATGTATTTATTAATGGTGTGTGGGTGATTTCTTATGAACAATGCCCTATTTTTTGTTTTTTTTTTTTTTTTTGGTTTATGGATTTATTAGTGCCTAATGTATGTGTTTTTTTTGTTTTTGTTTGTGCATATAGAATGGAGAGTTTTTTTTCTCTTTTGTCATTTTTCTATTGTTTTGTTTTTTTTTTTGTTTTGTATATAAAGCATTGGATTTTTTTGGGGTCCCTTCTTTGAATGCTAATTTTAGGGAAAAAGGGGTTTTTGGTTTCTTCTTTCTCTTTTTTTTTTGTTAAGCAAAATGACTTTTGATTTCTATATTTTGAAAGTTTTAATTGCATATATGTTTGTTTTTTTTATTTTTGTGTGTTTTGTTGTTTTTTTTTTTTATAAACATAAAAGAAGGATTTTTTTTGGAGTTTTGATTGATGATTTCTTTGGAGCATAAGGACTTTTTGTTTTGTCTTTTTTTTTTGTAAACAAAATAAAAGGATTTTTTTTGGGTTTTAATTAAATAATTTTTTTTGAAGCATAAGGACTTTTTGTTTTGTCTCTTTTTTTGTTGTTTTTGAAAACAAAGTAAAAGGATTTTTTTTTTTGTTTTTCTTAATGTAATGGAAGGGCTCCCCCCCCTTTTTTTGGTTTTTTGATTTAAAGAAATGACATCAATGATCTATTTTTTTTTGACTCGCTTTATTATTTTTAAACATGGAAAAGGGGAATTTATTTTATTGTTATTTACCCCTTGTTTTTTGCATTTTGACTTTGATCTTTGATGATAATTTTTTTTTGTTGCATGTGTATCTTTATTTCTGAAAATAGACGGCAAAATGGTGAGCATTCTTACCTCCCCTTGGCGCATAGTATATCATGGTTCTTTATTATTGACTTGCCCCGATGTGATTACCCTTTTGTTGCCCTAGCATGTCGGGCGATGATGAGCATATTCTTGAGGAGGGACACGAGGACGGGCCTGAGATAGTATATGGTCCGCGAGGGGAGCAGTTCCTCTAGGTAGAGCAGAGAGCTGGCCCATGGCTCGAAATGTAGGGCGAGGCTGCCCGAGTCAGCCTCCTACATCAACAGCATACCCATATTTTAAATTTTGGAATAGCGGGCAAGGTAAAAGAGAGGTTCAATTTATTTCCTTTGTGCGGCTTTGCTTTACTTCCGTGATCTGATGCGCATTTCTTTGGATGTAGGACCTTCCCAACATTGTATTTCGTGGGGGGTGGCTCGATTTTCAAGACTTCTACCTCTATGACCCTCTTGTAGTGAAGCTCCTATTGGCGCAAGTGGGCTTTGGGGAGTTTCTGTCTTGCCCTGCTATGAGGGCCGATGCCGCCTACTTGAAGGCCTTGATCGAACTGTTTCACCCTAAGACGATGACCTTCCATATGTCGTACGCTGAGATGACCTTGACGCTCGTTGATTAGGCAATGATTACTGGCATTAGGATGGGAGTGATACTGATAGCCGCCCTCGCAGTGTCGAGTAGAGAGGACATCATCCGACTGATTGGGGCCTATCCCCCTCGTGGGCAGACGCATGGTACTAAGGTCAAGATGACCTGGCTGACCGCCCTTTATATGCCTGATGAGTTAGTGGATCTGGGTCAGCCAGACAGGGTGCTTTATATCACACTCGAGAGGGTGATCGTCCTGGCTCGCATCACTCTCCTACTTTTGCTGGGCAAAACCCTTTTTGCCAATGCGAGAGGTGGCCGAGTCAGCCTAGCGTTGCTGAGCGTGATGGACAATTGGGGCGACGCCCATAGGTATGACTGGGGTGGGGCCGGGTACGCATGGCTGATGTATAATGTAGCTCAGGTCACGACTGGGGATTCCAAGTCCACCGTCAGCTTTTGAGTGGCCTTAGAGGTAATCCCTAGCTCTTTCTGTCCATACCGGTTTTACTTGGACGGTCTTTTATGCTACTGACATGCTCTTTGTATAATGCTTTTCTCAAGTATGGGGGTACCATCATTTCCATCCTGGGCGCCCGCTTCTCCATTTAGATGCGCTCACCTATCCTCTCCTTAGCAACTGGAATCAGGCCCGGCGCCGTGACGTAGGCCTGAAGCACCTAGAGTGGGCTTGATATCTCAACTCGACCTGATGGTTCCTGAGCAGGTAAAGCTCTTTTTCTACCTTGTTTGTTTAGGCTCAGAAATACTCTTCTATTGACGTGCTACCTGTTTGGCTGCCTTCTGACTTGGACAAATCCTCCATGACCCGTACATTGCGTTCCCCTTATGGGATCGGGCAGTCGTAGGCCCCTCTCTCATGTTTAACAACCGCCGCGTCGTTTTCTTTTATGGGCCGTGGGCCAAGTTTTACTATTTGGGAGAGCGGGTAGTGCACCAGTACTAGGGCTAGTATGTCATACCCGTGGACCCTCCTATTGATGTGTGGGACCTTGTAGGCAGTGTTGAGGAGCTCATAGCGGCCTTTCTCAACAATGGGCTACCTATCAATGCCCTCTTTGTGCCCGGAGACTATCATGTTTGGTACGAGTGCCTACCTTATCGGTTCATCTTGCCGCGCTTTGTACCTAGCACCAATTTCCTTGCATTTGGTGGCCCCCTTGGTCAGGTAATTCTCCTCAGCTTGGACTAGTTCCCCTTATGTTCTAATTCAGCCTTTGTTTTTTTTTCTAAGCGAATCCTTATTTTGTTCATAGTTTGCTCAGAAAGATGAATTGGATGGCAAAGGCGGGACAGGTGTAGCTGACACGTCAAGGGTAGATCCTTTTGGTGCCGGCTCCTCTGATGCGGGTTCCTCAAGCGACGGTTCTTCTGGTGTTGGACCATCGGGTACCTCCCATGCCGGTACCCCTAGTGGTGACTCGCCTGTGGTTTATGGGACCTTCCGATGCCAGGATGATAGCTTCCTTTCGGGCATCTGTGCTGATGTGGATAGGCAAGCGCGGCTCTCTGCTGAAGCGGCCCGTGTCCCTCCTCCTGAGGTGATCCCAGGGGTCAGTCCTTTGACGACCCATCTCTTTCTCGTTTCGGTCTCCATTTGCACATGTTTTATGATTGTCCTGAAAGCTAATATCGTATCTTTTTGAACGTAGGACTTTAACTTGGCCATGGAGTATGCGACGTATCATCACCATATTGCGGAGCTCAGGGAGGTGGAGACGGTGGGTACCTTGCTGCTCTGCTTCTCCTGCTTGTTTTATTTATCATTTGTCCCTCAATTGGTCCTGATTTTTGATTTTGACTGTGCCTTGCAGCGTGCACGTGCCAAGGAGTCACGCTCCTTGCTTAGTAGGATTTCGTAGGCATGGTCTAGGGTGGGGGATATGCGGACTTTCCAGAGCTCCTCTCGTCATCGGAAAAAGCCCAAGGGCGCGGGCAAGGAATAGGCTTTAGTTTCTGCTTTAAAACTCAGTACTCGTAGGATTGGATTTTGATTTTTTAGACAATTTTGGATGGATGATGTGACACTTTGATATATATATATTTTGAAAATATTTTTGGTGCTTTTGTCTTGATTGCATGCCATGGTTTCCTTGTATCATATCTATTTTTCTGCAAGACGTGTTTGCCAAATGCTCTTAGAAAGCGACTTTTTGGGTAGCATGCTTTGATGTAGGATCAATCCCTTGGCTTGAAGAAACTCGAGTATGAGAAAAGCCTCATTGGGGGGCCCACAAGGTGTTCGCTAAAATTCTTCAAAGAACTTTTTGGTGACGAAAGTCTCCGAAAATTATCGGTTAGGAACATTTTTAATGCAAAAGACTTAGCTCTCAGTCTCATTTTGAAAATCCCTTTCTTTATCGGGGGGAGAGTTTCTCCTTGGTAATTTGCGATATTTTGGCCGAGTTGGAGGTGGGCCGATCTATGATGCATTTGTTGCTCGTCGAGCTGTATCGATGCCTTGATGCATTTGTTTCAGGCAGGGTGGAGGGCCTTCAGGGGTGTCCCTTGCTACTCCAGGTCTGGTTGTGCGAGCACCTCACTATCTTGGGGCCTATGCCCCACTTTTATATTGCCAGAGGTGAGGCGGCTCAGTGCTTTTTGGGTAGGTGCCACCTGCTTCCACAGGGAGATTTATTAGTTTTGAAGCTTTGGCTGACCGATGCTGAACTGATATGGAGGCTTCCTTGGTTGGACCGGACCTTCCCAGTAGTTCACTCTAGAGACCATGAGGGCATCACCCTCCTAGGATTGACTGGCAGCACCTTCTACTTCCCATTTTGGGTGTTGCGTTAGTTTGGCTGCACTCAGTAGGTCCCTTGCGAGGCCAAACCCCCTTTATATGATTTGATCTTTTCTAGGGGGTCCTCAGGGGATATAGATCAAATCGCCACTCTCTGGGAGACACTCTAGTTGACGTTGATGTGCGACATGGAACAGGGAGATTTGGTTCAGTCTTCTCCTGAGTATGAGGCCTGGCTAATGACTGAGTAGCCTATTGCCGGCAGTCTGGATTTAGCGGAGAGTGTTGATACTAGAGGCCCCTGGCCAAAGAAAGAGACGGTGCTCCGAGCCCGCATTGAGCTACTGGTGGATTATAAGAGGGTCCTGCATGAGCTTTTGGCACAAGAAAAAGTTAGAGCAGAGATAGCGAAGAGCGAGGTCCTTCGTTTGAAGGGATCATTGAGTGTTGCCTTTGGAGCTGCCGATTCTTCTTGGAAGAGGTACAAAAGCTTGCATAATCGCTAGTTGATCGAGTAAAATATCCGGGAAGATGACTTTCTTGTCGAGATTAGCGCATTGAAGCGCGAGCTGGGCCGCTAATTCCTTCCTGCACATATAACTTTTTGCACATATCAAATACATAGAAAAGGGGCGTAAGAAACCCCTTCACAGATACACCTACTTTTTGGTATACATATTTCCTTGTATTTTTTTAGCTTTTCGCTGTTTTTGTAAAGAAAGAAAGAAAGAAAGCTAGTCATCACACCAGCTACTTTTTGGGATGTGGTGTAAGCGGTGCATTCGTAAAAGAAGGGAAATTATCATATACATAGACTCTTTTTTTTTTTCTTCCTGTTTTGTGCCTTTTTTGGGTGTGGTGCCTTAATTATTGGGTGAGACCTCGGGTCCTCTTTTGAGCACGGTCGGACCCTTTTATACGATCAGGCTTGAGTGAATTTCAACAGTTTTACCAAGCCTAGTACGTTAATCCTCTTTGATTGAGTTAAACCTTTCTCCTTACCTTGGGTCATACGTTTAACAAAGTATTTTCACAAAGGCAACTCTTGTTGGGGCCCGATTTGAACTAACATGAGTGGCCCAGTCGGAAAAACGGGCTACGGGGAGAGTAACCAAGAGGGCTCTTCAAACATTTTAGTTAATCATTTCAAACCCTTCTGTCTCTCTTTTTTTTTCCTCTTTTTTTTTTTATTTATCTCCTTTTTTACCCGTGGCGCCCTTTCGGGTTTTCACCACGTCCATGGGTTTAGCTCTCTTACCCCAAGCCCTTTCGGGTTTTCACCAGGTCCGCATAAACTCGCTGTTGTTACCCGTAGCGCCCTTTCAAGTTTTCACCATGTCCATCTTGCTTTAAGCTTATATTTTTGTTTTATTTTTTCATGTTATTTTTTTTTAACAGCCACGACATAGTCGTCGATTCCATTATAGCCGGTTGAATGGGTTCCTAGTGTCGTCTCACAACTCGACTTGTGTTGACTTAACATATATTATGACTGCTTGGAAACCTAAAAGAGGGCTTTCTTCAGGTGCAACTTGGCCATGGATTAGGTTAGGATTTGAAGGTATGCTAAGCTAAAAGGGTTTCCTTGATACGGCTTCAGTTTTCTCAACATACTTTCTACCTTGGGCGTTTTTACTGTACATGCCCCATGATTTTTTTATATTTTTTTTATTCTTTTTGCCCCATTTCAGGCAATCTCTTTTTGAGGTTTTGCTTTTTCAAATTTTTTTGGATTTTGATAGTAACTTTACTTCCCTCTTTTGTATATGTACACATACATTTTTTTTTGGGGAAGGGGTTTATTGAAAGAAAGGCCCAAGTTCAAATGGGGTAGCAAAGGATATCATCATTTTTAGGGATGCTTTTTGGCTACTGTGTTTGGAATGATGGCCTCTTTTGAGTAATTCTTAAATAGTCACACATCTGTTTCACCAATACTTACCTTATCGCAATAGATTAAGAGTAGAATCATCGGATGTATCCTGCATTGATGGGCTCAGGAAGATGATCTCTGTCCATGGTGGTGAGGCGGATGGCATATCCCGGCAGCACTTCTCGAGTGACATACGGTCCTTCCCAGTTTGGCTTGAACTTTCCTCTCGGATCGGCGTGGAGGGATGGGAAGATCTTCTTCAGTACAGTGTCTCCTACCTTTAGATTTCGACCACAGACACATTTATTGTAAGTGCGTGCGAGTCACCCCTGGTAAACTTGAGTACGACACAAGGCTAGGAGTCTCTTCTCATCCATTAAGTTAAGCTGATCAAAGCAGGATCTCTCTCTTTTTGCTTTAGGTAAGCCTGATTCCATGAGGATTAAGAGTGAGGGTACTTCTACCTCAACCAGTAGGACGGCCTCAGTTCCATACACAAGGGATAATGGTGTTGCCTCTA
Organism: Chloranthus sessilifolius; assembly: GCA_021018995.1. Lineage (NCBI taxonomy): Eukaryota > Viridiplantae > Streptophyta > Magnoliopsida > Chloranthales > Chloranthaceae > Chloranthus > Chloranthus sessilifolius. The sequence continues at coordinate 150,591,827 of CM037584.1, read as the reverse complement.
TAGCGGTACAGGTCGACGTTCTATAATCCCACAAAGCAAATGGTAGCATCTCGCTCCAATCTCGGTAGGTGATGACCATTTTCTCGAGGATGCAGATGACCGTCTTATTAGCAGCTTCCACGTCTCCATTAGTTTGAGGCCAATATGGTGATGGGAGATGGTGCTTGATCTTGTATTACTCACAGAAGACTCGGATGCGCTTATTCGCAAAGTTTGTGCCATTGTCTGTGATGATATCTTTGGGTACTCCAAATCGGCACACTATTATTTTTGAAAAACTTCTCGACGTGACTGACCGTGATATTGGCATATGATGCTACTTCAACCCACTTGGTAAAGTATTCAATGGCGACAAGGATGAACCGATGTCCATTTGATGCTTTTGGATAAATCATTTCGACGATGTCAAGGCCCTAGGTAGCAAATGGCCAAGGAGTGGTCATGCAGTGAAGATCGATGGCAGAAGCGTGAATCAGACTGGAGTGTTCCTAAAACTTGTAGCATTTCTGAACATGTTTACAGCAATCTGATTCCATAGTGGTCCAAAAGTATCCTTGCCGCAGAATTTTCTTAGCAAGCATGTGACCGCTAACGTGGGCTCTGCATATTCCCTCATGGATCTCCTTCATGATATTGATCGCCTCACTTTCAATAAAGTACCTGAGTAAGATGTTATTATAGGATCGCTTGTAAAGGCACTCTCCGCAAATGACGTAGCCAGCCGCTAGATGTTGAATGGTTCGTCTATCCGTCTTGGATGTACCCTCAGGGAAAGTTAGTGTCTCAAGAAAATTCTTGATATCTGAGAACCAAGGTGGCTCATCATCAGGCTTTGTAGGTTCCTCAATCTGGAGGCAGAAGACTGGCTCATTCCTCTGCTCGATCATGATTGGCTTCATCTCAGCACCATACAGGATTTCTATCATTGATGCCAACATTGATAGTGCATCAGCTAAGCGATTCCTTATCCGAGGGACATATGAGAATGTCACATCTTGGAAGCAAGCTATCAGATCCTCGAGGTGCTCATGGTAAGGGATCAGTTTCTCATCTTTTTTCTGCCAATCTCCATTCGTCTGGCATATGATTAACTACGAATCGCCAAACACTCGAAGGTGAGTTACGTTCAAATTGAGAGCTGTCTACAGACCAACGGTAGAAGCTTCATATTTAGCCAGGTTGTTAGTGTAAGGGAAGTTGAGCTTGATAGAGACGGGTATGTGGGATCCTTTCAGCAAAATTAGAATGGCATCAACTCCCTGACCCTCGACATTTGCTACCCTGTCAAAGTGCATTACCCATGATTCTTCTGCTTCTTCTGTATTGTCTTCGGTCATTAATAGGATGTTTTCATCAGGGAATTCAGTTCTCAAAGGCTCATAGTCTGGCAAAGGATTGTCAACAAGATGATCAACAAGTGCCTACCCCATAATCGACTTCTGAGTGATGTACGTGATGTCGAACTTAGATAATAAGAGTTGCCAGTGTGCAGTCCACCCAGTGAGAGTGGGCTTCTCAAACAGGTATTTCAATGGGTCCATTTGGGCCAAAAGTAGAATGGCCTGAGAGAGCAAGTAGTGGCGGAGCCTCTGAGTAGCCCATACAAGAGCTAGGCAAGCTTTCTCCAGATGAGAATAGCACATTTCATAATCAGTAAACTTCTTGCTCAAATAGTAAATGGCCTGCTCTCTTCTCCCTGTTTCATCATGCTGCCCTAAGACACATCCCATCGAAACTTCCGTCGTGGAGAGGTACATCAAGAGTGGTTTCCCTGGCTCGGGTGGTACCAACACAGGTGGGTTAAGGAGGTAGCCTTTGATTTTATCGAATGCTGCCTGACAATCATCATTCCATTCAGCAAGTAAGTTCTTCCTTTGTAGCTTGAAGATCGGCGTGCAGATTGGAGTTAGTTGCGTAATGAATCGACTGATATACTATATTCTGCCCAAGAACCCTCTAACCTCTTTCTCTGTAGACGGTGGTGGCATCTCTGTGATAGCTTTGACCTTGACTGGGTCGACCTCGATCCCTCTCCTACTGATGATGAATCCTAACAATTTTTTGGATATAGCGCCAAACGTGTACTTCTGTGGATTCAGACATAATCTGTACTTTCTTAGCCTCTCAAATAGCTTTTAAAGGTTTACCAAGTGATCGCTTTGCTCCGGTGACTTGGCTATCATATCATCGACATATACTTCAATTTCTCAATGCATCATGTCATGAAACAACACAGTCATAGCTCTTTGTTATGTTGCACCGACATTCTTTAGCCCAAACGGCATGACTTTGTAGCAGAAGGTTCCCCAAGGAATGATAAATGCCTTCTTCTCTCGATCTGCTTCTGCCGTCTTAATCTCATTGTATCCCGAGAATCCGTCCATAAAAGAAAGCATCTTGTGCTTAGCAGTATTATCGACCAAGATGTCGATGTGTGGCAGTGGGAAATCATCCTTCGGGCTCGCCCTATTCAAATTTCAGAAGTCGATGCACATGCGGACCTTTCCATCCTTCTTCGACACAGGCAAGATATTGGCTAGCCACTACGGGTACTTGGATATCATGAGGAACCCCACGTCATACTACTTGATGACCTCGTCCTTGACTTTCAACATCCACTCGGGTCAGAGACGTCTCAGCTTCTGCTTAATCGGCTTCATATCAGGGTAGAGAGGTAACTGATGCTTGACCAAATCGGTGTCCAGGCCGGGCATGTTCTCGTATGACCAGGCAAAAATGTCTTGGTATGATTGAAGGAAGTCGATCATGCTTTTTCTTTCCTCAGGAGACAGCGACGTTCCAATCTTGGTAATCCGAGGAATCTCCTGAGTCCCTAGATTAACGTCCTCAGTTTCTTCTATAATGGGGGTAGGGCCATGCTCAAATTTGGCAAACCGGTCAAGGAGCTCATTGGGGAGCTCCTCCAAAGGACTATCTTCGTCCATACTCGTAACTCCTACCTCTTGTATTTCTACAGGAAAGGGGTCGATTTTACGTGGGACGGGTATTTCGATTAAGGCATTCTTTTATGGGATTTTATCTCGAATTTTAAATGATAATATTTAAAGACTTTATATTTTTTTGATGTTTTTAGAATTTTATATTTTTTCAATGTTTTTGAGATTTTTGTTTTCTTCGGAGATGGACCCTTGGCAGCACGAGTCTGTGTATATACAAGGTATTTCCTGCCAAGGGCTTATCTCACTTTTTATAGGTTGTTTTTTTTTTAGAAATGAGTGCCAAATGTTAGGCCACTCCCCACTTTTAGGGTTTGGGGCAAAGATACCCAATTGCGTACCTGAGGGGCCGCTCCTTTACCAGTTGGGATGAAAGGTGCTGACTGATATGACTCTTTGGAGTCAACCTCCATCATATTGATCCTCATTTCATCCGAGATAATGCCCTCAAACGTTAATATCATTTTGCGATGATTTACCACAGGGGGAGTTTGTTCAGGTGCTGGCCGTCGTTCCTCGAAAAGGGACAACACAGCCAAATCTATTTCTAGGTTGGAAAGGGAGATCTAGGGATTGGTGGGATGGACAGGGGATATGGGTTTGTATGGGGTCAAATGGGTTACCCCATTTCGATCGATCCTTATGACCCCAGTGCTGACAAAGGATTCCTTGATGTGCGGCCTAGTGCGAGGTTTCTCTTCTATGTTGATTCCTCTTACCCTTGCAGCTGCAGCGACCCTAGCTTTCTCTTTAGCCTCTCGGACCTCTTTCTCTGTGGGCTTATAACCTAACCTGAATCGGACCTTCTGCCCTTGGCAATAACTGGCTCTCTTCTGCCCTGCAGTCTAGACCCGAGCCCTCGACCTTTCTGATAGCCCCACTTTTGGAGCATAGCCACCGCTGCTACCATTCTGCCTCCATTTTTAGGAATGATACCCTCAATGGGCTCTGGGAGAATTGTTGAGACCTCATATTCCAAATTGTGAAGGTTGACATCCTCAGCGGTGTGCGGTACATCCAGTACATTGGGCTTCCCCATGTTGTTGGTGGCCTTTTCTTTCTCGCTGTGCCCCTCACCGATGATTGTGATAATCTTGTCCCCCAACACAAACTTGAGTTTCTGGAGCAATGTGGAAGGTATGGCTTCGACCTCGTGCAGCCACGGGCGCCCCAACAATAGATTAAACTAGGATTTGATGTCCATTACTTGAAACAAGATGGAAAAGGTCATTGGCCCTATCAATAGCTCAAGATCAACTTCTCTCATTTTTTCTCTCCTAGTATTACCAAACCCTCTAGCGCTGGTTCTTGTGGGCCTTGACATGCATGGATTGACCCCGATTTTGATGGCAGTTCTTAATGGGCATATATTCAATGCGGACCCATTGTCGATTAGAACCAAGGGGATTACCATATTTCTAGACTCGACTGTTATATTCAAAGACTTCGAGTGGCTGCCTCCTTCCTCCTATAAGTTAGCGTCAGAAAATGAAATGGCATTGGGAGCCATTACCTGACCAATTATTTGCCTGACCTCATCTGGGCTGACTTGAAGTGACACATGCGCATTTTTTAATGCCCCCATTAATGCTTGGAAATGGAGTGGGGACGTCATTAACAGATCCCACTGTTGCTGCCCCAGCTGTGCTTTCTTTATTTGTTTGTGGTAAAAGAAATTTAAAATCAAAATAACACAGGGGATGAAATCAGCACAACTGGGGAGTCCTAGACCTGCAAGATACAGGGTCCATTGTGGCAAGTTTTGATAAGTAAGAGTTTGTCCCACAGGGAAAGATGATCTACAGCTCCAAGGGAGCCATCTCTAGTAGTCCCTTCAGTTCTGACTACAGATCTGGCAGTCCTTAAGGGAAGGGAGTTTAAGGTCACTTAGTTTACAAATCCTAAGGTAGCCTAATGTCTGAACTGCTGAAAGGGTTGAGAGGATGGATGGAGTGTGGAAAATAAATATAAAAGGGTGAGAAGTATGTTATTGAGCCTAGATCAGAGGAGTTTTGTAACTCAGATTCAGATATGATGTTATAGAAATCCTGTCCAATGGCTATGTTATCACCACTGAGGAGAAAGGTTCCAACCCATCTCTCTGCCATGATTCAATCCCTTAAGGTTATAACCTGTCCACTCAAATGGTCACAGACTATCCCATAGGGGAACTACAATCCAGGGATGGGTCAAAACAAGTTAATCATTGTAGGCACTATTTCATCCAGGCTACCAGCTCAAGAATCCATAGGGAACCTCAACCTCTAAAGCTCTATGTGTGGGGCTAAGGCTGTATAGGACCATGATAGCCCAGACACAGAACCAACAAGAGATTGAGTACAACCTTCGACCTAGCTGTCCATTGCTTGAGTGAGGCTACAATGGTTCAGTCACAAGCCTATAATCTCTATAACCAGATCAGATCTAACATCTGATAGCGGATCTATACAAATATAGGGGAGTCTGCCTTTATACAATCTCCCACCAGGCTAATACAAGCTCAGGTGCAAAGAAGAAGGATCCATCTTGGATTGGTGGATTAGAATCACCCTAAGGCTATAACCTGTCCACTTGAATGGTCACAGACTATCCCAGAGGCTATCCTCCTCATGGAGCCCAAGACAAAACAAGAATATCGCTGCCACCACCATGGTCACAAGGCTACCAACTCAAGCTCCCATGGGGATTTCAGATCTAGTGGGTCCTGTGGTGGGGCTAAGGCTGTATATGACCATGATAGCCCAAACACACAGGTCACTTGGATCTGAGTGGCCCTTAGAATCAGTCCTCCATTACTTTGAATCACAGCCAAAGCAATGGCGGATCACGAGGCAGCAGCCTTGCATAGAGCATAACACATTCAAACACAAATCCCATAAAGTACAAATCCTATTACAAAACTTCCATTAAAGTAGTTTAAAATGCATACAAAGACATAGCCAGCAAGTGCTGGACTATGGAGAGAAGGAAAAAGAAAAAGAAAATTACTTACAGCTACAAAAGGAAAGAAAAACAATCTCAGATCAAATCTCCAAGAGATGAGACGTGTTCCAAGATTTCTAAGATTTTCCAGGATGTCTAAACCTATGCTAAGTATGGGTTTATATAGCAGTGGTGTGGCGGCGCATTAGGGTTAGGAAACCCTAATTTTAGCAATGCCACGTGGCCTAATAGTGATCCTTGGATGCCTTGGGGGGCGTGCATAAAGATTTAAGCATGGGAGTGCGTGCCCTAATTACTGGAAATTCCCAGAGGGTCCTCTGCTGAAGAGATGGAAGTTAAAGTTCAGAGCTTTGCTAGGTAGCTATTATTTCCCAGACTTGTCGCGTGGTAGCTCTTGCTCTTCGTGAGGATGGTTTGACATTGAAGCTTCAACCGTCGCGAGGTTGCCTTGGTTTACTCTTCAGGCAATCGCACGGTAGAGAATTGCGCTCTCGCTGGATTAGGCTTCGCGAGGTTGAGTAGACATCAAAGCCTCAGATGTCGCGGGGTTGGAGTTCACGCAGTCGCGAGGTAGCTGCGCATTCACTGGGTTGATCTTCGCGAGGATGGATTTGAATAGCGCGAGAACTTCACGAGCACTTCTCTTCAATGGACTTCGTGAGTTTCCTCGCGAGGTTCTAATGAGTTCTGAACTGCACGAGGTTCATGTCTTAATTGATCTTCGCAAGGATGGCTCTGTCTTCGCGAGGATGCTTTCTTCTTGAATATCATAAGAACTGCGCAAGGAGTTCTCTTATGATATTTGCATCCCGCGGCTACTGTGCGACAGCTGCGTGAAGCGTCTTCTGAAGCTCTCTCTCCCTAGCCGTTTTGAGCGAACTGTGCGAGGCTGAGAGAGGTCTACTTTGAACTACGCGAGAAGTTGTTTGTAAAGTCTTGGGAAGCTCAGCTGGACTGCGCGAGGCATATTTCTCCTGAATCCTCTAAAGCTTGGGTCAGTTGCGTGAGGCTCATTTCAAGTCTGGATTCAGAGTTCATCCTTCTGAGGGACTTCTGGTGCCAAAACAGGCTCCTTAGCAGGATTCCTGGCCTTATTTCATTGCTGATTATTATCTACATAAAACACTTAACAAGAACTTATTAGATGGCTAAGGGTCTAATCAAAGGTTAAGTTAAGGGGTGAAAAGTGGTACTTTTCAGATCTTAACTCCCACATAGTGATATGGGTGGACATTCTCCTTAGCTGAGTCTCTAGTATATGTTCCCGACTCATTTATTCGAAGGGGTTCACAGTGCTATCTTTCTTCCCCTCTGGTTGGGCTTGTGCTGCTATTGGTACTTTTGGTTGCTTTGATATCCTCCTAGACTGCGTGACAAAGTCCACCGCCCCTTCTCTGTGACTGCCAGCATTGACATCTGTTTGTTCATAACTCAGTGGGACCTGGTGAGGATCATAGGTCGGCCCCGATATCTGAAACAGTATAGCTGCCGGTACCAGAGACACTTGTATTATGGGCTCAGGAGGTGTGGGCAACACTTGATTTATTTTGGTGGTAGCGGGTTGGGTGGCTGGATTGGGCCAGATAGGGGTGGTGAAGCTTGAGGGTGGTGGTACTAGGGGAAAATGGGTAAAGGTAGGCCATTGGTAGTTGATGGGTGGTGGAGGATTGGGGGTTTGATGGGCCATGGGGTAATCGATGGGAGTGGTAGAGCTTGCAGGTGGTTGAACTGGGGGTAATGGGGTGGGCACAGGCCATTGATAATTTATTGGCGGTGGAGGATTGGGGGCCTGTTGGTTCATTGGGTAGTTGATGGGGGTGGTGGTGTATGGTTGATATACATTTATGTGCACATAATTGACGAGTGTGGGTGATGGAAAGTATGCACTGAGATCCAAGGGCTCGACTTGTGGTGCGGGGCGGGGAAAGTAATAAGATAAATTTAGCAGTTCAATCACCCCAATGTTCCTTTCTTCATCATTCCTTGGCAATGGTGCCATATAACCCTCTCGATCATTGATGTAATCGGACAGATCAAATTCAAATTCCTCCTCACTTTCTATCATCCCAATGGTGGGTCTGGGACCTACTCCTCCGGTAGGATGTGGGGGTAATGGCACTTGATAGATGTTTATGTGCTGGTTTGCTTGAGAAGGTGCTGGTAGAATTATTTTCTCGGCGTTGATCAAATCTTAGATTACGTGCTTCAATGGGAAGCAGCGATCAGTTAGGTGACCCGGACCCTGATGAAAATTGCAGTGGGTATTTGGGTCATAATTCCTTAGGATCAGATGAGGAGGAGGTTGTGGTTGACGAATAGTGACTAATCCTTTTTCCACTAACAAGGGCAAAAGTATACTCAAAGATTGCCCCAGAGGCATAAAAACTCCATCATAGCGGGCTCTCCTCTGTTTCGGGGCCATTTGCATTCCTTACCCATTCCCTACTCTCTATATCTGCTCAGTTCTAATTGGTGCTGGCTGCACTGCTTGAATCTAGAATGGGGTTACATTATTATTGGGCCTGGTATTGGCAATGTTCTGAACATCGACCCTGTTCTCTTCTCATTCCTTTATTCTGAAAACCACCTAACCCCACTGGCTCCACTGGGTACATTTTTATTCAGGCGCCCTTCCCTGATGGCATCTTCATAGCGATTGGCATTTCTCACCAGATCAACAAAGTTGGACTACTGCTGGTATACTAAAAAGTCTGAGATTACTGGCAGAGTATTCTTTAAAATCATTTCGTTCTGCTCATCATCAGGTATCATGTTTCTGACCTGAGCAGCTAGTGCTCTCCACCGTCCCAAATAGTCGCTAAAGGTCTCATTCAGGTTCTGCCTCAGACGGGCTAAGTCTGACTTACGCGGCTCAATATCTATATTGTAGACATATTGTTCTTGAAAGAGGTGTGTCAAGTCCTTCCATGTCTTCACCATAGATGGTTCCAAAGATGTGAACCATCTCAAAGCAGGACCGGTCAAACTCTTTTGAAAGACTTTTATTAGTAGTCTTTCGTCCCCTCCATATTAGCACATGTCCCCACAGTAGGACTTCAGGAGTGCTATTGGATTGCCAGTGCCGTTGTATTTGTTGAAGGCCGACATTTTAAATTTGGGGGGTAAGGGGACCTCGGCAAACAAACAAAAATCTATGAAGTCCGTGGCGTGGATTTCCGCACCACCCATTTTCATCAACTACGTTTATATTTTGTCCAACTGTTCTTTCAGCTGCTCTGACTCTTTGAATAGAGGGGCCACTTTCTCGACAGCTGGTTAGATCTCGCTTTGTGCTACCAGGGGGTGGGAAATGATAGGAGGAGGGTTGAGGTTGGTTAATGCCCCATCATAGGATCCACTATTCCTAATCTCGTCCTCTTCATACTACTGGTTGGCATAATGTGCAGCGAGGGCAGGATTCTCTTGTTGGTGTTGTATGGGTTGGATGGGAATGGCATGAGCGGGGGTTGGGTGAGTCCATTGGGGGTGAGGGAAAGTTTGTTGGATGATGGGATGAGTGGAAGTTTGGTTTTGGGGTGGGGCCTGATGGGGCCATTGGTCACGGGGGATAGTTTGGAGAAGTTCTTGGGGTATGGGGCCATGAGAAGCATGGGTTTGAATTGGATGTGAAGGTTGGGAGAAATGTTGGGGGTATTGTAGAAGGTATGAGTGTGGGGTTTGGGCTTGGGCCATGAAGCCTTGGTCATGATAAGGTTGGGCCATGGGCCATTGATGGGTTTGGGCCACGGACCTATGATAGGTTTGGACTGTGGGCCCTTGGTGGGTATGGCCCAATCGGCCTTGATGGGTCTGGGCCATGGGCCCTTGGTGGGTTTGGACCATGGGCCCGTGGTGGGTCTGGGCCATGAGCCCTTGGTGGGTCTGGCCCAATGGGCCTTGATGGGTTTGGGCCTTGGGAGCTTGATGAGTTTGGCCCAATGAGCCTTGATGGGTTTGGGCCATGGGCCCTAGGCCCTTGGTGGGATTGGGCCATGGCCCCTGAGTAGGCTTGGGTGATAGGGTGTTGGGCCATTGGGCCCTGAAAAGAGGGGGTTTGGGCCAATGGGCCTTGAGGCATGTGGGAAATGGGAGCTTGGATGGTGTGAATTATGGGGGGTTGATGGGGGTCATGGGGGAATGAGGCATGGAGATTGGCTAGGGTATGGGATGAATTTAGGGATATGGGGTGTGAAGGAGAGGAGGCATTTTGGGAAGCCTTTCACATGGAATAGGCTTGAAACATCTCCTCCATCATGGTCATGGAGGGAGGGTCGGATGGAGATGGGAGATTTAAGGGGTGATGGGGTGGATTTGAGGGATGAGGGGATGTATTGGGTACATTTTGGGATGATGGGGGGTATGGTGTGGATGGGTGAGAAAAATCGGGCATGGCCCTAATAAAAATGGGGATGACCCGGATAGATGGGGGGATTTGTTGGGGGTTGGATAAGGCGGAAGTAGTATATGTGAATGTGGGTGGATCGGGCCTATAGGGGGGAGATGGGAAATGGGGCATGGATGTGGATTGGGAAAATGGGTTTGGGTTTTGTATGGATATGAGTGGGAAATGTGATGGATTTGGCATGGGCATGGTTTGGGCAAAAGATGGGGAGTTGGGGGTTGGACTTTGGATGTTTTGGGAGGTAGTGGTTGGGAAAATGGGGGCGCCAAACGGGCCGGTAATGGTAAAGGGTGGTTGGGTGAGGGGGATGGTGGAAAAGACTTCCCCCGAATGTGAATGGGTTGGAGAATGTGGTGGGGATATGTCAGGATCGGCATGAGCCGGGTCTACTACCGACGACATTCTACGGGAACGGGTTGGGAAAGGGTGCCTTGGATAAGGCCCAAAAATCCTCCTGCTTCTTCCCCTACGGGACGGTGTAGGGCAAGATGATGCCGTTGTGCCGACACCACAAAGATTCTATATATATATTTTTTGGTTTTGATTTTATATTATTTTTTGTTTCTAATTTTTGGAGAAAATTTTGAAAAACAAAGGTTCCGAGGCTTTGGAATTCCCTTCTCTGGTGGCTCTTGTACCCTAATTCAAGACCCATGGCGACGATTCTAACGCACTTTGGAAGAATCGAAGGAGGACTTCTGATCTATTGAAGGCATAAAAATCGAGGTAAACAACCCGATCCCCCGGAATGAGTAAAAAAGAAGTTGCCTTCTTTTAACCGACGGGGGGCGTATTGGGTGTCGGAGATGGCGGAGCCCAAAAAAAGGTACTAAGCACACTAATCGAGGGACTCGGGAGGTGAAAAAGCCTCAGATTTTGGGCTGCTGCTTTCCAGGTGGACTTGGCGTAACTAATACATGCGCCAAGGGCGTTATGCACTTAAAAGTACCACTTTTCACCTCTTATCCTAGCCTTTGATGGACCTTGAAGCCCACTAATAATTATTTATTTAGTATGTTTTGCAGTTAGTAATAAAATGTGCAGCTTAATATAAAATCCTAACTTTTTGGCCAAAAGAGAGAGAGAATACAAGCAAAGATGATAGCTGAGCCAAAGGCTAATGGAACACATTGGTAGTGCTCACCATGGTGACACACTGTTGCTGATCATCATTGACCTAAAGTCTAGCAGATGACTGAAGTCAGCTGAGAAGGAAGGATGCTGCAACAGTAGCAAGTGTAGTGCAACAGAGTGTCAAGAAATAGACCTTGCAGAGTTGAGGAGCCTCCTCACGAAGCTAAAGATGTAGTGGAAGAAGCTCTCGTGCAAATAGGCCGCGCAGTCAAGAGGAGAGCTGTAAAGATATTGCAAAGATCTCTTAGTGTAAAACCTTCAAAATTCGTGGTTGCGAAGCTCTCGCGAAGATCAAGTCTCAAAGTAACCACGCGAAGAACCCAACGAGTCCATATGTATAGAGAACAAAAAGTCACCTCGCGGAGTTCTAGCGTGACCCTGGAAGAGAGAGACGCCCAGAATTCCCCTTGCACAGATCTCGCGCACTCTGGAGCCTTACAAGTTACTACGCGAGTGCAGGAGCCCACTTGCTCGAGTACTTAGCGAGAGAGAGAGCTCCTGAAGCTCTACTGCATGAAACACCCTGGCTCTCTAGATCATCTCCGCGTCAGCATTGTGATGCGAAGCAACTGCGTGATTCACTAAAGGTTTACTGCACGAATGAGCCATTTCCATCAGCCAAAGGCAACTCCATGAAAGTAAAGCAACTGCATGAGTAAACTAAAATAGCTGCCAGCCCCGCGAAGCACTGGCTCTCCACTTCTTAGTTTAACTCAGGGACCTTTTAGGAATTTCCCAAGGCTAGGGCACACTTCTCGAGGCATAGATTTCGAAGCGCACATCTTGAGGCATTCAAGGGTTGTAACAGTGCCATGTCTGCTGGAAAAATTAGGGTTAATCTCTTTAGAGCCAAGGCCGTTTTGACAGAGTATATAAGCTGTACTTAGAGTTAATTATATTTATCTTTCCTTCATCCTCTGCCGACTGAGAGCTCTAGCAGGCTAGGATTTGGGTTTGATCACCTCTTTTTTCTATTTCTCTTCTCTCTTAGCTCAGCACTTGCTGGCTAATCCCCCTGTAAGTAGCTAGGTTTAGTTTTGTTTTAGTCTTATAATAGATTTTGTATACATTGGGATCATGGACGAGTAGTTGTGTATGGGCTGCAGCTAGGAAATAGTTCATTGTAGGTTTTGCTGTTATCAATAAACTGTTGTTTTAATGCTTAATTAAATCTATAGATCTTATGGTTTCTTTATATGTCTATAGGATCCATGTATTTGGGACTAGCCCATTCAGTTTCTAGTAGGTCTATTATTTACTAACTGATTTCCCTTGGTTTGATAGACACATGGAAAGGAATGCTGGATTTGTAGTGAGATCCAGAGAGCTCGGAGGCCTGCAGACCATGGTGGTTGCAGTAGTTTTCATGTTCTTTCTTAGGCCTCTGTGGGATGGGCAGACCAATGGGATACCCTGTGACCATTCTAGTGGACAGAGTATAGCCCTAAGGTTGTGTCCATCCACATGTTTGAGAAGGTTTCTTCCCCCCTACACATGAGCTTCTAGAGCCTTGTGTGGAGGTTTGTATAGTAACTGGCTCCCCTTTGTTCTACCTAATCGATATCAGCTGTTAGATCTAATCTCTTATAGTAATTACAGCTTGAGGCTGAGTCATTGCAGGCTGTTTGTAGCAATGACTAGCTAAGCTAAAGGCCTTATTCAACCTATTGCATGGTCCTTTTTGCGGGCACTAGTGAGCAGTAAGCCTTAGCAAAGTACTTAGGATCTTATGGGTTAGAATACCTATGGATGTCAGCCAAGTCTGTGCGCAGATCTGGGGAGCTTGTAGCACTAGTATTACATAGTGCTGCAATAGTATTCATGGCTAGAGCTGGTCTAGTGGCTGTAAAAATGATCAGCCCACTCTTCTAGATTAGACTAGCGAATTTTTGGTTTAATTAATGGGATTTGATAGACTCTATCAGATACCCTATGACCATTATAGTGGACAGAGTATAGGCCTAAGAGCGCCCCAAATGGCATGGGTTAAACTGGGAGCTTTTACCTTGTTGAGGCTATTAATAGCATCTCAGCAAGGAGCACTGCAGAGACAAACTAAATCTGAGTTACATTACTGTATCATTAACTCTAGCTCAACCTGCTTACTTCTCATATTTTTTGTATTTTATTTTGGCACACATTACCACCATCTTCTTTTAAACCCTTTTTTTAGGATAGGGCTACATTTTATTTATCTATTTTTAGGATTAATTTAATATAGTCGTGACACTCAACTCCCTTTCTTTAGGATTGTTAAATCTGTAGCCAGATCTGGAGGCCTACTATTATGGCCCATTTTGGGTTCTAGATCAATTTCTTTGTGGGACAAACTCTTACTTATCAAAACTTGCTACAATGGACCTTGTATCTTGCAGGACTGTATTTATTTCAGACTTGCTGTGCTGACCCACCTCCAATTCCCCACTCTTGATTTATTCTCTCCACTGTTTTTAATAAAACATGCAACAAGAGTCTCGAAAAAAATGACAACAGCAGGGCCTCTTTTTTACACTGGCTCAACTATTAGTTGCGCCAAGGTAAAAAAAGGAGGATTTAAAGTTGGCACAACTATTAGTTGCGCCAGTTATAAAATCCCAATTTTTGCACTGGCACAACTAATGTTTGTGCCAGGCAAAAATGATGCTTTAGATTCTAAAACAGCGGGGAACAACAACTTGAAGATGCGTCTGTTTTGGGTTTCTGTGGAAGTTGGGCTTATGAGAATTGCTTGACTTTATATGATCGATTCTCTCCTCACCATGTAACATACCCCATTTTCAAACCACACTTTACGATATGGACACGGGTCAGGTCAGGCAGGTGCCTACCACGAGACATAAAGGATCTATTAGTTGAGTGGTCACAACTGATAAGAGTGTGAGAATACACTAAAAGAGTATACACGTAAAAAGAAAAATTTGATATTTGTATATATAAATAATAAAGTGCAATAGTTTACACTTGCTTAAATATACACATCAACTATAGAAATTACCTACAACTAAGCCTCAGATGGCTTATACATTGACACCCAGTGTAGTGGCTTAGTAGTTAAAGTAAACCTGTTTTGGCGTATATGGAGATACACCCAATAACGAATGCTAGCTTTGCATAGTAGTATAAGCTCTAAGAGTTTACACTTACCGTATATGGGACTTAGTTGGTTTCAAATATAGCCTCTTTTGTCTTGTATGCTGATCTCTTCAGGACCATGTGGTAGCTGGATATGGGATTCCAGCCTTCCTTCACTAGCCTAGCCTATACATGTCAAAAGTGTATGTGAGAAAGAAAACAGGTAAGCTGTCTTTGACTTATCTACTTGTACCCTATTAATTTGTGTGGGCTTCATAAGGGAATGCAACTCAAAGCAGTTGATAAGCTGCTTATGTCGTTAAGAAACCTCCACGAGGCATGAGTCATCTTCGACTTCATGCACGCAACATACACAGACAAAACCACAGAGGTGTTCTTCTTCTTTCTGCTACACACTTGAAGAAACATCTGATGCACATCGACCATGCACAGTTAGTATAAGCCGTGCAGAAAAACCAGTCATGTTCTTTACATGTTCGCTTTGAGACCGAACGTTCTTAGTAGTGCACACATTTGACGAACGCGACGTCAATATACGTTCGGCCAGCACTGTACTGTCAAGACTGCAAGACCACTAAAAGGTATGTCGTAATCGAATCACGGACTAGTCTAGGTTCATTATGTTCATTATATATGATCGAATCACAATCTGTGGTGTCGATTCCATAAGATTGATGGATCGGCGACACAAAGAAATATAATTTTTCAAATGGGTTTCGGAACCCATATTGCTCATAAAAATACACCGAAATTTCAGTAGAAAAATAAATACTAAAATCCAATTTTCTATACAATATATATATGAATAACCAGTCAATTGCTTGAGTTAAAAGAAGCCAAAGTGGAGAAGGAAACACCCCGGCAAGCCCAGCCTGATAGGCTTGCCACGGCAACTTTACAGGCTTGCCACAGCAAGGTACTCAGGCTGGTCGTGGCAACATTGTGCACTGACTACTGTTTGATACTTTGGTCATAAATTTTGACCCCGAACTCCAAATGGCATGATTCTTGATACGTTAGAAAGGAGACAACAAGACCGACAACTTTCATGAAGTAACCAAGTTCTAAATTTGACATTTAAATAGTCAACAATTAGTGACAAGATGTGGCAAGGTACTCACGCTTGCCGAGGCAGCAGTATGCTCAGACCACTGTTTGATAATTTGGTCATAACTTTTGACTCCGAACTTCAAATGGCATGATTATTGATGAGTTGGAAAGGGGACAACGAGCCCTTCAACTTTTATGAAGGAACCAATTTCTGAATCTAATATTTATGGGGTCAAACATTGGTGACAAATTGCGGCAACATGCTCAGCTGCAAAGCTTGCTGCGGCAACCTATGTTGCTTGCCACGGCAACCTATGTTATTTGCCGCAGCAACCCTGCATCTGACTTACTTGGTAACACTTCTATCAGGGGTTTGTGTTGGGTTAAATTACTGAGTTTGACTATAAGATTTGTGGCCATAAATGGTCCATATTTGGGGTCTATGTTGACCCAATAAACCATTAAAAATACTAAAACTATGACCATAAATCCTAGGTATTTGGTGCACATGGCGAGTCTGCTTGAAGACATGTGTGCACGGGTAACCAGTTACACGTAAGCCTGGTATAAGGTAGGGAGTTTATATTATTAATTTATATTTTATTTTCGAATTCATCCCTAATTAGCAAGTTATAGTTATGCCTATGTTAGTTTGATCCATATGCTAGTAATAGTTTCAGTTGTTATAAATATGCTAGTTGTGCTAGTTCTGCTGAGGTATACTAAGCTATGATGATAGTAAGATCAACGCCAAATATATTTATACCATAAATTTGGATGCTCGAACCATGCTAGTTCAGCTCGACATAGGATTATTCTATGAATATATGTCCGCATGATAGTCTTTGAATATAAAGACAGTTTTAAATGATGATTAGAGAGTTATAAGGATGTCAATCAGTTTTGTTGATGATAAACACATGTGATAATGTCAGTTTGTATAATAAACTCATGTCAGTTGAGATGGATATGATACTAATGAAATCAGTGTTGATGGATGATGCTAAAAATATAGTGATAACAGGATAATGCTAAATCAGTTTAAAGGAATGGTTCTGATTAATGATGATCATGTATTGCTCATGTATAATCATGTATAATAATCATAGATAGAGATAGATGAGTTTATGAATCATGATGAAAGTATAGGTCAGATTTGACGTCTGATTAATGAATGAATATGCTAGACCAGTTTTGATGAATAGTTAGCTCAGCTCGATAGATGAATATTAATGATTATGCTAATTTCAGTTTAAATGAATGCCTTTGCATGACTATGCTCGTGTCAAGTTTGATGAATAGATATGCATGATAAGGATCCAAGCAGTTGTACCGTATGACTATTATGCTAATTCATTTAGATGAGTGATTATAAATGATGATACGATCAGTTATGTGTGAATGATGATAAGATCAGTTTCGATGCATGAATATGAATAGTTATGTTAACTCAGTTATACTAGTTCAGTTTTGCTATATCATACCTGTTCATGATGTTCTTGCATATATGTTATCATGCATTGTTCATGTACTATATTATTATCCTTGATGTCATGTACACGTCTTTATTCTTGTCTTGAAACAAGTGATCCCACTAACTTGGGAGCTTGATATCTTGTCCAAGTGATCCCGCTAACTCGGGAGCTTGATATCCCGTCCAAGTGATCTTGCTAACTCGGGAGCTTGATTTTCTCGGTCCAAGTGATCCTGCTAACTTGGGATCTTGATTTTCTTGTTTCTTGAATATGTCTTGTTTCAGTATGATTCCTCGTATTTGTTCAGCATGAATCTGTCAGCATGATATAATATTTGCATGATTTATTGCTTGTTATACTATATGCTGCTAGAATAAATGCTAAATGTTGCTAGCATCGATACAAGGTGAGATATAATGTGTTTAATTTTGTAATTTATGCATTTAGATGTGAATTAGAAATCTAACGTATAACTTAGCACTTTAAATTTCCCTGCTGAGCTTTGATGATAGCTCATCCTATGAATTCATGCCTTAGCTGCAGATATTGCTCGTGACCCTGAGCACGAAGCTGATCCTACCTACCAGTCTGAGGAGGAGGACGAGGAGGAAGGTTCTGTTGAGGGCTTTTTTCCTTGAGAGGTTTGAGAGAGAGAGAGATTTATTTTTAAACATTAAACATATATAACAGCAGTGCGGTTTAAGATAGTTTACTACTTCAAGTATATTTTCTGTTTATATTTTTAATTTACTGCTTTAGATAAAGGAATGGATATCAGTTGTTGCCATATTTCTACGTATCAGAGTTAATTCAATTCGCTTCTGCATATGTAATACTTTGTACATGATATCCTTGTATGACAGGATCATGTTAGGTGATCCGACGGCGCGACCTTTCCCATTTACGAGAAGGGGAAAAGTTGGGCTGTCACACACCAAATCCTAAAGGTTTGAGTCCGGTATAACTCGCTAGTGCGCTCTCCAAGGGTTTTAAGCTTTGGAATGGAAACCCACCAGATATACTTCTGGCGTAAGCGCCTTCTCAGATATTAGGTGGGCTTGGACTTTTCTGGATCATCACTACTAGGGGCTGTCGCCATACTAAGACCCGGTGGTTGTATGTGTGCCTAAACCCACCCCTTTGAAAATCTATCCCGTAAAAACAAGTTAACTAAGCTCCCTATTCTTGATTCAATTTTAATTCTTTTTTTTTTAAAAACATTTTTTATGAAAGTTTTCTTTAGTCCAAAAGACGGGGGTGATGACCCCGTGCCGCCACTACGGGCCGGCGTCCACTGTCGGAATATGTTTGCACAAGTAGGCCCGCCAATTGGCTAAGGCACTTTAAATGACGAAAAATTAAAGAAATTGAAAGACAATGCTCAAGTAGGCCCCCCAATCGATTAAGGCACCTAAAATGACCGAAATATAAGGAAAAATAAAGACAATGCATAAGTAAGCCCACCGATCGGCTAAGGCATGTAAATGACGGAAAAGTAGGGGTGAGAAAATAAAAAAATAGTAAAAAGTTTAGTAAAATAAAAAAGAAATGGCCAAATTTCAAGGAGAAGCTCTAAAAGCTATCCCTAGCAGAGTCGCCATCTATATAACCGCAGGATTTTTGATGATCCTGTCACGGCGATGCGCTCGCTAGCAAAAATATAGAGTTGCCACCCAGAGCTTTTGGTGTCCTGGAATACCTATATCATTTTTATGAGCACCAAAATACCACAAATATGACTCTGAATCCGGTCCACACCAAAGGCTCTTGGGTAGGGGCTTCGGTTATCGATCAAGTAGGTGTTAGGCACCCGATCAATCCGCCTATCGTGGTCTCTACTAATGGCCAAAATAAAAATAAAGTAAAAAAAAAAGAAAATAGTTTTCTCTTGCCCAAATGGGCCTTAAATCCTATTTGTACCCCTCCGTTCCTACCAAAAATTCGATGGCGTAACGACATAAATGGGAGGATGAGAAATGCTAAAAAGAGATAAGAGAAGGAAGGGGAGTGCCAGAGCCCTTGGACCCTTGCAGCACCGTAGGAGAGCCTTGCGTGACTTGCTTTGATGAGCTTTTGAAGGCCTTGTATGGTATATAATGAGATTCTAACTCCTAAGGCTTAAAGCTAAGAGGTAGAGTGAGGGGTCTAGGGGGTAGCACACACCTAGGCTAAGGGTTTTGGATGCAAGAATAAGCTTGAAATGAGGTTGGGAGATTCTAGAATTTATGTGAAAATGGGGCACAAAAGGGAGGAAGAACTTCTCACTTTGAGCTCTTTCTCTCTTAAGAAAATTTCTCAACTCCTAAAACAAGGGGTGGGGGTCTCTATTTATAGGAAATGGGTGGGTTAAGAGGGTGTTTAGATGCTAATCAAGCTTAGGAATTAGGTAATCTAACATCTAAGGTTTCCTAGGGTTTTTAGAGCCTTGAAATGTGGGAGAAGGTCCTTCACTGGTGGATGATAGGGTGACGCTAGGTCACCTAATGGGTTGCAAATATGGTATAAAAGGTACAACAGAACTATCAAAACACACCCCAAAGGTCAAGGTGGTCAACAAGTCTAATCCTAATCATGAATTTTAGGGTAAAAAACTAGGGTTACTGTTTATATGTCTGGCATAACTATTAGTTGCGCTAAGCAAATGTACAGTAAAACAGTACTGTTCAATGCCTGAAACTTGCCTTTGCGAGGGGGGGGCCCACATTGATACTGGCACAACTATTAGTTGCACCAGGCTTTGCACTAGGCAAAAATATAACTAGTTGCACCAAATCCCTAGGGGGCCTAATTGAAATTACTCTTTTACCCTCCGAGTTCGGATCGCCATATCCTCTGATGTATAACTCTGATTGGGGCGATTCTTAGACCGTTGGAAAGCTGATGACTTCTACTTTTTAATGGTATGAGATTCGATCATAGTAGAAGGCCGTAGCTGGCCCTGGTGTACCACTCCTTTTCTAAGGCTCAAAAGGTTAGGTTTAGGTTCAGAACGGGTTCTAAGGGATGTGATTGATTTCTAAAGGTTCGGGGCAGGTTCCTAAGGGATCTACAATGATTCTTAAGGGTTTGGAGGGGTTATTTAAGGATTTTAGGGTGGTTCCTAAAGGTTTCATACATACCATCAAAAGCTCGAAGGTGCGCTTCTCTTGAAATGTGTTCCAATCATGCCTTGGGCCAAATTTGGGTGTCTACAATCGGAAAGGAGGAAATCGTACTAAAAAAGAGAACAATTGTAAATTACGATTGGTAAAAAATTAAAGATTTCGCTATGACTGATCATGTGAGACATACACTGTTATACCCAGAATTAGAAGATCACTTGAATTAGAAGTTTGGCAACCCACGAATCCGAGAAGATTGGCAAAGATATATGAGGAGAATCCAAAAAGATCTTTGCTACTGAGAACACAAAGAAAAGTCCTGCGGATCCACCAATCAAAGCAAGGAAGATTAGAACTAGAAGTTAGAGTTATATTAGGAATATTTTATTTTAGTAGTTTTCTTTAGTTAGAATTCGAATAATGTAAACTCTTATGATCTATAAATAAGAGGGCTCGATATAGGAGAAAGTTATCCAGGGAATTTTCAGAATCAATTGACAACTGAGGTTGAAATTCTGGAAGATCACCTTAGAGTAGTTTTTATCAAGTAAACTCATCCACAATTCTATGAAAGTCTTACCTGACAACCAAGATTGAAGAAGCTGAAAGATCAATCCTTTGAAAGGTTCTACTTTTGCTTTCTAGTTTAGATTTATTTTCATGCACTTTTACTACTTTGTAAATATCTATGAATTCTTGATTTTAATTGATGACTAAAGTCTTGAGTTTACAGATTAGTGTAATAGTTTTAATTTTTCATCTTCAGTTTTCTTGAGTTTGATTGACGCCCAAATTTTGGGAAGATTATTGATTTGTATAAATTTGTGTTAAGGAATTCTAGTTTTTGATTGACGCCCAAATTCTAGAGGAGTGCTGATTGGCCTTAAAAGTCATATAATTTAGGCCCAAATCTCGGCATTGTTAAGCCTTATTTAATTACTAATATTTGCTTTTAGTGCAAGATTGAACATAATAGGTTTTGAAGGCTTTAAATCACAAATGTAGTTAAAAGAGCAAAGTTAAGGGAGTCTTGAAGCTATGACAAGAAGCTAGCATAATAGTGGAGAGAAAGAAGAGTGCTAAAGTTTACACATATATCTTTTAGAGCTGAGGTGTATACCATTGGAAAGAAAACTTTCCCAGCTTTCCAACAAGCTAAGAATCGCTGGATTCCGAGTTGTATATCAAAAGTTGTGGCCGACTGAAGTTTGCATAAAAACGCAGAAGAGTGTAGGATTTTCGTGACTGATCGAGATTGCAGTTGTGACCTGTCCAAACTGGTTCAGAACGTGAATTTGGACCTGCGACCTGTGAAAATGCTTTAGAAATCTGAGTTGTGACTGGTTCAAATATTTATTTCGACCGGTCACAACCCAACAGTAGAAGGGAAGCTTTAGAATTTCATTTTGTGATCGGTCCAAATGCAAATTTGGACCAGTCGAAATCAGGATTTTCTATGGATCTTTAGGCGTGCAGATTGCATTTCTTGCTAATTTTTAGGCACAAATAGTTGAGATTCTTCCTAAAATCAAGACTCCAAGATCTTCTACCTTTCTAGTTTAGATTAGATTTGTTTTAGGGTTTGTTTCCTAGTAGAAAATCAATGTTCTAGGACCTGATACATCTACACCCTAGGTTAGGAATAAGGAGCTTTCAGCCATAGGGCTTTTTGCTCATAGTTTAGGTTTAGATTTCAGATATGCGAGAGTTTGTGAGATTGAGAGCTTTGTAATCATCATTCTATGATCGTATAAATTTGTGTTAAGGAATTCTATTGACGCCTAAATTCTAGAGGACTGCGATATGGTGTAACGGTATTTTACTTTGTAAACATTCAAGAACTGAACGATTGCGATTGAAGATCAGCATTTGGAAGGAGGATTTAGATTTACTTTCCTAGCAATTAGTTTAAATAACTATTCTTTTATTCTTATTTCTCTAGTAGATTAGATTTTTAAAAGACAGATAAAAGTTTTCAAAACGTATGAAATTTTGACCTTCCTCATCGGAACGATCCTATACTAGTGCTGCAATTTTTATTGTGCGCTTGCAATAGGTTAAGGCTTTGTACAATTATAGCAACATCAAGTTTTTGGCGCCGCTATTGGGGAAGCGAAAAATTTTAATTTTGTTTTGAAAGCCAATATTTGTCTTTCTCTTTTTATTTTTCTTTATATTTTTATTTTCTTTGATCATTACTTAATCTTTTACAGGTTTATTCGGAGCAGTGAATCAAAGATTTTGACACTTCTTATATGGCCATGCAAGGCCACGATGAATCATTTTGGCCAAGTTATAACTTGATCTATGTCCCAATGGAATACCCAACTGCCCCTTTGTATCCAGACATAATAGAAATAGAGTAAGCCTATGTATCTCAGTGGGATAATTCTGGGAATTCTTATAATCCTCAGTGGAGAAATCATTCTGGCTTTTCGAGGGTAACTCAACAAGAATTATCTTATACACAGCCACAATATCCTCAAAATTTCTAATAGACCTACTTACCACCCATGAGACCATATCAGACATATGAGCAACAACAGTTTAGTCCTCACAGCAGCAGAGCTGATGACACAGTTGTTCAAATCCTTAGGGATTTGTGGCTACAGTGGTATCAGTGCAAGGATTTATCCCAGCTCGCTCAATTCTCTCAAGTTTTATATTCGCACAAACAATCTATTACAAAGCTGGAAGCCCAAGTTGGGCAACTAGCTATGAAATTGGTGAAGAAAGAGAGTAACCAGTTACAGTCATGACCTGTGAGTAACTCGGGAGGACAAGTTTTTGTGGGAGATACATCAATTCCCGCAGAGCAGATCCAAGCTGTTCAACCTTTAAGAAACAGTAAGGATATTAAGAACAAGGTGGAGATACATACATTAGTAGTCATCCCCGAGACCAAAGATAGTGAGTCTAAAATTAAAGAGGATGTTTTCCCACCAGAAAAACTAAAAACAATAGAAATTAAAAATAGAACCCAAAAACATTATAAAGATAGTGTGCCCAATATTGTGACTGAAGTATCATATATATCGATGTTACCCTTTGTTAATGCTTTCGGGGCACCATCACCGTTTTATAAAAACTCAAAAAAATTAGGGGAGAACACATATTTTGTTCATATCTCCCCTCTTAATTCTCAAATGAGGATATGAAAACCTGAAATTTTTCTTTCCAGAAGAAGAAGGGCTAGTGATCATTATATCACTGGAAGACCTTGAGTATGTTTGATATACTCATGGGCATTGTTGTGCTACCGACTCACCCGTAGCAAAACTCTGTAATTATTTATTTAGTTAATTTTGTTTAGTCAATTTTATTTCTTTCAGTGGTTTAGATCTTGTGAGAGATACTTTACGATTGTACGTCGAAGATTACATGCTCTCGTAAGGCCCTCTCCGACTATATACTTTTGGACTTGTTGATTTATGATCGCACGTAGTAACTCACGTGCGTTTGAAATTCAATATCTCAAGGTGGTTTGCTACCGGTGTCGTAGTTAGTCCGTGTCTAGATTTTTCTTAGGTTTAATTTTTTATGTAATCATTTTTACTTATTTTTAATGAACTCTGTAAATATTTCTTTCAATCTATGAAAATTTCTTTTGATTATGCTTACTGTTTCTGATTCTTTTTCTTTATGGTGCTCTTTCTGTTTGTTTATGTTGGAAGTGATTTCTCCCAAGTTTGGGGGAGATCTTTGAAATAATTTACAGATTATAAACACCTCACACACTTTGTGCAACCGTGGGTTTTTGTCGAACTCGTCACGACGATGCGCTCACGTGAAAAATATAGAGTTGCCACCCGGAGCTTTTGGTGTCCCGAGATACCCAAATCAATTTTATAAGCACCGAAGTGCCAAAAATATGACTCTGATTCCAGTCTATACCAAAGGCTCTTGGGTAGGGGCTTCGGTTATCGATCGGGAAGTTGTTAGGCACCCGATCAACCCGCTCTTAAGCGGTCTCTACTTATGATTAACACAAAATAACAATAAAAATAAAATAGCACTTCCTCTTGCCCGAAGGCACTCCTATCCTATCAAGCTCTCCGAAAATACCAAAAATCTGGCAGTGTAATGGCTTGAATCCTTAGATAAAGGAAAAGCAAAGAAGGTAGAGGAGTGGAAGAGAGCCGGAGCTCTCGGGCCCTTGTAGCACAGCTGTGGACCTTTGCGTGGGTGCACTTGATGAGCTTCCGATGGCTATAGGGTTGAGATATGGGCCTTGATCTCTAAGGTTTGATGGTTAAGAGGTAGAAAAAGAAGGCTAAGGGGTAGTTCTCAATTATGCTAAGGGATTTATCATGAAAGATGGTGTCTAAGGGAGGGTTTTCATGTTTGAAATTTGTATGGGTTTGGTGCACCAAAGGAGAGAAGTAAGTCTCTTAATCTATCTCTCTCTTGAAAAATTTTCAAGCCATTTGCAAGGGAGGGTGACTCTCTATTTATAGAGAAGGGGTATGTTAGGAGAGTACTTAAAAGCTGAGGGGATTAGCAATTAGGTAATCCTAAAAATAAGGATTTTGGGTTTTCAAGGTTGTGGATAAATGGGAATGGGGTTTTAATGGTAGATGATAGGGTGGGGCTCAAATGACTAGAGGGTTGCAGATAGGGTAAATGGGGTGCAACAGTCCTAAAGAAACCTACCCTAATTATTGGGATGGTCAACAAGTCAAACCCCAAAAGTCATTTTCGAGCAAAACTCAAAAGTTACTATAGCTAAGCCTAGCATGTATATTACACACGTTAGTCATAGCTATAGTGCTCAAGAAGTTCAGAGTCCGTTGAGGGACCCACCTAAGAGGATGAAGAAGGCATATCTTGCCTAGCGTGTGTATTATACACGCTAGGCCAGTTCTGAGGAAAAATGGCCTAGCGTGTATGATATACACGCTAGGAAAGATATCTCTAGAAATGGCTTAGCATGTGTATTATACATGCTAGGCATTACACAACCTCGAGAGGCTTAGATCCTGTTGAGGGGCCCACTCCTTTTGGATAAATAAAGCCTATCAGGCCTGAAACTTTGGATTGCCATAACTTTGGTGTATAACTCGGATTGGGGTGAGTCTTGCCTCGTCAGAAAGCTGGGGAAGTCCTCTTTACAATGGTATATAACTTACTTTCAGCAAGGGGTCCCAACAAGCTTTGGCACACCTCTCTCTAACCACTTCTCAAGAGGGTTCGAAGCTGGTCCAGAAAGGTTCTAAGAGTTTGATTCCTAAGTGTTCGGGAAGGGTTCTAAAGATTTCAGGGTGATTCCTAAAGGTTTGGGAGATGCTATCGGAAGCTCAAGGGGTGCGCCTTTCTCGAAGTATGTTTTGATCGGGCCTTGGGCCAACTTTGGGTGTCTATAGATGCCCCTCTTTGGTATCCGATCACTAATGATCGAATGCCAAAGACGAGACATCTGAAGAGGCCCAAGGCATGCTAACTGGTCTGACATTTTCAACGTGAACCTTAAACATCAGATGGTAACGTGGTGAGTGTACGAATGCCCTGCATGTTGGGAAAAAATGTCGTTTCCTCAAGGCTATCGGTCCCCAAGCACTTAGCGACATTACTGGGCATGACCGAGATGGTGTGAGTTGCGAAAGCCCAATATGCTAAAAAAAATATCCGCTTACCAATATGATTGATGGTGTTTGATGTTCAAATATAATTATGAATAAATCAGCTCCACGAGCGGTAGGGTGATCGACTCATACCTAATGATAGGTGCGATTCAAAGATGCGAAGATCCACAGCTTGTGCCCAGTAACATGAGGCATTGATTGCCCTATCTGACCGGTCACGGGTGCCCCTACGTGAAGTAGGGTTCGAGATTTTTGAGCAAACTCATCAGTCCCGAGGATAATTTTGTACAACTGCTCGAGTGGAGTGAATATTGATGTCGCAACACTTTTTGGGAGCGTGTGCCACTTTTGGTAAGTCACACATATATATTTTTTTGGTATTTTATATTTTATGTATTATTTATTTATTTATTTTTTATTTTTGTTCGAGATTTTGAGCATGCTCAACGACCTTAAACCTTTTATTTTTGCACAATCCTTAAGTGGGCCGAATGAAAGTTGACGCTCTTCTCAGGACGTGTGCCATATTTTCAACCGTATACATTAATATATAATTTTTGTTGTTTTATGTTTTAATCACAAAGACATAAAGAAGGGAGAAAGGGTGAGCCTACCCACACATACAGTAGGGGTGGGGTTAAGCCTAGCATGTATAATATACACGCCATGCCAAATCGGGCAAAATTAAGCCTAGCGTGTATATTATACATGCTAGGCCAAATCTGGCAAAATTAAGCCTAGCTTGTATATTATACACGCTAGGCCACATTGTGGTTTAAAACAGCCGGACTCGAACAAAAAAGGGTATTTTAAAAAACTTTCTTTTCCCCCCTCTCCTAAACCAAACTGGGACATCCTCCTAGGGTTCCATTGACTCGATTTGAACTTCGATATCGCGCCGGTGCTCAACATCGCTGAATAAATGCACATCCTACGCTGAAAATTTTTAATCCCTTCTCTTCTTTAAAAATTTGGGATTTCTAATACAATGTGGTTAGGACTCCTTGTATTTGAAGGACAAATAAATTATTTTCTTTGTAAGAGCAATTGTCTATGATTTATTTGATTGATTTTAAGGGCATTAGGCATTAGTTTTTAGGAAATTTTTTGATTAAATGGTGCCCTAATCTCTCTTTTTTCTCTCCTTTTTTTTGAGTTTTCTTGGATTATTTGTTAGTGTGATTAGGGCTTCTTGGATCTAAATGATTTTCTGTGATTAATCTTATGGTTGTTGTATCCATGCAAGAAACTTTGAAAATGGGATTAATTTATTGTTGCACCGAAATTTCTTTGGAAAATGGTTTCCGACATGCTTGACCTCTCTCCATATCAGCATGGCCAGGGTTTTCAAATGGCGGTTTTTCTATGAACGCATCCCCCACCCATAATCCGTATAAGCATTGTGGGGACTTTAACCAAAGTTTTGTGAAACTTTGAAAAAACAAATTTTCCTATGTTTGAAATGTGGGGATTGCTCTGGGATTGCCCCCCCCCCCTTTTTTGAAATTCTCATCGAAACGATGATGATTCATAATTTATGATGATTTTTATATATTATTACTCTCTTTTTTTTTTTTTTTTTGTTTTTTTGTTTTGTTTTTCTCTTCTTCTCTCTCTTTTTTGCTTGTTTGTAAAAATAATAAAAACCGCGGAGGGTGTATGAAGAGAAAAATGAATGACGGGAGAATACTTACCTTCCTTGAGCTTGCACCACTTGATTTCCATTTGTTGATATTCTCCTAACATTTGCTGCTTGATCCCTTCTTAAGATGTCGAGTGAAGAGGAGCAGGGCCAAGAGGGTGGTCCTGAAGTGATTTACGTTGTCTGGGGTGAGCAGCTTAACCCGGTGCATCGCTCCTCCTAGATCTGGTATTAGATGCAGGGCGAAGCAGCTCGCAGTGGGTTACTTCATCAACAACACACCCACATTTCTAACTTTGGGATTGCTAGTAAGGTAAGAAATAATCCTTTGTGGCTTCCCCTTGTGCAAGCTTTATTTGTTCCAGGTTTTAATACCTTTTTCATTTTGCTGCAGTCTTTGCCCTCGATCATATATCGCGGAGGTTGGTTCGATCTCCAGCGCCTCTATGGCTTCCTCCCTTAGGTCGTGAGGTTCCTCTTAGCTCAGGCCGACTTCAGGGACTTTCTTTCATGCCTTGCTATGAGGGGCGATTCGGCATACGTGAAGGCCCTGGTGGAATGATTTTTTCCTGAGACCATGACCTTCCATATGTCAGTGGCCGAGATGACTATCACCCCAGTGGAATGGTCGATGATCACATGGATCGGGATAGGGTGAATACCAGTGGTTCGCCTTCGCGTATCGGATCGAACCGAGGTGATTCAGTTGATCGGGGAGTACCCCTCTTCCCGGGATATGTTTGACTCCGATGTCAAGCTATCCTGGTTGGCTGACCTATTTGATGAAAATGAACTGGTGGATCCGAACTAGCCGGGCATGGATGTTGTCATTGAGCCTGAGCGTGCATTGATGTCGGCTCATATCTCACTCCTCTTTCTTTTGGGTAAGACTCTTTTTGCCAATGCTAGTGGTGGCTATATCTCATTGTCTTTGCTCAGTCTTATGGGGAATTGGGAGAATGTACATGGATATGACTGGGGCGGTGCTGGGTACGCTGTACTGATGGCCAGCTCGGTGATAGCCTCGGTTGGGGATTTGGGTTCCGTTCTCAGTTTTTGGCCCGTGATAGAGGTAATCCTTGAAT
Source organism: Chloranthus sessilifolius (assembly GCA_021018995.1). Classification (NCBI taxonomy): domain Eukaryota; kingdom Viridiplantae; phylum Streptophyta; class Magnoliopsida; order Chloranthales; family Chloranthaceae; genus Chloranthus; species Chloranthus sessilifolius. Next base: position 150,563,363 of record CM037584.1, on the reverse strand, counting down.
CTTCTACTCCTCTTGGTTCATCATTCAGTTTACTTCTGACAAGTCTTTCATGTTTGCTGCTTCTTTCAGGTTTGGGGATATTTACACTTTCGGCTGGGCCGCCCCCTCCTTTTCTCAGATGAGTATACATATCCTCTTATGAGCAGTTGGCATAAGAATCATCGTAAAGACTTGGGAATGAAGCAACTGGAGTTGGGCCTAAGGTCCCAATTTGATTTGATGATCCTGGAATAGGTACTGACACTTCCCTCAGAATGTTGATGGTGTTTGTTTGACTAATAGGACTCTCTTTACCTTGGCAGATCACCTTTGATCCTTAAATTGGTTCTCCCCTTTGGGATCAAGCCGCCGTGGGCCAGTCTCGACTATTTGTTGACCGTCATATTATCTTCTTCTATGGTGCTTGGATCAGAGTGTATTATTTGGGTGAGAGAGTGATGTATCAATATCGGGATTATTTTGCTGTGCCGCGGGGTCCTCCTGAGGATATCATGTCTCTAGAGAGTATGATTGAGGAGCTCACAGATGGGCTCCTCCATCAAGGGGTTCCCGTTGACGATCTCTTTGAGGATGGAGGGCATCAGATGTGGTACGAGTCTCTTCCTTACCAGTCCATCCTCCCGCGCTTCGTGCCAGATGCCAACTTTCTACAGTTTGATGGGGGAGATTATTTTGATGAGGACGATGTAGCAGCAGGTCCTGACGAGGTTCCAGGTGTCGGTCCTTCCGGCACGGGGCTTCTGGGAGTTCGATTGTAGAGACTCAGGGGACCTTTAGAAGCTTTAACAATGCGCTCCTCTTGGGCCTTTGTGCTAATGTGGCAGAGCAGGCTTGTATATTGGTTGAGGTAATTAGGGTCCCACCTCCTGAGCTGGTTCCGAGGGTGAGTTTTCTTTCCTGTCTATTATTTGGAGGGCCTGCCTACCTTTGTATTATTTCCCATGTAGCCAACCTGTCTTTCCCCCTGCTCCCTGTAGGACTATGAGTCGGCTGTCAAAACCAGGCGGAGTACTACCGCAACATTGTTGGCCTTCGGGACGCGGAGGTGGTGAGTATGGCGCTGATTGATTCCGCTTGTTGCTTTGCTGCCCTATTTTTCGATCTATCTTGATCAACCTTTTCATGTGATGTTTGAAGTGTGCTCGTGAAAAGGAGTCGCGCTCATTGCTTAGTAGGTTGTCCCACGCGTGGTCCGGGGTGAGGATGTGCGGACCTATTAGAGTACTTCGTGCCGACGAAAGAGGACCAAGGGCACCGATTAGGAGCAACTCGCTTTTCTTTTCCTGCTCTTAAAAATACTTGAGACTTTTAAACATTATCTTTTATTCTGGGAATTGAATGTAATGGATAATTGAACGGATGTTGATTTGTTTGGAATGAATGTTATCACTTTCTCCTTTTACTTGTTCTGTCTCTTCCTTCTGGATGCGACGTGCCTGATTATCTGTAGGAATGGGCCTTGAATTGGGAAATTGGTCTTTTTGGTTGTGTATTGAATAATTGCCAAATCCTGTAAGTTTATGCAGGTGGTACCTGAAAGAAAACGCAAATAGGTTAGATGGCAATTTTTTTTTTTTGGGTATCTCAGCATGCAACCCAGGGTGCTTTGTATGAAGAGAAAAGAAAGGGTATGTGGGCTGGTTTAAGGAACTGGTCAAAACAAACCCCTAAATCCCCTCTCACCCTTTTTTCATTCGGGGTTCAAGCCTGGCATGCGTAATATACATGCTAGGCAAAAATTTCTCAGAAACGGCCTAGTGTGTATATTATACACGCTAGGTAAAATCTGAGGAAAATGGGCTTAGCGTGTATAATATACACGCTAGGCAAAATCTGGGAGATTTTGTACCGGCGTGTTGATCAGTCACAGAATATACCACTTTATAACCCTTAACTTAGTAATGCTAGGACTTAGTTTGATACTAATAAGATGCTGATGTGCAGATATTAAGAAAAAATAGTAAAAGAGAGCCAACGTGTTAATATTTATCAAAATAAACTCAAAAAATAGTAAAAAGACGATTGAGAATAAGAAGACAATTCGCCGCTACTAAGAGCTGAGAAATTGTAGTTTACGATTTAGCGCCAGTACTGAAGAGAAAAGAAAGAAAGAAAAATAAGAAATCGTAATTTATGATTCTTCAAACTACGATTCTTCAAAAAATGATAAAAGAAGAAAAGCGATCGTTAGAAAATCAACCTAGTAAGGAAGCCCTGAGAAATAGAAAATCGCGATTTATGATTTTCCAAAGAAGCTATAATAGAAGAAAGAAATCATGATTTACGATTTCCTAGAATGGAAGCTTTCTACTGCTATTGATCACGTGAGAAGACTATCACCACCTTGCACAGAATTATAAGATCTCTAAAATTAGAAGTCTGGTGAATCACGGATTTGAGAAGATTGACGAAGATATACTCCGAAGATCTCTGTTGCTGCTACTACTAAAGAACAATCCAGAAGCATGTCTACCATTTGAAGCAAGGAAAGATAAAATTAGGAATCTTTTGTTTTTAGTAGTTTCTTTTATTAGAGTTAGATCTTTGTAAACCGACTCCTTATGATCTATAAATAAGAGAGCCTGGTCTAGGAATAAGCATTGAAAAAATTCTCAGCATCAATTGACGACTGAGATTGGGTTTTCTTTCGATCATTAGAGTAGAATTTTATTGCATTGTAGTTTAGATATCCGAGGTTTCTCAAGAGCAATTGATGACTACTATTGGGTGTGGTTAGTGTAGATATCTGTAGTTTCTAAGTAGCAATTGACAACTGGGACTGAGGGGTGAAGGATATATTTTACTTTGCTTTCTAGTTTAGATTTTATTTTATTTACTACTTTGTAAACATCTCCAAGTTTTAATTTGAATTGACGACTCAGGTTAGAATTTGCAGATTAGTGTAACGATTTTTACTTCTCCATCTTCAGTTTTCTAAAGTTTGATTGACGCCCAAATTTTAGGAAGTTGTTGATTAGATTAAATCTGTATTGATAGGATTTTAGTATTGATTGACGATCAATGCTAGGAAACTTGATATATGGTGTAATGGTATTATTTAATTTCATAAATATCTGAGAGCAGAGGATTGTGATTGACAACCATAATCTAAAGTTTGAGGATTAGGATTTATTTTCTGCACTTTAGTTTAAAACCATTCTTTTATTCATATTTCTCCAGTAGATTAGATCTTAAGGATAAATAGAAGGCTTTGAAATGAGAATTTGAATATAAAGATATAAATGAATAATTAAAAGATAAACAAACTTCCTCGAGGGAACGATCCTATCGCTAAGCTATAATTTCCATTGTGCACTTGCAATAGGTTAAGGCTTAATTACTACACATAGAAAAAGCCTATCAAGTTTTTGGCACCGCTGCCGGGGAAGCTGATTTATCTTTTAATTTTATTTGTATCTTTATATTTTTATTCTTTTAAAAACTGATATTTATCTTTCTCTTTTTATATTTCTTTATATTTTTAATTTTCTTTGATCACTCGTTAAAGCTTTTGCAGGTTCATTTGGAGTAGCAAATTAAGAACTTCAACACTTCCGCTAGCCACAAAGACTAGAGGCTTAGATTTTTTTCTCTCCCTGCATTCTAAAAAGAAATATATATATATATATATATATATATATATATATATATATATATAAAGAAAAAAATTTACAATCTTGAAAGGTCGTAATTACTCATCCCGGCACAGCTACTAGTCAACCTATGTACCGATGGAATACTCAACTATCCCCTTCCATCCAACAAAGCTGAGCAAGTCTTTGCTCCTCAATGTGGAAGTTATGAGAATTCCTATGACCCTCAGTGGGGAAACCATTACGAATTTCCAAAGATAACCCAACAAGACTACTCTTATGCATACCCACCATACCCCTATAATTCTCAACCTATTTATGCCACCAATCAACCTTTTGATCAACAACCCGTTAAAGATGATGATGCCACTATTGTTCAGATCCTTCAAGATCTACAGCAACAGGCACATCAACATTCTAAGGAACTATCTCAACTATCCCAAATCTCTCAAGACCTACATTCTTGCTCTCAATCCCTTGCAAATTTAGGGACCACAATTGAACAAATTACTATGCAATGGGTAGATACAGGAGATAATATAGGGTGTTCACGAACAATGAATGATTTGGGAGGGAAATTGAGTGAAGAAATTACACCAAGTCCTACACCTCACATCCAAGTTGTTCAAACCTTACGAAGTGATAAAGTTGTGGACAATAGGGTAGAGATGCCTATACCAGTAGTCAACCCTGAGACCCATAAAAAGGAAACGGAAGTCTCGCTACCAGAAAAACAAAAAAAAATAGAAAATGAAAAATTTAATAATGATGGTACACCTACATCTGTACTCGAAGTACCCTATATACCAAAGTTACCCTTTCCCAATGCCTTTGGTGCACCATCACCTTTTGATAAATTTCTAAAAAAATTAGAAGAAATTACTGAAATCTTCAAGGAGGTGAAGATTAATTTGCCCCTCTTCGAAGCTATCAAACAGGTCCCTGCCTATGCACGATTCCTGAAGGAGATGTGTACGCAGAAAAGAAAAAGGCAGAACAATGTCTCACAAAAAGTTTTCTTGACGGAGCAAATAAGCTCAGTCCTGCAAGTGTGCAACCGTGGGATCCGTGACGGTCTCGTCGTGGCGATGCGCCCGCTTACGAAAAATATAGAGTCGCCACCTGGAGCTTTCGGTGTCCCGGGAAACCTAGTTTATTTTTATGAGCACTGAAGTGCTAAAAATATGACTTTGATTCCGGTTCACATCAAAGGCTTTTGGGTAAGGGCTTCGGTTATCAATTAGGAAGGTGTTAGGCACCCAATCAACCCGCTTAACGCAGTTTCTACTAAAGGCCAAAACAAAAATGATGTAAAAGAAAAGAAAATGACTTTCTCTTGCCCAAATGGGTCTTAAATCCTATTTGTGCCCCTCCGTTTCTACCGAAAATTCGACGGCATAACGGCACAAATGGGAGGATGAGAACAGCTAAAGAAGGGATAGGAGAATAAAGGGGATTGCCAGAGCCCTCGGACCCTTATAGCACCGTAGAGGAGCCATGCGTGGCTTGCTTTGATAAGCTTTTGAAGGCCTTGTATGGTGGAAAATGGGGTTCTAACTCCTAAGGCTTGAAGCTAAGAGGTAGGGGAGGGAGGCTAGGGGATCACACACACATAGGCTAAGGGTTTTGGATGCAAGAACAAGTTTTAAATGGGGTTGGGAGATTCTAGAATTTTAGTGAAGATAGTGCACAAAAGGGACGAAGAACTTCTCACTTTGACCTCTTTCTCTCTTAAGTAAATTTCTCAACCCCTAAATCAAGGGGTGGGGGGCTCTATTTATAGGAGATGGGTGGATTAGGAAACTACTTAAGAGCTAAATAGGTTTAGCAATTAGGTAATCTCAAATCTAAGGTTTCCTAGGATTTTGAGAGCTTAGAAAGGTGTAAAGGTGGTTCTAATGGTGGATGATGGGGTGAGGCTTTAAGCCACTTAAGGAGTTGCAAATAGGTAGTGAATGGGTGCAACAGGACTACCAAAATACAAACCAAAGGTCAAGGTGGTCAACAAATCAAACCCCAATCATGAATTTTGAGGTAAAAATCAACAGTTGCTGTTCATATGCCTGGCGCAACTAATAGTTGCGCCAGGCAAATGTACAGTAAAACAGTGCCAGGAAGTTGTCTATCCGAGGTGGGGTCCACAATTAATACTGGCGCAACTATTAGTTGCGCTAGGCTTAAATCTTGGGAGAAGTATCACTGGTGCAACTATTAGTTGTGCGAGGCCATTTCTGGGGAGAAATAGCCTGGCGCAACTATTAGTTGCGCCAAATCCCTAGGGGGGCCCACCTGATTTCACTCTTTTATCCTCCGAGTTCGGATCGCCGTATCTTTTGATGTACAACTTCGATTGGGGTGATTTTTAGACCGTTAGAAAGCTGACACCCTCTACTTTTCAATGGTATGGGATTTGTTCATAGTAGATGACCGTAGCTAGTTTTAGTGCACCACTCTTCATCCATAGCTTGATAGAGTTTGATTTAGGGTTCGAAATGGGTTCTAAGGGTCGGGATTAGTTTCTAAAGGTTCGGGGTAGGTTCCTAAGGGATCTAGGGTGATTTCTAAGGGTTCTAGGGTGGTTCCTAAGGGATCCATACATGCCATCAAAAATCCAGAAGTGTGCCTCTCTCGAAAGGTGTTTTGATCGGGCCTTAGGCCAAATTTGGGTGTCTACAGATGCCCCTCTTTGGTATCCAATCCCTAATGATCGTATGCCAAAGAAAAGAGACATCCGAAGAGGCCCAAGGCTTTACTGATGGGTCCGTGGCATTCAGAACGAACTTCAAACATCGGGTGAGTAACACGGTGAGAAAATGAAAGCCCTGAAATGCCAGGCTAAACATTCGTTTCACGAGGTAATCGGTTTCCAAGCGCTTAGCGACATTACTGGGCATAACCGAGGTGGAATGAGTTGTGAAAGCCCAATAGCTGGGAGAAATGTTCGCTTCTCAAGTTGCAAAAGCTCGTTAGTCGAGAAAAATGTCTGCTTCTCGAGATGATTTAAAGGTGATTGATGTTCGAGATTCATTCTAAATACAACAGCTTCGTAAGTAAGAGGGGCAATCGACCCATATTCAAAGATAGGCATAAAGCAAAGATACACAAGGCTCCACAGTTTATGTCCAATCCTACAAGGCATTTGATGACCCCATCGGACTATTCGCAGGTGCCCCTGTTGAAAGCAGGGTTCGAGGTCTTTGGGTGAACCCATCGATCCCCAAAGTTTATTTAGCATGACTGCCCAAGCGAAGTAAATAGATGTCACGATGCTTTTTAGGAGGACGTGCCATTTTTGAAAACTTGCCCCAGATCCACATGACCCAGAGTGTCTAGCTTCAACTACCTTGAATAGATCTGACCAAACATTGGGGTGTCTCCCTAAAGGGACATCCAATCCTTGTCTCTGCTGACAATGATCATAAACATCAATTAATCGTGCACCCATCAGGGGCAATAAGCAACAACAAAGGTAATGGAAGCCCCAACCCAGACCCACCCGGGTACAATTTACGGGGATAAACGACCATCATACGGATACCCAGACGCAAGGCGTACACTTTACAGGGATACCGCTGCCCATATAGGTTTTAAGCCTGCAGAAAATAAAAAGGGAGATGATCCCTTTTGAATGCATGGTTGCACATAATTTGATTGACACGTAATCTCATTCTCAACATATTGACTTCAGCCAACGATTGACCTTTTCCAACAAAAAAATCTGAACCTTAAGATACTTAAGTTCAAATGAATCCAAAACAGAGCGCTTATCGCAAAGATTTAGCAGTGGAGTCGACTCGATCAAAACATTGACTGTTTGACCAAGACTGATACCGTTGCTCCTACCTTAAGGCAAGATCCAAAGATCTGAGGCAAACCCTATACTCGAGACCTTAATATGGCATAGCTACATTGCTGATAAAATATTGACATTTTACCGCATTGAAAACATGCAAGTGTGCGTCTCTGTGAGGAGTACCAATCTATTTTTGATTTTTCTGTCATTTTTATGTGATTTTTCTTTTTTGAATTGTTCAACTATTTTTGGAGTTTTGAAGCTATTATTTTATGTGATTTTTTTGGTTTTTTGATGTGATTTTTTATTTATTTATGAAACTACCATTTTATGTGATTTTTTGGAATTTTGAAGCTATTTATTTTATGTGATTTTTTGAATTTTTGAAGATATTATTTTATGTAATTTTTTTGGAATTTTGAAGCTATAATTTTATGTGATTTTTTAGAAATTTGAAGCTATCATTTTATGTGATTTTTTTGGAATTTTGAAGCTATCGTTTTATGCGATTTTCTTGTGAATATTTTTGGCTTCTCTGTGGGGATTTTCCTTTGTTAGATTTTCTTTACATATTTTTGTGTAGGACCGGGGTGCTTATTGATCTCGATCTGCCTTTATTCTAGCACGACTTTCTTAGCAAGTCGAAGAATGATCGAAATGCCGCCTTGGGAGCGCGTGCATCTGTCGGGAGCGACAAGATAAAGAGAGTGGGGGATCTGGCCTTCCTGTCTGGCCCGTACCAGGCCCAAAACTCGGCCTAAGTGCCTGGCGCAACTATTAGTTGCGCCAAGCCACTAGAGGCCTCAAAAGAACCTGGCACAACTAATAGTTGCGCCAAGCAAAAAGGGGCAAAATGTCGCCTGGCGCAACTATTAGTTGCACCAGGCTTGGCTGGGGGAATTTAAACAGCTCGAGTTTGGGCTAGGGGCTTTATTTCAAAATTTTCTCCCCCCTCCTTTATCTTTGAAACCGAAAAATAACTCCCCCTAGGGTTCCTTTACATTGCCTCTACGCGTGACCCATTGCCGTTGCTTTGCCTGTGTGGATCGAATGTCAGCTCATGCTAGATCAAAGACCCCTTCTTCTTCACAAGGTAACCATTAAAAACCCATCTTTCTTGATTTTTCTTGCTTTGTTTCTTATAAATATTGCTATGATCTTGCATTCTTTGATGAATAATGGTTTATCTTCATTGTATGCTTGTTTATTGATGATATGTTGGCAATTTTTCATGAATGGTGCCCTATTTTTGTTATTTTATGGAATTTATTGGTGCCTAATGTACATATTTTTTGTTGTTTTTATTTGTGTATATAGAATGGACTTTTTATTTTTTACTTTGCATATATTGGATTTTTGGTTTTTTCTTTTTTGAACACTAAATTAGAAGGAAAAGGGATTTTCGGATTCTTTTTTTTTTGAAAATTAAGGAAAATGATTTTTAACTTCTCTTGAAATTAAGAAAACAAGAGATTTTATTTGTTTGAAAAAACCAACTAAGGCATTTTTATTATTTTTTGGCTGGTTTTTTTTTAAAATTTTTTTAATTCTATAGGCAAAACTACGGAATTTTTTTTTTTGTCTTTGTTACTATTATTAATTTTTTTTTATATAAAAGAAAGGCTCTTCTCTTTTGGTTTTTGATTTTTTAGGAGCATAAAAGAAAGGGATTTTTTGAGTGTTTTGAAATATAAGGATTTTTTACTTTTCTTATTTCTTCCTTTTTGTTTAAACAAAGTAAAAAGTTTTTTTATTGTGTTTTGATTTTTTCTTTTTTGAAAGAACTTTTAAACAAGGATTTTTTGTGTTTTGATTTTTGAAAGGACTTTTTAAACAAAGTAAAAGGACTTTTTTTCATTTTGATGCTGATTTCTTCTCACTTTTTTTTTATGTATAAGGACTTTTATTTTTTGTAAATGACGTAAAGGTTTGTTTTTAAATCTCTTTTTGGAATTCGTTGCACGTGTATATTTATTCCTGATCAGATGTGATTGCCTTTTGTTGCCCCAGCATGTCGGGCGAAGGTGAGCATATTCCTGAGGAGGGCCACGAGGAGGGTCCGAGGTTGTATATGGCCCGCGGGGGGAGGAGTTCATCTGGGTAGATCGGAGGGCGGGCCCATGGCTCGAGATGTAAGGCGAGGCTGCCTGAGTCGGCCTCCTTCACCAACAACACACCCACATTTCAAACTTTGGGATAGCGGGCAAGGTAAAAGAGAGGCTCAATTTATTTCCATTATGCAGTTTTTGCTTCGCCTCTATGATCTGATGCGCATTTTCTTTGGGTGCAGGACCTGCCCAAAATCGTATTCTGTGGCGGGTGGCTCGACTTCCATAAGTTATACCTCTATTTCCCTCCCGTGGTGAAGGTCTTGCTGGCACAGGTGGGCTTCGGAGAATTTCTATCTTGCCCTACCATGAGGGCCGATGCTGCCTACCTGAAAGCACTGATTGAAAGGTTTCTCCCTGAGACAATGGCCTTTCACATGCCATATGCAGAGATGACTTTGACGCCCGTTGATTGGGCCATGATTACTGGCGTCAGGATAGGGGGGATACCGATATCCGATCTCGCGGTGTCGAGTGAAGAGGACATCGTCCGATTGATTGGGGCCTATCCTCCTCGGGGACAGACCCATGGCACCGGGGTTAAGATGTCTTGGCTGACCTCACTTTACACCCCTGATGAGTTAGTGGATCTGGGTCAGCCAGACAGGGCGCTCTACATCACGCCAGAACGGGCGATCGTGCAAGCCCGCATCACTCTCCTACTCTTACTAGGCAAGACTCTTTTTACTAATGCCAGCGGGGGCCGAGTCAGCCTGGCCTTGCTGAGTGTGATGGACAACTGGGGTGATGTCCACAGGTATGACTGGGGAGGGGCAGGGTATGCATGGCTGATGTATAATGTAGCTCGGGTTACCATTGGGGATTCTAAGTCTGCCATCGGTTTTTAGGCCGCCTTAGAGGTAATCCCTCATTATTTTGCTTTTGTCAATTTTCTTGAATGATCTTTATGTGCTACTGACCTGCTCCTATATACTGTCTCCCCTTTTAGGTATGGGGATATCATCACTTCCATCCTGGGCGCCCGCTTCTTCACTCGGAGGTGCTTACCTATCCTCTTCTCAGTAACTGGCATCAGGCCCGACGTCGTGACGTGGGCTTAAAGCATTTGGAGATGGGTCTGAGGTCCCAACTTGACTTGATGGTTCCTGAGTAGGTAAAACCCTTTTTCAACCCTTGTTGGTTCTAGCTCAAAAATCTCCTTTGACTGATGTGCTACCTGCTTGGATTCTTTTGGCTTGGACAGATCCTCCCTGACCCGTACCTTGCATCTCCCTTATGGGATCGAGTAGCCATAGGCCCCTCTCGCCTGTTCAATAACAGTCGCGTCGTTTTCTTCTATGGAGCATGGGCCAGATTTTATTATCTGGGAGAGCGGGTGGTGCACCAGTTCCAAGGCTACTACGCCATACCTGTGGACCCTCCGACGAACATTTAGAATCCTATTGGCAGTATTGAGGAGCTCACTGCGGCCTTCTTCAACAATGGGCTCCCTATCCATGCCCTCCATGTGCCCAGGGACTATCATCTTTGGTACGAGTGCCTGCCCCATCGGTTCCTCTTGCTGTGCTTTATACCTAGCATCAATTTTCTTGCATTTGGCGGCCCACTCTGTCAGGTAATTTATCTTGGCTTGGATTAGTTCCCTTTATGCTTTTATTTGGCTTTTTTCCCTTCTAATCGGATCTTTATTTTGTTCACAGTTTGCTTCAGGGGATGATTCGGATGGTGAAGGTGAGCCAAGTGCGGCTGATATGTCAGGGGTGGATCCCTCTGGTGCTGATCCTTCTGGTGCAGGCCCTACGAGTGAGGGCTCTTCAAGTGCTAGTCCGTCAGGGACTTCTCATGCTGGTATCCCTGGTGGTGATCTACCTGTGGTCTATGGGACCTTTCGATGCCTGGATGATAGTTTCCTTTCGAGCCTCTGCGCTGATGTGGATCGACAGGAGTGGCTTTCTGCTGAGGTGGCTCGTGTTCCTCCTCCTGAGGTGGTTCCAGGGGTAAGTCTTCTGATGACCCAATCGGGTAAGTCTTCTGATGACCCAATCTCTCTGCATTTCGATTTCCTTCTGTACATGCTTTTAAGATTGTCCTGATAGCTGATATTGTATCGTTCTGAACGTAGGACTTCAACTCAGCCATGGAGTATGCAGAGTATCATCGTCACTTAGCGGGGCTTAGGGATGTGGAGACGGTGAGTGCCTTGCTATTCTCTTCCTCTTCATTTATTCCATTACCCTTTGTCCCTCAACTGATCCTGACTCTTGATTTTGATCGTGTCTCTCAGTGTGCCCGTGCCAAGGAGTCACGCTCCTTACTCAGTAGGATCTCGCAGGCATGGTCTAGGATGGGGGACATGCGAACATTTCAGAGCTCTTCTCACCGTTGCAAGAAATCCAAGGATGCAAGCAAGGAATAGTATTCTAGTTTTTGGCTTTAAAAAATTGAGTACTCTTTTGGGATTTGATTTGGATTTGTTTAAACATGCTGGGGACGGTTGATGTGATACTTCGGATTATTATTTTTTGGAAAATATTTCTGCTTTGATTTTATGCCATGATTTCTTTGTATTGGATATGTTTCTTTGCAGGATGTGCTTGCCCAAAATGCTCAGAAAGCGACCTTTTGGGTCATACGCTTTGATGTAGGATCAATCCTGCACAAGAATAAACAAAACAAATGCCCAATTGTTAAATGAAAAGAGTTATGTTAACAAAAAAAAAAAAGGGGTGTAAGGCCCCACCGCTAGGTCTCGAGATGGCTGAAGAGGGGGGGGGGGGCGCTTGTAGTGTGGCGCAACTATAGTTGTGCCAGGAAAAATGGGGACTAAAAGGCACTAGCTCAACTAATAGTTGCGCTAGATTTAACCTGGGGGCAGTGGGTCCTTATATACCCGAGTTAGTCTAAAAATCCTCTCTTTTTTGTTTGACTTGGCCTCTCTGACTGGTTCCTTTTGCTCTTGCATTTCTAAGGTGGGTCCATCATCATACATCGATTTTTATCTTCTCAAAAGATCCCTGTACGTTCATGGACCCGCTTTCTAACCCTCCCTTACGTGGAGGGCCTGGATCCGATTTACCCCCTTTGTTGGGCTTGGGGCCTAAATTTTTAACGGCCTGGTTCGGGAGCTTGAATGAGAATGAGCTCGCTGACTTGGAGCACCTTGGGCTATCTCGCCTTTCTTCCTTTCTAGCGGTTCCTCCACGGTGGGAACTCCTTTAGGCCGCCGCATCATTTTGGGATGTGAATTTCTATGTATTCCGTTTTGGGAAGCGGGAGCTAACCCCAACCCTTGAGGAGCTATCCAAATTGTCTGGCCTGAAGCTTCATAGGGGCCTTGCAAGAGTCACAGTCACACCTTGGCTGGGATACTCCAAATTTGTTCACCTTACTCTCGCTTTGAAAAAACTTGAGTATGAGAAAAGTTTCATTGGGGGGCCCACAAGGTGTTCACTAAAATCCCTCAAAAAACTTTTTGGTGAGGAAAGCCTCCGAAGATTTCCGGTTAGGAATATTTTCAATGTGAAAGCTCTAGTACTCGGTCTCATTTATGAAATTCTCTTCTTTATCGGGAGGGAGAGCATCTCATTGGCAATTTGCGATATTTTGACCGAGCTGGAGGCGGGTTGATCCATGATGCACTTGGTGCTCACCGAGCTGTATCGAAGCCTTGATTCATTTGCTTTGGGCAAGGTGGAGGGCCTTCGAGGGTGTCCTTTATTGCTTCAGGTCTGGTTGGGTGAGCACCTTGCTGTTCTGGGGCCTGCGCCCTTCTTTTATATTGCCCGAGGTGAGGTGGCTCAGTGTTTTCTTGGTAGGTGCCACTTGCTTCCATGGGGCGATGTGTCTGCTCTGAAACTTTGGTTGACCGATGCCAAGCTGAAATGGAGGCTTCCTTGGTTGGACTGGACCTTCCCAATAGTTCGCAGTAGAGACCATGAGGGCATTACCCTCGTAGGATTGACTGGCAGCACCTTCTACTTCCCATTCTGGGTATTGCGTCAATTTGGCTGCCCTCAGCAGGTGCTCTATGTTAGGCTATTTTAAGTGCTTGCTACTGACTTTATTGAAGACAGTGATAAGAATGGGGTGAATGAAAATGAATGAAAGGTAGAGTGAGGATTACTGAGCAGCAAGCCTAAAATATGCACAGTCCTGCAAGACACAAGGCCTGTTGTAGCAAGTTTTGATAAGTAAGAGTTTGTCCCATAGGGAAGTTGATCTAAAGCTCCAAGGGAGCTATTGTTAGTAGGCTCTCCAGATTTGACTACAATCTGGCTAAATGGAAGGGGATTTAAGGTCACTATAATCTAAATCCTAAGGCAACTTAATATCTAGATTACAGAAAGGGTTAAGAAGAATGGTGGAGTGAGAAAATAAATATAAAAGGGTGAGAAGTATGTTATTAGGTACAGATCTGATGGGTCTTATAACTCAGACTCAGATATGTTGCTATAGAAATCCTGTCCAATGGCTATATTATCACCAAAGAGGAGAAAGAATCCAACTCACCCCTGTGCCATGATCCAATCCCTTATGGCTATAACTTGTCCACTTAAATGGTCACAGACTATCCAATAGGGGAACCACAATCCAGAGATGGGTCAGAACAAGCTTACCATTGTAGGCACTACTTCATCTAGGCTACAAGCTCAAGAATCCATAGGAACCTCATCCTCTAAAGTTCTGTGTGGGGCTAGGCCTACAAAGTGCACAAGCCTGGACACACAGGACCAGCAAGAGTTTGACTACTAGATTTCAAGCATGGTTGTTCACTGCTTTAGTAAGACTACAGTGATCCAGTCACAAGCCTACAATCTCTACAGCCAAATCAGATCTGCAATCTGATGGTGGATCTATACAAATATAGGGGAGTCTGTCTCTACACAATCTTTCACAAGGCTACAAGCACAAGTGAAGAGAAGAAGAATCTGTCTTAGATCTGTAGATTGGCTTCACCCTAGGGTTATAACCTTTCCACTTAAATGGTCACAGACTATCTACAGAGGCTATCCTCCTCACAAAGGTCTAAGACAGAACAAGAACATTACTGCTGCCACCATGTTCACAAGGCTACCAGCTCAAGCTCCCATGGGGATTCAGATTTAGTGGATCCTGTGGTGGGGGAAGGCCTGCAATGTGCCTAACCTGGACACACAGGTCACTTGGATCTAAATGAAACCTTAAAAGCAATCCTCCATTGCTTACGATATAACTTAGCAATCGGGGATCTCAAGGCAACAACCTTGTACAGAACAACTCACAACAAAAAACATTATCCCATACATGCAATAAATCCTATTGCAAAACTCCATTAAAAACTATACCATCTAATCATACAAAAGGCATAGCCAGCAAGTGCCGGACTATGGAGAGAAAGAAAAAGAAAAGAAAAACTCCTAAACCCTAACCTTAGCCTACTGTAATTCTACAGTCGGTTTCAAGAAGAAGCACAGAAGTTGAGAAAAAAAGTCCCTTAAACCTGAGCTAGGCTTAGGCTTATATAGCAGTCGGTTCTCTATCAATTAGGGTTAGGAAAACCCTAATTTCATTAATGCAATTGCGGCCCATTCTTGTCCCTTAGATGCCTCGGGGCGTGTGCACGGAGATTAGAGCATTAGAGTGCGTGCCCTAATTATTGGAGATTCCCAGATTGCCCTTACGAAAGTGGGGAGAAGTTTAGAACTTGATTCTCGCTGAGTAGAAAGGATTTGTAGATCTTGCCGCATGGTAGAATTGGCATCGCGGGGTTACTTTGCCTTGAAGCTCTTGCAGTCGCGGGGTTGGTACTTTGATCATCGCGGGAATGCTTTGGGCATCGCGGGATTGGTACTTTGCATTTGAATGGTGCGCGCAATTCATTCCTTGTGAATCCCACGGTGATCCTCACGAAGAGAACAATGTACACAGGCTTCTGGATCGCGCGAGCAGTTCCTTGAAAGTGTGTGTCCCGTGACTACTGCGCAACAACTGCGCGCAGGAGTGCCTTGAGCTCTCTCTCTTTAGTGAATCGCATGACGATTGAAGACTCCTTTCTTGAGCTGCATGAGACTGCGCGAGCGCTTAAGACTGAGCCTCGCGAGGACCTCACGAAGTCTGCTTTTCAATTCTTTCTGGCACCAAACTGTGCGAGAACGGTTCGAAGACTACATGACTAGTTTGTGTGCTATCTTCAGAAGCCTGCGACAATTGCGCGAAGGCATTACCTCTGGTTCAATTGAACCCTACGACATCTGCGCGAAGCAATCTTCTTGGTTTTTTTCTGATTTGCTGTGCCTATGCTGCCGCCAACTCTCTGTCTGGGTTCTACCTTCACATTTCTGAGGGGCTTTTGGGTCAATAGTGAATTCCTTGGCATGGTTAGGGGGTTATTTGCAGCTGCTGCTTATTACCTACAGAATAGACTTAAAATATATTTATTAAATGATTAAGGGTCTAACAGAGATTAAGTTAAGGGGTGAAAAGTGGTACTTTTCAGGTCTTAACACACCCCCAAACCTAATCTTTGCTAGTCCCTTAGCAAAGCTGTAATTAAATGCCACTTTCATAGGGATCACGGGTACATTTAGCATATGTACCAAGCCTTTTATACCCTTAGGTGATCCCTAGTGGAGGAGTGAAGTCTCCTGAGGGTTTTCAGTGAAGACACCCACAAACTTCACCATTAGAATCAGTTAAGTATAGTGCGGATAATGACAACACCCAATTTTTTTTTTTTTTTTAACACTTAGAGGGAACTGCAGCAATGTTACAGGCCATTTAAAACTTAAAAGTTAACATGTGTTTGTCTGACCACCATTCATTTAACATTAGAATTTCAATGTATAAAAATTTGTACCCGGTTTACCTTTAATTCAAAATTCAGGTTGGATACAACCTTAATGAGGTTAAAATTCAGACTCAATTCTCACTAGGGTCATCTCTCAACATTAACAACCTGAGGGTGTTCTCATTAAACCAGCTCAAGAGCAATTACAGACCCCAAATGGGTTTGCAAGCATGAGCATAGGCAAACCTTATAATTTCTGACATCTTCAAGAATTTTTACCATAGATTGGACAACTCCTCATCTCCACATGACAGCTCATTTAACTTTGGATCCACAAGGTCTTTTTTGAAAGGGTTGTAATGTGGCTTATGGCTGAGGGGTGTAAAGAATAAAGGGATAAAAAGGGAATCCAAATTGAGGAATCAGCAAGGTAAGGAGCGGTTCATGACTTCACAACCTTTATTTAAGAAAAAACTTCATCTTCCTTTTTATATTTCAGACTCAAAGTGGTCAGCTTCTCCTCTTCTTTTCAATTTTTAGATGATGTTGTCCTCTAGACTTCTCTTTCTTTTTCTCTTTTTAGTTCTTTATTTATTCTTTTGATAAATGCCACACAACTGCCTTTGATACACAACTGTTCACAAGTTGCTTTTCTTTCCCTTCCACAGAATATTGGACCATTCTCAGTATCTTTACCTCCTTCTCCTTTACCTTCTGAATTCTCAGAGTGAGGGTAAGGTTGACTTAGGTTATGAGGTTAAGGTGTAAGTGTTCTGGTGTTTGTGAAGGAAAATTATGATTTTAAGGCTCAACTAGTGTATACAAAAGGGCAGATTTTAAAAGGTTGGATTTTCAGGCTCAAACTGTCCAAATGAGGGCCTTGGATCATTTCCTTAGTCTCATGAGTGTTGTCAATTAGTTTTGATTTGGAGGTGCACAACTTCTAGTGAAAAAGCCCTGATTCAATCAGTCCTTAGAGCAGAAATAATGCCAAAAACACTCTTCAACAGAAAATGCTAGGCCCAAATCTCACTAGGTATGGTCATCAAATTTAACCCATGGGGTGTATTTTCATCTGTTTCTCTCCTCTTAGGTTCACTGAGTACTAACTGATAAAAATTTCTAATATTAGCTTCATGGTGGTGTCAAGAATTTTTAACTTTTTATGTTTCGAAAAGTCTGCAAAAATGTTTAAATTTTTTACAATTTTCCTCCTTGTCTCATTGTATCAAGGTAAGTGGAAATTAACTTTATTCATCCCATTTATTGCCACCATTACTGTACTAAAACTAACTGTTCTATTGGCAGACCTATACTGCCACACCACCAAACCTATGAGGAGCAGTGTCCGCACTAGTTCAAAGGTGAGAAAATGCAGTAGGTTCCAGGAAAAGAAACAAAAATAAATAGAGAAGAAGTCTGAGAAATAGAAAATGCTATCTGAACAGTGTGGAACTAAGAGAGACTTTCATGAAAATGAAAAAGAAAAAATTACAAAAAGAGGGAAAAAGAGGAGACAAAATGAGGGGGGAAGAGGGATTGAGGGAGAGTCAGTGGGGGAGGGTGGAAGGAAAATGGTGGGAGATATGCAGGTGGATCAATTTTGTTTTTGCTTCTTTTTCTCTCGCTTCTTTTTCCTCTCCTCCTTTTTCTTCTCTTCTTTGGCAAGGATCCGCTGGACCTCGTCAAACTCATCCCAGAGAAATTGCAAGGGGTCCGGCTCCTTTGGGGGTGGGAGATCCTCCCAGATGGGGTAGAATTTGATTGGGAACCCGAAGGGTTTGTCATCCGCCATGGGTGTGAGGAGGTATGGACCGCTAGGGATAGAATAGGAGGGATGAAATGAAGAGGAACTGAGGGCCGATTTAAAAGAGTTGGACTATGGAACATGAATTGGCGGATTTAAAATTGTGCCCCTTTCCAAGCTTGGCAATAAATGATGATTGTGTGGGGAATGAAAAAACACACAACTGATTCTGAGAAAAGAGGATGAGCAATAAATGAGTGGCTAAATTTAACCTGTGCAATAAAGGGGATCCAGTTGGTCGCGCAACTGCACAGAGGTAGGTGGGGAGGTTTGTATGGTGCGTGGTAAGGACTCCGCGAGGAGTTCAGACAGGGCCCACAAGTAGGAAAAAGAAACCACTTGAATTGTATGAATGAAGTCAACCGTCACATTGATTTCCATATGAAATGATCATAAACACCCAGAAGACATCTCCCATGACAAAATGGCAGAAAAAGAAAAAAATAGAAAAGAAAAAAAAAAAACTTAAACACCCACACAGAATAGATCAATAGATAAAAATTTGAAACTTATATTAAATATAAAAACATGTACAATGGCAATGACAGTTACTAAAAAAAAAACTAATCGAAAATTGATGGTCTAATCTGAACTCGAATCTGTGTAGAAATCCCAGCCCATCTTTTTAGCATGTGCCCTAAGGGCAGCTCTGTCCTGTTTCTTCTTTTCCTCCCTTTCCTTGTTCTTTTCAGCTGGTGTTTTCTTTGCAGTTGGAGCTTTAGGTGCCCTCACCCTTACTTTTGGTTGCTTGGGTGCTTTTGGTTCCGTGAGTTCTTGAGGGGCTTTTCCTTTGCGCTTAGCAGGGGGGGTGGCAGGGGATTTTCCTTTTCCTTTGGCTTTAGCTTCCTCAGTGGGGACCACTGGGGATTTCCCTCTTTCTTGGGACTCAAAGGAACATTTCTAGCAGCAGCCAATGCAGATTCCAATGAGGCAATCTGAATTTGGTGTTTGAGGAGGTCAATCTCATGGATATCTTTTTGGATGCTGAAGATCTCTTGGGAATTTTTGAGCCTCTTTTCAAACATTCTAGCCCCCGCCTTCTCTATAGCAGCATTTGCTTTCTCCAACTCCAAATTCAGTGCATTGTACTCAGCTATAGCCTTGGTCTTCTGATAGTCCTCCAGGATATTTTTCCACCCCAAGGAGATGCTCAGAAGTTGCTTTCTGTGGGCCTCCTTCATTTCATCGATCGACTTCAGCAGGGGGGTCTCAATGGATTGGCGAAGCTTGGCCATGCCCCTCAGGACATCCTTCCTAAGGTAAGCATTATCCCTCAGGTGATGGAGGATGGTGAGGTAGGGAGGACTATAAAAATGATGTTTTGGTGCAATGGGCAGATAGGAAGTGGAAGGAGCAAACTGTGATTGGTCCTGGGGGGAGAAGGGGGGGTAACAGGGGGTAAGTCTATTTGTGGGGAAGGGGATAAGTTGGGTCGGTCTATGTCTTTTGTCGTGTAAGTTGGAGGTGGTAGGATAAGAGGTGGGAAGGAGGGTATAGGGGAAATGAGAATGGGGTAGACTAGGGAGTAGGGGTGATGGGAGAGGAAAATGGGAATGGTGAAAGGTATGAAAGGGAATGGGGGTAAAGGCAATGTTGATAGTGGGGGTTGTGAGTCGAGGGAAGTCGGTTTGGGTTTCTTTGTCGATGGACGGGACCGGGGGGTTGTAGTGTGTGGTTGAGGGATGGGTGGGTTGGTTAAGGTGTTTAGGGTGGATTGGATGGAGGTGAGTTAAGTTTGCATCTGGTCTTGTTTTTAGGTATTGGTGGATAAATGGGCTTAGATGTCTTGGATAAAGGATAGGATGAGGGTTAGTGTGTCAGGGCTGGGAGGTTGGGTCAGTGAAGAAGAGGGTACTGGTTGGAAAGGTGAGGAAGGCGCATGGTGGAAAGTGAAAGGAGGGGAAGAGTGGGGTTTTGGGGAGTGATGCTGTGAGGTAGTTGGGGAGTCTGGGAGAGGGGTGTAGTAGGTAGGCATTGTTTCAAGGAAGGTAGACAGAAAGGCTTGGAAGCCTAGGGATGTGTTAAGGGTTAAGTCAATGTCTGTGAGGGGGGATGTAGTAGGTATGGCTGGGGTGGTGGTTTCTTCAAGGTGTGGTGTGTCAATGGGGATAGAAGGGATTGAGGGTAGTGTCTGGGAGATTGTTGGAATTGTCTCAGTGGGCTTTCATTTTTTGTAGGAAATGAGTGGAGGGCTTGCAGGTTTATGTGTAGCTGATGGGGGAATTGTGGCTGTGTACTGAGGTAAGGTAGGGGATGGGGAGCCCTCCCAGGTACCAAGCACAGGTGAAGGGGGAGTGGGCATGGAGAATGGAAACAGAGGGGGGTGAGAAAAGGATGTAAGAGGGGTAGTGGATGCAGGAGTATAAGGTGGAGGTGGAATGGGTGCTGCTGTAGCGATGGTACTGATAGGCCCTGGGGGCACCTCCTTGGTAGCAGGGGTAGACCTTGATCTGGCTTCCTCTTCTGCTTGCTTGGGCAGGGCCTGAGCCTCAGATTTCTTCTTCTTCTGGGCCTCCATCAAGCTCCTGCTGATTCCCCATTGCCTCTTGGCAAAGGTAGTAGGGGCAAGGGTGGTGGTCTGCTCAGTCTTTCCTATCTTGTATCCCCCCTTGAGTATCAGCAAAGTAATAATCCTGGCATAAGGGAGTGTGTGAGGCTTCTTGTTTGTCCCTATCTTCTCCACTACATCTTTCATTGCTTCAAAAATTAGCCAGACTGCATGGAAGCCATGGCCCATGTGGAAGGAGTAGACAACATCCGTAATGGGGGTTCTCCTCTCCTACTGATGTCTTGAGCAATATATATTCTTTCGCAGGACTTGGTCAATGAACAGGAGTTCAAGTTCCAATTCTCTCCTTCTGATCGAGTCCCCTGTGGCTTTTAATCCTCTAGTTAAGGCCCATGCAATTGTATCAATCGATGCACTCAAAGGGGGGCCGTATCCACAGCTAGGGTCGAATGCTGCTAGGATGCCCAAAACTTCAGCAATCACCTTGGGGCTCACTAACATATCTAAGTCATCAATCAGCACCAGCAAGCACTCTTGTCCATCTTTGTCCTTCTTGACCTTGATGTGCTGATAGAACAGCTGCACTAGCCTAGGGTAGGCTAGTGTTGGAATTCCTCTCATTAATGGCATCAGGCCCGCTTTGCTCATAAACTGTACGACAAGGACAGATAGAGGTTCCTTCTCAAAAAATGGTAGATCAAAGGCTGTCTCAGGCTCCAATAGAATTGACATCATGAGCTCAGAAGGTGCAGAGAACTTAGGGGTTGGTTTCGCCGCCTCCTCAACCACTTCCTTTCCCTTTTTGGGTGACTTTGAAGTCTTTGCCTTTTTAGGGGTGGTCTCAGCAAGGCCCTTGTCCTTCCCCTTTCTCTTCTGTGTAATTTTTAGAGCCATTTCTAACTCTGTCTTTAAGAATGAGAAACGGAGAGTGAGATCTAGGGTTTGGTTTGATTTGACGCACAGGGCACCTCAAGATCTCTGAGCAGAGGGCAATGGATGGGGGTGATGCTAGGAAGAACTCTGTAGATTTGTGGAGTGAATGAATAGCTGTAGGATTGATGCTGGAGGGGAGAGGGGGAGAGCGCCAGAAGCTAGGGTTCACAGAGGGAAGAAGGAAGAAAATAATGGAAAATGAACCAAGCGTAGGGTTAAAATACTTATCGCGAAGCTCGGCGCGCTTTGGGACATCTGGTCGCGGGATTGGAAATGAACCTAGCGAAGGTGTTGATTCAATCTTGATTGTATGACAATCTCCCAGGTTGACCTTGGAGCGCGCGACAGTGTGAGATTAATTCATGTGAATTGGATGAGCGGCTCCTAGGTCTCTATTTAGATTGCGTGAAAAGCTCTGAGGCTCATTTTGAATCTTGCGACAGACTTAGAATCTCACGACAGCAAATGAAGTATTTCTGTTGAATTGCGCGAGAGTCTCCCAGCTTACCTTCTGAACCTCGCGATAGTCTTGGAATCTCATGATAACTAATGAATAGCTCGATGTGGATAGCGCGAGAGGTTGTTAGGTAGACATGAATCTCATGATAGTCTTGAATGTTTCCATATGAACTGCGCGAAATTCTCCCAAACTCCCTTTTTAACCTCGCGATAGCCTGAGAATCGCTACAGCTAATGAAGTATGCTGTCTGTAGTGCGCGAGAGTCGCTCAGGCTTCTATTTGGACCCAGCGACAGTAAGGTATAAAACAAAGAGCATGTTTGCTGTGGTTGGACCCTAGGCATGACCCTCACTATGGCTACCTCTAGACACTCAATCATACAATCAAGGAAAACAAAAATTGACCTCCCATATTAGGCATTCAACAGAAGCTATCAATTGAAGAGCAGTAAGAATCAAACCAAACATCATCAGTTTAAAACAGATAGGTCCAGATTCAGATGGGACCAGTAACAAATCCTAGAGAATATAATCAAAAGAAAGCAAGATAAATCAATCAAAAACTAAGTACATATGATACAGTAATGACACACCTATGGATCAGTTTGAAGAAGGATCCCCTTGAAAGTGAATGGTGTCCATGAGTTCGGCAGGTTTTTCAAAACAAGGCTTAAGCCTCTGACCATTCACTTTCAAGGTTCTCCGAGACTTGGGATCCTTGATTTCCACAGCACCAGATGGGGAAACATGCATGACAATGTAGGGACCTTCCCATCTGGATTTCAACTTGCCAGGAAAAAATTTGAGTTTGGAGTTATACAGCCAAACCTTATCACCAGCTCTAAAACTCTTTCTCAACAACCCTTTGTCAAAGAAAGCTTTGAACCTTTCCTTGTAGATCCTGGCATTAGCATACGCATCCATCCTTAGCTCTTCCAATTCGGACAGCTACAGCAACCTGTGATGACCAGCAGAAGTTAGATCTAGATTTAAATGTTTGATGGCCCAATAGGCCCTGTGTTCTAACTCCACTGGGAGATGACAGGCCTTGCCATAGACCAGTTTGAAAGGGGACATACCGATCGGAGTCTTATAGGCACTCCTATAAGCCCACAGTGCATCATTAAGCTTGTCAGCCCAATCTTTCCTATCAGTCCTCACAGTCTTCTCAAAGATATGCTTGATCTCCCTATTTGAAATTTCAACTTGCCCACTGGTTTTTGGGTGGTAGGGAGTAGCAATCCTATGGGTGACAGAATATTTCTTGAGCAAGCTCTCAAAATTTTTGTTGCAGAAATGGCTCCCCCCATCACTGATAATGGCTCTAGGGGTGCCAAGTCTGGAGAAGATATTCTGCTTTATAAACTTGAGGAAAACCTGATTATCATTAGTTCTTGTGGCAATGGCTTCTACCCATTTGAAAACATAGTCCACTGCCACTAAGATGAAATGAAAACCATTTGAAGGAGGAAAGGGGCCCATAAAGTCAATACCCCATACATCAAACAGTTCTATAACAAGGATGGGCTGTAAAGGCATTGAATTTTGTTTGGACAACCTTCCTAATTTCTGACATCTTTCACAGGTCTTGCAGTGTGCATTGGCATCTCTGAAAAGAGAAGGTCAATAGAACCCAGACTACAATACTTTGTCAGCTATTTTTCTCCCACTAAAATGACCCCCACAGGCATTTTCATGGCACATGGCCAGAATACTGGGGACATCACTTCGGGAACACATTTTCGAATGATTTGGTTTGCAAAATACTTGTACAGGCAAAGTTCTTCCCAGAAAAAGAATTTGACCTGTGAGAAAAATGGGTCTTTGTCCATTTTTGTCCAATGGGCAGGAATCTTGCCTATAACTAGATAATTGACAATATGTGCATACCAAGGAACTAAAGATTGGATGGCAAACATTTACTCATCCGGGAAGACATCATTTATAGCAAGGTCATCAACACCTTTCTCCAACATAATTCTGGACAAGTGGTCAGCCATCACATTTTCTACACCCTTCTTGTCCTTGATTTCGATGTCAAACTCCTGCAACAGGAGTATCCATCTAATCAATCTGGGCTTTGCATCCTTCTTGGACAGTAGGTACTTTAATGCTGAGTGGTTAGTGAAGATGACAGTTTTAGACCCAAGTAGGTAAGGTCTAAACTTGTCCAAAGTAAAAACCACTGCCAGAAGCTCTTTCTCAGTGGTTGTGTAGTTCAACTGAGCTTCAGCAAGTGATTTGCTGAGATATGCAATGGCCACAGGCAGCTTATCTTTTCCCTGGCCCAGGACAACACCTATTGCCAAGTCAGATGCATCACACATCAACTTAAAGGGCAAGGTATAGTCAGGTGTTTGGAGTACAGGGGCAGAGGTGAGGCAGATTTTTAGAGTTTCAAAAGCCTTCAGACATTCAGCAGAGAAGTTAAAGGGCACATCCTGGCATAGCAAGTGGCACAATGGCTTAGCAATTTTGCTGAAGTCTTTGATAAACCTCCTATAGAATCCAGCATGTCCAAGGAAGGATCTGATTTGCTTGACTCTTCTTGGAGGGGGCAGATTAGCAATGAGGTCAACTTTGGCCTTGTCTATCTCAATTCCATCTTTAGAGACCACATGGCCCAACACAATTCCTTGAGTTACCATGAAGTGGCTCTTTTCCCAACTTAAGACCAAATTGGTCTCTTCACATCTTTGTAAGACCTGATGGAGGTGTTGTAGACATTGGTCAAAGCTATCCCCATAAACCAAAAAATCATCCATAAAAATTTCCAAAAATTTATCAATCATATCAGAAAAGATGGCATACATACACCTCTGAAAGGTGGCTGGGGCATTACACAGTCCAAAAGGCATCCTTCTATAAGCAAAGGTGCCAAAAGGATAGGTAAAAGTGGTTTTCTCTTGATCTAGAGGGTGCACAGGGATCTGATTGTACCCTGAGTACCCATCAAGAAAACAGTAAAAAGCTTTCCCAGCCAACTTGTCCAAAATTTGATCAATAAAAGGGAGAGGGTAGTGGTCTTTTCTGGTCTTGGAGTTGAGTTTTCGATAATCGATGTAAACTCTCCAGCCAGTGGTCTCCCTGGCTGGTCTTAACTCTCCAGACTCGGTGGTAATCACTGTTATGCCAGATTTCTTGGGTACTGTTAAGACCTGAAAAGTACCACTTTTCACCCCTTAACTTAACCTTTGATTAGACCCTTAGCCACTTAATAAACTCCTCTTAAGTGTTTTCTTCAGGAAATAATCAGCAGTGAAATAAGGCCAAGAATCCTGTTATGGAGCCTGCTTTGGCACTAGATGCCGCTCAGCAAGAATGCACCTTGAAGCCTTGCACAGATCAACTGAGTTTCCCAAGACTTTACAAGCAACCTCTCGCGCAGATGAATGACTGGGGAGCTTCAAAAACTCAACTCCGCGCAGCTCTCGTGAAGATCAAAGGTAGAACACAGCGCTCAGTGTCACGCAGTTCAAGGCAGACTTCTCTCAATCTCACAAGGATCACTTAAGATAGCTGAGGAGAGAGAGCTTCAGAAGATTTCTCACGCAGCCACCGTGGGGTACAATTCTCAGAAGAAGAATGCCTCGCGCAGTTTGCACGCCATTCAAGAAAGAAAGAATCCTGGCAAAGGCAAAGCCTATCTCGCGAAGATTGTGTCAAACAAAGAACCTCGCGCAGTCAGAACTCAAAAGAACCTCGCGAGGTAACTTGCGAAGTCCAAATAAAGAAAAGCACTCGCGCAGTTCTCACGCTGCTTCCCAGCGAAGACTAATCTACCGCGCGACTGCTTGAATTACAACCTCGCGACGCTTGAGACTACATTTTCTATTGAACCTCGTCAACTCCAATTTAGCGAGAGCTCAACTCTCTACCGCGCGATTGCCTGAAGAGCAAACCAAGGCAACCTCACGACGGCTGAAGCTTCAGTGTCAAACCATCCTAGTGAAGAGCAATGAGCTACCACGCGAGGTGTCTGGGGAACTACAGCTACCTAGCGAGCCTCTGAACCCAAACTTCCATCTCTTCAGCTGAGGGCATTCTGAAAACTTCCAATGATTAGGGCACACATTCCCATGCTCAAATCTCCGTGCACATGCCCCGAGGCATCTATGGATCAGTAGAAGGCCATGTGGCATCGTTAAAATTAGGGTTTCCAAACCCTAATGCGCTACCACCCCACTGCTATATATACCCAGGCCTAGCTTAGGTTTAGGTATCTGGGAACCTATATCAGATCGCTTTTCTTTTCTCTTTTGTTTTTAGCAGTAAGTAGTTTTTCTTTTTCTTTTTCTTTTCTTCTCTCCATAGTCCAGCAATTGTTGGCTATGACTTTGTATATGTATTTGAGTTAGATTAATGGAAATTTTATAATAGGATTTATACTTTGTGGGATTGCTGTTGATTTGTGAGATGCTCTGTGCAAGGCTGCTGCCTTGTGATCCGCCATTGCCTAGGCAATGGAGGACTGATTTTAAGGGCCACTCAGATCTAAGTAACCTGCGCGTCTGGGCTATCATGGTCTTCCAGCCTTAGCCCCACCACAGGATCTACTAGATCTGAAATCCCCATGGGATCTTGTGCTGGTAGCCTGGTGAACATGGTGGTAGCAGTGATAATCTTGTTTTGTCTTGGGCTCCGTGAGGAGGATAACCTCTGGGATAGTCTGTAACCATTTAAGTGGACAGATTATAGCCTTAGGGTGATTCTAATCCACCGATCTAAGATGGATCCTTCTTCTTTTTACCTGAGCTTGTAGAAGCCTGGTGAGGGATTGTACAGATGCAGACTCCCCCATAGTTGTATAGATCTGCCATCAGATGCCGGATCTGATCTGGTTATAGAGATTATAGGCTGGTGACTGGACCATTGTAGCCTCTCTCAAGCAATAGACAGCTGGATTGAAAGTTGTACTCAACCGCTTGCTGGTTCTATGTTTCTAGGCTATCATGGTTTTCTAGCCTTAGCCCCACACATGGAACTTTAGAGGTTGAGGTTCCCTATAGATTCCTGAGCTAGTAGCCTGGATGAAATAGTGCCTACAATGATTTAATAGTTATGTTCTGATTCATCCCTGGATAGTGGCTCCCCTATGAGATAGTCTGTGACCATTCAAGTGGACAGGCTATAGCCCTAAGGGTGGAGTCATGGCTGTAGTGATGGGTTGGATCCTTTCTCCTCAGAGGTGATAATGTAGCCTCTGGACAGGATTTTTATAACATCAGATCTAAATCTGAGTTACAAGAACTCCTCTGATCTTGGCTCAAAAACATATTTCTCACCTTTTTATAATTATTTTCCACACTCCATCCATCCTCTCAATCCTTTCTGTAATTTAGTTATTAGAATACTTAGAATAAGTGACCTCAAACTCCCCTCCTTTTAGGACTGCCAGATCTGTAGACAGATCTGGAGGGACTACTAGAGACGGCTCCCTTGGAGCCTTAGATCACCTTTCCCTGAGGGACAAACTCTTACTTATCAAAACTTGCTACAATAGACCCTGTATCTTGCAGGTCTAGGATTTCCGAGTTGTGCTGATTCATCCCCTGTTTCATTCTGTTTTTTATTCTTAAATACTTTCACCACCAACCAATAAGGGAAGCACACTTGAAATCGACAACAAGTTTTTGGCGCCGTTGCCGGGGAAAGATGATCTAATAGTAGACCCTTAGTTTTTGTATTCTTAGTATTCTTTGTACAGGTGAATAATTGATACTGCTGATATAATTGTGAATCCTTCTTGCAGATCTAGACAGCAACAGTGAAGGATAATTGGAATGCAAGTGGAACATAGCTAGGCTCAGACTCCTTACAAGCATATTGATCAATTCTTGGCTTTGTGCACCACTTTTAATATCGCTGGTTTGGGACCTGAGGCTACTAGGCTCAGACTCTTTCCCTTCTCCCTGAAGGATAGGGCCAGTACCTAGTTGGCCACTCTTCCCAACAATAGCATTACTTCATGGAAAGACCTGCAGACCAGATTCCTAACCAAGTTCTTCCCTGAGACCAAAACCAGCCAGTTGAGGAAAGAGATTCTTGCATTTTCTCAATCCCCAACTGAAGATTTTAACCAGTCCTGGGATAGGTTTAAAGAGATGCTCAAACAATGCCCCCACCACAAGATCCCTGAGTGGCAGCTTGTACAAAGCTTCTACAATGGGATTGATGAGAAAAACAAAGATATGGTTGATGCCTCTTGTGGTGGTTCCTACATGCACAAGACTGCTGAGGAGGCATGGGAATTACTGCTGAGGAGGCATGGGAATTGTTTTAGGTGATTAGTGAGAATTCTTTTCAAAAGCCATCCCTGGCAAGAACTAATCAGGAATCTGAGTCAAAGGTGGGCTCGGATCCAAAGGAAAATTTATGATGTGTCGGAATGATGACTCTGCAGATGGCAAACCTCTCTATGAAGTTTGATAAATTGTGATGCTCATGTGGCGGAGGCATGTCTCATATGTCAGTCCGCACAGAACACAGTGGAGGAATGTCCATCAGCAGGACAATTTCTGGAATTAATGTTGGAACATGTCACGCTCGCCTTATGGTCAAGAATAACTGGGGCTACAATAGCAAATTATATGGATACCAAAGACCAAAATGCTGGTTACCAATGGAGAGACCACCCAAATCTGAGGTGGAAACAAGATAACTACATACAGCCCCAGCAGATGTTGGCTGTACCACAAAGGCCACAGCAGCAGTTCAATCAAGGGCATGCCCCAAAGTCTACCTTCCAGCACCACCAGCAGCCCCATCAGCAGCAAAATCAGTTGGTTCTACCTCCTTCTCAACCAAGAAACACTTCTTTCGAGGATCAAGTCTTGGCTTCATTACAAAACTTGGGTTCCTTGGCTCAGACTGTGGATTCTCATGGTCAGAGCCTCCAGAAAATGGAAGAGCAACTGAGCCAAATGTCCAAAACCTTGGCGAGGAGAGATGAAGGCAGATTGTCCTGCCAGCCAAGTGCTAACCACAAGGGTCAGTTTTTCATTGAGGAAGCTTCCTCAAAGTTTGAGGACACCAATGATGTCACTACCCTAATGTCTGGCAGGCTGGTAAATAACCAGGTGGGTAGCAGACCAGCTGAGGTAATTTCCACAGATGATGCAAATGATCATGAAAGAGATGTTGTTGGGCCATCAAGCCAAGAACTGCCTGCCACCTTGCAGCAGGAGAAAAATAAAGAGGCTGTAGTTGAGCCTCAGCAGGAAGATAAACATGAAAAAAGAAAAAAACAGAAGTTTAATCATGGGCTTGCAGTTGAGGAGCCAGCAGCACCTCAACTGCCATTTCCTCAGGCTCTGAATAGTCCTGTCCCTTTTGAAAAAGGGAATGCCCAGTTGGAGGAAATGATGGAGACTTTCAGGCAGGTAAAAATCAATTTACCCCTGCTTGAGGCAATTAAACAAGTCCCGGCCTATGCAAAGTTCCTAAAAGACCTCTGCACCCAAAAGAGAAAGGCTAGAGGCCATGTGTCCAAGAAGATCTTTGCAACCGATACAGTGAATTCTGTATTTAACATTGCAATGCTTGAGAAGTTGAAAGATCCAGGTATACCCACTATTCCTTGTGTAATTGGAGATCATACAATTGGGAAAGCCCTTTTAGACCTTGGAGCCAGTGTTAACCTGTTGCCATCCAATGTATATCTGCAACTAGGTTTGGGGGAGCTGAAGGCTACCCCCATAGTGCTAATGATGGCTGACAGGTCTGAGAGGAAACCTCTGGGGACGGTTGATGATGTCTTAGTAGGAGTGGATAAGTTTTTCTACCCTACTGACTTCTTAGTTTTGGAAATGGGCTGCAGCACTAGCCCAAACCCCATACCCGTTATACTGGGCAGGCCTTTCTTGGCCACTGCCAATGCTTACATCCAATGTAGGTCTGGAGTAATGGAGGTAACCTTTGGACATATGAAAGTTGAGCTGAATGTGTACAACAGTGCAAAGTACCCTCAGATTGACAATGAGGAGAGCTTTGCAGTGGATGTACTAGAGGAGGGATTGATGCATCAATTTGCATGCATAGGATCCATCTTGAGGAGGGAGCATTACCCTCCAGGGAAATGCAGAGGAAGCTAAATCCTCACATGCAGGAAGTGGTCCTCAAGGAAATCATTAAATTGCTAGATGTAGGGGGTGATTTACCCCATCTCTGATTCTCATTGGGTGGCACCTATCCAAGTGGTGCCCAAGAAATCTAGCATAACAGTGATTGAGACTGAAACTGGTGAGTTGAAGCCAGCCAGGGCAACCACTGGCTGGAGAGTGTGCATTGATTATAGGAAGCTCAACTCTAAAACTAGAAAGGACCATTTCCCTCTCCCATTCATTGATCCAATCCTGGACAAATTGGCTGGAAAAGCTTTCTACTGTTTTCTTGATGGATACTCGGGGTACAACCAAATCCCTGTTCATCCTCAAGACCAAAAAAAAACCACCTTCACCTGTCCCTTTGGCACCTTCGCTTACAGAAGGATGCCTTTTGGACTCTGTAATGCTCCAGCCACTTTTCAGAGGTGTATGTATGCCATCTTCTCTGACATGATTGACAAGTTTTTGGAGATTTTTATGGATGACTTTTCTGTCTCTGGAGACAGCTTTGGCCAGGGTCTACAACACCTCAGCCTAGTTCTGCAAAGATGTGAGGAAACCAATTTGGTTTTAAGCTGGGAAAAGAGCCACTTCATGGTAACACAAGGTATTGTGTTGGGCCATGTGGTCTCTAAAGAAGGGCTTGAGGTAGACAAGGCCAAAGTGGACCCCATTGCCAATCTCCCCCCTCCAAAAACAGTCAAGCAAATCAGATCATTCCTTGGGCATGCAGGATTTTACAGGAGATTCATTAAGGACTTCAGCAAAATTGCCAAGCCATTATGCCACCTGCTCTGTCAGGATGTCCCCTTCAACTTTTAGAATGTCCAAGGCTTTTGAAACATTGAAAATCTGCCTCACCTATGCTCCCTGCACTCTAAACACCGTGACTATACCTCGCTTTTGAGTGATGTGATGCATCGGACTTGGCAATAGGTGCCGTGTTGGGCCAAAGAAAAGATAAATTGCACCGTGGTCATTGCTTATAGCAAGAATCACTTGTCAAGCTCACCTGAACTATACCACAACCGAGAAAGAGCTTCTAGCGAGGTTTACGCCGACAAATTTAGAGCCTACTTATTAGGATCTAAAATCAGTGATCTTCACCGACCATTTCAAGACCAAGTACCCTCGCCCAAGAGAGATGCTAAGTGAGGTCGATTAGATGGATACTCTCACATTACAGAGTTTGACATCGAAATTAAGGACAAAAAGGGTGTGGAGAATGTGGTGGCTGACCACTTGTCCAGAATTATCTCGGAAGAATTCCTGGATGGTCCTACAAATGATGCCTTCCCTGATGAGCAATTATTTGCCATCCAATCCGTAGTCCCTTGGTTTGCACACATAGTTAATTATCTGGTTATAGGAAAGATTCCTCCCACCGACCAAAATGGATAAAGACTTGTTCTTCTCAAGGGTCAAGTATTTTTTCTGGGAGGAACCTTGCCTATACAAGTACTGTGCCGACCAGATCATCCGACGATGTGTTCCCGAAAGTGATTTCCCCAGTATTCTGGCTATGTGCCATGAAAATGCCTGTGGGGGCCACTTTAGTGGGAGAAAAACTGCTGACAAAGTCCTGCAGTGTGGTTTTTACTGGCCATCCTTATTCAAGGATGCGTACACACACTGCAAGGCATGTGTGAGATGTCAGAAATTAGGAGGGCTGTCTAAAAGGAATTCAATGCCATTACAGCCCATCCTTGTTGTAGAACTGTTTGATATATGGGGAATAGACTTCATGGGCCCCTTTCCCCTCTCTAATGGTTATCAATTCATCTTAGTGGCAGTGGACTATGTCTCCAAATGGATAGAAGCCATTGCCACAAGAACCAATGATAACCAGGTAGTCCTCAAATTCGTAAAGCACAACATTTTCTCGAGATTTGGAACCCCTAGAGCTATTATTAGTGATGGGGTAGCCATCGAGAATTTCATGAGCTTGCTCAAGCGATATTCTGTGACCCATAGGATTGCTACTCCCTACCACCCAAAAACAAGTGGGCAAGTTGAAATTTCCAATAGGGAGATTAAGCACATCCTTGAGAAAACAAAGTTAGGACCCGGAAGAATGGGTCAAAAATTGATGATGCATCGTGGGCCTATAGGATCGCTTATAAGACCCCTATCGGAATGTCCCCATTCAGACTAGTCTATGGCAAGGCCTACCATCTCCCAAATGAAAGTTAGAACACAGGCCTATTGGGCCATTAAGAACTTGAACATGGATCTAACCTTGGTCAACACGGTCATTACAACAATCGTAATTGAATGAGTCATGATGGATGCTTACGCCAATTCCAGGCTCTACAAGGAACGGGCTAAAGCCTTCTTCGACAAAGGCTTGCTGAGGAAAAGCCTCGAACCGGGTGGTAAGGTTTGGTTATTTAACTCCAAACTAAAATTCTTTCCTGGCAAACTAAAATCCAGATGGGATGGCCCCTATATTGTCATAAATGTTTCCCCATCTGGTGCTGCGGAAGTCCAGGACCCCAAATCCTGGAGGACCTTCAAAGTGAATGGTCAAAGGCTGAAGCCTTTCATTGAACGACCTGTAGATCCTATGTGCACTGTTCATTTTCATGGGACCCCTACATCTACCTGACCCGCAGTTGTATCCATATTGTACTATATAACTTTTGTTTTTCCTTACATTTTAGGAAATTCTTGGAGATCTGTGGAGTTTGATTTTATTGTGGGGGATCGGTATGACTTCCTCTTCTGCTGAATTGCTGATTTGGCCCTCGCGAGTTCCACATTCTGATTTGGGAAGGCTCGCGTAATTCGCATGACCCAATTCTTTCGCTGTCGCGAGTTTCAGTGCTACAGAATATCACGCGTACTTCCAGCGCTAACTCCCATACTCGCGTGATTCTAGTCTCTCGTGATTCCCTTACCCAGCTGCGCGAACCTAATGCATTTGTCATTTCCCACATTGACTGTTGGGACTTGACGTTTCCCAAGTCACTCTCATTTAATGGCGGCGACTTGGATTTTGCTCAACCATTTCATCTTCCCCAATCCCTGGCCTATAAATACACCGGGAGGCCATGTTCATCTTCACAACATCCTATCTCACTCTCGCGGTCCTTCCCTATTCCTAACCATGGCAGATGACAAGCCAAACGCACTGCCCAACAAGTTTTACCCGATGTGGTTGGACCTGCCGCCCCCCAAAGAGCCAGATCCCCTCCAACCCCTCTGGGACGAATTTGAGGAGGTTCTGCAAACCATTGCCAAGGAGGAGGAGGAAAAGCTCCAGCCGCAGAAGAAGAAATGCAAGACCGAGCCATCCCCCTCCACTCCACCCCCTCCCCCGCCTTCTCCACCCACCCCCCCTCCTTCTCAACCCCCGCACCCTTAATCTTTCTCCCTTTCCCTCTTTCTTTTTGTACTTTTCTTTTTCAGCATAATAATATCTTTCCTTTCTGATAATATTGTCTTGTTTTCTATTGTTGGTTACTTTATTCCTTGTTCTTTTCTTTTATGTTACAATAAATCTGCTGCACATGGACCTTGAACCAAAGGAGGACACTCCTCATAGGTTTGGGGTATGTGCAAACCCTCCCAATGGAATGGTTAACATAAGTCTGTGAGACCCATCTGAGCAATATGGAAATGGACCTCTGTCCACTTAAGAATCATAAAATTAAGAAGTTTAAAATTTATGCAAACATTGAACACTTTAGACTTCTAATATTCCATATTTCCATAATAATTTCACCAAGGAAACACATGTGTATCTGCACTTAGTGAATCTGTAGAGAGAGAAAAAGGTGAGGACATACTTAAAAGTTCAAAGGATGACCAGAGCCAGTGAGAATTGGGCCTACAAAATTTTTTCTTTTTGAGGAGTAACTAAGGCACTTCTTCTAGTTCTAAGGACTGGCTGAGTCTCTGTGCTCACTAGAAGTTAGGTAACTCCAAGTTGAAACAACTGACAGTACTCATGAGACCTAGGAAAGGATCAAGGCCTTCTCTTGGAAAGTTTGAGCCTAAAAAGATCAATCCTAAAGCAACTGCCCTTGTCCACAACCCTTTGAGCTTTAAATCCTAAATTTATTCAAAATACACCTGAGTACTTGAACCTGAACCTATGAACCTGATTCAACCTACCCTCACTCTGAGAATTCAGAAGGTAAAGGAGAAAGAGTTGAAGATGGACTATCTATGGTCAACATTAGGTGAATGGAGAGGAAGTATCTATTCTGGCAGAATGGTAACTGAGAACATGGTGGCATTTTGGAAAAGCAAAAACAAAATAAAAAAGAAGGAAACTCCAGCAAAAAAGAAACAAGAGAAATAATAATGAAGAGGAATAAGAGAGAAGTCAAGAGGAACCTTCATTGGAAAACCAAAATCAAGAAGAGAAACTGATCACTTCAAATATGAAAATCTGAAGATGAAGGGAGCTGAATTCAAGAAGGTGAAGTCATGAACCACCTCCTGCACCCACTGAGTTCTCAATTTTTGAACCCCTTTTCAAACCTTCTATTCTTTTCAACCATACTCCATAAGCCACATTTTAACCCAGTTAAAAGCCCTTGTGATCCAAAGATTGAGTGAGCTGTCATGTGAAGATAAGGAATTATCCAATCTATGGTGAGAAACTGACAATGATGCCAGCACTTAAGAACTCTGCCTATGCTCATGCTTACAAACTCAGTTGGGGGATGTAACTGCTCTTGAGCCTGTGAGGAACTGAACCCCTCAACAAACCTTGATGAGAGTATGCCCTGTAAAGCTTTCTTTTGGGTCTGAACTTGAATATATTCTGTATGACCTTAATCTAATTTTCTGACATAAGGATAAGCTCAAGGTCTTGACATGCATTTGTGCGCTTCTGTGATCACAAATTATTTGGAAATGCTGTGCTAACATACAAATTATGCTGTCTAAGTTCCTGTGCAACCAATGAATTAAACTTCTTTTATGCTGATTCATGAGTAGACTAAATTTGATTCCCTAACTGCTCATTGGAAGACATTGCACTTTAGTTAACCATTTCATTGGAGAAGTTTGTGGGTGTCTTCACTGAAAACCCTCAGGAGACTTCACTCCTCCACTAGGGATCACCTAGGGGTTTAAAAGGCTTGGTACATATGCTAAATGTATCCGTGCTTCCTATGAAAGTGGCATTTAATTTTTAGGATAGATTTAATGTAGCTTTGTTAAGGGACTAGCAAAGATTAGGTTTGGGGGTGTGTTAAGACCTGAAAAGTACCACTTTTCACCCCTTAACTTAACCTTTGATTAGACCCTTAGCCACTTAATAAACTCCTCTTAAGTGTTTTGTTCAGGAAATAATCAGCAGTGAAATAAGGCCAATAACCTTGTTATGGAGCCTGCTTTGGCACCAGATGCCCCTCAGCAAGAATGCACCTTAAAGCCTCGCGCAGATCAGCTGAGCTTCCCAAGGCTTTACAAGCAACCTCTCGCGCAGATGAATGGACCGGGAGCTTTCAAACTCAACTCGCCTTTCCCGCGAAGATCAGGTAGAACACGCGCCAGTTGTCAGCGCAGTTCAAGGCAGACTTCTCTCAATCTCGCGAGGATCGCTTAAGACAGCTGAGGAGAGAGACCTTCAGAAGATTTCTCACGCAGCTGTCGTGCAGCCACCGCGGGGTACAATTCTCAGAAGAAGAACGCCTCACGCAGTTCATGCGCCATTCAAGAAAGAAAGAATCCTGGCAAAGGCAAAGCCCATCTCGCGAAGATTGAGTCAGACAAAGAACCTCGCGTAGTCAGAACTCAAAAGAACCTCGCGAGGTAACTCGCGAAGTCCAAATAAAGAAAAGCGCTCACGCAGTTCTCGCGCTGGTTCCCAGCGAAGACTAATCTACCGTGCGACTGCTTGAATTGCAACCTCGCGACGCTTGAGAGTACGTTTTCTATTGAACCTCGCGAACTCCAATTCAGCGAGAGCTCAACTCTCTATCACACGATTGCCTGAAGAGCAAACCAAGGCAACCTCACGACGGCTGAAGCTTCAGTGTCAAACCATCCTAGCGAAGAGCAATGAGCTACCACGCGAGGTGTCTGGGGAACTACAGCTACCTAGCGAGCCTCTGAACCCAAACTTCCATCTCTTCAGCAGAGGGCATTCTGGAAACTTCCAATGATTAGGGCACGCATTCCCACGCTCAAATCTCCGTGCACACACCCCGAGGCATCCAAGGATCAGTAGAAGGCCACGTGGCATCGTTAAAATTAGGGTTTCCAAACCCTAATGCGCCGCCACCCCACTGCTATATATACCCAGACCTAGCTTAGGTTTAGGTATCTGGGAACCTATCTTAGATCGCTTTTCTTTTCTCTTTTGTTTTTAGCAGTAAGTAGTTTTTCTTTTTCTTTTTCTTTTCTTCTCTCCATAGTC
The DNA here is from genome assembly GCA_021018995.1 of Chloranthus sessilifolius. NCBI lineage: Eukaryota > Viridiplantae > Streptophyta > Magnoliopsida > Chloranthales > Chloranthaceae > Chloranthus > Chloranthus sessilifolius. The sequence goes on along the minus strand of CM037584.1, from coordinate 150,526,950 downwards.
CAGCAATTGCTGGCTATGACTTTGTATATGTATTTGAGTTAGATTAATGGAAATTTTGTAATAGGATTTATACTTTGTGGGATTGCTGTTGATTTGTGAGATGCTCTGTGTAAGGCTGCTGCCTTGTGATCCGCCATTGCCTAGGCAATGGAGGACTGATTTTAAGGGCCACTCCGATTCAAGTAACCTGCGTGTCTGGGCTATCATGGTGTTCCAGCCTTAGCCCCACCACAGGATCTACTAGATCTGAAATCCCCATGGGATCTTGTGCTGGTAGCCTGGTGAACATGGTGGTAGCAGTGATAATCTTGTTTTGTCTTGGGCTCCGTGAGGAGGATAACCTCTGAGATAGTCTGTGACCATTTAAGTGGACAGATTATAGCCTTAGGGTGATTCTAATCCACCGATCCAAGATGGATCCTTCTTCTTTTTACCTGAGCTTCTAGAAGCTTGGTGAGGGATTATACAGATGCAGACTCCCCCATAGTTGTATAGATCTGCCATCAGATGCCGGATTTGATCTGGTAATAGAGATTGTAGGCTGGTGACTGGACCATTGTAGCCTCTCTCAAGCAATAGACAGCTGGATTGAAAGTTGTACTCAACCGCTTACTGGTTCTATGTGTCGGGGCTATCATGGTTTTCCAGCCTTAGCCCCACACATGGAACTTTAGAGGTTGAAGTTCCCTATGGATTCCTGAGCTGGTAGCCTGGATGAAATAGTGCCTGCAATGATTTAATAGTTATGTTCTGATTCATCCCTGGATAGTGGCTCCCCTATGGGATAATCTGTGACCATTCAAGTGGACAGGCTATAGCCCTAAGGGTGGAGTCATGGAAGTAGCGATGGGTTGGATCCTTTCTCCTCAGAGGTGATAATGTAGCCTCTAGACAGGATTTCTATAACATCAAATCTAAATCTGAGTTACAAGAACTCCTCTGATCTTGGCTCAAAAACATATTTCTCACCTTTTTATAATTATTTTCCACACTCCATCCATCCTCTTAATCCTTTCTGTAATTTAGTTATTAGAATACTTAGAATAAGTGACCTCAAACTCCCCTCCTTTTAGGACTGCCAGGTCTGTTGACAGATCTGAAGGGACTACTAGAGACGGCTCCCTTGGAGCCTTAGATCACCTTTCCCTGAGGGACAAACTCTTACTTATCAAAACTTGCTACAATAGACCCTGTCATAGCCCACACAAGTAAATAAAGAAACTTTGAAATGAGATCCTATTGCTCTAAAGTTGGTAACCGAATTCCCAAGAGTGAAATGAGATCCTATTGCCCAAGAGTGAAATGAGATCCTATTGCACTAAAGTTGGTAACTGAATTCCCAAGAGTCCTATTGCCTTAAAAGGCAACTCTAAGCTGGTAACCGAATTCTCAAGAGTCATATTGTCTTAAGACAACTCTACTTAATCCCTACTACATGATTTGTGAACAATTTGCCATAAATTGACAATTAGATATTGGTGACCACAAATACCGTCGAGACTCACCTAATATTTGAAACAATTTAGAGTCTTTATGAACTCTTTCTTGTATGAGCAAGTCAAACTTGCCCAATTAAGAGACCCCCCACCTATATACCTCTTGGACCCTCTCTCTCTCTCCCCCCTCAACTCTCTCCCCCTCCCCTTGCTGGTCACCTCTCGCTCTCTCTCTCTCGTCTTCTGCAAACCCACCTTCATCTTCTGCTTCTCTTTCTTTGGCCAACCACAGCCATGGCCCCTTCTTCATCTTATTGGAGCACCACCACCACCTTGTTGCCATTATTGGACACTCCTTGCGGTGCCTAAACTAAGGGCAGCGAAATTGTACAATTGCGGAGCAACCAAATAGCAGGAGAGCCATCCACTTCAACTCAAATCGACGCATCGAATCTGTTCTATGCCGACCCAAGACCATCCGAATCATCTCGAAACACACTACAACAAGTGGGTACCTTCTTATCCATCTCAAAGTACCCACTCACACCACTAGATTTCAATCTAAGTGTCACCACAATCGCCATCCGATCAACAAAAATTTATATAAAAAAAAAAAAATCCATTTTAAGGTAAATTTCACTGATTTCCGAGGTCCCACTACAAAAAATAAGACTATTAGCGGCAGTTTTTTAACAAAAAACTGCTACTATTAGTCCAGTCGCTACCAAAAACTGTTGCTATTAGTCATGCCGCTACCAAAAAATGCCTTAATAACAAGTGCCGCTGAAACCCTTATTTTTGTAGTGTCCTCGTGGCCAAAGGGTTAACCCATGGTCAAACCTTGAACGAGATATCGTGTCGATTTTTGGCCTGAGCATCGACTGGGCGAAAAATAAGTTAGGGGGCACGAAAATCCGTGAAAATCACGCCCAACACTCCCGTGCGCACGTGCGTCGGTGAATAGGCACCGACGGGTGACTGCCTGCATCAGTAAACAACCACCAACAAATTGCGTCTGCATCGGTGGACAACCATCGACAGGTGACTGCCTGCATAAGTGAACAACCACCAACAGATTGCGTCTGCATCTGTGGACAGCCACCGACGGGTGACTTTATGCGTCAGTGAGGAACCACCAACTGGTGGCTGCTGCTTGCTTTGCTTGCTGTCGTTTGGGTGAAAACACCCTTTTGACCTATCTTTGACCGCACGGATCTTGAGATATGTCCTATTTCTGATGTATGGTTGACAACATAGCCCTCTTAAAATTAGATGGTCTATCCATCTGACGGCTCATATTTTCCTGAATAGTTTTATTTACACATTGTTAATGCTCTAAAAAATCGGTGACTATTGTGACACTCATTTTCTGTTCCATGTTAAACACTTGAGTAGGGGTGACTATTAACTCCTTGACTTTGAGAAACTAGGCCAGACCAGCCCCTAAGGTCATAATCAAATTAATCTCGATCATGGCACGCATTGATCTAGCTGATAATAAATTATTTTTTGACGTGAAGGGCACAACTTACGAGGCCCAAATGTTAAGGGAAAATAGCGATAAAAACCTAAACTTATACCCAACAAGGGTAAAGGGGTCGCTTTGACCACCTTTTTGAACCCTTTATGTTCGAATCAATGAGGGTAATCCAAAGATACCTGTCACCTCCTTGGGATCCTACATGACAGTAGTGTCCGATTTTCAAGATCACACTTATCGTGAGCATGTACTATGCCTCAATCTCGTTGAACGCGAAGAAGAGGTCTGATTCAATCAGACCATAAATTTCCTTAAATTTCTCCGCAATTGAAAAATTTTCAGTAGGTGAAAAAACCTTCTTTTTCACTGATTTAGCTCCACCAAAATATTCAGATTAAAAATATTCACGTGTTTCAAGATCTGTGAAAGGTTAGGTTTATTGCCATTGGGTGCCATTAATAAAAACTAGAATTAAGGCTATTTTACTACAACTGATCCATAACTGGGGCACATGAGGCCCAAACCATAAACCGTATGGGTCATTCAAAAGCCCTAGTCATTACAAAGGTCCATGGGCCTTTTAGGCCCATCTAGTCTATGGCCTATTAATGAGTTCATATACCTAAAGTAGCCAAACACGCGCTTTGAGAAATCGCGTACCAATCTTCAAGGAAGGACCCAACCCACCTTTCAAGTCTTAGAGGACTCATTACATGCATCATCTATCCATGTTATGAGGCATGTGGTACCCCATTATCGTACGATGAGACGATAGTGATCGTGAATTGATGAATGCTCGATTAAGCGTGTAAATGGACTAATAAGAGTTCAAACCAAAGAAAACCCCTAACATTATCTTATGATAATCACATTTATAAGTTTAGAGTAATTGAAACTTGATCCAAATTACATCGATATCTGTGAATTTAGATTCGGCGGTCTATATGAAATCGAGTCATACATGATCCAAATTTCATTTGATCCGAATTTCATTTGAATTACACATATGCTTAGTTCAAAATCATCAGGTTGAGATGATCTATTTGATGAGACTAACTCATCATCATTTCGAGAAGCGTGTCTGTAATGACCCTAAATTTTCACACAAAAGTATCATGAAATGTCGGGTCGTTAGATCATAATTCATATCTCTATATGCCGAATTTTATTGGTATCAATGGAAATCAAATAATCATAAACTGAAATAAATGTCCAACACCCATAATGAATATACTAATCCAAAATATTATACCATCGGTGACGGCCGTACATCACACAAACTGTGGTACTTACATAAATATACGTGAAGATAAATAGACAATTGTTCTAAGGAAGTTCATTAAGTTTTACCTAGTCAAAATCCCAAAAATTTCAGTAAGGATAGAAGTCTTCAGGTGGAAGATCTTCGTCTTTTGGCACAAAATCAGGATCTTCTTTAAGTTCAGGGTCCTGAACAACATCGGTACCTGTGACACAGTGTTGGGGTGAGCTAAAAGTTCTCCATAAGGCCTCTTTTTATAACTTATTAGGGATTATCCTGTATTAAGTTGACACACTAGGGATAGGTGTATAGACTTATACCATAAGGCCTAAAATAAAGGGTTTCAAATCTACCTACCAAGGTTTAATCCTTAGACCTCTTGTCTATAACTCAACCCTTTAACTAACATACTATCACGTAGCTTGTGTAATTAGTGACAAAATTAAATGTAGGAGTCATTTTAAATCAGACGTGTATCTTTAGTTTAAAATGTTTTCATAAGTTGAATCATGCAGTGTATCTCGTATTAAGCACATATACATAATGCTGGTATCAAGCATGCGAAAATGCAAATTGTTACATACTCCCCCCTTAAAAGAATTTTCGTCATTGAAAATTTTCATACTTTATACAAAAAGATGTGGATATTGGTCACGAATCTTTGCCTCACGTTCCCAGATAGTTTCATGTAACATCCCAAAAATTTCGAACCCGAACACGCTCTATTTCGTGCACATGTTCGGCAAGTACACAATGCCGCCTTAGAGTTGTGAGGTTGATTAAATTATAAGACTGCGATTTCGTGTAAAACGTGTGAAAAGTGAAGTTGGACCTTACATTTGGGCCCTTTGATAAGGAGCCCGTACACTGAGTCGAGGTGTCGGCTTAGCACCAAAATAGACCCTATGAGTATAAAAGGATAAGACAAGTGAAATATCTAGATATTTCATTTGGGCTTTGTTTGTAAGAGATAGAGAGAGTGGGAGAGCTCCACCCTTCTGAAACCCTCTCGTGGAACCCGACCGGAAGATCGCTCCTCAAGCTTCGCCGTCTTCGCGAAGAGCATGTCGTCTTCGTCGCAAGAACTTCATCTTCTTGTTGACTCCAATCGCGAGGGATCTTCTACGTGCAATATCATGTAGATCGAGGAGCGAGAGGGAGCATAGCTTCAAACGAGCGTAAACCGATCATTGTAAACGTAGTGTGCACTGGTCGGTTTATTATATGCATTAAAATTATGTTAAATTTAAATCTTAACCTATTGCAAGCGCACAATGAAAATCATAGTACTAGTATAGGATCGTTCCCACAAGGAAGTCCATCTATCTATTTTCTTTTTATTTATATCTTTTATTTAAATCCATATTTTAAAAACTTCTATTTATCTTTAAGATCTAATCTACTGGAGAAATATGAATAAAAGAATTTATTTTAATCTATAGTGCATAAAATAAATCTAAATCCTCCTTCTGATTGAGGTCGTCAATCCCAATCTTCAGCTATCAGATATTTATGAAAATAAACAGTGCCGTTACACCATATCTCTAGTTTCTTAGCATTGGTCGTCAATCAAGTCTAAGATCCTATCAATACAGATATAATCTAATCAACAACTTCCTAAAATCTGGGCGTCAATCAAACCTTAGAAAACTTGAAGATGAAAAAGTAAAAATCGTTACACTAATTTACAAATTCTAATTTGAATCGTCAATTCAAATTAAAACTTAGAAATGTTTAATATATCCTTCAACCCTCAGCCGCAGTCGTCAAGTGCTCCTGAGAAACTACAAATATCTACTCTAATCTTCAGCACTCAATTACAGTCATCAATTGCACTTGAGAAACCTTGGATATCTAATCTATTCTAACTATTTTATACTACTTTGATCGAAAAAAAATCCAACCTCAGGCATCAATTGATGCTGAAAGTCTTTGATGATTATTCCTACACCAAGCTCTCTTATTTATAGATCATAAGGAGTTGGTTTACAAGTTCTAAATCTAATAAAAGAAACTAATAAAAAATAAAAAATTCTTAATATAACTCTAATTCCTAATTTTATTCTTCCTTATTATCAATAGTTGATGCGCTTCTTGAAGGTTCTTTATTCTGTAACAGCAGAGTTCTTCGGAGTAGATCTTCATCAATCTTCTCAGATCCGTGATCAGCTGAACTTCTAGTCTTCTAATTCTGTTCATGGCGGTGATAGCTCTCACGTGGTCAACATCAATGATAGTAAATAGGAAAGCTTTTATTTTTAAAAAATCGTAGATAATAATTTCTTCTATTATAGCTTCTTTGGAAAATCGTAAATCACGATTTTCTCTTCTCTCATGGCTTTCATACTAGACTTGGTCTTTGAACGATTTTCTATTACAAACGATCATTTTTTTCTTCTCTTGTCGTTTTTACTCTTTTGTCGCTTCTGAAGAATCGCCTTTTTAAAGAATTGTAAAATTATGATTTCTTATTTCTTTCTTTATCCTTTTTACTTTAGCAGTAGCGTAAAATCATTAAATACAATTCTCATCTTTCTTGTATTGATGAATCGCCTTTACACACTCAATCATCATTCTTACTGCTATTTGAGTTCACTTTGATGAATATTAACACTTAGGCTCTCTTTTACTGTTTATCTCTAATATTTGCACATCAGTAAGTTATTAGTAGCAAACTAAAGCCTAGCATTACTAAGTTAAGAGTGATAAAATGGTAAATTATGTGACTGATCACACCCCCAAACTTAAGTTTTGCTAGTCTCTAGTAAAAAAGGAAAATTAAACTATCCTAAAATAAAAAATTTAAATGCCACTTTCGTATGGAGTACGATTGTATTTAGCGAATGCAACAAGCCTTTAAGCCCCTAGGTGATCCCTAGTGGAGAAGTTATAGTCTCTTGAAGGTTTTCAGTGAAGTTACCTACAAACTTCCAACAATTTTGGGTTTTTCAAAATACTTTTCAAAACTAAAACTTCAAAATATAGATGTTTATATACTAATTACTCAATCAATCACTAGATGTTCATTATTTTTTTAAAAAAATTCAAATCTTTTATCCTTAGCTTTCCATCATCGTAATTATCCTCTATCAGCACTCAATAATTTCAATTCGGTATAGCATAAAGTGTGTACATATCAGTGAAAAGTTTATTCATCATAGAATTTTCTAAACTGCAATTTTTAGAAAATATTTTAATCTAAACTCTCACTTATTGTCATACTCTAAAAAATAATTGAACTTTTGAATTCTCACAATATTATAGATATATACGCAAATTTCATCGGACAATTAACTAAGAAGATAAATCTCATAAAAAGGATAATTAGTTCTGTTCATATAACTTCTTCATTCATTTATAGTATCTATTTTATATATCTCTGCTAGACTCATATTCTTATAAAATCGTAAATCACAAAGGTCTTTTCTTCGACTTGTAATGGGGCTTTGAGTTTTTAGAAGGTTTCAAAGAAAAAGGTAAAGATGATTTAAAATTATTTATGAGAATTTAGCTCTTCCTTCTCTTCTTCCTCTATATTTTTCAGCTTGAGTAAGTATCCTTATTTTGGATAACTTCTTCCCACTTCTTTTCTAGTATAAATCTCATTTTTCTTTTCTAGTTGGAAGCTTTTTGCTTCTTTTTTTTTTTTTTTTTCTCATGGAATCGTCTTTTTATGATTTTTCTATTTCTTTTCTCATATTTTCATACGATTGTATTTCTTTTTATTTGTATCCTTTTCAGCAGATCCTTTATCTGTTATACATATACTATTTTTGCTCCTTCTCCCATTCTTTTACATTCTAGACTCTCAGAAATTGTAAGGGTTAAGGATAGAAAGTTTTGGGCAGTACATATGGTTAAAGGTTTATAAAACTTTGGTACAAAGAAATTTAGTTTTTAGGCTTCTAATATGGGTTCAAAGGATAAAATATTCTAAAATTTTTAGCTTTTTTTACTCTGGTTTAACAAAAGATGGCCTTTGGTCATTTTCACGATTTACTAATATGGATGTCTTATTACTTTGATATATTTAATAGACAGTTCTAAATAAATAAATCATCATATTTACAGAATATCTTGATTCCAAGTTTAACATTATGAGATTTCAAATACTAGAGAAGTTCAAGAAAAATTTAGCATGAATAAAAACAATCTCTCTTTCTTAGAATAAAAGAGGAAATAGGCTCTATATCTCACTGGTTATAAGATTTTGAAACTATAATCTAAAATATTTGTAGTTCAGATCAATCGTATAGTTTCAAACATTCTCCTGATACTGTATTCTAGAGATGCTTTACTTTGAATTGTAACTATTTTTATTTTGATTTTTGAACTACTACTATGATGGGTTGCTAAGAATTTTAGATTTTCATATTTTCTATCATAATTCTCATATAATGATTAACTTTCTTTAAAATGCCAAAGAAAAAATTATACTAATATATTATATTTTCAAAATTGATATGTTATCCACCCCCCCAAACTTACTTAGGACAATGTCCTCATTGTGTTAAACATGGGACACATGAAAAATATTACCTTATTTGACTACTAGGTTAGTTACTGGGTTTATAATAAGCAAAAAGAATAAAAAATCTTCCCCCAAACTTGGGAGAAAAATACTACCGGTTGTATGGATCTAAAATGTTAGATGTTACTAGTACTGTTAGGAAATTAGTCAAAAAGAAAACTTTATATATGAACTAAATTTTTACAATAAGGAAAATATTCCCAAATGTTCAAAATTTTCCTACTTGTGAGGCTTTAATGAGATTTTTTTTTCTATCACTCACTTGAGGATGATGAGTATTGTACGATTGATATGCTTAGTTGAGCTGGTTCTTGTAAGGCCAGTATTGGAGAATGACTGCTGGACAATTCTTCATCAGATTCTGTCATTACGGTCGTGGAACAATTAGAATTCTCCTCTGTCGCAGGTGCTGGTTTTGGTTCTTTGTCAGTAGCTTTATAGGAGACAGAGATGTCTTCCTTCTCCACTATTAATGCTTCATATTTCTCTTTTAATGCTCGCAGCTCGTTACCCTTTTCTTTCGCTTTACTTTGTAGGTCATAAATAACAGCAAACTTGGCATCATTTTCATCCCTTAGTTTATCAGAAATAACTTTTTCTTTTGTCACTGTGACCCAGAATTTCTTTATGATGGACTCAATCTTTTCCTTCTGTTCTGCACAAGTAAGAATCAATGATTCTTTTTCCTCTTGTAGTTTAACTTATTTTCCTTGAGTTATCATTAGTTCTTAAGTCTTTTCATTCAATAATCTGCTCAGGGTCTGTTCATATTCCTTATGGGCCTTTTCTCATGCTGTTCCTCTGAAATCTGGATTTGTTATGAATTCTCCATATTGTGCAGTCAACTCAGCCATTTTATCTTGATATGCTTTTCTCTAAAACTCCCATGCTTGTTGATTGCTCCTTAGTGCATCATTTTGGGTTTGTAGCTCTGCTATCTGTGCTTGGGAGGCTACAGTGGCTTCCTAAATTCTTCTATTTATGTCATCAACCCATTGTGCATGTTGCTGTCTTATGGCTTGTCTCTTTAAATTTTCAACTATTTCATGTCTCTCCTAAGCAGTGGGCATAATGTCGATGACTCTAGTTCTCAATCTTGTAAATTCTTCTATTAATTCCCTCATAGCTCTTGGCATTAGATTTGGTGCATTGGTGCTCTGCCATTGTTCTACTCCTGTTAGTCTTCTCTCCAGGTTACTCCTGACTAGAGGAGATATTCCTTAGGTTATTAACTCAATAAAACCCATCCTTGGAGTCTCAATTCTTGGTCCTTCCGCTGTAGTGTTAAATATTGGAGTCTGCACTGTAACCTTTGGGGCTGTTGGTGGAATGACAGACTCTACCTATTCAGGATTATGGCTAGAAATAGCCAACTCATCAATTTGCTCCTCTCTCTGAGGGGTGGTTTCTATGTTGGGGTTTTCTACTGGATAGTTTACTTTTGGTGCTGAAATACATGGATTCTCAAGTTCTGCTTCTGTGGTACTAAGCACTGTAGTTGCCTCTGTTGAAGGGGGCAAAACAGGCCCTGTTGGTGAATCCAAAGTAGGGTCATATAGACCAATTTGATCTGTAATTGGTATTCTATCCTTAGATGTTCTCACTGACACTGGAAAGTTGCTCTTTTCTTTTCCAACAGGTGGAGTAGAATTACTCACACCTTCTTCCATTACCACTGCTTCATTGGTTTCAAATTCTGTTGCCTGTTCTATGGCAGTTTCTAACTGTACTTGGGTGGTTTCTAAATTGTATAAGACCTTCTTTGGTTGTGCCGTGATAGGTATCCTTTTTTTATTCGCGGCACTTAGAGTTCTTCGGTAGGTCTGAGGTGTCAGGCTCTTAGTATTACGGGGCAACGCTTTTTTGTAACGGTTACCAGATTTTCAAACCACACTATTTTGTATGGACACGGGTCTAGTCAGGCGTGTGCCTAACACGGGACACATAAGAATTAATGAATGTGGGGTTCAACACTAATACGTGGCCAGCTAATTTTGTTGGTCAAACCCAGTCAGTCATACACATAAATATAGTGTCTTACACATACACTTGAATTATGGTCTTCCATATATTATATTAGCAAATACACTGAATAAAATTATATATAGTAACTAAGCAAGCCAAATTTCAGCTGCCATATACCTAAACCGTATGTGTACATTATATGAAGGCCAAACAAAATCTGGCGTATATATATACTAATAACTACAGGGAATCCAAGCCCATGTATAGATACTCCATTGTATCTAGTTGCACAACACAGGATGTAAAACCCAGGTTGGCTTATATGCCTATACAAGAAAAAAAGTCCATGTGGGCACTGTAGGGGATCCAATCCCTTTTTGACTTATAATACAAAACACCCCCTCTTGGCTCCACACATGCATGAGTCACGTTTCGACTCCATGCACGAAATGTGGGAAAAACTACAAAACTCTGCCAAACCTTCTTTCTTCTTCCTATTTCCACTCTTGATGAAATTAAATTCCCATAACAAATCGAACCTGCAAAATATCATAAGAAAAGGAGCCCGCTTCTCAAACTCATGCTCCATTTCAACCCTTTCAAACCGTGGATCACAAGGTGACCTGCGAGTCGATCGAGAGGATTTTGAAGACGACCCTTGGTCTCGAAGACTCTTTGTGGCCTTCGCTCTTACGAGCTTGGCAAACCCGACACTGACTCATGTTCGGCGTCATTATACCCACAAGTCCATCAAAAGGTATGTCATAAAATGAACTACCTATTTAGTTTCCTTTGGATTATTTTTACAATGAATTATAGGACTGTGGTGTCGATTCCCTAAGGTCGAATCGGCAACACAACGAAATATAGTTTTGAAAAAAAGGGTTTTGGAGTCAAAATTTATAATGAATGCACTCCAAGATTTCATACCAAATTAGTAAATAAAAAGGGGTTCTATAAGTAATTTATACAATAAAATATAAAGTATTTATAAAGTATAAGAGGGTCAGCACATTGAAAGTACCAAAAACCTCAAAGAGAAGCAAAGGGGCACCGAGGCAAGCTTGTGTAGCAGGCTTATTGTGGCAACCCCACATGCTTGCCGTGGCAAGGTGCAAGCTGAAGGGCTTGCCTCGGCAAGCATGTCCTTGCCGCGACAACCCTATGCTCTGACTACTGTTCGGTATTTTGGTCATAACATTTGACTCCAATCTCCGATTGATACAATTCATGATGCGTTGGAAAAGGGACAACGAGCCCTATAACTTTCATGGAGTAATAAATTTATGAATCTAATGTTTAAAAGGATAAAAATTAGTGACAAGTTGTAGCAAGGTGCTCAGATGAGGAGCTGGCCGTGGCAACCCATATTCTTGCTGCGGCAACCCTATGTCTGAGGTAATTTAAAGCTATATCTACCTGGGGTTGAGTAGTATTGACTCACTTGGTTTGACCATGAAGACTTATGACCAAAGAAGGTCCATATTTGGGGTCTGTGGTGACCCAGAAACCATGTATATATACCAAAAAAATACACGTCATTGATAGGTGTTTGGTGCACATGAGAGCTCGTACCGAGGAATATAGTTTTAACGCGTGCATGCATATGTAACAAGAAACGTGAAAGCTAAGGTAGAAAGTTTTACCTTGCTACCTTATAGTTAGTTGCTTCTTCGCACCTTGGATCGTACATGATTACATTACTTAATTTCGTTTAAGAAAATGTTAAATTCGACATATTGATATACATGTGAGGCTATACGTCTAATGTTCTGTTGTAAGGATGCTAGTAAGTTTACTATATGCGTCTGTTGTGATTGCATGCTTATAATTAGATCAGCTCGAGTATGCTAGTTTAGTTAAATTTGATGCATGCTTATGATCATCAGATCAGCTTGATGTATGAGCGTATGCTAATTTGGTGTTAAAGATAATATATGATTATGAGTATATCAGTTCTATAAGATCAGCTCGACATATGTTATTATGTTAGGAATATTGTCAAACCAATTTGAATGACTTGATATAGATCAACAGATGAATGTGTATGTATGCTGATACTAGATGAGTTTAGAGGAAGTATAATGTATGCACATGCCAATTTTCGATGAATGACTATGACTGATGGTGTTAGATCAGTTTAGAGAGCTTTAGACTTGATGTATACTTTGCATGATTTTGATGCTAGTTCAGCTTGGATACATAATTATCAATGATTATGCTAGTTGCAGTTATATATGATCATGTGAGTTCAGTTATTCAAATCAGTTTTACTATATGATACCTGTTCATGATGTGCTCGCATACATGTTACCATGCATTATTCATGTCCTGTTATTCTTGATTCCATGTACACGTCTTTGTTTCATCTTGAATCAAGTGATCCAGCTAACTTGGGAGCTTGGCAAGTGATCCTGCTAACTCGGGAGCTTGACTCGTCTTGTACCAAGTGACCTTGCTAACTTAGCTCAGGGGCTTGACTCGTCTTGTACCAAGTGACCTTGCTAACATAGCTCAGGGGCTTGACTCGTCTTGTATCAAGTGACCTTGTTAACATAGCTCAGGGATTTGACTTCTTGGTCCTGGTGACCCTGTTAACATAGCTCAGGGGCTAGACATTTAATCTCGAAAGCTTGATTCTTTGTTTAGTTCGATGTCTTGATTTAGCATGATTCCTCGTATATATTCAACATGAAGCTGTCAGCATGATCAATGTTCAACATGATCAATGTTTTGCATGATTAAATTCTTGTACAGATTCGCATGATATAAGTGCTTGTTTATGTTAGATGCTACATGTTACTATAATAGATAAGATATAATGTATGTCAATTAAAATTTATGCAACTAGATGTCAAATTAGAAATATAACATATAAAGTAATATTATAAATTTTCCCTGCTGAGCTTCGATGATAGCTCATCCTACGACTTCATGTCTTAGCTGCAGATATTGCTCGTGACCCTGAGCACGAGGTTGATCCTACCTACTAGCCTGAGGAGGAGTAGGACGAGGAGGAAGGTTCTGCTGAGGACTTCTTTCCTTGAGAGGTTTAAGAGAGAGAGATATTTATTTTTAAACACTAAACTTGTATAAATATCAGTACATGTTTTGATGATATGTTTGATACTTCATATAGGTCTTCTTTCCATTGTTTAGATGACGGGTGGCCGTCATCGGTGGATAGCGATACATGGCTTTTGTTTATATTTTGTATATTTTCCTACTTTTTGATAGATGAATAAATATCAGTTGTTGCCATATTTCTTCGTATCAAAGTTAATTAAATTCGTGTCCGCAAATGTAACACTTTGTACATGATGCTCTCATATGACAAGATCATGTTAGGTGATTCGACGACGCGACCTTTCCTATATACGGAAATGGAAAAAGTCGGGTTGTCACATTTTTCCTTGGGATCAATATTATATCCCACATTTACCAACAGATTTGTAATTAACCTACCAAAGGGTAGATATAATTTATTTGTTTGATATTTCTTTTGAGGTAACTTCTCCCTGTGTTCATTATCTCCAAAAGGTAAGAAGGAACATCAAACCAATAGCGGTGTGCCATTAGTATATGGCTTTTGTAAAAAGGGCTCTTCGCTGGGTCCCATGTCCCGTTGGGTGAACAATTTTGTGGATTAAAACATCGAAAGAGTGAAGGGATAAGTTCCATTCCTCTAAGTCTTTACGTAGAAAAAATGATTTATCATTTGGTGGTTTACTTAGCAAATCTGTGGCCGTTTGAATAAAATCTGTCATGGTCTTAGGTGAAGGTCTAAGGATATTCACGTTAGGAGTGCCAGAGGACAGCCCATGTCTTTCCAGAGGTGCATTTATCACCCCAGCAACCATTGCTTTTGTAATCAAAATTGGAAATCCATCAATGGTTGTTGATAGAGTTGGGATTGGTCCCTTGCTGCTATTGCTCATATTTGCATAAAATAGTCTTACCAATCTAGGGTAGACTTCAGTAACTCTAGGCTCTAGAAAATAGTGGAGCTTTGCATCCTTAAAATACTTTATTGCTACTCCCCCCATTTCCAGTTTTTCCAAGGCGTCAACGTCCATTGCAACCTCGGCTCCCACGATGTGTTGCTTTATTGTAGTAGGGAGTTTATCCGCTGGTGTATCAAAGGATGCTGGCTTTTTACCTTTTTCTAATTCAGACACTTTTTGGGGCAGACACAGGATCTTTCTTAGTAGTGTCTGTGAGACCTTATCTGATAACTACCCCTAAAGCTTTGGTTTTCTTCTTGGGAGGGCCTGTTGCTTTTGATTTAGATTTAATGGAAATAGACCATACAATTCGATGAATGATTGGAGTGTTATCAGAATTGTTACCTTCCTCGTCTTCCCTCTGTCGCTTGTTCTATTCGTTCATCATTTTTCTGTAAAAGTTAATCAATCATTATTAATTAAACTTTAAAACCAAGATTTGAGCAACCCATACAAATACCTTTCCATTAAAAATTGTTCCCTTACCTTGGCGATGATTGAAACCCTAATTTGAAATTATGCGATAAAATTGCTCGTAAGGTTCTTTTAGAATGGAACAAAAGGCAAAAGGGAATTTTTAGGAAAATGTATGGTTGGATTGGTAGCAGAACGGTTAAGATTGCACTAGGATTTGAAAAAGAGAGGAAAGTTTAGGAGAGAAAAGACTGAAGGGTTTTAAAAATGGGACCGACATATCCCCTTTTTACGAATATATGGGTCCAGTTTCAGTGATGACCTGCTAAGCTGGTCATCACATAAGTTTTACCTAGAATCATAGGTTGATTCCAGCCTTCAAGAATCTCAATCGCTGCGCTTCTTGTTTAAACACACTCACGATCAATCGTAAATTCATACAATTGTTCATTATAATAGACAACAAGTATAAATTACGATCTATCATTTTTCAATAATTTAGGTCAAAATATGATACTTAAAAAAAAAAAATTTAATAATAATAATAATAATAATAAGTGAAGTAGTCTATATATTTCACAATTTGTGCTACGGATGAGTTAGTAGCTCGACGATCCATGAGGGTCTTTTAAATTGTACTATCGGGAGCAACTGTCTCCCCCAGAAAAGGTTGACCTCTAGGATTATTTACTGGCTGCATAGGTAATTGGCCACTTTCTCTCCTTGCCACCTGCGAAGCTAGCTGTCTAATCTGACTTTCTAGCTTTGTGATGAACTAAGTATGTGAATGAAGGGTTTGAGAGAATTGAGCAAGTTGGTGCAAATCTTTTGAATGCTGGTGCCACTGCTGTTGCAAATCTTGAAGGATTTGAACAATCGTAGCATCAGACATATTGCTCCATGGTCCAATTTGGGATTGTGCTGCCTGTATTTGGGGTCTCTGGTGGAAAACTTGGGTATGGGGAAATCGGGGCAGCGCAACTGTTGGTGTTAGTTGTGCTCCCACAGTAGAACCATAGTTAAATCCTAGATGATTTCTCCATGACGGATTGTAGATATTCTCATAATCTCTCCTCTGAAAAGCCATTACTTGTTCCATTTCCACCATCTCTTAGTATTGTGGCGCAGCAGGGTTTTCAGTATATATGTGAGTCTGGCAATTGGAATGGTTTGCCGCGGGTCTATCCAGAGTGTTTGGGTTGAAATTTATGAGTGTGGCAACTTTTTACTCAAGGATTAAAACTTTTGCACTCATGTCATCCTTAGCTTTCACTTTGTCCTTATTGATCTCATAAACCCCTCCTCTAGCAAGCAAGATATGACAAGCAATATCTGGATCATTCTGTAATAAAGCCTATTTTTGCTTTGAAGTGTTGGCCAGTTTCTCGAATAGATTCTAGGTCTGCTGACTGTTTTGAGCCATGAAGGCTCCTCCACTTACGACATCGACTGTTGACTGGTTAGTCTCAGTCAAACCTTGGTAGAAACTTTGTGCTATAGACCAATTTGGTACCTCATGATGAGGGCATTTCCGTAGCAAATCCTTCATCCGTTGTCAACTCTCATGAAATAATTATCTAGGCTTTTGCCTGAAGCCTTGGATTGCTTGGTGAACTTAGTTTGTTCTACCAATTGAAAAGTATTCGCCCAAAAATTTAGACTGTAAATCTTTCCAAGTGGCTATACTTCTGGCTAGTAGTGAAACTAACCATGCCTTCACCCTATCTTTGAGAGAGAAAGGGAACAGATGCAGTCTTATGGCTTCTTTATTGGTCATGGTCTATAATGTTGTGCAAAGTTTTATAAAGTCCCTCAGATGTTGGTAGGGATCTTCCCTATCAAGCCTATGAAAAGTAGGTAGATTTTGAAGTGTGTTCGGCTTGATTTTATAGTTTTGACTTTTAGCTGCCTCCAGTATAACTATACAAGAGGGCTCGGTCAAAGCTATAGGATTGAAATGCACTTCAATTGAAAGATCGTCAGCCATGGTTTGAGGATCTCTTGTAGAGGATTGGTTTAATGCGAGTCTACGTAGGAAAGTCCGCTCAATTTCTGGGTCGTATTCAAAATAGTCTAGACTTCCAGACCAGGTATGATGCATACACCAGGAAATAATTTTTTTTTTTGTATATATAATCGTTTATATAATTTTTATTATAGAAGAGCAGGGAGAGAGAACAAATCTAGGCCTCTGGCTTCTCTGATAAGGGAAAGTTGAAACCTTGATTTGCTTATTCCGAATAAATCTATAAAAGAGTAAGAAGTGATCAAAGAAAAATAAAAAGATAAAGAAATATAAAAAAGAAAAAGATAAATATTAGTTTATAAAAGAATAAAAATAGTAGATAAAAAATAAAAATAAGATAAATTTCGCTTCCCCGGCAATGGCGCCAAAAACATGGTTGACTTATTATATGTATTAAAATTATGTTAAATTCAAGTCTTAACCTATTACAAGCGCACAATGGAAATCATAGTACTAGCATAGGATCGTTCCCACGATGAAGTTCATCTATCTATTTACTTCTTATTTATATCTTTTATTTAAATCTTTATTTTAAAAATTTCTATTTATCTTTAAGATCTAATCTACTGGAGAAATATGAATAAAAGAATTTATTTTAATCTAAAGTGCATAAAATAAATCTAAATCCTCTTTCTGATTGAGGTCGTCAATCCCAATTTTCAGCTATCGAATATTTATGAAAATAAATAGTACTGTTATACCATATCTCTAGTTTCTTAGCATTGGTCGTCAATCAAGTCTAAGATCTTATCAATACAGATTTAATCTAATCAACTAAAACCTGGGCGCCAACCAAACCTTAGAAAACTTAAAGATGGAAAAGTAAAAACCATTACACTAATCTGCAAATTCTAACCCGAGTAGTCAATTCAAATTAAAACTTGGAGATGTTTACAAAGCTGTAAATTTAAACTAAAAAGTAAAGTGAAATATATCCTTCACCCCTCAGCCACAGTCATCAATTGCTCCTGAGAAACTACAGATATCTACTCTAATTTTCAGGACTCAATTGCAGTCGTCAATTGCTCTTGAGAACCCTTGGATATCTAATCTATTCTAACTATTTTATACTATTTTGATCGGAAGAAAATCTAATCTCATGCGTCAATTGATGCTGAAATTCTTCAATGATTATTCCTACACCAAGCTCTCTTATTTATAGATCATAAGGAGTCAGTTTACAAGTTCTAAATCTAATAAAAGAAACTAA
The DNA here is from genome assembly GCA_021018995.1 of Chloranthus sessilifolius. Taxonomy (NCBI): domain Eukaryota; kingdom Viridiplantae; phylum Streptophyta; class Magnoliopsida; order Chloranthales; family Chloranthaceae; genus Chloranthus; species Chloranthus sessilifolius. Next base: position 150,508,623 of record CM037584.1, on the reverse strand, counting down.
TAATAAAAAGATTCCTAATATAACTCTAATTCCTAATTTTATTCTTCCTTGCTATCAATAGTTGATGTGCTTCTTGAAGGTTCTTTAATCTTCAATAGCAGAGTCCTTCGGAGTAGATCTTCATTAATCTTCTCAGATCCATGATCTGCTGAACTTCTAATTCTAAGAGTCTTCTAATTCTATTCATGGCAGTGATAGCTCTCACGTGATCAGCAGCAATGACAGTAAATAGAAAAGCTTCTATTTTATGGAAATCGTAGATAACAATTTCTTCTATTATAGCTTCTTTTGAAAATCGTAAATCACGATTTTCTTTTCTTTCATGGCTTTCATACTTGACTTGGTCTTTGGACGATTTTCTATTACAAACAATCGCTTGTTTCTTCTCTTGTCAATTTTACACTTTTGTCGCTTCTGAAGAATTGCCTTTTTAAAGAATTATAAAATTACGATTTCTTATTTCTTTCTTTCTTCTTTTTACTTCAGCAGTAGTGAAAAATCGTTAAATATGATTTCTCATTTTTCTTATATTGGCGAATCATCTTTACACACTCAATCGTCATTCTTACTGTTATTTGAGTTCACTTTGATGAATATTAACACTTAGGTTCTCGTTTACTATTTATTTTTAATAACTGCACATCAGTAAGTTATTAGTAGCAAATAAAGCCTAGTATCACTATGTTAAAAGTGATAAAATGGTAAATTATGTGACTGATCATGCATGATGTAAGAGGATGAAGATCATCACTTATTAGCACGGAGTTCATTTTCAACATTGATCACCGTGAGATTTCCACATGCTCGGCACCGAAACCCTCTTTTTGATATCGATCATTTCAAGTTTTGCATGCATGATATAAGAGGGTAAATACGTAACATAATCAATACACATCCAATTTCTAAGTTTTTAAAATAATATGTGTGATTATTGATAGATTTTTGAGGTTTGGAGCAGGTCAGATTGAGGAAGAAGAAACCCAAAGGGTGATTGAGTCGGGCTAAACCGCTCGAGCGAGTTGAAAATTGCTCAAGCGAGTAGCTTCAAAAACAAAGAGGAAATATCGCTTGAGCTATTTTTCCAGGCAAAAAATTTTGGAAAAATTCGCTTGAGCGAATTTGGTGTGTGTGCCACATAGAACTTTATAAATTCACTCGAGCGGATTTGGAAATTGCTCGAGCGAATTGGAGCGAGGTGCTGAGACTATCTCGACATTTTGGTCATAACCTTTTACTCCAAACTCGGATTGGCGCGATTCTTATGGTGTTGGAAAGAAGACAATGACCTTTATAACTTTATGTGAAATATCAATTTTATGAATTAAATGATTTGAATGTCAAAATTGAGAGGGAAGTTGGGACAAGTTCTACATGATTCAAGGTTAGCATGAACTTGTCCATTCCGCCTCGGTTTGAGAAAATACTTAAGTGCATCGAAGTTATTAGTGATGTCAAGATTATGAGTGATTAAAATCAATCCTTAATATATCATGATATATATGATGTAGGGGAAGGAATCAGTCTCCGTCGATAAGGGTCATCGCATACCTTCTTGCAACGTTTGGAATCGAGGTAGGGGGAATTTCATGCATGATTTTATTTTTGCCTTCGATTCATAGATATGAATGATATGCTTGAACTAAAATATGATTTTGAGAAATTGATTTAGAATCTGGTAAATTTGACCGCATTGGATATTTGAATTAATTGGAATATTGGTTTGAAATTTCATTCTTCGAATCATCAGAATTTGAATATTGAATCTTCGAACATTTGAACACTGAATCATATTGAAATTTGAATTTGAAATGTAGGGAAAACTCAATGCACAATTTCATTTTTGATTTTGATTCATAGATTCCATGATATGATTGAATGTGAACTCTAAGATCGAATTCTTTTATGTGGACTTCAAATTTTGAATAAGAAATTATGTATGAACTTTGAATATGAAATTGAAAATGAACTTCGAATATGAACTTTACATGTTTCATCGGATTTGAACTTCGAATATGGAACTATGAAAAATTGAATTCTTTGAATATGGAACCCTCAAATTTGAATTTGGAATAGTAAGGGAAATTTGATGCTTAATATCATTTTATATTTTGATTCATATATCTTAATAATAGAATTGAACTGATAAGAACTGATATGAACTCAGATTCTAATATGAATGTGACAACCCGAATTTCGGCATCCCGAAATCCGTGCCATCTGCACGACCTTCAAGGCCGTGCCTTAAATTCTTCTCATAACTCGCCGATATATATACAACCAAACTGTAATTGATGCACATGCGAACACTCTAAATAAAAATAAGAAGTTATAGGATAGTTGATCCTACAAGGCTGTCCCTGTTCCATGCCAATTCATGGACATAAGGACACACCCACAAGTTTAATGACGATTATTCTTCTTAAATATTCTACCAAGAGACAGTATTTAGACCTCCCAAATGATGAGGTTCGACATATCATGTCATACATAGTACTCTTTCTCAACTCACTCTTAGGTTATGCAGCGGGTTTCCTAGAAGAATTCCTCAGGAGGAGGTTCTGTCTCTTCAGTGGGTACGAACTCCGATGCCCTTGGATTAACTTCACCTGAAGTCCCTGCCGCCGCTAGTCCATGACCTGTGACGTATAGTCTAAGGGGTGAGCTACATCCTAGCTCCGTAGGGAAAACAAAAGAGCATATAGATTATCCTTCACACATATGTCAGTAACTTAATAAAACATAAATTTTCAAGAAAACATTTATGTACAACTATTTGGATAACAGGAATAACTCAAAGGTTCCAATCACTACTTATCATAGCTTTGTTTAATCTCTTTATAAGCTTGTTCGTGAACTTGGCCTAATCACTTAAATCTTAACTTAATTAATCCTCGAGCAATATAGCATCGAGCCCCGATGGAATACCCGCCATCGTCGTCTAACTAGACAGTTGTTATGTGTATTCCCTGGGAATACTGCCCAAGCCCCTTCCTCATAGGCGGCGGGGGCATTTCTCAATCTACATCCTCGATGTTATAATTGTACTGGATTGGTCACGCACGGTCACGGATATCCCCGCCGGTCGTCATGGGTATCCCGGTGGGGTACTCTAATCAACCTTAAATAACAAAAGTATCAATGTGCTTTACATATAGTTATTCACCGTGATTGTGCTAAATATATTACATTAGGCCTTATCACGTTATCTTTGTTTCTCTGTTTGTTTTCTTACGCATCCCTGGGATGCCCCATGCTTCTATTTCACCTTTCTTTGATTTAACCACATTATCTTTCGCCCCCTGGGGACCTCAGGATTTTCCACATTGGAACACGCACACACACCCTTATCATGAGGATTTATAAAACATACACTATTTAAATGGACTATACTACACATATGAATTCACAGAATAATGCACATGTTCGAGAGAATTCCCTACCTCGACGAATCTCAAAGCACGCTTGTCCTTAGAGGGTTATAATGCATCAACCTACATTTAAAAGAATTTTACTTTAGGATGATCTAAGGTCTTTGGGGTGTAAGACACCCGAGTTTCTTATATTAGAAAACCAATATTTGAGTGATCACCGGACCTTGCTCGCGCGGTCAATAGCCCTCGCTCGAGCGGTCAATAGCTCTCGCTCGAGCGGTCACTTGACCTCGCTCGAGCGGTCTCTTGACCTCGCTCGAGCGGTCAAATCGAGATCGCTCGAGCGGTTAAATCGAGCTCTCGAATTTTACTGTGGACCCTCGCTCGAGCGAGCTCCCCTTTAGTTTTAGGGACCGCTCGAGCGAGCCCAGAGCCACATTTTCTATATTCATCCTCGCTCGAGCGAGCCTCTTTAGATCGCTCGAGCGAGGAACAATGATTTGTCCCTCGATCAGATCGAGAATATGCTTCTACTCATCATTTACCCTTCATCTTATACAAGGAACCATTTAGCCAACCTCTTTCCTACTATTTAAAACCTTCCTAGGCATCTATCATGTCCTTAACGTACCTCTGACGATGAAACCACACCGGTCTGATTTATGATTTGAATATCTACTCGGTTATCCGGCCTCCCTGGTTCGTCCTCCCATCGTTTCCTCTGATCTCCTTTGCCGACCTAAGTCTCAACGAACCCTAGTTCTCTACCAGGCTCTTTTCTTCTTTCTCTCTATATTCTCCTTCTCTCTATTTAGGTTAGAATAGATTTACGTAAGGGTTCTTCTCTATCTCTTTCACTTTTATATCTAAAATTTTTGGGATAATACTAGTGTGTTTCCCACGTACACACTTAACGTATATGGGTCATTTTTGGTCTCCTTGTGAAACACATACACCTATGTGTAAGTATGTGCCGTGCACAGATCTCAAAAATCTGGGTTGTGACAATGAATATGATATGAACTGATACTAATTGATACAAATTGATATGAACTAATATGAATTGATATGAACATGGAATTTGATCGAATCTGATATGAATTGATATGAGCATTGAATTTGATTTAAATTTAGGAAATTGAACTTTGAACCGACAAGTGAGGATTGTATTGAACACTTTGATGTTTGAACTCCGAATACGAACTCTGATTTTAAACTCCGAATATGAATTCTAAAATTTGAAATCTGAATAAGAACTCTAACTCTAAACTCTATACTCTGAATCTGAACCTTGAAATCTGAACTCTGAATATGAAATTGATGATGAGCTTTGAATATGAATATGAACTCTGAACTCCGACTCTTTGAAATCCATAATTTGGACTGGCGTGGCGGGTTATTCGTGATTTGGACCGGCACGACGAGTTATCCGTGATTTGGATCGGCACGATGGGTATTCGTGATTTGGACCATTAATGCGGGTTATCTGTAAGCATTTGAATATGAATTTGAACCTTGAATATGAACTTAGAACCCTTTGAACATTGAATCAGAACTTTGAATTAGAAACCTTTGAATGTCGAATCAGAACTCTGAATTAGAACCCTTTGAATGTTGAATCAGAACTTTGAATTGGAAATCTTTGAACGTTGAGTCCGAACTTTGAATTTAAGAACTTGAATTCCATTTTTGATATGAAAATGCCTGTCCATTTTGATATGAAAAAAAATGCTTTTGAATTTGATATGAAAATGTATATAAATTTAGTCATTGAACCTATGCATTGATCAAAAAGATGTGAATTGGTATTGAGCTTTTCTCTACTAAGTTTAGACTGTTAGCTCACCCTCACAGTATGTGTCACAGGCGCAAACATTGATCAGGACCACGTGATTTGGAGCCAATCTTGACTTGGTACCGGAAGATCTTCTGCCCGAAGAATATTTTTCGTAGTGCATTGCCTTTAGATTTGGTATAGTGTAAACGTTTATAGCTTAGACTTGGTACATCTTCAGGATTTGATCTCTGTATATATTTTTGTAGATTATAACACTATTTAGGTGACGGTTGGCTATCACCGGTGGTCTTGAAATTTGTAATTTCTATTCTGTGTAGTTAATGGAATCTATCTGTTCATGCCATATGATATCTAATTGATCTTTAATTTTTCGTTGTTCGTAATATGATATCTATATACTCTGATTTCCACTCATATGTATGGAAAGAAAAATTTTATTTTGAATTTTGAACACCGGACGGTCCGGTCTTCCCTGAAATCCATGCGAGAAAAATCGGGTTGTCACAGATGGCACTACGTGAAAATGTGCAAAATACAATACTAATGGTGCAAAATTAACGACTGATTAAAGCAGTAGTAAACAAATTCACTGCCTAAAGAAGTCGTTTCATCGGTTATAACTGTAGTTTTTCAAGAAAAGGATGGGCAGGTAATTGTGTATTTGTTATAGGGGCAAACTTGTCCTTTTAACTAATATATCTTATAAATACCAAATTCTCAATAGAAAAGAAAGAGTAATACTTAAGACCCCTATCTGCTCTTTCTTTCTCCCTTACCAAACCCTTGCGGGACTATCCTGTCTCTCACAAAACCACCACTCCGCCTCCTTCCACATCCTCTCTTTAACTGAAGAAAACACTAGGGACGTGCAACTCTATCGGGACCCCTAATTCCAAAACTCTTCTCTCCTCTCTTTATATCTCTAACAAAACTGCCCGTCTCCCAAACCTCTTTTCTTTCTCTCTAAAACCCTAGCCTCTTTGTCCACGTCCTCCCACTCTCGACAAACCCTAGGTTTATGGTCTTCTTCAACAAATCAATCTATTTTTTGATCGGAATCAGCTTATGAATCCAGTATTTTATCAGTTTCTCCTTCATTTTTTCAGATCTCATGCATGATTCGATTGAGTTTGCTGCAGATTAACCAATTTTACCACAAGTTAGGGTTTATAATTTTCTTCTTTTCTGTTTCAGACCAAGTATAGAGTCTATAGACGGCAGCGATAGATTAATCATTTTTTACTTTGAGTTTCCTATGTTATGTTATGTTATTTATTTTAAATTCTTTTAATTCTATAGAATATATTTAGGGTTCATATTTCTGCTTCATCTTGTTACTCATGAAATCTTTTGCATCCAGAGGATTGATTGTGGAATCAAGCCGTCAGTGGCAGAGCTGGAATTCGGTTCCTCGTTTTCGATCTGCTCGAGTAAAACTTTTTTCTAATCTCATGCTAGAAATCCGGATACGAGTTGATGGTATGTTAGGGAGATTTTTATGTTGCCACATTTCCTATATATTATTGTATCTTCTAGGGTTATTGTCTCTGAAACTTCTGTTGCTATCCGCTTTTGTAGTTTATGTATATTTTTCAGATTCTGATTTGAGCTATCTTCACATCTATGGGAAATTATATTTTGTAAAAAATAAAAATAGTTTTTTTTCCTGCTGTTATTTTGTTGTTGCATGTTGTTCTTTGAATAGCTTGGTCTTGCCAAACACACCAGTTTCCTGAATCGAAGCTTATACTGAACCACTTTCCAAAGTGTTTCTGAAAGAACGATTCAAAGCACAAAAGTCATAATTGAATCATAAGAAACCCTTACTAAATACTATTTTCAGCCCATTTAGGTTTTCCAACATATTATATTGTCTTCATGGTAAATTTATTACAGTCTTCCCTACTGTACTTAATATCAAGCAAAATAGGGATATAAGGAAATGAGAACCTACATTCTATTCCTATACATTGATGAGTTCCCAACAACCAAAGAATAATCTCTTGGTACCCTTCACCACGGCTAGGAATCCATCAAAAAATTAGTGCAAGAAAATAGGATAGGAAAAAGATAACCTTGTGTAAATTACAATATCATTAATTACATTGGCTGATCATTAACATAGACCCATATTCATCCCAAGAGAAAACAATTTGAGAATCTCGTCCGCTCACAAGGGATCCTAAGACAAAGAAGCAAAACCCTGTACATACCTGAGCAGAGATTTCACTTTCTTCTTTAGCATTTGATAAATCATTGCGACCAAATTAAGCTTCCGTAGCTAGACCTTTGTTATTTCAATGCTATCACAGCCTAATGGCACTAAATTCCAAAAGATGAAGCCCCACCCTAGATCAAAGAATGAAGAAACGCACCCGGGTAGACTTCAAGAGCTCTTGCTCAGCATATTTGTCTCACTCCATCTTGGGGCGGGGTTAAAATACCATAAGGTTAAAAAACTATATAGGGAATATGGCTGAGCACAAAAATTGGCACCATATCATTGATCTACTTTACTTGAATAGTAAAAGCCTTAGTCCTATCTTAGGGCATTCAGACAGTCATGCAAGCTTATCATTTGTACCAATTTGTATTGGCTATAAAAATAGGAAAATACTGGTTTGTACTGCCCAGTTTCCATAGAAAGCCATGTAATCAATATAAACTGATTCTAAATCATGATTTGGTTTTGGTGGATATCCTTCTTTTAGCAATTCACAAGTTTTAAAGAATGACTTTGGTTGAGCTTATTTGCCTAGGATTCTATTAAAGACTTCACATATCAGAGAGCCAAGCAATTTATTTGCTTATGCTTGAAATCTGTAGAAGTCAAATGATCAGAATAGCATTCTATTAAAAAGCATTTACTCTGTTTTCAAAACAGAGTAAGACTAACACCCCTGTTGTTTCATAAAGATCAAGTTTGGATTTGGTAGAGATGGTGGCTTTCCTGCAAGTTCCCTAAAACTGACTTTGAGTCTATGAGTTGTTCAAAAGATTAGGGCACACTAAAAGAAAATCATTCAGGTAATTGTGATTTATCAGACAGATTAGTGTAAAACACTAAAAAAAAATTATAAAAACAAATGTTATTTATTAGAAAGGTTAGGGTACTCTGAAAAATTAGAAGACAACATAATGAGTTAATGTTAATTTTTAGAGGGAAATACTTTCATAATTTTGATTTGAGACATCTTATGCAATATGTAAGTAGGAACAATGCATCTTAAATTTCTGGTTGATTTAAATCCTCAACTAGTTTTCTAAACACTTTCATGAGGGTCTTTTATATTATTACTTCTTGTAAATTGCTCACCGGAATGTTATATATTCATCCCCCTTTTGTCGTAGTCCTTAAGAATTCTCTGTTTATGGGGTTGGGACTGTAGCTTAACTGGAAGGTTAATAATGTTACAAGCTTGAGATCTCGGTTCAATACCAGTTTGCCCATCAATAAAATATAATAAAGAATGGTTTGTTTATGTGTTGATCCCATGGATAAAAATTTCAGCCGAAATGTTTCGATTTCGGTCCCCACTGAAACGAAACTTTGAACCAAAATTTTGGTCAAAAAAGTAGGGAGGGGAAATTTTCTGCCGAAATTTTGGTTCACATTTTCTGTTTCGGTCATTGATATTAGAGGAAATACGTTAAATATCAGTCAAATCACCAATTTGTTTTGGATTTCTGATCAAGCTAAGCTATGAACTGACCCAATTTTTGTCGGATAGATAGCAGGTAATGCATTTTTTAATAGAATTATTTTTCCATTGTTCATTTTTTCTGCACAGCTCTGACTTTTTTCTCCTTATAAACATCACCTATTGGCGACATTGGAGGGAGGTGTCTATGGAATCAAAGCAGAGGAGATTGTTGGTGATTGGGTGAGTCTAGTGAGGAATCGAGCTATCACAGAGCAAGCGCTCTCCCTACTTCAATCGTACGTAACTTTTATTAGTCTTACTTGATTTATAGCATGCATATAACATTTCGATATCAGAATTTTGCCATCTCCATAAAATTCTTGTGTGCTCAGTTCATATTTGGGCCAGTGGGGATTTTTTTTTTGAGCTTATAAATTGTGTGCTCAGTTCATATCTGTGCTCAGCAGTTGACTTCTTTGAAAAAAGGATCTAATGACAAGTCCATCTATACCTAGGATATCTATTGCAAGACAGAGAGCTAACTTTTAATAAGGCTTTTAGAATTAGCACATACCTGGTCCGGCTTACTAATTTGGCCAGGCCAGCACATCTACAATTTCTTACATCTGATTGTATACATGCAATTAGCTTGGAAGGGAAACCGCCTTCCAAAGATGCTAAATAAGCATATTTCTTTATCTTTTTCCCATCCATAGACAAAATATTTCCTATTTCTTGCTCTTTCTAGAACTGTCTTCTGTCCTAGTAATCAAATTCTTAAGAAAAAGTGTCTTCCTGAAGTGCCCTGAATATCATGAAAATACGCAAGTAATGAATTTGACAATACTAATATGGTATTTATGAAGGGATCGATTCTCCTCACCTTTGGCCTTAGATAAACCTTACTTTCTCACTTTTAAGCCTTATAGTGCGACGCAGACCATGATTTTTACTTATTGTCCAAGCCACAAACCATCTTATGACCGCTGCATAGAACATAAAATATGCCGACGTAAAATATGTACTATCAAATCCTAGCACTTCAATATGATCCCTACGTTCGATATGAACAAGGGTTCATTCTGACCTTCCCAGATTTAGTAGTTTGAACACTTGATGAGATTATTTTTTTTTTGGATGGGTGATTTCATATGTTGTTTAGCCACTTGGATAACTTGGATTGCCCACAAAAGTCCATCACATGGTCCAAAAAGTGGGACGGTGAGGGTTTTATCTTATGCCAAAGGTGAGTTTCCATTAATCCAATCATTAACATAGTTATGTAGTTACTAATTAGTACAATCCCATTTTATATGTTGGCAATTATAGTTTAGACTTTGGTTGCTGTAGAGAAGGGGACATTTCTGTTATCTGCTAGAAGGATCAATCACTGGTCTTTGGTTTCCAGCCCTTTCATCCACTGTTGCAGTCCATAATCCAGCCATTAAAACAACTTCAAAATTGCCCCATCGTGCACTGCATCATATATGATTATGGGGATTTAAACCAGATCAGGTCAGGTCATACCAAATTAGTTAATGGTCTTGATGCTTAATAGAGAAAAATTTGTAAACTAACCAACATGAGGATTGCCCAACCAGATCTAGCTCCTCTAGTGGGTGAAATTAGTTAGTTTATGCACTCTCCTAAAAAAAGCATACCTAAAAGTGGTCCAACCAAATTTTTGCTTTCTTAAATGCCTCAAGGGTACCTGATGTTAGATGTTACAAACTTCCAATACAGAATATTGTATTTTTTACTAGACCAGGTGCCAAGGCAAAATATTTGGAAATGCCACATATTACATGTGAACGATATAGCAACAAAACTTCATGAATATCAGAAGGAAACTGAGGAATCAAAGAAAACAACTTTACATCATCTCAAATAGATTTCCCACTTATCTTACTATAAAAAATGTTGGTAACAGCTAATTAGTATGTAGGCAGAAGTAAACTTGCTTATTCTCTAAAAAACTCTTCGTTTTTTCGTGGTTGTCTTTCTCTTTGTTTTTTCTTCGTTGTTTCGTCATTGTCAACATGTTGATCAACTTGGCAAGGTACACCTATTTTTAAGAAGTTTATGATAATTGATTTATAACCTAATATCTGTGAAATATGTTGTTTTTTTTTTAAATGGTGAGGACACAGCTCTTCAGTCTTTTTTATTCACTTTGTTTTTGCTAAGATCATCCAATGACTTTTGTACATACAAATGGATTGAAATAAATGGTTGTCATAATCTAGAATGATCTGATCTCGTAAAGCACAGGTGTGTTATGTGTTCGGACGTGGGGAGAAATTTTTGATCAGCGGGCTTCTAAGAGACTTCCTTAGAAGGCCCTTTCTGGTTAATAAAAAGTATTATTTTTACAGCACATGCACTTTGTGTTCAGGTGTAAGATAAACTTTTGATGGAGGGAATTTTATGGAACTCCATTAGAAAGCGCACTCTGTCAGCAAATGCTACTTTCTGCAGCACATCCATTGATTAGAATTGTTGAACTAGATCATGAGCTAGGCACTTTGGATGTTCAACAGTGGTTGCTTTGAATTTGCTTTCTCATTGCTTGAATACCTGCATTTTGTGCTATTTTGAGATCATTATCTTATTGAATCAAGTACTTGGAAAACTGTTAACACATTTCTAAAAGGAGTTGTCTACAATGAACGGTCGGCTCATTGCACATTTCTAAAAGGAGTTGATTATTGTTGAGAAGGCTATACAGCGTATAAGACATACTCAATGTGTAAGCTAAAAAGTAAATAGGGCGTGGGCATATAAGATGTGAATTATGGTTGGGTTTGTTTAGAAAAGTAAATAGGGCATGTACAAATCTCGTCTGCAAGTTTTAGCTCCCCTAAATAAATGGTCATTTATTACTATTGAATTATGATTGGGTTTGTTTATTCAGTCAAGTCCTCAAAGCAGGACAGATAAAGGATGGAGCCAACCAGTAAGTACTTTTGATCACATTGTTGTTTATATCTTCCATTATTGAAGCTATTGGTGACATATTAATTGCTAGCCAGCTTGTTACATTTCGTTAGTGCACATAGCATGGAGCTACAGATTTTTCAGGTTCATCTCATCTATTTTATTAGGTGATATGGGATGACAAACTATGGATGTACCCTTAACCCTACGTCCCGACTTTTTTTTTCGTAAGATTTATTTTCTTACTTGTTCTTTGCCACTTTGATAAATCTATAGGCATTATCTGGTTATTCTGGTGGAGCACATATCTACTGTCAATGATCTTCAAAGGAGAACGGAAGATCATCTTTTAGGTAAATCAAATATGAGGAACTGGAGCGCTGTGTGGAAAGCACCATCCTTTAAAGAATCAAATACAAGCAATTGTTGTGTGGTTCTTAGCATCACCAGAGTTGGTGTCACTGGTCTTAACTCAATCCTCAAGTAGTACTTGTTCTCATTGAGTCTGGCCGTCCAATTATGTGCTGCTTCTTGGATGAGGGTCATAGCTAATTACTGTTGCTGCTTATAGCTGCCCGACCTGCACCTTATTTTGGACAGTCAATGAAATTATGGCAATGTTAATTCATAGACGGAATGATTAGAATCTTCTGATCAGACTGACTTTTGGGCTATGAGACATCCAAGAGGTGGCCCATTGACTGGCCGGTCCAGATCAATGATCACCAACACTAGTTCATAGGTGGTGTTGGGGTGAAACTCCAACATTGGTGATGCTAAGAATTATGCCATAATCCCTTATCAAGTACAAATCCGTAGTGCCTTATGAAGTAGATGGGCAACTGTAAATCTGTATGCTTTTCTTGGTTTATAATTTTGTTGCAACCTCTATGACCTCCAATGATTTTAATGCCCTTAGTAAATCACATGTTGAGTGTTGGCCAAACATTACTGCAGAGAGATGTGCCTGGATCCAAGTGATATAGGTACCAATTACTGAGCACAATTTTTTTTCCTAATCTAGTTGATGCCTCTTGACTCTACCATTTTTACTGATTTCCTCCCTTTTTACAGAATGCTATTTTTTACTAAATTAGGATGAAAAAATTCATTGTAGATTTGCTCAAGATCTACTTTTTGTTGAAGAATATGGGACACAATATTGCTAATTCTTGGGCTAATTCAAGAATTGCATCATCTTCCTTTTTAATTTGGTGTAACTCATATGTAAAATGACTAGTGTCGATGGGTTTCCAAAATCTGTAGTAACAAATCAATAGAATGCTTGTGGACGTTGATAAAGCCATGTAATTTCTTTGCTCCATCCATTATCATTCTTCTTAAATTTCTGGGCCAGATCTTGTCAAAGGATTTAAGTCTCATTAGCCATTACTAAAAGATATTTGAATTGCATTTCTTGTGATATCTTGGGCATGCTAGTTATCTTCCAAATCAGTGGTGTGTTTCACTAGTACCAAAACTGTGGAACTGCAGTCCAAAGAGTACCCATATTTACTTACATGTCTATCCATCATATAGGATAAATGGGAGCTCACCTGTCTGAGTGAGATAACACACTTACCAGGTGTATCTGGAGAGGATTTTGACAAAACCAGAAATTGATGCTTTTGCTAAAGAACTGAAAGTACACCAGGTTATAAGATGTCATGCTTCCTTGGTTTAATAACCTTTTTGTTTGGATGGACCAATAGTATGAACTCTTATACAGTATTTTTCCAACAGAAAGCTCTTTTACCGGATAATTTCACGGTGTTGGATTGTGCCATGATTGAACATAATCTTTTGAGTGCTAGCAAACTTTACACAAGCATAAGGTTAGTGATCTGCTAGTGATGAATTTTTCTTTACTTGGCGATGGAATCTGTTAAGAATCGGAATTCAGCATGGGGTAAATCAGCAGCTGGAGATGGTGCTATTGGTGCTGTGAAAAATCAAGCTAGAACTTGGGATAAAAGTGCGGATCGTAGGGACAATGCCACCGTTAGAACTGGCCATGTTAGCAGTGTGTCTGGCTCCTGGGGAAAAGCAAAAGTACCAAGTGAAGATCATGCAGGAGATGGCTGGGGTAACGGAAAGCTCAGAAGTGGAAACCAGGCAGATTCTTCAAATAACACTGGCAATTGGAAGAACCCAGATGGTTCAAGTGGAAATCAGGCAGATTGTTGAAACAATGAAGGGATTGTGGAATACATTACATCATTACCTCAACATCTGCATCTGAGTGGCTGGGATTTTATTTCTAACAATTGCATCATTGATCTAATTTTTACTAAGTACATAACGTTAAGATGTTCATTTGAGTGGCTGTGCATTGACTTCTAGCTCTTACCGTGCATCGTTCATTTAATTTCTTCTGACTCGCAACTTGAAAATTTAAGGAATTATAAATTCAGTTAAAACCCTACCACTTTTTTTTTTGGCTGTGTTTCACTCTGATTGCTAATTCTTTACCTTTTTTGTAGCCTCTTTTGAATTGCTTGAATTAGTGAAACATCTTGACAGTTTTGCGTGGCTTTGTTAAAGGCTAAACATATGCTGCTACATTATCACTGATTTACTTTGCTAGCAAATTTCCAACCCAGTGTTGCCGCTTTTTTAGCTGTGTTAATTGTTCTTAAAATTACTAGCCTCCTTTTTAGCTTGTCAAAAATGAAATATGCCAATTCAGGTTCATGAACACGTTGGGCTCTTGAATTATGCATATTCCTAAGCACTAATAAAGCATCACTTTTTTTTTCCCTTCTTGTTTTCATCTGAGTGTTCTGATAGGACGGCTCTTCGGTTAGATTCTTCAACTCCTATGATTATATATTTCACAAAGAATTAGTGACAGCGGAAAGAAGCAAGCCTAGTTCTGTTGTTAACAAATTTGCTGGATTGAGTCTATTTGTTTCATGCTTTTGCTTAATGAAAAGATCTAATCCTTTGGATGTTGTGTACTATTTTGATACTTTTTCCAAGTTTTTAAGTTAATCTAATACAATTTCCCTTCAAGAAACCTTTAGTACGTCCTTTTGTTGACTAAAACATATTATTGATTTCTTTTGATTCCAATTCACAATGGTCATATGTTGTGTGATGATCAGTGACAGTTAGATGACATGTTGTGTGATGATTAGGTACAGGACACCATAACCACTTAGCTGTAAATCATTCCAATCTGATATGACTTTGGTAGGGATCAAAATCTCGGCTGAGGATTCAAATTCTCAGTCGAGATGACTCGGTGTTGGCCCTTATCGAAATGAAATGATCACCAACTAGCATGAAGGCCTTGAGGAACTAAACTTTTCATCCAACATATATATAGGTCTTAGGGCAGTATAATTTGATAAAGGTGTTTCAAGTAATATATTTTCATATAGACTTGTGATGTGCAACTTACTTTTCTATAAATGTTGCTCGATCATATTCTACCTTCACAATAGAACTCTGTTAGATTTTTTTTTTTACCTTATATTTTGTGTTACTTCAGGTTTTTTGAGAACTTGACATCCAGATTTTAACTTTGCAATGTTTCTCTTCAAGGCATTGGATTCCTTAATGATCCTCGTAGGCTGAATGTTGCACTGACTCGAGCTCATTACGGCATGGTTATTCTAGGAAATCATAAAGTCTTAAGCAAACAGCCTTTATAGAATAGCTTATTGACTCACTACAAGGTATATTGTGCTTCTCATTTTCTAGTCTAGTTATGTTTGATCAGAGAATATTAGCAAAAGAAATCATTTGTATTTCTTTACTGCTTATCCAAATTTTAATGTTAACATAGCTGCGGGAGGGAATGGACGGCTTGGTATTTTGTTTCAACTTTTTGTATTGGAGAACCAAATTGGTTTCCTTTAGTTGTATTACTTCTCTTTAATAAAATTCGATCTTCTCAAAATGGAAACAAAAAAATCACTGAGAAAGTAAATAACGTACTTTTGTTTTTACATGTGTTGTACATCACTACATAATCACTGGGAAAGTAAATAATGTACGTTTGTTTTGACATGTGTTATACATCACTACATGCTTAATTTGGTTAGCTCATGTTTTAATTTTAACTTGAATGATGCATTTATTTTTACTGGACGAGCTTTTGGTTGTTAAGGATATTAAATAATGGTTGCTAAATTTGATACATATCTCATTAGGAACATGAGTGCTTGGTAGAAGGTCCTTTAAATAACTTGAAGCAGAGTATGGTTCAGTATGGTTTAATTTCAAAAGCCTAAGAAGGTAATTTATCTATCAGAATGCTTACCATTTTATCTGTTATCTCCCCTTCCTCTCATTTTTTTTTAAATGTGCTATGTTGGAAATAACTAGTGATTGAGAATAGTTGTTAATATAATATGATGACTCCATTCTTTGTGTAAAACAGATATACAACTACTGCAGGCTCTTCTTTGGCGATCTAATATTCACTTCGTCTCCATCGATTCATCAAGCTCAAATGCTAATAAAAGAGGCAGGCGCACTAATAGTTTGAAATTAGGTTCACCTAGTTTTTTTTATTCTATTTTCTTTTTCCTTCTAGTGATTCGATTCCTAAAGTCGAAGAATCAGATCATTCTACTTTAGAAGCTGAAAATAGGTTTCTTTCTCCATTCTCTGTAGACCGATTTGTAAATGATAATTTTACAATAATATTTTAGTTATGGAACTTTATTTATCACTTAAAAGATGATCTATCTTGTTTCTTTTTGTGTTTTTACTGCTTGTGTAATGGTTACTGGGCCTCCTTTGGATGTTTATTCAGAGATCAAAATCCGACCATTGATCGGAAGCATTAATTTTTTATATGCAGGTGAAAGATTATGTGCTAATTTTATTCTGAACTTAATTTATATTATTATTATTTTTTAAATTAATGTATTATTTCTTTTTGAAAAAATATATATAAAAACGACGGCCGAAAACCGTCGTTCTTCTTCTCATCTATGACCGTCATTGTATGAGAGAAAAACGACAGTCATAATGGGTCGTAAAAAAAATGGGGTGAGTGTATTCTTTTAAAAAAAAACTACATAAAAAACAACAGCTCAAAACCGTTGTTTGTGGTCGACAGTCGAAGACAGTCGTTATTTTGATGAAATAAACGATGGTTTAAATATGTCGTTGAAAAATACTACTGCTTTTTTAAGGACAGCTCACTCGACTGTCTAAAACTGTCATTTTTTGGGAATACGACAGTCATGGGCTGTTGTTTTTTTTGCATTTTCACATAGTGTGGTATTAGAGATATGGCTCTAGATCCCGTGTGGGTCAACTATGTCACCTTGTGTCACAGTTGATATCAGATATATGACATTAGAATCTTGTAGACACCCAAATTTGGCCCAATGCCCGATCGAAACACCTTTCAAGAGAGGTGCAATTCTGAGCTTTTGATGGCATGTATGGAACCCTTAGGAATCACCCCAAAACCCTCAGGAATCACCCTAGATCCCTTAGAAGCCTATGCCGAACCTTTAGAAACCAATCTCGACCCTTAGAATCCATTTTGAGCCCTAAACCTAACCTTACTAGGCTATGGAAAAAGAGTGGTACACCGGAACTGGCTACAACCCTCTATTGCGATCGAGTCTCATACCGTTGTGAAGTAGAGATCGTCAGCTTTCCAACAGTTCAAGAATAGCCCCCATCGAAGGTATACGTCAAAAGATATGGCAAACCGAGCCCGCAGGACATGAATGTAAAGTCATGTGGGCCCCTTAGGGACTTGGCGCAACTAATAGTTGCGCCAGTATTAAACTTTGCCTGGAGCAACTAATAGTTGTGTCAAGCCAATTTTCCCTTATTTTAAGCCTGGCATAACTAATAGTTGTGCCAGATTCAAAAGTGGGCCCCATCCTCGCGAGCTGACTTCCAGGCACTGTATATACTATTTTACTGTACATTTACCTGGCGCAACTATTAGTTGCGCCAAGCATATGAACAGTAACTGTTGGATTTTATCCCGAATTTCATGTTTAGGGTTTGACTTGTTGACCACCTTGACCTTTGGGGTGTGTTTTATTAGTTCTGTTGCACCCCTTTAAGTGGCTTAAGGCCTCACCACATCATCCACCATTGGAGGATCTTCTCACACATTTCAGGGCTCCAAAAAACCTAGGAAACCTTAGATGTTAGATTACCCAATTCTTAACCATGCTTAGCATCCAAACACCCTCCTAATCCACCCATTTCCTATAAATAGAGCCCCCCTCCCCTTGGTTTAGGGGTTGATAATTTTGCTTAAGAGAGAAAGAGCTCCAAGTGAGAAGTTCTTCCTCCCTTTGGTACACTATTTTCACCTAAAATCCAAAATTCAAAAACCCTTCCCAAGCTTGCTCTTACACCCAAAACCCTTAGCCTAGGTGTGTGTGATCCCCTAGCCTCTCTTCTCCATCTCTTAGCTAGTAGGTCTTAGTGGTTAGAACTCCTTTTTCAACCATTCAAGCCTCCAAAAGCTTATCAAAAGCAAGCCACACAAGGCTCCTCTATGGTGCTATAAGGGCCCGAGGGCTCCGGCTCTCCCCTTTCTTCTCCTATCTCCTTTTGCTCTCCCTATCCTCTCATTTTGTGTCGTTACGCCACCGAATTTTTGGTAGGAACAGAGGGGCACAAATAGGATTGGAGGCCCATTTGGGCAAGAGGGAATCATTTTCTTTTCTTTTACTTTATTTTATTTTTGGCCATTAGTAGAGACCGCATTAAGCGGGTTGATCAGGTGCCTAACACCTTCCCGATCGATAACCGAAGCCCCTACCCAAGAGCCTTTGGTGAGGACCAGATTCAGAGTC
This sequence comes from Chloranthus sessilifolius, assembly GCA_021018995.1. NCBI lineage: Eukaryota > Viridiplantae > Streptophyta > Magnoliopsida > Chloranthales > Chloranthaceae > Chloranthus > Chloranthus sessilifolius. Next base: position 150,490,079 of record CM037584.1, on the reverse strand, counting down.
ATATTTTTAGCACTTCGGTGCTCATAAAATGAACTAGGTATCCCGGGACACTGAAAGCTCTGGGTGGGGACTATATATTTTTTCGTTAAAGAGCACATCGTCGTGACGGGATTGTCTCGATTCCCATGGTTGCACAGATGGCGACTCTGTTGGGGAGTAGTTTGTAGAGCTTTCCCATGAACTAGGCCTTTGTTTATTTTTCCTAACATTTATTGCTATTTTTTTAATCTTATTTTTGCTATTTTTTAACTCACCCCTCCGATTAAGTCATTTTTCTCACCCCTACTTTTCTGTCATTTACATGCCTTAACCGATTGGCGGGCCTACATGCGCATGGTCTCTTAATTTCCTTACTTTCCCGTCATTTCAGTGCCTTAGCCGATTGGCGGCCCTACTTGTGCATTGTCTTTCAATTCTTTGAATTTTCCGTCGTTTAAAGTGCCTTGGCCGATTGGCGGGCCTACTTGTGCATTGTCTTTCAATTCTTTGAATTTTCCGTCGTTTAAAGTGCCTTAGCCGATTGGCGGGCCAACTTGAGCACTCATATTCCGCCAGTGGACGCCGGCCTGTAGTGGCGGCACGGGATAATCACTCCCGGTCTTTGAACTAAAGAAAACTTTCTCAAAAAAATAAGAAAAAAAGCTTTGAAAAAAAAATTAAAATTGAACCAAGTTAGGGAGCTTAATTAATTTGTTTTGCGGGTGGGTTGGGATTAGGCAAACACATAAATACTCGGGTCTTAGTATGGCGGCAGCCCCTAGTCGTGATGATCCAGAAAAACCCCAGCCCACCTAGTATTTGAGAAGGCGCTTGCGCCGGAGGTATATCGGGTGGGTTCCCATTCCAAAGTTTAAAACCTTGGGGAGCACGCTAGCGAGTTATACCGGACTCAAACCTTTTAGGTGCAGTGAGGAGAGAATCGATCACAAAAAAAAAATAGCTCAGTTCCCGGAAACCTAGCTTCCACAAAAAACCAAAAAAGAGACTCATTTCGAGTGTTGGTGGCTGCTGTCAAACATTCTGGAGAAGTAGATTTTGCCTGGCGCGTGTATTAGTTGCGCCAACCCAAAAACCTGGAAATTATAACTGGCGCAACTAATAGTTGTGCCAGTCTTAAAGTCCATTTTTTTTTTACCTTGGCGCAACTAATAGTTGCGCACGTGTAAAAAGGCTCCCTTGCAACCTGGGCGCAAATATTAGTTGCACCAGGCCTGTTTGCACAGCCCCAGCCCGAATCCTTGGCCCTTTCCACCTCCCAAGTTCCCCGATCAGTGTGCTTAGTGCCTTGTTTGGGCCCCGCCATCTCCGACACCCAATACGCCCCCGTGTTAAGTGGTGAAAAATACCACTTTTCACCCTATAACCTGACCATTGATAGACCTTTGAGCACACTAATAAGCCCTTGTCAAATGCATTTTGTAGAAAACAATAAAAGAAGATACTAATGAAGAAAAGCACTCAAGAATGCCCAACAAGGAGCCATCTCTCAACACAGGACGAACTCAGCAATAGCACACCCAAGGGTAGCACATCATTGAACCCTTGGAGTGCGTGGCTACAACAAGACAAGGTGAAGAAAGTGAGAATAGGTTGAAAACGTCCTATCAATGGGTCACTTGAAGAGTTCGATAGGAGCTGAAAGCAAAGAAAGGAAGAATTCGTGCAGTTGAAGAAGTTTTCGATAGGATCGGAAGGCAGAAGAAGGATAAATTCGTGCAGATAGAGCAGTTCGATAGGATCCAAGAACCTATCGAACAGCTGAAAGGAATGAAGAAACCATCCTATCGAAAGCCTCCCTGAAGCGTCAAAGGAACCTATCGAATGGTTCTTGAACCTATCGAGATGAAAGTGCTGGAACAGAACCTATCGAATGGTGATTGAGTCTTTCGATAGGAGTAAGAACAATCCTATCGAAGGGATAGCATGCAGAAAGAAACCTATCGAAATGGTTCTCCAACCTGTCGAAGAGTCCCTTCAACCTGTCGAAAGCTCCTTGAACTTGTCGAAATCGTGTGCAGAACTTCTTAGAAATTCAGTTGTGCACGCGTGGTGATTCAATGACCTGTTGCATGCAAACCAAGGCACTTTGGTGAACGACACGAGGTTCTAGAAGATTCCCTAGAAAGCCCTAACCGACCCATGTGCTTTAACAGAACTCTAACAAACTCTTACGACCTTCTAGAAGAGATTTTTGGCAGGAAAAACAGAGGAGAAAGCTATATATATATAGATCCCCAATTGCCATTGAAGGAGATCGAATTTCTGAACAATTTCCTGGAGATCAAAGCTTGCAGCGAGATTCTATTTTCCTTCCTTTAGCCCAACCATGGTTGGCTAATTCCCTAGGAGCAGCAAGGAGTGAGTTTGATCTGTGATTGGGTAAGGTTAAGATTGTTGTTGGGGTTAATTGCTGCACAGACTACAGATCTGAGAGCATTCCATTGTAAGAGTGACCTTGTTTGTAATGTAAATGTTGTTTTCAATGTTTTAATTAGATCTAAAGCTCTTTTGATTCCTTTTGGTGCTCGATCGAATTTATGTAGAGGAGTTGCTTGATTAGCTCACCCACTTAACTGGTAGACCTCTTGGATATCATCTGAATTCCATGGATCTGATATCCCTGTAATTTCCTGCGTCTGTGACCTAGAAATTGCAGCATCTGTAGTGGTTTTAATTGTTCTAATTGAGGCTCTAGCTTTATAGGAAATCTATAGGATGGTCTGTGACCATTAAAGTGGACAGATCATAGCCTTAAGGTAAATCTAAGCTCAGGCCTCAATTGGATTCATCTACTGCAATCCATGGATTTGATAAAGTCTATAGGATGGTCTGTGACCATTAAAGTGTACAGATCATAGCCTTAAGACCAGGTGGATCCTGTGATTTGGAGTGGAATTTCTACTCTGCAGCTGTGCTTGTGGCCAGCTGAGGGACTTGTATGCTTTTTAACCCCTGTAATATGCTTAACTCAACCTGATTGCAGTGAAAACAATCTCTAAGCTGTTCTTCTCCATTTTCTGAGTTTTTAAACCCCCCATCTGCAAGATCTGAGGCTCCAGATTCGATCTAAGAAAATCTGCATTTTAATTGTAGTTTAGATTAAGTGAAACTCCAATCTAATCTCTCCCCTGTCTTTTAGCTAGATCAACATTAGTTAGGGTGCCAGATCTCTTACAGATCTGGAGATTTACCCAATTCCAAACCACCTCTCTGTGGACTTCCCCTTACTTACTTTTAAAACTTGCTACAAAGGATCTTGTATCTTGCAGGCCTAGGATTTCCCAGCTGTGTTGAACCCATCTCTATTTTCTCTTGATGTTCACACCATAAATCAGCACACTGGAATCACCCAACAAGTTTTTGGAGCCATTCCTCCTACAACACCCAATTTTCCATCTACCTTACCTACACCTCCACCCACCTTGCTTTTCACATCTGTCTCCGTCCCCCTTCCACCCACCACTCAAGAATTCTGACCTGGGATCCTGGAACTCCCCACCTTCTCCAAGCCTATCCCCACCATGTCCTCCCCACCCTCCCTCCAGCCCCTTCCTGATTCCCCCCCTCCACCACTACCTATCCATACACAGGGTTTGGACCAGTTCACTTCTACTGGTTTCACTGCCCTCATTTCTTCAATTGTGGAGGATGTTGCTCATGAGTACACCCCACTACTTGACTCCCCTCCCACCGCTCCTCCTCCTTTTATCCATGCCCCATCCTCTCCTTCCCATCCCATTCAAACACCCATCCCCTCTACTTCCACCCTACCTGACACTTTCACCCAAATCCTCTCCCTCCTACAGTTCATTCAGGCCCAATTAGCCACTAACACTGACAACCAGGCCCTCATGAGCTCATGCCTCCAATCAATTCAATCCACCCTTACTCCCCCCCTTCAGTTTCTCTACCCCTTCCCACTTCTCCTCTCCCCCCTGACCCCTCACTTTTCCACTTCTCTCCCCCCTTTTCACCCATAGCCTCCCCCATCCCTACTGATATCCTATTTGTGGAGTTAGCAACTCCATCTCTACCACCACCTCCCTTCCTAATAGCTGTTCTACCTTCATCCCCACCGGCACCTGTTTCTGGAGTTGCTGAGATTCCCACCACCCATTCCCCCTTTTCCTCTCCTCCTTTCCATGATGCTTCCACCCAAACGGATCCATGTGAGGATCTCGTTTTCTACCCCCCCTCCTATCCATCCACTACTTCCCCTTCCTTGCCCATCATCCTTCTCCAGCACATGTACATTCCTCCGTACCTCACTCTGCTGAATTTGGCCATGTGTTGTTTCAGTTTCTTTTTCATTTGTCTCTTGTATATATTTGACATTTTTGTTGTGTTATTCTATAGATATCTTCTTACCCTATCTCTCTCTTGATTGAATTTTCTCAAAACAGTGAGGACACTGTTTGGTTAAGGTTTGGGGGTGTGGCATGTATGCCAATAAACTAGTTAATTTTAGTGCAGCCAAGTTAAAAAGGAATAATCGAAAAGAGAATGAATTCACCTCATATTTGTTATTAAGGAAACTTTAAAAACCATTTGCAACTGAAGTAAGCTGAAGTTTTAACATTTTTCATGAAGAAAATATCAAGAATTTTTGAAGAAAGTTTTTGATGTGTAATACACCAGCAATGAGAAGAGACTGTGAAGATACCCCCTAGAAAAATTGGATGGAAGGCCATACCCAGTGAGAATTGGGCCTGAAAGATTTCTTTGAAGAGTGTCATGGCAATTCTTTTTGCTTTAAGGACTGACTGGACCTAATCTTGATCACTAGAAGTTAGGCAAATCTGAGTTGAAACAACTTGACAGCACTCAGGACATCGAAGATGTGAAGTAAAGCCATCCTTTGGACAGTTTGAGCCTGAAATTCCCCACCTTTGAACTGCCCTTGATACACACCTTTTTGAGCCAAAAAAAAATCCCAGTTTTCTTTGATAGAAACCAGAAAGTTTGAACCCAAAACCCCTTTGGCCCATTTCAGTCTACCTCCAATAAGAGAAATCAAGAAATGGAAGGAGAAATGAGGTTAGAGGAGTAAGGTGGCAAATCTGGTCAAAAGAAAGGAAAACACAGTTTGTTATGTTGTGGCATTCCAACCCACACACATAAAAAAAAAAAAAAAAAAAGAAGCAAAGGAAAAGAATGAGGAAGAGAAGTCACTCCACTTAAAAATCTACAAGAAGACAAGAAGCTGATCACTTCAAGTCTGAAAAATTCAAAAAGACAGTGAAGAGGTTCTGAATTGAAGAAGGTGAAGTCATGAATCACCTCCTTGCCTTTACTGATTTCTCAATTTTGAACTCTGTTATCCCTTTTTGGTCCTTCACAAACCTCATCCCTAAGCCACATTACAACCCAATAAAAAGACCTTACTGATCTGAAAGTGGATTGAGCTGTCATGTGGAGATGAGAATCTGCTTAATCTATGGCGAAAAGAGCTGGAAAAGTCAGAAATTCAAGCAATGCCTATGCTCCTGCTTGCAGTCCTATTTGAGGGCTATAACTGCTCTTAAGCTGAGAGATATGATTTATCCCTCTTCTCTGTACTAATGAGTGAACAGCCCTGGTGAGACTTGGGTCGGAAATCCAGTTGATGGGGGAAGTATCTGAGCAGGATCCTCAAATTGATGGTGAATTATGCATAAAATTTCAGGAGAAATGCCTTGACACAAACTGAGTGATGATGGAGAGATTTCAGCAAACTTTCATATTTTCAAATGGATGTTTTTTTTTTTCTGTTGAATTTCCTTTAATGAATGGGCATGGTGTGAATTTATTTGATTTGCTCAAACTCTGCTTTAACAGGTTGCACTATTATTAACTAAGTGTATTGGAGAAGTTTGTGGGTACCTTCACTAAAAACCCTCAGGAGACTTCACTCCTCCACTAGGGATCACCTAGGGGTTTAAAAGGCTTGGTGTATATGCTAAATGCATTTGTGCTCCCTACGAAAGTGGCATTTTTATTTCCTTTTAATTCTCCTTTGCTCATGGACTACCAAAGCTTAGGTTTGGGGGTGTGTTAAGTGGTGAAAAATGCCACTTTTCACCCTATAACCTGACCATTGATAGACCTGTGAGCGCACTAATAAGCCATTGTCAAGTGCATTTTGTAGACAACAATAAAAGAAGATACTAATGAAGAAAAATACTCAAGAATGCCCAACAAGGAGCCATCTCTCAGCATAGGACGAACTCAGCAATAGCACACCCAAGGGTAGCACATCATTGAACCCTTGGAGCGCGTGGCTATAGCAGGACAAGGTGAAGAAAGTGAGAATAGGTTGAAAACATCCTATCGATGGGTCACCTGAAGAGTTTGATAGGAGCTGAAAGCAAAGAAAGAAAGAATTCGTGTAGTTGAAGAAGTTTTCGATAGGATCGGAAGGTAGAAGAAGGATGAATTCGTGCGGATAGAGCAGTTCAATAGGATCCAAGAACCTATCGAGCAGCTAAAAGGAATGAAGAAACCATCCTATCGAAAGCCTACTTGAAGCGTCAAAGGAACCTATCGAATGGTTCTTAAACCTATCGAGATGAAAGTGATGGAACAGAACCTATCGAATGGTGATTGAGTCTTTCGATAGGAGTAAGAGCAATCCTATCGAAGGGATAACATGCAGAAAGAAACCTATCAAAATGGTTCTCCAACCTGTCGAAGAGTCCCTCCAACCTGTCGAAAGGTCCTTGAACCTGTCGAAATTGTGTGCAGAACTTCTCAGAAATTCAGCTGTGCACACGTGGTGATTCAATACCTGTTGCACGCAACCCGAGGCACTTTGGTGACCGGCACGAGGTTCTAGAAGATGCCCTAGAAAGCCCTAACCAGCCCACGTGCTTTAACAGAACTCTAACAAACTCTGACGACCTTCTAGAAGAGATTTTTGGTAGAAAAAACAGAGGAGAAAGCTATATATATAGATCTGCAATTGCCATTAAAGGAGATCGAATTTCTGAACAATTTCTTGGAGATCAGAGCTTGCAGTGAGATTTTATTTTCCTTCCTTTAGCCCAACCATGGTTGGCTAATACCCTAGGAGCAGCAAGGAGTGAGTTAGATCTATGATTGGATAAGGTTAAGAGTGTTGCTAGGGTTAATTGCTGCACAGACTACAAATCTGAGAGCATTCCATTGTAAGAGTGACCTTATTTGTAATGTAAATGTTGTTTTCAATGTTTTAATTAGATCTAAAGATCTTTTGATTCCTTTTGGTGCTCGATCGAATTTGTGTAGAGGAGTTGCTTGATCTTCTCACCCACTTAACTCATAGACCTCTTGGATATCATCTGAATTCCCTGGATCAAATATCCCTATAATTTCCTACATCTGTGACCTAGAAATTACAGCATTTGTAGTGGTTTTAATTATTCTAATTGAGTCTCTGGCTTTGTAGGAGATCTATAGGATGGTCTGTGACCATTAAAGTGGATAGATCATAGCCTTAAGGTAAATCTAAGCTCAGGCCTCAATTGGATTCATCTGCTGCAATCCATGGATTCGATAAAGTCTATAGGATGGTCTATGACCATTAAAGTGGACAGATCATAGCCTTAAGACCAGGTGGATCCTGTGATTTTGAGTGAAATTTATACTCTGCAGCTGTGCTTGTGGCCAGCTGAGGGACTTGTGTGCTTTTTAAGCCCTGTAATATGCTTAACTCAACCTGATTGCAGTGAAAACAATCTCCAAGTTGTTCTTCTCTATTTTCTGAGTTTTTAAACCCTCCATCTGCAAGATTTGAGGCTCCAGATTCGATCTAAGAAAATCTGCATTTTAATTGTAGTTTAGATTAAGTGAAACTCCAATCTAATCTCTCCCCTGTCTTTTAGCTAGATCAACATTAGTTAGGGTGCCAGATCTCTTACAAATCTGGAGATTTACCCATTTCCAAACCACCTCTCTGTGGACTTCCCCTTACTTACTTTTAAAACTTGCTACAAAGGATCCTGTATCTTGCAGGCCTAGGATTTCCCAGCTGTGCTGAACCCATCTCTGTTTTCTCTTGATGTTCACACCATAAATCAGCACACTGGAATCACCCAACACCCCGTCGGTCAAAAGAGGGCAACTTCTTTTTGGCTCATTCTGGGAGATTGGGTTGTTTTCCTCAATTTTCGTGCCTTCAATAGATCGAAGGTTCTCCTTCAATTCTTCTGAAGTGCCTCAAAATTGTAGCCGCAGGTCTTGAATTAAGGTATGAGAGCCACCCGAAAAGGGAATTCCAAGGCCTTAGAAACTTTATTTTTTTCAAAACTCTTTCAAAAAATTCCAAAAAATAATAAATAATTAAAACCCAAAAAGAAATAGATAGTTTATGGTGCCGACACAACGGCATCATCTTGCCCTCCGCTGTCCTGTAGGGGAAGAAGGAGGAGGATTTTTGGGCCTTAACCGAGGCACCCTTACCTGACCCGCTCCCGAAGAATGTCGTGGGTAGTGGACCTGGCTGACGCCGATCCCGACTCATCCCCGCCACATTCTCCCACCCACTCCCATTCAAGAGAAGTTTTTTCCACCATTCCCCTCACCCAACTCCCCTTTACCGTCATCGGCCTTTTGGCGCCCCCATATTCCCATCCATTACCCTCCAAAATATCCAAAATCTAACCCCCCATTCTCCATCTTTTGCCCAAACAATGCCCATTTTCCATCCCCAAACAATGCCCAACCCCCTACTACACATACACCCCAAGGCCCAATGGCCCAATCTCCAACCTCCCACATGCCCCGAGGCTCATTGGACCAAACCCCATTTTCCCACATATCCTAAGGCCCCATGGCCCAATACCCCACCACCCAAACTTACCCAGGGCCCATCGCCTAGACCCATCAAGGCCCATTGGGCCAAGCCCATCAAGGGCCCATGGCCCATACCCATCAAGGCCCATTAGCCTAAACCTACCCAGGTCCATTGGCCCAACCTACCCAGGGCCCATAGCCCAAACCCATCAAGGGCCCTTGGCCCAAACCCATCAAGGGCCCATGGCCCAGACCTACCCAGGGCTCATGGCCCAAACCTACCAAGGACCTATGGTCCAAACCCATCAGTGGCCCATGGCCCAAAATGACCAAGGCTTCATTGCCCAAGCCCAAACCCCACACTTAGACCTTCCACATTTCACCCAACCCTCACACCCAGGTCAAACCCATGCCATACCCCAAACCCAATTTTCCCATGGCCCCACACCCCAAGGCCATCTCCAAACATTCCCCCATACCCAATGGCCCTATCAGGCCCCACCTCAAAACCAAATTCCCATCACCCAACAAACCTTTCCTCACCCCCAATGGGCTCACCCAACCCCTACTCATGTCATTCCCATCCAACCCATGCAACAACAACAAGAGAATCCCGCCCTCGCTGCACACTATGCCGATCAGCAGTATGAAGAGGACGAGATTAGCAATAGCGGGGCCTATGCTGGGGCTTTGACCAGCCTCAACCCTCCTCCCATAATTGCCCATCCCCCGGTGGCCCAGAGTGAAGGCCAACTGACGGCGGAGAAAGCGACCCCTGTATCGAAAGAGTCAGAGCAGCTGAAGGAACAATTGGACAAAATATAAAAGCAGCTGTTGAAAATGGGTGGTGCTGAAATCCATGCCACGGACTTCACAGACTTATGTCTGTTCGCTGAGGTCCCCCTGCCCCCCAAATTCAAAATGCCAGCCTTCGACAAATATAATGGCACAGGCAATCCTATTACGAACCTGAAGTCCTACTGCGGGGACATATGCCAATACGGGGAGGACGAAAGACTACTAATAAAAGTCTTTCAAAAGAGTCTGACCGGGCCGGCTTTAAGATGGTTCACATCATTAGAACCGTCTATGATGAAAACGTGGAGGGACTTGACGCATCTCTTTCAAGAACAGTATGTCTACAATATAGACATCGAGCCGCGTAAGTCTGACTTGGCCTGTTGAAGCAGAACCAGAACGAGACCTTCAACGACTACTTAGGGCGATGGAGATCACTGACAGCTTAGGTCAGGAATAGAATACCTGATGATGAACAAATAGAGATAATTTCAAAGAACACTCTGCCAGTAATCTCAGACTTTTTGGTATACCAACAGTAGTATAGTTTTACTGATCTGGTGAAAAATGCTAACCGATGTGAGGATGCCATCAGAGAGGGTCGTCTGAATAAGAACGTGCCAAGTGAACCCAGTGGGGTTAGATGATTTTCAGAGCAGAGAAATGAGAAGAGAATAGGGGGCGATGTCCAAAACATAGTCAATACCAGGACCGATAATACTACCCCATTTCAATTTCAGGCAGCCCCACCAGCACCTGTTAGGCCTGAGCAAACGCAAAGAATGGGGAATGGGCAAGGAATGTAAATGACTCCGGAATAGAGGAGAGCCCGCTACGACCGAGTCTTCACACCTCTGGGGCAATCTTTGAGTGTACTTTTTCCCATATTAGTAGAAAAGGGATTAGTGGCTATTCTCCAACCGCAACCTCCTCCTCACCCGATCCTAAGGAACTATGACCCAAATACCCACTGTAATTTTCATTAGGGTCCGGGTCACCCTACGGATCGCTGCTTCCCGTTGAAGCATGCCATTCAAGATTTAATCGATGCCGGGAAAATGATCCCCCCTGCACCTTCTCAGCATGCTAATATTCACCAAGTGCCACTACCCTCGCATCCTACTGGAGGAGCAGGTCCCATACCCACCATCGGAATGATAGAAGATGAGGAGTTTGAATTTGACCCATCCGATTATATCAGTGATTGGGAGAATTATGTGGCACCATGTCCGAGGAATGATGAAGAAAGGAATGTTGGGGTAATTGAACCCCTAAATTTGTCTGAATATTTCCCCAACCCAACCCCACAATTTGAACCTTTGGATCTCCGGACATACTTTTCGTCCACCACACCCGTCAATTATGTAAATATCAATGCATGCCAACTATACACCACAACCCCCATCAATTACCCTATAAACCCCCATGCCCCCAATCCTGCACCCGCACTCGCCAGTCATTAGTGGCCTGCGCCTGCCCCATTTCAACTACCACCATACACCATAACCCCCATCGATTACCCTTTAAGCCACCAGGCCCCCAATCCAACACTCGCATCCATAAGTTATCAATGGCATGCGCCCACTCCATCACCCCCAGTCTAACCACCGGCAAACTCCACCACCCCGATCAATTACCTAACAGCCCATCAAACCCCCCATCTGTTGCTAGCACCCACTAGCTATCAATGGCCTACTTTTACCTCCTTCCCTCCAATGCCACCACCTTCAAGCTTCACCACCCCCATTTGGCCGAATCTTTCTACCCAACCCGCTGCCACCGAGGTGAATCAAGTATTGCCCACACCTCTTGAGCCGACAGTACAAGTACCTCAAGAATCGGCAACCATACCTTTCCAGCTCTCGAGACCCACATATAATCCTCATCAGGTTCCGCTAAGCTACAAACAAATAAATGTCAATGCCGGCAGTAGCAGCAGAGAAGGGGCAGTAGATTTTATTACCAGGTCAGGGAGGATATCAAAGCAGCCAGAAGTACCAGTGGCAGCACAAGCCCAACCTGAAGGAAAGAAAGACAGCGTGGTGAACCCCTTCGAGAAGATGAGTCGAGAACATATACTAGAGACTCAGTTGAGAAGAATACTTGCCCATATCACTGTATGGGATCTGTTGATGACATCCCACTCCATTTCCAAGCATTAATGGGGGTGTTAAAAAATGTGCATGTATCACTCCAAGTTAGCCCAGACGAAGTCGGGCAGATAATTGGTCAAGTGATGGCTCCAAATGCCATTTCATTTTTTTATGCCTATTTACCTGAGGAAGGAGGTAGTCACTCAAAATCTTTGAATATAACCGTTGAGTTAGAAAATATGATTATCCCCTTGGTACTAATTGATAATGGTCTGCATTGAATATATGCCCGTTAAGAACTGCCACCAAGATCGGGGTTGATCCGTGCATGTTAAGGCCACCAGAACCAGCACTAAAGGGTTTGACAATACCAGGAGAGAAATAATGGGAGAAGTTGATCTTGAGCTGTTGATAGGGCCAATGACCTTTTACATCTTGTTTCAAGTCATGGATATCAAATCCTCATTTAACCTATTGTTGGGGCGCCAGTGGCTACATGAAGTCGGAGCCATACCTTCCACGTTGCACCAGAAACTCAAATTTGCATCAGGGCATAAGATTATCATAATCATCGGAGATGGGCATAGTGAGAAAGAGAAGGCCACCAATAGTGTGGAGAAACCTAATATACTGGATATACCACACACTGCTGAGGATGTCGACCTCCACAGTTTCGAATATGAGGAGTCGGCTATACTCCCAGAACCCATTGAGGGCATCATGTCTAAAACTGGAGGTGATATGGTAGTGGCAGTGGCAATGCTCCAAAAGTGGGGCTATCAGAAAGGTAGGGGTCTGGGACCCAACTTACAAGGCAGAAGAGAGCTAGTTGTGGCTAAGGGACAGAAAGTAAGATTCGGGCTAGGATACAAGCCCACAGAGCAAGACGTCTGAGAGGCCAAAGAGAAAGCTCAGGTCGCCGCGACTGCAAGAGCTCGAGGAATCAACATAGAAGAGAAACCTCGCCCTAGGCCGCACATCAGGGATTCCTTTGTCAGTGCAGGGGTTATAAAGATCGATCGAAATGGGGCAACCCATTTGACCCCACACAAACCCATAGCCCCAGTCCATCCCACCAATCCCCAGAACTCCCTTCCCAGCTTGGAGATATATTTGGCCGCGTTATCCATTTTCGAGGAACGACGGTCGATACTTGAACAAACCCCTCCTGTGGTAAATCACCATAAAACTGAGTTATCGTTTGAGGACGTGATCTCAGATGAAATGGGGATCAATATGATGGAGGCTGACTCCAATGAGCCATATCAATCAGCACTCTCTATCACAATAGGTAAAGAAGTGGCCCCTCAGGTACGCAACTGGGCATCTTTGCCCCGAACCCTGGAAGCAGGGAGTGGCCTAACATTTGGCACCCGTTTCCCAAAAAAAAAAACCTATAAAAAGTGAGATAAGCCCTTGGCAGGCAATACCTTATATATACACAAACCAGCCTTGCCAAGGGTCCGTCTCCGAAGAAAACAAACATCTCAAAAACATGGAAAAAATACAAAATATCCAAAACATGGAGAAAATACAAAATCTCCAAAACATGAAAAAAATATAAAATCCCAAAAACATTGAAAAAATCCAAAGTCCAAAAAAATTATCATTTAAAATTCTAGAAAATGTCCCACAAAAGGATGCCTTAATCAAAATGCCTGTCCCACATGAAATCGACCCCTTCCCTGTAGAAATACAAGAAGAGGTAGGGATCACGAGTCTGGATGAGGATGCCCCCTTCGAGGAGCTCCCCGATGATCTCCTTGACCAATTTTCCGACTTTGAGCATGACCCTACCCCCATTGTCGAAGAGATTGAAGACGTCAATCTAGGAACTGAGGAGGTTCCTAGGATAACCAAAATCGGAATGTCACTATCTCCTAAGGAAAGAAAAAGCATGATCGACTTCCTTCGGTCATACCAAGACATTTTTTCCTAGTCGTACGAGGACATGCCTAGTCTGGATACTGATTTAGTCGAGCATGAGTTGCCCCTCCACCCTGATATGAAGCTGATCAAGTAGAAGATGAGACATCTCCGACTCGAATGGATGTTGAAAGTCAAGGACGAGGTCATCAAGCAGTATGACGCGGGGTTTCTCATGGTATCCAAATACCCACAGTGGTTAGCTAATATCGTACCTATGTCGAAGAAGGACGGAAAGGTCCGCATGTGTATCGATTTCTGCAATTTGAACAGAGTGAGCCCGAAGGAAGATTTCCCATTACCACACATTGACATCTTGGTAGACAACACTGCTAAGCATGGAATGCTCTCATTTATGGATGGATTCTCAGGATACAATTAGATCAAAATGGTAGAGGTTGATCGTGAGAAGACAACATTCATTACCCCCTGGGCGAACCTTTTGCTATCGAGTCATGCCATTCGGGCTGAAGAATGCTGGTGCAACATACCAGAGAGCTATGACTACACTATTTTATGACATGATGCACCAAGAGATTGAAGTATATGTCGACGACATGATAGCCAAGTCACCGGAGCGAAGCGACCATCTGGTAAACCTTTAGAAGCTGTTTGAAAGGTTGAGAAAGTATTGACTACATCTAAATCCCCAGAAGTGTGCATTTGGTGCTATGTCAGGAAAACTATTAGGATTCATCGTCAGCAGGAGGGGGATCGAGGTCGACCCAATCAAAGTCAAAGCCATCACTAAAATACCACCATTGTCTATTGAGAAAGAGGTTAGAGGGTTTCTTGGCAGAATACAGTATATCAGTCGGTTCATTGCACAGCTAACTCCAATCTGCACGCCGATCTTCAAGTTACTAAGGAAGAATTCACCCATTCAATGGAATGACGATTGTCAGGCAGCGTTCAAAAATATTAAAAGCTACCTCCTTAATCCACTTGTTTTGGTACCACCTGAGCCAGGGAGACCACTCTTGATGTATCTCTCCACGACAGAAGTTTCGATGGGATGTGTCTTGGGGTAGCATGATGAAACGGGAAGAAGAGAGCAGGCCATTTACTATCTGAGCAAGAAGTTTACTGATTATGAAGCGCACTACTCTTATCTAGAGAAAGCATGCCTGGCTCTTGTATGGGCAACTCAAAGGCTCCGCCACTATTTGCTATCTCAGGCGGTTCTGCTCTTGGCCCGAATGGACCCATTAAAATACCTATTTGAAAAGCCAACTCTCACTGGATGAACCGCACGATGGAAACTTTCATTATCTGAATTCGACATCACATACGTCACTTAGAAATCGATCAAGGGGCAGGCGCTTGCTGATCATCATGCTGATAATCCTTCACCTGACTATGAGCCTTTAAGAATCGAATTCCCAAATGAAGATATTTTGTTCATGACGGAAGACGATATAGAAGAAGAAGAAGAATCATGGGTAATGCACTTTGACGGGGCAGCAAATGTCGAGGGCTAAGGAGTTGGCGCCATCCTAATTTCACCAAAAGGATCTCATGTACCGGTCTCTATCAAGCTCAACTTCCCTTGCACTAACAATATGGCTGAGTATGAAGCTTGCGCCGCTGGTCTGCAGGTAGCTCTCGGTCTGAATGTAACTCACCTTCGAGTATTTGGCGATTCATAGTTAATCATATGTCAGACGAATGGTGCCTGGAAGACGAAAGATGAGAAACTGATCCCCTATCATGAACACCTCGAGGATCTGATAGCTTGCTTCCAAGATGTGACTTTCTCATATGTCCGCCGGATAAGGAATAGCTTTGCCGATGCATTAGCAACTTTGGCATCAATGATTGAAATCCCCTATGGTGTTGAGATGAAGCCAATTATGATCGAGCAAAGGAATGAGCCAGCCTTCTACCTCTAGATTGAGGAACCTACAAAGCCTAATGATGAGCCACCTTGGTTCTCAGATATCAAGAATTTCCTCGAGACCCTAACTTTCCAAGAGGGTACATCCAAGACAGACCGACGAACCATTTAACGTTTAGCGGCAGGTTACGTCATTTACGGGGAATGCCTCTACAAGCGATCATATAATAACATCTTACTCAGGTGCCTCACTAAAAGTGAAGTGGTCAATATTATGAAAGAAATCCATGAGGGAGTATGTGGAGCCCACGTCAGCGGTCACATGCTCGCTAAGAAAATCCTACGACAGGGATACTTTTGGACCACCATGAAATCGGATTGCTACAAACAAGTTCAAAAATGCTACAAGTATTAAGAACACTTCAGTCTGATACAAACTCCTGCCATTGATATTCACTGCATGACCACTCCTTGGCCATTTGCTACTTGGGGCCTTGACGTTGAGAAGTTTCTCAAGAACAATATTGTGTGCCGATTTGGAGTACCCAAAGATATCATCACGGACAATAGCACAAACTTTGCGAATAAGCGCATCCGAGACTTCTGCGAGCAATACAAGATCAAGCACCATCGCTCTTCCCCTTATCGGCCTTAAACTAATGGAGCTGTGGAAGTCGCGAACAAGATAGTCGTCCGCATCCTTGAGAAAATGGTCGTCACTTATCGAGATGGAGTGAAATGCTGCCATTTGCTTTGTGGGCCCACTGAACGTCAATCCGTACCACTATAGGGGCAACACCATTCTCCCTTGTGTATGGAACCGAGGCCGTCCTCCCGGTAGAGGTTGAAGTACCCTCGCTCCGAATCCTCATGGAATTAGGCTTACCCGAAGCAGAGAAAGGGAGATCACGCTTTGATCAGCTAAACTTACTGAACGAAAAGAGACTCCTAGCCTTGTGTCACGCTCAAGTTTACCAGGGGCGAATCGCATGTGCTTACAATAAACGTGTCCGTGATCGCGATCTAAAGGTAGGAGACACTGTGATGAAGAAGATCTTCCCATCCCTCCATGCCAATCCGAGGGGAAAATTCAAGCCAAACTGGGAAGGACCATACGTCATCCGAGAAGTGTTGTCGGGATACGCCATCCGCCTCACCACCATGGACAGAGATCATCTTCCTAAGCCCATCAACGCTGGATACGTCCGATGGTTCTACTCTTAGTCCATCACGACAAGGTAAGTGTTGGTGAAACATATACGTGACTGCTTAAGAACCACCCGAAAGAGGCCCTCATTCCAAATACAGTAGCCAAAAAGCGTCCCTAAAAAATGATGATATCCTTTGCTACCCCATTTTGAGCCTGGGCCTTTCTTTCAATAAACCCCTTTCCCAAAAAAAATATATATATATATACATGTACATATGCCAAAAAAGAGAGGAAGAGAAAAGATGAAGCAGAGTTACTATCAAAATCCAAAAAAATCGAAAAAGTAAAACCTCAAAAAGAGATTGCCTGAAATGAAACAAAAAGAAAAAAAATGTAGAAGAATCACGGGGCATGTACAGTAAAACCTCCAAGGAAGAAAGTATGTTTAGAAAACTGAAGCCGTATTAAGGAAACCCTTTTAGCCCAGCATACCTTCAAATCCTAACCTAACCCATGGCCAAGCTACGCCCTGAAGGAAGCCCTCTTTGTAGGTTCGCAAGCAGTCATAATATCTGTTAAGTCAACATGAGCCAAGTCGTGAGACGACACCAGAACCCCATCTAGCCGGCTATGACGGAATCGACGTCTATGTCGTGGCTCTTGAAAAAATAATAAAAAGAATAAAAAATAAAATAAAAATACAAGCTCAAAAGCAAGATGGACGTGGTGAAAGCCCGAAAGGGCACTACGGATAAAAACAACGAGTTTGTGTGGACCAGGTGAAAACCCGAAAGGGCGCTTGGGGTAAGAGAGCTAAACCCATGGACGTGTTGAAAGCCTGAAAGGGCACTACGGGTAAAAAAAAGGAGATAAATAAAGAAAAATTGAAAAAGAAAGGTTTGGACTGATGGAAAATATTGATGTTTGAGGAGCCTTCTTGGTTACTCCCCCTGATCCCTTTTTGAGGGTCGCTCATGCTAGTTCAAATCGGGTCCCGACCATAATTGTCTTTATGAAACCCGCACCATCAAACGTATGACTCGAGATAAGGAGAAAGGTTCAACTCAATCCGAAGGGATCGATGTGCCGGCCTTGGCAAAAAACCAGAAACCCACCCAGGTCCGACTCCAAAGAAAGGGTTCGACCATGCTCAAAAGTGAACCCAGGGTTTCCCCAAAGTATCACCCAATGATTAAGGCACAAAAACAAATTAAAAAAAAAAAAAAAATATATATATATATATATATATATATATATATATATATAAAACCCAAAAATAGATCTGTATAGATGTATATAACTGCCTTTTGCATCACTCATCCCAAAAAAATAGTCTGTGTGATGACTAACGTGTTTTCCTTTTTACAAGTATAAAACAAAAACAACCAAAAACATAAAGAAAATATGTATACCAAAAAAGTGTGTATATTTTTAAAGGGGTTTTCTACACCCCTTTTTTGTATATATGATCTGTGCAAAAAGTTCTATGTGCAGGAAGGAGTTAGCGGCCCAGCTCGCGCTTCAAAGCGCTAATCTCAGCATAAAGGTCATCCTCTCGGACATTCCTCTCAGTCAGCCAACGACCATGCAGGCTCTTGAACCTCTTCCGAGAAGAGTCCGCCGCTCCAAAAGCAATGCTCAGTGATCCCTTCAAATGGAGAACCTCGCTCTCCGCTGTGTCTGCTCTAACCCTCTCGCATGCCAAAAGTTCTTGCAGGACCCTCTTCTCATCCACCAATAGCTCGATACGAGCTCGGAGTGCCGTCTCTTTCTTTGGTCAGGGGCCTTCAATATCAATGATATCTGACAAATTCGGGCCATCACCGGCAGGCCGCTCAGTCAACAGCCAAGCCTCGTACTCAGAGAAGTCCTAACCGAGTCTCCTTGCTCAACATCACACATCAGCGTCGACTGATGCATCTCCTAAAGAGCAGCAATCCGATCTATGTCCCCAGAGGATACCCTAGAAAAGATCAAATCACATAAAGGGGGTCTGGCCTCGCAAGGCACCTGCTGGAAGCAGCCAAATTGGCACAGTACTCGAAATGGGAAGTAGAAGGTGCTGCCAGTCAATCCTAGGAGAGTGATGCCCTCATGGTCTCTAGAACGAATCACTGAAAAGGTTCGGTCTGACCAAGGAAGCCTCCATATCAGCTCGACATCGGTCAACCAAAGCTTCAGAGCTGGCACATCACCCTGTGGAAGCAGGTGGCATCTACCAAAAAAATATTGGGCCACCTTGCCTCGGGCAATGTAAAAGCGGGGCACAGATCCAAAACCGCAAAATGTTCACCCAACCAAACCTGAAGCAACAGAGGGCATCCACGAAGGCCCTCCACCTTACCCAAAGCAAAGGAATCAAGGCATCGGTACTACTCGGCAAGCACCAAGTGCATCATGGACCGGCCCGCCTCCAGCTCCATCAAAATATCACAGACTACCAATGAGAAGCTCTCTCCCCCGGTGTAGAGGAGGATTTCAGAGATGAGACCAACTGCTAGAGCTTTCACATTAAAGACATTCGTAACTGGCAATTTTCGGAGGCTTTCATCACCAAAAAGTTCTTTGAGGAATTTCAGCGAACACCTTGTGGGTTCCCTAATAAGGCTCTTCTCATACTTGGATTTCTTCAAACCGAGAGTAAGGTGAACGGATCTAGAATATCTTGGCCGAGGCATAAATCTTGCAAGGCCCCTGTGAAGCTTCAGGCCAGACAGATTGGATAGCTCCTCGAGAATTGGGGTTAGCTCCCGCTTCCCAAAACGGAATACGTGGAGGTTCACGTCCCAGAATGAAGCGGTGGCATGAAGAAGTTCCCACCGAAGAGGAATCTCTAGGAAGGAAGGAAGGCGAGATAGCCCAAGGCGCCCCAAGTCGGCAAGCTCACTCTCATTCAAGCTCCCAAACTAGGCCGCTAAAAATTCCCAAAGGGGGTAAATTAGCTCCGGGCCCTCCATGTAAGGGAGGGCTAGAAAGCGGGCCCATGAACGTACAAGGATCTTTTGAGAGGATAAAAATCGGTGTATGGTGATGGACCCACTTTAGAAAAGCAAGAGCAATGGGAACCAGTCAAAAGGGACAAGTCAAACAAAAAAGAAGTGACTTTTGGACTAACTCGAGTATATAAGGACCCACTACCCCCCAGGTTAAACAGGGCGCAACTAATAGCTGTGCCAGTGAGTGTTTCCCCAGGACAAGCCTGGCGCAACTATTAGTTGCGCCAACACATTCTGGCCCCTAGTTTTGCCTGACACAACTAATAGTTACGCCAGCACATATTTCTGGGGATTTTAACCTGGCACAACTATTAGTTGCGCCACACTCCGAGCTCCCCCTCTTCAGCCAATTCGGGACCTAAATGGGGGGCTTACACCCTTTTGTTTGTTTGCTTCACACGCCCTGTTCATTTAACAGCTAAGCATTTGTTCTGTTTATTTATATACAGGACCAATCCTACATCAAGGCATGCAACCAAAGGGGGTCACTTTCCAAAGACATTTTGGGCCAACACATCCTGCAGAGAAGCGGATTTGATACCAAGAAATAGGGGCATAAAATCAAAGCAAGACTATCTCCCAAATGATAATAAAAATAAAATTTGTTTCCAAAGTACCACATCAATCATCCCCAAATGTTTAAACAAATACAAATCAAATTCCAAAGAGTATTGACTTCTCAAAACAAAATCAGAAGCCTATTCCTTGCTCGCACCCTTTGATTTCTTGCGACGGCGAGAAGAGCCCTGATAGGTCCGCATGTCCCCCACCCTAGACCACGCCTGCGAGATCCTACTGAGTAGGGAGCGCGACTCCTTGGCACGAGCATGCTGCAAAGCACGGTCAAGGTCAAGATCAGTTAAGGGACCAGTATTAATGAAATGTATAAGAGGAGCAGGGCAGCCAGGTACTCACCGTCTCCACCTCCCTAAGCTCTGCAAGATGACGGTGATACTCCGCATATTCCATGGCCGAGTTGAAGTCCTACGATACAATATTCAGTTGTTAGGACAATCCTAAAAGCGTACGCAGGAGGAAACCAAAATGAAGGAAGAATGGGTCATCAGAAGACTTACCCCAGGGACCACCTCAGGAGGAGGAACACGGGCCGCTTCGACGGAGAGCCGTGCCTGTCGATCTACGTCAGCACAGAGGTCCGAGAGGAAGCCATCGTCAAGGCGCCGAAAGGTCCCGTAGACTATGGACGGATCACCACCAGGGATACCAGCATGAGAGGTACCCGACGGACCAACACCCAAGGAGACCTCACCCGAGGGACTCGCACCAGAAGGGCCAGCGCCAGAGGGATCTACCCCTGACACATCAGCTGTACTCGGCCTGCCCTCACCATTCGAATCATCTCCCAGAGCAAACTATGAACAAAATAAAGATCCACTTAGATGAGACAAAGGCTGAATTAAAAATATAAGGGAAACTAATCCAAGCTGAGAAGAGTTACCTGACCAAGCAGGCCGCCAAATGCTAGAAAATTAGCGCTAGGGACAAAGCCCGGCAGGATGAATCAATGAGGCAGGCATTCATACCAGAAATGATTGTCCCCAGGCATGTGAAGGGCATGGATAGGGAACCCATTGTTGAAAAAAGCCGCTGTAAGCTCCTCAATACTACCAGCGGGATTCCAAACGTCCATCGGAGGATCCACAGGTATGGCGTAGTAGCCCTGAAACTAGTGTTCCACTCGCTCCCCTAGATAATAAAACCAGGCCCAGGCTCCGTAAAAGAAGGTGACGCGGTGATTGTTGAATAGACGGGAGGCACCCACTGTTGCTCGGTCCCAGAAAGGGGATGTCAGATATGGATCAGGGAGGATCTGCTCAAAAAAGGGGGAGAAAAACCAAGCAAGCAACACCTCAGTCAAAGAAAATTTCCAAGCTAAAAATGAACAAAGGTTGAGAAGGGAGAGGAGAGTTGTTACCTGCTCGGGGACCATCAAATCAAGTTGGGACCATAGGCCCATTTCTAGATGCTTTAGGCCCATGTCACGACGTCGGGCCTGATGACAGTTGCTGAGAAGAGGATAGTTGAGCGCCTCCGAGAAAAGGAGAGGGAGCTCGGGGTGGAAGTGGTGGTATCCCCATACCTAAAGAGGCAACACATAAAAGCAGGTCAATGGCACATAAAAGTAAAAAAAAAAGAATGTGTATTGACGAGGGCAAGGAAATGCGAAATTACCTCTAGCGTGGCCCAAAAACCCACAGCTCGTAACCTGAGATAAATTATACATCAACCACGCATAACCTGCCCCTCCCCAGTCGTACCTAGGGATTCACCCCAATTATCCATCACGCTCAACAAGCCCAGGCTGACTCGCCCCCCACTGGCATTTGTGAAGAGGGTTTTCTCCAACAGGATTAGGAGGGTGATACGAGCTAGGACGATCGCTTGCTCGAGTGTGATATAGAGCGCCCTATCTGGTTGACCCAAGTCCACCAACTCATCAAGTGAAAAGAGGGAAGTCAGCCAACACATCTTGACCTCTGTACCATGGGTCTGTCCGCAAGGGGGATAGGCCCCAATCAATCGAGTAACGTCCTCCCAGCTCGGTACCGCCAAGGTGGAGATCGGGACTCCCCCTATCCTAATATCGGTAATCATGGCCCAGTCAATGGGCGTCAATGTCATCTCGGCGTACGACATATGCAATGTCATGGTCTCAGGACGAAACCTCTCGATCAGGGCCTTCAAATAAGCAGCATCGACTCTCATAGCGGGACAGGACAGGAACTCCCCAAAGCCCACCTGCTCCAACAGGACCTTCACTACGGGGGGGACATAGAGGTAGAACTCATGGAAGTCGAGCCACCCCCCGCGGAACACAATATTGGGCAAATCCTGCACCCAAAAAATGCGCATCAGATTGCAGGAGTAAAGTAAAACTGCGCAAAGGAAAGAAATTGAACCTGTCTTTTACCTTCCTCGCTATTCCAAAATTTGAGATATGGGTGTGCTGCTGATGAAAGAGGTCGGCCCGAGCAGCCTCACCCTGCATCTCGAGCCATGGGCCCACTCTCCGCTCCACCCAGAGGAACTGCTCCTCCCGCGGACCATATACAATCTCGGGTCCCTCCTCAGGAATGTGCTCATCACCGCCTGACATACTGAGGCAACAAAAGGCAATCACATCTGGTCAGGTACAAAGATACATGTGCAACGAGCTCTTTCAAAAAAAAAAAAACAACAAAACAAAAAAAAATAATAAATGCCTTTGTTTTACATCCACACAAACAAAAAATGTGTTGGTTCTTCATGTTCACTAAAAAGGAAAAGGGCCCTTCTTTATGTTTGGCGAAACCAAAAAAGGAGAGGGCTCCTTTTCCTTGCTTTCGAAAATAGAACAAAATGCAAAACACCAAAAAAAAAGATCTCTTCCCTCTTAATAAAAAGAAAAAGAAAACCAATCTCCCTTTTTTATGTATAAAAATAAAGCAAGTTATTCAAATAAAAAAATCGTCATTTGAAAATGAAAAGAAAAAAGAGGAAAAGAAAAAAAAAAGAGAGAAAGAAAAAAAGAGCCAAAGTTAAGAGAAAAAAAAAAAACAAAAACAAAAAAAACAAACAAACAAAAAAGAGTATCTTTTTTCTTTTTTAAGCTCCTAAAATCGGAACCCAAAACCAAAAAAACTAAGAAAAAGTCCCTTTATGTTAGAAAACCAGAAAGGAGGGGGGGACCCTTCCATCATACCCATAAAACCAAAAAAAAAAGAGAGAAGGAGAGGGCCAGTACGAAAAATATGGTAGACGGTAATAATAAATCAATATCTTAGTTTAGTTTTCGAAAAAAAAAAAATCCCTTTCCTTAAGAGAAACCAAAAATCTTTTCCCTTAATTAAATCATTAGTTCTTTGATTAATTTTTAAAAAACCAAAAATCCCCTTTCTCCTAGTTAATGTCCAAAAAATCATTAAAAATACCCAAAATCCTTGCTTTGTATACAAAATAAAAACAAAAACCAAAAACAAGAAGAAAACCCCTTTCTTATAAGACAAAACCAAAAAAAAGAGAAGAGAGAATGTGTAAATATATATATTTAGGCATCAACAAAAAATTCATAAAACAACAAAAAGAGGGCATTATTCAAAAAAAAATCATCAACACATCATCAATAAATATATTCACAACAAAAAATAAACCATTATTCATCTAATAATACAAGATCATGATGATATTTACAAGGAAAAGCAAGAAAAATAAAAAAATAGAAAAAAAAAGAAGAGAGGTTTTTTTGATTACCTTATAGAAAAATAGGGGTCTTTGATCTAGCGTGAGCCGGCGATCTATCCACAAGCAAAAGCAACGGCAATAGGGCACGTGTAGAGGCAATGTAAAGGAACCCTAGGAGGAGGACAGTTTTCGGATTCAAAGAGGAAGAGGGGGGGGGGGGGGCAATTCGAAATGATGCCCCACAGCCCGAGTTCGGGCTGTTTAAATCCCTCCTTTTGCTTGGCGCAACTATTAGTTATGCCAGACTATTTTAAGGCCCATAGTGGCCTGGCGCAACTAATAGTTGCACCAGGCACTTAGGCCGGGTTCTGGGCCTGGTACGGGTCAGATGGGAAAACCGGTTACCCCACTTTTTATTGTTTGATCTGTCACTCCCGGCCAATGCGTGCGCTCCCGAGGCAGCATTTCGGTCATCCTTCGACTTGCCAAGGAAGCCGCGCTAAAATAAAGACGGACTGAGGTCGATAAGCACCTCGGTCCTACACAAAAATGAAAAATCCCCACAGAGAAGCCAGAAGTATTCACAAAAAAATTCACATAATAGCTTGAAAATTCCAAAAAATTCACATAAAATAATAGCTTGAAATTTTCAAAAAATTCATATAAAATAATAGCTTCAAAGTTTCAGAAAATCACATGAAATGACAGTTGAAAAATTAAAAAAAAATTGCATAAAATGATGGAAAAATTAAAAAATAGATTTACATTCCCCACAGGGACGCACAGGCATAAATCGATTAAATATCAATATTTTATCAGCAACACCACTGTAAGATAATAATGCTCTAAGTCTAAGGCACACCTTGGATTCTGGATCCTACTTCAAGGAAGTAGGAAGGAGCAATGGTGTCGGTCCTGGTCAAACAATCAATGCTTTGACCGAGCCGACTCCACTACTAAATCTTTACGATGAGCGTTCTGTTTTAGATTCATGTGAACTTAAGTGTCTTAAGCTTCAGATTCTCCGTTGGAAAAGGTCAATCATTGGTTGAGACCAACCTGTTGAGAATGAGATTATGTGTCAATCAAACTATGTGCAACCATGCATTCAGAAGGGATAATTTCCCTTTTTTATTTTCTACAGGCTTAAAACCTGTATGGGCAGCGGTATCCCTATAAAGTGTATGTCATGCGTCTAGGTATCCGTTTGATGGTCGTTTATCCCTGTAAATTGTACCCGGCCGGGTCCGGGTCGGGGCTTCCATCGCCTTTGTTGCTGCTTATCGCCCCTGATGGGTGCATAGTTATGTACAGTTAATTGATGATTATGATCATTGTCAACAGAGACCAGGATTAGATGCCCCCTTTTGGGAGACACCCAATGTTTGGTTGGATCTGTTCAAGGTAGTTGAAGCTGGATACTCTAGCTTCTGTTGATCCAGGGCACATTTTCAAAATGGCATGCACTCCCAAAAATCATTGTGACATCTATTCACTTCGCTCGGGTGGTCATGCTAAATAAAATTTGGGATCGATGGGTTCGCCCAAAGATCTTGAACCCTGCTTTCAGCAAGGGCACCCGCGAATAATCCAATGAGGTCGTCAAATGCCTTGTAGGATTGGATGCAAACTATGGAGCCTTGCGTATGCTTACTTCGTGCCTATCTTTGAATATGGGTCGATCACCCCTCTTACTTATGAAACTGTTGTATTCAGAATAAATCTCGAACATCAATCACCTTCAAATCATCTCGAGAAGCGGACATTTTTTTTGACTAACGGGCTTTCACAACTTGAGAGGCAAACATTTTTCCCAGCTATTGGGCTTCCACCAACTCATTCCACCTCGGTTATGCCCAGTAATGTCGCTAAGGACTTGGGAATCGATTACCTCAAGGAACGAATGATTAGCCTGACACCCCAGGGCTTTTGTTTTCTCACCGTGTTGCTCACCTGATGTTTGAAGTTTGTTCTGAATGCAGCGGACCCGTCAGTAATGTCTTGGGCCTCTTCGGATGTCTCTTTTCTTTGGCATACGATCATTAGTGATCAGATACCAAAGAGGGGCATCTGTAGACACCCAAATTTGGCCCAAGGCCCGATCGAAATAGCTTTCGAGAGAGGTGCAATTCTGAGCTTTTGATGGCATGTATAGAACCTTTAGGAGTCACCCCAAAACCCTCAGGAATCTCCCTAGATCCCTTAGAAGCCTATCCCGAACCTTTAGAAACCAATCTCGACCCTTAGAATCCATTTTGAACCCTAAACCTAACCTTACCAGGCTATGGATAAAGAGTGGTGCACTGGAACTAGCTATGGCCCTCTGCTGCAATTGAGTCTCATACTGTTGTTAAGTAGAGATCGTCAGCTTTCCAATGGTCCAAGAATCACCCCCATCGGAGGTATACGTCAAAAGATATGGAAAATTGAGCCCGGAGGACATGAATGTAAAGTCATGTGGGCCCCTTAGGGACTTGGCGCAACTAATAGTTGCGCTAGTATTAAACTTTAGTTGCACCAGGCCAATTTTCCCTTATTTTAAGCCTGGCGTAACTAATAGTTGCGCCAGATTCAAAAGTGAGCCCCATCCTTGCGAGCTGACTTCCAAGCACTGTACATACTGTTTTACTGTACATTTGCCTGGTGCAACTATTAGTTGCGCCAGGCATATGAATAGTAACTGTTGGATTTTACCCTGAATTTCATGTTTGGGATTTGACTTGTTGACCACCTTGACCTTTGGAGTGTGTTTTGTTAGTTCTATTTCACCCTTTTGAAGCCTATTTTCACCCCTTGAAGTGGCATAAGGCCTCACCACATCATCCACCATTGGAGGACCTTCTCACATATTTCAAGGCTCCAAAAACCATAGGAAACCTTAGATGCTAAATTACCTAATTCTTAACCATGCTTAGCATCTAAACACCCTCCTAATCCACCCATTTCTTATAAATAGAGTCCCCCTCCCCTTGGTTTAGGGGTTGAGAATTTTGCTTAAGAGAGAAAGAGCTCCAAGTGAGAAGTTCTTCGTCCCTTTGGTGCACTATTTTCACCTAAAATCCAAAATTCAAAAACCCTTCCCAAGCTTGCTCTTACACCCAAAACCCTTAACTTAGGTGTGTATGATCCTCTAGCCTCTCTTCTCCATCTCTTAGCTAGTAGGCCTTAGTGGTTAGAACTCCTTTTTCCACCATTCAAGCCTCCAAAAGCTCATCAAAAGCAAGCCATGCAAGGCTCCTCTACGGTACTACAAGGGCCTGAGGGCTTCGGCTCTCCCCTTTCTTATCCTATCTCCTTTTGCTCTCCGTACCCTCTCATTTTGTGCCGTTACGCCGCCGCATTTTCGGTAGGAACAGAGGGGCACAAATAGGATTGGAGTACCATTTGGGCAAGAGGAAACCATTTTCTTTTCTTTTACTTCATTTTATTTTTGGCCATTAGTAGAGACTATGCTAAGCAGGTTGATCGGGTGCCTAACACCTTCCCGATTGATAACCGAAGCCCCTACCCAAGAGCCTTTGGTGTGGACTGGATTCAGAGTCATATTTTTAGCACTTAAGTGCTCATAAAATGAACTAGGTATCTCGAGACACCGAAAGCTCTAGGTGGCGACTCTATATTTTTTTGTTAGAGAGCACATCGTCGCAACGGGATCATCTCGATTACCACGGTTGCACAATTCTATCAGAGCATAGGCTTTAAGTCCTAGGTGACCTTAGGTTGCGAACCCATTTGTTAAAGCTATGGCTTTAGATTCTGTTGGACAGTGGGCGGGATTGTCTCACGATCAATACTAATTAAGACTTTTGTTCGATTGTGATAGATCAGTATGGCTCCACGCAGTAGACCTAGGGCCTTCTGGAATAGACGCACCTCAAGTGGTGAAGGGATATTAGGTGGTGAAGGAATAGCCACTAGAGCGAGTAACATTCCGTTGGGAGTAGGAAGCGACAATGGGCTAACTGGCCAATTGTTAGAGGCGATGGTCAACATGATGGCCCATCTTGCATCAAGATGCCCACCTTCTGGATTCTAAGAGTTTAGGAGAATGAATCCTCCAAGCTTCAATGGTCAAGCTGATCCGCTCGAAGCGGAAGAATGGTTGAATCCATTGGAAAAACTTCTTCGTGTGATTCTTAGCACCGAAGAAGAAAAGGTTAACTAGGCTGCCTTCCAATTGGCAGGAGCAACAGACTCATGGTGGAAGTCTATAGAAAGGACTAAGTTACAAGAGACATCGAGTGTCCCATGGACCTGGGCCTTGTTTGTTGAGGAATTCAATGAGCAATATTTCCCTGATGCAGTGAGAGATCAGTGGAAAGTCGAGTTGATATCACTAGAGCAAGGACGAATGTTTGTATGCTAGTACGAGGCCGAGTTCACAAGGCTTTCCAAGTTTCCTCTGCAACTTGTTGCCACTGAACTCATGAAGGCCAAGAAGTTTGAGCATGGCCTGAAGCCCACTATCCAAGAGAGATTTTCTCTGTTTCAGCTAAGGACCT
Organism: Chloranthus sessilifolius; assembly: GCA_021018995.1. NCBI lineage: Eukaryota > Viridiplantae > Streptophyta > Magnoliopsida > Chloranthales > Chloranthaceae > Chloranthus > Chloranthus sessilifolius. Next base: position 150,461,844 of record CM037584.1, on the reverse strand, counting down.
ATGTAGAGGTCATGAACTTGGTTCTTATAGCTGAACAAGATATCGAGAAGATGCATCGGAGAAGAGAATAACAAGGTAAGAATAGGGCCAGTCGAGTGCCAATTGTGCCCAAGAGCAGGCGAGCAAGGAACCGAGACTTCTGATGCCAGCACCTCGTCAACCTGTTCAGACTATCTACTCGAGGCCGCCAATGCCTACACCTACGAGGACCTTCCTTCCTTTGAATCCTACTACAGCAGTGTGCCAGTAGGACAACAGACTTCATGTATCGCTCCATCTGTACCTGTCAAGTCATGCTCGCAATGTGGAAAGCAACATAGGACGGAGGAATGTAGGTGGACCATGGGTGCATGCTTCAAGTGTGACCGGAAAGGACATAGGATAAGAGATTGTCCCAAAGCAAAGAAAGAAAGGATGACATTGACTAGCGATGCTTAGGGCCCACTTGGTCTTCTACCTTGGTTTAAAAAAATAAAAATAAAACCTTGGGTATATTTTAGATGGGTCATGGAGGCCCTACTTTTATTTTGGGTTTTATGGTAAATAATTATTAGTACTTTCAATTAGTTGTGGATAGTTTGTTGATATTTTATGGACATGGTTTAATTGTGGATGTTTTAATTTAGTTATGGATATCTTGGGGTGATATTGTGTGGCAATGGTTTAATTGTGGATGTTTTAATTTAGTTGTGGATATCTTGGGGTGATATTGTGTGGCAATGGTTTAATTGTGGATGTTTTAATTTAGTTGTGGATATCTTGGGGTGATATTGTGTGGTAATGGTTTAGTTGTGGATATTTTCTTGAATTATTGCGGATGTATGTTTTGTTACAGTAAGTAACATGGATTATGATTGATACTAGGTGTACCTTGTTGGTACAATGGCAGACATGTTCGCCTAATTCGTCATGACTATTTTTGTTATTGTAGGGGAACTGGATGTATTTGGTTATGTCTAATTGTGGGTGTCTTTCCCTTTAAATTTTGTATATACAAGGTTTGTGTGATAATGTAATATCCCGAAAATTTGAGCGTTAAGCAGTGACTTCAGGATCCGTGCTGACTGGTCGTAGGTTTGACTAAGTGATGATCAAACAGTGGACTCATGAAGTGATGAACTACTGTGATGTCAATGTGACATAAGTGTAGTGTATAGTGTGAGTTAGTGGTCACGTACACCTATCTCAGGTGTATGCGCTTAGCACCGAAACTGGAGAGAGGATATAAGGGTTTAATAACCCTAGAATTCTCTTGTTTAGGTTGGTGAAGAGAGAGTTAAGAAGAGAGAGAGAGAGAGAGAGTAAAGAGGAGTTATTGAGCCAAGAATTAATGCAAACCAAGAGGGGATCAAGCATTGATTGCCGGATTCAACGCGATTGAAATCATTGGAATAAAGCTGGAACCCTAGCCATTCCAACCTAGATAATTGATCAAATTGAGATTTGATTGGAGGCGAGTTTCTAATTGAAGTAAATGCATAGATTGTAGATGATTAAAATTAGTTAAATGTAGTTAAAAGATAGATTAAAAGGCATAGAAAAAGGGAGGAATTGATGAGGAAAATATTTGGAAGAATAGCCCGAGAAGGGGCTGAGTATGGCCAAATCGATTAATCGATTTTGAGAATCGATTAATCGATTTTGGTCTAGAAGTTGAAAAAGCCAGGATGCCCAATTTCGATTAATTGATCTGGAAATCGATTAATCGATTTTGAAATTTGATTAATCGATTTAGAAATCGACTAATCGACTGGGTACCTCCAGTGACTAGAGAGAAAAGACTTGGGGAAATCGACTAATCGATTTGGGAAATCGATTAATCGATTTTGGATTTTGATTAATCGATTTTGGATTTCGATTAATCGATTTGGGATCGATTAATCGATTTTGGCAGTTTTATTTGACTTTTCAATTAGACCTTGAGGTTCATGGAGGGTCTAGGACCTTCTCTATTGCATCTTTAGTGATGTGTTGCATGTGTTATGATGTACCATAGGTGGTATGTGTGAAAGCAAACATAAGGAGCCGCGTGGGACCTTGATGCTTGGACCTTCAGAGACTTGAGGTAGGGAACACCTTGAACATGTACTTTAATTGCAAGAGCATGTATGTAGTGATATATAGTTAATTTTTCGTGATCGGGTACGCGACACCCCAGTGTGTGGGGTACCCAACCAACGCACCTTTGGGTTTATTTTCGAGGACGAAAATTCCCAAGGTGGGGAGAATGTAATATCCTAAAAATTTGAGCGTTAAGCAGTGACCTCGAGATCCTTGCCGACTGACCGTAGGTTTGACCAAGTGATGGTTAAATAGTGGACTCATTAAATGATGAACTAATGTGATGTCAATGTGACATAAGTGGTGTATAGTGTGAGTTAGTGGTCACATACACCTATCTCTGGTGTATGTGCTTAGCACCGAAATCAGAGAGAGGATATAAGGGTTTAATAAACCTAGAATTCTTTTGTTTGGGTTGGTGAAGAGAGAGTTAAGAAGAGAGAGAGAGAGAGTAAAGAGGAGTTATTGAGCCAATAATTAATGCAAACCAAGAGGGGATCAAGCATTGATTTTCAGATTCAACGCGATTGAAATCGTTGGAACAAAGCTGGAACCCTAGCCATTCCAACCTAGATAATTGATCAAATTGAGATTTGATTGGAGGTGAGTTTCTAATTGAAGTAAATGCATAGATTGTAGATGATTAAAATTAGTTAAAAGATAGATTAAAAGGCATAGGAAAAGGGAGGAATTGATGAGGAAAAGATTTGGAAGAAGAGCCTGAGAAGGGGCTGAGTCTGGCCAAATCGATTAATCGATTTTGAGAATGGATTAATCGATTTTGGTCTAGAAGTTGAAAAAGCCAGGATGCCCGATTTCAATTAATCGATCTAGAAATCGATTAATCGATTTTGAAAATTGATTAATCGATTTGGAAATCGACTAATCAACTGAGTACCTCCAGTGACTGGAGAGAAAAGACTTGGGGAAATCGACTAATTGATTTGGGAAATCGATTAATCGATTTTGGATTTCGATTAATCGATTTGGGATCAACTAATCGACTTTGGACTTTCGATTACTCGATTTGAGAATCGACTTTGCCATGTTGGGGATTTCGATTAATCGATTAATTGATTTTGGATTTCAATTAATCGATTTTGGGAATCGATTAATCGATTTAGGGTTCAATTAATCAATTTTAGGAATTGATTAATCAATTTTGGCAGTTTCACTTGACTTTTCAATTGGACCTTGAGGTTCATGGAGGGTCTAGGACCTTCTCTATTGCATCTTTAGTGATGTGTTGTATGTGTTATGATGTACCATAAGTGGTACGTGTGAAAGCAAGCATAAGGAGCTGCGTGGGACCTTGATGCTTGGACCTTCAGAGACTTGAGGTAGGGAACACCTTGAACATGCACTTTAATTACAAGAGCATGTATGTAGTGATATAGAGATCAAATTAAAACGGTTTTAACTGTGTAAATCTGTCTAAAAATGCGTATGTGTGTGACATCAAGAAAGTGATAAAAGCATCAGTGTGATGCGAATAACAGAGACCAAGTAAGTAAATGAAAATGAGGCATCCCCAGGGGATGAGAAAGTGATAAAGGCATCAATGTGATGCGAGTAATTTAGACATCCCAGGGATGTAAGTAAGATTGAATAACTATTGTTAGGTTTTAACTGATATAAGATAGCACATTTACATGGTGAACAACTATATGTAAAGCACATGTTATTTTTATTATTTGAGGTTTGTTTATGATACCCCACCAACGTGGCAGGATACCCACGACTGACTCGGCAAGATATCTGTGACCGGTACAGCGACCAATCCGAACACCAGTACGGAGGTTTATCCGTACATAGTAAGCACATCCCAGGGATGTTGAGATGAGATTTAACCCCGCCGCCTATTGAGAAAGGAGCTTGTGTCGTATTCCTAGGGAATACATTTTAACAACTGTCTATTTAGATGATGATGGAGGGTATCCCATTGGGGCTCGATGCTATATTGCTCGGGGATTACTTAAGTTGAAGATTTAAGTTTTGCTTTAGGCCTATTCAGTGTCATTCATGATAAATCAACAGTAAAGTAAAACATGCAAACTACCAGTAAAATTGAATCCAAATTACCATCTTTTAAACTATTTTTCTAGCAAGTGCATAGATACATCATGCTTAGAATATCATGGAATATATGTGAGATTTTGATTTATATGTTTATTGTGCTGTTCCCTATTGAGCTAGGATGTAGCTCACCCTTTAGACTATACATCGCAGGTCCATTATTAGCCGCGGTCGAGGCTTCGAGAGACGTGGATCTGGGTGATTCGGATTATGTGTCTAGGGACAAGTTGGAGCCCCCGCCTGAGGACTTCTTCTAGGAGACTCTGCTGTGTACTTTGATAGAGAGTCGGTTTTGAGAGTAGATTGTATGGCTTGGTATGTCAAGCCTTTATTTTGATAAACAATGTAATTAGATAGATATAATTCTTTTAGGCAAACCATCTGGGGTGATCTGTTTATCACCGATGGTTCGGATTGGTTCTCGGTTCATGTAGTGGCATGAAGGTAGAACTGTCTTTTGTATGTGCCAGATGGGCATATTAACTTTTCGCTTTATGCAGTTATTACTTTATTTCTTTATTATTGCTTGTTATACCAATGTTCAGTACATATCCATGGGGCACGGTCTGGAGGATCGTGCTGATGGCACGGGTTTTAAGGTGTCAAAATCCGGGCTGTCACAGATTGTGAATGTATGGTATACATTGAATGGTTGCCAAAAAAAAAAAATCGACTTAGTCATGGGTACATATTACCTATTGTGGATTTTGTATAAATGTATGGTTGGATGATTGACTGAAGCCCTGATTTACTTGTGAACGGTTCTGTAAAATTTTTTGTAAATATATTCTCACTGGCTATGGTTGTGTAATTGATTGTTCGACTTGTGAATGAACATCGTTGAATTTTAACTGCGTAATATAGGTCTTCAATTAAAGGATAATTTAGATCTCCTTATGTGTCATATATATTCTTTGGCTATATATGTGACAAAAGTTAGAACTTTAGATTTAGAGTCTAGAGTTTCGATGGTGAAAGATTTTGAAATGACTATTGATGCGAATTGATGATTGACCCTATGTCTTCCAACCCAAAGAATACGTAGTGAATTTTCGAGGATGAAAATTTCTGGAGGGGAGAATGTAGCATCTCAAAAAAATTTTGAACACACTCGATTTTGTGTAGATGTTCGGCAAGTACACAATGCCGCCTAAGAGTTTTGAGGTTGATTAAATTATAAGAATGCGATTTTGTATAAAAAGCGTGAAAAGTTAAGTTGGACCTTATGTTTGGGCCCTTTGATAAGGAGCTCGTACACCGAGTCGAGGTGTGCCGACTTAGCACCAAAATAGACCCCATGAGTATAAAAGGATAAGACAAGCGAAATATCTAGATATTTCATTTGGGTTTTCTTTGTAAGAGAGAGAGCGAGTGAGAGAGCTCCCACCTTTCTCAAATCCTCTTGTGGAACCCAATCGAAAGATCACTCCTCAAGCTTCGTCTTCTTCGCAAAGAGGGTGCCATCTTCTTCATAAGAACTCTGTCTTCTTGTTGACTCCAATCGCGAGGGATCTTCTACGTGAAATGTCATGTAGATCGAGGAGCGAGAGGGGGCATAGCTTCGAACGAGGGTAAACCGATCATCATAAACGTAGCGTGCACGTTGTAAGAGGATGATCATCGCTTATTAGCACGGAGTTAGTTTTTAACATCGATCACTGTGAGATTTCCACATGCTCGGCACCGAAACCCTCTTTTTGATGTCAATCATCACGAGCTTTGCACGCACGATCTAAGAAGGTAAATACATAGCATAATCAATACGCATTAGGTTTCCAATTTTTTGATATGATATGTGTGATTGCTGATGAATTTTTGAGGCTTGGGGAAAGCCGGATTGAGGAAGAAGAAACCCAAAGGGTGACTGAATTGGGTTAAACCGCTCGAGCAAGTTAGCTTTAGAAACAAAGAGGAAAATTCGCTCAAGTGATTGTTGCAGGCAAAAATTTTTGGAAAAATTCGCTCGAGCGAATTTGGTGTGCCACATAAAATTCGATAAATTCGCTTGAGCGGATTTGAAAATCACTAGAGCGAGTTGGAGCGAGTACTGAGACTACCTTGGTATTTTAGCCATAACCTTTTACTTTAAAGTTGGATTGATGTAATTCTTATGGCATTGGAAAGAAGAAAATGAGCTTTATAACTTTTCGGGAAATAGAAATTTGATGAATTAAGTGGTTTGAAGGTCAGAATTGAGCGGGAAGTTGGGACAAGTTATATATGATCCAAGGTTAGCATGAACTTGTCCATTTCACCTCAATTTGAGAAAATATTTAAGTGCGTCGAAGTTATTAGTGACGTCGAGGTTATTAGTGATTAAAATCAATCCTTAATGCATCATTGTAAATGTGATGTAGGGGAAGGAATCAATCACCGTCGATGAGGGTCATCGCATACCTTCTTGCGACGTTAGGAATTGAGGTAGGGGAAATTCAATGCAAGATTTCATTTTTGCCTTCAATTCATAGATCTGAATGACATGCTTGAAATGAAATGTGATTTTGATAAATTGATGTAGAATCTGTTAAATTTGACCGCATTGGATATTTGAAATAATTGGAATATTGGTTTGAAATTTCATTCTTCGAATCATCGAAATTTGAATATTGAATGTCTGAACTTTTGAACATTGAATCTTTGAAATTTGAATTTGAAATGTAGGGAAAACTTAATGCACAATTTTGATTCATAGACTCCATGATATGATCAACTGTGAACTCTGAGATCGAATGTTTTATGTGAACTTCAAATTTTGAATAAGAACTTAGGTATGAACTTTGAACATGAAATTGAAAATGAACTTCTAATATGAACTTTGAATGTTTCATCAGCTTAGAACTTTGAATATGGAACTATGAAAAATTAAATTCTTTGAATATGGAAACCTCAAATTTGAATTTGAAATAGTAAGGGAAATTTGATGCTCAATATCATTTTTTATTTCGATTCATAGATCTTAATGATAGAATTGAACTGATAAGAACTAATATGAACTCAAATTCTGATATGAATTGATACAAACTGATATGAACTGATATGAATTGATATGAACATGGAATCTGATAGAATCTGACATGAATTGATATGAGCAATGAATCTAATTTGAATTTAGGAAATTGAACTTTGAACCGACAAGTGAGCAGTGTATTGGACACTGATTTTTGAACTCTGAATACAAACTCTGATTTTAAACTCTGAATATGAATTCTTAATTTGAACTCTGATTTTGAAATCTGAATAAGAACTCTAACTCTGAACTCTGAATCTGAACTCTAAAATCTGAACTCTGAATATGAACTTTGAATATGAACTTTGAATATGAATATGAATTCTGAACTCCGACTCTTTGAAATCCATAATTTGGATTGGTGCGACAGGTTATCTGTGTTTTGGACCAGTGCGGCTAGTTATCCGTGATTTAGACCGGCACGGCGGGTATCCGTGATTTGGACAGTTACAACGAGTTATCTGTAAGCATTTGAATATGTACGCGAACCTTCAATCCAAACTTAGAACTCTTTGAACATTGAATCCGAACTTTGAATTAGAACCCTTTGAACTCTAAATTAGAAACCTTTGAAATTTGAATCAGAACTTTGAGTTAGAACCCTTTGAATGTTGAATCAGAACTTTGAAATATAAACCTTTGAACTTTGAATCAGAACTTTGAATTAGAACCCTTTGAATGTTGAATCAGAACTTTAAATTAGAAACCTTTGAATGTTAAGTCCGAACTTTGATTTTAAGAACTTTAATTCCGATTTTGATATGAAAATGCCTTTCCGTTTTGATATGAAAGAAAATGCTTTTGAATTTGGTATGAAAATGTCTTGAAATTTAGTCATTTAACCTATGCATTGATCGAAAAGATGTGAATTGGTATTGAACTTTTCTCTACTGAGCTTAGACTGTTAGCTCACCCCCACACTATGTGTCATAGGTGTAGACATTGACCAGGTCACATGCTTGGGAGCGAATCCTGACTTTGTATCGAAAGAAGATCTTCTGCCCGAAGAATATTTTTCGTAGTGCATTGCCTTTAGATTAGGTGTAGTGTTAACTTTTATACCTTTGATTTGGTATATCTTCGGGATTTGATCTCTATATATATTTTTGTAGATTATACCACAGTTTAGGTGACAGTCAGCCGCCACCGGTGGTCTTGAGTTTTGTAATTTCTATTCTATATAGTTAATGGAATCTATCTGTTCACGTCATATGATATCTGATTGATCTTTGATTTTTTGCAAGAAAAAGTTTGTTCTGAATTTCGATCATCGGACGGTTCGATCTTCCCTGAAATCTATGTGGGGAAAATTAGGCTATCACACTTTATCAAATGAATGATTTCGCCACCTAACCAGTACGAGTGGGATTCATTTGGTACGCAAGATCTATTCCTTACGGTCTTGAATTTGTATCGGCTCCTCAGCTAGAGTCATATCTTTGTGGAGCTCGATGGGCTGATAGTCCAAGATATGAGTCGGGTCACTTACGTACCTTTTCAACATGGATATGTGAAAAGCGTTATACATGTTTGAAAGCTGAGGCGGTAAGGCAATTCGATATGCGATTTCGCTGACTTGACCCAATATCTCAAAGGGTCTGACGTAACGTTGGCTCAGTTTCCCACGTTTCCCGAATCACATCATGCCTTTGGTAGGCGAGATCTTGATATCGACGCTGTCCTCTTTCTGAAAGGAATGCATTGTCTTAGTAAGGTATATTGCTGAATAGGAAAACAAAATTAAATAATTTTTCCAAGTTTCCCTGAAACTTGATGTTCGTTCTTTTTAGGTCAGCATAGTTCTTTTGTTGGCTCTGTGTGTGCAACCCCAAAATTTCCAAACCTTAATACGTTTAACAAATGTATATGCTTAACAACGCATACACAACATGCCTTGAGTTTTCAAAACAATTTAAAACTAAAAATATACAGCTTGGTTTAAAAGACTCACATATATAATTGTGTGAATAATCACACAAGCTACATGATTGCACAATGGTTGGAGGCTTGAGTTATACACGAGAGGGCTAGGGATCAAACCTTGTTAAGTGGATTTAAAATTCTATTTTTGAACTTGAAGTAAAGAGCCTATACACCTACTCTTGGTATGTCAGCCTAACACCGAATAATCTCCAATAAGTTATAAAAAGGTGTCTTCCGTAGAAACCTAAATCATAAACTCTCTAGAATTCTTCTTAAGAAAAGAGCCATGAGAAGAACCCTAGCCATCTTCTCTTATTTTTTTCTTCTTACGAAACCCTAGCCGCCACCACCCATCTCTTTTGATCTTCTTCAAGGGGAATGGTCAAGCCCTACAAGGTAGAACCAGAATTCCAGTCCCACCCCATCTTCTGCCCTTGGAAATCGGACAATCTTAACTTTCTTGGTTTTCACTTGACATGTAGTCAAGATTTTCCTATTTCCAAGGACAACATATGGAATAGGATTGGAAATCCGGTTCTACCTAGTAGGACTTGACCATTAACCCTTCTTCAAACCTCCCTAAGATCATTAAGGTGTTCTTCCACAAGGCACCTTGACCATCGGCATCATTACGACCAAGAGGAAGAAGGAAACTTGAACGGACGATAAGCATGGAACACCAATGCCCCTGTAAGCCCCAATCACCGTGGATTCACGAATCACACTTGAAGAGGTAGATTTCGTTATCTGGGGTTGTCGTATTATAATTTCTAGGGTATTACTATATTGATGATCAAATCTGATTCTCGAAATCCTAAAAATCATAAGTTTGATTTCAGATCTTGATCTCGACCATTGAAGACTGTAAAAATGTTGAAATCGATCGATCGAAGCCTCTAATTTGATCGATCGATTTTGGGCAGAATACAAAAAATAAAGGCTTACTTTGCTAGTCGATCGATCGATTTTACATTGTACTTTGTTCTAGACCACTATCTCTATCATAACTTAAATAGTTGATCGATCGAAACTAACTAAATTGGGGCAACCCTAGAGAAAAGAGTCTAATCGCGATTGCCAGTCTGTTGGTACTCGCTTTTTCTGGATTCCTCTCGATCCCCAGAATAAGCAGCCCAATTCGGTCCAAGTGGACTCGGACAAAGGCGATGAAATAATAAATTAGGAAATATTAAATGTTGAAATGAAGAGGCAAATATTAAATGAAGAATACCTGGGTTGATGCGATCACCTATTGCAGATGTTTATCAACACTGCAACACGTCACTAATCACAGTTTAAGAAGAGCGGGGGCTTACAAGTTGAACTCTTTTACTGAATGTCAGTCGACCAACTTTAACAGCTTTGGGTTGCGTTTAATCTAACTAGTTTGGCCTTCTTACTTATGTTAGGATTCTAATGAATCTAATCTCCTAATCCTATTGGAATTCTAATTAACCTGGTCTCCTGATCCAAATCGGAGTCTAATTGATCTAGTCTCCTAATCCGACCGGGAGTCTAATTAACCTAGTCTCCTAATCCTATTGGGAGTCTAATTAACCTAGTCTCCTAATCCTACTAGGAGTCTAATTAAAAAGAGGGGTTATGGCCCGTTATGCTGAGGATCGGCCCCGTTCCCGGGTACCATCCGTAAGCTCCCTTGGGCAAATCGGGTGGCTAAGGTTTATTTTAGAAATATAGAGAATTAAAAATTGAATTTGAATTATGAACTAAGAAGTGGGAATCAAAAACTGAGATCGAGAATTAAGAATTTAGAACTAGAACGAAGAATTCAGACTAACATTAAGAACTAGAAGGAGAATTAAGAACTAGAAAAAAAATTAAGAACTAGAACCTAGGAACTAGAACTAGAGATTAAGATCTAGAACTAGAAGTTAAGAACTAGAACTTAAGAGATTACCTGAAGACTATCGCTTCTTCCTCTCTGCTGCAGAGAGAACTTCAAAACTTCCTTGGACGGCCTAAGCTCGAAGGAGAGAGATTGCTATCAAAATTGGTGTCGTTGACCGAGGTAAGTGGTTCCTTTTATAGGTATCGGGGTAATTTCGTGCCCCTGGGTAGGTGTGCAATTGGTCGGTCGGATTCAATTACGCGCCCTGTCTAGTGAGTGTAATTAGATTGCTTGTCCTGTCCGGGGTGGTTAATCCAGTTTGGGTCAGTGGGAGACTCAGTGAGTGACCGACTGACTAGCTCAACTGGGTATCCTAGCTCCAGCTCACTTAGAACTAATTGCACGTCCAGTTCGAAACATGCAATACAATTAAGCGCCTGCTCGTGTGCGCCTGATTGGGGAGTTTGGGCGGTCTAAGGATTTAGAGACCAGGTCCAACTGGGGACCAATTGCACGCTAGTGGTGGAGTGTGCAATAGATTGTGCGTCCTGTGTGAGGCGTGTAATCGGGTCTTGTGGCGGTCCGTGGGAGGTGGAAGTCGGGTCCAAGTGGGACCCATTGCACGCCAGTGGTTGGGCGTGGAATCAGATTGCGTGGCTTATATAGGGTGCGTAATCAGGTCCAAAGGCGGTCCACAGGAAGAATGAACCTGATCCAAGTGGGACCAATTGCTCGCATGTATCCATGATTGGAATCGAATTGCGCACCTCTGTGAGGGTGCAAAATTTGGGGTCTTCCCGGGTCAGGTCGGGTCGGGACCCAGCCACAGAGCTATTGCTTTAGCCTGAGTCTCTACCATATACTATTATTTCAGTATGTGGTCCCCGTATTTAGGGTTGTAAGGTCTTCGGAGAAGGTCAGTCCTTCTCTAGAAATCATAGGTAAGGTCAAAGGTTGACCGAACAAGTTTGTATACTCTGCGAGGGCAAAATTGAAGTTTCTATAGATACCCCTCTTCGACGCGTTCTTGTGGAATAAGAATGCGTTAAAGAAGTAGACACCCCTCTTCTGAGGTGCCTTCTATATTCTTTGGAAAATCACAAGTGTGAACTGGAGTGCTGACATGAAGTGCTTGGCTTTCTTATTTCTCAGCACAAGCTAAAAGGGAGCCTTTGGAGGCCCAATGGTAGCTATCAAGAGGCGTATCCCCAATCGCAGGTGCAAGTGGCCTCTCGTCACATGTCGTGACCTGCTACAAGTGACAGTTAAACGGGGGGAAATTGGCATATCCTGATACACGGGTGCAAGTGGCATCCCATCACATGTCGCGACCTGCTGCAAGGGGAAGTCAGACAGAGGGAAATCGTCATATCCTGATCTACGGGTGCAAGTGGCATCCCGTCGCATGTCGCGACCTGCTATAAGGGGCACTCAGACAGAGGTGAATTATGCAATCTAGGTATCGAGGGGTGTCATACAAATGCCCAGAGATGAGGTCAAGTGAATAGATAATTTAAAGTAATTTGATGGCGAAGGCTTTCGCAAGTCATATCGGACCGGGCACATCATTGCTCACACTAATGGTGCGTCAGGCGTCCTTTTCCAATGGACATTTATAATTTTTGAAAGTTGAGCATACATAGTATTTGGTTTCCCAGGGGAAAGAATGGATTGGAGTGGTGAGAAGTGAATTTTGATAGACAGAGGTTTTTTTGAAAATTTGGAGGCTTTAGCTTAAGATCAATTCGGTGGTAAAATGACAGAAAATGTGGCTTCCGAGACGTCACTGAGCAGATTCACCGAAGCGGGATTTGTGGATCTGACCATTTATGTGGTTGTCAAGGCGACACTTGGTATGCCGAATACTCCGTCTAACCTTCCCCATGGATACTAATGATTGTCTCTTATGGGAGGAGTACAGTGATTCATGAGTTGAGAGACGGGTTTTGAAAACACTTGACTTAATATTAGCTATTTATATTTTACAAGAAATATCGAGTGAAGGAGAGGTTGAAACTTACCTGGTTTGTCTTGCGATGGGGAGTTGGTGTTGTTTCATGGTGGTCACTGTTGGTGTGCGCTTTTTTTGGGTTCCTCTCGGTTCCCATTGAATCGGTGGCTCCAATTATGTCCAAGTGGACTCTAGCGACGCGGCGTTCAGAATGTTAGAAGTAAAGGTTTTCTAGGAAGGTTCCTAGTTTGTTACGATCGCTAGCTGCAGATATTTAACGACGCTGCAACACGTCAATGATCACGCTTTAGAGCAAGCGTCGGTTACTTCTTTACTGAATCGTCTGCCTACGAACGTTAGCAGCTATGTCTTTTCTTATAATTTAGATAGTTTAATTTTTCTTCCCTGTCCCCTGTTATTATTGTAGTTCTAATGAGTTTAGACTTCTCAATTCTCTTGTGAATTTAGTTATGTGGGAATTTATTATGGTTTATTTAATTTAGTATTCTAATTCTATCCGGAGTGTAATTAATTTTAGTTTCCTAGCACGACTAGAATTCTAATTAATATAGTGTCCTAATACTACTAAAAGTCCAATTAACATCGGTCTCCTAATTGTACTAGGAATATAGGTGTATTAATTTTAATGAAACTTTAATTAAACCAAGCATGCTAGTTATACTGAAATTCCAAGTAGAGCAAGTATACTAGTTGTACCAGAATTTTAATTGAAATAGAGAACTAGTTTTACTAAAACTCTAATTTAACTAATGAATTAATTTTTATATGAATAAAATAGAAAAACCTAATTGAGGGAAACAAACTAATTTGATTAACTGTACTTAAAATCTAATTAAAGCAATGAATTAATCATACTAAATTCTAATTATAATAAAGGACTGATTTGACTAGAATTATAATTAAAGCAATGAATTAATTATACTAAGATTCTAATTGAAATAAAAGGATTGATTACTGATACTGGGGTCTAATAAAGTGAGGAATTAACTATGCTAGAATTATTTAATTAAAATAAAGGAATTAATTCTATTGGAGTTCTAATCGAAGTAATTATTCTAAGGATTTAATTAAAATAAAGCATGTAAATTGACTATACTAAAATTCTAAGAAGAAATTATGGAACTGATATTATAACCCTAATTAAAGCAACTAAGTAATTCTAAAAAAAGGGGGTTTGGGCTAGCTATGCTAAGGAGGATTGGCCTCGTTCCCGAGTACCCTCCGTAAGCTCCCTTGGGTAAATCGGATGGCTGAGATTAAAGATAAATTAGATTTAGGATTATAAAATAGTATTTTTGGATTTTTCAAAGTCAATTTCGGAGTAATAAGTATGAATAAAATTGAGAGACTAGAATTATAGAAACTAAAATTAATATTTAGGATTTTTTAGAAATATTAAACTAAGAAATTAAAATTAAAATTAAAATTTCTTGGATTGAATTCGGGTTCGAAATTAGAAAATTTGACCCTATGATTAGAGACTAGTTCTAGAATCCAAAGACTAGAACCAAAAATTAATGATAGGACTGGAAATTGAGATTTTAGAATGGAATTAAAGTCGAGGGTTGGTAAATTAGACCGTCGGATTAAGGACTAGTTCTAAATTCGGAGAACTAGAACTAGATATAAAAAATTTGTGGTCTAAAAAAGGGTGCTACGGTTTCGAACTGAAAATTAAAACCTATAATTAAAACTAAGAGAATGATCCTAAGTTTAAAACTAAGATTTTTTTTACCTAGGACGGGGGCTGCGGAGAGAAACCTCGAAGATTTTGGGCTTGAATTTCGAAATCATGGTTAGGTTGCTCTATGTGCTCATTCTCAGAGTTCTCTGGTTTCGGAATCTCAAAAAATGTCCGTTCTCTCTCGCTCTCCTCCTTGTTTTTTTTTGGGTTGAAATTAAAAAAAACTTTTATAGGTTTTTCTTCAATTAAACGCTCTGTTTCAGGAGTTTAATAAAATTGTGCACCGACTCAGTGAGCGACCGGCTGACTTGCTCAGCGAGTTTCCTAGTCATAATAGCGTTAGAACTAATTGCGCGCCCATTTTGGGGTGCGTAATCTAATTAAGCACCACTCTCAAAGCATTTAATCGAAGAAATTTAGGGATCAAGGATGGTGAGGCTAGGCCGGGCATAGGCCAATTACGCGCTGGTGATGGGGTGCTCAATCATATTGCGCCTCTCATGATAAACGCGTGATCGAGTCTCGGAGTGGTCTAGTCTAGAAGAGGGACTGATTACAAGCGGGTAATTTGGCGTGCAATCAAATTGCGTGCATGATTTTAGGCACGCAATTCGGAGCTATTCGGGTCTGGGTCAGGTCTAAAATGCCAGGCAATTATTTTAGCCTGCATTTCGACTATATACTATTGTTTTAGTATATAGCCTCCCTACGTTGGGACCTGAGCCACAGAGCTATTATTTCATCCTCTATTCAGTCATGTACTATTATTTCAATACATGGTTCCCACATTAGGGGTATGGGGCCTGAGCCACAAAACTATTATTTCAACCTATGTCCAGCCATATACTATTATTTCAGTATATGGTCCCACATTAGGGTTAGGGGTCTGAAATGCGAGACTATTATTTCAGTCTGCATTCTGACTATATATTATTATTTCAGTATATAGTCTCCCTGCGTCGGGACCTAAGCCACAGAGCTATTATTTTAGCTTGTGTTCAGCCATGTACTATTGTTTCAGTGCATGGTTCCCACGTCAGGGGTATGGGGCATGAGCCATAGAACTATTGTTTCAGCCTGTGTCCAGCCACATACTATTGTTTCAGTATATGGTCCCATATCAGGGTTATGAGGTCTAAGGTTGATCGAACAAATTTGTATATTCTGAGAGGGCAAAATGGGGGTGTCTATAGATGCCCCTCTTCGGCGCGCTCTTGATAAGTAAGAATGCGTCGAAGAAGTAGACACCCCTCATTCGAGGTGTCTTCTCGTTTCTCTTGAGAAATCACAAATGTGAACTGGAGATGCTGACATGACATGCTTGACTTTCTTATCTATCAGTGCAAGCTAAAATAGAGCATTTGAAGGGCAAATGGTAGCTGTCGAAGGGCACATTCTAGGCCTGTGAGTGCATGGCACATTCCGCCATATGGCGCAAGCTAATAGAGGGATTTTATGCAATCGAGATATCGGGCATCAATCAAATGTCCAAAACTAGGTCCAAGGATCGATAGTAATAAAATGAAGTATCATGTAATATCGAAGGCTTTTGTAAGTAATGTCAGACCGGGCATGTCATTGCTCACACCAATGCGCGTCAGACGTTACTTTTCCAATAGGCATTTGTAAATTCTTAAATTAAATATACTCAATGTTCAGTTTCCTAGGGGAATGGCCAATTTGGGCTGGTAATTAAGGTGGGGGTCTTGTGAGGTGTGCTTAATTGAATTCTGTGCAGTGGCGCGTGCGCTTGATTCATCTGGAGTCAGCCTATAAGTTGGGAATTCTAGTGCTAATGTGTCTGAACAAATGATTCTGCATAGTGGAGTGTGCGCTTGATCCAATTCTGCGCAGTGGGATATACACTTGATTGTGAGTTCAGGGGTCTTAGGTGTTAAAGTTTAGGTTTAAGTATAATTTATTATTCGCGGGTGATGGGGTGCTTAATCAATTTTTTTTTGGTATTTAAAGAAAGTTGAGTTGGGTCTATTTATCTTATTTTATTCTTCTTTTCTTCGCTCTTATTTATTTATTTGTATTTTTTTAGTAAGGGGATTTTGAAAATTTGGGGGTTTTGAAATTTTAGGGATTTTAACTTAAGATCAATTTGGTGGTGAAACAGCAGAAAATGTGGCTTCCGAGATGTCACTGAGCAGATCCACCAGTATGAGATTTGTGGACCCGACCGTTATTGTGGTTGTCAAGACGACACTTGGCATACCGAATACTCCGTCTAACCTTCTTGGCGAGTACATATGATTGTCTCTTATGGGAGGACTACAATGATTCACGAGTCAAGAGAGACGGGTTTTGAAAATATTTAACTTAATCATAGCTAACTGTATATTTATGAAGAATATCGAGTAAAAAAAAAAAGAAAGTGGGTAGTACTTACCTAGGGGTGATACTTACCTAGATTGTGCATAGTTTGTATAGTCTGGTGGCGCCGTAGTGTCGCGATGGGACTTTGGAGATTTCTTCTCTTCAGGTATGCTGTGGAAAGGCTTGGCAGTTGTGATGTGATGTCTTGGGAGAAATGATGTCACGATGGGACCTGGGGATTCTCCCTTTCTTTGGCTGCGTGCTGGGTGAATCCTGGTGGGGCGTGGTGATCAATTCGGGAGAGAGAGAACCCTTTGGCTTAGCGATGGGACATGAACAATCTTTTCCTCTTTTCATCATACGGTGTGGCATGTGCTGTCGGAGCTTTTTTTTTTTTTAGGTAGTGATGTTCGCGATGGAATGTCGACTAAGCGTAGGTAGTGGTGGCGTGCTCACGTTCTCGGGAGATTTGCTTTCAGCTTCTCGCGATGGGACATGAGGGTATGGCTAATTTATTATGATGGGACTGAATATTGAGGTGATATCGCATGTGTACATGTTATCGCAATGGGGATGGGTACTGTTGATGCTTCCTTCTCATGCAAGGGTAAGCGATAAGACGGGTGAATTTTGATCAAAGTGTGATGCAAAGTTAGGCATTGAGCACCTATTTTAGGTCGCTTAATACGATTGCGAACCTATTTTCAGGTGTGCGATCTCATGCTTGAGGGGTCGCTTATGCGCATGTAAGTGTGCGTGTGATTGTGTTATGCACTATAACCATAGCGCGTGATCGAGGCGTCACCAGGTCAGTGTACGGGTGACCTTTCAGGTCGCACGACAGCAGTGTGTCGTTTGATAAATTTGCGTGGTTCATGGAGTGCGCGCGATCGAAGTGTCTAACGGTTGGCGTGGGCGATGGCTTATTTGCGCTCTTTGGTTAGGGCGCGCGTTTTGGATTGTGCGCATCGTGTGTGATGTGTGATTTAGTTAAGCTCCTGTGCACTGGCTGTGTGATTGAGTCCATACTCTATACAAGCGAGGGAGCTTTCATTTGTTTTTCATTCTCTGGTTTAGTCTCGATTTTTGACCTTTTTCTAGATATCTTGTATTTTGAAATTCTTATTTTAGTGATATTGGGCGATCTAACCATCCGATTGGGATGTCATTTCTTCCTATATTCGTTATTTCACATGATCTCCGTCTTGAGGTGATGCTCGTGGACGGTGTTATTTTAGGAGTGAGCGGTATTGGGAATGAGGGCGCTAGTCTTCACGTCAGTCCTTTTTACGGAGCAGTGAAGGCAGCGTTGAGGAGGTGGCAGTGGAGGTGGTGAAGATAGTGAAAGAGAAGGAGTAAAAAGTGGAGGGATGTGCTTCCCAACCAATTCTCCCTGAAGCCTCCGATTGGACGCTCAGAGCAGAATTTGCTGCTCGCTTCGTCTCACTTTTGAACCCAGTCTTCGTTTTGGGTTGTAGGTTAAAGTTTTAGGTTTTCATTTTGGGTTATAAATTCAGGAATTATGCCTCCGGTGATACTTGTAAAAGTTGAGTTATGAATAAAGAGGCATTTTTTTTATTTTGTCGTGCTTGCTTATTTGTTTAAACTTATTAGCGGATTAGTTGGATTTACCTAATTTGCTTGACTTATTTCAGGATTTAGTTTAGCTTGGAGTTCAGTTTATTTTATGGGGTTTGTTTAGAGGGTTTACTTGGTTCTGATTGGTTTGGTTGGGGCATTTTTCTTGGCGGGGTCCCAAACAATTTAGGGTTTCATTTTTTAGAGTGAAGTTTAAGGTATTTTGTTCTAGTCTTTTGTTTGACTTGAGGTGACACTTGTTAAGAGGTGTGAGTTTTCCAAAAGTTTTGGATGGGTGCTAAGTGTTCAAATCTTATCGGCTTATTTACTTTGCTTTGGGATTTGTGTTTCCTTGAAGGGATAAGTGTTGTGTGATTATTGGTTCATCTGAGTCTGTCATGGATTGTGGTCTTTCAAAGGGGGTATGTGTTTGGTTTAGATTTAATTAGATTGGAAGGGTTTAAAGGTGTGACACTTGTCATTTGGTAATTCAGGAGGCATAGTTTATAAATGTGTGAGCTAAAAGTTTTGTGTTCTTGTTGTTTTAAATTTTATTCCAAGTTTAGGATTAAAAGTTTTGATTGGGCATTTTCTTGTTCATTAATGTCTTTTCTTCCTTTCTTTTTTGTATCTCGGGTGTTGGACCCAAAGAGTTGTGTTTATTGAGTAGATTATTGAGAATGGACGGGATTGGGAATGCAGGGTAGCAGTCGAATTGCTACCATGCTAAGGGAAGAGGTGGATGAGAAAAACGTGGTAGAAAGGAAACCCGAAGATAAGACAGGGTCAGAAATCTCGTGACCGATGCCTATTTTTCCTCAATAGGCTCTGTGGATTCCATGTTAGTTTCTCTCCCTTTTTATGGTTTCTAAGGTGAGCTTCTAAGGGTGGATCCCGCAGGTCCTGGGTGGCTTTCCGTGAGTGCTTCCCCCCTTCGGGCTTCTCTGAGATTTCTAGTTTCTCGAATAAATCTAGATTCGGGCATTGCCTGAATAGGCTTTTTTTTTTTGTTAGTTTCTTGTTTCAATTTGTGTATTCAGAGGGTATGCCCTCAGTGTACTTTATAATTATTTTATTTATTTATGAAGAGATTATGATTTTAATTTCTTTTGTAAATTCAGGTTTAGTTTATTTTGTAGCTTATTTGATTTGTTTGAGTGTGAGGTTTACTGTTTCTGAGTTGGAGAGGATGTTGGAGAGGATGCTAGGGGCGGAGATGGGTGAGACTTCCGATGCTCGGACCGCCGTTGTCAGGGAGGTGGATGTTGGGGAGGTGGTTAGAGAGGAGGTACTAGAGGTTGACTTGTTAAGGGTTAGGGAGGAGGTGCTTGAGATTGAGCAGGGGGTCGCTAAGGATGAGGGTGAGAGGATTGAGGGTGAGATTCCTAAGGGTGAGAGCTGAAGGTCCGGCTGAGGAGCACCACGGTGAGGAGCATCGAGATCGCAGGCACTTCCCGCTGGTGGATTTCTTCGTTCGAGGCCAGGTAAGCACCCATGATCAAGATTTTCTTAGCCATTTAGGTTATGACATAGGCTTTTTAGGCTCTAAAAATCTTTCTAATTTATGTCAAACCTGCATTGATCCTTAGTTGTGTGCTCACTCATGCATCATGATGGTATCTAGAGATAGGCCATATTTCTATTCAGTTGCCCTTATCATAGTTTGGGTGTTTATTGTAAATTGTTATTGTGTTTGGGCATATTTGACTTGGTTTTAATTCTAAATTTGTTTGTCTTTCATCATAGGTATGTGTTAGTCTTACTGTTATTATTTATGTTTCGTTCAATAGGAGCCCCTGCAGCTGGCTATCAGCTCGACATGGACCGAGTCTCATACTTGGTACCGTGCCTTGCCGAAGTTTCAGTAGGCATGGTTGGTGTCTTTCGGTTTCAGACCGATCCTAGCGCTGGAGCCCTTTCACGTCGATCGTGGCCAAATTGCGGCGATCTTGGAGAGGTGGAGGGAGAGGCATCAAGCACTTCTCTTTCCAGTTGGAATGATGTTACCGACTCCAGAGGACTGGCTTGGTTTCGAGGGTGAGCCGATCACAGGGCGGATGGTAGGAGAGTACTTAGCAGTGTGTGAGGAGATTTTGGGTGTGCCATATAGGTTGAGCGGATCGGGGCCAGGTGTAGTTCGAGCCACTTGGTTTTTTGATACGTTTACGAGTGGCTTTGTCCCCTCGAGGTGTCATTCAAAGGTGAAGGTGTCTTATGAGGTACATTGTGTGATAGTGGCAGGCCGGGATCCCATAGTGGAGCTGGGGTTGGCTGCGGATAGGGTGCTTCGAGTATTCTTGATGCACTTCCTTGGTGCAGTACTCTTCTCTTCTTCGACTTGGGGATGCATCACCGGATTATTTTGATGATTCTCGGGGACTTGGATTGAGTCCCCACCTATGTGTGGGGTGCGGCCGCATTAGCGCATCTTTATGAGCAGCTTTACTATCGGGGATGGGGCGTTGCAACGATCGAAGGTTTCCTTCCCTTCCTCCAGGTGAGTTTTAGTTAATTGATGTCATAGTATCATTATCTTTTTTTCTTGGTCTTTTGATAGTAGCATCTACTTAGCATTTCTTCTATTTTATTTTCTAGTTTTGGGCAAATGATCACTTAGCTTTTCATCATCCGGAGATTCTGTTGGAGGTGAGGTTCACGTTTTTGATGATGCACGTGTGGAGGGAGGCGTTGAGGGGTCGTCGTTGGTCTTTGGATCTTCAGACCGCGCGTGGCCTCTTTGAGGATATGCACGCGGGGTAGGTATAGATCGTCAAGTGTATGTTTTTTTCTGTTTCATTTCAGTCTTTTAGGATTTGAGTCTTTGCTGAGGGGTTGGCTTGTTTTCTTGGTTGTAGGTGATTTGGAGGCCGTATGCGGATGAGGAGGATGCGGGCATGCCAGTGATTCAGTCTGTCTGGCCCTTCTTTGATGTTGACATGTGGGTCTTTGATGTCGACATATGGGTCTATTGTTTTGAGAGGGTGGAGAGGATCCACACATCTCAAGTGGTACGACAATTGGGGCTCGCTTAGGGAGTCCCTCCAAATATTTGCCATAGAGTGGCGAAGAGGATGACCGACCCTCCTAGCCAGAATTTTACTGAGTAGATGACACTTCAAATAGCAGATTTTAGAGCTGGGTGGACCAGGGTTATAGGGGCGCGTGACAAGGTGGACGCCCGGGAGTATGTGCAGTGGTTTAGTGCATTAGGTGGCGGGCACCTCTTCCCACGTCCCTTCCATGGGAGTGGCTCTTTCGCGATCGGTGGGTCGGAGTTGGTGTTGGCTTTGAGGGAGAGTTTGGCTGCGTTGGAGTAGGGCCATCTCAATGAGAGCGTGCTGGGAGCATTAGACGCCCTCCATCGGGTGATGGAGCGGATGGGGTGTGCTCCTAATCCTGATGAGGAGATGCTCCACTCCTTAGCCTCCTCGGTTGGTCAGGTTAGGGCAGCGGAGGATGAGTTGGGAGCTTGGCTAGCGGAGACTCGACGGCTTGTTAAGTAGTGAAAAATGCCAGTTTTTAGCCGTTAACCTGACCTTTGATGGACCTATGACCACAATAATAAGCACCTGTTGAATCTGTTTTGTAGATAGTAATAAAAGATAGGAATAGTGCAGAAAATCACTCAAAAATGTTGCACAAAGAAGTCCATCTCTCAGCATAGTGCAGACCCAGCAATGGCACATAAGAGGGCTGCACACCATTGGCTACTTGGGGCATGTGGCAATAGCAGGGCAGAGTTAAGGAAGTGAAAGCAGGTAGAAAATATCCTATCGAGAGGTTATCTAAAGGCTTCGATAGGAACCGAGGGCTAAAAATGGAGTAATTCATGCAGATGGAAGGATTTTGGTAGGATATGAAGACAGAGAAAGGAATAATTCGTGAGGATTGAGAAGTTCGATAGGATCCAAGAACCTATCGAGCAGCTAAAAGAAAGAAATAAATCATCCTATCGAAATGCTGACATGCAGAGCTGAACTTATCGAAAAGCTTTTCCAGCATGTGAATGCTCCAGACAAAGGGGTAGAGAACGCTGACGCATTAAGAGAAGGCTCATCCTATTGGAACCTATCGAAGAGATCTGAGAACCTAGCGAAACGACCAAAAAGCTCCATTTTAACCTGTCAGAAGCTTCCTCAACCTATCAAAATCGTGTGAAGAACTTCTCAGAAAATAGGTTGTTCACACGCTACAACTTGGTGACCTGTAGCAAGTAACTCGAGGCACTTTGGTGATCGGCACGACGATCCTGAAGATGCCCTAGGCTAACCAACCCCACGTGCTCTGATAAAACTCTAACGAACTTTGAGGACCTTCTAGAAGGGAATATTGGCGGGAGAAATGAGAGGGAAAAGCTATATAATGAGATCCCTAATTGTAATTAAGGGGGATCTAAATCTGGGGATTAGGGCTTGCAACAAAATTTTGTTTCCCCTCCTTTAGCTCAACGATGGTTGTCTAACTCTCTTGGAGTAATAAGGAGTGAGGTCTGATCTGTAATTGGGTAAGGTTGAGAGCGTTATTTGTGGGTCAATTGCTGCACATACTACAGATCTGAGAGCATTTCATTGTAGAGTGAGTTTTATGCAATGTAAATGTTGATTTTATTGTTTTAATTAGATCTATAGTTCCCTTGATTTCATATGGTGCTCAATCGGATTTGTGTAGAGGAGTTTGTTGATCAGCTCACCCACTTAACTAGTAGACCTCTTGGATACCATTTGATCTCCCTAGATCTGATATCCTTGCAATTGCCTGTGCCTGTGACCTAGTAATTACAGCATCTGTAGTGGTTTTAATGCTCTGATTAAAACCTTTGAGTTGGAGGAGATCTATAGGATCTTGTCTGTGACCATTGAAGTGGATAGACCATAGCCTTAAGATTAGTTCAATCTCTGGTTTCACTTGGATTCTTTCTCCTTAAACCGGTCTGTGACCATTGAAGTGGACAGATCATAGCTTTAAGATCAGTCAAATCCCTTGGTTTATAGTAGATTCTTCTACTCTGCAGCTGTGCTTGTAGCAAGCTAAGGGATTGGTGTGCTTTGAACCCCCTGTAACACGATCAGCTCAATCCAATTGCAGTAAGTCCAAACTCCAAGATGTTCTTCTCTATTTTCTATTTTTAATCCCTTCCAATTGTAAGATCTGAACTCTAGACTCGATCCCAGTTAATTCTGCATTTTATTTGTAGTTTAGTGACAACCCTTTAAAACCTCTCCCCTTTCTTTTACTAACCTAGTTTTAGGTAGGGTGTCAGATCTCTTTCAGATATGGAGATTTATCATATTTTGAACTCACCTCCCTGTGGACCTTCCCTTACGTACTCTTTTAAAACTTGCTGTAACAGGCATTGAATACTTACAGGTCTATGTGTGTGATCTACTTTGAATTGAGTAAATTTAAACTCCTTTTTGAATGCAAGGCAGTTCCCCAACAAGTTTTTGGCGCCGCTGTAGGGGAGGCGTGCTTTTAAATTGGTAGATCTAAGTTTGTTTTAGTTTAGATCATAGATCTTTGATAGTTTGTTTGATTTTTCACCAACTATGTTTGTAAGTCTTGTTGTTTTCTAGTTCTTTTTATCATTTCATCATATCTGGAGCTGCTGCTAAGGAAGAACATTGTGCTAGAGGCTGCTCTTGAGTTTGCTTCCCTCTACCCCTATTAATTTGTCAGATCTGTTGCTTTTGTTTTAGATTCATTGGTCATTTATTTTTGTTCCGGATTATTGTGTTTGAAGATTTGCTCTACAATAAGATTGTGAGTGGTGTATGTTTGGAAGGAGAACTCTGAACCTTCAGATTGTTCCATTAAATCCAGAGGTTGAAAGAATTCTTAGATCTAGATAAATTTCACCCACATCTGTTGCAGCTGAATCTGTCGAAATGGGTGAGCAACAACAGCTTAGAACTCTAAAGGAATTTAATGCACCAGGGGTTTACAATTCCCCCTTCTGCATTCAATTCCCTGCTGCTCAAGGAAATTATAAAATTAAATCTTCCATAATCCAGATGCTACCCTCATTCCATGGCCTTACCAAAGAGGATCCATACAAGCACATTGATGAATTCTTAGGACTGTGCACCACTTTTAATATCATAGGTTTGGGGGAGGAGGCAACCAGGATGAGACTCTTTCCTTTTTCATTGAAGGATAGAGCCAAGACCTGGTTATCCATGCTTCCCCCCAACAGTATTCAGTCCTAGAGTGATCTTCAATGTCAATTTTTGGCCAAAATTTTCCCATGTCAAAGACAAGCCAGTTGAGGAAGGGCATTTGCTCAAGATCCAACTGAGGATTTTCACCAATCTTAGGAGAGATTCAAAGAACTCCTGAAGAAATGTCCCCATCATCAAATCCCAGAATGGAAACTTGTCCAAAGTTTCTATCAAGGGATTGACTCCAAAAGCAGGGATATGGTTGATGCCTCTTGTGGTGGTACTTACCTCCATAAAACTGCTGGGGAGGCTTGGGAGTTGTTTGATATCATTAGTGATAACTCCATGCAAAGGGAGACTTTGTCTAGGGATTTAGATCCTCCTAGAATGGTGAAGGAGAGTACTACCATAGGGAAGATGTATGAGGTAAATGTGCATAGTAATTTAGAGAGGAAATTGGACAGTTTGGCATTGAGATTTGATAAGCTCATGGGAACAATGCCTACCCATGGCTGCTAGAGTGGAGGAGGCATGTGCTATATGCCAGTCCCCCACTCACTCCCTTGAGGAATGCCCCTCAGCTGTCTAATTTCCAGATTTTGTTCTAGAACATGTGGCTACCACCCAGTCCTATGGGCAATAGCCTGCTCCTGGGTACCACTGGAGAAACCACTCCAACTGCCAAACCAGCAGTAGCAGCCCATGCCCTACAAAAATGCTCAACCCTACCACCAAAGTTATGTTCCCAAGCCTCATTACCAGCAGCCCATGACCCAGCCTGTACAACAACCTGCACCCCCTCCAGCTGTGAGATTACCTTCTTTCGAGGAACAAGTTCTAGCCTCACTGCAGAATTTGAGTCCCTTAACTCAAACTGTGCACTCTCACAGCCAAAGCATTAAAAAGATAGAAGAACATCTTGGTCAGCTGTCTAATGCTTTGACTAAGAGAGGAAGGGAGGCTGCCTAGCCACACATTGGATAATCCAAGGAGACAGTTTGTAGTGGGTGAAGTTTTCTCCACCCATGAGGAAGCTAAATCTGTTACTACATTGAGAAGTGGAAGGCTAGTGGATAATCAAGTGGTCTGTGAGCCTGTGAGAAATTTGGAAAAAGAAAAAGAAGTGGTTTTTGAAAGGACACAACAAGAGCCACCAATGGTGGACAACCAAGAACAACCTAGTTTGAATAAGAAAGAGAATGAAGATTCTCAAGAAAATAAAAAATTTAAAAAGAAAGATGACCAGCTGGCTAAGGCTGCAAATGAGGAAGTAGTCCCACATTTGCCATTTCCCATGGCATTGCAAGCACCTTCCCCTTTCGACAAAGGGCAAGGTAAAATAGAGGAAATGATGAAAACTTTTAAGCAAGTGAAGATCAACTTGCCTTTACTTGATGCAATCAAGCAAATTCCAGCCTATGTCAAGTTTCTAAAGGAGTTATGCACCCATAAAAGACAGTCTAGGATACATTTATCCAAGGTCTTTTCAACAGAAAAGGTAAAGCAAATTCTGTCTATTGCAACCCCCACAAAATTTCAAGACCCTAGAGTCCCCACTATCCCCTGCATCATTGGGGATCATAAAATTGAAAAGGCCTTGTTAGATCTGGGAGCTAGTGTGAACTTGCTTCCATATCCAGTATATGAGAAGATGGGCTTAGGAGAGTTGAAGCTCACACATGTGGTCTTGCAACTAGCTGACAGATCTGAAAAAAAGCCTGTGGGGGTCATTGAAGATATCCTGGTGGGAGTTGACAAGTTTTTTTACCCTGCTGATTTTTTGGTGCTAGACATGGAGCCAAGCAGATGTGTTTCTTCCATACCAGTGATTTTAGGTAGGCCCTTTTTGGCCACGGCTAATGCCTGCATTCAATGTAGGTCAGGAGTCATAGAAGTCTCCTTTGGCAACATGAAAGTAAAGTTGAATGTGCTCAACACAGCTCATCAACCCCCTCTAGATGAGGCCTGCTTTTCCATTGATATACTAGAAGAGGTTGTGCCTAAAAACCCACATCAGCTGCTACAGGGCAATGGTTGGCCTACAAAGGCAAAGCAGCACTCAGGGGATGGACATCTACTGCGGAAAAGTTCCACAAAAGGTGACAAGTTTGATGAGCCGGAGGAGACCGTTGACCTTTCAGATCCTCCAAGCTAGCCCCTGAGTTTAGTATGTATCATCTGTACCATATTTTGCTTTTGTTTTCGGTGTTTACTTTGTGTTTTGATTAATGTTCTTTTGCAATAAAAATGCCATGATAAAATACTAGGCCATCATTTCAATATTGCCAGCTGTCCTAAGATAATGGGAGCTTGTCCACAAGGAAAACAAATCGTAGGGCAGCATAGCAACTAAGCCTACTGAGTGCTGGGACTGAGAGTTCACCCTTCGTTAGGTCACATGGTGATTTTGATAGGATATTTGATGGTTTCGATAGGCACTGAGGCTTTTCGACAGGTGAAACCAACTTCTCGATAGGTTAAAAAGGGGCAAAACGAAGATTTCGATGGGTTCTGGATACCTATCGGGAACCTATCGAAAAGATGAATCGTGTACCATTTAAACCTATCGGAAGGATGGTTCCACCTATTGGGATCCTATCAAATCATCCCTTTTGAAAGCTTTGTCTGCTAAGCTTTCTATAGGACACATTAACCTATTGAAACCGTCCATTTCATCCTATCGAAATTGTATTTCACCCTTTATATACCTGACGATAGGTCATTTCTGCCCCATTCGATACCTTCTGCAAAACCCTAGCTCTCTTCCTGATCTTTCGCCTCCCTCCTTCTCCTCTAATTCCTCACAGAACCTTTAGTTATTCACTCTGTCATTTCATAAATACAGTGAGCTTGCATAGAGGAGCATTTTGCACCTGATTTTGGAGAAATTAGAGCGGTGCATTGCGATATCTGTAAAACCCTAGGAGTTTTGGGGAAAGTTGCCTTCCCACCGCCAATCTGTTGTTGTTCTAATTATTAACCTCTAAATTTCATTACAAGTTGGTGAGTGAGCAATCCCTGAGAGTAAAATGGCTGAGCCTGAGGAAACCCTAGCAAACCTACTCCGGAGACCAGCCGCTTCCACCCCCAAATCCTCTAAGAAATTGAAGCCAGCTACCAAACCACCTGTGAAGAGGAAGCTCTTTGAGGAGACGCCTAAGAAGGCTCCTACGGCCAAGAAAGCAAAAGCTGTCAGAATTAAGGAGCCTGAGGTAGAAACACCCTTAGAGAGGGCTGCTCTAGTTGCGGAAGCCCCTTTGCCCACCCTTGACAGACCACCTACAATAGAGCTTTCAGCTGTGTTAACCATCCCCAATGAGTTTGTGGATAATTTGAGTCTTGTCCCGGAGACAGACTTTGATCTGGCATACTTTGCCAACATTGGGGAGTGCCAGGAGACACTGGAATATTTGAAGAAGGAAGGTTTGCTACCCCTACTTACACCCTTGAAGGAGAATGTGTACCCTTGGCTGGTTAAATTTTGATACCATAATTTGAAAAAGAAGGTGGTACCTGGGAAAGAGGCTGTGCTGGAGATTTTGATTGATGATTGGCAAATCACAATGAATAGCGAGGATATTGGGATGGCTTTGGGAGTTCCACACAAATTTGACGCTAGTAGATCTGAGGGAGCACCCAAACAGGTTACATTCAAAGAAATGGCTAAGGAGCTCACTAATGGAATTATGGGATCTGGTGAATCCTTGATGAGAAGAGATCTCCAACCCAGTCTCAATTCATTGATACCATTTTGAGGAAAAATGATTATGTCACTGGGCACCTGCAGGAGAGAAGGCCCCCAATTGTAGATGCCTTGTACTACTATTCACAAGGGCAATTTTTGAGTGCACTTTAGTTGATATTTGAGACAATGGTGGACATCAATGAAAAAGTGCTGAAAAGATAGGCATTTGCTAAAGGAGGTGGATTGCCTTTAGCAGGCTCATTACATGCTTGCTCAAGGTTGGGAAGTATGTAGTCAAGAGGAATGAGCCAATGGAGAAGCTGACCACAAATGTGTATGAGAAATGAGAATGGTCCACCAGTCTCACCTTAATTAAGAAGAGTAAGTTAGCTGGAATGGAGGAAGCTAAGGAGGTGGCCACTACCATGGTAGTAAATCTTCCTGCTGTGATACCACCATCCATCCCTTCACCTACCCTACCTGTCTCATTACCCACACCTCCACCCACGTTGCTTTTTCCCTTTGTATCTGTCCCTCTTCCAACAGACCTCTTTCCACCCACCTCTGGACCTGTTTTACTTTCACCCAACACTCAGATCTTCCAACCTGAAGTCCTTGCACCTCCTACATTCTCAGAGCCCACCCCTACCATGTCTTCTCTACCCATTAACCAATCCATTTCTGATTGCTCCCCTCCTCAACCCCTTCTTACATACACAGAGTGTGGACCCGTTCACCACCACTGGGTTCACTGCCCTCATGACTTCAATTGTGGAGGATGTTGCTCATGAGTACACCCCACTTCCTGACTCTCCACACCCCACTCTCCCTCATTTTAACCATGCACCCTCTTCTCCTTTCCATCCCATCCAAACACCTGTCCCCTACCCCCACCATGCCTGACACTTTCACCCAAATTCTCTCCCTCTTACAGTCCATTCCAACTCAATTGACAATCAATACCGACAACCAAGCCCTCATGAGCTCCTGCCTTCAATCCATTCAGTCCACACTCAGTCCACCCTCTCCAGCTCCCCAACCCTCTCACACTTCTCCACTCTCCCTGGTTCCTTCACCTCTCCATTTATCTCCTCCATCTTCCCCCACTCCCCCTCATTTTAACCATGCACCCTCTTCTCCTTTCCATCCCATCCAAACACCTGTCCCCTCTACCCCCACCATGCCTGACACTTTCACCCAAATTCTCTCCCTCTTACAGTCCTTTCAAACTCAATTGACAATCAATACCGACAACCAAGCCCTCATGAGCTCCTGCCTTCAATCCATTCAGTCAACACTCAGTCCACCTTCTCCAACTCCCTAACCCTCTCACACTTCTCCGCTCTCCCCGGTTCCTTCACCTCTCCATTTAACTCCTCCGTCTTCCCCCATTGCTTCACCTTCCACAACAGCTACCTAGTCTGTGGAGGTAGCAGCTCCACCTTTTCCCATACCTCCTTCCTCACCATCCTTTACTCCTTCCTCAACAGCAGTAGTAGCTACTGCAGCTTCTGCATCACCCACTCATGTCCCTCCTCGATTTTGAGTTTTGATTAATTGATTTTGGGAATCAATTAATCGATTTGGGTTTCGATTAATCGATTTTGGAAATCGATTAATCGACTTTGGCAGTTTAACTTGACTTTCTAGTTTGACTTTGAGATTCATGGAGGGTCTCGGACCTTCTTTACTACATCTTTAGTGATGTATTGCATGTGTTGTGATGTACCATAGGTGGTACGTGTGAAAGTGAGCACAAGGAGCCACGTGGGACCTTGATGCTTGGACCTTCGGAGACCTAAGGTAGGGAACACCTTGAACATGTACTTTAATTATAAGAGCATGTATGTAGTAATATATTTATCAGAATTAAAAATGTTTTAACTATGAAAAGCTTTGTAAAAATGGGTGTGTGTGTGACACCAAGAATGTGATAAAGGCATCTGTGTGATGCGAGTAACTGAGACTAAGAGAGCAAATGAAAATGAGACATCCCTAGGGGATGAGAAAGTAAGAAAGGCATCAGTGTGATGCGAGTAAATTAGACATCCCAGGGATGTAAATAAGATTGAATAATTACTGTTGAGGCCTAACTGATATAAGATAGCACTTTATACGGTGAGCAACTATATGTAAAGTACATATTATTTTTGTTATTTGAGGTTTGTTTAGAATACCCCACTGACGTGGCGGGATACCCATGACTAATGCGGCAGGATATCCGTGACGCATACACGCAAGTGAGGTCTATCTCAGACGCTAAGCACATCCTGTGGATGTTGAGATGAGGTTTAACCCTGCCGCCTATTGAGAAAGGGGCTTGGGTAGTATTCCTAGGGAATACATATAACAACTATTTATTTAGGTGACGATGGTGGGTATTCCATTGGGGCTCGATGCTATATTGCTCGGGGATTACTTAAGTTGAAGATTTAAGCTTTGCTTTAGGCCTGTTCAGTGTCATTCATGATAAATCAATAGTAAAGTAAGATATACAAATTACCAGTAACTTGAATGCAAATTACCATCTTTTAAACTGTTTTCTAGCAAATGCATAGACACATCATGCTTAGAATATCATGGAATATATGTGAGATTTTGATTTATATGTTCTTTGTGTGGTTCCCTATTGAGCTAGGATGTAGCTCAACCTTTTGACTATACGTCGCAGGTCCTTTATTAGTGGCGGCTGAGGCTTCGGGAGACATAGATTTGGGTGATTCGGATTAAGTGCCTGGGGACGAGTTGGAGCCTCCTCCCGAGGGCTTCTTCTAGGAGACTCCGCTGAGTACTTTGAGAGAGTGTTTTTGAGAGCAGATTGTACGGCTTGGTATGTCAAGCCTTTATTTTGATGAACAATATAATTAAATTGATTATTTCTTTAGGCAAACCATTTGGGGTGATCTATTTATCACCGATGGTTCGGCTCGGTTCTCTGTTCATGCAGTGGCATGAAAGTAGAACTGTCTTTTATTGTGCCAGATGGGCATGTTACTTTTTTGCCTTATACAATTATTTGCTTTATTTATTAATCATTGCTTGTTATACCAATATTCTGTGCATGGTTTTGGGGTACAGTCTGGAGGAACGTGCTGATGGCACGGGTTTCGGGGTGCCAAATTCCGGACTATCATTGTTGGTATCAGAGCATTTCTTTTCAAAATTCTGACAATCATTCTTTTGTCAGAGCATAAGGACTTCTGCTAATGAGAACTTTGTTTTCACATGCAGACCGTTATGTCATCTAGAGGAAGGGGCCGACCTGGGGTGGCCATAGTAGATGCTTGTATAGTTGAGATGATTTTATCTCGGACGTAAATAGAGTGCCTATAGGAGATAGAGGGGCTTCTGGCAGTGGTGGCCATAGTAGCCAAGATCGGGCAGAGACTCAGGATCGCGATCGTCAGGATCAAGATCAGAGATAACATGAGAGAGTCATAGAGAGGAATGAGGATAGAGAGGAGTGTTAGAGGATAATGCACACCATGGAGACCATGGCGGCTGCTATGGCTCAGCAGGCAGCATCCTTGGCAACTCATACTGCCCACGAGCAGCATCAGCCACCAACACCTCTAGTGGCTCTGACACCGCCAGTATCTTCAGCTTTTATCGAGTTTAGGAGGATGAGACGTCCTAGCTTTTCAGGACAGGCAGACTCTATGGCAGCTGAAAACTGGTTAAGTGAGATGGAGAAGGTTTTTAGTGTACTCACGTGCACAGAGGATGAGAGCGTCCGTTGGGCAGCCTACATGTTAGACGGGGAGGCTGGGCCTTGGTGGAAGTCCGTTTCTAGGACTAGGGCTCAGGAGACCCTAGATATGCCTTGGACTTGGGACGAGTTCGTCGAGGAATTTAACAAGCAGTATTTCTCAAAAGTGGTGAGGAACCAAATGGAGATCCAGTTTCTACAACTTACTCAAGGGAAGATGACTGTGAGAGAATATTGAGTGGAGTTCATGCGACTCGCTCGCTTCGCGCCCGACTAAGTCATCACAGAGATGATGAAAGCAAAGAGGTTTTAGCAAGGATTGAAGCCGGACGTGAGGGGGGGAGTAGCACCATTCCAGCTAAGGACCTATGGAGAGGTCATGATCAAGGCCTTGGTGGTAGAGGAAGAAAATAACAACAAGTACCGCCAGAGGGAGCAATAAGGAAGGTGGAATACGGACCAGAGCAGAACGGGAAATTATGAACCGATGAATTAAAAGCCGAGATTCATACCAAACAATCAGAAACCACCGTTTCAAGGGGGTTATGGGAGACCGGTGCAGCAGAGTAACCAACAGAAATTCCCATTGCTTGCGTCGGGGAGGCCGATGAGATACGAGAGCCCTGCTATTTCCACCGGAGCTATAGTTACTCAGGGGTTTTCGCGAGCAGCTTCTTCCACACCTCGTGAGACTTGTGCCAAGTGTGGCAAGTCTCATAGAACAGCTGACTGCAGGCAGGGAACTCGAGGCTATTTTAGATGTGGCAAGGTGGGCCACTTGATCAAGGAGTGCCCTGAGATGAACAAAAGGAAGATGGCTTCAGCTCCTATTCCATGACCGATACAAGCAAGGAAGCCGATCGTCCAAGGGAGAACCTATGCAGTCACAGCTCAAGAGGCTCAGAATACAAATGATGTGATCCAAGGTGAGCTTTCTTTTAAATAAAGAATTTCAATTCTTGAAATCTTTAGATAGAGAAGGTGCATCCATATAGAAAATATAAGAGAACTTGCATGTAATAAATTATAGTATGATGATAGACATTATATATATGTGGGTATGTATGATTAGGTACGTTATAAATTTATAAGAAGGGAAGCGACATGACATATGAAGCTCGAGTGTTGATAGACCCGGGGTCTACTCACTCATTTGTTACCCCTCGCTTCACCAAGAGGATGAAAGTCGACCCAGATGAGTTAAACTTCGTTTTAACTGTGGCTATTCCTACTGGGAAATCGGTTGATACCGAAAAGGGTTGCAACTCCATGATCGTGAGGGTCATGGATGGAGACGTCTTTGAGCTACCGGCGAACCTAATTCTGTTAGACATGCAAGGATTCGATGTGATCCTTGGCATGGATTGGATATCGACTCACTGTGCGACGTTACATTGCAAGAACAAGGTCGTCATCTTCAGACCCAACATGAGGAGATCATTTAGATTTCGAGGAGAGAGGTCGACACACATGCCACTTATCTCGACAGTCAAGGCCGAGTGCTTGATCAGAAAGGGGTGCAGTGGATACTTGGCATTCTTGAAAGAGGATAAGGAGGAGAAGAATGTTATCTCCGAAATAGCCATGGTGCGAGACTTCGCCGATGTATTTTCAAAGGAGTTACCCGGATTACCTCCAAAAAGGGAAGTGGAGTTCGCCATCGACTTAGCGCTAGGAATGGAGCCTGTTTCTAAAGCACCATACAGAATGGCTCCTGCTGAGTTGAAGGAATTGAAGGAGCAGTTATAAGAGCTAATGGACAAGGGGTTTGTTAGATTGAGTGTGTCTCCATGGGGAGCACCGGTCTTGTTTGTAAAGAAGAAGGATGGGTCAATGCGTCTGTGCATTGACTATCGACAATTGAACAAACTTACCATTAAGAATCGATACCCTTTGCCTAGGATAGATGACCTGTTTGATCAACTGCAAGGAGCAAGGTATTTCTCCAACATTGATCTGAGATCTGGATACCATCAGTTGAGAGTCAAGGCAGAGGATATTCAGAAGACTACATTCAGGACTCAATACAGACGCTATGAGTTCCTAGTGATGCCGTTTGGGTTGACAAATGCCCCGGCGTCATTCATAGATCTGATGAATAGGGTGTTTAAATTGCATCTAGACTCTATGTCATAGTGTTTATTGACGACATCCTGATTTATTCAAAATCAGAGGAAGAGCATGAGAAGCACTTGAGAGTAGCCCTACAGACTCTACGTGAACACCAATTATACGCCAAGCTCAGCAAGTGCGAGTTTTGGTTAGAAGAAGTTAGCTTTTTGGGATATGTCGTCTCAAAGCTTGGTGTCACTGTAGATCCAGCAAAGATCGAAGAGTAGTGAATTTGGAGCAATCAAAGACCGTGACCGACGTCCATAGTTTCCTTGGATTAGCAGGCTACTATCGGTGTTTCTTTGAGGGTTTTTCAAAGATATCAGGACCACTCACGAGACTTACACGAAAAGACTCAAGGTTCGAATGGAGTGAAGCATGTGAGATGAGTTTTCAAGAACTCAAGAAGAGACTCACTTCAGCTCTAGTACTTGTGATTCCTTCAGGTAGTGGAGGGTTCGTGGTATACAGTGATGCTTCGTATACTGGTTTGGGCTGCGTGCTAAATCAACACAAAAAGGTGATAGCGTACTGATCGAGACAATTGAAAGAGCATGAGAAGAATTACTCGACACATGACCTAGAATTAGCAGCGGTCATTTTCGCACTCAAGATTTGGAGACATTATTTTTACGGTGAGACTTTTGAGATTTTCACCAACCACAAGAGCCTCAGATATTTGTTTACACAGAAGGAACTAAATATGAGGCAGCGCAGATGGATGGAGTTTCTCAAGGACTATGATTGTTCTATACAGTACCATCCAGGCAAGGCTAATGTAATGGCCGATGCCTTGAGTCGGAAGAGTTCAGCTCAGTTGGCTAGTCTAATTTTGGGTATGCACCGATGGAAGTTGTTTGAAGACCTGGCACTATATGATGTGAACATCGAGTCACAAGCTACAGGAGCCTTCTTGGCTAATATATAAGTGAGATCGGTAATATTTGAGCATATCCATGAGCTACAGATGAAAGACCCGATGCTAACCAAGATTCGTCAAGATGTAACTGAAGGCATTAGATCTGAGTTTTCGATCAAGGAGGATGGTTCCTTATTGTTCAAGGGTCCTCTCTGTATTCCGGACAATGCCGAATTACGGCGAACAATTCTTGATGAATCTCACAAGTCAAGCTATGCTATCCACTCGGGTAGCACAAAGATGTACCAAGATTTGAAAAAGAATTATTGGTGGAGAGGTTTGAAACAAGATGTGGCAGAGTACGTGTCGCGGTGTTTGACGTGTCAGCAGGTCAAGATCGATCATAGACACCTCGCAGGTCTATTGCAGCCTCTACCTATACCAGAATGGAAGTGGGAATCAATCTCTATGGACTTCATCGTTGGGCTACAGCATACTGCAAAGAGGTACAATGCCATTTGGGTAGTAGTCGATCGATTGACCAAGTCAGCACACTTCTTACCTTACAACACGATGTACACGGCGGGAAGACTAACAGAGCTGTATATGAAAGAGATTGTTCATTTGCATGGGATTCCGAGTAGTATTGTTTCAGACCGTGACCCATCCGCAAACCGACGGACAGACTGAGAGGGTCAATCAGATCATTGAGGACATGCTTAGGGCATCTATGTTAGAATTGCAAGGATCGTGGGATCAGCACCTACCGTTGATTGAGTTTACATATAACAACAATTTTCAGACGAGCATTGGGATGGCACCATATGAAGCTCTTTACTGATGACGATGTAGATCGCCCATCAATTGGGAAGAAATTGAGGAGAAATTTGTTTTGGGACCCGAAATACTTGAAGATAATGCCACCTATGTTTGGATGATAAGGGCCAAACTCAAAGCGGCTCAGAGCAGATAGAAAAGCTACGCTGATATCAAGCAGATTAGTGTAGACTTTGAGGTGGGCGAACACGTATTCGTGAAAGTATCGCCTATGAAGGGCGTGATGAGGTTAAATCATAGAACGTTTTAGTCATTCACTCAATTTCTACTTGGGATCTAGTGCAGGACACTTCCTTATGCTTTAGCACATCTGCTTTCTTAGTGGTCCCATAGGTGAAGTGGTCATATAGAGACCATTTTTGTGAGGTAGGGGACAAGTCGGCTTGCGGGCCATCCGATTGGTAACCTAACCCTATGTGCTTACGTATTTACGTTGGGACAATAGGTCCTATATGACCTTGCTTATTTTTATCAAGTCCGATGTGGGGCACGTATCTAGATCGGTACATAAGGTCCCACCCTTTTGTCATGACAGGGTTAATGGCATAGATTTTGGCGAGGTCTAGGCCAACCTCTCTTCTCATTAATTTTTGTCGACGCGCTGGGAGAAAACTAGGAGGAGTAGAGGGATGGACTTCAACAACGGTTCTCTCATCAGGGATTTATGTCTTTTGAATATGACCAGTGTTCAACACATAATCATGAGTGATTGGTATGCTCACCGCGTAATCAGTATCCGTCTCTTGGAGGGGTGCATCAGCGTATATACGGACGATAGAGTCCTCGTATGGAAATTTGATGCATTGATGGTATGTGGATGCGATGACCTTCATTGACTCCAGCCATTTTCTTCCTAAAATGAGATTGTACGTACTAGCGGAATCATAAACATGGAAGGTTACGTCTTTTGTTACTGGTCCAAGGCGAACCTGTAGCTTGATAGGTCCTTTGACAAAGCGACGCGACCCATCATAAGATATGAGTGACAGTGCGGAGGGCCTGACATCCTGCTCTGTGTATTTGAGCATTTTTAATGTGGTGAGAGGGCAGATGTTAAGTCCTGGTCCCGTGCCAATGAGTGCGTGTGGTACGGAGAATCATCTAATTATGACCGTAAGATATATGGGGGCTGCACTCCCATGGAGTGACTCTTTAGGCATGTCAGCGTCTGTAAAAGTGAGTGCTGGAGGTTGTGCCATGACCGAAGTGATTTGATGAAGTTCATCTAGGTCATATCCTCATCCATTTGCGTATCTTCAAGTATCCTTATCAACAACCGGTGATGGTCAGGCGATTTCTTGATGAGTTCTAGTATGGATATCTAAGCTCAGAGCTTTTGGAGATGCCATAGAAGGTCGTATTCTTTCCTTGGCTCAAGCGCAGTTTCTTTGCCTGGTCGATGGGCCTTAGGTGCGGGTGGTTGGAATGGTTGAGGTGTAAGAATTGGTGGAGGGATGATGTGAGGTTTGGGGGGGCAAGTTAACTTCTCCTTCTCTCACATTCTCCTCTGGTGGTTGTGTGTTCGTGAAATCCTTATTTGGAGGGAAAGGCGGAGGTGGGAAATTGGTTTCTGATTTGAGAATTAGGCAAGTCTGTTGTTGGCCGAACTCGGCGCGGCTTGACCTGGATAGATTTGTAAAATGGGTGAAATTTGAGGTTGGAACGTGTACCTGAATGGTGTCGCTCCAAGGTGGGAGATACTGTGTATAGTCTTCCTCTTCTAAGAAAATAGAGACCAGCGTCTCGCACGGGTTAGGATGTTCTTCTGGCTCGCTTTCTTTTAGATTCAATGAACGCTTGGTGGTTATTTCGTTGTCTTGGGTTGAAGTCTTTTGGGTGACATTTTCTAACCATGCAACAATTTGGGCTGCAGTTTGGAGAATGTGATCTCCATACTCGGCTTCAAAATCAAACAAAGGGAGCGGTAATGGCGTTGGTTCGAGATTTGGAGGGGTTGGAGGTTCCGGTGGGTGACTACGGAGGAGTGGTCTCCTAGACCTAAAGGAATGGACTCGTATCTGAGTGAATTTTGGATAAAGAGGTGGATTCGACGGGGTGATGTGAGTGATCAGGGCCAAGGGATGCCGGGGTGAAGGAGCTCTTATTGGTGTGGCAGAAGTAGTAGAGGATTGAATGCGAGTGATTAAGGTGGAAGGTTGGAAGGGGGATCAACCAGAGAGATCGACGATGGTGATCTGAGCCAGTGTTGCTTGGTTGTGGTTGGGCATGGGGTTATTAACGACCCCTAAATTTTGTTAGGGTTGGTTATTATTAGGCTTAGGATTCCTAAGCTCTTCCCAATAGATCTGACTTTGGTCATTCATGTCATAGATTACGTCCCTGAGGACCCAACAATCTTCTAGGTTATGTCCCGTGTACCGATGGAAGGCACAATATTTACTATAGTCTAGATTTGTTAGCCATGGGTGGGGTCTTTCCTGTGGGAATCGAAGGAGATTCTGAGTGTTAAGGAGACAAAAAATGTTGGGAATCATATCCAGTAAAGGGGGATAGTGTTCTCGCCTCGGCTGGTAGTGTCCTCTGGCTGGGTTAAAGTTCTACGGTGGGGGCACACTATTATAATTTGGCACGTGGGCCAGTCGGTTTTCCGTCGTATTCTGTTCTGGTAGGTGTTGAGATATTGATTTTTATTCTGATATTAGCCCGGACTTTGGTTCTAGCTTTGGTTTTGGTTTGCAGATCTTTGCTGATTAGTGCCTTGGTTTTGGTTCGTGTATTGTTGTTGATTTTAATTTTGCCCGAAGTTTCGTGGGTGGAAATTTCCGTTCCCAGAGTTTTGTCCTTGATTAACAATGGTGTTGACCTATTTGATTCCTAAGGCTTTCTTATTATTTTTTGATTTTAATTCACTGGAAGAGCCCATTTTCGATATGACTATGGATAGAGCAAGGTCTCCGCCTTTAATATGTCGTGCTAGTCGAGATGCCCGAGAGTGGAGTGCAGTGAAGTCGGGGCAATCACTTATGACAAGTGTGCTCTTTAACAATTCTCTAGTGTTATCAATGATAATGTCCACCGAATCCTTCTCTTTCATTGAGGTGCCGGTCCTAGTAGCGAGTTTTCTCCATCTGGTGATGAAGTCGATAAATTCTTCATCAGGTCCTTGCTTCGCTGCCATTAGATCGCTAAGACTGACTATCTCTTGGATCAAGTGTTTATATTGGTCTAGGAATTAGTCGACTAATTCATCGAAGGTTTTTATCTTATAAAGCGAGAGTCCAGCAAACCAATCTAAAGCTTCTCTATCTAATGAGCATTGAAAATAGTGAATGAGAAGTCCTTGATTATCACGTATGGGTCGGCAATCATTACAAAAGAGGGCTAAGTGATGATTTGGATTTCCAGTGCCATTATATTTGGTAAATTTTAGTGGCTTAAATCTAATTGATAAATTAAACTCGACGTCCCGACAAAATTTGTTGAATTCAAATGAGTGATCGGGGCGATCTCTCTTGCCATGTACTCATCAAGCATTTTAGGGAGATCTTTGAATTTAATGGTGTTGTCTTTTGGAGTGACCCGTGAGCAAACTTTGTCTAAAGAGTCATCATTGAAGAATGTGTGGGCAGGTTGTCTTAATGGTGTGGCACAGGTTGACACCGTTCTCAGGATAGGAGGTGGCCTCTCTTGTTGCTCTTGTTCTTATGAAAATTGTCGTGACCTAATGGTTTCGTATGCGGTGGCTAACCCTCGAAGTAATTCCTTGGAGTAGTCATCTCCTCTTTGTATTATTTGAATACTGAGTTCTACGATCTGTTGAGCGGTGAGGTTTTGTCCGATGTTACCATCTCTCCCATTATGATTATTACCAGTGTGTGGGTTGGAGAAGGGATTTTCTTGCTCACCGACCATGTTAATCTCAGGTAGTCGTGGGCTGGAATTGTGAAATGGTTCTTCTTCGTACGTGGGGTTATTATGATATCCCCACAATGGTGGGTCTTCTAAACTCACTCTTCGTATACTAGACATCTCGAGTCTTTGACGAAGACTCATATATATATAAAAGGAAATCTAAATGATACGATGGAAAGAAAAATAGGGAGATAAGATGAAAACTAACTATCTAGAAAAAGAGTTTGTGAAAGTGTTCCATCGCGATTGCTAGTCTGTTGGTGCGCGCTTTTTCTCGGTTCCTCTCGGTCCCCATTGAATCGGTGGCTCCAATTCTGTCCAAGTGGACTCTAGCGATGCAACATTTGGAATGTTAGAAGTAAAGGGTTTTCTAGGAAGGTTCCTAATTTGTTGCGATCGCCAGCTGCAGATATTTAACGACGCTGTAACACGTCAATGATCATGCTTTAGAGTAGGTGTGGGTTACTTCTTTACTGAATCGTCCTCCTCCGAACGTCAGCAGCTGTCTTTCCTTATAATTTAGATAGTTTAATTTTTTTTCCCTTCCCCTGTTATTATTATAGTTCTAATAAGTTTAGACTTCCCAATTCCCTTGTGAATTTAGTTATGTGGGAATTTATCATGGTTTATTTAATTTAATATTTTAATTCTATCCAGAGTCTGATTACTTTTAGTTTCCTAGCACTACTAGAGTTCTAATTAATATAGTGTCCTAATACTACTAAAAGTCCAATTAACATCGGTCTCCTATTTGTACTAGGAATGCAGGTGTATTAATTTTAATGAAACTTTAATTAAACTAAGCATGCTAGTTATACTAAAATTCTAACTAGAGCAAGTACACTATTTGTACCAGAATTCTAATTGAAATAAAGAACTAGTTTTACTACAACTCTAATTTAAGCAATGAATTAATTTTTATATGCATAAAATAGAAAAATCTAATTGAGGGAAACAAACTAATTTGATTAAATTTCTTATTAGAGCAATGAATTAACTGTACTTGAAATCATATTAAAGCAATGAATTAATCATACTAAATTCTAATTATAATAAATGACTGATTTGACTAGAATTATAATCAAAGCAATGAATTAATTATACTAAGATTCTAATTGAAATAAAAGGACTGATTACTGATACCGGGATCTAATAAAGTGAGGAATTAACTATGCTAGAATTATTTAATTAAAATAAAGGAACTAATTCTATTGGAGTTCTAATCGAAGCAATTATTCTAAGAATTTAATTAAAATAAAGCATGTAAATTGACTATACTAAAATTCTAAGAAGAAATTATGGAACTGATATTATAACCCTAATTAAAGCAACTAATTAATTCTAAAAAAAGGGGGTTTGGGCCCGCTATGCTAAGGAGGATAGACCTCATTCCTGAGTATCCTCCGTAAGCTCCATTGGGCAAATCGGATGGCTGAGATTAAACATTAATTGGATTTAGGATTATAAAATAGTATTTTTGGATTTTTCAGAGTCGATTTCGGAGTAATAATTGTGAATGAAATTGAGAAACTAGAATTATAGAAACTAAAATTAATATTTAGGATTTTTTAGAAATATTAAACTAAGAAATTAAAATTTAAATTTCTAGGACTGAATTCGGGTCTGAAATCAGAAAATCAGATGGTTCTAGAATTCGAGGACTAGAACTTGAAATTAATGATAGGGCTGGAAATTGAGATTTTAGAACGGAAATAATTTTAGGGTCAGTAAATTAGACCGTCGGATTAAGGACTGGTTCTAAATTCGGAGAACTAGAGCCAGATATAAAAAATTTGCAGTCTAAAAAAGGGTGCTACGGTCTCGGACTGAAAATTAAAACTAAGAGAAAGATCCTATGTCTAAAACAAAGATTTTTTTTACCTAGGACCGGGGCTGCGGAGAGAAACCTCGAAGATTCTGCGCTTGAATTTCGAAATCATGGTTAGGTTGCTCTATGTGCTCATTCTCGGAGTTCTCTGCTTTTGGAATCCCAAAAAAAGTTCGTTCTCTCTCGCTCTCCTTGTTTTTTTTGGGTCAAAATTAAAAAAATTTTTTATAGGTTTTTCTTCAATTAAATGCTCTGTTTCAGGCATTTAATTAAATTGCACGCCGGTCACCCGGTGCTTAATCGCTTTGAGTCGGTCACCGACTCAGTGAGCGACCGACTGACTTGCTCAGCGAGTTTCCTAGTCCTAATAGCATTAGAACTAATTGTTTGCCCATTTTGGGGTGCCTAATCTAATTAAGAGCCACTCTCGAAGCGTTTAATTGAGGAAACTTAGGGATCAAGGACGGTGAGGCTAGGCCGGGCGTAGGCCAATTGCACGCCGGTGATGGGCGCTCAATCCGATCGTGCATCTCATGATAGATGCGTGATTGAGTCTCGGAGTGGTCTAGGAAAGGAAGTCTGGTCTGGAAGAGGGACTGATTACATGCGGGTGATTTGGAGTTCAATCAAATTACCCGCATGGTTTTAGGCGCTTAATTTAGGGCTGTTCTAGTCTGGGTTAGGTCTAAAATGCTAGGCTATTGTTTCATCCTGCATTTTGACTATATACTATTGCTTCAGTATATAGTCTTCCTACGTTGGGACCTGAGCCACAGAGCTATTATTTCAGCCTCTGTTCAGCCATGTACTATTATTTCAGTGCATGGTTCCCACGTCGGGAGTATGGGGCCTGAGCCACAGAACTATTGTTTCAGCCTGTGTCCAGCCATATACTATTGTTTCAGTATATGGTCCGACATTAGGGTTAGGGGTCTGAAATGTGAGACTATGGTTTCAGTCTGCATTCTGACTATATATTATTGTTTCAGTATATGGTCTCCCTGCGTCGGGATCTGAGCCACAAAGCTATTGTTTTAGCCTGTGTTCAGCCATGTACTATTGTTTCAGCGCATAGTTTCCACGTCGGGGGTATGGGGCCTGAGCCACAGAACTATTATTTCAGCCTGTGTCCAACCATATACTATTGTTTTAGCAAATGGTCCCATACCAGGGTTATGAGGTCAAAGGTTGATTGAACAAATTTGTATATTTTGAGAGGGCAAAATAGGGGTGTCTACAGTCACGTGATAGGGTATCAAGGCGCGTGATGAGAGGCTCACGACTGGACTTGGTATTTGTTGGGTGCGATGGGACGTCGGAGAGTTTCCCTTTCTCTTTTGTCAGCGAGTGTATATTTTGATTGTGATGGAGTCTGGTGATCGTCGCTCGATATGAGGTTTGGCTCGTTGCTTTTCAAGATGGGACAATGATTGAGCCTCCCTTTCTGGTCGTATGCCGTGGCGAGTTGCGACGGGACTTGGTGGTTATGCGATGGGGCATTTCGGTTTGATGACTCATAGGCTATTTTGACGTCATGATGGGACAATGATGGTGTGTGATTCTAATGGCGGTAGGACATTATTTGTGGTAGCACAGGGGGTGATTTGGTCGCGATGGGACTATGGGGGATGATTTCTTCTTTTGGTATAATCCTCGGGGCAAAAGTAATCGCGTGGTGGATTGTTTTATAGTT
This sequence comes from Chloranthus sessilifolius, assembly GCA_021018995.1. Classification (NCBI taxonomy): domain Eukaryota; kingdom Viridiplantae; phylum Streptophyta; class Magnoliopsida; order Chloranthales; family Chloranthaceae; genus Chloranthus; species Chloranthus sessilifolius. Next base: position 150,418,618 of record CM037584.1, on the reverse strand, counting down.
TTTCGTGTTTCATTGTGGTGGGGATAGGGCATATCAATTTTATGCATGTTTATTTTGTTTAAGGTTTTCGTTTAGGGCGCATGTTTATTTTGTCCAAAGTACGTGTCGTGTTTGAGGAGTGGGTTATGGCTGGCGAATTGCATGCTCTAGTCTGGGCACTTAAATCAATTACGCACGCGGGAGAGTGCGCACGTTTGAAGGATCAGCGTGTCGAATGCACTCGTATACAGTGGTGTATAGTCCAATTACACGCAAGGTGAAGTGCGCGCAATCAAAGCATTGGCGAGTTCGTAAGACTGAAGTGTTCGGGCGACTCTTTGGATCCCACGCAGTGATGTGAGCGCGCGATGTATGTTGCCCGAGGGGTCCTCGACGCATTTTCTCTTTGTCGCTTGTTCGTGCTGGCGGAAAGTGAGTTGTGTGCTTTATGTGTGACACTTAATCTTGAATGCGCGTGGTTGTGCTAGCACTGAATTGGATTACGCACTATGTTTTTGGCACTTGATTAGGCGAGCGTCTATATATATCCCAGCTTCCTTCATTTTTCTTCATTCTCTCTCTTTGTCTAAGCGAGCCCACATTTAGAGTGTCTCTATTTTAGTGTCTTGGCGATATTGTGTGATCTGACTTTCGATTTCGATGTAGTTTCTTCCGATCTTTGTTGTTTCCACGCATTCTACGCCCTGAAGTGACTGCTGACGAAGGTGTAGCTATCGCTTGGGGGGTGTTGGGATTGTGGTGCAACATACATCAATCATTATTGTTAGGAGGTGAATATGATGGGAGGGAAGTATTACAAATGGATAGAAAGGGTGTTACCCAATGAATCCTCCCCCCGCTTTTCTATTGCTTTTGATTGGACGTTCCGGACATCGTGTTTTGGGTTTATGTCCATTTTGAGTTTCATTTTTGTTTTAAGTTGTATGTTTAGGTTCTAGGTCTTCGTTTTGGGTTGTATGTTCAGGAGGTATGACTCCGGTGATACCTGTAAATTTTTTATCATAAATAAAGCGGTGTTTTGTTTATTGTGTTCATTTTATTTACATTTGTTCATATTTATTATTGTATGTTTCTTGTTTGTCTTGTTTTCGATGTTTTTGGTCCTATGACAGAAAAGAAAGGAACAAACTGGAAAGATAAAAAAATGCCCCAGTTTGAGGTGTCGGTCTAGTGACTGGACTATCGCTACTAAGGTGCTAGTGCTCTTAAAAAAAATACCCCAGTATTAAGTGACGGTGGGACTCCTATCGGCCTCATAGATGTTATGGAGTATATTTGTAATGGTCCCATGTTGGGAAGTAGTTTGATTATTTCGGCCACGTGCCAGGCTCGATCTTGTAAGTGCTGAACGATCTTCATGTATCGTAACTTTTTAGCGGGATTGAGTGATGAATGGTAGATAATGTGTGATTGCATCATTTGCCATTCGAGAGTTTTCGATTTTATTTCAAAGAGATTTTGAAAATCATTTGACTCATTGTCTGAAAGAGAAATAAAGGGGTGAAGAAGAGATAAGGTTCATTGATCTGGGGGTGGTTTCTTATTTAACCGATTTTGAAATAGTAGTCAACTACTTTCTTCTCGGGTGGGTAATGCAGTGCCATAATTGAGCTCTCTGTCATGGTTCAGCACCATCAAAGTCTTAGATTCTATGGTTAGCAGGAGTTTAATCCTCCGCTTGCCACCATATGACGACATCTACTAATGTAAAGATGTCAGGGATGCCCTCGCGACTTGGTTATACTTTCCTAATAAGATTATCAGGAATGCCCTCACAATTTGCTTATGCTTCCCTGAGTTCATTGGTTGTTCATTTGTTATATGCTCTCACTTGGTTGTGCTTCTTTTCTGTATATTTTTTAAAATAACCTACTAACGCAAGAATTATGACGTTTGATGGAACCTTGCATTTTCATTTTTTGTGCTCTAATGTCGACTTCAATGGTGAGAAAGTGGTGTATGAGAATCCAGAGTTTTTTATATTTCAAAAAGTTCTATTGTCCACTAGACCTTTCATCAACTTGCTCGAATAGGAGGGTGGTTAATGAGTCAGATAATTCCCAATATGGTTTAAAAGAATAATGACCTATGACTGGCGAAAGCCTTACGATGACTATGAAGGTGATATATGTGTGAGTATGCCTGTTTAGGCTACGAGACATGATGGTCATTGAGTTATGAATATCGCTGCAAGGCTTAGGACGTCCTTCCCCTGTAGCTGTTTCCTTCGCATGTGGTCGAGATAATGTAAGTATTTTCCACGTGGGCTTTGATTTCCTCTAGGCGAGCATTTGTGTAAGTACTGTTTCTTAGCACTAGCTCCTCGACTTCGATTTCTTGGTCGAGTACGAGTTATAAGTTAGAGATATTATTAGGCAGATGATATATGTATTTTTTTTTGTATATTTTTTTGTATTATTTTTGTTATTATTATTGTGTTATGGTACAACACCAGTTCCTTAAGCAGGGGACTGACTCAGGAAGTCCGCTTGGTGGAACATATTGGATGGTTGAAGTGATCGCTCGATTGGATAATATTGTTTCAGAGTCCTCGATCCCTTTTGATCTAATGGATCAGGGATGAGAGAGATGTTATGTTTGGGTTTGTGGTTTGGATGATGTAAGATTTGTCGAAATAGATGTGGTGTCCTTTAACTTCTTCTTTTGATAAATCTTTTATGGCTTGAGCCTCCTTATTGGGAGGGATCTTCTTTAATTTTTCAATAGGGTGAGGCACCTCGTAGAGTTGGAACTTATAGTTGTTAGGATATTTTTTGAGTCTGTTGGTACGCACTTTTTTTGGGTTCCTTTCGGTCCCCAGAATTAGTGGCCCAATTCAGTCCCAAGTGGACTCTGGCGATGGGTGGTGGAGTGATTAATTAGAAAATAATAAGTGCTAAAATTAAAGAGGTAAATTCGTGACGAAAATACCTAATTCGTTGCGATCGCCAGCTATAGATATTTATCAACATTGCAACACGCCACTAATTACGCTTGTGAGGAGGTGAGGATTCCTTCTTTACCGAATCATCGGCTTGCCAATGTCAGTAGCACTGGGTCGCTCGGATGTCTAGATAACCTATTATCCTTTTGTTGCGTTGATTAATTAAGTTAAGTTTCCTGATTCTACTAGAAGTCTAATTATGCGTAGGACTCCTAGTACTATCCCAACTCTAACTATTCTTTTGGTCTTTTGCTTTTAGTTTTGAGTAACTCTCTTAATTATATTTGACTAATCTGAATTTCCTAATGTTGTTATGAGTCCAGTTATTTCTATTGTCTTACTTCTGCTAGGATCCAATTACTTTAAGTGTTCTCATTCTGTTAGGTGTTTAATTAATTTCAAGTATCCTAATTCTATTAGGAGTCTAGTTAATTGTTAGATGCCTAGTACTACTCTAACTTTAGTTGTTTTTTTTGGTCTTTCTATTTTTAATCCTAGTCCAATTAACTCTCCTAGTTCTACTAGAAGTCAAATTGAAAAAGGTCTCCTACTTCTACTAGGAGTCTAATTAATTTTAAGTGTCCTAATCTTATTAGAAATCTAGTCAATTTGGTCTCCTCATACTATTAAGAGTGCAAATATGTTAATTCTATAAACACTAATTATGAATATACTACTTCTATTGAAACTCTAATTTTAAAAAAATTACTAATTTTATTAAAACTCTAATTAAAGTAAATATACTAATTTTACTGAAAATGTAAAGAAAAAGGGTTTTGGCCTGCTATGCTAAGGAGGATCGGCCGCGTTCCTGGGTACCCTCCATAAGCTCCCTTGGGCAAATCAGGTGGCTAAGATTAAAGTAAACTGAATTTAAATTATATGACGATATTTTTGGATTGAAAAGGCAATAATTTTTGGATTATAATTATGGATTAATAAATCAAGATTTAAAATCTAGAACTATAAGGAATGGGTAAATTAGGACTAGAATATAAAATTTAAAGACTGAAATCAGGACCAAAATCAGAAAATCAGACCGTATGATTAAGGACTGGTTCTAGGGACTAAGAACCAGAATCAGAGATTAATGATAGGATCGAAACTTGAGATTTCAGGGTAAAGGTAGAATTTAAAGTAAGGCGGATTTTATTGATTGGATCAAAAACTGGTTCCAGAAACTAAGAACTTGAGCCAGTTATTGAAATTACGGATTAAAAACAAAGAGGGTGTTACTACCTAAGATTGAAAATTAAAACTAATAGTTAAAATCTGAGATCTAAGAACTAGCACTAAGAACTGAAAATTAAAAACTAGAAGAAAAATTTTACCTAAGGCCTGGGCTGCAGAGAGGAATCTCTAAATCCTGAGCTTGAAGGCAAGGAACTCGAAACTTGAATCTCGAAGTCATTGTTGTGTCCCTTTGGGTCGAGATAAGGGGGTCTATTTATAGGTATTTTACTAATTACACGCCTTGTGGGGTGCGTGTAATTAGTCGATCAACTTTAATTACGCGCCCTATTCGGGGTGCTTAATTGAGTTATGCGCCCTGTATTAGGCGCGTAACCACTTTGAGTCGGTGATCGACTGACTGGCTCAGTCCGGGTGTCCCAGTTCTAGTCTAATTAGGCTAATTGTGCACCCAGTATGGAATGCACAATCCGATTGAACACTCTACTAAGTGCATTTAATTGTGGATTTTTGGTGGTCTTAGGAGTTAGAGACCAGATCTGAAACAGACCGATTGAGCGCCGGCGGTTAGACGCTCAATCCGATTGTGTACACTTGTTAGGGCGTGCGATCGGGTCTCAAGGTGGTCGAAAGGAGGGGAAGTTTGGTCTAAGGGGGACTGATTGAGCGTTGGTGGTGTGGCATTCTATCGAATTGCACGCATGGTTCAATGCACATAATTCAGGATTGTCCTCGGTTTGGGTCGGGTCTGAGGCGTAAGGCTATTATTTCAGCCTGCATTTCGAATATATACTATTATTTCAATATATAGTCCCTGCCCTTAGGGTTATGGGATCTGAACCACAAAGCTATTGTTTCAGCTAGTGTCCAACCATATACTATTATTTCAGTATATGGTCACTACCTTTATGAGATTTGAGCCATAAAGCTATTATTTCAGCATGTGTTCAGCCATATACTATTGTTTCAGTATATGGTCCCTACCTTTATGGGATCTGAGCCACAAAGATATTGTTTCAGCCTGTGTTCAGCCATATACTATTGTTTTAGTATATGGTCCCCATGTTAGGGTTTCGAGACCCTCAAAAAAGATAAGTCCTTTTTGAAGAGTCACAGTCGAGGTCAAAGGTTGACCGAACAAACTTATATACTCCGAGAGGGCAAAATGAGAGTGTCTACAGAGTTGTCGGGAAGTTATTTGTTGGTGAAGTTGGAGTGGAATCCGTTGGTGCTGTAAAGGCAATGACAAGATAAGGTAGAGGTAGAGTAGAAGGAGGAGACACGAGGGTGTAGGCCAAGGTGGCCTTTTCCTCAGTGTGGGGTGGTATGGTTTTGTTTGATTATTCTTATTTTATTTAATTCGCACTTTGGGTTTATCGTGAGGTTGTTTTAAAGTTTGTTTATAATTTTTTGAGGAGGTTTCATGTCAAAGGTTTGATGTGGTGATATTATTACTGGTTGGGGTTCTGTGAAGGTTTTGATCGTGAAGTCTATGGAAATTTTGATCTGGGGTTCGGATGGAATTCCAGTTGTCATGTAAATTTTATGTTGCGATGTTTGAGAATTTGGCAATACGCTAAGTTGGATGTTGATCAGAGTTGTAAGATTCAAGTTTGGTTTGATTTCGGAAGTGGGAGGAATGATGGTTCGGTGGGTTAGTGTATCGACAGGTCCGGTGGTTGGCTTCGGGTCGAGTACCATCAATGTCGTATAGGCTGGTGCAGATTTGCTATTAAGTTCATGTTGGGCGATAGGTTCAGATTCGATGATAGTTTTAGTCTTGATAATGGGTTTGTGTTTGATGAGGGGTTCAAGTTTGATGATAGGTTCAGTTTTGGTAATAAGTTCATGTTCGATGATAGGTTTAGACTAGACAATAGTTTGAGGTTTGATGACATGTTTGTGTTCAGAGATCGGTTTACGCTTGATGGTAGGTTTGTCTTTGATGATAGGTTTTGGTTTGATGATAAGTTTATGTTTAATGACTAGTCCAGGTTTGATGGTAGGCTTAGGTTTGAGGTTTAGTTTCGTATTCGGTGGAATGGTAAGTTCGATAGTGGGTCCTTGTTTCGGAGTTGGGGAGATGATAAGTTCGGTGACGAGTTCTATAGGGGGTTGATTCATGAGTTGGTTCTGAAATTGGGTCAACAAGTGATTCTGGAGTGGGTGGTTTGGAGGTCTGTTTGGCGACAGATCCAGATTCAGGGTTTCGTTTTGAAGTTGGTGCGGTGACGCGTTCGGTAGTGACTTTAGGTTTTGAAATGGGTTTTGGTTCGAGAGCTGGTTTCAAGTTTTAAAGCAGATGTAGGGATTGATTCAGGGACTGGTTTTGATATTGATGGGGCAATGTGTTTAACAATGTGTTCGGGTTTGGGGGTTAGTTTCGGAGTTGGTTCAATTAGGAGTTTTGATTAGATTACGGGTTCATGTTCAAAGTTTATCTTTATGATTGGTTTAAGTATGAATAGTGTCGTAGTATATGGATAGATTAATTCGGGAATTGTTTCCAGGATAGGTAAGTGGGTTTGTTTAGTGAATGGTCATGGACTTGGTTTCGATGTCGGCTAAGGTAGCGTGGGGATTGGTATGCTTGTCGATAGGTTGTCGAGTTCAAGGGTAGGTTGAGTTAGTTCGGGAATAAGTGTGTTGAGCTTGGTGATGAGTTTGGTGATAGGTTGAGTTAGTTTAGGGGTGAATTCGGTGATAGTTTGGATTTTAGAGATCTTGGTGACCGGTTCAGGGTAGAGATCTTGTTGACTAGTTCAGGGCGAAAGATAATTTCATATTTATAGGTACGTGGGATAGGGTTAGTTGGTTGTGAGTGAATGGTATGGACGTGGTTCAATGCAGGTTCAATTATGCGAATCAGGCTAGCTGGGTGGAATGGGGCAGGAGTGAATGAGTGTACGACTTCTTACGCGAGTCGAGGGCTTGATGGGGTTTGGTCAAATAATGGGTTGTAATAGGTGACGTTGGTTTGCGTGGCGTTGAGTTATTGGTTTTGATCATGGTCGGGGTATAGAGATTGGTTATGGTAAGGGTATAGGTTTGTGTATAGATCTTGAGCTTGGTCATATGGGTGGTATGGTTGAGGGTTTGTTTGGTTTTGTTCTTGGTTCGTATTGATTTATTTGGAGTCTATAGCTTTGTTTAGGGTGTTTGTTCTAGGGTTGTTGGACGTCAGTGTGGAGAGATTAAGGTCTCCATTCTTCAGTCGGTGTTCTATACGTGAGGCGCGTTCACAGAGGCTAGAGAAATCAGAGTAGTTGCTTAGGATGAGGATGCCTTGAAGAGGCTCTCGGGTATTGCCGATCACGATTTCCATTGCCTCGCTTTCTTTTATTTGATTCCCCATTCGGGTGGTGAGCCTTCTCCAGCGATTGGTGAACGTTGAGAAGTCTTCGTCGTCCTCTTGTCTTGTGTGTATCAAGTCAACGAGACTTATCTTTGCGTGAGTCAGGAGCTGGTACTGGTCTAGGAATCTGTCAGCTAAGTTTTCGAAAGCCTTGATTTTGGCTAGAGGCAGAGTAGTGAACCAGTCAAAGGCTTCTCCTTCTAAAGATCGTTGAAATTAGTGGATGAGGAGCCCATGATTGGTCCGGATTGGTCGACAGTTATTACAGAATAGTGCCAGGTGCTGGTTGGGATTTCCTGTACCGTTGTATTTGTTGAACTTTGGGGGTTTAAAGCCCGTGGGTATAGTGAAATTAGTGTCTCGACAGAATTTGTTGAATCAGAAGGACTATCTTGAGCGTTCTCTCTTAGCCATGTAGTCATCTAGAAGTTGAGGGAGGTCGTCTATGTTTATGTTGGTATCGTCTTTTGAGATCTTGAGGGAGCGTTGGCTTTGGTGGTAGTCATTATAGGGGATGTGAGGGGTACATGTGTTATGTGTTGGAAGAGTCGGAGCATATGGAGAAGTCGGCGTCCTTTCCTCTTGTTGACTTCTCAGGTAACTCATTGTTCATCCCTCAGCCTCTGGTCTTCTACAACTTTGCATAAATTGATGAAGGACTATAGTTGGGCATCGACTTCTTTTCCTCCCTTCATCAGCTTGTTGGTCCAAAATTTGGCTAGCCGTTGAGTTCTGTCTGTCGTCACTCTCTCTGCTACTGTTGCAGTGATTTGTGTTTCATGGAGCGAAGGGGTATGTTTCACTTTCACTGACCGTATTTACCCGGGCATGACGCTGGGCTGTCTAGGGAGACGGCCTAACGTTATACTCGGGATCACTAGGGAGGTCCCATGAGGGTGGGTCGATATCATTAAAGTTTAATTTTCTGTTGCCCAATATTTTAAATAGTTTTATTTATTTTATTTTATTTTAAGTTGAATATATAGTGTGAGTGTGTGCAAAGAAAAAAATAAAAAAAGGCAGAAAATAAAATAAAAAATCAAACTAATTAAATGGGGCCAACCCTAGCTAAAAGAGTCCCATCACGATCTCCAGTCTGTTGGTCACTTTTTTTGGGTTCCTCTCAGTCCCTGGAATAAGCGGCCCTATTCGGTCCATGTGGACTCTGGCAAAGGCGATGAAATAATAAATTAGTAAATATTAAATGCTGAAATGAAGAGGTGAATATTAAATGAAGAATACCTGGGTTGATGCGATCGCTAGCTGCAGATGTTTGTTGACGCTATAGCACGTCACTGATCACGCTTTAAGAAGAGCGGGGGATTGCAGGTTGAACTCCTTTACTGAACGCCGGTCGACCATCTTCAATAACTTTGGGTTGCCTTTAATCTAACTAGTTTGACCTTCTTACTTCTACTAGAATTCTAATGAATCTAATCTCCTAATCCTAGTAAAAGTCTAATTGACCTGGTCTCCTAATCCTAGTCGGAGTCTAATTGATCTAGTCTCCTAATCCTATCGGGAGTCTAATTAACCTAGTCCCCTAATCCTATCGGGAGTCTAATTAACCTAGTCTCCTAATCCTATCGGGAGTCTAATTAACCTATTCTCCTAATCCTACTAGGAGTCTAATTAAAAAGAGGGATTGTGGCCTGTTATGCTAAGGAAGATCGGCCTCGTTCTCGAGTACCCTCCGTAAGCTCCCTTGGGTAAACCAGGTGGCTAAGGTTTATTTTAGAAATATAGGGAATTGAAAACTGAATTTGAATTACAAACTAAGTAGGAATCAAAAACTGAGATCAAGAATTAAGAATTTAGAACTAGAACAAAGAATTCAGACTAGCATTAAGAACTAGAAGGAGAATTAAGAACTAGAAAGAAAATTAAGAATTAGAACTTAGGATCTAGAACTAGAGATTAAGATCTAGAACTAGAACTTAAGAGATTACCTGAAGACTATTGCTTCTTCCTCCCTACTGCAGAGAGAACTTCAAAACTCCTAGGAAAGTTAAGAACTAGAACTTAAGAGATTACATGAAGACTATTGCTTCTTCCTCCTTACTACAGAGAGAACTTCAAAACTCCTAGGAAAGTTAAGAACTAGAACTTAAGAGATTACATGAAGACTATTGCTTCTTCCTCCCTGCTGCAGAGAGAACTTCAAAACTCCTAGGAAGGCCTAAGCTTGAAAGGAGAGAGATTGCTATCAAAATTGGTGTTGTTGACTGAGGTAAGGGGGTCCTTTTATAGGTATCGGGGTAATTCTGTGCCCTTGGGTAGGTGCGCAATTGGTCAGTCGGATTCAATTGTGCGCCCTGTCCAGCGCGTGTAATTGTATTGCATGCCCTGTCCGGGACACTTGATCTAGTTTGAGTCGGTCGTAGACTCTGTGAGTGACCAGCTGATTGACTCAGTCGGGTATCCTAGTTTCAGCTCACTTAGAACTAATTACGCATCTAGTTCGAAACGTGCAATCCAATTAAGCGCCAGCTCATGTGCGCTTGATTGGGGAGTTTGGGCGGTCTGAGGATTTATAGACTAGGTCTAACTAGGGACCAATTGCGCACCTGTGTGAGGCGTGTAATCAGGTCTTGTGGCAGTCAGTGGGAGGTGGAAGTCGGGTCCAAGTGGGACCCATTACGCCCTAGTGGTTGGACGTGCAATCGGATTGCATGGCTTATGTAGGGCGCGTAATTAGGTTCAAAGGTGATCCATAAGAAGAATGAACCTAGTCCAAGTGGGACCAATTGCGTGCCTCTATGAGGCCTGAAATTGGAGGTCTTCCCGGGTCGGGTCGGGTTTGAGCCACAGAGCTATTGTTTCAGCCTGGGTTTCAATCATATACTATTATTTCAGTATGTGGTCCTCGTATTTAGGGTCTTAAGGTCTTCAGAGAAGGTCAGTCCTTCTCTGGAGATCGTAGGCAAGGTCAAAGGTTGACCAAATAGGTTTGTATACTCTGAGAGGGCAAAATTGGGGTGTCTACATCGGGGTCCTGAATAACTTTGGTACCTGTGACACATAGTGCTAGGGTGATCTAAAAGTTCACATGCTCAGTAGGAAAACCTCAATACTAATCGTACCTTATCCATCTAAAACATAGTTTCAATGATCATATTTACATTTCAGATATTAGGAGTTCATAAACATAGTTAGTCTTGATTTAATATTTAAAAGGTTCAATGGTTCACATGAATACCAATTTAACATATTCTCCAGTTCATTTTATATGCAAGTTCTTATGTTCATGGATGACTTAAATCCATAACTTAAGTAATCTCTAATGCAAATATAGTGCTAGAGCCAATGGCAACCGATGGGAATCCTATCCATCGCCGTTCAAGAATAATTTTCATATTGACCAAGCCCCTATGTTGAGAGGGATACTTGAGCGTTTCACATGCTGTCGTCACAGTCAAGATGTGCCGAAGTATGGTTCAATGTGTGTGCCATCGCACAGGATTCGTTCACATCAACTCTTCAAATCACATTCGTATTCTAAAGCATAACATAATGTTTATACAACATAAATAGTTTGAAATTCACATTAACATTTCCAATGTTCAATGGATTTCAATGTTTCAATGAGCATATCATATTTAATGAGTTTCACAGGTTCAATGAGTGTATTCAAAATGCACCAAGTTTCAATGTTTGCCAAGTGTTAAGTATTCAATGAGTTCCACACATTTAACGAATCTTCAATGTTCGATGCATTTTCAAGGGTTCAATAAGTATCAAGTATTCATGGAATTTTCAATGTTCGATTTCAAGTATTTGGACAATTTCCAATGTTGAATGAATCATTAAATACCTAAGAATCAAAGCAAATTACATTTTCGCATTGAAATTCCCCTACCTCGTTTCTCGATGTTGCATTAGAAGGAACGAGATGATCCCTATTGATTGCGCCGAATTCCCTCTTCCACATTTCAAACACAAGTGATATATCAATTGTCGGTTTATCGGTATTAAATGTGGATTACTAGTTTACTCAGTTATGTTCAAAATCGATCGATCGATCGGAATTAAGGTATCAGTGTAACAGGTTATCCGAGTCTGTCCCGAATCGATCTATCAAACATAGGAGTCGATCGATCGAATTTTAATGTGTCACAAATCATTCTTTAATTTCAGGCAATGTCATCTATCGATCAATCAAAGTAGTCTATTGATCGATCAAGACTATATATATAATATATAAACATAGTCATTGCTCTTTGTTCTGTTTGAATTCGATCGATCAAAACTTAGGTTCGATCGATCGAATTCAAAAGGCAACTCATTTGTTTCGATGCCAAATTGATTGCTTTCTAAAATTTCTACACAATTGACCGATCGGTATGGTACATCGATCGATTGATTGTATAACCCAAAAGTTATACAATTTGAGACTTGAATTTGTCTTCTCCTAAATCGATAGGATATTTCAATTGATCGGTTATATGACTTGAAGTCACATTACAGAGACTGACATTAAAGGACACAAACCAATGCATAATCGATCGATCAGAGTAAGAATCGATCGATCGACTGAGTATGTATAACCCTTTTTCTTTTGTTTGGCCTGAAATCGATTGATCGAAATAGGGAGTCGATAGATCGATTCCAAACTTCTTGAACGTTCTAGGTTTCAGAACTAAGTTTCGAGAATCAACAAAAAACCCCAAAATATTCAGACGGTGACTAATGTCCGATACAATGATTAATATTATTACAAGCATCTACCTCTTGAAGCGTGAACGGAGGTCTATCTTGATTTGAGGCGATTAACGTTCAACGTTTATCGCCCATTCAAAGTTTCCTTCTTCTTCCTCTTGATCTTGATGATGGCAATGATCAAGTGAGTTTTGTGGAAGAACACCCTAAAGATTTTAGGGAGGTTGGAGAAGAAGATTGAGGAAGAAGATAGTGACGGTTAGGGTTTCTTAAGGAAGAAGAGTAAGAGAAAGAGGCTAGGGTTTCCTCATGACTTTAATCTTAAGAACTCTAAAGAGATTATGATTTAGGGTTCTCCATAAGGCCTCTTGTATAACTTATTGGGGATTATCCCGTGTTAAGTTGGCACACCAAGGATAGGTATATATGCTTTTACCTCAAGGCTCAAAATAAAAGTTTTAAAATCTACCCACCAAGGTTTGATCGTTTGACCTCCTGTCTATAACTCAACCCTTTAACTAACATGCTATCACGTAGCTTGTATAATTAGTGGCAAAATTAAATATAAGAGCCATTTTAAACCAGATGTGTACCTTTAGTTTAAAATGTTTTCATAAGTTGAAGCATGCAGTGTATCTTTTATTAAGTACATATACAAAATGCCAGTATCAAGTACAGGAAAATGCGAATCATTACATTCTCTCCTTAAAAGAATTTTCGTCCTAAAAAATTTTCATCCTTTATTCGAAGAGATGTTGATATTGGTTATGAATCTCTACCTCATGTTCCTAGGTAGCTTCATCAGATGAATGATTTTGCTACCTAACCAGTACAAGCAGGATCCATTTGGTATGTAAGATCTGTTCCTTTCGGTCTAGAATTTGTATCGGTTCCTCAGCTAGAGTCATATCTTCATGGAGCTCGATGGGCTAATAGTCCAAGATATGAGTCGGGTCCCTTATGTACCTTCTCAACATGGATATGTGAAAAACGTTATGCATGCTTGAAATTTGTGGCGATTAGGCAATCCGATATGCGACTTCAAACTTGACCCAATATCTCAAAGGGTCCGACGTAATGTGGGCTCAGTTTCCCACATTTCTCGAATCACATCACGCCTTTGGTAGGCGAGATCTTGATAAAGACATTATCCCCTTTATAAAAGGAGTGCGTTGTCTCCGTAAGGCCTCTTTTTATAACTTATTGGGGATTATCCTGTGTTAAATTGGCTCACCAAGGATAGGTGTATAGGCTTTTACCTCAAGGCCCAAAATAAAGGTTTAAAATCTACCTACCAAGGTTTGATCCTTCGACCTCTTGTCTATAACTCAACCATTTAACTAACATGTAATCACGTAGCTTTTGTAATTAGTGATAAAATTAAATATAAGCATCATTTTAAACCAGATGTTTATCTTCAGTTTAAAATATTTTCATAAGTTGAAGCATGCGGTGTATCTCTTATTAAGCACATAAACATAATGCCGGTATCAAGTACGCAAAAATGTGAATCGTTACAGTGTCTTAAGGTCGATCATAAATTTGTAAAATCTAATCATTAAACGCAAAACTTCTAACATCATAAGTCAAAGTTTGACTTATGATATAACTTGTGACTGACTTGAGATTAGTTCACTAACCTCTCCCTATGATTGATTTGTTTATTTGAATCATTATTTGAAATATTATGAGTAATATTAGCTCTTTTATGGTTAGTTGTTTTCTTATTATATGCTTCATTTGTATGACATCAATCACTTAAAATTATGTTAAGGCATATGTATGATAAGAAAAAGGAATAAGATATGACACACGACTTATAAGCCTTCGTCATGGTGGGATTCCTTTTACTGTCACGTGGAACTTAGAATATAGGCATTCATGTACAGATCCAACACCTCTATGGGAGTATGGGCCGCCACACGAAGTACATCCAGGTTACTACAGAACCCGTTCTATAAAAAGCGTGACTTAGTGAAGCTTATCGCACCATAGCTCACTATAACTTAATTTGTATTCAAATGATAGGAAAATGCAAATATAATAAGTTATGGATATGATAAGATACATATATGTTAAAATATGTTGTGAAGGACAGGTAAATATGAATAAAGTTCTACATGTGTCGTACCTTACGTGCCACTGTAAGGGTACAATATCTGTTGCCAAGATGGGTCTTAAGGACAATATGATATGACTGTGTCTCGATGTAAGGGGACACTAATGTGCACAACCTCATTGGGCTGAATGGTGGTTTAAGAAATGATATAGAGGTTAGGTGGTTATCTACACATGGACCTTGCATGGTAGGCTCGAGTAGCAACCCTGACACGGGTCGTTTACATAAAATAAATATGAAGTGAAGTACATTGTATAAGCGTTTGGAGCTACAATAAGATTTAAGAAATGCCACGTAAGGTAAGTTGACAAGACAAGTAAGATAAGTGATAAGCATTAGAAGCATTATATGCACTGAAAATTGTTACGTTTTTTCAGCTTTATAATTATGAAATATTTATGAGAACTTTGATTATGATATTTATATAGAATTGTAAAAGTTTCACTTCCACTCACGAGGTTGGACCCACGATCACCTCAGTAGATTATGGTGGATCAGTTGTGCAACCAACTGAGTTTACGTGATTGGGTAGATTGTGGTGGATCAATTGTGCAACCAACTGAGTCCTATGAAAAACTAACATTTGCAGGTGAAGATATGGACTACACTGCCCTGGTGGACTTGATGCGCTGGTAGATGATATGGTTTATGAGAGTGACGACGTGGATGACCAGTTAGACGATGTCAGGTATGTATTAAATATTTAGTAAGACTTTTCGGTAGTTGACCGTAACTTTATTTATGATCATTTTGTATAATGGACTCAAGATTCAATGCAATCTTAATGAAGGGAATTTTAATGTCAGAAGAAATTTTGGTTCATGATTTTTGGGAGTCCAATTTTATGTAAGATCTAGTAAGATATGTATGTCTGCTTATCACCTTACCAAGCGTGCGGTGTCACAATAGAAAATTCTAAGCCCTTGAGATCGGCTAGAATTTTGGGTTGTGACACATTTCATCTCTTTTGACCTTGAATTACGTGATAATATAGAGTCCATTTAATGTAAGGTACATGGCGCACAGTTGCCTCATAATCACCCGGTAGTTTGGGGATTTGAAAATTCGAGAAATTAGGCCGAAGAAATCTAATGGTTGAGGTTAACGAATCCAGAGGGATTCTGTAACGACCCTGATTTTCACAAACGTTAAATCGTTGACCTTTGATGACAAAGCATCTATTTTGACTAGGTTGGATTTAGTTAAACCTTTGACCAATGTGATTGTTGGTGCGCGCTTTTTCTGGGTTCCTCTCAGTCCCGGTTGAATCAGTGGCTCAAATTCTATCCAAGTGGACTCTAGCGATGAGGCGTTTGAAATGTTAAAAGTAAATGGTTTTCTAAGAAGGCTCCTAGTTTGTGTGATCGCTAGCTGCAGATATTTAACGACGCTGCAACACGTCAATGATCATGCTTGAGAGCGGGTATGGGCTACTTATTTACTGAATCGTCCGCCTGCGAACGTCAACAATTATGTCTTTTCTTATGATTTAGATAGTTTAATTTTTCTTTTATTTCCCGTGTTCTTATAGTTCTGATCAGTTTAGACTTCCCTAATTTTATTATGAGTTTAGTTATGTAAGCTTATTCTAATCCTATTAAGAGTCTAGTTAATTTTTACTATTCCTATCCTTATTGAGAGGCCGATTAATTAAGTGTCCTAATCCCATTAGAAGTCTGATTAATTTTAGTCTCCTAATCCCATTAGAAGTCTAATTGTGATCAGGTTTCCTAATTGTACGAGGAGTGCACATGTAGTAGTTCTAGTGAAACTCTGATTAAATCAAGCATGCTAAGTGTACTAAAATTCAAATTGAGCAAGTATGCTAGTTGTATTGGAATTCTAATTAAATCAAGTATAACACTCTTATTAGAATTCTAATTAAAATAGAAAACTAATTTGACTAAAACTTTAATTTGAGCAAAGGAATTAATTATATTAAAATCTAATTAAAACAAATAGACTGATTTTATTAAAAATCTAATTAAAATAAATAAACTAATTTTATTAATATTCTAATTAAAGCAATGAATTAACTATACTAAATTCTAATTAAAGCAATGAATCAATCATACTAAATTCTAATTAAAGCAAGAAATTAACCCATTAAAATCTGATTTAAAGAAATTAATCAATCATACTAAAATCTAATTAACTTAATTAATTAAGTATGCTGAAATAAAATAAATCTACTAATTAATTATACTAAAAAAATAAGAAAAAAATAATAATTAACTAATTCTAAAATTCTAAAAAAAGAGGAGTTTTGGGCCCGCTATGCTAAGGAGGATTGGCCTCGTTCCCAAGTACCCTCCATAAGCTCCCTTGGGCAAATCGGGTGGCTGAGATTAAAGTAAATTAAATTTCAGACTGTAAAATAGTATTTTGGATTTTTCAAAGTCGATTTCGGACTGATAATTATGAATGAAATTATGAACTAGAATTATAGAAATTGAAATTATTATTTAGGATTTTTGGAAATATTAAAATAGGAAATTAAAATCAAAATTTAAATTTAAATTTTAGGGCTGTATTCGGGTCCGAAATCAAAAAATCAAACTGTATGATTAAAGACTGGTTCTAGAATCTAAGGTCTAGAACCAAAAATTAATGATAATATTAGAGATTAAGATTTTAGGACGGAATTAAGGCCTAGGGTCGGTGAATTAGACCGTCGGATTAAGAACTGATTTCGAATTCGAAGAATTAGAACCAGATATAAAGTATTTGTGGTTTGAAAAGGGTGCTACGGTCTTGGACTGAAAATTAAAACTAATAATTAAAACTAAGAGAAAAATTAAAAAAAATCCTAGGTCTAAAACTAAGGTTTTTCCCTAAGACCCGGGCTACAGAGAGAAACCTCGAAGATTCTACGTTTGAATCTCCAAATCATGGCTATGATTCTCTATGGGTTTGTCCTCGGAGTTCTCTGGTTTCAAAAATCCCAAAAAAATCCATTCTCTCTCGAAAATTGTCTAGCCTCTTCGGGAGAATTAAGAAAAAATTTTTTTATAGGTTTTTCTTCAATTACACGCCCTTTTTTAGGCGTTTAACTGAATTACGTGCTAGTTTCCCAGCGCTTAATCACTTTGAGTCAGACACCAACTCAGTGAGCGACCGGTTGACTTGCTCAGCGAGTTTTCTGGTCCTAATAGCGTTAGAACTAATTGCGTACCCATTTTGGGGTGCATAATCCTATTAAGCGCCACTCTCAAAGTGTTTAATTGAGGAAACTTAGGGATTAAGGATGGTGAGGCTAGGCCGGGCGTAGGCCAATTGTGTGCCGGTGGTGTGGCGCTCAATCCGATCACGCGTCTGGTGTCAGGCGCGTGATCGAGTCTCGAGTTGGTCTGGGGAAAGGAAGTTTGGTCTGAGAAGGGACTGATTGTGCACTTGTGATTTTACGTGTAATCGAATTGAGCGCTTGGTTTTAGGCACTTAATTCGGGGTTGTCTGGGTTGGGTCGGGTTTGAATGCTAGACTATTGTTTCAGCGTACATTTTGACTATATACTATTGTTTTAATATGTAGTCTCCTTGCGTGGGGACCTGAGCCACAGAGCTATTATTTCAGCCTAAGTCTAACCATATACTATTATTTCAGCATATTATCCCATATCAGGGTTATAAGGTCAAAGGTTGACCGAACAAATTTGTATATTTTAAGAGGGCAAAATGGGGGTGTCTACAGATGCCCCTCTTTGGCGCACTCTTGCGAAGTAAGAGCACATCGAAGAAGTTGACACCCCTCATTCGAGGTGTCTTCTCGTTTCTCTTGAGAAATCACAAATGTGAATTGGGGATGATGACATGACATGCTTGGCTTTCTTATCTATTAGCGCAAGCTAAAATAGAGCGTTTGAAAGGCAAATGGTAGCTGTCGAAGGGCACATTCCGGGTCTGTGGGTGCATGGCACATCCCGTTGCATGGCACGAGCTAACATAGGGATTTTATACAATTGAGGTACCGAGGCATCAATCAAGCATCCAAAACAAGGTCCAGGGATTGATAATAATAAAATAAAGTATCATGTAATATCAAAGGCTTTTACAAGTCATGTCAGACCGAGCGCATCATTGCTCACACCAATGAGCGTCTGGCATTCCTTTTCCAATAGGCATTTGTAAGTTCTTAGATTAAATATACTCAATGTTCAGTTTCCCAGGGGAATGGCCGGTTTGGGCTGGTAATTGAGGTGGGGGTCTTGTGAGATGTGCTCAATTGAACTCTGTGAAGTGGCACATGCGCTTGATTCATCTGGAGTCGGCCTATAAGTTGGGGATTTTAGTCCTAATGTGTTTGAACAAATGATTATGCACAGTGGAGTGTGTGCTTGATCCAATTCTGCACAGTGGGATATGCACGTGATTGTGAGTTCAGGGGTCGACCTGTAAGTTGAGAATTCTAGTCCTAATGTATTTTAACAAATGATTCTGCGCAGTGGAGTGTGAACTTGATCCAATTTTATGCAGTGGGATATGTGCCTGATTGAGAGTTCAGGGGTCTTAGGAGCTAAAGGTCAGGTTTAAGTGTAATTTATTATGCGCGGGTGATTGGGCGCTTAATCAGTTTCTTTTTGGTATTTAGTATTTAAAGAAAGGTGAGTCGGGTCTATTTATCTTGTTGCTTTGTTCTTCTTTTCTTCTCTCTTATTTTATTTTATTTTTAGCAAGGGGATTTTAAATATTTGGAGTTTTGAAAATTTTGAAATTTTAGGGATTTTAACTTAAGATCAATTCGTTGGTAAAACGGCAGAAAATGTGGCTTCCAAGATGTCACTGAGCAGATCTACCAGTACGGGATTTGTGGACCCGACCGTTATTATGGTTGTCAAAATGACACTTAGCTTACTAGATATTCTGTCTAACCTTCTCGACGAGTACTAATGATTGTCTCTTATGGGAGGACTATAGTGATTCGCGAGTCGAGAGAGACAGGTTTGAAAACATTTGACTTAAACATAGCTAACTATATATTTATGAGGAATATTGAGTAATATAAAAAAAAGTGGGTAGTACTTACCTGGGGGTGATACTTACCTGGATTGTGCGTAGTTTGTACGATATGCTGGCACCGCAGTATCGCGATGGGACATTGGAGATTTCTTCTCTTCATGTCTGCTGTGGTAGGGCTTGGCGATTGTGATGTGATGCCTTGAGAGAAATGATGTCGCGATGGGACTTGGAGGATTCTCCCTTCCTTTAGCTGCGTGTTGGGTGAGTCCTGGTGGGACACGAGAATCAATTTGGGAGAGAGAGCCCTTTACCTTAGCGATGGGATCTGATCAATCTTTCCCTCTTTTCATCATACGACATGGCATGTGCTGTCTGAGCTTTTTTTTAGGTAGCGATGTTAGCGATGGGATGTCGATTGATCGTAGTTAGCGGTGAGATGCTGGTGGGATATTTGCGTGATGGGACATTGGTGTCTTTCTTTGGCAGATTTTGGATTATAAAAGAAATCGCGTTGTGGTTGCGACATGATTGGCTTTGTCTTTGGGCGATTTACTTTTAGCTTTTCGCGATGGGTCATGAGGGTATGGTTAATTTATCATGATGGGACTGGATATTGAGGTGATATCGCATGTGTACACATTATCACGATGGGGATGGTGTCCGCGATGGGGCAGGTGAATAGGCACACATGCCTTTTGTTTTCTGGCGATGAGAATAACCTGAAATTTAGGTGCTACAGATGGGACAAAAGAATTTTGGCCAAGATGGGGTACAAAGGTGTGAGGGTGTAGATTTCCTCCAAAGTCAAGTATTGCGCGCCTGCTTTAGGCCGCTCAATAAGATTATGCACCTATTTTCAGGCGTGTGATCATAGGTTAAAGGGGTCGTTTATGCGCATGCAAGTATGCGTGTGATTAGATCACGCGCTCTAATTATAGCGTGTGATTAAGGAATTAGCAAGTCAGTTTATGGGTGACCTTCCGTAATGAGCGATGTGAGTCAGTCGTTTGATCGGGTTGTGCGGCCTATATCCTGCATGTTATCGGAGCATTGCGCAGTTGGCACGGGTGATGGTTTCATTGAGAGCTTGGGTCGTAGCGCGTGTTTTAGATTGTGCACATTGTGTGATGCGCGTGAATGAGTTAAGCATACGTGTCTAGGCGTGTGATTAAGTCCGTACTCTATATAAGCGAGGGAACTTTCATTTGTTTTCCATTCTCTAGTTTAGTCTCGAGTTTTGACCTTTCTCTAGATATATTGTGTTATGAAATTCGTGTTTTAGTGATATTGGATGATCTAACGATCCAATTGGGATGTCATTTCTTCCTATGTTCATTATTTCACGTGATCTTTATCCTAAGGTAATGCTCGGGGATGACATTATTCTGGGGATGGGTAGTATTGGGAATGAGAGCGCTAGTCTTCACATCGATCCCTTTTAGGGAGTAGTGAAAGCAACACTGAGGAGATGGCGGTAGAGGACGCAAAGATAGTGGAAGAGCAGAACTAAAAAGTGGAGGGATGTGTTTCCCAACCAAGTATCCCTGAAGACTCTGATTGGATGCTCAGAGCAGGGTCTGCTCCTCTCTTCGTCTCAGTTTTGAACCTAGTCTTCGTTTTGGGTTGTAAATTCAGGAGGTCTGCCTCCGATGATACTTGTAAAACTTTTGGGTTATGAATAAAGAGGCATTTTCTTTGTTTTATTGTGCTTGTTTATTCATTTAACTTATTAACGGATTAGGTAGATTTATCTGATTTGTTTGACTTAGTTTTGATTTAGCTTAGAGTTTTAGGATTCATTCCGAATTTATTCAGGGCTTATCCTGCGGTTAATTTCCTTTATTGAGTTTGGTTTAGGAGGTTCGCTTGGTTTTGTTTAGTTTGTTGGGGGCATTTTTTTGCTTTATTGAGACGTAAAAGGTGTGAGTTTTCAAAGGTTCTAGATGAGTATTAAATGTTTAAGTCTTATTAGTTTATCTAGGCTTGGGGGATTGGTGTTTCTTAGGGGGTTCAGTGTTGTGTGATCATTGGTTCATCTGAGTTTGTCATGGATTGTGGTATTTCAAAGGGGGTATGTGCTTGGTTTAGATTTAATTAGATTGGAATGATTTAAAGGTGTGACACTTGTCATTTGGTAATTCGGGGCGTATAGTATAGTCTATAAATGTGTGAGCAAAATTTTTGGGTTCTTGTTGTTTTGCATTTATTCCAAGCTTGGGATTAAGAGTTTTGAGGCATTTTCTTGTTCATTAATGTCTTTTCTTCCTTTCTTTTTTGTATCCCGAGTGTTGTACCCGAAGAGTTGTGCTTATTTAGTGGAGTATTGAGAATGGACGGGATTGGGAATGTAGGGTAGCAGTTGAATTGCTGCCATGCTAATGGAAGAGATGGAGGAGAAAAAGGTGAAAGAAAGGAAACCCAAGAGTAAGGCAGGGTCAGAATTCTTGTGACCGATGACTATTTTTCCCTGGTAGGCTTTGCAAATCCCGTATTAGTTGCTCTTCCTTGTTATGGTTTCCAAGGTGAGCTTCTAAGGGTGGATCCCACAGGTCCTAGGTGGCTATCCATGAGCCACTCTTTCTTTTCTGCCGGTTCGGGACAAGGGAGAGAGGTTATTATGGTTAGAATTCGTTCAGGGCGCTTCCCCGCTCTGAGCTTCTTCGAGATTTCTAGTTTCCTGAATAAATCCGGATTCGGGCATTGCCTGAACGGGCTTTTTTTTAAAGTTTTTTTTTAAGTTTATGAAGAGATTATGATTTTAATTTCTTTTATAAATTCAAGTTTAGTTTATTTTGTAGCTTATTTAATTTGTTTTGAGTGTGAGGTTTAGTTGTTTAATTTATTCATTTTGGATCGAGGCATGTTAGGGGCATTTGTTTGTTTTGGCTTAGTTTGGGCTTAGTTGGAGTGTATGACGATGGAGATATTTTCCATGTTTAGTTTTGCCTTAGTTGGGGTAAGTTTTTTTTGTTTAGTTTTGGTAGGAGTGTGTAAACAGTGTCGGGGCATTTTTTTTAGTTTAGTTTGGAGCATTTTCTTTTAGTTATCGAGGTGTATATTTCTTTAAGTCTGGAATGTTTTGGATCAGGCCTAACAAGGGCGTGGCTTAGGCTAATAATTAGTGTCCGAGATCAACCAATTTAGGCCTGTGAACATACTGTTCTGGGCATTTTTTTAAATGTTTTTTGGGGAATTGCGTGCTTCATATCGAGCGCATAAATTAATTGCGTGCCAGAGGGTGGACGCGCGTTCAGAGCGTGTGAACATAATTAAGCACCAGTTTCTGATTGTTTGACCGATTTAAATGCATGGTACCTGTCACGTGATTAGGGCAGTGGTTGGTTACTGTACGGGTGACCATTGGCATTTGTGCGCCACTGTGTGGTCGCTTGAAGAGATTACGCGCTTGGTAGGCTGCGTGCAATCAGATGGTCAGGTTGGTTTGAGCGGGCGACGATTAGGTTGCGCGTTCAAGACTTGTCGCATGATCTAGATTAAGCGTGGTGAGAGTGGTGTGTTATTGATTTGAGCACACAAATTTATGTGCGCTATTTGGCCGTGTCTTATAAATAGTTCAACATTTTTTATTTTTGTTGCACGATCCGTTTTAGTCTTCAATTCTCGGTTTCCTTGTTTCTTTGTGCTCTAGTTTTCGTATTTTCGTGATATCTTGCTATTCGGCTATCCGTTTTGAGTGCTGTTTTCTTCGTTCTCTTCAAATTTTCAAGCTCTTCATTCTAGGATGGAGGGTGAGGATATTGGTGGGTGCGATCTTACTATTTCTGAGCTGGAGAGGATGTTAGGGGAAAAGATGTGTGAGACTTCCGAGGCTCGGACCGACGTTGTCGGGGAGGTGGATGTTGGCGAGGTAATTAAAGACGAGGTATTAGAGGTTGACCAGTCGGGGGTTAGAGAGGAGGTGCTCGAGATTGAGCATGAGGTTGCTGAGGATGAGGGTGAGAGGGTTGAGGGTGAGATACTTGAGTGTGAGAGAGCTGAGGGTGCGGGAGCTGAGGGTGCAGCTGAGGAGCACTGAGATCGTAGACACTTCTCGCTGGAGGATTTCTTCGCTCGAGGCCGAGTAAGCATCCATGAGTAAGAGTTCTTTCATTTTCTTAGGCATTTAGGTTATGACATAGGCTCATTATGATCTAGAAACCCTTCTAATTTATGTCAAACCTGCATTGAACCTTGGTTGTGTGCTCACTCATGCATTATGATGACATCTAGAGATAGGTCATATTTCTATTTTGTTGCCCTTATCATGTTTCATTGTAAATTGTTATTTGTATTTGGGGCATATTTGACTAGCTTTTAGTTTTATATTTGTTTATCTTTCTTCATAGGTATGTGTTAGTTTTACTGTTATTATTTGTGTTTCGTTCAATAGGAGCCTTCGCAGCTGACTCAGCTCGGCATGAGCCGAGTCTCATACTTGATATCGTGTCTTACCGGAGTTTTAGCGGGCGCGGCTGGTGTCTTTCGGCTTCAGACTGATCCTGGAGCTGGAGCCCTTTCAGGTCGATTGTGGCCTAATCACGGTAATCTTGGAGAGGTGGAGGGAGGCGCATCAGGCGCTTCTCTTCCAAGTAGGCATGATGTTGCCGATTTAGAGGATTGGGTCCTCATTACCGGCCTTCGTTTTGAAGGCGAGCCGATCATAGGGCAGATGGCAGGACATTATTTGGAGGTGTGTGAGGAGATTTTGGGCATGTCATATAGGTCGAGCGGCTCGGGTTCAGGTGTAGTTCGAGTCACTTGGTTTTTTTATACTTTTACGGGCGGCTTCGTCTCCCCGAGGCACCATTCGAAGGCGAAGGCGACCAATGAGGCGCATTGTGTGATAGTGGCGGGCCGGGAGCTCGGGGTGGAGCCGGGGTTAGTTGCAGATAGGGTGCTTTAAGCATTCTTGATGCACTTCCTTGGTGCGGTACTCTTCTCTTCTTTGACTCGGGGATGCGTCACCGGGTTATTTTTTATGGTTCTTGGGGACTTGGATCGAGTCCCCACCTATGCGTGGGGTGCGGCCGTATTGGCGCATCTCTATGAGCAGCTTTACCATGGAGGATGGGGCGTCACATCGCTCGGAGGTTTTCTTCCCTTCCTCCAGGTGAGTTTTAGTTAATTAATGTCATAGTGCCTCTATTTTTTTCTTGGTCTTTTGATAGTAACATCTACTTAGCATTTCTTCTATTTTATTTTCTAGTTTTGGGCATAAGATCACTTCACTTTTCTTCGTCTGGGGGTTCCGTTGGAGGTGAGGTTCACGTTTTCACGGATGAGCGTGTGGATAGAGGCGTTGAGGGGTCGCCGTTGGTCTTCGGATCTTCAGACCGCGTGCGGTCTCTTTGAGGATATGTAGGCAGGGTAGGTATAGATCGTCATGCGTACATTTTTTTTTTCGTTTTGGTCTTTTAGGATCTGAGTCTTCATTGAGGGGTTGGCTCGTTTGCTTGGTTGTAGGTGATTTGGAGGCCGTATGTAGACGAGGAGGATGCGGGCGTGCCAGTAATTTAGTATGGCTGGCCCTTCTTCGATGTGGACATATGGGTCCATTATTTTGAGAGGGTGGAGAGGATCCACACATTCCGAGTGGTACAGTAGTTGGGGCTCGCTCAGGGAGTCCCTCCAGAGATTCGCCATAGAGTGGCAAAGAGGATGACCGGCCCTCCAAGGTAGAATTTTGCAGAGCGGATGGCGCTTCGGATAGCAGATTTTAGAGCTGGTGGGACCAGGATTATAGGGGCGCGTGATGAGGCGGACGCCCAGTAGTATGTGCGGTGGTTTAGTGCATTGGGTGGCGGGAACCTCTTCACACGTCCCTTCCATGGGAGTGGCTCTTTCGCGATCGGTGGGCCAGAGTCGGCGTCAACTTTGTGGGAGTGGTTGGCTGCATTGGAGCAGGGCCATCTCACCGCGAGCATGCAGAGGGCATTAGATTCCCTCCATAGGGCGATGGAGAAGATGGGGTGTGCTCCTTGTCCGGATGAGGAGATACTGCACTCCTTATCCTCCTCGATTGCTCAGGCTAGGGCAGCGAAGGATGAGTTGGGGGCTCGTCTAGCGAAGACTCGACGGCTCCTGGTGAGTTAATTTATGATTTTTTTTTTTATGTGGACTTGGTCTTCTGGTCATTCTGACATGGCTGTGGTGTCTCATTTTATTTTGGACAGTCTGAGAGGGAGGGTGAGGTTGCTCGTCAGGCGGCGACGATCAAGTTGTTACGCGGTCATTAGTAGGCCGGCCGAGAGGTGGAGGCCTGCTTACGATTTGAGATTGATTGATTGGTAGGTGTCTTTGCAAATATGGTTTTGTTAACTGTTAGCATTGTAAGCTTGCCAACTTATGTGTTTATTGTTATTCGTAGAGAGCCGAGCTTGCTGCTAGAGGCCTCGTTCGGGCATTTGGTCCATCTTTAGTTGCTTCCTCCAGTCGGGAGGATCTAGCGATGACTCAGCTTCGGGCCAATCTAGCTCATTGGGTATGTTCCATTCAATCTTTTATCTTGTTTGTGTCATTGCAGTAATTTGTTGGGTGTCATTGTTTCACTTTTTTAGTAGCTTACTAATATCATAGGTATATCAGCGTCGGGTTGTCGAGGATCTTCAGGCGAGGGAGGCGACCGTTGCCTCTCTGCGCTCGGAGAGTCAGGTATAGTTTTTTTTTTTTTTTGATTTGGGGTAATTCTATTTCGGTTATTTCATCTTTATTTTTTTTCTGAAATGTCTTGTGTTGGTTTGTTTAGTTCTTTGTGCAGGCTATTCCGGACTCTGCTCCAGAGGCTCCCCCTCAGGAGTCAGTTCCTATCCCTACTCAAGTATATTTTAGTTATTGTGTTCGTAGTTTATTTATCATTATAGTATTTTTCTGATGTATTTGTTTGTTTCTATTGCAGCCGCCTATGTTTGTTGTTCCTTCCGCCTCCTGCTAATCCAGTGACTGCTAAGACGGTTGGGTGGCTCCTGGAGGAGAGGCTGGATTTGGTATAATCCTTTCCTTTTCAAAGTTTCTTATTTTGTTAATGTATATATATTAGTTTTCCTTTGACTTGGTGTGGTTATGTAGGTCCGTCAGCTTGAGGAGGTGCGTCTAGAGGTGGCGCGAGCACGCGCCACTCCCGAGGTGAGACGAATCCTTGGGGAGACGCAGAGTCATGATGACTTGTTTGTCGAGATGATGGATGCGTAGAGGACTCAGACTGAGGCAATAGAGGCAGTGCGTCGGACGATGCGTGCAGAGTCGTAGGCGACCCTAGATCAGCTGCAGTATCAGTTGGCGAGGAGTGAGCGGGGGATACATAGGTTGGCTCGTCAGCTTGGTGGGTCGGAGTCGAGGGCTACGGATACCTTGGCTGGGTAGTCTCATCAAATGTCCCATGATCATGTTAGGGGCGATGCTCGTGAGGATTCTGTTGTTCGTGAGGTTCTTATGAGGTATCCTCCTCATTCGTGATCGAGGCTATCTGCTAGTCAAGCGAGTGAGGGGGGTTCTGTGGCGGGGCCCCGTCGTCTAGAGATTCCAAGGACTCCAAGTGCAGGGATTGTGTTTTCAGAGTACCAATCTATGGACCTTCGAGCTGATGATACTGGGGACATCGACACTCATCCATCCCAGTGGCAGCGTAGGGAGTAGGGGTGTGTGTATGTATTTTTTACTCTGTGTGTGTGAGTTGTACATATAGGGGGATGCCTTCGGTGATAAGTGTAAAAAGAAATGAAAAGATTTTGACATATATATAGAGAGATTCTTGGTTTAGATGTACCTGATTGGCTCCTTTTTCTTTTAGTTACGTCTTGCATATACTTTTGCTTTTTTAATTGCTTTAGCGCCATCGATCGTCATTGGGACTTGGATTCTTCCTGAGCTGGCCCGATGATGGTTGAAGGTTGCTTCATATCTGCACATGTGAGAGTAACATTGACATTAATTTTTGTTCTCCCCCTTGCTAGTTGTCAAGGGGGTAAGTGTCTCAGACCGAAGTCTAGTAGCAAAAGATGCATATGTGCTCTTTTTTTTTTTTCTCTTTTTCTTCTTTTTTTTTTTTAAATTTTATTTTTTTTAAATAAAAATGATGTAGCAGGGAAAGCAAACAGCTAAGATAGAAATAATAACAAAACAATAAAAATAATAATAAAAAAAATACCCCAGTGTAGGAGCGTGGTAGGATTGGCAGTATGGTATCTTCGGTAGCCCTTTCCGGATAGTAGCTTTGTCATTCCTCATCTTTTTTGTGGACAAGCCGGCGCTTCTGATATGATTCTTCTTCTAATCCAAAAAAATGCCCCAGCGTCAAGATGCAATGGAGCTTTTCTGGGTTTCGAGATGAGCACTTTGGGTCTATAAGCAGTCATGGGTATTTGCTGAGTTAGTTTTGAAGAAAAGTTGACCGGTGCTGTCATTGAACTGGGGAGGTCTATTTTTTTTTTTTAGGCCAATTGTATACATGGGTCTATCTTAGGGTGGTGGCCATCCTATCCCATGGTTATTAGGGGGAAGTATGGTATGTATAGTAGGTGATTGCATCAGTCATCATTCATCAGTTTTCAGTTTCATTTCTAGGATGATCCTGTAAGGCTTCTAATTTATCGTCTGAAAAGAAGAGGGGAGTAAGGCTCAGTGATATGGGGAATAGTTCGTATCTAATGCTACCCAAAAGGGGTGAGTAACAATCTTTTTCTCAGAGGGATACGGGATGCCATGATCGAGCTTCTTCGTCATGTTTTGGTACCATCAAAATCTCACATTCTATGGTTAGCAGGAGTTTGTCCTCCTACCACCTTACGACGACATCTAGTAGTATGGGGACATCAGGGATGCCCTCGCAGCTTGCTTATACATTTCTAGTAATGTTACGAGGGATGTCCTCATGGTCTGCTTATGCTTCCCTGAGCTCATTGACTTGTTCATTCATTGTAATGTTCTCACTCAATTTTTGATATGTATATTGTTTTAAACCATCCTACTAGTGAAAGAATAATGAGTTTTAATTGAACCTAACATCTTCAATTTTTTTTTCGCTCTAACGTCTCCTCCAATGGCGAGGGAAGGGAAATGAGGACCGGGTATTACTTATGCTTTTGAAAGAGGTTAGATAGGTCACTAGTCCTTTAATCAGATTGCCCGAGTGAGAAAAGGTGGACGATAAATGAGAGGTCTTAAGGATATTCTAAGAATTGAAGGCGTATGACCAATGAATGGGTCGTGACGACTACGGGGGTGATAAGTATAAGTATTTAACCATGGGATGTCACGATCATAGGAGTAAGGATAATATTTTCTAAGGTGCATGGCATCCCAAGGGCTAAGGAGTTCTTCCCCGTCTTCGTTTGCCAATTTGTAGGCATTTCCAGGGTATGCGACTGTTTTGACATATGTGCCTTCCCAGTTCGATTTCAGTTTTTCTTTTGGATGGGCGTATTTGGAAGGCATGATTTTCTTTAAGACTTATTCTCCAATATTAAAGGTTTGTTCGAGGACTTTCTTATCGTAAGCCCTGGCCACTCTCCTCTGATATACTTGAGCGTGATCATCTGCCCTTAGACGTGTTTCATCGAGCTGCTCTACCTGCGTGAGTAGGGAAATTCTCCTCTCATCTAAGGATAACTCATTATGAAGTTGAATTTATATGAATGGTACTTATATCTCATATGGTAGGACTGCCTCTATCCCGTAGGTAAGGAGATAGGGAGTTTGGCTAGTGGTCGTACGAATAGATGTCCTATAGGCCTATAGTGCTTCTGGTAGTCGTTCAGGCCAGTCGGCTCCATTTGCTTATTTCTACTATGCATTTTCAGGATTCAAATCAGCATTTTGTTCATAGATTTTGCCTGTCCATTGCCTTGAGGGTAGAATGGTGATGAGTGGCATAGATTGATGCCGTACTTCTTACATAACTTTTTTATCTTCTTCGTGATGAACTGTGGTCCGTTGTCAGTAATAAACATCCTGGGTACTCCAAACCTGGTGGTGATATTTCGAACAATAAACCTTATGATTGTTAAAGTGGTGATTATGACATAAGATTTAGCTTCTGGCCATTTGGTGTAGTATTCGATTGCTGTAAGTATGAATTCGTGCTTGTGAGTGTTTCCAACGGTGTCTGAGAAAGGTCCGATGATATCGAAGGCCCACATTGAAAACGGCCATGGAGAAGTCATATTATTGAATGCAACTGATGGAGCTTTGATGAGTGTGGCATGTTCTTGTCATTGTTTGTAGGATTGGACATAAAGGTTGCAATCTCTGATCATTGTCAGCCAAAAGTAGCCTTGTCATGTAACTTGATCGGCGAGCCTCTGTCTACCAGAGTGGGCACCGCAGGCACTGGTGTGTGCTTCTTGGATGATGTATTATCTTTCAGCAGTAGTGACATATCATAGTAGTACTCCTTTAGTGAAGGCCACTTTATATAATGTTTCACCGAGTATGCAGAATTGGGCACATTGGTTCCTTATAGTCTTCCGTTCAATCTTCATGGCATATTGAGGGACGTGTTGATATTTCAAGAAGTTCTAGATGTCGAAATACCAAGGTTGCCCATCGTCGGTCGGTGATTTTTCAAATCCGAACATAACGACTTCGATTTCTATCTTGACTTAGTTTTTCAGGGTGATTGCTTCTTTCGGTCCTGTACTTGTGGGGAGGACGGGTAATTCTCTCTTTACGGTCCATGCTACCTCGTGGGCGGGTACTGTCAGCTTTTCGATGAAGAAGGTCTTGGTATTATGCCCGATAGGTATTTGGATGACTGAGGCTAGCGGGGCTAAGGAATCTGCGAGCTCATTTTCTGATCTAGGGATGTACGTGAAAGAGATTTTTTCAAATATCTTTATTAAATATTGAGCAGTTTCTAGGTATGCCATTAGTCTCCTTTCCTTAGTTTTCCATTCTCCTTATAAAATTACTAGTTTGGAATCACCGATGGTTTTTAACTGTTTAATACCTAATTGTAGCACTGCTCATAGTCTAGTTATAAAGGCTTCGCATTTAGTGACATTGTTAGTGACAGAGAAATCTAGTTGAAAATATTTAGGTATGACAACTCCCTCTAGGCTTACGAGGACTATCCTGATGCCTTTTCCTTTGTGATTAGAGCGCCGTCAAAATAAAAGATCCATGAGGTCTTATCGGGCTCTTTATTATGAATCGTGAATATGTCCTCATCGGGGAAATCCACATGTATGAGTTCATCACTAGGGAGTCGGAGATCTGTAAGGTAATCGGCGATTGCTTGCCCTTTGATCGATTTCTGTGTGATGTAAGTGATATGAAATTCTTACAGGAGCATATGTCAGCGGGCAATCTTTCTTGATGTTACGAGCTTCTCGAATACGTACTTCTGAGGGTCCATTCGAGCTAGTTCTAGTATTTTATGTGCTTTGAAGTAGTGTCGTAATTTGGTAGAGGCCCACACCACTGTGAGGCAAGTCTTTTCCATTGAAGTGTATTTTCGTTCGTATTCGACCATCGTCCTACTGAGGTATTAGATAGCCTTCTCTCTCTTACCGTCTTCTTTATATTGTCCTAGAATTACTCTCATTGCTTTGTCGTTCACTGAGAGGTATAGAAATGGGGGTCTTTCGGGGATAGGTGGCGATAGTATTGGCGAGTTAAGGAGGTACTTCTTGATGTTATTGAAGGCTTGCTGACATTGATCATCCCATTTGTACTCAGCTCCTCCTTTAAGTAGTTTGTAGAAAGGATCACATCTGTCCTAATGCTGGGAGATAAATCTCCTGATGAATTATAATCTTCCTATCAGGCCTCGTAACTCCTTGATATTACTGGGAGGCGGCATCTCGAGGATGGCTGACTTTTGTAGGGTCAACTTTGATCCCTCGCTTGCTAACTATGAAGCCAAGTAATTTTCTCGAAGTGACCCCGATGACACATTTCTTCGAGTTCATTTTTAGCTGATATTTCTTAGCTCTTTGTAACACCAGTCGGAGCGCTTCAACATGTCCTACTCACGTTTGAGACTTTACTAATATGTCATCGACGTAGACTTCTACACACTTATGCTTCTTATCGTGAAAGATGGCCATTATGGCGCGTTAATATGTGGCTCCTGCGTTCTTAGGCCCAAAAGGCATGACAACATAACAATATGTTCTCCATGGTGTGGTGAAGAAAGTCTTCTCTTGGTCAGACTCTGCTAATTTGATCTGATTATATCCAGAGAAATCGCAAAAGAAAGGATAGCATCTCATGTCCTGCGGTGTTGTCGACTAGAGTGTCAATGTGTGGAAGTGGGAAGTCATCTTTTGGGCATGCCTTGTTGAGGTTTCGAAAGTTGATGCAAACCCGTACTCTGCCGTCTTTCTTGGCGACAGGTACTATGTTGGCAACCCACTTAGGGTAAAGAACGACTCAGATGAATTTGGCTTTGTGTAACTTGTCAACTTCCTCTTTAACTTGAAGGGCCGTTTGTGGGTGCATCTTGTGAAGTTTCTACTTAATAGGCTTTGCATCGGGTTTTAAGACGAGGCGATGTTCTACTAAACTTGAGTCTAAACTGGGCATATCCTCATAGGACCATGCAAAGGAATCGAGGTGTTCTTTTAGGACTTGTGCAATTTGTTGGCGTCCGATGGAGTTGAGCCTTGCGCTAATTAGTAGCTTCTTTGGTTTCTCTTCAGTACCAAAGTTATGTTCTTCTGTGGGTTTCGCGACAGCTTGGGTTTGGTCATCGAAATGCTTGATAATCCGTTAGAAGTCCAGTGCCTCCTGGGCAACTAGTGTTCTTTCATCATCCTCGATAAGTTTCTATACTGCGAAATTGGTATACTGGGGATCTGAGTTTGCGAAAGGTAACCCTTCATCGGCACAATCTATGACTGAGAGATCTTTGGTAAGGTGAAGGTCCAGACTACTGATTCTTCTCTCAAAGTCATGAAGTATCTCGTTCGGTATGATCACTGGATTGTTATTTAGACGAGATGCTTTACGTCCTTGTGTACGGAATGGGATAGAAACCTTAGGAGATAAGTCTCCTTGTTGGCCACAAATTTGGTTCGGGACGAAGAGTTCCCTTTCTTTTATAGGGTTTTTTTATTTTTTTGGATTTTGTATTTATGTATTTTTAGGGTTTTTTATTTATTTTTATTTATTTTATTTTTGATAATAAATATGGTACAGGGTCGGTCGCCTCAAGGGGCGCCAAAAGAATTGCCACCTCTAGTTGAGGGAGCGAGACGGTTGCTGAAGCCGTTCGAGCGATTCTTCAGGAAATACTGACTTGTTTTGAATTTGGCATTTTTTTTTTCTTTTAAAGTCCTCATCTGATGAGATCTTTTGAATGAGTGACGTTGGTGACGGTGGCACTAACGTTTGGATTTTGTCTGGCACATTGATCGTCTCTTCTTCAAAGAAGCTCTGAAGATTGTAGTCAATTGAACTATCATCCTCTTGGTTGTAATAATGTTATTCTTCCCACCGAGGGGGATCTCCCAAAGGATCCTTAGGGGTAGCAAGTTCTTTTCCTTGATCTTTATAATATGCTCGGATGAGTGCGCATGCTCGATAGCAAAGTTGATAATGGTGAAGAATGCAGGGGGATTCCCAAGGATATTCCCTGTAATATCCCTGATATTTTGACCTAATTTCATTTACCTCGATAAGCGTGTCCAAAAAATTTTACGGGTTTTGTTGGACTTTTGGTTAGCTTTGTATTTGATGAGAATGATGGTAAAATGGTATTGTCAATAGATGTGTGTAAGTCATGAAAGCGATGACTTACACAATAAGGTTGGTATTTGTGTTTAACACCGGATAGGTTTAAACTTAAGTGGATAAGTTACATTTATAAAAATCTAGATATTTTATGTTTAGCTTTTAGTTATAAGGGAGAGAGTGCAAGAGAAGTTAACTTCTCCCTCTCGTTGGAAATCAAACCTCTAAGGCTTTGCCTCCTTGTTGATCCTAGATCTAGTGAGCTTGAGAACTCCTCTTTCCATCTCAACCATTAATTAGCCTTGTGCTTAAAATCCGATCAGTTTGAACTATTAAAAGAGAAGAGAGATGTGGAGAGTGAGCAGTTCCTTATAATTTTGTTGTGGCTGAGGCAATGACAACCTCATTTGAATGATGAACTGTTTTGGAGATTTAAGCCATTGAACTTCGAAGATTGGTTCCGGTGCGTGCTTTCGTACAACGGAGGCAACGGCTTAAACTACAAGAGGTAGGCCTTTAAACATCCTTTTGTCTTTTGAATTCAATTTATGTTTAGAATAGTATGTAGTATGTTTAAAGGAGATCTAAGGGCTGTGTTTGGAAATGAAGAAAAAGAATCCGGGCATGTTGAGTTAACAGCCACAGAACCTGAAGAATTCGACTGTCGATTTGAAAATCGACTGTCGAAATTGGAAATCGACTGTCGATTTGAAAATCGATAGTCGAAATGAGAATTTTTGGCCTGAGACAAATTCTGAAATTCGATGGTCGAATTTAAAATCGACCATCGAATTTCAAATTCGACCAACGAATTTGAATTCGATGGTCGAATTCTCTCCTGCTTTTGGCTTTTAAAAGTTGGTTGGATTTTTTCTTCTATAAGCTTTTGGGTTGATTTTTTTGTTCTATATTAACACAGAGAGTGTTAATATATGTAGGTTTTGACGATTGGGAGTCCTTGGAGAGGACTGCTTGTACATGCTTTTGAAACTTCTTGGTTAAGGTAGGGGAACCCTAATTATTATTTGTATAAATTTATAAGCATAAAATGTTATAGACAATTTCTTTTAGAAGTATAAAATTTGGAAATTCTGTTGCACACAGTATAATTAAAACTTTGAACATATGACACAATCTGAAAATTTGTAAACCTTGTCATAAATAAGAATCCTTGGAAATCAGAACCTCAGCTAAATTTTGAATCAGAACCTCAGCAAAATTTTGAATCAGAACTTCGAATCAGAACCTTGAAAAATCAGAATTATGTTATGAATAATAAGCTTTGATATGTGTTATCATTTGCATTTGATTTATGGTTCATAAGTACGATGCCCTAGATTCTACCAACCGTGTTGACGGTAAAAACTTTGGCGCAAGTTTCCCTCATAGCGTAGGGGCTTGTTGCATTTTCGAAATGGGTTCATGAACGACGATGGTCAGTAGGGTCTTCCCATAGGTCACGTAGTCCGCTCTCATGCTATAGGAAATTTGGGAGATAAAATTAAGTTATAAATTTAAGCATGCTAAATCAGAACATTTTGAACACTTTAGATTATATTATCAGTTTTGACTCAGGATTAGAACTGGAGATTTAATTTGAAAAGCATCATTGAAAAACCATATTTGATCCGATTCCGTCTTTTGAAAACCTTTACTTATAAAGAAATGCAAATAGATCATCTTCCTCTATTGAGCTTGGTCAGTTAGCTCACCCTCGACTATATCGTCAGTCTTGAGACTGACCTTGGGTCAGAGGATCCGGAGGACTCCGATTATATTCCCGAGGAGGATTTGGACATACCAGCTGAGGAGTTCTTCCCGTGATCTTAGATTCTGTATTTTTGGTATTTTGTCTGGATATTATTTTGGAATGTTGAGCCTTAGGCTATTATTTTTGTTCTTTTGATATCACTTGAGGAACCATTATTGTGAACCTCTATTTTAGGTGATCGGATTGGCCATCACCGGTGGTTCTTTTTGGTTCCTCACAGTGATATATCTAATTTTGTTATATGAAGCTTTTGTTTTTTGATTAACAATGTTGCCTCTGTCTTTTGACCTTTGTTTATGTTGCCGGCTTCTGTTTGTTACGGCTTATTGAGAAATCAATAAGTTGATGAACCGGCCTTTCCTATACTTTAGGGATTGGAAAAGTCGGGTCGTCACATTCCCATCCTTCTAGGTTAGAGTGGAAGATGATATCGAATTCATCTTCTTGATCTGATAGTGCTTGAAGTCCTAGACTGACTTGCTCCGCTTACTCGAGTGTCGGGAGGTCTATCTAGTAGTCCTCGTCATCACAGGAGGGAGGTTGCTACTCTTCCTCTAGAGATTTTTGAAATATTTCATCTTCTTGATCTGATAGTGCTTGAAGTCCTAGACTGACTTGCTCCGCTTACTCGAGTGTCGGGAGGTCTATCTAGTAGTCCTCGTCATCACAGGAGGGAGGTTGCTACTCTTCCTCTAGAGATTTCTGAAATATTTGGAGTTACGGCGAATCCAGGATGTGGAAGTGTCTAGTTCAAGTCCCTCTTCAAATTCTATGAGGGTGATGCGAGTGTTTCCCCATAGGTCAACCAGATGACGTGGGATCTTCTGCTTCTTGTGTCCGTAGTTGAGCTGGTAGGTCGTTACTTGTGTCGGTGGTCACAGGGTTGGAGTGATTCGATTCTTCTATCGTAGAGTGTCGGGTCTAACAGCGAAGCACTCTAATATGCTGACGCATGCCTTACAGCGGGATTGGTTTGGGTAAGAGATGCAAGGGGAGTCCCAAGGGCATTCCCATCCCTCAAGGCTAAAGCCGAGGTGGATTGTATACAAGTTAGTATTTTCTTGTGGAGTGTCATCTTTTTTCCATGTTAAGCGTAAGTGCTCTTCACTTTCTTGCAAGGTTGCTATGTGAAAATCTTTGTTGTCAGTGGATTGCCAATCTTCTACTCATGGGTCGAGTTCTTGAGGTTCTTCTCCCCTCTCTTCTGTAAATTCCTTAGTTTCTAACATGGGTTTGACTCCTTCAAGCGGCTTATCAATATAGTCGTTTAAATTGGTTAAATCATTGAATGCTTTAGTCATTTGCTCAATTTTTGCTTCTTGGGATCGAGTGAAGGACACTTCTTTATGCTTTGACACATCTGGTTTTGTAGTGGTCCCATAGGCAAAGTGGTCATATAGAGACCATTTTGGTGAGGTAAGGGACAAGTCGGCTTGCGGATCGTCTGATTGGTAACCTAACCCTATGTGTTTGCGTATTTACGTTGGGACAATGGGTCCTACATGACCCTACTTATTTTTATCGAGTCCGGTGTGGGGAACATATCCAAGTCGGTACATAAGGTCCCGCCCTTTTGTCGCGACAGGGTTAATGGCATAGAGTTTGGCGAGGTCTGGGCCAACCTCACTTCTCATTAATTTTTGTCGACGCGTTGGGGGAAAACTAGGAGTAGAGGGACGAACTTCAGCAACGGTTGTCTCATCAGGGATTCGAGTCTTTTGAATCTGACCCGTGTTTAATACATAATCGTGAGTGGTTGGTATGCTCGCCGCGTAATCAGTATCCATCTCCTAGAGGGGTGCATCAGCGTATATACGGATGATGGAGTCCTCGTATGGAAATTTGACGCATTAATGGTATGTGGATGCGACGGCCTTCATTGACTCCAGCCATTTTCTTCTTAAAATGAGATTATACATACTAGTAGAATCAGAAACAGGGAAGGTAACGTCTTTTGTTATAGGTCCGAGGCAAACCTGTAACTTGATAGTTCCTTTGACAAAGCGACATGACCCATCATAAACTATGAGTGATAGTGCAGAGGGCCTGACATCCTGCTCTGTATATTCGAACATCTTTAACGTGGTGAGAGGGCAGATGTTAAGTCCTACTCCCATGTCAACGAGTGGGTGTGGTACAGACATTCCTCTAATTATGAATGTAAGATATATGGGGGCTGCACTCCCGCGGAGTGACTCTTTAGGCATGTCTGCATTTATAAAAGCGAGCGTCAGAGGTTGAACCATGACCGAAGTGATTTGATGAAGCTCATCTAGGGTCGTATCCTCATCCACTTGCATTTCTTCAAGTGTCCTTATCAACAACCGGTGATGGTTAGACGATTTCTTGATGAGTTATAGTATGGATATCTGGGTCGGGATCTTCTGAAGATGCCGCAGAAGGTCGTATTCTTACCCTGACTCAAGCGCAGTTTCTTTACCTAGCCGATGGGTCGTAGGTGCGGGTGGTTGGGATGGTTGAGGTGTGGGAATTGGTGGAGAGATGATATGAGGTGGGGGAGGCAAATTAACTTATCTTTCTCTCACATTCCCCTATGGTGGTTGTGCGTTCATGAATTCCTTATTTCGAGGGAAAGGTGGAGGTGGGTAATTGGCTCCTGATTTAAGAATCGGGCAAGTCAGTTATTGATCGAACTCGACACTGCTTGACGCGAATGTATTTGTAAAATGGGTAAAATTTGAGGTTGGAATGCATACCTGAATGGTGCTGCTCCAAGGTGGGAGGTACTGTGTATAATCTTCCTCTTCTAGGAAAGCAGAGACCAGCATCTCGTACAGGTCAGGATGTTCTTCTGGCTCGCTTTCTTTTAGGTTCGGCAAATGCTCGGTAGTTATTTCATTGTCTTGGCTTGGAGTTTTTTGAGTGACACTTTCTACTGCAATTTGGGCTGCAATTTGGAGAACGTGATCTCCATACTCTGGTTCTGAATCAGACAAAGGGTCCGGAAATGGCATTGGTTTGGGATTTAGAGGGGTTGGAGGCTCTGGTGGGTGACTACGGAGGAGTGGTCCCCTAGCCATAAAGGAATGGACTCGTGTTTGAGCAAATTTTGGATAAGGAGGTGAATTTGACAGGGCGATGCGAGTAATCAGGGCTGAGGGATGTGGGGGTGAAGGAGCTCTTGCTGGTGTGGCAGAAACAGCAGAGGGTTGAATGCGTGTGGTTAAGGTAGAAGGTTGGAAGGGGGATCGATTGGAGAGACCTATGGTGGTGACCTGAGTCAGTGTTGTTTGGTTGTGGTTGGGCATGGGGTTATTAATGATCCCTAAATTTTATTGGGGTTGGTTATTATTAGGGTTAGGATTCCAAAGCTCTTCCCATTCGATCTGACTCCGGTCAATCATGTCATAGATCACGTCCCTGAGGACCCAACAGTTCTCTAGGTTGTGTCCTGTGTATTGATAAAAGGCACAATATTTACTATAGTCGAGATTTGTTGGCCATGGGCGGGGTTTTTCCTATGGGAATCGAAGGAGATTCTGAGTATTAAGGAGACGAAAAATATTAGGAATCGTATCCGGTAAAGGGGGATAGTGTTCTCGCCTCAGTTGGTAGGGGCCTCTGGCTAAGTGTTGGGATATTTCTAGTGCTGGCTACTGACTTTATTGGAGGCAGTGATAAGGATGGGGTGAATAAAAATAAATGAATGAAAGGTGGATTGAAAATGACAGAGCAGCAAGCCTAAAATATGCACAGTCCTGTATGATATAGGTCCTGTTATAGCAGGTTTTGATAAGTAAGAGTTTGTCCCATAGGGAAATTGATCTTCAGCTCCAAAGGAGCCATCAGTAGTAGGCTCTCCAGATCTGACTACAGATCTGGAAATCCTAAAGGGAAGGTGATTTAAGGTCAGTTATTCCTACATCCTTTGGCAATCTAATGATTTAACTACAGAAAGGGTTGAGGAGAAGGGTGGAATGTGAGAAAATAAATATAAAAGGGTGAGAAGTATGGTATTAGGTGCAGATTTGATGGGTTTCATGACTCAGATTCAGATCTGCTGCTATAGAAGTCCTGTCCAATGGCTACATTATCACCACTGAGGAAGAAGAATCCAACTTATTTCTGTGCCATGATCCAATCCCTTTATGGCTATAACCTGTCCACTTAAATGGTCACAGACTATCCAATTGGGGAATCACGGTCCAGAGATGGGTCAGAACAAGTTCATCATTGTAAGCACTACTTCATCCAGGCTACAAGCACAAGAATCCATAGGGAACCTCAACCTCTAAAGTGTTGTGTGTGGTGGGAGCATGTTAGCCCAGACACACAACCAGCAAGAGTTTGTGTACAGCCTTAGGCCTAGCTGTCCACTGTTGTATAAAGACTGCAGTGATCCAGTCACAAGCCAACAGTCTCTATAGCCAAACTAGATCTGCCATCTGATGGTGGGTCTGTACAAATATAGGGGAGTTTGTCTCTGTACAATCTCTCACAGGGCTACAAGCACAAGTGCAGAGAAGAAGAATCTGTCATGGCTCTGTGGATTGGCCTCACCCTAAGGCTATAACCTGTCCACTTAAATGGTCACAGACTATCCCAGAGGCTATCCTCCTCACAAGAGACCAAAATAGAACGAGAACACTGCTGTCACCACCATGTTCACAGGGCTACAAGCACAACTTCCCGTGGGGATTTCAGATCTAGTGGATCCTGTGGTGGGGCTAGGCTTGTATGGGAGCATGTTAGCCCAGACACACAGGTCACTTGGATCTAAAAAGGTCTCTAAAAGCAGTCCTCCATTGATCTTAATACAACCTATCAATGGAGGATCTCAAGATAACAGCCTTGCACAAAACAACTCACCAAAAATTCCATAAAAGTAAAACACCCTATCAAGAAACTCCATTAATCTATTCCAAATAGTCATACAAAGGCATAGCCAGCAAATGTTGGACTATGGGGAGAAGAAAAAGTAAAAAGAAATCTACCTAAGCCTTACTAGAAGTCTACAGCTACTGCAGGAAGAAAATTAACAGAATTCTGTTCTAAGAGAGAAAAAAGCTCCCTAAGCCTAAACCAGGCTTAGGTTTTTATAGCAGTCATCTTGGCAGCGCATTAGGGTTAGGAAACCCTAATCTTTAAGATGCCACGTGGCCTAATACTGTTCCTTAGATGTCTTGGGGCCCGTGCACGGGAATTGAAGCATTGGAAAGCATGCCCTAATTTCTGAAAGTTCCTAGAATGTCCTCTACAGAAGTGAGGGAGAGTTAGAGTTCAGAGCCTCGCCAGGTAGCACTGGTTTCCAAGACGGTCGCCTGGTAGCACGGCCTTCGCGAGATTGGATCAACTTGAAATTCTAGCCGTCGCGGGGTTGTCTTAGTTGTAGCTGAAACAGTCACGCTATAGAGCATTGAATTCTCGCTGGATTGCTCTGGTCTTCGCGGGAGTGCACTTTCCTTTTGAATGGTGTGGGAATCACGCGAGCAATTTGTTTCACAATGGATCTTCGTGAGGATCCTCGCGAGAACGTGATGTGCATTGGTTTCTGAATTGTGCGAGAGATTTTTCTGAAGTTTTACATCCCGCAGCCACTGCGAGATAGCTGTGGGCAGAAATACCTGGAGCTCTCTCTCCTCAGCTAATCTGAGTGAACTGTGCGAGGCTTGAGAGCTACTTTCTTGAGTTGCTTGAGACTGCACGAGCAGTTAAAATTGAGCTTCACGAGATCTGCGCGAAGTATGATTCTGAAGCCCCTCCGTCACTCGACTGCACGAGAACAGTGTGGGCAATTTGGAAATGAAGTTTTGGGAGACTCACGAGGATTGCGTGAGGCTCAATTTTTGTCTGGGTTCAGCTGTCATCATTCTGAGGGACTTCTGGGGTAAAATTGGGCTCCTTAACAGGGTTCAGGCCTTATTGCAGCTGCTGTTTATTACCTACAGAAATGACTTAACACACATTTATTAGATGGCTAAGGGTCTAACAGAGGCTAAGTTAAGGGGTGAAAAGTGGTACTTTTCATGTCTTAACACACCCCCAAACCTAGTCTTTGCAAGTCCCTTAGCAAAGCTACACTAAAAAATCTACAGAAATTAACTGTCACTTTCGTAGGGAGCACGGATACATTTAGCATATGTACCAAGCCTTTAAACCCCTAGGTGATCCCTAGGGGAGGAGTGAAGTCTCCTGAGGGTTTTCAGTGAAGATACCCACAAACTTTTCAATAAAATAGTTAACAGTAGTGCAAAATTATCAAGTTAGCAGTCAAGTTACAGAGTATCAGTTCACCCTTGAATCAGTAAAAATATAGGGAATTTAAATACATGATAGCACAACATTTCCAATCAGTTCGCAATAGGGGAAACTACACATGTGTGTCAGCACTGAGCTCATCATTAAATTAAAAATTAGGTTGTAGGTCATGCCCAATGCATTCCATATCAGACCCAAAACTCTCCAGGGCATACTTCTCATAAAGAACTTTTGAGGGTTTCATTGCCTCTCAAGCTCAAGAGCAGTTACATCCCCCAAATGGGTCTGTAAGCATGAGCATAGGCATGGCATTTAAGTTCTGGCATCATTGGCAGATTTTTCACCATAGATTGGACAACTCTTTGTCTCCACATGACAGCTCATTCAACTTTGGATCACAAGGGCTTTAACTGGGCTGTAATTGGGCTTATGGTATTGGGTTATAAAAAGGATTGGAAGGTTGAAAAGGGGTTCAAAATTCAGAAATCAGTAGGTGCAGGAGGTGATTCATGACTTCACCTTCTTTAATTCAGCTCCTTTCATCTTCTTTGAAATTTTCATATTTGAAGTGATCAGTTTCTCCTCTTGTTTGATTTATTTCCAATGAATGTTTCCTCTTGATTCCTTTCTTACTCCTCTTTATTATTGTTTTCTTTTCTTTCTGGTGCAGTTTTCTTCTTTTCATTTCTTTTTGTTTTTGCTTTGATGAATTGCCACCTTTTTCCTCAGTTGTTGCACTGCTAGAACTCAGATAATTCTCATCCACTCATTTAATGTTGACCCTAGCTAATCCATCTTTAACTCTTTCTCCTTTACCTTCTAAATTCTCAGAGTGAGGGTAAGGTTAAGTCAGATCCATAGGCTTAGGTACAGATATTCAGGTGTGTTTTGAAGAAAATTGGACTTTGAAGCTCAAGGAGTGTATGAACAAGGGCAGTTGCTTTAGGGTTTGGTCTGTTTGGGCTCAAACTGTTCAAGAGAAGGTCTTGATCCTTTCCTAAATGTCAATGAGTGTTGTCAGTTG
The DNA here is from genome assembly GCA_021018995.1 of Chloranthus sessilifolius. Taxonomy (NCBI): domain Eukaryota; kingdom Viridiplantae; phylum Streptophyta; class Magnoliopsida; order Chloranthales; family Chloranthaceae; genus Chloranthus; species Chloranthus sessilifolius. The sequence continues at coordinate 150,376,710 of CM037584.1, read as the reverse complement.
TTCAACTTGGAGTTACCAAACTTCTAGTGAATACATTGACTCAGCCAGTCCTTAAGGCTAGAAGAAATTTGCCTCAATCACTCCTCAAAATAAAAAAAATATATTTTGTAGGCCCAATTCTCACTGGTTATGGTCTTCCTTGGAACTTTTAAGTATGTCCTTACCTTTTTCTTTCTTCAATGATTCACTAAGTGCTGATACCATTGATTTTTCTTGGTGTTCTCATCATGGAAATGTGAAGTTTCAGAAATTTATAGTGTTTAAAGATCTGCAAAAAGTTTAAAATTCCTTAAGTTTCATGATTCATAGGTGAACAAAGCTTCATTTCTATGTTGCTCATATGATTCTGCTGCACTTTAAGTTAACTATGTTATTGGCAGACCTACCTGCCACACCCCCAAACCTATGAGGAGCAGTGTCCTCACTGTGTCAGAGGTGAGAATAGAAGGTAGAATCTAGGGAAATATATAGATATAAACACAGAAAAAGAGAGGGAAATAAAAATGCAAAACTGAATAGTAAGGCACTAAAACAAAACTTTCATTAACAGAAAAAGAAAAGGAGACAAAAAGATGGAAAAGGAAAAGACAACATGGGGGGGGGGGGTCAAGGTGTAGCCGGGGGAGGGTTGGAGGAAGATGGAGGGGGAGATGTAGGTGGTGCCCTTTTTTTCTTCTTCTTCACTTTCTTCTCCTTCTTCTTCTTCTTCTACTCTTCCTTGGCGAGGATTCGTTGGACCTTGTCATACTCATCCCAGAGAAATTGCAAGGGGTCCAGCTCCGGGGGCGCTGGGGGATCGTCCCAGATGGGGAAAATTTTGATTGGGAAACCGAGGGGGCCGTCATTTGCCATTTGGGTGAGGAGGTCTGGACTTTTAGGGTTAGAAGAGGAGGGATGAGATGAAAAGGGACTACTGGCCGCTTAAAAAGAAAAGGACGAGGGAACATGAATCGGCGTAGTTGAAATGGCGCCCCTTTTCAAACCTGGCAATAAATGCAGGCTATTTGGGGAAAGAGGAAACACACACTGGCGCTTTGGAAAGGAGAAGGGGCATTGAATGAATGTCCAAAGAGAGGTGGGTGATTAAAAGAAGTGTACCGTGCGGGGATCCTCGGGAAGAGCAAAAAGTGATGAGGGAAGGTCCTTTCTCGTGCAGCTGAGCTGGGGATCGCCACGAGGTACACTGGCAGGGTTCATAAATTCGAAACAGAAATCTCTGAGGCAGGAACTGAAATCTTTGAGGCAAGGATTTGCACATAGTATTCAACCACCAATTACATCAATTACCCACATAAATTAGTATCTCCAAGAAACATAGCCGCCCTAAACTCTGCACCCTAGAATAGCAAAAAGAACAAAATTAATACTAGCAAACAAACAGGAAAAATATACAGAATAGAGCAATAGATAAGAAGGAGAACTCTATTAAAGTGGAAGAAAAATAGTTACACTGATAAGTACAAGAAAAAAAACTAATAGACAACCTAGAGGCTAACACCTAATCTGAATCTAAATCTGAAAGGAAATTCCAGCCCATCATTTTAGCCTGTGCCTTAAGGGCTGCTTTGTCTTGTTTCTTCTTTTCCTCCCTCTCCTTTTTCTTTTATGTTGGGGTTTTCACTGCAGATGGAGCTTTAGGTGCCCTCACCCTCATTTTTGGTGCTTTCGGAGCCTTTGGTTCCTTGGGTTCTTGAGGGGCTTTGCCTTTGCGCTTAGCAGGGGGGGTGGCAGGGGATTTTCCTTTGCCTTTGCTTTTTACTGCGGCTTCTGCAGGGGAGGCCACTGGGGATCTCTCTTTTCCTTTAGCTTTGGGTTTCGCAATGGGGACCACTGGTGACTTCTCCTTCCCAGTGTACTCAGGCTTGGCAAAGACCTGTGCCTCTTCAGACTGGGTAGCAGGCTCTTTGCCAATTTTTAAAGGGATAGCTTTTGGAGCAGACCTCTTGGCTGTGACTTTCCTCCGCTGAGGGTATGTTTATTCTTGGGGAGGTGCAGCAGGGGCCTTGGGAGGTGGGGGCTGCTCTGCAGATGGAGGCTGCACCTCAGGTCGAGGCGAAGCAGGAGCTTTGCCTTTCTCTTTCTAGGGCTGAGGTGGGGCTGCCTCTGACGGGGCAGGTGGAGCTGGAGTAGTAGAAGGTTGAGGCACTTGAATATTGATGGGAGTCGAATGGTAAGGTTCACCACGAGCAGCAGCCAATGCTGATTCCAATGCAGCTATTTTGATATGAAATTGAAGAGCATCGGTCTCTTGGATCTCCTTTTGAATTTTCTAGATTTCCTGGGCATTGTTATTACATTTTTCAAGCAACCTCACCTTGGCAGTCGCTGCAGAGGCATTGGATTTCTCAAACTCCCAATGGACCTGATAGTAGGTGGCTGTAGCCTTAGTCTTCTGATACTCCACCAGGATATTTTCCCACCCCAAGGAGATGCCCAATATCTGCTTTCTGTGAGCCTCCGTCATCTCATCAATCTGCTTCAACAGGGGGGTCTCAATAGATTGGCGGAGCTGGGCCATGCCCCTCAGTACATCCTTCCTCAGATAGGCATTGTCTCTCATATGGTGGAGGATGGTGAGGTAGGGGGGACTGTAGAAATGATGTCTTGGGGCAATGGGAAGATAAGAGGTGGAAGGAGCAAAGTGTGCTTGGTCCTGGGGGGGAGAAGGTGGGGTAACAGTGGGTAGGTCTAATTGTGGGGGAAGGGGTATAGGTTCTGGGTCAGTCTGTATCGGTTTGTCAATGTATATTGGAGGTGGGAGGATAAGTGGGGGAATGGAGGGAATGGTGGGACAGGCAAGTGGTGGAGGAATGGGTTCCGGTTTGGGATCGTCAGAGATTTGGTTGAGAAGGTGGGGGGTATAATAAAAGGGGATGGAGGGTATAGGGGAAAAGAAAACGGTGTAGGCTCAATAGGAGTTGGGGGTGATGGGGGATGGAAAATGGGAATGGTGAAAGGGATGAAAGGAAAAGGGTGGGGAAAAGGTAATGGTGATGGTGGGGGGGGGGTAAAAATTCAGGGGGGAAGTCTGTTTGGGTGGTTTTGTCAGTGGACAGGACCAGGGAGGGTGAAATGGGTGGTAGAGGAATGGGTGTAGTGGTGAAGGTGTGTAGGGTGGATTGGATGGAGGTGAGTTCAGCCCGCATCTGGTCCTGCTTTAGGGTATTGGAGGATAATTGGGCCTATATGTCGTGGATTAGGGGTAGGATGAGGGTTAGTGAGTCAAAGTTAGGAGGTTGGGTTTGGGAAGAAGAGGGTACTGGTTGGAAGGGGGAGGAGGGAGCATGATGAAAAGTGGAGGGAGGGGAATGGGGCTGTGAGGTAGTTGGGGAGTCTGGCAGAGGGGTGTAGTAGGTGGGCATGGTGTCCAGGAAGGTGGAGATGAAGGCTTGGAAACCAATGGAGGTGTTGAGGGTTAAGTCAATGTCGGGGAGAGGGAATGTAGTGGAAATGGCTGGGGTGGTGGTTTCTTCAAGGTGGGGTGGGTCAATGGGGGTAGAAGGGATTGAGGTGGTATCTGGGAGATGGTTGGAATGGTTGCAGAGGTTTTGCGTTTCTTGTATGATATGAGTGGGGGCTGGCAGGCTTTGGTGGAAATGAGGGAGGAATTGTGGCTGCGTATTGAGGTAAGGTAGGGGAAGGTGAGTCCTCCCATGGACCAAGCATAGGGGAAGGGGGAGTGGGCATAGAGAATGGAAATAGAGGGGGGTGAGAGATGGATGCAAGAAGAGTAGTGGATGCAGGGAAAGAAGCTGGGGGAGAAGTGGTTGCTGCTGCAGAGACGGAAGTGATAGTCTCTGGAGGCACCTCCTTTGCAGTAGGGATAGACCTTGATGTAGCTGCTTCTCCTTGTTTGGGCGGGGCTTGAGCTTCAGCTTTCTTCTTTTTCTGACCCCCCATCAAGCTTCTGCTGATGCCCCATTGCCTCTTCGCAAATGTGGTAGGGGTAAGGGTGGTGGCTTCTTCAGTCTTCCCTATCTTGTAGCCCCCTTTTATCAACAGCAGGGGGATGACTCTTGCAAAGGGTAGGGTGTGAGGCTTTTTATTGGATCCTAACTTCTCCACCACGTCCTTCATAGCCTCAAAAATCAGCCAGGCAGCATGGAAGCCATGGCCCATGTGGTAGGAGTAGACAGCATCCGCAATTGGGGTTCTCCTCTCCTGCTGATGTCCTGAGCAATAGATGTTCTTGTGCAGGACTTGATTAATGAATAGCAGTTCAGGCTCTAGTTCCCTCCTTCTGATTGAATCCCTTATTGCTTTTATTCCTCTAGTTAGGGTTCTTGCAATTGTGTCAATCGATGCAGTCAGAGGGGGGCCATATCCACAGCTAGGATTGAATGCTGTCGGGATGCCCAAAACGTCAGCAATCATCTTCGGGCCCACTAACATACTAAAATCGTCAATCTTCACTTGTAGGCACTCTTGACCATTGGTGTCCTTCTCGACCTTGATGTGCTGGTAGAATAGCTGCACTAGCCTGGGGTAGGCTAGTGCCAGAATAGCTTTCATCAATGGCATCAGGCCTGCTTTACTCATGAATTGTATTGTAGGGGCAGAGAGAGGCTGGTTCTCAAAGTATGGTATATCAAATGTTGTTTCCAGCTCCAATGGAATGGACTCCATGAGTTCAGAAGGAGTAGTGAACTTTGTGGTTGGTACCACCTCCTCCTCAACCATTTCCTTTCCCTTTTTGGGAGACTTTGAAGTCTTGGCCTTTTTAGGGGTGGCCTCCACAGGGTCCTTGTCCTTCCCTTTTCTCTTTTGGGCAGATTTAGGAGCCATATCAAACTCTGCCTCTGGGTGTGAGCAAATGGCGACTGAGACCTAGGGTTTGGTATGATTTGACGCACAGGGCACCTCAAGGTCTCTGAGCAGAGGGCAATGGATGAGGGTGATGCTAGGAGCACTTGGAGGGATTTCTGGAGTGAAGGATGAGCAGTATGAGTGAGGCTGGAGGAGAGAAGGGAGAGAGTGCTAGGCGCTAGGATTTCGCAGAGTGAAGAAATGAAAGAGATAATGAGAGAAGGGCAAAGCGCAGGGTTGAAATACCTATCACAAAGCTCGGCGCGCTTTGGATCTACTGGTCGCAGGGTTGAGAATGATCCTAGCGAAGGTTTGGATTAAATCTGGACTGGGCGACAATCTCTAGAGTTGTCCTTGGAACGTGCGACAGAGTGAGAGGAATTCATGTGAATTGCGCGAGCAGTTCCTAAGGCTCTATTTGGATTGCACAAAAAGCTCAGAGGTTCATTTTAATCTCGCGACAGACTTAGAAGCTCGCGATAGTAAATGAAGTCTTTCAGTGGAAGTGCACGAGAGTCACCCAGATTACCATGTGAACCTCGCGACAGATTAATAATCGCGTGATGACTACTGAACAGGTTACTGTGGACCGTGAGAGAGGTTCGCTGGTGTAAAGGAATCGCACGACAGCAATTTTATGGCTCTATGTGAATCTTCGCGAAAAGTTCTTAGATACGCATGAATCTCGCGACAGCGAATGAAATGTGTCCATGGGAACTGCATGAACTTCTCTCAGACTTCCTCTTAATCCTAGCGAGAGTTGTTGAATCTCGCGATAGTCTCCCAGACTTTCACTTTGGACCCAGCGACAGTAAGATATAAAACAGAGAGCATGTGCTCTTTGTTCTGCCCCTTTGCTTCTCAACTCGTGGTTGGATCCAGGGTATGATTCTCTCCTACGATGACCTCTAGACATATGTAAACTCAGATATTCACCCAAAAACAATCTCCCACAATAGGCATTCAATCAGAAGCAAGTAATCCAAAAATAGTAGGAATTAAATCATGCATCACAAGCTTAAAACACAGATAAGTCAAAATTCAGATAAGGCCACTAGCTAATCCTAAAGAAAAGAAATTAAAGAAAGCAATTAAAATCAAACAAAAACTAAGTACACATGATACAGTAATGATACACCTGTGGAATCAGTTTGAAGAAGGATCCCCTAGACAGTGGATGGTGTCAAAAAGGTCGGCAGGTTTTTCAAAATAAGGCTTAAGCCTCTGACCATTCACCTTCAAGAGTCTCCCAGACTTAGGATCCTTGATTTCCACAGCACCAGATGGGGAAACATGCATGACAATGTAAGGACCTTCCCTTCTGGATTTTAATTTTCCTGGAAAAAATTTAAGTTTGGAGTTAAACAACCAAACCTTATCACCAGCAGTGAAACTCTTCCTCAATAGCCCTTTGTCAAAGAAAGCTTTGGACCTTTCCTTGTAGATCCTTGCATTGGCATATGCATCCATCCTTAGTTCTTTCAATTCTGACAGCTGCAGCAACCTGTGATGACCGGCAGAGGTTAGCTCTAAGTTTAACTGTTTGATGGCCCAATATACCTTGTGTTCTAACTCCACTGGGAGATGACAGGCCTTGCCATACACCATTTTGAATGGGGACATACCAATGGGAGTCTTATAGGCAGTCCTATAAGCCCACAGTGCATCATGAAGTTTGTCAGCCCAATCCTCCCTATCAGTCCTCACAGTCTTCTCAAGGATATGCTTGATGTCCCTATTGGAGATTTCAACTTGCCCACTAGTTTGTGGGTGCTAAGGAGTAGCAATCCTATGGGTGACAGAGTATTTCTTGAGTAGGCTCTTGAAATTTCTGTTACAAAAATGGCTTCCCCCATCACTGATAATGGCTCTGAGAGTGCCAAATCTGGAGAAGATATTCTGCTTTATGACCTTGAGGACTACTTGATTATCATTAGTTCTACTGGCAATGGCTTCTACCCATTTGGAAACATAGTCCACTGCCACTAAGATGAAATGAAAACCATTTGAAGTAGGAAAGGGGCCCATAAAATCAATGCCCCACACATCAAACAGTTCAACAACAAGGATGGGCTGTAAAGGCATGGAATTTCGTTTGGACAGCCCTCCTAATCTCTGACATCTTTCACAAGCCTTACAGTGTGTATGGGCATCTCTGAAAAGAGAAGGCCAATAGAAACCACACTGCAATACTTTGTCAGCTATTTTTCTCCCACTAAAATGACCCCCACAGGCATTTTCATGGCACATGGTCAGAATACTGGGGATATCACTTTCGGGGACACATTTCTGAATGATTTGGTCTGCACAATACTTGTACAGGCAAGGTTCTTCCCAGAAAAAGAATTTGACCTATGAGAAAAATAGGTCTTTATCCATTTTTGTCCAATAGGAAGGGGTCTTGCCTATAACTAGATAGTTGACAATATGTGCATACCAAGGAACTAAATATTGGATGGCAAACAGTTGCTCATCCTGGAAGACATCATTTGTAATGAGGTCATCAACACCTTTCTCCAACAAAATTCTGGACAAGTGGTCAGCCACCACATTTTCTACACCTTTCTTGTCTTTGATTTCGATGTCAAACTCCTGCAACAGGAGTATCCATCTAATCAATCTAGGCTGGCATCCTTTTTGGGCAGCAGGTACTTTAATGCTGAGTGGTCAGTGAAGATGACAGTTTTAGACCCAAGTAGGTAAGGTCTAAACTTGTCCATAGCGAAAACCACTGCCAGAAGCTCTTTCTCAGTGATTGTGTAGTTCAGTTGAGCTTCAGCAAGTGCTTTGCTGAGATAAGCAATGACCACAGGCAGCTTGTCTTTTCTCTGGCCCAAGACAACACCTATTACCAAGTCAGATGCATCACACATTAACTCGAAGGGCAAGGTATAGTCAGGTGTTTAGACATTCAGTAGAGAAGTAAAAGGGTACATCCTGACAGAGCAGGTGGCACAATGGCTTGGCAATTTTGCTGAAGTCTTTAATAAACCTCCTGTAGAATCCAGCATGCCCAAGGAATGATCTGATTTGCTTGACTGTTCTTGGAGGGGGCAGATTTTTAATGAGGTCAACTTTTACCTTGTCTACCTCAATCCCATCTTTAGAGACTACATGGCCCAACACAATTCCCTGTGTTACCATGATGTGACTCTTCTCCCAACTTAAGACCAAGTTGGTGTCTTCACATCTCTGTAGGACTTGATGGAGGTGTTGTAGACATTGGACAAAGCTATCCCCATAAACTGAAAAGTCATCCATGAAAATTTCCAAGAATTTGTCAATCATATCAGAAAAAATGGCATACATACACCTCTGAAAGGTGGCTGGGGCATTACACAGTCTAAAAGGCATCCTTCTGTAAGTAAAAGTGCCAAAAGGACAAGTAAAAGTAGTTTTCTCTTGATCCAAAGGGTGCACAGGGATCTAGTTATAACCTGAGTACCCATCAAGAAAATAGTAAAAAGCCTTCCCATCCAACTTATCCAAAATTTAATCAATAAAAGGGAGAGGGAAGTGGTCTTTTCTGGTATTGGAGTTGAGTTTTCGATAATCGACGCAAACTCTCCAGCCAGTGGTCTCCCTGGCTGGTCTCAACTCTCCAGACTCGCTTGTGATTACTGTTATGTCAGATTTCTTGGGTACCACCTGGATTGGTGCCACCCATTCAGAATTAGAGATCGGGTAAATTACCCCAACATCCAGCAACTTAATAATTTCTTTTAGGACCACCTCCTGCATGTGAGGATTAAGTTTCCTCTGCATTTCCCTGGAGGGTGATGAGCCCTTCTCCAGATGAATCCTATGCATACAGATTGATGCATCAATTCCTCTCAGATCAGCAATGGTCCAGCCAATTGCTTTCTTGTGCTTCCTCAAAACTGTTAGCAATTTCTCCTCTTGCTCACTAGTTAGAGAAGAGGAGATAATCACAGGAAGTTTTTCTTCTTTCTTGAGGAAAGCATATTTTAATGTCTCTGGCAGCTTCTTGAGCTCCAGATCAGGGGCTTGCTGTATGGATGGCAGGATTGGTGTATTATTGGTTGCAGGAAGGGGCAGCAATGTAGGTTTCCAATTGGAATGCTGCACTAAGTCCACAGAAGACCTCCCTGGGGGTGTGTCTTCTGGCATTAAAGCTAGGCTTCCTTCCTCCACCATGCTCCAAACTTTAGTTAAATCAGTGGCAATGTTGCTCCACTCCAGCAGAGTGGGCAATTCTTCTTCAACAATTTCTTCTAGTACATCCACTGCAAAGCATTCCTCATTGTCCAGCTGAGGGTACTTTGCACTATTGTACACATTAAGCTCAACTTTCATATGTCCAAAAGTGACTTCCATAATCCCAGACCTACATTGGCAGTAGCCAAAAATGGTCTGCCCAGGATGACAGGTATCGGGGATGTACTCTTGTTACAGCCCATGTCCAAAATAAGGAAGTCTGCAGGGTAGAGTAACTTGTCTACCCCCATTAGGACATCCTCAACCACACCCATGGGTCTCCTCTCAGACCTATCAGCCATCAATAAAACAATGGGGGTGGGCTTAAGCTCCCCCAAACCTAACTGCTGATATACACTGTATGGCAGCAGGTTAACACTGGCTCCAAGGTCTAAAAGGGCCCTTCCAATCGTGTGGTCACCAATAATACAGGGAATAGTGAGTATCCTTGGGTCTTGCAACTTCTCAGGTATTGTCATAGTTAATACAAAATTAACTATATCAATTGCAAAGACCTTTTTGGACAAATGGCCTCTGGCTTTCCTTTTCTGAGTATAGAGGTCTTTCAGAAACTTTGCATAGGCTGGGACCTGTCGGATTGCATCAAGCAGAGGTAAATTTATTTTGACCTGCTTAAAGGTCTCCATCATTTCCTCGATCTGTGCCTGACCCGTATCAGAAGGGGCAGGGCCACTCAAAGCTTGAGGAAATGGCAGCTGAGGTTTTGCTGGTTCCTCAGCACAAGCCTATGGCTGAACATTTGTTTTTTTCTTTTTTCTATTTTTATCTCCTGCTGAGGTTCAACTACAACCTCTTTATTTTTCCCTTGTTGAAGGGTAGCAGGCAGTTCTTTACTCTGTGCCCTAACAAAATCCGTATCACTTTCATTTGACACATCCTTGGGAATGACCTCTCCTTGTTCTTTTCCCACCTGGTTGGCTACTAGCTTGTCAGACCTTAAGGCTGTAATGGCATTGGCCCCCTCAAAATTTGAGAATCCTTCTCCGATGGAATACTGGCCCTTTGGGTTGGCTACTAGTTGGCTTGGCAACCAGCCCTCCTCTCTCTTAGCCAGAGCATTGGTTATTTGGCCAAGCTGTTCTTTTATCTTCTTAATGCTTTGACTGTGAGAAGTCACAGTCTGATTTAAGGGTCCAAGGCTTTGTAATTGGGCCAAAACCTGGTTCTCGAAAGAGGCACTTCAGGGCTGAGGTGGGGAAACTACCAATTGATTTTGTTGCTGGGGTTGCTGTTATTGGAAATTCGACCTTTGGGCATAACCCTGGTTAAACTGCTGCTGTGGCCTTTGAGGTAAGGCCAACATCTGCTGGGGCTGCATATAATTGTCTTGCCTCCACCTCAAATTTGGGTGGTCTCTCCACTGGTAACCAACATTTTGGTGCTGGTATCCATATGGTTGTTTATTGTAGCCTCCAAATTGTTGCTGCCCAAAAGGTTGGGCAACAGCAACTTGCTCCATTACAAACTCAGGGTATTGCCCTGTAGATGGACATTCTTCTACTGGGTCCTGTGGGGATTGGCATATCAGACATGCCTCCATCACTTGTGCAGCCATTCTGGGCTGCACCACAGTCAAGAGTTTAGCAAATCTTTCAGTAAGATTGGCCATCTGCATTCTCAGGTCATCATTTCCCCTAACTTCATACATCTTTCCTTTAGAAGTTTCAGCCGCCCCCAGCCTAGGAGAAGGCTCTTGAACAGTTCTGGAGGAGGACATCTTTTGGAAAGTATTTTCACTTATGACTTCAAACAAGTCCCATGCCTCATCAGCTGTTTTATGCATGTATGTTCCACCACAAGAGGCATCTACCATGTCTCTGCTCTTCTCATCTATCCCATTGTAGAAGCTCAGGACAAGCTGCCAGTCAGGGATCTTGTGGTGGGGACATTGCTTGAGCATCTCCTTAAATCTATCCCAGCATTGGTTAAAATCCTCAGTTGGGGATTGGGCAAAAGAAAGTATACCCTTCCTCAACTGGCTGGTTTTGGTCTCTGGAAAAAATTTAGACAAAAATCTAGTCTTGAGGTCTTTCCAAGTAGTGATACTGTTGTTTGGAAGAGTGGACAACCAGGTGCTGGCCCTGTCCTTTAGGGAGAAAGGAAAGAGCCTTAGCCTAGTGGCTTCTGGTCCCAAACCAGTAATGGAAAATGTTGTGCACAGGGCCAAGAACTGGTCGATGTGCTTGTAAGGGTCTTCCTTGCTAAGCCCATAGAAAGAGGGAAGCATTTGGATGATGAAGGTTTTGATCTCATAATTACCCTGAACATCTGGGAATTGAATGCTGAATGGAGAATTGTAATCATCCAGAGCATTCAATTCCTTCAATGTTCTAGGTTGCTCTCCACCCATAATTATTGTCTCTATTTCAATAGGGGGCTCAACTGTGGTATGTCTATGCCTTCTCGGACTTCTACCCCTTTCAATTTTAGGGTTAGCAGGCTCTAAAGTAGGACTGAGAGATCTCCTTCCTAACATGCACACACACCACCAGCAAGGGAAACAATTCGCAAGCACATTGCGCAACATAAAATTACTACTATCCTAATCAACTGCTTATGGAATCTTCAAAAGAGAAATAAACTGAGGTTTTAAAGGTTAGAGAAGTGCAAACAGAGGTAGCTAAACTCTCAATGCAATTTCACCCTCCTTCTCTGCTACGGTCCAGAACTGCAAGAAAAATTCCACATGTAAATCAGCAGTATCAGTTATTCACAAGTACGGCTACCAAAGAATAAAGAATACAAAAATTCTAGAGTCTACTATTAGATCAAAAGTCCCCGGCAACGGTGCCAAAAACTTGTTGGGATATTTCTAGTGCCGGCTACTGACTTTATTGGAGGCAGTGATAAGGATGGGGTGAATAAAAATAAATAAATGAAAGGTGGATTGAAAATGACAGAGCAGCAAGCCTAAAATATGCACAGTCCTGTAAGATACAGGGCCTGTTGTAGCAAGTTTTGATAAGTAAGAGTTTGTCCCACAGGGAAATTGATCTTAAGCTCCAAAGGAGCCATCAGTAGTAGGCTCTCCAGATCTAACTACAGATCTAGCAATCCTAAAGGGAAGGTGATTTAAGGTCACTTATTCCTACATCCTTTGGCAATCTAATGATTTAACTACAGAAAGGGTTGAGGAGAAGGGTGGAATGTGAGAAAATAAATATAAAAGGGTGAGAAGTATGGTATTAGGTGCAGATCTGATGGGTTTCATGACTCAGATTCAGATCTGCTGCTATAGAAGTCCTGTCCAATGGCTACATTATCACCACTGAGGAAGAAGAATCCAACTTATTTCTGTGCCATGATCCAATCCCTTTATGGCTATAACCTGTGCACTTAAATGGTCACAGACTATCCAATTGGGGAATCACGGTCCAGAGATGGGTCAGAACAAGTTCATCATTGTAAGCACTACTTCATCCAGGCTATAAGCACAAGAATCCATAGGGAACCTCAACCTCTAAAGTGTTGTGTGTGGGGCTAGGCTTGTATGGGAGCATGTTAGCCCAGACACACAGAACCAGCAAGAGTTTGAGTATAGCCTTAGGCCTAGCTGTCCACTGCTGTATAAAGACTGTAGTGATCCAGTCACAAGCCTACAATCTCTATAACCAAACCAGATATGCCATCTGATGGTGGGCCTGTACAAATACAGGGGAGTTTGTCTCTGTACAATCTCTCACAGGGCTACAAGCACAAGTGCAGAGAAGAAGAATCTGTCTTGGCTCTGTGGATTGGCCTCACCCTAAGGCTATAGCCTGTCCACTTAAATGGTCACAGACTATCCCAGAGGCTATCCTCCTCACAAGGGACCTAAATAGAATGAGAACACTGCTGTCACCACCATGTTCACAAGGCTACAAGCACAAGTTCCTGTGGGGATTTCAGATCTAGTGGATCCTGTGGTGGGGCTAGACTTGTATGGGAACATGTTAGCCCAGACACATAGGTCACTTGGATCTAAAAAGGTCTCTAAAAGCAGTCCTCCATTGATCTTAATACAACCTATCAATGGAGGATCTCAAGATAACAGCCTTGCACAGAACAACTCACCAAAAATCCCATAAAAGTAAAACACCCTATCATGAAACTCCATTAATCTATTCCAAATAGTCATACAAAGGCATAGCCAGCAAATGCTGGACTATGGGGAGAAGAAAAAGTAAAAAGAAATCTATCTAAGCCTTACTAAAAGTCTACAGCTACTGTAGGAAGAAAATTAACAGAATTCTGTTCTAAGAGAAAAAAGCTCCCTAAGCCTAAACCAGGCTTAGGTTTTCATAGCAGTCAGCTGGGCGGCGCATTAGGGTTAGGAAACCCTAATCTTAATGATGCCACGTGGCCTAATACTATTCCTTGGATGCCTCGGGGTACGTGAACAAGAATTGAAGCATTGGAAAGCGTGCCCTAATTGCTGAAAGTTCCTAGAATGTCCTCTGCAGAAGTGAGGGAGAGTTAGAGTTCAGAGTCTCGCCAAGTAGCACTGGTTTCCAAGACGGTTACATGGTAGCACGGTCTTCACGAGATTGGATCAACTTGAAATTCTAGCTGTCGTGGGGTTGTCTTAGTTGCAGCTGAAATAGTCACACGATAGAGCATTGAATTCTCGCTGGATTGCTTTGGTCTTCGCAGGAGTGCACTTTCCTTTTGAATGGCGTGGGAATTGCGCGAGCAATTTATTTCACAATGGATCTTTGCAAGGATCCTCGCGAGAACATGATGTGCATTGGTTTCTGAATTGCGCGAGAGATTTTTCTGAAGTTTTGCATCCCGCGGCCACTGCGCGACAGCTGCCTGCCGAAATATCTGGAGCTCTCTCTCCTCAGCTGATCTGAGTGAACTGTGCGAGGCTTGAGAGGTGCTTTCTTGAGCTGCGCGAGACTGCACGAGCAGTTAAAATTGAGCTTCGCGAGATCTGCGTGAAGTATGATTTTGAAGCCCCTCTGTCACTCGACTGCGCGAGAACAGTGCGGGCAATTTGGAAATGAAGTTTTGGGAGACTCGCGAGGACTGCGCGAGGCTCAATTTTTTTCTGGGTTCAGCTGTCATCATTATGAAGTTTAGGCCTTATTGCAGCTGCTGTTTATTACCTACAGAAATGACTTAACACACATTTATTGGATGGCTAAGGGTCTAACAGAGGCTAAGTTAAAGGGTGAAAAGTGGTACTTTTCATGTCTTAACACTAAGTTAAAGTTCTGCGATGGGGGCACACTATTATAGTTTGGCACGTGGGCTGGTTGATTTTGCGCCATGTTCTGATTCTGGTAGGTATTGGAATATTGAGTTCTACTCTGATACTGGCCCTGATTCTGGTTATGGGTTTGGTTTTGGTTCGCATATCTTTGCTGATTAGTGCCTTGGTTTTGGTTTGTTTATTGTTGCTGATTTTGATTTTGCCCAAAGGTTCGTGGGTGGAAATTTTCGTTCCCAGAGTTTTATCCTTGATTAACAATGTTATTGACCTGTTCGGTTCCTAAGGCTTTCTTATTATTATTTTTTTTTTATTCATTGGAAGAGCCCACTTTCGATGTGACTATAGATAGAGCAAGGTCTCCGCCTTTATTGTGTCGCACTAGTCGGGATGCTCGAGAGTGGAGTGTAGTAAAGTCGGGGTAATCACTTATGACAAGTGCACTCTTTAACTGTTCTCTAGTGTTATCGATGATAATGTCCACCGAATCCTTCTCTTTCATTGAGGTGCCGATCCAAACAGCGAGTTTTATCCATCTGGCAACGAAGTCACTAAACTCTTCATCAGGTCCTTGCTTCGCTGCCATTAGATCAATGAGACTGACTGTCTCTTGGATCAAGTGCTTGTATTGGTATAGGAATTGATCGACTAATTCATCGAAGTTTTCTATCTTATAAAGAGAGATCCGGCAAACCAATCTAAAACTTCTCCTTCTAATGAGCGTTGGAAATAGTGAATGAGAAGTTCTTGATTATCACGTATGAGTCAACAATCATTACAAAAGAGGGCCAAGTGATGATTCAGATTTCCCATGCCATTATATTTGATAAATTTTGGTGGCTTAAACCCTATTGGTAAACTAAACTCGATGTCTTGACAAAATTTGTCGAATCAAAATGAGTGGCCGGGACGCTCTCTTTTGGCCATGTACTCATCGAGCATTTTAGGGAGATCATCGAATTTAATGGTACTATCTTTTGGAGCGACCCGTGAGCAAACCTTGTCTAAAGAGTCATTGTTGAAGAATGTGTGGGCAGGTTGTCTCAATGGTGTGGCGCGGGCTGACACCGTGCTCGGGGTAGGAGGTGGCCTCTCTTGTCGCTCTTGTTCTTCTGTAGATTGTGGTGACCGAATGGTTTCGTATGCGGCGGCCAACCCTCGAAGCAATTCCTTGGAGCCATCATCTCCTCTTTGTATTCTTTGAATACTGAGTTCTACGATCTGTTGAGCAGTGAGGTTTTGTCCGATGTTACCATCTCTCCCATTATGATTATTATCGGTGTATGGGGTCGAGAAGGGATTTTCTTGCTCGTCGGCCATGTTAATCTCAGGTTGTCGTGGGCTAGAATTGTGAAATGGTTCTTCTTCGTACATGGGGTTGTCATGATATCCCCACAATGGTGGGTGTCCTAAACTCACTCTTTGTATACCAGACATCTTGAGACGTTGACGAAGACTCATATATATATAGAAGGGAATCTAAATGACATGAATGTTGGTGCGCGCTTTTTCTGGGTTCCTCTCAGTTCCTATTGAATCAATGGCTTCCAATTCTGTCCAAGTGAACTCTAGCGATGCAACATTTAGAATGTTAAAAATAAAGGGTTTCTAGGGAGGTTCCTAGTTTGTTGTGATCGCTAGCTGCAGATACTTATCGACGCTGCAACACGTCAATGATCACGCTTGAGAGTGGATATGGGTTACTTCTATACTGAATCATTCACCTGCGAACGTCAGCAGCAGTGTCCTTTTCTTAATTTAGATAGTTCAATTTCCCTTTTATTCCCTGTTATGGTTTAAATTCTTATCAGTTTAGATTTCCCTGGTTCTATTGTGAGTTTAGCTGTGACTTTGTCAAAGTGAGTGGAGCTATTTTAATGTTATAATTCTATTAGGGGTCTAATTAACTTAGTTTCCTAATCTTATTAGAATTCTAATTAATTTAGTGTCCTAATACTACTAGAAGTCCAATTAATTTTAGTCTCCTAATGCCATCAGAAGTCTGATTGTAATCAGGTTTCATAATTGTACTAGCAGTGTACATGTGATAGTTCGGATGAAACTCTCATTAATTTTGGCATGGTAGTCATACTAGAATTTAAATTAAGCAAGTATGCTAGTTGTGTTGGAATTCTAATTAAATCGAGTGTACTAATTGTATTAAAATTCTAACCAAAGAAATTATAACAGTCTTACTAGAATTGTAATTGAAATGAGAAAACTAATCTTACTGAAGCTCTCATTTAAGCAAAGGAATTAATATTTTACTAAAGTCTAATTAAATATATAAACTGATTTTATTTAAATCTAATTAGAATAAATAAACTAATTTTATTAAAATTCTAATTAAAGTAATGAGTTAACTATACTGAAAATCTAATCAAAACAACGAGATTAATCATACTAAATCTGATTTAAAGTAAGGAATTAGTCAATTAAAATTTGATTTAAAGACATCAATCGATCTTACTAACATCTAATGCACTTAATTAATTAAATATTCTGAAATAAAATAAATCTACTGATTAATTATACTAAAAAAATAAGAAAAAGTAATTAATTAATTCTAAAATTCTAAGGAAAAAAGGGATTTTGGGCCCGCTATGCAAAGGAGGATTGGCCTCGTTCCCGAGTACCCTCCGTAAGCTCCCTTGGGCAAATCAGGTGGCCGAGATTAGAGATAAATTGAATTTTAGACCGTAAAATAGTATTTCAGGCTTATCAGAGTTGATTTTGGAATAATAATCATGAATTAAATTGTGAGCTGGAATTATAGAAACTAAAAGTAATATTTAGGATTTTCGGAGATATTAAAATAGAGAATTAAAACCAAAAATTTAAATTTTAGGACTGAATTCGGGTCCGAAATCAAAAAATCAGACCGTATGATTAAAGACTGGTTCTAAATTCAGAGAATTAGAACCAAAAATTAATGATAGGACTGTAGATTAAGATTTTAGAATGGAATTAAGGGTCTAGGGTCGGTGAATTAGACCGTCAGATTAGGGACTGGATCTAAATTCGGAGAATTAGAACCAGATGTAAAAATTTGTGGTCTGAAAAGGGTGCTACGGTCTCGGACTAAAAATTAAAACTATAATTAGAATTAAGAGAAATATCCTAAGTCTAAAACTAAAGTTTTTACCTAGGACTGGGGCTGTGGAGAGAAATCTCGAAGATTCGATGCTTGATTCTCGAAATCATGACTTGATTGCTCTATGGGTTTGTCCTCGGAGTTCTCTGGTTTCAGAATCCCAAAAAAAATTCATTCTCTCTCAAAAATTGCCAGCCTCCTCGGGCTGTTTAAGAAAAATATCTTTTATAGGTTTTCCCTCAATTATGTGCCTTGTTTCAGGCATTTAATTGAATTGTGCGCTAGTTTCCCTGCACTTAATTGCTTTGAGTCGGTCATCGACTCAGTGAGTGACCAGCTGACTTGGTCAGAGAGTTTTCTAGTCCTAATAAAATTAGAAATAATTGTGCACTTGGTAGGACGTGAAGCGATTCTTCATAAGCACTCAATCAAGAAAACTTAGGGGTTAAGGATTTTGAGGCTAGGCCAGACGTAGGCCAATTACGTGCTGGTTGTGTGGCGCTCAATCTAATCGCGCATCTAATTTCAGGTGCGTGATCGAGTCTCGAGATGGTATGGGAAAGGAAGTTCGGTTTGAAAGGGGAGTGATTGCGCGTTTGTGGTCTAGCGTGCAATCGAATTATGCACTGGTTTTTAGGTGCATAATTCGAGGTTGTCCGGGTTTGGTCTCTAGACTAAAATGCAAGACTATTATTTCAATCTGCATTTCGACTATATACTATTATTTCAGTATATAGTCTCCCTACGTCGGGATCTGAGTCATAGAGCTATTATTTTAGCCTGTGTTTAGTCATGTATTATTGTTTTAGTGCATAGTCCCATATCAGGGTTATGAGGTCAAAGGTTGATTGAATAAAAATTATATATTTCGAGAAGGCAAAATGGGGGTGTCTACAAATGCCCCTCTTCGGTGCGCTCTTGCAAAGTAAGAACACGTGGAAGAAGCAGACACCCCTCATTCGAGGTATCTTCTCGTTTCTCTTGAGAAATCACAAATGTAAATTAGCGATGTTGACATGACATACTTGACTTTCTTATCTATCAGTGTAAGCTAAAATGGAGCATTCGAAGGGAAAATGGTAGCTATCGAAGGGCACATTCCGGGTCTGTGGGTGCTTGGCGCATCCTGTCGCATGGCGCGAGCTAACGGAGGGATTTTACACAATTGAGGTATTGGGGAGTTAATCAAATATCCAAAATAAGGTCCAGGGACTGATAATAATAAAATGAAGTATCATGTAATATCGAAGGCTTTTGCAAGTCATGTCAGACTGGGCGCATCATTGCTCACACCAATACGCGTCAGGCGTTCATTTTCCAATAAGCATTTGTAAGTTCTTAGATTAAATATACTTAATGTTCAGTTTCCCAGGGGAATGGCCGGTTTGGGCTGGTAATTGAGAGTCTTGTGAAGTGTGCTCAATTAAATTCTGCGCAGTGGCGCGTGCGCTTGATTCATCTTGAGTCTGAGGGTCGGTTAATTGGGAATTCTAGTACTAGTGTATATACGAACAAATGATTACATGCGATTGGGTATGTGCTTGATCCAATTTAAATGCGATGGGATATCGCTTGATTCGAGTTGAAGTGCACTGTAAGTCAGGGATTTTAGTCCTAAGGTGTCTGAACAAATGATTCCATGCAGTGGAGTATGCGCTTGATCCAATTTTGCGGAGTGGGATATGCGCTTGATTGCAGGTTCAGGGGTTTTAGGAGTTAAAGGTCAGGTTCAGGTGTAACTTATTGTGCACGGGTGATGGAGCGCTTAATTGTTTTTTTTTTGGTATCTTAAAAAAGGTGAGTCTGGTCTATTTATCTTGTTGTTTTGTTCTTTTTTTCTTTTCTTTTCTTTTATTTTCTTTTTTTTCTTTAAGGGGATTTTGAAAATTCGAGAAATTTGAAAATTTGAATTTCTAGGGATTTTTAACTTAAGATCAATTCGATGGTAAAACGACAGAAAATTTGACTTCCGAGACGTCGCTGAGTAGATCCACCGATACGGGATTTGTGGACCCAACCGTTATTGTGGTTGTCAAGATGACACTTGGCATGTCGGATACTCCATCTAACCTTCTCGGCGAGTACTGATGATTGTCTCTTATGGGAGGACTACAGTAGTTTGCGAGTTGAGAGAGACAGGTTTTGAAAATATTTGACTTAATCATAGCTAACTATATATTTATGAGGAATATCGAGTAAAACAAAAGGAAAGTGGGTGTTGGTCCGTCTTTCGAGACTCTTGCTGTTATTTTATTAAGAACAACAGAGAGAATAAATCAAGAATGGAGAATTGGAGATGGGTCCGCACAACAAGTCTGGAATAAATAGTCCTGCAAGATACAGGGTTCATTGTAGCAAGTTTTGATAAGTAAGAGTTTGTCCCACAGAGAAATTGATCTAAAACCCAAAATGGGCTATAATAGTAGGCCTCCAGATCTAGCTACAGATCTAACAATCCTAAAGAAAGGGAGTTGGGTGTCACGACTACACTAAATTAATCCTAAAAGCAAAGAAATAAAATGTAGCCCTATCCTGAAGAAAGGGTTAAGAGGAAGATGGTGGTAGTGTGTGCCAAAATAAAATACAAAAATTATGAGAAGTAAGCAAGTTAAGCTAGAGTCAAAGCAGTGATGTAACTCATATTTAGTCTATCTTTACAGTGTTCCTTTCTGAGACGCTATTAAAAGCCTCAATAAGGTAAAAATATCCGGTTTAACCCATACCATTTGGGGCGCTCTTAGGGCTATACTCTGTCTACTCTAATGGTCATAGGGTATCCGATAGAGTCTGTCAAATCCCATTAGTTAAAAGAAACATTGCCAATCTAACCCAGGGGAGTGAACTGATCATTCCCCCAGCCACTGGGCCAGATCAAGCCATGAATACTATTGCAGCACTATGTAATGCCAGTACTACAAGCTCCCCAGATCTGCGCACAGACCTGGCTGACATCCATAGGTATTCCAACCCATACGATCCTAAGTGCTTTGCTAAGGCTAACTGCTCACTAGTGCCCACAAAAAGGACCATGCAACAGGTTGAATAAGGCTTTAGATTTAGTTGGTCATTACTATAAATGGCCTATAATGACTCAGCCTCAAGCTGCAATTACTACAAAGAGATCAGATCTAACATCTGATGTTTGTTAGGTAAAACAGAGAGGAGCCAGTTCCTGTACAAACCTCCTCACAAGGCTCTAGAAGCTCATGGGCAGGGGAGAAGAATCCTTCTCAAACATGTGGATGGACACAACCTTAAGGCTATACTTTGTCCACTTGAATGGTCACAGGGTATCCCATTGGTCTGTCCATCCCATAGAGGCCTGCGAAAGAACATGAAAATTGTTGTAACCACCATGGTCCACAGGCCTTCGAGCTCCCTGGATCTCACTATAGATCCAACATTGCTTTCCATGGGGCTATCAAACTAAGGAAAATCAGATGGCAAGCAATAGATCTACTAGAAACTGAATGGGCTAGTCCCAAATACATGGATCTTATAGACATCTAAAGAAACCATAAGATCTTTAGATTCAATTAAGCATTAAAACGGCAATCCCTTGCTGAACACAAAACGTATAATGAATTGTCTCCAAGCTGCAGCTTATACACAACTGCTCATCGAAATCCCAATGTATACCAAAAACCTATTACAAACTGAAATGAAATTAAACCTAGCTACTTAAAAGGGGGTTAGCCAGCAAGTGTTGGGCTAAGAGAAAAGAAAAATAAGAAAAAGAGATGATCAAATCCTAACCCTAGCCTGTTAGAGTTCTCAGCCGGCAGAGGATGAAGGAAAGATGATAATAATAAACTCTAAGTACAACTTATATACTCTATCAAAATGGCCTTGGCTTTAAAGAGATTAATAGTAATTTTTCTAGCTGACGTGGCACTATTTCAACCCTTGGATGCCCGAAGATATGCACCTCGAAATCCATGCCTCGGGAAGTGTGCCCTAGCCTTAGGAAATTCTTAAAAGAGCCTTCAGTTAAAATTGAGAAGTGGAGAGCCTGTGCTTCGTGGGGCTGGCATCTACTTTTAGCTCATTCACGCAATTGCTTTGCCTTTGCGGAGTTACCTTTGGCTAGTGGGAAGTGCTTGCTCGTGCATTAGCTCTTCATTTGATCGCGCAGTTCGCTGGCGTTGCAATTCTATCATGAAGATGATCTGGAGCGCTAGGATTTGTCACTCAGTTGAGCTTCAGAAGGTCTCTCTCTCACTAATTACTCGCGCAGTTATGCTCCTGCACTCGTGTAGTCAATGGTAAGGCTTCACTGTGTGTGAGATCTGCGTGAAGAGAATTCTGGGTGTCTCTCTCTCTTTTGGGGCTACGCTACAACTCCGCGAGGTGACAGTTTGTTCAGTGTACACATGGACTCGCTGTGTTCTTCGCACGGCTGCTTTGAGGCTTGATCTTTGCGAGAGCTTTGCGACCATAGATTCTGGGGACTTTAACCCGTGAGATCTTCGTGAGGTCATTTCAGCTGTCCTTCTGACTGCGCGGCATATCTGTGTTAGGGCCTCTTCCACTGCAACTTTAGCTTCACGAGGAAGCTCCTCAACTCAGCGAGGTCTATCTTTTGCTTCTCTGGTGCATTGCACTTACTATTGTCGTTGTCTCTTCCCTTCTTAGCTAACTTCATTCATCTGCTACTCTTTGGTCAATGGTGATCAGCAACATTGAGTCACCATGGTAAGCACTACCAAGGTGTTCCATTAGGCTTTGTCTCAGCTATCATCTTTGAGTGCATTCTCTCTCTCTTTTGGGCCAAAAAGTAAGGAGTTTGTGTTAAGCTGCACATTTTATTACTAACTTCAAAACACACTTAACAAATGGTTATTAGTCTGCTTGAAGGTCTAGCAAAGGTTAAGTTAAGAGGTGAAAAATGATACTTTTCAGTGAATAACACACCCCCAAACCTAATCTTTGCTAGTCCCTGAGCAAAGGAAAAATTAAAACAATTACACTAAGAATTGAAATGTCACTTTCATAGGGAGCACGGATACATTTAGTATATGTACTAAGCCTTTTAAACCCCTAGGTGATCCCTAGTGGAGGAGTGAAGTCTCATGAGGGTTTTCAGTGAAGATACCCACATACTTCTCAATGAAACAGTTAACAACGGTGCAACATTATCAAGTCAGCTGTCAAGAAACAGAGCATCAGCTCACCTTTAATTCAATAAAAATGTGAGAAATTTAGACATGAAAAGCATAGACATTTAATCATCACAACCTCCACATGAATGCACAACAGTTCCAATTAGCTCACAACAAGGGGGATAACACATGTATATCATCACTGAGCTCATCATTAATTCAAAAATCAGGTTATAGGCCATGCCTAATATATTCAACATCAGACCCAATGCTCATTAGGGCATACTCTCACAAGGGACCTTGAGGGTTTCATTTTCTCTCAAGCTCAAGAGCAGTTACAACCGCCAAATAGGTCTGTAAGCATGAGCATAGGCAAAGCACCTAAGTCCTAACATCATTGGCATATCCTCACCATAGATTGGACAACTCCTTGTCTCTTCATGACAACACATTCGACCTTGGATCACAAGGTCTTTAACTGGGTTGTAATGTGGCTTATGAAGTGAGTTATAAAGAATGTAAGGTTGAAAAGGGATTCAAAGTTGAGAAATCAGTAAGTGAATGAGGTGATTCATGACTTCACCCATTTTTAGCTCAGTACCTTTTCATTTTCTTTCAAAATTTTAAGACTTGAAGTGGCCAGCTTCTCCTCTTCATTTTGATTTTTCCAATGAACTTTTCCTCTTGACTTCTCTCTCACTCCTCTTCATTATTATTTTTCTTTCTTTTTTTTACATTTTTCTTTCTATTTTTGTTTTCATTTTTGTGTTTGTGACTTGCCACCTCTTTCTTCAGCTGTTACACTGCTCAACTTTAGGTATCTCTTCTCCATTCACCCAATGTTGACCCTATCTTGTCCATCTTCAGCTCCTTCTCCTTTACCTTTTGAATTCTTAGAGTGAGGATAGGTTTGAGTCAAGTCCATAGGTTCAGGTGCAAGTACTCAGGTATATTTTGATGAAAATTGGAAATTAAGGCTCAGCAGGTGTGTTCACAAGGGCAGTTGATTAGGATATGGTCTGTTTAAGCTCAAACTGTTGAAGAGAAGGCCTTGATCCTTTCCTAGGTTTCATGAGTGCTGTCAGTAATTTCAACTTGGAGGTGCCTAACTTCTAGTGAGGGCATTGCCTTAGCCAGTCCTTAGAGCTAGAAGAATTGCCTCAGTCACTCCTCGAAGGAAGGAAATTTTTTTTGTAGGCCCAACTCTCACTAGTTATGGTCTTCCATTGAACTTTTAAGTATGCCCTTACCTTTTTCTCTCTTTAATGATTCACTCAGTACTGATACAGGTGAGTTTACTTGGTGTTCACATCATGGAAAAGTTAAAATTTAAAAGCTTGTAATGCCTAAAGGTCTGCAAAATTTTAAATTTATCATTTTTCAAATGATTCTTAGGTGAACATGGTTCTGTTTCTATCTTACTCACTTGAATTTGTTGCACTTAGGTTAACTATTTCATTGGCAGAACCTGCCACACCCCCAAACATATGAGGAGTAGTGTCCTCACTGATTCAAAGGACAACGGTTGTGTAGCAGTGAACAAACAGAGAAATTAACTACCAAACACTATAAGAGAGTAAAGCAAAACACATAACAAATAACAAAAAAATGAATAAACACACATAAAATAAAAATAAAAAGTGACAGATTAGAAACTAAAGAAAATAAAATAAGGAGCACTGTTATTAAAAAGTTAAAGTGTGTACAAAGTAAGTAGAAGTAATCTACACAAAAATGACACACAACTTCCTAACAAAATACAAGTGCAAAATTTAGTCATCAGAGTCCTTGGCCTCAACCGGTGGTTCCTGGATTCCTTTCCCCTTTGCTTGCTTCAAAGTGGTAACTTTAGACAATGGTCTTTTGGAAGTAACTTTCGTAGGCTTGGCTGAGCTTTTTCTTGTAGGAGTGGGGGAAGGTTTTTGTGTAGGTTCCTTGATTTTGAATCCATGTTTGACGGGGCTAGGACTCGTGGCATTCAGACCGGATTATTGAAGAGGTACATCAGGGTTGAGTTCTTTAAAAAGAGCTTCTGCCATCTCCCGGTTGGTTTGTGCATTTGCCCTCTTCTCTACGGCTACAATAGCCACTCCATAATCATAAGTACGCTCCTCAGTCAACCACAGTTTCTCTTTCAATTCCTTGATGACATCCTCCTGACTCTCTACTCGGTTCTTTGCTTCATTGTATTGGACCATAATCTCCCGCCATCCTTTCTTGATTTCCTTTTTCTCAACCTTATGAGCAAGCATCAGGAGTTTAATCTGATCAAGGAGTGGCTGCCTCACTGTAGCTTTCAAATCAGCCATGCCCTGAGCTACATCTCTTTTTATGTAGGCATTGGCTTTCACGGCTCTGAGGAGGGTAGAATAAGGGGGCATGGGGGTTTTGCCTGTTGTGAGTTTTCTTTTCTTAGTGTAGCCAATTTTACAGGGGGGCTGGTATGGGACTGAAAAATGGGGGTAAGGGTGCAGTAGTGGGTAGGGTGGCAGTGGTTATCATGGTTGGTGGTAAGATTGGGGTGATTGGGGAGATAGGCTCAGGTAAGGGTACTGTGCTTATGAGTGGTTGTGATGTCTGAATGAAAGGTAGAGGTGGTGGGGCAATGGGTGTAGATAAAGCTGAGGGAAAGGGGGTATGTGGTGGTAATGAGATTGGGAGCTGGTGGCCCAGCAGGCTGCTTGCCTCATCAGTGCAGCAATGACTTCACAGATTATGCTGCTTCTCTCAACAATTCATTCCTCTTCTCCCTCTTTCCCATCATTGTGCCACTGATACCCCATTATTTCTTTCCACTATTTTTAGGGTTCAGGGCCACTGTCTCCTCCTCCCTTTTGAAGGGGTACTTTCTAAACTACAGCAATGCAGTGATCAGCTTGCATAGGGGAGGGCCTAAGGTTTTTTCTTTACCTTTACCTTCTCACACAAATCTTTAATTCCCTCAAAAATCAACTTGGCTGCATCCAAGTAGTGGTTTTTGTGAAATGAGAGGAGGGCATTAGCTATGGGGTACCTCCTCTCCTGCTCATGACCAGAGCAATACACATTTTCCCCCAACACTCCATCTATGAGCCTGAGTTTGGGATTCAGGTCTCTCTTTCTGATTGAGTCTCCTGAGGCAGTGACTCCTTCAGTTAATTCCCTGGCTATCTCTGTAATGGTGGCAGTCAGGGGAGGTCCCAAGCTAAACTCAGGGCCATACTCAGCTGGTATCCCTAGTACCCTTGCAATATCAGACTGGTTAAACAACATTTCAAAACTATCTATCAGTACCAATAGTGCAGGGTTCCCATCATCACCAGTCTTCAACCTCATATTCTGATAAAACAATCTGACTAATCTTGGGAACACCAGCTACATAGGGGGCCTCAACAGGGCAGTAGAGATGCATTGGTCAGATACTCAATGGAGGCAGAGGTCTCTGATATCTCCTCAAAGTAGACTTTATCAAAAATGGTTTCAGCCTCTAGTGGAATTGCCGACACAAATTTAGAAGGGACCCTGAGGTATTCAGTATTCTCTTACTCTGCAACCTCAGGGGCCATAGTCTTGCCCTTTATCTGTTTCTTCTTTAAAATTTTAGGGCTCTCAGCAGGTGGGTGCTCTCTGCCCTCTTCTTTGGGGCAGATTTCTTCTTTTCCTTAGAAATTGTGGGGTCAGCAGCAGGTGAGGGCACTACAAGGTCTCCAATGTGGAGGCCTCTGCAATCCTTGAAGATTTTCTAGTGGACACAAGGCTACAACTAGGAGTAGGGTCTAGCATAGTCGCCAATGTATCGATGAATTTGAGGGTTCACAAATCTCAGAAAATGTAGAAGGCAATGAGTACACATAGAAGTACTAAATTTTGGCCTTACTTTTCTCTGAAAATCAAATCAATCACAACACAGAGATGAAATGGAGATCGTACCATTTGAGAGCTAGGGTTCCACCTCACGTGTTCACAGCGGCTCAAATCCCCTCAAACCTTGTTCAAAGAGATCGAAAGGTGCTAGGGACAAAAATCGTAAGAGGAAAATGATTAAAGTGGAGTGGCTTAAGGGGTAGAGAAGAAAGGAAGAACTGGGAGCTCTGGTTGAGTGCACCGGAAACTAGGGCAGACAGATGAAATGAAGAAAATGAGGGGTTTCACTGAGTTTATAGAGCAAATCTCGCGGTTTGCACAGTTGGCAATAGGTGCTCGCGGAGTAAGATTTTCGCGCAATTAGCTTTTAAGTCCGCGAGACATTCTATGCATTGAAGGGAAAACTGCTTCACATTGAGCATTGCGGAGCTGACTCAGTGGTGCTAGTGCGCGAGGCTTTGTGCTGCTTCAGAAAGTTACCTCGCACAACTCTCGCGCAGAACAACACTAAAGTCATGCTTCTCATACAGATTTGGTTCACGGAGTAAAAGCAGCGCCGCGAGGCATTTTTCACAGCCTTTGCTCATGCTTTTAGCATGCGAGGAAGCCAAAGGATGGCTCACGCAGCATATTTAAGCACCTCAACTCAGCGAGCTAGCGTTCTAGCACAACCTATACTTTGTTAGCCAAATGCAGCACATTGGTTGGTGCATCCATGTTGTTGTGCACCCAACCACTATGTATGAGCACCAATCTACAGATAGGTACTTCATTTCACTCATTCAAAATATATGCCCATTTTCAATCAGCAATTCATCAACCTTGCAAAATCCTAAAATAGTTTTCCAGCTCAATCTTCATGCAAAGAATGCCAAGGGCACCTCAACCATTTTTTTTTTCTTATCAAACACACAACAACTTCATTTGAAATATAGGCACATGTATTTACTCACAAGAATTCACACGCAGACAAAGCAAAATAAACAATTCTACATCAAACTAAAAACACAACTGACATAATTCTAAAAAAAAAAAACAAAAACACAAATCAAAACATCTCATTTTCATACATAGGATACAATTATTATCAATATTTGATTCACTCGGCACTACCTTCCTCCTGAGTAGATGCATCACCAATCATAAATTGACCTTTCGGGTTTGTTAGGGGCTGACTAGGCAATTTTCCTTCCTCCCTCCTATTCAGCGCATTACAGATCTGACCCAACTGGTCCTCAATCTTCTTGATGCTCTATTCATGAGAATTGACAGTTTGCACCAAGCTCCCCAAGTTCTGCATTGAAGCCAGCATCTGCTCTTCAAATGAAGAGGATCTGAGTTGTTGTGGGGGCAGGACCAAATGGTTAGACTGTGGGGCAGGTAATAGGAAATTTTACCTTGGTGGGTAACCTTGGTTAGCCTAGTGCTGGGGTCTGTAGGGAGCTACCATTTTCTATTGCTGGGGTTGAGGTTATGAGTCTTGTCTCTACCTCAGATTTGGGTGGTTCCTCTAAGAATACCTAGCAGGCTGTTGCCCAAAAGTTTAAGTAGCATTGGCATGCTCCAAAAAAAAAATTGAAAACTGGTTGGCAGATGGAAAATCATGAATAGAGTGTATGGGGTATTGGCATAACAGACATGCTTCCTCCACCTGTGCAACCATCCGAGGTTGCATCACATTCATCAATTTATCAAACTTCATGCTCAGGTTGTCCTCCTTCCTTTCCAGATCACCTTGCACCTTCACTTCATATATTCCACCTCTAGGGGTGGCCTCTTTCACCATTTTAGCTAGAATCTGACTGTCATTGTGTGATAGAGACTCCTGCTACATGGAATTTTCCCTTATTATGTCAAATAGCTCCCATGCTTCCTCAACTGTCTTGTGGAGGTAGCTACCACCACAGGAAGCATCCACCATATCCTTGCTCTTGGCATTAATTCCTTGATAAAATACTTGAACAAGCTGCCACATTTGGATTTGGTGGTGGGGACATTATTTTAAATTCTCCTGGAAGCTTTCCCAAGCTTCATTAAAGCTCTTAGTTGAGGACTGAGTGAATGACAGAATATTTGTCCTCATCTGGCTTGTTTTGTTCATGGGGAAATTTTTTGTCAAGAACCTGGTTTGAAGGTCACTCCATGACTGTATGTTGTTGGCTGGGAGCTTTGATAGCCATGTGCTAGCTTTGTCTTTTAATGAGAAAGGAAAAAGCCTCAATTTAGTGGCCTCAGGTCCCAAGCCAGCAATGTTGAAGGTAGTACAAAGTGCTAAAAACTGGCCAATATGCTTGTAGGGATCTTCTTTACTCAGCCCATGAAATGAAGGCAGCATACTGATGGTCGAGGATTTAATTTCATAGTTTCCCTCAATAGAGGGAAACTGAATGCAGAAGGGAGAGGTGTACTCCCAAGGTACATTGTATTCCTTTAATGTCCTCTGCCTCTCAGCCATAGTAGCTAGTTCAGTCTCAATAGCAGGGACCTATGTGGTGTGCCTAGGTCTAAGGATCCTTTCAACCTCTAGATTTGGAGGTTCCAACTTAGGGTTTAAGGACCTTCGACCATGCATAAACTCACAC
Source organism: Chloranthus sessilifolius (assembly GCA_021018995.1). NCBI lineage: Eukaryota > Viridiplantae > Streptophyta > Magnoliopsida > Chloranthales > Chloranthaceae > Chloranthus > Chloranthus sessilifolius. The sequence continues at coordinate 150,347,850 of CM037584.1, read as the reverse complement.
CCATAGTAAGTATAGAAAATACTCACAAGCACACACAGAATCTCAAGTAAAAATTAACAACTACACAACTTACACTAAACAAATAACAGGGACTTTAACATAAATGGACAGAGATTTAGGGGAAAGGAAGTGCAAGCAGAGCTAGCTACACTCCAGCTGCAACTTTAGCTTTTCCCTTCTTCTGCTATCCATTTATGTGAAATTCCATAAAGAATCAGTAGTACTTTTTGTTCTAAATTAGGCACAACTATAAAGAATTGATTAGTCTAAATTATAATACAACTCAGGTCTACTAAAAATATCAATATCCCTAGCAACGGAGCCAAAAACTTGTTGGTTTGTCTTTCGAGACTTTTGTTGCTATTTTATTAAGAGCAGTGGAGAGAATAAATCAAGAGTGGGGAATTTGAGATGGGTCAGCATAGTAAGTCTAAAATAAATGCAGTCATGCAAGATACAAGGTCCATTGTAGCAAGTTTTGATAAGTAAGAGTTTGTCCCATAGACAAATTGATCTAGAACTCAAAATGGGCTGTAATAATTAGCCTCCAAATGGGCTACAGATCTGACAATCCTAAAGAAAGGGAGTTGGGTGTCATGGCTACACTAAATTAATCCTAAAAGCAAAGAAATAAAATATAGCCCTATCCTAAAGAAAGGGTTAAGAGGAAGATGGTGGTAGTGTGTGCCAAAATAAAATACAAAAATTATGAGAAGTAAGCAAGTTAAGCTAGAGTCAAAGCAGTGATGTAACTCAGATTTAGTCTTTCTCTGCAATGTTCCTTGCTGAGATGCTATTAAAAGCCTCAACACGGTAAAAATATATGGTTTAACCCATGCCATTTGGGGCGCTCTTAGGGCTATACTCTGTCCACTCTAATGGCCATAGGATATCCGATAGAGTTTGTCGAATCCCATTGGTTAAAATAGACATTGCCAATCTAACCCAGGGGAGTGGACTGATCATTCCCCCAGCCACTGGGCCAGATCAAGCTATGAATACTAGTGCAGCACTATGTAATGTCAGTACTACAAGCTCCCCAGATTTGTGCATAGACCTGGCTGACATCCATAGGTATTCCAATCCATAAGATTCTAAGTGCTTTGCTAAGGCTAACTTCTCACTAGTGCCCACAAAAAGGACTATGCAACAGGTTGAATAAGGCTTTAGATTTAGCTGGTCATTGCTACAAATGGCCTGCAATGACTCAGCCTCAAGCTGTAATTACTACAAAGAGATCAGATCTAACATTTGATGTCAGTTAAGTAAAATAGAGGGGAGCCAGTTCCTGTGCAAACCTCCTCACAAGGCTCTAGTAGCTCATGTGCAGGGGAGAAGAATCTTTCTCAAACATGTGGATGGACACAACCTTAAGGCTATACTCTGTCCACTTGAATGGTCACAGGGTATCCCATTGGTCTGTCCATCCCATAGAGGCCTGAGAAAGAACATGAAAACTGTTGCAACCACTATGGTCCATAGGCCTCTGAGCTCCCTGGATCTCACTACAGATCCAACATTGCTTTCCATGGGGCTATCAAACCAAGGGAAATCAGATGGTAAGCAATAGATCTACTAAAAACTGAATGGGCTAGTCCCAAATACATGGATCCTATAGACATCTAAAGAAACCATAAAATCTTTAGATTCAATTAAGCATTAAAACGATAAACCATTGATGAACACAAAACTTTCAATGAATTATCTCCAGGCTACAGTCTGTACACAACTGCTCATCCGAATCCCAATGTGTACCAAAAACCTATTACGAACTGAAATGAAACTAAACCTAGCTACTTTTAAGGGGGTTAGCTAGCAAGTGTTGGGCTAAGAGAGAAGAAAAATAAGAAAAAGAGATTATCAAACCCTAACCCTAGCCTGCTAGAGTTCTCAGCCGGCAGAGGATAAAGGAAAGATGATAATAATAAACTCTAAGTACAACTTATATACTCTATCAAAATGGCCTTGGCTCTAAAGAGATTAACCCTAATTTTTCCAACAGATGTGGCACTGTTTCAACCCTTAGATGCCTGGAGATATGCACCGCAAAATCTGTGCCTCAGGAAGTGTGCCCCAGCCTTGGGAAATTTCTAAAAAATCCTTTAGTTAAAACTAAGAAGTGGAGATCCCGTGCTTTGCGGGGCTAGCATATGCTTTTAGCTCATTCGCACAGCTGCTTTGCCTTCACGGAGTTACCTTTGGCTAGTGGGAAGTGCTTGCTCATGTGTCAGCTCTTCATTTGATTGCGCAGTTCACTGACACTATAATTCTATCGCGGAGATGATCTGGAGCACCAGGATTTCTCGCTTAATTGAGCTTCAGAAGCTCTCTCTCTCGCTAAGTACTCACGCAGTTATGCTCCTATGCTCGCTTAGTCAATGGTAAGGCTTAAGAGTGCACGAGATATGCGCAAAGAGAATTCTGGGTGTCTCTCTCTTTTGGGGCTACACGAGAAATCCGCGAGGTGACAGTTTGTTTAGTGTACATATGTACTCGCTGTGTTCTTCGCACGGCTGCTTTGATGCTTGATCTCCATGAGAGCTTTGCGACCACAGATTCTGGGGACTTTAACCTGTGAGATCTTTGCAAGGTCATTTCAGCTATCCTTCTGACTGCGCCATGTATCTGCGTGAGGGCCTCTTCCACTGTAACTTTAGCTTCGCGAGGAAGCTCCTCAACTCAGCGAGGTATATCTTTTATTGCTCTGGTGCATTGCACTTACATTTGTCGCAGTCTCCTCCCTTCTCAGCTAACTTCATTCATCTGCTAGACTTTGGTCAATGGTGATCAGCAACAGTGAGTCACCACGGTAAGCACTACCAAGGTGTTCCATTAGGCTTTGTCTCAGTTGTCATCTTTGAGTGTATTCTCTCTCTCTCTGTTTTGGGTCAAAAAGCAAGGAGTTTGTATTAAGCTACACATTTTATTGCTAACTACAAAACATACTTAATAAATGGTTATTAGTCTGCTTCAAGGTCTAGCAAAGGCTAAGTTAAGAGGTGAAAAATGGTACCTTTCAGTGAATAATAGTGGGCAGTACTTACCTGGGGGTGATACTTACCTGGATTGTGTGTAGTTTGTGGCACATGATTGAATTAAGCGCACGTTTTAAGCCCGATGGGACTTTGGAGATCTATCCTTTTCAGGTCTGATGTGGCAGGGCTTGGCTATTGCGATGTGATATCTTAGGAGAAATGATATTGCGACGGGACCTGGGGATTCTCCTTTTCTTTGGCTACGTGCTGGGTGAGTCCTGGTGGGACGTGGGGATCAATTCGGGAAAGAGAGAGAGAGAGAGAGCTGTTTGCCTTAGCGATAGGACATGATTAATCTTTCCCTTTTGTTTGTCATTCGGTGTGGCATGTGCTGTTGGAACTTTTTTCTTTTTTTTTTTTTACATAGTGATACTTGCGATGGGATGTCAACTGAGTGTAACTAGCGGCGGCGCGCTGGTGGGATATTTGCGCGATGAGACACTGGTGTCTTTCTTTGGCAGCTCTTGGGTTATAAAAGGAGTCATCTTGTGGTTGCGTCGTGATTGGCTTCGTCTTTGGGCGGTTTACTTTTGGCTTTTCGTGATGGGTCATGTGAGGGTATGGTTAATTTATCACGATGGGACTGGATATTGAAGTAATATCACATGTGTGTGCACATTATCGCGATGGGATAGGTGAGTGGGTCTTTTCTTTTCAACATTGTTGCCTGTGGGGCTACGCGATGGGGCAAAAGAATTTTGACCGTGATGGGACAATAAGGCCTTAGGGGTGTAAATTTCTTCCAGAGTCAGGTATTGCGCGGTTGTTTTAGGTCGCTTAATATAATTGCGCGCCTATATTTAGGCGTGCGATAGCAGGTTTGAAGGGGCATTTACACGTGTAGGAATGTGCGTGTAATTGTATTACGCATTATAACCATGGCGCGTGATCGGAGCATCACCAAGTCAGTGTACGGGTGACCTTTCAGAATGCACGATTTAAGTGTGTCGCTTGATTGGATTACACAGCCTATAGCCTGCGCGTGATTGAAGCGTAGCGTCGTTGGCATAGGCAATAACTTATTTGTTCGCTTCGGTTAAGGCACGCAATTTGAATTATGCGCACCGTGCGTGGCACGTGATTAAATTAAGTGTGCATGTTCGGGCGCGTGATTAAGGTCGTACTCTATATAAGTGAGAGAACTTTTATTTGTTTTTCATTCTCTAGTTTAATCTCGAGTTTTGACCTCTTTTCTAGATATCTTGTGTTCTAAAATTCGTGTTTTAGTAATATTGAGTGATCTAATAGTCCGATTGGGATGTCGTTTCTTCCTATATTCATTATTTTGTGTGATCTCTGTCCTGAGGTGATGCTTGGGGATGGCGTTATTCTGAGAATGGGCGGTATTGGGAATGGGTGAACTAGTCTTCACATTGATCCTTTTTAGGGAGAGGTGAAAGCAGCGTTGAGGAGGTGGCGGTGGAGGAGGTGAAGATAGCGGAAGAGAAGGAGTAAAAAGTGGGGGGATGTGTTTCCCAACCAATGCTCCCTGAAGTCTCTACTTGGACGCTCTAAGCGGAATCTGCTCCTCGCTTCGTCCCAGTTTTGAATCTAATCTTCATTTTGGGTTGTAGCTTTTCATTTTGGGTTATAAATTCAGGAGGTATGCCTTCGATGATACTTGTAAAACTTTTGAGTTATGAATAAAGGGGTATTTCTTTTATTTTATTTTGCTATTTATTCATTTAAATTTATTAATGGACTTATCTGATTTGTTTTGACTTATTTTTAGGATTAATTTAGAGGTTTAGGATTCATTCTGAATTTACTCAAGGATTATCCCGAGGTTAATTTTCTTTATTGAGTTTGGTTTAGAGGGTTTACCTGGTTCTGTTTGGTTTGTTGGGGGCAATTTTTTTTTATCCTGAACACGTTAGGGTTTCACTTTAAAAAGTTTTTTTTTGTTTAAAGTTTTTTTTTTTTTGGGTTTAAGGTTTGATTCAAATTGAGTTTTGGTCTTTTGTTTGATTCAACACGAGGCTTAAAAGGTGTGAGTTTTCAAAGGTTCTAGATGGGAGTTAAATGTTCAATTCCTATTGGTTTATCTAGGCTTGGGGTATTAATGTTTCTTAGGGGGTTAAGTGTTGCGTGATTATTGGTTCATCTGAGTTGTCATGGATTGTGTTCTTTCAAAGGGTTTATGTGTTTGGTATAGATTTAATTAGATTAGAAAAGCTTAAAGGTGTGACACTTGTCATTTGGTAATTTAAGAGGTATAGTTTATAAATGTGTGAGCTAAAAGTTTTGGGTTCTTGTTGCTTTGAATCTTATTTCAAGTTTGGGATTAAAAGTTTTGGGGCATTTTTTTTTAGGCATCTTCTTGTTCATTAATGTCTTTTCTTCCTTTCTCTTTTGTATCCCAGGTGTTGGACTCGAAGAGTTGTGCTTATTGTGTGGTTTCTTGGGAATGGACGGGATTGGGAATGCAAGGTAGTAGTCGAATTGCTGCCATGGTAAGGGAAGAGATGGAGGAGAAAAAGGTGGTAGAAAGGAAAGCTAAGGATAAGGCAGAGTCAGAATTCTCGTGGCCGATGCCTATCTTTCCTCAGTAGGCTCTGCAGATCCCGTATTAGTTGCTCTTCCTTGTTATGGTTTCTAAGGTGAGCTTCTAAGGGCGGATCCCGCAGGTCCTGGGTGACTTTTCGTGAGCCACTCTCTCTTTTCTGCCGGCTCGGGGTAAGGGGAAGAGGTTATGATAGTTAGAATTCGTTCAGGGCGCTTCCTTTCTCCGGGCTTCTCCGAGATTTCTAGTTTCCGAATAAATCCAGATTCGGGTATTGCCTGAACGGGCAGATTTTAAGTTTCTTGTTTCAAGTTGCATATTCAGAGGGTATGCCCTCAGTGTATTTTTATAATCATTTTATTTATGATGAGATTACAATTTTAATTACTTCTTTTATAAATTCGAGTTTAGTTTATTTCGTAGCTTATTTGATTTCTTTTGGGTGTGAGGTTTACTTGCTTAATTTATTTATTTCGGATCGGGGTGTGTTAGGAGCATTTTTTTCGTTTTGATGTAGTTTGGGCCTAGTTGGGGTATATGAATGACGGGGGTATTTTTCTTGTTTAGTTTCGCCTTAGTTGGGGCAAGTTTTTTTTTTTTGTTTTGTTTTTTGCTTCAAATGAATGGATAATGAGGGGGCATTTTTCTTGGGTTTGGTATTAGTTGCAGTGTGTAGGTGATGTTGCGGCTTCTTTTTTTTTGGTTTGGTGCATTTTCTTTTGGCTATCGCGGTAGATATTTCTTTAGGTCTGGAGTGTTTTGGATCGAGCTTAACAAGGGTGTGGTTTGGCTAATAATTAGTGTCGAAAACCAACCAAATTAGGCCTGTAAGCATGCTGTTCTGGGCATTTTTTTCTTTTGTGTTTCTAGGGAATTGCGCGCTTCAATCAGAGCGCATAAATTAATTGCGCGCCAGAGAGTGGATGCGCATTCAAGGTGTCAGAGGTCAATTAAGCATCAGTTTCCTATCGCTTGATCGGTTTAAATGTAGGATATTGGGCGCGCGATTAGGGCAGTGGGTGGTCATTGTATGGGTGGCCGTTGGCATTCGCACGCCAATGTGTGGACAGTTGAAGTGATTACGCGCTTGGATGGATGCGCACAATCAGATAGTCGGGTTAGTTTGGGTGGGCGATGTTTGGTTTACGCACTTGGAGCCAAGCACTTAATCTGAATTAAGCGCAGTCCGAGTGGTGCGTGATTTATTTGTGCGTCAGAATTTCAGTGCGTGATTCAATTGTTCCTTCTAAATAGTTTAAAACTTTTCATTTTTTTCGCGCGATTCATGTTAGCCTTGGATTCTCCGTTTCCTTGTTCCTTTGTGCTCTAGTTTTTATGTTTTTGCGATATTTCGTGATCCGGACGTTTGTTTCAAGGGTCGTTTCCTTTGTTCTTTTCAATTTTTCATGCTCTTTTTTCTAAGATGGAGGGTGAGGGTATTGGTGGGCATGATATTACTTTTTCTAAGTTGGAGAGGATGTTAGGGGCAAAGATGGGTGAGACTTCTGAGGCTCGGACCGACGCTGTCGAGGAGGTGGATGTTGGGGAGATAGTTAGAGAGGAGGTATTAGAGGTTGACCAGTCGAGGGTTAGGGAGGAGGTGCTTGAGATTGAACAAGGGGTTGCTGAGGATGAGGGTGAGATACTCGAGGGTGAGAGAGCTGAGGGTGCAGCTGCGGAGCACCAGGGTGCGGCTGCAGAGCACCAAGATCACAAACACTTCTCGCTGGAGGATTTCTTCGCTCGAGGCCGCGCAAGCACTCATGAGCCAGAGTTCTTCCATTTCCTTAGCGACTTAGGTTATGACATAGGATTATTAGGATTTGAAACCCTTCTAATTTATGTCAAACCTGGATTAATGATTGATTGTGTGCTAACTCATGCATCATGATGGCATCTAGAGATAGGTCATGTTCGTATTCAATTGTTCTTATCATGTTTTACGTGTTTATTATTTATTGGGTTTGTGTTTGGGGCATGTTTGGCTTACCTTTAGTTTTAAATTTATTTGTCTTTCATCATAGGTGTGTGTTAGTCTTACTGTTATTATTTGTGTTTCGTTCAATAGGAGCCCCCTCAGCTGGCTATCAGCTCGGCATGGTCCGAGACTCATACTTGGTATCGTGCCTTGCCAGAGTTTCAGCGAGCTCCGGCACAACTAGAGTCTTTTGGTTTCAACCGATCTTGGAGTTGGAGCCCTTTCAGGTCGATCATGGCTTGATTGTGACGATTCTAGAGAGGTGGAGGGAGGAGCATCGGGCTCTTCTCTTTCCAGTTGATATGATGTTATCGACTCTAGAGGATTGGGTCCACATTACAAGCCTTCATTTTGAGGGCGAGCCAATTACGGGGTGGATGGCGAGACATTATTTGGATGTGTGCGAGGAGATTTTGGGTGTGCCATATAGGTCGAGCGGCTCGGGGCCAGGTGTAGCTCGAGTCACTTGATTTTTTGATACATTTGCGAGTGGCTTCATCATCTCGAGGTGCCATTTAGAGGTGAGGGTGACTTATGAGGCACGTTGTGTGGTAGTGGCGGGTCGGGAGCCCGTGGTGGAGCCGGGGTTGACTGCGGATAGGGTGCTTCGAGCGTTCTTGATGCACTTCCTTGGTGCGGTACTTTTCTCTTCTTTGGCACAGGGACGTGTCACCAGGCTATTTTTGATGGCACTTGGGGACTTCGATCGAGTCCCCACCTATGCATGGGGTGTGGCAGCATTGGCGCATCTCTATGAGCAGCTTTACTGTCAAGGACAGGGTGTCATGTCAATCGAAGGTCTCCTTCCTTTCATCCAGGTGAGTTTTAGTTAATTGGCATAATGATGTCCTGTTGAGAACTAGAAAATACCATTTTCCACCCTTTAACCTGGGCCTTGATAGACCCTTCAGAGAACTAAATAAGTGTTTTAAGTGCTTGTGTTACAGCTAACAATAAAGATAGGCTTAACCATGAAAGCAGCCTAAAAGTGCCAAAAAGATGATAAACCATGTTGATCCAAAGGAAGAAAGAGAAGGGACAACCTCACTAGCTGTCAAAATGCCTGAACTGAAGAGGCAAAGACCTGGTCTCAACCCAGAAAAGAAATGTGGAGCAATTCGAACAGAAGAATGCACTACAGAGTGCTTTTCGAAAAGAATCTGAACATTTCGAAAAGAACCTGAACTTTGCGAAAAGAACTAAGAGCTCCAGGCTTAGTTTTCGAAGAGCACCTGAACTCTTCGAAAGGATGTTTGACCTATTCGAAAAGAAGAGAACTCCTTGTGAACAGAACCTGAACTTTGCGAAAAGAGCTTCAGAAGTCACAGTACCTTGCGAAAAGTTCCCTAAACTATGCGAAATGGTATTATGGAGATTACTAGCTTCTGCAAGGGTCATTCAGTAATCTTTTGCCCGCGCCCCAATGCATTTAAAAACCTAGGGACATTCCAGAAGATTCTAAGCACGAAGTGAAGGCATATTCCACCCCATGTGAGCACCCGAAGATGAAATCACTTGGCGGGAACTTCTAGAAGCTCTAACAGATTTTCAAATTGCATAACAGAATTGATGCTTCTATCGCCTGATTGGCTGAACCAAATCGAGCAATTCTGATTGGCCAGAACAGATCTGGATCCTTGTGCTCGACTACCATTTGTTGATACAGATCTGAGCACTTCTGATTGGTCGATACGCATCTGAGCTAGACCTAGGGGAAACTATAAATAGATGAACCATTTGCTCAATTTGGGGATCCAAATTTTGAGTTTCATTTCTATTCCCCCATTTCCAAATCAGCTAGCTTGCCTGAAACCCTTGTAATAGCCTAACTTTTACTTGCAATTGAGAGCTGTGAGATACCTCTATAATTCAAAAGAGAATTGTATTCAAGACTACAAATCTAAGAGCTGTTTAAGCTGTGCTCTGTAATTGTAGATGTGAATTTGAAAAGGTTGCTGTAAACCGTACGTCCTCAATTGGATTCGTGATAAGGGTTCCCTCTGATCTCCTTATTGCACTAGACTCCTTTAGATTTACTGTTTTTCAGGCAACTTCCCTTGATTCATTAACCCTGTGGGAATTAGTGTTTGTAACCTAATCTCTCACAGCATTTGTAGTGATATTTCTTGTTCTGAATTAAGGGCTGAGATTAAAGACTATTGGATGGTCTGTGGCCATTGAAGTTGACAGACCATAGCCATAAGCCTAAATCTAATCCTTGAGTTAGATTTATTTCTCTTGCATCTGTGCTTGTAGCCAGATGAAGATTGGATCATCCCTCATTTGACCTGCAGTCATTCTCATTGTGTTTCAAGGACCAAATCAAAGTTAGATATTATTTCTTCATTTTTATAAGTTTACATCAAAATCCCCCCAACTCAGATCTCGATCATTTAGTTTAACTTTTACTTTTATCATTTAGTTTAACTTTTATTTTTATCATTTAGTTTAACTTTTACTTTTATCATTTAGTTAACGTGACAAATTCAACCTCCCATCTTATGTGCCTTGTAGATAGGATAAGAGGCCAAATCTGGTAGCTCAGATTTGGAGGTTTATCTTACATTTAAAATAAATTCTCTGTGGACGATCTTTTACTCACTTACATTTAAAACTTGCTACAATTGGCCTTGATCTTGCAGGCTAATTCACTTCTCTCTGTGCTGATATTTCTTTATTCTTTTTAACTTAGCATTTGCAAATATGTTTTCAAAACACAAATAAATCATACACACCAGAAACAACAACAAGTTTTTGGCGTCGTTGTCGGGGAATTTGTTTTAAAATAGGTAGACCTAAGTTTTCATTTTGTTCTTATCTTTACATCAGTGCTAAACTATTCTATTGTTTAAATCTGTGCAGTTATTCATATACATTTTGAAGAGTGGAATCTACTTTAAAAGGAATTCTGAAGGTTTGCTGTGCATAATCTGATTTTCTGTTCTGTGTTGTATGTTTGGTAGGAGGACTCTCAGCCCTGAGATTGTCCCTCTAAATTTATAAGTTGAAAGGCTACTACGAACCAGACAATCATCACAGAATTCTACTGAAACAACTACTATGGGTGAAAAACCTCGACTTTTGAGGGATTACTTTGCACCTGGTGCCTATAATTCTCCATTTTGCATTCAATTTCCTACTGTTGAAGGAAATTATGAGATCAAATCATCAACTATCCAAATGCTTCCTTCCTTCTATGGATGAGTAAAGAAGATTGAAGAAACATTGGGTCAACTTTCAAATACTTTGGCCAAAAGAGAGGAAGGAAAGTTACCCAGCCAACTTTTGAACCATCCCAAAGGACAGTTCATGGTTGGAGAGGCTTCTATTTCACATGAAGAAGTAAAAATATCACAACTTTGAGACGTGGAAGAATTGTAAATAACAAAGTGGGTACTGACAAGGAAGAAGAAAAAATTGAGGAAAATGATAAAGATATGCAGCAGGAGCAGCATGATGTTAGCATTGGGGGTGCTGATGTACCTTAGAAAAATTAAAAAAATGAAAAACAAAAAATTCAAAAAGATTCTGATAATGCTTCTAAAGCTGTAGATGAAAGACTAGTTCCTCATTTACCATTTTCTCATGCCATGAAATCTGTATCTCCTTTTGATAAAGGGAACACAAAAATAGATGAAATGATGGAGACTTTCAAGCAAGTCAAGATAAATCTACCTTTGCTTGATGCAATCAAACAAATTCCAGCATACGTAAAATTTTTGAAAGATATTTGCACTCACAAAAGACAGTCTAGGATACAGTTATTCAAGAAGGTCTTTGTTGTGGAAAGAGTTGATCAGGTGTTGTCCACACCTCCTAAACTTCAAGATCCTGGAATCCCCACAATCCCTTGCATTATTGGAGAACATACCATTGAAAAGGCTTTATTAGATTTGGGTGCTAGTGTCAACCTGCTTCCATATTCTGTGTATGAGAAACTAGGTTTGGGAGAATTAAAACCCACTCATGTGGTGTTACAACTAGCAGACAGATCTGAAAGAAAGCCAGTTGGGATGATTGAGGATGTATTGGTAGGAGTAGATAAGTTTTTCTATCCTGTTGATTTTCTGGTTTTGGACATGGAACCTACAAAAAGCAAAACTTCCATCCCTGTCATTTTGGGGAGACCATTCCTGGCTACAGCAAATGCTTGCATTCAATGCAGGTCTGGTATTATGGAAGTCTCTTTTGGAAATATGAAGGTGAAATTAAATGTTTATAATACAGTCACACAGCCTCAATACAGTTCTGAGGAATGTTTTCTTGTTGATCTATTGGATGAACTGGTGGAAGAGACTCTACCACAATTTTTGCAGTGTGAAGATTTTACCACAGACTTGAAAAATGCTATGAAAGAAACGATCTGGACCTCAAAGTCTGAGGAAGCAAATGTTGTACAAGGAACTCATAATCAATCAGCAAGTTTCTTTTCATGGAAACCTGTTATTCTTCCTCTTTCACAAACAGCCAGGGTACCTTTGTTACCTTCTTTTCTCAGCTCACCGAATGTAGAGCTAAAGCAGTTGCCAGAAAATTTGAAATATGTATTTTTAGGAGACCATAAAACATTGCCTGCGATTATTTCTTCCTCCCTCACAAAGGAGCAGGAGGAAGAGCTGTTGATTGTATTGAAATAGCATAAGAAAGCAATTGGTTGGACTATTGCTGATTTGGGAGGAATCAGTCCAGCTGTTTGCATGCATAAAATTCATTTGGAAGAAGATGCAAAGCCTTTTAGGGAAATGCAAAGGAGGCTGAATCCTCATATGCAAGAAGTGGTCATGAAAGAGGTTGCTAAGCTGTTAGATGCAGGGGTCATTTACTCCATTTCAGATTCAGCTTGGGTGGCACCTACACAGGTGGTACCTAAGAAATCTGGGATCACTGTTGTAACCTCTGATTCTGGTGAGCTTATGTCAACCAGACAAACAACTGGTTTGAGGGTCTGTATTGATTACAGAAAATTAAACTCAATGACCAGAAAAGACCATTTTCCTCTTCCCTTCATTGATCAAATTTTAGATAAGCTAGCAGGAAAAGCTTATTACTGTTTTCTTGATGGTTACTCTGGTTACAACCAGATTCCTGTGTATCCACAAGATCAGGAAAAGACCACATTCACTTGCCCTTTTGGCACTTTTGCCCATAGGAGATTGCCTTTTGGTCTTGTAATGCTCCTGCTACCTTTCAAAGATGCATGTACTCCATTTTCTCGGATATGATTGACCAATTTATGGAGATTTTATGGATGATTTTTCAATCTATGGAGACAGTTTTGCCCAGTATTCACATCATCTCAAATTGGTGTTACAGAGATGTGAAGAAACTAATCTAGTTTTGAGCTGGGAGAAGAGGCATTTCATGGTCACCCAAGGCATTGTCCTTGGCCATGTTGTCTCCCACAAGGGCATTGAGGTGGACAGCGCAAAAATTGATTTAATTGCACATTTGCCACCTCCCAAAATTGTTAAACAGATCAGAAGTTTTCTGGAACATGCTGGATTCTACAGAAGGTTCATTAAGGACTTTAGTAAAATATCCAAGCCTCTTTGTCAGTTATTGTGCCAAGATGTCCCTTTTGTTTTCAACAATGAATGCTTGAACGCATTTGAATTCTTAAAAAACTGTTTGATTTCAGCTCCAATATTATAATCTCCAGATTATTCACTGTCTTTTGAACTGATGTGTGATGCATCAGATTATGCTTTGGGAGCTGTTCTTGGGCAGAGAAAGGATAAGCTGCCTCATGTCATAGCTTATGCCAGTAGATCAATGATTGATGCACAGCTCAATTACACAACAACTGAGAAGGAGCTGCTGGCAATTGTTTTTGCTTTAGAGAAATCCAGGTCATATGTTTTGGGTTCACAAATAGTGGTGTTCACTGACCACTCAGCCCTGAAATACCTTCTGTCTAAGAAGGACACCAAACCAAGATTAATCAGGTGGATCCTCCTATTACAGGAGTTTGATTTATAGATCAAAGATAAAAAGGGTGTGGAGAATGTGGTGGTGATCACTGTCCTAGAATTTTAATCACTTTGAGATTGATAGGCTGCCTATCAATGAATCTTTCCCTGATGAGCAACTTTTTGCTATCAATACACACACCCCTTGGTTTGCAAACATGGTCAACTTTTTGGCTACTGGAAGAATTCCTCAACATTGGAATAAAATGTATAAAGATCTTTTCTTCTCAAAGGTTAAACATTTTATTTGGGAATATCCTTATCTGTTTAAGATTTGTGCAGACCAAATAATAAGAAGATGTGTCCCTGAAGAAGACTTGCATAGCATACTTTCTATGTGTCATGAACAGGCCTGTGGAGATCATTTTAGTGGAAACAAAACTGCTGCAAAGGTGTTGCAGTGTGGATTTTATTGGCCTACACTTTTCAAAGATGCTCTGCAGCACTGTAAGTCTTGTCAGAACTGCCAAAAACTGGGTAGCATTTCCAAGAGAAACTCAATGCCTTTACAACCCATTTTGGTAGTTGAATTGTTTGATATTTTGGGGATAGACTTCATGGGTCCCTTTCCTCCTTCCAATGGGTGTAATTTCATCTTAGTAGCTGTGGATTATGTATCCAAATGGGTTGAAGCCACAACCACTAAAACCAATGATGACAGGGTGGTTCTGAAAATTTTAAAGGATAACATTTTTTCCAAGTTTGGTTTTCCCAGAGCTATTATCAGTGATGGGGGAAGCCATTTTTGTAATAAACATTTTGAAGCTTTATTGAAAAAATACTCTGAAACTCATAGAGTAGCTAGTCCATATCATCCACAAACCAGTGGACAAGTGGAGATTTCTAATAGAGAAATCAAACATATACTGGAAAAGATTGTGAAGAAGGACAAAAAGGATTGGTCCTTTAAGCTGAATGATGCATTATGGGCATATAGGACAGCTTATAAAACCCCAATTGGTATGTCCCCATTCAGATTGGTCTATGGCAAAGCATGCCATTTACCAGTGGAGTTAGAATATAAAGCCTTTTGGGCTATTAAAACATTGAACATGGATCTAACTACTGCTGGTAATCACAGGAAACTGCAACTTGCTGAGTTGGAGGAGCTGAGAATGAATGCATACACCAATTCAAGATCTTACAAAGAGAAAGTCAAAGCCATCCATGATAAAAATTTGTTGAGAAAAGAGTTCATAGCTGGCTCTAAGGTATGGCTATTTAACTCAAAACTTAAGTTTTTTCCTGGAAAGCTGAGATCCAGATGGAAAGGGCCATATACTGTCATTCATGCATCACCTTCTGGGGCTGTTGAAATTTTGAACCCAAGTGATGGAAGAATCTTGAAAGTAAATGGTCAGAGGCTCAAACCATGCATTGAAAATATCCAAGAGCCTGTGCCGACCATCTATCATCAAGAACCTCCCCAAATCTGATGGTATACAACTGTACAATATGTTTTTGTTCTGTAGTTTTTGCATAGCTTTCTTTTTCTCTATTTTTAGTCATGTTTGTTCTCTTTTCGAGAAGTTTAAATATGTGAAAAATTAATTCGCAAAGTAAAAATTGTCTTTTCCCAAAGTTTAATCTGCTTTTCGAAAAGGATCTGGATTTGTAACGAACTGCTCGAAAGCAATGATTTGCTTTTCGAATAGTTGTTTCTAAAGCTATTTGCTTTTCCAATAGTTGTTTCTGAAGCTATTTGCTTTTCGAAAAGTTGTTTCTGAAGCTAGTTGCTTTTCGAATGGTACTGATGCCATTCTCTTTTATAAAAAGGACTGTTTTGAACTTTTTGAAAACTTAAAAATTACTTTGCGAAAATAACTTTGAGCATATTTAAACCCTTTCGAAGTAAGGGCTTCATATTCGAAAGCTTTCTGAGAACGTCCTGTTTCACAGAAACCCTACTTCTTTCCTTCCTTGCGTGATTTTAGAATTCAGCCACACTTTTCTTCACATTTGTTCGATCATTTAAGCTTGAAGAGAGGGATTTTAGCTTCTAATTCTGGTGGATTTCAGCGAGCAAACAACAAGTTCATCCAAAACCCTAGATTTCGATATTTTTCTGTGCATTTCCTCTGTTTATCATTTGCAAAGTTTGATTTGGTGTCAGCATTTGTTGTGGGAGTTTTTATACAAAGCTTTAGAATGGGGAAAGCTGAAAAATCACTGGCTGCCATTTTCCCCAAATCTTCTGCTAAGAAAATTAGCAAACCAACCCCAAAAGGAAAAACCAAAGCTTCAGCCAAAAGGAAACTATCAATGGATAAAGCTGATAGGATTGAGAAAGGGAAGAAAGTTAGACATGAGGAACCCATCCCAACAGCTGCTAGTCCTGAGCCTGAGCTTCCTCCTTTGCCTATGCATTTGGTACTGCCAAATCCATTCATTGAAGCTCAGAAGCTGATTCCTGAGCTTATTGTTGATGAGAACTTTTTCTCTAACAAACCAGACTGTCAGCTATCTTTAAAATACATTAGGGATGCCTCACTGAGCAATATCCTTACCACTCTGCCAGATAAAATTTATTCTCGAATGGTGAGATTATGGTATCAAAACTTGGTAAAAGTGATAGAAAAGGATGCTGATGTCCCTACTCTTGTTATTTTTATTGATGATTGTGATCTAACTGTCACATATGAAGACATTGGGAATGCATTGGGGATACCTTTTTAGTACGATCCTGCTGGTCCATTGGTTGCACCAGAAGCAGCCTCTTTTAGAGAAATGGCTGCACATTTAACCTAAGGGATAGTTGGAACTGGACAATCCATAATGAGGAGAGACCTAGCACCTCAATTTTGAGAGGAAGTTTTTATGTCACGGGGCACAGCCAGGAAAGAAGGACACCAATTTTGGAGGCTCTTTTTCATTTTTCTAAGGGGCAATTTTTCAATGCCCCTATGTTAATTTTTGAAGCCATGGCTGATATTAGTGCCAAGTTGAAAAAGGAGCAGAAATTAGCTGGAATCCCATTTGGTAGGCTGATCACAGCCCTACTAAGAGCTAAGTTTGACATTGATGACCAGGAGCCATTTGAAATTATATCTCCTCATACTTTTGGGAAAAAGGCTTGGACTACAAGCCAAGCAATGCTTAACAGAATGAGAGAGGAAGGTGAGCCTGCACCTGCAATTGCTACCGAGCACTGCTGCAGCGCTGCTAGTGGACTGCCATACACGAACACGCCCTGCGACTACCTTAGAACACCTTTGCTGCAGGACCACAGGTGACCAGCTCTTTAGCACCTATTGTACTTCTGACCGACAATGAGCAAACTGTCCTTCCTGTGGTGACCTCCTCTTCAGTTGCACCCATTCTTGAAGAAGTTGTCATTTTACCCTCCTCACCTAGCCCAGCTCCTGCCACTTCACCCATTCCAGCAGTCCCATCTCCCATAACCACCATTATCCCAATTGCAGACTCCCCCTCTACACCAACCACTCCAGCCATACTCACACCACCAATTTCTCCCAACAATGTCCAAGACCTGGCCACAAATTTTATTAAACAATCTCCTAGCACTCCTCTTCTCCAAAGCCTCTCAAGTTCACCTGCTCATTCAGCCCACACACCTGAAGTAACCCATACCCCAGACACGAGATTTTCACTCTGAGGCTTATTCATCATTGATGGGGTCTATTTTGAAAACATTGGGCTTGAATCATGTCCCTATACCGACCCCCTCATTTCACTCATCTGCTACTTCACCCTTCTGACCATTTCACCCATTGCACCTCAACCATCCACTTGGCTTTTACCCCCTACTATGCATACCACACCCACACCTGAAGCAATTAGCCAAATATTTACCTTTCTCCAATCCATCCAAGCCCAACTATAGATCAACACAGACAATCAGTCTGTGACCACTGCCCTTCTCCAAACCTTAGCCTCCACATCCCACACAACTACCTTAGCCCTTACCATTTGATGACCATGCTACCCAAATGTAACACGAGGTAGTATTGGTTGACCCACCCACCCTCACCACTACTGCCCATGCTACCCAAACAGAACCTGAGGTAGCTCTTGTTGGGTCCCCTTCACCTCTCCTCACTTTCTCTGATCAAGCCAATCAGACAGACCCTGAAATTATTCTGTTGGATTCCTCTTCTCCCATTCCCACTACTGGGATACCTTTGGTCCCCTACCACTCCATTCCCATTCCCAGATTTGCTGCCCTCAAAAAGGCTATGGAAGAGAACCCATATATTCGTCGTGATGTCATAAAAGGGTTAGCTGATTTGCAAGCTTCCATTAGAACCCCTGTTGAGAACCAAATTCAGAAATTAGAGTTGTTCATGAAATTTGAGAGAGAGAAAATGCAGGACCTGCTGGGTCAAACTTTTCAGATGGTTAGGAGTGAGCAGCACAAGGTGACCATGTTGCAAGCACTTGAGCAGAAAAACTGAGATCCACTAGACTTGGAAAGTACATTGGCCTCACCAAAAAGATCAAATCAGAGGAATACACTGAGCTGCAAAACACAATCCATGAGAAGGCTAAATGGAGTTCAGACTCCAATACTGACTCTAGTTCTGACTCTGACAGTGACTCCAGTTCTGATCCCATTGAACCAACTTATAATACAGACTTTGACCCCAGTTATTAGCATCCATTGTACATTTCTGTTTTATGAGTCTATAATATAAAATTTTGGTTTTGTGTTAATGCATTGTACATACATTGTGCATTTCTTTTCTTTCTTCTTGTCATTATGATTGTTTGTCTCTTTTCTTTGATAATACACTTCGGACCAGTGCGAACCCTGCTCACCATAGGTTTGGGGGTGTGGCAGAAATGCCAATAAGTGAGTTAACATTAATGCAGCTGATCATCAGTAGAATTTTTGAAAATAAAGTGATTGCATACCTGAAAAATGAGGAAGTTAAAACTTTTAAAAACAGATTTTTAGTGTAATTCCAATACCTTCATGAAGGGAATGTCAGAAAATTTTCAAAATAAAAAAATTGATGTTTTAGTAAACCTAAAAGGAGAGAAAACAGTGATGATACACCTCAGGAATTTGATAGAAAACTGCACCCAGTGAGACTTGGGCCTGAAATGTATTCTTTGGAGTTATGAATTGGCAAATTTTTTTGCTCTAAGGACTATTTGAACCTGCTTATTTTCACTAGAAGTTACACATATTCAAATTGAAATAACTTGACAGCAATCATGATATTAAAGACATGATGTTAGGCCTCCTTTTGGACAGTTTCAACCTTACAAAGCCCCACCTTTTGAAACTGCCCTTGATACACACCATTTGACCTTTATAAATCTAAGATTTCTTTAAAACCTTATCAAATAACCTCATCAACCTCATTTAGCCTAACCCTCACTTTGAGAAGTCAGAAGATAAAGGGAAGGAAGCTGAAGAAAGGAGAATGGAGTAACAGTTTGATAAAAGAAGAAGAATCATAATTGAAGGCAATGATGTATCAGCAGAAGAAATGTGGCATTCCAGTCAATGTTACCTTGATTAAAAAAAAAAAAAAAAAATTAAAAAAAAAAAAGAAAAAAAAAGAAAAGGAGAAGGCATTTCATTGGAAGTTTGAAAAAAGAAAGAGAAAAAGATGGCCACTTTGGCTCTGAAAATTCAAAGAAGAAGATGAAATTGTGCTGAATTGAAGGTCTGTCTATCACCCCCTTACCTTGACTGACTTCTCAATTTTGAACTCCATTCCACCCCCTTTATTCTTGATAAAATTCACCCATAAGCTACATTACAACCCAAGTTAAAGTCCTTACTGATCAATGATGGATTGAGCTCTCACATGGAGATAAAGATTTGTGTAATCTATGGTGAAAAGAGCAGTGAATTCAGAACTAAAAAGCAATGCCTATGCTCATGCTTACAGTCCTATTTGAGGGCTGTAACTGCTCTTGAGCCGTGTGAAATAGTACAACCCTCTGACTTCCATGTTGAGTGAAAATCCTGGAGAGAGTTGGGTTTGAAATCAACTCATTGGGGTAACATCAAAACTGAATTCTCAAATAGAAGGCAAGCTTTTCATTAATTTTTCTTTTAGAAACTTTTTGACACAAATCAAGTAAATGGTAAAAGAGTTACAGCAGAATCTCAGTTTTGAACTGATACTTTCGTGAAAATCCTCTTATAACTTGACTGATGCAGGTGTGAATAATCTGATTGAATGAAAGTCTGCTGTAACAGAACTCCATCGATATTAACTGATTTATTGGAGAAGTTTGTGGGTACCTTCACTAAAAACCCTCAGGAGACTTCACTCCTCCACTAGGGATCACCTAGGAGTTTAAAAGGCTTGTTGCATATGCTAAATGCAACTGTGTTCCTTACAAAAGTGGCTTTTTATTCTATTTTTGATTCTGTCTTTGCTCGGGGACTAGCAAAGCTTAGGTATGGGGGTGTGTTGAGAACTAGAAAATATCATTTTCTACCCTTTAACCTGGGCCTTGATAGACCCTTGAGAGAACTAAATAAGTGTTTTAAGTGCTTGTGTTACAGCTAACAATAAAGACAGGCTTAACCATGAAAGCAGCCTAAAAGTGCCAAAAAGATGATAAACCATGTTGATCCAAAGGAAGAAAGAGAAGGGACAACCTCACTAGCTGTCAGAATGCATGAACTGAAGAGGCAAAGACCTGGTCTCAACCCAGAAAAGAAATGTGGAGCAATTCGAACAGAAGAATGCACTACAGAGTGCTTTTCGAAAAGAATCTGAACATTTCGAAAAGAACCTGAACTTTGCGAAAAGAACTAAGAGCTCCAGGCTTAGTTTTCGAAGAGCACCTGAACTCTTCGAAAGGATGTTTGACCTATTCGAAAAGAAGAGAACTCCTTGCGAACAGAACCTGAACTTTGCGAAAAGAGCTTGAAGTCACGATTACCTAAAAGTTCCCTAAACTATGCGAAATGGTATTCTGGAGATTCCTAGCTTCTGCAAGGGTAATTTAGTAATCTTTTGCACGCGCCCCAATGCATTTAAAAACTTAGGGACATTCCAGAAGATTCTAAGCATGAAGCGAAGGCATATTCCACCCCATGTGAGCACCCGAAGATGAAATCACTTGGCGGGAACTTCTAGAAGCTCTAACAGATTTTCAAATTGCATATGAATTGATGCTTCGTCGCTTTGATTGAGAACCAAATCGAGCAATTCGATTGGCGAGCAGATCTGGATCCTTGTGCTCGAAACTACCATTGGTTGATCTGAGATCGAGCACTTACGATTGGTCGTCATCTGAGCTAGACCTGAGGGAAACTATAAATAGATGAACCATTTGCCCAATTTGGGGATCCAGATTTTGAGTTTCATTTCTATTCCCCCATTTCCAAATCAGCTAGCTTGTCTGAAACCCTTGTAATAGCCTAACTTTTACTTGCAATTGAGAGCTGTGAGATACCTCTGTAATTCAAAAGAGAATTGTATTCAAGACTACAAATCTAAGAGCTGTTTAAGCTGTGCTCTGTAATTGTAGATGTGGATTTGAAAAGGTTGCTGTAAACCATATGTTCTCAATTGGATTCGTGTTAAGGGTTCCCTCTGATCTCCTTATTGCACTAAACTCCTTTAGATTTACTATTTTTCAGGCAACTTCCCTTGATTCATTAACCCTGTGGGAATTAGTGTTTGTAACCTAATCTCTCACAGCATTTGTAGTGATATTTCTTGTTTTGAATTAAGGGTTGAGATTAAAGACTATTGGATGGTCTGTGGCCATTGAAGTGGACAGACCATAGCTATAAGCCTAAATCTAATCCTTGAGTTAGATTTATTTCTCTTGCATCTGTGCTTATAGCCAGATGAAGATTGGATCATCCCTCATTTGACCTGCAGTCATTCTCATTGTGTTTCAAGGACCAAACCAAAGTTAGATATTATTTCTCCATTTTTATAAGTTTACATCAAAATCCCCCCAACTCAGATCTGGATCATTTAGTTTAACTTTTACTTTTATCATTTAGTTTAACTTTTACTTTTATCATTTAGTTAACGTGACAAATTCAACCTCCCATCTTATGTGCCTTGTAGATAGGACAAGAGGCCAAATCTGGTAGCTCAGATCTGGAGGTTTATCTTATATTTTAAACAAATTCTCTGTGGACGATCTTTTACTCACTTACATTTAAAACTTGCTACAATTGGCCCTGATCTTGCAGGCTAATTCACTTCTCTCTATGCTGATATTTCTTTATTCTTTTTAACTTAGCATTTACAAATCTATTTTCAAAACACAAATAAATATGCACACCAGAAACAGCAACATGTCCTTAGTTTGGTTAATTTTTTGTCATTTAATAGTAATATTTTCTTAGTGTCTCTTCTTTGTGTGTCGTTGTTGTTATTGTTATTATTTTTTTATCTTTTCAGTTTTGGGCGTATGATCATTTCGCTTTCCTTTGTCCGGGAGTTCTGTTGGAGGTGACGTTCACATTTCTGCGGATGCACGTGTGGAGGGAGGCATTGAGGGGTTGTCGCTGGTCTTCGGATCTTCAGACCGCGTACGGCCTCTTTGCATGCGGGGTAGGTATAGATCGTCATACATACATTTTTGGTTCAGTCTTTAGTATCTGAGTCTTCATTGAAGGATCGGTTCATTTGCTTAGTTGTAGGTGATTTGGAGGCCTTATGAGGATGAGGAGGATGCAGATGTGTCAGCGACTCAGTCTGGTCGGCCCTTCTTTGATGTGGACATATGGGTCCATTATTTTAAGAGGGTGGAGAGGATCCACACCTCTGGTAGAATGATAGTTGGGGCTCGTTCAGGGAGTCCCTCTAGAGATTTACCACTAAGTGGCAAAGAGGATGATCGGCCCTGGCTACGCTGGAGCAGGGCCATGTCACCGCAAGGGTGCGGGGGGCAGTAGACGCTCTCCATAGGGAGATGGAGCAGATGAGGTGTGCTCCTCGTCCGGATGAGGAGATGTTGCACTCCTTAGCCTCCTCCATTGCTCAGGCTAGGGCAGCGGAGGATAAGTTGGGGATTCAGCTAGCGGAGACTCGGTGGCTCATGGTGAGTTAATTTATGTTTTTATTTTTTGTTTGATGTGGACCCGATATTCTGGTTGTTCTAACATGGTTGTGGTGTCTCGTCTTATTTTATTTTGGACAGTCTCAAAGGGAGGGTGAGGTCACTCATCGGGCGGCCCTGCTAGATGTCTATCGCAGTCAGCAGCTGGCTGACCGGGAGGCAGCGGCCAGTCTATGTTCTAAAATTGATCGATTGGCAAGTGTCTTTATAAATATAGTCTAGCATTGTTAAGGTTGTGAGCTTGTCGACTGATGTGTTTATTGTTATTCATAGAGAGCCGAGCTCAGTGCTAGAGGTTTCGTCCCTACATTTGATCCATCTTCAGTTGCTTCCTCCAGTCGGGAGGATCCAACGATGGCTTAGCTTCAGGCCGAGCTAGATCATTGGGTAAGTTCCACTCAATCTTTTATCTTCTTTGCATCATTGTGGTTCGTAGGGCGTTATTGTTTTGCCTTTCTTAGTAGTTAGTAGCTTATTAACATTATGTAATATTTTAGCGTTGGGTTACCAAGGATCTTTAGGCGAGAGAGGCGACTACTACCTCTCTATGTTCCGAGAGCCAGGTAAAGTTTTTTTTTTTGTGGTGTAATTCTGTTTAGGTTATTTCCTCTTTATTTTATTCTGACATGTCTTGTACTGGTTTGTTTGGTCGTTTGTATAGCCTGTTCCGGACTCCACTCCCGAGGCTCCACCTCAGGAGTCTGTTCCTATCCCTACTCAGGTACATTTTAGTTATTATGTTCGTAGTTTAGTTGTTATTATAGTATTTCTGATGTGTTTGTCTGTTTCGGTTGCAGCCGCCTACGTTCACTGTTCCTTCCATGCCTCCTGCTGAGCCAGTGACTGTTGAGACGGTTGGGCGACTCCTGGAGGAGAGGCAGGATCTGGTATAATCCTTTCCTTTTCAAAGTTTCTCATTTTGTTGATATATATGTTAGTTTTCGTTTGACTTGGTGCAGTTATGCAGGTTCGTCAGCTCGAGGAGGCGGGTCTAGAGGTGGCGCGAGCCACTCCTGAGGTGAGGCGAGTCGTTGGGGAGACGTAGAGTCGAGAGGACATGTTCGTCGAGATGATGGTGACACAGAGGACTCAGACTGAGGCATTAGAGGCGGCTAGTCGGACAATGCGGGTAGAGATGCAAGCATCCCTAAACCAGTTGCAATATCGTCTGATGAGGAGTGAGCGAGGGATATATAGGCTAGCTCATCAGCTTGGTGGATCGGGTTCGAGGGCTACGAGTACCTCGGCTGGGCAGTCTCGTCACACGTCACATGGTCATGTCAGGGATGATGCTCGTGAGGATCCTATTGTTCATGAGGTTCTTGCGAGGTATCCTCCTCATTCTCGATCGAGGTGATCCGCTAGTCAGGCGAGTGAGGGGAGTTCTGTTGCAGGGTCTCGTCATTTAGAGGTTCCGCCGACTCTGGGTGTCAGGATTGTATTTTTAGAGGACCAATCTGCAAACCTCTGAGCTGATGATACTGGGGACAACAGCGCTCAGCCATCCCAGCAGTAGCGTAGGGAGTAGGGGTGTGTGTGTGCATTTATTTTATATCCATGGCATGTGTGTGTGAGTTGTACATATATGGGAGGATGCCCTTGGTCACAAGTGTATAAAGGAAGAAAACTTTGATATATATATATATATATATGGAGATTTTGGTTGAGATGTACCTGATTAGCTCCTTTTCCTTTTAGTTACTTCTTCCGTTCACTTTTGTCTTTTGGTAACTTTAGCGTCGTCGTCCGTCATTAGGACTTGGATGCTTCCTGAGCTGGCCCAGTGATGGTTGAAGGTTGCTTGCATATCTGTGCATGTGAGAGTAATGCTGTCAGTGGTTTTTGTTCTCCCCCATGCTTATTGTCAAGAGGGGCAAGTGTCTCAGACCGGAGTCTGGTAGCAAATGATAGATATGTGGTTTTTCCTTTCTTTTTTTCTCTTTTTTTTCTTATTTTTTTTTCTTTTTCTTAGAAATGAAAATAATGCAGCAGGGAAAACAAATAGCTAAAATAGAAGTAATAATAAAACAATAAAATAAAAATGCCCCAGTGTAGGAGTGTGATAGGATCAACAGTATGGTATCTTCGGTAGCACTTTTCGGATGGTAACTTCGTCATTTCTCTTCTTTGGGAACAAGTTAGCACTTCTGATATGATTCTTCTTCTGATATAAAAAAAATGCCCTAGTGTCAAGATGCAATGGAGCTTTTATGGGTTTCGAGATGAGCACTTTGGATCTATAAGCAGTCATGGGTCTTTGGTGAGTTAGTTTTGAAGGAAGATTGATCGGTGCTGTCTCCGAAACGGGGAGGTCTCCCTTTTTTTATTAGGTCGATTATATGTAGGGATTATCCTAGGGGTAGTGGTCATCCTATCCTGCGGTTATTAGGGAGAAGTATGATAGGTGTACAACCGTGGGATTTTTGACGATCTCGTCGCGTCGATACGCTCTCTAACAAAAATATAGAGTCGCCACCCAGAGCTTTTGGTGTCCCAGGATACCTATATCATTTTTATAAGCACCGAAGTACCACAAATATGACTCTGAATTCGGTTCACACTAAAGGCTCTTGGGTAGGGGCTTCGGTTATCGATTGGGAAGGTGTTAGGCACCCAATCAAACTGCTTAACACGGTCTCTACCAATGGCCAACACAAAAATAAAGTAAAAGAAAAGAAAATGGCTTCCTCTTGCCTGAATGGGCCTTAAATCCTATTTGTGCCCCTCCATTCCTATCAAAAATTCGGCGGTGTAATGACACAAATGGGAGGATGGGAAGAGCTAAAAGAGATAGGAGAAGAAAGGGGAGAGCCGGAGCCCTCGGGCCCTTGCAGCACCGTAGGGGAGCCTTGCATGGCTTGCTTTTGATGAGCTCTTGAAGGCTTGAATGACTTGAGAATGGGTTCTAACTCTTAATGGAGATAGCTAAGAGATAGAGGGAGGGTGCTAGGGTAGAACACACATCTAACCTAGAGGCTTTTGATGAAAGGCAACGGTGGGGAAGAAGGTTTTGAATTCTGATTTTTGTATGGGAAATGTGCACCAAAGGGAGAAAGATCTTCTCACTTAAGCTCTTTCTCTCTTAGGCCAAAATTCTCAACCCTTAAACCAAAGGGAGGGGGGCTCTATTTATAGGAAATGGGTGGGTTAGGAGGCCACTTAGATGTTAATTGGGTTTAGCAATTAGGTAATCTCACATCTAAGGATTCCTAGAGTTTTTGAAGCCTTAAAATGTGTGAAAATGGCCTCCAATGGTGGATGATAGGGAGGGGCATTAAGTCACCTAACGGGTTGCAAATAGAGTGTAAGAGGGTGCAACAGAACTAACAAAACACACCCCAAAGACCTAGGTGGTCAACAAGTCAAACCTTAATCACAAAATTCGAGGCAAAACGAAAGGTTACTGTTCATATGCCTGGCACAACTATTAGTTACGCCAGGCAAATGTACAGTAAAATAGTACTGAACAGTGGCCTAGAATTTGGCTTCGCGAGGGTGGGGCCCACTTTAATACTGGCGCAACTATTAGTTGTGCCAAGCATAAATTCTAGGAAAATGGCCTGGCGAAACTAATAGTTGCGCCAGGTAAATGTACAGTAAAATAGTATTGAACAGTGGCCTAGAAGTTGGCTTCGCGAGGGTGGGGCCCACTTTAATACTGGCGCAACTATTAGTTGCGCCAAGCATAAATTCTAGGAAAATGGTCTGGCAAAACTAATAGTTGCGCTAGGAAAAAATATAACTGGCGCAACTATTAGTTGCACCAAATCTCAAGGGAGGGCCTAATCAAAATTACGCTTGTGCCCTCCAGGTTCAGACTACCATATCTTTTGATGTACAACTCCGATTGGGGTGGTTCTTGGACTGTTGGAAAGTTGACAATTTCTACCTTTTAATGGTATGAGATTTGATCATAGTAGAATGTTGTAGCTAGTTCAGATGCACCACTCCTCATCCATTGCCCGAGAAGGTTAGGTTTAAGGTTCGGAAGGGGGTCTAAGGGTCGGGATTGATTTCTAAAGGTTCAGGAAAAATTCTGAGGGATTTGAGATGATTCCTAATTAGGAAGGTATCTAAGGGTACCATACATGCCATCAAAAGCATGAAAGTGTGCCTCTCTCGAAATGTGTTTCGATCGGGGCTTGGGCCAAATTTGGGCGTCTACAGATGCCCCTCTTTGATATCCGATCACTAGTAATCAAATACCAAAGAAAAGAGATATCCGAAGAAGTCTAAGGCATTACTGACAGGTCCACTACATTTAGAATGAATTTCAAACATCAGATGAGTAACATGGTGAGAAAAGAAAAGCCCTGGATGTCAGGATAAACTTTCGTTTCTCAAGGTAATCGGTTCCCAAGCGCTTAGCGACATTACTGGGCATAACCGAGGTGGAACGAGTTGCGAAAGCTCTGTATGTCAGGCTAAATATTCATTTCCTAAGATGATTTGAAAGTATTTGATATTTAAGATTTATTCTGAATGCAACAGCTTCGTAAGTAAGAGGGGTGATCACCCACATTCAAAGATAGGCGCGAAATAAACATACACAAGGCTCCACGGTTTGTGTCCAATCTTACAAGGCATTTGATTGCCCCATCTGACTATTCGCGGGTGCCCCTGCTGAAAGCAAGGCTCAAAATCTTTGGGTGAGCCCATCGATCCCGAAGTTTATTTAGCATGACTACCCGAGCGAAGCGAATAGTTGTCGCAACGCTTTTTGGGAGGACGTGCTACTTTTAGAGATGTGCTCCGGATCAATATGACCTAAAGCATCCAGCTTCAACTACCTTAAATAGATCCAACCAAACATTGGGCATCTCTCAAAAGGGACATCCAATCCTGGTTTGATTTTTCCAACAATGATCATAAACATCATTTAACTATGCATAAACATGCACCCATTAGGGGCGATAAGCAATATAGGCGATGGAAGTCCCGACCTGGACCTGCTCGGGTACAATTTAGGGGGACAAACGATCATTATACGGATACTCAGACGCATAGCGTACACTTTACAGGGATACTGCTGCCAATACAGGTTTTAAGCCTGCAAAAAATAAAGGGGAAATGAACCCTTCTGGATGCATGGTTGCGCATAGTTTGGTTGATATGTAATCTCATTCTCAACAGGTCAGTCTCAACCAACGATTGACCTTTTCCAACGGAGTATCTGAAGCTTAAGATACTTAAGTTCATATGAATCCAAAATAACACTCACCACAAAGATTTAGCAGTGGAGTCGACTTGATCAAAACATTGATTGTTGACCAGGACCGACACCATTGCTCCTACCTTAAAGCAGGATCCAAAGATCTGAGGCGAACCTTAGACTCAGGACTTTAATATGGCACTGCTGTAGTGCTGACAAAACATTGACATTTTACCGCATTATGCATGTGCGCTCTTCTGTGGGGGGGCCCAAACAGGTTATTATTTTATTTTTGTGACGATTTTTTTTTTTTTAATTTTCAGAGTGCGAATCTTTAAGGTTATTATTTTATGGATTTTTTTAGTTTTTCAAGGTTATCATTTTATGTGAACTTTTTTTGGGTTTTCAAAGTTATCATTTTATGTGAATTTTTTGGTTTTCAAAGTTATCATTTTATGTGAATTTTTTGGTTTTTCAAAGTTATCATTTTATGTGAATTTTTAATTTTTCAAAGTTATCATTTTATGTGAATTTTTTTATTTTTCAAAGTTATCATTTTGTGAATTTTTTGGTTTTTCAGAGTTATCATTTTATGTGAATTTTTTGATTTTTCAAAGTTATCATTTTATGTGAAGTTTTTGGCTTTTCAAAGTTGTCATTTTTTGTGAATTTTTTGGTTTTTCAAAGTTGTCATTTTATGTGAATTTGTTTTTTCAAAGTTATCATCTTATGTGAATTTTTTGGGTTTTCAAAGTTATCATTTTATGTGAATTTTTCTAACATTTTATGCGAGTCATCTTTTTGGCTTTTCTGTGGGATTTTTTTTTCTTCTCTCCTTTTTTCTTTCATCATTTTTTCTTTTGGACTTTTTATATTTTTTAGTGTAGGATCAGGATGCCTATTGCCCTCGGTCCACTTTATTCTTAGCACAGCTTCCTGGATAGGTCGAATGAGGATCGACAAACTACTTGGGAGCACGTGCATCTGTCGGGAGTAGTAAGCAAACGAGAAGGGGGGATCTCGAGCCACGCATGTGGTCCGTACCGGGCCCAAGACCCGACCTATTAAGGGCTGGCGCAACTATTAGTTGCGCCAGGCCAACAAAAGGCCAAAATTTGCCTGGCACAATTAATAGTTGCGCCAAGCCAAAAGGTGCTCCAAAATTGCCTGGCACAACTGTTAGTTGCGCCAAGCTTGGCTGGCGAGTGATTTAAATAGCCCGGGAATGGGCTGTGGGGTATTTTTTCAAAATTTTCTCCCCCCCTTCCTCTTAAACTGAAACCCGACCCCCTAGGGTTCTTACACGTTGCCTCTACGCATGGCTCATTGCCATTGTCAATCGATCCCCGGCCCGCGCTAGATCAAAGACCCCATCTTCTACACAAGGTAACCATTAAAAACTCTCTTTTTTTTCTTGATTTTTTTCTTTTTTTCTTGCAAGTATGATCATGATCTTGCATTCTTTGATGAGTAATGGTTTATTTTCATGGCATGCATGCTTATTGATGGTGTGTAGATGGTTTCTCATGAATGATGCCCTATTTTTGTTGTTTCATGGGTTTTGCATAATATATTATATATATTTTATATATTTTTTATTGCTGTTTTTTTGTTTTTTTACTTGTACATATTGAAAGGGATTTTTTTTGTTTATATAAAGTAAAGATATTTGTTTTTTTGGTTTTTACTTAAATAAAGCAAAGGATTCTTTTTTAATTTTCTTGTTATTGTTGCAAATAAAGTAAAGGATTTTTTTTTGTTTTTGGTTTTATATTTGCAAGGAAAAATTTTGTGTTGTTTTACTTTTGCAAACAAAGTAAAGGGAATTTTTTGTTTTTGGTTTTACTTTTCATTTTATTCCAACAAACAAAGTAAAGGATTATTTTTTTGTTTTTGGCTTTTGTTTTTTTTTTTTGATGAACAATGTAAAGGGTTATTTTTTGTTTTTTTTTTTGACAAACAAAGTAAAGGATTATTTTTTGTTTTTCTAAGTGTAAAAAAGAAAGGATTTTTACTCTGTCTTTTTTTTTGTTTAGAAACATAAAAGAATGATTTTATTTGATTCTAACTTGTTTTATTTTCAAAGGTAGGAAGGAAAATTTTGTTATTTATCATTTCTTGAAGAAAGGATTTGGTTTTTAATCTAAAAGGGATCCTTTTTTTTTGTTTATGCATATGTATCTCTCATAAGTAAAAAAAAGGGGAAGGGTGAGCGTACTTACCTTCCTTTGCAGCATAGTATATCATGGCTCTTTATCATTGATCTGCTCTGACGTGATTGATTTTTATTGCTCCAGAATGTCGGGTGGCGATGAGCACGTTCCTGAGGAAGGCCACGAGGAGGGGTCCGAGATAGTATACGGCCCACGAGGGAGCAGTTCCTTTGGGTGGAGCGGAAAGTGGGCCCATGGCTCGAAATACAGGGCGAGGTCACCCGAGTCGGCCTCCTACATCAATAGTACACCCATATTTCGACTTTCGGTATAGCGGGCCAGGTAAAAGAAGGTTAAGATTTCTTTCTTTCGTGCAGGTTTTCTTTCTTTCCATGATCTGATGCACTTTTCTCTTCTGACACAGGACTTGCCCTCTATTGTATTCCGCGGGGGGTGGCTCAATTTCCAGGACTTCTATCTCTACGTCCCTCCCGTAGTGACGTTCTTGCTAGCGCAAGTGGGCTTCGGGGAGTTTCTGTCCTACCCCGCCATGAGGGCTGATGCAGCCTATCTGAACGCCCTGATCGAACGGTTATGCCCTGAGACGATGACCTTTCATTTGTCGTATGCCGAGATGACCCTGGCACCTGTTGATTGGGCAATGATTATGGGTATCAGGATGGGAGGGATACCGATAGCCGGCCTCTCCGTGACAAGTAGAGAGGACGTCATCAACTGATTGGGGCCTATCCCCCTCGTGGACAGACGCATGGTACTGAGGTCAAGATGTCCTGGCTTACCGCACTTTACATGGCCGACGAGTTGGTGGACCTGGGGTAGCCAGACAGGGTGCTTTATATTACGCCTGAGCGGGCGATCGTCTTGGCCCGCATTACTCTTCTGATCCTACTGGGTAAGACCCTTTTTACCAATGCAAGCGGTGGCCGAGTTTTCCTAGCATTGTTGAGCGTCATGGACAACTGAGGTGACGTCCATAGGTATGACTGGGGCGGAGCTGGGTACGCATGGCTGATGTTTAACTTAGCTTGGGTCACAATCGGGGATTCCAAATCTATTGTTGGTTTTTAGGCTGCCTTGGAGGTAATCCCTCATTCTTTCGCTTTCGCTAATTTTCTCGAATGATCTTTATATGCTACTGACCTGCTCCTGTGCGATGCTCATTTTAGCTATGGGGGTCACACCATTTTCACCCTGGGCGCCCACTTCTTCACTCGGAGGAACTTACTTACCCTCTTCTTAACAACTGGAACCAAGCCCAATGCCGTGATGTGGGCATGAAGCACTTGGAGATCGGTTTAAGGTCCCAACTTGACCTAATGATCCCTGAGCAGGTAAAGCCTTTCTTAACAACTTGGTTTACCCACGCTTGGAAATCCTCCTTGATTAGTATACTGCCTGTTTAATTGACTGACCACTTTTGGATTTGGACAGATCCTCCACAACCCGTATCTCGCGTCCCCCTTCTGGGATCGAGCAGCCGTAGGCCCCTCTCGCCTATTTAACAATCGCCGTGATGTTTTCTTTTATGGGGCGTGGGCTAAGGCTTACTATTTGGAGGAGCGGGTGGTGGACTAGTACCAGGGCTACTATGCCATTCCCGTGGACCCTCCTGCGAATGTTTGGAATCCTATTGGCAGCGTTGAGGAACTCATAGCGGACCTTCTCAACAATGGGCTCCCTATCCATGCTCTTCATGTGCCCGGAGACTATCATACTTGGTTCGAGTGCCTGCCATATCGATTTATCCTACCATGATTTGTACCTAGTGTCAATTTCCTCGCATTTGGCAGCCCGCGTGGGTAGGTAGTTACCTTTTCCTCTTTAGATTAGTCTCTTTTTATTTTATCTCGGCCCCTGTTCTTTCTAGACTGATTTTTTATTTTGTTTACAGTTTTATCCAGGGGACGGCGACAGGTACAGTTGATACCTCAGGGGCAAGTCCTTCTGGCATTGACCCTTCTGGTGCAAAACCTTCTGGCAAGGTTCCTTTCGGCGTTGGACTGTCAGGTATTTCTCAGGCTGGTGCCCCTGGGGGTGACCCGACCGTAGTTTATGGGACCTTTTAACGCCTTGATGACAGTTTCCTCTCGGGCCTATGCGTCATCGTGGATAGGTGTTAAGTAGTGAAAAATGCCAGTTCTCACCCCACCCCTTAACCAGACCTTTGATGGACCTGTGAGCACACTAATAAACACCTGTTGAGTCTATTTTGTAGATAGCAATAAAAGACAGGAATAGTGCAAAAAATCACTCAAAAATGTTGCACAAAGAAGTCCATCTCTCAGCATAGTGCAGACCCAACAATGGCACATAAGAGGGCTGCACACCATTGGCCACTTGGGGTGTGTGGCAACAGCATGGCAGAGTTAAGGAAGTGAAAACAGGCAGAAAACATCCTATCGAGAGGTTATCTGAAGGCTTCGATAGGAGCTGAGGGCTAAAAATGGAGGAATTTGTGTAGATGGAAGGGTTTCGATAGGATTTGAAGACAGAGAAATAAAGAATTCGTGAGGATTGAGAAGTTCGATAGGATCCAAGAACCTATCGAGCAGCTGAAAGAAAGAATGAAATCATCCTATTGAAAGCCTGTCTGAGGTGTAAAGGGAACTTATCGGATGGTTGCCTGAACCTATCGAGATGGAGAAGCTGGAGCTCAGACCTATTGGAAGGTACTTGAACATTTCAACAGGAGTGAGAGCAATCCTATCGAAATGCTAGCATGCAGAGCTGAACCTGTCGAAAAACTTTTCCAACCTATCGAATACTCTAGACAAAGGGGCAGAGAAGGCTGAAGCGTCAAGAGAAGGCTCATCCTATTAGAACCTATCGAAGAGATCTAAGAACCTAGCGAAAGGACTAAAAAGCTCCATTTGAACCTGTCAGAAGCTTCCTCAACCTGTCGAAATTGTGTGAAGAACTTCTCAGAAAATAGGTTGTTCACACGCTGCAACTTGGTGACCTGCTACACGCAACTCGAGGTAGTTTGGTGACCAGCACAACGATCCTAAAGATTCTCAGGGAAACCCTAACCAACCCCACGTGCTTTGATAAAACTCTAACGAACTCTGAGGACCTTTTAGAAGGGAATATTGGCGGGAGAAACGAGAGGGAAAAGCTATATAATGAGATCTCCAATTGTAATTGGGGGGGATCAAAATCTGGAGATTAGGGCTTGCAACAAAATTCTATTTCCCCTCCTTTAGCTCAACGATGGCTGGCTAACTCTCTCGGAGCAGCAAGGGGTGAGGTCTGATCTATAATTGGGTAAGGTTGAGAGTATTATTTGTGGGTCAATGGCTGCATAGAATACAGATCTGAGAGCATTTCATTGTAGTGTGAGTTTTATGCAATATAAATGTTGATTTTATTGTTTTATTTAGATCTATAGTTCCCTTGGTTTCATTTGGTGCTCAATCGGATTTGTGTAGAGGAGTTGGCTAATTAGCTTACCCACTTAACTGGTAGACCTCTTGGATGCCATTTGATATCCCTAGATCTGATATCCCTGCAATGGCCTGTGTCTGTGACCTGGTAATTGCAGCATCTGTAGTGGGTTTAATGCTCTGATTAAAACCTTTGAGTTGGAGGAAATCTATAGGATGGTCTGTGACCATTGAAGTGGACAGACCATAGCCTTAAGATTAGTTCAATCTCTGGTTTCACTTGGATTCTTCCACCTTAAACCTTTGGGTCGGATGAAGTCTATAGGATGGTCTGTGACCATTGAAGTGGGCAGATCATAGCCTTAAGATAAGTCAAATCCCTTGGTTCATAGTAGATTCTTCTACTTTGCAACTATGCTTGTAGCCAGCTAAGGGATTGGTGTGCTTTGAACCCCCTACAACACGATTAGCTCAATCCAATTGCAGTAAGTCCAAACTCCAAGTTGTTCTTCTCCATTTTCTGTTTTGAATCCCTTCCAATTGTGAGATCTGAACTCTAGACTCGTTCCTAGTTAATTCTGCATTTTATTTATAGTTTAGTTTGAGTGACAACACTTTAAAACCTCTCCCCTTTCTTTTACTAACCTAGTATTAGGTAGGGTGCTAGATCTCTTTTAGATATGGAGATTTACCATATTTTGAATTCACCTTCCTGTGGACATTTCCTTACTTACTCTTTTAAAACATGCTACAACAGGCCCTGAATACTTGCAGGTCTATGTGTGTGATCTGCCTTGAATTGAGTGAATTTAGACCCCTTTTTGAATGCAAGGCAGTTTACCAACAATAGGCAGGCACATCTCTCCGCTAAAGCGGCCCATGTCTGTTGTTGTTCTAAGTGTGCATGCTTTATTTGTGTTTTGAAAACAGACTTACAAATGATGAATTGTACTGAATTTGTAAAACTAAAAAGAATAAAAAAATATTACCACAGAGAGAACATAATTAGCCTGCAAGATCAAGGCCAATTGTAGCAAGTTTTAAATGTACATGAGTAAAAGATCGTCCATAGGGAATTGATTTAAAATGTAAGATAAACCTTCATATCTGAGCTACCAGATCTGACCTCTGATCCTATCTACAAAGCACATAAGATGGGAGGTTGAATTTGTCACATTAACTAAATGATAAAAGTCAAAATTAAAACTAAATGATCCAGATCCGAGTTGGGGAGATTTGATGCAAATTAATAAGAATGGAGAAATAATATCTAACGTCGATTTAGCACTTGATTGCAGAATGAGAATAAATGTAAAACAAATGAGATATTATCCAATCTTCATCTGGCTACCAACACAGATGCAAGAGAAAGTAATCCAACTCAAGGATTGGAATTGAGTTGGACTTATGGCTATGGTCTGTCCACTTCAATGGACACAGATCTTCCAATAGTCTTCAATTCGAATCCGTGACTCAGAACAAAAAACACCACTACAAATGCTGTGAGAAATTAGGTTACAAACGCCAATTCTCATACGGATAATGAATTAAGGGAAATTGCTTTAAAAATAGTAAATCTAAAGGAATCTAATGAAATAAGGAGATCACAGGGAACCCTTAACATGAATCCAATTGAGAACGTACGGTTCACAGCAACCTTTTCAAATTCACCATTACAATTACAGAGCACAGCTTAAACAACTCTCAGATTTGTAGTCTTGAATACAATTCTCACGTGAAGTACAGAGATATCTCACAGCTCTCAATTACAAATAAAAGCTAGGCTATTACAGAAATTTCAGACAAGCTATCTGAAATGGAAATGAGGCAATAGAAATGAAACTCAAAATCTGGATGCCCAAATTAGGCAAATGATTCGTCTATTTATAGTTTTTCCCAAGTCTAACTCAGATGTGTATCAACCAATCAGAATTGGTTAGATCTGTATTAACCAATAGGAGTCGAGAACAAGGATCCAGATTTGTTTTGGCCAATCAGAACTGCTTGATCTGGTTCTGCCAATCAGGTGACAGAAGCATCAATTCTATTATGTAATTCAAAAATTTGTTTTAGCTTCTAGAAGTTCCCGCCAGGTAATTTCATCTTTGGGTGTTCACATGGGTTGGAATATGCCTTTAGTTCGTGCTCAGAATCCTCTGAAATGTCCCTGGGTTTTTAAATGCATTGGGGTGCATACAGAGATTACTGAATTACCCTTACAGATGCTGGGAGTCTTCAGAATACCATTTCGCATAGTTTGGAGAACTTTTCGCAAGGTACTGTGACTTCTGAAGCTCTTTTCGCACAGTTCAGGTGTTGTTCGCAAGGAGTTCTCGTCTTTTCGAATAGGTCAGAAATCTTTTCGAAGAGTTCAGGTGCTCTTCGAAAACTAAACCTGGAGCTTTGAGTTCTTTTCGCAAAGTTCAAGTGCTTTTCGAAAAGTTTAGATTCTTTTTGAAAAGCAATCTGTATTGCATTCTTCTGTTCGAATAGCTCTACACCTCTTTCCAGGTTGAAACCTGGCCTTTGTCCTCTTTAGTTTAGGCATTTTGACAGTTAGTGAGGTTGTCCCTTCTCCTTCTTCCTTCGGATCAACATAGATTATCATCTTTTTGGCACTTTTAGACTGCTTTCATGGTTAAGCCTGCCTTTATTATTAGCTATAAAATAAACACTTAAAACACTTATTTAGTTCTCTCAAGGGTCTATCAAGGCCCAGATTAAGGGGTGAAAAATGGTATTTTCCAGTTCTCAACACACCCCCAAACCTAAGCTTTTCTAGTCCCTGAGCAAAGACAAAATTAAAAACAAAGTAAAAAGCCACTTTTGTAGGGAGCACAGTTGCATTTAGCATATGCAACAAACCTTTTAAACCCCTAGGTGATCCCTAGTGGAGGAGTGAAGTCTCCTGAGGGTTTTCAGTGAAGGTACCCACAAACTTCTCCAATAAATCAGTTAAGCTCAATGCAGTTCTGTTAAAATAGACTTTCATCCAATCAGATTATTCACACCTGCATCAGTCAAGCTATAAGAGGATTCTCAAGAAAATATCAGTTCAAAACTGAAATTCTACTGTAATTCTTTTACCATTCACTTGATTTGTGTCAAAAAAATTTTAAAAGAAAAATTAATGAAAAGCTTGCCTTCTATTTGAGAATCCTGCTATGATGTTACCCCAAATAAGTTGATTTCAAACCCAACTCTCACCAGGCTTATCACTCAACATACAAGAAAGAGGGTTGTACTATTTCACACAGCTCAAGAGCAGTTACAGCCCTCAAATAGGACTGTAAGCAGGAGCATAGGCATTGCTTTTCAGTTCTGAATTCATTGCTCTTTTCACCATAGATTACACAAATCTTTATCTCCATGTGATAGTTCAATCCATCTTTGATCAGTAAGGACTTTAACTTGGGTTGTAATGTGGCTTATGGGTGAAATTTTTCAAGAATAAAGGGGTGGAATTAAGAAGTCAGTCAAGGTCAAGAGGTGGTATGGACACCTTCTTTATTTCAGCACAATTTCATCTTCATCTTTGAATTTTCAAAGCCAAAGTGGCCATCTTTTTCTCTTACTTTTTCAAATTTCCAATGAAATGAATTTTTCTGACTCTTTTTTTTTTTTTTTTCTTTTTCAAAGCAACATTGACTGGAATGCCACATTTCTTTTGCTGATACATCATTGCCTTCAATTATTTTTCTTTTTCTTTTACCAAACAGTTACCCAACTCTCCTTTCTTCAGCTTTCTTTCCTTTACCTTTTTAATTCTCAGAGTGAGGGTTAGGCTAAATGAGGTTGATGAGGTTTCAAATAAATCTTGGATTTATAAAGCTCAAATATGTGTATCAAGGGCATTTTTAAAAGGTGGGGCTTTTTGAAGTTCAAACTGTCCAAAAGGAGGCCCTACATCATGTCTTTAATATCATGATTGCTGTCAAGCTATTTTAACTTGGATATGTGTAACTTCGAGTGATAACAAGCAGGTTCAAACAGTCCCTAGAGTAGAAAAAATTGCCAATTCATACCTCCAAAGAAAACATTTCAGCAGGCCCAAATCTCACTGGGTGTGGTTTTCTATCAAATTCCTGAAGTATATCATCACTGTTTTCTCTCTTTTTAGGTTTACTAAAACATCAATTTTCTTTTGGAGATTTTCTGACATTCACTTCATGAAAGTATTAGAATTACACTAGAAATCAATTTTAAAAAAGTTTTAACTTCCTCATTTTTCAAAACAACAGGTGTGAAATTACTTCATTTTCAAAAATTATGCTGGTCATAAGCTGCCCCAAGCATTAACTTATTTTATTGGCTAACCTGCCATACCCCCAAACCTAAGATGAACATTGTCCTCAATGTTCTAGACAGTGAGAAACTAGGGGCAGCAGGGTAAAAGAAGAAAGGAAAACTAAGCAGAAAAAAAAAAAAAAAAAAAAATTTGCAGCTATGTGTAGCTGAAAATAAAGAAAATAACACTGAATATATGAGCAGGAAAAGGGAAAAAAATGCTATATAAATATAGGAAATTACTGATAAAATAGAAAAATAACAAAACTAAGCTAGAACTGCTACAAAATAAAATCTAAAAACTGAATATATGATCAGAAAAATAAAAGGACTGCAAAGCAAATGGAAGGAAACTAATGC
Organism: Chloranthus sessilifolius; assembly: GCA_021018995.1. NCBI lineage: Eukaryota > Viridiplantae > Streptophyta > Magnoliopsida > Chloranthales > Chloranthaceae > Chloranthus > Chloranthus sessilifolius. The sequence continues at coordinate 150,309,988 of CM037584.1, read as the reverse complement.
TAATAATAGAGAAATAGTAAAAACAAGGTAAGGGACTGAATACAAAGTTAAAAAAATAGAAAAGTGTTGATACAAAAACAGAATTTGTGAATGCAAAATAGGAAAACAAAGTTAGAAACTAACTATACTCACATAAAAATGACGAAAATCAGTAAAACTAGGACACATTAACCTAAGAAAGAAAAAAAAATCAGCGATCTAAAAACAGAATTTGAAACTAAAATTCCTAAAACAGAAAATCTAATGCCAAATGATACATCCTAAGCCCAAAGGAAAAAAAAAAACCAAAAGCCTGAGATACTTATGAATCTAAGTGATTATAAAAATGATTAGCAGGAATAACATACAGTCAAAAGCAAGATTCATAAGACTGACCCCTTTGTTGATGATGTGTATGAATCAAAAAGAATAATGAAGCATGGGAGCACATATTAAAAACAGGGTTCATACACCGATGAGATCCATTTATGATGAAAAAATCTCGAAGGAAAATAAAATCAGTTGGTCCATTGAATATTCAAAACAACCTATGATTCACTACTCATTATCCTACATGATTCCTAAAAATAAAAAAAATGATCTCAGCAGGTCCAGATGGGAAAAGTGGATGCAAAAAAAAGAAAAACAGCCCATCTGGAAGATATATATATATATATATATATATATATATATATTTGTTTTTATAATTTTCTATGTTTTTTTTTTATTTGTTTTGGATCAGCCCGGGCTCAACAAGAGCCCTTATTTACTACTGCTGAAAAATAATAAGAAACAACTCAGAGATTTTCTATTTGAGTTTTCATTTTCTTTTATTTTTGTATTTGGTTTTGTTAAAAAAAATCAGCATGCCTAAAAGACAACAGAAATTATAATCAAAACAAACATTAAACACAGCAGAGCTGCTGGTTCTCAAGAATTTAAAAATAGAAAATGAATGCAAAGGACAAGGGGAAGCGAACTCAAGCAGATCTGCTCCATTTTTAGTCCAGATGCTTCTTGTTGGACGGCTGCTCCAGATCTGCAAAAATCCAAAAACTGCACTAGTACCCTATTCAAGTATATTGACAAAAATAAAAAGAAAAACTCAGGCTACTGCCCAAATTTGACAAAAAGACAAAAGAGTGACAGCCGCATTTATTTAAATAACTAGAAGGCAAGGAATAAAAACTCAAAAAATAAAAAAAATTCTGCTGCAGTAAAACAGGTTTTCTATATAAAACTGCAATAGACATTTAATCAAGCACATGGAATGCAAAGTGCAAGTTTAAAGAAAAAATTAAAATTGAAATCAAATCTATAAAATTGAAAAACTTAGGTCTACCAATTTTAAAATCTATTCCCCGGCAACGGCGCCAAAAACTTGTTGTTGTTCTAAGTGTGCATGATTTATTTGTGTTTTGAAAACAGACTTACAAATGATGAATTGTACTGAATTTGTAAAACTAAAAAGAATAAGAAAATATCAGCACAGAGAGAACATAATTAGCTTGCAAGATCAGGGCCAATTGTAGCAAGTTTTAAATGTAAGTGAGTAAAAGATCATCCACAGGGAATTGATTTAAAATGTAAGATAAACCTTCATATCTGAGCTACCAGATCTGACCTCTGATCCTATCTACAAAGCACATAAGATGGGAGGTTGAATTTGTCACATTAACTAAATGATAAAAGTAAAAATTAAAACTAAATGATCCAGATCCGAGTTGGGGAGATTTGATGCAAATTAATAAGAATGGAGAAATAATCTCTAACTTCGATTTAATACTTGATTGCATTATGAGAATAAATGTAAAACAAATGAGATATTATCCAATCTTCATCTGGCTGCCAGCATAGATGCAAGAGAAAGTAATCCAACTCAAGGATTGGAATTGAGTTGGACTTATGGCTATGGTCTGTCCGTCTGTCCACTTCAATGGACACAGATCATCCAATAGTCTTCAATTCGAATCCGTGATTCAGAACAAAAAATACCACTACAAATGCTATGAGAAATTAGGTTACAAACGCCAATTCTCATAGGGATAATGAATTAAGGGAAATTGCTTTAAAAACAGTAAATCTAAAGGAATCTAATGAAATAAGGAGATCACAGGGAACCCTTAACACGAATCCAATTGAGAACGTATGGTTCACAGTAACCTTTTCAAATTCATCATTATAATTACAGAGCACAGCTTAAACAACTCTCGGAATTGTAGTCTTGAATACAATTCTCACGTGAAGTACAGAGATATCTCACAGCTCTCAATTACAAATAAAAGCTAGGCTATTATAGAAATTTCAGACAAGCTATCTGAAATGGAAATGAGGCAATTGAAATGAAACTCAAAATCTGGATGCCCAAATTAGGAAAATGGTTCGTCTATTTATAGTTTTCCCCAAGTCTAACTCAGATGTGTATCAACCAATCAGAATTAGTTAGATTTGTATCAACCAATAGGAGTCGAGTACAAGGATCCAGATCTACTTTGGCCAATCAGAACTGCTTGATCTGGTTCAGCCAATCAGGTGACAGAAGCATCAATTCTGTTATGTAATTCAAAAATCTGTTTTAGCTTCTAGAAGTTCCCGCCAGGTAATTTCATCTTTGGTTGTTCACATGGGTTGGAATATGCCTTTGGTTCATCCTCAGAATCTTTTGGAATGTCCCTGGGTTTTTAAATGCATTGGGTCGCGTGTAGAGATTACTGAATTACCCTTACAGATGCTGGGAGTCTTCAGAATATCATTTCGCATAGTTTGGAGAACTTTTCGCAAGGTACTGTGACTTCTGAAGCTCTTTTCACACAGTTCAGGTGCGGTTCACAAGGAGTTCTCGTCTTTTTGAATAGGTCAGAAATCTTTTCGAAGAGTTCAGGTGCTCTTCGAAAATTAAACCTGGAGCTTTGAGTTCTTTTCGCAAAGTTCAAGTTCTTTTCGAAAAGTTCAGATTCTTTTCGAAAAGTTCAGATTCTTTTCGAAAAGCAATCTGTAATGCATTCTTCTATTCGAATAGCTCCACACCTCTTTCCAGGTTGAAACCAGGCCTTTGTCCTCTTTAGTTTAGGCGGCATTTTGATAGTTAGTGAGGTTGTCCCTTCTCCTTCCTTCGGATCAACATGGATTATCATCTTTTTAGCACTTTTAGACTACTTTCAGGGTTAAGCCTGCCTTTATTGTTAGCTGTAAAACAAACACTTAAAACACTTATTTAGTTCTCTCAAGGGTCTATCAAGGCCCAGATTAAGGGGTGAAAAATGGTATTTTCCATTTTTCAATAGTGTCCCTCCTCCTGAGGTGATCCCCGGGATAAGTCCTCTGACGGCCCATCTCATTCTTGTTCGAGCTTCCTTTTGCACATGTTTTAGTATTGCCCTGATAGCTGACATTGTATCTTTCTGAATGTAGAACTTCGACTCGGCCATGGAGTATGGGGCGTATCATCGTAACCTCACAGAGCTTCGGGTTGTGGAGACGGTGAGTATTTTACTGCTCTGCTTTTTCTGTGGGTTTCGTCATCATTTTGATTGGTCTCGATTTTTTATTTTGGGTATGACTTGCAGCGTGCATGCGCCAAGGAGTCACGATCTTTGCTTAGCCGGATCTCTCAAGCTTGGTCCCGGGTGGGGGAGATGCAGACTTACCAGGGCTCCTCTCGTCGTCGAAAGAAATCAAAGGGCGCAAACAAGGAATAGGACTTAGTTTCTCCCTTTTTTGAACATTAATACTTTGGATTGATGATTTGAATTTTTAGATAGCTTGGGATGGATGATGTGGCACTTTGTGGATGGTTTTTATTTTGGAAATATTTTAGTGCTTTTGTCTTGATTGCATGCCATGGTTCCCCCGTACCGTATCTATTTTTCTGCAGGATGTGCCTGGCCAGTGCTCTCAGAAAGCGACCCTTTGGGTCGCATGCTTTGATGTAGGATCCATCCTACACAAAGAAACAAAAATAGTTTCTAAATTGTTAGAGGAATTTAAAAAAATTATACACATTGGTTACGACTACTCATAGTTTTGACCAATTTTTCATTTAAAAGGGCTGGGACCAAACGAAATTCCCCCCAAATGGGCCCCAAAATGACTTATGAGGAGGGAGCTTTTGTCTGGTGCAACTATTAGTTGCGCCAGGTAAAAAATGGGGGGAAAATGTGCTGGCGCAACTATTAGTTGCGCCAGGCTAGGATTGGGACAAATTGTGTTGGTGCAACTATTAGTTACACAGGCAAAGATTGGGACCAAAATACACTGGCGCAACTAATAGTTGCGCCAGCATTAACCTGGGGAGCTATGGGTCCTTATATAGCCGAATATGTCCAAAAACTCTCTTTTTTTGTTTGTCTTGGCCCTTTTGACTGGTTCTTTTTGTTCTCATTTTTCTAGGGGCGGGTCCATCAACATACATCGAATTATGTACGCTTCAAAGGTCCTTGTACGTTTATGGACCCACTTTCCAACCCTCCCTTATATGGAGGGCCTAGAATCAATTTACCCCCTTCCTTAGGCATGGGGCCCAAATTTCTAACAAGTTGGGTTGGGAGCTTGAATGAGGGTGAGCTCGTTGATTTGGAGCGCCTTGGGCTATCTCGCCTTCCTTCCTTCCTTGAGGTTCACCCACGGTGGGATCTTCTTCATGCCGCCACATCTTTTTGGAACTCGAGTGGCCATGTGTTCCAATTTGGGAATCGGGAGATAACTCCTACTCTTGAGGAATTGTCCAATTTGTCGGGTTTGAGGCTTCATAGGGGCCTTGCCATAATTGTACCGAAGTCGGGCTATGCCAAAACCGTTCACCTTACCCTGGGCTTGAAGAAAAGTGAATATGAGAAAAGTTTCATTTGGGGGCCCACTAGGTGTTCAGTGAAATTCCTGAAAGAACTTTTTGGTGATGAAAGTCTCCGAAAAATGCCGACTGGGAAGATCTTCAACGTGAAAGCATTCTCTTGGCCTTATCTCAGAAATCCTTTTCTTTACCGAGGGAGAGAGCTTCTCTTTGGCAATTTGCGATATTTTGACCGAGTTGGAGGCGGGCCGATCTATGATGCAGTTGGTGCTCGCTGAACTTTTTCGGTGCCTTGATGTGTTTTGCCTTGGGAAGACCAGGAATCTTAGAGGTTGCCCACTTTTGCTTCAGGTTTGGCTGGGAGAGCATCTTGCCATTTTGGGACCAGTACCGCGCTTTTATCTTCATCGAGGAGAGGTGGTTTGGTGCTTTTTGGGCAGGTGCCACATGATTCCCCAGGGAGACTTGTCAGAATTAAAGGTTTGGCTGATTTTAATTCTTTGGCTGATTGGCGCGGATCTTATATGGAGACTTCCTTGGCTAGAGCGGGCCTTCCCTGTGATCCGTTCCCGGGACCACGAGGGCATCACCCTTTTGGGGTTGACTGACAACACCTTCTACTTCCCATTTCAGGTGTTGCATCAGTTTGGCTGCACTCAATAGGTGCCTTGTGAGGTAAAACCCCCTCTGTGTGACTTGATTTTTTCTAGAGGGTCCTCTGGGGATATAGATCGAATCGCTGCTCTTTGGGAGACACGCTAGTCGACGCTGATGTGCGATATACAACAGGGAGATTTGGTTGATTCTTTTCCTGGGTATGAGGCCTGGCTAATGACTGAGCAGCCTGCTGCTGGCCGTTTGGATTTAGCGGAGAGTGTTGACACTCGAGGCCCTTGGCCAAAGAAAGAGATGGCACTCTGAGCCCGTATTGAGTGCAGAGGGAGAGATCCTTCGTTTGAAAGGATCCTTAAGCGTTGCCCTTAGAGCCACTGATACTTCTCGAAAGAGGTATAAGAGCTTGCATGGTCGTTGGTTGACCAAGTGGAATGCCCGGGAAGATGATTTTCGTGCTGAGATTAGTGCCTTGAAGCATGAGCTGGGCCGCTGACTCCTTCCTACACACAACTTTTTGCACAGATCAGATACACAGAAAAGGGGTGTAAAAAACCCCTTTTAGAGATACACACATTTTGGTATACATATTTTCTTTATATTTATTTGTTGTTTATTTTTATTTGTAAAAAGAAAGAAAGAAAGAAAGTTGGACATCACACCGACTATTTTTTGGGATGTGGTGTAAGCGGTGCATTCTGTAAATGGAGAAGGAAAATCTATTATATTTACAAAGACTCCTCTTCTTCTTTTTTGTTGGTTTCTGTTTGTTGTTTTTTTTATTCCTTTTTTACTAATGGGTCCCTTTTACGAAGAGGGCTTTTCACATTGTTCTTTATTCTCCTTTTATTTTATTTGATGCCTTAATCACAGGGTGAGAACTTGGGTCCCCTTTCTGGGCATGATTGAAGCCTCTTTAAGTAGTCGAATCATGGGTGAGTTTCAACAACTTTACCAAGACTAGAACGTCAATCCCTTAGGATTGAGTCATATGTTTGACAAAGCAGTCTTATAAAGGTAATTCTGGTCGGGGTCTGATTTGAACCAACATGAGCGAACCATACGGGACAGGGAGAGTAACCAAGAGGGCTCTTCAAGCATCAATCCTTTCTAATAGCGCAAACCTTTCTTTCCCATTTGTTTTTTCTTTTTTTTACTTATCTCCTTTTTTACCCGTGGCGCCCTTTTGGGTTTTCACCACGTCCATGGGTTTAGCTCTTTTACCCCAAGAACCCTTTCGGGTTTTCACTTGATTCGCACAAACTCGCTATTTTTACCCGTAGTGCCCTTTCGGTTTTTCACCGCATCCATCTTGCTTTGAGCTTGTATTTTTATTTTATCTTTTTAAAAAATAAAAATTATTTTCTTTCATCATTATTTTTTTCTAACAGCTACGACATAGATGTCGATTCCTTCATAGCCGGCTGGATGAGGTTCTGGTGTGGTCTCACAACTCGGCTTGTGTTGACTTAACAGATATTATGACTGCTTGTAAACTTAAAAGAGGGCTTTCTTCAGGGTATAGCTTGGCCATGAGTGAGATTAGGATTTGAAGGTATGCTAGGTTAAAAGGGTTTCCTTGTGGGTGGATCGGGCCTATAGGGGGAAGATGGGAATGGGGCATGGATGTGTATTGGGTTAAAGGGTTTGGGTTTGTCATGAATGTGGATGGAAATGGTGTTGGATTTGGCAGGGGCATGGTTTGGGCAAAAGATGGGGAGTTGGGGGTTAGACTTTGGATGTTTTGGGAGGTGGTGGTTGGGAAAATGGGGGTGCCAAATGGGCTGATAATGGTAAAGGGCGATTGGGTAAGGGGGATGGTGGAAAAGACTTCTCCCGAATGGGAGTGGGTTGGAGAATGTGGCGGGGATGAATCGAGATCGGCGTAAGCCGGGTCCACTACCCACGACATCCTTCGGGAACGAGTCAGGTATGGGTGCCTTAGATAAGGCCATAAAATTTTCCTCCTTCTTCCCCTATGGGATGATGGAGGGCGAGGCGATGCCGTTGTGTCGGCACCACAAGAACTCTATTTTTTAAGTTTTTTTGATTTTTTAATTAGTTAATTTTTTTTAATTTTTGGAGAAAATTTTCTAAAACAAAGGTTCTGAGGCCTTAGAATTCCCTTCTTGGGTGACTCTCGTACCTTAATTGAAGACCCACAGCGATGATTTTGACGCACTTCAGAAGAATCGAAGGAGGACCTCCGATCTATTGAAGGCACAGAAATCGAGGCAAACAACCCGATCCCTCGAAATAAGTCAAAAAAGAAGTTGCCTTCTTTTGACTGGCGAGGGCGTATTGGGTGTCGGAGATGGCGGAGCCCAAACAGAAGTACTAAGCACACTAATCGGGGGACTCGGGAGGTGAAAAAGCCTCAGATTTCAGGCTGCTGCTATCCAGGTAGACTTGGCACAACTAATACATGCGCCAAGTTAGCAGGGTCTCTTTCTTATACTGGCGCAACTATTAGTTGCGCCAAGATAAAAGTGGAGGATTTAAGCTGGGGCAACTAATAGTTGCGCCAATTATAAATTCCCAATTTTTGCACTGGCACAACTAATACTTGCGCCAGGCAAAAATGATGCTCCTGATTCTAAAACAGCAGGGAACAGTAGCCTGAAGGTGGGTTCTTTTTTGGGTTTTGTGGAAGCTAGGCTTACGGGAACTGAGCTATTTTTTTTTGTGATCGGTTCTCTCCTCACCGCACCTAAAGGGCTTGAGTCCGGTATAACTCGCTAGCACGCTTCCCAAGGGTTTTAAGCTTTGGAATGGGAACCCACCTGATATACCTTCGGCGCAAGCGCCTTCTCAGATACTAGGTGGGCTAGGACTTTTCTTGATCATCACAACTAGGGGCTGCCGCCATACTAAGACCCGAGTGGTTGTATGCGTGCCTAAACCCAACCCTTTTAAAATCTACCCCATAAAAACAAGTTAAGGTCCCTATTCTTGGTTCAATTTTTAATTTTTTTCAAAACTCTCTTCTTTTTATGGAGGTTTTCTTTAGTTCAAAGGCAGGGGGTGATGATCCCTTGCCGCCACTACGGGTCGGCGTCTACTATTTGAATATGTTTGCACAAGTAGGTCTGCCAATCGGCTAAGGCACTTTAAATGACAGAAAATTAAAAGAATTAAAAGACAATGCTTAAGTAGGCCCGCCGATCGGCTAAGACACTTAAAATGATGAACAAGTAAAGAAATTTAAAGACTATACACAAGTAGGCCCACCAATTGGCTAAGGCTCGTAAATGACGTAAAAGTAGGGGTAAGTAAAATGACTTAATCGGTGGGGTGAGTAAAAAAACAGTAAAACTAAAAATAAAAAAACAGCAATAAAATGTTAGGAAAATAAAAAAAATAAAGAGGCCTAGTTCAAGGGAAAGCTCTACTAGCTACTCCCCAGCAGAGTCGCCATCTGTGCTCTCTAATGAAAATATAGAGTCACCACCCGGAGCTTTTAGTGTCCCGGGATACCTATATCATTTTTATAAGTACCGAAGTGCCACAAATATGACTCTGAATTCGGTCCACACCAAAGGCTCTTGGGTAGGGGTTTCGGTTATCGATTGGGAATGTGTTAGGCACCCAATCAACTCGCTTAACGCGATCTCTAGTAATGGCCAACACAAAAATAAAGTAAAAGAAAAGAAAATGGCTTCCTCTTGCCCAAATGAGAGGATGGAAAGAGCTACCGAAATTTGTGTCCCTCCATTACTACAGAAAATTTGGCAACGTAACTATACAAATGGGAGGATGGGAAGAGCTAAAAGAGATAGGAGAAGAAAGGGGAGAGTCGGAGCCCTCGAGCCCTTGTAGCACCGTAGGGGAGCCTTGCGTGGCTTGCTTTTGATGTGCTCTTGAAGGCTTGAATGACTTAAGAATGGGTTCTAACTCTTAAGAGAGATAGCTAAGAGATAGAAAGAGGGTGCTAGGGTAGAATACACATCTAACCTAGAGGCTTTTGATGAAAGGCAAAGGTGGGGAAGAAGGTTTTGAATTCTGATTTTTGTATGGGAAATGTGTACCAAACGGAGAAAGATCTTCTCACTTAAGCTCTTTCTCTCTTAGGCCAAAATTCTCAACCTTTAAACCAAAGGGAGGGGGGCTCTATTTATAGGAAATGGGTGGGTTAGGAGGCCACTTAGATGTTAATTGGGTTTAGCAATTAGGTAATCTCACATCTAAGGATTCCTAGGGTTTTTAGAGCCTTGAAATGTGTGAAAAGGGCCTCCAATGGTGGATGATAAGGAGGGGCTTTAAATCACCTAACGGGTTGCAAATAGGGTGTAAGAGGGTGCAACAGAACTAACAAAACACACCCCAAAGACCCATGTGGTCAACAAGTCAAACCCCAATCATGAAATTCGAGGCAAAACTAGAGGTTACTGTTCATATGCTTGGCGCAACTATTAGTTTGCGCTAGGTAAATGTACAGTAAAATAGTGCTAAACAGTGACCTAGAAGTTGGCTTCGTGAGGGTGGGGCCCACTTTAATATTGGTGCAACTATTAGTTGCGCCAGGCATAAATTCTGGGAAAATGTCCTGGCGCAAATAATAGTTGTGCCAGGCAAAAATATAACTGGTGCAACTAATAGTTGCGCCAAATCCCAAGCGGGGGCCCAATCAAAATTACGCTTGTGCCCTCCGAGTTCAGACTGCCATATCTTTTGATGTACAACTCTGATTGGGTTGGTTCTTGGACCGTTGGAAAGCTGACAACTTCTATCTTTCAATGGTATGAGATTCAATTATAGTAAAAGGTAGTAGCTAGTACCGATACACCACTCCTCATCTATTATCCGGGAAGGTTAGGTTTAGGGTTCGGAAGGGGGTCTAAGGTCGGGATTGGTTTCTAAAGGTTCGGGATAAATTTTGAGGGATTTGGGATGATTCCTAAGGGGTTGGGAAGGTATCTAAGGGTACCATACATGCTATCAAAAGCTCGAAAGTGTTCCTCTCTCGAAATGTATTTTGATCAGGCCTTGGGTCAAATTTGGGTCTCTACAATAGGCATAGTAGGTGATTACATCAGTCATCATTCATCAGTTTTTGGTTCCATTTCCAAGAATATCCTACAAGGCTTCTGATTTATCGTCTAAAAATAAAAATAGAAGAGGGGAGTAAGGCTCAGTGATGCGGGAATAGTTTGTATCTAGTACTTCCTAAAAGGGATAGGTAATAAATTTTTTTTTAGAGGGGATACGGGATGCCATGATCGAGCTCTTCATCATGTTTCGGCACCATCAAAATCTCACTTTCTTTTTATCCTCCTCCCGCCACCTTATGACGACATCTAGTGGTATAGGGAAATTAGGGATGCCCTTGTAGCTTGCTTATACACTTTTAGCAAAGTTACCAGAGATGTCCTCACGGCCTGCTTATGCTTCCCTGAGCTTATTGACTTGTTCATTCGTCGTAATGCTCTCACTCAACTTTTGATATGTAAATGTATATATTTTTTGAAAGCATCCTGCTAGCGCAGGAATAATGAGTTTTGATTGAACCTAACATCTTCAATTTTTTTTGCTCTAACGTCTCCTCCAATGGCGGGGGAAGGGAAATGAGGATCAGGTGTTACTTATGCTTCTGAAAGAGGTTAAATAGGCCACTAGTCCTGTAATCAAATTTCCCGAGTGAGAAAAGGCGGGCGATAAATCAGAGGTCTTAAGGATATTATGAGCATTAAAAGCGTACGACTAATGAACGGGTCGTGACGACTACGGGGATGATGAGTATAAGTATCTAACCACGGGATGTGACGATCACAGGCCTAAGGATAATATTTTCTAAGGTACATGACATTCCAAGGGCTAGGGAGATCTTTCCCTTCTTGGTTCGCCAGTTTGTAGGCATTTACATGGTATGCTGTTGTTATGAGATATGGGCATTATCAGCTTGGTTTCAGTTTTCCTTTCGGATGGGCATGCTTGGAAGGCATAATTTTTTTCAAGGCTAATTCTCTAATGTTAAAGGTTCGTTCGAAGACTTTCTTATTGTAAGCCCTAGCCACTCTCCTCTGATATACCTAAGCGTGATCAGCTGCCCTCAGACGTGTTTCATCGAGCTGCTCCAGCTGTGTGAGTAGGGCAATTCTCCTCTCGTCTAAGGATAGCTCATCATTGAGTTGAATATGTAAGGATGGTACTTATATCTAGTATGGTAGGACTGCCTCCATCCCGTAGGTCAGGAGGTAGGGAGTTTGGCCAGTGGTCGTACGAATAGAGGTCCTATAGGCCCAGAGTGCTTCTGGTAATCGTTTAGGCTAGTCGGCTCCATTGCTCATTTCTACTATACATTTAAGGATTCGGATCAGCATTTTATTCGTAGCTTCTGCCTGTCCATTGCCTTGAGGGTAGAATGGTGATGAGTGGCATAGATCGATGTTGTACTTCTAGCATAACTTCTTCATCTTCTCTGCGATGAATTGTGATCCATTGTCAGTGACAAATATCCTGGGCACTCCAAATCTGGTGATGATATTATGAACAATAAACCTTATGAGTGTTGACGCGGTGATTTTGACATAGGATTCAACTTCTACTCATTTGGTATAGTATTCGGTCGCTATAAGTATGAATGCGTGCTTATGAGTGTTCCCAATTGTGTCTATGAAATGTCTAATAACATTGAAGGCTCACATAAAAAATGATCATGGCGAAGTCATAGTATTAATTGCAACTGATGGAGCATTGATGAGTGGGCGTGTTCTTGGCATTGCTTGCAGGATTGGACGTAGAGGTGGCAATCTCTGATCATGGTCGGCCAGAAGTAGCCTTGTCGTGTGACTTGATCGACGAGTCTCTGTCTACTGGAGTGGGCGCTACAGGCATTGGCATGTGCTTCTTGGATGATGTATTGTCCTTCGGCAGTCGTGACACATCGTAGTAGTACTCCTTTAGTGAAGGCCGCTTTGTATAATGTTTCATTGAGAATGCAGAATCGAGCGCATTGGTTCCTTATAGTCTTCTGATCGATCTTCGTGGCATATGGAGGGACATGTTGATGTTTCAAGAAGTTTCAAATGTCGAAATACCATGGCTGTCCATCGTCAATTGGTGATTTTTCAAATCTAAACATACCGACTTTGGTTTCTACCTGGACGTGCTTTTTCGAGGTGATTGCTTCTTTTGGTCCTATACTTGTGGGGAGGATGGGTAGTTCTCTCTTAACGGTCCATGCTGCCTCTTGGACTGGTGCTGTCAGCTTTTCAATGAAGAAGGTCTTGGAATTTTGCCCGATAGGTATTTGGATGACCGAGGCTAGTGTGGCTAAGGAATCTACGAGCTCATTTTCTAATCTAGGGATGTGTGTGAAAGAGATTCTTTCAAATTTCTTTACTAAATATTGAGTGATTTCTAGGTATGTCATTAGTCTCATGTCCTTAGTTTTTCATTCTCCTATGACTTGTGAAATTACTAGTTTAAAATCACCGATAGTTTTTAACTGTTTAACACCTAATTATAGTGTTGCTCGTAGTCCAACTATAAAGGCTTCGTATTCTGCGATGTTGTTAGTGACAGGGAAGTCTAGTTGAAAAGCTTTAGGTATAACGACTCCTTCTGGGCTCAGGAGGACTATCTCGAAGCCTTCTCTTTTGTGATTTAGAGCGCCGTCAAAATAAAGGATCCATGAGGTCTTATCATGCTCTTCGTTATGAATCGTGAATAGGTCTTCGTCAGGAAAATCCGTGTATGGGTTCATTACTAGGGAGCAGGAGCTCTGGTAGGTAATCGGCAATTGCTTGTCCTTTAATCAATTTTTGTGTGACGTAAGTGATGTCGAATTCTTGCAAGAGCATATGTCAGTGAGCGATCTTTCCTGAAGTTGCAGGCTTTTCGAATACATACTTCAGTGGGTCCATCTGGGCTAGTACTAGTATCTTATGTGCTCCAAAGTAGTGTCGTAATTTGGTAGAGGCCCACACCAAGGTGAGGCAAGTCTTCTCCATTGAAGTGTATTTTAGTTTGTATTCGACCATTGTCCTGCTAAGGTAGTAGAGAGCCTTCTCTCTTTTATCGTCTTCTTCATATTGTCCCAGAATTATTCCCATTGCCTTATCATTCACTGAGAGGTATAGAATTAGGTCAGGGATTGGTGGCGATAGTATTGGCGAGTTAAGGAGGTATTTTTTGATGTTGTCGAAGGCTTGCTGACACTGATCATTCCATTTGTACTCAGTTCCTCCTTTAAGTAGTCTGTAGAAAGGATCGCATCTGTCCGAATGGTGGGAGATAAATCTCCTGATAAATTGCAATCTTCCTATCAGGCCTCGTAACTCTTTGATATTATTGGTGTGACAGCCCGGATTTTAGCACCCCAAAACCCGTGCCATCAGCACAACCCTCGAGGTCGTGCCCCATCAATCTGCATGAAACATTGGTATAGCTAAGCACGATAAAGTATAAGAATTGAATTTAACTAAATCTCCATGAATTAATGATATATTATAATGAAAGCTATGAAGGCAGTTCTCATTCCATGCCAATGCATGGACAAAAGAACCGACCCGAACCGTCGGTGATAAAATCAGGTCACCCCAAATGGTTTGCCAAAAGAAATATCAGAGTACAATAACATTTCTCTCAAAAAATCTTGACATACCAAGCCGTACAGAAAGCTCTCAAAAATCTCTCTCAAGGTACGCAAGGGGTCCTCTAGAAGAAATCCTCAAGAGGTGGCTCCAACTCTTCCCCTGGCTCATAATCCGAATCCCCCGGATCTACGTCTCCCGAAGCCTCCGCAGGCGCAAGCACGGGACCTATGACATATAGTATAAATGGTGAGCTACATCCTAGCTCAATAGGAAAACAACACAATGAATATATAAGTCAAGCTCTCACATATATTCTATGACATTAAACATGATGATGTATTATGAATTTATTGGTAAAAATAGCAGTTTAAATGACTGAAAAATAAATGCACTGAGTGTTACAGTTACTGCACATGTTCTTATTGTTCTCAACTTTCCACTAATTCGGCCTAAAGACTTAAATCTGTAACTTAAATATTCCCCAACTTAATATAGAATCGAGCCACCGATGGAATACCCTCCATCGTCATCTAACTAGATAGTTTTCATGTCACTGTTTTCATTCATCAATACTACCCAGGTCCCTTTCTCATAGGCGACGGTGTCTAATTCTCATATCAACATCCCTAAGATGTGCAACTGGTGTACGGATTAGCCGCCGTACCGGTCAAGAATTTCCTGTCGCGTCAGTCGTGGGTATCCCACCACGTCGGTGGGGTATTCTGTTCAAACCTTCAATGACAAAAGTATCAAGTGCACTACATATAGTTATTCACCGTGTGATTGTGCTAAAATAATAGATTAGGCCTTATCAGTTCTCATTCATTCTTGCTTTATCATTTTACATACATCCCTGAGATGTCTAAATCAATGCATCACACAGATGCCTTTATCACATTCTCATCCCCTGGGGATGCCACATATTTACTTGCTTACTTTGTGTCACTCACACAAACATTTACGATTTTCACATTTTCTACACATTTATATTCATTTTTATATCAGTACATGCATGCTCTTGAAATTAAAATACATGCTCGAGGTGTTCCCTACCTCATGTGTTCGAATCACCAAGCATCAAGGTCTACGCGAGTCCCCATGCCTGTCTTCACATGCACAACTTATGATACACCATAGCACAAGCAAAGCATCAAGAAGGATGCATAAAAGAAGGTACAAGACCCTCCCTGAACCTCAAAGTCCAAATCAAAGTCCTAGAGAAACTGTCCAAATTGATTGATCGATCTCCAAAATCAATCAATCGAAATCTCAAAATCGATTAAACGACCTCAAATCGATTAATTGAACTTCCAAAATCGATTAATCGATTTCTCAAATTGATCAATTGGTTTTCCCCAGCTCTCATTTTTCGGTCACTGGAAGTTCTCAGACGATTAATCGATTTTCAATCGATTAATCGAATTTCAAAAATCGATTGATCGATTTTAAAATTGATCAATCGGTTTCGGGTCACTTTGCCCAACTGACTTCAAGGCCAAAATCGATCAATCGATTTGGTCAGAATTTCATCCCTTTGCGGGTATTTCTTCCAGCCTTCATTCCTTTTCATTTTCCTTCATTCCTATTCTTTATTTCATCGTTTAAACCTCAATTTATTTACACAACAACTTGTTTATAGCAATCTAAATAGAACTCACCTTAAATCAACCCTTGGCTGATTCAATGGTTCGACTTAAAGGCTAGGGCTCCTAGCTTTAACTTCAACGGTTCCCAACGCGTCAAATCCGATATCAAATGCTCAAACCCGTCTCCAATTTGAAATGTGCATTAACTCCCTTTAGCATTTACTCCTTCTTATTCTCTCTCTCTCTCTCTTCTTAACTCTTCTCACCAACCAAACAAAGGGAAATGAATTCTCTTGTTATTAACCCCTCTTATCTCTCCTTCAGCTTCGGTGTAAAGCACATACACCAGAGATAGATGTACGTGACCCTTAAACTAACATCTAACCCCTTACTTATGACACATTCACATCACACTTAATAAATCCTTTTTAAGTCCTCTGTTTGACTTTCACTTGGTCAAACCTACGACCAGTCGGCACGTATCTTGGGGACACTGTTCATTATCTAAATTTCAGGGATGTTACATTCTCTCCACCTTGGGATTTTTTGTCCTCGAAAATATACCCAAAGGTCTCCGAAGAAACACCCACACACACAGACAGGTGTCGTTTCATTTGTTAACAAGGACCATATAGGTTGCATGAAAAAAATACATTGGATAATATTTGGTGCATATACTGGATGAAAAGTAAATATACTTTTCAACTATTCCACAAAATAATGGCATTCATGCCAGCTAGTTTCTTACATAACCTGTCAAAAAGTTACAATTCCCCAAAATATATAATCCTCCATAAATAATTACAATTTAAACGTTAATTACACAAAACTCCAAAAAGTCATCCCAATAAAAGAAATGTCATAATCTCAAGCTCACGCCATCCCCCCTTTTGGCGGATCCGCTATGTCGGGCTATTGTGGCGTCAAAGTCGACGTACCCACACCAGAAGCATCCCCAGCTGGAGCGTCAGGGGTCCAAGTCTGCTCCTCCATGAGACGTTGCTGGAAATCTGTGAGATAGATGTACCGCATAATATGGTACATCAGGAAGTTCAAGTGGCGATTCATCTACTGGTTGTTGGCCACCATTCGGGCCAACACGTCGTCGATAGTAGAGGTGAGGCGAGTTGCTCGTCGGCGGTGAGGTGGTGTAGAAGTAGCAGGTAATCGTGTGGGAGCAGTAGGTGGCACAATGGACTGCTTATCAGGCTGTATAGGGTGAGCAGGCTGCTCCCCCTCAACTAGGGGAATCACTGGTGGCTCCCCCTCAACTGGTGGCTCTCCCCAGCTTGTGGGTCCTGATGTGGTGGTGGTGGGGCATCACCAGCCTGGACAAGTGCTGGTCCCTATACTGGTGGGCTTGAACTAACATTCGATAACTACTGCCCCACAAAGCGATGGTGTAATGCTTCACATGGTCGGTAGCCTTACGCTCAACAGGTGAAATGGCATACTCTTGAGCATCAGAGTAGCACTCGAGCATACTTGAGATCAAGCGAGCATAGGGCATACACTCCTTAGGCCTCAACGAACCCTTCATCATCTTTACCTTTACATACACCATCCCCTCGATGACCAATTTGGTCGCGTCAAACCAACGGCCTCGATAAGCCTCGTATTGGGCTTGTTGTACCAACTCTACACGCTCGGTAACATGGTGCATAGGATAAAGGTTAGAGGTTGCTTGTGTAGAAGCTAACCTAGTTTTAGGGGGCATTGTGGTCCAAAAATTTGAAAACCCTAACAATCTAGGGTTGTATTAACTCAAATTGAAGTGAACAGTGAAGAACTAGGGTTTATCGTGAGCGATCGATCCGAATGGCTTAAGATTTTGATCCGAAATCGATCCAAAAACCCCCAAACCCTAGCTGTTATGGTACCAAAAAGAGGAAGGAAAAAATGGCACCCAAAATAAAAACCAAACTGAATTTCGAATGGGAAGAAAAAATCCCAGAACTGGCTTATATAGGCAAAAATTGATTGATCAATTTTAAAAATTGATTGATCGATTTTAAAAATCGATTGATCGATTTTAAAAGTCGATTGATCGATATTTGTAACTTAACATCAGTCTCGTGAAATCAATTGATCAATTTAAAAATCGATTGATCGATTTCCCAAAATCGATTAATTGAATTCTTTTCGATTAATCAAAATTTAATGCCTTTAATTTTTTTCAATTTTTCACCTCACTGGCATGTGCCAGTCGTTCGATCGAACAAAATCGATTGATCGATTTCCAAAATCGATTGATCAATTTGGAAATCGATTAATCAGTTTTGACAGATTTTTAAAAAAAATTCTGCTTTATTTTGCCTTTATTTTCTTGGTAGTTCTTGACCAGTTGGTCATTGGCCTTGTGGGGTATATCTTCATTAGCCATTGCTTGATTTAATGAACATTAGGGCATGCATTTTTCATCGCATCAAGGCACGTTTACGACTCACCCTCTTTCCATTGAATAAGTTGGCCAAAATGTTCAACGTTTGATTACATAAATGGTTTAGATGTACGAGCATGCATGCAATTATACAATGAACTCTCAACTCGCCACAACCAAGTCCGGATATTGATATCTCACGTCGGCCTCTCTTTCCCATGCGGCTTCTTAGGCCGGATGATTCTTCTATCGAACCAGCACTAAAGGAATCACTTTAGTGCGCAGTACTTGCTCCTTTCTATCCAATATTTCTGCTGATTCCTCTATCATGCTCATGTCTTCGTGCATCTCCAATGGTTGATCGCCCAAAACATGAGTAGGGCCATTAATATATTTCCTGAGCATAGATACATGGAAGACGTTATGCACTCAATCAAACAACAGGGGCAAACCAATGAGATAAGTAACTTCCCCTACTCGACCCAAAACTTCAAAGGGTCCAAGATAGGGGGGACTTAGCTTGCCTCTCTTTCCAAATCTCACGAATCCCTTCATAGGAGACACCTTCACAAATACATGCTCACCCACCTTGTAGTCCACACTTGTCCTCTTGATATCGGCATAGCTTTTCTGTCTGCTTTGAGCCGACCTAAGTCTTTCTCTAATTATATGGACAATGGTGGTGTTATCTTCAAGTAACTCCGGCCCCAAAACAAACTTTTCGCTGGTTTCTTCCCAATTGATAGGCAATCTACATCGCCTTCCATACAGAGCTTCATACTGTGCCATTCCAATGCTCGCTTGAAAACTGTTATTATATGCAAATTCAATCAACGGTAGGTGTTGATCCCATGACCCTTGCAATTCAAGCATACACGCTCTGAGCATGTCCTCCATGATCTGATTCACCCGCTCTGTTTGCCCATCAGTTTGCGGATGAAATGTTGAACTGAAGTCTAATCGTGTTCCCATGCCTTCCTAAAATTTCTTCCAGAACTTTGATGTGTATAACGAGTCACGATCAGAAACAATGCTGCTTGGAATCCTGTGTAAGCGCACGATCTCTTTCATGTACAACTCTGCAAGTCTTCCCGCCATGTACATCGTATTGTAAGGCAAAAAGTATGCTGACTTGGTCAATCAGTCTACGATTACCCAAATGGCATTGTATCTCTTTACTGTACGCGGTAGTCTAATGATGAAATCCATAGAGATTGACTCCCATTTCCACTCTGGTATAGGTAGAGGCTGTAATAATCTAGCACGATGTCTATGATCAACCTTCACCTATTGACACATTAAACACTGTGACACGTACTTAGCCACATCTAGCTTCAAACCTCACCACCAGTAATTCTTTCTCAAATCTTGATACATTTTAGTGCTACTAGGGTGGATCGCATAATTCGACTTGTGAGCCTCATCAAGGATAGTTTGCCACAGATCGGCATCAACTGGAATGTAAAGATGACCCTTGAACAATAAGGAACCATCTTTCTTTACTGAGAACTTAGGTTTTATTCCTTCCATCACGTCTTGGTGGATCTTGGTCAATTCTGGGTCTTTCATCTATAGCTTGTGGATATGCTCAAAGATCATTGGTTTCACTGACATGTTAGCCAAGAAGGCTCCTGTAGCTTGCACTTCAATATTTGCATCATAGAGTGAAAGGTCTTCAAACAATTTCTATATGTGCATACCCAAAATCAAACTAGCCAACTGAGCCGAACCCTTCCGACTCAAAGCATCGGCTGCTACATTAGCCTTGCCTAGATGTTACTGTATGGAACAGTCGTAGTCTTTAAGAAACTCCATCCATCTGCGCTACCTCATATTTAGCTCTTTCTGTATAAATAGGTATCTGAGGCTCTTGTGGTCAGTGAAGATCTCGAAGTTCTCACCGTACAAATAATGTCACCAGATCTTCAATGCAAATATGACCACTGCTAGTTCCAGGTCATGTGTTGGGTAGTGTTTCTCATGTTCTTTCAGCTATCTTAACCCGTAAGCTATCACCTTCTTGTGTTGGTTGAGCACACAACCCAAACCACTATGTTAAGCATCACTGTATACCGCGAACCCTCCACTGCCTGCAGGAATCACTAGCATTGGAGCTGAAGTGAGTCTCTTCTTGAGTTCTTGAAAACTCTTCTCACATGCTTCACTGTACTCAAATCTTGCATCCTTCCGTGTATGTCTCATAAGAGGTCCCGATATTTTTGAAAATCCCTCTACAAAACATCAGCAATAGCCAGCTAGACCAAGGAAACTACGGATGTCTGTCACCGTCTTTGGTTGTTCCCAATTTTCCACTACTTCGATCTTAGTCAGATCTACTGTGACACCTTCCTTTGAGATGACATGTCCCAAAAAGCTAACTTCCACCACCCAAAACTCATACTTATTGAGTTTGGCATATAATTGGTGTTCATGTAGAGTTTATAAAGCAATTCTCAAGTATTCTTCATGCTCAGCTTTTGATTTGGAGTATATCAGGATGTCGTCAACAAATACAACGACGCAAGAGTCTAGGTGTGGTTAAAACACCCAATTCATCAAGTCCAAAAACGACGTCGGGGTGTTCGTCAAACCAAACGACATCACTAAGAACTCGTAGTGTCTGTACCATGTCCTAAATGCAGTCTTCTGAATGTCTTTAGCCTTGACTCTTAGCTGATGGTATCCAGATCTCAGATTGATCTTGGAAAAAATACCTAGCTCCTTGCAGCTGATCTAATAAATCATCAATTCTAGGCAATAGATATCTATTCTTAATGGTCAGTTTGTTTAACTGGCGATAGTCAATGCACAGTCGCATTGACCCATCCTTCTTCTTTACAAACAAGACCGATGCTCCCCAAGGAGACACACTCGGTCTTGCAAACCCCTTATCCATGAGCTCTTGTAACTGCTCTTTAAACTCTTTTAACTCAGCAGGATCCATCCTATATGGTGCTTTCAAAATAGGCTCTGTTCTTGATGTTAAGTCGATAGTAAACTCCACTTCTCTGTTTGAAGGTAATTCGAGTAATTCTCCCAGAAATACATCTTCAAATTCACACGTGACCGCGATCTTTGAGATGTCATTCTTCTCTTCTTTATTGTCTTTCAAGAATGCCAAATAACCACTACAACCTTTTCTGATTAAGCGCTCTGCCCTGACTGCAGAGATAAGTGGCATATGCGTCAATCTCTCGCCTTAAAATCAAAACGATCTCTCTCCTCAAAATCGTAACGATCTCCTTGTGTTAGGTCTGAAGATGACGACCTTGTTCTTACAATCTACAGTCACACAGTGTTGTGACAACTAGTCCATGCCAAGGATCACATCGAATCTTTGCATGTCTAACAATATTAATTTCGCTACCAATTCATGCACTTCTCCATCATCGATGCCAACTATTACTGACTTACAAACCAATTCTGTGTCAACTAATTCTCTAGTCGGAATAGACACTGATAGAACAAAGTTCAATGTCTCCGGAACAATCTTCATTCTTTTTGTAAACCTCGGAGTAACAAAGGAGTGGGTAGACCCTGGGTCTATCAACACTCATGCTTCACATGCTACACAACATCCTTTCTTGTATACTTGTAACGTTCCTATAGCATACATATATACAGATATAGTGCATATTTTCTTATCAAAATTTAATGCATAAGAATGAGTCTACACTATTGCCAAATGAATGCACCTTCTCTATCTAAAATTTTAAGAAATTAAAACTCTTTATTTAAAAGAAATCTCACCCTTGATAATGTCTTGTACATTCCCTGCTTCTTGGGCAGTGACTGTGTAGGCTCTCCCTTGAACTACCGACTTCCTCACTTGTATCGGTCATGGTATTGAAGCAGAAGCCGTCTTCTCTTTGTTCAACTCAGGGCAATCTCAAATTACGTGGCCCACCTTTCCACATTTATAGCAACCTTGATTTCCCTGCCTGCAATCTGTCATCTTGTGAGACTTGCCACACTTTGCACAAGTCTCCCTAGGTGTAGAAGAAGCAACTCGTGAGAAATCCTGTGTAACTGCTGCTCCAGTGGTGGTAGCAGGGCTCTCATATCTTATTGGCCTCCCCGATGCAAGCAGTGGTAATCTCTAGTAGTTCGTCTGCTGCGTCGGTGTCACATGCCCTACTTGGAATGGTTGCCTCTGAATGGGTGCTACGGAACTCGTCTTTTTATTCCCGGCTCATAGTTCCCATTCCTACTCTGATCTACGTTTCCTCTCCCATGTTGTTCCCTTTGGCGGCATCGATCATTATTTTCTTCCTCAATGACCAGAGCTTTACTCATGACCTCTCCATAGGTCTTCAACTAAAAAGGTGTCACTCCCCCTCTAATATCTGACCTTAAGCTGTGTTGAAACCTCTTTGCTCTCATCACCTCTGTAATCACATAATCGAGAGCGAAGCGAGCAAGCCTCATGAACTCCACTCCGTACTCCCTTACCGTCATTCTTCCTTACAAAAGCTATAAAAACTGTATCTCCATCTGATTTCTCACAACTTCGGGGAAATATTGTTTATTGAACTCTTCTACAAACTCATCCCACGTCCATGGAAATCTTGGGGTCTCTAGAGCCCTAGTTCTAGAAACAGACTTCCACCAAGGCCATGCCTCCCCATCTAACATGTAAGTTGTCCAACGAACGCTTTAATCTTTTGTGCACATAAGCATGCTGAAAACCTTTTCCATCTCGCTCAGCCAATTCTCAGTAGCCATCGACTCTGCTTGCCCTGAAAAGCTAGGAGGTCGCATTCTCTTAAACTCAGTAAATGCAAAGGGCACTGGCTGTGTCGGACCTACTGGAGGTGTAGGTGGTGGTTGCTGATCACTCACATTATGAGCTACTAGAGATGGTGCTTGCTGAGCCATGGCTATCGCCATAGTTTCCATGGTGTGCATCATCCTTTGACACTCTTTCCTCTCCTCATTTCTTTCTCTATTTCTTTCTTGTTCCCTCTGATCTCGATCCTGACTTTCTGCCTGGACACTACTTCCCGGTGCCCCTCTATCTCCCATGGGCACTCTGTTCGTAGGTGAGATGAAGTCATCGCTACTACGTAGATTCCTATCATGGCCGCCCCTGGGTCGGCCTCCTCCCCTAGAAGACATAGCGGTCTACACATGAAACCAAAGTTTCGTTAGTAGAAGTCCCTATACTCTGAAAAAAATAATAATTGTTAGAATTTCTAAAAGAAACGACTCTGATACCAACTGTAATAACCCGGATTTTGACACCCCGAAACCTGTGCCATCAGTACGACCCTAGAGGTTGTGCCCCATCAATCTGCATGGAACATTGGTAAAGCCAAGCATGATAAAGCATAAGAATTGAATTTAACTAAATCTTCATGCATTAATGATATATTATAATGAAAGCTATCAAGGCAGTTCTCATTTCAGGCCAACGCATAGATAAAAGAACCTACCTGAACCATCGGTGATAAAATCAGGTCACCCCAAATGGTTCGCCAAAAGAAATATCAGAGTATAATTACATTTCTCTCAAAAAGGCTTGACAAACCAAGCCGTACAGAAAGCTCTCAAAAATCTCTCTTAAGGTACGCAAGGGGTCCTCTAGAAGAAGTCCTCAGGAGGTGGCTCCAACTCTTCCCCGGGCACGTAATCCGAATCCCCTGGATCTACGTCTCCCGAAGCCTCAGCAGTCGCAAGTACGGGACCAGTGACGTATAGTCTAAAGGGTGAGCTACATCCTATCTCAATAGGGAAACAGCACAATGAACATATAAGTCAAGCTCTCACATATATTCTATGACATTAAACAACATGATGTATTATGAATTTACTGGGAAAAACAACAGTTTAAATGACTGAAAAATAAATACACTGAGTGTTATTATTATTGCACCTGTTCTCATTGTTCACAACTTTTCACTGATTCAGCCTAAAGACTTAAATCTATAACTTAAATATTTCCCAATTTACTATAGAGTCGAGCGCCCGATAGAAAACCCTCCATCGTCGTCTAACTAGGCAGTTTTCATGTCACTATTTTCATTCATCAATACTACCCAGGTCCCATTCTCATAGGCGACGGGGTCTAATTCTCATATCTACATCCTTGGGATGTGCAACTGGTGTACGGATTGGCTGCCATACCAGTCACGGATATCCTGCCGCGTCAGTCGTGGGTATCCCGCCATGTCGATGGAGTATTCTGTTCAAACCTTAAATAACAAAAGTATCAAGTGCACTACATATAGTTACTCACCGTGTGATTATACTAAATATAATAGATTCGGCCTTATCACTTCTCATTCATTCTTGTTTTACCATTTCACATACATTCCTTGGATGTCTAAATCAATGCATCACACAGATGCCATTATCACATTCTCATCCCCTGGGGATGCCACATATTTACTTGCTTACTTTGTGTCACTCACACACACATTTACGGTTTTCACATTTTCTATGCATTTGTATCCATTTCTATATCACTACATGCATGCTCTTGAAATTAAAATATATGTTCAAGGTGTTCCCTACCTCACATGTTCGAATCACCAAGCATCAAGGTCTACACGAGTCCCCATGCTTGTCTTCACACGTACCACCTATGGTACACCACAAGCAAAGCATCAAGAAGGATGCATAAAAGAAAGTACAAGACCCTCCCTAAACCTCAATGTCCAAATCAAAGTCAAACAGAAACTGTCCAAATCGATTGATCAATCTCCAAAATTGATCAATCAAAATCCTAAAATCGATTAATCAAACTTCCAAAATCGATTGATTGATTTCTCAAATCAATCAATTGGTTTTTCCCAGATCTCATTTTCCAGTCACTAGAAGTGCTCAGACGATTAATTGATTTTCAATCGATTATTGGAATTTCAAAAATCGATTGATCGATTTTAAAATCGATCAATCGGTTTCGGGTCACTTTGCCCAACTGACTTCCAGGCCAAAATTGATCAATCGATTTTCGAAATCGATTAATCGATTTGGTCAGAATTTCAGCCCTTTGCGGGCATTTCTTCCAGCCCTCATTCCTTTTCATTTTCCTTCATTCCTATTCTTTATTTCATCATTTAAGCCTCAATTAATTTACACAACAACTTGTTCATTGCAATCTAAATAGAACTCACCTTAAATCAACCCTTGGCTGATTCAATGGTTCGGCTTAAAGGCTAGGGCTCCTAGCTTTAACTACAACGGTTCCCAACGCGTCGAATCCGATATCAAATGCTCAAATTCATCTTCAATTTGAAATGCGCATTAACTCCCTTTAGCATTTACTCCTTCCTATTCTCTCTCTCTCTCTCTCTCTCTCTCTCTCTCTTCTTAACTCTTCTCACCAACCAAACAAAGGGAAATGAATTCTCTTGTTATTAACCCCTCTTATCTCTCCTTCAGCTTTAGTGTAAAGCACATACACCAGAGATAGATGTACCTGGCTCTTAAACTAACATCTAACCCCTTACTTATGGCACATTCACATCACACTTAATAAATCCTTTTTAAGTCCTCTGTTTGACTTTCACTTGGTCAAACCTATGACCAATCAGCACATATCCCGAGGACACTATTCATTGTCCAAATTTTGGGGATGTTACAACCCCGAGGCGTTATCTCAAGGATGGCTCTGACTTTTGCAAGGTCAACTTCGATCCCTCGCTTGCTAACTATGAAGCCAAGTAATTTTTCAAAAGTGACCCCGAAGATGCATTTCTTTGGGTTCATTTTTAGTTGATATTTGTTAGCCCTTTGTAGTACCAGTCGCAGCACTTCAACATGCCCTACTCGTATTTGGGACTTCACTAATATCTCATCTACGCAGACTTTTACACACTTATGTATCATGTCGTTAAAGATGGCCATCATGGCGCGTTGATACATGGCTCCTGCGTTCTTGAGCCCAAAAGGCATAACGACGTAACAGTATGTTTCCCATGGTGTGGTGAAGGAAGTCTTCTCTTGGTCGAACTGTGCTAATTTGATCTGATTATATCTAGAGAAACAGTCCATAAAAGATAACATCTCATGTCCAGCTGTGTTGTCGACTAGAGTGTCAATGTGTGGAAGTGGGAAGTCATCTTTTGGGCGTGCCTGGTTAAAATTTTGAAAGTCGATACAAACCTATACTCTATCGTCTTTCTTGGCGACAGGTACTATGTTGGTGACCCACTTAGGGTAGAGGATGACTCGGATTAATTTGGCTTTATGTAACTTATCAACTTTCTCATTAACTTGAAGGGTGGTTTGTGGGTGCATCTTGCAGAGTTTCTGCTTAACAGGCTTTACATCGGGTTTTAAGACGAGGCGATATTCCACTAAACTTGGGTCTAAATCGGGCATGTCCTCGTAGGACCATGCGAAGGAATCGAGGTGTTCTTATAGGACTTGTGCAATTTGTTGGTGTTCGTTTGAGTTGAACATTGCACTAATTAATAACTTCTTGGGTTTCTCTTCAGTGCCAAAGTTAAGTTCTTTCGTGGGTTCCATAGCAGCTTAGGCTTGCTCATCGAAATGCTTGATAACCCGTTAGAAGTCTAGTGCCTCCTGGGGAACTGGTGCTCTTTCTTCATCCTCGGTAAGTTCATATACTGCGAAATTGCTACACTGGTGTTTTGAGTTTGCAAAAGGTAACCCTTCATCGACCCGATCTATGACTGAGAAATCTTTGGTAGGGTAAAGGTCAAGGCCATTGATTCTTCTCTCTAAGTCACAAAGCATTTCGTTCGGTATGATCACTTGTTTGTTGTTTAAACAGGATGCTTTACATCCTCGTACGGGAAATGGGATAGAAACCTTAGGATAAAAGTCTCCTTGTTGGCCATAGATTTGGCTCGGGATGAATAGTTCCCTTTCTTTTATGAAATTTTTTGATTTTTTTGATTTTGTATATATGAATTTCTAGGGTTTTCTATTTTTTCTATTTTTTTTATTTTCGATAATAAATATGGTACAAAGTTGGTCGCCTCAAGGGGCATCCAGAGAGTTGCTTCCTCTAGTTGAGGGAACGAGGCCGTTATTGGAGCCGCTCGGGCGATTCTTCGGGAAATGCGGACTTGTTGTGAATTTGGCATTTTTTTTGGAGTCCTCATCTGATAAGATCTTTTGAATGAGTGACGCTGGTGACAGCGGCACTAACGTTTGGATTTCTTCTACCACATTAATCGCCTCTTCTTCGAAGAAGCTTTGAAGATCGTAGTCAATTGAGCTATCATCCTCTGGGTCATGATAATATTATTTTTCCCACCAAGGGGAATCTCGCAAAGGATCCTCAGGGGTAGCAAGTTCCTTTCCTTGATCTTCATAATATGTTGGGATGAGCGCACATGTTCGACAGTGAGGTTGATAATGGTGGAGAATGCAGGGGGATTCCCAAGGACATTCCCATCCTGCTAGGTTAGAGTCGAAGGCAGTATCGAAATCCTCTTCTTGATCAGATAGTGCTCGAAGTCCTAGGTTAGCTTGTTTTGCTAACTCAAGTGACGAGAGGTCTATCTAGTAGTCATCGTCATTACTTAGGGGTGGTTGCCACTCTTCCTCTAGAGATTTCCAAAGTATTTGGAGTTGCGGCAAATCTAGGGGTGCAGAGGTGTCTAGTTCAAGTTCCTCTCCAATGTCCATGAGAGTGACGCAAGCGTTTCCCCCTAGGTCCATCAAATGACCGTTGGGATTTTCTGCTTCCTGTGCCAGTAGCCGAGTCGATGGGTCATTACTTGTATCAGTAATCATAAGGTTGGAATCATTCGATGATCCTACCGTAGAGTGTTAGATCCAACTAGCAAACCATGCTAATATGCTAGTGCAGGCCCCACAGCGGGATTGATATGGGTAAGCGATACAAGGAGAGTCCCAAGGGCATTCCCATCCCTCAAGGCCAAAGCCGAGGTGGATTCTAAACGAGTTAGTATTTCCCTATGGAGCATCATCTTCCCCCCACGTTGGTTGTAAGTAATCTTCACTATCTTGCAAGGTTGCTATGTGAAAATCTTCGTCGTCAGTGGGTTGCTAATCTTCTACTTGTGGGTTAAGTTCTGGAGGTTCTTCTCTCCTTTCTTCTGTAAATTCCTTAGCGTCAAACAATGGCTTGACTCCTTCAAGCGGTCTATCAATATCATCGTTTAAATTAGTTAAATCATTGAATGCTTCAGTCATTCACTCAATTTTCGCTTCTTGGGATCTGGTAAAGGACACTCCCTTATGCTTTGGCACGTCTACTTTCTCAGTATTCCCATAGGCGAAGTGGTCGTATAGAGACCATTTTGGTGAGGTAGGCACAAGTCATCTTGTGAGCCACCCGATTGATAACCCAACCCTATGTGTTTACGTATTTTCATTGGGACAACGGGCCCTACATGACCTTGCTTATTTTTATCGAGCCCGGTGTGGGGAACGTATCTAAGTTGGTACATAAGGTCTCAACCTTTTATTACGGTAGGATTAATGGCATAGAGTTTGGCAAGGTCTGAGCCAACCTCTCTTCTCATTAATTTTTATTGACGCGTTGGGGGAAAACTAGGAGGGGTAGGGGGACGGACTTCCACGATGGTTGGCTCGTCAGAGATTCGAGTTTTTTGAATATGGCCAGTGTTCAACACATAGTCGTGAGCGGTTGGTATGCTTGTCCGTAATCAGTATCCATCTCCTGGAGGGGTGCATCAGCGTATATACGGACGATAAAGTCCTCGTATGGGAATTTGATGCATTGATGGTATGTGGATGCTACAGCCTTCATTGACTCCATCCATTTTCTTCCTAAGATGAGATTGTACGTACAAGCAGAATCAGAAATATGGAAGGTAATGTCTTTCGTTACAGGTCTGAGGTGAACCTGTAGCATGATAGTTCCTTTGACAAAGCGATGCGATTCATCATAAGCTATGAGTGACAGTGCGGAGGGCCTGACATCCTACTCCATGTATTCAAGCATTTTTAATGTGATGAGAGGGTAGATGTTAAATCCTGCTCCCGTGTCAACAAGCGCGTGTGATACGAAAAATCCTCTAATTATGATCGTAAGATATATGGGGGCCGCACTCCCCCGGAGTGACTCTTAAGGCATGTATGTGTCTGTAAAAGTGAGTGCTACAGGTTGCGCCATGACCGAAGTGATTTGATGAAGCTCATCTAGGGTCATGTCCTCATCCACTTTGGTGTCTTCAAGTGTCCTTATCAAAAACTGGTGATGGTCAGGTGATTTCTTGACGAGTTCTAGTATGGATATTTGGGTCGAGATCTTTTGGTAGTGCCGTAGCAGTTTGTATTCTTGCCCTAGCTCGAGCACAGTTTCTTTGCCTGGCCAATGGGCCTTAGGTGCGGGTGGTTAGAATGGTTGAGGTGCAGGAGTTAGTGGAGGGATGATATGAGGTGGGGGAGGCAAGGTAACCTCTCTTTTTCTCACACTCCCCTCTGGTGGTTAGGCATTCGTGAAATCCTTACTTCGAGGGAAAGGTGGAGGTGGGTAATTGGTTCCTGATTTAAGGATCGGGCAAGTCGGTTGTTGACTGAACCCGATGCGGCTCGACGCGGATGCATTTATAAACTGGGTGAAATCTGAGGTTGGAACAGATACCTGAATGGTGTCGCTTCAAGGTGGGAGGTATTATGTGTAATCTTTCTCTTCTAGGAAAGCAGAGACTAGCATCTCACATGGGTCAAAATGTTCCTCTGGCCCACTCTCTTCTAGATTTAGTGAACACTTGATGGTTATTTCATTTTCTTTACTTGGAGTCTTTCGAGTGACACTTTCTATCCATGCAGCAATCTGGGCTACAGTTTGGAGAACATGATCTCCATACTCAGGTTCAGAATTGGATAAAGGGAGCGACAATGGCATTAGTTCAGGATTTGGAGTTAAAGGCTATGGTGGGTGACTACGGAGGAATGGTCTCCTATCCCTAAAGGAATGGACTCGTATCTAGGTGAATTTTGGATAAGGAAGTGGACTCAACGGGGCGATGCGAGTGATTAGGGTCAAGGGATGCGGGGGTGAAGGAGCTCTCGCCGGTGCGGCAAAAGCGGCAGAGGGTTGAATACGAGTGATTAAGGTGGAAGGTTGGAAGGGAGATCGACCGGGGAGGTCTACGGTGGTGACCTGCGCCGGTGTCGTTTGGTTATGGTTGGGCATGGGGTTATTAACGATCCCTAAATTTCATTGGGGTTGGCTATCATTAGGGTTAGGATTCGTAAGCACTTCCCGATCGATCTGACTTCGGTCATTCATATCATAGATTACATCCCTAAGGACCCAACAGTCATTTAGGTTGTATATCGCGTATCGGTGGAAGGCACAGTACTTACTATAGTCTAGATTTATCAGCTATGGGTGGAGTTTTTCCTATAGGAATCGGAGGAGATTCTGACTGTTAAGGAGACAAAAGATATTGGGAATCGTATCCAGTAAAGGGGGATAGTGTACCTGCCTCGGCTAGTTGGGGCCTCTGGCTGGGTTAAAGTTCTACGATGGGGGTACATTATTATAATTCGACGCATTGGTCGATCGATTCTGTGTCGCGTTTTGGTTCTGATAGGTGTTAGGATATTGGTTTCTATTTTGGTATTAGCCTTGATTCTGATTCTGGCCTTAGTTTTGGTTTGCATATTATAGTTGATTAGCACCATAGTATTGGTTGGTATACCGTTGTTGATTTTGATTTTGTCCGAAGTTTTGCGATTGGAAGTTCCCGTTATTAGAGTTTTGTCCTTGGTTGGCAACGGTGTTAACTTGTTTGGTTCCTAAGGCTTTCTTATTATTTTTTCATTTTCATTCATTGGAAGAGCCAACTTTCAAGGTGACTATGGATAGAGCAAGGTCTCCGCCTTTAATGTGTCGCGCTAGTCAGGATGCCCATGAGTGGAGTGCGGTGAAGTCTGGGCAATCACCTATGACAAGTGTGCTCTTTAACGGTTCTCTAGTGTTATCGATGATGATGTCCACCGAGTCCTTTTTTTTTATTGAGGTGCTGGTCCTAGCAGCGGGTTTTCTCCATTTGGCGACGAAGTCGATAAATTCTTCATCAGGTCCTTACTTGGCTGTCATTAGATCACTGAGACTGACTGTCTCTTAGATCAAGTGTTTGTATTGGTCTAAGAATTGACCGACTAACTTATCAAAAGTTCCTATCTTATAAAGCGGAAGTCTCGTAAACCAATCTAAAGCTTCTCCTTCAAATGAGCATTGGATATAGTGAATGAGAAGTCCTTGGTTGTCACGTATGGGTCGACTATCATTATAAAATAGGGCCAAGTGATGATTCGGATTTCCCGTGCCATTGTATTTAGTGAATTTCGGTGGCTTAAATCCTATTGGTAAATTAAACTCGACATCCTAGAAAAATTTGTCAAATCCGAATGAATGACCGGGATGCACTCTCTTGGCCATGTACTCATCGAGCATTTTAGGGAGATCTTTGATTTTGATGGTGCTGTCTTTTGGAGTGACCCGTGAGTAAACCTTGTCTAAAGAGTCATCATTGAAGAATGTGTGGGCAGGTTGTCTCAATGGTGTTGTGAGGTCTGACACTGTGCTCGGGGTAGGAGGCAGCCTTTCTTGTCGCTCTTGTTCTTCTAAAAATTATCGTGATCTAATGGTTTCGTATGCGGTGGCCAACCCTCGAAGAAATTCCTCGGAGTCGTCATCTCCTCTTTATATTCTTTGAATACTGAGTTCTACGATCTGTTGTGTGGTAAGGTTTTGTCCGATGTTACCATCTCTCTCATTAGGACTATTACCAGTGTGTGTGGTAGAGAAGGGATTTTCTTGTTCGTCAGCCATGTTAATCTTAGCTTGTCGTGGGCTGGAATTGTGAAATAATTTTTCTTCGTACGCGGGATTGCCATGATATCCCCACAATGGTGGGTCTCCTAACCTTACTCTTCGTATACCAGACATCTCGAGTCTTTGACGAAGACTCATATATATAAAACAAAGGGGATCTAACAATGCAATGGAAAGGAAAAAATAGGAAAATAAGACGAAAACTAACTATCTAAAAAAGTTTACAAAAGTGTCACATCGCGATTGCTAGTCTGTTGGTGCGTGCTTTTTCTGGGTTCCTCTCGGTTCCCATTGAATCAATGACTTCCAATTTTGTCCAAGTGGACTTTAGCGATGCGGCATTTGAAATGTTAAAAATAAAGGGGTTTCGAGGGAGGTTCCTAGTTTGTTGTGATTACCAGCTGCAGATATTTATCGACACTGCAACACGTTAATGATCATGCTTGAGAGCGGGCATGGGTGACTTCTATACT
Source organism: Chloranthus sessilifolius (assembly GCA_021018995.1). NCBI lineage: Eukaryota > Viridiplantae > Streptophyta > Magnoliopsida > Chloranthales > Chloranthaceae > Chloranthus > Chloranthus sessilifolius. The sequence continues at coordinate 150,277,873 of CM037584.1, read as the reverse complement.
GAATCGTCTGCCTGTGAAGGTCAGTAGTAGTGTCTTTTTCTTAATTTAGATAGTTCAATTTCCCTTTTATACCCTGTTATGGTTAAAATTCTGATCAGTTTAGATTTCCCTGGTTCTATTGTGAGTTTAGCTGTGAGTTTGTCAGAGTGAGTGGAACTATTTTAATGTTATAATTCTATTAGGAGTCTAATTAACTTAGTTTCCTAATCTTACTAGAATTCTAATTAATTTAATGTCTTAATACTACTAAAAGCCCGATTAATTTTAGTCTCCTAATGCCATAAGAAGTCTGATTGTAATTAGGTTTCATAATTGTACTAGGAGTGCACATGTGATAGTTCTGGTGAAACTTTCATTAATTTGGGCATGCTAATCATACTAGAATTTAAATTAAGCAAGTATGCTAGTTGTATTGGAATTCTAAGTAAATCGAGTGTACTAATTGTATTAAAATTCTAACCAAAGCAATTATAACAGTCTTACTAGAATTGTAATTGAAATGAGAAAACTAATCTTACTGAAGCTCTAATTTAATCAAAGGAATTAATATTTTACCAAAGTCTAATTAAATTTATAAACTGATTTTATTTAAATCTAATTAAAATAAATAAACTAATTTCATTAAAATTCTAATTAAACTAATGAATTAACTATACTGAAAATCTAATCAAAACAATGAGATTAATCATACTAAATCTGATTTAAAGCAAGGAATTAATCAATTAAAATCTGATTTAAAGACATCAATCGATCGTACTAAGATCTAATGCACTTAATTTATTAAATATGCTGAAATAAAATAAATCTACTGATTAATTATACTAAAAAAAATAAGAAAAAGCAATTAATTAATTCTAAAATTCTAAGGAAAAAAAGAGTTTTGGGCCCGCTATGCTAAGGAGGATTGGCCTTGTTCTTGAGTACCCTCCGTAAGTTCCCTTGGGCAAATCGGGTGGCTGAGATTAGAGATAAATTGAATTTTAGACTGTAAAATAGTATTTTAGGCTTTTCAGAGTTGATTTCGGAATAATAATCATGAATTAAATTGTGAACTGGAATTATAGAAACTAAAAGTAATATTTATGATTTCGAAAATATTAAAATAGAGAATTAAAACTAAAAATTTAAATTTTAGGACTGAATTCGGGTCTGAAATAAGAAAATTAGACCGTATGATTAAAGAGTGGTCTTGAATTCAAAGAATTAGAACCAGAAATTAATGATAGGACTGTAGATTAAGATTTTATAATAGAATTAAGGGCCTAGGGTCAGTGAATTAGACCGTCGAATTAAGGACTGGTTCTGAATTAGGAGAATTAGAACCAGATGTACAAATTTGTGGTCTGAAAAGGGTGATAGGGTATCAGACTAAAAATTAAAACTATAATTAGAATTAAGAAAAATATCCTAAGTTTAAAACTAAAGTTTTTACCTAGGACCTGGGTTGTGGAGAGAAATCTCGAAGATTCGGCGCTTGAATCTCGAAATCATGACTAGATTGCTCTATGGGTTTATCCTCGGAGTTCTCTAGTTTCAGAATCCCAAAAAAAATCCATTCACTCTCGAAAATTGCCAGCCTCCTTGGGCTGTTTAAGAAAAAAATCTTTTATAAGTTTTCCCTCAATTACACGCCTTGTTTCAGGCATTTAATCGAATTATGCGTTGGTTTCCCGGTGCTTAATCGCTTTGAGTCGGTCACCGGCTCAGTGAGCGACCAGCTAACATGCTCTGCAAGTTTCCTAGTCCTAATAAAGTTAGAACTAATTGCACACTTGGTAGGACGTGCGCAATCTGATTAAGCGATTCTTCAGAAGCGCTCAATCAAGGAAACCTAAGGGTTAAGGACTGTTACGCTAGGCCGGGCGTAGGCCAATGGCACGCTGGTTGTGTGGCGCTCAATCCGATCACGCGTCTAGTTTCAGGTACGTGATCGAGTCTCGAGATGGTCTGGGAAAGGAAGTTCGGTTTGAAAGGGGACTGATTACACGTTTGTAGTCTAGTGTGTAATCGAATTACGCACAGGTTTTCAGGTGCTTAATTCGGCGTTGTCCGGGTCTGGTCTCTAGACTAAAATGTAAGACTATTGTTTCAGTCTGCATTCTGACTATATACTATTATTTCAATATATAGTCTCCCTACGTCAGGATCTGAGCCATAGAGCTATTGTTTCAGCCTTTGTTCAGCCATGTACTATTGTTTCAGTGCATGGTCTCATATCAGGGTTATGAGGTCAAAGGTTGACCAAACAAAAATTATATATTTTGAGAAGGTAAAATGGGTGTGTCTACAGCGATGGAAAGAAAAATAGAGAGATAAGATGAAAACTAAGTATCTAGAAAAAGAGTTTATAAAAGTGTCCCATCGCGATCGCCAGTCTATTGCTGCGTGCTTTTTCTGGGTTCCTCTCAGTCCCCGTTGAATCAGTGGCTCCAATTCTGTCTAAGTGGACTCTAGCGATGCTACGTTTGGAATGTTAAAAGTAAAGGGTTTTCTAGGAAGGTTCCTAGTTTGTGCGATCGCCAGCTGCAAATATTTAATGACGTTGCAATATGTCAATGATCACGCTTGAGGGCGGGTATGGGCTACTTCTTTACTGAATCGTCCGCCTGCAAACATCAGCAGCTATGTCTTTTCTTATGATTTAGATAGTTTAATTTTTCTTTTATTTCCAATGTTGTTATAGTTCTGATCAGTTTAGACTTCCCTGATTTTATTGTGAGTATAGTTATATAGGCTTATTCTAATTCTATTAAGAGTCTAGTTAATTTTTACTATTCCTATCCTTATTGATAGTCTGATTAATTAAGTGTCCTAAGTCCATTAGAAGTCTGATTAATTTTAGTCTCCTAATCCCATTAGAAGTCTAATTGTGATCAGGTTTCCTAATTGTACTAGGAGTGCACATGTAGTAGTTCTAGTGAAACTCTGATTAAATCAAGCATGCTAATTGTACTAAAATTCAAATTGAGCAAGTATGCTAGTTGTATTTGTTAAGCAGTGAAAAATACCATTTTTTACCTCCTAACATGACCTTTGTTGGACCCTTGAGCTGACTAATAAGGTGTTTTAAGTATGTTTTGTAGATAAGTAATAAAATACAGTCTTAGTGCAGATATCCACCTAAAAAGGACAAAGAAGCAATCTGCTCCTCATCATGTGTTCACAACAGCCCAAAGGCCTGTCAATCAAGCAATCAGAGCTTTATAAATTCATGAGAAGGTCATGGGCTCAATAAGACATGCTTGAGACCAAGCACAGTTGCAAAGAAGGCAGATTGAACCCACCAAGAGGTTGCTGAGTGCTAACAGATGGAAGACAGTACACCAAGATAGGTGCCAGTTGAGGAAACTCAAGGCAGAAGCAGTGAAAAAGTTCTAAAGCACAAATGCCGATCTGCCGAGAGGATCCATTAAGCCATCACAAGGTTCCAGTAGCCTGTCGATAGGTTGTGCTTGTAGTAAAAGAATCCTATCGACACCTTACCTGAAGGTGCAGGGGAAGTCACGAGGTTCAACCGAACCTATCGAGCAGATCGAGAGAAGCTTTTGACAGGATCTTTCAGAACCTGTCGAGATGATCCCCAACCTATTGAACACTTCACCAAGTTGATAGGTTGATTATAACCTGTCGATAGGGTGAATGAAGAACTGAATAGAAGGTATCGAGAGCTACTTCAATCCTGTCGAGATATGCCAATCCTATCGACTAGTGCACTTCAACTTAGCGAGATGTTTTCCAAACCTATCGAAATATAGAGCAAGAAGACAAAGAACCTGTCGATAAGTTCCCTGAACCTCTCGACATTCATTTTGGAAACTTCTCATGACCCTTCTTTAGCAGCTACAACTTCCGAATTTTGTGCACACGATCCAAGGCATGACAGCGACCCCTGAGGGGTATTTTTGGTATTCAACTGAGCATGAGCGAGAACTCTAACTACCTTACATGTACTTATCAGCTGTGAACTAATAGGAGAAAAGCTTCTAGAAGAGGGATCAGTCACATCAATATAACTGCATTATTCTTTTGAGTTCTGATTGGCTGAAACAGATCTGAGAAAAAGGTATAAGTAGAGGAGCAATCACATTGAAAAATAATCTAGAAATTGGGAGAGCCAGAGCCAAGTTCGAATTCATTTTCCCTCTAATTTTTCCCTCTCTTTTCCCTCTTCTTCTTCCTCTCTTTTAGCCAATTATGGTTGGCTAAACTTCTCCAGTAGCTAGGGTGAGGTTATGAGCAGTAATTAAGAGTTTTAGAGGCTTTGTAAGGGATTGGATGCTGCACAGATTGTAGATCTGAGCATAATATTGTAAGTAGTGACATTGTAATGGAATTATGGGATTTAGAGTTAATTCTAAGCTATATTTCATTTATTCATATTTTATTTCCCTAGTTTGGATACTCGTGTGGGCCAGCCAGAAATGAGGAGCTTGTAGCCTGGCATTCACAGCATCTACAATGGTTAACCTGTTCTAATCAAGACCATTGGCTTGAGACAATCTCTAGGATGATCTGTGACCGTTCAAGTGGATAGGTCATAGCCTTAGGATTGCTTTGACTCTCTGGTAAAGATTAGATCCTTATACCATGCATCTACCGGGGTTGAACTTGGAGAGCTTGTAGCCGGATGAAGGATTGTTGCATATCTGATCTAAGCATTGCCTTTGATTCATTTAATTCTCAGTGAAAGACCAAATCCCTAGCTTCTGCTCTCCATGCTTTGATTTTTAATCTATTTTCCTTCACTTCTGTGTTTTCTTAAAATCAGGATCAACTGCAGTTAATTTATGTAGTTGTAGTGATAAGAACCTCAAAACCTCTCCTCTTTCTAGTTTTAGTGTAGCTTAAATTAGGATAGAGTGCCAAATCAATTGTAGATCTGGAGATTCACCACTATTTATTCATATTTCCTTGTGGACATACCCTTACTTACCTATCAAAACTTGCTACAACAGCCCTGTATCTTGCAGGTCTAGGAGATTGTAGTTGTGCTGCATCCACCCTTTGTTTTAATCTTATTTTATTTTGCTTTTACCATTACATAATAAATCAGCACACTCGATTCCCACAACAAGTTTTTGGCACCGCTGCTGGGGATCTATGATCTAAACTTGGTAGATCTAAGTTCTTTCTAATTTTTAGATTTATAATTTTTATTGCCTGTTAAGTGCTTGACTAATTGCTCCTGTAGTATTTTGTAGCGTAATTTTCTTTTTAGATCTGGATCTGTGGTGCTCCGAGGAGCATTGTGCTAGAGGTTGTGCTAAAGTCTGTATCCCTCTACTCTTTATTTTTCCAGATCTATGATTTATAGCTTTATTAGCTGTTTGTGCTTGCTCCTGTTTGTTGTGTTTGTTGTGAGTTGTGCTTTGTGTACTTTGTGCATTGAAGTGGTGAGTGGTGTATGTTTGGAAGAAGAACTCTCAACTCCCAGATTGTGCCATTTAATCCAGAGGTTGAAAGGATTCTTAGACCCACACAAATCCCACCTACATTTGCTGCAACTGAATATGTTGAAATGGGTGAGCAACAAAGGTTGTTGTTGAAGGATTACTATGCACCTGGTGCATATAATTCTACTTTTTGCATACAATTTCCTGCTATGAAAACTACTAATGAAATTAAGTCTTCAACCATTCAGATGTTGCCTTCTTTCTATGGTTTGAGTAAAGAGGACCCATACAAGCATGTTGATGAATTCCTTGCCTTGTGTACCACCTTTAACATTACAGGTCTAGGGCCAGAAGCCAACAAGCTTAGGCTATTTCCTTTTTTATTAATGGATAAAGCCAGGGCCTGGTTATCTTTGCTTCGCCCTAATAGTATCAACTCTTGGGATGACATGCAAAGTCAATTCCTAGCTAAAATTTTCCCCATGTCTAGAACCAGTCAGTTGAGAAAGAGTATCCTCTCATTTTCTCAACTCCCAGCTGACGGATTCCATGAGGCATGGGAGAGATTCAAGGAGTTATTGAGGTAGTGCCCCCACCATAAAATTTATGAATGGCAACTTATCCAAAGTTTCTATCCAGGAATTGACTCCAAGAGTAGATATATGGTGGATGCTTCTTGTGGAGGCACATACCTTCATAAAATAGCTGAGGAAACATGGGAATTATTTGATGTCATTAGAAAAAACTCATTATAGCAGGAATCTCTTGCTAGGGATATGGACATCCCAGGAGGAATATTGAAGGAAATACAATAAGAGGTAAAATGTATGAGATTAGTGGGTATAATGATTTGGAAAGAAAGGTAGCTAGCTTAACGCAAAAGTTGGAGAAAATGATGGAAGAAAGGCAGTCTCCAATGGTTGCTAATGTGGCAGAGGCATGTCCCATCTGTCAAGCTCCCGCTCATCCCATTCAGGATTGCCCTTCTACTAAGTAATTTCCAAAATTGGTGATGGAACATATGAATGTTGCCCAGTCCTTTGGTCAGCAGTCAACTGCTGGCTATTCTTGGAGAAACCACCCTAACCTGAGGTGGAAGCAAGACAATGTTCAAAATCAAAACCAGCAACAACAGTTCCAACATTAGTTCTTTCAACAATCATAGCAAATGCCTTTTAAACCTGCTCCCCAGACCTATTAACATAATTTTTTTCCAAGGACCCAATACCAGTAACCTATGGTTCAGCCTGTCCAACAAAATGTCCCAACTCTAGCTTCTAGAACACCCTCTTTTGAAGAGCAAGTTCTTGCCTCATTGCAGAACTTAGGCCCTTTGACCCAAATAGTCCACTCTCGCAGCCAAAGCATTAAAAAGATGGAAGATCATCTTGGTCAACTATCTAATGCATTGATAAAGAGAGAAGAGGGGAGGCTACCTAGTCAGCACATGGATAATCCAAAGAGACAATATGTGGTAGGTGAAGTTTCTTCTTCCCATGAAGAAGCCAAATTTTTCACTACCTTGAGAAGTGGGAGAATGGCTGACAATCAAGTTGGTATTGAGCCTATGGAAATTGCTGAAATGGAGAAAAAGGAAACCCAAATAGATATGCAGCAAGAGCAGCATAGTTTGAATAAGAGGGGTGTTAATGCTCCCCAATAGAAAATTGAAAAAAATTTAAAAATTAAAAATAAAAATAAAGAAAAAATTGATGAGTTGGCTAAGGCTGCAAATGGGAGGCTAGTTCTCCATTTGCCATTTCCCAATGCTTTGAAAGCAGCTTCTCCTTTTGACAAGGGGACTGCTAAGGTGGAAGAAATGATGGAGACTTTTAAACAAGTAAAGATCAATCTGCCTTTACTTGATGCAATAAAGCAAGTACCAGCCTATGCCAAAATTTTGAAAGATCTCTACACCCATAAAAGGGAGACGAGGATACATTTATCCAAGAAGGTCTTTTCAGCTGAAAAAGTAAATCAAATATTGACCATTGCAACCCTAACTAAGCTAGAAGATCCTGAAGTTCCCACCATCCCTTGCATCATAGGGGATCACACCATTGAAAAAGCTCTATTAGATCTGGGAGCTTTTATCAATTTACTTTCATACTCAGTTTATGAGAAGCTGGGCATAGGAGAGTTGAAGCCCACACATGTGGTCTTGCAACTAGCTGACAGATCTGAGAGAAAACCTATGGGAATCATAGAGGATGTGCTAGTTGGTGTTAATAAATTCTTTTACCCAGCTGATTTTTTGGTGCTAGATATGGAACCAAGAAGTGTGCCACTTCCATCCCTGTGATTTTGGGCAGGCCATTTTTGGCCATTGCAAATGTATGCATACAATGTAGATCAGGGGTCATGAAAGTAACTTTTGGTAATATGAAAGTCAGATTGAATGTGTACAATGCAGCTCATCAACTCCATTTAGATAATGAGGACTGCTTTTCCATTGAGCTACTGGATGAGTTTGTGAAAGAAACTCTGTCCCAACTGCTGCATAGTGATGATTTGTTTAATGTTTATGATGAAGTATGGAATGAAACAGTGGAAGAGCAAGTCTCCACATCTAAACTTGTGCAAGTGCAAACTTTAAATTCTGAAGTGGGGCCAGCAAAGCATCACCCAGGAAAACTGGCTTTGTTATATCTTCCACCACCTTCAAAGGCACCCCTATTGCCTCCACTCATCAGTCCCCTAGATGTGGAGTTAAAGTAGCTCCCAAAATCCTTAAAGTATGCCTTCCTAGGACCCATTCAAAAGCTACCAATTATAATCTCCTCTTCCCTCACCCTTGAGCAAGAAGATGAACTACTTTGTGTGCTAAGAAGGCATAAAAAAGCAATAGGGTGGACTATTGCTGATTTAGGAGGGATAAATCCCACTGTGTGCATGTACAAAATTCATCTTGAAGAAGGCTCTAAATCTTCTAAAGAGAAGCAAAGGATACTCAACCCACACATGCAGGAAGTTGTTAAGAAGGAAGTAGTCAAACTTCATGATGCTGGGGTTATTTACCCTATATCGAATTCTCAATGGGTGGAACCTACCCAGGTGGTCCCCAAGAAATCTGGGATCATGGTAGTTCAAGCAGACTTAGGTGAGCTGATTCCAACCAGGCAGACCACTGGTTGGAGGGTCTGCATAGACTATCGAAAGCTCAATGAGAAAACCAATAAAGATCACTTCCCATTGCCCTTCATAGATCAGATCTTAGATAAGTTGGCAGGTAAGGCCTTCTACTATTTTCTTGATGGTTATTCGGGATACAACAAAATCCCTGTATACCCATAAGATCAAGAAAAAACTACATTTACTTGTCCATTTGGAACCTTTGCATATAGAAGGATGCTATTTGGACTATGTAATGCACCTGCCACCTTTCAAAGATGTATGTATGCTATTTTTTATGACATATTTGATCAATTTTTGGAGATTTTTATGGATAATTTCTCTATTTTTGGGGATGATTTTAGCCAATACCTGCACCATCTCAGCCTTGTGCTGCAAAGGTGTGAGGAGACTAACTTGGTTTTGAGTTGGGAAAAGAGTCATTTTATGGTGACTCAAGGCATTGTCCTAGGACATGTTGTTTTCTAAAGAGGAATAGAGGTTGATCAGGCTAAAATTGATCCGATAGCACATTTGCCCCCTCCCAAAACTGTCAAACAAGTCAAGTCATTCTTGGGCCATGCTAGTTTCTATAGGAGGTTCATCAAAGACTTTAGCAAAATCTCCAAACCTCTTTGCCACTTGCTGTGCCAAGAGGTTAAATTTGTGTTCAATGATGAATGCCTAGCTGCTTTTGAAATTTTAAAGACTCGTTTGACTACTGCTCCTATATTGCAAGCTCCTGATTTCTCTATGCCATTTGAGTTGATGTGTGATGCATCAGACTTTGTTATAGGTGCAGTATTAGGACGAAGGAAAGACAAGGCACCATGTGGTGGCATATGCTAGTAAATTAATGGTTGATGCTCAATTGAACTACACTACAACTGAAAAGGAGTTGTTGGCTATTGTGTTTGCTTTAGAGAAATTTCAATCATATGTGTTGGGATCCAAGATCACTATGTTTACTAACCATTCAGCCTTGAAGTACCTCTTGTCAAAGAAGGAAGCTAAAGTTAGACTAATTAGATGGATTCTTCTTTTGCAGGAATTCGACTTGGAAATCAAAGACAAGAAGGGGGTCAAAAATGTAGTTGTTGACTACTTGTCTAGGATCCTAGCAGAGGAGTTTGATTAGTTACCCATCAATGATTCTTTTCCAGATGAGCAGCTCTTTGCTGTGGAGATGAGTGTGCCCTGGTTTGCCAATATAGTAAACTATCTAGTTGTAGGAAGAATACCCCCACATTGGAATAAGGATGATAGGAATATATTTTTCTCACAGATTCGATATTACATGTGGGAGGATCCTTACCTTTTTAAGTATTGTTCAGACCAGGTGGTAAGAAGATGTGTGCCTAAAACTGAATTTGAAAATATTCTGACCATGTGCCATGAACAGGCTTGCGGAGGCCATTTTAGTGGCAACAAAACTACTGCAAAGGTGCTTCAAAGTGGCTTCTATTGGCGCACTCTTTTCAAGAATGACTTTTAGCATTTCAAAGCCTATCCTAGATGCCAGCAAATGGGGAGTATTTCCACATGAAACTCCATGCCTCTGCAGCCCATTCTTGTGGTTGAGCTTTTTGATATATTGAGGATAGACTTTATGGGCCCTTTCCCTCCGTCCCATGGTTATAATTATATTCTTGTGGCTGTGGACTATGTGTCCAAATGGGTTGAGGCCATAGCCATAAGAACTAATGATCATAAGGTTGTCGTCAACTTTTTGAAGGATAATATTTTCTCCAGGTTTTGCACCCCTAGAGTCATCATCAGTGATGGGGGAGCCATTTCTGCAATAAACAGTTTGAGAACCTCCTTAGAAAGAACTCTGTGATACACAAAGTTTCCACCCCATACCACCCACAAGCCAGTGGGCAGGTGGAGATTTCTAACAGAGAGATCAAACATATTTTGGAGAAAACAGTGAGAGTGGATTGGAAGGATTGGTTTTTAAAGCTACTTGATGCTCCATGGGCTTATAGAACTGCCTATAAGACCCCACTGGGATGTCTCATTTCAGGCTGGTATATGGCAAGGCATGCCATTTACTAGTGGAGCGTGAGCACGGGGCATATTGGGCTATTAAAACATTGAATACTGACTTAACTTCTGTTGGCATTCAGAGGAAACTCCAGCTGTCTGAGATGGAAGAGCTGAGGTTGGAAGCTTATTCCAATGCGAGAATCTATAAGGAGAAAACCAAGGCCTTCTTTAACAAGCAGTTGTTGAGAAAAGAATTCATTGTTGGTAGCAAGGTATGGATTTTCAACTCTAAACTGAAATTTTTCTCAGGAAAATTGAGATCTAGATGGGAAGGACCCTACATAGTTGAGCATGTATCCCCATCTGGAGCAGTTGAAATTAAGGATCCTAACAATGGCAGGATCATGAAAGTAAATGGTCAGAGGCTCAAACCTGTTGTTGAAAATATGGAGCCTATGATGACCACTTCCCTTCAAGAACCTCCATTACTTGACTGATTCTCAACAATGTATAGTATGCATCATAGTTGTTGTTTTGGTATTGTTATTACTGTTTAACAGAGTCATTAGGGTTTAATATGTGCATCTACATATCATGTGTCCTTCTTAGGCTTACTTGAGGCAGGGACTATTTTATTTGATTTGTGATTTGCCAAATAGATGTGTAGCATGGTAGTGGGGATGGATATAAGCCTGTTTGAATTGAAGTATAACCTGTCAAGAGGACTGCAATACATTTCGACAAGTTCTGAAAGCTCTAAAGGTGCATATCGTCAGGTTCTACTGGTGTATAATTGTCTGTCGATAGGATCGCTGAACCTGTCGATAGATTCTAAGGGTCTTTGGTTGTAATTCTAGATAAGTTAAGAGTACTTGTCGAGAAGTTTTATGAACCTCTCGGGAAGATTTTTGCTGGAACATAGAACCTGTCGAGGGGATGAAGGGTGAATTCAAGGAACCTGGCGAAGGATTGGTGAACTTCGCGAAATGAAGCAGTTGACAACCTAGACCCATCGACAGGATTGTGTGCACCTCTCGAGAGGTTCAACGGTGTTTCACTCCTCGATAGGTTGTATCAACCTGTTGATGCCTTACCCCAATCGTGTCGAAGCTCTTTTTCCTTCGTGTCTGAGCATTAATTCCTCTTATCTCCCTGCCTTAACTCCCATTGTTATAAATAAACCACCATGCACTCCGTTGCACCAATCCCCATATTATCGCACGATGTTCCATACTTTCCGTAACCGACTTACCACTTACCACCAATACCATTTTAGCAATTATGACTTGGGAAGATGAGAAATTTTTAATACGATGATATGCATCCCAACTCTCACGCGTTTTAAATACCGGCTTGGTTCACCTCCTTTGCAGTTGTTCTCGTTTGACCTCCTCAGTTCATCCCTATCCACAACCATGGCGGACGACAAACCCATTGAGCTACCAATAAAATTTGACCCAGTCTGGGAGGATCCGCCACCACCAAAGGAACCAAACCCTTTACAGTTCCTATGGGACGAATATGAGGAAGTCTAAAGGATTTTGGCTAAGGAGGAGAAGAAAACGAATACAAGAAAGAAAAAGAAAAGGAAGATAGAACCATCTTCACCTTCTTCCCCATCCTCCTCCCCCCACCACCTACTCAGCATCCTTCCCCCTAAGCCCTATCATCGCCACTCCTGGCTTGCAGTTCCTCTTCTAGCAACAGCAGGTTTAGGATATCCTTGAGCCAGGGGCGTAGGGATATTTTGTTCGAGGCCAACGAGGTTTCTGCCAGAGTCATGTCAAAGTTAGAATGTGTCTAGGTTTTCTTATATACTTTGTTATGTACTTAATTAGGACCTGGTTGTGGGTTCAAATGAAATTTCCCTTCGTTCTGTTTAGATTACTTGATATGTTTGTACTGTGTTTGTTTTCTTTCTTTTGTGTATCTCTGTTTTTACCCTGCTACATAGCCAAATTTATCTTTGAAACAGTGAGGACACTGCTCCTCATAGGTTTGGGAGTGTGGCAAGGTATGCCAATGGATAGTTAATAGTAGTGCAGCAGGGTTCAATAGAAACTAAGAAAATAAAGTAAATTCCCACCTAAATTTTAAAAAGGAAAATAAAATTTTTTTAATATTGGAATATGCAGTAGTTCTAACCCTATAATGAAGCAAATGTCAGGAATTTTTATTCAAAAAATTAGCACTTAGTGAACTTGAAAGGAGAGAAGATCTGTGAGGATACTCCCCAGAAAATTTGATGGAAGGCCATACCCAGTGAGATTTGGGCCTATGAAATTTTTTCTTGAAGAGTCTCTTGGCAAATATTTCTGCCCTAAGGACTGATTGGATCTAGCTTTGATCACTAGAAGTTAGGCAAATCCAAGTTGAAATAGCTTGACAGCATTCTTGACATTGAGGACATGAAGTAAGGTCATTCCTTGGATAGTTTGAGCTTAAAATATTCTTACCCTTTGAACTACCCTTGATAAATACCATTTGAGCCTTGAAAATCCTAGTTTTTCTTTGATAAAAACCATAAAATTTGAACCCAAAATCCCCTTGACCTATTTTAGTTCACCCTCAATCTGAGAAATCAGAAAAAAGAAGTGAGGGTAGATGAGCAAGGTTCAATGATTGGCTGAAAAAGAAGAAAAGGCACATTTGGTGGTATTGTGGCAATTCTGCACATAAAAAAAAATAGAAAACAAAAAAAAAGCAAACAAAACAAAAGAGTAGGGAAGAGAAGTCATTTTATTGAAAGATTGAAAAGAGGATTAGAAACTGATCACTTCAAATCTGAAAATTCAAGAAGTAAATGGAACTCTGCTGAAATGAAGAAGGTGTATGCATCACCTCCTTACCTTACTAATTTCTCAATTTAGAATCCTATTCCATCCTTTTCTTCCTTGAAAACTTCACCCATAAGCCATATTACAACCCAATAAAAAGTCCTCACTGATCTGAAATGGATTGAGTTTTCATGTGGAGAAAAGGATTTGTTTGATCTATGGTGAAAAGAGTTAGAAAATTTTAGAAATTAGAGCAATGCCTATGCTCATGCTTACAGTCCTATTTGAGGAATGTAATTGCTCTTGAGCTGTGTGAACTAATGCACCCTTCTATTTTCATTATGAGTGACAACCCTGGTGAGCTTTGGGTCTGAAATTATGTTTGTTGGGGGTTGTATCATAATAAAAAATTCTCAAATTAATAGTTAGCTATGTATTAAATTTCAGATAAAATGTCTTGCTATGAGCTGATTGATTGTGAAGGAATTGCAGAAAAATTTCAGTTTTAAAAATGCCGTGTTTTTTATGAGAACCCTCTGAACTTAAAGGAACAAGGTGTGGAATGAATCTTATTTTTGGGGATTTATGTTCTCAACATGCTGCATTAACATTAACTGAACCATTGGAGAAGTTTGTGGGTAACTTCACTAAAAACCCATAGGAGACTTCACTCCTCCACTAGGGATCACCTAAGGGTTTAAAAGGCTTGATGCATGTGCTAAATGCATCTGTGTTCCCTATAAAAGTGGCATTTTTCATTTTCAATAATTGTTTTTACTTTCTCCTTTGTTCAGGGACTAGCAAAGCTTAGGTTTGGAGGTGTGTTAAGCAGTGAAAAATACCATTTTTCACCTCTACTTTTGTTGGACCCTTGAGCTGACTAATAAGGTATTTTAAGTATGTTTTGTAGATAAGCAATAAAATACAGCCTTAGTACAGATATCCACCTAAAAAGGCCAAAGAAGCAATCTGCTCCTCATCATATGTTCACAACAGCCCAAAGACCTGTCAGTCAAGCAATCAGAGCTTTATAAATTCATGAAAATGTTATGGGCTCAACAAGGCATGCTTGAGACCAAGCACAATTGCAAAGACAGCAAATTGAACCCACCAAGAGGTAGCTGAGTGCTAACAGATGGAAGACAACACACCAAAGATAGGTGCCAGCTGAGGAAACTCAAGGCAGAAGCTATCGAGAAGTTCTAAAGCTCAAATGCCGATCTATCGAGAGGACCCATTAAGCTATCGCAAGGTTCCAGCTGCCTGTTGATAGGTTGTGCTTGCAGTAAAAGAATCCTGTCGACACCTTACCTGAAGGTGCAGGGGAAGTCACGAGGTTCAATCGAACCTATCGAGCAGATCGAGAGAAGCTTTCGACAGGATCTTCCAGAACCTGTCGAGATGATCCCCAACCTGTCGAACACTTCACCAAGTCGACAGGTTGATTATAACCTATCGACAGGATGAGTGAAGAATGAACATAAGGTATCAAGAGCTACTTCAATCCTGTCGAGATATGCCAATCCTATCAACTAGTGCACTTCAACTCAGCAAGAGGTTTTCCAAACGTATAAAAATACAGAGCAAGCAGACCAAGAACCTATCGAGAAGTTACCTGAACCTCACGACATTCGTTTTGGAAACATCTCATGGCCCTTCTTCAATAACTATTACTTTCAAATTTTGTGCACATGACCCAAGGCACGACAGCGACCCCTGAGGGGTATTTTTGGTATTCAACTGAGCACGAGTGGGAACTCTAACTACCTCACATGTACTTATCAGTTGTGAACCAATAGGAGAAAAGGTTCTAGAAAAGGGATCAGCCACATCAGCATAACTGCATTATTCTTTTGAGTTCTGATCGGCTGAAATAGATCTGAGAAAAAGGTAAAAGTAGAGGAGCAATCACATTAAAAAATTATCCAAAAATTGGGAGAGCCAGAGCCAAGTTTGAATTCATTTTCCCTCTAATTTTTCTCTCTTTTCTCTCTTCTTCTTCCTCTCTTTTAGCCAATTATGGTTGGCTAAACTTCTCCAGCAGCTAGGGTGAGGTTATGATCTATAATTAAGAGTTTCAGAGGCTTTGTAAGGGATTGGATGCTGCACAGATTGTAGATCTGAGCATAATATTGTAACTAGTGACATTATAATGGAATTGTGAGATTTAGAGTTAATTCTTAGCTATATTTCATTTATTCGTATTTGATTTCCCTAGTTTGGATACTCCTATGGGCCAGCCAGAAATGGGGAGCTTGTGGCCTGGCATTCACAACATCTACAATGGTTAACCTGTTCTAATCAAGACCATTGGCTTGAGACAATCTCTAGGATGATCTGTGACCATTCAAGTGGGCAGGTCATAGCCTTAGGATTGCTTTGCTTCTCTGGTTAAGATCAGATCCTTATACCATGCATCTGTCAGGGTTGAACCTAGGGAGCTTGTAGCCAGATGAAGGATTGTTGCATATCTGATCTAAGCATTGCCTTTGATTCATTTAATTCTCAGTGAAAGACCAAATCCCTATCCGCTGCTTTCCAACCTTTGATTTTTAATCCATTTTCCTTCACTTCTGTGTTTTCTTAAAATCTGAATCAACTGCATTTAATTTCTGTAGTTGTAGTGACAAAAACCCCAAAACCTTTCCTCTTTCTTGTTTTAGTGTAGCTTAAATTAGGATAGAGTGCTAGATCTATTGTAGATCTAGATATTCACCATAGTTTATTCACATTTCCCTGTTAACATACCGTTACTTACCTATCAAAACTTGCTACAACAACCCTATATCTTGCAGGTCTAGGAGATTGTAGTTGTGCTGAATCCACCCTCTATTTTAATCTGATTTTATTTTGCTTTTACCATTACACAATAAATCAACACACTCGATTCCCACAATAGTATTAGAATTCTAATTAAATCAAGTATAACAGTCTTACCAGAATTCTAATTAAAATAGAAAACTAATTTTACTAAAACTCTAATTTAAGCAAAGGTATTAATTTTATTAAAATCTAATTAAAACAAACAGACTGATTTTATTAAAATTCTAATTTAAACAAATAAACTAATTTTATTAAAATTCTAATTAAAGCAATGAATTAACTATACTAAATTCTAATTAAAGCAATGAATCAATCATACTAAATTCTAATTAAAGCAAGAAATTAACCCATTAAAATCTGATTTAAAGAAATTAATCAATCATACTAAAATCTAATTAACTTAATTAATTAAGTATGCTGAAATAAAATAAATCTACCAGTTAATTATACTAAAAAAATAAGAAAAAAAAACAATTAACTAATTCTAAAATTCTAAAAAAAGAGTGGTTTTGGGCTCGCTATGCTAAGGAGGATTGGCCTTGTTCCCGAGCACCCTCCATAAGCTCCCTTGGGCAAATCGGGTGGCTGATATCAAAGTATATTGAATTTCGGACTGTAAAATAGTATTTTAGATATTTCAGAGTCGATTTCGGAGTGATAATTATGAACTAGAATTATAGAAACTGAAATTAATATTTAGGATTTTTGAAAATATTAAAATAGGAAATTAAAATAAAATTTTAAATTTTAAGACTGAATTCGGGTCCGAAATCAGAAAATCAGACCGTATGATTAAAGACTGGTTCTAGAATCTACGGTCTAGAACCAGAAATTAATGAGAGGATTGGAGATGAAGATTTTAGGACAGAATTAAGGCCTAGGGTCAGTGAATTAGACCGTCGGATTAAGAACTGATTTCGAATTTAGAGAATTAGAACCAGATATAAAATATTTGCGATCTGAAAAGGGTGCTATGGTCTCGGATTGAAAATTAAAAACTAATAATTAAAGCTAAGAGAAAAAAAAAAAATCCTAGGTCTAAAACTAAGGTTTTTACCTAGGACCGGGGCTGCGGAGAGACACCTCGAAGATTCTGCGTTTGAATCTCAAAATCATGGCTATGATTCTCTATGGGTTTGTCCTCGGAGTTCTCTGATTTCAAAAATCCCAAAAAAATCTGTTCTCTCTCGAAAATTGTCCAGCCTCCTCGGGCGAGGGCGAATTAAGAAAAAAATATTTTATAGGTTTTTCTTCAATTACGCACCCTTTTTCAAGCGTTTAACTGAATTACGCACCAGTTTCCCGACGCTTAATCGCTTTGAGTCGGTCATTGACTCAGTGAGCGACCGGCTGCCTTGCTCAGCGAGTTTCCTAGTCCTAATAGCGTTAGAACTAATTGCGTGCCCATTTTGGGTTGCGTAATCCAATTAAACGCCACTCTCGAAGCGTTTAGTTGAGGAAACTTAGGGATTAAGGACGGTGAGGCTAGGCCGGGCGTAGGCCAATTGTGCGTTGGTGGTGTCGCACTCAATCCCATCATGTGTCTGGTGTCAGGCGTGTGATCGAGTCTCGAGTTGGTCTGGGGAAAGGAAGTCTGGTCTGAGGAGGGACTGATTGCACGCTTGTGATTTTACATGCAATCAAATTGAGCGCTTGGTTTTAGGCGCTTAATTCAGGGTTGTCTGGGTCGGGTTGGGTCTGAAATGCCAGACTACTGTTTCAACCTGTATTTCGACTATATACTATTGTTTCAGTATATAGTCTCCCTGCGTTGGGACCTGAGCTACAGAGCTATTGTTTCAGCATGAGTCTAGCCATATACTATTGTTTCAGCATATGGTCCCATATCAAGGTTATGAGGTTAAAGGTTGACCGAACAAATTTGTATATTCCGAGAGGGCAAAATGGGGGTGTCTACAGTGATGTGGCCCTAGACTCATTGTTTTTATAGGGCGTGTACACTCATGTATACCCCAAGCACGAACCAAACCTTTTTCCCTCTCTAGTACTCATTTTACAAATAGAATATATATATATATATATATATATATAATGTGTAAATTTATTATATATAGATATATGGTGTTAGATAAGGGTACCATGTTGAATCGGTAATGGCACTCAACACCCAAACCCAACATTATTTATACATATTTCTTAAATAGTGAACTATATAAATATTTGTGGTGTTTATGTTAAACACACAAACAACTCCAATCCAACTTAAGCGCCAAGTGTCCCCACTTTCCTAGAGAGTCCAAGGATTTGGACTTTCCACAACCAACTGTCCACCTCCTCTCTCTATCTCTCTTCCTACTCATATAGCCAACAGATATGGCCCAAAATTTAAGGATTGAGTTGCCAATTCTCTCTACCGAATCCAAGCCTAATTTTATTGCCTTGTGGCTCCTTTTCCCCTAACTTGGCAAGTATCATAGTCTCTTTAGGACCCTCAAAATTTCAAGGCAATTTCCATTCAGGCCTTCCTCTATCTACACCTTAAAACAACAACATATCCCCAATTGTCATCTCCTTTGTGCAACCACGAAACACTACCACCACCTCTTCTCCTTCAATGAGGTACAAGTCTGGGCAATGCCACAGGTTGGGGCGCCACCATCATAATAGCGACACTGATCCTTTTTGTGAGCCTAATCACGCCCCGATGAAGTTTCACGTCATTGTTGCAGATTCAGCCGCAAGGGAAGTGCAATTTGCGAGAAGACTCAAACAAATCGACTCTCAGATAATCGATCGAAGCCAGCCTGAACAGTCTTGAAACCTTCGACCATGCTTCAACGAGGTGGGTGCCCTTCTATCTATCTAAATATACACATTTATACCTTATATGTGATAAATTTATGATGATTATAGGAAAACTGCAATTTCTCATTCTTATATTTTTGTGTGGATTCACATGACGGTAATGGTCAAAGGGTTGACCCTATGGTTTCACCTATCTGTCGAGAACTAGAGGGTTCTATACCCTTCCATATAGCACACTAATGTGCTGGCAAAACAGACCCTAAGGACTTCAAAATCGAGCACTAAGTTTCCCAACACATAGCAGATACATTCGGTTAATGGGCCACTGTCCTTATAGTTTTGCGGACTTGTGTTAGGGGTTACTTTTGACCACCTGGTGCACCCTTTGAATGATCAAACTGGCCCTGAATCAAGATGTGGACCCCCATTAATCTATGATCTACTTTTATCTGATAGTTCATATTGTCTATCATATTTTTATTTTTATTTATTTTTAATACTTAAAATCCAATAAAAGCTATGAAATATATGGGCTTTAGCCATGCTGTATTATTAGGTGCACTCAATATCATGGATCACATTTGACCTATCAGTTCTTGAACTATGGGCTGGATTAGGCTAAGATTTGAGAATTGACACCCTAATTTCAGATCCCCTCGCATCTAACGGATGAGATCATCCGGAGACCTTTTCATCTTTATTTATTTTGGTATCCCAAAATAAATATAAAATACATGCGAAAAATTTTGTAGTTACTGATGGTGTACACAGTAAAAAAAACACAAGTATCTAAATAATGAGCCTAATTAAGTGATTATAAATTTGTAACTAATTTAATCCACGTTTCTAAGAACCACAAAGAATATTATATTAGAAATTATAACGTATCTAATATATTTGTCTAAGTTTGTATTCTACACACCTAAGCCCAACCCTTTATGAATGATCCAAACCCATCTTCTAAGCTTACAATAACTGGTTAGGTGTATATTTTGCTCACGCCATGAGAATGTAGACACCTCAATAATAGTGTTATAGCATGATCTTGATCCAAATTGATGACTTTCAAGATAAGAGTCCAAATGATCAAACCAATGGTCGAAACTCTGAGAGACTCAAATATCTTATACCCTTGGCTATATCTATAAGTCTAGATCGATCTAAATTGGATTATATATACCTTGAAAATCATGTAACAAGGATCCGACGATCGAAACTTGTTTGAGTCACACGAGAATCAATTCTCATAAATGACTAACTTATTTTTCATTAGATCGATAAGATCTATCTGATGAGATTAATCTAATATCACTTTGTGATACGTATTTTAAAATTCATATACCTTCATTTTAGGTCACCTTCTTCTCTCTCTTCAAGACGAGCGGGTCCCCCTTAAACCACACTCTGATCCTATAAGGTCTTAGAGTTCAATCAAATATCTGAGAGTTAAAGACTAACTCACCCTTTTATAGTTACCGATTTGCTATCAGTATAACATCGCCCTATGATTAGATTATTTATTTGAATTATCATTCGAAATATTATGAGTAATATTAGCACCCTTATGTTTAGTTATTTTCCTATTATATGCTTCATCTGCATTGTGCAACATCCATCACTTAGAAATACGTTAGGAGATATGTATGATAAGAAAAAAAAATAAGATACGACACTCAACTTTTAAGCATTCATCAAGGTGGGATTTCTTTCACGGTCACATGAAACTTGAAATGTAGGCTTCCATATACGGATGCAATACCTCTATGAGAGTATGAGCTGCCACTTGAAGTACATCCAGATTACTATGAAAATCGACCCTTGGAAAGTGTGCTTTAGTGAAGCTTATCGCACCATGACTCACTCTAATTTAAGTTGCATGCAAATGATAAGAAAATGCAAATATGATAAGATATGAATACGATAAGATACAGATGCAATAAGATACGATATGAAGGCTAGCTGAATTTGAAATTAAGTTCTACACGTGCCATATCTTATGAGCCACCATAAGAGTATAACGTATGTAGCCAAGATGGGTATTTAAGGACAATACGATAGGACAATGCCCTGAAAGTAAGGGGACACTGATGCGCGTAACCTCATTGGGCTGGATGGTAGTTTATGATATGATATGATATGGAGGTTAGGAGATTATTTACACATGGATCTCACGTGGTATGGTTGAGCAGCGGCCCTGGCATAGGTCATTTACGTCAAATAAGTATGATGTGAAGTATATTGTGTAGGCATATAGAGCTACAATAAGACTTAAGATAAGCCACGTATGTTAAGTTGACATGACAAGTAAGAAAAGTGATAAGCATTAGAAGAGTCATATGCATTGAAAATTATTAGATTATTTCAGTTTTATTATTATAAAATATTTATGACTATTTTTATCATATTGTTTATATGAAATTGTAAAAGTATCACTTCCACTCACTAGGTTGCACCGTGATCACCTTAGTGGAATATTGTAGATCAGTTCTGCAACCCATTGAAGTTACGTGACTGGATAAACTCATCCAACGAAAAATTAACAGCTGCAAGTGAAGATACAGATTATTCTTCCCTGGTGGACTTTGATGTGCCGGTAGATGATACGATTTATGAGGGTGATGATCAGTCACGAAATTTACCATTTTGATACCCTTAACTGAGTAATGTTAGCCCCCAATTTATTACTAATGATGTGTTGATGTGCAAATATTTAGAACGTTAAGTACAAAAGAACAAAAGTGCTAATCTTCATCAAAATGAACTAAAAAAGCAACAAGAAAGAAATCGTAAAAGAAATATCAATTCTCAAGCTGTCGAGAAGAAATTGTGAAGCTCAAGAGAGTTAGAATAGAGTGTTGAAAAGAAGAAATCGTAATTTATGATTCTATAGAGGGTGACTGAAGAGAACTTTATGAATTACTAGCGATCGAGAAAAAGAAGCTGAACGGAAGAAACAAAATCGTATTCTCGATATGGAGATAAAGCTTATGAGTACTGTTGAAGATCAAGTGAGAGTTGTAAAGACAAGCACATAATCGAGAACTCTAAAGATAGAATTTATGCATTCTACGATTTTGAGAAGATTGGAGAGAATCTCTGCTACAGGAAATCAGGAGAAGTCCCACACACATCTAATAATCAAAGCAAGAAGGATTAGAATTAGGAAGTTTAGAATTTTAGGAAACTTTAGTTTTAGAATTTTATTTTATTGTGAATCCTGAATTTTTGTTACCGACTCCTTATGGTCCTATAAATAAGAGCGCTCGACACCTAGAATAAACCATCCAAGGAATTCTTTGTCATAGCTGACAACTAAGATTGAGGAAATCGGAAGATCACCTTAGTGTAGTTTTATTTTGTTATCTAATTTAGAATATCCAAGGTCTATCAATCACAATTGACGATTGGGATTGAGAAACTGGAAGATCTTTGTAATGGCAATTTAATTTTCTGTAATTTAATTTTATTAACTTTTCATGCAATTTACCTTCCTTGCAATTTACTTTTCTTGCATGTAAGTATCTGAAGACTAAAGGTTTTTGATTGACGAACGGAATCTGGAAGGCTGAGGATTAGTTTTATTTTTTTGCAAAATTTACTTTTAGCAATTTAATTTCAGCAACTTAGATTTTAAGAGTATTTCATATTTTAATTGATGCCTAAGACCTGAGAAACTTGAGATATAGTGAAAAGGTATTTTAAATTCTAGAATAGATTTATTTCTGCATACAAGTTTAGGAAAACCATTCTTTCTTCTTTAAAGACAAATAGAAGTGATTTAGATCAAATTCTTCCTCATGGGAACGATCCTATACTAGTGCTGTAATCTCCACTGTGTGCTTGCAATAAGTTAAGACAAGGTAATTAAAGAGCCAGTCAAGGTTTTGGCGCCGCTGCTGGGGAAGCAGTATTTGAAGAGCTAATATTTGTCTTTCTATTTTTTTTCTTTTCTTTATTTTTATTTTCTTTTTTCACTTCTTAATCATTTACAGGTTTTATTCAAAGCAGTAGATGAAAGTGCCAAACCTTCTTCTAACAATGGAAGCTAGAGGCCCAGATTTATTTTTCACTCCACCTGCTTTCTAAAATAATATAAAAAATAAAAAAAATAAAATAATAATATAGTATTTCTGGTGTATGCATCATACTTGATCTCACAAATCAGACCTTTTTGAGTGTGATCTAGAAATTGAGAGGACTCTCTTGCGGAACTTAGCTTCCAACCAAACTTTCAAAAGAGAACTTCTTACAATGGCCGAAGGTCGCCCTATTCAGGAGCATTACACCCTAGTTACTCTAACATCACCCTCTTGTATTGCCTTACTGGAGGTTGGACTGGTCAGAATTTTGAGATCAAGATTAATATGCTACAAGCCCTTCCTACCTTTCACGAGCTTGATCTAGAAGATCCCTATCAACACTATAGGGATTTTCCTTACCAAACGTTGCGACTGGTCAGAATTTCTAGATCAAGATTAATATGCTACAAGCCCTTCCTACTTTTCACGAGCTTGATCGAGAAGATCCCTATCAACACCATAGGGATTTGCACCATGTTGAAAATCTTAACACTTCATGATGAGGTCGTTAAATTTCGGTTGTTCCCTTTCTCAAGGACTGAGCGAAAGAGTGACTTATTTCTCTACCCGCTAATAGTATTACTTCTTGGGATAGACTGCAGGCCAAATTATTGGCAAAGTATTTCCCGATAGGTAAAATTAACCAAGTTCGTCAAGCAATTCAAAACTTCAAGCAATTGCCTAAATAACTGTTTCATGAGAGTTGGAAACGCATGAAGGATCTTTTGAGAAAATGTCCTCATCATGAAGTGTCGAACTGGTCTATTGCCCAGAGTTTCTATCATGGGATGACTGAGGGAAACCAGTCTATGGTTGATGCTGTGAGTGGAGGGAACTTCATGGCCCATAATGGCCAGCAATCCTGGAATTTGTTTGAGAAACTAACCTATAGTTCAAAGCTGAAACAAGCCCTACTAAGGTCTGATCCTGATGTGATTTTCCATACTCCTCTTGCTAGGGGTCGCTTTTATGATGTTAGCAATGATAAAGTAAAGAAGGAGAGTGACATTGGTGCCAAGGTATAAGTCTTAGAATAGAAACTTGCATCATTGATGACTTCTAAGCCTAGTGCCCCGGAAAGACCTAACGCAACCTATGCAATTTGTCAAAGCTTAACCAATGCCATAACTGAATGCCCAGCTTTCCCATTATACCTGGATGTGGTGGAAAAGGAATAAGTACTTGCGTTCCAAAGGAGTGACTACGAGAATTCATACAACCCGTAGTGGAAGAACCATCCAGGCTTTAATTATGGCTCCACAAGTGGGGCACAACAAGGATCATCTATTGCGCAACCACTATATCTTCCTGCCTAAATTTTCTACTAAAGACCACAAGTGCTTACTGTGCAACTACATTATGGGCCACAGAGCGAAAGACCTGATGCCAGAGTTGTTAAGATCCTTCAAGATTTACAGCAATAGTCGCATCAACATTCCACAGTTTTATCGTAGCTTGCTCAATTCTCTCAAGTTCTACACTCACATACCCAGTCTATCACGATATTAGAGGGCTAAAATAGTCAACTATCTTCGCAGATGACAAGGAGAGAAAGTGGCCATTTAAAGTCGCAGCTAGTTAGCAACCCAAGAGGAGTGTCTATAGGGGAAACATCCACCCCCACTGATCAAAATTGAGTTCTTGAAAGGACCCGTCGAGCTACCGACTCATCCGTAGCAAAATCCTCTAAAATATGTGCATTAATTCTTTTATTTTATTTTAAAGAATGAGTTACGATTAAAATTATGGTAAAACTCGATCGATCATAAGTTATTCCCTGATGTACACTATTGTGTTCTGAGTGGTTGTATGGATTTACAAGTGCTCAAAGTTTTTCTTTTCTTTGTATATTATTTTGAATCACTAAATCGTAGCGACTACGATTTGAATTGTAGAAGAGTAATCGCTTCGAAGAGTTGTAATCTAGAATTGTAACCTACAATTCTAGTTTACAGGCGACCGTGTGACCAATTTAGCCGATCACATCAGAAGTTGAACCTATTTATTCGTAGAGGAAGCTAGTCACGCATCGCATTCATTACCACCACTTGCCCCTACCCAAGCTTAATTGGATAGCCATTTGAAATTTATTTTGAAAAGACATTTCAAATCCCTAGTCATTCCCCTATAAACCATGTCCCAGCACAAACCCTTCTCATTTCAAACCCATCTCTTTCACCTTCCGTTTTCAGACCTACCTATCACCGTGGCAGAAGAGCCTGACCATGATGAGCTCAAAAGACGACTTGATCGCCTTATTGAGAGGGAGAAGGCCGAGCTTCTGGCTGCGGTGAAAAAGTTAGAAAAGTTAAAGCGCATATGCATCATAAGAAAAAAGAATAAGATATGACACTCAACTTTAAAGCATTCATCAAGGTGGTGTTCCTTTCACAATCACGTGAAAGTTGGAATGTAGGCATCCATGTGGGAGTATGAGCTACCACACGAAGTACATTCAGGTTACTACGGAACTCGACTATTAGAAAGTGTGGTTTAGTGAAGCTTATCGCACCATGACTCACTCTAATTTAAGTTATATGCAAATGATATGAAAATGTAAATATGATAAGATATGAATAAGATAAAATACAGATACGATAAGATACGATGTGAAGGCCAACTGAGTTTAAAATTAAGTTCTACATGTGCCATACCTTACAAGCCATCGTAAGAGTATAACGTATGTAGCCAAGACGGGTCTTAAGGATAATATGATAGGACAATGTCCCAAACGTAAAGGGACACTGATGCGTGCAACCTCATTGGTCTGGATGGTGGTTTATGATATGATATGATACAGAGGTTAGGTGATTATCTACACGTGGACCTCACGTGGAGGCTCGAGCAACGGCCCTGACACAGGTCGTTTACGTCAAATAAAGATGATGCGAAGTACATTGTGTAGGCATATAGATCTACAATAAGACTTAAGATAAGCCATGTATGTTAAGTTGAGAAGACAAGTAAGAAAAGTGATAAGCATTAGAAGAGTCATATGCATTGAGAATTGTTAGATTATTTTAGCTTTATTATTATAAAATATTTATGAGTACTTTTATTATGTTGTTTATATGAAATTATAAAGGTTTCACTTCCACTCACGGGGTTGCACCTACGATCACCTGAGTAGAATGTGGTGGATTGGTTGTGCAACCCACTGAGTTTACGTGGCTGAATAAACTCATTCAATGAAAAATTAACAGTTGCAAGTGAAGATACAGACTATTCTTCCTTGGTGGATTTTGATGCGCTAGTAGATGATACAGTTTATGAAGGTGATGATCAGTCACATAATTTACCATTTTGATACCCTTCACTAAGTAATGTTAGCCCCTAATTTATTACTAATCATGTATTGCTCTGCAAATATTTAAAACAGTAAGTAGAGAAGAATAAAAGTATTAATCTTTGCCAAAATGAACTAAAAAAGTAGTAAGAAAGAAAATCAAAAAGGAAATATCAGTTCTCAAGCTGTCGGGAAGAAATCGTGAAGCTCAAGCGAGTCAGAATAGAGTGCTAAAAAGAAGAAATCGTAATTTATGATTTTGCTGAAGATGATTGAAGAATACTTGATGAATTACTAGCGATCGAGAACAAGAAGTTGAACAGAAGAAACAAAATCGTATTCTCGATTTGGTAATAAAGCTTATGACGAGTACTAAAGATCATGTGAGAGTTGTAAAGACAAGCACATAATCAAGAACTCTAAAGATAGAATTTATGCATTCTACGGTTCTGAGAAGATTGGCGAGAATCTCCACTGTTGGAAATCAGGAGAAGTCCCACACGCATCTAATAATCAAAGATGAATTACTCTAGTCTCCTAATACCATTTTAACAGGGAAAATAAAGGGGGTTGTGGCCTGTTACGCTAAGGAGGATGGACCCCGTTCTCAGGTACCCTCCGTAAGCTCTCATGGACAAATCGGTTGGCTAAGGGATATTTTATAAATATTGGAGATTAAAAACTGAATTTGAATTTAAAACTAAGGATTTAAGAGTCAAAATCAAGGAATTTGAAGATTGAGGATTTAGAATTTTAGAATTAAAAACTTGGATCTAGAACTATGAGCCAGAATCAAGAACTAGAACTTAAAGACTGGGGATTATGAAATAAGAACTATAACGATAAATTAAGAATTAGAGCTAAGAACTAGAACTTAGAACTAGAAACTAATAATTAAGAGCTAGAAATTGAAACCAAAGAACTAGAACTAGAAATTAAGGACTAGAAAGAGATTACCTGAAGCCAAGTGCTTCTTCCTCCTTCTAAGACCGTAGAGAGAAAGGACTCGAGCTTGGGAGAGGCTTGAGCTCGAGAAAGGGGAGATTTCTCTTGAAATTCTATCCTTTTGGTTGAAGTATGGGGTCTTTTTATAAGGGTAAGGGTAATTCTACGTGTGAGGACATGTGCGTGATTACTGAATCTCACGCATAATGTAATGCGCTTAATTTACTTTGTGTCGGTCACTAATTGGAGAGTGACTGGCCTGGCGGGGCGTCCTAGTTCCATTGTACTTTGGAACTAATTCCGCACAAGGGGATATGCAAGGAATCAGATTCCGTGTAGGGGTGTCTAAGTGAGATCGGGGAGTTTGGGCGGTCTGTGGAGTGCATGTTCTAGTCCAAGTGGGACTGATTTCGAGCAGTCGGCATGAGTGTAATCGAATTAAGTGCATAGGTACTTGTGCATAATTTGGGTTCTAAGGCGGTCCACGGTGTTGGTGCGCACTTTTTTTTGGGTTCCTCTTGGCTTCCGTTGAATTAGTGGCTCCAATTCTATCCAGGTGGACTCTAGCGATGCGGTGTTTAGAATGATAAAAATAAATAAAAGGGGATTTTCTAGGACGGTTCCTAGTTTGATTGCAATCGCCAGCTGCAAATATTTAACGATGCTATGACACGTCAGTGATCATGCTATGAAGCGGACTAAAAGTCCAATCAATTTCAGTCTCTTACTGGTACTAGGAATGCATATGTATCAGTTCCAATAATGTTCTGATTAAATCAATTATGTCAATTGTACTAGGATTCTAACTAAAACAAGTATACGAATTGTACTGCAATTCTACTCAAAGCAATTGTAATAATTCTATTGTAATTCTAATTGAAATAAAAAAACTGATTTTCTACGATTCTAATTAAAGCAATAGATTTAATTTTCTATTCAAATATCAACGAAAATAAAAAGCCTGATTTTTCTACGATTCTAATTATCACAAGAATTAATTGAGGAAAATATAACTAATCATGCATAAACTGAACTTCCTAAAATTCTGATTTGAAACAATTAATTAACTAAACTAAGGGAGAAGAAATTTTGATTTAAACCTTCTAACAATTATATCAAGGCCTAATAAATACGAATAATCAATTATATCTAGTTACTAACTAATCAAGGCAACTAGTTACTCCTAAAATTCTAAAAAAAAAGGGGTTTGGGCCCGTTATGCAAAGGAGGAGTGGCCTCGTTCCCGAGTCCCCTCCGTAAGCTCCCTTGGGCAAATTGGTTGGCCGAGATTTAAAAAGAAAAAAAATTGAATTTTGGATTATGAAGTAATATTTTTAGATTTTCAAATTATTTTCAGGATTATGGGGATGAATTAAATTAAGAGAATAAAATTAAACAACTAAACTAATGATTGGAAGCGGTAAAAATATTAACTTAAAATTAAGATATAAAATTCTAAGACTGAATTCGGGTCTGAAATCAGAAAATCAGGCCGTATGATTAAGGACTAGTTCTGAACTCGGAGAGTTAGAACCAGAGATTAATGATAGGACTGTAAATTATGATTTTAGAGTAGAATTTGGTCTTAGGGGTCGGAGTATCAGACTGTTAAATTAAGGATCGACTCTAGAAGCAAAAAACTAGGAACAAATATAGAGAATTCTGATCCGAAAAAGGTGTTATGGTCTAAGACTGAAAATAAAATTAATACTAAATTTAAGAACTAGAAGCTACGGCCGGGAACTAAAAATTAAATTCCTACCTAGGGTTGAGGCTGCGGAGAAGGATCGTCGAAAGCTCAGAGTTTTTTTCTGAATCTCGAAATCATGACTAGGTTCCCCTATAGGTTTGTTCTCAGAGCCCTCTGGTTTTGAAACTTGTTGTTTGTCTCCCGAAATTTGCAACCTCTCCTTTTTTTCTTCGAGAAAAAAAGTTTTTATAGGTTTTCCTTCAATTATGCGTTTGTTTCCAGACGTTTAATTGAATTGCGTGCCTGGATTCTGACGCTTAATCGCTTTGAGTCGGTCACCGACTCAGTGAGCGACCAGCTGACTTGCTCAGCGAGTTTCCTAGTCCTAACAAAATTAGGGTTGATTGCGCGCGTGTTGAGACGTGCACAATCCGATTAAGTGTGTCACCTGAAGCGCTTAATCAAGGAAACTTAGGGGTCAAGGGTAGTAAGACTATGTCGGGCGTAGGCCAATTGCGCACTAGTGGTGGAGCGTTCAATCTGATCTCGCGCTTGGATTCTTGCATGTAATCGAGTCTCGAGAAGTTTTGAGAAAGGAAGTTTTGTCTGAAAAGTGGACTGATCATGCGCTTGTGGTTCTGCGCGTGATCGAATTGTGCATTGGGCTTCTAGCGCGAAATTCGAGGTTGTCTGAGTCTGGTCTCTAGATTGAAATGCAAGACTATTGTCTCAATCTACATTTTGGCTATATACTGTTATTTCAGTATATAGTCTCCCTATGCTGAGATCTGAGCCACAGAGCTATTATTTCAGCCTGTGTTCAGCCATGTACCGTTGCATGGTCCCACACCGAGGGTCAAAAGGATTCAATGGTTGACCAAACAAGTTTCTATACTCCGAGAAGGTAAAATGGGGGTGTCTATATGCGGGAAGAGTAGGTCTGGCCTAAGTGGGACCATTTGCGTGCGTGTGTCCATGCGTGCAATTGAGTTTCGCAAGTCAGTATATGCACATAATTTGAGATCTTCTCGAGTCAGGTCTGGTCTGAGTCGCATAGCTATTGTTTCAACCTGGGCCTCAACCATATGCTATTGTTTCAGTACATGGCTCCCATATTTAGGGTTTTGAAGTCTTCGGAGAAGATCGGTCCTTATCCGGAGATTGTGGGCAAGGTCAAAGGTTGACCAAACAGGTTTGTGTACTCCGAGGGGGCAAAATTGGGGTGTCTACACTGAGGTACCATTTTCATAGTAGCAAAGGGAGGAAGGCTTGGCCTTAATTATTTACCAGTACACAGCCAAGAGGTGTCTCTCCAAGATGTTTCAAAGGGAACCCATCACATAAAAAAATCCAAATACAAGCATGCAAAATGCTTTTGAAATAAACAAGAAAGGAGAACCAAAGACATCCACTTTTAAATCAATCATTACAAAGTTCCCTAAGTTTCCCATACAAGTTTAAAAAAAGATTAAAAGAAAGAAAAGTAGCATCCCATCATGCTCTCAGGTATCCTTCCTCTTTCGTTGCCGCGAAGATCGCTGGTAGGTGAAAGATCCAATATCCCCAATATGAGATCAAGCCTGAGTAAGTCAGCTGTGTAGCAAGCGAGACTCCTTCTCACAAGCCTCCTAAAAAGTTAGAACAAAAAAAGAAAAAGAGGGTTAGATAAGAAGAGCTGGGGCCGAAAAAATACAAAGAAAAGAATATACATATGTACATCATACTCTCCACCTCGGCTGTAACAGTCTGGGTTTTTCGTACCACAAAACCCGTGTCATCGGATCGCACACATGATCTGAGTTACAGTGATGCTGTGGTATCTATTGTATGCATCACCTACTAATAGCTCGATCATTCCTCACATGCGATAATAGGAAGGATCAGGCCATCGCATGAGGGTAAGCTCACAAAACAAGTACAAAGTAAGCACAATGAAAACAAAGTACAAAGCTATATTATAGCAAAAGCAACATAACTACAGATCTACTATCATATATGCAAAATCTCAAAAAGAAATATCTTCCACCGATGGAGGCCGACCTCCATCTAAATAGTGGATCCAAAATATACATGTATTTAATTACAAAACAGGTTCGTATACTGTTTGCTCAGAAACCCATAAAATATCCAAGCCACTCAAGACGCTAAGGAAAATGACTCTCAGGTAAATCCTCTTCCTCGTCCGGATTGTAATCTAGGTCCTCCTCTTGTTCCAAGTCACTCTCCAAATCTACCCCTGTAGCTGTGACGTATAGTCGAGGGGTGAGTTTCATCCAAGCTCAATAGGGAATAACATATGCAAAGCTACCATTTATCCTTCTCATTCCTGAATCTTGATGCAAAAAACATGCATAAATAAGTAAAAGCAAGCAGAATTTCTTAAGTACAATTCATAGATAGGATTTCAAGTATGCAGTAAATGACCTTTCCTCAACATAATGCATACAGGATCAACAAAACGTGCAGGAAACAGGTATCAATTCACAAGCGTATTACTAGATCAAATGACAAGGAATTCCAACGAAGTTGCATATCAAACTGTTAAGCCCCTGTGCTATGTTAATAAGGTCACTCAACACGAGACAGGTCAAGCCCCTGAGCTACGTTAACAGGGTCACTTGATACCCAGAAGTCAAGCCCTTGAGCTACATTAACAAGGTCACTTGATATGAAACGTCAAGCTCCTGAGTTAAGTTAAGAGGGTCACTTGAACTGAGACCATCAAGCCCCTAAGCTACGTTAACAGTGTCACTTGATTCGAGACACAACGGAATTTCAAGTCAAGCACACATGTGAAATAGGAGACAATGAGGTGCATCGGATTATCAAAGCTGGAAATTCATAGAATCATGTATATATTACATAAGCAAGATGCATTATATCAAAACATGCAAGAACATGTACAAAAATCATGTCTTAAAACTTTCAAAACATGTCAAGTGTTGTCTCATATCAATTTTAGAAAAATATTCAATATAAGCTATGCGCATCAATAACGAGAATTCGAGAAAAATAAGTAGTCTAGCACGATGTTCTTCCCTACCTTAAGTGTCGATAATCCTCATCACATGTGCAAATCAAGTTAAAACTTTTTCCAAGCGCTTCTCGTATATAGCCTAGAACACGTTTCGCATATGCTTTATGTGTAAATAACCATACTAGCCTTACTGCACGGTCTCATAATGCATTCAAGGGCACAAATCTCAAAACCCAGCTGAACAGGGCATCTTGCCGTGGCGAGTCCATCAGGTGCCACATGAATCCATGGTTCTCACCGCGGTGAGTTTTCCCAAGAGGAAAAGCCTTAAAATCTCACCACGGCAAGGCCTTCAGGTGTTTTCTCGCCTCGACAAGGCTCCATGTCCCCGCGGCGAGCTTGACAGATTCACTGCTTTTAGGTTTTCTCCTTGAGCCATCATTCGTCGATTAGACACACCATTATCCTTCCAACAGGCCTAATCTATTCACTTAACATAGTAGCTTGCTAATGAGTCTTTTAGCCATGATCGAACTACACGAACCACTAGGTTCAAGGCTTCAGAAATCTGCTTAAGCGGTTCTAAATCATGTATGCCCCAATTTCTGTAGCTTCGAAGCATGTGATGCTGGAAACACATTCACTCGGGTCTATTTTTTATAAATCAAGTCCTCGGATATTTGTGTGCCAATGCATGCGTGAAAGACGAGGCATCGGATGTCAAGAATTTGGTCACTACACCCGATGCATGCTCGATTTCTAAACTCTCGACTCTAAAACTAAGAAAACAAGCTCACAAAATAGAGATTGCAAGGTTACCTTAATAAGATTTATGCACACAAGGCTTCCGAGCTTTTGCATGCGCTTTAGCTCGCAAGAACGTACTCGATCGTTTCGATCCCCGCCCGAAAAGAGTTCACGATTTAAATGATTAGTAGTTGTGGAAGGGAATCTCTCTGTTGCAAGGTTGGGTTGAGCTAGACGGTGATGGCTAGATCAGGTAGTGGCTGGTCTTCCTCAAGCTGGAGATGATGAGAGAAGAGGAGAGTTTTGTCTCTCATTTCTACTTAATCGACACTTGAACTCCATGCAGGGACTATGCGTGCATGAGAGCAATATAGGCTGAGGTTGGTTCCCATGTGAGGCTACACATACACACGTTGGTGTATAACCTATGCTAAGGGCCTTAGATCTGAGACCCTTTTGAAGTCATGGGTTTGGTTTCTAATGGGTCCAAGTCGGGTCTTAGCACGTGGTCTCTCTACTGGGTCCACGCCATCGCCTTAGGATTTCATGGGTCTTATGATTTGGGTCTTTAGCATATTGGTCTAGTTCCAAAAAGACCCAGCCTCTATAGCTGAATTGCCCCATTGTATTAATCAGGTGCATTGTAGGTCAAGTCAAATTACGGGGTTTTACATCCTCCCCCCCCCCTTAAATAAATTTTCGTCCTCGAAAATTGAAGACGGTATTGTTGGTGCGCACTTTTTCTGGGTTCCTCTCGGTTCCCGTTGAATAAGTGGCTTCCAATTCTGTCCTATTGGACTCTAGCAATGCGGTGCATGTGATAAGGTAGGGATAAATAATAATAGGAGGAATTTCCTAGGATGATTCCTAGTTCATTTGCAATCACCAGCTGCAGATATTTATCGATGCTACAACACGTCAATGATCATGCGTTTAAGCGGGTGTGGGTTACTTCTATACTGAATCGTTTGCTTGCGAATGTTAGCAGCAGTGTCCTCTTTTAATTAGATAGTTATAGCTTTCTTTTTAGTTTCCCTTTTTGCGGTTATGGTCGGTTTAGATTCTCTTTTTTTATTGTTAATTATGATTAGGTGAGCTTATTATGATGGTTATTTTAGTGTCCTGATGCTATCAGGAGTCCAATCATTTTCAGTTTCTCGGTATCATTAGGAGTCCAATTAATATCACAGTCCTGGTACTACTAAGAGTCCAATCAGTTCTAATCCCCTATTGGTACTAGGTGTGCATGTGTATCAGTTCCAATAATATTTCAATTAAATAAAAGAGTCCAATTATATCGCAAGTCTAGATAAAGCAGGTATGCTAATTTTATTGCAATTTTAGATAAGCAGATGTATCAATTGCATGGAAATCACAACTAAAGCACTTAAGGTAATCTTACTAGCATTCTAATTTGAAGGAACAAAGACTAATATTATTTATTGCGACTCTGATTGAAGCAATAAATCAATTTACTAAAATAGGAATAAATGATCGAGGCAACAAAATTAACTTTTTTTTTTAGAACATAATCTATGGATCAATTATGGTAAAAATCTAATTGATAACAAACGAATTAACTTTCCTAAATTCTGGTTGAGATAATTAATTGACTGAACTAGAAGACTGAATTGAATCAAAGCAAATAATGGTATGAAGGCCTATTTGATGCAATTAACCAATTATATTAAAATAGAAAAACTAACTAAAACTAACTAGTTAACCCTAAACAATCTAAGAAGAAAAGGGGGGCTGGGCCTGCTATGCTAAGGAGGATTGGCCTCGTTCCCGAGTACCCTCCGTAAGCTCCTGTGGGTAAATCGGATGGCTGAGATAAAAGACAGGTCGATAGTTAACTAATAAAAGGGAGATTTTTAGAATTGAATTCGAAATTATAATAAGAAATTAGATTAAGAAACCTAAGTTATGAACTGAAATTTATATTTTTTTTTAGATTTTTGATAGTATGAAAATATAGAATTAAATTATAGATTAAAATTTTAGGACTGAATTCGGGTCCGAAATTAGAAAAATGAGGCTGTATGATTAAGGACTGGTTCTGAACTCTGAAAGTCAGAACCAGAAATTAATAATAGGACTATAAATTATAATTTTAGAGTAGAATCAGAGTATAAAGTGGGTATATCGGACCGCTAGATTAAGGACCGGTTCTAGAAACAGAGAACTAGAATCGGATATAGAGAATTTCGGTCCGAAGAGGGTGCTACAGTCTAAAAATTAGAAATAGAATTGATTAATTAAACTCAGGGGAAATCCAAAGTCTAAAATAAAATTAAATTCTTACCTAGGGTAAGGGCCGTGGAGAGGAATCATTGAAGATTTGAGGGTTTGAATCTCGAAATCATGACTAATTTGCTCTATGGGCTTGTCCTCGGAGTTCTCTGGTTTTGAAGTCCCTGTACGGGTGATCTTTCGAATTGCGCGATAAAAGTGAGTCGTTTAATCGGATTGTGCGACTGGTGGGCAGAGCAGAATCATAAGGTCGCGCTATCTGTGCGGGCGACAGTTGTATTGCGCGCATGGTTAGGAGCGCGGGTTTTTGATTGAGCGTGATGTTCCTAGCGCGTGATCAGATTAAGTGTATGTTTTTAGGCGCGGGATTAAGGCCGTACTCTATATAAGCGAAGGAGTTTTCATTTGCTTTTCATTCTCAGGTTCAGTCTCGTGTCTTGACTTTTCTGAGTGTTTTAGCGTTCAGAGATTCATGTTTCAGCGATATTGAGTGATCTAACTGTCAGATTGGGATGGGGTTTCTTCCTATATTCATTATTTCACATGATCTTCATGCTAGTGTGATGTCGGGGGACAGTATTATTCTGAGAATGGGCAGTGTTGGGAATGAGAGCGTCGGTCTTCACCGTTCTTTTCTAGGGAGCAGTAAAGGCAGCGTTGATGGGGCGGCGATGGAGGAAGTGAAGATAGTGGGGAGAGGAGGTGCTGTAAATGGAGGGATGCATTACCCAACCAATCCTTCCATCTCTTCTGCCGATGGCTCGTTTAAGTTCTCCAAGTCTTGTGGCAACATTTCTAAAGCCTCCAATTGGACGTTCTGCTCCTCATTTTGGCTCATCGTAATTTTTGTTTTCGTTTTGAGTTGTATGTTAGATTTTAGGTTTTTGTTTTGGGTTGTAATTCGGAAGGTATGCCTCCAGTGAAACTTGTAAAATTTTAAATTATAAATAAAGGGGCATTTTTTTTATTTTATATTTTCACTGTCCCGTAGGTTGGCTTAAATTTTTATTGATTAATTAACTGGACTTACTTGCTTTATCATAGTTTTAAGATCTGAGTTAACTTATAGTTTTAAAGTTTGTTATGAGAATGACCCAAGGTTTATTCATTCGTCCTATTATTTCCTACTTAGTAGGTTCACTTGATTTTATCAGGCTTGTTGGGGCATTTTTTTTTCAAGTTAGATTTTATCCTGTTTGAGTTTTTTTTTGTTTGAGGTTTTGGTCTTATTGACTGTAGTTTGTTTTGTCTGAGGTATTTTATTTTTTTCAAGGTGTAGTCTGAGATGATACTTGTTAGATTGTGTGAGTTTTTCATGGGTTCTAGATGGTGGTTGGGTGTTTCAATCCTATTGGTCTATCTAGACTTGGGGAGTTTGTGCTTTTAGAGGGGCAAGTGTTGTGTAATTATTGGTTCATCTTGGTTGTCATGAATTGTGGTCTTTTTAAAGGGGGATGTGTATGATTTTGGATTCAATCAGCTTGGTAGGGGGTTCAAATGTGTGCCACTTGTCCATTGGTGATCCAAAAAAATATAGTTTATAAATGTGTGAATTTAAGGCTATGGGTTTATTGTTTATTTTGGACTTTCATTTTAAGCTTATAGGTTAAAAAGTTTTGGGGGATATCTTGTGTTTATAAGTTTGAGCATTTTTTATTTATTAATGTCTTTTATTCCTTTTTGTTTCGTATCCCTGGTATTGAAACCGATGAACTGTGCTTATTAAGTGGATGATGAGAATGGACGGGATTGGGAATTTGGGGTGATGCTAGGGTTGGTGCTATCAATCTAACTCGAAGTGTCACCCTATCAGGGGAAGAGATAGAAGAGAAAAAGGTGGTAGAGAGGAAACCCAAGGATAAGGCAAAGTTAGAGTTCTCGTGACTGATGCCTATTTTTCCTCGGTAGGCTCTGCGGATTCAGTGTTAGTTGCTCTTCATTTTTTAATGTGCCCAAGGAGAACTTCCAACAATGGATCCCGCAGATCCTGGGTGGCTTTCTGTGAGCCACTCTTCCTTTCCTATCAATTCGGGGCAAGGGGAAGAGCCTATCTCGGTTAGAATTCGCTCAGGGTGCTTTCCTTCTCCAAACTTCTCTGAGATTTCTGGTTTCCCAAATAAATCTGGATTCGGGCATTGCCTGAACGTGCTGATTTTAGCATTCTTATTTTAACTGTATATTCAGAGGGTATGTCCTCAGTGTGTGTTGTAATATTGATCTATAAAGTGGTTGTATTCTTTATATCTCTTGTCTTGTTTTGGTTCGACTTTCTCGATATTGTGTTTGACTCATGTGATATTTACTAGTTGGGTTTAGTTTAATTTAGATTTATTAAATTTAGGTAGCACCAGGGGTAGTTTCCCCTTTTTTTGTTATATTTTTTTTTAGCTTTGGCTTAAGGGATATAGAGGCGTGGGGGGCATTTTTTTATTGTATATATTTTTTTTGTTATAATGTATGGAAGATGGGGGCTACCTTTCTTTTTGGTGTAATTGATGAATGTGAAGGAGTGAGCATTTTTTTATCGTTCGGTCTTAGTTTTGGGGCGCTCTCTTTTCCTTTCAGGGCGCTTGTTTCTTTAAGTTAGAAGTGTTTTAGTGGTTTCACCAAGGGTGTAACTTGGGTCAATAGTAAATGTCAGGAATGCCCTAATTTTGAGTTTTGGCTTGTTGTCTTGGGTGTGAAAAATTTGTTTCTGGGAAAATTACATGCTTATCCTCGGGCGTTTAATCGAATTACGCACCAAAATTTGAGCGTGCATTTCGGAAAGGTGAAGAGTTATTGCGCGCTAGTTCATAGGCGTTTAATTCATTTAAGCATTTGAACCTATGCGTAGGATGAACACGACCGCTGGCATTCCCGCGTCGACGTGTGGGCGTTTGAGGTGATTATGCGCTCTCAGTAACATGCGTGATCAACCGGTCGGATAGATGTGAGCGGGCGACCAAATAATTTGCAAGCTCATTAGTGGGTGTTTGATTAGAATTAAGCGTTTTATGAGTGGCGCGTGATTTGATTAAGCATTTTATTTCATGTGCGCAATTCGGGCGACTTCTATAAATTGTTCAGAACTTCTCATTTTTGTCGCACGATCTGTTTTAGTCATGGATTTTCTTATTTCCTAGTTTCTGTGTGCTCATTTTTCATGTTTTCGTGATATCCTGTGATCCAATCGTCAGTTTCGGGTGCCATTTCTTCCATTTTCTTTAGTTTTTCAAGCTCTTCGTATCAGATGGAGGGTGAGGGTGTTGGTAGTCCAAAGCTCTCTATTTTTGAGTTAGAGGGGATGTTGATGAGCGATGGATGTGAGAGTTCGGGGGCACAGGCTAGAGTTGTTGCCATAGAGGCGGATATCAAGGAGATGGTCGCGGAGGGGGTCCCCGAGGGTGACCCAATGGTGGTTAGGGAAGGGGTACCCGAGGCTGAGCCAGGGGTAGCCGAGGAGGAGAGCGATAGAGTTGAGGGTGAGCAAGGTGAGGAGCAGCCAGGCGCTGAGCCTCGAGATCGTAGGCACTATCCACTGGAGGATTTCTTTGCCAGAGGCCGGGTAGGTCCTCGCAAGCAAGAGTATTTTTCCATTTTCCTAGGCATTCAGGCTATGACATAGGCTTGTTAGGATCTATAAACCCTTCTGATTTATGTCGTACCTGCATTGATTATGGGTCATGTTTATTTGTGTATTATGACGACATGTTCTATTTAGTTGTTCTTATCATGTTTTGTGTGTTCGTTATAAGTTATTATTATGTGGTTTGGGCATATTTCATTTGCTTTGAACTCTGAATTTGTTTATCTTTCGTCATAGGTATGTGTTAGTCTTACTGTCACTATTTGTGTTTCGTTCACTAGGAGCCCCCACAGCTGGCTATTAGTACAGCATGGACCGAGTCTCATACTTGGTATCGTGCCTTGCTAGAGTTTTAGCTGGAGCGATTGGTGTCTTTAGAGTTTGGAACTATTTTGGAGTTTGAGCCTTTTCAGGTCGATCGGGGCTTGATCGCGACGATTATAGAGAGGTGGAGTGAGAGGCAGCAGGCACTTCTCTTTCTAGTCGGTATGATGCTACCGACCCCTAAGGACTGGGTCCGCATTACTGCTTTTGTTTTGAGGGTGAGCAGATCACAAGGCGGATGGCAGGGAGCTATCTAGAGGTATGTGAGGGGATCCTAGGTGTGCCTTATAAGTTGAGTGGATCGGGGCCAGGTGTTGTTCAGGACACTTGGTTTTTCGATATGTTCGCGAGTGGGTTTACCCCTTCGAGGCATCATTCGGAGGCAGCAGTGCTTTATGAGGCACGTTGTGCGAGGGTGATGGGCCGGGAGCCCGTGACCGAGCTGGGATTGGCCTCAGATAGGGTGCTCCGAGCATTCTTGATGCACTTATTGGGTGCAATACTTTTCTCTTCTTCGACTTGGGGATGTGTCACTGAGTTATTTTTGATGATTCTGGGAGATTTAGATCAAGTCCTGGCCGATGCGTGGGGTGCGGCTGTGTTGGCGCATCTCTACGAGCAGTTTTATCGTCGGGGTCAGGGGATAGCATCGATCAGAGGTTTCCTCCTATTTCTCCAAGTGAGTTTTAGTTAAATTGGTATCGTGGTGACCCTTTTTTTAAACTTTGGTCATAGTGACAATCTTAATGTTTGTTGCGTGTGGTCGTTGTAGTTATGTTATCATTTTCAGTTTTGGGCATAAGATCATTTCACTTTTCTGCATCCGGGAGTCCCATCAAAGATTTCGTTCACGTTCTCATGGATGCGCGTGTGGAGGAGCACATTGAGGGGTCGTCGCAGGTCGATTGACCTTCAGACTGCACGAGGCCTCTTCGAGGATATGCATGCAGGGCAGGTATGTATATGATGTTATTTTCTTGTTTAACTTCATCTATATTTATTTTGGTGGCCCCTAGGCTTCGTTCATGGATTGATTTGTTCCTTTGGATAGGTGATCTAGAGACCCTATGATGGTGCATAGGACGCGGGTGAGGCGGTGATTGAGTCTGGCCGACCCTTCTTCGATGTGGACATATGGGTCCATTGTTTTGTGCGAGTGGAGAGGATCCACACCTCTCAGGTGGTACGGCAGCTGGGACTCGATCAGGGAGTCCCTCTGGCGACTTGCCACGGGGTGGCTAAGAGATGATGACTTGCCCTCCAGGCTAAAATTTTGCAGAGCGGATGGCGCTCCAGATAGCTGATTTCAAAGCTGGGGGGACCAGAGTCACGGGGGCGAGTGATGAGGCTGATGTGCGAGAGTATAGGGGGTTGTTTGGCGCGTTGGGTGGTGGGCGTCTCTTCAGGCATCCTTTTCATGGTAGTGGTTCTTTCGCTGTCGGCGGGCCAGAGTCGGCGTCGGCATTGAGGGAGAGGTTGGTCGCATTGGAGGAAGGCCACCTCAAGGCAAGTGTGCGGGGAGCATTGGATGCCCTCCATAGGGCAATGGAGCAGATGGGGCATGCTCCTCATCCTGATGAGGAGATGTTGCATTCTTTGACTGAGTCTGTTGCCAGGGCCAGGGCGGCGGAGGATGAGTTAGGAGTTTGATTAGCAGAGGCTCGTCAGTTGTTAGTGAGTTAGTTTACTGGTTTTAATTCATCCATGTGTTATATTGGTTTATTCTAGTAGTGTTTTTAATATAGTGGTCTTGCTTTCCTTGTGGCTAGTCTAAAAGACAGTCTGAGGTTGCTTGCCAGGCGGCGATGATCGAGCTGTTGCGCTGCTAGCAGCAGGTGGGTCGTTCGGTGAAGGCTAGTTTACCCTCAGAGATCGAGCGATTGGTAAGTATCTTGGATTGGACTTGTTAACCGTTGACGGTTCGGGGATCCTCACTAATGTTGGCATATTGGTGGTGTTTTTTAGATAGCAGAGCTTTCCACTGTAGGGGCTTTGTCTCGAGCATTTGATCCTTCTTCAGTGGCTTCCTCCAATCTGGAGGATCCAGCGATAGCTCATCTGCGGTCTGAGTTGGAGCATTGGGTAAGTTCCATCACTCTTCAATTTACTTGTGTTACTGTATTGGTTTGTTAGGCGTTATTATTATGTTGGCTTGATGGTTTACTAACGTGTGCCGGTGTTTCAGCGTCAAATTGCTGAGGACTTGCAGATGAGGGAGGTGACCGCCGCCTCTCTACGTTTCAAGAGTCAAGTATGGTTTAGCATAATTTAGTTTAGATTGTTCATTTCTATTTATTCTAACGCGTTCGTATTGGCTTGTTGTTTGTTATTTTTTTTTTGTTCAGACAATTCCGGACTCTGCTCCCGAGGCTCCTCCTCAGGGGGTCCGTTCCTATCCCTATCGAGGTATGTTTTAGTCATTGGGTTCGTAACTTATTTGTTATCATAATATTCGTCTGATGCATTTGTTTATTCTCATTATAGCCGTCTGTATTTGTCGTCCCTCGGGTGCCATCTGCTGATCCTGTGACCGCGGAGACAGTCGAGCGAGTTCTGGGAGAGAGGCTAGATCTGGTATATATGTATTTTTCATTTTGAATATTATTATTATTCACATATACATATGCTCGCTTCCTTTAATTCAATAAAGTTATCTGTGTTCATCACCGAGGAGGCACTAGAGGCGTGCCGCACACTCAGCGAGCAGACGGGTCCTCAGAGAGGCGGAGAGTCATGAGGATCTGGTGGTCGAGATGTTGGTCACGCAGAGGACTCATACGGAGGCACTAGCGGCAGCGTGTCAGACGACATGGGCAGAGATGCAGGTGTCCCTGGACCGATTACAGTATTTCCTGACGAGGGGTGAGCGGGGGTCGCCCAGGTCGGCTAGTCATCGTGAGGGGTCGGAGTCGAGGGCTACGAGTTCTTCAGCTGGGTAGTCTTGTCATACCTCTAGCAGTCACGACGGGAGCAATAGTCGTGGGGATTCTGTCGTTCGGGGGAGTCATGTGAGGCTTCCTCATCATTCTCAGTTGAGGCAATCGATCAATCAGGCTAGTGAGGGGGGGTTGGTAGCAGGTCCTCGCTGTTTAGAGGTTCCGAGGACTTTGGGTGTCGAGATTGTGTTTTTAGACGATCAGTCTATGGACCTCCGGGCTGACGTTATCGGCGATAGCGGTGCTCGTCCTCCTCAGCGACAGCATAGGGATTAGCGGTGTGTGTGCGTTTGTTTATATTCATTGTATGTACGTTGTATATAGGGGGAGTGTCCCCAGTGACAAGTGTGAAGAAAAAAGAAAGGACTATTTTTTGGTATATGTCTATATATATAGGGATTTTTGGTTCAGACGTACCTGATTAGCTTCTCCTCCTTTGATCACCTTTTGGTGTTTTCTTTTTTTTTTTACTTTCAGTGCCGTAAGTGGGACTTGGATGCTTTCTGAGCTGGCCTGGTGCTGGTTTGAAGGTCGCTTTGCATCTGTATATGTAAAGGTAATGCTATCAGTAGTTTTATTCCACCAATTGCCAGCTGTCAAGGGGGAAAAGCATCTCAGACTGGGGTCTAGTGATAGAAAGGTGGATAAAAGTTTTTTTCTTTTTTCTCTCTTTTTTTGACTTTCTCTCCTTTTTTTTCTTTTTCTTTTCTTCATCTTTTTTTGAAATAATAAATAGTGCTATAGGGAAAGCAAATGGAAATAAAAATAATGACAATAACATAAAATATAAACCTGCCCCAGCGTAGAAGCATGGTTGAGCTTGTGGTACAGTATTTTGATAGTGCTCTCTAAGTGGTATCTTCATCATTCTTCATCATTTTCGTGGTCGGGTCAGCGTTTCTGATATAATTTTCCTTCTTAAAAAAAAAAACCCCCAGTGTATGGATGCAATGGAACTTCCCTGGGCCTTAGATAAGCATTTTGGGTCTATAAATAGTCATGGGTATTAGGTTAATTAGTCTTGCAGAAAAGTGCATCGGTACTGTCTCTGAATCGGGGGGAGGTCCTTCGATTAATAGTGTACGGGGGTCTATCTTAGGGTATTGATAATCCTATCTCGTGGTTATTCGGGAAAAGCATGGTAAGTATAAGGGGTGATTGCATCAATCGTCATTCAGTGATTTTCAGTTTCATTCCTAGGACTATCCTGTGAAGTCTCGGATTCATCGTCCAAAATAAAACTAGAAAGGGGAGAGGTAAGGCTTAGTGATATGGGGAATAGTTCATAACTAATACCTTTTCAAAAGGAGTAAGTAACAATCTTCTCCTCTGAGGGGTATGGAATGCCATGATCGAGCTCTTCATCATGTTTCGGTACCATCAAAATCTCGTATTCTATGGCTAGCAGGGATTTATCCTCCTCTCACCACCTTACAATGACATCTAGTAGTATGAGAATATCAGGGATACCCTCGTAGCTTGCTTATACACTTCCAGTAAAATTACCGGAGATGTCCTCACGGCCTACTTATGCTTCCTTAAGTTCATTGACTTGTTCATTCGTCGTAATACTCTCGCTCGATATATATATATTTTGATGTGTACATTTCTTTTGAAACCATCCTGCTAGCGCAAGAATGATGAGTTTTGATTGAACCTAACATCTTCATTTTTTTTGCTCTAACGTCTCCTCCACTGTCGGGGATAGGGAATGAGAATCGGGTGTTTCTTACGCTTTTCAAAAAAGTTTTAGGTAGGTCACTAATCCTTCAATCAAATCGCCCGAGTGTAAATGGTGGGCGACAAGTCGGAGATTTTTAAGGATATTTTGAGGATTGAAGACATACGACCAATGGATGGGTCGTAATGACTACGGGAATGATAAGTATAAGCATTTTAACCATGAGATGTGATGATCATAAGACTAAGGATGGTATTTTCTAAGGTATATGACATTCTAGGGGCTAGAGAGTTCTTCCCCATCTTGGTTCGCCAATTTGTATGCATTTCCAGGGTATGCAGCTGTTATAACGTAAGGGTCTTCCCAATTTGGTTTCAGTTTTCCTTTTGGATGGGCGTGTTTGGAAGGCATAATTTTCTTTAAGACTAGCTCACCAACGTTAAAGGTTCGTTCTAGGACTTTCTTATCATAGGCCCTGGCCATTCTCCTCTTATATACCTGAGCGTGATCAGATACTCTTAGGCGTG
Source organism: Chloranthus sessilifolius (assembly GCA_021018995.1). Taxonomy (NCBI): domain Eukaryota; kingdom Viridiplantae; phylum Streptophyta; class Magnoliopsida; order Chloranthales; family Chloranthaceae; genus Chloranthus; species Chloranthus sessilifolius. Next base: position 150,234,001 of record CM037584.1, on the reverse strand, counting down.
TTTCATCGAGTCGCTCTAACTGAGTAAGTAAAGCAATTCTCCTCTTGTCTATGGATAGTTTATCATCGAGTTGGATGCGTAAAGATGGTACTTGTATCTCATATGGTAGGACTGCCTCCATCCCATAGGTGAGGAGGTAGGGAGTTTGGCCAATGGCCGTACGAATAGAGGTCCTATAGGCCCAAAGTGCTTCTGATAATCGTTCGGGCCAGTCGGCTCCATTGCTTATTTCCACAGTTCGTTTCAAGATTCAAATTAGTGTCTTGTTCATAGCTTCTGCTTGTCCATTGCCTTGAGGGTAGAATGGTGATGAGTGGAACAAATCAATGCCATATTTATAACTTCTTCATCTTTTCTGCAATGAACTGCGGTCCGTTGTCGGTGATGAACATTCTAGGTACTCCAAACTGGGTAATGATATTTCAAACTATAATCCTCGCGAGCGTCGAAGCGGTGATTCTGACATAAGACTCGGCCTCTGCCCATTTGGTGTAGTATTCGGTCGCTGTAAGTATGAACGCATGCTTGTGAGTATTCCCAACGGTGTCTGTAAATGGTCCAATGATGTCGAAGGCCCACATCGAAAACGGCCACGGTGAGGTCATGGTGTTTAGCACAACTGATGGAGCTTTGATAAGTGCGACATGCTCTTGGCATTGTTTGCAGGATTGAATGTAGAGGTGACAGTCTCTAATCATCGTCGGCCAGAAGTAGCCTTATTGTGCAATTCGATTGGCGAGTCTTTCTCTACCGGAGTGGGCACCGCAGGCATTGGCGTGTGCTTCTCGGATGATGTATTGTCCTTCGGTAATCGTGATGCATCACAGTAGTACTCCCTTGATGAAGGCTTCTTTGTATAATGTTTTGCTGAGTATACAGAATCGGGCGCACCAGTTTCTTATAGTCTTTTGTTCGATCTTCGTGGCATATGAGAGAACGTGTTGGTGTTTCAAGAAATTCTAGATGCCAAAATACCATGGTTGTCCGTTGTCGGTTGGTGATTTCTCGTATCTGAATGTAGCGACTTCGGTTTCTATTTCAATGTGATTTTCTGGAGTGATTATTTCTTTTCATTCCATGCTGGCAGGGAGAATTGGTAGTTCCCGTGTAACGGTCCATGCTACTTTCTGGGCGGGACTATTAATCTTTCAATGAAGGTCTTGGTATTTTGGCCGATAGGTATTTGGATGATAGAGGTTAGGGTGGCTAAGGAATCTACTAACTCATTTTCTAATCTAGGGATGTGTGTAAAAGAGATCTTTTCAAATTTCTTTACTAAATATTGAACAGTCTCTAGGTATGTCATTAGTCTCCTTTCCTTAGTTTTTCATTCCCCTATAACTTGTGATATTACTAGTTTGGAATCACCGATGGTTTTTAAACTATTTAACACCTAATTGTGACGCTGTCCGCAATCCAGCTATAAAAGCTTCGTATTCTGCAACATTATTGGTAACAGGGAAGTCTAGTTTGAAAGCCTTGGGTATCACCACTCCTTCCGGGCTTAGAAGGACTATCCCGATGCCCTTCCCTTTGTGATTTAGAGCACTGTCGAAATAGAGAGTCCATGAGGTCTTACCGGGCTCTTTGTCAAGAATTATAAGTAAGTCTTCATCAGGAAAGTCTGCATGTATGGGTTCATCATTTGGGAGTGGAAGATCTGTGAGATAATCTGCAATGGCTTGCCCCTTGATCGACTTTTGGGTAACGTAAGTGATATCGAACTCTTGTAATAGCATATGCCAGCGGGCGATCTTCCCTGATGTGGTAGGCTTTTTGAATATGTACTTCAGAGGATCCATTCGGGCTAGCACTAGTATCTTATGTGCTCCGAAGTAATATTGTAATTTAGTTGAAGCCCATACGAATGTGAGGCATGTCTTCTCCATAGGGGTGTACTTTCATTCGTATTCGACCATCATTCTACTCAGATAGTAAATAGCCTTCTCTCTCTTGCCATCTTCTTCATATTGTCTTAAGAGTACTCCCATCGCTCTATCGTTTGCCGAAAGGTATAAGATTAGGGGTCTTCCGGGAATTGGAAGCGATAATATTGGCGGGTTAAGGAGGTATTTTCTAATGTTATCAAAAGCTTGCTGGCATTAGTCATCCCATTTGTACTTGGTCCCTCCTTTAAGTAGTTTGTAGAAAGGATCGCATCGGTCTGAATGCTGAGAGATAAATCTCCTGATGAATTGCAATCTTCCTATCAAACCTTGTAATTCCTTGATATTGCTGGGAGGTAACATCTCTAAAATGGCTCTCACTTTCACAGGGTCGACTTCAATCCCTCGGTTGCTAACTATAAAACCAAGTAATTTTCCAGAGGTGACTTCGAAAACACATTTCTTAGGATTCATTTTTAGTTGATATTTCTTAGCTCTCTGTAGCACTAGCCGAAGGGCTTCAGCGTGTCCTACTCACATTTGAGACTTCACTAATATGTCATCGACATAAACTTCTACTCACTTATGCATCATGTCATGAAAAAGAGCCATCATGGCGCATTGATATGTGGCTCCTGCATTCTTTAGCCCAAAAGGCATGATGACGTAGCTGTAAGTTCCCCATGGTGTTGTGAAGGAAGTCTTCTCTTCGTCAGACTCTGCTAACTTGATCTGATTATATCCAGAGAAACCGTCTATGAAGAATAGCATCTCATGTCCAGCGGTGTTGTCAACAAGAGTGTCAATATGTGAGAGTGGGAAGTCATCTTTTGGGCATGCCTGATTGAGGTTTCGAAAGTCAATGCAAGTACCCTGCCGTCTTTTTTGGCGATAGGTACTATGTTGGTGATCCACTTGGGGTAGAGGAAAACTCAGATGAATTTAGCTTTGTGTAACTTGTCAACTTCCTCTTTGACTTGAAGCGCTATTTGGGGGTGCATCCTATGAAGTTTTTGCTTAATAAGTTTCGCATCAGGTTCTAAGACAAGATGATGCTCTACTTGACTTGGGTCCAGACCAGGCATGTCCTCATAGGACCATGCGAAAGAGTCGAGATGTTCCTGTAGGACTTGTACAATCTATTGACGCTCTCTAGGATTGAGCGTCGCACTAATCAACAGTTTCTTGGGCTTCTCGTCGGTGCCAAAATTGATTTCCTCCGTGGGTTTGGCGGCAACCTGGGTCTGTTCGTCAAAACATTTAATAACCCACCAGAAGTCCTGAGCCTCATCAGGGCCTGGTGTTCCTCCTTCATCCTCGATGAGCTCATATACAGTGAAATTACTAGGCTAGGGATTTAATCTTGCGCAAGGCAACTCTTCATGGAGCAATTTATGACCGAAAGAACTTTGGTAAAGTGAAGGTCAAGGCCATTGATTTTTCTTTCGAAGTCGTGGAGTATCTCTTTCGGTATGATGACTGGCTTATTACTTAGCCTGAAGGCTTTGCGTCCTTGCGTGCAAGAGTTAGAGGAGGGAAGTCCCCTTGTTGACTACAGACTTGAGTCGAGGTAAAGAGTTCCCTTTCCTTTTCAAGGTTTTCTAATTTTTTTGGGCTTTGTATTTCTAGCTTTTTAAAGTTTTCTATATTTTCTATTTTTTTTATTTTTGATAATAAATATGGTACAGGGTCGGTGGCCTCAATAGGCACCGGGAGAGCCACCTCCTCTAGTTGAGGGAGCGAGATGGTTGCTGGAGCCGTTTGGGCGATCCTTTGGGGTATGCAGATTTGTTGTAAATTTGGCATTTTTTTTGGAGTCCTCATCGAATGGGATCTTTTGAATAAGTAATGTTGATGATAGGGGTATCATAGTTCGAGTTTCCTCTACTAGGTTGATTGTCTCTTCTCCAAAGAAGCTTGAGAGATCATAATCGATTGAACTATCGTCGTTGAAGTTATGAGATGATTGTCCTTCCTGCGAGGGGGAATCCCCTAAAGGGTCCCCAGGGAGAGGGAGCTCTTTCTCTTGATCTTCATGATATGTTGGGATGAGCACACATGCTCACTAACGGGGCTGGTAATGGTAAGAAATGCAGGGAAATTCCCAAGGACATTCCCATCCTTCCAAGTTAGAGCCGATGATATTATCCAATTTGCTCTCTTGATCTGAAAAGGGGTGAAGTTCTAGGTTGGCTTGCTCTGCCAATTCGAGTGTAGGGAGGTCTATCCAGTAGTCTTCGTCATCACTTGGTGGAGGTCGCCACTCTTCCTCGAGCGATTGCCAAAATATTTGGAGTTGTGGTGCATCTAGGGATGAAGGAGCGTCTAGTTCAAACTCCTCTTCGGACTCATGGATGCCTCTTGAGTCGAACAACTGACCATCAGGTTCTCTCTCTTCTGGTGCCAATAGCGAGGTTGGTGGATTACTAGTCGTGCTTATGGTTGTAGGGTCGACTCCGTCCACTTTGGTCGTTAGGGGATGTGTGATCTTGCTAGGAAATTGCTCTAGTATGTGAGTACATGCTTCGCATCGGGGTTGATATTGGTGAAAGAAACAAGGCGAGTCCCACGGGCATTCCCATCCTCCAAGACGGAGGCAAAGGCGGATGCTATATGAATTAATATTTTCTTGCAAGGTGTCATCCCCTTCCCATGGTGAACGTGAGTGTTCTTCATCGTCTCGTAAGGCCGCTATGTGAAAATCTTTGTCATCTGTAGATTCCTAGCCTTGTAATTGTGGTTCGATTTCTGGAGGGTCCTTCTTTCTTCCTTCTATGGGATTTTCAATGTCAAACAATGGTTTGACTCCTTCGAGGGATTCATCGATATCATCATTCAGGTTCGTCAAATCATTGAATGCTTTAGATATCAAATTAATTTCCGTCTCCTGGGGTTTGGTGAAGGATACTTCCTTCTACTTCGGCACATATGCTTTCTCAGTAGTTCCATAGATGAAGTGGTCATAAAGAGACCATTTCGGTGAGGTAGGAAATAAATTGGCTGGTTGGCTATTAGATTGGTAACCTAATTTTATGTGCTTGCATATTTTAGTTGGGAATATAGGTCCCACACGACCTTACTTATTCTTATCGAGTCCGGTGTGGGGGACATATCCGAGTTGGTACATAAGCTCCCACCCTTTCATCGCGGTTGGGTTGATGTCGTATAATTTAGCGAGGTCTGGGCCAACCTCCCTCTTCATTAGCTCTTGTTGTCACTCTAGGTGAAAACCAGGAAGGGCACGTGAGTAGACTCCTGCGACAGCTGCTTCATCAGGGATATGCGTCTTTTAGATGTGGCTGGTGTTTAGTACAGATTCATGGACTGTCGGAATGCTTACCGCGTAATCAGTATCCATCTCCTGAAGAGATGCATCTGTGTATATACGGACGATGGAGTCCTCATACAAAAATTTAAAGGATTAATGGTATGTGGATGCAACAGCATTCATTGATTCTAACCATTTTCTGCCTAAAATGAGATTAAATATACTAGCGGAGTCAACATGGAACGTAACATTTTTTGTCATGGGTCCAAGGCAGACCTGAAGTTTAATAGTTCCTTTTACGAAATGACGTGAGCTATCATAGGCTATGAGCAACAAGGTCGAGGGCTTAACATCTTGTTCTGTGTATTCAAGTGTTTTCAATATGGTGAGAGGGAAAATATTGAGTCCCGTGCCTGTATCGACTAGTGCATGGGATACAGAAAACCCTCTGATTATACCTGTAAGATATATGGGGGCAGCGGTCCTGTGAAGTGACTTCTTAGGCATGTCTGCATCCGTGAATGTGAGGGCGGGAGGTTATGCCATGACAGAGGTAATTTGATGAAGCTCATCCAGGGTCATGTCTTTGTCTACTTGAGTGTCCTTGAGTGTCCTTATTAATAGTCAGTGATGATCAGACGACTTCTTGATGAGTTCTAGTATAGATATCTGGGCTGAAATCTTTTAGAAATGTCGTAACAGATGATACTCTTTACCTGGCTCGAGTACTATTTCTTTGCCCGGCCGATGGGCCCTAGGTGTAGGTGGCTGAGGTGGTTGTCGTACGGGAATTAGTGGTGGGATGATGTGCGATGTCAACTTCCCTTTCTCTCATGTTCCCCTCGGGTAGTTGTGCATGCATGAAATCTTTATTCTGGGGGAAAGGGGGAGGTGGATAGTTGGTTCCTGACTTGAGAATAGGGTAGGCCAATTGCTGGTCGAACCTAGCGTGACTCGACGTCGATGCATTTGTGAAGCGAGTGAAGTTAGGGGTCGGAGTGCGTGTCCATATGGCACTACCCCAAGGTGGGAGGTATTGCGTGTGATCCTCTTCTTCTAAGAAAGTAGAGACCAATGTCTCACATGGATTTAGGTATTCTTTTCATTCACTTTGCTCTTCATCTGACGGATACTCAGTTCTGGCTTCACTCTCTTGGTTGGGAGTCATGTCGGTGACACTGTCTATCGGTGTGACAGTCGGAATGGCGGTTTGAAGAGCATAGTCTCCATGCTCAGATCCAAAGTCAGGTGAAGGGAGTGGTAACACTGGTGATTCAAGATTTGACGAGATCAATGGCTCTAGTGGGGAATGATGGAGGAATGGGCTCCCGACCCTGAAGGAATGGACTCGTATTTGAGTAAACTTTGGATATGGAGGCGGGCTCGGTGGTGCAATCCGCGTGATCAAGGCAGGGGGATGTAAGGAGGGAGGAGTTCCCATAAGGGTAGTAACAGTGTCGGAGGGTAGGATACGAGTGATTAACGAAGGCCAAAAATGGGATAGACTGGGGAGATCTACAGTAGTGACCTGGGCCGCTGTCCCTTGATTATGGTTGGGCATGGGGTTATTTATGATCCTTAAATTCTATTGGGGTTGATTGTTATTAGGGTTAGGGTTCCTAAGCGCTTCCCAATTAATTTGATTTCGGTCGTTCATTTCATAGATCACGTCCCTGAGAATCAAACAGTCCTCTAGCTTGTGTCCCGCGTACCATGGCCTAGGCTTTTCTTGTGAGAATCATAAAAGATTCTGGGCACTAAGGAGGCGGAAGATGTTGGAAATGGTATCGAGTAAAGGGAGATAGTGTTCTCGCTTTGGCTAGTAGGGTTCCCTAGCTGGGTTAAAGTTTTGAGGTAGAGTTATGGTGTTATAATTCGGCTCATGGGCCGGTCGATTCTGTGCTACGTTTTGGGCCTGATAAGCATTAAGGTATTGGTTTCTATTTTGATATTGGCCTTGGTTCTAGTTTTCGCCCTTGTTTTGGTTTGCGTACCTTTGTTGATTAGTGCCTTGATTTGGACTAGCGTATCATTGTTGGGTTTGGTTCTACCCGAAGTTGCGTGGTGGGAAGTTCCCGTTATTTGAATTTTGCCCATGATTGACAACCGTATTAAGTTGTTCGGTTCCTAAGGCTTTCTTATAATTTTTCGATTTTGACTCGTTGGAGGAGCCCACCTTTGACGTGACTATGGATAATGCAAGGTCTCCACCCTTGATGTGTCGCATTAGTCGGGATGCCCGAGAGTGAAGTGCAGTGAAGTCGGGGCAATCGCTGATGACTAGGGCGCTCCTTAGTGGTTCCTTTGTATTATCAATGATGATGCCAATTGAATCTTTCTCTTTTATTGAAGTACCGGTTCTAGTAGCAAGCTTTCGCCATCTAGCGACGAAGTCGGTAAATTCTTCATCTGGTCCTTGCTTGGCCGCCATCAGGTCACTGAGGCTAACGGTCTCTTGAATCAAGTGCTTGTATTGGCCTAGGAATTGACCGACTAGCTCATCAAAAATCTCTATCTTATAAAGTGGGTGCTTCACGAACCAGTCTAGGGCTTCTCCTTCTAATGAACGTTGAAAGTAGTGAATGAGAAGTCCTTGATTGTCGCATATAGGTCGGCAATCATTACAAAAGAGGGTCAAATGATGGTTCAGATTTCTGGTGCCATTGTATTTAGTAAATTTTGGCGGTTTAAATCCTATGGGTAGGTCAAATTCAATGTCTCGATAGAATTCACGAATCCGAATGAGCGACCTGGGCATTCCCTGTTAGCCATGTATTCATCGAGCATTTTTGGGAGGCCTTCGATCTTTATAGTGCTGTCTTTGGGAGTGATGCATGAGATACCATTGTCTGGCAAACTGTCATTAAAGAAGGGGTGAGTATGTTGCCTCAATGGTGTAGCGCGGGCTGACACTGTGCTTGGGGTAGAAGGTGGTCTCTCTTGTCGCTCCTGCTCTCTCGAATTTTGTTATCTCCTAATGGCTTCATATGTAGCAGCCAATCCTCGAAGCAACTCTTCGGAATCATCACCTCCTCTTTGTATTCTTTGGATGAAGTTCTACGATTTGTTGAGTGGTAAGATTTTGCCCGATGCGGCTCTCTCTTCCGTTATGACTACTACCAGCGGGAGGAGTAGAGAAGGGATTCTCTTGTTCTCCAGCCATATTAACCTCTGGCTGTCGTGGGCTAAAATCATAAAGCGGCTCTTCATATGAGGGGTTGCCATGATAGGCCCACAATGGTAGGTCTCCTAAACTTACTCTTCGTAAGCCCGACATCTTGAGTGTTTGGCGAAGACTCATGTAAAAAGAATCGAAACGACACGACGGGAAAGAAAATAGGGAAGTAAAATAAAGCTAACTATCTAAAGAAAAAGAAGGGGTTTACAAAAGTGTCCCATCGTGATCGCCAATCCGTTGGTGCACGCTTTTTTTGGGTTCCTCTCGATTTTTGTTAAATAAGTGGCTTCCAATTCTGTCCTGTTGGACTTTAGCGATGCAGTGTATGTGATAAGGTGGGGATAAATAATAATAGGAGGAATTTCTTATGATGATTCCTAGTTGATTTGTGATCGCCAGCTGCAGATATTTATCGACACTGCAACACGTCAATGATCATGCATTTAAGCGGGTGTGAGTTACTTCTATACTGAATCGTCCACCTGCGAACGTCAGTAGCAGTGTCCTCTTTTAATTAGATAGTTTCAGCTTTATTTTTAGTTTCTCTTATTGTGGTTATGGTCGGTTTAGATTCTCTTTTTTTTGTTATTAATTATGATTAGGTGAGCTTATTATGATGGATTATTTTAGTGTCCTGATGCTATCAGGAGTCCAATCATTTTTAGTTTCTCGGTACCATTAGGAGTCCAATTAATATCAAAGTCCTGGTACTACTAAGAGTTCAATTAGTTCTAGTCTCCTACTGGTACTAGGAGTGCATGTGTATCAGTTTCAATAATATTCCAATTAAATAAAAGAGTCTAATTATATCGCGATTCTAGATAAAGCAGGTACGCTAATTTTATTGCAATTCTAGATAAGTAGATGTATCAATTGCATGTCAATCACAACTAAAGCACTAAAGGTAATCTTACTAGCATTCTAATTTGAAGAAACAAAGACTAATTTTTTTTACTGTGACTCTGATTGAAGCAATAAATCAATTTACTAAAATAGTAATAAATGATCGAGGCAACAAAATTAACTTTTTTTTTAGAATCATAATCTACGGATCAATTATAGTAAAAATCTAACTGATAACAAACAAATTAACTTTTCTAAATTCTGGTTGAGATAATAAATTGACTGAACTAGAAGACTGAATTGAATCAAAGCAAATAATGGTATGAAGGCCTATTTGATGCAATTAGCCAATTATATTGAAATAGAAAAACTAACTATAACTAACTAGTTAACCCTAAACAATCTAAAAAAAAAGGGGGGGTTGGGCCCGCTATGCTAAGGAGGATTGGTCTTGTTCCCGAGTACCCTCCGTAAGCTCACGTGGGCAAATCGGATGGTTGAGATAAAAGATAGGTCGATAGTTAAATAATAAAAGGGGGATTTTTATAATTAAATTAGAAATTATAATATGAAATTAGATTAAGAAATCTAAGTTATGAACTGAAATTTATATTTTTTTAAGATTTTTGATGGTATGAAAATATAGAATTAAATTATAGATTAAAATTTTAGGACTGAATTCGGGTCCGAAATAAAAAAAAATAGGCTGTATGATTAAGGACTGGTTCTGAACTCTGAGAGTCACAACCAGAAATTAATGATAGGACTGTAAATTAAGATTTTAGAGTAGAATTAGAGTATAAGGTGGGTATATAAGGCCGCTTGATTAAGGACCGGTTCTAGAAACAGAAAACTAGAACCGGATATAGAGAATTTCGGTCCGAAGAGGGTGCTATGGTCTAAAAATTAGAAATAGAATTGATTAATTAAACTGAGGGGAAATCCTAAGTCTAAAATAAAATTAAATTCTTACCTAAGGTAAGGGCCGTGGAGAGGAATCATTGAAGATTCGGGGGTTTGAATCTCGAAATCATGACTAATTTACTCTATGGGCTTGTCCTTGGAGTTCTTTGGTTTTGAAGTCCCAAAAAAATTCCGTTCTCTCTCAAAATTTCCAGCCTCTTCTCTCTCTTCGAGAAAAAAAGCTTTTATAGGTTTTCATTCAATTACGTGCTCGTTTTCAAACGTTTAACTGAATTGCATGCTAGTTTTCTTGTGCTTAATCGCTTTGAGTCGGTCACCGACTCAGTGACCGACCGGCTAGTCCTAACAAAATTAGGACTAGTTACGTGCATGATGGGACGTGCGTAATCCTATTAAGTATGTTATCTGAATACTTAATCGAGAAAACGTAGGGGTCAAGGGTAGGAGAGTAGGTCAGGCGTAGGCCAATTGTGTGCTGGTGCTGTAGCGCTCAATCCGATCACGCATCTGGTTCTAGGCGCGTAATTGAGTCTCAAAACGGTTTGTGAAAGGAAGTTTGTCTGAAAGGGGACTGATCACGCGCTTGTGGTTCTACGCATGATCGAATTATGCATGGGTTTTTAGGCGCTTAATTCAAGGTTGTCCGGGTATAGTCTTAAGAATGGAATGCAGGACTATTGTTTCAGTCTGTATTATGACTATATACTATTGCTTAGTCTATAGCTTCCCTATATGGGGATCTGAGCCACAAAGCTATTGTTTCAGCTTGTGTTCAGCCATGTACAATTGCGTGGTCCCATGTCGAGGGTTAAAAAGGTTAAGGGCTGACCAAATGAATTCGTGTACTCCGAGAGGGCGAAATGGGGGTGTCTACAGGTATAGATGAAGAAAGACTGCAACCATACTATCATTTTATAAGACCTACATCATGCCGTTAAATTCATTTCACGAGGATGGGATGAGGGTTTATGGGGAAAATCCCTTCTAATAAGTTTGAATGAGTGTTATCCAATTCTAGAAGTTTAAGTTTCACATATATGACAGAAATATAGACCTTAAAATTTTTGGAGGTAGTCATGATTCAACCAAGTGATTTACCTCCACCAGTGAAATGAGTGATGTATGGAAAGTTAATGAACATTAGTCATGTATGTAGATCCTGTAACAAGTCAGTGTTATTCCTAATGAGGGATTTAAACTATTTGACCGATAGTGTTGAGATTCAACCTATTGTGAGTCTAAGTATGTTTGACTAGATGTGGGGTATTCATTAGTTGTTTTAAAGCATTGCAACTATATACAAACCTCTTGTTAGGCTATGAATTTAATAGTCGTTGAGTTATTTACGACATTGCAAAGGTATACAAAATGACTGCTAAGTTAGAAATTTGGAACAGTCGTTGGGCTGTTTCGGACATTGCAAAGGTATACAAAATGTTTGTTAAGTTAGAAATTTAGAACAATCATTGGGCTCTTTGGGACATTACAAAGGTATACAAACTGTGTTTTAATGTATGATATATTGACATCACATTTATGAGTTCTAACATTTGTAATTGATATTCTAAACGTAAGGAGTTTGTGCGAAATGTTTACTAATTTTCGGACCAGTTATTGATCCGCATGCTCACCATGTTGTTCCGCTGCTTGGTCAGCAGGTTGTTTGTGACGTCGTTGAGCATCCGTCTTAGAAGGACCAGTCCTTGCATAAGCTGCATTCTTGGTGTAATCTGATATGACTAGGCGTGCTTAAGCCATCATAGGAGTATGAGTAGTGGGCCATCCAAAGTTGTAGGACCTCATCATGGAAATCCAATCTCTACTGCATAACGTAATTGTTTTGGTGGAGGAGTTCAAATTGTTCCATGTTCTGCCTATGTTGGGCCTCTAAAAGCTAGGAAATTTGAAGCTGTAGTAATTCCATCTGTCGAGTAAACTCCGACAATGTTAGGAATTGATCCTGTGCCATCTGTGGTTGCTGTGGTTGAGCCAGCATAGGTTGAGGGGGCTGTTGTGCGGCTTGCTCAGGCTCTGCTTGTTGTGCACCAACCACTTGTTTACGCAAGGAACTATTCCTCACATTCAAATGGCCTCTCTTTAGAATCATATTCCATTGTTTCCATGAAATTTCCTCAATATTGTCCTCCTTAGTTTCCTCATCCGCCGGGATCTCATATGGTACTTCATTGTCGTCATCTTCATGGCCGTCAAGGAGTCAGGATATGAGTCGAGCATACGGTAGGGCAGTCAAGGGTTTATCGACGGAGCTGAGGGATTGCTCGATGGCATACTTGATGCCCTCAAACACTAAACAAAGCATAGAAAACCATCTATCTTCATGAACGGAAAAAAGTGCTTGGAGCAATGAGTCCCACCTCTCTCTTTCGTGCGCTAGGTGGTACAAGTTACTTCGGAAAACTACATCCAAATTTCACATTCAATCCGGTAGTTGAGTTCGGGTGACGACTTTACCGGATGCTTGAAGATCACCCATCATTCCAGCAATGATTTGGTGAATTCTGGGCTCCTTGGACTGAGGGAGTTATAAGCCCTGGGTGTTATTGTACTGGGCCGGACAGCGCATGGCCGTGGCAATGTCAAACAGGCCCATGTAGAACTTACGCCCATCGATTTCTGTGGTAAAACTTTCGTTGGTGTCATCGACCTTGAAATTTTGGTAGAACAATTTAACCAAACGTGGGTGATAGTGGGACTGGAAGGGTCGAAGCAGGGGTTCAAGGTCGGCACATCTAATGTGGTCTATAGACCAAGCGATGGTGTCGTCGGCAAACATTGTTGGGTCAAACTGCCATTCAGGCTTGAAGGTTTTCTCTGCCCACCATTTGACAGGTTGTTCCCTAAGTGGTGGTGGGGGTTCTGAGCTAGCAGGGGCCTTGCCCTTGGCTTGTTTGGATGGTTTTGAGCGTATGGGGTTCAATTTGGAAGCATATTGTTTCATGGAAGCCATGCGGAGGGAAAGAAAAAAAAAAAGAAAGTAAAAGAGGTTTTTGGGTGGATTACCTCACAATTTGGTTCAAAATGATGAGAATCGGATCCGGCGGAGCTGGTGCACATTGATTTGGTAGCTTGGAGAGCTTTGGCGCGAGAAAACGGAGGATTTGAATATAAAAACCCTAGGTTCATGCGGGAGAGGTGACAAGAGAGGTACCCAAGCCTTGAAATGCCTGAAAATGACAGAACGATGGCTTAGCGGGCCCTTATAAAGTTCATTAGTTGCCGCAGTGACTTAAGTTCTCGCCATAGCGAGTTAGCTTCAGAAAATCTCGCCGCGGTGAGGTTCAATCTCGCTACGGCAAGAAACACAGAAATTGTGTTTTTACTTTTTGGGCTGGTTCTAGGCTTATAGTGTTGATCTAACTGAAGGGCTTTAGTCTAGGTTTGTGGTAGGTATTACAGTGAAAATTGATGTGAATATTTCGGCGCGAATATCGGATCATTCGAACAATAATGTACTAAATTTGAGAAACATTTGAATGATTTGATTATGTGCATTCTTTCCATTCTATGGGCATGATCAGATTTCAGATGCAATTTTTGAGTAATAGTTCATCGATTTGAGTTGAAAGATAGACATATGTGAAAAAGCTAGAAGTAACATTGATTTTGTTTAACATACATGAAATCGGTTACGCTTCACAAACAACAACACAAAAGTGACTGGGCTATCCAAACAGTCATGGGTACTGTTCTCTAATTTCCTCTTACCGTTCCCACGTCGCTTCATTGGCTGAGTTATGGTGCCACTAGACTAAAACCAACGGAATTAGTTTGGTTCTTAAAATTTGCTCCTTCTTATCCAAAATTTTGACCGAGCTTCGATTATGGTCAAGTCTTCCTGCACTTCGATAGGTTGATAGTCCAGAATGTGTGATGTATCACGTACATACTTCCTCAATATAGATACGTGGAAGATGTCGTGGATAGCTGATAACTGTGGCGGCAGAGCAATGGTATATGCTACTTCACCAACCCGGCCCAAGATTTCAAACAGATCGATATATCCCGGGCTGAGTTTTCCTCATTTACCAAATAGCATCACACCCTTTGTTGGTGAGATTTTTACTAGCACATGATCTCCCACCTATAGAGATCATGACAAGTCAGCATCCTATAAACTATACTGACATATAAAGGAGCATTGTGTGCAAGGTTTCACCTGGAGTTCACGCCTGATCGTGTAAGATTAGCATAACTCTTTTGACGGCTCTGAGTGACCTTTAGATGTTCCCGAATAAGTCGAACCATTTCATTGGTGCTCTCAATCATTTCCAGGCCTAATATTAGATTCTCTCTAACTTCTTCCTAATTAAGTGGGGATTTGCATCAGCAGCCATATAGTGCTTCAAAGGGGGCTATGCCGTTACTCGCTTGATAACTGTTGTTGCAGGAGGATTCAACAAGCGGTAGATGTTTATCCCACGACCCTTGGAAGTCTAACATATAGGCTCGGAGCATATCTTCTATGACTTGATTGACCCTTTCCATTTGCCCGTCAATTTGAGGGTGGAATGCTGAGCTGAATTCTAATTTGGAACCCATGCCTTCCTAGAATCGTTGCAAGAATTGTGAAGTATAGAGTGAGTCCTGATCTGATACTATGCTCTAAGGTATTCCATGTAGCCTTACAATCTCCTTCAAATACAATTCGGCTAGCTTGCTTGCAGTGTAGCGCGTGCTGTATGGGAGGAAATGTGCTGATATGCTTAAGCGGTCAATAACCACCCATATTGCGTTATGCCCCTTCTGAGTTCTTGGCAAACCGAGAATAAAATTCATGGAAATATTCTCCCATTTCCACTCAAGTATGAGTAAGGGCTGTAATAAACCTATCGAGTGTCTATGGTCGACCTTCACCTGTTGACAAACCAAACAATTTGCCACTTATTCTGCCCCATCTCTTTTCATTCTTTTCCACCAAAATTTTTCTTTAAATCATGATACATTTTGGTGCTACCTAGATGAATAGCATACGCCGATCTATGGCCTTCATCCAGTATCTCCCGCCTTAATTGACTATCTGTTGAGACACAAAGGCCGCCTTTGAATAATAGGGAACCGTGATCCTAAACTGAGAATTCCAGTTGACTTCCATTACTTATCCCCTACCTAATAGCCTCAAACTCTGAATCTTTTAATTAGCTTTCTTCGATCCTTTCGAAGAGAATCAATTTGATCTTAATATTCACAACAAGAGCTCTAGCTTCGTTCATCTCAAAAGTGGTGTCATATGAGTCTAAGTCATCAAATAGCTGCAATCTATGCATTCTTGCTACGCAGTGTGCAAGCTGAGCTGATGATTTCTAGCTTAATGCGTCAGCTACCACATTTGCTTTTCCAGGATAGTACTGTATTGAGCAGTCATAGTCCTTCAATGACTCCATCCATCTTCTCTGCCTTAGGTTTAGATCTCTTTGTGTGAAGAGATACTTCAAGCTTTTGTGATTAGTGAAGATTTTGGAAAGTTTCACCATATAGGTAGTGTCTCCAAGTTATCAAGGCAAAGATAACCGTAGCTAATTCCATATCGTGAGTAGGATAATTTTTCTCATGGTCTTTCAGTTGTCTTGACCCATATGCTACTACTTTTTCATGCTGGTTCAACACGCAGCCTAATCCCGTGTGTGATGCATCGGTAAATACCACAAATCCACCACTGTCATCCAGTATGGTAAGCACGAGTGCAGACATCAATCTTTGCATGAGCTCTTGAAAGCTTTTCTCGCACTCCTCAGTCCACTCAAATTTGACATTCTTTCGAGTAAGTCGTGTGAGTGGTCCTGTAATTCCCGAAAATCCTTCCACAAATCGACGATAGTAGTTGGCGAGTCTAAGGAAACTGTGAATCTTGGTGACGGTCTTGGGTTGTTCCCAATTCACTACAGCCTCGACTTTGGATAGGTCTACTGTTACACCCAATTTCGTGATGATGTGTCCCAGAAAACTGACCTGCTCTAACTAAAATTCACATTTACCAAGCTTTGCATATAACTGATGATCGCGTAGTGTCTGGAGTGCTAACCGCAAATGTTGCTTGTGCTCTTCTCTTGACTTAGAATAGATAAGTATATCATCAATAAATACCACCACGAATCAATCTAGGTGGATCTTAAATACTCGGTTCATAAGATCCATGAAGGATACAGGTGCATTGGTCAGTCCAAATGGCATTATGAGGAACTCATAATGACCATACCTTGTGTGAAAGGCTGTTTTTAGGACATCTTCTGCTTTCACCTTCATTTGATGGTAACCAAACCGTAGGTCTATCTTAGAGAAAAATTTCGCTCCTTGTAATTGGTCAAAAAGGTCATCTATTCTAGGGAGCGGATACCAGTTCTTTATGGTCAACTTGTTTAATTGTCGGCAATCTATGCACAATCGCATTAAACCATCCTTCTTTTTGATGAACAATACAGGTGCTCCCCATGGAGACATGCTTGGCTAGATGAATCCTTTATCGAGTAACTCTTGCAGCTGCACCTTTAGCTCCTTAAGCTCGGCTGGTTCCATTTGATATGGAGCCTTCAATACCTCTTCCATACCGGGAGCTAAGTCGACTGTAAACTTGACTTCTCTTTCTGGTGGTAAACCCGACAATTCCTTAGGGAATACATCGGGAAACTCGTAGGCAATCAGAATACTTGCAATGTCAATCCCCTTATCTTTTTGTCCTTGTATGAAGGTAAGGTATCCTTGGCAATCTTTTCTGATCAGTCTTTCGGCTCGAATTGCTGATATAAAGGGTACGACGGTTGGTCGAATGCCAATGAATATAAATGGCCTCTCTCCTGGGGTGAGAGTGACTGTTTTCTCTAAGCAATCTACTTTGGCTCATAATTTGGTCAGCCAATCCATGCCAAGTATTGCATCAAATTCTTGCATTTCAAGCAGAATTAGATCAGCCGTAGTTTCACGACATGCCATGGCGACAACCACCGATCGACACACTGAACTTCCCGCTAGCGTGGAGATAACTAAGCCAAAATCTAGGGTTTTTAGGTGTGTAGCTGATCTCTCTGGCGAAGGTTGGCGTGATAAATGAGTGTGTAGACCCAGGGTCTATCAACACTAGGGCCTTGTAGTTACATATATCATTTTTTTTGCTCAAGCGAATGTCACCTAAATTAAATACACATTTAAGATTAGTCGCATGTATAACATGTTATATTACGAGGTATAACAATTCTAGTGCACCTTCTTCATCTAAAATGCTAAAAATAAATTGACAACTCAAGTAAAGATCATACCTTGTATGACCTGATTTTCGGCTTGGGCATCATGTGCGGAGACTCCATATGCCCAGCCTTGCATTGTGGGTCGCGTAGTTCTCAGGTTTGATGTCATAGTGGTTGTAACACCCTTCCTCTTTGGGTAGTCTTTGATACAGTGTCCTATTCGTCAACACTTCAAACAGGCTCCGGTGGATTTTCTGCACTCTTCAATTTTGTGTGGTCTCCCACAGTTTGCACAAGAAATCTAAGGTGCGAAAGACGCAATGTGAGAAACCGTTGGTTGAGCGTTTGATACTCCTGTCGCCGTAGGATTGGAGGTAGTAGAGGGCCTTGGATATTTGGGAGGCAAGGGTGGAAAAGTTGCCCAGTAAGGTGGCCGAGGTGCTACCGTGGTGATAGGGTGAGACGGTGGAGGCATAAAAAATCATTGCCTTTTGTTGGATTGCTCAGCGCTAAGTACTTGAAACTGACTCCTATTTCTATTTTGCTCTTCTCGTTTCTTGATCATACTATCAACATCCTTCTCTGCAATAGGAGCCAACCTCACTACTCAATCATAAGCCACTGCTTCAAAAAGGGATATCCTTTCCTTAATAACCGACTTCAAGCCGTACTCAAACTTTTATGTTTTCATCAAGTCGGTGGCCACTAAAGTTGGTGCGACTCTAGAGAGTTTCAGGAACTCCACTTCATACTCTCGAACTGTCATTTCACCTTATACTAAATTGGCAAACTGTATTCCCATTTGCCGTCTTTCCGGTGCCAGAAAGTATTTCTCATTAAACACTTCGGTAAACTCAGCCCATGTCCATGGGTTTCCCGGTGCTCGAGTCCTCTCCACGGACTTCCACCACGGGCCCACTTCTCCCTCGAGTTGGAACGACGCCCAACTCACCTTTTCCTTTTCATTGCACCTAACCCTCTGAAGGATCTTTCCTACTTGATTCAATCACTGTTCATCCTTGAATGGGTCTGTGTGACCATAGAAGCTTAGAAGTCTTAATCTCCTAAACTCTAAAAACCCTGATGAGTGACGTCTCTCTGCGAGCATGGTCACGACATTTGCGATGTTCTCCAATAACTGCTGGTTGTTTCCAGTGTTCCTTTCAATATCGAGAGCATTACCCAAATTATTGCCCATTCCGGAGGCATGGTTATTATTGTTGAGCAGAGTTTTATTGGGTTATGTGAAAAATCCCTGGTTGTTGGTCCCATCCCCGGTGTTCACTCTTCTAAGTCTTCCTCTTCTCGGGGGCATGTTGACCTGAGATGTCATATAATACTAAATCAGATTAATTGGTTGACTCTAAGAGTTTAATCTACATATTACTAGACTCTAATGTCGTTGCTTCTACTATGTCATAGCTCGGACTGCCCATGTGACGTACAGCCTAGGGCTTTGATACCACTTGTGACAGCTCGGGTTTTCCTTACCACAAAACTCGTGTCGTCGGATCACTCATATTATCCGAGTTACAATGATGCTATGGTATCTATTGTATGCATCACCTACCAACAACTAGATCTTTCCTCACATACGACAACAGGAAGGATCGGGCCATCGCATGATGGTAAGCTCACAAAAAGTACAAAGTAAGCACAGCAAAAACAAAGTACAGAGTTATATCACAATGAAAGCAACATAACTATAGATCTACTATCATATATGCCAAAGTTCAAAAAGATATATCTTCCATCGATGGAGGCCGACCTCCATCTGAACAGTGGATTAAAATATACATGTATTTAATCAGAAAATAGGTTTGTATACTGTTTGCTCAAAATATCCAAGCCACTCAAGACGCTAAGGAAAATGACTCTCAGGTAAATCCTCTTCCTTGTCCGGATTGTAATCCGGGTCCTCCTCTTGTTCTGGGTCACGCTCCAAATCTACCCCTGTAGCTGTGACGTGTAGTAGAGGGGTGAGATTCATCCAAGCTCAATATACATGTATTTAATCACAAAATAGGTTTGTATACTGTTTGCTCAAAATATCCAAGCCACTCAAGACGCTAAGGAAAATGACTCTCAGGTAAATCCTCTTCCTTGTCCGGATTGTAATCCGGGTCCTCCTCTTGTTCTGGGTCACGCTCCAAATCTACCCCTGTAGCTGTGACGTGTAGTAGAGGGGTGAGATTCATCCAAGCTCAATAGGAAATAACATATGCAAAGCTACCATTTATCCTTCTCATTCATGAATCTTGATGCTTAGATAAGTAAAAACATGCATAAATAAGGAAAATCAAGCAGAATTTCTTTAGTACAATTCATAGACAGGCTTTCAAGTATGCAGTAAATGACTTTTCCTCAACATAATGCATATAGGATCAACAAAGCGTCTAGGGAACAGGTAGTCAATTCACAAGTGTATTACTAGATCAAATGGCAAGGAATTCTAACGAAGTTGCATATCAAAATGTTAAGCCACTGAGCTACGTTAACAAGGTCACTCAACACGAGACAGGTCAAGTCCCTGAGCTACGTTAACAGGGTCACTTGATACCCAAAAGTCAAGCCCTTGAGCTATGTTAAGAAGGTCACTTTACACGAAATGTCAAGCCCCTGAGCTAAGTTAACAGGGTCACTTGAACTAAGATTATCAAGCCCCTGAGCTACGTTAACAGGGTCACTTGATCCGAGACACGACAGAATTTCAAGTCAAGCATGCATGTGAAATAGGAGACAATGAGGTGCATCAGATTATCAAAGCTCGAAATTCATAGAATCATGTATATATTACATAAACAAGATGCATTGTATCCAAACATGCAAGAACATGTACAAAAATCATGTCTTAATTCTTCCAATACATGTCAAGTGTCGTCTCATATCAATTTTAGAAAAATATTTAGTATAAGCTATGCCCATCAATAACGAGAATTCGAGGCACAATGTTCTTCCCTACCTTAAGTGTCAATAATCAGTATCAAAAATCAAGCTAAAACCTTTTCCAAGCACTTCTCATATATAGCCTAGAACACGTATTGCATATACTTTATGTGTTAATAACCATACTAGCCTTATGGCATGGTCTCATAAAGCATTCAAGGGCACAAATTTCAAAACCCAACAGAACAGGGCATCTCGCCGCGGTGAGATGCACAGTCACCATGGCGAGTCCTTCAGGTGCCACATGAATTCATGGTTCTTGTCGCGGCATGTTTTTCCCGAGGGGAAAAGCCTTGAAATCTCGCCAAGGCAAGGCCTTCAGGTGTTTTCTCGCCGTGGCGAGCCTGACAGACTCGCTACTTTCAGGTTTTCTCCTTGAGCCAGCATTCATCAATTCGACGCACCATTATCCTTCTAACATGCCTAATCTATTCACTTAACATAGTAGCTTGATAACTAGGCTTTTAGCTATGATCGGACTACACGAACCACTAGGTTCAAGGCTTCAAAAATTGGCTTAAACGGTTCTAAATCATGTATGCCCCAATTTTCGTAGCTTCAAAGCATGTGATGCCGGAAATACATTCACTCGGGTCTATTTTTTGTAAATCAAGTCCTCGGATATTCGTGTGTTGATGCATGTTGGAAAACCAAGGAATCGGACGTCAAGAATTTGGTCACAACACCCCATGCATGCCCAATTTCTAAACTATTGACTCTAAAACAAAGAAAACAAGCTTACAAAACATAGATTGTAAGGCTGCCTTAATGAGATTTCTTCACACGAGGCTTCTATGCTTTCGCACACACTTTTGCTCGTGAGAACATATTTGATCATTTCGATCCCCGCCCAAAAAGAGTTCACGGTTTAAAAGATTAGTAGTTGCGGAAGGGAATCACTCGGTTGCAAGGTTGGGTTGAGCTAGACGGAGATGTCTAGATCAGGCGGTGGCTAGTCTTCCTCAAGCTGGAGATGATGAGAGAAGAGGAGAGTTTTGTCTCTCGTTTCTACTTAACTGACACTCAAACTCCATGCAGGGACTATGTGTGCATGAGAGCAATATAGGTTGAGGTTGATTCCCATGTGAGGCATCCACATACACACATTGGTGTATAACTTATCCTAAGGCCTTAGATTTGAGACCCCTTTTCAAGTCATGGGTTTGGTTTCTAATGGGTCCAAGTCGGGTCTTAGCACGTGGCCTTCTCTACTGGGTCCATGCCATCACCTTAGGAGTACATGGGTCTTATGATTTGGGTCTTTAGAATATTGGTCCTAACATTGGGTTGCTTGTTATTGGGCCTCACTATGGCTCTTAACTAATAGGCTTCACACAAGGAGTCTAATTACCCCAATGGGTCTAGTTCCAAAAAGACCCAGCCTCTATAGCTGAATTGCCCCATTGTATTTATCAGGTGCATTGCAGGTCAGGTCGAATTACGGGGTGTTACATCGGTCTCCCGGAGGGAAGCAATATGGTGGTAGTACTCCACCTACTAGATCATGGAGTCATAGTCCTACGAAGAAGAAAAGAATAAGTATGGGCAAGTCGCATGAAAGAATACTTCTCTAAAAAGTAGTAAAGACTTACCCCAGGGATCAACTCAATAGATGGCCCAACATTCGAGGTCCCTGAAGGCCTGACACCTGAAGTCCCTGAAGGCCCCACATCTGCCATCTCGGAGAACTAAGCACGTGCACTGAACTGCAAAGAAGAGACCCAACATCATCAGAGAGCGAGCATGTCAAAAATAAAGAATAAGCAACGAAGAAGTCAAAAAGCTACCTGATTGTGTGGACTGCCAATGACCATAAATTGCACCCCGAGAATGAATCAAGGAAGAAGGAACTGATAGGGGAGAGACTGATACCACTCCCAATATCCCCTACGGGCTGAAAGAGCCCCTCAATCCGGATCCCCTGATGACCAAGCTGTGCTACAAGATCCTCCACTGTACCTCCAGGTACCATAACATCCTAAGGAGGGTCCACTGACATGATAAAGTAATCCTAGAATTAGTGCACCACCCACTCCCCCAAGTAGTAGACTCGGGCTATAGGACCACAGAAGAAGATAACATGGCAATCGACAAACAGCCGTGATCAACCAAGCGCGAAAGGGGGAATCGACATAAGGATTATATATCACCTGCCCACAAGAAAGAGGAATCCCCTTAGCAATATAGAAAAGCATCACTGAAAATACAAAGAGAATTGAAAGAAGGTACTACGAACCTGCTCGGGTACCATCAAGTCAAATTGGGATCTCAAACCCAATTCTAGGTGACTCCTCCTAGGATCCCTGCGTAGATCCATGTGGAAGCAGCTCATCAGGGGAAAGGTGTCATCCCCTGAGAGAAGAAGAGGGGAGCCCGGCTAGAAGTCTAAGCACCCCCAAACCTGAAAGAAAGGGACAAAAGATCACATATGTGCGCATAATGAAGGGAAATGAAATAAAGATAAAAAAAAGGGCACAAATTTGTCAATCATGGGCCAGAAGCTCCAAGGGGAGTGGAGGCTCCCAACAAAAGCTCTGGCCAACTTGTCCTTCAACTTGGTGTACCCAGCATCATCCCAGTTGAATTGATGCACATTACCCCAGTCCACCATCAAATGAAGGAGGGATACCTAGACTCGACCCCACTAGCATTGGCAAAGATCGTCTTACCAGAAGAAAAAGCAGTGATACCTGGGCCAACACCAAGGCACGCTCATGGCTCAAGGTCGATATCCATATCGGGCTAGTCCTCTGGGATTATCTCATCCTCGCCGAAAAGGTCAACCAACTAGGATAACTTGACCTCAGGGCCAGACATGCAGTTAGAGGGAGGGTAGGCCCCAATCAAACAAATCACCTCCTCTCAGTCTATATAGCGAGGAACGATCACCGATACTCCCCCTACCGCAATCCCAGTGATCATCGACCAATCCACTAGGGTGATGGCCATCTCAGCAACTGACTTGTAGAAGGTCATCGTCTCAGGACGAAACCTCTCCAAAAGGGCCATCACGTAGGAATTATCCCCCCTCATGCAAGGATAGGAGAGGAAGTCCCCGAAGCTAGCATGCGCTAAGAGGAGTCTTACTGTAAAGGGGATACAGGAGTAAAAGCATTGAAGATTGAACCAATCCCTATTGTATTGCCTACCTTGTAATTATTATAAGGTTAAAAATAGCAAACTAGAGGACAAATTACAGCAAAATGGAACCAAGGTAGGGCAACAAGGCCTGCAAGAACCAGGGCTGTTGTAGCAAGCTTTAAAAGTAGTGGTATATCCATAGGGAAATGTGCATCAAAATATGGTAAATCTCTATATCTATAACAGATCTGGCACTCTATCCTATCCTAATCTAAAACAAAGTCAGAAAGGAAAGAGGAGAGGTTTTATGGTATTGTCACTTTACTAAAACTACAGAAAATTAAATGTAAAAGCAAATGATCTAGAGGTGAGTAAAACACAGATTTAAAGAAATGGAGAAAGGGATTTGGGGAATTAAAATCAAAAGGGGGAGAATAGCAGCTAGGGATTTTGGTCTTCACTAAAAATTGATTGGTTCAGAGGCAGTGCAGGAGATTGATTTACAACTATCCATCATCTGGCTACAAGTACAGATGCAAGGTAGAAAAATCCAATCTACACCAGGGAATTGGATTGATCTTAAGGCTATGATCTGTCCACTTTAATGGTCACAGATCATCTTAGAGATTTCCTTCAATCCTAAGGTTTTAATTAGAATAATTAAATCATTACAGATGTTGTGGATGCAAGGCTACAAGCTCAGGCATCCACATGGATATTAAACCCAGGGAAATCAAATGGTAATCAAGAGATCTATAGATCCAACTTAACTTTACAATCAATAATTTACTGATTTAATACAAACTTATAATACATTATTCTAATATCTGTAATCTGTGCAACATCCAATCCCCATACAAAGCCCTGAACCTCTCAATTTACAACTCAACCTCACCCTAGCTACTAAAAGTATTTAGCCAACCATGGTTGGACTAAAGAGGGAATGGGGAAGAAGGAAGAGGGATGAAATTTTGGAGGGAAAAGGAAATTCAAATTTTGATCTATGAGCTCTCTCAATTTCTGGATGGTTCTTCTGTAAAATTTCTCTTCTATTTATACCTTCTACCTCTATCTCAGATCTGTTTCAGTCAATCAGAGCTCAAGGGAATAATTTTGTTATTCTGAGCTACTGATGTGGCTGATTTTGCTTCTAGAATCATCCCCTAATTAATTCAAATTGGACAAGTCCACGTGAGGTGGTTAGAGGGTTCCCATTCATGTGCATTTGTGTTCTAAAAAGACCCTTAGGGGTTGTTAACATGCCTTGGGACATGTGCATAGGGTACTGGAGTGAGCTACTGATGTGGCTAGAACTGAGAAGTTCTCAACTCATGCCTCTAGAGGTTCAGAGAACCTCTCAATAGGTTTTGAGTCTGATTTATGCTCCATTCGATAGGTTGGATTTAGCCTTCGACAGGATCTTTTGACTGTTTGACTGGATGATGTAATGTTGAACTACTGTACTAGCTTCAGCCATCCTCTCGATAAGATGAATCAACCTCGCGAGGTTCAATACAGCTCCAGGTAAGTCTTTGACATGACCTTTCCTTCTGTTAGATAGGTTTAGGGAACCTCTCGCTAGGATTGAATTCGGCCATTCCAACACACAGACCTCTCGATATGTTGAAATAACCTCTCGACAGCTTCTGTTCTTTGCTTCCACAGCTGGTACACAGCTTGGGGTGATGTCCTTCTTCTGTCCAGCACACAATGGTCTTTTGAGGGGTTCAATCTTCATCCAATGCAACTGCTCTTGCTCCCATGTGTGCCCAGTTGGACACATGCCATTCCCATAGACTTTCGAGGCTCTGTGAACTGCTTGATGGCTGGCCTTTTAGGCTGCATGATCACATGTTGGAGTAGCAGGTCTCTTCTTTGGCATTTGTAGATGGATGTTTGTACTATGGCTACATGTTATTGCTAACTATAAAACACACTCAAGACAACTTATTAGTCACCTCAAAGGTTAGGTTAGGAGGTAAAAAATGATATTTTTCAGTGATTAACACACCGCCAATCCTAAGCTTTGCTAGTCCCTGAGTAAAGGAAAAATTAAAAGCAATTATTAAAAATAGAAACTGCCACTTTTGTAGGGAGCATAGATACATTTAGCATATGCATCAAGCCTTTTAAACCCCTGTGCAACCATGGGATTTTTTACAATCCCGCCGCAGTGATGCGCTCGCTTGCAAAAAGTATAGAGTCGCCACCTGAAGCTTTTGGTGTCCCGAGAAACCTAGTTCATTTTTATGAGCGTCGAAGTGCTAAAAATATGATTCTAAATCTGGTCTACACCAAAGGCTCTTGGGTAAGGGCTTCGGTTATCGATCAGAAAGGTGTTAGGCACCTGATCAACCCGCTTAACGCGGTCTCTACTAATGGCCAAAAATAAAATGAAGTAAAAGAAAAGAAAATAGCGTCTTCTTGTCCAAAAGGGCTTAGAATCCAATTTGTGTCCCTCCGTCCCTATCGAAAAGTCGGCGGCGTAACGACACAAATGGGAGGATGGAGGGAGTTAGAAAGAGATAAGAGAAGAAAGGGGAGAGCCGGAGCCCTCGGGCCCTTGTAGCACCACAGGAGAGCCGTGTGTGGCTTGCTTTGATGAGCTCTTGAAGGCTTGTATGGGGGAAAGAGGGGTTCTAACCTCTAAGTCTTGCTAGCTAGGAAGTAGAGAGGGAAGGTAAATGGGTAACATATACCTAAACTAAGGGATCTAAGGTGAAAAATATCACTCAAAGGAGGTTTTGAAATTCTTGATTTTGTATGGGAAGTGTATACCAAACGGAGAAAGATCTTCTCACTTTAAGCTCTTTCTCTCTTAGGCCAAAATTCTCAACCCTTAAACCAAGGGGTGGGGGTCCCTATTTATAGGAAATGGGTGGATTAGGAGATCACATAGGAGCTAAATGGGTTTAGCAATTAGGTAATCTCACATCTAAGGATTCCTAGGATTTTTGGAGCCTTGAGATGTGTGAGAAGGTCCTCCAATGGTGGATGATGGGGTGAGGCCTTAAGCCACTTGAAGGGTTGCAAATAGGTAGGGAATGGGTGCAACAAAACTATCAAAATACACCCCAAAGGTTGAGGTGGTCAACAAGTCAAACCCCAATAAAAAATTTTAGGGCAAAAACCATGAGTTACTATTCATATGCCTGGCGTAACTAATATTTGCGCCAGGAAAATATACAGTAAAATAGTAATGAACAGTAGCCTGGAAGTTGCTTCACGAGGGTGGACCCCACCATTAACCTTAGCACAACTAATAGTTACGCTAGACTTAAAATCTGGGAGAATTGGCCTGGTGCAACTAATAGTTATGCCAGGCAAAATTATAACTGGCACAACTATTAGTTGCGCCAAACCCCTAGGGGGGTGTTGTGGAATTTCTAGTGTGCTGATTATTGCGTCAATCAAAGTAAAACAGAGGATGGGTTCAACACATCTAAAATATCCAAGGCCAGTAAGATATAGGGTCCTTTGTAGCAAGTTTTAATAAGTAAGGGAATGTCCACAGGGAAATGAGTTTAAAATATGGTAACTTTCTATATCTGTGAGAGATCTGGCACCCTAATTAACGCTAAGGAAGCTAAGAAAAAGGGGAGAGGTTAAACAGGGTTGTCACTTGAATTGAACTAAACTTCTTGAGATGTGAACTACTGAGATCGAATCGAAAGATATAGATCTTGCAAATGGAAGGGTTTAAAAATAGAAAATGGAGAAGAGCAGCTTAGAGATTGGTCTCACTGCGATCAGGTTGAGCTGATCATGTTACAAGGGTTCAAAGCACACAACTCCCTCAGTTGGCTACAAGCACAGCTGTCGGGTAGAAGATTCCACTCTAAACCAAAGGATTTAACTGATCTTAAGGCTATGGTCTGTCCACTTTAATAGTCACAGACCATCCTATAGACTTCATCCGATCCAAAGGTTTATGGTGGAAGAATCCAATTGAAACCAAAGATTGGACTGCTCTTAAGGCTATGACCTGTCCACTTTAATGGTCACAGATCATCCTAGGGAATTCCTCCAAACCAATGGTTTCAACCAGAGCATTAAAACCACTACAAATGTTACAATTTCTAGGTCACAGGCGTAAAAAATTACAGGGATATCAGATCTAGGGAGATCAGATGGTATCCAAGAGGTCTACCAGTTAAGTGGGTGAGCTGATCAACAGACTCCTCTACACAAATCCGATCGAGCACCAAATGAAACCAAAGAAACTATAGATCTAATTAAATCAATAAAAATTACATTTATATTGCAATAAAACTCGCTCTACAATGGAATGCTCTCAGATCTGTAGTCTGTGCAGCAATTAACCCATTATAACACTCTCAACCTTACCCAATTACAGATCTAACCTCTCTCTTCGCTGCTCCTAGGGAATTAGCCAACCATAGTTGGACTAACAGAGGGAAAATAGGATTTCGCTGCGAGCTCTGATCTCCAGAATTTGATCCAAATCTCGATCTCCCCCAATTGCAATTGGGGATCTCCATATATAGCTTTTCCTCTTGTTTTTCCCGCCAATGTGGCTCAGTTTACATGTAGTAGGTCACCAATGTAGCTTAGTTTGCGTGTAGTAGGTCACCAAGTTGTTGCGTGTGAATCGCCGATTTTCTGACAAGTTCTTCACACAATTTTGACAAGTTCAGGAAGCTTTCGACATGTTCAAATGGAGCTTTTTGGTCCTTTCACTATGTTCTCCGATCTCTTCGACAGGTTCCGATAGGATGAGCCTTCTCTTAGAGCTTCAACATTCTCGCTCTCTACCTGGAGCATTCGACAGGTTGGGGAAGCTTTTCGATAGGTTGGAGGACCATTTCGATAGGTTCCGCTTCTGCGTCTCCATCTCGTTAAGTTTAGGGAACCATTCGATAGGTTTAGGAAACCATTCGATAGGGTCCTCTTACACCTTAGGCAGGCTTTCGATAGGATGGTTCCTCCTTTCTTTCACCTGCTCGATAGGTTCTTGGATCCTATCGAACTCCTCAATCCACATGAATCCATTCTTCTTCTACCTTCAGATCTTATCGAAACCTTTCCAACTACATGAATTACTTCTTTCTTTGCTTTCAGCTCCTATCGAAGTCTTCAAATGACCTCTCGATAGGATGTTTTCAGCCTGTTTTCACTTCCTTCATCTTACCCTGTTGTAGCCACGCGCTCCAAGGGCCCCAATGGTGTGCAACCCTCTTGTGTGCCATTGCTGGGTCTGCACTGTGCTGAGAGATGGACTTCTTTGTGTGGAATTCTTGAGTGGTTCTCTGCATTTTTCCTATCTTTTATTGCTATCTACAAAACTGGCTCAACAGAGGTTTATTAATGTGTTCATAGGTCCATCAAAGGTCAGGTTAAGGGGTGAAACTGGCATTTTTCACTACTTAACACACCCCCAAACCTAAGCCTTGCTAGTCCTTGAGCAAAGGAAAATTAAAGAAAAATAAAAATGCCACTTTCGTAGGGATCACAGATGCATTTAGCATGTGCATCAAGCCTTTTAAACCCCTAGGTGATCCCTAGTGGAGGAGTGAAGTCTCCTGAGGGTTTTCAGTGAAGGTACCCACAAACTTGTCCCATAAAGTTAGTTAATAGTAGTGCATCTTGCTAAAACAGAGTTTCAGTAAATAGAATAAATTCACACCATGTCTTTTCAATTCAGTAGAGGAATTTCAACAGAAGAAAAAAAATCAGTTCAAAACTTGAAAGTCTGCTGTGATCCTTTACCATCACTCAGCTCATGTCAAGGCATTTCTCCTAAAAATTAATGCATGGCTCACCTTTCATCTGAGAATTCCGTTTTGATACTACCCCCATCACATTGGATTTCAGACCCAAGTCTCATCAGGGCTGTTCACTCACAACAATGAAAATGAAGGGTGTAGAATTTCACACAACTCAAGAGCAGTTATAGCCCTCAAATAGGATTGCAAGAATGAGCATAGGGATTGCTCTAATTCCTGAAATTTTCTAAATCTTTTCACCATAGATTAAAACAAATCCTTATCTTCACATGGCAACTCAATTTATTTCAGATCAGTAAGGTCTTTTTATTGGGTTGTAATGTGGCTTAGGGATGAGGTTTGTAAAAGAATTAAAGGGTAAAAGGGGTTCAAATTTGAGAAGTCAGTGAAGGTAAGGAAGTGGTTTGCAACTCAACCTTCTTCATTTCAGCACCTCTTCACTTTCTTTTTGAATTTTCAGACTTGAAGTGATCAGCTTCATCAATTTCTTATCTTCTTGTAGATTTTCAAATGAAGTGATTTCTCTTTC
The DNA here is from genome assembly GCA_021018995.1 of Chloranthus sessilifolius. Classification (NCBI taxonomy): domain Eukaryota; kingdom Viridiplantae; phylum Streptophyta; class Magnoliopsida; order Chloranthales; family Chloranthaceae; genus Chloranthus; species Chloranthus sessilifolius. The sequence goes on along the minus strand of CM037584.1, from coordinate 150,204,403 downwards.
TCATCCGTTTGCTCTATGTTTTTTTTTTATTATTATTATTATTATTTTTTAAGAGGGGCTAGAATGCGACAACACCACCAAATAAGTTTCCCTCTTTCTGAAGCAAAAATCCCACCAGCTCTACCTTCTTCCATTTCTTCACCTTTACCGTCTCAATTCTCAGAGTGAGGGTCTGGCTGCATTAGGTTAAAAGGTTTTTGGGTTAGAATTTTCTGGTTTCCATCAAAGAAACTGGGATCTTTAATGCTCAAAGTGGGTGTATCAAGGGCAGTTCAAAGGGTAGGATATTTAAGCTCAAACTGTCCAAGGGTTGGCCTAACTTCATGTCCTCCATGTCATGAGTGTTGTCGAGCTGTTTCTACTTGGATTTTCCTAACTTCTAGTGAGCAGAATTGAGTTCAATCAGTCCTTAGAGCAGAAGAATTTTCCAAGACACTCTTCAAAGAAAAATTCCCAGGCCAAAGTCTCGCTGGATATGGCCTTCAATCAAATTTTCAAGGGTGTATCTTCATAGTCTTCTCTCGTTTCAGGTTTACTACACATCCAAATTATTTTTTGAAAATTATTGACATTTGCCTCATGAAGGCTTTTAGACTATAGATTATTTTAGTTTCAACAGTTTTTTTAATTTCCTCTTTTCCAAAAAAAATCAAGTGAGAATTTACTCTAATTCCAAACACTCCTTAGCCTAGCTGCAATATCATTAACTCATTTCATTGGCATACCTGCCATACCCCCAAACCTAAATTAAACAGTGTCCTCACTGTTGGGAGCATGGTAGGAAGGACACAAGTAAGACATAATATTAGAAAAGAAAGAGACACAAAAGTTGAAAGCATGCAAGCACAGATAATATTAAAAAGACATTGTATTCGAAATAACACACTACAAACAATGTCCTCCTCCCACTTATGGTGGAAGAGGAACTGCAAGCTAGGATTGGGGAAGAAAAGGAAAAAGAATGATGAATCAGGGGGCAGGGGGTGGGGTGGTGGTGGAGGAAGGAGGTGGGGATGCCGGAGGCTGGGTCTTCTGTCTCTTCTTCTCCCACTTGTTCTTTTTCCTTTCCTCCTTGGCGAGGATTCTCTGTACCTCTTCATATTCCTCCCAGAGAAATTGGAGAGGGTCAGGCTCGACCGGTGGTGGCGGTGGTGGCCAGACTAGGTAGAACATGATCGACAAGTCTTGAGGTTTGTCGTCGGCCATGAGTGTGGGATGGAAGGATTGCACAAGTCAAGGGGAAATGGACGTGGAAAGGTTGGACAAGGCTGATATTTAAAGCTCATGGGCGTTGGAATATGAATCGATACAATAAATTTTTGCATTCTTTTGGGCTGAAAGTGAAAGTGGGAATAAATGGAGCGGTGGTTGCTGTGTGAGAAATAGAGCGCAAACTGCATGATGGGCTATTTTTAGGAGTGGTAGTTAAGTCAAGAAAGTATGCGCAATGAATGTTGAGACACCGATTTGTGGATAAGGATGAACACGTGCGCGGATAGTGGGGAAGGCAAATGAGGAAGAGGGAGCTAGGGTTTTGAGTAGGTGTCGATTGGAAAAGACTGTCCTATCGAAAGGTTATAGAGAATGAAAGATGATTCCGATAGGTCAAGGCATCCTGTCGAAATCATAGCGAATGAAACTTTCACATGGAATGATTTGATAGGATTCCGATAGGTGGACTCATCCTTTCGATAGGTATTGGTGGGTGATCCATCATTTCGATAGGTTCCAGATAGGTATACACAACCTATTGAAACCTTTTTTCTGTCTCTCTTGATCCTATCAAAGAGGTGATTTCAGCTATCGACCAGTATCAGTACTTATCGAACGTCTCAAAGAACCTATCGAAATCATCGACTTTCCTCACGAAAGGTGCAATTAACCTATCGAAAGGTCTCAAAAGCCCAATAACTTTGCGTTTTAGCATAGTGCTCAGTCTCAGTACCCAGCAAACTCCTACTACTATGCTAAAATTTATTTATTACACATACTCTCATGATCTCTAAACTGTAAGCACTATCAAGATGACAACCTACCCCTAGCATGGCAATGTACATGAACAAATTATCAAGAAAAAAAGAAATATGACACATATAATACATGATGAAATCAGGTATTAAACAGGAGGGCCCTGAAGATCAATGGTCTCCTCAGGCTCAAGACTGTTTTCAACACAAATTTTTAGCCTTTGACCATTGACTTTCATGGTCCTACCATCTCTAGGGTCCATGATTTCTATAGCCCCAGATGGGGAAACATGTACAACTGTGAAAGGTCCCTCCCATCTGGACTGTAACTTTCCTGGAAAGAGTTTCAATCTAGAGTTGAACATCCATACCTTCTCATTTGTCATGAATTCTTTCCGTACCAAGTGTCTGTCATGGAAGGCTTTGCTCTTCTCCTTGTAAATCTTGGCATTTGCATAAGCTTCTAATCGCAGCTCATCCAACTCAGAAAACTGGAGTTTCCTGTGTATACCAGCTGAGTTTAACTCGGAATTTATTGCTCTAATAGCCCAGTATGCTTTGTGTTCCAACTCAATAGGCAAGTGACATGCCTTGCCATAGACTAGTCTGAATGGGGGCATACCTATGGGGGTTTTATTGGCAGTCCTATAAGACCATAAGGCATCTGTCAATTTTGTGGACCAGTCCCTCCTGTCAGTTCTCATAGTCTTCTTTAGAATGTGTTTAATTTCCCTGTTGGAAATCTCTACTTGCCCACTAGTTTGTGGGTGGTAGGGAGTGGCTACTCTGTGAGTCACAGAGTATTTTTTCATCAGTTTATCAAAAAGTTTATTACAGAAGTGGCTTCCCCCATCACTAATAATAGCTTCGGGGATGTCAAACCTCGAGAAGGGTTGTCTTTAAAGAATTTAATGACAACCTTGTGGTCATTTGTTCTTGTAGCTGTAGCCTCTACCCATTTGGACACGTAGTCCACAGCTACAAGGATGAAATTATATCCATAGGAGGGTGGGAAAGGTCCCATAAAATCAATTCCCCAAATGTCAAACAATTTGACAACAAGTATAGGTTGCAAAGGCATGGAGTTTCTATTTGTAATGCTTCCCATTTGTTGGCATCGAGGACAAGCTTTGCAATGCTGCTGGGCATCTTTGTACAAAGTAGGCCAGTAGAAACCACTTTGAAGCACCTTCGCCGCAGTCATGTTACCACTGAAGTGGCCCCCACAAGCCTGTTCATGGCACATGGTTAGAATGTTTTTGAACTCGGTCTCAGGTACACAACATTTTATGATCTGCGCAATGCTTAAAAAGGTAAGGATCCTCCCACATGTAATATCGAATCTGTAAAAAAAACAAACTTCTATCATCCTTATTCCAATGTGGAGGAATCCTTCCCACCGCCAGGTAGTTTACTATATTGATAAATCAAGGCACACTTATCTGTACAGTAAAAAGCTGCTCATCTAAGAAAGAATCGTTGATGGGCAGACTCTCTGTTCCAGCTTCTGGGATCCTTGACAGATGGTCAGCAACCACATTCTCAACTCCCTTCCTGTCTTTAATCTCCAAGTTGAATTCCTGCAAAAGAAGAATCCATCTGATTAGTCTTGCTTTTGCTTCCTTCTTGGATAAGAGGTACTTCAAGGCTGTGTGGTCAGTAAATACAATGATTTTTTATCCCAGCACATAAGACCTGAATTTCTCCAAGGCAAATACAATGGCTAACAACTCCTTCTCAGTCGTGGTGTAATTCAATTGAGCATCAACCATTGATTTACTAGCATATGCTATCACACATGGCGCCTTGTCTCTTCTTTGGCCCAAAACTGCACCAATGGCGAAGTCTGATGCATCACACATTAGCTCGAATAGCAGAGAAAAATCAGGGGTTTGCAAGATAGGAACTATAGTCAAACAAGTCTTTAACAGTTCAAAAGCAACAAGGCATTCATCATTGAACTCAAAGGGGACCTCCTGGCACAACAGGTGGCAAAGAGGCTTGGAAATTTTACTGAAGTCCTTGATGAACCTCCTATAGAACCCAACATGGCCCAAGAATGACCTAACTTGCTTGACAGTTTTGGGAGGGGGAAAATGTGCAATTAAGTCAATCTTAGCTTGATCAACCTCTATTCCTTTAGAGGAGACAACATGTCCTAGGACAGTGCCTTGAATCACCATGAAGTGACTCTTTTCCCAACTTAGAACTAGGTTGGTCTCCTCACACCTTTACAGCATAGAGCTGAGATGGTATAGGCATTGGCCAAAATCATCTCCATAAATAGAGAAATCAACCGTGAAGTTCTCCAAAAACTTGTCAATCATGTCAGAGAAGATGGCATACATACATCTTTGGAAAGTGGTAGGTGCATTACACAACCCAAATGGCATCCTTCAGTATGAAAAGGTTCCAAATGGGCATGTGAATGTGGTTTTTTCTTGGTCTTGGGGGTAGACAGGGATCTGATTGTACCCTGAATATCCATGAAGAAAATAGTAATAGGCCTTGCTCCCTTGCCTGCCAATTTGTTCAAGATTTGATCTATGAAGGGCAAAGGGAAGTGATCCTTGCTGGTTTTCTCATTGAGCTTTCGATAATCTATGCATACCCTCCACCCAGTGGTCTGTCTAGTTGGAATCAGCTCACCTGAGTCTGCTTCTATTACTGTGATCCCAGATTTCTTGGGTACTACCTAGGTAGGTGCCACCCATTGAGAATCTGAGATAGGGTAAATTATCCCAGCATCTAGGAGTTTGACTACCTCCTTCATCACCACTTCCTGCATGTGTGGGTTGAGTTTCCTTTGCATCTCTCTAGAAGGTTTAGAGCCTTCCTCAAGATGGATTTTATGCATGCAAATAGCAGGATTGATCCCCCCTAAGTCTGCAATGGTCCATCCTATTGCCCTCTTATGCCTTTTTAGCATAGAAAGTAGTTCTTTTTCTTGCTCAAGGGTGAGGGAAGAAGAAATTATCACTGGCAATTTGTTATTGTCTCCTAAAAAGGTATATTTCAAAGATTTTGGGAGCTGTTTTAACTCCACATCTAGGGGGCTGATGAGGGAAGGCAATAGGGGTGTCTTAGAGGGTGGTGGAAGAGGTAACAGAGCAGGCCTCCATGGGTGATGTTGTGTTAGCTTTGCTTCAAAGGATATGCTTTTCATATGTTCAATCTCAGAGGTGGAGGCCTTCTTTTCCTCTATTTCCTTCCCTACTTTGTCACAAACATTAGACCACTCATTATCATGCAGCAGCATATCCAAGTTTTCTTGTACAACCTCATCTATCACATCTATGGAAAAATAGTCCTCATCGAGATGGGGTTGATTGGCTGAGTTGTACACATTCAATTTAATCTTCATGTTCCCAAAGGATACTTCCATGACTCCTAACCTGCATTGTATACAAGCATTAGCTTGGCCAAAAAGGGCCTGCCTAATATTACAGGTATGGAAGTAACACACTTGCTTGGTTGCATGTCCAGCACCAGAAAATCCACAGGGTAAAATAATTTGTCAACCCCAACCAAACATCTTCAATGATCCCCACAGGCTTCAATTCAGATCTATCAGCTAGTTGTAAGACCACATGTGTAGGCTTCAATTCTCCTAATCTCAGCTTCTCATATACTGAATATGGAAGTGAGTTCACACTAGCTCCCAGATCTAACAAAGCCTTTTTAATGGTATGATCCTCAATGATGCAGGGGATAGTGGGGACTCCAGGGTCTTGGAGTTTGGTTGGGGTGGCTATAGTCAATATCTGCTTCACCTTTTCTGCTGTAAAGACCTTCTTAGATAAATGTATCCTAGACGTCTTTTATGATTGCACAAGTCTTTCAAGAACTTGGCATAGGGTGGAATTTGCTTAATTGCATCAAGTAAAGGCAAGTTGATCTTTACTTGCTTAAAAGTTTCCATCATTTCCTCTATTTTACCTTGCCCTTTATCGACAGGGGAAGGTGCTTGCAATGCCTTAGGAAATGAAAAATGTGGGACTACTCCCTCATTTGCAGCCCTAGCCAACTGGTCATCTGTCTTTTTAACTTTGTTATTTTCTTGAGAATCCTCATTCTCTTTTTTATTTAAATTGGGTTGTTCTTGTTGTGTTTTTCCAAAAACCACTTCTTTTTCTTTTCCCAAATCTCTGACAGGCTCACAGCCCACTTGATTATCTACCAGCCGTCCACTCCTCAATGTAGTAACAAATTTAGCCTCCTCCTGGGTGGAGGAAACTTCACCCACTACATATTGTCTCCTTGGGTTATCCAGTGGTTGGCTAGGCAGCCTCCCTTCCTCTCTCTTAGTCAATGCATTAGACAGCTAACTAAGATGGTCCTTTATCTTCTTGATGCTTTGGCTGTGAGAGTGCACAGTTTGGATTAAGGGACCCAAATTCTGCAGTGAGGCCATAACTTGTTCCTCAAAAGAAAGTACTCTCACTGCTGGAGGGGGTGCAGGTTGCTGCACAGGCTGAGCCATGGGTTGGTCCATGGGCTGCCGGTAATGAGGTTTGGGAATATAATTTTGGTGGCAGGATTGAGCATTTCTGTAAGGCATGGGCTGTTGTTGCTACTGCTACTGGTTTGGGTATGCATCTTGTCTCCACCTCAAGTTGGGGTGGTTCCTTCATTGAAACCCAACAGCCGGCTATTGCCCATAGGACTAAGTGGCAGCTACATGTTCTGTAACAAAATCTAGAAATTGGACAGCTGATGGACATTCTTCAAGGGAGTGAGTAGGGGATTGGCAAATAACACATGCCTCTTCCACCCTAGCAGGCATGGTTGACTGCATTGCTCCCATGAGTTTATCAAATTTTAGGGTCAGGCTGTCCACTTTCTTCTCCAAATTACTTTGCACATTTACCTCAAACATCATCCCTCTGGTGGTATTCTCTTTCACCAATCTAGGAGGATCTAGGTCCCTAGACAAGGTCTCCCTCTGCATGGAGTTCTCACTAATGATATCAAACAACTCTCAGGCCTCCTCAGCAGTTTTATGGAGATAGGTGCCACCACAAGAAACATCTACCATGTCTCTGCTTTTGGAATCAATCCCTTGATTAAAACTTTAGACAAGTTGCCATTCAGGGATTTGATGGTAGGGGCACTTCTTTAGGAGTTTTTAATCTCTCCCAAGCTTAGTGAAAATCCTCAGTTGGATCTTGGGCAAATGAGATGATGCCTTTCCTCAACTGGCTTGTTTTGGACATGGGGAAGAATTTGGCCAAGAACTGACATTGAAGATCACTCCAGGACTGAATGCTGTTTGGTGGAAGCATTAACAGCCAGGTCCTGGCTCTATCCTTTAATGAAAAAGGAAAGAGTCTCATCCTGGTTGCCTCCGCCCCCAAACCCGTGATGTTGAAAGTGGTGCAGAGTCCTAAGAATTCATCAATGTGTTTATAAGGATCCTCTTTGGTCAGGCCATGGAATGAGGGTAGCATCTGGATTATGGAAGACTTTATTTCATAATTTCCTTGCGTAGCTGGGAACTGAATGCAGAAGGGGGAATTGTAAACCCCTGGTGCATTAAATTCCTTGAGAGTTCTAGGCTGCTGTTGCTCACCCATTTATGAAAATTCAGCTACAACAGATGTGAGTGGAGTTTGTCTAGATCTGAGAAGCTTTCAACCTCTGGATTTAAAGGGACAATCTGAGGTTGGAGAGTTCTTCTCCCAAACATACACCACTCAGGATCTAATGCAGAGCAATTCTTCAAAACACAACAAACAGGGACAGAAATAAATAACTACTGAATCTAAAAATTAACAGATCTGCCAAATGAAGGGGAGTAGAGGGATACAAACTCAAGAGCAGCCTCCAACACAATGCTCCTCTTTCGTAGCAGCTTCAGATCTAGTGAAATACAAATAGAGTACTGGAAAACAACAAAACATACAAATAAAGTTAGTAAAAAAAATCAAACAACTACTGCAGATCTATAGTCAAAACTAAATCAAACTTAGACCTACCAATTTCAAAAGCATCTCCCCAACAGCGGCACCAAAAACTTGTTGTGGAATTTCTAGAGTGCTGATTATTGTGTCAATCAAAGTAAAACAGAGGATGGGTTTAGCACATCTAAAATATCCTAGGCCTACAAGATATAGGGTCCTTTGTAGCAAGTTTTAATAAGGGAATGTCCACAGGGAGATGAGTTTAAAATATGGTAAATTTCCAGATCAGTGAGAGATCTGGCACCCTAATTAATTCTAAGGAAGCTAAGAAAAAGGGGAGAGGTTAAACAGGGTTGTCACATGAATTGAACTAAACTTCTTGAGATGTGAACTACTGAGATCGAATCCAGAGATCTAGATCTTGCAAATGGAAGGGTTTAAAAATAGAAAATGGAGAAGAGCAGCTTGGAGATTGGTCTCACTGTGATCAGGTTGAGCTGATCATGTTACAAGGGTTCAAAACACACAACTCCCTCAGCTGGCTTCAAGCACAACTGTCGGGTAGAAGATTCCACTCTAAACCAAAGGATTTAACTGATCTTAAGGCTATGGTCTGTCCACTTTAATGGTCACAGACCATCCTATAGACTTCATCGGATCCAAAGGTTTATGGTTGAAGAATCCAATTGAAACCAGAGATTGGACTGCTCTTAAGGCTATGACCTATCCACTTTAATGGTCACAGATCATCCTAGGGAATTCTTCCAAACCAAAGGTTTCAACCAGAGCATTAAAACCACTACAGATGATACAATTTCCAGGTCACACACGCAAGAAATTACAAGAATATCAAATCTAGGGAGATCAAATGGTATCCAAGAGGTCTACTAGTTAAGTGGGTGAGCTGATCAACAGACTCCTCTACACAAATCCGATTGAGCACCAAATGAAACCAAAGGAACTATAGATCTAATTAAATCAATCAAAACAACATTTACACTGCAGTAAAACTCGCTCTACAATGGAATGCTCTCAGATCTATAGTCTGTGCAGCAATTAACCATAATAACACTCTCAACCTTACCCAATTATAGATCTAACCTCTCTCTTCACTGCTCCTAGGGAATTAGCCAACCATAGTTGGGCTAACAGAGGGAAAATAGAATTTCACTGCAAGCACTAATCTCCAGAATTTGATCCAAATCTCGATCTCCCCCAATTGTAATTGGGGATCTCCATATATAGCTTTCCCTCTTGTTTTTCCTGCCAATCTTCCCTTCTAGAAGGTCCTCAGAGTTTGTTAGAGTTCTGCTAGAGCACATGGGTTGGTTAGGATTTCCTAGGGCATCTTTTAGATCATCGTGCCGGTCACCAATGTGGCTCAGTTTTCGTGCAGCAGGTCACCAAGTTACAGCGTGTGAATCGCCGATTTTCTGAGAAGTTCTTCACATGATTTCGATTGGTTCAGGAAGCTTTCGACAGGTTCAAATGGAGCTTTTTGGTCCTTTCACTAGGTTCTTAGATCTCTTCGACAAGTTTCGATCGGATGAGCCTTCTCTTAGAGCTTCAACATTCTCGCTCTCTGCCTAGAGCATTCGACAGGTTAGGAAAGCTTTTCGATAGGTTGGAGGACCATTTCGATAGGTTTTGCTTCTGCGTCTCCATCTCGTTAAGTTTAGGGAACCATTCGATAGGTTCAGGAAGCCATTCGATAGGGTCCTCTTACACCTTAGGCAACCTTTCGATAGGATGGTTCCTCCTTTCTTACAGCTGCTCGATAGGTTCTTGGATCCTATCAAACTCCTCAATCCACATGAATCCATTCTTCTTCTGCCTTCAGATCCTATCGAAACCTTTCCAATTGCACGAATTCCTTCTTTCTTTGCTTTTAGCTCCTATCGAAGTCTTCAAATGACCTCTCGATAGGATGTTTTGAGCCTATTTTTACTTCCTTCACCTTACCCTACTGTAGCCACGCGCTCTAAGGGCCCAATGTTGTGCAGCCCTCTTGTGTGCCATTATTGGGTCTGCACTGTGCTGAGAGATGGACTTCTTTGTGTGGCATTCTTGAGTGGTTTTTTGTATTTATCCTATCTTTTATTACTATCTACAAAATAAGCTCAACAGAGGTTTGTTAATGTGCTCACAGGTCCATCAAAGGTTAGGTTAAGGGGTGAAAACTGGCATTTTCCACTACTTAATAGGGGGCCCACATGAATTTATACTTATGCCCTATGGGCTCAATTTGCCATATCTTTTGATGTATACCTCCGATTTGGGTGATTCTTGAACCGTTGGAAAGCTAACAACCTTTACTTTTCAATGGTCTGAGATTCAATCATAGTAGAGGGCCATAGCCGATTCCAGTGCACCCCTCCTCAATCATTTACTTGATAAGGTTAGGTTTAGGTTCGGAACAGGTTCTAAGGGTCGGGATTGATTTCTAAAGGTTCAGGTCAGGTTCCTAAGGGATCTAGGGTGATTCCTAAGGGTTTGGAAAGGTTCTTAAGGGTTCGTAAGGTTCTTAAAGGTTCTTAAGGGTTCTAAAGGTCCTAAAGGTTCCATACATGTCATCAAAAGCTCATAATTGCACCTCTCGAAAGGTGTTTCGATCGAGCCTTGGGCCAAATTTGGGTGTCTACAGATGCCCCTCTTTGGTATCCGATCATAAATGATCGAATGCCAAAAAAAAAAGAGACATCCGAAGAGGCCCAAGGCATTACTAACGGGTTCGCTATATTCGGAATAAATTTTAAGCATCAAATGTGTAACACGGTGAGAAAACAAAAGCCTTGGGACGTCAGGCCAAACATTCGTTTCTCAAGGTAATCGGTTCCCAAGCAATTAGCGACATTACTGGTCATAATCGAGGTGGAATGAGTTGTGAACTCTCTATAGTCGGGAAAGATGTTCGCTTCTCGAGATGATTTTAAAGGTATCTGATGTTTAAAATTCATTCTGAATGCAATAGCTTTGTGAGTAAAAAGGGGGGGGAGATCAACTCACATTCAAAGATAGGCGTGAAGTAAGCATACGTAAGGCTCCATAATTTGCGTTCAATCCTACAAGGCATTTGATAGCCCCATCTGACTGTTCGCTGGTGCCCCTGCTAAAAGCAGGGTTCGAGGTCTTTGGGTGAACCCATCGACCCTGAAGTTTATTTAGCATGACTGCCCGAGCGAAGTGAATAGATGTCACAATGTTGTTTGGGAGTGCGTGCTATTTTCGAAAGCATGCCTTAGATTAACATGGCCTAGAGCATCCAGCTTTGATTACCTTGAACAGATCCAACCAAATATTAGGGTATCTCCATGAAGGGACATCCAATCCTGGTCTCTACTGACAATTATCATAAACATCAATTAACTATGCGTAGTCATGCACCCATCAGGGGCAATAAGCAATAAAAAAAATGATGGAAGCCCTGACTTGGAGCCGCTTGGGTACGATTTATGAGGACAAACGACCATCATACGGATACCCAGAAGCATGGCATACACTTTACAGGGATACCACTGCCCATACAGGTTTTAAGCTTGCAAAAAATAAAAAGGAAATGAACCCTTCTGAATGCATGGTTGCACATAGTTTGATTGACACGTAATCTCATTCTCAACAGGCTGGTCTCAACCAACGATTGACCTTTTCCAACGGAGAATCTGAAGCTTAAGATACTTAAGTTCATATGGATCCAACACAGGGCGCTCATTGCGAAAATTTAGCAGTGGAGTTGACTCGATCAAAACATTGACTATTTGACCGGGGCCGACACCGTTGCTCCTACCTTAAAGCAGGATCCAAAGATCCGAGGAAAACCTCTGACTCAGAACTTTAATATGGCACAGCTGCATTACTGATAAAATATTAACATTTTACCGCCTTATGCTTGTGCGTCTCTGTGGGGAATACAAACCTGTTTATGATTTTTCTATCATTTTATGTGATTTTTTTGAATTTTTCAACTGTCATTTTATGTGACTTTTTTGGAGTTTTGAAATTATTATTTTATATGATTTTTTGGAATTTTGAAGCTATCATTTTATGTGGATTTTTCTTGTGAATACTTCTGATTTCTTTGTGGGGATTTCTTTTGGATTTTTCTTTATATTTTCCTTTGTAGGACCGGGGTGCTCATTGATCTCGATCCGCTTTTATTTTAGCACGACTCTCTTGGCAAGTCGAAAGATGATCGAAATGCTGCCTTGGGAGCGCGTGCATCTGTTGGGAGCGACAGAACTAACAAAAAGAGTGGGGGGGGGACCGGCCTTCCCATCTGGCCCGTACCAGGCCCAAGACCCGACCTAAGTGCCTGACGTAATTATTAGTTATGCCAGGCCACTAGGGGCCTCAAAATAGCCTGGTGTAATTAATAGTTGCGCCAAGCAAAAGGTGGGAAACATTTTGCCTGGCACAACTATTAGTTACGCCGGACTTGGCTGGGGGGAATTTAAACAGCCCGAGTTCGGGCTGGGGGCTTTATTTCAAAATTTTCTCCCCCTCCTTCCTCTTTGAAACCGAAAATCGCCCCCCTCCTAGGGTTCATTTGCATTGCCTCTACGTGTGCCCCATTGCCGTTGCTTTGCTTGTGTGGATCGATCGTTGGCTCACGCTAGATCAAAGACCCCCTTTTTCTCTCTAAAGGTACCCATTTTCTTTGATTTTTCTTGCTTTTTCCTGTAGATTTGATCATGATCTTGTATTCTTTGATGAGTAGTGGTTTATTTATATGGTGTGTATGTTTATTGATGAAGTGTGGATGATTCTTCATGAACAATGCTCTATTTTGTTATTTCATGGATTTATTGGTGCCTAATATATATATTTTTTTGTTGTTTTTATTTGTGTCTATGGAAAGGGCTTTTTGGTTTATATTTTTTGCAAAGAAAATTTTTGTTTTTGTTTTTATTAAAATAAAGCAAAGGATTTTTTTTTTTTTGATTTTTTCGGTTGATTGATTTTTATTTTTATTTTTGTAAGTAAAGGATTTTTTTGTTCTTGTTTTTATATTTGGAAGGTAAAGTGAAGAGAATTTTTTTGTTTTTGGTTTTTACTTTTTATTTTGACAAACAAAGTAAAGGATTATTATTTTAATAATAAGCTTTTTTTTACTTTTGTGAATAAGGTAAAGGATAAATTTTTTGTTATCGGTTTTTTTTGTTTTTAGGAACACGAAGAAATGGCTGTTTGTTTTTTCCTTGGGACCTAAGGAGAAGAGAAATATTTTTTTGTTTAGAAGCGTGATGATGATTTCTTTCTCTCCCTTTTTTGCTTTTGTTTTTCTAGACATAAAGGGAGGATTTTTTTTTTTTTCTAAGTGTAGAAGAAGGGCCCTTCTTTATTATTTCTTTAGAAACATAAATGATTTTATTTGATTCTAACTTACTTTATTTTCAAATACAGGAGGGGAAAATTTTATTTTTGTTCATTTTCTGAAGAGAAGATTTTTTTTGCATTTTCAACCTAAAAGGGATCTCTTTTTTTCGTTTAGGCATGTGTATCACTCATTTATGAAAATATGTTAAAAGAAAGGGGAAGGGTGAGTGATGTCGCTCCAAGTGTGCCATAATTGTGTGCATTATGAATCAAAAATTAAAGAATTAAAGAATGCTAGGTTATATGGATGTTAACTTATGAAAGGGATATCAGCACATTGGCGCTAACACTGGCCTGCAAGATCAGGGCCAATTGTAGCAAGTTTTAAAAGTAAGTATTTCAAGATCGTCCACAGAGAATTTTGTCTAAACTGAGAGATAAACCTCCAGATCTGTGCTACCAGATCTGGCTCTATAATTATCTAAAAAAAAGAATAGATAAAAGAGAGTGTTGGATTGTGTCACATTTAACTATAAGCAAATAAAGAAAAGAACTAACTACATGATCCAGATCCGAGTTGGGGAGATGTTTAAAATAAGACAAATGCAGAAATAATAGCTTCATGTACTTTAGCCTCTGAATTTTAATGGAGAATCAGAGTTCAACAGGCAGATTCAATCTTCATCTCGGCTACCGGAGATGTAAGAGAAATAAATCGAATTAAGGAATAGGTTTAGACTTATGGCTATGATCATCACTTAAATGGTCACAGATCATCCAATAGTTGTGGCCTATTCTTTAGTTCGAGAACATGAACATCACTATAAATCTTTGCTAGAATTAGGTTACCAACGCTAATTCATGCAGTGATGAATTAAGGGAAGTTGCATGCGGATGAGTGAATCTAAAGAAGTCTAATGCACTAAGGTGAACATTGTAACCCTCGACATGACTCCAATGGAGAAGACACAAATTACAAAGAACCTTTTAAAATCCAAAATTACAATTACAGAGCACGGCTTCTTAGAGAGCCCTCGGACTTACTCTTGAATCCGAACTTGGAAGTATAAATCACTCACAATGGCTCTCAAAGGTAAACTACAAGAAGGGATTACGGGGTTCGGATAAGCTATCCGACCGAATGAGAAAACAGAGATGAAAACTCTAAAATCTGGATGCCCAATTTGGGCGTAATGGCTTCTATTTATACTTTTTCCTCCATCCTGCGCATGGTGGATTGACCAATCAGAATGCTTTAGATCTGGATTGCCCAATGAGGGTTGAGCACGGGATCCAGATCTGTTTTGGCCAATGGAAATGCTCGATCTGGTTCGCCAATCGGTGCGAAGCATCAATTTCATTATGGGTTTGAAATTGCTTGAGCTTCTGGAAGTCTCCGCCAGGTTATTTAACTTTGAGCGCTCACATGGGTTGGAATTTGCCTTCGGATCTTGATTGGAACCTTCCGGAATGTTACTGGACTTTTGATTGCATTGGGGCACATGCAAAGTTTCCTGAAATACCCTTGGACGGTGCAAATCCCGAATGCCATTTCGCATAGTTTAAGGGCTTTTTAGAAAGTAGTTTGGCTCGAGCTCTCTTCGCAAAGCATTTTGGCTTGGAGATCTTTTCGTGGGGTTTCAGTTCTTGTTCAATTGGTCTTCTTCTTTTCGCGGTAAATCTTCTATTCGAACAGTTCAGTATCCTTCGAAAAGCTCATTTGCAGTTTATTCTCTCTTCGCTTAGTCTCAGGTTCTTTGCGAATAGTAGAAGTTCTTTGCGAATTGAACTCTAGGCTCCCATTCTTCTTTGCGAATTGACTTTTAACTTGATTTTTCTTTGAATGGCTCTCTCTCTTGCTTGGTCTTTGCGCTCTTTTAGACCCTCTTTAGCCATTCTTTGTTTGCCTTCTTTAAACTTGACATGAGTCATCGACTTTTTGATCTTTTGGGATGCTTTTTTGATTTGGACTGTCTGATTGGTTAGGCAGTAAAATGCACACTAAAGCACTTATTTAGTCTTCTCAAGGGTCTTTCAAGGCTCATGTTTAGGGGTGAAAATGGTATTTTCACTACTTAACACACCCCAAACCTAAGCTTTGCTAGTCCCCCGAGCAAAGAAACGTAAAAGCAAAATAAAGAGCCACTTTGTAGGAAGCACAGTGCATTTAGCATATGCAACAAGCTTTTAAACCCTAGGTGATCCCTAGAGGAGGAGTGAAGTCTCTGAGGGTTTTCAAAGTGAAGGTACCCACAAACTTCTCCATGGGACGTTGGCATTAGTGCTTTGTCATCCCATGAGCAATCAAAGATCAAAATTAGTTACTCTTGAATCAATGTTTAAACAGAAATTTAGGTTTATTGTTTGCAAGGGATTTCAACATTTATAAACCTTATGAATGTTTCACTCTTTCCAATCATGAGCAGCCATAGAAATCATGCAAATGTGTCGCCAGAGTTCATCATTTGAATAAAAATTAGGTTATAAGTCATACTTAATGTGCTCAAGTTCCAACCCAAACACTTACCGTGTACTCTCATCAAGATTTTTGTTGAAGGGTTCATTTTCACTCAAGCTCAAGAGCGTTACATCTCCCAAATGGATTTGTAAGCATGAGCATAGGCATGATTCTCGTGTCTTTGGCATCCTTGACATCTCCTCACCATAGATTGGGAAACTGCTTATCTCCACATGACAGTTCACTCAACTTTGGATCACAAGGACTTTTAGGCTGGGTTTGTTGTATGGCTCGTGGAGTGAGGTTTCAGGGATAGGAAGGTTGAACTGGTGTTTGGATTTTTGAGAAGTCAGAAATTGAAGGAGGTGGTTCATGACTCCACCTTCTTGAGTTTAGCTTCTTTTGAGATTCTCGTGTTCAAAGTACTCAGTTCTTCTTCCTTTGATCTTGAATTTTCAACATAAAGTTCCCCTTTTTGCCTTTTTTTTTGCTTGCTTCTTTTTCACATTGTTTTTCTTTTACTTTCTCAGTCACCATACTGCCCATTTTTGAGGTATTTCTTCTTTATTTATTTTGATATTTGCCCAGAAATGTTCCATCTTTACTTCTTACTCCTTTAACTCCGAATTCTCAAGGTGAGGGAAGGCTGAATTGGTTCCATTGGTTCGGTGCAAGAAAAATGGGTGTTTTGATGAAGCATTGTAGGATTTATAGCTCAATTGGGGTACAAACAAGGGCGGATCTTTCTTGGTTGGTTCTCATTAAGCTCAAGTGTCCAAAGAAGGCCTTGATCTTTTCCTCGATTTCATGAATCTTTGTTGCTTGTTTTGATTTGGAGTTTCCTAATTTCTAGTGGATCTAATGCCTCGGCCAGTCCTTTGAATCGAGAAAGGGTTGCCTCAGTCACTCTTCAACAGAGATGTAAAACATATAGGCTCAATTCTCACTGGTTATGGTTTTTCCTTGAGCTTTTAAGTATATCTTTACCTTTTTCTCTTCCTGTGGACTTGCTATGTGCTGATACAAGTGTATTTTCCTGGTGTTAACATCATGGAAATGTGGAATATTGTAGGGTTTAGAATGTCTAAATTCTGGCAAAGAAAATTTTAAAATTTCCACATTGTCATGATTCTTAAGTAAATTGATTCATTTCCTGATTACTTTGGTGATTGTGATGCCCTTATGCTAATTATCCCATGGGCAGGACCTGTTTGCCATACCCCCAAACCTATGGGGAACAGTGTCCTCACTGGTTCAAAGGTGGCATGGTCACATTATACCGAAAAAATTGAAACAAGGCAGCAACAATAAGAAGAAAAAAATAAACAGCAGAAAAAAAATAAATAAATAAATAAATAAATAAATAAAAATGACATGGAGAATGGGAGAAAGTAAAGTTTATTAACTAGAAACATTTTACATAAAAAAAAAAAAAAATAAAGATGAATAGGGAGTGTGTTTAGGGAGGTGGGGGGTGGTGGAGGTGGAGGGTGGAAGTGGCGGGAAGGTTGAGTTTTTGTTTTTTCTGAGGAGCCTGGAGTTGGGCCTCCTTTTCATTGGCCAAAATGGCGAGGACCTCTTCAAATTCGGTCCCCAGGAGGTGGGCGGATCTGCACCTTCGGTGGTGGTGGGTCCCGACCACATGGGGTAAAAGCAGTGTCGTGGCTTATTGGCAGTGGTCGGTCATTTTGGAAGGGTGGGGAAAGATGTGGGGGAATTTGGTAGAGGTTGGTTATTTATAGGTAAGGTGGGGAAGCCGAAAGGGTGGGACTTGAATGGGGGTGGCTACCTCCTCTGGGCTGGGAATGGGCAAGTCTGCTAGGAGTAAGGCAAGGTTGGGTGAGATGGGTGGGGTTTGAATAATAGGGGTGGTGGGTGTGGAAGGGGTATCTGGAATGGCAATGATAGATGGAGGGCTATCTGGGATAGGGGAGGGGGTGGGGGTGTAAGGGACCAGGCCTTCAATGGCAGTCAGAGGTGCAGCGAAGAGCCGACCCTCGGGGATATGAGCAAGGGTAAGGGTTGGGTGAGGCTCACCAAGTTTGAGGCTCCTCTTCTTCTGTAACCAGAAATGGTTCTCTTTCAATTCCAGCAGAAAGAGCGAGCTCGTTCAGTTCAAGATGTTCTTCAATGGGCTCAACAAATTACTGTGTGAATTAGCGGAAGTTGTGCAAAGAAAAGTCTGTTAGGGAGTGTTTGTCTTAACATGGCCTCACGCTTGTAGTCCAGCCTTTTTCCAAAATTGTGAGGGTTAATACCTCAAAGGGCTCTTCTCTGGAAATGTCAAATTTGGCTCTCAAAAGGGTGTCGGTCTTCCAAAAGGTAGGCCGCCAATCTTTGTTCCTTTTTACTTTAGCACTAACATCACCATGGCCTCAGATTAGCAAAGGGCATTGAAGAATTGCCCCTTTGAAAAGTGAAACAGGCTTCTAAAATGGGGTTCTCCTTTCTTGGGTGTGCCACCGTGACATAGAGGCTCCCTCAGTAAAATTGAATCCATCAAGATCGAGGGGAAGATCTCTCCTCATTATGGATTGCCCAGATCCAACCATTCCTTGTGTCAAATGGGCAGCCATGTCTCTAAAAGAGGTCATTCTGGGAGGGCTAGGGGTCCCTCGGGGTTAAATCGAAAAGGAATTCCCAAAGGCATGCCCAATGTCTTCAAGATTACTAGAAGATCACAGTTGTCTATGAAGATTACTAGGGTTGGCACATCGGCTGATCTTCTGTCACCATGGTGAGGTTTTGGTACCACAACTTTGTCATCCGTGGGTAGATTTTCTCGTAAAGGGTAAGGATGGTGTTGATGGAGGCTGCGTGAGATATCTTAAAGACAGTTCTGTCTGGTTTGGAGGAGAAAAAGTTTCATCCACCGATTGGGAGTATCTTGAGGCATCAATAAAGGGATTAGGCAAAACCAAATGGAGGGTAGGGAGACAATTGAGATTCTGGAAACATCGAGAGCTCTTCATGGCGACTTTCTTTCCTTTCTCAAATCATCTTTTGTTCATGGATAGTTTTCTCTTTGTAGATTTTGGGACTTTGCCTTTGGCTTTTGGGGGTGTTTTGGTCTTCTTGGTGAAGATTTAGGAACATGGCGAAAGGATTTCTCTGTTTTCCCATATTTAAAATGGCCTCAAGTGTATGCTTAACTACCAATCCACGAAAAATTTGAGCAAGAATAGAGAAAGTTACCGCGATCTAGGGGTTTCTCTGTTGGGTTTCTTTGCTTTGAAACGGATCGGTGGGCTCTACCCTTTTGATTTCGACAAGAGAAAAAGCGAAGATTAGAATAGATGGTGGTTATTCGTGTGGAGCTCGTGAGAGAAGAGGGTGAGCTAGGGTTTTGAAAAGGGTTTTGCTTGGGAGAGTGTTTGCGATATCCGGTGACTTTCAAAATGACCTAATATACTAACAAGTAAAATCATAAAGCACCCTTAAGTGTTCGAAAAGTTCCAAAAGAGTCCTTTTCTCTATTTGAATAGCAAAGTGTCTTCGAAAGGTAAAAATCTTGAGAAAGTGTAGTTAGAAGAAGCAGCTTGATATGTCTATTCAAATGGATTTGGCTCGGAAGATCTTTTCGCAAAGGACTTCTCCCAGATTTTCTATTCAAAAGGAAATTTTAACTATTCGAGCGGAACATGGTTCTTTTAGTAGTTCATTACGCTCGAATCAATTCAATAGAACTTTGAACTTTTGAAAAGTACTTTTACTTTGCGATTTGAACTTTGAAGTGTATTTACACTATGCGTACAAGAAAAATAGACGAAGCTTGACAAAATCGGAAAAACATGTTGTACAAACATATTATACACTTTTCTACCATCGATTTTTTGGAGATTCATGATGATAGGTGGGCAAAGAAGGGCTCTGGGTGTTTTCAATGCATGGTTTGAGCCTCCGACCATTTACCTTGAGTATTCTTCCATCCTTGGGATCTGAATATCCACAGACTCCCCGAGGGGAGGCCTTGATGACAAGTATGGCCCTTCCCATCCTGGATCTCAATTTGCTGTGAAAGAATTTAAGTTTAGAGTTGAATAACCATACCTTGGACCCCGGTATGAACTCTTTCTCATGAGGCTCCTATCATGGAATGATTTAACCTTTTCTTTGTACAACTGGAGCTAGTGTAGGCATCCATCCTCGCTTCTTCCAGCTTCGTTGAGTTGAAGCTTCTGTGGTTACCAAAGCAACAGCTTAGATCCATATTAAAAGTTTTGATTGCCCACAAGGCCTTATATTCTAATTCTCGGTAGATGGCATGCCTTGCCATAAACCAAAAGGGACATCCTATAGGAGTCTTGTAGGCGCTCAGTATGCCCACAAAGCATCATTAAGCTTAAAGGACCCGATCCTTTCTCGTCTTCTTCATGCTTTTTTCCAAAATGTGTTTGATCTCTCTATTTGAAATTCCACCGTCCACCGGTTTGTGGATGATAGGGAGTGGCTACTCGTGAGTGACAGAGTACTTTTTAATAGAGAGTCAAACCGCTGTTGCAAAAAGTGGCTTCCCCATCACTAATGATGGCCTGGGAATCCAAATCTGGAAAAATGTGGTCTTTGAGGAATCTTAAAACCACTTTGTGATCATTGATTTGGTAGCTATGGCCTCAATCCACTTGGAGACATAATCCACGCTACCAAGATGAAATTGTTTCCATTAGAAGGGAAAGGGCCCATAAAATCTATGCCCCAAACATCAAACAACTCAACTACTGTGATTGGTCGTAGGGCATTGAGTTTCTTTTGGAAATCTTGCTTTTGGCGCTCGCAAGATTTACAAGTTGTAAGGCATCTTTAAAGATTGTGGGCCAATAGCAGAATTTTTGCAAATTTGTTTTATTGCCACGAAATGGCCTCCACAGCTGTTCATGA
The DNA here is from genome assembly GCA_021018995.1 of Chloranthus sessilifolius. NCBI lineage: Eukaryota > Viridiplantae > Streptophyta > Magnoliopsida > Chloranthales > Chloranthaceae > Chloranthus > Chloranthus sessilifolius. Next base: position 150,183,884 of record CM037584.1, on the reverse strand, counting down.
CACATTGACAATATGCCGTGGAATTCATGGTCCGGGACACACTTTTCGATCACTTGGTTCGCACAATTCTTGAATAGATAAGGATCTTCCCAAATGAAATGTTTAACTTGTGAGAAGAAAAGATCTTTATCCATTCTATTCCAATGTTGAGGAATCTCCAATAGCCAAGAAGTTGACTATGTTTGCAAACCAAGGATCGGGTATTGATGGCAAAAGTTGCTCATCGAAATGATTCATTAATGGGTAAGCTATCATCCTCGATTGAGAATTCGGATAAGTGATCACCACCACATTCTCCACTCCTTTCTTATCCTTAATTTGTAGATCAAACTCCGTAATAGGAGGATCCACCTGATTAACTGGCTTGGTATCCTTCTTAGAGGAAGGTACTTTAGGGCAGAGTGGTCAAGAACACCACAATTTGTGAACCTAAAACATAAGGCTGAATTTTTCCAATGCAAACACAATGGCCAGCAGCTCTTTCTCGCTTGTCGTAGTTGAGCTGGGCATCTATCATGGATCTCGGCATAAGCTATGACATGGGGAAGCTTATCCTTTCTCCGCCTAGGACAGCTCCTAGGGCATAGTCCGATGCATCACACATCAGCTCAAAGGGCAATGAATAGTCAGGGGCGCAAGATGGGAGCTGAAATCGAGACATTTCTTAAGGACCTCAAAGGTTGTCATGCATTCATTAGTAAACACAAAAGGAACATCTTGACACAAGAAATGATGAGTGGCTTGGAAATTTTATCAAATCTTTGATGAACCTCCTATAAAATCCTCGCATGCCCTAAGAAACTTCCGATTTGCTTAGCCTGGGAGGAGGCAAATGTGCAATTAGATCAATTTTGCTTGGTCCACCTCTATGCCTTTATGGGAGACCACATGTCCTAGGACAATGCCTTGGGTGACCATAAAATGACTCTTTTCCCAAATTAGAACCAAATTGGTTTCTTCACATCTTTGCAACACCAACTTGAGGTGGTGTAAGCATTGGGAAAAGTCTCCATAAATTGAAAAGTCATCCATGAAGATCTCCATGAATTGATCAATCATGTCGTAAAAGATGGCATACATGCATCTTTGAAAAGTAGCAGGCATTGCAAAGACCAAAGGGCATCCTCCTATAGGCAAAAGTGCCAAAGGTGTGAAGGTGGTCTTTCTTAGTCCTGTGGGTACATTGTGGATCTGGTTGTAACCAGAGTACCCATCAAGGAAGTGTAGTAAGCTTTGGCTCGCAAGCTTATCAAGGATTTGGTCAATGAAGGGAGGAGGAAATGGTCTTTCCTTGTCATGGTATTTAATTTTCGTAGTCTATGCGGACCCTCCATCCAGTTGTTTGTCCGGTGGACATAAGTTTACTGATTAAATTGCTACAATGATGATGCTGATTTCTTAGGCACCACTGTGGGTGCTACCAGCGAATCTGAAATGGGGTAAATGACCCCAGATCTAGCTTGACAACAACTTCCTTCATTACCACTTCTTGCATGTGAGGATTCAACCTTCTTTGCATTTCTCTAGAAGGCTTGGCATCCTCTTCTGTGGATCTTATGCATGCATACACTGGTGGTTTATTCCTCCTAAATCAGCAATGGTCCACCCAATTGCTTTCTTGTCTTGTTTTAGAACTACCAACTCCTCTTCTTGCTCCTTTGTAAGGGAGGAAGAAATAATCATGTAGTAGTGTTTGATGATCTCCCAAAACACATATTTCAGATTTTTGGGGAGCCGTTTGAGTTCCAATTCTGTGGGCCGAGAAAAGAGGGCAGCAAAGGTACCTTGGTAACTTGTGGAAGAGGGAGAGGAGCAGTCTCCAAGAGAGAGAACTTGATGATCACAGAGTGCCTTGCACAAAGCACTCTGCTGAATTTGATCTCCTTTTCCTTCTTTCTCGTGGATCCCCAATCATTTTTAAATTACGTGGTGGAGTCTTTACCTTGCGTAAATGTTTGTAAAGACTCCTCCACCATTTCATCAATGATGTCAACATGGAAACATTCCTCCAGAGAATTGAGGTTGAGTAACAAAGATTATACACATTCAATTTAACTTTCATATTTCCAAAAGACACCTCCATGATGCCGCACTGCATTGAATGCATGCATTAGTCAGAGCTGTGAATGGTCTTCCTGAATGACAGGATGGCGTAGTACTTTTGGTTGGTTCCATGTCCAACACCAAAAAGTCGCAGGTAGAAAAACTTGTCTACTCCTACCAAAACATCTTCAATCAACCCCATAGGTTTCCTTTCGGATCTGTCACTAGCTGTAAATACACACTTGAGTGGGTTTCAATTCTCCCAAACCTAGCTTCTCATAGATGTAATTAGGGAAGCGGGTTGACACTAGCACCCAGATCTAGCAAGGCTTTCTCAATGGTGTGCTCCCCAATGATGCAGGGATTGTGGGGATTCCAGGTCTTGCATCTTAGGTGGTGTTGCAATTGATAGCACTTGGTTGATTTTCTCCACAAAGAAAGGCCTTCTTGGATAAATGTATCCTAGATTGCCTTTTGTGGGTGCACACCTCTTTGAGAAATTTTGCATAGCGAGGACTGTTTGATTGCATCAAGTAGGTAGATTAATTTTAACTTGCTTGAATGTCTCCATCATTTCCTCAATTTTTGTGTTTCCTTTGTCAAAAGGAGAAACTGACTTCATTGCATGGGGAAAAGGGAGGTGAGGAACAAATTTCTCCTCCTCATCTTTTCAACAATTTTGTTATTTTTCTGTTTTCATTTTTTGAATTTTTCGATGTAAATCAATGTACCATATTGCTATCCAAATTGTTGTTCTGCACTTGTTCTTCATCTTTTCCTCTTCACTACCCAATCGTGTTGTTTATTATTCTTCCACTTCTCAAAGTAGTCACAGCTTTGATTTCCTCATGGCCATTTGAGGATTCTCCAACCATGAACTGTCCTTTAGGATTGTTCACAGCTTGGCTGGGTAGTTTACCCTTTTCTCTCTTAGCCAAAGAATTTGACAGTTGGCCCAGTTTCTTCAATTTTTAATGCTCTGTTGTGAAGGTTCACTCCGAGACAGAGTTCCAAGATTTTGAAGTGAACTCAAGACCTGCTCTTCAAAGGTCGGGGATCTAGGAGGGCAGGGCTGGTGCATCCCGCATGGCTTGTTGTTGGTTAGTCATTGAAAATTTGATTTATTATAAAAATTCTCGATATGGTGAAAGGTGTTTGAAAGGTAATTGATTTTTGAATGCCGTCGTTGGGGCTGGTAATTTCCTGATTCCACCGAGATTAGGATGAGATCTCCATGGGTAGTCATTCGAATAGCATCTGTCCATAAGATCGAAATGCATGAGCTTGTTCCATCATGAGTTCGAAATTGTGATGTAGAAGGACATTGATCAATGGAATGAGTGGGGGTGGCATATCGGACATGCCTCCTCTACTCTTGACCCATTTGGAGCTTTAAATGAGTCCATCGGTCTATCAAATTTTGTGGTCAAATTATCCACTTTCCTCTCGACTCATTGACTTCATAAACTTTCCCTCTTGTGAATTGGGGATTATTCATCCTGGATTCTCGGTGTCCCTTGGCGTAGATTCCTCGGGTTGAATTTTCTCCAATCACCTCAAAGAGGTCCCAAACCTCTTCAATGCTTTTACAAATAGGTACCTCCACAAGAGGCATCCACCATGTTCTTGCCCTTCCGATCAGTTCCTTGATAGAAGCTTTGAACCAATGCCATTTAGGAATTTGATGGTGAGGGCATTGCCTATATGATTCTTTAAACCTTTCCCATGCTTCATGGAAAGTTTCAGATTGAGTTTTGGGAGAAAGAGATGATGCTTTGTCTCATTGGCTGGTTTTAGTCATTGGGAAATATTTTGACAAAATTGACATTGCAAATCATTCCATGATGTGATGTCGTTTGGTGCTAACATAGATAACCATGCTCTAGCTTTGTCCTTTAATGAAAAAGGAAAGAGCCTAAGCTTGGTTGCCTCGGACCAGTCTAACTATGTTAAATGTTGTGCATAAAGCCGAAATTCATCAATGTGTTTGTAAGGGTCTTCCTTACTCAATCCATGGAATGAAGGCAACATTTGGATGGTGGAGGACTTAATTTCATAATTTCCCTCCATGTGGGAAATTGAATGCAAAGTGGGGAATTATAAGCACGGGGCAAAGTAGTCTCTTAACAATCTCTGTTCTTCACCCATTTCAGCAGATGTCCTGTGATGTATGTCGGTTTCTTTGGTGTCTTTCATCTTCTGTATTTAACGGGAGATTCTCAGATTGAGGGTTCTCTCGCCAAACATACAACTCGAGAGAGAGTTTGGTACAGCAAACCTGTCTATTTAAGAACTTTCCTTTCCTTTTACACAGCTGTATGCTGCATAAAAATAACAACAAAATTAATAAATGACTGATAAATAAATGAAAATAAACATAGGTCTATCTATTTTAGAACAAACTTCCCCGGCAACGGCGCCAAAAACTTGTTGTCGCTCCAAGTGTGCCATAATTGTGTGCATTATGAATCAAAAATTAAAGAATTAAAGAATGCTAGGTTATATGGATGTTAACTTATGAAAGGGATATCAGCACATTGGGGCTAACACTGGCCTGCAAGATCAGGGCCAATTGTAGCAAGTTTTAAAAGTAAGTATTTCAAGATCGTCCACAGAGAAGTTTGTCTAAAATGAGAGATAAACCTCCAGATCTGTGCTACCAGATCTGGCTCTATAATTATCTAAAAAGAAGAATAGATAAAAGAGAGTGTTGGATTGTGCCACATTTAACTATAAGCAAATAAAGAAAAGAACTAACTACATGATCCAGATCCGAGTTGGGGAAATGTTTAAAATAAGACAAATGTAGAAATAATAGCTTCATGTACTTTAGCCTCGAATTTTAATGGAGAATCAGAGTTCAACAGAGCAGATTCAATCTTCATCTCGGCTACCGACGATGTAAGAGAAATAAATCCAATTAAGGAATAGGTTTAGACTTATGGCTATGATCATCCACTTAAATGGTCACAGATCATCCAATAGTTGTGGCCTATTCTTTAGTTCGTAACATGAACATCATCAGAATGCCGCTAGAATTAGGTTACCAACGCTAATTCGCATAGGGTGATGAATTAAGGAAGTTGCATGCGGATGAGTGAATCTAAAGAAGTCTAATGCACTAAGGTGAACATTCAAAACCCTCGACATGACTCCAATGGAGAAGACACAAATTACAAAGAACCTTTTAAAATCCAAAATTACAATTACAGAAAGACGGCTTCTTAGAGAGCCCTCACTTACAGCCTTGAACCGAACTTGGAAGTACAAATCACTCACAATGGCTCTCAAAGGTAAACTAGTGAAGGATTACAGGGGGTTCGGATAAGCTATCCGGACCGGAATGAGGGAAACAGAGATGAAAACTCTAAAACTGGATGCCCAATTTGGGCGAATGGCTTCTCTATTTATACTTTTTCCTCCATCCTCGCAGCATGGTCGGATTGACCAATCGAATGCTTTAGATCTGGATTGCCCAATGAGGGTTGAGCACGGGGATCCAGATCTGTTTTTTGGCCAATGGAAATGCTCGATCCGGTTCGCCAATCAGTGCCGAAGCATCAATTTTATGGGTTTGAAATTCGCTTGAGCTTACGGAAGTTCCTGTGTAATTTAACTTTGGGCGCTCACATGGGTTGGAATATGCCTTCGGATCTTGATTGGAACCTTCCGGAATGTTCCTGGTCTTTTGATTGCATTGGGGCGCATGCAAAGTTTCCTGAAATACCCTTCGGACGAGCTGCAAATCCCCAGAATGCCATTTCGCATAGTTTAAGGGCTTTTTCGCAAAGTAGTTTGGCTCCAGAAGCTCTCTTCGCAAAGCATTTTGGCTTCAGGAGATCTTTTTGTGGGGTTTCAGTTCTTGTTCGAATTGGTCTTCTCTTCTTTTCGCAGAGGTAAATCTTCTATTCGAACAGTTCTGTATCCTTTTGAAAAGCTCATTTGCAGTTTATTCTCTCTTTGCTTAGTCTCAGGTTCTTTGCGAATAGTAGAAGTTCTTTGCGAATTGAACTCTAGGCTCCCATTCTTCTTTGCGAATTGACTTTTAACTTGATTTTTTCTTTGCGAATGGCTCTCTCTCTTGCTTCAGGTCTTTGTCTGCTCTTTTAGACCCTCTTTAGCCATTGCTGAGGCTGTTTCTTCACTCCTTCTTTAAACTTGACATGAGCTGTCAGCTTTTTGATCTTTTTGGGATGCTTTTCGGATTTGGACCTGTCTGATTGGTTAGCTGTAAAATGCACACTAAAGCACTTATTTAGTCTTCTCAAGGGTCTTTCAAGGCTCATGTTTAGGGGTGAAAAATGGTATTTTTCACTACTTAACAGTGAGCATACTTACGTCCCGTTTGCAGCATAGAATATCATGGCTCTTTATCATTGATCTGCTCTGACGTGACTACTTTTTGCTGCCCCAGAATGTCGGGTGAGGGTGAGCATATTCCCGAGGAGGGCCATGAGGAGGGGCCCGAGATTGTATACGGCTCGCGGGAGGAGCAGTTCATCTGGGTAGATTGGAGAGCAGGCCCGTGGCTCGAGATGCAAGGCGAGGCCGCCCGAGTCGGCCTCCTTCACCAACAACATACCCACATTTCAAACTTCAGGAAAGCGAGCAAGGTAAAAGAGAGGTTCAATTCATTTCCATTATGCAGTTTGTGCTTTGCCCCTATGATCTGATGCACATTTTCTTGGGTGCAGGACCTGTCCAACATTGTATTCTGTGGCGGGTGGCTCAACTTCCAAGATTTCTACCTCTACTTCCCTTCCATAGTAAAGGTCCTTTTGGCACAGGTGGGCTTCAGAGAATTTCTATCTTGCCTCGCCATGAGGACTGATGTTGCTTATCTGATAGCCCTGATTGAACGGTTTCGCCCTGAGACGATGACCTTTCACATGCCATATGCAGAGATGACTTTGACGCCCGTCAACTGGGCCATGATTATCGGCATCAGGATAGGGGGGATACCGATATCCGATCTCGCGGTGCCGAGTTGAGAGGACATCATTTGATTGATTGGGGTAGACACATGGCACCGAGGTCAAGATGTTTTGGCTGACCTCACTTTATACACCTAATGAGTTAGTGGATCTGGGTAAGCCATACAGGGTGCTCTAAATCATGCTAGAGTGGGCGATCATCCTAGCCCGCATTACTCTCTTGGTCCTGCTTGGTACGACCCTTTTCACCAATGCGAGTGGTGGTCGAGTCAGCCTAGCCCTATTGAGTGTGATGGACAACTGGGGTGATGTCCACAGGTATGACTGGGGAGGGGCAGGGTATGCATGGCTGATGTACAATTTGTCTCGGGTGACAACCGGGGATTCAAAGTCTGTTGTTGGATTTTGGGCCGCCCTAAAGGTAATTCCTCATTCCTTTGCCTTTGCCATTTTTTTTGAATGATCCATATATGCTATTGACCCGCTCTTGTGCAATGCCCCCTTTTCAGGTATGGGGATATCATCACTTTCACCCTGGGCACCCGCTTCTTTTCTCGGAGGTGCTCACCTATCCCTTCAGCAACTGGAATCAGGCCCGGCGCCGCGATGTAGGTTTAAAGTACTTGGAGACGGGTTTGAGGTCCCAACTCGACTTAATGGTTCCTGAGCAAGTAAAACTCTCTTTCAACTTTGTTTGTTCTTAGCTCGGGAATCTCCTTTTACTAATGTGCTAACTTCTTGGATTCTTTTTTTTTACTTGGGCAGATCCTCCTTGACCCGTACCTTGCATCCCCCTTCTGGGATTAAGCAGCTGTAGGCGCTTCCCGCCTATTTAACAATCACCGCACCATTTTCATCTATGGAGCATGGGCCAAATTCTATTATCTAGGAGAGCGAGTGGTGCACCAATTCTAGGGTTATTATGCCATACCTGTGGACCCTCCGGGAGATGTTTGATATCCCATTGGCAGCATCGAGGAGCTTACTGCAGCCTTCTTCAATAATGGGCTTCCCATCTATGCTCTCCATGTGCCCGGGGACTATCATGTTTGCTACGAGTGCCTACTGTACTGGTTTATCTTACCGTGCTTTGTACCTAGCGCCAATTTTCTTGCGTTCGGTGGCCCACTCGGTCAGGTGATTCTTCTTAGCTTGGATTAGTTCCCTTTATGCTTTAGTTCGGTCCTTCATTCCTTCTAAGCAGATCTTTATTTTGTTCACAGTTTGCTCTAGGGGATGATTCAGATGGTGAAGGTGGGATGAGTGTAGCTGATATGTCAGGGGAAGATCCCTCCGGTGTTGACCCTTCTGGTGTGGGTCCCTCGGGCGAGGGCTCTTCGAGTGCTGGTCCGTCAGGTACCTCTCATGCTGTTATCCCTTGTGGCGATCCGCCCGTGGTCTATGGGACCTTCCAGCGCCTGGATGATAGCTTCCTTTCGGGCCTCTACGCGGACATGGATCGACAAGCGCAACTTTTTGCTGAGGTGACCCGTGTTCCTCCTCCTGAGGTAGTTTCAGGGATAAGTCTACTGATGGCCCAATCTCTTTTCGTTTCAGCCTCCTATTGCACATGCTTTAAGATTGCCCTGATAATTGATGCTATATCATTCTGAACGTAGGACTTCAACTCGGCCATGGAATATGCGGAGTATCATCGTCATCTTGCAGAGCTTAGGGAGGTAGAGACGGTGAGTACCTTGCTGCTCTACTCCTCTCATTCATTTCATTATCATTTGTCCCTTAATTGATCCTGACTCTTGACTTTGACTATGCCTTGTAGCGTGCTCGTGCTAAGGAGTCGCGTTCTTTACTCAATAGGATCTCGCAAGCGTGGTCCAGGGTGGGGGTCATTCAGACCTTTCAGAGCTCCTCTCGTCGTCACAAGAAATCAAAGGGCACAAGCAAGGAATAGGCTTTTAGTTTTTGTTTTGAAAACTCAGTACTCTTTAGAATTTGATTTGGATTTGTTTAATTATTTTGGGGATGGTTGATGTGATACTTTGGATCATTATTTTTGGAAAATATTTTTAGAATTTCTGCTTTGGCTTTATGCCATGATCTCCTTGCATCGGACATATTTCTCTGTAGGATGTGTTTGCCCAAAATGTTCTCAGAAAGCAACTCCTTGGGCGTATGCTTTGACGTAGGATCAGTCCTGCATATGAATAAGCAAAATAATTGCCAAACTGTTAGTGAAAGGAGTGTGTGAAAAAAAAAAAAAAAAAAAGGGTGTAAGTCCCCACTGGGTCGGGATGGTCAAGAGGGGGATCAGAGTGTGTAACTATTAGTTGCGCCAAAGTTGAAATCGAAAAATATGTCTTTGGTGCAACTATTAGTTGTGTCAGGCATAAATGGGGACCAAAATGTGCTGGCGCAACTAATAGTTGCGCCAGGCTCAACTTGGGGGAGAAAAACACTGGCGCAACTAATAGTTGCACCCTGTTTAACCTAGCGAGCAGTGGGTCCTTATATACCTGAGTTAGTCCAAAAATCAATTCTTTTTTATTTGACTTGACCCTTTTGACCGGTTCTTTTTGCTCTTGCTTTTCCAAGGCGGGTCCATCACCATACATCAATTTTTGTCTTCTAAGATGATCTTTGTACGTTCATGGATCCGCTTTCTAACCCTCCCTTACATGGAGGGCCTAGAGGCAATTTACCCCCTTCCTTAGGCCTAAGGCCCAAATCTGTCTCGCCATCCTTTCTAGAGCCATGTATTCCATTTTGGGAAGCGGGAGCTAACCCCAACCCTTGAGGAGCTATCCAATCTGTCTCGCCCGAAGCTTCATAGGGGCCTTGCAAGAGTCACGCCTCAGCCGGGCTACTCCAAATACGTTCACCTTACTTTCGGTTTAAAGAGACTTGAGTATGATAAAAGTCTCATCGGGGGGCCCACAATGTGTTCACTAAAATTCCTCAAAGAACTTTTCAGTGACGAAAGTCTCCGAAAATTACCGGTTAGGAATATTTTTAACGTGAAAGCTCTAGCACTCGGTCTAATCTCTGAAATCCTCTTTTTTACTGAGGGGGAGAGCTTCTCCTTGGCAATTTGTGACATTTTGACTGAGCTGGAGGCGGGTCGATCCATGATGCATTTGGTGCTCGCTAAGCTGTATCGAGGCCTTGATTCATTTGTTTTGGGCAAGGTGGAGGGCCTTCGGGGCTGCCCCTTGTTGCTTCAGGTCTGGTTGGTTGAGCACCTCACTGTCTTGGGGCTTGCGCCCCGCTTTTATATTGCTCGAGGTGAGGCGGCTCAGTGCTTTCTGGGTAAGTGCCATTTTCTTCCATAGGGCGATGTGTCAGCTCTGAAACTTTGGTTGACCGATGCCGAGCTGACATGGAGGCTTCCTTGGTTCGACCGGACCTTCCCAATAGTTCGCTCTAGAGACCATGAGGGCATCACCCTTCTAGGATACACGCACAGATCAAATACACAGAAAGGGGCATAAAAACCCCTTTATAGATACACGCATTTTTTTTTGTATATATATTTTCTTCATGTTTTTACTGTTTTTCATTTATTTGTAAAAAGGAAAGCATGCTCGTCATCACACCGGCTATTTTTTGGGATGTGGTGTAAGCAGTGCATTTTGTAAATGAAGGGTAGTCTACTATATACATCTACATAGACTGTTTGGTCTTTTTGTTTTGTGCATATACATATATTTTTTTGTGCGGTGCCTTAATCACCTTGTGAAACCCTGAGTCCTCTTTTGAGCATGGTCGAACCCCTCTTTGATTGGTTGATGCTGAAAGAGTTTCAACAGTCTTACCAAGGCTGGAATGTCCATCCCCTTGGGTCGAGTCAAACCTTTCTCCTTACCTTGAGTCATACGTTTGACAAAGCAATTTCATGAAAACAATTCTGGTCGGGACTCGATTCTAACTAACATGAACGGCCCGTAAAAGTGGTCAGGGAGAGTAACCAAGAGGGCTCTTTAAACATGAATCTTCTCATTGAGTCCAAACCTTTCTTTTTCAATTTTTTCCTCTTTTCTTTTCCCCCCTTTTTTTTATTTATCTCCTTTTTTATCTGTGGTGCCCTTTCGATTTTTCACCACGTCCAAGGGTTTAGCTCTCTTACCCCAAGCGCCCTTTTGGTTTTCACCTGGTCCGCACAAGCTCGCTGTTTTTACCCGTAATGCCCTTTCGGGTTTTCACCACGTCCAACTTGCTTTGAGCTTGTATTTTTATTTTGATTTTATTTTATTTTATTTTATTTTTTATTCTTTCATTTTTTCAAAAGCCACGACATAGACGTCGATTCCGTCATAGCCAGCTAGATGGGGTTCTAGTGTCGTCTCACAACTCGGCTTGTGTTGACTTAACTGATATTATGACTGCTTGTGAACCTAAAAAGAGGGCTTTCTTTAGGGTGTAGCTTGGCTATGGGTTAGGTTAGGATTTGAAGGTATGTTAGGCTAAAAGGGTTTCCTTAATATGGCTTCAGTTTTCTCAACATACTTTCTTCCTTGGGGGTTTTTACTGTACATGTCCCGTGATTCTTCTACATTTTTATTTGTTCTTTTTGCTCCATTTCATGCAATCTCTTTTTGAGGTTTTTCTTTTTCAATTTTTTTGAATTTTGATGGTAACTTTACTTCCCCTTTTTTTGTATATATACACACACATTTTTTTTTGGGGAAGGTGTTTATTGAAAGAAAGGCCCAGGCTCAAATGGGGTAGCAAAGGATATCATCATTTTTAGGGATGCTTTTTGGCTACTGTGTTTGGATTGATGGCCTATTTTGGGTGGTTCTTAAGTAGTCACGTATCTGTTTCACCAATACTTACCTAGACGCGATAGACTAAGAGTAGAACCGTCGGACGTATCCAGCATTGATGGGCTCAGGAAGATGATCTTCGTCCATGGTGGCGAGGCGGATGGCGTATCTTGGCAGCACTTTTCAGATGACGTAAGGTCCTTCCTAGTTTAGCTTGAACTTTCCTCTCGAATTGGTGTGGAGTGATGGGAAGATCTTCAGTACGGTGTCTCCTACCTATAGATCTCGACCGCGGACACGTTTAATGTAAGCGCGTGCAATTCGCCCCTGGTAAACTTGAGTGTGACATAAGGCTAGGAGTCTCTTCTCGTCTAATAAGTTTAATTGTTTAAAGTAGGATATCTCTCCCTTTGCTTCGAGTAAGCTTGATTCCATGAGGATTCAGAGTGAGGTTACTTCAACCTCTACTAGTAGGACGGCCTCAGTTGCATACATAAGGGAGAATGGTGTTGCCCCTGTAGCAGTACGGATCTACATTCTGTAGGCCCACAAAGTAAACGACAACATTTTGCTCCAATCTCGATAGGTGACAACCATTTTCTCTAGGATGCGGATGACCGTCTTGTTAGCAGCTTCCACTGCTCCATTAGTTTGAGGCCGATAAGGGGATGAGCGATGGTGCTTGATCATGTATTGCTCACAGAAAGCGCGGATACGCTTATTTGTAAAATTTATACTGTTGTCTGTGATGATATCTTTGGGGGCTCCAAACCGACACATAATATTATTCTTAAGAAACTTCTCAACGTGACTGGCCGTGATGTTGGCATATGACGCCGCTTCTACCCACTTGGTGAAGTATTCAATGGCGACGAGGATGAATCGATGTCCGTTTGATGCTTTCGGATTAATCATTCTGATGACGTCAAGGCCCTACGTGACAAATGGCCAAGGAGTGGTCATGCAGTGTAGATCGATGGCAGGAGCGTGTATCAGACTGGAGTGTTCCTGACACTTGTAGCATTTCTGAACATGTTTGCAGCAATCTAATTCCATAGTGGTCCAAAAGTATCCCTGCCGTAGAATTTTCTTAGCAAGCATGTGACTGTTGACGTGGGCTCCATATACCCCCTCATGGATCTCCTTCATAATATTGACTGCTTCACTTTCTGTAAGGCACCTGAGTAAGATATTATTATACGACCGCTTATACAGGCATTCCCCCAAATGACATTGCCTGCCGCTAGACGTTGAATGGTTCGTCGGTCCATCTTGGATGTACCCTCAAGGAAAGTTAGAGTCTCGAGGAAATTCTTGATATCAGAGAACCAAGGTGGCTCATCATCAGGCTTCATAGGTTCCTCAATCTGGACGCAGAAGGCTGGCTCATTCCTCTGCTCGATCATGATCGGCTTCATCTCAGCACTGTATGAGATTTCTATCATTGACGCCAAACTTGCTAGTGCATCAGCAAAGTGATTCCTTATCCGGGGGACATATGAGAATGTCACCTCTTGGAAGAAAGCTATCAGGTCCTTGAGGTGCTCATGGTAAGGGATCAGTTTCTCATCTTTCATCTTCCAGTTACCGTTCGTCTGGCATATGATTAACTGTGAATCACCAAACACTCAGAGGTGAGTTATATTCAGATCGAGAGTCGCCTGTAGACCAGTGGCACAAGCTTCGTACTCAGCCATGTTGTTTGTGGAAGAGAAATTAAGCTTCATAGAGATGGGTACGTGTGATCCCTTCGACGAGATCAGAATAGCGCCAACTCCCTGGCCCTCGACGTTTGCTGCCCCATCAAAGTGCATTACCCATGATTCCTCTGGGTCCTTAGTATCATTTTCCATCATGAATAAGATATCTTCATCTAAGAACTTCGTTCTCAAAGGTTCATAATCTGGCAAAGGGTTGTCGGCAAGATGATCGGCGAGTGCCTGCCCCTTAATCGACTTCTGAGTGGCATACGTGATGTTGAACTCAGATAATAAGAGCTGCCAGTGTGAAGTTCGTCCAGTGAGAGTCGACTTCTCGAACAAGTATTTCAATGGGTTCATTTGGGCCAAAAGTAGAACGGCTCGAGACAGCAGGTAATGGCGGAGCCACTGAGTAGCCCATATAAGAGCCAAGATGAGAATAGCGCATCTCATAATCAGTGAATTTCTTGCTCAGATAGTAAATGGCTTGTTCTCTTCTTCCTGTCTGGTCATGCTGCCCTAAGACACATCCCATCGAGATTTCCATCTTGGAGAGATACATCAAGAGTGGTCTCCCTGGCTCAAGTGGTACCAACACAGGTGGGTTAAGGAGGTAGCCTTTAATTTTATAGAACGTTGCCTCACAGTTGTCGTTCCATTCAACGGGTGAGTTCTTCCTTAGTAGCTTGAAGATCGACGTGCAGATCAGAGTTAGTTGCACAATGAACCGACTGATATACTGTATTCTGCCCAAGAACCCTCTAACCTTTTTCTCAATAGATGGTAGTGGCATCTCAGTGATAGCTTTGACTTTGACTGGGTCGACCTCGATCCCTCTCCTGCTGATGATGAATCCTAGCAATTTTCCAGACATAGTGCCAAAAGTGCACTTCTATGGATTTAGACATAACCTGTATTTTCTCAGCCTCTCAAATAGTTTTTAGAGGTTTACCAGATGGTCGCCTCGCTCCGGTGACTTGGCTATCATATCATCGACATACACTTCAATCTCTCGGTGCATCATGTCGTGAAACAACGTAGTCATGGCTCTCTGGTACATTGCACCGGCATTCTTTAGCCCAAATGGCATGACCTTATAGCAAAAGGTTTCCCACGGAGTGATGAACGCAGTCTTCTCTCGATCTGCCTCTGCCATCTTTATCTGATTATATCCTGAGAATCCATCCATAAATGAAATCATCCCATGCTTAGCAGTGTTATCGACCAAGATGTCGATGTGTGGCAGTGGGAAATCATCCTTCGGGCTCGCCTTTTTTCAAATTTCAAAAATCGATACACATGTGGACCTTTCTGTCCTTCTTCGGCACCGACACAATATTGGCTAGCCACTGTAGGTACTTAGACACCATGAGAAACCCTGCATCATATTGCTTGATGACATCATCTTTAACTTTTAGCATCCATTCGAGTCAGAGACGTCTCAGCTTCTGCTTAATCAGCTTCATATCAAGGTAGAGAGGCAATTCATGCTCAACCAAATCAATGTCCAGACCAGGAATGTCCTCATACGACCAGGCAAAAATGTCTTGGTATGATCGAAGGAAGTCGATCATGCTTTTCCTTTCTTCAGGAACAACGACATTCTGATTTTAGTTATTTTAGGAATCTCCTTAGTTCCTAAATTGACGTCTTCAGTTTCCTCGACAATAGGGGTAGGGTTGAGAACTAGAAAATACCATTTTCCACACTTTAACCTGGGCCTTGATAGACCCTTGAGAGAACTAAATAAGTGTTTTAAGTGCTTGTGTTACAGCTAACAATAAAGACATGCTTAACCATGAAAGCAGCCTAAAAGTGCCAAAAAGATGATAATCCATGTCGATCCAAAGGAAGAAAGAGAAGGGACAACCTCACTAGCAGTCAAAATGCCTGAACTGAAGAGGCAAAGACCTGGTCTCAACCCAGAAAAGAAATGTGGAGCAATTCGAACAGAAAAATGCACTAAAGAGTGCTTTTCGAAAAGAATCTGAACATTTCGAAAAGAACCTGAACTCTGCGAAAAGAACTAAAAGCTCCAGGCTTAGTTTTCGAAGAGCACCTGAACTCTTCGAAAGGATGATTGACCTATTCGAAAAGAAGAGAACTCCTTGTGAACAGAACCTGAACTTTGCGAAAAGAGCTTCAGGAGTCACCGTACGTTGCGAAAAGTTCCCTAAACTATGCGAAATGGTATTCTGGAGATTCCTAGCTTTTGCAAGGGTAATTCAATAATCTTTTGCATGCATCCCAATGTAGTTAAAAGCCTAGGGACACTCCAGAAGATTCTAAGCACGAAGAGAAGGCATATTCCACCCCATGTGAGCACCCGAATATGAAATCACTTGGCGGGAACTTGTAGAAGCTCTAACAGATTTTCAAATTTCATAACAGAATTGATGCTTATGTCGCCTGATTGGCTGAACCAGATCGAGCAATTCTGATTGGCCAGAACAGATCTGGATCCTTGTGCACAACTACCATTGGTTGATATAGATCTGAGCACTTTTGATTGGTCAATACGCATCTGAGCTAGACCTGGGAAAAACTATAAATAGCTGAACCATTTGCCCAATTTGGGCATCCAGATTTTGAGTTTCATTCCTATTCCCCCATTTCCAGATCAACTCACCTGTCTGAAACCTTGTAATAGCATAACTCTTACTTGCAATTGAGAGCTGTGAGATATCTCTGTAATTCAAAAGAGGAGTATTCAAGACTACAAATCTGAGAGCTGTTTAAGCTATGCTCTGTAATTGTAAATGTGAATTTGAAAAGGTTGTTGTAAACCGTACGTTCTCAATTGGATTCGTGTTAAGGGTTCCCTCTGATCTCCTTACTGCACTAGACTCCTTTAGATTTACTATTTTTCATGCAATTTCCCTTGATTCATTAACCCTGTGGGAATTAGTGTTTGTAACCTAATCTCTCACAGCATTTGTAGTGATATTTCTTGTTCTGAATTAAGGGTTTAGATTAAAGACTATTGGATGGTCTTTGGCCATTGAAGTGGACAGACCATAACCATAAGCCTAAATTTAATCCTTGAGTTAGATTTATTTCTCTTGCATCTGTGCTTGTAGCCAGATGAAGATTGGATCATCTCTCATTTGACCTGCAGTCATTCATATTGTGTTTCAAGGACCAAATCAAAGTTAGATATTATTTCTCCATTTTTATAAATTTACATCAAAATTCCCCCAACTCAGATCTGGATCATTTAGTTTAACTTTTACTTTTATCATTTCGTTAACGTGAAAAATTCAACCTCCCATCTTATGTGCTTTGTAGATAGGATAAGAGGCCAGATCTGGTAGCTCAGATCTGGAGTTCTATCTTACATTTTAAACAAATTCTCTGTGGACGATCTTTTACTCACTTACATTTAAAACTTGCTACAATTGGCCCTGATCTTGCAGGCTAATTCACTTCTCTTTGTGCTGATATTTCTTTATTTTTTTCAGATTCAGTATAACTTAGCATTTGCAAACCTGTTTTCAAAACATAAATAAATCATGCACACTTAGAACACCAACAAGTTTTTGGCGCCGTTGCCGGGGAATTTGTTTTAAAATAGGTAGACCTAAGTTTTCATTTTTATTTTTACATCAGTGATAAACTATTCTATTATTTATATCTGTGTAGTTATTCATATCCATTTTGAAGAGGGGAATCTACTTTAAAAGGAATTCTGAAGGTTTGCTGTGCATAATCTGATTCTCTGTTCTATGTTGTATGTTTGGTAGGAGGACTCTCAGCCCTGAGATTGTCCCTCTAAATTTAGAAGTTGAAAGGCTATTACGAACCAGACGAACAACACAGAATTCTGCTGAAACAGTTACTATGGGTGAAGAACCTAGACTTTTGAGGGATTACTTTGCACCTGGTGCTTATAATTCTCTCTTTTACATTCAATTTCCTACTGTTGAAGGAAATTATGAGATCAAATCATCGACTATCCAAATGCTTCCTTACTTCCATGGGTTGAGTAAGGAAGATCCATACAAACATGTGGATGAATTCTTGTCTCTTTGCACCACATTCAACATAGCTGGACTTGGTCCAGAGGCAACCAAGCTTAGGCTCTTTCCTTTTTCATTAAAGGACAAAGCTAGAGCATGGTTGTCTATGTTAGCACCAAATAGTATCACTTCTTGGAATGATTTGCAGTGTCAATTTTTAGCCAAATACTTCCCAATGTCTAAAACAAGCCAATTGAGACAAAGTATTATTTCCTTCTCACAAAACTCAACTGAAACTTCCCATGAAGCATGGCAAAGGTTTAAGGAACTTTTAAGGCAATGTCCTCATCATCAAATTCCCCGATGGCAGCTTATTCAAAGCTTCTATCAAGGAATTGATAAAAAAGGCAAGAATATGGTAGATGCTTCCTGTGGAGGCACTTACTTGGAAAAAACAGTTGAGGAGGTTTGGGACTTATTTGAAGTAATTGGTGAAAACTCAACTCAACAGGAATCTTTGTTAAGAGATATTGAGAATCCTGCTAGGTTGAACAATCAGAAAACCACCAAAGGAAAGATTTATGAGGTGAATGAGTTGGAAAGAAAGATGGATAATTTAACCACAAAGTTTGATAGATTGATGGACTCACTTAAAAATCCAATGGTTGTAAGAGTAGAGGAGGCATGTCTGATATGCCAGTCCCCTACTCATTCACTTGACCAATGTCCCGCTGCACCACAGTTCCCAGATCTAGTGGTGGAACAAGCTCATGCTGCCCAATCATTTGGACAGATGCAGTCAAATGAATATCCATGGAGAGGGCACCCCAATTTGAGGTGGAGCCAGGGGAATTATCAATCACAACAGCCGCAGCAACTAAAGAACCAAATGCCTTTCAAAACTGCTCAGCCTTATCAGCAGAATTTTTATGCCAAGCCAAATTTTCAGTAGCCCATTCCACAACAACCTGTACAGCAATCTGCTCCAGTTCAAGTCCCTTCCAGGTCCCCTTCTTTTGAAGATCAGGTTCTAAATTTACTCAAGAATTTACGATCTTTAACTCAGACTGTGAACTTTCACAGTCAGAGCATAAAGAAGATTGAAGAAACATTTGGTCAAGTTTCAAATACTTTGGCTAAAAGAGAGGAAGGAAAGTTACCCAGCCAACCTTTGAACAATCCCAAAGGACAGTTCATGGTTGGAGAGGCTTCTATTTCACATGAAGAAGTAAAAACTGTCACAACTTTGAGAAGTGGAAGAATTATAAATAACAAAGTGGGTACTGAAGAAGAAAAAAGTGAGGAAAATGATAAAGATAGAGCAAGATAATGTTAGCAAAGTAAAATATGTACCACAGAAAAATCAAAAAAATTAAAAACAAAAAATCCACAAAGATTCTGATAATGCTTCTAAAGCTGTAGATGAAGGACTAGTTCCTCATTTACCATTTCTCATGCCATGAAATCTGTATCCCCTTTTGATAAAGGGAACACAAAAATAGATGAAATGATGGAAACTTTCAAGCAAGTCAAGATAAATCTACCTTTGCTTGATGCAATCAAACAAATTCCAGCATATGCAAAATTTTTGAAAGATATTTGCACTCAAAAAAGACAGTCTAGGATGCAGTTATCCAAGAAGGTCTTTCCTGTGGAAAGAGTTAAGCAGGTATTGTCTATTACCACACCTCCTAAACTTCAAGATCCTGGAATCCCCACAATCCCTTGCATTATTGGGGAACATACCATTGAAAAGGCTTTATTAGATTTGGGTGCTAGTGTCAACCTGCTTCCATATTCTGTATATGAGAAACTAGGTTTGGGAGAATTAAAACCCACTCATGTGGTGTTACAACTAGCAGACAGATCTGAAAGAAAGCCAATTGGGATGATTGAGGATGTATTGGTAGGAGTAGATAAATTTTTCTATCCTGCTGATTTTCTAGTTTTGGACATGGAACCTACAAAAAGCAAAACTTCCATCCCTATCATTTTGGGAAGACCATTCTCCTAAGAAATGCTTGCATTCAATGTGTCCGTATTATGGAAGTCTCTTTTGGAAATATGAAGGTGAAATTAAATGTTTATAATGCGATCACACCTCAATTGAGAAGAATGTTTTCATGTTGATCTATTGGATGAACTGGTGGAAGGACTTTACAACAGCTTTTGTAAAGTGGGAGATTTAACCACAGATTCTAAAGATGCTTGGGGAAATTCCGAGGAAGAAACATTTTGTACCTCAAAGTCTGAGGAAGTAAATGCTATGCAAGGAACCCATAATCAATCAGCAAGTTTCTCTTCTTGGAAACCTGCTATTCTTCCCCTTCCACAAACAGCTAAGGTACCTTTGCTACCTTCTTTTCTCAGCCCACCTGATGTAGAACTGAAGCAGTTGCCAAAAAATTTGAAATGTGTTTTTAGGAGACCATAAATCATTGCCTGCGATTATTTCTTCCTCCCTCACAAAGGAGCAGGAGGAAGAGCTGTTGATTGTTTTGAAACAACATAAAAGGGCAATTGGCTGAACTATTGCTGATTTGGGAGGAATCAGTCCAGCTGTTTGCATGCATAAAATCCATTTGGAAGAAGATGCAAAGCCTTCTAGGGAAATGCAAAGGAGGTTGAACCCTCATATGCAAGAAGTGGTCATGAAAGTGGTTGTTAAGTTGTTGGATGCAGGGGTCATTTACCCCATTTCAGATTCAGCTTGGGTGGCACCTACACAGGTGGTACCTAAGAAATCTGGGATCACTGTTGTAACCTCAGATTCTAGTGAGCTTATGTCAACCAGACAAACAACTGGTTGGAGGGTCTGTATTGATTACAGAAAATTAAATTCAATGACCAGAAAAGACCATTTCCCTCTCCCATTCATTGATCAAATTTTAGATAAGCTAACAGGAAAAGCTTATTACTGTTTTCTTGATGGTTACTCTGGTTACAACTAGATTCCTGTGTATCCACAAGATCAGGAAAAGACCACATTCACTTGCCCTTTTGGCACTTTGCCTATAGGGGAATGCCTTTTGGTCTTTGTAATGCTCCTGCTACCTTTCAAAGATGCATGTACTCCATTTTCTCTGATATGATTGACCAATTTATGGAGAGTTTTATGGATGATTTTTCAATCTATGGAGATAGTTTTGCCCAGTATTTACATCATCTCAAATTGGTGTTACAAAGATGTGAAGAAACCAATCTAGTTTTGAGCTAGGAGAAGAGCCATTTCATGGTCACCCAGGGCATTGTCCTTGGCCATGTTGTCTCCCACAAGGGCATTGAGGTAGACAGAGCAAAAATTGATTTCATTGCACATTTACCACCTCCCAAAACTGTTAAATAGATCAGAAGTCTTCTGGGACATGCTGGATTTAACATAAGGTTCATTAAGGACTTCAGTAAAATAACCAAGTCACTTTGTCATTTATTGTGCCAAGATGTCCCTTTTGTTTTCAACAATGAATTCATGAAGGCATTTGAATTCTTAAAAAACTGTTTGATTTCAGCTCCAATATTACAGTCTCCAGATTATTCACTGCCTTTTGAACTGATGTGTGATGCATCAGATTATGCTTTGGGAGCTGTCCTTGGACAGAGAAAGGATAAGCTGCCTCATGTCATAGCTTATGCCAGTAGATCAATGATTGATGCACAACTCAATTACACAACAACTGAGAAGGAGCTGCTGGAAATTGTTTTTGCTTTAGAGAAATTCAGGTCATATGTCTTGGGTTCACAAATAGTGGTGTTCACTGACCACTCTACCTTGAAATACCTTCTGTCTAAGAAGGACACCAAACCAAGATTAATCAAGTGGATCCTCCTATTACAGGATTTTGACTTACAGATCAAAGATAAAAAGGGTGTGGAGAATGTGGTGGCTGATCACCTATTTAGAATTTTAACTGCTGAGATTGATAGGCTGCCTATCAATGAATCTTTCCCTGATGAGCAACTTTTTGCTATTAGTATACACACCCCTTGGTTTGCAAACATAGTCAACTTTTTTGCTACTGGAAGAATTCCTCAACATTGGAATAAAATGGATAAAGATCTTTTCTTCTCAAAGGTTAAATATTTTATTTGGGAAGATCCTTATCTGTTTAAGATTTATACAGACCAAATAATAAGAAGATGTGTCCCTGAAGAAGAATTTCATAGCATACTTTCTATGTGTCATGAACAGGCCTGTGGAGGTCATTTTAGTGGAAACAAAACTGCTACAAAGGTTTTGCAGTGTGGATTTTATTGGCCTACACTTTTCAAAGATGCTTTGCAGCACTGTAAGTCTTGCCAGAACTGCCAGAAATTGGGCAACATTTCCAAGAGAAACTCAATGCCTTTACAGCCCATTTTGGTAGTTGAATTGTTTGATATTTGGGGGATAGACTTCATGGGTCCCTTTCCTCCTTCCAATGGGTGTAATTTCATTTTAGTAGCTGTGGATTATGTATCCAAATGGGTTGAAGCCACAGCCACTAAAACCAATGATCACAGAGTGGTTCTGAAATTTTTAAAGGATCACATTTTTTCCAGGTTTGGTTTTCCCAGAGCTATTATCAGTGATGGGGGAAGCCATTTTTGTAATAAACATTTTGAAGCTTTATTGAAAAAATACTCTGTGACTCATAGAGTAGCTACTCCATATCATCCACAAACCAGTGGAAAAGTGGAGATTTCCAATAGAGAAATCAAACATATACTGGAAAAGACTGTGAAGAAGGACAAAAAGGATTGGTCCTTTAAGCTGAATGATGCATTGTGGGCATATAGGACATCCTATAAAACCCCAATTGGCATGTCCCCATTCAGATTGGTCAATGACAAAGCATGCCATTTACCAGTGGAGTTAGAATATAAAGCCTTTTGGGCTATTAAAACATTGAACATGGATCTGACTACTACTGGTAATCACAGGAAATTGCAACTTGCTGAGTTGGAGGAGCTGAGAATGGATGCATACACCAATTCAAGATCTTACAAAGAGAAAGTAAAAGCCTTCCATGATAAAAATTTATTGAGAAAAGAGTTCATAGCTGGCTCTAAGGTATGACTATTTAACTCAAAACTTAAGTTTTTTCCTGGAAAGCTGAGATCCAGATGGGAAGGGCCATATACTGTCATTCATGCAGCTCCTTCTGGGGCTGTTGAAATTTTAGACCCAAGTGATGGACGAATCTTGAAAGTAAATGGTCAGAGGCTCAAACCATGCATTGAAAATACCCAGGAGCCTGTGCTGACTATCTATCATCAAGAACCTCCCCAAATCTGATGGTATACAACTGTACAATATGCTTTTGTTCTATAGTTTTTGCATAATTTTCTATTTCTCTGTTTTTAGTCATGTTTGTTCTCTTTTCGAGAAGTTTAAATATGTGAAAAATTAATTCGCAAAGTAAAAATTGTCTTTTCGCAAATTTCAATGTGCTTTTCGAAAAGGATCTGGATTTGTAACGAACTGCTTGAAAGCAATGATTTGCTTTTCGAATAGTTATTTCTGAAGCCATTTGCTTTTCGAAAAGTTATTTCTGAAGCTATTTAGCTTTTCAAATGGTACTGATGCTATTCTCTGTTGTAAAAAGGACTGTTTTGGAACTTTTCGAGAACTTAAAAATTACTTTGCGAAAATAACTTTGAGCATATTTAAACCCTTTCGAAGTAAGGGTTTCATATTCGAAAGCTTTCTGAGAACGTCCTGTTTCACAGAAACCCAATTTCTTTCTTTCCTTGCGTGATTTTAGAATTCAGCCACACTTTTCTTCACATTTGTTCGATCATTTAAGCTTGAAGAGAGGGATTTTAGCTTCTAGTTCTGGTGGATTTTAGCGAGCAAGCAACACGTTCAACCAAAACCCTAGATTTCAGTATTTTTCTGTACATTTCCTCTGTTTTTCATTTGCAAAGTTTGATTTGGTGTCAGCAGTTGTTGTGGGAGTGTTTATACAAACTTTAGAATGGGGAAAGCTGAAAAATCTCTGGCTGCCATGTTCCCAAAATCTTCTGCTAAGAAAATTAGCAAACCAACACCAAAAGGAAAAACCAAAGCTTCAGCCAAAAGAAAACTATCAATGGATAGAGCTGATAGGATTGAGAAAGGGAAGAAGGTTAGACATGAGGAACCCATCCCAACAGCTGCTAGTCCTGAGCCTGAGCTTCCTCTTCTGCCTATGCATTTGGTACTACCAAATCCATTCATTGAAGCTTAGAAGCTGATTTTTGAGCTTATCGTGGATGAAACTTTTTTCGTCAACAAACTGGACTGTCAGCTATCTTTAAGATACATTAGGGATGCCTCACTGAGCAATATCCTTACCCCTCTGCTAGAGAAAATTTATCCACGAATGGTGAAATTATGGTACCAAAACCTGATAAAAGTGACAGAGAAAGATGCTGATGTCCCTACTCTTGTTATCTTTATTGATGATTGTGATCTAACTGTCACATATGAAGACATTGGGAATGCTTTGGGGATACCTTTTCAATATATTCCTGCTGGTCCATTGGCTGCACCAGAAGCAGCCTCTTTCAGAGAAATGGCTGCACATTTAACCCAAGGGATCGTTGGAACTGGATAGTCCATAATGAGGAGAGACCTAGCACCTCAATTTTTACTGATGGATTCAATTTTGAGGGGAAGTTTTTATGTCACTGGGCACAACCAAGAAAGGAGGACACCAATTTTAGAGGCTCTCTTTCATTTTTCTAAGGGGTAATTTTTCAATGCCCCTATGTTAATTTTTGAAGCCATGGCTGATATTAGTGCCAAGTTGAAAAAGGAGCAGAAATTAGCTGGAATTTCATTTGGTAGGCTGATCACAGCCCTACTAAGAGCTAAGTTTGACATTGATGACCAGGAGCCATTTGAAGTTATAGCTCCTCATACTTTTGGGAAAAAGGCTTGGACTACAAGCCAAGCAATGCTGAAAAGAATGAGAGGAAGGTGAGCCTGCACTTGCAATTGCTACTGAGCCTGCATCTGCAGCTGCTAGTGGACCTGCCATACATGAACCTACCCCTGCAGTTGCTAGTGGACCTGCCATACATGAACCTGCCCCTGCAGCTCCCTTAGAACCTGTTGTGCCAGATCCTGAGGTGATCAGCTCTTTAGCTGCACCCATTCTTGAAGAAGTTGTCCTTCCTGTGGTGACCAGCTCTTCAGCTGCACCCATTCTTGAAGAAGTTGTCATTTTACCCTCCTCACCTAGTCCAGCTCCTGCCACTTCACCTATTCTAGCAGTACCATCTCCCATACCCACCATTATCCCAATTGCAGACTCCCCCTCTACACCAACCACTCCAGCCATACTCACACCACCAATTTCTCCCACCAATGCCCAAGACTTGGCCACAGATTTTATTGAACAATCTCCTAGCACTCCTCTTCTCCAAATCCTCTCAAGTTCACCTGCTCCTTCAGCCCACACACCTGAAGTAACCCATACCCCTGAACCTGAGATTTTCACTACAGAGGCTTATTCATTATTGATGGGGTCTATTTTTAAAAACGTTGGGCTTGAATCTGTCCCTATACCTGACCCTCCTCATTTCACTCACTTGGCTACTTCTCCTTCTGACCATTTCACCCATTGCACCTCCACCATCCACTTAGTTTTACCACTCGCTATGCATACCACACCCACACTGAATCAATTAGCCAAATATTTACCTTTCTCCAATCCATCCAAGCCCAACTACAGATCAACATAGATAATCAGTCTGTGACCAATGACCTTCTCCAAACCTTAGCCTCCACATCCCACACAACTATCTTAGCCATCATTGCTGATGACCATGCTACCCAAATGTAACCTGAGGTAGTATTGGTTGATCCACCCACCCTCACCACTACTGCCCATGCTACCCAAACTGAACCTGAGGTAGCTCTTGTTGAGCCCCCTTCACCTCTCCTCACTTTCTTGGATCAAGCCAATCAGACCGACCCTGAAGTCATCCTTCTGGACCCCTCTTCTCCCACTCCCACAGCTGGGATACCTTTGGTCCCCTACCATTCCATTCCCATTCCCAGATTTGCCGCTCTCAAAAGGGCTATGGAATAGAATCCATATATCTGTCGAGATGTCCTCAAGGGGTTAGCTGATTTGCAAGCTTACATTAGAACCCCTTATGAAAACCAGATTCAGAAATTGGAGTTATTCATGAAATTTGAGAGAGAGAAAATGAAGGACCTGCTGGGTTAAACTTTTTATATGGTTAGGAGTGAGCAGCACAAGGTGACCATGTTGCAAGCACAGCTTGAACAGGAAAAATTGAGGACTACGAGACTTGGAAAGTACATTGGCCTCACCAAAAAGATCAAATCAGAGGAATACACTAAGCTGCAAAACACAATCCAGGAGAAGGCTAAATCTAGTTCATACTCCAATACTGATTCTAGTTTTGACTCTGACAATGACTCCAATTCTGATCCCATTGAACCAACTTATGATACAGATTTTGACCCCAGTTATTAGATCACATTGTACTTATTTGTGTTATGAGTTTGTAATATAAAATTTTGGTTTTTCTTGTGTAATTACTGTGCATTTCTGTTCTTTCTTCTTGTCATTATGATTTCTGCTTGATTGTTTCTTTTCTTTGTTTTGGACCAGTGTGGACCCTACTCACCATAGGTTTGGGGGTGTGGCAGAAATGTCAATAATTGAGTTAACATCAATGCAGCTTATGATCAGTAGAATTTTTGAAAATGAAGTAATTTCACACCTGTTGTTTTAAAAAATGAGGAAGTTAAAACTTTTTAAAATTAATTTCTAGTGTAATTCTAATACTTTCATGAAGTGAATGTCAGAAAATTTCCAAAAGAAAATTGATGTTTTAGTAAACCTAAAAAGAGAGAAAACAGTGATGATATACCTCAAGAATTTGATAGAAAACCACACCCAGTGAGATTTGGACCTGAAATGTATTCTTTGGAGGTATCGATTGGCAATTTTTTTTTGCTCTAGGGACTGTTTAAACCTACTTCTTTTCACTAGAAGTTACACATATTCAAATTGAAATAACTTGACAGCAATCATGATATTAAAGACATGATGTAAGGCCTCCTTTTGGACAGTTTGAACCTTACAAAGCCCCACCTTTTGAAACTGCCCTTGATACACACCATTTGAGCTTTATAAATCTAAGATTTCTTTGAAACCTCATCAACCTCATTTAGCCTAATCCTCACTCTGAGAAGTCAAAAGATAAAGGGAAGGAAGCTGAAGAAAGGAGAATTGAGTAACAATTTGATAAAAGAAGAAGAATCATAATTGAAGGCAATAATGTATCAGCAGAAGAAATGTGGCATTCCAGTCAATGTTACCTTGATAAAAAAAAAAAAAAAAAAAAAAAAAAGAAAAAAAAAGAAGGAGAAGGCATTTCATTGGAAGTTTGAAAAAGAAAGAGAAAAAGATGGCCACTTTGGCTCTGAAAATTCAAAGAAGAAGATGAAATTGTGCTGAATTGAAGAAGGTGTGTCTATCACCTCCTTACCTTGGCTGACTTCTCAATTTTGAACTCCATTCCACCCCTTTATTCTTGATAAATTTCACTCATAAGCCACATTACAACCCAAGTTAAAGTCCTTACTGATCAATGATGGATTGAGTCATGTCACATGGAGATAAGGATTTGTGTAATCTATGGTGAAAAGAGCAAAGTGAATTCGAACTAAAAGCAATGCCTATGCTCATGCTTACCCTATTTGTGGGTCAGAATCTACTCTTGAGCCGTGTGAAATAGTACAACCCTCTTACTTGCATGTTGAGTGAAAACCTGGTGAGAGTTGGGTTTGAAATTGACTTATTTGGGGTAACATCAAAGCTGGATTCTCAAATAGAAGGCAAGCTGTTCATTAATTTTTCTTGTAAATAACTTTTTGACACAAATTGAGTGAATGGTAAAAGGAATTATAGCAGAATTTTAGTTTTGAACTGATGTTTTCTTGAAAATCTTCTTATAGCCTGACAGATGCAGGTGTGAATAATGTGATTGGATGAAAGTTTGCTTTAACAGAACTGCATCGATCTTAACTGATTTATTGGAGAAGTTTGTGGGTACCTTCACTGAAAACCCTCAGTAGACTTCACTCCTCCACTAGGGATCACCTAGGGGTTTAAAAGGCTTGTTGTATATGCTAAATGCAACTGTGTTCCCTACAAACGTGGCTTTTTTTTTATTCTATTTTTAATTTTGACTTTGCTAAGGGACTAGCAAAGCTTAGGTTTGGGGGTGTGTTGAGAACTAGAAAATACCATTTTCCACCCTTTAACCTGGGCCTTGATAGACCCTTGAGTGAACTAAATAAGTGTTTTAAGTGCTTGTGTTACAGCTAACAATAAAGACAGGCTTAACAATGAAAGCAGCCTAAAAGTGCCAAAAACATGATAATCCATGTCGATCCAAAGGAAGAAAGAGAAGGGACAACCTCACTAGCTGTCAAAATGCCTGAACTAAAGAGGCAAAGACCTGGTCTCAACCCAGAAAAGAAATGTGGAGCAATTCGAACAGAAAAATGCACTACAGAGTGCTTTTCGAAAAGAATCTGAACATTTCGAAAAGAACCTGAACTCTGTGAAAAGAACTAAAAGCTCCAGGCTTAGTTTTCGAAGAGCACCTGAACTCTTCGAAAGGATGATTGACCTATTCGAAAAGAAGAGAACTCCTTGTGAACAAAACCTGAACTTTGCGAAAAGAGCTTCAGGAGTCATAGTACCTTGCAAAAAGTTCCCTAAACTATGCGAAATGGTATTCTAGAGATTCCTAGCTTCTACAAGGGTAATTCAGTAATCTTTTGCACGCGTCCCAATGTAGTTAAAAACCTAGGGACACTCCAGAAGATTCTAAGCATGAAGCGAAGGCATATTCCACTCCATGTGAGCACCCGAAGATGAAATCACTTGGCGGGAACTTCTAGAAGCTCTAACAGATTTTCAAATTGCATAACAGAATTGATGCTTATGTCGCCTGATTGGCTGAACCAGATCGAGCAATTCTGATTGGCCAGAACAGATCTGGATCCTTGTGCTCAACTACCATTGGTTGATACAGATCTGAGCACTTCTGATTGGTCGATACGCATCTGAGCTAGACCTGGGGAAAACTATGAATAGCTGAACCATTTGCCCAATTTGGGCATCCAGATTTTTAGTTTCATTCCTATTCACCTATTTCCAGATCAGCTCGCCTGTCTGAAACCTTGTAATAGCATAACTCTTACTTGCAATTGAGAGCTGTGAGATATCTCTGTAATTCAAAAGAGGATTGTATTCAAGACTACAAATCTGAGAGCTGTTTAAGCTGTGCTCTGTAATTGTAAATGCGAATTTGAAAAGGTTGCTGTAAACCGTACGTTCTCAATTGGATTCGTGTTAAGGGTTCCCTCTGATCTCCTTACTGTACTAGACTCCTTTAGATTTACTATTTTTCATGCAATTTCCCTTGATTCATTAACCCTGTGGGAATTAGTGTTTGTAACCTAATCTCTCACAGCATTTGTAGTGATATTTCTTGTTCTGAATTAAGGGTTTAGATTAAAGACTATTGGATGGTCTGTGGCCATTGAAGTGGACAGATCATAACCATAAGCCTAAATTTAATCCTTGAGTTAGATTTATTTCTCTTGCATCTGTGCTTGTAGCCAGATGAAGATTGGATCATCTCTCATTTGACCTGCAGTCATTCTCATTGTGTTTCAAGGACCAAATCAAAGTTAGATATTATTTCTCCACTTTTATAAATTTACATCAAAATTCCCCCAACTCAGATCTGGATCATTTAGTTTAACTTTTACTTTTATCATTTAGTTAACGTGACAAATTCAACCTCCCATCTTATGTGCTTTGTAGATAGGATAAGCGGCCAGATCTGGTAGCTCAGATCTGGAGGTCTATCTTACATTTTAAACAAATTCTCTGTGGACGATCTTTTACTCACTTACATTTAAAACTTGCTACAATTGACCCTGATCTTGCAGGCTAATTCACTTCTCTCTGTGCTGATATTTCTTTATTTTTTTTAGATTTAGTATAACTTAGCATTTGCAAACCTGTTTTCAAAACATAAATAAATCATGCACACTTTGAACACCAACAGTAGGGCCATGCTCAAAGTCGGTGAACCGATCAATGAGCTCATTGGGGAGCTCCTCCAAAGGACTATCCTCGTCCAGACTCGTAACACCTACCTCTTCTTATATTTCTACAGGGTAGGCGTCGATTTTACGTGGGACAGATATTTCAATTAAGGCATCCTTTTGTGAGACTTTTCTGGATTTTTAAATGACGATATTTTCGGACTTTAGATTTTTATAATGTTTTTGAGATTTTGTATTTTTTCCATGTTTTTGAGATTTTTATTTTCTTCGGAGACAAACCCTTGGCAAGACGGGTTACTATATATACAAGGTATGGCCTGCCAAGGGCTTATCTCACTTTTTATAGGTTTTTTTTTATGAGAAACAAGTACTAAACTTTAGGCCACTCCCTGCTTCCAGAGTTTGGGGCAGAGATGCCCAATTGTGTACCTGACTTGCTACCCCTTTACCTTTTTGGATGTAGGAGGCTGGCGAATGTGACTCTTCTGGACCGACCTCCATCATATAGACCATAGGTTTGCCTGAGATTTCATCCTCAAACGACAGTAGTCCTGTGGTGGTTTACCATAGGAGGAGTTTTTTCAGGTATGGAATGTTGCTCGTCAAATAGGGATAGGGCAGCTAGATCTATTTCAAGATTGGGAAGGGAGATGTGGGGATTGGTGGGATGGATAGGGGCTATGGGTTTGTGTGGGGTCAAATGGGTTACCCCATTTCGATCGATCTTTACGACCCCTGCGCAGACGAAGGATTCCCTGATGTACGGTCTAGGGCGAGGTTTCTCTTCTATGTTGATTCCTCGAGCTCTTGCTGCTGCGGCAACCCTGACTTTCTCTTTGGCCTCTCGGACCTCTTCCTCTGTGGGCTTGTACCCCAGCCCGAATCTTACTTTCTGTCCCTTAACAACAACTGGCTCTCTTCTGCCTTATAATCTGGGCCCAAGCCCTCAACCTTTCTGATAGCCCCACTTTTGGACCATAGCCACTGCCGCTACAATACCACCTCCTGTTTTAGGCATGATGCCCCCAATGGGCTCCGAGAGTAGTCGCTGACACCTCATATTCAAAACTATGGAGGTTGACATCCTCAGCGGTGTGTGGTATATCTAACACATTGGGTTTTTCGATGTTATTGGTAGCTTTTTCTTTCTCGCTGTGCCCCTCACCAATGATTGTAATAATTTTGTGCCTAAACACAAACTTGAGTTTCTGGTGTAAAGTGGAAGGTATGGCTCCGACCACGTGCAGCCACAGGTGCCCCAACAATAGATTAAATGAAGATTTGATATCCATGACTTGAAATAAGATGGAAAAGGTCATTGGCCCTATCAACTGCTCAAGATCAACTTCTCCCATTATTTCTCTCCTGGTATTGTTAAACCCTCTTGCGCTGGTTCTGGTGGGCCTTAGCATTCATGGATCGACCTCGATCTTAGTGGCAGTTCTTAACGAGCATATGTTCAATGCGGACCCATTATCAATTAAAACTAGGGGAATGACCATATTTCTAGACTCAACGGTTATATTTAATGACTTGGAGTGGCTACACCCTTCTTCAGGTAAATCAGCATCAGAGAATGAAATGGCATTCCGAGCCATCACTTGCCCAATTATCTGCCTGACTTCATTTGGGCTAACTTGGAGTGATACATGCGCATTTTTAACACCCCCATTAGTGCTTGAAAATGGAGTGGGGATGTCATCAACAAATCTCAGACGGTTATATGAGCGGGCATTCTTCTCAGTTGAGTCTTTAATATATGTTCCCGACTCATTTTTTCAAAGGGGTTCACAGCGCTGTCTTTCTTCCCCTCTAGTTGGGCCTGTGCTGCTGCTGGCGCTTCTGGCTGCTTCGATATCCTCCCAAACTGTGTGACAAAGACCACTGCCCCTTCTCTGTTACTGCTGCCGGTATTGACATCTGTTTGCTCATAGCTTAGCGGGACTTGATGAGGGTCATAGGTTGGTCCCGAGAGCTGGAAAGGTATGGCTACTGCTACTTGAGGCACTTGCACCGTCGGCTCAGGAGGTGTGGGCAACACCTAATTTATTTCGGTGGTAGCGGGTTGGGTGGAAAAATTAGGCCAGATAGGGGTGGTGAAGCTTGAGGGTGGTGGCATTGGAGGGAAAGAGGTAAAAGTAGGTCATTGATAGCTAGTGGGCGTTGGCAGGAGATGAGGGGTCTGATGGGCCGTTAGGTAATTGACCGGGGTGGTGGAGTTCACAGGCAGAACTTGGGGTGATGGAATGGGCACAGGCCATTGATAACTGACGGGTGCGGGTGTGGGATTAGGGGCCTAATGGCTTATTGGGTAATTGATGGGGGTGGTTGAGTTTGCCAGTAGTTGAAGTGGGGGAAATGGGGTGGGCACAGGCCATTGATAACTGGAAGGTGCAGGCGTAGGATTGGGGGCCTGTTGGCTCATTGGGTAATTGCTGGGGGTGGTGGTGTATGGTTGGTATGCATTGATATGTACATAATTGACGGGTGTGGTGGATGGAAAATATGCCCTGAGATCCAAGGGTTCAATTTGCGAGGTCGGGTTGGGGAAATATTCTGACAAATTTAGGGGTTCAATTACCCCTATGTCCCTCTCTTCCATGTTTCTTGACAATGGTGCTACATAACTCTCCCAATCACTGATATAATCGGATGGGTCAAATTCAAACTCCTCCTCATCTTCTATCATTCCAACGGTGGGTCTGGGACCTGCTCCTCCGGTAGGATGTGGGGATAGCGGCACTTGGTGAATATTAGCATGCTGAGAAGGTGTAAGGGGAATGATTTTCCCGATGTCGATCAAATCCTGGATTGCATGCTTTAATGGGAAGCAGCGATCAGTTGGGTGACCCAGACCCTGATGAAAATTGCAGTGGATATTTGGGTCATAGTTCTTTGGGATAGGGTGAGGAGGAGGTTGCGGTTGACGGATAGTGACTAATCCCTTTTCCACTAACAAAGGCAGAAGTACACTCAATGATTGCCCCAGCGGCATGAAAACCCGGTCTTAGCGGGCTCTCCTCTTCTCTAGAGTCATTTGCATTCCTTGCCCATTCCCTTCTCTCTGCATCTGCTCAGGCCTAACGAGTGCTAGTGGGGTTGCCAAAAATTGAAATAGGGTAGTATTGTTATTGGGCTTGGTATTGGCTATGTTTTGGACATCGCCCCCTATTCTCTTATCATTTCTTTGCTTTGAAAACCTCCTAACCTCACCGGGTCCACTTGGCATGTTCTTACTCAGACGGCCCTCCCTGATGGCATCCTCACATTCGTTAGCATTTCTTACCAGATTAGGAAAGCTGGACTGCTGCTGGTACACCAAAAAGTCTTAGATCGCTGGCAGAGTATTCTTTGAGATCATCTCAATCTGCTGATCATCAAGTATTCTATTTCTGACCTGAGCTGCTAGTGCTCTCCAGCGTCCCAAGTAGTTGCTGAAGTTCTCGTTCTGGTTCTGTTTCAAACAGGCCATGTCTGACTTATGCAGCTCAATGTCTATATTGTAGACATATTGTTCTTGAAAGAGGTGCATCAGGTCCGTCCACGTTTTTATCATGGATGGTTCTAAGGATGTGAGCCATCTCAAAACCGGCCCGGTCAGAATCTTCTAAAAGACTTTTATTAATAGTCTTTCGTCCCCTCCGTATTGGCACATGTCCCCACAGTAGGACTTCAAGTGCGCAATAGGATTTCTCGTGCCATTATATTTTTTGAAGGCTGGCATTTTATATTTAGGGGGCAGGGGGACCTCAGCGAACAAGCACAAATCTGTAAAGTTCGTGCCGTGGATTTCGGCACCACCCATTTTCATCAGCTGCTTCTGTATTTTGTCCAACTGTTCTTTCAGCTGCTCTGACTATTTTGATACAGAGGCCGCTTTCTCGGCCGTTAGTTGGACTTCACTCTGGGCCACCAGGGGGTGGGCAACTATGAGAGGAGGGTTAAGGTTGGTTAATGCCCCAACGTAGGCTCCGCTATTCCTAATCTCGTCCTCCTCATACTGCTGGTCGGCATAATGTGTAGTGAGGGCAGGATTTTCTTGTTGTTGTTGCACGGGTTGGACGGGAAAGACATGAGTGGGGGTTGGGTGAGCCCATTGGGAGTGAGGGAGGGTTTGTTGGGTGATGGGAATTTGGTTTTGGGGTGGGGCCTGATGGGGCCATTGGGTATGGAGGAAGGTTTGGAGATGGCCTTGGGGTGTGGGGCCATGGGAAAATTGGGTTTGGGGTATGGCATGGGTTTGACCTGGCTGTGATGGTTGGGTAAAATGTTGGGGGTATTGTGGAAGGTATGAGTGTGGGGTTTGGGTTTGGGCCATGAAGCCTTGGTCATTTTGGGCTATGGGCCACTGATGGGTTTGGGCTAGGGGCCCTTGGTAGGTTTGGGCCATCGGCCCTTGGTAGGTCTGGGCGATGGGCCCTTGATGGGTTTGGGCCAATGGGCCTGGGTAGGTTTGGGCCAATGGGCCTTGGTGGGTATGGGCCATGGGCCCTTGATGGGTTTGGCCCAAGGGGCCTTGATGGATCCGGGCCATGGGCCCTTTGTGGGTTTGGGCCATGGGCCCTTGATGGGTTTAGCCCAAGGGGCCTTGATAAGTCTGGGCCATGGGGCCTGGGTAGGTTTGGGCGGGGGGGTATTGGGTCATGGGGCCCTGGGATATGTGGGAAAAGGGGGGCTTGGGCTAATGGGCCTTGGGGTATGTGGGAGGTTGGAGATTGGGCCATTTGGCCTTGGGGCATGTGGGTAATGGGAGTTTGGATGGTGGGGATTATGGGGGGTTGATGGGGGTCATTGAGGAGTGAGGCATGGAGATTTGCTAGGGTGTAAGATGGGTTTAGGGACATGGGGTGTGGAGGAGGAGAAGTGTAGAAGCCTTTCATATGGAGTAGGCTTGGAACATCTCCTCCATCATGCTCATGGAGGGAGGATTGGATGTGGGTGGTGGAGATGGGATGGAGGGAAAATTGGGCATGACCCTGGTATGATCAGGCATGGCCATGGTAAGAGGTAGGGTATGAGGTGGATTGGAGAGTGGAGGTGGGGCAAAGGGTGTGGAAGGATTAGGGATGTTAGGGTGGATGCTTGAAAAAATTTGGGCATGGCCCCGGAAAAAACGGGCATGACCTGGGTAGATGGGAGGATTTATGGGGTGTCGGATAGGGTGGAGGTGACATAGGTGAAGGATGGTGGATTGGGTCTATATGGGGAAAATGGAAAATGGGGCATGGGTCTGGATGTGGAAACTTGGGTTGGGTTTATCATGGATGGGGTTGGGAAATGTGTTGGGTTTTGAAGGGATGTGGATGGAATGGGTGGTTGGCTTGGCATTGACATGGGAGGAAAGGTAGCTTGGGAAAGAGATGGGGAACGGGTTGAGTAAGGTTGCCTTGGATAAGGCTCAAAAATCCTCCTCCTTCTTCCCCTACAGGACGGGGGAGGACAAGATGATGCCGTTGTGCATGCACCACAAACTATATATTTTTTGGTTTGGATTTGATTTTTAGTTTTTTTTTGAGAAAATTTTGAAAAACAAAGGTCCCGAGGCCTTAGAATTCCCTTCTCGGGTGGCTCTCGTACCCTAATTCAAGACCCGTGGTGACGATTCTGATCCACTTCGGCAGAATCGAAGGAGAACCTTCGATCTATTGAAGGCACCGAAATTGAGGCAAACAACCTGATCCCTCGGAATGAGCCAAAAAGAAGTTGCCCTCTTTTGACCGGCGGGGGCGTATTGGGTGTCGGAGATGACGGGGCCTAAACAAGGCACTAAGCCCATTGATCGGGGGATTCGGGGGGTGTGCTATTGAACAGACATGGCGCAACTAATACATGTGCCCAGGTTGCAGGGCACCTTTTTTACATTGGCACAACTATTAGTTGCGCCAAGGTAAAAATTTGGATTTTAAAGCTGGCGCAACTATTAGTTACACCAGTTATAAATTCTAGTTTTTTCTTTTTATACCGACAACTAATACTTATGCGCCGTGCAAAAACCGATGCTCTTACCAACACCCAAAATGAGTCATTTTTTTTGTTTTTGTAGAAGCTAGGCTTTCGGGAACTGAGCTATTTTTTGGTGATCTATTCTCTCCTCACCGCACCTAAAGGATTTGAGTCCAGTATAAATTGCTAGCACGCTCCCCAAGAGTTTTAAGCTTCGGAATGGGAACCCACCCAATATAACTCCGGCACAAGCGCCTTCTGAGATACTAGGTAGCCTGGGACTTTTCTGGATTATCACCACTAGGGGCTGCTGCCATACTAAGACCCGGGTGTTTGCCTAATCCCCACCCTTTTAAAATCTACCTTGTAAAAACAAATTAACTAAGTTCCCTAACTTGGTTCAAATTTAATTAATTTTCAAAGCTTTTCTCTTTTTTTTTGGAAGTTTTCTTTAGTTCAAAGACCGAGGGTGATGACCCCATGCCGCCACTACGGGTCGGCGTTCACTGTTGGAATATGTTTGCACAAGTAGGCTTGCCAATCGGCTAAGGCA
Organism: Chloranthus sessilifolius; assembly: GCA_021018995.1. Classification (NCBI taxonomy): domain Eukaryota; kingdom Viridiplantae; phylum Streptophyta; class Magnoliopsida; order Chloranthales; family Chloranthaceae; genus Chloranthus; species Chloranthus sessilifolius. The sequence goes on along the minus strand of CM037584.1, from coordinate 150,147,931 downwards.
CTTTAAATGACGAAAAATTAAAGAAATTGAAAGACAATGCTCAAGTAGACCCGTCAATTGGCTAAGGCACCAAAAATGACTGAAATATAAGGAAAAAATAAAGACAATACACAAGTAAGCTCGTCGATCGGCTAAGGCATGTAAATGACAGAAAAGTAGGGGTGAGTAAAACAAAAATAAAATAAAATAAACAATAAAAAAAAAAGTAAAATTGTTAGTAAAATAAAAATAAAAAGGCCAAATTTCAAGGAGAAGCTCTACAAGCTATCCCTAGCGGAGTCGCCATCTGTGCAACCGTGGGATTTTTAATGATCCTGTCACGGCAATGCGCTTGCTTGCAGAAAACATTAAGTCGCCACCCGGAGCTTTTAGTGTCCCGGGAAACGTAGTTCATTTTTATGAGCACTAAAGTGCTAAAAATATGACTCTGAATCCGGTCCACACCAAAGGCTCTTGGGTAGGGGCTTCAGTTATCGATCGGGAAGGTGTTAGGCACCTGATCAACCCGCTTAACGCGGACTCTACTAATGGCCAAAAATAAAATAAAGTAAAAGAAAAAAAAATAGCTTCCTCTTGTCCAAAAGGGCTTAGAATTCTATTTGTGTCCCTCCGTTCCTACTGAAAGTTAGCGGCGTAACGACACAAATGGGAGGATGGAGGGAGCTAGAAAGAGATAGGAGAAGAAAAGGGAGAGCCGGAGCCCTCGGGCCCTTGTAGCATTGTAGGAGAGCCTTGCGTGACTTGCTTTGATGAGCTCTTGAAGGCTTGTATGGGGGAAAGAGGGGTTCTAACCTCTAAGGCTTGCTAGCTAGGAAGTAGAGAGGGAAGGTAAATGGGTAGCATATACCTAAACTAAGGGATTTAAGGTGAAAAATATCACTCAAAGGAGGTTTTGAAATTCTGGATTTTGTATGGGAAGTGTGCACCAAAGGGAGAAAGATCTTCTCACTTTAAGCTCTTTCTCTCTTAGGCCAAAATTCTCAACCCTTAAACAAAGGTGGGGGTCCCTATTTATAGGAAATAGGTGGATTAGGAGATCACTTAGGAGCTAAATGAGTTTAGCAATTAGGTAATCTCACATCTAAGGATTCCTAGGATTTTTAGAGCCTTGAGATGCGTGAGAAGGTCCTCAAATGGTGGATGATGGGGTGAGGCCTTAAGCCACTTGAAGGGTTGTAAATAGGTAGGGAATGGGTGCAACAGAACTATCAAAACACACCCCAAAGGTCGAGGTGGTCAACAAGTCAAACCCCAATCACAAATTTTGAGGTAAAAATCATGAGTTAGTTGCGCCAGGCAAATGTACAGTAAAACAATAATGAACAGTAGCCTGGAAGTTGTTTCGCGAGGGTGGGCCCCACCTTTAACCTTGGCGAAACTAATAGTTGCACCAGGAAAAATTATAATTGGCGCAACTAAATAGTTGCGCCAAATCTCTAGGGGGGCCCACATGAATTTACACTTATGCCCTTCAGGCTTGGTTTGCCGTATCTTTTGATGTATACCTCCGATTGAGGTGATTCTTGGACCGTTGGAAAGTTGACGACCTGTACTTTTCAATGGTATTAGATTCGATTATAGTAGAGGGCCGTAGCTACTTCCGGTGCACCCCTCCTTAATCATTTGTTTGATAAGGTTAGGTTTAAGTTCAGAATGGGTTCTAAGGATCTGGATTGATTTCTAAAGGTTCGGGTCAGGTTCCTAAGGGATCTAGGGTGATATCTAAGGGCTTGGAAAGGTTCCTAAGGGTTCTAGGGGGGTTCCTAAAGGTTCCATACATGTCATCAAAAGCTCAGAATTGCACCTCTCTGAAAGGTGTTTCGATCAGGCCTTGGGCCAAATTTGGGTGTCTACAACCCCTAGGTGATTGGAGGAGTGAAGTCTCCTGAGGGTTTTCAGTGAAGTTACCCACGAACTTCCATATGAACATAATTAAATCAAGTGCAAGCAGTTACAAGTTAGATCCCAACAAATTCGGCTTTATTCCATACCTTACCCTTTTGAATTTAGAAGTTTCAAAACAGTAATTGTAAACAAATTTAATACCTAAACCCTTTTTCAAACTCATCATATCAATCTGAAATCATCAAGGGATTGCTATGTGCAAAGCAATATGTTCTTCACCAATAATTTGAGAATCAGGTTCAAACAATCCCTAAATAAGTCCAATTTCAGACCCAATTATCTCACAGGCATACTCTCACAAATGATTTCAAAGGTGTATCATTTCACACAGCTCAAGAGCTGTTACAACCCTCAAATAGGACTGCAAGCATGATCATAGGCAGTGCTCTAGTTCTTGAAATCTTATAACTCTCTTCACCAATAGATTACACAACTCCTTATCTCCACATGACAGCTCAATCAACTTCAGATCAGCAAGATCTTTTTATTGGGTTGTAATGTGGCTTATGAGTGAGGTTTATAAAGACTAAAAGGGTAAAGAGGGATTCATAGTTGAGAAATCAGTAAGGTAAGGAGGTGGTATACAATAGCTTCTTCATTTCAGTACAATTCATCTTCTTTGATATTTTCATATTTGAAGTGATCAACATCTAATCTTCTTTTCAATTTTCCAATGAAGTGACTTCTCTTTCTTTTTCTTTCTTTTATTTTGTTTTTCTATTTTTCTCCTTTTTGTATACTTTTCTTTTGTATTTTTCTCAAAATTTTGTTTTTTATATGGGCTGGAATGCCACAGCTTCACAACTGATACACATTTGCCATCAAATGTTCTTTCTTCTTCTTTCACCAAATGTTAAACCAGCTCTACCATCTTCAACTCCTTCACCTTTATCTTCTGAAATCTCAGGATGAGGGTCAGGCTGCATCAGGTCATTGAGGTTTTGGGTTTAATTTCTCTAGGTTTTATCAAAGAAAGCTTGGATTTTTAAAGGCTCAAATGGTGTGTATCAAGGGCCGTTCAAAGGATAAGAATTTTTAGCTCAAACTATCCAAGGGATGGCCTTTCATCATATTTTCACTGTCATGAGTTTTGTCAAATTATTTCAACTTGGAGTAAATAACTTCTAGTAAAAAAGAGTAGGTTCAATAAGTCCTTAGAGCAAACAAATTTGCCAAAATACTTTTCCAAAGAAATTTTTATAGGCCCAAATCTCACTAGGTATGGTCTTCCTTAGGACTCTCAAGACATGTTCTTACTTTTTCTCTCCTTAATGGTTCACTTCACAATGATTATGACAAAAATTTCTTGATGATGCCCTTCATGGAAATGATGAATTTTCAAAAAGATCCAAACTTTAAACAGTCTACCATACATTTTTAAATCTTCCTTTTTCAAACTTGCTCAGTTTGAAATTCTAATAAAATTATTTTGATCCCATTCATACCATTGCACTTGGCTTAATTATCTCACACAATTTTTTTCAAAATTACCCTGCTATACCCGTAAATCTATGAGGAACAGTGTCCTCACTATTTCAGGAAGAAAACAAACAGGAAATAGCAGGATAAGCACAGAGAAATGATTGATCACTAAGTAGACGGAATAGTCAAGAACAAATTTAAGCAAATAGGAACATAATAATCACAATTGAGAATGAAAAAGAGACATTTCATTGAACAAGAAGTATTTACAAAATACAAAAGAGACAACACATTCTACATTTAACAAAAAATATATGCAGCACAATCCTACATACAAACTAACTACTATAAAATCCTAAACACATGCTACACCTAGTCAGAATCTAAGTTAGAGCTTGATAAGGTCGTTGGCTCCCATCCTTGTTTCTCAACAATTTTGTCATACTCCTTGAAATTCTCCTTCCTCTTCAGTTTCTCAGTGTTAGCAGCACCCTCCTTAGTCCTTTTCGACATATGGTTTCTGGGGCTTGGTGCTGCCCTTGGGCATGGTGGGCCCCTTTATGGACACCCCAACTGCTGAGGGTGGTTTCCTTCCTACTAAGGTTGACTACAGGGTGTCAGCCAGCTTGGCTAGCATCTCAGCCTTTTGCTTCTCCTCATCATATAAACTGAGGGCATGCCTGCACAGTTGTTCCCAATGAAGCTTTTCTACCCAATGATCTAGCTTCAGCTGGTCAATCTTAGCCACCAATGGTAGCTTCACCCTAGTGTTAAGCTCAGCCATCCCTTTAATGACATCCCTCCTGATGTAGGGATTTTCATCCATTGCTTTGTGAAGGGTGGAAAATGGGGGCACAGGGTTGGAAGAAGCAGGGACCATGGCCCTCTCAGTGGGGTCAGCAAAAATATGGTATGGCATGGGTGAGGGTGATGGAATAGAAAGGAAAGGTAAGGGAGTGGGTGCCAGCTCCTCCTCCAAGTCAATGGTACATGCTCTTCCACATGCTCAGTTTGGGTAGCAGCATGGATGAACAAATCTACTTCCTCAAAGTTAGTCTGAGTAGCAACATTGGAGGTAAGGACTATAGGTGCCAGTGGGGTTGGGTCTTCCACCTCAGCAGTGGTAGCCACTACTACAGGGGACAACTGAGGAGATGGAGGTGGAGTGGGTATAAGAACGGGTGGAAGGATGGGAGTTGTAGGGGGTTGGGAGGTTGAGGTAGATGGAAGTAGGGTGGCTTTAATGGTTTGTTGTGTTGGTTTGCAGCTAGGCTAGGAGGGATGTGAGAAGGGAAAGGATTTGAGCAGAGGCATTAGGTAAGATAGGAGCTTGGGTAATAGGTTGAGTGGATATAATGGGCTGAAAGGCGATGTGGAAGAATGGTGGAAAGGGATAGGGTGTGGAGAGTCAGGTAAAGGGAGTACTCATGCCCAATATCTTCCACAATGGAATCTATTAGGGATGAATATCCCTCGGTGGTGAAGTATTCTAGCTCCTGGTTTCGGGTAGGTGACATGGAGGTAGTGGGGTCAGTCTCAAAAGGTATGGATAGTGGAGAGGAAGTGACTAGATCAGCTAATGTAGATGGAGCTGTTGGTTCAGGGCTTAAGGGTTATAAAGATGGGATGGATGGGCTAGCTGGAGGGGTTTTGGCTTGCCTTGATTTTCTCTGGTAGGTGGTAGTAATGGGAAGTGAAGGTAAGATGAAAATTGGGTCTGTGGTAGGAGGAGCTAATATAGAGGTGATTGTTGTGATGGTAGAGGGGATGATTGAGCTGCAGGAAGGGATAGGGACTGAAATGGATGGTATGGAAGGTGATGGAATGGAGATGATGGCCACAACAGAACTAACAATGGGCAAGGTCACAACAATAGAAGGGAGTGATATGGATGCAGAGGTCACAGGTGGGGGCACTGAGCTAGTAGCAGCAGAGATAGGCAGGGGCTCTGAGCTAGCTGATGGGGCTATAGGTATCAAAGGTGCAGCTGCTGAGCTGGTCACATGAGGTGCTTCCCTCTCAGAACTCTCAGTTGACTTCTTCTTGCTCTTTCCAATCAGAGTCATGCTTGTGGACCAAGATCTTCTTCGAAACTCTTTTGGACTCAATTTGTCCACTGGCTCATCCTTTTGTATCACATATTTCCCTTTCCTTAGTAGAGCAGTGACGAGTTTGTTGTAAGGTAACCCTGGTAACATTTGTCCCTTTTTGATCTTGTCATTGACATCCACCATGGCCTCAAATATCAACTGAGAGGCATTAAAGAGCTGACCCTTGGAGAAAAAGTAAAGGGCATCCACTATAGGGGTTCTTCTCTCTTGCTGATGTCCACTGGCATAGACATTCTTTCTCAAGATTGAATCTATGAAAAATAGGCTAAGGTCTAGATCTCTCCTCATCAATGGCTCCCTAGATCCCACAATGCCTTAAGTCAAATGTCTGGCCATTGCTCGGAAGGACACATTATCAGGTGCTCCTAGGCCATAAACTGGGTCATAAATGGATGGGACCCCTAATGCCAACACAATATCATTGTAATCCACAACTACCTCCCAATTGTCAACCAAACCACAAGTACATGGTCAGTTGCCCCTGGCTTCATCTTTTTTCTAATGTTCTGATACCATAGCTTGATCAGTCTTGGGTAGATTTTCTTGTAATGGGGTCAACAGAGGTGTCAGGGCTGCCTTTACCATGTAGTCCAAGGTCTCCTTACACTCCTCTACCTTAGAAAAATAAGGTAAGTCAAAGATTGTCTCAGGAATCAGACCTAAGGCTTCTACAAACTCATTGGGAATTGTCAGGTTCACAGGTATCTCAGTTTTAGCCTCAGGGTTAGGTTCAGGCACAAGGATATCCTCAACACTCTCTTCAGTTATTTTAGCTTTCTTGGCTTTCTGAGCTTTCTTGGGTTTTTCCATAATGAGCTTCCTCTTAGCAAGTGAGTCATCTTTGGGCTATGTGGCTAACCTACTAGATTTCATGGTGGATTTTAGGGTAGATTTGGAAGGAGGTTTGAATAAATCTACCAGGGTAGCCTCTCATTCAGCCATTGGGATTTTAAATTCACACCACACTTCTCAACAACCCACAACAATCTTCCTTTGCCCAAGCGAATTACCACACACTGAAAACTTACAAAAATATAGAACTATAATGTTGGAAAATCATAGGATTGAGGTTGAAGAAGACTTACCTAAAAAAACCTAGGGTTTCTCGGATCTTACAACACAGCATCAAAATGGCACATACCAGGGGCGAAATGTTGACCTTGCAAAGCTGATGTAACTGGACAGATGGCAAGATACTTGGAATCGGAACCAGTGAGATGAGGAGAAAGAAAGAAATGGGAAATCGGGCAGAGGAGGAACCAGGCTTGTAGCTCAAGATGTCGACTCGATGAAATGATCCTGTCGATGGGTTTAAAGCAACTAAAACATGATTTCGATAGGTTGAAAAGAAGACTTCGATAAGTTACATCAACCTGCCGAATAGTTAAAAGCATTGGGATTTATAGGTCTGTCACGCTGAAGGTTTCGAGAGGTTTATCAATCCTCTCGACAAGTAACAAGCTTCAGAAAATTCAATTCAATATGTTCATACATCCTATCGACAGGTACACATGCCTCAGAATTTGCAAGATGAGAGGTTCACTCAACCTCTCGAAAGGTTTAAAATTTCATAGCAATCAACCTCTCGACAAGTATTAGAACCTATCGAAAATGCAGCCAACACCTTCAGTACCTATCGACTTCCTCTCTCAACTTCTCGACAGGTACACAAATCCTATCAAATTTCACATGTACACGTTCAGCACCTATCAAAAATCAGCTAACACCTCTCGACAGGTTTAAATACATGTCGAAATTCACAAGGGGAACCTTGAGTACCTATCGAACTTCTCCTAGCACCTCTCGACAGGTCTGTTTAGCAATCCACATTATTTCTCATCAGTACACTGGTCTCCATTCAACCCAAACTCATCAATTCTCCTCTGTTCCCATTTATTTTTATGCATTAGGGACCTTCCTACCCTTATCATAGCTGACTCATTATTCTAAATGAAAAACTAAGTAACATTGGCAAGAAATTTACAATGCCAAATAGATTTGAAAATAGCAATAGCAATAAAATTGGCAGTTATGATACATAATATACAATGTTGAAAATCAGTCATACTTTGGAGGTTCTTGAAGGTGAATGGTCACCACGGGCTCTACTACATTTTCAACAAATATTTTGAGCCTTTGACCATTGACTTCATGCTCCTACCATCCTTTGGATCCATGATTTCAATAGCTCCAGATGGGGATACATGCATTACAATATATGGTCCCTCCCATCTAGATCTCAACTTACCTGGAAAAAAATTTAATTTTGAATTAAACAACCATACCTTATTGCCTGCAAAAAACTCCTTTCTCAACAAATGCTTATCTTAAAAAGGATTGGCTTTTTCCTTATAGATCCTTGCATTGGAGTAGGCTTCCAATCTCAGCTCGTACAGCTCTGACAGCTGTAGCCTCCTATGCATACCAATAGCAGTTAGATAAACATTTAATGACTTAATAGCCCAATAGGCTTTATGTTCTAACTCACTAGTAAATGGCATGCCTTTCCATGCACCAACCTAAAGGGAGACATCCATATTGGGGTCTTATAGGCAGTTCTATAAGCCTAAAGAGCATCAGTCAACTTTAGGGACCAATCCTTCCGATCTCCTCTCACAGTTTTCTCTCGAATGTGTTTGATCTCTCTATTAGAAATTTCTACTTGCCCATTGGTCTGTGGGTGGTATGGGGTGGCAACTCTGTGTGTCACAGAGTACTTTCTAAGAAGGTTTCCAAACTGTCTATTACAAAAATGGCTTTCCCCATCACTAATGATAGCTCTGGGAGTTCTAAACCTAGAGAAAATATTATCTTTCAAGAAGTTGATGATAACTCTGTGATCATTGGTTCTTGTGGCTATGGCTTCAACCCACTTGGACACATAGTCCATGGCCACAAGAATAAATTATATCCATAAGGAGGGAAGGGACCCATGAAGTCAATCCTCCAAATGTAAAATAATTCAACAAGTATGGGCTGTAAAGGCATGGAATTCCATTTAGAAATACCTCCCATTTTCTGGCATCTTTCACAAGCTTTGCAATGCTGTCATGCATCTTTGAAGATAGTGGGCCAATAAAATCAACATTGAAATATTTTTACAGCAGTCTTATTTCCACTGAAATGGCCTTCATAAGCCTGTTCATGACACATGATTAGTATGCTATGGAATTCATTCTCAAGTACACACCTTCTCACAACTTGGTTTGCATAGTGCTTGAAAAGGTATGGATCCTCTCACATATAGTATTTGATATGAGAGAAGAAGAGATCCTTATCCATTTTGTTTCAATGTGGGGGAATTCTACCCACTGTCAAGTAGTTTACTATGTTTGCAAACCAAGGTGCACTCATGTTGACAGCAAATATCTGCTCATCTGGAAATGAGTCATTGACAGGCAGCCTATCAAACTCAGCAGCTACGATCCTGGATAGGTGGTCTACAACCACATTTTATTCCCCTTTTTTGTCTTTAATCTCAAGATCAAACTCCTATAATAGGAGGATCCATCTGATTAATCTTGGTTTTACATCCTTTTTAGACAAAAGGTATTTCAGGGCTGAATGGTCTGTGAACACTACAATCTTAGATCCTAACACATAAGACCTGAATTTTTCCAAAGCATAGAGAATGGCTAACAATTCCTTCTCAGTTGTAGTGTAGTTTAACTGAGCATCAATCATTTTCTTGCTTACATAAGCAATCACACACGGTAAGTTATCAGTTCTTTGCCCCAAAATTGCACCAATAGCAAAATTTGATGCATCACACATCAACTCAAATAGCAAAGAATAAGCAGGTGCTTGTAGGACAGGGCAGAGGTCAAACATCCTTTCAAAAACTCAAAAGTAGTGAGACATTCATCATTGAATACAAAAGGAACCTCTTGACATAGCAGGTGACAAAGAGGTTTTGAGATTTTATTGAATTCTTTGATGAATTTCCTATAAAAACTAGCATACCTAAAAAAGGATCTGACTGGTTTGACAATTTCAGGTGGGGGCAAATGTACAATGAAATTAATTTTAGCCTGATCTACCTTTATGCCTCTGTGGTAAATAACATGGCCAAGGACAATGCCTTGATTGACCATAAAATGACTCTTTTCCCAACTTAAAACCAAGTTGGTCTCTTCTCATCTCTGCAGCACTAGGCTGAGATGATGTAAACACTGGCTAAAATTGTCCCTAAAGACAAAAAAATCATTCATGAATATCTCTAAAAATTGATCAATCATATCCGAGAAGATGACATACATACACCTTTGAAAAGTTTCAAGGGCATTGCACTGTCCAAATGGCATCCTTCTATAAGCAAAGTTGCCAAATTGACATGTGAAAGTTGTTTTCTCCTGGTCTTGTGGAAACACAAGAATCTGGTTATACCCAAAGTATCCATCAAGAAAATAATAAAAATCTTTTCCTGCCAACTTGACCAAAATCTAGTCTATGAAGGGCAAAGGAAAGTGGTCTTTTCTGGTTTTTGAATTGAGCTTTTGATAATCAATGCACACCCTCTAACCAGTAGTTTCCCTGGTTGAAATTAGCTCACCCAAATTTAATTTAACCACAATGATTCTAGATTTCTTAGGTACCACCTGAGTAGGTGCCACCCATTCAGAATCTGAAATGGGATAGATGACTCCTGCATCTAACAATTTAACCACCTCCTTCATCACTACTTCTTGCATGTGGGGGTTTTGCTTTCACTGCATCTCTCTAGAGGGTTTGGAACCCTCTTCCAGGTGGATCTTATGCATACAAATAGTAGGACTGATACCTCCAAGATTAGTAATAGACCAACCTATTGCGCTCTTATGCCTTTTCAAAACACATAATAGCTCTTCTTCCTTCTCATCAGTGAGAAGAAGAAATTATCACAAGAAACTTCTGATTTGCTCTCAAAAATGCATGTTTCAAAGACTTGGAGAGCTGCTTCAGTTTCACATCAAGTGAACTTATGAATGAAGACAACAAAGGTACCTTAGAAGGTGGTGGAAGAGGTAATACAACTGGTTTCCAAGGAGGATACCTTGCTGCTGATCCCACTTCAGAATTTAAGGCTTTCACTTCTTGAGTCACAAGTGCGGGGGCCTTTTCTTCCACAATTTCATTCCAAATATTTTTTTAAACATCACACATGTCTCACAATGCAGCAGCTTGGGAAAAGTTTCTTCCACAAGCTCATCCAACACATCAATTAAAAAGCAGTTCTCACTATCCAAGTGAGACTTACTTGTTGCATTGTAGACATTTAATTTCACTTTTATATTATCAAAAGATACCTCCATTACACCTAATCTACATTATATACAAGCATTGGCAGTGGCCAAGAAAGGCCTACCCAAAATTACAGGAATGGAGGTAGTGTACTTGCTTCGTTCTATGCCAAGAACCAAAAAATTTGCTGGATAAAAAAATTAATCAATCCCAACTAACACATCTTCTATCATTCCCACTGGTTTCCTTTCAGATTTGTCAGCCAGCTGTAATACCACATGTGTGGGCTTCAATTCTCCCAAATCTAACTTCTCATAAACTGAATATGGAAGTAGGTTCACACTAGCCCCAGATCTAATAAGGCTTTTTCAATGGTGTGATCCCCAATGATGTAAGGGATTGTGGGAACTCTAGAGTCTTGGAGCTTTATTGGGGTTGTAATAGATTGCACTTGGTTCACTTTCTCAATACAAAAGACCTTCTTAGATAGGTGTATCCTAGATTGTCTTTTGTGTACGCACAAATCTTTCAAAAACTTTATATAGGCTGGCACTTGCTTGATTGCATCAAGTAAAGGCAAATTGATCTTCACTTGTTTAAATATTTCAATCATTTCCTCAACTTTAGCATTTCCCTTATCAAAAGGAGAAGGTGCTTGAAGTGCATTAGGAAATGGCAAATGAGGGACTGATCTCTCATTTGCTTCCTTAATAATCTCATCAATTTTTTCCTTATTTTTGTTTTCCTTTTTCTGTTGGGGTTCATCAACACCCCCCTTATTTCTCATATGCTGCTCCTGTTACATATTATGATGGGATGTACTCTCATTTTCTGCACTCTTATTAGGCTCAACACCAACCTTGTTATCAACCAGCCTTCCACTTCTCAAAGTCGTGATAGATTTAGCTCCTTCATGGGATGAAGAAGTCTCGTCCACCATATACTGTCCTTTTGGATTGTTCAAAGGCTAACTAGGCAGTCTTCCCTCTTCTCTCCTAGTCAAAGTATTAGATAGTTGATCAAAAGTGTCCTCTATCTTCTTAATACTTTGGCTATGGGAGCTCACTGTTTGAGACGAAGAGCCCAAATTCTGTAACGAAGCTAGAACCTGCTCTTCAAATGTGAGGGATCTAGAGGGTGTTGGGGCTAGTGCAGTTTGATGCATAGGTTGGGCCATTGACTAGGCCATAGGCTGCTAGTATTAGGGATTTTAGAAGAAATTCTGCTGATAAGGTTGAGCATTTCTATAGGGCATTAGCTGCTAGTTTTGAAAATTATCTTGCCTCCATCTCAAGTTGGGGTGGTTCCTCCAAGGATAACCAGAAGTTGGCTGCTGTCCATAGGACTGAGCAACATTTGCATACTTCATAACTAGATCTAAAAATTATGCAGCAGAGGGACATTCTTTAAGGGAGTGAGTGGGAGACTGGCATATCAAGCATGCCTCTTCCACTTTGGCAGCCATTGGAGACTCCATTGCTCCCATGAGCTTATCAAACTTCTGAGTCAAGCTATCTACCTTTCTCTCCAAATCATTGTAACTAGTGACCTCATACATTCTCCCTCTTATTGTATTCTCTTTCATCAATTTACCTGCATACTCAATGCCCCTAGACAAGGTCTCCTTCTGCATTAAGTTCTCTCCAATAACCTCAAACAATTCCCATGCTTCCTCAACTCTTTTTTGAAGGTATGTATCTCCACAAGAGGCATCCACCATATTTCTACTTTTTGATTTAATTCTTTGATAGAAACTTTGTATAAGTTGCCATTGAGGAATTTGATGATTGGGGCATTGCCTTAACAACTCTTTGAATCTTTCCCAAGCTTCATGGAAACTTTCAATTGAGAATTGAGAAAATGATATGATGTTTTTTCTCAACTGACTTGTTCTATTCATGGGAAAGAACTTAGCTAGGAATTGATATTGCAGGTCATTCCAAGAGTTAATACTATTGGTTGGGAGCATAGACAACCGGGCCCTGGCTTTGTCCTTTAATGAAAAAGGAAATAGCCTAAGCTTGGTGGCTTCAGGGCCCAAACCAACAATATTAAAAGTAGTACACGAAGTAAGAAATTTATCAATATATTTGTATGGGTCTTCTTTACTCAACCCATGGAAAGAAGGTAGTATCTAAATTGTTGAAGACTTGATCTCATAATTTTCCTCCACAGCAAGAAATTATATATAAAAAGGAGAATTGTATGCACCAGGTGCAAAATATTCTCTCAACAATCTAGGCTGCTCACCCATTTCAGCAGTCTCAGATTCAGTAGGTGTAAGTGTAGTGGGTCTAGACCTAAGAATCTTCTCAACTTTAAGATTTAATGGTAAAATCTCAGGGTGAGAGTTCTTCCAAACATACACTACTGACAACACAGAATTACAACACACAAAATTTCAACACAGATTTCAGCAAAACAATTACAAAAACAAACAATTATTATTGCAGATCAAAAAGTGTAAAAGAGTTAGGAAATGCAAACTCAAGCACAACTTGCTCCTCCAATTAGTACAATGCTCCTCTCGGAACTACAGATCCATAACTGCAACACAAAATTAAACTATAAAAAACTACAACAGCAATTAGTAAAACACTACACAGACACTTACAAACCTAAATCTAAAATAAGAAAAACTTGGATCTACCGATTCTAAAAAAATAGTTCCCCGACAGCGGCACCAAATACTTGTTGTATTGCCTACCTTGTAATTATTAAAAGGTTAAAAATAGTAAACTAGAGGACAAATTACAGTAAAATAGAACTAAGGTAGGGCAACCAGGCCTGCAAAAACTAGGGCTATTGCAGCAAGCATTAAAGGGGTAAGCTTATGTCCACAGGGAAATGTGCTTCAAAATATGGTAAATCTCCAGATCTATAACAGATCTAGCACTCAATCCTATCCTAATTTAAAATAAAATCAGAAAGAAAAGAGGAGAAGTTTTAAGGTGTTGTCACTTTACTAAAACTATAAAAAATTAAATATAAAAACAAATGATCCAGAGGTGAGTAAAACACAGATTTAAAGAAATGGAGAAAAGGATTTGGGGAATTAAAATTAAAAGGGGGAAAATAGCAGCTAGGGATTTTGGTCTTCACTAAAAATTGATTGGTTCAGAGGTAGTGCTGGAGATTGATTTGCAACTATCCTTCATCTGGCTACAAGGACAGATGCAAGGTAGAAAATTCTAATCTACACCAGAGAATTGGATTGATCTTCAGGCTATGATCTATCCACTTTAATGGTCACAGATCATCCTAGAGATTTCCTCCAATCCTAAGGTTTTAATTAGAACAATTAAATCATTGCAGATGTTGACGATGCAAGGCTACAAGCTCAGGCATACACAGGGATATTAAACCCAGGGAAATCAAATGGTAATCAAGAGATCTATAGATCCAACTTAACTTTACAATCAATAATTTACCAATTCAATACAAACTTATAATACATTATTCTCAGATCTGTAATTTGTGCAACATCTAATCCCCATATAAAGCCTTGAACCTCTCAATTTACAGCTCTACCTCACCCTAGCTACTAAAAGTGTTTAGCCAACCATGGTTGCACTAAAGAGAGAATGGGGAATGAGGAAGAGGGATGAAATTTTGGAGGGAAAAGGGAATTTGAATTTTAATCTCTGAGCTCTCTCAATTTTAGGATGGTTCTTCTGTAAAATTTCTCTTCTATTTATACCTTCTCCCCTTGTCTCAGATCCATTTCAGCCAATCAGAGCTCAAGGGAATAATTATGTTATTCTGAGCTACTGATATAGCTAATTTTGCTTTTAGAATCATCCCCTAATTGGTTCAAATTGGACAAGTTCATGTGAGCTGGTTAGAGGGTTCCCATTCGTGTGCATTTGTGTTCTAAAAATACCCTCAGGGGTAGTTAACATGCCTTGGGACGTGTGCACAAAGTACTGGAGTGAGTTGCTGATGTGGTTGGAACTGAAGTTCCCAAATCGTGCCTCGAGAGGTTCAGAGGAGCGCTCGACAGGTTCTGAGTCTAGTTTATTCTCCATTCGACAAGTTAGATTTAGCCTTTGACGGGATCTTCTGACTGTTTGACAAGATGATGCAATGCTGAACTGCTGCACTAGCTTCAGCCATCCTCTCAATAAGATGAATCAACCTCGTGAGGTCTAATACAACTCCAGGTAAGTCTTCGACAGGACCCTTCCTTCTGTTCGATCGGTTCAGGGAACCTCTCGAGAGGATTGAATTTAGCCTTTTGCACTTCGCGAGGATGGCTACATTAGGCATCCTCTCGACAACTTGTTTTGTACTATTCGACAGGTTCTTCTGTCACACTTTAAACCCTTCGACAGGTGCTGTAAACCTCTCAACATGTTCACTTCTTCACCTCAGCACCTCTCAATAAGTTGAAACACAGCTTCAAGTCCTCTCGACAGGATGTTTTGACCTCTCGATAACTTCCATTCCAACACACAGACCTCTCAATATGTTGAAATAACCTCTTGATTGCTTCTATTCTTTGCTTCCATAGCTGGTACACAACTTGGGGTGTTGTCCTTCATCTATCTAGCACACAGTGGCCTTTTAAGGGGTTCAATCTTCATCCAATGCAACTGCTCTTGCTCCCATGTGTGCTCAGTTGGACACATGCCATTCCCATAGACTTCTGAGGCTCTGTGAATTGCTTGATGGTTGGCCTTTTGGGCTGCATGAGCACAGGTTGGAGCAGCAGGTCTCTTCTTTGGCATTTTTAAATGGATGTCAGCACCATGACTGTATTTTATTGCTAACTATAAAACACACTCAAGACACCTTATTAGTCACCTCAAAGGTCCATCAAAGGTCAGGTTAGGAGGTGAAAAATGATATTTTTCACTGATTAACAGTCTCCCTCGAAAAGTGATCGAAGGTAGAGGCTGCAAATTCTGAAAACAAAAGAGTCAGAACTACGAACGAATTGCATAAAAAGAAGGCATAAATCTTAAAGGATACGTTACCTCACTGGCAATCCCAAAGTTATAAATGTGAGTGTACTGGTGATGAAGGAGGCCACTATGGGTCCCATCCCCCTGCATCTCCAGCCAATACCTTTTCTTGTGCTCCTCTGTATGCTTCTTGGTGAAGCGGTGCACCCGCACCAGCTGTTCAACCCCACTACCTACCACTACGTCAGGGACTAACCTACCCCCTGATCACCTACACCGTGTCATTCGCGTGGCATCCTGAAGAAAAGGGAAAGAAGAAAATGTTAGATGAGTGATAATAAAAAGGAGGGGTAGTAAAAGGTTTAGGCATTGCTTCTCAAAAAGCAGGTAACTATGCCATATTCCTGTCAAAAATCTCTTTTTTCAAAAGAGGGCACACCCTGTCATTTAAAATTCAAATATATACAAAGACAATATGCCCACTTGCATCTCAAAAAAATAAAATAAAATGATCAATAAATAAATAAATAAAACAAAATCCCCCTAAAATATGAACACATGTGAACAAATAAAAAGAGAAGGGCCTGTCAAACGACACCCATTGCCAAGCATTTCATAAGAAAAATCCACACATGCGTGTTCATATCAGTTTCAAAAAGAAGGAGTTGCCAAACGACAAATTAAAAAACCCCTTATTTTGGGCATGGAACGACCACCATTCTTTCAAAAAAATTTCTCAACCTTCTAGCCAAAATTCCCTCAAAATAGGCACATGTATCGAGAAAATGGATCAGAAAGGGGGCATTTATAGAAAATATCTTTTTTATGTAAAAACCATAGTTGCATCAATAAATAAATAAATAAATTCAAAAAATGCGAAAAATGGGGCACAAATAGCTCAATTCTCAACAAAAATCCAGGCAACCAACACATAGATCACAATAGGAACCACAAATGATTATATTTTTCTAGAAAAAATTATCATTCCATCATCTAGTTACAAAAACCCTAGCTACATTGTGGGGAAAGTATAAAATTTTAGAAGAAAATGCATTAAAATGGATTTTACCTTGTTTGAAAATGGAAACCCTGAAATCGGCGGAAAATAGGAGATTGATTGGCGATGTCGACACTAGTGTGATGTTGAGGTGTGTTTCGGATCAATAGAGCAAAGGGTGAAGTACCCTGTTCGGTTCTTAGAACCCTTCCCAAATTCTTAGAAACCCAGCCAGACCCATAAAACCCATGTCGACCCATGCTAGACCCACACTGAGCCCAATTCGGGGCCCACATTCTAGCCTTTCAATTTGAAAAACCAAATTTGGGTTGTGCGTACATATTATGTACGCAAAGTAATTTTGTAACATAATTTAGCTATGCGTACATGATCAGGCCTATATCATACTAAGTCTTAACCTATTACAATCGCACAATAAAAATTGTAGCACTAGTATAGGATCGTTCCCACGAGAAAAGAGTTTATTCGAGAGTAATTTTGGTTGTTTAAAAACTCGTATTTGTCTTTTAAGATCCTAAACTACTGGAGAAATATAAATAAAGAATGGGTTGTTTAAACTAATTGCGAAAAATAAATCTAGATCCTCCTTCCAGATTATGGTCATCAATCACAATCCTTCAGATCTCGGATATTTTCAAAATAAAATACCGTTACACCATATCCCAGTCCTCTAAGATTTGGGCGTCAATCAAACTCTAGAATTTCTTAACACAGATTTAATCTAATCAACAATCTTCCTAAAATTTGGGCTTCAATCAAACTCAAGAAAATTGAAGATGGAAAACTAAACCCGTTACACTAATCTGCATATTCTAAATCTAAGTCATCAATTCAAATAAAAAACTTTACATGTTTACAAAGCAGTAAAGTCCAGAAAAATAAATCTAAACTAGAAAGCAATAAAAAGATCTTTCATCCCTCAGTTGCAGGCGTCAATTACTTCTAAGAAACTATAGATACTCTAATCTAATCTTCTAGCTCCCAATCACATGCGTCAATTGATCTCGAGAAACTTTGGATATCTAAACTATTCTACTCTACTTTTGATTGGAAGAAAACCCAACCTCCGTCGTTAATTGATGCTGAGAGTTCCTTCGATAACTCTACTCTATTGTCGAGCCTTCTTATTTATAGATCATAAGAGGTCGATTTACGTTATTCTATCTCTAATAAAAGAAAACTTCTAAATAAAAGATTCCTACTATAACTCTACTTCTAATCCTACTTCTTTCTTGTTCTAAATAAAAAATGCATGTCGAACTTTTCTCCTTTATTTCAGTTGTTGAGATCTTCTGAATTCTTTTACCAATCTTCTCTGATCCATAAGTTATCTGACTTCTAATTCAAGAGATCTTCTAATTCTATGCATGGCGGTGTAGATTTCACATGATCAGCAGCATGAGCTTTATTTCGTATAATCATGTGCATGATTGTTCTTCTTTCTATATTATCTCTGCTCTGTCGAACATTCAAGATCTCACTTTCATTCTTCCAGTCGTGAGTTTTTCATGCGTTCGTGAATCCCGATTTCTCTTTTCTTCTTTCTTTTTTGCTCATTCGAGATTTACGTTAGTTTGACATTCCATTTTCTTATTCATTGACTGGTCCTTCATTCAAGTGGATCGTTTCTTCGCACCATCGTAATTCTTGCTACTTTTTTGAGGTCATTATGGCAAAGATTAATACTTCGGCTCTAATTTTGCTCATTAACCTAAATATCTGCACATAGCATCTCAGTAGTAACAAACTAAGGTCTAGCATCACTAAGTTAAGGGTGGTAAAATAGTATATTCTATGACTGATCACACCCCTAAACTTAAGCTTTGCTAGTCCCTAGCCAACAAAGAAGGAAAAAACTAGTCTAAAATTAAGTGCCACTTTCGTAGGGAGCACGATTGCATTTTGCAAATGCAACAAGCCTTTAAACCCCTAGGTGATTCCTAGTGGATGAGTTGTAGTCTCCTGAAGGTTTTCAGTGAAGGTACCTACAAACTTCAAATATTTATGAGTTTTTTAAAAAAATTCTTAAAATAAAGGTAAAAGTTTTAAAATTTAAAATTTTAATTTTATATAGTAATTTGTAATAGCTGAGTATTTTATGGTTGTCCCAGTTTCAAAAGCATGATCCCCACATCCTTTGCTTTCCATCCTAGCAGTTATCCTTGATCAGAACTCAACAATTCCAATTCATATTAAGAATGGAGTGTGTGCATATGAGTAAAAAGTTTATTCATAATAGATTTTTTTGAATTGCAGATTTAGAAAACATTTTCATCCAAACTCTCACTATTGGCATACTCTCAAAAAGAATATTGAAATTTATGGGTTCCCTATATGTGATATATATGACGAATGCTCTAAGGATAATTTATATAGATGAAAATCTCATGAAATGAATAATGACTTCCATTCATATGCTTTCCTATTTCTCCATAGTATTTATTATATACTATGCTCATGTTGTTGTTAACCATGAATCAAGAAGGTTTTTTTTCGGCTTGTAAGGGGCTTTGGGTTATGAGGTTTTCAAAGAAAGGTAGAAAGGATTCCAAAATTATGAGAATTTGGCTCTTCTTTCTTCTTCTCTTCTTTCTACTTCAGTTTCAGTAAGTATCCAAAAAGTTTGATAACTTCTTCCCATTTCTTATATTTCTTTTCGAAATCCCATTTTCTTGAGTTTCTTTTCTAAATCCCATTTTCTTGAGTGTCATTTCTGTTAGGAAGCTTCTTGCTTCTCCGTTGTATAGAATCGTATTTTACAAATTCTCTTGATTTCTCATATTTTTCTTTATTTTATTTCTTCCTCAAGTGTACCCTTTGTTGCATATCCCTTATCCGTTAGTCTTTTACTTCTTTCACTCCCTCTTCTTCCCTTACACATTCTAAATTCTCAGAACATAATAAGGGTAAAAATGTTGAAAGCATCAGGTAGTACATTTGGTTAAAGGTTTATAGGAATTTGGTACAAAAAAATTCAATTTAGGCTTCTAATATGGGTTCAAGGGGTTAATAAATTTATGAGATTTTGGCTTTTTGGCTCTATCAAATGAAAAGAATGGCCTTTTATCATTTTCATGATTCACTAGCATGACTGCCATATTTTTTTTATGTATCTAATAAATAGTTCTAGAAACACAAGTTATCAATATCATAGAGTATTTGATTCAATTTTTTAGCAATATGAGATTTCAGTATAATCAGTCAAGAAAGTTCAAAGAAAATTTAAGCTCGAATAGAAAGAAGTCTCTCTTAGAATAAAAGAGGATGTATGGGTCAAAAGCTCACTAGTTATATAATTTCAAAACTTTAGTCTAAATATTGCAGTTTAAATCAAAGTATAGTTTCAAACATTCAATCTGATAAGGTGTTTAAGAGAGCTAGACATGAATCATAACTGCTCTATTTTGATTGTTAAACTTTTGCTTCGATAGATTGTAAAGTTTGTGGAATCATAAATTTTCTATCGTAATTCACATATAATGATTTGATATTCAGAAAAGAAAGTCTAAAAAAAATTTACCATTAAAAATAAAGAAGCTAAAGATAAATAAACAAATCAATACTAATATCCACAGAAAGGTGTATCCCCCCCCAAACTAAAATAAGGCAATGTCCTCATTGTTTTTTGAAAGCAGTGGATACTCAAAATTTACTTCGTGTGTACCGGGCTCATAATCTACAGAAATAGTAAAGAGTTTCCCCCAAACTGAGAGAAAGCACATCCAGCGTGGAACACAGAGAAAGATAATCATCAAAATAAAAATTAGAAACAATGAAAATAATCAATAGGGATTTTTATATATATCAAACCAAATATTTACAAATTATATTAAAAATAAGTAAAAGTGCTTACATAAAAGATTAAACCTAGGAAAAATCTAGACACACCCTAACTACGACGACACCGACAACACTTGTCTGAGGCGAAAGGTTTCTTCAATAAAGATCAACTCTCGGCTTATGTTCAAAATTGTCCCACCTTTAATCAGAGTCCTATCATCCTCCTCCCATAAAGAGTATCCACACCTTGGTGGCGTCGCACTCCCTGTCTTCGAAACCTCTCCCCCAAGCAAAGCACATCACATATCTCCCTATAGGAGATGTGGAATGCACTTGGGGAGCGCTTTGAAGAGTGGGAACAGAACACATCTCTAGTCTCCCAAAGCCTATACTACTCCCCTGCGAGCATTCTCCCAAGGAGCATGTGATGCAAGTAGGGGAGAAGATGAGCAATGGAGAGGGGTGGCACTCGGGGTGGGTTGTGATGGTAGAATGGTTCAGAAGTGGGGAAAGAGGTTTCAGATTTGGGTTAGGTTTACGGTAATGGGCAGTTTCGGTGGACGATTCAACATCTGGTATGGGTCGCTGGCACTTCAGTTTCTCAACTTTCTTAATTGCAGTTAGGAGCTTGGCCCTTTGTATCTCAAGAATTTGATCAAGTCTATTGTTGAAGTCATTTTTGTCAAGCTCTTTCATCAAAAGGTCTAGGCTTTTTGAAAGGAAGACGAAAGAGTTAGGGTTTGCTTGATGAAGGCTTGGTTTTATAGGGGAACGCTGGGGCTTTGAACCGTTGCTTTTAATTAATTTTCAAAGACTAAGCATTAAAGCTCAGTTAGGTGGGGTAGGCTGGAGTTGGTGGTCATAAGTGCGCAACATGTTTGCTTCCTTCACGATTTAAATGGGCTCGAATTCCAAGGTAACTGATAAGACTCATCACTGCATTCATCTGTTCCGTAGAATTGTCGTTTACAATTCCCAAAAATAGTATTAAGACTCAGTGAGACGTCGATTCATAGTCGCTACGATTCAGCTTCAATAAATTATAAAAGATCGTAAATCCATACGTTCAAGGTGATTATACTTCATAAGAGAGGTCCTTATGATCAAATGCGTTCAACATGTCTTAGATCATAGGGTCTCAAGGTTTTCTTATAATGTACATATGGTACAGGGTTTTGGTACGATTGAGTCAGTAGCACGACAAAATCTAGGAGGGGCTTAGTTAAGATTTCGAGGAGTTGATGTGTCTCCCATAAAAATATATCCTCTTGGGGTTCCATCTGGACATGATAAAGAATAGTTACTCTCTCTCTTCTTGATTAAAATGGCTAGTTGCTCGATTTGAGCCTCTAACTTAAAAATAGATTGCTGAAGAGCAAGAAGTGGCTCTGATTGATTCTAGTCATGCCGCTAACAATTTCCACACATCTGCAGCATGGCATCCTTGATGGCAACGGTATGGTCTTGAAATCTTGTGGGGCAAAAAGATACAGCTTGGTGCTGAGGGTCTTCCTGAGACGGGCCATAGTTATGGGCCACAGTTATGACCACAAGATTCTCCTTTTTGAGATGTTGGGTGCGATTTTATACCCATAGAGACTGAAATTTTGTCTTCCAAATTTTTAACTTTGGAATGCAATTCATCATTGACTTTAATTCATAAAGTCCTCCCTGCTTAGTAGGCTTATTCCTTAATGTCTCCGAATCAGTCTCATTTGATGCATAGTTTTGCATTGGTTCCTCGCTAAGGGTCTCAAAAAGTTCCCAAGGATCCTCTGTAGTTAATGTACGAAACTTTCCTCCGTAAGAAATATCAATCATGTTGTGGGTTTGTTCATTAAGGCATTCATAGAAATCGAGCACTATTTTCCAACGCAGGACCTCAAGATGAAGCACTTGTTCAGAAGCTCGTTAAGACGCTTCCAACTTCCCTCAAAAGTTTCATCTGAAATTTGGTGAAACGTTGTGACAATCTTTCAGATTCGATTCGATAGACAACTAAATTTGTCCCAAAGCCTGATCGAAACATACTTCGAGAGAGGCACACCCCCGAGCTTCTGAGAGCATCCCTCGTACCCTTAGGAACCTTCACAAACCCTTAGGAGCTTACCCATACCCTTAGGAACCTTCACAAAACCTTAGGAACTTACCTGAACCCTTAAGAATTACCCCCAACTTCTTCGGACCCATAATTAACCCCCCTGGGCAATGGTTAGAGAGAGGTGTAATAGGACTGGCAGGGACCTCTACTAAGATTGAAACTTATACCATTGAAAAGTAGAGGTTCCCAGCTTTCCAACAAGCCAAGAATCAACTCAATCTGAGGTGTACGTCGAAAGTTATGACGATCCAAGGTTTCAGACCTAGGATGGTTCTATTTTACCAGGGGGATTGAACCTCTCAAAAGGTTCTGAACCACTCGAGTGCCTCTCGAGGAGTTGGGCATGCTTGGCTCGTATAATACATGTGCCAAGCCATTTTTGGGAGAAAGTTGCCTGGAGTGTATATTATACATGTCAGGCCATTTATTCCAAAAAATGGCTTGGCGTGTTTATTATACATGCCAAATATGGATGGGTCCCACAGCGGGCTCTGGACATCTCTAGCACTGTACATATGCCTGGTGTGGATAATACATGCACCAGGCTTAGCTACAGTAAATCTTAGATTTTGCCCAAATTTCACTTTTGGGGTTTGACTTATTGACCATCCCAATGTTTAGGGTGAGTTTCATTAGAACTGTTGCACCCTCATTTACCCTATTTGCAATCCTCTAGTCATTTGAAACACCACCCTATCATCTACCATTGAAACCCATTGCCCACTTTTCCAAGCCCTTAACATCCTAGGAAATCTCAGATTTGAAGATTACCTAATTGCTAACCCTAATTAGCTCTTAAGTACCCTCCTAACCTCCCTTTTTCCTATAAATAGAGAGGCACCCCCCTTGCAAATGGCTTCAAAAATTTCAAAAGAGAAAAGATTAAGAGAGACCTTTTCCCCCCTTTTGTGAACCAATCCCATACAAATTCCAGAACTTCAAAGCTCCCTTAAAACCCCATCTTCCATCAAAAACCTCTTAGTTTAGGTGAAAGCTACCCCTTAGTCCTCTTCTCCTATCTCTTAGCCATTAAACCTTAGAGGTTAGAACCTACTTTTCAATCACTCAAGCTATCGAAAGCTCATCAAGTGCGCCTATGCAAAGGTCTACAGCGGTGCTACAAGGGCCATAAAGCTCTGGCTCTCCCCTTTACTCCACTACCTTCTTTGCTTTTCCTTTATCCAAGGATTCAAGCCGTTACACAACCAAATTTTTGGTGTTGGTAGAGAGCTTGATAGGATCATAGTGCCTTCGAGCAAGAGGAAGTGATATTTTATTTCATATTTATTTAGGCCATTAGTAGAGACCGATTCCGAGCGGATCGTGTGCCTAACACCTTCCCCATCGATAACCGAAGCCCCTACCCAAGAGCTTTTGGCGTTAGACCAGTAAATCAGAGTCATATTTGGCACTTCAATGCATTTAATATTGATTTGAGGTTTCTCGAGACACCAAAAGCTCCGGGTGGTGACTCTACTTTTTTATTAAACTAGCTCATCGTCGCGACGGACTCGTGAGAGCCCATGGTTGCACAGATGGTGACTCTACTAGGGAGTAGCTAGTAGAGCTTTCGCTTAAAATTTGACTTTTTATTTTTTAATTTTACTAACCTTTGATTTTTTTTCTTATTCCTACTCAGCCCTACGATTCCATCGATTTAAGCGCCTTAGCCGATTAGCGGACCTACTTGAGCATTGTTTTCACTTTCATTTATTTTTCTTCATTTATATGCCTTAGCCAATTGACGAGCTTACTTACGCATTTATACGCCTTAGTCGTTTGGTGGGCCTACGTGAGCTTTTACTTTCCACAATCATATCTCATCAGTGGATGCCGGTCCATAGAGGCAGCACGGGACCATCACCCCCTATTTTTAAACATTAGGCAAACTCCCTTAAAAATTAAAGTTAAAATTAAACCAAGAGGGGGACTTAATTGAGTTTTGTCGGGGGTAGATTTTATAAGGATTGGGAATTTTAGGCAAAGATACAAACACCAAGTTCTTGGTACGGCGGCAGCCCTAGTGGTGATTATCCGGAAAAGTACCACCCCATCTAGTATATGAGATGGCGCTTGCGCCAGCGGTATATAGGTTGGGTAACCGATCTTGTTACCAAGATTAAAACCCTGGGGGAGTGTGTTTAGTAGCCTCGAATCAACCTTGTATCCCTAGGTTCGGTGAGGAGGGACTCGTTACAACATGAAAATCAGTCCTCGGAAGCATTGCTTCCAGAAAACCAGAAAAAGAGGCCAATTTCAGGCTTGCTATATGCTGTCAAAATATAAATATAAATCCCATTTTACGTGGCGCATGTAAAATACACGCCTAGCCTTTTTTACCTAGAATTTGCCTGGCGTGTGTAAAACACACGCCAAGCCTTTTTTTTTCCAGAACTACTCTGGCGTGTATAACATACACGCCAAGCCAAAATCCCCAGATTTTGGCCTGGCGCATATAATACACACGCCAAGCTGTTCTAGGCTAGGCAACCTGAATATGAGGCCTATTATCACCTTCCCGAGTCCCCCGCTTAGTGGTTTAGCATCTTTGATAGCTCCCGCACTCTTCGACACCCAATACGCCCTTGCCGGTCAAAAGAGGTTACTCTCTTATTGACTCGCTCTGCGAGATCGGGTTGTTTACATGGATTCCCGTGCCTTTACATAGACCAAAGCATTTCCCTTTCGATTCTTTCAAAGCACGTTGGGAGCCCGCTGCGGGAGATATTTAGGGTGCGAATACCATCTGAAATGGGAATTCAAAGGCCCCAGAGTTCTTCATCGTAAAGGTTCACTTATTTTAAAAATAATAATAATAAAATAAAAAACCCAAAAAATACATAACTTGTGGCGCCGACATAACGGCATCACCTTACCCTTTGTCATCTCGTAGGGGAAGGAGAAAATTCTATGGACCCCACCCAAGGCATCCGTACCCAACCCGTCACCAAGCCATGTCGTGGGCGGTAGATTCGACATATGCCGATCCCGATTCATCCCCGCCACGCTCCCCAACTCATTCTCATTCTGAGGAAATGTTCACCTCCATTCACCCATTTCCCCTCATTTTCCCAAACCATCTTCGCCTCCATGCTCATTTCAAACCCATCTCATATTCCATCCACATCCACCCAAAACTCGACCCCATTTCCCACCTTTACCACCATGCCCCATTTTTCATCCTCCCAACATATATCCAATTCTTGTTCATTTACCCATACCACACCCATTTTCTCCAACCCACCACATATCCCCCGGTCTACCCAAGTCATGACCAATTTTATTAGGGCCATGCCTAATTTTTCCCACACATCCACCTCATTCACACCCCACATTGCATTGGGTGCACCATCTACATCCACCCCCTCACCCAATCCAATGGACAAGATGAAGGAGATGTTCAGGGTTGTTAAAACCTGAAAAGTACCACTTTTCACCCCTTAACTTAATCTCTGTTAGACCCTGAATCATTTAATAAATGTGTTTTAAATCTATCCTGTAGGTAATAAGAAGAAACTGTAAATAAGCCCCTAAGCATGCCAAGAAGCCTACTATTGCCCCAGAAGTTCCTAAGAAGAAAGGAGGTTGAACCCAGACGAAGAGTTGGTTGCAGCATAGGCACAGCAAAGCAGAAAAATATCAAGAAGAATGCCTCGTGCAGATGTCGCAGGGTTTAATTAAACCAAGAAGAATGCTTCGCATAGTTGTCACAGGCTTCTGAAGGCAGCACACCAACTGGTCGCGAAGTCTTCACGCAGTTTGATGACAGAAGGAATTGAATAGCAGACTTCGCGTGGTGCTCGTGAGTCTTAGTCATAAGCGCTCACGCAGTTAAAGAAATGAGTCTTCAACCTTTGCGCGATTCACTGAATAGAGAGAGCTCCAGGCATTCCTGCGCACGCTGTCTCACAGTGGCCGCGGGATACAAACTTTCAAGGAACTGCTCGCGCTATCCAGAAACCCATGCACATTATTTCTTTGCGATGATCGCCGCGAGATTCACCAAGTAACGAACGCGCGGGTAATTCCCGTGCCATTCAAATGGAAAGAGCAATCCCGCGACGACCAGAGCATCCCCACGATGACCAAAGTACCAATCTCGCGACGGAAAGAGTTTCAAGTCAAAGCAACCCCGCGACGCTAATTCTATCACGAGATAAGATCCGAAAAGCCTTTCTATCTAGCGAGGCTCGGGTTCTTAACTTCTCCCTACTTCTGCAGGGGCAATCTAGGAACTTTTAGCAGTTAGGGCACACACTCCAATGCTCTAATCTTCATGCACACGCCCCGAGGCATCCAAGGGACAGGAATAGGCCGCAAATGCATTGATGAAATTAGGGTTTTCCTAACCCTAATTCTCACACAGCTAATTGCTATATAAGCCTAAGCCTAGTTTAGGTTTAGGGGACTTTTTGGACTTGACTTCTGTACTCCTTAAAAACCAACTGTAGAATTACAGTAGGCTAAGGTTAGGGTTTAGGAGTTTTCTTTTTTCTTTTTCCCTCTCTCCATAGTCCAGCACTTGCGGGCTATGCCTTTGTATGATTACTTGGTATAGTTTTAATGGAGTTTTGTAATAGGATCTATTGCATGTATGGGATTGGTGTTTTGTGAGTTGTTCTGTGCAAGGCTGCTGCCTTGAGATCCTCCATTGCTAAGTTGTACTGTAAGTAATGGAGGATTATCTTTAAGGTTTTACTTAGATCCAAGTGACGTGTGTGTCCAGGTTAGGCACATTGCAGTCCTAGCCCCACCACAGGACCCACTAAATCTGACTCCCCATGGGAGCTTGAGCTAGTAGCCTTGTGAACATGGTGGCAGCAGCAATGTTCTTGTTCTGTCTTAGACCTCTGTGAGGAGGATAACCTCTGTGGATAGTCTGTGACCATTCAAGTGGACAGATTATAGCCCTAGGGTGAGGCCAATCCATAGATCTAAGACAGATTCTTCTTCTTTGCACTTGTGAGAGATTGTGCTGAGACAGACTCCCCTATATTTGTATAGACCCACCATCAGACGGCAGATCTGATCTGGCTGTAAAGATTATAGGCTTGTGACTGGATCACTGCTGCCTTTCTAAAGTAGTGAACAGCCAAGCTTGAAAGCTAGTACTCAAACTCTTGCTGGTTCTGTGTGTCCAGGCTAGTGCACGTTGTAGGCTTAGCCCCACACACAGAACTTTAGAGGTTTAGGTTCCTATGGATTCTTGAGCTTGTAGCCTGGAAGAAGTAGTGCCTACAATGATAAACTTCTTCTGACCCATCTTTGGATTGTGGTTCCCCTATTGGATAGTCTGTGACCATTTATGTGGACAGGTTATATCCATAAGGGATTGGATCATGGCACAAGGGTGAGTTGGATCCTTTCTCCTCTTTGGTAATAATGTAGCCATTGGACAAGATTTCTATAGCAGCAGATCTGAGTCTGAGTTATAAAACCCATCAGATCTGTACCTAATAGCATACCTCTCACCCTTTTATATTTATTTACTCACATTCCATCCTCTTTCTTAACCCTTTCTGTAGTTTAGACATTAAGTTACCTTAGGATTTAGACTATAGTGACCTTAAATCCCCTTCTATTTAGGATTGCTAGATCTGTAGCCAGATCTGGAGGGCCTACTAAAGATAGCTCCCTTAGAGCTTTAGATCAACTTACCCTATGGGACAAACTCTTACTTATCAAAACTTGCTACAACAAGCCCTGTATCTTGTAGGACTGTGTATTTTTTGGCTTGTTGCTTTGTAGTTTTCAATCCACCTTTGATTCATTTTCACTAACCCCATTCTTATCACTGTCTCCAATAAAGGCAGTAGCAAGCACTGAAAATACTCTAACAAGTTTTTAGCGTTGTTTCCGGGGAATCTTGATCTATTAGTAGACCCTAGATTTTTGTATTCTTTATTCTTTGGTAGCTGTACTTGTGAGTAATTGATACTGCTGATTTACATTTGGAATTTTTCTTACAGATCTAGACAGTAGCAGAGAAGGAGAGTAGAATTGCACTGGGAGTCTAGCGACCTCTGTTTACACTTCTCTAAACCTCAAAACCTCAGTCTATTTCTCCTATGAAAATTCCATAGCAGTTGATTAGGATAGTTGTAATTTTGTTAAGTGCAATGTGTCTGCAAGTAGTCTTCCTTGCTGTTGGTGTGTGTTCATGTTAGGAAGGAGATCTCTCAGTCCCACATTAGAGCCTCCTAACCCTGAGATAGAAAGGGGTAGAAGACCAAGAAGGCACAGACACACCACAGTTGAGCTCCCTACTGAAATTGAGACAGCAGTCATGGGTGAAGAGCAACCCAGAACATTGAAGGAATTGAA
The DNA here is from genome assembly GCA_021018995.1 of Chloranthus sessilifolius. Taxonomy (NCBI): domain Eukaryota; kingdom Viridiplantae; phylum Streptophyta; class Magnoliopsida; order Chloranthales; family Chloranthaceae; genus Chloranthus; species Chloranthus sessilifolius. The sequence goes on along the minus strand of CM037584.1, from coordinate 150,119,143 downwards.
TGCTCCTGATGATTGTAATTCTCCATTCACCATTTAATTCCCAAATGTTCAGGGAAACTATGAGATTAAAACCTCCATCATCCAAATGCTTCCCTCTTTCCATGGGCTTAGCAAGGAAGACCCTTACAAGCACATTGACCAATTCTTAGCCCTGTGCATAACATTCTCCATTGCTGGTTTCGAACTAAAAGCCACTAGGTTAAGGCTCTTTCCTTTCTCCCTAAAGGACAGGGCCAGCACCTGGTTAGCTACTCTCCCAAACAATAGTATCACTACTTGGAAAGACCTCCAGACAAGATTTCTGACCAAATTTTTCCCAGAGAGAAAAACTAGCCAGTTGAGGAAAGCAATACTTGCTTTTGCCCAATCCCCAACTGAGGATTTTAATCAATCCTGGGACATATTTAAAGAGATGCTCAAACAATGTCCCCACCACAAGATCCCTGACTGGCAGCTTGTCCAGAGCTTCTATAATGGGATTGATGAGAAAAGTAGAGACATGGTAGATGCCTCTTGTCGTGGAACGTACATGCATAAAACCGCTGATGAGGCATGGGACTTGTTCGAGGTTATCAGTGAAAATGCTTTTCAGAAGATGTCCTCATCTAGAACTGTTCAAGAGCCTTCTCCTAAGCTGGGGCTTGCTGAAACTTCTAAAGGAAAGATGTATAAAGTTAGGGGAAATGATGACCTGAGAATGTAGATGGCCAATCTTTCGGATAAGTTTGATAAACTTTTAACTATGGTGCAACCCAGATTGGCTACACAAGTGATGGAGGCATGTCTGATATGCCAATCTCCACAACACACAGTGGAAGAGTGCCCATCTGCAGGGCAATACCCTAAGTATGTGATGGAACAGGCTGTTGCTGCCCAATCTTTTGGACAGTAATAATCTGGTGGCTATAACAAACAACCATTTGGATACCAGCACCAAAATACTGGTTACCAATGGAGAGACTACCCAAATATGAGGTGGAGGCAAGACAATTATATGCAGCCACAACAGATGTTGGCCTTACCTCAAGGTCTCAACAGCAATTTAACCAGGGATATGCCCCAAGGTCGAATTTCCAACATTAGTAGTAGCCCCAGCAGTAAAATCAGTTGGTAGTTCCTCCACCTTAGCCCCGTAATCCTTCTTTTGAGGATCAGGTTTTGACCCAATTGCAAAGCCTTGGACCCTTAAATCAGACTGTGACTTACACAGTCAAAGTATAAAGAAAATAGAAGAGCAGCAAGGCCAAATAGCCAATGCCTTGGCCAAAGGAGAAGAGGGCAGGTTGCCATGCTAGCCAATTGCCAACCCTAAGGGCCAATACTCGATTGGAGAAGGCTCCTCAAATTTTGAGGGTGCTAATGCCATCACAACCCTAAGGTCTAGCAGGCTGGTAGACAACCAGGTGGGAAAGGAACAAGGAGAGGTCATTCCCAAAGAACTGTCGAGTGAAAGTGATAAGGACTTTATTAGAGCACAGAGTCAAGAATTGCCTACTACCCTTCAACAAGGGAAAATAAAGAGACTGTAGTTGAGCCTCAGCAAGAAATAAAAGAGGAAAAAAGAAAAAAATAAAAGTTCAGTCATAGGCTTGCAGCTGAGGAACCAGCAGTCCCTCAGCTGCCATTTCCTCAAGCTTTGAGTGGCCCTGCCCCTTTTGATAAGGAGAATGCACAGATAGAGGAAATGATGGAGACCTTTAAGCAGGTAAAAATAAATTTACCCCTACTTGATGCTATCCGACAGGTCCCAGCCTATGCAAAATTTTTGAAAGACCTTTGTTCTCAGAAAAGGAATGCTAGAGGCCATTTGTCCAAAAAGGTCTTTGCAACTGATACAGTTAATTATGTATTAAGCATGATAATGCCAGAGAAGTTGTAAGACCCAAGGATACCCACTACTCCCTACATAATTGGAGACCACACAATTGGAAGGGCCCTTCTAGACCTTGGAGCCACTGTTAACCTACTGCCATACAGTGTGTATCAGCAGCTAGGTTTGGGGGAGCTAAAACCCACCCCCATTGAGTTCTTGATGACTGATAGGTCTGAGAGGAGACCCATGGGAGTGGTCAAGGATGTCTTAGTGGGGGTAGATAAGTTCTTCTACCCTGCAGACTTCCTTGTTTTGGACATGGGCTGCAACAAGAGCACATCCCCGATACTTGTTATTTTGGGCAGACCATTCTTGGTGACTGCCAATGCATGCATTCAATGCAGGTCTGGGATCATGGAGGTAACTTTTGGACATATGAAAGTTGAGCTTAATGTGTACAACAGTGCAAAGCACCCTCAGCCGGACAATGAGGAATGCTTTGTAGTGGATGTACTAGAAGAAGTTGTTGAAGAAGAACTGACCACTCTGCTGGAGTGGGGCAACATTGTCACAAATTTAATTAAAGTTTATAACATGGTAGAGGAAGGAAGCCCAGCTTTAATGCCAGAAGACATGTCCACATTGAAGTCTTCTAGTGGGCTTAGTGCAGCATTCCATGTGGAAACCTACATTGTTGCCCCTTCCTCAAACCAACAAAGCACCAATCCTACTATCCGTCCAACAAGCCCCTGATCTGGAGCTCAAGAAGCTTCCAGATACATTGAAATATGCTTTTCTTGAGAAAGATAAAAAACTTCTTGTAATTATGTCCTCTTCTCTTCTCTTACCAATGAGTAAGAGGAGGAATTGCTAACAGTTTTGAGGAAGCACAAGAAGGCAATTGGCTGGACCATTGCTGATCTAGGAGGGAATGATGCATCAATCTGTATGCATATGATCCATCTAGACGAGGGCTCAACACCCTCCAGGGAAATGCAGAGGAAACTAAATCCTCACATCCAGGAGGTGGTCCTAAAAGAAATCATCAAATTGCTGGATGCTGGGGTAATTTACCCCATTTTTTATTCTGAATGGGTGGCACCTATTCAGGTGGTTCCCAAGAAGTCTGGCATAACAGTGATAACAACTGAGTCTGGAGAGATGAGACAAGCCAGGGAGACCACTGGTTGGAGAGTTTGCATCGATTATCAAAAGCTCAACTCCAAGACCAGAAAAGACCACTTCCCTCTCCCCTTTATTGATCAAAATTTGGATAAGTTGGCTCGGAAAGCTTTTTACTGTTTTCTTGATGGGTACTCAGGGTACAACCAGATCCCTGTGCACCCTCTTGATCACTATATTTACTTGCCCTTTTGGCACCTTTGCTTACAGAAGGATGTCTTTTGGGCTGTGTAATGCCCCATCCACCTTTCAGAGATGTATGTATACCATATTTTCTGATATGATTGACAAATTCTTAGAAATTTTTATGGATGTTTTTTCTATTTATGGGGACAGTTTTGGCCAATGTCTGCAACACCTTAACCTGGTCTTGCAAAGATGTGAGGAGACCAATTTGGTCTTAAGTTGGGAAAAGAGCCACTTCATGGTAACACAAGGTATTGTGTTGGGCCATGTAGTCTTTAAAGACGGGATTGAGGTAGATAAGGCTAAAGTTGACCTCATTGCAAATTTTCCCCCTCCAAGAACAGTCAAACAAATCAGATCTTTCCTTGGACATGCTGGATTCTACAGGAGGTTCATCAAAGACTTCAGCAAAATTGTTAAACCATTATGCCACCTGCTCTACCAGGATGTGCCCTTTGACTTTTCTTCTGAATGTCTTAAGGCTTTTGAAACTTTGAAAATTTGCCTCACCTCTGCCCCTGTACTCCAAACACCTGACTATACACTGCCCTTTGAGCTGATGTGTGATGCATCTGACTTGGCAATAGGTATTGTTTTGGGCCAAAGAAAAGATAAGCTACCAGTGGTCATTGCCTATCTCAACAAATCACTTGCTGAAGCTCAGCTGCATTACACAACAACTGAGAAGGAGCATCTGCCAGTGGTTTTTGCTGTGGACAAATTTAGACCTTACCTACTTGGGTCTAAAACTATAATCTTCACTGACCACTTTGCATTGAAGTACCTATTATCCAAGAAGGATGCGAAGCCCAGGTTGATTAGATGGATACTCCTGTTATAGGAGTTTGACATTGAAATCAAGGATAAAAAGGGTGTAGAAAATGTGGTGGCTAACCACTTGTCCATAATTGTTTTGGAAAAAGGTGTTGATGACCATGCTATAAATGATGTCTTCCTGGATGAGCAATTATTTGCCATCCAATCCTTGGTTCCTTAGTATGCACACATAGTCAATTATCTAGTTATAGGCAAGATTCCTGCCCATTGGACTAAAATGGACAGAGACCTATTTTTCTCACAGGTCAAATTCTTTTTATGAGAGGAACCTTGCTTATACAAGTATTGTGCAGACCAAATCATCCAAAAATGTATTTCTGAGAGTGATGTCCCCAGTATTCTGGCCATGTGCCATGAAAATGCCTGTGGAGGCCACTTTAGTGGAAGAAAAACAGCTGACAAAGTCTTACAGTGTGGGTTCTATTGGCCTTCTTTATTCAGAGATGCCAATACACACTGCAGGACTTGTGAAAGATGTCAAAAATTAGGAGGGCTATCTAAAAGAAACTCAATGCCTTTGCAGCCCATCCTTGTTGTGGAACTGTTTGATGTCTGGGTTATTGATTTCATGGGCCCCTTTCCTCCTTCAAATGGTTTTCATTTCATCTTAGTGGCAGTGGATTACGTTTCCAAATGGGTAGAAGCCATTGCCACGATAACTAATGATAATCAGGTTGTCCTCAAGTTTATAAAGCAGAATATCTTCTCAAGATTTGGCACCCCTAGAGCCATTATCAGTGATAGGGGTAGCCATTTCTGCAACAGAAATTTCGAGAGCTTGCTCAAGAAATATTCTGTCACCCATAGGATTGCTACTCCCTACCACCCACAAACTAGTGGGCAAGTTGAAATTTCAAATAGGGAGATCAAGCACATCCTTGAGAAGACTGTGAGGACTAATAGGAAGGATTGGGCTGACAAGCTTAATGATACACTATGGGCTTCTAGGACTGTCCATAAGACTCCCATTAGTATGTCCCCATTCAGATTGGTTTATGGCAAGGCTTGTCATCTCCCAGTGGAGTTAGAACACAGGGCCTATTGGGCCATTAAACATTTAAATCTAGACCTAACTTTTGCTGGTCATCACAGGTTGTTGCAGCTGTCATAATTGGATGAGCTAAGGATGGATGCGCATGCCAATGCCCGGATCTACAAGGAAAGGTCCAAAGCTTTCTTTGACAAGGGTCTGTTGAGAAATAGCTTCATAGCTGGTGACAAGGTTTGGTTGTTTAACTCCAAACTTAAATTCTTTCCTGGCAAATTGAAATTCAGATGGGAAGGTCCCTACATTGTCATGCATGTTTCCCCATCTGGTGCTATGGAAATCAAGGATCCCAAGTCTGGGAAAACCTTGAAGGTGAATGGTTAGAGGCTTAAGCCTTGTTCTGAAAAACCTGTCGAACCCATGGACACCATTCACTTTCAAGGGGATCCTTCTTTAAACTGATCCACAGGTGTGTCATTATTGTATCATATGTACTTTGGTTTTGGTAGATTTATCTTGCTTTCTTTTGTTAAAATTCTCTAAGGAAATTTTAGTGGCCCCACCTAAATCTGGACCTGTCTATTTTGAATTTTTTATGCTTGGCTGGATGATTACTGCTCTTGGATTGATAATTTTTGCTTGAATGCACAGTGTTGGATGATGATTTTTGTTGTCTTTGCTTGAATGATTGATTTTAATGTGTCTAGAGGTACCTAGGGTGGTGAGTTAGGCCTAGGATCCAGCCACAGCACAAATGGAATTGTCAAAATAGAGAGCAGATACTCTCTGTTTTATACTTTGTTGTCGCGGGGTCCAAAAGGAGGCCTGAGAGACTCTTGCGCAGTTCACATAGAACCATTCAATAGCTGTCGCGAGATTCAAGTGCACCTGAGAATCTCTCGCGCAATCCACAGAGTTTTTCATTAGCTATCGCACGATTCAAAGCCTGTCGCGGGGTTCAGCAGAAAGCCTGAGAGACTCTCACGCAATTCAAAAAGAATACTTCATTAGCTATCACGAGATTCAAAGGCTGTGGCGAGATTCAAAGTGAACCTCAGAGCTTTTCGCACAATCCAAAAGGAGACCTGGGAACCTCTCATGCAATTCACATGAATCCTTCACATACTGTCGCGCGCTCCAAGGTCAACCTGGGAGATTATCGACAATTCAAGTTAAATAACACCTTTGCTAGGTTCATTTCCAATCCCGCAACCAAATTTTTTCCAAAGCGCGCCAAGATTCGCGATAAGTATTTTTACCTTGCGCTTGTCTCCCTTTCCAGTATTCTCTTCCTTCTTCAGTCTGTGAAACCCTAGCTTCTGGCCCTCTTCCGCCTCTCTCGTCCAGCGTCGATCCTACAGCCCATCATTCACTCCAGGAATCTACCGATTTGTTCCTAGCATCATCCCCGTCTATTGCCCTTTAATCAGAGATCTCGCGGTGCCCTGTGCGTCAGATCAAACCAAACCTTAGGATTTTAGGGTAAGCACTTAGGTCTCAGTCCCCATTTCTCATATTCGAAGGTAGAGTTTGGAATGGCTGCCAAGAGTGCACCAAAGAGAAAGAGCAAGGATAAGGCCCCTGTTGAGACCACCCCTAAGAAGGCTAAGACTGCAAAGGCACCTAAAAAAGGAAAGGAAGTGGGTGAGGAAGTGGAGGAGCCAACCCCTGAGTTTTCTACTCCTTCAGAGCTCATGGCTTCAATCCCCTTGGAGCATGAAACTGCTTTTGACCTACCATTCTTCGAGAAGGAGCCTCTCTCTACCCCTGTCGTGCAGTTTATGAACAAAGCGGGCCTTATACCCTTGATGAGAGGAATTATAGCACTAGCCTACCCTAGGCTAGTGCAACTCTTTTACCAGCACATCAGGGTCAAAAAGGACAAGGATAGACAAGTATGCTTGCTGGTGCTGATTGATGATTTTGAGATGCTAGTGAGCCCCAAAGTGATTGCAGAAGTATTGGGCATCCCACCCGCATTCAACCCTAGCTGTCGATATGGCCCCCCCCTGAGCGCCTTCATTGATACAATTGCAAGGGCTTTGACTAGAGGATTAAAGGCCTCAGGGGATTCGATCAGAAGAAGAGAATTGGAGCCTGAACTCCTCTTCATTGATCAAGTCCTGTGAAAGAACATTTACTGCTCAGGACATCAGCAGGAGAGGAGAACTCCCATTACTGATGCTGTCTATTCTTTCTCTCTAGGCCATGGCTTCCATGCAGCCTGGCTCATCTTTAAGGCAATGAAAGACCTAGTGGAGAAGATAGGGCAGAACAAGAAGCCTCACACACTCCCTTATGTCAGAATTATTACCAAGCTACTTTTGAAAGGGGGGTACAAGATAGCTAAAATAGAGGGGACTACAACCCTTGCCCCTACTACTTTTTCCAAGAGGCAATGGGGAATCAGCAGGAGCCTGATGGAGGCCCAAAAGAAGAAGAAAGCTGAGGCTCAGGTCCCTCCTAAGAAAGCTGCTTAGGAAGTTGTCCCAAGGTCTACCCCTGCTACCAAAGAAGGGCTTCCAGAGCCTGTCAGGACCGCCATTGTTGCCGCAGCCACCTCAACCACTCCACCTTTTACTCCAGCATCCACTACCCCTATTCCATCTATCTCTCACCCTCCTCTGTCCTCATCATCTATGCCCACCCCCCCTTCACCTGTGATTGGTACCTGGGAGGAGGCCACCCCCCATGTCAGCCCCTCTCCATTCCCTACCTTACCTCAATACACAGTCCCAATACCCCCATCAGCTTCACATAAACCTCACAGCCCTCCACTCATTTCCTACAAGAAATGAAAAACCATTGAGACAACCCCCACCATCTCCCAGACACCACCCACAATCCCTTTTATCCCCACTGACACACCTCACATTGACCAAGACACCACCACAGCCATACCTACTATATCCCCACTCACAAACATAGACCTCTACCTTACCACAACCATCGGATTCCAAGCCTTTATGACCAGTTTCCTTGACACCATGCCCACCCACTACACCCCCCTCCTGGACTCCCCAACTACATCCCAACATCACTCAACAAAACCCCAATGTCCCCCTCCTTCCACTTTTCATCATGCACCTTCCTCACCTTTCCAACCTGTGCCATCCTCTACACAAACTCAACCTCCCACAACATAATCGACACTCATCCTCTCCCTCATCCAAGGCATCCAATCCCAATTATCCACCACTACACACACCCAGAACCAAATGCAGACTGAACTCACATCCATCCAATCTACCCTACAAGCATTAACCAATCCACCCATCCCTCAACAATCCACTACAACCCCCCTAGTCCTTTCCACTGACAAAGAGACCCAAACAGACTTCAGCCCTGACTCACAACCCCCCCCCCACCACCAAAAATCCCTTTAATCCCCACAACCCCACTATTCTCTTTCATACCTTTCACCATTCCCCTTTTCCCTCCCCCTATCAACCCCTACTCCTACTGAGCCTACCCCATTTTCCTTTCCCCCCATGCTTTCCATCCCACCACTTATCCTACCCCCTCCAACATTCACTGACAAACAGACCAAATAGACCAAGAACCTGTTCCCCTCCCCCCACAACTAGACTTACCCACTGTTCACCCCCCTAGCCCCACCCAGGACCAATCACAACTTGCTCCTCCCACTTCCTCTCTGCCCATCGCACCCAAACATTTTTTTTACATCCCTCCCTACCTCACCATCCTCCATGCCATGAGGGACAATCCATATCTTAGGAAGGATGTCCTGAGGGGCATGGCCCAACTTTGACAGTCAATTGAGACCCCCCTGCTCCAACAAATTGATGAAATGAAGGAAGCCCACAGAAAACAACTACTGAGCATCTCCTTAGAGTGAACTAACATATTGGTGGCCTATCAAAAGGCCCAATCTACAGCTACTTATCATCAGCTGAACGTGGAGCTTGAGAAGGCCAACACAACTACAGAGAAAATGAAGGCCAGAATGTTTGAAAAGAGGCTCAACAATGCCCAGGAGATCTTCAAACTCCAAAAGGAAATCCATGAGACTGACCTTCTCAAACACAAAATCCAGATAGCCTCATTGAAGTCGCATCGCCGAAATACCAACACAACCCACCCCACTTTCTGTTTGCATGCCAGACCCTGAGCCTAAAGCTACTCCAGAGCCAGCTTGCCAGTCTGAGGAGGTAAAACCAAAGATCCAGCCAGAGGAAGGGAAGGCCCCTGCTGCCCCTCCTTCATCACCTCCTACAGAGCAGCCTCCACCTACCAAGGCCTCTGCTGCACCTCCAAAAGAGTAAACTTATCCTAAACAGGAGAAAGTCACTACTAAGAGGACTGCTTACACAGCAGCCTCTATAAAGATTGGCAAAGAGCCAGCTACCCAGTCTGAGGAGGCAAAACCTCCTGGCCAGCCTAAACCCAAGGCAAAAGGGAAGTCCCCAGTAGCCCCCACTAAGCAAGACAAAGGCAAATCACCTATGGTCCCTCCTGAACCCAAAACAAGGAAGATGAGGGTGAGGGCACCAAAAGCTCCTACCGCTAAGAAACCACCAGCCCAACCAAAGGCAGCCTAGAAAAAGGACTCCAACTGAGAGTAAAGCAAAGAAGAAAAAGAGTCCAACTGAGAAGCAAGCCCAAAAAAAAGAGGAAAAAGATGCCCTTAGGAAACATGCTCAAAAGATGGGCTGAGATTGGTTTACAGATTCTGATTCAGATTCTTCCTCCTCTTAGATTAGATTGTACTTAGGTTTTTCTTTTCGTTTCCTTCAAATCTTCTCCTTGTAATTACAATTGTACATGTTTTTCTAGTTAATAGAATTTTTCATTTTGTTTTTGTATATTGATCTGTTCTGTGTGCTTGTTTAAGTTTTTTCTATTTTAGTCTTCATTTTGTTCAATTTTTTTAGTACCATGGGAGATGAATTTAGGGAGGCTATGCTCATTTGCAATAGGAATCTATGTGAAGGGTAGATGTAGATGGAACTGAATGGATGCAAGTACAAGCCTCAGCACAAATGGTGCCCAGAGGTCAAGTGTTGATCTTGACCAAGGGATTAAAATGGCTTCATTTTCATAATCGTGGGACCTGTCTGAAGCTTCCTCGTGGAGTCCTGAATGCGCACAAAGTAGAATTCCACACCTTCCAATGTGCAACCACTCGATACACAGGATCCCCTTAAATACCAAGCCTAAATTTAGACCATCATTTACTGTTAGCTCTCTTTTCCCATAATCCGTTGTGCGCTTTATCATTCCTCACACAATCACAATTTATTGCCAAGCTTAGAAAGGGACAAAACTTTATTACGCCGCTTCATTTTCCACCGTCCAAGTCTTTTAAATAGGACATTAATTCCTCTTCATCTCATCCTTCCTCTACTAAACCTAGCAGTCCGGCCCTCCTCACAACCATGGCGAATGACAAACCCAATGAGTTTCCTAACAAATTCTATCCCATGTGGTTGGACCCCCCACCGCCTAAGGAGCCGGACCTGGTACAATTTCTTTGGGATGAGTATGAAGAAGTCCAGCAGATCCTGGCAAAGGAGGAGAGGAAAAAGGAGAAGAGAGAAAAAGAAGAAAAAAATTGAACCACCTGCATCTCCCCCACCATCTTCCTCAAACCCTCCCCCACCGACTCCCCCTGGATCCCTCTCTCACCCCCCCTATTTTGTCTGTTCTTTTTTTTTTACATCTTTTTGTAATATTTTCTTTATATTATAATGAATGTTTCTTTTGGTTCTATACTATTCAGTTTAGCATTTTTAATTATTTCTATTTCTCTGTCTTCTTCTGTGTTTCTTTGTTCTGTATTCAATCTACTGCACATTCAGTCTAGCCTTTGAACCAGTGAGGACACTGCTCCTCATGGTTTAGGGGTGTGGCAGGATAGGTCTGCCAATAGAATAGTTAATTTTAGTGCAGTAATGGTGGTATAAATGGGATGAATAAAGTCAATTTCAACTTAACTTGATACAATGAGAAGACTTGTAAAAAATTAAAATATTTTTGCAGACTTTTCGAAACTGAACAAGTTAAAATCTTGACACCACCATGAAGCTAACATCAGAAAAATTTTCAGTTAATACTCAGTGAACCTAAGAGGAGAGAAACAGATGAAAATACACCCATGGGTTAATTTAAGGACCATACATAGTGAGATTTGGCCCATCATTTTCTTTCGAAGAGTGTTTTTGGCATTATTTTTTTTTTCTCTAAGGACTGAGTGAATCAAGACTTTTTCACTAGAAGTTGGGCACCTCCAAATCAAAACTAATTGACAGCACTCATGATACAAAGGAAATGATCCAAGGCCTTCATTTGGACAGTATGAGCCTGAAAATCCAACCTTTTAAAATCTGCCCTTTTGCATACACTAGTTGAGCCTTAAAAATCGTACTTTTCTTTGACAGATACCAAAATACTTGCACCTTAACCTCATGACCTGATTCAACCTCACCCTCACTCTGAGAATTCAGAAGGTAAAGGAGAAGGAGTTAAAGATAGTGAGAATGGTTCAACATTCTGGGGAATGTGAAGAAAAGCAACTTATAAACAGCAGTGTATCAATGGTATTTGTGTGGCAGTTCATCATAAAAAAAAAAATCATAAAAAGATTGAATAGAAATAAAAAAGAGAAAAAGAAAGAGAATTCTAGAGAAGAACATCATTTGAAAATTGAAAAGAAGAGGAGAAGCTGGCCACTTTGATTCTGGAATATATCAAGTAAGATGAAGTTCTGTTGAAATGAAGGTTGTGAAGTCATGAATCACTCCTTACCTTGCTAATTTCTTAATTTGGATTCCCTTTTTACCCCTTGATTCTTACATCCCTCACCCATAAGCCACATTACAACCCATTCAGAAAGACCTTGTGGATTCAAAGTAAAATGAGTTGTCATATGGAGATAAGGAGTTGTCCAGTCTATGGTGAAAAGTCATGAGGATGTTAGAAATTAGAAGCTTTGCCTATGCTCATGCTTGCAGGCTCATTTGGGGTCTGTAACTGCTCTTGAGCTGTTTTGAACGTGAACACCCTCAGATTTTTAATGTTGAGAGATAGCCCTGGTGAGAATTGGGTCTAAATTTTGACTTCATTGAGGTTGCATCCAACCTGAATCTTGAATTTAAGGCAAGCTGGGTACTGATTTGTACACATTGAATTTCTAATGTAAAATGAATGGTGGTGATGTAAACACATGTTAGCTTTTAGGTTTTAAATGGCCTGCAACACTACTGCAATTTCCTCTAAGTGTTAAAGAATGGGTGTGGAATGAAGCTTTGTACATTTAAATCTGTGTTGTCATTAACTGCACTATACTTAATTGTTCTAATGGTGAAGTTTGTGGGTGTCTTCACTGAAAACCCTCAAGAGACTTCACTCCTCCACTAGGGATCACCTAGGGGTTTAAAAGGCTTGGTACATATGCTAAATGTACCCGTGATCCCTACGAAAGTGGCATTTAATTAGTTACAACTTTGCTAAGGGACTAACAAAGATTAGGTTTGGGGGTGTGTTAAGACCTGAAAAGTACCACTTTTCACCCCTTAACTTAATCTCTGTTAGACCCTAAATCATTTAATAAATGTGTTTTAAGTCTATCCTGTAGGTAATAAGCAGAATCTGCAAATAAGCCCCTAAGCATGCCAAGAAGCCTACTGTTGCCCCAGAAGTTCCTTAGAAGAAAGGAGGTTGAACCCAGACGGAGAGTTGGCTGCAGCATAGGCACAGCAAAGCAAAAAAATATCAAGAAGAATGCCTCACGCAGATGTCATAGGGTTCAATTGAACTAGGAAGAATGCTTCATGCAGTTGTTGCGGGCTTCTGAAGGTAGCACACCAACTGATCGCACAGTCATCGCGCCATTCTCACGCAGTTGGATGATAGAAGGAATTGAAAAATAGACTTCACGTGATTCTCGTGAGTCTCAGTCATAAGTCCTCACGCAGCACTCGCACAGCTCAAGAAATGAGTCTTCAACCTTTGCGTGATTCACTGAATAGAGAGAGCTCCAGGCATTCTTGCGCACAGCTGTCGTCCAGTGGCCGCGGGATACAAACTTTCAAGGAACTGCTCGCGCGATCCAGAAACCCATGCACATTGCTTCTTCGCGAGGATCACCACGAGATTCACCAAGTAACAAACTACGCGTGCAATTCCCATGCCATTCAAATGAAAAGAGCAATCCCGCGACGACCAGAGCATCCCCTCGATGACAAAAATACCAATCCCGCGACGGAAAGAGTTTCAAGTCAAAGCAACCCCGTGATGCCAATTCTATCATGCGATAAGATCTAGATAGCCTTTCTGCCTAGCGAGGCTTGGGTTCTTAACTTCTCCCCACTTCTGCAGGGGCAATCTGGGAACTTCCAGCAATTAGGGCATGCACTCCAATGCTCCAATATCTGTGCACGTGCCCCGAGGCATCCAAGGGACAGGAATAGGATGCAATTACATTGATGAAATTAGGGTTTTCCTAACCCTAATTATCACATAGCTGACTGCTAAATAAGCCTAAGCCTAGTTTATGTTTAGGAGACTTTTTGGACTTGACTTCTGTACTCCTTAAAAATCGACTGTGGAATTACAGTAGGCTAAGATTAGGGTTTAGGAGTTTTCTTTTTCCTTTTTCCTTCTCTCCATAGTCCAGCACTTGCTGGCTATGCCTTTGTATGATTACTTGGTATAATTTTAATGAAGTTTTATAATAGGATCTATTGCATGTATGGGATTGGTGTTTTGTGACTTGTTCTGTGCAAGGCTGCTGCCTTGAAATCCTCCATTGCTAAGTTGTATTGTAAGAAATGGAGGATTGTCTTGAAGGTTTTACTTAGATCCAAGTGACGTGTGTGTCCAGGTTAGGCACATTGTAGGCCTAGCCCCACCACAGGACCCACTAAATCTGAATCCCCATGGGAGCTTGAGCTGGTAGCCTTGTGAACATGGTGGCGGCAGCAATGTTCTTGTTCTGTCTTAGACCTCTGTGAGGAGGATAACCTCTGTGGATAGTCTGTGACCATTCAAGTGAACAGATTATAGCCCTAGGGTGAGGCCAATCCATAGATCTAAGACAGATTCTTCTTCTTTGCACTTGTGCTTGTAGCCTTGTGATAGATTGTGCTGAGACAGACTCCCCTATATTTGTATAGACCCACCATCAGATGGCAGATCTGATCTGGCTGTAAAGATTATAGGCTTGTGACTGGATCACTGCTGCCTTTCTTAAGTAGTGAACAACCAAGCTTGAAAGCTAGTACTCAAACTCTTGTTGGTTCTGTGTGTCCAGGCTAGTGCACGTTGTAGGCCTAGCCCCACACACAAAACTTTAGAGGTTGAGGTTCCTATGGATTCTTGAGCTTGTAGCCTGGATGAGGTAGTGCCTATAATGATAAACTTGTTCTGACCTATCTCTGGATTGTTGATCCCCTATTTGATAGTCTGTGACCATTTAAGTGGACATGTTATAGCCATAAGGGATTGGATCATGGCACAGGGGTGAGTTGGATCCTTTCCTCCTCTTTGGTAATAATGTTGCCATTGGACAGGATTTTTATAGCAGCAGATCTGAGTCTGAGTTATAAGACCCATCAGATCTGTACCTAATAACATACTTCTCACCCTTTTATATTTATTTACTCACATTCCATCCTCTTTCTTAACCCTTTCTGTAGTTTAGATATTAAGTTACCTTAGGATTTAAACTATAGTAACCTTAAATCCCCTTCCATTTAGGATTGCCAGATCTGTAGCCAGATTTGGAGGGCCTACTCAAGATAGCTCGCTTGGAGCTTTAGATCAACTTTCTCTGTGGGACAAACTCTTACTTATCAAAACTTGCTACAACAGCCTCAGATTCTGATCTTGCAGATCGTATTTTAGGTCCACCTTTGATTCATATTCACTAACCCCATTCTTATCACAGTCTCTAATAAAGGCAGTAGCAAGCACTAAAAATACTCTAACAAGGGGCTACACCAGCTAGAAGGCTTGTCGAAGCAGCCTCCCTTATCCACCCCTCACAAACCCATCTCATACTCTCCCAAATCTTTATGCCCCTTTTCTCCTAAACTCTCATCAACCCCCCATTATGCATACTACCCAAGACCCTCACCAACCATGGGGTCATTGGAGCGGGACTCAGGCCCCCATGGGCCAGACCCATCGAGGCCCCATGGGCTAGACCCATCAAGACCAAATGGGCCAGACCTATCAAAACCCAATGGGCCAGACACATCAAGGCCCAATGGGTCAAACCCACCAAGGTCCCATGGTCCAGACCCACCCAGGCCCTATGGCCCAAGCCCATCCAAGCTCCTTATCCTATAACCAAGCCCAGCAAGGCCCAAACCTTAGAACCTCATATCCACACCCTCCACAATTCCCTCAAAATCCCATTCACTCATCATAACCAACCCAATATAGGAACCTATCTCACATTGCTCATCAACCCCAACTCACCCATCCTCTTACATCTCAAAACAATCCCCATGAATTCCCTGAGGCACAATGGCCTCCTCAAACCCTAATCCAAAACCCAACCTCCACTCACCCCATCATTCCACCAAATTTCCCCCAAGTACAGTGGTCCAATCCAGCACCTCTTCAGACTACTCAACACTAATAAGAAAATCTCACCCTTCCCCCATTTTATGAAGACCCACAATATGAGGAAGATGAGATAAGAAATAGCAGGGCTTATATGGGGGCACACATAAGTATCAATCATCTGCCACCCGTAATCACCAACCCACCCGTAGTGCAAAGTGAATGGAGTCCCACAGTCAAAAGAACGACACCACCATCCAAAGAATTCGAGCAATTGAAGGAACAACAGGACAAGATTCAGAAACAATTAATGAAGATGTGTGGAACTGAGATCCATGCCACATACTTTTCCAACATGTGCCTATTTTCTGAAGTCCCCTTACCCTCGAAATTCAAAGTGCCAATCTTCGACAAATATAATAGCACGGGTAACCCCATTGCACATCTCAAGTCCTACTGCGAGGACATGTGCCAATACAGAGGGGATGAGCTTCTGTTCATAAAGGTCTTCCAAAAGAGCCTTACGGGCCCGACCTTAAGATGGTTCACTTTGCTGGAACCTTCCATGATAAAAAATTTGGAAGGATTTGGCCCACTTATTTCAAGAGCAATATGTCTACAACATAGACATTGAGCCCAAAAAATCGAATCTAGCATGATTAAAGTCGAAGCTCGATGAAGCATTTAGTGATTATCTAGGGTGGTGGAGGGCACTGCATTCAGGTCAGGAATAGAATACCCGATGATGATCAGATTGAAATGATCTCGAAAAATACCCTCCCGATCATCTCAGATTTTCTAGTATACCAACAGCAGTCCAGCTTTGTTGATTTGGTAAGGAACATAAATCGTTGTGAGAATGAAATAAGAGAGGGGTAGTTGAACAAAATGGCAAACAGTGGGGTCCAGAGGTTTGTCGATCAGAGAAATGAAAGAAGAACTGGGGCAAATATATAAACAGTCAATAATATACGACCTAATACCAACACAACCCCATTCCAATTCAGGGTAGGCCAACCAATCACAACCAGAAGCGAGTCGATGCAAAGAATCGGAAATGGCCAAGGGGTACAAATGACCCTAGAGCAGAGAAAAGCCCATTTTGATCGAGTCCTCAGACCATTGGGGCAGTCCCTAAACATTTTGCTACCTTTGTTAATTGAAAAGGGTTTGGTCATCGCACTGCAGTCGTGCCCCCGCCGAATCCAATTATGAGGAACTATGATCTCAAGACCCATTGCAACTTCCAAGGACCATACCACCCGACTGATCATTGATTCCCCCTAAAACATGCGATACAGGACTTAATAGAGGCTAGTAAGATCATCCCTTCGATACTTCCCCAGGCTAACCAACATGCGAACATACACCAAGTTCCACTACCACCACACCCACCAGGAGGGGCAGGTCTAAGATCAACTATCAGCATGGTAGAAGAGGATGATGAGGAGTTTGACCCGTCGAAGTATATCCATGCCTCGGGAGATTTTGTAGCACCACGATAAAGAGACCAGGAGGATAGAAGCATCGACGTCATTGAACCTTTGAATTTGGCTGATTACTTTCCTAACCCCACACCACACCCTTAGATCTTAAGGTATATTTCTCATTGCCAACTCCCGTCAATTACGTCTAAATCAATTCATATCAGCTATACACAACCACCCCCGCCAACTACCAAATGGTCGATTGTGTCCCCCATCCCCCTCCATCACCGATCAATTATCAATGGCCCACCCCTGTCACATCACCCCTGATACAATCTTCCACATTCCTCGCCAACCCCATTTGGCCCACTTGCTCCACCCTTCCATCTATTATAGAAGTTAACCAGGTGATCCCCGCCCATCTCAATCCATCAGCACAGGCACCTTCTTTCACCCCATTTTAGATCCTGAGACTAACCTACGATCCCCACCAGGTCCCGCTCAATTATGATCAGACCGATATCAATGCCGACAGTAGCAGGGAGGGGGTGGTTGATTTCATCACTAGGTCAAGAAAGATCTCTAAGCAGTAGGATGCACCAGTACCAGCGCCAGCCCGATCAGAGGGGAAGAAGGATACTACTGTGGTAAACCCATTTTAAAAAATGAGCCAAGAGTGCATACTAAAAGCACAGTTGAAGAGAATGCCAGCCCACATTACCGTTTGGAACCTTTTAATGACATCTCCGCTCCATTTCAAAGCTTTAATGGGAGCATTAAAAGATGCACATGTGCCTATCTAAGTAATCCCAGACAAAGTAGGACAAATAATCGAGCAGGTGTTAGCTCCCAATACCATCTCTTTTCAGATGCTGATTTTCCAAATGAGGAAAATAAGACGGGAACCTGCTGATTCCATTAGTATTAATGGAAAATAGATCAACGTTGAATGTATGCCCTCTGAGAACCACTACTAAGATGGGGGTGGATCCTTCCACATTCAGGCCAACAAGAACAAGTGCCAAAGGATTTGATAACACGAGAAGAGAGATAATTGGAGAAGTCGACCTTGAGCTCGTCATCGGGCCAATGACCTTTTCCATACCCTTCCAAGTTATGGACATCCAGTCTACATTTAATCTGCTATTAGGGTGCCCCTAGTTCCATGAGGTCGGGGCAATACCTTCAATGCTGCACTAAAAGCTTAGATTTATATCAGAGCAAAAAATCATCACCATTCTAGGTGAGGGGCAAGAGGAAAGGGAAAAAGCTACCCACAACATCGAGAATCCCAAGGTGTTGGATGTACTGCACATGACCAAAGATATAGACCTTCATAGCTTTGAATATGATGTATCAACGGTAATCCCTAAGCCCCTCGAGAGGATCACTCTGAAGACCGATGGTGGAATGGTCGCGGTCGTAGCCATGGTCCAGATATGGGGCTATAAAAAAGGAAAGGGGTTAGGACCCCGATTGCAAGGTAGGGGAGAGCCAGTCAAGGCCAAGGGCAGGCAACAAGTCAAATTTGGGTTAGGTTACAAGCCCACCGAGCAAGAAGTCTGAGAGGCTAAGGAAAAGGCTCGAACAATAACTACTGCTAGAGCCAAGGGAATAAACTTAAAGGAGAAACCCCGTCCTAGACCTCACATCAGAATGGGGCAACATAATTAACCCCTCACAAACCGACAGCCCCTGCCCACCCCACCAATCCCTAAATTATTCCCCCCAACCTGGAAATAGACCTAGCCGCTCTGTACCTTTTTGGGGAAGAGTCTTTCGTACCTGCACAATCTCCCCCTGTGGTAAACCACCACAGGATCTTGCTGACGTTTGAGGACCGGGTCTAGGACAAGCCCATGATAAGCATGATGGAGGCTAATTCTCCAAAGCCATCTCAATCAACCTCCTCCATCAAAGTAGGTAAACGTGCGACATCACAGGTATGAAATTGGGCGTCTATGCCCCAAACTTTGGAAGCATCGGGGCCCAAAATTTGGCACCCACTTCCCAAAAAATACAACCTATAAAAAGTGAGGTGAGCCCTTGGCAAGCAGTACCATGTGTATATAGGGACCTACGTTGCCAATGGCCCATTTTCGAAGAAAAAGGAAAATCTAAAAAAATAAAAGAAATACAGAATAATCTAAAAAAATAGTCTTTCAAAATTCTCGAGAAAATCAAAGAAAAAGGTGCCTTAATAGAAAAACCCATCCCATGTGAAATCGATCCCTTTCCTATAGAAATACAAGAAGAGATAGGAGTCATGAGTCTGGATGAGGAAATTCCAACCGAGGACCTCCCCAAAGAGCTCCTTGACCGGTACGTCAATTTTTACCATGGCCTTACCCCGATCATTGAAGAAACAGATCATGTCAACCTGGGTACAAAGGAGCTTCCTAGAATCACCAAGATCGGAATGTCGCTATCTCCCGTGGAAAGAAGCAGCATGATTGATTTCCTTCGGTCATATCAAGACGTCTTCGCATGGTAATATGAGGACATGCCTAGTTTGGATACCGATCTGATTGAGTATGAACTACTGTTATATCCAGATGTTAAGCCAGTCATTCATAAGTTGAGACACCTCAGGCTAGAATGGATGCTGAAAGTGAAGGATGAGGTTATCAAGTAATACGATGCAGGGTTTCTCATGGTCTCCAAATACCCGCAATGGCTAGCCAATATTGTCCCTATACCAAAGAAAGATCGAAAGGTTCGCAATGGCATTGATTCAAAAAATATCAACAAAGCGAGCCCAAAGGATGACTTCCCACTGTCACACATCGACATCTTGGTCGATAATACTGCTAGGCATGGGATGCTCTTATTTATGGATGGATTCTCTGGGTATAATCAAATCAAAATGGCAAAAGCACACCAAGGGAAGACAGCATTCATCACTCCATGAGGAACTTTCTACTATCGAGGCATGCCTTTCAGACTGAAAAATGCTGGGGCAACATATCAGAGAGCGATGACAACACTCTTACATGACATGATGCACCGAGAAATTGAGGTGTACGTTGACGACATGGTCGCCAAATCATCAAAAAGTGGTGACCATCTGGTGAACCTACAGAAGCTGTTCAAAAGATTGAGGAAATATAGGGTCCGTTTGAACCCTCAGAAGTGTGCATTCGATCCCATGCATACTGGGCTTCATTGTCAGCAGAAGAGGCATCGAGGTTGACCGAATCAAGGTAAAATCCATCGTTGAAATGCCACCGCCATCTACCGAGAAAGAAGTGAGAGGCTTCTTGGGCAGAATACAATACATCAGTCGATTCTTTGAATAGCTAACTCCTATTTGCACGCCGCTCTTCAAGTTACTAAGGAAAGATTCACCAGTCAAATGGAATGACGACTGTCAGGCAGCATTTAATAAAATTAATGGTTACCTCCTCAACCCACCAGTTTTAGTGTCGCCCGAACCTGAGAGACCACTCTTAATGTATCTCTCCACAATGAAAGTTTCAATGGGATGTGTCCTAGGGCAACATGATGAAATAGGAAGAAGAGAGCAAGCCATTTATTACTTGAGCAAGAAATTCACCGATTACAAGACACGCTATTTTCATATGGAGAAAACATGCCTGGCTCTCATATGGGTTACCCAAAGGCTCGACCATTACTTGCTAACCCAAGTTGTTCTACTCCTAGCTCAAATAGATCCATTGAAGTACCTATTTGAAAAGATGGCTCTCACTGGTCGAACTGCATGCTGGCAACTTCTCCTATCTGAATTTGACATCACATATGTCACACAGAAGTCAATCAAGGGGCAAGCACTTGCTGATCATCTTGCCAAAAATCCTTTACCTGAATACCAACCTTTGAGAACTAAATTCCAAGATGAGGACATTTTGTTCATGACAGAGGATGATACGACAGAGATAGAGGAATCTTGGGTAATGCACTTTGACGGGGCAGCAAATGTCGAGGGTCAAGGAGATTCTAATTTTCCCAAAGGGGTCTCACGTACCAGTGTCCATCAAGCTTAACTTCCCATGCACAAAAAACATGGCCGAATATGAGGTGTGTGCAGCAAGCTTACCAGCAGCCTTGAATCATAAAGTAACTCATCTCAGGGTGTTTGGCGACTCACAATTGATCATATGTCAGACGAACGGAGATTGGAAGATAAAGGATGAGGAGTTGATCCCATACCATGAGCACCTAGAAGATCTAACAGCGTGCTTCAATGATCTTACTTTCTCCTATGTCCCATGAGTAAGAAATTGATTTGTTGATGCACTAGCAATGTTGGCATCGATGGTCAAAATTCCATATGGTGTCGAGATAAAGCCGATCATGATTGAGAAAAGGAATGAGCTGGCCTTCTTCCTGTAGATTGAGGGACCCACAAAGTTAGATGATGAGCCTCCATGGTTCTCAGATATAAAAAATTTCCTTAAAACTCAAACTTTCCCTGAAGGTATGTCTAAGACGGATAGGTGGACTGTCCAACGTTTAGTGGCTAATTACATCATCTGTGGTGAATGCCTCTACAAGTGATCCTATAACAACATCTTGCTCAGATGCCTGACCAAGGGCCAAGCAACCAACATTATGAAAGAGATCCATGAGGGAGTATGAAGGACCCACATCAATGGCCACATCCTCACCAAAAAGATCCTACGGCAAGGATATTTTTGGACTACCATGAAAGCTGACTATTGCAAGCACGTTTAGAAGTGCTACAAATGCCAAGAACACTCCAGTTTGATACATGCTCTAGCCATAGATCTACACAGCATGACCACTCCTTGGCCATTCCCCACTTAGGGCCTCGATGTCGTCGAAAAAGTCAATCCAAAAGCTTCGAACGGGTATCAGTTTATCCTCGCCGCCATTGAATACTTCACCAAATGGGTAGAGGCAGCATCCTATTCAAACATCACGGCCAGCCACGTCGAGAAGTTCATCAAGAACAATATTGTTTGCCAATTCGGTGTACCAAAGGAAATCATCACTGACAATGGTACTAACTTTATGAACAAGCGTATCAGAGCCTTTTGCGAGTAATATAAAATCAAACATCATCACTTGTCACCATATCAGCCGTAAATCAATGGTGCTGTAGAAGTTGCAAACAAAATGGTTGTCACTTACCGAGATTGGAGTGAAATGCTACCCTTTGCACTATGGGCCTATCGAACGTCGATCCATAGTGCTACAGGGGAAACACCCTTCTACCTTTTATATGGAACTGAGGCAGTGCAGCCAGTTGAAGTTGAAGTTCCCTCCCTTTACATTCCCATCAAATCGGGTCTACCAAAGGCTGAAAGAGAGAGTTCCCACTTTGAGCAGCTGAACCTGTTGGACGAGAAAAGGCTCATAGGTTTGTGTCACATCTAAGTTTATCAAGGACGAATCGCACGCGCTTACAATAAACGTGTTCACGATCAAGATCTTAAAGTGAGTGATATTGTACTCAACCAAATCTCCCCGTCCCTCCACGCCAATCCAAGAGGGAAATTCAAGTCCAACTGGTAGGAACCTTATCTCATCTGAGAAGTACTCCCTGGATACACGCTCCACCTCGCCACTATGGACGGAGATCACTTTCCTGAGCCAATCAACATTGGATACGTCTGACGATTCTATTCCTAAGTCTCCCATAGCAAGGTAAGTACTAATAAAAATGGATACATGGCTGCTTAAGGATACTTTAAAAAAGAGGCCATCATTTCAAAGCCAAGTAGCCAAAAAGTGTCCGTGAATGATCATACCCTTTACTACACCCGTTGAGCCATTGGCCTTTATTTTATAAACCCTTCCCCAGAAAAGAAGACAAAAAAAGTGTATATACCAACCAAAAAAATAGAGAAATAGAGTTATCACAAAAATCCAAAAAAATCAGAAAAGCAAAATCCCAAAAAGGGGATGTCTGAAAAAAAAAAAGAAGCAAAAAGAACAAAAAAAATAGAAAAGAAAAAGTGGGGCATGTACAGTCAAAATCCCCCAAGGAAGAAGTGTACTATGGCAGCTGAAACCCAATGAAGGAAACCTTTCAAAACCTAGAATACCTTCAAAATTATTGACCTATCCAATGGCCACGATACATTCCAAGAAAAATCCCTCTTTAAAGTCTAGAAGTACTCACAGTATTCGTTGAGTCAACACAAGCCAAGCTGTGAGATGACAAAAGAATTCCATCTAGTCGGCTATGATGAAATCAGCTTTCATTTCGTGGCCTTTGATAAAATAAAAGAAAAGAAAAGGAGAAAAAAATATAAGCTCAAAGCAAAAATGACGTGGTGAAAATTTGAATGGGCACCATGGGTAAAAACAACGAGCTTGTGCGGACCAGGTGAAAACCTGAAAAGGCACTTGGGGTAAAATTGCTTACCCATTGACGTAGTGAAAACCTAAAGGGGTGCTACGGGTAAAAAAGAGGGAAACAATGGGCATAGAAAAAACCTGTCTTGGACGCTGTGAGAGAAAAAGGAAAGAAAAAAGAGAGAGAAAGTCATTAGCTTCTCCCCCGGTTACAACCCCTGATCAATCTTATCCTCCTGGGCCGCTCATGTTTACTCGAATCAAGTCTTTGCCAAGCATATCATCACGGTCTCATAGTCAAATGCATGACCCGAGGCCAGGATAAAAGTTTGATTCGATCCAAGGGGATGGGTGTTCTGCACCTCACCCCGGTCCAGCCTTGGGCGGTTTCGACTATGCTCAAGTTTTGACCCGCTACTTCCCCTCACGCTTAAGGCATGAAAGAATTTTTTATTTTTGCAAAAGATAATAAATTTTCCTTTCCCATTTTTAGGCCGGCACTATGCACCCTACACTCCAAAATTATTGGTTTAATGATCGGAAAGACCACATTTGCAAAAGATAATAAATTTTTCTTTCCCATTTTAGGCCGACACTGTGTATGCCACATCTCCAAAGGAATGATCGGCATAGTACCCCAATTTCCCCCTTTACAAAAATAGAGAAAAGAAAAAATTTATGCAAGATAATAGATTTCCCTTTTCCATTTACATATCTGCACTATGCTCACGCCACATCTCAAAAAATAACATGTGTGATGCCTTGCATACTGTTAAGTGGTGAAAAATGCCACTTTTCACTCTTTAACCTGACCTTTGATAGACCTGTGAGCACACTAATAAGCTTCTGTCAAGTGCATTTTGTAGACAGCAATGAAAAGACGACACTAATAAAGAAAACCACTCAAGACTGTCCAAAAAGGGGCTATCTCTCAGCACAGGACAAACCCAGCAACAACACAGCAGAGGATAGCACATCACTGGACCCTTGGAGCGCGTGGCTGCAATAAGGCAAGGCGAAGGAAGTGAAAGCAGGCTGAAAACATCCTATCGATTGGTCACCCGAAGATTTCGACAAGAGCTGAAAGCAAAGAAAGGAAGAATTTGTGTAGTTGAAGAGGTTTTTGATAGGATCTGAAGGCAGAAGGATGATGAATTGGTGTGGATTGAGGAATTTGATAGGATCCAAGAACCTATCGAGCAGCTGAAAGGAAGGAAGAAACCATCATATCAAAACCCGCCTAAGAAGTCAAGGGAACCTATCAAATGGTTTCTTAAAACCTATCGAGACGAAGACGCTGGACAGAACCTATCGAAGGGTACTTTAGCTTGTCGATAGGAGTGAGAGCAACCCTATCAAAATGATGGCATATAGAGCGGAGCCTGTCGAAATGGTTCTCCAACTTGTCGAAGAGCCCCTCCAACCTGTCGAATACTCCAGGCCAAGAGCTGAGAATGTTGAAACTCTGAGAGAAGGCTCATCCTATCGGAACCTATCGAAGAGAACTGAGAACTTAGCAAAAGGACCAAAATTCTATATTTGAACCTGTCGAAAGCTTCTTGAACCTGTCAAAATCGTGTGCAGAACTTCTTAGAAATTTAGCAGTGCACATGTTATGATTTGGTGACCTGCTGCACGCAACCCGAGGCACTTGGTGACCGGCATGATAGTTTCAGAAGATGCCCTAGGAAACCCTAACTGGCCCAATTGCTCTAACAAACTCTGAGGACCTTCTAGAAGGGATTTTTGGCGAAAAAAATAGAGGAGAAAGCAATATATAGAGACCCCCAATTACAATTAGGGGGATCGAGATCTGAGCCAAATTATGGATATTAGAGCTTGCAGAGAAATTCTATTTTCCCTCCTTTAGCCCAACAATGGTTGGCTACTTCCCTTGGAGTAGCGAGGAGAGAAGTTAGATCTATAATTGGGTAAGATTAAGAGTGCTATTGTAGGTTCCTAGCTGTACAGACTACAGATCTGAGAGTATTTCCATTGTAGAGTGATGTTGATTGTAAAGTTAATCATGTTTTTAATGATTTAATTAGATTTAAATATCCTTTGGTTCCATTTGGTGATCGATCGGATTTGTGTAGAGGAGTCTGTAGATCAGCTCACCCACTTAACTGGTAGGCCACTTGGATACCGCCCGATCTCCCTGGATTTGATACTCTTGTGATTCCTTGAGTCTGTCACCTGGGAATTGCAGAATCTGTAGTGGTTTTAATTTCCCTAATTGAGGCCTTAGCTTTGGAGGAGATCCCTAGGATGGTCTGTAACCATCAAAGTGGACAGATCATAACCTTAAGATTAGCCCAAGCTCAGGCTCCAATTGGATTCGTCTGCTGCAAATCCATGGATTCAATAAAGTCTATAGAATGGTCTATGACCATTAAAGTTGACAGATCATAGCCTTAAGACCAGGTGGATCCTGTGATTTGAAGTAGAGTTTATACCCTGCAGCTGTGCTTATGGCCAGTTGAGGGAATTGTGTGCTCTGAACCTCTGTAGCATAATTAATTGAATCTGATTTCAGTGAAAACCAATCTCCAAGCTACTCTTCTCCATTTTCTATTTTTTTTACCTCTTTCCCCTGCAAGATCTAAGATCCTAAACTTGATCTAAGTTAGTCTATGTTTAATTTTAGCTTATCTTAAGTGACAATCCATTTTAAACCTCTCCCCTGTCTTTTAGCTAACGTAGCACTAGTTAGGGTGCCAGATCTAATACGGATTTGGAGATTTATCATATTTTTAAACCAATCTCCCTGTGGACTTTTCCTTACTTACCATCTTTGTAAAACTTGCTACAACAGACCCTGATTACTTACAGGTCTGTGTGAGTGCGTTCTGCCTAGTTTTATTGATGAGTTTAGACCCTCATTTGAGGGAAGGCAAACACTCCAACAAGTCTTTGGCGCCGCTGCCGGGGAGGTGTATTTAGAAATTGATGGATCTAAGTTTTGATCATAGATCTATAGTTTTTGTTTGATTTTTACTAACTGCATTTGTAAGTTGTGTTGTTCTTCAGTATTTTGTGTGCATTTCATCAGATCTAAGGCTACCAGTGAGAGGAGAATCATGCTGAAGACTGCTCTGTAGTTTGCATCCCTCTACTCCCCTGTTATTTTTCAAATCTGTTGATAATTTTTGTTATAGTAGTTAGAAAATTTGGTTGATGCTGCTTGTTGTGTTGAGGATCGGTTCTGTATTCAAAATCTGACTGTTGTATGTTTGGTAGGTGAACTCTGCAGCCTCAGATTATTCCACTAAATCCAGAGGTTGAAAGACTTCTCAGATTTAGACCAACTACACCCACATCTGTTGCATTTGATTCTATAGAAATGGGTGAGCTACAGCAGTCGAGAACCCTTAAGGAGTTTAATGCACCAGGGGTCTATAATTTCCCCTTCTGCATTCAATTTCTAGCTGCTCAGGGAAACTATGAGATAAAATCATCCATCATTCAAATGCTGCCCTCATTTTATGGCCTGACCAAAGAAGACCCCTACAAGCACATTGATGAGTTCTTGGGACTGTGCACTACATTTAATATCATAGGTTTGGGGGAGGAAGCCACTAGGATGAGACTCTTTCCTTTTTCATTAAAGGACAGAGCCAGGACCTGGTTGTCCTTGCTTCCACCCAACAGCATTCAATCCCGGAGTGATCTCTAATGTTAATTTCTGGCCAAGTTCTACCCTATGTCAAAAACTAGCCAGTTGAGGAAGGGTATCATCTCTTTTACCCAAGATCCAACTGAAGACTTTCATCAATCCTGGGAGAGATTTAAGGAACTCCTAAAGAAATTCCCCCACCATCATATCCCTAAATGGCAATTGGTTCAAAGCTTTTATCAGGGAATTGATGCTAAAAGCAGAGATATGATAGGTGCCTCCTGTGATGGCACCTATCTCCATAAAACTGCTGAGGAGGCATGGGAGCTCTTTGATATTATTAGTGAGAACTCTATGCAAAGGGAAACCTTAGCAAGAGATCAAGAGCATCCTAAATTGGTGAAGGAGAATACTTCAAGAGGGAAGATATAGGAACTGAGTGTGCCAAGTGAGTTGGAAAGGAAAGTGGGCAGCCTAGCCCTGAAATTTGATAGGCTGATGGGAGCAATGCAGTCACCTGTGGCTGCTAGGGTGGAAGAGGCATGTGCCATATGCCAGTCCCTTGCTCATCCCCTTGAAGAATGCCTATCTGCTGATCAGTTTCCTGATTTTATAACATAACATGTGGCCGCAGCTCAGTCTTATGGGGAGGAGCCTGCTGCTGGATATCAATGGAGGAACCACCCCAATCTGAGGTGGCGACAAGATCCATACCCCAGCCAGCAGCAGCAGCCCCAACAGCCCATGCCCTACAGAAGTGCTCAGCCCTATCAAGAAAATTATGTCCTAAGGCCTCAGTATCAGCAACCCATGGCCCAACCTGTAGCTCATCCTGTGCAGCAATCTGCACCCCCTGTAGCTGTGAGAGCACCATCCTTTGAGGAACAAGTTCTATCTTTACTGCAGAGCTTGAACACCTTATCCCAAACTGTGCATTCTCAAAACTAGAGCCTCAAAAAGATAGAGGACCAACTTGGTCAGCTGTCTGATGCGCTGACTAGGAGAGAAGAAGGAAGGTTGCCTAGCCAACCACAGGACAATCCACGAAGGCAGTTTGTAGTGGGTGAAGTTTCCTCCACCTATGAGAAAGCCAAATCTATTACAACTTTGAGAAGTGGTAAGCTAGTGGACAACCAAGTGGGTTGTGAGCCTGTGAGGAACCTGGAGGAAGAAAATGAAGTGATTTCTACCAGCACACAACAAAGACCACCAGTGGTGGACTTGAAGGAATAATGAACTGTGAATAAAGAGGATAATGAGGATCCTCAAGAAAAGAAAAAAATCAAAAAGAAAGAGGCTACATTGGCTAAGGATGCAAGTGAGGACGCAATCCCACATTTGCCATTTCCTAATGCACTACAAGCACCTTCCCCTTTTGATAAAGGGCAAGAAAAAATTGAGGAAATGATGGAGACTTTCAAGCAAGGAAAGATCAATTTGCCTTTACTTGGTGCCATTAAACAAGTCCCACCCTATGCCAAGTTTTTAAAAGAACTATGCACCCATAAAAGACAATCCAAGATACTCCTATCCAAGAAAGTCTTTTCAGCAGAGAAAGTGAAACAAATTTTGTCGATTGCAACCCCAACCAAATTCCAAGACCTTGGAACCCCCACAATCTCCTGCATCATTGGGGATCACACCATTGACAAAGCCCTATTAGATCTGGGAGCCAGTGTAAATTTGCTTCCATATTCAGTATATGAGAAGCTGGGCTTAGGCAAATTACAGCCCACACATGTGGTCCTCCAGCTGGCTGACAGATCTGAAAGGAAACCTGTGGGGATAATTGAGGATGTTTTAGTTTGACAAATTCTTCTATCCTGCTGACTTTTTGGTATTGGACATGGAACCAAGCAAATGTGCTTCTTCCATACTTGTGATTCTAGGCAGGCCCTTTTTGGCCAGTGCCAATGCTCACATACAATACAGGTATGGGATCATGGAAGTGTCATTTGGAAACATGAAGGTTAAGCTGAATGTGTATAACACTGGCTATCAACCCTCTCTTGAAGAGGCTTGCTTTTCCATTAATGCCCAAAAGAAAGTGATGCATGATAATCCACATTGGCTGGTGCAGGACAATGCTTGGTTCACAGATGGAAAACAGCACCCAGGGATTGGACACTACCTGAGGAAATGATCTATAAAAGGTGCCAAGTTTGATGAGCCTGAGGAGATTATGGACCTTCCAGACCCTCCAGATTAGCCCCTGAAGCCAGTATGTATCATATGTACCATACCTGGTTTTTAGGTGTTTACTTAGTTGTTACTTGATTCTTTTTATTTCCTTGCAATAATAAAAAGAAAACAACAAAACTGCCATGCTCAATACTAGACCGTCATTCCCAGTTGTCCTGAGGTAATGGGATCTGTTCACAAGAGAATCAAATCATGGGGCTTGAGCGAGATTGCGAGAAGTGCGTAAATACGGCCTTATTTGGTTTTTAGAAGTCTTCGACAGGTCAAGTTCACCTTTCGATAGGTCACATGGTGATTTTGACAGGATGTTCGATGGTTTCGATAGGCACTGAACTTCTCGACAGGTGAAACTAACTTTTAGATCGGTTAAAAAGAGCAAAATGGAGATTTCGATAGGTTCTAGATACCAATTGGGAACCTATCGAAATGAAGACTCAGCTGCCATTTAAACTGATCGAAAGGATAATTCCACCTATTTGGGATCCTATCGATTCATCCCCTTTTAAAGTTTTGTCTGCTATGTTTTCGATAGGACGCATGAACCTATTGAAACCATCAACTTCACCCTGCTGGAATCGTATTCCACCCCTTATATACCTGTCGATAGGTCATTTGTGCCTCATTCCATACCTTCTGTAAAACCCTAGCTCTTTTCCTCTCTCTTTCGCCTCCCTCTTTCTCCACTAAATCCTCATAGAACCTTCAGCTGTTCAATCTGCCATTTTGTCAGTACATTCAGCTTATACAGAGGAGCATTTTGCCCCTGCCTTTGGGAAAATTGAGGCTGTGTATTGCGATTTGTGTTAAACCCTAGGCATTTCGAGGTCAGTTGCCTTCCCACCATCAATCTGTCGTTTCTCTAATTTTTAACCTTCAAGCTCCACTCCAAGTTGGTGAGTGACTAATCTCCGAGAGTAAAATGGATGAGCCGGAGGAAACTCTAGCAAACATACGCCGGAGAACAATTGCTTCCACCCCCAAATCCTCTGCGAGGTCGAAGCCAGCTAACAAACCACCTGTCAAGAGGAAACTCACTGAGATGTCACCCAAAAAGGCTCCTAAAGCTAAGAAGGCCAAAGCTGTTGTGATTCAGGAGCCTATAGTGGTAGAAACCTTAGCGAGAGCTACTCCTCCAGTAGAACTGCCAGCGGGGTTAACTACCCCCAATGAGTTTGTAGAAAAATTGAGTCTTGTTCCTGAGACCGATTTTGATCTGGCATATTTTGCTAACATTGGGGAGTGTCAGGGAACATTGGAATATTTGAAGAAAGAAGGTCTACTACCCCTGCTTTCACCCTTAAAGGAAAATGTCTACCCCAGGTTGGTCAAAGTGTGGTACCAAAACCTGACAAAGAAAGTGGTACCTGGGGCTGAGGATATACTAGAAATCTTGATTGATGACTAGCAGCTAACTGTCGACTGCAGAGATATTGGGATGGCTTTGGGAGTCCCATATCAATTTGACTCCACCAGAGCTGAGGGAGCACCTACAGGGGCTACATTTCGGGAAATGGCTAAATAGCTTACTAATGGAATCGTGGGCTCTGGTGAATCCTTGATGAGAAGAGACCTCCATCCTACCCTCAGATTCATTGATACCATTCTGAGGAAAAATGTCTATGTCTCTGGCCATTTGCAAGAGAGAAGGGCCCCTTTAATGGATGCACTATACTTCTGTTCAAAGGGGCAATTTGTGAATGCACCTAAGCTGATTTTTGAAACAATGGTGGACATCAATGACAAGGTGCTGAAGAGACAAGCTTTTGCTAAAGGAGGAGGTCTGCCTTTTTGCAGACTCATCACATGTCTGCCCAAGACTGGAAAATATGTAATCAAGCAAAATGAACCAATGGAGAAGCTGACCTTTAAATTGTATGGAAAGCAAGAATGGTCAACCAGCCTCACCTTGATTAAGAAGAGTCAACTAGTTGGAAGGGAGGCAACTGAGAAGGCACCCACTACCGTGGCAGCAGAGACTCCTGCATAGATCCCTTATCCACCCTTCCACCTACCATACCTGTCCCATTACCTACCCCTCCACCAACTTTGTTTTTTTCATTTGTATCAGCCCCTCTTCAAATAGACCTCTCCCCACCCACCTCAAAACCTGTTTTCACTTCCACCACCTCTCAAGTTTTCCAACCTGACATACTGGAACCTCCCACATTCTCCGAGCCTACCCCTACCACTTCTTCTCCCCACATTACCGAGCCCATTTCTAATTTCCCCCATCCCCAACCCCTCTGCATCCACTGGGCGTGGACCTATTCACAACTACTAGGTTCACGGCCCTCATGACCTCAATTGTGGAGGATGTTGCTCATGAGTACACCCCACTTCCTGACTACCCACGCCCCACTCCTCATCATTTTAACCATGCACCCTCTTCCCCCCTTCCATCATGTCCAACCACCGGCCCCTTCTACCCCTACCATGCCTGACACCCTCACCCAAATTCTATCCCTCCTATAAAGCATTCAGTCCCAATTAACTATCAACACTGACAACTAGACCCTCATGAGCTCATGTCTCCAATCAATTCAATCCACCCTTACCCCATCCTATTCCACTCCTCAACCCCCTCACATATTCCCTCCTGCTTCACCTATACTTACCCCACACCAGCTGCCCAGCCTGAGGAAGTGGCCGCACCAGCTCTCCCCATACTTTTCTCACCACAGGCCACTTTACCCTCCTCCCCAGATTTACTGGCCTCCGTAGTAGCTGAATCCCCTCTACCCTTCACCACCCCCACCTATTTTTCAGGATGCCTCTACCCAAACTGATCCCTGGGATGCTCTGATTCTTTCCACACCCTCCTCTTCATCCAGTACACCCTTTTCCTTGCCCATTGTCCTTAGACAATCCATGTACATACCCCCTCACCTCATCCTGCTGTATGCCATGAGGGACAACCCTTACATCCACAGGGATGTCCTGAGAGGTATGGCTGCACTCCGAGCTTCCATTGAGGCCCCTTATGAGGATAGGATTGCCAACATCGAATTGGAACACCGAATTCAACTCCGCGATATCTCTCAAGGGTGGTCTGAAATCCTGACTCGTTATGAGTCAGCAAAACAATTGGCAGCTTCTGAGAGTCTCATTGCAAAATATGAGAAGAAGAATTCTGAGCTTCTCAAGAAAAAATTAGCCAATGCTCAGGAGATACTCAAGGCCACCAAAGAACTTGCTGATGCCAACCGGCTCTATGCTGCCAAACAGATTGACATATTGGAGAAAAAGGTTGCTTCCCTTACCTCTCAGCCATTTCAACCTATCCCTCTTGCCACCGCACCTCCTCCTACACCTCCTTCCACTCACTCCTGTCCCCCTTCTACAACTCACCCACCTCCCACCCCCCTGTGGATGTGCACCCTCCTCCAGCCCAAGAGCCTCCCCCTACTCAACCTGCCCCTCCAGAACCAAAAAGCCCCCCAAGAAGAAAGTTCTTGAAAAAGATCATTTCCTTGGTACTTCATGAAGAAAGGAAAGAAGCCTGCTGCCCGATCTAAAGACGCTCCTCCCATCCAGCCCCTAACCCAATGTGCTGCCTCTTTCACCTTACTGTCCAGGGAAGAAAGGAGGAAGACTGCTGCGACTCTTGGATTGGACCCCACTGCCCTTTTTTTGTCCGATTCAGATTCTGATTCTGTTGCTGCTACTGATCCCAAAGGAAAACAACCCGCTGCCCAGTCTGAGGAGGCAGGAAAGAAGCTGCACCCGAAGGCTAAATCTAAAGGAAAAGCTCCCTTATCTAAGGATGAGATGAGAAACCTGGCTGACCTCTATGATTGGCCAGATGAGGACTGTAAATAGTTATGGTAGCTTATTGTTTTAGTTTCTTCCTCACTTGTCTCATGTATATATTTGACATTTTAATACATTTTGTCTTCAAGTAGTTTTTCTGTATCTCTCTTTTCCCCCCATGCCTCTCCCCTAATTTCATGCTGTAAACAGTGAGGACAATGTTTTGTTTAGGTTTGGGGGTATGGCATGTATGCCAATAACTTAGTTAATTTTAGTACAGCTAGGCTAAAAAGAAGTGTTTGAAATTAATTAGAATAAATTATCACTGGATTTTTTGTAAAAAAAGGAAATTAAGAATACAACTATTTAAAACTGAAATAAGTTGTAGTCCAACAGACTTCATGAGGCAAATGTCAACAATTTGTGAAAAATAATTTTGAAGTGCAGCAAACTAGAAATAAGAGAAGATGGTGAAGATACACCCCTGGAAAATTTGATGGAAGGTAACACCCAGTGAGTTTGGGCCTGGAAAAAGTTTCTTTGAAGAGTGTTTTGGTAATTTTTCTGCTCTAAGAACTGATGGGATCTAATTCTAATCACTAGAAGTTAGGAAATTCCAAGTTGAAACTATTTGACAGCATTCATGACATTGAGGACATGAAGTAAGGCCATCCCTTGGCCAGTTTGAGCTTAAAATGTCCCACCTTTGAACTGCCCTTGATGCACACCACTTGAGCCTTAAAAGTCCCAACTTTCTTCGATGAAAACCAGAAATGTTAAACCCAAAACCTTTTGACCTATTTCAGTTCACCCCCAATCTGAGAAATCAAGAAGAGGAAGGAGAAGTGAGACTAGAGGAGCAAGGTGTTAAATCTGGTTGAAAGAAAGGAAAAAACATATTTTGTGGTGTTGTGGTATTCCAGCTTAGAAAAAAAAAAAAAAAAAAAGAATGAGAAAGAGAAGTCACTGTTGAGAACTAGAAAATACCATTTTCCACCCTTTAAACTGGGCCTTGATAGACCCTTGAGAGAACTAAATAAGTGTTTTAAGTGCTTGTGTTACAGCTAACAATAACGACAGGCTTAACCATGAAAGCAGCCTAAAAGTGCCAAAAAGATGATGATCCATGTTGATCCAAAGGAAGAAAGAGAAGGGATAACCTCACGAACTGTCAAAATGCCTAAACTAAAGAGGACAAAGGCCTGGTTGTAACCTGGAAAGTGTGGAGCTATTCAAACAGAAGAATGCATTACAGATTGCTTTTCGAAAAGAATCTGAACATTTCGAAAAGAACCTGAACTTTGCGAAAAGAACTAAAAGCTCCAGGATGAGTTTTCGAAGAGCACCTGAACTCTTCGAAAGGATTTCTGACCTATTCGAAAAGAAGAGAACTCCTTGACAAAGACCGAACTTCTGAAAAAGAGCTTCAGAAGTCACAGTACCTTGCAAAAAGTTTCCCAAACTATGTGAAATGGTATTCTGGAGATTCCTGGCATCTACAAGGGTAATTCAGTAATCTTTTACATGCGCCCCAATACATTTGAAAACCCAGGGACATTCCAAAAGATTCTGAGCACGAACCAAAGGCATATTCCACCCCATGTGAGCACCCGAAGATGAAATCAATTGGCGGAAACTTCTAGAAGTTCTAGCAGATTTTCGAATTACATAACAGAATAGATGCTTCTGTCATCTGATTGGCTGAACCAAATCAAGCAATTCTGATTGGCCAAAATAGATATGGATCCTCGTGCTCAACTACCATTGGTTGATACAGATCTGGCCAATTCTGATTGGTCGATACACATTCGAGCTAGAGTTGGGGGAAACTATAAATAGATGAATCATTTGCCCAATTTGGGTATCCAAATTTTGAGCTTTCATTTCTTTTGCTCCATCTCCAATTCAGACAGCTTGTCTGAAACTCTTGTAATAGCCTAACTTTTACTTGCAATTGAGAGCTATGAGATACTTTTGTAATTCAAAAGAGAATTGTGTTCAAGACTACAAATCCGAGAGCTGTTTAAGCTGTGCTCTGTAATTGTAATGGTGAATTTGAAAAGGTTGCTGTAAACCGTACATTCTCAATTGGATTCGTGTTGAGGGTTCCCTATGATCTCCTTATTGCACTAGACTCCTTTAGATTTACTGTTTTTCAAGCAATTTCCCTTGATTCATTATCCCTATGGGAATTAGTGTTTGTAACCTAATCTTTCACAGCATTTGTAGTGGTGTTTCTTGTTCTTAATTGAGGGATCAGATTAATGACTATTGGATGGTCTGTGGCCATTGAAGTGGACATACCATAGCCATAAGTTTAACTCTAATCCTTGAGTTAGATTACTTTCTCTTACATCTGTGCTTGTAGCCAGATGAAGATTGGATCATCTCTCATTTGATCTACATTTATTCTCATTTTGTTTTAAGAATCAAATCAAAGTTAGATATTATTTCTCCATTCTTATTAATTTACATCAAAATCTCCCCAACTCAGATATGGATCATTTAGTTTAATTTTTACTTTTATCATTTAGTTAATGTGACAAATTCAACCTCCCATCTTATGTGCTTTGTAGATAGGATCAGAGGCCAGATCTGGTAGCTCAGATCTGGAGGTTTATCTTACATTTTAAATAAATTCTCTGTGGACGATCTTTTACTCACTTACATTCAAAACTTGCTACAATTGGCCCTGATCTTGCAGTCTAATTTACTTCTCTCTGTACTGATATTTCTTTATTCTTTTTAGTTTTCCAAATTCAATACAATTCATTATTTGTAAGTCTGTTTTCAAAACATAAATAAATCATGCACACTTAGAACAACAACAGTCACCCCATTTGAAAATCTACAAGAAGATAAGAAGTTGATCACTTCAAGTCTGAAAATTCAAAAAAAAAGTGAAAAGGTGCTAAAATGAAGAAGGTGTTGTCTAGACCACCTCCTTACCTTTACTGATTCCTCAATTTGAATCCCTTTTACCCTTTCATTCTCTTACAAACCTCATCCATAAGCCACATTACAATCCAATGAAAAGACCTTACTAATCAGAAATGGATTGAGCTGTCATGTGGAGATAAGGATCTGTCTGATCTATGGTGAAAAGAGTTAGAAAATTTCAGAAATCAGAGCAATGCCTATGCTCATGCTTAGAGCCCTATTTGAGGACTATAACTGCTCTTGAGCTGTGTGAAATTCTACACCCTTCATTTCTGTTGTGAGTTAACAGCCCTGGTGAGACTTGGGCTTGAAATCCAATTTGAGGGGGTAGTATTAAAACAAAATTCTCAAGTGAAAGGTGAGCCATGCTTCAATCTTCAGACACAATGCCTTGACATCAACCAATTGATGATGAAGGAATTACTACAAAACTTCATGTTTTAAGTTGGTGATTTTTCTGCTGAATACCCTCTAGAACTGAAAAGACATGATGAGAATTTATTCTAGTTCACTGAAACTCTGTTTAGCAGGATGTACTACTAATAACTAACTTTATTGGAGAAGTTTGTGGGTACCTTCACTGAAAACCCTCAGGAGACTTCACTCCCCTAGGGATCACCTAGGGGTTTAAAAGGCTTGGTGCATATGCTAAATGCATCTGTGCTCCCTATGAAAGTGGCATTTTAATTTTTTTTATCATTCTCCTTTGCTCCGGGACTAGCAAAGCTTAGGTTTGGGGGTGTGTTAAGTGGTAAAAAATGTCACTTTTCACCCTTTAACCTAACCTTTGATAGACCTGTGAGCACACTAATAAGCTTCTGTCAAGTGCATTTTGTAGACAACAATGAAAAGAGGACACTAATGCAGAAAACCACTCAAGAATGGCCAAAAAGGGGCTATCTCTCAGTACAAGGCAAACCTAGCAATAGCACACCAGAGGGTAGCACATCACTGGACCCTTGGAGCGCGTGGCTGCAGCAAGGCAAGGCGAAGGAAGTGAAAGCAGGATGAAAACATCCTATCGATTGGTCACCTGAAGACTTCGACAGGAGCTGAATGCAAAGAAAGGAAGAATTCGTGCAGTTGAAGAGGTTTTCGATAGGATCTGAAGGCAGAAGAAGGATGGATTCGTGTGGATTGAGGAGTTCGATAGGATCCAAGAACCTATCGAGCAGTTGAAAGGAAGGAAGAAACCATCCTATTGAAAACCTGCCTGAGGCGTCAAGGGAACCTATCGAATCGTTTCTTAAAACCTATCGCGATGAAGATGTTGGACAGAACCTATCAAAGGGTACTTGAGCTTGTCGATAGGAGTGAGAGCAACCCTATCGAAATGATGACATGCAGAGCGGAGCCTATCGAAATGGTTCTCCAACCTGTCGAAGAGCCCCTCCAACCTGTCGAATACTCCAGGCCAAGAGTTGAGAATGCTGAAACTCTATAAGAAGGCACATCCTATCGGAACCTATCGAAGAGAACTGAGAACCTAGAGAAAGGACCAAAATGCTATATTTGAACCTATCGAAAGCTTCCTGAACCTATCGAAATCGTGTGCAGAACTTCTCAGAAATTTAGCAGTGCACACATTGTGATTTGGTCACCTGCTGCATGCAACCCGAGGCACTTGGTGACCGACACGATGATTCCAGAAGATGCCCTAGGAAACCCTAATCGGCCCACGTGCTCTAACATAACTCTAACAAACTCCGAGGACCTTCTAGAAGGGATTTTTGGCGGGAAAAATAGAGGAGAAAGCTATATATAGAGACCCCCAATTGCAATTGGAGGGGATCGAGATCTGAGCCAAATTTTAGATATTAGAGCTTGTAGAAAAATTCTATTTTCCCTCCTTTAGCCCAATCATGGTTGGCTAATTCCCTTGGAGTACCGAGGAGAGAAGTTAGATCTGTAATTGGGTAAGATTAAGAGTGCTATTGTAGGTTCCTAGCAGCACAGACTACAGATCTGAGAGTATTTCCATTTTAGAGTGATGTTGATTGCAATTTTAATGTTGTTTTTAATGCTTTAATTAGATCTAAAGTTCCTTTGGTTCCATTTGGTGATCGATCATATTTGTGTAGAGGAATCTGTAGATCATCTCACCTACTTAACTGGTAGGCCTCTTGGATACCACCCGATCTCCCTTGGTCTAATACTCCTGTGATTCCTTGAGTCTGTGACCTAGGAATTGCTGCATTTATAGTGGTTTTAATTGCTCTAATTGAGGCCTTAGCTTTGGATGAGATCCCTAGGATGGTCTGTGACCATTAAAGTGGACAGATCATAACCTTAAGATTAGCCCAAGCTCATGCTCCAATTGGATTTGTCTGGTGCAAATCCATGGATTCGATAAAGTCTATAGGATGGTCTGTAACCATTAAAGTGGACAGATAATAGCCTTAAGACTAGGTGGATCCTGTGATTTGAAGTGGAGTTTATACCCTGCAGCTGTGCTTATGGCCAGTTGAGGGAATTGTGTGCTCTGAACCTCTATAGCATAACTAATTGAATCTGATTTCAGTGAAAACCAATCTCCAAGCTACTCTTCTCCATTTTATGTTTTTTTTGTCTCTTTCCCCTGCAAGATCTAAGATCCTAAACTCAATCCAAGTTAGTCTATGTTTAATTTTAGCTTAGCTTAAGTGACAATCCATTTTAAACCTCTCCCCTGTCTTTTAGCTAACGTAGCACTAGTTAGGGTGCCAGATCTAATACAGATATGGAGATTTATCATATTTTTAAACCAACCTCCCTGTGGACTTTTCCTTACTCGCCATCTTTGTAAAACTTGCTGCAATAAACC
The DNA here is from genome assembly GCA_021018995.1 of Chloranthus sessilifolius. NCBI lineage: Eukaryota > Viridiplantae > Streptophyta > Magnoliopsida > Chloranthales > Chloranthaceae > Chloranthus > Chloranthus sessilifolius. The sequence goes on along the minus strand of CM037584.1, from coordinate 150,080,581 downwards.
CTGATTACTTGCAGGTCTGTGTGAGTGTGTTCTGCTTAGTTTTATTGATGATTTTAGACCCTCATTTGAGGGAAGGCAAACACTCCAACACATACCGTTTTTACAAAAAGTAAAATAAAAAACAAAACAAAAACATAAAGAAAATATATATACCCAAAAAATATCTGGCAGGGGTTCTTATGCCCATTTATGTGGTAATCTGATCTATGCAAAAAGATATGTGCAGAATGGAATCAATGACCTACCTTGTGCTTTAGGGCACGGATCTCTGCACGTAAAGTGTCCTCCCGAACATCTCGCTCTGTCATCCAGCTACCATGAAGACTCCTATACCATTTCCTAGAGGCATCAGTGGCACCCAGAGCATCACTCAAGGCTCCTTCTAGGCGAAGGACCTCACACTCAGCTACATCATCTCTGACTTCTGCTACCTCTGCTCTAACTTTTTATTTCTCTAAATGATCATGCAGAATATGTTTCTCGTCTACCAGTAGCTCGATATGGGATCAAAGCAATGACTCCTTCTTTGACCAAGGCCCCTCCACATCACTACTCTCGGGCAGATCCAAGTGACAAGTAGAAGGCCTCTCAGACAGTAGCCAAGCCTCGTACTCTGGAGAGGTCAAAACTGAATTCCCCTGCTCTAAATCGCACATATGAGTCAAATAACGTGTTTCCCAGAGAGCAGTAATCCTATCCAAGTCTCCAAGGGATCCCCGAGAGAAAATCAAGTTGCATAAGGGTGGTGTTGCCACACAGGGCACCTGTTGAGAGCAACCAAACTGGCGCAACACTCGAAATGGGAAATAGTAAGTGCTGCCGATCAAACCAAGGAGAGTGATGCCCTCGTAATCCCTAGATCGAATTATCGGGAACCCCTGTCCAACCAAGGAAGTCTCCACACTAGTTCAGCCTCAGCTAGCCAAAGCTTTAGCTCTTGTATATTCCCCTGTGGCAGCTTGTGACATCGACCCAAGAAGCCGCAAGCTGCCTCACCGTGAATGACATAAAAGTGGGGCACGGGTCCCAAGATAGCAAGATGCTCCCCAAGCCAAATTTGGAGTAAAACAGGATATCCTTGGAGGCCCTCCACCTTGCCCAAAGTGAAGGCTTCAAGGCAGCGATAAAGTTTTGCCAGCATCATATGTATCATGGAATGACCTCCCTCTGATTCCACCAAGATGTCGCAAAGTGCAAGCGAGAAACTCTCTCCCCCAGTGTAGAAAAGAACCTCGGAGATAAGGCAAAGGGCAAAGGCCTTAACATTATGAGAGTTTTTGACCGGCAATTTTTGCGAGCTTTCCTCTTCAAAAAATTCTCTTAGGAATTTCACCGAACACCTGGTGGGCTCACCAATGAGACTTTTCAAATCGAAAGTTGTGTGAAAGGCTTTTGCATAACCCAATTTCGACAGTACTCTGGCAAGGTCTCTATCCAGCTTAAGACCCAATAGATTGGAGAGCTCCTCGAGAGTAGGAGTAAACTCACAGTTCCCAAAATGAAAGACATGGGTGTCAACTTCCCAAAATGAAGCTGCCGCATAAATGAAATCCCAAAGCGGAGGAACTTCAAGAAAAGACAAGAAATGGGCCAGTACAAGCCGATCCAAACCTGCGAGCTCGCTCTCATTCAAGCTCTCAAGCCACTTCTTTAGAAAACTGGGCCCCACATCCAAAGAGGGGAGTATGGTGGTTCCGAACCCCCCACGAGAGGCAAGGTCGGAAAGCGGGTCTATTGTCATACAAAGATGTTCCTGAGATACAATTCGATGTAGGACGATGGACCCACCCTTGGGCAAGCAAAAAGAAAAATGGCAGTAAAACATACCAAGTCTAAATCACAAGAGGGAGAAATGAGTGCATTCTCGGGCATAAAAGGCCCCACATTCCCCAAAAGGCACTTGGCGTGTATATTATACACGTCAAGCCATTTACCTCCAGAATTTGTCTGGCGTGTGTATTATACACGCCAAGCCAATTCTCCCCCAGAGATTGCCTGGCGTGTATATTGCACACGCCAGACCACCAGTGCCACCACCCCAAAGAGAAAAAGAGAGGGTAGGGGAGGTCCTTTTTGCTGCCCCCTAGCCAGCCCACCTACATTTGCGATTTAGTTTCAAAGCATCCTAGACCACATCCTGGGATACAAGGAATTAACATCTAACCATTATATTATTCTCTTCTTTCATGAACAGTCCACACAAAGATTAAAGTCTTGGCCAGAATTAACCAAGGCATGGCTTGAAAAGAAAAAATTGAGCCCATCCTGCAAATGATCCAGTACACTATAGCAAGCAAAAAGGGATAGAACATGCATTCAAAAAGGGGCACTAGCGTTCATCTTGAAAGACTGAAAAACATCCAAAGCATAGTGTCATCTCATCCATTACATATTTCCAAAACCAAAAAGGAATCTGTCCCCAGAGTCTAAATGTCTAATCAAATCAAAGCAGGCCTAATCCTTATCAACACCCTTGGACTTCTTGCGACAGCGTGAGGTACTGTGGTATGTCTGAACCTCCCCAACCTAAGACCATGACTACGATAGCCTCCCTAGCAATGATCGTGACCCCTTCTCACGAGCGTACTGCAAACATCATACTAGGAGATCAGTTTGAGTAGAAGTAAGAGCAGGAAACCAAAAAATCAGAGATGATCAACAAAGCACTTGCCATTTCCATATCCTAATGACCGGTGATATTGTAATAATACTCAGCCTGATTCATAGCCAACTCGCAGTTCTGCACAAAAGAGAGAGATATCAGCTATATGGGCCATAAGCACAAAGACAAGCATTTCTTTGAAAAGGAGGTGTACGAGAAAGAAAACTCACTTGTGGGACTAGTTCAGGTGGGGGACCTGCACCGCTTCAGTAGATAGGCAGGCCTACTCAGTGACATCAGTGCATAATTCGAAAGCAAGCATCATCAAGGCACCTGAAGGTCCCCTGAACCTTGGCAGTCAAACTACCAGAAGCACCCGCGCCAGAGGGGTCTGAAGGACTAGCACTCGTAGCCTCAGCAGGACCTGCCTTCGCCTCATTATCGTCATCAAAATCGTCCCCCTCGCCGAACTATGGAAAGAAGAAAGGTTTCAATCAGTGGAGACAAAATTACATCAGAACCATTGGAAACTCGCTTAAAGAAAATGGAGAACTACCTGAGATCACGGACAGCCGAAGGCTAAAAAGTTAGCACCGAGTACGACAAATGGAAGGAGGGACCGATATGGCAGGGACTCATACCACATCGGGTATCCCCCAAGCATGAGAAGATTATCAATTGGGTCCCCATGATGGAGGAATCCAGCAGAGAGATCCTCGGTAGTACCCTTAGGAGACATAATGTCTGTGGGAGGAGCCTGCGGCACAGTGAAATGATTTCAGTACTGATGTACCACTCTCTCCCCTAGGTAATATGACCTAGCCTAGGCCCCGTAAAAGAAAATGACACGGCGGTCAACGAAAAGGTGGGACAGACCCACGGCGGCTCGGTCCCAGAAGAGAGAACCAATGTATGGGTTAAAGATGATCTGTAGTGGTAAAGAGAATCCTATCAGTCAATAGATGCCATCAAACCCCAAAAAAGGGGGAGAGAAGAGGAAAAGATCCATTCCTGCTTTGGGATCATCAAATCAAATTGGGACCTCAGGCCCAGCTCTAAATGCTTCATTCTGACAACCCTGCGACGATTCTTCTGCCAATTGCTCATAAGCGGATATGTGTAAACATCAGAGAAAAGGAGAGTGCGACCAGGCTGGAAGTGCAAGTACCCCCAAATCTGAAACGGGCAGAAAACATAAAAGATGTGTCAAAGGCAGGATGAATGACTAGCCAAAAAAAGCCAAGGGAAGTGAGTTGGGGGTGTTACTTCAATCACAGGCCAGAAATCGACAATAGAACCTAGGTCCCCAACTGAGGCTCGAGCCAAGCCAGACATCAGCACGGCATATCCGACCCCACCCTAGTCGTACTAGTGCACATTGTCCCAATTTCCCATGAAACTAAGCAAGGATAATGAAACCCGACCTCCGCTGGCATTAGCAAAAAGAGTCTTGCCTAGGAGAAAAAGAAGCGAGATGCGAGCCAACATCAAGGCCCACCCAGGCTCAATAGGGATATCTGCATCCGGCTGGTCCAGATCCACCAATTCATTCTCACTATACAAATCGGCAAGCCAAGATACCTTAACATCAGTGCCATGCATATTCTAGGAAGTGGGGTAATCTCCGATCAATTGAACCACCTCGTCTCGACCTAGTACGCGAAGGCCGGTCAGCGGTGTGCCCCCTATCCTAATCCCCGTAATCATCGACCAATCAACCGGGGAGATGGTCACCTAGGCCATCGACATGTGGAAAGTCATGGTGTCAAGCCAAAAGCATTCAAGTAGGGCCTTCAGATAGGATGAATTACCTGTCATGGCAGGGCACGAAAGGAAATCCTCGAAACCGTCCTGAGCAAGGAGAAACTTCACAACTAGAGGAAGGTAGTGGTAACTACGTTGGAGGTCGAACCACCCCCCACGGAACGTAATCGACGGCAAGGCCTACATCAAAAGAAAGAAGTATCAGATCCTGAAATTAAAGCAAGCTCACACAAAGAAAAGACAAAGCGACAAAATAAAACCTATTTTATTACCTTGTCGGCAATCCCGAAGTTCGAGGTATTGATGTGTTGTTGATTAAGTAGACCGGTACGGGCTGCCTCACCCAGCATCTCATACCAAAGACGGGAAGAGCGCAGCAGAGCAAAAAATTGCTCCCCCCGAGGACCATAAACCACCCCAGGCCCCTCTTTTTCCCTTGCTCCTCCTCACTCGACATCCTGAGGGAGACACAAGAAACAATATCGTGATATGTCAGTAGCAAGAATCTAATTGCTACGAGCCAAAAGAAGGTAAGTATGCCCCTTTCATTTTCCATCAATCATAATCATCATCATTTTCAAATAAATGCATCAAAAGGGGGGGGAAGAGAGTCCCAATCCCCCCCCCCCCCCCCCACATTTCAAAAAAACACCACAAGCCATGTATAAACATGCACAAATTATTAAAAAAAAAAAGAGAGAAAAAAAGGTTTAAAAAAAAAAGAAGACTGAAAGTTTCAAGAAAAGAAGGAAAAAAAGTTTCAAAAAAAAAAAAAAAAATATATATATATATATATATACATAAACAAAACAAGAAGAGAAAAAGTTTCAAAAAAAAAGAAGCAAAGAAAAGAAAAAGTTTAAAAAAAAAAATAGGCGTAACACAAAAAATCATCTAGATTAAAAAGGGAGCCCTAATCATATAAGCAAAATGGCTAAAGATCATCCAATGAAAAAGGGAAATTGGGCATCATTCAAAATCGCCACAACCAATTCCTATAGAATGAAATCAAACAGGTCATATCACTTGGAAAAAAAAAATCATTCATTCATCATCTAAAAATACAGGAAACCTAAACGACATTGCAAATAATTCAAGAAGAATCAAAGGAAATGAGGTTAAAAACGATGATTACATTCAAGAAAATAGATCCTTGATCTGGCGTGGAACATATGTTTGATCAGTGAGAGCGGACCTGGCAATGAAACAAGGTTCAAATAGATCCAAACAAACCCTAAGAGGAGGTCCTGTTTTGGTTTAGAGAAGGGGGGAGGAAAGGATTTTGAAAAATGCCCTTTTGGGCTCGGGCTCGACTGATTTAAAATCCCCCCATTTCTGGCTTGGTGTGTGTAATATACGCACCAGGCCTATTTTGGCCAGATTTGGCCTGGCGTGTATAATATACACGCTAGGCTATTCCTAGCCCAATTTGGCCTGGGGCATATATTATACACACCAAGACTGATCCTCCTTAGACCCGAAAAGGTGCATACACCCCCAGGAAGCATGTCAACTTCCATTTGATCTGCTCAGGAGGCCGTGCTAAAATAAATGGTTCGGGATCAACGAGCATGCTCAAGACATCCCAAACGAACATACATAAAATAATAATAAAAAAATAAATCCACATGAAATAACAAAAGCGTACATAAAATAACAAAAAATCCACATAAAATAGTAAAAAATCTACATAAAATAATAAAAAAATCCACACAAAATAGCAAAAAATCTACCTAAAATAACAAAAAAACCACATAAAATAGCAAAAACAATCAACATGAAAAAACAAAGAAGTCCAAAAAAAATGCATATCCACATAAAATAACAAAAAGATATATATATATATATATATATGTGTGTGTGTGTGTGTGTGTGTGTGACTTTAAAAAAAGTGGCACGTACTCCCAAAAAGTGTTGCGACATCAATTCGCTCTGCTCGGGTAGTTGTGCTAAATTAACTTCAGGATCGTTGGGTTCGCCCAAAGACCTCGAACCCTGCTTCATGCAGGGGCACCCGTGACCAGTCAAATGAGGCAATCAATGCCTTGTATGAATGGATAGAAGCTGTGGATCTTTGTGCATTTGTCTTGCGCTTATCTATAAGTATGGGTCGATCACCCTCTCACTCACAGAACTGTTATATTCAGAATGAAACTTGAACATCGAACATATTCAATCATACTGAGAAGCGGACGTTTTTCCCAGCATATTGGGCTTTCGCAACTCGCACCATCTCGGTTATGCCCAATAATGTCGCTATGCTCTTGGGGACCGATAGCCTTAAGGAATAGATGTTTTACCTGACATACAAGGCTTTTGTTTACTTACCATGTTACCCACCTGATGTTTGAGGTTCGTTTTGAATATAGTGGACCCATTAGTGTTGCCTTGGGCCTCTTCGGATGTCTCTTGTCTTTGGCATTCGATCATTAGTGATCAGATACCAAAGAGGGGCATCTGTAGACACCCAAATTTGGCCCAAGGCCCGATCGAAACATACTTTGAGAGAGGCGCACCCCTGAGCTTCTGATAGCATCCCTCGTACCCTTACGAACCTTCACAACCTTAGAAACTTACCCGTACCCTTAGGAACCTTCACAAATCCTTAGGAACTTACCTGAACCCTTAGGAATTAACCCTGACTTCTCCAAACCCATAGTTAACACTCCCAAGAAATGATTAGAGAGAGGTGTGCCAGGGTTGGTAGGAACCTCTACTGAGACTGAATCTTATACCATTGAAAAGTAAAGGTTCTCAACTTTCCAACAAGCCAAGAATCACCTCGATCCGAGGTGTACGTCGAAAGTTATGACGATCCAAGGTTCCGGACCTGGGATGGCTCTATTTTATCATGGGGATTGAACCTCTTGACAGGTTTCGAACCACTCGAGAGCCTCTCGAGGAGTTGGGCATGCTTGGTGCGTATAATACACGTGCCAAGCCATTTCTTGGAGAAAGTTGCCTGGCGTGTATATTATACACGTCAGGCCATTTATTCCCAAAAATGGCTTGGCGTGTACATTATACACGCCAAGCATGGATGGGTCCCACAGCTAGCTCTGGACTTTTCTAGCATTGTACATATGCCTGACGTGGATAATACATGCACTAGGCTTAACTATAATAAATCTTGGATTTTGCCCAAATTTTACTTCTGGGGTTTAACTTGTTGAGCATCCCAATGTTTAGGGTGGGTTTCATTAGGACTGTTGCACTCTCATTTACCTTATTTACAACCCTCTAGTCATTTGAAACCCCACACTATCATCTACCATTGAAGCCCATTTCCCACTTTTCTAAGTCCTTAAGATCTTAGGAAACTTTAGATTAGAAGATTACCTAATTGCTAACCCTAATTAGCTCTTAAGTGCCTTCCTAACCTACCTTTTTCCTATAAATAGAGAGGCACCCCCCCCTTGCAAATGGCTTGAAAAAATTCAAAAAGATGGAAAAGATTAAGAGAGACCTTTTCACCCCTTTGGTTCACCAATCCCATATAAATTCCAGAACTTCAAAGCTCCCTTAAAACCCCATCTTCCATCAAAAACCTCTTATTTTAGGTGAAAGCTACCCCTTGGTCCTCTTCTCCTATCTCTTAGCCATCAAACCTTAGAGGTTAGAACCCACTCTTCAACCACTCAAGCTATCGGAAGCTCATCAAGTGCGCCTACGCAAAGGTTCACAGCGGTGCTACAAGGGCCCGAGAGTTTCGGATCTTCCCTCTACTCCTCTACCTTATTTGCTTTTCCTTTATCCAAGGATTGAAGCCGTTACGCCATCAAATTTTAAGTGTTGGCGAAGAGCTTGATAGCATCATAGTGCCTTCGGGCAATAGGAAGTGCTATTTTATTTCATATTCATTTAGGCCATAAGTAAAGGCCGCTTCCGAGTGGGTTGATCGGATGCCTAGCACCATCTCGATCGATAACCGAAGCCCCTACCCAAAAGCCTTTGGCGTTAGACCGGTAAATCAGAGTCATATTTGTCACTTCTATATATTTAATATTGATTTGAGCCTGGGACACCAAAAGCTCCAAGTGGCGACTCTAGTTTTTTTATTAAACAAGCGCATCATCGCGACGGACTCATGAGATCCCACGGTTACACATATTCGTTTTACTAATTGGAAAGTAACTTGTGATAAAATTTATTTGCAATTCTTCCCAGCTAGTAATTGTGTTGCTGGGCAAAGAGTTCAGCCACTACTTTGCCCTTTCTTTAAGGGAAAATGGGAATAGCCTTAAACGAGTGGCCTCTTTTGACAAGTTTTTACTTTTAAAAGTTGCATAGATTTCTAGAAAACTCATTATATGCATGTATGGGATCCTTCTCGCCAAACCCATAAAAGGTAGGAACTAATTCAAGTATGTTGTATTTGATTTTAAAAGTTCCAACGCCGGTCACAGGGGTTAGTTGAATACATGAGGGAGGGGTAAGCGGGGTCAATGCATAATACTCTCCCAACGATTTAGCCACGAATGGTTATTTCCCCGCCATGGTAAATGGAATTAGAAACAGGGAGGAATGGCTAGAACAATTATTACATATGTCTATTTTTGTTTCAATTTTATATGATTTTTATTTGAGAAAGCAGGGAGAGAAAACAAATCTGAGCCTCTAGCTTCTCTTGTCAGAAGAAGTGTTGAAACCTTTGATTCGCTACTCCGAATAAACCTACAAAATATAAAAAAGTGAGTAAAGAAAAATAAAAATATAAAAAAATAAAAAGAGAAAGATAAATATTGGTTTTCAAACAAAACAAAAATAAAATCAAGAATAAAATTCACTTTCCTCAATAGCGACGCAAAAAAACTTGATCAGACTTTTTTCGTACTAAGTCTTAACCTATTGCAAGCGCACAACAAAAATTGTGGCACCAATATAGGATCGTTCCCAAGAGGAAAGATTTTATTAAGGAGTAATTTTGTTTATTTAAAAACTTGTATTTGTCTTTTAAGATCCTAAACTATTGGAGAAATATAAATAAAGAATGGGTTGTTTAAACTAATTGCGGAAAATAAATCTAGATCCTCCTTCCAGATTATGGTCGTCAATCATAATCCTTGAGATCTTGGATATTTACAAAATAAAATACCGTTACACTGTATCTCTATCCTCTAAGATTTGGGCGTCAATCAAACTTTAGAATTTCTTAACACAGATTTAATCTAATCAACAATCTTCCTAAAATTTGGGCGTCAATCAAACTCAAGAAAATTGAAGATGGAAAAGTAAAACCGTTACACTAATCTGCAAATTCTCAATCTGAGTCATCAATTCAAATAAAAAACTTTTAGATATTTACAAAGCAGTAAAGTGCAGAAAAATAAATCTAAACTAGACAGAAATAAAAAGATCTTTCATCCCTCAGTTGTAGGCGTCAATTGCTTCTGAGAAACTACAAATACTCTACTCTAATCTTTCAACTCCCAATCATAGGCATCAATTGCTCTTGAGAAACCTTGGATATCTAAACTATTCTACTCTACTTTTGATCGAAAGAAAACCAAACCTCAGTTGTCAATTGATGCTAAGAGTTCGTTCGATAACTCTACTCTATTGTCAAGCCCTCTTATTTATAGATCATAAGAGGCCAGTTCACATTATTCTATCTCTAATACAAGAAAGCATCTCAACAAAAATTCCTAATATAACTCTACTTCTAATCCTAGTTCTTCCTTGTTTTGAATGATAAATGCGTGTTAAACTTTTCTCCTTTATTTAAGCTGCATAAATCTTCTGAGTCCTTTTACCAATCTTCTCTGATCCATAAGTTGCCTGACTTCTAATTCAAGAGATCTTCTAATTCTATATATGGCAGTGTAGATTTCACATGATCGGCAACATGAGATTTATTTTGTACAATCGTGTGCACGATTGTTCTTCTTTATATATTATCTCTGCTCTGTTGAACGTTCGAGATCTCACATTCGTTCTTCTAGTCATAGCTTTTTCGTGCATTCGTGAATCCCAATTTCTCTTTTCTTCTTTCTTTTTCACTCATTCGAGATTTACGTTCGTTCGACATTCCTTTTTCTTACTCATTGATTGGTCCTTCGTTCGAGTGGATCATTTCTTCGCATGATTGTAATTCTTGCTGCTTTTTTTTAGTTCATTTTGGTAAAAATTAATATTTTGACTCTAATTTTGCTCATTAATCTAAATATCTGCATATATCATCTCATTAGTAACAAACTAAGGTCTAGCTTCACTAAGTTAAGGGCGGTAAAATAGTATATTCTGTGACTAATCAGTACATACTATGTATGCAATGCCAAGTTTGGGCTATGTGTACATAGTATGTACACATGGGTTATTTTTTGTCAGAAATTAGCTATGCGTACAGACTATATATGCATAGCCAATTTTTTGGCTACAGCTTCAACACCCCCCCTGCTCGAGCTCTGGACATCCCATTTTGTGAAAAACACTATTCTTAATTGATCAGTCACATAATATACCATTTTACCACCCTTAACTTAGTGATGCTAGGACTTAGTTGACTACTAATAAATTACTAATATACAGATATTAAGGAAAAATAGTAAAAGAGAACCAAAGTATTAATATTCATCAAAATGAACTCATCAAGCAATAAAAAGGTGATTGAACCAAAAGACGAATCATCGCTTACTAAAAGATGAAAATTTGTGCTTTACGATTTTTTGGAAAAATGTAAAAGAAAGTGAGAAATTGTAACTTACGATTCTTCAGAAAAGTCATTCAAAAGAGTACGATACAAGAGAAAGAGATGAATCGTAATGAAGAATCGTAAATAGAAAGTTGTGTTAAAAGATAGAAAATCATTATTTACGATTTTCTAGAGAAAGCTACAATAAAAGAAGAAAATCATGATTTATAATTTTTCATAAAAGAATACCTTCCAAAGCTACTGATCACATGAGAATTAACACCGCCATGCATAAAATTAGAAGACTTCTTGACTTAGAAGTCTGGCTAATCACGGATCTGAGAAGATTGACGAAGAACTCTTAAAGGACTCTACTATTGAAGTAAAGGAGAAAATCTAGAAGTGCATCAATAGATTGAAAGTAAGGAAAGATAAGATTAGAAGTAGAGTTATGTTAGGATAGTTTTTTTTAGTAATTTCTTTTATTAGAATTAGGAGTTTTATAAACCGACCCTTATGATCTATAAATTAGAGGTTCGACACAGTTCTCTAAGGTCTTGCCTGACAATCAAGGCTGAGGAAGTTAAAAGATCAACCCTTTGGATGGTTCTACTTTTACTTTCTAATTTAGATTTATTTTATTACAATTTACTTATTTGTAAACATCTTTAGATATAGTATAAATCTATATTAAAGGATGCTGGTTTTTTATTGACACCCAAATTGTAGAAGACTGAAATATAGTGTAACAGTATTTTAAAATTGTAACAGGATTTAGGATTCATTTTCTGCAATATAGTTTAAGAAATTATTCTTTATTCATATTTCTCCAGTAGTTTGGGAACTTAAAAGATAAGTATAAGTTTTCAAAAATTAATGTATATATATATAGTATAAAAACCTATCTTCGTGGGAACGATCCTATACTAGATCTATAATTTCCATTGTGCACTTGTAATAGGTTAAGACTTAATTAGATATACATAAAATCAACAAGTCAAGTTTTTGGCGTCGCTGTCGGGGATAGCGTTTTAGGTTGTATTTATATTAATTTAAGAAAATATGTATTTATCTTTCTCTTTTTATATTTCTTTATATTTTTAATTTTCTTTGATCACTTCTTAAGCTTTTACAGGTTCACTCAGAGCAGCAAATCAAAGGTTCAACACTTCTTCTGGCCACAGAAACTAGAGGCTCAGATTTGTCTCTCCCTACTTTCTAAAAAACAAATATATATATATATATATATATATATATATATATATATATAATATTTTTATAGGATGTAAGGCCGTGATGAAATATCTTGGCCAAATCTTAATATAACTTACCCAACAATAGAATTCCCAACTACTCCCTGGTACCCAACTATGTTGGAGACAGAGCAGGCATTTGCCTCTAAGTGGGTTAGTGTTGAGAAACCTTATAATTCTCAGTGGAATAATCTTTATGGCTTCCCAAGGGTAAATCGATAAGAATTATCTTATGTATGCCACAACATGCTCTAAATTCCCAACAGTCATATAGCCCACACCAATCCTTTGCGCAACAGCCATATCCTCATCATGGAAATGATGGTGCTACTATACTCCAAATCCTTCAGGACTTGTAACAACATGCGCACCATCGCTCTAGGGAATTAGCCCAGCTGTCTCAGATCTCCCAAAACATACACTCTTGTACTCAGTCCAATCCAAATCTAGAAACCCAAATCGGGCAATTAGCCTCACTGTGGGAAGAAAGAGAGTGCAACCAAGCGAACTCACAGACACTAACTCCCATAGTTCAAGCTTTTTAGACCTTAAGGAGTGGCTAGACTATTGACAATAGAATAGAGATGCCTATCCCAATAGTTGTCCCTACAACCATAGAAAAGAGAATGAAGCCAAAGAAGAGACTCCCCCACAAGAAAAACCAAAAAAAGTGGAAAATGAAAAACAAAAAAAAAAGTAGAAAACAAATAGGATGACACACCTAAACCTGTAACCGAAGTACCTTATGTATCCAAGTTAGCATTTCCAAATGCTTTTGGTGCACCATCCCCTTTTGACAAAAACCCAAAAAAATTAGAGGAAATCCTTGAGATCTTCAAAGAAGTAAAGATCAGTTTGCCCCTCTTAGAGGTAATCAAACAAGCTCTAGTCTATGCACGATTCCTAAAAGAGATGTGTACGCAAAAATGGAAACGGCAAAACAATGTCTAGCAAAAAGTTTTCTTCACAAAGCAGGTAAGCTTTGTCTTGCAAGATAGAACTCCGCCCAAGATTAAAGATCCTAGGGTGCCTACAATTCCATGTATCATAGGCAATCATGCAATAAATAAAGTACTTCTGGATCTGGGAGCCAGCGTGACTCTGCTATCATACTCTGTTTACGAAAAATATCATGATATTTGCTTTATAAATTCTATCCACTTAAATTAAATTTACTTGGGTGTTGAGCACGCATACACGATTTGGTGTATAGGTTATTGGCTAATGGCCTTTACCATATCTAAATCAAATTTCTTTTCACCAATAATATTCTTTCAAGTTTACTTACTCATAACTTCTAAAGTTATCGTGCAACTTTTTCAGGCACACACATCGAGGTGAATGCGTTCGGGTTCAAAATTTTTGGGTTATTACATTCTCCCCTCTTTAGGAATTTTCATCCTCAAAAATGAAGTACGTACAGTTCAGGTCTACGATTAATGCTTATTCGAAACAAAGTTTTTAACATATCATATTCAATACAGTTATAGTTTTAAGTAGAATGGGTCACAGTGCGATAGGCTTCACCAATCATGCCTTTCAAGGGACGGGATCCATAGTAATCTGGATGTACTTCGTATGGAATCCTATAACACCATAGAGGAGTTGCATACATACATAGATGCCTACATTCCTAGTGCCACGTGCCTAGGAAAAATTCCCCACCATGACTAAAGTTTAACAATAGTGTATTGGACTATATTTTGATAACTTATCAGACACACATACATTCTAAACGGGATAGAATCAGTTAGGTATTTTCAAAATGGATCTAATCAGATAGGTATTGTCAAAAGCTAATAGCTTACAGAAATACAAATAACTACAAGAATTATGAAATAGAAGTTCCCATTCAATACAAGTTATAAATACTCATCCAAAATGAAATATCTTCACATATATGCAGAACCCAACAAAATTTAACTATCCACATAGATCTAACATAGCAGTTATAACTATTTTATCAAAGTAATTATATAAGTAGCAAAGAGAAATAGAACCGCTAGGTTCTAATAATTCATCAACATTTAAATTACATTGTAAATAAAATATTCATCTCAAAAAGTAACTTTGTATCCTCTGTCATCACTCTAATCCTCCTCATCATCAGCTGATCTAGCCTCTTGATCTACTGGAGCCCCTGCTTCAGAAGTAGAAGCACGGGTCATGGCGGCACGGATATCAGCCATATAGGTAGCATAATCTGTAGGATATGTGTGTAGCATCAAGTAGGTCAGCATGCCCTCATGGAATTCTAACTGACTGCTCATCGAGCTCGTGTGCTGAGTCAAGGTGTGTATCTATTGACTCATCACAGTCATCTGCCTGGTGAACTCCGATAAGGTGAGTACATCAGCATGTGTGGCCTGTGGCTGGATAGGTGGTGGCATCTGAATAGGGGCAGGCTGTTGTGGCTGGTCTGCAGGTATGAGTTGTTCTAGCTCCGGAGCGACTTGATCAGCAGCTTCTTGATCAGCTACTTCTTGAGGAGCCTTCAATAACTGCTTATAGCTCTTTCTCCAATCTTTCAATTTATATGTCTTGACATTGGCGGTGGACTTGGGTTCATCATCCGAAATCTCATATTCATCCCCGCCATCCTAATCCTCAATCATGAGAGAGATCAGTTGGGCATATGGGATTTCTTTTGTAGGGGCCTTCCTTAATTTTACCATTTTCTCACGAGCCGTGATAATACCCATAAACACAACCATCGAGGCACTAAACCATTTTTCTTGGAAAGCGGAAAATAAGGCATGTTGAATGATGCCTCTCCTTTCTGATTTGTTCCCAAACAGGTAAGGGCTACCCTTGAATATCACATCGAGCATCCACATTGTATCGGGCAATTGGACTCGGGTAACCAATTGCCTGGACCCATGTAGTCCGTGAGTCATTATTGTAATGACATCTTGGAATCCCACTGGTTTGGGGTTTGGTTCCAACAAACCCATGGTTGGTGAGTACTCGGTAGGACAAGCCATCACCTTAGCAATATTGTCGAGATCAAACTCATAATCTTGCCCATCTATTGAAGTGTAAATCTTCTTCCCATCACCCCGACGCATATGTTGGTAAAACAACCATACCAGCCAGGGGTAAAAATGGGTGTGAAAAGTTTGGAGTAGGGTTCCCAACTTAGCTCTCTCTAAATAATCATGCGCCCACTGAGTGCTCGCTTGTTAGTCAAAAAGCTTGGGGTCAAAGGACCATTCATCGTCAAAGTCCTTCTCACTCCACCACTTGTTTGTTTGTTCACGTGGTGGAGGAAGTGGTGGTAGTTGTGGTGGTGGTGTAGGGTTGTTCGAAGAGCTGGCCTTAGATGCAAGCCGCT
The DNA here is from genome assembly GCA_021018995.1 of Chloranthus sessilifolius. Classification (NCBI taxonomy): domain Eukaryota; kingdom Viridiplantae; phylum Streptophyta; class Magnoliopsida; order Chloranthales; family Chloranthaceae; genus Chloranthus; species Chloranthus sessilifolius. The sequence continues at coordinate 150,064,997 of CM037584.1, read as the reverse complement.
TCAAAGTAGGGTTCTTAATAGCTTGTTGCTTTTTTTAGGTCCCATTATAAGTCAAATTTAAATAAAGAAGCTTGAAAATAACACAAAGAAGGTTAGGGTTTACCAATTTAGGGAAGTTAGAAACTAGTTCTTGCGGCCAAATCGGGCTTGGTTGGATCCCAAAGGTGGACTAGAAATTTCTCACAAAGGAGGAAGGAAGATGAAACCCCCAAATTTTTAATAGAAAGTGCAAATGAGGGAAATAAACCCTCGGTTTTAACTTAAAGCGAAAAAATCGATTGTTCAATTTATATTCGAACATTCAATTTTTAATTCGAACGCTCGATTTCTGATTCAAACGTTTGGTTTTATCCCTAAAATGCTTAGAAGCCTGACAATTTGAATGTTCGATTTTCATTTCGACCGTTTGATTTCTAAATTTGAATGCTCGATTTTCAATTTGAACGTTCGCTTTTGACAAAAACTGTCAAATTTTAAAATTTTAAAATTTGAGAACTTTAAGGCCTCATTCATGTTCTGTACCTACAGTCCAAATACGGTACATAACTAATATTAAGCAGTAAAAAATATCATTTTCCACCTCCTAACCTGACCTTTGATGGACCTTTGAGCTAACTAATAATGTGTTTTGAGTGTATTTTATAGATAAGCAATAAATTACAGTCTTAGTGCAGACATCCACCTAAAATGGTCAAAGAAGCTGCTCAACTTCTCAACATATGCTCAGACAGCCCAAAGCCAGCCAAGCAACCCACAGAGCCTTAGAAGTTCATGAGAATGTCTTCAGCCCAACTGAGTATGGTTGGAACCAAGAGCAGTTACAAGGAATGAAGATTAAACCCACCAAGAGGCTGCTGAGTGTTGAACAAATGAAGAACAACAACACAAGATTGTATGCCAGCTATGGAAACATAGGACACAACCTGTCAAGAGGATAAGCTAACCTATCGACAGGTTTGGATGTTTAAAATAAAGCTTTCGAGAGGTTGGAGGCACAATAGAAGATCCTGTCGAGAGCTTCCCAGTACCTATCGAGTGGTTCTGGAAACAAAAGCCAACCTGTCGAGAGGAACGGAGTTGGAAATATGAAGATCTCATGACGTTCCAGTACCTATTGAGAGGTTAGAGGTACAATTGTGGATCCTGTCGAGAGGATACCTGGAGGTGCAGAAGAAGTAAAGAGGTTTCAGATACTTATCGTGAGGGTTAACTGAACCTGTCGAACAGTGCAATGCAACCTGTCGAGAACTTACCTGAAGCTATGCTCATTCTCATGAAGATTGAGCCAACCTGTCAAGAACTCAACTAAATTTCGTATAACAAGTCGACAAGTTGACTATAACCTGTCGAGAGGATGAATGAAGAACTGGATAGAAGGTGAAGATGTAATCCAATCCTGTCGACCAGTTCACATGAACTTGTCGAGATGTACTCCAATCCTGATGAGAAAGCTCCAAACCTATCGAGAGCTACTCCATCCTATCGAAGTGAATGCTAGGAAGACTCATGAACTTGTTGAGAAGTCTCCAATCCTATCGACTAGTCAACCAAACCTGTCGAAAACCATTTCAACCTGTCGAGAGGTTCCCAGAACCTCTCAACATTCGAATTAAGAACTTCTAAGTTCCTTTCACAGCAACTGCCACACACCAATTCTTTGTGCACATATTCCAAAGCACATCAGCGACCTTGGGGGTATTTCTGGTATGCAACTGGGCACGAATGGGAACCTTAACTATCTTATGTGTATTTACCAATTTTTGGACCAATGGGGAAAGATCTTCTAGAAGAGAAATCAGTCACATCAGTAGCCCAGAATAATAGAATTATTCTCTTGGGCTCTGATTGGCTGAAACGGATATGAAGACAGAGAGAAGAGTATAAAAGCTTGAAGAAATTAGAGAGCTAGCATCCATAAATTGGGAGAACCAGAGCAAATCTGATCTTCATCTTCCCTCCAAAAATTCCCTCTCTCTCTTCCTTCTTCCCCCATTCTCCTCTTAGCCAATTATGGTTGGCTAACCCTCTTTAGTAGCTAAGGTGAGGTTGAGAGCTATAAATTGAGAGATTCAAAGCTTTGTAGGAGGGTTAGGTGTTGTACAGATTGCAGATCTGAGAACAATCAACTATAAGTTGTATTAATTTAGTCATTATTGAATGAAAAGTTAATTAAGATCCATAGATCTTTTGATTGTCATTTGATTTCCCTAGATCTAATATCCCTGTGGATGCTTGAGCTTGTAGCCTTTCATCCACAGCATCTATAATGGTTTAGATGTTCTAATTAAGATCCCTGTATTGGAACACTCTCGGGGATGATCTGTGACCATTCGAGTGGACAGATCATACCCTTAGGATTGCTTCAATTCTCTGGTTGAGAATGAGTTCTTATACCTTACATCTGAGCTTGTAGCCAGGTGAAGGATTGCTGCAAACCAATTCCCTGCACTGCTTTTAAACCAAACAATTTTCAATAAAGACCAAAATTCCTAGCTGCTATTCTCCACCTCTTAATTTTAATCTTTTCTTCATATCCCTTCAACTCTGTATTTAATCAAATCTAGGTCACTTGCATTTGATTTTTTGTAATTTTTGGTAAAGTGAAAAATTCTAGAAACCTCTCCTCTTTCCTATTTTGGTTTAGTTTAAATTAGGATAGAGTGCTAGATCTACTATAGATCTGGAGATTTACCATAGTTTAAATCATAATTTCCTATGGACATACCCTGACTTACCTATTAAACTTTGCTGCAATAGCCCTGGTTCTTATAGGACTGCTTGCTTACCTTGATTCCTCATCTTTGTGATTTTGCCTTTTAATTGGCTATTTTAACCATTTAATAATTGTAAGATGAGCAAGAAAACAAATTTTTGGTGCCGCTATCGGGGATCTGTGTTTTTAATTGGTAGATTTAAGCTTTTTTTTTTTTTTTCTCATTTTAGATTTAGATTTTTATTTGCCTATTTTGTGTTTGACTAATTTCTATTGTAGTTTTTGTTGTAGTTTAACTTTGTGATTGCAGATTTGGATTTGTTGTCTTAAGAGGAGCTTTGTGCTAATTAGAGGAGCAAGCTTTGCTTAAGTTTGAATTTCTTAACTCTATTTACATTCCTAGATCTGTAGTTTTTAGATCTACAGCATTAGTTGTGTTTTGGAATTTGTTTTGCTGAATCTATACTATATTTTGTTTGTGTTGTATATTGTATTTTTGTTGTGTGTATGCTTGGTAAGAGATCTCTTAATCCTGAGATTGCTCCTTTAGATCTTGAAGTTGAGAGACTTCTTAGACCTAAGCATCCCATACACACACCTTTAGTTGATTGTGGTAGTTCTGTAATGGGTGAGCAACCTAGGACATTGAAAGAATTCAAAGTTCCAGGGGTGTACAATTCCCCCTTATGCATTCAATTCTTTGATGTCCAAGGGAACTATGAGATCAAATCCTCCATCATATAGATGCTACCCTCATACCATGGTCTGAGTAAAGAAGATCCATATAAGCACATTGATCAATTTCTAGGACTGTGCATGACCTTCAACATTACAGGTTTAGGGGAGGAAGCAACCAGGTTGAGACTCTTTCATTTTTCACTAAAGGATAAAGCCAGGACTTGGATGTCAATGCTCCCAACCAATAGTATTCAGTCTTAGAATGACCTTCAATGTCAATTTTTGGCCAAGTTTTTCCCCATGTCCAAAACAAGTCAGTTGAGAAATAATATAATCTCTTTTGCTCAAGCCCCAACTGAAGACTTTCACCAAGCATGGGAGAGGTTTAAGGAACTGTTGAAGCAATGTCCCCATCACAAAATTCGGGAATGGCAACTTGTTAAAAGTTTCTTTCAAAGAATTGATCCTAAGAGCAGGGATATGGTTGATGCCTCATGTGGTGGTACATGCCTCCATAATACTGCTGATGAAGCTTGGGAGTTGTTTGATATCATTAGTGAAAACTCCATGCAAAGGGAGACCTGGTCAAGAGATTTTGAGACTCCTAGATTGGTGAGAGAAATACTACCAGAGGAAAAATATATGAGATGAGTGGATACAATGATTTGGAAAGAAAAGTGGACAGCTTGGCTCAGAAGTTTGATAAGCTCATGAGAGCAATGCAGCCTCCAATGGCTGCCAAAGTGGAGGCATGTGTGATATGCCAGTCCCCCACTCACTCCCTTGAGGAATGTCCCTCAGCTACCTAATTTTCAGACCTTGTGATGGAACATGTGAATGTTGCTCAGTCCTATGGACAATAGCCTACTGTTGGTTATCATTGGAGAAACCCTCCGAACTTGACGTGGAGACAAGATACCTTCCAAAATCAGCACAAGCAGTAGCCACAATAGCAATCCATGCCTTATAAGAATGCCCAACCATACCAGCTGAATTATTTTTCAAGGCCCTAATACCAGTAGCCTATGGCTCAACTAATGTCTCAAGCTATGCATCAAAGTACACCAGCCCCAGCACCCTCTAGATCCCTCACATTTGAAGAGCAAGTTTTGGCTTCACTGCAGAAGTTAGGCCCTTTATCACAAACTGTTAACTCTCATAGCCAAAGTATTAAAAAGATAGAGGACCACCTTGGTCAACTATCTAATACTTTGACTAAGAGAGAGGAGGGAAGACTGCCAAGTCAACCCATGAATAACCCAAGAGGGATGTACATGGTGGGTGAGACTTCTTCCCATGAAGAAGCCAATTCTGTCAGCACCTTGAGGAGTGGAAGGCTGGTTGATAACCAAGTTGGTGTTAAGCCTGATGAGGAAAGTGCAGGAACTGAAGGACCAACCCATGATGATATGCAGCAGGAGCATCATATAAAAAATAAGGGGGGTGTTGATGTACCCCAATAGAAAACTAAAAATAAAAATAAAGGAAAATCTGATGAGCTTGCTAAGGCAGTAGATGGGAGATCAGTCTCTCATTCGCCATTTCCTAATGTATTGAAAGCACCTTCTCCTTTTAATAAAGGGAATGCTAAAGTGGAGGAGATGATGGAAACATTAATAGAAGTAAAGATCAACTTGCCTTTACTTGATGCTATCAAGCAAGTTTCAGCCTACGTAAAATTTTTAAAAGATTTGTGCACCCACAAAGGATAACTTAGGATATATCTATCCAAGGTCTTTTGTGCTAAAAAAAGAAACCAAGTGCTAGCCATTGCAACCCCAACTAAGCTTCAAGACTCTGGAGTTCCCAAAATCCCTTGCATCATTGGGGATCATACTATTGAGAAGGCTTTATTAGATCTGGGAGCTAGTGTAAACCTACTTCCATATTTAATTTATGAGAAGTTAAGCTTGGGAGAATTGAAGCCCACACATGTGGTGTTATAACTAGCTGACAGATCAGAAAGGAGGACTATGGGAATTATAGAGGATGTGTTAATTAGGGTTGATAAGTTTTTCTACCCAGCAGATTTTTTGGTGCTTGACGTGGAGCCAAGCAAGTGCACCACTTCTATTCCTGTGATTTTAGACAGACCCTTCTTGTCCACTACCAATGCTTGTATTCAGTGTAGATCAGGAGTAATGGAGCTATTGTTTGGCAACATGAAAGTGAAATTGAATGTGTTTGATGCAGCCAATCAGCCTCACTTGGATAGTGAGGATTCCTTTTTAATTGATGTTTTTGATGAGCTTGTGGAAGAGACTTTGCCCAAGCTGCTACATACAGATGATTTGTATGGTGTTTTTTAGAATGTGTGGAGTGAGATTGTGGAAGAGAAGGCCCCCACACCCATGGTTCAAGAGGTGAAAGGCTTAAATTCTGATATGGAGCCAGCAACAAGGCATCCACCATGGAAACCTGCTGTGTTGCCTCTTCCACCACTATCAATGGCATCCTCAGCAATTTTATGGAGATAGGTGCCACCACTGAAGGCATCTATCATATCTCTGCTTTTAACATCAATTCCCTGATATAAGTTTTGAACCAATTGCCATTCCAGAATTTAATGGTGGGGGCATTTCTTGAGGAGTTCCTTAAATCTCTCTGAGGATTGATGAAAGTCTTCAGTTAGATCTTAAGTAAAAGAGATGATACCCTTCCTCAAAAGGCTGGTCTTTGACATAGGAAAGAATTTGGCTAGAAACTGACATTGGAGATCACTCCAAGACTGAATACTGTTAGGTGGAAGCAGAGACAACCAGGTCCTGGCTCTATCCTTTAATGAAAAAGGAAAGAGTCTCATCCTGGAGGCCTCCTCCCCCAAACCTGTGATATTAAATGTAGTGCACAGTCCCAAGAACTCATCAATGTGCTTATAGGGGTCTTCATTGGTCAGGCCATGAAATGAGGGCAGCATTTGAATGATGGATGATTTTATCTCATAGTTTCCCTGAGCAGCTGGGAATTGAATGCAAAAGGGGGAATTGTAGATCCCTGGTGCATTAAACTCCTTAAGGGTTCTCGGCTACTGTTACTCATCCATTTCTACAAAATCAAATGCAAAAGAAGTGGGTGGAGTTCGTCTGGATCTGAGAAGTCTTTCAACCTCTGGATTTAGTGGAATAATCTGAGGTTGCAGAGTTCTCCTACCAAACATACAACACTCAAATTCCAAATGCAGAACAGATCCAAACACACAACAAATAAAATCAACCAAAATTTCTAGCTATTCAAACAAAAATTATCAACAGATCTAAAAAATAACAGGGGAGTAGAGGGATGCAAAGTGCAGAGCAGTCTCCAGCACGATTCTCCTCTCACTGGTAGCCTTAGATCTGATGAACTGCGCATAAACTACTGAAAAACAACACAACTTACAAATGCAGTTAGTAAAATCAAACAAAAACTATAAATCTAAGATCACAACTTAGATCTATCAATTTCTAAACTGCCTCCCCGGCAGCGGCGCCAAAAACTTATTGGTGTGCTTGCCTTCCCTCAAATGAGGTTCTAAAATCAACAACAAAACTAGGCAGACACACTCATACAGACCTGCAAGTATTCAGGATCTGTTATAGCAAGCTTTAAAAGAATGGTGAGTAAGGGAATGTCCACAGGGAGGTTGTTTAGAAATACGACAAATCTCCAGATCTGTGTCAGATCTAGCACCCTAGCTATTACTAATTTAGTTAAAAGAAAGGAGAGAGGTTTGGAATGAGTTGTCACTTAAACAAAGCTACAATTTAAACCTAAGCTATCTTGGATCGAGTTTTGGAGCTTAGATCTTGCAGGGGAAGAGAGTAAAAATGTAGAAGATGGAGAAGAATAGCTTGAAGGTTAGTTTTCACTGAATTCAGATTCAATTAATCATGCTACAGAGGTTCAAAGCACACAATTCCCTCGCTGGCTATAAGCACAGATGCAGGGTATAAATTTCACTCCAAATCACAGGATCCACCTGGTCTTAAGGCTATGATCTGTCCACTTTAATAGTCACAGACCATCCTATAGACTTTATCAAATCCATGGATTACTGCAGATGAATTCAATTAAGGTGTGAGCTTAGATTTACCTTAAGGTTATGATCTGTCCACTTTAATGGTCACAGACCATCCTAGAGATCTCCTACACAGGCAGAGCCTCAAATAGAATAATTAAAACCACTACAGATGGTGCAATTCCTAGGTCACAGACTCAAGAAATCATAGGAGCATTAGATCCAGGGTGATCAGATGGTATCCAAGAGGTCTACCAGTTAAGTGGGTGAACTTATCTATAACTCCTCTACACAAATCCGATCGATCACCAAATGGAACCAAAGGAAGTTTATATCTAATTAAAGTATTAAAAACAGCATTATCATTGCAAACAAGGTCACTTTACAATGGAAATACTTGCAGATCTGTAGTCTGTGTAGCTAGGAATCTACAATAGCACTCTTAACCTCACCCAATTACATATCTAACTTCGCTCCTCGCTACTCCAAGGGATTTAGCCAACCATGGTTGGGCTAAAGGAGGGAAATGGAATTGCTCTGCAGGCGCTAATCTCTAAAATTTTGGTTAAGATCTCGATCTCCCCCAATGGCAATTGGGGATCTCTATATATAGCTTTCTCCTCTATTTTTCCTGCCAAAAATCCCTTCTAGAAGGTCGTTTGAGTTTGTTAGAGTTCTGTTAAAGCATGTGGGTCGGTTAGGGCTTTCTAGGGCCTTTTTTGGAACTGTCGTGTCGGTCACCAAGTGCCTCAGATTGCGTGCAACGGGTCACTGAAGTACAACGTGTGCTCAACTAATTTTCTGAGAAGTTCTGCACACGATTTTGACAGGTTGGGGAAGCTTTCGACAGGTTGGAATCAAGTATTTTGGTCCTTTCACTAGGTTCTCAGATTCGTTTGATAGGTTTCGATAGGATGAATCTTCACTTGGAGTTCCAACCTTCTCAGTCCTTGATTTGGAGTATTCGACAGGTTATAAAACCATTTCGACAGGTTCTGCTCTTCATTCCGCCATTTCGATAGGTTTGCTTTCAGTCTTATCGAAAGTCTCAATCACCCTTCGATAGGTTATGTTCCAGCACTCTCATCTCGATAGGTTTAAGAAACCATTCGGTAGGTTCCTTTGACTCTTCAGGCAAGTTTTCAATAGGATGGTTTCTTCTTCCTTTTCAGCTGCTCGATAGGTTCTGAGATCCTATCGAACTCCTTAATCCACACGAATTCATCCTTCTTCTCCCTTCAGATCCTATCGAAGACCTCTTCAACTGCACGAATTCTTCTTTTCTTTACTTTCAGCTCCTATCAACGCCTTCAGGTGACCAATCGATAGGACGTTCTCAGCCTATTTTCACTTCCTTCTCTTTGCCCTGCTGTAGCCACGTGCTCCAAGGGTCCAGTGATGTGCTACCCTCTGGTGTGCTGTTGCTAGGTTTGTCCTGTGCTGAGAGATAGCTCCTTTTTGGGTATTTTTGAGTGGTTTTCTGCATTAGTACCTTCTTTTATTACTGTTTACGAAATGCACTTGACAAGAGCTTATTACTGTGCTCACAGGTCTATCAATGGTCAGGTTATAGGGTGAAAAGTGGCATTTTTTACCACTTAACACACCCCCAAACCTAAGCTTTGCTAGTCCTTGAGCAAAGGAGTATTCAAAGAAAAAAATAAAATGCCACTTTCGTAGGGAGCACGGATGCATTTGGCATATGCACCAAGCCTTTTAAACCCCTAGGTGATCCCTAGTGGAGGAGTGATGTCTCCTGAGGGTTTTCAGTGACGGTACCCACAAACTTCCCCAATAAGGTTAGTTAATAGTAGTACACCCTGCTAAACAGAGTTTCAGTAAACTAGAATAAATTCTCATCATGTCTTTTCAGTTCTAGAGGGTTTTTAGTAGAAAAATCACCAACTTAAAACATGAATTTTTACAGTAATTCCTTCATCATCAATTGGTTCATGTCAAGGCATTGTGTCTGAAAATTGATGCAGAGTTCACTTTCTATTCGCGAATTCTGTGTTGATACTACCCCCATCAAATTGGATTTCAGACCCAAGTCTTACCAGGGCTGTTAACTCACAACAACAATGAAGGGTGTAAAATTTCACACAGCTCAAGAGCAGTTACAGTCCTCAAATAGGGCTGTAAGCATGAGCATAGGCATTGCTCTAATTTCTGAAATTTTCTAACTCTTTTCACCATAGATTAGACAAATTCTCATCTCCACATGACAGCTCAATCCATTTCAGATCAGTAAGGTCTTTTTATTTGGTTGTAATGTGGCATAGGGGTGAAATTGGTAAAAGAATAAAGGGGTAAAATGGGATTCAAAATTGAGAAATCAACAAGGTAAGGAGGTGGTTTGCAGCTCAACCTTCTTCATTTCAGCACAATTCCATTTACTTCTTGAATTTTCAGATTTGAGGTGAACAGTTTCTAATCCTTATTTCAATCTTTCAACGAAATGACTTCTCTTTCTCATTCTTTTTTTTTTTTTTTCATATATATATGGAATACCACAACACCACAGAATCTGTTCTCCTTTCTTTCAACCAGATTTAACATCTTCCTCTAATCTCACTTCTCCTTCCTCTTCCTGATTTCTCAGACCGAGAGTGAACTAAAATAGGTCAAAGGGTTTTGGGTTCAAATTTTCTGGTTTTCATCAAGGAAAACTGGGATTTTTAAGGCTTAAGTGTTGTGTATCAAGGGCAGTTCAAAGGTGGGAAAATTTTAGGCTCAAACTGTCCAAGAGATGGCCTTCATGTCCTCAATGTCATGAGTGTTGTCAAGCTGTTTCAATTTGGATTTGCCATACTTCTAATGATTAAAATTGGATCCAATCAGTCCACAAAGCAGAAAAATTGCCAAGGCTCTCTTCAAGGAACTTTTCAGGCCCAAATCTCACTGGGTATGGCCTTCCATCTCATTTTCAGGGGTGTCTTCACAATTTCCTCTCATTTCAGGTTTACTGCACATCAAATATTATTTTTCACAAATTGTTGACATTTGCCTCATGAAAAATGTTAAAACTACGGCTCATTTCAGTTTTAACATGTTGTTTTCTTAATATCCTCTTTTTACAAAAATTCAAGTGAGAAGTTACTCAAATTAATTCCAAGCACTTCATTGTAGCCTAGCTGTACTAAAAATAACTAATTTATTGGCATACATACATGCCATACCCCCAAACCTAAACTAAACAGTGTCCCCACTGTGAGCAACATGAAATTAGGGGGAGGTACGAGGGGAAAAAGAGATACAGAAAATCTACATGAAGACAAAATGCATTATAATGCCAAATATATACATGAGAAAAGGAGAAAAAAAACTAAAACAACAAGATGCCATAGCTATTTGTAGGTGTCATCTGGCCAATCGTAGAGGTCAGCCATGTTTTTCAGCTCATCCTTGGATAATGAATCTTTGCCTTTAGATTTATCCCTCGATTTCTGTCTCTTTGGTGCCTCCTCAGACTGGGCAGCGGGCTGTTTTCCTTTGGGGTCGATAGCAACAGCAGAATCAGAATCCGAATCAAAATTGGAAGGAAAAAGGGCAGTGGGGTCCAAATGAAGAGCTGCAGCAGTCTTCCTTCGTTCTTCCTTTGTCATTAAGATGTAAGGGGTAGCAGGTTGGGTAGGGGGCTGGGTGGAAGAGGTTATTTTAGATTGGGCAACAGGCCTCATCCCTTTCTTCTTGGGGGAGCCCTTTTGGGTTTTTGAGGGGCAGTATGAGTGGGGGGGGGGTGTTCCTGGGCTGGAGGAGGGTGCACATCCACAAGGGGGGGTGGGAGGAGGTTAAGTTGAACAAGGGGCAGGGTTGCGAGGCAGGTGGTGCTGGAGGAGGGGCAGTGGCAAGAGGGGTGGGTTGGAATGGCTGAGAGGTAAGGGAAGCAACCTTTTTCTCCATTATGTCAATCTGTTTGGCAGCATAGAGCAGGTTGGTATCAGATAGTTCTTTGGTGGCCTTGAGAATCTCCTGAGCATTGGCTAACTTTTTCTTGAGAAGCTCAGAATTCTTCTTCTCATATTTAGCAATGAGACTCTCAGCCGCTGCCACTTGTTTTGCTGACTCATAACGAGTCAGGATTTCAGACCATCCTTGAGAGATATCGCAGAGTTGAATTCGGTGTTCCAATTCGATGTTGGCAATCCTCTCTTCATAAGGGGCCTCAATGGAAGCCCGAAGAGCAGCCATACCTCTCAAGACATCCCTGTGGATGTAAGGGTTGTCCCTCCTAGCACACGGGAGGGTGAGGTATGTACATGGATTGGCAAAGGACAATAGGCAAGGACAAGGGTGTAATGGATGAAGAGGAGGGGGTGGAAAGAACCAGATCCTCCCATGGATCAGTTTGGGTGGAGGCATCCTGGAAAATAGGTGGGGGGAGGCGAAGGGTATAGGGGATTCAGCTGCTGGGGAGACCAGTAAATCTGGGGAAGAGGGTAAAGTGGCTTGTGGTGAGGAAAGTATGGGGAGAGTGGGTGCAACTACTTCCTCAGGCTGAGCAGCTGTGTGGTGTGGAGTGGGTATAGGTGAAACAGGAGGGGATAGGTGAGGGGGTTGAGGGGCAGAAGAGGATGGGATAAGGGTGGATTGGATTGATTGGAGACATGAGCTCATTAGGGTCTGGGTGTCAGTGTTGATGGTTAATTAGGACTGAATGGATTGGAGGATGGAAAGGATTTGAGTGAGGGTGTCAGGCCTGGTGGGAGTAGAAGGGGCTGGTGCATGGACATGTTGGAAGGGAGAGGATGGTGCATGATGAAAATGAGGAGGAGTGGGGTGTGGGGAGTAAGGAAGTGGAGTGTACTCATGAGCGACATCCTCCACAATTGAGGTCATGAGGGTTGTGAATTCAGAAGTGGTGAACAGGTCCACACCCTGTGGATGCAGAGGGGTTGGAGATGGGGGAGAAGTAGAAATGGGGTGGGTACTGGGTGGAGAAGGGATGGTAGGGGTAAGCTTGGATAATGTGGGAGGTTTTAGGATGTCAGGGTGGAGGATCGGGGAGGTGGGTGGAGGCAAAACAGGTTCAGAGGTGGATGGGGGATGGTCTGGTTGAAGAGGGACTGATACAAATGGGAAAAGCAAAGTGGGTGGAGGTGTGGGTAGTGGGACAGGTATGGTGGGTGGGGGGGTGGTTAAGGGTATCTCTGCAGGAGTCTCTGCTGCCACGGAAGTGATTGTCTTCTCAGCCACCTCCCTTCCAACTGGTTGGCCTTTCTTAATCAATGTGAGTTTGGTTGACCATTCTCGCTTACCATATAATTTAAAGGTGAGCTTCTCCATTGGTTCAGATTGCTTAATCCTATATTTTCCATTCCTGAGCGGACATGTGATGATTTTGCAAAAAGGCAGGCCACCTCCTATAGCAAAAGCTTGCCTCTTCCGTACCTTGTCATTGATATCCACCATTGTCTCAAAAATTACCTTAGGTGTATTCACAAATTGCCCCTTTGAACAAAAGTATAGTGCATCCACTAAAGGGGTCCTTCTCTCTTGCAAATGGCCAGAGACATAGACATTTTGTCTCAGAATGGTGTCAATGAGTCGGAGGGTTGGATGGAGGTCTCTTCTCATCAAGGATTCACCAGAGCCCACTATTCCATTAGTAAGCTGTTTAGCCATTTCCCAAAATGTGGCCCCTGTAGGTGCTCCCTCAGCTCTGGTGGAGTCAAATTGATATGGGACTCCCAAAGCCATCCCAATATCTCTATAATCGATAGTCAGCTGCCAATCATCAATCGAGATTTCCAGTGTATCCTCAACTCTAGGTACCACCTTCTTTGTTAGGTTCTGGTACCACAATTTCACTAACCTGGGATAGACATTTTCCTTCAAGGGTCAAAGTAGGGGTAGCAGACCTTCTTTTTTCAAATATTCCAATGTCCCCTGGCACTCCCCAAAGTTGGCAAAATATGCCAGATCAAAATCTGTTTCAGGGACAAGACTCAATTTTTCTACAAACTCATTAGGGGTAGTTAACCCCGAAGGCAGTTCTACTAGAGGGGCAGCTCTTGCTAAGGTTTCTTCTACTCTAGGTTCCTAAATCTCAACCGCTTTGGATTTCTTAGCTTTAGAGGTCTTTTTGGGTGAGATTTCAGTGAGCTTCCTCTTGACAAGTGGTTTGTCAGCTGGCTTCGACTTTTTGGAGGATTTAGGGGTGGAAGTAGTTGTTCTCCGACATATGGTCGCGAGAGTTTCCTTCGGCTCATCCATTTTACTCTTCAGAAATTAAGCTTTTACCAACTTGAAGTAGAGTTTGAGGTTTAAAAATTAGAGGATCGACAGATTGATGGGGGAAGGCAACTGACCTCCAAATACCTTGGGTTTAACTAAAATTGCACTGACCAGCTTTAATTTTTCTAAAAATAGGGGCAAAATGCTCCTATGTGCAAGCTGAATGTTCTGACAAAAAGGCAGACTGAATAGCTGTAGATTCTATGAGGAATTAGTGAAGGAAGAGGGAGGTGACAGCGAGAGGGATAAGAGCTAGGGTTTGTAGAAGGTATGGAATGAGGCACAAATGACCTATCGATGGGTATATAAAAGGTGAAATACGATTCTGATAGGATGAACTGGATGGTTTCGATAGGTTTGTGTGTCCTGTCGATAGCATAGCAGACATAACTTTAAAAGCGAGATGATTCGATAGGATCTCGATAGGTGGAACCATCCTTTCGATCAGTTTAAATGGAAGCTGGATCTTCATTTCGATAGGTTCCTGATTGGTATCTAGTACCTATTGAAATCTCTGTTTTTCCTATCGAAAAGTTAGTTTTACCTATCGAGAGGTTCAGTACCTATCGAAACCATCAAAGATCCTGATGAAATCACCATGTGACCTATCGAAAAGTGAACTCGACCTGTCGAAGACTTCTAAAATCAAATAAAGCTGCATTTCTGGGCATTCACAGTCTCAGTTCTCAGCAGGCTCAGTTGATGTGGTACCCCATGATTAGATTCTCTTATGAATAGCTCCCACTACCTCAGGACAACTGAGAATGACGGTCTAGTATTCAGCATGGCAGTTTTGTTGTTTTCTTTTTATTATTGCAAAGAAAAGGGATCAAATGACAACTAAGTAAAAATCTATAAACAACAACAGAGTATGGTACATATGATACATACTGACTGAAGTGGTTAATCTGGAGGGTCTGGAAGGTCCATCAAACTTGTCACTTTCCATAGATCTCTTCTTCAGCCAGTGTCCATTCCCTGGATGCAATTTTCCATCTGTGAACCAAGCATTTTCCTGCACCAGCCAAAGTGGATTATCATGAATAACTTTCTTTTGGGCAGTAATGGAAAAGCAAGCCTCTTTAGGAGAGGGTTGATAGCCAGTGTTATACACAATCAGCTTGACCTTCATGTTTCCAAATGAAATTTCCCTGATTTCGTACCTGCATTGTATGTGAGCATTGGCAGTGGCTAAGAAGGGTTTGCCTAGAATCACAGGTATGGAAGAAGCACAATTGCTTGGTTCCATGTCCAATACCAAAAATTCAGCAGGATAGAAGAATTTGTCAACTCTAACCAAAACATCCTCAATTACCCCCACAGGTTTCCTTTCAGATCTGTCAGCCAGCTGGAGGACCACATGTGTGGGCTTCAATTTGCCTAAGCCCAGCTTCTCATATAGTGAATATTGAAGCAAATTCACACAGGCTCCCAGATCTAATAAGGCTTTGTCAATGATGTGATCCCCAATGATGCAGGGGATTGTGGGGGTTCCAGGGTCTTGGAATTTGGTTGGGGTTGCAATCAACAAAATTTGTTTCACTTTTTCTGCTGAAAAGACTTTATTGGATGTGTATCCTGGATTGTCTTTTATGGGTGCATAGTTCTTTTAAAAATTTGGCATAGGCTGGGACTTGTTTGCTGGCATCAAGTAACGGCAAATTGATCTTTACTTGCTTAAAAGTCTCCATCATTCCCTCAATTTTTCCTTTCCCTTTATCAAAAGGGGAAGGTGCCTGTAGTGCCTTAGGAAATGGCAAGTGTGGGGTTGCTCCCTCACTTGCAGCCTTAGCCAATGGGGCCTCTTTCTTTTTGAGTTTTTTCTTTTCTTGAGGATCCTCATTATCCTCTTTATTCACAGCTGATTGTTCCTGCAAGTCCACCATTGGTGGTCTCTGTTGTGTGCTGGTAGAAATTACTTCATTTTCTTCCTTCAAGTGCCTCACAGGCTCACAGCCCACTTGGTTGTCAACTAACTTACCACTTCTCAAAGTTGTAACAGATTTAGCTTCCTCATAAGTGGAGGAAACTTCACCCACTACAAACTTCCTTTGTGGATTATCCTGTGGTTGGCTAGGCAACTTTCCTCTCTCTCTCCTAGTCAGAGCATCAGACAGCTGACCAAGTTGGTCCTCTATCTTTTTTATGCTCTGGTTGTGAGAGTGCACAGTTTGGGTCAAGGTGTCCAAGCTCTATAATGAAGATAGAACTTGTTCCTCAAAGGTGTTCTCACAGTTGGAGGGGGTGCAGCTTGCGGCACAGGAGGAGCTACATGTTGGGCCATGGGTTGCTGATACAGAGGCCTTGGGGCATAACCTTCTCGATAGGGCTGAGCATTTCTGTAGGGCATGGGCTGCTGGGGCTGCTGCTGCTGCTGGCTGGGGTATCCATCTTGCCTCCACCTCAGGTTGGGGTTGTTCCTCCATTGATACCCAACAGCAGGGTGCTGCCCATAAGACTGAGCTGCAGCCACATACTTTGTTATAAAATTAGGAAATTGGTCAGCAGATGGTCATTCTTCCATGGGATGAGTAAGGGACTGGCATATGGCACATGCCTCCTCCACTCTAGCAGCCACAGGTGACTGCATTGCTCCCATCACCCTATCAAATTTCAGAGTTAAGTTGTCCACTTTCCTTTCCAACTCACTTGGCACACTCACTTCATATATCTTTCCCCTTGAGATGTTCTCTTTCATCAATTTAGGAGGCTCTAGATCTCTTGTTAAGGTTTCCCTTTGTATAGAGTTCTCATTGATGATGTCAAAGAGTTCCCATGCCTCCTCAGTAGTTTTATGGAGATAGGTACCACCACATGAGGTATCTATCATATCTCTGCTTTTAACATCAATTCCCTGATAAAAGGTTTGAACCAATTGCCATTCAAGGATTTGATTATGGGGGCATTTCTTGAGGAGTTCCTTAAATCTCTCCTAGGATTGATGAAAGTCTTCAGTTGGATCTTAGGTAAAAGAAATGATATCCTTCCTCAACTGGCTGGTCTTTGACATAGGAAAGAATTTGGCCAGAAACTGGCATTGGAGATTACTCCATGACTGAATACTATTAGGTGAAAGCAGGGACAACTAGGTCCTGGCTCTATCCTTTAATGAAAAAGGAAAGAGTCTCATCCTGGTGGCCTCCTCCCCCAAACCTGTGAGATTATATGTAGTGCACAGTCCCAAGAACTCATCAATGTGCTTATAGGGGTCTTCTTTGGTCAGGCCATGAAATGAGGGCAGCATTTGAATGATGGATGATTTTATCTCATAGTTTCCCTGAGCAGCTGGGAATTGAATGCAGAAGGGGGAATTGTAGATCCCTGGTGCATTAAACTTCTTAAGGGTTCTCGGCTGCTGTTGCTCACCCATTTCTACAGAATCAAATGCAACATAAGTGGGTGTAGTTGGTTTGGATCTGAGAAGTCTTTCAACCTCTGGATTTAGTGGAATAATCTGAGGTTGCAGAGTTCTCCTACCAAACAAACAACACTCAGATTCCGAATGCAGAACAGATCCAAACACACAACAAACATAATCAACCAAAATTTCTAACTATTCAAACAAAAATTATCGACAGATTTGAAAAATAACAGGGGAGTAGAGGGATGCAAACTATAGAGCAGTCTCCAGCACGATTCTCCTCTCACTAGTAGCCTTAGATCTGATGAACTGCGCACAAACTACTGAAAAACAACACAACTTACAAATGCAGTTAGTAAAATCAAATAAAAACTACAAATCTATGATCACAACTTAGATCTATCAATTTCTAAACTGCCTCCCCGGCAGCGGCGCCAAAAACTTGTTGGTGTGCTTGCCTTCCCTCAAATGAGGGTCTAAAATCAATAATAAAACTAGGCAGACACACTCATACAGACCTGCAAATATTCAGGGTCTGTTGTAGCAAGCTTTAAAAGAATGGTGAGTAAGGGAATGTCCACAGGGAGGTTGTTTAGAAATATGACAAACCTCCAGATCTAGGTCAGATCTAGCACCCTAGCTATTACTAATTTAGTTAAAAGATAGGGGAGAGGTTTGGAATGAGTTGTCACTTAAACTAAGCTACAATTTAAACCTAAGCTATCTTGGATCGAGTTTGGGAGCTTAGATCTTGCAGGGGAAGAGAGTAAAAATGCATAAAATAGAGAAGAGTAGCTTGGAGGTTGGTTTTCACTAAAATTAGATTGAATTAATCATGTTACAGAGGTTCAGAGCACACAATTCCCTCGCTGGCTATAAGCACAACTGCAGGGTATAAATTCCACTCCAAATCACAGGATCCACCTGGTCTTAAGGCTATGATATGTCCACTTTAATGGTCACAGACCATCCTATAGACTTTATCGAATCCATGGATTGCAGCAGATAAATCCAATTGAGGTATGAGCTTAGATTTACCTTAAGGTTATGATCTGTCCACTTTAATGGTCACAAACCATCCTAGAGATCTCCTACAAAGCCAGAGCCTCAATTAGAGCAATTAAAACTACTACAGATGGTGTAATTCTCAGGTCATAGACTCAAGGAATCACAGGAGCATCAGATCCAGGGAGATCAGATGGTATCCAAAAGGTCTACCAATTAAGTGGGTGAGCTAATCTACAACTCCTCTACACAAATTTGATCGATCACCAAATGGAACCAAAGGAAGTTTAAATCTAATTAAAGCATTGAAAACAGCATTATCATTGCAAACAAGGTCACTTTACAATGGAAATACTCTTAGATCTGTAGTCTGTGCAGCTAGGAACCTACAATAGCACTCTTAATTTCACCCAATTACAGATCTAACTTCGCTCCTCGCTACTCCAAGGGATTTAGCCAACCATGGTTGGGCTAAAGGAGGGAAATGGAATTACTCTGCAGGCTCTAATCTCCAAAATTTTAGCTCAGATCTTGATCTCCCCCAATGGCAATTGAGGTTCTCTATATATAGCTTTCTCCTCTATTTTTCCCGCCAAAACTCCCTTCTAGAAGGTCGTCAGAGTTAGTTAGAGTTCTGTTAAAGCATGTGAGTCGGTTAGGGCTTTCTAGGGCATCTTCTGGAACCGTCGTGCTGGTCACCCAGTGCCTCGAATTGCATACAATGGGTCACTGAAGTACAATGTGTGCTCAGCTGAATTTATGAGAAGTTTTGCACACCATTTCGACAAGTTGGGAAAGCTTTCTATAGGTTGGAATCAAGTATTTTGGTCCTTTCGCTAGGTTCACAGATCCATTCGATAGGTTTCGATAGGATGAATCTTCGCTTGGAGTTCCAGCCTTCTCAGTCCTTGATTTGGAGTATTCGACAGGTTGGAAAAGCTCTTCGACAAGTTGGAAAACCATTTCGACAGGTTCTGCTCTTCATTCCGCCATTTTGATAGGTTTGCTTTCAGTCTTATCGAAAGGCTCAATCACCCTTCGATAGGTTTTATTCCAGCATTATCATCTCGATAGGTTTAAGAAACCATTCGATAGGTTCCTTTGACTCTTCAGGTAGGTTTTCGATAGGATGGTTTTTTCTTCCTTTTCTGCTGCTCGATAGATCTGAGATCCTATCGAACTCCTTAATCCACACGAATTCATCCTTCTTCTCCCTTCAGATCCTATCGAAGACCTCTTCAACTGCACGAATTCTTCTTTTCTTGCTTTCAACTCCTATTGACGCCTTCAGGTGACCAATCGATAGGACGTTCTCAGCCTGTGTTCACTTCCTTCTCCTTGCCTTGCTGTAGCCATGCGCTCCAAGGGTCCAATGATGTGCTACCCTCTGGTGTGCTATTGCTAGGTTTGTCCTGTGCTGAGAGATAGCTCCTTTTTGGGTATTCTTGAGTGGTTTTCTGCATTAGTACCTTCTTTTATTGTTGTTTACAAAATGCAATTGACAAGAGCTTATTAGTGTACTCACAGGTCTATCAATGGTCAGGTTATAGGGTGAAAAGTGGCATTTTTCACCACTTAACAGTTTTCCACAGAGGCATTAAGGTAGACAATGCTAAAATTGATCTGATTGCACACTTACCCCCACCAAAAACTATGAAATAAGTAAGATCTTTCTTGGGGCATGTTGGGTTCTATAGGAGATTCATCAAGGATTTTACCAAGATCACAAAACCTCTTTGTCACCTGTTGTACCAAGAGGTTCCCTTTGAGTTTGATGATGAATGTCTCCATGCCTTTAAGCTATTGAAAGGTTGTTTAACCTCTACACCTATCCTTTAGGCACTGGATTTTTCTTTACCAGTCAAACTATTGTCTGATGCATCAGATTTTGCTATTAGTGCAGTCTTGGGACAAATGAAGGATAGGGCTCCTTGTGTGATTGCTTATGTAAGCATAATCATGATTGATGCTCAGTTAAATTACGCCACCACTGAGAAGGAATTGTTGGTAATTGTCTTTGCCTTAGAAAAATTTAGGTCTTATGTTTTGGGATCTATGATAGTGGTGTTCACAAACCACTCAGCCCTAAAGTATCTTTTGTCAAAAAAGGATGTAAAGCCAAGATTAATCAGATGGATCCTCCTATTACAGGAGTTTCATCTTAAGATTAAGGACAAAAAGGAGTTTAAAATGTGGTTACAAACCACTTATCCAGGATCCTAGCTGAGGAGTTTGATAGGCTGCCTATCAATGATTCTTCCCCTGATGAACAGCTGTTTACTATCAGCACCTCTACATCTTGGTTTGTAAACATTGTGAACTACTGGTTGTAGGTAGGAATCCCCCACATTGGAATAAAATGGATAAGGAGTTGCTCTTTTCACAGACCAGACATTGCATGTAGGAGGATCCTTACCTGTTTAAGCATTGTGCAGACCAAGTGGTGAGGAGATGTGTCCCTGATGAGGATTTTCACAGCATACTAACCATGTGTCATGAATAGGCTTGTGGAGGCCATTTCAGTGACAACAAGACTACTGCCAAGGTGCTCCAAAGTAGATTTTATTGGCCCACTCTCTTCAAGGATCCATGGTATCACTGTAAAGCTTGTGAAAGATGCCAAAGGATGGGAAATATCTCCAAATGAAACTCTATGCCTTTATAGCCTATACTTGTGGTTGAACTTTTTGATATTTGGGGAATAGATTTTATAGGCTCTTTTTCTTCTTCATATGGGTATAGTTTTATCCTTGGGGCAGTGGATTATGTGTTCAAATGGGTTGAAGCCATTGCCACAAGGACTAATGACCATAAGGCTGTCTTAAAATTTATCAAAAAAAATATCTTCTCTTCTATAACAAAAATTTTGAGAGCTTGCTCAAGAAATATTCTGTTGCACATAAGATTGCATCTCCCTACCACCCCCAGACTAGTGGGTAGGTTGAAATATCAAATAGGGAGATAAAGCACATCCTAGAGAAGACAGTTAGGGCAGATAGGAAGGACTGGGCCATGAGGCTTAATGATGCACTTTGGGCTTATAGGACTGCCTCTAAGACCCCAATTGGCATGTCCCCTTTCAGATTAGTGTATGGCAAGGCATGTCACTTGCCAGTAGAGTTAGAACATAGAGCATATTGGGCTGTTAAAGAATTGAACATTGATCTAACTTCTGTTGGCATGCACAGGAGGCTCAAGCTGTCAGAGCTGGAAGAGCTAAGATTGGAAGCATACTCCAATGCTAGAATCTAAAAAGAGAGAACCAAAGCCTTCTATGACAAGCATTTACTAAGGAAAGAGTTCACAGCTTGCAGTAAGGTATGGTTGTTCAACTCTAAGTTAAAAATTTTCCCAGGTAAACTAAGATCTAGATGGGAGGGACCTTACAATGTAGTGAATGTATTCCCATCTAAAGCTGTTGAAATAATGGATCCAAAAGATGGTAGGATCATGAAAGTTAATGGTTAAAGGCTCAAGCTCTTTGTTGAAAATGTCGTGGAGCCTGTGGTGACCATTCACCTTTAAGAATCTCCCAAGTGTGATTGATTGTCAACAATGTAGACTATGTATCATAACTATTATTTTTGGCTATTTTTGCTGCTATTTCTATTTTTTATTTATTATTGTTTGGCATTGTAAATATGGTTGTCAATCTTACTTAATGTGTGCATATACAAATCATGAATTCGTCATAAGTTAGTTAGAAGCATGAACTGTTTGAATTGAGTTAGGAATTGAAAAATCTGTGGGTAGAATGGATTTCGAACTGATAAAACTTGTTTTGAATTGAGATACAACCTGTCGAGAGGAGTGGAGAACATTTTGACAGGTTCTGATGGTTCCTTGCAAGCATTGACAGGTTCTGAAGCTGTAAATGTGACTGTCGATAGGATCTGTGCACTTGCCGACAGGTTCTGAAGGTGCACAAATGGTTTTTGATAGGATTTTTGAACATGTCAAGATGTTGGAAAAACCTATCGAGAGGTTCTGAAGGTGTAGGCTTTATTTCGACAGGTTTTAGAACCTGTCGAGAGGATTAAATGTTGCGTTCAGAGTACCTGTCGAGAGGTTCTGTGAACCTCTCGAATTGATTGTTTCTGAAACCTTGAACCCATCGACATGATTGAGTGAACCTCTCGAGAGGTTCAGTTACTTTTCACTCTTCGACAGGTTGATGCAACTTGTCGACACCTTTATCCCAATCCTGTTGAAACTCGATTTTCTTCCTTTTAAACCTATCGACCACTCAATTCAGCCATTCAGTAGCTTGTCTTTGAGCTTTATCTTCTCTCTGCCGATTTCCACTTTCTTTCTTCTGCATCTACCTCCCTAGTGTCTACTCTAATTGCTCGGCCATTGCTCAAATTGTTGTCATTCCTCAAGGGCTACATTTTGCACCTAGTCTCTACCAATTTGGTGTCGTGCATATCAAGATCTGAAAACCCTAGGTGTCTGTGGGTAAGTTTTCTTCCAGTTCACTCTATGATTTTCCACTACTTTAATTCCAAGTTTTAGTGGTCACTTTCATTGAGCAAAGAAGTCTATTGTGGTTGTTGAGAGCTAACTTAAGTGAATTGCTTGTCTAACTGTGACAGCCCGAATTTTGGCACCCTAAAATCCGTGCCATCAGCACGATCCTCTAGACCATGCCTCCTCACTATGCACGGAAACATTGGTACATCAAGCAATTTATAAAACAAAGACAGATGATATAAAATACCGAAATAACATGACTTCAAACATTTCTCAAAAGATAGTTCTACCCCCATGCCCCTACATGGGTGGAGAACCGATCTGAACCATCGATGATAACTGATCATCCCAAGTGGTTCGCCCAAAAGAATTATCTGAATTTAATGACATTGTTTAAACAGAAATAAAGGCTTGACATACCAAGCCGTACCAATTAAGCTCACAGAACAACTCTATCAAAATGTACAGCAGAGTCCTTTTGAAGAAGTCCTCTGGAGGTGGCTCCAACTCGTCCAAGGGAGTGCTATCCGACTCACCCGGATCCACGTCACCCGATACCTCCGCTGCTGCTAGTACTGGACCTGCGACGTATAGTCTAAAGGGTGAGCTACATCCTAGCTCAATAGGGAACAAACACAGTTAACATTTAAGTTAAAACCTCACATATATTCCATGATAGTTTACTCATGCTGGATCTATGCCATTACTGAGAAAACAGTTTGAAAAGATGGTAAAGTACATTTGCTTTTAATAAACAGTTTATAGATTTCACATCTCTTTTACTAGATCATGAATGACATTGAAAAAGCCTAAGGTAAAACTTAAATCTTCAACTTAAGTAATCCCCAAGCAATATAGCATCGAGCCCCGATGAGATCCCCTTCATCGTCGTCTAAATAGATAGTTGTTATACGTATTTCCTGAGAATACAAAACTACCCAAGCCCCTTTTCCCTGGGAATCGGCGGCAGGGTCCAATCTTATCTCAACATCCCTGGGATGTGCTTACTATGTATGGATAAATCTCTGTACTGGCTTACGATTTCGCCGTCGTATCGGTCACGGATATCCTGCTGTGTCAGTTGTGAGTATCCCGCCACGTCGGTGGGGTATCCTGGTCAAACCTCAAATAACAAAAATAACAGGTGTTTTACATATAGTTGTTCACCGTGTAAGTGTGCTATCTTATATCAATTAGGCCTTATTGAATGCTACTCAATCTTGTCTACATCCCTGGGATGCATCCAATTTCTCTTATCCTTTTGTTATCTTGTTACTTTCTCATCCCCTGGGGATGTCTTATTCTTAGTTACACTGTTGGTGTCACACACACACTCTTTTCACAAAACTTTACTTAGCTAAAAACAATTTCCGATTTAAATTGCGTATCACTACATACATGCTCTTGCAAATTAAAGTACATGCTTAAGGTGTTCCCTACCTCAAGTCTTTGAATTTCCCAGCATCAAGGTCCCACATGGCTCCTTGTGCTCATGATCACACGTACCACCTATGGTACAACATAACACATGTAACTCATCACTAAAGATGTAACAAATAAGGTCTAAGACCCTCGGAGAATCTCAAAGCCAAACTAAGAAGTCAAACAAAACTGTCAAAGTCGATTAATCGATTCCCAAAATCGATTAATCGAAATACAATTCGATTAATCAATTCCCAAAATCGATTAATCGAAATCCAAATCGATTAATCGATTCTCAAAATCGATTAATCGAGATTTAAATTCAATTAATCGATCCCAAATTGATTAATCGAAGTCTCTAACTTAATGAAGTCTATTCTCAACTCGAGTAATCGAAATCCCAAAATCGATTAATCGATCCCAAATCAATTAATCGAAATACGAAATCGATTAATCGAAATTCCAATTTGATTAGTAGATTTCCCCAGGTTATTTTCCTCCAGCCACTGGAGGTACCCAGTTGATTAGTCGATTTCCAAATCGACTAATCGAAATTCAAATCGATTAATCCAAAATAATTTTGATTAATCGAAATCGGGCTTACCTGACTTTTCCATTTCCAGACCAAAATCGATTAATTGAACTCCCATTTTGATTAATCGATTTGGTCAGATTCAACCCCCTCTCGGGCTGATCTTCCAAATCCTCTTCAACCTATTTTTCTTTCTTTTTCTAAGCCTTTATCCTATGATTTTAAGTATTCTTGACTACAATTAAACTCCTACAATCTATGCATTTAATTCCACAAAATTTACCTCAATCAAAACTCAATTTGATTGGATCTAGAGGTTGGAATGGCTAGGGTTCTAGCTTTGGCTCTAACGGATCCTTGTCGCATTGAATCCGGCTTTTGTTGCCCAATCTCCCTTCCAACAAGCCACAATGACTCCCTCGCATTACCTAGGATTACATGGTGAAGGCAGGACTGACACCATTGTTGACCCCTTTACAAGAGAAATCCTATCCTAGGTTGGTCAAATTGTGGTACCAGAACATCAGGAAGAAAACCAAGCCTAGGTCAACTGATCCTTGTCTAGAGATTTTAATTAATAACCAAGAGATTGTTGTGAATTATAGTGATATAGGGTTGGCTTTAGCGGTCCCATCAGTTTTTGATACAACCTATGGCCTAGCAGAACCTAAGAGTGTGTCTTTTAGAGCAATGGCCAAACAGCTTACTCTAGGCATTGTGGGGTATGGGGAGTCATTAATGAGAAGAGATCTACACCCCATCATGTTATTCATTGATTCAATTTTGAGAGAGAATATATATGTCAGTGGACATCAACAAGAAGGGAGAACTCCCATAGTGGATAATTGCTAGAATGACTGGCGGGGCGTCCCCTACCGTTGGTGCTCCCCCAACGGGTGGGTCCTGCTGTGGTGGTGGTGGTGGTGGTGGTGCTACTGCTGCTGGTAGGGTCTTCTTGAGAAGGTTGTAGCTACGGTGCCATGAAGCGATGGAGAATTACTTCACGCAATCCGTAGCCCTCACCTCGTGAGATGTTATGGCGTAGTCGGGTGCGTCGGAGTAACACTCCAACATGCTCGAGATGAGCCGAGCATAAGGCATTTTCTCCTTGGGCTTTAGATTGTCCTTCATCAGCTTGCCCTTTATGTACCTCATCCCCTCTAGGATGAGCATGGTCGCGTCAAACCAATGGCCACAAAAGGCCGCATAAAGTGCCTGTTGCACTTTCTCTATGCGCTCAGTGTCATGGAGCAATGGGTAAAGGTTGGACTTGATTATTGAATCAAGCATCCACATGTAGTGGGAAAGGTCGACCCTCCTAATGGAGGATCTCGACCCCGTCTTCCCATTGGTCATGCGGGCTACGATCTCCTCAAATTACACCTCTTCCTCAAAGGGTGGAAAGAGGGTGGTGTTGGGTGTAAAGTCGAGGTAACACTCAAGGACCTCGTGTATGTGGCGGTGGGTGAATGTGTAGTCGCGATCCTCAATGGTCTTCTTGACTACCTCCTCGGTAGGGCCGTCCACGAGCCCTTGGTAGAACAGTCTAACCAACCTAGGGTAGTAAGATCCCTGGATTGGTTTCAAAAGGTTGCCAAGACCGGCATGTTGAAGGTAATTTTATGAGCCCATTGGGTCTCACCCGGTACATCGGGGTTGGATCGATGATGTACTCGATCTCAAAGGTCTTAGCCTCCCACCACTCATTGGGTTGAAGTACGTTAGTGGGTGGTGGCGGCATGGGGGTAGACTCGCGTGAAGACTCCCGCGAAGACGTGGTTGTCGAACCGGAGGTGGTCTCCGATGCCGACGGTGATGGAGTCCTCACTGGTGACAGAGTAGGTTGTGGCGGTGCGGTGTTCTTACACCGGACCGACAGCTTCGTAGCCGCTTTCTTAGTGGTCATGCGAGTCCGAGGCGGCATTTCAACTCAAAATGTCCAAAAATCTAGGGTTTACTAGGTCAAATTTGAAAAAGAAGTAGAAATCTAGGGTTTACCTTAGATTTCAATGCGAAAGTAGGCAATTTCGGTCTGGAATCGATGAAGAAAGCTCCAAACCCTAGATCGGATGGATGGTCGGAGAATAAGGAGAATGGCACCCAACTTCCAAATTTTCAAATGGGCACCAAAACCCCCACTCATAGATATATAGGCCTGCTTCGATTAATCAAAATTCAAATTTGATTAATCGAGTTTTTAAACTAGGTTCAGCCGCGCGAAATTGATAAATCAAAACTCAATATCAATTGATCGAAACCATTTCGATTAATCGAAATCGTATCCGTTACAAATATTAAGTTTTGGAGCTCACTGGCGTGAGCTAGTCGATTAATCGAAATTCATTTCGATTAATCGAAATTACAAAATCGATTAATCGAGATTCACTTTGATTAATAGAAATCGTGCAACCCTTCAAAAATTTTCTAAATTCTTTAAGTTACTCGATTAGTCGAACTCCAGTTCAATTAATCAAAATCCCAAATCGATTAATCGATTTCCTTCTTGATTAATCTAAATCATATAAACTCCTTTAAGTTCTTCTAAAATTTCTCAAGTTATTCGATTAATTGAACCCTCAATTCGATTAATCGAAAACATAAATCGATTAATTGAAACAAAAATTGATTAATCAAAATTCACTTAGTCATTTCTCTGAATCTTATTTCAAATTTTCAGTCACTGGCACATGCCAGTCGACTAATCGACCAAAATAGATTAATCAAATTTCCAAATCGATTAATCGATTTGAAAATCAATTAATCAGTTTTGATCAGATTCTTTAGATTTCCAAAATTTTCTGTTTTCTTGATTTCTCTTGGTAAATTATGGTCAGTTGGTTATTGGTTCTACCACATAGATCATCACGGCATTTTAACTTAGGAACGCTATGTGGATAAGTGGTTTTCTCCTTTGATAAATTGATCATAAGATCGATATTGAATTACAACATATGATTTTAAATCCGCAACATGCTTGCGGGGATACAATTTTGCACTCAACTCGTTGTAAACAAGTCCGGGTACTGTTCTTTTACATCGGCCTCTCGTTCCCACGTAGCCTCTTCGGTTGGATGATTCTTCCATCGAACAAGTACCAAGGGGATCACCTTGGTACGTAGTACTTGTTCCTTCTGATCTAAAATTTTCCCCGGCTCTTCTATCATGCTCATGTCTTCATGCATCTCTAAAGGTTGACTTCTTAACACATGAGATGGGTCCCTCACATATTTCCTGAGCAACGATACGTGGAATACATTGTGTACCCGATCAAACAACAATGGTAATCCAATGCGGTAAGCGACTTCCCCTACTCAACCCAAAACTTCGAACGGTCCAAGGTAGCGGGGACTTAATTTCCCTCTCTTAATCTCATCACACCTTTCATAGGCGAGACTTTGACAAATATGTGTTCACCCACCTTATAGTTGGCACTAGTCCGCTTGAGGTCGGCATAGCTTTTCTGTCTGCTCTGTGCTGCTTTGAGTTTGGCCCCTATCATATAAACATAGGCGGCATTGTCTTCTAGTAATTCGGGTCCCAAAAAAAATTTCTCCCCGATTTCCTCCCAATTAATAGGTGATCTACATCGCCTTCCGTATAAAGCTTCATATGGTGCCATCCCAATGCTCGTCTGAAAACTATTGTTATACGCAAACTCAATTAATGGTAGGTACTAATCCCATGATCCTTGAAGTTCTAACATACACGCTCTAAGCATGTCTTCGATCACTTGGTTCACTCGTTCTGTTTGACCATCAGATTGAGGATGGAAAGCTGAATTGAAATCCAATCACGTTCCCATTCCTTCTTGAAATTTCTTCCAAAACTTGGACATATATAGTGGATCTCGATCCGAAACAATGTTGGTCGGAATCCCATGTAGTCGGATGATCTCCTTCATATATAATTCTGCTAGTCTTCCTATTGTGTACATCGTGTTGTAAGGCAAGAAGTGCACTGATTTGGTCAATCGGTCCACGACTACCCAAATGGCATTGTATCTCCTGGCAGTACGCGGTAATCCAACTATGAAGTCCATAAAGATCGATTCCCACTTCCACTTTGGTATTGGTAGAGGCTGTAATAATCCAGCAGGATGTCTATGATCAATCTTCACCTGCTGACATGTCAAACACCGTGACACGTGCTCTGCCACGTCTTGTTTCAAACCTCTCCACTAATAGTTCTTTTTCAAGTTTTGGTACATTTTAGTGCTACCAGGGTGGATAGCATAGTTTGACTTGTGGGCTTCATCAAGAATTGTTCATCTTAGATCGGCATTATCTGGAATGCAGAGACGGCCTTTGAACAATAAGGAACCATCTTCTTTCACTGAGAAGTTCGATTGAATGCCCTCAATCACATCTTGACGAATCTTTGTTAGCGTCAGATCCTTCATCTATAGGTCGTGGATATACTTAAATATCACTGGTCTCACTGATATGTTAGCCAAAAAGGCTCCTGAAGCCTGTGACTCGATGTTCGCATCATATAGTGCCAGATCTTCAAATAACTTCCACCGGTGCATACCCAAAATCAAGCTAGCTAACTGAGCTGAACCCTTCTAACTCAAGGCATCAGCCACTACATTTGCCTTGCCTAGATGGTACTGTATGGAACAGTCATAGTCCTTGAGGAACTCCATCCATCTGCGCTGCCTCATGTTGAGTTCTTTTTGTGTAAATAGGTATCTAAGGCTTTTATGATCGGTAAAAATCTCAAACTCACCGTGCAGGTAATGTCTCCAAATCTTCAACGCAAAAATGACCGCTGCTAGCTCCAAGTCGTGAGTCGGATAGTTTTTCTCGTGTTCTTTTAGCTGTCTCGATCCGTAATCTATCACTTTCTTGTGTTGATTTAGCACACAACCTAAGCCATTGTATGAAGCATCTCTATACACTACGTATCCTCCACTGCCTGAAGGAATCGCTAGCACTGGAGCTGAAGTGAGTCTCATCTTGAGTTCTTAAAAACTCTTTTCGCATGCCTCACTCCACTCAAATCTTGAATCCTTTCTCGTAAGCTTCGTGAGAGGTCCCGATATATTTGAAAAACCTTCAACAAAATGTCGGTAGTACCCTGCTAATCCAAGAAAACTACGGACGTCGATCACTGTCTTCGGTTGCTCCCAATTAACCACTGCCTCTATTTTTGCTGGATCTACAGTGACACCATGCTTTGAGACAAGATGTCCCAAAAAGCTAACCTCCTCCAACCAAAACTCACACTTGCTGAGTTTGTCGTATAGTTGGTGTTCACATAGAGTCTGTAGAGCAATCCTCAGGCATTTTTCATGTTTCGCTTCTGATTTAGAGTATATCAGGATGTCGTCAACAAACACTACGATACACGAGTCTAGGTGTGGTTTAAACATCCTATTCATCAGATCCATGAATGACGCCGGGGCATTTGTCAACCCAAACGGCATCACTAAGAACTCATAGTGTCC
The DNA here is from genome assembly GCA_021018995.1 of Chloranthus sessilifolius. NCBI lineage: Eukaryota > Viridiplantae > Streptophyta > Magnoliopsida > Chloranthales > Chloranthaceae > Chloranthus > Chloranthus sessilifolius. The sequence goes on along the minus strand of CM037584.1, from coordinate 150,035,130 downwards.
ATACCGTGTCCTGAAAGCAGTCTTCTGGATGTCCTATGCTTTGACTCTCAACTGATGGTACCCAGATCTCATATCGATTTTGGAAAAGTACTTTGCTCCTTGCAGTTGATCAAACAGATCGTCAATTCTAGGCAAAGGGTAGCGGTTCTTCACTATGAGTTTGTTCAGTTGTCGATAGTCAATGCACATATGCATTGACCCATCCTTCTTCTTGACAAATAAGACCGGTGCTCCCCAGGGAGACACGCTCGGTCTGACAAAACCCTTGTCCATTAATTCTTGTAACTGCTCTTTCAACTCCTTCAACTTAGCAGGAGCCATTCTGTATGGTGCTTTAGACTCAGGCTCCGTTCCTAGTGCTAAGTCGATGGCGAATTACACTTCCCTTTCTGGAGGTAATCCAGGCAACTCCTCCGGAAACACATCGGCGAACTCTCGCACTACTGCTATCTCAGAGATAATATTTTTCTCCTCCTTATCCTCCTTCTAGAACGCCAAGTAACCACTACAGCCTTTTCTGATCATGCGTTCGGCTCTGACTGCAGAGATAAGTGGCATGTACGACGACCTCACTCCTTGAAATCTAAACGATCTCCTTGTGTTGGGTCTGAAGATGCCGACCTTGTTCTTGCAATCGACCGTCGCATAATGTTGCGACAACCAGTCTATGCCATGGATTACATCAAACCCTTGCATGTTTAGTAGTCTCAACTTTTCGTCTAACTCGTGAACATCGCGATCCTGAATAGCTACAATGACTGATTTGCAAATTAACTCCGTGTTCACTAACTCTCCAGTTGGGATAGACACGGATAGAACAAAGTCTAACATTTCTGGAACAATCTTCATCCTCTTTGCAAATCGAGGGGTGACAAATGAGTGGGTAGACCCTGGGTCTATCAGCACTCTAGCATCATGTCGTACAAAGCATCTCTTCTTGTATACAGTTAATGTACCTACAATATACATACATACATACATATACACACATAGATTACATATCAATTTAACATTTAGGAAAAGAATCTATGCTATTGTTAATTGAATGCACCTTCTCTATCTAAAATTTTAAGGAAATTGAAATTTTTTTATTTGAAAGAAATCTCACCTTGGATGACATCATGCATGTTTCCCGCTTCCTGGGCAGTGACTGCATAGGCTCTTCCATGAACGACTGGCTTCCGCGCTTGAATAGGTCGTGGCACTGAAACTGAAGCCGTCTTCCTTTTATCAACCTCAGGGCAATCCTTGATCAAGTGGCCCACCTTGCAACATCAAAAACAACCCCGAGTTCCCATCCTGCAGTCCACTATCCTATGAGACTTGCCACACTTGGCACAAGTCTCCCGAGGTGCGAAAGAAGCTGTCCTTGAGAATCCCTGTGTGACGGTAGCACCAGTAGTCAAGGCAGGGCTCTCATAGCGTAACGGTCTCCCCGACGCAAGTAATGGGAATCTCTGTTGGTTGTTCTGTTGCGCCGATCTTTCGAAATCCCCTTGGAACTGTGGTTTATGACCTTGGAATTGGGTTACAAATCTTGGCTATTTATTCACCGGCTCGTAGTTCCCCGTTCTGCTTTGATCTATATTTCCCCTCTACTGCTCTCTCTGTCGATATCTGTTATTATTTTCTTCCTCAATAACAAGTGCTTTGCTCATGACCTCTTCATAGGTCCTCAGTTGGAATGGGGCTACTCCGCCCCTTACCTTAGGCTTCAAACCTTGTTGGAACCTCTTCGTTTTCATCCCGTCAGTGGCGACGTAATCAGGAGCAAAACGAGCGAGTCGTAGGAATTCCACGCCATATTCCTTGACGCTCATGCTTCCTTGCAATAATTATAAAAATTGAATCTCCATCTGGTTTCTCACTACTTCCGGAAAATACTATTTGTTGAACTCCTCAACAAACTCCTCCCAGGTCCAGGGAAACTTTGGGGTCTCCTGAGCCCTAGTCCGTATCACAGACTTCCACCAAGGCCCAGCCTCCCCATCTAGCATATAGGCTGCCCAACGTACACTTTCATCTTCCGTTCATGTCAGCACACTAAACACCTTTTCCATCTCTATCAGCCAATTCTCAGCTGCCACAGTGTCTGCCTGCCCAGAAAAGTTAGGAGGCCTCATTCTCCTAAACTCAGTGAATGATGAAGCTACAGGTGGTGCAGGTCCTACTGGTGGTGTTGGTGGCTGCTGCTCTCGGGCGGTATGCACTGCAAAGGATGTGGCCTGCTGTGCCATGGCAGCTGCCATGGTCTCCATGGTGTGCATCATCTTTTGGCACTCTTCTCTATCCTCATTTCATTCTCTAATTCTTTCTTGTTCTCTTTGATCTTGATCCTGTCGATCTCAATCTTGATCTTCTCTCTGGTCTTGGCTTCCTTGGCCACCACTGCCAGAAGCCCCTCCATCTCCTATGGGTACTCTATTTGTAGGAGAGATGTACTCATCTCCACTACGTAGACTTCTATTTTGGCCGCCCCTCGATCGGCCCCTCCCTCTAGAAGACATTGATGGCTGCATTTGAAACTAAAGTTTCGTTAGTAGAAGTCCCTATGCTTTGACAAAAGAATGATTGTCAGAATTTCTAAAAGAAAAGGCTTTGATACCAACTGTGACAGCCCGGATTTTGGCACCCCAAAATCCGTGCCATCAGCACGATCCTCTAGACCGTGCCTCCTCGCTATGCACGGAAACATTGGTACATCAAGCAATTTATAAAACAAAGAAACATATGATATAAAATACCGAAATAACATGACTTCAAACATTTCTCAAAAGACAGTTCTATCCCCATGCCCCTACATGGGTGGAGAACCAATCCGAACCATCGATGATAACTGATCATCCCAAGTGGTTTGCCCAAACGAATTATCTAAATTTAATTACATTGTTTAAACATAAATAAAGGCTTGACATACCAAGCCGTACCAATTAAGCTCACAGAACAACTCTATCAAAACCCACAGCAGAGTCCTCTAGAAGAAGTCCTCTGGAGGTGGCTCCAACTCGTCCAAGGGCGTGTGGTCCGACTCACCCGGAACCACATCACCCGATACCTTTGCTGCTACTAGTACTGGACCTGCGATGTATAGTCTAAAGGGTGAGCTACATCCTAGCTCAATAGGGAACAAACACAGTGAACATATAAGTTAAAACCTCACATATATTCCATGATATTTTACGCATGCTGGATCTATGCCATTATTGAGAAAACAGTTTGAAAAGATGGTAAAGTACATTTGCTTTTAATAAACAGTTCACAGTTTTCACATCTCTTTTACTAGATCATGAATGGCACTGAAAAGGCCTAAGGTAAAACTTAAATCTTCAACTCAAGTAATCCCCGAGCAATATAGCATCGAGCCCTGATGAGATACCCTTCATCGTCGTCTAAATAGACAGTTGTTATACGTATTCCCTGGGAATACAAAACTATCCAAGCCCCTTTTCCCTGGGAATAGGCGGCGGGGTTCAATCTTATCTCAACATCCCTGGGATGTGCTTACTGTGTACGGATAAACCTCCATACTGGCTTACGATTTTGCCGCCGTATCCTGCCGCGTCAGTCGTGGGTATCCCGCCACATCGGTGGGGTATCCTGGTCAAACCTCAAATAACAAAAATAAAAGGTATGACAAATGAAATAGTTAATGGGAGTGCAGCAGGGTTTAATAGAAATTGAGAAAATAAAGTGAATTCCCACCTGATTTTTGAAAAAGAGAAAATAAAAATAACTTTTTAAAATTGAAATGTGTTGTAGTTCTAACATTTTTCATGAAGTGAACGTCAAGAATTTTCAAAAATTTATGTTTAGTGAACTTGAAATGAGAGAAAATTGTGAAGAAATACCCCAAAAATTTTATGGAAGACCATACCTATTGGCGCACACTTTTTCTGGGTCCTCTTGGTTCCCGTTGAATCAGTGGCTTCCAATTCTACTCTGGTGGATGTTGGGTGTTTACCTTGTGCTCGAAAAGGGGTTTAAAATCAAACAATTATAGAATCTCTGGATTACACACACCAAGGCAATCAAACTCACAGACCTGTAAGTATTCAGAGCTATTGCAGCAAGTTTTGAATGGGTAAGTAAGGGTATGTCCATAGGGAAATGTGGTCTAACTTTCAGCAAATCTCAAGATCCAGAGTGGATCTAGCACTCTATCCTAATCTAAGAAAGAGGAGAGGTTTTGGAGTTTTTTCACTTTAACTACAGACTACAAAATTAAATGCTACTGATCCATATCTAATTCAACACAGAGATTGGGGGAGATAAAGAAGGGATGAAAAATCAAAGGATGAGAACAGCAGCCAGGGGTATTGGTCTCTCACTGAAAATCAAAGGAATCAATGGCAATGCTAAGATCTGATTTGCTATAATCCTCTTTTCTGGCTCCTAGCTTCCCAGGTTACCCTGGCAGAGGTGAGGTATAAGAATCTAATCTCAATTAAAAAATTAAAGCAATCCTAAGGCTATGATCTGTCCACTTTAATGGTCATAGACCATCCTAGAGATTGTTCCGCTTCAAAGATCTTTAGTAGAACAGGAAAACTATTACAGATGTTGTAGATGCCATGATATGAGACCCTCATAGGCTAACATCTATAGGAATATCCAACCCAGGGAAAACAAATACGAAAAAGTGAAATATAGATTAGAATCACCTTTAAAATCCACAATTATACTGTAAAATTACAACACAATTGTGCTAAGATCCGTAATCTGTGCATCTTACAGTTCCTTACAATGCCTTTGAATCTCTCAATTTATAGCTTTAGACCTCATCCTAACTACTGAGAAGAGTTTAGCCACTCATGATTGGCTAAAAAGAGAAGGGAGAAAGAAGGAAGAAGGAAGAATTTTAGGAAAATGGATCTTGCCCTAAGCTCTGGTTTTCTCAATTTCTGGATTCTTTCTTCAGCATTTTCTCCAAGCTTTTATACTCTCCTCCTCTGTCCTCAGATCCATTTCAGCCAATCAGAATGCAAGGGAATAATTCTGTTATGCTAATGTGGCCGGTTTCTCTTCTAGAAGCTCTTCTCCCATTGGCTCTCATCTGATAAGTACATGTGATACCATTAAGATTTCCGCGTGTGGCCCATTGTGTGCCTAAAATACCCCCATGGGTCGCTGACATGCTTTGGAACATGTGCACAGGTTTCTGGCATGGACAACTTCTGAAGACAGAACATAAGTTTCCCAAATTGAGTGTCGAGAGATTCTGGGATCTTCTCGACAGGTTCTGTTTTGCTTTACATGCAAGTCGACAGGTTTGTAGACCTATCGAGAGGATTAACGGCACTTGTCGATATGATTGGCGATCATCTTATTCATCTCCTCGGCAGATTCTTGGTTGACTCGTCGATTGGTTGTTGCAGATCCTATCGATAGCTTCTTTTCATCCTCTCGAGGAATGCGTTCAGCAGTTGTCGACAGGATTGAGTGCACTGCATGATAGGTTCAGTTGAACTTCTAGACATGCAGATCAATCCTCTCGATATCATCTCATTTCGGCACCAGATCCTCTTGGCAGCTTAAGAGAACCCCTCGATAGCTTGATTTCTATGCTTTCTTGACTGGCACACACTTCTAATGTGTTGCCTTTCATCTGTCTTGCCCTTAGCCACCTCTGAGTGGATTCAATCTTCATCCCTTGGCATTGTACTTGGTCTCAGGTGCACCCAATTGGCGTCATGGCCGTCAATGAGTTTCTCAGGCTTTGTGGATTGTTGGAGTTTGAGCACAGGTTGAGGCTGTAGATTACTTATCTGCCCTTTTTGTTGGCTGTCTATGCTAAGGCTGCAATTTATTGTTTATATATAAAACATACTAAAAACACATTATTAGACACCTCAAGGGTCTTCCAAAGGTCAGGTTAGTAGGTGAAAAATGATATTTTTCACTACTTAATAGTGGACTCTAGTGATGTGGCGTTTGGAATAATTAAAGTAAAAAAATAATTTAAAAAAGGGGTTTTCTAGGAAGATTCCTAGTTTATTGCGATCGCCAGCTGCAGATATTTATCGATGCTGCAACACGTCAATGATCATGCTTAAGAGCGGGTATGGGTCACTTCTATACTGAATCATCCGCCTGCGAACGTCAGCAACAATCTTTTTCTTTGGTTAGATAGTTTAGTTTCCCTCTTATTTCCCTTTGAGGTTAAAGTCCTGGTCGGTTTAGACTCCTCTAATTCTATTGTAAGTTTATTTATGAATTTGTCGGAGTGAGTAGATCTATTCTAATATTATAATTCTATCAGGAGTCTGATTAATTTAGCTTCCTAGTCTTATTAGAATTCTAATTAATTTAGTGTCATAATACTACTGAGACTCTGATTAATTTTGGTCTCCTAGTCCCATTAGAAGTCTAACTACGATCAGGCTTCCTAATCAGACTATGAGTGCACATGCAATAGTTCTGGTGAAATTCTAATTAGTTCGGGCATACCAATTGTATTAAGATTCTAATTAAATCAGGTATAACAACTCTATTGAAATTCTAACTAAAGCAATTATAACAGTCCTGTTAGAATTCTAATTGGAATAAAATGGGCTGATTTTACTGAAACTCTCATTTAAGGAAAGAATTAATGCTAATGAAATCTAATTGAAAACAAATAAACTGATTTTATCAAAATCTAATTAAGATAAATAAGCTAATTTGATAAACAAATTCTAATCAAAGCACAGAATTATCCGTACTAAAAATCTAATTGAAGCAACAAAATTAATCATATTAAATTGTAATTGAAGCAAGGAAGTAATCAATTAAATTCTGAGTTAAGCAAGGAATTGATCGATTAAATTCTGATTTAAGGGATTAATCAGTCATACTAAGATTTAGAGCACTTGATTAATTGAGCATACTGAAATAAAATAAACTTACTAATCAATTAGACTAAAAGGATAAAACTAAAGCAATTAATTGATTCTAAAATTCATAAAAAAAAGGGTTTGGGCTAGCGATGCTGAGGATTGGCTTCGTTCCCGAGTACCCTCCGTAAGCTCCCTTAGGCAAATCAGATGGCTGAGATTTAAAGATAAAGTAAATTTTGGACCGTGAAATAGTATTTTTAAGCTTTTTAAAGTTGATTTGAGAATAGCAATTATGAATTAAATTGTGAACTAGAATTATAAAATTAGAATTAATATTTAGGATTTTGAAAGTATTAAAATAGGGAATTAAAACTATAATTTAAAATTTTGAGGACTGAATTCGGGTCCAAAATCAGACAATTAGGCCGTATGATTAAGGACTGGTTTTGAATTGAAGGATTAGAACCAAAAATTAATGATAGGACTATAGATTAAGATTTTAGAACGAAATTAAATTCTAAGACCGGTATATCGAACCGATAGATCAAGGACTGGTTCTAGAAATCGAGAACTAGAACTAGTTATAGAAAATTTTGGTCTAAGAAGGGTGCTACGGTCTAAGACTGAAAATAAAAATTAATAGAATTCCTAGATCTAGAGATTAGAAGCTATTCATAGATAAAAAATTAAATCCTTACCTTGGGTCGAGGCTGTAGAGGAGAATCATCCGAAGCTCAGAATTTGATTCTCGGGATCATGGCTTGGTCTCTCTCAGTGTTCGTTATATTCTCAGAGTTTTCAATCACTCAAACTCTGAAAAAAGTCCAAAAAAGTCTAGCGCCCCTGGGTCGAATTGAAGAAAAGCTTTTATAGGTTTTTCTTTAATTACGCACCCAGTTTTTGGCATTTAATAGAATTACGCGCCTGCTTTCGAGCGGTTAATTACTTTGAGTCAGTCACCGACTTAGTAAGTGACCGGCTGACTTTACTCAGCGAGTTCCCTAGTCTTAACAAAATTAAGGCTAATTGCGCGCATGCTAAGAAGTGCGCAATTTGATTAAGCGGTTCAACAAAAGCGCTCAATCAAGGAAACTTAAGGGTCAAGGGTAGTGAGACTAGGTCGGGCATAGGCCAATTGTGTGCTAGTGTTTTAGTGCTCAATCCGATTGCGCGTCTAATTTCAGAAACATGATCGAGTCTCGAATAGGTCTCAGAAGGGAAGTTTGGTCTTAAAGGGGGACTAATTACATGCTTGTGGTCTGGCGTGTAATCGAATTATGCGCGGGGTTTCATGTGCTTAATTCGGGGTTGCCTGGGTCTGGTCTCTAGACTAAAATGCAAGACTATTGTTTCAGTATGTATTCTGACTATATACTAAATAGTATATAGTCTCCCTACTTTGGGATCTGAGCCACAGATCTATTATTTCAGCCTGTGTTCAGTCATGTACTATTGTTTCAGTGTATGGTTCCCATATCAAGATTAAAAAGGTCAAAGGTTGACTGAACAAAAGTATATTTTGAGAAGGCAAAATGGGGGTGTCTACAAATGCCCCTCTTCGGCGCGCTCTTGCGAAGTAAGAATGCATCGAAGAAGTAGACACCCCTCATTCGAGGTATCTTCTCATTTCTCTTAGGAAATCACAAATGTAAATTGGTGATGCTGACATGACATGCTCGGCTTTCTTATCTATCAGCGCAAGCAAAATAGAGTATTTGAAGGGCAAATGGTAGTTGTTGAAGGGCACATTCCGGCTCTGTAGGTGCATGGCGTATCTCGTCGCATGGCGCGAGCTAATAGAGGGATTTTATGCAATCGAGGTACCGGGGCATCAATCAAATGTCCAAAACAAGGTCTAGGACTGATAATAAAAAGATAAAGTATCATGTAATATCAAAGGCTTCTTTCGCAAGTCATGTTAAACTGAGCGCATCATTGCTCACACCAATGCGCATCAGGCGTTCTTTTTCCAATAGGTGTTTGTTAGTTCTTAGATTAAATATACTCAATGTCCAATTTCCTAGGGGAATGGCAGGTTTAGGCTGGTAATTGAAATAGGGGTCTGGTGAGGTATGCTTAATTGAATTCTGCACAGTGGCATGTGCGCTTCATTCATCTGGAGTCAGCCTTTAAGTTGGGGTTTCTAATCCTATGATTCTGCGCAGTGGCGTATGCGCTTGATTCATTCGGAGTTGGGAGGTTAGTAAATTGAGAATTTTAGTTTTAATGTGTCTGAACTAATGATTTTGTGTAGTGGCGTATGTGCTTGATTGGAAGTTCAGGGGTTGGTCTGTAAATTGGGTATTCTAAGTCAGGTATTCTAGTCCTAATGTGTCTGAACTAATGATTCTGTATAGTGGCGTATGTGCTTGATCCAATTCTGTGCAGTGGGATATGTGCTTGATTGCAAGTTCAGGCAATGTTAGGAGTTAAAGGTCGGGTTTTAAGTATATTTTATTACGTGCGGGTGATGGAGTGCTTAATTAGTTTTTTTTTTTTAGTATTTAAAGAAAGGTGAGTTGAGTCTATTCATTTTGTTGCTTTGTTTTTTTTATTATTTTTTTGTTATTTTTTTGTTGTTTCTTTTTTTAGTAAGGGGATTTTTTTTTTAAATAAAGGAAGTTTTAAAATTTTAAAATTTTAGGGATTTTAACTTAAGATCAATTCGGTGGTAAAACAGCAGAAAATGTGGCTTTCGAGACATTGCCGAGCAGATATACCAGTACGGGATTTGTGGACCCGACCGTTATTGTGGTTGTCAAGACGATACTTGGTATGCCGAATACTTCGTCTAACCTTCTCGACAAATATTGATGATTGCCTCTTATGGGAGGACTACAGTGATTTGCGAGTCAAGAGATATGAGTTTTGAAAACATTTGATTTAATCATAGCTAACCATATTTATAAGCAATATCGAGTAAAATAAGAAAGAGGGTAGTGCTTACCTAGGAGTAAAACCTACCTGGGTTGTGCATAGCTTGGGGAAAAATCGGTGGTGTTGTAGTGTCGCGATGGGACTTTGTGGCTATTGTCGTGATGCAGTGCTCCAGATGTGATGTCGCAATAGGACTTTGGAGATTTCTTCTTTTCAGGTCTGCTGTGGCAGGACTTGGCGATTGTGATGCACTGTCTTGGGAGAAATGATGTCGCGATAGTACCTAAGGATTAATTCTAGAGAAAGAGAGAGGGAGTCTATTACCTTAGCAGTGGGACATGACCAAGCTCTCCCTCTTCTCATCATATAGCATGGCATGTGCTGTCTAAGCCTTCTTTTTCAGGTAGCGAGGTTCGAGATGGGATGTCAATTGAGCATAGTTAACGGTGGCATGCTGGTAAGATATTATTTGGGCGATGGGACATTGGTGTCTTTCTTTGGTGGATCTTGGGTTACAAAAGAGATCATTTTGTGGTTGCATTGTGATCGACTTTGTCTTTGGGTGACTTTTCGCAATGGGTTGTGAGGGTATGGTTAATTTATTTTGATGGGACTAGGTATTAGGGTGATTGTTGCATGTGTGCACGTTATCACGATGGGGTCATCCTTTACTGGTGGGATCGCGAGGGTACTGCGATAAGGGGTATATGTCTTACCGCGATGGGACTAGGGGATGATTGACGCTATAAGATAGGTGAGTAGGTCTTTCTTTTCTGTCAAGACAGCCTGTGAGGCTATTCAATGGGACAAAAGGGTATGACCGCGATGGGATACAAAGGTATGCGGGTGTAGATTTTGTCTAAAGTAAGGTATTATGCGCCTATTTTTGAATGCTCGAAGTGATTGCGTGCCTGTGTTCAGGTGTGCGATCTCAGGCCTTATGAGTCGTTTACGCGCGTGTATGTGTGTGTGCAATTGAATTATGCGCTATAATCATAGTGCGTGACCGAATCATCACCTGGTCAGGCACGGTCAGTGTACAGGTGACCTTTCATATTGCTCATCTAAAGTGTGTCGTTTGATTGGTTTACGCGGTTCATGGGCTGCGTGTGATCGGAGCGTCACACCGTTGGTGCTGGCGATGATTTCATTACCCTCTTGGATCGGAGCGCGTGTTTTGGATTGTACGCCACGTGCATAGCACGTGATCTAATTAAGCGCACGTGTTGGGGTGCATGATTGAATCCGTAATCTATATAAGCGACTGAGCTTCCATTTATTTTTCATTCTTTGGTTTAGTCTCGAGTTTGACCTTTTCTGAATATCTCGTGTTCTGAAATTTGTGTTCTAGTGATATTGAGCGATCTAACCGTCCGATTGGGATGTTGTTTCTTCCTAGGTTTGTTATTTTGCATGATCTTTGTCTTGAGATGATACTTGTGGATGGTGCTATTATGGGAATGGGTGGTATTGAGAATGAGTGCGCTTGTCTTCACATCGATCCTTTTTAGGGAGCAGTGAAGGCAGCTTTGAAGTGGTGGAGGTAGAGGAGGCGAAGATGGTGGAAGAGAAGGAGTAAAAAGTGGGGAGATGTATTTCCCAACCAATGCTCCATGAAATCTCTGATTGGATGCTCCCGATGGAATCTGCTCCTCGCTTCATTTCAATTTCGAACTCAGTCTTCGTTTTGGGTTGTAGGTTCAAGTTTTAGGTTTTCGTTTTGGGTTGTAAATTCAAGAGGTATGCCTCCGGTGATAATTGTAAAATTTTAAATTATAAATGAAGGGGTATTTCTTTTGTTCTTATTATGCTTGTTTATTCGTTTAAGCTTATTAGCGAATTAGTTGGATTTACCTAATTTGTTTGGCTTATTTTAAGGTTTGGTTTAGCTTGGAGTTTAATTTATTTTATGGGGCTTCTTTTAGTGGGTTTACTTAGTTCTGCTTGGTTTGTTAGGGGCGATTTCTCAGACCAGTCAGAGTCTCACTCTAGAGAGTTGTTTTTTTTATTACTTAATTTAAAGTTTTTGTCTGGTTTAAGGTTTGATTTTAACTTGAATTTTAGTCTTTTGTTTGATTCAACATGAGGTTGAAAAAGTGTGATTTTTTAAAGGTTCTAGATGGGTGTTAAATGTCTAAATCTTATTGGTTTTTCCATTTTGCTTTGGATCTGTATCTCTTAGGGAGTTAAGTGTTGTGTAATCAATGGTTCATCTATGTTTGCCATGGATTGTGGTCTTCCATAGGGATATGTGTTTGGTTTAGATTAGATTAGATTAGAAAGGGTTAAGGATGTGACACAGGTCATTCTATGATTTTGGGAGGTCTAGTTTATAAATGTGTGAGCGAAAAGTTTTGGGCTCTTGTTTTTTTTTCAAGTTTGGGATAAAAAGTTTTGAGGCTTTTTTTTTTTGCTTTTTACTTGGAGTGTATTTTTTTATTAATGTCTTTTCTTCCTTTCTCTTTTGTATCCTGGGTGTTAGACCCGAAGAATTGTGTTTATTGAGCGGATTCTTGAGAATGGATGGGATTGGAAATGTAAGGTAGTGGTCAAATTGCTGCCATGCTAAGGGAAGAGATGGAGGAGAAAAAGGTGGTAGAAAGGAAAGTCAAGGAAAAGGCAGGGTCAGAATTCTCATGGTCGATGCCTATTTTTCCTCAGTAGGCTCTATGGATTCAATGTTAATTGCTCCTCCTTTTTAGTGTTTCCAAAGCGAGCTCCTAAGGGTAGATTCTGTTAGGTCGTTTACCTTGTGCTCGTAAGGGGGTTTAAAATCAAACAATTATAGAATCTATGGATTACACACAAACCAAGGCAAACAGACTAATAGACCTGCAGCTATTCAGGGCTATTGCAACAAGTTTTAAAAGGGTAAGTAAGGGTATGTCCACAGGGAAATGTTGTCTAACTTTTCGTAAATCTCTAGATCCAGAGTGGATCTGACACTCTATTCTAATCTAAGAAAGAAGAGAGGTTTTGGGGTTTTGTCACTTTAACTACAAACTACAGAATTAAGTACTCCTAATCAAGATCTAATTCAAGACAGAGATAGGGGAGATATAGAAGGGATGAAAAATCAAAGGATGAGAACAGCAGCTAGTGGTATTGGTCTCTCACTGACAATCAAAGGAATCAATGGAAATGCTAAGATCTGATTTGCTATAATCCTCTTTTCTAGCTCCCAGCTTCCCAGGTTACCCTGGCAGAGGTGAGGTATAAGTATCCAATCTCAATAAGAGAATTGAAGCAATCCTAAGGCTATTATCTGTCCACTTTAATGGTCATAGACCATCCTAAAGATTGTTTCACTTCAAAGATCTTGATTAGAACAGGAAAACCATTATAGATGTTGTAGATGCTAGGATATGAGACCCTCATAGGCTAACATCTACAGAAATATCCAACCCAGGGAAAACAAATACGAAAAAGTGAAATATAGATTAGAATCACCTTTAAAATCCATAATTATATTATAAAATTACAACATGATTGTGCTCAGATTTGCAATCTGTGCATCTTATAGTTCCATACAATGCGTTTGAATCTCTCAATTTATAGCTTAAGACCTCACCCTAACTACTAAGAAGAGTTTAGCAACTCATGATTGGCTAAAGAGAGAAGGGAGAAAGGAGGAAGAAGAAGGGAGAATTTTGGAAAAATGGATCTCGCCCTAAGCTCTGATTTTCTCAATTTCTGGATCATTTCTTTTGCATTTTCTCCAAGCTTTTATACTCTCCTCCTCTGCCCTCAGATCCGTTCCAGCCAATCATAATGCAAGGGAATAACTCTGTTATGCTGATGTGGCCAATTTCTCTTCTATAAGCTCTTCTCCCATTGGCTCTCATCTGACAAGTACATGTGATACCGTTAGGGTTTTCGCTTGTGGCCCATTGTGTGCCAAAAATACCTCTAGGGGTCGCTGACGTGCTTTGGAACACGTGCATAGGCTTCTGGCATGGACAACTGCTAAAGAAAGAACTGAGAAGTTCCCCAAATCGAGTGTTGAGAGGTTTTGGGATCCTCTCGACAGGTTCTGTTTGGCCTTGCATGCAAATCGACATGTTTGTAGACCTATCGAGAGGATTGGCAGTGCTCGTCGATAGGATTGAAAATCATTTCATTCATCCCCTCGACAGGTTATGGTTGACTCGTCGATTGGTTGTTGCAGATCCTATCGACAACTTCCTTTCATCCTCTTGAGGACGACACCTAGCAAGTATCGACAGGATTGAGTGTACTGCACGACGGGTTCAGTTGAACTTCTCGACATGTGAATCGATCCTCTCGCTATCTTCTCACTTAGGCACCAGATCCTCTTGGCAGCTTAAGAGAACCCCTCGACAAGTTGATTTCTATGCTTTCTTGACTGGCACTCACTTCTAATGTGCTGTCTTTCATCTGTCTCGCCCTCAGTCACCTCTGGGTGGATTCAATCTTCATCCCTTGGCATTGTACTTGGTCTCAGATGCACCTAGTTGGGTTCATGGCCTTCAATGAGTTTCTAAGGCTTTGTGGATTGTTGGAGTTTGAGCATAGGTTGAGGCTGCAGATTTCTTATTTTGCCCTTTTTGTTGGCTGTCTATACTAAGGCTGTCATTTATTGCTTATCTACAAAACATACTTAAAACACATTATTAAACACCTCAAGGGTATTTCAAAGGTCGGGTTAGGAGGTGAAAAAATGGTATTTTTCACTGCTTAACAGATCCAACAAGTCCTGGGTGGTTTTCCGTGAGCCACTTTTCCTTTTCTGCCGGCTCGGGGCAACGGGAAGAGGTTATTACGGTTAGAATTTGTTCAGGGCGCCCCCTTTCTCCGGGTTTCTCTGAGATTTCTAGTTTCCCGAATGAATCCGGATTCAGGGATTGCCTGAACATGCGGATTTTAAGTTTCTTGTTTTAAGTTGTATATTCAGAGGATATGCCCTCGGTGTATTCTTGTAATCATTTTATTTATTTATGCAAAGATTATGATTTTAAATTCTTTTATAAATTCTTGTTTAGTTTGTTTTGCAGCTTATTTGAATTATTTGGAGTGTGAGATTTATTTGTTTAATTTATTTATTCTGGATCAAGGAATGTTAGGAGTATTTCTTTTGTTTTGATTTAATTTGGGCTTAGTTGGAGTGCGTCAATGATGAAGAAATTTTTGTTTGGTCTTAGTGTATAGACAAAAAGAAAGGGGACAGTTTTTTCTTCTGGTTGTTTAATTAATATTAATTGGGGTTGTGTGTGATATGGGGGTATTCTTTTTAGTTTTAGATCGGTATTAGTTGAGGCAAAAATTTGTGTTTAGCTTTGGTCTTAGTTTGGGGCAAGTTTCCTTCTTTTTTATTGCTTTTTTTTTTTCTTTAGCTTTGGTTGGGGTGTGCGAATGGTGTCGGGGCATTTTGCTCATTTTAGGGCTATATTTCTCCGAGTTAGAGGTATTCTTGGATCGGTCTTGACAAGGGGATGGTTTGGACTGGTAATTGGTATTAGGAATCTCCTAGTTTAGATCTATGAAAGTGTTGTTCTGGACCCATATTTTTTTTATTTTTCAAGGAATTGCGCGCATCCCTTTGGGCATTTAAATGAATTGTGCATCGAATTTAAAGCGCATGTTTCACAGCGTCAAAAGGTTATTACACGTCATAACGATGTCATTTAACTGAATTAAATGCAGGGTGAGTGGCGTTGGATTAGGGCGGTGGCGATTACTGTGGACGTGACTGTTGGCATTCACGCGCCACTGTATGGGCGCTTGATGTAATTACGTGCTTGGAAGGCGACACGCAACCAAGTGGTCGGGTTAGTTTGAGAGGGCAACGATTAAATTACGTGCTCTAGATCAGTCGTGTAATCTGAATTATGCGCTACCAAGATGGCGCGTGATTGGTTTAAGCACCTGAATTTAAGTGCGTGATTCAACTGTTCCCTATAAATGGCTTAAAGTTTCTCATTTCTGTCATGCGATCCATTTTAGTCTTCGATTCTCTGGTTTTTCTTGTTTCTGTGCACTCTGATTTTCATGTTTTTGTGATATCTCGTGATCCGGTCGTCCGTTTCAGACATCATTTTTTTCGTTCTTTTTAGTTACTCGAGCTCTTTGTTCTAGGATGGAGTCTGAGGGTGTTGGTGGGCGCGATTTTACCCTTTCTGAGTTAGAGAGGATGTTAGAGGAAGAGATAGGTGGGACTTTCGAGGTCCAGATTGATGTTGTCGGGGAGGCAGATGTTGGGGAGATAGTTGGAGAGGAGGTATTAGAGGTTCACCAATTGGGTGTTAGGGAGGAGGCACTCGAGATTGAGCAAGGGGCACTGAGGGTGAGGGGGTTGAGGATGCTATTCTAGAGGGAGTGAGAGCCGAGGTTGCGGCTGAGGGAGCGACTACAATGCATCAGGAATGCAGACACTTCCCGCTGGAGGATTTCTTCGCTCAAGGCCGGGTAAGCACTCTTAAGTAAGAGCTCTTCCACTTTCTTAGCGACTTAGGTCATGACATAGGCTTCTTAGGATTTGGAAACCCTTCTAATTTATGTCGAACCTGCATTAGTGATTAATTATGTGCTCACTCATGCATCATGATGCCATGTAGAGGCAGGTTATGTTTATGTTTAGTTGTTCTCATCACTATTTTGTGTGTTTGTTGTAAATTGTCATTGTGTTTAGGACATATTTGGCTTGCTTTTAGTTTCAAATTCGTTTGTGTTTTGTCATAGGTATGTGTTAGCTTTATTGTTATTGTTTGTGTTTCGCTTGATAGAAGCCCCCGCAGCTAGCTATTAGCTCGGCATGGGCCGAGTCTCATAGTTGGTACCGTACATTACCGGAGTTTCAGCGAGCGCGGCTAGTGTCTTTCAGTTTTGGACTGATCCTGGAGTTGGAGCCCTTTCAGGTCAATCGTGGCCTGATCGTGGCAATTCTAGATAGGTGGAGGGAGGAGCATCTGGCGCATCTCTTTCTAGTTGGGATGATGTCACCGACCTCAGAGGACTGGGTCCGTATCACCTATCTTCATTTCGAAGGAGAGCCGATCACGGGGTGGATGGCAGGACACTATTTAGAGGTGTGTGAGGAGATCTTCGGTGTGCCATATAGGTCAAGCGGTTCGGGCCAAGTATAGTTTGAGTCACTTGGTTTTTCGATACATTTGCGAGTGGCTTCATCCCCCGAGGCACCATTCGAAGGCGAAGGCAACCTATGAGGCGCGTTGTGCAGTAGTGACAGGTCGGGAGCCTATGGTGGAGCTGGGATTGGCTGCGGATAGAGTTCTTTGAGCGTTCTTGATGCACTTCCCTGGTGTTGTACCCTTCTCTTCTTTGACTCGGGGATGCGTCACCAGGTTATTTTTTATGGTTCTTGGGGAACTGGATCGAGTTCCTTCCTATGCATGGGGTGCGGCCGCTTTGGTGCATCTCTATGAGCAGCTTTACCGTCGAGGCTAGGGCATCGCATCGATCGTAGGTTTCCTTTCGTTCATCCAGGTGAGTTTGGATTAATTAATGTCATGATGTTCTTAGTTTGGTTAATTTTAGGTCTTTTGATGGTAAATGTTTCTCCTTGTGTATCGCTGTTGTTGTTGTTATTATTATTTTTTTCAGTTTTTGGCGTATGATCATTTCACTTTCCTTGGTCCGGGGGTTCCGTTGGAGGTGAGGTTTACATTCCTACGGATGCACGTGTGGAGAGAGGCATTGAGGGTTCATCCCTAGTCTTCGGATCTTCAAACCGCGCGAGGCCTTTTTGAAGACATGCACATAGGGCAGGTATAGATCGTCATGAGTATGTTGTTGTTTTTTTCATTTTGGTATTTGAGAATTTGGGTCTTCACTGAGAGGTTGATTCATTTGTTTGGTTATAGGTGATCTGGAGACCGTATGAGGATGAGGAAGATGCGGAGGTGCCAGTAAGTCAGTTTGGTTGGCCCTCTTTGATGTGGACATATGAGTTCACTATGTTGAGAGGGTGGAGAGGATCCACACTTCTCGTGTGGTACAACAGTTGGGGCTCGCTCAGGGAGTCCCTTCAGAGATTCGCTACAAAGTGGCGAAGAGGATGATCGACCCTCCTTGCCGGAAGTTTATGACACGGATGGCACTTCAGATAGAGGATTTTAGAGCAGGAGGGACCAGGGTTAGGGGGCACGTGACGAGGTGGACACCCGAGAGTATGTGCGGTGGTTTAGTGCATTAGGCGGCGGGCGCCTCTTCACACGTCCATTCCATGGGAGTGGCCCTTTCGCGATTCGTGGGCCGGAGTTGGCGTCAGCTTTGAGGGAGAGGTTGGTTGCATTGGAGCAGGGCCATCTCACCGCAGGCGTGCGAGGGGCATTGGATGCTCTCCATAGGGCGATGGAGCGGATGGGGTGTGCTCCTCATCCGGATGAGGAGATGCTGCAGACTTTAGCCTCCTCGATTACTCAGGCTAGGGCAGTGGAGGATGAGATGGGGGTTCAGCTAGCAGAGACTCGACAGCTCCTAGTGAGTTAATTTTTATTTTTATTTATTGTGTATTATGCGGACTCAGTCTTCTGGTCGTTCTGACATGGTCATGGTATCCCATTTTATTTTTAGGGAGGGAGCATTGTGAGCTCATCAACCGATATGTTTATTATTATTCGTAGAGAGCCGAGCTCGCTACCTGAGGTCCCGTTTCGGCATTTAAGCCATCTTCAGTTGCTTCCTCTAGTAGGGAGGATGCAGCGATGGCTCAGCTTCGGGCTAAGCAAGATCATTGGGTAAGTTGCACTCAATCTCGTTTGCATCATTGCATTAGCTTGTTGGATGTCATTGTTCTACTTTCTTAGTAGTTTACTAATATCATGCGGTATTACATCTTCGGGTTGCCGAGGATCTTCAGACAAGGGAGGCGACTGCTGCCTCTCTACGTCAGTAGAGTCAGGTAAAGTTTGTTTTGATGTGGGATAATTCTGTTTCAGTTATTCCATCTTTATTTTGTTCTGACATATCTTGTGTTGGATTATTCGGTTCTTTGTGCAGGCTGTTCCGAATTCTGCTCCTGCTGCTCCCCCTCAAGAGTCTATTCCTATCCCTACTCAAGTATGTTTTAGTTATTGTGTTTATAGTTTATCTGTCATTATAGTATTTTTGATATATTTATCTGTTCTTATTGCAACCGCCTACGTTTGTTGTCCCTCCTATGCCTCCTGCTGATCCAGTGGCCGCTGAGTCCATTGAGCGACTCCTGAGGGAGAGGCTAGATCTGGTATGGTTCTTTTTTTTTCAAAGTTTCTTATTTTGTTCATGTATATATTAGTTTTCGTTTGACTTGGTGCGGTTATGTAGGTCCGTCAGGTTGAGGAGGCGCATCTAGAGGCGGCTCAAGCGCGCACCACTCCTGAGGCAAGACAAGTCCTTGGGAAGATGCAGAGTCGGGAGAACCTGGTCATTGAGATGATGGTCACATTGCAGGACTTAGACGAGGCATTAGAGGTGGCAACACGCCGATGATCAATGAGATGCAGTGATCGATCGGCAAAGATTGCCCGATATGGAGTGAGCGAGGAGTGCATAGATTGGTTAGTCAGCTTGATGGCTCGGAGTTGAGGGCTACGGGTTCCTCAGCTGGGCAATCTCGTCACACGTCACATGATCGTGTCAGGGATGATGCTCATAGGGATTCGACTATTTGTGATATTCTTATGGGGTATCCTCCTCATTCTCGATCGAGGCGGCCTGTTAGCTAGATTAGTGAGGGAGGATCTGTGGTAGGGTCTTGTCATTTAGAGGCTCTACCAACTCCGGGTATCGGGATTGTATTTTTAGAGGATCAGTCTATGGACCTTTGAGCTGATGATACTAGGGACAACAGTGCTCAGCCATCCCAGCGGCAGCGTAGGGAGTAGGTGTGTGTGTGTGGGTTTTTTTGTATCCATAGCGTGCGTGTGCTGTATATAGGGGGGGTATCCCTAGTGATAAGTGTAAAAAGAAATAAAAAAAATTTTACACACATATATATAGAGAGATTTTGGTTTAGATGTACCTGATTGGCTACTTTTTTTTAGTTACCTCTTACATCTACTTTTGCTTCTTAGTTGTTTTAGCGCCGTCAACCGCCATTGGGATTTGGATGCTTCTTGAGCTGGCTCGGTGATGGTTGAAGATTGCTTCGTATCTGCACATGTGAGAGTGATGTTGTCAGTAGTTTTGTTCACCCCCTTGCCATTTGTTAAGGGGGGTAAGTATCTCAGACCGGAGTCTGGTAGCAAAAGATAGATGTGTGCTCTCTTTTTTTCTTCTTTTTTTTTCTTTCTTTTTTTTTTTTTTTTTTTCCTTTTTTTGAAATAAAAATGATGCAACAGGGAAAGAAAATAGCTAGAATAGAAATAATATAAAAATAAAAATGCCCCAGTGTAGGAGCGTGGTAGGATCGGCAGTATGGTATCTTCGGTAGCGCTTTCCAGAGGATAACTTCGTCGTTTCTTATCTTCTTTGTGAATAAGCCGGCGCTTCTGATATGATTCTTCTTCTAATCCAACAAAAATGCCCCAGCATCAATATGTAATGGAGCTTTTCCGGGTTTTGCGGTGAGCACTTTGCGTCTATAAGCAGTCGTGGGTATCTGGTGAGTTAGTTTTGAAGAAAAGGTTGATCGGTTCTATCACCGAACCAGGGAGCTCATCTTTACGATTAGGTCAATTGTATAAGAGGGTCTATCCTAGGGAGGTGGTTATCCTATCCCATGGTTATTAGGGAGAAGTATGGTATGTATAGTAGGTGATTGCGCTAGTCATCATTCATCAAGTTTTGGTTTAATTTCTAGGAATATCCTGCAAGGCTTCTGATTTATCGTCAAAAAATAAAAGAGCAGGGGGGAGTAAGGCTCAGTGATGGGAGTAGTTTGTATCTAATGCTTTCTAAAAGGGGTAGGCAACAACCTTTTTCTCAGAGGGATACAGGATGCCATGATCGAGCTCTTCGTCATGCTCCGGCACCAGTAAAATCTCATATTCTATGGTTAGCAGGAGTTTATCCTCCTCCCGCCACCTTACGACGACATCTAGTAGCATGGGGACATTAGGGGTGCCCTCGCAGCTTGCTTATACACTTCTAGTAAAATGACCAGATATGTCCTCACGGTCTGCTTATGCTTCCCTGAGGTCATTGACTTGTTCATTCATAGCAATGCTCTCACTCAATTATTTTTTTATGTAAACACATATTTTTGAAATGAGGATCGGGCCTTACGTATGCTTTTGAAAGGGGTTAGATAGGTCACTAGTCCTTTAATCAAACTGCCTGAATGAGAAAAGGTGGGCAATAGATCAAAGGTCTTAAGGATATTCTGAGAATTGAAGGCGTACGACCAATGAATGGATCGTGACGACTATGGGAGTGATAACTATAAGTATCTAACCATGAGATGTGACGATCACAGGACTAGGGAGGTCTTCCCCATCTCAATTCACTAGTATGTAAGCATATCCAGGGTATGCAGCTGTTATGACATATGGGCCTTCCCAGTTCAGTTTCAATTTTCCTTTCGGGTGGGCATGCTTGGAAGGCATGATTTTCTTCAAGACTAATTCTCTAATATTAAAGGTTCGTTCGAGGACTTTCTTATCGTAATCTCAGGCCACTCTCCTCTGATATACCTGAGCATGATTAGCTGCCCTTAGACATGTTTCATCGAGCTGCTCTAGCCGCGCGAGTAGGGAAATTCTCCTCTTGTCTAAGGATAGCTCATCATCTAGTTGAATGCATAAAGACGGTACTTATATCTCATATGGTAGGACTGCCTCCATCCCATAGGTGAGGAGGTAGGGAGTTTGGCCAGTGGCCGTACAAATAGAAGTCCTATAAGCCTAGAGTGCTTCTAGTAGTCGTTCAGGCTAGTCGGCTCCATTGCTTATTTCTACTGTGCATTTTAAGATTCAAATTAGTGTCTTGTTCGTAGCTTTCGCTTGTCCATTGCCTTGAGGGTAGAGCGGTGATGAGTGGTGTAAATCAATGCGGTACTTCTTGCATAACTTCTTCATCTTCTCCGTGATGAACTGTGGTCCATTGTCAGTGACAAACATCCAGGGTACTCCACATTTGGTGATGATATTCTAAATGATAAACCTTATGAGTGTTGAAGCGGTTATTCTGACGTAGGATTCAGCCTTTTCCCATTTGGTATAGTATTCGGTTGCCGTAAGGATAAACGCACGCTTGTGAGTGTTTCCAATTGTGCCCTGAAAGGTCCGAAGACGTCGAAGGCCCACATCGAAAATGGCCATGGCGAGGTCATAGTATTCAACACAACTGATGGAGCTTTGATAAGCAGAGCGTGTTCTTGGCATTGCTTGCAGGATTGGACGTAGAGGTGGCAATCTCTGATCATGGTCAGCCAGAAGTAACCTTGTCGTGTAACTTGATTAGGGAGTCTCTGCCTACTGGAGTGGGCACCGCAGGCACTGGTATGTACTTCTCAGATGATGTATTATCCCTTGACAGTCGTGACGCAGAGTAGTAGTACTCCTTTGGTGAAGGCTTCTTTATATAATGTTTTGCCGAGTATATAGAATCGGGCGCATTGATTCCTTATAGTCTTTTGTTTTATCTTCATAGCATACGGAGGGACGTGTTGATGCTTTAAGAAATTTTAGATGTTGAAATACCATGGTTGTCCATCGTCGGTCGGTGATTTTTCAAATCTGAACATAGCAACTTCGATTTCTATCTTGTTGTACTTTCTTGGGGTGATTGCTCCTTTCGGTCCTGTAGTTTTGGGGAGGATGGGTAATTCTCTCTTGACAGCCCATGCTACTTCGTCGGCAGGTACTGTTAGCTTTTCGATAAAGAAGGTTTTAGTATTTTGCCCGATAGGTATTTGAACGACTGAGGCTAGCGTGTCTAAGGAATCTACAAGCTCATTTTCTAATCTAGGGATATATGTAAAAGAGATTCGTTCAAATTTCTTTACTAAATATTTAGCAGTTTTCAGGTATGCCATTAGTCTCCTTTCTTTAGTTTTCCATTCTCCTATGACTTATGAAATCACTAGTTTGAAATCACCGATGGTTATTAACTGTTTAACACCTAATTGCAGTGCTGCTCATAGTCTGGCTATAAAGGCTTCGTACTCTACGACATTATTAGTGGCAGGGAAATCTAGTTGAAAAGCTTTAGGTATGACAACTCCTTTTGGGCTTAGGAGGACTATCCCGATGCCTTTTCTTTTATGATTTAGAGCGCCGTCGAAATAGAGTGTCCATGAGGTCTTATCGGGCTTTTCGTTATGAATCGTGAATAGGTCCTCATCGAGAAAATCTGTGTGTATAGGTTCATCACTTGGGAGTGGGAGGTCCATGAGATAATCAACGATTTCTTTCCCTTTGATCGACTTCTGCATGACATAAGTGATATTGAATTCTTATAAGAGCATATACCAGCGAGCGATCTTTCCTGATGTTGCAGGCTTTTCGAATACGTACTTCAGAGGGTCCATTCGAGCTAGTACTAGTATTTTATGTGCTCTGAAGTAGTGTTGCAATTTGGTAGAGGCCCACACCAATGTGAGGCAAGTTTTTTCTATTGAAGTGTATTTTTGTTCGTATTCAACCATCGTCCTGCTGAGGTAATCGATAGCCTTCTCTCTCTTGCAATCTTCTTCATATTGTCCCAGAATTACTCCCATTGCTTTGTCGTTCACTTAGAGGTATAAAATTAGGGGTCTTACGGGGACGGGCGACGATAGTATCGACGGGTTAAGGAGGTACTTCTTGATGTTGTCAAAGGCTTGCTAACACTAGTCATCCCATTCGTACTCAGTTCCTCCTTTAAGTAGTCTGTAGAAAGGGTCGCTTCTGCCCGAATGCTGAGATATAAATCTTCTAATGAATTACAACCTTCATATCAAGCCTCCTAACTCTTTGATATTACTAGGAGGCCGCATCTCGAGGATGGCTCTGACTTTTGCAAGGTCAACTTCGATCCCTCGCTTGCTAACTATAAACCTGAGTAATTTTCCAGAGGTGACTCCGAAGACACCTTTCTTTGGGTTCATTTTTAGTTGGTATTTCTTAGCTCTTTGTAAAACTAGTCGGAGCACTTTAACATATCCTGCCCGCATTTGGGACTTCACTAATATGTCATCGACGTAGACTTTTATACACTTATGCATCATGTCATGAAAGATAGCCATCATGGCACGTTGATACATGGCTCCTGCATTCTTGAGCCCAAAAGGCATAACTACGTAACAGTATGTTCCCCATGGTGTGGTGAAGGAAGTCTTCTCTTGGTCAGACTCTGCCAATTTGATCTGATTATGTCTGGAGAAACCTTCTATAAAGGATAGCATCTCATGTCCAGTGGTGTTGTTGACCTGAGTATCAATGTGTGGAAGTGGGAAGTCATCTTTTGGACAGACCTGATTGAGGTTTTAGAAGTTGATGCAAATCTATACTCTGCTATCCTTCTTGACGACAAGTACTATGTTGGCGACCCACTTGGGATAGAGGATGCCTCGAATAAATTTGGCTTTGTGTAACTTGTCAACTTCCTCTTTAACTTGAAGGGTAATTTGTGGGTGCATCCTCCAAAGTTTCTGCTTAACAGGCTTTGCATCAGGTTCTAAGACAAGGCGATGTTCTACTAAACTCGGGTCTAAACTGAGCATGTCCTCATTGGACCATGAAAAAGAGTTAAGGTGTTTTTACAGAACTTGTGCAATTTGTTGGCATTCCTTAGAGCTGAGCATTGTGCTAATCAATAGCTTCTTAGGTTTCTCTTCAGTGCCAAAGCTAAGTTCTTCCGTGGGTTCTACGGCAGCTTGGGTTTGCTCATCGAAATGCTTGATAACCCGTTGGAAGTTCGGTGTCTCCTCAGTAACTGGTGCTCTTTCTTTGTCCTTGGTGAGTTCGTATACTGTGAAATTACTACACTGGGGATTTGAATTTGCGAAAGACAACCCTTTATCGGTGCAATCTATGACTGAGAGATCTTTGGTAAGGTGAAGGTCAAGACTACTGACCCTCCTCTTAAAGTCACGAAGTATCTCGTCCGGTATGATCACTGGCTTGTTGTTTGGATAGGATGCTTTACGTCCTTATGCGGGGAATGGGATAGAAACCTTAGGAGAAGAGTCCTTATCGGACACAAATCTGGTTAGGGACGAAGGGTTCCCTTTCTTTTCTGAGGTGTTCTAATTTTTTTAGATTTTATATTTCTAAATTTTTTGGGTTTTCTATTTTTTCTAATTTTTTTATTTTTGATAATAAGTATGGTACAGGGTCGGTCGCCTCAAGGGGCACCGGAAGAATAACTTCCTCTAATTGATGAAGCGAGACGGCTGCTAGAGCCGTTCGAGCGACATTTCGAGAAATGTGGACTTGTTGTAAATTTGGCATATTTTTTTTAACTCCTTAGCTAATGAGACCTTTTGAATGAACATCGTGGGTGATAGTGACACCGACGTTTGGATTTCCTCTATCACGTTAATGGTCTCTTCATCGAAGAAACTCTGGAGATCATAATTGATCGAACTATCCGCTTCTGAGTTGTAATATGGTTGTTCTTCCCACTTAGGAGGATCTCCCATAGGGTCCTCAGGGGTAGCAAGTTCTTTCCCTTGATCTTCGTGATATGTTAGGATAAGGGCGCATGCTTGGCAATGAGATTGATAATGGTGAAGAATGTAGGGAGATTCCCAAGGGCATTCCCACCCTTCTAAGGTAGAGTCAGAGACAGTATCAAATTCATCTTCTTGATCAGATAATGCTTGAAGTCATAAATTAGCTCGCTCGACTAACTCGAGTGCAGGGAGATCTATCCAGTAGTCTTCATCATCACTTGGGGGAGGTTGCCATTCTTCTTCAAGAGATTTCCAAAATATTTGGAGTTGCAGCAAATCCGAGAATGTAGAAGTGTCTAGTTTGATTTCCTCCTCAAACTCTATAAGAGTGGTTGAGTGTTTCCTTCTGGATCAGATGGATAGCCATTGGGATTTTCTGCTCCTTGTGTCGGTAGTTAAGCTGGTAGGTCATTGCTGGTTTTTTTCGTCGTGGGGTTAGAATGGTTCAATTCCTCCATCGTAGGACGTCGAGTCCACTTGGCGAAATGTTTTAATATACTAGTGCATGCCCTACAGCGGGGTTGATAAGGGTGAGCGATACAAGGGGAATCCCATGGGCATTCCCACCCTCAAAGGCCAAGGCCGAGGCGAATACTACACCAATTAAGATTCTCTAGCAGGGTGTCATCCTCTTGCCATGTTGAGGGCAAGTGCCCTTTGTCATCTTACAAGGCTGCTATGAGAAAGTCTTTGTTGTCAGTGGATTCCCAATCTTCTAATTGTGGCTCGGTTTCTAGAGGTTCTTCTCTCCTCTCTTCTGCGAACTCCTTGGTGTCAAACATGGGTTTGACTCCTTCGAGCGGTTCATCAATATCGTCGTTGAGACTTATCAAATAATTGAATGCTTTGGCCATTTGTTCAACTTTTGTTTCTTAGGATTTAGCGAAGGACACTTCCTTTTGCCTCGGTACATTCACATTGTCAGTGGTCCCATGGACGAAGTGGTCATATAGAGACCATTTCGGTGATGTAGGACATAAGTCAGCTTATGGGCCATCCGATTGATAACCTAACCCAATGTGTTTGCATATTTTCGTTGGGACGACGGGCCCTATACGACCTTGTTTATTCTTATCGAGTCCGGTGTGAGGGACATATCCAAGTTGGTACATGAGATCCCACCCTTTTATCGCGGCGGGGTGATGTTATAAAGTTTGGCAAGGTCTGGACCGACCTCTCTCTTCACTAAGTTTTGTTGACGCATTGGGGGAGAGCTAGGGCGGGCAGGGGGACATATTTTCGCAACGGTTGTCTCCTCAGGGATTTGGATCTTTTGAATGTGACATGTGTTTAACACGTAATCGTGAGCAGTTGGTATGCTTGTCGTGTAATCAGTATCTATCTCCTAGAGGGGTGCATCAGCATATATACGGATGATGGAGTCCTCGTATGGGAATTTGACACATTGATGATATGTGGACGTGACAACCTTCATCGACTCTAGCCATTTCCTTCCTAAGATAAGATTGTACGTACTAGCCGAATCGAAAACATGGAAACTAATGTCTTTCATCATAGGTCTGAGGTGAACCTGGAGTTTAATAATCCCTTTCACGAAACGACGTGAGCCATTATAACCTATAAGTGACAGGGCAGAAGGCCTAACGTCTTATTCTGTGTACTCGAGAGTCTTTAACATGGTGAGAGGGCAGATGTTAAGCCCTACTCCCATATCAACTACTGCGTGTGGTACGGAGAATACTCTAATTATGACCATGAGATATATGGGGCCTGCACTTTCGTGGAGAGACTCCTTAAGCATGTCTGTGTCTGTGAACGTAAGCACTGGAGGTTGCGCCATGACCGAGGCAATTTGATGAAGCTCATCTAGGATCGTATCCTCATGCACTTGCGTGTCTTCAAGTGTCTTTATCAATAATCGGTGATGGTCAAGCAATTTCTTGATAAGTTCTATTATGGAAAGCTGGGTTGGGATCTTCTGGAGGTGTCACAGAAGGTCATATTCTTACCCTGGCTCGAGTGTCCCTTCTTTACCTAGCCGGTGAGCCTTGGGTGCAAGTGGTTGGAGTGGTTGAGGTGTAGAGATTGGTGGAGGGATAATATGAGGTGGAGGGGCAAGTTGACCTCTCTTTCCCTCACATTACCCTCTGGTGGTTGTGCGCTCGTGAAATCTTTACTCCAAGGGAAAAGAGGAGGTGGGTAATTGGTTCCTAACTTAAGAATACGTAGGTTGCTGGCCAAACCCGACATGACTCGACATTGATGCATTTATGAAGCGAGTGAAATTGGAGGTTAGAGCGGGTGCTTACACGGCACCGTTCCAAGGTGGGAGGTACTACGTGTAATCCTCCTCTTCTATGAAAGCAGAGACCAACATCTCGCACGGGTCAGGGAGTTCTTCTTGCTCACTTTCTCCTGCATTCAATAAACACTCAGTCTTTGTATCACTCTCTCGGCTTGGAGTCTTACGAGCGATACTTTCCACCCATGTAGTGATTTGGGCTATAGTTTAGAGAACGTGCTCTCTATGCTCGGATTCAGAATTGGATGAAGGGAGTGGTAAGGGTATTGGTTCAGGATTTGGAGGAGTTGAAGGTTCTAGTGGGTGACGATGGAGGAATGGTCTCCTGGCCCTAAAGGAATGGACTCATATTTGAGTGAGGAGGCAGGCTCGGCGAGGCGATGCGAGTGATCAAGGCCGAGGGATGTAAGGGTGAGAAAGTTTTTGCTGGTGTGGAGGAAGCGGCAGAGGGTTGGATGCAAGGATTAAAGTAGAGGGTTGGAAGGAATGTTGGCTGGGGAGATCCACGGTAGTGACCTGGGTCGGAGTTGCTTGGTTGTGGTTGGGCATAGGGTTGTTTATGATCCCTAAATTTGTTGGGATTGGTTATTATTGGGATTGGGACTTCTAAGCACCTTCCAATCAATTTGATTCTGGTCGTTCATATCATAGACCACATCTCGAAGGACCCAACAGTCTTCTAAATCATGTCTCGCTTATCGATGGAAGGCACAATATTTACTATAGTCTAGATTTGCAGGCCATGGCCGAGGTTTTCCTTACGGGAATCAGAGGAGATTCAGAGTGCTAAGAAGACGAAAAATATTAAGAATCATATCTGGTAAAGGGGGATAGTGTTCCCGCCACAGTTGGTAAGGGCCTCTGGCTAGGTTGAAGTTCTGCGGTGGGGGTACATTATTATAATTTGGTGCGTGGGCCGGTCAGTTTCGTGTGGCATTTTGATTCTGATAGGTGTTAAGGTACTGGTTTCTGTTTTGGTATTGGCCTTGACTTTGATTCTGGCCTTGGTTTTGGTTCGCATATCTATGCTGACTAGCACCTTGATTTTGGTTGGTATACCGTTGTTGGTTTTGGTTCTGTCTAAAATTTCACAGTTGGATGTTTCCCGTTATTAGATTTGGCCCTTGGTTGACAACGGTGTTAACTTGCTCAATTCCTAAGGCTTTCTTATTATTTTTTTATTTCGATTCGCTGGAAGAGCCTATTTTTGACATGACTATGGATAACGTGAGAGCTCCACCTTTAATGTGCCACGCTAGTAGGGATGCCCGAGAGTGGAATGCAGTGAAGTCGTGGCAGTCGCTTATGACTAGTGCGCTCTTTAACGGTTCCCTAGTGTTGTCAATAATAATATCAATCAAGTCCTTCTCTTTCATTGAAGTGACGGTCCTAGCAGCGAGTTTTCTCCATCTGGCGACGAAGTCAGTGAATTCTTCATCAGGTCCTTGCTTGGCTTCCATTAGATCGCTGAGACTAACTGTCTCTTGGATCAAGTATTTGTATTGGTCTAAGAATTGACCAACTAATTCATCGAAGGTTTCTATCTTATAAAGCAGGAGTCCCGCAAACCAATCTAAAGCTTCTCCTTCTAACGAACGTTGGAATAGTGGATGAGAATTCCTTGATTATCATGTATGGGTTGGCAATCATTACAAAAGAGAGCCAAGTGATGATTCGGATTTCCGGTGCCGTTATATTTAGTAAACTTTGGTGGCTTAAATCCTATTGATAAATTAAACTCGACATCTCGGCAAAATTCGTGGAATCCGAATGAGTGACCGGGGTGCTCTCTCTTGGCCATGTACTCATCGAGCATTTTAGGGAGATCTTCGATTTTAATGGTATAGTCTTTGTGAGCAACTCGTGAGCAAACCTTGTCCAGAGGGTCATCGTTGAATAATGTGTGGGCAGGTTGTCTCAGTGAGGTGGGGCGGGCTGACACTATGCTCGGGGTAGGAGGTGGCCTCTCTTGTCGCTCATGCTCTTCTAAGAATTATTGTGACCTAATGCTTTCGTATGCGGTGGCCAACCCTCGAAGCAATTCTTCAGAGTTGTCATCTCCTCTTTGTATTCTTTGGATACTGAGTTCTACAATTTGTTGGGCAGTAAGGTTTTGTTCGATGCCACTATCTCTCTCCTCATGATTGTTCCCGGTGTGTGGGGTAGAGAAGGAATTCTCTTGCTCACCAGCCATGTTAATTTCAGGTTGGCATGGGCTAGGACTGTGAAGTGGTTCTTCTTCGTACATGGGGTTGTCATGATATCCCCACATTGGTGAGTCTCCTAAACTCACTCTTCGTATACCAGACATCTCGAGTCTTTGATGAAGACTCATATATATATATAGAAGAGAATCTAAACGACACGATAGAAAGAAAGGAAAAAGAAAATAGGGAAATAGGATGGAAGCTAACTATCTAGAAACAGAGTTTGGAAAAGAGTCCCATCGTGATGGCCAGTCTGTTGGTGAGTGCTTTTTCTGGGTTCCTCTTAGTTCTGGTTGAATCAGTGGCTTCCAATTTTGTCATGGTGGACTCTAGCGATGCGTCATTTGGAATAATTAAAGTAAAAAAAAATAATAATAATAGTAAAAGGGGTTTTCTAGGAAGATTCCTAGTTTGTTGCAATCGCCAGCTACAACATGTCAATGATCACGCTTAAGAGCGGGTATGGGTCACTTCTATACTGAATCGTCCGCCTTCGAACGTCAGCAGCAATCCTTTTCTTAGGTTAGATAGTTTAATTTCCCTCTTATTTCTCTTTGTGGTTAAAGTCTTGGTCGGTTTAGACTCCTCTGAATCTATTGTAAGTTTATTTATGAATTTGTTGGAGTGAGTAGATCTATTCTAATATTTTAAATCTATCAGGAGTTTGATTAAGTTAGCTTCCTAGTCTTATTAGAATTCTAATTAATTTAGTGTCATAATACTACTGAGAATCCGATAATTTTGGTCTCCTAGTCCCATTAGAAGTCTAACTACAATCAGGTTTCCTAATCAGACTATGAGTGCACATGCAATAGTTCTGGTGAAATTCTAATTAGTTCGGGCATACCAATTGTATTAAGATTCTAATTAAATCAGGTATAACAACTTTATTAAAATTCTAACTAAAGCAATTATAACAGTCCTGTTAGAATTCTAATTGGAATCAAAAGGGCTAATTTTACTAAAACTCTAATTTAAGCAAAGGAATTAATGCTAATGAAATCTAATTGAAAACAAATAAACTGATTTGATCAAAATCTAATTAAGATAAATAAGCTAGTTTGATAAAAAAAATTCTAATCAAAGTACTGAATTATCCGTACTAAAAATCTAATTGAAGCAGCAAAATTAATCATATTAAATTGTAATTGAAGCAAGGAATTGATCAATTAAATTCTAATTTAAACAAGGAATTGATCGATTAAATTTTGATTTAAGGGATTAATCAGTCATACTAAGATTTAAAGCACTTGATTAATTGAGCATACTGAAATAAAATAAACTTACTAATCAATTAGACTAAAAGGATAAAACTAAAGCAATTAGTTAATTCTAAAATTCCTAAAAAAAAAGGGTTTAGGCCTGCAATGCTAAGGAGGATTGGCCTCATTCCCGAGTACCCTCCGTAAGCTCCCTTGGTCAAATCAGATGGCTGAGATTTAAAGATAAAATAAATTTTGGACCGTGAAAGTGTATTTAGGCTTTTCAGAGTTGATTTCAGAATAGCAATTATGAATCAAGTTGTAAACTAGAATTAATATTCAAGATTTTGAAAGTATTAAAATAGGGAATTAAAACTATAATTTAAATTTTTGAGGACTGAATTCGGGTTTGAAATCAGAAATCAGGCCATATGATTAAGGACTAGTTATGAATCAAAGGATTAGAACCAGAAATTAATGATAGGACTGTAGATTAAGATTTTAGAATGGAATTAAAGTCTAAGATCGGTATATCGGACCGATAGATCAAGGACTGGTTCTAGAAATAGAGAACTAGAACCAGTTATAGAAAATATCAGTCCGAAAAGGGTGCTACGGTCTAAGACTGAAAATAAAAATTAATAGAATTCCTAGATCTAAATTTTGGAAGCTATGGTCGTAGATAAAAAATTAAATCCTTACCTAGGGTCGGGGTTGTAGAGGAGAATCATCTGAAGCCCAAAATTTGAATCTCAGGATCATGGCTTGGTCTCTCTCTGTGTTCACTCTATTCTCAGAGTTTCCAATCGCTTGAACTCTGAACAAAGTCCAAAAAAGTCTAGCCCCCTGGGTCGAATTGAAGAAAATCTTTTATAGGTTTTTCTTCAATTGCGTGCCCAGTTTCCAGCATTTAACCAAATTACGCACCTATTTTCGAGCGATTAATCGCTTTGAGTCGGTCACCGACTCAGTAAGCGACCAGCTAACTTTGCTTAGATAGTTCCCTAGTCCTAACAAAATTAGAGCTAATTACGCGCGTGTTAAGAAGTGCAAAATCTGATTAAGCGACTCCTCAGAAGCACTCAATCAAGGAAACTTAAGGGGTCAAGGGTAGTGAGACTAGGTCGGGCATAGGCCAACTGCGCACTGGTGTCTTAGCGCTCAATCCGATTGCGCGTCTGATTTCAGACGCATGATCGAGTCTCGAAGAGGTCTCAGAAGGGAAGTTTGGTCTGAAAGGGGGACTGATTACGTGCTTATGGTCTGGCGTGCAATTGAATTACGCGCGGGGTTTCATGCGCTTAATTCGGGGTTGTCCGGGTCTGGTCTCTAGATTGAAATGCATGACTATTGTTTCAGTCTGCATTTCGACTACATACTATTGTTTCAGTATATAGTCTCCCTACTTCGGGATCTGAGCCACAGATCTATTGTTTTAGCCTGTGTTTAGCCATGTACTATTATTTCAGTGTATAGTTCCCATATCAGGATTAAAAAAGTCAATGGTTGACCGAACAAAAGTATATTCCGAGAAGGCAAAATGGGGGTGTCTACAATACCCAGTGAGATTTGGGCTGGAATAAAATTTCTTTGAGGAGTATTTTGGCAATTTTTTCTGCTCTAAGGACTGATTGGATCTAGTTTTGCTCACTAGAAGTTAGGCAAATTCAAGTTGAAACAGTTTGATAGCATTCATGACATTGAGAACATGAAGTAAGGTCATCCCTTGGACAGTTTGAGCTTAAAATCCTTACCCTTTGAACTGCCCTTGATACACACCACTTGAGCCTTAACAATCCAAGTTTTTCTTTGATAGAAATCATAAAATTTGAACCCAAAACTCAGTAACCTGATGCAACTTGACCCTCACTCTGAGATTTCAGAAGGTAAAGGTGAAGGAGTTGAAGAAGGTAGAGCTAGTTTGATATTTGGTTGAAGGAGAAGAAAGCACTTTTAATGGCAATTATGTAGTAGATGTATAGCTGTGGCATTCCAACTTATAAAAAAGAAAATGGAGAAAAATACAAAAGAAAAGCATACAAAAAGAAAAAAGAAAAGAAAAATAGAAAAGCAAAACAAAAATGAGAGAGAAGTCACTTCATTGGAAACATTGAAATGAGGATTGGAAATTTATCACTTCAAATATGAAAATTCAAAGAAAATGAAGCTTGTGTTAAATTGAAGAAGGTGTACATGTCACCTCCTTACCTTACTGATTTCTCAATTTTGAAGCTTTCCTTACCCTTTATTCATCATAAACGTCACCCATAAGCCACATTACAACCTAGTAAAAAGCTCCTACTGATTTGAAATGGATTGAGCCATCATGTGGAGATGAGGATTTGTATAATCTATGGTGAAAAGAGTTAGAGGATTTCAGAAACTAGAGCAATGCCTATGCTCATGCTTGCAGTCCTATTTGAGGGCTGTAACTGCTCTTGAGCAGTGTGAAATGATACACCGTTCTATTCTATTTTGAGTGACTGCCCTGGTGAGCTTTGAGTCTGAAATTAGGTTTGTTGGGGGCATTATCAAAACATAATTCTTAATTTGATGGTAAGCTCTGCATTCATTTTCATACAAAATGCCTTGACATGAGCTAAGTGATTATGAAGGAATTATAGCAAAATTTTAGTTTTAAACTGCTTTGTTTCTACCAAGAATCCTCTAGAACTTAATGAACAAGGTGTGGAATGAATTTTATTTTGCTTGAATTTTATTTTAACATGTTGCATTGATATTAAGTGGTTCATTGGAGACGTTTATGGGTAACTTCACTGAATATCCTCAGGAGACTTCACTCCTCCACTAGGGATCACCTAAGGGTTTAAAAGGCTTGATCCATATGCTAAATGCATCAGTGCTCCCTATAAAAGTTGCATTTTTCATTTTCAATCATTATTTTTACTTTCTCCTTTGCTCAGAGACTAGCAAAGCTTAGGTTTGGGGGTATGTTAAGTAGTAAAAAATACCATTTTTCACCTCCTAACCTGACCTTTGATGAACCTTTGAGCTGACTAATAATGTGTTTTGACTGTATTTTATAGATAAGTAATAAATTGTCGTCTTAGTGCAGACATCGACCTAAAATGGCCAAAGAAGCTGCTCATACATCTCAACATGTGCTCAGACAGCCCAAAGTCAGCCAAGCAACCCACAGAGCCTTAGAAATTCATGAGAATGTCTTGATCCCAACTCGGTATTCTTGAAACCAAGAGCAGTTGCTAGGAATGAAGATTAAACCCACTAAGAGGTTGCTAACTGTTGAACAAATGAAGAACAACAACACAGGATTGTATGCTAGCTGTGGAAACAAAGGACACAACCTGTCGACAAGTTTGGATGCTTAGAATAAAGCTGCCGAGAGGTTTGAGGCACAATAGAAGATCCTGTCGAGAGCTTCCCAGTACGTGTCGAGAGGTTCTGGAAATAAAAGCCAAGCTGTCGAGAGGAACGAAGTTGGAAATATGAAGATCTCACGAGGTTTTAGTACCTATTGAGTGGTTAGAGGTACAATTGTGGATCCTGTCGAGAGGATACCTAGAGGTGCAGAAGAAGTTAAGAGGTTCTAGATACTTATCGCGAGGTTCAATTGAACCTATCAAACAATGTAAGGCAACCTGTTGACAATTTACCTGAAGCTATGCTCATTCTCGCGAGGATTGAGCCAACTTGTCGAGCACTCAACTAAAGACCGTATAACAAGTCAATAGGTTGACTATAACCTATCGAGAGGATGAATAGAAAACTGGACAGAAGGTGAAGATGTACTCCAATCCTGTCGACCAGTTCAAATGAACCTGTCGAGATGTACTCCAATCCTATCGAGAAAGCTCCAAACCTATCGAGAGCTACTCCATCCCGTCAAAGTGAATGCTGGGAAGACTCATGAACCTATCAAGAAGTCTCCAATCCTATTGACTAGTCAACCAAACCTGTCGAAATCCATTTCAACCTGTCGATAGGTTCCTAGAACCTCTTGACATTCGAATTAGGAACTTCTCAGTTCCTTTCACAATAGCTGCCACATGCCAATGCTTTATGCACACATTTCAAAGCATGTTAGTGACCCTTAGGGGTATTTTTAGTATGCAACTGGGCATGAATGGGAACCCTAACTGCCTCATGTGTATTTACCAATTTTTAGACCAATAGGGAAAGTGCTTCTAGAAGAGAAATCAGCCACATCAGCAGCCCAGAATAATAGAATTATTCTTTTGGGCTCTGATTGGCTGAAACGGATCTGACGACAGAGAGAAGAGTATAAAAGCTTGAAGAAATTAGAGAGCTAGCATCCAGAAATTGGGAGAACTAGAGCCAAATCCGATCTCCATCTTTCCTCTAAAAATTCCCTCTCTCTCTTCCTTCTTCCCCAATTCTCCTCTTAGCCAATTATGGTTGGCTAACCCTCTTTGGTAGCTAGGGTGAGGTTGAGAGCTATAAATTGAGAGGTTCAAAGCTTTGTAGGAGGGTTAGGTGTTACACAGATTGCAGATCTGAGAACAATCGATTGTAAGTTGTATTCATTCAATCATTATTGA
Organism: Chloranthus sessilifolius; assembly: GCA_021018995.1. Taxonomy (NCBI): domain Eukaryota; kingdom Viridiplantae; phylum Streptophyta; class Magnoliopsida; order Chloranthales; family Chloranthaceae; genus Chloranthus; species Chloranthus sessilifolius. The sequence goes on along the minus strand of CM037584.1, from coordinate 149,999,666 downwards.
ATGAAAAGTTAATTTAGATCCATAGATCTTTTGATTGCCATTTGATTTCCCTAGATCTAATATCCCTGTGAATGCCTGAGCTTGTAGCCTTGCATCCACAACATCTGTAATGGTTTAGATGTTCCAATTAAGATCCCTGAATTGGAACAATCTCTGGGATGATCTGTGACCATTCAAGTGGATAGATCATAGCCTTAGGATTGCTTCAATTCCCTGGTTGAGAATGGATTCTTATACCTTGCATCTGAGCTTTTAGCCAGGTGAAGGATTGCTGGAAACCAGTTCCCTGCACTACTTTTAAACCAAACAATTTTTAGTAAAGAGCAAAATCCCTAGCTGCTAGTCTCCACCTCTTGATTTTAATCTTTTCTCCATATCCCTTCAACTCTGTGTTTAATCAAATCTAGATCACTTGCATTGGATTTTTTGTAATTTTTAGTAAAGTGACAAATTCTAGAAACCTCTCATGTTTCCTGTTTTGGTTTAGTTTAAATTAGGATAGAGTGCCAGATCTTCTATAGATCTGGAGATTTACCATAGTTTAAATCACATTTCTCTATGGACATACCCTGACTTACCTATTAAAACATGCTGTAATAGCCTTGGTTCTTGTAGGACTGCTTGCTTACCTTGATTCCTCATCTCTGTGATTTTGCCTTTTAATTGGCTGTTTTAACCATTTAATAATTGTAAGGTGAGCAAGAAAACACCTAAGCATCAAGCAATTTACATAAGCGATTTATTGGTCCTTAGATTTCCTATTTTGAGGTGACAATGCAAGTGATACTCGGTCCGTTCAATTGCATATATGTTCTCTAAAGTGGAACAAATTGTATTAATAAGTGAAACAGAATCAAACTCCACATACATTAAGAAATTTGCATATAATACAAGTCACATGGAATGTAATTCAAAAATCAAAGTGTCAATACATTCCTTAAACTACAATGCCCTTAAACTACAATTCTACATATCACTCAAATAAGTGTGGGAATTTTTCATGGAGTTCAACTTCTCGCTCCCAAGTGGCTTCCTCCGATAAGTGGTTTTGCCACTTCACAAGCACTAATGGAATCAGCTTGGTCCATAAGATCTATTCTTTGTGGTCTAAGATCTGTACTAGCTCCTCGACCAATGCCAGACCGTCCTGAAGCTCGATGGACTGGTAGTCTAACACATGAGTTGGATCTCTAATAAACTTCCGCATCATGGACACATGAAATACATTGTGCATGCTAGCTATTGCGGTGGTAATGCTACTCTATAGGCGGCTTCACTGACTTGGCCCAATATCTCAAAAGGCCCAACATAATGCGGTCTCAACTTTCAAGACTTATGAAAATGCATCACACTTTTCATAGGTGAGAATCGGACAAAGACATTGTCTGCAACCTGAAATGTAGGGTATTAGCTACTATACATAATTTAAAGGAGAGTAACGGTGATCAATGTATTAAGCTCACCTGAAAATCAACATGTCTCCTTTTGAGATTGACGTAGCTCTTTTGGTAACTTTGAGCAACTCTCAACCGCTCACGAAACAACCGAATTGTTTCGGTTGTACTTTCCACGATTTCAAGGCCTAAAATAAGCTTCTCGCCAACCTCCTCCCAATTTAGAGGAGACCTGCATCTTCGACCATATAAGGCTTCATAGGGAGCCATGTCGATGTTAGCCAGGTAGCTATTTTTATAGGTGAACTCAATCAGAGGTAAGTGTTGGTCCCATGACCCTTGAAAATCTAACATGCAAGCTCGTAGCATATCCTCAATGATATGGTTCAGCTGCTCAGTTTTTCCATCAATCTGAGGGTGAAATAGCGAGCTGAAGTCAAGCTTAGAACCCATCCTTTCCTGAAATCGCTGCCAAAACTGAGATGTGTACAGCGGGTCTCTATCAAACACAATACTGATTGGTATACCGTGCAGCCTGACTGTCTCCTTGAGGTACAACTCCATGAGCTTGTTGGCGGTATACATAGTATTGTAAGACAGGAAATGAGCGGATTTAGTCAACCGATCAATAATGAACCAGATGGTATTATTTTTCCTTAGAGTTCTTGGCAACCCCAAAATGAAGTCCATAGAAATGGCTTCCCATTTCCACTCCGGTACAAGTAACGATTGTAATAACCCAGATGGGTTCTAATGATCAACCTTGACCTGCTGACATATAAAATTTTGCGATTTGTACTCGGCCACATCTCTCTTCAAACCGCTCCACCAGATACTCTTTTTTCAGATCTTGGTACATCTTGGTACTACTAGGATGAATGACATACGTAGATTTGTGAGCCTCTTCCAAAATAGTATCGTGAAGCTCAATATTGCTTGGTACGCATACCCAGTCTCAAAATAGCAAGGTCCCGCCTTCTCTGATGGAGAAATTCATCTTACTTCCACTAATCACATCCTGTCTGATAGCCATGAGATTAGCATCGGTCATCTGTAGCTTACGGATGTTCTTGAATAGTGTATAACGAATGACAATAGTAGCCATCAGAGCTCCTGAACCTTTAACATTAAATATCGTACTGTACAATGCCATATCTTTAAGTACCCGCCATCTCTGCACTCTAGTGATAAGATGTGACAATAAAGCAGAAGACTTTCGGCTCAATACATCCTCTATGACATTCGCCTTTCCGGGGTGATACTGGATGGAACAATCATAGTCCTTTAGGAATTCTATCCATCATCACTACCTCATATTTAAGTCTTTGTGGGTGAAAAGGTATTTGAGGCTCTTATGATTGGTGAATATATCAAACGTTTCACCGTAGAGGTAACGTCACCAGTTCTTTAGTGCAAAGATTACAACTGCCAACTCCAGATCATGAGTTAGATAGTTCTTCTAGTGGTCTTTGAGCTGTCGAGAGTCATACGTAATGACTCTCTCAATCTGATTAAGTACGCAACCCAATCCTCCGTATGAAGCATCACTATATACTATGAAACCTCCATTGCTTGAAGGTATGGCAAGTACTGGCACAGTAGTCAACCGCTTCTTGAGCTCCTAAAAACTTTGCTCACACTAGTTCGTCAAATCAAACTTAGCATTATTTTTCATAAGCTATGTAAGCAGACCTGAGATCTTGGAGAAACCCTCAACAAATCTACTATTATATCCCGCCAAACTAAAAAAATTACGGACCTCTGTAACCATCTTTGGTTATTTCTAGTTCACAATCGACTCAATATTTGTTGGATCAACTGTGACGTCAGTCTCAGAGACAACATGGCCCAAGAAACTGACCTTCTCTATCCAAAACTCACACTTCCTGAGTTTTGCATATAGCTGGTGGCTCTGAGTGTTTGAAGAGCTACTCATAAAATTGTCTGTGCTCCGCTCGTGTTCACGAATAGATGCGAATGTCATCTACGAAAACAACGACTGATTTATCAAGGTGTGGTTTGAATATCCGGTTCATCAAGTCCATAAATGATGCTGGCACATTCGTTAGCCCAAAAGGCATAACCAGCAACTCATAGTGACCATACCTCATGCGGAATGCAGTCTTTAGAATGTCTTCCACCTTAATCTTTAACTGATGGTAGCTTGACCTCAAATCGATCTTTAAAAAGAACCTTGCACCTTACAACTGATCAAAGAGATCATCTATCCGCAGAAGTGGGTAACGATTCTTAATCGTCAACTTGTTTAGCTGACGGTAATCAATGCAAAGCCGCATCGATCCATCTTTCTTTATAAATAAAACCGGTACTCCCCAAGAAGACACACTTGGCCTAATAAAGTTTTTATCTAATAGCTCCTGAAGCTGCTCGTTCAGTTCTTTCAACACAGTTGGCGCCATTCGATATGGAACCTTCTACAACGGTTTGGTACCTAGCACTAACATAATCGCGAACTCGATCTCCTGATCAGGTGGCAATCCAGGCAAATCCTCAGGAAAGACATCTGAATACTCACAAGCAACTGTAATGTCAGCAATGTTTTTTTTTTCCTCCTTTCGATCTTACAAGTAAGCAAGATAACCACAACACCCACTCCTCATTATATGCTCTGCTCGGATAGCTGAAATGAATGGTGCGACGCTGATTTGACTCCACAAAATTGAAAGGATTTTCTCTTTGGAGGGCAAAAAATCATAACTTTTTGAAGATAATCTATGCTCGCATGGTAAGCGGATAGCCAATCCATTTCTAGGATTACGTCGAATCCTTTTATACTTAATATAATCAGATCGGGTATCGTCTCGTGGTCTTCAATCATCATGATCACTGATTGGCGCACAGTATCTGTGCTCACTGAGCTTCCCGTAGAAACTGATACTGCCAATATGAAGTCAAGAGACTTGGGAACGATGCCAAACTTCTCAGAGAAGAAAGGGGTAATAAATGAGTGAGTAGACCCGGGGTCTATCAATACTCGTGCTTTAGTTTTACATACGTCGATGTCACGATGCATGATAAGGGTACTTTTAATTGATACAAGAGATTTAATTTATTGTACACAAAGTGTGTCGTGTTCATGCATGTCTTAATAAATGAATTTATAGAACACTAGTCAAATAGAAACTAAAATAAAATTATCATCTAAAATTTTAATGATATCTTGATTCACGTCATTCGACGTTTGGGCATCCTGCGTTGTTACGACATAAGCTTGACCTTGAATAGTAGGTCGAGTCGATCTCTATGTAGAAGTCAAAGTGGCCCTTCCCTTGTCCTCCTCAGGACAATCCTTGACCATTGTCCTATCTTTCCACACCGGAAGCACGCTCCAGTGTTCCTCCTGCAGTCCTTAGTCTTGTGTGGTTTCCCACACCTTGTACACAAAGGGACAAGAGTGCAAGATGAAGCACGTGAGGATCCTTGTACCACTAAAGCTCCACTCGTAGTAGTGCCTAATGGTCGAAAGGATCGTACAGGCGAAGACACAGATGGTCTCAGATATGATATCGACCTAGAAGAAGCTACAAGTCTCGAGTACGCCGATTGCATGGGATATCTCGGCAGTCTCGTAAACTTGGGTCGCTTATTTTCCTAATCATAGGCATTTGTCTATCCCTATCCAACTCCTTATTCTACTGATCTCTCCTCTTGAACATCCTATCGATGTCCTCCTCTGCTATAAGGGCTTTCGTCATAACCCTCGCATAGGTCTCAAGCTCAAGGACAGAGATCCTCTCCATAATATTTGGCCTTAGACCAAGCTGAAAATTCCTGGCCCTCATCAACTCGGTGGCCACGTGCTAAGGTGCAAATCTCGATAGTTTATCGAACTCAGCTCCATACTCCCGCACCATCATTTTATTTTGCTCTAGTTTTATGAATTGGACCTCCCACTGGTGCCGTATGATCTTGGGAATGTACTGATCATTGAATATCTCTACAAATTCAGCCCAAGTCCATGGAGTATTGGGAATCTTCAACTCCCTAGTCCTGGACACTGACTTACCATGGGTCAGCCCCCTCGTCCAATTTAAAGGTTGCCCAACGCACCTTCTCGACTTTGGTGCATTGCAGCACGTCGAAGATCTTTTCCATCTTATTCAACCAACCCTCTACCTCAATCGGATCAATCTGACCTGAAAATGTTGTAGGACACATCCTCCGAAACTCTACAAACCCAGAGGGTTAATGTATGGCTGCAATCAACTCTGTTTGCTGAGAAATAGCAGCAGTCTATTGAGCCATAGAAGCTATCTGTTGAGCCATATTAGTGGCCAATGCCTTTAACACTTGCTCAACTCGTTCGTTGCCACCTCCTCCTGCTTCTACAGGAACAACATTAGAACCGAAAACGAATCTAGTTCCCCTCAAAGTATCGATACCCTCAGGGACATCTACTAACGGAACCATCCTTGTTTCGTGTCTACCTCTTCCTCGGCCTCGGCCTCGAAATCTTGGGGCCATGCTGATCTACAATTGTAAAATAAGAACTTTTATCAGTATAGATTGTAAAGACAATCATGTTCACAGTCCTACGAATCTGGATATAGAGTCATAGCTCTTATACCAACTGTGATCACCCAACTTTCCTGGTCCTAGAGTGTCTGAAAGGTTGGCTCGCCAAGGCATAGGTAAATCCATAAAAGTAGAAAGCAAATATAAAGGTAAAACAAACATCTAAACATATCAACTAAAGAGATCTCTCACACAAATCATATCTCAAAAAGGAACCAAGAAGAACCACCGGTGATGGCCAATCCTACACCTAAACAATTGTTCCTAATAGTGGTCCTCAAAATGATATAAGTACTACAACAAAATAAGGCCTCGGGCCCATGATTCAAAATAGTACTACACAAACATATACAAAAGGAATTATACCAAGCTCACAATCCTAAGTCAAGGAAAGAACTCATCAAGAGGGATTTCTGACTCTTCCTCAGGCTCGTAGTCTGGATCACTCTCGTAACCCTAAGCCTGTGTCTCTACACCTGTGACGTATAGTCGGGGTGAGCTAACAGTCTAAGCTTAGCAGAAAAAACTCAATTTTATGTATATTTTGTCAAAACAAATATGGTTTTCAAAGACGAAATTCAAAGCAGATACGTTTTCAAAATAGGTATTCCAAATAGATTCATTTACTAAATTCCAATTCTTAAATCAAGTGATGTGTTACGAACGAAAATCAAACAAGTTCAGAGTTCATATAGTTTCGGATTCTGATTCATGCATGCTCTTTTATTAAATAACTTAAATCATAACTTAAAGTTTCCTCTCAAGTTAATATATCATGAGAGCAAGAATAATACCGATGGGCCCTACTAACCATCATCGTTCAATGAACCATTTTTCAGGAATTACAACAAGCCCCTGCATTATGAGGGAAGCTTGCGCCAGATAGTTTTATCGTCAACACGGTTTATAGAATTTAGGGTTTCATTCTAATGAACCTTAAATCAAGTGCAGATGCTAATCATATAATTTCAATGTATATTAATACATTTTCAGTTTCAGGATTAAGAGTTTCAGATTCGGGATTTTAGAGTTTCAGATTTAGATTTAAGAATTTCAAATTCATATGCAAATTCAAGAGTTATTCAGAATTCATAAATCAGAGTTCATGCTAATCAAAATTATGTCAGATTCAAATCAAATTTGGAATTCATGATCAAAACAACTTCATATTATCTTAGAAAATGCAATAAATATTAAGGTTCCCCTACCTCAAACTCGAATTCCATCAAAGTTATCCCAAAGGTCCACACCAAAGGTTTTCCACACCAAACCTATATTTAATTAACACCACACAACGTCTTAATGATGTCTAAAACCGACAGACAAAAGTTTCCCAGAGTTTTTCTAAAGAAAAATAGAGAAAACCAAAAACAGGGGAAATTCGAACGTTCAGTTTCATTTTTGAACATTCGATTTCAAATTCGAACGTTCGAATTCTTTAGAAATCAATCTTGTCAGTTTGAGCCAAAATCGATCATTTGATTCCAAAATCGATCGTTTGATTTCTTCAGATTTCTGCAATTTTTAGATTTCCTCACAAGACTTGATTTTCTCCAAAAATCAAACTATTTTCATTTCTAAATTCACATATAAACTAACCTAAATTTAGGTAAAATAACTAAAAGGATGAAATTAAGAGCCTACCTCTCAAGGTTAACTCCCGCGACTTCTGATTATCCAATTCCTAGGCGTCGGATTGAATCTTGTGAAGCCTCAAGCTGGTAGATTCCAAAACAGGTTTAATTATCACAAACAGAGTCTAATCTTCTCGTTACATGGATTTACAGATCACTCATTCATCAAGAACAATTCACAAGAAATTTTAACAACTCTCTCTTATCAACCTCAGTCTAATACATAAAAGATTTCATTGCTTCTCTACAGTTGAGATCGCGAGAGCAGTCGGAAACCTAGGTGATCCTTGCGAGGGAATGGAGAAAGCCAGCAGTATCTCAAACTTGGTTCTCACGAAAGAAGGAGAAGTGGAAGTTAGCTCATTCTTCCTTCTCATCTTATAAGGCAAAAGCCCACAAAATATCATGATATTTCCCAAAAATATCATGATATTTGCTTTATAAATTTTATCCACTTAAATTTAAATTTACTTGGGTGTTGAGCACGCATACACGATTTGGTGTACAGGTTATTGGCTAATGGCCTTTACCATATCTAAATCAAATTTCTTTTCACCAATAACATTCTTTCAAGTTTACTTACTCATAACTTTCAAAGTTATCATGCGACTTTTCGGGCACGCATATCGAGGTGAATGTGTTCGGGTTTGAAATTTTTGTGTTATTACATAATCTGATACAGTGCTCAAGAGGGTTATCATGAATCATAATTGCTCTATTTTGATTGTTGAACTTCTCCTACGATGGATCGTAAAGTATTCTGGAATCAATAATTTTTTATCATAACTCTCATATTATGGTTAACTATTCAGAAAAAAAAAGTCTACCATTAAAATAAAGAAACTAAGGACTAATAAACTAATCAAAACTCTAAACAAAGCTCATATACATAGAAAGGTATATCCCCCTCCCCCCCAAACTTGAAAAGGACAATGTCCTCATTGTGCACCAAAGCAGGGGACACTCAAAATTTTAGATTATACCTTAATGATGCAGCTAAGGTACCGGGCATATAATCTGCAGAATCATTCTAAAATCTCCCCCCAAAATTGGGATAAATTACTTTCGGCTTATCCAGGCAGAAATTTCATCATAAAGGAATAGAATTAGACAAAATAATTTTCTATATATCAAATGAAATATTTACAAAAATGATTGAAAAGAAAGAAAAATGATTACATAAAAGATTAACCCTAGGAAAAATCTAGACACATCTTAACTACGACATTGGCAGCAACGTCGAAGGCAAAATTTTCTTGGATAAAGACTGACCCTCGGCTTCTAACCACCTCCAATCAAAGTCTCATTCGTCCCTTTCTAGAGAGTGTCCATACCTTCAAAAGAGAGTGTCCATACCATCAAGAGTAATCTCTCTTGATGGAGCCACTCCTTGACGAAGTCGCACTCCCTGTATTCCAAATTCCCTCCCCCAAATAGAGCATGTCACAAATCTTCCTTGGAAGAAATGTAATGCACTTGGGGAATGTGCTTTGAAGAGTGGGAAGTAAACACATCTCCAACGTCTCATAACCTATACTGCTCCCTTGCGAACATTCTCCCAAGGAGCATGTGATGTAAATAGGGGAAGCGCATGACCAATGGAGAGGGGTGGCGAGGGACAGCCCAACCCACCATCATCATCAAGGAATTCGCACTCGGGGTGGGTTGTAATGGTGTAAAGGTTAGAAACTGGGGGAAGATGGGTTCTTAAAATGAGGTTTCAGATTTGGGTTAGGTTTAGGTTTAGGGTAATGGGTAGTTTCGGTGGACGATTCAGCATCTGGTATGAGTTGTTGGCGCTTCAATTTCTCTACTTTCTTTATTGCAGCAAGGACCTTGGCCCTTTGTATCTCAAGAATTTGATCAAGTCATTTGATAAAATTTCTTGGGTTATGTTCCTCCATCATAAGGTTTAGGGATAGGGATGGAGAAAGAAGAATGGCTATGATATGGTAAGGGGTTGTGGGAGGGTATGGATTTATAGGAAAGAGGCTAGAACTTTGAACCGTCACTTCGAGTTAAATGTCGAGGTGTGGGCATTTAAGCTTGGGTAGTTGGCAAGTGGTAGAATTGAATGCAATGTATGTCTGCTTCCTTCATGATTTAAGTGGGTATGAAATCGAAGGTAATCGATAAGACTGGTCACTGGATTCGCCTGTTTCCTAGAGTTGTCGTTTACGATTTTAGGGAACAATAATGAGACTCTTGATGCTTCAATTCGTAATCACTACAATTTAACTCTATAAATCTCGAAAGTTGTAAATCCATACGCTAAGGTGATTATAATTCAAAAGAAAGGTCCTTACAATCGAATGCACTGTTGTACACTGTAGATCGTAGGGCATTTTCTGAAGAGCGAGGAGTGGCTTCGATTGGTTTTGGTCATGCTGCTGGTAGTTTCCACACATCTGCAGCATGGAATCCTTGATGGCAACAGTATGGTTTTGAACTCTTGTGGGGTAAAAAGGTACAACAAGGTCCTGAGGATCCTCCTGAGATGGGCCATAAGCTTCATCTTTTTGAGATGTTTGGTGCAATTTTATACCCAACTAAGAGTGAAATTTCATCTTCCATAACTTTAACTTTGGGAGAAATTCATCATTGACTTTAGTTCATATGGTACTCCCCACTTAGGAGGCTTATTCCTTAAAGACTCTGAACCAATCTTGTTCGATGCATGGTGCTCCACTGGTTCCTCGCTAAGGGTCTCAAAAAGTTCCCAAGCTTCCTCTGTAGTTAACATTTGAAACATTCCTCCACAAGCGACATCAATCATGTGTTAGGTCTATTCATTAAGGCCTTCATAGAAATCAAGCACTATTTACCAGCGCGGGGCCTCATGATGAGGGCAGTTGTTCAGAAGCTCATTAAGGCGCTTCCAGCTTTCCTCAAAAGTTTCATCCGATAATTGATTAAATGTTGTGATAATCTTTCAGATTCAATTTATTTTACTAATTGGGAAGTACCTTGTAATGAACTTGGTCTGTAATTCTTTTAAACTAGTAATTGAATTACAGGCAAAAAGTTCAACCACTGCTTTGCCCTCTCTTTTAAGGAAAATGGAAAAAACCTCAAACGAATGGCCTCCTTCGACAAGTTTTTAATTTTAACAATTGTATAGATTTCTAGAAAACTCATTACATACATATACAAATCCTCCTAACCAAACCCATAAAAGATAGGTAGGAATTGAAATACACTAGGTTTGATTTCTAAGGTTCCGTCACCAGCCACAGGGGGTAATTGAATGCATGAGGGAGGAGTAAGAGGTGTCAATGCATAATACTATCCCAATGTCTTAGCTACAAATTGGTTTTTCCCTGCCATAATGAATGGAATTAGAAACATAGCAGGATGGCTAGAACGGTTAATATAAATGTCTATTTTTGGTTTCACTTTATCTGATTTTTATTTTAGAAAGCAGGGAGAGAAAATAAATCTGAGCCTCTAGCTTCTCTAATCAAGGGAAGTGTTGAAACCTATGATTAGCTACTCTGAGTAAACTTGCAAAAGATTTAGAAGTGATTAAAGAAATTGAAATTATAAAGAAAAATAAAAAAAAGAAAGACAAATATTAGTTTTCAAAATAAAACAAAATAAGAAAAATTCGCTTCCCCAACAGCGACGCCAAAAACTTGTTTGAGATTTTATCGTACTAAGTCTTAACCTATTACAAGCGCACAATGGACATTGTAGTACTAGTATAGGATCGTTCCCACAAGGAAGGTATTTTTCTTATATGTTTTCTTAGATTTTAAAAACTTATATTTGTCTTTTAAGATCCTAAACTGCTAGAGAAATATGAATAAAGAATAGGTTATTTAAAACTAATTGCAGAAAATAAATCTAAATCCTCCTTTTTCCAGATTATGGTCGTCAATCACAATCCTTCAATTCTCGGATGTTTATAAAATTAAAGTACCATTACACCGTATTTCAGTCCTCTAGAATTTGGGCGTCAATCAAACTCTAAAATTCCTTAACACAAATTTATGCTAATCAATAATTTTCCTAAAATTTGGGCGTTAATCAAACTCAAGAAAATTGAAGATGGAAAAGTAAAACCGTTACACTAATCTGCAAATTCTCAATCTGAGTCATCAATTCAAATAAAAAACTTTTAGTTGTTTACAAAGTAGTAAAGTGCATGAAAATCAATCTAAACTAGAAAGCAATAAAAAGATCTTTCATTCCTCATGCACAGGCATCAATTGCTTCTGAGAAATTATGGATACTCTACTCTAATCTTCTTGCTCCTAATTGCAGTCGTCAATTGCTCTCGAGAAACCTTGGATATCTAAACTACTCTAAACTAAAGTTAATCAGAAGAAAACCCAACCTCAACCATTAATTGATGCTGAAAATTCTTTTGATAACACTTCTCTTATGCCGAGCCCTCTTAATTATAGATCATAAGGAGTCAGTTTACATTATTCAAATCCTAAGAAAATTCTAAAAACAAAAGTTTCCTAATATAATTCTACTTCTAATCCTGATTCTTCCTTGCTTTGGGTAATTGATGCGCTCAGGGATTGCTCCTTGATTTCAGCTGTAAAGTCCTTTAGGAGTCTCTCTTCATCAATCTTTTCAGATTTGATATCTGCCAGACATCTAATTCAAGAGGTCTTCTACTTATATGCATAGCTGTGTAGATCTCACGTTCAGCGGCAACATGAGCTTCTATTTTTGTAAAATCATAATCACGATATCCTTTTTCTGCACAGCTCTCTCTCAAAATGATTCTTCGTTATGAGCGATCGATTTTCTCTTTGTATTGCCTTTCCACCTAAAGCATTTCTTGAAGAATTGTAATTCACGATTTCTTATTCCTCTCTATTCATTCTATCAACTTTTACGATTTTTAGCTTTCAGGAGTAGTTTGAATCGTCTTTATGTTAAATCATCTTTCTTACTACTTTTTGAGTTCATTTTGACAAAGATTAATACTTTGGCATTCTTTTTCTATTTAACCTTAATATCTGCACATCATCAACTCATTAGTAGCAAACTATGGTCTAGCATCACTAAGTTAAGGGTGATAAAATGATAAATTATGTGACTGATCAAATACACAACACATAATTTGGGGGATTCATTCACATGAACCTTAAATTTCACATTTCAATTCTAATACATAGTAGAAGTCATTGTTCATAACACATAGCTAGGGCATTCAAAGCTTACGGGTTCAAAGTTCATATACAAAATTCGAATTTAATGCAATGCATAAAGTTCATACTCAAAGTCACATTCAGAGTTCATTTTTGAAGTTCTCATTCAAATTCATATTCAGAGTTCAAAAGCTTTCAATTCAGAAATCGATATTCGCATTTCAACTTCACATTCGAGTTTAAAGTCCCATGATCAAATCAATTTACATTACATGAATCTATAACTCAAAAATCGACATGTAATTGTGCATTGAGTTTTCCCTACCTCTATTTCGAAGTCGCAAGAAAGCAATGCAAAAGCTCCTATTGATGGACTTTATCGAAGACTTCTAGCTTATCAATTCCTACATGATGTTCATAGACTATGTGTCAAGGACCAATGGATCATATAGATTGAAGTTCTATAAGTTCCACCAAACAAAACTAAAGGCAGCTAAGACTACAAAATTCTCTTAAGCGATTTCAAAAATTGCTCAAGTGATTTTGTCAATTTCCAATGGCGCACTCAAACTCGCTCGAGGGAGTTTGACCAAAGAAATTTGGCCTAAATTTTGACGAAGATTCGCTCAAGTGAATTTTTCTGAACGTGCCTCACTTGAGGGATTTTTTTCTTTCGATCCTAACCGCGCCAAAACTTTACACAAACTTCCAAATCACCCACAAATCACATCTAAACTCATTCTACACTATCAAAACCTAAATCTTACCTATTCTATCGATGTATGCGATGATCAAGATGTTCGATATCGAAGGCAGCGACGTTTAACTCCTCGCTCCTTCGGTGATTCGATCTCATACTCTCTTAGATTCAATCTCACACTTTCCTTGATCATAACGGTGTTCAAGATCAATGTATCTTGGGGTGTACGGTAAACCAAAGATCTTCTTGAGTGAAGAAAAAGAGATCAAAGGCTAGGGTTTCTAAAGGGAAACAAGAGAAGAATGGAGCTAGGGCTTTTTCTTCTTCCAAAAACTTTGAAATCTAATAAGGTAGCAAAGGGCGTTCAACCCTTTTTATAGCACAAGGGTCTCTTGAGCGAAATCCCAATTCGCTCGAGCAATTTCCAATTTACAAAGGGCCAGTCGAAAACTCTCTCAAGTGAGTTCCAAATTCTCTCGAGCAAGTTCAAAATTCTCTCGAGCAGATTTTGATATGAAGGATTCTCTCAAACGGCTTCCAATTTGCTCAAATGAATTTGTCAGTTGCCTTTGTGACTGATGTGCAACTGTAGGATTTGTAACGATCCCATCGCGGCGATGCGCTCGCTTACAAAAAATATAGAGTCGCCACCCAGAGCTTTCTGTGTCTCGGAAAACCTAGTTTATTTTTATGAGCACCGAAGTGCTAAAAATACGACTCTGAATCTGGTCTACACCAAAGGCTCTTGGGTAGGGACTTCGGTTATCGATTGGGAAGGTGTTAGGCACCCGATCAACCCGCATAACGCGGTCTCTACTTATGGCCAAAAATAAAATGAAGCAAAAGAAAGGAAAATAGCTTCCTCTTACCCAAAAGGGGTTAGAATCCTATTTGTGCCCCTTCGTTCCTACCGAAAAGTCGGCAGCGTAATGACACAAATGGGAGGATGGAGGGAGCTAGAAAGAGATAGGAGAAGAAAGGGGAGAGCTAGAGCCCTCGGGCCCTCGTAGCACCATAGGAGAGCCTTGCGTGGCTTGCTTTGATGAACTTTTGAAGGCCTTGTATGGTGGAAAATGGGGTTCTAACTCCTAAGCCTTGAAGCTAAGAGGTAGGGAAGGGAGGCTAGGGGATCACACACACCTAGGCTAAGGGTTTTGAATGCAAGAACAAGCTTGAAATGACGTTGGGAGATTCTAGAATTTGGGTGAAAATGGTGCACGAAAGGGAGGAAGAACTTCTCACTTTGAGCTCTTTCTCTCTTAAGCAAACTTCTCAACCCCTAAACCAAGGGGTGGGGGTCTCTATTTATAGGAAATGGGTGGATTAGGAGACCACTTAAGTGCTAATTGGGGTTAGCAATTAGGTAATCTCAAATCTAAGGATTCCTAGGGTTTTTAAAGCCTTGATATGTGTGAGAAGGTCCTCCAATGGTGGATAATGGAGTGAGGCCTTAAGCCACTTAAAGGGTTGCAAATAGGTAGTGATTGGGTGCAACAGAACTACCAAAACACAATCCAAGGATCAAGGTGGTCAACAAGTCAAACCCTAATCACAATTTTTAGGGCAAAATTCAGAGGTTACTGTTCATATGCCTGACGCAACTAATAGTTACACCTGTCAAACGTACAGTAAAATAGTTTTAAATAGTGCCTGGAAGTTGGTTGGCGAGGGTGGGCCCCACCTTTAATCTTGGGGCAACTATTAGTTGCGCCAGGCTTAAAATCTGGGAGAATTGGCCTGGCACAACTAATAGTTACGTCAGGCAAAATTATAACTGGCGCAACTATTAGTTGTGCCAAATCCCTAGGGGGGCCCATATCAACTTACATTTCTGCCTTTTGGGCTCGGTTTGCCATATCTTTTTATGTATACCTCCGATTGGTGCGATTCTTGGACCGTTGGAAAGCTGACAACTCTACTTTTCAATGATGTGAGATTCGATCATAGTAGAAGGCCATAGCTAGTCCCGATGTGCCCCTCCTCATCTATTTCTTGATAAGGTTAGGTTTAGGTTCAGGACGGATTCTAAGGGTAATTCTTAAGGGATCACTAATGATCGAATGCCAAATAAAAGAGACATCTGAAGAGGCCCAAGGTATTACTGACGGGTCTGCTGTATTCAGGACAAACTTTAAACATCAAACAAGTAACATGGTGAGAAAACAAAAGCCCTGGATGCCAGACTAAACATTTGTTTCTCGAGGAAATCGGTTCCCAAGCGCTTCGCAACATTACTGGGCATAACCGAGGTGGAATGAGTTACGAACTCCCTATAGTCCGGGAAAGACATTCACTTTTCGAGATGATTTTGAAGGTATTTAATGTTTAAAATTTATTCTGCATGCAACAACTTCATGAGTAAGAGGGGTGATCGACCCACATTCAAAGATAGGCGCGAAGTAAACATACGCAAATCACATAAACATTGACTGTTTTACCACCTTATGCTTGTGCGTCTGTGTGGGAAAGCACAGATCTATTTTTTATTTTTCCATCATTTTATTTTATTTTTAAAAATTTTTGAACTGTTATTTTATGTGATTTTTTTAGAATTTTGAAGCTATTATTTTATGTGACTTTTTTTAGGAATTTTCAACTATTTTATGTGATTTTTTGGAAATTTTCAACTATTTTATGTGATTTTTTGGAAATTTTCAACTATTTTATGTGATTGTTTGGAAATTTTCAACTATTTTATATGATTTTTTGGAATTTTGAAGCCATTATTTTATGTGATTTTATGAGATTTTCCAAATTATTCTTCTATGTGATTTTTCCTATTATTTTTTGTGAATACTTCTGGCTTTTCTGTGGGGATTCTTTTTTGAATTTTTCTTTATATTTTCCTATGTAGGACCGGGGTGCTCATTATTCTCGGTTTACTTTTATTCTAGCATGGCTTTCTTGGCAAGTTGAAGGATGATCGAAATGCCGCCTTGGGAGCGCGTGCATCTATCGGGAGCGATAAAACAAACAAAAAGGAGTGGATGAACCGACCGTCCTATCTGGCCCGTACTAGGCCCAAGACCCGGCCTAAGTGCCTAACGCAACTAAAAGTTGCGCCAGGCCACTAGGGGCCCCAAAATAGCCTGGTGCAACCATTAGTTGTGCCAAGTAAAAAGAGGGCAAAATCTTGCCTAGCGCAACTATTAGTTGCGCCGGGCTTGGATGGGGAGGGATTTAAACAGCCAGAGTTTGGGCTGGTGGGGCATTATTTCAAATTTTTTCCCCCCTTCTTCCCTTTGAAACCGAAAACTGACTCCTCCTAGGGTTCCTTTACATTGCATCTATGCATGCCCCATTGCCGTTGCTTTGCTTGTGTGGATCGATTGTCGGCTCACGCTATATCAAAGACCCCCTCTCTTCTAAGAGGTAACCATTTAACACCTATTTTCTTTGATTTTTCTTGCTTTTTCTTGCAAATATGATCATGATCTTACATTCCTAGATGAAAAATAGTTTATTTCCATTGTAAGCATGTTGATTGATGATGTGTGAATGATTTTTTATGAATAATGCCTTATTATTGTGGTTTTATGGGTTTTATTAATGCATAATATATATATATATATATATATATATATATATATATATATATATATATATATATATGTAAACAATAATAATTTTTGTTTTTATTTTTATTTGTGCTTAGAAAAGGGGTGTTATTTTAATTATTCTGTTTTTATCTTGAATACCAAGCAAGGATACTATTTTGAAAACTAGTTAGGAAAAAGGAAAAAAAAAAATTATTTTTTGTTTGTTTGTTTTTTTTTTAAAGGTTAATTAATTAAAAAAATGATTTTTGGTTCCTATATATATTGAAAACTAATAAAGGGGAATGTGTTTTTCTTTTTTTTTTAATTTTTTCTTATCATTAATTAAGGAAAAGGATTTTGCCTCTAAAATTTTTTTTTTTTTTATTGTTTGCAAACTAAGGCATTGATTTATATATATTTTTGGTTTTAGTTTTTTTTTTGTAAAAGAGGGATTTTTTCGATTTTATGGACATAAGGGGAGGGATTTTTTGAAAGAAGGTTCCTTTTGTTTGTTTTGTTTGTTTTTTGATTTTATGAACCATGAAGAAAAGTATTTTTTTGGTTTGTTTTTTTCTAAAACCCCCCTTTTTTGACATAAAGGAAGGACTCTTTGGTTTTGATGATGATTTTTTTTTTTTTAAATGGCTCTTATTGTTAAACATAAAAGAAAGGGGATTTATTTTATTTTTTTATTTACATTTTAAGATAGAAAGGAGGGGATTTTTTTCGCATTTTCAACCTAAAAGGGATATTTTTTTTGCCTATGTATGTGTGCATCTTTATTTCCTGACAATGAATAGAAAGAGAGTGAGCATACTTACCTTCCCTTGGTATGTAGCACAAAATTCGTTCTTTACCATTGATATGTTCTAATATGATTACCTTTTGTTGCCCCAGCATGTTAGGCGAGGGTGAGCATATTCCTGAGGAGGGGCCTGAGATAGTGTACGGTCCACGGGGGGAGCAGTTCATCTGGGTAGATCGGAGAGCGGGCCCATGGCTTGAGATGCAGGGTGAGGCCGCCCAGGTCGGCCTCCTTCACCAACAGCATACCCACATTTCAAATTTTGGGATAGCGGGCAAGGTAAAAGAGAGGTTCAATTTATTTCTATTATGCAGCTTGCTTTGCCTCTGTGATCTGATGTGCATTTTTTGTTTTGAGTCGGGGACACACTTAATATTGTATTCCATGACCCGATGGGTGGCTCGACTTCCAATTTCTACCTCTATGTCCCTCCGTAGTGAAGGTCTTGCGTACAGTGGGCTTTGAGAGTTTCTATCACCCCCATGAGAAATTTGTTGCCTATCTGAAGGCCCTGATTGAACGATTTCACTCCGAGACGATGACCTTTCACATGCCGTATGCAGAGATCACTTTGATGCCCATCGATTGGGCCATAATTATCGACATCAGGATAGGGGGGATACCGATATTCGATCTCACGGTGCCGAGTCGAGAGGACATCATTTGATTGATCAGGGCATATCCCCCTCGTGGGCAGACACATGGCACTGAGCTCAAGATGTCTTGGCTGACCTCACTTTATACATCTGATGAATTAATGGATTTGGGTCAGCCAGACAGGGTGCTCTACATCATGTCAGAGCGGGAAATCGTCCTAGCCCGCATTACTCTCTTGGTCCTGCTTGGTAAGACCCTTTTCACCAATGTGAGCGGTGGCCGAGTCAGCCTAGCCCTGCTGAGTGTGATGGACAACTGGGGTGACGCCCATAGGTATGACTGGGGAGGAGCAGGGTATGCATGGCTGATGTACAACTTGGCTCGGGTCACGACCGGGGATTCAAAGTCTGCTGTTGGTTTTTGGGCCGCCCTAGAGGTAATTCCTCGTTCCTTTGCCTTTGCCATTTTCTTTGATTGACTTTATATGCTGCTGACCTGCTCTTATGTACTGCCCCTTTTTAGGTATGGGGATATCACCACTTTCTACTTGGGCGCCCACTTCTTCACTCGGTGGGGCTCACCTATCCTCTACTCAGCAACTGGAATCAGGCCCGACGCCGTGACGTAGGCCTAAAGCACCTGGAGATGGGTCTGAGGTCCCAACTCGACCTGATGGTTCCTGATTAGGTAAAACTCTTTTTCAACTTTGTTTGTTCCAGCTCAAAAATCTCCTTTTATTGATGTGCTAACTGCTTGGCCCCCCTCTTTTTTGGCTTGGACAGATCCTCCCTGACCCATACCTTGCATCTCCCTTCTGGGATCGAGCAGCTGTAGGCCCCTCTTGCCTTTTTAACAATTGTCGCATCGCTTTCTTCTATGGAGCATGGGCCAAGTTTTATTATTTGGGAGAGTAAGTGGTGCACCAGTTCCAGGTTACTATGCCATACCTATGGACCCTCCGACGGATGTTTGGTGTCCCGTTGGCAGTATTGAGGAGCTTACGGCTGCCTTCTTCAATAACGGGCTCCCCATCCATTCTCGCCATGTGCCCGGGGACTATCATCTTTGGTACGAGTGCTTGCCATATCGGTTTATCTTGCCGCGCTTTGTACCTACCACCAATTTTCTTACGTTCGGTGGCCCACTCGGTCAGGTAATTCTTCTTAGCTTGGATTAGTTCCCTTTATGCTTTAATTCAGCCTTCGTCCCTTCTAAGCGGATCTTTATTTTGTTCAAAGTTTGCTCCAGGGGATGATTTGGATGATGAAGGCGGGACGAGGGCAATTGATATGTTAGGGGTAGATCCCTCCGGTGCTGGCCCTTCTGGTGTGGGTCCCTCGGGCGAGGGATCGTCGGGTGCTGGTCCGTCAGGTACCTCTCATGCTGGTATCCCTGGTGGCGATCTGCCAGTGGTCTACGAGACCTTCCAGTGCTTGGATGACAGCTTCCTTTCGGGCCTCTGCGCGGACGTGGATCAACAAGCGAGGCTTTCTGCTGAGGCGGCCCATGTCCCTCCTCCTGAGGTGGTCCCAAGGATAATTCTTCTGATGGCTCAATCTCTCTCTATTTCGGCCTCCTTCTGCACATGCCTTTGAGATTGTCCTGATAACTGATGTTGTATCGTTCTGAATGTAGGACTTCAACTTGGCCATTGAACATGCGGAGTATCATCGTCACCTTGTAGAGCTTAGGGAGGTGGAGACGGTGAGTGACTTGCTGTTCTACTTCTCTTATTCATTTCATTATCATTTGTCCCTCAACTTATCCTGACTCTTGATTTTGACTGTGCCTCGCAGCGTGCCAGTGCCAAAGAGTCGCGCTCCTTGCTTAGTAGGATCTTGCAGGTGTGGTCTAGGGTGGGGGACATACGGACCTTCTAGAGCTCGTCTCATCGTCGCAAGAAATCAAAGGGCGCAAGCGAGGAATAGGCTTCTAGTTTTTATTTTGAAAACTCAGTACTCTTTGGGATTTGATTTGGATTTGTGTAAAAATTTTGGGTATGGTTGATGTGATACCTTGGATCATTATTTATTTTGGAAAATATTTTTAGTGTTTCTGCTCTAATTTTATGCCATGATTTCTTTGTATCGGATCTGTTTCTCTGCAGGATGGGTTTTGCCAAAATACTCTCAGAAAGCGACTTTTTGGGTCGCATTCATTGATGTAGGATCAGTCCTGCACATAAATAAACAAAGTAATTGCCAAACTGTTGGTGAAAGAAGGTGCAAAAAAAATAAAAGGGGTGTAAGTCCCCATAGCTAGGTCCCGAGATGGTTGAAGAGGGGGGGACCTGTAGTGTGGCGCAACTATTAGTTGTGCTAGGTTGAAGTCCTAGGAAATCTGTGCTGGCGCAACTAATAGTTGCGCAAGGCAAAAATGGGGGCAAAAAGCAACTGGTGCAACTATTAGTTGCACCAGGCTTAACCTGGGGGATAAAAACATTGGCGCAACTAATAGTTGCGCCCTGTTTAACCTGGGGGGCAGTGGGTCCTTATATACCCTAGTTAGTCCAAAAATCACTTCTTTTTTGTTTGACTTGGCCTCTTTGATCGGTTCTTTTTCTCTCTTGCTTTTCCAAGGCAGGTCCATCACCATACATCAATTTTTATCTTCTCAAAAGATCTTTGTACGTTTATGGACCCGCTTTCAAACCCTCCCTTACGTGGAAGGCCTGGAGCCAATTTACCCCCTTCCTTGGGCTTGGGGCCCAAATTTCTAACAGCCTAGTTTGGGAGCTTGAATGAGAGTGAGCACACCAACTTGGAGTGCCTTGGGCTATCTCGCCTTCCTTCTTTCTAGAGGTTCCTCCACAGTGGGAACTCCTTTACGCTGCCGCTTCATTTTAGGATGCGAATTTCCATGTATTCCGTTTTGGGAAGCGGGAGCTAACCCCAACCCTCGAGGAGCTGTCCAAATTGTCTAGCCTAAAGCTTCACAGGGGTGTTGTAAGAGTCACGCCTTTGTCGGGCTACTCCAAATCCATCCACCTTACTCTCAGTTTGAAGAAGCTTGAGTATGAGAAAAGTCTCATTGGGGGGCCCACAAGGTGTTCACTAAAATTCCTCAAAGAACTTTTCGGTGACGAAAGTTTCAGAAAATTGCCGGTTAGGAACATTTTCAACGTGAAAGCTCTAGCACTCGGTCTCATCTTTGAAATCCTCTTCTTTATCGGGGAGGGGGGGGGGGAGAGCTTCTCATTGGCAATTTGCGACATTTTGACGGAGCTGGAGGCGG
The DNA here is from genome assembly GCA_021018995.1 of Chloranthus sessilifolius. NCBI lineage: Eukaryota > Viridiplantae > Streptophyta > Magnoliopsida > Chloranthales > Chloranthaceae > Chloranthus > Chloranthus sessilifolius. Next base: position 149,978,116 of record CM037584.1, on the reverse strand, counting down.
GCCGATCCATGATGCATTTGGTGCTCGCCTAGCTGTATCGATGCCTTGATTCATTTGCTTTGGCAAGGTGGAGGGCCTTCGGGGGTGCCCCTTGTTGCTTTAGGTCTAGTTGGGTGAGCACCTTGCTGTCTTGGGGCCTGTGCCCCACTTTTATATTGCCCGAGGTGAGGTGGCTCAGTGCTTTCTGGGTAGGTGCCACTTGCTTGTAGAGGGCGATGTGTCAGCTCTGAAACTTTGGTTGACCGATGTCGAGCTGATATGGAGGCTTCATTGGCTTGACCGAACCTTCCCAATAGTTCGCTGTAGAGACCATGAGGGCATTACCCCCTTAGGATTGACCGGCAGCACCTTCTACTTCCCAATGCGGGTACTGCGTCAATTTGGCTGCCCTCAACAGGTGCCCTACGAGGCCAAACCCCCTCTATGTGATTTGATCTTTTCTAGGGGGTCCTTTAGAGACAAAGATCGGATTGCTGCTCTTTGGGAGATGTGTCAATCGACGCTGATGTGTGATATTAAGCAGGGAGATTCGGTTAAAACTTCTTCTGAGTACAAGGCCTGGCTATTAACCGAGCGGCCTGTTCCTGATAGTCTAGATTCGACAGATATCATTGATACTGGAGGCCCCTGGCCAAAGAAAGAGATGACACTCTGAGCCCGTATTGAGCTACTTGTGGACGAGAAGAGGGTCCTGCAAGAAATTTTGGTACAAGAAAAAGTTAGAGCAGAAACAGCAGAGAGCGGTCCTCCATTTGAAGGGATCACTGAGAGTCGCTTTTGGAGCCGTTGACTCTTCTCGAAAGAGGTATAAGAGCCTGCATGGTCGTTGGCTGACTGAGCGAAACGCCCGAGAAGACGACCTTTGTGCTGAGATTAGCACATTGAAGCACGAGCTGGGCCGCTAACTCCTTCCAACACATAACTTTTTGCATAGATCAGATACACAGGAAAGGGGCGTAAAACCCCTTTACAGATACACACATTTTTTTGGTATACATATTTCCTTTATGTTTTTGTTGTTTTTATTGTTATTTGTAAAAAGGGAAAGCACGCTAGTCATCACACCGGCCATTTTTTGAGATGTGGTGTAAGCGATGCATTTTGTAAATGAAAGGTAGTTTATCATATATATATCTACACAGATTTTTTGGTTTTTTCTTGGTTTTGTTTTGTGTATATATATTTTTTTGGTGCAATGCCTTAATCACCTTGTGAAACCCTGGGTCCTCTTTTGAGCATGGTCGAACCCCTCCTTGACTGGTTGGTTCTAAAAGAGTTTCAATAGTCTTACCAAGGCTGGAACGTCCATCCCTTTGGATTGAGTCAAACCTTTTTTCTTGCCTCAGGTCATATGTTTGACAAAGTAGTTTTTACAAAGAAAATTTTGGTCGGGACCCGTCTTGAACTAGCATGAGCGATCCCAAAAAGGGATCAGGGAAAGTAACCAAGAGGGCTCCTCAAGCATTAATCATTTCAATCAAACCTTTCTTTTCGTTTTCTTTTCCTTTTCACTTTTTTGTTTTATCTCCTTTTTTACCCATGGCATCCTTTCAAGTTTTCACCACGTCCATGGTTTTAGCTCTCTTACCCCAAGCACCCTTTCAGGTTTTTACCTGGTCCGCACAAACTCGCTATTTTTACCCATAGCGCCCTTTCGGGTTTTCACCACGTCCATCTTACTTTGAGTTTGTATTTTTATTATTATTATTATTATTTTCATCATTTTTTTTTCAACAACCACGACATAGATGCCGATTCCATCATAGCCGGCTGAATGGGGTTCTGGTATTGTCTCACAACTTGGCTTGTGTTGACTTAACGGATACTATGACTGCTTGTGAACCTAAAAGAGGGCTTTCTTTAGGGTGTAGCTTGGCCATGGGTTAGGTTGGGATTTGAAGGTATGCTAGGCTAAAAGGGCTTCCCTGATATGGCTTCAATTTTCTCAACATACTTTCTTCCTTGGGGATCTGACTGTACATGCCCCATGATTTTTTTCTTTTCGTTTTATTTCAGGCAATCTCTTTTTGATATTTTGCTTTCTTTCATTTTTTCTTTAGATTTTGATGGTAATTTCACTTCTCTCTCTTTTTTTTGTGTATGTACCTATATACATTTTTTTTTGGGAAAGGGGGTTATTAAAAGAAAGGCCCAGGCTGAAATGGGATAGCAAAGGATATCATCATTTTTAGGGATGCTTTTCGACTACTGTGTTTAGAATGATGGCCTCTTTTGGGTGGTCCTTAAGCAGTCACATATCTATTTCACCAATACTTACCTTATCGCGATAGACTATGAGCCAGATTTCATGAGGATTCGGAGTGAGGGTACCTCAACCTCAACTAGTAGGACGGCCTCAATTCCATACACAAGGGAGAATGGTGTTGCCCTTATAGCAGTACGAATCGATGTTCTATAGACCCATAAGGTGACGAGCGATGGTGCTTGATCTTGTATTGCTCACAGAAGGCTTGGATACGCTTATTTGCAGAATTTCTACCGTTGTCTGTGATGATATCTTTGGGTACTCCAAATAGGCACACAATATTATTCTTGAGAAACTTCTCGGCGTGACTAACTATGATGTTGGCGTATGATGTTTCTACTCACTTGGTAAAGTATTCAATGGCGACGAAGATGAACCGATGCCCATTTGATGCTTTTGGGCTAATCATTTCGACGACGTCAAGGCCCCAAGTAGCAAATGGCTAGGGAGTGGTCATGCAGTGTAGATCGATGGCAGGAGCATGTATCAGACTGAAGTGTTCCTAAAACTTGTAGCATTTCTGAATATGTTTGCAGCAATCCGATTCCATAGTGGTCCAAAAGTATCCCTGCCACAGAATCTTCTTAGCAAGCATGTGACCGTTGATGTGGGCTCCGCATACTCCTTCGTGGATCTCCTTCATGATGTTGGTCGCTTCACTTTCAGTAAGGCACCTGAGTAGAATGTTGTTGTAGGATCGCTTGTAAAGGCACTCCTCGCAAACGACGTAGCCTGCTGCTAGAAGTTGGATGGTTCGTCGGTCTGTCTTGGATGTACCCTCAGGAAAAGTTAGGGTCTTGAGGAAATTCTTGATATCTGAGAACCAAGGTGGCTCATCATCAGACTTTATAGGTTCCTCAATCTGGAACCAGAAGGCCAGCTCATTCCTTTGCTCGATCATGATCGGCTTTATCTCAGCACTTATGGGATTTCTATCATCGATGTCAATGTCACTAGTGCGTCAGCGAAGTGATTTCTTATCTGGGGGACATATGAGAATGTCACATCTTGGAAGCAAGCTATTAGATCCTTGAGGTGCTCATGGTAAGGGATCAATTTCTCATCTTTCATCTTCCACTTACCATTTGTCTGGCATATGATTAACTGTGAATCACCAAACACTCGAAGGTGAGTTACATTCAGATCGGGAGCCGCCTGCAGACTAGCGGGACAAGCTTCATATTCAGCCATGTTGTTAGTGTAAGGGAAGTTGAGCTTGATAGAGACGGGTACGTGGGATCCTTTTGGCAAAATCGTAATGGCGCTAACTCCCTGGCCTTATATATTAGTTGCCCTGTCAAAGTGCATTACCCAAGAATCTTCTGCTTCTTCTATATCATCTTCCGTCATAAAAAGGATGTCCTCATCAGGGAATTCAGTTCTCAAATGCTCATAATCTGGCAAAGGATTGTCGACAAGATGATCGGCGAGTGCCTGCCCCTTGATTGACTTCTGAGTGACGTACGTGATGTCGAAGTTAGATAATAAAAGTTACCAACGTGCAGTCCGCCCAGTGAGTGCGGACTTCTCAAACAGGTATTTCAATGGATCCATGTAGGCCAGAAGTAGAATGGCCTGAGATAGCAAGTAATGGCGGAGCCTCTGAGTAGCCCATACAAGAACCAGGCATGCTTTCTCCAGATGGGAATAGCGCGTTTCATAATCAGTAAACTTCTTGCTCAGATAGTAAATGGACTACTCTCTTCTTCCTATCTCGTCATGCTGCCCTAAGACGCATCCCATCGAGACTTCCGTCGTGGAGAGGAACATTAAGATGGTCTCCCTGGCTCGGGTGGTACCAAAATAGGTGGGTTAAGGAGGTAGCTTTTGATTTTATCAAATGCCGCCTAACAATCATCATTCCATTCAATGGGCGAGTTCTTCCTTAGTAGCTTGAAGATCGGCATGCAGATGGGTGTTAGCTGTGTAATGAACCGGCTAATATATTGTATTCTGCCTAAGAACCCTCTAACTTCTTTCTTAGTAGATGGCGGTGGCATTTCTATGATATATTTGACCTTGGCTGGGTCGACCTCGATCCCTCTCCTGCTGACAATGAATCCTAACAATTTTCCGGACATAGCACCAAAAGCGCACTTCTGTGGATTCAGACATAACCTGTACTTTCTCAGCCACTCAAACAGCTTCTGAAGGTTTACCAAGTGATCACTTCGCTACGGTGACTTGGCTATCATATCATCAGCATATACTTTAATTTCTCGATGCATCATGTCGTGAAACAGCACAGTCATAGCTCTTTGGTATGTTGCACTGCCATTCTTTAGCCCAAACGGCATGACTTTGTAGCAGAAGGTTCCCCAAGGAGTGATAAATGTCATTTTCTCACGATCAACCTCCACCATCTTGATCTGATTGTATCCTGAAAATCCATCCATAAAGGAAAGCATCTCGTGCTTAGCAGTGTTATCGACCAAGATGTCAATGTGTGGCAGTGGGAAATCATCCTTCGGGCTCGCCTTGTTCAAATTTTGAAAATCGATACACATGTAGACCTTTCCATCTATCTTCGGTACAGGCACGATATTAGCTAGCCACTGCGGGTATTTGGATACCATGAGAAACCCCGCATCATACTGCTCGATGACCTCATCTTTGACTTTCAACATCCACTCGGGTCAGAGACGTCTCAGCTTCTGCTTAACCAGCTTCATATTAGGGTAGAGAGGTAACTCATGCTTAACCAAATCAGTGTCCATACTAGGCATGTCCTCGTAGGACCAGGCAAAAATGTCTTGGTATGACCGAAGGAATTCAATCATGCTTTTTCTTTGTTCGGGAGATAGCAACGTTCCGATCTTTGTTATTTTGGGAATCTCCTCAGTCCGTAGATTAATATCCTCTGTCTCTACGACAACGAGGGAGGGCCATGCTCAAAGTCGACAAACCAGTCAAGGAGCTCATTGGGGAGCTCCTCCAAAGGACTATCCTCTTTCTCTTCATGTATTTCTACAGGAAAGGGGTCGATTTTTCGTGGGACGGGTATTTCAGTTAAGGCATCATTTTGTGGGACTTTTTCTGGAATTTTAAATAATGATATTTTTGGACTTTGGATTTTTTCAATGTTTTTGGGATTTTGTATTTTTTCCATGTTTTTGAGATTTTTATTTTCTTCGGAGATGGACCCTTGGCAAGGCAAGTTACTATATATACAAGGTATTGCCTGCCAAGGGCTTATCTCACTTTTTATAGGTTGTTTTTTTTTAGAAACAGGTGTCAAACTTTAGGCCACTCCCTGCTTCCAGGGTTTGGGGCAAAGATGCCCAGTTGCGTACCTGAGGGGCCGCTCCTTTACCTGTTGGGATGGAGGGTGCTGATTGATATGGCTTATTGGAGTCAGCCTCCATCATATTGATCCCCAATTCATCTGAGATGATGTCCTCAAACATTAATACTATTTTATGGTGATTTACCACAGGGGGTGTTTGTTCAGGTACTGATCGTTGTTCCTCAAAGAGGGACAACGCAGCCAAATCTATTTCCTTGCTAGGAAGGGAGATCTGGGGATTGGTGGGATGTATTGGGGCTGTGGGTTTGTGTGGGGTGAAATGGGTTATCCCATTTCGATCGATCTTTATGACCCCAACGCTGACGAAGGGATTCCCTGATGTGCGGCCTAGGGTGAGGTTTCTCTTCTATGTTGATTCCTCAAGCTCTTGCAGCTCCAGCGACCATAGCTTTCTCTTTAGCCTCTCGGACATCTTCCTCTGTGGGCCTGGAACCTAGCCCAAATCTTACTTTCTATTCCTTGGCAATAACTGGCTCTCTTCTGCCCAGTAATCTAGGCCCAAGCCCTTTACCTCTCTGATAGCCCCACTTTTGGAGCATAGCCACTACTGCTACCATATCGCCTCCTGTTTTAGGCATGATGCCCTCCATGGGCTCCGGGAGTATTGCCGATACCTCATATTCAAAATTGTGGAGGTCAACGTCCTCAGCAGTGTGTAGCACATCCAACATATAGGGTTTTTCTAAACTATTAGCGGCCTTTTCTTTCTCACTGTGCCCCTCGCCACTAATCATGATAATCTTGTGCCTCGACGCAAACTTGAGTTTCAGGTGCAAAGTGGAAGGTATGGCTCCGACCTCATGCAACCATGAGCGCCCTAACAACAGATTGGATGAGGATTTAATAACCATTACTTGAAATAAGATGGAAAAGGTCATTGGCCCTATCAACGGCTCAAGATCAACTTCTCTCATTATTTCTCTCCTGGTATTGTCAAACCCTCTAGCGCTAGTTTTGGTGGGCCTTAACATGCATGGATCGACCCTGATCTTAGTGGCGGTTCTTAACAGGCAAATGTTCAATGCGGACCTATTACCAATCAAAACTAGGGAAATGACCATATTTCCAGACTCAACGATTATGTTCAAAGACTTTGAGTGGCTACATCCTTCCTCAGGTAGATCAGCATCAGAAAACGAGATGGCATTCGGAGCCATCACTTGCCCAATTATCTGCCCGACTTCATCTGGGTTAACTTGGAGTGATACATGCGCATTTTTTAACGCTCCCCTTAATGCTTGAAAATTGAGTGGGGATGTCATCAACAGATCCCAAATGGTTATATGGGCGGGCATTCTTCTCAGTTGAGTCTCTAGTATATGTTCTCGACTCATTTTTTTGAAGGGGTTCACAATGCTATCTTTCTTCCCCTCTGGTTGGGCTTGTGCTTCTACCGGTGCTCTAGGCTGCTTCGATATCCTCCCTGACCTGGTAACAAAATCTACTGCCCCTTCTTTGTTACTGCTATCGGCATTGACATTTATTTACTTGTAGCTTAGCGGGACCTGATGAGGATCATATGCTGGTCCTGAGAGCTGAAAAGGTATGGCTGCCAGTACTTAAGGCACTTATATTATGGGCTCAGGAGGTGTGGGCAACACCTGATTTATTTCGGTGGTAGTGGGTTGGGTGGAAAAATTGGGCCAAATAGAGAAGGTGAAGCTTGAGGGTGGTGGTATTAGGGGGGAGGAAAAAGTAGGCCATTGATAGCTGGTAGGTGCTGGTGGGAGATGGGGGGTTTGATGGGCTGTTAGGTAATTGACCAGGGTGGTGGAGTCAACTGGTGGCTGAACTTGGGGTGCGGGGATGGGTGCAGGCCATTGATAATTTATTGGTGCGGGCGTGGAATTGGGGGCCTAATGGCTTATTGGGTAATTGATGGGGGTGGTGTGTATGGTTGGTATGTATTAATATGTACATAACTGATGGGTGTGGTGGATGGAAAGTATGCCCTGAGATCTGGGTTCAATTTGCGTGTCGGGTCGGGTAGGGGAAATATTTCGACAAATACAGGGGTTCAATTACCTCGATACTCCTCTCTTCAATGTTTCTTGACAATGTGCTATATAACTCTCCCAATCACTAATGCAATTGGACAGATCAAACATAAACTCCTCTTCATTTTCTATCATTCCGACGGTGGGTCTGGGATCTACTCCTCCGGTAGGATGTGGGGGTAGTGGCACCTGATGAATATTTGCATGCTGAGAAGGTGTAGGGGGAATGATTTTCTCGGCATCAATCAAATCCCGCATCGCATGCTTCAATGGGAAGCAGCGATTAGTTGGGTGACCCAGACCCTGATGAAAATTGCAATGTGTATTCGGGTCATAGTTCTTTCGGATTGGATGGGGAGGAGGCTGCGGTTGATGAATAGTGACTAATCCTTTTTCCACTAACAAAGGCAGAAGTACACTCAACGATTGCTCTAGGGCCGTGAAAACTCGGTCGTAGCGGGCTCTCCTCTGCTTCAAAGTCATTTGCATTCCTTGCCCATTCCCTATTCTCTGCATCTGCTTAGGCCTAGCTGGTGCTAGCGGGACTGTCTGAAATTGAAACGGGGTTGTATTGTTATTAGGCCTGATATTGGCAATGTTCTGGACATCGGCCCCAGTTCTTTTATCATTTCTTTACTCTGAAAACCTCTTAACTCCACTGGGTCCACTTGGCATGATCCTCCCTGATGGCATCCTCACATTGGTTAGCATTTCTCACCAAATCAGTAAAGCTGGACTGCTGTTGGTATACCAAGAAGTTCGAGATCACTGGCAGAGTATTTTTTGAGATCATCTCTATCTGCTCATCATCAGGTATTCTATTTTTGACCTGAGCTTCCAGTGCTCTCCAGCACCCTAAGTAGTCGCTGAAGGTCTCAGTCTGGTTTTATTTCAAATGGGCCAAGTTTGACTTACGCGGCTCAATGCCTATATTGTAGACATATTATTCTTGAAAGAGGTGCATCAAGTCCCTCTATATTTTTATCATGGATGGTTCTAAAGATGTGAACCATCTCAAAGCTGGACCGGTCAGACTCTTCTGAAAGACTTTTATTAGTAGTCTTTCATCTCCTCTGTATTGGCACATGTCCCCACAGTAGGACTTCAAGTGCACAATAGGATTGCCAGTGCCATTATATTTGTCGAAGGCCGACATTTTAAATTTGGGGGGTAGGGAGACCTCAGCGAATAGACATAAATCTGTGAAGTCTATGGCATGGATTTCAGCACCACCCATTTTCATCAGTTGCTTTTGTATTTTGTCCAACTGTTGTTTCAGCTGCTCTGACTCTTTTGATACAGGGGCCGCTTTCTCGGCCGTTAGTTGGACTTCACTCTAGGCCACTAGGGGGTGAGAAATTATGGGAGGAGGGTTAAGGCTGGTCAATGCCCCAGTATAGGCTCCGCTATTCCTAATCTCGTCCTCCTCATACTATTGGTCGGCATAATGTGCAGTAAGGACGGGATTCTCTTGCTGTTGTACGGGTTGGATGGGAATGATGTGAGTGGGGGTTGGGTGAGCCAATTGGGGGTGAGGGAAGGTTTTTTGGGAGATGGGAATTTGGTTTTGAGGTGGGGCCTGATGGGGACATTGGGTATGGGGGAAGGATTGGAGATGGCCTTGGGGTGTGGGGCCATGGGAAAATTGGGCATGGGTTGGAGTCGGTTGTGAAGGTTGGGTGAAATGTTGGGGGTATTGTGGAAGGTATGAGTGTGGGGTTTGGGTTTGGGCTATGAAGCCTTGGTCATTTTTAGCTAGGGGCCACTGATGGGTTTGGGCCATGGGCCCTTGGTAGGTTTGGGCCATGGGCCCTGGGTAGGTCTGGGCAATGGGCCCTTTATGGGTTGGGCCAAGGGTCCTTGATGGGTTTGGGCTATGGGCCCTGGGTAGGTTTGGGCCATGGGCCCTAGATGGGTTTGGGCTATGATCCCTAGGTAGGTTTGAGCCATGGGCCCTAGATGGGTCTGGGCCATGAGCCTTGGTTAGTCTGGGTCGTGGGCCCTTGATGGGTTTGGCCCAATGGGCCTTGATGGGATTGGGCCATGGGCCCTGGGTAGGTTTGGGTGGTGGGGTATTGGGCCATGGGGCCCTGGGATATATGGGAAAAGGGGGTTTGGGCCAATGGGCCTTGGGGTATGTGGGAGGTTGGAGATTGGGCCATTTGGCCTTGGGGTGTATGGGTAGTGGGAGGTTAGGCCATGGGGCCTTGGGGCATGGGGGTAATGGGGGTTTGGATGGTGTGGATTATGGGGGGTTGATCGGGGTCATTGGGGAGTGAGGCATAGAGATTGGCTAGGGTGTGAGATGGGTTTAAGGACATGGGGTGTGGAGGAGGGGGGGTGTTTTGAGAAGCCTTCCACATGGAGTAGGCTTGGAACATCTCCTCCATCATGGTCATGGAAGGAGGATTGGATGTGGATGGAAGATTTAAGGGATGATTGGGTATGGATGAGATGGAGGTGGAGGGAAGATTGGGAATGGCCATGGTAAGTGATGGGATACGAGATGGATTGAAGGAATGGGGTGGGGCATTGGCAAAGGGGGATGATGAAGGATAAAGTGTGGGAGTTTGGGAAGAACCGGGTGTGGCCCCGGTAAAAATGGGCATGACCCGGGTAGATGGGGGGACTTGTGGGGGATCGAATAGGGCGAAAGTGGTGTATGTGAATGTGGGTGGATCAGGCCTATGGGGGGAAGATGGGAAATGAGGCATGGATGTGGATTGGGGGAATGGGTTTGGGTTTTGTAGGGGTGTCGAAGGGAAATGAGGAGGATTTGGCATGGGTATGGTTTTGGCAAAAGATGGAGAATGGGGGGTTGGGCTTTGGATATTTTGGGAAGTGGTGGTTGGGAAAATGGGGGTGCCAAATGGGCCAGTAACAAAAAAGGGAGGTTGGGTGAGGGGGATGGTGGAAAAAACTTCTCCCGAATGGGAGTGGGTTTGAGAATGTGGCGGGGATGAGTCAGGATCGGCGTAAGCTGGGTCCACTACCCACGACATTCTACGGGAACGGGTTGGGTAAGGGTGCCTTGGATAAGGCCCAAAATTCCTCCTCCTTCCCCTAAAGGACGGCGGAGGGCAAGATGATGCCGTTGTGCCGGCACCACAAACTATTATATATATATATTGGCTTTTGATTTGCTTTTTTTATTTTTTTAAAATTTTTGGAAAACGTTTTTGAAAGAGAAAGGTTTCGAGGCCTTGGAATTTCCTTTTCGGGTGGCTCTCGTACCCTAATTCAAGACTCGTGACTACGATTATGACGCACTTTGGAGGAATTGAAGGAGAACCTTCGATCTATTGAAGGCATGGAAATCGAGGCAAACAACTCGATCCCCCGGAATGAGCCAAAAATAAGTTGCCCTTTTTGATCGGTGGGGGCATATTGGCTATCGGAGATGGCGGGGCCCAAACAAGGCACTAAACACACTGATCAGGGGACTCGAGAAGTGAAAAGGGCCACAAATTCGGGTTGGTGTTCTGCAAAATAGACCTGGCGTAACTAATACACGCGCCCAAGTTGCAGGGGCCCTTTGTTACACTGGCGCAACTATTAGTTGCGCCAAGGAAAAAAGAGGGATTTTAAAGCTGGCGCAACTAATAGTTGCGCCAGTTATAAATTCCCATTTTTTGCACTAGCGCAACTAATACTTGTGCCAGGCAAAAATGGTGCGCTAGATCTGATGATAGCAGACACCAACACCCAAGATGAGTCTCTTTTTTTGGTTTTTATAGAAGCTAGGCTTTCGAGAACTGACCTGATTTTTTTTTGTGATCGATTCTCTCCTCATCGCACCTAAAGGGTTTGAGTCCAGTATAACTCGCTAGTGCGCTCCCCAAGGGTTTTAAGCTTTGAAATGGGAACCCATCCAATATACCTCCGGTGGGAGCGCCTTCTCAGATACTAAGTGGGCTGGGACTTTTCTGGATCATCACCACTAAGGGCTACCGCCATACTAAGACCCGAGTGGTTGTGTGTTTGCCTAATCCCAACCCCTTTAAAATCTACCCTGTAAAAGCAAATTAATTAAGCTCCCTAACTTGGTTCAATTTTAATTTTTTCAAAGCTTTTCTTCTTTTTCTAAAAGTTTTCTTTAGTTCAAAGGCCGGAGGTGATGATCCGGTGCCGCCACTATGGGCCGGCATCCACTATTGGGATATGAGTGCGCAAGTAGGCCCGCCAATCGGCTAAGGCACTTTAAATGACAGAAAATTAAAGAAATTGAAAGACAATGCTCAAGTAGGCCCGCCGATCAGCTAAGGCACTAAAAATGACGAAACAATAAAGAAATTTAAAGACTATGCGCAAGTAGGCCCGCCAATCGGTTAAGGCTCGTAAATGGCATAAAAGTAGGGGTAAGTAAAATGACTTAATCAGAGGGGTGAGTAAAAAAACAGCAAAAATAAAATTAAAAAAATATAAAAAAACAGCAATAAAATGTTAGAAAAATAAAAAATAAAGAGGCCTAGTTCAAGGGGAGGCTCTACTAGCTAGTCCCCAGCAGATTCACCATCTGTGCAACCGTGGGATTTGTGACGATCCCATCGCGGTGATGCGTTCGCGTGCAAAAAATATAGAGTCGCCACTCAAAGCTTTTGGTGTCCCAAGAAACCTAGTTCATTTTTATGAGTACCAAAGTATTAAAAATATAACTCTGAATCCGGTCTAGACCAAAGGCTCTTAGGTAGGGGCTTCGGTTATCGATCGGGAAGGTGTTAGGCACCCGATCAACCCGCTTAACGCGGTCTCTACTTATGGCCAAAAATAAAATGAAGCAAAAGAAAGGAAAATAGCTTCCTCTTGCCCAAAAGGGGTTAGAATCCTATTTGTGCCCCTCCGTTCCTACCGAAAAGTCGACGGTGTAACGGCACAAATGGGAGGATGGAGGGAGCTAGAAAGAGATAGGAGAAGAAAGGAGAGAGTCGGAGTCCCCGGGCCCTTGTAGCACCATAGGAGAGCCTTGCATGGCTTGCTTTAATGAGATTTTGAAGGCCTTGTATGGTGGAAAATAGGGTTCTAACTACTAAGGCTTGAAGCTAAGAAGTAGGGAAGGGAGGCTAGGGGATCACACACACCTAGGCTAAGGATTTTGGATGCAAGAGCAAGCTTGAAATGAGGTTGGGAGATTCTGAAATTTGGGTGAAAATGGTGCACTAAAGGGAGGAAGAACTTCTCACTTTGAGCTCTTTCTCTCTTAAGCAAATTTTTCAACCCCTAAACCAAGGGGTGGGGGTCTCTATTTACAGGAAATGGGTGGATTAGGAGACCACTTAAGTGCTAATTGGGGTTAGCAATTAGGTAATCTCAAATTTAAGGATTCCTAGAGTTTTTGGAGCCTTGAGATGTGTGAGAAGGTCCTCCAATGGTGGATGATGGGCTAAGGCCTTAAGCCACTTAAAGGGTTGCAAATAGGTAGTGAATGGGTGCAATAGAACTAGCAAAACACAACCCAAGGATCAAGGTGGTTAACAAGTCAAACCCTAATCATGATTTTTAAAGCAAAATCCAGAGGTTACTATTCATATGCCTGGCGCAACTAATAGTTGCGCCCGACAAATGTACAGTAAAACAATTTTAAACAATGCCTGGAAGGTTGTTCGCTAGAGTGGGCCCCACCTTTAACCTTGGCACAACTATTAGTTGCGCCAGGCTTTAAATCTGGGAGAATTGGCTTGGCACAATTAATAGTTGTGCCAGGAAAAATTATAACTGGCATAACTATTAGTTGCGCCAAATCCCTAGGGGGGCCCACATGAACTTACATTTCTGCCCTCCGGGCTTGGTTTGCCATATCTTTTGATGTATACCTCCGATTGGGGTGATTCTTAAACCATTGGAAAGCTGAAGACTTTTCTTTTCAATAGTGTGAGATTCGATCATAGTAGAAGGCCATAGGTAGTCCCGATACACCCCTCCTCATCCATTGCTTGATAAGATTAGGTTTAGGTTCAGGACGGGTTCTAAGGGTTAGGATTGATTTCTAAAGGTTCTGGGTGGGTTCCTAAAGGACCTAGGGTGATTCCTAAGGGTTTGGAAGGGTTCTTAGGGGTTCTAAGGTGATTCCTAAAGGTTCCATACATGCCATCAAAAGCTCGAGAGTGCACCTCTCTCGAAAGCTGTTTCGATCAGGCCTTGGGCCAAATTTGGGTGTCTACAATTGAAATAGTCCATGGACCATCCGCAAAACCTGTTTGTTCAATTTCACCTGCACACAAATTCACAACAAATCATAGAACCACAACAACTATACATATGTAGAAGTGGACACAAGAAATAGTTTGAAATTCTAGTGCATGTGGCGTATACCATGTTAGACACAAACACCTAACCCGGTGTGTTTGTGTTCAGAAATTTCAGGTTATTACATTCTCCACTCCTTAAAGGAATTTTTATCCACAAAAATTCACCACGTGATACCAACTGTGATATCAACTATAATAACCCGTTCATTCAACTCACCAAGTGCCTAAATCGATAATCATTCAACGTGCAATGCTTAAACAAACACTTTCATGGCTAAGAGAACGTAATCATAACAGATTGGAAAAATATGCCCACTACTAATTGGTGTAAGGTTCTAAAATTTATAGCAACCACAAACAACTTTTAAAGACATCCTAAACCAGGTCAAAAAATTTCTATGGCATCCTTTATGACATACAATTTAAGTCGCCCATTAAATTATATCATCACCACCATTTTATATTCTTGTTAAATTTTTCCTCTCGAAGTCTCGTGCATAATTCAAAAAGGTGTGGATACACATCACGTATATCTGCCTTGCATTCCCAGGTGGCCTCTTCTATTGAGTGGTTACGCCACTTGACGAGCACAAGTGGAATTTGCTTGGTCCGCAAGGTCTGCTCTTACAACCAAAAATCTGTAACGGCTCTTCCGCTACGATTAGATCCTCTTGGAGTTCAATGGGTTGGTTGTCCAAAACGTGAGTGGGGTCTTTCACGTACCTCCACAACATCGATACATTGAACACATTATGCAAACTCGATAGTTATGACGGTAAAGTAATCCAATATGCCAATTCCTCGACCTGGCCTAGTATCTCAAAAGGTTTAACGTAGCATGGACATAGTTTCCACATCTTTCGAAATGCATCATGCCTTTAGTCAGCGAGATCTTGATGAAAACATGGTCCCCATTCTGAAACTCGACATTTGTCCTTTTGAGGTTGGCATAGCTCTTTTGTTGGCTTTGAGCATCCCTCAACCTCTCACAGATTAAACAAATCATTTCTATCGTGCTTTCAACGATATCTGGACCCAATAAGAGTCTCTCTCTGATTTCCTCCCAATTGAGTAGAGACTTGCATCTTTGACCGTATAATGCTTCGAAGGGTGCCATTCTGATAATTACTTGATAACTATTATTATAAGCAAACTCGATTAGGGGTAGGTGTGTATCCCATGATCCTTGGAAATCAAGCATACAGGCCCGAAGCATGTCTTTAATTATCTGATTCACCCTTTCAGTTTGCCCATCGGTATGCAAGTGAAATGTCGAACTAAAATCTAGCCTAGAACCCATTCCTCCTTGGAATTGTTGCCAAAACTACGAGGTGTATAGTGGGTCCTTGTCTAAAATGATGCTGGCAAGAATACCTTGCAGTCTGATGATCTCCTTGAGGTATAACTCTGTAAGCTTACTGGTTGTATACCTCGTGTTGCATGGTAGGAAGTGGGCATGCTTGGTCAATCAATCAATGATTACCAAGATAGCATTGTGCCCTTTAACTGTTCTTGGCAATCCTCAAATGAACTCCATGGATATGTGTTATTCACTAAAAAGTATCACTTTTCACCTCTTAACCGAGCCTTTGCTGGACCTTGAAACTCACTAATAATCATTTGTTAAGTGTGTTTTGTAGTTAGTAATAAATTGTGCAGCTTAATATAAAATCCCTACTTATTGGTCTAAAGAAGAGAAATAAAACATGTAAAGATGACAGCTGAGCCAAAGCCTAATGGAAAACCCTAGTAGTGCTCACCATGGTGACTCATTTGCTGGTCATCATTGACCAAAAGTCTAGTAGATGACAGAAGTTAGATGAGAATGGAGGATGTTGCAACAACAAGTGTAATGCATCAGAGGATCAAAAGCCTCACCTCGCAGAGTTGAGGAGCTCCCTCGCAAAGCTAAGGATGCAGTGAAAGCTGCCTTCGCATAGATAGGATGTGCAATTAAGAGGAGAGAAGTAAAGAAATTGCGAAGATCTCTCACCTTAAAACCTTCAGAATTTGTGCTCGCGAAGCTCTCGCGGAGATCGAGCCTTAAAGTAGCCGCACACAGAACATAGCTAGTCCACATTCATAAAGAACAATTTGTCATCTCACGGAGTTCTCGTGAAACCCTGGAAGAGAGAGATGCCTAGAATTTTCCTCACGCAGCTCTCGTACACTCAGAAGCCTAACCAGTTATTATGCGAGCACTGGAGCCAACCTGCGTGAGTATCCAGTGAGAGGAACTTCTGAAGCTCTACTGGGCGAGAAATTTAGGCATTCCAAATCACCTCTTTTACAGCATTGTAGCGCAAAGTAGCTGCGCAATAAACAGAGAATCTATCGCACGAGTGAACAATCCTCCTAAGCAAAATGCTCCTCCGCGAAGGCTCTGCCACTGCGCGAGTGAATTAATGCAGTTGTTAGCCTCGCGAAGCTCGTGCTCTCCACTTCTCAATTTTAACTCAAGGACCTTTTGGGAATTTCCTAAGGTTAGGGCACACTTCTCGAGGCATGGATTTTGAGGTACACATCTCAAGGCATTCAAGGGTTGTAATAGTGCCACATCTGCTAGAAAAATTAGGGTTAATCTCTTTTGAGCCAAGGCCGTATAGACAAAATATATAAGCTATACTTAGAGTTTAGTATTTTCATCTTTCCTTCATCCTCTGTAGGCTAAGAGCTCCAGCAGGCTAGGGTAGGGTTTGATCATCACTTTTTCTTATTTTTCTTCTCTCTTAGCCCAACATTGGCTAGCTAATCCTTTTTTAAGCAGCTAGGTTTAGTTTTATTATAGTTTTGTAATAGGCAGTGTTGCTCGACTTCTAGTGTGCTGATTTATTGTGAAATGATAACAGCAAAAAAATAAAAATCAAAGAAAAATAGAGGGTGGATTCAGCACAACTAAAATAGCCTAGACATGCAAGATACAGGGTCTTTTGTAGCAAGTTTTGATAAGTAAGAGTTTGTCCATAGGGAAAATGGTCTAAAGCTCCAAGGGAGCCATCTTTAATAGGCTCTCCAGATCTGACTAAAGATCTGGCAATCCTAAATGGAAGGGGATTTAAGGTCACTATTGTTTAAATTCGATGGTAACTTAATGCCTAAACTATAGAAATTGTTGAGAAGAATGATGGAGTGTGAGAAAATAAATATAAAAAGGGTGAGAAGTAGGCTATTAGGTACAGATCTGATGGGTTTTATAGCAAAGACTCAGATTTGCTGCTATAGAAGTCCTGTTCAACGGCCACATTATCACCAAAGAGGAGAAAGGATCCAACTCACCCCTATGCCATGATCCAATCCCTTATGGCTATAACCTGTCCAATAGAGGAACCACACTCCATAGATGGGTCAGAACATGTTTATCATTGTAGGCACTACTTCATCCAGGCTACCAACTCAAGAATCCATAAGAACCTCAACCTCTAAAGTTCTGTGTGTGGGGCATAGGCCTGCAATGTGCACTAGCCTGGACACACAAGACAGCAAGAGTTTGAGTACTAGCTTTAGATCTAACTGTTCCCTGCTTTAGAGAGACAGCAGTGATCCAGTCACAAGCCTACAATCTCTACAGCCACAAATCTGCCCTCTGATGGTGGGTCTATACACATACAAGGGAGTCTATCTCTGCACAATCTCTCATAGGGCTACAAGCATAAGCGCAGAGAAGAAGAATCTGTTTTAGATCTGTGGATTGGCCTCACCCTAGGGCTATAACCTGTCCACTTAAATGGCACAGACTATCCACAGAGGCTATCCTCCTCAAAGAGGTCTGAGACAGAACAAGTAGATTGCTGCCACCCCCATGTTCGCAAGGCTACTAGCTCAGGCTCCCATGGGGATTCAGATTTAGTGGATCCTTTGGTGGGGCATAGGCCTGCATATGTGCCTAGCTTGGACACAAAGGTCATTGGATCTAAATAAATCCTTGAAAACAATCCTCCATTGCTTACAATAAAACTTAGCAATGGAGGATCTCAAGGCAGCCCCCTGTACAAAAAAACCCTCAAACACAAATCCCATACATGTATAGCATCCTATTATAAAACATCATTAAAACTATTCCATATACACATACAAATGCATAGCTAGCAAGTGCTGGACTATGGAGAGAAGAGAAAGGAAAAAGATGCTACCTAAACCCTAACCTTAACCTACTGGAACTCTACAGCTGATTCAAGAAGATCGCCTCCCTTCTAAACCTAAACTAGGCTTAGGCTTATATAGCAGTCAATTCTAGGAGCATTAGGGTTAGGAAAACCCTAATTTAACAATGTAAATGTCACCCATTTCTATTCCTTGGATGCCTCGGGGCACGTGCACAGAGATTAGAGCATTGGAGTGCATGCCCTAGTTGCTGGAAGTTCCCAGACTGCCCCTGCAGAAGTGGGGGAAGTTAAGATCTCGAGCCTTGCTAGGTAGCAAGGATTTCCAGGTCTTGTTGCATGATAGAGTTGTCATTGCGGGATTGAATTGACTTAAAGCTCTTGCAGCCGCGGGATTGATAGTTTGGTCATCGCGGGATTGCGCTTTCCATTTGAATGGCACAGGAATTGTGCGCGCGTTTCATTCCTTAGTGAATCTCGTGGGGATCCCCGCAAAGAAGCAATATGCATAGGCCTCTGGATTATGCGAGTAGTTCCCTGAAGATCCGCATCCCGCGGCCACTGCATGACAGCTGCGCGGCGAAGTGCCTGGAGCTCTCTCTCCTCAGCGGATCGTGCGAGGATTAAATGGTCCTCTCTTAAGCTGCGCGAGACTGCGCGAGTGCTTACAACTGAGCCTCGCGAGAACTACGTGAAGTCTGCTTCTTGATCCCTTCTGTCATTAATCTGCATGAGAACAGTGCGAGCAGTTGGTGTTCTGCCTGGAGAGACCCGCGACAACTGTGCGAAGCATTCTTTCTGAATCAATTGAACCCTGCGACATCTGCGCGAGGCTCACTTCTTGATTTGTTGCTATTGTGCCTTGCCTATGCTGCAGTCAAGTTCTCTATCTGGGTTCAACTTCCTTTCTTCTGAGGAACTTCTGGGGCAAAAGTAGGCTTCTTGGTAGGGTTAGGGCCTTATCTGCATCTGTTGCTTATTACCTACAAAATGGGCTTAACACACATTTATTAAATGACTAAGGGTCTAACAGAGATTAAATTTCGGGGTGAAAAGTGGTACTTTTCATGTCTTAACACTTTGTATACATTGGGATCTTTTGGATGAGCAGTTGTGTACAAGTTGCAGCCTTGAGACAGTTCATTGTAAGTTTTGCTTTTATCAATGG
The DNA here is from genome assembly GCA_021018995.1 of Chloranthus sessilifolius. Taxonomy (NCBI): domain Eukaryota; kingdom Viridiplantae; phylum Streptophyta; class Magnoliopsida; order Chloranthales; family Chloranthaceae; genus Chloranthus; species Chloranthus sessilifolius. Next base: position 149,959,033 of record CM037584.1, on the reverse strand, counting down.
ATTGTTATTTTAATGACTAATTAAATCTACATATCTTATGGTTTCCTTAGATGTCTATAGGATCCATGCTTTGGGATTAGCCCATTCAGTTTCTAGTAGATCTATTATTTACCATCTGATTTCCCTTGGTTTAATAGACCCATGGATAGCAAGTTAAGTCTATAGCCAGATCTGGAGAGCTTATAACTCTGGGACTCCATGGTAGCAGTAGCAGTTTACATGTTCTTTCTCAGATCTCTGTGGTGCAGTCAATGGCAAAACAAATTTCAATGAATAAAGCATCAATCCACATCTCTTTAGAATTCAGAGGAACTTACAGCAGTAATGCAGGCCATTTAAAACTCAAAATTTTTAGTATGTGTTTGCATTTCCACCAATCATTTTACATTAGAAATTCAATGTGCACATATCAGTACCAAGCTTGCCTTAAATTCAAAAATCAAGTTGGATACAACCCCAATGAAGTTACAAGTCAGACCCAATTCTCACCAGGGTTATCTCTCAATAATGAATATCTAAGGGTGTTTGCATTTAAAGCAGCTCAAGAGTAGTTACAAACTCCAAATGGGCCTGCAAGCATGAGCATAGGTAAAGCTTCTAATTTCTGACATCCTCGTGACTTTTCACCATAGATTGGGCACTCCCTCATCTCCACCTGACAGCTCATTTCACTTTGGATCTTCAAGGTCTTTTGAATGGGTTGTAATGTGGCTTATGGGTGAGGGATATAAAGAATGAAGGGGTAAAAAGGAAGTCAACATTGAGAAATCAGCAAGGTAAGGAGTGACTCTTGACTTCACTACCTTCATTTCAGCACAACTTCATCTTACTTGATATATTTCAGAATCAAAGTGGACAATTTCTCCTCTTCTTTTCAATTTTTAGATGATGTTATTCTCCAACTTCTCTTTCTTTTTATCTTTTTATTATTTTTCTTCTTTTTATTTCTTTATAATTTTTATGATGAACTGCCACACAAATACCACCAACACACTGTTTTTCATAGGTTACTTTTCTTCTCCTTCTACCAAATGTTGGACCACTCTCACTACCTTCAACTCCTCTTTTACCTTCTGAATTCCCAGAGTGAGGGTATGGTTGAATCAGGTCATGAGGTTAAGGTGCAAGTACTCCAGTGTTTGTTAAAGAAAAATAGGATCTTTTGAGGCTCAAAGAGTGTATGCAAAAGGATAGTTTTAAAAGGTTGGGTTTTCAGGCTCAAACTATCCAAATGAGGGCCTTGAATCATTTCCTTAGTGTCATGAGTGTTGTCAACCAGTTTTGATTTGGAGGTGTGCCTAACTTCTAGTAAAAAGTGTTGAGTCAATCAATCCTTAGAGCAGAAAAAAAAAACCCAAAACACTCTTCAACAGAAATTGATGGGCCCAAATCTCACTAGATATGGTCCTCTTTTTAACTCATGGAGTGTATTTTCACCTTTTTCTCTCCTCTTAGGTTTAGTAGGTACTAATTTAAAATTTCTAATGTTAGCTTCATGGTGGTGCCAAGATTTTAAAATTTTCAGTTTCGAAATGTTTGCAAATTTTTTTTAATTTTTCACAAATTTCCTCACTACAGCAAGTTAAGTGGAAATTGACTCTATTCATCCCAATTACAGCACCACTACTGCACTAAAGTTAACTATTCTATTGGCAAACCTACCCTGCCACACCCCCAAATCATTAGGAGCAGTGTCCTCACGGATTCAAAGGTGAGATGTGCAGCAAGCATAAATCCTAAACATTAATAGAACAGAAACTATAAAAGAGAAAAAGAACACACAAAAATGAATGAGGATTTACGCACGCATATAAGTAAAATAGTGATAGATTTTATTATAGAGACAAAAGCAAACAGATTATAAAAAGATAGAAAATTATAAACCTAAGAACAATCTAAGCAAAACTTCTTGTCAGACAAAATGGTTCTTCCTCCTAGCTCAGGGATATTCTTAACCTACTATGGAAGAGGAACTATAAGCCGGGAGGAGGGGAAAGACGAGGATCATGGAGATGGGTGCTGAGCAGGTGGTGGGGGGTTTGCAGAAGATGGTGGGGGAGATGCAGGTAGTTTGATTTTTTGCTTCTTCTTCTCTCTCTTCTCCTTTTTCTTCTCCTCCTTGGCCAGGGTCCTCTGGACTTCTTCATACTCATCCCAAAGAAATTGTAATGGGTCCGACTCCTTAGGCGGTTGGGGGTCCAACCACATAGGATAGAATTTCTTTGGGAACTCGGTGGGTTTGTCATTCGCCATGGTTGTGAGTAAAGAGGGACTACTAATGTTAGAGGAGAAAGGATGGGAAGAGGGCGAGCTATCCCTGTATTTAAGGTACTTGGAATATGGAATATGGAGGGCCATATTAACGTTTTGTCACTTTTCAAGCATGGCAATAAATTGTAATTGTTCTGGGAATGATGAATCGCACAACTGATTATTGGAAAAGAGAGCTCACACTATATGATGGTCTAATTTTAGCCTTGGTAATTAAGGTAATTCCGTGTATCGCGTAGCTTCATACTGGTATTCGCGAACCAATATTCTCGCACTGTTCAACTGTACATTATGAGAAGGAAAAGCGCGCAGAAGAATCATAGCTCCGCGAGTAGAAAATCAAAACTATGTGTGGCTCGCGGAGGTACTTCGCAGAGTATACGTTGGGATTGAGCACGCGAAGTAGTTATACATTTCTCGCGTAGCTTAGTTGGTGATCTCCGTGAAGAACAATCTCTTGGAGTTTCAAGGTGTCGCACACTAGAATATGCGGAATACTTCTTTGCGTGCCCTCATGACTCCGTGAGCAAGCTCTGACATGGCCCATGATTATGAAAATGAGGCCATTTAACCCCTTGATCGAGACCAACACTCGACCTCTTTGCACCATTTGTGCTCATGCCTGTACTTGCACTATGTCATGCACTCACTCAGTTGCCATCAACATCTACCCTTCACATGTATTCCTTTTTCAAATGAGAATGCCTCCCTAATACTAGTACATGCATAGCAAAAATTTCAACTGATAAAACACTTTGATGCAAACTGAGTTTAAATAGCTACAGTGCTAGTACTTTGCTCAATATTCATCTCCCATGTTACTGACAAAAATGAACAATTAAGACTAAAACCTATACAACATTTAAAAATAAACAAGCACACAGAACATATATGGCACATATAATACAAGGCTATAGATCACTAATCAGTGGGAGGTTCATGTAGGTGAATGGGCTGAGGAAGCTCCACTGGTTGTTCTACACAAATCTTGAGCCTCTGCCCATTTACTTTCATAATCTTCCCTGACTTTGGGTCGAAGATCTCCACAGCACCAGATGGGTAGGCTTTGATGATAATATAGGGGCCTTCCCATCTAGATTTTAGTTTACCAGGAAAGAATTTAAGTTTGGAGTTAAACAACCAAACCTTATCACTAGCCATGAAGCTCTTTCTTAACAAACCCTTGTCAAAGAAAGCCTTGGACCTTTCCTTGTATATCCGAGCATTGGCATATGCATCCATCCTCAGCTCATCCAGTTCTAACAACTGCAGCAACCTGTGATGACCAGCAAAAGTTAGGTTTAGATTTAATTTTTTTATGGCCCAATAGGCCCTGTGTTCTAACTCTACTGGGAGATGGCAAGCCTTGCCATAAACGACTCTAAATGGGGAAATCCCAATGGAAATCTTATAAGCAGTCCTATAAGCCCATAATGCATCATTTAGCTTTTCAGCCCAGTCCTTTCTATCAGTCCTCACTGTCTTCTCAAGGATGTGCTTGATCTCCCTATTAGAAATTTTAACTTGCCCATTGGTTTGCGGGTGGTAGGGAGTAGCAATCCTATGGGTGACAGAATATTTCTTGAGCAAGCTCTCAAAATTTCTGTTGCAGAAATGGCTACCCCCATCATTGATAATGGCTCTAGGGGGGTGTCAAATCTTGAGAAGATATTCTGCTTTACAAATTTGAGGACTACTTGATGATCATTGGTTCTTGTGGCAATAGCTTCTACCCATTTTGAAACATAATCCACTGCCACTAAGATGAAATGATAACCATTTGCAGGAGGAAAGGGGCCCATAAAGTCAATATCCTAGACATCAAATAGTTCCACAACAAGGATGGGCTACAAAGGCATTGAGTTTCTTTTGGACAGCCCTCCTAATTTCTGGCATCTGTCACATGTCATGCAGTGTGCATTGGCATCTCTGAATAAAGAAGGCCAATAGAACCCACACTGCAAGATCTTATCAGCTATTTTTCTTCCACTAAAGTGGCCCCCACAGGCATTTTCATGGCACATGACCAGAATACTAGGGACAGCACTTTCTGGAACACATTTTTGGATGATTTGGTCTGCACAGTATTTGTATAAGCAAGGTTCCTCCCAAAAAAAGAATTTGACCTGTGAGAAGAACAGGTCTTTATCCACATTGGTCCAATGGGTAGGAATCTTGCCGATAACTAAATAATTTACAATGTGTGCATACTAATGAACCACGGATTAGATGGCAAACAATTGCTCATCCGGGAAAACATCATTTGTAGGGTCCTCAACACATTTTTCCAACACAATTCTAGACAAGTGGTCAGCCACCACATTTTCCACACCCTTTTTGTCCTTGATTTCAATGTCAAACTCCTGCAACAGGAGTATCCATCTAATCAGCCCGGGCTTAGCATCTGTCTTGGACAATAGATATTTCAATGCTGAGTGGTCTGTGAAGATTACAATTTTAGACCCAAGTAGGTAAGGTCTAAATTTGTCAACAGCAAAAACCACTGCCATAAGCTCTTTCTCAGTTGTGGTGTAATTCAGCTGAGCTTCAGCAAGTGATTTGCTGACATAGGCAATGACCACTGGTAGCTTATCTTTCCTTTGGCCCAAAATAGCACCTATTGCCAAGTCAGATGCATCATACATCAGCTCAAAGGGTAGTGCATAGTCAGGTGTTTAGAGTAAAGGGGCAGTGGTGAGGCATATCTTCAAAGTTTTAAAAGCCTTAAGACATTCAGCAGAAAAATCAAAGGGCACATCCTGGCAGAGTAGGTGGCACAATGGTTTAGCAATTTTGCTGAAGTCTTTAATGAACGTCCTGTAGAATCCTGCATGTCCAAGGAAAGATCTGATTTGTTTGACTGTTCTTGGAGGGGGCAAATTTGTAATGTGGTCAACTTTGGCCTTATCTACCTCAATTCCTTCTTTAGAGACTACATGGCCCAACACAATACCTTATGTTACCATGAAATGGCTCTTTTCCCAACTTAAGACCAGATTGGTCTCTTCACATCTTTGCAAGACCAGGTGGAGGTGTTACAGACATTGGCCAAAACTGTCCCCATATACAGAGAAATCATCCATAAATATTTCTAAGAACTTTTCAATCATATCAGAAAATATGGCATACATACACCTCTGAAAGGTGGCTGGTGCATTACACAGCCCAAAAGGCATCCTTCGGTAAGCAAAGGTGCCAAAAGGACAAGTAAATGTAGTTTTCTCTTGGTCGTGAGGGTGCACAGGGATCTGGTTGTACCCTGAGTACCCATCAAGAAAGCAATAAAAAGCCTTTCCAGCCATCTTATTCAGAATTTGATCTATGAAGGGGAGAGGGAAATGGTCTTTTCTGGTTTTAGAGTTGAGCCTCCGATAATCTATGCAAACCCTCTAGCCAGTGGTCTCCCTAGCTGGTCTCAGCTCTCCAGACTCAGTTGTAATAACTGTTATGTCAGATTTCTTGGGCACCACTGGGATAGGTGCCACCCATTCAAAATCAGAAATGGGGTAAATTACCCCAGCATCTAGCAAATTAATAATCTCTTTGAGGACCACTTCCTGCATGTGAGGATTCAATTTTCTCTGCATTTCCCTGGAGGGTGCTGAGCCCTCCTCTAAATGGATCCTATGCATACATATTAATACATCTATCCCTCCTAGATTCACAATGGTCCAGCCAATTGCCTTTTGGTGCTTCCTCAAGACTGTTAGTAATTCTTCCTCCTGCTCATTGGAAAGAGAGGAGGAGATAATTATCGGAAGTTTTTCACCTTTCTCAAGGAAGGCATATTTCAATGTTTCTAGAAGCTTCTTGAGATCCAGATCAGGGGCTTATTGGGTGGATGGCAAGATTGGTGCTTTGTTGGTTTGAGGAAGAGGCAGCAATGAAGGTTTCCAAATGGAATGCTGCACTAAGCCCACAGAAGACTTCAATGTGGTCATGTCTTCTATCCTAACAGCTGGGCTATCTTCCTCTACCATGTCCCAAACTTCAACTAAACTTTTGATAATGTTGCCCCAATCCAGCAGAGTGGGCAATTCTTCTTCAACAACTTCCTCTACTACATCCACTGCAAAGCTTTCCTCATTGTCCAGCTGAGGGTACTTTGCACTATTGTACACATTCAGTTCAACCTTCATGTGTTCGAAAGTTACCTCCATAATCCCTGACCTGCATTGAATACATGCATTGGCAGTGGCAAAAAATGGTCTGCCCAAAATAATAGGTATAGGGGTTGTACTCTTGTTGCAGCCCATGTCCAAAACCAGGAAGTCTGCAGGGTAAAAGAACTTGTCCACCCCTACTAAGACATCCTCAACCACTCCCATAACCTATCAGCCATTAATAGCACAATGGGGGTGGGTTTTAGCTCCCCTAAACCTAGCTGCTAATACACACGATATGGCAGCAAGTTTACACTGGCTCTAAGGTCTAGAAGGGCCCTTCTAATTGTGTGGTCTCCAATTATGCAGGGGATAGTGGGTATCCCTGGGTCTTGCAACTTCTCTGATATTGTTATGTTTAATACAGAATTAACTGTATCAGTTACAAAGAACTTTTTGGACAAATGGCCTCTAGCTCTTCTTTTCTGGGTACAAAGGTCTTTTAGAAATTTGGCATAGGCTGGGACCTATCTAATTGTATCAAGCAAGGGCAAATTAATTTTTACATGTTTAAAGGTCTCTATCATTTCCTCTATCTGTGCATTTCCCTTATCAAAAGGGGTAGGGCCACTCAAAGCTTGAGGAAATGGCAGCTGAGGTACTGCTGGTTCCTCAGCTGCTAGCATATGACTAAACTTTTAATTTTTTCTTTTATCATCTTTTATTTCCTGCTGAGGCTCAACTACAGCCTCTTTATTTTTTTCTTGTTGCAGGGTAGCAGGCAACTCTTGGCTCTGTGCTCTAACATATTCTTTTTCACATTTATTCGAGAATTCTTTGGAAATGACCTCTCCTTATTCCTTTCCAACCTGGTTGTCCACCAGCCTGCCAGACCTTAGGGTTGTTATGGCATTAGCTCCCTCCAAACTTGAGGAACCTTCTCCAATCAAATATTGGCCCTTAGGGTTGTGCCTTTGGGGTTTGGCAACTCCGCCTTCTTTTTTGGCCAAGGCATTGGATATTTGCCCTAGCTGCTCTTCCATTTTCTTTATACTTTGATTGTGAGAGTTCACAGTCTGAGTAAAGGTTCCAAGGTTTTGCAATGAGGTCAAAACCTGATCCTCAAAAGAAGTAGTTTGGGGCTGAGGTGGGGGAACTACCAACTAATTTTGCTGCTAGAAATTTGACCTTGGGGCATATCCCTGGTTAAATTGCTATTGTGGCCTTTGAGGTAAGGCCAACATCTATTGTGGCTACGTGTAATTATCTTATCTCCATCTCAAATTTGGGTGGTCTCTCCACTGGTAACTAGCATTTTGGTGCTAGTATCCAAATGGCTGCTTGTTGTAGCCAACAGATTATTGCTGGCCAAATGATTGGGCAGCAGCAGATTGTTCCATCACATACTCAGGATATTATCCTACAGATGCGCACTCCTCCACTGTGTGTTGTGGAGATTGGCATATCAGACATGCCTCCATCACCTGTGCAGCCAATTTGGGTTGCACCACAATTAATAGTTTATCAAACTTATCAGAAAGATTGGCCATCTGCATTTTTAGGTCATTATTCCCAGTTACTTCATGCATCTTTCCTTTGGAAGTTTCAGCTAGTCCCATTTTAGAAGAAGGCTCTTGAACAGTTCTTGACAAGAATATCTTTTGAAAAGTATTTTCACTGATGACCTCGAACAATTCACATGCCTCATCAGTTGTTTTGTGCATGTAAGTTCCACCATAAGAGGCATCTACCATGTCTCTACTTTTTTTATCAATCCCATTATAGAAGCTTTGGACAAGCTGCCAGTCAGGGATCTTGTGGTGGGGACATTGTTTGAGCATCTCCTTGAATTTGTCCCATGCTTGATTAAAATCTTCAGTTGGGGATTGGGCAAAAGCAAGTATTGCTTTCCTCAACTGGTTGGTTTTTGTCTCTGGGAAGAATTTTGTCAAAATTTTGGTTTGGAAGTCTTTCTAAGAAGTGATGCTATTGTTTGGGAGAGTAGCTAACCAGGTGTTGGCCCTGTCTTTTAGAGAGAAAGGAAAGAGCCTCAATCTAGTGGCTTCTGGTCCCAAACCAGTAATGGAAAATATTGTGCACAGGGCCAAAAATTGGTCAATGTGCTTGTAAGGGTCTTCCTTGTTGAGCCTATGGAAAGAGGGAAGCATTTGGATGAATAAGGTTTTAATCTCATAGTTTCCTTGAACATCTGGGAATTGAATGCTGAATGGGGAATTATAATAATCAGGAGCATTCAACTCCTTCAATGTTCTTGGTTGTTCATCACCCATGACTGCTGTCTCAATTTCAGTAAGGGGCTCGACTGTGGTTTGTCTGGGCCTTCTTGGTCTTTTGGCCTTTTCTATCTCAGGGTTAGGAGGCTCTAATGTGGGACTGAGGGAGGGAAGACTACTTGTAGACACATTGCAATTAACTCAAAGAATTATCTAAACAAAATTACAACTATCCTAATCAACTGCTTATGGAATTTGCAAAGGAAAAATAGACTGAGTTTTGAGGGTTAGAGAAATGAAAACAGAGGTAGCTAGACTCCTCATGCAGTTCAACTTTCCTTCTCTACTACTGTCCAGATCTGCAAAGAAAAATTCTAAATGTAAATCAGTAGTATCAGTTATTCACAAGCACAACTACCAAAGAATAAAAAATATAAAAATCTGGGGTCTACTAATAGATCAAAATCCCCGGCAACGGTGCCAAAAACTTGTTGCTCGACTTCTAGTGTACTGATTTATTGTGAAATGAAAAGAGCAAAAAAATAAAAATCAAAGAAAAATAGAGGGTGGATTCAGCACAAATAAAATTGCCTAGACCTGTAAGATACAGGGTCTTTTGTAGCACGTTTTGATAAGTAAGAGTTTGTCCCACAGGGAAAATGGTCTAAAGCTCCAAGGGAGCCATCTTTAGTAGGCCCTCCAAATCTAACTAAAGATCTGACAATCCTAAATGGAAGGGGATTTAAGGTCACTATTGTTTAAATCCTATGGTAACCTAATGCCTAAACTACAGAAATGGTTGAGAAGAATGATGGAGTATGAGAAAATAAATATAAAAAGGGGGAGAAGTAGGCTATTAGGTACAGATCTGATGGGTTGTATAACTCAGACTCAGATCTGCTGCTATAAAAGTTTTGTTCAATGTCTACATTATCACCAAAGAGGAGAAAGGATCCAACTCACCCCTGTGCCATGATCCAATCCCTTATGGCTATAACTTGTCCACTCAAATGGTCACAGACTATCCAATAGGGGAACCACAGTCCATAGATGGGTCAGAACATGTTTATCATTGTAGGCGCTACTTCACCCAAGCTACCAGCTCAAGAATCCATAGCAACCTCAACCTCTAAAGTTTTGTCTGTGGGGCATAGGCCTGCAATGTGCACTAGCCTGGACACACAAGACCAGTAAGAGTTTGAGTATTAGCTTTAGTTCTAGTTGTTCACTGCTTTAGAGAGACAGCAGTGATCCAGTCATAAGCCTACAATCTCTTCAGCCATATCAGATCTGCCATCTGATGGTGGGTCTATACACATGCAAGGGAGTCTGTCTCTACATAATCTCTCACAGGGCTACAAGCACAAGTGCAGAGAAGAAGAATCTGTTTTAGATCTGTGGATTGGCCTCACCCTAGGGCTATAAACTGTCCACTTAAATGGTCACAGACTATCCACAGAGGCTATCCTCCTCACAGAGGTCTGAGACAGAACAAGTAGATTGCTGCCACCACCATGTTCACAAGGCTACCAGCTCAGGCTCCCATGGGGATTCAGATTTAGTGGATCCTGTGGTGAGGCATAGGCCAGCATATGTGCCTAGCCTGGACACATAGGTCACTTGGATCTAAATAAATCCTTAAAAATAATCCTCCATTGCTTACAATACAACTTAGCAATGGAGGATCTCAAGGCAGCAGCCTTGTATAGAATAACCCTCAAACATCAATCCCATACATGTATAACATCCTCTTATAAAACTTCATTAAAACTCTTCCAAATAGACTTACAAAGGCATAGCCAGCAAGTGTTGGACTATGGAGAGAAGAAAAAGGAAAAAGATGTTAGGTAACCCTAACCTTAACCTACTAGAACTCTACAACTGATTCAAGAAGATCGCTTCTCTTCTAAACCTAAACTAGGTTTAGGCTTATATAGCAGTTGGCTGTGGGAGCATTAGGGTTAGGAAAACCCTAATTTTAATGATGCAAATATGGCCCATTTCTATTCCTTGGATGCCTCGGGGCACGTGCATGGAGATTGGAGCATTGGAGTGTGTGCCCTAGTTGCTGGAAGTTCCCAGACTGCCCCTATAGAAGTGGGGGAAAGTTAAGATCTCGAGCCTTGCTAGGTAGCAAGGATTTTTAGGTCTTGCCACGTAATAGAGTTGTCATCGCGGGATTGAATTGACTTGAAGCTCTTACAGTCACGGGATTTATAGTTTAGTCATCGCGGGATTGCGCTTTCCATTTGAATGGCGTGGGAATAGTGCGTGCGTTTCGTTCCTTAGTGAATCTCGCAGGGATCCCCATGAAGAAGTAATATGCATCCTGCAGCCACTGCGTGACAACTGTGCGTCGAAGTGCCTGGAGCTCTCTCTCGTCAACGGATCGTGCGAGGATTAAATGCTCCTCTCTTGAGCTGTGCAAGACTACATGAGTGCTTACAACTGAGCCTCGTGAGAACTGAATAAAGTCTGCTCCTTGAGCCCTTCTGTCATTAATCTGCGCCAGGGTGAGGAGTTGGTGTGCTGCCTTGAGAGACCCGCGACAACTGTGCGAAGCATTCTTTCTGAATCAATTGAACCCTGCAACATCTGTGCAAGGCTTACTTCTTGATTTGTTGCTGCTGTGCCTTGCCTATGCTGCAGTCAAGTTATCTGTCTGGGTCCAACTTCCTTTCTTCTGAGGAACTTCTGAGGCAAAAGTAGGCTTCTTAGCAAGGTTAGGGCCTCATCTGCAGCTGCTGCTTATTACCTATAAAATGGGCTTAACACACATTTATTAAATGACTAAGGGTCTAACAGAGATTAAGTTAAGAGGTGAAAAGTGGTACTTTTCAGGTCTTAACACTTTGCATACATTGGGATCTTTTGGATGAGCAGTTGTGTACAGGTTGCAACCTTGGATAGTTCATTGTAAGTTTTGCTTTTATCAATGGATTGTTGTTTTAATGACTAATTAAATATACATATCTTATTGTTTCCTTAGATGTCTATAGGATCCATGCTTTGGGATTAGCCCATTCAGTTTCTAGTAGATCTATTATTTACCATCTGATTTCCCTTGGTTTAATAGACCCATGGATAGAAAGTTGAGTCTGTAGCTAGATCTGGAGAGCTTATGGCTCTGGGACTCCATGGTAGCAGTAGCAGTTTACATGTTCTTTCTCAGATCTCTGTGGTATGGACAGATCTATCGAAAACCCTGTGACCATTTGAGTGGACAGAGTATTACCCTAAGGTGGTGTCCATCCACATGTCTGAAAAGGATTCTTCTCCTCCGCACATGAGCTTCTAGAGCCTTGTGAGAAGGTTTATGCAGGAACTGGCTCCACTCTGTTTTACTTAACCGATATCAGATATTAGATCTAATTTCTCTATAGTAATTGCAGCTTGAAGCTGAGTCATTACAAGCCTTTTGTAGCAATGACTAGCTGAATCTAAATCCTTATTCAACCTATTGCTGGTCCTTTGTGTGGGCACAGTGAGCCGTTGGCCTTGACAAAGCACTTAAGACTTTATGGGTTAGAATACCTATGGATGTCAGCCAGATCTGTGTGCAGATCTGGGGAGCTTGTAGCACTGACATTACATAGTATCTGCAATAATATTCATGGCCTGATCTGGTCCATTGGTTGGAGAAATGATCAGTCCACTCCTTTGGATTAGGTTAGCATTTCTGGTTTACTCAATGGGATTTGACAGACTCTATCGGATACTATGTGACCATTTGAGTGGACAGGGTATAGCCCTAAGAGCACCCCAAATGGCATGGGTTAAATTGGATTCTTCTACCTTGTTGAGGTTATTGATAGCATCTCAGCAAGGACCACTGCAGAGACAGTCTAAATCTGAGTTACATTATTGCAGTAACTCTAGCTTAACCTGCTTACTTTCCATCATTTTTATATTTTACTTTGGCACACACCATCACTTTCTTCTTCTTAACCCGTTCTTTAGGATAGGGCTGCACTTTATTTCTCTTTTATTAGGGTTAATTTAGTGTAGTCGTGACACTCAACTCCCTTTCTTTAGGATTGTCAGATCTATAGCCAAATCTGGAAGCCTACTATTATAGCCCATTTTAGGTTCTAGATCAATTTCTCTATGGGACAAACTCTTATTTATCAAAACTTGCTAGCATAGGCCCTGTATCTTGCAGGTCTAGGATATTTTAGGATTGTTGTTTTCACCATATCTTTATCCTCTGTTTCACTCTGATTTTAATTTTCTTCCAATACTACATAATAAATCAGCACATCCTCCGACATGACAATAAGTTTTTGGCACCGCTGCCAGGGATATTGATCTTTTTAGTAGACCTGAGTTGTACTATAAGTTAGACTTCCAAATTCTTTGTAGTTGTGCCTAATCTAGAATAAAGTACTACTGATATTTTTTGAAATTTTGTAAAAATGGGCAGCAGAAGAAGGGAAAAGCTAGAGTTGCAGTTGGAGTGTAGCTAGCTCTGTTTGCATTTCCTTTCCCCTAAATCTCAGTCCATTTATATTTAATTTTCTATTATTTGTTTAGTGTAAATCTATGTAGTTGTAATTTTTGTTTAAATTTTTATGTGTGTGCTTGTGAGCATTCTCTTTACTTATTGTGGGTGTCAGTATATGTATGGTAGAAGGTCCTTAAACCCTGAGTTAGAACCTCTAAATCTAGAGGTTGAAAGGATCCTTAGATCTAGACACACAACACAAGGCCTTGCTATTAAAATTGAACCAGCTATCATGGCTAAGAGGCAGAGAACATTAAAGGAGTACAATGCACCTGGGGAGTACACCTCTCCCTTCCACATTCAATTTCTCTCTGTTGAGGGAAATTATGAAATTAAATCCTCCACCGTTAATATGTTACCTTCGTTTCATGAGCTTAGTAAAGAAGATCCCTACAAGCATATCGATAAATTTTTGGCACTCTGCACTACTTTCAATATTGCTGGCATGGGACCTAAGGCCACCAAACTGAGGCTTTTTCCTTTTTCACTAAAGGACAAAGCCAGTACATGGCTATCAAAGCTCCCAGCCAACAGCATATAGTCATGGAGTGACCTTCAAACCAAATTCCTGGCCAAATTCTTTCCCATGAATAAAATCAGCCAGATGAGGACAAGTATTATGTCATTTACTCAATCCTCAACTGAGGATTTTTATGAAGCTTAGGAAAGATTCCAGGAGATGTTAAAATAATGTCCCCACCACCAAATTTCAATGTGGCAACTAGTGTAAGTATTTTACCAAGGAATTAATCCCAAGAGCAGTGATATGGTGGATGCTTCCTGTGGTGGTAGCTACCTCCACTAGACAACTGAGGAAGCTTGGGAGCTGTTTAATATAATAGGGGAAAATTCCATGTAGCATGAGTCTCTGACACACAATAATAGCTAGACCCTAGCTAAGATGGTGAAAGAGGCCACCCCTAGAGGTGGAATATATGAAGTTAAGGTGTAAGGTGATTTGGAGAGGAAGGTGGACAATTTGTCCTTAAAATTGGACAAATTAATGAATGTGATGCAGCCCCGGATGGTTGCACAGGTGTAGGAAGCATGTTTGATATGCCAATCTCTCACACATTCTATTCATGATTGTCCATCTGCTAACTAGTTTTCTGATTTTGTTATGGAGCATGTCAATGCTGCTCGAACTTATGGGTAGCAGCCTGCTCGGTATTCTTTGAGGAACCATCCAAACCTGAGGTAGAGACAAGATTCATATCCTCAATCCCAACTGCAGCAAGTGGTAGGTCCTTATAGACCCCAGCACCAGTTTAACCAAGGGTACCCACCAAGGCAAAATTTTCTGCTACCTGCCCCTCACTCTAACCAGTTGGCCCTGCCCCCACAATAGCCCAGATCCTCTTCATTTAAAGAGCAGATGCTGGCTTCAATGTAAACTTTGGGGAACCTGATACAAACTATCAACTCTCATAGACAGAGCATTAAGAAGATTGAGGACTAGTTGGATCAAATTTGCAATGCTTTGACAAAAGGGAGGAAAGAAAATTACGTAGTCAGCCCTTGACCAACCCCAAAGGGCAGTATATGATTGAAGAAGCAGCCTCTATCAAGAAGGATGCTAATGTTATCACTACCTTTAGGAGTGAGAGAGTGGTTGATAATCGTGTGGGCAAGGTAACTGAGGAGGTCACAGAAAATAAAAATGAAAATACAAGAATTGTTAGTGTTGAAGAGCCAAGGATTGTACCCCCTATTGTGAATTAGCTAGGGCAAAGTAATGGAGCTGATGTTGAGCCCCAACATCAAACAATAAATAAAGATAAAAGAAAAAGATAAAAATATGACCATGATGTTAATAGGCATGCAGCAGTGGCACCAGTAGTGCCACAGCTGCCATTTCCTCGAGCACTAGCTGGTCCATCCCCTCTTGATAAAGGGAATGCTCAGATGAAGGAAATACTGGAGACTTTCAAGTAGGCCAGGATCAATTTGCCCTTGCCTGATGCTATAAAATAAGTCCCTACCTATGTTAAGTTCTTGAAGGACCTCTGCACACAAAAGAAGAAAGCAAGGGTGCAGTTGGCTAAAAGAGTTTTTGCTGTTGAGCAGAAAAATTACAAGACCCAAGGGTACCTACTATCCCCTGCATAATCGAAAACCACACCATTGGAAAAGCCCTCTTGGACTTAGGGGCCAGTGTGAACTTACTCCCTTATTCAGTATATGAGGAGCTAGGTTTGGGGGAGCTTAAACCTACATCAGTTGTCCTCCAACTAGCTGACAGGTCTGAGAGGAGACCTGTGGGTGTGGTAAAGGATGTCTTGGAGGGGGTGGACAAATTCCTTTATCCAGTTAATTTCCTTGTTTTGGACATAGACCCTTACAAAAGCAAAACCCTAATTCCTGTTATCCTTGGCAGGCCATTCTTAGCTACTGTAAATGCTTGCATACAATACAGGCCAGGAGTGATGGAGGTTACCTTTCAGAACATCAAGGCCCATTTGAATATGTACCATGCTGCTACAGTGCCTCAGACTGACATTGAGGACTGCTGGGTAGTAGATGTACTAGATGGCATAGTGGAAGAGGAATTATCCAATCTGCTGGATTAGGATAATGTTGTTGATGACCTGACAAATATTTGGAGTTTGTTTGAGAAGAAGGCCCAAGTTTTTATGATAGAAGACAGCACCATAACAGAGTCTTCTGTGGGCCTTCTGCAGCATTCCAATTAGAAACATACATTGCTGCCCCTTTCTCAAACCACTAAGGCACCTATGTTGCCTTCAATTGAAAGTCCCCTTGAGCTGGAGCTGAAGCAGCTCCCAGCCACATTAAAATATGTCTTATTGAGGTAGGACAACAAGATTTCTGTGATTATCTCTGCCTCTCTCACTAGTGAGCAGCAGGAGAAATTACTGAATGTTCTCAAGAAGCACAAGAAAATAATTGGGTGGACAATAGCTGACCTTGGAGGCATTGATGCCTCAGTTTGCATTCACAGAATTCATCTGAATGAGGGTGCCAAACCATCAAGGGAGATGCAGAGGAAATTAAATCCTCACATGCAGGAGGTGGTCCTTAAGGAAATAGTGAAACTATTGGATGCAGGGGTGATTTACCCCATTTCGAATTCTGAATGGGTGTCACCTATCTAGGTGGTACCTAAACAATCAGGCATCACAGTTATCACTAGGGATTTTGGAGAGTTGATGCCAGCCAAAGAGACCACTGGCTGGAGGGTTTGCATTGACTATCAAAAACTCAACTCCAAAACTAGATAGGACCATTTCCCCCTCTCTTTCATCGACCAAATTCTAGATAAGCTGGATGGGAAGGCATTTTACTATTTTCTTGATGAATATTCAGGGTATAACTAAATCCCTGTGAATCCTCAAGATCAGGAGAAAACTACTTTCACATGTCCCTTTGGTACCCTTGCTTACAGAAGGATGCCTTTTGGACTGTGCAATGCCCCAGTCACTTTTCAGAGGTACATGTATGCAATTTTTTTTTATATGATTGACAAATTCTTGGAAATCTTCATAGATGATTTCTCAGTATATGGGGACAGCTTTAGCTAGTGTCTGGGATACCTTGATATGGTTTTACAAAGATGTGAGGAGACCAATCTGGTCCTAAGCTGAGAAAAGAATCACTTTATGGTGACACATGGGATTGTACTAGGCCATGTGGTCTCTCACAAAGGAATTGAGATTGACAAGGCTAAAGTGGACTTGATTTCACATCTGCCCCCACCTAAGACTGTCAAACAGATCAAATCATTTTTAGGACATGCTGAATTTCACAGGAGGTTCATCAAGGACTTCAGCAAGATTGCCAAACCATTGTTCCACCTGCTTTGCCAGAATGTGCCATTTGTATTTTCTGCTAAGTGCCTTGAGGCCTTTGAGGCCTTGAAAAAGTGCCTTACAACTGTCCCTGTAATTTAGGCCCCAGATTACTCACTCCCCTTTGAGTTGATGTGTGATGCATCAGACTTGGTCATTGGCGTTGTCTTAGGACAGAGGAAGGATAAGCTGCCTGTAGTGATCTATTATGCCAACAAAACACTAGCTAAAGCTTAGCTCAATTATACCACAACTGAGAAGGAGCTGCTTGCTGTAGTGTTTGCTATGGACAAGTTCATACCCTACTTGTTTGGGTCTAAGATTATAGTTTTTACAGATCACTCAGCCCTAAAATACCTATTGGCTAAGAAGGATGCAAAGCCAAGGTTGATCAGATGGATCCTCCTCTTGCAGAAGTTTGATCTTGAGATCAAAGACAAGAAGGGATTGGAGTATGTGGTGGGTGACCACCTCTGTAGAATTATTTTGGAAGAATGTGTAGCAACACCTGTTAATGAGTTGTTCCCTGATGAGTAGTTTTTTACTTTGTAGTCTAGGGTGCCCTGGTTTGCACACATTGTCAACTTTCTTGCTGCTAGTAGGATCCCTCCTTACTGGTCTAAGATGGACAAAGACCTGTTCTTCTCTCAGGTTAGACATTTTCTGTGGGAGGATCCATACCTTTATAAGCATTGTGCAGACCAGGTTATTAGGAGATGTGTGCCTGAAAGTTCTTTCAATGTGCCATGAGCAAACCTATGGAGGTCATTTCATTGGCAAAAAAGACTGCTGCAAAAGTACTCCAATGTGGTTTGTATTGGCCTTCTTTATTTAGAGATGCCTACTTACATTGCAAGGCCTGTGAGAGATGTCAAAGGATGGGAGGCATTTCCAAGAGAGATTCCATGCCATTGCAGCCCATCCTAGTAGTAGAACTTTTTGACATCTGGGACATTGACTTTATAGGCCCCTTTCCTACATCTATCGAATTTAATTTCATGCTTGTGGCAGTGGACTATGTGTCCAAATGGGTGGAAGCCATTGTCACAAAGACCAATGACCACACAATTGTCCTTAAATTCTTGAAGGATAATATTTTCTCAAGATTTGGCATCCCCAAAGCTACCATTAGTGATGGGGGGAGCCATTTCTGTAACAAACCTTTTGAGAACCTGCTCAAAAAGTATTTTGTTACACACAAAATTACAACTCCCTACCACCCACAGACTAGTGGGCAAGTTGAAATTTCCAATAGGGAGATTAAGCATATTCTGGAAACGACTGTGAGGGCTGATAGAAAGGATTGGGCACAAAAGCTAAATGATGCTTTATGGGCTTATAGGACTGCCTATAAGACCCCTATCGGCATGTCCCAATTTAGGCTGGTGTATGGCAAGGCCTGCCACCTACCAATGGAGTTAGAGCACAGAGCTTATTGGGCTATCAAAGCAATGAATTTAGACCTAACTTCTGTTGGTTCTCACAGAAAGTTGCAAATGGCAGAACTTGATGAACTGAGGCTGGAAGCCTATGCAAATGCCAGAATGTATAAGGAGAGATCAAAGGCATTCTTTGACAAGAAGCTATTGAGGAAGGACTTCAATGCTGGCTTTTTAACTCCAAACTTAAATTTTTTTCAGGGAAGTTGAAATCTAGATGGGGTGGACCTTACACTATTATCAAAGCCTCCCCATCTGGTGCTGTGGAGATTTTGGATCCAAAGATAGGGAAGATCACGAAAGTTAATGGTCAAAGGCTTAGGATTTGTGTAGAAAAATCAGTGGAACCTCCTCAGGCCATTCAACTACATGAACCTCCCACTGCTCAGTAATCCACAGCTTTATAATATATGTACCATATCTGTTAAAACTTTTGTGTGTTTTTGTTTAACTAGGAACATGTCATTTAGTTTTTTTTAAGGAGATTTGCTTGTTTGTTTTTATATCTGTCATTAGCATGGGAGACGCATGCCTATTGCTGTTAGGTGATTGAAGTACTGGCACTGTAATTGTCAAGAATTTGCTTCCATGAAAAGCTTTTATCATTCTGAATTTTTGATATGCATGTGCTGGTAGGGGGGAGGACATTTTCATTAGAGAATGGAGTACATGTAAAAGGGTTGGTGCTAATGGCCACTGAATGGGTGCATGACACTGTACATGCACAGGCCAGGGTAAAAATTGAGAAAAGGGGTTAAGTGTTGCTTTCTCGCAGGGTTAAATGGCTTAATTTCACAATTACGAGCCATTTCAAGGTTTTCTTGTGGAGTCTTGAGGGCACGAAAAGAAGCATTCAAAATATTTTATTGCACGAGGTCTCTGAAACTCCAAATGGTTGTTCTTCACGGAGATCACCAGTTAAGCCATATGAGAAATGAGAAACTACTTTGCGCGCTTAGGCCCAACGTCAACTCTGCAAAGTAACTCCGCGAAGCACATAAGGCATCTGATTTTGTTTTCACAAAGCTATATTCTTCTACGTGATTGTCCTTCTCACGAATTTACATATGTACTGCGCGCGAAATCTACTCTGCGAGTCCTCGTGGATAGTTGCGCGAAGCGCGGGATTGGCCCTTTTAACCCTGATGGATTTCTTTGATTTCCTCATTTCCTATCCCTCTGCTTTAACTCCCAGTGCTAAAAATAGACCAACATTTACTGTGCAATTTTATTTCCCATAGTAAATTGTGCGATTTACCATTTCCCATAATAATCACAATTTATTGCCAACTAACTTTCTTTAATTTCTTTATGGCAATGAAGCTTGGAAGGAGGCAAAATTTAACATGCCGATTCATATTCCACCGTCCAATCACTTTAAATAGAAAGGTAGTTCATCTTCTTTGCATTCATTCTCCTTTAACCTCAGCAGTCCGTCCCTACCCATAACCAATGGCAGATGACAAACCCTTCGAGTTTCCGATTAAATTCGAACCAATTTGGACCGCCACCATAAGAACCCGACCCATTACAATTCTTATGGGATGAATACGAGGAGGTCTAAAGGATCTTGGCCAAGGAGGAAAAGAAAAAGAAAAAGCAAAAGAAGAAGAAACAGAAGATAGAACCACCTACATCTTCTCCCCCATCCCTTCAATCCCTCCACCACCTGCTCAGCCTCCTTCTCCTTGATCCCTATTCTCCCCCCCCCTCTCCTGGTTTGCAGTTCCTCTTCCACAAGCAGCAGGTTGTGGATATCCCGGAGCCAGGAGGGAGAACCATTTTATTTTTGAAAGGATGTTTTGCTAATGTGTGTCTAGATTTTTCTTAGGTTTATACTTTTATGTACTTAGTTAGGATCTCTTTGTAACACCTTGTGGTAATCTTTTTGCATCTCAATAGAATTTCTTTTTGTAAATGTGTTGTTTCGTTCATTGTCTTTCTTTATTTTTTTTTGTTTTTTGTTTATTTTTGTGCTGTGTGTTTTATTTTCCTGTTGTACTTCATTTTCTATTTTATATCTGTTTTTAAGCCTACTACACATACCCTTTATATCAGAAATAGTGAGGACACTGCTCCTCATAGGTTTGGGGGTGTGGCAAGGTTTGCCAATGAAATAGTTAACCTAAGTGCAGTAGAATCAAGTAAGATAGAAATAGAGCCATGCTCACTTAAGAATTATAAAAAATAAGAAATTTAAAATTTTTGCAGACCTTTAAGCATTACAAGCTTTTAAATTTTAACTTTTTCATGATGTGATCACTAAGAAAATTCACTTGTATCAGTACTTAGTGAATCATTAAAGAGAGAACAAGGTAAGGACATGCCTAAGAGTTCAATGGAAGACCATAACTAGTGAGATTTGGGCCTACAAAAAAAAAAATTCCTTCCTTTGAGGAGTGACTGAGGCAATTCTTTTAGCTCTAAGGACTGGCTGAGTCAATGTCCTCACTAGAAGTTAGGCACCTCCAAGTTGAAACAATTGACAACACTCATGACACCTAAGAAAGGATCAAGGCCTTCTCTTGGATAGTTTGAGCTTAAATAGACCAAACCCTAATCAACTGCCCTTGTGAACACACCTTTTGAGCCTTAATTTTTAATTTTCTTTAAAATACACCTGAGTACTTGTACCTGAACCTATGGACCTAATTCAAACCTATCCTCACTCTGAGAATTCAGAAGGTAAAGAAGAAGGAGTTGGAGATAGATAAGATAGGGTCAACATTGGGTGAATGGAGAAGAGATACCTAAAGCTTAGCAGTGTAGCAGTTGAGGAAAGAGGTGGCAAGTCAGAAAAAAAAAAAAAAAAAAAAACAGAAAAATGCATCTAAAAGAAAGAAAAATAATAATGAAGAGGAATAAAAGAGGAGTCAAGAGGAAAAGTTCATTGAAAAAATCAAAATCAAGAGGAGAAGCTAGCCACTTCAAGTCTGAAAAATTTTAAAGAAAATGAAAGGTGCTGAACTAAAGAAGGTGAAGTCATGAATCACCTTGTTCACCTACTGATTTCTCAATTTTGAATCCCTTTTCAACCTTCCATTCTTCATAACCTATCCCAAAAGCCACATTACAACCCAGTCAAAAGACCATGTGATCCAAAGTTGAATGAGCTATCATGCAGAGACAAAGAGTTGTCCAATCTATGATGAGGATTAGCCAATGATGCCAGAACTTAGGTGCTTTGCCTATGCTTATGCTTACAGACCCATTTGGGGCCTGTAACTGCTCTTGAGCTTGAGAGAAAATGAAAACCCTCAAAGTTTCTGGTGAGAGTCTACCCTGGTGAGCATTGGGTCTGATGTTGAATGTATTGGGCATGACTTATAACCTAATTTTTAAATTAATGATGAGCTCAGTACTGACCTACATGTGATGTTTTCCCTTGTTGTGAGCTAATTGGAAATGATGTGCATCTATGTAAAAGTGGTAGTGATTAAATGTCTATGCATATCATATGTTCAAATTCCTCATATTTTTGTTGAAACAAAGGTGAACTAATGCTCTGTTTCTTGATAGCGGACTTGATAATTTTGCACTTTTGTTAACTATTTTATTGAGAAGTTTGTGGGTATCTTCACTAAAAATCCTTAGGAGACTTCACTCCTCCACTAGGGATCACCTAGGGGTTTAAAAGGCTTGATGCATAAGCTAAATGCATCGGTGTTCTCTACAAAAGTGGCATTTAAATTCTTAGAGTAGTTGTTTTAATTTTTCCTTTGCTCAGGGACTAGCAAAGATTAGGTTTGGAGGTGTGTTATTCACTGAAAAGTGCCACTTTTCACCTCTTAACTTAGCCTTTGTTGGACCTTGAAGCTCACTAATAATCATTTGTTAAGTGTGTTTTGTAGTTAGTAATAAATTGTGCAGCTTAATATAAAATCCCTACTTATTGGTCCAAAGAAGAGAAAGAAAATATGAAAAGATGACAGCTGAGCTAAAGCCTAATGGAATACCCTGGTAGTGCTCACCATGGTGACTCATTTGCTGGTCATCATTGATAAAAAGTCTAGCAGACGAAAGAAGTTAGATGAGAATGGATGATGCTGCAACAACAGCAAGTGCAATGCATCAAAGGATCAAAAGCCTCACCTCGCAGAGTTGAGGAGTTCCCTCACGGAGCTAAGGATGCAGTGGAAGCTGCCCTCGCACAAATAGGATGTGCAGTCAGACGAGAGCAGTAAAGAAATCGCAAAGATCTCGCATCTTAAAACCTTCAGAATATATGCTCTCGAAGCTCTCGCGGAGATCAAGTATTAAAGCAGTCGCGCACAGAACATAGCAAGTCCATATGCATAAAGAGCAATTTATCACCTTGCGGAGTTCTCACGAAGCCCTGGAAGAGAGAGACACCCAAAATTTTTCTCGCGCAGCTCTCACGCACTCTGAAACCTAACCAGTTACTACGCGAGCGTAGGAGCCTACCTGCGTGAGTATCCAGCGAGAGAGAAGTTCTTAAGCTCTACTGCACGAGAAATCTAGGCATTCCAAATCACCTCCGCGACAACATTGCAATGCAAAGTAGTTGCGTGATCAACTGAGAATCTACCACGCGAGTGAACAATCCTCCTAAGCCAAATGCTCCTCCATGAAGGCTCTGCCACTGTCCGAGTGAATTAATGCAGATGCCAGCCCCACAAAGCTCGGGCTCTCCACTTCTCAGTTTTAACTCAAGGACCTTTTTGGAATTTCCCAAGGTTAGGGCACACTTTCTGAGGCACACATGTCAAGGCATTCAAGGGTTGTAACAGTGTCACATCTACTAGAAAAATTAGGGTTAATCTCTTTTGAGCCAAGGCCGTATGGACAGAGTATATAAATTGTACTTAGCGTTTAGTATTTTCATCTTTCCTTCATCCTCTGTCGGCTAAGAGCTCCAACAGGCTAGGATTAGGATTTGATCATCTCTTTTTCTTATTTTTCATCTCTTAGCCTAGCATTGGCTGGCTAATCCTTTTATAAGCAGCTAGGTTTAGTTTTATTATAATTTTATAATAGGCTTTGTATATATTGGGATATTTTGGATGAGCAGTTGTGTACAGGCTGTAGTCTTGAGACAGTTCATTATAAGTTTTGCTTTTATCAATGGATTGTTGTTTTAATGAATAATTAAATCTACAAATTTTATGGTTTCCTTAGATGTCTATAGGATCCATGCTTTGGGACTAGCCCGTTCAGTTTCTAGTAGATCTATTGTTTTCTATCTGATTTCCCTTAGTTTAATAGACCCATGGATAGCAAGCCGGATCTGTAGCTAGATCTAGAGAGCTCGTAACCATAGGACTCCATGGTAGCAATAGCAATTTGTATGTTCTTTCTCAGATCTCTGTGGTATGGACAGATCTATCAGATACCCTATGACCATTTGAGTGGACAGAGTATAACCCTAAGGTGGTGTCCATCCACATGTCTGAGAAGGATTCTTCTCCTCTGCACATGAGCTTCTAGAGCCTTGTGAGGAGGTTTATGCAGGAGCTGGCTCCCCTCTGTTTTACTTGACCGATATCAGATGTTAGATCTGATTTCTCTGTAGTAATTGTAGCTTAAGGCTGAGTCATTGGAAGCCTTTTGTAGCAATGACCAGCTGAATCTAAATCCTTATTCAACTTGTTGTTAGTCCTTTGTGTGGGTGTATTGAGCCGTTGGCCTTGGCAAAACACTTAGGACTTTATGGGTTGGAATACCTATGGATGTCAGCCAATTCTATTCACAAATCTGGAGAGCTTTGTAGCATTAGAATTACAGTGTCTGCAATAATATTCATGGCCTGATCTAGTCCATTGGTTGGGGAAATGATCAGTCCACTCCTTTGGATTAGGTTAGCATTTTTGGTTTAATCAATGTGATTTTTCATACTCTATCAGATACTCTGTGATCATTTGAGTGGACAAAGTATAGCCCTAAGAGCACCCGAAATGGCATGAGTTAAATTGGATTCTTCAACCTTGTTGAGGTTATTGATAGCATCTCAGCAAGGACCACTACAGAGATAATCTAAATCTAAGTTACATTACTGTATTAACTCTAGTTTAACCTGTTTACTTTCTATTATTTTTATATTTTACTTTGTCACACACCATCACTATTTTCTTCTTAACCCTTTCTTTAGGATAGGGCTGCACTTTATTTCTCTTTTGTTAGGGTTAATTTAGTATAGTCATGACACCCAACTCTCTTTCTTTAGGATTGTCAGATCTATAGCCAGATCTGGAGGCCTACTATTATAGCCCATTTTGGGTTCTAGATCAATTTCTCTGTGGGATAAACTCTTACTTATCAAAACTTGCTACAATAGGCCTTGTATCTTGCAGGTCTAGGATATTTTAGGATTGATGTTTTCACCATATCTTTATCCTCTGTTTCACTCTGATTTTAATTTTCTTCCAACACCACATAATAAATCAGCATATCCTCCGACATGACAACAAAATGGCTTCCCATTTCCACTCCGGTATCGGTACGGGCTATAATAAACCCGAAGGGTTCCAATGGTCCACTTTCACTTGTTGACAAACCAAGCATTTGGACACATATTCTGTGATGTCCTTTAAGCCTCTCCACCAGAAGCTTTTCTTTAAGCCCTAATATATCTTTGTACAATCAGGAAGAATGGTGTATCTCAATTTGTGAGCCTCCTCCAGGATTTATGTCAAAGCTCGACATTAGTTAGTTTACAAAGTCAGCCTCTAAATAGTAAAGATTCGTCCTCCCTGATGGAGAAATTGGGCCGATTCCCGCTAATCACATCCTGTCTAATGGTCATGAGGTCCTTCTCGATCATTT
This sequence comes from Chloranthus sessilifolius, assembly GCA_021018995.1. Lineage (NCBI taxonomy): Eukaryota > Viridiplantae > Streptophyta > Magnoliopsida > Chloranthales > Chloranthaceae > Chloranthus > Chloranthus sessilifolius. Next base: position 149,933,890 of record CM037584.1, on the reverse strand, counting down.
ATAACTTGTGGATATTGTCGAATATCGTTGGCCTGATGGTAATGTTAGCCACTAAGGCCCCTGATTACCTCACCTCAAATATGGTGTCATATGCCGATATATCTTTCAACAGTTGCCATCTGTGGATTCTCGTGATGAGGTTTGACAGTTGAACGGTTGTCTTACGACTCAAAGCATCTACCACCACGTTTGCCTTTCTGGGGTGATACTGGATGGAGCAGTCATAATCCTTGAGAAATTCAATCCATCTCCTCTACCTCATGTTCAAATCTTTTTGAGTGAAAAGGTAGTTGAGGCTCTTATGATCGGTGAATATTTTGAATGTCTCACCAAAGAGGTAATGCCTCCATATCTTCAGGGAAAATATGATTTTTGCCAATTCGAGATCATGAGTCAGATAATTCTTCTCATGGTCCTTGAGCTATGTCGAACCGTAAGCAATGACCTGTTCACTTTGGTTAAGCACACAACCCAACTCGCTGTGTCATGCATCGCTGAATACCACAAAACCTCCACTGCCTGACGGTATGGTAAGTACTTGTGTGGAGGTTAACCTCTTCTTAAGATCCTGAAAGCTTTGTTCCGACGGCTCGGTCCATTTGACCTTGACATTCTTTCTCATGAGCTGAGTGAGTGACCCCAAAATTTTGGAGAATCCTTCAACGAATCTCCTATAATACCTAGCCAAACCAAGAAAACTTCGTACTTTCGTCAGCGTGCTCGGTTGTTCCCATTTCACAAGAGCCTCAATCTTAGCTGGGTCTACGGTTATGCCTGCCTCAAAAATTACATGCCCCAAAAAGCTTGCTTGTTCTAACCAAAACTCACATTTATTTAGCTTCTGATGATCACGAAGCATTTGGAGGGCGATATGCAAATATTACTCGTGCTTGTCTCTCGTCTTCGAATAGATGAGAATGTCATCTACGAATACAACCACACATCTATCGAGATGTGGTCTGAATACTCTATTCATCAGATCCATAAATGATGCTTGCGCGCTCGTCAACCCAAATGGCCTCACCAAAAAATCATAGTGGCCAGATCTTGTGCAGAAGGCGATTTTTAGAATATCCTCGACTTTGATCTTTCACTGATGATAGCCTGACCTCAAATTGATCTTTGAGAAAATCTTGCTCCTTGAAGTTGATCGAAGAGGTCATCGATACGAGGAAGGGGATAGCGGTTCTTGATCGTCAACTTGTTCAATTGATGATAATCAATGTAAAGCAACATAGAACCATCCTTCTTGATGAACAAGACGGATGCTCCACATGGATAAACACTTGGCCTAATGAATCCCTTATCTAAGAGTTTTTACAACTACTTTTTGTTCATTTCTACCAACGCCATAAGGTATGGTGCCTTTGATACCGACTCCGTACCTGGAGCCAGATCAATCAAAAACTCGATTTCTTGATTTGGTGGTAATCCCATTAAGTCATCAGGAAACACCTCCGAAAACTCACATGCAATGGGGATGCCGACGATATTAATCTTCTCATCGCATTGACCTTGTACAAAAGCAATGTATCCTTGATATCCTTATTGTAGTAAGCGCGTGGCTCAGATAGCCGATACGAAGGGCACTATACTTGACTTGTTGCCATAAAATCGGAAAGGTTTCCCTTTTGGAGGGTGAAACATAACCACTTTTCAAAGGTAGTCCATGCTTGCATGGTAGGTTGATAGTCAATCCATGATAAGAATTACATCAAATTCTTGCATGTCTAAAATGATCAGATCAATCACTGTTTCATGGTTCTCGATTGGGACGACTGACCAAAAACTGGTGTCGATAACTACTGAATCCCCGGTTGGGATCAACACTGCTAGAATGAAGTCTAAGGGTTCTGGAGTGATATTCAATTCAGCCGCCAATTGAGACGTCACAAAGGAATGAGTCGATCCTAGGTCTATCAGAATCCATGCCCTGTGCTAATAAATGTCACTACTCTAGTACATGTGCAAAGTACCTAATTTTATGTGTGTAATTTCGTTAAGTGATGGTGTTGTGACATTCATGGAGTGTCAAAATTGAAAACAAATTCCAAGGTATCCGTTGACTAAGAATAAGGTAACACTTCAACGATTAAATGAAATTATACCTTGGATAACGCCATTCGTCGTCTAGGCGTTGTGTGCTGAGACAACAAAGGTACGACCCTGAATCATGGGTCGGAAGGTCCTCTGAGGAGGTGCTGAAGTCACCTATTCTTTCATCACTTAGTAGTCTCTTATCATATGTACTTGCATGCCACACTTGAATCTTGCACCCGTAATCCACCTACATTCCTCTGTCTTATGCTTCTTCCCACACTTTGTACATGACTCAACTGGTGCAAATGAAGATGTGCACGAAGCTAGTGGAACCCTTTATGCCCCCATTGTGGCAGGGTTCGAAGGACAGATGGGTCTTGTAGGTACAGACATCAACGGTCTCGTATAGGTCGGTTGAACAAGTTGTCGGGGTACTAGCATCAATAACTTTGGCCTCGTACTTTCCTGCTCGTGGGCATATGACTAAGCCCGACCTGCCCTGCTCTTATTCTGTTGTTTTCTCCTCTGATACATCTTCTCAATATCTTGCTCGGTGATTAAAGCCAAGTCCATGACCTCTGCAAACGTCTTCAACCTGAACAACGAAAGTCTCTCTTTAATGTTGGGCCTCAAGCCAGGCTCAAACTTCTTTACCTTCTTTAGTTCTGTGGTAACATGTAGGAGTGCAAACTTAGAAAACCTAGTGACCTCGGCCTCATATTCACGCACAGACATTCCTCCTTGCTCTAATGGCACAAATCTAACTTCCCACTGCTCTCTAATTGCATCCGGGAAGTATTGTTCATTAAATTCTTCCACAAACCGAGCCCAGGTCAATGGGGCATTCGTGGTCTCTTGTAGCCTGGTCCTTCCCACGAACTTCCACCAAGAGTGTGTAGCTCCTGTTAGCTGAAAGGCAGCCCATTTAACCTTTTCTTCCTCTATGCACAAAATCACACAAAGAAGTTTCTCCATCTGGTTCAGCCATTCTTTCTCTTCGAGCGGATCGGCCTGACCATTGAAGCTTGGAGGGTTCATTCTCCTAAACTCTTGGAATCCCAAAGGTGGGCATCTCAATGCAAGCTGAGCCATCGTATTGACCATTGTCTCTAATAGTTGCCCAACTAGCCCATCATTGTTTCCTCCTCCCAACGGAGTATTGTTTGCACCCGTGACGATTCCTTCACCACCGGGTGTCCCCTCGCTACTTGAGGATCCTCTATTGCGGAAAGCTCTAGGTCTACTGTGTGGGGCCATACTAATCTACATGATTGAACAAAAGTTTCAATCAGTATCTATCAAGAAAATATAGCCCATAGTCCTATGGAATCTAAAGTCATCGCCCTGATATCAATTTAGGACACACGGTGTCACAGAAGACCCGCTTTCAGAGTGGCACCGAATCTAGTACCATATCTCTGATACCAACTGTGACGCCCTGATTTTTCCAGCATGAATTTTGTGGAAGACTGGACTGTCCAAAATCAATGCAAAGCAGATTTCTTACACAAATATGCAGAAATTAAAAATACTAATATCATATGGCAACAAACTAATATTCCTATATGTACAAAGCATATCTAAAAACTAAAATAAATCACCGGTGACGGTCGATCGTCACCTAAACAGTGGTGTGCAAAATATATGTACATACTCATACATCCTGTGTTAAATCAAAAAATACCTACAATTCACACTAAACTATAGATAAAAATCCTCTAGAGGAAGATCTTCTTTCAAAACGAAATCAGGATCAACTTCAAGCTCAAGATCCTGTTCCGTAACTACACCTATGGCATATGATGTCAGGATGAGCTAACAGTCTATGCTCAGTAGAGGAAAGATCAATACCAATTACATTCTATCATAACGAAGCATAGATTCAATGATCATTAATTAGAACATTTCAAATCAAAACGGAAACTTAATTCCAAAAGCATTTTTCATATCAAAAAATGGAAACTAATTTCATATCGAAGACAAAATCAAATTTCAAAACAAGTTCATATCAAACAGAGTTTGCTACAATTACTAATTTTCCCATTCAAATGCAATTCTTACTTAATGAATGACTTAAACTTTTAACTTAAAAAACTCCAATGCGAGTATAGCACTGTAGAGTCACATCTCCGATGTGAACCCCCTTGACCATCGTTGTTCAATGAACAGTTTTCACAATATGCAGTTTGCCCCTAAAGTAATACACATCACACAATTTAGGGGATTCGTTCACATGAACCTTAAATTTCATATTTCAATTCTAATACATAGTAGAAGTCATTGTTCATAACACATAGCTAGGGCATTCAAAGTTCACATAGTTCACATACAAAATTCGAATTCAATGCAATGCATAAAGTTCATATTCAAAGTCACATTCAGAGTTCATTTTTGAATTTCTCATTCAAATTCATATTCGGAGTTCAAAAGGTTCCAATTCAGAAATTGATGTTCACATTTCAAATTCACATTCGAGTTTGAAGTCCCATGATCAAATCAATTTACATCACAAGAATCTATAATTCAAAAATCGGCATGTAACTCTGCATTGAGTTTTCCCTACCTTTGTTTCAAAGTCGCACGAAAGCAATGCGAGAGCTCCTATTGACGGACTTTATCGAAAACTTCTAGCGAATCAATTCCTACATGATGTTCATACACTATGTGTCAAGGACCACTGGATCAAACAAATCAAAGTTCTATAAGTTTCACCAAACAAAACGGAAGGCAGCTAAGATTGCAAAATTCGCTTGAGAGATTTTGTCAATTTCCAATGGTGCACTCAAACTTGCTCGCGGGAGTTTGACCAGAGAAATTTGGCCTAAATCTTGAGGAAAATTTGCTCGATTGAATTTTTCTGAAGGTCTCGCTCGAGCGAATTCCAATTCGCTGGAGCGAATTTGTGCAATTCATAAACCCTTAGAACTTTTCTCTTTCAATCCGAATCGCGCCAAAACATTGCACAAACTTTCAAATCACTCACAAATCACATCTAAACTCATTCTACACTATCAAAACCTAAATCTTACCTGTTCTATCAATGTATGCGGTGATCAAGATGTTCTGTATCGAAGGCATCGCCGTTTAACTCCTCGCTCCTTCGGTGATTCGATCTCACACTCTCTTAGATTTGATCTCACACTTTCCTTCATCGTAACGGTGTTCAAGATCAATGTATCTTGGGGTGTACGGTAAACCAAAGATCTTCTTGAGTGAAGAAACGAAGATCAAAGGCTAGCGTTTCTTAAGGGAAATAAGAGAAGAACGGAGCTAGGGCTTTTTCTTCTTCCAAAGACTTCAAAAACAAATGGGGAAGCAAAGGGAGTTCAGCACTTTTTATAGCACAAGGGTCGCTCGAGTGAAATCCAAATTCGCTCAAGCGATTTCCAATTTACAAAGGGTAGGTCGAAAACTCGCTCCAGCGACTTCCAAATTCATCGAGCGGATTTTATTCTTAAGGATTTGCATGAGCGGTTTCCAATTCGCTCGAGCAAATTTGTCAGTTGCCTTTGTAACTGAAACTGTCCATGGACCGTCCTCAAAACCTATTTGTTCCATTTCACCTGCACACAAATTCACACAACAAATCATAGAACACTACAAAAAATAAGACTATTAGCGGCAGTTTTTTTAACAAAAAACTGCTGCTATTAGTCTTGTCGCTACCAAAAAATGCCGCTACCAAAAATTGTCTTAACAGCAAGTGCCACTAAAACACCTTATTTTTGTAGTGGAACCACAACAAATATGCATATGTAGAAGTGGACACAAGAAATGGTTTGAAATTCTAGTGTGTGTGGTGTATACCGTGTTAGACACAAACACCTAAACAAGTGTGTTTGTGTTAGGAAAATTCAGGTCGTTACAAGGACCCTCCAACCTCAAGCTGAATTACCAAAAAAAAACAGATCTAACTACAAAGTGCAGCAGTCAAAATACAGGTAAGAGACCTCACAAATGTCTAAATTTTTCTTTGCGTAGTAAAATCAGTATAAATCCATTAATTTTAATCAGAGTTGCTCAATAAAGATATAGTTAATGGGGCATTGTTCGGAATACCCGAAAGTGTAAAGTCCTCACAATTTAACAAGGTTGCCATAAATGAAGAATTTCTTTATAAATTCATTTGTGAATGAAATTTATTTTCTATGCTAATTTGTTGTAATCAGTACGATTTAACTTACTTTTAGTGAAAAAGTGCCCTATCTCGCATCCTTAATGTCCTGCCCAAGGCCTTGTTAGCAGCAGCTTCGAAAACAACCTTTGTTTATTTTCACATCTGAAATATCATAGGATAGGCTAGCAGAAATCTCTCTCGATAACTTCCTTAGGAAGGGCAACTCCGGAATAGGCACATTTGAGCTGGGCAACAAAATAGTCTTGAAGTGAGCAATGGCTTCATCCCCAATCAAGCTAGGTTCAATAATTCCTTCTCTCTCGAGGATGAAGTCAATTCAAGCTAGGTTCAATCAATTAACACAACTTTTTCCTAGAGAATGCTTCTTCTCCATCCAATTCTTGGTCATAGTTAAAGATAGCAGTTAGCACAGAGTTGAAGGTGTCGCATTGCACCTATGCTTGAATATCCTCCAGAGCTTGGCGTGCAGAGTTGATTCAGTCATGGACTGAACCAAATGTGTTAAGGTTTATTGCCTCCTTTGTTGATTTAAGAATTTCGGAGATCAAGTACATAAGGCTACTAGCCTGGTCACCGCACCAAAGGTCCTCAATCAAATATGCAAACTCATCTTGATAATTCCACATATTAAGAAATTTAATTGGAACTGTTGGATTTGTGTTAATTAGCAGTCTTGATAATAACAGTGAGTGGTCGGAGACGCCAGCGGAAGCATCTCCAGCAACGTGTCATATTTGATTCCATGTCACAACTGAAATCTTACCTCTTCAGAAGGATAAAGAATTCCATGTTGTGACACCACATATATCCTAATGCGGTAAGCAAACGTACATATCTTATTTAATATAACATGAACAAGGACTCCTGAAAAATCATAAGCCGAAAATTTTCTTTTAATTTGAGTTCACGTTAGAGGCTTGAAATTTAAACTTTAAATACAAAGTAACCATCATTGAATCTGGGACCATTTGTTTAAGAGTGCATCCTATCTAGCTATTATCTTGAAACTATAAATATGCAGTTTTTAACCGTACTAAGATCTATTAAAAATCACATGCACAAAAGCATTATTAATCCACAATCAACCATCCACACAGTTAATTAAAATCCATCAAAGAAAACATACATCACGATAGTATTACTGAAATTCGAGCATTATAGTTGTGTCTACTTAAGTCATCCAAAAGTACAAAATGAAGTACTTATTGAAAACATCAATCTGAAGGTCACATGAGAGAAAGGATAATGAAAGTTTTTGAAATAGCTATAACAAGGAGGGAGACCATCTTCCGTCGGCACCACTACACCCTCAGTGTAAGGGGTCTTTATCGACAGATCCATCCTCAACATAGAAATCACCACCTATTATAATCCCCTCACGGGGGAAAGCTAGTCATCAACTGTGACATTTGTGCAGTGTAAGCTTGGCAGAAGCTTAATAGGTGCGAAAGGAAATAAACTCTCCCTTTAATATTCTACTAGATTAATCTCATAAACATAAGATGTGAATATTAGGTCAAAAGAACAATTTAAAGAATAAGATTTAGATAGCAAGAAACATGAATAAAGATATGAAACAAAGAAGATGTCATGAACAACAATGAATAATATGAATGAAATACAAAAGAACATGAATAAGAGTCACACATACATATCGTGAATACAATTGTCATTAGTTTTCTTTGACTTCTTATTATTCACTTATAAACTTTAGTTAATATTTCTCATTAACTATGTCCTGAAAATTTTCATGACTAAAAATAGCTCATCATTTCATGTTGAGCTGTATCGGATGGTGATATATATTACCAGTCACCGACATCACCAATCACCGAGATCACCCTTTTACATCACAACTTAACAAACTTAATAGATGAAGGAGTGGGATTCTGACATCACTTGAAATAGGGTATTCGCCTAAAAGCAAAACACATATCCATAAACTTGCTTACCTTCTTAATGTACAGACACATGATACATCTTATAACTCATCAGCTTATAAACTTACAACTTAACATTATACAACTGATTAGCTTATGAAACTTATTCACTTATCAATTTTATTACATCCTAATGTCTTAACTAACACTACGTGAAAAAGCAAAAAAAATCACTGCCTTAAACAGTGATTTTTTCAAAAATCTACGGTCTTTAACAGTGATTTTTTTTCAAAAAATCACTGCCCTAAACAATTGTAAAAAAAGGAGTGGTTTTGTTTTACCACTATACAAGACAGTGGTTTACGAACTTCAACAACGACTGCTCTTAACAGTCAGAAAAAATCACTGCTTTTGGCAGTGGTTTTTTTATGCAAATTTTTTTTTAAAAAAATACAATTTTTTTAAAAAAAGAAAATTACGTCGATGATTTTTTATTTAATTTTTTTTAAAATAATATTTTTTTTAATGCAATTTTTTTATGCTTTTTTTAATGCTTTTTTTAATGCAATTTTTTTAATACTTTTTTTAATGCTTTTTTTGGGAAAGAGGAAACCCTACTTGATCTGTATCATCTGGAAAAGGCATCTGGATTTGAGGAGTCTATGAAGTATAAGAAACTAACTAATGCACAACGATCTGGGCTCAACCCATATCTCAGAGCAAATAGAGCAAACTTACATACTAGTCAATAATATATGAAATAAAAAAAGAAAATGTGAAAAAGTAAAAACACCATTAAATAAAATTTTATTCACTATTGATAGTTACATGAAACAAAAGAACCTTCTTTTTCCATATTTAATTAATTTTGCCAGCCATCAATGTCATTGCCAACCTATTTTGACCAACTCATTTCCTAAAATAGTAAATTAGCACTTCAGCTCCTCCTAATGATTTGAAGCTGTTGGCCATGACCCCATGGCTCACACTCCTCAACCTCCCATTTGTGAGTACCTGAATTCATATAGTAAAAAAATTATCTTAGAAAAAAGACTCACCCACAAATACCAATACAAAAAGAGAGGAATTAAAAAATAAATAAACCAGTAAGCTGCAATCATCATTTCAGATAACAAAATTATTGATGGTGAAGCCAAAAACAGAATAAAAAAACATGCATTAGAAATGGAGTTAATCTTTTATAATTGGTAGATTGGTTTTTTTGAAGAAGAAGAATAAGAATCATAAAGAGGTATAAGAAACAAACCTGTGGGGCTCACGCCATAGAGGTACCCTGCAATTTGAGTCCGAAGATATGCTATGCAAATAAACTTCTTCAAAATGTTTTTCGGCATGATGTATGTGTAGCCTGTCTCCTGCTTGCAAAAAATAACTTGAAAGATCAATTGTGCACCTCAATTTTTTTTTTAGTTCAGAAGAGCTAAAGCGGAAATAGTTCAATTTGTACCTTAATGTCTTGTGAGTTCATGTATATGTGATTAACTCTGAGATAAAGGTTTGTAGCTGAAATTGCTCTTACTCACCAATCAGTTTTAGACCCAAATGCTGCTTGCTTGTAGGGGCTTGTTGTGGTGACAATGAGCTCATCACCATGCACATTTGTTGTCCTTTTAGTAACTGCTGTCTCAGTTGGCTAGCTTCTTTCGACTGCACAAAAATAAAATGCAGATGATTAGTAAAATAAAAACAGTACGGAAGCTTCAAAGAAATCAACTAGGTCAACACATTTCACCTACTTCTCAATATCCACAATCTGTTGTCTCTGCTGCGAGAGTGGAGTTATCTCAGCCCCAAGTATTATGTCGTGAATTTCAGACTGGGTCAACGCCAATGTGTTTACATTATTCTTCATGGCATAATCGGAGAGTATAAGATCTCTCAGAGCAACTTCAACCTACATTGAAGGTCATCTTAGCAAACCTCATAACACTAACAGGAAAAGATGGTACAAATCAAGGCATCTAGATTTGATAAAATGGAGTCAAAGGCTACTATATAATTCAACAGTTGACTACAATAGATCATATGACAAGTATCGTGTTTTATTCCAATTTTATATACCAGAGATCTATTGATCATGAACATCAAATCAGATGGTCCTTATTGCATTTTTACATATCACATGTCCATAAAATGCCAAGTCTTTCTTTAAATTCGGTGCAATCACTTGAAAAACGTGTGCAAGTAATGGCTCCCTAGCTATTTTATTAGTATACATAATAAAAGAGAAAAGGATGCCATAATTTAGTCAAGGAAAGAGTTTTAAGATTTTGGGCAAGTCCCATTCTCACATTATAATGGTGGAGATATGACTTCGTGCGGCAGGGTTTGTTGACTTTGTCCCTAATCTAAACGACTTGACCAAGAGGGTTGTTTACACTCATTTGAGAATTGAGATGAGATCAATTAAAGTTTAATATATTATTCAAATATATGAAAATAAGACCTATTCTCCAAGGATTAGACTCATAAAAAAAACTTGTTCTCGAAGGAAATATATGAAGAGTAAATCAAATAAATTAATAAACAACTTTTGACAACAAAGTGTATAAAATCCAACCTCAGACTTTGTATGGGTTTTCAGCATGGGTGCCCTCAAAAATTCCATGGGTCAATTTAGAGGTACTGACATTAAATTTAGTATAACAAAGTCACTTACCTTTAAAGAATGTAATGCCATTCCAAGATAACACATAAGAACAGAAGAATGTGGATTGATTTGAAACGCCCTTGGGAAATGATGCTCAGTAAACTCATACTTTTCTTGGTGAAGATATACCATCCCTAGACCAATAGGAGTTATAATGTCGTGCATCGACTTGAAGGGCATTTTGATAGCATTTTATTCCATTCTCAAAATCCTCCAGGGCTACAAACCTGTCAATAAAGGCAACCAAGTATAGTAAACTTCTAAGACCATAGTTAAAATAAAAGAAAATTAGATGAGATTTATTAAGTACTGCTCACAATTTTAAACAAAGATTTTACGAGAAGTAAATATTGAAGAAAACTCAGATAAACCATACTCATGGCCGCAAAGTGTGTGAGCATATGTAAATCGCTAATCTAGCTGCACAGCACGCTGAAAATTTTTCAGAGCAGTTTCATGATCTTTCTACAAGTTGTAGCAGTTTCCTATAACACACCTGCATGCCCATTCCACCAATAAACATGCCAAAGCAAAAAATTCAGAAATAAATATAAATACACAAAATCGCAAAACTAGATATTAAGCTGAGATTTCAAAAAGAGCTTGGATAGCTGGAAGCATATATATATATGTGAGGCACGAGACTACGCATCCAGACCAGCTAGGCATCATGTGACTCCCATCACAAGGATTGGGTGCCACGACAACTTCAATAACATCGATCAGGTACCATGCAAAAAATGTGGGCCTGATCCGATACATAACCACCATTGGAAATGCGGCCAAAGGTGCCCAAATTCGATGCACCTGGTCTGTGGGGTGTCACCTTATCTTTGACCAATGAAAAAAGGACCAAAAAAATCAAAAAAAGTAATTTTTTAAAACCACATGCCCGGTGGCTGGACAACCCAAATGGGTATTGTTTTGTACTTTTGGGTGTCACATGCCACGTGGAATGTGATCTAGCATCCAGGCTGCGTCCAGATGCATTTCCCCAAATCTCTCTCTCTCTCTCTCTATATATATATATATATATTTTTTTTTTTCTGATATTTACTGGTTCCAGAGAGGAAGGAGACTAGATCAAATATTTCTCATTGGAGGCACCAGCATGTAGATATCCTTTATTGATAGAATCATTGTAGTTTTAGTTTAAGTGTTGAATATATCTAGATCAAACCATATGTAAATAAGCACTCTTGGGTTGAAAATTTAGATTCAAGCAAATGAAAATAACAGGGTTTTCGGGCTACTAATGCATGCACCAATCACAAAACTAAGCCAAATTTGAAAATTTCCAATCCCCAAATAACTGTTTTGAAATGCACTTTCAAATGCTTAGAGGTTTGTATCATATCAAAGAACTAATGAAACACAAATATAATAACTTGGAATATAGGCATATGGTTTTTTTGTTTCTTTTGAAAAAGGAATTGCTGCAATCTACTAGAAGCAACTTTTGAATCCCAGTTTACCCATTAACAATTTACGTCTAAGGTTTAGGGTTAGAGAGAGAGAGCATGTGCACCGACATGTTCAATCCCAGTTTACCCATTAAAAAAATAAAGACAATCATATGGCTATGTAGTGAGGAACCAATGAGAACTTGGGAAGTACAGTTCATTATTGATAGGACAGACCAACCACCAATGGATGAGGGATATAATGGTCAATAGAAAGAGTGGCTAGTGGCCACATAGTCATAACTCATAGCAGAATAATCAGGGTTACCTACACCTAATCTTTATATCATGGCTTTCAAATCAAACAACTCAGATGGTCTTAGGGTGGTCTGCTTGTTTTTTGGAAGAGACAAAATTATAGAGTATAGTTGTTTTCACTCCCCAAAAAATCAAATATCAATTGAAATTATATATGCAAAAATCACATATTATATGCAAAAGTCAAACCCACAAGGCAGAATGGTATACATACCATGAGTATCTTCGCAGGGTCAAAGCTTTGCATGGGTGGACACGACCCAAAAATCTTGTATGTGAGTTGAAGCATAGGTTGTGCAACAGGCAACTCTGAGTCTATCTCTTGTATCGGAGGATGAAGAGAGCCATAAGGCCTTTTGGGGCCACTAAACTCAGATGTTCAAGCAAATCCAAGAAACAGTCTTTTAATCCAAGGATGGTGTAGTTCTTCAGTCATTTTATATGCAAAGCTTCTATCAGAGCAATGGGCATTAATCTGACAAGAATCAACAAATATCAGCAACATAATAAAACTGTAGTATTTGTGGGAGCGAACTAAATCAAACATATTTGAGATTCAAGAATTAAATTGAACTTATTGGTGGAGCGCGAGATCGAGGGATGAAAGCATAAGTTGAATGCAGAAGCCTGATGTTGGATAAAAGCCTATCCTGATGAGAGAATAGAGAATCAGTTCATAACAAAATTACCAAAAAAATATTAAAAGGGGGAGAGAGAACCAATTTCATATAAAGAATAAACACAAGAATCAATGGGAGTATAACGATAGAACACGTGAGCAACTGAACAATGAATAATGACAAGATTTTAATATGGGAGCCATTAACTGCACACTGGTTTTATGTCCTTGCACAGGAAGTTTGTAATTGCACATTAAAAAATAAAAAAAATTATACATTTTATTTCTCTCTTCTCATTATCAAGAAACTATAATTTCTTGACAGATCTGTAGCCATGTTTAATCCCTTCTCCTTTTTCTTCTATCTACCCTCGATACAATATCCATCATTGGCGATCCCCTCCCGACGACGGGGCCATCAATCCGAAAGGCCAATGAACAACCCAAAAATAGAGCTCGTTAGATGCCTTTTAACCGCACACTACCGGCGGGCCACCCACCTGATTAATCCAACATGGGTTAGAGTTGAAGATGAGTGAGAGGAGATCGGAATGGTGGTGGTGGTGGTCAGGCGTGCTAGGCTCAGGTGTTAGAAAAAAGCATTAAAACAGGGCATTGATGTTGTTTGCAGCAATATACTATCTGATTTTTCGGCCAATTTGGGCATCAGAATGGTGCCGAGACAGCCAAGTCTTGGTTGGAAATCAATAGGTTGGAGAATGAGCCATTAAAGATGACTACGAACAAAAGAAGCCAGATCAAATAACGGTAATTAATCAACAAAGTCGACTAAGACCAAAACAAGGAGACAAGATTTCAGATATCTAAAGCGGAAAGATCCAACAAATTGGTAAGTTGAAGAGAATACACGAGAGTAAAGAAAGCAAAAGAAGAAAAACGAACAAGATCTAACCTTGATATGATTCTATGTAACAAAAATCAAAATTTGAAAACATGGGGAAGAAGCAAAGTATGTAATTGGTAAAAGAATGCAAATGTACAGTAGAATGCTACACTTTGATTGAGTTACTAAACTAAGAGATCTAGACATTAAGAGTCCAAAGTGTACTAGTGCATAAGGATTTGAAACAGCAGCGTTAACGGGCTTGAGTTTGGCCTGGAGAGTTCTTTTAAATCCATGGGATTGCTACTTGTTCCTTTTTGGCTGTTAATTTAATTTTATCCGAAGACCTTAGGGAGCTATCTAGTTTGATACGAGCAAACATTTTTTTTTCATAACATGCAACCATGTATCAAGATAGTAGTATGAGCAAGGGTTATGATATTTTCATCGGAGTTTCATTTTAGCAACACAAACCTTTTTGCTTCTACATTTCAGCGCCGATTTGTGCTGGTTCTTATGTCCAGGACAAATACCTAGTCCATTGAACTCGGAAAAAGATACAACTCTGTCTTAGGGAGTTGGTAGACCACAAAAAGAACAAAAAATAAAAAGAAGCTACGCAGAGCAAAAATAAACTGACGCCATGCCAGCGTAAAAAAACAACCTCATAACTAACATGGATGCCAAGCTGGAGGACAAGCTCAACAAGATAGCATCAGCCAAACACCATTGCCTCCCTCTGATTCCTGATCTTCAACATCGATTCCTCCCTATCAGCAAGATTCGCTCCAACCTGTTCCACAATGAATTCTTTCACAAACTTGAGAGCCATCAGCTTCAATCTATGTGACCCTGAAAAATGCTCTTGTTTCTTTCAAGCCAAATGGCCACATCCCAGCCAAACACACTTCCCAGAATTTCAGCAGAAAACCTTTACTAACCCCCCCTCCAAGCATTGAACAACTTCTGACATGATCTAGGTAGCACCGTGCTCACTCCAACCACAGTCAAATCCACTGCCAAATTCCATTTACAAATTCACAATAAAGAAGAAGGCGATTAACATGTTCCTCCCTACCCCCACACATGACACAATGGTTCTTTAAACCCAAAGCCATCTTATTTAATTGCTTCACTATTAAAATTCTCTCCCACCCAACCGTTCACCCAAAAAATAAGATCCTTTGGGGAGAAGCAGCCGTTCGCAAACCATTCCTATCCGATCTATGCCTCAGAAAACTGTAGAAAGATGTCACGGTAAACACCCCTTTGTTGTCCTGAATACAAATCCTTCTATCTTCACTATTACGATTAGGCATGGTACCATGCAGCTCAGTGAACAATTCTGTCAGTCTAACAGCCTTGTCAACTCTAGGATTTCTTCTCACTCGTAGGTCCACCACCTTTTCTCCCATGTGCCAAATGCCACATCTTGGATTGACACCTCTCTTATCAATAAATTTCTTATAAAGGCCGTTGAACTTGATACTAAAAAACTTGGTCCCCATCCATAATTATTGCCGAAAACGAATCTGACTTCCATCACCCCATTCGAACCCAATGCAGTGCTGATAGCTCCAACCCCCCTCCCCCCCCAACCCCCAACACACACACACAAAAAAACCACCACCACACACACACGAAAGCATGGTTCATGGTTGTATAGTTTTCTAATTCTGATACCCCTTTCTATCTCCTCCTATCTTTTGTAATTAGGACACATTATAATGAAACAAATGATATTTTCAACTATTCCTTTTCCTGTCCCAATGGAAAATTCTCTTAATATTTGTTCCACTCATTCAAGAACAGCAACCAGACATTTGCACATAGACATTGAGTAAACTGGAAGATTAGCCATCGTTGCCTTGATAAGCTTTATGTTTCTTCTCATATATGAAAGGTAGCTTTATCTATACCTTCTACCATTCAATGAGTTGGCATTTCCTATTGTTTGCTGTCTTTAGTCTTTTACTGCCTACATGAAGGGAACTCAATTTAATTTTTGTAGTTCTTGAGGCAAGGTTCTGTATAATTTGATGCTTTGATATGATAGCCCATTGGAAGAAAAGGTTCTAAATTTTTTCCCACTTTAAGATTTTAACTGTTATTCTCTTTTGTCTTGGTGTAGGTGTGGGAGATTATATACTCCAAGGATGGGTCGGTGAAGGAAGTTTCTAAAGTTATGCAACTTAAGGGACATAAGGTTATTTCATTTTTCCTTAGACACACTACACTTCACACAATTTTAGTAGTTTACTTAATCATAATTACATTGAATGGAGCTGTTTTAGCTATTTTTAGCTGAATCCATGTGTATTCAAGTATAACTTTGTATGTGATAATTGAATTTTATTTACTTAGAAAGCTTACTTTGGAGAAAATCATGGATCACGTTATCATCATATGAGTGATTTTGAAGTGGTGGAAAGAGTTCTTTCAATCATGCTTTCCAATGTCTCTAGATAGGTAATGGGTTGGTAACCATTTGTGACATTTTACCCATGTTTGTGCCTCTAAACTGTCTAGGAAGAAAGAGTAGGAGGGTGAGAGTGAGGGAAGGGACTGGCATTCTGAATCCAACTATGTATTATTTTTGTATATGTGGGTCAATTGGCTGATTTAAATGTGCCAATTCCAGAGGTAAAATTTTTATTTTGGAGCCAATCATGGATCACGTTATCATCTTATGAGCGATTTTCTTTGAGGTAGTGGAAAGAGTTCTTCGGGTCATGCTTTCCAATATCTCAAGATAGGTATTTGGTAACCATTTGTGACATTTTAGCCATGTTTGTGCCTTTAAACCATCTAGGAAGAAAGAGTAGGAGGGTGGGATGGTGAGAGTGAGGGGAGGGACAGGCATTCTGAATCCAATGATATATTTTTGTGTATGCCGGTCAAGTGGCTGATTTAGATTTGGCAATTCAGAGGTAGAAGCATTAGTAGATGAATGCTGTATACTTGGATTGGCTGTCCTTTTGTGGTCAATGTGGATTCTCCCGATGAAGTTACATATTTGAGTTCTCATGAAGACTTGAGTGGATTTTGATGATGTAAAATCAGCGCTCTGTAGATAAGCAGAACCATGTAAGATAGACACGAGACATACGCATCTGTCCTCTCACAAATGTAGAGAAACCTTGAAAACTATACTTTTAAACACGTCGTGCGCTTATATGATAATACTGTGAAGACACATTGTATAAATATTAAATAGTATATGTATAAACTATATAAAAACTAAAGATGATGAATTCAAATGCATTAAATCTATATAATCTGAATATATAGATGGGATAATGCGATGATGATGAAGAAAATGGTTGTAAGATTATAAATAATGCTAGAAGACGAAAGAAAAATTAGATGATCAAGTGCTTGAGCAAAATATGGCAATGTTTGATGTAGAGACACTGATAACGGTTTTTGCATACTATAACTTTGTCTAAAAACTTTATTCTCTCTGACAAATATTGTCCTAATGAGATTAGGGATGTCAGTTCAAAGCATTAAGAAGATTTGGAGGGAAATATATTTTTGTAGTCTACCTGTAGTTGCTTTATTTTATTTGCCTTCATAGAGAGAGTTGTCGACTTAGTGGATTTTAGCAAACCAGTAGCTTACTCTGATTTGGCCCTTCAGTGATGTTGCTGTTTTTTGTGTTTTATATGGTTCTTTATTATTGCATCTTGTTTCTTACCAATAAAAACTTCTTGAACTTAACTGTACAAAAACCTTTTAAAAATTGTGATGCACTAAGGTAGTTGTGCCGCTGGTGAACAATATAGAATTGCTATCTTAAGCTCTAAGGTTGCCACTTAGTGATGCAGCTTGGTTCTATGATTTTCCACTCAAGTTGTGATCCTGGTAAACAAGATATAATTGGCATTTTCATCCTTAGTTTTCATGTTAAACCATCTCATAGTATCTAAAATGGGTATGGTTACAAAGGTTATCAAAGTATCTTCCCAATGAGCGTAAGATCATAGGACTTCTCCAAGAATTAGGTGAATTCTTATTGAAATATGAAGAGCCATACGGTTGTAACAAAAGCCTAAAATTTACAAAAACTAGTTTTGTCTAGTCTTAAATTAAGATTCTCATGGTAGTTGAAGTTCGTTATTTGTGTAGTGACTTTTGGGGTAATTCCATAATTTTTTAGTTTTTACTTTTTTTTTTATTAGCTAAGTTTATAATTTGTGGTAGGATTAGAGTTTATGATTCTTTTGTTACACTTGCTTTTAGAGTTTATATCTCAACTTATTTGATATAAAATAAGCAGATAGTTTCTTTGAGTGTGCTCTTGTGAAACTCTTGGAACCCTATGATTTTTACATCATTTGGTATTAGAGCAAGTTTAGTGATGGGTGCTTGTTGGCAGAGTTTGCATCGTGAAATATTTTGAGGATGTCGCACATTCTACCCTTTTATCTGATTGGAGTGAAATATTTGTACGTGCCCCCCCCACATGGGGGGCCTAATGATACCATGGATTTCAAATATCTAAAAGAGTATGGTTATAAAGATGAAAATGCGCTTAGTTTTCTTACCAATTAAAGAGAGAGAAAAAAAAAAGTTTCCCCGAACAGCAGCATTATCATTAAAATCATAGCATATGACTCAAATGCTGCAATCCAATTTGATCAATGGGGCAGTCCTTCGCGTAGTACCCCATTGGAGTATTAAATAATGATGAGTATAAGTTATGTTCGTAGTGATTAAAAGTAGCAAATGAAAAATGTCTTTAGATAACATAAACTAGTTATAGAGGAGGAAGCAATGACCTGGTAATTAAACATAAAACATGCATGTTCCAAACCTTCAAGTTAAGTTTCAATAAATAACAGCAAACATTCTACCTCCTGGATGAACAACGATCATGTCAAAGAGTGTGACCAACTCTAAAACCTCCATTAACCCGTAAAGCACCAACCACTCTGATTATATACAATTACACTAATAGCTAAAATTTTCAAGTTCCTGTGCTCTTTCCCTTGTCCCTCTGGTAATTATTAAAACCGTGATCTTTCCATGATTTCGTGAATTCTACAAGGAGCAACGGCTTTCTGAGGATGTTGTGTGCATCTTGGATGTGGGTGTCATGTCAAGCCAGTTGTTGAGGAAAGAGACCTGGGTTTGATCATTTG
Organism: Chloranthus sessilifolius; assembly: GCA_021018995.1. Classification (NCBI taxonomy): domain Eukaryota; kingdom Viridiplantae; phylum Streptophyta; class Magnoliopsida; order Chloranthales; family Chloranthaceae; genus Chloranthus; species Chloranthus sessilifolius. The sequence continues at coordinate 149,914,830 of CM037584.1, read as the reverse complement.
AACTTGATAGCCTGTTTGTTGAATGAAAACCCAGTTCATGAAAGAAATAAAAGAAAGGAAAAAAAGGAGGGGGGAGGTGGAAATGGGGTGGAGTGGTGGAAGGTTGTTTCTAGTACTTAAAAATTTAAACATTAGTCTCAATGTTTTAACCAGTCTATACTCTAAAACTCGCACAAACGACCCGACTTGATCAAGCCTAGAAATGAGTTTAGTAGGGTACTTGATTTCCTAAAAATATGAAATAAAACTATAAAACGGATCCCGAAAAGCTAGATTTACTCTTACTTCAATCAAATACCAAAAACATTCAACATGGTAGATGTAGATTTTACAATTAAGTGTTTAAAATTTGAAAAACTTGATCAGCTACGAGCCAATGGTAGGCCCTTGTGAAGCTTGAGATGAGGGTTAAATTTGAAAAACTGAAACAGGAGTTGAATCCCTGAAAGTTCTGGACCCAAATTGAAAATATTTTTCTCTCCTAAGAAAAAATCCATATAAAAACAGCTGAAATCGTTAAAAAGGAAAATGGTAGATGTACATTTCTCGTTTCCCTTAACATAGTTCTTGTAGTGTCCCTTAACAACAGAACTGCTGAAGAACTATCATTAGATCCCAAGTAATGCCATTGATTTCTAGCCCACTCAATATACTGCTTCTGATCAAAATGTCACTACAAAAAATTACTTTAAAACCAACAAGAATGGCAACAATAAAATGGGTTTGTCAGACCTTGCACATCTCTCATTATAGTTGCCTAGGGAGAACTGCAAAGTTTTGTAACCACCATCACTATAAGCCCAAGTTCCTGCCACTGTACGCCCATGGCTAGAAGCTTCTTTAATAGGAAAAAATGCTAATATTTTCTCACCAACAACACAAAAATGGCCACAACAAAAAACACCTTCAATATCAAAGTAAGCTTGATGCAATAAGCATAAAGTAACCCCCTCTTATGGCTGCTAAAAAGAATTAGAGTTTAGTAAAAGGGAGAGAGTACCAACTATGAGGGCTTTGTCTTATGCCCAGTTTGCGAAATGCACTTTAAATCTTGGACGCCTTTTTCCATTTCTTTGCAACACATACCCACAAACATAACAGTAGCAATTAAAAAGTTAAAGTAATATTTACCAAAGGCAGAATAGATAAGGCACCTCTCTGGTAGAAATAAATAATAGGTAGCATATAGGTAGCAACATCAAAGCCAATTGATGATGCCAAAGTGAAAAGTGAAAAGGAAAGGGTCCCCTTGCATTAGCCCGATTAATTTAGCGTACAAAGTGCAGTTTCACCTATCATCCTTATTATTCTTTTATGTATGGGCTGATGCTCCTATAATCAATACCATGCAAATATTAATTTGATAATTGGAGTACTGTTTTAGGAGAGCATTGGCTGAAAGTAGGACCACCATATTTCAGGGGTATTGGCTGAAACTCCTCTGCTACAGACCAATACAATACACCAATACCTTTTCACAAATCTATATGAAAAAATTAATAATTTACTAATTTTAAAAAATTAAATATATTTATATGAAAATACAAAATAGGCAAGACAACACCAAAAAAATCTCCAACAGATCAAACAAGAGAACAAAAAAACGGAGGGGAAAAGAGATTGCAACATCCAATAAAGAGTGATCAGCACAAAGAACATCAATCTTCATATAAGTGGAGGCAGCAGTCTCTCCAGTAGGGACATCAACACTATCAGCTTTGAAACAAGCATTTTCACAAACAGCTACTACGCAATCTCCATAAGTAGCAGTAACCCATCAAGTTTTCGAGACGAATAAAAAAAAGCTATATTAAATAGAAATGCAAAAAATAGTAAGGAAAAAATTAAAAAAATTACATGAATCTCCATTGATTGAAGAGAATCAACAGCAAAATCGAGGACTTCTTTGCGTCGGCTCATGATAGCTATGGAGGAGCCATGTTTTCCAAACTGAGACGAGATCTCGAACCCGATTCCCGAACTGCCACCCGTTAAGAGAGCCACCTTCCCTTTCAACAAATCTAACAACAAGAAACACATATCAACACAGATCCATCAAGATGAGTTCAGATCTATTTTAAAAAAAAAGACTAAATAACAAAAATAGATAGAAGTTTACTTCTCATTCATCCAAAATATCATATCTAAGACTGAAAGACAATAAAAGTACAAGAAAAAGCAACATAGACTCCAATAATTCACCCTAAAACTTATATAATCCAAAATGAAAGAAAGAATCATTTAAAATGGCTATAAAATGCACAAATCACACCACTAATTCGTTAAAAAAAATCTAATTTCAGACAAAAGAACAAAAAAAAAATCCTAGAACAAAACATCCATTGTCAGATCACACCAAATCATCAAAAGTTACTCCAAAATCATAAGATAAATACAATGCAAGGCTAGAAAAAAGGTAGCAAAACACCAAAACATCTAATAATCGCAAGAACAACAAAGATTTACCAGATTCACCACAATCCGAACAAATTAAGATACATTTACAAAACAAAAAACATTAAATTTGTGATCAAAATTAACAAATAAAACAAAAAAAACTACTGACCTAGGCATGATTCCATCAGGCTAGATCCCATGTTCCAGACAATATAATTCCCAACAAGAATTACTGACTTGGATCCTGGCTCGCAAACTCGATCTCAATCAAAAGAAAACTTGCAACGTCGATCTCTCCTTTAATGGCGTCGTCTCCAACCTTCAACACAGATCTCCGCTTCCATGGCGACGTCTCCAACTTTCAACACAAATCTCCTTTAAGATTCTTCAATTTAAATCTCTAGCTAGGGTTTAGAAGAGAGAGATGGAGGCTAGGGTTTCGGAGAGGGAGATGAGCTAGAGAGAGGGGGGAAGAGGGAGATGAGCGAGAGAGAAAGGGAGACGGTTGTTTTGTTCGCAAAAGATAAAAAGGGAAAAGAGTTGCAACATAAAAGGGAGAATTAGGGTCCCCGATGGTTTTGTACGTGACGTAGGGTGGAGTGCACGTGATATGATAGTTAAGGAATTAAACTACTGTTTATTATAATAAACAATTAATTTTAGCAGTGAATTATTATACCACTGATTGGGCAGTGGTTCTTTTTTATATAACAAAAGTGGTTTTTTTACCATTTTGACGTAGTGTATTTCTTACTTAACCATTGTATGAGAATGGAGCCATAGTTTGATAGAATTGCCAATCACATCGAACCAAAGATATGATATCTACATACTTGAATCCAATGATATGGCGTTTCATACCACCATAGTATAAGAGTCTGCAAGATTGATTTCATACTATAGGGTTCCACATGACCGTGATGTGAATTATATCAATATGATGGAGCCTTAGTGTGATAGAATCGCCAGTCACATCGAACCGAAGATATGATATCCACATACCTGAACCCAATACTGTGACGTCTCATACCAGCACAACATAAGAGTTCATAAGATTGATTTCATACTCTAGGGTTTCACGTGACCACGATGAGAGCCATATCATGATGAAGGCATATCTTAAAATACTACCTTATATTTTCTTCTCCTTTCTTTTACTCGATATAGAGAGCATGCTTGTGAGTTGCCATCACATACAATGACTATGCCATTTAACAATATTGTTCTCTCCCACCACAGTAGGGATTCGTTCGCATCCTTTGGATCGGTTGCACCAAAATCATATACAGCCAATCAATCTAACATTTATAAGTATGATGACTTAGCCAAACCCGAGAATAAAAGGCTCGGGAGAGGGGTAGAGGCTCGGGTTTATGACACCCTGTTCCTATTATAGGATGCTTCGTTCCAACCTAAAGAGATGCTTTAATCATACATTGGTTGTAAACTTGTCCTTAACTTGGGCAATAACTAAGCTCATTCCTTTTCAGTGATGGCATGTTTTAGCCTACTGTGGCACATTTTAGTCTAATGTGGCAGAATCGGGCAATATCATACCAGGTTGGGTTGAGTCTTCATAAATGGTATTAAAGCCTAAGATGGCTCTGCAATCGAGTGAGGATGTGACAGTCCAGATTTTTACACTCGGAAACTCGTGCCATCAGGATCATCGTCACCAACGATCCCCATAACAAAACACACACGTCTGCTCATACAGCGAAAATCAGAGAAGACACTATCTAAAGTGGCAAAAAGAGTAATCACATACGGCGTAATATAAAAGAAAATAAATACATAACAAAATCTACATATACATCCTCAAAAAAAACCAGGAAGAACCATTGGTGATGGCTATCCATCACCCAAAATAATGGTTCCTCCAAAATGTATACAACTATAGAGTAAAAGTATCGACAAAAAAATAAAATACAGGATAGAGTGGGCCATCAGGCCCAATAATCTAGACGTATCATATACAAATCCAAAAATAACAAGCCAAAATACCCAGACTATGGGTAGAACTCGTTAGCAAGAATGTTAGTATCCTCCTCCTCAGCCTTAGCCTCCAATTGATAATCAGTATCACTCTCAGCACCAGCAACTCAGGCCTCAGAACCTATGACATAGAGTTAGTAATGAGCTAACCATCTAAGCTCAGTAAAATAATTCAATTATATTGCATTTTTACTGTAGAGGATGGTTTTCATAACATATATCAGAACAGATAATTTTAGAATAGATATTTAAAGCAAGCGAATCATAAAACAGATGTTGACATCCAACTAATAGGAGTCAGATGCGGAATATCAGGAATCAGATGCATTTTTCATTTAGATTTGAAATCAGATAAATGTTCAGATTTTCAGATGTTACATATGCAATGCTTTTCTCATTGAAATGACTTAAATCTATACTTAAGTAACTCCCGTGTATATAGAAAGTGGTAGGCAGATGTTTGTCGATGGATAACCCCGACCATCGTCGTTCAATGAATAATTTATAGGAATTACAACAAGCCTCTGCGTTATGAGAGTAACTTGTGCCAGGCAGATATACAACAGATACACGGATATCTCGCTGCGTCGGTGGGATTCGTCACATCAACCTTAAATCATATGTAGATTATAATTCATATTTTTGACTATTCACATAATAATCAGACTTCAATTTTCAAAGTTTTCAGGAAACAGGTGTCAAGTATCAGATGTCCAGATTTATAGAATGACAAGTTTATTCATATGTAAGGAATGTTTAAAACCAAAAATCAGATATCATGTGTCAGAATACAGATCCTACGAATCCATGAAATCATAATCAAATGCAAGTTAAGTTGAATTTTCCCTACCTTAAATCAAAGTCTTTCTAAGCAAATCCAAAGCCCGAATAAGAACTTCCTGTCTTAACCTAGACCATGTGTTTGGAAAGGATTTTACTGCTTCTTTTTATTATAAAAAATGATAAAGACAAAATACAAGAAGCAAAACAAAATAAACAAAAATGGGGAATGAATACAGTACAAAACCAAATCACAAACCTGCAAGATACAGAGCTATTGTAGTAAGTTTTAAGTAAGTAAGAGTTTGTCTCAGAGAGAAATTGATCTAGAATCCAAAATGGGCTATAATAGTAGGCCTCTAGATCTGATTACAGATCTAACAATCCTAGAGAAAGGGAGTTGGGTGGCACAACTACACTAAATTATCACTAAAAGAAGATAAATAAAGTGTAGTCCTATCCTAAAAAAAGAGTTATGAAGAAGGTGATGGAGTGTGTTAAAATAAAGATAAAATGATGGGATGTTGGCAGTTAAGCTAGGGTTGCATCAGCTATGTAACTCAGACTTAGGTCTGTCTCTGCAGCAATCCCTCAGATGGCTATAAGCACATCTACAAGGAAGATGTATCCAACTCAACCCTTATGGTTTGACATGATCTCTTAAGGCTATAACCTATCCACTTTAATGGTCATAGATTATCCAATAGAGATGATCAAACCACATAGAGTAAGTCAGAAAACCAATCTGATCTAAAGGAGTAGACTGATCTTAAGCCTATAACCTGTCCACTTACATATTGACATACTATCCAATAGATGTCCTCTACCCAATGTCCCAAATCAGATCATTAACATCATTGCAGATACCATGTTTGCCAGGCTACAAGCTCAAGCATCCATGGGACTAAATAGTTCTTGAAAACTAGTGAAGACCACGATTGTTCAAGGGCTATTTGGGGACTTAAATGTAGTTGGTCATTGCTTCAAAGGACCTGCAATGACTTAGCTCACAAGTCTGCAATCACTACAGAGAAATCAGATCTAATATCTGATATTGGTCAAGTAAAACATGGGGGAGCTTGTTCTTGTAACAACCACTCACAAGGCTACAAGCTCAAGTGCAGAGGAGAAGAATCATTCTCAGATCTGTGACTTGGAATCACCCTAGGGCTATAGTCTATCCACTTAAATGGTCACAGGCTATCCACAGAGGTTATCCACACCACCGAGGTTTGAGAAGGAACATATAAATTACTGCTGCCACCATGGTCCCCGGATACAAGCTCAAGCTTCCATGGGCCTTTCAATTCAGCTCAAATCCTAAATGCATGCTTTGCTTGAACAAAACTAAGGGCAAATAGAAAAATAACATATTGAATTAACAATTAAAGTAAAAATTTTATTGATAAAAAATACTTACAATACAATTTCTCAAGGCAGTAGCCTTGTGCATAATAGCTCTTCATAAAAATCCCAAAGGTTGCAAGACCCATTACAAAACTAATAATACTAGACCTAATTGCGTATAGAGGGTGTAGCCAGCAAGTGTTGGGCTAAGAGAGAAGAAAAAAATAGAAAAAGAGGTGATCAAATCCTAACCCTAGTTTGCTCGAGCTCACCACAGACAGAGGTTGAAGGAGAGATAAAAATTCTAAGTTACATCTACAACTTAAATACTTAGTCGTGATGCCTTAGCCAATAAAAGATTGAACCCTAATTTTTAGGGAAGATGTGGCACTGTTACAACCTTTGGATGTCTTGGGATGTGTGCCTTGAGATCAAGGCCTCAGGATGTGTGCCCTAGACCTTGTGAAATTCTTAAAAGGTCCTTAAGTTAAGACTAGAAAGGTGGAGAGCCTGAGCTTTACAGGGTTGCCTTTTACTTTTTAGTTCATTCATGCAGCTTGCAGAGTCCTCGTGAGGTAAGAATTGGCTTGGAAGGTTGTTCACTCACGCAGGTGGACTTTGTATTATCGCACAGATACTTTGGCTTTCAATGCACTCGTGCGACAAAGCTTCAGAATTTTCTCTCGCGAGGGTGTCGGGTGGATGCCTTTAAATCTTTCTCAACTTCTTATCAAAATCAACTGAGCTCGCTAGGTAAAGGGTACAGCGTTTAAGCATGTGAGAGTTGTGCGAGGACATTTCTAGAGCTCTCTTTCCTCTTTAACCACGCAAGGACTTTGCGAGTTTGTTATTGTTCTTTGTGCAGATTGGCCTCACAAGATAATGCGCACGGCTGATATGAAACTTCTTCCTCGCGAGAGCTTCGTGAGTTCACTGAGTGTTGGTTGCAGCTGAAGTGCGTGTGCGACTGCTGCGTGAGAGACTACTTTGGGGTAGTTCCTTCACTGAGCTGCGTGAATTCCTTGTGAGTTCCCTTGTGCTGCATGTAAAATCTGTGCGAGGTAACTCTACTGTAGGCTTAGCCACGTGAGGCAGCACCTCAACTGTGCGAGATAACACATTTTCTCCTCTGCTGCTATGCATCTACTGCTCTTGTAGTCCTCTCCACTCACATTTATACTTCTTTCATCTGCTAGACTTTCCTAGTCTATTATGACATGCAAAATGGTCACCAGGGTGTGTACCACAATGGTGCTCCATTAGTCTTTGGCTCAGCTATCATCTCTCGCTTGGATTCTCTCTTCTTGGCACCAAAGGCATGGACTTTGTGTTAAGTTATATAAGTTATTACTAACTATAAAATAAGCTAAACAAGAGTTATTAGTCAACTTCAAGGTCCAACAAAGGCTAGGTTAAGAGGTGAAAAGTGGTACTTTTCAGTGAATAACACACCCCCAAACCTAATCTTTGCTAGTCCCTAAGCAAAAGAAAAATTTAAACAAATATTCTAAGAATCTAAATGCCACTTTCGTAGGGACTATAGGGTGCATTTAGCTCATGCATCAAGCCTTTTAAACCCCTAGGTGATCCCTAGTGGAGGAGTGAAGTCTCCTGAGGGTTTTCAGTGAAGGTACCCACAAACTTCTCAATGAAACAGTTAACAAAAGTACAACATTACTAAATCAGTATTCAAAAATCAGAGCATCAGTCCACCTTTGATTCTTTTAAAAATATGAGGAATTTAAACAAATGATATGCACAGACCATTAACTCATTAAAAACTCTTACCTGTATGCATACTATTTCCAATCAACTTACAATAAGAGAAACAACAAGTTTATGTCAGTACTGAGCTCACTATTAATTCAAAAAATTAGGTTTAGATAATGCCCAATACATTAAATATCAGACCCAATGCTTACCAGGGCAGTCTCTCATAAAGAACTTTGAGGGTTTTCATTTTCTCACAAGCTCAAGAGCAGTTACGGTCCCCAAATGGGTCTGCAAGCATGAGCATAGGCAAAGCTCCTAAATTCTGGCATCATTGGCTATTTCTCACCATAGATTGGACAACTCTTCATCTCCACATAACAGCTCATTCGACTTAGGATCACAAGGTTTTAGACTAGGCTATAATGTGGCTTATGGGTGTAGGTTATAAAGAATGAAAGGATGAAAAGAATGCAAAATTGAGAAATCAGTAGGTGAAGGAGGTGATTCATGACTTCACCTTCTTTAGATCAGCACATTTCATCTCCTTTGATATTTTTCAAACTTAAAGTAGTCAGCTTCTCCTCTTATTTTTACTTTTTTCAATGAAATTCCCTCTTGACTCCTCTCTATCCCTTTTCATTAATTTGTTTTTCTATTTTTTCTTTGAATATATTTTTCTTTTCTTTTTATTTATATTATTCTGAAATGCCACCCTCTTCCCAACTGCTACACTGTTGTCTTATCCATCTTCAACTCCTTCTCCTTTACCTTCTAAATTCTTGGAGTGGGGGTAGGTTTGAATTAGGTCCACAAGTTTAGGTGCATGTACTCAGGTGTATTTTTAAAAAAATAGAAATTAAGGCTCAAAAGGTGTATGCACAAGGGCAGTTTACTGGGTTTGGTATTTTAAAGCTCAAACTTTCCAAGAGAAGACCTTGATCCTTTCCTAAATGTCAGGGGGTACTGTTAGCTCTTTCAAATTGGAGATGCCTAACTTCTAGTGAGGACATTGACTCAGCCAGTCCTTAGAGAGAAAAGAGTTGCCTAAGACACTCCTCAAAGAGAAAAAAAAAAATTTGTAGGCCCAAATTTCACTGGATATGGTCTTTCAAACTCAAAGGCATGCCTTACCTTTTATCTCTTTAATGATTCACTAAGTATTGACACAATTGAGTTTTCTTCATGTTCACCTCATGGAAATGTTAAAATTTAAAAGTGTTTAATGCCTAAAGGTCTGTAAAATTTTAAATTTCTACATTTTTAATGTTTCTTAGGTGAACATAGCTCTATATCTATCTTACTTCCTTGATTCTGCTGCACTTAGGTTAACCACATCATTGGCAAACCTTGTCACACCCTCAAACCTATGAAAAGCAGTGTCCTCACTGATTCAAAGATAAAATTTTTGGGCAGCAGGGTATGTTGAGAAAATGAAAGTATATAAAATAAAGCAAGTAACAATAATAAATAAAACACACACAAACTATTAAAATAAACAAACAAACAAATAGCAGAAAAGAAGGAGACCAAAAAAACTTCACACAAAAGCTACCAAAGAGAAATTTTTATTTATAACACAGAAATATGTACAATGTAAGGGAAAATAACTGTAAAAAGATTTTACAAACATCCTAACTAACTACATGTACAAATCTAATCATCTGAATTTTCTGCTGCTTCAGCCTTGACTTGGACTCCTTTTCTTTTTTCTTGCTTCAAAGCAATAGCAGTTGAACTAGCTGGAGGGATAGTGGCAAGAGGGGTAGTCTCAGCTCCTTGTGCAGGCTCTCTGGTAGCCATTTAAACAACTCTCCTTTCGAGTATTTTCGCCTTTTTTTCAACCAGTTTAACTCTACTCTCATACAGTTCCCAAGTGGCCTTTATGACCTCTCTAGAGGCAGCTAACCTTTTCTCGAGTGCATCTGCTCTCATTTAATTTGTTGTTGCAGTATGCTTTTGAGCTTCAAATTGAATCAAAATTTCTTTTCAGCCCTTTGATATTCTAAGCATCTCAATTTTGTGATCCAGCTTCATTTGATTTATCTTCATATCATAGGGCATCCTGATTATGGGTTACTTTGCATGGTATGTAGAGTATGGAGGTATGTAAAAGGAAGAGGTAGGTAGTATGGGCTGCTCAACATTTGAAGAAGGGCCAGCCAGCAATGGAGAGGGGATGGATGATGGCATGGGTAGGAGTGGTGTAGAGGGTAAAGGCTGAGGGACTTGAAGCTCAGGTATTGTGAGATCTAGTACCTCTGGGTCTGTTTGGGTGGCTTTTGAGGAGGTGGGTATGAGATTTTCTACATCTATGGCAGCATCAGATGTTGCTACTTTAGGTTGGATTTCAGGTTGGGATTCAGGTTCAGGGTCAGTTTGTGTGGAAGCATCGATCATTATAATTGGAGGGCTTATGGGAACAAAAACGGTTAGGGGTTGGGGAGAAGGGGGTAGAGTAGGTAAATGGGTGGGTGTAGGGATAGGTGGCTGTTGTGATGGTTGGATTAAGTTGGATAAGGTTGATTGGATAGTTGCTAAACTATTATGAATGGAGGCCTGGTTTTGGAAGGTGGAGTTCATGGCTTGGAGGTTGGCCTCAATGAAAGTTTGGGTTTGGGTGTTGGCCAATATTTAGGATTAAAGGGAGAGTAGTAGGTTAAGGATTTGGGGTAGAAGATCAGGGGTGATAAGAGTTGTGGGATGGATGGGTGGAATTAGTTAAAATGGGGAGGTGGGTGCATGAGTGAAGTTGGTGGGGTGTGGCGAATCTGGGAGAGGAGTAAACTCATAATTAATTTTCCCTATAATAGAGGTCATCATGACTGAGTATCCCTCTCCAGAAAAAGGGTCTTGGTTATGGGTAGGGGAAAAACGAATGGATTGGGCCAAAGGTCTAAGAGTATGAGGTTTAATTGGCTGAGGTGATAATATAGGGGTTGGTGAGGGTGGTTGGATATCTATGGTTGGGTCTAGTATGGTTATTGTTGCAGGGATTGGGAGAGGTTGGGATACATAGGTGGGTAGGGGTTTAATGGGGGCTTTAGAATATTTTCTTTTCTTTTTATATGTGGCTTTAACAGATGGGCTGGGGTGTGCAGGAAAAATTGGTAGAGTATGTCCAGTGATTGTTGATGTAGAAGTTGGTATGGTGGTGAATAAAGGTAAGGGTATAGTCAAAGGAAAGGCCTCAGGATGTATAGTGGGTAAAGGTGATATAGTGATGGCTGAGCTAATGGATAAGGTTGGTGGTGATTAGGTTGTGGAGGCTGTGGTAGTGGGTAGAATTGGTTATGGTAGTGGTGATGGAACTATGGGGGGTTGTGAGGTTGGGGTTGCGGTAGGAGCTGGCATGGGAATGGACATGGTTATGGATGATGAGGTAATGGGCTGAGATGGTAAGGTAGTGCCGGCTAGCACACTTGAGTGGGTTGTCTGAGAGAGGGCAGCAGGGCTGGCAATAGCAGAGACTGAAGGAATGGCTGCAAAGGTGAGGGATACTGTAGAGGTGGCCACAAGAGCAGCAGCAGTTACTTCCTGAATTGTGGGGGCTACTGACGCTAAAAGCTCCTCCTTCTTCTCTATCGAAGTTCCATTAATCCCCCACTGTTTCTTGCCCCTTTTGCTGGGGGCCAAGGTAATAGTCTTCTCATCCATTTAAAATTGGTATCCCCCTACCTTCAGTAAGGCTGTAATGAGCCTGCAATAGGGCAATAAATGGGGCTTCTTTTTAGTCTTCACCTTCTCATAAATATCCTTCATTCCCTCAAAAATTAGCTTGGTTGCATCTATGTAGTGGTTCAGGTGGATGGAGTAAAGTGCATCAGTAATGGGAGACCTCCTCTCCTGCTGATGCCCAGAGCAGTATACATTTTTCCTCAGCACCTCATCCACAAATCTCAGGTTAGGGTACAGATCTCTCTTCCTAATAAACACCCTTGAGGTTGTGATCCCTCCAGTCAACTCCTTGGCAATTTCTGGGATGGTGGCTGTGAAAGGGAGACCAAAGCCATACTCTGGGCTGTACTTGGCTAGTATCCCAAATATCTCAGCTATTGCAGCCTGATTGAATAGCATCTCAAATTTGTCTATCAACACCAGCAATGCTGGGTTTCCATCATCCCCAATCTTCACTCTTATATTTTGATAAAACAACTGCACTAGTCTAGGGAAGACTAGCTACAGTGGGGGCCTCAAAGGGCTAGCAAAGTGGACTTGGTTAACTATTCAATGGAGGAAACTGTCTCTGGTAGGTTCTCAAAGAAAACCTTATCAAAAATAGTCTCTGCCTCAAGCTTAATTGAAGCCACAAATTTCGAAGGGACCCTGAGGTACTCATTATCTTCCTCCTCCTCCAGGGCAAACTTAGGGACCTCATGGGCTTCACCCTTGCCCTTTTTCTGCTTTTTCCTGGATTTCTCAAGGCTTTTAGTAGGTGGGTGGTCTCTGGCCCTCTTTTTAGGAGCAGATTTCTTCTTTTGAGCTTGGGCATCAGAGGCTACACCATTGGCCTTCTGCACGGGGCTGCCCTTTCCTTAGGTTGCTCTACTTGGGGCTCAACAATTGGAGGAGGCATCTCAGAGGTCTCCACCGTGGAGGCCTCTGCAATCCTTACAGATTTTTGAGTTGCCATAGGGCTGACACTATGTGAGGGGTTTAGCATGGCAGCCAGTGCGTCAATGAATTTCGAACCCGTGGCCATGACTACAAAAATTCCTCAAAATTAGGGCTTTAAACTCCCAGAGTGTGTAATGCACACTTCACAAATAAAATTGCACCCAAAGTCCTCCCTATTTAACACTTAAAATAGTATCCAATCAAACCAAATGAGAGTGAAAAATTTTACCAACTGAAAACTAGGGTTCCACTTCAACCGTGGCACAATGGATCAAATCCCCCCAAACCAAGTTCAAAGTAACCGGGAGGTGATGTGGAACACAATTGTAACTGGAAAATGGTTGAGTTGGAGTGGGGTAGGCTGTAGAAGAAAGAAGGGAGGAGGGAGCTCGAAAGTGCTCAGTGGAACTAGGGCAAAGAAGAGATGAAATGAAGAAACTGAAAAGTTACAGGGTTTAAATGAAGGAACTTGTGCTTCGTTCGGTTCTCGCTAGATACTCACGAAGCTATATTTTCTCGTGCAGTATGAATTCAATCTCGTGAGAAGTGCTGTCACAAAGAAGAAAGTTGCCTCGCGAGGATAGATTTAGAAGCTCTATGCATCTCGCGAGGTCACACGTAGAGCTCAAGTTAGGCCAAAGTGCGCGAAGCAATTAACATTGCAAGCTTCAAAATGTTAGCTCGCGAGGTTCTCATGCAGTACCACATGCGTGATTCCCAATTGGCGTGCAGCTCATTATTGTGAAGAAGAGGTAACCTCGCGAGGATCCACCTTTTGTTTCCTTCAGGCAGTTCACTCGTGCGGCTCCCACGAGGCAACACAGGTGAATGGTTCATGTAGGTGAATGGTCTGAGGAGCCTCCACTGACTTTTCTACACAAATTTTTAACCTTTGACCACTCACTTTCATGATCTTCCCAGACATAGGATCCAAGATCTACACAGCACCAGATGGGGAAGCATGAATGACAGTGTAAGGTCCATCCCATCTTGATTTTAACTTCCCTGGAAAGAACTTTAATTTGGAGTTGAAAAGCTAAACCTTAGTACCAGCATTGAAGTCCTTCCTCATTAGCTTCTTATCAAAGAATGCTTTTGATCTCTCCTTATAAATTTTGGCATTTGTATAGGCCTCCATTCTCAATTCATCAAGCTCTGACATTTGTAATTTCCTGTGAGAACCAGCAATAGTTAGATCATCATTCAGTATTTTGATAGCCCAATAAGCTATGTGCTCTAACTCCACTGGTAGGTGGCAGGCCTTGCCATAAACTAGCCTAAATGGAGACATGCCAATAGGGGTCTTATAGGCAGTCCTATAAGCCCATAAAGCATCATTCAACTTCTGTGCCCAATCCCTTCTATCTGCCCTCACAGTCTTCTCCAAGATATGCTTGATCTCCCTATTAAAATTTTAACTTTCCCACTGGTCTGTGGGTGATAGGGAGTTGTAATTCTGTGTATAACAAAATACGTTTTGAATAGATTCTCAAAAGGCCTGTTATAAAAATGACTCCCCCATCACTAATGATAGCTCTGGGGGTGCTAAATCTAGAGAAGATATTATCCTTTAAAAATTTAAGGATAACTATGTGGTCATTTGTCCTTGTGGCAATGGCTTCCACCCATTTGGATACATAGTCCACTACCACAAGTATGAAGTTGAAACCCATAGAAGGGGGAAAAAGGCTCATAAAATAAATCTCCCAATGTCAAGCAATTCTACCACAAGGATGGGCAGCAATGGCATTGAATCTTTCCTGGAAATGCCTCCCAGCCTTTGACATCTTTCACAAGCGTTGCAATGTATGTATGTATCTTTGAACAAAGAGGGCCAATAAAACCCACATTGCAAAACTTTTACAGCTATTTTTTTGCCACTAAAGTGGCCTCCACAAGCTTGTTCATGGCACATAAAAAGGATGCTGTGGAACTAACTTTCAAGCACACATCTCCTTACAACCTGATCTACATAATACTTATATGGGTATGGATCCTCCCACAAAAAATGTTTTACCTGAGAGAAAAGTAGGTCCTTGTCCATCTTGGACCAGTGAGGGGGAATCCTACCAACAACAAGAAAATTGACATGTGTGCAAACCAGGGCACATTAGACTGCATAGCAAATAATTGCTCATCAGGGAACAATTTATTGACAGGTTTTGCTGCACATTCTTCCAAAATAATTTTAGAGAGGTGGTCAACCACCACATTCTCAACTCCTTTCTTATCCTTGATCTTAAGATTAAACTTCTGTAATAGGAGGATCCATCTGATCAGCCTTAGTTTGGCATCCTTCTAGGCCAACAGATATTTCAGGGCTGAGTGATCAGTAAAAATAACAATTTTAGACCCAAGCAAGTAGGGTCTAAACTTATCCACAACAAGCAACTCCTTCTCAGGGGTGGTATAATTGAGTTGAGCCTCTGCTAGTGTTTTGCTGGTATAATAAATCACTGCATGCAGCTTATCTTTTCTCTGTCCTAAGTCACCACCTATGGCCAAATCTAATGCATCACACATCATTTCAAAATAGAGTGAGTAATCTGGAGCTTGGATTACAGGAGCAGTGGTAAGGTACTTTTTTAAAACTTCAAAGGCCTCAAGGCACTCAGCAGAAAATTCAAATGACACATCTTGACACAGCAGGTGGCACAATGGCTTGACAATTTTGATAAAGTCCCTAATGAACCTCTTGTAAAATCTAGCATGTCCTAAGAAGGATCTGATTTGTTTGACAGTCCTGAGTGCAGGCAGGTATAAATTCAAGTCCACTTTAGCCTTATCAACCTCTATTCCTCTGTGAGAGACCACATGGCCTACCACAATTCCTTGTGTTACCATAAAGTGGCTCTTTTCTCAGCTTAAGACCAAATTAGTCTCTTCACATCTTTGTAAAACCAGGTCAAGGTGACTCAAGCATTGGCTAAAGCTATCCCCATAAACTGAGAAATCATCCATAAAGATTTATATAAATTTTTCAATCATATCAGAAAAAATTACATACATGCACCTCTGAAATGTGGCTGGGGTATTGCACAGTCCAAAAGACATCCTCCTGTAAGCAAAGGTGCCAAAGGGACTGTGAAAGCAGTTTTTTCTTGATCTTGAGGATACACAGGGATTTGGTTATACCCTGAGTATCCATCAAGAAAGTAATAAAATGTCTTTCCAGCTAGCTTATCTAGAATTTGGTTAATGAAGGAGAGAGGGAAGTGGCTTTCCTGGTTTTATAGTTGAGTTTCCTGTAATCAATGCAAACTCTCTAGCCAATTGCCTCCCTGGCTGGCATTAACTCCCTGAAATTAGACGTAATAACTGTTATGCCTAATTTTTTAGGTACCACCTAGATGGGGCACCCACTCTGAATCTGAAAGGGGGTAAATCACCCCCATCTAACAGTTTTACTCTCTTTCAAGACCACCTCCTGCATGTGAGGATTAAGCTTCCTCTGCATCTCCCTTGAGGGTTTTACACCCAATTTCAAGTGAATTTTGTGCATGTAAACTACGACATCAATGCCCCCTAGATCAGCAGTTGTCCACCCCATTATATTTGTGTGCTTCTTGAGAACACTTAATAATTTCTCCTCCTGCTCACTAGTGAGAGAGGAAGAGATAATTATTGGAAGCTTGTTATTTTACCCCAAAAAGGCATACTATAATGTGTCTGGGAGCTGTTTCGGCTCCAGCTCAGGGGGACTTTCAATGAAAGGCAACGAAGGTGCCTTGGTGGTTTGAGGAAGGGGCAGCAATGTAGGTTTTCAGTTGGAATGCTGCACTAGGCCCACAAAAGACTCTATTTTGGTGTTGTCTTCTATCATGAGAACTTGGGCCTCCTCCTCAACCATACTCCAAACACTTTTCAGATTTTCAGCAACATTATCCCAATCGAGCAGATTGGATAATTCTTCTTTCACAAGACCATCTAGTACATCTATTGCACTACAGTCCTCAATGTCCATCTGAGGTTACCTAGCAGCATTATACATATTTTATTGGGCCTTCATGTTCCCAAAGGTTACCTCCATCACCCCTGACCCACATTATATGCAAGCATTTGCAGTGGCCAAGAATGGCCTTCCAAGGATGACAGGGATTGGGATTTTACTTTTGTAAGGATCTATATCCAAATAAGGAAATCAGCAGGATAGTAGAACTTGTCCACCCCCATCAAAATATCCTCCATCATACCCACAGGCCTCCTCTCAGACCTATCAGTCAGTTGGAGTACAATTGATATTGCTTTTAGCTCCCCCAAACCTAGCTCCTCATACACAAAATATGGGAGCAGGTTCACACTGGCCCCTAAGTCCAAGAGGGCTCTACCAATGGTATGGTTTCTAATTATGCAGGGGATAGTAGGTACCCTTGGGTCCTGTAATTTCTCAGGTGTGGCAATGGACAGAACTGACTCAACATGTTCAACAGTAAAAAAAAATTTGGACAACTGCACCCTTGCCTTATTTTTCTGTGTGCAGAGGTCCTTTAAGAATTTAGCATAATCATGGACCTATTTTATAACATCAAGCAAGGGTAAATTGATTTTAACCTGCTTAAAGGTCTCTATTATTTCCTCCATCTGAGCATTCCCCTTATCAAAGGGAGATGGGCCAGCAAGTGCATGAGGAAATGACAGCTGTGAGATTGCTGGTGCTATAGCTGCATGCCTAACCACATCATGGTCAAATTTTTATTTTTTTCTTTTTTCTTTATTTATTGTTTGTTGTTGGGGCTTAATATCAGCCCCTTTATTTTACCCTTACTGATCCACAACAAGGGATAACTTTTTTTATTCTTCAACACTCATATTTCTTTTATTTTCACTCTCTATGACCTCCTCAGCTGCTCTGCCCACTAAATTATCAACCACCCTGCCACTCCTTAGGGTAGTGATTGCATTAGCCTCCTCATGGATAAAGGATGTTTCTCCAATCATGTACTGCCCTTTTGGGTTGGCCAAGGGTTGACTAGGCAGTTTTTCCTCCTCTCTTATGTTCAAAGCATTACAGATTGACCCAGCTGGTCCTCTATTTTTTTAATGCTTTGCCCATGAAAGTTTATAGTTTGGACCAAGTTCCCCAAATTCTGCATAGATACTAGCATTTTCTCGTCAAAGGAAGAGGATCTGGGCTGTTGTGGGGGCAAGACCAATTGATTGGGCTGTGGGGCAGGCAATTGAAAATTCTGCCTTGGTGGATAACCTTGGTTAAATTGGTGTTGAGGTCTGTATGGAGCTGCCAACTGCTGCTGCTGGGGCTGAGGGTATGTATCTTATCTCCACCTCAAATTTGGGTGGTTTCTCCATGTGTACCCAACAGGTTGCTGCCCATATGTTTGGGCAGCATTGACATGCTCCATAACTAAATCAGGGAATTGATTGGCTGATGGACAATCTTGAAGTGAATGTGTGGGAGATTGGCATATCAGACATGCCTCTTCCACTCGTGCAACCGTCCTAGGCTACATCACATTCATTAATTTATCAAACTTTAAATTCAGACTGTCCACCTTCCTTTCTAAATCACTTTGCACCTTAACTTCATACATTCCACTTCTAGGGGTGGACTCTTTCACCAATTTAGTTAGGGTTTGGCTGTCATTGCGAGACAGTGACTCCTGCTGCATGAAATTTTCCCTTATGATATCAAACAACTCCCAAGGCTCATCAGCTATCTTGTGGAGGTAACTACAACCACATGAGGCATCCATCATATTCATACTCTTGGGATTAATTCCATGGTAAAAGACTTGCACAAGTTGCCACTGTAAAATTTGATGGTGAGGGCATTGTTTTAACATCTCTTGAAACCTCTCCCATGCCTCATAAAAGTTTTCAGTTGAGGACTGAGTGAATGACAATATGTTTGTCCTCATCTGACTAGTTTTATTCATAGGAAAGAATTTAGTATGAAATTGACTTTAGAAGTCACTCCATGTCTGAATGCTATTGGCTGGGAGTTTAGAGAGCCAGGTGTTGGCTTTGTCCTTTAGGGAAAAAGGAAAAAGCCTAAGTTTAGTGGCTTCAGGTCTCTAGCCAGCAATATTGAATGTGGTTCAAAGTGTCAAAAATTGGTCAATGTGCTTGTAAGGATCTTTCTTAATGAGTCCATGAAAAGATGGCAGCATGTTAATGGTGGAGGACTTGATTTTATAATTTCCCTCAACTGAAGGGAATTGTATGTAAAAGGGAGATGTGTAATCCTCAGGTGCATTGTATTCCTCCAGAGTTCTTTGCCTCTCAGCCAGACAGCTTGCTCAGTTGCAACAGTAGGGCCTTGTGTGATGTTTCTTGGTCTAAGGACCCCTTTCAACCTCAGGATTTGGAGGTTCCAACTCAGGGTTAAGGGACCTTCTTCCAAGCATACACACACAAAATTAACACGTAAAGAAGATGCTCACAGCAAAAAAAAAAATTTCAAACAAAATTAACAACTTAACATATTTACAACTAAACTAATGACAGGGAATTCAACACAAGTGAACTGAAATTTAGGGTAAAAGAAGTGTAAACAGAGCTAGCTAAACTCTAGCTGCAGCTCTAGCTTTTCCCTTCTGCTGTTGTCCAATTTTGTAAAAATTTCACAAAAATCAATAGTACTTTTTATTTTATTCAAGGCACAGCTACAAAGAATTTTCTAAACTAAAATATAATACAATTTAGGTCTACTAAAAAGATTAATTTCCCCGACAGCGGCGCCAAAAATATGTTTGGAAAAGGTTTTTGCTGCTTCTTTTTATTATAAAAAATGATAAAGACAAAATAAATGAAGCAAAATAAAATAAAACAAAATGGGAAATGAATATAGAACAAAACTAAATCACAGACCTACAAGATACAGGGCTATAGTAGTAAGTTTTAAGTAAGAGTTTTTCCCACAGAGAAATTGATCTAGAACTCAAAATGGGCTATAATAGTAGGCCTTCAGATCTAGCTACAAATCTGACAATCCTAGAGAAAGGGAGTTGGGTGTCACAACTATGCTAAATTATCACTAAAAGAAGAGAAATAAAGTACAGTCCTATCCTAAAGAAAGGGTTATGAAGAAGGTGGATAAGGTGTGTGTTTGTATCAGCTATGTAACTTAGACTTAGGTTTGTAGCAATCCCTCCGATGGATAAAGCACATCTGAAAGGAAGATGTATCCAACAGAACCGTCATGGTTTGGCCTGATCTCTTAAAGCTATAACCTGTCTACTTCAATGGTCACAGACTATCCAATAGAGAGGATCAAAATGCATGGACTAAGTCAGAAAACCAATCTGATCCAAAGGAGTAGACTGATCTTAAGGCTATAACCTGTCCACTTAAATGGTCACAGATTATCCAATAGATGTCCTCCACCCAATGGCCCAAATCAAATCATTAATATCATTGCAGATACCATGTTTGTTAGGATACAAGCTCAAGCATCCGTGGGAGCAAATAATCCTTGAAAAACTAGTGAAGACCACAGTTGTTTAAGGGCTATTTGTTGACTTAAATATAGCTGGTCATTGCTTCAAAGGACCTGCAATGACTTAGCTCACAAGTCTGCAATCACTATAGAGAATCAGATCTAGCATCTGATATTGGTCAAGTAAAACACAGGCGAGCTTGTTCTTGCAACAACCTCTCACAAGGCTACAAGCTCAAGTGCAAAGGAGAAGAATCCTTCTCATATCTGTGGCTTGGAATCACCCTAGGGCTATAGTCTATCCACTTAACTAGTCATAGGCTATCCACACCACAGAGGTCTGAGAAGGAACATGTAAATTGCTGCTACCACTTGGTCCCATCCCACTAGCTCAAGCCTCCATGGGCCTGTCAATTTAGCTCAAGTCCTAAATACATGCTTAGCTTGACCAAAACTATGGACAAATAGAAAAATAATAGATTGAATGAACAATTAAAGTACAAATTTTATTGATAAAAAATACTTACAATACAATTTCTCAAGGCAGTAGCCTTGTGCACAACAGCTCTTCACAAAAATCCTAAAGGTTACAAGACCCATTACAAAACTAATAATACTAGACCTAATTGCTTATAGAGGATGTAGCCAGCAAGTTCTAGGCTTAGAGAGAAGAAAAAAATGAAAAAAGAGTTGATCAAACCCTAACCCTAGTCTGCTCGAGCTCACCATAGATAGAGGTTGAAGGAGAGATAAAAATTTTAAGTTGCATCTACAGCTTAAATACTCAGTCCTAATGCCTTAGCCAACAAAAGATTAAACCCTAATTTTTAAGGCAGATGTGGCACTATTACAACCCTCAGATGTCTTGAGATGTGTGCCTCGAGATCAGGTCCTCGGGATATGTGCCCTAGACCTTGGAAATTTCCCAAAAGGTTCTTGAGTTAAGACTGGGAAGTGGAGAGCCTGAGCTTTGCAGGGCTGCCTTTTGCTTTTTAGTTCATTCGCGCAGCTTGTAAGGTCCTTATGAGGTAAGAATTGGCTTAGAAGGTTGTTCATTCGCACAAGTGGACTTTTTATTGTCGCACAGCTGCTTTGGCTTTGAATGCACTCATGCGGTAGAGCTTCAGAATTTTCTCTCGCGAGGGTGTCGCGTGGTTGCCTTTAAATCTCACTTGGCTTCTTGTCAAAATCAACTCAGCTCGCTAGGTAAAGGGTATAGCCTTTAAGCGTGCGAGAGCTACGCGAGGACATTTCTAAAGCTCTATTTCCTCTTTATCCACACGAGGACTTCGTGAGTTTGTTATTGTTCTTTGTGCAGAGTGGCCTCGAGAGATAGTGCGTGCGACTGATATGAAACTTGTTCCTTGTGAGAGCTTCTCAAGCTAGATTTCTGAAGACTTAGTGCGCGAGAGCTTCGCGATTTCACTAAGTGTTGGTTGTGGCTAAAGTGCACGACTGTTGCGTGAGAGACTGCTTTGGGGCAGTTCCTTCACTGAGGTGCGTGAATTCCTCATGAGTTCCCTTGTACTGCATGTAAAATCTACTAGAGGTAACTCTGTTGTAGGCTTAGCCATGCGAGGCAGCACCTAAGCTGTGCGAGATAGCACATTTTCTCCTCTGCTGCTGTTGCAATCCTCTCCACTCACATCAATGCTTCTTTCGTCTGCTAGACTTTCCTGGTCTATTATGACATGCAAAATGGTCACCAGGGTGTGTACCACCATGGTGTTCCACCAATCTCTTGGCTCAGCTATCATCTCTTGCTTGGATTCTCTCTCTTCTTGGCACCAATGGCATGGACTTTGTGTTAAGCTGCATAAGTTATTCCTAACTATAAAATAAGCTAAACAAGAGTTATTAGTCAACTTCAAGGTCCAGCAAAGGCTAGGTTAAGAGGCAAAAAGTGATACTTTTTTGTGAATAACACCATGCGTATACCATACTAAGTGTCAGAAATGTCAAATACCCAACTGGTACGATGTACCACAATGTTTTTCCCAGAAAACCAAAATAGATAGAAACAGGGGAATTCAATCGATCGATTCCTAAATTTGATTGTTCAAATTTATCGGGCTTCAACATCCAAAAAAACATGCCTCCCGTTCTATAGGCACACTATACGAATCGATCGATCTGTTTCATAATTTGATCGATCGAATCACAGTTTGAACCATCGAATTCCCAATTTGAATAGTTCAAACCCTTCAGAATAGTAAAGCCATAAGGATTTGTCAGATTCGATCGATCGATTACCAAAATTGATTGTTCGAATTTGACTGTTTTGATTACCTCTCCGGTTTGTTATTTTAACCTATTTTCATCTAGATCTTCGATGATCTTCATCGAATCACATACACTCATACACATACATTTAGAACTTATGGAGAACACGTATAGACTCACCCCCTTACAGTCGATTCTATCATCTACGGTGATCATGGCTTGGAGTGGGTTTCAGATCAGAAATCAAAGGTTTGTCGTTGTTAGCGATCCATGAATTTTAAAGCGCGACTCCACACTAACACACAGCAGTGCACACTTCTACAAATCAGACACGATGTATAAACACACTCCTTCACACCCTTGGATCTATCTACCCAGGGATCTAAAGGTTCTTCAAGCTTTGTTTTCACAAAGAAGTTCTTAAGAACTTCGGCTAACCAACACGTGATCAAAGTGATATGTATGACTCAATCTCGTAGCCTAACACCAACTCAAACAGGAACTAAGAAAAGAAGTAGAGACAAGAACTCTAACCCCTCTTCCTTCCTTTATAAGCTAAAACAAGAGAAATATCTTTGATATTTCCATTCCTAAGGTTTGGTTCTGATGTTGAGGACACACATCATACTTAGGTGTGCGGTACTCTAGCAAAGGTCTAATCAAGTCTAAGATTCGCGTCACGTGCAACACCTGAGTTCACAGACGCACAGATTTCAATTATCAATATTATTCTTATCATATAAAAATTTAAGTTTTTTCTTAGTTTTCATGTTGGGTACACATACCAAAGCACTCACGTTTAGGTTCAGATTTTTAGAATGTGACATTCTCCCCTCCTTAGGAATTTTCATCCTCGAAAATGCTAGATGTACATAGACAGGTCTACGATTAACCCTCATCCTACACAAAAGTCCTTAACCAAGACAGTCCTAAACCTAAAGAGAATGGGTCACAGTGCGATAGGTTTTACCAACCATGCTTTACAAAGGATGGGATCCGTAGTAACCTAGATGTACTACGTGTGGCATCCCATACTGCCATAGAGGGATTGCATTGGTACATGGATGCCTACATTCCAAGTTTCACCTGCTTGGGAAAAGAAACCCACCGTAACTCAAACTTACCACACATATCTCTCACAGTTTCTTATTGGACACACACACATATTCTAACAAGGTGTAATCAAAGTTTGGAAACAAATTATTAGCCCGATAACTGGCAGAATCACCACCAACCACAAGGGCTACAGAAATCCAAGTTCACCTACGTATGTAAATTGATAACACTCAACGAAAAAGGGATAACAGGACATACATGGCAACATCGTAGGCTAAGTTTAGAGCATGTAAAACACATAACAACAGAATAGATAACCAAACAGAACGTGCAATGATAGACAAAGAAAGTCAAATAGATCAAATAATAAAATAGATAATAACTAGGACAAGTGAAAATATGTATTCAGAAGTGTTGAAAAGTGATTCAGTTTACTGACCTGTCGGTGGGGCAGAAGGTCCAGCCTCCTCAGGTGCAGCTCTACTAGGTCTTGGTGCCTCAGCATGGTAGTCTTGTGAATCTACTATTTGCAGGCGAGCATGTCCTCATGGGAATAGCTGTGATAGGGTATGCCTGCTACATCAACTGAAGGAGAATACCCTCATGAAAGTCTAATCGTCGGCACACCTGACTATTATGCTCCTCCATCCCATCCAAACGCTCATGTATCCGACGATTTCCTTCATTGAGCACGGCTAGCACGCCGTCGATGGTAGTGGTAGATGTCTCACAATGTCTAGATGTCCCAGTAGGTGCAAGTCGGACAAGGACGTCACCCTAAGGTGGAAAGCCGGGCTGTGCCTCTCCCAAATCTAGAGCTTGCCTTGCAGGCTCATCTCTAGCGGCTTCTCATACAACACCCCCCTCTTCTGTAAATTTCTTCACTAGTTGGTTATGGATTTTTGTCCAATCTTTAACCTTAAAAATCTTGACGTTATCATTCAATCTAGGCTCTCTCGGGGCTATGTCATACTCGGCACGTACATCGTTATACTGCTCGACCATACGTGTAATTAAGCGAGCATACGGCATTTCTTTCTTCGGAGTCACCTTTCTCTCAGACATGCTGTCCTTGGCATGTATCAAGCCATCAATAACCACATCGGCAGTGGAAAACCATCGGTTCTCAAAAGCTAAAAACAAGGCTTGCTGGATGACCCCAAGATGTTCTGACATATGCAAATAGGGGTGTAAACCCCACTCGATAAATGTATCAAGCATCCATAAATTATCAGGAAGTTGAGCTCGGTTAATAGATAGGCCCGATCCACGTTGGTCGTGCGTCATCTTAGTAGTGAGGTCGTGGAATGGCACGTCCTTGATGTACGAAGCCAACAAGCCACAAGTTTCGACATGCGTCGATGGGCATTACATTGCCACGGCATTGTGGAAGTGGTTAAACTTATACTCGAGATGGTCGATCTTAGTAGTCAATTGGTGACGGTCGTCCCCCCACCGAAAATGTTGATAGAATAGTCGAACAACTAGTAAGGGTGGAAGTGTTTGTAAATAGCTTGCAACCCTAGATTCACAAAGTAATCGACCGCCTATCTCATTTTGGGTCGTTCTTCAAAAAGTTTAGAAACAAAAGACCATTTGGGCAAGATGGTGTTCGAATCCCACCACGGACATGGAAATTCCCAGTCTATTTATGGTGGCTGTGGTGGAGACTCTGGTCTCAGTGGTTGTATGGGCGGTAGTACGGGTGGCACAGAGGTACCAACTCGCGAAGCAGGTATTATCAGTGAAGCATTCCTGTTTCGTGGTCCCATGGTGTCCAAACCGCAAAGAAAACCACAGAAACCCAAAAGAACTGAGAAAAGTTAGGGTTTTACCGTTAGGGAAGATCAAAACTCGATCTGCGGGACAAAATGTGAAGCTCGAATAATGCAGAGTAGCAGATAAGGGATTTTGAACTTAGAGGGTAGAAGAGAAACCCACACCCTTGTGTTTCAAAATCGTGCAAATGAGGACATAAAATCCCAGCGGCAACTTAAATCGACAAATTTGATCGATCAGTTCCCTATTCGAACCGTTCGAATTACTCAGAATCTGACCTAACCCGATAGATTTGATCGATCGGATCCCTAGTCGAACGGTTCAAATCCCATAACATCAATGGTTCGAACCCTAGAGTCAAACTGTTCGATTCTTCAATTTGATCATTCGAATACCAAATTTGATCGATTGGATTGAACAACAGGGTTGTATTCTATGTTACAGTTCCCTAGTTCCTACTAGTATCTTCTTAGGGACTACTGGGTATCGCCTAACATCATACCAGTATCCTATACAAGGTACACAGGCATATGACCACTCATGGTCTACTATGTGACTGAAATTTACTACCGAACATGTGTCTGTTAGCACTTTATAACGAAAAATACATTGTACTATGGAGTTAACAAAAGTTTAAAAGTTTACCTCATGTATTGATCAAATAAGTGCGGGTATTGTTCGCGAATCTCAGCCTCTCGCTCTCAGGTGGCTTCCTCAGTTGAGTGGTTTCACCACTTTACGAGTACCGATAAAATCTGCTTGATCTGTAAGACCTGCTCTTTACAGTCCAAGATCTGCACTGGCTCCTCAACCAGTGTTAGATCTTCTTAAAGCTTAATGGGCTGATAATCCAAGATGTGGGTTGGGTCTTTCACGTATTTCCTCAGTATAGATACATGAAATATGTTGTGGATGCTTGCCAGCTATGGCAGCAGAGCAATCCTGTAAGTAACCTCTCCAACCCGACCAAGCACCTCAAAAGGTCTAACATAATGCGGACTTAGTTTTCCACGTTTTTCGAAATGTATCATGGCTTTATTGGCGAGATCTTTATAAAGACCTTGTCTCCTATCGAAAAACAGGTGTCAATACTATAACAAGTATTGGCTAAGGAAATTTAAAGTATTTAGCGTGATCAAGCTTCCCTAGAACTCGACATGCGTCCTATGAAGATCGACATAACTCTTCTAGCAACTTTGAGTGACCTATAATCTCTCGCAGATAAACCAAACCGTCTCAGCTGTACTCTCCATGATATCAAGTCCCAAGATAAATTTCTCATCGACTTCTTCCCAATTCAATGGAGATCTGCATCTTCGACCATATAGGGCTTCGTAAGGAGCCATACCGATGCTTGCCTGATAACTGTTGTTGTAGGCTAACTCAATTGGAGGTAAGTGTTGGTCCCATGACCCATAAAAATCTAACATACAAGCGCGCAACATGTCCTTTATGATCTAGTTCACCCTCTCAGTTTTCCCATTGGTCTGAGGATAGAATGCTGAGATGAAGTCAAGTCTAGAATCCATACCGTCCTGAAATCGCTGCCAGAACTGAGACGTATCGAGTGGGTCTCTATCAGACACTATACTGACCAGTATACCATGAAGCCTAACGATCTCTTTGAGGTACAACTCTGCGAGTTTACTAACGGTATATGTAGTATTATACAGCAGGAAATGTGTCAATTTAGTCAATCTATCCACAATGACCCAAATAGCATTGTGCTTTCTCAACATCTTTGGCAACCCTAAAATAAAATCCATAAAAATTGCTTTCCATTTCCACTCAGGTATAGGCAATGGTTGCAATAATCCTGCCGGATTCCGATGATCAACCTTTACTTGCTGACAGATTAAGCATTTAGACACATACTTAGCAGCATCCTTCTTCAAGCCTCTCCACCAGAAATTTTTTTTAAAATCTTGATACATCTTGGTACTCCCAGGATGTATGGCATACATTGACTTATGAGCCTCTTCCAAAATAGTGTCTCAAGGCTCAACATTGGTAGGTATACACACTCGGTCTTAGAATAACAAGGTACCATCTGTCCTGATAGAGAAATCTGATCTGTTCCCGCTAATCACTTCTGTCCTGATGGCCATAAGCTCGTCATCAATCATCTGTAGCTTACGGATGTTTTCAAATAATGTGGGTCGGATGACGATAGTAGCCCTCAAAGCTCCGAACCCTCTAACATCGAACCTTGTGTCACACAAAGTCATATCTTCAAGTAAGTGCCACCGGTATACTCTAGTAATGAGATGTGACAACTGCGCAGAAGACTTTTGACTCAGTGCATCCACCACTACATTAGCTTTTTCAGGGTGATACTGGATGGAACAATCATAATCTTTAAGGAACTCCATCCATCTTTGCTGCCTCATATTCAAGTCCTTCTGAGTAAACAAGTACTTGAGGCTCTTGTGATTTGTAAAGATATCAAATGTCTCACCATATAGATAGTGCCTCCAGATCTTCAAAGCAAAGATTACTGCTGCTAACTCAAGGTCATGAGTACGATAATTTTTCTGGTGATTCTTATGTTGTTTAGAGCCATAAGCAATGATTCTCTTGTCCTGATAAAGCACACAACCCAAACTATATGAAGTGTCACTATACATTGCAAAACCTCCACCACCTGAAGGTATAGCCAGTATTGGCGCGGTACTCAAACACTTCTTGAGTTCTTGAAAACTCTGCTCACACAACTCTATCTAATCAAATCTAGCATTCTTTCTCGTAAGTTATGTAAGCGGTCCCGAGATCTTGGAGAAACCTTCTACAAATTGTCGATAGTACCCTGTTAGACCAAAGAAACTATGGACTTCTGTCACTATCTTCGATTGCTCCCAATTCACCATTGATTCAATCTTTGTTGGATCAACCATTATACCCATCTCAGAGATGACATGGCCTAAGAAACTTACCTACTGAAGCCAAAACTCACACTTGCTAAGTTTTGCATATAATTTGTGAGCTCTGAGGGTTTGGAGGGCCACTCGTAGGTGTTGCTCATGTTCCTCTCGCGTTCTCGAATAGATGAGAATATCATCTATGAAAATAACTACACATTTGTCTATGTGTGGTTTTAATATCCGATTCATCAAGTCCTTAAATGTTGCTGGATTATTCATCAACCCAAATGGCATCACCAGGAACTCATAGTGCCCATACATGGTTCTGAACGTTGTCTTTTGAATATCCTTAGATTTGACTCTCAGTTGATGATAGTCGGATCTCAAGTCAATCTTAGAGAAAAATCTCGCTCCTTATAAATGATAAAAAAGATTGTCTATTCTCGAAAGCGAGTAACGATTCTTAATCGTCAACTTGTTTAACTAACGGTAATCGATGCAGAGCCACATCGAACCGTCCTTCTTTCTGACAAACAAAACTCGTGCTCCCTAAGGAGACACACTAGGTCAGATAAATCCTTTGTCTAGAAGCTCTTACAGTTGTTCTTTCAATTCCTTTTCCTCGGCAGGAGCCATGCGATACGAAGCTTTCGATAATGGCTTAGTACCCAGAGCTAATTTGATGGCGAACTCGATCTCTCTATCAGGTGGCAATCCAGGTAGGTCCTCAGGAAATACATCTGGGTACTCACAAGCAACAAAAATATCAGAAATGATATTCTTCTCTTCTCTTTGCTCTTATAGGAAGGCTAGGTATCCGCTGCACCCGTTCCTCATCAGACGTTTAACCCGAATAGCTTATATGAAAGGTGCAACACTAGACTTCACTCCATAAAATTGGAATAATTTTGTCTTTGGAGGACGAAAAGTTACCACTTTTCGAAAGCAATCAACGCTTGCATGGTTAGTGGATAGTCAATCCATTCTCAAGATTACATCAAATCCTACCATATTCAACAATATCAACTCTACCCTAGTCTCATGACCCTCAATTCAAACGATGGCTGATTTGTTCACTGTGTCTACCCTCACTGAACTACCCATAGGAACTGACACTGCTAATATGAAGGCTAACAACTCAGGCATAATGCCCATATGCGTTGAGAGCATCGGAGTAATAAAGGAGTGAGTAAACCTTGAGTCGATTAACACTCATACCTCAGTTTCACATATATCCCCCTCTTGGCTCATAGGAAGGGTACCTTAGGTTTATACAAAGAAAAATCGGATTAAGTGCACACCAAGTGCACACCAAGTGTACGGTGTTCAAGAAATATTACTATGTACATAATTTATTAGAACATTCTTTATAATGTTATACCAAAGAAAAACATTAACTCTCAAAGTGTAATGATACTTTGGATCACGTCATTGGCTGTCTGGGCATCAACGACTGTGACGGCATAAGCTCGACCATAAATAGTGGGTCGAGAAGATCTCTGAGTAGATGTCGAAATAGTTCTCTCCTTGCTCTCCTCTGGAGAATCCCTGACCATGTGGCCCATCTTGCCACACCTGAAGCAAGTCCATGTGTTTCTCCTACAGTCCCGTGCAATAGAAGCTCCACTAGTAAAAGAACCAAAAGGTTAGAAGGATTGCACAGGCAAAGACACTACTGGTCTCTGATAGGAGATCGACCCGAAAGAAGCTGTAGGACTCGAGTATGTCGGTTGCATAGGATATCTCGGGGGACTCCTAAACTTGGGTCTCTTATTTGCCTGATTATAGGCACTTGTTTGACCCTGTCCAGCTCTCTCCTTATTTTGCTAGTCTCTCCTCTTGTACATCCAATCAATGTCCTCCTCAACAATCAGGGCTTTACTAATTACCCCCACATAAGTCTCCAGCTCAAAAGCCGAGATCATCTCCAGAATATTTGGCCTCAAGCCCGTCTAAAATTTTCTGGCCCTCATCGACTCGGTGACCACGTGATGAGGTGCAAATCTCACCAGTCTGTCAAACTCGGCCTTATACTCTGTCACTGTCATCCTGTCCTTCTCCAGCTTTATAAACTGGACTTCCCACTGGCATCGTATGATTTTGGGAAAGTACTTGTCATTAAAAGCTTCTACAAATTTCGTCCAAGTCCATGGCGTATTGGGAAATTCCATCTCCCTGATCCTGGATACTGACTTCCACCAAGGGTCAGCTTCCCCATCTAACTTGAAGGTTGCCCAACGCACCTTCTCAACTTCGGTGCATTGAAACACGTCGAAGATCTTCTCCATCTCATTCAAACAACCCTCTGCCAAAATCTGATCAATCTAACCCGAAAAATGAGGAGAACGCATCCTCTTAAACTCTACAAACCTGGAGGGTTGATGTCTGGCTGCCAACAACTCTGCCTGTTGAGCTATTGTGGCAATCTGTTAGGCCATAGAAGCTGTCTGCTAAGCCATATTAGTAGCTAATGCCTCCAATACTTGGTCAACATTCTCTTGGTTGCTTCTCCTTTCTACAGGAATGCGATTAGGAACTGTAGTGATCCTTACACCACTAGAAGTACCGACACCTTCAGGAATGTCGTCTAACAAAACTGTCCTAGGTCCGTCTCTACCTCTACCTCTACCTCTGAACCTTGGGGCCATACTAGTCTATCATTGTAAAAATAATAACATAGATCAGTGTATAGATTATAAAAACAATCAAGCCCATAGTCCTAGTGGTTTCGGTCCTAAAGCCATAGCTCTATTACCAACAGTGACAACCCAAATTTTTGCACCCTAAAACTCGTGCCATCAAGATCATTGTCACCCATAATCCCAAGAACAAAACACACACATGTCTGATCGTATAGCAGAAATCAGAGTAGACACCATCTAAAGAGGCAGAAAGAGTCATCACATAGGGCGCAACATAAAAGAAATAAATACATAACAAAATCTGCATATACATCTCAAAAAGGAACCAAGAAGAATCACTGGTGATGACTATCCATCACCCAAAATAATGGTTCCCAATAATTATTCCTCTAAAATGTATACAACTATAGAGTAAAAGTATCGACAAAAAAATATAATACATAATAAAGTGGGCCACCAGGCCCAATAATCCAGACATATCATATACAAATCCAAAAATAACAAGTCAAAATACCCAGACTATGGGTAGAACTCGTCAGCAGGAATGTCAGTATCCTCCTCCTCAACCTTAGCCTCAGCCTCTGGCTGATAATCAGGATCACTCTCAGCACCAACAACTCGGGCCTCAGAACCTATGACATAGAGTCAGGAATGAGCTAACAATCTAAGCTCAGTAGAAGAATTTCAATTATATTACATTTTTACTATAGAGCATGGTTTTCAAAACATATATCAGAACAGATGTTGAGTTTCAACTAATAGGAGTCAGATGCAAAATATCAAGAATCAGATGCATTTTTCACTTAAATTTGAAATCAGATAAATGTTCAAATTTTCAGATATTACACATGCAATGCTTTCCTCATTTAAATGACTTGAATCTGTACTTAAATAACTTTTGTGTATATAGCACGTGGTAACTAGATGATTGCCGATAGGTAACCCCAACCATCGTCGTTCAATGAATAATTTACAGGAATTGCAACAAGCCTCTGCGTTATAAGAGTAACTTGTGTCAGACAGATATACAACAGATATAAGGATATCCCACCGTAACGGTCATGAATGTCCCGCCGCATTGGTGGGGTTCGTCACATGAACCTTAAATCATATGCATATTATAATACATATTTCAGACTGTTCATATAATAATCAAATTTCAATTTTCAGAGTTTTCAGGAAACATGTGTCAGGTATCAGATGTCCAGATTTACAGAATGGCGAAACTTTATTCATATGCAAGGAATGTTTAAAACCAAAAATTAGATATTATGTGTTAGAATACAGATCCTACGAATCTATGAAATCAAAATCAAATGCAAGTTAAGTTGAATTTCCCCTACCTTAAATCAAAGTCTTTCTAAGAAAATCCAAACCCCGAATAAGAACTTGCCGTCTTAACTTAGACCATACGTACACCATACTAAGTGTTAGAAATGTCAAATACTCAACTGGTACGATGTACCACTATGTTTTTCCAAGAAAACCAAAACCGATAAAAACAGGGGAATTCGATCGATTGATTCATAAATTCGATCATTCGAATTTATCGGGCCTCAACATCCAGAAAAACATACCTCCTATTCTATAGTCATACTATACAATTTGATCAATCGGTTTTAAAATTTGATCGATCGAAACACAGTTCGAACTATCGAATTCCCAATTCAAACAGTTCGATCACAATTCGAACCATCAAATTACCAATTCGAACAGTTCGAACCCTTCAAAATTGTAAAGCCATAGGGCTTTGTCAAATTCGATCGATCGATTACCAAAATTGATTGTTTGAATTTGACAGTTTCAGTTACCTCTCTAGTTCGTTATTTTAACCTATTTTCATCCAGATCTTTGATGTTCTTCATTGAATCACATACACCCATACACATACATTTAGAACTTATGGAAAACACATATAGACTCACCTCCTTACAGTCAATTCCATCGTCTACGGTGATTGTGGCTCGGAGTGGATTTTAGATCAGAAATCGGAGGTTTGTCGTTGTCAGTGATCCACAGATTTAGAAGCGTGACTCCACGCTAACACACAGCAGTGCACACTTCTCCATATCAGACACGATGTATAAACACACTCCTTCACATCCTTGGATCTATCTACCCATGGATCTAAAGGTTCTTCAAGCTTTGTTTTCACAAAGAAGTTCTTAAGAACTCCGGCTAACCAACACGCGATCAAAGTGATACGTACGACTTAATCTCGTAGCCTAATACCAACTCAAACGGGAACCAAGAAAAGAATTATAGAAAAGAACTCTAATCCCCCTTCCTTCCTTTATAAGCTAAAATCAGATAAATATCTTTGATATTTCCATTCCTAAGGTTTGGTTCCAAAGTTGAGCACACACATCGTACTTAGGTGTGCAGTAATCTAGCAAATGTCTAATCAAGTCTCCGATTCGCGTCACGTGCGACACCTGACTTCCCACACGCACAGATTTCAATTGTCAATATTATTCTTATTATATAAAAATTTAAGTTTTGCCTTGATTTTCGTGTCAGGCATGCATGCCAAAGTAGTCACGTTCGGGTTCAGATTTTCGGAACGTGACAGAGGAAGAGGAGTTGAGGCTCCAAAGAGGGGTAGAGGCCCCAGGGTTGTGACCTTATCTCTGTACTGGATGAACTATTCCTACCTTACCGAGTGCTTCAGTCCAATTTTTTATTTTTTATTTTATTTTTATTTATGAAAAAGAGGGGTTAGAGGGTTCCCTACCCTTTTATTAAAAAGAAAAAAGATTACATATGTTTTTATGTGCAGCTCAAATCTTCAACGAAGAGAAATGAAAGAGAAAGAGGAACATGAGGCAGAAATCATGGAACGCATGCAGAGCTTGCATCCGCACCATTGTGAGCTAGGAAGTCAGCACATCTATTTCATTCTCTAAATGTATGATGAAATTCAATTTGAGAGAAGATGGCAGCAAGATGCTTAATATTTTCGGCAAGTAAAATGACCTTCCATGTGACTGGCCATCTGTTCAAAATCATATTGAATGCGCACAGGGAATCTGATTCAATCAGCAGACAATGGTACCCCATTGCAGTAGGAATTCTGATGGCATTGTTAATAGCTTCAAGCTCAATATATAGCACCTTGACGGTCTCTCAAAATACCATCAAAACCAGCCATCAGTGTAAAATTTGACACAATGGATTTTAGGCCGTTCCCATGTACAAGAGAAGTGCAATTCACTCTCTTTGGGATAATTTTCTAACCAATTGTACAATTCCATGTACTTAGAAGTATTAGATTCTGCAATGTCCCCTTTGATAGACACATCTTGCACAATTTTCCTAAGGATAACTTATGGGTGCAAAGATTTTCAAATATTCTACTATTTCTCTTTTTCCGTACAGTCCAGCATTAGTTGTAAATTTGTGTTGAACCTGAGATATAACTGAGCCCCTTCCCTTCCAGGTATGACGCATTTTTTAAAATTGGGGAGCCTAGCTAGTGTCACGACCCAGAATCCTTACCCGACCTCAAGGGCCTAGAATTCCGTGTTATGACACCGCACGCTTGTTAAGGCGATAAGCGGACATACACATAATTCTTATACCGATTTAGCATATGGATCAAGACATTTAATAGCATCATTTAAAAATAAATTATTCAAGAAAACAACAGCGGAAAACGTAGATGACGTTAATTAAGTGATAAATCCTAACCATGCATCTATAATCGAAAGCAAGCAGAGGTTTTACGTAGAATAAAACAGTCCCAACGCAAACCCAAGATTGGTGCTGAAAAATAAAAGTATCTAATAACAAATCTCCCCTGAAAAATAATAAAACTATGACTAAGAATCTCTCAATGCTCAAAGTAATCCGCCGGATCTATTCCCTCGTCCAAATGGTAGCCGACGTCTTCACGCTCTTGAGCCGCATCAGGAACAGCAGCATCCCCATCCTCAGTGATGGAAAAATCAGAGTTCTCACCTGCAACTGTTAGTTTTGGGGAGGGGGTGAGTTTACTCAGTCACGTAAACTCAGCAGGTTGCACAATCGATCCACCATAAAATACTCAGGTGATCGTGTGTGCAATCGCTTGAGTTGCGATACATTTTGAAATAAATCAAACAGCTATAAATGATTACAAAAACATCTAAGATCTCATATCTATCATAACAAAACTAAAAAATATAGCATAAAAAGAAAAAGAAGTAACATAAAATAAAAAGACCTGACATAACATGAAATAAATATGATGCATCAAGTTCTGATCTCCTTTTGTGTCTGCTTTGTCGACTTTTCCTATGTGGCATATCTTAAGACTTAATATTGCTCCATACGCCTACACAACGTACTTCACATCCTACCTAATTTTTATTATCGACACTGCGGGGCATTTGCCGAGCCTATCACGCGAGGTCCACGTGTAGATAACCACCTAACCTCCATATCATATCGTATACCACCATCCAGCCCGATGTGGTTGCATGCATTTAAATCAGTGTCCCCTTACATTCGGGACACTGTCGTATCATATTGTCCTTAAGACCCGTCTTGGCTGCAGACGTTAGATCTTGCGGTGGCACGCAAGACATGGTACGTGTAGAAACTTAATTTGTATTTTGCTGGCCTTCACAACGTAACTTAATTATCTATATTCGTAGCTTACCTTATCTTACATATCATTTCTTATTGTTTGCTGAAAACTTAATTTGAAGTGAGCCACGGTGCGATAAGATTCACAAAATCACGCTTTCCAAGGAACGGGTTCCGTAGTAACCTAGATGTACTTCGTGTGACAGCTCATACTCCCATAGAGGTGTTGCATCCGTACATGGATGCCTACATTCCAAGTTCCACGTGACCGTGACGGGAACCCCACCATGACGAAGGCTTAAAAGTCGTGTGACATAGCTTATTTCTTTTTAATTGTGCGTATGCCCTATCGTGATTTTTCTATGTGGTGCATACTATATGATGAAAGGACTAACTTGGCCTAAAGAAACTATTTCATACACCTTACATACTTGTGAATATAAAATAATAATTAACATTTGAACAGAACAGATATTTCATACAAAAAAAAATTGTGAAGAAACCTTCTATGGGCCGTCAGATTACTGATCGGGCCTTCTGTTTTTAAAGTTTCATAATATTTGTGCAGTCTTAGTATCGACACCTTTTACTAATTTGACCTAAGAGTGGGTCAATGTGGCAGTCAAATGATCCACTTAGCCTAGTTATACAAGGGTTAATATCCCTCACTAAATTTTCCAATTTCTGAGCCTCAAAGCGCGTCCTAGAAATTTTAGTGACACTTTCTGATCCATTAGATTACATTGAGTTACTATTGAGATCGTTTTGAAGTTGGTCCTATGGGCCACTTGCGCCTTAATTCTCAAAAATTAAGGGTCAAAGGTAACCCATGTATTATTCCATGTGGCACCTAAGGCTAAAATAAGAAGGCACGAACTTTGAGTCATTTATCCTCTAATCTGAACCATTGGATGGTTAGACAATAAAATTTTACCTAAGGTTGATTCTTTTGTCCCGATCCCAATTCGATCTCTAGCACACTAGATCTTCCAGTCAACGTTTTACAAGATCTAGCGATCAGTGCACTTACTACCATGTGTCGATCAGATTGAATAGATGAACCATCGATATTTAAGAAAAATGATTCTAAGGTATTAGGTCGTTGGGCCCAATTTATTTTGACCTCTAAGGTCTCAAATCTAAGGTCAAATCCTTCATGTTCATCTCTAAATAGCCTTTTAATTTTTTTGATTTGTGGGCCAAATTCTAGTTCGAACCATTAGATGTCTCGAGGATTTCAATTTGTGGAGATGGTCCATCTACATTCTATTTCTTAGGTTGGGCCCACCAGGTCCAACCTTGAATCT
This sequence comes from Chloranthus sessilifolius, assembly GCA_021018995.1. Taxonomy (NCBI): domain Eukaryota; kingdom Viridiplantae; phylum Streptophyta; class Magnoliopsida; order Chloranthales; family Chloranthaceae; genus Chloranthus; species Chloranthus sessilifolius. The sequence goes on along the minus strand of CM037584.1, from coordinate 149,878,151 downwards.
ATTTCATTTGAAATCAATGGTGCTAAAGGATGGTTGCACCAAAGTATTCATATCGTAAAATTCTTCAAAGTGCCCAACTACAATAGTTGGCACTGCAAGTTATCACCGCATTGTCACGTTTAGTTGGGCGATCCCTAAATATATCTTATCTTCACTGACGAAATTGTGGAGAAGAAGAGCTATCTCTCTCTCTCTCTCTCTCTCTCTCTCTCTCTCTCTCTCTCCACTGTAAGCACCTATATAAGAAATACAAAACACTATATATATTTATTTTATATCTATATATATCAAGGGCAACTATTATATGTCCATGTATAGGATTTATGTTATTATACACACCGAAATACATGTATATATATAACTTTTGAATACCTAAATAAGATAAATAGATATTCATTTAATATATATATATATTTATACTTATTATTATTAAAATAAAAAGTAGAATATTTTAAGATCGATCGAGGGGCACCCACCTGATGGAGCGTGCACGTAGGAGTTGATTTCAAGCGGTAGATCGGCGATCGACTCCTGCGTCGATTCGGCGATGTGCTTTCGGCGATGGATCGCGGTTTCACACTTATGCAAATCGATTCAAGGCAACACTTTGGCTCGTGTGGTATTTATGCACGCCACCCTGGTGATCGACGAGGGCACTGCTAGGCGTTTTAGAAGGGAGCGTGGCTGTTGGGTTTGGTTCAAAAGTGAGAGAGAGAGGCAGAGGAAGATGACTGTTTGGTTTAGTGGGTTAAGATATATGTATATTTATAAACAAGTCTATCTATATATAGAGAGGGAGGGTAAGGTTTTAGGTTAAAAGCCTTTGGTGGCTCTTATTTATAGAGAGAGGAAGAGACGGACGCGGGTGACCTAAATGGGTAAGTTCCCAAACCTAAAAGGGGCAAGAGTTCCAAGAGAGTAGGAGTCCTTTTTGGGACTCTTCTTATTTGGTAAATAAAATAATTTAGTTGCCCTATACAGTGTAAACGTAATAAAATAGAAATTCCTAAAATTAGCATTTGTGTGGGTCAGGATAGAGTGTGCGTACACGTACCCCCTCTTGGTGCATCCTAAATCTATCGCCATTCATTTGAGCCACAGATAACCGGGTCATAACAGCTAGTGTGACAAAATTAGACAATTTCATATCGGGTTACATTGTGACCAGGAGTAGAGGCTCTGGAGATGGGTAGAGGCCTCAAGCTTGTAACCATGTTCTGGCTATTACATGCTCTATTCTCACCTAATGGAATACTTTAGTACCACATCAGTTCCAACTCGTCCTAAGCTTGGGCTATACCTTTCCTTCTAAGTATGAAGAGTTCTAAAACTGGGGAGCTTGGTGTGGCAGAACCGAATAATATCATACCGGGTTGGGTTAGGTCGTATAGACTCTTCCTAAACCTGGCTTTACCTTCACTTCTAAGTATGACAAGTTTTAAAAATGGGGAGCCTAAAGTGACAAAACCGAGCAATATCATACCGGGTTAGGTTGGATTGTGTAAACTCATCCTAAACTTGGGCTATACCTGCCCTTCTATATACACCCACAAACATATTTGCGACAATGCATACGAATGCATGGTTGGCCCCTTCATTCAATCTAGTTGGGTGCCACCTGACACCCAATTGGAGGATCAGATAAGAAGGCAACATGACTAAGGTTGACCAACTACCATCTAAAATGTAAATAAAAAATATTTGATTTTCCACTGTTAGGTCGTAGGTGAAATTTTTTAATGCACTATGTTTCAATAGCAAAGCAAGAAGTTTTACGTGTGATTTGTTGGAAAAAAGATGTCCAAAATTTTATTTTATTTTCTAAAATTCATTGGGACGGGCTGAACGGCTGGATCCCTAGAGGAAAGGGTAGTAAACAATGAACCATCACATATCACGTGGAATGTAATCTAGCATTCAAATGCATGACTAATACTTGACACCAGATCACGTGTCACGTAGCACATGATCTCATATTACACAACACACTCTAAGGGTTCATTCAATCCTTTAGGTTTTAGGAAACAAAATATTTTTAAACTATTTTACTCTTCAAATCACATGTCAAATTTCATGTTTTGCTAACTAAATATGACACATGAAAATTTTTCAACCTTTTAACAAAATCCCAAAGTGAGAAAACTATTTTTTTTATTTTTTTTAATGAAAATTGATCGACATTATTATAACACATGATCTATGAATTGAATGACACGTGGCACCCAACTGGCTGGCTGCACACTAACACACAATCCCGAGGTTCATATGGACGATCCACATCCAATATCTTACTTTTAGGAACTTTTTCAAATTATATTCTTTTGAACCTAACCTAATGATTTGTCCCATGATGGCCTCATCATGATCATCAACGGCTCCAAGTTGTTATGAACTTTTTTTACTATGTTTGACTATGGTTAGCTGGCGTTGACTATGGTTAAGTAATTATATGTCCCACGTTAGTTCGTTGCATCCCCTCATTAATATGGTTTCCTTATCTCTCACCTCCACTTGTGCCAGTTGTTCATATACTAGTGGATATCCATCCATAAAGTACTTTAGTGCGAGCTTACATGGACCAATGATGAAACGTGTAGCTTGTGTCGGTCTCGTTGATTCCTCAAATCCTTTAGGTTTTTGTTTTTAGGTCAAAGAAGCTTCCTTCGGTTGAGGAGTGGGGAATATGTCACTATATATGGCCATAGTTTGCATACGCTCTTTTAGCTTACCATCCGATACTTACTTTTCTGCAGATATTTTGATGGGAACCACCCACTACTTTACATCGATAATGCCACATGAGATATTGATAAATGATAGTCCCACATTGCCTATGGGCTGGAAGCCATTGGGATATGTATTTTAGGCACTTCTCACCTTATAACTTGGTTTTGTGAGGTTAAGTTAAGCCTATGAAATTCTTCATGCTATGAGAGCAGGTATTAGAGGAATAAAGTGACACTTTACAAGTGAGGGGCATAAATGATAGTTCCTACATCACCTGTAGGCTAAAAGCCTTTGGACTATATATAACCTAGGCAATCCTCACCTTACAAGCCAGTTTTGTGAGGTTGAGTTAAGCCATTGGAATTTTTCAATTGAGATGCACCAGATGTGTTTATCATTGTCAAATTTTTATGGTGGTGGATCAAAATCTCAATTTTTTTATCCGTATCGGCCAGCTTGAACACTGATACATATAAGTTAGAAGATACGTTGGTATGTATCCGCTGATATATATATATGATCATATATATGTTCAATGTATTGATCCAGTGACCTCTGAAACTAATACGTATCAAATTTATCCAGAGTTTTTATCCATGCAAGTTATATACCACAGTTCGCCCAAATATCACTCATATAAGAGCATTCAAACTATCTGATCAAAGCATTTTAATAACCAAATATCACCCATATATATATATATATAGATATATTAGAGTGCTCTAATTGGATGGTTCCAAACACTATATAAAATAAGATTATTAGCGGCAGTTTTTTGCAGCAAAAAAATGACGCTATTAAAAAATATATATTAAGACTATTAGCCGCAAGGGTATTTGTGGCAGTTTTTGGCTTCCGCTAATGGTCATATTTTTTATAGTGAAAGTTATGGGATGCATGAATTTTGCTGAGTGTTGTACAATTAATGGTCACCTATATGACGCTCAAAAAATAATAAGAAATTAATAGTCTTATTTTTTGTAGTGAAAGTTCTGGGATGCATGAATTTTGTCGAGTGTCGTACAATTGATGGTCACCTATATAATACTCAAAAAATAATAAGAAATTAATGGTCTTATTTTTTGTAGTGAAAGTTTTGGGATACAAGAATTTTGTTGAGTGTCGTACAATTGATGGTCACCTATATGACACTAAAAAAATAATAAGAAATTAATGTCAATTGGCCTAAACTTAGTGCTTCTTATGGTTTCTATTTATAAATGCTTCTCATATTCCATTATTCCAATTTTGAAATATGACTTAAAAAATCTTTATTCCTAAATAATGGATCTATACATGTCTCTATATTGAATTGTAAAACAGCTTGCTCCCACTTGCTGCCTAATTCGTTCTCTCACCAGAGTCAACTGGGAGAAAGCTTCCTTCAACCTTTCATAAATAAAGAATGTGACCCACTGCTGGCATCAGCTCTATCATGCCAAAGAACAAATGTAATAGCACTTTAGAGGGTATTATATGTCGAAAGAAGACTTTTACAAATGTCAAGACTCCGGAAATCTGATCATGTCAACTTTTGACTGTAAGTAATTAGCTAGATGTGATACTATTGAAGCCGATGATAACCCATTAACTCATAAAGATTTCATCAATGATCAACTTACAGAAGCCACACTATCAATTTCTATATCTAATCGATGTAATGCTATTGAAGCCGGTGATAGCCCATTAACACACAAAGATTTCTTCCATTTTCAACTTGCAGAAGCGACGCCATCAATTTCTATAATAGATGTAATACTCTCGAAGCCGATGGTAGCCCATTAACCCATTCAGATTTCAGAAATGTGCAAGTTGCAGAAGCTACACCATCAATTTCTAAAAATACTCACTAGGTTTGCCTTGAAATCACTATCTTTTTGAAATTATTAGTTTACTCATGGACGAGTGTCGTTGAACTTGGCAAAATCTCAAGATCTTTCACTTCGGTTGGACCACCAAGTCATATAAGGTTTCTTTAACCAACCAAAATAGCGTCATTATTTTGATTAATTGAAAAAAAATGTAAAAAAATTAAATGGGAAGCCTGCTAGTTCCTATTAGCTCAACATTATATATATATATATATATATATATATATATATATAGATATATATAATGTTTGCACACCATGATTTTAAGATCTATGCTGCAAAAGATTTAGTCGTCTCCATCGTCATAATCAAAGCGGTCAATGGCCATTTATAGTTTATGGTATGTTGGGTCATAGAACGTCACCTTTATTGAACGACGAAGATATTTTTTCATCCTAATCTTTACCACTAAATCTCTTTAGATTATGGTGCATGTGTTAGACGGTGTACTGGCACTACAAAAAATAAGATTATTAGCGACAATTTTTTTAACAAAAAAACTCCTGCTATTAGTCCTGTCGCTACCAAAAACTGCCACTATTAGTTTTGCCATTACCAAAAATTACTTTACGAGCAAGTGCAGCTAAAACACCTTATTTTTGTAGTGTGGCTGATTTCATATGACATGCATACAAAAAAAGTACCCGAGTATCAAGTCACCTAACATAAATCGCTTACCAAATACTAATTATAGTTCAACATCATATGTGGTCTCTATGTCTAATACTTTTCAATTCATTAACAAAATTTATTTATATATATATATATATATATATATATATATATATATATATATATATATATTATACTAGGCTCCTTGGCTTATAGTTTCATATGAGGGAGAAAATCAACTAACCGCGTAGTTCTTTTGTTCTGATGGTAGAGAATTAATCAACCGTTCATTGATTATGCTATTAAATCTCCTCCAGAGAATTACCGATTGCATGCAAGTGGTAAGCATATGAATCCCTATGGAACACCGTATGTTAGAGAGAGAGAGTCAGCCTACATTGTGCTATTTATGGGTGCAGCCCATTACATATTGGGATGCAACCCACCCCCAAAGGTGGATACATTTTTATTGTAGATTCCTTGCTGTCCCTTTTAAGTTGGTTGCTTTGGAAATAATATCAAAAGAACAAATAACTTTCTAAATTCCTTAAAGTTGTAGAGATTTTTTGTTTTCTCATGATCAACTCTCTTCTTTGTCCTCTATCCAAAACATGAAGTCCTATTATATATTAGGGGAAATTAGAAACACAACCCTCATTTTTAAACGTTTTAGGCTATTATACAAGATCCAAATGTTTTAGCAAAAAAGGCTTTCACGGTATTTGGATGTTTGAATGGATGTGAGATACAAAGGTTGGGTCTCACGTGCAAACAAAGTTTGCATATGAATTTACGTTTCAGCCTTTCTTCTTCGTTGGCCTTAATTTTGACTGTAATTGATTCGCCCTTCTTCTTCGTTGGCCTCGATTTCCACTGCAACTGATTCGTGAACAGAAATTCATGGAGCAGAAACCAAGGTTCAAGATTCTGACCACGTGGAGATCTAAAAAGATCCAAGAATCTCCAGTTGAGCAAGAAAGAACAACCTATGGACACTACAAAAAATAAGGCTAATAGCGGCAGTTTTTTATTAAAAAAAACTGCCGCTAATAGTCTTATTTTTTGTAGTGGGATTTTAAGGTTCTGGCTTGAGGAAGATGAGGTTACGTACAGAAGTATGAAACAGCTACAGAAAGCTTCGATTTACTTAGGAGATTAGTGTTTTAGACCATTTTGATCCTAATTGTGGGGTTTTAGTTAGGATCTGAAGCTAGGGATAACTTCTGTGAGAGGTTAAGGGTTTCAGCTTAATGAAGAAGATGAAGGATTGGGGGCTCGAACAGCACATTGCAGCCTCCTTTTGGCTTAGATCCAGAAGGCAAAGATGATTGAAGAGCCTTCCGATCAAAAGGAGCTCATCGCCGCCCAGTTCTGATGCCGACTGGCTGATGGCACTTTAGCAGAAGGGCTGAAATGTAAATTCACATGCAAACTTAGTTTGCATGTGAGACCCATCTCACAGCCATTCAAAACAGTGAAAGCCCTTTTTGCTAAAACGTTTGGATCTTGTATAATAGCCAAAAACGTTTCAAAATGAGGGTTGTTTTTCTAAAGTGCCCTATATATATTATACCCACCATATAGATATAGTGAATTTAGCACCATGACAGAAGATGATGATGAAATCTTCAACAATTTATGTACGCTTACATCAAGTCAGATTATCAGATCACATGATGATGATGATGATGATGATGATGATAGATCTATGAACCAAAATGCCTATTAACTTTGGAAGATCATAATAATCTGCAAATGAACCTTACCTTATTGTGGACCATTGGATTATATGTTCCTTTTTATTAATCTTCCAAAATCAAGCAATTGATTAAGCAGTTAGAATCATCTGATCCATCTAATTTTTAAATTGCTGTCCATCCAAACATGGTCCGTTATTTAATGCATAACCGTGGTTGAGTTGAAGTTGGGAAACCATCATCTTTGATAGTGATAAGCACCACCATATAACAGCTTATATTATAATGAAAAGAAATATATAATTCGTTAATTAACATGGCAGAGACTAATTTGTAGACCCATATAGGTACAAATTTCCCTCCTTAGATTTGCGAAAAAGAAATTTATTTAGTTGTATTACCCTTTCTTCCTAATGCTCACTTAGAAAATAATGATGAGCCTTACCCTCACAATTTATTTATTTTTTTGATGAAAATAAAGTAATTTACCTTCTACCAATGTAGCAACTTAATATTCTTTTCTTATTTCCCTTTCAATTTAGCATAAGGAAAAATAGGTATCCCATTATACCAAGATTCATTAAAGAATAGTAACATGGAATAATTGATCTTATGTTGGAAGGGGCATTTCTAGTTGAAAAAAAAAGGACACTTAGCGAAAAGAGGATTCATGTTATAAAAGTTTCGCACTATTATACTACTTCAAAAACTTTTGCAGAATCAGGACTGTACGGATTTTATGGGTTCAAAATTTTGAGTATTCACGAATTTTAAAGACACTGAAATAGGGGGCATCCTGATTATGCAAAAGTTCTCCGTCTTAGTATAATAGCACAGAACGCTTTCTTCCCAGTCCTATTTCTCTAATTATGCTAAAAAAAAAGGGGGTGAAGAGTTGAAATTGGAAAAGCCAAAAGAGGTAAAATTAATCATTGACTCGCCATTATACTGCAAAATATATACCATGATTTAGAAACCGAAAATGTTGTTTTATAGCAATAGATCTTAATGTACTATATCGAATTGATAAATTCATCCAATTCGTGAAAATGTTTGATTCTACAATCTCATTTTGTGACAGCCCGGATTTCTGTGCCCTGAAATCTGTGCCATCAAGATCATGCTCTGGATGATTCTCAGGACAAATCACAGAGCGAAAATCAGAGCAAACACTGTCCAGTAATGATAGATCGAGTCATCATATAAGGCTTTAAAAGAGAGAAAAAAAAATAACAATACCTATATATAAAAATAAAAGAAAATACATCTTCAAAAAGGAACCAAGAAGAACCACTGGTGATGGACATCCATCACACAAAAACAATGGTTCCAAGTAGTGGTTCCTATAAGATGTACAAAAAAAAAAAAAGTATCTACAAAGTTTTAAGTACAAAATCGTGGCCACCAGAACCACAATAATCTAAAACATATACAGATCCCAAAATATCCAGTCAAATCAAATACCCTAGCTACAGTTGGTGCCCGTCAGCAGGGGTATTGGTATTCTCCTCCTCAACCTTCGGATTAGGCTGGTAGTCAAGTTCGCTCTCAGTGCCGGGAGTTCTAGCCTCAAAACCTATTAATGTTATAGAAAACAGGGTGAGCTACATCTAAGCTAAGTAGAAGAATCTCAACTAAACTTGTACTGAAAATGTAAGACATGATTTGCAGGTAGTATCTTAAAGCAGAAAATCAAATCAGAATATACAGACAGGATAAATCATATGACATGTACTGAGTTTTCAAATAAAAACAGATATTATGCATGTATATCATTTGTGACTTAAATTGTGAATATTTCTAACTTAAGAAACTCCCGTGACTATATAGCACGGAGTAATCAGGAATAAGCCGATAGGAAACCCCAACCAATCGTCGTTCATATAAATAATTTATTTAGAGTGCAACAATGCCTCATCTATAGAGTACAATTGTGCAAAGGGATTATCAAAGCAGATGCACGATTGTGCCAGGACACGGATATACCGTCGAGTCAGTGGAGATCATCTGGTTAAATCCTTAAATCACATACACACATATAACCTCAAGAATCAGATAGCAGAAATCAGGAACAAGTTTCAGCATATAGAAATCAGAATGCAGGAATTAGAGATGACAGAGCTTTATCGATATGCAAACATGCTTTTTAAAACAGAAATTAGGATACAAATATGAAATAATCATAAAATCATAGTCAGATACATTTTAGGTTGGATTTCCCCTACCTTAACAGATCTTTCTAAGTAATCCCACGCCATTCCAAAGCAATCGGAAAGTTCCTATCCACGGCCTCCATTCTTAGTCTATATCACACACATGATGATATATAAAAATTGATCCTAATTATTAATAATGTTGACGTATTTAAGTGTTTTCTCAAAACCGAGACGGAAATGGGTAATTTCGGATTGACTCGAAACTTGACCTAACTTCTCACTTCATTTTGACCCTCAAAACATTTTATTAAAGATTTGGTTAGTTATAAAAGATTTAGATCTCGTCGTAATCTTTCCAACACATCAAGAATCGCATCAATCGGAGTTCGGGACAAAGAGTTATGGCTAAAATACCGAAGCTATATCGATACTTCAGTCAAAACATGCTAACTTAAAACTTGGCCAATCTTCTAGCTCAATTTTGATCATCAAAACAATTTACTCATCAATTATTTGATTCATAAAAGTTGTAGATTTAGTTGTTGTCTTTCCAATGCTATAAGAATCGTATCGATCGGAGTTCAGAGTAAAACGTTATGGCCAAAACACTGAAGCAGTATCGGCACAGCCAAATTGATCAATCAGCATATCACATTGATCGATCAATTCCACATTGATCGATAAATCTCACCCTTGATCGATCAACCATCACATTGATCGATCAATTTCACCATTGATCGATCAACACATCACATTGATCGATCAATATAGTCTGGAATGAACTTCCAACAACAAACTTGCTATTCTTATCATTGTATATACAATTTGATCGATCAATCGGGATGATTGATCGATCAACACAAAATTTGATCGATCAATACCCAATTTGATCGATCAATCACCTAATTGATCGATCAAAACCTTCAGAAATGCACGGCCATAAGGTTTTTGTCATTTTTTAATCTATTTTCATCTAAATCTTCTACGATCTTCATCGAATCACACACACATACACACTAAACTAAAACAATGATTTATTCTATAATCTAAACCATTAAAATCAAATAAAAACTAATGTTTCTTCGATCGATTTCGCGCCTTTAAGGATCGTTGTCCAAAAGGGTTTCGAAATGAAACTTCTGAATTTCTACGGCAATTTCACCATGAATTTAAGATGAAGTCGTCAATGATCCACGCATCGATCTTAACCTATTCAACGCTTGGTTAGCGATCACGAGGTGAAACGCTTCTTGAAAAATGGAGTTTATAAGGAAAAAGGGGTTTGAATGGCTTGAAGTTCCCGGATCTCTAACGGTTGGAATTCACCAACGGCAGACACTCAAGCGAGGCCGGCGTCATGTGCCTTGCAAAGGTTGGGGAGATTGCAGCGCGGTTGCAATCAAAATCTCACGATTTCTCATGAGGGTTCCATGGGAAAGAAGCTCTCTCTCTCTCTCTCTCTCTCTCTCTCTCTCTCTCTCTTTCTCTCTAGAACTCCCAAACTCGAAAGCTTTACAGCCGGTTGAAGCTTCCAAGAGAAGCTTGTCTTTTAATTAGCTAAAGGGCTTAGTTCCCTTGTAAAACATATACATCCAAATGAGTGTTAACCTTATCCAAGGGCCTAATTCGGTGTTGAGCGGCATACGATGCGTCGATGCACGACTTTCACACTAAAGGCCAAAAGACACATTTAAACCTTAATCCATCCGCACAAAGTTATCTTAATATTATTTAAATATTCATTATTATATAAAAATCTATGATGACATCGGTTTTTGTGTCGACCACACACTCGAGGTCAGTCGAGTCCGAGTCTGATTTTTCGGGTTATTACATTCTTCCTACCTTAAAGAATTTTCGTCCTCGAAAATCGACATGTCAGTTTCAAAAAGGTATAAGTATAATTCAATATGCCCAAAAATTAGGGTCATTACATTTACCCCTCCTCAAGGAATTTTCGCCTTCGAAACTGTAAAATATACTTAGACAGGTCTACTATCCACACAGGTTTAAATAAAGCAGTGATAATTATGTCACAAAATTTTATTGTATTATAGTAATAGATAAAGATAGAATAGCTAAGTTCTAAATTATTATTACCAATAATATTATTATAAATTTTTAATTTATTTTGATTTTCGTGCCAAGCATGCATATCAAAGCAGTCGAGCTCTGTTTAGAATTTTAGGGTCATTACATTATCCCCCCCTTAAAAATTTTCGTCCCCGAAAATGTCTAACAGACACTAACAGTTTGGTTAAAGGGGAGTAGATGCATCCCCCTTAAGTACAACGTTAGGCTATGCCCCTATCATCTGGTGCTTGCCGGTCAGGCACCCCTCAACTGGAGCTGGTGGTACAATCCTCTCCTCAGGTAACCTCTTGACCAATAGATTATAGCTCTTGGTCTAGTCCTTGAGCTTGAAAATGTTAATGTTGGTGGTCAATCGAGAGGCTCGCCAGGAGCCAGGCTATACTCCTCTCTCAATGCGATATATTGTTCGACCATTCTTATTATCAATTGAGCATATGGCAGCTCTTTCTTTGAAGCAGTGTTCTGCTTCTCAAATAGTAATTCTCTGTCATTGATCTCGCGGACTTGTGCAAAAATGGGGTTATCACACACTTGGTAAAAGTATCAAGCATCCATAGTCTATCAGGGAGTTGGGCCCAGTAAAAGATTGACCTGAACTACACTGACCACAAATCTATCATGGCATGAGACATCTTTGACAGATGGTGACAACAACAAGTCTCCACATACGATGAAGAACACAGTAAAGCGGCGGCGACATAAAATTGGTTAAATTTATAGTCAAAACCGTCAATTTTGGTGACTAATTGGTGATGGTTGTCACCCCGGCGAAGATGTTGATAAAAGAGCCTCACTATACGAGGACAAAAAATGGACGTAAAATAACTCATGCAATATGCAATGTTCTCAACCCTAGCTTAGCAATATAGTCGATCGACCATTCCATTTCGAGCCAATCCTCGATTAGCTTAGAGTCAATAGCACATTCAAGCAACAATGTTTTAGAAGCCCACCACTCTTTTGGAAGTTCTTGTTGAATTAGCGGTGGTTGTGGGTTTCGAACGAGTGGCACATCTTGTTCGATTGGTGTCACGAGTTGTATAAAGGGTTGTGTGACCGATTCCATGGTTGGCACCGATGTACGAGCCTGGGATGCATGGATTTTACGCGACGAATTCTTCGTTCGCGATCCCAGTTCGCCTCTATAGTTTAGTGATTTACTCACGAATTTCATGGTTTAGGGTTCTATCCTCCATCCCACCCCATGATTTTCACACCATTGAACACCAATAACATAAAGAATATACTGCTAAAGTATCGTACCTTGGGTCGGCCGATTTATCAGCCCACGAACTCGACAAGCTCTAGGGTTCCAATGGTTTAACAATGTTCAAAACTAGTGGCGATCCTTGCTAGCTTCGACACAATCACATGGCATCCATGCTCCACATTCACGAGCAATAACTCCCTCACCAAATCTCTCTCTTTCTTCTTAAATTCCACCACTCAACATAAATGCAAGAGTTAAAGTAAAAGAAATAATCCCCATTCCTAGCCAAGCCTTTAAACTTCTAACCTCTAGTGTGTAAAGCATACACACCCCATATACACCCATACATAATCTAGCGCATCCTACACACATGTGCACTATACACCCATATATAATCTAACGCACCTCATTACATTTGACTTCCACATAGCCGAACCAATGACTAGACGGGCACGTCTCCCTAAGTAGCAACATGTGGGGAAAGAAGACACATCTAGAGTCCTTCCACCATCCACACGTACGCACATCTATAATCCATAGATTGGCAATCTACCTGCAAGAAGCCATATAATTTAGAAGTCCCCATCATAATTTCAACGTCCTCCAAACTAGAGTTATCATAATCTTCCCATCTGAAAGGAATTATCGTCCTCGAAAATACCCTAAAGATATCCCGAGAAAACTCAATTGTTCGTAGCGTCAATGCACACACCCAGAGGTATTATGTGTGAAATAGTCACAACCATACAGTCGCCAGTCATATATGCACAACCCCTCTCTCTGAGTCCACACATCCACAATGGACTCACACGCATCCAGAGTCGAAATAGTTTCTTTCAAAATCAGTGTATCTACATGAACCCTATAGGTAAAATTGTTGGGTTAATGTATAGGTCGCTAAGCTCATCCTAAATCTATTGAAAAAGTGTGACAGTCTTCCCATGCACCGGGTATCTCATATCACACCTCCATAAGCAATTATATACAGTAGTATGTCACCATCAAGTTAACCATTAGTCAAAAGAAAATGACCATAATGCTCGCAAAATTCATACATAGGCAAAAACTAGCTGTTGGGCTTTTCATTAAGGATGCCCCCCCTTATTTACTGGATAGGTGTTCATTCCATAAAAAATTGTATATTGATCGTGAGATTAAGACTACTTAATCAGAATGTATCTATAAATAGGATCAACCAAACCTTGAAGGGCATATAATGTGTTGTCCATTCAACAGATCTTCACTTCAATGATGTTAATCATTAGGGATCATGCATCATTGCCATTGTATTAATCACAGTGCTCCCCCTTATGATTGTAAAAATACTCATGGAGCACAGTGGACCAATTTTAAAATATATCATTCATCCGAAAAAATCTAATTCACCAAATTGATGCTATCGTTATCAGAACAAATCAACACATGACTCGGAATAGGTCTCATCTGTCTACAAACAAATATTCATACTCAACCACGTTCTGATATGCAACGGTGGTAAGTGATCACCAAAATGAGATAAAGCCATCAACAAGATGAAATAAAGTCATCACCAACATGAGGTACAGCCATCACCAAAATGAAATAAAGCTATTACCAAAATGAGGTAAAAGCCATCAGCAAAATGAGATAAAGCCATCGCCAACATGAGATAAAGCCATCAGCAAGATGAGATAAAGCTATTACCAATATGAGAACCTCTAAAATTTATCACAACAATCGTGAAATCTTCAAACTTTATGCCCTTAACCAATCTTATGATACACGAATAGTATTCCGATCATACAGGAAGGGCAACAGAGTGTGACACATCTAGCCTTTCAAATCAAGGAGATGATTGCAAATGATTGCTCTTAATGTCGTACATAAATACTTAGGCACGATTAATTGACTCTTTATGTGCATAACTCTCAACACATTCCCTATACTAACTAAATCTCCATATATTCCTTGAAAATCTATCGTCATTCATCATGGCTTAGATGAAAACAACGCAATCCTCCGTAGTGACATCCAATTTTGCCCTCCCATGATATCCGTAATTAACTTTTCTTATCCTCTATCAATTACCAACATGATTATCTTAGACTTTTCCAATTCTCAAAAAACTTTCAGAATAAATTACAGTGATTTACAATCGAACTCACGTTTGGAAGGAATGCATCTAATCACACATCAGTCATAAATCATTAGTCAGGATGAAGAATACGAGGATGAAGTCCGTTAATTTAACTTCTTTACTAATAAGTATCAAAGAAATTTCAAATGCACTAAACAATTGTCCTTAAGAAATTTATTGTAACTGTCAAGATTTATTAAGTCTGTCAATATAACTCACTTACATAGTTAATCTTCTGAATTTAGAATTCGTTTATGTCATGCAAGTTATTTAAGTCGATACACAAGCGATAATGTTATGATATTCCGCACGTGTCAAAACCTACAAAATTCCTAAATCATCTGAACATTAAAACAAAATCTTGACAATCGATATTGAACCTATACCTTGGGCATCTTGAGTCACAGGAAGAATCGGCTTGAAAGTAGACGTCGAGGTCTCCTGCTTTTGTCGCATATCTGGGCAGTTCTTGACTCGGTGTCCTTGCTCACCACATCTAAAACAAGCACCTGAGATTAGCCTACATGCCTCCATTCTATGAGGTTTCCCGCACCACGCACATATTACAAATGGTGTAGATGAAGAGACAGGTAAGGCCTGCCATACCGAAGTAACTCTAGTCGTCGCCGGATGTAAAGAGCGAGAACTACCTTGAGTGGTTGTCGTAGTCCTCGCTTCCTTTTTCAAAGCAGGACAATGTCTTATCAAGTGTCCCATTCGTCCACACTTAAAATAAGCCCCAGTAGATCTTCTACAGTCTCTCGCTAGGTGTTGCCCATCACACCTAGAATATGGTTCATCTAATGTCGATGGAGTGGTGTGAGTCGTCGTTCTCAACAATGTCGTAAGTAACGCAGCCTGCTGAGTCATAGTGCTAAGCATTGCCTCAAGCAACTACCTATTCGGGTCACTCCCTCCAGTGTGTACAATTTTAACCTTCTTTCGTGGCACCATTTTGATCTGTTAACATGACACAAAACTCCAATCAATAATTGTCATGGTCACAATGGCCCAAAGTTCCAATAAAATCGTAAAATATATTTTATCTAATAGTTGTACGTTTATCAAATCATCTAATATTCCCCTTAAAAGTGATTATGAGATCCACAATTTAAGTCCTAAATCGAATCCCAAGTTCTAAATCTCCAGCCACAGCTACGAGTTCCCTATAGAAATTAAAACTAAAACTCTACTAACTTTGCTATAGTCTTAATTGGGTCAAAGAAAACTCACGTCCCGACCATACCTACATCCATAGCCTAGTCTAAAGTCCTAACACGACCTAAAGCCTAGTCTCTAATACCAACTGTGACAGCCTAGATTTCTGTGCCCAAAAATCCATGCCATCAGGATCATGCTCTGGATGATCCCCAGGACAAATCACAGTGTCTGGTCGTTTAGCGAAAATCAGAGCAGACACTGTCCAGTAGTGATAGATCGAGTCATCATATAAGGCTTTAAAAGAGAGAAAAAAAAATAACAATACCTAAATATAAAAATAAAAGAAAATACATCCTTAAAAAGGAACTAAGAAGAACCACTGGTGATGGACATCCGTCACACAAAAACAATGGTTCCAAGTAGTGGTTCCTATAAGATGTACACAAAATAAAATAAAGTATCTATAAAGTTTTAAGTACAAAATCGTGGCCACCAGAACCACAATAATCCAAAACATATACAGATCCCAAAATATCCAGTCAAATCAAATACCCTAGCTATGGTTGGTGCTCGTTAGCAGGGGTATTGGTATTCTCCTCCTCAACCTCAGCCTCCGGATCAGGCTGGTAGTCAGGTTCGCTCTCATTGCTGGGAGTTCTAGCCTCATAACCTATTAATGTTATAGAAAATAGGGTGAGCTACCTCTAAGCTAAGTAGAAGAATCTCAACTAAAATTGTACTGAAAATGTAAGACATGATTTGCAAGTAGTATCTCAAAGCAGAAAATCAAATCAGAATATGCAGAAAGGATAAATCAGATGACATGTACTGAGTTTTTAAATAAGAACAGATTTCATGCATGTATATCATTTGTGACTTAAATTGTGAATATTTCTAACTTAAGAAACTCCCATGACTATATAGCACGGAGTAATTAGGAATAAGCTGATAGGAAACCCCAACCAATCGTAGTTCATATGAACAATTTATTTAGAGTGTAACAATGCCTCATCTATGGAGTGCAATTGTGCAAAGAAATTATCAAAGCAGATGCACGATTGTGCCAGAACACGGATATACCGTCGAGTCGGTGGGGATCATCTAGTTAAATCCTTAAATCACATACACACATATAACCTCAAGAATCAGATAGCAGAAATCAGGAACATGTTTCAGCATACAGAAATCAGAATGCAGGAATCAGAGATGACAGAGCTTTATCAATATGCAAACATGCTTTTTAAAACAGAAATCATGATACAAATATGAAAGAATCATGAAATCATAGTCAGATATATTTTAGGCTGGATTTCCCCTACCTTAACAGATCTTTTTAAGGAATCCCACGCCGTTCCAAAGCAATCAGAAAGTTCTTATCCACGGCCTCCACTCTTAGTCTACATCACACACATGATGATATATAAAAATTGATCCTAATTATTAATAATGTTGACGTATTTAAGTGTTTTCTCAAAACCGAGACGGAAATGGGTAATTTCAGGTTGACTCGAAACTTGACCCAAATTCCCACTTCATTTGGACCCTCAAAAAATTTAATTTAAGATTTGATTAATTCATAAAAGAGTTAGATCTCGTCGTACTCTTTGCAACGCATCAAGAATCGCATCAATCGGAGTTTGGGACAAAGAGTTATGGCTAAAATATCGAAGTTATATCGATACTTCAGTAAAAACGTGCTAACTTAGAACTTGGTTAAACTTCTAGCTCAATTTTGATCATCGAAAAAATTTACTCATCGATTAGCTAATTCATAAAAGTTGTAGATTTAGTTTTCCTGTTTCCAATGCCGTAAGAATCGTATCAATCGAAGTTCGGAGTAAAACGTTATGGCCCAAACACTAAAGCAGTGTTGGCACAGCCAAATTGATCGATCAACACATCACATTGATCGATCAATTCCACATTGATCGATCAATCTCACCCTTGATCGATCAACCATCACATTGATCGATCAATTTCTCCATTGATCGATCAACACATCACATTGATCGATAATCTTCAAATTGATCGATCAATGCAGTCGGAAATGAACTTCCAGCAACAAACTTGTTGTTCTTATCATTGTATATACAATTTGATCGATCAATCTGGATGATTGATCGATCAACACCAAATTTGATCGATCAATCACCTAAGTTGATCGATCAATCACATAATTGATCGATCAAAACCTTCAGAAATGCACGGCAATAAGGTTTTTGTCATTTTTTAATCTATTTTCATCCAAATCTTCTATAATCTTCATCGAATCACACACACATACACACTAAACTAAAACAATGATTTATTCTATAATCTAAACCATTAAAAAAAAATAATAATAACCTTTCTTCGATCGCTTTCGCGCCTTTAAGGATCATTGTCCAAAAGGGTTTCGAAACGAAACTTCTGAATTTCTACGGCAATTTCACCACGATTGATCACCACGAATTTAAGATGAAGTCGTCAATGATCCACGCATCGATCTTAACCTATTCAATGCTTGGTTAGCGATCACGAGGTGAAACGCTTCTTGAAAAACGAGGTTTCTAAGGAAAAAGGGGTTTGAATGGCTTGAAGTTCCCGGATCTCTAACGGTTGGAATTCACCAACGGCGGACACTCAAGCGAGGCTGGCGTCATGTGCCTTGCAAAGATTGCAGAGATTGCAGTGCGGTTGCAATCAAAATCTCACGATTTCTCATGAGGGTTCCACGGGGAAGAAGCTCTCTCTCTCTCTCTCTCTCTCTCTCTAGAACTCCCAAACTCCAAAGCTTTGCAACCGGTTGAAGCTTCCAAGAGAAGCTTGTCTTTTAATTAGCTAAAGGGCTTAGTTCGCTTGTTAAACATATACATCCAAATGGGTGTTAACCTTATCCAAGGGCCTGATTCGGCGTTGAGCGGCATACGATGCGTCGGTGCACAGCTTCCACACTAAAGGCCAAAACACACATTTAAACCTTAATCTATCCGCACAAAGTTATCCTAATATTATATAAATATTCATTATTATATAAAAATCTATGATGACATCGATTTTCGTGTCGACCACGCACTAGAGCTCAGTCGAGTTCGAGTATGATTTTTCTGGTTATTACACATTTTCAGGTTTCGTGGAATCAAAGCAATCAGTAAGACTGCCTTATGATTGTAAGCCTCGACAATCAAACAAATCTCCAACACTCTTTTCATTAGATAGAGTATTAAGAGTTGGATACACATAAGTACAAAGAGTTTTTCTATATATATTTAATTAAGAAATTATCTTTAATGACTCTAATCATTCCTCACCCAAGATCTTGGATAAAAGAGAAAGAAAGGACATAATTAGCAAAAAAGGATTGGGAATATAAAGTTTTGCAGTAATATATCGAAACGAAAAAGTTTTGCATAATCAGGTTGCATCGTATTCCGGTGTCCTTGAAATCTGTGAATACTCAAAATTTTAAACCCACAAAATCCGTGCAGTCCTGATTACGCAAAAGTTTTTGAAGTAGTATAATAGTGTCAAACTTTTATAACATGAATCCTCTTTTCGTTAAGTGCCCTAAAAGAAAAGACAAGATTCTAAGGCTCATATGTGCAGATTAAGGGGCTTTATAGATGTATAGAAGAAGGTAAGGTTTTTATTAAAAAACATAAAAATAAGCAAATGGAGAAGGAAGTAGAGGAAAGAGAATGAGAGAGCTTTGAGAAGAAGGATATAGGACCATGGCTCGCCTGATCGTCCGATTAGAGTCAATTATACTTATAAGACTACATTTTTGCATAATTCATCTTCATTCCAAGTAAATATAGGAAAACAATGGTTACTTATTTACATTCACTATATGCTTTAAAGATTTTATTATTAAAAATAAATAACAACGAAAAAGATTGAATAAAAAAAAACGTCTTGAAGTTGTGTAATGGAAGTTATCATGATTGACTTAATCACATGATAAGAACCAGCTAGGGCTCCTATACCATGTTAAAACTTATAAAACAAAATTTTTGCAATGGTTTTACAATGGTCTTATGCTCTTCCGATAACTCTGTAATATCTTCAATAAAAGTTAGTACAAAATATCACTCTCTTTAATTTTAGTCAAGTTCCTAAAACATCCCTAATGATTCTAATCACTCCATATCCTTCCTAACCAATATTGTACACTTTAACAATTGTATATCTTCTATCTTTTTCACCTACCTTCCACAGGAAGATTCCAGCATCCAATGGCTTTGGAAGTAGAAGAACCCGATTTTTGGCCCTTCTAAAAGATCTAATCTCCAGTTGGGAAAGTTGGAGAGTTGAGAGTCGCATTACATTTCAAATCAAAATGGAACCATTTTGTCTTGGCTTTAAAATATCACCAAATTTGACTGTTACAAATTTCAAAGCATAATAATTAAATTGTTCAAAACCTTAAAAACATAGACATTGATTTTCTTCTTTTTATATATTTAGAGAATCTCATGACAAATAAACCCTTAGTCCTCCAATTTAAAGTGAATTAGAATATGATTTGAGAAGGTGACATTCCAAATAATAAGATGCAATGATTATGCCCCTTCACAGGGACCAATTCTGTAACAACTCAAAATTTTCATAAATGTTGGATCGTTGACCTTTGACGAGAATGTAACCTTTTGACTAATTTGACCCACGTCAAACATTTCACCTAGGTAATGTAGTCTCGAAACCCCTCTAGTTATGGTCGGAGTACGTGCCAAGCTTATAAAATCCCAACTCGTACCATATGTAGAGCGTATGTGTGATTGTTCACGTTGCACACGAAATCGAGCCCAATGCTGGAACTTTGGCCTCAACCTGAATTTCGACTCGAATCGAGAGTAGACCCGAGCCCAATAACCCAACCTGTCACGTGGCACACCCAACCAAGTATACGTATTTAGCAAGGCATACGACACACTGTGCACATGTGCAACCTAGAGGCAAATTTTTTGTGGAAAATAAAAGTTTACTAATTATTAAAACTTATTGGACTAGTTGGGCTAACTATTTGGGCTGACTAATTAGGCCGACTAATCGGACCGACTTTGAGCTTAAATTAGGACCTTTAGATATGTAACAATTACCAACTTGGGTGTATGAATTTCACATCGAACCATGGCCCAAGTACTTAAGAGAAACTTCCTTTGGATGTTTCATTCTTTTATAAGAGTCAAAAGGAGGAAAGCTTGTGTAACATCCCGAAATTTCAGATACCTGTACACCGACTAAGTGTGCGTGTGGACCATAAGAATTTAATCCTTGGATAAAAAGCTAACACACGATTTCAACATGTGCACTTCACTCTAAAACCACCCCAATGTTATAAACAAACCCCTCACATGGGTTTTTCATTTGCTGGCAAGTGAAGAGGAAGAGAGGAGAGGAGAGAAGAGAAAGAGGAGAGAACCCCCAAGCCCCTTCTCATTTTTCCTTGTGGTGAGATCCAAATCGTCAATCTCCTCTAAAGTTTTTCCACTCCATTGGATAGATCCGTGCTTCGCTTTGCATCGCAAGGAAACTGTACAACCGTGGATTTCTAATGATCCCGTCGCGACGATGCGCGCTCGTGAAAAATTTAGAGTTGCCACCCGGAGCTTTTGGTGTCCCGAAAAATCTAAATCAATATTAAATACACCAAAGTATCAAATATGACTTTGATTCACCAGTCTACGCCAAAGGCTCTTGGGTAAGGGCTTCGGTTATCGATTGGGAAGGTGTTAGGCACCCAATCAACTTGCTTAATATGGTCTCTACTTATGGCCAAAACAAAAATAACATAAAAGATGTAAAAAAGTCCTTCCTCTTGTCCTAGGGCACTAAAATCCTATTTGTGCCCCTTCGTTCCTACCGAAAATTCAGCGGTGTAATGGCACAAATGCGAGGATAGAGGAAGAACATGTAAGGTAGAGGAGTAGAGGGGAGAGCTGGAGCTCTCGGGCCCTTGTTGCACCGATGTTGATCCTTGCGTAGATGTGCTTCAGTGAGCTTCCAATGGCTTGTTTGGTTAGAACAAGAGTTCTAGCTCCTAGGGCTTGATAGCTAAGAGGTAGAGAAGGATAGAGGATGGCTCTCACCTAAATTAGGAGATTTTTGAGGAAAGGTAAGGTCTAAAGAAGGTTTGGAAATTCTAGAATTTGTATGTAAAAAGGGACACTAAAGGGAGATGGAGCTTCTTTCTTAATCTTCTCTCTTAGGAAAATTTTCAAGCCCTTTCAAAGAGAGGATTTCCTCTCTATTTATAGAAAACTGAGAGGTTAGGAGGATGATTAGAGGTTAAATTGGTTTATCAATTAGGTAATCTAGCATCTAAGGTTTCCTAGGTTTTCAAGAGCTTGGAAAAATGTGATGGTTACTCCAATGGTAGATGATAGGGTAGTGTTTCAAATCACTTAAGGGTTGCAACTAGGATAAGGAAGGGTGCAACAAAACAAGTGAAACACACCCAAGGCATCAAGATGGTCAATAAGTCAAACTCTAAAGATGAAATTTGAGTAAAAAAATCAAGGTTACTGTAGCTAAGCCTGGTGCAACTAATAGATGCGCCAGGCAAAGGCACAGTAAAACAGTGCATGGGAAGTTGCAAGGCCGTGGGGGGACCCACTTAAACCTAGTGCAACTAATACTTGCGCCAAGCCATTTCTTCCCAGAAATGGCTTGGTGCATGTATTACATGTGCCAAATTCATGTGGATCCCCCACCTAAGGTCTGATTTTGTCAAAAAATTCAGAACACGATATCTTTCGATGTACAGCTCCGAATGAGATGATTCTTGGCTTGTCGGAAAGCTGGAGACTTCTACTTTTCAATGGTATATGATTCAATTATAGTAGAAGATCTCACCTAGTCCCGGTGCACCACCTTTGGCCATTGCCCAGGAAAGTCTAGGTATGGGTTCGGAAGGGATTCTAAAGGTTGGGATTGGTTTTGAAAAGTTTGGGGAGGTTTCTAAGGGATCAGGGGTGCTTTATAAGGGTTTGGGATGACTCCTAAGGTTTTGAGAAGGTTCCTAAGGTTACGATACCTGCCATTGAATGTTCGAAAGTGCGCCTCTCTCGAAGTGTGCTTCGATCGAGCCTTGGGCCAAATTTGGGTGTCTATAGATGCTCGTCTTTAGTATCTGATCACTAATGATTGAATGCTAAAGACAAGAGATATTCGAAGAGGCCCAAGGCATCACTGATGGGTTTACTATATTTATAACGAACCTCATACATCAGATGAGTAACATAGTGAGTAAACGAAAGCCCTATATGTCGAAAAAAATATTCGTTTCTCAAGATTATCAGTCCCCAAGCGCTTAGCGACATTACTGGGCATAACCGAGATAGAGCGAGTTGTGAAAGCCCAATATGTTGGGAAAAATGTCCGCTTCTCAAGATGACTGAAGATGATTGATGTTCAAATTTCATTCTGAATCCAACGGCTCCTTGAGTAAGAGGGTGATCGACTCATACTTGAAGATAGGCGCAAAGCAAATACGCAAAGGTCCACAGTTTTCATCCAATCCTATGAGGCATTGACTGCCCCATTTGACTAGTCACGGGTGCCCCTGCATAAAGCAGAGGTCAAGGTCTTTGGGTGAACCCAACGATCCCGAAGTTATTTTAGCACAATTACCCGAGCAGAGTGAATATTAATGTCTCAATGCTTTTTGGGAGTGTGTCCCATTTTCGAAATATGTGTCCTAGATCAACATGACCTAGAGTATCCAACTTCAAATAAAACTAAACAGATCCGACCAAAATTGGATGCCTACCAAAGGAGGCACTCAATCTTGGTCTCCGTCAACGAGGATCTTATTATCGAGCAATTATACAAAAGCATACACTGCTCAGGGGTAGATAAAAATAAAGGGGAATGAAAGTCCCAACCCAGAACCCGTTTGGGTATAATTTATGATAACAAATAACCATCCAACGGATACCTAGATGCAAGGTGTACACTTTATAGGGATACCGTACAAATATAGGTTTTAAGCCTGCACCCAAAAATGAGCCCTTCTGAATGCATATTTGAGTATAGTTGTTTGATAGGTAATTTTCTTTTTGACAAGTTAGTTTTAACCAACAATTGATCTTTTTCATAATGGAGTTACCCGAACCTCAAACCCCGTAGGGCGCACGCCCAGACAACACAAACCAATAGTCCACACCTCCGAAAACGTTCGTGATGAATCTGAAGTTACACACGTTCTTATGAATATAAAAATAGAGCGATCAACGCAAAAAATTTAGTCGTGGAATCAATTTGACCAAAACATTGATTGTTTGATCAAGATTGACACTGTCGCTCCTACTTTTAAGTAGGATCCAGAGATCTAAAGCAATCCTTAGACTTAGGACATTAATGTAGCACAACTGCGTTGCCGATAAAATATTGACATTTTACCGCATTGAAACACGTATGTGCATAGGTGTGCGTAATGAAAACATATATATATTTTTTTCTTTTTCAAATGATTACTTTTTCTATTTATTTTTTTAATAGATCGATGTCTGTGGAGAGATGCTTCATTTAATCTATTCATCGCTGAGAGGTTGCCGGCTTCGAGGCTTTAGATCATTTTGATGTTTATGCACGTTCTCAAGAAAACGTTAGTTCCTTTTTTTTGTTTATAGAGGTAACAATATACATCCTAATTGACAGAAGAAACAAATTTTTATCTATATTTTTTTTATTTTTCAAGATTTATATATCTATATTTTTTAGATTTAATTTTTTTTTTTTTTTATTCTTTTCCTTTATTTTGAGATTGAAGTCCAATGCCATAAATATGTACATGGGCATAAAAAAGGAGTATATATATATATATTCTTTTTTTAAAATTTTTCATATATTTTATTTTTTATTATTTTTTCTTTTTTTATTGTTTGATGCTTTAACAATGAGGTGAAGTAACGGGTCCCATTTTGAGCATAGCCAAATCTATTCATGCGGTTGGACCTGAGTGAGGTTCAACATTTTACCAAGGTCGGAGCATCCATCCCTTTAGATCAAATCAATCTTTTCTCCTTACCTCGGGTCATACGTTTGACGGTGTCATCTAAAGATACACCTGATCATTACCTGATTTGAGCTAACAGGAGTGGCCTAGTTGATGACCAGATAGCTCAGGATTGCAACCAAGGGAGTAATCGAATAACTTTCTCCTTTTCTTCTGTTCTACAACATTTTTACTCACAGCGCCCAAGATGGGTTTTTACGGTGCCTGTTATTTCCCTCTTTTTTACCCGTAGCGCCTCTTGGGGTTCTTACTACTTCTGTGACGACCCGAATTTTCCAATCCCTCAGGTATAGGAAAGGCCGGTTCGCCAACCTATCGAATAAATGATAAGCCGGACAAACAAGGCACATATCAGAGTAAAGCGTAATAAATATCCATAGCTAAAATAAATGCGGAAGCAATTAAAAGTAAAGAACCACCGATGATGGCCGACCATCATCGAAACATGGCTCATAACAGAAATCAACGTCAAATATAAAACTATGATATCCAACTAAAATGGGCCCACAAATTCAAGTCTAACTCTCACCACAAATAGAAAATCAGTAAGTTCTATACTGGGAAAAACTCCTCAGGAGGAACCTCAAGCTCTTCCTCAGGCACGTAGTCAGGATCGCCACAAATCGAATAGCCACGCCAAGATTCGAACTCGGACGATAGTCGGAGTGAGCTAACCAACAAAGCTCAGTAGAAGAAAGACATCTAAGGCATTTTACTCTAACTAATATGGTTTCAAAACAAAAATCGAATATAGCTTGTCAAACATATAAGCGGATAATAAAGCTGAATTTAGGTGCGGAAATCATATGTAAGATTTATTTCTAAATGTGTGAAAACAGTTTCAAACGAGATCACGGTGTTTGATTGTCTTAGTTTCTCTAACTTCTATATGCAAAGTTCAATAATTCATGACTTAATCCTCAACTTAAAATACCTCCCGAGTAAACTATATCTCGAGAGCAGGAATATAGCCGATGGGAACCCCTACCTACCATCGTCGTTCATGAACCCTTTTTCAGGATGCAACAAGCCCCTCGTAATGAGGGAAACTTGTGCGAGAAGTTGTTCGAGAATTTTGAGGGGTCGTTCGGTCAATCATAAAACAAATCTGGATACTAATATAAATCAGATGCAAGTCTCTTATACATAGTTCAGGTTCTTGATTTCAGATTTTCAGAGCTTAAGCAGATTCAGGTTTCAGGATTCAGGTAGATTTAGATTTTCAGTCATTCATATCAATTTCAGTTTACAGATGTGATTTCAATGGCATATGCAAGTTTAAAGATTTTAATTCAAAATATCCATGCGAATTAAAATAAAATACTGTAAAGATGAGATTCTCCTACCAAAACTCGGAGTAATGCGAAGTCAAGCAAAGTCCTATTGATGGCCTCTCGCCCTCAATCTACATCACAATATACGTTCATGCATTAAGATAAACTCTAATTACTAATAATATAGACCTATTTAAGCGTTTCCTCAAAAACAAGTCAAAACAGGCAAGTTGCGCCAATCCTAGAATTTGATGTAACATTCTCATATATTTTTGACCATCAAGAAGATTGATCCATGCGTTGGTCAAAACATGAAAGTTGTAGATTTTTCTATTAGCTTTCCAACGCAAAAAGAATCGTCTCAATCGGAGTTCGGGATAAAACGTTATGACTACAATACTAAGGCAATAACAGAGTTCAGTGATACCTCGCTCGAGCGATGATAATAGCTCGCTCGAGCGAAAGCTCTGACGCTGATTTCATTTGGTTTTCACCGAATCGAAACCCATACATCCCAAAGCAAAACCCATGGCTAATCTAATGATTTAATCAAAAGTTTAATTAAAGCATTACCTTTAATCTAAGGATTCCTAGATTAGAAATGAGTCACGCGAATGGAGCTTGAACGAAACCGACGGTTTCCTCAACGATTCGCGCCCGATCGATCCCACAGTTCACAGAGACAACTCCAACACGCCCCAATGATCTCAACCTCTCCCAATAGCCAACTACGAATCCAAGGTTGATTCAAGTTCTTTCTAAGGTTTAAGTGCTTTCAACAAAGAGGGTTCTAGAGAAGGAGGTTTTCTAAACCGATCTCCTACGATGATTGAAGAAGAGAGAAGGAGTTTCACACGGTTGGGTAACTATCATCTCTTAACAAAACCTAGTATAATACGGGAATGCAATTTCTTCTTATAATAGGATTGCTCACAAAGTAAAACACACACACACATCTTATGTATTATACACTTCTAATTTTAAAACTCAAGGCCGGTGTTGGCTGGCTACACTCGGTGCACAACTTTTACGAGGGTCCAAATGGGCTCTATATTAAAATATGTCCGCACAATCACATCTAGATAAAATCCAAAACAAATGGTAGCGTCGGTTGCTTGAGCGAATACACACACAGGTCGATCGTACAAAATACGGGTCTTTACATTCTACCCTCCTTAGGAATTTTCGTCCTCAAAAATGTACGGATAGCTAAACTGAACTGCGGTAAGTCCTTATCCTAACACCAGTATAAAGCAAAAATTGAAACAGTCTAAAGTCAAAGAACTTTGGTCGCGATGCGGTAGGCTTTACTAAGCACGCTTTCAAGGGTCGGGATCCATAGTAACCTGGATGTACTGCGTGTGGCATCCCATACTGCCATAGAGGATTGCATCCGTACATGGATGCATACCTTCCCAAGTGTCACGTGCCTGGAAATATACTTCACCATGACACAAACCTAGCACACACACCTACCTCACCCTTTTGATAATTATTTGAGCAGAAATTTCAGATGTCAGAATCGAACACTTATTCAAAAGCATGATCACATGCCTGGTAACATGTTCTAACTGATGACACGGGTTCCAACAGACATACGGTTCTAATTGAGAATGAATAAATATGATATTTAAGATTTTATTGTGTGATCGTTATAGATATATATGTAAAGCATCGATGTTATGAACCAATTTAACATTGAAGATTTTGAAGAAATTCTCCCTTTTTTTTTTTTTTTTTTTTTTTAAAGAAGCAAATTCAAGAATTTAAAGGTACGTATGGTTTTCTTACATAACTATAGTTTACAATATACCTTCACTCAAAAAGTTGTGGAAATTGCTCGCGAATCTCCGCTTCACGCTCCCATGTGGCTTCCTCTGAAGAATGGTTCCGCCACTTCACGAGTACTAAGGGAATGCTCTTTGTCCGTAAGATTTGTTCTTTACGATCCAAGATTCGTATCGGTTCCTCAACCAAGGATAGGTCTTCTTGGAGCTCAATGGGCTGGTAGTCCAATACGTGTGTCGGGTCCTTAACATATCTTCGTAACATGGACACATGAAACACGTTGTGCATTTCCGATAGCTGCGGTGGCAAGGCTACTGGATAGTCAACCTCGTCGACTCGGCCCAATACCTCGAAAGGTCCAACATAGCGCGGACTCAGCTTCCCACACTTCCTAAAATGCATCACGCCTTTTGTAGGAGAGATTTTGACAAATACGTTATCTCCCACCTTAAACTCAACATGGTTTCTTTTCAGATCAGCGTAGCTCTTCTGACGACTTTGAGCAATGCGTAGTCTCTCACGGATTAACCGAACTGTCTCTGTTGTATTCTCCACGATCTCGGGACCTAAAATGAGTTTCTCACCCACTTCTTCCCAATTAAGCGGAGACCTGCACCGTCGTCCATACAAAGCTTCGTAGGGAACCATGCCGATGCTAGCCTGGTAACTGTTATTGTAGGCGAACTCGATCAGCGGTAAATGTTGGTCCCATGACCCCTGAAAATCCAACATGCCAGCACGTAACATATCTTCTATAATCTGATTCACCCTCTCAGTCTGCCCATCGGTCTGAGGATGGAATGATGTACTATAATCGAGCCTAGAGCCCATTCCTTCTTGAAATCGTTGCCAAAACTGAGATGTGTACATCGGGTCTCTATCGGATACAATACTGACCGGTATACCATGCAGCCTAACTATCTCCTTGATGTATAATTCTGCGAGTTTGTTGGCGGTATACGACGTATTATAAGGAAGGAAGTGTGCGGACTTAGTCAATCGATCCACAATGACCCAGATGGCATTGTGTTTTCTTAATATTCTTGGCAATCCCAAAATAAAGTCCATAGAAATGGCCTCCCATTTCCACTCAGGTATCGGTAGTGGTTGCAACAGTCCTGCCGGATTTCGATGATCCACCTTTACTTGCTGACACACAAGACATCTCGAGACATACACAACGACATCTTTCTTTAAACCTCTCCACCAGAAGCTTTTCTTTAAGTCCTGGTACATCTTGGTACTGCCAGGGTGAATAGCGTACATAGACTTATGAGCCTCTTCCAAAATAGTGTCCCGAAGCTCAGTACTAGTTGGTACGCATACCCGGTTTCTAAACAACAAAGTGTCATCATCTTTGATAGAAAAATCTATTTTGCTTCCCCCAATCACATCCCGTCTGATAGCCATAAGTTCATCATCCGTCATCTGAAGTCTGCGAATGTTCTCATAGAGGGTGGAACGAATCACCAGTGTAGCCATTAACGCACCTGAACCTTTTACGTCAAATCTCATGCTACTTAGAGCCATATCTTCCAATAGATGCCATCTTCGCACCCTTGCGGTGAGATGTGATAACTGAGCAGAGAACTTCCGACTTAACGCATCTGCCACTACGTTTGCTTTCCCGGGGTGGTACTGGATGGTACAATCATAATCTTTCAAGAACTCCATCCATCGATGCTGTCTCATATTCAACTCCTTTTGTGAGAAGAGATACTTGAGGCTCTTATGATCGGTAAATATATCGAAGGTCTTCCCATAAAGGTAATGCCTCCAGATCTTCAGAGCAAAAATCACTGCTGCCAACTCAAGATCATGCGTCGGGTAATTCTTCTCATGGTCTTTTAGCTGTCTAGACCCATAAGCAATGACTCTCTCATTCTGGTTAAGCACACAGCCTAAACCCCCATATGATGCATCCATATCAAAGCCTCCCTTGCACGATGGTATAGCAAATCGCGCAGAGTCAATCGCTTCTTGAGTTCCCAAAACTTTGCTCACGCCCTCTGTCAATCAAATTTAGTATTCTTCTTCGTAAGTTGTGTAAGAGGACACGATATCTTGAGAAGCCCTCCACAAACCTTCAGAGTATCCGCCAAACCGAGGAAACTACGAACCTCCGTGAACGGTCTTTGGTGTTCCCAATTCATCACCGACTCAATCTTTTGGGTCAACTGTAATACCGGTCTCGAGAGATAACATGGCCTAGGAAATCGACTCGCCAAGCCAAAACACACACTTACTAAGTTTTGCGTATAACTGATGGTCTCTAAGGGTTTGTAGAGCCACTCGCAGATGTTGCTCATGTTCTTCTCGCGTCTTTGAATAGATGAGGATGTCATCTACAAAAACTACTATAGACTTGTCCAAATGTGACTTGAATATCCGGTTCATCAAGTCCATAAATGACTCAGGTGCGTTTGTCAACCCAAATGGCATGACCAAGAACTCGTAGTGCCCATATCGGGTTCTGAACGCTGTCTTCTGAATGTCTTCAGACTTAACTTTCAACTGATGGTAGCCTGACCTCAAATCGATCTTCGAGAAGAACCTTGCTCCTTATGGCGATCGAGCGGATCATCAATTCTTGGAAGTGGATAACGGTTCTTAATTGTCAACTTATTTAGTCGGAATTGATGCAAAGCCGCATTGAACCGCTTCTTCTTCTTACAAATAGAACCGGTGCTCTGTGGTGACACACTCGGCCTAATAAAGCCCTTTATCTAGCGCTTCCTAAGTCGCCCTTCAACTCTTTCAATTCGCAGCGCCATTCGACACGGAGCTTTTGATAATCGTTCAAGACCGCGCTAACTCAATTGCAAACTCAATCTCCCGTCAGTGGTAATCCCGTAGATCTTCGTGAAAACATCCAATACTCGCAAGCAATCGTAATATCTCGTAATATTTTTCTTCCTCCTTATGATCTTGCAAGTAGGCCGATAACCACAACACCTGCTCTCATCATACGGTTCGCCGAATGGCGTAGATAAACGGTATCACACAAGATTTGACTCGCAAAATCGAAAAGATTTTCTCTCTGGAATGTTACAATCTTCAAGACAATCCACGCCGCATGGTAAGTAGATAACCAATCCATCCCTAGTATCACGTCAACCCTTCCATGCTCAAATGATCAAATCACCATCGCCTCGTGGTCTTCGATCATCATAATCACTGATTGACACATGGTATCGGTGCTCACTGAGTTGCCCGTAGGAATTGACACCGCCAAGATGAAATCAAGGGCCTTGGGAATGATTTCCAACTTCTCAGCGAACAATGGAGTAACAAAAGAATGTGTAGACCCAGGGTCTATCAACACTCGCGCTTCGGTTTTGCTTACATCACTCCCCCGATGCATAAAAAGGGTACCTTAATTTAGACAAGCGTTTCAATTAAAAGTTTCTAAGCATGTGTGTTCATCCATAACTTATTAACAAAATTTATTAAATATCAAGCAATTATATATAACACATAAAATAAGAAGACATCTCAACTTTTAATAATACCTTGGATCACGTCGTTCGATGTTTCGGCTTCTTGAGCCATCACGGCATAAGCTCGACCTTGAACAGTAGGTCGGGTCGATCTTTGAGTAGAAGCCGAACTAGTTCTTCCCTTGTCCTCCTGAGGACAATCCTTAACCATGTGTCCGATTGCGCCACACCGAAAATACGCTCCAGTGGTCCTCCTACAATCCTCGGTCTTGTGTGGTTTCCCGCACCTTAGGCACATAGTGACCGAAACAAAAGATGGTGCACGAGAGGATCCTGTACATCAAGCTCCACTAGCGTTAGAACCCGTTGGTCGTACGGATTGCACAGGTGATGATGCTGCCAATCTCTGATAAGGGGTCGGTCCAGAAGAAAATGTTGGTCTTGAAAATACAGGTTGAGTAAGGTTCACTGGCGGCTTTGTAAACTTGGCCCTCTTATTTTCATAAGTACCTGACTGCCCTTGTACAACCCTGTCCTTGTTCGGCTGACTGCTTCTCAAAAACCGCTTTTGAATTTCTTCCTCTGCTATGAGGGCCTTTGACAGTACTCCTCCATATGTTTCCATTTCCCACATAGCCACGCTCTCCTGTATACTCGGCCTAAGACCCAGCTGAAATTTTCTGGCCTTCATCATATCGGTGGCCACATGTTGAGGTGCAAACCTTGAAAGTCGCGTGAACTCATCTCCATACTCACGCACTGACATTGTCCCCTGCTTCAGCTCAATGAACTGAACTTTCATCTGATGCCTAACGATCTTGGGAAAGTACTGATCGTTGAACGCTTCGATAAACTCAGCCCATCTCCAAGGAGTATTGGGAAACTCCTGCTCCCGGTGTCTAGCCACGGACTTCCACCATGGTCCAAATTTTGTCCATCCAGCTTTGAAGGTTGCCCATCTAACCTTCTCGACATCGGCAATCAAGCACCTCAAGATCTTTTTCCATCTCATCCAACCAACCTTCGACTTCCATCGGGTCGATTCTGTCGGAAAATTTGGAGGTCTCATCCTCCTGAATTCGCAAATCTCGATGATTGTTGTTGTTGTCGGTAAATCAGCTACGCTTTGGGCGATTGCGTGATCAGAGCCATAGATGCGGTCTGCTGAGCAATGTTGGTGGCCAGACTTTCCAACACTTGTTCCATTCTTTCACCCTGACCTCTATCAACTCCGGCTCCTATAGGGACTGCATTAGAACCGGATGCGAAGGCAACTCCCCTTGATGTACCGACACCTTCAGGAATGTCCTCTAAAGGCACCGTCCTACCTCTGCTTCTAAATCTTGGGGCCATACTGATCTGTCATTGTGAACACCACAACATCAGTCAACATTGATTGTAAAGACAATCACAAACAGTACTAGTGATTCTGGACCTAATGACATGACTCTGATGCGAACTGTACCGGGTCACGGTTGGTTCTCATGGGTCCTTAGAGAATCTAAAAACCATGGCTCTGATACCAACTGTGACGACCCGACTTTTCCAATCCCTCAGGTATAGGAAAGGCCGGTTCGCCAACCTATCGAATAAACGATAAGCCGGACAAACAGGGCACATATCAGAGTAAAGCGTAATAAATATCCATAGCTAAAATAAATGCGGAAGCAATTAAAAGTAAAGAACCACCGATGATGGCCGACCATCATCGAAACATGGCTCATAACAGAAATCAACGTTAAATATAAAACTATGATATCCAACTAAAATGGGCCCACAAATTCAAGTCTAACTCTCACCACAAATAAGAAAATCAGTAAGTTCTATACTGGGAAAAACTCCTCAGGAGGAACCTCAAGCTCTTCCTCAGGCACGTAGTCAGGATCATTTCACACGAATAGCCACGCCGATTACGAACTGCGGACGATAGTGAGTGAGCTAACCAACAAAGCTCAGTAGAAGAAAGACATCTACGGCATTTTACTTTAACTAATATGGTTTCAAAACAAATATCGAATATAGCTTGTCAAACATATAAGCGTATAATAAATCAATTTAGGTGCGTAAATCATATGTAAGATTTATTTCTAAATGTGTGAAAACAAGCCAAGAATGTATGCAAAGTTTCAAAGGTCTTAGTTTCTCTAACTTCTGTATGTAAAGTTTAGTAATTCATGACTTAATCCTCAACTTAAAATACCTCCTGAGTAAACTATATCTCGAGAGCAGGAATATAGCCGATGGGAACCCCTACCTACCATCGTCGTTCATGAACCCTTTTTCAGGATGCAACAAGCCCTCACAGTAATGAGGGAAACTTGTGCCAGGAAGTTGTTCAGGAATTTTTGAGGGGTCGTTCAGGTCAATCATAAAACAAATGCAGATACTAATATAAATCAGATGTAAGTCTCTTATACATAGTTCAGGTTCTTGATTTTAGATTTTCAGAGCTTAAGCAGATTCAGGTTTTAGGATTCAGGTAGATTTAGATTTTCAATCATTCATATCAATTTCAGTTTACAGATGTGATTTCAATGGCATATGCAAGTTTAAAGATTTTAATTCAAAATATCCATGCGAATTAAAATAAAATACTGTAAAGATAAGATTCTCCTACCAAAACTCGGAGTAATGCGAAGTCAAGCAAAGTCCTATTGATGGCCTCTCGCCCTCAATCTACATCACAATATACGTTCATGTATTAAGATAAACTCTAATTACTAATAATATAGACCTATTTAACCGTTTCCTCAAAAACAAGTCAAAACAGGCAAGTTGCGCCAATCCTAGAATTTGATGTAACATTCTCATATATTTTTTACCATCAAGACGATTGATCCATGCATTGGTTAAAACATGAAAGTTGTATAGTTTTCTATTAGCTTTCCAACGCAAAAAGAATCGTCTCAATCGGAGTTTGGGATAAAAAGTTATGACTAAAATACTAAGGCAATATCGGAGTTCGGTGATACCTCGCTCGAGCGATGATAATAGCTCGCTCGAGCGAGCTACTGACGATCGATTTGGTTTTCACCCGAATCGAAACCCATACATCCCAAAGAAAAACCCATGGCTAATCTAATGATTTAATCAAAAAGTTTAATTAAAACGTAACTTTAATCTAAGGATTCCTAGATTAGAAATGAGTCACGCGAATGGAGCTTCGAAACGAAACCGACGGGTTTCCTCAACGATTCGCGCCGCGATCGATCCCACAAGTTCACAGGGACAACTCCAACACGCCCCCAATGATCTCAACCTCTCCCAATAGCCAACTATGAATCTAAGGTTGATTCAAGTTCTTTCTAAGGTTTAAGTGCTTTCAACAAAGAGGGTTCTAGAGAAGGAGGCTTTCTAAACCGATCTCCTACGATGATTGAAGAAGAGAGAAGAAGGAGTTTCACACGGTTGGGTAACTATCCTCTCTTAACAAAACCTAGTATAATACGGGAATGCAATTCCTTCTTATAATAGGATTGCTCACAAAGTAAAACACACACACACATCTTATGTATTATACACTTCAAATTTTAAAACTCAAGGCCGGTGTTGAGCGGCTACACCGAGGTCGGTGCACAACTTTTGCACGAGGGTCCAAATGGGCTCTATATTAAAATCTGTCCGCACAATCACATCTAGATAAAAATCCAAAACAAATGGTGACGTCGGTTGCCGAGCCGCATACACACACAGGGTCAGTCTAACTCGGGTTCAAAATACGGGTCTTTACAACTTCCATGGGTTTGCATTTTTACACCAAGCCCCTTTTCAAGTTTTCACCTGGTCCATACAAACTCGTTGTTTTTACCCGTAGCGCCCATTCGGGTTTTCACTACGTCCTTTTTGCTTTGAGCTTGTATATTCTTATTTTATTTTCTTTTTCTTTTTTCAAAGGCCACAATATGGACGTCGATTCCGTCATAGCTGGCTGGATGGAATTCATTTGTTTGTCTCACAGCTTCGCTCGTGCTGACTCAATGGATACTGTGACTGCTCATAGACTTTAAAGAGGGCTTTATTTAGGGATGTATCTTGGCCATGGGCAAGTTTAGGATTTTTTAAGGCATTCTGGGTTTGAAAGGTTTTCTTGATTGGGTTCTAGCTGCCCTAATATACTTCTTCCTTGGGGGAATTTTGACTGTACATGCCCCACTTTTCCTTTTCTATTTTTTTCTTTCTTTTTCAGACATCCTCTTTTTGGGAGTTTGCTTTTCTGATTTTTTTTTTTTTTTAATTTGATAGTAACTCTTTTTCTCTTTTCTTTGGTTGATATATACATTTTCACATTTTTCTTTTTAGAGTGGTTATGAAGGAAAGGCTCATGGCTCAAAAGGTGTAGCAAAGGATATAATTATTCAAGGATGCTTTTTGGCTATTTGGCTTTAAAATGATGGCCTCTTTTACTGGGTCCTTATGCAGTCACGCAACCATCTTGTCAATACTTACCTTACTGTGGAGACCTAAGAGTAGAATCATCGGACGTACCCAGCATTGATGGGCTCAGGAAAGTGATCTCCGTCCATGGTGGCGAGGCGGATGGCGTACCCCGAAAGCACTTCTCGAATGACGTAAGGTCCTTCCTAGTTAGGCTTGAATTTCCCTCTTGGATCAGCGTGGATGGATGGGAAGATCTTCTTGAGTACCGTGTCTCCTACCTTCAGATCTCGACCGCGAACACATTTGTTGTAAGTGTGTGCAATTCGCCTTTGATAGACTTGGGTATGACACAAGCCAGTAGCCTTTTCTCGTCCAATAGGTTCAGCTGCTCAAACTGGGATCTCTCTCTTTCAGCTTCGGGTAGGCCTGACTCAAGGAGTATATGGAGCAAGGGCACTTCTACCTCTACCAGTAAGACAACCTCAGTTCCATACACAAGGGAGAATGGTATTACCCTTATAGCGGTACGGATCGAAGTTCTGTTGGCCCATAATACAAATGGTAATATCTCGCTCCAATCTCGATAGGTGATGATCATTTTCTCGAGGATGCGGATGACAGTATTGTTAGTAGCTTCTACGGCCCCATTGGTTTGTGGCCGATAAGGCGATGGGAGGTGGTGCTTTATTTTATACTATTCACAAAAGGCCTTGATGCACTTAATCGCGAAGTTTGTGTCGTTATCAATGATGATGTCCTTGGGTATGCCAAATCAGCAAATAATATTGCTTTTGACGAACTTCGCGACGTGACCAGCCGTGATGTTTGTATATGACGCTAACTCAACCCATTTGGTTAAGTACTCGATGGCAACAAGGCTAGACTGATGCCCGTTTAATGCTTTCGGATTAACTTTCTCGTTGACGTCGAGGGCCCATGTGGTGAATGGCCAAGAAGTGGTCATGCAATGTAATTCGATGGCAGGATCATGTATCAGACTAGAGTGTTCTTGACACTTGTAGCATTTCTGAATGTGTTTGCAGCAATCAAATTCCATAGTGGTCCAAAAGTATCCTTATCGTAGGATTTTCTTAGTGAGCATATGATCATTGACATGGGCACCGCATACTCTCTCGTGGATCTCGTTCATGATGTTGAGTACTTCATCCTCTGTAAGGCACTTGAGCAAAATGTTATTGAAAGATCATTTGTAAAGGCAGTGGCCGCAGATGAAGTAGCTTGCCGCTAGACGTTGAATGGTCCGTCGGTCCGTCTTAGACATATCCTTAGGGAAAGTACGAGTCTCAAGAAAATTCTTGATATCTGAGAACCGTGGTGGCTCATCATCAGGCTTTAGGGATTCCTCAATCTGTAGGCAGAAGACCGGCTCATTCCTTTGTTTGATGATGATTGGCTTCATCTCGACACCATAAGGGATCTCTATCATTGATGCCAAAGTTGCTAACGCAATGGCGAAGCGATTCCTTATCTGTGGGACATAGGAGAACGTGATATCCTCGAAACATGCTATCAGATCCTCGAGGTGCTCAAGGTAAGGGATCAGTTTCTTATCCTTTGTCTTCCAATCTCCATGTGACTGGCATATGATTAGCTACAAATTGCCAAATACCCTGAGTGAGTGACTTTCAGGTCCAGTGTTGCCTGCAGTCCTAATGCACAGGCTTCATATTTAGCCATGTTACTTGTGCATGGGAAGTTGAGCTTGATAGAAACTGGTATGTGTGACCCTTTCAGTGAAATTAGAATAGCGCCAACTCCCTGGCCATCGGCATTCGCTACCCCGTTAAAATGCATTACACAGGATTCCTCTGCTTCTTCTCTATCATCCTTTGTCATGAATAGGATGTCCTCATCAGGGAATTCGGTTCTCAAAGGCTCATAGTCTAGCAATGGATTTCGGTAAGATAATCGGTGAGTGCTTGCCTTTTGATCGACTTCTGGGTGACATAGGTGATGTCAAATTCTGATAAGAGAAGCTGTCAGCGTGCAGTTCGCCCTGTAAGAGCTGGCTTTTCAAACAGGTACTTCAACGGATCCATGCGTGCTGAAAGTAGAACGACCTGAGATAGCAATTAGTGGCGAAGCCTTTGTGTAGCCCATACGAGAGCCAGACATGATTTCTCCATATGAGAATAGAGCGTCTCGTAGTTAGTAAATTTCTTGCTCAGATAGTAGATGGCATGTTCCCTTCTTCCTGTCTCATCATGCTGCCCTAGGACACATCTCATCGAGATCTTTGTCGTGGAGAGATACATTAAGAGTGGTCTCCTCGGTTCGAGGGGTACTAAAACTAGAGGGTTGAGAAGATAGCCCTTGATTAACATCCTCGGTTTCTTCAACAATAGGGGTAGGACCATGCTCAAAGTCGACAAACCGTTCAAGGAATTCCTTGGGAAGCTCCTCAGTAGGTAGCCCATTGAGCCTTGATGGGTCTGGCCCATTGGACCTTAATGGGCCTGGGTAATGGGGGTTCGGGCCATTGGGCCTTGGAGGTTTTGGGTAATGGGGGTTTGGATGGTATGGATGATGGAGGGTTGATGGGGATCATGGGACAATGAGGCATAGAGGCTTGATAGTTTATGGGAGGGGTTCATGGATGTGTGGTGTGGATGAGAGGGGTTGTTTTAGGAGGCCTTCCAACTAGTGTAGGCCCGGACCATCCCCTCTATCATAGCCATTAGAGAGGGATCGGATGGAGATGGTGCATTTGAGGGTATTTGGGGTGTGGATGAAGTGGAGGTGTGGGAAAATTTGGGCAAGGCCTTGGTAAAATTTGGCATGACCTGGGTAGATGAGGGGATATGGGGTGGATCAGAGAATGAGGGGAAATGGGGTGTATTTGGAGGGGATTGGGATAAATTGGGCATTGCTTAGGTGTATGTGGGAAAATGGAGGTTATGAGGATTGGATGTGGAGGGAAATTTTGGGTTGGATGTAGAGGGTTGGGATGTATGTTGTGTGGATGGATGTGAAAAGTTGGGTATGGTGGGAATGGAGGGAATATGGGGTATGTTGGATGTGAATGGGAAATGTGGTTGGTTTGGCATGGATATGGGGGGGTGGAGGAGGGGGGGGAATGGACATGGTTTTGCAAAATGATGGAGAATAGGGTGTTGGATTTTGAGTGTTTTGAGAGGTGGTGGACAGGAAGATGGGTGCACCGAAGGGCCCGCTGACGTTAAACGGAGATTGAGTAAGGAGGACGGATGTGAAGGCCTCTTCTATGTGGGAATGAGTTGGGGAATGCGGCGGAGATGAGTCGGGATCGATGTAGGCCTGGTCCACTACCCATGACATGGCTCGATATTGGGTGCCTCAGGTGGGGCCCGCAAAGTTTCCTCCTTCTTCCCCTACGAGATGACGAAGGTGAAGGCGATGCCGTTATGTCGGCACCACAAATCCCTATTTTGGTTTTTTTTATTATTTAATTTTTTAGAATTTTTTGTAAATGAAATGATTTAAGGATTCCGGGGCCTTTGAATTTCCGTCTCGGGTGGCTTTTGTACCCTAAATAAGTCCAACGGCAAGACTCCAATGTGCTTTGGAAGAATAAAAGGAAAGCCCTTTAATCTATTGAAGGCACGAAAATCGATGCAAACAACCTGATCTCCCGAAGCGGGTCAAAAAGAAGTCACCTTCCTTTGACCGACAGGGGTGTATTGGGTGTCGAATAATGCGAAACCTAAACAGAGGTGCTAAACCACTAATGGGGGAATCCGGGATGGTGAGATAGGCCACAGATTCGGGCTGCACTACCTAAAACAGGCTTGGCGCAAGTATTAGATGCGCCGGGCAAAATTGCTCAGATTCTATGCTTGGCGCATGTATTAGTTACACTAGGAAAGACAGTGGGATCAACAGGTTTGACAGCAGAAATAGCAGCCCGAAATGAGTCTCTTTTTTTGGTTTTTCTGGAAGCTATGCTTTCGAAGACAACTTGCTTAATTGCACCGGGTCTCTCCTCACCGAACCTAAGGGATACAAGGCTGATGCGGGTTCAGTAACGCTCTCTCCCATGGGTTTTATACTTTATAACGAGATAGGTTACCCACCCGATATACCTCTAGTGCAAGCGCTTTCTCAGATACTAAGTGGGCTGGTACTTTTTTGGATCATCACCACTAGGGGCAGTTGCCGTACTAAGAACCAGGTGTTTGTATCTTTGCTTAAAAAAATCCAACCCTTGAAAATCTAACCCCGCAAAATTCAATTAAGTCCCCTTTGTTGGTTCAATTTTAATTTTCAATTTATAGAACAGTTTTCTTTAATGTCCAAAAACCGGTGGTGATGGTCTCGTGCTGCCTCTACGGGCCGGCATCCACTGATAGTATATGATCGTGAGAAAGTAAATGCGCATGTAGGCCCGCCAAACGGCTAAGGCATGTAAATGATGGAAAAATTTAAGAAATATAAAGACAGAGCATTAGTAGGCCAGCCAATCGACTAAGGCATGTAAATGATGAAAAAAGTAAGGAATTTTAAAGATGATGCACAAGTAGGCCCGCCAATCGGCTAAGGCTCGTAAATGACGTAAAAGTAGGAGTGAGAAAATTGACAAAATCGTAGGGGTGAGTAAAATTTTTTTTAAAAATAGTAATAAGGTTAGTGAAATGAAATAAAAAGGCCAAAATTCAAGGGGAAGCTCTACTAGCTACT
Organism: Chloranthus sessilifolius; assembly: GCA_021018995.1. Taxonomy (NCBI): domain Eukaryota; kingdom Viridiplantae; phylum Streptophyta; class Magnoliopsida; order Chloranthales; family Chloranthaceae; genus Chloranthus; species Chloranthus sessilifolius. The sequence goes on along the minus strand of CM037584.1, from coordinate 149,837,953 downwards.
CCCCAGTAGAGTCGCCATCTGTGCAACCGTGAATTTTTAACAATCCCGTCGCGACGATACGCACTCATGAAAAATTTAGAGTTGCCACCCGAAGCTTTTGTTGTCTCGAGAAATTTAAATCAATATTAAATGCACCGAAGTGCCAAATATGACTCTGATTCACCTGTCTACGCCAAAGGCTCTTGGGTAGGGGCTTCGGTTATCGATTGGGAAGGTGTTAGGCACTCGATCAACCTGCTTAATACAGTCTCTACTTATGGCCAAAACAAAAATAACATAAAAGAAGCAAAAAAGTCCTTCCTCTTACCCTAGGGCACCAAAATCCTATTTGTGCCCCTCCGTTCCTTCCAAAATTTTGGCAGTGTAACGACACAAATGCGAGCATAGAGAAAGAACAAAGAAGGTAGAGGTGTAGAGGGGAGAGCCAGAGCTCTCGGGCCCTTATTGCACCACTGTGGATCCTTGCATAGACATGCTTCAGTGAGCTTCCAGTGGCTTGTATGGTTAGAACAAGGGTTCTAACTCCTAGGGCTTGATAGCTAAGACGTAGAGAAGGAAGGTTAGAGGATGGCTCTCACCTAAACTAGGAGATTTTTGAGGAAAGGTAAGGTCTAAAGAAGGTTTGGGAATTCTAGAATTTGTATGCAAAAGGGGGCACCAAAGGGAGGGGTACCTCTCTATTTATAGAAAAAGGAGAGGTTAGGAGGATGCTTAGAGGCTAAATTGGTTTATCAATTAGATAATCTAGCATCTAAGGTTTCCCAGGTTTCAAGAGCTTGGAAAAATGTGAAGGTTACTCCAATGGTGGATGATAGGGTAGTGTTTCAAATCACTTGAGGGTTGCAAATAGGATAAAGAAGGGTATAACATAATAAGTGAAACATACTCAGGGCATCAAGATGGTCAACAAGTCAAACCCCAAAGATAAAATTCAAGCTAAAAATCTAGGGTTACTTTAGCTAAGCCTGGCGCAACTAATAGATGCGCCAGGCAAAGGTACAGTAAAACATTGCATGGGAAGTTGCAAGGCCGTGGGGGGACCCACTTAAACCTGGCGCAACTAATACTTTCCCCAAGCCATTTCTTCTCATAAATGGCTTGGTGCATGTATTACATGCGCTAAATTCATTTGGAACCCCCACCTAAAGCCTGATTTTGCCGGAAAATTCTGAACGCGATATCTTTCGATGTACAACTCTGAATGCCATGATTCTTGGCTTGTCAGAAAGCTGGAGACTTCTACTTTTTAATGGTATATGATTCAATTGTAGTACAAGATATCAGCTAATCCCAATGCACCACTCTTTGACAATTGCCCAAGAAAGTCTAGGTATGGGTTCAAAAGAGATTCTAAAGGTTGGGATTGGTTTCTAAAGGTTCGGGGAGATTTCTAAGGCATTAGGGGTGATTCCTAAGGGTTTGGGATGACTCCTAAGGGTTTGAAAAGGTTCCTATGCTTACGATACCTGCCATCAGAAGCTCAAAAGTGCCCCTCTCTCAAAGTGTGCTTCGATCGAACCTTGGGCCAAATTTTGGTGTCTACAGAAACACCTCGATCTCGGCATTTGAAGATCATCGAGAGGGAACATAGCTTCGAATGAACTCAAACTGGCCACCATAAATGTAGCATTCATGAATGAGATCATGAAGATCATTGCGTGGTAGTGTGGAGGTTCGTTTCGATAGAGGGCACGCGAGAATCCACGCGTTCGTCACCAAAACCCGATTGGTATCAATCATCGCAAGCCCCATATTCGCGAACTAAAAAAGTAACATTTGGTTTAATTTGTATGACATTAGTTTAGTGTTGATTTATGTGGGTTTGGAATATGTGTAAAGGGTTTTGGGTGTTTTGGATTGAAGAAGAAGAAGTCCAAAGGGGTGTTGAATTTGTCAAAACCAATCGATCGAATTTGGAACTGATCGATCGGGTTTGACAAAATAGAGAAGTGTCAAAATTATAGAGAAATTGATCAATCAGATTTTTTTGCCTTGAAAAATCGATCGATCGGATTTGACTATGGTGTCGACACAGCCCTATTATTTTGGTCGTAACTTTCTACTCCGAACTTGGATTGACGCAATTCTTGCGAAGTTGGCAAGAGGACAAGAAGCTCTACAACTTATATGAATTATCAAACTCATGAATTAAAAGTTTTAAAGGTAAAAAAATTAAGCGGAAAGTTGGGACAAGTTCGAGTTAGCACCAACTTGGCCATTTCCACCTCGATTTTGAGAAAACACTTAAATACATCAAAATTATTAGTAATTAAGATCAATCATTAATATATTATGAAAATTGTAATCTAGATTGAGGGCAGGAAGCTATCAATATGATTTTTCTTTGCTTCATGCAACTTTAAGGTTAAGGTGGGGAAAATTCGACACACAATCTCATTTTTGACTTAAATTCATAGTTGCTTTGATATGATCGAACGAAATGTGATTTGAATTTGATTTAAATTTGAGCTAGTATTTGAAATTTGAATTTAGAATCTTTAAACTTAGAATTTAATTCATGGATTTCATGATAATGTGATAACTAGAACTTGAATTGTTTCGAATGGATCGAATCTTTGAAAACTTTGAAAGTATTGACTTGTATTGGAATCTTCGAATTTATTTGTGGGGAAATTTCATTGCACAATTGTATTTGTGATTTTGATTCATACATTTTCTAATATAATCAAAATGATTCTTTTGATTTAGAAATGGATTTCGAATTTGTGAATGTATTGAAAGCCTTGAAATAATTGTTGCTTTGGATTCTTTGGAAACTACTATAGGGGAAAATTTTATATCATCTACATTTTCACTTAATATTCATAGACTTGTATGATCTTGATCTAATTTTGACACGGTTTTAGAACTTAATATTTGATTGCATTTGAATAATTGAATGTTTTGAATCATTTACTAGTACTTGAAATTTTAAATGTGGAACTTCGAAAATGAACTTGAATTAAGAACTGTATATCTGAATTTAGAACTCGAATCCAAACTTGAATCTTGATCTGAACCTTGAATCCCTGAATTTTGTACATTGATTCTATGGACTCTAAACTTGAGTAAGAACTTGAACTCTGAATCGTGAATCGAACAAGGCAGCAGAACCGTGAATCGAACTGGTACGGCAGTTAGTCCGTGAATTGAATCGACATGACGGGATATCCGTGAATCGAATCAGCACGGCAGCATATCCGTGAATCGAACTAATACGACAGTTAATCTGTGAATCAAACTGGTATGGTAGTTAATCCGTAAATCGAACTGGCATGGTGGCATATCCGTGAATCGAACCAACACAGTGGTATATTCGTGAGTCGAATAATAAGTCAGGTAAAATTAAAGTGGACCGCTATGGTAGAATATATGTACACATCATGGACCGTTAGAGTGGAGTATATGTGTATCTGTGGACCGCTAGGACGGATTATTCGTAGAATTATGGACGCTAGGGCAGATTATTCGTATAATTGTGGACCGCTAGGGCATATTATATGTACATGAATCGAACCAGAAACCTGAAATTGAATTCGAATCGGTTGAAATCGAATCCGAATTGAACTTGAATTGTGAATCCTTGTGAAATTCTACCTATGGCAAATAAATTTCAGATTTTGTTTTGATATGACAATGACTTGACCGTTCTGAGATGAAAATGGCTTTGAAGCATATCCCTGTTTTAAATGAAATGCCTTTTGAAAACTTGTATTTGAATCTGTGTTTTGATGAGAAACTGCTTTGAAATCCTGTTCTGATAACAAGTACTTTTGAAATTCGATTTTGGAATTTTGTCTTCAAAAATGCTTAAATCTTGTTATCAAATTTATGTTTTGATATAAAACTACCTCTGAGCTTTGTCATCTAATCTATGCATTTTTATGATAAAATATAATTGTTCTTAAGTTTCTTACTGATCTTAGACTATTAGCTCACCTCGACTATACGTCACAGGTATAACACTTGATCAGGACACCGGACTTGAGAAAAGTCCAATTTTGCGTACCAAAAGAAAGAGATCTTCTGTTTGAGGATTTTACCCATAGATTGGGGTTTGTGAACATTGGTAAGATTTTGGGGATTGTAGATTTCTGACTTCGCGCATTAAGGTGGGTTGTATAACTATAGCGTCAGGTTTTGTACACCACTGTGTAGGTGCTGGTCGGCCATCACCGGTGGTTTAGTTGTTTCTTTTGGATTATGTGTTTTCTATATAGAAATGGAGATTAGATTTTAGTTCTGCCATATGTATATCTGCTTTGATTTATGTGCTTATTTGTGAATGTACCAAGTATTCTATTTTCAAATTGTGATCTATGATCTAGCGATTCGAGTTTTCCCAATTGGTCAAAAAAAATATTTTATCCTAGAAATCCATGTTGGTAAAATCCGGGCTGTCACAAATTCCTTTAAAAAAATCATAAATACAAGGGTTTCTTACCATTTAATAGAGGAAATCTTACATGCAACAAAGGTGTGACAAAAAAATAAAATTTCTAAGATTGAAACATTTCATCCATTCCTGCTACCCACTGAACCATCTAAAAACTAAAATTCTTAATATTACAAAATTGGATCAAAAAATTCATGTAAAAGCTACCAAATTCTGTGAAATTTTTTAACGATCCCCAGATTTAGCACTGTCGTGATGAGAGTCTAGTCAGGTCATGTGCAAATTTCCACCACGACACCCTAAGGTCACTAAGCTACCCTTTAAATCTGTGCAAAATGTGAAGCCTTCGAATCTGACTGCAAGCTAGACACAGGTGTATTAAACTAAAATTTATGAACTATTTTAATCAATAATCAGTTCCTATATACAAGCAGTGTTATATACATTTTACACTGAAGCTAAAGTCATTTGGTTTTATCTGCCTATACAAGACCAAAATCATGTAAGTGTTGCATGGAATCCCAGCCCAAGATTTAAACCTAAGATAAACAGTGGACATATACCTTTAATTAACCTTAACATAACCAGGGGGAAGGCTATTGGATAAACTTTTGTTGGCTTTTCCTACTTGTTTTATCTGTAAACTATACAAGAGAATTCTTGTTTTGTTTTTTTTGCAACACACTACCTAGGTAGTGTTGACGTGCATAGGAATTTAATAAGCTACTTGCATGGAGTGAGGGGTACACGACTCTATTGAGTCATCTTGCGGATCCATGCACGCAAGGTGCAGCGACTTCTATAAAAATCAGATAACACCTCCTCCATCTTCTTCGTTTGAGTTTCTATTTGAAATTCTTCAAAGCCACTCTTGTATCGAAAGCCAATCTGTTTGAGAACCTCTGTTAAGTATAAAAAAAAAAACTTCGTAGTTCGCTAGCTCGGCAAGCGCAACGTCACTATATGATCGGCACCGCACCGATGAGACCGTAATAACACCAAAAAGGTTAATTATTTGTTTGTTCTTGTACAGAAGATTTGATCATGAGAAGGTGCAGCTCTGAAAATTACCGCAGCATGAAATTAAGTACAGATTGCTTCAGGTTTTCATTGAAGATCTGTGTAGGAATATAGAGATATAGACATATATATATATATATATATATATATAAATCTATAATTACTACAAGGTTATACTACAAGTACAGATATATATACTGATATAGGTATATAAATATATATGATATATATAAGCAAGGGGGTACAACAATCACAAGAATACAGAAGAACCAAATTGAACCCCGACAAGCCAAGCTTGCCGCGGCAACCTCAAAGGGTTGCCGCGGCAACCTTCAACAGCATGGGTCGGGCTGTGTTTGTTGTGCATTTCGGACCTTGGGTCCATGAAGGGTCCAGATGATTAAATAATTGGGTCTTAGGCACACAGTGAGCCATTTATTAAGTGCTAGCTTTTAATATAAAAATTATTTTATCATAGTTAGGTGCAACATGGTGCACTTAGACAATTTTGAAGAAATAAGAATGCCTAATGTTCTCGGATGCCTGAACATGCATCGACGACAATGCTCGTAAGACTTGACGCACACAGGTAGGGAATGTACTCTATGAATATATCTTGAGGTTCTTATTCTCCTTTTAAGTGCAATTTCTAATACTAAAATTAATGAAGTTATAATTAGTATCGGACATGTTAGCTGTAACGTATCAATATCTAAGTTGTAAATTCAATCAAATGATAGTTTTCATTGTAAAGTAATTAATAGTGTTATGAATAAATGCACTCATTTGAATTGTATCGTTGTTGTATGAAATAAAAAAAACATATTATTTTATGGCTCTAGACAGTCACATGAGTGGTGTATGATATACTTCTCTTATGTTCAAGTTTGATATATAGTCCATATCAGTTAATTACTGCAATAATACCATGCATTGTCATGTCAAATCCACTTGCTATCTTATCTTTGATGTCCTGTACAGTTTAATTAAATTCTAAGTCAAGTGATCCCGTTTCTCGGGAGCTTGACTACAAGTGATCCCGCTAACTCGGGAGCTTGAGTTTTTGGTACAAGTGATCCCGCTAACTCGGGAGCTTGAGTCATTCAGGTCCAAGTGATCCCGCTAACTCGGGAGCTTGACAAGTGATCCCACTAACTCGAGAGCTTGACCTTGTTGTTTCCCTGTTCTCGCAAACATGTATATCTTGTGTCAGCTTGATTTCTCATACAGGTTGCATCATGCATAATTTCAGTATATCAACATGTTAAAATAATTATATGCTTCATTTCAGTTATGCTTCTAAATGAGAATGAGATAAATTATCAATGTATGTTAACAATGTGACATTCTCTACTGAGCTTTGATGATAGCTCATTCTACGACTTAAATATCATAGCTGCAGAGCCTGATCCGGAGCACGTTGCAGATCCTACCTACGTGCCCGACGAGGAAGAAGGAGAAGACGACGACAAGGAAGATGAGGAAGACGATTTCCCATAAGAGTTATTCCCAAAATAGGTTTGTCAATGAGAGAGGAGAGAGAGGAAAGGAAAGAGAGATAAATTTTTAGACATGTATAAATGATATATGGTAGTTTCAGATAGATGTTGGTGGGATGTATAGGTTTTCTTTCCACTGTTTAGATGATGGGTGGCCGTCATCGGTGGAAAGCTATAGATCTGATCCTTTGTTATGTTTATATTGTTGCTAGTTTTCATCAGATATATGCCATATTACCTATTGTCAGAGTTAACACATTACTTCCGCAATTGCATCACTTTAAAACAAAGAATTAACCCCTTGATGAAAGGATCATGTCAGGTGATCCGATGGCGCGACCTTTCCCAGTATAGAGACGGGGAAACATCAGGCTGTCACAGGTGGTATCAAAGCTCCGGCGTTAAGTCATTTGGAGACTGAACTCTGACATATATATATGGTAAAATATCTGATAGTTGATTCATAGGAAATTGGGATAGGTGGTCTAATTAAGTTCTTCTCTTATCAAAATAGGTAGAGATGCCTCTGCGTCGTGGAAGAGGTAGGGGTAGACCACCGTTACCCCATCGTACTGGGCTGAATACTATTCCAGTAGCCGGGTACGAGCATGACATTACTTCGGTGAGTGGTGAGAATGTCCATCTGGCTGAAAGTCGAACGACGATGGAGAATGTTGCAGAGCATACTCCGCTAGAGCAAACTCCGCCAGTTGTAAATACTCCACCAATGGGAAGTGCCCCTGGCGTTGAACAAAATGCGGGACACAATCCACAGTTGATAGAAACTATGGTCAACACTATGGCCATGCTTGTTTTTCGACGTCCTGAAGGTTTTACAGAATTTGTCCGACTTCGACCACCGAGTTTCCATGGTCAGCATGACCTGATGGAAGCTGGGAAGTGGTTAACGCAGATTGAGAAAGTGCTGTAAAGAGTCACTTGTACCAAGGAAGAAAAAATGAGTTGGGTGGTGTACAAACTGGAGAGTGAGGTAGAGCCCTGGTGGCAGTCTGTCGAAAGAACAAGGATGCCCGGAGTACCATGGACATGGGCAGAGTTCACCGAGGCATTTAATGAAAAATATTTTCCAATGCTCAAGAGATATAAACTCGAAGTACAGTTTGCAACCTTGGTCCAAGGTCAGATGACGGCTAGAGAATATGAGGCAGAATTCACACATCTCTCTCATTTTGCACCTTTGTTGGTCGCCACCGAGTTGATGAAAACCCAAAAGTTCCAGCGAGGTTTGAAACCCTTGATCAAGGAACACATTTCATTATTTCAGGCCATGACCTATGCCAATGTGATGAAATTAGCCCTGATAGCAGAAACCGATGTGGATACCATGTTCAAAAGGAGAGAAGAAAAATAGAAAGCCAGAAAAGCTCCATCTCAGTCCTATAGTACCGGTCAAATTAACAAGCGACAGCGATTCCAAGGACAAGCCACATTTCCACCAGCCACAAGAGCTTATGCACGGCCATATGGTTCATCGACATTTCCATCACCACCACAGATTCCACCTGTTCAGAATCAATCCTTTTCACCAGCGGCTAGAAGTATATCTGGGTTTTCTCAAGCACGGCCGACAGGTTCTCGCACTTAATCTTATATGGCTTCATCAGTGGCCTCTAAAGAAATTTGTGGGAAATGTGGGAAGGGACACAAAACCGATGAGTGCCGTAAAGCTTCTGGTGTATATTTATGATGTGGTAAGATGGGACACTGGATCAGAGAATGCCCAAAAACAGTCGGAATAACAACAAAGACAGGACCAGTATTCCGATAGGCACGGCCTACGGTACAAGGCTGAGCTTATGCTATCACTGCAAAGGATGCACACACCAATAATAACATCATTCAAGGTATGTTGGTTCATTTCATATCTATGTTAATAATTGTTATATATTATCTTTTTAGATAGAGAAAGTGCATCTAGTAAAATATAAATGCTACAGTAGAAATTGTTAGATTTATTATTATTTTTTTTGAATACATAAAAGTAATCTAGCTAACACTAGATAGTATGCTTTAGGTATTCTGCAATTATATCCAAAAGTTGTTTATTTATGTTATGACGCACGAGTCTTGATAGATCCCGGATCTACACACTCGTTTGTTACACCCCAGTTTGCTGAAAAATTAAAGAAGTTAGGAGGTATTCCGGAACCTCTCGACTTTATTCTCGATGTTACACTTTCGACTGGACAATCCCTCTCGACTGATAAAGTATACCGCTCGATTATCGTTTCAATCAAGGATTATTGGGGATATGAAGCAGTAGCTGATTTGATCTTGTTACCGATGCAAGGATATGACGTTATCCTTGGCATGGATTGGTTGTTCAATCATCATGCGAATAATGACTGTCGATGGAAGATTATCTCTTTTCGACCGTAAAAGAAGATATCAGCTAAATTTTATGGTGTACCGTCAACTAATCTTTCGTTGATATCCGCAATTCAAGCACGACAATTACTAGATGTGGTGCTTAGGTGTATATTGCTTTCGTGCAAAGTAAAGAGCGAGAAGTGAAGACACTTTCACTTTCAGATGTATCAATTGCTCGTGAATTCCCTGATGTATTCCCTGATGAGTTTCCAGGCTTACCTCCTGATAAGGAAGTGGAGTTTGCCATTGAGTTAGCTTCGTTTGCCATTGACTTAGCTCCGGGTACCGATCCAGTATCAAAAGCACCATATAGAATGGCACCGACAGAGTTGAAAGAACTCAAGGAGCAATTACAAGAGCTTCTCGAAAAAGGTTTTATCAGACCGAGTGTGTCTCCATGGGGCACATCGGTGTTGTTTGTGAAAAAGAAGGACGATTCAATGAACCTCTGTATTGATTATCGCCAACTTAATAAACTGACAATCAAGAATAGATATCCGCTTCCTCGAATCAACGATCTCTTTGATCAGTTACAAGGAGCGCGGCTCTTTTCAAAAATTGACCTACGATCGGGTTATCACCAGATGAAGGTGAAAGCTGAAGGTATTTCGAAGACAGCTTTCTGAACACGCTACAGTCACTACGAGTTTCTAGTCATGCCCTTCGGGTTGACCAATGCACCTACTACATTTATGGACTTGATGAATCGAGTCTTCAAACCTTATCTTGATCAGTGTATCGTAGTATTCATTGACGATATACTCATTTATTCAAAGACAAAGACAGATCATGAAGAGCATCTACGTCTGGCATTACAAACATTGAGAGATTCATAGTTGTATGTGAAATTAAGTAAATGCGACTTCTGGTTGAATCAAGTCAGTTTTCTGGGTCATATTATCTCTGAAGCAAGTATTATGGTTGATCCTGCAAAGATTGAGGCTGTAGTACAGTGGAAGCAGCCACAGACAGTAACTGAGATTCAAAGTTTTCTAGGTCTTACAGGTTACTACCGACGTTTTGTTGAAGGATTTTCATGACTTGCTGGACCACTCATGCAGCTCACTCGAAAGAATGTTAAATTTGAGTGGACTGAAGCATGTGAACAGGGTTTCCAAGAATTAAAAAGGAGACTCACTTCCGCACCTGTTCTAGCATTACCATCTGGTAGTGGTGGTTTTGTTGTCTTCAGTGATGCATCATACAGTGGGTTAGGTTGTGTTTTAAATCAATGGGAACGTGTAATTGCCTATGGTTCCCGTCAGTTGAAAGATCACGAGAAGAACTATCCCACTCATGACCTAGAATTAACAGCGGTCATCTTTGTGTTAAAAATCTGGAGACACTATCTGTATGGTGAAACCTTCGAGATCTTCACCGATCACAAGAGTCTTAAATATCTCTTCACTCAGAAAGAGTTAAATTTAAGATAGAGAAGGTGGATGGAATTCTTGAAAGACTATGACTATTCTATTCAGTGCCATCCTGGCAAAGCCAATGTTGTAGCTGATGCGCTGAGTTGCAAATCATCCACTCAATTATCTCATCTTGTGACACGATTACAAAGATGGAAACTACTCAATGACATTGTATCATCGAGTGCCATTCTGCGAGCAACGTCAACCGGAGGTTTACTTACTACAGTAATGATCCGAGCTCCACTATTCGATAAGATCAGAGAGCTCCAGATGTTAGATGCAGAGCTTATTTCCATTCGACAGGGGGTACAAAGTGGGCTATAGCCAGAATTCTCAATCAAGGACGATGGGTGGGCGAGTATGCGTACCTGATGATCATGCCTTACATCAAGAAATTCTCGAAGAAGCTCACAAGTCAGCATATGTTATTCATCCTGGTAGTACCAAGATGTATCAGGATCTTAAACAGACGTTTTGGTGGAACGGTTTAAAACATGATGTAGCAGAATACGTTGTAAAGTGTTTGACCTGTCAACAAGTAAAGGTCGAGCACAAACATCCTGCTGGTATGCTACAGCCATTGCCTATTCCAGAATGGAAATGGGAAAATATTTCCATAGATTTTATTCTCGATTTACCCCGTACTCAAAAGGGCGATTTGGGTAATTGTTGATCGTCTCACCAAATTGGCACATTTCTTACCCTATAGTACGCGGTATACAACGTTGAAATTGGCTGAAATATATCTACGAGAGATTGTACGATTACATGGAATACCCATCAGTATTGTGCCAAATCGCGACCCTTTATATACCTCGCGATTTTGGCAGAGTTTCCAAGAAGGTATGGGTTCCAAGTTAGACTTCAGTACTGCATTTTATCCTCAGACCAACGGGCAAACGGAGAGGGTAAATCAAGTGATTGAAGATATGCTAAGGGCCTGTATGCTAGATTTTCAAGGATCATGGGAAAAACACTTACCCCTGATCGAATTTGCATACAATTATGGCACCATTCGAGGCACTATATGGACGCCGATGTAAATCTCCGATTAACTGGGAAGAAGCTGGAGAGCGTTTGATTTTAGGCCCTGATTTGATCGAAAGTACAAATGCAGTTGTTCACGTTATTCAGGAACGATTGAAGTGTGCTCAGAGTCGACAAAAGAGTTACGCTGATCTCAAAAGAACGAGTGTTGATTTTCAGGTAATATCTTACACTAATACGCCTTTTCTAAATTTATTAAATTGATAGTATCAAATTGATTGAATGATATATATATTAGTGAGCACGTCTTTATTAAAATCTCTTCGACAAAAGGCGTGATGCGATTTGGAAAACGAGACAAGCTGAGTCCTCTTTATGTAGGACCATTCCCCATATTAGGCAGAGTAGGAGAGGTCACGTATCAACTCGCGTTACCTCCACACCTAGCAAGCATTCATGACTTATTTCACGTATCGATTCTGAGAAAGTACATCTGCGATCCAACACATGTGCTGGATTATCAATCGTTGGACATCCAGGAAGATTTAACGGCGACCAAAGAACCAGGTCAGATTTTAAACCGCTGAGATCTAATTTTGAGAACAAAGCGAATTCCACTCGTTTTGATCCAATGGAAGAATCATGGGTCGCATGACGCTACATAGGAGCACGAAGCTGATATTCGTGCTCAGTACCCATGATTATTTACATAGGGTACGTACTTAATTTTTACTTACAAAGTCATTACAGTTGGTCATATGAATGTTGCTAAGAAATAAAATGTTTCATTTAAATTTTTTTTTTTTTTTTATGCACCCTGCAATAGTATACAAAGAACTACATCAATAGAATTTCTAGACATTGATATCAATAAACTGAATAACCTGATTAGATTTAGCGTTAAAATACACTTCTTTTATATAATTATTATAAAAATAAAATTTTTGAGAAATATTCAAGATAATTTGAATAATAAATAATAAATAATTTCAAAATTTTAAAGCAGCAACACCTAAGCAAGGATGTGTCCCAGCCTATTGCCACATGTCCCAATTTATCAATACAAGGCCATTTATGGGCCGATATAATATTATTCACTAAATATACTGCACAATAAATCAAAATTTCAATAAAATAAAATTTTTAACCTAGCAACATACATCAAAAAAGTTAATAATTATTTTTATACAACCCCTGTACATGCTAAGAACACCCAAGTACCAAAATATTGATACAAAATTTATGGGTCCTCGAAATATGGGCCAAGCAAAACTGGACCTCCTTGTCGCAGCAAGGAATAGTGCTGGCCGCAGCAAGTCACTTGCCACGGCAAGCCTTTTGTGTTGCCACGGCAACTCTGTTGAGTTTTGGTGGGTCCGAAACCCACTTTCAGTTATTTTTCTATTGTTTCAGCTGAGTAGAGTTTTGTTCTTCAACCTTCCAAGCTTGTATACCTGCATGCACTATACGAAATCAAGCCTATAGTAGTTGCATGCCCCTGATTTGCTCTAGACAACTCTCCATTTCCTGTTATTGTCCTAATTTCAGGCAGATTGGGTGTCTTGTAAGGTAAAAATCAGAACTTTAGCTCCATTTATTCTTTTCTTGTCTTTTTTATTATCAAAATGCCTCCTAAAAAGACTAGAGTCTCTAAACCTCCAAAGGCCTTAGCTCAAGCAACGGGCAAGGGTCCTGCTCCTTCACATGAATCGATTAATCCACCTGTGGAGCACGAATAGCCCATCCCATGGTGGGCTGCGAAGGCGATGGAACCCGAGTGGATCATTGATGATCGCTTACTGACACCGAACGACCAGACTACATGGTCGATTCGGTATATAAAATAGGCGTGGTTAAACGCCTTATATCAACCATTCTATACCCAGTTTTATCCGTGTCTAGTCCGTCTCTTTTACCAAAATCTTCAAGTAACCCCAACGGTCGGTCATCTGGAGATCGAAATTGATAATAAGAAATTCTATTTTAATCTACAACACATAGCCCAAGTTATGGATTGTAGTTCTAATTTTGACGTCAGTCTAGGACTGTAAATGCCAAGACAGAGGGATGTGAAGTTCCATTACATCACCACTAAAATGACTGATGGGCAGACCTCTTCTGCTCATAGCCTGGCAGTCCGTCGTAGCCAATTACCACAGAAAATGTGGTTTTTAGATTGTGTGTTTCGCTACAATTTGTACCCAATGCAGCATGAGAGAGAGCACAGAGATACGCTCTTACAAGCTCTCTTTGCGGTTTATGAAAATCGATGGTTAAATGTCCCGAGGGTAGTATGGGAAGGCATTAAATACGCCAACATCCATTTACAAAGCACTGCCTCATGGCAAGACACTCTCCTGAGTGGCTTGCCGCGGTAACCTCATAGGGTTGCCGCGGCAACCTTCAACAGCATGGGTCAGGCTGTGTTTGTTGTGCATTTCAGTCCTTGGGTTCATGAAGGGTCCAGATGATTAAATAATTGGGTCTTAGGCACACAGTGAGCCATTTATTAAGCACTAGCTTTTAATATATAAATTATTTTATCATAGTTAGGTGCAACATGGTTCACTTCGACAATTTTGAAGAAATAAGACTGCCTGATGTTCTCGAATGCCTAAACGTGCATCAACGAAAATGCTCGTAAGACTTGACGCACATAGGTAGGGAATGTACTCTGTGAATATATCTTGAGGTTCTTATTCGCCTTTTAAGTGCAATTTCTTATGCTAAAATTAATGAAGTTATAATTAGTATCGGACATGTTAGCTGTAATGTATCAATATCTAAGTTGTAAATTCAATCAAATGACAGTTTTCATTGTAAAGTAATTAATAGTGTTATGAATAAATGCACTCATTTGAATTGTATAGTTGTTGTATGAAATAAAAAAAACATATTAGTTTATGGCTCTAGACAGTCACATGAGTGGTGTATGATATACTTCTCTTATGTTCAAGTTTGATATATATTCCATATCAGTTAATTACTTCAATAATACCATGCATTGTCATGTCAAATCCACTTGCTATCTTATCTTTGATGTCCTGTACAGTTTAATTAAATTCTAAGTCAAGTGATCCCATTTCTTGGGAGCTTGACTACAAGTGATCCCGCTAACTCGGGAGCTTGAGTTTTTGGTACAAGTGATCCCGCTAACTCGGGAGCTTGAGTTATTCTGGTCCAAGTGATCCCGCTAACTCGGGAGCTTGAGTTATTCTGGTCCAAGTGATCCCGCTAACTCGGGAGCTTGACAAGTGATCCCGCTAACTCGGGAGCTTGACCTTGTTGTTTCCCTGTTCTCGCAAACATGTATATCTTGTGTCAACTTGATTTCTCATACATGTTGCATCATGCATAATTTCAGTATATCAACATGTTAAACAAATTATATGCTTCATTTCAGTTATGCTTCTAAATGAGAATGAGATAAATTATCAATGCATGTTAACAACGTGACATTCTCTACTAAGCTTTGATGATAGCTTATTCCACGACTTAAATGTCTTAGCTGCAGAGCCTAATCCAGAGCACGTTGTAGATCCTACCTACGTGCCCGACGAGGAAGAAGGGGAAGACGACGACGACAAAGACGAGGAAGACAATTTCCCAGAAGAGTTCTTCCCAAAATAGGTTTGTCAATGAGAGAGGAGAGAGGAGAGAGGAAAGGAAAGAGAGATAAATTTTTAGACATGTATAAATGATATATGGTAATTTCAGATAGTTGTTGGTGGGATGTATAGGTTTTCTTTCCACTGTTTAGATGACGGGTGGCCGTCATTGATGGAAAGCTATACATCTGATCCTTTGTTATATTTATATTGTTGCTAGTTTTCATCAGATATATGCCATATTACCTATTGTCAGAGTTAACACATTGCTTCCACAATTGCGTCACTTTAAAACAAAGAATTAACCCCTTGATGAAAGGATCATGTCAGGTGATCCGATGGCGCGACCTTTCCCAGTATAGAGACGGGGAAACGTCGGGCTATCACAAAATTTAAGGGCTAAATGGTTGTCATTACTTTTGGGGACTCAAAAGTTGTATCACTACCACTAGATGGAGCATGGAGGAGACAAACCACTGAATTAATTTTTCGTATGTGCCCATAGTGCTTGGGTCTATTTCCCTATCCCAACCAAGGTGTCAACTCGGGTACTAGTATCGGGTATCTGTCTAGGGTGGACCGATACAAATAGGTCGATAAGTATAGGCTGATACCAATACCAAATATCGAGTTGGTAACTAATACGTATCGATTTGCTGAAAAAATGATACGTATCGGTATCAACCAATATTTGATACCTTGATCCCAACAATAGAAATGGTAAAATATTTATTAGGGTAAATTACTGGATGAACTCTAATAAAGGTAAATTTTTAACTTGATAGCTTTAATGCATCGAGAACTACTCAATACGCCGTTTAGTGATTATTTTCACCTATTTATCTCCTCAACCTAGCAATGGACCCCAAATATTCAAAATGTCCTTGTCCTTGCTATATGTATAGACGATGTCCCTAAATACATAAATTCCGAATCACTATATATCTAGTAAAGAAAAAAATTCACTACTTCCCCATAGTTTAATAGTGAGATCATTGAATTAAATATATGTACCAGTGATTGCGTCATTTGGTCCTTTTTTATTTGGTAATTCAGCTTGAGGTTGTTGGGTCCTCACCCTTATTATTAGAAAAGGAAATAAAGGAATGATTACATTCTAGTATAAGCAATAAATAAATCATCCCGTGAGAGAGATTTCAAAATTTTCAAGCAATCTTCAAGATTTGGCCATGATTCAAATTGGGGTAACTCTTGCCCTGCTCTGGCTAAGAAATCCATCGGTCGATTTAGCTCCCACCAATAATGAACAAACCTACATTCCTCAAATTCTTTTATAAGTGTCTGAATATGCAAAATAAGGTGCCTATATCATCACGGGCTCTCTATCAACCTGTTAATGCAATTAGACTATCAGATTCTACAATAATCTTATCAAAATTCTCCTTCTTAGCCTCCAGTAATCCGTGAACAATAGCTTCTAATTCCACCCCAATAATGTTATCATCAATAGATGGGACACTGAATCTTCTTAAAGTAGTACCCTCGTGATTGCGAAATACCCCACCAATCCATGCCAAACCATTAGCAATTGAACCATCACAGTTTAGTTTTATATTTCCAATCGGTGGTTTCTTCCATTTCCAATATTCATAAGAAATCTTCCTTTGCTACTTTATGTTTCAACTCAGAAGCAAATTATCATCGCTGAGAAGCTCCACAAACTGATCCTCCCCTTCAATTGAGATTGTTACATCTTCCACAATCCTTTTAAGCAATGCTTTCTTAGAAGTTTGACAATTATCAAAGATTCTTTTGTTTCTTTCACTCCAAATTGCCAGACACATGCTACAAAGGATAGTTTTATCAAGACCGATTTTTTGTTATTTCCTAATGAACGCATCATAAAAAACTGAAGCTCTTATTCAATATTATCCACATCATCCTTTTGAATTTGGAGCATAAAAATAATGGATCTCCATATCCAGTTAGAATACTTACATTGTAAAAACAAGTGGTCATTAGATTCACAAGCTCCCCAACAAAGAACACAGCGATATATAACTGGATCTCCATATACAGTTAGATTCCCGGCAAAGATTCTCAATTGTTGCCAACTTTCTATTGATGTACATCCAAGAACAAAAACTATGTTTTGGAATGGAATGGAGTTCTTATGCCATATGAACTTTTTGTAATCAATCTGAACCCCTTGTTCTCTTACTGCTTCCCATGATAATTTCATCTTTAAAATGCCACTGTTCGAGTTCACCCACATCATTTTATCACCACATAGATTAGTAGTACCTCGGTGAGATAGAACATCATCCCATGCCGCTTCCATTTGAAGTGGAAGGTCCCAGTTTCCTTTCAAGAATAATTTGCCCACTTTGGTGTATTCTTGAATCCCTGATTGGAGAATCAATCTTTGCCCATGTTTCCTATATAATGAATATGTTCCTTACCATGGATCAAACCAAAAGCTTATCGTTGAACCATCTCCAATATCCAATACAACATTCTCATTGATAGAATCCTAGGTACGCATTAACCCTTTCCACGACCATGAAAAATTATTTGGAAGAATACACGTCCAAATAAATTTAATACCAACATATCGAGCCCTCATCCATTTCGCCCATAGAGAATAAGGATTAGCTATAAGGTTTCAAAATAGTTTGATGAGTCCCGCATCATTCCAATCTCTAAGTCTTTGAATGCCCAATCCACCCTCCAATTGGCCCATTCAAAAGAAAGTTAACAAGAATCTTCGCAATATTGTCTAAGAATTTCCTAGGAATAAGAAATGCGCCAGACCAGTAGAGTTGGAAACTATTCAAGATTGATTTAATATGTTCTAGTCTCCCTACAAAAGATTGGAGGAGGCTCTTCCAGCTTTCAATTCTTAATCTTATCATTTTTATCAATGTACCGCACATAACATACGATAATCTGGACGAAAAGAGGGGAACACCCAAAGAACACATTGGGAGTTGGCATTCTAGGAACTCAAGCTCCATTCTAATATTGATGTTATTGGTGCATGCTTCGCCGAAAATAATTGAGCTTTTATTTTTATTGGTTCTGAGACTCGACACAAGAAAGAAATCATTGAGAACTTTATGGATTTCCTTAGCCGACTCTGCATCATCTTGAGAAAACATGAGAAGATCGTTCACAAAAATCAAATGAGAAATTGCCGAGCAATTATCAAACCATGGGGCCTTTATTAAATCTTGGTCTACTTTAACATCAATCATACGAGTCAGCACTTTCATGACTAATGTGAACAACAATGGCAAGAGGGGTTCACCGTGGGGCACCCCACATTTACTTTGAAAAAAACCTCTAGCAAAGCTATTAAAATTTACTGTGAACTTCGGACTAGATATACATTGTTCAATCCAACAACACCATGCATGATAAAATCCCAATTGACCTAAAATATTAATAATAAAGTCCCATCGAACTTTATCATATGTCATTTGAATATCAATTTTGGTGCAAAAACTCTTTGGTCCTTTTTGAAGATTAAAGTTTAAGATGAGTTCATGAGCCAGTAAAATATTTTCTGTAATCTTCCTCCCCTTGATAAAGGCAGATTGATTTGGGCTAATGATATCTAGAAGAACAGATGCTCATCTACTGGAAAAAATCTTCTTAATTATTTTGTATACATAATTACAAAGCGCAATAGATCTAAATTTTTCTAACGATTTAGCATCCTCCTCGTTCGAAATTAATGTAGGAAGAGTAGAATGACCTGATTTTAATAATTTTTTAGAAGAAAAAAAATTGCGTACCACTTTAAGGACATCTCTTCCCACAATATCCCAGTGATCCTTGAAGAAGTCGGCCGGAAATTCATCAGGACCAGGAGCTTTACCAGTCGGTGCACGCTTAAGCACTTCCACAATTTCTTCATTTGAGACTTCCCTTGAAAGGAAAGAAGTCATCTAAAGATTAAGTTTTTATCGAAATGGAATCTCTGGAATGCTCCCATAAGACGAAGGAGTAAAGAAATTTTCAATGTAAATACAAGCTTCCTTTCCAATATTCTCTGGATCCACCACCTTTGATCCATCAGACCTGGTAATTTCGTGGATGGTATTCATAGAAATTCTCGAGGCTATGGATGCATAAAAAATGCAGTATTCCTATCTCCATTATTAAGCCAATGGGCTTTAGCTTTTTGTTGAGTGATTTTTTCCTCAAAATCTAGTTCCTTGTGGTATTCTTTAATTTCTTAAACTTCCTCATTCACAAGCCTATCATCAAGGGGTTACCTCTGAATTTTGGTTTGAATACTATCAATGTTAGATTTGGCTTGCTCCTTCCGATTATGATGTTGCCAAAGCAATTTTTGTTCCATTTCCTTAGCTCTCTTTTGGTATTCTTTAATTTCGCTTGCAAAAAATACATCGAGTTCCCTTCTACATCAATTATCAATGGCTCTTGGATGATGCTTTTCAAATTCGGGCGACCATTCCATGCATTGGAATATTAAAAAGTTTTGGTCAAGTACACAGATTATTCTCCATATCGATATTCATAGGATTATGGTCAGATATGTTAGCATTAAGATAATCAACAACATTGTAATCCTCTAATCCTCTAATTCCTGGATTCTAGGAGATTGAACCTCCTTAATCTACTGGGTATCAGAATTCACACCTGTCATGACATCATCATCCAGATTCTCCCCTATCTTGTCAATGTTTGACTCTTTCCCTAGATTAATGTCTTCATAGATTTCTGTGCCATCAGAGTCAGACTCTGCATAGACGGATTTAGATATATCATCCTTCGCATGACTATCTTCAGCCCTTGTGCTGGTAAAATAACTCTTGGTAGTGAAAGGATTGGCCTTCTTCGCCGGCGTCCATCGAGTCAAGATCTTTTTCGTATTAGTCACACCAGGCTTGTGTGGGCAATTCTTAGTAGCATGATCAAAACAAGAGAACTTTGAACAAATATTAGGCCGTCATTCATATTCAATGTGTTGAATATGTATATCTCCATTTCAGCTTTCACTTTTATAGAATCAAGGAATTGGAAATCTACTCCAATCTCAATACATGTGCGTGCATAAGCAAGTCTTCATTGGTTAGTAGTTTGAGCATCTGCGTGAATTGGAATACCAATATTACTACCAATCCTGCTTAGGATTTTCTTGGACCAAAAGCAAAGAGGAAGTCTGGGTAATCTGATCCAAATAGGAATGGTTTTGTGCAACTCTCTTCTAGGTTTTATAATATTTCAAAAAAAATTCTGAAACCACAGGTCCTGATCAAGTGCGTGTCCGTTAAGAAACGCGTCACAAGTTCAGATTTTTTTCAAACGAGATCGTTATGAGTCCGTTGGAGCCTCGTGTAAGACTTTTGGGCCCAAGCTCATACACCGTGGTGGGGTATTGGCTTAACGCCGAATCGCGTGTGACCAATGGTTCAGGTGTGCGAGCTCCACTCCGAACCAAAGATTATTTTGTTTAATAGATAGTACCTTACTTAGGTGTATTCATTTCACACGGAAACTGAGTTCTTTGGAAATGAACTAACACCTAAAAGGGTGTGTTTGCTTCACATGAAAGCAAAGGTTTATTTTATAAGGCAAATTTCTCAAGGAACTTTTAATCGGTTTGCATTTGCTTTGGGTTTGGATTTCTAGAGAGAGAGAGAGAGGAAGAGAAAGAGCTTGAGGAGAATGAACACTATTGATCTCCGACGCATTTAGCTCCATTGTGTTTGTATGCCACGGGAGATTGACAATCTTAGATGGGATCGTGGTTGTGAAGAATGAGGGTTCCGTTTTCTCTAAAACCCTGATTTGAAACCCTCTTTTGCGTTTGAGACCCAAAATCCATTGATCTCTCTCTAGATTCTCCTTCTTCACTCAAGGAAGCTTTGGTTGGTTGAAGACATCAAGAAGAATCGATCTTCGACTTCGTTTTGATCATAATAGAGAAAGGGTTTCAAATCGACGAAAGAACGTCGATTCTTCCATACGATCATCATGGGCGTTGTGTGCCCAATTCAAGGAGGTAAAAGGCGCATTTAATTCATGTACTGGACTTGCATTAAGTAGGATAGATTGTATGCTAGATATAGAGTTTTTACTTTGGGGAAAATGAACATAATCTGCCAAAACCGATCAATCAAATTGTGAATCGATCGATCGATTTTGACAGGGCAGAGAGATGTAAAAATTTCTGAAGGAATCGATTGATTGATTTTGAAAATCGATCGATCAAATTTGGAATACTGAAGGAATCGATCGGTCGAATTGGAAATTGATCGATCGAATTAGATATTGATCAATTGAATTTGAAACCGATCGATCGATTTGGTAACCGATCAATCGATTTGGAAATTGATCGATCGACTTGTATAGAATAGGGATTGAAAAATATATATTCTGAGAAATCGATTGATCGAATTTCTCTGCTTGGAAATTGATCGATCAATTTGTTTTGTTTTGGTTGGTTCAATTTTCCTTGGAAAAACTTTGGGAAACTTAGAGCAAATTTGTTTTTCACCACTATTGACACATAGTATGATATTAATGTGATCTAGGTTAAGAATGGGACACCGTATGTGAGAACCTCTGGATTGCTTTGAATGAATCTGAATTTAAGGTAGGGGAAACTCATTACTCATTGCATTTTTGAATTGATTTCTTAGATATCATTGTAGGATCGAATGAAGTGATTAGAACTCTTTGAAATTGATGCCTTGAATCTGATTTGACATGATATCCGTTTGAATTAAATTGTGATCTTAGCAATGGATTTAGAACTTGTTGATTTGACTATATTCGAATATTTGAACTGAAAAGTGATAACTGTGAATTGCAATCGAATTTATAAGATTGACTGCATTTGAGAAATTGAATCATGTTAAGTCTAAAACCCTTTTTGCAGGAATATTAGAAGTTGACAATCTTCGAACTGTTTACATTGAAATCTCTGAAATATTAGTTGCATTTGGATATCGAATGATTTGACATTAACTCTGATATTGGTAGACTGGACATTGACTGCACGACTGGACACTGCATGCATGCTGGACCGGTACGACGGGTTTTTCTGTACATACTGCATACACTGACTAGATCGGTACGGTGGGTTATCCGTAGACACGGTACACTACATGCATACTGGACCAGTACGATAAAATTTTTTCGTACATGCTGCATAAATTGATTGGACACTGACTGCACTGGTACGACGGGTTATTCGTATACACTGAAAGGTATTGGAAGATGTGAACGCACTGGAAGATATGGACGCATTGGATGATAGAAATCTGAAATGTGAACCTTAGGACATTAAACTGTAAGATTTAAACACTGTAAGACGTGAACACTATGAGATGTGAGTAAGGGAATTCTAAATACACTGTAAGATTGAATAATGAAAATTGGCATACTGTGTGATGTGAGTAATGGAAACTGAATTCTGTAAATCATTGAATACCTAATATGTCACAGCTTTTATTTCAATCATTGAATACCTAATATGTTTCCGCTTTTGTTACAATCCTTGAATATCTGCTTAGTTTCATTTTTACTTCTGGCATTAAATCTATGCGATGATATGATAAAATGTCAATTGAATTTGAGATTCTTCTACTGAGCTTAGACTGTTAGCTGACCCCGACTATACGTCACAGGTGTAGATCTTGATCAGGACCTTGGACTTGAGGAGAATCCAAGTTACCTACTGGAGGGAGAAGTTCAATTAGATTTGGTACAGTGACTTCTGAAATTTGAGCTTGGTAGATTATAGAGTTTCAGTTTTTGTTTGTAAGTATACCACTATTTAGGTAATGGTTAGAAATCACCGGTGGTTTATTTTAGTTCTTTCGGTCATGTAGTTCTTTCGGTCATGTGTCTGTATAGAAATGAAATATATATTTCTGCCATTTATGCTGTAACTGCTTGATTTCCGTAATATGTATGAATGTACCAAGTATTCTATATTCGGATCATGATCTGTACGACCCGACGGTTTGGTTTTCCCTAATATCTGTATTTCAAAAAAATATGTAGGGAAAATTGGTTTGTCACAGTTGGTATTAGGGCTAAGGGATTAGATCTCGTGTAAGATATCGGAGTGGGTCAACTGTGATACCAGGTGTCACAGTTGGTATCAGAGCTATGGCAGTAGATTCTATCAGGACATAGGAGACCCAACAGTGAATCTGTCACAGTTGGTATCAAAGAGTAGGCTTTAGATCTCATAAGGACTCGGAGTCATAGCTTTAGATTCAGAGATATGGCAGTAGGTTTTGTCAGAGCATATGTGACATAGGAAGATCACTTCTGATTAAGGCTTTGGATCTTCATGATTACTTCTGATTGAACCCTTTTGTTGAGCATGACAAATCAGTATGGCCCCATGTGTCAGAGGAGGTAGAGGCAGACTGAGGACGGTCTGCATGACGGATGTCCCTGAAAGTGAGGGCACTTTGCATGGTGTAGGAATCACCACCGGTCCTATCCCCATTCCATTGGGAGGTAGTGACAGTGGTAGTGATAGACAGCTATTGGAGACCATGGCCAATGCAATGACGCAGCAAAAGATATCTATAACACATCAGACCGAGCTACCGGCGGCTAGGCAGCAGCCTTCAAGATTTTTAAAATTTTGAAAGATGCGTCCTCCAAGCTTTTCGGGCCAAACTAATCAACTTGAGGCCGAAAGGTGGTTGAGTGAGATGGAAAAGATCTTTAGTGTGCTTCCTTGCACTAAGGATGAGAAAGTAAGATGGGCAGCTTTCAAACTGGATGGAGAGGCTGATCCCTGATGGAAATCAGTGCAGAGAGATAGGGTGCAAGAGACCCCTAATGCACCATGAACTTGGGTCGAGGTTATTGAGTAGTTCAATGACAGATACATCCCCAATGTGGTGCGGAATCAATGAGAAGTGCAGTTTATAGAATTGAAACAAAATCGAATGTCCGTGCGCGAGTACGGGGCCGAATTTACTAGGCTTTCGAGGTTTGCACCTCAACATGTGGCCACAAAATTGATTAAGGCCAAGAAGTTTCAATGTGGCTTACTGATCAGTCATAGAATTTACCATTTTATCACCCTTAACTTAGTGATGCTAGGACTTAGTTTGCTACTAACAAGTTAACGATGTACTGATATTAAGAAAAAATAGTAAAAGAGAACCAAAGTGTTAATATTTATCAAAATGAACTAAAAAAGTAGTAAAAAGACGATTGAGGAAAAAGAAGATGATTCGTCGCTGCTGAAAGTCAAGAAATCATACTTTACGATTGTGAGCTAAAGCTGAAGACAAAAAGAAAGTAAAAACTAAAAAATCATAATTTACGATTCCTCAAAAATCTCGAGACATCTTTGACATTTATTAGCAAATGATGTACCTTTTAACTTCGACGATGCCTGCCTTGACACATTTAATAAGCTTAAAGCCCTTCTCTCATCCACACTAATTATTCTATCACCTGACCACTCCTTGCCTTTTGAAGCAATGTGCGATGCTTCTGATTAAGCAATAGGTGTCGTCCTAGGACAGCAGAAAAATAAGATTCCTAACGTAATTTATTATACAAGCCGTACCTTGATCTAAGCTTAGGTTAACTACACTACCACTGAGAGGAGCTTCTTGCTGTCATGTTTGCATTGGATAAATTTCGGTAGTACCTATTGGGATCAAAGATCATTATTTTCTCTAATCATTCTGTACTAAAATATTTATTGTCTAAAAAGGATGCCAAACCAAGACTAATCTAGTGGATTCTACTTTTGCAGGAATTCAATTTCGAAATCAAGGACAAGAAGGGCGTTGAAAATGTGGTAGCTGATCACTTGTCTAGAATCGAACTACCTGGAACCAATAGTAGAGTGTCTTTGCACGATACCTTCCCAGATGAGCAACTTTTTGCCATCCAAGTACCAGTACCATGGTACGCAAACATCGTAAATTATATGGCAACAAGTAAGATTCCCCCGACCTGGTCTAATCAGAACAGGTACATTTTCTTTTCTAATATAAAATATTATATTTGGGAGGATCCTGGCCTATTCAAAATATACCCGGACCAAATAATTCGAAAATGTGTGCCCGATAGTGACACCCACAATATTTTATAATTTCGCCACACATGCTTGTGGGGGCCACTTCGGAGGCAGGAAAACAGCTGCCAAAGTACTACAATCTGGATTTTATTGGCCATCATTATCTAAGGATGCACAAAATTTTTGTCAAGCCTGCGATCGTTGCCAGAAGTCAGGAGCTATGTCCCGAAGGAACATGATGCCCCTCCAACCGATTTTGATTGTAGAGCCCTTTGACGTCAAGGGCATAGACTTCATGGGTCCATTTCCACCTTCGTTCGAATTCATGTATATACTTATAGCCGTTGACTACGTATCAAAATGAGTAGAAGCAACAACTACAAGAACAAATGACCATAAGGTGGTAGTCTCTTATATTAGGAAAAATTTATTTTTGCGGTTTGGAATCCCACACGCCATTATAAGTGATGGAGGAAGCTATTTTTGCAATAGGCATTTGAAGAGCTTACTCAAGAAATACGGTGTCATTCATAAATTCGCAATGCCCTACCACTCGCAAACTAGTGGGAAAGTGGAGGTTTTTAACCGAGAAATAAGAAAATATTGGAAAGAAATGTCCGACCTGACAAAAAAGACTGGTCCCTGAGACTAAATGATGCCCTATGGGCATACAGAACGGCCTATAAAACACGTATTGGCATGTCTTCTTTCCGATTAGTGTATGGTAAGGCCTGCCATCTCCCAATGGAATTAGAGTCTACCTATGGAATTAGAGCATATAACCCTATCGGCTATCAAAGAATTAAATTTCAAACTAGACACATCCGGAGCAATATCAGTAATTTTTGGTAATATTTTTTAAGGTAATAGATTTTTGTTGTGTCCCCTGTTTTGCACAATGAGGACATTGTCCTATTTAAGTTTGGGGGGATAGACAAATCTGTGTATATTAGTAGGTAGTAGTTTTTGTTTTGCTTTTATTTGAAAAAAAATAAATTTCCTCTATTTTAGTTAAGAAAAATCGTAATTTTAGTCTAGAGTTAATCATTATATGTAAATTATGATAGAAAATTTTTTCTTCAAAACTTTACAATCCATCATAGCAAAAGTTCAGCAATCAAAATAAAACAGTTGCAATTCATGTATAATACTTTTTAACATTGTATCAGATGAATGTTTGAAACTATATGATTAATTTAAACTGCAAAATTTAGATCATAGTTTCAAAATTATAAAACCAATGAGATCTTGAGCTAATATATCCTCTTTATATTTTGAGAGAGACTATTTTATTCAAGCTTAAAATTTTCTTGGACCTTTTACTGAATGCTGAACTTAGAATCAAGATACTCTGAAATTATGATGATTTGTTTATTTAGAACTGTCTGTTAAATATGTCAAAATAATAAGACATCTATACTAGTAAATCGTGAAAATGATCAAAGGCTATCTTTTTTTAAACCAGAGCCAAAACAGCCAAAATTCTAAGAAAAATTTATCCTTTGAACCCATATTAGAAGCCAAAAGCTAAATTTTTTTATAACAATATTTTATAAACCTTTAACCATATGTACTATCCAAAGCTTTCTATCTTTAACCCTTATAATTTCTGAGAGTTTAGAATGTAAAAAGGAAGGGAAGAAGAGGGAGTGAAAGGAGTATGAGCAATAACAGATAAAGGATCTGCTAAAAAGGATACAACTGAGAAGAAATACAATCGTATGAAAAATGTGAAAATGAAAAGAAAAATCGTAAAAGATGATTTCATGAAAAGCTTCCAACTGAAGAAAGAAAAAAAATGAGATTTATACAAAAAAGAAAATTAAAAAAAAATGGGAAGAAGTTATCCAACTTTTTAGATACTTACTAAAATAGAAAAGAAGGAAAAAAGATAGAGAAGGAAGAACTAAATTCTCAGAAACTTTTGAACCCTATCTACCTTTCTTTAAAACCTTTTAACCCAAAACCTCATTACAAGCTGCAGAAAAGACCTTTGTGATTTATGATTTGTAAAAGTATGAGTCTAGTAGAGATGTATAAAATAGATTATTTTATACATCTATTTTATAAAATGAATGAAAAAGTCATATGATCAGAATTGATTATTTATTCCATGAGATTTACCTTCTTAGTTGATTGTCATATAAAAATTATCATACATATCATAATGAGAGAACCAAAAATTTTGATATTTTTTCTAGAGTATTCCAATAGTGAGCGTTTGGATGAAAATATTTTCTAAATTTACGGTTTAGAAAAATCTATGATGAATAAACTTTTCACTGATATACACACACTCCACGTTATATAGAATTGAAATTGTTGAGTTTTGATCAAGGATAATTACCGTGATGGAGAGTAAATGTGAAGGATTTAAAATTTTTGAAAATCATAACAAACATATGATGATTAATTTAATTAGTCGTATAGATTTTATTTCTGAAAAATATATTTTAAAAAATTTAAAAATATTTGAAGTTTGTAGGTAACTTTACTGAAAATCTTCAAGAGACTACAACTCCTCCACTAGGGATCACCTAGGGGTTTAAAGGCTTATTGCATCCGCTAAATACAATCGTGCTCCCTATGAAAGTAGCATTTAAATTCATAGTTTAGATATTTTATGTTTTCTTGTTTGCTAGGGACCAGCAAAGCTTAAGTTTGAGGGTATGATTAGTCACAGAATTTACCATTTTATCACCCTTAACTTACTGATGCTAGGACTTAGTTTGCTACTAGCAAGTTAATGATCTATAGATATTAAGGAAAAATAGTACAAGAGAGCCAACGTATTAATATTCATCAAAATGAACTCGAAAAGTAGTAAAAAGATGATTGAGCAACAAGAAGACAATTCGCCGCTACTGAAAGTTAAGAAATTGTACTTTACGATTGTGCGCTAAAGCTGAAGACGAAAAGAAAGTAAAAATGAAAAAATTGTAATTTATGATTCTTCAGATGACAATTCTTCAGAAAGTGACAAAGGCATAAAAAGCGATAAAAAAAAAAAAAAATCGTTCATTATAGGAAATTGTCTAGAAAGAAAGCTGTGTGAAAATGAGAAATCATGATTTACGATTCTCTAGTAAAAGAACAATAATTTACGATTGTCTAAAACTTTTTCTACTGCTACATCTGCTGCTGCTGCTGATCACGTAAATGAAGATTATCACCGCCATGCACTGAATTAGAAGATCTCTGAAATTAGAAGTTTGGTGAATCACGGATCTGAGAAGATTGATGAAAATAAGCTCTTAGGAAATCTCGATTACTGAAATAAAGGAGAACAATCCAAAAGCACATCTACTGTTGAAAGCAAGAAAGAATAAAATTAGGAATTAGAGTCATATTAGGAATCTTTTAATAGTTTCTTTTATTAGAATTAGAAGTCTTTGTAAACCGACTCCTTATGATCTATAAAGAAGAGAGTCTGGTGTAGGAATAAGGGATCGAAGAATTTCAGTATCAATTGACAGTTGAGGTTAGAATTTCTTCCGATCAGTAGTGTAAAATAGTTAGAATAGATTAGATATCAGAGGTTTCTCAAGGGAAATTAACGATTGCTATTAGGTGCTAAAGATTAGTGTAGATATCATAGTTTCTCAGAAGCAATTGATGACTGCGGCCGAGGGGTGAAAGATATATTTACTTTGCTTTCTAGTTTATATTTTATTTGTTTTATTTACTGTTTTATAAACATTTTCAAGTTTTAATTTGAATTGATGACTCAAGTTGAGATTTGCTGATTAGTGTAACGATTTTTACTTTTCTATCTTCAATTTTTTAGAATTTGATTGACGCCCAGATTTTAGGAGATTGTTGATTAGATTAAATCTGTGTTAAAGAATTTTAGTTTTTGATTAACGTCCAAATTCTAGAAGACTGCAATATGGTGTAGCGGTACTATTTATTTTTATAAATATCCGATGGCTGAAGATTGGGATTGATGATCTCAATCTGAAGGAGGATTAGGATTTATTTTATGTACTTTAGATTAAGAAACTATTCTTTTATTCATATTTCTCAAGTAGTATAGAACCTTAAAAGATAAGTATAAACTTTAAAGTAGAAATATATATATATATATATATATATATATATATATATATAAGATAAAACTTCTTCGTGGGGACGATGCTATACTAGCTCTACAATTTAATTCCATTGTACGCTTGTAATAGGTTAAGACTTAATTAGATATACATAGTAAGTCAATCACTTACAGCCTGGCATCCAGGAGAGGGTCTCAATGTTTGAGCTAGGAACATATACACGGTAATGGCCAAGGCCCTTATCGCCAAGGAAGATATTGAAAGGAAGTACCAAAGAGAATAACAGAACCAAAGAGATGGGATAAGTCAAACACGAGCTTGTGCTTCTGAGCAGGCAAGTAAGGAACTGAGACTCCTAATGCCTGCACCTATCCAGCCTGCTCAGACTGCCTGCTCGAGACCACTCGTGTCTACGTCTCCGAGATCACACACCACTTCATCCGCACCGATTGGGTCCAGCGCACGATGTTGAGGACGACATAAGATGCGGCCAGATGGGACATCAGGTGAAGGGCTACCCCGAGAAAGGAAAGGGAAGAACAACTTCAGCATCTATTGAAAGACGCTAGGTTAAATTTGCAAGTTAAGGGCTCCAAATTTCTTTGGTGGACATTATATTTTTGGACTAATCGTCAGGATTTATAGTTGTGGTTAACCTTTTAATGATTAATAGTGTGAACTTGTAATGATGAATACTTTTAATCCTCTGGATGTCGTTACAAATTTTTTATGTTCGTTAATTTTGGATTTTCATTATTGTACGGGGATAGCTATCAAAATTCCCAATTTTTGTGGATGTGTTTACAAATTTTGTAGATATGGTTACTAAGGTACACACGACAACAGTACCAGGTTAAATTTTTTAGGGCAAAAATTCCTATCAGGCGGGGTGAATATAATGACCCTAATTTCGAGGACGTTGAATTGTACTCGTACCTTTTCGAATATGACACGTAAATTTTCGAATACGACAGATAAATTTTTAAGGACGAAAATTCTTTAAGGTGGGAAGAATGTAATATCCGAAAAATTTTCCGAAACCACAGGTCCTTTAAGAAACGCATCACTGCTTGAAATTTTTTTCAAATGTAATCGTTTCGAGTCCGTTTGAGCATCGTGTAAGACTTTTGGACCAAAGTTCATACACCATGGTGGTGTATTGGCATAATGTTGAATCTCGTGTGACAAGTGGTTCAGGTGTGCAAGTTCCACTCCGAACCAAAGATTATTTTGTATAATAGATAACACCTTACTTAGGTGTATCCATTTCGCACAGAAATTAATTTCTTTGGATAAGAACTAACACCTAAAAGGGTGTGTATGCTTCACATGGAAGCAAAGGTTTATTTTATAAGGTAAACTTCTCAAGGAAGTTTCCATCGGTTTACATTTGCTTTGGGTTCGGGTTTCTAGAGAGAGAGAGAGAGAGAAGAAGAAGAAGAAGAGAAAGATCTTGAGGAGAATCGGCACCGTTGATCTCCGGCGCATTTAGCTCCATTGTGTTTGTGTGCCACGAGAGATCGACAGTCTTAGACGGGATAGTGATCCGTGAAAAATGAGGGTTTCGTTTTCTCCAAAACCCTGATTTGAAACCATCTGTTTCTTTTGAGACCAAAACTCCATCGATCTCTCTCTAGAATCTCCTTCACTCAAGGAAGCTTTGGCTGGTTGAATACATCAAGAAGAATTGATCTTTGACTTCATTTCGATCAGAATAGAGAAAGGGTTTCAAACCAACGGAAGAACATCGATTCTTCGATATGCTTGTCGTGGGCGTTGCGTGCCCGATTCTAGGAGGTAAAAGGCGCAATTAATTCATGTATTGGACTTGCATTAAGTAGGATAGATTATATGTTAGAGATAGAGTTTTTTATTTGGGGAAAATAAACCAAGGAAAAAAAAGCCCAAAGGGATACAGAATCTATCAAACCCGATGTGAATCGATCGATCAATTTTCATAGGGCAGAGATATGTAAAAATTTTGGAAGGAATCGATAGATCGATTTTGGATATTGATCGATCGAATTTGGAATTTTGAAGGAATCGATCGATCGAATTTGGAATTTTGAAGAAATCGATCGATCGAATTGGAAATTGGTCAATCAAATTTGAATTTGATCGATCGATCGACTTGTATAGAATAGGGATTGAAAAATATATATTCTGGGAAATCGATCGATCAAATTTCTCTGCTTTGGAAATCGATCGATCGATTTGTTCTGTTTTGGTTTATTCAGTTTTCCTTGGAAAAACATTGGAAAACTTAGAGCAAATTTATTTTTCGCCACCATTGACACATAGTATGATCTTAATGTGATTTAGGTTAAGAATGGGAAACCGTATGTGAGGGCCTTTGGATTGCTTTGAACGGCTCCAAATTTAAGGTAGGGGAAACTCATTACTAATTATATTTTTTAATTGATTTCATAGATATCATTGTAAGATCGAATGAAGTGATTAGAACTTTTGAAATTGATGCCTTGAATCTGATTTGAAGTGATATCCGTTTGAATTAAATTGTGATCTTAGCAATGGATTTAGATCTTGTTGATTTGACTGTATTCAAATATTTGGACTGAAAAGTGATAATTGTGAATTACAATCGAATTTGTAAGATTGACTGCATTTGAGAAATTGAGTTCTGTTAAGTCTATAACCCTTTTTGTAGGAATATTGAAAGTTGACAATCTTTAAACTGTTAACATTGAAATCTCTGAAATGTTAGTTGCATTTGGATATCAAATGATTTGACATTAACTCTAATATTGGTAGACTAGGCATTGATCGCACGATCGACACCTTGCATGCATCTCGTCCAGACGCGGTTTTTTCGCACATCAGTATATTGCATACACCGATTGGTCGGTATCGCAGTTATCCGTACACCTTGATCGCATGCATACCGGACGACGGTAGAATTTTTTCATACATCTTTGCATAAACCGATGACACCGATCGAAAGTGACTATACACTAACTGGACTAGTATGGCTGGTTATCCTTCTTCACTGAAAGATATTGGAAGATGTGAATACATTGGAAGAGATGGATGCACTGGACGATAAAAATCTAAACCTTAGGACATTGAATTGTAAGATTTGAACACTGTAAGACGTGAACACTATGAGATGTGAGTAAGGAAATTCTGAATACACTGTAAGATGTGAATAATAGAAACTAACATATTGTGTGATGTGAGTAATGAAAACTGAATTCTGTAAATCATTGAATACCTAATCCGTTTTTGCCTTTGTTACAATCCTTGAATATCTGCTCAGTTCCATTTTTTCTTCTGTCATTAAATCTATGCGATGATATGATAAAATATCAATCGAATTTGAGATTCTTCTACTGAGCTTAGACTGTTAGCTCACCCTGACTATACATCACAAGTGTAGATCTTGATCAGGACCTTGGACTTGAGGAGAATCCAAGTTACCTACTAGAGGGAGAATCTCAATTAGATTTGGTACAATGACTTCTGAGATTTGAGTTTGGTATATTATAGAGTTTCAGTTTTTGTACGTATTTGTATAGCACTATTTAGGTGATTGTTACTCATCACCGGTGATTTATTTTAGTTCTTCCGGTCATGTGTTTGTATAGAAATGAAATATATATTTCTGCCATTTATGCTATAATTGCTTGATTTCCGCAATATGTGTGAATTTATCAAGTATTCTGTATTCGGATTGTGATCTGTTCGACCCGACGGTCCAATTTTCCCATGTATCCTTGTTTAAAAAAAAAAAATGTGTCAGGAAAATTGGGCTGTCACAGGTTTGGTGTCTGGCACCCATTTCTTGAGTACAAGAGGTTGCCCTGCAATTGACCATATGCCTCCGTTTAAAATAGCATTATAGTTTTCCTCAACTGCAAACTTGAATAAAAAGAATCTATTGTTTAAACTTATAACTTCTTCAAGGCCTTTTAACTTCCACATTCGATCAATAGCTGCCTTGAGACCTTGATATTGCGGTCTTCTACCCATCACATAGCCAACCAACGTATTGTGCCATCTATGTACTTCTTGAATCTCCTCCTCAGGGCAGATGATAATGTATTCGGTGGAGATTTGTTCTATCACTACAAAAAATAAGACTATTAGCGGTAGTTTTTTGGAGCAAAAAACTACCGCTATTAATAAAAAACCTATTAAGACTATTAGTGTCATAACCCCAGATTTTTAGAACCGTGCACATCACATACCATGCACGTGTACCACATATTATGCACATGTAATTGTGTTTCACAAGGAAACCAAAAACTACATATACACACTATGTGTGTATATGTGAAACTTTCTAGCTTTCACTATATAAGTGAAAGTGGGGAGGAGAGTCTCTCCTACGTAACCTAAATTAGCATATATAGAGAGAACATAAAATAGAGAGAAGGAGGAGAAGGGTTGCACTAGAGAGAAAGAAGAGAAGGTTTGCAAAAGAAGAGGAGAGGTTCGTTGGTTGTTAAGCAATAGAGAACCTTGAAAATCTTCATGATTAGATGAAGCTTGGATCAAACTATAGGAGACCTATTGAGTAAGGTATGATTATAGATGTTTACGTATGTTTAAGTAGAGTTTAAACTATTGGATGAATGATCCTTGACACTATTAGGTCTCTCATGAAGAAGGTGATAGTTCTCGAACAGATAGAGAACATACATCTTTTCGTGGCTTGCTCGAGCGGTCTAAATGGCTCGCTCGAGCGAGGATAGAGGTAATATTCTGAGCATATTCGTGTTTTGGACTCGCTCGAGCGAGACCCACAGTGAAGGAGAAGCTCGCTCGAGCGAGGCATCTCTTAGAGTTCCAGATACCTTAAATTATAACCGCTCGAGCGATGAATAGTGCTCGCTCGAGCGATGGTTTATAACCGCTCGAGCGAGGAATAATTACCGCTCGAGCGATGAATAATAATCGCTCGAGCGATAAATAATGACCGCTCGAGCGATGAATAATGGCCGCTCGAGCGAGAATTTATAACCGCTCAAGCGAGGTCAGGTGCTCGCTCGAGCGATGCTAAATGACCGCTCACGCGAGGAATTACCCAGTTTTCTCATTTCTTTTAGTGTAAATTATGAGAGTCGTGTTTCCAAGGGTTCTAGAGACCTTTCTGAGTAAATTCGTATCACATGCAATGTAGGTGTGACGTAAGTTGTTACGCGTAAACCTCTACGAGAAAGGAGCACGTTGGATTTTACTTGAGGTAGGGAATATCTTGAAACATGTACTTTAATTCGTCAAAATCATATATGTAGAGTATTTCAATCATGTAGAGTATCTCAAGAGAATAGTCATATTAAATATGTCTCCAACACGTGTGTGTGTGTGTGTGAATTTAAAAGGAATCATGAAGTCTCCAGGGGACGAAGGATTGTAACAATGGGCATCTGAATGATGCATTAAACCAGTAGCATCCCAAGGATGCAGATGAAATTAAATGGTGAAACAAAAGAAGGGCGATACGGCTTAATGTAATAAAATTAGTACAATCACGGTGAATAACTATATGTAGAGCACATTCGATATTTTGTTATTTAAGGTTTAATTAGAATACCCCACCGACGTGGCAGGATACTCACAACTGACTCGACAGGATATCCGTGACCGGTACGGCGGCCAAACCGTACACTATAGCACATTCCAGGGATGTTGAATCGAGAATAGACCCCGCCGCCTAAGAGAAAGGGGCCTGAGTGGTATTAAATTTTAACATATAACAAGTGTTTATTTAGACGACGATGTTGGGTATTCCATCAGGGCTCGATGCTATATTGCTCGGAGACTACTTAAGTTAAGATTTAAGTGATTAGGCCAAATCCGTCACTATACCAGTAAGATGAGAATAAACAAAGTCATGCAAAGTCACAGTTGTATTTATCATTTTAATTCCGAATTATTTCAATTGTCTTTCAGTAGTTCCATCAGATAAATCATGCCTTTAAATTGTTTTAACATACATGTGAGAGCTTAATTTATATGTTCACTGTGTTTCCCTATTGAGTTAGGATGTAGCTCACCCCCCTTAGACTATACGTCGCAGGTCCAGGACTAGCGGCAGCAAAGACTTTTGGAGACCCTGATCTGGGGGATTCGGATTACGTGCCCACAGAAGAGTCAGAGCCTCCTCCTGAGGAATTCTTCTAGGAGACCCATGCGTACTTTGAGAGTGAGTTGAGAGTATTAGGTACGGCTTGGTATAGCAAGCCTCTTTATTTTGAATGTAATTAAATATTTTTATTCTTTTGACAACCCGTCTAGGGTGAACGGTTATCACCAATGGTTTGGGTCAGTTCTTATGCCCATGAATTGGCATGGGACAAGAACTGTCTCTAGAGTTTCTGTTATTTTAAATGCATGAGAACTTGTTTAGAGTAGATGCATGTGCCTTACTTGTAGTTTTTGGCTTGTATATATACCAATGCTTTGTACAGAATCACAGAGCACGGCCTTGAGGGTCATGCTGATGGCACGGGTTTGGTCATTAGAAATAGCGAAATTTTGTAATAGTCTTGTTTTTTATAGTGTATGAAATCTAATCTTTCATACACACCTGTATGTGAAATATTTGATAGAACCAAAGTCGATCATGTCGATCTAATCGAAGAAGAGCCAGCTGCATCCGAAGCAACCATCGAAAAAGAAAAGAGAATACTAGATTTGAAGGAAAAGTTAAACCAAAACCCCCAAGAAACGCATAAGATCTCTTAGTTTCAAAAGGAAGTGGATGATCCCTTATTACCTTCCCTTTACAAAGTTAGGGGGGAAATCCCCAAGGACTTTGCAAGCTTTTATTCATAAGGCCACCCTAAATAACCCTAGGAAACCAAGGAGGAAAAATAGACACGAATTTTAGGGGTCTAGATTTGTCCTTAATAGCTTAAGTGTGAAATAGTGGGGAAGTCGTTGCTATTACTTTGCAGGCAAATCATTGCCGTCTTGAATACAGTATCATAATTAATGTTTTTGTTGAGTTTTCAAAGTAATTAGTCATCTATTAAAAAAAAACTAGTTTTACTATCGATATTGTGACATCTATAATAAACATAAATAATAAAGTTATGATTAAATTTTTAATGAAATGGTAAATTCATATTCAAGGTGATTAGATTACATTGATCAAATAATAAAATAAACTTTAAAATAATTTAAAGGGTTAATTAGAGAAACATGCCTCAAAAACAAATTTTTTAGCAAAAGAGACCCGACTTCAAGCATTTTAGCAAAACGGTGCTTTCACGATTTTCTAAAGTTTTAAAATCCATAAAAGCGTCATTTTTCTAAAACGTTTGAAGTCGGATCTTTTTTAAAAAAAATTTATTTTTAAGGCATTGTTTTATAAAGTGCCCTAATTTAAACATACGAGACATCATACTTTTATAATGGTTATGCGAAATAATGCATCCACCGCACACAACCGCATTAATTAGTGTACTCTTTCACATCTTCGAGCTTAGTATGCCTCTTACTAAATTTTTTTAAATAAACTTAAAACTCTCGTCTTCCTTATCCTCTTTTAACTCGAAAGGTTGCCTTCATCGTATGTAGAAAAGGAAAGAAGAGGCTAAGTAAAGAAGAGACTAAGTATTTTAGATTCAAAAATCTGCAAAATACTTATTATTAAAATGTTAAAAATGGGAAAAAGAAGCGAAACCGTTGCTTTAACTTTCTCAATTAGCGAAAATGCTATGTGAAATAAGTTCAAGCTGCGATTTCAATGATCAACAATTAATAATTTCACCATTGTCATAATCATTATAGTCTTATCACATCTATTTTGGGTTCGCAACAATTTTGCCGATTTTTTTTTTTAATAATCTCGGTATCTGGGCCTCTTAGAGCACTCGTCTAATCTCAGAGGCACATGCGCACTCCAAATTTAACATATATTAGATTAGCACAGCTTATAAATCCCTAGGATGGCCTCAAGGAAAAAAGGAGATTCGAACTCAGGTCTCCTATTTGTAAAAATTATAAATCGGCAATTTCCCCACTTATAATAATTATTTAGGATATCAGCAGCAAGCCCTAGTTAATCTCAAGTAAGTCAGGATATCTCGACTCAAGAATAAATAGTGTTTGGTGACGAATCATATTGTTTTTTCCTCTTCAGCTTAGAGAACAGTTGGAAATTGGAATGATAAGATTTTTGTAGGTAAAAAGGGTGCACTCTCGGAAACACGGTAATATTTTTGTAGGGTCTTCTGCTTATAGCGACTATAAGATGGATAGAAGACATCAGGTCGTCAGTACTTATAGCGAGGTTTAAGAATATTTTAGGAATTTAGATTGTTTTTCGAGAATGAGGTGCTAACTAAGCAAATATGTTTCACTAAACGAGTTACTAAGTAGTGTAATTCGATTAGTTAAAAGAATCCTACATTAGGGTCCATCAAGTAAATATATCACCCAATTTTCTAACGTGAAAGGTCAAAAAGCTTCTTTATTTAATAAGATTTTAGAGCCGATGTTACCACAAAATTTTGCTAAAGCCTTGCCATTGTTTCTTTAGTTTGTAGGCCAACAAGCATCTTAAATTAAATTTCCCTTTTTTTTAATCTAAAAATGGAGATTTATTTGCCTCACATTAGGCTAAGACTTCACCTTCTCACTTTTAGGTCATTTAGTGTCACTATCCGAAATTCTACCCCATCCTGAGGGCCTAGAATTTCGAGTGATGACCCGCATGCAGCTCAAATACGCTAAGTGAACATACACATAATCAGAGTTCTTACGCATTTTCGGTTTCACAAAATCTGTGAAAGACAACATATAAAAATGGAATATAAAACAATCATAAATGCGATAAAATACCATAAATCCCCAAATAAAAGTAAGTCGAGTCAGAAACAAATCCTCTAAACGGATACTATAGTATCAACAATAATAAAATAAGACCAACTCAATACCAAGTACAAGAAAGTCAAGATTCGACACCTGGATCAAGTTCAACACCGAAATCCTCCTGATACTCAGCTACGTCGCCCTCCTAAGGCTTCTGAAACTCCGAGTCCACAAGGTCAATGTACTCAGCACCAATCAAGTCAGAGGAACCCACATCCACTCCGTCAAGATAGTCACTTGTAACAATTAAATTTTCGTGGGATGAGTTTACTCAGTCATATAAACTCAATGGATACACCAACTCATTCTACTCAGGTGCATTGTGGGTGCATCATGTGAGTGATAATAATATCTCATAAATTATAAGAGAATTGCAAAATCAAGTGCATATCATAAACTCATATCATAATCGTGAATGCAAGATTATAATTTAGACACTCATATCCTCACGTACCTTACAATATCTCATATCACATCGCATTATATCTTTTTCATCATTTTCGTACATACGTCTGTATATCAAATGAGCGTAACTAGCATACTCATAAATCCTAAACGACTTGTGCCAGAGTCGCCGCTCGAGCTACCATGTGAGGGTCACCATAGTATCATACCACCATATCATAACACCCTCTATATCATACTCATATCATACACCCCATCCAGTCACAGGGACGACCGACGACTCATTACTCATAATGTCTCTCAGAGACCCGTCTTGATTGAAAGACGTTGTTACCCTTACGGTGGCTACACAAAGAACGACACGTACAGAAACTTAAGTTTTTAATCTTTTGCTTGTCTATACGACGGTGTCTTATTATCATATTTGTAACATACCTTATCTTGCAACCTCATATCTTATCATCCAAACTTATATCTTATCATACTTTTATGATCTAAAGGTTCAAACTTCGTACCTTAATTTATATCTTATCATATCATATTAGAACTCGGGGGTGATAGGGTCATTGTATATGTCACAGTATATAAGGTTACATTGAATTTACACTCACCCTACTCGTCATGATATCTCATATTACCATGAGTTGTAGGGCATATATGAATATTATATATTACACATTTCAATACCATCTTAGTGAATCACCACGCTCAAGCATAGGGGTGATTTCATACACTCACATCATATGACCTAATATATTTTTAACTCGTATCATGATCAATTTAGAATTACAAAATCATCATATACACAAAAGGTTTATATCCAGATTATCATTATGTTTGTACATATAGTTATTCACATAACACACCAATAAATATAGAGTAGCAGAGTTATTAGTGTGTATTCAATAACTTGAAGGTCAGAGTTCGATTTTATAAAAGCATCGAAGTTCTAACACTTCGTATTATTGAAGTGGTCGCGTTGAACCGATAAAAGTGATATATATATATATATATATATATATTATATATATATTGTACTATAATTAAATGCTCAATTTTAAAAAGATGTTACAATTCTAAATTAGGTGAGTCACGACCATCGATCGAAACGTGAAAGTAGTTAATGTGTACTAAGTTTTGATCGTGCAGAAGTGTAAATAAA
Source organism: Chloranthus sessilifolius (assembly GCA_021018995.1). NCBI lineage: Eukaryota > Viridiplantae > Streptophyta > Magnoliopsida > Chloranthales > Chloranthaceae > Chloranthus > Chloranthus sessilifolius. The sequence goes on along the minus strand of CM037584.1, from coordinate 149,798,165 downwards.
TGCATTGGTTGGAACGATGATCAAACGATTTGTTTTTAGAATCGATCAATTGGGTGAGCATATTAGATACACAATTCGGGTCCAGATCGATCGAGCTGTTCATGGAATCAATCAGTCTATTTAAAGTAATAAAAAAAATGAACAGTAGTTCGACTCTGTTCCGAATCGATCGATCGGTTTTTGAGGGTCGATTGATTGATATTAAGAACGCAACAAGGGACAGGGCTTGCGTGCCCAACCTTTAAAGTATGTTTATATAAGGATACTTGCGTGGGTATATTAATAAAGAAATGGGGTACTTGAGTACCATATTTATATAAGGAAATTGTGACAGCCGGAAACCCGTGCCATTAAGATCATCGTCATCGACGATCCCCATAATAAAATACACACATGCCTGCTCATGTAACGAAAATCAGAGCAGACACCATCTATTGAGGCAAATAGAGTCATCATAAAATGGCGCAACATAAAAGAAAGTAAATACATAACAAATCTATATATACATCCTCAAAAAGGAACTAGAAAGAACCACCAGTGATGGCTATCCATCACCCAAAATAATGGTTCCCAATAATGGTTCTTCCAAAATGTACACAATTATAAAGTAAAAGTATTGACAGAAAATATAATACAAAATAGAGTAGGCCATTAGGCCCAATAATCCAGATGTATTATACACAACTCCCAAAAATAATAAGTCAAAATACCCAGACAATGGGTAGAACTCGTCGGCAGGAATGTCAGTATGCTCCTCCTTATCCTTAGCCTCTAACTGATAATTAGGGTCACTCTCAACACTAGCAACTCGAGCCTCAGAACCTATGACATAGAGTCAGGGATGAGCTAATAGTCTAAGCTCGGTAGAAGAATCTCAATTATATTACATTTTTACTATAGAGCATGGTTTTCAGAACATATATCAGAACCGATGATTCTATAGTAGATATTTAAAACAGGTGAATCATAAAACAGATGCTGAGTGTCAACTAACAAGAATCAGATGCCTATTATCAGAAATCAGATGCATTTTCATTTGTTTTTATCAAAATTGAACAGATTTGAAATTAGGTAAATATTCTGATTCTCAGATCTCACACATGCAATGCTTCCCTTATTTAAATGACTTAAATCTAACTTAAATAACTCCCGTGTATATAGCACGTGATAGCCAGATGTTTGCCGATGGGTAATCCCAACCATCGTCGTTTAATGAATAATTTGCAGAAATTGTAACAAGCCTCTGCATTATGAGAGTAACTTGTGCCAAGAAAGTACACAATAGATACATGGATATCCCGCCGTGCCGGTCGCGGATATCCCACCGTGTTAGTGGGATTCGTCAAATGAACCTTAAATCACATGCAAGCCATAATACATATTGCAGAATATAATAATCAGATTTCAATTTTCAGAGTTTTCAATAATCAGGTGTCACTTATCATATGTCAGATGACAGAATGTCAAAACTTTCTTCATATGCAAGGAATGTTTGAAGCTGAAATCAGATATCATGTGTCACAATATAGATCCTATGAGTTCATAAAATTAGAATCAAATGCAAGTTAAGTTGAATTTTCCCTACCTTAAATCGAAGTCTTTCTAAGCAAATCCAAAGCCCAAACAAGAACTTTTCGTCTTAACCTAGACCATACGTACAACGTACTAAGTGTCAGAGATGTCAGATAACCAACTGGTATGATGTATCGTAATGTTTTTTTCCAGAAAACTAAAACAGACAAAAATAAGGGAATTCGATCGATCGATTTCCCAACTCGATTGATCATTTCCTAAATTTGATCGTTCGAATTTTATCGAACCTCAACATCCAAAAATCATACCTTCTATTCTATAGATATATTATACAATTCGATCGATCGATTTCAAAATTTGATCGATCGAATCAGAATTTGAACTATCGATTTCCCAATTCGAACAGTTTGAACCCTTCAGAATTGTAAAGCCATAAGGCTTTGTCAGATTCGATCGATTACTAAAATCGATCGTTCAAATTTAACAGTTTTTGTTACCTCTCCAGTTCTAGATCTTTGATGATCTTCATTGAATCACATACACACATACACATATATATTAGGATATTTAGAACCATGGAAAACATGTATAGACTCACCTCCTTATGGTCGATTCCGTAGTCTACAGTGATCGTGGCTCAAAGTGGGTTTCAGGTAAAAAATCAAAGATTTTGTCGCCGTTAGCGATCCACGGAGTTAGAAGCGTGACTCCACGCTAACACACAGTGGTGCACACTTCTCCAGATTAGATCATGAGGTATAAACCCGCTCTTTCACACACTTGTATCTATCTACCCAGGGATCTAAAGGTTCCTCAAGCCTTGTTTTCACAAGGAAGTTCTCCGGAACTCAAGTTAACCAATACAAGATCGAAGCGATACCTATGATGCAATCTCATAGCCTAACACCAACTCAAATGGGAAGTAATGGAAAGAAGTAGAGAGAAGAAACTCTAACCCCCTTCCTTCCTATGTAAGCTAAAATCAGAGAAATTTTTTTGATATTTCCATTCCTAAGGTTTGGTTCTGATGTTGACCACACACACCATATGTAGGTGTGCAATACTCTAGCAAAGGTCTAATCAAGTCTCAGACTCGCATCAGGTGTGACACATGACTTCATACACGCATAGATTTCTACTATCAATATTATTCTTATTATATAAACATTTTAGCTTTATCTTGGTTTTCGTGCTGGGCACGCATAGCAAAGCAGTCACGTTTGGATTCAGATTTTTGAAACATGACATTCTCCCCTCCTTAGGAATTTTCATCCTCAAAAATCCAACAAGGCATATCAGGTAAAGCAGAAATAGATTCCCTATGCGATCAATCCAACCCCTCAGGTGGAACGACATGAATGGTGAGTGAGATCAATATACGTATTTAAAATTCATCGAGCATACAATGATTACCATGATCAAAGTCAAAATTCAAGCATCACCCAACACAACAACATAGTACACTAAGTTTAGAGTATGCGAACCACATAATGAACATAATAAATAACCAAACAGAATGTGCGGTTATAGACCAAGAAAATCAAACAGATCATACAATAAAATAGATAATAACTAAGACAAGTGAAAATATGTATCTAGAAGTATTGAAAAGTGATTTAGTTTACTGACCTGTCGGTGGAGCAGAAGGTCTAGCGTCCTCAGGTGTAGGTCTACTAGGTTTGGGTGCCTCAGCGCGGTAGTCTCGTGGATCTGCTACGTGCAGGCGAGCATGTCCAATCATGGGGGTAGTTGTGGTAGGGTATGCCTGTTGCATCAATTGAAAGAGGTGGCATCATGTGTGTGCATCTTATCGTGATGGGACGTGCGTGACGGGGCTACGTGATGGGTTAGGGTAAGTGGTCGTGTTATTTTTTGAACAAAGTTTGAGGCCACGCGATGGGACAGGAGAATTTTGATCAAAATGGGATGGAAAGGTGTGAGGGTGGATTAATTGGGGTATTGTGCGCTTGGTACATGCCGCTTAATATGATTGCGTGCCTATTTCCTGACGTGCGATCACAGGTTCAATGGGTCGTTTACGCGTATGTGAGTTTGTGTGTGATTATATTATGCACAATAATCGTAGCGCGTGATCAAAGCGTCACCAGGTCACTAGGTGGGTGACCTTTCGTATTGCGCGGTTCGTGGGAGTCATTTGTTGAGGTTGCGCATTTTATAGTGAGCACGTGATCGGAGCGTCACACGGGTTTATTTACGCGCTCAATCTGGAGCGTGGGTTTTGGATTATGGGCGTTGTGTGATGTGCGTGACCGAGTTAAGAGCACGTGTCTAGGCGCATGATTAAGTTCGTACTCTATATAAGCGAGGGAGCCTTCATTTATTTCTCATTCTCTAGTTTAGTCTCGAGTTTTACTTTTTCTGGATCTCTTAGGTTCTAAGACTTATGTTTTAGCGATATCAGATGATCTAACCATCTGATTGAGATGTTGTTTCTTCCTATGTTCGTCATTTCACGTGATCTTCGCCCTGAGGCGATGCTCGGAGATTTCATTATTCTGGGAATAGGTGGAATTGGGAATGAGGATGTTAGTCATTACATCGGTCTCTTTTAGGGAGCAGTGAAGGCAGCGACTGAGGAGGTGAAGATGGCAGAAGAGGAAGGAGTAACAAGTGGAGGGATGTGTTTCGCAACCAATCCTCCTCCAATTGGGCTCTCTGCTTCTTATTTTGTGTTGATTTCGGGTCTCTGATTTTTATTTTGGGTTGTAGATTAGGTTCTAGATTTTCATTTTGTGTGACGGCCCGGATTTCGGCACCCCGAAACCCGTGCCATCAGCACGATCATCTTGATCGTGCCCCTTAGCTAAGCATGGAACATTGGCATATCAAGCATAAAATGAAATACTAAATAAGCTGCGGAATTTAAATCCATATTAAGAAATTCTCCAAAAGACAGTTCTACCCTCATGCCTCTGCATGAATGGAGAACCGATCCGAACCATCGATGATAGCAATCATCACGGATGGTTCGTCCTAAAAGAATAATCCCAACTCACTATATATACATGGTTTAAACAAAACAAGGCTTGACATACCAAGCCATACAAATCTCTCTCAAAAAGCCCTCAAAGTGGCCTGTGAGTCCTCTAGAAGAAGTCCTCGGGAGGTGGCTCAACTGCCGCCGTCAAGAAGGTCCGACTCACCGGGTCGGCCTCCTCAAGCTCTGCTGCTAGTAGTGGACCTGCGACGTATAGTCTATAGGGTGAGCTACATCCTAGCTCAATAGGGAACAAAACACAGTTGAACATATAAATTATTACTCACATATATTCCATGATATGACATGCATGATGTGCCTATGCAATTACTGATGAAACAGTTAAAAAGTATTACATTTTACTGGTAGTTTACTCGTATCTTTTATTTACTCATGAATAATGCTGAAAAGGCCTAAAGCAAAACTTAAACTTTCAACTTAAGTAATCCCCGAGCAATATAGCATCGAGCCCCGATGAGATACCCTTCATCGTCATCTATATAGACACTTTTAACGTATTCCCTGGGAATACAATTAGTACCCAAGCCCCTTTCCCCTGGGGATTGGTGGCGGGGTTTTACTTGTCTCAAATCAACACCCCTGGGGTGTGCTTACTATGTGTGGATAAGCCTCCGCACTGGCTTACGGTTTGCCAGATCGTCACGGATATCCTGCCGTGTCAGTCGTGGATATCCCGCCACGTCGGTGGGGTACCCTATCAAACCTCAAATAACAAAAATATCGGTGCCTTATATATAGTTATTCACCGTGTAAGTGTGCTATCTTATATCAGTTAGGCCCTATCAAACATGATTCAATCTTGGATACATCCCTGGGATGTATCTACTTACTTGCATCTCACCTGATGCTCTTATCTCTTCACTTTATCATCCCCTGGGGATGGCTCATTATAATTACTCTTATGGATGTCACACACACACACTTTTCACAATTCTTAAGCAATAAAACATCTGAATTGAATTCTATATCACTACATACATGCTCTTGTAAAATAAAGTACATGTTCAAGGTGTTCCCTACCTCAAGTCTTTGTTTGCTCAACGCATCAAGGTCCCACGTGGCTCCTTGTGCACTAGTTCACATGTACCACCTATGGTACCACATAACAAGTGAAACACATCACTAAAGATGCAATAAAGGAGGTCCAAGACCCTCCATGAAGCTTAAAGTCAAACTCAAAAGTTAACATAATTTATCTCAGTCGATTAATCGAACTCCAGAATCGATTAATCGAATCTGATTCGATTAATCGATTTCCAAAATCGATTAATCGAAAGTCAATATCGATTAATCGATTCTCAAATCGATTAATCGAGATTTTCATTCGATTAATCGAATCCTAATTCGATTAATCAAAATTCTCTGTTCAGCCAAGTCGATTCTCAATTCGAGTAATCGAGTTCCTAAAATCGATTAATCGATCCCAAATCGATTAATCGAAAATTGAAATCGATTAATCGAAATCCCATTTCGATTAGTCGATTTTCCACAAGTCATTTCCTCCAGCCCCTGGGGTCCACTGGAGGTTCCCAGTCGATTAATCGATACCCAAATCGATTAATCGAAATCCAAAGTCGATTAATCGAACTCCAATTCGATTAATCAAAATCGGGGTCCACTGACTTTTCAACTTCTTGGCCAATTTCGATTAATCGAAACCCAATTTCGATTAATCAAAATTGTCAGATTCAGCCCCCTTTTGGCTGTTCTTCTCAATCTTTTTCCACACTTTTTCCTCTATTTTTCTAAACCATTTTCCTATGATTTAAACCATTTTCAACTACAATCTAACCTCTACAATCTATGCATTTTATTCACAAAAATTTACCTTGAATCAATCTCAAATTGATTTCAAATCAACTGGTTGGAAGGCTAGGGTTCCAGCTTTGCTTCTAGCGGATCCCTCGCGTCGAATCCGACGTTTATTGCTCGAATCCCCCTTCCTCAACTAGCATTTACTCCTTGCATCACTATGCTTGCTTAACCTCTCACTTCTCTCTCTCTCTTCTTTACTCCTTCAACAACCAATTTCCAGGATTTTAGGGTTATTAAACCCTTTTATCCTTCCCCCAGCTTGTGTGTTGAGCACATGCACCTCGATAGGTGTATGTGACTTCAGATTTACAACACACCCCACATAGCTACGCAAACTATCACATCACATCCGCTCATTACACTCTATGCTAACTATTGAACTTCTATTTGGTCAAACCTATGACCGATCGGGCACGGATCTTGAGGTCATAGTTTAGCATGATTTTTCGGGCTATTACATTTTGGGTTGTAAATTCATGAGGTATGCCTCCGGTGATACTTGTAAAATTTTTGAGTAATAAATAAAGAGGCATTTTTTTTATTTTATCGTGCTTGTTTATTTGTTTAAACTTATTAATGGATTGGTTGGATTTATTTGATTTGTTTGATTTATTTTATGACTTAATTTAGCTTAGTGTTTATCCCGAGATTAGTTTGTTTTATGGGGTTTGTTTAGAGAGTTTACTTGGTTCCGATGGGTTTGACGGGGCATTTTTGTTTGGTCCATCACAAGCCAGGATCTCATTTTAGAGAGTTTTTTTTAATTTAAAATTTAAGGTATTTTGTTTTAGTCTTTTGTTTGACTTGAGATGATAGTTGTTAGAAGGTGTGAGTTTTTTTTTCAAAAGTTCTAGATGGGTGTTAAGTGTTTGATTTCTATTGGCTTATCTAGACTTGGGGGTGGATTAGTGTTTCCTTGGAGGGGTAAGTATTGTGTGATCATTGGTTCATCTAGGTTTGTCATGGACTGTGGTATTTCAAAGGGATATGCATTTGGTTTAGATTTAATTAGATTGGAAGGGTTTTCAAAGGTGTAACACTTGTCACTTTGTGGTTTGAGGGGTATGATTAATAAATGTATGTTGAAGGCGTTGTCTTTTTTGTTTTGTTTTGTGGTTCAAGCTTTGGGTTAAAGTTTTGGGGCATACATTTTTTTATCTTGTGATTTAGGGTATTTTGTTCATTAATGCCTTTTCTTCCTCTCTACTTTGTATCTCGGGTATTAAACCTGAAGAATTGTGATTATTGAGTGGATTATTGAGAATGGACGGGATTGGAAATCTGGTGTGATGCTGGGATTGGTGCTATCAATCCAACTCGAAGTGTCACCCCATCGGGAGAAGAGATGGAAGAAAAGAAGGTGGTAGAAAGGAAATCCAAGGACAAGGTAGGGTCAAGAGTTCTCGTGAATGATGCCTATTTTTCCTCAGTAGGCTCTGCAAATTCAGTGTTAGTTGCTCCTCCTTGTTATGCTTTCCAAAGTGAGCTTCTAAAGGTGGATCCTGTAGGCCCTGGGTGGCTTTATGTGAGCCACTCTTTCTTTTCTGCCAGTTCGGGACAAGGGAAAGAGGTTATCACGGTTAGAATTCGTTCAGGACATACCCTTTCTCTGGGCTTCTCCGAGATCTCTTGTTTCCTGAATAAATTTGGATTCAGGCATTGCCTGAACGTGCTGATTTAAATTTTTTATTTTAAGTTGTATACTCAGAGGGTATGCCCTTAGTGTATTTTGTAATTATTTTATCTATTTATGAAGTGATTATATTTTTTTAATTCTATTTGTGGTTATTTATATTTAGTAACTTTTGGTTTAGTTGACTTTATAGCTTATTTGACTTGTTTTGAGTGCGAGGTTTATTTATTCAAGTCTGGTTTGATTTAATTTATTTATTTTGGATCTGGGGTATGTTGGGGACAATTTTTTTGGTTTAGTTTAGTTTAGGTTCAGGTGTATAAACGATGGGGGGCATTTTTCAGTTTAGTTTGATTTTAGTTGTAGTGTGTAAGTGATGGGGTATTTCTTTATTTTTTTTTGTTTAGTTTGGTCTTACTTGAAGTGTATAAATGATGTTGGGGGGGGGGGGGGGCATTTTTTTTAGTTTTTGATTTGAGGTGTGTATGTCCTAAGTCAGAAGTGCTTTTAGATTGACTCTAACAATGGCGTAGTTTAGGTTGGCAGTCAGTGTCGAAAGTCTCCTAATTCGGTCCTGTGAACCTGTTATTCTGGGCACATATTTTGTGTTTCTAGAGAATTGCACGCTTCACTCCGAACGCATAAACAAATTGTGCACTGGAATGGGAGCGCACGTTTCACAGGGTTGGAGGGTCATTAAGTGCCGGCGTCCGATTGTTTAATCAAATTTAGTACAAGTCATGGGGCACAGGATTACGGTGGTGGCCGATCACTGTTGAAGTGACTGTTGGTATTCGTGCACGCTGATTCGGGTGCTTGATATGATTACTCGCCTGGTGGGAGACACACAACCATGTGGTCGGGTTAGTTTGAGCGGGCGACAATCCGTTTGCGCGCCCTATTACGAGTGTTTGATCTAGATTAAGCGTTGGAATAATGGTGCGTGATTCGGTTGCGCACGTGAGTTTACGTGCATGATTCAGGTATGTTCTATATATAGTTCAAAAATGTCTCATTCTTCCCGTGCTATCCGTTTTGGTCTTTGATTCTTGGTTTCCTTATTTCCTTGTGCCCTATTTTTAGTGTTTTTGCGATATCTTGTGACCCGATCGTCCGTTTCAGGAGTCGTTTCTTCCATTCTTGAGTCTTTCGAGTTCTTTGTTCTTGGATGGAGTATGTGGGTGGTGGTAGGTGCGATCTTACTATTTCTAAGTTGGAGAGGATGATGATGGGAGAGATAGGTGAGATCTCTAAGGCTCAGACCAATGTTGTTGTCGGGGAGGAGGATGTCGAGGAGGTGGCTAGTGAGGAGTTACCGGAGGTTGATCAGGGTCAGAGGGAGGAGGTGCCCGAGATTGAGCAGGGTGTAGCTGAGGAGGAGGGTGAGAGGGTCAAGGAGCAGAGAGCTGAGGATGAGGCCGAGGGGCACTAGGGTGAGGAGCGTCGTGATCGCACACACGTTCCACTTGAGAATTTCTTCGCTCGGGGCCGGATAGGTACTCGTGAGTAAGAGTTCCCTCATTCTTTCCAGGCATTTTAGGTTATGACATAGACTTATTAGGATCTAGAAACCCTTTCTTTCAATTCATGTCGAACCTGCATTAATGATTGATTGCGTGCTCACTCATGTATCATGACGGCATCTAGAGATTGGTCATATTTCTATTCAGTTATTCTTATCATATTTTGTGTGTTTGTTGTAAGTTGTTATCAGTGTATCTGGATATATTTCGTTTGCCTTTAGCTCTAGATATGTTTGTCGTTGGTCATAGGCATGTGTTAGTCTTACTGTCATTATTTATTTTGTTCAATAGGAGCCCCCGTAGCTGGCTATCAACTCGTCATAGATCAAATCTCATACTTGGTACGGTGCCTTGCCAGAGTTTCAACGGGCGCAGTTGGTGTCTTTTGGCTTCGGGCCGATCTTAGAGCTGGAGCCCTTTCAGGTTGATCGTGGCCTGATTGTGACGATCTTGGAAAGGTAGAGAGAGGAGCATCAGGTGCTTCTCTTTTCAGTTGGCATGATGTTGCCGAATCCAGAGGACTGGGTCCGCATTACTGGTCTTCATTTTGAGGGTGAGCCGATCACGGGGGGATGGCAGGAGCGTATTTGGAGGTGTGTGAGAAGATTTTGGGTGTGCCGTATAGGTCGAGTGGCTCGGGGCCAGGTGTGGTTCGAGCCACTTAGTTCTTTGATACATTTGAGAGTGGCTTTATCCCTATGAGGCGTCATTCGGAGGTGAGGGCGTCTTATGAGGCGCGTTGTGTGGTAGTGGCGGGCGGGGAGCCCGTAGTTGAGCTGGGGTTGGTTACAGATAGGGTGTTCCGAGCATCCTTGATGCACTTCCTCGGTGTAGTACTCTTCTCTTCTTTGACTTGGGGATGCATCATCGGGTTGTTTTTTATGGTTCTCAGGGACTTGGATCGGATCCCTACCTATGCATGGGGCGCGGTCGCATTGGCGCATCTCTATGAGCAGCTTATCTTTAGGGATAGGGTGTCGTGACAATCAGAGGTTTCCTTCCTTTCCTCCAGGTGAGTTTTAGTTAGTTAATGTCATAGCATTTTTTTGGTCTTTTGGTGGTAGCTATTCAGCATTTCTCTTTTATGTTGTTTTTAGTTCTGGGCGCATGACCATTTTACTTTTCTTCGTCTGGGAGTTTCGTTGGAGGTGATGTTCACGGTTCCTCGGATGTGTGTGTGGAGGGGGGCGTTGAGGGGTCGTCGCTGGTCTTCGGATCTTCAAACCGTGCGCGGTCTTTTCGAGGACATGCATGCGGGGCAAGTATATATCATCATGTGTACATTTTGTGCCATTTTGTTTCGGTATTTTAGGGTCTAAGGATTCATTGATGGGTTGGCTTGCTTATTTGGTTAGGTGATTTGGAGGCCATACACAGTCGAGGAGGATGTGGGTGTGCCAGTGATTCAGTCTGGCCAGCCCTTCTTTGACGTGGACATATGGGTCCATTGTTTTGAGAAGGTGGAGAGGATCCACCTATCTCAGGTGGTGTGACAGCTGGGGCTTGCTCAGGTCGTCCCTCCAAAAATTTGCCACAGGGTGGCGAAGAGGATGACCGGCCCTCCGGGCTAAAATTTTACGGAGCGGATGGTGCTTCAGGTGGCCGATTTCATAGCTGGGGGGACCAGGGTCACAGGGGCGCGTGACGAGGCGGACACCCAAGAGTATAGGAGATGGTTTAGTGCATTGGGTGGCGGGCACCTCTTCACACGTCCCTTCCATGGGAGTGGGTCTTTTACGGTTGGCGGGCCGGAGTCGGCATCGGCTTTAAGGGAGAGACTAGCTGCATGGGAGCAGGGCCATCTCACTGTGAGTGTGGGGGGGCATTAGACGCCCTCCACAGGGCGATGGAGCAGATGGGGTGTGCTCCTCGTCCGGATGAGGAGATGCTGCACTCCTTAGCCCTCTTGGTTGCTCAAGCTAGGGGAGAGGAGGATGAGTTCGGGGCTCGGCTAGCAGAGACTCGACAGCTCTTGGTGAGTTAATTTATTAGTTTGATTATTTATGTATTATGTTGACTTGGTCTCTCAGTCATTCTGATATAGTTGTGATGTTTTTTATTTATTTTGGGCAGTCTGAGAGGGAGGCCGAGGTCGCTAGTCATGTGGTGATGATCGAATTGTTACGCGATCAACAGCAGGCTGGCTGAGAGGTAAGCGTCTATATGAACTTGGTTTTGTTAATTGTTAGCATTGGGGGCTTGTCGATTGGCATGTTCATTGTTATTCATAGAGAGCCAATTAGTAAGCGTCTATATGAACTTGGTTTTGTTAATTGTTAGCATTGGGGGCTTGCCGACTTACATGTTCATTGTTATTCATAGAGACCCGAGCTCGCTGCTGGAAGTCCCATTCTAGCATTTGATCCATCCTCAGTTGCTTCCTCCAGTCAGGAGGATCTAGTGATGACTCAGCTTCGGGTTGAGTTAGATCATTGGGTAAGTTCCATTCAATCCTTTAACTCGTTTGTATAATTATCACAGTTCGCTGGGTGTTATTATTTCGCTTTCTTAACATAGTTTACTAACATTATGTGATATTTCAGCGTCAGATTGCCGAGGATCTTCAGACGAGGGAGGCGACTGCTGCCTCTCTATGTCCCGAGAGTCAGGTATAGGTTTTGGCATGGTGTAATTCAGTTTAAGTTATTTCATTTTATTTTATTCTGATATGTTTCGTGTTGGTTTATGTTTTTTTGTGCAGGCAGTTCTAAACTCCGTTCCTGAGGCTCCCCCTCAAGGGTCTGTTCCTATCCCTACTCAGGTATTTTTTAATTATTGCATTTATGGTTTATTTGTCATTACAGTGTTATCTGATGTATTTGTTTGTTCTCGTTGCAGCGGTCTATGTTTGTTGTCCCTTCCGTGCCTCCCGCTGATCTAATGACTACTGAGACGATTGAGCGACTTCTGGAGGAGAGGTTGAACCTAGTATAATTCTTTCCTTTTTAGAGATTTTTTTTTGTTTTTGTTCATGGATATATTGGTTTTCTTTGACTTAGTACGATTAAGCAAGTTCATCAGCTTGAGGAAGCGCGTCTAGAGGCGATACGAGCACGCGCCACTCCCGAGGCGAGGCAGATCCTCGGGGAAATGATGGTTGTGTAGAAGACTCAGGCTGAAGCATTGGAGGCGGCATGTTGGACGATGCGAGCAGAGATGCAGGTGATCCTAGATCAACTAAAGTATCATCTGACGAGGAGTGAGCGGGGGTACATAGGCTGGCTAGTTAGCTTAGTGGATCAGAGTTGAGGGCTATGGGTTCCTCGGCTGGGCAGTCTCGTCACACATCTCGTGATCGTATCAGAGGAGATGCTCATGAGGATTCTGTCGTTCGTGAGATTCTCGCTGGGTATCCTCATTCGTGATCGAGGTGATCTCTTAGTCAAACAAGTGAGGGGGGTTCTGTAGTGGGGCCTCGTCGGCTAGAGGTTCCAAGGACTCCGAGTGTTGGGATTATGTTTTCAGAGGACCAGCCTGCGCACCTTCGAGCTGATGATACTGGGGACAGCGGTGCTCGTCCATCCCAGTGGTAGCATAGGGAGTAGGGGTGTGTGTGTGTATTTTTTTTATTGTGTGTGTGCATTGTATATATAAGGGGGATGCCCCCGGTGACAAGTGCAAAAAGAAAAGAAAATTTTGATGTATATATATAGAGATTTTTTTTAGTTTAGATGTACCTGATCGGCTGCTTCTTTTTTTATTACCTCTCGCATTTGCTTTTCACTTCTTAGTTTCCATAGTGTCGTCGATCATCATTGGTAGTTGGATGCTTCCTTAGCTGGCCTGGTGATGGTTGAAGGTCACTTTGTATCTGCGCATGTAAAGGTAACACTATTAGTAGTTTTTATTCTCCCCCTTGCTAGTTGTCAAGGGGGGGTGTGAGTGTCTCTGACCAAGGCCTGGTAATAAAGGTGGACATTTTCTCTCTTTTTTTTTTTCTTTTTTTTTTCTTTTTGAAATGAAAATAAAGCAACAGGGAAAGCAAATAACTGAAATAATAAAAAATATATAAAATAAAAAAAATGCCCCAGTATAGAAGCGTGGTAGAATATAGTATCTTTAGTAGCACTCTCCGGATGGTAACTTCGTCATTCCTCGTCTTCTTTGTGGACAAGCCAACGCTTCTAATGTGATTCTCCTACTCTAAAAAAATGCCCCAGTGTGTAGATGCAGTGGAGCTTTTCTGGGCTATTGATGAGCACTTTGGGTCTATAAGCAGTCATGGGTATTTGGTGAGTTAGTTTTGAAGAAAAGTTTATTAGTACTGTCATCGAATCGGGGGGAGGTCATTTCGATTAGATCAGTTGTGTACGGGGGTCTATCCTAGGGTGGTGGTCATCCTATCCCGTGGTTATCAGGGAGAAGTATAATAGGTATAGTGGGTGATTGCGTCAGTCGTCATTCATCGATTTTCAGTTTCATTTCTAGGAGCATCCTGTAAGGCTTCTGATTTATCATTCGGAATAAATATAGAAGAGGACGGAAGAACTTAGTGATACGGGAAATAGTTTGTATCTAATGCTTCCCAAAAGGAATAAGTAATAATCTTTTTCTCAGAGAGATAGGAGATGTCATGATTGAGCTCTTCACTATGTTTCGGTACCATCAAAATCTCACATTCTATGATTAGCAGGAGTTTATCCTCCTCCCGCCACCTTACGATAACATCTAGTAGTATGGGGACACTAGGGATGCCCTCGCAGTTTGCTTATACACTTGTTCATTCGTCGTAATACTCTCACTCAAAATTTCGATATATGTATTCTTTGAAAGCATCCTGCTAGTGAAAGAATAATGAACTTTGATTGAACCTGACATCTTCATTTTTCTGCTCTAACGTCTCCTCCAATGGCAGGGGAAGGAAAATGAGGATCGGGTGTTACTTATGCTTTTAAAAGAGGTTAGGTATGTCACTAGTCCTTTAATCAGATTGCCCGTGTGAGAAAAATGGGTGATAAATCGGAGGTCTTAAGGATATTCTCAGAATTGATGACGTACGGCCAATGAATGGGTCGTGAGGACTACGGGAGTGATAAGTATAAGTATTTAACCACGGGATATGATGATCAGCGGGCTAAGGATAATATTTTCTAAGGTACATGGCATTCCAAGGGCTAGGGAGTTCTTCCCTGTCTTGGTTCGCCAATTTGTATGTATTGCCAGGGTATGCGGTTGTTATGACATAAGGGCCTTCCTAGTTCGGTTTCAATTTTCCTTCCAGATGGGCATGCTTGGAAGGCATGATTTTCTTTAAGACGAATTCTCCAATATTAAAGGTTCGTTCGAGGACTTTCATATCTTAAGCCCTGGCCACTCTCCTCTGATATACCTGAGCATAATTAGCTGCCCTTAGACGTGTTTGTCGACACCCCCATTTCGCCCCCTCGGAGTACACGAATTCGTTTGGTCAGCCCTTGACCTTTTTAACCCTCGACATGGGACCATACAACTGTACATGGTTGAACACAAGCTGAAACAATAGCTTTGTGGCTCAGATCCTTAAGTAGGGAGGCTATATACTAAGCAATAGTATATAGTCGGGATGTAGACTGAAACAATAGTCCTGCATTCCATTCTTGAGACCATACCCGGACATCCCTGAATTAAGCGCCTGAAAACCCGCACATAATTAGATCACGCGCAGAACCACAAGCACGCGATCAGTCCTCTTTCAGACCAAACTTTCTTTCACAGACCGTTTCGAGACTCAATTACGTGCCTAAAAACAGACGCGCGATCGGATTGGGCGCTACAGCACAAGCGCACAATTGGCCTATGCCCGACCTAGTCTTACTACCCCTGACCCCTACGTTTCCTCGATTAAGCGCTTCAGGTAACACACTTAATTGGATTACGCACGTCCCAACAAGCGCGTACTTAGTCCTAATTTCATTAGGACTAGGAAACCCACTGAGTAATTCAACCGGTCGCTCACTGAATCAGTGACCAACTCAAAGCGATTAAGCACCAGAAAATTGGCGTGCAATTCAGTTAAACGTCCAAAAACGAGCGCGTAGTTGAATGAAAACCTATCAAAGCTTTTTTTCTCGAAGAGAGAGAAGAGGCTGCGAAATTTAGAGAGAGGAGAGACCGTAAATTCAAAAACCAGAGAGTTCCGAAGCAACCCCTAGAGCAAATTAGCCATGATTTTGAGATTCGATCTTCGATGATTTCTCTCCGCAGCCCCGACCCTAGGTAAGAATTTGATTTTTAGTTTTTGACCGTAACTTCTAGTCTTTAGATTTAGGATTTTTCTTAGTTTTAATTATTAGTCTTAATTTTCAGTCTTAGACCGTAGCACCCTTTTTTTTTTTAGACCGTAATCTCTATATCTGCTTCCAGTCCTCAGAGCCCGGAACCAGTCCTTAATCTGATGGTCTAATTCACCAACTCTTAAGGCATAATTCTGTTTTAAAATCTCAATTTACAGTCCTATCATTAATCTCTGGTTCTGACTCTTTGAGTTCAAAACCAGTCTTTAATCCTACGGTCTGATTTTTCTGATTTCGACTCCGATTTCAATCCTTAAATTTTTTTTTAACCTTTAGTTTTAATCTTTAGATTCTAATTCTTAATTCTTAAGTTTTAGAATTCAGCCCTTAGGAAATCGCTGCCCAAATCCTTACTTTAGAGCCAACTAGGTCTCCCCCACCTTTTCTCAATTGCCAATCTCATCACTTTATATTCAGCTTATTTTGAGGTATTAAATGGAGTTGGATTGGAGCAAAATTGGTCACGTTGGAAAGCTTATCGAAGTATCTTTCCAACGAGCCAAAAAATGCACAATTCTGACATATATCGAAGAAGTTATGGTAAATTTTCGGCCGCTACGTAAAAAGTGACGTTTTTCAAAACTCCTAGTTTAATTAGGATTAGTATCTTTATTATATTATTTTATAAAATAGGATTTATGGTAAAAGACTATAAATAAGACCTTTACCTCCTATCAAATTTTCCTCTATACAATTTTTCCTTATACAATTTTCCTCTATATAATTTCCCTCTATACAATTTCTCTCTGCACAATTTAGACGATTTCTACAGGTAATTCCTTAATCCTTAGTTTTCTGGTTCTAGTTCTTAGGTTCTAGAACCAGTTCCCCATTTTTTATTCTAGTTCTAGATTTAGGTTCTAGCCCTCTAGTTCTTAAATTCTAGATCTTAGGTCTTAATTTAAATTTTTAATTTTCTAATTCTAGTCCTTAGGTTCTAGAATCGGTCCTTAATCTCACGGTCCAAATTCTCCTAATTTCGACCCCGATTGTGGTCCTTAGATTTTAGCTCTTATCTTAATTTCTCATAATTTTAAAATTTTCTTTATAGTTACGATTCTTAATTCTTTTTTTCTTTTAGCCCTAAAATCTTAACCCTTAAATACCAATCATCAATCTCTCAATCTATAAAAAAAATATTACTTTATAATTCAAATTCAGTCTTTTCAATTTTCAGCCATCCGATTTTCCCAAGAGAGCTTATGGAGGGTACTCGGGAACGAGGCCAATCCTCCTTAGCATAATGGGCCACACTCCCCTTTTTCCGTCCATTTATTTTGTTTAATTTTATTTCAATAAAACTAGCATGCTTATTTAAAATCAGAATTTCCATAGAATTGGCATATTTAATTTAGTTAGAGTTTTATTCAAATCAGTACAATTCTAATAAGTCATAACATAATTAAGAACGGTTGTACTCCTAATACAATTAGGAGACTAATATTAAGTAGACTTTTAATAGGATTAGGAAACTAAATTAATTAGAGCTCTAATAAGATTAAAACATTGAAACTACTTAGACTCCTAGTGGGATTAGGAGACTTAATTAAATTAGACTCCTAGTATAATTAAGAGACCCTTTCTTAATCAGACTCCCAGTAGGATTAGGAAACTAAATCAAACAGACTCCTAGTAAGATTAGGAGACCAAATTAAATAAAATTCCAGCACAAATAGGAAAACCAAACCAGTTACACTAAAGGCAACCCACAACTGCTGATGTTCGTCGGCGGGCGATTCAGTAAAGGAGTTCAACCTGCAACCCCCCGCTTCCCTTTATAGCGTGATCACTAATGTGTTGTAGCATCGATAAATTTCTTCAGCTGGCGATCGCATCTTCTCAGGTATTTTTCATTTAGAATTCGTCTCTTTAATTTCAACATTTAATATTTTCTAATTTATTACTCCATCACCACCATCGCCAGAGTCCACTCAGGACAGAATTGGGCCACTGGTTTCGGGGACCAAAAGGAACCCAGAAAAAGCACGTACCAACAGAGTAGTGATCGCGATGGGACTCTTTTTCGCTAAGGTTACCCTGGTTTAATTAATTTGATTTTCTATTTTCCTTGCTTTATTTAATTTGGTTTCATATTTTTCGCTTTTTATTTTGTTTCGCTTTATCACTTTTCTACACACACTTGCACGTGGATAAACCTTTTCAAAAAAAAAAAAAAAACTATTTTGAAATGAAAAAAAAAAACTATTTTGAAATGGCCGGCATCAGAAAATTAAACTTTAATGATAACGACCCACTCATATGGGGCTCCCATAGCGACCCCGAGTATAACGTTAGGTCGTCTCCATGGACAACCCAGCGTCGTGCTCGGGTAAACATGGTTAATGAGAGTGGAAAATACCCCTTCGCTCCACGAAATACAAATCATAGTGATAGCACTGAAGAAAGTGGTACTGAGCGAAGCTACCCTGATAGTCAAGTTATGGACCACACTCCTAGTGCACTCACAAAAGGGAAAAAAGAAGTCGACGCGTGGCTTCAGCCCCAAAGACAAGTTACTCCAAAGAACAGACAGAAGGAAAGGACGTCGACTCCTCCACATACTCCGACTCCCCCGACACATAACACATACACCCCTCACACCTTCTACAACAAAAAGTGCCAAGGACAACCCTCCCCCAAGGCACCTAGAAAAAACACTGTGATAAACATAAACAACCTCCACCAATTTCTAGATGACTACATGGCTAACAAAGAACGCTCCAGTCACACATTTGGATTCGACAAATTTTGCCGAAACATCGACTTCACTGTACCCGCTAGTTTTAAACCTCCAAAATTTAACAAATATAACGGTACGGGAAACCCAAAGCACCACTTGGCCCTATTCTGCAATGACTGTCGACCAATCCACATCAATCATGGGCTCCTGATCCACTACTTTTAGAGATATCTAGAAGGAGAAGCCCTTGACTGGTTCGCGGCCTTACCTTTAACTGAAATGGAGACATTCAAAAACTTAGCCGATAGATTCCTAGATCAATACCAATGCCTGACTCTTGAAGAAATCAGTCTCACTGACTTGATGCACACAAGACAGGAGGACAGTGAAGACTTCTAAACATTCGCCAACCGTTGGAGAAGACTTGCTGCTCTAATGGGGAATCAAATAAAAGAAAGCGATGTGATAGAAATTATGATTAGCAATACCCGAGAGCCTCTTCGGAGCATTCTCATCCTAAGCGATTATCACGCCCTCGCTAGCCTTTATCAACGTGCCTCACACTTAGAACGTCAACTAAAGAATGGAGACCTCAATCCTCCTACCTTAACCTCCAACGGACCCTCCTCCGACAATCCCGAGACAAACACCCTAAACAAGACTCTATACTCTAAACAAACTCAGACAAACCAAGAACCGAACCAAACAAACCCTCAACCGTACCACCTATACGACCAAGCTCAAGATCTATGCACAAACCTATACCCTGACCAAAATCAATTATCACACATAAACCAAGGACAACACCAAAACTAACCACTATACACCAACCAATACATGAACTCGTACTATGACCAAAACCAGTGCCCCAACGACACACAAACTAACCCCACCTATTACAACTCATTGTTCGATCAAACTCAACTCGCATACGAGACTGTACACTCATTCACCCCTGCCCCATTCTACCCAGCTTGCCTAATCCGAAGAATATGACCTCCCTCAGAGCAAAACCATACTATTCACTTATAGCCAACCAACCCTATCCCACGCACCTATAAACGTGAAGTTACCTTTCGCCCTGGTCCGGTTACCAAGATCACTAAAATCCAAACTATCACCGAATCCACCCCTCAGCTAACTCAACCAATCCCCAAGCTCATCGCCGAGCTCAACGCACTTATCTTCAAACCAACTCAACTTACCCTTGAATCTGATAACCTACCAACAAACGAATCAATTCCCACACCTCCTGAACAGACCGAACCAATGATGCAAACTACCCCCGAACAAACTCACGTGCTGATTCTAGGAGTAGCTTTCGAACCAATCAATCGGTATTATACGACGCCATTCATACTTAAACCAATCACAAAACTAAACTCTGAACTCAAATCAGTAATCAAATCTACTCCCAAAATCACTAACCCTCTCGCTTCCAAATCAACTCCAAAACTAACCCCCGAAATTGAACACATTGTCGAACGCATTGCCCCACTAATCTCAAAACCAACTCCTAAATCAATCCCTACACCTGCTTTAAAACTTGAACTCAATAACAAACACATCTCCCCACTAACCTCAGAATCAACTCACGATTCAGTCTCTATACCCACCTCAAAACCTAAAATCACAACCAAACTCACCACCTCTCCAACTTTAAAACAAAATCTCGAATCCGACTCTATCACCAAACAGACCTCCAAACCACCCACTCAAAAATCACTCGTTCGGTTAATTTTGGAACCAACTCATGAATCAATCCCTATGGAACTTACAACTAAACTTATCATCCTCTCAACTCTAAAACAAGAACTTAAACCCACTATTGAACTTACCATTCCACCAACCACGAAACTGAACCCCAAACTCAAACATATCATCAAAGCTAAACTTAGCATCAAACCAAAACTTATCATCAAGCCTAAACCTACTATCAAAACTAAACCTATTATCGAATCTAAACCTATCCTTGAATGTGAATCTATCACTGAACCTAAACCCATAATCGAACTCGAACCTGTCATTGGAAACGAAACCAAACCGATCATTGAACTTAAACCCATCGCTGAATCCAGGCCCGAACCTATCATCGACCCAGCACCCATCCACAAGCTTGAACCCTCCATCAAAGGCAAACCCGCCATCAAATCTGAACCCATTGTCGAACCTGAACCTATCGTCAAACCTAAACTGATCACCGAATACAAACCTGACATCAAGCCTCCAACCATCAGTGAATCTAAATCGACCCTAGAACCTGACCCTACTGTCGAACCTAAACCAATCACCAAAGAAAAACCTGTCATCAAACCTCAAACTATCAACAAATCCAAGCCCAACATCAAACTTGAATGCATCATTAAACTCGAGCCTATTATCGAACACGAACCCAGTACTAAAATCAAACCTATTCTTACAACGCCAACCCCACTCACCTTTGAGCCTACCACAAAACCTATCAAGGAGTCGATCATCGCTCCCACTTTCGAAATCAAACCAAACTCAAATCTTACGACGCCAATCACCATCCAAATCAACATACCTCAAATCCCATCAAAACACGAAATCAACGTCACAACTAAAATCACTTCTGATCATCAGACGCAAATCTTCGTGGACCTCACAATCAAAACCTTCACCGAACTCCAATCGGTGACAAAACTACGATGTCAAACTCCTGATACTCAACCTCCTCAAAAAATTATAAATAAAATATTAAAACAACCTCACGATAAACCCAAAGTGCGAATCAAACCAAACAAGCATAATCAAACAAAACTGGACCGCCCCACACGTAGGAAAGGCCAACCTTGGCCTACACCTTCGCGTCTCCTCTTCCTACTCTACCTTTGCCTTATCTAATCACTACCTCTACAACACTACCGTCTCTCTCAACGATTTCCACTGCAACTTCACTCACAAACAACTTTCCAAGGATCCATAAATAATTCTAGAGAACTCTCCAATAACTTTATGCTTCAACTCTACGAGATGCCTCACTCCATCGAAAAACAAAAGAAGGTCCCTCCCGATAAGGAGACGTCGGACACAAAAAACCTATCGAAGGAAGAAATCAAATGACACCACACTTATTTTGATAAACCCTATACTATCCAAAACACTAACTTGAGCAGTCAATGAATTCAGGGAAGCATAAGCAAATTGTTAGAGCATTCCTGGTAATCTTATTAGGAAAGTATAAGCGAGCCGCGAGAGCATCCCTGACATCTTCACACTACTAGATGTCGTCGTACGGTGGTGGGAGGAGGATAAAACTCCTACTAACTATAGAATTTAATTATTTGATGGAGTTGGACCATGACGGAGAGCTCAATTATGGCACCGTATTATCCACCCGAGAAGAAAGTAGTTGACTACTATTTGAAAATTTGGTCGAATAAGAAGCCACCCTCAGATCAATAAACCTTACCTCCTCTTCACCCTTTATTTTCTCTTCAGACAATGAGTGAAATGATTTTCAAAATATCTTTCAGAATAAAATCAAAAACTCTCGAATGACAAGTGATGCAATCACTATTTATCTACCATTTCCCTCAATCCTTGTTGAAAACTACGATACATGATAATCGTTTTGTACTTACAAAATCAAGCCTGCCATGTGGTCGAAATAATCGAACTACTTTCCAACATGGGATCATTACTAATACACTCCCGGACATCTGTGAGGCCGATAAAAGTCCCACCATCACTTGACACTGGGACATTTTTTTTAAGAGCGCTAGCACCTTGGTAGTGATACTCAGGTCACAAGACTGATACCCCAAACTAGGGCATTTTTTTTATTTTTTCAATTTAGTTTTTGCTTTTCCACCTCGGATACCCCAAATTGGGACATTTTTATTTATTTATTTATTTATATTTTATTTTATTTTATTTTTTATCTTCTATCTTTTAGTTCTTACTTTTCTACCATGGGACCCCAAAACGAACACCTGAAATAAAATAATAGAGATGCACTCAAAACAATAAACACCATACTCTAATACTATCCATTCCCCCTTCTAACGTAATATACAATGACAAACATAAACAAACGTAAATGAAACAAACATAATAAGAGAAAAATATCGTTCATTCTCAACAATAAAGAAAAAAAATTAATAATTACAAACCTCTTAGGATTTAATATCCGGGATGCAAAATAAAAAGAAAGAAAAGACATTAAAAAATAAAAATGCCCTAAACTTTTAAATCCTAAGTTTATAAACAAAATTCAAAACAAAACCAAGCCCCTTAGCCTCTATTGATAACATACACCTCCTAAATCATAAAACAACAAGTGTCACCCTAACAAATATTCTCCACCTAATTAAATCTATGACAAACCTAGATAAGCCAATAGGATTAAAACACTTAAGACTCATCTAGCAACTTTAAATTAAACCCTAAATTCACACACTTCTAACAAGTATCATCTCAAATCAAATAAAAGACAAACTAAATACCTTAAACTTTAAACAAAAGAATAACTTTCTAGAATAAGACCTTGACTTGTTTGGGACCAAAAAAAGAAATGCCCCCAACAAACCCATCAGAACCAAGTAAACCCTCTAAACAAAACTCAATAAAATAAATTAATCTTGGGATAAACCCTCAATAAATTTGAAGTGAAACTCTAAACTAAATTAAATCCTAAAATAAATCAAACAAATCAAATAAATCCAACTAATCCATCAATAAATTAAATCAATAAACAAGCATAATAAAATTAAAAAAATGCCGCTTTATTTATAATTTAAAACTTTACAAATATCACCGGAGGCATACCTCCCGAATTACAACCCAAAATGAAAACCTAAAATTTAACATACAACTCAAAACGAAAACCAAAATTACAATGAGCCAAAACGAGGAGCAGAACGTCCAATCGGAGGCTTCAGAGATGTTGCCACCAGACTTGGAGAACTCAAATGAGCCACCGACAGAAGAGACAGAAAATGGATTAGAGATACATCCCTCCATTTGCAGCACCTCCTCTCCCTGCCGTCTTCACTTCCTCTGTAGCCGCCCCATCAACGCTGCCTTCACTGCTCCCTAGAAAGGAACGGTGTGAAGACCGACGCTCTCATTCCCAACACCGCCCATTCTCAGAACAATACTGTCCCCTGACATCACACTGGCATGAAGATCACATGAAATAACGAATATAGGAAGAAACCCCATCCCAATCTGACAGTTAAATCACTCAATATCGCTGAAACACGAATCTCAGAATGCTAGAACACTCAAAAAAGTCAAGACTCGAGACTAAACCCGAGAATGAAAAGCAAATGAAGACTCCTTTACTTATATAGAGTACGGCCTTAATCGCGTGCCTAAAAACGTGCGTGTAATCTAATCACGCGCTAGGAACATCACGCTCAATAGAAAACCCGCGCTCCTAACCAAGCGCGTAATACGACTGTCGCCCGTACAGATAGCGCGACCTTATGATTCCACGCTACCCACCAGCCGCACAATCTAATTAAACGAGTCACTTTTATCACGCAATTTGAAAGATCACCCATACACTGACCGGGTGATGCTTCAATCGTGTGCAAGAATCATAGTGTGCAATCCAATCACACGTTAACCTACACATGCGTAAATACTTCCCTTATACCCTGAATCACACGCCTGGAATCAGGCCCGTAATCAGTTCAAACGACTGATATCAGGCACTTAATTCTTGATTTGACCCAAAATTTACCCCTTTTCGAGCGAGAGTCCCCTTCGTCCCATCACATAGCCTCATGAGCCATTCAGAGTGAAAAGAGACCGTCACTCACTGTTGTCCCATCGCGTAACCAAAAAAGAACATTGACACGCCTCTGGCCCTATTGCAGATAAAACATATATGCCCCACGTGAGACCATCACCCCCTCACCACATCGTTCATTTCATGCAGCCACTCAAGCACGTCCCACCACAATGAAAACACACACACATGATACCACCTTGACATTCAGTCCCATCGCAAAATTATTGCCATTCCCTCATGGCCCATCGCGAAAAGCCAAAAATAAATCTCCCGAGAATGCAAATTCACCAAACAATAAAAAAAACAAGTCAATCACGATGTAACTACAACACAATCTCACCAAAACCCAAGATCTGCCAAAGAAAGAAACTAGACACACTTGTCACATGAACACCCTACCCAGCATAACGCTTAGCTCACTTCCCATCGCGGACACCACTATCCAAAAAATAAAAAATTCAAACAATACCAATCGCATTAAAAGAAGAAAGGGAGAAAGCATGTCCCATCACTGAAACAAAGAGCCTCCTCCTGAAGTGCCTGCCACAAACCTACCAAACGCCACTGCAATAAAAAGGCAAGAAGATGTGGAACTACTCCCATGCCCCATCGCATTTCACTACTGCCAAGCTACAGCGCGAACATCCCAACAATACCTCTCAAGTCCCATCACAGTACCACTACAATCACCAAGGCCCCATCACGACATCACGCCGCCAACCGCCAACCACCGCTTAAGCAACAAGCGAAGAAAAAAGGGTACCCTACTACTACATTGCACCTGAAACATTGCATTACAATGATAGCCACTAAGTCCCGCCGCGATGCTACAATACTACCAAAGTACCACCGCTACAATATTCCCAAGGTCTCACCGCACAATTCAGGTAAGTATCACCCCTAGGTAAGTATTACCCCCTTTTAAATTACTCGATATTTCTTCTAAATTATAATTATCTATGATTAAGTCAAAATGTTTTCAAAACCACCCGTCTCTCTCAACTCGTGAATTACTGTAGTCCCCCATAACAGGCAATCATCAGTATTCGTCGAGAAGGTTAGATGGAGTATCTAGCATACCAAGTGTCGTCTTGACAACCACATGAACAATTGGGTCCACAAATCCCGTACCGGTGGATCTGCTCGGCAACATCTCGGAAGTCACATTTTCGCCGTTTTACCACCAAATTGATCTTAAGTTAAAATCTCCAAAATTTCAAAACTCCTACCTCATTCTAAAATTTTTTATTTCAAAAAAATCTTTTTTCTCTTACTTGCAAAAAAATAAAAAAGAAGCAAAAAAAAAGGGAAAAGAACAAAATGAACAAAATACATAGACCCGACTCACCTTTCTTTAAATACCACAACCAACTACACTTAGCCTTGACCTTTAAATCCCAAAGCCCTTTGAACTCGTAATCAAATGCATACGCCACTGCGTAGGATCACTTATTCAGATGCAAAAAAAAAAACTCCAGATGAATCGAGCGCATATGCCACTGCGCAGAATTCGACTGAGCACGCTTCACAAAATTTACCTCAATTATCAGCCCAAATCAACCATTCCCCTGGGAAGCCAAACAATGAGTATACTCAATCTAAGAACTTACAAATGCTTATTGGAAACGAAATGCCTGACGCCCATTAGGGTGAGCAATGACGCGCCCGGTCTGACATAACTTACAAAAGCTTTTGATACTATATACTATTTCATCTCTTTATTATCGGTCCCTGAAACTTGTTTTGGACATTTAATTGATGCCTCGATACCTCGATTACACAAAATCCCTCTGTTAGCTCGCGCCATGCGACAGGATGCGTCATGCACCCACACCCCCAGAATATGTCCCTTGACAGCTACCATTTGCCCTTCAAATGCTCCATTTTAGCTTGTGCTGATAGATAAGAAAGCCAAGCTTGTCATGTCAGCATCACCAATTCACATTTGTGAATTCCCAAGAAATGAGAAGGCACCTCGAAAGAGGGGTGTCTACTTCTTCAACGCGTTCTTACTTCGCAAGAGCGCGCCAAAGAGGGGCATTTGTAGACACCCCCATTTCGCGCTCTCGGAGTACACGAATTTGTTTGGTCAGCCCTTGACCTTTTTAACCCTCGACATGGGACCATACAACTATACATGGCAAAACACAAGCTAAAATAATAACTTTGTGGCTCATATCCCAACGTAGGGAGGCTATATACTAAGCAATAGTATATAGTCAGGATACAGACTAGATTAATAGTCCTGCATTCCATTCTTGAGACTATACCCGGATAACCCTGAATTAAGAGCCTAAAAACCTACGCGTAAGTCGATCATGCTTAGAACCACAAGCGCGCGATCAGTCTCCTTTCAGACCAAACTTCCTTTCACAGACCATTTTGAGACTTGATTACGCGCCTGAAAACATACGCTCGATCGGATTGAGCACTACAGCACAAGCGCGCAATTGGCCTACGCCCGACCTAGTCTTACTATCCTTGACCCCTACGTTTCCTGGATTAAGCGCTTTAGGTAACACGCTTAATTGGATTACGCACGTCCCAACAAACACGTAATTAGTCCTAATTTCGTTAGGACTAGGAAAGCCGTTGAGTAATTCAGTCGGTCGCTCACTGAGTTGATGACCAACTCAAAGTAATTAAGCCCCAGAAAACTGGCTCGCAATTCAGTTAAACGTCCGAAAATGGGTGCATGATTGAATGAAAACCTATAAAAGCTTTTTTTCTCGAAGAGAGAGAAGAGGCTGTGAAATCTAGAGAGGAGAGACCGCAAATTCAAAAACCAGAGAGTTCTGAAGCAACCCCTAGAGCAAATTAGTCATGATTTTGAGATTCGATCTTCAATGATTTCTCTCTGCAGCCCCAACCCTAGGTAAGAATTTAATTTTTAGTTTCCGACCGTAGCTTCTAGTCTTTAGATTTAGGATTTTTCTTAGTTTTAATTATCAGTCTTAATTTTCAGTTTTAGACCGTAGCACTTTTTTTTTTTTTAGACCGTAATCTCTATATTTGGTTTCAATCCTCAGAGCCCGAAACTAGTCCTTAATCTGATGGTCTAATTCACCGACTCTTAAGGCCTAATTCTATTTTAAAATCTCAATTTACAATCCTATCATTAATCTATGGTTCTAACTCTTTGAGTTCAGAATCAGTCTTTAATCCTACGGTCTGATTTTTCTGATTTCGACTCCGATTTCAGTCCTTAGATTTTTTTTTTGGCCTTTAGTTTTAATCTTTAGATTCTAATTCTTAATTCTTAAGTTTTAGAATTCAGCCCTTAGAAAATCCCTGCCCAAATCCTTACTTTAGAGCCAACTAGGTCTCCCCCACCTTTTCTCAATTGTCAATCCTGTCACTTTTATATTTGGCTTATTTGAGGTATCAAATAGAGTTAGATTGGGGAAAAATTGGTCACGTTGGAAAGCTTATCTAAGTAGCTTTCCAACGAGCCAAAAAATGTGCAATTCTGACATATATCGAAGAAGTTATGGTCAATTTTCGGCCGCTGCACAAAAAGTGATGTTTTTCAAAACTCCTAGTTGAATTAGGATTAGTATCTTTATTATATTATTTTATAAAATAGGATTTATGGTAAAAGCCTATAAATAAGACCTTTACCTCCTATCCAATTTTCCTCTATACAATTTTCCTCTATATAATTTCCCTCTATACAATTTCTCTCTGCACAATTTAGACGATTTCTACAGGTAATTCCTTAATCCTTAGTTTTCTGGTTCTAGTTCTTAGGTTCTAGAACCAGTTCCCCCTTTTTTATTCTAGTTTTAGATTTAGGTTCTAGCTCTCTATTTCTTAAATTCTAGATCTTAGGTCTTAATTTAAATTTCTAATTTTCTAATTCTAGTCCTTAGGTAATAGAATCGGTCCTTAATCTCACGGTCCAAATTCTCCTCATTACGACCCCGATTGTGGTCCTTAGATTTTACCTCTAGTCTTAATTTCTCATAATTCTAAAATTTGCTTTATAGTTATGGTTCTTAATTTTTTTTTTCTTTTAGCCCTAAAATCTTAGCCCTTAAATACCAATCATCAATCTCTCAATCTATAAAAAAATTACTTTATAATTCAAATTCAGTCTTTTCAATTTTCAGCCATCCGATTTGCCAAAGGGAGCTTACGGAGGGTACTCGGGAATGAGGCCAATCCTCCTTAGCATAACGGTCCACACCCCCCTTTTTTCGTTTATTTATTTCGTTTAATTTTATTTCAATAAAACTAGCATGCTTATTTAAAATAAAAATTTTCATAAAATTGGCATATTTAATTTAGTTAGAGTTTTATTCAAATCAGTACAATTCTAATCAGTCATAACATAATTAAGAACGATTGTACTCCTAGTACAATTAGGAGACTAATATTAATTAGACTTCTAATAGGATTAGGAAACTAAATTAATTAGAGCTCTAATAAGATTAAAACGTTTAAATTAATTAGACTCCTAGTGGGATTAGGAGACTTAATTAAATTAGACTCCTAGTAGAATTAGGAGACCCTTTCTTAATCAGACTCCCGGTAGGATTAGGGGACTAAATCAATCAGACTCCTAGCAGGATTAGGAGACCAAATCAATCAGACTCCTACTAGGATTAGGAGACCAAATTAAATAAGATCCCAGCAGGAATAGGAAAACCAAATCAGTTTCACTAAAGGCAACCCACAGCTGCTGACGTTCGTAGCGGACGATTCAGTGAAGGAGTTCAACCTGCAACTCCTCGCTTCCCTTTATAGAGTGATCACTAACGTGTTGCAGCGTCGATAAATATCTGCAGTTGGCGATCGCATCTTCTCAGGTATTCTTCATTTAGAATTCGCCTCTTTAATTTCAGCATTTAATATTTCCTAATTTATTACTGCATCACCACCATCGCCAGAGTCCACTCAGGATAGAATTGGCCCACTGATTCTGGGGACCGAAAGGAACTCAGAAAAAGCGCGTACCAACAGTGTTTCATCTAGCTGCTCTAGCTGTGTGAGTAGGACAATTCTCCTCTCGTCTAAGGATAGCTCACCATCGAGTTGAATCCATAAGGATGGCACTTGTATCTCCTATGGTAGGACTACCTCCATCCCTGAGGTAAGGAGGTAGAGAGTTTGGCCAATGGTCGTACGAATAGAGGTCCTATAGGCCCAGAGTGCTTCTGATAGTCGTTTGGGCCAGTTAGCTCCATTACTTGTTTCTACTGTTCATTTCAAAATTCAAATCAGCGTTTTGTTCATAGCTTCTGCTTGTCTATTTTCTTGAGGGTAGAATGATGATGAGTGGCATAGATCAATTTTATATTTCTTGCATAACTTTTTCATCTTCTCTTCGATGAAATGTGGTTCATTTTCGATGATAAACATCCTGGGTACTCCAATCCTGGTGATGATATTCCGAATGATAAACCTTACGAGTGTTGAAGTGGTGATCCTGACATAAGATTCAGCTTCTACCCATTTGGTGTGGTATTCGGTCGTTGTAAGTATAAACGCATGCTTGTTAGTGTTCCCAATTGTGTCTGTGAAAGGTCCGATGACATTGAAGGCCCACATCGAAAATAGGCATGGCAAGGTCATAGTATTCAATGCAACTGATGGAGCTTTGATGAGTGTGGTGTGTTCTTGTTATTGTTTGTAGGATTAAACGTAGAGGTGGAAATCTCTAATCATCGTCGGCCAGAAGTATCCTTATCGTGTAACTTGATCAGCAAGCCTCTGTCTACCAGAGTGGGCGCCGCAGGCACTGGCGTGTGCTTCTTAGATGATGTATTATCCTTCGGTAGTCGTGACGCATCATAGTAGTACTCCTTTGGTGAAGGTTTCTTTGTATAACATTTCACCGAGTATGTAAAATCGGGCACATCAGTTCCTTATAGTCTTCCGTTCGATCTTCGTGACATATGGAGGGATGTGTTGATGCTTTAAGACGTTCTAAATGTCGAAATACCATGGCTGTCCATCGTTGGTTGGTGATTTTTTAAATCTAAACATAGCAACTTCAGTTTCTACCTTGACGTACTTTTTCAAAGTGATTGCTTCATTTGGTCCTGTACTAGTGGGGAGGATCAGTAATTCTCTTTTGATGGTCCATGCTACCTCATAAGGGGGTGCTGTTAATTTTTCGATGAAGAAGGTCTTGGTACTTTGGCCGATGGGTATTTGAATGACTTAGGCTAACATGGCTAAGAAATCTATGAGCTCGTTTTCTAGTGTAGGGATGTGCGTGAAAGAGATTCTTTCAAAAATTTTTACCAAATATTGAGCAGTTTTAGGTATGCCATTAGTCTCCTTTCCTTCATTTTCCATTCTCCTATACCTTGTGAGATTACTAGCTTGGAATCACCGATAGTTTTTAATTGTTTAACACCTAATTTCAATGTTGCTCGTAGTCTAGCTATAAAAGCTTCGTATTCTACGACATTGTTAGTGACAGGGAAATCTAATTGAAAGGCCTTAGGTATAACTACTCCTTCTGGACTTAGGAGGACTACCCCGATCCCTCTTCCTTTGTGATTTAGAGCACTGTCGAAGTAAAGGGTCCATGAGGTCTTGTCGGGCTCTTCATTATGAATTATGAGTAGGTCATCATTAGGGAAATTTGCGTGTATGGGCTCACTGCTCGAGAGTGAGAGATCTGTGAGGTAATCTGTGATTGATTGTCCTTTGATTGACTTCTACGTGACATAAGTAATATCGAATTCTTGCAAGAGCATATACCAGTGAGCTTTCTTTTCTGATGTTGCGGGCTTCTCAAATACGTATTTCAGAGGGTCCATTCGGGCTAGTGCTAGTATTTTATGTGCTCCGAAGTAGTGCCGTAATTTGGTTGAGGCCCACACTAATGTGAGGCTAG
This sequence comes from Chloranthus sessilifolius, assembly GCA_021018995.1. Taxonomy (NCBI): domain Eukaryota; kingdom Viridiplantae; phylum Streptophyta; class Magnoliopsida; order Chloranthales; family Chloranthaceae; genus Chloranthus; species Chloranthus sessilifolius. Next base: position 149,767,073 of record CM037584.1, on the reverse strand, counting down.
TGTTCTCCATTAAAGTGTCTTTTCGTTCGTACTCAACCATCGTCCTACTGAGGTAGTAGATAGCCTTCTCTCTCTTACCGTCTTCTTCATATTATCCCAGAATCACTCTTATTGCTTTGTCATTCGCTGAGAGGTATAGGATTAGGGGTCTTCTGGGAACTGGTGGAAACAGTATTGGCAGGCTAAGGAGGTACTTTTTGATATTGTCGAAGGCTTGCTGACATAGGTCATCCCATTTGTACTCAGTTCCTCCTTTAAGTAGTTTGTAGAAATGATCGTATCTGTCTGAATGCTGAGAGGTAAATCTCCTGATGAATTACAATCTTCCTATCAGTCCTCGTAATTCTTTAATATTACTGGGAGGTGGCATCTCAAGGATAACTCTTACTTTAGCAGTGTTGACTTCGATCCCTCGCTTGCTGACTATGAAACCGAGTAATTTTTCAGAGGTGACTCTGAAGACACACTTCTTTGGGTTTATCTTTAGCTGATACTTTTTAGCTCTTTGTAGTACCAATTGGAGTGCTTCAACATGTCCTACTCATGTTTGAGACTTCACTAATATGTCATTGACATAGACTTCTACATATTTATGCATCATATCGTGAAAAATAGCCATCATGGTATGTTGGTATGTGGCTCCTACATTCTTGAGCTCAAAAGGCATGACGACATAGCAATAAGTCCCCCATGTTGTGGTGAAAGAAGTCTTCTCTTGATCGGACTCTATTAATTTGATCTGATTATATCCAGAGAAACCATCCATAAAGGATAGCATCTTGTGTCCAGCAATGCTATCGACTGGAGTGCCAATGTGTGGAAGCGGGAAGTCATCTTTTGGGCATGCCTGGTTGAGGTTTTGAAGGTCAATGCAAACCCATACTCTACCGTCTTTCTTAGTGGCAGGTACTATGTTGGCGACCCACTTGGGGTAGAGGACGACTCAGATGAATTTGGCTTTGTGCAATTTGATAACTTCCTCTTTAACTTGAAGGACTGTTTGTGGGTGCACCCTACAGAGTTTTTGCTTAACAAGCTTTGCATCGAGTTCTAAGATAAGAAGATGTTCTACTAAACTCGAGTATAAACTAGGCACATCCTCATAGGACCATGCAAAGGAATCGAGGTGCTCTTTTAGAACTTATGCAATCTATTGATGTTCCTTGGCATTGAGCGTTGCGGTAATCAGTAGCTTCTTGGGTTTCTCTTTAGTACCAAAGTTAAGTTCTTCTGTGGGTTTCGCGACGGCTTGGGTTTGCTCACTGAAATGCTTAATAACCCGTTGGAAGTCTCGTGCCTCCTCGGCGATTGGTGTTCCTTCTTCATCTTCAATAAGCTCGTATACTACAAAGTTGCTACACTGGGGATTCGATTTTGTGAAAGATAGTCCTTCATCAGTGCAATCTATGACTGAGAGATCTTTGGTAAGGTGAAGGTCAAGGCTATTGACTCTTCTCTCAAAGTCATGAAGTATCTCATGCGGTATGATCACTGTCTTGTCATTTTGCCTAGATGCACTGCGTCCTCGTGCGGGAGATGGGATAGAAGTCTTAGGAGAAATGTCTCCTTGTTCGCTGCACACTTGATTCCGGATGAAGGGTTCCCTTTCTTTTCTGAGATTTTCTGATTTTTTTGAATTTTGTATTCCTAAATTTTTAGGGTTTTTTATTTGTTTTACTTTTCTGATTTTTGATAATAAATATGGTATAGGGTCAGTCGTCTCAAAAGGTGCTTGGAGGTTGCTTCCTCTAACTGAGGGAGCGAGATGGCTGCTAGAATCGTTCAGGCAATTCTTCGAGAAACGTGGACTTGTTGTGATTTTGGAATTTTTTTTTTTGAGTCCTCATCTGATGAGATTTTTTGAATAAGCGATATTAGTGACAGTGGCACCAACATTGGGATTTCTTCTATCACATTGATTGCCTCTTCTTCGAAGAAACTCTGGAGATTGTAGTCATTCGAACTATCCTCCTCTGAGTCATAACATAATGGTTCTTCCGATCGAGGGAGATCTCCTAAGGGATCCTCAGGGGTAGCGAGCTCTTTCCCTTAAACTTCATAGTATGTTAGGATATGCACGCTCGACAGCGAAGCTGATAATGATGAGAAATGCAAGGAGATCCCGAAGGACATTCCCATCCTTCTAAGTTAGAGTCGAAGATGGTATCGAATTCATCTTCTTGATCTGATAGTGTTTGAAGTCCTAGGTTAGCTTACTCTGCTAACTCGAGTGCAGGGAAGTCTATCCAGTAGTCCTCGTCATCACTTAGGGGAGGCTGCCATACTTCTGTTGGGGAATTCCAGTGTGCTGATTTATGGTGTAAACATCCAGAGAAAACAGAGATGGGTTCAGCACAGTTAGGAAATCCTAGACCTGCAAGATACAAGGTCCTTTGTAGCAAGTTTTAAAAGTAAGTAAGGGGAAGTCCACAGAGAGGTGGTTTGGAATTGAGTAAATCTCCAGATCTGTAAGAGATCTGGCACCCTAACTAATGTTGATCTAGTTAAAAGACAGGGGAGAGATTAGATTGGAGTTTCACTTAATCTAAACTACAATAAAGATGCAGATTGTCTTAGATCGAATCTGGAGCCCCAGGTCTTGCAGATGGAGGGTTTAAAAACTCAGAAAATGGAGAAGAACAGCTTGGAGATTGTTTTCACTGCAATCAGGTTGAGCTAAGCATATTACAGGGGTTCAAAAGCACACAAGTCCCTCAGCCGGCCACAAGCACAGCTGCAGGGTATAAATTCCACTCCAAATCACAGGATCCACCTGGCCTTAAGGCTATGATCTGTCCACTTTAATGGTCACAAACCATCCTATAGACTTTATTGAATTCATGGATTGCAGCAGATGAATCCAATTGAGGCCTGAGATTAGATTTACCTTAAGGCTATGATCTCTCCACTTTAATGGTCACAAACCATCCTAGAGATCTCCTACAAAGTAAGAGCCTCAATTAGAACAATTAAAACCACTACAGATGCTACAATTTCTAGGTCACAGACGCAGGAAATTACAGGGATATCAGATCCAGGGAATTCAGATGATATCCAAGAGGTCTACCAGTTAAGTGGGTGAGCTGATCAAGCAACTTCTCTACACAAATCCGATCGAGCACCAAAAGGAATCAAACGAGCTTTAGATCTAATTAAAACATTGAAAATAGCATTTACATTACAAACAAGGTCACTCTTACAATGGAATGCTCTCAGATCTGTAGTCTGTGCAACAATTGCTCTATCCGCACGAATTCATCCTTCTTTAGCCTTCAGATCTTATAGAAAACTTCTTTAACTGTACGAATTCTTCCTTTCTTTGCTTTCAGCTCCTATCGAACTCTTCAGGTGACCAATTGATAGGACATTTTCAACCTATTCTCACTTTCTTCACCTTGCCCTGCTATAGCCACGCGCTCTAAGGGTTCAATGATGAGCTACCCTTTGGTGTGCTATTGCTGAGTTCGTCCTGTGCTGAGAGATGGCTCCTTGTTGGGCATTCTTTAGTGCTTTTCTTTATTAGTATCTTCTTTTATTGTTGTCTACAAAATTCACTTGACAGGGGCTTATTAGTGTGCTCACAGGTCTATCAATGGTTAGGTTATAGGGTGAAAAGTGGCATTTTTCACCACTTAACACACCCCCAAACCTAAGCTTTGCTAGTCCCTAAACAAAGGAGAATTAAAAGGAAATAAAATTGCCACTTTCGTAGGGAGCACGGATACATTTAGCATATGCACCAAGCCTTTTAAACCCCTAGGTGATCCCTAGTGGAGGAGTGAAGTCTCCTGAGGGTTTTCAGTGAAGGTAGCCACAAACTCCAATACACTTAGTTAATAATAGTGCAACCTGTTAAAGCCGAGTTTAAACAAATCAAATAAATTCACACCATGCCCATTCATTAAAGGAAATTCAACAGAAAAACATCCATTTGAAAATATGAAAGTTTGCTGAAATCTCTCCATCATCACTCAGTTTGTGTCAAGGCATTTCTCCTGAAATTTTATGCATAACTCACCATTAATTTGAGGATCCTGCTCAGATACTTCCCCCATCAACTGGATTTCAGAACCAAGTCTCATCAGGGCTGTTCACTCATCAGTATAGAGAAGAGGGGTAAATCATATCACTCAGCTCAATAGCAGTTACAGCCCTCAAATAGGACTACAAGCAGGAGCATAGGCATTGCTTGAATTTCTGACTTTTTCAGCTCTTTACACCATAGATTAAGCAAATTCTCATCTCCACATGCCGACTCAATCCACTTTCAGATCAATAAGGACTTTTTATTTGGGTTGTAATGTGACTTAGGGATGAGGTTTGTGAAAGAGCACAAGGAGTAAACATGGTTCAAAATTGAGAAATCAGTAAAGGTAAGGAGGTGATCTAGACTCTAATTCAGCACAATTCCATCTACTTCTTGAATTTTCAGAGCCAAAGTGGCTAGCTTCTTCTCTTCCTTCCAATCTTTCAATGAAATGACTTCTCTTTCTCATTCTTTTGCTCTCTCGTTTTTTTTTTTTTTTTTTCAAAAAAAAAACAAAATAGAATACCACCAACTGTGTTTTTCTTTCTTTTAACCAGATTTAACACCTTGCTCCTCTAACCTTGCTCCTCCTTCCTCTTCCTGATTTCTCAGATTGAGGGTGAACTGAAATAGGTCAACAGGTTTTGGGTTTAGAATTTCTGGTTTTCATCAAAGAAAATTGGGACTTTTAGGGCTCAAGTGGCGTGCATCAAGGGCAGTTCAAAGGTGGGAAAATTTTAGGCTCAAACTGTCCAAGGGATGGCCTTACTTCATGTCCTCAATGTCATGAGTGCTGTCAAGCTGTTTCAATTTGGATTTGCCTAACTTCTAGTGATTAAAATTAAGTCCAGTCAGCTCTCATAGTAGAGGAAATTGCCAAGACACTCTTCGAAGAAATTTTCAGGCCCAATTCTCACTGGGTATGGCCTTCCATCTAATTTTTTGGGGAGTATCCTCACAGTTTCTTCTCATTTCTAGTTTACTACACATCAAAAGATTTCTTCAAAAATTCTTGACATTTGCTTCATGAAAAATGTTAAAACTTCAGCTTGCTTCAGTTGCAAATGGTTTTTAAAGTTTCCTTAACAACAAATATGAGGTGAATTCATTCTCTTTTCAGTTATTCCTTTTCAACTTTGCTGCACTACAATTAACTAATTTATTGGCATCCATGCCACACCCCCAAACCTAAACTAAACAGTGTCCCCACTGTTCTTAGCAGAATGGGTTTACTGGTGTAGACATCCAGAGAAAATAAATGGAACAAGTAATAAATAGAGAAGCAACAAATGAAACGAACAAAACATTTAATTACAAATAACTGAAACAGATATGTGGACAAAATCTCCTTTGGAAAAAAAAAAATGTCCCCCCTGGCTCAGGGATATCTTCAGCCTGTGTCAGGTGGAAGAGGAACTGCAAGCCAGGGGGGAAGAAAAACAAAAAGAGTGGGATCAGGGGGCTGGGGGTGGGGTGGTGGATGAGGATGAGGATGATGGGGGGGAAACAGCCGGTGAGTCGGTCTTCTGCCTCTTCTTCTCCCTCTTTCGATTTTTCTTTTTCTCCTTGACAAGGATTCGCTGTTCCTCGTCATATTCATCCTAGAGAAATTGAAGAGGATCAGGCTCGACCGGTGGTGGTGGTGGTGGCCAGACTGGGAAGAACTTGGTGGGCAAGTCTTGAGGTTTGTCGTCTGCCATGAGTGTGGGCTGGAAGAGTTGGGCCGGTTAGGGGGGAATGGATGTGTAATGACCGGACGAAGTCAATATTTAAGGTGCATGGGCATTGAAATATGAAACGATGCAATAAAAGTGGCGCATTCTTCCAGGCTTGGGAAATGGAAATGAAGGGCGGGAATGAATGGAGTGGTGGTCGCTGTGTGGGAAATGGAGCGTGGACTGCATGATGGGCTAAATTTAGGAGGGAAGATAAGTTAAGGAGGCATGCGCCATAAATGCTGAAGCACTGAGAGAGGTTTAGGTATTCAGGAAATGCACAGGATAGGACCACCTGATCGATACGGGTGTGAAAAATGATTTCGATAGGATGACGAGAATGGTGGCGATAGGTCAAGGTGTCCTATCGAAGACTTGGTAGTCAAAGCTTACAAAAGGTACAAGTCGATAGGATCTCGACAGGGGGAACCTTCCATTCGATAGGTTGGAATTCGACGTGATTCATCATTTCGATAGGTTCCGATAGGTACCCTGAACCTATCGAAAAGTTTCTGTTGCCTTATTTAACCTATCGAGGGGTTGGTTTCACCTATCGTTAAAGCTCAGTGCCCCTCGAAAACGTCCAGAATCCTATCGAAATCATCAACCGTCTTATCGAAGGGTTCTAAAAGCCAATAGTTGGATATTTGAGTGTAGTGCTCAGTCTCAGCATCCTGAAAATTTTTCTGCTAGGCCAGCAGACACTTTATTGATACAAATAAATCACATATTTTACATATGATACAAGCAAAAATCAGCTATTAATCTGGAGGGTCTTGAAGATCGATGCTCTCCTCAGGCTCACAAATCTTGTCCACACACAGTTTGAGCCTCTGGCCATTGACCTTCATGACTCTACCATCTGTAGGGTCCCTGACTTCAACAGCTCCAGATGGGGAAACATGTACAACTATGAAGGGTCCATCCCATCTGGACTGTAACTTTCCTGGAAAGAATTTTAATCTAGAATTGAACATCCACACCTTATCATTGGGTTTGAATTCTTTCCGTAGCAAATGTCTGTCGTGGAAGGCTTTGGTCTTCTCTTTGTAAGTCTGAGCATTGGCGTATGCTTCCAATCTGAGCTCCTCCAGCTTAGCTAACTGCAGTTTCCTATCTATACCAGCAGAGTTGGAATAAGAATTTATTGCTTTAATAGCCCAGTATGCTTTGTGTTCCAATTCAATAGGCAAATGGCATGCCTTGCCATAAACTAATCTGAATGGGGACATACTTATGGGGGTCTTATAGGCAGTCCTATAAGCCCATAAGGCATCTGTCAATTTCATGGACCAGTCCCTCCTATCACTTCTTACAGTCTTCTCTAAAATGTATTTGATTTCCCTGTTGGAAATCTCTGCTTGCCCACTGGTTTGTGGGTGGTAGGGACTGGCTACCCTGTGGGTCACAGAGTACTTTTCCAGCAGCTTATCAAAAGGTTTATAACAGAAGTGGCTTCCCCCATCGCTAATGATGGCTTTGGGAATGCCAAACCTGGAGAAGATGTTATCTTTGAGGAATTTAATGACAACTTTGTGGTCATTTGTCCTTGTAGCTATGGCTTCTACCCATTTGGACACGTAGTCCACAGCTACAAGGATGAAATTATATCCACAGGAGGGGGGAAATGGTCCCATAAAGTCAATACCCCAGACATTAAACAATTCGACCACAAGTATGGGCTGCAAAGGCATGGAATTCGTCTTAGTAATACTTCCCATCTGCTGGCATTGAGGACAAGCTTTACAATATTGCCAAGCATCTTTGAACATAGTAGGCCAATAGAAACCACTCTGAAGCACCTTCGCAGCAGTCTTGTTACCACTGAAGTGGCCCCCACAAGCTTGCTCATGACTCATGGTTAAAATGTGGTAGAACTCTGTTTTTGGTACACATTTTCAAATTACTTGGTCTGGACAATGCTTAAAAAGATAAGGATTCTCCCATATATAGTGTTTGATCTGGGAGAAAAACAAGTTTCTATCATTCTTGTTCCAATGCAGAGGGATCCTTTTTACAGCAAGGTAGTTCACGATATTAGCAAACCAGGGCATACTAATCTCCACAGCAAACAACTGCTAATCTGGAAAAGAATCATTGATGGGAAGGCTCTCTGTTTCTGCAACTTGGATCCTGGACAGATGATCAGCAACCACATTTTCAACTCCCTTCTTGTCTTTAATCTCCAAATGAAATTCCTGTAAAAGGAGAATCCATCTGATCAATCTTGCTTTGGCTTCCTTCTTAAACAAGAGGTATTTCAAGGCTGAGTGGTCAGTGAACACAGTGATTTTGGAGCCCAACACATAAGATCTGGATTTTTCTAAAGCAAAGACAATGGCTAACAACTCTTTCTCAGTCATGGTGTAATTCAATTGAGCATCAACCATGGATTTACTAGCATACGCCACCACACATGGTGCCTTGTATCTTCTTTGTCCCAAGACAGCCCCCATAGCAAAGTCTGATGCATCACACATCAGCTCAAATGGCAAAGAGAAATCAGGGGCTTGTAGAATAGGAGCTATAGTCAAGCAAGTTTTTAGCTGCTCAAAAGCAGCCAGGCAGTCATCATTGAACTCAAAGGGTACCTCTTGGCACAACAGGTGGCACAGAGGTTTGGTGATTTTGTTGAAGTCCTTAATGAATCGCCTATAAAACCCAGCATGGCCCAGAAAAGACCTGACTTGTTTGACAGTGTTGGGAGGGGGCAGATGGGAAATTAAGTCAATCTTATCCTGATCAACCTCTATTCCCTTGTGGGAGACCACATGTCCAAGGACAGTGCCTTGAGTCACCATAAAATGACTCTTTTCCTAACTTAGGACCAGGTTGGTCTCCTCACACCTCTGCAGCACAGAACTGAGATAGTGTAGGCATTGGCTAAAATCATCTCCATAAATGGAGAAATCATCCATGAAGATCTCCAAAAACTTGTCAATCATGTCAGAAAAAATGGCATACATGCATCTTTGGAAAGTGGCAGGAGCATTGCATAGCCCAAATGGCATCCTCCTGTATGCAAAGGTCCCAAATGGGCAAGTGAATGTGGTTTTTTCTTGGTCTTGGGGGTAGACAGGGATTTGATTGTACCCTGAATATCCATCAAGGAAACAGTAATATGCCTTGCCTGCCAGCTTGTCTAAAATTTGGTCTATGAAGGGCAATGAGAAGTGGTCCTTGCTGATTTTTTCATTGAGCTTTCTGTAATCGATGCATACTCTCCAACCAGTGGTTTGTCTAGTTGGAATTAGTTCTCTTGAATCTGCTTCAACAACTGTGATGCCAAATTTCTTGGGCACTACCTAGGTAGGTGCCACCCATTGGGAATCCGAGATAGGGTATATGATGCCAGCATCGAGGAGTTTGACTACCTCCTTCATCACAACTTCCTGCATGTGAGGGTTGAGTTTCCTCTACATCTCTCGAGAAGGTTTGTCACCTTCCTCAAGATGAATCTTATGCATGCACACAGCAGGATTAATCCCCCCTAAGTCTGCAATGGTCCATCCTATTGCCCTCCTATGCCTTTTTAGCACACCAAGTAGTTCTCTTTCCTGCTCAATGGTGAGGGAAGACGAGATTATCACAGGCAATTTGTTGTTGTCTCCTAAAAAGGCATATTTCAAAGCTTTCGGGAGTTTCTTTAACTCCACCTCTGGGGGGCTGATGAGGGAGGATAATAGGGGTGTCTTGGAGGGGGGTGGAAGAGGCAGCAAAGTAGGCTTCCATGGATGGAGCTTTGCTGGTTCTGCTCTGGAAGAGACAAGCTACACATGCTCAATTTCAGAGGTGAGAGGCTTTTCTACCTCTGGTTCCTTCGATACTTTAGCTAGCTCATTAGACCATTCCTTATAATGCAACATCATATTCACATTTTTTGCACAACCTCATCTATTATATCTAGAGAAAAACAATCCTCATCAGGATGAGGTTGATTGGTTGCGTTGTAGACATTCAACTTGACCTTCATATTTCCAAATGACACTTCCATTATTCCAGACCTGCATTGAATACAAGCGTTAGCTGTGGCCAAAAAGGGTTTGCCTAGGATCACAGGTATGGAGGTGGCATTCCTACCTGGTTCCATATCTAGCACCAAAAAGTCAGCAGGATAAAAGAATTTATTAACTCCCACCAAAACATCCTCGATTATCCCCACAGGTTTCCTTTCAGATCTATCAGCCAGCTGTAGAATTGCCTAAGCCTAACTTCTCATATACTGAATATGGAAGAAAATTTACTGGCTCCCAGATCTAATAGGGCCTTGTCAATGGTATGATCCCCAATGATGCAGGGGATGGTGGGAGTCTAGGGTCTTGAAGTTTGGGGAGAGTTATAATGGACAAGACATGCTTAACTTTTTCTACTGAAAAGACTTTCTTGGATAGGTGTATCCTAGACTGTCTTTTATGGGTGCACAGGTCTTTTAAGAATTTGGCATAGGCTGGGACTTGTTTAATGACATCAAGTAAAGGCAGATTGATTTTTACTTATTTGAAAGTCTCCATCATTTCCTTAATTTTACCTTGCCCTTTGTCAAAAGGAGAAGGTCCTTGCAATGCCTTAGGAAATGGCAAATGTGGGGGTGCTCCCTCACTTGCAACCTTAGCCAATGGGACTTCTTTTTTTTTAATTTTTTTTCTTTAGGATCCTCTTTATTAACAATTGGTTGCTCCTGCAGGTCCACCACTGGTGGTCTTTGTTGTGTTTTAGGAGAAATCCCTCCATTCTCTTCCTCCAAGCTTCTCACAGGCTCACAGCCCACTTGATTGTCCACTAGCCTACCACTTCTCAAAGTTGTAACAGATTTGGCTTTGTCATAAGTGGAGGAAACTTCACCCACTACAAATTGTCTTCGTGGGTTGTTCTGTGGTTGGGTGGGCAGCCTTCCTCCCTCTCTCCTAGTGAGAACATCAGACAGCTGACCAAGTTGGTCCTCTATCTTTTTTATGCTCTGATTGTGAGAGTGCACAGTTTGGGTTAAGGTGTTCAAGCTCTGTAATGAATATAGAACTTGTTCCTCAAAGGATGGTGCTCTCACAGCTGGAGGGGGTGTGCAGCTTACTGCACAGGAGGAGCTACATGTTGGGCCATGGGTTGCTGATACTGAGGCCTTGGGGCATAACCTTCTCGATAGGGCTGAGCATTTCTGTAGGGCATGGGCTGCTGGGGCTGCTGCTGCTGCTGCTGGCTAGGGTATCCATCTTGTCTCCACCTCAGATTGGGGTGGTTCCTCCATTGCTACCCAACAGCAGGCTGCTGTCCATAAGACTGAGCTGCAGCCACATGCTTTGTTATAAAATCAGGAAATTAGTCAGCAGATGGGCATTCTTCCAAGGGATGAGCAGGGGACTGACATATGGCACATGCCTCCTCCACTCTAGTAGCCACAGGTGACTGCATTGCTCCCATCAGTCTTTCAAATTTAAGAGTTAAGTTGTCCACTTTCCTTTCCAACTCACTTGGCACACTCACTTCATATATCTTTCCTCTTGAGGTGTTCTCTTTCATCAATTTAGGAGGCTCTAGATCTCTTGCTAAGGTTTCCCTTTACATAGAGTTCTCACTGATGATGTCAAAGAGCTCCCATGCCTCCTCAGCAGTTTTATGGAGATAGGTGCCACCACAAGAGGCATCTATCATATCTCTGCTTTTAGCATTAATTCCCTGATAAAAGCTTTGAACCAATTGCCATTCAGGGATTTGGTGGTGGGGGCATTTCTTGAGGAGTTCCTTAAATCTCTCCCAGGATTGATGAAAGTCTTCAGTTGGCTCTTGGGTAAAAGAGATGATACCCTTCCTCAACTGGCTGGTCTTTGACATAGGAATGAATTTGGCCAGAAACTGACATTGGAGATCACTCCAAGACTGAATACTGTTAGGTGGAAGCATGGACAACTAGGTCCTGGCTCTGTCTTTTAATGAAAAAGGAAAGAGCCTCATCCTAGTGGCCTCCTCCCCCAAACCTGTGATGTTGAAGGTAGTGCATAGTCTTAAGAATTCGTCTATATGCTTATAAGGGTCCTCCTTGGTCAGGCCATGAAATGAGGGTAACATCTTAATGATGGAAGATTTGATTTCATAGTTTCCTTGAGCAACAGGGAACTGAATGCAGAAGGGGGAATTGTAGATCCCTGGTGCATTAAATTCCTTGAGAATTCGAGGCTACTGCTGCTCACCCATTTCAAAAGATTCAATTTCAATGGTTGTGGATGTAGTTGGTCTGGATCTGAGAAGTCTTTCAACCTCTGGATTTAGCGGAATAATCTGAGGTTGATGAGTTCTCCTACCAAACATACAACACTCACAAACTGAATGGAGAATAAATCCTCACACAACTGAAAGAAGCAGCACAACTGACTAATTAATCTAAAAAATAAATATAAAAAAATCAGCAGATCTGAAAAATAAACAGGGGAAAAAGGGATGCAAACTATAGAGCAGCCTTCAGCATGGCTCTCCTCTCACTCTGTACTCAGATTTGATGGAATGCGCAAAAAAAAATACTAAAAAATAGCAAAACTTACAAATGCAGTTAGTTAAATCAAACACACAGTTACAGATTTATAAAATAAAACTAGATCTACCAAATTCACAAACACCTCCCCAGCAGCGGCACCAAAAACATGTTGGGGAATTCCAGTGTGTTGATTTATGGTGTAAACATCCAAATAAAACAGAGATGGGTTCAGCACAGTTAGGAAATCCTAGACCTGCAAGATACATGGTCCTTTGTAGCAAGTTTTAAAAGTAAGTAAGGGGAAGCCCACAGAGAGGTGGTTTGGAATTGAGTAAATCTCCAGATCTGTAAGAGATCTGGCACCCTAACTAATGTTGATCTAGCTAAAAGACAGGGGAGAGATTAGATTGGAGTTTCACTTAATCTAAACTACAATAAAGATGCAGATTGTCTTAGATCAAATCTGGAGCCTCAGGTCTTGCAGATGGAGGGTTTAAAAACTCAGAAAATGGAGAAGAACAGCTTGGAGATTGTTTTCACTGCAATTAGGTTGAGCTAAGCATATTACAGGGGTTCAAAAGCACACAAGCCCCTCAGTTGGCCACAAGCACAGCTGCAGGGTATAAATTCCACTCCAAATCACAGGATGCACCTAGCCTTAAGGCTATGATCTACCAACTTTAATGGTCACAGACCATCCTATAGACTTTATCGAATCCATGGATTGCAGCAGATGAATCCAATTGAGGCCTGAGCTTAGATTTACCTTAAGGCTATGATCTGTCCACTTTAATAGTCATAGACCATCCTAAAGATCTCCTACAAAGCCAGAGCCTCAATTAGAATAATTAAAACCACTACAGATGCTGCAATTTCTAGGTCACAGACATAGGAAATTACAGAGATATCAGATCTAAGGAATTCAGATGATATCCAAGAGGTCTACCAGTTAAGTGGGTGAGCTGATCAAACAACTCCTCTACACAAATCTGATCGAGCACCAAAAGGAATCAAAAGAGCTTTAGATCTAATTAAAACATTGAAAATAACATTTACATTACAAACAAGGTCACTCTTACAATGGAATGCTCTCAGATCTGTAGTTTGTGCAGTAATAAACCCCAACAACACTCTTAACCTTACCCAATCACAGATCTAACTCACTCCTTGCTGCTCCTAGGGAATTAGCCAACCATGGTTGGGCTAAAGGAAGGAAAATAGAATCTCTACTGCAAGCTCTAATCTCTAGGAAATTGTTCAAAATTTCAATCTCCTCCTCCAATGGCAATTGGGGAACTCTATATATAGCTTTCTCCTCTATTTTTTCCCGCCAAAAATCCCTTCTAGAAGGTCATCAGAGTTTGTTAGAGTTCTGTTAAAGCACATGGGTCGGTTAGGGCTTTCTAGGGCATCTTCTAGAACCTTGCACCGGTCACCAAAGTGCCTCGATTTGCATGCAGCAGGTTACCAAGTCTCAGCCTGTGCATAGCATAGTTTCTGAGAAGTTCAGCACACGATTTCGATAGGTTGGAGAAGCTTTTGATAGGTTAAAAGTAAGCTTGTTGCCCCTTTCAATAGGTTCCCTGGTCTCTTCGATAGGTACCGATAGGATGAATTTTCTCTTTGGAGCTTCAGGGTCCTCAGCCCATTATCTGGAGTATTCGATAGGTTGCCTGAGTAGTTTGATAGGTCCAGAGGTCCCTTTCGACTGGTTCCGCTCTGCATGCCATCATCCCGATAGGTTGGCTCTCATTCCTATCGAAAAGCTTAAGCACCCTTCGATAAGTTCAATTCCAGCATCTTCATTTCGATAGATTCAGGAAGCCTTCGATAGGTTCCCTTTTTCTCCTCAGGCAAGCTTTCGATAGGATGAGCTTTGCCTTTCATTCATCTGCTTGACAAGTTCAGGGATCCTGTCGAATTGCTCTATCTACACGAATTCATCCTTCTTCAGCCTTCAGATCTTATCGAAAACTTCTTTTACTGCACGAATTCTTCCTTTCTTTGCTTCCAGCTCCTATTGAACTCTTCAGGTGACCAATCGATAGGACATTTTCAATCTATTCTCACTTTCTTCACCTTGCCCTGTTGTAGCCACGCGCTCTAAGGGTTCAATGATGTGCTACCCTTTGGTGTGCTATTGCTGAGTTCATCCTGTGCTGAGAGATGGCTCCTTGTTGGGCATTCTTGAATGCTTTTCTTCATTAGTATCTTCTTTTATTGTTCTCCACAAAATAAACTTGACAAGGGTTTATTAGTGTGCTCATAGGTCTATCAATGATCAGGTTATAGGGTGAAAAGTGGCATTTTTCACCACTTAACAACTTCTTCTAGAGATTTCCAGAATATTTGGAGTTATGGCGTGTTTGGGGATGGAGAAGTGTCTAGTTTAAGTTCCTCTTCAAACTCTATGATGGAGAAGTGTCTATGTGAGTGTTTCCCCCTGGGTCAACCAGATGACTGTTGGGATTTTCTGCTCCTTGTGCCGGTGGCCGAGCAGGTAAGCCATTACTTATTTCCATTTTCAAGAGGTTGGCGTGATTCAATTCTTCCATCATAGAATGTCAGATCTAACTAGCGAAGCATTCTAATATGTTCGTGCATGCCCTATAGTGGGGTTCGTATGGGTGAGCGATATAAGGGGAGTCCCACAGGCAGTCCCATCCCTCAAGGCAAAGGTCGAGGCAGATGCTATACGAGTTAAAATTCTCTTGTGGGGCATCATCTTCTTCCCATGTTGAGTGTAAGTACTCTTCATCACCTTGCAAGGCTGCTATGTGAAAATCTTCGTCATCAGTGGATTCCCAATCTTTTACTCATGGCTCGAGTTTTAGAGGTTCTTTCTTCCTCTCTTCTATAAATCCCTTAGCGTCAAACAAGGGTTTGACTCCTTCGAGCGATTTATCAATATTATCTTTCAGATTGGTTAAATCATTGAATGCTTTAGCCATTCGCTCGATTTCTGCTTCTTGGGATCTAGTGAAGGACACTTCCTTTTGCCTTGGTACATTTGCTTTCTCGGTAGTCCCATAGACGAAGTGGTCATATAGAGACCATTTGAGTGAGGTAGGGAATAATTTGGCTTGTGGGTCGTCCGATTGATAACCTAACCCTATATATTTACATATTTTCATTGGGACCATAGGTCTTACATGACCTTGCTTATTTTTACTGAGTCTGGCATGGGGAACGTATCCAAGTTGGTACATAAGATCCCACCCTTTTATCGCGGGGGGGTTGATGTCATAAAGTTTGGCGAGGTCTAGGCTAACCTCTCTCCTCATTAATTTTCATTGACGCATTGGGGGAGAACTAGGAGGGGTAGGGGGACGGACTTTCGCAACGGTTGTCTCATCAGGGATACTGGCTGCGTAATCAGTATCCATCTCTTGGAGGGGTGCATCAGCATATATACGAACGATGGAGTCCTCGTACGGGAATTTGACGCATTGATGGTATGTGGATGTGACAGCCTTTATTGACTCTAACCATTTTCATCCTAAAATAAGATTATATGCACTAGCAAAATGAGAAACAAGAAAGGTACCGTCTTTCGTTATAGGTCTAAGGCGAACCTGGAGTTTAATAGTTCCTTTGACAAAGCGACGCGATCCATCGTAAGCTATGAGTGACAGTGCCAAGGACTTGACATTCTGCTCCGTGTATTCAAGCATCTTTAATATTGTGAGAGGGCAAATATTGAGTCCCACTCCTGTATCGACCAATGCATGGGGTACGGAGAACCCTCTAATTATGATTGTAAGATATATGGGAGCCGCACCCCCGGAGTGACTCTTTAGGCATGTCTGTGTCTGTGAAAGTGAGCTTTGGAAGTTATGCTATGACTGAGATGATTTGATGAAGCTCATCTAGGGTTGTTTTCTCATCCACTTGCGTGTCTTTAAGTATCCTTATCAACAACCGGTGATGGTCAGGCTATGTCTTGATGAGTTCTAATATAGATATCTAGGCCATGATCTTTTGGAGATACCGCAGAAGGTCATATTCTTGCCCTAGCTCGAGTGCCATTTCTTTGCCTGGCCGATGAGCCTTGGGTGCAGGTGGTTGGATTGGTTAAGGTGTAGGTGGTTGGATTGGTTGAGGTGCAGGAATTGGTGGAGGAATAATGAGGTGGGGGTGGCAAGTTAACCTCTCTTTCTCTCACGTTCCCCTCTGGTGGTTGTATGTTCGTGAAATCCTTATTTCAAGGAAAAGGCGGAGGTGGATAATTAGTTCCCGACTTAAGAATGGGACAAGTCAGTTGTTGACCGAACCCAGTGTGGCTCGACGTTGATGCATGTGCCAAGTGAGTGAAATTTGAGGTCAGAGAACATACCTGCATAGTGCCGGTCCAAGGTGGGAGGTATTGTGTGTAATCCTCCTCCTCCAGGAAAGCAAAGACCAGTGTCTCACATGGGTCGAGATATTCTTCATGCTCACTTTCTTATATGTTTAGTAAACACTCAGTCTTTATTTCATTCTCTCGGCTTGGAGTCTTTCGGGTGACATTTTTTACCCATGCAGTAATTTAAGCTACAGTTTGAAGAACGTGAACTCCATACTCGAGTTCAGAATCGGACAAAGGGAGTGGTAATGGCATTGGTTTAGGATTTGGAGGGGTTTAAGGTTCTGGTGGGTAACTATGAATGAATGGTCTTCTGGCCCTAAAGGAATATGCTCGTATCTACGTGAATTTTGGATAGGGAGGTGGGCTCGGTGGGGTGATGCGAGTGATCAAGGCCGAGGGATGCAAGAGTTAAGGAACCCTCGCTAGTGTAGCAAAAGTATTAGAGGGTTGAATGCAAGTGAATAAGGTGGAAGGCTGGAAGGAGGATCGACTGGAGGGATCTACGGTGGTGACCTAAGCCGGTGTTGCTTGGTTGTGGTTGGGCATGGGGTTATTAATGATCCCTAGATTTTGTTGGGGTTGGTTATTATTAGGGTAAGGATTCCTAAGCGCATCCCAACTGATCTGATTTCAGTCATTCATGTCATAGATTACGTCCCTGAGGACCCAGGAGTCTTCTAGGTTGTGTCCCGTGTATCGATGAAAGGCACAACATTTACTATAGTCTAGATTTATCGGCCATGGGAGAGATCTTTCTTGTAAGAATCGGAGGAGATTCTGAGTATTGAGGAGACAGAAAATGTTGTGAATCATATCAGGCAAAGGGGGGTAGTGTTCCTGCCTCAGCTGGTAGGGGTCTCTAACTGGGTTGAAGTTTTACGATGGGGGTACGTTATTATAGTTCGGCACGTGGGCCGATCGGTTCTATGTTGTATTTTGGTTCTGGTAGGTGTTGGGATATTGATTTCTATTCTAATACTGGCCTTGATTTTGGTTCTAGCCTTGGTTTTGGTTTGCATACCTTTGTTGACTAGCGCCTTGGTTTTGGTTGGTGTACCGTTGTTGATTTTAATTTTTCTCGAAGTTTTGTGGTTAGAAATTTCCATTCTCAGAGTTTTGTCCTTGGTTGACAATGGTGTTGACCTGTTCGATTCATAAGGCTTTCTTATTATTATTCAATTTGATTCACTGGAAGACCCTACTTTCGATGTGACTATGGATAGAGCGAGGTCTCTGCCTTTAATGTGTCGTGCTAGTCGAGATGCCCAGGAGTGGAACGCAGTGAAGTCGGGGCAATCACTTATGACAAGTGTGCTCTTTAATGGTTCTCTAGTATTATCGATGATAATGTCCACCGAGTCCATCTCTTTCATTGAAGTACCAGTCCTGGTAGCGAGTTTTCTCTATCTGACGAGGAAGTCGGTAAATTCTTCATCAGGTCCTTGCTTGGCTGCCATCAAATCGCTAAGACTAACTGTCTCTTGGATCAAGTATTTGTACTGGTCTAGGAATTGACTGACCAAATCATCGAAGGTTTCTATCTTATAAAGCGGGAGTCCCGCAAACCAATCTAAAGCTTCTCCTTCTAATGAGAGTTGGAAATAGTGAATGAGAAGTCCTTGATTATCATGTATAGGTTGACAATCGTTACAAAAGAGGGCCAAGTGATTATTTGGATTTCCCTTGCCATTATATTTGGTAAATTTCGGCGGTTTGAATCCTATTGGTAAGTTAAATTCGACGTCCCGATAAAATTTATCGAATCTGAATGAGTTACCGGGGCGCTCTCTTGGCCATGTACTCATCGAGCATTTTAGGGATATCTTCGATTTTGATGGTGTTGTCTTTTGGAGCAGCTCGTGAGCAAACCTTGTCTAGAGATTCATCGTTGAAGAATATATGAGTAGGTTGTCTCAATGGTGTGGCGCGGGTTGACACCGTGCTCAGAGTAGGAGGTGGCCTCTCTTGTCATTCTTGGTCTTCTAAAAATTGTCATGGCCTGATGGTTTTGTATGCAGCGACCAATCCTCGAAGTAATTCCTCAGAGTCATCATCTCCTCTTTGTATTCTTTGAATACTAAGCTCTACAATTTATTGAGTAGTAAGGTTTTGTCCAGTGTTACCATCTCTCCCATTATGATGATTACCGATGTGTGGGGTAGAGAAGGAATTTTCTTGTTCACCAGCCATGTTAATCTCAGGTTGTCATGGGTTGGAATTGTGAAGTGTTTCTTCTTCATACGCGAGGTTGTTATGCTACCCCCACAATGGTGGGTCTCCTAAACTCACTCTTCGTATACTAGACATTTTGAGTTTTTGATAAAGACTCATATATTTAAAAGGGAATCTAAATGACACGATGGAAAGAAAAATAGGGAAATAAGATAAAAACTAACTATCTAAAAAAAAAAAGAGTTTGCAAAAGGGTCCCATCGCAATCGCCAGTCTGTTGGTGCACATTTTTTCTAGGTTCCTCTTGGTCCCCATTGAATCAGCGGCCCAATTCTGTCCAAGTGGACTCTAGTGATGCAGCGTTTGGAATGGTAGAGGTAAAGATAAAAAAAAAGGGGGTTTTAGGAAGATTTCTAGTTTGTTGCGATCGCTAGCTGTAGATATTTAACGACGCTGCAACACATCAATGATCACGTTTTAGAGTGGGTGTGGGTTACTTCTTTACTGAATCGTCCGCCTGCGAACGTCAGCAGCTGTGACTCTTCTTATAATTTAGATAGTTTAATTTTCCTTTTCTTTCCCGTTATTGTTGTAGTTCTAATCAGTTTAGATTTCCCAATTCTATTGTGAGTTTAGTTGTGTGGGAATTTATTATAGTGAATTAATTTAGTATTCTAATTCTATCAGGAGTAATTAATCTTGGTTTCCTACTCTTATTAGAATTTCAATTAATTTAGTGTCCTAATACTACTAAAAGTCCAATTGATATCAGTCTCCTAATTTTACTAGGAATGCAAAGGTATTAATTTTATTGAAACTTTAATTAAATCAAGCATACTAATTATACTGAAATTCTAATCAAAATAAATATGCTAATATGACTGGAGTTCTAACTCGAGCAAAGATCATAGTCCTGCTAGAATTCTAATAGGAATAAAGGACTGATTGTTTTCTAGAATTATAATCAAAGCAATGAATCAATTATACTAAAATTCTAATAATAAAAAGGATTATGCTGAAATCTAATATAGCAAGGAATTAACTATGCTAGAACTATCTAATTAAAATAAAGGAACTAGTTTTATTAGAGTTCTAATCAAGGCAGCTATTCTAAGGATCTAATCAAAAGAAAGCATGTAAATTAATTATACTAAAATTCTAAGATAAATTCATGGAACTGATTTTCTAATATTGATTAAAGCAACAAAATAATTCTAAAAAAAAGGAGTTTTGGGCCCGCTATGCTAAGGAGGATTGGTCTCATTCCCGAGTACCCTCCGTTAGCTCCCTTGGGCAAATTGGGTGGCTGAGGTTAAAGCAAATTGGGTTTTAGACTATAATATTATATTTTTAGCTTTTCGGAGTCGATTTCAGGATTATAATTATAGATTAAATAAAGAAACTAGAATTATAGAAACTAAATTAATATTTGAGATTTTTAAAAATATTAAACTAAGAAATTAAAACTAAAATTTAAAATTCTAGGACTGAATTCGGGTCTAAAATAAAAAAATCAGACCATATGATTAAGGACTGGTTCGAGAATCTAAGAACTAGAACCAAAGATTAATGATAGACCTAGAAATTAAGATTTTAGAATGGAATTAAAGCCTAGGGTCGGTAAATTAGACCGTCCGATTAAGGACTGGTTCTAGAAACGGAGAACTAGAACCAGATATAAGAGATTACGGTCTGAAAGGGGTGCTACGGTCTAGGACTAAAAATTTGATATTAATAATTAAAATTAAGAGAAACCCTACACCTAGAACTAAGAATTTTACCTAGGACCGGGGCTGCGGAGAGAAATCTTGAAGATTCAAGCTTGAATCCCGAAATCATTGCTATGTACCTCTATGAGTTCATTCTCGAAGTTCTCTGGTTTCGAAATCCCCAAAAAATATGTTCTTTCTCGAGATTGCGAGCCTCTCTCGGGGCGAATTAGAAAAAATCTTTTATAGGTTTTTCTCTAATTAAGCACCCTATTTCAAGCATTTAACTAGATTGCGTGTCGGTCTCCCGGTGCTTAATCGCTTTGAGTCGGTCACCGACTCAGTGAGCGACCGATTGACTTGCTCAATGAGTTTCCTAGTTCTAATCATGTTAGAACTAATTGCACTCCCTAGTGTGGAGTGTGCAATTTGATTAAGCGCTTTTTTCTAAGTGTTTAATCGAGGAAGCTTGGGGGTTAAGGACTGTAAGACTAGGTCGGGCGTAGGCTAATTACGCGCCGGTGGTCGAGCGTTCAATCCGATAGCGCATCTCGTGTGAGGCACGTGATCGAGTCTCTAGGTGGTCTGGGGCAAGGGAGTCTGGTCTGAGTGGGACTAATTACAGGTGTGTGGTTTAGCGTGCGATCGAATTGCACGTGTGGCTTTAGGCATGTAATTCGAGGTGTCCCAGTTTTGGTCAAGTCTGAAATGCCAGACTATTGTTTCAGCCTACATTTTGACTATATACATTTGTTTCAGTATATAGTTTCTCTACGTCGAGGTCTGAGCCACAGAGCTATTGTTTCAGCATGTGTCCAGTCATATACTATTGTTTTAGCATATGGTCCCAATTAGGGCTGTAAGGTCAAAGGTGACCGAACAGATTTGTATATTCCGAGAGGGCAAAATGGGGGTGTCTACAGACTCGTAATCTCTCACAGATCAACTGAACCATCTCAGTTGTACTCTCCACAATATCAGGTCCTAAGATAAATTTCTCGCCGACTTCCTCCCAATTCAATAAAGATCTGCATCTCCGACCATATAAGGCTTCATAAGGAGCCATACTGATGCTTGCCTGATACCTGTTGTTGTAGGCGAACTCAATCAGAGGTAAGTGTTTGTTCCATGACCCATGAAAATCTAACATACAAGCATGTAACATGTTCTCTATGATATGGTTCACCCTATCAGTTTGCCCATCGGTATGAGGATGGAATGCTGAGCTAAAATCAAGTCTAGAACCCATACCTTCATGAAATCATTGCCAAAACTAAGATGTGTATAGCGGGCCTCTATCAGACACTATACTGACCAGTATACCATGAAGCCTAACTATCTCTTTAAGGTACAACTTTAGGAGTTTGCTGGTAGTATACGTAGTATTATATGGCAGGAAATATACAGATTTAGTTAATCTATCCATAATGACCCAGATTTCATTGTATTTTCTCAACGTCTTTAGCAACCCCAAAATAAAGTCCGATCCATAGAAATACCTTCCTATTTCCACTCAGGTATCAGCAATAGTTGCAACAATCTCGCTGGATTTCAATGATCAACCTTTACTTGTTGGCAGACTAAGCATTTGGACACATACTCAGCAACGTCCTTCTTCAAGCCTCTCCACTAGAAACGTTTCTTCAAATCTTGATACATCTTGGTACTCCCAAGATGTATGGCATACATTTACTTGTGAGTCTCTTCCAAAATAGTGTCCCGAAGCTCAACACTAGTATGTATGCACAGTCGGTCTTGGAATAAAAAGGTACCATCCGTCCTGATGGAGAAATCTAATATGTTCCCATTGATCACCTCATTTATGATGGCCATAAGCCCATCATCAATCATCTGTAGCTTGCAGATGCTTTCAAATAATGTGGGTTACATGACAATGGTAGCCATCAAAGCTCCTGACCCTCTAACATCGAACCTCATGTCACACAATGCCATATCCTCAAGTAAGTGCCACTGGTCACTCTAGTAATGAGATGTGACAACTGAGCAGAAGACTTCTGGCTCAGTGCATCCGCTACTACATTGGCCTTCCCAGGGTGGTACTGGATAGAACAATCATAATCTTTAAGGAACGCCATCCATCTTCGCTACCTCATATTCAAGTCCTTCTGAGTAAACAGGTACTTAAGGCTCTTGTGATCTGTAAAGATATTAAATGTCTCATCATATAGGTAGTGCCTCCAGATCTTCAAAGCAAAGATTACTGCTATTAACTCAAGGTCATGAGTAGGATAATTTTTCTTGTGATCCTTAAGTTGTCTGGAGTCATAAGCAATGACTCTCTTATCCTGATTAAGCAGGTAACCCAAACCACTGTATGAAGCGTCACTGTATACTTCATAACCTCCACCACCTAAAGGTATAGCCAGTATTGGTGCGGTAGTAAAATGCTTCTTAAGTTCTTGAAAACTCTGCTCACACTACTCTATCCAATCAAATCTAGCATTCTTTCTCATAAGTTATGTAAGCGAACCCAAGATCTTGGAGAAACCTTCTACAAATCGCCAATAGTATCCCGTCAGACTAAGGAAACTAAAGACTTCTGTCATTGTCTTCGATTATTCCCAATTCACCACTAATTTGATCTTTGTTGGATCGACCGTTATACCCACCTCGGAGACAGCATGGCCTAAGAAACTAACCTGCTCAATCCAAAACTCACACTTGCTGAGTTTTGCATATAATTTGTGATCTCTGAGGGTTTGGAGAGCCACTCATAAGTGCTGCTCATGTTCCTCTTGCGTCCTCGAATAGATGAGGATATCATCTACGAAAATAACTACATACCTGTCTAAGTGTGGTTTGAATATCCGATTCATCAAGTCCATAAATGACGTTGGAGCGTTCGTCAACCCAAATGGCATCACCAGGAACTCATAGTGCCCATATCTAGTTCTGAACGTTGTCTTCTGAATGTCTTCAGATTTGACTCTCAGCTAATCATAGCCGAATCTCAAGTCATTCTTAGAGAAAGACCTCGCTACTTATAACTAATCAAAAAGATCATCTATTCTCGGAAGTGGGTAACGATTCCTAATTGTCATCTTGTTTGGATAACGGTAATCGATACAGAGTTGCATCGAACCGTCTTTCTTTCTGACAAACAAAATTGGTGCTCCCTAAGGAGACACACTAGGGCGGATAAATCCTTTGTCTAGAAGTTCTTACAACTATTCTTTCAATTCCTTTAACTCAGCTGGAGCCATGCGATATAGAGCTTTGGACAATGGCTCAGTACCCGGAGCTAAATCGATAGCAAACTCAATCTCTCAATCAGGTGGCAGTCCAGGTAGGTCCTCGAGAAATGCATATGGGTACGCACAAGCAACAAAAATATTAGTAATGATATTCTTCTCTTCTCATTATTCTTGTAGGACGGCTAGGTATCTACTGCACCCGTTCCTCATAAGACGTTTAGCCCGAATAGCTTATATGAAAGGTGCAACACTAGAATTCACTCTATAAAATCGAAATGATTTTACTTTTGGAGGATGGAAAGTTACCACTTTCCGAAGGCAATCAACGCTTGCATGGTAAGCAAATAGCCAATACATTCCTAGGATCACATCAAATCCTACCATATTCAACAATATCAAGTCTACCCTAGTCCCATGATCCTCAATTCGATTGATGATTGATTTGTTCACTATCTGTCCTCACTGAACTACCCGTAGGAACTAACACTGCTAATATGAAGTCTAATGACTCAGGCATAATGCCCATACGTGCTGAGAACATCGGAGTAAGAAAAGAGTGAGTAGACCCTAGGTCGAACAACACTCGTGCCTTAGTTTCACATATATCCCCATTTGGGCTCATAGGAAGGGTACCTTAAGTTTATACAAAGAAAAATCGGATTAAGTGCACACCAAGTGTAAGGTGTGCAAGAATATTACTATGTACATAATTTATGAGAGCATTCTTTATAACATAAATACCAAAGAAAAACTTAACTCCCAAAGTGTAATGATACCTTGGATCACGTCATTGGATGTATGGGCATCAACGGCTGTCATGACATAAGCTCGACCCTGAACAATAGGTCGAGAAAATCTTTATGTAAATATCGAAATAGTTCTCTCCATGCTCTCCTCTGGACAAGCCCTAACCATGTGGCCCATCTTACCACACCTAAAGTAAGCTCCAGTGTTTCTCCTGCAACCCTCTGCCTTGTGTGGCTTCCCACACTTTGCACATAAAGGAGCCAGAGAAAAAGATGAGACCCGTGAAGATCCCAGTGCAATAGAAGTTCCACTAGCAGGGCTGGAAGGATCACACAGGCGAAGACACTAATGGCCTCTGGTAGGAGGTCGGTTCAAAAGAAGCTGCAGGTCTCGAGTACGCCGGTTGCATAGGATATCTCGGCGGCCTCATAAACTTGGGTCTCTTATTTGCTTGATCATAGGCACTTGTCTAACCTTGTCTAACTCTTTCCTTATTCTACTAGTCTCTCCTCTTGTACATCTGATCAATGTCCTCCTCAATAATAAGGGCTTTACTAATTACCCCCGCATAAGTCTCAAGCTCAAAAGTCGAGATCCTCTCCAGAATATTTGGTCTCAAGCCAGTTTAAAACTTTCTTGCCCTCATCGACTCGGTGGTCATGTGATGGGGTGCAAATCTAACAGTCTATCAAACTCTTGTTTGTACTCTCACCACATCCCTGCAGAAAGTACTTATTATTAAAAGCTTCTACAAATTTTTCCCAAGTCCATGGTGTGTTGGAAAATTCCAGCTCCCTGATCCTAGATACTAACTTCCACCAAGGGTCAGCTTCCCCATCCAACTTGAAGGTTGCTTAGCGCACCTTCTCAACTTCGGTGCATTGAAGAATGTCGAAGATCTTCTCCATCTCATTCAACCAACCCTCTGTAAAAATCGGATCAATCTGACCTAAAAAATTAGGAGGATGCATCCTCCTAAACTCTGCAAACCCTGAGGGTTGATGTCTAGTTGCTAATAACTCTGCTTGTTGAGCTATTGCAGCAGTCTCCTGGGCCATAGAGTCTGTCTGCTGAGTCATGTTGTTGGCCAATACTTCCAACACTTGATCAACGTTCCCAGCTCAAGTTCTTCCCCCAATAGGAATATTATTAGGATTCGTAGTAATCCCAATTCCTCAAGATGTAGCTGACCCTCGGGAATATCCTCCAACTAAACTTTCCTAGGACCTTCTCTTCCTCATCATCTACCTTTGAACCTTGGGGCCATACTGGTCTGTCATTGTGAAAATAATAACATAGGTTAGTGTACAGATTGTAAAAATAATCAAGCCCATAGTCTTAGTGGTTTCGGGCCTAACGCCATAGCTATGATACCAACTGTGACAGCCCAAATTTCTGCACTCGTAAACCTGTGCCATCAGGATCATCATCACCAACGATCCCCAGAACAAAATACACACATGTCTGCTCATGTAGCGGAAATCAGAGCAGACACCATCTATTAAGGCAGATAGAGTCATCATAAAATAGTGCAACATAAAAGAAAGTAAATACATAACAAATCTACATATATATCCTAAAAAAGGAACCATGAAGAACCACTGGTGATGGCTATTCATCACCCAAAATAATGGTTCCCAATTATGGTTCCTCTAAAATGTATACAACTATAAAGTAAAAGTATCGACAAAAAATATAATACAGAACAGAGTGGGCCATCAGGCCCAATAATCCAGATGTATCATACATAACTCCCAAAAATAACAAGTCAAAATACCGAGACTATGGGTAGAACTCATCGACAGGAATGTCAGTATTCTCCTCCTTATCCTCAGCCTCTGGCTGATAATCAGGATCACTCTCAGCACCAGCAACTCGAGCCTCAGAACCTATAACATAGAGTCAGGGATGAGCTAACTGTCTAATCTTAGTAGAAGAATCTCAATTATATTGCATTTTTACTGTAGAGCATGGTTTTTAGAATATATATCAGAACAAATGATTCTAGAGTACATATTTAAAATAAGAGAAAAATAAAACAAATGCTGAGTGTCAACTAACAGGAATCAGATGCCCATTATCAGAAATCAGATGCATTTTCATTTGTTTTTATCAAAACTGAATAGATTTGAAACCAGGTAAATATTTAGATTCTCAAATCCCACACATGCAATACTTCCCTCATTTAATTGACTTAAATCTAACTTAAATAACTCCCGTATATGTAGCACGTGATAGCCTGATGTTTGCCGATGGGTAACCCCAACCATCGTTGTTCAATGAACAATTTGCAGGAATTGTAACAAGCCTCTGCGTTATGAGAGTAACTTGTGCCAAGCGGGTACACAACATATACACGGTTATCCCACCGTGCCGGTCACAGATATCTTGCCGCGTCGGTGGGATTTGCCACATGAAGCTTAAATCACATGCAGACCATAATACATATTGCAGAATATAATGATCAGATTTCAATTTTTAGAGTTTTCAATAATCAGGTGTCAGATATCATATGTCAGATAACAGAATGACAGAACTTTCTTCATATGCTAGGAATCTTTAAAGCATAAATCAAATATCATGTGTCAAAATACAAATCCTACGAGTCCATGAAATCATAATTAGATGCAAGTTAAGTTGAATTTCCCCTACCTAAAATCGAAGTATTTCTAAGCAAATCCAAAGCCCAAACAAGAACTTCCCATCTTAACCTAGACTATACGTACACCGTACTAAGTGTCAGAGATGTCAGATAACCAACTGGTACGATGTACTGCAATATTTTTCCCAGAAAACCAAAATAGACAAAAACAGGGGAATTCAATCAATCTATTTCCCAACTCGATCGATCAATTCTTAGGAATCGATTGATCAGTTTCTAAATTCAATCGTTCGAATTTTATCGGGCCTTAACATAAACAAATCATACTTTCTATTCTATAGATATATTATACAATTCAATCGATTGATTTCAAAATTTGATTGATCGAACCACTGTTCGAACTATCGATTTCCCAATTCGAATAGTTCGAACCCTTCAGAATTGTAAAGCCATTTGCCAGATTCGATCGATCAATTATTAAATTGATCGTTCGAATTTGACAGTTTTTGTTACCTCTCTGATTCGTTATTTTTAACCTATTTTCATCCAGATCTTTGATGATCTTCATCGAATCACATACACAAATACACATATATATATTAGGACATTTAGAATCATGGAAAACATGTATAGACTCACCTCCTTATGGTCCATTCCGTAGCCTATGGTGATCATGGCTCAGAGTGGGTTTCGGATTAGAAATCGGAGATTTTGTCACCGTTAGAGATCCACAGAGTTAGAAGTGCGACTCCACGCTAACATAGCGGTGCACACTTCTCCATATTAGGTCAGGATGTATAAACCCACTCTTTCACGCACTTAGATCTATCTACCCAGGAATCTAAAGGTTCCTCAAGCCTTGTTTTCACAAGGAAGTTCTCCGGAACTCAAGTTAACCAATACGAGATCTAAGCAATACCTACGACGCAATCTCGTAGCCTAACACCAACTCAAATGGGAAGCAAAAGAAATAAGTAGAGAGAAGAAACTCTAACCCCCTTCTTTCCTATATAAGCTAAAACCAAAGAAATATCTTTGAGATTTTCATTCCTAATGTTTGGTTTCGATGTTGAGCACACACATTATACGTGGGTGTGCAGTACTCTAGCAAAGGTCTAATCAAGTCTCAGATTCACATCATGTGTGACACATGATTTCCCACACACACAAATTTCTAGTATCAATATTATTCTTATTATATAAAAATTTTAGTTTTGTCTTAGTTTCCATGCCGGGCACGCATACCAAAGCAGTCACGTTTCGATTCAGATTTTTAGAATGTCACAAAAATAATACTATTATAATATAAATTATATAATAATAATGATAATGCACACTTAAGTGATAAATATAATATAATATAATTTAGCAATTCCTTTATTAGTTTCATCAGGTAAACTAAGAGGGTGGTTTGGAATCCCCACGCATGCATATATTATTATAATCCCACAAGTCATCATTACTTATCAATATAATATCATATAAATCCAAAGCATCATTATTTTTAATATAGTTTAATATATTTAAAAGCCGACGGTTGTGTTGTACAATGCCAATATATCGATCCATTGAACATATAAGTCGATCGATCGACATTACAGTGTCAGAACTGTTGGTGCGCGCTTTTTTGGGTTCCTCTCGGTCCCCGTTGAATCAGTGGCCCAATTTTGTCCAAGTGGACTCTAGCGATGCGGTGTTTAGAATGTTAGAAATAAAATAAAAGAGGGGAGTTTTCTAGAAAGATTTCTAGTTTATTATGATCACCAGCTGCAGATATTTAACGACGCTGCAACACGTCAGTGATCATGCTTTAGAGCGGGTGTGGGTTACTTCTTTACTGAGTCGTCCGCCTGTCAACGTCAACAGCATTGGCTCTTCTTATAATTTAGATAGTTTAGTTGTCCTTTTCTTTCCCTGTTATTAATGTGATTCTGATTGATTTAAATTTTCTAATTCTATTGTGAGTCTAGTTATGACTTTATTTGGAGTCTAATTAATTTAGTGTCCTAATACTACTAGAAGTCTAATTAATATTAGTTTTCTAATTGTGCTAGGAGTCTAATTAATTTAAATGTTCTAATTTTATTAGTATTCTAATTAATTTAGTTTCCTAGAGTTACTAGAAGTTTAATTAATATTAGTCTCCTAACCATACTAGGAATGTAGATATATCAATTCTGATAAAACTCTAATTAAATTAAGCATGCTGATTGTACTAGAATTCTAAGTAAAGCAATTATAATAATTCTACTACAATTCTAATTGAAATAGAGAACTAAACTTACTAGAACTCTAATTAAAACAAAGGAATTAATTTTATTAAAATCTAATTAAAACAATGAATTAACTATACCAAAAATCTAATTAGAATAAAGGAACTAATTTTATCAAATTTTCTAATCAGGTCGAGGAATTAACGTTACTAAAAAAATCTGATTTAAATAATGAATTAACTATACTAAATTTTAATTGAGATGAAGGAACTACCTTTTACTAATGCTGATTAAAGCAATAAATTATATTATACTAAAATTCTAACTGAAGCAATGAATTAATTTTACTAAATATTTAAGAAAAAGGGGTTTTGGGCCCACTATGCTAAGGAGGTTTGGCCTCGTTCCCGAGTACCCTCCATAAGCTCCCTTGGAAAAATCGGGTGGCTGAGATTAAAGTAAATTGGATTTTGGATTATAAAGTAGTATTTTTGAATTTTTCGAGTCGTTTTCGGGATTATAATGAGGAATTAAATTATGAAACTAGAATTTTAAAAAACTAAATTAATATTTGGTGTTTTAGAAATATTAAACTAAGGAATTAAAACTAGAATTTAAAAAATTAAGGACTGAATTCGGGTCCGGAATCAGAAAATCAGGCCGTATGATTAAGGATTGGTTCTAAAAACTAAGAACTAGAACCAAAGATTAATGATAGGATTGGAGATTAAGATTTTAAAATAGAATTGAAGTCTATAGTCGGTGAATTAGGTCGTCAGATTAAGTATTGGTTCTAAATTCAAAGAAATAGAACCAGGTATTAAAATTACGGTCTAAAAAAAAAGGGGTTTACGGTCTAAAACTAAAAATTCAATATTAATAATTGAAACTAAGGGAAAATCTTAAATTTAAAACTAAGATTTTTACCTAAGATCAAGGCTGCGAAGAGGAATCTCAAAAATTTGAAGTTTGAATCTTGAAATCATAACTAGGTTTCTCTATGTGTTCGTTCTCGGAGTTCTCTGGTTTCAGAATTCCCAAAAAATTTGTTCTCTCTCGTGTTATGTGCCTAGCCTCTAGGGTGAATTAGAAAAAAATCTTTTATAGGTTTTTCTCCAATTAAACGCCCTAGTTCAGGCATTTAATTGGATTGCGCACCGGTCTCCCGGTGCTTAATCGCTTTGGGTCGATCACCGACTCAGTGAGTGACCGACTAACTTGCTCAGCGAGTTTCCTAGTTCTAACAAAGTTAGGACTAATTGCGCGCCTGGTCTGGAGTGTGCAATCCGATTAAGCGTCACTTTAGAAGCGCTTGATCAAGGAAGCTTGGGGGTCAAGGACTTTAAGACTAGGTCGGGCGTAGACCAATTGCGCATCGGTGGTTGGGCGCTCAATCTAACTACGCGTTTCATGTGAGGCGCATGATCGAGTCTCGAAGTGGTCTGAGAAAGAAAGTCTGGTCTGAAAGGGGGATTGATTGCACGTGTGTGGTTTTACGTGCAATCGAATTATGCGCATGGTTTTAGGCGCATAATTCGGAATTGTCCGGGTCTGAGTCAGGTCTGAAATGCCAGACTATTATTTTAGCCTACATTTTAACCTTATACTATTGTTTCAGTATATAGTCTCCCTACATCGGGATCTAAGCCATAGAGCTATTATTTCAGCCTGTGTTCAATCATGTACTATTGTTTCAGTATATGGTCCCTACGTTAGGGTTTGGGGGTTTGAAATGTCATACTATTATTTCAGTCTATATTTCGACTATATACTATTGTTTTAGTATATAGTCTCCCTACGTTGGGACCTAAGCCACAGAGCTATTGTTTCAGCCTGTGTTCAACCATATACTATTGTTTCAGTATATGGTCCCTACATTAGGGTCATGGAGCCTGAGCCACAAAGCTATTATTTTAGCCTGTGTTCAATCATATACTATTGTTTTAGTAAATGGTCCCACATTAGGGTTATGAGGTCAAAGGTTGATCGAATAAATTTATATATTCCGAGAGGTTAAAATGGGGGTGTCTATGGATGCCCCTCTTCTGTGCGCTCTTGTGAAGTAAGAACGCATCGAAGAAGTAGACAGCCCTTATTCGAGGTGTCTTCTCGATTCTCTTGGAAAATCACAAATATGAACTAGGGATGCTGACATGACATGCTTGGCTTTCTTATCTATCAGTATAAGCTAAAATGAAGCATTTGGGACCCAGTGGTAGCTATCGAAAGGCATGTTCTATGCCGTGGATGCCCAGGGGCGATCCTGTCGTGTATCGTGACCTACTATTATAGACAGTCGACGGGGGAAGTCAGCGTATCTTATTCCATGGGTGTAAGGGGCATCCCGTCGCGTGACGTGACCTACTGTGAGTGACAATCAAACGGAAAGGAGAATCGCCATATCCTAATCTGTGAGTGCAAGGGACATCCTGTCGCATGTGGCAACCTGCTGTAAGGGGCAGTCAAACAGAGGGTATGATGCAGTCGAGGTACCGGGGGGCGTCATACAAATGTCCATAAGATCCAAGGATCGATAATATAATGTAATATAATGTTGAAGGCCTTTGCAAGTTATGTCAGATAGGGCGCATCATTGCTCACACCAATGCACGTTAGGCATTCTTTTTCCAATAAGCGTTTGTAAATTCTTAGATTAAATATACTCATTGTTCAATTTCCCAGGGGAATGGCCGGTTTGGGCTTGTAATTGAAGTGAATTTTAGTAGGTGAGTCTCTTTTTTTCTTTGCTTGGTTTCTTCTCTTGGTTGTTTGATTGTTTTATTTTTTTTTAGAAGTAAAAGATTTTTTTTCTTTTGGAAGTAAGGGAGTTTTTGAAATTTTGGGAGTTTAACTTAAGATCAATTCGGTGGTTAATTGACAGAAAATGTGGCTTCCGAGACATCGCTGAGCAGATCCACCGGTACGGGATTTGTGAACCCGACCGTTTGTGTGGTTGTCAAGACGACACTTGGCATGTCAGATACTCCATCTAATCTTCTTGGCGAATACTGATAATTGTCTTTTATGGGAGGACTACAATGATTCGCGAGTCGTGAGAAATGAGTTTTGAAAACATTTTGACTTAATCATAGCTAACTCAATTTTTACAAGAAATATTGAGTAAAAGAGAGGGGAGTGGTACTTAACTGGGGGTGATACTTACCTATGTTGTGCGTAGATTGTGTAGTCCATGATGGGACTGATGGGTTGTCGAGATTTCAATATAGTTGGTGGCAGGACCAGCTGGCTTTCGCTGTGACGTCGTAATGGGACTTTGGGGAATTTTTATTTTCCTTTCTTCATTTTCACTGTGGTAGGGCCCAGCGGCCATCAGTTTGATGAAACGTCTTAGGGAAGTGATGTCGCGATGGGACTTAGGGGTTCTTCCTTTCCCTGGATGCGTGCTGGATGAGTTCTGGTGAATTGTGGGGGATTCTGACAGGATGTTCGCGCTAGAACTTGGCATTGGTCAAATTTGAAGGGACATGGGAGGAGTCCTGAATCTTCATGCATTTCTGTTGTAGCAGTGTCTGGCGACTATTACGTAGCGAGCAATTCGAGAAGAGGACTCTTTGCTTTTAGCGATGGGACACGATCAAGCTTTCTCCCTTTTCATCATATGGCATGGAAGGTGTTGTTTAAGCTTTTAGGGTAGTGATGTTTGCGATGGGACGTTGGTTGAGCATAGTTAGCGATGGGACTCTCAGAAAGTTTGACTCCATGTGCAATTTCGTGACAGGGGTTTCGGGGAGGTGTGATTGGTGTTGGGGTTGTAGGACTAAATGAGATTGTTGTGTCGCGATGGGGCATGTTCATGGTGGGAACGAGAGTCATAGTTGTATCGCGTGGGGACATATTGATGAATGTGTGTCGGGGTTATGTCTGGATGTTATGGGGCATTGTTTGCGATGGGATGCTGGTAGGATATTTACGCGATAGGTGTGTCTTATTTCTTTCTTTAGCTAATCTTGGGTTATGTAAGATCACGTTGTGATTGCGTCGTGATTGGCTTCGTCTTTGGCTTCTCACGAGAGGATGTGTGGTGGCATGATTGATTTATCGTGATGGGGCGTGAGTGACAGGGTTATGTATTGGGGTTCTCCATCTCTAACTGGATCATGATGGGAGAAGGGTAAGCGGCTGTGTCATTCTTTCTGAATAGTGTGTGAAGCCACGCAATGGGACAGGGGAATTTTTATCAAGATGGGGTGGAGAAGATGTGAAAGGTGTAGATTCTGTTCAAAGTCAGATATTGTGCACCTATTTTAGGATGCTCAATATGATTACACGCCTATTTTTGGGTGTGCGATCGCAGGTTTGAAGGTTGTTTGCACGTGTGTGAGTGTGCGGGTGATTGAATTATGCGTTCAAACACTCGCCCATGATCGGGGCGTCACCAGGTCATTGGGCGGGTGACCTTTCGTATTGTGCAGCATGAGGCCCTCGTTTGATGGGATTGCGTGGCCTATAGTGAGCGAGTGATCAAAGCGTCACCAGATCACTGCGCGGGCTATGGTTCAGTTGCGCGCTCGGGTCAGAGCGCGTGTTTTGGATTGAGTGCAATGTGTGTGGCACATGACTGGATTCAGCGCACATGTATGGGCGCGTGATTAAGTCGGTACTCTATATAAGCGAGGGAGCCTTCATTTGTTTCTCATTCTCTGGTTTAGTCTCGAGTTTTACTTTTTTAGATATTTTGTATTCTAAAGTTCATGTTTTAGCGATTTCGAGTGATCTAAGCGTCCGATTGAGATGTCGTTTCTTCCTATATTTATTATTTCATGCGATCTTCGCCCTGAGGTGATGCTCGGGGACAGTGTTATTCTAGGAATGGACGGTATTGGGAATGAGGGCCCTAGTCTTCACATCGATCCCTTTTAGGGAGCAGTGAAGGCAGTGTTGGGGAGGCAGAGATGGCGGAAGAGAATGTGTTATAAGTGGAGGGATGTATTACCCAACCAATCCTTCCTGAAGCCTCCGATTGGATGCTCTGCTTCTCGCTTTGTGTTGATTTTAGATTTTCAGTTTTCTTTTTTGGTTGTAAGTTAGGTTATAGGTTTTCGTTTTGGATTGTAAGTTTAGGAGGTATGCCTCCGGTGATACATGTACAGAATTTTGATTATAAATAAAAAGGTGTTATTTTTTTTGTTTATTGTGTTTATTTATTTGTTTTAACTTGTTTAATGGATTAGTCAGGCATAATTGGTTTGATATAGTTTAGGATTTAATTTTGCTTAGGGTTTTGGATTCATTTCGGATTTATTGAGGGTTTATCCCGAGATTAATTTGTTTTG
Source organism: Chloranthus sessilifolius (assembly GCA_021018995.1). NCBI lineage: Eukaryota > Viridiplantae > Streptophyta > Magnoliopsida > Chloranthales > Chloranthaceae > Chloranthus > Chloranthus sessilifolius. The sequence goes on along the minus strand of CM037584.1, from coordinate 149,732,568 downwards.
TTTAGAGAGTTTACTTGGTCCTATTTGGGTTTGTTGGGGGGGCATTTCTTTTTGGTCCCAAACAAGTCAGGGTCTTGCTTTAGAGAGTTTTTTTTGTTGTTTGTTTTGTTTAAGGTTTAGGGTATTTTGTTTTAGTCCTTTTATTTAATTTGAGATGGCACTTGTTAGAAATGTGTGAGTTTAGGGTTTAATTTAAAGTTTCTAGATGGGTGTTAAGCGTTTGAATCTTATTGGTTTATTTACTTTGCTTTGAGTTTGTATCTTTTTGGAGGGGTAAGTGTTGCATGATTATTGGTTCGTCTAGGCTAGTCATGGATTGTGGTTTTTCGAAGGAGGTATGTGTTTGGTTTGGATTTAATTAGATTGGAAGGGTTTAAAGGTGTGACACTTGTTACTCTGTGGTTTAGAAGGTATAGTTTATAAGTGTGAGCCCAAAGGCTTTGTTTTTTTTGTTTTAAATTTTATTTCAAGCTTAAGATTTTAGAAGTTTTGGGGCATTTTTTTTGTTTGTGATTTTGGGCATTCTTTTTCGTTCATTAATGTCTTTTCTTTCTTTTTGTTTTGTATCCCGGGTATTGAACCCGAAGAGTTGTGATTATTAAGGATTGTTGGGAATGGACGGAATTGGGAATGCAAGGTAATGCTAGGGTTGGTGCTATCAACCCAACTCACAATGGTTTCCCGAATAAATCCGGATTCAGGCATTGCTTGAATGTGTGGATTTTAAATTTCTTGTTTTAAGTTGTATATTCAGAGGGTATGCCCTCAATGTATTTTGTAATTATTTATTCATTTATGAAGTAATTTCATTTTTAAATTCCTCTTGTAGTTATGTAGTAAATTTTTAGTTTGTTTTGTAGCTTACTTAACTTGTTTTGGGTGTGATGTTTTTCTTATTTAATATTTCTTCGAGTTTGGTTCGATTGAGTTTATTTTATTTCGAATCTGGGGTATGTTGGGAGCATTTTTAGTTTAGTTTAGTTTAGTCTAAGATCAAGCGCATAAGTGATGGGGAGGATTTTTTTTCTTTTTTTCTCTTTTAATTTAGTTTGGTCTTAATTGAAGTGTATAAATGATGTTGGGGGGCATTTTTTAATTTATTTTGGGGTGTTTATTTTTTTTTAAGTCAGGAGTATTTTTGGATTGGTCTTAACATGGGCATAGTTTGGGTTGGTAATTAGTATCGAAAGTCTCCTAATTTGGTCCTATAATCCTGCTGTTCTAAGCACATATTTTGTGTTTCTGGGGAATTGTGCACTTCACTCCGAGCACATAAATGAATTACAGGCCGGAATGGGAGCACGCGTTTCAGAGGGTCGGAAGGTCAATAAGCGCCAATGTCCGATCGTTTAACCAAGTAAAACGCACGACATGGGGCACAGGATTAGGACGGTGGCCAGTCATTGTGGGGGTGACTGTTGGCATTCGCGCTCACCGATTTAGGCACTTGAGGTGATTACGCGCTTGTTAGGCTGCACCTAATCAGGTGGTCGGGTTAGTTTGAGTGGGCGATGATTAGTTTACGCGCTCAAGACTGGTCGTTTGATCCGAATTAAGTGCGGGAACCATGGTGCATGATTGGGTTGAGCGTGTGAGTTTATGCGTGCGATTTAGCCGTGTTCTATAAATAGTTCAAAAACTTTTCATTTTTTTCGTGCTATCCATTTTGGTCTTTGATTCTTTATTTCCTTGTTTCTTTGCACTCTAGTTTTCATGCTTTCATGATATCTCGTGATCCAGTCATCCGTTTCAGGCGCCGCTTCTTTCATTCACTTTAATTTTTTGAGCTCTTTCTTTTAGGATGGAGGGTGAGGGTATTGGTAGGCACAATCTCTCTATTTCTGAATTGGAGAGGATAATGATGGGGGAGATAGGTGAGACTTCCGAGGCTTGGACCGGCGTTGTTGTCATGGAGGAGGACATCGGGGAGATAGTTAGAGAGGAGGTACAAGAGGGTGACCAGGTGGTGGTTAGGGAGGAGGTACCTAAGATTGAGCTGAGTGTTGCTGAGGATGAGGGTGAGAGGGTTGAGGGTGAGAGAGTTGATGATGAGAGAGCTGAGGATGAGGCTGAGGAGCACCAGGGTGAGGAGAGTCGGGATCACAGACACTTCCTGCTGGAGGATTTCTTTGCTCGAGGTTGGGTAGGTACCTGTGAGCAAGAATTCCTTCATTTTTTCTAGGTGTTTAAGTTATGACATAGACTTATTAGGATCTGGAAACCCTTTTTTAATTTATGTCGAACCTGCATTGATCATTGATTGTATGCTCACTCATGCATCATGACCGTATCGAGAGATATGTCACATTTCTGTTTTGTTGTTCTTATCATGTTTTATGTGTTTGTTATGAATTGTCATTATGTGTTTTGGTACATTTCATTGGCTTCTTGGTAGATCTGTCTGTCTCGCATCATAGGTATGTGTGTTAGTCTTATTGTCATTATTTTTTTATTGCTCGTTGTTTTATTCGATAGGAGCCCTCGCAACTGGCTATCAACTCGGCGTGGACCGAATCTCATACTTGGTATCGTGCCTTGCTGGAGTTTCAGCGAGCACAGTTGGTGTCTTTTGGCTTTAGGCCGATCCTGGAGTTGGAGCCCTTTTAGGTAGATCGTTGTTTGATTGAGGCGATCTTGGAGAGGTGAATGGAGGAGCATCAGGCACTTCACATTCCAGTTGATATGATGTTGCCAACTCTAGAGGACTAGGTCCGTATTATCGGTCTTCATTTTAAGGGTGAGCCGATCACGAGGCGGATGGCAGGAGAGTATTTGGCAATGTGCGAGGAGATTTTGGGTGTATCGTATAGGTCGTGTGGATCAGGGCCAGGTGTAGTTCGAGTCACTTGGTTCTTTGATACATTTGCTGGTGGCTTCATCCCTCTGAGAGGCCATTCAGAGGCACGAGTGTCTTATGAGGCGCATTGCCTGGTGCTTGTAGGTCGGGAGCCCATAGTTGAGTTGGGGTTGGCTGCGGATAGAGTGCTTCAAGCATTCTTAATGCACTTCCTCGGTGCAGTACTCTTTTCTTCTTCGACTCGGGGAAGCGTCACCGAGTTATTTTTTATGGTTCTCAAGGACTTGGATCGGGTCCCTACTTACGCATGGGGTGCAGTCGTATTGGTGCATATCTATGAGCAACTTTATCATTGGGGACGGGGCGTCGCGATGATCGGAGGTTTCCTTCCCATCCTCCAAGTGAGTTTTGGTTAATTGGTGTCATGGTGTCTCTATTTTATTTTTTTGTAGCAGCTATTCAACATTTCTTTTATTATTATTTTTTTTAGTTTTGAGCGTATGATCATTTTGCTTTTCTTCGTCCGAGGGTTCCGTTGGAGGTGATGTTCACGTTTCCACAGATGCATGTGTGGAGGGCAGCAGTGTGAGGTCGCTGTTGGTCTTCCGATCTTCAGACCGCGTGGGGCCTCTTTGAGGACATGCATGCGAGGCAGGTATATACTACTATGCGTTCATTTTGTTTTGTTTTATTTTGAGTTTTCAGGCTCTAAGGATTCATTGATGGGTTGGCTTGCTTGTTTGGTTGTAGGTGATTTGGAGGCCATACGCGGCCGAGGAGGATGGGGGGTGTGCCAGTGATTCAGTCTGGCCAGCCCTTCTTCGACGTGGACATATGGGTCCATTGTTTTGAGAAAGTGGAGAGGATCCACCTATCTCAGGCGGGAGCGGTGCAGCAGCTCGGGCTCGCTCAGGGAGTCCCTCCGGAGATTCGCCACAGGGTGGCGAAGAGGATGACCGGTCCCCCTGGCCAGAACTTTGCGGAGTGGATGGCACTTCAGATGGCCGATTTCAGAGCTGGGGAGACCAGGGTGACATGGGTGTGTGATGAGGCAGATGTCCGAGAGTATAGGAGATGGTTTAGTGCATTGGGTGGTTGGTGCCTCTTCACACATCCCTTCCATGGGAGTGGTTCTTTCACGATTGGTGGGCCGGAGTCGGCATCTGCATTGAGGGAGAGACTGGCCACGTTGGAGGAGGGCCATCTCACAGTGAGTGTCTAAGGGGTGTTAGACGCCCTCCATAGGGTGATGGAGCAGATGGGGTGTGCTCCTCATCTGAATGAGGAGATGTTGCACTCCTTAGCCCTCTCGGTTGCTCAGGCTAGGGGAACAAAGGATGAGTTGGGGGTTCGGCTAGCGGAGACTCAACTGCTCTTGGTAGTTAACTTATTGGTCTAATTGTTTATGTATTATGTGGACTTGGTCATCCAGTCGTTCTGACATAGTTGCAGTGTCTTATTTTATTTTGGGCAGTCCAAGAGGGAGGCCGAGGTCACCAGTCACGTGGCGATGATCTGGCTACTATGCAGTAAGCAGCAGGCCGGCTGAGAGGTGGAGGCCAGTTTGTGATCTTAGATTGATTGATTGGCAAGTTCTATATGAACTTCATTTTATTAATCATTAGCATTGTGCGCTTGCCAACTGATGTATTTATTGTTATTCCTAGAGAGCCGAGCTTGCTGCTGGAGGTCCCACTCCAGCGCTTGATCCATCTTCAGTTGCTTCCTCCAGTCGGGAGGATCCAGTGATGGCTCAGCTTCGGGACAAGCTAGAGCACTGGGTAGGTTCCATTCAATCTTTTGACTCATTTGTATAATTATATTAGTTTATCGGGTGTTATTGTTTCGCTTTCTTAATAGTTTACTAACATTATGTTGGTCTTTTAGCGTCAGATTGTCGAGGACTTCCAGACGAGGGAGGCGACTGCTGCCTCTCTACATCCCGAGAGTCAGGTATAGTTTTTGGTTTGGTGTACTTCAGTTGAGGTTATTTTGTCTTATTTGTTCTGACATATTTTGTGTTGGCTTGTTTGGTGTTGTGCAGGCTATTCCGGACTCCGCTTCTACGGCTCCCCCTCAGGGGTCTGCTCCTATCCTTCTCAGGAATGTTCTAGTCATTATGTTAATAGTTTATTTGTCATTATAGTGTTGTCTGATATATTTGTTTGTTCTTATTACAGTCGCCTATGTCTGTTGTTCCCTCTGTGCCTCCTGTTGATCCAGTGACTGCTACGACCATTGAGCAACTTTTGGAGGAGAGGCTGGATCTGGTATGACTCTTTTTTTCAAAGTTTCTTTTTTTATATTCATATACATATTAGTTTTCTTTGACTTGGTCTGGTTATGCAAGTTCGTCAACTTGAGGAGGCGCGTCTACCGGAGGCGCGAGTTCGCGCCACTCCCGAGGTAGACAGATCCTTAGGGAGATGCAGAGTCGCGATAACCTATTCATCTAGATGATGGTTGCACAGAAGACTCAGGCTGAGGCACTGGAGGCGGCATGTTGGATGATGCAGGTGGATCAGCTGCAGTATCGTCTGACGAGGAGTGAGCGGGGGGTGCGTAGGTTGGCTAGTCAGCTTGATGGATCAGAGTCGAGGGCTACGGGTTCCTCGGCTAGGTGGTCTTGTCACACGTCATGTGATCGTGTCAGGGGTGATGCTCGTGAGGATTCTGTCATTCATGAGATTCTTGTGGGGTATCCTCCTCATTCTCAATCGAGGCGGTCTGTTAGACAGATGAGTAAGTGAGACTCTGTAGCGAGGCTGCGTCGTCTAGAGGTTCTGAGGACTTCAGGTGCTGAGATTGTATTTTCGGAGGACCAATCTACTGACCTTCGAGCTAATGATACTGGGGACAATGGTGCTCGTCCATCCCAATGGCGGCGTAGGGAGTAGGGGTGTGTGTGTGTTTTTTTTCATTATGTGTGTGCATTGTACATACAGGGGGGATGCCCCCGGTGACAAGTGTAAAAAGAAAGAAAATTTATATATATATATATATATATATGGAGATTTTTCGGCTTAGATGTACCTGATCGACTCCTTTCCCTTTGATTACCTCTTGCATTTATCTTTCGCTTTTTAGTTTCTTTAGTGCCGTCGACCGTCATTTGGACTTGGATGCTTCCTGAGCTGGCCTGGTGATGGTTGAAGGTTGCTTGGTACGAGCACAGGTACAGGTAATGCTATCAGTAATTTTTGTTCTCCCCCTTGCTAGTTGTCAAGGGGGGTGAGTGTCTCAGACCGAGGTCTAATAGTAAAAGATGGATATATATGCTCTTTTTTTCTTCTCTTTTTTTCTCCCTTTTTTTTTTTGATTTTTTTATTTGAAAAAAATAATGTAACAGGGAAAGCAAATAACTAGAGTAATAAAAATAAAAAATAAATAAGCCCCAGTGTAGGAGCGTGGTAGGATCGACAGTATAGTATCTTCGATAGCATTCTCTAGATGGTGACTTCGTTATTTCGCATCTTCTTTGTGGACGCGTAGGCGCTTCTAAGATGATTCTGCTTCTAATCTAAAAAAATGCCTCAGTGTGCAGATGCAATGGAGCTTTTCTGGGCTTTAGATAAGCACTTTGGGTCTTTAAGCAGTTATGAGTATTTGGTGAGTTAGTTTTGAAGAAAGGTTGATCGGTACTGTCATCGAACCGAGGGAGGTCTCTTTGACTAGGTTAGTTGTATGCCGGGGGTCTATCTTAGGGTGGTGATCATCCTATCCCTAGTTGTTAGGAAGAAGTACGATAGGTATAGTAAGTGATTGCATCAGTCATCATTCATCAGTTTTCAATTTCATTTTTGGGAGTATCCTGTAAGGCTTTTGATTTATCATCCGAAAAAAGTAGAAGAGGGGGGGGAGGCTCAGTGATGTGGGAAATAGTTTGTATCTAATACTTTCCAAAAGGGGTAAGTAACAATATTTTTCTCAGAGGAATACAGGGTGCCATGATTGAGCTCTTCGTCATGTTTCGGCACCATCAAATTCTCACATTTTATGGTTAGCAGGAGTTTATCCTCCTCCCGCCACCTTACGACAACATCTAGTAGTATAGGGACATCAAGGATGCCCTTGCAGCTTGCTTATACACTTCCAGTAAATTCATCAGAGATGTCCTCAAAGTCTGCTTATGTTTCCCTGAGCTCATTGACTTGTTCATTCGTCGTAATACTCTCACTTAATTTTTTATTTGATATATGTATTTTTGAAAGCATCCTGCTAGCGCAAGAATAATAAGTTTTGATTAAACCTAGCATCTTTATTTTTTTTTCTACTCTAATGTCTCCTCCAATGGCGGGGAAGGAGAAATGAGAATTGAATGTTACTTATACTTTTGAAAGAGGTTAGATAGGTCACTAGTCCTTCAATCAGATTGCCTAAGTAAGAAAGTGGGCGATAAATTGGAGGTCTTAAGGATACTCTATAAATTGATGACGTACGACTAATGAATGGGTCGTAACGACTACGGGGGTGCTAAGTATAAGTATTTAACCACATGATGTGATGATTACAGGGCTAAGGGTATTATTTTCTAAGGTACATGGCATTCTAAGGACTACGGAGTTCTTCCCCATCTTGGCTCGCCAGTTTGTATGCATTTCCAAGATATGCAGCTATTATAACATAAGGGCCTTCCCAGTTCCGTTTCAATTTTTCTTTTGGAAGGGCCTTCAAGACTAATTTTTCGATATTAAAGGTTCGTTCGAGGACTTTCTATCATAAGCCCTGGCCACTCTCCTCTGATATACCTGAGCGTGATCAGCTGCCCTTAGACGTGTTTTATCAAGTTACTCTAGCTGCACGAGTAGGGCAATTCTCCTCTCGTCTAAGGATAGCTCATCATCGAGTTGAATCTGTAAGAATGGTACTTGTATCTTGTATGGTAGGACTGCCTCCATCTCGTAGGTAAGGAGTTAGGGAGTTTGGCTAGTGGTCGTACGAATAGAGGTCCTATAGGCCCAGAGTATTTCTAGTAGTCATTCAGGCCAGTCTGCTCCATTGCTTGTTTCTACTATATGTTTTAAAATTTGAATCAGCTATTTATTCGTAGCTTCTACTTGTCCATTTCATTGAGAGTAGAATGGTGATGAGTGGCGTAGATCGATACTAAACTTCTTGCATAATTTCTTCGTCTTCTCTGTGATAAACTGTGGTCCATTATCAGTGACAAACATCCTGGGTACTTTAAACCTAGTGATGATATTCCGAATGATAAACCTTACGAGTGTTGAAGCGGTGATTCTGACATAAGATTCAACTTTTTCCCATTTGGTGTAGTATTCGGTTGCCATAAGTATGAACGTGTGCTTGTGAGTATTCCCAACTGTGTCTGTGAAAGGTCCGATGACATCGAAGGCCCACATCGAAAACGGCCATGGCAAGGTCATAGTATTTAATGCAACTGATGGAGCTTTGGTAAGTGCAGCATATTCTTAACATTGCTTGCAGAGTTTGACATAGAGGTGCCAATCTCTTATCATTGTCGGCCAGAAGTAGCCTTATTTTGTAATTTTATCGGTGAGTCTCTATTTATCGGCGTGGGCACCGCAAGTACTGGTGTGTACTTCTCGGATGATATATTGTCCTTCGGCGGTTGTGACACATCGTATCAATACTCCTTTGGTGAAGGCTTCTTTGTATAGTATTTCGCCGAGTATGCAGAATTGGGTACATCAGTTCCTTATAGTCTTCTGTTCGATTTTCGTGGCGTATGGAGGGATGTGCTGATGCTTCAAGAAGTTCCAGATGTCAAAATATCATGGCTGTCCATCATCGGTTGGTGAATTTTCAAATTTGAGCATAGCGACTTTGGTTGTTGACTTGACATGCTTTTCCAGAGTGATTGCTTCTTTTGGTCCTGTGCCGATGGGGAGGATTGATAGTTCTCTCTTAACGGTCCATACTACCTCGTGGGTGGGTACTGTCAAATTTTTGATGAAGAAGGTCTTGGTATTTTATCCGATGGGTATCTGGATGACCGAGGCTAACGTGGCAAGGGAGTCCGCGAGCTCATTTTCTAATCTAGGGATGTGCATGAAAATGATTCTTTTAAATTCCTTTACTAAATATTAAGTGATTTCTAGCTATGTCATTACTCTTCTTTCCTTGGTTTTCCATTCTCCTATAACTTGCGAGATTACTAGCTTGGAATCACCAATAGTTTTTAATTATTTAATACCTAATTATAGTGTTGCTCATAGTCTAGCTATGAAAGCTTTATATTTTGCGACATTATTAGTGACAGGAAAATCTAATTGAAAAGCCTTAGGTATGGCAACTCCTTCCAGGCTTAAGAGGACTATCCCAATGTCTTTTACTTTGTGATTTAGCACACCGTCAAAATAAAGGGTCCATGAGGTCTTATCGGGCTCTTCGTTATGAATTGTGAGTAAGTCTTCATCAGGGAAATCTGCATATACGGGCTCATCACTCGAGAGTGGGAGATCTGCGAGGTAATCCGCGATTACTTGTCCTTTGATCGACTTCTGTGTGATGTAAGTGATATCGAATTCTTGCAAGAGCATATTGATAAGTAGTGAAAAATACCATTTTTTACCCCTAAACATGAGCCTTGAAAGACCCTTGAGAGGACTAAATAAGTGCTTTAGTGTTCATATTGCAGCTAACCAAAAAGACAGGTCCAAATCCGAAAACCATCCTAAAATGATCAAAAAGCTGACAACTCATGTCAAACCCAAAGAGGGAGTGAAGAAATAGCCTCAGCAATGGCTAAAAAGGTCCTAAAAGAGCAAGAAAAGACCTGAAGAAGAAGAAGGATCCATTCGCAAAGAAGAATGGAAGCTAAAAGTTCAATTCGCAAAGGACATCTACTATTCGCAAAGAACTTTGAACTTTGCGAAAAGAAGAGAAGTCCTTTGCGAAAAGACCTCCTGAAGCCAAAATGCTCTGCGAAAAGAAGAGAAGTCCTTTGCGAAAAGATCTCCTGAAGCCAAAGTCCTTTGCGAAAAGATCTCCTGAAGCCAAAATGCTTTGCGAGGAGCCAAAATGCTTTGCGAAGAGAGATTCTGGAGCCAAACTACTTTGCGAAAAAGCCCTTAAACTATGCGAAATGGCATTCGGGATTTGCAACCGTCCAAGGGTATTTCAGAAACTTTGCAGCGCCCCAATGCGTTTAAAACCCAAGGACATTCGGAAGATTCGAGCACGAACCAAAGGCATATTCCACCCCATGTGAACACCCAAAGATGAAATTACTTGGCGGGGAACTTCTAGAAGCTCAAACAGATTTTTGAATTACATAACGAATTGATGCCTCTGCTTTCTGATTGGTGAACCAGATCAAGCATTTCGATTGGCCGTAACAGATCCGGATCCCGGTGCTCGACTCCTATTGGTTGATACAGATCTATCCAATTCGATTGGTTGATACACATCCGAAATGGCTTTAGGAAAACTATAAATAGACGAACCATTTGCCCAATTTGGGTATCCATTTTAGAGTTTTCATCTCTGTTTCCCCATTCGGTCGAGAAGCTCATCCGATTCCCTGTAATCCCTTCTTGTATTTTACCTTTGAGAGCCATTGCAGTGATTTGTACTTCCAAGTTCGGATTCAAGATCAGAACTGAGGGCTTCGAGAAGCTCAGATCGAGAAGTCCGAGGGCTCTCTAAGAAGCCGTGCTCAGTAATTGTAACGCTGGATTTTAAAAGGTTGTAATTTGTGTCTTCTCCATTGGAGTCATGTCGAGGGTTCGAATGTTCACCTTAGTGCATTAGACTTCTTTAGATTCACTCATCCGCATCCAACTTCCCTTAATTCATCATCCTGTGCGAATTAGCGTTGGTAACCTAATTCAAGCGGCATTTACTGATGATGTTCATGTTCAGAAATAAAGAATAGGCCACTGACTAGGCGATGATGCATGACAAATCAGACCATAAGTCTAAACCTATTCCTTAATTCGGATTTATTTCTCTTACATCTCTTTGGTAGCGATGAAGATTGAATCTCGCTCTGAACTACAGATTCTCCATTAAAATTCAAAGGCTAAAATACATGAAGCTATTATTTCAGCATTTGTCTTATTTTAAACACCTCCACAACTCGGATCTGGATCACGTAGTTAGTTCTTTTCTTTATTTGCTTTTAGTTAAACGTGACAAAACCCAACACTCTCTTTTATCTATTCTTTATTTTAGATAATTATAGAGCCAGATCTGGTAGCACAGATCTGGAGGTTTATCTCTCATTTTAGACAAACTTCTCTGTGGACGATCTTGAAATACTTACTTTTAAAACTTGCTACAATTGGCCCTGATCTTGCAGGCCAGTGTTAGCCCCAATGTGTTGATATCCCTTTCATAAGTTAACATCCATATAATTTAGCATTCTTTATTTCTTTAATTTTTGCACACATTTTTGGCACACTTGGAGCGACAACAAGTTTTTGGCGCCGTTGCCGGGGAAGTTTGTTCTAAAATAGGTAGACCTAAGTTTTTTTATTTTGTAGATTTGATTTTTATTTTAATTTTTTCTTTAAACGCACTTTGCATTCCAAGTGCTTGATTAAATGTCTACATATTTTGTATAGAAAACCTGCTTTGTTTTCGCAGCAGTAATTTTTTTTTTTTTTCCGAGTTTTATTCTTGCCTTCTAGTTATTTGAATAAATCGCCGCCACTCTTTTGTCTTTTGTCAAATTTGGGCGTGCTTTGAGTTTTTCTTTTATTTTTGTCAATACTTGAATAAGGTAACTGCAGTTTTGGATGTTTGCGATCCGGAGCAGAGTCCAACAAGGAGCATCTGGACCAAAGTGGAGCAGATCCGCTTGAGTTTGCATCCTTCTCCTTTGCATTCATTTTCTATTTTAAATTCTTGAGAACCAGAGCTCAACATGTTTAATGTTTGTTTTGATTATAATTATTGCATCTTTTAGGCATGCTGATTTTTTTACAAAACCAAATACAAAATAAAAGAAGTTGAAAACACAAATAGAAAATCTACGAGTTGTTTCTCATTATTTTCAGAAGAGTAAATAAGGGCTCTTGTTGAGCGGTGATCCAAAACAAGTAAAAACAATTTGGATAGCAATATGGTACGTTGATTTACATCGAAAATTCAAAAAATGAAAAGCAGAAAAATAACAAAATTGTTGAAAAGATGAGGAGGAGAAATTTGTTCCTCACCTCCCATTTCCCCATGCAATGAAGTCGGTTTCTCCTTTGACAAAGGAAACACAAAATTGAGGAAATGATGGAGACATTCAAGCAAGTTAAAATTAATCTACCTACTTTGATGCAATCAAACAGGTCCCCGCTTATGCAAAATTTCTCAAAGAGGTGTGCACCACAAAAGGCAATCTAGGATACATTTATCCAAGAAGGCCTTTGTGGAGAAAATCAACCAAGTGCTATCAATTGCAACACCACCTAAGATGCAAGACCGAATCCCCACAATCCCTGCATCATTGGGGAGCACACCATTGAGAAAGCCTTGCTAGATCTGGTGCTAGTGTCAACCGCCTGCTTATGAGAAGCTAGGTTTGGGAGAATTGAAACCCACTCAAGTGGTGTTACTGAATGACAGATCCGAAAGGAAACCTATGGGGTTGATTGAAGATGTTTTGGTAGGAGTAGACAAGTTTTCTACCTCCGACTTTTTGGTGTTGGACATGGAACCAACCAAAAGTACCACGCCATCCATCCTGTCATTATGGGAAGACCATTCGCTCTGACTAATGCATGCATTCAATGCAGTCCGCATCATGGAGGTGTCTTTTGGAAATATGAAAGTTAAATTGAATGTGTATAATGTCATACTCAACCTCAATTCTCTGTGAGGAATGTTTCCATGTTGACATCATTGATGAGTGGTGGAGGAGTCTTTACAAACATTTCGCAAGGTAAAGACTCCACCATCTATTCTAATCCTCTGCCTTTTCTCTTGTCAAAATCAAAGGTGTAGATCACAGCGCGATCTTTTGAGAGCAAAGAAACTCACAGGAGGAAACCCTCGGATCGATGGCGCTTCTCTTATTCTTTCTGATTCTTTGGTACTTAAGCTACATTTGAGGCCATTTTAAATATGGGAAAACCGAAATCTCTGCCATGTTCCCTAAATCTTGACCAAGAAGACACCAAAACACCCCAAAAGCCAAAGGCAAAGCCAAGAAGTCGCAAAGAGAAACTTTCAATGGACAAAGCAGATAGGGTTGAAAAAGAAAAAAAAATACGCCATGAGGAGCCCACCCAACGCCTCGAGCCCAGTCTGTGTCCCATTACCCATGCCTTTGGTTTTGCCTAACCCATTCATTGATGCCCGTAAGCTCATACCGAGCTATTGGTGGATGAAACTTTTTCTCCTCCAAACCCGATTAGTGCTATCTTTAAGATATCTCAGGAGGCTTCCTCGACCATCCTCACTCCATTACACGAGAAAATTTACCCAAGGATGACAAAGGCTGGTATCGTAACCTCACCACAGTCACGAGAGGAACATCTTGATGTGCCAACCCTAGTTATTTTATAGACAAGCTGTGACTTAAGGATCTGCGAGGACATTGGACATGCCCTAGGGATACCTTTTCAATTCAACTCGATGGACCCTTGATCGCTCTGAAGTTGCCTCTTTCAGAGATATGGCTGCCCATTTGACACGGGGCATGGTGGGTTACGGGCAATCAATAGTGAGAAGAGATGCCCGCAATATCTCTCGATGGATTCCATACTCCGAGAGAGTTTTTATGTTCTGGGCACACCCAAGAGAGCGAACCCCCATCTTAGAAGCCCTCTTTCACTTCTCTAAGGGCAATTCTTCAATGCCCCCATGTCGATCTGAAAGCAATGGTGATGTGAGTGCCAAGGTAAAAAGGAATGAAGATTGCTGGCCTCCCTTTGGAAGACTCATTCTGACCCTCTTAAGAGCCAAGTTTGACATTGATAGGAAGAGCCCTTTGAGGTACTCACTCCTCACAACTTTGGCAAGAAAGCACGGACCACAAGTCGTGCCATGTTAAGAAGAATGAGGAAGTTACCACTTTACAAGCCCAATTCATCAATTGTCTCTTTCTTATTTTCTCGCTTTTATTCTATTGCAATTTTTTTCGTTATAAGTCAGGCCTAACCAAATTGCTTTTTGTTCTCCCTATTTCGTAAAAACTTACAACCCTCCCCTACTCCCTTTCCCTTTTTCCTTTTATTTTCTATCCAAATTTCGATGTGCTTGTCAGAATCGTCTGTGATTATTGTTGTTTCATTGCCTTCCCTAATAATTGTCCACCACCTTTGAACCGTGAGGACACTGTCCCCATAGGTTTGGGGTGTGGCGATAAGTCCGCCTAGGAATAGTTAACATAAGGGCAGAATCACCTAAGTAATTAGGAAATGTATTAATTTACTTAAGAATCATGACAACTAGAAAATTTAAAATTCCTTTGCCAAATTTAGACATTCTAAACCTTGCGATATTCTACATTTCCATGATGATTACACCATAAAAACATACCGGTATCAAGACGTAGTAAGTCAAAAGGAAGAGAAAAGGTAAAGATATACTTAAAAGCTCAAGGAAAAACCATAACCGGTGAGAATTGAGCCCATATATTTTCCATCTCTGAAGAGGATCGAGGCAATTTTTTCCGATTCAAAGGATTGGCTGAGGCATTAGATCCACTAGAAGTTAGGAAACTCCAAATTAAAACAAGTAAACAAAAGACTCATGAAGCGAGGAAAGATCAAGGCCTTCTTTAGACGGCTTGAACCTAACAGTAACCAACCAAGAAAAATCTGCCTGCTTTGTACCCCATTTGAGTCAGAATCCTACAATTCTTCATCAAAAATACTCAAAAGTACTTGCACCGAACCTATGGAACCAATTCAGCCTTCCTCACTCGAGAATTGTGGAGGTAAAGGAGAAAGAATCAAGATGGACCATTTCTGGGCAACATCAAGAAAATGAAGAGAAAATACCTCAAAACAGGCAATATGGTGGTGAGAAAAGAAGAGACAAACAATGTGAAAAGTTGCAAGCAAAAAGGCAAAAAGGGACCTTATGTTGAAAATGCAATATCAAAGAAAGAACTGATCACCGTGAATGTGAGAATCTCAAAAGAAGAAGAAAGAAGCTAAACTCAAAAGGTGGAGTCATGAACCATCTCCCGCACTTCCCGAGTTCTCAAATTCAAACCTCTTTCAAATTGCCTTTCCTTGAAACTTCACTCCATAAGCCATACAAACAAACCTAGATTAAAAGCCCTTGTGATCCAAAGTTGAGTGAGTCATGTGGAGATGAGAAGTGACCCAATCTATGGTGAGGAGATGTCAATGATGCCATTGCCTAAGAATCATGCCTATGCTCATGCTTACAGATCCATTTGGGAGATGTAACGCTCTTGAGCTTGAGTGAAAATGAACCCCTCAACAAAAACATCGATGAGAGTATACCCCGGTGAGTATTTGGGTTGGAACTTGAGCACCTTAAGTATGACTTATAACCTAATTTTTATCCATAGGATGAGCTATCGCACATTTGTATGATTTTCTATGATTTGTTCACAGATTGGAAATATTGAAACATTCATGAGGTTTATAAATGTTTAAATTCTGCAAACAATAATCAAATTTTCTGTTTCATCATTGATTCAAGAGTAACTAACCGCTCCTTGATTGCTCATTTGATAATATTGCACCGATGTTAAGCTTCATGGAGAAGTTTGTGGGTACCTTCATCGAAAACCCTCGGGAGACTTCACTCCTCCTCTAGGGATCACCTAGGGGTTTAAAAGGCTTGTTGCATATGCTAAATGCACCTGTGCTTCCTACAAAAGTGGCTCTTTACTTTGTTTTTATGTTTCTTTGCTCGTGGACTAGCAAAGCTTAGGTTTGGGGTGTGATAAGTAGTGAAAAATACCATTTTTACCCCTAAACATGAGCCTTGAAAGACCCTTGAGAGGACTAAATAAGTGCTTTAGTGTTCATATTGCTAACCAAAAAGACAGGTCCAAATCCGAAAACCATCCTAAAATGATCAAAAGTACAACTCATGTCAAACCCAAAGAGGGAGTGAAGAAATAGCCTCGAATGGCTAAAAAGGTCCTAAAAGAGCAAGAAAAGACACGAAGAAGAAGAAGGATCCATTAAAGAAGAATGGAAGCTAAAGTTCAATTCAAGAAAGGACATCTACTATTCGCAAAGAACTTTGAACTTTGCGAAAAGAAGAGAAGTCCTTCTTGAAAAGACCTCTGAAGCCAAAATGCTCATGCGAAAAGAAGAGAAGTCCTGCGAAAAAAGATCTCCAAGCCAAAGTCCTGCGAAAAGATCTCCGAAGCCAAAATGCTTTGCGAGGAGCCAAAATGCTTTGCGAAGAGAGATTGAGCCAAACTACTTTCTTGAAAAAGCCCTTAAACTATGCGAAATGGCATTACGGGATTTGCGGCTCGTCCAAGGGTATTTCAGAAACTTTGCACGCCCTGCTTTAAAACCCAAGGACATTAGGAAGATTCGAGCACGAACCAAAGGCATATTCCACCCCATGTGAACACCCAAAGATGAAATTACTTATGGGAACTTCTAGAAGCTCAAACAGATTTTGAATTACATAGAATTGATGCCTCTGTTCTGATTGGTGAACCGGATCAAGCATTTCGATTGGCGAGACAGATCTGGATCCCGGTGCTCGACTCCTATTGGTTGATACAGATCTATCCAATTACGATTGGTTGATACACATCCGAAATGGCTTAGGGAAAACTATAAATAGACGAACCATTTGCCCAATTTGGGTATCCAGATTTTAGAGTTTTCATCTCTGTTTCCCCATTCCATCCGAAAGCTCATCCGATTCCCTGTAATCCTTCTTGTATTTTACCTTTGAGAGCCATTCGAGTGATTTGTACTTCCAAGTTCGGATTCAAGATCAGAACTGAGGGCTCTCGAGAAGCTCTGATCAAAGTCCGAGGGCTCTCTAAGAAGCCGTGCTCGTAATTGTAACGTTGGATTTTAAAAGGTTCAGTAATTTGTGTCTTCTCCATTGGAGTCATGTCGAGGGTTCCGAATGTTCACCTTAGTGCATTAGACTTCTTTAGATTCACTCATCCGCATCCAACTTCCCTTAATTCATCATCCCATGCGAATTAGCGTTGGTAACCTAATTCAAGCAAAGATTTGATGATGTTCATGTTCAAATAAAGAATAGGCCACTTAGTCGATGATCCGTGACAAATCACAGCCCATAAGTCTAAACCTATTCCTTAATTCGGATTTATTTCTCTTACATCTGTGCTGGTAGCCAGATGAAGATTGAATCTGCTCTGTTGAACTACAGATTCTCCATTAAAATTCAAAGGCTAAAATACATGAAGCTATTATTTCTGCATTTGTCTTATTTTAAACACCTCCACAACTCGGATCTGGATCACGTAGTTAGTTCTTTTCTTTATTTGCTTTTAGTTAAACGTGACAAAACCCAACACTCTCTTTTATCTATTCTTTATTTTAGATAATTATAGAGCCAGATCTGGTAGCACAGATCTGGAGGTTTATCTCTCATTTTAGACAAACTTCTCTGTGGACGATCTTGAAATACTTACTTTTAAAACTTGCTACAATTGGCCCTGATCTTGCAGGCCAGTGTTAGCCCCAATGTGCTGATATCCCTTTCATAAGTTAACATCCATATAATTTAGCATTCTTTAATTCTTTAATTTTTTGCACACATTTTTGGCACACTTGGAGCGACAACACATATGCCAGCGAGCGATCTTTCTTGACGTGGTGGGCTTTTCGAATATGTTCTTCAGAGGATCCATTCGGGCTAGTACTAGTATCTTATGTGCTCCGAAGTAGTGTTATAATTTGGTTGAGGCCCACACCAATGCCAGGCAGGTCTTCTCCATTAGAGTGTATTTTCGTTCGTACTCGACCATCCTCCTACTGAGATAGTAGATAGCCTTCTCTCTCTTGCCTTCTTCCTCATATTATCTAAGAATTAGTCTCATTTCTTTGTCATTTGCTGGGAGGTATAGGATTAGGGGTCTTTCGAAAACAGCTGGTGATAGTATTAGCGGGTTAAGGAGATACTTTTTGATATTATCGAAGGCTTGCTGACACTGGTCATCCCATTTGTACTCAGTTCCTCCTTTAAATAGTCTGTAGAAAGGACCGCATCTGTTTGAATACTGGGAGATAAATATCCTAATGAATTGCAATCATTCTATTAGGACTCGTAATTCTTTGATATTGCTGGGCGGTGGCATCTCAAGGATGGCTCTGACTTTAATGGGGTCGACTTTGATCCCGCACCTGCTGATTATAAAACCGAGTAATTTTCCTGAAGTCACTCCGAAGACACATTTCTTTGTGTTTATTTTTTACTGATATTTCTTAGCTCTTTGCAGCACCAGTCAGAGTGCTTCAACATGTCCTGCCCGTGTTTGGGACTTCACTAATATATCAACATAGACTTCTACACACTTATGCATCATGCCGTAAAAAATAGCCATCATGGCACATTAATACGTGGCTCCTGCGTTCTTGAGCCCAAAAGGCATGAAGACGTAACAGTATGTTCCCTATGGTATGGTGAAATAAGTCTTCTCTTGGTCGGACTTCGGTAATTTGATTTGGTTATACCTAGAGAAACCGTCCATAAAGGATAACATCTCATGTCCAGCGGTGTTGTCGACTAGAGTGTCAATGTGTGGAAGTGGGAAGTCATCTTTTGGGTATGCCTGGTTGAGGTCTCGAAAGTCAATGCAGACCCATACTCTGCCGTCTTTCTTAGTGATAGGTACTATATTGGCGACCCACTTGGGGTAGAGGACGACTCGAATGAATTTGGCATTGTGTAACTTGTCAACTTTCCCTTTAACTTGAAGAGCGGTTTGTGGGTGCACCTACGGAGTTTCTGCTTAATAAGTTTTGCATCGAGTCCCAAGATGAGACGATGTTCTACTAAGCTTGGGTCTAGACCAGGCATATCTTCATAGGACCATGCAAAGGAGTCGAGGTATTCTTGTAGGACTTGTACGATTTGTTGACGTTCCTCAGAGTTGACCGTTGTGCTAATTAGTAGTTTCTTGGGTTTCTCTTTAGTGCCAAAGTTGATTTCTTCTATAGGTTCCATGGTAGCTTGGGTTTGCTTATGCTTGATGACCTGTTAGAAGTCCTGCGCCTCCTCGAGGACTGGTGTTTCTTCTTCATCCTCGGTAAGCTCATATATTGCAAAATTGCTACACTGAGGATTCGATTTTGCGAAAGGTAGCCCTTCATCGGCATAATTTATGACTGAGAGATCTTTGGTAAGGTGAAGGTCAAGGCTATTGATCCTTTTCTCAGAGTCGCGAAATATCTTGTCTGGTATAATCAGGGGCTTATTGTTTAGCTTGGACGCCTTTCATCCTCGGATGGGAGATGGGATAGTAGTCTTAGGAGAAAAGTATCCTAGTTGGTCGCAAACTTGATTCAAGATGACGGGTTCCCTTTCTTTTTTGAGGTTTTCTGATTTTTTTGGATTTTACATTTCTAAATTTTTAAGGTTTTCTTCTTTTTCTATTTTTTTTATTTTCAATAGTAGATATGGTATAGGGTTGGTCGCCTCAAGAGGCACCGGGAGAGTTGCTTCTTGTAACTGAGGGAGCAAGACGGATGTTGGAGCCGTTCGAGCGATTCTTCAAGAAATGTGGACTTGTTCTAAATTTGACATTTTTTTTTTAGAGTCCTCAGCTAATGAGACCTTTTGAATAAGTGACGCGGGTGACAATGGTACTGACGTGTGGATTTCCTCTATCACATTAATTGCCTCATCTTGGAAGAAGCTCTGGAGATCGTAATCAGTCAAACTATCATCCTCTGAGTTATAATATAGTTGCTCTTCCTGTTGAAGGTGATCTCCTAAAGGATCCTCAAGGGTAGTGAGCACTTTTCCTTAAACTTCATAGTATGTTAGGATAAGCGCGCATGCTCAGCAACGAGGCTGGTAATGGTGAGAAATGTAGGGAGATCCCCAAAGGCATTCCCATCCTTCTGGGTTGGAGTCGAGGCTGGTATTAAACTCGTCTTCTTGATCTGACAATGCTTGAAGTCCTCGGTTAGCTTACTCTGCTAGCTCGAGTGCAGCGAGGTCTATCCATTAGTCCTCGTCATCACTCAGAGGGGGTTGTCATTCCTCGAGATATTTTTAAAATATTTGGAGTTGTGGTATTTCTGGGGATGGAAGGGAGTCTAGTTCAAGTTCCTCTTCAAACTCAACAGTGGCAATGTGGGTGTTTCCCCCTGGGTCGACCAAATGGCCATCGAAATTTTCTTCTTCTTGTGCCGGTAGCTGAGTTGATAGGTCATTACTTGTTTTTATCGTTACGGGGTCGCAATCATTTGATCCTACTATCACAGAGTGTCGGATCCAACTAGCAAAGCGTTCTAATATGATGGTGCATACCCGACAGCGGGGTTGGTATGGGTGAGCGATACAAGGGGAGTCCCACGGGCATTCCCATCCTCCAAGGTCAAGGTCGAGGCGGATGCTATGTGAGCTAAGACTTTCTTCCCATGTTGAGTGCAAGTGCTCTTCACTATCTTGCAAGGTAGCTATGTAGAAATCTTCGTCGTCAATGGATTCCCAATCTCCCACTTGCAGCTCGAGTTCTGAAGGTTCTTTCTTTCTCTTTTGTAAGCTCCTTGTGTCAAACAAGGGTTTGACTTCCTCGAGTGGTTTATCAATATCGTCATTCAAATTGGTTAAATCATTGAATGCTTTAGCCATTCGTTTAATTTCTACTTCTTGGGATCTAGTGAAGGACACTTTCTTCTGCCTTGGTACATCTGCTTTCTCAGTGGTCTCATAGACAAAGTGGTCATATAGAGACCATTTCGGTGAGGTGGGGAACAAGTCAGCTTGTGAGTCGTCCGATTAGTAATCTAACTCTATGTGCTTGCTTATTTTCGTTGGGACAACGGGTCCGACGCGACCTTGCTTATTTTTACCAAGTCCGGTGTGGGGGATGTACTCAAGCTGATACATAAGGTCCCACCCTTTTCTCGTGGTTGGGTTGATGTTAGAGTTTGGGGAGGTCTGGGCCAACCTCTCTTCTCATTAATTTTCGTTGACGCGTTGGGGGAAAACTAGGAGGGGTAGGGGGATGGACTTCCACAATAGTTGTCTCATTAGGGATTCGGGCTTTTTGTATGTGGCCCGTGTTCAACACAGAATTATGGATTGTCAGAATACTCGTAGAGTAATCAGTGTCCTTCACCTGGAGGGTGCATTAGTATTGTGACGACCCGACTTTTCCAATCCCTAAGGTATAGGAAAGGCCGGTTCATCAACTTATTGATTTCTCAATAAGCCGTAACAAACAGAAGCCGGCAACATAAACAAAGGTCTAAAGAACAGAGGCATCATATCATAATCCAAAAAGACTACAGATAGCAAAAGAATATATCACTGTGAGGAACCAAAAGGAACCACCGGTGATGGCCAATCCAATCACCTAAAATAGAGGTTCACGATAATGGTTCCTCTAGTGATATCAAAAGGACAAAAATAATAGCCTAGGGCTCAATATTCCAAAATAATATCCAGACAAAAATACCAAAATACAAGGATCCAAAGATCACGGGAAGAACTCCTCCGCTGGTATATCCAAATCCTCCTCTGGAATATAATCGGAGTCCTCCGGATCCTCTGACCCAATGTCGGTCTCAAAGACCGTGGACGATAGTCGAGGGTGAGCTAACAGCTAAGCTCAATAGAAGAAGCCAGATCTATTTGCAGTTCATTATAAGTACTGGTTTTCAAAAGACGGAATCGGATCAAATATGATTTTTCAAAGATGCTTTCAAATTTAAATCTCCAGTTCTAATCCTGAGTCAAACCGATATAGTAAGTTCAAAGTGTTCAAAATGTTACGATTTAGCATGCTTCTTGTCTTAAATTTATAACTTAATTTTATCTCTCAAATTTCCTATAGCATGAGAGCGGACTAAGTGACCGATGGGAAGACCCCATCGACCATAAATCGTTCATGAACCCATTTCGAAAATGCAACAAGCCCCTGCGCTATGAGGGAAACTTGTGCCAAAGTTTTACCGTCAACACGGTTGGTGGAATCTAGGGCATCGTACTTATGAACCCTAAATCAAATGCAAATGCTAATACATATCAAAGCTTATTAATTATAACATATCTTTGAATTGTCAAAGTTCGATTCAAATTGATTCAAAATTCTTGAGATTACGATTCAAAAGGTTTAGGAGGTTACGATTCACCTGATTCTTGTCCCTAACAATGTTTACAAATTTCTGATGTTGTCTTATATTCAAGCTTTGTTTATACTATGTGTACAGATTACTATCAAATTTATGCATTTCAAATAGATTGTCTATCATGACTTGTGCTTATAATTTATGCAAGAGAATTTGGGTTCCCTACCTTAACCAAGCGGTTTCAAAAGCATGCAAAAACGGTCCTCTCCAAGGACTCCCGACAGACAAAACCTACATATATAAACACCCTTAGTGTTAATATAAAGCTACAAGATTTAACCCGAAAGCTTGCAAGAAGAAAGTCCAACAAATTTTCGAACCAAAAAGTCGTAGGCGAATTCGATGGTCGAATTTACAATTCGATGGTCGAATTTGAAATTCGATGGTCGAATCCAAAATCGACCATCGAATTTCCAAATCCTGCATCAGGCCTAAAATCAGCAATTCGACAGTCGATTTTGAAATCGACAATGAATTCTGCTCGTGGCATGCACTTTGACATTCTCGGTTCTCTTCCGATTTTTTCACACTAATCCTCTTCTTTATTTCACATATATATGTTCTAATTTCTAACAATAATCTCTGATTTTCATACAAAGATTTTCAAGACATACCTCCTTTTTGGCTCCAAATGGTAGGTCCTTCATTACCAATTTGTGCTCCAAAATCAGTTTCTAACCCAGGGGTTCAATGGCATCGACTTTGTTCATTGCAACCCTTCCTCTTTAACCTGATTTACGACGCAGGATGTCTTCTCCTCTATCTTTCCCTTCTCATAGCTTAAACAGATCTAAAGACCATCACCAACACGTTCAATGGTCAAGATGGGAGGAGGATCTCTCTTTCTTCTTAGATCTAGGATTTAAAATAACCTTGCATGGTTATTTTCCTTAACTTTTCCAACGAGAGAGAGAGATAGAGAGATAGAGAGATGCAAGCTTCACTTGCAATCTCTTTTATAACCAAACCAATCTAGCAAATATCTAGATATTCAACTCTTTAACTTATCCTCTAACTTAGGGATTTATTTCATGCTAACCACTAACACCTCCTTATTGTGTATGCCAATGCGTGCATGACTTGCACACCTCTCGAGACCAAATCCTTTGGCCATCAGTCTTACCATAGTCTTAGCTTACCAAAAGTCCAAAAATATTCTACAGTATTTTCCGGGCACGCTTACCGAGGTAAACGAAAATATGCCGAAAATATCAGGGATATTACAAGTATATATACGGACAATGGATTCCTTGTGTAAGAATTTGATGCATTAATGGTATGTGGGTGCAACGGCTTTCATTGACTCTAACCATTTTCTTCTTAAGATAATATTGTATGTACTAGCAGAGTCAGAAACATGGAAAGTGATGTCTTTCATTACAGGTATGAGGTAAACCTATAGTTTGATAGTTCCTTTGACGAAACGATGCGAACCGTCATAAGCTATGAGTGATAGTGCCGAGGGTCTAACATCGAGCTCCGTGTATTCGAGGGTCTTTAATATTGTGATAGGACAGATATTGAGTCCTACTCCTGTATCGACCAACGCATGGGGTACGGAGGATCCTCTGATTATGATCGTACGGTATATGAGAGTTATGCTTCCTCGGAGTGACTCCTTAGGCATGTCTGCATCTGTGAAAGTGAGTGTTGGAGGTTGCACCATGACCGAGGTGATTTGATGTAGCTCAACTAATGTTGTGTCCTCATCCATTTGTGTGTCTTCAAGTGTCCTTATCAGTAGTCGGTGATGGTCAGGCGATTTCTTGGTGAGTTTTAGTACAGATATCTGGGCTAGGATCTTTTGAAGATGCCGTAGAAGGTCACATTCTTGCCCTGGCTCGAGTGCCATTTTTTTGCCTAGCCGATAAGCCTTAGGTGCAGGTGGTTGGAGTGGTTGAGGTGCAGGGATTAGTGGAGGGATAATGTGAGGCGGGGGAGGCAAGTTAACTTCTCTTTCTCACACGTTCTACTCTGGTGGTTGTATGTTAGTGAAATCCTATTTCGAGGGAAGGGTGGAGGTGGATAATTGATTCCTAATTTAAGAATTGGGCAAGTCGGTTGTTGACCGTACCCGGTGCTACTCGACGTTGATGTGCTAGTGAAGTGAGTGAAATTCAATATCGGAGCGTGTACTTGCACGGTGCTGCTCCAAGGTGGGAGGTACTGTGTGTAATCCTCTTCTTCTAAGAAAGCAGAGACCAGTGTCTCACATGGGTCGGGATGTTCTTCTCGCTTGCTTTCTTCTATGCTTAGTGAACACTCAGACTCTGTTTCGTTTTCTCGGTTTGGTGTTTTTTAAGTGACACTTTCTACCCACGTGACAATTTGAGTTGCAGTTTGAAGAACATGGTCTCCATTTTCGGGTTCAAAATCGAATGAAGGGAGTGGCAATGGTATTGGCTCAGGACTTGGAGGGGTTAGAGGTTCTAATGGGCGGCTATGGAGGAATGGTCTCCTGGCCCTAAAAGAATGGACTCGTATCTAGGTGAATTTTGGATAAGGAGGTGGGCTTGGTGGGGCGATGCGAGTGATCAAGACCGAGGGATGCGGGGGTGAAGGAACTCTCTTAGGGGTAGCAAAAGTGTCAGAAGGTTGGATGCGAGTGATTGAGGTTGAGGGCTGGAAGGGGGATTGACCGGAAAGATCCACGGTAGTGACCTGGGCTGGTGTTGCTTGGTTGTGGTTAGGCATAGGATTATTAACAATCCCTAAATTTTGTTAGGGTTGGTTATTGTTAGGGTTAGGATTCCTAAGCGCTTCCTAGTCTATTTGGTTCTGATCATTCATGTCATAGATCACATCCCGAAGGACCCGACAGTCTTCTAGGTTGTGTCTCGCGTATCGATGGAATGCACAATATTTACTATAGTCTAGGTTTGTCGGCCATGGTCGGGGTCTTTCATGTGGGAATCAAAGGAGATTCTGAGTGTTAAGGAGATAAAAGATGTTGGGGATCGTATTAGGTAAAGGGGGATAGTATTCCCGCCTCGGCTGGTAGGGGCCTCTAACTGGGTTGAAGTTTTGCGATGGGGGTACATTATTGTAGTTTGGTGCATGGGTCGGTCGATTTTGTGTCGTATTTTGGTTCTTATAGGTGTTGGGATATTGGTTTCTATTCTGGTACTGGCCTTGATTCTGATTCTGGCCTTGGTTTTAGTTCGCATATCTTTGTTGATTAGCGTCTTGGTTTTGGTTCATGTATCGTTGCTGATTTTGATTTTGCCCGAAGTTTCTCAGTTAAAAATTTCCGTTCCCAGAGTTCTGTCTTTGGTTGACAACGGTGTTGACCTGTTCGATTCCTAAGGCTTTCTTATTATTTTTTTACTTTGATTCACTAGAAGAGCCTACTTTCGACGTAACTATGGATAGGGCGAGGTCTCCGCCTTTAATGTGTCGTGCTAGTCGGGATGCCCGGGAGTGGAGTGCAGTGAAGTCGGGGCAATCACTTATGACAAGCATGCTCTTCAACGATTCCCTAGTATTATCGATAATAATATCAATCGAGTCTTTCTCTTTCATTAAAGTGCCGGTCTTGGCAGCGAGTTTCCTCCATCGGGAGATGAAGTTGGTGAATTCTTCATCGAGTCCTTACTTTGTCGCCATCAGATCGCTGAGACAGACTATCTCTTGGATAAAGTGTTTGTATTGGTCTAGGAATTGACCGACTAAATCATCGAATGTTTCTATCTTATAGAGAGGGAGGAGTCTCACGAACCAATCTAGAGCTTCTCCTTCTAATGAGCGTTGGAAATAGTGGATGAGAAGGCCTTAATTATCACGTATGGATCGACAATCGTTGCAAAATAGGGCCAAGTGATGGTTCGGATATCCCGTGCCATTATATTTGGTAAATTTTGGCGGTTTAAATTCTATTGGCAAGTTAAATTCATCATCCTGATAGAATTTGTCGAATCCAAATGAGTGACCGAGGCGCTCTCTCTTGGCCATGTATTCGTCGAAAATTTTAGGGAGATCTTCAATTTTGATAGTGTTGTCTTTTGGAGCGGCCCATGAGCCAATCTTGTCTGGAGAATCCTCGTTAAAGAATGTGTGAGCAGGTTGTCTCAATGATGTAGTGTGGGCCGACTCCGTGCTCGGGATATGCGGTGGCCTTTCCTGTCGTTCTCGTTCTTCTTAATATTGTCGTGACCTAATGGTCTCGTATGCGACAGCCAATCCTCGAAGCAATTCCTCGGAGTCATCATCTCCTCTTTGTATTCTTTGAATACTGAGCTCTACAATTTGTTGAGCAGTGAGGTTTTTTCTAGCATTACCATCTCTCCCGCTATAATTATTACCGGTGTGTGGGGTAGAGAAGGGATTTTCTTATTCGCCAAACTTGTTAATCTCATGTTGTCGTAGGCTGGGATTATAGGGTGATTCTTTTTCATATACAAAGTTGTCATGATATCCTCACAATGGTGGGTCTCCTAAACTCACTCTTTGTATGCGGGGCATCTCGAGTCTTTGATGAAAACTCATATATTTAAGGAAATCTAAACAATATGGTGGAAATAAAAAAAAGGAAAGTAAAATAAAAACTAACTATCCAAGAGAGAAAGAGTTTGCAAAAGCGTTCCATCGCGATCGCCAATCTGTTTGTGCGCACTTTTTCTGGGTTCCTCTCGGTCCCCGTTGAATCAGTGGCACAATTCTGTCCAAGTGGACTCTAGCGATGCCATGTTTGGAATGTTAGAAATAAAATAAAAGAAGGGAGTTTTCTAGGAAGATTCTTAGTTTGTTGCGATTGCCAGCTGTAAATATTTAACGATGCTGTAACACATCAGTGATCACGCTTTAGAGCGGGTGTGGGTTACTTCTTTACTGAATCGTCTGCCTGCGAACGTCAACAGCATTGGCTCTTCTTATAATTTAGATTGTTTAGTTTTCCTTTTCTTTTCCTATTATTAATATGATTCTGATTGGTTTAAATTTCCTAATTCTATTGTGAGTCTAGTTATGACTTTATTTTGAGTCTAATTAATCTAGTGTCCTAATACTACTAGAAGTCTAATTAATATTAGTTTCCTAATTGTGCTAGGAGTCTAATTAATTTAAATGTTCTAATTTTATTAGTATTCTAATTAATTTAGTTCCCTAATGTTACTAGAAGTCTAATTAATATTAGTCACCTAATCATACTAAGAATGCAGATATATCAATTCTGATAAAACTCTAATTAAATCAAGCATGTTGATTGTACTAGAATTCTAAGTAAAGCAATCATAATAATTCTACTGCAATTCTAATTGAAATAGAGAACTAATCTTATTGGAACTCTAATTAAAACAAAGGAATTAATTTTATTAAAATCTAATTAAAACAAATAAACTAATTTTATTAAAATCTAATTAAAACAATGAATTAACTATACCAAAAATCTAATTAGAATAAAGGAACTAATTTTATCAAATTTTCTAATCAGGTCGAGGAATTAACTTTACTAAAAAAATTTGGTTTAAAATAATGAATTAACTATACTAAATTTTAATTGAGATAAAGGAACTACCTTTTACTAATTCTGATTAAAGCAATAAATTATATTATACTAAAATTCTAACTAAAGCAATGAATTAATTTTACTAAATATTTAAGAAAAAGGGGTTTTGTGCCCTCTATGCTAAGGAAGATTGGTCTCGTTCCCGAGTACCCTCCATAAGCTCCCTGGGGCAAATCGGGTGGCTGAGATTAAAGTAAATTGGATTTTAGATTATAAAATAGTATTTTTAGATTTTTAGAGTCATTTTCGGGATTATAATGATGAATTAAATTATGGAACTAGAATTTTAGAAAACTAAATTAATGTTTAAAGGTTTAGAAATATTAAACTAAGGAATTAAAACTAGAATTTAAAATTTTAAGGACTGAATTCAGGTTTGAAATTAGAAAATCAGGTCGTATGATTAAGGACTGGTTCTAGAAACTAAGAACTAGAACCATAGATTAATGATAGGACTGGAGATTAAGATTTTAGAATAGAATTGAAGTCTATAGTCGGTGAATTAGGCCGTCAGATTAAGGACCGGTTCTAAATTCGGAGAACTAGAACTAGGTATTAAAATTAAAGGGGTTTACGGTCTAAAACTGAAAATTTAATATTAATAATTGAAACTAAGGGAAAATCTTAAATCTAAAACTAAGATCTTTATCTAAGACCGCGGCTGCGGAGAGGAATCTAAAAATTCGTTCTCGGAGTTCTCTGGTTTCAGAATCCCAAAAAAATATGTTCCCTCTCGTGTTGTGTGCCCAACCTCTGGGGTGAATTAGAAAAAAATCTTTTATATGTTTTTCTCCAATTAAGCGCCATGTTTCAAGTGTTTAACTGGATTGCCCACCGGTCTCCCGGTGCTTAATCGCTTTGGGTCAGTCACCGACTCAGTGAGCGACTAGCTGACTTACTCGGCAAGTTTCCTAGTTCTAACAAAGTTAGGACTAATTTTCACTTTAGAAGCGCTTGATCGAGGAAGCTTGGGGGTCAAGGGCTATAAGACTAGGTTGGGCGTAGGCCAATTACGCGCCGGTGGTTAGGCGCTCAATCCGATCGCACATCTCGTGTGAGGCGCATGATCGAGTCTCGAAGTGGTATGGGAAAGGAAGTCTGGTCTAAAAGGGGGACTGATTGCACGTGTGTGGTTTTATGTATAATTGTATTGCACGCATGGTTTTAGGCACATAATTCAGGGTTGTCCGAGGCTGACTCAGGTCTGAAATGCCAGACTATTATTTCAACCTGCATTTCAACTATATACTATTGCTTCAGTATATAGTCTCCCTACGTCGAGATCTGAGCCACAGAACTATTGTTTCAACCATGTATTATTGTTTCAGTATATGGTCCCAACGTTAGGGTTAGGGGGTTTGAAATATCAAACTATTATTTCAGTCAGCATTTTGATTATATACTATTGTTTCAGTATATAGTCTCCCTAGTTGGGACCTGAGCCACATAGCTATTGTTTCAGCGTGTGTTCAACCATATTCTATTGTTTCAGTATATGGTCCCTACATTAGGGTCATGGGGCCTGAGCCACCGAGCTATTGTTTCAGCCTTATTTAGCCATATACTATTATTTCAGTATATGGTCCCACATTAGGGTTATGAGGTCAAAGGTTGATCGAACAGATTTGTATATTTTGAGAGGGAAAAATGGGGGTGTCTATAAGAACGTTTATAACTAGGCAATGCAGCTTTATTAATAATTGATTTTTCATAGAATCGATTGATCGGGCATAATAGTCGATCGATCGTTTATTTAACTTAGCAAAGTTTCGGTTGTGATTTTGAATTAATCGATCGATCTACTATTAAGATTTCTGAACGATTCGGAGTTTCAAGAATCAAAATTGTAATAACCCGAAATTTTTGTAAATGTTGAATCGCTAGCGTTTGATGAGAATGCAACCTTTTGACTGATTTGACCTAAGTCAAACATTTGACCTGCGTAACGTGGTCTCGAAACCTCACTTGTTATAGTTGGGGTTACGTGCCAAGCACTTTAAATCCCAACTCATACCCTAGGTAGAGCGTGTGCGTGTTTGTGCATGTTGCACACGAACTCAAACCTAGTAACCGAACTTGTCACATGGCACCCAACCAAGTGTACGCGTTTGGCAAGGCACGCAATGTCGCCTCGAATTTTTGAGACACTTAGATAAGAAAAGTACACCTTTTTTTGTGAAAAGTGTAAAATAGTTAAATAGGAAATTAGTGAACTAAAATCTAAGAGAGAGCATTGACGGTAAAAGAATTATTTTATGAGTGAAAATTGGTCCGTTTGACCCTTGATGGAGAAACCGTAGACCAACTCGTGTTGTATGAGTTTCACACCAAACCAAGGCCTAAGCACTTAAATGAAACTTCCATTGGAAGTTTCATTCAGTTGCAATTGAAAGAGAGAAGAGAAAGTGGTTGGAGAGAGGAGAAAGAGAGAGAGAGACCTTCTTCTCAACCCTCTCGTGAGACCCAACCAAGAGATCCCTTCGCAAGCCGCTTCATTTTCCTCGCAAGGAGTATCGTAGTTTCTGATCTCTCTTGCGACTTTGACCGAGGAGAACCTCCGTTTCTCTCGAAACCCTTTTTGAGAGACCCTAGATCTCGTTGATCTTCCTCTCAGATATTTGTCATCTTTTTCAAGAAGATTCGTGCTTGTTTTGACCACACTGAACTTCGATTTCAACCCCATACGATCGAAGAGAAAGGACCAGACCATCAGAGAAGCAAGAGGGTTTCACATGTGGGTTTCACGTCAATCTCACATGCAGACATTGCATGCTCGTGGATCGAGGTAAGATTCATGATTTATTAGTGTGGATTTAGTTTAGGTTTCATTTGTGTATGATTTGGAATGAGTAGAATGGATTTTGGTTGATTGGATTGAGGAAAAAGCCGAAGGGTTTCTGAAACTGTCAAAATCGATCAATTGATTTCTAAATTGATCAATCAGATTATATAGAATAGAGATATGTAAAAATTTCTAAAGGAATCAATTGATTGATCGAATTTGGAATTCTAAAGGAATCGATCTATCGAGATGGAAATCGATCGATCGAATTAGAAACCGATCGTTCGATTTTGAAAATCGATCAATCGAATTTGACAAGACTGATATGCCAATTTTCTGAAGAAATCGATCGATCGATTTTGAACATTGATCGATCAAATTTAGGTTTCTAAGAAAGTCGAACGATCGATTTCCCCTGTTTCTGGCTATTTCAATTTTTCTTTGGAAAAACCCTGAGAAGCTTTGAACTATCTATTTTCGACACTATTTTCATATAGTACGATGTTAATGCGATCTAGGTTAAGAATGGGAGACCGTAGATGAGGACATTTAAATTGCTTTAAACGGCTTTGAATTCGAGGTGGGAAAAATTCGACACTCAATTGCATTTTTACTCTAATTTTGTAAATGCTTTGACATGATCAAATGAAATATATTAAGTATGGTATTTGTGTGATTTTGAAACAATTTTAGAATTTGATAGTCGATTGTATTTGAAAAATGGAATAGTTTTGAATCATTGACTAGTACTTAAACTTTATGCGTTTGGAACTCTGAAAATGAAATTGAACATTAATTTAAAACTTGAATTCGAACTCTAAGTCTGAACATTGAATCCATTGATTTTGAACTCCGAGCATGAATCTAAATCTGTATTCTTGGACCCGTTCTTAAATCCGAACTTGAAACTTGAAATTGAATCTGTATCGAACTGGCACGGCTGCATAACCATGAATCGAACTGGTACAGCAGTTAATCCATTAATCAAATTGACACGATGACATATCTGTAAATCGAACCAGCATGGCAGCATGTCCATGAATCTAACTAGTACGACAGTTAATCCGTGAATCGAATCGGCATGACGGCATAATCGTGAATCGAACTGGTACGACAGTTAATCCATGAATCAAACTGGCACAGCGGAATATCCATGAATCGAATGGTAAGTCAGGTAAATTGAAGTAGACTGCTATGGGCAGATTATAAGTACACTATGGACCGCTATGGGTGGATTATAAGTACACTGTGGGCCGCTAGGACGGAATCAAACCAGCACGACAGAGTATTCATGAACTAAACTGGTACAGCAGTCTCCGTGAATCGATCCGGCACAGCAAGATATCCGTGAATCGAACCTGAAAGTCAAATAAGTAAATCAAACTTTGTAAATCAGATGTACAAGTCATGTAAGCAAATCGAACTGGTAAGGCAGTCTCTGTGAATCGAACCGGCATGGCGGTATATCTGTAAATCGAACTCAGTAAATTGCTTTCCTTTTTTACATGAACATAAACAAGACACCCTGTTTTGATATGAAGTTTTCTTTAGTGCGAAAAGACTTTGAAATCAGTTTCAGTTTTGACAAGAAAATGCCTTTGAAATAAGTTTCAGTTTTGACAAAAAAATGCCTTTGAAATCAGTCTCGATTTTGACAATAAAATGCCTTCAAAATCAGTTTCGATTTTGACAAGAAAATACTTTTGAAATTAGTTTCAGTTTTGATATGAAAATGTTTTGATCTTTGTCTTTGAGTCTATGCATGACTAATGAGATGTATATTGATATCCACTTTTCTCTACTGAGCTTAGACTGTTAGCTCACCCCGACTACGCCACAAGTGTAGGTATTGATTGAGTTCTTGGCTTTGAGGAAGATCCAGACTACGTACCGAAAGAAGAGGATCTTTCACCTACGAATTTGTACTCCTGGTTCAGGGATTATAGATTTAGTACATTGTGGATTTTGGTAAGTTGGGGATTGGTACATTCGTGCTATTATACACATATTGTACATCACCGGTAGTTTGTTTTAGTTACTGTTCATGTTGGATATTAGAACTGGAGATTTTAATTATGTCATATGTATTATCTGCTTTAATTTTCACATCTTGTAGATGTACCAAGTATTCTATTTCGGATCGTGATCTGTATGGCCCGACGGTTTAGTTTTCCCGAGTATCCATGTTGTTAAGGAAAAAAAATGTGTCGAAAAAATCCGGGCTGTCATAGTTGGTATCAAAGCTTAGGCTTTAGGTCTTCTGGGGGATCAGAGATATGGTAGTAGGTTCTGTTAGGACATAGTCTAACTCTTCGTGGTCGGAGTTATGACATAAAATTTTGTTGGAGCTTAGGCTTCAGGTCTTATGGGACACCTAAGGTTATGACTATAGGTTTTGTCAGAACATACGGAGCATAGAAAGGCTTAGATTATGTTCGATTACGATTAAGGCTTTGGATCTTCATGATTACTTCTGATTAAATCTTCGTTTGATCGTGACAGATCAGTATGGCCCCACGTGTCAGAGGAGGTAGAGGCAGACCGAGAGGGCGGTCCACATGACGGATCTCTCTAAAGGCGAGGGCACATCCCGTGGTGTAGGAATCGCCACTGGTCCTCACACCATTCCGTTGGAAGGTAGTGACAGTAGTAGTGTTAGATAGTTGTTGGAGACCAATGCCAATGCAATGATGTAGCAGATGACATCCATGGCACAGCAGACCGAGCTGCTGGCGGCTAGGCAGCAGCCTTCAAGATTTTCAAAATTTAGAAAGATGCATCCTCTAGGCTTTTCGGGTCAAGTCGATCCACTTGAAGCGCAGAGATGGCTAAATGAAATGGAGAAGATCTTCGAGGTGCTACAATGCACCGAAGCTGAGAAGGTATGGTTGGCAGCCTTCAAGTTGGGTGGAGAGGTTGACCCATGGTGGAAGTCAGTGTCTAGAATCAGAGAGCAGGAGATTCCCAATACTCCTTGGACATGGGTAGAGTTTGTGGAGACTTTTAATGATGAATATTTCCACAAGATAGTAAGGAATCAGTGGGAAGTCCAATTTATAAAACTAGAGCAAGACAAGATGACCGTGCACGAGTATGGGGCCTAGTTCACTAGACTCTCGAGGTTTGCACCTCAACACATGGCCACCGAGTTGATGAAGGCCAGAAAGTTCCAACTTGGCCTAAGGCCTAACATTTAAGAGAGAGTCTCAATCCTTGAGATGGAGACTTATGCGGGAGTAATGGCTAAGGCCCTTATTGCTGAGGAGGACATCAAGAAGATGTTTAAGAGGACAAGTCAAGCATGATCTTATGCTTTCAAGCAGGCATACAAGAATCCTAGGCTTTTGATGCCAACAACCAATCAGCTTGCTCCGACTACCTACTCGAGACCACCCAGGTCTACGCCTATGCGGCTAAGACTCTTGATGTCGGCACCTCGTCAGCCCACTCAGTCAAACCCTCCTCTGACTAGAGCATCAATAGTGCAACAAACATCGCACACTGCTTCAGACACACCAGTTGAGCCATGCTCACGATGTGGAGGGCAACACAAGACTATGAAGTATTGGTGGGTCACGGGCGCATGCTTCAAGTGTGGCCGAACAGGACATCGGATAAAAGATTGCCCCAAGGCGAAGACGGGTCAGTGAGGAGGACTAGTTTGGTATAATTTTTGTGGTTTTGGATGGTTAGAAGGGTTATTGGTATGGATGTTGTAAAACCATTGAATCCTGGTAGATTCACCTTGATCTTTGACTCTAGTCGAATGGTTGTTTTTATCATTTGAGTATTAATATTGTAAATTTACCTTGGTTATTTTGTGATGGTTAAATATATTTCATTAATGGTTTTAAATTGCAGTTAGCTTGTTTTAATGATTGATTATTGTTTGATAAGGCAAATGGCAAATGAGAAATAATTGGAGGATCATGGTTATAACTTAAGTGGTGATGATCTTTTTGCAGGATAATGCTTTAAATAGCATCCATATTTATGGAATGGTTTAATTCACTAAATGGATAATTGTGGTTTTGGTTGTGGTAGTATTTAAATGGTTGTAGGTTATGGATAAATGTTACGTTTAGTTGTGGATATCTAGGATTGCTACAGGCGCATGTTTTGTATGATGGATAATAGGAGGCTATCTCAGTGTTTGTATGCATGCATGATTGATTGATTGATGGATATCATGAAGCCCTAGTGGATCATGGTATAATCGCTCATTTTATTTTTTAATAAATCATTGAATTTTAAATTCAGTTAAAGGATTGGGTTCTCTTAATATAGAGACATTTAACCTCCTTCGGGTTTTCCTTGGCGGTGAGACTATGTTTTAGCATAGATGCTATGTCATGAACCCAAACATTACGTATTGAATTTTTGAGGATGAAAATTCCTTTATGGAGGGGAGAATGTAATAACCCTGGTTTCTATTGATAATTGAATCATTGACTCTTAGGGAGAGTGAGACTACTCTTGGTTAGGACTAATAAGTATCCATCTCTCTTGACTCATGATACATAAATTTTTTAGAACAAAAATTCTTTAAGATGGGAAGAATGTAACAACACAAAATTTTCAAAAATGTTGAATCGCTGACCTTTGATGAGAATGCAATCTTTTGACTGATTTGACCTGAGTCAAACATTTGACCTGAGTCAAACATTTGACCTGTGTAACGTGATCTCGAAACCTCACTTGTTATAATTGGGGTTACGCGTCAAGCACGCTAAATCCCAACTCGTACCCTAGGTAGAGCGTTTGCATGTTTGTGCATGTTGCACACGATAACCCAACTTGTCACGTGGCACCCAACCAAGTGTACGCGTTTGGCAAGGCACGCAATGTTGCCTCAAATTTTTGAGATACTTAGATCAGAAAAGTATACCTTTTTTGTGAAAAGTGTAAAATAGTTAAATGGGAAATTAGTGAACCGAGACCTGAGAGAGAGCATCGACGGTAAAAGATTTATTTTATGAGTGAAAATTGGTCCGTTTTACCCTTGATGGAGAAACCGTGCACCAATTCGTGGTGTACGAGTTTCACACCAAACCAAGGCCCAAGCAGTTAAATGAAACTTCCTTTGGAAGTTTCATTCAGTTGCAATTGAAAGAGAGAAGAGAAAGAGCTTGGAGAGAGAGGAGAGAGAGAGAGAGATCTTCTTCTCGACCCTCTCGTGAGACCCAACCGGGAAATCCCTCCGCAAGCTGCTTCACTTTCCTCACAAGGAGTATCATAGTTTCCGATTGCTCTTGCAATTTTAACCATGGAGAACCTTCGTTTCCATTGAAACCCTTTTTGAGAGACCCTAGATCCCGTTGATCTTCCTCCCAGATATTTTTCATCTTTCTCGAGAAGATTCATGCTTGTTTCGACCACACAAAACTTCGATTTCGACCTCGTACGATCGAAGAGAAAGAACCGGACCATTGGAGAAGCAAGAGGGTTTCACATGTGGGTTTCACGTTTATCTCGCACGTAGATGTTGCGTGCTCATGGATCGAGGTAAGATTCATGATTTATTAGTGTGTATTTAGTTTAGGTTTCATTTGTGTATGACGAGTAGAATGGATTTTTGGAACGAGTCGAATTGGATTGAGGAAGAAGAAGCCGAAGTGTTTTTCAAACTGTCAAAACCAATCGATCAGATTATATAGAATAGAGATATGTGAAAAAATTTGAAGGAATCGATCGATCGATTTTTGAAATCGATCGATCAAATTTGAAATTCTGAAGGAATCGATCGATCGAGTTGGAAATCGATTGATCAAATTAGAAATTGTTCTTTCGATTTTGAAAATCGATCGATTGAGTTTGACAAGACTAATATGCCAATTTTCTAAAGAAACTGACCGATCGATTTTAAACATCAATCGATCAAATTTATGTTTATGAAGAAATCGAACGATCGATTTGGAAATCCCCTGTTTCTGACTATTTTAATTTTTCTTTGGAAAAACTCTACGAAGCTTTGAACTATCTCTTTTCTATACTATTGACACGTAGTATGATGTTAATGCGAGGTGGAGAAAATTCGACACTCAATTAAATTTTTACTCTGATTTCATAGATGCTTTGACATGATCAAATGAAATATGTTATGGTATTTGTGTGATTTTGAAATAGTTTTAAAATTTGATATTTGATTGTATTTGAAAAATGGAATAGTTTTACATCATTGACTAGTACTTGAACTTTACGCATTTGGAGCTCCGAAAATGAACTTGAAAATGAAATTGAACATGAATTTAGAACTTTAATCCTAACTCTAAGTTTGAACCTTGAATCCGTTGATTTTGAACTCCGAGCTTGAATCTGAATATGTATTCGAGTCTAAAACATCGACCCATTCTTGAATCCGAACTCGAAACTTAAAATTGAATATGAATCGAACCGACACGGCGGCATAACCGTGAATCGAACTGGTACGATAGTTAATTCGTGAATTGAATCGGCATGACGGCATATCCGTGAATCAAACTAGTACGTCAGTTAATCCATAAATCGAACCGGCACGGCGGCATAACCGTGAATTGAACTGGTATGACAGTTAATCCGTGAATCGAGTCGGCATGGTGGGATATCCGTGAATCGAATGGTAAGTCAGGTAAATTGAAGTAGACCACTATGGGTGGATTATAAGTATACTATGGACCGTTATGGGCGGATTATAAGTACACTATGGGCCGCTAGGTCTGAATCGACCCGGCACGGCGGCGTATCCGTGAATCAAACTTGTACGGCAGTCTCCGTGAATCGTACTGGCACGGCAGGATATCTATGAATTGAACTTGAAAGTCAAATAAGTACATCGAACTTTGTAAATCAGATGTGCAAGTCATGTAAGCAATCGAACTGGTACGACAGTCTTTGTAAATCGAATCGGCACGGTGGTATATCTGCGAATCAACTTAGTAAATTACTTTCCTTTTTGACATGAACATGAATAAGACACCCTATTTTGATAGGATGTTTTCTTTAGTGCGAAAAAACTTTAAAATCAATTTCAGTTTTGACTAGAAAATGCCTTCTAAATCAGTTTCGATTTTGACAAGAAAATGCCTTTGAAATCAGTTTCAATTTTGACAAGAAAATGCCTTTGAAATCAGTTTTGGGTTTGATATGAAAATGCTTTGATCTTTTTCTTTGAATCTATACATGACTGATGAGATGTATATTGGTATCCACTTTTCTCTACTGAGCTTAGACTCTTAGCTCACACCGACTATGTCACAGGTGTAGGTATTGACTGGGATCTTGGCTTTGAGGAAGATCCAAACTACGTACCGGAAGAAGAGGATCTTCTGCCTACGAATTTGTACCCCTAATTCAGGGAATATAGATTTAGTACATTATAGATTTTGGTAAGTTTGGGCTTGGTACATTCGTGTTATTATAAACATATTGTACATCACCGGTGATTTGTTTTAGTTACTGTACATGTTGAATATTAAAATTGAAGATTCTAATTATGTCATATGTATTATCTGCTTTGATTTTCGTATCTTGTGGATATACCAAGTATTCTATTATCGGATTGTAATCTATACGGCCCGATGGTTCGATTTTCTCGAGTATCCGTGTTGTTAAGGAAAAAAAAATGTATCGGAAAAATCAGGGATGTCACAAAAATAAATATCCGAAACAAAACTAAATAAATAATAATAAAAAGATTTAATCATCTTATCAAATAGTGATTTCTATAACAATCATAAAATTATGGTGTATTTTATTTGCCCGTCGATACACAATCGAATCGTATCCTACACGACGGAATTTAAGAAGAACGAGATGGATAGATGGGTACCCACCTCTTGAAGCATGACGACAATTCAACGGCAATTAATATGATAGAGATCGACGTCCATACGATTGTCCGTCCACGATTACATTGTCTTCTTCCTCCTTGATCTTGATGGCGCAAAATGGCACACGGTGTTCTTTGTGGAAGAACACACCAAAGGTTTTTGGGGAAGAGATTAGGTAGGCTTTAGAAAAAGGTGGCTAGAGAAGAAGATTTTGACGACTAGGGTTTTTTAAGAAAAGAAAAAAATAAGGAGCAGAGACTTCTTTTAAGAAATTCTCAAAGTGTCAAGGTTTAATCTTTAGACCTCTTATCTATAATATAAGCCTCTAACCAGTAGGTTATCATACCATTTGTTTCAATTATTAATAGAAATAAATATAAGGGTTTTTCTCGAATAGGTTAGGTTTCGGTGTGGAGCACTAGCATCGTTCACGGTGCAAAATATATCTAACACCACAAAATTAATTTAGAAAAATCTGGGTCGTTACATTTGGTGACAAGTTGAACGCAATTGTATTGACTCAAGTTACCGAAGTGGCCGAACATCTTAGGGTACCTCTATTTACGCCTATAAGTTTATTGAAAGCACCTACAATCGAAATCCCTTGAAACCCATTGATTGCTTGGAATCAGATGATGGAGGTTATTTTTCACCCTAATTTCCATAGATTAAATATGGAGATCATGATTCTACCATCCGACAATCATTTTCGGATTTCACATGGCACTGATCCTAAAACAATGACCCTAAAATCACATTTGAGTGTAATGTGTACCATATGATTTTAGGGCCGCATTTTGAACATTCGTGCCACATGAAATAAAATATTATCCGTCTATGATACATTCATGGTCTCAAGATCCATCGGGCTGAAGATTTCATTGAAAAAATCATTTCCATTGTTAGATTCGAAGCAATCAATGATTTTCAAAGGGTTTCGAATGTAAGCACAAACAAAGGTATCCAACATTTTATGACCTTTGTGTAGCCAAAAACTATGCAATATGAAACTGACGTATTTTTAATGGTCCTATTAAATTTCCTACATCGAATAATTTAAACTTTCAGGTAATCATAATTTTTATGAGTGATATTCATATAGCATTTAGCTACTTGGATAATTTTAATTTGGGTTTTTTGCAAATACCCCCTGAGTTATATTGATATTACAAATAACCCCCCCAGTTATAGATATTTGCTTTAAACCCCCTGAGTTAGCATTTTGGTGTTTATAAAACACCCTCTTTAACGGATGCTACTTTAAATGTTTAACCACCCGTTAAAGAATAGCTTAAATACCATATTTATCATTTTTAAAATTAAATTACTAAATTGCCACCCTCTACACATGGTAAGAGTAATTTTAAATCCACCCCTCCACTAATTTTAAATCCACCCCTCCACTTACAAAAAAGAATAGTTTTAAATCCACCCACCAAATATTTGAGTTCTCCCATGCTGAAAAACATTGACTGCATTGAATCGGACGATGGAGATCGTTTATCGTCCCAACCTTTCACACGATGGATCTTGAGATCACGGTGGCACCATCAAACAGTTGACTGCATTGAATTGGACGATGGAGGTCTTTTATTGTCCCAACCATTCACATGATGGATCTTGAGATCATGGTGGCACCATCAGACGGTTGATTGCACTGAATCGGATGATAGAGATTGTTTATCGTCCCAAGCTTTCACACGATGGATCTTGAGATCATGGTAGCACCATCAGATGGTTGATTTTTTATTTCATGTGGTACACATCCAAAAAAATGACCTTAAAATTAATTTCAACCGTATATGTGATGTTAAGGTCACTTTTCTGAGATGTGTGCCACGAAATAAAGCACTGATCGTCTAATGGTATGCCTAAACGATCTCCATCGTCTTATTCAATGCAATCAATGTGTTTTAGCATGGGTGAACTTAAAGATTCGGTGGATGGAAGCAGATGCGGTTAAGTAATCCAATTCCTAAAAATGGGTCTTGAATCATATAGGAAATTGGAGGAACGAGTATTTTGAGTGGAACACGTAGATTGAAGGTTTTCTTTTCAAGAATAATTGCATCGTGTGCCACAAATCCTCCATTGGTTGAGTATTCATCCAAACGTTGTGTCACGACCCATAATCCTTACCCGACCTCGAGGGCCTAAAATTTAATGTTATGACACCGCACGCTTGCTAAGGTGATAAGCAGACATACACATAATTCTTATATCGATTTAGCATATGGATCAAGGCATTTAATAGTATCATTTAAAAATAAATGACTCAAAAAATCAACAGCGGAAAACGTAGATGACATTAATTAAGTGATAAATCCTAACCATGCATCTATAATCGAAAGCAAACTGAGGTTTTACGTTGGATAAAACAGTCCCAACGGAAACTCAAAAGTGGTACTGAAAAATAAAAGTATCTAATAACAAGTCTCCCCTGAAAATAATAAAAACTATAACTAAAGAATCTCTCAATGCTCAAAGTAGTCCGCCGGATCTATTCCCTCGTCCAGATGGTAGCCGACGTCCTCACTCTCATGAGCCGCATTAGGCATAACAGCATCCCCATCGTCAATGATGAAAAAATCAGAGTTCTCACCTGCAACTGTTAGTTTTGGGGAGGGGGTGAGTTTACTCAGTGACGTAAACTCAGCAGGTTGCACAATTGATCCACCATAAAATACCCAGGTGATCGTGTGTGCAATCGCTTGAGTTGCGGTACATTTTGAAATAAACCAAACAGCTATAGACGATTACAAAAAAAAATATCTAAGATCTCATATCTATCATATCAAAACTGAAAATATAGCATAAAAAGAAAAGACATAACATAAAATGGAAAGACCTGACATAATATGAAATGAATATGATGCATCAAGTTCTGATCTCTTTTTGTGTCTGCTTTGTCGACTTATCCTATATGGCATATCTTAAAACTTAATATTGCTCCATACGCCTATACAACGTACTTCGCATCTTACTTAATTTACGTATACGACCTGTGCCAGGGCCGCTGCTCGAGCCTATCATGCAAGGTCCACGTGTAGATAACCACCTAACCTTCATATCATAACGTATACCATCATCCAGCCCGATGAGGTTGCATGCTTTTAAATCAGTGTCCCCTTACGTTCGGGACACTGTCGTAGCGTATTGTCCTTAAGACCCGTCTTGGCTACAGACGTTGGATCTTGCGGTGGCACGCAAGACATGGCACGTGTAGAAACTTAATATGTATTTTGCTGGCCTTCACAACATAACTTATCCGTATTCGTAGCTTACCTTATCTTACATATCATTCCTTATCGTTTGCTTAAAACTTAATTTGAAATGAGCCACGGTGCGATAAGATTTACAAAATTATACTTTCCAAGGGACGAGTTCCGTAGTAACCTGGATATACTTCGTGTAACAGCCCATACTCCCATAGAGGTATTGCATCCGTACATGGATGCCTACATTTCAAGTTTCACGTGATCGTGACGGAAACCTCACTATGACGAAGGCTTAAAAGTCGTGTGACATAGCTTATTTCTTTTTAATTATGCGTATGCCCTATCGTGATTTTTCTATGTGGTGCATGCAATATGATGAAAGGACTAACTTGGCCAAACGAAACTATTTCATACACCTTACATACTTGTGAATATAAAATAATAATTAAAATTTGAAAAGAACAGATATTTCATATAAAATTTTTGGAGAAACCTTCATGGGCCGTTAGATTGCTTAGAGATTGATCGGGCCTATGGTTCTTAAACTTTTCTAAGTGGTCTGTGTGTCGAGACCTTTTTCTAGTTTTGACCCAAGAGTGGATCAAAAAGACGGGCCAAATAATCCCCTTGATTATACACGGGTTTATATCCCTTATCAAATCTTTCAAACTTGCGGGTCTCAAAACGCGTCCTCAAAATTTTAGTGGCCCTTTTCTGATCCATTAGATTACATTGTGTTACTATTGAGATCGTTTTGAAGTTGGTCCTATGAGCTAGTTGGGCCTTGATTCTAAAAAAAATTAAGGGTCAAAGGGAGTTCATGGCGTTATTCCATGTGACACCTAAAGCTAAAATAAGAAGATATGAACTTTGAGTCATCTATCATCTAATCTGAACTATTTGATGGTCAGACGATAAAATTTTACATAAGGTTGGTTCTTTTTGTCCCGATCCTAATTCACCC
Source organism: Chloranthus sessilifolius (assembly GCA_021018995.1). Lineage (NCBI taxonomy): Eukaryota > Viridiplantae > Streptophyta > Magnoliopsida > Chloranthales > Chloranthaceae > Chloranthus > Chloranthus sessilifolius. Next base: position 149,690,279 of record CM037584.1, on the reverse strand, counting down.
TCTAGCACACTAGATCCTTCGGTCAACCTTTCACAAAATTTAGGAGTCACATGCACACTTAGTATACCTACCATGTGGCGATCAGATTGAATGGATCTGAACCATCAGATATTTAAGAAAGATGATTCTAAGGTATTAGGTCTTTGGGCCCAATTTATTTCAGCTTCTAAGGTCTCAGATCTAACGGTCAATCCTTACAAGATCAGTAGTGTCCAAATGGAGGTTCAATTTCTTGATTTGTGTTTCGATATCTCGGGTTCTGGACCGTTAGATGTCCCGAGATATTCACTTTATAGAGACGGACCATATCTACACCATTTCTTGGGTTGGGCCCATAAGGTTCAACTATAATCTATTTTATTTAAATCTAATGGTGCCAAAGAATGGTTGCACCAAGTTACCCATATCGAGTAAATTCTCCAAAGTACCCAAACTACAATGGTTGGCCCGAGCAAGCTATCTCTGAAATTGCCGGCGTTTAGTCGGGCCGACGCCCGAAATTCATCTTATCCCATCCCGAAACATTATATATATATATATATATATATATATATATATATATATATTTAGCCAAACCAGTGACACTTGAGAACTTCTCTCTGACATCTCTCTCTCTCTCTATATTTTAGTTGGGTCCTCTCTTATTCTAAATTTTCAACTGATTTGTTTCTTTTTCTAGCCATCTCTTTCTCTCTCTCTCTATGCATATATACATATATTACTTACATATATACTGCTTCCTGTACCCTTTATTAACTTTGATGCAAAGAGTAGGAGCAAGGTAGAAGAAGAGCTTAACAGAGATATCAGGTTCATTGCTCAGCACCCACCCAAATTCCTAACTAAGCCTATGCATTTGTACTAGTGAATAATAACATATACATGCATTTATTGTTTTAAAAATTTTGCAGGAGAATTCGTGGAGAGCTTGGGAGGTTAGGTAAGTCTCACTCTCTTTCTCTCTCTAACTTTCTCCTAAAAATCAAGGTCTCTCTCTAAATTCTTTCTTATAATGTAAACGTTAAATAGTATCTACAAATATTACATATCTCTCTCTCCCTATAAATATATATACATATATATACAAAGTTTTTCTTTTTGTTGTTGGGTTTGATAGTCTCTGTTACAGAGACGTGGATGTCAAGAGGAGAAGGGGTTGAAATTAAAGGAGCTTGGCTCCATAGTTAAGTTCACAGATATAATGGTTTGTATATAAGCATGATGATCGTATTTGCAAATCAGTACCTTTCTCTCTCTCTCTCTCTCTCTCTCTCTATATATATATATATATATATATTCATCTTAACAAGAGAACCAGTGGAGAAGAAGAGGTTGGGTCTTGGCTCAAGTACAACTGACACTCATACAAATCTATATTTATGTTTATCTGTATGTAAAACTATGTATTTATATATATTATTAATACTCATCATTTTACAAGACCCAAGTGTGTGGTCTCTGTTGCAGAGGCCGATAGATGGAGAAGGAGTTGATGAAGGGTTTGGTTTCCCTTGTGGGCCATCGTATATCCATCAAATGTATAAAAGCACATCTACACATAGCAGTCTATATATATATATATATATATATATATAGATATCACATATCTATTTTATTTATTTATATATTCTAAACTTCCTCAACTACTTGGTCTACACGAGAGCTCCATTAATGGATTTTTATTTTTATTTTTTTCTTTTTTACAACATAGTTTTTCTTTATAAAAAAAAAATAGAACTACATATATTAAGATTGATCGAGGGGCACCCACCTGTCGGAGCGTGCACGGGTTGATTTCGATCGATTCGGCGACACAACACTCGACGCGTCGTTTCGGCAATGCGGGAGATGCAGCGGCAGCCCACGCGTCGATTCGACGATGTGGTTTCGGTGGTGGTTCGGCGGGTGCTTGATTAAACGCGATAGGAAGAAAAGTCGGCTGCGTGGTTCGGCGGGTGCTTAATTAAACGCGATAGGAAGAAGAGTCGACTGCGTTATTGCCGAGAGGAAGAAATGGAAGAGATGGATGAAGGAGGAAAGGGGGCTAGGGATTTTGGAATTTATAGATACGAGGTGAAGGTTTACATTGCGCAATGATCGCCGAGAAGGAAAGAGTCCAAAGACTCCAAATTTCCTTCTGAAATTAGAGGATCGTGGGCATTAATCGGTAGGTTTTTGTTTACTAAAAAAAAATACACTAGATTTGCTAGCTGATAGACGGGTCTAAGTATAATTGTGAAGTTTCTTAAATATGAGTGAGTTGGGTTTGAGTGTAGAGCACTCATATGGGGCTCGGTGCTCCACAGTACTTAAAGCCATCGAATGGCCCTCCTTTGATCCGGGTCATAACACGTTGGCATTCTTTAATGGGAGAATCACCCATCTGATGAGTCTTGAATCTGATGGGTGAATGAAGGGCCTTTTAGAAGAGTACCTTTAAATCCACACACTGAATCTTTAAGTTCACCCACGCTGAAACACATTGATTGAATTGAATCGAACAATGGAGATCATTTATCCTCCCAATCTTTCACACGATGGATCTTGAGATCATGATCGTACCATTAGACGAGCAGTATTTTATTTCGCGTGGCACACATCTCATAAAAGTGACCTTAACATCACGTGCATGCTTAAAATTGTTATTAAGGTCACTTTTAGGGGTGTGTACTACATGAAATAAAAAGTCGACCGTCTGATGGTGCATCCATGATCTAAAGATCGATCTCATGAAAGATTGGGATGATAAAAAATCTCCATCGTTTGATTCAATGCAGTCGATGTGTTTCACCATGGGTGAACTCAAAGATTTTGTTGGTGGATTTAAAAGTACTCCTTTTAGAATAGTGGTAAATTATAATGGCATGATTTGTAAATAAAGGTGAATGAAGGGCCTTTTAGAATGGTGATAAACTTTAATGGCATGACTTGTAAATATAGATGAATGAAGGGCCTTTTAGAATGGTGATACTTTTAAAATATTGATTTTATTAAGGGCAAAATAGGCTTTTCGTCCATAAACTCACGGCTAGTTAATGGCAAGGGATTATATGAAACAGAAACACAAAAATAGGGGCTGCAGAATAAATGCTCATAACTCATGAGGTTTCTTATAATATTACCATAACAAGGGTGTGTATGCAAAAAAAACCCTATAAATTTCCTTAAAAGAAAAAGGTTTTACCACATGGCACAAAAAGTGCAATGGTGATGATTTTATTTTAGGCCTAAGGTAAGCTAGCTCCCATTGACCTATTAATAAAGGTCACATTTGTTTCACATTTTTGTCTTGCATGCCTAGATCTTTCCAATAAAATACCAAAAAATTAAAAAATATAAATAAATATAAATATAAATAGATATGCTCTCACCGTAAACGCAGCAATGACATGGGTGCAAGGGAAAACTTCTTCACCCCCCTACTTTTACCTTATTTTCTAAACAGAAATCCTCCTAACTTTTCCCAAATTACTCAAAATTGCTCTGACCCCCTTTGACCCTTTCTACTTTTTCTTCTTTCTAGTGTGTACTTTTGCGTACCGAAGATGGTACTTAATACTACATTGTATGTGACCGACATGAGGCCGTAGATCATGGTAGGGGTGCAAGTTGGTATGAGTGCAAGTTCGGTTTTTGTTTCCGTTCAGCCGGAAACGAATTGATTCGGTTTCTGTTATTTTTTACAGTTTTTTACAGTTCGGTTTGGTGATTTTATTTATTTTTAAGCTATTATCGGTTTCTTGGGATTTTCTTTTCTTATCTTTCGTAATTGGTTTTCAGTTTTCGCCACTCAAAACAGAAACCAAACCGAACTAGAATCAATTTGGATTGGTTCGGTCTAAATCGGTTTTTGGGCCGGTTTACCCTGGTTCAATTTTCTCGATTTTGTGGTTGGTTTGGGTTTCAGGTAAAAAATTGCGCCCCTAGATCTAGGTATGGAAGACAACATGTGCATAATCTGCAACTTGAAAGTCCAGCTGATCAAATAACCCTTATGGTTCATTTGGAATAGAGATAGGAGTGTCAATGGGTCAGTTCGGACGGGTTTCAAACAGCCCGGTTCCTAAGTGGGCTACAAAATTGGGCATGAGTCAGCCCATTTAATAATCAAGGCTGGCAAAGCTTAGGCAGTCGGGCCTAATGCCTTAACCTGAACCCGGCCATAATTAACTGGCGGGTCGGGCTTGAATGGCCCGATAAAAAATCGGGCTTAAAAATCAAAACTAACCATCCCGATTAATAATCAGGCCGAGCCTAAGCTCGATTAATCGAGCAAACACCTTAGCCCGAACCCGACTTGAGCTAGCCAACACCTTAGCCCGAAGCTTGTTGTTATTGGCTCTAACTCTAACTTGGACACTCGAGCCAAATCCGCTCGAGCGAGTTGTGCACTCTTCAAGGCCGAACTTACGGGTTAAAGTCGTTCGAGCGAGTTTGGTTCTCGCTCGAACTACTGGGGCACGGATCAAAGAAGTAAACTTTCGGATATAAGTCGCACGAGTGACTTTAATTGTCGCTCAAGCGACCCGCGACGTCTAAGTTATGTGCAAATTTCGTTTTTTGATCAGTTTCTCTTAGGTTAGAAGCATTCAAAACTTCTATATAAGGGAAAACTCATGAACGAATTAGTACCTTTGTGTGAGAGAGATATCATTGTAAAGCTTTAGAAAATCTATCTAGGATTTTAAGGAGAGCTTTAGTGAGATTTGAGTGTTCTTGTGTGAACATCAATATAGTAGATATTGTCTTTTGTCTTTTGTATGTACCGAATCACGTAAATATTGTCTTTTGTGTGTTTGTGCTTGATTTTCTTCCATTTGCATTATTATTTGATCGTTCATCGTGAAATCGTTAGTTATTTTGTGAACTTTCGCACGATAAAGCTCACTTAAATCGAGCTGATTGGGCCGGGAGAAGCTAATTCCTTGGCAACTGGAAATAGAGAAATAAAACAAATGCATTTAAAACTCTCATTAATAAACCATGGGTTAATTGGTGGGGGCGAAGGCATCCCTTAGGGATTAGTCAAAGTGTACACTTGGGATTATCCTAAGTTATGAAAAAAAAAAAATTAATTAAAAAAATAAACATGGCTTAATATCTCGAAACGTGGAACAATAAATGGGTTTTCAAGAAAATTAGTTAGATGATATGCCAGAATTGATGAAAATCCCCTATATGCCCATTTGATAGATGATATGACAAAAATGCTCCCGACGTCTATTTGACTACGGTGAATAATTTTCATATTTTTTTGGAATGAATAAAATTCGAAACATTCCCAATTTTTTTGAAAAGATTCTACATTGTGTAAATAAATTGTGAATTTTGCAAACTATATATGTGAGCTTTTCGAATTTTTCTCTGATTTATTTTATTTTGGTCAAAATCTTATATTCTGTCAATTTTTAAAAAAATTTCTAATTTATTATTAATATATTTTGCAATTATTTTTTTATGTTTTCTGAATTTCAACCATTCTCCGAAATTTGACGACTTGGTCTCTATATTAATTTGATCGATTTTACTACCATTGATCGCGGTCCAATAGTGGGCCGGTAGATCCATTAGTATAGTACTAATCTCCAGCGGTAGGCATATCAATGGGCCGGGTTCAGCTCGATTGTGGCTCGGATTGGATTGGATTTGGGCTTAAATCCGAGTCTGAATGCATTGGGCCATCCCCGACATGATTTTGTATCTGGGCTGGGCTGGGCTTAGGACGATAAAGGTCCAACCAGACTTGGTTGAGCGCAACAATTTTCAGGGAAAAGGCCGGCTAGGCCAAACCCAGCTTGGTGTGAATTTGGTCTGCCGAGCCAAGCTCGGGTCGGGTTTGGGTTTTAACAAAAAGTCTAAGCCTAAAAAGACTAGGTTGAGTCCAATCGATTTATACATGGGTCAGGTTCAGGCCTTATTTTTAGCGTAGAAACTAATCAGGCTGATTAAAATCCTGACCGATCTACATCCGGGTTAGGTTCTCGTATAAAAGGCAGTATTTCAATGTTAACAATATCATATCAATTGACTGCCCTATCTGTAAGGACCCGAATTTTCTACACCAAAATCCATACCGTTAACATTCGTGTCATAGGCATGCGATGATTTAATCCTAATATGCTGATAATTTATTTTAGAAAATACGACCCATTTTTTTTTTCTTCTAAGAGATACCTGCATATAGATCATGTGACTATTAAAAGGTAGCAATATTGATATTAATTGTCAACTAAGCTTAAATCAACCGACTATAAAATTTTAACTCATTTAATAAACACTACAAAAAAAAAAGACTATTAACGGTAGTTTTTGGTTGTAAAAAATTGTCGCTATGAAAAAAAAATTATTAAGACTATTAGCGGCAATTTTTTGTTAATAACAGCAGTTTTTTATTACTGCTAATAGTCTTATTTTTTGTATTGAAATCATTCCAAAAAAGTCTCAAATATTTTAGATTAACCATTCATCTATAGTCCTGTGGCCCATGTGCCACCCATCAAAATATAAATTGACATAACATAAATAAAAGTACCATCTAATTCTCGTTCCAAAATCCCAAGAAATTAAAGTAGTTAAACCTACGGATAAAAATCTTCAAAGTGATCTTCCGCTTCCGATGATAGATAATTAGGGTCCTTCGCTTAGGATACCTTGTGATCAATTACATAATTTATCATTTTACCACCCTTAACTTACTGATGATAGACCTCAGTTTACTACTAACAAGTTAATGATGTGCAGATATTAAAGAAAATCAGTAAAAGAGAGCCAAAGTGTTAAACTTTGTCAAAATGAACTCAAAAGGCAGTAACAACGACGATGGAGTGTAAAAGACGATTCACTGAATTCTTTAAAGTTAGAAAATCGTAAAAGAAGATTGAACAAAGATGAAGAGGAGACAAAAAGTAAGAAATCGTAAATTATGATTCTTAAAAACGTTCAATACGATACGAAGGAGAAATGCGATCAATCATAAATGAAGAATCGTCCTGAGAGTGAAAGTTGTAAAAAGAGAACAATCGTAATTTACGATTGTATAAATTAAAGCTCTTGTGCTACTGATCATGTAAAGAAGATATTCACCGCCACGTATATAATTAGAAGAACTCTTAAATTAAAAGTTTGGCCATTCACGGATCTGAGAAGATTGATGAAGGAAAACTCCTAAAAGGACTCTGTTACTGAACTAAGGAGAAAGTTCAGAAGCGCATCTACCATTCAAAGCAAGGAAAAAGATAGGAATATAATTAGAGTTATGAGATGAATATTTTATTTTAGTAGTTTCTTTTGTTAGAATTAGATTAATGTAAACCGACTTCTAATGATCTATAAATAAGAGAGTCCGGTATAGGAATTAATTATCAAAGAAATTCTCAGCATCAATTGACGACTGAGGTTGAATTTTTTTTCGATCAAATTTAGAGTAGTTTAGTTTAGATATCCAAGGTTCCTCGATCACAATTGATGACTAGGATTAAAAGCTGAAAGATTAGTGTAGATATCTGTAGTTTCTCATAAGCAATTGACGTCTGCAACTGAGAGGTGAAAGATATGATTTTTATTGCTTTCTAGTTTAGATTTATTTTTATTATAATTTACTGCTTTGTAAACATCTCAAAGTTTTAATTTGAATTGACGACTCGGGTTGGGATTTACAGATTAGTGTAACGATTTTTATTTTCCTTCTTTGATTTTCTAGAGTTTGATTGACACCAAAATTTCTGATATATTAGAGATTAGTATAGATCTATGGTGAAGGATACTAGTTTTTGATTGACGCCCAAATTCTAGAGGACTGAAATATAGTATAACGGTATTTTAAATTTGTAAACATCCGATAGCTGAAGATTATGATTGACAACCACAATCTAAAGAACCAGGATTTGGAATTAATTTCTGTAAATTAGTTTAAGAAATCATTCTTTTATTCATATTTCTCAAGTAGTTTAGGATCTTAAAGATCGATATAAGTTTTCAGCAAAACGAAATATAAGATAATTTATTTCCCCGTGGCAACGATCCTATGCTAGTATTATAATTTCATTGTGCACTAGTAGTAGGTTAAGACTTAATTAGAACAACATAAAGAGCAACCAAAAAAATTTTGCCGCGACTGCCTAGGATACTGATTTTATTTTATATTAGTTTTAGAAAACAAATATTTATCTTTCTGTTTTTATATTTCTTTATATTTTTAATTTTCTTTGATCACTTCTTAAATTTTTACAAGTTTATTCGGAGCAGCGAATCAAAGTATTCAACACTATTGCTAGCCACAGAAACTGGAGGCTCAGATTTGTCTCTCTCCCTGCTTTAAAAATATACAATAATAATAATAATAATAATAATAATAATAATAATAAATATTTTCGATCTAAGATGAAAGGCCGTGATGAAACATCTTTGCCGAATCTTAATATGACTTATCCCTCAATGGAATTCCCAACACCATTGTATTTAGGCACGTTGAAGACAGAGCAGACATTTATCTCGCAATGGGATGGTGTTGAGAATTCTTATAATTTTCAGCGGGATAACTCTTATGGCTTCTCAAAGGTAACTCAACAAGAATTATCTTGTACATATCTACAATATTATCTGAATTTTCAACAGTCATATAGCCCATTCCAATCTTTTCTGCAATAGCCATATCCTCAGAATGAAAATGATGGTGCTACTATAATCCAAATCCTCCAGGACTTGCAACAACAGGCGCACCATTGCTCTAGGGAATTAGCCCAGTTGACTCAGATCTCCCAAAACTTGCACTCTTGTACTCAGTCCATTACAAATCTAGAAACCCAAATCGGGCAATTAGCTTCGCTGTCGGAGGGAAGAGGGAGTAACTAAGCGAGCTCCCAGACGCTAATTATCACAGTTTAAGTTGTTCAAACCTTAAGGAATGGCTAGACTGTTGATGATAGAGTAGATATGCCTAACCTAGTAGTTGTCCCTACGAATAGAGATAAGGAGAATAAAGCCAAAAAAGAGATTCTTCCACAAGAAAAACAACAAAAATTAGAAAATATAGAGGATGGCACACCTAAATTTGTAACCGAGATACCCTATGTAGCAAACTTATCATTTGCAAATGCTTTTGGTGCACCATACCCTTTTGATAAAAATAAAAAGAAATTAGAAGAAATTACTGAGATCTTCAAAGAAGTGAAGATCAATTTTTCCCTTTTGGAGGCAATTAAACAGGCCCCAGCCTATGCACAATTCTTAAAAGAGATATGTACGCAGAAATGAAAACGGTGAAACAATGTCTCCCAAAAAGTTTTCTTGATGGAACAAGTAAGCTTAGTCTTGCAAGCTAGAACTCCGCCCAAGCTTAAGGATCCAGGGGTGCCTATAATTCCATGTATCATAGGCAATCATGCAATAAATATAGCACTTATGGATCTAGGAGCTAGCGTAAATCTACTTCCGTACTTTGTTTATGAAAAATTGGGACAAGGAGATATGAGACCTACTTCGGTAACTCTTCAGTTAGCCGATAAATCATAAAGAAGGCCTGTAAGAATTATTGAAGATGTAATGGTTGGGGTCAATAAATTTGTTTTTCCTGTTAATTTCCTGGTGTTAGACATGAAACCAAGTTTGAAATCTCCAACAGAAATTGCCGTTATACTCGGTAGACCATTCTTTGTCACCACCAATGCTTGTATAAACTGTAAAACCGGGTTAATAGAGGTTTCTTTTTGAGATATGCGAATTCAATTAAATGTCTTCACAACAGCCAACCAAATGACTTCAATAGACGACGAGGAATACTTCAACATAGATGAAATTGAAGAATTAGTAGAGGAAGCATTGCCTCTGGTCTTATCATATGATGCGCTCCAGACTATTATGGTATACGGACTTGGAAGAATCAGACCACCAACTGAAGGAGGTGACTTATCTGTTGGGCACTCCTATCTGTGAACTCCAATAAAAAACTTGGAAGCCATGGATAGAGCCTTTGTCCATTACTTCCAATGAACAGTTACAATCATTTATCCAAAAAGCATCATCCTTGGATTTGAAACTACTCCCTAATACCCTTAAATACACCTTTCTTGGGCCTAATGAAACTCTCTTAGTAATTATTTCATCTGCTCTTGACAGGGAGCAAGAGGGTAGATTACTGGCCATACTTGTAAAGTATAAACATGCAATAGGGTGGATTGTCGCTGACCTTAAAGGGCTTGACCCCTTGATATGTATGCATTGAATTCATTTGGAGGACAGTGCTAAAACTTCACGAGAAAGCCAACGACGATTAAATTGAAATATAAGGGAAGTTATTCAAAAGGAAATCGTGAAACTACTAGATGCAGGTATTATTTTCCCGATTTTCGACAGTGAGTGGGTGAGCCCCATCCAGGCAGTCCCAAAGAAATCTGAGATTACTGTAAAAGAAAATGTAGCTAGTGAGTTGGTACCATTACGAGAAACCACGGGGTGACGTGTATGCATTGACTATCGGAAGCTCAACTCAATGACTCGCAAAGATCATTTTCCATTGCCCTTCATCGACCAAATTTTGGAAAAACTTGCGGGCCAGGAGTATTTTTGGTTTCTAGACGGATATTCAGGGTATAATCAAGTTTCGGTCTACCCAAAAGACCAAGAGAAGACTACTTTCATGTGTCCTTTTGAAACGTTTGCTTATCGTCGCATGCCCTTTGGGTTATGCAATACTCCTGCAATATTTCAAAGATGCATGATGACAATTTTTTTTTATATGATAGATAAATTTCTTGAGGTATTCATATATGACTTGTCAGTATTTGGCCGAACTTTTGATTCTTGTCTTGATCATCTTACCCTTGTTTTAGAAAGATGTGAAGAAACTAATTTAGTGCAAAGTTGGGAGAAGAGCCATTTTATAGTTCAAGAAGGCATAATCTTAGGGTAAGATTTTTCCTCTAAAGGAGGAATAGAAGTTAACAGGACTAAAATTGATGTAATAGCAAACCTACCACCACCAACTTTAGTGCGGCAGATTCTATATTTCCTTGGCCATACTGGCTTTTATCGCTGCTTTATCAAAGATTTTTCCAAAATCTCAAGACCTCTATGCCACCTATTAGCAAGTGATGTACCCTTTCACTTCAATGATGTTTGTCTTGAAGCATTTAATAAGCTTAAGGCACTTCTTTTATCTGCATCAATCATTCAACCTCCCGACTACTCCCTACCTTTTGAAGTAATGTATGCCGCTTCTGATTACGCAATAGGTGCCGTCTTAGGACAACAAAAAGACAAGATCCCTCATGTAATTTATTATGCAAGCCGAACCTTGATTGAAGCTCAGGTCAACTATACCACCACTGATAAGGAGTTTCTTGCTGTAGTTTTTGCTTTCGATAAATTTTGACCGTACCTATTGGGTTGAAAGATCATCATCTTCTCCGATCATTCTGCACTGAAATATCTACTGTCTAAAAAGGATGTCAAGCCGAGACTAATCAAGTGGATCCTTCTTTTACAGGAATTCTACTTCGAAATTAAGGATAAGAAGGGAGTTGAAAATGTGGTGGATGATCATCTGTCCAGAATAGAACTGCCTGAAACCATCAGTAAAGAGTATTTACACGACACTTTTCCAGATGAGCAACTTTTTGTCATCCAAGCAACAATACCATTGTATGCCAATATCGTGAATTATTTAGCAACATGTAAGATTCTCTCGAAATGGTCCAATCAAGACAGGTATATTTTTTTTCTAACATAAAATACTATATTTAGAAAGATCATAACCTATTTAAAATATGTCCAGACGAAATAATTAGGAAATGTGTGCCCGATAGTAACAACCATAATATTTTATAATTTTGTCACGCATATGCTTGTGGGGGCCAACTCGATGGTAGGAAAACGGATGCTAAGGTGTTGCAATTGAGATTTTATTAGCCATCGCTATTTAAGGATGCCCTAAATTTTTGTCAGGCTTGCGATCGGTGTCAAAAGTCAGGAGCCATGTCCAGAAGGACCATGTTGCCCCTCCAACTAATTTTTGTCGCAGAACCCCTTTGATGTATGAGGCATAGACTTCATGGGCCCCTTTCCACCTTCGTTCGCATTCGTATACATACTTGTAGCCGTTGACTACTTATCAAAATGGGTAGAAGCAACAGCTACACGAACAAATGACCATAAAGTGGTAATCTCTTTCATCAGGGAAAATATATTTGCACGGTTTGGAATCCCATGAGCTATTATAAGTGATGGAGGAAGCTATTTTTGCAACATTTATTTTGAGAGCTTGCTCAATAAATACGACATGACTCATAAAATCACAACCCCTATCACTCGCAAACTAGTGGGCAAGTTGAGGTTTCCAATTGAGAAATAAAAAAGATATTGGAAAGAAATGTTCGGCCCGATAGAAAAGACTAGTCCTTGAGACTGAATGATGCTTTGTGAGTATACAGGACGGCCTATAAAACACCCATTGGCATGCCTTCCTATAGGTTGGTATATGGAAGAGCCTGTCATTTACCTGTTGAATTAGAACATAGAGCTCTATGGGCCATCAAAGCATTGAATTTTGAGCTGGATGCATCCGGGGAACAATGAAAACTTGAACTTAATGAGCTAGAGGAACTTCACAATGATGCTTACCAAAACGCTCGAATTTATAAGGCCAAAACTAAAGCATTCCATGATATGCATATTCTGAGAAAGAGGTTTGAGTTGAGCAAACAAGTTTGGTTATATAATTCGAGGTTAAAACCTTTCCTGAAAAACTATGAAGTCGTTGGGACAGACCTTATAATGTTATGGAAACATTCTCCCATGGGCCTGTAACCATTCAGGATCCCAAAGACAATCGTATCCTCAAAGTTAATGGGTAGAGACTCAAACAGATGATATCTTTAGAAGAAAAAGACACAGAGACCACAATGTCACTAAAAGACCTAGAGTATGACTGATATGCTCCCGGGCACTGTGGACCTACAGACTCATCCGTAATACTTTTTGTGTATATTATTTGTACAATGGTAGGTATGTCTACATATTTTGTGATACATCGAATCATAGTGATTATGATTTCTTATAGCTTCAGATTTCTCCCATGAACAATCGTAGTGACTACGATTGCTGAGAGAATGTTTCGTACAGGCAGCGTATTTTGATATCAAATAGGCACAACATCTGATACCAAATGCGTCGCCTAGATTCACGCTACACAAACACATCTCTTAGCATTTAATAGAACTACCAACTGGTTCGCATGGTTCAACGCCAACCCATAATGTCCATTTATTGTAACTCTTTGAATTCTCGGTTTGGGTCGATTATAAATAACCAAGTTACCTCTTGGTCAATTCATTCCATTTCTTTTGCCTTCTTCCATCACCAATACTCTTGCCATGGCTAAACCACCGAGTTGGTATAAGGTCACTGACGCATTTGAACGGCTCCTCCCTCAAGAAGCCGAAGCAATCTTTGCACTCCTTAAAGAAAGATGGCAGCTGATTGATGAATTTCTATCCCTTCTCCCCATCTCGGAGCTGACTGCCAATACACCACCTTCATCTCCCAAACGTCATAAATCCTCTTCATCTTGTACACCTCCTACATCTTCTTAAACCACCCTTTTCCCTTTTCTATTAGATGGACCCATCTAGAGGAGGTCAACCATCTATTAGGGGCAGCAAAATTTTAGCTAAAAGCCAATGACCGATCTTTATCGAAGAAATCTTTTTCTCTCAGACGGTGCTGCTAGTGTCGTAGAAAGTGTGTATTTAGATTTTTCCTAGGTTTATACTTCCAAGTAATTAGTTTTTACTTTTTCAGTATTTTATATCTGTAAATTTCTCTACATGACATTGTAAATATTCCATGAATATATGAAATTTTTCTTTGACTAACTTCATAATATAGCTAACGTCTCTAATTTTTCTTTCCCATTTTTGTTACTGAGATTAAGCCGGATGTGTTTTTCCTCAAGTTTGGGGGAAACTCTTATAACAAGATTTTTTCACCTGGTGCAATATCAGCAATTTTAAGTAATTTACGGTAAAAAAAAAATTATGTCCCCTGTTTTTTGAGCTAATGAGGGCATTATCTAGTTTAAGTTTGGGGGGAGATAAACAATTTTTATACATATTAGTTTAATTCTAGTTTAATTTTAGTTGAATTTTTAAATAACTTATAGTTTTATTTTTTTTTTGCAGAAGAAAAATTTTCTCTCTGTTTTAGTCTAGAAATATTTTTTTTAACCATTATATGTGAGTTATGATAATTTTTTTTTTATGAATCTATATAACTAACGATCCATCGTAGTAGAAGTTCAACAATCAAAAATATATAACAGTTACAATTCATGTTTAGCTCTTTGAACATTGTATCAGATTGAATGTTAGAAACAATAGATTGATCTGAACTGTAATATTTAGACTATAGTTTCAAAATTATATAACCAATGAGTTTTAAAGACTAACTTTTCCTCTTCTATGCTGAGAGAGAGACTGCTTCTATTCAAGTTAAAATTTTCTTGAACTTCTTAACTATTTTAAATGAAATCTCATATTGTTAAAAAATCGAATCAAAATATTCTGTGATTATGATGATTTGTTTTCTTTTAGAACTGTCTATTAATTGCATCAAAATAATATGACATCCATGCTAGTAAATCGTAAAGTTGATTAAAGGCAATCTTTTGTTTAGTCAGAGCAAAAAAAAAAAGCCAAGATCTCAATAAATAATTTATCCTTTGAACCCATATTAGAAGCCTAAACTAAATTTCTTTATACCAAAATTTTTTTGTTAACCCTTAACCATATATACTACCCAAAACTTTCAACCTTTAACCCTTACATTTTTGAGAATTTAGAATGCAAAAGAAGAAAAGAAGAGGGAGTGAAAAGAGTAAAAGTTAACAGATAAGGGATATGCCAAAAAAAAAGGTACAATTGAAAAGAAATAAGAAAATAATATGTAAAAGAGTAAAAAATCGTAACATATGATTGTATACAAAGAAGCAATCAAAGGGTTAAAAGGAAAGAAAAATCGTGAAACACGATTCTATAAGTCTGAGAAAAGAAATGGGATTGTACAAAAATAAGAATTAGTAAATGGGAAGAAGCATCCAAATTCTTGGATACTTACTGATACTGAAATAAAGAAATAAGAAGAAAAGATAGGAGAGAGAAGAACTAAACTCTAAGAAAACTTTGAATCCTATCTACCTTTCTTTGAAACTTAATTTTTTATCTAAAGCCCCATTACAAGCTGAAGAAAAGACCTTTTTGATTTACTATTTGCAAAAGCATGAGTCTAGTAGAGATATATGCAATATATACTATGAAGGAGCAAAAAAATCATACGAACAAAATTGACTATCTATTCCATGAGATTGATCTTTATTCAATTTTCCATTGAATTTATCATATATATCATATTGAGAACCCAAAAATTTTGATATCTTTTTGAGAGTATGCCAATAGTGAGAAATTTTGAATGAAAATATTTTCTAAAACTATAGTTTAGAAAAAATCTATGAAGAATAAACTGTTCACAGATGCATACACTCCATGCTTACTATAAATTGAAATTGTTGGAGTTCTAATGAATGATAACTGCTACGATAGAAAGTAAGGATAAAAGAATTGTAATTTTAGAAAATCATAACAACCATGTGATGATTAACTTAGTTAGTATACAAAATTAGTTAGATTTTTAACCTTTTGTTTTCTTATAAATTTTGAAAAATAAAAAATATTTGAAGTTTATAGGTAACTTTATTGAAAACCTTTTGGATATACAACTCCTCCACTAGGGATCACCTAGGAGTTTAAAGGCTTGTTACATCTACTAATTGCAATCATGCTCCCTACGAAAGTAGCATTTAAATTCTTAGTTTAGGATGCTTTATATTTCCTTCTTTAGAGACTATCAAAGCGTAAGTTTGAGGATGTGATCAATCACATAATTTATTATTTTACCACTTTAACTTAGTGATGCTAGACCTTAGTTTACTACTAACAAGTTAATGATGTGCAAATATTAAGAAAAATCAATAAAAGAGAGCCAAAGTGTTAAACTTCGTCAAAATAAACTTAAAAAATTGTAAGAATGATGATGAAGTGTAAAAGACGATTCACTATATGCTTTAAAGTTAGAAAATCGTAAAAGACAATTGAACGAAGCTGAAGAAGAGAAAAAAAGTAAGAAATCGTAAATTACGATTTTTAAAAATATTCAATACGATACAAAGGAGCAAAGCGATCAATCGTAAATGAAGAATCATCCTGAGAGTGAAAGGTGTAAAAAGAGAACAACCATAATTTACGATTGTATAAATTAAAGCTCTTGTGTTGTTGATCATATGAAAAAGATATACACCGCCATATATATAATTAGAAAAACTCTTAAATTAGAAGTTTGACCATTCACGGATCTGAGAAGATTGACGAAAGAAGAGTCTTAAAAGGACTCTATTATTGAACTAAGGAGAAAGTTTAGAAGCGCATCTACCATTCAAAGCAAGGAAAAAATAGGATTAGAATTAGAGTTATAATAGAAATTTTTTATTTTAGTAGTTTCTTTTGTTAGAATTAGATCAATGTAAACCGACTCCTTATGATCTATAAATAAGAGAGCCCGATATAGGAATTAATCATAGAAGAAATTCTCAGCATCAATTGATGATTGAGGCTGGATTTTCTTTCGATCAAATTTATAGTAGTTTAGTTTAAATATCCAAGGTTCCTTGATCACAATTGGCAACTGAGATTGAGAGCTAAAAGATAAGTGTAGATATATGTAGTTTCTCAAAAGCAATTGATGCATGTGGCTGAGGGGTGAAAGATATGATTTTCATTACTTTCTAGTTTAGATTTATTTTTATTACAATTTACTGCTTTGTAAACATCTCAAAGTTTTAATTTAAATTGACGACTGAGGTTGAGATTTGCAAATTAGTGTAATGGTTTTTATTTTCCATCTTTAATTTTCTAGAGTTTGATTGATGCCCAAATTTCTGGTAGATTAAAGATTAGTATAGATCTATATTGAAGGATGCTAGCTTTTGATTGACGCTCAATCTCTAGAGGACTGATATATAGTATAACGGTATTTTAAATTTGTAAATATCCGATAGCTGAAGATTGTGATTGACAACCAAAATTTGAAGGAGGATTTAGGATTTATTTCTGCAAATTAGTTTAAGAAACTATTCTTTTATTCATATTTCTCAAGTAGTTTAGGATCTTAAAGATTGATATAAGTTTTCAATATAACGAAATATAAGTTAATTTATTTCCCTGTGGGAACGATCCTATGTTGTATTACAATTTCCATTGTGCGCTTGCAATAGGTTTAAACTTAACTAGAATAACATAAAGAGCAACTAACACCTTGTCCTCTGTGAAATCAAAGATAGGAGGATCTGTGACACAAAAGTGTCGAGTTAAACAAAAATTTTCACGGTGCTTAGTAGGAAGGAGTTAATTACCCTCCATAACTTGAAACATTTAATTAACTAGCATTCACAAAATCTATCGAATTAATGTGACGATAATTTAGAGATAGAGATATTATAAGACATGGGAAACTAGCATAATTTATGATTATGAGATAGATTTTCAAAGGCTATGTGTCTAAAATTCTTCACATAATTTATTTATTGCAAAATTTGAGTGCTTTCATATTTCATGAAACATACTCATGAGAAATAGACTAGTCCCAGTAACACATCTTGTAATTCTCGCTTGACTTAAAAACTAACTTAAAAAGTAATTTTAGCTATCAGGTGTCAAAACTAAAGTAATATTTATACCGATGGGAACTTGTCCATCGTCGCTCATAGACAATATTCATGATTAGCCATAGCCCCTGTTTATCGAGGTGACTCGTCCCTGATCAGTGTCTTGACATGACATGATGGGATCCTATTAAAATAAAAAATCATACATGCAGAAAGATTGTTTGTCTTTTTAGCGTACTTATACTTATAGTCCTTGACTTGCCTTGTAGTGAATTCGTGATGTGTATATTTTTATTCATATCGTAAATAACCTTTAAATCCGTGTCTATTTATATCCATATTGTGATTCGTGTCGTGTCTTTTTCTTATTTCATCACACATACTTTATGTTTGATAATCATGTGGTAGACATAGTACAATAAGAATAATATAAATTTTGCTAACATGTTTGATCATTCGTGACCACAAAAATGCTACTCATAAACAAAATAATTCCACAGTTAAAATGCAATCCGATCGAATTAGGGCCTCATTAGTCAAAAATTAACTTTTATAATTCCTATTAGAACTGGAAAATTCTAACTGTTACATGTGAAGATCATGAAAATTTGGGAGGTGTGATCATACAAAAAATTTTGTGATTCCACTCGTATGTGTGTTTGATCAATGGTCAGACGTGAATTCAAAGAACATTTGGACAGAAACCAGATGCAGAAATTTATTAGTGCAGATTTTAAAGTAGGAGTCTTGGCACTACAAAAATAAGGTGTTTCAACAACACTAGTTGTTAAGGTAGTTTTTGATAGCGACAGGACTAATAGCGACAGTTTTTGGTAGCGACACGACTAATAGCAGCAGTTTTTGATTAAAAAACTGCCACTAATAGTCTTATTTTGTGTAGTGTGGGGTCGATTTTCAAGGTGACTCGAGACTGATTTACTCTCAGATATTGGATTAGTTTTGGTATAGGGCATTGCCCTGTACATCACTTATTTGACGACACATCCAATGGAAGTCTATAAAAATTTCTACCATTACGTGCAGTTAGGGAAAAATCGAAACTAGTTATAAATGAAATTTCAGCATCAACCTTCAATTTTCATACTAGATTAATTTTTTCCAAGGGTATAGCCATCAACATAAATAGGAACTAAAATGCATGTCCTAGTATACATGTAATTAATTATTTAAATAAATTATAAAGTAGAGATTAGCAATCAATGATGATACATATTCAAATATGATTAATTAAATAATTGGGCCGAAGGTAGGGAAGAATAAATTTAAGTCACAAATTCTTGTTCGAGCACTACTAATAAGCCAAATGAGTCAAATTAAAAATGAATAATTAAATTCCCCATATCTTGGATCCTAGCGTCACAAGAAATATTGATGATTGGTAACCGATGATTTGGGCATTTTACTTCAGATGATAGAATGATATCAACAACGCAAGATTCAACCTTTTAGGAGCTTTTGCACGGTATGATTGAGATGAATCTCAATTTATTTGTATGACCTCGTTTGTATTTGACCATGCTCGAATTTGATAGATTGCCATCGATCTCACCAATAAATAAAGACGAGTAGTGTTAACCTCCAATAATAATAATTTTTAATGGTACAATATTAGAACACTAATTGATGAACCCACATTCATCGTATTCTAAAGTGTTAATGTGTATATTTAGATAGATAGAAGGGCACCCACATGTTGTAGCATGATCACGCAGATTTCATGAAGATTCGGTTGATTTGGATTGAAGGGTTCGCGCTTATGCAAATCAGATTTAACGCATCACTTCAACTTGGGTTCATTTTGTAAAAGTTTGAGAGTGCTATTCGTGGCGATTTTGTAAGGTGTGGAGCGCACTTTCTTAATGAAGCAGAAGATGGTAGTGATCCGACACCTGATTTCGGCAATGATTGCGTTCCGACGACGAGCTTCATCGATGACGATGAAGACGGCTAGAGAGAGAGGATACCAAGAGGGATTTTGGGCTCAAGTTGACAGCTATATTGCATGAGGAGAGGAGAGAGAGATCTTGAGAGAGAGAATGCAGACGAGAGAGAGAGTGTGGTGACCCAACTTTCCCGCACACGGTTTGCCATTAGCATGGCACATCCACACAATGTGGGAACCAAAGCAGATATCAATTTCATATATGGCAATAAATAAAGAGATTCTAAACATATGAACAAAAGAACCTAAAGGGCAATTTAACCACCGGTGATGGCCGACCATCACCTAAACAGTGATATATAAAATATATGTACAACAAAATTAGTGGACATACCAAGCCCAAAATCTCAAATCGAGTCTATATCAGGTCTAAATCCTAGGTCTATGGGTAGAACTCGTCGGGCGGAAGATCTGTTCCTTCCTCTGGAACGTAATCAGGATTTGTCTCCAACTCTAAGTCCACATCAAGACATGTACCTGTGACATATAGTCAGGGTGATTTAACAGTCTAAGCTTAGTAGAGAAAAGGTCAATATCAATTTGAATCTTATCGTATTAAGCATAAGTTGAGGGAGAGGGTGGCAGAGTTAACAGTCTAAGCTCTAGCTCCGCCACCCTCTCCCTCACCTGAGCCCTAGAGTTCACAAGGCGTTGGAGGCCCTACATCTTGCGCAGGAGCAGATGGGGACCGCCCCCCTCTCTGATGACGAGATGTTGAGGTCCTTGGCGACCTCGATTGCCAATGCCAGAACCGCGGAGGATCAGCTGAGGGGTCAGCTGGAGGAGACCCGTCGTATTTTGGTGAGTTTAGTTTGTTCCTTTTAATTTTATTTGCCTATTCTTATATCAGTTTGCTAATCTTATTCATGTACATCTTAGGCGACGTGGAGGACGAGGTGGCCCACCAGGGGCAGCTCACTGGCCTGCTATAGGGTCAGTAGTAGGCTGGTCATGAGGTGGAGGCCAGCTTGCTCTTAGAGATTGATAGGCTGGTGAGTGTTTTGTGCTTGGATTTTAGTTTATCGTTAGTGTCGTTGGTTCTATTGTATCTGAGGTGTTGTCTGTTATATATGCAGAGGGTGGAGCTTTCCACTGCTAGGGTATCTACTCTAGCCTTTGACCCGTCTTCAGTAGCATCCTCTAGTCGGGAGGATCCGGTGACCACTCAACTTCATGTCGAGTTAGAGAGTTGGGTGAGTCTTGGTGCTTGAGTTGCTTTGTTTTATTATATTCAGTAATTTAGTGACCTGATGCCATTTTGGAATGTTTCCAGTGCACATTTGTCGAGGATCTCCAGATGAGGGTGGCCACAACCTCTTCACTGTGCCCGAAGAGTCAGGTATAATATGTGTATGTATTTTGTTTGTGTGTTCAATGTTTACTTGTTGGTTGGTTTTATCTGACAGATTTTGGTGTTTTGTTTATTTTGTTTTGTACAGGTGGTCCACGAATCTGCCTCTGAGGCTCCCCCTTAGGATCCTACTCCTCCTGTGCAGGTATACCTAGTCAGTGTAGTCATGATTTCAGTTTTATAGTCGTGATGCTATCTGATACATTTCTTATTTGTGTTATAGTTGTCCACTTCCGGGGTTCCTCCTCTGCCGCATGCTGATCTAGTGACCGCCACGACAGTTGAGCGTAGCACGCAGAGCTGGTATATCTTCATTACTCCTGACCTTTATTTTGTCATATACACATGTTTCCTTAGTTTAGCTGTGTGCTTATGTGCAGATGCGTGAGTTGGAGGAGTCGTGGTTAGAGACATAGAGCATTGTGGCCTACCAGGTGTTGTCTTCAGGAGCTCATGGTGGAGCGAAGGACTCAGATGGCTGAGTTGGAGGCTGCTCGAGTCGTAGCTCGTGTCGAGATGCAGCCGACGATAGATCTTTTGCAGCACGAGTTGGCAAGAGTAGGAGGGAGAGTGCGAGGGTTGATCGATCACCTTCCATGGTCGGGATGGAAGATTAGTGGGTCACTAGCTGAGATTCATCGCACGACTCGTGAGCATATGAGGGCCTATGCTCGGGCAGACTCGGCCCTTGAATCCTTGTTCTCATTTGACTCTCTACATTCACAGTCATAGTGGGATTCGAGCAAGGTGAGTGAGGGGGGATTTGTCGCCACATCTAGGAGACATAGACCTGCTCCCCAAGCTTCAGCTGAGGCTTCAGTGGACCAGGCTTGTGGTCCGTAGGTTGATGATGCTTAGGAGAGTAGTGAGCGCTCCTCGCAGAGGCAGCGGAGGGAGTAGGGTCATGTATATTTTTGTACACTTTTTGTTTGTTGTATTTACAGGGGGTATGCCCCCGGTGACAGATGTAAAGGAAATTTATTTTAAGATGCATATAGATGGATTTTGGTTTAAGGGTACCTAGTTTTTCACCCTTTTCTTTTACTATTCATGCTTTAGCTGCTTGCTCAGGTGCCATCACCTATTATTGGGACTTGGATGCTCTTCAAGTTGGCCCAGTAATAGTTGAAGGTTGCTTGTATCTGCACAGAGAAATAATGTTTATCAATAGTTTTATTTTCCCCCTTGCTAATTGTCAAGGGATGAGTTATCTCAAACCAGAGTTTGGTAACAAAAGAAGTATCATTGTATATATATTTTTTTAAATCTACTTTTCATTACAAGCAAAGGGAAAATGATGCCACAGGTAAATCAAAGTGCTGAAAGAAAATCTAAAAACTAACTGAAAAAAATGCCCTAGTGTAGGAGCGTGATAGGATAGTGAGTGCAGTATCTGCGGGATCTTCCTTGAGTGACGACCTCATTGTTCTGCATTTGACCGTAGTCAAGCAGGGAGTTCTTGAGGTGATTCCTTCTTTGAAATAATAATGCCCCAGTGTCGAGATATGATGGAGCTTTCCTAGGTGAGTACCTGGGTCTACGTAGAGCGATGCGTGTGTTTGATGAGTTAGTTTCGAAGAGAATCATCTAGTGGTACCTTGCCGTATTGGAAAGGGGGCGTTTGGTTATATCAGTCATGTGCCCGGTCTTACCTTTGACAATGGCCATCATATCACATAGTCTTGGTAGGAGCGAGGCGAGCGGTAGGTTGTAGGTGATTGCATCGGTCATCATCCATAAGTTTTCGATTTTATTTATGGAAATATCCCCAGAAAGGTTCTAGCTCATGGCCTGAAAGTAAGATTAAGGGTGAAAGAGGGATAAGGCTTAATGACATAGGGACTGTTTTCTACTTGACAACTTTAAAAGAGATAAACAATAGTCTTTTCTTTGGGTGGTATGTGGTGCCATGGTTGAGCCCTCCGTCATGCTTCGACACCATCAAAGTCTCACATTCTTTGGTTAGCAGGAGTTTGTCCTCCTTCTGCCTCCTTACGACGATATCTAATAGTGTAAAGACACTAGGGATGCCCTCACAGTTTGCTTATACTTTCCCGGTACAGTTATCAGGAATTTCTCACATTTTGCTTATGCATCCCTAGGCTCATTGACTTGTTCACCCGTTGCATTGCTCTCACTCAGTTATATTTCTCTCTTGAAGCACGCATATACTTTGAAAGCAACCTGCTGATGCAAGAATAGTGAGTTTTGATTAAACCTAACATCTTTATTTTTTTGTGCTCTAACGTCTCCTCCAATGGAAAAAAAGGGGGTGAGAATTGAGTGTTGCTTATACTTTTAAAAGGAGTTAGGTATTCGTCTAATCCTTTCGATCAAATTGACAGAATAAGTAGGTGGACGATGGGTTGGATGCTTTCAGGGGATATTCTTAGAAATAATGACGTACGACTAGTGAATGACTTGTGATGACTATGAGGGTGGTAACTATAGGTATCTATGTATGACTACGGTATACGACAGTCACAGGGCTAAGGGTAATATTTTCTTAGGTATATGGCATTCCACAGGTTAGGAAGTTCCTTCCCATCTTGGTTTACCAATTTATATGCATTTCCAGGGTACGCGGCTGCTACAACATATATCCCTTCCCAGTTTGGCTTCAACTTCCCTTTAGGGTGGGCATACTTGGAGGGCATGATCTTCTTCAAGACTAACTCTCCAATTTTGAAGTTTCGCTCGAGAACTTTCTTATCATAGGCCTTGGCCACTCTCCTTTGATATACTTGTGCTTGATTAGTTGCCCTTAGGTGCGTCTCATCGAGCTTTTCTAGATCGACGAGTAGAGCAACTCTCCTCTCATCTATGGATAGTTGATCATCAAGCTAGATATGCAAGGACGGTACTTGTATTTGATACTATAAGACTGCCTCTATCCCGTACGTGAGGAGATAAGGGGTTTGGTCAGTGGCCGTGTGAATAGAAGTTTTGTAAGCCCAGAGTGCTTCAGGTAGTCGATCAGGCCAATCGGCTTCATTGCTTGTCTCCACTATTCATTTTAGAATTCGGATCAGTATTTTGTTGGTAGCCTATGCTTGTCCATTTCCTTGAGGGTATAACAGTGACGAGTGGTATGGATCGATGTCGTACTTCTTGCACAGTTTCTTTATCTTTTTTGCTATGAATTGCGGTCCATTGTCTATGACGAACATTCTAGGAACTCTAAACCTTGTGATGATGTTCCTAATAATAAACTTCACGAGTGCCGAAGTAGTAATTCTAATATATGACTCGACTTCCGCTCATTTGGTATAGTATTTGGTTGCAGTATGGATGAACGCGTGCTTGTGAGTGTTTCCAACTATGTCTATGAAAGGTCTAATAATGTCAAAGGCCCATATTGAGAATGATCATGGTGAAGTTATGGGGTTCAGTGCAACTAATGGGGTTTTTATGAGCGCGACGTGCTCTTGACACTGCTTGCAACATTGGACATATAGGTGGCAATCTCTTGTCATTGTTGGCCAGTAGTAACCTTGTCATACAATCTGGTCTGTGAGTCTTTGTCTACCAGGTGCTGGCGTGTGCTTTCGGGAAGATATATTATCCTTCGATCACCATGACTCATCGTAATAGTAATCCTTTAGTAAGGCTTCCTTGTATAGTGTCTCGCCTAGGATACATAATCTGGCACACCGATTCCTTATGGTCTTGCATTCACTCTTCGTAGCGTAAGGAGGGACGTGTCAGTGCCTTAGGAAGTTTTATATGTCGAAGTACCATGGTTGTCCATCTTCGATAGGTGACTTCTTGAATCAGAAGGTGGCGATGGTAGCTATTTTTTCCTTGGGACTTTCTGAGATGGATGCTTCTTGCTTCATCATGGTCTTCGCGAGGACTGGTAATTCCAACTTTTCTTTCCATGCAACTTCATGTGCTGGCATGGTCAATTTCTCAAGGAAAGACTTAGTACTTTTTCCGATCGGTATATGTATGACAGAGGCTAGCATGGCGAAGGAGTCTGTCAGCTCATTTTCTAATCTCAGGATATGCGTGAAGGAAACTTCTCACCCTTTTATATTTATTTTCCACAATCCATCCATCTTCTCAACCCTTTCTGTAGTTAACTCATTAGGCTATCTTAGAATATTTAAAATAAGTAACCTTAAACTCTCCTCCTTTTAGGACTGCTAGATCTGTAGTCAGATCTGGAGGGACTACTAGAGATGGCTCCTTTGGAGCTGTAGACCACCTTTTCCTGTGGGACAAACTCTTACTTATCAAAACTTGCTACAAATAGACCCTGTCTCTTGCAGGTCTAGGATTTCTCAGTTGTGCTGATTCCATCCCCTGTTTTACTATTTCTTTGATTTTAAATTGTTTTTACCACCAACAAATAAAACAAGCACACTGAGATTCCACAAGTTTTTGGCGCCGTTGCCGGGGAAAGTTGATCTATTAGTAGAGCCTTAGTTTTTGTATTTTTAGTATTCTTTGTAAATGTGAATAATTGATACTGCTGATATAATTTTGAATCTTTCTGCAGATTTAGACAACAGCAGAGAAGGACATTGTTGGACTGCATTTGGAGATTAGCTACCTCTGTTTGCAATTGTCTAACCTTTAACACTCAGTCTAGTTTCTTTGAAAATTACATAGCAGTTGTTTAATATAGTTGTAAATGTATGTCTTCTTAAATTAGCTATAAATTTGTTAAAAAATTCTTTGAATCAAGTGCAATGTGCATGCAAGGAGTTGTCCCTGCTAGTGGTGTGTTTGCATGCTAGGTAGGAGATCTCTTGGTCCTACTTTAGAGCCGTTCGACCCTGAGCTAGAAAGGGGTAGAAGACTAGGAAGGAACAGGCACACCACTGTAGAGCCCCCAACTGAATCTGAGACAGTAGTCATGGGTGAAGAACAACCCAGAACTCTCAAGGAGTTGAATGCTTCGGATGACTATAACTCTCCATTCAGCATTCAATTCCCTGATGTTCAAGGGAATTATGAGATTAAAACTTCAATCATCCAGATGCTGCCCTCTTTCCATGGGCTCAGCAAGGAGGACCCTTAAAAGCATATTGACCAATTTTTGGCCTTGTGCACCACTTTCAATATCGTTGGTTTGGGACCTGAGGCTACTAGGCCCAGGCTCTTTTCCTTCTCTCTGAAGGATAGGGCTAGTACCTGGTTGGTTACTCTTCCCAACAATGGCATCACTACATGGAAAGACCTGCAGACCAAGTTCCTGACAAAGTTCTTCCCTGAGACCAAAACTAGCCAGTTGAGGAAGGAGATTTTTGCTTTTGCCCAATCCCCAACTGAGGACTTTAATCAAGCCTGAGATAGGTTTAAGGAAATGCTCAAACAATTCCCCCACCACAAGATCCCAGACTGGCAGCTTGTACAAAGCTTCTGCAATGGGATTGATGAGAAAAATAGATATATGGTTGATGCCTCTTGTGGTGGAACCTACATGCACAAGACTGCTGATGAGGCATGGGAATTGTTTGAGGTGATTAGTGAAAATACTTTTCAAAAACCATCCCGGGCAAGAACTAGTCAGGAGTCTGAGTAAAAAGTGGGGCCTGCTGCTTTGTCAAGAGGAGAAGTTTATGAGGTGTCTGGGAATAATGACCTGCAGTTGCAGATGGCTAACCTCTCAAAGAAGTTTGACAAATTACTGACTGTGATGCAACCTAGAAGGGCTGCTCAAGTGGTGGAGGCATGTCTGATATGCCAGTCCCCACAGCACATAGTAGAGGAATGTCCATCTGCAGGGCAGTATCCTGAATTAGTTTTGGAACATGCTGTTGCTGCACAATCTTATGGCCAACAACAATCTGGTGGCTACAACAGACAGCCATATGGATACCAGCACCAAAATGCTGGTTACCAATGGAGAGACCACCCAAATCTGAGGTAGAGGCAAGACAACTATATGCAGCCCCAGCAGATGTTGGCCTTACCTCAAAGGCCACAACAGTAGTTCAATCAAGGATATGCCCCTAGGTCTAATTTCCAGCACCAGCAGCAGCCCCATCAGCAATAAAATTAGTTGATCTTGCCCCAACCTCAGCTAAGAAATGCTTCCTTCGAGGACCAAGTCTTGACTTCATTGCAAAACCTGGGGTCCTTGGCTCAGACCGTGAGCTCTCACAGTCAGAGCATCCATGCCATGGAAGAGCAGATAAGAAAAATTTCAAATGCCTTGGCTAGGGGAGATGAGGAGAGGTTGCCCTGCCAGCCGAATGCCAACCCCAAGGGTCAGATTTTAATTGAAGAAGCTTCCTCAAGTTTTGAGGGAACCAATGCTGTCACTACCCTAAGGTCTGGCAGGCTGATAGACAACCAGGTGGGTAACAGGCCAGCAGAGGTCATTTCCACAAATTATTCGAATGAGTGTGATAAAGATGTTGTTGGAACACAGAGCCAAGAATTGCCTGCTACCCAGCAACAGGAGAAAAATAAAGAGGCTGTAGTTGAGCCTCAGCAGGGAGAAAAACATGAAAAAAGAAAGAAACAGAAGTTTAGTCATGGGCTAGCAGCTGAGGAACCAGTAGAACCTCAGCTGCCATTTCCTCAAGCTTTGGGTAGTCCAATCCCTTTTGATAAAGGGAATGCCCAGATCGAGGAAATGATAGAGACCTTCAAGCAGGTGAAAATCTATTTGCCCCTACTTGAGGCAATTAAACAGGTCTTAGCCTATGCAAAGTTCCTGAAAGACCTCTGTACCCAAAAGAGAAAAGCTCGAGGCCATGTGTCCAAAAAAGTCTTTACAACTGATACAGTGAATCCTGTATTTAACATATCAATGCCTGAGAAGTTGCAAGATCCAGGAATCCCCACTATTCCCTGCATAATTGGAGACCATACAATTGGGAAGGCCCTTTTAGACCTGGGAGCCAGTGTTAACCTGCTGCCATACAGTGTATATCTGCAGCTAGGTTTAGGGGAGCTAAAACCTACCCCCATTGTACTAATGATGGCTGATAGATCTGAGAGGAGGCCTATGGGAATGATTGAGGATGCCCTGGAAGGGGTAGATAAATTCTTCTACCCTGCTGACTTCCTAGTTTTGGACATGGGCTGCAACAAAAGTACTAACCTCATACCTGTTATCTTGGGCAGGCCATTCTTGGCCACTGCCAATGCATGCATTCAGTGCAAGTCTGGAGTTATGGAGGTAACTTTTGGACATATGAAAGTTGAGCTGAATGTGTACAACAGTGCAAAGTACCCTCACGAGGACAATGAGGAGAGCTTTGCAGTGGATGTATTAGATGAAAATTTGGATGAAGAATTGCCCACCCTGCTGGAGTGGGCAACATTGTCAGGAATTTAGTTAAAGTCTGGGATATGGTGGAGGAAGAAAGCCCGGCTGTGATACCAAAAGACATGACCACATTGAAGTCTTCTGTGGGCTCGGTGCAACATTCCATTTGGAAACCTACATTGTTGTCTCTTCCTCCAACCACCAATGCACCAATGTTGCCATCCACCCAATAAGCCCCTAATCTGGACCTCAAGAAGCTTCCAGAAATATTAAAATATGCCTTCCTTGAGAAAGGTGATAAGCTTCCTGTGATTATCTCCTCTCTTACCAATGAGCAAGAAGAGGAATTACTAACAGTTTTGAGGAAGCACAAAAGGGCAATTGGCTAGACCATTGAAGATCTGGGAGAAATAGATGCATCAATCTGTATGCACAGGATTCATCTTGAGGAAGGATCACTACCCTCCAGGGAAATGTAGAGGAAGTTAAATCCTCACATGCAGGAAGTGGTCCTCAAGGAAATCATTAAATTGCTAGATGCAGGGGTGATTTACCCCATCTCTGATTCTAACTGGGTGGCACCTATCAAAGTGGTGCCCAAGAAATCTGGCATAACAGTTATTAAAACTGAGTCTGGGGAGTTGAGACCATCCAGGGAGACCACTGGCTGGAGAGTTTGCATTGATTATAGAAAGCTTAACTCTAAGACCAGAAAGGACCACTTCCCTCTCCCCTTCATTGATCAAATTTTGGACAAATTGGCTAGAAAAGCTTTTTACTGTTTTCTTGATGGGTACTCAGGGTACAACCAGATCCCTGTGCATCCTCAAGACCAAGAGAAAACCACCTTCACCTGTCCTTTTGGCACCTTTGCTTACAGAAGGATGCCTTTTTGGGTATGTGTCATGACCACTTTTCAGAGGTGTATGTATGTCATATTTTCTGATATGATTGACAAGTTTTTGGAGATTTTTATGGATGATTTTTCTGTCTATGGGGACAATTTTGGCCAATGTCTACAACACCTCAGCCTAGTTTTGCAAAGATGTGAGGAGACCAATCTGGTCTTAAGCTGGGAAAAGAGCCACTTCATGGTAACACAAGGCATTGTGTTAGGCCATGTAATCTCTAAAGAAGGGCTTGAGGTAGACAAGGGCAAAGTTGACCTCATTGCCAATCTGCCCCCTCCAAAAATAGTCAAACAAATCAGATCTTTCCTTGGGCATGCAGAATTCTACAGGAGGTTTATTAAGGACTTCAACAAAATTGCTAAGCCATTGTGCCACCTGCTCTGCCAGGATGTGCCTTTCGATTTCTCGGCTGAATGGCTAAAGGCTTTTGAGACTTTGAAAATCTGCCTTACCTCTACCCCTGTACTCCAGACACCAAACTATACCCTGCCCTTTGAATTAATGTGTGATGCATCAGATTTGGCAATAGGTGTTGTCTTGGGCCAAAGAAAGGATAAGCTGCCTGTGGTCATTGCTTATGTTAGCAAGTCACTTGCTGAAGCTCAGCTGAATTACACCACAACTAAGAAAGAGCTTCTGGCAGTGGTGTATGCTGTCGACAAGTTTAGATCCTACCTGCTAGGATCTAAAACTATAATCTTCACTGACCACTCATCATTGAAGTATCTATTGTCCAAAAAATATGCTAAGCCCAGACTGATTAGATGGATACTCCTGCTGCAGGAGTTTGACATCAAAATCAAGGACAAAAAGGGTGTGGAGAATGTGGTGGCTGACCACTTGTCCAGAATTGTGTTGGAGAAATGTCTTGATGGTCCTCCAAATGATGCCTTCCCGGATGAGCAATTATTTACCATCCAATCCTTGGTCCCCTGGTTTGCACACATTATGAACTATCTTGTTATAGGAAAGATTCCTGCCCACTGGACCCAAATGGACAAAGACCTATTTTTCTCATAGGTCAAATATTTGTTCTGGGAGGAACCTTGCCTATACAGGTACTGTGCAGACCAAATCATCCGAAAATATATTCCCGAAAGTGATGCCCCCAGTATTCTGGCCATGTGCCATGAAAATGCCTGTGGAGGCCACTTTAGTGGAAGAAAAATAGCTAACAAGGTCCTGCAGTGTGGGTTTTATTGGCCTTCTTTATTCAAAGATGCATATACACACTGCAAGGCATGTGAGCGATGCCAAAAATTAGGCGGGCTGTCCAAAAGAAATTCCATGCCTTTACAGCCCATTCTTGTGGTAGAATTGTTTGATGTATGGGGTATAGACTTCATGGGCCCTTTTCCTCCTTCTAATGGTTACCATTTCATCTTAGTGGTAGTGGACTATGTTTCCAAATGGGTAGAAGCCATTGCCACAAGAACCAATGATAACTAGGTGGTCCTCAAATTTATAAAGCAAAACATTTTTTCAAGATTTGGAACCCCTAGAGCTATTATCAGTGATGGGGGTAGCCATTTCTGCAACAGAAATTTTGAGAGATTGCTCAAGAAATATTCTGTGACCCATAGGATTGCTACTCCCTACCACCCACAGACAGGTGGGCAAGTTGAAATTTCCAATAGGGAGATCAAGCACATCCTTGAGAAAACAGTGAGGACTGATAGGAGAGATTGGGCTGATATGCTCAATGATGCATTGTGGGCTTATAGGACTGCCTATAAGACTCCCATTGGAATGTCCCCATTCAGACTGGTCTATGGCAAGGCTTGCCATCTCCCAGTAGAATTAGAACACAAGGCCTATTGGGCCATTAAAAATTTAAATATGAACCTAAATTCTGCTGGTCATCATAGGTCCCTGCAGCTGTCTGAATTGGACGAGCTGAGGATGGATGCTTATGCCAATGCCAAGATCTACAAGGAATGATCCAAAGCTTTCTTTGACAAGGGCTTAATGAGAAAGAGCTTCATCCCTGGTGGCAAGGTTTGGTTATTTAACTCCAGACTAAAATTCTTTCCTGGCAAACTAAAATCCTGATGGGAAGGTCCCTATATTGTTTTAAATGTTTCCCCATCTGGTGTTGTGGAAGTCAAGGATCCCAAATCTGGGAGGACCTTGAAAGTGAATGGTCAGAGGCTTAAGCCTTGTCTCGAAAAACCTGCCGATCCTATGAACACTATTCATTTTCAAGGGACCCCTTCATCTACATGATCCACAGTTGTGTCCATGTTGTACTATACTGCTTTAGTTTCTTCAATAGTTTTTAGGAAACTGTAGTGTCTCGATGTCTGAGTCTGTGGGGTCTGATAGAGTTTCGGTGGGGTTGGTAAGATTACTTCTTCTGCGATTTGCTGATTTTTGAATTGAATGCATATTGTTTAAATATTTTTGATGAGTACGCTGAACTGCATGAATTGCTCCCTGTTTGGTACTAAGCCTCGCGCATTCCAATTTAAGATTTGGGAAACTCTCGCGCAATTCACATAGAGTATTTATTACGTTGTCGCGAGATTCAACAAACACTGCAGAGCCTCTCGCGCACTACAAGCTACAATATTCACCATCGCGAGATTTCGTTCCTATCTCGCGACCCCCTTGCCCAGCTGCGCGAGTCAAATGCATTTGTCATTTCCCATCGATTCTTTCAACTCACTCTCAATTAATTGCGGCAACTTGGATGTTATTCCACCATTTCATCTTCCACCATCCTCGTCCTTAAATACACCGAGAGCCCCTTTCATATTCATCTCATCCTTTCTCCTCTCACCCTAGCGGTCCTTCCCTAGTCCTAATAATGGCAAATGACAAATCTAATGCGCTGCCTAACAAGTTTTATCCGATGTGGTTGGAACCGCCCCCACCTAAAGAGCCGGACCCCCTACAACCCCTCTGGGATGAATACGAGGAGGTTCAGTAGATCCTGGCTAAGGAGGAGGAGGAAAAGCTCCAGCCACAGAAGAAAAAGCAAAAGATAGAACCATCCCCATCCCCTGCCCCCTCCACTCAACCCCCTCCACCACCTTCTCAACCCCCCCACCCTTGATCCCTCTCTCCTTTCTTCTTTCTTTTTGTAATTTTCCTTTTTTTTAGTTTTAATGAAATTTTCTTTTCTTGTTATTCTGTACAGTACTCTGTTCTTGGTTGTTTTCTTTCTTGCTATTTCTTTTTATTATGCCCTTAATAAATCTGCTGCACACACACCTTTGAACCAGTGAGGACACTGCTCCTCATAGGTTTGGGGGTGAGGCAGGCAGATCCTGCCAATGGAATAGTTCACCTAAGTGCAGCAGAATCATGTGAGTAATATGGAAATGGAACCATGTTCACTAGAGAATGAGAAAAATAATGAAATTTTAAATTTTTCCAGACTTTAGACAGTATAAACTTGTAATATTTCACATTTTCATGATGAGATCACCAAGGAAACTTACTTGTATCAGCACTTACTGAATCACTAGAGAGAGAAAAAGGTAAGGACATACTTAAGAATTCAAAGGAAGACCATAACCAGTGAGATTTGGGCTTATATAAAAAAATTTCCTTGAGGAGTGACTAAGGCAATTTCTTTTAGCTCTAAGGACTGGCTGAGTCACTATGCTCACTAGAAGTTGGGCAACTCCAAGTTGAAATAGCTGACAACACTCATGAGACTTAGGAAAGGATCAAAGCCTTCTTTTGGATAGTTTGAGCCTAAATAGACCGACCTTAAGCAACTGCCCTTGCCCATACCGCCTTTGAGCTTTAAATCCTAAATTTCTTCAAAAATGCACCTGAGCACTTATACCTGAACCTATGTATCTGATTTAACCTTACCCTCACTCTGAGAATTCAGAAGGTAAAGGAGAAAGAGTTGAAGATGGACTTGCTACGGTCAACATGACGTGAATAAAGAAGAAGTACCTCAAATTCTGGCAGTATGGCAACTGAGAAAATGGTGGCATTTCAGAAAAGCAAAAATAAAATAAAAAGAAAAAAAAATGCATAAAAAAGAAACAGAAAAAACAATAATGAAGAGGAGTAAGAGAGGAGTCAAGAGGAAACTTTCATTGGAAAAATCAAAATCAAGAAGAGAAACTGATCACTTCAAATCTGAAAACCTCAAAGAAGATGAAAGGAACTGAATTAAAGTAGGTGAAGTCATGAATCACCTCCATCACCTACTAATTTCTCAATTTTGAACCCCTTTTCAACCTTCCATTCTTTCAACCCCACTCCATAAGCCACATTACAGTCCAGTTAAAAGCCCTTGTGATCTAAAGTTGAGTGAGCTGTCATGTGGAGATTAAGAGTTATCCAATCTATGGTGAGGATCTGTCAATGATGCCAAAACTTCAGAGCTATGCCTATGCTCATGCTTACAGACCCATTTGGGGGATGTAACTGCTCTTGAGCCTGAGAGAAAATGAAACCCTCAACAGTTCTTGATGAGAGTATGCCCTGGAGAGTCTTTGGTCTGATCTTGAATGCATTAGGTGTGACCTATAACCTAAATTTTGATCCAGTGATGAGCTCAGTGTTGACACTCCTGTGTAGTGTCTTTGGTGTAAACTGACTGGAAATGTTGTGCTTTCATGAGAAGCTTATACTGTTTAAATGTTTGTGCAGCCAATGTGTTTAGATTTCTTATTTTTCTACTAATGCAAAGGTGAACTAACTCTGTTCCTTGACTGCTCATCTGATAAATTACACTTTTGTTAGTTGTATCATTGAGAAGTTTGTGGGTGTCGTCACTGAAAACCCTCAGGAGACTTCACTCCTCCACTAGGGATCACCTAGGGGTTTAAAAGGCTTGGTACATATGCTAAATGTATCCGTGCTCCCTACGAAAGTGGCATTTAAATTCTATAGTTGATTTAGTGTAGCTTTGCTAAGGGACTAACAAAGATTAGGTTTGGGGGTGTGTTAAGACCTGAAAAGTACCACTTTTCACCCCTTAACTTAGCCTTTGATTAGACCCTTAGCCATCTAATAAATGCTTGTTAAGTGTTTTCTGTAGGTAATAAACAACAGGGTAATAAGGCCATGAATCCTGCTAAGGAGCCTGTTTTGGCACCAGAAGTCCCTCAGAAGAATGAACCATGAATCCAGACCATAGAAGAGCCTCGTACAGCTGTGAGGATTCAGAAAAATACACTTCACACAGTCCTCGCGAAGTCCCAAGACTTCACAAACAAGTTCTCGCACAGTAGAGTGACAGAAGAGCTTCAGAAGCCTTGAGTCACACAGCTCCCGCAAAGTTTAGAAGTTAAAGGTCGCGCAGCTCTCGCGCAGTTCAAGAAGATCCCTCTCACCCTCGCACGGTTCGCTCAGAACAACTAAGGAGAGAGCTTTAGAATCTCACATGTCAATCAAGAGAACTCATGCGATTCAAAAGCCTCAACGCCTCGCGAGGATCCTCACGAAGTTCCATTAAGAAGTGAACTTCTCGCGCAGTTCTCGCGCTGTTCAGAAAGAAAGTAGTCTCGCGAAAGCCAGAATTAGCCTCGCAAAGTGAAACGGAATGCTCGCGTAGTTCCCGCGCTATTCAGAAGTATCAATCCAACTGCCTGAAGCCTAATCCAGCGAGAGCTTAACTGTCTACCTCGCGACTGCTCAAAGCATCAAGAAGCTACAACTACGTGACGTCTGAAGCTTTAATGTTAAACTCAACCACGCGAAGACTAGAGCTATCATGCGACAAGTCTGGGAATCAACTGCAACCTGGCGAAGCTCTGAATTCCAACTTCCATCATTCTGCAGAGGACTTTCTAGGGATTTCCAAGGATTAGGGCACGCACTCCCACACTCAAATCTCTGTGCACGCGCCCCGAGGCATCTAAGGATCATTATTCGGCCATGTGGCATCGTTAAAATTAGGGTTTCCTAATCCTAATGCGCTGGCACACCATTGCTATATAAACCTAAGCCTGGTTTAGGTTTAGAGAGACTTAGAGGGAGACTTTGAGTTAGAATTTAGAAGAGGAACTCCTATCTCAGATTTTGTGATTTTCTTTTCCATTCTTGTTCTTCCTGTAACTGTAAGTAGATTTCTTTTTCTTCTTTTTCTTCTCTCCATGCAGCACTTGTTAGCCATGCCTTTGTATGTCTATTGAGGTTAGATTAATGGAATTTTTGTAATAAGATTTGTACTCTTATGGGATTTGTGTATTTGTGAGCTGTTCTGTGTAAGGCTGCTGCCTTGTGATCCGCCATTGCTTTGGCTATGTTTCAAAGCAATGGAGGACTGATTCTAAGGATCCACTCAGATCCAAGTGACCTGTGTGTCTAGGCTATCACGGTCCTATATAGCCTTAGCCCCACCATTAGACCCACTAGATCTGAAATTC
This sequence comes from Chloranthus sessilifolius, assembly GCA_021018995.1. NCBI lineage: Eukaryota > Viridiplantae > Streptophyta > Magnoliopsida > Chloranthales > Chloranthaceae > Chloranthus > Chloranthus sessilifolius. Next base: position 149,654,775 of record CM037584.1, on the reverse strand, counting down.
TCATGGGAGCCTGAGCTAGTAGCCTTGTGACCATGGTGGTAGCAGCAATTAACTTGTTTTGTCTTGGGCTCCGTGAGGAGGATAGCCTCTGGGATAGTCTGTGACCATTTAAGTGGACAGGCTATAGCCTTAGGGTGAATCCAATCCGCCGATCCATGATGGATCTTTCTTCCCCGAGCCTGAGCTGTTAAGCCTGGTAGGAGATTGTGTAGAGGCAGACTCCCCATATATTTGTATAGACCCGCTATCAGATGTTAGATCTGATGTGCTTATGGAGATTGTAGGCTTGTGACTGGACCATTGCAGCCCCACTCAAGCAATGGACAGCTTGATCTAAGGTGGTACTCAATCTCTTGTTGGTTCTATGTGTCTGGGCTATCATGGTCCTATACAGCCTTAGCCCCACACATAGAGCTTTAGAGGTTGAAGTTCCCTATGGATTCCCTGAGCTTGTAGCCTGGATGAAGTAGTGCCTACAATGATTAATTTGTTTTGACCCCATCTCTGGACCGTGGTTCCCCTATGGGATAGTCTGTGACCATTTAAGTGGACAGGTTATAACCTTAAGAGATTGGATCATGGCACAGGGATGAGTTGGATTCTTTCTCCTCTTTGGTGATAATGTAGCCATTGGATAGGATTTCTATAACATCATATCTGAATCTGAGTTATAAAACTTCTCTGATCTAGACTCAATAACCTACTTCTCACCCTTTTATATTTATTTTCCACAATCCATCCATCTTCTCAACCCTTTCTGTAGTTAACTCATTAGGCTATCTTAGAATACTTAGAATAAGTGACCTTAAACTTCCCTCCTTTTAGGACTGCCAGATCTGTAGTCAGATCTGGAGGGACTACTAGAGATGGCTCCTTTGGAGCTATAGACCACCTTTCCATGTGGGACAAACTCTTACTTATCAAAACTTGCTACAAATGGACCCTGTATCTTGCAGGTCTAGGATTTCTCAGTTGTGCTGATTCCATCCCCTGTTTTACTCTTTCTTTGATTTAAAATTGTTTTTACCACCAACAAATAAAACAAGCACACTGAGATTCCACAACACTACTATAATTCTAATTGCTCTTGTCTCCTAATACTATTTTAACTGGAAAAATAAAGGGGGTTGTGGCCCGTTATGCTAAGGAGGATCGGCCCCATTTCTGGGTACCCCCCGTAAGCTCCCTTGAGCAAATCAGTTGGCTAAGGGATATTTTATAAATATTGAAAATTAAAAACTTGATTTTGAATCAGGGGTTAGGGATTTAAGGTTCGAAATTATGGAGTTTGGAGATTTAAGGATTTAGAATTTCAAGATTAAAACCTTGGATCTAGAACTATGAGCTAGAACGTAGAACTAGAACTAGAAATTAAGAACTAGAATTAAAAACCTAAGAACTATGACTAGAAATTAAGAACTAGAATTAAAAACCTAAGAACTAGAACTAGAATTAAAAACCTAAGAACTAGAATTAAAAACCTAAGAACTAGAACTAGAAATTAAGAATTAGAAAGAGATTACCTGAAGCTAAGCGCTTCTTCCTCCTTCCGGTGCCGCAGAGAGAAGAACTCGAGCTTAGGAGAGGCCTGAGCTCGAGAGAGGAGGGATTGCTATTGAAAATTCCATTTTTGGGCGAGGTAGGGGGATCTTTTTATAGGGGTACGAGTAATTCCGCATGTGAGGACATGTGCGTGATTACTAAATTCCGCGCATGCTCATTGGCGCTTAATTGAATTCTACACATAATGTAATGCGCTTAATTCACTTTGAGTCGATCACTGAGTGAGGAGTGACGGGCCGGGCGGGGCGTCCTAGTTCCAGTGTACTTTGGAACTAATTCTGCGTAAGGGGCTATGCATGGAATCTGATTCTGCACAGGGGTGTCTGTGTGAGATCGAGGAGTTCAGGCAGCCTTGGGAATTAGAGTCCCAGTCAGCCTTTGGATTGATTCCACGTGTAGGAGACCATGTGGAATAGATTCCATGCATCTCCGTATGCGTGGGATTAGGGTCTTTGGGCAGGCTGCGGAGAGTAGGATCTAGTCCAAGTGGGACTGATTCCACGCAGTTGGACTTGTGTGTAATCCAATTAAGCGCTTAGGTACTTGCGCGTAATTCGGAACCTGAGGTGGTTCATGAGAAGAGTGGGCCTGGTCCAAGTGGGACCAATTGCATGCGTGCCCATGCGTGCAATTGAGTTTTGTGCGTCTGTATATGCACGAAATTTGAGATCTTCTCGGGTTAGGTCGGGTCCGAGCCCCAGATCTATTGTTTCAGCCTGGGTCTCAAACATATGCTATTATTTCAGTACATGGCTACCGTATTTAGGGTTTTAAAGTCTTCAGAGAAGATCAGTCCTTATCTAGAGATCGTGGGTGGGGTCAAAGGTTGATCAAATAGATTGGTATACTTCGAGGGGAATAAATTGGGGCGTCTACATTCATGGTATGGGTTTCTAAAGAAATCGCATGAGCGATTTCTAATATCGCGTGTGCAATTTCTTCAGATTTCTTGTTTTCTGTAGAAATAGTCAGTAGACCATTTTACTCCTTGAACCTACCTTTCCACCATCTATTGCATTCAAGTTTTTCCACACTTACACATCCATTTAGCCATGATATTCAGAATTAAAATTAAATCCCCAATTATCGTTCCACGATGATCTACTTAGAATGTAACACCTCACCATCACCATACTTATGCACATGAGATTGCACACAATTACACCTAAACTTACATACAAAAGTGGAGCAGATTCAAGTTTGAAAAGAAAGAAATTCATTGGGCCTTCAATGAGGATTTTATAGTTCATAATCCTTTTGATTACATTCCACAAAATGACAGAAGTTCAAAAATTTGGAGGGCTACTATTCGCGAGAGTAACTAACTCTGATCCTTAAAAGCTTCATGCTTCATTCAAAAAGTTGTGGGTACACGTCACTTATATCCGACTTGCATTTCCAGGTGGCTTCCTTCTGTGAATGGTTCTGCCACCTTACAAATACCAGCGAAATTTGCTTGGTACGTAGTAGTTGCTATTTTCGGTTCAGGATTTGCACTGACTCTTCTCTAATGGTCATATCCTCTTGAAGTTCAATCGGTTGATAGTCCAAGACGTAAGTCTGATCCTTCACATACTTCCTCAGCATAGATACGTGAAATACATTGTGCATGCTCGAGAGTTGCGGTGGTAGAGCAATCCGGTACACAACGTTGCCTACCCGGCTCAATATCTCTTATGGTCCTATATAGCGTGGGCTCAGTTTTCCATGCTTTCCAAAATGCATTACACTCTTCGTAGGTGAATCTTAATGAATACATTGTCTCCAATCTAAAACTCGACGTTCGTTCTTTTTAGGTCGACATAGCTCTTTTCTTGGCTTTGTGCGACTTTCAATCTTTCTCGGATCATATGTATTGCTTCAGTTGTGCGTTCAACAATTTCTGGACCTAATATGAATTTCTCGCCGGTTTCTTTCCAATTAAGTGGAGACCTGCCTCTTCACCCATATGATGCTTCGTATGGAGTCATTTCGATGCTCTCCTGATAACTATTATTATAAGCAAATTTGATCAGGGGTAGATGTTGATCCCATGACCCTTAAAAATCTAGCATGCAGGCCCGAAGCATATCTTCAATGATTTGATTTACCCTCTCGGTTTGTCCATCCATTTGCGGGTGAAATGCAGAGCTGGAATCTAATCTCGAACACATTCCTTCTTTAAATCATTTCCAAATCTGTGATGTGTACAATGGGTCCCTATTTGAAACAATGCTCGCAGGGATACTATGCAGTCTAACGATCTCCTTTAGATATAACTCTGCAATCTTACTTGTTGTATACCTCATGCAGTATGGCAGGAAGTGAGCCGACTTGGTTAATCTATCGACGATCACCCAGATGGTGTTGTGCCCTTTAACTGTCCTCGACAATCCAAGGATGAAATCCATGGATATCACTTTCCACTTCCATTCGGGTATCATCAAAGGTTGTAATAAACCTGATGGGTTCCTATGGTCCACCTTTACCTGTTGACACACTAAGCATTTCAACACGTACTCACCGACTTCTTTCTTCAAACCTCTCCACCAGAAGTTCTTCAGATGTTGGTACAGCTTGGTACCACCCGAATGAATGGGATATTTTGATTTATGAGCTTCTTCCAGAATTGTATGTTGAAGATTGACATTGGATGGTATGCATAAACGTCCTCTGAATAGTAGCGATCTAGCTTCCCTGATGAATAATAACTCTCGTGAGTATAGCACGTGGCAGCCAGATTTGGGCCAATGGATACCATCGTCGTTCAATGAACAATTTCAGGAATGCAACAATACCTCATCTGCAGTGTGCAATTGTGCATTTAAAGCAGATGCACGATTGTGCTAGGCACGGATATACCGCCCAGTTGATGGAATTCGTTAGATTATTAAACTTGAAATCACATGCATACTTATCATATAACAGGAATCAGGTGACAGATATCAGATAGCAGGAATCAAATATAATAGAATTTTCATGCATATGCCAGACATGATTTGGAAATCGACTCAAAACATGCAGCAAAATACAGAAGATTTGAAACCATGAGATCAAGAATAAATGCAATTTCAACTGAATTCCCCTACCTCATATCAGACCCTTTCTAAGCAAATCTAGAGCTTTTCAAAGCATCACGGTCTGATCCTAGACCATAGACATAGTATACTCATTGTCAGAGATGTCAGAACATCAACTGGTATAGTATCCAGTAGTGTTTTATCCATAAAACTAAAACAGTAGAAAACAGGGGTGATTGATCGATCAATAACCTTGTTTGATCGATCAGTCCTTCAATTTGATCAATCAATCTCCCATTTAACTCATATGTGATAGAGGGGATTTAATCGATTAACATCCCTGTTTGATCAATCAATCCTTCAATTTGATCGATCAATTTTACTATTGATCGATCAATCAAGTCAGACCCAAATTTCCTACCTCCTGTTTGCACACAACTTATAAAATTTGATCAATCAATTTCCAAATTGATCGATCAATCTTTCACATTGATCGATCAATGTCCACATTGATCGATCATTCTTACCTTTGATTGACCACCTCATTATTATCGATCAACCTCTCATCTTGATCGATCAATTCTCCAATTGATCGATCAACCTTCAAAATTGATTGATCAAATACCAATTTGATCGATCAATGCCCATCGGGCATTGAACTTCTAGAAAAGCATACCTACTATTCTCATTAATTGAAATATACGAATTGATCGATCAATCTTTCACATTGATTGATCAATCCCAGGCTTGATCGATCAAAGATCTAATTTGATCGATCAAGGATGACAGTTTTTGTCATTAATGGCGATCGCTGTTATAGACCTATTTCCTCCTGTGATCCTTAATGATCCCTAATCAACACTCAAACACTTTCATTGATACATTTATGAGGTCTTAACCTCCACAATCTAAATCTAAAACCTTACCTCTTTAAAGGCCCTTTGGGTTCTTGGCAAATGCAATCCGAAGAGGGCTTCAGATCCGAAATTCCAAATCTGTCATCATCATGACTTGGAAGAGCGAAGTTATGACTCCGCTTCAACATGCAGTGATAGCACACATTCCCAAACTAGACACGAATCGCTCAAATCGACTCCTTCACACTCTATCTCTGAGAATTCACTATATGGGGATTCTCGAGTCTTGGTTTTCAAAACGAAAGAACTCCAAATTCAATCCTCTAGCCACAGCTCTCCAGGAAAACAAGAAGAAGAAGGTGAAAGGTAGGTATTCTAGCCTTCTTCCTTCTCTTATAAGATAATAAAATTGAATATCTAGATATTTTTCATTTTCTCCTAACTTAAGCTCCGGTGTGGAGCACACACACTTCTCCGGTGTACCACGCCTCATCAAGGGCTAACACGACTCAGACTTACACAAGAAGTCACACATGACTTCATCTAATTGCGGATTAATATTATTCCCAATAATATTAATCTAAAACTTTTAATTTGTCTCGATTTTCATGTCGGGCATGCTTATCGAAGCAGTCGAGTTTTATTCAAATTTTTATTGCCATTACATTATCCTCCCCTTAGGAATTTTCATCCCCGAAAATGTCAGGGAGTCTCAAACATGTTGATGGTGTATCCTAATTCTAACGGGCAGAACAATGCAGAAACAAATAAGTGAATATATCATGCAGGAACAAGTCTGCATGCAGAACAGGAATTATATGGAAAATAGATTAATAGATATAAAGATATAATTATTAAAAAGAAAATAGATAATAGCATAATAATTATCAGTCGGGGCGTTAGAAGGTTCGGCCGCGTTAGGCGTAGGTCTATTGGGTCGAGGTGGCTCAGTGTGGTAGTCACGAGGGTCCACAGTATGCTGACGGGCATGAGCTATCATTAGGGTAGATGTAGTAGCATACGAGTGCAGCATCAGGAGTTCCAACATCCCCTCGTGATAGTCCAATCGTCGATGAACCTGTCGATGGAACTCCTCCATCCCGTCTAGCCGCTCATGAATGTGCTTGTTGCCTTCGATGACCACTGCAAGCACCGCTTCAAGGGTAACGGTGGAAGGTGTGGGTCGACGTGATGTAGAGGCACGGGCAGGTCAGCGTGAAGTGGTAGGGGCAGGTCGAATAGGCACCTCAGGCTGAGGTGGTTGGTCAAGTGGTACCTCCCCCTCTTTAGGAGCCCTCTCTGCCGGCTCAGTGCCCTCCGCAACTAGAGGAACCTCCTCCTCCTCGGGTAACCTTTTGACCAAAAGGTTATAACTCTTCATCCAGTCCTTGAGTTTAAACACTTTAGTATTGTTGGTCAACCTTGGCTCGCCAGGAGCCAAGCTATACGCTTCTCTTAACGCTACATACTGCTTGACCATTTTAGTTATCAATCGAGCATAGGGCATCTGCTTCTTTGAAGCGGCCTTAGTCTTCTCTAACATCATTTCCTTGGCATTGATCATGCCATCTAGTACAAAATCAATAACTGCGAACCAACGATTCTCAAAAGCCACAAATAGCGCCTGTTGTGCGATATCGCTCTGTCCTGATTTGTGCAAGAACGGGCTCAAGGCACACTTGATAAATGTATCAAGCATCCACAATCGATTAGGGAGTTAGGCTCGGGTAATGGATTGTCCTAAACCATGCTGACCTTGGGTCATTTTGGTAACCACGTCATGGAATGGGACATCCCTAATGTATGGTGGCAATAGGCCACAAGTCTCAATATACACCGAAGTACACTGTAGGGTGGCTGCGACATGATATTGGTTAAACTTATAGTCCAAGCCATCGATCTTGGTGACCAATTGATGACGCTATCACCCAGACGAAGGTTTTGAAAGAAAAGTCGCACGATTCAGGGGCAAAAATGATCGTGAAACGGCTCAAGCAACGGTTTCAACCCTAGCTTAGTGATGTAGTCGATGGCCTAATTCATTTCAGGCTGATCCTCAAAGAGCGTAGAGTCAAAAATGTACACTGGGCAAAAATGTTTTGGAAGCTCGCTATTGGGTTGGGACTTCACGTTGCATTTGGTGTGGTTGGGGGCTTAGAACGGGTGGCACCACATGTTCGACGGGAGCCATGAGTGGCACGATGGGTTGTGTGATTGGTTCGGCGGGCAGCACGGAGGCACGAACCCGGGATGTGGGGACTTTGCGCGACGAATTCTTCGTTCGCAGTCCCATAGGTCAAATACCCTAAAAATATACACAAAAACCCAAATGAAGATAAAGGTGAGGTTTTACCGATCGAATCGAGTAAAATCCAAGCTAAATACGCGAGGGAAGAAGCTCCGGTAGCCGACAAACAGTCCGGGTGTCACTTGAACACAAGGGAGAAAAAAAAACCTCTTGAACGATCAAAGTCTTCAATCGTGCGAATGAGAAATAAAAAGCCCAATCGTTACTTAAAATGATAAGTTTGATCGAACACTGCTTAAATTGATCGATCAACCTTAAGTTAAAATGCGCCAGCCCGATACCCTTGATCGAATAATCTTTATATTGATCGATCAATGTTTAAGTTAAACTGTCCTAGCTCGACAGCCTTGATCGATCAATGCACTTATATTGATCGATCAACCCATAAAATTGATCAATCAATCTTCACTTTTGATCGATCAATCATTCAAAATCAGCACAAGGTTCAAACTCAATTGATCGATCAATCCTATATATTGATCGATCAAAGTCTAAATTGATCAATCAATTCACTTATTGATCGATCAAACATGAGAATAAAGTAAATTCCTAAAACACATATAGCTTTTGCTCAAATGAACCTCATTTCGAAAATGAGGACCTACTAGACCTCGTATACCGCATCCGTATATATAGATTAGACCATTCAAAATAGCTTTAATCACTTGTGATACGCATACAATCATGATAATGAAGTTAAACTAAAATTGTGAAAATTACCTTCCACATCAGGTAAACAAATGCGGGTATTACTCGCGGATCTCGGCTTCGCACTCCCGAGTAGCTTTTGAAGATAAATTATTACACCACTTTACGAGCATAAGTGGGATCAATTTGGTCTGCAAAACCTTATCTTTACGATCCAAGACCTCTATAGGTTCCTCAATCAGAGCTAGATCCTCTTGGAGGTCAATCGGCTGGAAGTCCAACACATGAGTTGAGTCTCTCACGTATCTCCGTAGCATGGAAACATGAAAGAAATTATGCATACTTGCCAATAATGGTGGCAAAGCAATTCTATACGTGACTTCACCAACCCGTCCGAGCACCTTAAAAGGTCCAATAAAATATTGACTCAGCTTTCCACATTTTCCAAAGCGCATCACGCCCTTAGTTGGCGAGATCTTCATGAATACCTTGTCTCCTACCTAAAAACAAGTGTTAATTCCATTCCTAGAGATTAAATAGAGAAACCTAAGTTTCTTGAACGCAACTAAGTATACCTGAAACTCAACATGTGTCCGATGGAGATCGACGTAACTCTTTTGGCGACTTTGAGCAACTCGTAATCTCTCGCGGATCAATCGAACTGTCTCAGTTGCACTGTCCATGATATTAGGTCCCAAAATAAGCTTTTCACCGACTTCTTCCCAGTTCAAAGGAGATCTGCATGGTCGTCCATATAAGACTTCGCAAGGAGCCATACTAATAATGGACTGATAACTGTTGTTATAAGCGAACTCAATCAAAGACAAATGCTGATCCCATGAATCATGAAAGTCCAACATGCATGGACACAACCTATCCACTATGATTTGGTTCACTCTCTCAGTTTGCCCATCTGTCAGGGGATGAAACACTGAGCTGAACTCCAGTTTAGATCTCACGCCTTCTTGAAATCATTGTCAGAACTGCGACGTATAAAGCGAATCTCGATTGCACATGATGTTGACTGGTATGCCATATAGCCAAACTATCTCTTTCATGTATAGCTCTATGAGCTTGTTGGCTGTATACGTAGTACGATACGATAGAAAGTGTGCAAACTTAGTCAGTCTATCTACAATGACCAAGATGGCATTATTTTTCCTCAATGTACTTGACAACCCCAAGATGAAATCTATAGAAATGGCTTCCAATTTCCATTCAGGCACTGGTAATGGCTGCAATAATCCTGCTGGGTTCCGATGGTCTACTTTTACTTTTTGGTGGACCAAACATCGAGACACGTAGTCTACAACATCCTTCTTTAATCCTCTCCTCCAGAAGCTTCGCTTCAGATCTTGGTACATCTTGGTACTCTCAGGATGTATAGCATACGTTGACTTGTGTGCTTCTTCTAAAATAGTATCTTTAAGATCCTTATTAGCAGGTATATACATCCGATCTCTGAATAGCAAAGTACCATCATCCTTGATGGAGAAATCCTCTCTGATCCTGTTGATCAAATCCTTTCTAATGGCCATAAGCTCATCATCAATCATCTGGAGCTTGCGTACGTTATCAAATAATGTGGGCCATATCACGATGGTAGCCATCAGTGCCCCTGAACCTCTGACATCAATCAGTATATCGCAAAAGGCCAGGTCCTCAAGTAGATGCTACCTCTGTACTTTTGTAATAAGATGTGACAACTGAGCCGAAGGTTTTCAGCTCAAAGCATCCGCCACAACATTAGCCTTCCTAGGATGATACTATATGGAACAGTCATAGTACTTTAAGAACTCCATCCATCTGTACTATCGCATGTTCAAATCCTTATGGGTAAAAAGATACTTGAGGCTCTTGTGGTCGGTGAAGATGTCAAACGTCTCACCGTATAAGTAGTGCCTTCAAATCATCAAAGCAAAGATCACTGCCGCTAACTCTAGATCATGAGTCGGATAGTTCTTTCCATGTTCCTTGAGCTATCTAGGCGGTACACAATGAATTTCTTATACTGGTTGAGGACACAACCCAAATCACTGTAAGAAGCGTCACTATATATAGCAAAACCTCCTCTGTCAGAAGGTATAGCTAGCACTGGTGCTGTAGTCAGACGCTTCTTGAGTTCTTGGTAACTCTTCTCACATTGATTCGTCCAGTCAAACTTAGCATTCTTCTTTGTGAGCTGAGTAAGCAGACTTGATAATTTGGAGAACCCTTCTACAAATCGCATATAGCATCTCGCCAAACCAAAGAAACTACGAACTTCAGTCACTGTCCTCGGCTGCTCCTAATTCGCTACTGCTTCAATCTTCATCGGATCAACTATTATACCCTTAGCAGAGACGATATGACCTAAGAAATTGACTTGGTCAAGCAAAAACTCACATTCACTGAGTTTTGCATAGAGTTTGTGATCTCTGAGAGTTTATAGAGCCACATGCAGATGCCTTCATGGTCTTCTTTCGTCCTTGAATAGATAAGAATGTCATCCACGAAAATGACTACAGATTTATCTAAGTGTGGCTTAAACACTCGATTCATTAGATCTATAAAAGACGCAGGTGAGTTCGTGAATCCAAATGACATAACCAAAAACTCATAGTGCCCATATCTAGTTCTGAATGACGTCTTCTCAATATCCTCTGCTTTGACTTTTAGCTGATGATAACCCGATCTCAAGTCGATCTTTGTAAAGAACCTCACTCCTTGTAACTGATCAAAAAGATCATCTATTCTTGGGAGTGGGTAACGATTCTTAATCGTTAACTTATTCAACTACTGATAATCAATGAATAGTCGCATCGAACCGTCCTTCCTGACAAATAGCACTGGTGCTCCCCAAGGAGACACTAGGTCGGATAAACCCTTTGTCAAGCAATTCTTGCAGCTGCTCCTTCAATTCTTGCAACTCTACAGGAGCCATACGATAAGGAGCTTTAGATACTGGCTCAGTACCCGAAACTAGATTAATGGCAAACTCAATCTCCCGAGCTGGTGGTAGTCCTGGTAAATTCTCAGAAAATACATTGGGGTACTCGCAAGCAACATGAATGTCAGAAATCACGCTCTTCTCTTCTCGTTGCTCTTGCAGAAATGCCATATAGCCACTGCACCCATTCCTCATCATCTTCTCAGCCCGAATAGCTGATATCAACGGTGCTACCTTAGACTTCACTCCAAAGTATCTAAATGACTTCTTCTTTGGAGGGTGGAAAACCATGATTTTCCATAGGAAATCAATGCTCGCATGATAAGCGGATAGCCAATCCAGCCCTAATATCACATCGAAGCCTACCATATTCATCAATATCAAGTCTGCTCGAGTTTCCTCATTCTCCATTCTAATGACTACAACCTTGTTCACTGTATTTGTTTTCACTTATTTACCCGTAGGGATTGTCACTAATCCCTATGCATGCTGAGAATATCGACGTAATGAAAGAAAGTGTGGATTCAGGGTCAATTAGTACTCTCATTTCAACCTCACATATGTCTTGTTCTTGACATATATGAACAGTACCTTAGTTTATTTATCAACATACACGTCATGCATATAATATAAGACATAGCAGTCACGATATTCCTATGTATTTAAGATCTACAAACACATTCAAAATAACTGAAATTAATAACATAATTGAACTCTCAAAGCGTAATGATACCTTAGATGAAATCGTTCTATGTCAGAGCATCCGTTGCAGTGATAGCATAGGCTCGACCTTGAACAACAGGTCGAGATGATCTCTGAGTAGACACGGATTCAGACCGCTCCTTGCTCTCCTTACTCTCCTCTGAGCAGTTCCAAACTATGTGGCCCATCTTGGCACACCTGAAGCATGCCCTTGTCTCTCTCCTACAATCCTCTATCTTGTGTGGTTTCCCACACTTTGTACATGACAGAGCTGGAGTGAAGGATGAGACCCTAGAAGACCCCTGCACGATAGAAGCTCTACTGCAAGAAGAACCAGACAGTCTGAATGGTCTAGAAGATGCAGGTACTGCTGGCCTCTGATGTGAACTAGGCCCTGTAGATATCGCCGGTCGGGAGTGTGTAGGGTATCTCGGAGGTTTGGAGAATCTAGCCCTTTAGTTTTGTTCAGGGTTCTGAGATTGCCCCTGAAATGACCTTTCTCTATTTTGCTTGTCTCTCCAAGCAAATTGCTTCTGACATTCTTCCTCAGAAATAAGAGCTTTTGACATGGCTACTGCATGTCTCTAGCTCCCATATGGTCACTTCCCTCTGAATGTATGGCCTCAAGCCAAGTTGGAACTTCAAACTCTGCACTGTATTCTCACACCGTCATAGCCCCTTGTTCCAACTTGATAAATTTCACCTTCCACTTATGCCTCACGATCTTGTGGAAGTACTTGTCGTTGAAAGTTTCAACGAATTCGGCCCATGTTCAAGGGGCATTGGGAAGCTCTTGCTCACGGTGCCTCGATATCGACTTCCACCAAGGCCCGGCTTTCCCATCCAACTTGAAGGTTGCCCAACGCACCTTCTCTACCTCCATACACTGGAGCACTTCAAACAGTTTCGCCATTTCTTCAATCCAACCCTCGGCCTCAATAGGATCCGTTTGACCTGAGAAGTTACGAGGTCTCATTCTTCTAAACTCGACAAAACTGCTAGGTTGGTGAGGTGGTCTAGCTGCTTGTTGATTCAAAGCAGCAGTTTTCTGAGCGACGTTGGTAGCCAACGCTTCTAACACCTACTCCATCCTACTATCGCTGCCTCTTCTTCCTCCTCTCAGTCCTATCGAAACCGCATTATCAACCGATAGAAACTCCAATTCTCTAGATGTACTAGTAACATCGGGAATCTCTTGAAAAGGAGCCTCTCTTTGTCCTTCTCTTCCGCCACTACGTCCTCCTCTGAACTTCGGGGCCATAGCACTAGTCTGTTATTGTGAAAACAACAATATTGATCAGTACATAGATTGTGGAAACAATCTAATATGAACCCATAGTTCAACCTAAATCTGATACCAACTGTGACAGCCTGAATTTTCACACCAAAAAATCCATCCCATCAGGATCATGCTTAGGATAATCCCCAAGATAAATCACAGAGTGCCTGCTGGTATAGCGAAAATCAGAGCAGACACGATCCAGTAGTGACAGATCGAGTCATCATATAAGGCATTTAAAAAGAAAGAAGTGAAGCAATGCATGTATATATATGTCAAAAGAATATACATCCTCAAAAACGAACCAAGAAGAACCACTAGTGATGGACATCCATCACCCAAAACAATAGTTCCCGATAGTGGTTCCTATAGAATGTATAATAATACAAGTAAAAATATCTATAGTAATAAATGCAGAAGGTGGCCACCAGGCGCACAAATAATCCAAAATACAGTACAAAACTTAAAAATATAAGACTAATATACCCAGGCTAAGGGTAAAACTTGTCTACTTGGATATCCGTCTCCTCGTCCTCAGCCTCAGCCTCAGCCTCTGGCTGATAGTCTGGGTCGCTCTTAGTACCCGGTGCTCTAGCCTTAGAACGTATGATACAGAGTCAGGAGTGAGCTAACCATCTAAGGTCAATAGAAGAATTTCAGTTAAATTTACATCTTAATTGTAAAACATGGTTGCAGAAGGTATCTCAGACAGATAAGCAATTTCAGAATATAGATAGAATTGAATAGATGCAGAGAGATGATCAGATATGCAGAATTTATTAGAGCAAATAGACCCTTAGAGTTTTCAGGATGCTATACGTATAGTATTTAATGACTTAAAATAGTATACTTAAGTAACTCCCATGAGTATAGCACGTAGTAGCCAGATTTGGGCCGATGGGTAATCCCGACCATCGTCATTCAATGAATAATTTTAGGAATGTAACAATGCCTCATCTACAGAGTGTAATTGTGCCAAGGGATTTTCAAAGCAAATGCAAGATTGTGCTAGGCACAGATATACCGCCAAGTCGATGAGATTCGTCGGATTATTAAACTTGAAATCACATGCATACTTATCATATAATAGGAATCAGGAGACAGATATCAGATAGTAGGAATCAGATATAATGAAATTTTCATGCATATGCCAGACATGATTTGAAAACCGACTCAGAACATGCAGCAAAACATAGAAGATTTGAAACCATGAGATCAAGAATAAATATAATTTCTGTTGAATTCCCCTACCTCAGATCAAGCCCTTTCTAAGCAAATCTAAAGTTTTTCAAAGCATCACGGTTTGATCCTAGAACATAGACATAGTATACTCATTGTCAGACATGTCAGAACATCAACTGTTACAGTGTCCAGTAGTGTTTTATCCATAAAACTAAAACAACAAAAAACAGGGGTGTTTGATCGATCAATAACTTTGTTTGATTGATCAATCCTTCAATTTGATCGATCAATCTTTTCCATTGATCGATCAATCTCTCATTTAACTCATATGTGACAGAAGGGATTTGATCGATCAACATCCTTGTTTTATCGATCAATCCTTCAATTTGATCAATCAATCAAGTCATACCTAAATTTCCTACCTCCTGTTTGAACACTTAACTTATAAAATTTGATAGATCAATTTCAAAATTTCACATTGATCGATCAATGTCCACATTGATTGATCATTCTTACCTTTGATCAATCACCTCACTGTGATCGATCAACCTCTCATCTTGATCGATCAATTCTCTAATTGATCGATCAACCTTTAAAATTGATCGAAAAGCATGCCTAATGCTCTCATTAATTAAAATATATGAATTGATCGATCAATCTTTCACATTGATTGATCAATCCTAGGCTTGATCGATCACGGATGACAGTTTTTCTCATTAATGGCGATCACTGTTATTGATCTATTTTCTCCTTTGATCCTTAATGATCCCTAACCAACACTCACATACTTTCATTTATAAATTTATGATGTCTTAACCTTCACAATCTAAATCTAAAAACTAACATCTTTTAAGGCCCTTTCGGGTTCTCAGCAAATGCGATCCGAAGAGGGTTTCGCATTTGGAAATCTAGATTTGTCACCATCACAACTCGAAAGAGCGAACTTGTGGCTCCGCTTCAACATGCAGCGATAGTACACATTCCCAGACTAGACATGGATCGCTTAAATCGACTCCTTCACACTCTATCTCCTAGAATTCACTATATGGGGATTCTCGAGTCTTGGTTTTCAAAATGAAAGAACTCCAAATTCAATCCTCTAGCCACAGCTCTCCACGAAAACAAGAAGAAGAAGGTGAAAGGTAGGTATTCCAGCCTTCTTCCTTCTCTTATATGCTAATAAAATTGAATATCTAGATATTTTTCATTTTCTCCTAACTTAAGCTCCGGTGTGGAGCACACACAACTTTTCCAGCGTACCACGCGTCATCAAGGGCTATCATGACTCAGACTTACACAAGAAATCACACATGACTTCATCCTATCGCGGATTAATATTATTCCCAATAATATTTATTCAAATTTTTTATTTTGTCTCGATTTCTATGTCAGGCATGCTTATCGAAGCAGTCGAGTTTTCTTCATAATTTTAGGGCTATTACATTATCCCCCTCTTATGAATTTTCATCCTCGAAAATATCAGGGAGTCGCAGACAAGTTGATGGTGTATCCTAATGCTAACGGGCAATGCAATGCTGAAACAAATGGGCGAATTTATCATGCAGGAACATGTATGCATGCAGAATAGGAATTATATGGAAAATAGATTAATAGATATACAGATATAATTATTAAAAAGAAACTAGATAATATAATAGTAATTACCTGCTGTGGCGTCAGAAGGTCTGGCCGAGTCAAGCGTAGGTCTACTGGGTCGAGGTGGCTCAGTGCGGTAGTCGCAAGGGTCCATAGTATGCTGACGGGCCTGAGCTATCATCGGGGTAGATGTAGTAGCATACGAGTGCTGCATCAGGAGCTCCAGCATCTCCTCATGATAGTCCAGTCGCTGATGAACTTGACGATGGAACTCCTCCATCCCGTCCAGCCTCTCATGAATGCACTTGTTTCCCTCGACGACCGTCGCAAGCACCGCTTCGAGGGTATCAGTGGAAGGTGCGGGTGTACGTGATGTAGAGGCACGGGAAGGTCGACGTGAAGTGGTAGGGCCAGGTTGAATAGGCACCTCAAGCTGAGGTGGTTGGTCAGGTGGTACCTACCCCTCATCAGGAGCCCTCTCTGCCGGCTCTGTGCCCTCCGCAACTAGAGGAACCTCCTCCTCCTCAGGTAACCTTTTGACCAAAAGGTTATAACTCTTCATCCAGTCCTTGACTTTAAACACTTAAGTATTGTTGGTCAACCTTGGCTCGCCAAGAGCCAAGCTATACACTTCTCTTAACGCTACATACTGCTCGACCATTTTAGTTATCAATCGGGCATAGGGCATCTGCTTCTTTGAAGTGGCCTTAGTCTTCTTTGACATCATCTCCTTGGCATTGATCATGCCATCTAGCACCAAATCGGCAACTGAGAACCAACGGTTCTCGAAAGCCGCAAATAGCACTTGTTGCGCGATACCGCTCCTCGATTTGTGCAAGAACGAGTTGGAGGCACACTTGATAAACGTATCAAGCATCCACAATCAATTAGGGAGTTGGGCCAGGGTAATGGATTGTCCTAGACCATGCCGACCTTGGGTCATTTTGGTAACCACGTCGTGGAATGGGACATCCTTAATGTATGGTAGCAACAAACCACAAGTCTCAATATACACCAAAGTGCACTGTAGGGTGGCTGCGACATGATATTGGTTAAACTTATAGTCCAAGCCGTCGATCTTGATGACCAACTTATGACGGCTATCGCCCCGACGAAGGTCTTAAAAGAAAAGCTGCACGATTCGGGGACAAAAATGATCATGAAATGGCTCAAGCAACGGTTTCAACCCTAGCTTAGTGATGTAGTCGATGGCCTAATTCATTTCGGGTCGATCCTCAAAGAGCGTAGAGTCGGAAATGTACTCGGGCAAAAATGTTTTAGAAGCCCACCACTAGGTGGGGACCTCACGTTGCATATGGGGTGGTTGGGGGTTTAGAAGGGGTGGCACCACATGTTCGACGGGAGCCACGGGTGGCACGAATGGTTGTGCGATTGGTTTGATGGGCGGCACGAAGGCACGAACCCGGGGTCTTTGCGCGACGAATTCTTCATTCGCGGTCCCATAGGTCAAATACCCTAAAAATATACACAAAAACCCAAATGAAGATAAAGGTGAGGTTTTATCAATCGAACCGAGCAAAATCCAAGCTAAATATGCGAGGGAAGAAGCTCCGATAGCTGACAAACAATCTGGGTGTCGCTTGAACGCAAGGGAGCAAAAAAAAACCTCTTGAACGATCAAAGTCTACAATTATGCGAATGAGAAATAAAATGCCCAATCGTTAAATTGATCGATCAACCTTAAGTTAAAATGCCCTAGCCCTATACCCTTGATCAATCAATCTTTCATATTGATTGATCAATGTTTAAGTTAAACTGTCCTAGCTCAACAGCCTTGATTGATCAATGCACTTATATTGATCGATCAACCTTCACTTTTGATCGATCAATCATTCAAAATCAGTGCAAGATTCAAACTCAATTGATCGATCAATCCTATATATTGATCAATCAAAGTATAAATTGATCGACCAATTCACTTATTGATCGATCAAACATGACAGTAAAGTAAATTACTTAAACACAAATATCTTTTGCTCAAACTAACCTCATTTCGAAAATGAGGACCTATTGTACCTCATATACCACATCCGTATATGTAGATTAGACCATTCAAAATATCTTTATCGCTTGTGATACACATACAATCATGATAATGAAGTTAAACTAAAATTGTGAAAATTACCTTCTACATTAGGTAAACAAATGCGGGTATTGCTCGCAGATCTTGGCTTTGCGCTCCCAAGTAGCTTCTGAAGCTGAATGATTATGCCACTTTATGAGCACAAGTGGGATCAACTTGGTTCGTAAAACCTGGTCATTACGATCTAAGATCTCTACAGGTTCCTCAATCAGAGTTAGATCCTCTTGCAGGTCAATCGGCCGGAAGACCAACACATGAGTTGGGTCTCTTACGTGTCTCCGTGGCATGGAAACATGGAAGATGTTATGCATACTTACCAATTATGGTGGCAAAGCAATTCTATATGTGACTTTGCCAACCTGTCCGAGCACCTCAAAAGGTCTAATATAATGTGGACTCAACTTTTCATGTTTTCCAAAGCGCATCACGCCCTTAGTTAGCGAGATCTTCACGAATACCTTGTCTCTTACCTGAAAATAGGTGTTAATTCAATACCTATTGATTAAATAGAGAAACCTATGTTTCTTGAACACAACTAAGTATACCAGAAACTCAATGTGTGTTCGATGAAGATCGGTATAACTCTTTTGGTGACTTTGAGCAACCCGTAATCTCTCATAGATTAACCGAACTATCTCAGCTGCATTGTCCACGATTTCAGGTCCCAAAATAAGCTTTTCACTGACTTCTTCCCAGTTCAAAGGAGATCTGTATCATCGTCTATATAAGGCTTCGTAAGGCGCCATACCAATACTTGACTGATAACTGTTGTTGTAAGTGAACTTAATCAGAGGTAAATGTTGATCCCATGAACCATGAAAGTCCAACATGTATGCACACAATATAGCCTCTATGATCTGGTTTACTCTCTTAGTCTCCCCATCTGTCTGAAGATGAAACATTGAGTTGAACTCCAATTTAGATCCCATGCCTTCTTAAAATCGCCGCCAGAATTGTGACATATAAAGTAGATCTCGATTGCACACGATGCTGACTTGTATGTCATGTAGTCGAACTATCTCTTTCATGTATAGCTCTGCAAGCTTGCTGGCTGTATACGTAGTACGGTATGGTAGAAAGTGTGTAGACTTTGTCAGTCTATCTACAATGACCCAGATGGTATTATTTTTCCTCAATGTACTCGGCAACCCCAAGATGAAATCCATAGAAATGGCTTCCTATTTCCATTCAGGCACTGGTAATGGCTATAACAATCCTGTTGGGTTCTAATGGTCTACTTTTACTTGTTGGCAGACCAAACATCGAGACACGTAGTCTACAACATCCTTCTTCAATCCTCTCCACCAGAAATTTCACTTCAGATCTTGGTACATCTTGGTACTCTCAGGATATATAGCATACGTTGACTTGCGTGCTTCTTCTAAAATAGTATCTTTAAGATCCTTGTTAGTAGGTATGCACATCTGATCTTTGAATAGCAAAGTATCATCATCCTTGATGCAGAAATCCTCTCTGAATCCATTGATCATATCCTTTCTAATGGTCGTAAGCTCATCATCAATCATCTAGAGCTTGCGTACGTTATCAAACAGCGTGGGCTATATCACAATGGTAGCCATCAGTGCTCCTGAACCTCTGACATTAATCAGTGTATCACATAAGGCCAGGTCCTCAAGTAGATTCCAACTCTATACTCTGGTAATAAGATATGACAACTGAGCCAAAGGTTTTCTGCTCAAAGCATCCGCCACAACATTGGCCTTCCCAGGATAATACCGAATGGAATAGTCGCAGTCTTTTAGGAACTCCATCCATCTGTGCTGTCGGATCTTCAAATCCATATGGGTAAAAAGATACTTGAGGCTCTTCTGGTTGGTGAAGATGTCAAACGTTTAACCGTATAAGTAGTGCCTCCAAATCTTCAAAGCAAAGATCACCACTGCTAACTCTAGATCATGAGTCGAATAGTTCTTCTCGTGTTCCTTGAGCTGTCTAGAGCCGTACGTGATGACTTTCTTATGTTGGTTGAGGACACAACCCAAATCACTGTAAGAAGCATCACTATATATATCAAAACCTCCTCTGCCAGAAGGTATAGCTAGCACTGGTATTATAGTCAGAAGCGTCTTGAGTTCTTGGAAACTCTTCTCACATTGATTCGTCCAGTCAAACTTAGCATTCTTCTTTGTGAGCTGAGTAAGCTGACTTGATAGTTTGGAGAACCCTTCTACAAATAGTCTATAGTATCCCACCAAACCAAGGAAACTACGGACTTCAGTCACTGTCCTCGACTGGTCCCAATTCACTATTGCTTCAATCTTCGTCGGATCAACTGTTATACCCTTAGCAGAGACAATATGACCTAAGAAACTGACTTGGTCAAGCTAAAACTCACACTTACTGAGTTTTATATAGAGTTTGTGATCTCTGAGAGTTTGTAGGGCCACATGCAGACGCCGTTCATGGACTTCTTTCATCCTTTAATAGATGAGAATGTCATCCCTGAAAATGACCACGGATTTATCCAAGTGTGGTTTAAACACTCAATTCATTAGATCCATAAAAGACGCAGGTGCGTTCATCAATCCAAATGCCATAACCAAAAACTCATAGTGCCCATACCTGGTTCTGAACGACGCTTTTCAATATCCTCTACTTTGACTCTTAGCTGATGATAATCCGATCTCAAGTCAATCTTCGTAAAGAACCTCGCTCTTTATAATTGATCAAAAAGATCATCTATTCTTGGGAGCGAGTAATGATTCTTAATTGTCAACTTATTCAACTGCCGATAATCTATGCACAATCGCATCGAACCGTCCTTCTTCCTGACAAATAGAACTGGTGCTCTCCAAGGAGACACACTAGGTCGGATAAACCCTTTGTCAAGCAATTCTTGCAACTGCTCCTTCAATTCTTGCAACTCTACAGGAGCCATCTGATAAGGAGCTTTAGATACTGGCTCAGTACTCGAAACTAGATTAATGGCAAACTCAATCTCTCGAGCTGGTGGTAGTCCTGTTAAATCCTCAGGAAAGACATCAGGGTACTCGCAAGCAACATGAATGTCCAAAATCACGTTCTTCTCTTCCCGTTGCTCTTACATAAATGTCATATCGCCACTGCACCCATTCCTCATCATCTTCTCAGCCCGAATAGCTGATATCAAAGGTGCTACCTTAGACTTCACCCCAAAGAATCTAAATAACTTCCTCTTTAGAGGATGGAAAACCATAATTTTTCATAGGCAATCAATACTCGCATGATAAGCGGATAGCCAATCCATCCCTAATATCACATCGAAGCCTACCATATTCTTCAATATCAAGTCTGCTCGAGTTTCCTCCTCCATTCTAACGACTACCGCCTTGTTCACTGTATCGGTTTTCACTGATTTACCTATAGGGATTGTCACTGCCAAAACGAAATCCAATTTCTCTGGAGTAATCCCTATGCGTGCTGAGAACATCAGAGTAATGAAACAATGTGTGGATCTAGGGTCAACTAGTACTCTCGCTTCAACCTCACATATGTCTTATTCTTGAAGTATATGAAGAGTACCTTAGTTTATTTATCAACATACATGTCATGCATATAATATAAGGCATAGCAGTCACAATATTCCTATGTATTTAAGATTTACTAAAAAATAACTGAAATTAATAACAAAATTGAACTCTCAAAGCATAATGATACCTTGGATGACACTATTTGATGTCAGAGCATCCATTGCAGTGACAACATAGGCTCGACCTTGAACAACAGGTTGAGATGATCTCTGAGTAGACAAATCCAGACCACTCCTTGCTCTCCTTACTGTCCTTTGAGTAGTTTTTAACTATGTGGCCCATCTTGCCACACCTGAAGCATGCCCCTGTCTCTCTCCTACAGTCCTCTGTCTTATGTGGTTTCTCATACTTTACACATGACAGAGCCGAAGTGAATGATGAGACCTTAAAAGACCCCTGCGCTACAGAAGCTCCGCTGTCAGAAGAACCAAACGGTCTGAATGGTCTAGAAGATGCAAGTACTGTTGGCCTCTGATATGAACTAGGCCCTATAGATAACGCCGATCGGGAGTGAGAAGGTTATCTCGGAGGTCTGGAGAATCTAGCCCTTTTGTTTTATTCAGGGTTCTGAGATTGCCCTTGAAATGACCTCTCTCTATTTTGCTTGTTTCTTTAAGCAAATTGCTTTTGGCATTTTTCTTCTGAAATGAGAGCTTTGGACATGACTGTTGCATATGTCTCTAGCTCCCATATGGCCACTTCCCTCTAAATGTTTGGTCTCAAGCCAAGTTGGAACTTTCGAGCTCGCATCAACTCGGTGGTTACATGCTGCGAAGCAAACCTTGATAATCTATCGAACTCTACACTGTATTCTAGCACCGTCATAGCCCCTTGTTCTAGCTTGATGAATTTCACCTCCCACTGATGCCTCACGATCTTGGGGAAGTACTTGTCGTTGAAAGTTTCAACGAATTCAGCCCATATCAATGGGACATTAGGAAGATGTTACTCACGGTACCTCGATACTGACTTCCACCAAGGCCCTGCTTTCCCATCCAACTTAAAGGTTACCCAGCGCACCTTCTCTACCTCCGTACACTGGAGTACTTCAAACAATTTTTCCATTTCTTCAATCCAACCCTCGACCTCAGTAGGATCCGTTTGACCCGAAAAGTTAGGAGGTCTCATTCTCTTAAACTCAGTAAAATCGTCGGGTTGGTAAGGTGGTCTAGCTGCTTGTTGATTCAAAGCAGTAGTCTGGTGAGCGATGTTGGTAGCCAACACTTCCAATGCCTGCTCCATCCTACTATCGCTACCTCTTCTTCCTCCTCTCGGTCCTACCGAAACCGCATTATCATCTAAAAGGAACTCCAATCCCCTAGATGTACCAGTAACATCGGAAATCTCTTGGAAAGGAATCTCTCTCTATCCTTCTCTTTTGCCACTATGTCCTCCTCTGAACTTAGGGGCCATAGCACTGGTCTGTTATTGTGAAAATAATAACATTGATCAGTACATAGATTGTGAAAATAATCCAACATGAACCCGTAGTTCAACCTAAAGCCTAAGCTCCGATACCAACTATCACAGCCCATATTTTTACACCAAAAAATCCGTGCCATCAGGATCATGCTCTGGATCATCGCCAGGACAAATCACAGTGTCTGCTCGTATAGCAGAAATCATGGCAGACACAGTCCAGTAGTGGAAGATTGAGTCATCATATAAGGCATTTAAAAAGAAAGAAGTAAAACAATGCATGTATATATATATCAAAAGAATATACATCCTTAAAAAGGAATCAAGAAGAATCACTCGTGATGGACATCCATCACCCAAAACAATGGTTGCCGATAGTGGTTCCTATAGAATGTATAATAATACAAGTAAAAATATCTATAGTAATAAATACAGAAGGTGGCCTCCAGGCGCACAAATAATCCAAAATACAGTACAAAAACCTAAAAATACATGACTAATATACCCAGGCTAATGGTAAAATTCGTCTGTCTGGATATTCGTCTCTTCGTCCCCAGCCTCAGCCTCTCTCTCTAGCTAATAGTCTAGGTCACTCTCAGTACCCAGTGCTCTAGCCTCAGAACCTATGACACAGAGTCAGGAGTGAGCTAACCATCTAAGCTCAATAAAAGAATTCCAGTAAAATTTATATCTTAATTGTGAAACATGATTGTAGAAGGTATCTCATATAGATAAGCAATTTCAGAATATAGACATAATTAAACAGATGCTGACAGATATGCTGAATTTATCAGAGCAGACAGAACCTCAGAGTTTTCAGGATGCTATACGTATAATATTTAATGACTTAAAATAGTATACTTAAGTAACTCCCGTGACTATAGCACGTGATAGCCAGATTTGGGGCGATGGGTAATCCCGACCATCATCGTTCAATGAACAATTTCAAGAATACAATAATGCCTCATCTACGGAGTTTAATTGTGTCGAGGGATTTCCAAACCAGATGCACGATTACGTCAAGCACGGATATTCCGCCGAGTCAGTGGGATTCGTCAGATTATTAAACTTGAAATCACATGCATACTTATCATATAAAAGGAATCAGGTGACAAATATTAGATAGCAGGAATCAAATATAATGGAATTTTCATGCATATGCCAGACATGATTTAGAAACCGACTCAGAACATGCAGCAAAACACAGAAGATTTGAAACCATGAGATCAAGAGTAAATGCAATTTCAGTTGAATTCTCCTACCTCATCATACCCTTTTTAAGCAAATCCAAAGCTTTTTATAGCATCACGGTCAGATCCTAGACCATAGACATAGTATACTCATTGTCAGAGATGCCAGAACATCAACTGGTACAGTGTCCAATAGTGTTTTATCCATAAAACTAAAATAACAGAAAATAGGGGTGATTGATCGATCAATAACCTTGTTTGATTGATCAATCCTTTAATTTGATCGATCAATCCTTCAATTTGATCGATCAATCTCCCATTTAACTCATGTGATAGAGGGGATTTAATCGATCAACATCCCTGTTTGATCAATCAATCCTTCAATTTGATCGATCAATTTTTCTATTGATCGATCAATCAAGTCAGACCCAAATTTCCTACCTCCTGTTTGCACACATAACTTATAAAATTTGATCGATCAATTTCCAAATTGATCGATCAATCTTTCACATTGATCGATCAATGTGCACATTGATCGATCATTCTTACCTTTGATCGATCAACTCACTTTGATCGATCAACCTCTCATCTTGATCGATCAATTCTCAAATTGATCGATCAACCTTTAAAATTAATCGATCAAATACCAATTTGATCGATCAATGCCCATCGGGCATTGAACTTCCAGAAAATCATACCTACTATTCTGATTAATTGAAATATACAAACTGATCGATCAATCCTTCACATTGATCGATCAATCCCAGGCTCTATCGATCAAAGATCTAATTTGATTGATCAATGATGACAATTTCTGTCATTAATGGCGATCACTGTTATTGACTTATTTTCTCCTTTGATCCTTAATGATCCCTAACCAACACTCACACACTTTCATTTATACATTTGTGAGGTCTTAACCTCCACAATCTAAATTTAAAGACTCACCTCTTTAAAGACCCTTTCGGGTTCTCGACAAATGCAATCTGAAGAGGATTTCGGATCCGAAATTCTAGATTTGTCGCTGTCACGACTCGAAAGAGCGAACTTGTGGCTCTGCTTCAACACGCAGCGATAGCACACATTCTCAGACTAGGCACGGATCGCTTAAATAGATTCCTTCACACTCTATCTCCGAGAATTCACTATATGGGGATTCTCGAGTCTTGATTTTCAAAACGGAAGAACTCCAAATTCAATCCTCTAGCCACAGCTCTCCATGAAAAGAAGAAGAAGGTGAAAGGTAGGTATTTCAGCCTTCTTCCATCTCTTATAAGCTAATAAAATTGAATATCTAGATATTTTCCATTTTCTCCTATCTTAAGATCCGGTGTGGAGCACACACAACTTCTCCGGCGTACCACGCCTCATCAAGGGCTAACACGATTCGGACTTACACAAGAAGTCACACATGACTTCATCTAACCGCGGATTAATATTATTCCCAATAATATTAATCCAAAATTTTTTAATTTGTCTCGCTTTTCGTGTCGAGCATGCTTATTGAAGTAGTCGAGTTTTGTTCAGAATTTTAGGGCCATTACACTAAATCTCTCCCCTAATCTCCAAGTTATACAACAAGTCTAACATGTGCAAACGAAAGAAGCACTGATTGTGGCATTGAATTTCAAAGCCTCGGAAGTTCATGACAAGAAGGAAGAAAAAATGGAAATGGCTAAGTAACAAAAAGTGAGTTGTCTTATGATCATATCTTTTGAGAAGAGAAGGATATCGTCAATATAAATAAGGGTATACATACATACTTACATATATATAATGCCCGGGGATATTTGTTCGAACGTATGGTTCACTTGTGCATTCAAATCACCTGGACTCAACGTGGCAGCCAATCAAGGGATCGGTGCCACGCTAACTTGCCCAAGAATTGATCAAATACCATAAAAAAAGGTTCAAAAAGGGTTTTTATGCCCCATTAAAAGTTGGTCAAGCGGTGCAAAATATCAATACACCAGGTTCAAGTTCAAGCGGCTGATGGTTCCCTTTGATTAAGGATTTGAAGGGAAAATGGCCCAAAAATATATTTTTCTACAACTAAGGGGATGGGTGTACCCTTAGAAGATGGGTGTAAAGATTCAAAACAATGTAACTGCTTCCTCTTCAAAGGAAAGAAGCACCGGTTGCAGCATTGAATTTCAAAGCCTCAACCCTAAGGGATGGGTATTAGAGGATGGGTGTAACTCGCGATCACCTACCACATGATCTAGGGTTCGAACGCATGGCTCATAGAATTTAAAAAATGTAAAGTTTTTGACTAATCACACTCTCTGTCTACATACATATATTATAATCTGTCTACATACATATATTATATTATATATATATATATAGAGAGAGAGAGAGAGAGAGAGAAAGAGAGAGAGAGAGATATACATATACATATAATTTAAAAAAAGCAATTTTTGGCTAATCTTTATCGTTTTAGTTTTAGATAAACAAAAGGATTTCACATTGCAGATATGGGCCGTATTGATATGAAACTTTTTATTCAGTATAAACATTGCATAATAAATCCGATACCATATCAAGATCATATGTAAAATAAAACACATTTCAAAATTCAAAATTATATGTTTATAATTACATCCAGTGATCAGTTAATTATACTTGAATCCAAAGATACAAACGTCGTACATAGAAATCCTCGAGTCTTAAGCAGATCGGCGCGTATCCCTACAAATATAACAGTTCAATTATTAATCTCCAAAATAATTATAATAAACATAAAATAAAAATTAAAATTAAAATTAAAGAACGACATTAAAAACATGAAAACACCTGAAGATTGTTAGAACTGAACCAATCAATCAACTTTCTAAAGAAATCTCTGATCTGTCTAAATGGAAACAAAAGACCATAGCTGAACAAGGTGGTTAGAGCGCTTAGATAAGGTATGGTGATCATATTGATCAGGCAGTGGAGATCAGAGCTTGGATTTTCAAAAAAAAGAAATTACATAGATGAGATGATCAAAGCGAGAAAGATCAGATCTGAGATTTGAAACGTACAGATTAGGGCTTCAACTAGTTAGATTTGATCTCTTCATCTCTTTTCGAATCTACCAAATCCTTTTTCAAGTTGATGTTTCTTCCAATGCATGCGATGGCAAAATGTGGTTGAATTGGTTCAGAGAGAACCTTATCGACCGCCTCCACTAAGTTTTTTTTCGCACCTACGCCGACGGCTACATATGGTAGCCGTCGGCGTCGGTGTTATTTTTTTATAAAAAAAAATTAATAATAATAATAATATTTATTTTTTGAAATTTTATTTCCCCACCTCACTAGAAGCTCAACCGTGTTTCGACTATGTTCTTTAATTGGATTCTCATTATGAGTTAAATTTAAGAAGTGAGGTTCTCTGAATCATGGTGATCCACTTATATAAAAAAAATTATTTGATCTATAGAGAAGAGAAGAAGAGTGAACAACACCACTAACTGATGATAGAAAAAGTACAAATCCCACCATTGTATGGTCCAAATATGAAATGATCATGAGATGCGCATAATATTCCAATCTGTCCATGGTTGCTGCAAACAAAATAAATACTGAAAATTTGCAAGTATTTAAAATATTAATAAAGGCACCTGCTTTTTAAAGTGTAGCTAAACGCGCAAGGTGCACCTAAGGCAGCAAGGTGCACCGGAGTGTAGCTGTTGTAAAAGGACTAGTTAGAAGATTGAAATAAGCCCATTCAATTTATTTAGTTACTTTATAATCACTAACACAGTAAAATAATTGTCCCAATTTCTAAAATGGTTACCCTAATAACTGAATTTACACCAAAAAAAAAAATGAAAACAAAAATCTGCTAACATTAGTCCATTAAAAACCTTAAAATATGGATATGAGAAGCAGCGTGACAATGGTAATGCTATATTTACTTACCAAGTTTTTGTCATCAAGTGGGACCCCGGAAACATTAGTTGATAGGCGATCTCTATTTTTTGTCGGCGATAAAGAGAACTTAATAGTATCTCCTAGACTTTAGAAATGTAGACCCATAAGCATTATGAAAGAGATAAATAGAAACTTCAAATTTCTCATCCAATCTTCATCATCCAACATCAAGAAGAGTATTGACTTTATCTCACCATGTTAAATGGACACTTCTATATACAAAGTTACGGTAACAGCTCACACTTCTATATACAAAGTTACAAACCAATTAATTTTTCGTCAATTCTATATACAAAGTTACAAAGTTACACTTCTAGTGCACATTATCATAATTTAATTAGATTCAGCCTAATTAGAAACTGTGTTATTCAACAATTTCTACCGTTTGATTAACAGCCAACAAGACCACCCTTTTACTGGATTGATAAATAGCATACATGCAACAGTCAGGACAACAAATAATGCAATGCTTTCATCAGATGGTTGGAATTGGATTTGGATTTGGGGTGTGTCTCATCTATAAATATCCATCTCAATTGAGGAGCTAGGTATGCCAAAATAGATGACTTGTGAACCATAGAGCAAGTGCACAGCCGTTGTGCACAATTTCTTTATTTTATTATGTATTATTCGATAAATATCCATCCCAAGGTGGGCCCATCTCTATGGCCCATCTTTTTGCAGTATATTTATTGTCAGTGTTCGGGACCACCATTAAATTTTCATCCAACGGTTGTCAGAGGGTACCACAACCACAGCATGATAACCGTACTTTAGTAGCCATAGAATCCTTTCACCACTCATTAGATAGATATTAGGGTAAGATTTGGTGTCCCGCTAATATAACCCATGAGAGTGTTTACAACTAATCTAATTGTGAAACGAGACATGGTATGAAGGGCATTTTGGTCATTTGGAAAAAAATATTTTGAGGAAAAATAAAAGACATTTTTACTTCTAATCTTTTCAAGTTTTTCCCCGACTTTCTCCATTTTTTGACTTTCTTTTTGCTGAATAATTTCAAAATTCTGACTTTGTATGGATGCATGGACTTACAATTTGATCAAACCTTTGACCAATACAGAATTTTAACAAGGCTTCTAATACAACTACAAAGCTTATATCATACTTTAGTTTGCAATAACCGAACACAAGCCATCTCATTAGATAAAAATTTGAAGAACTTACATGAAACAAAGATGCCAAATCATGAAAACCATCTTCCCTCTTACTAGTTATTCTCAAGAAAACATTAATCTGCACCCCACAAAATTATCAAATGCAGCTAAAATAATGAAAACCACAAAAATAACTGAACTCCAAATAAAAATTGAACCTTTTTTTAATTAATTGACTACCCACCTTACAAGGAGAAAACAACGATAATCTAGAAAGTCCAATGTTCTTGTCAACTTCGTCTGCTAATTTGTTTATTCTCTCATCTGGTCATTAGACTATCTAAAAATCAAACAACCCATAAAAAAAAATCTTAATAATAATTTTCATTATACAGGAAAAAAGATTTTCAATTCTTCTGCCATTAAGAGAAAACGGGTATGATAGATTATGGCAGAGGAAATGGCTTGAGGCCATGGTTAGATTAAAGATTCAAAGTCTACAGATTAGGCACATGGGTTTGCGCTTTGTGTTACTTGGAGGTAACAGGGTCTCATAAATCCTTCCTTTCAAGTTTATTTATTTATTTAAATAAAAATTTCAAGAAAACAGGGGAATCTCTATCGATGGGGAAGGGGATTTTCTAGGCTATTTTTTCCTTGGATTGTTATGGGTAGCAAGTACATAGAAACTATGGGAAATTGAATGGGCTTATTTCAACCTTTGTTCAGTCAAGTATAATGATCAACCATGCAGATATAAACAGTTGATATATATATATATATATATATATATATATATATATATATATATATATATATATATATATATATATATATATATATATATATATATATATATATATATATGAGTTGGGAAGGTACTCCAATGGAGTACCTTCACCTTACACCAAGACCAAACTAAATGAGAGATTTTAAGGTAATAAAGAGATCAACACCAAAAACGATTAAATGGAGAAATAAGTCACAAAGGTAACTGGTAATAAATGGATGAGGCTCTACGAAAATGAAGATTTTATCGAATAGAAAGTGTGATGCATACATAGATATAAAGTTGTGTGTGTGCTAGTGGGGGTGCCAGTAGGTGTATTAGTGCACCAGTTAAAATTAATGAGTACCTGGGTTAGTGGTGGTGAGTGGGCTAATAAGTGAATAAGTAAAAGAGGTCTACAGAAATTTTGAAGTTCATATAAATTATAATGGGATTCAACCACCATTGATATAAACTCTAAAGCTTAATGATTGACTTTAAATTCTCCTAATTAGCTACGATCAATGCTTTCTTTATTAGGTCTATGTAATCACACAAGCTATTTGTGAGTTGCTATATTACCCATATGGCATCAATACAGCATAAACCAATCCATACACAAAGAGGACTACTTGGCCAAGGTTAGATGTTCTTTCTTTCCTATGATCCCTAGAGAGAAGGCAGGCTAGTGTAAAAGGGAGTATGATGAAAAATAAGTGAGTAAGGCGTGTTTGATCTCTAAGTCAAAGAAACAGGTCCGAATGGTTTTTCTCTATTTTATTCTATAAGTTTTCAGATCTCCTAAGCATTGAGATATGTTATAGAAGTATATATGTAATAGATACAACAATAAATCCTGGCTGGTAAAAAAAACAGAGAAGGAATGTTGGATTGTAGTTATGTTTACTCATTAATTAGCTTGATTAGCAGTCTGTGTAAGATTACCTACTTATATGACAGGGTCTTTCCATGAGAATTAGAGAAATAAACTACTAATTAGAATAACAAAAATCAATACAAGGAATTCCATGACCCATTTTCCTGGTTAGTAGCCTGTATAAGAATTTATCTATTTCAGGTTCAGGTTGAAGTTAATGTGGAAAGCCTAGTTAAAAGTTAGGTCTACAGTGGACTGCTCTTATTGCAGAATTTTCAGACTTGACCCCTAGGCACTTAAAAATTCATAGAAAATTCATCAGGCTGCTATGTAGGTGATTCCATATCCCAGTGAAAGGTAACTCCTTAGAGCACATATCAGAAGTTAGGTCATCTAGAGATCAGATCTAGATCATTCAAACTGCTTTGTAGTTTATGTTCTGTCATGAGTAGGCCAGTCTTTGTAATTTGAGGATTTATCCCAAACTAGAAATCGATCAATAAAAACTTAAAATACAGAAGTTTCTTTCTGAATTTCTATAAGAAAAAATCCATAAAAATCACTTTTATAATGAACAAATTAATTACGGCATTCAATCAATAGTGAAAATACAAAATATATGCTTCCAATTGTAATTATAGAAAACCATAAAAGCTAATCAAATTTGCAGTTGAGGAGAAGATGGAGCAAGAGAGGAGATAGAGATGATGGAGCGATGGAGAAGATGGAGCAGCGCGGGATAGAAGAGGGAGACGAAGGGTTTTCTCCAAAGCGTTTTTAATAAGGTTTCATTTATGCACTGGCACCCTTTTCTGTTGTGATATAGGAGCACAAAAACTAATTAGCATATGCTCACTTATGCACAAACAAAGTTAGCCTTTACACACAATTAATAAGAAAGAATGTGCCATGTGGAAACACCACCTAAGTCATTTGAGTTGAAAGCCAAAATCTAAAAATCTTTTGTGCAAACGATTGGTACGGGACTTAATCCAAAGATCTTTCTTTTAATTTTCTTAGACCAACTTTGTGTGTACAAGCTCTTGAAAATAAACAATCCATAATAAATCCTCATAATATACTTCGTCTCATAAGTCATAAAAGTTAAAGTTATCATTATATATAGGTCTACTAGACCCCAACCAAAAAAAAAAATAGATATACTAGATATATAACCTATTATAAAACTAAGTATGACCATAGTATTATGGTTGGATAGAAAAGATATTTTCATTGCATTCTTATGTTGGGTTCTGGTGGTAGTACCTGTACTAGAAGGCCATATGATGAGACTAAAAAAAGTAATTTGGAGAGCCAATTTTTTTCAAGGAGATACCATTACGTCTACAGTCCACAAGTGTTTAGTTCCTGTCATAACTAATAAGAACTTCCCAATGAAAATAAGCAGTTCAAACAAACATGTATGGTGACTTCAAATATTCGAAACGACTCCTCTTCTGCGATAATTGGGTGCCACATAAGCTGCATAAAGCTTGAAATCATCATCGCATGGTGAAGGCAATGGTACGCTGTAGCTACCAATTCAAGCGCACTGTGACGAGGCCAATACTCGAGCTTGCAGCATGGTGCTTGGGACACGACATGTGGTGCCAGGAGGGCACGCGACATGAGGCCAAGTGAGCCAAGCGACGTGATCGCGCTGCGAGGATGCGACACGGTCGCATGAGGGTAGGACGCGGGGGCGACATGGACACGACATAGCCAAGGTGGTTAGCGATGCAAGAGGCGTTGCGGTATGTCAAACCAAGGGGTTTGAGGTCCTCCCGCCATTCTGGTTGAATGACTGTTTTATCCTTCTATGTGGGAGAGGAGCTGGAGAGTTGCCTTCCACCCACACGGGGCCTTGCGTTGCCAGAGGGGGCGCAAGTGTCTCCTACGCCTGAAAGGGTAGGCCTCGAATGTTGACTCAGTGATGCCGTGTGAAACCCAAGGGAGGTTGAAGTATGGCTCCGGACTACGCGTCGCGGTGTATACGGCTGGGCAACCTCATGAGAACACCAATGCTGCGTGGGACTCAGTTGAGCACGACAGCACGTGGGCCAAGGATAAACGAGTGCTAGTAATTCGAAACGCACACGAAGGCAGGCTGCGTGGGACTCAGTTGAGCACCCGAGCGTGAGGCACAAGGCTGTGGGCTTGGTTCGGTATGTGAGCATGACATGGTGGCAGGGAAGCTGCATGACAAGACTGTTGCGAAGCGAGGTACTAGTGCAGTACACAGGGTGAAGCTTGAGCAGGCCAAGTTTAGCACAGTGGTGTAGATGGCGTGTTGTAAGGGGCACGATAAGCCGGGTGGTAGGCCGTGAAACAGAGGTAACCATGTTGGGGGAGTTCCCGTCCTCTAGGCGGGTGGTATCAGAGCTGATGTGTAGATGAGTTGGCTTCATTGCACGCGGTAGCGAAGCACCGCGAGGGTTGAAACAACGTCGAAAGACGCCCCGCGACAGTTGGTATCAGAAGTAGGCTGACATAGCGAAACGTGCCTGTTAGGTGCCGCACGGGACTGAGGTTGCAGAAGTGCGACCCCGTGACAACACGCTTGGGACCCTTGATGTTAAAAAATAAATTTCTAGTAAGTGCTGATATTATTTAAAAGTAAATTATGAATTGGATACTTGAGAGCTATACATTAAAAGTTTTAAAGATTAATCACCAACAGGAAGGAGGAATATTAGTGACAATTTGTGGCTATATTTTATCCTATGCATATGAGATTTTTTAGATGATTTACAGCATCTTTAAACCTCATAAGGAAATGTATACTTCTTTCTCTTTATATTAGAAAAATAATTGTTCTACATTTCGAATGTATTACTAAATTACATGCCCATCCTTACATAGAACAAATTGGAAGGTATTCCTTTCCTGCAAATTAATCTGGACCCTCTAATCTTTCGACTACTTATATGGGTTTGTACCAAGTGTGTGGCCAATGTGTCTGGTGCTCTGTGTGGGCATTGAGCAATGCAGACTTTGGAGTATTGTGTCAGAGCCCCTAAACCTCCTTTTGTATGTGCATCTGAGGGTGTGCCTAATGAAAACCTTTTGGCTCTTGGCTTTAAAGTTCACCTTATTTGAGGGCTTGGCCTTTAATCACTACAAAAAATAAGGCTAATAGCGGCAATTTTTTTTAATAAAAAACTGCCACTATTAGTCCTGTCGCTACAAAAAACTGCCGCTACAAAAACAATAGCGGCAGTTTTTTGTAGCAACAGCACTAATAGCGGCAGTTTTTTATTAAAAAAAACTGCCGCTATTAGTCTTATTTTTTGTAGTGAATCTAGCATAACAGTGTAGAGAACAAGTGAAAATATTGCTATGTTGGTCTCTATGAGCCTGATGGTTTTAATAGATCTATTTAGAACAATTTATAAACCCTAATGCATTTAAATAAAAAATAAAAACTAAAATATGTTTGAAATTTAGCTCTTATTCCTGAAATTACCCTATACATAATACAAATAAGAGGAATAAAACAAATAATCAAAACCCTAGATTTATATATATTAAAAATTAGGATTTCAAATTTACCTTCTTGTGTGAAAGATATGAAGAAGGCAGAGGGGGCTTTTGTGGCTTTCGAGATCTAATTTTTTCACTGAAGAAGATGATACCAAAAGCACTCTGGATCGAGATCTTTCACAAATAGTCAATCTGGATTGAGATTTTTCACAAATAGTCAATCTGGATCGAGATTTTTGATGAAGAATCACAATTCGATTAGAGAAGATGATTAAATAAATAAATAACTAGAAGCAATGAAACAAAGCATAACTACAAATGATTAGATAGAACAGAGATTTACAAATCAACAACGAAGATGATTACCGATCAGCCACCAAGCAAGCCTTGATCGCCTTTGTTTTCATCAACCATGAGGAACATGTTGTCGTGCATTTAGGGTTAGAATCGAGTTGGAGAGAAGATGGAGACGAAGCGTTTTTGTAGTCTACAGCATTTAGGGATTTTATTCGAGAGAGGAGAGAAAGGTACGGTTTGAAGTTAGATGAAACATTTTATAAAATAAAGATGGGTTTTTAGTTGGTGCCCTTTAAGATGGGTTTTTAGTTGGCGCCCTTTTAAATTTTCGATAGGCGCGCGGAAACCAGGTTTTTGTGGCGGCTTGCTTAGGAACCCGGGGAAAGGGGGTGTCGGTAAAAGTCCAAAATTTTGTAGTGACATAAACCTAGAAAATGAGATGCGAAATCGAGATGGATGAGAAGAGAAAGAGAAAGGATCTGCAATAGCTTCGATTTCGATCCTCCAATCCACAAATGCTTATAAAAAACCAAAAAATTAGAAAGAATAGGTGGAGATGCCTACGCAGATTCGATCCTCCAATGCTCTGTAGATTTTAAAGTTGATCGAACCCTAATCACAGATTCGACGCTCGACGGCTGTTCAAACCCTAATGGTTTCTATAAGAGAGGATCGTCGGCTCTTCAAACCCTAACCACAGGATTTCATTAGAGAGAAGAGAGGGAGATGGAGGCTAGGGTTTCGAAGAGGGAGAGAGAGTGACAAAGAGGGGAGGAGGTGAAGAGGTGGAAGCGGTTTTGTTAGAGATATAAAAGAGTGAAGAGACATATATAGTTTTCAAATTAGGGCTTCTTCTGGGTCGGCTCGATAATTTCGCATGAGATTTGAATGTGACAGTGGTTTAACTTTAAAAACTACTGTTTTAGGGAGTGGAATATTACACCACTATTTTAAGCAGTGATTTATTTTATGCTGCTAGAGTGCTTTTTTCTCCATTTTGACATAGTGAAAGTAGTGTATTAGTCCTTTTCCAAAAAGGAGGGCTTGGTTTGGTGTTAAGCTAGCACACCCATTAGGTTGTTAACCTTTATCCAAAATGTTCAAATGAAGCCCAAACTTATCCCTAAATTTTATACATGTAACATGTGCCGTAACTGATACGTACACCTAGTCGCACTACAAAAATAAGGGGTTTTAACGGCATATACTATTAAGGCATTTTTTGGTAGCGGCATGACTAATATCGACAGTTTTTGGTAGCGACAGGACTAATAGCGGCAGTTTTTTTAGCTTTTTTGGTAGCGACAGGACTAACAGCTAATTATCTTATTTTTTGTAGTGTGTTTGAAATTTCAGGGACGCTATAGAGAGAGACGTTTGGGTTTCAGGCTGCTTGGGTCGAGGTGAGAGAGAGGGAGAGAAAGTTTTATATCTTGGGTTTTTTGTTAATATAGGGATAAGGGAGGGGATATAGAGAGAGGGAGAGAGAAGACCCGATTGGAGAAGTAATCAAGAGTCATAGTCTCTAATTGCATCAATCTAAGGGAGGGAACCTCGGTGAGAAAAAAAGGAGAGGGTTGGGGTAATATCTGTGGGTAAAATAGCAGGAGTCCAAGGGGACTCTGATAATTGCTAACATTGGGTTAGTTTCCAATATGAATGCCAACAATGAAATTGGGTTAGTTTATGGGGGCGCTCTTTTTACCACTCACACAAATAAAGATGTGGGCATATCTATCACCACACAAACACTTACATATGCATGCCCATTGTATATATGGTTATTTAGAATGGCCTAAATTAATAAATTCTTGGGCCTGGATTTTTGAGTCGGGATCGCCTTAGGTTCGATTCTAGGGTGCATATAGTCTCACCCGATTATACACACATATTATATAGTTAATTATATATATATATATTTAAAATAGTCAAAATAAGGTCTTGGGCTCGGGTTTGGAGTCACCCATGCTTGGCCCCAAATTTGGTTAGATCGGAGTAAGATAATGGGCTTGGGTTTTGGTACGGGCTCAAACTTGATTTTCGTGTGTGGGTGCACACCCAACAATGGTAAAGGTGGGTCTGAGGTGAAGTCACACGGGTCAAAAGTTTGACTAAGATCAAATCAGTCAAAAATTCACATTCTCGTTAAAAGTCAATGATTTAACGTCAATGAAAAATCATGGTCATTACACTATCTAATGAAAAGATTAAATATAAACGATATTTTCATTAGATAGGTCTAGTGATTGCTCTAGTGATGGGCTTATCTCGCATTACTCAAAAACTACATGAAGACTCAAAAAATATATATATGAAGAATAGTTAAACAAAACCTAAATCATTTCAAATACAAAATAGGCCCAGCTTAGTTTATTTAAAATAGATTTTGCTTGACTTAATAATTAAAAATTACCAAAAGATGATGTGTCCAAATATACACTTTCTATGTCTTCACCTCCAATTAATTTACTTTTGTCTGTTATATAATGGTTTCTGATCGTTTGATTAATGAGATTGTTGACTACTATCATTATATCCGAGGATGCAAAATGTAGAAATAGTAAGAGAAACTTTAATAAATCCGAAGGGGTAGTTCAGTTGGTTAGGTCTTGGGTTTCCTCCCTAATAGTCATCAGTTCGAGTCTCCTCACGGGCTATTGGCATATTATTTGGTCGTTAGCTCCAGGACCCCGTGAGATTAATCGAGGTGCGTGC
This sequence comes from Chloranthus sessilifolius, assembly GCA_021018995.1. Classification (NCBI taxonomy): domain Eukaryota; kingdom Viridiplantae; phylum Streptophyta; class Magnoliopsida; order Chloranthales; family Chloranthaceae; genus Chloranthus; species Chloranthus sessilifolius. The sequence goes on along the minus strand of CM037584.1, from coordinate 149,617,290 downwards.
AAGCTGGCCCAGACACTCACGATTATCCAAAAAAAATAAATAATAAGAGAAGCTTTAATAATTTTTTTATTTTTTCCTTTTTTCAATATGAACTGTAATAAGATTAGGTTAGATTATGAGTGATCTAGATAACAAGGAAAAGTTAGGTGATTTTCTGTTTAGAAAATTAGATAGAGAGGGGTTTCGGTATAAACCGCTCATGAAAACCCTACATACTGACTACCATACAAATTTGTAAGGGAGAGTAAGAGAGAACACATGGCGCCAGGTGTCCTAAGCACTTTCCATGCCCACCACAGTCCACAACATTTACCGATCAAATGATCATAGCCATCCAATAAATGACATGTAGTTGCACACTTTTTTGCTGCAGCGATCTCCGAAAACCATCCTAATCGGGAAGGATCGAATGGTATGGAACCAGCGCAGTACAGTCGTTGGTGCGGGATGGAGGCAGGGGGTGAGGCCTCCTAAAAAGGGTCATAGTGCAGACAGCAAGGGGTGAGGTGGAGGAGCAATTTGGGGTATGATAGAAAACGGCTAGACGGCATATAGAGGTTGTCACGTGGAAGGGGACCCTAGTAGCCTTTTCTAACTTACCCTAATTGAGAGTAACGTAAAACTAGGTGGCACCATTTTATGGTTGAGTTGGGGAATATGACTATCATACGCCACATAGGATCCCCAATCATGCTACACGAATGAAATTTGTGGTCACCTGCACCTATATATATATATATATATATATATATATATATATATATAATATATTGATAATTCTCACCTGCACCTATATAATGTGGCTTCCGTGCACCCAGCCAACAACACATGCAAACGAGCAGAGTCGTTAGGGATAGAAGAGATATAGAGATATCTAGAGCGAGAGATAGCTTGTTTTCAAAGACTGTATAATACAAAGCTTGAGCGTAGAGATTTTTAAGTTAGTGTTGTAGCCGTCATGACCATCCAACATCCATTGGCTTTCGCCTTTGGACTCTTAGGTATAGAGTGGTGTTTGATTTCACCTTTTCATTATATATATCATCTTCCTCTTTTTTACTCTTTTTTGTTATTTATTTATTTTTGTTTTTTTAATAACCGGCCTTTTAGAGCACCCGACTATGCCATCAAGTTAATGCAACACTTACTGATCATGACATACTAGTCAGTAGGGATAAATCCAACAAGAGATTCGAACTACCTCTGCTTCTTGGGTGGTAGTTCTGGCCACTAGCCAACCCATGTTTGGTTTTCTTCAAATGCTTCTTCTTCTTGTTATTATTATTTATTTTATTTTATTTTTCAAAAATTATTATTATTATTATTATTATTAGCCTGTTCTCTTTCATGTTTCCTGGCATACCACATTTCTAATCATGAAATTGAGAAAAGAATAGCCTAAATGAGCTAATAAGTTTATTAAACCAATTTGCCGTTAGTTATCTATTTCTTTTTACACTCTTAAGAGAAGATTTGTGCTCTAATTTCAAACGACTTTAATCTACCTTCTTTTCGGGGATTTTTAAGGAAGAAAATGCAAGGGCGATGACCCAACAACCACAAAAAAATAAAAGTTTGTTGGGGTTAGAGGAAATTTGGCAACTACGTGCCTTCTTCTTAGCAGATTGTTTGTGCAGTCTTAAGAGTGCTCATTGTTCTTAATTATCATCATTTTCTTCTTCTCTAAAAGAGAGAATTTTTGTTCTTTTTTTCTTTTTCTTTTTTTTTTTTAATTTTTTTTGTTTTTAATTTTCTTATGAGGGCAATATTATGTGAAATAAAAAAAAATAAAAAATAAAATAAAATATATTAGAGGATTTAGCAATATAACTCTCCCAAAAATACTGAAATTCTCTTTGTCATATACATGTAATATAAGTTTAAACAGCATTACAGACCACTACGGAACATTTTTGTCTTCACGGGCTTTCTTCTTCTTCTTCTTCTTATTATTATTATTATTAGCAATTTTGCATTCTTTTATTCTATAACCAGTGTCATCATTTTGATTATGTTGGTATTCTTCTTTTTCTTCTCCTCCTTCTTCTCATTTTTATCCTTATTGGGTTTCTCCTGAATCCAGTTTATATGTGCTCCTCCATTTTATTTCCAATTTTTGGTGTAAATTCTAACCACACTACGTTTCCTTATTGGTATTCAGTATTATATGTTACAAACTTCCACTACAAAAAATAAGACTATTATAAGCGGCACCAAAAACTGCCCCTCTTAACAAAAAAAACTGCTGTTACTAGTCCTTTCGCTATTGAAACAAAATGATTTTTTATTGATAGCGGCAGTTTTTGTTCTGCCCAATAATCTTATTTTTTGTAATGTTTTTTTTTAGGAAAAAAAAAAAAAAATGCTACAATTGCACTTGGTGCAACTTCTTCTAGTAAGATAGATATCATCTTTTTGATACATTTAAAGCTCACATAAAATCGTTAGTGTGTCCCATCAGTGCTTTTTGCCTATAAGTTTTACCATACTACCCTCAATTTAGGTTATATTTATTTTCCAAATTCTTTCAACTAGTGAATTAATAAAACTTAAACGATTTCCATCAAATTCTTTATATAATAATCTGTAATCTTCCAGGATTTTTTATAATCAAAGGGTGCAGACCCTCAAACCTTTTTCAGTTATAGAAAATAAATAAACCAATAATCAATTCAGAGCTCCGGTAAGTGCACATTTTTCTTTTATAAGACTACGCCCCTCGGGACCAGCAACACCTGCACATCACATATATCAGTCAATAGGGATGAATCGGTACGAGAGAAGGGTGGGATTCAAACTCAGAACCTCTGCTGGTTGAGCTTTTGATTATTCATGGTGCACATTGATCAATGAAAAAATTAAAATTTAACATAGGAAAAAAAATATGTTCTTTCTCCCTCGTAATTGCCAGATTATCAAATTTTAATTTTGTAAAAAAATTTCTAACATGTCATTTTCATAATTGATTCTGTAGGTAACATCATCTCCTTCATGGTGTACCTTGCTCCCCTGTAAGAACCTTATCACGATTTTCAACTTCATTAATCTTAGCTTATTTTTTTTATATCGTCGAGGGGTTACGAACAATTGATAATGACGGAATGCTAATTTGTTTGCAGGCCAACATTTTATCGCGTTTACAAGAAGAAATCAACCGAAGGGTTTCAATCAGCTCCTTATGTTGTTGCACTATTCAGTGCCATGATATGGATTTTCTACGCTTTTCTCAAGACCAATGCTCACCTTATCATCACCATTAACACAGTTGGATGTGTTATAGAAACGATTTACATTGTCATGTACATTGTCTATGCACCAAATAAAGCCAGGGTACTCATATACACTCTTCTACTTAATTCTATTTCTCATCATCCTCATTATTGTAAAAATCTAATGGAGGTTCAAATTTTGATTTGCAGATATTGACAGCTAAGCTTTTGATGTTGTTGAATTTGGGGTTGTTTTGCACCATTCTTGTTCTCACTCTCTTGTTAGCCGAAGGCTCGGGTCGCATTCGGATTCTCGGCTGGGTTTGTGTTACCATATCGGTATCGGTATTTGCAGCTCCCTTAAGCATCATGGTGAGAATTGAACATTTAATTTATTTTTTCTGCTTTTTTCTATAGTTTTTTTAATAATTCATTGTCATGGATGGTTTCATAGAAAGGTGAATAACGTTGAGAGAAATGTAAGCTGAGAGTGCTAGCCTAGTTTTGGTTTACAAGTCCACTCGTTTGGAGGAGATCATGCTTTCAGGTCCACTTCAAATTAAGAAAAAAAATATAACAAAAATAATTAAAAAAATTTAAATGTTAAATTTTTTTTAGGTATAATAAGAGAAACATGCCCCAAAAACAAATTTTTTAACAAAAAGGATCCATCCTCAATCGTCTTAGACAAATCGTGCTTTCACGGATATAAGAACTTCAGAAAACAGTGGAAGCTCCGTTTTCTAAAATATTTGAGGTCGGATCTTTTTAGCTAAAACGTTTATTTTTGAGGCTTTGTTTTCTAAAGTACCCTTTTTTTGAATAATCTTTGACTCTTAATCTTCCATAACTTAGTCATTGGCACGTGGGTCCGCCAGACACTTTGGTGGCTGAATGGTGCTTCATAACCTTATGATGCCTGTAAGGAGTGTACGTCAGAACCTTGGCAATGAAAAAAGAAGACTATACTTTTCATTATTGTAATTTTAATAAGTTTTTTATGTTCTACAGAGGCTTGTCATAAAAACAAAGAGCGTAGAGTTCATGCCTTTCTCTCTTTCTTTCTTCCTCACGTTGAGTGCAGTAACATGGTTCTCGTATGGCATGGTCACCAAGGACTACTATGTTGCAGTAAGTACAACACTTTTCATCTATACCACTATTTTAATCTTGAATTAGCCAATTGATTTAGTGCATTTAGCGAAAAGAGGATTTTTTTTAAAAGTTTTGCAGCATTATACTACTTCAAAAAGTTTTGTGTAATTAGGACTACGAATTTTCTGGGTTAAAAAATTTGAGTATTCATGGATTTCAAACTAGTATTCATAGGTTTCAAGGACACCCGAATACGGTGCATCCTGATTATGCAAAAATTTTCCCTTTCGGTATATTACTGCAAAACTTTATATTCCCAATCCTGTTTTACTAATTATGCCTTGATTTATAATTTTTACCCCAAATTTTTTCGCATAAATAGTTTCCAAACATCCTGGGTTTCATCTTCGGAGTCCTTCAAATGGTGCTCTATATGGTTTACAAGAACAAGAAGAAAGTAACCAACCAAGACGAGAAGCTCCCGGAGCATTCAAACAGTGACACTGTGAAGTCTGCGGGCACGGTGACGGGAATTGTTACTTCAGAAGTTCACTCGATCGATGCAGCACACCACGGTGTCAATGAAGTGCTGGGTGCAGAAACTAATCCCAAGGAGAAGAACATGGGATCCCAAAATGAAGTTCAGTTGAGTGTTAGTGAGGTTTGAGTTTCCATATAGTATGTCTCCAAGAGTAACAAGTCTCGTTTGTATTATGAGTGTTTGTGTTTTAATGTATGTCTAAGCGTAGCAGTTCTCTTTAAGTGAGGCTTTCATCTAATAAACAATTCTCTCTCTCTCTCTCTCTCTCTCTCTCTCTCTCTCGATATATGCATGTGTGACAGTGTGAGCAGGCACTATAAAAAATAAGACTATTAGGGACAATATTTTGCACCTAAAAATAGCGCTATTAACAAAAAAACTATTAAGACTATTAGTGGCAGTTTTTTGTTAATAGCGGCAGTTTATGACTGCCGCTAATAGTCTTTTTTTTTGTAGTGATGTAACAGCCCGAATTTTTGCTCCAGAAATCCGTGCCATCAGGATCATACTCTGGATGATCCCCGGGACAAATCATAAGTGTTTGCCCGTAAAGCGGAAGCCAAGCAGACACCACCCAGCAGTGGTAGATCGAGTCAGTCATTTGTCAACGCATTTAATCATAAAGAACAATAATTATAAAACAATTAATTCTATATTAACCAAAGAAAATGCATTCTCAAAAAGGAACCAAGAAAGAACCATTGGTGATAGACATCCATCACCCAAACAATGGTTCCCAATAGTGGTTTCGAATAGAATGCGTAAATAATACAATAAGTAATCTTACTAAAATATACACAAAAGTAGCCACCTGGCACACAATAATCCAAAAGGACAAAAATACGAATCGAGACACGATTCGCTACGGATAGAACTCGTCACTTTGAATGTCATCTCCTCGTCTTTGCCTCGGCCTGCAGGTCAGTTGGTAGTCTGGGTCACTCTCGGTGCCGAGAACTACGGCCTCAGAACCTAAAATTTATCTAGAAAGCAGGGTGAGCTACATCCTAGCTCAATAGAAGAATTCCAACTAAATGAATTAAATATGCAGATCATGCTATCCTATAACAGAAATCAAATCAGAAACGTACAATCATGACGAATCAAACTAAAAGCTGAGATTTTATGCAAGAAATCAGATGTTATGTAAATATATTATCAGAGTACTTAAATTGTGTGTATTTAACTTAAGAAACTCCCGTAACTATATTGCACGGAGTAAACATGAATGTCCGATAGGAAACCCCAACCAATCGTCGTTCACATGAACAATTTTGAAAGTGCAACAATGCCTCATCTATGGAGTGCAATTGCGCCGAGGATTGAAAACAGGTGCACAAGTGTGCCAGGCATCGGATATACCGCCGGGTCGGTGGGGATTATCTGATTTAAATCATCAAATCACATATATATATACCTCACAGATCAGATAGCAGAATCAGAAACAGATTTCAGGATACAATTTAGGAAGCAGAATCAAAGATGGCAGGAATCTATGATATGCATACATGCTTGTTAAAAACAGAAATCAGGGCACAGATATAAAATAAACATGAAATCATACTCAAAAGCAGTTTAGGTTGGTTTTCCCCTACCTAAGGTCACTTTATCTTCTAAGCAAATCCAAAGCCTTTTCAATGTGTCAGGGTTTGATCCTAGACCATAAACATAGCACTTTAAGTGTTAGAGATGTCAGAAAGTTAACCGGCACAATGTCCGGTGGTGTTTAATCCATAAACCAAAACAGAACAAAACAGGGGTGATTGATCGATCACCACTCTTATTGATCGATCAATACCCCTTGTTGATCGATCAATACCTCTCATTAATCGATCACCACCCTCCTAGCTCTCTTTCTGCAACAAGCCAATTGATCGATCAATACACCTTATTGATCGATCACCTATCATCATTGATCGATCAATACACTCATTGATCGATCAATAACCTCTCTCCTACTCACATTTAACACAGCTTAAATTGATCGATCACCACTTGGGTTGATCGATCAATGCCTCCTGTTGATCGATCAATGCCCTCATTGATCGATCACCAACCCTTTTTCAAAAATTCCCACCTTCTGTTCTCATTAACTATTTATACAGATTGTTCGATCAATGCCTTCATTGATCGATCAACCTCTGATCGATCAATACTTATGTTGATCGATCACTCTCTTGTTGATCGATCAATGCCCACATTGATCGATCAATACCCAAATTGATCGATCAATGCCCTTCGGGCATTGAACTTCCAGAAGTTTGGGGTTTCTGTTCCCCCATTCTGTCTTATACAGATTGATCGATCAATGCCTTCATTGATCGATCACCAATTGTCATTGATCGATCAATACACTCATTGATCGATCAATAATGACAGGAACTCTGTCATTAATGGAGTTCATCTCCAGCCCTATTTTTCCTATTTCTCTTTAATGGTTCTCAACAACCATTATTACAACATCAATGCCCATACCTGGGCATCTCATTTGCCCCGATTTAAACACACAGACTCACCTTTGTTTGGGCCCTTATGGGGTTTCGGATCTAGCTCTCGGAGTTTATCGTCGCTACGGCTCGGATAAGTTGATGCCCAGTTCCCTTTCAACCCTTAAGACCGTACACACTCTTAAACTAGTTGTGGAGTGTCCTATTTCATCTCTCCATCCTCTATCTCGGACAACGTAGGACCCCGGGTACCACTAACCCCGTTTTCTCAAAGAACACTCTCACAGACCAACCTAACTACATATTTCTCAGCTTCTAGAGCAAGGGGAAGAAGGAGAAGAAGAAGAACTCTCTCTAGGTCTCTCCTTCCTTCTCTTATAAGCTAATAAACAGATATTTCTGTTTTCCCTTAGTTTACGTTCCGGTGTGGAGCACGACGCAGTCGCTCACGTAGCGTGCTACATTGACCCTTTACACAACTCAGACTTAAACGAAAATGCACATGCGAACTCATTTGACCATGGTGCAACCTTATCTTAACTAATATTAATTCTTAATTTTTAAATCGGTCTCGATTTCCATGCCGGGCACGTAGATCGAAACAGTTAGGTTTGTGTTCTAGATTTCAGGGTTGTTACATTATCCCCCCCTTAGGAATTTTCATCCTCGAAAATGTCAAAGAGGTGCGGTCAGGCAATAGTTGGTTTTAAAACAAACAGACAGATGAAATGTAGAGTCAAAATGACATAGCAGCATAACGACTATGCGAGAGATAAATAAACATGTAAATGTAATTTATATAATAAGCAGAGTAACTTAGATACAGATATATAAGTAAGATAAGAACAACATATAGGAGCATAGTAATACCTGTGGGGACGTCGGATGGACCAGCCTCGTCAGGTGTAGGTCTGTGGGGACGAGGCGGTGGTGAGCTGTAGTCGCGCGGGTCCACCACGTGCTGACGAGCGTGGGCGATCATCGGCGTGGACGTCGTGGCATACAGATGCTGCATGACCAGCTCATGCATCCCCTCGTGGTAATCCAGACGACGATGCATCTGTCGCTGGAATGCCTCCATGCCATCCAGCCTCTCATGGATACGGCGGTTGCCCTCCACCAGCTCCCGAAGCGTCGCGGCAACGTCGTCGGAGGAAGATGGTGGGGGATGGGCTATGGGTTGATGAGTCGGTCTGTGGGGTGTAGTGGGGGCGGGTCGGGTAGACACCTCAGATGGAGGTGGTGGATCACGTGGGTCTCCCCCTCTCCAGATGTAGGCTCGGCAGGGACCGAACCCTCAGCGACAGCAGGCGGAATGGGCTCGGCTGCGCCCTCCCCCTCCTCGGGAAGCCATCTCACTAATAGGTTGTAACTCTTGGTCCAGTCTTTCAGCTGAAAGACCTTGGTGTTGTCGACCAAGCATGGCTCGTGAGGAGCCAAAGTGTAGGCCTCGCGTAGAGCGGCTTGGTGATGAGGCGGGCATAGGGAATTTGTTTCTTAACCCCGGACTTCACCTTCTCAGACATAAGATCATTGGCATTGATGATGCCCTCAATGACCAAATCTGCCATAGAGAACCAACGGTTCTCATAGGCGAAAACGATTACTGTTGCACTACTCCAGTCCGCGAGGACTTGTGCAAAAAGGGGTTTAGTGCACACTTGATATACGTATCAAGCATCCACAGTCGATCGGGTAGTTGGGCCCTAGATATGGATTGGCCCCTCCCGTGTTGGCCTTGGGTCATCTTAGTGACCACATCGGCGTAGGGGACCTCCTTGATGTACGGGGCATCGAGGCCACATGTCTCGATATAAGCGGACGGGCATTGAAGTGCCGCCGCGACATGGAAATGGTTGAATTTGTACTCAAGACCATCGATGGTCGTGACAAGCCGATGGCGACTATCACCCCATCGTAGGTTTTGAAAGAAAAGCCTCACGAGGCGTGGGCAATAATGGTCGTGGAAGGGTTCAAGCAAGGGTTTTAACCCGAGCTTTTGGATATAACCCTTGGCCCAAGCCATCTCGGGTCGGTCCTCGTAGAGTGAGGAAGCAAAAACGTATTCGGGTAGGAAAGTCTTGGAAGCCCACCACGTTTTGGGGATTTCACGCTCGATGGGGAGCGGAACGGGTGCGGGAACGGTTGGAACAGTGGTCGAAACCGGTGCCATGGGTGGCACGGTTGGGATGGAAAGCGGATGTAGTGCATTTAGCGAGACATGGGTACCTTACGCGAAGCGTTCTTCGTGCGAGGTCCCATGGTCTAAACTTGGCCAAAAATATGAAAAGAGAGATCAAATTAAAGGGAACGAGAGATTTACCGAATGGATGGAGCAAAGTCCACTCGAATCAAGCCGGAGAAAGGAAGGAAATGGCCGGAGAAGAGTGGGGAAGACAGTTGAACGGTCGGAATTCCAAAACCCTTGATCGATCACTATGGGAGTTTCGTGCAAATGACCGTTCAAAACCCCCAATTTTTAACTTAAACCCCAGGATTGATCTATCACTACTTTTGTTGATCGATCAATGAAGCATCTTCAAGCCCTAAATCGATGCATTGATCGATCACCAACCTTTGTTGATCGATCACTGATGCTCTTATTGATCGATCACTACCAATGTTGATCGATCAATGCTTTCTTTCCAATGCAAAGTTGATCGATCACTAACCCTTGTTGATCGATCAATTGAACCACTATTGATCGATCAATGCTGTTATTGATCGATCACCAGCCTATCATTTGAGTGAAATCCTTCACTGTCATTGATCGATCACCTTCTTCTGTTGATCGATCACTCATGAAATTGATCGATCAATGCCTCCTGTTGATCGATCAATGATATCTGTGAGACTATATTGTAACAGTCCGCTTTTCCAACAGTGAATCGTCCGAACTTCGAAACTAATGATACATGCACATCATACCGAGTACCCCTATAAGAAAACTCATCGAGTAAAGATGCATGCTCACGCACAACGACCTAATAATGTGATGAACCTTTAAGCGAAAATAATTAAGAATTTACCTTTCTCATTGGGTAAACAAATGTGGGTATTGTTCGCGGATTTCGGTTGCGCGTTCCCAAGTAGCTTCAGTGTCCGAATGATTTCTCCACTTGACTAGTACCAGTGGAATCAACTTAGTCCGCAGGACTTGATCACGACGATCTAAAATAGCAATCGGTTCTTCAATCACCGTCATATCCTCCAGAAGCTCTATTGGTTGGTAATCCAAGACGTGAGTCGGGTCGCGTACGTACTGGCGTAGCATGGACACGTGAAAGACGTTATGCATGCTTGCCAATTGTGGTGGCAAGGCAATCCGATAAGCGGCTTCTCCAACCCGTCCGAGTACCTCAAATGGTCCAATGTATCGAGGACTCAACTTTCCGCGTTTCCCAAAACGCATGACACCCCTTAGTCGTGAAATCTTCTGACACCTTATCTCCAACCTGAAAACAAGTGTTAATTCTCTAGTGATTTAATTTAACCATGGGCATACGTATCGTCTGACGTATTTGGTTATACCTGAAACTCCACTTGCGTGCAATGAAGATCCGTATAGCTCTTTTGACGGCTTTGGGCCATCCTCAATCTTTCGCGAATCACCCTAACCATCTTAGTGGTACTGTCCACGATCTCTGGTCCTAAGACAAGCTTTTCGCCGACTTCTTCCCAATTCAGTGGAGATCTGCATCGACGTCCATATAAGGCTTCATAAGGCGCCATCCCAATACTTGTGATAAGCTTATTATGTAAGCGAACTCGATCAGAGGCAAGTGTTGATCCCATAAACCATGAAAGTCCAACATACACGCACGCAACATATCCTCTATGATCTGGTTCACTCTCTCAGTCTGCCCATCTGTCTGAGGATGAAATGCTGAGCTGAACTCCAATTTAGTACCCATGCCTTCCTGGAATCGTCGCCAAAACTGCGATGTATATAGCGGATCTCTATCACACATGATCTTTGAGGGTATGCCATGTAATCGAACTATTTCTTTCATATGCATTTCGGCTAGTTTATTGGTACATAAATGTAGTCCGTCTGATGAAAATGTCTGATTTCGTCGATCATCTCTACAATAACACAAATGGCATTGTTCTTTCTCAATGTGCTCGGCAATCCTAGTATAAAGTCCATAGAAATGGCTTCCCATTTCCACTCTGGCACTGGTAATGGTTGCAACAAACCCGCTGGATTCCGATGGTCCACTTTCACCTGCTGGCAGACCAAACACCGAGAAACATAATCCGCCACATCCTTCTTTAATCCTCTCCACCAAAAACTTTGCTTGAGATCTTGGTACATCTTGGTACTCCCAGGATGTATAGCATATGTAGACTTATGCGCTTCCTCCAAAATTGTGTCTTTTAGGTCCTTTGTATCCGGTATGCATATCCGATCTCGAAATAGCAAAGTGCCATCATCCTTGATGGTAAAATCAGGTCTGATCCCGTTGATCACATCCCTTCTAATTGCCATAAGCTCCTCATCAATCATCTGGAGCTTACGTACAATGTCAAATAATGTGGGACGTATCACAATGGTGGCCATTAGTGTCCCTGAACCTCTAACATCAATCAGTGTATCACATAAGGCCAGGTCCTCAAGTAGATGCCACCTTTGTACTCTGGTGATAAGATGTGCCAACTGAGCTGAAGACTTTCTGCTCAAAGCATCTGCCACAACATTGGCCTTCCCAGGGTGATACTGGATAGAACAATCGTAGTCTTTCAAGAACTCCATCCATCTGCGTTGTTGCATATTCAAATCCTTTTGAGTAAACAAATATTTAAGGTTTTTGTGGTCGGTGTAGATATCGAACGTTTCGCCGTATAAGTAGTGCCTCCAAATCTTCAAAGCAAAGATCACCGTCGCTAATTCCAGATCGTGAGTCGGGTAGTTTCTCTCATGTTCCTTAAGTTGTCTAGAACTATATGCGATAACCTTCTTATGTTGGTTGAGAACACAACCCAAACCACTATACGATGCATCACTGTAGATAGCCAAGGCTCCTCTACCAGAAGGTATAGCTAAGTGTCTTGTAGTCAGACGTGTCTTCAATTCCTGAAAACTTTTCTCGCATTGTTCAGTCCAATCAAATTTAGCATTTTTCTTAGTGAGCTGAGTAAGCGGACTTGATAGCTTAGAGAAACCTTCTACGAATCGCCTGTAGTATCCTGCCAAACCAAGGAAACTACGGACCTCTGTCACTGTCTTAGGTTGTTCCCAGTTCACGACAGCTTCGATCTTTGTCGAGTCTACAGTTATACCCTTGGCGGAGACAATATGGCCCAAGAAACTCACCTAGTTCAACCAAAACTCACACTTACTGAGCTTTGCGTATAATTTGTGTTCTCTGAGGATCTGCAAGACTACATGTAGATGCTCTTCATGTTCCTCCTTCGTCTTAGAATAGACAAGGATGTCGTCCACAAAAACAACCATTGACTTGTCCAAGTGTGGTTTAAACACACGATTCATCAGGTCCATAAACGATGTGGGTGCATTCGTCAATCCAAATGGCATAACTAAGAATTCATAGTGTCCATACCTGGTTCTGAACGTCGTCTTCTCCACATCTTCGGCCTTGACTCGTAATTGATGGTAACCTGATCTCAAGTCTATCTTCGTAAAGAACCTCGCTCCTTGCAATTGATCAAACAGATCATCGATCCTAGGAAGCGGGTAACGATTCTTAATCATCAACTTATTCAACTGCCGATAGTCAATGCATAGACGCATCGAACCATCCTTCTTTCTGACAAACAATACTGGTGCTCCCCAAGGGGACACACTCGGTCGAATAAACCCTTTGTCAAGCAGTTCTTGTAGTTGCTCTTTCAACTCTTGCAATTCATTGGAGCCATCCGATACAGACTTTAGAATCGGTTCGGTTCGGAACCAAATTGATTGCAAACTCAATCTCCTGAACTGGCGGTAGTCCCGGCAATTCCTCAGGGAATACATCGGAATACTCGCATGCAATGTGAATATCGGATATCACATTTGTCTCCTCCCGTTGTTCTTGTAGAAAGGCTATATATCCACTGCATCCACTCTTCATCATCCTCTCACTAATAGCGGATATCAACGGAGCTACCTTAGACTTCACTCCGAAGAATCTAAAGGATCGCTCCTTTGGAGGGCGGAAAACTACCATCTTCCGAAGACAATCCACACTTGCGTGGTAAGCAGATAGCCAGTCCATTCCCAAAATGATGTCAAATCCTTTCATATCTAACAGAATCAAATCTGCCCGTGTCTCGTGATCATCTACTGCCACTACCACTGATTTACATACAGTGAGTGCATTCACTGCACTACCTGTGGGAATTGACACTGTTAGAATAAAATCTAGTTGTTCTGGAGTGGCACTCAATTCCTTTGTAAATTGAGGCCGTCATTTAAAGAATGCGTGGAGCACAGGTCTATCGGGCTCGTGTTCTATGGAAGCAAATGTCGCAACTCCTATAAGGCCTACCAATTTCATTACTTCAACGTTCTTGATGTGTAGGTTTATGTGTATTATTATAATCAAAATAAATCAACTAAATTCTATATTTTCAATTTTTCAATTCATCATATTAAACAACACCATATCTTTTGAATTCTAATCATACCTTGAATGACGTCATTTGATGTCAGAGCATCGGTGGCGGTGACGGCATAAGCTCGACCATGAACCACTGGTCGAGATGATCTTTGTGTAGATACCGGTCCTGTCCGTTCCTTGCTCTCCTCAGGGCAATTCCTAACCAAGTGACCCATCTTGCCACACCTGAAGCATGCCCCTGTCTCTCTCCTGCAGTCCTCTGTCTTGTGTGGTTTCCCACACTTTGCACATATCGCGGCTGGAGTGAAGGATGAGACTCTTGAAGGTCCTTGAGTTACTGAGGCCCCGCTACCAGAAGATCTAGCTGGTCGAAATGATCTGGAAGATGTAGGTGCTGCTGCTCTCTGATATGAACTCGGACCTGAAGAAATCGCCGGTCGAGAGTGCGTAGGGTATCTCGGAGGTCTGGAAAATCTAGCCCTCTTGTTCTGCTCTGTGTCCTGAGATTGCCCCTGGAATGGTCTCTCTCTCGCCTGCTTGTCCCTCCAAGAGAATTGTTTTTGGTTCTCCTCCTCAGCTATAAGAGCCTTGGCCATGACTCCCTCATAAGTCTCCATTTCCCACATGGCGACGTCTTTCTGTAAATTTTGTCTCAGGCCAAGTTGGAATTTCCTTACTCTCATCAACTCCGTGGCTACATGTTGAGGTGCAAACCTAGCCAACCTATCAAACTCCGCTCCATAGTCCCTTACTGACATGGCGCCTTGCTTCAACTCTATGAATTTCACCTCCCATTGATGCCTCATAATTTTTGGGAAGTATTTGTGATAAAACACCTCCGTAAACTCCTCCCATGTCCAAGGAGTGTGAGGAAACTCTCTCTGTCTATTTTCTGACACCGACTTCCACCAAGGTCCGGCATCACCATCCAATTTGAAAGTGGCCCAACGCACTTTCTCCTCGTCACTACACCGTAATACTTCAAAGAGCTTCTCCATCTCTTCTATCCACCCTTCTGCCTCTATGGGATCCATTTGACCTGAGAAGTTAGGAGGTCTCATTCTCCTAAACTCCGCAAATCCACCAGGCTGATGGGGTGGTCTAGCTGCCTGTTGAGCTAAAGCAGCTATCTGCTGAGCGACGTTGGTAGCTAATGCTTCCAACACCTGCTCCATCCTTTCTTCATTTCTCCTTCTACCTCCTCTTGGTCCCAATGGAACCGCATTCGCATGTGAGAGGAACTCCAAGCCCCTCGACGTGCCTATGACCTGCACATCCTCGAGGAATCTCTCTCGACTGTTCTACCTCTCGTGCCCTCCTCGAACTTAGGGCCCATCTTGATTCCGTCATTGTGAAAACAACAACATTGATCAGTACATAGATTGTGAAAACAATCCAACCTGAACCCGTAGTTCAACTTAACGTCTAGGCTCTGATACCAATTGTAACTCAAATTTCGCACCAATCCGTGCCATCGGGATCATACTCGGATGATCCCGGGACAAATCATAAGTGTACGCAGTAAGCGGAAGCCTAGCGAGACACCACCCAGCGATGGTAGATCAGTCGGTCATTTGTCACGCATTTAATCATAAAGAACAAGAATTATAAAACAATTAATTCTATATTAACCAAAGAAAATGCATTCTCAAAAAGGAACCAAGAAGAACCATTGGTGATGGACATCCATCACCCAAACAATGGTTCCCAATAGTGGTTTCGAATAGAATGCGTAAATAATACAATAAGTAATCTTACTAAAATATACACAAAAGTAGCCACCTGGCACACAATAATCTAAAAGGACAAAAATACGACATCGGACACGATTGCCGAACCGGATAGAACTCGTCCGCCTGAATGTCTGTCTCCTCGTCTTCTGCCTCAGCCTCTGGGTCAGGCTGGTAGTCTGGGTCACTCTCGGTGCCGGGAACTACGGCCTCAGAACCTAAAATTTATTTAGAAAACAGGGTGAGCTACATCCTAGCTCAATAGAAGAATTCCAACTAAATGAATTAAATATGCAGATCATGCTATCTCATAACAGAAATCAAATCAGAAACGTACAATCATGACGAATCAAACTAAAAGCTGAGATTTTATGCAAGAAATCAGATGTTATGCAAATATATTATCAGAGTACTTAAATTGTGTGTATTTAACTTAAGAAACTCCCGTGACTATATAGCACGGAGTAAACAGGAATGTCCGATAGGAAACCCCAACCAATCGTCGTTCACATGAACAATTTTGAAAGTGCAACAATGCCTCATCTATGGAGTGCAATTGTTGGAGGATTGAAAGCAGTGCACAAGTGTGCGGGGCATCGGATATACCCTGGTTTAAATCATCAAATCACATACATATATACCTCACGGATCGAGATAGCGAGAATCGTAAAGCAGTTCATGGGATACAATTTAGGAAGCGTAATCAAAGATGGCGAGGAATCTATGATATGCATACATGCTTGTTAAAAGCAATCGAGGATATAAAATAAACATGAAATCATACTCAAAAGCAGTTTAGGTTGGTTTTCCCCTACCTAAGGTCACTTTATCTTCTAAGCAAATCCAAAGCCTTTTCAATGTGTCAGGGTTTGATCCTAGACCATAAACATAGCACTTTAAGTGTTAGAGATGTCAGAAAGTTAACCGGCATAATGTCCGGTGGTGTTTAATCCATAAACCAAAACAGAACAAAACAGGGGTGATTGATCGATCACCACTCTTATTGATCGATCAATACCCCTTGTTGATCGATCAATACCTCTCATTGATCGATCACCACCCTCCTAGCTCTCTTTCTGCAACAAGCCAATTGATCGATCAATACACCTTATTGATCGATCACCTATCATCATTGATCGATCAATACACTCATTGATCGATCAATACACTCATTGATCGATCAATAACCTCTCTCCTACTCACATTTAACACAGCTTAAATTGATCGATCACCACTTGGGTTGATCGATCAATGCCTCCTGTTGATCGATCAATGCCCTCATTGATCGATCACCAACCCTTTTTCAAAAATTCCCACCTTCTGTTCTCATTAACTATTTATACAGATTGATCGATCAATGCCTTCATTGATCGATCAACACCCTACAGTGATCGATCAATACTTATGTTGATCGATCACCTAATGTCATTGATCGATCACTCTCTTGTTGATCGATCAATGCCCTCATTGATCGATCAATACCCAAATTGATCGATCAATGCCCTTCGGGCATTGAACTTCCAGAAGTTTGGGGTTTCATTTCCCCATTACATCTTACTCTGATTGATCGATCAATGCCTTCATTGATCGATCACCAATTGTCATTGATCGATCAATACACTCATTGATCGATCAATAATGACAGGAACTCTGTCATTAATGGAGTTCATCTCCAGCCCTATTTTTCCTATTTCTCTTTAATGGTTCTCAACAACCATTATTACAACATCAATGCCCATACCTGGGCATCTCATTTGCCCCGATTTAAACACAGACTCACCTTTGTGTGGCCCTTATGGGGTTTAAATCGATTGAATGAGGGTTTCCGGATCTAGCTCTCGGAGTTTATCGTCGCTACGGCTCGGATAAGTTGATGCCCAGTTCCCTTTCAACCCTTAAGACCGTACACACTCTTAAACTAGTTGTGGAGTGTCCTATTTCATCTCTCCATCCTCTATCTCGGACAACGTAGGACCCCGGGTACCACTAACCCCGTTTTCTCAAAGAACACTCTCACAGACCAACCTAACTTCTGATTTCTCGACTAGAGCAAGGGAAGAAGGAGAAGAAGAACTCTCTAGGTCTCTCCTTCCTTCTCTTATAAGCTAATAAGCGAGATATTTGCTTTTTCCCTTAGTTTACGTTTTGTGGAGCACGCACGCTCCGGCCGCTTAGCGTGCTACATTGACCCTTTACACAACTCAGACTTAAACGAAAATGCACATGCGAACTCATCTGACCATGGTGCAACCTTATCTTAACTAATATTAATTCTTAATTTTTAAATCGGTCTCGATTTCCGTGCCGGGCACGTAGATCGAAACAGTTAGGTTCGTGTTCTAGATTTCAGGGTTGTTACAAGTGAGGTATGATGTTTTTTTGTAGTAAGGTATGTCTCCAGTGATGGAACCACATACAAGCGAGTGCGGGCGAGTGCCCCCACTCAAACCCAAAAAGCTAAAGGAAATTTTTTTATATTATTAAATCCTTTTTAACCCTGCACGATTCTTAACCCAATGCCCTCTCTCTCTCTCTCTAAATCCCAAGCCCCAACTCCCATGTCCCACTACCATGCGACGCCCTCCCACCTGAACCCGACGCCGGTGACAGACCGCCGCCTGAACCCGCCACCATTCCCAACTTGGTTGTCAGTTGCTACAATGATTTTCATCATCTATTTTGAACCATGTTCAGGGACTTTATAGCAATTCTTCTTTCAGAGCAAGCTAGTCAATAAAATCTTATAAAACCCCTCAATTTCTTGTAAAAAATTTCATCGGAATTAACCTCTCTTTATAGCAATTCTTCTTCAAGAACAAGCATTGGCGGAGGAGGAAGAGTTGCAGAGAGGTTAGAGGCACTGAAGAACTTGCACCAGCCAAAGGAGAGGTAACGGTGGCTGATCGATTGTTCGAAGAAATTGCAGATTACATTGTTTTGTTGAGAACCCAGGTGAAGATTTTACAGAGATTGGTCGATTTTTATGGAACCACTGAGGATAAAGTTGTATTATAGAGTTACTTCAATGAAATTTGCTCTTATTTCACTTCTAGTTATATGGGTTTTTTTAATTTGGGTGTTTGTTTCTAGACTTAGCTAGGATGAGAGAGAGAGAGAGAGAGAGAGAGAGAGAGAGAGAGAGAGTCTCTGCAATCTACATGCACATCGCAGATGGAGTGCTCTCATTTCATTTCATATATGATATATATGGGTGGATATACCAACAGTCATTTCATATTCCATTCCATCACCTTCTATGCAATGGCATATCCAGGAGACATTTATTGGACGGCTGAGATCATTCTTTGTTGGGGCTGAGCACCATACCATTGAAATGATTGATAATTTTCAGGCATTGACGTCATTACCATTTGTTATATATATATATATATATATATGGTATTTAAGGGTCCTTTTTTGGGGATCTTTAGCGCATGGAATAAAAAACTAACCATCTGATAGGTGCAATATGATCTCGATTATAGTGAGAGAGATCGAGGTGAAATACGAGCAATCAAATTTAGATGAATGGTATACAGTTGTTATTATTTTTTTTAATGTAATTTTAATAAAAATTATGTTTTATAATAAAAATAATTTATATTTATATTTATACTAAAAAAATTCTATCTAATTCATTTTGTGTCCCGCCTAGATGAGAATCTTGGTTCCCCCACTGAGTGTGTCCAACGCCTGCCAGCTCCCTGCTAGCTATCGACACAGTTTACCAAACGCGCTCCAGATGCACACTGCTTTCTGTCGCGGCACACAGCAGGTAGGAAGCATTTCCAAACAGAGACTTAACCAATAACCTAACTAATAATCTGCTACTGGTTTTACAAATGGCTCACACAACAAACCTAGTAAGATGATCCAAGCTCCAAAAACTATAATTTGAGGCATGTGACCATTGCAAGGTTGTCTGCAACATTATTTTTAGTAATTTAATACGGCAAATTGTTTTGGGTATTTTGGGGAATAGACTAGTCTAATCAGATTTCAAAATACCGTGGAATAATGGGTTGAATTTGGAAAATATTCAATGCACCAGGTTTGGTTGCCAACTCCAATATTTTACCTATGATTTAAATTTTGAAAGAAAAACTAATCCGAATAATTTTATTTTTTTCAAATCTTAAGGACTTGCTAACCCCTTAAAAGATGTGATGCAACTCTTGATCACATGCCACTTGGCATGTGTTCTAGCAGCTGAAGGTAGCATGAAAGGGGGTCTGGACCTTTTATATTTCATGAAAGCTATGGTTTGTGTGATGGTGTATGGTGTTTATTTGGTTTCGAAAGATTATGTTTTGTAAGGGGGAAAAAATTAGGGTTTCTAAGAGGAGAGCTTGGGCCTATAGGGCAATAGAAGGTTGACAATATTCAAACTTCAAGGGCGGGTTCGGGCCTAGCTTACCTATATATAATTAAAAATAAATCAAGAAAGTGGAGGTCACTGGTCGGGCTTAGCTTACCTAAAAAGAGGATGGATTACCTATTTCCGCTCCTAAGTACAAGTTTTGATATGTTGTGGATGTTTAATGTAAGAAGAGAAAGGATACAATCTGTGTTGCACTTCTTGATGATACATGTGAAGAAGAAAATATCAAGATGAACAAGGTTGTTAAATGTAGTTTTAAGGCCAGGCTTTGCGATATGGTTTTCGTGCACCAGTGCCCACATGTGAAGTATGGAAAGTGTGTCCAGACTCCATATAATGCATGTGGATTATACCATTAAAGGGATTAATGAGACTATGACGAAATTAGAAACGCATGATAAATTTAAGGGAAATTATAAAAGGTGCAAAGTTTTGGTAGGCGGTTTTGTTGATAGCTTAAGTGGCGCGATTGGCTGAAGTGCTTTGGCCCCACTATGTGTGCAGTCAATCACGTGACGCGAGATAAGCTGTCAGCAAAATTGTGTACCAAAAATTGCCCAGTGTCATGTCCTACGTTTAAATGACAATTGTTACAAATATCTAGCCATGTTTGGATTGTGATTTGCCAAATTTTGAGGCAAATCAGAGCTTTCCACGGTCTTCGATTAGGTGGACTTAGGGACGGTTCATAAAGATTCACTTATGTTAAATAACTTTCTTATGATCAGACACGCCCGTAAAAATCATTACTGCATGTGCCAAGCACTGTTTGATTGTGGCCAACTTCTCTAAAATCGTTTATTTTATACTGTTACAGTCATTTTTTTCCCATTCTTAACGTGCCACTTGAAAACTGACAATCAAACATGCCCATATTGATGAACCACATAAATGATCACCAAATTAAGGAATGATTTGTTTTTTAATTATCTTTTTTAAGTTTTTCTATCAATTTCAAGTCATCAAGTAGCCTAACTTCATTAACATTAATTCTGCCTTATCCATCTTTTCTATCATTTGCATGCCCCACGCAAGTTATCCAACATATTTTTAGTGAGCACTAGCCCAATCCGAGCCTTCCAAAAGGGCCTAGCGAAGGCCAGTCAGAATTATTTTGAGCCCGCATATCTTAATAATGGGTAGGTGATTAGATTGTCATCTTCCACCATTTAGTCCAACGATCCGGGACTCTATCCAAATCGGTAGGGATTAGATACAATAGCAAGAGATGGATAATATAGCCATCTAGCCATCGTTTAATAAAGTTGTTATTAAATATAATATACACTATTTTAAAAGGAATGCGCCCTTTGATTTTGAGTTTGAGTTGAGCTGACGTAAACCCATTAAATCACATCAGTTTGTATTGTATATTATCTTATTATTGATACTAACGGACAGTAAAACTTTAGAGTATAAAATATATAGAATGTGTTTATTTTATAGGGAGCCATTCCTTGGACACGTTTTTTAAGTGATTGCATCCAGCTTAAAGAAAGACTTGATATTTTAGGGACATGTGACATGTAAAAATACAATATGGGCCGTCTCATTTGAAGTTCATGGTCAATAGATCTCTTATAGATAAAATTTGAGCAAAACACGGTACTTGTCATATGATCTATTGAAGTCAATTGTTGAATTATAATAGCCTTTGACTCCATTTAATCAAATGATGAAAATTTTATTTTGTTCTAATATTTTGCAATTGATATCTTTAAATCATGGCCTTCAAATCAAATCACTTAGATGGTGTTTTCACGTAGTAGAGGTCGTCAAACTTGCAAGTCTTTCTTTTAAATTCAGTGCAATCTGGTGCAATCAATTGAAAAGCGTGTGCAAGTAATGGCTCCCTATTTTATATCAGCTTGAATTATATATTATCTTTCTATTGATACCAACAAATAGTATAACTTTTGAGTACAAAATATATAGAATGTATTGTGTGACGACCCGAAATTTCCACACAAGGAAAATGCCAAATATCGGACCATTCGATGCGGAAATCAAAGCAGATATCAAAACAGAATTCAGAAATTAATTATACAAATATCATATGGCAGTTAACAAGACTATCCCCTTTTTTCTTTTTAATATAAACCAAAAACTAAGCAGAAACTAAATCACTAACGTATACCAAGTCCAAATTACAGAATTCCAAAAACTATACCAGAGTCCACAGTATACCAAATTTAATCTCAATGCCAAATCTAATGATCCAATGATCTATGGGTAAAACTTCACAGGTAGGAGAGTTTCTTCCGGCATGAAATCAGGATCGGCCTCAAGCCCAGGGTTCTGATCGATATCTACACCTGTGACATATAGTCATGATGAGTTAACAGTCTAAGTTCAGTAGGAAAAGATCAATACCAATTCACAGCTTATTATATCAATGCATAGATTCAATGACTATAGTTCAAAAACATTTTTGAATCAAAAACAGAAAACTAAGTTTAATAGCATTTTCATAAAAGTGACTAAAACTAAATGACAGAAGCATTTTCATTTCAAAACAAAGGTTAAATTCCCAAAGGAATTATCATTTTTCGTATCACCCGGAAAGCAAAATGACTAATTTTTTTGAAGACCTTTTCGTAGCGGAAACAAGACTAATTTTCAAAAGCATGGTCATATCAAAAGTAGAAATTTGTGAGCTCTTAATTTCAAAATTAGAGTCAGATCAGAGTTCGCAAATCAGAATTCAATGTTAGAGTTCTATTTCGGAGTTCAAGGTCAGAATTCAATGTCAAATTCCAAATTTAAGTTTAGAGTTCTAATTCAGAGTTCATATGATTCAAGATTTACATTTGGATTTTAACTTCAGATTCAGAGGTTTAAAATTTAGAAGTCAGAGTTCATATCCATGTTCGAAGTTCAACGCTCTTATCCATATTCACATTCAGATTCTTATTTAGTGTTCGAAGTTCAGAGTTCGAATTTACATACGAAATTCAAATTTCTTATTTCAAGGTTCAAAATTGATGCAATGTGCCGTGTTCATATTCAAAGTCATATTTAGAAATCAAAGTTCAAATGCAGAGTTTAGGTACAGAATATTATACAGAATCATAATCAGAACATTCCATTAAGCGGGAACAGAGCATTCCATGAGCGGAAACATTCCATGAGTGGAAAATAAGGTAAAATCTCCAGGGCCTCTACCCCTCTCTGGATACAGAGTTTGGATTTTAGATTCATACTATGGTCAATGTTTCAGTGGGGCTAAAGCATCCTGATCAGTCATAGAATATGCCACTTTGCCACCCTTAATTTAGTGATGCTAGACCTTAGATCATTACTAATGAGATGCAATATGCAGATATTTAGAATAGTGAGCAGAATAGAGCTAAAGTATTAATCTTTGTCAAAATAAACTCAAAAAGTAGCAAGAACTACAATCGTGCACAGAAACGAACCAATCATATGAAGAACCAGTTCGTAAGCCAAGAATGCGATAGCCCGAATTTTGTAACCCGAAACGCGGATCGTCAGATCACCCGTTAAAGTGATCCCTTATCATAAAGAGCACTTGGTACATCCACAACATGTAGAACAAAGTAAATTACTCTAATTAAGAAGATAGAGTCATCATAACATGGCCAAAAGATAATTTCATTCTAAAGAATAAGCTAAAGACAAAATGACAAAGACAAAATAACGATTTTGTCCTTATGTGAACCATAAGCCCGACAGAACCGAAGCGAACCCCCGATGATGAACAATCATCATCCAAACAATAGTTTAGATAACAAAATACATCATTCTTAATTCATTATTCTAACAAAATGAATAGAAGGCTGGACATACCAATCCTTGTACAATAGTCTCACAAAAATATAACCAAAACTATCCCCTAAGGGAAATAGTCCTCTGGCAGAAGATCTGACTCCTCCTCTGGTGTATAGTCGGGATCTTCTTCACGGCCAGAATCCTCAGTGCCTAACTTTGTGTCTGTACCTGTGACGTATAGTAGAAGGGTGAGCTAACATCAAAGCTCAATAGAAGAATATCACTAGCATGCATAGCATATTATAAGGCATAGATCATATGGCTGAAATTTAAAACACATATCACGGAATTGAATCTTTTAGACATATGCATAGAAATATTGAGGTATAGTGCACACACACACACACTTATACTTAATTCTCTTGTTCTTATTTAACTCATTTTCTTATGATTCACATGTGTCGAACTTACTTAAAAGCTTAACTTAATTAACCTCCCAAGCATATATAGCAATGGGAGCCCAAGTAATATCGATGGGAATTCCCGAACCACCGTTGTTCAATGAACAATTCACACACTTGCCAGACCCCTAAGCTTAGTTAACAGGGTCACTTAAGCCACGACTACAAGCACCTGAGCTTAGTTAACAGAGTCACTTGTATCACGCTGACCATTCGCCGGTCCACAACTGTAACACAATGGGGATCCGTTTTAAGAAAATCTCAAATCATAGTGCAACTAACTTATAGGTATTCACCGTGTAATGAATCAGTGATATTAATTATAGCTAGAATTGAAGTTTCGCATGCTTGCTTATTTTATTCATGTACACGCTTGCTTATCATATGGTTCACATTCACTTACCACATGGTTTGCATTTACTTATCACATTCAAGTACCTATATACTTGTCACACTTATCACGCTTAACATGCATTTATCTTATTCACACACACACGCACATGCTTATCTTATTAACAATTCATCTATACAATTATATTGGAAGCCATGGAAATGAATTCCCCTACCTCAAGTCATGCTCAAGTCATTCCATAGGTAGTTCTCTTGTGAACTCATATATAAGATCAACGCTTTAGTCCTACATTCAAAATGTCCATATACACCTTAGGAATTCTTAAGAAAGCCTAAAGGCATGTATTTTCAAAGAATTCAGACAAAAAAAAATAAAATCAAACTGACTCTGTTTCTTGTGCGAGCGAGCCTTGGAGCTCGGGCGCACGAGCCCAAAACATGCAATTTCTCGCATGACCGACTAGAATTTGACTGGCTATAGATGGTCACACAAGGACTCGTGCTAGCGAGGCTCATTTCAATTAATTCCTTGTGCGAGCGAGTCACAGAGCCCCACGGACATTCTTACACCTTTTGAAGGTTTCTTGTGCGAGTGAGCTTTGGAGCTCGTGCGAGCTAGAACCAGAGATGTTTCAGATCTTAGTTTTTCTTCAACTCGATTTTAATCACACTTCATCCATACTTCTTACACATCCTTATAAACATTAAATAACCCACTTTAAGCACATTGAGCATTGATTTCTTACCTTTAACTCGGGGATCTACCCGTAGATCGGATCGTCCTCTTTGGTACAACCAAAAGGGTTTTCAAAACCCACTCCGATCTCACCGAGCAGTTCATACCCGATCAAACCAACATTCGTAGGCGATCCTTCACGCATTCAAACACTTCACTTATATAACTATGATCAAGTGAAACTAACCTTTGGATTCAAGAAAAATCCTTCCACTTCTCTCAAACCCTTCTCTTCTCTTCCTCTCTCTCTAACTCACAAGATTTCAACCAAGCAAGTGGTTTCACGTGTGAGACCCCCCCTTAACCTAGAAATTGAGTTTGCTTATTTGCAAAGCACAAACACATTTGTTATGTGTTACCTTATTCACTAACTCCTTTCTGGTGTGAGACACGTACACACCAAAGTGTGTTTACTTGCATGGGTTCCCTTGTGAACAACGCACACCACAATCTTGCTCGCACATCACATGACTGACACGATTTACTAAATTGGATACAAAATTGGGGTTATTACAAAAAAGAGAGAGTTTACAACCGAACGTAAATCTCGAACGAACGAAAATAGAAGAAAAAGGAATCGTAATCTATGAACCTATCAAAAGAGCTTACGACTGGAGGAATTAAAACAAAGACACGAACATTCAAAAAAGAGCGAGAATAGTACAGAAAGAGATACAATCGTAGTTACGATTGTGCAAAATGAAGCTCATGCTGCTGATCACGTGAAGACTATACTGCTATGTAAAGAATTAGAAGATCTCTTGAATTAGAAGTTTGGCAACTTACAAAATTGAGAAGATTGGCAAAAAAACCATGAAGATCTCTGCTACTGAAAGAAAGGAGAAAAGTCATGCGTGGATCAACTATTTAAAGCAAGGAAGATTAGGATTAGAAATTAGAGTTATATTAGGAATCTTTTATTTTAATTATTTTCTTTAGTTAGAATTCGAATAATGTAAACCGACCCCTTATGATCTATAAATAAGAGGGCTCGACATAGGAAAAAGTTATTGAAGGAACTCTCAACATCAATTGACGACTGAAGTTGGGTTTTCTTCCGATCACCTTAATATAGAATACATGTATCATGTAAAATCATCCACAGTTCTCTGAAAGTCTTGCCTGACAACCAAGATCGAAGAAGCTGAAAGATCGACCCTTTGGATGCTTCTACTTTTGCTTTCTAGTTTAGATTTACTTTTGTACACTTTTATTGCTTTGTAAATGTCTAAAAGTTTTCGATTTGAATTGACGACTCAGTTTGAGAATTTGCATATTAGTGTAACGGTTTTACTTTTTCATTTTCAGTTTTCTTAAGTTTGATTGATGACCAAATTTCTGAAAGATTGTTAATTAGTATAAATTTTTGTTAAGGATTTCTAGTTTTTTATTGACGCTCAAATTCTAGAGGATTGTGATACGGTATAACGGTACTTTATTTTGTAAACACCCGAGGTCTGAAAGATTGTAATTGACGACCATAATTTGGAAGGAGGAGGATTTAGTTTTATTTTCTATAATTAGTTTAAATAACCCATTCTTTTATTCATATTTCTCCAGTAGATTAGAATCTTAAAAGACAAATAAAAGCTTTCAAACATATACGAAAAATCACCTTCCATGTGGGAATGATCCTATACTAGTGCTATAATTTTTATTGTGCGCTTGCAATAGGTTAAGACTTAGTACAATAATATTCACGCGATCAAGTTTTTGGCGTCGTCGTCGAGAAACTTTCACAACCCGAATTTTCCCACAAACTTTTTTGTGATATATATATATATATATATATATATATATATTTGCTTTTAAATCAAATGGGAAAAACCGAACCGTCGGGTCATACAAATCACGATCCAAATACAGAATACTTGGTGCATTCACACATATTACAGAAAATAAGGCAGTTATAGCATAATTGACAGAACTAAATATTTCACTTCTATATAGGCATATGACCGAAAGAACTAAAATAAACTACCAGTGATGACTGACCATCACCTAAACATGGTATATAAATACGTACAAAAACTAAAATTCTATAATATACCACGCTTAAATCTCAAATGTCACTGTACCAAATCCAATTGAGTTTCTCCCTCCGGTAGGTCACTTTGGATTCTTCTCAAGTCCCGAGTCCTGATCGGAAGCTATACCGGTGACATATAGTCAGGGTGAGCTAACAGTCTAAGCTCAGTAGAAGAAAAATCAATAACAATTACATCTTATCATATCAATGCATAGAGTCAAATGCAGGTACAGAACATATACGATAACATATGAAAACAGAACATGGATTCAATGATAGAAACAGAAATGATAACAAACCAGAGCTTAGATTTTCTTATTCACTATACACAATTCACTAGTTTAATACTCAAATTTCAGCATTCACTATTCAATGATTCAATTCCATTATTCACTACGTATGTACTTCACTCACGGTGTATTAGCATCACTCATAGTGTATTCACTTCACTCTGTATTCACTTCATTCACATCACTCTGTATTTTCATCATTCACTATGTATCCACTCATTCACATCGCTCTGTGTATTCACTTCACTCTGTTCATTCACCATGTATTCACTTCATTCACATCATTCACTATGTTCACTACACTCACCTTATTCAGTTCATTTTGCTACACTCACTATGTTCACTCGTTCACTATGTTCACTACACTCACTATGTTCCTCTATGTATGCTATGCAATCCGTACGGATAACTATTGTACCGGTCCACTATGTATGCTATGAAATGCGTACAGATAATCGGCGTACCGATTCACTATATATACTATGCATTGTACACTGTGTATGGATAACTGTCGTACCGGTCTACTATCCTTTGTCCACTCACTGTCACTTAATGTCATTCTTCAAAGGATTCAGTTGGTCAAGTGCAGTCGACTCATGAATTCGATTTGAATCACAGTTATCTTATTTCATTCTAAGCATTCGAATACAGTCACATTGATAAGTTCAGACTCTATTTCTAAAGTCACTACTTAAGTCAATGGGATGCATGTCAATTCAAATTTAAATGCGAGTATCAATATATGTCAAAATCTCAATTCCCTATTTCAAGTTCGAATGTTCAACACTCCTTCAAGAATTCAAGTTTCCAAACTGAAATGACAAGTTCTAGTGCACTCAATTTATATCATGAGAGTCTACGAATTGAAACAAAGATAGGTTATATCATGATATCTATGAATCACAGTCAAAAATATAATTGCCAGTGAGTTTCCACTACCATGGATTTGGAGTCGTTCAAAGCAATCCAAAGGTCCTCATCTACAATCTCCCGTGCTCAACCTAGATCACATCAAGATCATACTACGTGTCAATGGTGGCGAAAAACAAACTTGCTCGAAGTTTCCAAAAGTTTTTCTAAAAATATCTGACAAAAACATAAATAGGGGAAATCGATTGATCAATTTCGATATCGATCGTTCAATTTCCTTCAGAAAACTGGTACTTTAGTTCTCTCAGACTCAACCGATCGATCGATTTCTTAAATTGATCGTTTGATTTCAAATTCAATCGATCGATTTTCTCAAATCGATCGATCTATTACTTTAGAACTCCATACATATCTCTATTCTGTCAAAATCGATCGTTTGATTTCGACAGATTTTGTAGCCCTTCGGGTTTCTTCTTCCTCAATCCAAATCCACCAAAAATTCATTTTCAAACATTCTAATTACCCATAAACCATAACCAAACTAATTCTAATAAATCTAAATCGAATCTTACTTTCTAATCTCTGAGAGCAACTCATACGATTGTAGACACCCCCATTTTCCCTCTCGGAATATATAAAGTCGTTCGGTCAACCTTTGACCTTACCCATGACTTTTTGAATAGGACTTACCTTCTCTGAAAATTTTATAACCCTAATGTGGGGACCATGCATTGAAATAATAGCACATGACTGAACACAGGCTAAAACAATAGCTCAGTGGCTCAGACCCCCTAACCCTAATGTGGGAACTATATGCTGAAACAATAGTATATGGCATAACACAGGCTGAAATAATAGCTCTGTGGCTTAGGTCCCTTAACCCTAACGTGGGGACCATACACTGAAACAATAGTACAAGGCTGAAGGCAGGCTGAAATAATAGCTCTGTGGCTTAGACCCCCAACGTAGGGAGACTATATACTGAAATAATAGTCTATAGTCGAAATGCCGACTGAAATAATAGCCTGGCATTTCAGACCCGACTTGGACAACCCTTAATTATGTGCCTAAAACCACATGCGCAATTCAATTGCACGCAAATCCACAAGTGCACAATTAGTCCCTTCTCAGATCAAATTTCCTTTCCCCATACCACCTCGAGACTCGATTACGCGCTTCACACGGAACGCAGATTGGATTGAGTGCAACATCATAGGCGCGCAATTGGCCTACGCCCGACCTAGTCTCACAGTCCTTAACCCCCCAAGATTTTATGATTAAGCGCTTCAAATAAAATGCTTAATCGGATTGCGCACTCCAAACTAGGCGCGCAATTAGTCCTAACATGATTAGAACTAGGGAACTCGATTGACCCAGTCAACCGGTCGCTCACTGAGTCGATAACCAACTCAAAGCGATTAAGCGCGAGATAATCGGCACACAATTCAATTAAATGCTGGACAAAGGGCGCGTAATTAGAGAAAACCCTATAGAAGACTTTTTGTACTTCGACCTACCCCAAAGAGGATGAAAAAAAACATAGAGAGACACAGAACGAACATAGAGAGAAACACAAAACAACTTCGAGATTCGAGTTTCAAGTCCACCGCATCCAAGCTTCGAATTTCGAGATTCCTTTCTACCGTCCCGGCCTTCGGTAAGAATTTAACTTTTAGTTTTTGACTTTAGTTTAGTTCTTAGGTTTAGTTAGTTTTTTAGGATTTAACTATTACTATTAAATTTTCAGTCTTAGACCGTAATTTTAATATCTAGTTCTAGTTCTCAGTTTCTAGAACCAGCCCGTAATCAGACAGCCTAATTGCAGACCCTAGACTTTAATTGTGTTCTGAAATCTCAATCTCCAGTCCTATTATTAATCTCTGGTTCTAGTTCTTAGTTTCTAGAACCCGTCCTTAATCATACGGTCTGATTTTCTGATTTCGATATCGAATTTAGTCCTTAGATTTTAAATTTTAGCTTTAATTCCTCAATTTAAGATTTTAAAAATCCCAATTTATAATTCAGTTCCTAATTTCTAGTTTCATAATTTAATTCACAATTATAATCAAAAATCAATTTTAAAATCTAAAAAAGTACTATCTTATAATTCAAAATTTAATTTGCTTTAATCTCAGTCACCCGATTCGCCCAAGGGAGCTTACAGAGGGTATTCGGGAATGAGGCCAATCCTCCTTAACATAGCGAGCCCAAAACCCCTCTTCTTCGATGTTTTTAGTAAAATTAGTTCATTTACTTTAATTATAATTTTAGTAAAAGTAGTTTACTTGCTTTAATTAGAATTTTAGTAAAATTAGTCCTTTACTTTAATTAGATTCTTAGTACAATTAATTCATTGCTTTAATTAGAATTTCAATACGATTAGTATAATTGTTTCAATTAGAGTTTCACTAGAATTAATATATTTGCATTCCTAGCACAATTAAGAGACTAATATTAATTAGACTTCTAGTAAAATTAGGAAACTTAATTAATTAGATTTCTAATAAGACTAAAACATTTGAATTAATTAAATTTTCAATAGGATTAAAATATTAAAATTAATTAGACTTCTAATAGCATTAGGAGACCTTTTAGAATCACAATAGAATTAGGACACCTAAGTTTATTAGACTTCTAATAAGATTTGAACACTTAAATCAAGTAGACTTACACTAGGATTAGGATATTATAATAGTAAATCAATGCACCACAACAAATTCACATAGTTAGACTTATAGTAGAACTAGGGAATTCAAGCCAATTAGAATTACAACAATAATAAGGAAAGAAAAACTAAAGTATCTAAATTACAAAGAAGAGCTAGTGCTGCTGACGTTGGCAGGCCGACGAATCAGTAAGGAAGTAACCCACACCCACTCTAAAGGGAGATCATTGACGTATTGCAGCGTCGTTAAATATTTGCAGTTGGCGATCGCAATAAACTAGGAATCTTCCTAGAATCTCTCTTTATTTTTAACATTCAAAACATCGCATTGCCAGAGTCCACTCAGGACATAATTGGGCCACTGATTCACGGGGACTAAAAGAAACCCAGAAAAAGTGCGCACCAATAGACTAGTGATCACTATGGGACATTTTTTTGCTAAACTTTTCTTTTTTTTAGATAGTTAATTTTTATTTTATTTATTTTTTATTCCCATCGCATCATTTCAAATTCCCTTAAATATATGAGTCTTCGTCAAAGACTTGAGATGTCTAGTATACAAAGAGTGAGTTTAGGAGACCCTCCATTATAGGGATACAATGATAACCCCGTATACGAGGAAGAATCATCTTACGATTCCAGCCTATGACAACCTGAGATTAACATGGCTGGCGATCAAGAAAATCTCTTTTCTACCCTGCACACCAACAATAACCACAACGGGAGAGATAGTAACATCGGATAAAACCTCATTGCTCAACAAATTGTAGAACTCAGTATTCAGAGAATACAAAGAGGAGATGATGACGCTGAGGAATTGCTTCGAGGACTGGCTGGTGCATACGAGACCGTTAGGGCACGATAATATTCAAAAGAACAAGAACGACAAGAGAGACCGCCGCCTACCCCGAGCACAGTGTCAGCCCGTGCCTCACCATTGAGACAACCTGCTCACACATTCTTCAATGATGATTCTTTAAATAGGGCATGCCCGCGGGTCGCTCCAAAAGACACCACCTTCAAGATCGAAGATCTCCCCAAGATGCTCGAAGAATACATGGCCAAGAGAGAGCGCCTTGGTCACTCATTCGGGTTCGACAAGTTTTGTTGAGATGTCGAATTTAGTTTACCAAAGGGGTTCAAACCGCCAAAATTTACCAAATACAATGGCACGGGAAATCCAAACAATCATTTGGCCCTCTTTTACAATGATTGTCGACCCATATGTGATAATCAAGGACTTCTCATCCATTATTTCTAACGCTCATTAGAAGGAGAAGCTCTAGATTGGTTTACGACACTCTCGCTGTATAAGATAGATACATTCGATGATTTGGTTGATCAATTCTTAGACCAATATAAGTACTTGATCCAAGAGACAGGTAGTCTCAGCGATCTGATAGTGACAAAGCAAGGCCCCAATGAAGAGTTTGTTGACTTCGTTGCCAGATGGAGGAAACTCGCTACTAGGACCGGCACCTCGATGAAAGAGAAAGACTCGGTTGACATTGTCATCGATAATAGTAGAGAACAATTGTAGAGCGCGCTCGTCATAAGTAACTGTCTTGACTTCATTGTACTCCACTCCCGGGCATCCCGACTAGCGCGACACATCAAAGGTGGAGACCTCGCCCTATCCATAGTCACATCGAGAGTAGGCTCTTCTAGTGAATCAAAGTCAAAAAATAACAAGAAGGCCTTAGGAATCAAGCAGGTTAACACCATTGTCAACCAAGGACAGAACTTCGAGAACGGAAACTTCCAGGCGGGAAATTTTAGGCAGAATCAAAGCCAACAACGGTATGTAAACCAAAATCAAGGCGCGAATCAACAAAGATATGCGAACCAGAACCAAGGCCAGAACCAGAATCAGGGCCAATACAAGAATAGAAATCAATATCCCAATGCTTAACAGAACTAAAATGCAACACAGAATCGACCGGCCCACACGCAAAGCTACAATAATGTACCCCTACCACAAAATTTTGACTAAACTAGAGGCCCCTATCAATCGAGACGGGAATACTATTCTCTTTTACCTGACACAATTCCCAACATCATCCGCCTCCTTAACACGCAGAATCTCCTCTAATTCCTACAGGAAAGACCCCGACGTTGGCCAACGAATTTGGACTATAGTAAATACTGCGCATTTCATCGATATGTAGGACACAATCTGGAAGACTGCTGGATCCTACGGATGTAATCTATGATATGAATGACTGAAATTAAATTGATTGGGAATCACTCCGAAATCTTAACCCCAACAATAATCAACCCCAATAAAACATAGGAATCATTAATAACCCCATGCCCAACCACAACCAAGGAACATCGACCCAGGTCACCACCATAGACCTCCCCGGTCAATCCTCTTTCCAGCCCTCCGCCTTAATCACTTACATCCAACCCTCCAATACTTTTGCTACCCCTGTGGAAGCTCCTCCACCCCGGCACCCCTAAGCCTTGATCACCCGAATCCCCCTTCGAGCCCACCTCCTTGCCAAAAATTCACTCAGATATAAGTCCACTCCTTTAGGGCCTGAAGACCATTCCTTCATAGTCGCCCACCAGAACCTTCAACCCCTCTAAATCCTGAACCAACACCATTGCCGCTTCCCTCGCCCAATTCAGAACTCGATTATGAAGATCATGTTCTTAAAACCATAGCACAAATCACCGCATGGGTAGACAGTGTCACCCGAAAGACCCCAAGCCAAGAAGATGAAGTAAGGACCGAGTGTTTGCAAAATATTGAAGAGAGTGAACAAGAAGGACATCCTGACCCGTGCGAGACACTGGTCTCGGCTTTCCTAGAAGAAGAAGATTACACACAGTATCTCCCACCTTGAAGCGGCACAGTGCAAGTGCGCGCTCCATTTTTGAATTTCACTCACTTCACAGATACATCAATGTCGAGCAACACCGGGCTCAATCAACAGCTAACTTGCTCGATCCTTAAATCAGGAACCAATTATCCACCTCCGCCTTTTCCTTGAAATAAGGAGTCTATGAACGCATAACCACCAGAGGGAAATGTGAGAGAAAGAGTATTTAACTTGCCTCCCCCACCTTACATTATCCCTTCACCAATTCCTGCACCTCAACCACTCCAACCACTAACACCCAAGACTCATCAGCCAGGCAAAAAAATTACACTCGAGCTAGGACAAGAATATGACCTCCTACGACATCTCCAAAAGATTCCAGCCCAGATTAACTCATCAAGAAATCACCTGACCATCACCGATTGCTGCTAAGGACACTTGAAGACACACAAGTCAACGAAAACACAACATTGGATGAGCTACATCAAATCACCTCGGTCATGGCGCAACCTCCGACACTCACTTTCATGGACGCAGTCATGCCTAAAGAGTCACTCCACGGAAGTTTAGCTCCAATATACCTTACGATCATAATTAGAGGATTCTCTGTACCCCATGCGCTGGTCGATACAAGAGCAGGACTCAACATCTACCCTATCACAATATTAAAGACGCTCAAATACATGAAACAAGATGTCAGGCCCTCAGCACTATCTCTTATAGCTTATGATAGATCGTGTCGTTTTGTCAAAGGAACTATCAAACTCTAGGTTTGCCTCATAACTATAACAAAAGGTGCCACTTTCCATGTTTCCAATTCCTCCAGTACTTGCAATCTTATCTTAGGAAGAAAGTGGTTAGAGTCTATGAAGGCCGTCGCATGCACATATCACCAATGCGTCAAATTCCCATATGGGGACTCCATTATCCGTATATATGCTGATGCGCCCCTCCAGGAGATGGACACTAATTATGTGACAAGTATTCCGACAGCCCATGATTCTGTGTTGAACACGGGCCACATTTAGAAGGCCCGAATCCTCAATGAAGCGACGGTTACAGAAGTCCGTCCCCCTACCCCTCCTAATTCTCCCCCAACGCGTCAATAAAAATTAATGAGAAGAGAGGTCAGCCCAGACCTCACCAAACTCTACGACATCAACTCAACCGCGATAAAAGGTTGGGACCTTATGTATCAGCTTGGGTACATTTCTCACACCAGACTCGATAAAAACAAGCAAGGTCGAGTAGGACCCGTTGTCCCAAGGAAAATATGTAAACACATAGGGTTAGGTTACCAATCAGACAGCCCACAAGCTGACTTACTCCCTACCTCATCGAAATGGTCTCTATATGACCACTTTCTCTACGGGACCACTGAGAAAGCCAATATACCAAGGCAGAAGGATGTGTCCTTCACTAAATCCCAAGAAGTGGAGATCGAATGAATGGCTAAAATATTTAATGATTTAACAAATCTAAATGACGATATCAACAAACCACTCGAGGGAATCAAACCCTTATTTGACATAAAGGAGTTTACAGAAGAGAAAAGGGAAAACCTCTAGAACTTGAGCAACGAGTAGGAGATTGGGAATCCACCGTTGATGAAGATTTTCACATAGCAGCCTTGCAAGATGGTGGAGAGTACTTACACTCAACATGGGAAGAGGATGACACCCCACAAGAAGATTTTATCTTGCATAGCATCCGCCTTGGCCTCGACCTTGAAGGATGGGAATGTCCGTGGGACTCCCCTTGTATCGCTCACCCATACCAACCCTGCTGCAGGGCATGCACCAGCATGTTAGAACGCTTTACTAGTAGGATCCGACATTCAGCAATAGTAGGATCGAATGACTCCGACCTTGTAATGATATAAGCAAGTAATGACCTACCAGCTCGGCTACCGGCACAGGAAGAAGAAAATTTCAACATTCATCTGGTCGACCCCAAAGAGAATACTCAAGTCACTCTTATTGAGTTCGAGGAAGAGCTCAAACTAGACACTCCTCCATCCCCAGACGCGCCACAGCTCCAAATATTCTAGAAATCTCTCGAGGAAGAGTGGCAACCTCCTCCAAGTGATGATGAGGACTACTGGATAGACTTCCCTGTGCTGGAGTTAGCAGAGCAGGCCAACCAAGAACTTCAAGCATCGTCAGATCAAGAAGACGAGTTCGATATCAGCCCTAACTCTGACTTAGAAGGATGGGAATGTCCATGGGAATCTCCTTATATTTCTCACCATTACCAGCCTCGCTGCCGAACATGCATGTCCATCCTAACATACTATGAAGTTCAAGGGAAAGAGTTCACCACCCTTGAGGATCCCTTAGGAGGTCACCCTTGACAGGAAGAGCAATTGCATTATAACTCAGAGGATGATAGTTCGACCGATTACAACCTCTAGAGCCTCTTCGAAGATGAGACAGTTAATGTGATAGAGGAAATCCGAACGTCAGTACCACTGTCACGAGCATCACTTATTCAAAAAATCTCATTAAATGAGAACTCCAAAAAAAAACACCAAATTTAGAAAAAG
Organism: Chloranthus sessilifolius; assembly: GCA_021018995.1. Classification (NCBI taxonomy): domain Eukaryota; kingdom Viridiplantae; phylum Streptophyta; class Magnoliopsida; order Chloranthales; family Chloranthaceae; genus Chloranthus; species Chloranthus sessilifolius. The sequence goes on along the minus strand of CM037584.1, from coordinate 149,580,814 downwards.
TCCACATTTCCTGAAGGATCGCCCGAACGACTCTGACAGCCATCTCGCTCCCTCAGTTAGAGGAAGCAGCTCCCCCGACACCTCTTGAGGCAACCGACTTTGTACTATATCTACTATCAAAAATCAAAAAAGTAGAAAACCCTAAAAATTTAGAAATAAAAAATCTAAAAAAATCAGAAAACCTCAGGAAAGAAAGGGAACCCTTTGTCCCGAATCAACTTTGCAACCAACAAGGAGACTTTTCTCCTAAGACTTCTATCCCCCCTCCTGCACGAAGGTGCAGGACGTCTTGGCAAAACAACAAACCAATGATCATACCAGATGAGATACTTCACAACTTTGAGAGAAGGATCAATAGCCTTAACCTTCACCTTACCAAAGATCTCTCAGTCCTAAATTGTGTCGATGAAGGGCTACCTTTCACAAAATTAAATCCCCAGTGTTGCAATTTTACAGTATGAGCTTACCAAGGATGAAGAAGGAACACCAGTCACTGAGGAGGCACAGAACTTCCAACGGGTTATCAAGCGTTTTAATGAGCAAACCCAAGCTGTCGCAAAATCTACAGAAGAAATCAACTTTGGCACTGATGAGAAACCTAAGAAGCTACTAATCAGCGCAACGCTTAGCTCCAAGGAACGTCAACAAATCATACAAGTCTTATAAGAGCACCTCGACTTCTTTGCATGGTCCTATGAAGATATGCCTGGTCTAGACACAAGTTTAGTAGAACACTGTCTTGGCTTGGAAGCCGCTGTAAAGCCTGTTAAGCAGAAACTCTGAAGGATGCACCCACAACAACTCTCCAAGTCAAAGAGGAAGTTGACAAATTACACAAAGCCAAATTCATCCGAGTCGTCTTTTACCCCAAATGGGTTGCCAATATAGTGCCTGTCGCTAAGAAAGATGGCAGAGTACGAGTTTGCATTGACTTCTGAAACCTCAACCAGGCATGCCCAAAAGACGATTTCTCACTTTTGTACATTGACACTCTAGTTAATAACACCACTGTACATGAGATGCTATCCTTTATGGATGATTTCTCTGGGTATAATCAAATTAAATTAGCTGAGTCTGACCAAGAGAAGACTTCTTTCACCACACTATGGGAAAGCTACTGCTATGCCGTCATACCTTTTGGGCTCAAGAATGCAGGAGCCACGTATCAATACGCCATGATGGCTATCTTCCACGGCATGATGCATAAATGTGTAGAAGTCTACATCGATGACATATTAGTGAAGTCCCAAACATGGGCGGGACATATTGAAGCACTCCAACTGGTGCTACAAAGAGCTGAGAAATATCAGTTAAAAATGAACCCAAAGAAATGTGTTTTCAGAGTCACTTTCGAAAAATTACTCAGTTTCATAGTCAGCAAGAGAGGGATCAAAGTCGACCCTGCAAAAGTCAGATCCATCCTTGAGATGCCACCTCCCTATAATATTAAAGAATTACGAGGCCTGATAGGAAGATTGTAATCCATCAGGAGATTTATCTCCCAGCATTCAGATAGATTGGATCCTTTCTACTGACTACTTAAAGGAGGAACTGAGTACAAATGGGATGACCAGTGCCAGCAAGCCTTTGATAACATTAAAAAGTACCTCCTTAACCCGCCAATAATATGGCTACCAGTTCCTGAAAGAGCCCTAATCCTCTATCTCTTAGCAAATGATAAAGCAATGGGAGTAATTCTAGGACAATACGAAGAAGATGGCAAGAGAGAGAAGGCTATCTACTACCTTTATAAGACAATGGTCGAGTACAAACGAAAATATATTTCAATGGAGAAGACCTGCCTCACATTGGTGTGGGCCTCAACCAAATTACGGCACTACTTTGGGGCACATAAGATACTAGTACTAGCCCGAATGAATCATCTGAAGTACGTATTTGAAAAGCCTACAACATCATGAAAGATTGCTCTCTGGCATATGCTATTGCAAGAATTCGACATCACTTATATCATGTAGAAGTCGATCAAAGGATAAGCAATGACTGATTATCTCATAGATCTCCTACTCTCGAGCAATGAGCCCACACACACGGATTTCCCCGATGAAGACCTACTCACAATTCATAACGAAGAGCTCGATAAGACGTCATGGACCCTTTATTTCTACAGTGCTCTAAATCATAAAAGGAAAGGTATCGGGATAGTCCTACTAAGCTCGAAAAGAGTTGTTATACCTAAAGCTTTTCAACTAGACTTCACTGTCACTAATAATGTCATGGAATATGAAGCTTTCATAGCTGGACTACGAGCAGCACTCCAATTAGGTGTTAAACAGTTGAAAACCATCGGTGATTTCAAGCTCGTAATCTCACAAGTTATAGGAGAATGGAAAAATAAGGAAAGAAGACTGATGGCATATCTAAAAACTGCTCAATATTTGATAAAGAAAATTGAAAGAATCTCTTTCAAATTAGAAAACGAGCTCGCAGACTTCCTTGCCACGTTAGCCTCGGTCATCCAAATACTCATCGGACAAAGTACCAAGATATTCTCTGTCGAAAAGCTGACAGTACTCTCCCACGAGGTAGCATGGATAGTCAAGAGAGAATTACCAGTCCTCCCCAAGAGCACGAGACCAAATGAAGCAATCACTCCAAAAAATTGTGTTAAGTCAGAAACCGAAGTCGTTATATTCAGGTTTGAAAAATCACCAACCGACGACGGACAGCCATGGTATTTTGACATCTGGAACTTCCTAAAACATCAACACGTTCCTCCATATGCCACGAAGATCGAACAAAAGACTATAAGGAACTAATGCGCTCGATTCTGCATACTCGGTGAAATATTATATAAAGAAGCTTTCACCAAAGGAGTACTGCTATAATGCGTCACAACCGTTGAAGGATAATATATCATTCGAGAAGCACATGCCAGTGCCTGTGATGCCCACACCAGTAGATAGAGAATCATAGATCAAATCATACGATAAGGCTACTTCTGACCGACAATGATAAGAGACTGCCATCTCTACGTCTAATTCTACAAATAATGCCAAGAACACACTGCACTCATCAAAGCTCCATCAGTTGCATTGAACACTATGACCTCACCATGGCCATTTTGGATGTGGGCTTTCAATGTCATCGGACCTTTCACAGATACAGTTGGGAACACTCACTAGCATGCGTTCATACTTATGACAATCGAATACTACACCAAATGTGCCGAAGCTGAGTCATATGTTAGAATCACCGCTTTAACACTCGTGAGGTTTATCATTCAGAATATCATCACTAGGTTTGGAGTACTCAGGATGTTTGTCACCGATAATGGACTGCAGTTCATCACACAGAGAAGACGAAGAAGTTATGAAAGAAGTTTAGAATCAATCTACGCCACTCATCATCGTTCTACCCTCAAGGAAATAGATAAGTAGAAGCTATAAACAAAACTCTGATTCGAATTTTGAAGTACACAGTAGAGACAAGCAATCGAGCCAACTGGCACAAACGACTACCAGAAGCACTTTGGGCCTATAGGACCTCTATTCATACGGTCACTGGCTAAACTCCCTACCTCCTTACCTACGGGATGGAGGTAGTCCTACCATATGAGATACAAGTACTATCCTTATGGATTTAACTCGATGATGAGCTATCCTTAGACGAGAGGATAATTGCCCTACTCGCACAGCTAGAGCAACTCGATGAAACACGTCTAAGGGTAGCGGATCACGCTCAGGTATATCAGAGGAGAGTGGCCATGGCTTATGATAAGAAAGTCCTCTAACAAATCCTTAATATTGGAGAATTAGTCTTGAAGAAAATCATGCCTTCCAAGCACGCCCATCTGAAAGGGAAACTAAAATCAAACTGGGAAGGCCCTTACATTATAGCAGCCACATACCCTATGAATGCATACAAACTGGCGAACCAAGATGGGGAAGAAATCCCTAGCCCTTGGAACGCCATGTACCTTTGAAAATATTTCCCTTAGCCCTATGATCATCACATCCCGTGGTCAGATACTTATACTTATTACCCCCGTAGTTGTCACGACCCATTCATTGGTCGTACGCCATCAATTCTCAGAATATCCTTACAACCCCTAATTTATCGCCCACTTTCTTATTTGGGTAAGTTGATCAAAGGACTAGTGACATACCTAACCTCTTCAAAAGTGTAAGTAACACCCAATCCTCATTTCCCTTCTCTCGCCATTGGTGGAGGCATTAGAGCAAAGAAAAATAAAGATATTAGGTTCAATCGAAACTCATTATTCTCACGCTAGCAGGATGCTTTCAAAAAAAAAATATACATATATCCAAAAAGAATATGAGAGAGAGCAATACGACGAATGAGCAAGTCAATGAGCTCAGGGAAGCATAAGCAGGCCTTGAGGACATCTCTGGTAACTTTACTAGAAATATATAAGCAAGTTGTGAGGGCATCCCTGATGTCCCGGTACTACTAGATGTCGTCGTAAGGTGGCGGGAGGAGGATAAACTCCTGCTGACCATAGAATGTGAGATTTTGATGGTACCGAAATATGATGAAGAGCTCAATCATGACACCCTATATCCCCTGAGGAAAAGATTGGTACTCATCCCTTTTGCAAAGCATTAGTTACAAACTACTCCCCACATCATTGAGCCTTACCCCTTCACTACCTTTTTTATTTTTTGGACGATAAATTAAAAGCTTTTCAGGTTATTCTAAAGAATGAAATAGAAAACCAATGAATGACGACTAATGCAATCACTCACTTATCTACCACACCCTCTTTGATAATAACCATGGGATAGGATGACCACCACCTGAACATAGACCCCGATATACAACTGATACAATCAAAGTGACCTTCCCCGGTTCGATGACAATACTGATGAATTTTCTTCAAAACTAACTCACGAAATACCCATGGTTTCTTATAGACCCAAAGTGCTCATCTAAAACTCAAAAAAGCTTCATTGCATCTAGGCATTGGGGCATTTTTTTTTATCAGAAGGAAAATCACCTTAGAAGCACCGACTCGTCTATAAAGAAGGTACAGAATAGTGAAGTCACCATCCGGAGAATGCTACCGAAGATGCTATACTACGATCCTACCACGCTCCTATACTAGGGCATTTTTATTTTATTTTATTTTATTTTTTTAGTTATTTGCTTTCCCTATTGCACTATTTTCATTTTCTAAAAAGAAAAAAAAGGAAGAAAGAAAAAAAAAAAAGAAAAAAAGCGCATATATCCATCTTTACTACCCCGCCCCGGTTTGAGATACTCACCCCCCTTGACAACTAGCAAGGGGGAGAACAAAAATTGTTGATAGCCTTGCCTTTATGTGTGTAGATACAAAGCAACCTTCAACAACCACCGGCCCAGCTTAGGAAGCATCCGAGTCTCGATGATAACTGACGACACTAAAAGCGAAAGGCAAATGCAACGGGTAACTAAAAGAAAAGGAGCAAACACAAGTAAATCGAAACCCACCCAAAAAAAATCTCTGTATATATATATATATATATCAAAATAGTTTTTTTTACATCTGTCATAGGGGGCATACCCCCTATATATACAATGAACACGCACAATGAATACAAAAAATACACATGCACCCGTACTCCCTACGCTGTCGCTGGGATGGTCGATCACTGCTGTCCCTAGTATCATCAGCCCGGAGATCCGTAGACTGATCTTCTAAAAATATAATCTTGGCACCTAGAGTCCATGGAACCTCTAGAAGATGAGGCCCCGCTACTGAACCCCCCTCACTCGCCTGACTAACAGATCGCCTTAATCGAGAATGAGGAGGATACCCAGCAAGATACTCATGAATAACCAAACCCTCATGAACATAATCTCTGACACAATCATGTGTCGTACGACGAGGCTGCCCGACTGAGGAACCCATAGCCCTCGACTCCGATCCAGCGACTTGACCAACTATCCCACGCACTCCCCGCTGGCTCCTCGTCCGACGATACTGCAGCTGATCTAAGGTCACCTACATCTCTGCCCATGTCGTCCGAAGCATCGCCTCCAACAACTCAGTCCGAGTCCTCTGGGCAACCATGATCTAGACAAATAGGTCCTCGCGGCTCTGCGTGTCCCCAAGAATCCATCTCGCCCCATGAGTGGCACGTGCTCGCGCCACCTTTAGACGCGCCTCCTCAAGCTCACGTACTTGCCTTACCGCACCGAGTCAAAGAAAGCCAATATATATACATACAAATATTTATAAAAAAAAAAAACTTTGAAAAGAAGAGAATCATACCAGATCCACCCTCTCTCCGAGAAGGCGTTCAACCGTCGCAGCGATCACTGGATCAGCAGACGGCATAGAAGGAATAGCAAACGTAGGCGGCTACAACAAGAATAAACATATACATTAGATAACATGAATGATGGCAAATAAACTATAAATGAATCAACTAAAACATACTTGAGAAGAAATAGGGGCAGACCACTGAAGGGGAGCCTTAGGAGTGAAGTCCGGAACAACCTACCCAAAGAACCAAACAAACCAACACAAGATACGTAAAAACAAAATAAAATGAAATAACATAAACTGAATTACACCAAACTAGAAACTATACCTGACTCTCGGGGCGTAAAGAGGAAGCAGTCACTTCCCTCGTCTGAAAGTCGTTGGCGACCTGATGCTGAAATACCACATGGTGTTAGTAAACTGTTAAGAAAAGTGAAACAATAACACCCAACGAACTACTACAATCATACCTGGGTCAAGAGATTGAGGAAACTCTCCCAACGCTCTAGCTCAGCCCGTAGCTGAGCCATCGCTGGATCCTCCTGACTAGAAGTGGCAACTGAGGAAGGATAGAATACCTGAACATAAGCCCCCGTGGTGGAAAGCTCTGTCCTCTGCAAACATTGACTAATGTGCCAAAACTAATCAGAATCCACAAAATACCAACAATTAATAAACCAAGGAAGACACTTACCAATCGATCAATCTCAGATTGTAGACTGGCCTCCACCTCCCAGCTGGCCTGCTGCTGACCGCGTAATAACTCGACCATCGTCGCATTACTGGCAATCTCAACTTCCCTCTCGGACTAACCAAAATGAAAATGAGACATAACAACTATATCAGAACGGCTGGAAAAAAAAATTGAGTCAACATAATATATTAACAACTAGACCAATGAAATAACTCACCAGGAGCCATCGAGTCTCCACTAGTTGCACCCTGATCAATCTCGCCCTCCTCCCTGATCACCACCTAGTGACCCTCTGGTACCTCCTCTCTCAGTACCACCCCGACATCCTCCTCTAAGGCGTCGAAATCGGCCCGAGCCTTGAAAGTCTCACCTATCTCCCCCATCATCAACTCCTCCATCTCAAAGGTAGTAAAGTCGGGTCTACCACTACCCTCAGACTCCATCCTAGAAGAAAGAGCTTGAAAAATAAGGAAGAACGGAAGAAACGACGCCTAAAACGGATGATCGGATCGCATGATATCCCGAAAACATGAAAACTAGAGTGCAATAAAACAAGGAAATAGAGAATCAAAGATAAAAACGGATAGCATGGGGAGAATGAAGATTTTGAAGTATATATAGAGAGTGGCCAAATAGCGCACTTGGACCGACACGCTCAATACAACCACGTACCATAATCCCCATGCTTAATCCCAATTACACACCTAGCCTTAAATGTGTAAACAGATCATCGCCCGCTCAAATTAACCCGACACCCTGATTGCACGCAGCTTGCCCGACACTTAATCATCTCGAGTGCCTGCACCACAGCGTGTGAATGCCAAAGGTCACCCGCATAGTGACCAGGTGCCGCTCCAATCCCGCATCCCATGCCACACGTTTAATTTGGTTAAACAGTGAGGAGCTGACGCGCAATAACCTTCTGAATCCCTCAAACGCTCGCGCCCATTTCGGTGCGCAATTTGGTTATGCCCCTAGAGTGAAGTGAGTAATTTCCAAAAATATATATGCCAATAATAGTAGAGTTACAGGCCTAAAATTAGGAGATTTTCAACACTAATTACCTATCCAAATTATGCCCTTGCTAAGACCAACCTAAAAACACTCCTAACTTAGATGATGTACCCCGAAAAGTTTAGAAAAAAAAATGCCCCCCATCACTTACGCACTTGAGCATAGACCAAACTAAACTAAACCAAAAATGCTCCCAACACATTCCAAAACAAAATAATAAGTAAACCGAATCAAACCAAACTTAAATAAAGAAACATTACACTCAAAATATATAAAGTAAGCTACAAAGTAAACCAATATAAAAATTTACTAAATATAAGCAACCACGAATTAAAAAAAAACAATACAATCGCATAAATAAAATATATAATTACAAAATACATCAAGGGTATACCCTTTGATTATACAACTTAAAATTTTAAAACCAACACGTTCAGGCAGTGCCCAAATCTAAATTTATTCAGGAAATAAGAAATCTCGGAGAAGCCCGGAGTAGGAACGCACCCCAAACGAATTCTGACAATGACAACCTTTCCTTGCCTCGAACCGAGAGAAAAGAAAGAGTGGCTCACGAAAAGTCACCCAGGACCTGCGAGATCCGCCTATGGAAGCTCACCTTGGAAAGCATAACAAGGAGGAGCAACTAACACCAAATTCGCAGAGCCTACCAAGGAAAGATAGGCGTCGATCACGAGAACTCTGACCATGCCTTATCCTTGGGTTTCCTTTCTACCACCTTTAACTCTTCCATCTCTTCTCCCAATAGGGTGACGCTTCGAGTTGGATTGATAGCACCAACCCTAGCGCCAGCTCGGATTCCCAATCCCGTCCATTCCCAATAATTCAGTTAATACCCGAGATACAAAACAAAAAGGAAGAAAAGACATTAATGAACAAATGAACAAAAATGCCTTAGATCATAAACACAAAATATGCCCCAAAACTTTTAATCTGAAGCTTGAAGTAAAATTCAAAATAAAACCCAAAGCCTTTGGCTCACATTTATAAACTACACTTCCTAAACCACAAGGTGACAAGTGTTACATTTTTAAACCCTTCCAATCTAATTAAATCTAAACCAAACACAGACCACCCTAAAGACCACAATCCGTGACAAATCTAAATAAACCACTAATCACACAACACTTACCCTTAGGAAACACAAATTCACCACAAGTCTAGATAACCCAATAGGATTAAGGCACCAAACACCCATGTAGAATCTTTTAAATTAAATCTTAAATTCACACAACTTAAATGTTGAATCAAACAAAAGACTAAGACTAAAAACCTTTAACATGGGACTCACCCTCTCACCATGACAAACGTTAAAGCCCTTCAATCTTAAAAAATTAAATCTTAAAGCTTAAAGTAAATATAAAAAAATATAATACTAAATATCGAAATGAACACAACAAATATCTTTTTATTTATATAACCAATTCTTTTTATACATTTATCACCGGAGGCATACCTCCTGAATATACAACCCAAAATGAAAACCTAAAATGCTAACCTACAACCTAAATCAAAGACCGAATCCGAAACGGACATAAACCAAGGACTAGACTCGACTCAAAGCATCCAATTGGAGGCTTCAGGGAGGATTGGTTGGGTAAGACATCCCTCCACTCATAACACCTTCTCTTCCTCCATTTTCACCTCCTCCGCCACCGCCTCCTCAATGCTACCTTCACTGCTCCTTAAAAGGGAATGATGTGAAGATCGATCTTCTCTTTCCCAATATCGCCCATTCTCATAATAATGCAAATCCCGAGCAACACCTTAGGGTGAAGATTACGCGAAATCACGAATATAGGAAGAAACGACATCTCAATCGGACGGTTAGATCACGCAATATCACCGAAACACGGATTTCAGAACATAAAGGATTCAGAAAAAGTAAAACTTGAGACTAAACCGTGAGATGCAAAATAAATGAAAGCTCCCTTGCTTATATAGAGTGCGACCTTATTCACACGCCAGGACACATGCACCCAACTCAGTCACGCTCAGAGCACACTGCGCCCAATATAAATCACACGCGCTGAACAGAGCACGCAATGAAACCATCGCCCGCGCAATATAAATCACACGCGCCCACTATAGACTGCGCAACCCCATTATACGATCCATTTACATTGCGCAATCCGAAAGGTCGCCTGCACAGTGACCTGGTGACATTTGAATTATGTGCTTATGACACCGCGGGTAATCCGATCACACATAAACATCCAAACTTGCAAATACTCCATTGAACTTTCAATTGCACGCTCAAAAATAGGCAGGCAATGAGATTAAATGCCCAATACAAGGCGCGCAATATCCTAACTTTAGCTAAATTCATCTATCCTCACTCCTTTTATCCCAACTCAGTTAAGATTATTCTCCCATATCCCATCGCGTAACCTTACAGGAAATATTGACCGCGCCCCTGGTCCCATTGCAACAAGACATATATGTTGGTGCGCACTTTTTCTGGGTTCCTCTTTGTCCCCATTGAATCAGTGGCCCAATTCTATCCAAGTAGACTCTAGCGATGCAGCATTTAGAATGGTGGAGGTAAAGATAAATAAAAAGGGGTTTTCTAGGAAGATTCCTAGTTTGTTGCAATCGCCAGCTGCTGATATTTAATGACGCTGCAACACGTCAATGATCACACTTTAGAGCTAGTGTAAGTTGCTTCTTTACTGAATCATCTGCCTGTGAACGTCAGCAGCTAGACTCTTCTTATAATTTAGAAAGTTTAATTTTCCTTTTCTTTCCCGTTATTGATGTAGTTCTAATCAGTTTAGATTTTCTAATTCTATTGTGAGTTTAGTTGTGTGGGAATCTATTATATTAGTATTATAGTTCTATCAGGAGTTTAATTAATCTTGGTTTCCTACTCTTATTAGAATTTCAATTAATTTAGTGTCCTAATACTACTAAAAGTCCAATTCATATCAGTCTCGTAATTGTACTAGGAATGCAAATGTATTAATTTTAATGAAACTTTAATTAGATCAAGCATGCTAATTATATTGAAATTCTAATCAAAATAAATATGTTAATCTGCCTAGAGTTCTAACTGGAGCAAAGATAATAGTCCTGCTAGAATTCTACTAGGAATAAAGGAATGATTTTACTATGACTCTAATTAAAATAAAGAAACTAATTTTGCTAGAATTCTGATTAGAGTGAGAAATTAATTATACTAAGATTCTAATTAAAGTAATGAATTATCTATGCTAGAATCCAATTAAATTAAAGGACTAATTTTTTTCTAGAATTTTAATCAAAGCAATGAATCAATTATACTAAAATTCTAATAATAAAAAGGATTATGCTAAAATCTAATATAGCGAGGAATTAATTATGCTAGATCTATCTAATTAAAATAAAGGAATTAGTTTTATTAGAGTTCTAACCAAGCCAGTTATTCCAAGGATCTAATCAAAAGAAAGCATGCAAATTAATTATACTAAAATTCTAAGATACAATCATGGAATTGATTTTCTAATCCTAATTAAAGCAACAAAATAATTCTAAAGAAAGGGTTTTGGGCCCGCTATGCTAAGGAGGATTGGCCTCATTCCCGAGTACCCTCCGTAAGCTCCCTTGGGTAAATCGGGTGGCTGAGGTTAAAGTAAGTTAGGTTTTGGACTATAATATTATATTTTTGGCTTTTTGGAGTCAATTTCGGGATTATAATTATGGATTAAATTAAGAAACTAGAATTATAGAAACAAATTAATATTTGAGATTTTTAAAAATATTAAACTAAGAAATTAAAACCAAAATTTAAAATTTTAGGACTGAATTTGGGTCCAAAATCAGAAAATCTGACCGTATGCTTAAGGGCTGGTTCTAGAAGCTAAGAACTAGAACCAGAGGTTAATGATAGGGCTGGAAACTAATAATTTAAAATGGAATTAAAGCCTAGGGTTGGTAAATTAGACCGTCAGATTAAGGACTGATTCTAGAAACGGAGAACTAGAACCAGATATAAATGATTATGGTCTAAAAGGGGTGCTACAATCTAAAACTAAAAATTTGATATTAATAATTAAAACTAAGAGAAATCCTAAGTCCAAACCTAAGATTTTTACCTAGGATCGGGGCTGCGGAGAGAAATCTCGAAGATTCAAAGCTTGAATCCTGAAATCATGGCTATGTTCCTCTATATGTTCATTCTCGGAGTTCTCTAGTTTTGAAATCCCAAAAAAATACGTTCTCTCTCGAAATTGCCAGCCTCTCCCAAGGCGAATTAGAAAAAAATCTTTTATAGGTTTTCCTCCAATTAAGAGCCCTGTTTCAGGCGTTTAACTAGATTGTGCTCCGGTCTCCCAGTGCTTAATCGCTTTGAGTCGGTCACCGACTCACTGAGCTACCGACTGACTTGCTTAGCGAGTTTCCTAGTTCTAATCATGTTAGAACTAATTGCACGCATAGTGTGGAGTGCGCAATCTGATTAAGCGCTTCTTTCTAAGCATTTAATCGTGGAAGCTTAGGGGTTAAGGACTGTAAGACTAGGTTGGGCGTAGGCCGATTGCGCGTTGGTGGTGAGGCGCTCAATCTGATTACGTGTGCCAAGTGGGACATGTGATCGAGTGAGGTGGTCTGGGAAAGGAAGCCTAGTCTAAAAGGGGACTGATTGCACGTCTGTAGTTTAGCGTGCGATCGAATTAGGCGCATGGTTTTAGGCACGCAATTCGGGGCTGTCCGGGTTCGAGTCTAGTAAAAAATGTAAGACTATTATTTCAGCCTACATTTTTACTATATACTATTATTTTAGTATATAGTCTCTCTATGCTAGGATCTGAGCCATAGAGCTATTGTTTCAGCCTGTGTTTAGCCATGTACTATTGTTTCAGTACATGGTTCCCACATTAGGGTTAGGGGGCCTAAAAATTTGAGACTATTGTTTTAGTCTGCATTTCGACTATATACTATTATTTCAGTATATAGTCTCCCTAAATTGGGATCTGAGCCACAGAGCTATTATTTCAGCCTGCGTTCAGCCATGTACTATTATTTCAATGCATGGTTCTCACATTAGGGTTATGAGGTCAAAGGTTGATCGAACATATTTGTATATTTCAAGAGGGCAAAATTAGGGTGTTTACAGATGCCCCTCTTCGGTGCGCTCTTGTGAAGTAAGAATCCATCGAAGAAGTAGACACCCATCATTCGAGGTGTCTTCTTGTTTCTCTTGGAAAATCATAAATGTGAACTGGGGATGTTGACATGACATGCTTGCCTTTCTTATCTATCAACGTAAGCTAAAATGGAGCATTCAAGGGCCCAGTGATAGCTGTTGAAAGGCGTATTCCATGCTATGGTTGCCCAAGGGTGATCCCATCGCGTATCATGACCTGCTGTCATAGACAGTCGACGGGGGAAGTCAGCGTATCCTATTCTATGGGTGCAAGGGGCATCCCGTCGCGTGCCGTAACCTGCTGTAAGTGACAGTCAAATAGAATGGAGAATCACCATATCCTAATCTATGGGTGCAAGGGGCATCCCGCCGCATGTTGCGACCTGTTGCAAGGGGCAGTCAAACAGAGGGGTATGACGTAGTCGAGGTACTAGGGGGCATCATACAAATGTCCATAACTAGGTTTAGGGACTGATAATAATATAATGCAATATAATATCGAAGGCTTTTGCAAGTCATGTCATACTGGGCGCGTCATTGCTCACACCAATGTGCGTCAAGTGTTCCTTTTCTGATAAGCGTTTGTAAGTTCTTAGATTAAATATACTCAGTGTTCAATTTCCCAGGGGAATGGCTGGTTTGGGCTGGTAATTTGTGGTGAAATTTGGTAGGGGAGTCTCTTTGTTTATTTTTTTTATTTGGTTTCTTTCTTTTGGTAGTTTGATTGTTTCTTTTTTCTCTTTTTTTTTGGAAAGTAAAAGATATTTTTTTTAAGGAGTAAGTAAGGGGTTTTTAAAATTTTGAGAGTTTAACTTAAGATCAATTCGGTGGTAAAACGACGAAAAATGTGGCTTCTGAGACGTCACTGAGCAGATCCATCGGTACGGGATTTGTGGACCTGACCGTTTATGTGATTGTCAAGATGACACTTGACATGCCGGATACTCCGTCTAACGTTCTCGACGAATACTGATGATTGTCTCTTATGAGAGGACTACAGTGATTCACAAGTCAAGAGAGATAGGTTTTGAAAATATTTAACTTTATCATAGCTAACTGTATTTATAAGCAATATCAAGTAATTGAAAAGTCGATAGTACTTACCTGGGAGTGATACTTACCTGAATTATGCGTCACTTGTATGGTCCGTGATGGGACTGATGGGTTGTTGGGGTGATGCTGTGATGGGACTTTGGAGATTCTTCCTCTTTTTTTATTGTCCATTGTGGCGGAGGTTGGCAGTCGTCGGTGTGATGTAATGTCTTAGAGAAGTGATGTCACGATGGGACTTGGGGATTCTTCCTTTCTCTGGTTGTGTGCCGAATGAGTCTTGGTGGGACATGGGGATTCTGACAGGATGTTTGCGCTGAACTTGGCATTGGTCGGATGCAATGGGACATGGGAGGAGTCCCGAATCTTCATGCATTTCTACTGCGATGGTGTATGGTGACCATTATGTAGCGAGCGATTCGGGGAGGGGGCTTTTATCTTTTAGCAATGGGTCACGATCGAGCTTTCTCCCTTTTCATCATTTGGCGTGGCAGGTGTTGTTTAAGCTTTTCGGGTAGTGATGTTTGTGATGGGAAGTGGGTTGAGCATAGTTAGCGGTGGGACACTGATAAAATATTTGCGCGATAGATATGTCCTGTTTCTTTCTTTGGCCGATCTTTGATTGTGTGAGATCATGTTGTGGTTGCGTTGTGATTGGCTTAGTTTTTGGCTTCTCACGAGAGGATGTGTGGTGGCGTGATTGATTTATCGTGATGGGACTAGATATTGAGGTGGCGTCATGTGTGTGCATCTTATCGTGATAGGACATGTGTGATGGGGTTACGCGATGGGTTAGGGGTAAGTGGCCGTGTTATTTTTTGAACAGCATATGAGGCCACTCGATGGGACAGGAGAATTTTGATCAAAATGGGGTGGAAAGGTGTGAGGGTGGAATAATTGGGGTATTGTGAGCTTGGTACATGGCGCTTAATATTATTGCGCGTCTATTTCCTGGCGTGCTATCACAGGTTCGACGGGCCGTTTACACGTATGTGGGTTTGCGTGTGATCGAGGCGTCACCAGGTCACTGGGTGGGTGACCTTTCGTATTACACGGTTCGTGGGAGTCGCTTGATGAGGTTACACATTTTGTAGTGAGCGCGTGATTGGAGCGTCGCGCTGTTGGCATAAGCTATGGTTCAGTTGCGCTCTCGGATCGGCCGTGTTTATAATGGCGCATTATTGCAATCTGGCGCTAGAATTAAAGCGCGATGTGTTTGGGCGATTAGATTAAGTACTCTATATAAGCAGAAGTCTTCATATGGCTATTCTCATTCCTACAGAAGTTTTAATCTAAAGGTTTTACTTTTTCTAGATATTTTATGTTCTGAAATTCATGTTTTAGCGATATTGAGCGATCTAATATTCTGATTGGGATGTCATTTCTTCCTATGTTCATGATTTCACGTGATCTTCGCTTTGAGGCGATGCTCAGAGATGTCATTATTCTGGGAATGGGCAGTATTGAGAACAAGGATGCTACTCTTCACATCGGTCCCTTTTAGGGAGCAGTGAAGGAAGCATTCAGGAGGCGGCGGAGGAGGAGGTGAAGATGGCGGAAGAGAAGGAGTAACAAGTGGAGGGATATGTTTCCCAACCAATCCTTCCTGAAGCCTCCGATTAGATGCTCCAAGTCTGGCTGTAATCCTTCTGAGGCCTCCGATTGGGAGTTCTGCTCCTCGCTTTGTGTCGATTTCGAGTCTCTGGCTTGCGTTTTGGGTTGTAGATTAGGTTTTAGGTTTTCGTTTTGGGTTGTAAATTCAGAAAGTATGCCTTCGGTGATACTTATAAAGTTTTTGAGTTACAAATAAAGAGACATTTTTTTTGTTTTATCGTGCTTGTTTATTTGTTTAAACTTATTAATGGATTGGTTGGATTTATTTGATTTGTTTGATTTATTTTAGGATTTAATTTAGCTTAGAGTTTATCCCGATATTAGTTTGCTTTATGGGGTTTGTTTAGAGGGTTTAATTGGTTCTGATGGGTTTGACGGGGCATTTTTTTTGGTCCCTCACAAGTCAGGATCTCATTTTAGAGAGTTTTTTTTGAATTTAAAGTTTAAGGTATTTTGTTTTAGTCTTTTGTTTGACTTGAGATGACACTTGTTAGAAGGTGTGAGTTTTTTTTTTTTTTCAAAAGTTCTGGAAGGGTGTTAAGTGTTTGATTCCTATTGGCTTATCTAGACTTGGGGGTGGATTGGTGTTTCCTTGGAGGGGTAAGTGTTGTGTGATTATTGGTTCATCTAGGTTTGTCATGCATTGTGGTCTTTCAAAGGGATATGTGTTTGGTTTAGATTTAATTATATTGGAAGGGCTTTCAAAGGTGTGACACTTGTCATTTTGTGGTTTGAGGGGTATGGTTTATAAATGTATGTTAAAGACATTTTTTTTGTTTTGTTTTGTGGTTCAAGCTTAGGGTTAAAGTTTTGGGGCATATATTTCTTTTGTCTTGTGATTTAGGACATTTTTATTCGTTAATGTCTTTTCTTCTCTATTTTGTATCCCGAGTATTGAACCCGAAGAATTATGATTATTGAGTGGGTTATTGAGAATGGACGGGATTCGGAATTCGGGGTAATGCTAGGGTTGGTGCTATCGATCCAACTTGAAGTGTCACCGCATCGAGAGAAGAGATGAAAGAGAAGAAGGTGGTAGAAAGGAAACCCAAGGATAAGGCAGAGTCAGAGTTCTCGTGACCGATTCCTATTTTTCCTCGGTAGGCTTTGCGGATTCAGTGTTATTTGCTCCTCCTTGTTATGCTTTCTAAGGTGAGCACCCAAAGGTGGATCCCACCGATCTTGGGTGGCTTTCTGTGAGCCACTCTTTCCTTTCTGTCGGTTTGGGACAAGGGGAAGAGGCTATCACGGCTAGAATTCATTCAAGGCATACCCTTTCTCTGGGCTTCTCTGAGATCTCTTGTTTCTCGAATAAATCTGGATTCAGGCATTGTCTGAACGTGCTGATTTAAATTTCTTATTTTAAGTTGTATATTCAGAGGGTATGCCCTTGGTGTATTTTGTAATTATTTTATCTATGTATGAAGTGATTATGTTTTTTTAATTCTATTTGTGGTTATTTATATTTAGCAACTTTTAGTTTAGTTGACTGTGTAGCTTATTTGACTTGTTTTGAGTGCAAGGTTTATTTATTCAAGTCTGGTTTGATTTAATTTATTTATTTTGGATTTGGGGTATGTTGGGGACAATTTTTTTGGTTTAGTTTAGTTTAGTTCAGGTGTATAAACAATGGGGGCATTTTTCAGTTTAGTTTGATTTTAGTTGTAGTGTGTAAGTGATGGGGCATTTCTTCATTTTTTGTTTGTTTAGTTTGGTCTTAGTTGAAGTGTATAAATGATGTTGGAGGGGGGGGCATTTTTTTTAGTTTTTGATTTGAGGTGTGTATGTCCTAAGTCAGAAGTGTTTTTGGATTGACTCTAACAATGGCATAGTTTAGGTTGGCAGTCAATGTCGGAAGTCTTCCTAATTCGGTCCTGTGAACCTGTTGTTCTGGGCACATATTTTTTGTTTTTGGGGAATTGCGCGCTTCACTCCGAACTCATAAACTAATTGCACGCCGGAATGGGAGCGTGCGTTTTAGAGGGTCAGAAGGCCATTAAGCGCCAGCGTCTGGTTGTTTAATCGAATTCAGCGCAAGTCATGGGGCACAGGATTAGGGTGGTGGCTGGTCACTGTTGCAGTGACAATTGGCATTTGCCAGTGCTGGTTCGGGCACTTGATATGCTTACGTGCCTGGTAGGAAATGCGCAACCAAGTGATCAGGTTAGTTTGAGCAGGCAATAATCCGTTTTAACTCCCTATTACAAGCATTTGATCTGGATTAAGATCACGATTAGTGGTGTGTGATTCAGTTGCGCGCGTGAGTTTACGCTCGCGATTTGGCCATGTTCTATATATAGTTCAAAAACGTCTCATTCTTCCCATGCTATCCATTTTGGTCTTTGATTCTTGGTTTCCTTGTGCTCTATTTTTCATGTTTTCGCGATATCTTGCGATCTGGTCGTCCATTTCAAGCACCGTTTCTTTCATTCTTTCCAGTTTTTGAGTTCTCTGTTCTATGATGGAGTCTGAGGGTGGTGGTAGGTGTGATCTTACTATTTTTGAGTTGGAGAGGATGATGATGGGGGAGATAGGTGAGGCCTCTGAGGCTCATACCGATGCTATTGTTGGGGAGGAGGATGTTGGGGAGGTGGCTAGAGAGGAGGTACCGGAGGTTGACCAGGTGGAGGTCAGGGAGGAGGTACCTGAGATTGAGTTGGGTGTAGCTGAGGATTAGGGTGAGAGGGTCAAGGAGGAGAGAGTTGAGGATGAGGCCGAGAAGCACCAGAGTGTGGAGCGTCGTGATCGCAGACACTTTCCTCTGGAGGATTTCTTTGCTTGGGGCCGGGTAGGTACTCGTGAGCAAGGGTTTCCTCATTCTTTTTAGGAATTTTAGGTTATGACAAATTTATTAGGATCTGGAAACCCCTTTTAATTTATGTCTAACCTGCATTGATCATAGATTGCGTGCTCACTCATGCATCATGACAGCGTCTAGAGATTGGTCATATTTCTATTCAGTTGTTCTTATCATGTTTTGTGTGTTTGTTGTAAGTTGCCATCGGTGTATCTGGATGTATTTCATTCGCTTTTAGCTCTAGATATATTTGTCATTGGTCATAGGTATGTGGGTTAGCCTTATTGTCGGTATTTGTGTTTCGTTCAATAGGAACTGGGGGGCTATCAGCTCAGCATGGATCGAGTCTCATACTTGGTACCGTGCCTTGTCAGAGTTTCAATGTGCGTGGTTGGTGTCTTTCAGCTTCAGGCCGATCTTAGAGTTGGAGCCCTTTTAGGTCGATCGTGGCCTGATCGCTGTGATTTTAGAGAGGTGGAGGGAGGAGCATTAGGCGCTTCTCTTTCCAGTTGGCATGATGTTTTCGAGTCTAGAGGAATAGGTTCTCATTACTGGTCTTCATTTTGAGGTTGAGCCGATCACGGGACGGATGGCAGGAGCATAATTAGAGGTGTGTGAGGAAATTTTGGGGGTAGCGTATAGGTCTAGTGGCTTAGGGCCAGGTGTGGTTCAAGTCACTTGGTTTTTTTATACGTTTGTGAGTGGCTTCGTCCCTCCGAGGCATCATTCGGAGGAGAGGGCATCTTACGAGGTGTGTTGTGTGGTAGTGGTGGGCCGAGAGCCCGAAGTTGAGCCGGGGTTGGCTGCAGATAGGGTGCTTCGAGCATTCTTAATGCACTTCCTCGGTGCAGTACTCTTCTCTTCTTCGAATTGGGGATGCGTCACCGGGTTTTTTTTTAATGGTTCTCAGGGACTTGGATCAGGTCCCTACCTATGCATGGGGCACAGCCGCATTGGCGCATCTCTATGAGCAGCTTTATCGTTAGGGACGGGGCATCGCGATGATCGGAGGTTTCCTTCCTTTCTTCCAAGTAAGTTTTAGTTAGTTGATGTCATAACGTCTTTGTTTTCTTAGTCTTTTAATGGTAACTATTCAGCATTTCTCTTTTATGTTTTTTTTTAGTTCTGGGCGTATGACCATTTTGCTTTTCTTCATCTGGGAGTTTCGATGGAGGTTATGTTTACGTTTCCTCGGATGTATGTGTGGAGGGAGGCATTGAAGGGCCGTGTCTGATCTTTGGATCTTCAGACCATGCGTGGTTTCTTTGAGGACATGCATGCAGGGCAGGTATATATCATCGTGTGTACGTTTTGTGTATTTTTGTTTCAGTCTTTTAGGATCTGAGGATTCATTGATGGGTTAGCTTATTTATTTGGTTAGGTAATTTGGAGGCCATACGCGGCCAAGGAGGATGCGGGTGTGCCAGTGATTTAGTCTGGCCAGCCCTTCTTTGGCGTGGACATATGGGTCCATTGTTTTGAGAAGGTGGAGAGGATCTACCTATCTCGGGTGGTGCGACAGCTGGGGCTCGCTCAGGGAGTCCCTCCAGAGATTCCCCCCAGGGTGGGGAAGAGGATGACCGGCCCTTCAGGCCGAAACTTTACAAATCAAATGGAGCTTCAGATGGTCGATTTCAGAGGTGGGGGGACCAGGGTGATAAGGGCGCGTGACTAGGCAGATGCCCAAGAGTATAGGAGATGTTTAGTGCACTGGGTGGTGGGCGCCTCTTCACACGTCCCTTCCATGGGAATGGCTCTTTTACGGTCGGCGGGCTAGAGTCGGCATCAGCTTTGAGGAAGAGAATGGCTGCACTGGAGCAGGGACATCTCACCGCGAGTGTGCAGGGGGCATTAGATGCCCTCCACAGGGCGATGGAGCAGATGGGGTGTGCTCCTCATCCAGATGAGGAGATGCTGCAATCCTTAGCCCTCTCGGTTGCTCAGGCTAGGGGTCTGTTCCTATCCTTACTGAGGCTCTCCCTCAGGGATCTGTTCCTATCCCTACTCAGGTATGTTTTAGTTATTGTGTTTATGGTTTATTTGTCATTACAGTATTATTTGATATATTTATTTATTCTCGTCGCAGTCGCCTACATTCGTTGTCCCTTCCGTGCCTTTCGTCGATCTAGTGACTGCTGAGACGGTTGAGCGACTTCTAGAGGAGAGGCTGGATCTGGTATAATTCTTTCATTTAAAGAGTTTTTTTTATTCATGTATATATTGGTTTTCTTTGATTTGGTGTGGTTATGCAGGTTCATCAGCTTGAGGAGGCGCGTCTGGAGGCGATACAAGCGCGTGCCGCTCCTGAGGCGAGGCGGATCCTCGAGGGGATGCAGAGTCGCGATGACCTATTTGTTGAGATGATGGTTACGCAGAAGACTCAGGCTGAGGCATTGGAAGTGACACGTCAGACGATGTGGGTAGAGATGCAGGTGACCCTACATCAGTTGTAGTATCGTCTGACAAGGAGTGAGAGGGGGGTACATAGGCTGGCTAGTCAGCTTAGTGGATCGGAGTCAAGGGCTACGGGTTCCTCAACTAGGCAATCTCATCACATGTGTCGTGATCGTGTAAGGGGTGATGCTCGTGAGGATTCTGTCGTTCATGAGATTCTCGTTGGGTATCCTCCTCATTCACGATCAAGGCGATCTATTAGTCAGATGAGTGAGGGGGGTTATATGGTGGGGCCTTGTCGGCTAGAGGTTTCAAGGACTTTGGGTGCTGGGATTGTATTTGGAGGACTAATCTAAGGACCTTCGAGCCTATGATACTGGGGACAATAGTGCTCGTACATCCTAGCGGCAGCGTAGGGAGTAGGTGTGTGTGTGTGTGTGTGTTTATTTTATCCATTGTGTGTGCATTGTATATATAGGGGGGATGCCCCCGGTGACAAGTGTAAAAAGAAAAGAAAATTTTGATGTATATATATAGAGATTTTTTTGGTTTAGATATACTTGATTGGCTCCTTTTCTTTTAGTTACCTCTTGTGTCTACTTTTGCTTTTTTAGTTTCTTTAGCACCGTCGACCATCATTGGGACTTGGATGCTTCCTGAGTTGGCCCGGTGGTGGTTGAAGGTTGCTTCATATCTGTACATGTAGAGAGAATGCTATCAGTAGTTTTTATTCTCCCCCTTGCTAGTTGTCAAGGGGGTGAGTGTCTCAGACCAGGGCCTTTCTTTGTTTTTTTTATATATTTTTTTCTTCTTTATTTTATTTTATTTTAATGAAAATAAAGCAATAGGGAAAGCAAATAATTGAAATAACAATAAATAGAAAAAATAAAAAATGTCCCAATGTAGAAGCGTGGTAGAATTGGCAGTATAATATCTTCAGTAGCACTCTCCGAATGGTAACTTCATCATTCCTCGTCTTCTTTGTGGACAAGCCAATACTTCTAATGTGATTCTCCTTCTGATCTAAAAAAAATGCCCCAGTGTGTAGATGCAATAGAACTTTTCTAGGCTGTTGATAAGCACTGTGGGTCTATAAGCAGTCATGGGTATTTGGTGAGTTAGTTTTGAAGAAAAGTTCATCAGTACTGTCATTGAACCGGGGGGAGGTCATTTTGATTAGGGTAGTTACGTATGGGGGTCTATCCTAGGTGGTGGTCATCCTATCCCGTGGTTATCAGGGAGAAGTATGGTAGGTATAGTGGGTGATTGCGTCAGTTGTCATTCATCGGCTTTCAGTTTCATTTCTAGGAGCATCCTGTAAGGCTTTTGATTTATCATCCGAAATAAATATAGAAGAGGGGTAGAGCTCAATGATATGGGGAATAGTTTGTATCTAATGCTTCCCAAAAGGGATAAGTAACAATCTTTTTCTCAGAGGGATAAGGGATGCCATGATTGAGCTCTTCGCCATATTTTTGTACCATCAAAATCTCACATTCTATGGTTAGCAAGAGTTTGTCTTCCTCCTGCCACCTTACGACGACATCTAGTACTATGGGGACATCAGGGTTGCCCTCGCAGTTTGCTTATACACTTCTAGTAAGGTTGCTAGAGATGTCCTCACGGTCTGCTTATACTTTCCTGAGCTCATTGACTTGTTCATTCATCGTAATGCTCTCACTCAAAATTTCGATATATATATTCTTTGAAAGCACCCTGCTAGCGCAAGAATAATGAGTTTTGATTGAACCTAACATCTTCATTTTTCTACTCTAACGTCTCCTCCAATGGCAGGGAAAGGGAAATAAGGATCGGGTGTTACTTATGCTTTTAAAAGAGGTTAGGCATTTCACTAGTCCATTAATCAGATTGCCCGAGTGAGAAAAATGGGCAATAAATTGGTCGTAAGGATATTCTGAGAATTTATGCATGAGGACTACAAGAGTGATAGGTATAAGTATTTAACCACAGGATGTGATGATCATAGGGCTAAGGATAATATTTTCTAAGGTACATGGCATTCCAAGGGCTAGGGAGTTCTTCCCCGTCTTGGTTCGCCAGTTTGTATGCATTTCTAGGGTCTGCGATTGTTATAACATAAGGGCCTTCCCAGTTCGATTTTAGTTTTCCTTTCGAATGGGCGTGCGTGGAAGGCATGATTTTCTTTAAGACTAATTCTCTGATATTAAAGGTTCATTCGAGGACTTTCGTATCGTAAGTCCTGGCCACTCTCCTCTGATATACTTGAGCGTGATCAGCTGCCCTTAGATGTGTTTCATCGAGTTGCTCTAGTTACGTGAGTAAGGTAATTCTCCTCTCATCTAAGAATAGTTCATCATCGATTTAAATCCGTAAGGATGGTACTTGTATCTCATATGGTTGGACTACCTCCATCCCATAGGTAAAGAGGTATGGAGTTTGGCCAGTGGCCATATGAATAGAGGTCTTATAGGCCCAGAGTGCTTCTGGTAGTCATTCGAGCAAGTCGGCTCCACTGCTTGTTTCTACTATGCATTTTAAAATTTGAATTAGCATTTTATTCGTAGCTTCTGCTTGTCCATTTCCTTGAGGGTAGAACGGTGACTAGTGGCATAGATCAATGTCGTACATCTTGCATAACTTCTTCATCCTTTCTAAGATGAATTGTGGTTTGTTGTTAGTGACAAATATCTTGGGTACTCCAAACCTGGTGATGATATTCCAAATGATAAACCTTACGAGTATTGAAGTGGTGATTCTGACATAGGATTCAGCTTCTGCCCATTTAGTGTAGTATTCGATCACCGTAAGTATAAACACATGCTTGTGAGTGTTCCCAACTGTGTCTGTGAAAGGTCCGATGACATCGAAGGCCCACATCGAAAATGGTCAGGGCGAGGTCATAGTGTTCAATGCAATTGATGGAGCTTTGATGAGTGTGACGTGTTCTTGGCATTGTTTGCAAGATTGAACATAAAGGTGGCAATCTCTGATCATCGTCGGCCAAAAGTTACCTTGTTATGTAACTTGATCGGCGAGCCTCTATCTATTGGAGTGGGCACCGCAGGCACTGGCGTGTGCTTCTCGAATGATTTATTATCCTTCGACAATCATAACACATCGTAGTAGTACTCCTTTAGTGAAGGCTTTTTTGTATAACATTTCGTCGAGTATGCAGAATCAGGCACATCGGTTCCTTATAGTCTTTCGTTTGATCTTCATAGCATATGGAGGGATGTGTTGATGCTTTAAGAAGTTCCAAATGTCGAAATACCATGGCTATCCATCGTTGGTTGGTGATTTTTCAAATCTGAATATAGCAACTTCGGTTTCTGCCTTGACGCGCTTTTTCGGAGTGATTGCTTCATTTAGTCCTATGCTGGAGGAGAGGATTGGTAATTCTCTCTTGATGGTCCATGCTATGTCGTGGGAGGTTGCTATTAATTTTTCGATGAAGAAGGTCTTGGTACTTTGTCTGATGGGTATTTGGATGACCGAGGCTAACGTGGCTAAGGAATCTGTGAGGTCATTTTCTAGTTTAGGGATGTGCGTGAAAGAGATTCTTTCAAATTTCTTTACCAAATATTGAGCGGTTTTTAGGTATGCCATTAGTCTCATTTCCTTAATTTTCCATTCTCCTATAACTTGCGAGATTACTAGCTTGGAATCACCAATGGTTTTTAACTATTTAATGCCTAATTGTAATGCTGCTCGTAGTCCCTCGTAGTCCAGCTATAAAAGCTTCATATTCTGCGACATTGTTAGTGATAAGGAAATCTAATTGAAAAGACTTAGGTATAACTACTCCTTTTGGGCTTAAGAGGACTATCCCGATCCCTTTTCCTTTGTGATTTAGAGCACCGTCGAAGTAAAGGGTCATGAGGTCTTGTCGGGCTCATCGTTATGAATTGTGAGCAGGACTTCATCGGGGAAATTCACGTGTATGGGCTCATTGCTCGGGAGTGGGAGATCTGTGAGGTAATCGGCGATTGCTTGTCCTTTGATCGACTTCTGCGTGACAGTAAGTAATATTGAATTCTTGCAAGAGCATATGCCAGCGAGCGATCTTTCCTGATATTACGGGCTTCTCAAATACGTATTTCAGAGGGTCCATTCGGGCTAGTACTAGTATTTTATATGCTCCGAAGTAGTGTCATAATTTGGTTGAGGCCCACACTAGTGTGAGGTAAGTCTTCTCCATTAAAGTGTATTTTCGTTCGTACTCGACCATCATCATATTGAGGTAGTAGAGAGCCTTCTCTCTCTTACCGTCTTCTTCATATTGTCCCAGAATCACTCCCATTGCTTTATCATTCGCTGAGAGGTATAAGATCAGGGGTCTTCTGGGAACTGGTGGTGACAGTATTGGCAGGTTAAGGAAGTACTTTTTAATATTGTCGAAGGCTTGCTAACACTGGTCATCCCATTTATACTCAGTTTCTCCTTTAAGTAGTCTATAGAAAGGATTGCATCTGTCTGAATGTTGGGAGATAAATCTCCTGATGAATTGCAATCTTCCTATCAGGCCTCATAATTCTTTGATATTACTGGGAGGTGGCATCTCAAGGATAGCTCCGACTTTAGCAGGGTCGACTTCCATTCCTCGCTTGTTGACTATGAAACCCAGTAATTTTCCTGAGGTGACTCCGAAGACACACTTCTTTGGGTTCATCTTCAGCTGATACTTTTTAACTCTTTGTAGTACCAGTCAAAGTACTTCAACATGTCCTACTCGCGTTTGGGACTTCACTAATATATCATCGACGTAGACTTCTACACATTTATGCATCATATCATGAAAAATAGCTATCATGGCACATTGGTACGTGGCTCCCGCGTTCTTGAGCCTAAAAGGCATGACGATGTAGCAATAATTCCACCATGGTGTGGTGAAAGAAGTCTTCTCTTGGTCGAACTCTGTTAATTTAATCTGATTATATCCAGAGAAACCATCCATAAAGGATAGCATCTCGTGTCAAGCGGTGTTGTCAACTAGAGTGTCAATGTATGGAAGCGGGAAGTCATCTTTTGGGCATGCTTGGTTGAGGTTTCGAAAGTCAATGCAAACCGGTACTCTGTCGTCTTTCTTGGCGACATGTACTATGTTGGCGACCCACTTGGGGTAGAGGATGACTCGGATGAATTTGGCTTTGTGCAATTTGTCAACTTTCTCTTTAACTTGAAGGGTTGTTTGTGGGTGCACCTATAGAGTTTCTACTTAACAAGCTTTTTATCGAGTTCTAAGACAAGACGATGTTCTACTAAACTCGGGTCTAAATCAGGCATATCCTTATTGGACCATGCAAAGGAATCAAGGTGCTCTTGTAGGACTTGTGTAATCTGTTGACGTTCTTTGGCATTGAGTGTTGCGCTAATCAATAGCTTCTTAGGTTTCTCTTCAGTGCTAAAGTTAAGTTCTTCTGTGCGTTTTGCGGCAGCTTGGGTTTGCTCATCGAAATGCTTGATAACTCGTTAGAAGTCTGGCGCCTCCTCGGCGATTGGTGTTCCTTCTTCATCTTCGGTAAGCTCGTATAATGCAAAGTTGCTACACTGGAGATTCAATTTTGTGAAAGGTAGTCCTTCATCGGCGCAATCTATGACTGAGAGATCTTTAGTAAGGTGAAGGTCAAGGCTATTGATTCTTCTCTCAAAGTCACAAAGTATCTCATCTTGTATGATCACTGGCTCGTTGTTTATCCTGGATGCTCTACGTCATCGTGCAGGAGATGGGATGGAAGTCTTAGGAGAAATGTCTCCTTGTTGGCCGTACACTTGATTCAGGACAAAGGGTTCCCTTTCTTTTATGAGGTTTTATGATTTTTTCAGATTTTGTGTTCCTAAATTTTTAAAGTTTTCTATTTTTTTTTTTTTTTATAATAAATATGGTACAGGGTCGGTCACCTCAAAAGGCGTCTGAACAGTTGCTTCCTCTAACTGAGGGAGCAAGACGGCTGTTGGAGCCGTTCAGACGATTCTTTGAGAAACGTGAACTTGTTGTGATTTTGGCATTTTTTTGGAGTTCTCATCTGATGAGATTTTTTGAATAAGCGATACTGGTGACAGTGGCACCAACGTTGGGATTTCTTCTATCACATTGATTACCCCTTCTTCGAAGATACTCTGGAGATTGTAGTGGATCAAACTATCCTCCTCTGAGTTGTAACATAATGGTTCTTCCGGTCGAGGGTAATCTCCTAAGGGATCCTCAGGAGTAGCGAGCTCTTTCCCATGAACTTCATAGTATGTTAGGATAAGTATGCACGCTCGACAGCGAGGCTGATAATGGTGAGAAATGCAGGGAGATCCCAAAGGACATTCCCATCCTTCTAAGTTAGAGTTGAAGACGGTATCAAATTCATCTTCTTGATCTGATAGTACTTGATGTCCTAGGTTAGCTTACTCTGCTAACTCGAGTGTAGGGAGGTCCATCCAGTAGTCCTCATCATCACTCAGGGGAGGTTACCACTCTTCCTCTAGAGATTTCCAGAATATTTAGAGTTGTGGTGCGTCTCAGGAGGGAGAAGTGTCTAGTTCAAGTTCCTCTTCAAACTCTATGAGGGCGATGTGAGTGTTTCCCCCTGGGTCAACCAGATGACTGTTGTGATTTTCTGCTCTTTGTGTCGGTGGCCGAGCTAGTAGGTCATTACTTGTTTCCATTGTCATGAGGTTGGCGTGATTTGATTCTTCTATCGTAGAATGTCGGATCCAACTAGTGAAACGTTCTAATATGCTGGTGCATGCCCTACAACGGGGTTGGTATGGGTGAGCGATACAAGGGGAGTCCCATAGGCATTCCCATCTCCCAAGGCCAAGGTCGAGGCAGATGCTATACGAGTTAAAGTCCTCTTGTGGGGCATCATCTTCTTCCCATGTTGAGTGCAAGTATTCTTTATCACCTTACAAGGTTGCTATGTGATAATTTTCGTCATCAGTGGATTCCCAATCTTCTACTCGTGGCCCGAGTTCTAGAGGTTCTTTCTTCCTTTCTTCTGTAAATCCCTTAGCATCAAACAAGGGTTTGACTCCTTCGAGCAGTTTATTAATATCATTGTTCAGATTGGTTAAATCATTGAATGCTTTAGCCATTCGCTCGATTTTTACTTCTTTGGGTCTAGTGAAGGACAATTCCTTCTGCCTTGGTACATTTACTTTTTCGGTGGTCCCATAGACGAAGTGGTCATATAGAGACCATTTGGTGAGGTAGGGAACAAGTCGGCTTGTGGGCCGTCCGATTGATAACCTAACCCTATGTGTTTACGTATTTTCATCGGGACGACAGGTCCTACATGACCTTGCTTATTTTTACCAAGTCCGGTGTGGGGAACGTATCCGAGTTGGTATATAAGATCCCACCCTTTTGTCGCGGTAGGGTTGATGTTATAAAGTTTGGCGAGGTCTGGGATAATCTCTCTCCTCATTAATTTTTGTTGACGCATTAGGGGAGAACTACGAGGGGTAGGGGGATGGACTTTAGCAATAGTTGTCTCATCAGGGATTCGAGTCTTTTGAATGTGTCCCATGTTTAATATAGAATCATGCACTGTCGAAATACTTGCTGCATAATCAGTATCCATCTCCTGGAGGGGTGATCAGCATATATACGAACGATGGAGTCCTCGTATAGGAATTTGACACATTGATAGTTTGTGGATGTGATAGCCTTTATTAACTTTAACCATTTTCTTTCTAAGATAAGATTATACATACTAGCAGAATCAGAAACATGAAAGGTAAAGTCTTTCGTTACAGGTCCAAAGAGAATCTGGAGTTTAATAGTTCCTTTGATAAAGAGACGCGATCCATCATAAGCTATGAGTGACAGTGTCGAGGGCCTGACATCCTGCTCCATGTATTCGAGCATCTTTAATATTGTGAGAGGGAAAATATTGAGTCCCGCTCCTGTATCGACCAATGCATGGGGTACGGAGAACCCTCTAATTATGACTGTAAGATATATGCGAGCCGCACTCTCGCAAAGTGACTCTTTAGGCATGTCTGCGTTTGTGAAAGTGAGTGCTGGAGGTTGCCCCATGACCGAGGTGATTTGACAAAGCCCATCTAGGGTTGTGTCCTCATCCACTTACATGCCTTCAAGTGTCATTATCAACAACTGGTGATGGTCAGGCGATTTCTTGATGAGTTCTAATATAGATATCTAGGCCAAGATCTTTTGGAGATACCGTAGAAGGTCATATTCTTGCCCTAGCTAGAGTGCCATTTCCTTGCCTGGCCGATGAGCCTTGGGTGCAGGTGGTTGGATTGGTTAAGGTGCAGGAATTGGTGGAGGAATAATGTGAGGTGGGGGCGGCAAGTTAACCTCTCTTTCTCTCACGTTCCCCTATGGTGGTTGTATGTTCACGAAATCCTTATTTTAAGAAAAAGGCAGAGGCAGATAATTGGTTCCCGACTTAAGAATTGGGCAAGTCAGTCATTGACCGAACCCGGTGTAGCTCGACTTTGATGCATTTGTGAAGTGAGTGAAATTCAAGGTCAGAGCGTATACCTGCATGGTGCTGCTTGAAGGTGGGAGGTACTGTGTATAATCCTCCTCCTCCAGGAAAGCAGAGACCAGTGTCTCGCATGGGTCGGGATGTTCTTCATGCTCACTTTCTTCAATGTTCAGCAAACACTCAGTCTTTGTTTCATTCTCTCGGCTTTGAGTTTTCGGGTGACATTTTCTACCCATGCAGTAATTTGGGTTGCAGTTTGAAGAACGTGAATGGCATTGGCTACGGATTTGGAGGGGTTGAAGGTTCTGGTGGGTGACTATGAAGGATGGTCTCCTAGCCCTAAAGGAATGGACTCGTATCTGAGTGAATTTTGGATAGGGAGGTGGGCTCAGTGGGGCGATGCGAGTGATCAAGGCCGAGAAATGTGGGGGTGAAGGAACTCTAGCTAGTGTTGCGAAAGTATTAGAGGGTTGAAGGCGAGTGATTAAGGTGGAAGGTTGGAAGGAGGATCGATCGGAGAGATCTATGGTGGTGACCTGAGCCGGTGTTGCTTGGTTATGGTTGGGCATGGGGTTATTAATGATCCCTAGATTTTGTTGGGGTTGGTTATTATTAGGGTTAAGATTCCTAAGCGCTTTCCAATTGATTTGATTTTGGTCATTCATGTCATAGATTACATCTCTGAGGACCCAACAGTCTTCTAGGTTGTATCCCACGTATTGATGGAAGGCATAGTATTTACTATAGTCTAGATTTGTCGACCATGGGTGAGGTATTTCTTGTGGGAATCGGAGGAGAATTTGAGTATTGAGGAGACGAAAGATGTTGGGAATCGTATCAGGTAAAGGGGGTAGTGTTCCCGCCTTGACTGGTAGGGGCTGCTAGCTGGGTTGAAGTTTTGCGGTGGGGGTACGTTATTGTAGTTCGGAGAGTGGGTCGGTCGGTTCTACGTTATATTTTGGTTCTAGTAGGTGTTGGAATATTGATTTCTATTCTGATACTGATCTTGTTTTTGGTTCTGTCCTTGGTTTTGGTCTACATACCTTTGTTGAGGTTTCGGTTGGTCTACCGTTGTTGATTTTGATTTTGCCTGAAGTTTCGTGGTTAGAAATTTCTATTCCCAGAGTTTTGTCCTTGGTTGACAATGGTGTTGACCTGTTCGGTTCCTAAGGCTTTCTTATTATTTTTTAATTTTGATTCACTAGAAGAGCCTACTTTCAACGTGACTATGGATAGAGCGAGGTCTCCACCTTTAATGTGTCGCACTAGTTAGGATGCCTGGGAGTGGAGCACAGTGAAGTCAGGACAATCACTTATGACAAGTGCACTCTTTAACGGTTCTCTAGTGTTATCGATGATAGTGTCTACCGAGTTGTTCTCTTTTAATGAAGTGCCGATCCTGGCAGCGAGTTTTCCCCATCTGGCGATGAAGTCGGTAAATTCTTCATCAGGTCCTTGCTTGACCGCCATCAAATCGGTGAGACTGACTATCTCTTAGATCAAGTGTTTGTATTAGTCAAGGAATTGACTGACCAAATCATTGAAGAATGTGTGAGCAGGATGCCTCAATGGTGTGGCGCGGGCTGACACCGTGCTCGGAGTAGGAGGTGGCCACTCTTGTCGTTCTTGGTCTTCTGAAAATTGTCGTGACCTGATGGTTTAGTATGCAGTGGTCAATCCTCAAAGTAATTCCTCAGAGTCATCATCTCCTCTTTGTATTCTTTGAATACTGAGCTCTACGATTTGTTGAGCAGTAAGGTTTTGTCTAGTGTTACCATCTCTCCCATTATAATGATTATCGATGTGTGGGATAGAGAAGGGATTTTCTTATTCACCAGTCATATTAATCTCAGGTTGTCGTGGGCTGAAATTGTGAAGTGGTTTTTCTTTCTATGCCGGGTTGTTATGATACCCCCACAATGGTGGGTCTCCTAAACTCACTCTTCGTATACCAAATATCTTGAGTATTTGACGAAGACTCATATATTTAAAAGGAAATCTAAATGACACGATCGAAAGAAAAATAGGGAAATAAGATAAAAACTAACACTCTAAAAAAAAAGAGTTTGCAAAAGGATCCCAAAGTAATCGCCAGTTTGTTGGTGCGTGCTTTTTCTGGGTTCCTCTCGATCCCCATTGAATCAGTGGCCCAATTCTGTCTAAGTGGACTCTAGCGATGTGGCGTTTGGAATGGTGGAGGTAAAGATAAAAAAAAAGGTTTTCTAGGAAGATTCCTAGTTTGTTGCAATCGCCAGCTGCATATATTTAACGACGCTGTAACACGTCAATGGTCAGGCTTTAGAGCGGGTGTGGGTTACTTCCTTACTGAATCGTCCGCTTGCGAACGTCAACAGCTGTGACTCTTCTTATAATTTAGATAGTTTAATTTTCCTTTTCTTTCCCATTATTGTTGTAGTTCAAATCAGTTTAGATTTCCCAATTCTATTGTGAGTTTAGTTGTGTGGGAATTTATTATAGTAAGTTAATTTAGTATTCTAGTTCTATCAGGAGTCTAATTAATCTTGGTTTCCAACTCTTATTAGAATTCCAATTAATTTAGTGACTTAATCTACTAAAAGTCCAATTGATATCAGTCTCCTAATTGTACTACGAATGCAAATGTATTAATTTTAATGAAACTTTAATTAGATCAAGCATGCTAATTATACTGAAATTCTAATCGAAATAAATATGTTAATCTGACTAGAATTCTAACTGGAGCAAAGATAATAGTCCTGGTAGAATTTTAATAGGAATCAAGGATTGATTTTACTAAGACTCTAATTAAAATAAAGAAACTAATTTTGCTAGAATTCTGATTAGAGCGAGAAATTAATTATACTAAGATTCTAATTAAAGCAATGAATTATCTATGCTAGAATCCAATTAAAGTAAAGGATGGATTTTTTTCCAGAATTATAAACAAATAAATGAATCAATTATACTAAAATTCTAATAATAAAAAGGATTATGCTGAAATCTAATATAGCAAGGAATTTATTATGCTAGATCTATCTAATTAAAATAAAGGAATTAGTTTTATTAGAGTTCCAACCAAGGTAGTTATTCCAAGGATCTAATCAAAAGAAAGCATGCAAATTAACTATACCAAAATTCTAAGATAAAGTCATGGAACTGATTTTCTTATCCTAATTAAAGAAATAAAATAATTCTAAAAAGGGTTTTGGGCCCTCTATGCTAAGGAGGATTGGCCTCGTTCTCGAGTACCCTCCGTCAGCTCCCTTGGGTAAATCGGGTGGTTGAGGTTAAAGAAAATTAGGTTTTGGACTATAATATTATATTTTTGGCTTTTAGGAGTCGATTTCGGGATTATAATTATGGATTAAATTAAGAAACTATAATTATAGAAACAAAGTTAATACTTGGGATTTTTGGAAATATTAAACTAAGAAATTAAAACTAAAATTTAAAATTCTAGGATTGAATTCGGGTCCGAAATCAAAAAATCAGACCGTATGATTAAGGACTGGTTCTAGAACCTCAGAACTAGAACTAGAGGTTAATGATAGGGCTGGAAATTAAGATTTTAGAACGGAATTAAAGCCTAGGGTTAATAAATTAGACCGTCAGATTAAGGACTGGTTCTAGAAATGGAGAACTAGAACCAAATAAAAATGATTACGGTCTAAAAGGGGTGCTACGGTCTAAAACTGAAAATTCGATATTAATAATTGAAACTAAGAGAAATCCTAAGTCTAAAACTAAGATTTTTACCTAGGACCGGGGTTGCGGAGAGAAATCTCAAAGATTCGAAACTTGAATCCTGAAATCATGGTTATGTTCCTCTATGTGTTTATTCTAGGAGTTCTCTGGTTTCTAAATCTCAAAAAAATATGTTCTCTCTTGAAATTGCCAGCCTCTCCTAGGGCGAATTAGAAAAAAATATTTTATAGGCTTTTCTCCAATTAAGCGCCCTATTTCAGGTGTTTAACTAGATTGCGTGCCGGTCTCCCAGTGCTAATCACTTTGAGTCGGTCACCGACTCAATGAGCGACCAACTGACTTGCTCAGCGAGTTTCCTAGTTCCAATCACGTTAGAACTAATTGCGCGCCTACTGTGGAGTGCGCAATCTAATTAAGCGCTTCTTTCTAAGCGTTTAATCGAGGATGCTTGGGGGTCAAGGACCGTAAGACTAGGTCGGGCATAGGCCGATTACGCGCTGGTGGTGGGGTGCTCAATCCGATCACGTGTGCCATGTGGGGCGCTTGATCGAGTCTCGAGGTGGTCTGAGAAAGGAAGTCTGGTCTGAAAGGGGACTGATTACACGTGTGTGGTTTAGTGTGCGATCGAATTACGTGCATGGTTCTAGGCGCATAATTCGGGGCTATTCGGGTCGGGTCTGAAATGCTAGACTATTGTTTCAGCCTAAATTTTGACTCTATACTAATGTTTCAGTATATAGTCTCCCTATGCTGCGATCAGAGCTACAGAGCTATTGTTTCAGCCTGCGTTCAGTCATGTACTATTGTTTCAGTGCATGGTTCCCACATAGCGTTATGAGGTCAAAGGTTGACCAAATAGATTTATATATTTCGAGAGGGTAAAATGGGGGTGTCTATAATACATGCCTTATTATGACACCATCACATCCCCTCATCCCATCACCATTCGACCGGAGAGGGAGAATCCCATTGCATGACCTCATCGCGCATGTCCCATCGCGATAAGACTCACACATACAACACCATCCCAAACCTAAGCTCACTGACCTAAATCAGCTATGTCACCACACATCCCATTGTGAAAAGCCAAAGATGAGTCTAGTCGGGGCGCAACCATAATGTGATCTCACACAACTCAAGATCTGCCAAAGAAAGAAACATAGCAATTACACCCATCAACGTCCCATCATAAACATCACTACCCGAAACATTCAGACACAACCCCGCCACACACCCATGAATATGTTCTCTCGTGATACAACCACAACT
This sequence comes from Chloranthus sessilifolius, assembly GCA_021018995.1. Lineage (NCBI taxonomy): Eukaryota > Viridiplantae > Streptophyta > Magnoliopsida > Chloranthales > Chloranthaceae > Chloranthus > Chloranthus sessilifolius. The sequence continues at coordinate 149,546,500 of CM037584.1, read as the reverse complement.
CGATCTCCTCACGAACATGTCCCATCGCGACACAACAACTTCATCTCATCTTACAGCCTCGACACCAATCACACCTCCCCAAAATCCTCATCATAAAACCCTGCATAAAGTCAAACATTCTAAAACTCTCATCACTAACTATGCTCAACCAACGTCCCATCACGGAAGCAGAGAACCTACCCCCCAAATCCCTAGCTACGCCACAGGCACTTGACTCCCAACAAAAGAAGGACTCCTCCCACGTCCCATCGCATCGTAAACACAAAAAAGATTCCACTAGGAGCCAAATGCCTGTATCAGGCCTATAACCAGTAATCCCAGCATCTTAACACAGACCCCCAATGTCCCATCACATCTATGATCCGCTACGACAGGAAGGGAGAGAAAAGACTTTCTCACATCCCATCGCACTTGCAACCACCGAGACTCACCCTAGCACACTACCAGAAAGGGAAGGTCACCATGTCCCATTTCAACGCTCATCGCATCATGACAATGGCCACCAAGTCCCTGATGCAACAAAAATGAATAAAGAGAAAGAAACACCAGCACGTCCCATCGCGATGTCATGACAACCGATTAATCCCACCGCGGGCTACACAGATAAGTATCACCACTCCAGGTAAGTATCACCCTCTCCTTTACTCAATATTCTCTAAAAAATATAGTTAGCTATGATTAAGTCAAAATGTTTTCAAAACCCATCTCTCTCAACTCACGAATCACTGTAGTCCTCCCATAAGAGACAAACATTAGAATTCGCTGAGAAGGCTAGACTGAGAATCCGACATGCCAAGTGTTGTCTTGACAACCACATAAACAGTCGAGTCCACAAATCCAGTACCGGTGGATCCGCTCAGCGACGTCTCGAAAGCCACATTTTCTGAAGATTTACCACCAAATTGATCTTAAGTTAAAATTCCCGAGTTTAAAAAAAAAAAAACAACAAAAAAAAAATAAAATAAAAGAAGAAACCAAAATAATAATCAACAAAGAGACCCCTTACCTACCAAAATCCATCTCACTCACCACTTACCCAAACCAGTCATTCCCCTGGGAAACTGAGCAATGAGTATATTTAATCTAAGAATTTACAAACACCTATTGAAAAAGGAACGCCTGACGCGCATTGGTGTGAGAATGACACGTCCAGTCTGACATGACTTACGAAAGCTTTCGACATTATATGATCCTTTATTATCGGTCTTTGGACCTTATTTATGAACATTTGTATGACACCCCCCGGTACCTCGACTGTGTCATATTCCTCTGTTTGACTGCCCCTTGCAGTAGGTCGCGACATGTAGCGAGATGCCCCTTGCACCCACTTATTAGGATATGGTGATTCTCCTTTTCCTTTGATTGCCCTTGCAGCAGGTCACGACATGCGGTGGGATGCCCCTTCACCCACAGATTAGGATACGGTGACTTCCCCTGTCGATTGTCTATGACAGTGAGTCGCGATACGCGACGGGATCACTTGCATCCGCGACATTGAACATGCCTTTCGACAGCTAAGCTACCACTGGGCCCCCGAATGCTCCATTTTAGCTTGCGCTGATAGATAAGACAGCCAAGCATGTCATGTCAGCATCCCTAGTTCACATTTGTGATTTTCCAAGAGAAACGAGAAGGCACCTCGAATGAGGGGTGTCTACTTCTTCGATGCATTCTTACTTCGCAAGAGCAGGCCGAAGAGGAGCATCTGTAGACACCCCCATTTTGCCCTCTCGAAATATATAAAGTCATTTAAACAACCTTTGACCTTGCCCGTGACTTTTTCAAAAGGACTTACCTTCTCTGGAAGTTTCGCAACCCTAATATGGGGACCATGCACTGAAGCAATAGTACATGGCTGAATACAGGCTGAAACAATAGCTCTGTGGCTCAGACCCCCCTAACCCTAATGTGGGAACCATATGCTGAAATAATAGTATATGGCTGAACACAGGCTAAAATAATAGCTCTGTGTAACATGGGGACCATTCACTGAGACAATAGTACATGGTTGGACGCAGGCTAAAACAATAACTTTGTGGCTCAGACACCCAATGTAGGGAGACTATATACTAAAACAATAGTATATAGTCGAAATGTGGACTAAAACAATAGCCTGAATTTCAGATCCGACCCAGACAACCCCAAATTACTCGCCTAAAACCACACGCGTAATTCGATTGCACGCAAACCCATAAGTGCACAATCAGTCCCTTCTCAAACCAAATTTCCTTTTCCTAGACCACCTCAAGACTCGATTACGCGCTTCACATGGAGCGCGCAATAGGATTGAGTGCAACATCACAGGCGTGCAATTGGCATATGCTCGACCTAGTCTCACAGTCCTTGACCCCCAAGATTCCACAATTAAGTGTTTCAAATGAAATGCTTAATCAGATTGTACACTCCAAACCAGGCGTGCAATTAGTCCTAATGCGATTAGAACTAGGGAACTCGGCTGACCCAGTCAGTCGATCACTCACTGAGTCGGTGACCGACTCAAAGCGATTAAGCACGGGATAATCGGCGCACAATTTAGTTAAACGCCTGAAAAAGGGCGCATAATTGGAGAAAACCTTATGAAATACTTTTTTTATTTCGACCTCGAAGAGGACGGAAAAAATATAGACACAAAACGAACACAGAGAGAAACACAGAACAACTTCGAGATTCGAGGTTCAAATCCTTCGCATCCAAGCTTCGAATTTTGAGATTCCTCTCTACTGTCCCAGCCTTAGGTAAGAATTTAACTTTTAGTTTTTGACTTTAGTTTAGTTCTTAGATTTAGTTAGTTTTTTTAAGGATTTAACTATTACTATTAAATTTTCATTCTTAGACCGTAGCACCCTTTTTTAGACCGTAATTTTAATATCTGGTTCTAGTTCTCTGTTTCTAGAACCAGCCCATAATCAGATGGCCTAATCCTTGACCCTAGACTTTAATTGTGTTTTGAAATCTCAATCTCCAGTCCTATTATTAATCTTTGCTTCTAGTTCTTAGTTTCTAGAACCAGTCCTTAATCATACGGTCTGATTTTCTAATTTCGGTCTCGAATTCAGTCCTTAGATTTTAAATTTTAGCTTTAATTCCTCAATTTAAGATTTTTAAAATCCCAATTTATAATTCAGTTCCTATTTTCTAGTTTCATAATTTAATTCACAATTATAATCCAAAATCGATTTTAAAATCCAAAAAAATACTATCTTATAATTTGAAATTCAATTTTCTTTAATCTCAGCCACCCGATTCGCCCAAGGGAGCTTACGGAGGATACTCGGGAACGAGGCCAATCCTCCTTAGCATAGCGGGCCCAAAACCCCTTTTCTGCGATGTTTTTAGTAAAATTAGTTCATTTACTTTAATTAAATTTTTAGTAAAAGTAGTTTACTTGCTTTAATTAGAATTTTAGTAAAATTAGTCCTTTACTTTAATTAGATTCTTGGTACAATTAATTCATTGCTTTAATTAGAATTTCAATACGGTTAATATAATTTCTTCAATTAGAGTTTCACTAGAATTAATATATTTGCATTCCTAGCACTAGTAGGAGACTAATATTAATTAGACTTCTAGTAAAATTAAGAAATTTAATTAATTAGATTTCTAATAAGATTAAAACATTTGAATTAATTAGACTTTCAATAGGATTAAAATATTAAAATCAATTAGACTTCTAGTAGCATTAGGAGACCTCTTAGAATCACAATAGAATTAGGACACCTAAGTTAATTAGACTTCTAATAAGATTATAACACTTAAACCAAGCAGACTTACACTAGGATTAGGATATTATAATAGTAAATCAATCCACCACGACAAATTCGCATTGTTAGACTCATAGTGGAACTAGGGAATTCAAGCCAATTAGAATTATAGCAATAATAAAGAAAGAAAAACTAAACTATCTAAATTACAAAGAAGAGCCAGTGCTGCTGATGTTGGCAGGCTGATGATTCAGTAAAGAAGTAACCCACACCGGCCCTAAAGTGTGATCATTGACGTGTTGCAATGTTGTTAAATATCTACAGCTGACGATCGCAACAAACTAGGAATCTTTCTAGAATCCCCCTTTATTTTAATATTCAAAACACCGCATTGCGAGAGTCCACTCAGGACAGAATTGGGCCACTAATTCACGGGGACTGAAAGGAACCCAGAAAAAGCGCGCACCAACAACGATGTGCAAAGATCAAAATCACTAGCGCTTGTGCCACACACGACCATATGGGTTTGAAACCCACCCTTCTCGTGATTGTTTTGACACAATCTCAAGATTGAACCCTTCACACATCTACGATAAACTCAGAAATCAAGATCTCTCAAGGTTCATGGATTTTAGGGTTTCAAATGCCTAAAAGAGGTTTGAGAAGAATGAAACCGTTATTTTCTTTCACGGACTGAAAAAGATCGAGCGGATGGCATTCTTTGCGTTCACAATCGATCCTCATGGTGATTGGCGCACTTGACCAATGACTAACGGTAATGAGAACTCGGTTCTCTTCCTTAAGCTCTCACTCTCTCTCTCTCTAGAAACCCAAAACCCCCAAGTTTGCAAACGGTAATGGATTCTTAAGGAAGCTTTGCTTTTTATATCAAAAGGGGTTGTTTCCCCTATGAAACAAATACACTCTTTTGGGTGTTAATTCTTATCCAAAGAACTAGATTCCATGTGAAACAAATACACCTAAGTTAGGTGTTTCTTATTACACCAAAAGATCTTTTTTTCGGTGTGGAGCTTGCACACCCTAATCACTGATTATACGGGATTCGGCGTTAAGCCAATATACCATCACAGTGTATGAGCTTTGGTCCAAAAATCTTACACTAAGCTCAAACGGACCTGAAACGATTCTGTTTGAAAAAAAAAATAATAGTGATGCGTTTCTTAATGGACATGCACCTAATCAGGATCTATGGTTTCAAAAAAAATTTCGGGATGTTACAGATGCGGAATTTTTTTTTGTTGTTTTGAAAACCAATATTTGTCTTTCTCATTTTATTTTTATTTATATTTTTATTTTCTTTAATCACTTCTTAATCTTTTGTAGGCTTATTCAGAGTAGCGAATCAAAGGTTTCGACACTTCTTTTGGCAATACAAGCTAGAGGCTAAGATTTATCCTCTCTCCCTGCTTTCTAGAATAAAAATCATATAAAATTAAAATGAAAATAGACATATAGAATAATCGTTCTAGCCATCCCGCTCTGTTTCTAATTCCATTTATTATGGTGGGGCAAGACCAATTAGTGGCTAAAACATTGGGAGAGTTGCAGACACCATAATTTGGCCTAAGGCCCGATCGGAACACATTTCGAGAGAGGTGCACTTTTGAGCTTTTGATGGCATGTATGAAACTCTTAGGAACCTTTCTAAACCCCTATGGACCTTTTCCGAACCCTTAGGAATCAACCCTAAGCATCCCGACCCTTAGAACCCGTTTGAACCTAAACCTAACCTCCCAAGCTTTGGAAAAAGGAGGGGTATACTAGAACTAGCTATGGCTGTCTACTATAAGCAAATTTTATACTATTAAAAAGTAGAAGTCGTCAGCTCTCTAACGGTCCAAGAATCGCCCCAATCGGAGTTATAGGTCAAAAGATATGATAGCCCGAACCCAGAGGGCCGAAATGTAATTTCAAGTGGCCCCCCCCTAGGGATTTGGCGCAACTAATACTTTTGCCTAGCGCAACTATTAGTTGCGCCAGGCTACTTCTCTCAGAAATTAAGCCTGGCACAACTATTAGTTGCGCTAGTTTTAAATGTGGACCCCACCCCTGCAAGCCAACTTCCAGGCATTGTTTAGCACTATTATACTGTACATTTGCTTGGTGCAACTATTAGTTGCACCAGGTATATGAACAGTAACTCTTAGTTTTTGCCCCAAAATTCGTGATTGGGTTTTGACTTGTTTGACCACCTCGACCTTTGGGGTGTGTTTTGATAGTTCTATTGCACCCATTCACTACCTATTTGTAACCCCTCAAGTGGCTTAAGGCCTCACCGCATCATCCACCATTGGAGGACCCTTCCACACATTTCAAGGCTCCAAAAACCCTAGGAATCCTTAGATTTGAGATTACCTAATGACTAACCCAATTAGCACTTAAGTGGTTTCCTAATCCACCCATTTTCTATAAATAGACCCCCCCACCCTTTGGTTTAGGGGTTGAGAATTTTGGCTTACGAGAGAAAGAACTTAAAGTGAGAAGTTCTTTCTCCCTTTGGTGCACACTTCCCATACAAATTTTAGATTTAAAAAAGCTCTCTTAGACCTTAGCATTTCACTAAAAGCCTTTAGGTTAGGTGTGTGTAATCCCTTAGCCTTCCCTCTCTACCTCTTAGCTTTAAGCCTTAGGAGTTAGAACCCATTTTTCCACCATTCAAGCCTTCAAAAGGTCATTAAAGCAAGCTAACGTAAGGCTCTCCTACGGTGCTACAAGGGCCCGAGGTCTCCGGCTCTTCCCTTTCTTCTCCTATCTCTTTTTAGCTCTTCTCATCCTTGCATTTGTACCATTACGCCGTCGAATTTTTGGTAGGAACGGAGGGGCACAAGTAGGATTTTAAGCCATTTTAGGCAAGAGGAAGCTATTTTCTTTTCTTTTATATCATTTCTAGTTTGGCCATAAGTACATACCACGTTAAGCGGGTTGATCAGGTGCCTAACACCTTCATGATCGATAACTGAAGCCCCTACCCAAGAGCCTTTGGTGTGGATCGGATTCAGAGTCATATATGCGGCACTTTGGTACTTATAAAAATGATATAAGTATCCCGGGATACCGAAAGCTCCGGGTGGCGACTCTATATTTTTTGCAAGTGAGCGCATCACCGCGACGGGATCGTCACAAATCCCACGGTTGCACAGATGGCTACTCTGCTGGGGATAGCTTGTAGAGCTTCTCTTTAAAATTTGGCCTTTTTTTTAAAATTTTACTAACCATTTTACTATTTTTTTATTATTTATTTTATTTTATTTTTGTTTTACTCACCCCTACTTTTCCGTCATTTACATGCCTTAGCCGATCGACGGGCTTACCTGTGCATTGTCTTTATTTTTTCCTTACATTTCTGTCATTTTTGGTGCCTTAGCCGATTGGCAGGCCTACTTGAGCATTGTCTTTCAATTTCTTTAATTTTCCGTCATTTAAAGTGCCTTAGCCGATTGGCGGGCCTACTTGTGTTAACATATTCCGACAGTGGATGCCAGCCCTTACTGGCGGCACGGGGTCATCACCCCCGTCTTTTAGACTAAAGAAAACTTCCATAAAAAAAAATATTTTGAAAAAAAGAAGGTTAAATTGAATCAAGAATAGGGAGCTTAATTAACTTGTGTTTACGGGGTAGATTTTCAAAGGGTTGGGTTTAGGCACACATACAACCACCCGGGTCTTAGTATGGCGGCAACCCCTAGTGGTGATGATCCAGAAAAGTCCTAGCCTACCTAGTATTTGAGAAGGCGCTTGCACCGGAGGTATATCGGGTGGGTTCCCATTCCAAAGCTTAAAACCCTTGGGGAGCGCGCTAACGAGTTATACCGGACTCAAACCCTTTAGGTGCGGTGAGGAGAGAACTGATCACAAAAAAAACAGCTCAATTCTCGGAAGCCTAGCTTCCATAAAACCCAAAAAAAAACCCACCTTCAGGCTGCTGCTCCCTGCTATTTTAGAATATGGAGCATCATTTTTGCCTGGCGCAAGTATTAGTTGCGCCAGTGCAAAAATTGGGAATTTATAACTGGCCTTAAATCCTCCACTTTTACCTTAGCGCAACTAATAGTTGCGCCAATGTAAAAAAGAGGCCCTGCAATCTTGGCACATGTATTAGTTGCGCCAAGTCTATCTGGACAGCAGCAGCCCAAAATCTGAGGCTTTCTCACCTCCCGAGTCCCCCGATTAGTGTGCTTAGTATCTCTGTTTGGGCCCCGCTATCTCCGACACCTGATACGTCCCCGCTTGTCAAAAGAAGGCAACTTCTTTTTGACTCATTTCAGGGGATCGGGTTATTTGCCTCAATTTTTGTACCTTTAATAGATCGAAGATCCTCCTTCGATTCTTCCAAAGTGCATCAGAATCTTCGCCGTGGGTCTTGAATTAGGGTACGAGAGCCACCCGAGAAGGGAATTCTAAGGCCTCGGAACCTTGGTTTTTCAAAATTTTCTCAAAAAAAACTAAAAATTAAATCAAAACCAAAAGAATATATAGTTTGTGGTGTCGGTACAACGGTATCATCTTACCCCCCACCGTCCCGTAGGGGAAGAAGGAGGATTTTTGGGCCTTATCCAAGGCACCCTTACCCAACCTGTTCCCAAAGGATGTCATGGGTAGTGGACCCGGTTTACGCCGATCCCGACTCATCCCCGCCACATTCTCCAACCCACTCCCATTCGGGAGAAGCCTTCACATCCATCCCCATTACCCTATCCTCTTTCACCGTTACCGGCCCGTTTGGCGCCCCCATTTTCCCAACCACCACTTCCCAAAATATCCAAAATCACCCCCCCCATTCCACATCTCTTTCCCAAGCTACCTTTCCTCCCATGTCCATGCCAATCCAACCACCCATTCCATCTGCATCCCCTCAAAACCCAACACATTTCCCAACCCCATCCATGATAAACCTAACAAAAGTTTCCACATCCACACCCATGCCCCATTTTCCATCTTCCTCATATAGACCCAATCCACCATCCTTCACCTATGTCACACCCACCCTATCCAACCCCTCACAAGCCCCCCCATCTACCCGGGTCATGCCCATTTTTACAGGGGCTATACCCGGTTTTTCCCAAACACCCACACTTTATCCTTCATCATCCCCCTTTGCCAATACCCCACCACATTCTTTCAAACCATCCCATATCCCATCACTTACCATGGCCATGCCTAATTTTCCCTCCACATCCACTCCATCTATACCCAATCATCCCTTAAATCCACCACCCACATCCGATCCTCCTTCCATCACCATGATGGAGGAGATGTTCCAAGCCTCCTCCATATGGAAGGTTTCCAAAACACCCCCCATCATCAACACCCAACATTCATGGACCCATCCCATACCGTAGCCAATCTCCATGCTTCACTCTCCCATGATCCCCATCAATCCCCCATAATTCACACCATCTAAACCCCCATCTCCCACATGCCCCAAGGCCCATTGGCCTAAAATCCCACCATTCACCAAGGCCCATTGGCCCAAAACCCCACCACCCATAATCTCCAAGGCCCAATAGCCCAACACCCCATCACCCATTATCTCCAAGGCCTAATGGCCCAACGCCCCATCACCCATACCCAAGGGCCCATGGCCCAAACCCATCAAGGGACCCATGGCCCAAACCCACCAATGGCCCATGGCCCATACCCCTCAAAATCCAGTGGGCCAAGCCCACATACCCCAAGGGCCCATTCCCCAAACCCTTACCCAAGGGCCCATGGCCCAAACTCATCAAGGGCCCACGGCCAAAACCCACCAATGGCTCATGGCCCATACCCCTCAAAATCTAGTGGGCCAGGCCCACATACCCCAAGGGCCCATTGCCAAACCCTTACCCCAAGGGTCCATGGCCCAAACCCATTTGGCCCAAGCCCAAACCCTACAAGGGCCCATGGCCCATACCCACAATGGCCCACGACCCATACCCCTCAAAACCCAGTGGGCCAGGCCCACATACCCTAAGGGCCCATTGCCCAAGGGCCCATGCCCAAACCCATCTAGGGCCCATGGCCCAAACCCATTTGGCCCAAGCCCAAATCCTCCAACAGCCCAAAGCCCATACCCACCAATGGCCCATGGTCCATACCCCTCAAAACCTAGTGGGCCAGACCCACATACCCCAAGGGCCCACAGCCCATACCCATCTGACCCAGGCCCATACCAACCAATGGTCCATGGCCCAAGCCCTCCAAAGCCCAATGGGCCATACCCATCAAGGCCTAGTAGGCCAAGATCTCCCAAATCCCATGCCCTTTACCCAAACCCAACCTGATTAAGGCCTTGTGGCCCAAACCTACCCCGGGCCCATGGCCCAAGCCCCATACTCATACCCTCTACAATACCCCCAAAATTTCACTCACCCCCAACCTTCAATACCGGGTCAAACCCATGCCATACCTCAGACCCAATTTTCTCATGGCCCCATACCCCAAGACCATCTCCAAACCTTCCCTCATGTCCAATGGCCTCATCAAGCCCCACCCCTAAACCAAACTACCACTCACCCCATCACCCCACAACACTTCCCTTACACCCAAGGGGCTCACCCAACCTACATCCAGTCCAATCCCATCCAGTCCATGCATCTACATGAAAATCTCATCCTCACTGCACCCTATGTAGACCCGTAGTATGAGGAGGACGAGATCAGAAACATTGGGGCCTATGCCGGGGCAGTGACCAATGTCAATCCTCCACCTGTAATTACCCCACCCCTGGCAGCCCAAAGTAAGTCCAGGCTAATAATTAAGAAGATGGCCCCCATGTCCAAGGAGTCGGAACAGCTGAAAGAACAGCTGGATAAAATCCATAAGCAATTACAGAAGATGGGTGGTGCTGAAATCCATGCCACAGACTTCACGGGTTTATGCCTGTTCGCCGAGGTCCCCCTGCCCCCCAAATTTAAAATGTCAGTATTCAACAAGTACAATGGCATGGGTAATCTGATTGTACACCTCAAGTCTTATTATGGGGACATGTGCCAGTACGAGGGGGACGAGAGACTGCTAATAAAAGTCTTTCAGAAGAGTTTGACCGGTCCGGCCCTGAGGTGGTTCACGTCTCTTGAACCATCCCTGATGAAGACATGGAAGGACTTGACGCATTTGTTCTAGGAACAGTATGTCTATAATACTGATATCGAACCGCGCAAGTCTGATTTAGCCCGTTTGAAACAGAATCCCAACGAGACCTTCAGTGACTATTTGGGGCGTTGGAGAGCACTGGCAGCTCAAGTCAAAAATAGAATATCGAAAGATGAGCAGATGGAGATGATTTTAAAGAACACTTTGCCAGTGATTTCCAATTTTCTTTTCTACCAACAGCAGTCTAGTTTTGCTGATTTGGTAAGAAACACCAACCGCTATGAGGATGCCATCAGGGAAGGACGACTCAGTAAGAATGCTTCAGGGGGACCAAGCGGGGTTAGGAGGTTTTTCAAGCAGAGAAATGATAGAAGAACAGGGGCAGAGGTACAGAATATTATAAACACCTGGCCCAACAATAACAACATAGCCCCCTTTCAATTTAAAGCAGTGCAACCAGCTCCCATCAAGATAGGGCCAGTACAGCGAGCTGAGAATGGGCAGGGAATGCAAATGACCCCGGAAAGGAGAGCCTGTTATGATCGTGTTTTTATGCCCTTGGGGCAATATTTAAGTGTACTTTTACCTTTATTAATGGAAAAGGGATTGGTAACTGCGCTCCAACCACGACCTCGTCCCAATCCGATTCCATATAACTTTAACCCGAATACTCATTGTAATTTTCACAAGGCTCGGGTCACCCGACGGATCGCTGCTTCCCATTAAAGTATGCGATCAAATATTTAATCGATGCTGGGAAAATCATTCCCCCTACACCCACCCAAGCAAAGCATGCAAATATTCACCAGGTGCCTTTGCCACCACACCCTACCGGAAATAGTAGGTCTCAGACCCACCATAGGGATGGTAGAGGAAATTGAGGAAGAGTATGAATTTGACCCCTCTGATTACATTAGTAACAGAGAAAATTTTATGGTCCCAAGGCAGCGAGACCAAGAAGAAAGAACCATTGGGGTGATTGAGCCCCTGAATTTGGCAGATTATTTTCCTACCCCTACACCAGCAGTTGAACCCCTAGATCTTAGGGCCTATTTCCCATCACCCACCCCAATCAACTACGTACAAATAAATGCATATCAACCATATTCCACCACCCCCATCAATTACCCAATAGACCAACAGACCCCCAATCCACCACCACCAATAAATTACCAATGGCCTACACCCACCCCGTTATCCCCATTTCCACCACCCACAAATTCTACCACCCCCGTCAATTCCTTAGTGACCCATCAAACCCTCATTCCACCACCCATCAAGTACTAATGGCCTACCTTTACCCCTTTTCCCCCGGTACCACCACCCTCAAGCTTCACCACCCCCATTTGGCCACCCAACCTGCCGCCACCGAAATAAACCAAGTGTTGCCCACACCTCCTGAGCCATCTGTATATACACCCCAAGTACCGACAGCTATACCTTTCTAGCTCTCAGGACCAACCTATAATCCTCATCAGGTTTCGCTAAGCTATGAGCAGATAGATGTCAATGCCGGCGGCAGGAGCATAGAAGGGGCAGTGGACTTTGTCACGCAGTGTGGGAGGATATCAAAGCAGCTAGAAGCACCAGTAGCAGCACAAGCCCAACCAGAGGGGAAGAAGGATATCACAGTAAACCCCTTCAAAAAAATGAGTTGGGAACATATACTAGAGACTCAGCTAAGGAGAATGCCCGCCCATATCACTGTGTGGCATCTGTTAATGACGTCCCCACTCCATTTCTAAGCATTAATGGGGGCATTGAAAAATGCACATATATCGCTCCAAGTTAGCCCAAACAAAGTCGAGCAGATAATTGGTCAAGTGATGGCTCCTAATGCCATTTCATTTTCTGACACTGGCTTACCAGAGGAAGGAGATAGCCACTCGAAATCCTTGAATATAATCATTGAGTCAGGAAATATGATTATCCCCTTGGTTCCAATTGATAATGGGTCCACATTGAATATATGCCCATTAAGAACCTCCACCAAGATTAGGGTCGATCCATGCATGTTGAGGCCCACGAGAACCAACACTAGAGATTTTGACAATACTAGGAGAGAAATAATGGGAGAAGTTGATCTTGAGCTGTTGATAGGGCCAATGACCTTTTCCATCTTGTTTCAAGTAATGGACATCAAATTCTCGTTTAATCTATTGTTGGGGCGCCCATGGCTGCACGAGATCAGAGCCATACCTTTCACATTACACAAAAAACTCAAATTTGCCTCCGGGCACAAGATTATCACAATCATCGGTGAGGGGCATAGTGAGAAAGAGAAGGCTGCTAATAGCGTTGAGAAACCCAATATGCTGGATATATCGCACACCGCTGAGGATGTCGACCTCCACAGCTTCGAATATGAGGTATTAGCAATACTCTCGGTGCCCATTGAGGGCATCATTCCTAAAATTAGAGACGAAATGGTAGCAGCAGTGGCTATGCTCCAAATGTGGAGCTATCAGAAAGGAAGGGGTCTGAGACCCATATTACAAGGAAGGAAAGAACCAGTTATCTCCAAGGGGTAGAAGGTCTGATTCGGGTTAGGTTACAAGCCCACGGAGGAAGAGGTCCGAGAGGCTAAAGAGAAAGTCAGGGTCATTGCAGCTGCAAGAGCTCGAGGAATCAACATAGAAGATAAACCTTACCCTAGGCTACACATCAAGGAATCATTTTTCAGTGCTGGGGTCATAAAGATCAATCGAAATGGGGTAACCAATTTGACCCTACACAAACTCATAGCCTTAATCCATCCCACCAATCCCTACATCACCCTTCTAAGCCTAGAGATAGACTTGACCGCATTATCCCTCTTCGAGGAACGACGGCCAGTACCTGAACAAACTCCCCCTGTGGTTAATAACCATAAAACTATGTTAACGTTTGAGGGTATCATCTCAGACGAAATGGGGATCAACATGATGGAGGCTGACTCTAATAGGCCATATCAGTGAGCACCCTCCATCTAATCAGGTAAAGAAGCGGCCTCTCAGGTATGCAACTAGGCATCTTTGCTCCAAACCCTGGAAGTGGAGAGTGGCCTAAAATTTAGCACTCGTTTCCAAAAAAAAAACAACCTATAAAAAGTGAGATAAGCCCTTGGCAGGCAATACCTTGTATATATACAGACTCGCACTGCCAAGGGTCCGTCTCCGAAGAAAACAAAAATCTCAAAAACATTGAAAAATATAAAATTCCAAAAACATCGAAAAAATATAAAGTCCAAAAATATTGTCATTTAAAATTCCAGATAAAATTCCACGAAAAGATGCCTTAATCAAAATATCCATCCCACGTAAAATCGACCCCTTTCCTATAGAAATACAAGAAAAGGTAGGTGTTACGAGTCTAGACGAGGATGTCCCCTTGGAGGAGCTCCCCAATGAGCTCCTTGACTGGTTTACCACGTTTGAGCATGGCCCTACCCCCAGTGTTGAGGAAACCGAGGACGTTAATCTAGGGACTAAGGAGATTTCTCGCATTACCAAGATCGGAACGTCGCTATCTCCCGAAGAAAGAAAAAGCATGAACAACTTCCTTCGGTCATATCAAGGTATTTTTGTCTGGTCATACGAGGACATGACTGGTCTAGACACCGATTTGGTCGAGCATGAGTTGCCTCTCTACCCTATGTGAAGCCGGTTAAGTAGAAGCTGAGACGTCTCTGACCCGGGTGGATGTTGAAAGTCAAGGACGAGGTCATCAAGCAGTATAATGTGAGGTTTCTCATGTTATCCAAATACCTGCAGTGGCTAGCCAATATTGTGCCTGTGCCAAAGAAGGAAGGAAAGGTTTGCATGTGTATCGATTTTCAAAATTTGAACAAGGCGAGCCCGAAGGACGATTTCCCACTGCCGCACATCGACATCTTGGTCGATAACATTGCTAAGCACGGGATGCTTTCATTTATAGATGGATTCTCAGGATACAACCAGAAAAAGATGGCAGAGGTCGATCGAGAGAAGACTGCATTCATTACTCCTTGGGGAACCTTTTACTATCGAGTCATGCCATTTAGACTGAAAAATGCCGGTGCAACGTACCAAAGAGCTATGACTACACTGTTTCATGACATGATGCACCGAGAAATTAAAGTGTATGTTGATGATATGATAGCCAAGTCACCAGAACAAGGCGATCACTTGGTAAACCTCCAGAAACTATTTGAGAGGCTGAGAAAATACAAGTTACGTCTGAATCCATAGAAGTGGGAATTTGGCACTATGTCCGAGAAACTGTTGGGGTTCATCGTCAGCAGGAAAGGAATCGAGGTGGACCCTGTCAAAGTCAAAGCTATCACATAAATGCCACCATCATATACTGAGAAAGAAGTTAGAGGGTTCTTGGGCAAAATACAGTATATCAGTCGATTCATTACGCAACTAACTCCAATCTACACTCCAATCTTCAAGCTACTAAGGAAGAACTTGCCCGTTGAATGGAATGACTACTGCCAAGCAACATTTGATAAAATCAAAAGTTACCTCCTCAACCCACCTATTTTAGTACCACCTGAGCCAGGGAGACCACTCTTAATGTACCTCTCCACGACGAAAGTCTCGATGGGATGCGTCTTAGGGCAGCATGAGACAGGAAGAAGAGAGCAGTCCATTTACTATATGAGTAAGAAGTTTACTGATTATAAGACGCGCTATTCTTATCTAGAGAAAGCATGCTTGGCTCTTGTACGGGCTAATCAGAGGCTCCGCCATTACATGCTGTCTCAAGCCGTTCTACTTTTGGCCCGAATGGACCCGTTGAAATACCTGTTCAAGAAGTCGGCCCTCACTGGATGGACCGCGCACTAACAGCTTTTATTATCTGAGTTCGACATCACATACGTCACTTAGAAGTTGATCAAGGGGCAGGCACTCGCCAATCATCTTGCTGACAATCCTTTGCCAGATTATGAGCCTTTGAGAACTGAGTTTCCCGATGAGGACATCCTGTTCATGACAGAAGATGATACATAAGAAGTAGAAGAATCATGGGTAATGCACTTTGACAGGGCAGCTAATGCAGAAGGTCAGGGAGTTGGTGCCATTCTAATCTCACCAAAAGGATCCCATGTACCCATCTCTATCAAGCTCAACTTCCCTTGCACTAACAACATGACAAAATATGAAGCTTGTGTCGCTGGTCTGCAGGCAGCTCTCGATCTGAATGTAACTCACCTTCGAGTGTTTGGTGATTCATATTTAATCATATGTCAGACGAATGGTGACTGTAAGATGAAAGACGAGAAACTGATCCCCTATCATGAACACCTTAAGGATCTGATAGCTTGCTTCCAAGACGTGACATTCTCATATGTCCCCCGGATGAGGAATCGTTTTGCCAACGCATTAGCCACTTTGGCGTCAATGATAGAAATCCTGTATGGTGCTAAGATGAAGCCGATCATGATTGAGCAAAGGAATGAGCCACCCTTCTGCCTCCAGATTGAGGAACCTACAAAGCCTGCTGATGAGCCACCTTGGTTCTCAGATATCAAGAATTTCCTCGAGACACTAACTTTCCCTGAGGGTACATCCAAGGCGGATCGACGAACCATTCAGCGTCTAGCGGCAGGCTACGTCATTTGCGGGGAGTGCCTTTACAAGAGATCCTATGATAACATCTTACTTAGGTGCCTTACTAAAAGTAAAATGATCAATATCATGAAGGAGATTCATGAAGGAGTATGTGGAGCCCATGCCAGCGGTCACATGCTTGCTAAGAAAATTTTACGGCAGGGATACTTTTAGACCACTATGGAATCGAATTGCTGTAAACATGTTCAGAAATGCTACAAGTGTCAGAAACACTCCAGTCTGATACACACTCCTACCGTCGATCTACACTGCATGACCACACCTTGGCCATTTTCTATCTGGGGCCTTGACATCGTCGGAATGATTAATCCGAAAGCATTAAATGGACATCGATTCATCCTCGTCACCATTGAATACTTCACCAAGTGCGTTGAAGCAGCATCATACACCAACATCACAGCCTGTCACGTCGAGAAATTTCTTAAGAACAATATTATGTGCCGATTTGGAGTACCCAAAGATATCATCATAGACAATGGCACCAATCTTGTGAATAAGCGCATCCGAGTCTTTTGCGAGCAGTAAAAAATCAAGCACCATCGCTCGTCACCCTATCGGCCTCAAACTAATGGAGCTGTGGAAGCTGCGAACAAGACGGTCATCCGCATCCTTGAGAAAATGATCCTCACTTATCGAGAATGGAGTGAAATGTTGCTGTTTGCTTTGTGGGCCTATAGAACGTCAATCTGTACCGCTACAGGGGCACCACCGTTCTCCCTTATGTATGGAACTGAGGCCGTCCTACCGGTTGAGGTTGAAGTGCCCTCGCTCCGAATTCTCATGGAATCAGGCTTACCCGAAGCAAAGAGAGAGAGATCCCGCTTCGAACAGTTGAACTTATTGGACGAGAGGAGACTCCTAGCTTTGTGTCACACTCAAGTTTACTAGGAGTGAATTGCACATGCTTATAATAAACGTGTTTGCGGTTGAGATCTAAAGGTAGGAGACACCGTGTTGAAGAAAATCTTCCCATCCCTCCACGCCGATCTGAGAGGCAAGTTCAAGCCAAACTGGGAAGGACCTTACGTCGTTCGAGCTCATCACCATGGACGGAGATCATCTTCCTGAGCTCATCAACACTGGATATGTCCGATGGTTCTACTCTAAGTCTATCGCGATAAGGTAAGTATTGGTAATACAGATACGTGACTGCTTAAGAACCACCCAAAAGAGGCCATCATTCCAAACATAGTAGCTAAAAGCATCCCTGAAAATAATGATATCCTTTGCTATCCCATTTGAGCCTGGGCCTTTCTTTTAATAACGCCCTTCCCCCAAAAAAAATATATGTGTGTGTACATATGTAAAAAAGGGAAGTAAAGTTACTATCAAAATCCAAAAAAATCAGAAAAGTAAAACCTCAAAAAGAGATTGCCTGAAATGGAGCAAAAAGAAAAGAAAATAAAATGTAGAAGAATCACGGGGCATGTATAGTAAAACCCAATAGGAAGAATGTTGAGAAAACTGAGCCATATCAAGAAAACCCTTTTAGTCCAGCATACCTTCAAATCCTAACCTAACCCATGGCCAAGCTACACCCTGAAGAAAGCCCTCTTTTAGGTTCACAAGCAGTCATAATATCTGTTAAGTCAACACAAGTCGAGTTGTGAGACGACACCCCGTCCAGCTGGCTATGACAGAATCGACGTCTATGTCGTGGCTGTTGAAAAAATAATGATGAAAGAAATAAAAAGAATAAAAAAGAATAAAATAAATAAAATAAAAAAATACAAGCTCAAAGCAAGATGGACGTGGTAAAAATTCAAAAGGGCATTACGGGTAAAAACAACGAGCTTGTGTGGACCAGGTGAAAACCCGAAAGGGCATTTAGGGTAAGGGAGCTAAACCCATGGACGTGATGAAAACCCGAAAGGGCACCACGGGTAAAAAAAGGAGATAAATAAAAAAAAGAAAAGAAAAGAGAAAAAATTGAAAAAGAAAGGTTTGGACTGATTGAGAAGATTAATGTCTGAGGAGCCCTCTTGGTTACTCTCCCTGATCCCCTTTTCTGGGCCGCTCATGCTAGTTAAAATTGGGTCCCAACCAAGTGTGTCTTCAGAACTACTTTGTCAAATGTATGACTCAAGGTAAGGAGAAAGGTTTGACTCAATCCGAAGGGATTGATGTTCTGGCCTTGGTGAAACTGCTGAAACTCACTCAAGCTCGACCATATAAAAGGGTTCAGCTATGCTCAAAGTGGGACCCGTGATTTCACCTCACTGATAAGGCATCATCAAAAAAAAAAGAAGAAGAAAAGTAAAAAAAAAAGAAAAAGAAAAAAGAGAACAAAAAAGTCAAGAAAAATCTAAATATAAAAACAAAATGTATGTATATATTTATGCTCTTTCCCATGTACATAGTTACAGGATCTTACTTCCATCTCAAAAATGATGAAAAAGAATAAAAAATCTCTAAAAAATAAAAATCCAAAAAATTACTCTCTCATGTACATAGTTACAGCATCGTACTTTCATGTTAAAAATAAAGAAAAAGAACAAAAAATCTTTGAAAATAAAATCCTAAAAATATATATAGATCTTAAAAATGAAAAAAATAGGTAAAAGTTTATTTCTCCTTCTGTTAATAAGGATGCATTTGTTACTTATATAAACAAAAAAGGGACTGACGTTTTCTCGAGAATGCACAGGAATATCACATGGTCCAAAGACTCAAAGCAGGCAACTTTTCAGTGATGGACAAATAAGATGAAGCATCTCGCCACCGACGTCAGGTCTATTAAAAAAAAGGGGGGGGGGGAGAATGAAAATCATTTTGAAAAAGAAAAAAAGAAATTTGTGTTTCCCCACAGAGCTATGCACATGCGTGTTCTGATGCGATAAAATGTCGATATTTTATCAGCAACACCACTGTGCTATAGTAACGTCCTAAGTCTAAGGCACGCCTTAGATTCTGGATCCTACTTCAAGGAAGGAGCAACGGTGTCAGTCCCGGTCAAACAGTCAATGTTTCGATCGAGTCGACTCCACTGCTAAATCTTTGCGATGAGCACTCTGTTTTTGATTCATATGAACTTAAGTGTTTTAATCTTTAGATTCTTCGTTGGAAAAGGTCAATCGTTGGTTGAGACCAACCTGTTGAGAATGAGATTACGTATCAATCAAACTATGTGCAACCATGCATTCAAAAGGGTTCATTTCTCTTTTATTTTTCTGCAGGCTTAAAACCTGTATGGGCAGCGGTATCCCTGTAAAGTGTATGCCATGCATCTGGGTATCCGTATGATCGTCGTTTGTTTCCGTAGATTGTACTTAGGTAGGTCCGGGTCGGGGGTTCCATCGCCTTTGTTGTTGCTTATCGCCCCTGATGAGTGCATATTTACTCATAGTTAATTGATGTTTATAATCATTGTCGGCGGAAGCCAGGATTGGATGCCCCTTTTTGGGAGACACCCAATGATTGGTTTGATCTGTTTAGCAGTACTTGAAGCTGGATGCTCTAGGTCATGTTGATCCGAGGCACATTTTTGAAAACGGCACGTCCTCCCAAAAAGCGTTGCGACTTCTATTCACTCCACTCGGGTAGTCATGCTAAATAAACTTCGAGATCATTGGGTTTGCCTAGAGATTTTGAACCCTGCTATAGGCAGGGGCACCCATGACTAGTCAAATGGGGCAATCAAATGCCTTATAGGATTGGACACAAACTATGGAGCCTTGCGTAGTTTTGCTTAGCGCCTATCTTTGAATGTGGGTCGATCACCCCTCTTACTTACGAAGTTGTTGCATTCAGAATAAATCTTAAACATCAAATACCTTCAAAATCATCCTGGGAAGCGAATGTCTTTCCTGACTATAGGGAGTTCGCAACTCATTCCACCTCAGTTATGCCCAGTAATGTCGCTAAGCGCTTGGGAATCGATTACCTCGAGAAACAAATGTTTAGCTTGACATCCAGGGCTTTCGTTTTCTCACCGTGTTACCCATCTGATATTTGAAGTATGTTCTGAATATAGTGGACCCGTTAGTAGTGCCTTGGGCCTCTTCGGATATCTCTTTTCTTTGGCATTTGATCATTAGTGATCGGATATCAAAGAGGGGCATCTGTAGACACCCAAATTCGGCCCAAGGCCCGATCAGAACACATTTCGAGAGAGATGCACTTCTGAACTTTTGATGGCATGTATGAAACTCTTAAGAACCTTTCTAAACCCCTAGGAACCTTTCTGAACCCCTAGGAACCTTTTTCGGACCCTTAGGAATCAACCCTAACCATCTCGACCCTTAGAACCCGTTCTGAACCTAAACCTAACCTCCCGAGCTTTAGAAAAAGGAGTACACTAGAACCAGCTATGGCTATCTACTATAATTAAATCTTATACCATTAAAAATTAAAAGTCATCAGCTTTCTAACAGTTCAAGAATCACCCTAATCGGAGTTACAGATCAAAAGATATGGCAGCCCGAACCTGGAGGGCCGAAATGCAATTTCAAGTCGCCCCCCCTCGGGATTTGGCGCAACTAATAGTTGCGCCAGTAATACTTTTTCCTAGCACAACTATTAGTTGCACCAGGCTACTTCTCTCAGAAATTAAGCCTGGCGTAATTATTAGTTGCGCCAGTTTTAAATGTGGACCCCACCCCCACAAGCCAACTTCCAGGCACTGTTTAGCACTGTTATACTGTACATTTGCCTGGCGTAACTATTAGTTGCACCAAGTATATGAATGGTAATTCTTAGTTTTTGCCTCAAAATTTGTGATTGGGTTTTGACTTGTTTGACCACCTTGACCTTTGGGGTGTGTTTTAATAGTTTTGTTGCACCCATTCACTACCTATTTGTAACCCCTCAAGTGGCTTAAGGCCTCACCCCATCATCCACCATTGGAGGACCCTTCCACACATTTCAAGGCTTCAAAAACCCTAGGAAACCTTAGATTTGAGATTACCTAATGGCTAACCCCAATTAGCACTTAAGTGGTCTTCTAATCCACCCATTTCCTATAAACAGAGCCCCCCATCCTTTGGTTTAGGGGTTGAGAATTTTGGCCTAAGAGAGAAAGAGCTTAAAGTGAGAAGATCTTTCTCCCTTTGGTGCACACTTCCCATACAAATTCCATATTTGAAAAAGCTCCCTTAGACCTTAGCATTTCACTAAAAGCCTTTAGGTTAGGTGTGTGTAATCCCTTAGCCTTCCCTCTCTGCCTCTTAGCTTCAAGCCTTAGGAGTTAGAACCCATTTTTCCACCATTCAAGCCTTCAAAAGCTCATCAAATCAAGCCAACGCAAGGCTCTCCTACGCTGCTACAAGGGCCCGAGGGCTCCGGCTCTCCCCTTTCTTCTCCTATCTCTTTGTAGCTCTTCTCATCTTTGCATTTCTGCCGTTACGCCGCCGAATTTTCGGTAGGAACGGAGGGGCACAAATAGGATTGTAAGCCCTTTTGGGCAAGAGGAAGCTATTTTATTTTCTTTTATGTCATTTCTAGTTTGGCCATAAGTAGAGATTGCGTTAAGCGGGTTGATTGGGTGCCTAACACCTTCCCGATCGATAACCGAAGCCCCTACCCAAGAGCCTTTGGTGTGGACCGGATTCAGAGTCATATTTGTGGCACTTCGGTGCTTATAAAAATGATATAGGTATCCCGGGACACCGAAAGCTCCGGGTGGTGACTCTATATCGTCACAAATCCCACGGTTGCACAAGAGTATTATGCATTGGCACCTCTTACACCTCCCTCTTATATTCAATTACCCCCTGTGCCCAGAGATGGAACCTTTGAGATCAAACCCAACGTACTTCAATTACTTCCTATCTTTTATGGGTTTGGCGAGGACGATCCGTATATGCATATAATGTGTTTTCTAGAAATTTGTGCAATTATTAAAATTAAAAACTTATCGGAAGAGGCTCTTTCCATTTTCCCTTAAAGAGGGCAAAGCAGTAGCAAAATCCTTTGCCTAGCAACTCAATTACTAACTGGGAAGAATTGCAAATAAAGTTTATTACAAGGTACTTCCCAATTAGAAAAACGAATCGAATCCAGAAGATTATCACAACGTTTTATCAATTTTCGGATGATTCTTTTGAGGAGAGCTGGAAGCGTCTTATCGAGCTTTTGAACTAGTGCCCTCACCATGAGGTCCTGCACCGGAAAATAGTGCCTGATTTATACGAAGAAATTAATGAACATTCCGGGCACATGATTGATGTTGCTTGTGGAAGAATGTTTCGTACATTGATACAGAGGATGCTTGGGAACTCTTTGAGACCCTTAGAGAGGAATCAGTGCAACACCATGCATCGAATGAGATTGATCCGGAGACTTTAAGGAATATACCTCTTAACCGGGGAGGATTATATGAATTAAAGTTAATGACCAATTGCTTTCCAAAGTTAAAGCTTTGGAAGACAAAAATTCAATCCCGGTTGGGTATAAAATCGCACCCAAAATCTCAAAAAGGAGAGGCTTGTGGTCCGCACCATGGCCCATCTCAGGAGGACGCTCAGCACCCTGCTGTACCTTACCCCATTTGAGTTCAAGATCATACTATTTTCATAAAGGATGCCATGCTGCAGACATGTGGAAATTGCCAGCAACATGATCAGAACCAATCGAAGTCACTCCTCGCTCTTCAGTGATCTGTTTTTAAGTTAGAAGCTCAAGTTGAGCAACTAGCAATTTTAATTGATGAGAGAGTAGTTATTCTTCACCATGGCCAGTTGGCACCCAAGAGGATATATTTTTATGGGAGGCACATCAACTCCCCTGAATCTTAACTAAGTTCATTATGGGCATTGTCGTGCTACTGACTCATCTGTAGCAAAATCCGGTAACATATGAGCACTATTAGAAAATCTTGTTAGAAGAGTACCTGATCGGTTGCTTATTATGTATTATAATTATATTAAATTCAAGTCTTAACCTATTGCAAGCTCACAATGGAAATTGTAGAGCTAGTATAGGATCGATCCCACGAGAAAGTTCATTACCTAATTAATTCCTGGTTTATATCTTTTATCTAAAACCCTATCTTAAAAACTTTTATTTATCTTTAAGATCTAATCTACTGGAGAAATATGAATAAAAGAATAGGTTATTAAACTAAAGTGCATAAAAATAAATCCTAATCCTCCTTCTTCAAATTAAGGTCATCAATCTTAATTTCAGCTTTCGGATATTTATGAAAATAAACAGTACCGTTACACTATATATCTAGTCTCCTAGCATTGGTCGTCAATCAACTCTAAGATCCTATCAATACAGATTTAATTTAATCAACAATCAACCAGAAATTTGGGCGTCAATCAAACTCTAGAATACTGAAGATGGAAAAGTAAAAACCGTTATATTAATATGTAAATTCTAACCTGAGTCATCAATTCAAATTGAAACTTGGAGATGTTTACAAAGTAAATAAACTCTAAACTAGAAAGTAAAGTAAAATATATCCTTCACCCCTTCGCTACAGTCATCAATTGCTCCTGAGAAATTACAGATATCTACACTAATATTCAGCACTCAATTGCAGTCATCAATTACTCTTGAGAAACCTCTGATATCTAATCTACTATAACTATGTTACACTACTTTGATTGGATGAAAATCCAACCTCAGGCGTCAATTAATGCTGAAATTCTTTGATGCTTATTTCTCTATCGAGCCCTCTTATTTATAAATCATAATTGGCCGGTTTACAAAGATCTAGTTCTAATAAAAGAAACTACTAAAAATAAAAGATTCCTAATATAACTCTAATTCCTAATTTTATCTTTCCTTACTTTCTTTAGTTGATGTGCTTCTGGATTGTTCTTTATTGAGCAGCAGCAGAGTCCTTCAGATTAGATCTTTATCAATCTTCTCAGATTCGTAGTTCACCAGACTTCTAATTGCAGGAGTCTTCTAATTCTGGATATGACGGTGTTAAACTCTCACGTGGTCCGCACCAGCAGTGTGTAATAGAAAGCTTCTATTTTTAGGAAATCGTAAATAACGATTTCTTTCTTATTCTTTCTAGAAAATCATAATTCACGATTTTCTATTTTCAATAGGCTTTTAGCTAATAATTTTTTATTTTGGATCACCCACTTTCTTCTTTTGTCGCTTACTGAAGAATCGTCTTTTGAAGAATTACGATTTTTTAGCCTTCCTTTTTTTGGCAAATCGTCTTTAACGCTTAATCGTCTTTTTACTGTCTTTTGAGTTTATTTTGATAAGAATTAACACTTAAGCTCTAATTTACTGCTTATCTTTAATATCTGCATATCAGTAACTCGTTAGCAGTAAACTAAGTCCTAGCATCACTAAATTAAGGGTGATAAAATGATAAATTATGTGACTGATCACACCCCCAAACTTAAGTTTTGCTACTCCTTAGCAAACAAGGAAACATAAAATATTTAAAACTTTTAAATTTATATACCACTTTTGTAGGGAGCATGATTGTATTTAGCAGATGTAACAAGCCTTTAAACCCTTGGGTGATCCCTAGTGGAGGAGTTGTAGTCTCCTGAAGGTGTTCAGTGAAGTAACCTACAAACTTCTAATACTTTTAGATTTTTCAAAACTAAAAATTCAAAATATAAACTAATTTTTGTACACTACTAATTATTCAGTTAGTCATTATATGTTTATTATTTCAAAATATTTTAAATCTTTTATCCTTAGCTTCCCATCATCGCAATTATCCTTGATCAAAACTCAGTAATTTCAATTTTTGTATAGCATGGAGTGCATGCATATTAGTGAAAAGTTTATTCATCATAGATTTTTTTAAACTATAATTTTTAGAAAATATTTTCATCCAAACTCTTACTTATTGGTATACTTTCAAAAATAATCGAAATTTTGGATTCTCATAATATGATATGTTCGTGATAAATTCAAAGGACAATCAACTAAAAAGATAAATCTTATGGAAAGGATAATTAATTCTTTTTATATAATTTCTTTATTTATTCGTAGTATCTATTTCATATATCTCTACTAGACTCATATTTTCGCAAATCGTAAATCACAAAGGTCTTTCCGTCTGCTTATAATGGGGTATTGGGTTTTCAAAAGGTTTCAAAGAAAAAGATAAAAAAGATTCAAAATTATTTCCAAGAGTTTAGCTCTTCCTTCTCTTCTTCTTTTATTTTTCAGCTTCAGTAACTATCCTAATTTTGGATAACTTCTTCCCATTTCTTTTTCTTTTTGTAAATCCCATTTTTCTCTTCTTTTTCAATTTGGAAGCTTTTTGCTTCATTTTTCATAAAATCGTCTTTTATGATTTTTCATTCTTTTTCTTTTCTTTTCTCATATTTTCATATATTTATATTTCTTTTTCAGTTGTACCCTTTTCAGCAGATTCCTTATCTATTAACTCATACTCCTTTCACTCCCTTTTCTTTCCTTCTTTTATATTCTAAACTCTTAAAAATTATAAGGGTTAAGGATAGAAAGTTTTAGGCAGTACATATGTTTAAGGGTTTATGAAATTCTGGTACAAAGAAATTTAATTTTTAGGCTTCTAATATGGGTTTAAATGGTAAAATATTCTAGGATTTTGGCTTTTTGGCTGTGGTTAAAAAAAGATGGTCTTCGGTCATTTTCGCGATTTATTAATATGGATGTCTTATTGCTTTGATAAAAATAGTCTCTCTTTCTCTCAGAGTAAAGAGGAATAGGCTCTATAGCTCACTAGTTATGATTTTGAAATTACAATCTAAAATATTTTACAGTTTAGATCAATCGTATAGCTTCAAATATTCTTCTGATACAATGTTCTAGAGATGCTTTACTTTGAATTGTAACTAGTTTTATTTTGATTTTCGACCTACTACTATGATGGTTTGCTAAGAAATTCGAATTTTTATATTTTTTTTCATAATATGCATATAATGATTAACTTATCTAAAAAAAATTAGAAAAAGAAATTAAAAATTAAAAATTTTTACGAAAAAAAAAACTAAAAAGAAAACTAAACTAATCCATACAAAGGTGGCGTATTCACTCCAATCTAAAATAGGACAATGTCCTCATTGTGTAAAATAGGGGACATACAGGATCAGTTACCGTAAATTATTGATAAACTGATTATGAACCAGATATATATTCTCCCCCAAATTTGAGAGAAAATATTCACAGCTAATTCTCGGTGTTTTAATAACAAAAATGTTAGTAAGAAAAACAAATGTTAGTGATGTCAGTAAAATGATTAGTCAAAAGAAAAGAGAAATATATTACTGAATTAAGAATTTTTAAAATTTTCCTACCTGTGAGGCTTGTGATATATCTAAAGGTTTACTCACTAGCGGATGCAGGATATGGGACCATTGATCGTGAAGAGATATGTGGTGGAGTTGGTATAGCAATCAGGTTGTTAATGTAGTCCTCGTCGGAGTAAGAGATTTCTGTAGTGCCACAGTCAGAATCATTTTCTTGTTCAGGCTCCACCTCCTCTTTTGGTGGTACTTCTACAAGATGTACCTTTACTTCTCTCTTTTCTGTTAATGCTGACTCATATTTTGCTTTCAAGGCCTGCAGTTCTGCTTCCAATATAGCCTATTTGTTCTAAAGTTGGGATATCACAACAAACTGTTTTTTACCCTCGGCTCTCAGATCTTCCAATACAGCCATTTCTCTTGCTATATCAACCCAGTATTGGGTTGTGAGAGTTTCAATATGTTGCTTCTGTTCCTGACAGGTGAGTATTAGTGATTCCTTATTGTTAGGGATTTTCAGTGTGCTGATTTATTGTGTAATGATAAAGACAAAATAAAATCAAAGTAAAACAGGGGATGGATTCAGCACAACAAAAATATCCTGGACCTGCAAGATACATGGTCCTTTATAGCAAGTTTTAAAAAGAGTAAGTAAGGGAATGTCTACAGGGAGGTAAGTTCAAAATATGGTAAATCTTCAAATTTGTAAGAGATCTGGCACCCTAACTAATGTTAAGTCAGCTAAAAGACAAGGGAGAGTTTAAAAAAAAGGGTCACTTAAGCTAAACTACAAATAAAATGCAACTAACTAAGATCGAGTCCAGAGCTATAGATCTTACAGATGGAAGGGATTAAAAACAGAAAAATAGAGAAGAGCAGCTTGGAGATTGGTCTCACTGCAATCAGGTTGAGCTGATCATGTTACAGGGATTCAAGGCACACCAATCCCTCAACTGGCAACAAGCACAGCTCCAAAGGATTTAACTGATCTTAAGGCTATGGTCTGTCCACTTCAATGGTCACAGACCATCCTATAGACTTCATCCGATCCAAAGGTTTATGGTAGAGGAATCCAATTGAAACCAGAGATTGGACTGCTCTTAAGGCTATGATCTATCCACTTTAATGGTCACAGATCATCCTAGGGAATTCCTCCAAACCAAAGGTTTCTACTAAAGCATTAAAACCACTACAGATGCTGCAGTTTCTAGGTCACAGACATAAGAAATTATAGGGATATAAGATCTAGGGAGATCAGATGGTATCCAAGAGGTCTACCAGTTAAGTGGGTGAGCTGATTAACAGACTCCTCTACACAAATCTGATCGAGCACCAAATGAAACCAAAGGAACTATAAATCTAACTAGAACAATAAAAATAATATTTACATTGCAATAAAATCTGCTCTAGAATGGAATGCTCTCAGATCTGTAGTCTGTGCATCAATTAACCCACAATAGTACTCTCAACCTTACCCAATTACAGATCTAACCTCTCTCCTCGCTGCTCCTAGGGAATTAGCCAACCATAGTTGAGATAAAAGAGGGAAAATAGAATTTTGCTATAGACTCTGATCTCCAGAATTGATCCAAATCTCGATCTCCCCCAGTTACAATTGAGGATCTCAATATATAGCTTTCTCTCTTGTTTTTCCCACCAATATTCCCTTCTAGAAGGTCCTCAGAGTTTTATACAGTTCTGTTAGAGCACGTGGGTCGGTTAGAGTTTTCTAGCGCATCTTTTAGATCATCGTGCCGGTCACCAATGTGCCTCGGTTTGCGTGTAACAGGTCACCAAATCGCTGCGTGTGAATAGCCTATTTTTTGAGAAGTTCTTCACACGATTTTGACAGGTTGGGGAAGCTTTCGATAGGTTCAAATGGAGCTTTTTGTCATTTCTCTAGGTTCTCAGATCTCTTCGACAGGTTTTGACAAGATGAGCCTTCTCTTAAAGCTTCAGCATGTTCAACCCTTTTCCTGGAGCATTCGATAGGATAGAAAAGTTTTTTGATAGGTTGGAGGACCATTTCGATAGGTTCTAGCTCGGCATGCCACCATTCCGATAGGATTGCTCTCACTCCTATCGAAAGGCTCAAGCTCCTTTCGATAGGTTCTATTCCAGCGTCTCCATCTCAATAGGTCCAGGCCACCATCCGACAGGTTCAGGGAACCATTCGATAGGTTCCCCTTTTACCTCAAGCAGGCTTTTGATGGGATGGTTTCTTCCTTTCTTTCAGCTGCTTGATAGGTTCTTGGATCCTATCGAACTCCTCAATCCACACAAATCCATCCTTTCTTTGCCTTCAGATCCTATCGAAACCTTTCCAACTACACGAATTCCTCCCTTTTTAGCTCTCAGCTCCTATCGAAGTCTTCAGATAACCTCTCGATAGGATATTTTCAGCCTATTTTCACTTCCTTCGCCTTGCCCTACTGTTGCCACGTGCCCCAAGGGCCCAATGGTGTGCAGCCTTCTATGGGTTATTGCTGGGTCTGTACTATGCTGAGAGATAAACTTCCTTGTGTGGCATTCTTGAGTGGTTTCCTGCATTTTTCCTATCTTTTATTGCTATCTATAAAATAGACTCAACAGGTATTTATTAGTATGCTCACAGGTCCATTAAAGGTCAGGTTAAGGGGAGAAAATTGACTTTTTTCACTACTTACCACTTATCATCTTGTAATTTGAGTACTTTCCCTTTTTCTACTGTCAGTTGGTGATTCTTTTTAGATAGTTGGGCATGTAGTGACTGCTGATATTCTTTGTAGGCTCTTTTTTTCTTTGTTTCCCGAGCATTTGGATCATTAGTGAACTCTGTCAATTGTTCTACTAGTTGTGCTATTCTATCCTCATATTCCTTTTTTTTTCTTTCCCACCCTTGCTATTTTTCTTATAGAACCTTGTTCTCTCCTTGTACCTGTGTTACTTGATTTCTAAGGGTTGCAGTTTTCTCTTGAATTTTCTTATTTGTTTTGGCTATCTAGTGCACACGATACTCCTTTATTGCCTTCTATTTTATGTTCATGATTATTTCTTACTTTTCTTATGCAGTAGGCATGTTGTCTCGTAGTTTTCTTTTCAACACATGTATTTCATTCATCATTCTCCTGACTACACCTGGTAATTGGGCATTGGAACTCTGCCATTGCTCTACTTCTTTTAATATTCTCTCTAGATCAGGTTGTTCAATCACTGGGTCTGTTGAAGTAGTAGCTGGAACAAACATTTCTTGATGTAAGAGTGCACTGAAGCTCTCTCGTGGGGCTTCAATATGTAGCCTTAATTCTGCAGCTTGGGCTATAGTTGCTATGGTGGTGGCCATGGAGTCAACAGGGGATGGGACTTCAATCTCCTGGTTTCCTCTTGTTTGCGGCGTAGGTGGTGGAGCTGATAATGCTTCTGATGGGCAACTGGTTGAAAACTGACAGAGACATGGCTAAAAGTATCCACTTTAACATTCTGATGTTCAATTGGTGTTGGAGTGTCTTCTGTTGTTTCACTGCTTGGATGCACCGGTTTTGCTTCAGTAGGAGTGGGTTCGATTTCATGGGGCATGGCAAGCCTTGCTGGTGAATCTAGAGTTGAGTCATATAGATTGGCTTGATTTTCATTTGGTATTCTATCCTCACGTGTTTTCTTTGTCATCGGGGAACTGCTTCTTGCCCTTTCACATGGTGGAGTACAAATATTCTCACCTTATTCTCTAACCATTGTTTCAGTGGTGTCAGTCCCTGCTGCCTGTTCTATGCCAGCCATTAACTGTTCTATGACTATTTTGAATGCGGTTAGGACCACTTTTGGTTGTGCCATGATAGGAATTTTCTTTTTTTTTGTGGCACTTAAAGTTCTCCTATATATTTGAGGTGATAGACTTTCATTGCTGCAAGGCAATGCTTTCTCCTTGGGGTTAATTTTGTGTCCCACATTTATCAACAAATTGTGATTAGCCCACCAAAAGGTAGATATAACGTATTTGTCTGGTACTTCTTTAGAGGCAACTTCTCCCTTACTATGTTCATCACTTCTATGAGGTATGAAGGGACATCAAACCAATAGCGGTGTGCTATTAGGTACAAAGATTTTGCAAAGAGGGCCCTTCACTGGGTCCCATGTCCCATCGGATGGATAATTTTGTAAATTAAAACATCAAAAAAGTAAAGGGATAGGTTCCGTTCTTCTAAATCTTTATGCAAAAAGAAGGACCTATCATTAGGTGGCTTGCCTGACAAATCTGGGGCCATTTGAATGAAATCGGGCAGTGTTTCGGGTAAAGTTCTAAGTATATTTGCCCCCGGGATGCCAGGGGATAGCCTAGGTCTCTCCAAGGGTGCATTCATCACCCCAGCAACCATTGCTTTTGTGATCAAAATTGGAAATCCATCAATGGTTGTGGACAGAGTTGGGGCCGGTCCCTTGCTACTATTGTTCATATTAGTATAAAATAGTCTTACCAATCTAGGGTAGACGCGGGTAACTCCGGGCTCTAGAAAATAATGGAGCCTAGCATCCTTAAAATATTTGATGCTTCTCCTCCCATTTCTAATTTTTCCAAGGCATTAGCATCAACTGCAACCTTGGCTCCCACAATATGTTATTTTATTAAAGTGCTGAGGCTTTAGAAGATGCTAGCCTTTTGCCTTTTTCTAAGTTGGATCCCCTTTTTAGGGCAGACACAGAATCTTCTTTAGTTGTGTCCGTGGGAACTTCTCTAGTAACTACCCCTAAGGACCTGGTTTTCTTCTTGGGATGGTCTGTTACTTTTGCTTTTATGGCAGCAGACCGTGCAATATGGTGAATAATAGGGGTATTATCAAAATTATTACCTTCTTCTTCCTCGTCTTCTCTTTGTCTTTTCTCCTGTTCGTTAGTCATCCTCTGCAAGAATTAATCAATCTTATTAATTAATCCTAGAAAAAAACAAGTGTTAAATGAATAATCCATGCAACACCTTTTTTTTTTTAAATCATTCCCTTACCTTTTTGACGGTTGAAACCCTAACTTAGTTTAACTCGGTGAAATGTTCGTAAGGTTCCCCAAAATAAAACTGAAGGAAAAGGGATTTTTATGAAGATGTATGGTTTGATTAGGTAGCAAAACGGTTAAGATTACAGGAGATTCGAAAAAAAGAGAGAAGCTAGGGGTGGAAAAGATAAAATTGTAGGATTTTGAAAATGGGACCGACATATTTTTTCTTTTTAGAATATATGGGTCCTGCTTTCAATGATGACCTTCTAAGCTGGTCATTTCTTAAGTTAAACTAGAATCAGAAGTTGAATCTAACTTTAATGAGCTAAGAATCGCAATCGTTGCGTTTTAAACTATGAACAATCGTAATCCATAGGTTTGTCTACTTTATAATATACAGCAAGTACGCATTATGATCTATCATTTTTTTAACGATTTAGGTTGTAATATGATACTTTAAAAAAATGAAAATGAAAATGAAAATAAAATTATTTACATATTTTACAATTGGTGCTACGGATGAGTCGATGGCTCGATGATCCATGAGGGTTTTAAATTGGATTTTGGGGACCAGCTGTTTCCCCCATGAAAGTTTGTCCTCTAGGATTGCTTACTGGCTACGTAGGTCATTGGCCGCTCTCTCTCTTTGCCACTTGGGAAGCTAGTTGTCCAATTTGGCCTTCCAGTTTTGCTATGGACTGCGTATGTGAATAAAGGGCCTGAGAGAATTGAGCAAGTTGGTGCAAATCCTGAAGGATTTGAACAATCATAGCATCCAACATACTGCTCCGTGGTTCAATCTGGGGTTGTGCTGCCTGTAATTGAGGTCTTTGGTGGAAAACTTGGGTCTGGGGAAATCGGGCCAACACAACAGTTGGTGCTGGTTGCGCTCTAGCAGTGGAATCATAATTAAACCTCGGGTGATTCCTCCATGCTAGATTGTATGTGTTCCCATAGTCTCCCCTCTGAAAGGCCATTGCTTGCTTTGTTTCCACTAGTTCTTAGTATTGTGGCGTAGTAGGGTTCTTCGTATATGTGTGAGTCTGGTAAAGTTGAGGGTTTATCATAGGCCTATCCAGAATATTTAGGTTGGAATTCATGAGTGCGACAATTTTCTGCTCAAGAGCTAAAACTTTTACACTCATGTCATTCTCAGTTTTCACTTTTTCTTTATTGATTTCATAGGCCCCACCTCTTACGAGCGGGGTATGATGAGCAATCTCTGGGTCAGTCTGTAGCAAAGCCTATTTTGCTTTGAAGTGTTGGCCAATTTCTCAAATAAATTCCAGCCCTGCTGGCCATTTTGAGACATGAAGGCTCCTCTGCTTACGACATTGACTGTAGACTGGTTGGTCTCAGTCAATCCCTGATAGACACTCTATGCTATAGACCAATTCGACACCTCATGATGAGGGCATTTTCATAGTAAATCCTTCATCTGTTGCCAACTCTCATGAAACAAATCTCCAAGTCTTTTGCCTGAAGCCTTGAATCGCTTGGCGAATTTGGTTGGTTCTACCAATTGAAAAGTATTCTACAAAGAATTTGGACTATAGTCCAACCATGTGGTTATACTTCTGGCAGGTAGTGAGACTAACCATGCCTTCACCCTATCTTTGAGAGAGAAAGGAAATAGACAATCTTATAGCTTCTTTACTGGTGGTAGTCTGTAGCATTGTACAGATTTCTATGAAGTCCCTTAGGTGCTGGTAAGGATCTTCTCTATCAAGCCCATGAAAAGTTGGTAGAGTTTGGAGTGTGTGGGGCTTGATGTCATAGTTTTGACCTTCAGATGCTTCTAGTATAACTATACATGAAGGCTCGGCCAAAGCTATTGGGCTGAAATGTGCTTCAATTGAAAGTTCGTTAGTCATGGGTTGAGAGGCTCTTGCAGAGGATCGGTTTAATGCGAGTCTTCGCAAGAGAGTCTGGTCAATTTCTGGGTCGTATTAGAAAGAGTCCAGTCTTCTAGACCGGGTATGATGCATACACTAGAAAAATCTCGCCTTTTTTTTTTTTTTTTTGGAAATTCTATATATGATTTTTATTTTAGAAGAGCAGGGAGAGAAAACAAATTTAAGTCTCTGGCTTCTATGATCAGGAGAAGTTGGAAACATTTAATTCTCTGCTCTGAATAAACCTGAAAAAGATTGATGTGATCAAAGAAACTAAAAATATACAGAAATATAAAAAGAGAAAGATAAATATTAAATTCTAAACGATAAAAATATTAGATAAAAACTTGGAAGAATTAGATAAATTTCGCTTCCCCGGCAACGGCGCCAAAAACTTAATCGGTTGCTTGTTATGTATTATAATTATATTAAATTTTAGTCTTAACCTATTGCAAGCACACAATGAAAATTATAGAGCTAGTATAGGATCGATCCCATGAGGAAGTTCATTACCTAATTAATTCATGGTTTATATATTTTATCTAAATCCCTATCTTAAAAACTTTTATTTATCTTTAAGATCTAATCTACTGGAGAAATATGAATAAAAGAATGGGTTATTAAACTAAAGTGCATAAAAATAAATCCTAATCCTCCTTCTTCAGATTATGGTCGTCAATCTTAATCTTCAGCTTTCGGATATTTATGAAAATAAATAGTACCGTTACACCATATTTCTAATTTCCTAGCATTGGTCATCAATCAAGTCTAAGATCCTATCAATACAGATTTAATCTAATCAACAATAAACCAGAATTTTGAGCGTCAATCAAACTCTAGAAAACTGAAGATGGAAAAGTAAAAATCGTTACACTAATCTGTAAATTATTACCTGAGTCGTCAATTCAAATTGAAACATGGAGATGTTTACAAAGCAAATAAAATTTACTCTAGAAAATAAAGTAAAATATATCTTTCACCCCTAAGCTGCAATCGTCAATTGCTCCTGAGAAATTACAAATATCTACACTAATCTTCAGCACTCAATTGCAGTTGTCAGTTGCTCTTGAGAAACCTCTGATATCTAATCTACTCTACTATGTTAAACTACTTTGATCGAAAGAAAATGCAACCTCAAGCATCAATTGATGCTGAAATTCTTCGATGTTTATTCCTATGCTGAGCCCTCTTATTTATAGATCATAAGGGTCGGTTTACAAAGATCTAGTTCTAATAAAAGAAACTACTAAAAATAAAAAATTTCTAATATAACTCTAATTCCTAATTTTATCTTTCCTTGCTTTCTTTAGTTGATGCGCTTCTAGATTGTTCTTTATTGACCAGCAGCAGAGTCATTCGAATTAGATCTTTATCAATCTTCTCAAATCCGTGGTTCACCAGACTTCTAATTGCAGCAGTTTTCTAATTTTGGATATGGCGGTGTTAAACTCTCATGTGATCCACAGCAACAGTGCGTAGTAGAAAGCTTCTACTTTTAGGAAATCATAAATAATGAATTTTTTTTTATTCTTTCTGAAAAATCGTATTTTACGATTTTCTATTTTTAGTATACTTTCAACTAACGATTTCTTATTTTGGATCGATCGCTTTCTTCTTTTGTCGCTTTCTGAAGAATCGTCTTTTGAAGAATTACGATCTTTCAGCCTTCCGGCTATTGGCGAATCGTCTTTAATGCTTAGTCATCTTTTTACTACTTTTTGAGTTTATTTTGACAAGGATTAGCAGTGAGGCTCTAATTTACTGCTTATCTTTAATATCTACACATCTGTAACTCGTTAGTAGAAAACTAAGTCCTAGCATCACTAAATTAAGGGTGATAAAATGGTAAATTATGTGACTGATTAATACCCTATGATCTAAGGTGTGCCGAAACACATTTAATCATAAGGACCTCTCTTGTAAATAATAATCACCTTGAACGTATGGATTTACAATCTTTCGTAATTTATTAAAGTCAAAACGACTACGAATCAAAGTGTCACCGAGTCAATATTGTTCTCCAGAATCGTAAACGACAATTCTAGGAAATAAGCGAATCTGATGGCTAGTCTTATCAGTTACCTTGGATTTCTAACCCACTTAAATTATAGAGGAAGTGGACATGCATCGCATTCAATATTTCCACTTGTCAACTACCCGAGCTTAAATGCCCACACCTCGACATTTAACTCGAAGTGACGGTTCAAAGCTCTAAGCCTCTTCCCTATAAATCCATACCCTTCCACAAACCTTTACCATTCCATAACCTTTCATCTTCCTCCGTCCTTAACCCTAAACCTTATGGCAGAAGAACTAGACCAAAGTGACTTCAGTAAAAGACTTGATTGAATTCTTGAGATACATAAGGTCGAGCTCCTAGCTGCAATAAAGAACATAGAGAAATTTAAGCGCTAGCGACCCATACCTGATGCTGAATCATCCACCGAAACTACCCATTACCCTAAATCTAACACAAATTCGAAATCCTTTCCTATGGCCCATTTTCCCCCACTCCTAACCATTATACCATTACAACCCACCTCGAGTGCGAGCTCTTTTATGATGATGGCGGGTTGAGCCGTCCCTCGCCACCCTTCTCCATTGCTCATCTTCTCCCCTTGCCTGTGTTACATTCTCTTCACATAGTCTTCGCAAAGGAGTAGTATAGGCTGTAGGAGAATAGAGATGTGTTCATTTCCACTCTTCAAAGCACTTCCCCCATGTGCATCACATTTCTTCCAAGGAAGGTATGTGATGTGTATCTGAAAGATAGGGGGTGTGACTCCATCAAGAGAGATGACTCTCTTTTGAAGGCATGGATACTCTCTAGAGGAGAAGGGAGATAAGACTCTGATTGAAGGTGGTCAGAAGCCGAGGACCGATCTTTTTCTAATCTCATCTTTTACCTCGGACGTTGCTGTCGGTGTGGTAGTTAGGGTGTCTCTAGATTTTTCCTAGGTTTAATCTTTTATGTCAGCACTTTTACTTATTTTGAATGTACTCTATAAATATTTTGTTCGTTATATGAAAATATCTTTTGATTATTTTTATTATTTCTAATTATTTTCCTTATGGTGCTATTTCTATGTGATTATGCTAGATGTGATTTCTCCTAGGTTTGGGGGAGATTTTTATTCTTTTTGTAGATTATAAGCCCGGAACATAAGCGGCACCATTGCGGTAATATCATTTTTAAGTATCCCTTATTTTTTAGAACAATGAGGACATGGTCCTATTTAAGTGTGGGTGGATACACCTCTCTGTGTATAATAATTTTTCTTTATTTTGGGTTCTTCAAAAAATAAAAATTTTTGTTATTTTATATGCTTTTTGAATAATTTTATTTTTCCTGTTAACCATTAAATGCGAGTTATGATAGAAAAAAATTATGATTCCACAAACTTTATAGTCCATCGTAGTAAAAGTTCAACAATCGAATGATAGAGCAGTTACGATTCATGTTTAGCCCTCATGTACACTGTATCATAATTGAATGTTTGAAACTATACTTTGATTTAAACTATAATATTTAGATTATAGTTTCAAAATTTTATAACCAGTGAGCTTTTGGGACATATTTCCTCATTTATTTTGAGAGACACTACTTTCTATTTGAACTTAAAATTTTCTTTGAACTTCTTGACTGTATTACAATGAAATCTTATATTGTTGTAAATTGAATCAAATATTCTATGAGTATGATAACTTGCTTTTCTACAATTGTTTATTAGATACATCAAAATAGTGTGACATTCATGCTAGTGAAAGATGGAAATGATTTAAGGCCATCTTTTTATTCGTTAGAGGAAAAAATCTAAATTCCCATAAATTTATTTACCCCTTGTACCCATATTAGAAGCCTAAATTGAATTTTTTACACCAAAATCTTATAAACCCTTAACCATATGTACTACCTAAAGCTTTCACCCTTTTACCCTTATTATTTTATGAAAATTTAGAATGCGAAAGGGGAGAAGAGGGAGTGAAAGGAGTAAAAGAATTACAGATAAGGGATATGCAAAAAAGGGTACGTCTCAAAAAGAAAAAAAATGAAAAAAAATATGGGAAATCAAGAGAAATTGTAAAATAAGATTCTACAAAAGGAGAAGCAAGAAGCTTCCAAACTAAAGAAAAATTCAAGAGGATATCAGAAACTGAAGAAAATTGGATTTACCGAGAACAAAATACAGGTAATGGGAAGAAGCTATCCAACTTTTGGGATACTTACTGAAGTAGAAGTATAGAAAGAAAAGAAGAAGATAGAAGAAACGTGCAACCACAAATTTTTATCAAACCCGTCGCAACGATGCGCTCGTATGAAAATTATAGTTGCCACAGGGAGCTTTCGGTGTCCCGAAAAATCTAAATCAATATTAAAAGTACCGAAGTGCAAAAATATGACTTTGATTCACCGGTCTATGCCAAAGGCTCTTGGGTAGGGGCTTCGGTTATTGATCGGGAAGGTGTTAGGCACCCGATCAACCCGCTCGTAAGCGGTCTCTACCATGACTGGGTCTATGTGTGGTTGATTTATATAATATATATATAAAAAGGAAGCAAAATGAGCGGCACTTCCCCTTGTCCGAAGGCACATCGATTCTATTGAGCCCTTCCCGCTTGTCGAAATTTGGGCAGCGTAACGGCTCAATTCTAGGATAGAGGAAAAGCTAAAGATGGTAGAGGAATAGAGGGGAGAGGCGGAGCTCTCGAACCCTTGTAGCACTGATGTGGTCCTTCACGCAAAAGCCTCGCCGGTGACCTTTCGATAGCAAACGGGTTAGGAGACGAGTTCTAATCTCTAAGGCTTGGTAGCTAAGAGGTAGAGGAAGAAGGCTTGGGATAGTTCTAGCTAAATCTCAAAGATTGATGGTGGAAAATAAGGTTTAAAGGGCAAAGATCAATTCTAGAATTTCTATTCGATTGGGGCACCAAAGGGTGAAAAGATCTCTCCTAATCTTTTCTCTCTTTTGGAATTTTTTTCAAGCCTTTGTAAAGGGAGGGGTGCCTCTCTATTTATAAGAAAAAGGGAGGATAGGAGGGTACTTAAGAGCTAATTAGGGTTAGCAATTAGGTAATCCTAACATCTAAGGTTTCCTAGGATTTTAAGGTTATGGATATGTGTGAGGATAGGCTCAATGGTAGATGATAGGGTGAGGTTTCAAATGACTAGAGGGTTGCAAATAGGGTAAATAGACGTGCAACAGTCTTAATGAAACCCACCTTAAACATTGGGATGGTCAACAAGTCAAATCCCAAAAGTGATTTTTTAGCAAAAGCATAGCTACAGTGTCCTGAAAGTCTAGAGCCTGCAAAGGGGGCCCACCTATGCTTGGCATGTATATTATACACGCCAAGCCATTTCTAGGAAGAATGGCTTGGCGTGTATATTATCCACGCCAGGCAAAATCCTATAAAATTGCTTGATCTTCAACTCACCATAATGCTTGATATATAACTCTGATTGTGGCAATTTATAGCTTGTTGGAAAGTTGGGGAAGTCCTCTTTCCAATGGTATATAATACAGCTCTAGCAGAAGTCCATGTAAACTTTGGCACTCATATCTTTCACCACTATTCAAGAGGGTTCAGAAACTGGTCTGGGACGAGTTCTAAGGGGTCCGAAAAGGTTGGGGTTGATTCCTAAGGGTTTGGGATGATTTATAAGGGTTTTGGAATGATTCCTAAGGGTTTTGGAATTGCTATCGGAAGCTCGGGGGTGTGCCTTTCTCGAAGTATGTGTTGATTGGGCCTTGGGCTAAATTTGGGTGTTTACAGATGCCCCTCTTTGGTATCCGATCATTAATGATCGAATGCCAAAGACCAGAGGTTTTCGAAAAGGCCCAAGGCAACATTGATGGGTCTGCTATATTCAGAATGAACCTCAAACATTAGGTGGGTAACATGGTGGGTAAACGAAAGCCCTGTATGTCAGAAAAAATGTTCGTTCCTCAAGGCTATCGGTCCCCAAGCGCTTACCAATATTACTGGGTATAATCTAGATGATATGAGTTGCGAAAGCCTAATATGATAG
Source organism: Chloranthus sessilifolius (assembly GCA_021018995.1). Classification (NCBI taxonomy): domain Eukaryota; kingdom Viridiplantae; phylum Streptophyta; class Magnoliopsida; order Chloranthales; family Chloranthaceae; genus Chloranthus; species Chloranthus sessilifolius. Next base: position 149,507,056 of record CM037584.1, on the reverse strand, counting down.
GAAAAATGTCTGCTTCTCGATATAATTGAAGATGTTCAATGTTCAAGTTTCATTCTGAATATAACAACTCCGTAAGTGAGAGGGTGATCAACCCACACTTAAAGATAGGGGCGAAGCAAAAGCGCAAAGATCCACAGCTTGTGTCCAATCATATGAGGTATTGATTGCCCCATTTGACCGGCCACAGGTGCCCCTGCGTGGTTCGAGGTCCTTGGGTGAACCCATCGATCTCGAACTTAATTTAGCACAACTACCCAAGTGGAGTGAATATTGATATCGCAACACTTTTTGGGAGTGTGTGCTATTTTTGGTAATGTGTCCTAAATTAATATGACCTAGAGTACTCAACTTCAAATAATACTGGATAGATCTGACCAAAATTGGATGCCTACCGAAGGAGGCACTAAATCTTGGTCTCCGTCAACGATGATCTTATTTATCGAACAATTATGCAAAAACATGCACTCATTAGGGGTAGATAAAAACAAAGGGGAATGGAAGTCCCAACCCAAAATCTATTTAGGTATAATTTACGAGAACAAATGATCATCCAATGGATACTTAGATGCAAGGTGTACACTTTACAGGGATATCGTACAAATACAAGTTTTAAGCTTGCACCCAAAAATGAGCCCTTCGGAATGCATATTTGAGCATAGTCATTCGATAGGTAATTTCCTTTTTGACAGGTTGGTTTTAACCAACAATTGACCTTTTTCTGAGGAATCTGAAGCTCAAGACACTTAAGTTCACATGAATCCAAAAACGGAGCGCTTGGTGCAAGGATTTAGCAGTGGAATCAACCTAATAAAAAAATTGACCGTTTGATCGGGATTGATACCGTTGCTCCTACTTTAAAGTAGGATCCAAATATTCAAGGCGAACCTTAGAATCAGGACGTTAATATAGCACAACTATGTTGCCGATAAAATATCAACATTTTACCACATTGGAGCACGCATGTGCGTAGCTGTGCGTAAAAACACAGATTTCTCTTTTTCTTTTTCAAATGATTGTTTTTTTCTATTTTTTTTAATAGACCGACGTCTATGGAGAGATACTTCATTTGATATGTCCATTACTGAGAGATTGCCGACTTCGAGGCTTTGGACCATTTTGATGTTCCTACATATTTTTGAAGAAAATGTCAGTCCCTTTTTTGTTTATAGAGGCAACACATATGCATCCTAAATAATAGAAGGAGAAGCAAACTTTTACCTATACCTTTTTATTTTTCAAGATATATATATATATATATATATATATATATATATGTATATATATTTTTTTTAGATTTTTTTGTTCTTTTTCTTTATTTTGAGATTGAAGTACGATGCCATAAATATGTGCATGGGCATATAAAAAGAGTGTATATTTTTTAAAAAATTTTAGATTTTTTGTTTTTGATGTTTTTTCATTCTTTTTTTTTTTTTTTTTTTTTTTATATTTGATGCCTTAAAAATGAGGCGAAGTAACCGGTCCCATTTTGAGCATAGTCGAATCCATTCATGTGGTTGGACCTGAGTGAGGTTCAATATTTTTTATCAAGGTAAGAAGGTCTATCACTTTGGATTGATTTAACCCTTTATCCTTACCTTGAGTCATACGTTTGATGGAGAGGCATAAACATATACCTAATCGAGATCCAATTTTAGTTAACATGAGCGGCCCAAATGAAGATCAGAGCTCGGGATTGTAACCAAGGGAGTAACTGATGTTTTTCTCCTTTTCTTTTTTCTTTTACAATATTTTTACTCACTGCGCCCAAGACGGGTTATTGCCATGCCCGTTGTTGCCCTCTTTTTTACCCTTAGCGCCCTTTCTGATTTTCACTACATCCATGGGTATGTATTTTTACCCCAGGTGCCTTTTCAGGTTTTCACCTGGTCCGCACAAGCTTGCTCTTTTTACACATGGTGCCCTTTTGGGTTTTCACTACGTCCATTTTGCTTTGAGCTTGTATATTTTCATTTTTATTTTTATTTTATTTTTTTTCCTTCAAGGACCACGATATGGACGTCGATTCCATCATAGCCGGCTGGATGGAGTTCTTTTCTCGTCTCTCAGCTTGGCTTGTGCTGACCTAATGGATACTATGACTGCTCGTAGACCTTAAAGAGGGCTTTTTCTCGGGATGTATCTTGGCCATGGGATAGATTAGAAATTTTGAAGGTATTTTGAATTTTAAAAGATTTCCTTGATTGGGTTCCAGCTGCCCTAATACACTTCTTCCATGGGAGATTTTGACTGTACAAGCCCCACTTTTCTTTTTTCTATTTTTTTAGTTCTTTTTGCTTATCCTCTTTTGGGATGTTGCTTTTTCTGATTTTTTTGGATTTTGATGGTAACTCTTTTTCTCTTTTTTTTGGTTGGTATATAAACTTTCTCTTTTTCTTTGGAGGGGATAATGAAAGGAAAAGGCCATTGGCTCATGATGGGATAGCAAAGGGTATAAATGTTCAAGGATACTTTTTGGCTACTTGTCTTTGAAATAATGGCCTCTTTTTGAAGTATCCTTAAGCAGTCACGCGTCCATTTTTATCAGTACTTACCTTGCTGTGGGAGTCTTAGGAATCGAATCGTCGGACATACCCAGCATTGATTGACTCAAGAAAATGATCTCTGTCCATGGTGGCAAGGTGGAGCGTGTATCCAGGCAGCACCTCTCGGATAATGTAAGGTTCTTCCTAGTTGAGCTTGAATTTTCCTCTCGAATCAGCGTGCCATCATCCCCCTTTGGTATGTCGCCCCAGCATTCTTCAACCCAAATGGCATGACTCGATAACAGAAACTTTATCATGGAGTAATGAACACTATCTTCTCTAGGTCAGGTTTGGCGATCTTGATCTAATTGTATCCGGAAAATCCATCTATGAATGATAGCATCCCATGCCTAGTAGTGTTATCGACCAAGATGTCAATGTGTGGCAATGGGAAGTCATCCTTTAGGCTCACCTTGTTCAGATTTCTGAAGTCAATGCATATGTGAACCTTTCTATCTTTCTTCAGTATCGAGATGATGTTGGCTAACCATTGAGGTACTTAGAGACTATGAGAAACCCTGCGTTGTACTATTGGATAATCTCGTCCTTCATTTTCAGCCTCCATTCTGGCTTGAGGAGTCTCAACTTCTGCTTGATCGGCTTAATATCTAGATATAGTCGCAGCTCATGCTTGACCAAATCAATGTCCAAACCAGGCATATCCTCGTATGACCATGCGAAGATGTCTTGGTATGACCGAAGGAAATCAATCATGCTTTTTCTTTCCCTGGGGTACAATGACATTCTGATCTTAGTGATTCAAGGAACCTCCTTTGTACCCAGGTTGATGTCTTCTATTTCTTCAACAATTGGGGTAGGGTAATGCTCAAAATCAGCAAATTGGTCAAGGAGCTCATTGGTGAGCTCCTCAGTAGGGATCTCCTCGTCCAGACTCATGACTCTTACCTCTTCTTGTATTTGTACAAGAAAGGGGTCGATTTCATGTGGGACTGGTTTTTCAATTAAGGCATCTTTTTCTTTGATTTTCTTGAGAATTTTAAAAGGCAATTTTTTTTAGATTATTTTGAATTTCTTTTATTTTTTGGAATTTTCTTTGTCTTCAAAGTTGGGCCTTTAACAAAGCGGGTCTTTATGTACACATGGTATTGCCTGCAAAAGGCTAACGTCACTTTTTAAAGGTTGTTTCTTTTTAGGAAGCTAGTGTCATATTTGCAGTCATTTGATGCTTTCAGAGTTAGGGACATTGATGCCCAATTCCTCACCTGTGGTGCCATACCTTTACCTGCTTTGATGGAGGAGGCTGAATGAGATGACTTTTGGGAGTCAGCCTCCATCATGTTTATCATTGGCTCATCTTGAACCTGATCCTTAAAGGTTAACAATAGTTTGGAATGGTTCTGGATGGGTGGATATATAGGCATGGGTATCTCCTCCTTGAAAAGTGATAATGAGGTGAGGTCTATTTCAACTTCTGAAGGAATGATTTGGGGATTGGTCTGGTGGATGGCCACCTGCTTATATGGGATCAACTGTGTTGCGCCATTTTGGTTGATTTTGATGACTCCTGCGCTCACGAATGTGGTTCGGATGTGAGATCTCAAGTGGGGTTCATCCTCCAAATCTATCCCCCAGGCTTTGGCAGCGGCTATGGTTCGGGCCTTCTCCTTGGCTTCCTGAACTTCTTCCTCAGTGGGCTTATAACTTAACCCAAATTTGACATGTTGGCCACCTCTCCTGCCTTTCAAACGGGGACCCAAACCTTTTCCTTTCTGATAGTTCCACTTTTGGAGCATCTCCACTGCTGCAGTCATTCCACCTCTAGTTTTTGTGGTGACCTCTCTAATAGGTTATGGCCCCAATGTTGACACATCATATTGGAAGCTGTGAAGATCTGTGTCTTCAACAGTATGGGGTACATCCAACACCTTGAGATTTTCGATACTATGGGCCATTTTCTCTCTTTCATCTCGCCCTTCTCCCATGATTATTATGACCTTCTGCTCTGATATGAATTTGAACTGTTGGTGTAGAGTGGAGGGAACCACCCCAATTTCATGCAGCCACGAGCGTCCTAGTAGCAGGTTGAAGGAGGACTTGATGTCCATGACTTGGAATGGGATGGAGAAGGTCATTGGCCCAATGGTGAGTTCAAGATCTGTGTCTTCACATGTTGGCCACCTCTCAGGCCAGCCAAAACTTGCACTTGTTTTGGCTGGCCTGAATGTGGAGGGATCAACCCCTATTTTTGTTATAGTTCTGAGGGGGCATACATTCAATGCCGAACCATTATCTATCAGTACCAATGGAATCACCATGTTCCCTATTTCCACCATAATATTGAGGGGTTTGGAATGATTATTTCCCTCATCCGAAAGATCAGCATCCGAAAATGAGATGGCGTTGGGGGCTAAAATATGTCCAATTATTTGTCCCACCTCATTAGAGGTTACTTGGACGAACACATGTGCATCTTTTAGTGCTCTCATCAGAGCCTGGAAATGGATCAGAGATGTCATTAATAAGTCTCAGACTGTGATGTACTAGAATATTCTCTTTAGCTAAGTTTCTAGTATGTGATCTCTGCTCATTTTTTCAAAGGGGTTCACAACGGCTAGTTCTTTCTTCTCTTCTGGCCCTACTGGTACTGATACTTCAGGGTTTTTAAAGATTCTTCTTGATTGGGTAACAAAATCAACTACCCCTTCTCTGCCACTGCCTGCATTGATGTTTGTCTGTTCATAACTGAGCGAGACTTGATGGGGATCGTAGGTCGGCCCTGGGATCTGAAATGGGGTGGGTGAGGGTATCGAAGATGCTTGGATTGATGGTGTGGTAAAACTAGGCCATATCTCGTTGACTGGTGCCAGAGATGGGTAAACTGGTGGGTGTGTGGCAAAATTGGGCCAACCATATTGGATCGGTGTCGGAGATGAAGGTGGATGGGCTGATGATGGGGTGGTGAAATTGGACCAATTGTAGGGAGTCGAGGCTGATTCTAAAGGTGGGGTAAAATTGGGCACCATGTAATTGATGGGGGTTGATGCTCAATATGTTTGGTATTGCGGAGGTGGTGTGGCCCAATTGGTTTGAACTTGATTAACGGGAGCTGGTGAGGGAAAATATGACCTCAGATCTAGTGGTGCTGCTTGAGGCATCGGGCTTGAAAAATAATCGGCTAAGTTTAAAGGCTCAACTACCCCGACGATCTCATTCTTATGACCCTATTGCCCGGGTGGCATGAAACTCTCTTTTTCTGTGATGGATTTTGAGGGATTGAATTATTTACTCCCTTCCTCTAACATGTTAATGGTGGACCTTAGGCCCATTCCTCCCTGCGGGTGCGATGGTAACAGTGCCTGCATGATATTAGTGTGCAGGTTTGCGTGGGGGGGTACTGGGGGTATGAGTTTCCCTGCCTCTTTCAAATCCTCTATCGCATGTTTCAAAGGAAAGAACCAATCAGTTGGATGTCTCGGCTCTTGATGGTAATTACAATGTGTGCTGGGATCATAATTCTTTGGGATCGGATTCGGTGGGGTCTTGGTTGAAGCTGAGTAACCAAACCCTTCTCGATCAGCAACGACAAGAGGACATTTAGGGATTGCCCCAAGGGAGTGAATACTCGGTCATATCGGGCCCTTCTCTACTCAGGGGTCATTTTCCCCCAGGGGACATTGTTTTACCTTGAAGCCTAATTTGTTGGTGTTTGTGCTGGTTGTGCTGTCGCGAACTGAAAGGGAACCATATTGGTGTTGGGCTGTGTGATCATTATATTTTATACCTCTGCCCCTGCTACTCTCCCAGTCCTCTATTCGATGAACTTTCAAACCCCACCGGCCCCACTGGACACATTCTTATTCAAACATCCCTCTCTAATTACGTCCTCACAACGGTTGACATTTCTTACCAAATCAGCGAAGCTGGACTGCTGTTGGTATATCAAGAAGTCTGAGATGACCGACTGAGTACTTTGTGAGATCATCTCGATTTGTTCATCATCGGGTATTCTGTTTCTGGCTTGAGCTGCCAATACCCTCCACCGCCCAAGGTAGTCACTGAATACTTCGTCGGGCTTCTACTTCAGTCGATCTAGATCTGACTTATGAGTATTGGTGTGCACTTTTTTTGGGTTCCTCTCGGTCCCCGTTGAATCAGTGGCCCAATTCTGTCCAGGTGGACCCTAGCGATGCGGTGTTTGGAATGTTAGAAAAAAAAGCGGGGGGAGTTTTCTAGGAAGGTTTCTAGTTTGTTGCGATCGCCAGCTGCAGATATTTAACGATGGTGCAACAAGTCAGTGATCACGCTTTAGAGCGGGTGTGGGTTACTTCTTTACTGAATCGTCCGCCTGCGAAGGTCAGCAGCATTGGCTTTTCTCAAAATTTAGATAGTTTAGTTTTCCTTTTCTTTTCCTATTATTAATATAATTCCGATTAGTTTAGATTTTCTAATTCTATTGTGAGTCTAGTTGTTACTTTGTTGTAGTGATCTAGTCTAATATTCTAATCCTATTGAAAGTCTAATTAATTTAGTCTCCTAATCCTACTAGGAGTTTAATTAATTTTAATGTTTTACCCTTGTTAAAAGTCTAATTAATTTAATTTCCTAATGCTACCAGAAGTCCAATTAATATTAATCTCCTACTTGTACTAGGAATACAGATATATCAATTCTGATAAAACTCTAAATAAATCAAGTATGCTGATTGTACTAGAATTCTAAGTAAAGCAATTATAATAATTCTAATGCAATTCTAATTGGAATAGAGAACTAATTTTACTATAACTCTAATTTAAGTGATGAATTAATTTTATTAAAATCTAATTAAAACAAATAAACTAATTTTATTAAGATCTAATTAAAACAATGAATTAACTATACTAAAAATCTAATTAAAATAAAGGAACTAATTTAATCAAATTTTCTAATCACATCAAGGAATTAACTTTACTAAAAAAATCTAATTCAAAGTAATGAATTAACTATACTAAATTTTAATTGAGATAAAGGAACTACCTTTTTAGTGTTTCTGATTAAAGCAATAAATTATAATATACTAAAATTCTAACTAAAGCAATGAATTAATTTTACTAAAATTCTAATAAAAAAAAAGGGTTTTGGCCTGCTATGCTAAGGAGGATTGGCCTCATTCCCGAGTACCCTCTGTAAGCTCCCTTGGGCAAATCGGGTGGCTGAGATTAAAGCAAGTTGAATTTTGGATTATAAAATAGTATTTGTTTTAGATTTTTAGAGTCATTTTCGGGATTATAATCATGAATTAAATTATGAAACTTGGATTATAGAAAACTAAATTAATATTTGGGGTTTCAGAAATATTAAACTAAAGGATTAAAACTAGAATTTAAAATTTTAAGGACTGAATTCGGGCCCGAAATTAGAAAATCAGGCCGTATGATTAAGGATTGGTTCTAGAAACTAAGAACTAAAACCAGAGATTAATGATAGGACTGGAAATTAAGATTTTAGAACAAAATTAAAGTCTATGTTCGGTGAATTAGGCCATCAGATTAAGGACTGGTTATAAATTCGGAGAACTAGAACCAAGTATTAAAATTTCTGTCTAAATAAAAGGGTTTATGGTCTAAAATTTTAATAATTGAAACTAAGGGAAAATTCTAAATCAATAACTAACATTTTTACCTATGACCAGGGCTGGGGAGAGGAATCTCAAAAATTCGAAGCTTGAATCTCAAAATCATGACTAGGTTCCTCTATGTGTTCGTTCTCGGAGTTCTCTAGTTTCGGAATCCCAAAATAATCCGTTCTCTCTTGTGTTGTGTGCCCTCTCTTTGGGGCGAATTAGAAAAAAATCTTGTATAGGTTTTTCTCTAATTAAATGCCTTGTTTCAGGCGTTTAACTAGATTGCGCACCGGTCTCCCGGTGCTTAATCGCTTTGAGTCGGTCATCGACTCTGTGAGCAACTAGCTGACTTGCTCAGCGAGCTTTTTAGTTCTAACAATGTTAGGACTAATTACGTGCTTGGTATAGGGTGTGCAATCTGATTAAGTGTCTCTTTTGAAGCGCATAATCGAGGAAGCTTGGGGGTCAAGGACTGTAAGAATAGGTCGAGCATAGGCCAATTGCGCGCCAGTGGTCGGGCGCTCAATCCGATCACGCGTCTCATGTGAGGCACATGATCGAGTCTCGAAGTGCACTGGGAAAGAAAGTTTGGTCTGAGAGGAGGACTGATTGCACATGTGTGGTTTGGCGTGCGATCGAATTGCACGCGTGGTTTTAGGCACGTAATTTGGGGCTGTCTGGGTTCGGGTCTAAAATACCAGACTATTGTTTCAGCCAGCATTCGGACTATATATTATTATTTCAGTATATAGTCACCCTACATTAGGGTCTGAGCCACAGAGCTATTATTTTAGCCTATGTCCAATCATGTACTATTATTTCAGTGCATGGTTCCCACGTTAGGGTTAGGGGGTTTGAAATGTTAGACTATTATTTCAGTCTGCATTCCGACTATATACTATTGTTTCAGTATATAGTCTCCCTACGCCAGGATCTAAGCCACAGAGCTATTGTTTCAGCCTGTGTTCAGCCATATATTATTGTTTCAGTGTATGGTTCCCTACGTTAGGGTCATGGGGCTTGAACCACAGAGCTATTATTTCAGCCTATGCCCAGCCATATACTATTGTTTCAACATATGGTCACAACAGGGTTTTGTGGTGTTAAGCAATGAAAAATACCATTTTTCACTTCCTAACCTAACCTTTGTTGAACCTTTGAGCTGACTAATAAGTTGTTTAAGTATGTTCAGTAGATAAGCAATAAAATCCAGCCTTAGTGCAGATATCTACCTAAAAAGGCCAAAGAAGCAATCTGCTCCTCATTATGTGTTGACAACAGCCCAAAGGCTTGTCAGTCAAGCAATCAGAGCTTTATAAATTCATGAGAAGGTCATGGGATCAACAAGGCATGCTTGAGACTAAACACAATTTCAAAGAAGACAGATTGAACCCACCAAGAGGTTGTTGAGTGCTAACGGATGGAAGATAGCACAACAAAGATAGGTGGCAGCTGAGGAAAATCAAGGCAGAAGCTGTTGAGAAGTTCTGAAGCTCAAATTCTGATCTGTCGAGAGGATCCATTAAGTTATCGTAAGGTTCCAGTTGCTTGTCGATAGGTTGTGCTTGTAGTAAAAGAATCCTATCGACACCTTACCTAAAGGTGGAAGGGAAGTCGCGAGGTTCAATTGAACCTATCGAGCAGATCAAGAGAAGCTTTCGACAGGACCTTTCAGAACTTGTCGAGGTGATCCCCAACCTATCAAACACTTCACCAAGTCGATAGGTTGATTGTAACCTATTGACAAGATGAACGAAGAAGAGCCACTTCAACCCTGTCGAGATATGTCAATCCTATGGACTTGTGCACTTCAACTCAGCGAGAGGTTTTCCAAACCTATTGAAATACAGAGCAAGTAGACTAAGAACCTGTCGAGAAGTTCCCTGAACCTCTCGACATTCATTTTGGGAACTTTTCATGGCCCTTCTTCAACAGCTATAGCTTTCGGATTTCATGCACACGATCCAAGGCACGACAACGACCCCTGGGGGGTATTTTTGGTATTCAACTGAGCACGAGTGGGAACTCTTACTACCTCACATGTACTTGTCAGTTGTGAACTAATAGGAGAAAAGCCTCTAGAAGAGGGATCACCCACATCAACATAACTACATTATTCTTTTGAGTTATGATTGGCTGAAACAGATCTGAGAAAAATGTATAAATAGAGGAGCAATCACATTGAAAACCAACCAAAAATTGAGAGCCAGAGCCAAGTTCGAATTCATTTTCCCTCTAATTTTTCCTCTCTTTTCCCTCTTCTTCTTCCTTGGTTTTAGCCAATTATGGTTGGCTAAAACTTCTCTAGTAGCTAGGGTGAGGTTATGAGCTATAATTAAGAGTTTCAGAGGCTTTGTAAGGGATTGGATGTTGTACTGATTGTAGATCTGAGCACAACATTGTAAGTAGTCGCAATGCAATGGAATCGTGAGATTTAGAGTTAATTCTGAGCTATACTTCATTCATTCGTATTTGATTTCCCTAGTTTGGATACTCCAGTGGGCTAGACAAAAATGGGGAGCTTGTAGCCTGGCATTCACAGTATCTATAATGATTAACCTGTTCTAATCAAGACCATTGGCTGAAGGCAATCTCTAGGATGATCTGTGACCATCCAAGTGGACAGGTCATAGCCTTAGGATTGCTCTGATTCTCTGGTTAAGATCATATCCTTATACCATGCATCTACCGGGGTCGAACCTGGGGAGCTTATAGCCAGATGAAGGATTATTGCATATCTGATCAAATCATTGCCTTTGATTCATTTAATTTTCAGTGAAAGACCAAACCCCTAGCTGCTGCTCTCCATCCAGTGATTTTTAATCCATTTTCCTTCACATCTGTCCTTTCTTAAAATATGGATCAACTGTATTTAATTTCTGTAGTTCGTAGTGACAAAAACCCTAAACCTCTCCTCTTTCCTGTTTTAGTGTAGCTTAAATTAGGATAGAGTGCCAGATCTATTACAAATTTGAAGATTTACCATAGTTTATTCGCATTTCCTTGTGGACATACCCTTACTTACCTATCAAAACTTGCTACAATAGCCCTGTATCTTGCAGGTCTAGGAGATTGTAGTTGTGCTGAATCCACTCTCTGTTTTAAGTTGATTTTATTTTTGCTTTTACCATTACATAATAAATCAGCACACTCGATCTCCCCAACAAGTTTTTGGCGCCGTTGTCGGGGACCTGTGATCTAAACTTAGTAGATCTAAGTTTTTTCTAATTTTTTGATTTATAATTTTGATTGCCTGTTAAGTGCTTGACTAATTGCTTCTGTAATATTTTGTAGCTTAATTTTCTTTTCAGATCTGGATCTGTGGTGCTCCGAGGGGAATTGTGCTAGAGGTTATGCTAAAGTTTGTATCCCTCTACTCTTTTTGTTTTTCCTGATCTGTGGTTTGTAGCTTTATTAGCTGCTTGTGCTTGTTCTTGTTTATTGTATTAAACTTGAGTTGCAATATGTATAAGTGTGCATTGAGATTGTGAGTGGTGTATGTTTGAAAGAAGAACTCTCAACCCTCAGATGTGCCATTTAATTTAGAGGTTGAAAGGATTCTTAGACTCACACAAACCCCACCTACATCTGCTGCAACTGAATCTGTTGAAATGGGTGAGCAACCAAGGTTGTTGTTGAAGGATTACTATGCACCTGGTGCATATAGTTCTCCTTTTTGCATACAGTTTCCTGCTGTGGAAACTAATTATGAAATCAAGTCTTCAACCATTTAGATGTTGCCTTCTATCCATGGTTTGAGTAAAGAGGACCCATGCAAGCATGTTGATAAATTCCTTGCCTTGTGTACTACCTTTAACATTACAGGTCTAGGGCCAGAAGCCACCAAGCTTAGGCTATTTCCATTTTCATTAAAGGACAAAGTCAAGGCCTGGTTATCCTTGCTGCCCCCTAATAGTATCAACTCTTGGGATGACATGCAAAGCCAATTCCTAGCTAAATTCCTTCTCATGTCTAGAACCAGTCAGTTGAGGAAGAGTATCCTCTCATTTTCTCAACTCCCAAGTGAAGGGTTCCATGAGGCATGGGGGAGATTCAAGGAGTTGTTGAGGCAGTGCCCCCACCATAAAATTCTTGAATGGCAACTTATCCAAAGTTTCTTTCAAAGAATTGACTCCAAAAGTAGAAATATGGTGGATGCTTCTTGTGGAGGCACATACCTTCATAAAACAGCTGAGGAAGCATGGGAATTATTTGATGTCATTGGTGAAAACTCATTACAGTAAGAGTCTCTTGCTAGGGATGTGGACACCCTAGGAAGAATGTTGAAGGAGAATACAATAAGAGGTAAAATGCATGAGATTGGTGGGTATAATGATTTGGAAAGAAAGGTAACTAGCTTAACTCAAAAGCTGGAAGAAAGGCAGTCTCCAATGGTTGCTAATGTGGGAGAGGCATGTCCCATCTGTCAATCTCCCACTCATCCCATTCAGGATTGCCCTTCTACTGAGCAATTTCCAGAACTGGTGATGGAACATGTGAATGGTATCCTGTCCTTTGGTCAGCAGTCAACTACTGGTTATTCTTGGAGAAACCACCCTAACTTGAGGTGGAAGCAAGATAATATTCAAAATCAAAATCAATAACAGCAGTTCCAACCTCAGTTCTATCAGCAACCACAATAAATGCCTTTTAAACTTGCTCCCCAGACCTATCAACAAAATTTTGTTCTAAGGACGTAATACCAGCAACCTATGGTTCAGGCTGTGTAACAAAATGCTCTAACTCCAGCTTCTAGAACACCCTCTTTTGAAGAACAAGTTCTGGCCTCATTGCAGAACTTGGGCTTGTTGCCCCAAATAGTCCATTCTCATAGTCAATGCATAAAAAAGATAAAGACCATCTTGGTCAACCATCTAATGCATTGACAAAGAGGGAGGAAGGTAGGCTGCCTAGTCAGCCCATGGACAATCCAAAGAGACAATATGTGGTAAGTGAAGTCTCTTCTTCCCATGAGGAAGTCAAATCTGTCACCACATTAAGAAGTGGAAGGTTGGTGGACAATCAAGTAGGCTGTGGGCCTTTGAAAAATTCAGAGAAAAAAAATGAAGCAGTTCCAAAGAATGTACAACAGGAGCAACCCAGTTTAAATAAGGGGATGTTAATGCTCCCCAACAAAAAATTGAAAAAAATGAAAAATTGAAAATAAAAATAAAGGAAAAATTGATGAGTTGGCTAAGGCTGCAAATGGGAGGCCAACTCCCCATTTTTCATTTCCCAATGCTTTAAAAGTAGCTTTTCCTTTTGACAAAGGGAATGCCAAAGTCGAGGAAATGATGGAAACCTTTAAGAAAGTAAAGATCAACTTGCCTTTACTTGATGCAATCAATCAAGTGCCGCCCTATGCCATGCTTTTAAAAGACCTTTGCACCCACAAAAGACAATTGAGGATACATCTATCCAAGAAAGTCTTCTCAGCAGAAAAAGTGAACCAAGTCTTGACTATAGCAACTCCAATAAAGCTCCAAGACCCTGGAGTCCCCACTATCCCCTGCATCATTGGGGATCATACCATTGAAAAAGCCTTATTAGATCTGAGAGCTAGTGTGAATTTGCTTTCATACTCAGTTTATGAGAAGCTGGGCTTAGGTGAGTTGAAACCCACACATGTGGTCTTACAACTAGCTGACAGATCTGAGAGGAAGCCTATGGGGATTATAGAGGATGTCTTGGTTGAGATTGATAAATTCTTTTATCCTGCAAATTTTCTGGTGCTGGATATGGAACCAAGCAAGCGTGCTACTTCCATCCCTGTGATTTTGGGCAGGCCATTTTTTGTCACTGCTAATGCATGCATACAATGTATATCAGGGGTCATGGAAGTAACTTTTGGTAATATGAAAATCAAATTGAATGTTTACAATTCAGTCAATTAGCCCCACTTGAATGGTGAGGATTGTTTCTCAATTAGGATAGTGGATGAGCTTGTCACTTTGCCCAAGCTGCTACAGTATACTGGTCCTTGTGGTCATGCTGATGATATGTTTAAAAATGCAGGGAAACCAGTGCTGATCAACCACTATCATGAACCTCCTTAGCATGGCTGAGTCTCAACAATGTACACTATGTATAATAGTTATTGTGGTGAGTTATTGTTACTGCTATATTTTTTTTTCTAGCATTGTCAATGTTGTTTCACATGTGCACATCATGGATCCTTCATAGGCTGGCTAGAAGCAAGAACTGTTTGAATTAACTTGGGTTTTGACAAATTGGTGTGTAAAATAAATGTGGGGGAGGTTTCAAGCCTGTTTGAATTGAATTATAACCTGTCAAGAGGACTACAATACATTTCGATAGGTTCTGAAGGTTCTAATGGTACATAGAGACAGATTCTCGACAGGAGCAGGGAACTTGTCGGAGAGAAGGTTACACTAAGCTAAAAATGCTCGTCGAGAGGTTCTTTGAACTTCTCAAAAAAAAAAATTCTGTAACCTTGGACCAGTCGATAGGATTAATTGCACTTCTTGCGACGATTGGCCAACTTTTACCTGTCGACAGGTTGTTGCAACCTATCGACACTTAGCCCCAATCCTATCGACGATTGTTTTCAATAGATTTAAACCTCACGACAACTTCATTTTTTTCATTCGACACCTTCTCTTTACGCTGTAAGTTGCTCTGGCAATTTTTTTTCATTTCTGCTTTTTCTCTCTCTATCTTACTAGCTATTACAGCAACCTCCCAACTATTTTCCACATTACTTCAATCCATCAAAAGCTATATTTTGCACTTGGTCCAAGCTATTTTGTTCCTGTGCCCATCAAGATCTCATAAACCCTAGATTTCTGCCGACAAGCTTTTCTTCAGCTTCGCTCTGTTATTTCAAGTTTGGGCTATTGAATTTTGAATCTGTGGAAATTTGAGTAACATAAGAAACCTGTGTGGTGATTAGTTGTGAATTGGAAGTGTTTGAGTAATCAATGGCAGAGCAAGAGGACATATTGGCAAATCTTTTCAAAGTGCCTTCTAAATTTGCCACCAAAGCCACTAGGAAATCTAGTAGGCAAACCACAAAGCCTAAGGAAACCCCACTTGCCAAAAGGAAACTTGTCACGGAGGAAGCTGAGAAAATTGTGAAATCTAAGAAATCCAAGAAATCTAAGAGAGCCCAAACCAGTGACGCCATTGTTGAGGAGGCCCCTGATACACAACCTAACCATGAGCCTAAAATTTCTGAGGTTGAGCCTAACCCTGAATTAGTGCCTGAAGTCCCTTCACTCCGATCCACACCCAATGAATTTGTGGATGCCTTGGATCTGATCCCAAAGACTATTTTTGACGCCCTTTATTTCTCTAAACTAGGGGAGTGTCAAGATACCTTGAACTATTTGGCAAGGGCAGGCCTGACACCCATGTTGAGCCCATTGAATAAAAACTCTTACCCAAGGCTAGTTAAGTTATGGTATCAGAATCTCATGAAATAAACCAAGCCAGATTCTCTTGAGCCCTGCCTGGTAATCCTGATTGATCATATGGAAATGATGGTGGATTATAGAGATATAGGGATAGTATTGGGAGTCCCTTCTGTTTATGACCCAGTTTATGGCCTGGCTGCACTTGAGAATGTCTATATCAAAGCAATGGCCAGGCACCTCACTCAGGGCATTGTGGGGTCTGAGGACTCAATTAGGAGAAGAGATTTATCCCCTAGCTTGCAGTTTTTCGATTCAATTCTGAGAAAGAATATCTATGTCAGTGGCCATCAGTAAGAAAGAAGAACACTAATAGTGGATGCCCTATACTTTTTCTCTAAAGGCCAATTTGTTAATGCTGCTAGGTTGGTGTTTGAAGTAATGATGGATGTGAATGAAAAATGTTAGAAAGCTCAAGCCCTCCCAGGGCTCCCCTACAGCAAGCTCATCACTACCCTACTTAGAAGAGGGGGATTTGTGTTTCAAGAGAATAAGGAAGTTGAGATGGTGAAGCCCATGGTGTTTGGAAAAAAGGCTTGGTCTGCCAGTGGGACACTCATTGGGAAATGCCACCATAGGTCAATTGAGGAGCTTGAGGAAGCAACTCCTGACACCTCTGTTGCCCCTAGTTTAGCACCTCCTCCTGAGGTCTCTACCTCAGCCACCCGTGAGCCTTTGCTCACATCTGTTGCTCCTGACATGGAGCCTCCACTTGTATCCTCTGCACCCTCATTCACCCCTGCCATTGATATGAATTTCTCTACAGCCAGTCCCTTTGCTGTAAGCCCCACCATCCCTCCATCTCTCACACCAACCATCTCACTTTCTTTTCCTTCCATGCCAGTTCCCAATCCCCAAAGCAGTTCCCTTTTCACTATCACCACATCCAGCCCATTCTTAGCTCCCCCACTCACGGACCCCATCCCTACGTTGCCCTCACTCACCATTCTAGCTAACCCATTTACATCAACCATTGCACCTTCCTCACTTTCCACTCCCCTTGATAGTGAGCCCATTTTTTCCATCTCACCTTCCCTAACCCAGAACCTGTCAACCACTGAAGGGTATTAATCCCTACTGACGTCTATAGTGGACAATATTGGGCATGGATTTAATCCACTACCTGACTCTCCACAGCCCACATCCCCCCAACTTTCCCATGCCCAACCTCCATCAACCTCATTCCAGCATGCCCACACTCCCTCATTTCCACCACCCCCTCTCTTCCAAACCCCACCTGCTATCAAACCTGACCCCTTACCCCTTACCCCAAATCCTAAATCTCCTCCTATCCATCCAATCCCATGTTATAGCCAATACCACTACCAAAACTTCCATTGAGGCCACACTCTTATCCTTGCACTCCACCCTCCACAATTGGGCCTCTATCTCACAGTCCTTAGCAGCCATCCAATCTTCCTTGACCAATTTAGCCCAACCATCTCAACAGCCACCTACCAATTTATCTACCCCACCTCCTTCTCCCCAACTCTTTGCTGGAGATGTCCCTCCACCTGCATTCACTGATGCCTCCACCCAAACTGACCCTAAAGTGGTAGTTCTCTGCCCTGAATCTCATCCACCCCATTCCCCACCTGGCCCTGCCATTTTACCCTCCCCTAAGGAACTGGCATCCTCCATTCCCTCATCTTCCTCCACTCCACTCCCTTTCCTGCCCATTATGCCCTGCTATTCCTTCTACATTTCCCCTTACC
The DNA here is from genome assembly GCA_021018995.1 of Chloranthus sessilifolius. Taxonomy (NCBI): domain Eukaryota; kingdom Viridiplantae; phylum Streptophyta; class Magnoliopsida; order Chloranthales; family Chloranthaceae; genus Chloranthus; species Chloranthus sessilifolius. The sequence goes on along the minus strand of CM037584.1, from coordinate 149,489,805 downwards.
TCACACTTTTGTATGCAATGAAGGATAATCCCTACATCCATAGGGATGTCCTAAGAGGAATGGCTGCCCTTCGCGCAACCCTTAAAGATCCCTATGAGGAGAAGATTGCTAACATGGAGCTAGAGCACAGAATCAAACTCCGGGATATATCTCAAGGTTGGTGGAAGATATTGGTTCATTATGAGTCAGCAAAACAACTTGCTGGTGCTGAGGGTATCATTGCCAAAGCTGAAAAGGAGAGAGCTAAACTTCTCTAGAAAAAATTGAAGAATGCCCAGGAGATAACCAAAGCCAACAAAGAGCTCGCTGAGTCTAATTTGCTTTATGCAGAGAAGAAAATTGAGATTATGGAAAGAAAGATTGTTGCGCTGACCTCTCAGTCATATCAGCCAGCCCCTCTGGCTTCAGCTCCTTCTACCTGTCCTTCCCGCACCCAACCCTCTATACGATCTTCCACTCAACGTACTTCTACTCCACCTGTCCCTACCCCACCAGTGGATGTTCTTCCTCCTCCAGTCCAAGCTCCTCCACACACTGAGCGTGCCCCACAATAGCCTAGATAAAGAAAAGTCACTGCTAAAAGGTCTGTTTCATCTGTTGCTGATCTAAAGAAAGAAAAAGAACCTGCTGCCCAGTCTGAGAAGGCACCAACCCAGCCAGCCCAGAAGTCCAAACCCAAGAAGAAAAAACTTCTATCCAATGAAGAGTTGAGGAATCTAGCAGATCTTTATGAATGGCCTGATGATGCATGTAAATAATTGTAGATTGTTTTAGGTTTTTTTCCAGTGCATACTTCGATCTTGTACATATTCTTTAGGTCTAAATGCAATTTCTTTTTGTTCTGATTTATTTCTTTAATATGAATGTACAGTGTTTGCTTTCTTTCTTTTGTGTATCTCTTTTTTTACCCTGCTACACACCGACATTTAGCTTTGGCACAATGAGGACACTACTCCTCATAGGTTTGAGGGTGTGGAAAGGTATGCCAATGGATAGTTAATAGTAGTGCAGCAAGGTTTAATAGAAATTGAAAAAATAAAGTAAATTTCCATTGGAATTTTTTTTTTAAGGAAAATATAAACCTTTTAATATTGGAATATGCTGCAGTTCTAACACTATAATGAAGCAAATGTCAGGAATTTTTTTTCAAAAATTATCACTTAGTGAACTTGAAAGGAGAGAAGATCTGTGAGGATACTCCCCAGAAAATTTGATGGAAGACCATACCCAGTGAGATTTGGGCCTGAGAAATTTTTTTTCTTGAAGAGTGTCTTGGAAAAAATTTTCTGCTCTAAGGACTAATTGGATCGAGCTTTGATCACTAGAAGTTAGGCAAATCCAAGTTGAAATAGCTTGACAAATTTCTTGACATTGAGGACATGAAGTAAGGCCATTCCTTGGACTGCTTGAGCTTAAAATACCCTTACCCTTTGAACTGCCCTTGATACACACCATTTGAGCCTTGAAATCCAAGCTTTTCTTTGATAAAAATCAGAAAATTTGAACCCAAAACCTCAATGACCTGATATAGTCTGACCCTCACTCTGAGATTTCAGAAGGTAAAGGAGAAGGAATTGAAGAGGTTAGAGGAGCAAGGTTTGACAAATTGGTAAAATAAGCAGAAAATACATGTGAAGGCAAGTGTGATGTGTAATTGTGGCATGCCAGCCCATAAAAAGAAAAATGTAGAAAAATACAAAAAGCCTACAAAAAAAGGAAAGAAAAATAGAAAAGCAAACAAAAGAGTGAGAAAGAGAAGTCTTTTTATCGAAAAATTAGAAATGAGGATTGGAAATTGATTACTTCAAATCTAAAAATTCAAGAAGTAGATGGAACTATGCTGAAATGAAGGTTGTGAAGTTGCAAATCACCTCCTTACCTTTTTGATTTCTCAATTTTGAATCTTATTCCACCCTTTTTATTCTTTATAAACTTCACCCATAAGCCACATTACAACTCAATAAAAAGGCCTTACTGTGGATTGAGCTGTCATGTGGAGACAAGGATTTGTCTGATCTATGATGAAAAGAAGTAAAAAATTTCAGAAATTAGAGCAATGCCTATGCTCATGCTTGCAGTCCTATTTGAGGGCTGTAACCACTCTTGAGCTGTGTGAACTGATGCACCCTTCTAGTTTCATTCTAAGTGACAACCTTGGTGAGCTTTGGATCTGAAATTAAGTTTGTTAGGGGTTGTATCATAACAAAAATTCTCAATTTATAGTTAGCTATGTATTAAATCTCAGATAAAATGCCTTGACATGAGCTAATTAATTTTAAAGGACTTACATTAGACTTTCAGTTTTAAAAAATGTTGTGGTTTTTATAAGAACCTTCTGAACTTAAAGGAACAAGGTGTGGAATGAATTTTATTTGGGCTTGATTTTTGTTCTCAACATGCTGCATTAACATTAACTGAACCATTGGGAAAGTTTGTGGGTAACTTCACTAAAAACCCTCAGGAGACTTCACTCCTCCACTAGAGATCGCCTAGGGGTTTAAAAGGCTTGATGCATATGCTAAATGTATTTGTGTTCCCTACAAAAGTTGCATTTTTTACTTTCAATAATTGTTTTTACTTTCTCCTTTGCTCAAGGACTAGCAAAGCTTAGGTTTGGGGGTGTGTTAAGCAATGAAAAATATCATTTTTCACCTCCTAACTTGACCTTTGTTGGACCTTTGAGTTGACTAATAACGTGTTTTAAGTATGTTCTGTAGATAAGCAATAAAATCTAGCCTTAGTACAGATCTCCACCTAAAAAGGCCAAAGAAGCAATCTGCTCCTCATTATGTGCTCACAATAGCCCAAAGGTCTGCCAGTCATGCAATCAAAGCTTTATAAATTTATGAGAAGGTCATGGGATCAACAAGGCATGCTTGAGACCAAGGACAATTGCAAATAAGACAGATTGAACCCACCAAGAGGTTGTTGAGTGCTAACAGATGGAAGACAGCACACCAAAGATAGGTGCCAGATGAGGAAACTCAAGGCAGAAGTTGTCGAGAAGTTCTGAAGCTCAAATGTCGATTTTCCGAGAGGCTCGATTAAGCTATCACAAGGTTCTAATTTCCTGTCGATAGGTTGTGCTTGCAGTAAAAGAATCCTATCGACACCTTACCTAAAGGTGTAGGGGATGTCGTGACGTTCAATTGAACCTATCGAGCAGATCGAGAGAAGCTTTCGATTGAACCTTCCAGAACCTGTCAAGGTGATTCCCAACCTATCAAACACTTCACCAAGTCGATAGGTTGATTATAACCTATCGACAAGATGAACGAAGAACTGAACAGAAGGTATCGAGAGCCACTTCAATCCTGTCGAGATATGCCAATCCTATGGACTTGTGCACTTCAACTCAATGAGAGGTTTTCCAAACCTATCAAAATACAAAGCAAGCAGACTAAGAACCTATCGAGAGGTTCCCTGAACCTCTCAACATTTATTTTGGAAACTTCTCATGGCCCTTCTTCAGTAGCTACAACTTCCGGATTTCACGCATACGATCCAAGGCACGACAGCGACCCCTGGGGGGTATTTTTGGTATTCAACTGAGTACGAGCGAGACCTCTAACTATCTCACATGTACTTGTCAGTTGTGAACCAATAGGAAAAAACTTCTAGAAGAGGGATCAGCCACATCAGCATAACTGCATTATTCTTTTGAGTTCTGATTAGCTGAAATAAATCTGAGAAAAAGGTATAAATAGAGGAGCAATCACATTGAAAACCATCCAGAAATTGGGAGAGCTAGAGCCAAGTTAGAATTCATTTTCCCTCCAATTTTTCCTCTCTTTCCCCTCTTCTTCTTCCTCATTTTTAGCCAATTATGGTTGGCTAAAACTTCTTCAGTAGCTAGGGTGAGGTTATGAGCTGTAATTAAGAGTTTCAGAGGCTTTGTAAGGGATTAGATGCTGCACAGATTGTAGATCTGAGCACAACATTGTATGTAGTGACATTGTAATGGAATCGTGGGATTTAGAGTTAATTTTGAGTTATACTTCGTTTATTCGTATTTGATTTCCCTAGTTTGGATACTCCTGTGGGCTAGCCAAAAATGGGGAGCTTGTAGCCTGGCATTCACAGCATCTATAATGATTAACCTGTTCAAATTAAGACCAATGGCTGAAGACAATCTCTAGGATGATCTGTGACCATTCAAGTGGACAGGTCATAGCCTTAGGATTGGTCTGATTCTCTGGTTAAGATTAGATCCTTATACCGTGCATTTGTCAGGGTTGAACCTGGGGAGCTTGTAGCTAGATGAAGGATTATTGCAGATCTGATCTAAGTATTGCCTTTGATTCATTTAATTTTCAGTGAAAGACCAAACCCCTAACTGTTGTTCTCCATCCTATGATTTTTAATCCATTTTCCTTCACATCTGTGTTTTCTTAAAATCTGGATCAACTTTATTTAATTTTTGTAGTTCATAGTGACGAAAACCCAAAACCTCTCCTCTTTCTTATTTTAGTGTAGCTTAAATTAGGATAGAGTGCAAGATCTATTGCAGATCTAGAGATTTACCTTAGTTTATTCACATTTCCCTGTGGACATACCCTTACTTACCTATCAATACTTGCTATAACAGCCCTGTATCTTATAGGTCTAGGAGATTGTAGTTGTGCTAAATCCACTCTCTGTTTTAAGTTGATTTTATTTTTGCTTTTACCATTACACAATAAATTAGCACACTTGATCTCCCAAAAATGAGGTCAAAGGTTGACTGAATAGATTTATATATTCTGAGAGGGAAAAATGGGGGTGTCTATAGATGCCCCTCTTCGGCGCGCTCTTGCGCAGTAAGGATGCATCGAAGAAGTAGACACCCCTCATTCAAGGAGTCTTCTTGTTTCTCTTGGGAAATCACAAATGTGAACTGGGGATGCTGACATGACATGCTTGGCTTTCTTATCTATCAGCGCAAGCTAAAATGGGGCATTCAGGGGCCCCATGGTAGTTGTTGAAAGGCGTGTTTCATGCCATGGATGCCCAAGGGCGATCCCGTCGCGTATCGCGAGCCGTTGTCATAGATAGTCGACAGGGGAAATTAGTGTATCCTATTCCGTGGGTGCAAGGGGAATCCCGTCGCATGGGGTGACCTGCTGTGAGTGAAAGTCAAATGAAAAGCAGAATCACCATATCCTAATCTGTGGGTGCAAGGGGCATCCCACCGCATGTCGTGACCTACTGCAAGGGGTAGTCAAACTGAGGGGTATGACATAGTCAAGGTATCGGGGGGCATCATACAAATGTCCATAAGGTCCAAGGACCAATAATGTAATTCAATATAATGTCGAAGGCTTTTGCAAGTCATGTCAGACTAGGCACATCATTGCTCACACCAATGCGTGTCAGGCATTCCTTTTCCAATAGGCGTTTGTAGGTTCTTAGATTAAATATACTCATTGTTCAATTTCCCAGGGGAATGGCCGGTTTGGGCTGATAATTGAAGTGAATTTTGGCAGGTGAGTCTCTTTTTTTTTCCTTTTCTTGGTTTCTTTCTTTATTTTTTTTTTTTTTAGAGGTAAAAGAGATTTTTTTTTTGAAAGTAAAAATTTTTGGTTTAAGAAGTATGAGATTTTTTTTTTGGAAGTAAGGGGGTTTTGAAATTTTAGGATTTTTAACTTAAGATCAATTCAGTGGTAAAGCGGCAAAAAATGTGGCTTTCGAGACGTCGCTGAGCAGATCCATAGGTACGGGATTTGTGGACTTGACCGTTTGTGTGGTTGTTAAGATGACACTTAGCATACCGGATACTCCGTCTAACCTTCTCGGTGAATACTGATGATTGTCTCTTATGGGAGGACTACAATGATTCATGAGTCGAGAGAGATGGATTTTAAAAATATTTTGGACTTAATCATAGCTAACTATATATATCTGAAGCAATATCAAGTAATTGAAAAGTGGGTACTACTTACCTGGTGGTGATACTTACCTGTGTTTTGCATAGCTGGTGTAGTCCTTGATGGAACTGATGGGTTTTCAGGATATCTGTATAGCTAGTGGTAGGACCAGCTAGCTCTCGCCGTGACATCGCGATGGGATTTTTGAGATTTCTTCTCTTTTCATCTTATGCATGTTGTGGCGGTGCTTGGCAGTCGCCAATATGATGAAATGTCATGGGGAAGTGATGTCATGATGGGACTTAGGAATTCTTCCTTTCTTTGGCTGCATGCTGGACAATTCCTGGTGGGACGTGGGGATTCTGATGGGATGTTCGTGCCAAAACTTGGCATTGGTCAGATGCGATGGGACATGGGAGGAGTCTTGAATCTTCATGCATTTCTGCTGCAGTGGTGTCTGGCGACTATTACATAGCGAGCAATTCGGGAGAGACCTCTTCGCTTTAGCGATGGGACATGATCGAGCTTCCTCCCTTTTTCGTCATATGGAGTGGCAGGTATTGTCTAAGCTTATTTGGGTAGTGATGTTTGCGATGGGATGTTGGCTGAGCATAGTTAGCGATGGGACACTAGTAGGATATTTGTGCGATAAGTGTATCTTGTTTCTTCCTCTGGCAGATCTTGGGTTATGAAAAAAATCACGTTGTGGTTGCGTCGTGATTGGCTTAGTTTTTGGCTTCTCACGAGAGGATGTGTGGTGGCATGATTGATTTATCTAGATGGGACGTGCGTGATTGGGTGTGTCATTCTTTCTGAACAGCGTGTGAGGCCACGCAATGGGATGGATAGGGGAATTTTGATCAAGGTGGGGTGGAAAGGTGTGAGGGTGTAGATTCTGTTCAAAGTCAGATATTGTGCACCTGTTTTAGGCCGCTCAATATGATTATGTGCCTATTTTCGAGTGTGCGATCGCAGGTTTGAAGGGTTGTTTGCACGTGTGTGAGTATGTGGGTGATTGAGTTATGCGTTCAAATCATAGCGCGTGATTGGGGCGTCACCAGGTCACTGCGCGAGCGACCTTTCGTATTGCGCGGCGTGAGGCCTTCATTTGTTGGGATTGCGTAGCCTGTAGTGAGCGGGTGATCAGAGCATCACCAGGCCATTGCGCAGGGGCCTTTCGTATTGCGTGGCTCGTGTGAACTATTTGATAGGGTTATGCGGTTTATGTATTATGTGTGATCGGAGCACCGCGGGGGCAGCGCAGGCGATGGTTCAGTTGTGCGCTCAGGTTGGAGCACGTGTTTTGGATTGTGCACAGTGTGCGTGGCGCGTGACTGAGTTAAGTGCACGTGTATGGGCGCTTGATTATGTCCGTACTCTATATAAGCAAGGGAGCTTTCATTTATTTCTCATTCTCTAATTTAGTCTCGAGTTTTACTTTTTTGGACATTTTGTGTTCTAAAATTCATGTTTTAGCAATATCGGATGATCTAACCGTCCGATTGGGATGTCATTTTTTCCTATGTTTGTTATTTTGTGTGATCTTTGCCCTGAGGTGATGCTCATGAATGATATTATTCTGGGAATGGGCAGTATTGGGAATGAGGGTGCTAGTCTTCACGTCAGTCCCTTTTAGGGAGCAGTGAAGGCAGCGTTGAGGAGGCGGTGGCAGAGGAGATGAAGATGGCGGAAGAGAAGGTGTTACAAGTGGAGGGATGTATTACCCAACCAATCTTTCCTAAAGCCTCCGATTGGATGCTCCGCTCTGCGCTGTGTTAATTTTGGGTTTCCAATTTTCGTTTTGGGTTGTAAGTTCAGGAGGTATGCCTCCGGTGATACTTGTAAAAAAATTTTGTAAGTTATAAATAAAGAGGCATTTTTGTTTATTGTGTTTATTTATTTCTTTAGACTTATTAATGGATTGGTCTATCTGATTTATTTGATTTAGTATAGGATCTAACTTAGCTTAGAGTTTTTGAATTCATTCTAGATTTATTCAGGGTTTATTCTAAAATTAGTTCGCTTTATTTAGTTTTGTTTAGAGAGTTCACTTGGTTCAGATGGGTTTGTTGGGGGCATTTTTTTTCGTAGTCCACACAAGTCAGGGTCTTAACTTAGAGAGTTATTATTTTTCTGCTTAAAGTTTAAGGTATTTTATTTTAGTCTTTTATTTGATTTGAGATGACACTTATTAGAAGTGTGTGAATTTAGGGTTTAATTTAAAGTTTCTAGATGGGTGTTAACTTTTTGAATCCTATTGGTTTGTTTACTTTGCTTTGAGTTTGTGTTATTTTTTTTTTTGGAGGGGTAAGTGTTGCATGATTATTGGTTTGTCTAGGCTAGTCATGGATTGTGGTTTTTCAAAGGGGGTATGTGTTTGGTTTGGATTTAATTAGATTGGAAGGGTTTAAAGGTGTGACACTTGTCCCTTTGTCGTTTAGGAGGTATAGCTTATAAGTGTGAGCCCAAAGGCTTTGGTTCTTGTTGTTTTTTTTTTTTATTTCAAGTTTAAGATTTTAGATGTTCTAGGGCATTTTTGTGATTTTTGGGCATTCTTTGTTGATGTCTTTTCTTCCTCTTGTTTTGTATCCCTGGTATTGAACCCAGAGAGTTGTGATTATTAAGGATTATTGGGAATGGACGGGATTAGGAACGCAAGGTGGCACCAGGGTTGGTGCTATCAACCCAACTCGAAGTGGTTTCCCGAATAAATCCAGATTCAGGCATTGCCTAAATGTGTAGATTTTAAGTTTCTTGTTTTAAGTTGTATTTTCAGAGGGTATGCCATCGATGTATTTTGTAATTATTTTATTCATTTATGAAGTGATTATAATTTCATTTCATCTGTGGTAATTTCTATTTAGTAAATTTTGTTTTGGTTTATTTGGTAGCTTATTTGACTTGCTTTGAGTGTGATGTTTATTTATTTAATACTGGTTCGATTTGGTTCCTTTATTTTGAATCTGGGGTATGTTGGGAGCATTTTTAGTTTAGTTTAGTTTAGTCTAAGATCAAGTGCGTAAGTGATGGGGGCATTCTTTTCGTCATTCCTTTTAGTTTAGTTCGATCTTAGTTGAAGTGTATAAATAATGTTGGAGGGCATTTTTTTTTAGTTTAGTCTGGGGTGTATATATATATATATATATATGTGTGTGTGTGTGTTTTTTTTTTTTTAAAGTCAGGAGTGTTTTTGGATTGGTCTTAACCTGGTCTGGGGTATATATATATATATATATATATATATATATATATATATATATATGTTTTTTTTTTTTAAGTCAGGAGTGTTTTTGGTTTGGTCTTAACCAGGTTGGAGTTTAGGTCGGTAATTAGTGTAAGAAGTCTCCTAATTTAAGCCTGTGAACTTGTTGTTCTCTCTGTGCCTCCTGCTGATCCAGTGACTGCTACGACCGTTGAGCGACTTCTGGAGGAGAGGTTGGATCTCATATGACTCTTTCTTTTTAAAGTTCCTTTTTCTTTTTATGTTCATATATATATATTAGTTTTCTTTGACTTGGTGTGGTTACGCAAGTTCGTCAGCTTGAGGAGGCGCATCTAGAGGCGGTGCGAGCGCGCCACTCCCGAGGCAAGACGGATCCTTGGGGAGACATAGAAGACTCAAGCTGAGGCATTGGAGGCAGCGTGTCGGACGATGTAGGCAAAGATGTAGGTGTCCCTAGATTAGCTGTAGTATCGTCTGACGAGGAGTGAGTGGGGGGTGCGTAGGTTGGCTAGTCAGCTCGATGGATCAGAGTCGAGGGCTACGGGTTCCTCGGTTGGGCAGTCTCGTCACAGGTCACATGATTGTGTCAGGGGTGAAGCTCATGAGGATTCTATCGTTCGTGGAGTGAGTGAGTTGTATACTCCTCATTCCCGATCAAGGCGGTCTGTTAATCAGATGAGTGAGGGGGGCTCTGTAGCGGGGCCACGTCGTCTAGAGATTCCGAGGACTCCGGGTGCCGGGATTGTGTTTTCGGAGGATCAGTCTACGGACCTTCGAGCTGATGATACCGGGGACAGCGGTGCTCGGCCATCCCAAAGGTAGCGTAGGGAGTAGGGGTCTGTGTGTGTGTTGTACATACAGTAAAAGAAACAAATTTTGATATATATATATATAGAGATTTTCTGTTTAGATGTACCTGATTGGCTCATTTTCTTTTAATTACCTCTCGCATTTGTCTTTCGCTTTTTAGTTTCTTTAGCGTCGTCGACCGTCATTGGGACTTGGATGCTTCCTAAGTTGGCCCGGTGATGGTTTAAGGTTGCTTATACCTGCACAGGTAAAAGTAATGCTATCAGTCATTTTTGTTCTCCCCCTTGCCAGTTGTTAAGGGGTTGAGTGTCTTAGACCGAGGTCTTGTAGTAAAAGATGGATATGTTGCTCTTTTTCATTTTATTTATTTAATTTTTTTTTTGAAATAGAAATAATGCAATAGGGAAAGCAAATAACTAAAATAAAAATAAAATAAGAATAAAAATAAAAATACCCAAGTGTAGGAGCGTGGTAAGACCGCTAGTATAGTATCTTCGATAGCATTCTCTGGATGGTAACTTCGATATTCCTCATCTTCCTTGTGGACGAATCAACACTCCTAAGGTGATTGATCTTCTGATATAAAAAAAATGCCCCAATGTCTAGATGCAATGGAGCTTTCTTGGGCTTTAGACGAGCACTTTGGGCCTTTAAGCAGTCATGAGTATTTGGTGAGTTAGTTTCGAAGAAAGGTTGATCGATACTATCCTAGAACCGAGGGAGGTCTCTTTGATTAGGTTAGTTTTATGCCGGGGGTCTATTTTAGAGTGATCATCATCCTATCCTGTAGTTATTAGGTAGAAGTATGGTAGGTATAGTAAGTGATTGCATCAGTCATCATTCATCAGTCTTCGATTTTATTTCTAGGAGTATCCTGTAAGGCTTTTTATTTATCGTCCGAAAAAAGTAGAAGAGGGGGGTAAGGCTCCGTGCTGTGGGGAATAGTTTGTATCTAATACTTTTCAAAAGGGGTGAGTAACAATCTTTTCCTCAGAGGGATACGGGGTGCCATAATCGAGCTCTTTGTCATGTTTCTGTACCATCAAAGTCTTACATTCTATGGTTAGCAGCAGTTTGTCCTCCTCCCGCCACCTTTCGATGATATCTAGTAGTATGGGGACTTTAGGGATGCCCTTATAGTTTTCTTATACATTTCTAGTAAAGTCACCAGAGACGTCCTCACGGCCTGCTTATGCTTCCCTAAGCTCATTGACTTGTTCATACGTCGTAATGCTCTCACTCGATTTTTGATATAAAAAATTTTAAAAGCATCCTGCTAGCGAAAGAATAGTGAGTTTTGATTGAACCTAGCATTTTCATTTTTGTTTTACTCTAACGTCTCCTCTAATGGCGGGGAAGGGGAAATGAGAATCGAGTGTTATTTATGCTTTTGAAAGAGGTTAGATAGGTCACTAGTCCTTCAATCAGATTGCCCGAATAAGAAAAGTGGGCGATAAATTAGAGGTCTTAAGGATATTCTTAGAATTGATGACGTACGACCAATGAATGAGTCGTGACGACTACGGGAGTGATAAGTATAAGTATTTAACCACAGGATGTGATGATCACGGGGCTAAGGATAGTATTTTCTAAAGTACATGTCGTTCTAAGGGCTAGGGAGTTCTTTCCCGTCCTGGTTCGCCAGTTTGTATGCATTTCCAAGGTATGCGGTTGTTATAACATAAGGGCCTTCCAAGTTCGGTTTCAATTTTCCTTTTGGATGTGCGTGCTTGGAAGGCATGATTTTCTTTAAGACTAATTCTCTAATATTAAAGGTTTGTTCAAGGACTTTCTTATCCTAAGCCTTGGCCACTGTCCTCTGATATACCTGAGCATAATCAGCTGCCCTTAGACATGTTTCATCAAGCTACTCTAGCTATGTGAGTAGAGCAATTCTTCTCTCGTCTAAGGATAGTTTATCATCAAATTGAATCCATAGGGATAGTACTTATATCTCATATGGTAGGACTGCCTCCATTCCGTAGGTAAGGAGGTTGGGTGTTTGGCTAGTGGTCGTACGAATTTAGGTCCTATAGTCCTAGAGTGCTTCTGGTAGTCGTTCAGGCTAGTCGGATCCATTGCTTATTTCTACTGTGCATTTCAAAATTTAAATCAGTATTTTGTTCGTAGCTTTCGCTTGTCCATTTTCTTGAGGGTAGAATGGTGATGAGTGGCATAGATCGATGTTGAACTTCTTGCATAGCTTCTTTGTCTTTTCTGTGATAAATTGTGGTCTGTTGTCGGTGACAAACATCCTGGGTACTCCAAACCTGGTGATGATATTTTGAACAATAGACCTTACGAGTGTTGAAGTGGTGATTCTGAAATAGGATGCAGCTTCTGCCCATTTGATGTAGTATTCGTTTGTCGTAAGTATAAACACGTGCTGGTGGGTGTTCTCAACTGTGTCTGTGAAAGGTCCAATAACATCGAAGACCCACATCCAAAATGACCACGAAGAGGTCATAGTGTTCAATGCAACTGATAGAGCTTTGATAAGTGCGGCGTGTTCTTGGCACTGTTTGTAGAGTTGGACATAGAGGTGGCAATCTCTTATCATTGTCGGCCAGAAGTAGTCTTGTCGTGTGATTGGATCGGTGAGTCTCTATCTACTGGCATGGGCACCACAGGTGCTGGTGTGTGCTTCTCGAATGATATATTGTCCTTCGATGGTTGTGACGCATCGTAGCAGTACTCCTTTGGTGAAGGCCTCTTTGTATAGTATTTCACCGAGTATATAAAATCGAGCGCATCGGTTTCTTATAGCCTTCCATTTAATTTTTATGGTGTATGGAGGGATGTTCTGATGCTTCAAGATATTTTAGATATCGAAATATCATGGTTGTTCGACGTCAGTTGGTGATTTTTCAAATCTGAACATAGCAACTTTAGTTTCTGACTTGACGTGCTTTTTCGGAGTGATTGCTTCTTTAGGTCTTGTACTTGTGGGGAGGATTGGTAATTCTCTCTTGACGGTCCATGCCACCTCGTGAGTAGGTACTGTCAACTTTTCGATGAAGAAGGTCACGGTATTTTACCCGATGGGTATTTGAATGACCGAGGCTAGCGTGGCTAGGGAGTCCGCGAGCTCATTTTCTAATCTAGGGATGTGCATTAAAGAAATTCTTTTAAATTTATTTACTAAATATTGAGCAATTTCTAGGTATGCCATTAGTCTCCTTTCCTTGGTTTTCCATTCTCCTATAACTTGCGAGATTACTAGCTTGGAATTACCGATGATTTTTAATTATTTAATGCCTAATTGTAGTGCTGCTCGTAGTCCAGCTATGAAAGCTTCATATTCTGCAACATTATTAGTGACAGAGAAATCTAGTTGAAAAGCCTTAGGTATGACAACTCCTAGGCTTAGGAGGACTATCTCGATGCCTTTTCCTTTGTGATTTAGAGCACCATCGAAGTAAAGGGTCCATGGCGTCTTATCGGTCTCTTCGTTATGAATTGTGATTAAGTCTTCATCGGAGAAGTCCGCATGTATGGGCTCATCACTCGGGAGTGGGAGATCTGTGAGGTAATTAGTGATTACTTGTCCTTTGATTTACTTCTGCGTGACGTAAGTGATATTGAATTCTTGTAAAAGCATATGCCAACGAGTGATCTTTCCTAATGTTGTGGGCGAATACGTACTTCTGAGGGTCCATTCGGGCTAGTACTAGTATCTTATGTGCTTCGAAGTAGTGTTATAATTTGGTTGAGGCCCACACCAATGTGAGGCAAGTCTTCTTCATTGGAGTATATTTTTGTTAGTACTCAGCCACCATCCTACTGAGGTAGCAAATAGCCTTCTCTCTCTTGTCGTCTTCTTCATATTGTCCCAAGATTATTCTCATTGCTTTGTCGTTTGCTAAGAGGTAGAGGATTAGGGGTCTTTCGAGAACTAGTGGCGATAGTATTGGCAGGTTAAGGAGGTACTTTTGATATTGTCGAAGGCTTGCTGACACTGGTAATCCCATTTGTACTCAGTTCCTCCTTTAAGTAGTCTGTAAAAAGGATCGCATCTGTCTAAATATTGGGAGATGAATCTCCTGATGAATGTAATCTTCCTATCAGGTCTCATAATTCTTTGATATTACTGAGAGGTGGCATCTCAAGAATAGCTCTGACTTTTGTGGGTCCACTTCAATCCCTCGCTTGCTGACAATAAAACCGAGTAATTTTTCAGAAGTGACTTCGAAGACACATGTCTTTGGGTTTATTTTTAACTAATATTTCTTAGCTCTTTGCAACACTAGTTGGAGTGCTTCAATATGTCCTACTCTTGTTTGGGATTTCACTAATATGTCATCAACGTAGATTTCTACACATTTATGCCTCATGTCGTGAAAAATAGCCATCATGGTATATTGATACGTGGCTTTTGCATTTTTGAGCCTAAAAGGCATGACGACGTAACAATAAGTTTCCCATAGTGTGGTGAAAGAAGTCTTCTCTTGGTCAAACTTTGCTAATTTGATATGATTATACCAACAGAAATCATCCATAAAGGATAGCATCTCATGTCTAGCGGTGTTGTCGACTAGAGTGTCAATGTGCGAAAGTGGGAAGTCATCTTTTGGGTATGCTTGGTTGAGGTTTCAGAAGTCAATGCAAACCCATACTTTGTTGTCTTTCTTAGCGACAGATACTATGTTGACGACCCATTTGGGGTAGAGGACGACTTGGATGAATTTGGCTTTGCGTAACTTGTCAAGTTTCTCTTTAACTTGAAGGGCGGTTTGTGGGTGCATCCTACGGAGTTTCTGCTTAACAATTTTTGCATCGAGTTCTAAGATAAGACGATGTTCTACTAAACTTGGGTCTAAACTAGGCATATCCTTATAGGACCATGCAAAGGAGTCGAGGTGTTCTTGTAGGACTTGTACGATTTGTTGACGTTCCTTAGAGTTGAGCGTTGGGCTAATTAGTAACCTCTTGGGTTTTTCTTCAGTGCCAAAGTTGATTTCTTCTGTAGGTTCCACGGTAGCTTGGGTTTGCTCGTCGAAATACTTGATAATCTGTTGGAAGTCCTGCTCCTCCTCGGGGACTAGTGTTTCTTCTTCATCCTCAATTAGCTCATATACTACAAAATTGCTACACTGGAGATTCGGCTTTGCGAAAGGTAGCCCTTCATCAGCACAATTTATGACTGAGAGATCTTTGGTAAGGTGAAGGCTATTGATCCTTTTCTTAAAGTCGTGAAGTATCTCGTCTGGTATAACCACTAGCTTGTTGTTTAGCCTGTACGCCTTACGTCCTCGTGCAGGATATGGGATAGAAGTCTTAGGAGAGAAGTCTCCTTGTTGGCCGCAAAATTGGTTTGAGATGAAGGGTTCCCTTTCTTTTCTGGGGTTTTTCGATTTTTTTGGATTTTATATTTTCGAATTTTTAGGGTTTTCTTCTTTTTCTATTTTTTTTATTTTTGATAGTAGATATGGTATAGGGTCGGTCGCCTCAAGAGGCATCGGGTGATTTGCTTCCTCTAACTGAGGGAGTGAGACGGCTATTGGAGCCGTTCGGGTGATTCTTCAAGAAATGTGGATTTGTTCTAAATTTGGCATTTTTTTTAAGTCCTCAGCTAATGAGACCTTTTGAATAGGCCACACTGATGATAGCGGTATTGACATTCGGATTTCCTCTATCATATTGATTGCCTCATCTTGGAAGAAGCTCTGAAGATTGTAATCAGTCGAACTATCATCCTTTGAGTTATAATACAGTTGTTCTTCTCGTTGAGGGTGACCTCCTAAAGGATCCTCAGGGGTAGCGAGCTCTTTCCCTTGAACTTCGTAATATGCTAGGATAAGTGCGCATGCTTGACAGCGAGGTTGATAATGGTGAGAAATGCAGGGAGATCCCTAAGTGCATTCCCACACTTCTGGGTTGGATTCGAGGCTGGTATTAAACTCGTCTTCTTGATCTGACAATGCTTGAAGTCCTAGGTTAGCCTACTCTGCTAGCTCGACTGCAGGGAGGTCTATCCAGTAGTCCTCGTCATCACTCAGAGGGGGTTGAAATTCTTCCTAAAGAGATTCCAAATATTTGGAGTTGTGGCGTGTCTAGGGATGGAGTGTCTAGTTCAAGTTTCTCTTCAAACTCAATGAGGGATATGTGGGTGTTTCCTCCTGGGCCAACCAAATGACTATTGGAATTTTCTTCTTCTTGTGCCAGTAGCTGAGCTAGTGGATCGTTACTTGCTTTCGTTGTTACGGGGTCAGAATCATTTGATCCTGCTATCGCAAAGTGTAGGATCCAACTAGCGAAGTGTTCCAATATGCTGGTGTATGCCCTACAGCGAGGTTGGCATGGGTGACCGATACAAGGGGAGTCCCACGGGCATTCCCATCCCCCAAGGCCAAGGCCAGGGCGGATGCTATGCGAGTTAAATTCTTCTTGTGGGGTTTCATCTCCTTCCCATGTTAAGCGTAAGTGCTCTTCACTATCTTGCAAGGCAGCTATGTGGAAATCTTCGTCGTCAGTGGATTCCCAATCTCCCACTTGCAGCTCAAGTTCTGGAGGTTTTTTCTTTCTCTCTTCTGTAAGCCCCTTGGTGTCAAACAAGGGTTTGACTCCCTCAAGGGGTTTATCCATATCGTCATTCAGATTGGTTAAATCATTAAATTCTTTAGCCATTCGTTCAATTTTCGCTTCTTGGGATCTAGTGAAAGACACTTCCTTCTGCCTTGGTGCATCTACTTTCTCCGTGGTCCCATAGATGAAGTGGTCATATAGAGACCATTTCGGTGAGGTAGGGAACAAGTCAGCTTGCAGATCGTCCGATTGGTAACCTAACCCTATGTGTTTGGGTATTTTTATTGGGACAACGGGTCCGATGCGACCTTGCTTGTTTTTACCAAGTCTGGTGTGGGGATGTACCAGAGCTGATACATAAGGTCCCATCCTTTTGTTGCGGTTGGGTTGATGTCGTAGAGTTTGGCGAGGTCTGGGCTAAGCTCTCTTCTCATTAATATTTATTGATGCATTGGGGGAGAACTAGAAGGGGTGTCTCATCAGGGAATTGGGCCTTTTGAATGTAGCCTGTGTTCGATATAGAATCATGGGCTCTCGAAATACTCGCAGAGTAATCAGTGTCCATCTCTTGGAGGGGTGCATTAGCATATATACTGGCAATGGAGTCCTCGTACGGGAATTTGATATATTGATGGTATGTGGACGCGATAGCTTTCATTGACTCTAACCATTTTCTTTCTAAGATAAGATTGTACATACTAGCAGAGTCAGAAACATGGAAAGTGGCATCTTTCGTTATAGGTCCGAGGCAAACCTGTAGTTTGATAGTTCCTTTGACAAAATGACGCGAGCCGTCATAAGTGATGGTGATAGTGTCGAGGGTCTGATATCCTGCTCCGTGTATTCAAGCATCTTTAACATTGTGACTGGGCAGATATTTAGTCTTGCTCTTGTATCGACCAATGCATGGGGTACGGAGAATCCTTTGATTATGATCGTAAAGTATATGAGAGCTGCGCTTCAACAGAGGGACTCTTTAGGCATGTCTGTGTCTGTGGAAGTGAGTGCCCGAGGTTGTGCCATGACTGAGGTGATTTGATAAAGCTCATCTAATATTGTATCCCCGTCCACTTGTGTGTCTTCAAGTGTCCTTATCAACAATCAGTGATAGTCAGGCAATTTCTTGATGAGTTTTAGTATAGATATCTGGGTTGGGATCATTTAGAGATGCTGCAGAAGGTCATATTCTTGCCTTAGCTCGAGTTCCATTTCTTTGCTTGGCCGATGAGCCTTGGGTGTAGGTGGTTGGAGTGGTTGAGATGCAGGGATTGATGGAGGGATAATGTGAGGTGGGGGTGATAAGTTAACTTCTCTTTCTCACATGTTCCCCTCTGATAGTAGTGCATTCGTGAAATCCTTATTTCAAGAGAAGGATGGAGGTGGATAGCTGGTTCCTGATTTAAGAATCGGGCAAGTCGGTTGTTGACCGAACTCAGTGTGGCTCAACGTTGAGGTGTTTGTGAACTAAGTAAAACTTGAGGTCAGAGCGTGTACTTGCGCTGGGCCGCTCCAAGGTGGGAGGTACTGTGTGTAATCCTCTTCTTTTAAGAAAGCAGAGACTAGTGTCTCGCACGGGTCGGGATGTTCTTCTTGCTCGCTTTCTTCTATATTTAGCGAACACTCAGTCTTTGTTTCATTTTCTAGGCTTAGAGTTTTTCAAGTGACACTTTCTACCCATGTGGCAATTTGGGCTATAGTTTGAATAACATGATCTCCATACTCGGGCTCAAAATCAGACGAAGGGAGTGGTAATGGTGTTGACTCAGGATTTGAAGGGGTTAAAGGTTTTGGTGGGCTACTATGGAGGAATGGCCTCTAGGCCCTAAAGGAGTGGACTCGTATCTGAGTGAATTTTGGGTAAGGAGGCTGGCTCAGCGGGGCGATTCGAGTGATCAAGGCCGAGGGATGCAGGGGTAAAGGAACTCTCGTAGGGGTAGAAAAAGTATTGGAAGGTTGGATGCGCGTGATTAAGGTGGAGGCCGGAAGGAGGATTGACCAGAAAGATCCACGGTAGTGACCTGGGCCGGTGTTGCTTTGTTGTGGTTAGGCATAGGATTATTAATGATCCCTAAATTTTATTGGGGTTGGTTATTGTTAGAGTTAGGATTCCTAAGCGCTTCCTAGTTGATTTGGTTTCGATCATTCATGTCATATATCACATTCCGGAAGACCCAGTAGTCTTCTAGGTTGTGTCCCGCTTATCGATGGAATACGCAATATTTGCTATAGTCTAGATTTGTCGGCCATGGTCGAGGTCTTTCCTGTAGGAATCAGAGGAGATTTTGAGTGTTAAAGAGATGAAAGATGTTGAGGATCGTATCAAGTAAAGGGGGAGAGTGTTCCTGCCTCGGCTGGTAGGGGCCTTTGGCTGGGTTGAAGTTTTATGATGGGGGTACGTTATTGTAGTTCAACGCGTGGGCCGGTTGATTCTGTGTCACATTTTGGTTCTGGTAGGTGTTGGGATATTGGTTCCTGTTCTGGTATTGGCCCCGATTCTAGTTCTGGACTTAGTTTTTGTTTGCTTATCTTTGTTGATTAGTGCCTTGATTTTGGTTTGTGTACCATTGTTGATTTTGATTTTGCCCAAAATTTTATGGTTGGAAGTTCCCGTTCCCAGAGTTTTGTCCTTGGTTTACAACGGTGTTGACCTATTTAGTTCCTGAGGCTTTCTTATTATTTTTCGACTTTGATTCACTAGAAGAGCCTACTTTCAATGTAACTATGGATAGGGCGAGGTCTCTGCCTTTAATGTGTCGCGCTAGTCGGGATGCTCGGGAGTGGAGTGCAGTGAAGTCGGGACAATCACTTATGACAAGTGCGCTCTTTAACGGTTCTCTAGTATTGTCGATGATGATGTCAACCGAGTCTTTCTCTTTTATTAAAGTGTCAGTCCTGGCAGCGAGTTTCCTCCATCTGGCGATGAAGTCGATGAATTCTTCATCAGGTCCTTGCTTTAAGGCCATTAGATCACTGAGACTGACTGTCTCTTGGATGAGATACTTGTATTAGTCTAGGAATTGACCAACTAATTCATCGAATATTTCTATCTTATAAAGTGGGAGTCGCGCAAACCAATATAGAGCTTCTCCTTCTAATGAGCATTGGAAATAGTGGATGAGAAATCCTTGATTATCACATATGGGTCGACAATCATTGTAAAAGAGGGCTAAGTGATGATTCTGATTTCCCATGCCGTTATATTTGGTAAATTTTAGCGATTTAAATCCTATTGGCAAGTTAAATTCAACGTCCCGACAGAATTTGTCGAATCCAAATGAGTGACCAAGGCATTCGCTCTTGGCCATGTATTCGTCGAGAATTTTAGAGAGATCTTCAATTTTGATAGTGTCGTCTTTTGGAGCTGCCCATGAGCCAACCTTGTCTGGAGAGTCCTTGTTAAAGAATGTGTGAGCAGGTTGCCTCAATGGTGTGGCGAGAGTTGACACCGTGCTCGGGGTAGGCGTTGGCCTTTCCTGTCGTTCTCGTTCTTCTGAATATTGTCGTGACCTAACGGTCTCGTATGCGGCAACCAATCCTCGAAGCAATTCCTCGAAGTTTCCATCTCCTCTTTGTATTCTTTGAATATTGAGTTCTACGATTTGTTGAGCAGTAAGGTTTTGTCCAGTGTTATCATCTCTCCCATCATGATTGTTATCGGTGTGCGGGGCAAAGAAGGGATTTTCTTATTCGCCACTCATGTTAATCTCAGGTTGTCATAGGCTGGAATTGTAAAGTGATTCTTCTTCGTACATGGGGTTGTCGTGATATCCCCATAATGGTGGGTCTCATAAACTCACTCTTCGTATACCAGACATCTCGATTCTTTGACGAAGAGTCATATAATTAAAGGAAATCTAAATGATGCGATGGGATAAAAAATGAGAAAAAAAAATAAAAACTATCTAAGAAAGAAAGAGTTTGCAAAAGTGTCCAATCGCGATCGCCAGTCTATTGGTGCACGCTTTTTCTAGGTTCCTCTCAGTCCCCGTTGAATCAGTGGCCCATTTCTATCCAGGTGGACTCTAGCAATGTCGTGTTTGGAATGTTAGAAATAAAAAAAATAAAAAAAGGGGAGACTTTTCAAGGAAGGTTCCTAGTTTGTTGCAATCGCCAGCTGCAGATATTTAACAACGCTGCAACACGTCAGTGATCACGCTTTAGAGCGGGTGTGGGTTATTTCTTTACTGAATCATCCGCCTGCGAATGTCAATAGCACTGGCTCTTCTTATAATTTAGATAGTTTGGTTTTCCTTTTCTTTCCCTATTATTAATATAATTCTGATTGGTTAAGATTTTCTAATTCTATTGTGAGTCTAGTTGTGACTTTGTTGTAGTGATCTAGTCTAATATTCTAATCCTATTGAAAGTCTAATTAATTTAGTCTCCTAATCATACTAGGAGTCTAATTTTAAAGTTTTACTCTTGTTAAAAGTCTAATAAATTTAATTTCTTAATGCTACCAAAAGTCCAATTAATATTAGTCTCCTACTTGTACTAGGAATGCAGATATATCAATTCTGATAAAACTCTAATTAAATGAAGTATGCTAATTATACTAGCATTCTAAGTAAAGCAATTATAATAATTCTACTGCAATTCTAATTAAAATAGAGAACTAATTTTACTAGAACTCTAATTTAAGTGATGAATTAATTTTACTAAAATCTAATTAAAACAAATAAACTAATTATATTAAGATCTAATTAAAACAATGAATTAACTATACTAAAAATCTAATTAAAATAAAGGAACTAATTTTATCAAATTTTCTAATCAGGTCGAGGAATTAACTTTACTAAAAAAATTTGATTTAAAGTAATGAATTAACTATACTAAATTTTAATTGAGATAAAGGAACTACCTTTTTACTGATTCTGATTAAAGCAATAAATTATATTATACTAAAATTCTAACTGAAGCAATGAATTAATTTTACTAAAATTCTAATTAAAAAAAAAAGGGTTTTGGCCTGCAATGCTAACGAGGATTGGCCTCGTTCCCGAGTACCCTCCATAAGCTCCCTTGGGCAAATCGAGTGGCTGATATTAAACCAAGTTGAATTTTGGATTATAAAATAGTATTTGTTTTGGATTTTTACAGTCATTTTCGGGATTATAATCATGAATTAAATTATAAAACTTGGATTATAGAAAACTAAATTAATATTTGGGGTTTCAGAAATATTAAACTAAGGAATTAAAACTAGAATTTAAAATTTTAGGGACTGAATTTGGGTCCGAAATCAGAAAATCAGGCCGTATGATTAAGGATTGGTTCTAGAAGCTAAGAACTAGAATCAGAGATTAATGATAGGACTGGAAATTAAGATTTTAGAACATAATTAAAGTCTATGGTCGGTGAATTAGGCCGTAAGATTAAGGACTGGTTCTAAATTTGGAGAACTAGAACTAGGCACTAAAATTATGATCTAAACAAAAGGGTTGACGGTCTAAAATATTAATAATTGAAACTAACGGAAAATCCTAAATCTAAAACTAAGATTTTTACCTAAGACCGGGGCTACGGAGTGGAATCTCAAAAATTCGAAGCTTGAATCTCGAAATCATGACTAGGTTCCTCTATGTGTTCATTCTCGGAGTTCTCTGATCTCGGAATCTTAAAAAAATTCGTTCTCTCTCGTGTTGTGTGCCCTCTCTTTGGGGCGTATTAGAAAAAAATCTTTTATAGGCTTTTCTCTAATTAAATGCTCTGTTTCAAGTGTTTAACTGGATTGCGCGTCGATTTTTCAGTGCTTAATCGCTTTGAGTCGGTCACCGACTCAGTGAGCAACCGGCTAACTTGCTCAGCGAGTTTTTTAGTTCTAACAATCTTAGGACTAATTGCACGCTTGGTGTAGGGTGCACAATCTGATTAAGCATCTTTCCGAAGTGCGTAATCGAGAAAGCTTGGGAGTCAAGGACTATAAGACTAGGTCGAGAGTAGGACAATTGCGTGTCAGTGGTCGGGCGCTAAATTTGATCGCGCGTCTCATGTGAGACACGTGATCGAGTCTCAAAATGGTTTGGGAAAGGAAGTCTGGTCTGAGAGGAGGACTGATTGTACGTGTGTGGTTTGGCATGCGATCGAATTGCGCGCATGATTTTAGGCGCGTAATTCGTGGTTGTCCGGGTTCGGGTCTGAAATGCAAGGCTATTTTTTCAACCTGCATTCTGACTATTACTATTGTTTCAGTATATAGTCTCTCTACGTTGGGTCTGAGCCACAGAGCTATTGTTTCACCCTGTGTCCAGCCATGTACTATTGTTTCAGTGCATGGTTCCCATGTTAGGGTTAGGGGGTTTTAAATGTCAGACTATTGTTTTAGTCTGCATTCTGACTATATACTATTATTTCAGTATATAGTCTCCCTATGTCAGAATCTGAGCCACATAGCTATTATTTTAGCCTGCGTTCTATCATGTACTATTGTTTCAGTGCATGGTTCCCTATGTTAGGGTCATGGGGCCTGAGCCACAGAGCTATTATTTCAGCCTGTGTCCAACCATATACTATTGTTTCAACATATGGTCCAACAACAAGGTTATGAGGTCAAAGGTTGACCGAACAGATTTGTATATTCCGAGAGGGGGAAATGGGGGTGTCTGGTTCAATGTTTATGTTGTAGACATACTGTTCTTGGAATAGGTGGGTTAGATCTTTCCATGTTTTAATCATGAGTGGTTCAAGGGAGGTGAACCACCTTAGTGTGGGGTCGGTAAGACTTTTTTGGAATACTTTGATGAGGAGTCATTCATCTCTGTCATATTGACACATGTCCCCACAGTAATACTTGAGGTGTGCGATGGGGTTGCCGATGTCGTTTTATTTGTCAAATGACGGCACTTTGAATTTAGGTGGCAAAGGCACCTCGACGAATAAACATAGATCTAAAAAATTTGTGGCATGAATCTCGGTTCCTCCTAACTTCATTAGCTGCTTCTGGATTTTATCTATTTGTCCTTTCAGCTGCTCAGATTCTCTCGATGGTGGGGCTGGGTCTGTTCGCTCAAGAGGCTGCCTCCCTTCATTTTGGATGACCTGGGGATTGGTATGTGTGAGTTGTGGGGGATTAAAGTTGGCGAATGCCCCCTCATAGGTCCCACTATTTCTTACCTCATCTTCCTCATATTGTTGATCTACGTATGGTGGAGGAAGGGTGAGGTTATCCTGCTGATTCTGAGTGGGTTGGGTAGGTGCTTGATGAGACCACTATACGTGAGGGAAACTTTGATGATGAGTTTGTGGGGTAAGGGGATGGGTGAGTTGTGGATTTTGGGCGGGTGCCTTAGGAGGCAATTGGGCTTGATAAGAATTTTGTTGATTGGGTCGAGGGATGAGAGGATGGGTAAATTGGGGATGGTTGATGGTATGGGATTGATCCTCATATTGAGAAGGGTGTGGGTGTGATGAATGTGGATGGATGGAGCTTATGCCGGATTGGGGAATCGGGAATAATGGGTTTGTAATTTGAGGATGAATGGGGACTTGTTGGGTGTAATTGAATGTGGGATATTGGGGGAGTGATGGAGGGTTTGCAAATGGGGCTCCCAGGTGTGGGCCTTGATGTGCTTGGGGTAGGGCATGGAGCTTAGATGGGCTTGGGCCATTGGGCTTTGGTGGGTCTGGGCCATTAGGCCTTGGTGGGACTGGGCCATTAGGCCTTGGTGGGTTTGGGCCATTGGGCCTAGTGGGCTAGGGCATAGGGTGTTGGGCCTTAAGGCCCACTCAAATGCCCCCATGGTTGATGGGTGCCTTGGGTGGTATGAACAATGGGGGGTTGATTAGGGTCGGCATTTTAGGTGTGACAGCCCAAATTTCGGCGCCCCGAAACCCGTGCCGTCGGTGGACTGGCGCTAAGGCCGAGCCCGTAATTGTATCACATTGCGTCTCACAAAGTTGCACAGCGGAATACTAAGCGGAACCACACTGACGAAACTTACATCAAAAGACATATTTCTATCATTTATAACCCAAAAGACGGTTCTAATCCCCTAGAGATGGAAAAGAACCGTTTGGAACCACCGGTAAGGACCCATCCTTACCGAAACATGGTTCCTCCAAAAGAATATCCAAAAAAAAAAATGTAATTACAGAGTATACTTTTACAACTTAAAAAGCTCTCAAAACATGGATCTAAGGTCTAAGGCCGGACCTACTCCGGTTGGGCACAAACGAAGCAATTCTCCGGGTTCGGCTCCTCTAGATCCTCGCTTGGGTCAAAGTCAGGATCCTCGCCCTCGGGTAACTCAGCCCCAACTTCTTCTCCTGAACCTGAAATATTAGTGAAGGAATGAGCTTCATCCAAGCTCAGCAGGGTAAAACTTATAGCATGCTTATCGAACATCAAATACGTATATCATGGCATGACAAAACGAAACGAAACAAAACGAAATATATCCAAAGTGATCTCATACACACACATACATATGGATTCATGTTCATGCACACATATCATCGATGAAAAGAAAAACTTAAAGTGCTTTACTTAAAGTAATAGAATGAGGAACTATAGCCTCAAGCCCCGATGGAATACCCACCATCGCCACTCACATGAGTCATATTCACACATATTCAAGGTCCCATAGAGTTGGACACTTGCGGACGAATGCGTTAAACGGTAGGGATCACATATCACACAAAGCATAATGAACGTATCACACATACATACTAACGTATCACACAAAGGGTGTAATGATTGGATTGGCCGCCGTAGCAGTCCACGGATATCCGCCGTCGATCAAGGTTATACCGCCGTCGGTCGGGTATTCACATAACCTCAAATCGTAAGTGCGTACATATAGCTTATCGCCGTGTGTTTGTGATAACTATACATTAGATGAAAACTACTTTGAAACCAAAACTCACACATGCTCATATCACAACGCTCTCGAAATCTCATATCTTGCACATGACGTCATATCGGACATATCATAACGGAGGTCACACACTCGGAGCATATACGGAAACATATGTCAAGACTTATGAATTCATATATCAAAACATAACGAAAAGCACGGTCAAAGCATATCCGAAAATCATATGTCAAGCAAATACGGAAGTCATATCGAACAAGAGACATATCATGACACAAAGATACATATCGTCAAAACAATGCACATGATAGATGGTTTTCCCTACCTCACAAAGTAATTCCTTGCATGCTCATCCTTCACGAAGGTTGGTTCGTTCCACACACGTAACCTCACCTAAACAAGGCACACTCATTCATTAGAATGATGTACAACCCACTGTGGAAAGTCCCCAGTTTCCACGGTCAAAGCGAATCAAACCAAAAACAGGGATTTCGATCGGTGAATCCAAATTCAATAAGGCTGCGTTTTGAACCGAAAAATGAATTCGACCGTCGAAATAAATTTCGACCGAATTCTACAAAACAATTTGCATTTTAAATTGATCGGTCGAATTAAAATTAAGGTCAATTTCTCAAAGTCCAAAAATCACCTTCTGCTTTATATAGAGTTCGATTTGAAACTAAATTGACCGGTCGAATTTCACTTAAGTCCGAAAAGCCCTTTTGTGGCTATTTCGATCGGTCGAAATGATTTTCAATCAAATTGCCTGCTTTCTTCGTAATGAGGGTTTCTCACTGGGTTCAACCCACTTCGAAAACTCAACTTCTTCTCATCATTTCAACCCAGATTCTACTACTTTTAGCTTGTTGAAAGCCATCTATAACAGGTATTGAAGTTCCTTACCTAGGTTTGAGCGAGATCTCCTCCTCTAGCTCAAGAACAGCTAGGGTTCCATGGAGTTGCTGCAGCTTGGTGGATCCTTGCTCGATTAGCTGTTCTTCCCCTTGACAGCGGATCGATCTCGGCAGCTCACTCGTAGCATTGAATAACCCTAGGTTTGTCTCTCTCTCTTCTTAACTCTCTTCCCTTTAGCAGTAAATAGAAATAAATGCCCTAGGTTTCTATTTATACTACTTTCTCTCTTGACTGGGTGTGAAACAGCTACACCACAGTCCAGTGTACATGAGCATCAAGCTCTTACACCGGGTCTAGTTATCATCGATCAAGTTCATTGGATTTGATCTATAGACATTACATCATTGTAAAGAGGCATCCTCGGCTCATGACCCATCGGCACAAGTACCGAAGTGTACGGATCAAGGCTATGCAAAGTCGGGATGTTACATTAGGGGAATGAGACATGGTGGTTTTGGAGTGTATGGGATGAGTTTGGAGATGTGTGGGATGGATGGGGGAGGCTTTGAGAAGCCTTCCAAATTGTATAGGCCTTGACCATTTCATCCATCATGATCATGGGATCAGGTGTGGGGGTGGATGTAGATGGTCCATCCGATAAGGGGGGAGCATGGGACATGGATTCAATGTGTGTGAGGGAAAAATTGGGCATGACCCGGGTAAAATCGGGCATGCCTTGGGTAGATGGGAGGGAATGTGGTAGGTTTGGATTAGATGTGGGCATGGTTGACATGAATGGAGAAAATTGGGATATAGTTTGGGTGGTGTGGGGGAAATGGTGTGTGTGTTAGAAAAATGGCAAATTGGGCATAGTTTGGGGAAAGTTGGGCATGACCTGGGTAAAGGAGGGAGAAAAATAGGGTGAATTTTGAGAAGTGGTGGATGGGAAAAAATTAGGTTATTTGGATCAGATGTGGAAGGAAAATTTGGCAAGATTTGAGTAGATAAGGGGCAGTGTGATGGATTTTAATTGGATGTGGAGGGAAAATGGGAAGTATGTTGGTTTAAAACCTGGGGGTTATTTTGGATTGGTATGGGAGAAAAATAAGATATATGTTGTGTGGATGGATGTGGAAAATTGGGTGTGGTGGAAGTGGAGAGAAAATGGGGTATATTGGATGTGAATGAGGGAAAATTGGGCATGATGGATGGATTGGGTATGGATGCCTCAGGTGGGGCCTGAAAAGTTTTCTCCTCCTCTTACGGGACGATGGACGGTAAGGCGATGCCATTGTCCCGACACCACAAGTACTTTTAGATTTTAATTTATTTATTTATTTTTATTTTTTTTTATTTTTATGGTTTTTGGATAAAGCAAATGAACCTTTATAGGATGAGTTCCGGGCCAAAATCTGGAGATTTTGACTTGGCATGTATATTATACATGCCAGAGTAGTTCTGGGAAAAAGAAGCTTGGCGGGTGTAATATACACGCCAGAACAATTCTAGAAAGAAGTGGCTTGGCATGTATTTTACATACGCCAAGCAAAAACAAGGAATATATTTATATTGACAGCAGAACAATAAGCCCGAAATGGGTCTCTTTTTCTGGTTTTCTGGAAGTAATGCTTTCGGGGACTGACGTTCTTGTTATAACTGGTCCCTCCTTTCCGATCCTAGGGATACAATTGACTTGGGGCAACTAGATGCACTCGCCCAGGGTTTTAAGCTTTGTAACTGGCTTGCTCACCCACCTGATATATGTCCAACGCTAGCACCTTCTCAGATACTTAGATCATCACCACTAGGGGCTGCCGTCATAATAAGAACTGGGACGTTTGTATCTTTGCCTAAAATTTTTAACCCTTGTAAAATCTACCCCCCGCAAAAATTCAATTAAGTCCCCCTCTTGGTTCAATTTTAATTTCAATTTTAAGGGAGTTTGCTTAATGTTCAAAAACTAGGGGTGATGGTCCCGTGCTGCCTCTACGGGCCGGCGTCCACTGATGGGATATGATTAAACGTAAAATAATGCACAAGCAGGCCCGCCAATCGGCTAAGGCGTGTAAACAACGAAATTTAAATATGCAAGTAAGCATGCCAATATGCTAAGGCTTATAAATGATGGAAATTAAATGCGCAAGTAAGCCGGCCAATCGACTAAGGCATGTAAATGACGGAAAATAAATGAAAGTAAAGACAATCCTCAAGTAGGACTGCCAATTGGCTAAGGCGTGTAAATGACAGAAAAATAGGGGTAAGTAAAAAATGACAAAATCGTATGGGTGAGTACAAAAATGAAAGAGAAATAACAAAAGTTAGTAAAAATAAGAAAGACATATGCAAAAAACAAAAGGCCAACTTCAAGTAGAAGCTCTAAAGTATCCCCAGCAGAGTCGCCATCTGTGCAACTGCGGATTTTTATCAATCGTGATGATGTGCGCGTATGAAAAATAGCCACCCGGAGATTTTGGTATCCCGGGAAACCTATATCAATATTAAAAGCACCGAAGTACAAAAATATGACTCAGTTTCACTGCTCTATGCCAAAGGCTCTTGGGTAGGGGCTTCGGTTATCGATCGAAAAGGTGTTAGGCACTCGATCAACCCTCTTGTAAGCGGTCTCTACTATGGCCGAGTCTATGTGGGGCTGGTTTATATAATATATATAAAGGAAGCAAAATGAGGGCACTTCCCCTTGTCCGAAGGCACGTTGATCCTATTGAGCCCTTCTCGCTTGCTGAAATTTGGGCAGCATAATGGCTCAATTCTATGATAGTGCAAAAGCTAAAGACGGTAGAGGAATAGAGGGGAGAGTCGGAGCTCTCGAGCCCTTATAGCACCGATGTGGTCCTTCGCGCGAGAGCGTTGCCGGTGAGCTTCCAATAGCAAACGGGTTCTAATCTCTAAAGCTTGGTAGTTAAGAGGTAGAAGAAGAAGGATAGGGGATAGTTCTAGGTAAATCTCAAAGATTGATGGTGGAAAATGAGGTTTAAAGGGCAAAGATCAATTCTTGAATTTGTATGGGATTAGGGCACCAAAGGGGGAAAAGGTCTCTCTTAATCTTTTCTGTCTTTTGAAAATTTTTTCAAGCCTTTGTAAAGGGAGGGGTGCCTCTCTATTTATAGGAAAAAGGGAGGTTAGGAGGGTATTTAAGAGCTAATTAGGGTTAGCAATTAGGTAATCCTAACATCTAAGGTATCATAGGATTTTAAGGTTGTGGATATGTGTGAAGATAAGTTCAATGGTAGATGATAAGGTGAGGTTTCAAATGACAAGAGGGTTGCAAATAGGATAAATAGGGGTGCAAAAGTCCTAATGAAACCCGTACTAAACATTGAGATGGTCAACAAGTCAAACCTCAAAAGTGATTTTGAGCAAAAACCCAAGGTTACTGTAGCTAAGCCTGGTGTGTATATTATCCACGCCAATCATAGCTACAATGTCCTAGAAGTCCAGAGCCTGCAAAGAGGGCCCACCTATGCTTGGCGTGTATATTATACACGCCAAGCCATTTCTGGGAAAAAATGGCTTGGCGTGTATATTATCCACGCCAGGTAAGATCCTGTAAAACTGTCCGATCTTTAACTCGTCATAACTTTTGATATATAACTCCGATTGAGGAAATTCTTAGCTTGTTGGAAAGCTGGGGAAGTACTATTTCCAATGGTATATAGCATAGCTCTAGAAGAGGTCTATGTAAACTTTGGAACTCCTCTCTTTAACCACTATTTAGCAGGGTTTAGAAACTAGTCCGAGACGAGTTCTAAGGGGTCTGAGAATATTGGGGTTGATTCCTAAGGGTTTGGGATGATTTCTAAGGGTTTTAGGATGATTCCTAAGGGTTTTGAGAATACTATCGGAAGCTCGGGGTGTGCCTTTCTCGAAGTATGTGTTGATCGGGCCTTGGGCCAAATTTAGGTGTCTACAAGAAAGATGAGCTGAATTCTCATAATTTTTAAAATCCTTTCTACCTTTCTTTGGAAACCTTTTAACCCAAAGCTCCATTACAAGCCGAATAAAGACCTTCTTGATTCATGGTTTACAACAATGTGAGCCTAGTAGAGATGTATATAATAAATACTATGGACAAAAGGGAAGACATATGAATAAAATTAGTTATCCATTCCATGAGATTTACCTTTATGCCAACGATCCTTTGAGCTAGTCATCATATGCATCATATTGTGAGAACCCAAAAATTCTAATATCTTTTTGAGAGTACGCCAACAGTGAGAGTTTGGATGAAAATATTTTCTAAATCTGCAATTTATAGAAATCTATGATGAATAAACTTTTCACTGATACGCACACACTCCACTCTTAAAATGAATTGAAATTGTTGAGTTTTGATCAAGGATAACTGTTAGGATGGAAAGCAAAGGATGTAGGAATCATGTTTTTTGAAATTATAACAACCATATAATGAGTAGCTATTCATTGTTTAGTGTATAAAATTTAGTTTAAAATTTTTAAAAGTTTTACTTTTCTTTTAAGAAAATCTTTGAAAATCCAAATATATTCTAAGTTTGTAGGTAACTTCACTAAAAATCTTCAGGAGACTATAACTCTTCCACTTGGGATCACCTAGGGGTTTAAAGGCTTATTGCATCTGCTAAATGCAATTGTACTCGCTACAAAAGTGGCATTTAAATTTTTAGGTTAGTTTTTCTTTCCTTGTTTGCAAGAGACTACCAAAGCGTAAGTTTGGGGGTGTGCTTGGTCACAGAATATGCCACTTTGCCACCCTTAACTTAGTGATGCTAGACCTTAGATTGTTACTAATGAGATCCTATGTGCAAATATTTAGAATAGTGAGCAAAATAGAGTTGAAGTGTTAATTTTTGTCAAAATGAGCTAAAAAAGTAACAAGAACTACGATCGTGCATGGAAACAATTCAATCGTTTGAAGAACCAGTTCATAAGCTAAGAAAGAGAGTTTATGACCGAACGCAAATATCAAACGGATGTAAATCTCAAATGAACAAAAACAAAAGAAAAAGTAATTGTAATCTATGAACCTATTAAAAGAGCTTGCGACTAGAGGAATTAAAGTAAAGACATGAATGCTCGAAAAGAGCGAGAATAGTACAGAAAGAGATACAATCATAGTTAAGATTATGCGAAATAAAGTTCATGTTGTTGAACACGTGAATACTACACCGCCATGCAACGAATTAGAAGATCTCTTGAATTAGAAGCTTGACAACTTACGGAACTGAAAAAATTGGTAAAAAAACCTTGAAGATCTCTGCTTCTGAAATAAAGGAAAGAAATCCTGCGCATATCTACTATTCAAAGCATTGAAGATTAGGATTAGAAATTAGAGTTATATTAGGAATATTTTATTTTAGTAATTTTCTTTAATTAGTATTTGAATAATGTAAATCAACCCCTTATGCTCTATAAATAAGAGGGCTCAGCATAGGAGAAAGTTATCGAAGGAACTCTCAGCATCAATTGACGACTGAAGTTGGGTTATCTTTCGATCACCTTATTGTAGAATAGATTTATCAAGTAAAATCATCCATAGTTCTCTGAAAGTCTTGCCAGACATCTAAGACCGAAGAAGCTGAAAGATCGACCCTTTGAATGGTTTTACTTTTGCTTTCTAGTTTGGATTTACTTTTATGCACTTTTACTGCTTTGTAAACATCTAAAAGTTTTTGATTTGAATTGACGACTCAAATTGAGAATTTGCAGATTAGTATAAGGGTTTTACTTTTCCATCTTCAATTTTCTTGAGTTTGATTGACGACCAAATTTTAAAAAGATTGTTGATCAGTATAAATCTATGTTAAGGAATTCTAGTTTTGGATTGACGATTAAATTATAGAGGATTGGTTTACGGTGTAATGGTAGTTTATTTTATAAACATCTGAGATCTGAAGGATTGTGATTGACGACCATAGTCTGGAAGGAGGAGGATTTAATTTTATTTTCTACAATTAGTTTAAATAACCCCTTCTTTTATTTATGTTTCCCAAGTAGATTAGATTCTTAAAAGACAAATAAAAGCTTTCGAACATGTACAAAAAATCACCTTCCTCGTTCGAACGATCCTATACTATTGCTACAATTTTCTTTATGCGCTTGCAATAGGTTAAGACTTAGTGCGATAATATTCATGCAGTCTCAACCCATGAGTGGGAACATAGCATTCCATGAGTGGAAACAAGGTTAAAAAACCTCGGGACATCTACCCCTATCTGTAACCTCTACTCCTCTCCCCTCCACCTTATTTCAAAATTTGGATGCAAACTCATTTTTCGAAATCAATTTCAAAATTATCATCATTCCACTCAAATACCTTGTGCAGATCTATGAATCAAAATCGAAGAAATTCAAAAGTACAGATGAAATTAGATTTCTTAATAGTCAAAAGAACTTCAAGTATTCAAATGGAAACAGGTTCAACAAAATCAAATTCCATTTCTAAAAGCATGTTTTCAATTCAAAATTATCATCAAAGCCTATGATTCAAATTCAAAACATAATCATGCATTGAAATTTCCCTACTGTTATTTCTAGAATTTGACACATAAAAGTTCAATTTAAATTTCAAAACTCAGGGTTTATATTCTATTATATCACAGAGTCTATGAATCAAAAATCAAGATGAACTTGTGCATTGAGTTTCCCTACAGAGTTTGGAGGATTCAAAGTCCACATTCGGGTGATTCAATATTCAAAGGTTCCATAATCAAATCAGTATTCAATCTAAAAGGGTTTGATATTTTCAAAAGATTCCAATGCAATTAAATGATTCGAAGATCACATTCAATATAATCATATCATAAAAATCTATGAATCAAAGTCAGAATGAAATCGTGCATTGAGTTTTTCCTACCACGATTCCTAACGTCCCAAGAAGGTGTGAGATGACCCTTATTGATGGTGATTGATTCCTTCATCTATATCACATATATGATGATATATTAAGGATTTATTTTAATCACTAATAACTTTGACACTACTTAAGTTTTTCTTCAAAACCGAGGCGCAAAGGACAAGTTACTGCTAACCCTGGATCATATAAAACTTACCCCAACTTCTCGCTTAATTTAGACCTTTAAAACATTTAATTCATAAAATTACTATTTCACACAAAGTTATAAAGCTCGTTGTCTTCTTTCCAACACTGTGAGAATCGCATCAATCCCTATTCAGAGTAAAATATTATGGCTAAAATATCGAGACTATGTCAACTCCTCACTCAAATTCTCCCTAGCGATTTCCAAATTCGCTCGAGCGAATTTGCTAGATTCTTTGTGGCACACCCAATTCATGTGAGTGAGTTTTTCCAGAACTTTGTTTGCCTAAATTCTGAGGAAAATTTTCTCGAGCGAATTTTACTCAGAATTTTTCCCTTGTTTCTGAAGGGGACTTCGAATTCCAATTAGCTTGTACGATTTTGACGAACTCAAAATTTTTTGGGTTTTCTTCTTCCTCGATCCAACTTTCTAAAATCCAAAAAATTCATCGATAGTTACACACATCACATCTAAAACTTAGGAAATCAAATGCAAAATGATTTAGCTACGTGCTTACCCTCTTAGATCGTGCGTGCGAAGCTTGCGATGTATGTTATCAAGAGGGTTTCGATTTCACGCACGTAGAGTCTCACAGTCATGGATAAAAAATCAGATTTTTGATACGTATCATCTGATACATTCAATTTATCGGCGATACATTGAATGTATCGTCCTAGTACATTTTTTTTTTTTTTTATATCTCAAAAACTACCTTAAAATTCTTGGATGAACAATAAATTGACTGTTAGTTTGGACGATACAGACAATAATGTGACCGATAATTTTACTATTTCTAAGGGGGAAAAAAAAACCCTAAAAATCTGAGACAGACGATAAATTGATTGATAATTTGGACGATACAAAAGATATAGACGATACATTGGACGATAAGGACGATACAAATGATAATTTGACTATTTTTTAGGGGCCCCGAGAAAAACCCAGTTTACCATATCGTCCAGGTCCAAAACCAATACGTACTGGTATCAGACGATATTTTGATCCATGCTCACGGTGCCCGATGTCAAAGTGAAGCTCCACACTAACATGCAATGATCTTCACCTTCTTAAATCACTCACGCTACGTTTACGATGGTCGATTCATGCTTGTCTGAAGCTATGCTCCCTCTCGCTCCTCGATCTCAATGATGTTAGAGTTCGATGGTTTCTCGCAGTTGAAATCAATGAGAAACGGTCAGAAACAACGATGAGTGGTCGAAATCAACGATGACTCTTGTGAAGAAGAAGAAGTTTGCGGAGGAATTGAATGGCTAAGGCTCCAAAAGAGGGTTTGAGGAGAGGGGTGAAATGAGAGGAGTAGAAGTTCTCTACACAACTCTCACAATCACAAAACAAAATATTTCTCTCCCTTTATACTCATGGGCTTAATTAGGTTTTTAGCCGACACACCGCGAGTCGGTGCACGGGCTCTCTATCAAAGGCAAAAGTGAGGTCTAGCTTCACTTACAAACCAAATCTCTCACCATTAGCGCTCTTACTAACTTGTGTACCTATTTATACGATTTAATATATTTTCTTTAGTGCAACAGTACACAACGGTTAAATTTTTACAATATCCCTAAGATTCAAAGTACATACATATACCTTGTTAGACTCGAACACTTAGTCGGTTGAATTCAGGTTAGGAAATCTGATGTACATCTATACATATAAGCCTATATTTGTTTGGGTTATTTGGGCTGAGATTAGGGTCGTGCCTAGGGCGCACATGACCGCTCCTAATCACGCGCATACCATTCTTCTCGTTTTAAATTAATAATTAATAATAACTAATATGCCATGTGTTATCATGACTATGCTTGAAAAGGTGGGCTCGAGCTTGGTCTGATCTCTAGGTTCGACTCGTGTGCAACACGCACACTTCGCATAATGGTTAAAGCGCCAATTTAAAGCTCGAGTTAGGAATTGGCTTTCAGAATTGTGTTTGAGTGTGTTTACCTAATTAAAATAAGTGGGTCAGAGATCGCGTCACAGACATCAAAAGTTTGACCAAAGTCAAACAAGTCAAAACAGTCGCACGAACATCCAGGGTCAATGAGTCAACGGTAGCAAAAGTCAGAGTTGTTACATTCTCTCTCCTCCTTAAAGGAATTTCCGTCCTCAAAAATTCACTATGTGACCTTCGTGTGTGTAACACATTGGAATGTGTAACACAGATGATAGTTGACACGAAGATTGAATACGTTGGAAGAAGTAACTGATCGACCACCTGGTCGGGTCTTGGTTTTGAAAAAATCCTGATCAGAGAACCATTCTGTTTCGAAAATTTTCTTATCCCACCATGTGGTGGGTTGGTGTCTCCTAGGGGAAGGATTGGTTTTAGGTTGCTTCGAAGACATGGCCTTCAAAATTGTGGTTTAGAAGCAGCCTTCTTCTTTGACGTCATCAAAGAAAATTCAAACATTTCAGAGAAATCTTTAGGATATCTCGATCGCATCTAAAATTGCCTTAAGCCCTAAATCTTTCTGGTGCCACATTTGGTTTAAACCATTAAACGTTTGATCTTTGACCGATTATTCTTCCTCATAGTCTCTCAATCGATGGAAAGTCTCACTCAATCTTAGTACCATTATTCTCAAAGATCATTTCTAATTGCTCTCACATGTTTTGAGCCTAATTAAAATTTTCCTCGAATTAATTCCTTAAGTCACAATTTCCTAAAGTCCTTCAGTCCTCTAAGGCCTAGGATCCATCAAAATTAATGTCACTTCAACCTTCATAGGTCATCTTCATCTCATCTCTAACTGATGGGTCCACCTTAAGATCACCTAAGAACTTAAGGCCTATGCTCCGATGGAATCTACTGCCATAGCTTTGATACCATCTGTGACAACCTGAAATTTCCACACAAGGAAAATGCAAAATACCAGACCGTCTAATGTAGATATTAAAGCAGATATCATAACAGAATGTGGAAATCAAATATGCAGATATCATATGGTAGTTAATAAGACTGCCACCTTTTTTTTTAACATAAACCAAAACTAATCAGAAACTAATCACTAAGGTATACCATGTCCAAATTACAGAATCCCAAAAACTATACAAGAGTCTACATCATACCAAATTTAAACTCAATACCAAATATAAAGATCCAACGATCTATGGGTAAAACTCCAGAGGCGAGAGATCTTCTTTCGGCAGGAAATCAGGATTGGCCTCAAGCCCAGGGTTCTAATCAATATTTACACCTGTGACATATAGTCGAGATGAGCTAACAGTCTAAGCTCAGTAGGAAAAGATCAATACCAACTGACATCTTATCAAATCAATGCATAGATTCAATGACTATAATTCAAAAGCATTTTTGAATCAAAAATAGAAAACTAAGTTTCAATGGCATTTTCATAAAAGTGATTAAAACTAATGACAGAAGCATTTTCATTTGAAAACAGAGGCTAAATTTCAAAAGGTATTTTCTTTTTTCGTATCACACAGAAAGCAACATGACTAATTTTTTCGAAGACCTTTTCGTAGCGGAAACATGACTAATTTTCAAAAGCATGGTCATATCCAAAGCAGAAATTTGTGAGTTCTTAACTTCAAAATCAGAGTCAGATCAGAGTTCGCAAATCAGAATTCAATGATAGAGTTCTACTTTGGAGTTCAAGTTCAGATTCCAAATTCGGGTTTAGAGTTCTAATTCAGAGTTCATATGATTCAAGACTCACATTTGGATTTCAGCTTCAGATTCAGAGGTTTTGAATTTAAAAGTCAAAGTTCATGTCCATGTTTGAAGTTCGACTTTCTTATCCATATTCACATTCAGATTCTTGTTCAGGGTTCGGAGTTTAGAGTTTGAATTTACGTATAAAATTTAAATTTCTTATTTTAGGGTTCAGAATCGATGAGATGTGCAAAGTTCTTATTGAAAGTAATATTTAGAATTCGAAGTTCAAATGTGGAGTTCAGGTACAGAATATCATACAGAATCATAAACATAACATTCCATTAAGCGGGAATAGAGCATTCCATGAGCGGAAACAAGTAAAAACCCTAGGGCCTCTACCCCTCTCTGGAAATAGAATTCTAATTTCAGATTCATACTATGATCAATATTCTAGTGGGGTTAAAGAATCCCATGAGTGAGAACAAAGCATTCCATGAGCGGAAACAAGGTTAAAAAACCTCGGGGCCTCTACCCCTCTCCAGAGCCTCTACTCCTCCCCCCACCTGATTTCAAAGTTGCATTCATAATTCACATTCAATATTCCATTGGGACTAAAGCATCCCATGAGCAGGAATAGAGCATTCCATGAGCGGAAACAAGGTCAAAAAATCTCGAGGCCTCTACCTGTAACAACCCTGATTTTTATAGCGTTGAATCATTGACCTTAGATGATGATACAACTACCTTGACAGATTTGACTTTGGTCAAGATGTTGAGTGAAACTGTGACGAGGCCTCTGGCCCATCCCCCTTGATTGGGTAAACGCATCCAATATCCAAATTCTGATAACCAATTCCTAACTCGATCATTGAATCGAAACCCTAACCCTAGTGAGAAGTGTGTGTTGCACACGACTCGAACCTAGGATCAGTCCAAGTTCGAGCCCACACTTTCAAACACTAGAGTATAGCATGGGCTTAGTTAATTAATTTTAAAGACTAAATTAGAATGAGAACAGTGTCGTGCACGTGATCAAGGGTAACCAGGTTTACCCTAGGCACGAGCCTAATCCAAGCCCAATAACCCAAACTAATGTATGTCTATATGTATAGATGCACACGACACCTAATTATGTGATGCCCAATACACCGACCAAACCTCTCTCCGCACACCCGACTTCGTGTACATGCCCGGTGAGGTGCACGATACATGTAGTGACATTTCTAAGCATATATATAAATAGTGGTCTAATTAGTAACGCAAGCCACGTGATGGCACTGTGGTTAGGAACTGGGTTAGCGAGTAAGAGGTCAAGAGATCAAAATGGCTAAGTTCCCCATTTCTTTTGGAAATTTTGTATAGAGACCGTTCACTGACCTCGATTTGTAGGCTGCACATCGGATCTATGCCCTTTATAAAAGCCACTTCTCACGCATTGCCTACTTGAGTTTTGGTTGAGAGCAAGAAATGAGAGAGAGTATTACATTCCCTCTTCCTTTCATTACCATTTGAGGGATCATGACCTTTCAATCTCTCCCAAAGCCTGCTCCCATCTCAAAACGATCCCTATCCAATTCGACCACAAGAGAACTCGATCTCGACAATGCTGCGATCGAGTTGATTCGAGGAATAGATCCATCGACTAGCGAAGAGCATAAATCTCGATATCTCTCGACGCCGACGATCGTAGATATTGCATGCGTGGGGTTTGACAAATTAATCATCCTAACTGCATGATGCGAACTGCGATTTCTGATAATTTGATCGCAAGCTATGTAGGTTTAGATCTCGTGCAAAGTTTTCAGAGATCGGACGAGTGAAAATCATGAGTGCCGATAATTTCGAAGATCATTCGCCGAAATCGTTGCATGCACGAGTTTAAAAGGTGAGATTTGTGGGTTTATAGTATAGAATTTGTGTGCATGCAAGGCTTCCGAAGATCGAGCGCGGGAGGAACGCGAACACCGACTTTCCGATGTTCGACCTCTGAAATCATCGCATGCGTGAGATTAGAGGGGAGATTTATTGCCTTTTAATATAAGGTAAGCTTAGGTTTAGATCGTATGTGAATTGAACATCGCATACCATAGATTTTGGAAATTTTCAAACCCAAAAAGGTCACAAAAATCCCCCACAGTCGCCTCGGCGAGTGAAAACCTCGCTGCGGCGAAACCCTTTCAGAACCACTCACTGTGGTGAGTGCTACCTAGAAATCCAAGCTAAAATAGCACTTTCCAATCTAGCCATGGCGAGCTATAGAATTCTGAACACCTCGCCGCGGCGAGCTACAAACTAGCCTCGGCAAGCTACTGTTCACAGCGCCAGCACTTGCTCAATATTTTGGTCATAACTTTTGACCCAAAACTCCGATTGATGTGATTATTATGGTATTAGAAAGAGGACAATGAGCCCTATAATTTTTATGAACTAAAAAATTCATGAATTAAATGTTTTAAAAGGTCAAAATTGGGCGGTAGTTTTGATGAGTTCTACATGATCCTCAAAATTTGTAAGAACTTGTCCACCCCGTCTATTTAAATTTTTCCTTGATGAAGCTTGAGGAACCTTAGCTTATCCGATCCCTTAGACATTAACACATGGTTTATGGACCTCTTTGATCTAGGTTGTAGATAGGAGGTCGTCGATAGGATCCTTGCATTGTTTTCGTTCGACGACGGAATTGAGGAAGGGACCTTCATTAACCAATGGCATTTCTGACTTGAATTCATATACTTGTATGATGAGTGTTTGATAAGTTATGATTTATTTTGAAAATAAACTTTGACTCTTTGAAATTAGGAATTTGAAAATGGACTTTGAATTCATGTACTAAAGAGATCTATTTGAATTAAAATTGTGATTTTTGGAGATGAATTTAGAATGCCGAATCCTAAGTTGACTGTGAGATCTAAATCTGCTTAAGATATGATCTTATTAGATAAAATGTTATGACTATGATTTGAATTAGACCTTTCGAACTTTCAAGTTTTTTTAGTATAATTAAGAATTTGTGTTTGAACCTCGAAAATGAACTCCGAATAGGCACTTGAGTATGAATTGTGGACTATGAATCTGCATCTCTGAACTTCGAATATGATCTTGAAAATGAATCATAGATTTGAACTTTGCCTCTGAATTTTGAATTTCATATACCTAGACTTCGGACATGACTTTCGAACTAAGAATCTGAATTAGAACTGTGAAATCAGAAGTTCGCACCTTGTATCTGAACTCTGAAATTTAACTTTGAATCTGACATGGAAATGGGATCCATATATGTATATGAATTGGCATAGGAACTATGAATCTACATTTTGAATATGAAAATTTGAGCTTGAAACGTGAATCGAACTGGCACGGTGGGATATCCGTGAATCGAATTGGTACGACAGTTAGTCCGTGAATTGAACCGACACAGTGGGATATTTGTGAATCGAACTGGGATGGTAGTTGATCCGTGAATCGAATCGACAGGGTGGGATATTCATGAATCCAACTGGTACGGCAGTTAATCTATGAATTGAACTAGCAAATATCCGTGAATCGAATATGTAAACTATGTAAGTGAACCGAATAATAAGTCAGATAAGTTGAAGTGGGCCGCTAGGATGGATTATATCTACACATTGAGGATAACTAGGGTGGATTATACGTGCATTTCTGGACCACTATGGGCAGATTATTCGTACAATTGTGGATCACTAGGGCATATTACATGTAAGAAAATCTAGCATGATCTTCGAATCCGAATCACACTTGATTTCTGAACCTTTGTGAAGCTCTACCTAAAACACGTGATTTTCAAGTTAATTTTGATATGAGAAAAAGTCTTTGTATATTTCTTTTGATAGGAAAATGACTTGACCGTTATGAAACGGAAATGGCTTTGAAGCATATCCCTATCTTAAAATAAAATGCTTTTGAAAAACTTGTATTTAAATCCACATTTTGATGAGAAACTGCTTTGAAATCGTGTCATTGAATCTATGCATAATTTGATAAAATGTAATTGTTCTTGAGTTCCTGTACTGAGCTTTGACTGTAGCTCACCCCTCAACTATACGTCACGGGTGCAAATCTTGAGCTGGACCCTAAGTTTGAAACGGATCCTACTTTGCCCCAGAGTGAGAAGCAGACTTTTCGCCCGAGAAGTTCTACCCAAAGACCATGGTGTTAGACTTGGTATAGTTTTGAACCTTAGATTCTAGATTTGGTACATGTAGTAAATTTTGTGGAAGCAGTTTTTGAATACACATTTTATACACCATTGTTTAAGTGACGGTCAGCCAACACCAGTGGCTTATTTTATTTAATTCATATGTCCTGTAGACAAATTTTAGTCCTGCCATATACCTACCTGTTGGATTTCAGCACCATGTGATATGCCAAATCTATAATGGATACTGATCTGCAACTCAACGGTTTGGGTTTTCCCATTTGGTTAAAACAATAAATAAATAAAAAATAAAAAATTCTCATCAAATCATGTTGGAAAAATTTGGGTTGTCACAATTGGTATCAGAGCTTCGGCTTTAGGTCTTATGAGAGACTCGGAGCCATAACATGAAATTCAGATTCATGGCATTAGATCTCGTTAGAACTTAGGAGGAATCCACGATCCTATTCCATAAGTCTTCCAAGGACTCGAAGCCATACCTCTAAACAGATTTTGCTTCGATCAAAAAGTAGGAAACTCAAACCCATGTTCGAGTGAGATTCTAGTTTTCACTATCACTTCTAACTACAAAGTTTGTTTGATCGTGACATGTCACTATGCCCACTCGAGGTAGGTCAAGGAGTGTTCACCCTAGGGACATGCCAGGTAGTCAAGAGATCTCCATGGGTACAAACAACACTCCTTCGTGAGGAGTAAACAATGACAGTTTCGGCGAGCAATTGCTAGAAACCCTGGTCAACCAACAAGCCACATTTCTAGAAGAGAGACGCCAAAACTCAGGATTCCAGGAGTTTAGGAGGATGTGACCTCCTAGCTTCTATGGTCAAACTGATCCTCTTGAAGTGGAGAAGTGGTTAAACCAGATGGAGATGGTTCTTCGGAGAATTCCATGCACCGAAGAAAAAAAAGTGACTTGGGCCACCTTCCAACTCGAAGGAGAGGTAGATCCATGGTGGAAATTCATTTGAAGGACTTGAGTACTAGG
This sequence comes from Chloranthus sessilifolius, assembly GCA_021018995.1. Classification (NCBI taxonomy): domain Eukaryota; kingdom Viridiplantae; phylum Streptophyta; class Magnoliopsida; order Chloranthales; family Chloranthaceae; genus Chloranthus; species Chloranthus sessilifolius. The sequence goes on along the minus strand of CM037584.1, from coordinate 149,447,906 downwards.
GACAACATGGACATGGACATAATTTATCGAGGTGTTCAATGAGAAGTATTTCCCCGTTCCTGAGTGGTATCAAATGGAAGTCAAGTTCGCGACTCTGGAGCAAGGGCAGATGACCGTATGTGAATATGAGGCCGAGTTTACTAGGCTCTCTAGGTCGCACCATTGCTAGTGGCCACAGAACTAATGAAGACCTAAAAATTTGAACGCAGCCTGAAGCCGGTTATCAAGGAGAGGATTTCTCTGTTTAAGCCAATGACATATGCAAAAGTTATATGATTGGCCCTCATCGCCGAAAGGGATATTGACAGTATGTATAAGAGAAGGGAAGAACGAAATGTGAATAGGACAAGTCATATACAGCCGTAGGTCCAACAGCCGGCGAGCCAGAGACCGAGGCTAGTGATGCCCACATCCTGTCAACCTACCCAAATTGTTTCTACCCCCACTATGCCCTGCCAACCTTTGAAACCCACAATAGTTGAAACATCGATCGGGCAGCAGACTTCGCACATTGCGCCATCCGCACCAGTTGAACCATACTCCTGATGTGGAGGGCCACATCAAAAGGAGGAGTGTTGGTGGGTCATAGGAGCGTGCTTCATGTGTGGCCAAAAAGGACACCGAATAATGGATTGTCCTAAAGCGACGACTAACGAAAAGAAGACTTAATGCATGCAAATTTAAATGGTTCAGACTTCGTTTGTTCTAAGTCATTTGATATGTTTGGAGGTCAACAATTCATATCAGTAGTTCATGGTTGGAACTTATGTTTCTAATGTATTTTGAAGGATGTTTTTCGTGCATTTTGATAGCTAGTGTCACGATAGTGGTCTACTTGGATTATGGTTACCTTATCTATTAATGGCTTAAATTCGATTTATACTCATGGGGTTTCCTCATTGTATTTAATTTTCATTCATGTTCACATCACGAATTTTCGAGGACGAAAATTCCATAAGGAGGGGAGAATGTCATGACCCCAAATTTCCGAAGATGTTAAATCATTAACTCTAGCGGAGAATATAATTACCGGTATTCGGGATATCAAGTCTCCGTACCCCCCACGAATATAGCACACTAACTTTCAAGGATGAAAATTTTGTAAGGTGCGAATGATGTAACAACCCTGATTTTTCTAGTGTTGAATCATTGACCTTCGACGATGATACGACTGCCTTGACCGATTTGACTTCGATCAAGATGTTGAGTGGAATTGTGACGAGGCCTCTGGCCCATCCACCTTGATCCGATAAATGCACCCAATATCCAAATTCTGAGAACCAATTCCTAACTCGAACACTGAATCGATACCTGAACCCTAGTGAGAAGTGTGTGTTGCACATGACTCGAATCCAAGATTGGACCAAGTTCAGGCCCACACTTTCAAACACTATAGTAAAGCATAAGCTTAGTTAATAAATTTTAATGACTAAATTAGAATGAGAAAAGTGTTGTACATGTGATCAAAGGCGACCAGGAGCACCCTAGGCATGAGCGTAATCACAGCCCAGTAACCCAAACTGATGTATGTTTATATGTATAAATGCACACGACACCTAATTATGTGATGCCCAACACACCGACCAAACCTCTCTCCGCACTCCTAACTTCATGTACATGCCTGGTGAGGTGCACGATACACGTAGTGACATTTCTAAGCGTATATATAAATAGTGGTCTAATTAGTAACGCAAGCCACATGATGGCACAGTGGTTAGGAACTGGGTTAGCGAGTGAGAGGTCAAGAGATCAAAATGGCTAAGTGCCCTATTTCTTTTGTAAATTTTGTATAGAGGCCGTTCACTGACCTCAATTTGTAGGCTGCGCATCGGATCTACGCCCTTCATAAAAGCCACTTCTCACGCATTGCCTACTTGTGTTTTGGTTGAGAGCAAGAAATGAGAGAGACTACTACATTTCCTCTTTGTTTCATGTCCATTTGAGGGATCGTGACCTTCCGATCTCTCCCAAGGCATGCTCCCATCTCAAAACGATCCCTGTCCAATTCGACCGCAAGAGAACTCAATCCCGACAACACTGCGATCGAGTCGATATGAGGAATCGATCCATCGGATAGAGAATAGCATAAACTCTGATATCTCTCGACGCCGACGATTAGAGATCTCGCATGTGTGGGGTTTGACAAGGTAATCATCCTAACTGCATGATGTGAACTGCAATTTCTGCATGATGTGAAAATCATGAGCGCTGATAATTTCGAAGATCAATTGCCGAAATTGTTGTATGCGTGAGTTTGAAAGGTGAGATTCGTGGGTTTATAGTGTAGAATTTGTGTGCATGCAAGGGTTCCGAAGATCGGGGGAGAAGCGCGAACACCGATTTTCCGATGATCAACCTTCGAAATCATCACATGCATGAGATTAGAGGGGAGATTTATTGCTTTTTAATATAAGGTGAGCTTCGGTTTAGATCATATTTGAATTGAACATTGCATACCATAGATTTTGGAATTTTTTGAACCCAAAAAGGTTGCAAAAATACCTCACAGTCGCCTTGGCGAAACTTTTTCTGAACCACTCGTCGCGGAATTTTTCGAACCCAAAAAGGTCGCAAAGATCCCTCACAGTCGCCTCGGTGAAACCCTTTTTGAACCACTCGTCGTGATGAGTGCTACATAGAAATTCAGGTCAAAATAGCACTGTCCAAACTAGCCACAACGAGCTATAGAATTCTGAACACCTCGCCATTGCCGAAGCCATCGCTCACACATAGCAATCGCCGATATTTTGGTCATAACTTTTGACCTCGAACTCCGATTGACGTGATTCTCATGGTATTAGAAAGAGGACAACGAGCCCTATTATTTTTATAAATTAAAAAATTCATGAATTAAATGTTTTAAAATGTCAAAATTCGGCGATAGGTGTGATGAGTTCTACATGATCCTCAAAATTTGCAAGAACATGTCCACCCCGCCTATTTAAATTTTTCCTTGACGAAGCTTGAGGAAACTTGGCTTATTCGATCCCTTAGACATTAACACATGGTTTATGGACCTCTTTGATCTAGGTTGTAGACAGGTGGTCGACGATAGGATCCTTGCATTGTTTTCGTTCGACAGTGGAATTGAGGTAGGGGAACTTCATTAACCAATGACATTTCTGACTTGAATTCATAGACTTGTTTGATGAGTGTTTGATAAGCTATGATTTATTTTGAAAATGAATTTTGAATCTTTGAAATTAGGAATTTGAAAATGGACTTTGAATTCATGTACTTATGAGATGTATTTGAATTAAAATTGTGATTTTTGAAGATGAATTTAGAATTCAGAATCCTAAGTTTAATGTGAGATCTAAATCCGCCTATGATATGATCTTATCAGATAAAATGTTATGACTATGATTTGAATTTAACCTTTCGAACTTTTGAATATTTTTAACATAATTAAGAATTTGTGTTTGAACCTCGAAAATGAACTTCGAATAGGCCCTTGAGTAAGGATTGTGGACTCTGAATCTGATATGAATATGAATCTACATCTCTGAACTTCGAATATGATCTTAAAAATGAATCATAGATTTGAACTTTGCCTCTAAATTTTGAATTTGATATACCTAGACTTCGGACATGACTTTCGAACTAAGAATCTGATTTAGAACTCTGAAATCTGATGTTCGTACCTTGTATCCAAACTCTGAAATTTCACTTTGAATCTGACATGGAAACAGGATCCGTATATGTATATGAATTGGAATATGAACTATGAATCTGCATTTTGAATATGAAAATTTGAGCTTGGAACGTGATTCGAACTGGCACAGGGGGACATCCGTGAATCGAACTGCTACTACAGTTAATCCGTTAATCGAACCGACACGGTGGGATATTTGTGAATCGAATTGGTACGGTAGTTGATCCGTGAATCGAATCGACACGGCGGGAAATTCATGAATCCAACTGGTATGGCAGTTAATCCATGAATTGAACCAATACGACGACATATCCGTGAATCGAATATGTAAACTATGTAAGTGAACCGAATAATAAGTTAGATAAATTGAAGTGGGCTGCTATGACGAATTATATGTATACATTGAGGATCGCTAGGGCGGATTATACTACATTTGTGGACCGCTATGGGCGGATTATTCGTACAATTGTGGAGCACTGGGGCAGATTACATGTAAGAGAATCTAACATGATCTTTGAATCCGAATCACACTTGATTTTTGAACCTTTGTGAAGCTCTACCTAAGACATATGATTTTCAAGTTTATTTTGATATGAGAAAAAGTCTTTGTATATTTTGTTTGATATGAAAATGACCTGACCGTTCTGAAATGGAAATGGCTTTGAAGCATATCCCTATTTTAAAATGAAATGCTTTTGAAAAACTTGTATTTAAATCCGCATTTTGATGAGAAACTACTTTGAAATCGTGTCATTGAATCTAAGCATAATCTGATAAAATGTAATTGTTCTTGATTTCCTCTACTGAGCTTTGACTATAGCTCACCCCTCAACTATACGTCACTGGTGCAAATCTTGAGCTGGACCCTGAGTTTGAAATGGATCCTACTTTGCCCCAGAGTGAGAAGCAGACTTTCCACCCGAGAAGTTCTACCCAAAGACCATGGTGTTAGACTTGGTATAGTTTTGAACCTTAGATTCTAGATTTGGTACATGTAGTAAATTTTTTGGAAGCAGTTTTTGAATACACATTTTGTACACCACTGTTTAAGCAATGAGCGGCCATCACCGGTGGCTTATTTTGTTTAAATCACATGTTCTGTAGAAAAATTTTAGTCCTGCCATATATGCTGCATGTTGGATTTCAGCACCATGTGATATCCCAAATCTATAATGGATCCGTATCTGCGACCCAACGGTCTGGGTTTTCCCATTTGGTTAAAAAAAAAACTCTCAGCAAATCCTGTTGGAAAAATTCAGGCTGTCATAATTGGTATCAGAGCTTCGGAGTCTTATGAGAGACTCGGAGCCATAACATGAAGTTCAGATACATGGCATTAGATCCCGTTAGAACTTAGGAGGAATCCACGATCCCTATTCCGTAAGTCTTTTGAGGACTCGAAGCCATACCTCTAAACGGCTTTCGATTCTGTCGAAATGTAGGAAACTCTAACCCATGTTCGAGTGAGATTCTAGTTTTCACAATCACTTCTGACTACAACGTTTGTTTGATCGTGACAGGTCACTATGGCCACTCGAGGTAGGTCAAGGAGCGTTGCCCTAGGGACACGCCAAGTTGTCAAGAGATCACCATGGGTACAAACAACACTCCTTCGCGAGGAGTAATCAATGATAGTCTCATCGAGCAGTTGTTAGAAACCCTAGTCAACCAGCAAGCCACATTTCTAGCAGAGAGATGCCAAACCTCAAGATTCCAGGAGTTCAGGAGGATGAGACCTCCTAGCTTCTATGGTCAAACTGATCTGCTTATAGTGGAGAAGTAGTTAAACCAAATGGTGAAGGTTCTTCGGAGAATTCCATGCACCAAAGAAGAAAAAGTGACTGGGGCCACCTTCCAACTAGAAGGAGAGGCAAATCCGTGGTGGAAATCCATTAAAAGGAGTCGAGTACTAGGGACACCATGGACATGGACAGAATTTATCGAGGTGTTCAATGAGAAGTACTTCCCCATTCCTGAGCGGTATCAAATGGAAGTCAAGTTCACGACTCTAGAGCAAGGACAGATGACCGTACGCGAATATGAGGCCGAGTTTACCAGGCTCTCTAGGTCGCACCATTGCTAGTGGCCACAGAACTAATGAAGACCCAAAAATTTGAACGCAGCTTAAAGCCGATTATCAAGGAGAGGATTTCTCTGTTTGAGCCAGCGGCATATGCACAAGTTATAAGATTGGCCCTCATCGCTGAAAGGGATATTAACAGTATGTATAAGAGAAGGGAAGAAGAAAACACGAATAGGACAAGTCATATGCAGCCGTACATCCAACAGCCGGCGAGCCAGAGACCGAGGCCAATAATGCCCGCAACCCGTCAACCTACCCAAATTATGTCTACCCCCACTGTGCCCTACCAACCTTTAAAACCCACAATAGTTAAAACATTGAACGGGCAGCAGACTTCGCACATTGCGCCATCCACACTAGTTGAACCATGGTCCCGATGTGGAGGACCACATCAAAAGGAGGAGTGTTGGTGGGTCATAGAAGTGTGCTTCAAGTGTGTCCAAAAAGGACACCGGCTAATGGAATGTCCTAAAGCAACGACTAACAAAAAGACGATTTAATGCATGCAATTGTAAATGGTTCAGACTTTGTTTGTTCTAAGTCATGTGATATGTTTGTGGGTCAACAGTTCATATCAGTAGTTCATACATGGAACTTATGTTTCTAATGTATTTTGATGGATGATTTTCGTGCATTTTGATAGCCAGTGTCACGATAGTGGTCTACTTGGCTTGTGGTTACCTTCTCTATTGATGGCTTAAATTCAATTTATACTAATGGGGTTTCCTCATTGTATTTAATTTTCATTCATGTTCACATCACAAATTTTCGAGGATGAAAATTCCATTAAGGAGGGGAGAATGTCATTACCCTGAATTTTCGAGGATGTTAAATCATTAACTCTGGCGGAGAATATGATTACCGGTATTCAGGCTATCAAGTCTCCGAACCCCCAGCGCCCCCCCCCCCCCCCCGCCGAATACAACACACCAATTTTCGAGGATGAAAATTTTGTAAGGTTGGAAGGATGTAACAACCCTGATTTTTCTAGTGGTGAATCATTGACCTTCGACAATGATACGACTGCCTTAACCGATTTGACTTCGATCAAGATGTTGAGTGGAACTGTGACGAGGCCTATAACCCATCCACCTTGATTGGATAAATGCACCCAATATCCTAATTCTGAGAACCAATTCCTAACTCAAACACTGAATCAAAACCCAAACCCTAGTGAGAAGTGTGCGTTGCACGACTCGAATCCAGGATCGGACCAAGTTCGAGCCCACACTTTCAAGCACTATAGTATAGCATGGGCTTAGTTAATTAATTTTAATGAACAAATTAGAACAAGAAAAGTGTCGTACACGTGATCAAAGGAGACCACGTGCACCCTAGGCACGAGCCTAATCTGAGCCCAATAACCCAAACTAATGTATGTCTATATGTATAGATGCACACGATACCTAATTTTGTGATGCCCAACACCGCCGACCAAACCTCTTTCCGCACACCCGACTTCATGTACATGCCCGGTGAGGTGCACGATACTTGTAGTGACATTTCTAAGCGTATATATAAATAGTGGTCTAATTAGTAATGAAAGCCACTTGATGGCACAATGGTTAGGAACTGGGTTAGCGAGTGAGAGGTCAAGAGATCAAAATGGCTAAGTGCTCTATTTCTTTAGGAAATTTTGTATAGAGACTGTTCACTGACCTCGATTTGTAGGCCACACATCGGATCTATGCCCTTTATAAAAGCCACTTCTCATGCATTGCCTACTTGCGTTTTGGTTGAGAGCAAGAAATGAGAGAGTACTACATTCCCTCTTCCTTTCATCTCCATTTGAGGGATCATGACCTTTCGATCTCTTCCAAGGCCTGCTCATCTCAAAATGATCCTTGTCCAATTAGAGTGCAAGAGAACTCGATACCGACAATGCTATGATCGAGTCGATATGAGGAATCGATCCATCGGATAGAGAAGAGCATAAACGTTGATATCTCTCGATGCCGATGATCGTAGCTCATGCATGCATGGGGTTTGACAAGGTAATCATCCTAACTGCATGATGTGAATTGCGATTTTTGATAATTTGATCGCAAGTTACGTAGGTTTAGATCTCGTGCAAAGTTTTCTGAGATCGGATGTGTGAAAATCATGAACGCCGATAATTTCGAAGATCAATCGCCAAAACCGATGCATGCGCGAGTTTAAAAGGGGAGATTTGTGGGTTAATAGTGTAGAATTTGTGTGCATGCAAGGGTTTCAGAGATTGGGCATGGGAGAAATGCGAACACCGACTTTCCGATGATCAACCTCGAAATCATCGCATGCATGAGATTAGAGGGGAGATTTATAGCTTTTTAATATAAGGTAAGCTTAGGTTTTAATCGTATGTGAATTAAACATCACATACCATAGATTTTGGAATTTTTCGAACCCAAAAAGGTCGCAAAAATCCCTCACAGCCGCCAGGGCGAGTGAAAACCTCGCTGCGGTGTAACCCTTTTTGAACCACTCACCGTGGTGACTGCTTCATAGAAATTCAGGCCAAAATTGTGTTTTCCAAACTCACTGTGGCGAGCTATAAAATTCTGAACACCTTGTCACGACGAGCTACTATTCAAAACGCTAGCATCTATTTGATATTTTAGTCAGAACTTTTGACCCCAAACTCCGATTGGCGCGATTCTTATGGCATTGAAAAGAGAACAACGAGCCCTATAACTTTTATAAATTAATAAATTCATGAATTAAATATTTTAAAGGTTAAAATTGGGTGGCAGGTGTGATGAGTTCTACATGATCACCAAAATTTGCAAGAACTTGTCCACCCCGCCTATTTAAAATTTTCCTTGATGAAACTTAAGGAACCTTGGCTTATTAGATCCCTTAGACAGTAACGCATGGTTTATGGTCCTCTTTGTTCTTGGTTATAGACAGGAGGCCTTCAATAGGATCCTTGCATTGTTTTTGTTCGACGTCAGAATTAAGGTAGGGGAACTTCATTAACCAATGACATTTCTGACTTGAATTCATAGACTTTTATGATGAGTGTTTGATTAGCTATGATTTGTTTTAAAAATGAACTTTGAATCTTTGAAATTTGGAATTTGAAAATGGATTTTGAATTCATGTACTTATGAGATCCATTTGAATTAAATTTTTTATTTTTGAAGATGAATTTAGAACTCTGAATCCTAAGTTGAATGTGTGATCTAAATCCACTTATGACATGATCTTATCAGATAAAATGTTATGACTATGATTTTAATTTTACCTTTCGAACTTTTTAATTTTTTTATTATAATTAAGAATTTGTGTTTGAACCTCGAAAATGTACTCTGAATAGGCACTTGAGTATGAATTGTGGACTATGAATCTGATATGAATATGAATCTGCATCTCTAAACTTTGAATATGACCTTAAATATGAATCATTGATATGAACTTTGCCTCTGAATTTTATTTTGATTTGAATCTGAATTTTGAATTTGATATACCTAGACTTCGGACATGACTTTCGAACTAAAAATCTGAATTTGAACTGTGAAATCTGAAGTTCGCACCTTGTATCCAAGCTCTGAAATTTAACTTTTAATCTGATATGGAAATGGATCCGTATATGAATATGAATTGGAATATGAGCTACGAATCCACATTTTGATTATAAAAATTCGAGCTTGGAATGTGAATTGAACTGGCACGGCGGGATATCCGTGAATTGAATGGGCATGGCGAGATATTTGTGAATTGAACTGGTACAACAGTTAATCCGTGAATCGAACCGGCACGGCAGGATATCCGTAGATCGGACCTACATCGCGGGATATCTATGAATCGAACTAATATGATAGTTAATCTGTGAATCGAACCGGTACGACGAGATATCTGTGAATTGACCTGGCCTAATGGGATATCCGTGAATCAAATTGGTACGGCAGTTAATCCGTGAATCAAACCGGCTCAGTGGGATATCCGTGAATCTAATCGGCACGGCGGGATATCCATGAATCGAATATATAAACTATTTAAGTGAACCGAATAATAAGTCAGATAAATTGAAGTGGGCCGCTAGGGTGAATTATATGTAGACACTAAGGACCCCTAGGGCAGATTATATGTAGACACTAAGGACCCCTAGGGCTGATTATATGTAAGAGAATCTAACATGATCTTTGAATTCGAATCGCACTTGATTTTTAAACCTTTGTGAAACTCTACCTAAGACATGTGATTTTGAAGTTTATTTTTATATGAGAAAAAGTCTTTGTATATTTTGTTTGATATGAAAATGACACGACCGTTTTGAGAGGAAAATGACTTTGAAGTATATCCCTATTTTAAAATGAAATTCTTTTGAAAAACTTGTATTTAAATCCGTGTTTTGATGAGAAACTACTTTGAAATCTTGCCATTGAATCGATGCATAATTTGATAAAGTGTAATTGTTCTTGAGTTCCTCTACTGAGCTTGGACTGTAGCTCACCCCTCGACTATACGTCACAAGTGCAAATCTTGAGCATGACCCTAAGTTTGAGATGGATCCTACTTTGGCCCAGAGTGAGAAGCTGACTTCCCGCCCGAGAAGTTCTACCCAAAGACTGTGGTGTTAGACTTGGCATAGTTTTCAACCTCAAATTCTATATTCGGTACATGTAGTAAATTTTATGGAACCAATTTTTGAATACACATTTTGTACACCATTGTTTAAGTGACGGCCAGCCGTCACTGGTGGCTTATTTTGTTTAGTTCATATGTTATGTAGACAATTTTTAGTCCAACCATATATGCTGCCTGTTTGACTTTAGCACCATGTGATATGCCAAATCCATAATGGATTGTGATCTGCGACTCGAAGGTCCGAGTTTTCCCATTTGGCTAAAAAAAAAAACTTAGAAAATCGTATTGGGAAAATCCGGGCTGTCACACTACCCATCTCCGGAGCCTCTACTCCTCTTCCCTCTGTAGATTTAGTGGTTAAAGTTCAAGACATGGGGTTCAGTTCATATTCGAAGCTCAGATTTAGTGTTCAGATTCATAATTCAAAGATCCACCGATTCAATGTTCGGATTCAATGTTCAAATTCAAAGCTTAGATGTAAAGTTCAAAGAAATCGATATATAAAAATTCGAATGTAGACTCATTTTTCAAAATCAATTTCTAAATGATCATCATTCCATTCAAATACCTCGTGCAAATCTATGAATCAAAATCAAAGAAATTCAAAAGTATAGGTGAAATCAGATTTCTTAGTATTCAAAAGAACTTCAAGTATTCAGATGGAAATAGGTTGAACAAAATCGAATTCCATTTCTAAAAGCATGATTTCAATTCAAAATTATCGTCAAAGCCTATGATTCAAATTCAAAACATATTCGTGCATTGAAATTTTCCTACAGTTATTCCCAGAATTCGATACATAAAAGCTCAACTTAAATTTCAAAACTTAGGGTTCACATTCTATTATATCATAGAGTCTATGAATCAAAAATCAAGATGAACTTGTGCATTGAGTTTCCCTATGGAGTTCAGAGGATTCAAAGTCCACGTTCAAGTGATTCAATGTTCAAAGGTTCCATATTCAAATCAGTATTCAATCTAAAAGGGTTGGATATTCCAAAAGATTCTAATGCAATTACATGATTCGAAGATCACATTCAATTCAATCATATCATAAAAATCTATGAATCGAAGTCAGAATGAAATTGTGCATTGAGTTTTCCCTACCTCGATTTCAAGCATCGCAAGGTGTGAGATGACCGTTATCGATGGTGATTGATTCCTTCATCTATATCAAATACACGATGATGCATTAAGGATTGATTTTAATGACTAATCACTTCGGCGTTACTTAAATATTTTCTCAAAATCGAGGCGGAAAGGACAAGTTCGTGCTAGCCCTGGATCATGTAGAATTTGTCCCAACTTTTCGCTCAATTTTTTGCTCAATTTTGACTTTTAAAACATTTAATTCATGAAATTGGTATTTTACACAAAGTTATAAAACTCGTTCTCTTCTATCCAACGACATGTGAATCGCATCAATCTAAGTTCGCTCAATTTTGACTTTTAAAACATTTAATTCATGAAATTGGTATTTTACACAAAGTTATAAAACTCGTTCTCTTCTATCCAACGACATGTGAATCGCATCAATCTAAGTTTGGAGTAAAGTGTTATGGCCAAAATACCGAAGTTGTGTCAGCACCTTGCTTAAATTCACCCAAGCTATTTCCCAATTCGCTCGAGCGAATTTGCCAAACTTTTTGTGGTACACCCAACTCACGCGAGTGAGTTTTTCTAGAACCTTTTTGGCCTAAATTCTGAGGAAAATTCACTCGACCGAATTTTTCTCAAAATTTTTCCCTTGTTTATGATGGGGACTTACTCGAGGGAATTCCAATTCGCTCGGGCTGTTTTGATGGACTCAATTTTTTTTTGAGTTTTTCATCTTCCTTGATCCAACTTTCTAAAATCCCCAAAATTCATCGATGGTTACACACATCACATCTAAAACTTTGAAAATCAAATGCGAAATGATTTAGCTATGTGCTTACCCTCCTAGATCGTGCGTGTGAAGTTCGTTATCAAGAGGGTTTCGGTTTCACGCACGTGGAGTCGAACGGTGCCTGATGTCAAAGCGAAGCTCCATACTAACATGCAATGATCTTCACCTTCTTAAATCGCTCACGCTATGTTTACGACGGTCAATACACGTTTGTCCGAATATACGCTCCCTCTCACTCCTCGATCTCAACGCTGTCGGAGTTCGAAGGTTTCTCGCAGTTGCAATCAACGAGAAATGGTCGGAAACACCGAAGAGCAGTCAGAAACAACAATGATTCTTGTGAAGAAGAAGTTTGCGGAGGAATCGAATGGCTAAGGTTCCAAAAGATGGTTTGAGGAGAGGGGTGAAATGAGAGGAGTAGAAGTTCTCTTCTCTACACAACTCTCACAAAATAAAATATCTAGATATTTTGGTCTTCGCATGATTTCTCTCCCTTTATACTCATGGGCTTAATTAGGTGTTAAGCCAGCACACCGCAAGTCGGTGCACGAGCTATCTATCAAAGGCAAAATTGAGGTCTAGCTTCACTTACAAACCAAATCTCTCACCATTGGCGCTCTTACTAACTTCTGTACCTACTTATACGATTTAATATATTTTCTTTAGTGCAACGGTACACAACGTTTAAATTTTGACAACATCCCTAAGATTCAAAGTACATACATATACCTTGTCAGACCCAAACACTTAGTCGGTTGTATTCGGGTTAGGAAATCTATGTTGTACATCTATACATATAAACCTATATCTGTTTGGGTTATTTGGGCTCGGATTAGGGTCGTGCCTAGGGCGCACATGACTGCACTTGATCACACACGTACCTTTCTTCTCATTTTAAATTATTAATTAATAATAACTAATAAGTCCATGTGTTATCATGACTGTGCTGGAAAAGGTGGGCTCGAGCTTGGTCCGAACTCGGGGTTCAAGTCGTGTGCAACACGCACACTTTGCATAAGGGTTAAAGCTCCAATTTAAAGCTCGAGTTAGGAATTGGTCTTCAGAATTTTGTTTGGGTGCGTTTACCCAATTAAAATAGGTGGGTCAAAGACCACGTCACGGACATCAAAAGTTTGACCAAAGTCAAACTGATCAAAACACTCGCACGATCATCCAGGTCAATGAGTCAACTGTAGCAAAAGTCAGGGTTGTTGCATACTGTGTTTCATATGATCATATAGTGTTAACTACATAGAATATCCAATATGGTATATTATAAGATAGAATAGGTTAAGGGTTCCTTCACTTGGAGTTTGACTCCAAGACTTTAAATGTAAATAACGGGCCACAGGGCACATTATATGGGAATTCATTCAAAACTTTGGCCCTTCAAAATATTTAACCTTTGCAACAAAATCAAGGGCGTAAAAATGAATTTTTTTTGTTTGTTTATTTTACTGATGGTCATTGATCGACCTTGTGTCATGCACCTGGCCTTGTACGTTGAGCAGCTCTCGCACCCACACATCCTAATCCACGAGTCGGGTCAGCATGATACACTTCAATTGTACGTTATCAAAATTCGATATCTTTTCTCTAAGTGACCGAGAAAATACGTAACGTCCCTAAATAGATATTTCTATCTAATTTTAGTTACAGAAAATCTCATTTTTTAATTTGATCGGTATCAAGTCCAAATATTCCTTCGTTAGGGAATTTTGGGTTTTTAGATAATTCTAATTATTACATAATAAAATGTAAAACAAAAAGAAGTATTGTTTCGATAAAAGTAGCTTTAATGGCCAATATCCAATATTTACAAGAAGATCAATGGTTTAATAAAACGTTATACCAAAAAGTGATCCTAATCAAAGAAGTAAAACAAAACTATACAAATTAAGAGATCTAGTGTATGTGACATGTTGTCCGCCCACATGTGTGATAGTAACTCTTTAGACAAAATGAGTTGAAAACTTTCAGCTCTATGGATGCTCCTAGATCTCTACCCATCTTGCTCCGTCTAATTCTGGTTGGGTGGCTGCTTTTCTGCCTCTAAAATTTTACGGTCATAAAACAAATCGTAAGCGATGAAGCTTAATAAAGTCTTAACTTGAATTGTTAATAAAATTCTAGTCAGGTTTTACTATTAAGTCAATGTTTTCCAGTTGATTAGATTTCATATTCCTTAACTGAGTCAATAAGATGTCAAGAATATAGTAGTTCTTGTATGAATTTAAGCTCATTACAAAACTATGATCTGTCAACATCAATCAGAACTATAACAATGATAACCAGGAATGCATTCAGTGAACATGTGATCATTCAATTATTTTTTCTATCTAATATCATCAATCTTCAGTTTCAGTCATCAATGTCAGTAGAGAAGTATCAAGTTCAATTATCAATTATCAATTCTATCAATGTCAATAGGGGAGTAGGAAGTTACTTTATTTTATTTCCAATTAAGGTTTAGTCATTTTGGAATTTAGATAATTATTTGGATATTTTCTCGATTACCATAAAATCAACAATGTTAAAAAATAACTATTTTAGATAATTCTGTGATTTATTGAATGCCTTTTTTAAATTTTGGTGTGGTAATAATACCAGCATTGGTTTCAATATCAATGTCACTTGCTAATATAATGTCACGCAAACAAGGGTAGTCACTCTTCGCCATTTAGTCAATCAAGACAATGATCAATAAATACTACAAAAAATGAGACTATTAGCGGCAATTTTTTGTTGTAAAAAATTGCTGCTATTAGCAAAAAAACTATTCAAGGCTATTAAGAATAGTGGTAGTTTTTGGCTGTCGCTAATAGTCTTATTTTTATAGTGAAAACCCTGTTATTCTAACTATACCCAATCACACTAACATTTCAAACTCTTTTGAACATGAGTTGCTCATTTCGAGCATGCTCATAAGAACAATGTTAGAATGTGAGGTTACGGAATCAAGGTCAATATTATCTTTCCACTTGCTTATTCAATATTTGAATATTAGGGGGAATCATTAAAATTCAATGTTCAATACTAGTTATTAAATATTCAATATCAGGTTCAATCTTTCAACTTTTAGTATACAGTATTCAATATTCAGTAATCAATATTCAATAATCGATTTTCAAAATCACTGTTTCATTATTTCATTATGTGTCAATATTCTTTCAATGTTGTTCACCAATCATCTTTTAATGGGCAATACATTAATAAATGAGAAATCTATTATTCTATTGTCGTTGATCGCCAATCATTTTTCAATGAAAAATTTACTATTTTCAAATTTTAATTCTAGAATTTAATCTCAATATTAATTTCATATCAATGATCAATAACTCAATCAATTCGATCAAAGGGTCAATATTTTTCTCCTATCAAATCAATCATTTATTAGTAATCCTAATCCTTTTATTTAGGATATGCTAGACACGATGATTTACTAAATCAGTTAATGAAGTATCTAGTGATTGTTGGAATGCAATTTTCAGGAACCCTTTTGGATTCGAGAAAATGCTCCAAGTTGGTCACTTGGTGTGCAATCGTGGGATTTTTGACAATCCCATCGCAACGATGCGCACTAGTGAAAAAAATATAGAGTCGCCACCCAGAGCGTTTGGTGTCCCGAGAAACCTAAATCAATTTTATAAGCACCAAAGTGTCAAAAATGGGACTCTGATTCACCGATCTATGCCAAAGGCTCTTGGGTGGGAGCTTCGGTTATCGATCGGGAAGGTGTTAGGCACCCGACCAACCCCCTTAAAAGCGGTCTCTACTTGTGGCCAAAATAAACTAGAAAAATAAGAAAAAAAAGAGCACTTCCTCTTGCCCTAAGGCAGCTTGACCCTATTTGTGCCCCTTTGCCACTATCGAGATTTCGATGGTGTAACAGCACAAATTCAAGGGTAGAGAAAAAGCTAAGAAGGTAGAGGAATAGAGGGGAGAGCCGGAGCTCTCTGGCCCTTGTAGTACACGTGTGGATCTTCGCATAGGTGTACTTGACGAGCTTCTGATAGCTTGAATGGCTAGCAAATGGGTTCTAACCTCTAAGGCTTGATAGCTAAGGGGTAAAGGAATAAAGCTAGGGGGTGGTTCTCTCCTAACTCAAGGTTTTTTGGTGGAAGCTGGGGTCTAAGGGGGGGATTTTGAATTCTGGAATTGGTATGGAATGGGTACACCAAAGGAAGGAAAGACTTCTCTCTTAATATTTTTCTCCCTTTGAAAATTTTTCAAGCCTTTGTAAAGGGAGGGGTGCCTCTCTATTTATAGGAAAAAGGGAGATTAGGAGGGTGCTTAAGTACAAATTAGGGTTAGCAATTAGGTAATCTTCTAATCTAAGGTTTCCTAGGATTTTGGGAGCTTAGAAATGTGAGCAATGGCCTTCAATGGTAGATGATAGGGTGAGGTTTCAAATGACTAAAGGATTGCAAATAGGGTAATCAGGGGTGTAACAGTCCTAATGAAACCCATCCTAAACATTGAGATGGTCAACAAGTCAAACCCCAAAAGTGGATTTCGAGCAAAAGCCCATGGTTACTGTAGCTAAGCTTGGCATGTGTATTACACATACCAAGAATTGCTACAGTGTCCGAAAGTTCAGAGCCCGAGGTAGGTCCCACCTGTACTTGGCATGTGTATTACATGCGCCAAGACATTTTTGGAAAAAAATGGCTTGGTGCATGTAATACATGCGCCATGTATGCCCCAACCAAGTGCAGCTCTTGGGCACTATTCGGAACGCCGTAACTTTTGACGTACACTGATTGAGATGATTTTGGCTTATTGGAAAGTTGAGAACCTCTACTTTTTAATGGTATAAGATTTAATCTCAGTAGAGGTCCCTGCCAGCCCTGGTCTATCTCTCATTAACTACGGGTCTTGAGAGGTCGGGGGTGATTCCTAATGGTTTAGGTAAGTTTCTAATGGTTTGAGAAGATTCCTAAGGGTTTGGGAAATGCTATCAGAAGCTCAAGGGTATGGGAAACGCTATCAATTGGGCCTTGGGCTAATTTTGGGTGTCTACAGATGCCCCTCTTTGGTATCCGATCACTAATGATCGAATGCCAAAGACAAGAGACATCCGAAGAGGCCCAAGGCATCACTGACGGGTCTGTCGTATTAAAAAATGAACCTCAAACATTAGGTGAGTAACATGGTGAGTAAACAAAAGCCCTGTATGTTGGGAAAAATATCCGTTTCTCAAGGTTATTGGTTCCCAAGCTCTTAACGACATTACTGGGCATAACCGAGGTGGTGCGACTTGTGAACGCCCAATATGCTGTAAATAATGTCTCTTCTTAAGACGGTTGAAGATGTTCGATGTTCAAATTTCATTTTGAATAAAACATTTCCATGAGTGAGAGGGTGATCGACTCATGCTTAAAGATAGGTGTGAAGCAGATACACGAAGGTCCACAATTTGTGTCCAATCATGTGAGGCATTGATTGCCCCATTTAACTGGCCACGGGTTCTCCTGCATGAAGCAGGGTTCGAGGTCTTTCGGTGAACCCATCGGTCTCGAAATTGATTTAGCATGACTACCCAAGCGGAGAGAATTGATGTCGCAACGCTTTTTGGGAGTATGTGCCGCTTGTCATTTATTTTTATGTAGAATTTTTGTTATTTTACGTGGGGTTTTATGTGGATTTTTTTTATTTTATTTGGATTTTTGTATTATTTTGTGTGAATTTTTTGTGATTTTCTATGGAAATTTTTTTGTTATTTTATGTGGATTTTTATATTATTTTATGTGATTTTTTTTGTGATTTTATGTGAAATTTTATGTATGTTCAAGTTTTTGAGTAAATTCATTGATCTGAAACTGTTTATTTTAGCACAGCCTCCCGGGCAGGTCAAATGGAAGTTGACGTGTCGTTTGGGGGCGTGTGCACCTCCTCGAGTCTGAAGATGATCAGGCTCAGTGTGTGCAACACACAAGTCAAGCCAAAAAGGGCAGGAATAGCCTGGCGTGTGTATTATACACGCTAGGCCAAATCTAGCCAAGAATAGCCTGGCGTGTATAATACATGCTCTAGGCCAAAATGGGGCCAAATAATGCTTGGCATGTGTATTACACACGCCAAGCCAAAACTGGGGGGCCTTTAAAATGGTTGAGCCCGAGCCAAAAGGGGTTATTTTCAAAATCTTTCTCTCCCCCCTCTCCAAACCAAAATGGAACCTCCCTCTAGGGTTCCCTTGGATTGCTTGAACCTTGTTTCATCACCGGAGTTTGCTTGTGCCGATCAAACACATGCTCCACACCGGATCAAGGATTAATTTTCTTGAAGGCAATCGATGCTTAACCTCATTTTCTTTTGATTTTTTTTGAATAATTTGTAATGTGGTTCAGATTTTTGATTTTTTGAATGATGAATGAGTGATTCCTCTTGCAAGTATGATTATTCATCTCTTTCTAGATCTATTCCATGTACATTGGCCCTGATTTTGAGCAAAATATAATTTTTTAGTGGTGCCCTACTCTTTTTCTTCACTTCTTGATGTGATTAGGGGCCTCTCTTCTTTTTTTTTTTGTGGATCTAGATAGTGTTTTGTTGTGTTTTTTTTTTGCAATGCAAAATGATTGTGATGATTTTTTTTTTTGTTTGTTAGAAAAAAGACTCTTCTTTTTTTTTGTATTTTATCCATGTTTTGCTTTTCTTTTTTTTGGATTTTTGTATGTTTATTGTGTATGCATATATATATATATATATATATATATTTATTTATTTATTTATTTATTTTTGTTTTTTAGAAAAAGAAAGACTCTTTTTTGTATTTTATCCATGTTTTGCTTTTCTTTTTTTTTTAATTTTTGTATGTTTATTGTGTATGCATATATATTTTTTGATTTTTGTTTGTTTGGAAAAGAAAGACTCTTTTTTGTATTTTATCCATGTTTTGCTTTTTTCTTTTTTTGGATTTTTGTATGTGTACATATATTTTTTTGATTGTTTTCTTTTTGTTTTCGCTTTTGTTGTGCTCTCTTTTTGAAATGTGGGGGTTTTGGGCCTCATCCCCCTCTCTCCTTTTTTGATGTATTATTTTTTTGCAATAATGTTGGTTTAAGATTGGTGGGAAAATGAAAGGGGCATACTTACCTGCTTATGTCTCGTTACTAACATATCTTGATATCATTGCTTGTGTAAGCTCAGAATGTCGAGTGAGGAAGAGTATGGGCAAGAACAAAAGGAGGGGCTGGAAGTGGTCTATGGTTCCTGAGGGGTGCAAATTTTTGTGGTGTGACACTCTTCCGATACTTGGTTTGAAATGCAAGGCGAGGCTGCCCGTACTGGTCTCCTTCATCTGCAATATGCTCATATCTCAAATTTTGGGATCGCCGTCAAGGTTAAAAGCTTTGTTGTTCTTTGTACGAGCTTGCAATATCTTCAGGATCTGATACCTCTTTATTTGGATGTAGGACTTGCCTTCCATCCCCTTTCGAGGAGGCTGGTTGGACCTCCAACGTTCTATCTCTACCTCCCTCCGATCATGAAGTTCCTTCTTACCCAGGCCGGTTTCAGGGATTTCCTCTCGTGCCCTACCATGCAGGCCGACGCGACCTATCTGAGGGCCTTGATTGAGCGCTTTCATCCCGAGACTATGACATTTCACATGACCATGGCGGAGATGACTCTTACCTCCATCGATTGGTCGATGATTACATGGATTCAGATGGGGGGTATACCGGTGGCTATCTTTCCCGCGCCTGGTCGGGATGAGCGTGCGGTGATGTTGGCTCACATGTCACTCCTTTTCTTGCTGGGCATGACTCTTTTTTCGAATGCCAGTGGTGGGCGAGTCTCATTGCCTTTGCTTAGCCTTATGAAAAATTGGGATGATGTGCGCCAATATGATTGGGGGAGGGCTAGATACGCCATGCTAATGTCTAGCCTAGCTCAAGTCTCACTTTGGAATGCAAACTTTGTTGTCGACTTTTGGCCTGCCGTATAGGTAATCCCTGGCTCCTTTGCTTTCCTTGATTTATTGTTCAGTCATTCCTTGCCTGTGAGACGTCTTTTATGTATGCCACTCTTTTTAGGTTTGGGGATATCTGCACTTCCAACTTGGCCGCCCCCTCCTTCACTCTGATGTATCCACCTATTCGCTCATGAGCAACTGGAACACGCACCGTCGCAGGGATGTTGGTATGAAGCATTTAGAGATGGGCCTGTGGTCCCAGTTCGATCTGCTAATCTCGGAGCAGGTGCGGCTATTTCTCCCTCCTTTTCTCAGAATTTTCTTTTGTTATGCTATTTGGCTGATAACACGCTTTTTTGTCTGGGCAGGTTATTTATGATCCCTACATTGGTTCTCCTTTTTAGGATCGAGTTGTTGTGGGTTCGTCTCACTTTTTTGTCGACTATCGCATCATTTTCTTTTACGGGGCCTGGGCCAGGGCATATTACCTAGGAGAGAGAGTGGTCCACCAGTATCGATACCACTTTGTCATGCTGCAGGCTCCTCTTGCGGATCTTATGGCTCTTGAGGGTACTGTTGAGGAGCTCTCTGGTTGGTTTCTTCATCATGGGGTCCCCGTCAATGATCTCCTCATGCCTGGGGAGTACCAGCTATGGTATGAGTCTTTTCCCTACCGGTCCATTCTTTCGCGCTTCATACCTAGTGCTAATTTTTTGGCCTTTGGCGGTCCGCAATCTCAGGTGGTTCTCCTTTTCCTTAGGCAAATTTTTGGTGGTTCTAATTAGTTTTTTGCTTCTACTGACTGAAACTCTGATCCTTTTCATAGTTCGACCAGGGAGGTGACTCTAATGATGATGATGAGGCGGTGGTAGGCACTTTTGAGGCTATGAGAGCTGGTCCCTCAGGCCCCTCTGGTATGGGTGCCTTTGGTAGTTCGAATGCTGAGGTCCAGGGGAATTTTAGGCGCCTTGATGATGCCTTCCTTTCAGGTTTATGTACAGCCGTAGAGGAGCAGGCCCACATATCTACTGAAGCAATCCAGATTCCCCCTCTTGAATTGTTTCCTGGGGTAAGCAAGTTTTTTTCTTTCTGCATGCTTGTTTCTCAGGAAAATGCATGTGCTTGCGCCTTACGCTTCTGTAGCTGATGTCTCTTTCCTTTTTGTGTAGGACTATGAGTCGGTCATGGATCAGGTAGAGTATTGTCATAATAGTGCTGGTCTTCGGGACGTGGAAGTGGTGAGTATCGTACTAACTGGTTTTGATCATTGCCTTGCTATTTTTATCTTTCAACCGATCTTGACTGGTGGCTTTGGATATGACTTGTAGCGTGCTCATGAAAAGCAGTCGCGCTCCCTGCTTAGCCAACTTTCTCAGGCATGAGCCTGAGTGGGAGATGTCAGGACATATCAGAGCTCTTCGCACAGGCGCAAGAAGTTCAAGGGTGCCAATAAGGATTAGGCTCTACTTTTGGATTTTTAAATTTTTAGACTTTTGGGACATATATATATATTTTTTTGATTTTGAAAATATGTAAGGGATCATGTGATGCTGTTTTTTTTTTATGGTTGTACTCCTTTGGATGAATGTTTATTGCTTTTCTTCATTGTTGTCTGCTCCATCTCTGTTGTGGTATATTGGCTCTCTTTTGTAGAGCAGATTCAATTGATGGCAAGAAAAAGCCTTGGGGCCATACCCTCGATTAACACTTGGCCACCGTTTCCTTATCTGTGCGGGCCTTTCCTGCATGGAGAAATGTATATAAGTTAAATGTGATCGAAATTTGTATCCCTATATGTGGTCTAGCACACTCTTCTTATTTTTTTAAGCAAAGGGCAGGAAATGCAGGTGGGATGCTAGGGGGCCAGCAAGAATAAGCCCCCCCAAAACCTTATCTTTCTTGTGGGGGCATTGGTGGTCTGGCGTGTGTATTACACACACCAGGCATATCCTGGGAAAAGACAGGCTTGGTGTGTGTAATACATGCGCCAAGCCAAACCTGGGAAAAAATGCTCGGTGCATGTAATACATGCGCCAAGCCAAATCTGGGAAAAAATGCTCGGCGCGTGTAATACACATGCCAAGTGCTTCCTGAGGAAAGTGGGGCCTTTTAAGCCCGAGAATGCACTCTTTTCCTTCTCTCTTAACTTAGTCTTTGTACTTTTTATTGTTGCTTTTCTCCTTGCTTTCTCATGGGTGGGTCCATCATTCTACATTGAATTTGTATCCTTAGGAGCATCTTTGTATGTCAATGGACCCACTTTCCAACTCCGCCTCTCATGGGGGGCCCGGGACAGCTATACTTCCCTCATTGGGCATGGGGCCCAGTTTCCTAAAGAAGTGGTTAGAGAGTTAGAATGAGAGAGAGCACGTGGGTTTGAATGAGCTTGGGTTGGCCCGCCTCTCGTCTTTTCTTGACATTCCTCCACTATGGGACCTTCTTCATGCGACGTCCTCCTTTTGGGAAGTGGATACCCATGTCTTTTGTTTTGGGAACTGTGAGTTGTCTCCCACACTTAAAGAACTCTCTAGCCTGTCGAGTTTGAAGCTGCACAGAGGTCTTGCGAGAGTGATGCCAAAGCCATCCACAGGACTTTGGGTTTGAAGAAATCTGATTATGGAAAAAGTCTCATTGGAGGGCCCATCAGGTGTTCGATGAAATTCCTGAGAGAACTTTTTGGCGATGAGAGCCTGCAAAAATTGCCAGTTAGAAATGTTTATAACATGAATGCTTTTGCTCTTGGTCTCTTCTCTGAGCTTCTTTTCTTCACTGGGGGAGAAAGTTTCTCGCTTGCACTCTATAATGTCTTGACCGAATTAGAGGGAGGCCGCTTTGTGATGCATCTGATCCTAGTGGAGCTTTATCGTTGCCTTGATGCTTTTGCCTTGGGCAAGGTGGTGTGCCTTAGGGTATGCCCACTTCAATTTTAGGTTTGACTGGGGGAGCACCTTGGCATTTTGGGACTCGTGCCTCAATCTTATATTGCCCGTGGTGAGGTGACCCGCTGCTTTCTGGGCAGATGCCATATGCTTCTATTGAGAGACCTACAGGGTTTGAAGCTTTGGCTGGCCGAAGCTGAGTTGGTGTGGAGGCTTCCTTGGTTAGATCAGACCTTTCTGGTGGTCCGCTCTAGAGATTACGAGGTCATCACTCTCCTTTGTTTGACCGGCAACCCTTATTACTTTCCATTTTCGGTGTTGCGCTAGTTTGGTTGTTCTCAGCAGGTGCCCTGTGCGACAAAACCTCCTCTATGTGATTTGATCTTTTCTCGGGGGTCCTCTAGGGATATGGATAGGATAACTACTCTCTGGGAGACGCATCAGTCGACGCTCATGTGCAATTAGAGTAGGGAAAATCGGTTCTATCTTCCCTGGAGTACGAGGCTTGGCTACTATCTGAGAAAGTCTACCATTGTTCACTTGGATTAGGCAGAGAGCAGTGATACGGCTGGGCCCTGGCTGAAGAAGGAGTTGATGCTTCAAAGCCATATTGAGCTACTGATGGATGAGAAATGAATCCTACATGAGAATTTAGAGAAACAGACGGTTAGAGCAGAGGTGGCAGAAGCCAGAGCCAATGTAGCTGAGTGTGAGGTCCTTCGTCTAGAAGGGTCGTTGAGTGACGCTCTTGGTGCTATTGATGCTTCTCAGAAGCGGTATAGGAGTCTTCATGGCCGCTGGATGACGGAGCAGGATGTACAAAAGGATGCTTTACGTGCAGATATTCGTTCCTTGAAGCACGAGTTGGGTCGTTGATTCTATCCTAGACATACCTTTTTGCATAGATCAAAACCATAGAAAGGGGCGTAAGAAACCCCTAATTAGATACATATTTTCTTTATGTTTTTATTGTTTTTACAATTTTTGTAAAGAGAAAGAAGGGAGAAAGAAAGAAGCTAGACATCTCACATATTATTCTTTGGGATGTGGTGTCAGCTGTTTACAGGTTTGTACATGAGAAATGGAAATCTATTATCGTACAAAATAGTGTTATTTCTCCTTTCTTTGATTGATGGAATTCTTTTGAGATGGAAAGTGCATAGTATGGGCATAGAAAAGAAAGTCTATTATCTTTTGCAAAAAGGGTCTCCTTGCCCTGTGGTGGTGCACATAGAGTGGGTGTGAAAATTGGGAAGGGAAATATGTTATCTTTGATAAAAATGGTCTCCTTGCCCTCTTTTTTTGTTTTTTGTTTTTTTTTGGCTTGATGCCTTAATTATCGGGGAGATGAAGGGTCCCCTTTTGAGCATGGTCGAACCTCCTTTCATGGTTGGTCCTAAGTGAAATTTAACAATTTCTACTAAGGTCGAAACATTTATTCCTTTGGATCGAATCGACCTTTTTATCCTTACCCTGGGTCATATGTTTGACGATGTAGTTACGAAAACATTCTTGGTCGGGACCCGGATTTGAGCTAACAAGAGCGGCCCCGTCGAGAATCAAGTAATGAGGGGTGGGAACCGAGAGGATCTTATTTTTTTTTTTTTCATTTCTCCTTTTAAACTTTCTTACTCACAATGCCCAAGGTGTGTTTCTGTCGTGCCCATTGTTTCCCTCTTTTTACCCGCCGTACCCTCACGGGTTTTCACTACGCCCATGGGTTTGCATTTTTACCCCAGGCACCTTTTCAAGTTTTCACCTGGTCCACACAAGCTCGCAATTTTTACCCATGGCGCCCTTTCAGGTTTTCACCACGTCCTCTTTACTTTGAGCTTGTATATTTTTATTTTATTTTCTTTTATCTTATCAAAGGCCTCGACATGGACGTCGATTCTGTTATATCTGGCTAGATGGAATTCTTTTATTATCTTTTAGCTTGGCTTGCATTGACTCAATGGATACTATGACTGCTTATAGACCTCAAAGAGGGATTTTTCTTGGAATGTATCATAACCATGGGATAGGTTAGGAATTTTAAAGGTATTATAGCTTTTCAAAAAGGTTTCCGTGATTGGGTTTCGGCTACCATAATGCACTTCTTCCTTGGGGGTTTTGACTGTACATGCCCCACTTTTTCTGTTCTATTTTTTTTGTTCCTTTTTGCTTATCCTCTTTTGGGATTTTGCTTTTCTGATTTTTTTGGATTTTAATGGTAACTCTTTTTTTTTTTTTTTTTTTTTGGTATATACACTTCCACTTCTTTTTTCTGGGGAGGGGTAGTGAAAGAAAAGGCTCATGGCTCAAGCTGGGTAGTAAAGGATTTGAGTGTTCAGGGATGCTTTTTGGC
This sequence comes from Chloranthus sessilifolius, assembly GCA_021018995.1. Taxonomy (NCBI): domain Eukaryota; kingdom Viridiplantae; phylum Streptophyta; class Magnoliopsida; order Chloranthales; family Chloranthaceae; genus Chloranthus; species Chloranthus sessilifolius. Next base: position 149,422,567 of record CM037584.1, on the reverse strand, counting down.
TGCTTGGCTCTGAAATGAAGGCCTCTTGTATTGGGTCTTTAAGCATCACATATCCATCCTATCAATACTTACCTTGCTGTGGGAAACCTAGGAATAGAATCATCGGACGCATCCAACATTAATGGGCTCAGAAAAGTGATCTCCATCCATGGTGGCGAGGCGGATAGCGTATCCCGAGAGCACCACTTGGATGACGTAAGGTCCTTCCTAGTTAGGCCTGAATTTCCCTCTCGGATCGGCGTGGAGGGATGGGAAGATTTTCTTGAGTACAGTGTCTCCTACCTTCAGATCTCGACCATGAACACGCTTGTTGTAAGTGCGTGTGATTCACCCCTGGTACACTTAGGTATGAAATAAGGCTAGGAGCCTTTTCTCGTCCAACAGGTTCAACTGCTCAAAGCGAGATCTCTCCCTTTCTGCTTTGGGTAGGCCTAACTTAAGGAGTATACTGAATGAGGGTACTTCAACCTCTACCAGCAGGACAACCTCAATTCCATATACAAGGGAGAGCGGTGTTGCCCTTGTAGCGATGCAAATCGATGTTTTATAAGACCATAAAGCGAATGGTAATAATTTGCTCCAATCTCGATAGGTGATGACCATCTTCCTAAGGATGCGAACGATTATTTTGTTAGCAGCTTCCATGACCCCATTAGTTTGTGGCCGATATGGTGACAAGCGATGATGTTTGATCTTATACTACTCACAGAAGGCCTTGATGCACTTGTTTGCAAAGTTCGTGCCATTTTCCGTGATGATATCCTTGGGTACACCAAATTGGTAAATAATATTGCTTTTGATGAATTTCTCAACATGCTAGGCCGTGATGTTCATGTAGGACGCTGCCTCTACCCATTTGGTGAAATACTCAATGGCAACCAGGATAAATTGATGTCCGTTTGATGCTTTCGGATTGACTTTCCGGATGCCATCGAGGCCCCAAGTGGCAAATGGCCATGGAGTGGTCATGCTGTATAGATCTATAGCCGAAGCATGGATCAGACTGGAGTGTTTTTGGCATTTGTTGCACTTCTGAATGTACTTGCAATAGTTAGTTTCTATGGTGGTCTAGAAATACCCTTACCATAGGATCATTTTGGCAAGCACGTGCCCATTGACGTGGGTCCCGCATACTCCCTCGTGAATCTCTTTCATGATGTTCGTTGTCTCGCTTTTAGTTAGGCATCGGAATAGGATATTATTAGATGACTGCTTGTAGAGACACTCACCGTAGATGACGTAGTATGCTGCTAAATGTTGAAAGGTCTGTGTGTCCTCTTTAGATGTCCCCCTAGGGAATGCCCAAGTTTCGATGAATTCTTGATATCTGAGAACCACGGTGGCTCATCATCTAACATTGGAGGTTCCTCAATCAGGAGGCAGAAGGTCGGCTCGTTCCTCTATTCAATCATGATCGACTTCATCACAAGACCATAGGGAATTTCCACCATTGATGCTAGTGTTGCCAAGGCATCGGCAAACAAATTTCTTGCTCACGGGACATAGGAGAAAGTAACATCATCGAAGCATGCTATCAGATCTTCGAGGTGTTCATGGTATGGGATCAACTTCTCGTCCTTCATCTTCTAATCTTCGTTTATCTGGCATATGATCAACTGTGAGTCGCCAAACACCTTGAGGTGAGTTACGTTCAGGCCTAGAGCTGCTTGTAAGCCAGCTACGCATGCCTCATATTCAACCATGTTGTAACTATAGGGGAAGTTTAGTTTGATGGAAACTGGCACGTGGGAGCCCTTTGGCGAGATTAGTATAGCTCCAACTCCTTGACCTTTGGCATTTGCCGCTCCGTCGAAGTGCATCACCCAGGACTCTCTGTCTCTACTATATCATTCTCTGTCATGAATAAGATGTCCTCGTCTGGGAATTCGATCCTTAGAGGTTCATAATCGGGTAAGGGATTATCGACAAGATGATCAGTGAGCGCCTGCCCCTTGATTGACTTCTGAGTGACGTAGGTGATGTCAAATTCGGACAGTAGGAGCTACCAGTGCTCAGTCTGCCCAGTGAGGGCTGGCTTTTTGAATAGGTACTTTAATGGATCCATGCGTGCTAGGAGTAGAACAACTTGCGATAGCAAGTAGTGGCAGAGCCTCTATGTGGCCCACACGAGAGCCAAGCATGCTTTCTCTAGATGAGAATAGCGCGTCTCATGCTCGGTGAACTTCTTACTCAGGTAGTAGATGGTCTGCTCTCTTCTTCCTGTTTTGTCATGCTGCACTAGGACACATCCCATCAAAACTTCTGTTGTGGAGAGATACATTAAGAGTGGTCTCCTTTGTTCAGGTGGCACTAATACTAGAGGGTTGAGAGGGTAGCCCTTGATTTTATCGAATGTCGCTTGATAGTCATCATTCCATTCAACAGGAGATTCTTTCCTTAGCAGCTTGAAGATCAGTGTGTAGATAGGAGTGAGCTATGCAATGAGCCGACTGATGTACTGTATCCTGCCTAAAAAACCTCTGACCTCTTTTTCAGTAGATGGTGGTGGCATTTCTGTGATGGCCTTTACATTGATTGGGTCAACCTCGATACCTCTCTTGCTGACGATGAATCCTAGCAACTTTCCTGACATGGCATCAAACGCGCATTTATGAGGGTTTAGACATAAACTATATTTTCTCAGCCTCTGAAATAACTTTTGGAGGTTTATCAGATAGTCACTTCGCTCCAGTGACTTGGCGATAATGTCGTCGATGTACACCTCAATTTCTCGGTGCATCATGTCCTGAAAGAGTGTTGTCATCACTCTTTGGTACGTTGCACACTAGAATTTTTCAACCCGAATAGCATGACTCAGTAGCAAAAAGTATCCCAGGGGGTGATAAATGTTGTCTTCTCTCGATCTGCCTCCGCCATCCTAATCTGATTGTATCCGGAGAATCCGTCCATGAAGGAGAGCATCCCGTGCTTAGTGGTGTTGTCGACCAAGATGTCGATGTGTGGTAATGGGAAGTTGTCCTTCGGGCTCGCCTTGTTCAGGATTCAAAAGTCAATGCACATGCAGACCTTCCCATCCTTATTTGGTACTGGAGCAATATTGGCTAACCACTGCGGGTATTTAGAGACCATGAGAAATCCTGCATCATATTGCTTGATGACCTCGTCTTTTACTTTCAACATCCACTCAGGTCGGAATTACCTCAATTTTTGCTTGATGTTAATCAGTGAAAATTACCATTTTTCACATCCTAACCTGACCTTGATGGACCTCTGAGCTGATTAATAAGGTGTTTTGAGTACTGTTTTCTAGTTGGCAATGATGTACAACAAAGTGTATAAAACTATGTAAAAAAGGCTAAAAAGGAGAGAAAGCAGAGTCAACCCTTGACCGGTAAAGAGACCCAGGCATGACAGTCGATGTCATCAGCAGCAAAGGCTCACAATAAGGCAAATTCGAGCAGTTAAAGAACCTCTCGAGAGGTGCCCAGAAGCTGCACTAATGAACTCGACCAGTCCAAGGAAGAATTCGAGAGGTTGCCTAAAGCATTTGAGGAAACTCAAGTAGATCACTAAACTTGCCGAGTAGTTCAGACTGAAGAAGAGGCACATGTCAACCAGTGCACTTGAACTTCTCGAGAGGTTACCTGAAGTATCAACCATCCTCGCGAAGTAAAAGGTGCTGAAATGAACTTGTCAAAGAACCTATCGAGAAGATCCTTCAACTTGTCGAAATGTATCTCCAGGAGCTATGAGTTGCCAAAGAACCAATCGAGAAGATCCTTCAACCTATCGAAATGTATCTATAGGAGCTGTGACTTATAGAGAACCTATCAAGAGGTACTTTGAACCTCTCGAGATGTGAATTCTAGTCTTCCCACCTGTCGACTGAGAGTGCTAGTCATTCAGTGATTTGTTGCACGTGTCCAAAGGCTGTCTGACAGCTTTGGAGGATATTTTTGGAATGTAAATGGCACAAAGAAGAACTGCCTAACTGCATCACATGTGCTCAATTGGTTCTAACAAGATTTTAGGAATTCTTAGAGGAAATGCAGCCACCACATCAAGTCTGATAATAGAATTGATTCCTCTCTTCTCTGATTGGTCAAAACAGATCTGCGGCGCTCGAGAATTTGAATAAATAGGGGGGAATACAACAGAGGAGGGCATCGAGAGTTTGAGCAAGTTTGAAGAAAATTTTCTCGCCTAAATTCTAATCTTCTTCTCTCCTTTCTATTCTCTTTAGCCAAACAATGGTTGGCTAAATTTCTCTAACAGCTAGGGTGAAGTTAGATATGTAAATTGAGTGGTTAGATAGCATTGTATGAGGATTGAAGAGTGCGGAGATTACAGATCTGAGAGTAGTTTGTTGTAAGTTGTGTTAGATCAATGAATTGCTGAGTTTTACAGTTTCATTTAATCTGTAGATCTTTTGATTTTCATCAAATTTCCGTAGGTTTTATGCTCCTATGGATGCTTGAGCTTATAGCCTTGCATCCATAGCATCTCTAGTAGTTTTCTTGTTCCAAATTTATCCCCGGTGACTAAATTATATCCATGGGATACTCCGTGACCATTAGAGTGGATAGAATATACCCCTAGGACTAATCTATATCTCAGGGCAGATCTGGATTGTTCTACCTTGCATTTGAGCTTGTAGCCAAATGAAGGATGGTTGAAGATTCATCCTCTGCTTTGTTGCCTGGCAAATCAATTTCACAATGAGACTGATCCCAAGCTATTAATTCTCCACATTTGATTTGTATTTCAACAAAACTTTTGCTCTCTTCTTCAAATCTTTCTTTTGCTCACCTCTGGTTTAGTTTTTAAATCTGTTTATAACTAGATTTAATTTTCTGCTGTTCTTAGTTTAAAGTGACAACCAAACTCTTTCTCTCTTCCTATTTTTCCATATTTTTAGGTTAGAATAGGAATAGGTTTCCAGATCTGTTGCAGATGTGGAGATTTACAAAATCTAGATCACATTTCCCTATGGACTAATTCGTGCTTACTTTAAAACTTGCTACAATAGCCCTGTATCTTGCAAGTTGGTTTTTGTGCTGAAATCCATTCCATTTCATTTTATTTTCTGCTATATTTTCCAACCATTTTTACAATAAAAATCTACAAGCATAAATAATCCAATAAGTTTTTGGCGCCGCTGCCGGGGAACTGTAGATCTAAGTTTGGTAAATTTGAGTTTTAGTTAGAATTTTTGTTTTTGTAGTTGTAGTATTTGAATTAATGTTGTTGTAGTTTTATAGTCTATTAAATTTGATTTCAGGACTGAAGCTGTAGCTAGGAGAGAAGTTCATAGCTTGCAGCTGGAGCACATCTTGCTTCAGTTTGCATTTCCTTCTCCTTTTTTTCTATTTTTATTTTTGTAATTCTTTAAATCCAGCAGTTTTGCTGTGTTTATTTTTGTTTTTGTTTTTATTCCTACTGTAATTTTTCTGTGTTGTTGTGTTAAATCTGTTCTAATGTGTGTGTATGCTTGGTAGAAGTTCCCTCAACCCCGAGATTTTCCCTTTAGATCTTGAAGTTGAGAGGATCCTTAGACCTAGGCATCCCCCGTACACACCTATGGTTATTGAGCCAGCTGTGATGGGTGAGCAACAAAGAATATTAAAGGAATATTATGCACCAGGGGTATATTCATCCCCCTTCTGCATTCAATTTCCTGTAGTTGAAGGAAATTATGAAATCAAATCCTCAACCATCCAAATGTTACCCTCATTCCATGGGCTGAGTAAGGAAGACCCATACAAACACATAGATGAGTTTCTTAGATTGTGCACCACATTCAATATTGTTGGCTTAGGAGCAGAAGCCACTAAATTGTGACTTTTTCCTTTTTCACTAAAGGACAAAGCTAGAACATGGCTCTCCATGCTCCCAACAAACAGCATACAATCCTGTAATGATCTCCAATGCCAATTCTTGGCTACATTTTTTCCTATTTCTAAAACCAGTCAATTGAGGAAGAGCATAATTTTTTTGCTCAATTCTCAACTGAGGATTTCCATCAGGCATGGGAGAGGTTTAAGGAACTGTTGAGGCAATGCCCACACCATCAAATTCCTCAGTGGCAGCGTATCCAAAGTTTTTACCAAGGAATTGATCCAAAGAGCAAGGATATGGTGGATGCCTCATGAGGGGGTACTTATCTCCACAATACTGTTGATGAGGCTTGGGAGCTTTTTGATGTAATCAGTGAAAATTCTATGCAGCAAGAGTCTCTATCTTGCAATGATATTAAGAGTCTAACTAAAATGACAAAGGAAGCCACCTCTATAGGAAGGTTGTATGAGGTCAATGTGTCCAATGACCTGAAAAGAAAGGTAGACAGTTTAAACCTGAAATATGATAAGATGATGAGTGTGATGCAGCCTAAAATGGTTGCACAAATTGAGGAGGCATGTCTTATATGCTAGTCACCTTCATATTCATTGGTTGATTGTCCATCAGCTGGTCATGGAGCATGCCAATGTTGTTCAATCCTATGGGCAGCAACAACCTGTTGGGTATCCATGGAGAAACCATTCCAATTTGAGATGGAGGCAAGATAATTGTCAACCCTAGCAGCAGCAGGCTATGCCTTATAGGCCTACGCAACCATACTAGCAGAATTTTTTCTCAAAGCCTCAGTACCAACAACCTATGGTTCAGCCAATGGCTCAACACAACACTCATAGTTCACCAGCACCACCACCACAAGTCAGAGCCCCTTCTTTTGAGGAGCAAGTTTTGTCTTCATTACAGAACCTGAGCTCCTTATCACAAAATGTGCACTCCCAACAGAAAAATGAAAATCAAAACAAGAAATATGGATAAAAGTGCAAAGGCAACGGATGAAATCTCAACAGGATTTCATCTGCCATTTCCTCATGCTCTTCAAGCTTCTTCTCCTTTTGATAAGGGGAATGTTAAGGTGCAGGAAATGATGGAGACCTTTAAGTAGGTAAAAATTAATTTACCTTTGCTTGATGCCATTAAGCAGGTCCCAGCCTATGCAAAGTTTCTAAAAGATTTGTGCACTCACAAAAGACAATCTAGGATTTAGTTATCCAAGAAAGTTTTCGCTACAGAAAAAGTAAAACAAATTTTGTCTATTGCTACCCCAACTAAACTCCAAGACCCTGGAGTTCCCACAATCCCCTAGATTTGGGGGACAATGTTAACCTACTTCCATATTCTGTGTATGAGAAGTTAGGTTTGGAGGAGTTAAAGCCTACACATGTTGTTTTACAACTAGCTGATAAATCTGAGAGAAGACCTGTGGACATCATTGAGGATGTGTTGGTTGGGGTAGACAAATTTTTTTATCCTGCAGATTTCTTGGTTTTGGATATGGAGCCTACTAGATGCACTACTCCTATCTCTGTCATTCTGGGCAGGCCATTTTTAGCCACTGCCAATGCATGTATACAATGTAGATCAGGGGTAATAGAAGTGACCTTTGGAAACATGAAGGCGAAGCTCAATGTTTACAATGTTGTAAATCAACCATACCTTGATAGTGAGGTTGTTTCATGGTTGGTGTCATTATTGAGCTTGTTAAGGAGACTATGCCCAAGCTACTGAATTGGGATGATGTTTTTAAGGAATTTGAGGAGATTTGGACTGAGACTACAGAAGGGAAGGCTCCCACACATTTGACTGAAGAGGTGAAACCTTGAACTTTTCAATAGAGAGAGCAAGGTATTCTCATTGGAATCCTGCTATGCTACCTCTCCCTATACCCTCCAAGGCACCTTTGCTGCCTTCTCTTGTTAGCCCACCTAATGTGGAGCTGAAACAACTCTCAAATATGCATTTTTGGAGCAAGATAAAAAACTGCCTATGATTATTTCTTCTTCCCTCGCCGAGGAACAAGAAGAAAAACTACTTTGAGTGCTCAAGATGAATAAGAGGGCAATCAGATGGACTATTGCTGATCTGGGGGGGTCCAACCCAACGATGTGTATGCACAAGATTCATCTGGAAGAGGGTTCCAAATCCTCTATGGAGATGCAGAGAAAGTTAAATCCTCATATGCAGGAAGTGGTGATGAAAGAGGTGATCAAACTACTTGATGCTAGAGTAATCTACCCAATTTCAGATTCTTAATGGGTGTCACCTACACAGGTGCTACCTTAGAAGCTTGGCATCATTGTATTATCGAATGAGTCTAGAGAATTAATGCCAACCAGGGATGTCACTGGTTGGAGGGTTTGTATTGACTACAAAAAATTGAATTCCAAGACTAGGAAGGATCATTTCCCACTACCCTTTATTGACCAGATTCTGGATAAGCTAGCAGGCAAAGATTATTATTGCTTTCTTGATGGATACTCTGATTACAACCAAATCTCTGTGTATCCATAAGATCAGGAGAAACCAACATTTACTTGTCCCTTTGGCACTTTTGCTTACAGAAGGATGCCATTTGGGTAGTGTAATGCTCCTGCTACTTTTCAGAGATGCATGTTTGCAATTTTTTTTGACATGTTGGATAAGTTTTTAAAAATTTTTATGCATGATTTTTCTGTGTATGGTGATGATTTTGATCAGTGTTTGTATCATCTCCCCCTTATGCTTCAGAGATGTGAGGAAACCAACCTAGTGTGGAGCTGGGAAAAGAGCAATTTAATGGCTACCCAGGGAATTGTTCTTGGTCATGTGGTTTCTAAAAAGGGGATTGAGGTGGATAGAGCAAAGATTGATCTGATCTCACATTTGCCCCCTCCAAAAATTGTTAAACAAGTCAGATCATTCCTTAGGCATGCTTATTTCTATAGAAGATTCATCAAGGATTTCAATAAAATTACTAAACCTCTGTGCCACCTATTGTGTCAAGATGTACCATTTGTATTCATTGCTGAGTGCTTAAATGCCTTTGAGGTTTTCAAAAATTGCTTGACTTCTGCTCCTATCATCCAAGCCCCAGATTATTCTCTCCCCTTTGAGATCATGTGTGATGCTTCGAATTTTGCAATTGGTGAAGTTTTGGGGCAGAGGAAAGACAAACTGCCCAATGTAGTTTATTATTCCAGCAAGACATTGATTGATGGACAGTTAAACTACACCACCACTGAGAAAGAGCTGTTGGTAGTTGTCTTTACCTTAGAAAATTTTTTACCTTATGCTTTAGGGTGTAAAATTATTATTTTCACTGACCACTCACCCCTGAAGTACTTGTTGTGTAAAAAGGGTGTGGAAATGTGGTTGCAGACCACTTGTCTAGAATTTTAATAGCTGACTGTGCAGACGTGCCTATGAATGATTCTTTCCCGGATGAGCAACTTTTTGCCGTCACTGCGAGTGTACCTTGGTTTGCAAACATTATGAATTATGTTGCTACTGGAAGGATTCCCCCACATTGGTCCAAGATGGACAAACACTTGATCTTCTCTCAGGTAAACTATATTCTGTGAGAGGATCCCTACCTGTACAAGTGTTGTTCAGACCAGATTGTGAGGAGGTGTGTTCCCAAAAGTGAGTTTCGTAGCATTCTTTCAATGTGCCATGAACAGGCCTATGGAAGTCACTTTAGTGGGAAAAATATAACAATAAAAGTGCTATAATGTGGGTTTTATTGGCCCTCTTTGTTCAAAGATGCCCATCTACACTGTAAAGCTTGTGCAAGTTGTCAAAGGATGGGTGGCATATCAAAGAGAGACTGCATGCCACTGCAACCCATCCTAGTTGTGGAACAGTTTGACATATGGGGAATTGATTTCATGGGCCCATTTCCCCCTTCGATGGGTTATAACTTCATCCTTGTAGCTGTGGATAATGTTTCCAAATGGGTGGAAGCAGTTGCCACAAGAACCAATGACCACACAGTTGTCCTTAGATTTTTGAAGGACAACATTTTCTCCAGATTTGGCAGCCCTAGAGCTATCATCAGTGATGGGGGGAGTCATTTTTGTAACAGACACTTTGAGAGTTTGCTCAAGAAGTATGTTGTTACACATAGGATAGCTACTTCATATCACCCATAGAGCAGTGGGCAAGTGGAGATTTCTAATAGAGAAATCAAGCATATCCTAGAGAAAACTATGAGGATTGATAGGAAGGACTGGTATGGGCTTAATTGGAATGTCCTCATTCAGATTAGTCTATGGTAAAGCAGGTCATCTGCCAATAGGGTTGGAATACAAGGCCTACTGAGCCATTAAAGCCTTAAATTTTGATCTAACTGCTATTGGTACGAACAGGAAATTGCAGTTGTCTTAGTTTGAAGAACTGAGATTGGATGCTTATGCCAATGCAAGAATTTACAAGGAGAAGGCCAAGGCTTTCTATGACAGAAACCTTCTTAGGAAGGAATTTGTTGAAAGTGATAAGGTATACTTTTTTAACTCCAAACTTAAGTTTTTTTCAAGAAAATTGAAATCCAAATGGGATGGACCTTAGACTGTGTTGCATGCATCCCCATCTGGAGTTGTAGAGATCATGGACCCGAAATTGGGAAGGGTAATGAAGGTAAATGGTTAGAGGCTTAGACCTTGTCATGAAAATGTTTTGGAGCCTTCTGAGACCATCAGCCTCCATGAACCTCCCGTGTGAAGAGTGATCTTAAACATGTACCATATGTGCCATACATGTCATTTACTTTAAAAAATTTGTTAGTTTGCCTACTTTTTACAATTAGTTGTCAGATATGAAAATTATGGGTCCTTTGATATTTTGTTTTGGTAAAAATGGTGTTGTACTTTTGTTGGTACTGAGCTGTGATCTTTGTATGGTTGATTGGTGCACATAGCAGACTGATATGTTGTGCATTTAAGTAATTTTAGGACTTGTTGAGAGGTTGAAATACATTTCGAGAGGTTCTGAGAGGTATTTGTGAAGTTTTGACTAGTTATCGAGAGGTTCAGGGAACCTCTCGAACCCTTCATTTTTCTAAAAAACAAAGTTGATTCGCGAGGCTGGCACTATTATATTGATCCCCTTGACTTGGTGGTTCTGAAGCTGTCTGAGGCTCCTTGTACTTCGACAGGTTGTTACCCTCTGAGGAACTGCTCGAGGAGTTCTTTTTGAACTTTCCTGAACCACACGAGGAATTTTTCAATGCCTCGACAAGTTGAACTTAGTGTCATTTAACTGCTTGAGAAGTTCCCCAACCTGTCGAAGTCGAGATTTTAAGATTTTATAACCTTTCATTAGGTTCATTTCTTCATTCCCTCTTTTGCATGAGCTGTCTCTTTTCTTCTTCATGAAACTTGCTCTGCTCTTTGCTCTTGTCAGTTGGATCACCATTATAAAGTCGTCATTTTGCACCTAGTTGCTGCTGGTTTGGTACATTGTACTTCATTTGCGAAGAAACCCTAGTTTTTGGGTAAGTTCTTCCCCATCTCAGTTTTTGTGAATTTGAATGTTGTGGTTCTTTATTTTTTAGGAAGTTCCTTAGCCTGGGAAATTATTTGAGGTAAAGAAGATATTGTATTGTGATTATTGAGAGAAATTAGTTAAGGTTTGGTATTTTCATGGCCGGCCCCAACCAATTTGAAGACACCCTGACCAACTTACTCCAATCTCCTCCCAAATCCACTAGAAAATCTAGTAGAATAGCTTCCTCTCAGTCTCAAGTAGACCTACCTGTAAAAAGGAAGCTAAGTATGCCACCCAAGAAATCTTAGAAATCTAAAAAAGCTAAGACCGGTGGACATAGTAGTGAGGAGGTACTTGTGCTACCTGAGCTTGTGCTTGAGTTAGACCCTCTCACAACTCCCAATGAGTTTGTGGATGCTTTGAGTTTGCTACCTGAGACAGCTTTTGATATACCTTATTTCACTCAGGTAGAGGAAAGCAGTGGCACTATGGCCGACTTGGAAAAGGCTTCTCTGAAACCTCTGCAGACACCATTGAAAGAGGTGTACCCCAGGATGGTGAAATTGTGGTATCAGAATATAAGGGTGAAAAGGACTCCTAGGGCAACTGACCCTGTGCCTATCATTTTGGATGACAACTAGGAGAGTGTAATGGATTTCAAGGACATTAGATTAGTGTTGGGAATTCCATTCCAATATGATCCATCTATCAGTTTAAGAGTCCCTGACTATTTAGGAGTATACTTTAGGGACATGGCCTTTCATTTGACCCAGGGTATTGTTGGATTTGGAGAATCCTTGATGAGGAGAGATTTGAACCCTAATCTATTATTCATGGATACTTTGCTGAAGAAAAATGTGTTTGTGAGTGAGCATTAGTAGGAAAGAAAGGCACCCTATTGTGGATGCCCTTTATTTTTTCTCCAAGGGGAAATTTTTCAATGCCCCTGAGCTGATCTTTAATGGGATGGTTGACGTGCATGAAAAAATCAAGAAGAGATAAATTATACTAGGTTTACCATACAACAGAATCATTACTGCTTTGCTGAAAGGAGGGAAGAATGTGTTCAAGAAGGAAGAGCCAACTGAGGACCTACCTCCTATTGCATTTGGAAAGAAGTCATTATCAACCAGCATGACCATGATGGGAAAGAAAATGAAGCAGTCTGAGGATCCTTCCAAGGAAGCTACTGTGGTCACCACAGTAGTTACTGTGGCCACCACTTCTACTGCCAGTTTAGTACTACCCACCATTCCCACACCTATTCTGTCATATTCCATGCCTACCAGTTCCACTTCCATACCTTACACACTCGTCACATCCACACCTCTGTCAGCTCCTTCTGCTTCCACATTCCCACTTACCTTACCTACCCCTCCCAAAAATATCACATACCAGAGAAGAACCCTTCACCCTGGCCCAACTACCATTGCACCAAGCCTTTCTTTACCTCCTCTAAGGCCTTCGTTTCCAACCCCAGTAGCCACCTCTATACCAGACCTCCCAACTACATCCTATCTCATACCAGACCCACCATCCCCTATCTTATACACTAACAATGAACCCATGGACACTGCCATAGAACAAACCACCCCCACTGAATCCACCACCTGGGCAACCACTGACTCATTTGAACCCATTACCTCCTCTACCCATTCCATTCCATTTTCCCCCACCCATGACCATGACCTCCTCACAACTGAGGGGTACTCTACCATGATGGACTCCATAGTAGGGGACATCAGGTATGAGTTCACACCTCTCTCTGACTCCCCACAGCCTACCCACTTTCACCATGCTCCAACTTCCCCTTTCCATTCAATCCCAACCACCCCTCCCACAGTCCCTATCATACCTGACCATATACCCCAAATACTTTCCCTCCTTACCTCTATCTAGACTCAGCTCCTGACCAATACTGAAAATCAGTCCACCATGCAGGCCAGTCTCCATTCCATCAAATCAGTCATACAGACTTTCCACCCTATAACCCATCAACATACACCAATATTTGTTCCCACACCACCTATTTCACCCCAGCCTTCTACCTCAGTGGCCACAGCAGATGCTGCGACAGAGACAAAGATAGAAGAGTTGATCCTTATTCCATCCACCTCGACTACTTCCACACAAACAGAATTTGAGGTGGAGGAGGTACCTCCCATTTTCCCCATCTTCACCTGTACCTCCACTCAAACAGACCCTGAACCAGAAGTCCTGCACCCTATCCTACCTTCCACTACCTATTCCTCCACCCAAACTGATCCTGAGGTAGAGGAGCTGTTACACATCTTTACATTCACCTCCACTTACACCCAAACTGACCCTGGTGAGGAAGAGCTGACATCCACCCTTCCACCTCCATCATCTATCCCATCATCCTCATCCACTCCCTACCCTATATTTGAGGACCCTACTAAAAGGCCCATTGTTCCTGCTTCCTCCAATCCCATGCCACCATTATCCACCCTCACCCGAGTTATGGCTGCCAACCCTATATCATGAGAGATGTCAAGAGAGGGGTAGCTAAACTTAATACTAGGGTCAAGCAGCCATTACTAGTTGAGATTGCCCAGCTGCAGCTGGATCATAAAGTTGAAAAGAAGAGGTTGGAGCAAGTGGTGCTGCAATCTCTAAATTTATACCAAGTGTACAAGCAGAAATTAGAGCAGTTGGCAAAGCTTGCAAACACCCTCCAAGCAACCATCTCAGTCATGCAGCCACTCTCATCAGCAGGAGTGTCCATTAGGGAACCTTCTCTACAACAAAGCAGCACCAAGCCCAAGAAACCAGCAGTAAAAGATCCAAGGTTGGTGCTACTAATGTTGGCACAGTTAAAAAAGAGAAGAATAAATATGATGAAAAATATCTCTAGACCCCTGATTTTGTCTTGAGCTCAGACTCAGATTAGCTTTAGGATTTGTTTGAGTCAGGTTGTACTTAGGTTTTACACACTTGCCTCTTGTTTGTTAAATTGTAGTGTTTTTTATATATTTCTTATGAATGCACATTTTTTTTGTGTCCCTTTCTTGCATTAGTTTTACTTCTTTCCTACATGTTAAGTGCTTCGTGTGTTCTATTTTATGATTGTTCTCTACTGCCCCTGATGACTTACTCTTTTCAACATTGAGGCAATGTTCATCTTAGGTTTGGGGGCATGACAGGGTGTGCCAATGGAATAGTTAATGCTAGTGCAGTAGTGTTGGATAAATTTGAATAAATAAAGTGATTTCCCACCTAATTTTTGCAAAAAGAGGAAATTAAAAAAAATTTAGAACTTGAATTTGTTGTAAATCTAACACTTTCATAAAGCAAATGTCAAAAAAAATTTTACAATTGGGGCTTAGTGAACCAAAAAAGAGAGAAATTGTAAGGATATACCCTAAGAATTTAATGGAAGACCATAACTAGTGAGATTTGGGCCTGTAAAAAATTCTTTGAAGAGTGTTTTGGCAATTTTTTTGCTCTAAGGATTGATTGAACCTACTCGTTTTCACTAGAAGTTGTGCACTCCAAGTTAAAACAGCTTGATAGTACTCATGATACTAAAGACATGATGTAAGGCCTTCATTTGGACAGTTTGAGCCTAAAAATCCTTACCCCTTTGAACTACCCTTTGCACACACAATTTGAGCCTTGAAAAATCATGTTTTCTTTGACAAAAAACTAGAATACTTGAACCTAAACCTCATTAGCTTAATTTAGCCTGACCCTCACTCTGAGATTTCAGAAGGTAAAGGAGAAGATGCTGAAGAAAGAAGAGCTGGGTTTACTGTTTGGTGAATGGAAAAGAGAATACATTTGAAAACAACTGTGTCAGTTGTAGAGCTGTGGCATATTCATCCCACATAATAAAAAAAAAAGCATACAAAAAGAGAAAAATAGAAAAATAAAACAAAAAGAGAATGAGAAGTCAAGAAAGTACTTCATTGGAGAATTTGAAAAAGAAGAAGCTGGCCACTTTTGCTCTGAAAATTCAAAAAGAAGATGAAGTTGTGCTCAAATGAAGAAGGTGAAGTCATCTCCTTACCTTGATTGAATTCTCAATTTTGAATCCTTTATTCCCCTTTATTCTTTTAAAAACCTCAACCATTAGCCACAAAATTTCCCAATAGAAAGACATTATTGATCTGAAGTTGATTGAGTTGTCATGTGGAGATAAGGTGCTGTGTAATCTATGGTAAAACGAGCTAGAGGATTTCAAGAACTAGTAGCACTGCCTATGCCCATGCTTGCAGTCTTATTTTAGGCTTGTAACTGCTCTTGAGCTGGAGTGAAATGATACACCTTCAATTTTTGTTTTCAATAACAGCCCTGGTGAGACTTGGGTTTGAAATTAAATTTATTTGGGGAAATATCCAAAATAGAATTCTTAAATTAATGGTGAGCCTTGCACTAATTTCCACACACAACACTCTTGATATGATTGATTGATTGTGGAGGAATTTAAACCTGATTTCAGTATTAAACTGTTGTTTTACTATTTTAAACTCCTCTAAAAATTTGAATGAGTAAGGTGGGGAATGATTTTTATTTGTTTGAACTCTGTTTTGACATGTTACACTGGCATTAACTAGTTTATTGAGAAGTTTGTGGGTACTTTCACTAAAAACCCTCAGGAGACTTCACTCCTCCAATAGGGATCACCTAGCGGTTTAAAAGGCTTGATGCATAGGTTAAATACATCAATGCTCCCTACAAAAGTGGCATTTACTGTTTTGTATAATTGTTTTAATTTTTACTTTGCTCGAGGACTAACAAAGATTAGGTTTGGGGGTATGTTAATCAGTGAAAATTATCATTTTTCACCTCCTAACCTGATCTTTGATGGACCTCCGAGCTGATTAATAAGGTGTTTTGACTATTGTTTTCTAGTTGGCAATGATGTACAACAAAGTGTAAAAACTATGCATAAAAGGCCAAAAATGAGAGAAAGTAGAGTCAACCCTTGATTGGTAAAGAGACCCAGGCATGACAGACGATGTCATCAGCAGTAAAGGCTCACAATAAGGTGAATTCGAACAATTAAAGAACCTCTCTAGAGGTGTCTGGAAGTTGCACTGATGAACTCGACCAGTCCAAGGAAGAATTCTAGAGGTTGCTTAAAGCATTTGAGGAAACTCGAGTAGGTCACTGAACCTGTCGAGTAGTTCAGACTGAAGAAGAGGCACTTGTCGACCAGGGCACTTGAACCTCTTGAGAGGTTACCTAAAGCATCAACCATCCTCATGAAGTAAAAGGTGCTAAAATGAACTTGTCAAAGAACCTATCGAGAAGATCATTCAACCAGTCGAAATGTATCTCCAGGAGCTGTGACTTGTCAAAGAACCTATCGAGAAGATCCTTCAACCTGTCGAAATGTATCTCCAGGAGCTGTGACCTATAGAGAACCTGTCGAGAGGTACTTTGAACCTCTTGAGATGCAAATTATGGTCTTCCCACTTATCGACTGAGAGTGCTAGTCATTCAGTGATTTGATGCACGTGTCTAGAGGCTGTCTGACAGCTTTGGAGGATATTTTTGGAATGCAAACGGCATAAAGAAGGACTGCCTAACTGCATCACATGCGCTCAATTGGTTCTAACAAGATTTTGGGAATTCTTGGCGGAAATGCAACCACCTCATCAAGTCTGATAAAAGAATTGATTCCTCTCTTTTCTGATTGGCCAAAACAGATCTGAGGCATTTGGGAATTTGTATAAATAAGGGAGAATACAACAGAGGAGAGCGTCGAGAGTGACCAAGTTTGAAGGATTTTTTTTGCCTAAATTCTAATCTTCTTCTCTCCTTTCTATTCTCTTTAGCCCAACCATGGTTGACTAAATTCCTCTAACAGCTAAGGTGAAGTTAGATCTATAAATTGAGTGGTGAGATAGCATTGTATGAGGATTGGTGAGTGCAGAGACTACAGATCTGAGAGTAGTTTGTTGTAAGTTGTGTTAGATCAATGAATTGCTGAGTTTTATAGTTTCATTTAATCTGTAGATCTTTTAATTTCCATCAAATTTCCAAAGGTTTTATGCTCCTGTGGATGCTTGAGCTTGTAGCCTTGCATCCATAGCATCTATAGTGGTTTTCTTATTCCAAATTTAGCCCACGTGATTGGATTATATCCATGGGATACTCTGTGACAATTTGAGTAAATAGAATATACCCCTAGGACTAATCCATATCTCAGGGCAGATCTAGATTGTTCTACCTTGCATTTGAGCTTGTAGCCAAATGAAGGATGGTTGCAGATCTATCCTCTGCTTTGTTGTCTGACAAATCAATTTCACAGTGAGACTGATCCCAAGCTGTTAATTCTCTACATTTGATTTGTATTTCACCAAAACTTTTGCTCTCTTCTTCAAATCTTTCTTTTGCTCACCTCTGGTTTAGTTTTTAAATTTGTTTATAATTAGAATTAATTTCCTATTGTTCTTAGTTTAAAGTGACAACCAAACTCTTTCTCTCTTCCTGTTTTTCCTTGCTTTTAGGTTAGAATAGGAATAGGTTTCTAGATCTGTAGCAAATCTAGAGATTTACAAAATCTAGATCACATTTCCCTGTAGACTAATCCGTACTTTAAAACTTGCTACAACAACCCTATTTTTGTGTTCAAATCCATTCCATTTCATTTTATTTTCTGTTGTATTTGTCAACCATATTTATAATAAAAATCTGCAAGCACAAATAATCCAACACTTGATCGGCCTAATATTAAGGTAGATTGGCAACTCATGCTCGACCAAATCGGTGTCCAAACCAGGCATGTCCTTTTATGACCATGCAAAGACGTCTTGATATGACCAAAGGAATTTGATCATGCTTTTTCTTTTCTGAGGAGATAGTGATGTTTTGATCTTAGTGATTCTAGGAACCTCCTCGATCCCTAGATTGACGTCCTCTGTTTCTTCAACGATAGGGGTAGGACCATGCTAAAAGTCAGCAAACCGCTCAAGGAGTTCATTGGGGAGCTCCTTAGTAAGGATTTTCTCATCCAGACTCGTGACTCCTACCTCTTCTTATATTTCTATAGGAAAGGGGTCGATTTCACATGGGACGACGAATTTGATTAAGGCATCATTTTCTTTCACTTTATTCAGAATTTTGAAAGACAATATTTTTGGATTTTATATTTTTTCATGTTTTTAGGATTTTTGTTTTCTTTGAAAATGAGCTCTTGGCAAAGCGAGTCCCTATATATACACGGTTTTGCCTGCCAAGGGCTCGTCTCACTTTTTATAGGTTAGTTTTTTTGGGAAATGGGTGACGAATTTCAGGCCACTCGCCGCTTCCAAAGTTTGGAGCATAGATGCCAAATTTCGTACCTGTGGTGCTTCTCCTTTACCTATTTGAATGGAGGGGGGTGGCTGATATGATTCTTTGGAGTCAGCCTCCATCATGTTTACCATGGGTTCGTCTAAGATTTTGTCCTCAAACATCAGTAAGTCCTATGGTGGTTTATCACAGGGGGGATTGTTCAGGTATGACAAACTATTCCTCAAATAGGGACAGGGCGGCCAAGTCTATATCTAGATGGGGAGGGAGAATTTAGGGGTTGGTGGGGTGCACAGGGGCTACAGGTTTGTGTGGGGTAAATTGTGTTACCCCCTTCTGATCAAACTTCACAATCTCGACACTCACAAAGGTGTTCTGGATGTGAGGCCTAGGATGGGATTCTTCTTCCAAATTGATTCCCTGGGCTATTGCTGCAGCAACAAGTCAGGCTTTCTCCTTAGCCTCTCATACTTCTTCTGTGGGTTTGTATCCTAACCCAAATCTAACCTGCTGCTCGCCTTTGGCTTTGACAAACTCTCTCTTGCCTTCTAATCGGGGTCATAATCCCTTTCCTTTCTGAGAACCCCATTTTTGGAGCATGGCCATAACTTCTACCATTCTACTCTAGTTTTCGGAGTGATACTTTCTGGGGGTTCCGGGACTACCGCCGATACCTCATATTCAAAGTTGTGGACGTCTGATCCTTGATCGTGTGCGACACATCCAATACTTTGGGGTTCTCAATATTGTAGGTAGTTTTTTCCTTTTCCCCATGCCCTTCACTTATGATGGTGATGATCTTCTGCCCACACATAAATTTAAGCTTCTGATGTAGTGTGGATGATATTGCCCCAACTTCATGTAACCAAGGCCGTCCTAACAATAGATTGAAAGAGGATTTGATGTCCATCACATGGAAAGGTATGGAGAAGGTCATTGGCCTGATTACTAGCTCAAGATCGACTTCTCTGATTATTTCTCTTCTGGTGTTATCAAACCCCCTGACACTGGTTTTTGTCCGTTTCAGCATACAAGGATCTACTCCTATCTTCATAGCTGTTCTTAGAGGGCACATATTTAAAGTGGATCCATTATCAATTAATACTAGTAGAATTACCACATTTTTAGCTTCTATAATGATATTGAGGGATTTAGAATGATTATTTCCCTCCTCTGGTAAATCAGCATCCGAAAAAGAGATGGCATTGGAAGCCATCACCTGCCTGATTATCTGCCCGACCTCGTCAGGGCTTACTTAAAGTGAGACGTGTGCATTTTTTAATGCCCCCATCAGAGCTTAAAAATAAAGTAGGGATGTCATTAATAGATACCAAACCGTGATATGGGCCGGCATTCTCTTGAGCTGGGTTTCAAGTATGTGCTCACGACTCATCTTCTCGAATGGGTTTGCCGCAGTGGTGTCCTTTTTCCCCTCTGGTCAAGTTGGCATTGGTACTGGTGGGCCTGATGGCTTGGAGATCTTCCCTGACCTGGTGACGAAATCAACTGCCCATTCCCTGCTGCTGTCGATATTGATGTCTGTCTGTTCATAACTGAGCGAGACCTGATGAGGATTATAAGTTGGTCCCGAGATTTGGAACAGGGAAAAAGTGGGCACCTGAGATGCTTGTGCCAATGGATTAGGATCGGCGGGGATCACGTGGTTAACTTCCCGAAGGGTGGAGAAGGTGGGCCAAATAGGGTTGACGAAGATCGCAGATGGCTGTGTCGGGGGGTGACGGGACAGGGATGGGCCATTGATAACTGTAGGTGCCGGAGGTGGATGGGGGACATAATCAGCCATTGGGTAATTGGTGGAGGATGTCGGGTATGGTTGATAGGAGTTGAATTGGACATAGTTAACGAGAGCTGGAGTTAGGAAGTATGCCCTAAGATCTAAGGTCCGTTTGCGGTGTGGGGTTGGGAAAGTAATCAGTCAAATTTAGAGGTTCAATCACTCCAATACTTTTGTCTCCCCAATCTCTCTGTAGTGGTGCCATAAAATTTTCTCGGTTGTCGATATAATCTGACTGGTCAAAATCTTTATCATCCTCTGCCACCATGCCGATAGTGGGTTTTGGGCTTTCCCCTTCAAGAGGGTGTGGGGGTAATGATACGTGGTTTATGTTGGCATGCTGATTGGTTTGCTGAGGGGTAGGGGGGATGATTTTCCCAGCCTCAATTAGATCTTGTATTACATGTTTCAGAGGAAAATAATGATTAGTCGGGTGGCTCGGTTCCTGGTGGAAGTTACAGTGGGTGTTGGGGTCATAGTTCTTTGGGATGGGATTTGGTGGAGGTCATGATTGGAGTGTTGTGACAAACCCTTTTTCTATTAATAAGGGCAACAAGAAATTTAATGATTGCCCTAAAGGTGTGAAGACTCGGTCAAAATGGACCCTTCTTTGCTATGGAGTCATCTGTGCCCCCTGCCCATTTCCAATTCTCTGTATCGACTCGCTTCTAACTGGAGTTGGTTGTGCGGCTTTGAATTGGAATGGGGTTATATCAAGTGTTGGGTCGTGTGTTTGTAATATTCTGTGCATTTTCTCCTGTTCTTCTATCATTTCTATGCTCACAGAACCTCTTGACCCTGTTAGCCCCACCGGATACATTCTTGCTTAAACGCACTTCTCTGATTGTGTCCTCACAATGATTGGCATTCCTTACCAAATCAGCAATGTTGGATTGCTTTTGATAGACAAGGAAGTCTAAGATAACTTGCAAGGTATTTTTTGAAATCATCTCTATCTACTCCTCGTCAGATATTCAATTTCTTACCTGAGCTGCTAGCGCTCTCCAATGCCCAAGGTAATCGTTGAAGGTCTCATTTGGATTCTTCTTTAATCGGGATGGATCTGACTTATGAAGTTCGACGTCTATGTTGTAGACATACTATTCTTGAAATAAATGAGTTAGATCTTCCATCTTTTTATCATGGATGGTTCCAGTGATGTGAACCATCTCAAAGTTGGGCCTGTTAGACTTTTCTTAATGACTTTTATAAGCAGACGTTCATCCCCTCCATACTGGCATATGTCCCCACAATAGGACTTGAGATGTGCGATGGGATTGCCTGTGCCATTATATTTATCAAAGACCGGCATTTTAAATTTTAGGGGCAAGGGGACTTCAGAGAAAAGGCATAGATCTGAAAAGTCCGTGGTGTGGATCTCAGTTCCACCCATCTTCATTAATTGCGTCTGGATCTTGTCCAGTTGTTCTTTCAGCTACTCAGACTCTTTAGATGGTGGAGCCTTTCTTTCAATGATTGGCCTTGATTCGCTTTGTGTCGAGGGGGTGGTGATTATGGGTGGAGGATTGGTGCTGACAAGTGCCCCTGTGTAAGCCCACTATTCCTGATCCCATCTTCCTTATATTATGGGTCTACATATGGTGTAGTGAGGATGAGATTTTCATGTTGGTGCTGACTGGGCTGGATAGGTGCCTGGTAGGACCATTGGATGTGAGGGAGGTTCTATGGAGTGATAAGATGAGTGGAATTTGAATTTTGGGTTAAGCCCTGATGGGGCCACTATGTTTGAGGGAATGCTTGGAGATGGCTTTGTGGTGCATGGGGATGGATGAATTGGGGCTGATGAGGGATAGGTGCCTGGCTCCCGCCATGGGCTGGGTGTGAGGTTTGTGTGTGAAGGAGGTATTGAGGGAATTGTGGAGGGTATGGGTATTAGGGTCCTAGGTTTGGGCCTTGCTGGGCTTGGGTATAAGGTAGGGAATTTGGAGGGGATTGGGCCATTAGGCCTTGGGATGTTTGGCCCATTGGATCTGATTGGGTTTGGGCCATTGGGCCCTGGTGGGTTTAGGCCATTGGGCCCTGGTGGGTTTGGCCCATTGAACGGGCCTTGGTGGGTCTGGCCCCCTGGGCCTTGGTGGGTATGGCCCTGAATGGTATGGATGATGAGAGTTTGGGCCATTGGGCCCTGGTGGGTTTGAGGTAAAGAAGCATGGAGACTTGAGAGTGTGTATGATGGGTTAGAAGATATGTGGTGAGGATGAGGGAGAATGTTTTGGGAGGCCTTCCAGCTTGTATAGGCCCGGACTATCTCATCCATCATAGCCATTGGAGAGGGATTGGATGGAGGTGGTGTATCTAAGGGATGGTGGGGTGTGGATGAGATGGATGTAGTGCAAAAATTGGGCATGGCCCTGGTAAAAATAGGCATGACCTGGGTAGATGGGGGGATATGGGAAAAATTGGGTGTGGTATGGGTACATGCGGGTGGATCGGGTAGATGTTGGGAAGATAGAAAATGAGGTATGGTGGTAAAGGTAGGGAATTAGTTTGGGTTTTAGGTGGATGTGAACGGAGGATGGGAGGGATTTAGAATGGTCATGGAGGGGGAAATGGGCATGGTTTGAGAAAATGAGGGGGATTGGGGTGTCGGACTTTGGATGTTTTGAGTGGTTGTGGATAGGAAAATGGGTGCACCGAAGGGCCCGATGACGGTAAATGGGGTTTGGGTGAGGGGGATGGATGTGAACACTTCTTCCATGTGGGAATGAGTTAGGGAATGCGGCGGGGATGAATCAGGATCGGTTTATACCAGATCCACTGCCCACGACATGGCTTGGTGACAGGTGGGATACGGATGCCTCAGATGAGGCCTGTAAAGCTTTCTCCTTCTTCCCCTACAGGATGATGGAAGGTAAGCCAATGTCGTTGTGCTGACCACAATGGTTTTTCCTTTTTCGGTTTTCATTTTTTTTTGAAGATTTTTTTGTAAGTGGATTTTTATGATGAAGGATTCTGAGGCCCTTGAATTCCCATTTTGGGTGATATTTGTACCCTAAATAAATCTCGCGGCGTGACCCCGACGCACTTCATAAGAATTAAAGGGGAACCCTTTGATCTATTGAAGGCACGGGAATCAACACAAACAACTCGATCCCCTGAAGCGAGTCGATAAGAGGTTACCCTCTTTTTACCGGTGAGGGCGTATTGGGTGTTGGATAGTGCGAGACCTAATCAGAGGTGTTAAACCACTAAGCAGGGAACCTGGGGATGTGAAAAAGGCCTCAGATTTTGGGCTACACTGCTCAGTTTGGTCTTGGCGTATGTATTACTTGCGCCAGGTCAAATCTGGTCAATCCAAGCTTGGCGCATGTATTACATGCGCCAAAGCAAACTTGAGTTTTTTAAGCTTGGCACGTGTAATATATGCGCCAATGCAAACTTGGAAAAAAGGCTTGGCGCATGTTTTACATGCACCAGGCACAAACAGTAGGGTCAAATAATCTTGACAGTAGACTAGCAAGCTCGAATTCAGTCTATCTTTTTTTGTTTTCGGGAAGCGATGCTTCCAGGGACTAACTTCTTAGTTGCAACGGGTCTCTCCTCACCGAACCTAGGGATGCAAGGCCGATTCAGGACTACTAACGCTCTCCCCCAAGGGTTTTAGGCTTCGTGACTGGATAGGCTACCCCCCGATATACCTCCGGTGCAAGCGCCTTCTCAGGAACTAGGTGGGGTGGTTCTTTTCCGGATCATCATCACTAGGGGCTACCGCCGTACCAAGAACCGGGATGTTTATATCTTTGCCTAGAATTCCCAACCCATGAAAATCTACCCCCGTAAAAAGAAATTAATTAAGTCCTCCTCTTGGTTCAATTTTAATTTTAGATTTTAAGAGAGTTTTCTTAAAGTCCAAAAATGAATGGTTATGGTCCTGTGCCGCCTCTACGGGCCAGCGTCCACTGATAGAATATGATTGCGATAAAGTAAATGCTCACGTAGGCCCGACAAACGGTTAAGGCACGTAAAAAAGTGCAAGTAAGCCCACCAATCGGCTAAGGCATATAAATGACG
Organism: Chloranthus sessilifolius; assembly: GCA_021018995.1. Classification (NCBI taxonomy): domain Eukaryota; kingdom Viridiplantae; phylum Streptophyta; class Magnoliopsida; order Chloranthales; family Chloranthaceae; genus Chloranthus; species Chloranthus sessilifolius. Next base: position 149,398,200 of record CM037584.1, on the reverse strand, counting down.
GAAAAGTAAAGGAAATGTAAAGACGATGCTCAAGTAGGCCCTGCCAATCGGTTAAGGCACATAAATGACAGAAAAGTAGCGGTAAGTAAAAGCAAGACTGAATCGTAGGGGTGAGTGAAATAACAAAAACAAAAAAATAGCTAAATGTTAGTGCAAACAAAGAGAAAGGCCAAAATTCAAGGGAAAGCTCTATTAGCTATTCCCCAATAGAGTCGCCATCAATGCAACCATGGGACTTTTTACGATCTCGTCGGACAACGCGCACTTATGAAAAAAATATAGAGTCGCCACCTAGAGCTTTTGGTGTCTCGGGAAACCTAAATCAATTTTATAAGCACCAAAGTGCTAAAAATGTGACTCTGATTCACTGGTCTATGTCAAAGGTTCTTGGGTAGGGGCTTCGGTTATCGATCGGAAAAGTGTTAGGCACCCGACCAACCCGCTTAAAAGCGGTCTCTACTTGTGGCCAAAATAAACTAGAAAAATAAGAAAGAAAAGAGCACTTCTTCTAACCCTAAGGCACGCTGACCCTATTTGTGTTCCTCCGCCACTATCGAGTTTTCGACGACGTAACGACACAAATTCAAAGGTAGAGCAAATGCTAAGAAGGTAGGGGAATAGAAGAGAGAGCCGAAGCTCTCGGGCCCTTGTAGCACACATGTGGACCTTCACGTAGGTGCACTTGATGAGCTTTCGATAGCTTAAATGGTTGAAGAATGGGTTCTAACCTCTAAGGCTTGATAGCTAAGGGGTAGAGGAAGAAGGCTAGGGAATGGTTCTCTCCTAACTCAAAATTTTTTGGTTGAAGATAGGGTCTAAGGGGGGCTTTTGAATTCTGGAATTGGTATGGAATGGGTGCACCAAAGGGAGGAAAAGCTTCTCTCTTTGGAAAATTTTTTAAGCCTTTGTAAAGGGAGGAGTGCTTCTCTATTTATAAGAAAAAAGGAGGTTAGCAGGGTACGTAGTACTAATTAGGGTTAGCTAGTAGGTAATCTTCTAATCTAAGGTTTCTAGAATTTTGAGAGCTTGGAAATGTGGGCAATGACCTTCAATGGTAGATGATAGGGTGAGGTTTCAAATGACTAAAGGGTTGCAAATAGGGTAATAAGGGGTGCAACATTCCTAATGAAACCCATCCTAAACATTGAGATTGTCAACAAGTCAAACCTCAAAAGTAGATTTCGAGCAAAAACCCATAGTTACTGTAGCTAAGCCTGGCGTGTGTATTACACACGCCAAGCATAGCTACAGTGTCCGAAAGTTCAGAGCCCGAGGTGGGTCCCACCTATACTTGGCGTGGGTATTAGATGTGCCAATCCATTTTTGGAAAAAAACGGCTTGGCACATGTAATGCATGCGCCATGTATGCCCTAACCAAGTGCAACTGTTGGGTACTATTTGGATCACCGTAACTTTTGATGTACACCTCGGATTGAGGTGATTCTTGGCTTGTTGGAAAGCTAAGAATCTTTACTTTTCAATGGTATAAGATTTTGTCTTAGTGGAAGTCCCTACCAGCCCTGATCTATCTCTCATTAACCATTGCCCGGGAGGGTTAACTACGGGCCTGGAGAGGTCGGGGGTGATTCCTAAGGATTTAGGTAAGTTTCTAAGGGTTTGGGAAGGTTCCTAAGGATATGGGAAATGCTATCAGAAGCTTGAGGGTGTGCCTCTCTCGAAGTATGTTTTGATCGGGCCTTGGGCCAATTTTTGGTGTCTACACTTGGGACTTGGTTTATAAGAGATGAAGATTAGCTAGCAAGAAATAGACTTACTTAGTCATAAGTCTAAAGGTTAGGCAACAAACATATTTGCCAGACTGATCGCTAATAAGACACAAACTTATTAGCGGTAAAGAAAATAGAGTTATGAGCACACAAACTTACAAAAGAAATTATTAGTGACAAGCACACTCACTAATAAATTTAAAAGAATTAAACATGAAACAGGCTAGCAAAACATAGCGTTAGTGACGAATAAACTCACTAACGAATAAGTTATCGTACAAAAAAGAGCGATAGTGGCAAACAGACCTAGTAACAAATATGTGATCTCCACCCACATATATATATATCGGCTTCGTAGAACATCACTGGTCGCGAGGTTTAGGTGGGGGATTGTGGATTGGACTCCTATAATAAACGTCGGCCTGCCAGCTTTAGCAACTAGGGTTGCATAATTTAGCTAATTCGGGAATCTAGCCTAGAAGATCTAACTTTAAGGGATGTGTTGGCCGGTTATGCGTAGGAGGATCCGTTCCTGAGTACCCTATGTTGGCTCCCTTGGGCAAGGCTCTAGGGCTAGCCTTATCCTCTTTGGAAAGTGCGAGAAGTAAAGTAGAAGGGCCAACCCCAAGTAGAATGCTTACTCAGCAAAATTTCTAGAAGAAGTTGAAGTTCTAAACTCGAACATCTAGAGTTTAACTTTCTAATTCTGAATTTCAGAGTCAACCTTGAAATTCCAAAGAGAATAAGTGAATAAAAGCTATCTGAGAATGAGCAAGGAAGGGACCTATTAATAGTATCAAGGCAATTATACACTGGAATTCTAGCATATAATTGAAATTATACGCTGGAGTTCCTACGTATAATCCAAATTATACACTGGGATTTTAGCGTATAATTCAAAACACGACTAAAAACTCGGCTCGAGGAGCCATCCCACTTATCCTCTAAGTCGTATTCCTAGTCCAAGTTGGACTGATTATAGACACAGAGCCATGTGTATAATCGAATTATGCGCATGGGCTCCAGCGCATAATCCCAAACTCAGCCAGGTTCGGGTCTCCAAGTAGGCTTGAATTATACGCATGGATTCATGCGTATAATTGCCAAAAAATGATTTGTTTTTAGAATTTTTTTAAAGGTTGGATTTTAAAATTCTAGGCATATGTTGTTATGTGGTTCGGTACATCTTATACATCCTTGAAAGGTCAAAAATGGGGTGTCTACAGATTCCCCTCTTCGTCACATTATTGCGAAGTAAGAATACATCGAAGAAAGTAGCAACTCAGCATTTGTACTATGATAGAGAGATCTAATAGAGGAGACCTTTCATCTCATAGTGAGATCATAGACGTGGACTGAAAGAGCTGACATGAAATTCTTATCTATATGTGCAAGATACTATAAATGTGAGCAATCGGAGGCCTATTGTAGCAATTGAAGGGTTTTCCTTAACCGTTGTGTACAACCAAGGATCTTGTGGACCTGTCGCGACGATGGATTAATATAAGGAGTCGCCAATCTGACCTTTTGGTTTTCTGAGAAACCAAAATCAAATATAATGAACACCGAAGTGTTATATTTGACTCCGATCACCGGTCTATGCCAAAGCCTCTAGGCAAGGACTTCGATTACAGATTAAGAAGGTGTTAGGAACCTAATCAACCCACTCGTAAGTAGTCTCTACTATGGCCAAAGTATATAATGAAAAGAGGAAATGGGTGGCACTTCCTCTTGCCCGAAGGCACGTGGATCCTATTAAGCTCTCCGCGTTATCCGAATTTTGGCGGTGTAACGGTTTAAATCCTAGGATAATGGAAAAGTAAAGGAGAAAATTAGAGAATAGACAAAGAAGAGGAGAGCTGGAGATGAACTCTTGGGCTCTTGTAACACCTCCACTGGATCTTTGCGTAGAACTATTCCAGCAAGCATCCGAATGGAAGGGGGGATAAGGGGATCCTAACTTTGCTAAGGTTGGGCAGTAGGAAACTTGGAAGTATGGAGGTGTGAGGGGGGGATTGGCTAGGGTTTCACCTTTGAAAATTAGAGTGTGTCAAATGAGGGTGATTAGTGGGCTCCTAATTAGGTTTAGGGCTCTTATGGGGGCTGAAATTTAGGTAATGGGTTCGTCTAAAGATTCGAGGATTTCGAGGGTTTGGAAAAAGTGAAAATGGATTCTAATGGTGGATGATGGGGTAGCGACTTAAATGTCAAAAATGGTGATTCTAAAGGCTTATGAGGGGATAAAAGTAGTTGGGAAACTACCCCCATGGTTTGGAAAAGTCCACAAATGAAAACTCATCTTAGAAACCCAAGATCTCAGATTTACAGCTTTTTAAGGCATACGTCCATATTATGCACGAATGCTTTAAAACCAACTACACAGCCGTGGGTGGATTTCTGGAGAAGAAGTGGGCTATGGGTGCATATTAAGCACGCATGAGTTAAATTACTCATGCATGCATAATATGCACGCAGGGTTGCTTATGCGTGCACAATATGCACGCATGGTTATTTTTCCCGAAAAATAAAATGATTGACTTGTGGGCCCAGGACTGGTCTGGGATGGGCTTTGAGGAATCAAATAGGTTTTAGAAGGTTATGGGATATACTTTAGGAAGCTTGGAGTGCGTTCTTCTCAAAGAATGGGTTGATCATGCCTTGGGCCATATTTAGGTGTCTACAGATGTCCCTCTTTGACATCCGATCACTAGTGAGTGCATGCCAATGAAATAGACGACCAATGGGGCCCAAGGCAAACGCTCTCGAATCTGTCATATTCAACGCAAGTCTCAAACATCATTTGGTGGAAAAATGGAGAGCGACGAAGGCCCAAACATTGGGTAATCATCCGTTCCTCTAGATGAGCGGTTCCCAAAAGCTTAGCGACCTTACTGGGTATCACCCTGTGATGATACGATTGATGATTTATGATGTTCGATTCTTGTCCTGGACTTGCGGGTCCGTGAGCGAGCGGGTGATCGGCCCATTTCTTCAATAGTTAAAGTGCATAGATCGAACAATTGTGTTCAATCTTATGATGCACCGATTGCTCCACTTTGACTACCACGGGTGCACCTACTAAAGGTATAGTCCAAGATTTTTGAGGGTACTCATCGACCTTGGCCTCATTTTAGCACAAATACTCGGGCAGAGAGAACATTGATGTCAATCACTTTTTGGGACATGTGTAAACAAAATATCATTTGTTATTATTTTTATTTTTTATTTTTCTCTTCTCTTTTTTTTTTATTTTTTGCATTTTTTGCAGGTGCGCCTTGAGAAAGAGCAAGAACGAGTTGCGGCCTTGGAATGTGAGAACTGTCGCTTGGAAGGAGTTTTGAATGAGGTCCTTGGGTCTACTGATACTTCTAGAAAATGCTACAAGGGTTTGCACGGTTGATGGATGAGTGACCGAAATGTTCGTGAAGGCACACTTATCAAGAAAATTTACGACTTAGAACACGAGTTGGGCCATTGACCTATCCTGCACACACTTCAAAATACATCAAACACCAAAGTAAAGGGGTTTAAAACCCGTCAACAGATTTTTCTTTTGGGTTATAAACATTTTTTTCTTTCAAAATGTAAGGGCCTAAAAAACGGCACCACAAGAGTGTATTATTTTTTTTTGTGATGTGGTGTATACAGAGTACAAAAATGATAGCAGGAACCTCTCTTTTTTTGTATATATGTTTTTTTTTTCTTTTTTTTTTGGTGTCTTAACAATGAGAGGTATACCGGATTTATTTTGAGAGTAGCCAAACCCATACATTTGCAGTTGGGCACAAAAGGGGCCCAAAGTTTACAAAGGTGGGAGCGTCCATCCCTTTATATTGACTCAGCCTTCTATCCTTACCTTTGGTCATGCGTTTGACGGTGCAGCCTTAGGATCTTCCTGATCAGGACGCGAATTGAGCTAACATAAGCGACCTAACCCGAGATGCAAATGAAAACCCATAACCAAGAGAGTAACCATTTTTTTTTCTTTTACCTTTTTACTCACAGTGCCCAATATGGGTTTTCACCATGCTTGTTATCGCCCTCTTTTTTACAAGCAGCACCCTTTCGGGTTTTCACTACGTCCATGGGTTCTTTCATCTTCTGTGTCCCTTGACAGCTATGCTTTTTTACCCCAAGTGCTTTTTTTTTTTTTTTTACCTGGTCCGCACAAACTCGCTTTTTTTATTTGTGGCGCCCTTTGCGGGTTTTCACCATGTCCATCTTACTTTGAGCTTGTAAAAAAATATTTCTTCTTTTATTTGTAGACTACCAGATGTTATGGACATAGATCCATCACAGCCGGCTGGGCGAAGCCTTTTTGGTCTCTCAGCTTAGCTTGTGATGATTTAACAATTTACTACTTGTAAACCGTAAAGAGGGATTTCTCCTGGGATTAAACGTGGCCATGGGTTGAGAGGGATGGGTTAGAAATTTTTTGAAGGTATCTTCAGGTTTAAAGGGGCCTTTTGATTAGACTTTTGTTGTCATGGTAAACTCCTTCCTTGGGGGCTTGCTATTTATGCCCCGTGGTTCCTTCTTTTCTTTTATTTTCTTCTCCTTCTTTCTTTTCTATTCTCTCTATTCAAGCATCCTCTTTTTGGGATTTTGTTTTTCTAATAATTTTTTAGCTTTCGATAATAATTTTCTCATTTCTTCTTTTGGAGTTTCTTTTTCTTCTCTTTTCCTTGGGAGGGGATTTATTTGAAAGAAAAGGCTATTGGCTCAAATTGTGTAGCAAAGGGTGTGAGCATTCAGTGACATTTTTGGCTAATTGGCTTTGAAATGATGGTCTCTTTTAGAGGATCCTTAAGCAGCCATGTACCCATTTTTATCAACACTAACTTTACCGTGAGAGACTAGGAATAGAATCGACATACATACCCAACGTTGATTGGCTTAGAAAAATAATCTACTTCCATTGTAGCAAGATGAAGCGCGTATCTAGGGAGCACTTCTCTGATGTCATAGGGTCCTTCCCAGTTGGGCTTGAATTTCCTTCGAGGATCCAAGTAGAGAGAAGGGAAGAGCTTCTCTAGTACAGTGTCACCCACTTTTAATGCTTGAGCACGTACACGCCGGTTGCAAACGTATGCAATGCTTCTCTGATAGATTTGGGTGTGACACAAAGCTTGGAGCCTCTTCTCATCAATCAAGTTCAGTTGTTCAAAATGAACTCTCTCTCTTTTGACCTCTGACATATTTGATTCGATGAGGATATAGAGGGAGGATACTTCAACCTCGATCGGCAGCACAACCTCAGTTCCATACACAAGGGACAATAGTGTTGCCCCTGTAGCGGTACGGATCGATGTTCGGTAGGCCTATAGTGTGAATGGTAACATTTCGCTCCAGTCTCGATAGGTAACAACAATCTTCTCAAGGATGCAGACGATTATTTTGTTAGCAACTTCGGTGACCTGTTAGTTTGCGGTATGGTGACGATTGATGATGCTTGATTTCGTACTACTCGCACAAAACTCTGATTCGCTTGTTTGCAAAGTTGGTGCCGTTATCTATGATGATATCTATGGGCATGCCAAACAGACAAACGATATTATTCTTAATGAATTTGTTGGCATGACTGACCGTAATGCTTGTGTAGGATGTTGCCTCTACCCACTTGGTGAAATACTCAATAGCAACGAGGATGAACTGATGCCCATTAAATGCTTTCGAGTTGACCTTTTCGACAATGTCGAGGCCCTAGGTGGCAAATGGCTATGGGGTGGTCATGCTGTGGAGATCTATAGCAGGATGATAAATTAGTCTGGAGTGTTCATGACATTTGTAACACTTTTGAGCATGCTTGCAACAATTAGTCTCCATGGTGGTCCAAAAGTACCTTTGTAGTAGGATTTTTTTAGCAACCATGTGTCCATTGACGTGGGCCCCGCATACTCTCTCATGGATCTCTTTCACGACATTTACTGCCTCACTTTCAATTAACCATCGGATCAAGATTTTGTTATGTGACCGCTTGTAGAGGCCTTCGCCCCAGATGATGCAATTCGAAGCTAGACGTTGGATGATTTACTTGTCTGTCTTGGGTGTACCCTCAAGGAACGCTCGTGTTTCTAGATAATTCTTGATATCTAAGAACCAGGGAAACTCATCATCTGACTTTACTGAGTGTAACACCTGCCCCTAGATCTCTGTGTTAGTCAAATGTTGGCTGGATACTTGTGTGACCTGACTAAGCCAGGTGATTGCCTGAGGCCAGGTCTATCAAAATTCTCAGAGCACCCACTTTAAATAAATAGGAAAAATGATTATTACTTGCAACATACACCTTACATAAATAAGGATTTGACTATTGATAGTAGCACCCACCTTAAAATAATAAAAATTTAACTATTAGTAGTGACACCCATAGGGCACCCCACTAAATTAAATGGGTGTAATAGAAAAAGTGGTGAAACACACACCACATCTCGTACCTTAAATCACCCGGATTATTGCATGAATATATGTTGACCCGAGGTTTAAATTGAAATGGGCCAAGAACTTGAAGGTGAATAGGGGATCATCACCATTGGTTTGGATTTTTGAAATTGTAACAAGATTCCTAGATGTGTGGATCAAAGATTTACCCATGGGATGGAAATTGGAAGATGTACTAAGACTAAAGATTAGGTGTCAGTGTTTTACACACTTGAGTGGCAATCCTTGTAAATCCCATGAAAACTTAGGGGTAAATATCACTAATTTTCCAAAATTTTAAAAATTGAAATTGTAATTTTACAATTGTCTAGTCAATCCCTACCATTCATCTAGTTGACTAGTGTTTGACTCATCTTACACCACCCAATTTGCCTTGGAGAAATCTAGGTTGTAAGATGCATCAAAGGGCATGCACCACAAGATTTCTTAGAAAGTAGACTTTCACAACAATTAAGGACGTTAAACACCATAAAAGCCAAGACTTAAAGAGATGTGTGGTGTGATGGATGGGTCAAATAGGGTCAAAGTGGTTGGGCACATAGGACAAGGAGAGAGAGAGAGAGAGAGAGAGAGAGAGAGAGAGAGAGAATTTCAAATAATGGGAATATTTGAGAAATTGGGGGAATAAGACTTGGGGAAGTGAGGGTGTGCCAAGTGGCACAAAATTTCAGCCCATGCCCCCTCTCCACTTGTAAATTTCGAATTCCCCATGGGGGGCTCCCATTTGCAACCAAACTTCATCTTCTTCCTCTCCTGTCCACTCCATGAAAGCTCCTTAGAGCTCTAGTTAGAAGAAAACTTTCCCCTTCCAATCCAACCTTTAGATTTTAAAACAAAAGCCACTAATCTCTTCCCCATTATACCCACACCAACATACATCATTTTAAGCTCCATGTCAGCCTTTTTCACCCCATAATTTGAAGAAAAACTAGCAAGGAAGATTGGAGTTACTAAGTTGAAATTTTAGTTAGATATTTGTCTAGAATTTTAGTCTTTTTGCATAGAGATTTTTTGCCATAGCTCTTGATTTTTCCTAGCTTTTGGAGTTTATATTCTGGGATGAACATATCAGTATATGAGACCAGCACCATCGAGGCCATGCATGTGATCTACATGATCATGCAATGCCATCCAATGGTCTGGATTTGCCATTTACACTAAGGGCAACATAGTTTGGTGATTCTTGAAAACTTGTTTTAATTTTACAGTATAGGCTGGATTTTTTGTTGGAATTTTGTATAAATTTTTATAACACTATGTGACTAAGATATTGGAGGCCATGGATGTGATCTACATGATCATGCAAGGACATCCAATGGTATAGATTGGTCAAATAAGTCAAGATCAAGTAGATTTCAAATTTTCCTTGAATTTTCTTGAAATTTTGCAAATTAGCTTGGATATTTCTTTGAAATTATTGAATTTTCTGGAATATGTGTTAAACCAGTGACCTCGGATGCCATGGATGTGATCTGCATGATCATGCAAGGCCATCCAATGGTCTAGAACTCAAAGATGCCAAGAACACAACATAGTTGCAATTTCTTGGTTTTTCTTGCATTAAAGAGGTGATTTGATTTAATTATTGTAAATGATTTGCGATAATATTATTTTTTGAACTTGGGAAGCCATGCATGTGATCTATCTGATCATGCAAGGTCATCCAATGGTAAAGATTTTGTCAAGCATGACCACTATTCACTAATGTGTAGAAATCTTAAGTTTTTTACTTTGAATATTCATGCTATGTAAGATAAATTAAAGAATCTTTATAGATGAAAAATACATGATATGTAGATAATAGAATTTGATTTTTGTTCTCTGAAAACTACCTGCTAATCATAGATTTCTAGGTCAAATAGTGACTATAGATGTGTGTTGATTTTATACATAGTATAGCATTGAATAACTTTATATCCTTGCATAAAATTTATGGGATTTGTGACCTGATGTTAAATACATCTTTTTAGTGAATTATTTATGTGAAATTATATAGTTTCATTTCACAAAATAATGGTTAAATCTGATCACAATGTGTGGTGCTAGATCACTAGAATGTTAGATAGGCCACATGTGACGTAGTCTTGAAAGTGGTTTGATTTTCTTAAGATTTAGATTAAAAAATTTAACCTAACCAGCGATTGGGATATGATGAGTTTTATATAAATTCATCTCAGAGAATCTTGGTCAAAATTATGGTCTTGATGGTAGACCAATCGGATGGTTATGATTAACTATCTTACAATGTTTGATTTACTTGAAATTTTGGTTATATGATTAGTCCTCTTGTGTGATTGTGATCTAGGAAATAGTCCATTGGTAAACTTGGACGAATTATGTAACTTTAGGATTAGAGGATAGATTCCCAAAATTTTGATCATAGAATTTGAATGGTGATAGTGTTGGTAAGTGCTTTTTCTAAGTTCCTTTCGGTTCCTGGAATAAGTGGCCCAATTCAGTCCACGTGGACTCTAGATGAAAGCAATGAATAATAAACTAAGAAATATTACATACTGAAAGGAAAGAGGCAAATTGTAAATAAGGAGTACCTCGATTGATGGGATTGCCAGCTGTAGATATTTATCGACGCTGCAACACGTCACTGATCACGCGTGAGGATGCTGGTTGAACTCCTTACTGAACATCGGCCGACCGACTCAAACAGCTATGGATTATCTATGGTCTATCTAGTTTGGTTTTCCTAATCTATCTAAAGGTATCTAAAAAAGAGGGTAGTGGCCCTCTTTGCTAAGGAGGATCAGCCTCGTTCCTGGGTACCATCCGTAAGCTCTATTGGGCAAATCAGGTAGCTAAGGTTGAAAAAATTGGGAAAGGTTGGGGCCTAATGGACTTTAGGCTAAGAACTTAGGCAGGGGTTTCCTAAGGGTCTAAGGCTAAAGGCACTTATTCTTTGAGAGTCAGGGCTAGCTAGCCAATGTCGCTAGCCTGACTACCTGGGGTAGAAGAGTCTACACTTCTAGAAATCTAGAAGGCAGCCCAACTCCTTTCTTTGAGAACTCCAGAGAGAACCTCGAAATTTCTAAGAAGAGCTAAGCTCTAGAGAGGAGAGATTTCTATGAAAAATTGTGTTGAATGACTATGAGGTAGGGGTTTTTTATAAGTGTCTTGCTAATTACACGCCCGGGGGAAGGTATCTGGCTATCTGACATGTGTAATTGGATTGCGCGCCCTATTCGGGGCTCATAATCCACTTTGAGTCGATCACCGACTCAGAGAAGGACCGGCTGACTGACTCATTCAGGGAGTCCTAGTTCCAATTCACTTGGGATTAATTGCGCGCCCTGTGGGGGCACTAAATCCGATTAAGTGCATGATTCAATCCTCTTAATAAAGGAATTTGGGTGGTCATGGGAATTAGATACCATATTCAACTGGGGACCAATTGTGCACACGTGGTGAAGCGTGCAATTGGATTACGTGCCCTAAATCATGAGTGGAATTCAGGGCTTCAAGTAATCTATGAAAGTTGAAACCTGGTCTAAGTGGGACCAATTGTGCGCCCCAAGTGAGGAATATAATTGAATTACGTGCCCTGGAGAAGGCACATAATTCGGGTCTTAGGGCAGCCAGCAGGAAGAGCAAACCTGCTCCAAGTGGGACCAATTGTGCACATGTATCCATGCATGCAATCGAATTGTGCGCCTCTGTGAGGGCACAGAATTCGGGATCTTCCCCGAGCTGAGTCGGGTCCAAGCCATAGAGCTATTGTTTTAGCCTGGGATTCAGCCATATACTATTGTTTTAGTATATAGTCCCCATGTTTAGGGTGTTAGGGCTTCCAGAGAGGGTTGGCCCCTTTCCAAGAGTCTTGGGCAAGGTCAAGGTTGATCGAACGTGTTTGTATACTCTGAGAGGGTGAAAATGGCGTCTCTAGTGATAGATGCATGGGTGGGAATCTATTCAATATATAGACTTTAAATGAGTAACGATTAGAGTTTGAAAACATGATTGCAATGGATATTTAATAATGTGATTTCAGTAATAATATTTTCTAAAAGAAAAGAAGTTGAAAAACATAAGCGTGCCCGATAAGATTGGCCCGATTGGATGGCTCCCAAAGCCCGATCCGATAACTTTAGAAAAATTGACACCGGTGAGTAGGAAAGTACCGAAAATCAATTAGTGTTAATAGAATGGATTTGATAACCTGAAACTTGATCCCAATAGACCAGGGATTAGTTGGGAATGTTTCGGACCGAGATCCGATGATGTGTGGCATTGGATGGACCACTTGGTGGATCCCATTTGAGACCCAAATCGATGGACGTTGTAGCTTTAGCAAATCAATCCCGGACCAAATAAATAAAAATAAATTTTATAAAAATCCCTAAAAATTCAAGGATGTACTTGACTAAGTTCCTGATACTCAGTAAAAATTTTTGACTCGAATCCCTTACGGTCTAAAAGTTACAGCACCAGAAGCGCGATGAGATGAATCTGTCCCATTGCACACAGAAATAAGGCTGTAATGAGCTCTAATTTTCGTGCCCGAAATATTAGCGGAAAAACCTGAAATAAATTGAACATAAACTTTAGAACATCCTTAAAGCACCCGATAACAATTTCATGCCTCAATTCGATCAGAAATGACAACAAGATATTCAGAAAATTACAGCCCGAAATATAGGCTAATGGCACACAGCCAGAAACTAGACCCGACCTTCAATCGGATGAACCCTATTCTGTCCTAATATGTTGACCTTTGACCTAAACAATATAAATATAAAATTTGGGAAACTCGTAGATCTTTCCAAATAGCCGCTAAATGTCTGATATCATTTTCAGAATTGAAAGTTATGGACCCGACACTGAGGCCCAACAATTCTGGCCCAAAACTCTTATAGAACGGAACAAATCTTAGTGATTTATCTCCTATGATCAGACCTAATAATAGTTTTGGATTCCACCATTTGAAAAAGATGATTTTATCATTCATCTTGCCCCCAATTTTGGAAGCATGCGAAAATTCGATCCAAGCCAAAAATGGCAACTGATATACGATAAGTTGTCTACAACCTATTGAAAATTCTGAATATACATTCAATAAATATAATAACCCGAAATTTTTGAAAATGTTGAATCGTTGACCTTTGACGAAAATGCGACCTTTTGATTGATTGGACCCGAGCCAAATGTTTAACCTAGATAACGTGGTCTCAGACCCCATTTGTTATAATTGGCGGTATGTGTCAAGCGCATTAAAACCCAACTCGTACCCTATGTAGAGTGTACACGTGTATGTGTATGTTGCACACGAACTTGAGCCCAGTAACCCAACTTATCACGTGGCACCCAATTAAGTGTATGTGTTCAGCAGGTCACACGATGCCACCCTGAAATTTTATGATAATTAATAAGAATGAATTTTCATTTGAATAGTGAGGCTAAAATCTTATGTTTTGGCCTTTGGAGAAGAGCCTGTATGCCAACTTACGGTGTGCCGGCCGAACACTGAATTGACCTCATAGACCCCGAAGTTTAGACCCTTAAACACCAACGGTTAAGAGGTTTATAGATTTAAAACTAATTGGGTACGATTTGGACTCATTTCGAGTCTTTTGGAAGAGTTAATATACATTAGTTCTGTGTGCTTGATTAATATTGAAACCAAACTCTATTTGGGGATAGGAACGAACACACTAATACAGTGTGTGCGCTTAACGCGAAACCAAACCATTGTGAATAAGAACAAATACATTTGTTCGGTGTGCTTGCTTCGTGCAAAAATGAACCCTTAAGTTAAAAGTGAAACCTCATGTGGGTTTCTCATTATTTGTAAATACTTTAAAGAGGGGAGAGAAGAGAAAGAAGGAGAGGAGAAGATTTGCTCCTCACATGAGCACCTCGCACGCCGAAATTTTGGATTCGTCGTAGAGCTTCTGCTCGATTTCTTCTTCTCCGATTCACCGCAAGAAATCTTGTCGCGGTCACAATTGAAGAATGTGAGAGAAATATATATATTCTACCAAACCCTCTTATTAATTTTTAGCCCAAACCCCATCGATCTCTCTCTAGATCCTTCTATTTCGCTCAAGAGAGTCTTTGAGTTGTGGGAAAGTTGAGGGGATTCGATCTCCACCGCTAGGAATGAACGAATTGAAGGTTTCAAGGGTTTCCAAACAATTGGGAGAATACGAAGCAAAGAGAGCCAATTTCTCATGCGATCTAAGGAGGTAAATGCATATTGATTCATGATTAAATGGTATAGATTAAGTTTAGTTTAAGTTGTGGATGATTTGGAATGTGTGTGTATGATTTTTGGAGATTTTTGTGGAATTTGTGTGAGAAAAATGGGTTTTTAAAAGGGAAAAATGGGTTTTTAAAAGGGAAAAATGCGCAAAATCGTGCACAGTCGTGCACACGAGTTGGAAACTCGCATGGGTGAAGTGCCTTCAGAAAATAGGTCAAAAAAGTATTGAAAATAGTCACTCGCACGAGTTTGGAAAGTCGCTTGCGCGACTGTCACTGGAATGTCGACACTGTCTTGGTATTTTGGCCATAACTTTCAGCTCCAAACTCGGATTACACTATTCTTGCGGTGTTAGAAAGAGGAGAACAAGATATATAACTTTTATGAATTAGCAATTTAGTAAATCTAATTTTTTAATGGTCAAAATTGAGGTGGAAGTTGGGTTAAGTTCTAAGTTAGAACGAATTTGCATATTTCCGCCCCAGCTTTGAGAAAATGCTTTAGTATGCCAAAATCATTAGTAATTAAGATCAATCCTTGATGCATCATCATATATGTGATGCAGATTAAGAACCTAAGGCCATACATAGAGACCCTTGCATTGCTTTTCTTCAATTTTCACGCGATCTAAAACTAAGGTAGGGGAATTTTAATGCCAACTTACATGTTTGATTTTGATTCATAGTTTCTTTGATATAATCGAATTGAATGTGAGATTTGGAAAGTGTTTTAGAAATTGCGAACATATTAAATCTTTAGAATATTGAATGGTATGTGAACTGTGACAGCCCAAATTTTGAAGTCTCGAAACCTGTGCCATCAGCACGACCCTCAAGGCCGTGCCCTTGAATTCTTTACGATACATTGGTATATACAAGCCAAAAACTGCAATTAAGGCGCAAGTATTTACTCTAAACAAGTTCTCATATATTGAAGAATAATTATGGTCTCTAAAGGCAGTTCTTGTCCCATGCCAATTCATGGGCATAAGAACTTTCCCAACCGTTGGTGATAACAGTTCATCCCAGACGTTTTGTCCAAAGAAAAATGGTATTTAATTACATTCGAATAAATAGGCTTGACATACCAAGCCATACCTAATACTCTCCACTCACTCTCAAAGTACGCAAAGGGTCTCCTAGAAGAATTCCTCAAGAGGAGGTTCTGACTCTTCTCCGGTCACGTAATCCGCATCTTCAAAATCAACGTCTCCCGAAGCCTCTGTTGCCGCTAGAACTGGACCTACGACGTATAGTCTAAGGGGTGAGCTACATCCTAGCTCAATAGGAAAACAAAATGAACATATAGATTAAATCTCATATATATATGTTAGCGGTTTTAAAAGCACCATTTATCTGATATCACTTTTGAGAAAAATGATTGAAATAACTGAAATAAAATGATGGGTACAGCTGTTACTTTGCATGGTTTTTGCTTGTTCTCACTGGTTTAGTTGTGAATTTGGCCTAATCACTTAAATCTTAACTTAAGTAGTCCCCGAGCAATATAGCATCGAGCCCCGATGGAATACCCACCATCGTCGTCTAACTAGACAGTTATTATGTGTATTCCCTGGGAATACCACCCAAGCCCCTTTCTCATAGGTGGCGGGGTCTATTCTCAAATTTACATCCCTGGGATGTGCTATGAATGTGCGGATTGGCCGCCGTACAGGTCACGGATATCTTGTCGAATCAGTCGTGGGTATTCCGCTATGTCGGTGGGGTATTCTAATCAAACCTTAAACAATAAAAATATCGAGCGTGCTCTACATATAGTTATTCACCGTGATTGTGCTAATTTTATTATATTAGGCCTTATCACTAGCTTCCGTTTCACTATTAGTTTTCATCTGCATCCCTGGGATGCCACTAGTTCAATGTATCATCTAGATGTCCACTTTACAATTTTTACGTCCCCTGGGGACCTCATGACTATCACTTTTGAAACTTACTCACACACCCATTTTTCATAATGATCATGCAATACTTGACTATATAATTGAAATACACTACATATATGAGTTGACAAAATAATGCACATATTTCAGGAATATTTCCTACCTCAACGCAAATCGAACACATACTTTTCTCGTAGAGGTGTACACGTCACATTCTCACGTCAAACCTACATTTCATGTGTTTAGAATATGTTTAGAAAGGTCACTAGAATCATTAGAGTATATAGCCTCCATGGATTTACACTAAACTATTAATATCTGCTTGGTGCCTTGCGTGAGCGAGTACAATTCCTCGCTCGAGCGGTCACTTGACCTCGCTTGAGCGAGCACTTGACATCGCGCGAGCGGTTCAAACGAGATCGCTTGAGCGGTTATAACGAGCCATCTGAAGCTCTACAGGAAGCCTCGCTTGAGCGAGCTTCCCCTTTATTTTGGGTCTCGCTCGAGCGAGCCCAAAACGAAATCCGTTCTCAGGTTGTATCTTCTATCCTCGCTCGAGCGAACCATTTAGACCGCTCGAGCGAGGAGCGGAAAAATTTAACTCCTCGATCTGTTTGAGAACCCTTTTCCTACTTCATTCAAGCCTTATTATCATGGACAGTCATTCAACCAATACCTTATACATTATTTAAGGACACATCTAAGCATTTATTATACATTTAACATACCTCAATCGATAGGTCTCGTATAAGTTCGATCCACAATTCAAAACTCTACTAGACGAAGAGATCTCCAAAGTTCCTCATTCAACCTTTTCTCTTTCTAAGATAATTAGGTTACGTATTGGGAAACCCCTCTCCCCTTCATTCACTTATATATCTTTTAGTGAAAGTTAGAGTGTTTAACACACACACATAGTGTATACATGTTAGTTTTAGTTCCCTTGTGAACCACACATGCATGTGCATGGTACATGACGTGCACGGTTCCCAAAAATTTGGGGTTATGACATGAACTATTTAAATCATCGAATCCTTTGAATATGAATGTAAGCCTTGAATATGAATCTGCTTTGATATGATTTCTGAAACTGGAAACGACTTTGAATCTTTGTACTTCGAATAAGAAATTGAATTTAATATGAACTAGGAATCCGATATGAATAAACATCCGTATTTGAATCTGTCTTGAATATGAAGTTCGAAAAGGAACTTCGAATGCAAATTTTGAACTTCGAATAAGAAATCGAATCTAATATGAACTACGAATCCTATATGAATATGCATCCGTACTTGAATTTGATGTGAGTATGAATCTGAATTTCAAACAATGAATAAGAATTTGTATACGAACTCTGAATATAAACTTGGAAATTGTACTTGAATCATTGAATTTTTAAACTTGAAATTCACAATTTGAATCAGTACAGTGGGATATTCATAATTTGAACCGGTACGATGGGTTATCCTTGATTTAAACCGGTACGGCGGGCTATCCATGATTTGAAATGGTACGGCGGGATATTCGTAATTTGAACTGGTGCAGCAGTACGTGTTTGAAATTTGAATCTTTGAACTTCAAAACTCAAAACTCAAAACTCGTGAATATGAAACTTCAAATCTGAAACCTTGATTCCCAAATTGACTTTTAGACTCTGAACGTAGATTTGAACTCTGGACATGAACTTCGAAAAGGTACCCTTGGGACTCAAAATGTGAACTTTGAATTAGAACCCTATGAACCTTGAAATTTAGACATGAATATCAAATCTTTGAACTATTAATATGAACATCAAATCTATAAACTTCGTATCTGAACTATGAAAATAAATTAAGAACAGCGAATCACTGAATATGAATTCCAAACTTGAAGCATTGATTATGAATTCTAAACCTAGAAAATGAACTTTGCTCTTTGAATAAGAGCTTTGAACTTTGAAATTTTAGATCGTTGAAATTGAACTTGGAATTTGACGTTTTCGAATTTTAGTTTTGGTATGAAATATGTTTTAAATGTGATTTATGAAAATGACATCTTTGAATTCCATATGTGAACAAAATTTTAGACTTTGTCTATTTGGACTTATGACTTCTCAAATTCTTTTTTGAATAAGAAAATGCCCTTGAAATTTTTGTCATTTAATCTATGCATTGATTAAGGAGATGTATGTTGGCATTGATTTCTCCCTATTGAGCTTAGACTGTTAGCTCACCCCGGCTATACGTCATAGGTGTAGGTATTGATGAAGGCCATGGCTTTGAGGAAGATTTAGACTACATACCAGAAGAAGAATATCTTTTGCTTGAGGATTTTTACCCCTAGTTCAGAGATCGTAGATTTAGTACATTGTGGATTTTAGTGTGTTTGGACTTGGTACACCGAGAACTTTTTTACTCAGTTTAGTTGACTTTAGATTTTTGGGTTGGGTACATTCGTGCTATTATATATACCTTGTACACCACTGTTTAGGTGATGGTCAACCATCATCGGTGGTTTAGTTGTTTCTTTTGAATTACGTGTTCTCTACATAGAAATGGAGATTTGATTTTTGTTCTGTCATATGTATGTTTACTTTGATTTTCGCACTTATATGTGGATGTACCAAGTATTTTATTTTCATATTGTGATCTACGATCTAGCGGCCTAGTTTTCTCAAAGATTCGTGTTAAAGAAAAAAGATAAAAAAAAAATAATATGACAGGAAAATTGGGCTGTCACAGTTGGTATCAAAGCTTAGGATTTAGGTCTTCAAGGGATTCAAAGCTATGGCTTTAGAAATTTCTGACAAGACCTAACCTAGACTTAGACTAGAAGTTTAAGATTTTGTCAGATTATAGGGACCATTTGTTGCTGAAACTTTTGTTTTCTGTTAACATATCAATATGTCTACTAGAGGTAGAGGCAGACCGAGAGGCGGAAGAAAGGAACCAAGGAAGAGATGGAAGGGAAAGAATGGCAAAAGCCATGGAGACTGTGGCCAATGCACTGGCTCAGCAGATTGAGTTGATAGCTGTAAACAATGCCAATAATCATTAGTCTCAACCTGAACGTTTGGCATTCATAGAGTTTAGGAGGATGCATCCCTCCAAGCTTCTCAGAATAGGTTGATCCACTAGAGGTGGAAAAGTGGCTCAATGAGATGGAGAAAATTTTTAGCGTGGTTCCGTGCCTGGATGATGAGAATGTTAGGTGGGCTGCTTTCAAGTTGGATGGGGAGGCCGACCCATGGTGGAAATCAGTGTCGAGAACCAGAGAGCAAGAAAATCCTAATGTGTTGTGGACTTAGGAGGAATTCGTTGAGGAGTTCAATGAGGAATATTTCCTCAAAGCAGTAAGATATTAGATGGAGGTGCAGTTTATTCAGTTAAAATAAGGTCGGATGACAGTAAGAGAGTATGGAACAGAATTTACAAGACTTGCAAGATTTGCATCGGAACATATAGCCACGGATTCATTGAAGGTTAAGAAGTTCCAAAGCTGGTTAAGGCCGAATATTCAAGATAGGGCTTCCATGTTTTAATTGGAGACATATGCGAGAGTGATGGCAAGGCCCTTGTAGCTAAGGAAGATATAGAGAAAATGTAAAAAGGAAGAGATCAGTAAAACCATGATAGAGCGAGTCAAATGCAGTCATATGCCCACGAGCAAGCAACCACGATACCGAGGCTCTTGATGCCAGCACCCAGTCAGCCTGCTCAGACTATCCACTCACGATCACCCATGTCTATGCCTGCGAGGTCTTTTCGTCCTTCGAACCCTACATCGATGCTCCAGTCAAGTGTACAACACAGTTCACACACCGCTTCAGTATCCTCATTTGAGTCGTCCTCAAGATGCGGGAAGCAACATAAGACAAAAGTGTGTAGGTGGGTCCAGGGCGCATGCTTCAAGTGTGGCCAGCAAGGACATTTGATAAGGATTGTCCTGCGGCGAAGAAAGGATAGATGACATTGACAAGCTCTAATGAGCCCTCATGACATATAATTTAAGGTCAAGTTTCAAATGCTAGAACCTTACACTAGTCAGTTTAGGTTGTTATCTTTGGATGGTTATTCACACTTCTATCATGACAATTAGATGGCTATCAACATTATGTTTTATGCATAAAAGGTTATTAGGAATTGCTAATAGTTATAGATTGATCAGTCACATAATTTATCATTTTATCACCCTTAACTTAGTGATACTAGGACTTAGTTTGCTACTAACAAGTTAATTGTGACAGCCCGAATTTCGGCATCCCAAAATCCGTGCCATCTGCACGACCTCCAAGGCCGTGCCTTAAATTCATATCATAACTCGTCGATATATACAGCCAAACTGTAATTTAAGCACATGCGACTACTCTAAATCGAAATAAAAGACAGTATAGTTGATCTCGCAAGGCTGTCCTTGTCCCATGCCAATTCATGGACATAAGAACTTACCCAAATGTTTAATTGAAATTATTCATCCTAGACGTCTTATCAAGAGGCAGAAATTTAAAACACTCTAAATAAAGAGGCTCGATATACTAGCCATACATAGTATTCTCTCAACTCACTCTCTGAGTATGCAGCGGGTTTCCCAGAAGAATTCCTCAGGAGGAGGTTCCGACTCTTCTGTGGGCACGGACACCGATGCCCTTGGATTAACTTCACCCGAAGTCCTTGCTGCCGCTAGTCCTAGACCTGCGACGTATAGTCTAAGGGGTGAGCTACATCCTAGCTCCGTAGGGAAAATAAAAGAACATATAGATCATCCTTCACACATATGTCAGTAACTTAACAAACATAAAATTCTCAAGAAAACGCTTATGTACAACAATTTGAGTAACAGCGGTAACCCAATGGTTCCGACCACTACTTAGCATAGTTTTGTTTCATCTCTTTATGAGTTTGGTTGTGAACTTGGCCTAATCACTTAAATCTTAACTTAAGTAATCCTCGAGCAATATAGCATCGAGCCCCGATGGAATACCCACCATCGTCGTCTAACTAGACAGTTGTTATGTGTATTCCACGAATACTTGCGCCCATTTCTCATAGGCGGCGGGTCTATTCTCAATCTACATCCTCGGATGTGTTATAAATGTCGGATTGGTCAGCCGTGCAGTCACGGATATCCTGCCGAGTCAGTCGTGGTTATCCCGCCATGTCGGTGGGGTATTCTAATCAACCTTAAATAATAAAAATATCAATGTGCTTTACATATAGTTATTCACCGTGATTGTGCTAAATATATCACATTAGGCCTTATCACGTTATTTTTGTTTCTCTGTTTGTTTTCTTACGCATCCCTGGGATGCCCCATGCTTCTATTTCACCTTTCTTTGATTGAACCACATTATCTTTCGTCCCCTGGGGACCTCAGGATTTTCCACATTAGAACACACACACACGCCCTTATCATGAGGGTTTATGGAATACACTATTTAAATGGACTATACTACACATATGAGTTCACAGAATAATGCACATGTTTCGAGAATATTCCCTACCTCGACGAATCTCAAGGCATGCCTGCTCGTAGAGGGTTATAACGCATCAACCTACATTTTTTTAAAAATAGTTTTAGAATAATCTAAAGTCATTGGGGTGTATGACCCCCAAGTTCTCATATTCGACAAAAACCAAGATCTGAGTGGTCACCAGACCTCGCTCGCGCGGTCAATTATCCTCGCTCGAGCGGTTACTTGACTTCGCTCGAGCGGTCTCTTGACCTCGCTCGAGCGGTTAAATCGAGGTTTCAAAATATGACCGTGGACCCTCGCTCGAGCGAGCTCCCCTTTAGTTTCAGGGACCGCTCGAGCGAGCCCAGAGTCATGCTTATATCTGTTCATCCTCGCTCGAGCGAGCCTTTTTAGACCGCTCGAGCGAGGAACAACGATTTGTCCCTCGATCAAGATCGAGAATATGCTTCCACTCATCATTTACCCTTTATCTTATACAAGGAAACATTTAGCCAACCTCTTTCCTACTATTTAAAACATTCCTAGGCATCTATCATGTCCTTAACGTACCTCTGACGATGAAACCGCAGACTTACGATTTATGATTTGAATATCTACTCGGTTATCCGGCCTCCCCTGGTTCGCCCTCCCGTGCTTCCTCCGATCTCCTTTGCCGACCTAAGTCTCAACGAACCCTAGTTCTCTCTATCGTGCTCTTTTCTTCTTTCTCTCTATATTCTCCTTCTCTCTATTTAGGTTAGAATAGATTTACGTAGGGCTCTCTCTCTTCTTCACTTTTATATCTAAATTTTTTGGGACATACTAGTGTGTTTCCACGCATTACACTTAAAGTATTTGGGTCGTTTTGGTCTCCTTGTGAAACACATATACCTATGTGTGTATGCGTGCGTGCACAAATCGTTGAAAAATCAGGTTGTGACAATCACCCCAACTTATAAGATTTTCACTCGAAAATCGATATTATTTTCTTAACCAGTACCACTTACTCATACTACCATATCAAATCGAAATTTACATAAATTGCCGATTTTGCAAAGAACCAAAGGTTGGTCATGCCCACAATTTTCCATACAATAAAAACAAAACAATTAACCAAAATATTATCGATATCTCATCCCATAAATATTTATCATCTACCCAAACAAAACCTTGTGACATTCATGTCATGATAGTTTGAAGAGAATTTTAACCTACATATCAAAAGTTTCAAAATCTTACATGCCAAGTGTTTAAATGTTTGTTACTATCTAATCCTCATCCTCTTCATAGTCGTCGCCGTCGTCGTAGTCCTCGCCATCGTCGTCCTCGCCATCATCATCGCCATCGTCCACCGTGACGGCTGTGGTACCCACTGTGGCGCTCCTCGTAGTCGGGCCGGAGCTAGATGCTCCAAAAATAGCGTCCCTCATGGCACCTACGCGCTGCATGTAAGACTGCGGGTATGCCTGGCCCATGAGGTCTATGAGTAGCGCCTCCTGGAACCTCTGATGCAACCTGATCTCCCGCCCCTGCTGGAGGATCTCTCGCATCATGCCCGTGTCTGTAGTGGGTATAGGCTGCGGAACTGAGGTAGAGGGGGTAGTCGGTCCTACCGGTGCTTGATGGGTGGCTGATCGGGAGACCTGTCGGTCTCTCTTCTTGTCGACGCTGGTTTGGAGGCTCTTAAGGTTTCGGCTCCAGTCCTGGGCGAGGTATGGGACGACGTTGTCGGTGAGGAATAACTCGTCCTCCCGGATCCTAAATCCTCCCTTCCCATTTCGTGAGTCTAAAAGTCGGGAAATCAACCGTGCATACGGTAATCGGTTGATTGGTGGAGGGACAGCACCCCTCACATTTCTTTTGTAGGCATGCGCCATGCCTTTTATGACAACCATAGGTGCGTTGATCCACCTATTGTGAAATGCGGTATGCAGTGCTCGCAAAAACGCATCTCGGCGTTCTTGGTCATGGCCGGTTGGGTGCAAATTCTTTTTAAAGATAATGTCTAAAAGCCACATGCGCGGCGGTAGTTGTGACCGGGTGATAGATTGTCCCGAGGCGGACCTACCGCCAGTGATGTCGGAGATGATCGTTGGGAAATCTACGTTCCCAGAAAAAGGTGGTAGGATGAGTGGGCTAGGAGTGTAGATGTGGGGACACTTCATGATTGAGGAAATGTCGGCACATCTGAAAATTAACTCATTACCATCGATGGTAACAAGTATGGCGTCCTCATCGATGCTCATGTTTAAGGTCTGGTAGAACAGTTTCACTAGCCTCGGGTAGTATCGATCCCCGAACGGCGTAAGCAGGGTCTTGAGCTGATTGTTGGTAATAAAGTCCGATGTCCACTGGGTGGACGCCGGATCTCTGAAACAAGAGGGATGTATTTCTCATTCGGCTTCAAAAATTTTTGCTCCCCACCAATCATCCAGTGTGATTGGAGCAGAGGGCGGGTTTGATGATGGTTGCGAGGTTTGTGGCGCTTTGTTGCGCGCCGACGGCGACCGAATCGCCATCCGTTTCTTAGGTTGTGGGTTTGGGCTTGAAGCCATTTGGTATTTAAAGGGTTTAAAGAGACAAGAAAAATTTTAGGGATGGGTAGATTTTACCTAAAAGAGTAGTCTTAACGGATCAGATGGTCGAAATCCGGCTGGAAACGGATCGAAAAGATTGAAAATCGCTTGCCCTAACCCCCTTGTTCGTCTCTTCTTCCTTTCGCTTGAAGATGAACAGGCGCCATTGCCTCTGCCATATTTATAGTTCCGCCTCGCTCGAGCGGTCATCTGTTCTCGCTCGAGCGAGAACAGAACTAGTTTTTATCATATACTATATCCTCGCTCGAGCGGTTATAATGCCTCGCTCGAGCGGTTCAAAGACCTCGCGCGAGCGGTCACTAGACCTCGCTCAAGCGAGAAGAAAATTTGAATTTTATGTAGTTAGTTCGGCGAACACAAGTGGTCGCTCGAGCGAGACCAGAGACGTTTCTGGGTACCTTCTTGCTCGTTTAGGTTTCCATACATCCCTAGTTTCATCAATTAAGAGTTCAGCGAAAAGTTGCTCAAATATTGTTTGAAATCCAAATATCTTAAAAAAGAAAACATACATAGCCTTCATAGTACCCGTAATTACATATTCTCAAACGAATGAAAACATTTAGTTGGCAATTTCGAACAATTTGGGATGTTGTTCTTTAACATCCGCCTCACGTTCCCACGTTGCCTCTTCGGCCGGATGGTTCTTCCATCGGACAAGCACTAAGGGAATCACTTTTGTTCGCAACACCTGTTCCTTCCGATCTAAAATTTCTACGGGTTCTTCAATCATGGTCATATCTTCATGCATTTCGAATGATTGGCCGCTCAGCACGTGATCAGGGTCATTGAGATATTTTCTAAGCATAGATACGTGGAACACGTTGTGTACCTGATCAAACAATGGTGGCAAACCAATGTGGTAGGCTACTTCTCCCACTCGACCCAAAACTTCAAACGGTCCAAGATAGCGGGACTTAGTTTCCTCTCTTCTCATCACTCCCTTCATCGGTGATACTTTCACGAATACATGTTCACCCACTTTAAAGTCTACACTAGTCCGCTTGATGTCAGCATAACTTTTTTGTCTGCTCTGAGCCGCCTTTAGTCTTTCCCTGATCATGCGGACAATGGCGATATCTTCAAGTAGCTCCGGTCCCAAAAGCGAATTTCTCACCAATTTCCTCCCAATTGATTGGCGACTTACATCGTCTTTACATAAGGCTTCATACGGTGCCATCCCAATGCTCGTGAAAACTATTATTATAAGCGAACTCAATCAATGGTAGATGTTGATCCCATGATCCTTGAAATTCTAACATACATGCCCTAAGCATGTCTTCAATGACTTGGTTGACCCTCTCGGCTTATTGTCTGCTTGTGGGTGAAATGTCGCATCGAATCCAACTTAGTTCCCATTCCTTCTTGGAATTTCCTCCAAAACTTTGATGTATATAATGGGTCTCGATGCAAACAATGCTACTTGGAATCCCATGTAAGGACGATCTCCTTCATATAAAGTTCTCATAATCTTCCCGCCGTACATCGTGTTATGCGGCAAGAAATGTCTTGACTTAGTCAATCTATCAACTACTACCCAAATGGCGTTATGCCTCCTTGCGATTCATGTAAATCGACTATGAAATCCATTGAGATAGATTCCCATTTCCATTCCGGTATGGGTAAAGGCGTAATAGGCTGCAAGGGTGTCTATGATCGATTTTCACTTGTTGGCACGCCAAACATCATGACACGATCACCACATCTTGTTTCAAACCTCTCCACCAGTAGTTCTTTCTCAGATCCTGATACATCTTTGTGCTCCCCCGGGGAATCGCTTAGCTTGCCCTGTGGGATTCATCAAGAATCGCTCGTCAGAACTCCGCATTGTCCGAATGCAAAGCCGCCTTGAATGTTAAGGAACCGCTCCTTTGATTGAAAATTCGAGGTAGTACCTTAAATTACATTTCGATGTATCCTTGTTAGAATCGGTCTTTCATCCGTAGTTCTCGTGATGTGTTCAAATATCACCGCTTCACCGATATGTTGGCTAAGAAGGCTGTGGCTTGTGGTTGTATGTCTGCACCACATAACGCTAGATCCTCCAACATCTTCCATCGACGTATACCCGAAATTAGTCTAGCCAGCTGGGCCGAACTCTTTCGACTCAAGGCGTCGGCCACTACGTTAGCTTTGCCTGGATGGTACTGTATAGAACAATCGTAATCTTTGAGGAATTCCATCCACCTACGCTGCCTCATATTCAGTTCCTTCTGTGTAAACAGGTATCTGAGGCTTTTGTGGTCAGTGAAGATTTCAAATGTTTCTCCGTATAGATAATGTTGCCATATCTTTAATGCGAATATGACTGCTGCTAGCTCCAGATCGTGTGTTGGGTAGTTCCTTTCGTGCTCTTTCAACTGCCTGGAGCCGTAAGCTATTACCTTTTTATATTGATTTAGTACACAACCCAAACCGTTATACGAAGCATCACTATAAACTGCGAATCCTCCACTGCCTGATGGAATGGCTAATACTGGAGCTGAGGTGAGCCTCTTCTTGAGTTCTTGAAAACTCTTCTCACACGCCTCACTCCACTCAAATCTTGAGTCCTTTCTTGTAAGTCTCGTAAGAGGTCCTGATATTTTTGAAAACCCCTCTACGAAACGTCGATAATAACCTGCCAGTCCGAGGAAACTTCGGATGTCTGTCACGGTTTTTGGTTGTTCCCAGTTCACTACTGCCTCGATCTTAGCGGGATCTACAGTGACACCATGCTTGGAGACGACATGTCCCAGAAAGCTAACCTTTTCTAGCCAAAACTCACATTTGCTGAGCTTGGCGTACAGCTGGTGTTCACGCAAGGTTCGTAGAGCGACACGTAAGTGTTCTTCATGCTCCGTTTTCGATTTTGAGTAGATTAGGATGTCATCAACAAATACTACCACACAGGAGTCTAAGTGTGGTTTAAACACTCGATTCATCAAGTCCATAAACGACGCTGGTGCATTCGTCAGTCCGAATGGCATCACTAAAAATTCATAGTGTCCATACCGTGTTCTGAAAGCCGTTTTCTGAATGTCCTCGGCCCTGACTCTTAACTGATGGTAACCAAATCTTAGGTCGATCTTGGAAAAATGTTTTGCACCCTGCAATTGGTCGAATAAGTCATCTATTCTTGGCAACGGATATCGATTCTTCACCGTGACTTTGTTCAATTGGCGGTAGTCGATGCACAACCGCATTGACCCATCTTTCTTTTTCACAAACAACACTGGTGCTCCCCACGGGGACACGCTTGGTCGTATGAATCCCCTGTCCATGAGCTCTTGTAATTGTTCTTTCAATTCTTTTAACTCTGCAGGGGCCATCCTATAGGGTGCCTTTGAAACAGGTTCCGTTCCTGGTGCTAAGTCGATTGCAAATTCTACTTCTCTCTCTGGAGGTAATCCTGGCAATTCTTCTGGGAATACATCTGGGAATTCTCGCACTACTGGTATCTCAGAGATAATATTCTTTTCTTCTTTATCTTCCTTCAAAAATGCCAAATAACCACTACACCCCTTTCGGATCAAAACGCTCGCTCGATCGATATGAGTGGTACGAGTCGACCTCTCCCTTGGAATCAAAACGATCTCCTCGTGTTAGGACGGAAAACAACCACTTTATCCTTGCGGTCCACCGCTATGCAATGGTGGATGAAATCCATGCCAAGGATTACGTCGAATCCTTGCATGTCCAACCATATTAAATTTGCGTCTAATTCGTGGACCGCGTGATCCTGAATGCTTACTACTACCGATTTGCAGACTAACTCTGTGTCCACTAATTCTCATGTTGGGATGGACACTGATAACACAAAGTCCAGCGTTTCCGGAATAATCTTCATCCTTTTTGCAAATCTAGGGGTGATGAAAGAGTGGGTAGACCCTCGGTCTATCAGCACTCGCGCGTCATGTGCTATGTAACACCCTTTCTCATAAATCTATAACGTACCTACAATGCATGCATATACGTACATAACATATACTTAATACAAAATTTTCACTCTTAAGTTTAATAACAGTTATATAGATATTTATCCTAATGGAAGATTCATTCTTTATCTAGAGTTGTATTGCAAACGAAATTCTTCATTTTAAAGGAAACCTCACCTTGGATAACGTCGTGTACACTCCCTGCTTCTGAATCACAGAGGCTCTCCTCTAATAACGAGATTGAATAGGTTGTGGCATGGAAGTTAGAGCCGTCTTTTCTTTGACTGTCTCAGGGCAATCTCTAATCATGTGGCCTATCTTGCCACACTTGAAACAACCTCGCATTCCCTGCCTACAGTCGGTTGTTTTGTGGGACTTGCCACATTTTGCACAAGTTTCTCTTGGTGATGAAGTAGCAGCTCTCGAAAAACCTTGTGGAGTTGTAGCCCTGTTGGAAAAAGTAGGACCTTGATACCTCATCGGTCTCCCTGATGCCAGCAACGGATAATTTTGATGAGTAGGTTGTTTCGCAGCCCTCCCATACCCTGTCTGGAATGACTGTTTCTGATTTGGTGCTACAAACCTCGGTTTCTTGTATACCGATTCATAACTCCCCGTCCTGCTCGGATCAATGCTTTCTCTACCTTGATGTTCCCTCTGACGGTATCGGTTATTGTTTTCTTCCTCAACCACCAATGCCTTACTCATTACTTCTCCATAAGTTTTCAGCTGGAAGGGCGCAACCCCTCCTCGAATGTCCGATCTTAAGCCCTGTTGGAACCTCTTCGCTTTCATCACGTCTGAGATTACGTAGTCTGGGGCGAAGCGAGCCAGTCTCATGAATTCCACTCCATACTCTCTCACGGTCATTCTTCCCTGTGATAGTTGTAAAAATTGGGTCTCCATCTGATTCCTCACAACTTCCGGAAAATATTGTTTGTTGAATTCTTCTACAAATTCGTCCCAAGTCCACGGCACATCTGGGGTTTCTTGTGCTCTCGTTCGCGAAACTGATTTCCACCAAGGTCCAGCTTCTCCATCTAACATATATGCTGCCCAACGGACGCTCTCATCCTCCGTGCATGTCAGTACGCTAAACACCTTCTCCATTTCTCCCAACCAGTTTTCGGCGGCCATCGTGTCTGCCTGTCCTGAAAAGTTGGGAGGTCTCATTCTTCTGAACTCGGTGAATGCTGAAGCCACTGAAGGTGTAAGTCCTACTGGAGGGGTAGGCGTTCGTTGTGGTTCTTGTATCTTATTTGCTAAGGGCCTTGTTGTGCCATGGCAGTTGCCATGGTCTCCATTGTGTGCATCATTCTCTGGCGTTCTTCTCTTTCTTCATTTCTTTCTCTCACCCTATCTTGTTCCCTCTGATCTCGATCCTGTCTATCTAGATCTCGCTCCTCTGCTTGAGTTTGGTTTCCTCCCTGGCCACTGCTCTCGGGAATCTCCCTGTTTCCCAATGGCACTCTGTTTGTAGGTGAGACTAACCCATCTCTCATCACAAAATTCCTATCGTGACCACCCCTGGGTCGGCCTCTCCCTCTAGGAAACATAACGGTCTGCATGAGCATTCATAATCTCGTTAGCAGAAGTCCCTATATTCTGACGATATGATAGTCAGAATCTCGGAAAGAAAGGCTCTGATACCAACTGTGACAGCCCGAATTTCAGCATCCCAAAATCCGTGCCATCTGCACGACCTCCAAGGCCGTGCCTTAAATTCATATCATAACTCGTCGATATATACAGCCAAACTGTAATTTAAGCACATGCGACTACTCTAAATCGAAATAAAAGACAATATAGTTGATCTCGCATATCGTCCTTGTCCCATGCCAATTCATGGACATAAGAACTTACCCAAATGTTTAATTGAAATTATTCATCCTAGACGTCTTATCAAGAGGCAGAAATTTAAAACACTCTAAATAAAGAGGCTCGATATACTAGCCATACATAGTATTCTCTCAACTCACTCTCTGAGTATGCAGCGGGTTTCCCAGAAGAATTCCTCAGGAGGAGGTTCCGACTCTTCTGTGGGCACGGACACCGATGCCCTTGGATTAACTTCACCCGAAGTCCTTGCTGCCGCTAGTCCTGGACCTGCGACGTATAGTCTAAGGGGTGAGCTACATCCTAGCTCAGAGGGAAAACAAAAGAACATATAGATCATCCTTCACACATATGTCGAATTTAACAAACATAAAATTCTCAAGAAAACGCTTATGTACAACAATTTGAGTAACAGGGGTAACCCAATGGTTCCGACCACTACTTAGCATAGTTTTGTTTCATCTCTTTATGAGTTTGGTTGTGAACTTGGCCTAATCACTTAAATCTTAACTTAAGTAATCCTCGAGCAATATAGCATCGAGCCCCGATGGAATACCCACCATCGTCGTCTAACTAGACAAATTGTTATGTGTCCTCGAATACCGCCGAGCCCATTTCTCATAGGCCGGGTCTATTCTCAATCTACATCCTCGATGTGTTATAAATGTCGGATTGGCCGCCGTACCGGTCACGGATATCCTGCCGAGTCAGTCGTGGTTATCCCGCCATGTCGGTGGGGTATTCTAATCAACCTTAAATAATAAAAATATCAATGTGCTTTACATATAGTTATTCACCGTGATTGTGCTAAATATATCACATTAGGCCTTATCACGTTATTTTTGTTTCTCTGTTGTTTTCTTACGCATCCTCGATGCCCCATGCTTCTATTTCACCTTTCTTTGATTGAACCACATTATCTTTCGTCCCCTGGGGACCTCAGGATTTTCCACATTGGAACACACACACACGCCCTTATCATGAGGGTTTATGGAATACACTATTTAAATAGACTATACTACACATATGAGTTCACAGAATAATGCACATGTTTCGAGAATATTCCCTACCACGTAGAATCTCAAGGCATGCCCGTCAGAGAGGTTATAACGCATCAACCTACATTTTTAAAAATAGTTTTAGAATAATCTAAAGTCATTGGGGTGTATGACCCCAAGTTCTCATTTTCGACAAAAAAACCAAGATCTGAGTGGTCACTGCACTTTCATGCTCAATTATCCTCGCTCGGCGGTCACTTGACTTTCGCCGGCGGTCTCTTGACCTCGCCGAGCGGTTAAATCGAGGTTTCAAATGATGGCAGTGGACCTCGCCGAGTGAGCTCCCTTTAGTTTCGGGGTCCGCACGAGCGAGCCCAGAGTCATGCTTATATTTGTTCATCCTCGCTCGAGCGAGCCTTTTTAGACCGCTCGAGCGAGGAACAACGATTTGTCCCTCGATCAAGATATGCTTCCACTCATCATTTACCCTTTATCTTATACAAGGAAACATTTAGCCAACCTCTTTCCTACTATTTAAAACATTCCTAGGCATCTATCATGTCCTTAACGTACCTCTGACGATGAAACCGCACCGGTCTGATTTATGATTTGAATATCTACTCGGTTATCCGGCCTCCCTGGTTCGTCCTCCCGTCGTTTCCTCTGATCTCCTTTGCCGACCTAAGTCTCAACGAACCCTAGTTCTCTACCAGGCTCTTTTCTTCTTTCTCTCTATATTCTCCTTCTCTCTATTTAGGTTAGAATAGATTTACGTAAGGGCTCCTCTCTCTCTTCTTCACTTTTATATCTAAAATTTTTTGGGACATACTAGTGTGTTTCTCACGTACACACTTAAAGTATTTGGGTCGTTTTGGTCTCCTTGTGAAACACATATACCTATGTGTGTATGCGTGCCGTGCACAAATCAGTGAAAAATCTGGGTTGTGACATTAACGATGTGTAGATATTAAGAAAAAATAGTAAAAGAGAGACAAAGTACTAATATTCATCAAAATAAACTCAAAGAACAATAAAAAGATGATTTAGCGTAAGAAGATGATTCGCTATATGTTGAAAGCTAGAAAATCGTAAAAGACGATTGAGCGTTGATGAAGAAAAGAAATAAAAAAATCGTAATTTACGATTCTCTAGAAGCGAAAGCAACACAAGAAGAAAAAGCGAGCAATCGCAAGAAAAATTATAATTAAAGAATCATCATAATAGGAGAAGCTAGAAAATCGTGGTTTACGATTTTCTTAAAAAGAGAAGAAAACTGACCTTGGTGATTTACGATTGTGCAAAAGAAAAGCTTCCCTACTACTGAACTAATACTGTTGATCATGTGAAAACTACCATCGACATGCACAGAATTAGAAGTTTGGTGAATTACAGATTTAAGAGGATTGATAAAGATAAACTCCGAAGATCTTTGCTGCTATTACCAAAGAAATAAAGTCGAAGCACTTCTAAAGTTTGAAAGCAAGGAAGAATAAAATTAGAAATTAGAGTTATATTAGGATACTTTTACTTTAGTAGTTTCTTTTATTAGAATTAGAAGTCCTGTAAACCGACCCCTTATGATCTATAAATAAGAGGGCCTGGTGTAGGAATAAACCATCAAAAAAATTCCCAGCATTAATTGATGACTGAGGTTGGGTTTTCTTTTCATCAAAATTAGAGTAGATTTTTATTGCTTTGTGGATTAGATATCAGAGGTTTCTCAAGAGCAATTGACGACTGCTATTGGGTGCTAAAGATTAATGTAGATATCCTAATTTCTCATAAGCAATTGACGACTATAGCTAAGGGGTGAAAGTTATATTTACTTTGCTTTCTAGTTTAGATTTTATTTGCTTTATTTACATGCTTTGTAAACATCTTCAAATTTTGATTTGAATTGACGACTCAGGTTAAAGCTTGCAAATTAGTGTAACGGTTTTTACTTTTTCATCTTCAATTTTCTAGAATTTGATTAACGCCCAGATTTTAGGAGATTGTTGATTAGATTAAATCTGTGTTAAGGA
This sequence comes from Chloranthus sessilifolius, assembly GCA_021018995.1. Lineage (NCBI taxonomy): Eukaryota > Viridiplantae > Streptophyta > Magnoliopsida > Chloranthales > Chloranthaceae > Chloranthus > Chloranthus sessilifolius. Next base: position 149,365,121 of record CM037584.1, on the reverse strand, counting down.
ATTTTAGTTTTTGATTGATGCCCAAATTCTAAAAGGTTGCAATACCGTATAACGGTACTGTTTATTTTTATAAATATCTGATGGCTGAAGATTGGGATTGACGACCTCAATCTGAAGAAGGATTAGGATTTATTTTATGCACTTCAGATTAAAAACTCATTCTATATTCATATTTCTCCAGTAGTTTAGAACCTTAAAAGATAAATATAAATTTTGAAATAGAAATATAGAGAAGATAATAACTTCTTCGTGGGAACGATCCTATACTAGGTCTATAATTTCTATTGTGCGCTTGCAATAGGTTAAGACTTAATTAGATACACACGTAAGTAGCGATGAAGTTTTTGGTGGTGCCATTGCCGGGGAAGTGATTTATCTTCTTATTTATACTTTCATTTTAAAAATAAATATTTATCTTTCTCTTTTTAAATTTCTTTATATTCTTATTTTCGTTGATCACTTCTTAATCTTTTTACAGGTTTATTCGGAGAAAGCAAAGCAAGGTTTCAACTTCCCCTAATCAGAGAAGTTGGAAGCTCATATTTATTTTCTCTCCCTGCTTTCTAAAATAAAAATCATATAAAACCAAACCAAAACTAAACATATTGCATTCTAGCCAACCTACCTTGATTCTAAATCAATATGAATATGGCAGGAGTAAATCAAAGTAGGGCTAAAATGATGGGGGAATACTATGCATGGACACCTCTTACACTACCCCCATGTACTCAAACCTCTATTGCCGGTTATTAGGCTTTCGAAATCAAGCCAAATATGCTTCAAATACTTCCTTCTTTTCGTGAGCTGATTGAGGAAGACCCCCAATGGCATTTAAATAATTTGCTAGAAATGTGTAACATTATTCGAATCAAAGAACTGAGAGGAGTATCCATTCATTTGAGACAATTCTCATATTCTCTTAGAGACGAGGTAAAGCAGTGGTTACACTCTTTACCCCAAGATTCGATTGCTAATTGGGAGGGATTGAAACGCGAATTCCTTATGAAGTACCTCCCAATGTGCAAAACGAATAGAATCCAACATCTTATTTTAACGTTCCATCAATTTCTGGATCAACCTCTTCAAGATAGTGTGTGATAGCCCGATTTTCCCCGGTTCGACAAAAACCTATACAATATTATTCTTTCTTCCTTACATCACAAACTCAGGGAAAATCGGACCATCGAGCCACATATATCACGATCCGAATACAGAATTTACTTGGTATGCCAAGAAAGGTAGCTTCAAAGCAAAAATATAGCAACAAAAGATTTCTTCTATGCTAAAAGACTAAATAAAAAGGGCCCAAAGAAAAACCACCGGTGATGGCCGACCATTTAAACAGTGGCCTACAAACACACTTACAAAATAAATCTTAATACAGTAATAACTCCCCAGATATACCCAGTCTATAATCCAAAAGACCTCAAAACCTCCATTAAACAAACCCCAAACATACCCATGTCCAAACCTTACCTAAGGTAAAATTCCACAAACGGGAGATCCCAAGCCTTTCTCTACAGCGGGATCCTGATCAACACCTGTACCTATGACTTATAGTTGAGAGATGAGCTACATCCCAGCCCAGTAGGGAAATAACTGAACATGTAAAGCTATCTTACTCACATATATTTAATGACATAAGCGAAGCATGATCTCATAAGCTGAAAATAGTTTAAAAGCATTTAAATTACCAAAAGCATGAACTGAATGCATTTGTTACTCTATATGTATTAACTTATTTTCAATTTTTATTCTCATAGGTCAGAAGATCTTTCTTGAAACTTAAATCAAATAACTTAAATAATTCCTTGAGCACTATAGCATCGAGCTCCCGATGGAATGCCCACCATCATCATCCAATTGAACTATATTTAAATGTAATATAGCCCAAATCCCTTTCTCCTAGGTGGTGAGGGATATAACTCATATACATCCCTGGGATGTCCTGCTGGTTTACGGATTAGCCGTCGTACCAGTTATGGATATTCTGCCGAGTCAGTCACGGGTATACCGCCGAGTCGATGCGGAATCTATGAACCTCAAATCCATTGTGAAAAATACATATAGTTTATCACCGTGTAATTGTGCTAATTATAATATTAAAAGTTTGTTCAATGCTCATTCTCATGGTTTCTCATTTGACTATACATCCCTGGGATGTCACATATTCATATGTATCACCTAGATGCTCACATCTCATTCACATCCCTAGGATGTCATATACTTACAAGCTTACTGGTTTCTTACTTAGTGTACACACATGCACACACACCTCTTTAATTCACATGTTTTCGTTCACTTTCAATTAACAAGCAATTAACTATGCTCTTAAAACACACATATATATATATATATATATTACATCACTACGTACATGATTTCGTAATCAAGGGTACATGTTCAGAGTATTCCTTACCTCACACACGGAGCCGTTCAAAGCGACAACACAGTCCTTATCGATGGCTTTCCACCCTCAATCTACATCACAAACATACCATGATACATCAAGGATTAAATCTACTCACTAAAAACCTAGACTTATTTAAGTGTTTCTCAAAAATGAGGCAGAAATGGGCAAGTTTATGCTAATATAGAGTTTGATGCAACTTTCCCCCTAAATTTTTACCCTTAAATCATTGGATTCATGAATTGGTTAAATCATGAAAGTTGTAGAATTCGTTGTCCTCTTTCCAACGCCGCAAGAATTGCATCAATCGGAGTTTGGAGTAAAACATTACGGCTGAAATACAGAAGCTGTGTCGGCAAGCACAATCAAAATCGATTAATCGATCCCAATATCAATTAATCAAAATTTTAAAATTGATTAATCGGTTTTCCCAAACTCCATTTTGTTTCCAGCCACTGGAAGTACCCATTTGATTAATTGATTAATCAAAACCAAACATCGATTAATTGAAATTTAATTTGATTAATCGGTTTCGTGCTGCAGTACACAGATTTGCTTTCTCTCAAACATCGATTAATCGGTTAATCGATTTTGATAGAAAAATAGCCCTTTTGGCTATACATCTTGCCTTCACCTTTTTTCAAAATTTTTCTTCTTTTATCTCTATTAATCCAACATTTTTACATTAAATCAAAGCTCAAACATCACTCACATCATCAATTAACAAAACCTTACCTCAAATCCAACGTATGAGTGATTCAAGGGCTTCGATCTAGAGCTAGGGTTCCTAGCCTCAATTCCATGAGATCCCACATGCGATTCCATTGGAATTTAAAGCTTGTATATGGTCTTCAAACCGCAAATCCCACGCACAAACCTTTTGCATTTACTCCCAAGCATTTACTCTTCCTTCTCTTTAACCTCTCTCTCTCTCCCTTCTTTAATTCCTAACCACCAACCAAATTCAAAGAGAAATAACTTCTCTTATCCTTTAGACTATTTAACCCAATTTCATATTTGGAACTAAGCACACACACCCATAACAGGTGTATGTGACCTAACTAAAGATCTAATACTACACGAGTGTGCACATTCACACCAAAACTAATCCAACCTAAGTCATCAAGTTGACTTTCACTTGATCGCACAAGTGACCAGATGAGCACGCATCCGGAGGTACACTATTCAAAGTTGGGCATGCATGCCAAAGTACACTCTTTAAAGTCAAAATTTTCAAGATGTTACAGAGATGGAGTCACCTCAAGCGTCTTCTCTATATGGGCCGTCATCATGGAGTCGCGAAATGATAAATAGTGCTCACTTTCTATGAAGGATTAAATGACCAAACTAGGCATATGGTTGATGTTGCCTGTAGTGGCATGTTTAGAACTTTAACAGCTGAGGATGCTTGGGAACTCTTTGATACCCTTAGCAAGGAAACAGTGCAACACCATGCACCGGGTGAGATTGACTCAGAGACGTCTAGGAATATACCCACTATCTAAGGAGGATTATATAAATTAAAGTCAATGACAAAAGGTCTTCCGAAGCTAAAGCTTTGGAAAGGAAAAATTCAATCTCTGGTGAGTATAAAATCGCACCCAACATTTAGACAAGGTGAAGCTTGTGGTCCTAACCATAGCCAAACTCAAATAGCTCCACAATGTCCTATTGGTCCTTTTTAACCCACAGAGGCCGAAGACCATACTGACGCTCAGGAAGCCCTGATACAGATGGCTGAAAGCTGGATGCAGCATGGTTAGATTCAAATGCAGTTACTCAATAATCTCCTGGAATCCATTACATGATTAGAAGCTCAGGTTAAGCAATTAATCATTTTTGCTAACTCGAGAGGCAGTAACTATTCATCCTCATGGCCAGTAGACACCCCAGGAGGACATATTATCAAGGGAGGTATATCAACTCTCCTTGACCGTTATTGAGCTCCTCGTGGACCTGTTGAGCTACCTACTCACCCATAGCAAAATCTTATAGCATATGTATATCATTATTAATATCATTATTATTAGTATTTTTTTTTCTTTTTGAGAATTTCATACGACTTATAATGTGTAAAATACATCAAATCGTATGAACATCTCTCTTTTTGTTTATAATCTTGTTTGAACGTATGGACTTACGAGCAACCGCGATTAAGAATGCTGAATCGTAGCGAGTATGATTCAATAGGTGAAGAGTCTTTTCAAACGGTTCATTGTTAACTAGAATTGTAAACGATAATTCTAGGGAACATGCAATTCCAATGGTCTGTCTTTTCAGTTACATTAGAATTCAGACCCATTATATTCATAAGGGAAACAAATAAACTTCACATTCAAGACTGCCACTACCCAACTACCCAAGCCTATAAGCCTATACTTTGACACGTGAACCCTTCCTTTCCCTATAAAACTAGGCCTTTACCTTCCTAAAAACTCATCTCTTTTGTCTTCCATCTTTCATAGCTAAATCCCATGACAGAAGAGCATAACCAGACCAATTTTAGTAAACAACTTGATAGAATTCTCAAAATACATAGAGCTGAGCTCCTGGCTGCAAAACAAAGAGTAGAAAATTTGAAGCGCCAGCGACCTAGTCGAGATGCTGAATCAACCACCAAGAGTACCCTTGATCCTAAACCTAACCCAAAGCCGAAACCATGTACCAAGAACTCTTCTTCCCCCATTTCCTAACCTTTATACCATTACAATCTACCCCGAATGCGTGTTCCTTTATAATAAGGATGGGTTGTATTTTCCAGTGTCATGTCTCATCCCATCCTTGATCTCCTCACCACTCCTCTCCATTACTTATACTTTCCCTATCAACTGTGTATATTATCTTCACATAGTCTTCGCAAGGAAGTAGTATAGGTAAAGGGTGATCTAGTGATGAGATCTAGATATGAGCTCACTTCCTTACGCTTCGAAGCACTCCCATTGTGGCATTGTATTTCTTTTATGGAAGACCTGTGATGTGCTCAGTTTGGGGGATACAAGATAAAGAAGGCCACAGAGGGAAGTGTTTTAACATGGTGACCCTACCAAGGAATGGATACTCCTTTGGTCGTGATCGCTACATATGTGTGTATCTAATTAAGTCTTAACCTATTGCAAGCACACAATGTAAGTTATAGAGCTAGTATAAGATCGTTCCCACGCAGAAGTTATTATCTTATTTATATTTCTATTTCAAAGTTTACATTCATCTTTTAAGGTTCTAAGCTACTGGAGAAATATGAATGAAGAATGGATTTTTAATCTAAAGTGCATAAAATAAATCCTAATCCTCCTACTTCAGATTAAGGTCATCAATCCCAATCTTCAGCCATCGGATAGTCATAAAAATAAACAGTACCATTACATCATATTGCAGTCTTCTAGAATTTGGTCGTTAATCAAAAACTAAAGTTTTTTAATACAGATTTAATCTAATCAATAATCTCTTAAAATATGGGCGTCAATCAAGTTTTAGAAAATTAAAGATGGAAAAGTAAAAACCGTTACAGTAATCTGCAAATTTTCCAACCTGAGTTACCAATTCAAATCAAAATTCGAAGATGTTTACAAAGCATATAAATAAAGCAAATAAAATCTAAACTAGAAAGCAAAGTAAATATATCTTTCACCCCTCAGCTGCAATCGTCAATTACTTCTGAGAAACTAGAATATCTACACTAATCATCAACACCCAATAGCAGTCATCAATTGCTCTTGAGTAACCTCTTATATCTAATTTACAAAGCAATAAAAATTTATTTTAATTTTGATCAAAAGAAAACCCAACCTCAGTCGTCAATTGATGCTGAGAATTTATTTGATGATTTATTCCTACACTAGGCCCTCTTATTTATAGATCATAAGGAGTCAATTTTACAAGACTTATAATTCTAATAAAAGAAACTACTAAAGTAAAAGTATCCTAATATAACTCTAATTCCAAATTTTATTCTTCCTTGCTTTCAAACTGTAGATGTGCTTCGGCTTTATTTTCTTAGTAATAACAACAAAGATCTTTAGAGTTTATCTTCATCAATCTTCTCAGATCCGTAATTCACTAAACTTCTAATTCTGTGCATGGTGGTAGTAGTTTTCTCATGATCAGCAGTAATAGTTCAGTAGTAGGGAAGCTTTTCTTTTGCACAATCGTCAATTACGATTATTTGTTTTCTTCTCTTTTTTTGAAAATCGTAAATCACGATTTTTTAGCTTCTATTATGACGATTCTTCAATTACTATTTTTCTTATGATTGCTCGCTTTTTCTTCTTGTTTTGCTTCCGCTTCTAGAGAATTGTAAATTGTGATTTTTTATTTCTTTACTTCATCAACGCTCAATCGTCTTTTACAATTTTCTAGCTTTCAACATATAGTGAATCGTCTTCTTATGCTAAATCATCTTTTTACTGCTCTTTGAGTTCATTTTGATGAATATTAGTACTTTGTCTCTCTTTTACTATTTTTTCTTAATATCTGTACATTGTTAACTTGTTAGTAGCAAACAAAGTCCTGGCATCACTAAGTTAAGGGTGATAAAATGATAAATTATGTGACCCCTAAACTTACGTTTAGCTAGTTCCATGCAAACAGGAAAACATAAAATATCTAAAACTATGAATTTAAATGCCACTTTCGTAGGGAGCACGTTGCATTGAGCATATGCAACAAGTCTTTAAACCCCTAGGGGATCCCTAGTAGAGGAGTTATAGTCTCCTGAATGTTTTCAGTGAAGTTACCTACAAACTTCAAATATATATTTTTTTCAAAATATTTTTCTTAAAGGAATAAAATCTATACTACTAGTTAAATTAATCATAATATGTTTAGTATGATTTTCAAAAATTCTAAATATTTTACCTTTACTTTCCATCACAGTAATTATCCTTGATCAGAACTCAACAATTTCAATTCTATATAGCGTGGAGTGTGTGCGTATCAGTGAAAAGTTTATTCATCATAGATTTTTATAAACTGCAGTTTTAGAAAATATTTTCATCCAAACTCTTACTATTGGCATACTCTAAAAAAATATCGAAATTTTTGGTTCTCTCACTATGATATGTACACGATAAATTCAAAGGACAATCAACTAAGATGGTAAATCTCATGGAATGGATAATCAATTCTGATCATATCACTTTTCGTTCATTCATAGAATCTATTTCATGCATCTATATTCGACTCATACTTTAGTAAATCGTAAATCACAAAGGTCTTTCCTTCGGCTTGTAATGGGGCTTTGGATTAAAAGAATTTCAAAGAAAGATAGAGAGGGTTCAAAAGTTTCTGACAATTTAGTTTTTCCTTCTCTATCTTCTTTCCTTTTTCAGTAAGTATCCAAAAAGTTGGATGACTTCTTTCCATTTTTTTTTTCTTTTTTCTTTTTTATGGCAGCCCGATTTTTCCCGATTCCACAAAACCAGTACAATATTTTTTTTTTTCCTTACCTCATAAACTCAGGGAAAATCGGACCGTCGGGTCGCACATATCACGATCTGAATATAGAATTTACTTGGTATACCAACACAGGTACAGTCAAAGTAAAATGTAGGAATAATAAAGGTTCTTTTATACGTAAAAATTGAATAAAACGGGCACACAAGAAAACCACCGGTGATAGTCGAGCATCACCTAAACAGTGGTTTCAAAAATATACCTATAGGATAAATCTTAATACAATAATAAATCCTAAGACATACCAAGTCCATCATCCAAAAGACCTCAAAGCATCCATTATACAAACCCAAAACATACCCATGTCCAAACCTCACCTAAGATAAAATTCCCCACACGGGAGAACCCAAGCCTTTCTCCGCAGCTAGATCCCGATCTACACCTGTACCTGTAATGTATAGTCGAGGGGTGAGCTACATTCTAGACCAATAAGGAAACAACTGAACATGTAAAGCTATCTTACTCACGCATATTTCATGACATATGCGAAGCATGATCTCATAAGCTGAAAATAGTTTAAAAGCATTTAAATTACTAAAAGCATGAGCTGAATGCACATATCACATATTATCTTTTTACACTACACATCTTATCTTTTACTTAACTTGTTCTCATTTCACAAAAGACTTGTGTCATAAACTTAAATCAAATAACTTAAATACTCCCCGAGCAATATAGCATCCAGCCCTAATGGAATACCCTCCATCGTCGTTCAATTGAACTATGTTTCAACTAAATACAAGCTTAGGTCCCGTTCACCGAGGCGACTTTGCATACCCATGACCCTCTTCGTAATTTCAGCACATGTTTGTACAGATTGGCCACCGTACCGGTCACGGATATCCTGCCAAGTCAGTCACGAGTATACCGCCGTGTCGGTGGGGTATTCTCCGAACCTTAAATCAATTGTGTAAAATACATATAGTTTATAACTATGTAATTGAGCCAATTGCAATATTCAAAGTTTGTTCAAGTCTCATTAACATAGTTTCACATTTCATATACATCCCTAGGATGTCACGCACTTATTAGCTTACTGGCTTCTTACTTAGTATACACCCACACATACACACATCTTTAATTTACATACTTAAACTCAATTTCGATTAACGAGCAAATAACTATGCCCTTAACACATGCATGTACATATCACATCACTACATACATGATTTCGTAATCAAGTGTATATGTTTAGAGTATTTCCTACCTCATGTGCTTCAACCCCAAGTATCAAGGTATAAAATAGCTCGTCATGCTCAATTCCAAGTGTTCATACCTAAATTACACAAGGTCATACACAAAGCATCAAGAACGATGCAAAAAGGAAAGGTACAAAGCCTTCCCAAACTCCAAAGTCCAAAACAGAATACACAGGAAAACTGTCAAAATCGATTAATCGATCCCAATATCGATTAATCAAAATTCCAAAATCAATTAATCAATTTCGGATCAATTAATCGAAGCTCCAAAATCTAATAATCGTTCCCAAAATTGATTAATCAGTTTTCCAGATCCAAAGTTTTTCAGCCACTGGCTATGCTCAGTCAATTAATCGATTTCAAATCGATTAATGTAAAACCAAAAATCAATTAATCAAATTAAATTCAATTAATAGGTTTCGAACTGTAGCCTTAAGTTTTGCCTTCTGACAAAAATTGATTAATCGATTAATCGATTTTGACAGCAAAATAACCCTTTTCGGTTGTACATCTAGCTTTCACCCTTTTCTCAAATTTTCTTCTCTTCCCTCTTTTAATCCAACATTTATATAATAAATTAAAGCTCAAACTCACACACATCATCAATTAACAAAACCATACCTCAAATCTAACGTATGAGTGATACAAGGGCTTGGATCTAGAACTAGGGTTCCTAGCCTTAACTCCAAGAGATCGCACGTGCGATTCCGTTGAAAATTAAATCGCATGTACGGTCTTCAATCCGCAATCCCACGCACAAATCTTTTGCATTTACTCCCAAGTATTAACTCTTTTTTCTCTCTAACCTCTCTCTCTCTCTCCCTTCTTAAATTCCTAACAACCACAAAACAAAGAATTTATTTTCTCTTATGGAATTTATTATAACCCAAATTTGGGTATAGAACATACATACACATTGATAGGTGTATATGACCCTACTAAAAGATCTAACATCACTCAAGTGTATATTTCTACACCAAATCTAATCTAACCTCACTCATCAAGTTGATTTTTACTTGTTTAAACAAATGACCAGACGGGCATGCATCCCAAGGCATACTATTCAAAGTCGGGCACGCATCTCGAGGTACTCTTTAAAGTCAAGTTTTTAGGATGCTATATTCTTCCCACCTTATAAAAAATTTTACCTCGAAAATTGCCCTAAGTAACCAGGTCTTACCATGCACATCAAGTTGAACACTCACGTCTAGATATGAATCGATTCATACACAAACAAATTTGGGGTTGTTACATTCTTCCCTCCATAGGAACTTTTGTCCTTGAAAATTGACAACGACACTTTCGAACACTAATTCACTAACAACGATTCCTGCTAACAAGAACTTACCCATAATGATGAAACGAAGAAATCAATTTCTTATAATCATTCAATTAACTATCCACGTTGAGTTCACAACGAAAGACTGAATTTTTTATTCAACCAAATTATCCATCATCCTGTATGAAAATCCACATATCACTGGATCGGCGTACGACCGATTATCAAATAAGGTAACCATTTATTAAACTATATTTCTACAATATCAACTATAACAAATACTATCCATGAAATTTTCAACCCAAAACTAACCACATGGATCATAATTGAAATTTAACTATCGCTATAAGGGAAAAGAAGACTATCCAACCATTAATTATCAACATGTACCATTAATTGCAATAAAGATTTCCACATGCATGGATCAACAGATGAGCGAATAGCATTGATCATACATCCAAAACACCATATTAACATGTTCTGAGATTAAACACACATGATAAGGTATAGACAACTGCTTGCATTGATCGATGATGTCTCACACCGAAGTCCTATTCTTCTTCGGTTTCGAGCTGTCCCTTACCTGATGGCTCATCTCTCCACCATTGAAACATGCACCAGTTGTCCACTCACACTTGACTGCTCGATGTCATCCTCCGTGTCTTGGGCATGATTTACCTGCCGCCTTGGAAGAAGTGGGTGGAGCCTGTTGTATTCGCGACACTCTAGTTGTTGTAGGATTCGAAAGGCAAAAATTCACTTTCGGTGTGGACATAGACGGTCCTGCATACATTGTCTGAGTAGGTTGAGAGGGTGCTCGCACTAAGAATCTTGGCCTCTCGTCTGCCCGCAAATAATTACTCGGTCTCCCTAAATTCGTTACAGTTTCACTTCGCTGCTTTTATTTCTTGTACATGTCTCCTATGGTTTTCTCTGCAACCAACGCCTTACCCATCACATCGGCGTAAGTCTCTAATTTCCATACGAACACACATATACATTGTCATGAATAATATTCACTTCGATTTTCTTTAATTACCTCGAAACCAATTCAATCCGAGGTCAGCGACACCGAAAGGAATTTTTGTCCTCATAGATGCACGACAGGTAATCTGAGCAATAACTCAAATATCACTAATGTATAAAAATATTCGCAACTACAAAACCTCAAGTCACACTCACTTATCCCCCTAGTAGTCCACAAATCGACCCAGGTCACTTGACACAATCACATACTCACATCTTTAATTCACATACTTAAACTCAATTTCGTATAATGAGCAAATAACTATGCTCTTAACACACGCATGTACATATCACATCACTACATACATGATTTCGTAATCAAGTGTACATGTTCAGAGTATTTCGTCCCTCACATGCTTCAACTCCAAGCATCAAAGTCCAAAATAGCTCCTCATGCTCAATTCCAAGTGTTCACACTTAAAGTACACAAGGTCATACACAAAGCATCAAGAACGATGCAAAAAGAAAGGTACAAAGTCTTCCCAAAGCTCCAAAGTCCAAAACATAATACACTGGAAAACTGTCACAATTGATTAATCGATCCCAATATCGTTTAATCGAAATTTTAAAATCGATTAATCGATCCCAAATTGATGAATCGAAGCTCCAAAATCTATTAATCGATCCCAAAATCGATTAATCGATTTTCCAGAACCAAACTTTTCCAGCCACTGGCTGTGCTCAGTCGATTAATCGATTTCAAATCGATTAATCATAAACCAAAAATTGATTAATTGAATTAAATTTGATTAAACAGTTTCGAGCTATAGCCTTTAGTTTTGCCTTCTAACAAAAATCGATTAATCGATTTTGACAGCAAAACAACCCTTTTCGGCTGTACATCTAACTTTCACCCTTTTCCCATTTTTTCTTCTCTTCCCTCTTTAATCCAACATTTATACATTAAATTAAAGCTCAAACATCATACACATCATCAATTAATAAAACCTTACCTAAAATCCAACGTATGAGTGATTCAAGGGCTTGGATTTAGAGCTAGGGTTCCTAGCCTCAACTCCACGAGATCCCACATGCGATTCCGTCGGAATTTAAAGCTCGTGTACAGTTTCAGTCTGCAATCTCACGCACAAATTTTATGCATTTACTCCTAAGCATTTACTCTTCTTTCTCTCTAACCTCCCTCTCTCCCTTCTTAAATTCCTAATAACCACAAAATAGAGAATTTATTTTCTCTTATGTAATTTATTATAACCCAAACTTGAGTATAGAACACACATACACATTAATAGGTGTATATGACCCTACTAAAAGATCTAACAAAACCCAAGTGTGTATTTCTACACCAAACCTAATCTAACCTCACTCATCAAGTTGATTTTCACTTGATCAAACAAATGACCAGACAGGCATGCATCCCGATGTATACTATTCAAAGTCGGGCATCCATCCCAAGGTACACTCTTTAAAGTCAAAATTTTTTAGGATGTTTCATTCTTCCCAGCTTATAAAATTTTCATCCTCGAAAATTTCCCTAGGTAACTAGGTCTTACCATGCACCTCAAGTTGAACACTAACGTCCAGATATGAATCGATTTATACACAAAATAAATTCGAGGTTGTTACATTCTTCCCTCCATAAGAATATTCGTTACCGAAAATTGACGACGACACTTCCGAACACTAACTCACTAACAACGATTCCTATTAACAAGAACTTACCCATAATGATGAAACGAAGAAATGAATTTCTTATAATCATTTAATTAACTATCCACATTGAGTTCACAACGAAAGACTGAATTTTTTCTTCAAACAAATTATCCTTTATCCTGCATGAAAATCCACATATCACTAGATCGGCATACCACCGATTATCCAATAAGGTAATCATTTGTTAAACTATATTTCTACAAAATCAACCACAATATATACTATCCATGAAATTGTCACCCCAAAACTAACCACATGGATCATAATTGAAATTTAACCATTGCTATAAGGGAAAAAAAACTGTCCAACCATTAATTGTCAACATGTACCATTAATTGCAATAAAGATCCCCACATACATGTATCAACAGATGAGCGAATAGCATCGACCATACATCCAAAACACCATATTAACATGTTCTGAGATTAAACAAACACGATAAGGTATACACAATAGTTTGCATTGATCGATGACGTCTCACACCGAAGTCATCCTATTCGTCTTCGGCTCTGGGCAATCCCTTACCTGATGGCCCATCTGTCCACAATTGAAACATGCACCCGTTGTCCACTTACTTTATTGCTTGATGTCGTTTGGGTTGATAAACGCACCGGCATCGTTTATGGACTTAATGAACCGGGTGTTTAAACCCCATCTGGATTCTTGCGTCGTAGTGTTTGTCGACGACATTTTGATATATTCCAAGTCAGAAGAGGAGCATGAGAAGCATCTAAGACTCGCTCTATAAACTTTGCGTGAACACCAACTTTACGCCAAACTCAGCAAATGCGAATTTTGGTTAGAAGAGGTTAGCTTTTTGGGACATGTCGTCTCCAAGCATGATGTCACAGTGGATCCGTCCAAAATCGAAGCAGTAGTGAATTGGGAACAGCCTAAGATAGTGACCGATATCCATAGTTTCCTTAGACTGGCAGGTTACTATAGACGTTTTGTTGAGGGGTTTTCAAAAATATCCGGACCTCTCACAAGACTTACAAGGAAGGATGCGAGATTCGAATGGAGTGAGGTGTGCGAGAAGAGTTTTTAAGAACTCAAAACGAGACTCACTTGACTCGATTTAGCGATTCCTTGAGCGTTAGGGGGATTCACGATTGCGAGTGATGCTTCGTACAATGGTTTGGGTTGCGTGCTCAACCAACACATGAAGGTGATAGCTTATGGGTCGAGACAGTTGAAAGAACATGAGAAGAACTATCCGACACATGACCTAGAGCTAGCAGCAGTCATATTTGCGTTGAAGATTTGGCGATACTATTTATACGGTGAGACCTTCGAGATTTTCACCGATCATAAAAGCCTCAGATACTTGTTCACACAGAAGGAACTAAATATGAGACAATGCAGATGGATGGAGTTTCTTAAGGACTATGACTGTTGCATACAGTATCATCCAGGTAAGGCTAACGTAGTAGCCGATGCCCTGAGTCGAAAGGGTCCAGCTCTGTTGGCTAGTTTGGTTCTGGGTATGCATAGATGGAAGTTGTTTGAAGATCTTTCGATGTATGATGCAAATATTGAGCCACGCACTACAGGGGCCTTTTTGGCTAACATATCAGTGAGACCAGTAATATTTGAGCACATCCATGAGCTACAGATGAGGGACCCAGCGTTAATGAAGAGTCATCAAGACATAACTGAGGGCATCAGATCAGATTTATCAATCAAGGAGGATGGTTCCTTGTTGTTCAAGGGTCGACTCTGTATTTCGGACAATGTTGAGCTAAAGCGAACTATCCTTGACGAGTCACACAAATCAAGTTACGCGATACACCCAGGCAGCACAAAAATGTACCAAGATCTGAAAAGGAATTACTGGTGGAGAGGTTTAAAACAAGATGTAGCAGAATACGTTTCACGATGTTTGATGTGTCAACAAGTGAAGATTGATCATAGACACCCTGCAGGATTGTTGCAACCTCTACCAATACCAGAATGGAAATGGGAATCAATATCTATGGATTTCATCGTTGGACTACCGCGTACGGCAAAGAAATATAATGCCATCTGGGTAATCGTGGACCGATTGACCAAGTCAGCACACTTCCTACCTTACAACACGATGTATACAACAGGAAAGCTAGCGGAACTCTATATGAAAGAAATAGTACACCTACACGGAATCCCAAGTAGCATTGTCTCCGATCGAGATCCGTTATATACATCAAAATTCTGGAAGAAGTTTTAGGAAGGGATGGGGACACGATTAGATTTCAGTTCAGCTTTCCATCCGTAATCAGACGGACAAACAGAACGGGTAAATCAAGTAATAGAAGACATGCTCAGAGCTTGTATGTTGGAAATGCAAGAATCGTGGGATCAATATTTACCGTTAATCGAATTTGCATATAATAACAGTTTCCAAACAAGCATCGGAATGGCACCATATGAAGCATTATACGGAAGGCGGTGTAAATCGCCCATCAATTGGGAGGAAATCGGTGAAAATTTTGTTTTAGGGCTCGAGTTGCTAAAAGAGAATGCCACAGTCGTCCGAATCATTAGGGAGAAACTTAAGTCGGCTCAAAGCAGACAGAAAAGCTACGCTGATATCAAGCGGACCAACGTCGATTATAAGGTGGGTGAACACGTGTTTGTCAAGGTATCACCTATGAAGGGCGTGATGAGATTTGGAAAGAGGGGGAAATTGAGTCCACGATATCTTGGACCATTGGAAGTTTTTGGCCGAGTTGGTGAAGTTGCATATCGCATCAGCTTACCTCCGGTGTTCGATTGAGTACATAACGTTTTCCACGTTTCTATGCTCAGGAAATATGTGAATGACCCTTCCCACATTTTGAAAGGTCAATCACTAGAGATGTGTGAAGACATGAGCATGATAGAAGAGCCGGCGATCGGATAGAAAGGAGCAAGTACTACGCGCCAAAATCATTCCCTTAGTACTTGTTCGATGGAAGAATCATCTGACCGAAGAAGCAACATGGGAACGGGAGGCTGATGTCAAAGAACAATACCCCAAGTTGTTTGAGAGGGTCAATTAGAATTGTTGTAAATAGTGACGTCACATAACACTTTGATTTCAAGTATAAATTTCAATATTTTTCTAGCCTAAACTGTTTATTACGGCGGACCCCTCATGCATTTCCGATCACCGTGTTAGGGGTGATTTGAATCACAATGTTTCCGAACGTAAGAACGGAGGAAGACAAGATACGAGCTTATGGATGACCGAATCATGTGATGGGCTCGCTCGAGCGAGACTTCACACTCGCTCGAGCGCGAGCTACATAAAATAACAAACGTGATGTGTTTTGGGCTCGCTCGAGCGAGAAATAGTGACCGCTCGAGCGAGGTGTATTTGTCGCTCGAGCGAGGATTCCAAGCCGCTCGAGCGAGGCCAAATTTTTATGCCAGTTACCGTTCTGTGATCGCTCGAGCGATAACTAACGACCGCTCGAGCGAGGACAGACTATATATAGTGGATAGATTGCTAAACACCCATTTCTTCTTCACGCGAGGAGTTTGGTGCCGAGCGAGGGTCTAGGGTTTTCATTTTCAAGCATTTTCCGTCCGATTCAAGCCGGATTCGAAAAATCTGAACCGTCCAAACCATTTTCCTAGGTAAAATCTACCTTCTCCACACTCCTTTACGTTTTTAAACTCTATCACTCTAATGGCTTCTTCAAGCCCTAATCCCCAACCGAGGAAGCGAATGGCGACCCGATCGCCATCATCGCAAAACAAGGCACCACAACAACAACCACCTCCACCACCGGTACCCATCCCGATCCAACTTGATGATTGGTGGGGCACGAAAGAAATGGAACCCGAGTGGGAAATTCATCCCTCGTGCTTTATTGATCCGACATCCATGAAATGGACATCGGATTTCCTGACAAACCACCAACTCCGACCTTTACTTACACCATTTGGACCTCGGTACTATCCGAGATTAGTCCGATTATTTTATCAGACCCTCAAGACCAATGTAAATGAAGACACCATCCGCGTCACAATTGACGGGAAGGATCTGTCTTTTGGAGGCGGCGATGTATCCACTGTCATGAACTGCCCTCTCACCTACACCCCGACCCCAAACACACAACCTCCACTTGTTGGGAACGTCGGGTTTCCGACGATCATTCATGATATTACTAGCGGCGCGTCCGCATCGGGTCAGTCCATCACCCGATCCCAGTTACCACCACACATGTGGTTTTTAGACATCATTTTCAAGAAAAATTTACACCCTACCGGTCATGACCAAGAGTGTCGTGACACCTTTTTACGAGCCTTGCACTCCGCCTTCCACAATAGGTGGTTTAGCGCCCCAATGGTCGTCATTAAAGGCATGGTGCATGCCTATAAAAGAAATGTTAGGGGCGTTATTCCTCCGCCGATAAACCGCCTCCCATACGCACGTCTTATATCCCGACTCCTTGGTGCGAGTAATGGAAAGGATGGATTCAAGATCAACACCAATGAGTTGTCGCTTACCGATAATGTTGTACCCTACATAGCCCAAGACCTCAGCCGAAACCTAAAGGGGCTTCAAAACAGTGTGAACAAGAAAAGAGATCGTCAGGCTGCAAGGCAAGTACCACAGCAACCATCAACAGGATTAGCTACTCCCTCCTGCCTCCAAATCACGCATACCACCGACACCAGTATGTTTGGGGGGATTCTCCAACAGTGCAGACCGACTACATCGCGGTTCCGGGAGCCGCTTCTCATTGACCTCATGGGTCGAGCATATCCATAAGCGTCGGCAAGTTGCGATGCCATTTTGGGACATCTAGTTCGGGCCAGCTGCTAGGACCACTCTGAGAGGGTGCCACCGGAGAGACCGTTGGTGAGGGCGAGGGAGACGATGCGGAGAGTGATGAGGAATGGGACACAGGCGATGACGACGATGAGTACGAGGAGGGTGATGACTAGGTCGCTATGGATATTTTTTTTTTTTTTATATTGTGAAACTAAAAATTTTGTTGGTATGATGAATGGTTGATACTGCTGTGACATGATTGTCACAAATTATAATTTGTGAGCACTAAATATTTGTTATATATATATGTTTTGATTAGATGAGCTTGATAGAATGACTGTAGAACATGACAAAAGTTTTCATGCGTGGTGTGGTATGAACATCTTTTAAATTCGAATAATGATCGTTTATCAGGTTCTAAACTCATCAGGCCGTTTCAGGTGATTGTATTATTGGTTATACAAACACTTGTAATCTTTAAATAGATCTTTTCGGGTCACTGGACCATACGACTAACTAATAAATGAGTAATGAGTTAATCAAGGACACAGCCGTAAAATATGTAGTCACATTACCTTAGGTCATGATCGATTTTCGAGGGCAAAAATCTTATAAGGTGGGGTGAATGTAACAACCCCAGATTTTCGGAACCGTACAAGCCATGTGCCACGCACGTGTATGTGTGGTTCACAAGGAAACCTGGGTCAACATATGCGCACGGTGTGTATATGTGTGAAACATATTATATTTTTCCCTTCCTTTCACTATATAAGTGAAAGTGGAGAGAAGTCTCTCCCCTATGTAACATAATTTAAACCTAAATAGAGAGGAGGAAAATAGAGAAAGAGAAAAGAGAGTCTTGTAGAGAAGAAAGGCTAAGGCCTTGTTGGAGTGTAAACCGGTGGAAGACCTAGAGAGAAGGTCGGACCAGAAACGTAGAGATCTCTTGAGTAACAGGATTGAGCGTTAGATCGAGCCGATTACGAGATCCGCCGATTTAGGTAAGAGATAATGCTTGAGAAGTGCTTAGGTATGTCTTAATGATAACCTACAATGTTTTGGGCAATGGCCGATTAATTATATTTAAGATTTAAGGAAATAGGATAGATTTATTGAAGAATCACGGAGTGAAGGTTTCCGCCCCTCGCTCGAGCGATCTAAACGTCTCGCTCGAGCGAGGACAGAATATATATCTGAGAATAGTCCGCTCTGGGCTCGCTCGAGCGAGACCCTTATAGAAGGAATAAGCTCGCTTGAGCGAGGTATCACTTTAGGCTTCAGACACCTCGCTTTAACTGCTCGAGCGAGGATAAGAGCCCGCTCGAGCGAGGCTTCGCAACCGCTCGAGCGAGATTAAGAGGTCGCTCGAGCGAGGCTAAGCAACCGCTCGAGCGAGGTACCAAAACTAAAATTAAATTCTTTTATGTATACAAATATACCTCATGTGAACTATGCGCTCTAGGAGTGCTAGTGACCACTGATGACCATTCTAAGGCATGTCCTTTCGCATGAAATGTAGATTGACGTGAGATCAGTACGTGTCATCACTATGAGAAGGGACCACTGGGTTTTGCCTTGAGGTAGGGAACCTTATCAAAAAATGTACATTGTTCAATTTCGCATATGTGTAGTATAGATTTAATTGCTAAACTAAGTATCTCATCATGTCACATAAATAGAGCGTGCATGTGTAGACTTCAGAAAATGAAGCCAGAGGTCCCAAGGGGACGCAAGAACTACAAGATGAATACCTATATGATACGATATATCAGTAGCATCCCAGGGGTGCAGATGAGAAGCAGTGGGAAAAAGAAAGTAAGGTGATAAGGCCTAATATATTAAAAATTAGCACAATCACGGTGAATAACTACATGTAAAGCACACTTGATATTTTTGTTATTTAAGGTTTGTTTAGAATACCCCCACCGGCGTGGCGGGATACCCACGACTCGGCGGGATATCCGTGACGATCAGCGGTTAATCATATCTGATAGCACATCTCAGGGATGTAGATTTAACAGTAGACCCCGCCACCTAGGAGAAAGGGGCTTGGGGCAGTATTCCCAGGGAATACAAAATTGATAACTGTCTAGTTAGACGACGATGGTGGGTATTCCATCGGGGCTCGATGCTATATTGCTCGGGGACTATTTAAGTTAAAGAGTTAAGTTATTAGGCCGAATTCACAACTAAACGAGTAAGATGAGAAAGAACAAAACCATGCAAAGTAAGTAGTTGTATTCATCTTTCCCTTTAGTTATTTCGATTGTCCTTCCAGATAGTAACAGCAGATAAACTATATTTTTCTTTTACTGCACAACATATATGTCAGAATTAATCTATATGTTCTTTATGTTTCTCTACTGAGCTAGGAAGTAGCTCACCCCTTAGACTATATGTCGCAGGTGCAACACTCGCGGCAACACAGGCTTCGAGAGACATTGATCCAAAAGGTTTGGATTTCGCGGATGGAGAAGAGTTAGAACCTCCTCCTGAGGAATTCTTTTAGAAGTCCCTTACGTTTAGAAGTGGTGAGTAGAGAGTACTCGTGGCTTGGCATGTCAAGTCCTTTCTTTTAAATGTAATTAAATACTATACTTTCCTTTTGACAAACCATCGGGGGTGATATGATTGTCACCAATGGTTCGGGACAGTTCCTTTGCTCATGAATTGGCATGAGACCGGAACTATCTGTTGGTTGCTAGACTTTGATGAAACACGGGGACTTAGTTAGTTCAAAGCTTTGGTATTTTGAATTGTTGGCTTTTACTTGTTAATTGATGTTCCGCATAGATATAAGGTGCATGACCTCGAGGGTCGTGATGATGGCATGGATTTTGGAGCGACGAAATTTGGGCTGTCACATGGTCTCCCTAGACCAATTACAGTTTCAATTCACTGCTTTTGTTTCTTGTATGTCTTCTATGGTTTTCTCTGCAACCAACGCCTTACCCAATACATTGGCGTAAATCTCTAATTCCTACATGAAAATACAAATACTTCGCCACAAATAATATTCACTTCAGTTTTCTTCAATTACCTCGAAACCAATTCAATCCGAGGTTCGTAGCTATTTCTTAGTGCCACCCATCTGCGTATCCTCACCAAGAATCAACATCCTCTTGCCTAGGTCGTCACAATCTCCCCATCGAAAGAAATTTTTGTCCTCGAAGATGCATGGAAGGTAATCTGAGTAACAACTCAATTATCACTAATGTATGCAAATATTCGCAACTACAAAACCTCAAGTCACACGCACTTATCCCCCTTGTAGTCCACACATCGACCCAGGTCACTTGGCACAATCACACACTCACATCTTTAATTCACTTAAACTCAATTTCAATTAACGAGCAAATAACTATGCTCTTAACACATGCATGTACATAACACATCAATACATACATGATTTTGTAATCAAGTGTACATGTTCAGAGTATTCCCCACCTCACGTGCTTCAACCCCAAGCATCACGGTCCAAAATAGCTCCTCATGTTCAATTCCAAGTGTTCACTCCTAAAGTACACAACGTCATACATTAAGCATCACGAACTATGCAAAAAGGAAAGGTACAAAGCCTTCCCAAAACTCCAAATTCCAAAGCAGAACACGTAGGAAAACTGTCAAAATTGATTAATCGATCCCAATATCAATTAATCGAAATTCCAAAATCGATTAATCGATCCCAAATTGATTAATCGAAGCTCCAAAATCGATTAATCGGTTTTCCAGAACCAAACTTTTCTAGCCACTGGTTGTGCTCAGTCGATTAATCGATTTCAAATCGATTAATCAAAAACTAAAAATTGATTAATCAAATTAAATTCGAATAATCTGTTTCGAGCTATAGCCTTCAGTTTTGCCTTCTGACAAAAATCGATTAATCGATTTTGACAGCAAAACAACCCTTTTCGACTGTACATCTAGCTTTCAACCTTTTCTAAATTTTTCTTCTCTTCCCTCTTTTAATCCAATATTTATACATTAAATTAAAGCTCAAATATCACACACAACATTAATTAACAAAACCTTACCTCAAATCCAATGTATGAATGATTCAAGGGCTTGGATCTAGAGCTAGGGTTCCTAGCCACAACTCCACGAGTTCCCCCGTGCGATTCCATCAGAATTTAAAGCTCGTCTACCGTCTTCAATTCGCAATCCCACGCACAAATCTTTTGCATTTATTCCCAAGCATTTACTCTTCTTTCTCTCTAACCTCTCTCTCTCTCCCTTCTTACATTCCTAACAACCACAAAATAGTGAATTTATTTTCTCTTATGAAATTTATTATAACCCAAACTTGGGTATAGAACACACATACACATTGATAGGTGTATATGACTGAACTAAAAGATCAAACATCACCCAAGTGGGTATTTCTACACCAAACCTAATCTAACCGCACTCATCAAGTTAATTTTCACTTGATCAAAAAAATGATCAGACGAGCACGCATCTCGAGGTACACTATTTAAAGTCGGGCATGCTTCTCGAGGTACCCTCTTTAAAGTCAAAAGTTTTTAGGATGTTACATTCTTCCCACCTTATAAAATTTTCATCCTCGAAAATTGACCTAAGTAACCAGGTCTTACAATGCACATCAAGTTGAACACTCTCATCCAGATATGAATTGATTTATACACAAAATAAATTTCGGGTTGTTACATTCTTCCCTCCATAGGAATTTTCGTCTTCGAAAATTGACGACGACACTTCCGAACACTAACACAGTAACAACGATTCATCTTAACAAAAGCTTACCCATAATGATGACACGAAAAAATGAATTTCTTATAATCATTTAATTAACTATCCACATTGAGTTCACAACGAAAGACTGAATTTTTTCTTCAACCAAATTATCTGTCATCCTGTATGAAAATCTATAAATCACTAGATCGGCGTACCACCGATTATCCAATAAGGTAATCATTTGTTAAACTATATTTCAACAAAATAGACCACAACATATACTATCCATGAAATTTTCAACCCACAACTAACCACATGGATCATAATTGAAATTTAACCATCGCTATAAGCGTAAAGAAAACCGTCTAACCATCAATTGTCAACATGTACCATTAATTACAATAAAGATCCCCACATACATGTATCAATAGATGAGCGAATAGCATCGATCATACATCTAAAACACCATATTAACATGTTCTGAGATTAAACACACACGATATTAACAGTTTGCATTGATCGATGACATCTCACACTGAAGTTGTCCTATTCTTCTTCGGTTTCGGCAGTCCCATACCTGATGGCCCATCTGTCCACAATTGAAACATGCACTCGTCCACTTACACTTGACTGCTCGATGTCGTCCTCCGCGTCTTCGGCATGATTTACCTACCGCCATTGAAGAAGTGGGTGGAGCCTGTTATATTCACGACACTCCAGTTGTTGTAGGATTTGAAAGGTGAAAAGTTACTTTTAGCTTGGACATAGACGGTCCTACATACACGATCTGAGTAGGTTGAGAGGGTGCTGGCAGTAAGAATCTTGGCCTCTCGTCCCCTCATAATTACTCGGTGTCCTTAGATCCGTTACAGTTTCACTTCGCTACTTTATTTTCTTGTACATGTCTTCTATGATTTTCATTGCAACCAACGCCTTACCCATCACATCGGCATAAGTCTCTAATTCCCACATGAACACACATATACATCGCCATGAATAATATTCACTTCAATTTTCTTCAATTACCTCGAAACCAATTCAATCCGAGGTCCACGGCTATTTCTCATCGCCACCCATATGCGTATCCTCGCCAAGAATTAACATCCTCTTGCCCAAGTTGTCACAATCTCCCCACCGAAAGAAATTTTTGTCCTCAAAGATGCACGAAAGGTAATCTGAGTAACAACTCAATTATCACTAATGTATGCAAATATTCGCAACTACAAAACCTCAAGCCACATGCACTTATCCCCCTCGTAGTCCACACATCGACCCAGGTCACTTGACACAATCACACACTCACATCTTTAATTCGCATACTTAAACCCAATTTTGATTAACAAGCAAATAATTATGCTCTTAACACACGCATGTACATAACACATCAATACATACATGATTTCGTAATCAAGTGTACATGTTCAGAGTATTCCCTACCTCACGCGCTTCAACCCCAAGCATCAAGGTCCAAAATAGCTCCTCATGCTCAATTCCAAGTGTTCACTCCTAAAGTACACAACGTCATACACAAATCATCACGAACAATGCAAAAAGGAAAGGTACAAAGCCTACCCAATACTCTAAATTCCAAAACATAACACACGAGAAAACTGTCAAAATCGATTAATTGATCCCAATATAGATTAATCAAAATTCCAAAATCGATTAATCGATCCCAAATTGATTAATCGAAGCTCCAAAATTGAATAATCGATTAATTGGTTTTCCTGAACCAAAGTTTTCCAGCCACTAGTTGTGCTCAGTCGATTAATCGATTTTAAATCGATTAATCAAAAACTAAAATTGATTAATCGAATTAAATTCGATTAATCAATTTCGAGCTATAGCCTTCAGTTTTACCTTCTGACAAAAATCGATTAATCGATTTTGACAGCAAAACAACCCTTTTCGACTGTACATCTAGCTTTCAACCTTTTCTCAATGTTTCTTCTCTTCCCTCTTTTAATCGAATATTTATGCATTAAATTAAAGTTCAAACATCACACAGAACATCAATTAACAAAACCTTACCTCAAATCCAATGTATGAATGATTCAAGGGCTTGGATCTATGGCTAGGGTTCCTAGCCTCAACTCCACGAGATCCCACATGCGATTTCGTTGGAATTTAAAGCTATGTACGGTCTTCAGTCCTCAATCCCATGCACAAATCTTTTGCATTTACTCCCAAGCATTTACTCTTCTTTCTCTCTAATCTCTCTCTCTCCTTTCTTAAATTCCTAACAACCACAAAATAGAGAATTTATTTTCTCTTATGCAATTTATTATAACCCAAACTTGGGTATAGAACACACATACACATTGATAGGTGTATATGACCCTACTAAAAGATCAAACATCACCCAAGTGTGTATTTCTGCACCAAACCTAATCTAACCTCACACATCAAGTTGATTTTCACTTGATTAAACAAATGACCAGATGGGCATGCATCCCGATGTACACTCTTTAAAGTCAAATTTTTTTAGGATGTTACATTGTTTCTATCTTATTAAATATTCATCCTAGAAAATTGTCTTAAGTAACCAGGTCTTACCACGCACATCAAGTAGAACACTCATATCTAGATATGAATCGATTTATACACAAAATAAATTTGGGGTTGTTACATTCTTCCCTCCGTAGGAATTTTCGTCGTCAAAAATTGATGATGATACTACCGAACACTAACTCACTATCAACGATTCCTGTTAATAAGAACTTACCCAAAATGATGAAACAAAGAAATGAATTTCTTGTAATCATTCAATTAACTATCCACATTGAGTTCACAATGAAAGACTGAATTTTTTTTTCAACCAAATTATCCATCATCCTGCATGAAAATCCATATATCACTATATCAGCGTACCACCGATTATCCAATCAGGTAATCATTTGTTAAACTATATTTCTACAAAATCAACCACAACATATACTATCCATGAAATTGTCAACCCACAACTAACCACATGGATCATAATTAAAATTTAACCATCGCTATAAAGGAAAAGAAGACCGTCCAACCATTAATTGTGAGCATGTACCATTAATTACAATAAAGATCCCCACATACATATATCAACAGATGATCAAATAGCATCGATCTTACATCCAAAATACCATATTAACATGTTCTAAGATTAAACTCACACGATAATGTATACACAACAGTTTGCATTGATCGATGACATCTCACACCGAAGTCATCCTATTGTTCTTCGGTTCCGGGCAGTCCCTTACCTAATGGCCCATCTGTCCACAATTGAAACATGCACCCATTGTCCAATTACACGTGACTGTTCGATGTCATCCTCCTCGTCTTGGGTATGATTTACCTGTCGCAATTGAAGATGTGGGTGGAGCCTATTGTATTCGCGACACTCTAGTAGTTGTAGGATTCGGAAGGCGAAAAGTCACTTTCGGCGTGGACATAGACTGTCCTGCATACACGATCTAAGTAGGTTGAGAGGGTGCTGACACTAAGAATCTTGGCCTCATGTCTGCCCTCTAGTAATTACTCGGTCTCCCTTGACTAGTTACAATTTCACTTCGCTGCTTTTGTTTCTTATACATGTCTTCTATGGTTTCCTCTGCAACCAACGCCTTACCCATCACATCGGCGTAAGTCTCTAATTCCCACAAGAACACACATATAGATCACCATGAATATTATTCACTTCGGTTTTCTTCAATTATCTCGAAACCAATTCAATCCAAGGTCTGCGATTATTTCTTAGTGCCACCCATCTGGGTATCATCACCAAGATTTAACATCCTCTTATCCAGGTCATCACAATGTCCCCATCTAAAGGAATTTTTATCCTCAAATATGCACGGAAGGTAATCTGAGTAATAACTCAATTATCACTAATGTATGAAAATATTTGTAACTACAAAACCCCCAGTCACACGCACTTATCCCCCTTGTAGTCCACACATCGACCCAGGTCACTTGACACAATCACACACTCACATCTTTAATTCACATACTTAAACTCAATTTCGATTAACAAGCAAATAACTATGCTCTTAACACACGCATGTACATTTCACATCACTACATACATGATTTTGTAATCAAGTGTACATGTTCAGAGTATTCCCTACTTCACGTGCTTCAACCCCAAGCATCAAGGTCCAAAATAGCACCTCATACTCATTTCCAAGTGTTCACACCTAAAGTACAGAAGGTCATATACAAAGCACCAAGAACGATGCAAAAAGGAAAGGTGCATGGACTTTCCAGAACTCCAAAGTCCAAAATAGAACACACAGGAAAACTGTCAAATTCGATTAATCAATCCCAATATCGATTAATTCAAATTTCAAAATTGATTAATCGATCCCAAATTGATTAATCAAAGCTCCAAAATTGATTACTCAGTTTTTCAGAACCAAACTTTTCCAGCCACTGGCTGTGCTCAGTCGATTAATCGAAAACCAAAAATCGATTAATCGAATTAAATTCGATTAATCTATTTCGAGCTATAGCCTTCAGTTTTGCTTTTTGACAAAAATCGATTAATCGATTTTCAAATTGAATAATCGATTTTGACAGCAAAATAGCCCTTTTCGGCTGTACATCTAGCTTTCACCCTTTTCTTAATTTTTCTTCTCTTCCCTCTTTTAATCTAACATTTATATATTAAATTAAAGCTCAAACATCACACACATCATCAATTAACAAAATCTTACCTCAAATCCAGCGTATGAGTGATTCAATGGCTTGAATCTAGAGCTAGGGTTCCTTGCCTCAACTCCACAAGATCCCACGTGCGATTCCGTCAAAATTTAAAGCTCATATACGGTCTTCAATCCGCAATCCCACGCACAAATTTTTTACATTTTCTCCCAAGTATTTTCTCTTCTTTCTCTCTAACCTCCCTCTCTCCCTTCTTAAATTCCTAACAACCACAAAATAGTGAATTTATTTTCTCTTATGCAATTTATTATAACCCAAAGTTGGGTATAGAACACACATATACATTGATAGGTGTATATGACCCTACTAAAAGATCTAACATCACCCAAGTGTGTATTTCTATACCAAACCTAATCTAACCTCACTCATCAAGTTGATTTTCACTTAATCAAACAAATTTCCAGACAGGCACGCATCTCGAGGTACACTATTCAAAGTCGGGCTCACATCCTGAGGTACACTCTTTAAAGTGAAAATTTTTCAGGAAGTTACATTTTGCAAATCCCATTTTCATTGAATCGTATTTTTCGATTTCTTCTAAAACTTTTCTAAATCATCTTTTTACGAATTTTGTTTTCTTTTCCCATATATATTTTTTTCTTGTATTTCTTCTCAATTGTACCCTTTTCAACAGATCCCTTATCTATTAAGCGTATACTCCTTTGACTCCCTCTTCTTCCCTTTTTTATATTATAAACTCTTAGAAATTTTAAGGGTTAAAGGCAAAAAGCTTTGGGTAGTACATATGGTTAAAGGTTTATAAAATTTTGGTACAAAGAAATTCGATTTTAGGCTTCTAATATGGGTTCAAAGGATAAAAATTTTTCTGGAATTTTGGCTTTTTGGCTCTTGTTTAACAAAAGATGACCTTTGATCATTTTTACGATTTACTAGTATAGATGTCTTCTTGTTTTGATATATTTAACAAATAGTTCTAAAAAAACAAATCATCATAATCATAGAATATCTTGATTCTAAGTTCAGCAATATTAGACTTGTCAGTAAAAGTTCAAGAAAATTTTAAACTTGAAAATAAAAGCAGTCTCTCTCAAAATATAAAGAGGATATATTAGCTCAAGATCTCATTGGTTTTATAATTTTGAAACTATAATCTAGATTTTACAATTTAAATGAATCATATAGTTTCAAACATTCATCAGAAACAGTGTTCAAAGGTGCTATTCATGAATTGCAACTGCTTTGTTTTGATTGTTGAACTTTTGCTATGATGGATTGTAAAATTTTCAAGAGATATTTCTATATTATATTTTGCATCTAATGGTTAACAAATCTAATATATACAGAACTTAAAAAAAATTGTAAAATAAAATATATTTTAAACAAAAAATTAAAGGAATTTAAACTAATATACACAACAAGTGGTGTAGCCCCGCAAACTTAAATACGACAATGTCCTCATTGTGCAAATAGGGGACACTCAAAATTTTATATACCTTTAATGGTGCTGTTTAGTTATCGGGTCAATGATTTGCATTAGGATTCAATAATGATCCCCCAAACTTGGGAGAAATTACTTCTAGTATAAAAAAAAATTGTGCACTATAAAGAAATAGTTAGAAATAATAAAAAAAATGGTTAAAAAAAATTAACATATATATTAAATGAAATATTTTCATAAGATAAAGAGAAGATTACATACAGGATTAAACCTAGGAAAAATCTAGGCACGCTAAACTAAGACACCGGCACTGACAGCAACGTCCGAGAGTGAAGTTTGTCTTCGATAAAGATCGGTCCTCGGCTCCTAATCACCTTCAATCAGAGTCTCTCAGTCCTTCCTACCAAAGGATAATCCATACCTTGGTAGGGTCGCCATGTTGAAACACTTCCCTCTGTGCCCTTCTTTATCTTGCATCTCCCAAACTGAGCACATCATAGGTCTTCCTTAGAAGAAATACAATGCTACAGCGGGAGTGATTCAAAGGGTAAGGAAGTGAGCACATCTCTAGATCTCATCGCCAGATCACCCTTTACCTATATTGTTCCCTTGCGAAGTCTATGTGAAGAGAACGTACACAGTTGGCAGGGAAAGTATAAGTAATGGAGAGGGGTGGGGAGGAGATCAATGATGGGATGGGACATGACATTGAAAAATACAACCCATCCTTATTATAAAGGAACACGCATTCAGGGTGGGTTGTAATGATATAAAGGTTACGAAATGGGGGAAGATGGGTTCGTGGTATATGGTTTCGGATTTGGGTTAGGTTTAGGTTAAGGGTTGTCTTGGTGGATGATTCAGCATCTCGACTAGGTCGCTGGTGCTTCAAATTTTCTACTCTTTATTCTACAGCCAGGAGCTCAGCTTTATATATTTTAAGAATTCTATCGAGTTGTTTACTAAAACTGGTCTAGTTATGCTCTTTCGTCATCGGGTTTAGGTATGAAAGATGGAAGACGAAAGAGATGATTTTTTAGGAAGGTAAGTGTGATAGCCCGAATTTTGGCACCCCGAAACGCATGCCATCAGCACGGCCCTCGAGGCTGTGCCCCTAAAGTCCATACAGAATATTGGTATACCCAAACAATCCTTACTAAAAATGAAACATGTAAGCTGAACAACATGAGATAAAGTATGCTAATCTAGCAAAAGCTCAAAAGACAGTTCTTCTTCCATGCCAACGCATGAACAAAAGAATCGACCCGAACCATCGGTGATAAATAGATCACTCCAAATGGTTTGCCAAAAGGAATATATCATTTAATTACATTGTTTCAAAAATATAGGCCTGACATACTAAGCCGTACAGAAAAGCTCTAAAAAATAACTCTCAAGTATGCAGGGGTCCTTTAGAAGAAGTCCTCTGGAGGAGGCTCCAACTCTTCCCCGGGCACGTAATCCGAATCCTCCGGATCTATGTCTCCAGAAGCCTCGGCGGCCGCAAGCAATGGACCTGCGACGTATAGTCTAAAGGGGTGAGCTACATCCTAGCTCAATAGGGAAACAACAAGTGAACATATAAGTTAAGCTCTCACATATATTCTAAAGCAGTTTAAAAGCATGCTTTATCTGATGGAATTGCATGGGAAAATATTTTAAACAACTGAAATGAAGTACTAGATGCAACTATTACTTTACATGGTTTTGTTCATTCTCAATTTACTGGTATTAGTTACTGATTTGGCCTAATCACTTAAATCTTAACTTAAATAATCCCCGGGCAATATAGCATTGAGCCCCGATGGAATATATCGTCTAAATAGACACTTGTTATATCTGTTTCTTACTTGAATACTACCCAGGTCCCTTTCTCATAGGCAACGGGGTTCTGATCTCATACTCACATCCCTGGGATGTCAAATTGGTGTACGGATTGGCCGCTATACCGGTCACGGATATTCTGTCGAGTCAGTCGTGGGTATCCTGCCACGTCAGTGGAGTATTCTATTTAAACCTTAAATAACAAAAATATCATGTGCACTACATATAGTTATTCACCGTGTAATCATGCTAATTCTAGTATATTAGGCCTTATCACTTTTTCTTTTACTTCACTGATAGATTTTATCTGCATCCCTGGGATGCCACTAGCTCAACGCATTGTATCTCTTTGAGTTTTGCCCTAATCATGCAAACATAGGTGGCATTATCTTCAAGTATCTCAGATCCCAAAATAAATTTCTCCCCAATTTCTTCTCAATTGATGGGCGATCTACATCGCCTTCCATAAAGAGCTTCATACGGTGCCATGCCAATGCTCGCTTGGAAACTATTGTTGTATGCAAACTCAATCAACAGTAGGTGTTGATCCCATGATCCTTGCAACTCTAGCATACACGCCCTAAGCATGTCCTCGATGATCAAATTTACCCACTCTGTTTGCCCATCAGTTTGCGGATGGAACGCTGAACTGAAATCCAATCGCGTTCCCATTCCCTCTTGAAATTTCTTCCAAAACTTTGACATGTACAATGGATCACGGTCAGAAATGATACTGCTTGGAATCCCGTGTAGGCACACGATCACTTTCATATACAACTCTGCAAGTCTTCCCGTCGTGTACATTGTGTTGTAAGGTAAGAAGTGTGTTGACTTGGTCAATCGATCTACGACTACCCAAATGGCATTGTATCTCTTTGTTGTACACGGTAGTCCAATGATAAAGTCCATAGAGATCGATTCCCACTTCCACTCCGGCATAGGTAGAGGTTGCAATAATCTCGTAGGATGTCTATGATCGACCTTCACCTGCTGACATGTTAAACACCATGACACATACTTAGCCATGTCTTGCTTCAAACCTCTCCACCAGTAATTCTTTTTCAAATCTTGATACATTTTTGTGCTACCAGGATAGATCGCATAGTTTGACTTATGGGCTTCATCAAGGATTGTTCGCCGCAGATCGACATTTTCGGGAATGCAAAGATGACCCTTGAACAATAAGGAACCATCTTCTTTCACTGAGAACTCAGGTTCGATGCCTTCAATCACATCTTGACGAATCTTGGTTAGCACCCGGTCTTTCATTTGTAGCTCGTGGATATGCTCAAATATAACTGGCTTCACTGAAATGTTTGCCAAAAAGGCCCCTGTGGCTTGTGACTCGATATTCGCATCATACAGTGCCAGATCTTCAATCAACTTCCATCTGTGCATACCCAAAATCAAACTAGCCAACTGAGCTGAACCCTTCTGACTTAAGGCATCTGCTACTATATTAGCCTTACCTGGATGGTACTGTATGGAACGGTCATGGTCCTTGAGGAACTCCATCCACTTGCACTGCCTCATATTTAGTTCCTTCTGTGTAAACATGTATCTGAGGCTCTTGTGGTAAGTGAAAATCTCAAAGGTCTCACCGTACAAATAATGTTGCCAAATCTTTAGCGCAAATATGACCGCTGCTAGTTCCAGGTCATGTGTTGGGTAGTTCTTTTCATGCTCTTTCAACTGTCTCGACCCAATAAGCTATCACCTTCTTGTGTTGGTTGAGCACACAATCCAAACCATTATACAAAGCATCACTATAGACTGCGAACCCTCCACTGCCTGAAGGAATCGCTAATACTGGAGCTGAAGTGAGTCTCTTTTTTAGTTCTTGAAAACTATTCTCGCACGCTTCACTCCATTTGAACCTTACATCTTTCCGTGTAAGCCTCATTAGTGGTCCCGATATTTTTGAAAACTCCTCAATGAAACATCGATAATAGCCAGCTAATCCAAGGAAACTACAGATGTCGGTCACGGTCTTTGACTGCTCCCAATTTACTACTGCTTCGATCTTAGCCGGATCTACTGTGACACCATTCTTTGAGATGACATGTCCTAAAAATCTAACTTCCTCTAACCAAAACTCGCACTTACTGAGCTTGGCGTACAATTGGTGTTCACGTAAGTTTGTAGAGCAACGCTCAAGTGTTCTTCGTGTTTCGCTTTTGACTTAGAGTATATTAGGATATTGTCGACGAACACCATGATGTAGGAGTCCAGGTGTGGTTTAAACACCCGATTCATCAAATCCATAAACGACGATGATGCGTTCGTCAACCCAAATGGCATCACCAAGAACTCATAGTATCCATACCGTGTGTTGAATGTAGTCTTTTGAATGTCCTCGGCCTTGACTCTCAACTGATGGTATCCAAATTTCAGATTGATCTTAGAAAAATACTTCGCTCCTTGCAGCTGATCGAACAAGTCATCTATCCTAGGCAAAGGATATCGGTTCTTTATGGTGAGTTTGTTCAACTAGCGATAGTCAATGCACAGCCGCATTGACCCATCTTTCTTCTTTACAAATAAGACTGGTGCTCCCCATGGAGACACGCTCGGTCTTACAAACCCTTTTTCCATGAGCTCTTGTAACTGCTCTTTCAACTCCTTCAAATCAGCAGGAGTCATTCTATATAGTGCTTTCAAAACAGGCTTCATTCCTAGTGCTAAGTCGATGGCGAACTACACTTCTCTCTCTGGAGGTGATCCTGATAATTCCTCTGAAAATATATCTTCAAACTCTCACACCACTACTATCTCGGAGATAATATTCTTCTTTTCTTCATCCTCCTTCAAGAATGCCAAGTAACTGCTGCACCCTTTTCTGATCAAGCGTTCGGCCCTAATTGCAAAAATAAGTGGCACATGCGTCGATCTCTCTCCTCGAAATTGAAACAATCTCCTAGTGTTAGGTCTGAAGATGACGATTTTGTTCTTACAATCCACGGTCGCACAATGTTGTGACAACCAATCCATGGCAAGGATCACATCGAATCCTTGCATGTCTAATAATATTAATTGTGCATCTAGTTCATATACGTCCCCATCTCTAATACTCACTACTACCGACTTGCAAATCAACTCCGTGTCGACTAATTCTCCAGTCGGGATAGACACTGATAAAACAAAGTTCAACATCTCCAGAACAATCTTCATTCTTTTCACAAATTTTGGAGTGACAAAGGAGTGGGTAGACCCTGGGTCTATCAACACTCTTGCTTCACATGCTATATAGCATCCTTTTCCGTAGACTTATAATGTACCTATAACAGACATATTTACATATACAGCACATACTCTATTTAGAGAATTTAATGTACAATTGGGTTTACAAGCTTTTCTAATTAATGCGCCTTCTTTATCCAAGATTTTATTAAATTGAAATTCTTTATTTAAAAGGAAGCTCACCTTTGATGACGTCATGTACGCTCCTTCCTTCTTGGGCGGTGACTGCATAGGCTCTCCCTTGTACGACTGGTTTTCTCACTTGTATCGGTCGTGGAATAGAAGCAGAAGTCATCTTGTCCTTGTTCATCTCAGGACAATCTTTAATCATGTGGCCCAGCTTGCCACATTTAAAACAACCCCTCATTCCTTGCCTACAATCCGTCGTCTTGTGAGACTTGCCACACTTGGCACAAGTCTCCCTAGGTGTGGAAGAAGCAGCTCGTGAAACACCTTGTGTAACTGTAGCCCCAGTGGAAATAGCAGGGCTCTCATACCTCATCGGCCTCTCCGATGCAAGCAATGGAAATGTTTGATGGGTAGTCTCCTGCGCCGGTCTCCCATACCCAGCTTGGAATGGTTGCCTCTGATTAGGAGCTAAGAATCTTGGCCTTTTATTCACTGGCTCGTAGTTCCCAGTTCTACCTTGATCTACATTTCCTCTTCCTTGCTGCTCCCTTTGACAGTATCGGTTATTATTTTCTTCTTCAACCACTAACGCTTTACTCATGACCTCTCCGTAGGTCATCAGTTGAAATGGTGCTACTCCTCCTCTGACTTCCGATCTCAAGCCTTGTTGAAACCTCTTTGCCCTCATCATGTCAGTGATCATGTAATTGGAAGCGAAGCGAGCAAGTCTCATGAACTCCACTCCGTACTCCCTCACTATCATCCGTCCTTGCAAGAGTTGCAAAAACTGTATTTCCATCTGATTTCTCACCACTTCGAGAAAATACTATTTGTTGAACTCTTCCACAAATTCATCCCATGTCCAGGGCAATCCCGGAGTCTCGTGAGCCCTAGTCCTAGAAACGGACTTCCACCAAGGCCCAGCTTCACCATCAAGTATGTACGCTACCCAACGGACGCTTTCATCTTTCGTGCATGTCAGCACGCTAAAAACCTTTTCCATCTCAATTAGCTAATTTTCGACAACCATTGGCTTTGCTTGTCTTGAAAAGCTAGGAGGTCTCATCCTCCTAAACTCGGTAAATGCAGAAGACACTGGCGGTGTCGGAGCTACTGGAGGTGTAGGTGGTTGTTGTTGATCATTAGCATTGTGAGACGCCAAGGATGCTGCTTGTTGAGCCATAGCGATCGCCATGGTTTCTATAGTATGCATCATCCTCTGACGCTCCTCTCTGTCTTCATTTCTTTCTCTGATCCTCTCCTGTTCCCTCTGATCTCGATCCTGACAATCTCGAGCCCGATTCTCTGCTTGATCTTGGCTCTCTTGGCCACCACTACCAGAAGCCCTTCTATCTCCCAAAGGCACTCGATTGGTATCCGAGATAAAGTTATCTCAACTATGCAAATTCCTATTATGACCGCCCCTAGGTCGACCTCTTCCCCTAGACGACATCACAGCCTGCACGTGAAACCAAAGTTTCATTAGCAGAAGTCCCTATGCTCTGACAAAAAGAATAATTTTTAGAATTTCTAAATGAAAATGCTTTGATACTAACTATGATAGCCCAAATTTTAGCACCCCGAAACCCATGCCATAAGCACGGCCCTCCAGGTCATGCCCCTGAAGTCCATACAAAACATTGGTATACCCAAGTAATCCTTACTAAAAATGAAACATGTAAACTGAACAACATGAGATAAAGTAGGCTAATCCAGCAAAAGCTCAAAAAACAGTTCTTCTTCCATGCCAACACATGAATAGAAGAACCGACCTGAACCATCGATGATAAATAGATCACCCCAGATGGTTCTCCAAAAGGAATATATCATTTAATTACATTGTTTCAAAAATATAGGCCAGACATACCAAGCCGTACAGAAAAGCTCTCAAAAATAACTCTCAAGTACGCAAGAGTCCTCTAGAAGAAGTCCTCACGAGGAGGCTCCAACTCTTCCCCGGGCACGCAATCCGAATCTTTCGGATCTATGTCTCTAGAAGCCTCGGCGGCCGCAAGCAATGGACCTATGACGTATAGTCCAAAGGGGTGAGCTACATCCTAACTCAATAGGGAAACAACAAGTGAACATATAAGTTAAGCTCTCACATATATTCTAAAACAGTTTAAAAGTATGGTTTATCTGATGGAATTGTACGGGAAAGCATTTGAAACAACTGAAATGAAGTACTAGATGCAACTATTACTTTACATGATTTTGTTCATTCTCAACTTACTGGCATTAGTTACTGATTCGGCCTGATCACTTAAATCTTAACTTAAATAATCCTCGAGCAATATAGCATCGAGCCCCGATGGAATACCCACCATCATCATCTAAATAGACACTTGTTATATCTGTTTACTACCCAGGTCCCTTTCTCATATGCAACGGGGTTCTGATCTCATACTCACATCCCTGGGATGTCAAACTGGTGTACGGATTGGCCGCTATACCGGTCACGGATATTCTGTCGAGTCAGTCGTGGATATCCTGCAAAGTCAGTGGAGTATTCTATTTAAATCTTAAATAACAAAAATATCATGTGTACTACATATAGTTATTCACTGTGTAATCGTGCTAATTCTAGTATATTAGGCCTTATCACTTTTTCTTTTACTTCACTGATAGATTTCATCTACATCCCTGGGATGCCACTGGCTCAACGCATCACTTAGATGCACATTATCACATTTTCAATTCCCCTGGGGACCTTATGAGTTCATTTAGCATTCACACACACACACTCTTAGAAATTCACATTTTTGATACATATATATTCATTTGAATCACTATACATACATGCTTTTGAAATTTAAAGTACATGTTCAAGGTGTTCCCTACCTCACGCGGTGGAATCACTATGCGTCAAAGTCCACACGACTCTATATTCTCACGCTTTGCTCATACCACCTATGGTACATCATAACACAAGTAAGGCATCAATAAGGATGCATTAAAGAAGGTATAAGACCTTCCAAGAATCCTCAAGGTCTAATACAAAAGTCAACATGAACTGTCAAAATTGATTAATCGATTCCCAAAATCGATTAATCAAAATTCCAAAATTGATTAATCTATCCCAAATCTATTAATCGAAAATCCAAAATCGAGTAATCGATCCCAAATCGATTAATAAAAAATCCACACTTCGATTAATCGATTCCAAATCAATTAATAAAAAATCCAAACTCGATTAATCGATTCTAAAATCGATTAATCGATTTTTCCCAGTCTCCATTTTCCAGCCACTGGAAGTGCTCAGATGATTAATCAATTTTAAAATCGATTAATCGAAATTCCAGAATCGATTGATTGATTTAAAATCGATCAATCGGTTTTGGGCAATTCCACCCAGCTTACTTCTGAACCAAAATTGATTAATCAATTTGGTCATAACTCAACCTTTTTTCGGACATTCTTCCAACCTTCATTCTCCTTTTATTTCCATTCATTTTTACCTCTTTAATCCCTCATTTTAACTACACTTGAATGCACAAACAAACTTTAAGGAGATTAAACAAAACTTACCTCAATCAACCTCTTGATTGAATCAATGTCTAGGTTTAATTACTAGGGCTCCAACTCCGGCTTCCACACGTCGAATCCGGCATTAATGTTCAAGCCCTCTCTTAAATTTCAAACCTAATCACTCACTTTAGCATTTACTCTTCCTTCACTCTCTCTTTCTCTCTCTTCTTAACTTCTCAACAACCTAAGCCAAGGAGTAATGACTCCTCCTAGCATTTAGTCCCTTTCATCCCCTCTTGCTTTGGTGTTAGGCATATACACCAGAGATAGGTGTACGTGACCTTTAACTAACATCTAAACGACCCTTACTTGGGATATGTTCACACTACATTTAATAGTTTTTTCTAAGTCCACTGTTTGACCATCACTTGGTCAAACCCATGACCCATCGGGCACGCATCCCAAGGTCACTATTCGTTGTCCAAATTTCAGGGATGTTACAATAAGGGTTTGGCTTTATAGGGAAGGGAAAGATTCACATGTCACGGTATAGGCTTATAGGCTTGGGTAGTTGGGAAGTGGTAGTCTTGAATGCGAAATTTGTTTATTTCCCTTATGAATTTAATGGGTCTAAATTCTAATGTAACTGATAAGACAGACCAATGGAATCGCCTAGTCCCTAGAATTGTCGTTTTCAATTCTAGCTAACAATAAACCATTTGAAAATATTCTTTACCTGTTGAATCGTACTCATTATGATTTAGCATTCTTAATTGTGGTTGGTTGTAAGTCCATACGTTCAAACATGATTGTAAACAAAAAGAGCGATGTTCATACAATTGGATGTATTTTACACATTGTAAGTCATATGAAATTCTTGAATACTAATAATAATAATAGTAATAATGATATAGATATGTTACCAGATTTTACTATGGGTGAGTTGGTAGCTCGACGGGTTCTAGAGGGAATTAATTAAAAAGAGGGAGCTGATGTGCCTCCCATAGATATACATCATTTAGACGTACCAACTACATGTGAAGGTAGTACGTTACTCTCTCATAGAGTTAGCTGGTTAATTTGAGTTTCCAACCTTTCGATAGATTGTCGTAAATGATTGAGTAACTTTGTCTGAATGTGGCTATAATGACAGTGCATATTCTTACAAATTTATTTAAATGCAGATAGGGGTCTTCATCCATTAGCCCATGAAAAGTCATAAGTGTTTGAAGTATATTAAGTATAATTTCAGAAGTCCTATTACCGGCTTAGGGGTGTATTTGGATACATGGGGGAGGTGTAAGAGGTGTTAATGCATAGTGTTCCCCCATCGTTTTAGCCTTACGTTGATTTACACCTGCCATACTAAGATCACAGTAGGGTGGCTAAAAACAGTTATTATAAATATCTATTTTAATATTAATTTTATCTAATTTTTATTCTAGAAAATAAGGAGAGAGAGCAAATCTAAGCCTCGAGCTTTGCTGATCAGGGGAAGTTGAGACTCTGAGTAGTCGCTCCGAATAAACCTGTGAAAGATTAAAAAGTTATCAAAGAAAGTTAAAAATTTAAAGAAATATAAAAAGAGAAAGATAAATATTTATTTTAAAACGAAAATATAAAAAGATAAATCACTTCCCCGGCAACGGTGCCAAAAACTTAATCACTGCTTATGTGTGTATCTAATTAAGTCTTAACCTATTGCAAGCACACAATCGAAATTGTAGAGCTAGTATAGGATCATTCCTATGAAGAAGTTATCATCTTATCTATATTTCTATTTCAAAGTTTATATTTATCTTTCAAGGTTCTAAGCTATCGGAGAAATATGAATAAAGAATGGATTTTTAATCTAAAGTGCATAAAATATATCCTAATCCTCCTACTTCAGATTGAGGTCGTCAATCCCAATCTTCAGCCATCGAATATTTATAAAAATAAACAGTAGCATTACACTGTGTTGCAGTCTTCTAGAATTTGGTCATCAATTGAAAACTAAAATTTCTTAACATAGATTTAATCTAATCAACAATTTCCAAAAATCTGGGCGTCAATCAAATTTTAGAAAATTGAAGACGAAAAAGTAAAAATTGTTACACTAATCTGCAAATTCCAACCTGAGTCGTCAATTCAAATCAAAATTTGAAGATGTTTACAATGCATATAAATAAAGCAAATAAAATCTAAACTAGAAAACAAAGTAAATATATCTTTCACCTCTCAGCTACAGTCGTTAATTGCTTCTGAGAAACTAGGATATCTACACTAATCTTCAAAACCCTATAA
This sequence comes from Chloranthus sessilifolius, assembly GCA_021018995.1. Lineage (NCBI taxonomy): Eukaryota > Viridiplantae > Streptophyta > Magnoliopsida > Chloranthales > Chloranthaceae > Chloranthus > Chloranthus sessilifolius. The sequence goes on along the minus strand of CM037584.1, from coordinate 149,325,596 downwards.
CAGTCGTCAATTGCTCTTGGGAAACCTCTGATATCTAATCTACAAAGCAATAAAAATCTACTCTAATTTTGATCAAAAGAAAACCCAACCTCAGTCATCAATTAATGATGAGAATTTCTTTGATGATTTATTCCTATACCGGGCCCTCTTATTTATAGATCATAAGGAGTCGATTTTACAAGACTTCTAATTCTAATAAGAGAAACTATTAAAGTAAAAGTATCCTAATATAACTCTAATTTCTAATTTTATTCTTCATTGCTTTCAAACTGTAGATGTGCTTTAGCTTTATTTCCTTGGTAATAGTAGCAAAGATCTTCGGAGTTTATCTTCATCAATCTTCTCAGATTCATAATTCACCAAACTTCTAATTTTGTGCAAGGCGGTGGTAGTTTACTCATGATCAGCAGTAGCAGCTCAGTAGTAGAGAAACTTTTTTTTACATAATCATAAATTACAATTGTCTATTTTCTTCTCTTTTTTGAAAAATCATAAATCACGATTTTCTAGCTTCTCCTATTATGAAGATTCTTTAATTATGAATTTTCTTATGATTACTTGCTTTTTCTTCTTGTTTTGCTTCCACTTCTAGAGAATCGTAAATTACAATTTTTTATTTCTTTACCTCATCAATGCTTAATCAGCTTTTACTGGAACATCCTGAAATTTTTTTGAAATTATAGGTCCTGTTTGGGTGCGTGCTCGTTGAGAAACACATCATCATTTTGGATTTTTCAGATGAAATCATTTTGGGTCCGTTTGGACTACGCCAAGAGTTTTTGGACCAAAGCTTATACACCATGCTGGTGTATTGGCTTAATACCGAATCCAATTGATGAGTGGTTTGGGTGTGCAGGCCCTACACTGAACCAAAGGATAGTTTTATAATAGATAATACCTTAGGTATATCCATTTCACGAGGAATCTACTTCCTTGGATAAAACTAACACCCAAATGGGTGTGTGTTTAATAAGGAACTAGCACCCTTTAATTAACTTATAAAAAGGCAAAGCTTTCATTAGAAGCCTTTATTGTTTGCAATTTTTGGGGTTTCTTGAGTTTCTTGAGTTTCTTGCAATATTTGGGGGTTCTTGAGTTTCATAGAATCCGTTTCGCTCCGAAACCCTCGCTTGGGCGTGAGCTCGTAGATCGAGGAATCGAGCAATTTGAGGTATGAAAATTGTGCTAAATTATGGTTTATGGTTGTGTTAGTTTTTTTTATGCGTATGGGTGAATAATTAGAAGAAAGCAGTTAAGATTTGAGAGAAATTTGGGTTTGGGATGATAAAACCCAAAGGACTGATGAAATCTGTCAAATTCAATCGATCGAAATTGGATTCGATCAATCGATTTTGATATAAGAGTGTGAAATGCGATCTACCTTGAAATTCAATCGATCGAAATGAAATTCGATTGATCAAAATTAAATTCGACCGATCGAAATAAAATTTAATCGATCAAATTTGATAGAGTTTGCCGACACTGCTTCGGTATTTTAGTTGTAACTTTCTACTTCGAACTTAGAATCATGTGATTCTTAAGGTGTTAGAAAGAGGACAACAAGATCTACGACTTTTGTAAATTAAAAATTTTGTGAATCCAAAGATTTAAAGGTAAAAATTAGGGGGAAAGTTGCATCAAATTCTAAGTCAGCACGAACTTTTCCGTTTTTGCCTCATTTTGAGAAAACACTTAAAAATGTCTAAGGTATAATTAATTAAGGTCAATCCTTAATACATCATATATGTGTGATGTAGATTGAGCACGGGAGGCTGTATGTGAGGACCATTGGGTCGCTTTGAACCGCTCTGAAATTAAGGTAGGGGAACTTCATTTCAAATTTAGATGCTTGACTTTGGTTCATATTTCCTTGACATAAATGAATTTGTTAAATGAAAAGTGAATGTGTTATTTAAATATGCGGAAACTACTATGTCGATTTCAGTTTTGATAATTTGATCCGTATGATGATAGTTAAATTTTGAAATAAATTTTGAACGCATATTAACTTCTTTGATTATATTAGAAAGATGTGAATTATTGACGCTTGGAAAGGTCGATTAACTCGGTATTTAGGCTTTGACGAGAAACTTGAATTATGCATTCTGAATCCTTTGGATTCTTTGACTGCATCCCTTGGAGCTGGTACGGTGGCATAATTCGTACATTGCATCCATACATACGTTGCATATGCATCCCTTGGAAACATCATTCATCCCTTGAAAATCATGCATCCCTTGGACAATCATTGATAAGCTTGGACACCCTTGGATAAACTTGGACACCCTTGGATGCATTGCATCCCTTGGACAAACATTGATAGTGTGGACACCTGGGATACATTGTGACACCCTTGGATACGCTAAGACACCCTCGGATATATTGTGACAACCTTGGATTTATTCGGTTGCAAATTCGACATTGTTTGCAAATGTGATTGAAACTTGGACACCTTTAGACAATTCTAATTATTTTAAAATGTTCTTTTATATTTACTGTTGATGAAACTCCGTTTTGAGAAGTGAATGCTTTGAAAGTTCATTTTGAATGAAAAATGATAAAGGCTTTGAAATTCAAATTATTTTTGAGAGATAGTTGTAAGCTCCTGTCAGCGAATCTATGCTTTCTTATGATAACATATAAATTAATATTGAATGTCCTCTACTGAGCATAGATATTAGATCACCCCCCCCCCCCCCCCGACTATCCGTCACAGGTGTAGGTTTGAAGAGGGCCCAAATTACATACTAAAAGAAGGGATCTTTCGCATAAGGATTTGTACTACGTTCTGGGATCGTAGAATTACTGCTTTGTGGATTTCGTAAGTTAAGGTTTGGTATATTTGTACTAGTGTACACCATTGTTAGGTGATGATTGGTCATCACTGGTATTTATTTCGTTTTGTTCTTATTGGATATTAGATCTGAAGGTTTAAATTATGCCATATGTAATAATTGCTTTGATTTTCGTATATATATGGATGTGCCAAGTATTCTGTATCAGATTGTTATCTACGATCTGGTGGTCTGGGTTTTCCCATTTGGTTTATGTTGAAAAAAATATATATATATATATATGTCTCAATTTTAGGTTTGAAAAATCCTAGCTGTCACATTTACGATTTTCTAGCTTTCAACGTATAGTGAATCGTCTTTTTACGCTAAATCATCTTTTTACTGCTCTTTGAGTTCATTTTGATGCATATTAGTACTTTGTCTCTCTTTTACTATTTTTCCTTAATATCTTATATCATTAACTTGTTAGTAGCAAACTAAGTCCTAACATCACTAAGTTAAGGGTGATAGAATGATAAATTATGTGACTGATCGGGTAGGAAGGAATGAGAGACTCTGATTGAAGGTGGTTAGGAGCCGAGGACCGATCTTTATCGAAGATTTCTTTTCGAACGTTGCTACCAGTGCCGGCATCTTAGTTTAGTGTTTGTCTAGATTTTTCCTAGGTTTAATCCTTTATGTAATCTTCTCTTTATCTCATGTAAATTCTTCAATTAATATATATGTTAATTTCTTTTAACCATTTTTTTATTATTTCTAACTATTTCTTTATAGTGCAAATTTCTTTTTTATACCGGAAACAGTTTCTCCCAAGTTTTGGGGATCATTGTTGAATCCTAATACAGATCATTGACCCGACAACTGAATAACACCATTACAGTAAATAAGAAAATAAGAAAATTCTAAAAAAAAAATTTTTTTTGCTATGTCCTCTATTTTGCACAATGAGGACATTGTCCTATTTAAGTTTGGGGGGATACACCGCTTTTTGTGTATATTAGTTTATATTGGTTTAATTTTTCGCTTAAAATCTATTTTATTTTACAAATTTTTTAAAGTTTGAATATATTAGATTAGTTAACCATTATATTCAAAATATGACATAAAAATTTCTCTTGAATACCTAACAATCCATCATAGCAAAAGTTCAACACTCAAAATAAAACGGTTGCAATTCATGAATAGCACCTTTGAACATTGTATCTGATAAATGTTTGAAACTGTAGCATTAATTTAAACTACAAAATTTAGATTATAGTTTCAAAATCATAAAACCAGTGAGATCTTGAGCTAATATATCCTCTTCCTATTCTGAGAGAGACTACTTTTGTTTTTAAGCTTAAAAATATTCTTGAACATTTACTGAAAAATCTCATATTGTTGAACTTAAAATCAAGATATTCTATGATTATGATGATTTCTTTCCTTAGAACTATCTGTTAAATACATCAAAACACGAAGACATCCATACTAGTAAATCATGAAAATGATCAAAGGCCATCTTTTGTTAAACTAGAGCCAAAAAGCCAAAATCTCAAAAAACATTTTATACTTTGAACCCACATTAGAAGCCTAAAATTGAATTTCTTTGTACCAAAATTTTATAAACCTTTAACCATATGTACTATCCAAAGCTTTCTACCTTTAACCTTTATAATTTCTGAGAGTTTAGAATGTAAAAGAAGGAAAGAAGAGAGAGTAAAAGGAGAATACGCTTAACAAATAAGGGATCTGCTGAAAAGGGTACAACGGAGAAGAAATACAAGAAAATATATATATATGGGAAAAGAAAAGAAAAATCATACAAAAAATTATTTAGAAGAGTTTTTGAAGAAATCATAAAATGCGATTCTATGAAAATGGGATTTACCCAAGAAAACAGAAAAAAAAAATGGGAAGAAGTCATCCAACTTTTTGGATACTTACTAAAGAAGGAAAGAAGATAAAGAAGGAAGAACTAAATTCTCAGAAACCTTTGAACCCTATCTACCTTTCTTTGAAACCCTTTTAACCCAAAACCCCATTACAAGCCAAACGAAAGACCTTTGTGATTTATGATTCGCAAAAGTATGAGTCTAGTAGAGATCCATGAAATAGATACTATGAGTGAATGAAAAGTCATATGTTCATAATTTATTATCCATTCCATGAGATTTACCTTCTTAGTTGATTGTCCTTTGAATTTATCATGTACATATCATAGTGAGATAACAAAAAATTTTGATATCTTTTTGAGAGTATGCCAATAGTAAGAGTTGGATGAAAATATTTCATAAATCTGCAGTTTAGAAAAATCTATGATAATTAAACTTTTCACTGATACGCATATACTCCACGCAATATAGAATTGAAATTGCTAAGTTCTGATCAAGAAAAATTACTGTGATGGAAAGTAAAGGTGAAAGATTTGGAATTTTTGAAAATCATACGAAACATATGATGATTAATTTAACTAGTAGTATCGATTTTATTTCCTTCTGAAAAATATTTTTTTACAAAAATAAAATATATTTGAAGTTTGTAGGTAACTTTACTGAAAACCTTTAGGGGACTATAACTCCTCTACTAGGGATCACCAAGGGGTTTAAAGGCTTGTTGCATCTACTAAGTGCAATCATGTTCCCTACAAAGGTGGAATTTAAATTCATAATTTTAGATATTTTATGTTTCCTTGCTTGCTAGGGACTAGTAAAACGTAAGTTTGAGGGTGTGATCAGCCACATAATTTACCAATATATTGCCCTTAACTTTGTGATGCTAAGACTTAGTTTGCTACTAACAAGTTAATGATGCACAGATATCAAGGAAAAATAGTAAAAGAGAGACAAAGTGCTAATATTCATCAAAATGAACTCAAAGAACAGTAAAAAGATGATTTAGCATAAGAAGACGATACGCTATACGTTTAAAGCTAGAAAATCGTAAAAGACGATTGAACGTTGATGAAGAAAAGAAATAAAAAAATTATAATTTACGATTCTTTAGAAGCGGAAGCAACACAAGAAGAAAAAGCGAGCAATCGTAAGAAAAATTGTAATTGAAGAATTGTCATAATAGGAGAAGCTAGAAATTCATGATTTATGACTTTCTGAAAAAAAGAAGAAAACAGACCTTTGTGATTTACGATTGTGCAAAAGAAAAGCTTCCCTACTACTGAACTGCTACTGCTGATCATGTGAAAACTACCACCGACATCCATAGAATTAAAAGTTTGGTGAATTACGGATCTGAGAAGATTGATGAAGAAACACTCCGAAGATCTTTGCTGCTATTACCAAGGAAATAAAGCCGAAGCACATCTACAGTTTGAATGCAAGGAAGAATATAATTAGGAATTAGAGTTATATTAGGATACTTTTACTTTAGTAATTTCTTTTATTAGAATTAAAAGTCTTGTAAATCGACCCCTCATAATTTATAAATTAGAGGGCCCAGTGTAGGAATAAACCATCAAAGAAATTCTCAGCATCAATTGACGACTGAGGTTCCGTTTTCTTTTGATCAAAATTAGAGTAGATTTTTATTACTTTGTAGATTAGATATCAGAGGTTTCTTAAGAGCAATTGATGAGTGCTATTGGGTGTTGAAGATTAGTATAGATATCATAGTTTCTCAGAAGTAATTGACGACTGCAGCTAAGGGGTGAAAGATATATTTACTTTACTTTTTAGTTTAGATTTTATTTATTTTATTTACTTTATAAACATCTTTGAATTTTGATTTGAATTGACGACTCAGGTTAAAGTTTGTAGATTAGTGTAACGATTTTTACTTTTACATCTTCAATTTTCTAGAATTTGATTGATGCCCAGATTTTAGGAGATTGTTAATTAAATTAAATCTGTATTAAGGAATTTTATCTTTTTTATTGACGCCCAAATTTTAGAAGAGTACAATACGGTGTAATGGTACTATTTATTTTTATAAATATCTGATGGCTGAAGATTGGGATTGACGACATCACCTCAATTTGAAGGAGGATTAGGATTTATTTTATACACTTTAGATTAAAAACCCATTCTTTATTCATATTTCTCCAGTAGTTTAAAACCTTAAAAGATAAATATAAACTTTGAAATAGAAATATAGATAAGATAATAACTTCTTTGTGGGAACGATCCTATACTAGCTTTATAATTTCCGTTGTGCGCTTGCAATAGGTTAAGACTTAATTAGATACACACATAAGTAGAGATTATGGATTTACTGCTTAGTTCTAAGTATAATCATTTGTTTAGTTATGGATGTTTTGATTTAGTTGCGGATATTTCTGGAATTAAGTGCAGGTGTTTGTGTCTTGTTTTGATGGAGAATGGAAGTCTAAAATTGATGATAAGTCGGACTCTGTGTGACAGCCTGGATTTCGGCACCCCGAAACCCGTGCCATTGGCACGATCATCTTGACCATGCCCCTTGGCTAAACACGGAATACTGGTATATCAAGCAATGGAATGAACTGAAAATAATAACAATAGCTGCGGAAATGATTCACTATTTAAATATTGCTCAAAAGACGGTTCTACCTTCATGCCTCTCCATGAATGGAGAACCGATCCGAACCATCGATGATAGCTGATCATCAAGGATGGTTCGCCCAAAAGAATAATCCTAACATTTAATCACATTGTTTACAAAACTAGGCTTGACATACCAAGCCGTAACAATAAGCTCACAAAACTTTCAAAGCTGCACAACGGAGTCCTCTAGAAGAAGTCCTTAGGAGGTGGCTCCAACTCGTCACCAGGCGCAAGGTCCGACTCACCAGGGTCAACGTCCTCAAGCCTCGGAATGCTAATAGTGGACCTGCGACGTATAGTCTAAAGGAGTGAGCTACATCATAGCTCAATAGGGAACAAAACACAGTGAACATATAAATTAAAACTCAGATATATTCCATGATATGCTTATGCATGATGTGTCTATGCAGTTACTGAGAAAACAGTTGAAAAGGAATCACATTTTTCTGGTAGTTTACACATGTCTTTTAATTAATCATGAATGATCCTGAGTAGGCCTAAAGTAAAACTTAACCTTTCAACTTAAGTAATCCCCGAGCAATATAGCATCGAGCCCCGATGAGATATCCATCATCGTCATCTATATAGACAGTTTCAAACATATTCCCTGGGAATACCAAAAGTACCCATGCCCTTTTCCCCTGGGGATCGGTGGCGGGGTTTCAACTTATCTCAAATCAACACCCCTGGGGTGTGCTTTCTGTGTATGGATAAGTCTCCGCACTGGCTTACGGTTTTGCCGCCGTATCGGTCACGGATATCCTGCCGCGTCAGTCGTGGGTATCCCGCCACGTCGGTGGGGTATCCTATCAAACCTCAAATAATAAAAATATTGGGTGCTTTACATATAGTTATTCACCGTGTAAGTGTGGTATCTTATATTAGTTAGGCCTTATCAGACATTATTCAATCTTAGATACATCCCTGGGATGTATCTATTTACTTGCATCACAACTGATGCCCTTACGACTTTACTTCCTCATCCCCTGGGGATGGTTCATTATTAGGTGCTCTTATTGATGTCACTCACACACACTTTTTACAAACACTTTAGCAATAAAATAGATCTCAATTTGATTCTATATCACTACATACATGCTCTTGCAAATTAAAGTACATGTTCAAGGTGTTCCCTACCTCAAGTCTCTGCTAAATCATGCATCAAGGTCCCACGTGGCTCCTTGTGTCCTTGATCACACGTACCACCTATGGTACAATATAACACATGCAATACATCACTAAAGATGTAATAAAGAAGGTCCAAGGCCCTACAAGAATCTTAAAGTCAAACTCAAAAGTCAATAAAAACTGGCACAGTCGATTAATCGAACTCTGAAGTCGATTAATTAATCGATTCCCAAAATCGATTAATCGAGATTCAAAATTGATTAATCGATTCCCAAAATCGATTAATCGAGGTCCCCATTCAATTAATCGAATCCCACATCGATTAATCGAAATTCTTGCTCTATCAATTCGATTCTCAATTCGAGTAGTCGAATCCCCAAAATCGATTAATCGATATTCAAATCGATTAATCGAAATTCAAAATCAATTAATCAAAAACCCATTTCGAGTAGTCGATTTCCCCAGGTCACTTTCCTCCAGCCACTGGAGTCCACTGGAGGTTCTAAGTCGATTGATCGACACCAAACTCGATTAATCGAAATCTCAAGTCGATTAATTGAAACTCAATTCGATTAATCTAATTTGGGCTTTATTGACTTTTCAACTTCTTGGCGAAAATCGATCAATCGAACCTCAATTTTGATTAATCGAATTGGTCAAATTCAGCCCCCTTTTGGGCTATTCTTTCCAATCTTCTTTCAACTAATTTTTCTTTCTTTTCTAAGCCATCATCCTATGATTTTAGCTATTTCTAACTAAAATTAAACCATTTAATCTATGCATTTAATCTACAAGAATTTTACCTTCAATCAATCTCAAATTGATTAAATCAAGTGGTTGGAAAGGCTATGGTTCCAGCTTTGCTTCTAGCGGATCCCTTGCATCGAATCCGACGTTAAATGCTCAATCCCCCCTTCCAATCAGTTGCAATAACTCCTTGATCACTACCCTCCTTTACTGCTCTCTCTCTCTCTCTTCTTAACTCTCTCCAATAACTCAACATTGATTTTAGGGTTATTAGACCCTTTTATCTCCCCTCTAGCTTGTTCGTTGAGCACATACACCAGAATAGGTGTATGTGACTCCAGATTCACCTCACTCTCCACACACTCACTTAAATTCTTACATCTCATCCATTCATCCTATCTTACGTTAGCTAGTGAACTCCTACATAGTCAACCTATGACCAGTTGGGCACGGATCTCGAGGTCATTGCTTAACGTGATTTTTTAGGATATTACACTCAGAATGTATGTTCCGTGTAGTGGAAAATTCGTGTTTAGTGGTGGATATTTTGAATTCTTACAGGTACATGTGTTGTAAGCACGATCGAAATGGTTGGCTAATTGACTAGACCCCTGACTTATTGGGGGAGGAGGTTAGGAATGAATTTTAACTGCATGATGTAGATCTTCAATTAATGGATTGTATTCTTTTCCTATAAAGAATTTCGATCTCACTATGTTTTCTATGTGTTCTCTTGCCTTAGTATCGCTACTAGTAATAGTAGCCATGCTTTGTGTTGTATAAGAATTTGTTTTCAAACAGGTGTCACTTTGACAATTGATTCGGTATCTTTCGATCTGATTGTCATGTAATGAATTTTTGAGGATGAAAATTAGAATGCAACGACCCCAATTTTGAATGTTAGTACACTGATTAGGCGTATGTGCACGATGCATGACTTAGATTTTTGAGGACGAAAATTCTTTAAGGTGGGAAGAAGGTAATAACCCAAAATTTTCGAAAAGGTTGAATCGGTGCGAAGTGAGAAAGGAGAGGAGGAGAAGATTTGCTCCTCACGTGAGCACCTCGCACACCGAATCCTCGGATTCTTCGTAGAGCTTTCGCACGATTTCTTCTTCTCCGATTCACCACAAGAAATCTTATCGCTGTCATGATTGAAAAATGTGAGAGAAATATATTCACTACCAAACCCTCTTTTTAATTTCTAGCCCAAACCCCATTGATCTCACTCTAGATCCTTCTATTTCGGTCAAGAGAGTCTTTGAGTTGTGGGTAAGTTGAGGGGATTTGAACTCCACATCTATGATTAAAGGAATCAAAGGTTTCAAGGGTTTCAAAACAATCGGGAGAATATGAAGCAAAGAGAGCCGATTTCTCATGTGATCTAAGGAGGTAAATGCATGTTTGAATCATGATTAAATGGTATAGATTAAGTTTAGTTTGAGTTGTCGATGATTTTGAATGTGTATGATTTTTGGAGATTTTTATGGAATTTGTGGGAGAAAATGGGTTTTTAAAAGGAAAAAATGCACAAAATCACGCGCAGTCATGCAGTGAAGTGCCTTAAGAAAGCAGGCCAAAAAAGTGCTGAAAATAGTTGCTCGCGCGAGTTTGGAAAGTCGCTCGCACGATTGTGACTGAAGTGTTGACGACGTCTCTATATTTTAGCCATAACTTTCTGCTCCGAACTTGGATTGACACGATTCTTACAGCGTTGGAAAGTGGACAACGAGATATATAACTTTTGTGAAATAAAAATTTAGTAAATCAAAATATTTAAAGGTCAATATTGAGGTGGAAGTTGAGTCAAGTTCTAAGTTAGCACAAATTTGCCCATTTCTGCCTCAGCTTTGAGAAAATGCTTCAGTATGCCAAAATCATTAGTAATTAAGATTAATCCTTGATGCATCATCATATATGTGATGCAGATTGAGAACCTGAGGCCATACATAGAGATCCTAGCACTACTTTGCTTCCATTTTCTCGTAATTCGAAACTAAGGTAGGAGAATTTCAATGCCAACTTACATGTTTGACTTTGATTCATAGTTTCTTTGATATAATCGAATTGAATGTGAGCTTTGGAAAGTGTTTTAGAAATTGCGAACATATTGAAATCTTTGGAATATTGAATGGTATGTGAACTATTTGAATCATCGAATCCTTCGAATCTGAATGTAAGCCTTGAATATGAATCTGCTTTGATATAAATTCTAAAACTGGAAACGACTTTAAATCTTTGTACTTCGAATAAGAAATTGAATCTAATATGAACTATGAATTTGATATGAATAAGCATCCGTATTTGAATCTGCCTTGAATATGAACTTCAAAAATGAACTCCGAATGCGAACTTTGAACTTCGAATAAGAAATTGAATCTAATATGAACTACAAATCCGATATGAATATGCATCCGTACTTGAATTTGATGTGAGTATGAATCCGAATATCAAACAATGAATAAGAATTTGTATATGAACTCTGAATGTAAACTTGGAAACTATACTTGAATCATTAAATTTATGAACTTAAAATCCGCAATTTGGACTGGTACGGCAGGATATCCGTAATTTGAACCGGTATGGCGGGATATCCGTGTTTTGAACCGGTATGGTGGGATATCCTTAATTTGAACTGGTGTGATAGTACGTATTTGAAATTTGAATCTTTGAACTCTGAAACTACAAACTATGAACTTTTGAATATGAAACTTTAAATCTGAAACCTTGAATCCCAACTTGACTTTTGGACTCCGAACGTAGATTTGAACTCTGGACACGAACTTCTAAAAGAAACCCTTGGGACTAAGAACGTGAACTTTGAATTAGAACCCTATGAACATTGAAATTTAGACATGAATATCAAATCTTCAAACTATGAATATGAACATCGAATCTGTGAACTTCATATCTGAACTATTAAAATGAATTAAGAACCGTGAATCACTGAATATGAACTCCAAACTTGAAGCATAGATTATGAATTCCGAACCTAGAAAATGAACTTTGATCTTTGAATAAGTGCTTAGAACTTTAAAAATTTAGATCATTGAAATTGAACTCGGAATTTGACATTTTCGGATTTTAGTTTTGGTATGAAATATGTTTTAAATGTGATTTATGAAAATGACATCTTTGAATTCCATATGTGAACGAAATTTCAGACATTGTCTATTTGAACTTATGACTTCTAAATATTGCTTTGAATAATAAAATGCCCTTGAAATTTCTGTCATTGATTAAGGAGATGTACATTGGTATTGATTTCTCCTTATTGAGCTTAGACTATTAGCTCACCTGGACTATACATCACAGGTGTAAGTATTGATCAAGACCTTGACTTTGAGGAAGATTCAGACTATAAACCAGAAGAAGAATATCTTCTGCCTGAGGATTTTTACCCCTAGTTCAGGGATCATAGATTTAGTACATTATGGATTTTGGTGAGTTTGGACTTGGTACACTAAGAAGTTTTATACTTTTAGACTTAGCTGAGCTATCTTTGGATTTTTGGGTTTGGTACATTCGTGCTATTATATATATATATATATCTTATACACCACTGTTTAGGTGATGGTTGGCCATCACCGGTGGTTTAGTTATTTCTTTTGAATTACGTGTTCTCTATATAGAAATAGAGATTTGATAATGTCCTGGCATATATATGCCTGCTTGGATTTTCACACTTATATATGGATGTACCAAGTATTCTGTTTTCAAATTGTGATCTACAATTTGGCAGTCCGATTTTCTCCGAGATCCTTGTTAAAGAAAAAAGATAAAGAAAAAAAAAATACAACCAGAAAATCGGGCTGCCACAATAAAAATTTTGTAGTCGGACCTTGACCCAAGACCTGTGACTAAATGGACCTAAGTACATGCTCCTATAATACTAACACATATGTAGACACTCAAATTTTGCCCAAGGCCCGATCGAAACACCTTTCGAGAGAGGCACACTTCTGGGCTTTTGATGGCATGTATGGAACCCTTAGGAATCACCCCAAACCCTTAGAAATCACTCTAGATCCCTTAGGAACCTACCCTGAACCCTTAGAAACCAATCTCGACCCTTAAAACCCATTTCGAACCCTAAATCAAACCCTATCAAGCTATGGATGAGGAGGGGTGCACTGGAACTAGCTACGGCCATCTACTATGAACAAATCTCATACCATTGAAAAGTAGAGGGTGTCAGCTTTCCAACGGTCTAAGAATTGCCCCAATCGAAGTTGTACATCAAAAGATACGACGGTTCGAACCCGGAGGACAAATGATTAAAATCAAGTGGGCCCCCTAGGGATTTGGCGCAACTAATAGTTGCGCCAGTGATAATTTTGCCTGGCGTAACTGTTAGTTGCGCCAGGCCACTTCTCCTAAGATTTAAGCCTGGCGCAATTAATAGTTGTGCCAGTATTAATTGTGGACCCTACCTCGGATAGCCAACTTCCAGGCACTGTTTTACTGTACATTTGCCTGGCGCAACTATTAGTTGCGCCAGGCATATGAACAGTAACTGTTGGGTTTTCTCCTAAATTTCGTGATTAGGGTTTGACTTGTTGACCACCTCGACCTTTGGGGTGTGTTTTGCTAGTTCTGTTGCACCCATTTGCACCCTATTTGCAACCCTTTAAGTGGCTTAAAGCGTCACCCCATCATCCACCATTAGAGCCACCTTCACACCTTTCTAAGTTCTCAAAATCCTAGGAAACCTTAGATTTGAGATTACCTAATTGCTAACCCCAATTAGTACTTAAGTGGTCTCCTAATCCACCATTTTCTTATAAATAGAGCCCCCCACCCATTGGTTTAAGGGTTGAGAATTTTGGCCTAAGAGAGAAAGAGCTTAAAGTGAGAAGATCTTTCTCCCTTTAATGCACACTTCCCATACAAAATCCAGAATTTCAAAACCTCCTTTGAGTGATATTTTTAACCTTAGATCCTTTAGTTTAGGTAAATGCTACCCATTTACCTTCCCTCTCTAATTCCTAGCTAGCAAGCCTTAGAGGTTAGAACCCCTCTTTCCACCATACAAGCCATCAAGAGCTCATCAACGCAAGCCATGCAAGGCTCTCCTACGGTGCTACAAGGGCCCGAGGGCTCCGGCTCTCCCGTTTCTTCTCCTATCTCTTTCTAGCTCCCTCCATTCTCCCATTTGTGCCGTTATGCCGCCGACTTTTCGGTAGGGATGGAGGGGCACAAATAGGATTCTAAGCCCTTTTAGGCAAGAGGAAGCTATTTTTTTTTCTTTTACTTCATTTTATTTTTGGCCATTAGTAGAGACCGCTTTAAGCGGATTGATTGGGTGCCTAACACCTTCCCGATCGATAATCGAAGCCCCTACCCAAGAGCCTTTGCTGTAGACCAGAATCAGAGTCATATTTTTAGCACTTCGGTGCTCATAAAAATAAACTAGGTTTTCCAAGACATCGAAAGCTCCGGGTAGCGACTCTATATTTTTGCAAGTGAGCGCATTGCCGCGACGGGACCGTCACGGATCCCATGGTTGCACAGATGGCGACACTGCTAGGGATTAGCTAGTAGAGCTTCCCCTTGAACTAGGCCTTTTTTTTATTTTCCTAACATTTTATTGTGGTTTTTTTATTTTTATTTTTATTTTTGCTGTTTTTTTCACTCACCCCTCCGATTAAGTCACTTTACTTACCCCTACTTTTATGTCATTTACGAACCTTAGCCGATTGGCGGGCGTACTTGTGCATAGTTTTTAAATTTCTTTACTTTTTTGTTATTTTTGGTGCCTTAGCTGATTGGCGGGCCTACTTGAGTATTGTCTTTTAATTTGTTTAATTTTCCATCATTTAAAGTGCCTTGGCCGATTGGCGGGCCTACTTGTACAAACATATCCCAACAGTGGACGTCGGCCCGTAGTGGCAGCATGAGGTCATCACCCCCGGTCTTTGAACTAAAGAAAACTTCCAAAAAAAAGAGAAGCTTTGAAAAAAATTAAAATTGAACCAAGTTAGGGAGCTTAATTAATTTGTTTTTACGGGGTAGATTTTAAAAGGGTTGGGATTAGGCAAACACACAACCACCCGGGTTTTAGTATGGCGGCAGCCCTAGTGGTGATGATCCAGAAAAGCCCCAGTTCACCTAGTGTCTGAGAAGGCACTTGCGCCAGAGGTATATCGGGTGGGTTCCCATTCCAAAGTTTAAAACCCTTGGGGAGCGCGCTAGCGAGTTATACCGGACTCAAACCCCTTAGGTGCGGTAAGGAGAGAATCGATCACCAAAAAATAGCTCAATTCCCGGAAGCCTAGCTTTCATAAAAAACCCAAAAAGAGACTCATTTTGGGTTGTTGTCTCTGCTGCCATAACATTCTGGAACCCCATTTTTGCTTGGTGCAACTATTAGTTGCGCCAGTGCAAAAATTGGGAATCCCAAAATTTACCTTGGCGCAACTAATAGTTGCGCCAGTGTAAAAGGGAAGTCTTGCAACCTGAGCGCATGTATTAGTTGCGCCAGGTCTGTTTTGTTGCACACCAGCCCGAATCTGTGGTCTTCTTCACCTCTCGAGTCCCCTGATCAGTGTGCTTAGTGCCTTGTTTAGGCCCCGCCATCTCCGGCACCAAATTCGCCCCATCGGTCAAAAGAGGGCAACTTCTTTTTGGCTCATTCTGGGGGATCAGTTGCTTGCCTCAATTTCTATGCCTTCAATAGATCGACGGTTCTCCTTCGATTCTTCTGAAGTGCATTGGAATCGTTGTCGAGGGTCCTGAATTAAGGTATGAGGGCCACCTGAAAAGGGAATTCCAAGGCCTCGGAACCTATGTTTTTCAAAACTTTTTCAAAAAAAAAATTCAAAAAAATATATAAAATAAAAAACCCTAAAAAAAAAAAGTTTGTAATGCCGGTACAACGACATCATCTTGCCCTCCGCCATCCCATAGGGGAAGAAGGGGGATTTTTGGGCCTTATCCAAGGCACCCTTACCCGACCCGCTCTCGAACAGTGTCATGGGTAGTGAACCCAGCCTACGCCGATCTCGACTCATCCTCGTCACATTCTCCAACCCACTCCCATTCGGGAGAAGTTTTTTCCACCATCCCCCTCACCCAACCCCCCTTTACCGTTATCGGCCTGTTTGGCGCCCCCATTTTTCCAACCGATACGTCCCAAAATATCCAAAGTCCAACCACCCATTCTCCATCTTTTGCCCAAACCATACCCATGCCAAGTCCAACCCATTTCCCTTCCACATCCACACAAAATCCATTCTCCCAATCCATATCCATACCACATTTTCCATCTTCCCCATATAGACCCAATCCACCATCCTTCACCTATGTCACCTTCACCCTATCCAACCCCCCACCAATCCCCGCATCTCCCCGAGTCATGCCCATTTTTATTGGGGCCATGCCCGGTTTTTCCCAAACACCCACACTTCACCCTCCATCACCCTTAAACATCCCCAACCCATCCCCCTTTGCCAATGCCCCACCCCATTCCTTCAATCCATCTCATATCTCATCACTTACCATGGCCATGCCCAATTTTTCCTCCACATCCACCCCATCTATACCTAATCATCCCTTAAACCCACCACCCACATCCAATCCTCCTTCCATCACCATAATGGAGAAAATGTTCCAAGCCTACTCCTTATGGAAGGTTTCCCAAAACAACTCCCATCATCCACACCCCACATCCATGGACCCATCCCATACCCTAGCCAATCTCTATGCTTCACTCTCCCATGACCCCCATTAACCCCCCATAATCCACACCATCCCAAACCCCATTGCCCACATGCCCCAAGGCCCCATGGCCCAACCTCCCACTACCCATACACCCCAAGGCCCATTGGCCCAAACCCTCTTTTCCCACATACCCCAAGGCCCATTGGCCCAAACCCCCTTGTCCCACATATCCCGGGCCCCATGACCCAATACCCCACCACCCAAACCTACCCAGGGCCCATGGCCCAGACCTATCAAGACCCCTTGGGCCAAACCCATCAAGGGCCCATGGCACAAACCCACCAAGGGTCCATGGCCCATACCCACCAAGGTCCCATGGCCCATACCCACCAAGGCCCATTGAGCCATACCCACCATGGGACCATGGCCCAGACCCACTAAGGCCCATTGGTCCAAACCCATCAAGGGCCCAAGGCCCATACATACCAAGGCCCATTGGCCAAAACCCACCATGGCCCATTGGCCCAAACCTACCCAGGGCCCCTGGCCCAAACCCATCAATGGCCCATAGCCCAACATGACCAAGGCTTCATGACCCAAACCCAAACCCCACACTCATACCTTCCACAATACCCCCAACATTTCACCTAACCTTAACAACCAGGTCAAACCCATGCCATACCCCAAACCCAATTTTCCCATGACCCCACACCCCAAGGCCATCTCCAAACCTTCCCTCATACCCAATGGCCCCATCAAGCCCCACCTCTAAACCAAAATCCCATCACCCAACAAACATTTCCTCACCCCCAATGGGCTCACCCCACCCCCACTCATGTCATTCCCGTCCAACCAGGGCAACAACAATAAGAAAATCCCACCCTCACTGCACATTATGCCGACCAGCAGTATGAGGAGGACGAGATTAGGAATAGCGGGGCCTACGCTGGGGCATTGACCAGCCTTAACCCTCCTCCTATAAATGCCCACCCCTTGGTGGCCCAAAGTGAAGTCCAACTGATGGCCGAGAAAGCGACCCTTGCATCAACAGATTTAGAACAGCTGAAAGAAGAGTTGGACAAAATACAGAAGCAACTATTGAAGTTGGGTGGTGCTGAAATCCATGCCACATATTTCACAGATTTGTGTCTGTTTGTTGAGGTCCCCCTGCCCCCAAATTTAAAATGCCAGTATTCAACAAATACAATGGCACGGGCAACCCGATTGCACACCTCAAGTCCTATTGTGGGGACATATGCCAGTACGGGGGGGACGAGAGACTGCTAATAAAAGTCTTTCAAAAGAGTTTGACCGGTCCGGCCCTGAGGTGGTTCCCGTCTCTTGAACCCTCCATGATGAAGACTTGAAAAGATCTGACCCACTTATTCCAAAAGCAATATGTTTACAACATAGACATTGAGCCACGTAAGTCAGATTTAGCCCGTCTGAGGCATAACCAAAACGAAACCTTCAACGATTATCTAGGGCGGTGGAGGGCACTAGTAGCTCAGGTCAGAAATAGAATACCTGATGATGAGCAGATAGAGATGATCTCAAAGAATACTCTGACAGTGATCTCTGACTTTTTGGTGTACCAGCAGTAGCCCAGCTTTGTTGATCTGGTGAGAAATGCTAAGCGATGTGAGGATGCCATCAGGGAGGGCCGTCTGAATAAGAACATGTCGAGCGAACCCAGTGGGGTTAGGAGATTTTCAGAACAAAAAACTAAGAAGAGGACAGGGGCCGATGTTTAAAACATCACCAATACCAGGCCCATTAATAACATAACCCCGTTTCAATTTCAGGCAGCCCCGCTGGCACCAGTCAAAACTAAGCAGATACAGAGAGCAGGGAATGGGCAAGGAATGCTAATGACTCCGAAGCAGAAGAGAGCCCGCTATGATCAAGTTTTTATGCCTCTAGGGAAATCTTTGAGTGTACTTTTTTCCTTATTAGTGGAAAAAGGATTAGTTGCTATCCGCCAACCACAACCTTTTCCTCACCCGATCCCAAGGAACTATGACACAAATACCCACTGCAATTTTCATCAGGGTCCGAGTCACCCAACTGATCGCTGCTTCCCATTGAAGTATGCAATCTAGAATTTGATCGATGTCGGGAAAATCATTCCCCCTGCACCTTCTTAGCATGCTAATATTCACCAAGTGCCACTACCCCACATCTTATCGGAGGAGCAGGTCCCGGACCCACCGTCGAAATGATAGAAGATGAGGAGTTTGAATTTGACCCATCCGATTATATTAGTGATTAGGAGAGTTATGTGGCACCATTGTCAAAAAACATGGAAGGAAGGAACATAGGGGTAATTGAACCTCTAAATTTATCAAAATATTTCCCCAATCGGACCTCACAAATTGAACACTTGGATCTCAGGGCATACTTTCTATCCACCACACCCGTCAATTATGTATATATCAATGCATACCAGCCATACACCACCACCCCCATCAATTACCCAGTGAGCCAATAGGCCCCCAATCCTACACCCACACCCACCAGTTATCAATGGTCTGCGCCCACCCCATTTCCCCCAGTTCAACTATTGACAAACTCCACCGCCCCCATTAATTACCTAATAAACCATCGGGCCCCCAATTCCACACTCGCACCCGTCAATTATCAAGGGCCTGTGCCCATCCCCTCACCCCAAGTTCAGCCACCAGTTGACTCCACTACTCTAGTCAATTACCTAACGACCCATCAATCCCTCGATCTCCTGCCAGCACCTGCCAACTATCAATGGCCTACCTTTACCTCCTTCCCCCCAATACCACCACCCTCAAGCTTCACCACCCCCATTTGGCCCAATTTTTCCAACCAACCCACTACCACTGAAATAAATCAGGTGTTGCACACACCTCCTGAGCCGACAGTGCAAGAGCCTCAAGTACCGTCAGCCATACCTTTCCAGCTCTCGGGACCATCCTATGATCCTCATCAGGTTCCACTAAGCTACGAGCAAACAAATGTCAATGCCGGTAGTAGCAGCAGAGAAGGGGCAATAGATTTTATTACCAAGTCAGGGAGGATATCGAAGTAGCCAGAAGCACTAGCGACAGTGCAAGCCCAACCAGAGGGGAAGAAAGACAGCACTGTGAACCCCTTCAAAAAAATGAGTAGGGAACATATACTAGAGACACAACTGAGAAGAATGTCTGCCCACATAACCGTCTGGGATCTGTTGATGACATCCCCACTCCATTTTCAAGCATTAATGGGGGCGTTAAAAAATGCACATGTATCACTCCAAGTTAGACCAGAAGAAGTCAGGTAGATAATTGGGCAAGTGATGGCTCCGAATGCCATCTCGTTTTCTGATACTGATTTACCTGAGGAAGGGTGTAGCCACTCAAAGTCTTTGAATATAACAGTTGAGTCTAAAAGTATGGTCATTCCCCTGGTCTTGATTGATAATGGGTCTGCATTGAACATAAGCCCGTTAAGAACTGCCACTAAGATCGGGGTCGATCCATGCATGCTGAGGCCCGCCAAAACTAGCGCAAGAGGGTTTGACAATACCAGGAGAGAAATAATGAGAGAAGTTGATCTTCAGCTATTGATAGGGCCAATGACCTTTTCCATCTTATTTTAAGTCATGGATATCAAATCTTCATTTAATCTATTGTTGGGGCTCTCGTGGCTGCACGAGGTCGGAGCCATACCTTCTACTTTACACTAGAAACTCAAGTTTGCATCTGGGCATAAAATTATTATGATCATCGGTGAGGGGCACAACGAGAAAGAAAAAGTCGCGAATAGCGTAAAAAAACCCAATGCATTGGATATACCGCACATCGTTGAGGATGTCAACCTCCACAGCTTTGAATATGAGGTGTTTGCGATACTCCCGGAGCCCATTGAAGGCATCATGCCTAAAACAGGAGGCGGTATGGTAGCGACAGTAGCTATGCTCCAAAAGTGGGGCTACCAGAAAGGTCGAGGGCTCTGGCATAGATTACAAGGCAGGAGAGAGCCAGTTGTAGC
The DNA here is from genome assembly GCA_021018995.1 of Chloranthus sessilifolius. Classification (NCBI taxonomy): domain Eukaryota; kingdom Viridiplantae; phylum Streptophyta; class Magnoliopsida; order Chloranthales; family Chloranthaceae; genus Chloranthus; species Chloranthus sessilifolius. The sequence goes on along the minus strand of CM037584.1, from coordinate 149,304,742 downwards.
TAAGGGACAGAAAGTAAGATTTGGGTTGGGGTACAAGCCCATAGAGGAAGAGGTCTGAGAGGCGAAAGAAAAAGCTAGGGTCGCCGCTGCGGCAAGAGCTCGAGGAATCAACATAGAAGAGAAACCTCGCCCTAGGCCGCACATTCGGGATTCCTTTGTCAGTGCTAGGGTTGTAAAGATCGATCGAAATGGGATAACCCATTTGACCCCACACAAACCCACAGCCCCTATACATCCTACCAATCCATAGATCTCCCTTCCTAGCCTGAAAATAGATTTGGCTGCATTGTCCCTCTGCGAGGAACGATGGCAAGTACTTGAACAAACTCCCCCTGTGGTAAATCACCACAAAACTGAGTTATTGTTTGAGGACATCATCTCAGACGAAATGGGGATCAACATGATGGAAGCTGACTCCAATGAGCCATATCAGTCAGCACCCTCCATCCCAACAGGTAAAGGAGCGGCCCCTCAGGTACGCAACTGGGCATCTTTGCCCAAAACCCTTGAAGCGAGGAGTGGCCTAACATTTGGCACCCATTTCCTAAAAAAAAACAACCTATAAAAAGTGAGATAAGCCATTGGTAGGCAATACCTTGTATATATAGCAACCCACCTTGCCAAGGGTCCGTCTTCGAAGAAAACAAAAATCTCAAAAACATGGAAAAAATACAAAATCCCAAAAACATTGAAAAAATCTAAAGTCCAAAAATGTCGTCATTTAAAATTCTAGAAAAAGTTCCACAAAAGGATGCCTTAATCGAAATACCCGTCCCACGTAAAATCGATCCCTTTCCTATAGAAATACAAGAAGAGGTAGGAATTATGAGTCTGGACGAGGATAGTCCTTTGGAGGAGCTCCCCAATGAGCTCCTTGAGTGGTTCGCCGATTTTGAGCATGGCCCTACCCCCGTTGTCAAAGAGACAGAAGACGTCAATTTAGGGACTGAGGAGATTCCCAGAATAACCAAAATCGAAATGTTGTTGTCTCCTGAAGAAAGGAAAACCATGATCGACTTCCTTCGATCATACCAAGATCTTTTTGCCTGGTCCTATGAGGACATGCCTAGTCTGGACACTGATTTGGTTGAGCATGAGTTGCCTCTCTACCCCGATATGAAGTCGATTAACCAGAAGCTGAGACGTCTCTGACCCGAGTGGATGTTGAAAGTCAAGGACGAGGTCATCAAACAGTATGATGCGGGGTTTCTCATGGTAGCTAAATACCCACTGTGGTTAGCCAATATCATGCCTGTATCGAAGAAAGATGGAATGTTCCGCATGTGCATCGATTTTTGCAATTTGAACAGGGCGAGCCCGAAGGACGATTTCCCACTGCCACACATCGACATCTTGGTCGATAACACTGCTAGGCAGGGGATGCTTTTATTTATGAATGGTTTCTTAGGATATAATCAGATAAAGATGATAGAGGTTGATCATGAGAAAACTATATTCATTACTCCATGGGGAACCTTTTGATATTGAGTCATGTTGTTTGGACTAAAGAATGCCGATGCAATGTACCACAAAGCTATGACTGTGCTGTTTCACAACATGATGCACCGAGAGATTGAAGTGTATGTTGATGATATGATAGCCAAGTCAACAGAGCGAGACGATCATCTGGTAAACCTCTAAAAACTATTTGAGAGGTTGAGAAAGTACAGGTTATGTCTGAATCCACATAAGTGCACTTTTGGTGCCATGCCTAAAAAATTGTTAGGATTCATCGTCAGCAGGAGAGGGATTGAGGTCGACCTAATTAAAGTCAAAGCTATCATAGAAATGCCACCACCGTCAACTGAGAAAGAAGTTAGAGGGTTCTTGGGCAGAATATAATATATCAATCGGTTCATTTCACAACTAACTCCAATCTGCATGCCGATCTTCAAGCTACTTAGAACTCGCCCGTTGAATGGAACGACGATTGTCAGGCAACATTCGATAAAATCAAAGGCTACCTCCTTAATCAACCTATTTTGGTACCACCTAAGCCGGGGAGACCACTCTTAATGTATCTCTCCACGACGGAAGTCTCAATGGGATGTGTTTTAGGGCAGCATGATGAAACGAGAAGAAGAGAGCAGGTCATCTACTATCTAGCAAGAAATTCACTGATTATGAGACGCGTTATTCTCATCTGGAGAAAGCATGCCTGGCTCTTGTTTAGGCTACTTAGAGGCTCCATCATTATTTGTTATCCCAGGTCATTCTATTTTTAGCCCAAATGGACCCATTGAAATACCTATTCGAGAAGCCCGCTCTCACTGGGCGGATCGCGTGCTGGCAACTTTTATTATCTGAGTTCGATATCACGTACGTCACTCAAAAGTCAATCAAGGGGTTGGCACTCGCCGACCATCTTGCCGACAATCCTTTGCCAGATTATGAACCATTGAGAACTGAGTTCCCCAATGAGGACATCTTGTTCATGACGGAAGACTATACTGAGGAAGTAGAAGAATCTTGGGTAATGCACTTTGACGGGGCAGTAAATGCTGAGGGCCAAGGAGTTGGCACCATCCTGATTTTGCCAAAAGGATCCCATGTAACGGTCTCTATCAAGGTCAACTTACCTTATACTAACAACATGGCTGAGTATGAAGCTTATGTCGCTGGTCTGTAGGCGGCTCTTGATTTGAATGTAACTCACCTTCGAGTGTTTGGCGCTTTACAGTTGATCATATGCCAGACGAACGGTGACTGGAAAATGAAAGACGAGAAATTGATTCCCTATCATGAACACCTCGAGGATCTGATAGCTTGCTTCCAAGATGTGGCATTCTCATATGTCCCCCGGATAAAAAATCGCTTTGCCGATGCACTAGCAACTTTGGCATCAATGATAGAAATCCCATATGGTGCTGAGATGAAGCCGATCATGATCGAGCAGAGAAGTGAGCCGGCCTTCTACCTCCAAGTTGAGGAACCTACAAAAACTGATGATGAGCCACCTTGGTTCTCAGATATCAAGAATTTCCTCGAGACCCTAACTTTCTCAGAGGGAACATCCAGGATGGACCGACGAACCATTCAACGTTTAGTGGCAGGCTACGTCATTTGCGGGGAATGTCTTTACAAGCAATCCTACAACAACATTCTACTCAGGTGCCTTACTGAAAGTGAAGTGACCAACATCATGAAGGAGATCCACGAAGGAGTATGCAGAGCCCACGTCAGTGGTCACATACTTGCTAAGAAAATTCTGCGGTAGGGATACTTTTGGACCACTATGGAATCGAATTGTTGCAAACATGTTCAGAAATGCTACAAGTGTTAGGAACACTCCAGTCTGATACATGCTCCTGCCATCGATCTACACTGCATGACCACTCCTTGACCATTTGCTACTTGGGGCCTTGACATCATCGGAATGATTAATCCAAAAGCATCGAGCGGACATCGCTTCATCCTCGTCGCCATTGAATACTTCACCAAATGGGTGGAAGCGGCATCATATGCCAACATCATAGTCGGTCACTTTGAGAAGTTCCTCAAGAATAATATTGTGTGCCAATTTGGAGTTCCCAAAGATATCATCATGGACAATGGTACAAATTTTGCAAATAAGGGTATCCGAGCCTTCTGCGAGTAATACAAAATCAAGCACCATCGCTATCGGCCTCAAACTAACGGAGTTGTGGAAGCTTCAAACAAGACGGTCATCCACCTCCTAGAGAAAATGGTCATCACTTACCGAGATTGGAGTGAAATGCTGCCATTCACTTTGTGGGCCTACAGAATGTCGATTCGTACCGCTACGGGGGCAACACCATTCTCCCTTGTGTACAGAATTGAGGCCGTCCTATCGGTAGAGGTGGAAGTACCCTCGCTCCGAATCCTCATGGAATTAGGCTTACCCGAAGAGGAGAGAGAAAGATCAAGCTTTAAATAGTTAAACTTATTGGACGAGAAAAGACTCCTAGCCTTGTGTCACACACAAGTTTACCAGGGGCGAATCACACGCGCTTACAATAAACGTGTCCGCGGTCGAGATCTAATGGTAAGAGACACTGTGCTAAAGAAGATCTTCCCATCCCTCCATGCTGATCAGAGAGGAAAGTTCAAGATGAACTGGGAAGGACCTTACATCATTCGAGAAGTACTGCCAGGATACGCCATCGGCCTCACCACCATTGACGGAGATCATCTTCCTGAGCCCATCAATGCTGGATACGTCCAACGGTTCTACTCGTAGTCTATCGCGATAAGGTAAGTATTGGTAAAATAGATACGTGACTGCTTAAGAACCACTCAAAAGAGGACATCATTCCAAACACAGTAGCCAAAAAGCATCCCTAAAAATGATGATATCCTTTGCTACCCCATTTGAGCCTGGGCCTTTCTTTCAATAACCCCCTTCCCCAAAAAAAATGTGTGTGTACATATACAGAGAAAGGAGAAGTAAAGTTACCATCAAAATCAAACAAAATCAAAAAAGCAAACCTTAAAAAAGAGATTGCCTGAAATTGAGCAAAAAGAACAAAAAATGTGTAGAAGAATCACGGGACATGTAGAGTAAAAACCCCCAAAGGAGAAAGTATGTTGAGAAAACTGAAGCTGTATCAAGGAAACCCTTTTAGCCTAGCATACCTTCAAATTCTAACCTAACCCATGGCCAAGCTACACTCTGAAGAAAGCCCTCTTTTAGGTTTACAAGCAGTCATAATATTTGTTAAGTTAACACAAGCTGAGTTGTGAGACGACATTAGAACCCCATCCAGCCGGCTATGATGGAATCAACGTCTATGTCGTGGCTGTTTTAAAAAAAATAAAAAATATAAAAGAAGAGAAGAAAGGAGAATAAAATAATAATAATAATAAAATAAAAATACAATCTCAAAGCAAGATGGACATGGTGAAAACCCAAAAGGGCATTACGGGTAAAAATAGCGAGCTTGTGCGGACCAGGTGAAAATTCAAAAGGGCGCTTGGGGTAAGAGAGCTAAACGCATGTACATGGTGAAAACCTGAAAGGGCGCCACTGGTAAAAAAGGGAGATAAAAAAAAAAAAAGAGAAAAAATTGAAAAAGAAAGGTTTGGACTGATTAGGAAGATTGATGCTTGAGGAGCCCTTATTACTCTTCTTATACCCTCTTGTCCGACTGGGCTGCTCATGCTAGTTCGAATCGGGTCCCGACCAGAATTATCTTTGTGAAACCACACCATCAAACATATGACTCAAGGTAATGAGAATGGTTTAACTCAATCCCAAGGGGATGAATGTTTCGGCCTTGGGAGGATTGTTGAAACTCTTTCAGAATCAACCAGTAAAAAAGGGGAGGGTTCGACCATACTCAAAAGAGGACCCGGGGTTCCGCAGGGTTTTCACCCAGCAATTAAGGCACCACACAAAAAGAATGCACAAAACAAAGCCAAAAGACCAAAAGATCTATGTAGATGTATATAGTAAACTGCCTTTTGCACCGCTTACACCACATCCGAAAAAATAGCCGGTATGATGACTAACGTGTTTTCCTTTTTACAAATAAACGAAAAATAGCAAAAACATAAAGAAAATATGTATACCAAAAATGTGTGTATCTATAAAGGGGTTTTTATGCCCCTTTTTCTGTGTATCTGATCTATGCAAAAAATTATGTGTGCAGAAAGGAGTTAGCGGCCCAGCTCGCTCTTCAATGCACTAATCTCAGCATGAAGGTCATCTTCTCAGATATTTCGCTTAGTCAGCCAGCAACCATGCAGACTCTTATACCTCTTTCGAGAAGAGTCGGTGGCTCCAAAAGCGACGCTCAGTGATCCCTTCAAACGGAGGACCTCGCTCTCTGCTGTGTCTGCCCTAACTTTTTCTTGTGCCAAATGTTCTTGCATGACCCTCTTCTCGCCCACAAGAAGCTCGATACAAGCTCGGAGTGTCGTCTCCTTCTTTGGCCAGGGGCCTCCAATATCAACGATCTCTGTCGAATTTGGACCATCGACAACAGGCCGCTCAGTCAATAGCGAGGCCTCGTACTTATGAGAAGTTCTAACTAAATCCCCCTGCTCGATATCACACATCAGCGTCGAATGATGCGTCTCCCAGAGAGCAGCAATCTGATCCATGTCTCCAGAGGACACCCTAGAAAAGATCAAATAACATAGAGGGGGTTTGACCTAGAAAGGCGCCTGCTGAGGGCTGCCAAATTAACGCAGTACCCAGAATGGGAAGTAGAAGGTGTTGCCAGTCAACCCTAGGAGGGTAATGCCTTCATGGTCTCTACTGCGAACTATTGGGAAGTTCTGGTACAACCAAGGAGCTCTCCATGTTAGCTCGGCATCGGTCAACCAAAGTTTCAGAGCAGACACATTGCCTTGTGGAAGCAAGTGGCACCTACCCAGAAAGCACTGAGCCACCTCACCTCGGGCAATATAAAAGTGAGGCACAGGCCCCAGAACAGCAAGGTCCTCACCCAACAAGACCTGAAGCAACAAAGGGCACCCTCGAAGGCCCTCCACCTTGCCCAAAGCAAATGAATCAAGGCATCGATACATCTCGGCGAGCACCAAGTGCATCAATGATCGGCCCGCCTCCAGCTCGGTCAAAATATCACAAATTGCCAATGAGAAGCTCTGCCCCCTGATAAAAAAGAGAATTTCAGAGATGAGACTGAGTGCTAGAGCTTTCACGTTGTATATGTTCCTAACCGGCAATTTTCGGAGACTTTCGTCACCGAAAACTTCTTTGAGGAATTTTAGCGAACACCTTGTGGGCCCCCAATGAGACTTTTCTCATACTCAAGTTTCTTCAAATCGAGAGTAAGGTGGATGGATTTGGAGTAGCCCGGCCGAGGCGTGACCTGTACAAGACCCTGTAAACCTTTAGGCCAGACAGTTTGGACAGCTCCTCAAGGGTTGGGGTTAGCTCCCGCTTCCCAAAATGGAATATATGAAAATTCACATCCCAAAATGAAGCGGCGGTGTAAAGGAGTTCCCACCATGGAGGAACCTTTAGAAAGGAAGAAAGGTGAGATAGCGCAAAGCACTCCAAGTCAGCGAGCTCACTCTCATTCAAGCTCCCGAACCAGGCCGTTAAAAATTTAGGCCCCAAGCCCAACAAAGGGGGTCAATCGGCTCCAGGCCATCCACATAAGGGAGGATTAGAAAGTGGGTCCATGAACATACAGGGATCTTTTGAGAAGATAAAAATCGATGTATGGTGATGGACCTACCTTGGAAATGCAAGAGTAAAAGGAACCAGTCCAAGAGGCCAAGTCAAACCAAAAAGAAATGATATTTGGACTAACTCGGGTATATAAGGACCCACTGCCCCCAGGTTAAACCTGGCCCAACTATTAGTTGCGCCAGTGGATTTTGGTCCCCATTTTGCTTGGCGCAACTAGTAGTTGCGCCAGCACAAATTGCCTAAGATTTCAACCTGGCACAACTAATAGTTGCGCCACACTACAAGCCCCCCCCTCTTCAGCCATCTCGGGACCTAGCAGTGGGGACTTACACCCCTTTTGTTTCTTTGTTAACACACCTCTTTTCATTTAACAATTGGGCATTTGTTTTGTTTATTCATGTGCATGACTGATCCTACATCAAAGCGTACGACCCAAAAGGTCGCTTTCTGAGCATTTTGGGCAAGCACATCCTGTAGAGAAATAGATCCAGTGCAAATAAATCATGGCATAAAATCAAAGCAGAAATATTTTCCCAAAAATAATAATCCGAAGTATCACATCAACCATCCCCAACATGTTTAAACAAATCCAAATCAAATCCCAAAAGAGTACTGAGTTTTTCAAAGCCAAAACTAGAAGACTATTCCTTGCTTGCTCCCTTGGATTTCTTGCGACGGCGAGAAGAGCTCTGGAAAGTCCGCATGTCCCCCACCCTAAACCACACTTGCAAGATCCTACTGAGCAAGGAGCGTGACACCTTGGCATGAGCACGCTGCGAGACACGATCAAAATCAAGAGTCAGGATCAGTTGAGGGACAAAGGGTAATGGAATAAATGAAGAGGAGTAGAATAGCAAGGCACTCACCGTCTCCACCTCCCTAAGCCTCGCCAAGTGACAATGATACTCCGCATACTCCATGGCCGAGTTGAAGTCCTATGTTCAGAATGATGCAATATTAGCTATCAGGACAATCTTAAAAGCATGTACAGAAGGAAATCAAAATGAAGAGAGATTGGGTCATCAGAAGACTTACCCTTGGAACCACCTCAGGAGGAGGAACACGGGCCGCCTCAGCAGAAAGTCGCGCCTGTCAATCCACATTAGCGCAGAGGCTCGAAAGGAAACTATCATCCAGGCATCGAAAGGTCCCATGGGTAGATCGCCACCAGGGATACCAGAATGAGAAGTCCCCGACGGACCAGCACCTAAAGAGCCCTCACCCGAGGGGCCCGTGTTGGTGAATTTTTGGTGTGCTTACATTATTGGTTGGTGGTGAAAGTCATTGAAAATCAAAGGAAGAGTAAAACAGGGGGTGAATTTGGCACAACTCAGAAGTCCTAGACCTGCAAGATACAGGGTCCTTTGTAGCAAGTTTTGATAAGTAAGAGTTTGTCCCACAGGGATAAGTGATCTACAGCTCTAAAGGAGCCATCTCTAGTAGTCCCTCCAGATCTGACTACAGATCTGGCAGTCCTAAAAGGAGGGGAGTTTAAGGTCACTTATTCTAAGTATTCTAATGTCTATACTACAGAAAGGATTGAAAGGATAGATGGAGTGTGGAAAATAAATATAAAAGGGTGAGGAGTATGTTATTGAGCTCAGATCAGAGGGGTTTTGTAACTCATAATCAGATCTGATGTTATAGAAGTCTTGTCCAGTGGCTACATTATCACCATTGAGGAGAAAGGATCCAACCCATTACTCTGCCATGATTCCTCCCTTAAGGCTATAACCTGTCCACTCAAATGGTCACAGATTATCCCATAGGGGAGCCACTATCCAGGGATGGGTCAAAACACAACAAGTAAATCATTACAGGGACTATTTCATCGAGGCTACCAGCTCAAGAATCCATAGGGAACCTCAATCTCTAAAGCACTATATGTGGGGCTAAGGCTGTATAGGACCATGATAGCCCAGACACATAGAACCAGCAAGAGATTGAGTACAACCTTCGATCTAGCTGTCCATTGCTTGAGTGAGGCTACAATGGTCCAACACCACTAAAATCTCTATAACTGGATCGGATCCAACATCCGATGGCGGATCTATACAAATATAGAGTCGCCTCAGACAATCTCTCACCAGGCTTCTACAAGCTCAAGTGTAAAGAAGAAGGATCCATCTTGGATCGATGGATTAGAATCACCCTAAGGCTATAATCTGTCCACTTAAATGGTCACAGACTATCCCAGAGGTTATCCTCCTCACGGAGCCCAAGACAAAACAAGAATATCGCTGCTACCACCATGGTCACAAGGCTACTAGCTCAAGCTCCCATGGGAATTTCAGATTTAGTGGGTCCTGTGGTGGGGCTAAGGCTGTAGGACCATGATAGCCCAGACACACAGGTCACTTGGATCTGAGTGGCCCTTAGAATCAGTCCTCCATTGTTTTGAAACACAACAAAAGCAATGGCGGATCACAAGGCAGCAGCCTTGCACAGAGCATCTCACATTCAAACATAAATCCCATAAAATACAGATTCTATTACAAAATTTCCATTGATCTAATTCGAAAACACATACAAAGGCATAGCCAGCAAGTGCCGGACTATGGAGAGAAGGAAAGAGAAAAAGAAAACTACGTACAGATAAAAAGAAAGAGAAAAGAAAAATGATCTGAGATGTGTTCCCAGATACCTAAACCTAAGCTAGGTATGGGTTTATATAGCAGTGGGGTGGTGACGCATTAGGGTTAGGAAACCGTAATTTTAACGATGCCATGTGGCCTAACAGTGATCCTTGGATGCCTCGAGGCACGTGCACAAAGATTTGAGTGTGGGAGTGCGTGCCCTAATCGCTAAAAATTCCCAGAAGGTCCTCTGCTAAAGAGATGGAAGTTTAAGTTTAGAGCTTTGCTAGGTAGTTGTAGTTTCCCAGACTTGTCGCGTGGTAGCTCTTTGCTCTTCACTAGGATGATTTGACATTACAGCTTCAACCGTCGTGAGGTTGCCTTGGTTTGCTCTTCAGGCAGTCGCGCGGTAGAGAATTGCGCTCTCGCTGGATTGGGCTTCGCGAGGTTGAGTAGAAAACACAGTCTCAGATGTCGCGAGGTTGAAGTTCAAGCAGTCGCGAGGTTGCTCGATCTTCGCTAGGCTGATCTTCGCGAGAGTGGCTTCGCCTTAGCAAGGATGTTTTCTTCTTGAATGGCGCGAGAACTGCGCGAGGAGTTCTTCTTTTGATAATTACATCCAGCGGCGACTATGCGACAGCTGCACGAGGAATCTTCTGAAGCTCTCTCTCTTCAGCCGTTCTGAGGGAACTACGAGAGATTGAGAGAGGTCTGATTTGAACTGTGCGACACTGTGCGATGTGTTCTACTCTTGAGCTCCGCGAGAGCTGCACGAGTTTGAGTTTCTGAAGCTCTTCAGTCACTCATCTGTATGAGAGGTTACTGTAAAAGTCATGGGAAGCTCAGTTGAACTGTGTGAGGCATATTTCTCCTGAATCCTCTAAAGCTTGGGTAGCTGCGCGAGGCTCATTTCAGGTTTAGATTCAAAGTTCGTTCTTCTGAGGGATTTCTGGTGCCAAAGCAGGCTCCTTAACAGGATTCCTGGCCTTATTTCACTACTGATTATTACCTACATAAAACACTTAACAAGAACTTATTAGGAGGCTAAGGGTTTAATCAAAGGTTAAGTTAAGGGGTGAAAAGTGGTACTTTTCAGGTCTTAACACACCCCCAAACCTAATCTTTGCTAGTCCCTTAGCAAAGCTACATTAAATCTACTCTAAAAATTAAATGCCACTTTCGTAGGGAGCACGGAATCATTTAGCATATGTACCAAGCCTTTTAAACCCCTAGGTGATCCCTAGTGGAGGAGTGAAGTCTCCTGAGGGTTTTCGGTGAAGATAGCCACAAACTTCTCCAATGAAATAATTAACAAAAGTGCAATATCATCCAATGAGCAATCAAGGAATCAGATTTAGTCTACTCTTGAATCAGTACACATAAAAGAAATTTAATTCATTAGTTGCACAGTAACTTAAACAGCATAAACTCTTCATGATTGCACAACATTTCCAAATAGTTTACAATCACAGAAAACTGCACAAGTGTGTGCCAACACTGAGCTTATCCTTAGGTCAAAAATTAGGTTAAGGTCATACATAATGCATTCAAGTTCAGACCTAAAAACTTTGCAGGGCATACTCTCATAAGGGTTTTGTTGAGGGGTTCATTCTCTCACAGGCTCAAAAGCAGTTACATCCCCCAAATGGGTTTGTAAGCATGAGCATAGGCAGAGTTCTTAAGTGCGGACATCATTGGCAGTTCCTCACCATAGATTGGATAACTCTTTATCTTCACATGACAGCTCACTCAACTTTGGATCACAAGGGCTTTTAACTGGGCTGTAATGTGGCTTATGGAGTGGGGTTGAAAGAATGGAGGGTTGAGAAGGGGTTCAAAATTGAGAAATCAGTAGGTGACAGAGGTGATTCATGACTTCACCTTCTTGAGTTTAGCTCCTTGCATCTTCTTTGAGATTTTCATATTTGAAGTGATCAGTTTCTCTTCTTGATTTTGATTTTCCAATGAAAGTTCCTCTTGACTTCTCTCTTATTCCTCTTCATTATTATTTTTGTTTCTTTTTACTAGAGTTTCCTTCTTTTTATTTTATTTTTGCTTTTCAGAAATGCCACCATGTTCTCAGTTACCATATTGCCATATTTTTGAGATCCTTCTTCTCCATTCACCTAATGTTGACCATAGTTAGTCCATCTTCAACTCTTTCTCCTTTACCTTCTGAATTCTCAGAGTGAGGGTAGGTTGAATCAGGTTCATGGGTTCAGGTTCAAGTACTCAGGTGTATTTTAAAGAAATTTAGGATTTAGAGCTCAAAGGGGGTATGGACAAGGGCAGTTGCTTTAGAATTGGTCTTTTTAGGCTCAAACTGTCCAAGAGAAGGCCTTGATCCTGTCCTCAGTCTCATGAGTATTGTCAGTTATTTCAACTTGGAGTTACCTAACTTCTAGTGAGCACAGTGACTCAGTTAGTCTTTAGAACTAGAAGGGATTGCCTTGGTTACTCCTCAAAAGATGGAAAAAAATTTTATAGGTCCAATTCTCACTGGATATGGTCTTCCTTTGAATTTTCAAGTATGTCCACACCTTTTTCTCTCTCTACTGATTCACTGAGTGCTGATACAAGTGAGTTTCCTTGGTGATATTATCATGAAAATGTGGAGTATTAGAGGTTTATAATGTCCAAGGTTTGCATAAATTTTAAACTTCTTAATTTCATGATTCTTAAGTGAACAGAGGTCTATTTCCATATTACTCAGCTGAGTCTGCTGCACTTATGTTAACTATTCCATTGGCAGGGTCTGCCTGCCATACCCTAAAACCTACGAGGAGCAGTGTCCTCACTGGTTCAAAGGTGGCTGTGCAGCAGAGTTAATGAGGCTAAAAGAAAAGGAAAGACAGGGAACAAAACACACAACAGGCAAAACAAGATAGTATAGACAGGGGAAAAGTCTGAAAAATTAGAAGCGTACAAAATACAAGAAAACAGAAGCAAAAGAAACAGAGAAAATCCTAGGTACAATCTAGTTAGAATCTGTCTCAAAACTTTTCCCATCCCATCTTCTTTGCATGCTCTTGCAGGAGAGCCTCTTCTTCTTTCTTCTTTCGTTCCCTCTCTGCCCTTCGTTGCTCGGGAGTTTTGGGTATGGTTGGAGCCCTGACTCTCATTTTTCTCTTCTTTGGTTCAAGAGGGATCTCTGAAGATTTATCAATGGTTGGCTCAGGGGGTTTGGTGGGAGATTTTCCTTTGGGGCCCTTACCTTTGGAGGCTTGCCCTTGCTGAGGTAGAGGGGGAATAAGAGGTGGTTGGGCTGGGAGGGGAAACAGGGGATTTAGCTTGTGCTTGCACCTGAGACAGGAGAGGACTTTTCCCTTTTTTTGGTTGAGGGGGAGCCACAAAAGATGGTTCTTGTACTTTGGCCGTAGGGATGGCAGGGCTTTTCCCTTTCACGCGCTGGCCTAGTGGTGGTGCCTCCTCAGACTGGGCAGATTTGTCTTTTCCAATTTTTAAAGATCCACTTGGGGGGATAGTCCTCTTGGCAGCAACCTTCCTTCGCTGAGGATAGGATTGTTCAGCAGGGCTGGATGAAGGAGCAGCAGCAGTAGTGGGGGCACTGGGATCCTTTGGTGGTTCAGCGGTGAGTCAGAAGGAAAAAGCTCAGAGGGATCCAATCCAAGGGCAGCAGCAGCCTGTCTGCGTTCCTCTTTGGAAAGTAGGCGACCATGGGGATCATCCTGAGCAGAAGCTCTAGTGACCTTTAGAGGTGAGGATGGAGGGGCCGGCCTTTTGCCATTTTGGGCTGCAGTGGCTCTTTTAGAAGTGGGCTTTTTCTTGGAAGGGGTGCATTTTCTTTTGGGAGCAGGAGAGGGAATAGGGGGGGCACTTAGAGAGGAGCAGGAGCTGCAGTAGGGATTTGAGCAGGAGTAATAGGTTGTGTAGGCATTTGAGGAGGAACAGGAGGAGCTATCGGAGTTGGGGCTGTGGGAGGTGGGGGAACAGATTGTGTAGGTGTTGGGGTAGGGGCAGTGGAAGAAGATGGGCCTGGTTGTGTGGAAGAAGAGGGGGCCTCAGGGGGAGCTGTGGCGAGAGGGGTGGCCTGTATGGGTTGGGAAAGTAGGAAGGCAACTCGCTGCTCCAAGATTTCAATTTTCTTGTTAGCCCACAGGAGGTTGGTATCTGCAAGCTCCTTACTGAGTCGGTTGATCTCCTGAGCATTGTTCAATTTTTTCTCTAATAGCCTGTTGTGCTTTTTCTCCCTCTCTGCATTGGCCTTTTCAATCTCAGTAGTCATTTTGTAATACGTTGTTGCAACCTTGTTTGCATTTAGGGTCTCCAAAATTGCCTCCCACCCTTTGAAAATATCTCTCAGCTGCTCGCTATGAGCAAGCTTCAAGTCACTAAGTTTCTGCAGCAAGGGGTATTCGGTGGCTTGGCGAAGTTGGGCCATGCCATTGAGAACATCCCTCTTTATATAGGGATTGTCCCTCATGGCATGGAGGAGGGTGAAGTAGGGGGGGTGTAATAGGAGTGTCGGGGTAAGATGGATAGAAATGGAGTGGAAGAAGTAGAAGGGGATTGATCCTGGGGGGAAAGAGTGGGTGGTGTAAGGATGAAGTCAAGAGAAGAGGTGGAAGTGACTGAGGTAGTCTGTGTTGAGTGGTCAGTGAATTGGAGAGGGGGAGGGAGAAGAGGTGGAATGGAAGGTATGGGTGGAAAGTGAAATGAAGGAAGGGCAGTGGAGGTGGATGAGTCAGGGTAGGGGAAGAATGGGATGGTGAAGGGTCAAAATGGAAGGGGTGGGGTTGCAAATAAGTGGGGTTGAATGGGAAAGGTGGATGGGAAGGGAATGGGGTCAGTTTGGGTAGAAGTGTGGGTAAATTGAGGTGGAGGTAGTATTAGAGGGGGTAGGGTAGGTAGAGAGGGGAAGGAGTGGTAGGGTATGGTGTCATGGAGGGAGAAGGGTGTAGGTAAGTCAATGTGGGTGAGGTCTGTTGGAACTATGGAGTCAGAGGTGGAAGGGGGTTGGGTCAATGGGGTAGTAGGAGGTTGGGTAGGAATAATTGGGTTTGTCAATGTTTGAAGGATAGATTGTATGGTGGTTATGTCAGTTTGCATTTGGGCTTAGGTTTGTGTGGTGGTGGAGAGTTGGGTTTGGATGTCATGTATGAGGGAAAGAATATGGGTAAGGGTATCTGAGGTTGGTTGAGGTGGAGTATGAGGATAGGAAGGAACAGGTTGGAAAGGGGAAGTGGGGGCATGATGGAAAGTGGTAGGGGGAGAAGGTGAAGGGTCTGGTGAATGATGTGGTGAAGGGAGAGGGGACTCAGGGAGAGGGATGTCATGGGTGGGCAAGGTATCAAGCAGGGTAGTCATGAAGGCCTGATACCCTGAAGTGGTGGCTAAGTTAAAGTCCAGATCATGGAGAGGTTGGACTAAGGGTTGGTCAATATGGGATGTGTCTGTGGGAAGGACAGGGGAGGTGGAAGTGGGTAAAGATATGGTAGCTGTGGTGTGAGAGGGCTTCTTTTTGAGGTAAGTTATCAGGGGAGGGCTGTCAGGGTGTGGATCAGATGATATGGGAGAGACTGGGGCTGTGTATTGAGTTATGGTGGGTGAAGGTGGAGTGTTGTCCTAGGGTTCAACACTTTCTTCCCAGGTACGGATAATAGTAGGAGGGGGAATGGAAAAAGGAGATACAAAAGGGAAAGGGAGAGATGGAATAGGTGAAGAAACTAATGGAGAGGCAAGTGTGGTGGATGGAGGAGTTGTTGCAGAAGCAGAGGTGACAGAAGCTCGCACCACCTTCTTTGGAGCAGGGGCTTTGGCCTTCTTTTTGGGGGCAGGGGTGGCCTTTGCCACAGCAGCTCCCTCTCCCTGCTCGGAAACACGCTGAGCTTCAGCCTTCTTCTTCTTATGGGGATCCATTAGACTTCTGCTGATCCCCTATTGTCTTTTGGCAAAAGTGGTGGGAGTGAGGTCAGCAGATAACTCCCCCATTGGTATCTTGTATCCTCCCCTCAGAAGTAGTCTGGTGATGAGTCTTCCATAGGGGAGAGTGTGGATTTTCTTTTGCAGCCCCAACTTCACCATTGTATCCTTCATAGCCTCGAAGATCAACCATGTGGCATTAAATCCATGGCCGAGAGAGAAGGAATAGAGAGCATCAGCAATTGGTGTACTCCTTTCTTGCTGATGACCGGAGTAATAGATATTCTTCCTCAGCACTTAATCGATGAACAACAGTTTGGGCTCCAAATCTCTTCTTCTGATGGAGTCCCCTGTGGCCTCCAAACCTCTTGTAATGGCCTGGGCAATTGTGTCAATGGGGGCACTCAGAGGGGCACCATATCCGCAGTTGGGATCAAAACTGGCAGGGATGCCCATGACTTCAACAATTAACTCAGGGCTAAGCAGTATCTTAAAATTGTCAACTAATGCAAGGAGGCTTGGCTGCCCCTGTGTGTCTGGTCTGACCCTAAGGTTCTGGTAAAAGAGTTACACTAACCTAGGGTAGGCCAGTGCAGGAATCATTTGGATCAAGGGGAACAATCGAGCCTTGCGCAGGAACTCAATAGCAGGTGCTGACAACGGCTCTGATTCAAAGAAAGAGATATTGAAAATGGCTTCAGGCTCTAAGGGAATGGAAATGAGGAGCTCAGAGGGTGTAGAATAATCAGGTGTTTGTGCAGCCACCTCAGGAACCACCTCCTTCCTTTTTTGTTGTGCCGTAGAGGACTTGGCTTTCTTAGGGGCAGGCTCCACAGTGGCCTTGTCCCTGGCTCTCTTCACAGGTGCACTTTTAGGAGCCATCACGACTCTCCTTGGTGAGTGTGCAGTTGAAATTTTGAAAGGAAAGATCAAGAGCTGAGTCTAACCCTAAAAGTTAGGGTTCTATTCAATTGGACACACAGTGGCTCTCAAGAGCTCTTAGCAGGGGGCAACTGTTGATGGAAGCTTTAAGAACAAAAATCCAGAATTTCAAAGCAAGCAATGAACTGTAGACAGGAAGCTGGAGGAGAGAGATTGAGAGAAGGGGGAGCTAAGGTTTTGCTGGAAGGAGAGGAAAGAGAAAGCAGTAAAGAAAAGCAGTGCAGGGTGGGATTTAAATATCGCGAGGCTCCGCGCGCTTTGAAAATATCCGCTCGCTGGCTGGGAAAGAATGGGTCGCGAGATTAGATGTTCCTTTAAACTGCGCGATGCAGCACACCCAGTTATATCTGAAACTTGCGACAGCAAAACAAAGTAGTTCTTTATGAACTGCGTGAGAGGGGACCAAACCCATTATTCAGAACCTCGCGATGGCTTAACCGAGGTAGAATTCACTCACCCACTAGTCAGCTTTTTGACCTTGACTTTATGGGTGGATTCTCTCACAGACTCTCTTCCAGGGACACCCATAAGCATTATAAAGCATTCACAAATTCCCACATTCTCAAGGCATTAAATTCACACATCATGAAAAGCATTCAAATACTACATTATCATTCAATCTCTTGA
Source organism: Chloranthus sessilifolius (assembly GCA_021018995.1). NCBI lineage: Eukaryota > Viridiplantae > Streptophyta > Magnoliopsida > Chloranthales > Chloranthaceae > Chloranthus > Chloranthus sessilifolius. Next base: position 149,287,588 of record CM037584.1, on the reverse strand, counting down.
AATTAGCAAACAAGGGGAACAGGAATAAAAGTAGGCAGAAAGCACTAAACTCAGATTCCAACAAGATTACTACACATTCCTATAAACTGTAAAGTACATATTATACAAAGGTGCACAGTTCTTATCATCAATTCAATGAAAGATCCCCTTCAGGGTCTGAGGATCCTTCACCAATCAAAAATTGGCCCTTGGGATTAACCACTGGTTGATTGGGCAACCTTCCCTCCTCTCGTTTGGCTAAGGTGTTCGCTAGTTGTCCAATCTGTTCTTCCATCTTCTTGATGCTCTGACCATGAGAGTTCACAGTCTGAGCCAAGGAACCCAGGTTTTGCAGTGAGGTCAAGACCTGGTCCTCGAAAGAAGTATTTCTAGGTTGACGAGGGGGTAAGACCAACTGATTTTGTTGTGGATGGGGCTGCTGATGGTGCTGGAAGGTAGACCTAGGGGCATTCCCTTGGTTGAACGGCTGCTGTGGCCTTTGTGGTAAGGCCAACATCTGCTGGGGTTGCATGTAGTTGTCTTGCTTACACCTCAAATTTGGGTGGTCTCTCCATTGGTAACCAGTATTTTGGTGCTGGTATCCATATGGCTGCCTATTGTAGCCCCCAGATTGTTGCTGGCCATAAGATTGAGCAGCAGCAGCATGTTTCAAGACCAATTCAGGAAATTACCCTGCAGATGGACATTCCTCCACTGTGTGCTGTGGGGACTGGCATATCAGACATGCCTCCGCCACATGAGCAACCCTTATGGGTTGCATCACAGTCAATAATTTATCAAACTTCATAGAGAGGTTTACCATCTGCAGCTGTAGGTCATTGTTCCCAGACACCTCATAAACTTTTCCTTTTGATCCCGAAGCAGGCCCCACCTTTGACTCAGATTCCTGACTAGTTCTTGGCAGGGATGGCTTTTGAAAAGCATTCTCACTAATCACCTCAAACAATTCCCATGCCTCCTCAGTAGTCTTCTGCATGTAGGACCCACCACAAGAGGCATCGATCATATCTCTATTTTTCTCATCAATCCCATTGTAGAAGCTTTGTACAAGCTGCCACTCAGGGATCTTGTGGTGGGGGCATTGTTTGAAGATCTCTTTAAACCTATCCCAGGACTGGTTAAAATCCTCAATTGGGGATTGAGCAAACGCAAGAATCTCTTTCCTCAACTGGCTAGTTTTGGTCTCAGGGAAGAACTTGGTTAGGAATCTAGTCTGCAGGTCTTTCCATGAAGCAATGCTATTGTTGGGGGGAGTGGTTAGCCAGGTACTGGCCCTATCCTTCAGAGAGAAGGGAAAGAGTCTGAGCCTAGTAGCCTCAGGTCCCAAACCAGTGATATTAAAAGTGGTGCACAAGGCCAAGAACTGGTCAATATGCTTGTAAGGGTCCTCTTTGCTAAGCCCATGGAAAGCTGGCAGCATCTAGATGATTGAAGTTTTTATCTCATAGTTCCCCTGAACATCAGAGAATTGAATGCTAAAAGGGGAGTTATAGTCATCCGGAGCATTCAACTCCTTGAGGGTTCTGGGTCGTTCTTCACCCATAATCGCTGTCACAGATTAACTTGGGGGCTCTCTTGTGGTGTGCCTGTCTCTTCTAAGTCTCCTTCCACTTTCTAACTCAGTGTTAAGAGGCTCTAAAGCAGGGCTGAGGGATCTCCTCCCTAGCATACAAGCACACCAATAGCAAAGAAAGCTTCTTGCAGGCACATTGCAAAAGAATGATTGTACACTAACAAATTTATCTAACTAGTTTACAGCTATTCAAAGAATACATTTAAACTATCCTAGATACTGCTAGAAATTTTTTTTAAGAAAGATAGACAGAGATTTAAAAGTCAGAGAGTTTGCAAACAGAGGTAGCTAAGCTCCAATTGCAGTCCAACTATCCTTCACTGCTGCTGTCTAGATCCATAAGAAAGGTTCAAAATTATGTCAGCAGTATCAATTATTCACATGTGCAAAGAATACTAAGAATATAAAAACTAAGGGTCTACAAATAGATCATCTATCCCCGGCAGCGGCGCCAAAAACTTGTTGGTGAATTTCTGGTGTGCTTACATTATTGGTTGGTGGTGAAAGTCATTGAAAATCAAAGGAAGAGTAAAACAGGGGGTGAATTCGGCACAACTCAGAAGTCTTGGACCTGCAAGATACAGGTTCCTTTATAGCAAGTTTTGATAAGTAAGAGTTTGTCCCACGGGGAGAGGTGATCTACAGCTCCAAAGGAGTCATCTCTAGTAGTCCCTCCAGATCTAACTACAGATCTGGCAGTCCTAAAAGGAGGGGAGTTTAAGGTCACTTATTCTAATTATTCCAATGTCTATATTACAGAAAGGGTTGAAAGGATAGATGGAGTGTGGAAAATAAATATAAAAGGGTGAGAAGTATGTTATTGAGCCCAGATCAGAGGAGTTTTATAACTCAAAATCAAATCTGATGTTATAGAAGTCTTGTCCAGTGGCTACATTATCACCACTGAGGAGAAAGGATCCAACACATTACTCTGCCATGATTCCACCCTTAAGGCTATAACCTGTCCACTCAAATGGTCACAGATTATCCCATAGGGGAGCCACTATCCAGGGATGGGTCAAAACACAACAAGTAAATCATTGCAGGCACTATTTCATCCAGGCTACCAGCTCAAGAATCCATAGGGAACCTCAATCTCTAAAGCACTATATGTGGGGCTAAGGATGTAAAGGACCATGATAGCCCAGACACATAGAACCAGCAAGAGATTGAGTACAACCTTCGATCTAGCTGTCCATTGCTTGAGTGAGGCTACAATGGTCCAGTCACCAGCCTACAATCTTTATAATCAGATCAGATCCAACATCTGATGGCGGATCTATACAAATATAGGGGAGTCTACTTCTGTACAATCTCTCACCAGGCTTCTACAAGCTCAGGTGTAAAGAAGAAGGATCCATCTTGGATCGGTGGATTAGAATCACCCTAAGGCTTTAATCTGTCCACTTAAATGGTCACAGACTATCCAAGAGGTTATCCTCCTCACAGAGCCCAAGACAAAACAAGAATATCGCTGCTACCACCATGGTCACAAGGCTACCAGCTCAAGCTCCCATGGGAATTTCAGATTTAGTGGGTCCTGTGGTGGGGCTAAGGCTGTAGGACCATGATAGCCTAGACACACAGGTCACTTGGATCTGAGTGGCCCTTAGAATTAGTCCTCCATTGTTTTGAAACACAGCAAAAGCAATGGCGGATCACAAGGCAGCAGCCTTGCACAGAGCATCTCACATTCAAACATAAATCCCATAAAATACAGATCCTATTACAAAATTTCTATTGATCTAATTCGAAAACACATACAAAGGCATAGCCAGCAAGTGCTGGACTATGGAGAGAAGGAAAGAGAAAAAGAAAACTACTTACAGATAAAAAAAAAGGGAAAAGAAAAATGATCTGAGATGTGTTCCCAGATACCTAAACCTAAGCTAGGTATGGGTTTATATAGCAGTGGGGTGGCGACACATTAGGGTTAGGAAACCCAAATTTTAATGATGCCACATGGCCTAACAGTGATCCTTGGATGCCTCGAGGCGCGTGCACAGAGATTTGAGCGTGGGAGTGCATGCCCTAATCGCTGGAAATTCCTAGAAGGTCCTCTGCTGAAGAGATGGAAGTTTAGGTTCAGAGCTTCGCTAGGTAGCTGTAGTTTCCCAGACTTGTCGCGTGGTAGCTCTTTGCTCTTCGCTAGGATGATTTGACATTGCAGCTTCAGCCATCGTGAGGTTGCCTTGGTTTGCTCTTCAGGCAGTCACACGGTAGAGAATTGCGCTCTCGCTGGATTGGGCTTCGCGTGGTTGAGTAGAAAACAAGTCTCAGATGTCGCGAGGTTGAAGTTCAAGCAATCGCGAGGTTGCTCGGTCTTCGCTAGGCTGATCTTCGCGAGAGTGGCTTCACCTTCACAAGGATGTTTTCTTCTTGAATGGCGCGAGAACTGCACAAGGAGTTCTTCTTCTGATAATTGCATCCCGCGGCGACTACACAACAGCTGCGTGAGGAATCTTTTGAAGCTCTCTCTCTTCAGCCGTTCTGAGCGAACTGCGTGAGATTGAGAGAGGTCTACTTTGAACTGCGTGACATTGCACGATGTGTTCTACTCTTGAGCTTCGCGAGAGCTGTGCAAGTTTGAGTTTCTGAAGCTCTTCAGTCACTCATCTGCGTGAGAGGTTACTGTAAAAGTGTTGGGAAGCTCAGTTCAACTGCGCGAGGCATATTTCTCCTGAATCCTCTAAAGCTTGGGTCAGCGGCGCGAGGCTCATTTCAGGTCTGGATTCAGAGTTCATTCTTCTGAGGGATTTCTGGTGCCAAAGCAGGCTCCTTAACAGGATTCCTGGCCTTATTTCACTGCTGATTATTACCTACACAAAACACTTAACAAGAACTTATTAGGAGGCTAAGGGTCTAATCAAAGGTTTAGTTAAGGGGTGAAAAGTGGTACTTTTCAGTTCTTAACAGCCCGCACCAAAAGGACCAGTACCAGAGGGATCCACCCCTGACATATCAGCCACACTTGGCTCGCCTTCACCATCCAAATCATCCCCTGAAGCAAACTGTGAACAAAATAATGATTCGATTAGAAGGGACAAAAGCTGAATAAAAGCATAAAGAGAACTAATCCAAGCCAAGATAAATTACTTGACCGAGTGGGCCGCCAAATGCAAGAAAATTGGCACTAGGTACAAAGCGCAGCAAGAGGAACCAATGGGGCAGGCAATCATACCAAAGATGATAGTCCTCAGGCGCATGGAGAGCATGGATAGGGATCCCATTGTTGAAAAAGGCTGCTGTGAGCTCCTCGATACTGCCAACGAGATTCTAAATGCCTGTCGGAGGGTCCACAGGTATGGCGTAGTAGCCCTGGAACTGGTACACCACCCGCTCTCCCAGAAAATAAAATTTGGCCCATGCTCCATAGAAGAAAATGATGCAGCGATTATTAAACAGGCGAGAGGGGCCTACAGCTGCCCGATCCCAGAAGGGAGATGCAAGGTATGGGTCAGGGAGGATCTGTCCAAGCCAAAAGAATCCAAGTAGGTAGCACATCAGTCAAAGGAGATTTCCAAACTAGAACCAACAAGGGTTAAAAAAGGTTTTTACCTGCTCGGGAACCATCAAGCCAAGTTGGGACCTCAGACCCATCTCCAAATGCTTTAGGCCCATGTCACAACACCGGGCCTGATTCCAGTTACTGAGGAGAGGATAGGTAAGCACCTCCAAGTGAAGAAGCGGCGCCCAGGATGGAGGTGATGATATCCCCATACCTAAAAAAGGAGATAGTACATAGGGGCAGGTCAGTAGCATATAAAAATCATTCAAGAAAATTAACAAAAGCAAAATAATAAGGGATTACCTCTAAGGCGGCCAAAAAATCGACAGCAGACTTGGAATCCCCAGTGGTGACCCGAGCTACATTGTACATCAGCCATGCATACCCTGCCCCTCCCCAGTCATACCTGTGGACGTCACCCCAGTTGTCCATCACACTCAGCAATGTCAGGCTGACTCGGCCCCCGCTGACATTAATAAAAAGGGTCTTGCCCAGTAAGAGTAGGAGAGTGATGCGGGCTAGGACGATCGCTCGCTCTGGCGTGATGTAGAGCGCCCTGTCTGGCTAACCCAAATCCACTAAATCATCAGGGGTGTAAAGTGAGGTCAGCCAAGACATCTTAACCTCAATGCCATGGGTCTGCCGTCTAGGAGGATAGGCCCCAATCAATTGGGCAATGTCCTCTGGACTCGGCACCGCGATATCGGATATCGGTATCCCCCTATCCTGACGTTGGTAATCATGGCCCAATCAATGGGCGTCAAAGTCATCTCTGCATACGGCATGTGAAAGATTATTGTCTCAGGGCGAAACCTTTCAATCAAGGCTTTTAGATAGGCAGCGTTGGCCCTCATGGCAGGGCAAGATAGAAATTCTCTGAAGCCCACCTATGCCAGTAAGACCTTCACCATGGGAGGGAGATAGAGGTAGAACTCATGGAAGTCGAGCCACCCGCCATGGAATTCGATGTTTGGCATGTCCTGCACCCAAAGAAAATGCCCATCAGATCACAGAGGTGAAGCAAAAACTACATAATGGAAATAAATTGAGCCTCTCTTTTACCTTGCCCGCTATCCTGAAGTTTGAAATGTGAGTATGTTGTTGGTGAAGGAGACTGACCCGGGCAGCGTCCCCCTGCATCTCGAGCCATGGGCCCGCCCTCCGATCTACCCGAATGAACTCCCCCCGCGGGCTGTACACTATCTCAGGCCCCTCCTCGTAGCCCTCCTCAGGAATATGCTCGCCTTCGCCCGACATGCTGGGGCAACAAAAGGCAATCACATCTGATCAAGAATAATGATACACGTGCAACGAATTCATTTACAAAAAAGAGATCAACAAAAAAAAACCTTTACTTCGTTTATAAAAAAAAGAAGAAATAAGAAAAGCAAAAAAACCCTTATATTTCAAAACACTAAAAAAAAAATCCCTTTCTTTTATGCTCCTAAAAATAAAAAACCAAAAAAGAAGAGTCTTTCTTTTATAAAAAAAAAAAAAAAAAAAACAACAACAAAGACAAAAAAAATCCTTAGTTTATTCTATAGAATTAAATAAAAAAAAACCCAACCAAAAAATAATTAAAATGCCTTAGTTGGTTTAGGGTTGGTTTCCTAAACAAATAAAATCTCTTGTTTTCTTAATTTCAAGAGAAGTCAAAAATCATTTTCGTTAATTTTCAAAAAAGAAACCGAAAATCCCTTTTCTTTCTAATTTAGTGTTCAAAAAAGAAAAGACCAAAAATCCAATATATGCAAAATAAAAGCAAAAAAACAATAAAAATAAAGTCCATTCTATACACACAAATAAGAACAACAAAAAATATATACATTAGGCACCAATAAATTCCATAACATAATAAAAATAGGGCACCATTCATGAAAAATTGCACATATCATTAATAAACAAGCATACAATGAAGATAAACCATTATTCATCAAAGAATGCAAGATCATAGCAATATTTACAAGAAAAAAAGTAAGAAAAATCAAGAAAGATGGGTTTTTAATGGTTACCTTGTGATGAAGAAGGGGTCTTTGATCTAGCGTGAGCCGACGTTCGATCCACACAAGCAAAGCAACGGCAATGGGACACGCATAGAGGCAATTTAAAGGAACCCTATGAGGAGTTGGTTTTCGATTTTAAAGATAAAGGAGGGGGGAGAAAGATTCAAAATAAAGCCCCCAGCCCAAACTTGGGCTGTTTAAATTCCCCCAGCCAAGCTTGGCGCAACTAATAGTTGCGCCGGGCAAAATTTTACCCCTTTTTGCTTGGCGCAACTATTAGTTGCGCCAAGCTCTTTTGAGGCCTCTAGTGGCGTGGTGCAACTAATAGTTGCGCCAGGCACTTAGGCCGGGTTTTGGGCCTGGTACGGGCTAGATGAGAAGACCGCCCCCCCCACTTTGCGCCAAGCTCTTTTGAGGCCTCTAGTGGCGTGGTGCAACTAATAGTTGCGCCAGGCACTTAGGCCGGGTTTTGGGCCTGGTACGGGCCATATGAGAAGACCGCCCCCCCCACTCTTTTTGTTCTGTCACCCCGACAGATGCACGCGCTCCAAAGGTGGCATTTCGATCATCCTTCGACTTGCCAAGAGAGTCGTGCTAGAATAAAGGCAGACTGAGATTAATGAGCACCCCGGTCCTACACAGGAAAATATAAAGAAAAATCCAACAAAGAATCCCCACAGAGAAGCTGGAAGTATTCACAAGAAAAATCCACATAAAATAATAGCTTCAAAATTCCAAAAAAAATCACATAAAATAATAAACTCTAAAAAGATCACATAAAATAACAGTTGAAAAAAAAAATTTAAAAAAATCTCATAAAATGATAGAAAACTCAAAAACAAATTTGTATTCCCCACGGAGACGCACACTTGCATGTTTTCAATGCGATAAAATGTCAATATTTTATCTGCAATGTAGCTGTGCCATATTAAGGTCCCGAGTCTAGGGTTCACCTCAGATCTTTGGATCCTACTTTAAGGTAGGAGCAACAGTATCAGTCCCGATCAAACAATCAATGTTTCGATCGAGTCGACTCCACTGCTAAATTTTTGCGATAAGCGCTCTGTTTTAGATTCATGTGAACTTAAGTATCTTAAGCTTCAGATTCTCTGTTGGAAAAGGTCAATCGTTGGTTGAGACCAACCTGTTGAGAATGAGATTATGTGTCAATGAAATTATGTGCAACCATGCATTCAGAAGGGATCATCTCCCTTTTTTATTTTCTGCAGGCTTAAAATCTGTATGGGCAGCGGTATCCCTATAAAGTGTACGCCATGCGTCTGGGTATTCGTATGATGGTCGTTTATCCTTGTAAATTATACCCGGGCGGGTTCGGGTTAGGGCTTCCATCGCCTTTGTTGTTGCTTATTGCCCCTGATGGGTGCATAATTATGCATAGTTAATTGATGATTATGATCATTGTCAGCAAAGACCAGGATTGGATGTCCCTTCATGGGGATACCCCAATATTTAGTTGGATCTATTCAAGGTAATCAAAGTTGGATGCTCTAGGTCATGTTAATCTAAGGCATACTTTCGAAAATGGCATGTCCTCCCAAAACGCGTTACTACCTCTATTCGCTCCGCTCGAGTAGTCATGCTAAATAAACTTTGGGATCAATGGGTTCGCCCAAAGACCTCGAACCCTGCTTTCAGCAGGGGCACCCGTGAATAGTTCGATGGGGCCATCAAATGCCTCGTAGGATTGGATGTAAATTGTGGAGCCTTGTGTATCTTTGCTTTACGCCTATCTTTGAATGTGGGTCGTACCCCTCTTACTTATAAAGTTGTTGTATCCAGAATGAATCTCGAATATCAAACACCTTCAAATCATCTCGATAAGCAAACATTTTTCCCGACTAACGGGCTTTCGTAACTCAAGAAGCGAATGTTTTTCCTAGCTATTGGGCTTTCACAACTCATTCCACCTCGGTTATGCTCAGTAATGTCGCTAAGCGCTTGGGAACCGATTACCTTGAGAAACGAATGTTAAGCTTGGCATCCCAGGGCTTTTGTTTTCTCACCATGTTACTCACCCGATGCTTGAATTTCATTTTGAATGCAGCGAACCCGTAAGTAATGCCTTGGGCCTCTTCAAATGCCTCTTTTCTTTGGCATACGATCATTACTGATCGGATACCAAAGAGGGGCATTTGTAGACACCCAAATTTGGCCCAAGGCCCGATCGAAACACCTTTCGAGAGAGGCACACTTCTGGGCTTTTGATGGCATGTATGGAACCCTTAGGAACCACCCTAGAACCCTTAGGAATAACCCCAAACCCTTAGAAATCACCCTAGATCTCTTAGGAACCTATCCCGAACCATTAGAAACCAATCCCGACCCTTAGAACCCATTCCGAACCCTAAATCGAACCCTATCAAGCTATGGATGAGGAGGGGTGCACCAAAACTAGCTACAGTCATCAACTATAAACAAATCTCATACCATTGAAAAGTAGAGGGTGTCATCTTTCCAACGGTTCAAGAATCGCCCCAATCGGAGTTGTACATCAAAAGATACGGCGGTCCATACTCGGAGGACAAAAGAGTAAATCAGGTGGGCCCCCCTAGGGATTTGGGGCAACTAATAGTTACGCCAGTGATAATTTTACCTGGCGCAACTATTAGTTGTGCCAGGCCACTTCTCCCAAGATTTAAGCCTGGCATAACTAATAGTTGCGCTAGTATTAATTGTGGACCCCACCTCGAATAGCCAACTTCCAGGCACTGTTTTATTGTACATTTGCTTGGCGAAACTATTAGTTGTGCCAGGTATATGAATAGTAACTGTTGGTTTTTGCCCCAAATTTTGTGATTGGGGTTTGACTTGTTGACCACCTCGACCTTTAATTTGGGGTGTGTTTTGCTAGTTTTGTGGCACCGATTTACACCCTATTTACAATCTTTTAAGTGGCTTAAAGCCTCACCCCATCATCCACCATTAGAACCACCTTCACACCTTTCTAAACTCTCAAAATCCTAGAAATCCTTAGATTTGAGATTACCTAATTGTTAACCCTAATTAGCACTTAAGTAGTCTCCTAATCCACCCTTTTTCCTATAAATAGAGGCCTCCACCCCCTGGTTTAAGGGTTGAGAATTTTGGCCTAAGAGAGAAAGAGCTTAAAGTGAGAAGATCTTTCTCCCTTTGGTGCACACTTCCCATACAAAATTCAGAATTTCAAAACCTCCTTTGAGTGATATTTTTCACCTTAGATCCTTAGTTTAGGTGTATGCTACCCATTTACCTTCCCTCTCTACTTCCTAGCTAGCAAGCCTTAGAGGTTAGAACCCCCCTCTTTCTACCATACAAGCCTTCAAGAGCTCATCAAAGCAAGCCACACAAGACTCTCCTACGGTGCTACAAGGGCCTGAGTGCTTCGGCTCTCCCCTTTCTTCTCCTATTTCTTTCTAGCTCCCTCCATCCTCCCATTTATGCCGTTACACTGCCGACTTCTCAGTAGGGACGGAGGGGCACAAATAGGATTCTAAGCCCTTTTGGGCAAGAGTAAGCTATTTTCTTTTCTTTTACTTCATTTTATTTTTGGCCATTAGTAGAGACCGCTTTAAGCAGGTTGATCGGGTGCCTAACACCTTCCCGATCGATAACCGAAGCCCCTACCTAAGAGCCTTTGGTGTGGACCGGAATCAGAGTCATATTTTTAGCACTTCGGTGCTCATAAAAATGAACTAGGTTTCTCGAGACACCGAAAGCTCTGGGTGGCGACTCTATTTTTTTTACAAGCGAGCGCATCGCCGCGACGGGACCGTCACGGATCCCACGGTTGCACAATATAATAAAACCCAGCTGAATTTGGTCAACTAAGTCAAAGGACCCGATTGAATTCCTTAATGGCCCAATAAGGCCCAAAGATCGTAACTCTTAGTAAATAGGATTGATAGGGTTGACAAGAGCCTAGTTTAAGGACTCGGCACCATGGCTTGACATATCTAAACCAATCTTTAACATATGAGCCTGACCCAAAAACAAGTTGATTATGGCCCATGAGAACTAAACTTGTGGCCCAATTCTTTGAAAATGGCCCATACCCTTAATTTTAGATCTAGTAAGGGCCCGAATTACCTAGGAAAAGGTCTAAAGAACCCATTGGACCCATACTATACTGAACCTATTGGATCCTTTGGACCTAAAATCTGTTGAACCCATATTGTATTGGACCCCCTTTGAACCTAAAATCCATTAGACCTATAATCATTTTGAACCCATGACCCTTTCTACCCCATGATCCATACCTGATGTAATAAGAGAAGTAAGAACTTGAATGACTAGTTAGTTTACCCAACTCGAATGACTAGGATCGTAGGAATTGGTGCGACGATCCTCAATTATTATTAGAAATAACCGACTTATTTTATTATCGACAATGATAAACATAAGTCCTCTAGTGGACTCTAAAATAAGGCAATACTTGATATAAGTGTAAGCCAGTGAGATCTTCCCTTAGGATCGAGTCATAGAATTCAAAACTTGGTAGCGATATGATTGTACTTGGAATAAAATAAGAAATAACTAGAATAGTGATATGCCTGTACTCGAAATAAAGGGAAATGCTTGAAAGGGATAATAGTTAGGATAGTAACGTGCTTGTACTTGGGATAGCTAGAATAGTGATGTGCTAGCTAGAATAGTGAGGTGTTGGTACTTGAAAAAGATGGAAAGAGATACGTGCTTGAACTTGACTTGAACTTGATTTTGAACTTGAACAGAAACTTGACTTTGAACTTGTATTAGAACTTGATTTTGAACTTGAATTGGAACTTGACTTTGAACTTGTATTAAAAGTTTATTTAGAACTTGAACTTGAACTTGGCTTAGATTCATATCAGAACTTGTATTTGAACTTGAATTGGAACTTGATCTTGAAATGGTATTTAAACTAGGACTCCCACTAGAATATGAATGTATGTTTGAACTAGGACTTGCACTTGAACTTGAATGTATGCTTGAAACTAGATCTTGAACTTGAACTTGAATGTATGCCTGAAACTAGAACTTGAACTTGAATGTATGATTAAACTAGATGTTGAATGCTTGAACTAGAATTCGAATGCTAGAATTTGAATGAATGCTTGACCAGAACTTGACTACTTGAACTAGAACTTTTACTTGAATTTGAATGCATGCCGGAACTTGAATACTTGAACTTGAATTTGGAATGAGAACTTGAATACTTGAACTTGAATCTAGAATGGGAAGTTGAATACTTGAACTTGAACACAGAATGGGAACTTGAACTTGAACTTCTAAAAGAAGTACACTCGAACATGGAAATATTGAAATTTTGAATCTAAATCTTGAAAGTGGAAAGAGATACCATCTTGAACTTGAAAGCCTCACATAGCTGACTGTTCTCATAAATAGGCTCGTATGAGCACCCTATACTTTAATGGATTCTTGAAGTGTCAGCTGAGGATCGGGTCTAGTTAGACCAATAGGGTCATTGATCATTGCCTCGATTGGCTAAACTGCGGAGAGTGCCGACCTTTTTTTGCGTAAACATTGACATCTTGAATCTTGGACCATGGTTGATGTTAGGTATCAACACCAAATCAATTAAAAGATACTAATAATTAACTCAAACTTCACAATCTAATAATAATTAATTAATCTTTAAGACAATCAAAATTTCACTTAATCATATCATGCATAATTTGAAAGAAATGTTACCTAGGCTTAATAATATTATTAAAATTTCTTTCTTTTCCTTAATTTATGCTTAAGGATATTATTGAAATCCCTCTCTTTTCGTATTGTTGTTGTAGATAATTTGTAGTTCTTATTTTAGTAATTGGCACTTTAAATCATGTTGTTTATAATTCAGTGATCAATTGAATATCATTAAACTATCATTACTTTTGTATGTGTGTCATTTAACATCAGTTATAGTTAGAATTCTTGCTCAATAATTAATTATACTCACAACTGCTGGAAACCCCACTTGCACATGCACCTATGGAATATCTATATGCTACATGTACCAGAATACTAAGACAATGCTAAGTAAGATTCTATTGAGTTTCATCACTTATGGTCGTCTCATGACCCAAAAATTCTAGAGGCCACTTAGCAGCCACCTAACTAGGGTTAGAGGAGCTGGACAAGGAAGGATCTAGGAGCGACAATCGAGCTGAAAGTTTAAAGCTCATTTTATCTATAAAGCTACCAGCACCTGCACTTGACTCTTGATAGGATCTTTCCTTCATTTTGGTTTTGTTTGGTTTTATTTAAGTCCATTACTTTTGAAATAGTTGTTGTAATTTGTAATTGGGCTTGTATGAACACCGACACTTTTAAAGTTTCACTTTATGGGAAAAGTCTTTTATAATTGTTTAAAATTATATTTCCTACTTGTTAAGAACCGTTACGATTAAAATCGCGAACTTGAACATGCCCGATCAGGTTAACAAAATTGGGAGGTTAAACCAAAAGTATTTAACTCAAGTTTCCGTGCATACTTTGATAAATAAGAACATTTCGATTATGCCTTTAATTTGTCCCTGCAATTAAAGAAATTTCCGCGATATTTTTATATATAAAAAAAAAAAAATTATGTGACGATTTACATGAAAAGGAAAGATGACTCGAAATGTCTGAAAATGAATGTGAAGTGCACTTGTGCGCCTACATCGTTGCTTGGAGAGAAAAGAGGGGCGTGGGGGCGTGACATTGAGACCCACCAAAGACAAGTCAAGATATGAGTGTGTTGTTCTTGCATTTTTTTGGCTTGAAAATCTATTTCTATTTAAAGTTTTATGTGTGACCTAGGATGGACTATTATACCTGGAATATTGGAGGCCAAGCATGTGATCTACATGATCATGCAAGGCCATCCAATGGTCTAGATTGGCCCTTGAGGTCAAACCAAGCTATTTTTGCATTTAGCATTGGATTTCTTGAATTTTTGTAAATAAAAATAGGATTTTTATTTATAATCCTTGAATTTTCTGGAAAAATATGTTAGACCTGAGATGTTGGATGCCACGCATGTGATCTACATGATCATGAAAGGCCATCCAATGGTTTAGATTGGTCCCCAAAGGTCAAACTGATAATTTTTTTAATATAGTTGGATTTCTTGAGTTTTTGAAGGATAGAAAGGAATTTTTGTCTCAAGACTTCAAATATTCTAGAATGGAACTATAGGCTAGTGGTATTTGATGCCATGCATATGATCTACATGATCATGCAAGGCCGTCTGATTGTCTAGATTGACCAACGAGGTCAAAATTTGGAAAACTTGTTTTTTCCATAGATTTTCTCACAAGTTTTATGAAATAAAAAGGGTTTTTGATTAAAAAAATTGAAAGTTTTTAGTAAAATAATGGACTGGTGACCTGCGATGCCACGCTGGTGATCTATGTGATCCTGCAAGGCCATTCAATGGTCCACATTGGTCAAAGATGTCAAGATTAGGACTTAGTTGTCAAAACTTGTCTTTTCCTTGAAAATAGTGGATTTAAATGTGATTTTCTTTTGAATATCAGAGAAAATTTTAAATGCATGATGGTCCTTGTTAAGACCTGAAAAGTACCACTTTTCACCCCTTAACTTAACCTTTGATTAGACCCATAGCCACCTAATAAGTCCTTGTTAAGTATTTTATGTAGGTAGTACCCAGCAGTGAAATAAGGCCAAGAATCTTGCTAAAAAGCCTGTTTTGGCACCAGAAGTCCCTCAAAAGGATGAAGTCTAAATCCAGACCTGAAAATGAGCCTCGCGCAGTCCAGCTGAGCTTCCCAAGACTCTACAACAACTTCTCGCGCAGATGATTGACTGAAGAGCCTCAGAAACATAAACTCGCACAGCTCTCACGAAGCTCAAGAATAAAACACCTAGCGCAGTCTCGCATAGTTCAAAGCAGACTTCTCTCAAACTCGTGCAGTTCACTCAGAACGGCTGAGAAGAGAGAGCTTCAGTTGACTCCTCGCGCAGTCACCACGGGATGCAACTAGCAGAAGAGAACTCCTCGCGTAGTTCTCGCGCCATTCAAGAAGAAAGCGTCCTTGCAAAGGCAAAGCCACCCTCGCGAAGATCAGTTAAGACATGGAACCTCGCACAGTTCAGAACTCATCAAAGCCTCGCGAGGTAACTCGCGAAGCCCAGTGAAGATAAGTGCTCGCAAAGTTCTCGCGCTATTCAAATCGATCCTCACAAAGATCAACCTCGCGACTGCTTAAACTCAACCCCACGACATCTGAAGCTCTGATGTCCATTCAACCTCGCGACTGCCTGAAGAGCAAACCAAGCCAGCCTCGCGAAGGCGGAAGCTTCAATTTCAAATCATCCTAGCGAAGAATAAAAGCTACCACGCGACAAGTCTGAGAAACAATGGCTACCTAGCGAAGCTCTGAACCTCAAACTTCCATCTTTTCAGCTGAGGACTTTCTGGGAATTTCGAACGATTAGGGCACGCACTCCCACACTCAAATCTCCGTGCACGTGCCTCAAGGCATCGAAGGATCACTATTCTGCCATGTGGCATCGTTAAAATTAGGGTTTCCTAACCCTAATGCGCCGCCACACCACTGCTATAAATACCCACACTTAGCTTTGGTTTAGGGAGCTTAGACTTTCTTTTCTTTCTACATCCTAGAATAGCTAGAAACCCATCTCATTTCTGGGAGACCTGATCTGAGATCGTTTAGTTTTTCTTTCTGTAGTTGTAAGTAGCTTTCTTTTTCTTTTTCCTTCTCTCCATAGTCCAGCACTTGCTAGCTATGTCTTGGTATGTATTTTGAACTAGATTAATGGAAGTTCTGTAATAGGATCTGTACTTTATAGGATTTATGTTTGTGTGTGAGATGCTCTGTGCAAGGTTGCTCCCTTGTGATCCGCCATTACTTTGGCTGTGTTTCAAAGCAATGGAGGATTGATTCTAAGGGCCACTCAAATCCAAGTGACCTGTGTGTCTGGGCTATCATGGTCCTATACAGCCTTAACCCCACCACAGGACCCACTAGATCTGAAATCCCCATGGGAGTTTGAGCTGGTAGCCTTGTGACCATGGTGGTAGCAACGATATTCTTGTTTTGTCTTGGGCTCCGTGAGGAGGATAACCTCTGGGATAGTCTATGACCATTTAAGTGGACAGAATATAGCCTTAGGGTGATTCTAATCCACCGATCCAAGATGGATCCTTCTTCTTTATACCTGAGCTTGTAGAAGCCTGGTGGGAGATTGTACAGAGGCAGACTCCCCTATATTTGTATAGATCCGCCATCAAATGTTGGATCTGATCTGGTTATAGAGATTGTAGGCTGGTGACTGGACCATTGTAGCCTCACTCAAGCAATGGACAGCTAGATCGAAGGTTGTACTCAATCTCTTGCTGGTTCTATGTGTTTGGGCTATCATGGTCCTATACAGCCTTAGCCCCACATATAGAGCTTTAGAGGTTGAGGTTCCCTATGGATTCTTGAGCTGGTAGCCTGGATGAAATAGTGCCTCCAATGATTTACTGGTTATGTTTTGACCCATCCCTGGATAGTGGCTCCCCTATGGGATAATCTGTGACCATTCGAGTGGACAGGTTATAGCCTTAAGGGTGGAATCATGGCAGAGTGATGGGTTGGATCCTTTCTCCTCAGTGGTGATAATGTAGCCATTGGACAGGATTTCTATAACATCGGATCTGAATCTGAGTTATAAAACTCCTCTGATCTGGGCTCAATAACATACTTCTCACCCTTTTATATTTATTTTGCACACTCCATCCATCCTCTCAACCCTTTCTGTAGTTTAGAAATTAGAATACTTAGAATAAGTGACCTTAAACTCCCCTCCTTTTAGGACTGCCAGATCTGTAGTCAGATCTAGAGGGACAACTAGAGATGCCTCCTTTGGAGCTGTAGATCACCCTTCCCTGTGGGACAAACTCTTACTTATCAAAACTTGCTACAATGGACCTTGTATCTTGCAGGTCTAGGATTTCTTAGTTGTGCTGATTCCATCCCCTGTTTTACTCTTTCTTTGATTTTTAAATGACTTTCACCACCAACCAATAAAGTAAGCACACACTAAGAATTTCGCCAAAAAGTTTTTGGCGCCGCTGCCGGGGGGAGATGATCTATTAGTAGACCCTTAGTTTTTGTATTATTAGTATTCTTTGCACATGTGAATAATTGATACTGCTGACATAATTTTGAATCTTTCTTTCAGATCTAGACAGCAGCAGCGAAGGACAGTGGACTGCATGTGGAGCTTATCTACCTCTGTTTGCAAACTCTCTGACTTTTAAAACTCTGTCTATCTTTCTTAAAATTTTTTCCTAGCAGTATCTAGGATAGTTTAAATGTATTCTTTGAATAGCTGTAAACTAATTAGATAAATTTGTTAGTGTACAATTATTCTTTTGCAAGAAGCTTTCCTTGCTGTTGGTGTGCTTGTATGATAGGGAGGAGATCCCTTAGCCCTGCTTTAGAGCCTCTTAACCCTGAGTTAGAAAGGGAAAGGAGACTTAAGAGAGATAGGCACACCACAGGAGAGCCCCCAAGTGAATCTGTGACAGCAATTATGGGTGAAGAACAACCCAGAACCCTCAAGGAGTTGAATGCTCGGGATGACTATAACTCCCCTTTTAGCATTCAATTCCTTGATGTTCAGGGGAACTATGAGATAAAAACTTCAATCATCCAGATGCTGCCAGCTTTCCATGGGCTTAGCAAAGAGGACCCTTACAAGCATATTGACCAGTTCTTGGCCTTGTGCACCACTTTTAATATCACTGGTTTGGGACCTGAGGCTACTAGGCTGAGACTCTTTCCCTTCTCTCTGAAGGATAGGGCCAGTACCTGGCTGACCACTCTTCCCAACAATAGCTTTGCTTCATGGAAAGACCTGTAGACCAAATTCCTAACCAAGTTCTTCCCTGAGACCAAAACTAGCCAGTTGAGGAAAGAGATTCTTACGTTTGCTCAATCCCCAACTGAGGATTTTAACCAGTCCTGGGATAGGTTTAAAGAGATGCTCAAACAATGCCCCCACCACAAGATCCCTGAGTGGCAGCTTGTACAAAGCTTCTACAATGGGATTGATGAGAAAAATAGAGATATGGTCGATGCCTCTTGTGGTGTATCCTACATGCACAAGACTGCTGAGGAGGCATGGGAATTGTTTGAGGTGATTAGTGAGAATGCTTTTCAAAAGCCATCCCTGGCAAGAACTAGTCAGGAATCTGAGTCAAAGGTGGGGTCTGCTGTTGGATCAAGAGGAAAGGTTTATGAGGTGTCTGGGAACAATGACCTGCAGCTGCAGATGGCAAACCTCTCTATGAAGTTTGACAAATTATTGACTGTGATGCAACCCAGAAGGGCTGCTCATGTGGCGGAGGCATGTCTGATATGCCAGTCCCCACAGCACACAGTGGAGGAATGTCCATCTGCAGGGCAATTTCCTGAATTGATTTTGGAACATGCTGCTGCTGCTCAATCTTATGGCCAACAACAATCTGGGGGCTACAACAGGCAGCCATATGGATACCAGCGCCAAAATACTAGTTACCAATAGAGAGACCACCCAAATCTGAGGTGGAAGCAAGACAACTACATGCAGCCCCAGCAGATGTTGGCCTTACCACAAAGGCCACAGCAGCAGTTCAATCAAGGGAATGCCCCTAGGTCTACCTTCCAGCACCATCAGCAGCCCCATCAGCAGCAAAATCAGTTGGTCTTACCCCCTTCTCAACCTAGAAATACTTCTTTCGAGGACCAGGTCTTGACCTCACTGCAAAACCTGGGTTCCTTGGCTCAGACTGTGAACTCTCATGGTCAGAGCATCAAGAAGATGGAAGAACAGATTGGACAACTAGCGAACACCTTAGCCAAAAGAGAAGAGGGAAGGTTGCCCAGTCAACCAGTGGTTAATCCCAAGGGCCAATTTTTGATTGGTGAAGGATCCTCAGACCCTGAAGGGGATCTTTCATTGAATTGATGATAAGAACTGTGCACCTTTGTATAATATGTACTTTACAGTTTAGAGGAATTTGTAGCAATCTTGTTGGAATCTGAGTTTAGTGCTTTATGCCTACTTTTATTCTTATTCTCCTTGTTTGCTAATTTCAAGTGATTGAATGATAATGGTAGTATTTGAATGCTTTTCATGATGTGTGAATTTAATCTTTGAGAGTTTGGGAATTTGTGAATGCCTTGTAATGCTTATGGGTGTCCCTCGAAGAGAGCCTGTGAGAGAATCCACCCACAAAATCAGGGTCAAAAGGCTGACTAGTGGGTGAGTGAATTCTAACTCTGTTAAGCCATCGCGGGGTTCTGAATAATGGGTTTGGTCCCCTCTCGCGCAGTTCATAAAGAACTACTTTGTTTTGCTGTCACGAGTTTCAGATATAACTGGGTGGGCTGCCTCGCACAGTTTAAACTGAACATCTAATCTTGCGACCCATTCATGCCCATCCAGCGAGCGGATATTTTCAAAGCGTGCCGAGCCTCGCGATACTTAAATCCCACCCCGCGCTGCTTTTCTTTACTGCTTTCTCTTTCCTCTCCTTCCAGCAAAACCCTAGCTCCCACTTCTCTCAATCTCTCTCCTCCAGCTTCCTGTATACAGTTCATTGCTCACTTTGAAATTTTGGATTTTTGTTCTTAAAGCTTCCATCAATAGTTGCCCCCTGCTAGGAGCTCTTGCGAGCAACTGTGCATCCAATTGAACAGAACCCTAACTTTTAGGGTTAGACTCAGCTCTTCATCTTTCCTTTCAAAATTTCAATTGCACACTCACCAAGAAGAATCTTGATGGCTCCTAAAAGTGCACCTGTGAAGAGAACCAGGGACCAGGCCACCGTGGAGCCTATCCCCAAGAAAGTTGAGTCCTCCACAGCACAACAAAAAGGGAAGGAGGTGATTCCTGAGGTGGCTGCATAAGCACCTGATTACTCTACTCCCTCTGAGCTCCTCATTTCCATTCCCTTAGAACCTTAAGCCATTTTTGATATATCGTTCTTTGAATCTGAGCCGTTGTCAGCTCCTGCCATTGAGTTCTTGCGCAAGGCTGGTTTGTTCCCCTTGATGCAAATGATTCCTGCACTAGCCTATCCTAGGTTAGTGCAACTCTTTTACCAACACCTTAGGGTCAGACCAGACACACATGGGCAGCCTGGCCTCCTTGTGTTAGTTGATAATTTTGAGATGCTACTTAACCCAACATTGATTGCTGAAGTCATGGGCATCCCTGCCATTTTTTATCCCAACTGCGGATATGGTGACCCTGTGAGTGCCTCTCTCGATACCATTGCCCAGGCCATTACCAGAGGCTTGAAGGCCACAGGGGACTCTATCAGAAGAAGAGATTTGGATCCCAAGCTGCTGTTCATCGATCAAGTGCTCAGGAAGAATATCTACTGCTCCGGCCATCAACAAGAAAGGAGGACACCAATTGCTGATGCTCTCTACTCCTCTCTGGGCCACGGATTTAATGCTGCATGGTTGATTTTTGAGGCCATGAAAGATATGATGGTGAAGCTTGGGCTACAAAAGAAGGTCCACACTCTCCCCTACGGAAGACTCATCACCAAATTGCTTCTGAAGGGAGGATACAAGATACCAGTGGGGGAGTTATCTGCTGACCTCACTCCCACCACTTTTGCCAAAAGACAATGGGGGATCAGCAGAAGTCTAATGGATCCCCAGAAGAAGAAGAAGAAGGCTGAAGCTCAGAATGTTTTCGAGCAGGGAGAGGGAGCTGCTGTGGCAAAGGCCACCCCTGCCCCCAAAAAGAAGGCTAAAACCCCTGCCCCAAAGAAGGTGGCGCGAGCTTCTGTCACCTCTGCTTTTGCAGCAATCCCTCCATCCACCACACTTGCCTCTCCACTAACTTCTTCACCTATTCCATCTCTCCCTTTCCCTCTCTTATCTCCCTTTTCCATTCCACCCCCACTGTGATTCATTCCTGGGTGGAAAGTGTTGAACCCCATGACAACACTCCCCCTTCACCCACCTTACCTCAATACAGCCCAGTCTCAGGCATCCTCGGACCTCAACCCCACCCTCCCTTGATAACCTACCTTAAAAAGAAAACCTCTCACACAACCCCTACCTTATCTCTACCCACTTCCACCTCCACTATCATTCCCACGGACACACCCCATATTGACCAACCCCTCCCAACTACATCTTCCCTCCATGATCTTGACTTTAACTTAGCCACCACTTCAGGATATTAGGCCTTCATGACTACCTTGCTTGATACCTTGCCCACCCATGGCATCCCTCTCCCAGATTCACCACTCCCTTCACCACATCACTCCCCAGTCCTTTCCCCTTCTCCCCCTACCACTTTCCATCATGCCCCCACTTCCCCTTTCCAACCTGTTCCCTCCTATCCTTAGACTCCACCCCAACCAACCTCAGATACCCTTACCCATATCCTTTCCCTCATACATGACATCCAAACCCAACTCTCCACCACCACACAAACCCAAGCCCAAATGCAAACTGACATAACCACCATACAATCTATCCTTCAAACATTGACAAACCCAATCATCCCTACACAACCTCCTACCACCCCATTAACCCAACCCCCTTCCACCTCTGACTCCACAGTTCCAACAGACCTCACCCACATTGACTTACCTACACCCTTCTCCCTCCATGACACCATACCCTACCACTCCTTCCCCTCTCTACCTACCCTACCCCCTCTAATACTACCTCCACCTCAATTAACCCACACTTCTACCCAAACTGACCCCATTCCCTTCCCGTCCACCTTTCCCATTCAACCCCACTTATTTGCAACCCGGCCCCTTCCATTTCGACCCTTCACCATCCCATTCTTCCCCTACCCTGACTCATCCACCTCCACTGCCCTTCCTTCATTTCACTTTCCACCCATACCTTCCATTCCACCTCTTCTCCTACCCCCTCCTCAATTCACTGACCATTCAACACAGACTACCCCAGCCACTTCCACATCTTCTCTTGACTTCATCCTTACACCACCCACTCTTTCCCCCCAGGATCAATCCCCTTCTACTTCTTCCACTCCATTTCTACCCATCTTACCCAGACACTCCTATTACACCCCCCCTACTTCACCCTCCTCCATGCCATGACAGACAATCCCTATATCAAGAGGGATGTTCTCAATGGCATGGCCCAACTCCGCCAAGCCATCGAATACCCCTTGCTGCAGAAACTTAGTGACTTGAAGCTTGCTCACTGCGAGCAGCTGAGAGATATTTCCAAAGGGTGGGAGGCAATTTTGGAGACCCTAAATGCGAACAAGGCTGCAGCAACATATTACAGAATGACTACTGAGATTGAAAAAGCTAATGCAGAGAGGGCGAAAAAGCACAACAGGCTATTAGAGAAAAAATTGAACAATGCTCAGGAGATCAACCGACTCAGTAAGGAGCTTGAAGATACCAATCTCCTGTGGGCTAACAAGAAAATTGAAATCTTGAAACAGAGAGTTGCCTTCCTACTTTCCCAACCCATACAGGCCACCGCTCTCGCCACAGCTCCCCCTGAGGCCCCATCTTCTTCCACACAACCAGGCCCATCTTCTTCCACTGCCCCTACCCCAACACCTACACAATCTGTTCCCCCACCCCCACAGCCCCAACTCCAGTACCTCCTCCTGTTCCTCCTCAAATGCCTACTGCAGTTCCTTCTGCAATACCTACACAACCTATTGCTCCTGCTCAAATTCCTACTGCAGCTCCTGCTCCTCTCTCAGTGCCCCCCTGTTCCCTCTCCTGATCCTAAAAAAAAATGCACTCCTTCCAAGAAAAAGCCCACTTCTAAAAGAGCCACTGCAGCCTAAAAAGGCAAAAGGCCGGCCCCCCCATCCCCACCTCCAAAGGTCACCAGAGCTTCTGCTCAGGATGATCCCCATGGTCGCCTACTTTCCAAAGAAGAACACAGACAGGCTGCTACTGCCCTTGGATTGGATCCCACTGTGCTTTTTCCTTCTAAATTAGACTCTGATTCTGCACCACCAATGGGTCCCAGTGCCCCCACTACTGCTGTTGTTCCTTCCTCAAGCCCTGCTGAACAATCCTATCCTCAGTGACGGAAGGTTGCTACCAAGAGGACTACCCCCCAAGTGGATCTTTAATAATTGCAAAAGACTAATCTGCCCAGTCTGAGGAGGCACCACCACTAAGCCAGTGCGTGAAAGGGAAGAGCCTTGCCATCCCTGCGGCCAAAGTACAAGAACCATCTTCTATGGCTCCCCCTAAACCAGTGAAAGGGAAAAGTCCTCTCCTGCCTCAGGTGAAAGCACAAGCTAAATCCCCTGTTGTCCCTCTTGAGCCAAGACCACAATCCTCTTATTCCCTCCTCAAAGAAGGGCAAGCCTCCAAAGGTAAGGGCCCCAAAGGAAAATCTCCCACCAAACCCCCTGAGCCAACCACTGATAAATCTTCAGAGATCCCTCCTGAACCAAAGAAGAGAAAAATGAGGGTCAAGGCTCCAGCCATACCCAAAACGGCCGACCAAAGAAAGGCAGAGAGAGACCGAAGGAAGAAAGAGGAGGAGGCTTACCTTCAAGAACATGCCAAGAAAATGGGTTGGGACAAGTTTTGAGCCAGATTCTGACTAGATTGTCCATAGGATTTTATCTGTTTTTGCACTTTTTTTTTTGCTTCTATTTTCTTGTACTTTGTACACTTCTCATTTTGAATAAACTTTTTTCTCTTATCATTACTTTTTTGCTTTGTATGTTGTGTGTTTGTTTCTTATTCTGGTCTTTTATGCTATAATAACTCTGCTGTACAGCCACCTTTGAACCAGTGAGGACACTGCTTCTCATAGGTTAGGGGGTGTGCCAAGCAGACCCTACCAATGAATAGCTAACACAAGTGTAGCAGACTCATCTGAGCAATATGGAAATGGACCTCTATTCACTTAAGTATCATGAAAATAAGAAGTTTAAAATTTTTGCAAACTTTTGACATTATAAACTTCTAATACTCCACATTTCCATCATAATATCACCAAGGAAACTCACTTGTATCAGCACTCAGTGAATCAGTAAAGAGAGAAAAAGGCGAGGACATACTTAAAAGTTTAAAGGAAGGCCATAACCAGTGAGAATTGGGCCTATATAAAAACAATTTTTCCCTCTTCTGAGGAGTAACCAAGGCAATCCCTCCTAGTTCTAAAGACTGACTGAGTCACTGTGCTCACTAGAAGTCTGATAAATCCAAGTTGAAACAAATAAAGTACTCATGAGACTGAGGAAAGGATCAAGGCCTCCTCTTGGACAGTTTGCGCCGAGTAAGACCAACCCTTAAGTAACTGCCCTTGTCCATTCCCCCTTTGAGCTTTAAATCCTAAATTTCTTCAAAATACACCTGAGTACTTGAACCTGAACCTATGAACCTGCTTTAGCCTACCCTCACTCTGAGAATTCAGAAGGTAAAGGAGAAAAAGTTGAAGATGGACTAGCTATGGTCAACAGTAGGTGAATGGAAAAGAAATACCTCAAATCTGGCAGTATGATAATTAGGAGCATGGTGGCATTTTTGAAAAGTAAAAACAAAAATAAATAAATAAAAATCAGAAAATTCCACAAGGAAATAAAAAAAATAATGAAGAGAAGCAAGGGAGGAGTCAAGAGGAACTTTCATTGGAAAATCAAAATCAAGAAGAGAAACTGATCACTTCAAATCTGAAAATCTCAAAGACGATGAAAGGAGCTAAACTCAAGAAGTTGAAGTCATGAATCACCTCTGTCACCTACTGATTTCTCAATTTTGAACCCCTTCTCAACCCCCCATTCTTTCAACCCCACTCCATAAGCCACATTACAGCCCAGTCAAAAGCCCTTGTGATCCAAAAGTTGAGTGAGCTGTCATGTGAAGATAAAGAGTTATCCAATCTATGGTGAGGAACTGCCAATGATGTCAGCACTTAAGAACTCTGCCTATGCTCATGCTTATAGACCCATTTGGGGGATGTAACTGCTCTTGAGCCTGTGAGAGAATGAACCCCTCAATAAAACCCTTATGAGAGTATGCCCTGTAAAGTTTTTGGGTCTGAACTTGAATGCATTATGTATGACCTTAACCTAATTTTTGACATATGGATAAGCTCAGTGCTGGCACACACTTGTGCAGTTTTATGTGATTGTAAACTAATTGGAAATGCTGTGCAATCATGAAGAGTTTATGCTGTTTAAAGTTACTGTGCAACCAATGAATCAAATTTCTTTTATGCTTAATGATGCAAGAGTAAACTAAGTCTGCCCCCTGATTGCTCATTGGATGATATTGCACTTTTGTTAACTGCTTCATTGAAGGATTTTGTGGGTGTCTTCACTGAAAACCCTCAGGAGACTTCACTCCTCCACTAGGGATCACCTAGGGGTTTAAAAGGCTTAGTACATATGCTAAATGTTTCTGTGCTCCCTACGAAAGTGGCATTTAATTTTTATAGTAGATTTAATGTAGCTTTGCTAGGGGACTAGCAAAGATTAGGTTTGGGGGTGTGTTAAGACATGAAAAGTACCACTTTTCACCCCTTAACTTAACCTTTGATTAGACCCATAGCCACCTAATAAGTCCTTGTTAAGTATTTTATGTAGGTAGTACCAAGTAGTGAAATAAGGCCAAGAATCCTGCTAAAAAGCCTGTTTTGGCACCAGAAGTCCCTCAGAAGGATGAAGTCTGAATCCAGACCTAAAAATGAGCCTCGTGCAGTCTAGCTGAGCTTCCCAAGACTCTACAACAATTTCTCGCACAGATGATTGACTGAAGAGCCTCAGAAACATAAACTCGCGCAGCTCTCACGAAGCTCAAGAATAAAACACCTAGCCTTGAGCCTCAGCTTCAAAGCGTACTCTCAAACTCGCATACCACTCGTAACGGCTGATAAGAGAGAGCTTCAGTTGACTCCTCGCGCAGTCACCACAGGATGCAACTAGCAGAAGAGAACTCCTCGCGCAGTTCTCGCGCCATTCAAGAAGAAAGCGTCCTTGCGAAGGCAAAGCCACCCTCGCGAAGATCAGTTAAGACATGGAACCTCGCATAGTTCAGAACTCATCAAAGCCTCGCGAGGTAACTCGCGAAGCCCAGTGAAGATAAGTGCTCGCGAAGTTCCCGCGCTATTCAAATCGATCCTCACAAAGATCAACCTCACGACTGCTTAAACTCAACCCCTCGACATCTGAGGCTTTGATGTCCATTCAACCTCGCGACTGCCTGAAGAGCAAACCAAGCCAACCTCGTGAAGGCGGAAGCTTCAATTTCAAATCATCCTAGCGAAGAATAAAAGCTACCACGCGACAAGTCTGAGAAACAATGGCTACCTAGCGAAGCTCTGAACCTCAAACTTCCATCTTTTCAGCTGAGGACTTCTGGGAATTTCTAGCGATTAGGGCACGCACTCCCACGCTCAAATCTCTGTGCACGCGCGTCAAGGCATCGAAGGATCACTATTCTGCCATGTGGCATCGTTAAAATTAGGGTTTCCTAACCCTAATGCGCCGCCACACCACTGCTATAAATACCCACACTTAGCTTTGGTTTAGGGAGCTTAGACTTTCTTTTCTTTCTACATCCTGGAATAGCTAGGAACCCATCTCATTTCTGGGAGACCTGATCTGAGATCGTTTAGTTTTTCTTTCTGTAGTTGTAAGTAGCTTTCTTTTTCTTTTTCCTTCTCTCCATAGTCTAGCACTTGTCGGCTATGTCTTTGTATGTATTTTGAACTAGATTAATGGAAGTTCTATAATAGGATCTGTACTTTGTGGGATTTGTGTTTGCGTGTGAGATGCTCTGTGCAAGGCTGCTGCCTTGTGATCCACCATTGCTTTGGCTGTGTTTCAAAGTAATGGAGGACTGATTCTAAGGGCCACTCAGATCCAAGCGACCTGTGTGTCTGGGCTATCATGGTCCTATACAGCCTTAGCCCCACCACAGGACCCACAAGATCTGAAATCCCCATGGGAGCTTGAGCTGGTAGCCTTGTGACCATGGTGGTAGCAGCGATATTCTTGTTTTATCTTGGGCTCCGTGAGGAGGATAACCTCTGGGATAGTCTGTGACCATTTAAGTGGACAGATTATAGCCTTAGGGAGATTCTAATCCACTGATCCAAGATGGATCCTTCTTCTTTACACCTGAGCTTGTAGAAGCCTGGTGGGAGATTGTACAGAGGTAGACTCCCCTATATTTGTATAGATCCGCCATCAGATGTTGGATCTGATCTGGTTATAGAGATTGTAGGCTGGTGACTGGACCATTGTAGCCTCACTCAAGCAATGGACAGTTAGATCGAAGGTTGTACTCAATCTCTTGCTGGTTCTATGTGTCTAGGCTATCATGGTCCTATACAGTCTTAGCCCCACATATAGAGCTTTAGAGGTTGAGGTTCCCTATGGATTCTTGAGCTGGTAGCCTGGATGAAATAGTGCCTCCAATGATTTACTGGTTATGTTTTGACCCATCCCTGGATAGTGGCTCCCCTATGGGATAATCTGTGACCCTTTGAGTGGACAGGTTATAGCCTTAAGGGTGGAATCATGGCAGAGTGATGGGTTGGATCCTTTCTCCTCAGTGGTGATAATGTAGCCATTGGACAGGATTTCTATAACATCGGATCTGAATCTGAGTTATAAAACTCCTCTGATTTGGGCTCAATAACATACTTCTCACCCTTTTATATTTATTTTCCACACTCCATCCATCCTATCAACCCTTTCTGTAGTTTAGACATTAGAATACTTAGAATAAGTGACCTTAAACTCCCCTCCTTTTAGGACTGCCAGATCTATAGTCAGATCTAGAGGGACTACTAGAGATGGCTCCTTTGGAGCTGTAGATCACCTTTCCCTGTGGGACAAACTCTTACTTATCAAAACTTGCTACAATGGACCCTGTATCTTGCAGGTCTAGTATTTCTTAGTTGTGCTGATTCCATCCCGTGTTTTACTCTTTCTTTGATTTTTAAATGACTTTCACCACCAACCAATAAAGTAAGCACACACTAAGAATTTCGCCAACAGTCCTATGACCAAGGATGCGATCATGTGATCTACATGATCATGCAAGCACATCCAATGGTCATGATTTTATCATCCTTGATCACTATACATGTAACAGCATAAAAATTTTGACTTTGAATAGTGTACCTCGAGAAGCATGCACGAATTTGAATAGTATGCCTTGGTGTGCGTGCCTGATTGGTCACGTGCCTGATTTTGTAAAATTAATTAAGTAGGTTATTTGAGGTTGGATCTTCAGTGGAAAAAGACCGATTTAGATTGTGTGTTGAGCATTAGATGTTTCTTATGCACGAAGCTTTGGTGTATTGGCTCAACACCGGGTCCGATTAGTTGATGGTTCGGGTGTGTAGGCCCACACCTAATCAAAAATTATTTTGTTATGAGATAACGCCTAAATAGGTACGTTCATTTCACACAGGAGCTAGATCCTTAGATGAGAACTAATATG
Organism: Chloranthus sessilifolius; assembly: GCA_021018995.1. Taxonomy (NCBI): domain Eukaryota; kingdom Viridiplantae; phylum Streptophyta; class Magnoliopsida; order Chloranthales; family Chloranthaceae; genus Chloranthus; species Chloranthus sessilifolius. The sequence continues at coordinate 149,259,068 of CM037584.1, read as the reverse complement.
CCCAATGACAAGTATATGTGTTTTGTATGGGAACCAACCCATTTAGTTAAAGAAGGTAAGCTTCTTGTAGAAGCTATACCTAGTTTGCATAAGGGGTTTGGGTTTTTCAGGAGAAAAGGAAGAGAGAAAGAGGAGGATATGAAATAAATGTGTCGAATCCATGTGCGCCGAGCCTTAGGTTTGCGTGAAGAAGGTTTATGAGATCGTGTAAGGGAAAGATCACCGTCGATTTCGGCATTTTGTTGTGGTTTTGTGAGATTTGGAGTTGAATAGAGTTTTGAAAACCCATTCTTCTCACAAAGAGATGATTGTTTGAGCCGCTAATCGTAGCGAGAGTTGGGTGAAATATGAGTGGAAGGATTGCCTACAATTACGTTGGCTTGGTTGTGATCGTGGAGCTCGTAAGAGATCAATGTGGGTTTTTGAAACCCTTTTGTGCAATGAGGAAGACGATCCGATTGGTGAATAAATTGTTGGATAAAAGGTAAAAAAATTTATGTTAAGTTGTGATTTAAACTAGTGTTAGTTTTAGTGATGATATGAGCAAAATATTTAAAGAAAATGAGTTAGAAGTGGAGAAAAAGTTGAAAGAGAGATGTGCAGCAGAAAAGGGCTGTTTTGTTGTCAGAATCGATTAATCAATTTTTGACAGAAAGCAAATATGGGAGCTATAGCACAAAACTGAATAATCGAATTAAATTTTGATGAATCGATTTTTGGTTTCGATTAATCGATTTGGAATCGATCAATTGAATGAGCACTGCCAATGGCTGAAAAAGTTTGTTTTTTTGGAAAATCGATTGATCGATTTTGAGGTCGATTGATCAATTTTGGAATTTCGATTAATCGATTTTGGGGTCAATTAATCGACTTTAGAATTTCGATTAATCGATTTTGAGATCGATTAATCAATTTTTACTGTGCTTGCCAACACTACTTCGATATTTTGGTCATAACTTTTTACTCCGAACTCTGATTGACACAATTCCTATGATGTTGGAAAGAGGACATCGAGATACAAAACTTTAGTGTTTTGACCAACTCGTAAATCTAAAGTTGTAAAGGTAAAAATTTAGGAGGAAGGTTGCATCAAATTCTATATTGGTATGAAATTGCCCGTTTTAACCTCGATTTTGAGAAAATACTTAAATGTATCTAAGTAATTAGTGATTGGAGTTAATCCTTAATGCATCATTGTGTGCTTGTGATATAGATTAAGGGCGAAAGGCCATCGATAGGACTTTGCTTGCTTCGAGGTTAAGGTAGGGGAACTTCAACACAAACTTGTATGTTTAACTTTAACTCATAATTTCTTTGAGGTATTTATATGAAAAATAATAAGTTTCTTTGATGTGTTTAGATGAAAAATGATAAGTTTTCTTGATGTATTTTGATGTAAGTTTGATAGTGATTTGAACTATAACTTGAACTCCTTGCAAAATAAAAATTTGAAATCCTTGAGTCGAAAATGGTGAATTCTGAACTGTGAACTTAACCTAGAATTTTTACTATGGTATTCAATTTTAAACTTAATTTTTAAATGGTGAGTTTTAAAACCTTTGAACCAGGAATGTGATTTTTGGACCGTGAATTAGAAATCAGAACTAGAATGTGAACTCAAAATCGTTGAGTCTTGTAGATTGTGAGAAGGTGCACCCTTGGACCACTTTTGCGGGATTTATGTACACCCTTGGACCACTGTGGTGGGATTTATGTATATCCTTGGACCATTTTTACGAGATTTTACGTACTCCTTTGGACACTGTTGTGAGTCATGTATGCCCTTAGACCTCTTTCGCCGGATTTTACATTCTCCTTTGGATATTATTGGGATTCATGTACGCCCTTGGACCATTTTTACAGGATTTACGTACACCCTTGGATTTCGTTGTAGTTATGTACACCCTTAGACCGTTTTTGCGGGATTTTATGTATTCTTTTGGATGTTGTTGGGACTCATGTACGCCCTTGGACCATTTTATGGGATTTACGTACACCATTGGACTTCGATGTAATCACGTACGCCCTTGGACCGCTTTTGAGGGATTTTACATACTCCGTTGGACCTTGTTGTGACTCGGTACACCCTTGGACCGCTATAGTGGGATTCATGTACGCCCTTGGGCCGCTTTCGCAGGATTTTACGTACTCTTCGAATTATACTTCGTGAATCAAATCATAAGTCATGAGATTAAAGTGGACCGCTATGGGCGGATATTATATATGTGGACCGCTATGGGCAGATTATGTGTATATGGACCACTGTAGGCGGATTATGCTTGTCGTGGACCGCTATGGGCGGACTACAAGTACCATGTGGGCCGCCGGGGTGGATTTGAAATCAGTTTTATATGATAAATAGTTATTTTGAAATCACTTTTGTGTGTGAAAAGGAAATCAGTTTTGTATGATGAGGAAATCAGCTTTTAAATCAGTTTTATGTGAAAAAGAAAATTAGTTTTGAAATCAATTGTGTGATATGGAAATCAGTTTTGAAATCAGTTTGTGTGATAAGAAAATAGTATTTGAAATTAGTTTTTGTTTGATAAGAAAAGTACCTTTGAAATGAGTTTCAACTTTAAATAAGAAAATGTTTGATTATGACATTGAATCTATGTTTCATTATGATAAGATGTAAAATTGTGTTGAGTTTCCTTTGCTGAGCTAGGATGTAGCTCACCCTTCGACTATACGTCACAGGTATAGCTTCTATGTGGACACCAGACTTGCAGATTGAGGAATTGAGGGCTATGATGTTCGAGGTCATAGATTGAGTACTTTGTGGAGTTTGGTGAGTTCAGACTTGGTACCCTTTGAACTCGTATATAATTTTGTACACCACTATTTGGTGATGTTGGTACATCACTAGTGGCCGTTGTTAGTTATTGCAATATTGGATATTAGAATTGGAGGTTTATTTATGCCATATGTATTATCTGCTTTAATTTCTGTATGTATGTGGATGTACCAAGTATTCTCTATATTCGAATCGTGTTCTACGACCCGACGGTCCGGGCTTTCCCATTTGGTTTAGGTATAAAGTTAAAGAAGAAAAAAAATATATATCTAAAAAAATTCAGGTTGAAAAAATTCGGGCTATCACAGTTGGTATCAGAGGTTAGGCATTAGGTCTTATTGGGACTCAAACGCGATGGTATCAGATTGTGTCGGAAGTCTAGACCCAACTGTGACTTTGTCACAGTTGGTATCAGAGCATAGGCATTAGGTCTTGTTGGGACCCAAAAATTTAGGATTCAATTCCAATGGCATTAGATTATGTCGGAACTTAGGAGGGGTTCGCAATCCCTATTATGAAATCTTTTAGAAATTCGGAGTCGTGTCTCTCAATGACATTAGGTTGTCGAATTTTAGGCGTTAAGTCTCCCATGAGGCTGTGAGTCTTTGTTATGTGTTCGGAGCGTGACTGTAGGTCTAGAGATGTGACATTAGGTTTTATCAGAGTATAAGTTGTGAGCTTTTGAAAGTCCTGTCTAAGTATAATAATCGATTGCTAATTGAAACCTTTATTTTATTGTTATAACAGATCATTATGTCTGGTAGAGGTAGACAACCCAGAGATGGTTGAGGTTCCCAGTCAAATGCAAATGAGAGTGAATGAGAAGAAAGACAAAGGATGATGCAGACCATGGAAGCCATGGAAAATGCTATGGCTCAAAAAGTGGCAGTGTTAGCATCTAATAATGCCAATAACCATCAGCATACGTCCTCTAAATTTCTCAGGACAAACAGATCCAATGGAAGCTGAGAACTGGCTCAATGAGATGGACAAGATATTCAGTGTACTTGCATGCACTGAAGATGAGAGAGTCGAATGGGCGGCTTTCATGTTGGATGGTGAGGCAAGTCCGTGGTGGAAATCTGTGTCCAAAACTAGGCCACAAGAGACTCTAGGTGTATTATGGACCTGGGATGAGTTTGTAGAGGAGTTTAACAAGCAGTACTTCCCCAAGGTAGTGCGCAATCAAATGGAGGTTCAATTCATTCAACTTGTGCAAGGGAAGATGATAGTGATAGAATATGGGGTGGAGTTCATGCGACTTTCACGTTTTTCTCCTGAGTTTGTGGCCTCGGATCTAATGAAGGCCAAGAAATTTCAACGTAGCTTAAAGCCGGATATCAGGGGAAAAGTCGCTGCTTTTGAGTTGGAAACTTATGACGCAGTAATGAGGAAGGTTCTTATGGTGGAAGAAGATGTGAAAGAAATGTATAAGAGAAGGGACCAACAGCGTAGAGACAGAGCAAGTCAAATGCACTCATATGCCCAGGAGCAGGCACCCGAGATACCAAGACTCTTATTGCCAGCACCCCCTCAGTCTACTCAGACCGTTTATGCAGGGCCACCTACGTCTGTGCCTGTAGTGACCTTTCGTCCTTCGAATATTATGACAACTAGAGTGCCACAAATACAACAGGCTCCACCCACCTCGTCATTTGCAGCTGGTAGATCATGCCCAAGAAGCAGGGAACGACATCGGGCAGCCAAGTGTAAGTGCACTACGGGAGCGTGTTTCAATTGTGGTGAGATGGGGCATCTGGTAAGGGACTGTCCAGAATCAAAGAAGGATAGGACACCTTCGACGTGATAAATTAGCGATCAATATGAGTGTCGTATTATGCGACCATGGATTCTCTCGAAGCCGTCGCGACGATACGCTCTAGATGGAATAAATGTAGAGTCGCTACCCAGAGCTTTTGGTGACCCGGGAAACCTTTAAATCAATATTTTGAGCACTGAAGTGCTAAATATGACTCTGATTTATCGGTTTTTGCTAAAGACTCTAGGATAGGGGCTTCGATTATCGATAGGGAAGGGTTTAGGCACCTGATCAACCCGCACGTAACGGTCTCTATCTATGGCCGAAATGAAAAATAAATGGGTGGAGCTTCCGCTTTCCCGAAGGCAATATGGTCCTATCAAGCTTTGAGCCAAACCGAAATTTCGGCGGCATAACGGCTTGAATCCTTGGATGGAGGAAACACCAAGAAGGTAGAGGAAGAGAGGGGTGAGCCGGAGCTCACGGGCCCTTGTTGCACCATGGAAGACCTTCATTTCAGTGTACTTTTGATGGCTTTAAATGGCTTAAACGGTAGGGGAATGGATTCTAATGCTAGGATTCAGTAGATGGGAAGTGTAGGGTGAAGCTAGAGACTAAGCTTGACTAAAAAGGAGTGATCTAATGGTTGAAGAATGAAAAATAAAAGGGAACTTTCTCTCACTAGGGCTCTCTCTCTTAAGCTCAAAAACTTTCAACCCTAATTTTTTCAACCCTTTGGGAAGAGGGGGGGCCTCTCTATTTATAGAGAAAAGGTGGGTTAGAGGGTTACTTAAGAGCTAATTGGTTTAGCAATTAGGTAATCCCCCATCTAGGGTTTTCTAGGTTTTTAGGGTCCTAGGGGTTTGGGGAACCGGTTTCAATGGCAGATGATGGGGTGAGACCATAGGTTATTTAAGGGTTGCATATAAGCTCAAAGGGGGTGCAACCAACCTTAAGGCACCCACCTCAACCAAAGGGATGGTCAAAAGGTCAAACCCGATGAAGGAATTTCGAGCATCTGATGACAACTACTATAGCTAAGCTGGGCGTATATATTACTTATGCCCAGTTTATGTACAGTGATTTCCATGAAAACCAGAGGAGACCTGAGAAGGTGGGTGCCCATGGTAGGCCCTACCTATGCTGGGCGTATGTCTTATATACGCTCGGCCAAATTTGGCCCAAAAATGCCAGGCATATATAATATATACGCCTGACAAAAATGGGGCCAAATTTGCTGGGCGTATGTAATACATACGCCTGAGCAAAAGTCATGATTTTATGTAAAACTTTAATCAGCCATAACTTTTGAACCATAACTCCAAATTGGGTGATCTTTAGCTTGCTAGAAAGTTGGAGAAGTCCTCCTTCCAATGGTATGTGGCTCATCCTTGGAAGTGGTCTGTGTAAAATGTTATAGCTCTCCTCCCATCAACTGCTCAGAAGGGTTCAAGTTGGGTCTGGGAAGGGATCCTAGGGTTTAGGGGTGATCTCTAAGGGTTGGGGGAATGGTTCTAAAGGGTTCAGGGTGATTTCTAAAGGTCCAAGGGTGCCATCGGAAGCACAGGGGCACATCTCTCTTGGAGTACAGACTGATCGGGCCTTGGGCCGAATTTGGGTGTCTACAGATACCCCTTTTTGGTATTTGATCACTAATGATCGGATGCCAAAGACAAGAGACATTCGAAGAGGTCCAAGGCACGTTTGACGGGTTCGCCTGGTTCAACTCAATTCTCAAACATCCATGGTGATGGTGAGTGTACATAAGTCCTCTAATTTCGGGATATCGTCCGTACCTCAATGCTAACAGTCCCCAAGGGCATTGCGACATTACTGGGCATAACTGCAATGATCATAAAAAGTGTAAGCCTGCTAGCCGGGATATCGTCCACTTCCTGAGGGAAATTATAGATTTGTGATGTTGAGTATTAATCTGAACCAAACAGCTCCATGAAACGGGGTGATCGATCTATGCTTCAGAATCGACGCGGAGTACACAAAGCGAAGGCCTACAAATTGTGTCCAATCCTATGGGGTATTGACAGCTCCATTGGATTGGCCACGGGTGCCCTTACCTAAGTAAGGCTTGGAGAGTTTGGGCGAACCCATCAATCTCGAGGTTGCTTTAGCATGATTTACCCTAGAGAAGCGAATATTGATGTCGCAACACCTTTTGGGAATGCATGCCCATTTTCAGAGTGAATTTTTTGTGCGTTGTTTTTTTCGTTGTTGTTTTTTTTTTTTTTTTTTTGAGTTTTCTTTTGTTTCGAGGCCTCTAAGTAAAGCTCAAGGACCTCTGGAAATTTTATTCTTGCACAACTCTTTTAAGTGGATCAAATGCCAGTTGATAAGCTTTAAGGGTGCATTCGCTCTACTGGGGATAGGTACACCTTGGGGGATGTGCACGTTCCGGTGGTGAGGTACTCCTGATTCACACAAATTGGAGTGCCTTAACTCGAGACAAAGCTAAAAAAGATCAGGCTAGGACCAAACATTCATCGAAAGAGATGGCCAATTCTAGCCTCCATCCCCAATGAAATCATATCTTACAAACTATGCACAAACAGACACCCATCAAGGGCGATAAGCAGCAAATAGGCATGAATGGAAGCCTTGACCCTAAGGTACAATTTACGAGGACAAACGACCATCCTGCGGATACCCAGATGCAAGTGCATACATTCAACAGGGACACCGTGCCTATATAGGTTTTAAGCCTATGTAAAAGGAAATAAAATGGAATGAGCCCTTCGATTTGTATGTTTACACATAGTTTGGTTGGTTTTAATTTCATTTTTGATGGGTCAATTTCAACTGACAATAAACTTTTCGAATGGTCTAAAGTCGGGTGCACTCTTGGTCAACATAGATTCGAGGGTGGATGATCAGAGCCAATGCTTGGAAGGTGGGGTCAACCTACATAGGATTTTAACTACATAACAAAATGTTGTTATCCCGAACCTTCTCCTTCTTTTTTTTTCTTTTTTTCTTTTCTCTTCTTTTTTCTTCTTCTTCACTTTTTTTTTAAAAAAAAAAATTCCTCTTTTTTTTTCTCTTTTTTTTTTCTTCTTTCTTTTTTTCCCCTCTTTTTTTTTACACATGTCAATTTGAGACTTTAAGCATGCTCAAACTATTTTTATTTTTGCATGTATCCTTAGGCAAATCAACTTGCCATGTTGATACACCTTAAGAACATGTGCATTCCGGTGATAGGTCCTTGGTTTGCCTGCCGGATCAAGTCTCGCCTCCTGCTGGGGAAGATTTTGGACTAGGTGTATGTTCCCAAGAGCGATCGGTGATGGATGAGTTTATTTGCCTGTCGGATTAGGTCCTGACTCCTGGGGAATGTTTAGGGAATAGTGATTGGGGATGGGTAAAATTATCTGCCTGTCGAATCAGGTCTTGACTCTTGGGGAATGCGTGGTCTTAGTCTTTAAACAAATTAGACCCAGATATCTTGTTTAGGAAAGTGGGTTCAGAAGCGGGTTCCTAATGACCGGGGATAAACATGACCAGTATTTTGCCTGTCGAATCAGGCATGAGGTGTCCCTGTGTAAAACAGAGTTTGAGAATTTTTGGGTGAACCCTATCATTCCGAATTGATTTAACATGGCTCTCGGAGTGGGGCAAACAGGTGTTGCGACACTCTTTTGAGAACTAGTATTGTGTTTCAGTATTTTTCCTTTTTCTCTTTTTTTTTAGTTGTTATTTCATATGAATCTCCTTTTTTCTTAGTTTTATGCAAAAAAAAATTTTGATTTTATGATTTTATGGGAGCACTCGGCGGGCGCTTATAGATCTAGATCCGTTTATTATAGCACGGTCCCTTTGGGCCAATCGAAGGGAGCTCGAAGGGCCATTTGGGGATGCATGCACCACCGCCCGGTGATACGTGAGACTGAGTCTCACAGTGCAGCTGACGCTTCGCGGAGGCGGCAGAAGAGTCTTCATGGTAGGTGGTTGTCTGATCGGAATGCCCGTGAGGACTCTCTCCTTGCAGAGATCAGTGCTTTGAAGCGTGGTCCCAGCCCCTGATGCCCCTTAACGGAGATCTCTTTTCTTTTTGGGTTATTTCTTCTTCTTTTTTTTTCTCTTTTTCTCTTTTTTTCTTTTCAATACTTGTAAAGAAGGCAGAAAATAGAAACTGTGTCATGTTGTTATTTTTTGGGACGTGACACTTCACACGTAACGCTGTAAGAAAAGAAACGAAATCTATTATATATATATATATATTATATATATTTTTTTTTGTGTTCGAATTTTCTTCCATACGTCTTGCAACGTAAGGCCTTTTATGGAAAAGGAAAATTTATTATCTTTTTTGAAATTTTCTCATACACAGTGTAAGAATCTTTATGGAAAAGGAAGATCTATTATCTTTTTTTTTTTTTTTTGAAATATTCTCCTACACAGTGTGAGGCTCTCTATGGAAAAGGAAAAATCTATTATCTTTTTTGAAATTTTCACCTTTTCTCCATCTTTTTATGATGTCGGTGTTTACGAGGCCAACTGGTGGGTCCTTTTTTGAGCATGGTCGAACCCTATTCATGAGGCTCTGGTTTTTCTCTTAAACATGGAAAGGTCAGCTTCCCCGAGATTGATTAGTCTTCTGTCTTTATCTTTGGTCACGTGTCAGACGACGTGGTAGAGACGACATACTTGATCGGGATCCGATCCAATTTTTAACATGAGCGGCCCAGCAAAGGGGAGAAGAGGCGCAAGGGGTCCAGACTAAAATAGGCGGGCCAGAACAGATCCTCTCCTAATCTCTCTTTTCTTGACATTTTTGCTCACAGCGCCCAAGACTGGTTTTCGCTATGCCTGTCATCCCTATTTTTACCCGTAGTGCCCTTTCAGGTTTTCACTACGTCCATGGGTTCGCTCTCTTATCCCAGGTGCCTTTTCAGGTTTTCACCTGGTCCGCGTGAGTTCATTGTTTTTACCCGTGGTGCCCTTACGGGTTTTCACCACGTCCATCTTACTTTGAACTCAAATTAATTTTTTTCTCCTGTTTTATTTTTTTTTCTTACTTTCTTCAAGAACCAGAAAGCCATGACATGGACATCGATTCCATCATAGCCGGTTGGATGAAGCTCTGTGTGGTCCGTTAACTTAGCTTGTGCTGATGCAACAGATGCTATGACTGCTTGTTGACCTTAAAGAGGGCTTTCTTCCGGGTTGCAATGTGGCCAGGGCTCAAACAGGTTAGGTTTTTCTGGGATTTTTGATTTAAGCTTTGAGTGAATTCCAGATTCAGTGATTCCTCTTCCTTTCTAGGGGCTTTTTACGGTACGTGCCCCAATCGTTTCTTTTTCATTCTTGATCCCCCGCTTTTGGGGTTTTACTTTTCTATATATATATATATTATTTTTTTGGTTTGGATTTTTACTCTCTTTTTTTTTTTGAGATTTTTCCTCTCTTTTCTCCTTCTTTTTTGTTGGTATTAAACATATTTCTCTTTACTCCTCTTCTTCTCCTTTTTTTTTTGATATTTTTGGGAGGGGTATATGAAAGAAATGGTTATTGGCCCGACGTGTGTAGCAAAAGGGTAAAGGTGTTTAGGGAATATTTCTTTTTTTTTTTGCTACTTGTCTTTGAAACGATGGCCTCTTCTATGGGGTCCTTAAGTGGTCACGCATCTACCTTTATCAACACTTACCTTATCGCAAGACCTATGAGTAGAACCTACGGAGGTATCCAGTGTTGATGGGCTCAGGAAAGTGGTCTCCGTCCATGGTGGCGAGGTGAACGGCGTATTCCGGCAACACTTCTCGGATGACGTAGGGCCCTTCCCATTTCGACTTAAACTTCCCTCTTGGATCGGCGTGGAGAGATGGGAAAATCCTCTTCAGTACCGTGTCACCTATTTGCAAGTCTCGAGCGCGAACATGCTTATTGTAAGCACGTGCAATTCTCCTCTGATAGACCTGGGTTTGACACAAAGCTAGGAGTTTCTTCTCGTCAATCAAATCTAGCTGCTCAAAACGGGATCTTTCCTTCTTAGCTTTGGGTAGATGGGATTCTAAAAGGATACGGAGTGACGGTACTTCGACCTCAACGGGTAGCACGACCTCAGTTACATACACAAGGGAGAATGGTGTTGCCCCTGTAACGGTATGGATAGACGTTCTATAAGCCCAAAGGGCGAAGGGTAACTGCTCACTCCAATCTTTGTAAGTGACTACCATCTTCTCCAGAAAGTGGATCAAAGTTTTGTTGGCTGCTTCTATAGCTCCGTTCGTCTGAGGCCTATATGGTGATGGTCGATGATGCTTGATCTGGAACCGCTCACACAAGGCCTGGATGCGCCTATTAGCGAAATTAGTGACATTATTAGTGATGATATCCTTGGGCACGCCGAATTTGCAAATGATGTTGTTCTTGATGAACTTCTCGACATGACTGGCCTTAATGCTCATATAGGAGGCTTCCTCTACCCACTTCCTGAAGTACTCCACTGCGACGAGGATGTACTGATGTCTGTTGGAAGCCTTAGGATTGATCTTGCCGATGACGTCGAGACCCCAAGTGGCTAACGGCCAAGGAGTGGTCATGTTGTGTAAATCAATGACCGGAGCATGTATTAGACTAGAGTGTTCTTGGCACTTGTAGCACTTCTGAACGCGTTTTCAGCAATTAGTCTCTAAAGTGGTCCAAAAGTATCCTTGCCTTAGGATTTTCTTAGAGAGCATGTGTCCACTAATGTGTGCCCCGCAGACTCCTTCATGGATCTCTTTCATGATCTCAACCGCTTCTCTCTTGGTTAGGCATCGGAGCAGAACATTGTCGTGAGACCGTTTGTACAAGAGATCGCCCCAGATGACGTAGTTCGTTGCCAATTGTTGGATGGTGCGTCTGTCTACCTTTGATGTTCCTTCCGAGACAGTTCGAGTCTCGAGGAAATTTTTGATGTCTGAGAACCAGGGTGGCTCATCATCTAACTCAGTAGATCCCTCGATCAGGTGACAGAATGTCGGTTCGTCCCTCTACTCTATCATGATCGACATCATCTCAACCCCGTACGGAATCTCAACCATAGAGGCCAGGGAAGCCAGGGCATCAGCAAACTGATTTCTTGTTCGTGGCACATAGGAGAAGGTGACTTCCTCAAAGCAGGTTATCAGATCCTTAAGATGTTCATGGTACGAGATCAACTTCTCATCCTTGGTCTTCCAATCTCTGTTGGTCTATCATATGATTAATTGTGAATCTCCAAAGACCCTGAGGTAAGTTATATTTAGATCAAGAGCTGCCTGTAAACCAGCTGTACAGGCTTCATACTCGGCCATATTGTTGGTGCATGGGAAGTTCAACTTGATTGAGATGGGTACATGTGATCCTCTTGGTGAGATAAGAATGGTGCCAACTCCTTGGTCTTCAACATGCAATGCCCCATCAAATTGCATTACCCAGGACTCCTTTGTTTCCTCCGTATCCTCTTCAGTCATGAATAGGATGTCCTCATCAGAGAATTCAGTCCTTAGAGGCTCATAGTTCGACAGAGGGTTCTCAGCAAGATGATCAGCAAGTGCTTGCCCATTAGTGCTAGTGAGAGCAGCCAGTGAGAGCAGGTTTCTCGAACAGGTACTTCAACGGATCCATTCATGCTAGAAGTAGAACGACTTGGGATAACAGGTAGTGTCGAAGCCTTTGAGTAGCCCATACGAGCGCTAACCATCCTTTCTCCAGATGAGAATAGCGCGTCTCATAATCAGGGAACTTCTTGCTCAGGTAGTATATGGCCTGCTCTCTTCTTCCTGTCTCATCATGCTGCCCTAACACAGCCCATGGAAAACTCTGTTCATGGATAGGTACATTTTCAGGGATCTATCAGGTACAGGTGGTACCAATACTGAACGATTTAGGAGGTAACCCTTGATCTTGTCAAATGCAGCTTGGCAGTCATCATTCCACTCAACTGGTGAATCCTTTCTTAGTAGCTTGAAGATCGGTGCACATATCAGAGTTAACTGTGCGATGAACTGACTGATGTACAAGATTCTACCTAAAAAGCCTCTGACCTCCTTCTCTGTAGACGGTGGTGGCATTTCAGTGATGGCCTTGATCTTGGTCAGATCAAACCTCAATCCCTCTCTTACTGATAATAAAGCATAACAGTTTTCCTGACATAGCGTCGAACACACACTTTTGGGGATTCAACTGCAACCTGTACTTTCTCAACCTCTCAAACAGCTTCTGAATGTTTACCAAGTGGTCATCCCTTTCTGGTGATTTGGCAATCATGTCGTTGATATACACTTCGATCTCTCAGTGCTCTCTGGTAGGTTACCCTAGCATTCTTGAGCCCGAATGGCATCACCTTGTAATAGAAGGTACCCGAGGGAGTGATGAACGCAGTCTTTTCTCGGTCAGCCTCTACCATCTTGATCTGATTATAGCTCGAGAATCCATCCATGAATGAGAGCATTCCATGCTTAGTAGTGTTATCGACCAAGATATCGATGTGTGGTAATGGAGAGTCATCCTTAGGGCTTGGCTTGTTGAGATTTCAGAAATCAATGCACATTCGAACCTTCCCATCCTTCTTTGGTACGGGGACGATATTGACCAGCCATTGCAGGTACTTGGATACCATGAGAAAACCCGCGTCATCCTGCTTAATGACCTCATCCTTCACCTTCAACATCCATTCAGGTTGGAGGCATCTCAGCTTCTGTTTAACTGGCTTAATATCAGGGTAGAGTGGCAACTCATGCTCAACCAGATCGGTATCCAAACTAGGCATGTCTTCAGACGACCATGCGAAGACATCTTGGTATGATCGAAGGAAGTCTATCATACCTTTTCTCTCCGCAGGGGACATCAATGTTCTGATTTTGGTGATTCTAGGGGCCTCTTTGGTGCCCAAATTGACGTCCTCCGTCTCTTCGACGATTAGGGTCGGGCCATGCACAAAATTGGCAAATTGTTTAAGGAGCTCATTGGGGAGGTCATCGATTTGATGTTCCTCATCCAGACTCATGACTCCTACCTCTTCTGGTATTTCTATAGGAAAGGGGTCGGCTTCACTCGGGATGGGTATCACGACATCATTTTTAATTTTATTAGGAATTTTAAAGGACAATATTTTTGGAATTTATATTTTTTCTATTTTTATGGTTTTTTGTATTTTTTTGGAGGTTAGCCCCTAGCGAGGTGGATCTTTATATATACCAACGACAGTGCCGACCCCTGGCGAGATGGTCGGAAGGTGTTGGGGTTCGCACTAATTTTGATTGCCGTCCTTAGAGGGCATACGCTCAGTGCCGACCCGTTGTCTATTAAGACCAACGACACCACCAGGTTTCCTGCTTCCACTGTTATATTCAGGGGCTTAGAGTTGCTATTCCCCTAGAGCGATAGATTCGCATAAGTGAAGGAGATGACATTTGGGGCCAATACTTGCCAGATTATTTCTCCCACTTCATCTGGGGTTACGTGGGTGGAAACACGTGCGTCTTTGAGTGCTCCCATTAAGACTTGAAAGTGGAGCGGGGACGTGATTAACAAATCCCACACAGTAATATGTGCGGGTGTTCTCTTGAGCTGTGTCTCCAACACGTGCTCTCTGGCCATTTTCTCAAAGGGTTCCCTGCGGCCTACTCTTTCTTCTTCTCTTCTCCTCTGATGGCCCTCGATGCTTCCGGCTGTGTAGAAATCCTGCCTGACCGGGTAATAAATTTAACAGTCTCCTCTCAGTTGCAACCAGCATTCATGTCCGTTTGTTCATAGCTTAACGGCACTTGATGCGGGTCATAGGCAGGTTTCGGGATGAGGAAGGGAGTGCATGGTGATTCTGGGGAGGATTGGGTTGGGTACGTCGGATTCTCGGGTCCAACCAAGTTGACTCCAATAGGGGGCAGTACGATAGTGGCAGGAATTGGCGAGGTTGGGTTTGTGGGTGCGGAGGGGGCTTGTACAGGCATTACCTGGGTGTGGTAAGACTAGTGGTGATTGGGAGCGGGTGATAAGAGGAGTGGATGAGGGGTTATTTGTTTTGGTGGGGGTGGAGTTGGATTGGGGGCAAAATAGCGAAGGGATGGTGGGAGTGTGACTGGGATGGAGGGGTCGGTGGGCGATGGGGTCGGACGTTGGGGGTGTGATTAAGAGCTGGCGGGATGGAGTGTGAGATGGGGTAATTGGGGATAAGTGGTATGTTGCAAGGGATGGAGTGACTGGGAGATGTCGAAGGTGCGGGTAGAGCGAGGTGATAGGGATATGACGGGGTGGCGGATGGAGCAAGGGGGTAAGGATATGAAGGGTTTGTATATGGGGTGGCATGGTGGGGTGATGATGAGTTTGTGGATGAAACGGGGTAAATTGGGGATGATGGAGTTGTGCATGGAGCGGGGTGATTTGGGGATGGTGGAGTTGTGTATTGGGTAAGATGATTTGGGGATGGCGGGGTGGTATACTGGGTGGTGGGATTTGGGGGTTTGTATGGGGTAGGGTAGTATGGGGATGGTGGAGTTATGTATGGTGTGGGGTGATTTGGGTGTGACGGAGAGGTATATGGGGTGGCTGATGGTGGGATAATGTATGAGATGGGGTGATTGGGGGGTGGTGTGTACTATGGGGTAAATTGGGAGTGGGGCGGATATGTGTATGATTGCGGCGGGGCTGTGCCTGTTTGGATTTGATAGGCGGGAGCGGGAGTGGAAAAATACTGCCCTAAATCTAAAGGCTCCTCTTGGTATGTCGGGGTGGGGAAGTAATCGTCTAAATACAATGGCTCGATCACCCCAACAAATGGTTCATCTTTATTCAACCTGGGAAATGAAAACTCCTCTTGATTACTGATGTAATCCGAGGGGTCAAACTCTTCTACCCAATGGATGTTAGGCCTGAGGCCTCCTGGGTGCGGTGGCAGAGTGGTTTGATGGATGTTCTAGTTTTGCCCTTGAGGAAGCGACGAGGGAATAATTTTTCCCGCCTCTATTAAATCTTGGACCGTGTGCTTTAGTGGGAAGCACCGGTCCGTAGGGTGACCCGGTCCCTGGTAAAAGTTGCAATGCAGTTTCGGGTCATAGTTTCTCGAGATTGGATTGGGTGGTGGGCGAGGCTGGAGTAAATTGACCAGACCCTTTTATAGCAACACTAACAATAAGACACTTAAAGATTGCCCCAACGGCATGAACACCCATTCGAATCATGCTCTCATTTGTTCCTAGGTAAATGGGGCTCTCGATCCGTTGTTTGGCCTTGGCGCTTTCTCGAAATGGGCTGGGGGTGGCTGTGCGGCCTGGAGCTGTATCGGGGGGGCATCAGTATTGGCCTTGGGGTAAATGATGTTCTGTACCTCTGTCCCTGGTCTTCTTTCAATTCTTGGTTCGGCATCTTTTCAAACCCCAGTAGCCTACACGCTCTTTCTTTTCCCAACTCGCCCTCTCTAGCAGGCGTCTTATAGCAGTTAGCATTTCGGACCAAATCAACAAAACTGGACTGTTGCTGATACACCAAAAAATCTATGATGACTGGGAGAGCTCCCTTGGTTATCAATTCAATCTGCTCATCATCGGGAATCCAATGGGTCACCTGGGCGGCCAATGCCCTCCACCTTCCTAAATAGGCACTGAAAGTTTCATCATGTCTGTACTTCAAACGGGCCAGATCTGACTTCCTTGGTTCTATGTCCATGTTATATACATATTATTCTTGGAATAAGTGTGTCAGATCTTTCCAAGTTTTTGTCATGGATGGTTCTAAGGATGTGAACCATCTCAGTGTTGGGCCCGTTAGACTCTTTTGGAACACTTTGATGAGGAGTCATTCATCTCCTCCGTACTGGCACATATCCCCATAGTTAGATTTTAAGTGGGCAATGGGGTTGTCAGTGCTATTATATTTATCAAATAATGGCATCTTAAATTTTTGTGGCAAGGGGACATCCGAGAATAGACATAAGTCTGAAGAGTCTGTCGAATGCAGTTCTACTCCTCCCATCTTTGTCAGCTGCTTTTGTATTTTGTCTATCTGTTCTTTCAGCTGATCTGATTCTTTTGAGGCTGTAGCTGGGATTGCCTCCCCCTGAGTTTGTTCGGCCCTGGGTGTGATGATGTTGGGCCTGGGAGGGTTGAAGCTGGCAACTCCTCCACTGTTGCTAATCTCGTCCTCCTCGTACTATTGGTCATTGTACTGGTGAGGGGCGAGGTCCGCTATTTGGACTTGGGGGGTGATGGGTTGGGTGACCTGGTGGGGCCACAAGGTTTATAAGGGATGGGAAGGAATGAATGGATGAGTGGTGTGGATGAATGGTGTGCTGAGCTGGGTGCACATTCTGGGGGTGATGTTGATGTGGCGAGATGCTATAGGCGTGGGTTTGAGGAATGGATTTTATCAGATTTTCCGTTGGAGGCGGGATGGGGGCGTAAGGGGTATAGGTGAAGGAAGGGTACTGGTGGGGGGGTAAGGGGTTCATGAACGGGCCTTGATGAGTGTGGGTGGATGGGCCCTGGGTTTGATGGATTTGGGCTTGATGGTTTTGAAAGGCTTGGGTTGATGGGCCTTAGGCCTGGGTGTGGGGGTTGGAATGATTTTGGGCCAATGGGCCCTATTGGGTTTAGGCTAATGGGTCATGTGGGTATTGGGTATGGGGTGATGGACCTTGGGCCTGGGTTTGTTAGGTTTAGGTCCAAGGGCCCTGTGGGGCTTGGAACTGGACATGGGTCTGATGGGCCTGAACCTGGGCCTGAGTCTGGTGGGTTGGGCTTGGGCCCATGGGTTTTGAGGGTTTTGGGTCTGGGCCTGGTATGATGGGTTTGGGCTTGGGCCCATGGGCCTTGAGGGTTTTGGGTCAGGGCCTGGATCTGATGGGTTTGATGGGCTTGGGCCTAACCTTGGGTTTGGGAGTGGGCATGGGCCCATGGTTCTAAAGATATTTGGGCTTGAGCCCATGGATTGTGTGGGTTTGGGCCTAAGATGAGTGAGTTTAGGCCTGTTGGGCTTGGGACTGGGCCTGAAATTGAGGTGGGGGATTTTGGATGGTAAGAATGATGGGTGGTTGGGCATGGTCATGAGGGAATGGGGTATGGAGGTTTTGGAGACTTGAAGGTGGGGTTTGGGATGTAGGGCTCCGAGAGGCAGCCCACAGGGCATACATCATGCTCCGAGAGGCAGCCCACAGGGCATACATCATTCTCATGTCCTCCATTGAGGGCATGGATTCAGGTGTGAGATTGGGGGTGGGATGGCCCACTCAAGGATGGAGGGGGTCAGGTGGAATTGGGCATGACCCGGGTATGGGGTGTATGGATGATTATGCTTGGAGGGTTTGGATGTATGGCTATGGAAGATGGTGGGTTACTGGTCATACCCTAGGAAAAGTCGGGCATGACCTGGGTAAATGGGGGGGTATGTTGGGATGTGGATGGGCCATGTGATGTGGATGGCATGTGAGATGAGGTGGATGGGATATAGGATGTAGGGGATGGGACGTGGGAGGTAGGCGGGGGATGGGGCTCCCTATGGGGTCTTTGGGAGTAGGGGGTGAGGTAAGGGTGTATGGATGGGAGATGGGGATGTATGGGTCGGTTGGGAAATGAGGGGTTTCAGTAGGGAATTAGAAGGGGGTATGTTGGGAGAATGTAAGGGAGGGGGATGGGGTGGATGCAAACACGGGCGCTCCAAATGGACCCGTGACATCGAACTGGGTTTGGGTGAAGGCATTGGAGATCGGGCCTTCTCCTTCATGGGAGTGGGATGGGGATGATGGTGGGGATGTATCGGCTCTCGACATGATCTGTTGACGAGTGTTATGTTGATGTCTTGGGTAAGGGCTGAATACCTTCCTGGTTCTCTTTCTACGGGATCGGTTCGAGGTCGCCATAGTGACGGTCACACCAAAAGTATATATATATATATATATATTTTTTTTTTTTTTGGGGGTTTTTTATTTTCTTTATGTATTTTTTTAGATTTTTCAAATGGAAATTAACTCCCCTACTTAAATGAATGATGATCTGGTGCTCAGGGAAAATTCCCTTCTCCGGTGATATATGCACCTTTAGTAGGTCCCACGGCGGGATCCGACACACTTCGGAAGAAGTGAAAGGGAACCCTTTCGTTCTATTGAAGGTGAGGGAATCTACGCAAATGACCCGATCCCCCGGAGCAAATCAATGAGAAGTCACCTTCTTTTGACTGGGCTGGGGCATATTGGGTGTTATAGAATGCGGGAGGCTACTGCGGGCACTAATATCGCTAATCGGGGAACTTGGGTGGTGGATTGGGCTCCAGATCAGGCTGCTTGAACCCGGTTTATACTGGGCGTATGTATTATATACGCCTGACCAAAACTAAGTAGATTTGGCTGGGCGTATATATCATATATGCCCGAGTATTTCTGGGGATTTTTGGCTGGGCGTATATATTATATACGCCTGAGTATTTATGGGGATTTTTGGCTGGGCGTATTTAATATATATGCCTGAGTATTTTTGGGGATTTTTTGCTGGGCGTATTTAATATATATGCCTGACAAAAACTGTTCATTCAGCTTGGTTTGACAGTGAACAGCAGGCCCAAAATGAGTCTTTTTAAACTGGTTTCCTGGGAGGGATGCTCCCGAGGACTGCTGTGTATGTTATCGGGTCACTCCTTTTCGCTTCCAAGGGATACATGGCTGAATTCGGGCTGCCTACGCTCTCACCATTGCGGGTTTTATGGCTTGATTGGAATTGGAAACCCAACCGATATCCCTCCGGCGCAAGCGCCTTCTCAAGTACTGGAAGGGGTGGTTCTTTTCAGGATCATCACAACTAGGGTTGCCGCCTTACTGGGAACCGGGTAAGTTATATCTGTGCCTAACCCCTCCCCCCTGAAAACTACCCAAAACATGCAAAAATAAATTTGATTATGTCCCCACATTGTTGGTTCACTTTTAATTGTATATTTTTAAAGGGGAGTGAATTTAAGTCCAAGTTCGGGTCGGGGATGACAAGCCCATGCCGCCTCAACGGGCCGGCGTTCGACGGTGAGATATTATGATTGAAATAAAGTGCGCACGTAGGCCCACCAAACAGCTAAGGCTCGTAAATGACTGAAATTTAAATGACGTGGAAAGTCGATGCAGGCAGGCCCGCCAAATGGCTAAGGTGGCTTAAATGACAAAATCGTAAAAGCTGAAATTTAAAGGCGCAAGCAGGCCCGCCAATCGGCTAAGGCACTTAAAGGACCGAATCGTATGGGTGAGTATGTTAGTAAAAACAACAAAAATGAAGGAAAAAACAGCAAAAAATCATAAAAATAGCAATGGTTAGTAAAGATTTAAAAAAACGGCCAACAAGAGGGGAAGTGTTAAGTGGTGAAAAATGCCACTTTGCACCCTTTAACCTGACCTTTCATGGACCTGTGAGCACACTAATAAGCCTTTGTTGAGTGCATTTTGTAGATAGCAGGAAAAGCTGGTAATAATGCAGCAAAACACTTAAGAATGCCCACAAAGAAGTCATCTCTCAGCACCATGCAAGACCCAACAACAAAACAAGGAGAAAGAAGTGAAGATAGGCTCAAAACATCCTATCGAGAGGATGTCTGAAGACTTCGATAGGAGCTGAGGATTAAAAGGAAAGAATTCGTGCAGTTGGAGAAGGGTTCGATAGGATCCAAAGGTAGAAGAAGGATGAATTCGTATGGATTGAGGGGTTCGATAGGATTTCAGAACCTATCGAGCAAAGAAATGAAAGATGAAACCATCCTGTCGAAAACATGCCTAAAGTGTCAAAGGAACCTATCGAACGGACCTAAGAGCCTAGCGAAAGGACTAAAATGCTTGATTCCAACCTGTTGAAGGCTCCCTGAACCTATCAAAATGAAGATGTTGAAACTGAACCTATCGAAGGATGCTTAAGCCTTTTGATAGGAATGGGACCCAACCTATCGGGATGATGGCACACAGAGCTAAACCTGTCGAAAACGACCCCTGGACCTATCGAACTACTCAGCCAACCTATCGAATACTCCAGATATTGGGCTGAGGACTCTGAAACTTCCAAGAGAGAACTCATCCTATCGGTACCTATTGAAGAGACTAGGGAACCTATCGAAAGGAACTACAAGCTTACTTTTAACCTGTCGGATGCTTCTCTAACCTGTCAAAATCGTGTGCTGAACTTCTAAAAAACCATGCTTTGCACATGCTGAGACTTGGTGACCTGTCGCACGCAAATCGAGGCACTTTGGTGACCAGCGTGACGTTCTAGAAGATGCCCTAGAAATCCCTAACTGACCCATTTGCTTTAACAAAACTCTAACAAACTTTGACAACCTTCTAAAAGGGATTTTTGGCGGGAAAAATAGAGGAGAAAGCTATATATTGAGACCCCCAATTACCATTGGGTGGGGATCAAAATTCTGAGCAATTTTCCAGAGTTTAGAGCTTGCAGCGAGATTCCATTTCCCTCCTTTAGCCCAACTATGGTTGGCTAAATCCCTAGGAGCAGCAAGGAGTGAGTTAGATCTGTAATTGGGTAAGGTTAAGAGTGTTGCTGTGGTTAATTGCTGCACAGACTACAGATCTGAGAGCATTCCATTATAAGAGTGACCTTGTTTGCAATGTAAATGTTGTTTTCAATGTTTTAATTAGATCTAAAGCTCTTTTAATGCCTTTTGGTGCTCAATCGGATTTGTGTAGAGGAGTTGCTTGATCAGCTCACCCACTTAACTAGTAGACCTCTTGGATGTCATCTGAATTCCCTGGATCTGATATCCTTGTAAATTCCTGCGTATGTGACCTAGAAATTGCAGCATCTGTAGTGGTTTTAATTGTTCTAATTGAGGCTCTGGCTTTGTATGAGATCTCTAGGATGGTCTGTGACCATTAAAGTGGACAGATCATAACCTTAAGGTGAATCTAAGCTCAGGCCTTAAAAATTGGATTTATCTGCTGTAATCCATGGATTCGATAAAGCCTATAGGATGGTCTGTGACCATTAAAGTTGACAGATCATAGCCTTAAGGCCAGGTGGATCCTGTGATTTGAAGTAGTTATGACTGATGCACGTGGCTAGCTGAGGGACTTGTGTGCTTTTGAACCCCTGTAATATGCTTAGCTCAACCTAATTGCAGTGAAGACAATCTCCAAGCTGTTCTCCATTTTCTGAGTTTTTAAACCTTCCATCTGCAAGATCTGGGGCTCCAGATTCGATCCACAACAATCTGCATTTTATTTGTAGTTTGGTTTAAGTGATAACTCATTTCAAAACTCTCCCCTATCTTTTAACTAAAGTAGAGATAGCTAGGGTGTTAGATCTCTCACAGATCTGGAGATTTATCCTATTTCTAACCAGCCTCCCTGTGGACATTGCCTTATCATTCTTTTAAAGCTTGCTACAAAGGACCCTGTATCTTGCAGGTCTAGGATATCTCAGATGTGCTGAATCCATCTCTGTTTTCTCCTGATTTTTACATCATAAATCAGCACACTGGAAATCCACAACAAGTTTTTGGCACTGCTGCCGGGGAGGCAGTTTAGAAATTGATAGATCTAAGCTTTGATCATAGATTTGTAGTTTTTGTTTGATTTTACTAACTGCATTTGTGAGTTTTGCTATTTTTTTCAGTATTTTTTTTGTGTCCATTTCACCAGATCTGAGTACAGAATGAGAGGAGAGCTATACTGAAGGCTGCTCTATAGTTTGCATCCCTTCTCCCCTGTTTATTTTTAGATATGTTGATTGTTTTTAGATTAGTTAATCAATTGTGTGTTCCTATTTGTTGTGTGAGGATTTACTCTGCATTCAGTTATGGGTGTTGTATGTTTGGTAGGAGAACTCTTCAACTTGAGATTATTCCACTAAATCCAGAGGTTGAAAGACTTCTCAGAACCAGACCAACTACATCCACAGCTGTTGAATTTGAATCTGTTGAAATGGGTGAGCAGCAGCAGCCTCGAACTCTCAAGGAATTCAATGCACCAGGGATCTACAATTCCCCCTTCTGCATTCAATTCCTTGCTGCTCAAGGAAACTATGAGATCAAATCGTCCATCATTCAAATGTTGCCCTCATTTCATGGCTTGACCAAGGAGGATCCCTATAAGCATAAAGATGATTTCTTAGGACTGTGCCCCACCTTCTACATCACAGGTTTGGGGGAGGAGGCCACCAGGATGAGACTCTTTCCTTTTTCATTAAAGGACAGAGCCAGGACCTGATTATCTCTACTTCCACCTAACAGTATACAGTCCTTGAGTGATCTCCAATGTCAATTTTTGGCCAAATTCTTTCCTATGTCAAAGACCAGTCAGTTGAGGAAGGGTATCATCTCTTTTACCCAAGATCCAACTGAAGACTTTCATCAATCCTGGGAGAGATTTAAAGAACTCCTCAAGAAATGCCCCCAACATCAAATCTTTGAATGGCAATTGGTTCAAAGCTTTTACCAGGGAATTGATTCAAAGAGCAGGGACATGATAGATGCCTCTTGTGGAGGCACTTATCTTCATAAAATTGCTGAGGAGGCATGGGAGCTCTTTGACATCATCAGTGAAAACTCTATGCAAAGGGAAACCTTAGCAAGAGATCTAGACCCTTCCAAATTGATGAAAGAGAACACATCAAGAGGAAAGATATATGAAGTGACAGTGCCAAGTGAGTTGGAAAGGAAAGTGGACAGCTTAACTCTAAAGTTTGATAGGCTGATGGGAGCAACGCATTCACCTGTGGCTGCTAGAGTGGAGGAGGCATGTGTTATATGCCAGTCCCCTGCTCATTCTCTAGATGAATGCCCATCAGCTGCCCAATTTCCTGATTTCATAACAGAACATGTGGCTGCAACTCAAGCCTATGGGCAGCAGCCTGTTGCTGGGTATCAATGGAGAAACCACCCCAATTTGAGGTGGAGACAAGATGAATACCCCATCCAGCAGCAGCAACAGCCCCAGCAGCCCATGCCCTACAGAAATGCTTAGCCCTATCGAGAAGGTTATGCCCCAAGACCTCAATATCAGTAAACCATGGTCCAACCTGTAGCTCCTCCTGTGCAGCAAGCTGCACCTACTCCAGCTGTGAGAGCACCATCTTTTGAGGAATAAGTTCTATCTTCGTTACAGAACTTGAACACCTTATTAAGCTGTGCACTCTCTCACAGGAGCATCAAAAAGATAAAGGACCAGCTTGGTTAGCTGTCTGATGCTCTGACTAGGAGAGAAGGAGGAAGGTTACCTAGCCAACCATAAGATAATCTATGAAGACAGTTTGTAGTGGGTGAAGTTTCCTCCACCTATGAGGAAGCCAAATCTGTGACAACTTTGAGGAGTGGTAGGCTAGTGGACAATCAAGTGGGCTGTGAACCTGTGAGAAGTTTGAAGGAAGATAATGGAAGGAGTTTTCCAAGAACACAACAGAGGCCACCAGTGGTGGACCTGCAGGAACAACCCAGTGTCAATAAAGAGGATGACATGGATCCTCAAGGAAAAGAAAAAATTAAAAAGAAAGAAGCCCCATTGGCTAAGGCTGCAAGCGAGGGAGCACCCCAACACTTGCCATTTCCCAAGGCATTCCAAGGACCCTCCCCTTTTGACAAAGGGCAGGGCAAAATTGAGGAAATGATGGAGACTTTCAAACAAGTAAAGATTAATCTGCCTTTACTGGATGCCATCAAATAAGTCCTAGCCTATGCCAAATTTCTAAAGGAGTTATGCACCCATAAAAGACAGTCTAGGACATACTTGTCCAAGAAAGTCTTTTCAGCAGAGAAGGTAAAACACATTTTGTCCATTGCAACCCCCACCAAACTTCAAGACCCCTGAGTGCCTATTATCCCTTGCATCATTGGGGATCATAAAATTGAGAAGGCCCTATTGGACTTAGGAGCCAGTGTGAACTTGCTGCCCTATGCAGTCTATAAAAAATTAGGCCTGGGAGACTTGAAGCCCACACCTATGGTTTTGCAACTGGTTGACAGGTCCGAAGGAAGCCTGTGAGAGTCATTGAAGATGTCCTAGTGGGAGTTGACAATTTTTTTTACCCTGCTAACTTTGTGGTATTAGATATGGAGCCAAGTAAAGGTAGTTCCTCCATCCTTGTGATTCTGGGCAGGCCCTTCTTGGCCACTGCCGATGCCTATATTCAATGCAGATCTGGAATCATGGAGGTCTCTTTTGGCAACATGAAAGTAAAATTACATGTGTAAAGCACCAGCTCTCAACCCCCTTTTGATGAAACCTGTTTTTCCATTGCAGGGCTAGAGAAGGCTTTACTTGAGAATCCTCAACAGCTGCTGCAGAACAATGAGTGGCCTATAGAGATAAAATTGCAATCAGGGGTTGAACAATTGCTATGGAATAGATCCAAGAAGGATGAAAAGTTCAAGGAACATGGGGAGGCCGTTCACCTTCCAGATCCCCCAGATTAGCACCTGCAGTTGAGTATGTATCATATGTACCATATATTGCTTTTGTTTTAGGTTTGTTTTTATTTTGCATCTCTAGTAGAATTCTTTTGAAATAAATATGCCATGTTTTCTAGTGGATCATCTTTTCAAATTTTCCAGCTACCCTAAGATAAGGGGAGCCCATCCACATAAGAATCCAATCATAGGGCCGTACAGCAACAGAGCCTGATAAGTGCTGAAGCTAAGGGTGCCCAGAAAGGCAACTTTATATGAGTTTTAAAGCCTTCGATAGGCCTAATCTACATTTTGTTAGGTTTCATGATGATTTCGATAGGATATCTAATGGTTTTGATAGGAACTGGATGTTTCAACAGGTAAAACCAACTGCTCGATAGGTTAAATAAGGGTAAACAAAGATTTCGATAGGTGCTGAGTACATAACGGACACCTATCAAAAAGATGTTGTCTCTGCCGTTTAAACCTATCGATAGGATGGTCTCACCTATCAAAATCCTTAAAAATCATCCCTTTTGAAAGCTTTGATGTCTAAGCTTTCGATAGGACGCTTCAACTTATCAAAACCATTCCATTCATCCTATCGGAATCGCATTTTCACCAATAAATACCTGTCGATATGTCATTTGTGCTTCACTTTTTCCCTCTAAAAAACCCTAGTTCTCTTCCTCATTTTTCGCCTCCCTCTTTCTCTACTAAATCCTCATGGACTTGTCTGCTGTTTAGTATCCCATCTTGTCAACACATTCAACTTGCGTAGAGGAGCGTTTTGCCCCTAATTTTAGAGAAATTAGAGCGGTGCATCGCTAGCTTTGTGAAACCCTAGGTACCTGGAGGTGAGTTGCCTTCCTACCATCACTCTGTTATCTTTCTAAGTTTTCCCATTCCAAGTTGGTGAGAAATTACTCCCTGAGATTATAATGGATGAGCTTGAGGAAACGCTAGCCAGCATACGCTGGAAATCAACTGCATCCACCCCTAAATCCTCCAAGAAAGCGCTACCTGCTACCAAACCACCTGTAAAGAGGAAGCTCGCTGAGGGGACACCCAAAAAGAATCCTAAAGCTAAGAAAGCCAAAGCTATTGAAATCTAGGAACCTGTGGTAGAAACACCCTTAGAGAGAGCTACCCCTGATAGGCCCATTGCTGTAGAGCTTCCGGCTATACTAACCACCCCCAATGAATTTGTTGACAAGTTAAACCTTGTCCCTGAGACCGGATTTGATCTAGCATATTTTGCCAACATGGGAGAGTGCCAGGAAACACTGAGCTATTTGAAGAAAGAAGGCTTGTTACCCCTACTGTCACCATTGAAGGAATCGGTGTATCCCAGGCTGGTGAAGTTATGGTACCAAAATTTGAAGAAGAAGGTGGCACAGGGGACGGATGATGTATTAGAGATTTTGATTGATGATTGGCAACTGACTATCGATCACAGAGACATAGGAATGGCTTTGGGGGTCCCATACCAATTTGACTCCAACCGCGCTGAGGGAGCACCTGTTGGAGCTACATTTAAGGATATAGCTAAGCAGCTAACCAATGGGATTGTGGGTTCTAGAGAATCCCTGATGAGAAGAGACCTCCATCCTAGCCTCAGATTCATGGATACCATCTTAAGGAAAAATGTCTATGTTACATGACATTTGCAGGAGAGAAGGTCCCCATTAGTGGATGCCTTATTTTATTGTTTCAAAGGGTAGTTCGTGAATGCACCTAAGCTGATCTTTGAAACTATGGTGGACATAAATGACAAGGTTTAGCCCTAATTCAAAGAATGACATTCCCCCATGAACCATTCCTCCTACATCACCCACTTTTTCATCCACCTTACCTACACCATCACCTACACCTGGGATCCTGGAACTCCCCACCTTCTCTGAGCCTATCCCCACCATGTCTTCCTCATCCTCCCTCCAACCCCTCCCTGATTTTTCCCCTCCACCACTTCCTACACATACACAGGGTTTGGACCAGTTCACTTCTACTGGTTTCTCAACCCTCATTTCTTCAATTGTGGAGGATGTTGCTCATGAGTACACCCCACACCACTCCTCCCCACTTTAACCATGCCCCATCCTCCCCTTTCCATCCCATTCATTCACCCATCCCCTCTACTTCCACCCTACATGATACTTTCACCCAAATCCTCTCCCTCCATCAATCCATTCAGGCCCAAGTGGCCACTAACACTGACCACCAGGCCCTCATGAGCTCATGTCTCTAATCAATTCAATCCACTCTCACTCCCCCCACTTCAGTCTCCCATCCTTTTCCCACTTCTCCACCCTCCCCTGATCCCTCCCTTTTAAATTTCTCTCCTCCCTTTTCACCTATGCCGTCCCCCATCCCTACTAATATTCTTTTTATGGAATTAGCCGCTCCATCTTTACCCCCACCTCCCCCCCAACACTTGTTATGCCTTCATCCCCACCTGCCCCTGTTTCGGTAGTTGCTGAGATACCCACCACCCATTTCCCTTTGTCTTCCCCCCTATTTTCCAGGATGCCTCCACCCAAATTGATCCATGGGAGGATCTGGTTCTTTCCACCCCCTCCTCTTCATCCACTCCACCCTCATCTTTGCCTCTTGTCCTTCGGCAATCCATGTATATTCCTCCCTACCTCACCCTCCTGTATGCAATGAGGGACAACCCTTACATCCAAAGGGATGTCTTGAGAGGTATGGCTGCACTTCAGGCTTCCCTTGAAGCCCCTTATGAGGAGAGAATTTCCAACATCGAATTAGAACACCGAATCCAGCTCCGCGATATCTCTCAAGGATGGTCTAAAATCCTAGTTTGATATGAGTTGACAAAACAATTGGCAGCGACTGAGAGTCTCATTGCCAAATATGAGAAGAAGACTTCTGAGCTCCTCAAGAAAAAGTTAGCCAATGCTTAGGAGATCATCAAGGCCACCAAGGAGCTCTCAGATGCTAACTTCCTCTATGCTGCCAAGAAGATTGATATTTTAGAGAAAAAGGTTACTTCCTTGTTGTCTCAACCCTTTGAGCTTACCCCTCTTGCTATAGCACCTCCTTCCCTCCCCCATGCCCCCCTATAACTATTCCTTCGGCGACCCCACATGTGGATGTTGCCTCACATTGCCCTCCTCCATCACCTCCCGCCAACCCCTCCCACCTCACCAGAGGGCTCCCCTCCCCGCCGAAGTACCTCCACCTGACAAACCTATCCCTCCCAAACAAAAGAGGACTTACTCCAAAAGAACCACCGCCGCCAAGAGATCTGCTACTTCTGCTGCCGCTATAAAAAAAGGGAAACAACCTGCTGCCCCATCCGAGGAAGTTGCGCCCCCCAGGTCCTCCCCTCAGTCTGACCCCCATGACACCTTACTCACTAGGGATGAATGACGAAAGGCTGCTGCGGCTCTAGGACTGGACCCCATGGCTCTTTTCCCTTCCGATTCGGATTCTGATCCTACACCTGCGGTTGATCCTAAAGGGAAACAACCTGCTGCCCAGTCAGAGGAGGCACACGCTAAACAACCTAACCAATCCAAATCTAATGGCAAAGCCCCTGCATCTAGGCGGTAGCTGGCACCAAGCTGTATATGAATGTGGTCATGTGTTGCTTCAGTTTTTCTTTTGTTTCTGTTTCATTTGTCTCTTGTATATATTTGACATTTTTGTTGTGATATTCTATAGATATCTTCTTACCCTGTCTCCCTCTTGATTGCTTTTTCTCAAAATAGTAAGGACACTGTTTAGTTTAGGTTTGGGGGTATGGTAGGTGTGCCAATGAAATAAGTTAATGCTTTGTGCAGCTATGTTGAAAAAGTTTTTGATAATAAAGTGATTTCCTACCTGAATTTTTTTTGGAAAAGAGGAAATTAAAAACTTTTTAAAACTGAAATGAGCTGTAGTCTTAACATTTTTCATGAAGCAAATGTCAAGAATTTTCAAAAAAAATATTTTGATGATTAGTGAACCTGAAAGGAGAGAAAACTGTGAGGATACCCCCCAGAAATTTTGATGGAAGACCATACCCAGTGAGAGTTGGGCCTGAAAATTTTTAAGTTCTATTGAAGAGTGTCTAGGCAATTTCTTCGTCTCTAAGGACTGATGGGATCTAATTCTAATCACTGGAAGTTAGGCAATTCCAAGTTGAAACAGCTTGACAACATTCATGACATTGAAGACATGAAGTAAGGCCATCCCTTGGACAGTTTGAGCCTAAAATGCCCCACCTTTGAACTGCCCTTGATACACACCATTTGAGCCTTGAAATCACAATTTTGTCTCGATAGATACCAGAAATGCAAACCCAAAACTCTTTAACCTGATGCAGTTTAACCTCACTCTGAGATTTCAGAAGGTAAAGGTAAAGGAATGGAAGAAGGTAGAGCTGGGTTGAGAAGTGGGTACAAGAGGAGAAAAACACAGTTGGCGGCGTTGTGGCATTCCAGCCTATAAAAAAAAAAAAAAAAAAAAAAAAAAAAAAAAAAAAAAATAGAAAAGCAAAATAAAAGGTTGAGAAAGAGAAGTCATTTCATTGAAAGACTGAGAAGAGGATTAGAAACTGATCACTTCAAATATGAAAATTCAAGAAGTAGATGGAAGTATGCTGAAATGAAGGAGGTATTGTCTAGACACCTTCTCACCCTTACAGATTTCTCAATTTTGAACTCTATTGTTTCCCTGTTATTTCTTTTACAAATTTCACCCATAAGCCACATTACAACCCAATAAAAAGACCCTACTGATCTGAAATGGATTGAGCTGTCATGTGGAGATGAGGATTTGCTTAATCTATGGTGAAAAGAGTTAGAAAATTTCAGGAATTAAAGCAATGCCTATGCTCCAGCTTGCAGTCCTATTTGAGGGCTGCAACTGACCTTGAGCTGTGTGAAATGATGCACCCTTCGATTTTTGTTATGAGTGAACAACCCCGGTATGATTTGGGTCTAAAATCAGAGATTTGGGGTGGTATAGGAACAAAATTCTTGAATTAAAGGTGAGCTCTGCATCAAAGTTTTAAGCCCAATGCCTTGACATGTACTGATTTAGAATGAAGGAATTACAGCAGAATTTCAGGTTTTGAATTGGTGATTTTTCTGCTGAAAATCCTCTGGAATTGAATGGACATGGTGTGAAATTTATTTTATTTCACTTAAACTCTGTTTTAACATGTTGCATGAGTATTAACTAAGTTTATTGGAGAAGTTTGTGGGTACCTTCACTGAAAACCCTCAAGAGACTTTACTCCTCCACTAGGGATCACCTAGGAGTTTAAAAGGCTTGGTGCATGTGTTAAATGCATCCGTGCTCCCTACGAAAGGGGCATTTTATTTTTCTTTGAATTATCCTTTGCTCAGGGACTAGCAAAGCTTAGGTTTTGGGGTGTGTTAAGTGGTGAAAAATGCCACTTTGCACCCTTTAACTTGACCTTTCATGGACCTGTGAGCACACTAATAAGCCTCTGTTGAGTGCATTTTGTAGATAGCAGGGAAAACTGATAATAATGCAGTAGACCACTTAAGAATGCCCACAAAGAAGTCATCTCTCAGCACCATACAAGACCCAGCAACAGAACAAGGAGAAAGAAGTGAAGATAGGCCTAAAACATCCTATCGAGAGGATGCCTGAAGACTTCGATAAGAGTTGAGGATTAAAAGGAAAGAATTCGTGCAGTTGGAGAAGGGTTCGATAGGATCCAAAGGTAGAAGAAGGATGAATTCGTATGGATTGAGGGGTTCGATAGGATTTCAGAACCTGTCGAGCAAAGAAAGGAAAGATGAAACCATCCTGTCAAAAACTTGCCTGAAGTGTCAAAGGAACCTATCGAACGGATCTGAGAGCCTAGCGAAAGGACTGAAATGCTCGATTCCAACCTGTCAAAGGCTCCCTGAACCTATCGAAATGAAGATGTTGAAACTGAACCTATCGAAGGATGCTTAAGCCTTTTGATAGGAATGGGAGCCACCCTATCAGGATGACGGCACACATAGTTGAACCTGTCGAAAGGGACCCCTGGACCTATCGAACTACTCAGCCAACCTATCGAATACTCCAGATATTGGGCTGAGGACTCTGAAGCTTCCAAGAGAGAACTCATCCTATCGGTAACTATCGAAGAGACTAGGGAACCTATTGAAAGGAACTACAATCTTACTTTTAACCTGTCGGATGCTTCTCTAACCTGTCGAAATCGTATGCTGAACTTCTCAGAAACCATGCTATGCACACGCTAAGACTTGGTGACCTGTCACACACAAATCGAGGCACTTTGGTGACCAGCACGACGTTCTAGAAGATGCCCTTAAAAGCCCTAACCGACCCGTGTGCTTTAACAGAACTCTAACAAACTCTGACAACCTTCTAGAAGGAATTTTTGGCAGGAAAAACTGAGGAGAAAGCTATATATTGAGACCCCCAATTACCATTGGGGGGGATCAAAATTTTGAGCAATTTTCCAGAGATCAGAGCTTGCAGCGAGATTCCATTTCCCTCCTTTAGCCCAACTATGGTTGGCTAAATCCCAAGGAGCAGCAAGGAGTGAGTTAGATCTGTAATTGGGTAAGGTTAAGAGTGTTGCTGGGGTTAATTGCTGCACTGACTATAGATCTGAGAGCATTCCATTGTAAGAGTGACCTTGTTTGCAATGTAAATGTTGTTTTCAATGTTTTAATTAGATCTAAAGCTCTTTTGATGGCTTTTGGTGCTCGATCAGATTTGTGTAGAGGAGTTGCTTGATCAGCTCGCCCACTTAACTGGTAGACCTCTTGGATGTCATCTGAATTCCCTAGATCTGATATCCCTGTAATTTCTTATGTCTGTGACCTAGAAATTGTAGCATCTGTAGTGGTTTTAATTATTCTAATTGAGGCTCTGGCTTTGTAGATCTCTAGGATGGTCTTTGACCATTGAAGTTGACAGATCATAACCTTAAGGTGAATTTGAGCTCAGGCCTTAATTGGATTTATCTGCTGCAATCCATGGATTTGATAAAGCCTATAGGATGGTCTGTGACCATTAAAATGGACAGATCATAGCCTTAAGGCCAGGTGGATCCTATGATTTGAAGTAGAATTTATACCCTACAGCTGTGATTGTGGATAGTGCCTATGGCCAGTTGAGGGACTTGTGTGCTTTTGAACCCCTGTAATATGCTTAGCTCAACATGATTGCAGTGAAGACAATCTCCAAGCTGTTCTTCTCCATTTTTTGAGTTTTTAAACCTTCCATCTGCAAGATCTGAGGTTCCAGATTCGATCCAAAACAATCTACATTTGATTTATAGTTTGGTTTAAGTGACAACTCATTTCAAAACTCTCCCCTGTCTTTTAACTAAAGTAGAGATAGCTAGGGTGCCAAATCTCTCACAAATCTGGAGATTTATCCTATTTCTAACCAGCCTCCCTGTGGACATTCCCTTACTCACCATTCTTTTAAAGCTTGCTACAAAGGACCCTCTATCTTACAGGTCTAGGATATCTCAGATGTGCTGAATCCATCTCTGTTTTCTCCTAATTTTTACATCATAAATCAGCATACTGGAAATCTACAACAGGAAGCGCTAGGGTGATATCCCCAACAGAGTCGCCATCTGTGCGACCATGGATTCTCTCGAACCCGTCGCGACGATGCACTCTCGATGGAATAAATGTAGAGTCGCCACCCAGAGCTTTTGGTGACCCAGGAAACCTTTAAATCAATATTTTAAGCACCGAAGTGCTAAATATGACTCTGATTTACCGGTTTTTGCAAAAGACTCTAGGGTAGGGGCATCGGTTATCGATCGGGAAGGGTTTAGGCACCCGATCAACCAGCACGTAGCGCTCTCTATCTATGGCCGAAATGAAAAATAAATGGGTGGAGCTTCCGTTTGCTCGAAGGCAATATGGTCCTATCAAGCTTTGAGCCAAACCGAAACTTCGGCGGCATAACGACTTGAATCATTGGACGGAGGAAACATCGAGAAGGTAGAAGAAGAGAGGGGTGAGCCGGAGCTCACGGGCCCTTGTTGCACCGTAGAAGACCTTCGCTTCGGTGTACTTCCGATAGCTCTAAATGACTTAAACGGTAGGGGAATGGATTCTAATGCTAGGATTCGATAGATGGGAAGTGTAGGGTGAAGCTAAAGACTAAGCTTGACTAAAAAGGAGTGACCTAATTGTTGAAATGGATTGAAAGGGGTGAACTAAGCATGCTGGAATTCTAGTTGAAGAATGAAAAATAAAAGGGAACTTTCTCTCTCTAGGGCTCTCTCTCTTAAGCTCAAAAACTTTCAACCCTAATTTTTTCAACCCTTTGGGAAGAAGGGGGGCCTCTCTATTTATAGAGAAAAGGAGGGTTAGAGGGTTACTTAAGAGCTAATTGGTTTAGTAATTAGGTAATCACCCATCTAAAGTTTTCTAGGTTTTTAGGGTCCTAGGGGTTTGGGGAACCTGTTTCAATGGCAGATGATGGGGTGAGACCATAGGTGACTTAAGGGTTGCATATAAGGCTGGGTGGGCCGTACGACCGGCGGACCTTTCACTCAGAGCTCTTTCTCAACTCAAAGGGGGTGCAACCAACCTTAGGACACCCACCTCAACCAAGGGGATGATCAAAAGGTCAAACACGATGATGGAATTTTGAGCATCTGATGACAGTTACTGTAGCTAAGCTGGACGTATATATTACATATGCCCAATTTATGTATAGTGATATTCATGAAAACCAGAGGAGACTTGAGAAGGTGGGTGCCCGTAGTTGGCCCTACCTATGCTTGGCGTATGTATTATATACGCCTGGCCAAATTTTGCCCAAAAATGCCAGGCATATATAATATATACTCCTGAGCAAAACGGGGCTAAATTTGCTGGGCGTATGTAATACATACGCCTGAGCAAAAGTCATGATTTTATGTAAAACTTCAATCAGCCATAACTTTTGAACCATAACTCCTAATTGGGTGATCTTTAGCTTGTTGAAAATATAGAGAAGTCCTCCTTCCAATGGTATATGGCGCATCCTCGGCAGTGGTCTGTGTAAAATTTTGTAGCTCTCCTCCCATCAACTGCTCAGAAGGGTTCAAGTTGGGTCTAGGAAGGGATCCTAGGGTTTAGGGGTGATCTCTAAGGGTTGGGGGAATGGTTCTAATGTGTTCAGGGTGATTCCTAAAGGTTCAAGGGTGCCATTGGAAGCATAGGGGTACATCTCTCTCAGAGTACAGACTGATCGGGCCTTGGGCCGAATTTGGGTGTCTACACATATGTATCTCATTGTTTTATATTTAGGCTCAGAACATGTTAATATGGTGCTTTGGATGTATGATCGATGCTCTTAGCTCATCTGTTGATATATGTATGTGGGGATCTTTATTGCAATTAATGGTACATGTTGGCAATTAATGGTTTGACAGTTTTCTTTTCCTTTATGACGATGGTTAAATTTCAATTATGATCCATGTGGTTAGTTATGAGTTGATAATTTCATTGATGGTATATGTTGTCGTTGATTTTGTAGAAATATAGTTTAACAAATAATTACCTTATTGGATAATCGGTGCTACCCCAATTTAGTGATATGTGGAGTTTCATATAGGATGATGGATTATTTGGTTGAAAAAAAAAAAAAAAAAGAATTCAGTCATTCGTTGTGAACTCAAGGTGGATAGTTAATTGAATGATTATAAGAAATTCATTTTTTCGTTCAGGGTGCGTGCGTTGTTTCATCATTAGGGGTAAGTTCTTACCAACATGAATCGTTGTTAGTGAATTAGCATTTGGAAGTGTCGTCATTAATTTTCGAGGACAAAACTTTCTATGGAGGGAAGAATGTAACAACTCCAAATTTATTTTGTATATAAATCGATTCATATCTGGACGTGAGTGTTCAACTTAATGTGCATGGTAAGACCTAGTTGCTTAGGAAAATTTTTGGGGACAAAAATTTTATAAGGTGTGAAGAATGTAATAGCCTAAAAATTTCAACTTTGAATAGTGTACCTCGGGAAGCATGCCCGACTTTGAATAGTGTGCCTTGGTGTGCGTGCCTGACTGGTCATGTGCGTGATTTTGTAAAATTAATTAAGTGGGTTATTTCAGGTTGGATCTTAAGTGGAAAAAGACCGATTTAGATTGTGTGTTGAGCATTAGATGATTTCTTATGCATGAGGCTTTGGTGTATTGGCTCAACACCGGGTCCCATTAGTTGATGGTTTGGGTGTGTAGGCCCACACCTAATCAAAAATTATTTTGTTATGAGATAACACCTAAATAGGTACATTCATTTCACAAGGGAGCTAGATCCTTAGATGAGAACTAATACACCCAAAGGCAAGTATATGTGTTTTGTATGGGAACCAATCCCATTTAGTTAAGGAAGGCAAGCTTCTTGTAGAAGTTATACCTAGTTTGCACAAGGGGTTTGGGTTTTTGGGTTTTTGAGGAGAGAAGGAAGAGAGAAAGAGGAGGAGATGAAATGAACCTGTCGAATCCATGTGCGCCGAGCCTTAGGTTTGCGTGAAGAAGGTTTGTGAGATCGTGGAAGGGGAAGATCGTCGTCGATTTCAGCATTTTGTTATGGTTTTGTAAGATTTAGAGCCGAATGGGATTTTGAGAACCTATTCTTCTCACAAAGAGATGTGTGTTTGAGCAGCTAATTGTAGCGAGAGTTGGGTGAAGTGTGAGTGGAAGGATCGCCTACGATTACGTTGGCTTGGTTGTGATCGTGGAGCTTGTAAGAGATCAATGTAGGTTTTGGAAACCCTTTTGTGCAACGAGGAAGATGATCCGATCGGTGAATAAATCGTTGGATAAAGGATAAGAAAATTTATGTTAAGTTGTGATTTAAAGTTGTGTTAGTTTTTAGTGATGATATGAGTGAAAGATTTAAAGAAAATGAGTTAGAAGTGGAGAAAAGATTGAAAGAGAGATGTGCAGCCGAAAAGGGCTGTTTTGCTGTCAAAATTGATTAATCGATTTGGAAATTAATTAATCAATTTTTGACAGAAAGCAAATATGGGAGCTGCAGCATGAAAACCGATGAATCGAATTAAATTTTTATTAATCGATTTTTGGTTTCGATTAATCGATTTGGAATCGATCAATCGAATGAGCACTGCCAGTGGTTGAAAAAGCTTATTTTTTAGGAAAATTGATCGATCGATTTTGGGGTCGATTGATCAATTTTGGAATTTCGATTAATCGATTTTGGGGTCGATTAACCAACTTTAGAATTTTGGTTAATCGATTTTGAGATCAATTAATCAGTTTTGACTGTGCTAGCCGATACTGCTTCGGTATTTTAGTCGTAACTTTTTACTCCGAACTCCGATTGATGCAATTTTTATGGCGTTGGAAAGAGGACATCGAGATCTATGACTTGTGTTTTGACCAACGCATGAATCTAAATTCTTAAAGGTCAAAATTTAGGAGGAATGTTGCATCAAATTCTATATTGGCATGAAATTGTCCGTTTTAACCTCGGTTTTGAAAAAATACTCAAATGTATCTAAGTAATTAGTGATTGGAGTTAGTCCTTGATGCATTATTGTGTGCTTGAGATATAGATTAAGGGTGGAAGGCCATTGATAGGACCTTGCTTACTTCATGGTTAAGGTAGGGGAACATCAACACAAACTTGCATGTTTAACTTTGATTCATAGTTTCTTTGAGGTATTTATATGAAAAATAATAAGTTTCTTTGATGTGTTTAGATGCAAAATGATAAGTTTTCTTGATATATTTTGATGTAAGTTTGATATTGATTTGAACTATAACTTGAACTCCTTGCAAAATAGAAATTCAAAATCTTTGAGTCGAAAATGGTGAATTCTGAACTGTGAACATAACCTAGAATTTCTACTATGGTATTTGATTTTAAACTTGATTTTTAAATGGTGAGTTTAAAACATTTGAACCAGGAATGTGAGCTTTAGACCGTGAATTAGAAATCTAAAGAAGAATGTGAACTCAAAATCGTTGAGTCATGGAGATTGTGAGAAGGTACATCGCCCTTAGACCGCTTTGGCGGTGTAGACACCCAAATTTGGCCCAAGGCCTGATCGAAACACATTTTGAGAAAGGCGTGTTCCCGAGCTTTTGATGGCATGTATGGAACCCTTAAGAATCACCCCAAACCTTTAGAAATCACCCTAGATCTCCTAGGAACTTGCCCCAAACTTTTAGAAATCAATCCTAACCCTTAGAACCCGTTCTAAACCTAAACCTAACCTTTTGAGCCTTGGAAGAGGGAGTCGTATATTAGTTGAACAGTAACCCTAGTTTTTTGCCTCGAAATTTGTGATTGGGGTTTGACTTGTTGACCACCTTGATCTTTAGGGTGTGTTTTGATAGTTCTGTTGCACCCTTTTACACCCTATTTGCAACTCATCAAGTGGCTTAAAGCCTCAGAGTAGCTTCTCACACATTTCAAGGCTCCAAAAACCCTAAAAAACCTTTGATGTTAGATTACCTAACTCCTAATCTTGATTAGCATCTAAACACCCTCCTAACCCACCCATTTCCTATAAATAGAGCCCCCACCCCTTGGTTTAAGGGTTGGGAATTTTGGCCTAAGAGAGAAAGAGCTTAAAGTTAGAAGATCTTTCTCCCTTTGGTGCACACTTCCCATACAAATTCCAGATTTCAAAAAGCTCCCTTAGACCTTAGCATTTCACTAAAATCCTTTAGGTTAGGTGTGTGTGTAATCCCTTAGCCTTCCCTCTCTACCTCTTAGCTTCAAGCCTTAGGAGTTGGAACCCCATTCCATATCATACAAGCCTTCAAAAGCTCACCGAAGCAAGCCAACTCAAGGTTCCCCAACGGTGCAGCAAGGGCCCAAGAGCTCCAGCTCTCCCCTCTCTTCCTCGACCTTCTTGGTTTCCCCTCAATCCTCCCATTTGTGCGGTTACGCTGCCAAATTTTCATTAGGAACGGAGGGGCACAAATAGGATTCTAAGACCCACTTGGGCATGAGGGGGACCTTTTTTTTTCTTTTTTATTATTTCTTATTTTGGCCTTAAGTAGAGACTGCATTTGACAGGTTGATTGGGTGCCTAACACCTTCCCAATCGATAGCCGAAGCCCCTACCCAAGAACCTTTAGTGTGGACCGGATTAAGAGTCATATTTTTTACACTTCGGTACTCATAAAAATGATATAGGTATCCCGAGACACCAAAAGCTCTGGATGGCGACTCTATATTTTTTACAAGCGAGCACATTGTGCTGACAGATTATCTAAATCCATGGTTGTCTGGTGGATTTATGTACACCTTGGACATTGTGGGGATTTATGCATGCCCTTGGACCATTTTTACGAGATTTTACGTACTCCTTTGGACATTGTTGTGAGTCATGTACGCCCTTGGACCGCTATCGCATGATTTTAAGTACTCTTTTTGATATTGTTGGGATTCATGTACGCCCTTAGACCGTTTTTACGGAATTTACGTACACCCTTGGATTTTGATGTAGTTATGTACGCCCTTGGACCGCTTTTACGAGATTTTACGTACTCTTTTGGATGTTTTTGAGTCTCATGTACGCCCTTGGATCGTTTTTATGGGATTTACGCACACCATTGGACTTTGACGTAATCATGTATGCCCTTGGACTGCTTTTGCGGGATTTTACATACTCCGTTGAACCTTGTTGTGACTCGGCGCTGTGGCAGGATTCATGTACGCCCTTGGATCGCTTTTGCGGGATTTTACATGCTCTTCAGATTATACTTCATGAATCAAATTATAAGTCGTGAGATTAAAGTGGACTGCTATGGGCGGATACTATATATGTGGACCGCTATGGGCGGATTATGTGTATGTGGACCGCTGTGGGTGGATTATGCTTGTCGTAGACCGCTATGGGCGGAGTACAAGTACCATGTGGGCCTCCAGGGCGGATTTGAAATCAGTTTTATGTGATAAATAAATATTTTGAAATCACTTTTATGTGTAATTTGTTATGAAATCAGTTTTGTATGACAAGAAAATCAGCTTTTAAATCAGTTTTGTGTGAAAAAGAAAATTAGTTTTGAAATCAGTTTTGTGTGATATGGAAATCAATTTTGAAATCAGTTTGTATGATAAGAAAACAGTATTTGAAATCAGTTTTTGTTTGATAAGAAAAGTACCTTTGAAATGTGTTTCAACTTTAAATAAGAAAAGGTTTGATTATGTCATTGACTCTATGTTTCGTTATGATAAGATGCAAAATTGTATTGAGTTTCCTCTGCTAAGCTAGGATGTAGCTCACCCTTCGACTATACATCACAGGTATAGCTTCTATGTGGACACCAGACTTGCAGATTGAGTACTTTGTGGAGTTTGGTGAGTTCGGACTTGGTACTCTTTGAACTCGTATATAATTTTGTACACCACTGTTTGGTGATGTTGGTACATCACTGGTAGTCATTGTTAGTTATTGTAATATTGGATATTAGAATTGGAGATTTATTTATGCCATATGTATTATATGCTTTGATTTCTGCATGTATGTGGATGTACCAAGTTTTTTCTGTATTCAGAT
This sequence comes from Chloranthus sessilifolius, assembly GCA_021018995.1. Classification (NCBI taxonomy): domain Eukaryota; kingdom Viridiplantae; phylum Streptophyta; class Magnoliopsida; order Chloranthales; family Chloranthaceae; genus Chloranthus; species Chloranthus sessilifolius. Next base: position 149,219,687 of record CM037584.1, on the reverse strand, counting down.
CGTGTTCTACAACCCGACAGTCTGGGTTTTCCCATTTGGTTTAGGTATAAAGTTAAAGAAGAAAAAAATATATATATCTCAAAAAATTCAAGTTGGGAAAATTTGGGCTATCATAATACACTTATGTGTAGAAATGTTGGATATTTTGATTTCTTTTGATCATACCATGCAAATTAGGTTAGAACATCTTTATGGATGATAAATGTAACTCCCTAGAAAATTCGATCTCAATTATTGCATCGAGTATATACACGTGTCCAAAGACTGAGAGCAATCGGCACCTTGGATTGAAACCGGTCACGATATTAAAACGCAAAGTGTGCCCTTGTAATAAGGTGCATATATTAAATTGTGTAATTACTACACAAGTTCCTTGAGAGCACTCCTAGTAAAGAACTTGACTAGCAAACAAAAATTCATGAAATCAAGACCTGCTGTGTACATTGGAACCTTAGATTTTGTTTTATTTTATTTTTGATGTGTACACCGTGCTGGATGTGCCTGACGTACACCGAATCAACACCCATAACATAAGAAGCAATCTCACACATAAGGTTGCATGCATTGTTGAGAGAGTGAATTGAGAAAGAGGAAACTGAAGGGAGAAGAGAAAAAAAAACCATCTCCTTCCTAAAATCTTTGTGAGATCTCAACCGTTAAATTAGTTCTAATCCTTCTCCTCCTTTGACTCGAACATCTGTATGCTTCCATCATATCAGAACCTCGATTTCCATACCGTCACGATGGAAGCGGAGGAAGATCGAACCATCGGATTAAGAGATCTCGACACCGACAATCTGAGACTTCGCATTTGAAAAATGTAAGAAGGTAAATGTCTTAACACGATCTTATAAAACTAGATTTTCGACATTTAGAACCTAATTGTCCTGTTTCGGGATCTCATGCAAGGAAGTTTCGAAGATTGGACACGTGAGAGGCATATACGCCTTTTTTCTCCGATTCCGAGGATTTCAAGCGTTGCATGCGCGAGAGATTAAGGTATATATGCACAATTTAATCTTGTGACATGAAACTAGGCTAGATTATATGCTTAGGATGGATAATTATGTATAGAATTAGGTTTTCAGATTTAGAAGAAAGAACCAAGGGGTTGCGAGTTCTGAAGAACTCGTTACAGAGACCTTGCAACCTCACTGTGGCGAGGTTCCTTCTGAGTCACTCGCCGTAGCGAATGCACCTTGAAAATTCAGGCTATAGTAGCTCAGGTAATACTCACTACAGTGAGTTAGGTGTGCCATTGGGACACCTAATGATCTCATTGTAGCGACTATGGGAGCTCGCTACAGCGAGTTGCCCTGTTCTTGATGGGTTATGTTTTTGGTTTGCAAATGCTAAGAGGACTTCACTTCATACAAATCCTCTTCACTGATACTTAGTATATGAACATGTCATGATCTAGGATAAATGCGGGAGACCATTGATGGGAGCTTTGCTTTGAATTATGCATTTGAATTTCGCACAACTCAACATTATGGTAGGGAAAGATTTCCAATGCAAGTTATGTTTTCATCGATTCATGGTCACAGATGATGTCTTTGCATGAACTTGTGATTTTGGTATTGCTTGCATCTATTGCTAAATTGATTTATTTCACACGTGAACATGATCATTTGCATCTTGAATCTTGGTACGTCTGTCTATTCAAATAATTGTTTCCTGACTTCTGAAATCCGACATGGTTTGATCCGACTCGGAAATCAAGTTCCAAAGGGGAATGGAGTCTCCAAGAGAGGAGTCCATGGGGTTCTTCAAACCTTGTATCTGCTACGGACTACTTTGTTCTCGCTACGGGATACTTTGGCTTGATTTTTTTAGTTCCAAGTTAGTTGTAAAGGGGAGTGGAGTCTCCAAGAGAAGGGTGGATTCCCCAAGGTTTTTCAAACCTTGTGCTCACTTCGGATTGCTCTGTTCCCGTTATAGGATACTTTGCACTAACGTTCAAAATTTCGATAGTATGAATTGCCCTGATATGTAATTGCTCCTTGACATGCTCTGTTGTCTGATACACTTTCCTGATATATTTTATGCCCGATTTGATTTCCTTGCTCTGGTTTGTATCTATTTCGTACATACACTGCACCATGACATGACATGCTTAGATTTATGTTTTCAAATTGAATGCTTTGCCTTATGCTTTTGACGTGAAATTTTACTCGAATTATTTCAATTCCTTGCTCATGTCTATGAAATAGAATGATAAATATGATTTTGCATTATTTCTTTTCCCTATTCAGCTTGGACTGTAGCTCATCCCTTGACTATACATCACAGCTGCAGGAGTAGATCCAGAATAGGATCCGGAATTGGCGGAGGATCCAGATTATATTTCGGAAGAAGAGGATCTGCCACCTGACATGTTTTTCCCCTGTTCTACACTTTCACATTCAGTATAGTGCGGTTCATTTGCATTTTTGTACTTAGTACATTCTCGGTACTAGACTTACAGATATCTGGTATAGTTTTAAGCCACTGTTTAGGTGACAGTTGGCCGTCACCGGTGGTCTATATAGTTTTGTTCATATTGTGGAATGATGGAAATCTTTTTGTATGATGCCATATGTTTAGTTTACCGCTTTGCTTCCGCATTTACTTGGATCAACTGAATGCTTGATGGCCCTATCTTCCCAATTAGCCATTTAGGGGAAGATCAAGCTGTCACAATGGTAACAAAGTATCCCGATAAAGAGAATCCTGTAATCAAATTTTGAACATCTGATCCGATGGTCCAGTTTTCCCAAATTTCTGCAAGGGGAAAATCGGGTCATCACAGCTTGGTATCAAAGCCTTCTATGTGAGCATTAAGCATTGGATTCGAAGACGGTCTAGTCTTTCCTAGATTTTCATGAAGGGAAAAATCGGGTCGTCACAGCTTGGTATCAGAGCCTAGGTTGTAAGTCTCACGGGAATCTAGAGCTATGGCTTAGGTTTTTAGCATATGGCACCTGATTTCCATCGAACCTTGGGTCTAGATTTTTACAATCGTTTTGAGTAAACATGATGTTGATCGTGAATGGTCAGTATGCCTCTAAGAAGGGGAAGACCAAGGACCGTGTACACCAGAGGTACAACAAGTGGCGAAAGGGTAGCCACCGGTCCAAATGCGATTCCTTTAGACAACAACAACAACAACAACAACAATAACATCTCAGGAATTGAGAATGATGTTGGTTTTGTCTCAAGAGTAGAGAACAATAAGGGTAATGACAAATAGTCACTAGAAACCATGGTGAATACTATGGCATTGCTCACTGAAAGACGTCAATTGTCTGGCTTCCAAGAGTTCAGGAGGATAAGACCTCCTAGTTTTTATGGGAAGATAGATCCGCTTGAAGCAGAGAAATGGTTAAATCAAATGGAGAAACTTCTTCAGAGAATCCCATGTACCAAAGAAGAGAAAGTGACTTAGGCCTCCTTCCAACTCGAAGGAGAGGCAGATCCATGTTGGAAATCCGTCGAAAGGACTCGGGCACCAGGGACACCATGGACATGGGCAGAATTCATCGAGGTATTCAATGAGAAGTACTTCCCCGCCCCTGAGCAGTATTAAATGGAAGTTAAGTTTGCTACTTTGGAGCAAGGACAGATGACAGTACACGAATATGAGGCCGAGTTCACCAGGCTCTCTAGGTTCGAACCATTGCTAGTGGCGACAGAACTAATGAAGACTCCAAAAATTTGAACACAGCCTGAAGTCGGTTATCAAGGAGAGAATTTCTCTATTTGAGGCAATGACCTATGCATAAGTTATAAGATTGGCCCTCGTCGGTGAAAGGGATATTTACAGTATGTATAAGAGGAGAGGAGAATAAAACAAAAGAAGAAGAAATTGAACCCAATCGTATTACTCGGAGCAGGCTTGCAAAAGGCCAAAATTCTTGATGCCGCCACCCTCCCAGCTTACTCAAACGGCATCATCGAGGCCGCTTACTTCGATACCCATGAGCCCTTTTCTCCCCACGAACCCTACGATGATCAGGGTGTTGAAGGCACAACAAAATTTTCGAGTCACATCGTCAACATCTAAAGAATCATGCGCAAAGTGTGGAAAGTCACATAAAATCGAAGAATGTCGAAGAACATTGAGAGCATGTTTCAAATGCGGCAAGATGGGGCATCTGATCAGGGACTGTGCAGAAGAAAAGGAGACTAAAACGACAACACCCACTCAGAGATCCTCACAACCTACGGTACAAGGTCAAGCTTATGTTGTTTCGGCACAGGATGCCCAAACTAACAACGATGTGATCCAAGGTATGATTTCCTATGGGTTGTCAATTTAGTTTCCTTTATTTTAGATGAAGAGGGTGCATGAAATAAAATGTTCTTTGAATTTGCTACTTTTGAATGCCATGACACTTTTATATGTACCTAGGTATCATTCACATGTACTAGAAAAGTGATATCTGTTCTCACAAGGCACAAGTGTTGATAGACCTAGGGTCTACCCACTCTTTTGTCACACCTCAATTTGTAGCTGAATTAAGTGTCATGCCTGAGCTTCTTGATTTTATCCTAGTAGTGTCCATTGCAATGGAGAATTCTGTGGGTACAAATACAGTGTGCCGATCAGTCATCGTAGCCATTGAAAATCACGAGACTACGACTGATCTAATTTTGCTAAGTATGCAAGGATTCGATGCAATCCTTGGCATGGACTGGTTATCCACTCAGTAGGCTAACGTCGATTGCCTTAGGAAGATAGTCACTCTCCGCCCCAGGAAGGGCAAGTTATTCAAATTCTAAAGCACCCAACCAATCGTCGCTCCCTTGATATCTGCTATTCGAACTGAACGAGTACTAAACAAGGGATGTCATGAGTATTTAGCATTCTTACAAGATCAGAAGGAAGAAAAATTCAATCATATCGACGTTCTTATAGTATGCAAGTTTCCCGACATGTTTTCTGAAGAATTATCGAGCTTACCGCCGAACAGAGAAGCCGAGTTCGTAATAGATTTAATTCCAGGCACAGAGCTAGTGTTGAAAGATCTGTATCACATGGCACCAGCTGAATTGAAGGAACTTATGGAGCAATTACAGGAACTTCTCGATAAGGGATTCATCAGACCAAGTGTCTCTCCATGGGGAGCACCCATTCTGTTCATTAAGAAGAAGGATGGCACTATGCATCTCTGTATTGACTATCATCAATTGAATAAGTTGATGATAAAGAACTGATATCCACTTCCACGAATTGATGATCTCTTCGACCAGTTGTAAGGAGCGAGATTCTATCAATGATAGATTTAAGGTCTAGTTATCAACAACTAAAGATAAGAATCGAAGATATTCCAAAGCCAGCATTCTGTACGAGATATGGTCACTATGAGTTCCTAGTGATGACATTTGGGTTGACAAATACACCGGCATCTTTTATGGACCTCATGAATAGAGTGTTTAAACCTCACCTCGATTGGTGTGTAGTTCTCTTCGTAGATGACATCCTCATCTATTCGAAGGCGAGAGAAGAACGCGAACAACATTTGCGCATAGCTCTACAGACACTTCATGACCACCAATTGTATGTGAAACTTAGCAAATATGAATTTTTGCTGGAGCAAGTGAGTTTTTTGGGGCATGCCATTTTAGAAGCAGGTATAACAGTGGATCCAACTAAGATAAAAGCCGTGGTGAAGTGGGAGCAACATAAAACCATGACTAAAATTCACAGCTTTCTAGGATTAGCTAGATACTACAAGAGATTCGTTGAAGGATTCTCCAAAATTGCTAGACCACTCACGCAGCTCATGAGAAAGAATGCTAAATTTGAGTGGACTAAAGTGTGTGAATGAAGCTTTCAGGAGCTTAAAAGAAGGTTAACTTCCGCACCAGTATTATCCATACCTACAGGCAGTGGAGGATTTGTAGTGTTCAGCAATGCATCACACAATGGTTTGGGTTGTGTGTTAAACCAGAATGAGAAAGTCATTGCCTACGATTCACGACAGCTTAAGAATCATGAGAAGAATTATCCGACTCATGATCTTGAATTGGCAGCAATCATCTTCACCTTGAAGATCTGGTTTTACTACCTCTACGGTGAAGCTTTTGAAATATTCACCGATCATAAAAGCCTCAAGTATTTGTTTACCCAAAAGGATCTAAATCTGAGGCAAAGGAGATGGATAGACTTTCTTAAAGATTATGATTGCTCCATTCAGTACCATCCAGGGAAGGCCAGCATAATAGGAGACACGCTGAGCAGAAAATCATTAGCTTAATTATCACACCTCACCACTGTAGACACCTTGATTTTAGTATGCAAACTTGTTTGGTCAACCTTTGACCTTTCCCGCAATCTCTAAAAAAGGGCTGACCTTCTCTAATGACTTTAAAATTCTAAATATGGAGACCATATACTAGAATAATAGTATACGATTGAGACCCAGGCTGAAACAATAGCTTTGTGGCTCAGACCCGACTCGAGAAAATCCTGAATTTCGTGCACATACAGATGCACGAAATCGATTCCACGAGTGGATACATGTGCGGAGTTGGTACCACTTGGATCAGGTCCACTCTTCCCACGCACCGCCTTAAGACCCAAATTTCACGCAAGACACTATGCGCTTAATCTAATTCCACACAAACACATATGCGCATAATTAATCCCACTTTGCCTAGGGTATGCCTTTCATACACCGCCCAAAGACCCCGATCCTGAGCAGATACACTTGTGCGAAAATGATTCCACGTGTGTTCATACACACAGAATCAGTCCAGATCAGACTGGGACTATACTCCCCAAATAACCTAGGGACCCGAATCCCACGCATAACCCACTGCATGAAATTTGATTCCACACGCCAACGTGCATAATTAGCTCCCAATCGAACCCGACCTTTAATTGCTTAAACCGCTTGAACTTCTGATCAAGCGCATACGGCACTGCGTGGAATTTGTTTCCTAGGCATACTGGAATAGGACTCCTAGTTTAGAGGCCAACTCAAACTGAATTAAACCCATACGCCACTGTGCGGAATTTAATTAAGCTTAGCTTGTCATACGCGGAATCAACCAATCTCGTACATTTTCCCATGCACAGAATTAACCCGTTACCTATAAATAGACTCCCTACTATTAATCAGTGAAAAATACCATTTTTCACCTCCTAACCTGATCCTTGATGGGCCTTTGAGCTAATTAATAAGGTGATTTTGAGTGTTGTTTTGTAGTTGGCAATAATGTACAATAAAGTGTAGAAAACTATGCATAAAAGGCCAAAAAGGAGATAAAGCAAAGTCAACCCTTGACTGGTAAAGAGACCCAAGCATGATAGTTGAGGTCATCAGCAGTAAAGGCTCACAAGGGATGCATTCGACCAGTTGAAACAACCTGTCGACAGGTTGCATGAAGTTGTTGAGCAGTCCAATGAAGTATTCGAGCAGTTGTTGAAGCTCATAAGTGAACTCGAGCAGTTCAATGAACCTATCAAATGGATCCATGCAATATAAAAGGAACCTGTCGAGATGTTCAATACAGAGAGAATGAACCTGTTGCCCAGTGGACTGAATCTGTCGAGAGGTTATCTGAAGCCGACCAACCTCGCGAAGTGTAAAAGGCTGAAATCAACTCATCAAGAGCATATCGAGCACCTGTCGAAGGGTGTTGTGAACCTATCGAGATCAAGGTTCTAAAGCACTGAACCTGTTGAGAGGTACTCTGAACCTGTCGAGGTGCGATTTCAGAAACTTTTTGGAAGATATGATGCCTCAATCACTTGATGCACATGTTCAGCAGCACTCTGACAGCCTTGGTAGGAACTTTTGAAACTCCAAAGGCTCTAATCTAACTATCTCACGTGGGCTCAACGGAGTCTAACAAATTGGAGGAAATGCTTGATGGAAATTCAGCCACATTAGTAGGGTTTTAACATAATTGATACCCTGCTTCTCTAATTGGCCAAATCAGATCTGAGGCACTTGGGAATTTGTATAAATAGGGGGGAATACAACAGAGGAAAGGCATCCAAAGTTTGAGCAATTTCGAATTAGTTTTCCCACCAAAATTCTAGTTTTCTTCTTCTCTCTTTAGCTGTTGAGAACTAGAAAATACCATTTTCCACCCCTTAATCTGTGCCTTGATAGACCACTGAGAGAACTAAATAAGTGCTTTAAGTGTTTGTTTTACAGCTAACAACAAAGGCAGGCTTAACTCTGAAAGTACCTTAAAAAGTTCAAAAAAGATGATGACCCATCTTGATCTAGAGGAAGAAGGAAAAGGGACAACCTCATTGGCTGTCAAAATGCCTAAACTCAAGAAGACAAAAGCCTGGTTTCAGCTTAGAAGTAAGTTTGGAGCTATTCGAAAAGAAGAATGCACTACATAATACTATTCGAAAAGGTTCGTGATCTATTCGAAAACAACCTGAACATTGAGAATAGAACTAAAGCTCCAAGCTTGGTTTTCGAAGAGCACCTGATCTATTCGAAAGGAACCAAACTTGCTGATGATCTATTTGAAAAGAAGAAAACTCCTTGCGAACTGCACCAGATCTATGCGAATAGAGCTTCAAAAGTTCAGTACCTTTCGAAAAGGTCTCCAAACTATGCGAAATGGTATTATGAAGATTCTCAGCATCTTCAAGGGTATTTCGATAATCTCTGCATGTGCCCCAATGCATTTTAAAACCCAAGGGCATTCTGGAAGATTCTGAGCACGAACCAGAGGCACATTCCACCCCATGTGAACACCCAAAGATGAAATTACTTGGCGAAAACTTCTAGAAGCTGAAACAGATTTTTGAATTACATAACAGAATTGATGCCTCTGTCACCTGATTGGCTGAACTAGAGCAAGTAGTTCTAATTGTCCAGAACAGATCTGGATCCCTGTGCTCGACTCCTATTGGTTGATATAGATCTAACCAATTCTGATTGATAGATGCACATCTGAGCTGACTTGGGGAAAACTATAAATAGACGAACTATTTGCCCAATTTGGGTATCCAGAATTTGAGTTTCATTCCTGCTGCCCCATTTCCACTTCAGATCAAGATAGCTTGTTTGAAACCTTTGTAATAGCCTAGCTTTTGTTTGTAACTGAGAACTGTGAGATACTTATGTAATTCAAGTGAGAATTGTATTCAAGACTACAAATTCGAGAGCTATTTAGGCTGTGCTCTGTAATTGTAATGGTGGATTTGAAAAGGTTTCTTTCATCAGTATGTTCTCAATCGGATTCATGTTGAGGGTACATTGTGATCTCCTCACTCATTAGACTCCTTTAGATCTACTATTTTTAAAGCAATTTCCCTTAATTCATTATCCCTATGAGAATCTGTATTTGTAACTTGATTTCTTACAGCATTTGTAGTGGTTCTTATGTTCTGAATCAAGACTTCGGATTGAAGACTATTGGATGATCTGTGTCCATGACAGTGGACAGATCATAGCATTAAGTTCAACTCACTCCTAATCCTTGAATTGGATTATTTTCTCTTACATCTGAGCTGATAGGCAGATGAAGATTTGATACTTTCTCGACTGTGCTACACTAGTTCTCATTCTGTAATCAATTACTAAGCTTAAGTTAACTGTTATTTCTCCATTATTATTAATTTTGCATCCAATTCCCCCAACTCGGATCTGGATCACTTAGTTGTAATTTTACTTTTAGATAATTTAGTTAATGTGAAAAAATTTAACCTCCCATCTTATTTGCTTTGTAGATAGGATTAGAGGCCAGATCTGGTAGCTCAGATCTAGAGGTTTATCATATATTTTAAATCAATTCCCTGTGGATGATCTTTTACTCACTTACATTTAAAACTTGCTACAATTGGCCCTGATCTTGCAGGCTAATTAACTTCTCTCTGTGCTGATATTTCTTTATTCTTTTTAGTTTTCCAATTTCAGTATAATTCATCATTTGTAAATTTGTCTTCAAAATGCAAATAAATCATGCACACTTAGAACTACAACATTAGCCCAACCATGGTTGGCTAAATTCCTCTAATAGCTAGGGTGGAGTAGATTTGCAAATTGAGCGGTGAGAGAGCATTGTGTGAGGATTGGAGAGTGCAGAGACTGCAGATCTGAGAGAAATTTGTTGTAAGTTGGAAATCAATGAATTGCTGGTTTTAAAGTTCCATTTAATCTATAGATCTTTTGATTTCCATCAAATTTCCATAGATTTTATGCTCCTATGGATGCCTGAGCTTGTAGCCTTGCATCCATAACAGTTGTAGTAGTGGTTTTATTGTTCCAAATTTATCCCCATGTCTAGATTATATCCATGGGATACTCTATGACCATTTTAGTGGACAAAATATACCCCTATGACTAATCCATATCTCAGGGCAAATCTGGATTGTTTTACCTGGCATTTGAGCTCTTAGCCAAATGAAGGATGGCTGCAAATCCATCCTCTGCTCTGTTGTCTGACAAAGCAATTTCACAATGAGACTGATCCTAAGCTGTTAATTCTCTATATTTGATTTTTATTTTACCAAAACTTTTTCTCTCCTCTTTAAATCATTCTTTTGCTCACCTTTAGTTTAGTTTTTAAATATGTTTTTCTTAGTTTAAAGTGGCAACCAAATTCTTTCTCTTCCTATTTTTCCTTGATTTATAGTTAAAATAGGAATAGATTCCTAGATCTATAGCAGATCTAGAGATTTACAAAATTTATATCACATTTCCATGTGGACCCTTACTTACTTTTAGAACTTGCTACAACAGCCCTGTAACTTGCAGGTTGTGCTTTGGGCTAAAGACCATTCCATTTACTTTATTTTCTGTTGCATCTTTCATCCAATTTTACAATAAAAATCTACTAGCACAAAGTAATCAACAAGTTTTTGGTGCCGCTGCCGGGGATCTGTAGATCTAAGAGTAATAAATTAGAATTTTAGTTAGAATTTTTGTAGTCATAGTATTTGAATTAATGCTACTGTAGTGTTGTAGTCTGTTAAATTTGATTTCAGATCTGAAGCTATAATCAGGAGAGCAGTTCATAGCCTGCTGCTGGAGCACATCTTGCTTGAGTTTGCATTTCCTATTCCTTTTATTATTTTTTTAGTTTTGTCATTTTATCATTTATTTCTTTCAGCAGTACCTTGTGTATGTGGTGTTTGTCTACTGTAAATTATTATTTCTATCTTTATAGTGTGTGTGTGTGTGTTGTAGGCTTGCTAGAAGGTCCCTCAACCCCGAGCTCATCCCTTTAGATCTTGAAGTTGAAAGGCTTCTTAGACCTAGGCATCCCCCTCACACACCTGTTGTTGATTGTGAGGCATTTGTGATGAGGGAGCAACAAAGAACATTGAAGGAATTCAATGCACCAAGGGCATATACATCCCCTTTCTACATTCAATTCCCTGTTATTCAAGAGAATTATGAGATCAAATCATCAATCATCCATATGCTACCTTCATTTCATGGGCTGAGCAAGGAGGATCCCTATAAGCATATTGATGAATTCCTTGCTCTTTGCACCACATTCAATATTGCTGGCTTGGGAGAAGAAGCCACCAAACTGAGGCTCTTTCCTTTTTCACTAAAGGGCAAAGCTAGAACTTGGCTCTCCATGCTTCAAGTCAATAATATACAATCCTGGAATGATCTCCAATGCCAATTCCTGGCTAAATTTTTTCCTATGTCTAAAACTAGTCAATTGAGGAAGAGCATCATTTCCTTTGCTCAATTCTCAACTTAGGATTTCCATCAGGCATGGGAGAGGTTTAAGGAACTGTTGAAACAATGTCCCCACCACCAAATTCTTGAGTGACAACTTTTCCAAAGCTTCTACCAAAGAATTGATCCCAACAGTAGGGATATGGTGAATGCCTCATGTGGGGGTACTTATCTCCACAAGACTGCTGATTAGGCTTGGGAGCTTTTTGATATAATCAGTAAAAATTTTGTGCAACAAGAGTCTCTATCTCGCAATGATATTGAGACTCCAGCTAAATTAGTAAGGGAAGCCACCTCTAGAGGAAGGATGCATGAGGTTAATGTGTCCAATGATCTGGAAAGAAAGGTGGGAAGTTTAAGCCTAAATTTTGATAAGTTGATGAGTGTGATGCAACCTAAACTGGTTGCACAAATTGAGGAGGCATGCCTGATATGTCAGTCTCCACACACTCTATTCAAGACTGTTCATCAGCTGGTCAGTAGCCAGAGCTGGTGATGGAGCATGCCAATGCTGCTCAATCATATGGACAACAGCAGTTTGCTGTATATCCATAGAGAAATCATCCCAATCTGAGGTGGAGGCAAGATAATTTTCTACCTCAGCAATAGCAGGCAATGCCTTACAGACCTGCCTAGCCATACCAACAAAATTTTTGTCCAAGGCCTCAGCATCAATAGCCAATGGCAGAGTCTAGTCATCAAAATACACCAGCCCCACCACCTGCCAGAGCATCCTCATTTGAGGAGCAGGTTCTATCCTCATTACAGAACTTGAGCTCTTTGTGCCAAACTGTAAATTCTCATAGCCAAAGCATTAAAAAGATAGAGGACCATCTTGGTCAGCTATCAAATACTTTGACAATGAGGGAAGAGGGCAGACTGTCAAGTTAGCCAATGAATAATCCTAAAGGTCAATATATGGTGGGTGAGTCTTCTTCAACTCATGAAGAAGCTAAGGCCATTACTACTTTAAGAAGTGGCAGGTTGGTGGATAACAAAGTTGACATTGAGACCACTAGGAATGCAGAACAAGAGAAACCAGCCCATCACAATATGCAGCAGGAGCAGCATATGAAAAATAAAGGGCCTGCTGTGGAGTCCCAACAGAAAAATGAAAATCAAAATAAAAAAAAATTGAGAAAAGTGCAAAGGCTGCAGATGAGAGACAAGTACCTCATCTGCCATTTCCTCATGTCCTTCAAGCACCTTCTTTTGATAAGGGGAATGCTAAAGTATAGTAAATGATGGAGATTTTTAAGCAGGTAAAAATTAATTTACCTTTGCTCGATGCCATAAAGCAAGTTCTAGCCTATGCAAAAATTTTAAAGGATTTGTTACCCATAAAAGGTAGTCTAAGATTCATCTATCCAAGAAAATCTTTTCGGCTGAGAAAGTAAACTAGATTTTGCATATTACAACTCCAGCTAAACTCTAAGATCCTAGAGTTCCCACAATTCCCTGCATCATTGGGGATCATACCATTGAGAAAGCTCTGTTAGATCTGGGTGCCAGTGTTAACTTACTTTCATATTCTGTATATGAGAAGTTAGGTTTGGGAGAGTTAAAACCCACACATATTGTCTTGCAACTGGTTGAGAGATCTGATAAGAGACCTGTGGGTACTATTAAGGATGTGTTGGTTAGGGTTGATAAATTTTTTTACCTAGCAGATTTCCTGGTTTTGGAAATGGAGCCTAGCAAGTGTACTACCTCTAGTCCTGTAATATTGGGCAGGCCATTGTTGGCCACTACTAATGCCTACATCCAGTGCAGGTCTAGGGTGATGGAGGTATCTTTTGGAAATGTCAAAGTAAAGCTCAATGTCTATAATGTAGGAAATCAACCTCACTTTGAGAGTGAGGATTGTTTCATGATTGATTTTCTTGATGAGCTTGTTGAGGAGACTAGGCCCAAGCTGCTGAATTCGAATGATGTTGTTGATGTTTTTGAGGAGATTTGGACTAAGACAATTGAAGGGGAGGCCCCTACACATTTGACTGGAGAGGTGAAAACCTTGAATTCTTCAGTGGGGCCAACAAAGCACTCTCATTGGAAACCTACTGTGCTGCCTCTTCCCTCACCTTCTAAGGTACCTTTGTGTCTTCACTCATCAGTCCACCTGATTTGGAGTTGATACAACTCCCAAAATCTCTCAAATATGCATTTTTAGGGCAGGATCAGAAATTACCTGCGATCATTTCTTCTTCCCTCACTATGGAACAAGAAGAAAAACTACTTTGTGTGCTCAAGATGCATATGAAAGCAATAGGATGGACTATTGCTGATCTAGGGGGGATTAACCCAGTTGTGTGTATGCACAAAATTCATCTGGAAGAGGGTTCCAAACTCTATAGGGAGATGCAGAGGAAGTTAAATCCTCATATGCAGGAGGTGGTGATGAAGGAAGTTGTAAAACTACTTGATGCTGGAATAATATACCCAATTTCTGACTCTGAATGGGTGTCACCTACACAGGTGCTGCCTAAGAAGTCTGGCATCACAGTAGTGCCCAATGATTAGGGATAATTAATTCCAGCCAGGGAGACCACTGGTTGGAGTGTCTGTATTGACTATAGAAAATTGAACTCCAAGACTAGGAAGGACCATTTCCCACTGCCTTTTATTGACCAGATTCTAGATAAGTTAGCAGACAAAGCTTACTATTACTTTCTTAATGGATACTCTTATTACAATCAGATCCCTATGTATCCATAAGATCAGGAGAAAACAACTTTTACTTATCCTTTTGGCACCTTTGCTTACAGAAGGATGCCTTTTAGACTGTGTAATGCTCCTGCTACTTTCAAGAGATGCATGTTTGTAATTTTTTCTGACATGTTAGACAAGTGTTTAGACATTTTTATGGGTGAATTTCTGTGTATGGTGATTATTTAGATCAATGTTTGCATCATCTATCCCTTGTGCTTCAGAGATGTGAGGAAACCAACCTAGTTTTGAGCTGGGAAAAGAGCAATTTCATGGTAACTCAAGGAATTGTTCTTCGTCATGTGGTTTCCCAAAAGGGGATTGAGGTGGATAAAGAAAAAATTGATCTGATTTCACATTTGCCTCCTCCAAAAATTGATAAACAAGTTAGGTATTTCTTAGGATATGCTTGTTTCTATAAGAGATTCATCAAGGATTTTAACAAAATTTCTAAACTTCTGTGTAACCTGCTGTGTCAGGATGTACCTTTTGTGTTCACTGCTGAGTGCTTGATTGATTTTGAGGTCTTAAAGAACTGTTTGACTTCTGCTCCGATCATGCAAGCCCCTGATTACTCCCTCCCTTTTGAGCTCATCTGTGACGCTTAAGATTTAGCCATTGGTGCAATTTTAGGGCAAAGAAAAGATAAATTACCTAGTGTGATTTATTATGCTAGCAAGACACTGGCTGATGCTCAGCTCAATTACACCACCACTAAGAAAGACTTGTTGGTTGTTGCCTTTACCTTGGAGAAATTTAGGCCTTATGTCTTAGGATCTAAAATCATTGTGTTCACTGACCACTCAGCCCTGAAATACCTATTGTCTAAAAAGAAAGCCAAGATAGATTGATCAAATGGATCCTCCTACTATTGGAGTATGATCTAGAGATCAAAGATAAAAAGGGTGTGGAAAATATGGTTGCAGACCACTTGTCTAGAATTTTAATGGTTGATTGTGCAAACATACCTGTAAATGATTCCTTCCTAGATGAGCAACTTTTTGCCATCACAATGAGTGTGCCCTAGTTTGCACACATTGTGAACTTTCTTACTGCTGGAAGGATTCTCTGGTCGAAGATGGACAAAGACCTATTTTTCTCTCAGATCAAATATTTTCTGTGAGAGGACCCTTACCTTTACAAGCATTGTGCAGATCAGATTGTTCGAAGATGTGTGCCCGAAAGTGAGTTCCACAACATTCTTTCTATGTGCCATGAGCAGGCCTGTGGAGGTCACTTTAGTGGAAAAAAGACAGCAGCAAAAGTGTTGCAATGTGGGTTCTACTGGCCCTCTTTCTTCAGAGATGCCCATGTACATTGCAAAGCTTGTGCAAGATGTCAAAAGATGAGAGGCATTTCCAAGAGAGATTCAATGCCATTGCATCCCATCCTTGTTGTGGAACTGTTTGACATCTGGGGGATAGATTTTATGGGTTCCTTTCCTCCTTCCACAGGTTTCAATTTCATTCTTATAGCAGTGGATTATGTCTCCAAGTGGGTAGAAGCCATTTCCACAAGAACCAATGACCACACAGTTGTCCTCAAAATCTTAAAGGATAAATTTTTCTCTAGATTTGGCACCCTAGAGCTGTTATCGATGATGGGGGGAATCATTTATGCAACAGACACTTTGAAAGTCTGCTTAAAAAGTACTCTGTTACACACAAAATAGCTACTCTATATCACCCACACACCAATGGGCAAGTGGAGATTTCTAACAGAGAAATCAAGTATATTTTGGAGAAAACTATGAGGACTGATAGAATGGACTTGTCCCTGAAATTGCAGGATGCTCTTTGGGCTTATAGGTCTGCCTATAAGACCCCAATTGGGGTGTCTCCTTTCATATTGGTATATTGCAAAGCATGTCATTTGCCAATAGAGTTAGAGCACAGGGCCTACTGGGCCATCAAAGCATTAAATTTTGATCTAACTGCTGCTGGCATGCATAGGAAATTACAGCGGTAAGAATTGGAGGAGCTGAGAATGGAAGCTTATGCAAATTCAAGGATTTATAAAGAGAAAGTCAAGGCTTTCTTTGACAAAAACGTATTGAGAAAGAACTTTGAGGTTGGTACCAAGGTATGACTTTTTAATTTCAAACTTAAAATTTTTCCAGGGAAGTTAAAATCTCGATGGGATGGACCCTACATTGTGCTGCATGTAATCCCATCTGGAGCTGCTGAGATCATGAGACCCAATGATGGAAGGGTTATGAAAGTGAATGGTCAGAGGCTGAAAATTTGTGTTGAAAATACAGTGGAGCCTGCTGAAACCATTAACTTTCAAGAGCCTCCCATCAATGAGTGATCTACAGCTTTGTATACTTTGTACCATAGTTGTCTGTTATTTTGTTTTTTTATTATTTTTCATAATTCTGTAGTCGTGTTTGTATAATGTCTGAGAAATGAGTGAGCTTTCGTTGGCACTGAGGTAGATTTTTGATTATTGATGAGTGGTGGACAACACACAGGAAAAGGGTATGCATGAAAGCATAACTGAAACGTATCGATAGGTTAAAAATACAATTTGACAGGTTCTGAGAACTTGTCAAGAGGTTCAAGGAACCTATCAAATCCTCTTTTCCGAAGAATGGAACTCGTTGAGAGAATGGACGAACCCCTCGAACTCTTCATTCTGGAGATCTCTGTGCTTTTGATGGGTTCATCCATACGACAAGTTGAATTTAACTGCTCGAGAACCTCTCGACAACCTGTCGAAGTAGTGTTTTGGGTTTTATAACCCTTCGATAGGTTTATTTTGGGCATTTTCACTTCTTCTGCTTGAAATCCCTCTTCTGTTCCTCACGAAATCCATTGTGCCCCTCATTTTTCGAGCTCACCTTTTACTCCTACATCTGCCCTTTGCTCTTGCCAGTCGAATCACCATTGAAAAGTCATCATTTTGCACCTAGTTGCTACTGATTTGGTCAACTGTGCTTCCTTTACAGAGAAACCCTAGATTTTGGGTGAGTTCTTCACATTTTGTCTTTTAAATTTTTGCAATTTTATGATTTTGGCACTTTGTGGGTGAAGAGTTGGTTTAAAGTGGAATAGGATTTTGCTGGGTTGATTTGTGAAGGAGTTTGTGTGTTCAAATGGCCGGCCCTAATCAATTGGAGGAATCTCTGTCAAATTTGGTTCAACCCTCACCAAAATCAACTAGGAAATCTAGTAGACTAGCTTCTTCTCAATCTCAAGTGAACCCACCTGCTAAAAGAAAGTTGAGTGAGATATCTGGGTCCAAGAAGCCCGTGAAGTCTACAAAATCCAAGCTGCCTGTAAAGTATAAAAAATCCAAAAAGCCCAAAGCCAGTGAAAGTATAAATGAGGAGGTACCTATGGTTTCTGAGCCAGAGGCTGAATTTAACCCACTTTCAACTCCAAATGAATTTGTGGATACCTTGAGTCTGATACCTGAGATAGCATTTGATATCTCCTACTTTACTCAGGCAAAGAGTAGAACCATGGCTTACTTGGAGAAGGTTGCTTTGAAGCCTATGCTGACTCCATTGCAGGAAAGAGTATACCCCAGGTTAGTGAAATTGTTTTTTCAAGACATTCGGTTGAAAGAATATCCTAGGCCATCTAAAGCAGTGATTGTAGTGTTGATTGATGACTGGGAAGGAGTGGTGGATGTCAAGGACATAGGATTGGTGATGGGGATTCCTTTTCAAAATGAAACATCTAGAGGGTTAGATACCCCTGACAGTGTATCCTTTAGGGATATGGCTCATCATTTGACTCAAGGTATTGTTGGATCTGGTGAATCTTTGATGAGGAGAGATTTGGAGCATGGTTTGTTATTTATGGATAACATTCTTAAAAAGAATATTTTTGTGAGTGAGCATCAGCAAGAGAGAAGATCCCCTATAGTGGATGCCCTCTATTTTTTCTCCAAAGGACAATTTTGAATGCACCAAAATTGATTTTCAAAGGAATCCAGGAAATTTATGATAAAATTCAGAAAAGGTAGATGGTGCCAGGATTACCCTATAGCAGAATCATAACTGCTTTGTAGAGGCAGGAGAAATATGTGTTCCAAAAGTGATAACCTACTGAGGACTTGCCTCCTTTGACATTTGGGAAGAAGTTGTGGTCAACCAGCATGATCCTGATTGGAAAGAGGAAGAAACATGTCGAAGGTACTTCAGGGGACGCCACTGTGGCCACCACAGTCGATGTTAGCATTGCAACTACACATACTAGCTTAGCCCCTATGCTAACAATCTCCTCAGCTGAATCTACTGTGGGACTGGTGCCAACCACTATCACCTCATCCATTCCCCCATCTCCCATACCTTCCATACTTGCACCCATATCTCTCAGCACCACAACCTTCAATATGTTAGTTCTTCCTACCATTGATCCATTAATCTTGCCCACACCAACCATTGTTAGGACCACATACCATAAGAAACCTCACCCACCTAAACGTACAACCAGTATACCTCGCTCATCCATTCCAAGCCCAGAACCTATAATTCTTGACCCACCTTCACCATTCACCTACATCCCATCTGATATTGATCCCCTCATCCCCACTGACATACCTACCTCTCTTTCACCTATCCATACACATCACTTGGAGCACTTTACTACTGAGGGGTACTCTACCCTAATTAACTCCATTGTGGAGGATATTGGGTATGAGTACACCCCTCTCGTTGATTCTCCACAGCCTGACCTCTTCTAACATGCCACTACCTCACTTTTTATTTCGATTTCACCTACCCAGCCTGTTACCCAATCCCTACCTAACTCATTTTCCCAAATCCTTTCCCTCCTCACATCTATCCAATCTCAGCTCCATAACAACATTGAGAACCAATCTGTCATGCAAACTTGCCTCCATTCCATTCAATCCACTCTACTGCCATCTACCCCAACCTCCCAACCCCTTATCCCTTCCCTTGTTCCTGTATCTTCTCCACAACCTTCAATTTTTGTGGCCACTACCATTGCTACCACTCAGACATATATTGATTCTGAGGAGCTGGTCCTTGCCCCCCTTACCTATGCCTCCTCCACCTAGACAAGTTTTGAGGAGGAGGAACCTATTATTCTTTCTCCCACCCTGGCCTCTACCTCCACCCAAACTGAGCCTTTAGAGGAGGAGCTGCCACCAACCCTTTCACCCCCTTCTGCTGTCCCATCATCTTCCACCATGGTCCTAGCATCCTCATACCCTGTGCCCCCATTTTCCACCCTGAAAAAAGCAATGGCTGCCAACCCTTATATCGACAGAGATGTCATCAGAGGGATGGTTGAGCTTCAAACTTTGGTGAAGCAGCCATTGGTAGCTGAAATTGACCAACTAGAGCTGGATCATAGAATGGAGAAGAGGAAGTGGGAGCATTTGTTGATGGGCACCCTCAATTTATATGAAGAGCAACAGCAGAAATCAGAGATGTTGGGAAGACTTGTGGACACACTCCAAAAATCCATCTCATCATTCACCCACCCTCATCTGCTGGAGTGTCCTTCAAAGAGCCCTCTCAATAGCAAAGCAACACCAAGCCACAGAAGCCAGCTGTCAAAAGGACAAAGGATGGTGTTCCCAAAACTGAAAATTTGAAGAAGGTGTATCCGGAATGTGCAGAAAAATATGGATGGGACACAACTACTTTTTTAAGCTTAGATTCAAATTAGGTGTAGGATATTTTTAGA
This sequence comes from Chloranthus sessilifolius, assembly GCA_021018995.1. Classification (NCBI taxonomy): domain Eukaryota; kingdom Viridiplantae; phylum Streptophyta; class Magnoliopsida; order Chloranthales; family Chloranthaceae; genus Chloranthus; species Chloranthus sessilifolius. Next base: position 149,199,655 of record CM037584.1, on the reverse strand, counting down.
CTTTTCCCAACTTTGTACTTTGACTTTTCTGTGCTATATAAATTTTGTATTTTGGATTTTGTTTGTGTGCCATCTTTTGTATATATCGCTACTTTTTTGTCATTATTTTTTGTTAGATCAAATATCTCGTTTCTATTATTAGATGTGCCTACTACTTTCTTCTTTTTGTACATATAATTTTCTTTTTGAACAGTCCTATTCTTACCCTGCTACCTTCTTTTCATTGAACCAGTGAGGACACTGTTTCTCATAGGTTTCAGGGTATGGCAGGGAAGCCATTTGAAATAGTTAAGCTAAGTGCAGTAGTGATTAGTAGGATCAAAACAAATAAAGGAAAGTTTCACCTAAGCAAATTTGAACAAAGGAGAATTAAAAACGGATAGTAGACTGTTTAATGTTAGGATCTTTTAAAATTCAACACTTCCAAGAAGGAGGTCATCAAGAAATATTTGTCATAATCAATATATAGTGAACCAGTAAGGAGAGAAAAAGGTAAGAACATGCCCTATGAGTGCAAAGGAAGACCATACCCAATGAGATTTGGGCCTGTAAAAACAAAGTTCTTTGAAGAGTGTTTTGGTAATTTTTTATGCTCTAAGGACTGATTGAACCTACTCTTTTTCACTAGAAGTTGTGCACTCCAAGTTGAAACAGCTTGACAGTACTCATGATACTGAAGACATGATGTAAGGCCTTCACTTGGACAGTTTGAGCTTAAAAATCCCTACCCTTTGAACTTCCATTGATACACACCATTTGAGCCTTAAAAATCCAAGTGTTCTTTGACAAAAAACCAGAGAATTTGAGCCTAAACTTCAGTAACCTGATTCAGCCTGACCCTCACTTTGAGATTTTAGAAGGTAAAGGAGAAGAATTTAAATAAGGTGGAGCTGGTTTGATATTTGGTGGAAGAAGAAGAAAGGGCATTTGATGACAATTGTGTAGCTGTGGCATTGTTAGCTGGTGGAAGAAGAAGAAAGGGCATAATAAGAAAAATACAAAAAAAAGCATACAAAACGTGAAAGAAAAGTCAAGAAAATACTTCATTGTTAAATTTGAAAAGAAGAGAAGAAGCTGATCACTTTGGCTCTAAAAATTCAAAAAGGAGATGGAGTTGTGCTGAAATGAAGAAGGTGGAGTTATACTTCCTCTCCTTGGTTGATTTCTTAATTTTGAATCCTTTATTCTCCTTTATTCTTTTAACCTCAACCATAAGCCACATTACAACCCAATAAAAAGACCTTACTTATCTGAAGTTGATTGAGCTGTCATGTGGAGTTAGGAGTTGTTTGATCTATGGTGAAAAGAGCTAGAGGATTACAGGACTTTGTAGCCATGCCTATGCTTGCAGTCCTATTTGAGGGCTGTAACTGCTCTTGAGCTGGAGTGAAATTGAACACCTTTAAATTCAGTTATGAGAGTATGCCTTTGTGAGAATTGTGTCTGAAATTGGCCTTATTAGGAAATTATTTGAACCTAATTTTTAAACTAATGGTAATTTGTATACTGATTTGCACATACTATAATCTTGATATCTTTCAGATTGGTTGTAATGAATATACATAAAGATCTAGGTATTAAATTGTTTACATGGTACTATTTTATAACTTCTTAATTTGAAAGAGCAAGGTGTGGAATGAAGCTAAATTTGTTGAAATATAACTTATCTGTGTGGACTTAATTTAACTGTAGTTCACAAGGAAGTTTGTGGGTACCTTCACTGAAAACCCTCAGGAGACTTCACTCCTCCACTAGGGATCACCTAGGGGTTTAAAAGGCTTGATGTATATGCTAAATGCATCTGTGCTCCCTACAAAAGTTGCATTTACTGTTCTGAATAAATGTTTTCAAATTTTTACTTTGCTCGAGGACTAGAAAAAATTAGGTTTGGGGGTGTGTTAATTAGTGAAAAATACCAATTTTCACCTCCTATCCTGATCCTTGATGGGCCTTTGAGCTAATTAATAAGGTAATTTTGAGTGTTGTTTTGTAGTTGGCAATAATGTACAGCAAAGTGCAGTAAACTATGCAGCAAAGGACAAAAAGGAGATAAAGCAGAGTCAACCCTTGACTGGTAAAGAGACCTAGGCATGACAGTTGAGGTCATCAGCAGCAAAGGCTCACAAGGGATGCATTCGAGCACTTGAAACAACCTGTCGATAGGTTTCAAGAAGCTGTCGCGAAATCAACCAAGGGCAGGTCAATGTGCTTGTAAGGGTCTTCCTTGCTAAGCCCATGGAAAGAGAGAAGCATTTTGATGATAGAAGTTTTGATCTCGTAGTTTCCCTGAACATCTGGGAATTGAATGCTGAATGGAGAATTGTAATCATCCGGAGCATTCAATTCCTTCAACGTTCTAGGTTGCTCTTCACCCATAACTGCTGTCTCAATTTCAATAGGGGGCTCGACTGTGGTGTGTCTGTGCCTTCTCGGTATTCTACCCCTTTCTATCTCAGGGTTAGCAGGCTCTAATGTAGGACTGACGGATCTCCTTCCTAACATGCACACACACAAACAACAGGGAAGAGTATTCGCAGGCACATTGCACTTAACAAAATTTTTAACTATCCTAATCAACTGCTATGGAATCTTCAAAGGAGAAATAAACTGAGGTTTTGAAGGTTAGAGAAGTGCAAACAAAGGTAGCTAGACTCTCAGTGCAATTCTACTCTCCTTCTCTGCTACGGTCCAAATCTGTAAGAAAAATTCCAAATGTAAATCAGCAGTATCAATTATTCACAAGTACAGCTACCAAAGAATAAAGAATACAAAATCTAAAGTCTACTATTAGATCAAGATTCCCTGGCAACGGCACCAAAAACTTGTTAGGCTATTTTAAGTGCTTACTACTGACTTTATTGGAGACATGAGGTGAATGAAAATGAATGAAAGATGGAGTGAAAACTACAGAGCAGCAAGCCTAAAACTACACAGTCCTGCAAGATACAGGGTCTGTTGTAGCAAGTTTTGATAAGTAAGAGTTTATCCCACAGGGAAGGTTGATCTAAAGCTCTAAGGGAGCTATCTTTAGTAGGCTCTCCAGATCTGACTACAGATCTGGCAATCCTAAATGGAAGGGGATTTAAGGTCACTATAATCTAAATCCTAAGATAACTTAATGTCTAAACTACAGAAAAGGTTCAGAAAGAGGATGGAGTGTGAGAAAATAAATATAAAAGGGTGAGAAGTATGTTATTAGGTACAGATCTGATGGGTCCTATAACTCAGATTCAGATCTGCTGCTATAGAAATCCTATCCAATGGCTACATTATCACTAAAGAGGAGAAAGGATCCAACTCACCCCTGTGCCATGATCCAATCCCTTATGGCTATAACCTGTCCACTTAAATGGTCACAGACTATCCAATAGGGGAACCACAACCCAGAGATGGGTCAAAACAAAATTATCATTGTAGGCACTACTTCATCCAGGCTACAAGCTCAAGAATCCATAGGAACCTCAACCTCTAAAGTTCTGTGTGTGGGGTTAGGCCTACAAAGTGCACGAGCCTGGACACACAGGACCAACAAGAGTTTGAGTACTAGCTTTTAAGCTTGGTTGTTTACTGCTTTAGACAGACAGCAGTGATCCAGTCACAAGCCTACAATCTCTACAACCAACTCAGATCTGCAATCTGATGGTGGGTCCATACAAATATAGGGGAGTCTGTCTTTTCACAATCTCTCATAAGGCTACAAGCACAAGTGCAGAGAAGAAGAATCTGTCTTAGTTCTGTGGATTAGCCTCACCCTAGGGCTATAATCTGTCCACTTGAATGGTCACAGACTATCCACAGAGGCTATCCTCCTCACAAAGGTCTAAGACAGAACAAGAACATATCTGTCGCCACCATGTTCACAGGGCTACTAGCTCCAGCTCTCATGGGGATTCAGATTTAGTGGATCCTGTGGTGGGGGAAGGCTTGCAATGTGCCTAACCTGGACACACAGGTCACTTGGATCTAAATAAAGCCTTAAAAGAAATCCTCCATTGCTTACAATACAACTTAGCATTGGAGGATCTCAAGGCAGCAGCCTTGTACAAAACAACTCAATAAAAACACCATCCCATATATGCAATAGATCCTATTACAAAACTCCATTAAAAACTATACCATATAATCATACAAAAGCCATAGCCAACAAGTGCTAGACTATGGGGAGAAGGAAAAAAAGGAAAAAGAAAAACTCCTAAACCCTAACCTTAGCCTATCATAATTCTACAGCCGATTTTAAGCAAAAGCATAGAAGTCGAGAACAAAAGTGTCTTAAACCTAAGCTAGGCTTAGGCTTATATAGTAGTCGGTTCTCTTTGAATCACGGTTAGGAAAACCCTAATTTCATCAATGCAATGGCAGCCCATTCTTGTCCCTTGGATGCCTCGGGGCGTGTGCATGAAGATTGGAGCATTGGAGTGCGTGCCCTAATTACTAGAGATTCCCAGATTGCCCTTACAGAAGTGGGGAGAAGTTTAGAACCCGATCCTCGCTGAGTAGAAAAGATTTACAGATCTTACCGCATGGTAGAATTGGCGTCGCAGGGTTGCTTTAACTTGAAGCTCTTGTAGTCGCGGGGTTGGTACTTTGATCATCGCAGGAATGCTTTGGTCATCGCGAGATTGGTCTTTGCATTTGAATGGCGCGAGAATGGCGTGCGCAGTTCATTCCTTGATGAATCCTGCGGCGATCCTCGTGAAGAGAACAATGTACATAGGCTTCTGTATCGCGCGAGCAGTTCCTTGAAAGTGTGTGTCCTGCGGCCACTGCGCGATAGCCGCGCGCTGGAATGCCTGGGGCTCTCTCTATTCAGTGAATCGCGCGAAGGTTGAAAACTCATCTCTTGAGCTGTGTGAGACTGCGCGAGTGCTTAAGACTGAGCCTCGCAAGAACCTCACGAAGTATACTTTTTACTCCTTGCTGATATCCATCTGCGTGTGAATGGCGCAAAGACTGCACGATCGGTTGGGGTGCTCCCTTCAGAAGCCCCCGACAACTGCACGATGTATTCTTTATGAATTGATGGAGCCCTGCGACATCTGCGCGAGGCATTCTCCTTGATTTGGTTCTACTTTGTTGTGCCTCTGCTGCAACCAATTCTCCGTCTGGGTTTAACCTTCACACTTCTGAGGGGCTTCTAGATCAACAGTAGGCTTCTTTGCATGGTTAGGGGTTTATTTGCAGCTGCTGCTTATTACCTACATAGTAGACTTAAAATGCACTTATTAGATGATTAAAGGTCTAACAGAGATTAAGTTAAGGGGTGAAAAGTGGTACTTTTCAGGTCTTAACATGGACTCTGTTTAAAGGTGATGAAATAATGAATTATGAAATATTAAACGCTGAAAGGAAGGAGGCGAATATTAAATGATGAATACCTGGGTTGATGCGATCGCCAGCTGCAGATACTTATCGACGTTGCAACACATCATTGATCACGTGGGGTGATGCGAGTTGACTCCTTTACTGAACGTCCACCGACGAACTTCAGCAGCTATGGGTTGCCTAAGATCTAAAAATTTTGGTTTCTTAATCCTACTGGAAGTCTAATTAAATTAGTATCCTAATCCTACTAGGTGTCTAATTAACCTAGTCTCCTAATCCTACTAGAAGTCTAATTTAAAAAAAGGGTTGTGGCCCGTTATGCTAAAGAGGATCGGTCCCGTTCCCGGGTACCCTCCGTAAGCTCCCTTGGGCAAATCAGTTGGCTAAGGGTTGTTTTAAAAATAATATAAACTGAAAAATTGATCTGTAGTTTGAAAATTGATGATTTAGGAATCAGAATTACAGATTTTAAGAATAACGAATTATAAGTGTTAGAACTAAAATTCTAGGACATGAACTTAAAGTTAGAATACTGAAAATCGAGAATTAAAAAGGAACTAGAGCTTCAGACCTAAAACTAGAGATTAAGAACTAGAACTAGAATTTAGTGACTAAAATTAAGAATTGGTTCTAGGAATTAAGACCTAGAACTAGAGATAAAAGAAAACTAAGAATTTGAATTAAAAAAAAATAAGAGTTGAAATCGAAGGTCTAGAAATTAAGAGATTAAGAATTAAAAAAAAACTAGGACTAGGAACTAGAAGGAGGACTAGAATTTAGAACTAGAAGTAGAAACTAGAATCGAAATTTAACGACTAAAAACTAAGAATTGATTCTAGAAGCTAAGAACCATAGATTTAGAACTAGAATTTAAGAACTAAAATTAAAACCTAAGATCTAAGACTAGAAATTAAGGACTAAAAGCTAGAATTGAAGAACTAGAACCAGAAAAGAAATTAAGAACTAGAACTCATAAATTAGTTGAAGCTAAGCGCTGCAGAGGAGAAACTCGAGCTCCCTGGGAGAGGCTTGAGCTCGAGAGAAAAGAGATATCTATGAAAATTATGTCATCTCTAAAATTGTTGTAAATTGGTAGAAATAGGAGGGTCTATTTATAGGTATACGGGTAATTACACACCCTGTGGGAGGTGCACAATTAGCCGGTCAAATCCAATTATGCGTCATGCCCGGTGTGGTTAATTAGATTACGCGCCCTATCCCGAGTGCTTAATTACTCTGAGTCGGTGACCGACTCAAGGAATGACCAGTTGACTGGCTCAGCCGGGTATCCTAGTTCCAGTCTCAGTGGAACTAATTGCGTACCCTATACAGCGCACGTAATCCAATTAAGCGCCAGTTCACAGGGTGCTAAATAGGGGAATTTGGGCGGTCATGGAAATTAGAGGCCAGATCCAACTTGGGACCAATTACGCACAGGATTTATACTGCGTAATAGATTATGCGCGCTGGTTGGAGAGCGTAATCAAGTCTCAAGGCAGTTTGCAGAAAGGTGAAGACTTGTCCAAATGGGACCGATTGTACGCCAGCTATGGGGCGTGCAATTGAATTGTGTGCTTCTATGACCTTCCTGGGTTGAGTTGGGTCCGAGCCACAGAGCTATTATTTTAGCCTGTGCTTCGACCATATACTATTATTTCAGTTGATAGTCCCCTGTTTAGGGTTTAAGGCATTAGGAAAGGGCGAGTCCCTTTCTAGAAGTCATGGGCAAGGTCAAAGGTTGACCGAACAGGTTTATATGCTCTAAGAGGGCAAAATTGGGGTGTCTACAATAGAACTCAAATAAAAGAAAGTGATGAGATGGAAAGTGTGATTAGCGATGCCCAAGAGTCTCTCCGGAGTGTTTTCATACTAAGCAGCTGTTCCGTCTTCACCAGCCTCTATCAACGGGGTTTGCGCATAGAGCGTTGCCTGAAGAATAGGGACCTCAGCCTTTTGACACTAACCGCCGATGGACCATCCTCTAATGACCCTGAGACAAACACCCTAAACGAGACTCTAAGCTGTGAACAAATTAACACAAACCAAGAACAAAACCAAACAAACCCTCAACCATACAACCCATATGACCAAACTCAAGATTTATACACAAACCTATATTCTAACTCTAACCAACCTTTATACCACAACCAAAACCATTTACTATACCCTAACCAAAATCAAGACCAGCACCCCAATGACACGCAAATTAACATCACCAACTACAACCCGTTATTCGATCAAACCCAACCCACATACGAAACCACACACTCATTCACTCTTGCCCCATTCCACCCAGCTACCTTGATCCGAAGAATCAAACCTCCCTCCGAGTATATCCATACCCTTCACTCGCAACCAGCAAAAATCCAACCTATCACCAAACTCATCACCAAGCTCACGCACTCATCTCCTAACCAACTCAACCTACCCGTGAACTCGATAGCCTACCGACAACCATACCAATTCCCGCGCTACCTCAGCCAGCACCGAAACCAACTCCACAACCATTCCCTAAACAAACTCCCTCACCTATCACGGAAACATTTCCTGAATCAATCTATCCACATAATACAACACCATTCACACTTAAACCAATCACGAAGATAAACTTCGAACCCAAACCCATAATCAAATCTATCCCCGAGCCACTCCATCAAGATACTACAATACCACCTATGCCTAAACCAATCGTCCCACAAATTCTAAAACTCAACGTTGAACCTAAACCTCAAACCAAGCCCCTTCCTCAAATTGCCAGCCTCCTTACAGCTCAACCAAAGTCGAAACTTGAACTTCTTGCCCCACAAACTTCCAAATCATCCCTCGAATTAACTCCTACATGCACCTCGAAACCCGAACTCACTACCAAATTTCTCACCCCCTCAACTCTGAAATAATGACCTAAACCCACTATCAAACGTACCATTTCCCTGACTACGAAACTGAACCTCGAACGTAAACTTATCATCTGACCGATCATTGAACCTGAACCTACCTTCAAACCTAAACTGATCACCGAATACAAACCTGTCATTGAACCTCAACCTATTAACGAATCTAAACATATCCTTGAACCTATCATCAAACTTGAACCCCTCATCAAACACGAACCCATTACCAAAAGTAAACCTATCACCAAATCTTAACCTATCATTGAACCCATCCCTTCAACTCCAACTCCACTCGCCTTTGAGCCAACTACCGAACCTATCAATAAATTAATCACTCCTCCCACTCTCAAGATCAAACCAAGCTTAGATCTTACAATTCTGATCAACATTCAAATAAACTTATCACCTGATCCCCAAATCTCACCACAACGGGAAATTGACATCACAACCAAAATCGCTTCTGATCACCATATCCAAATCTCCATAGACCTCATGATCAAAACCTTCACAGAACCCCAACCAGAAATAATACCGCCTCATCAAACCTTTGACACAAAACCTCCTCAAAAAATTATAAACAAAACTTTAATACAACCTCACAATAAACCCAAAGTGCAAATCAAACAAAACCATACCGCCCCACACGGAGGAACGGTCCACCTTAGCCTAGGCCCTCGCGTCTCCTCCTCCTACTCTACCTCTGCCTTATCTTATCATTACCTTTACAACACCAACAGATTCCACTCCAACTTCACTCGCAGACAACTTTCCAACAACCCGTAAATAACCTTGAACATCTCTACGAGATGCCTCACCCTATCAAAAAATTAAAGAAGGTCCCTCCCGACAAGGGACCACCAACCATAAAAGATTTATCAAAAGAAGAAATTAAAAGACACCACATCTATTTCAACAAATCTCACATCATCCAAACGATAAAATAGAACATGGCATCTCTCTCATCCTTGATCAATCAGATCGAAAGGGATCGAAGACCCTAAAATAATATTAGCTAATCGAATGATCACTTTGACCATCCAAGTGGACTTCCTAAGTCAATCCCCTACTTAAGAAATTGATGTTGTACCTGCACAACCGTGGGAATCGTGACGATCTCATCACGACGATGGACACCCTACTAAAAATGTTAGAGTCACCACCCGGAGCTTTTGTTGTCTCGGGAAACCTAAAATCAATTTTATATGCACCGAAGTGCCAAAAATGACTATGAATCACCGGTCTATGCCAAAGGCTCTTGGGTAGGGGCTTCGGTTATCAATCGCTTAATAAAATAAAAGAGGCTCTTGGGTAGGGGCTTCGGTTATCAATCGCTTAATAAAATAAAAGAGGCTCTTGGGTAGGGGCTTCGGTTATCAATCGCTTAATAAAATAAAAGAGGCTCTTGGGTAAGGGCTTCGGTTATCAATCGCTTAATAAAATAAAAGAGGCTCTTGGGTAGGGGCTTCTGAATCACCGAAGTGTTAGGCACCCGATCAACCCGTTGAATGTGGTCTCTACTTATGGCCAAAACAAATATAAAATAAAAGAAGCAAAAATTCCTTCCTCTTGCCCTAGGGCACCGAAATCCTATTTGTGCCTTGTTATTCATTGAAAAGTACCACTTCTCACCTCTTAACCTAGCCTTCACTACTCCTTGTAGCTGTCTAATAATCCTCTATTGAGTATATTTATAGTCAATAATAACAACTGCAGCTTAGTTACAAAGTCCAAGTGTTTAAAGCCTAAAAGAGAGAGAATTCAAGCCAAGGATGATTGCTGAGCCAAAGACTTTGCATGTCAAGGTGGACCAAAGAAGTCCAGCAGATGACAGAAGTATGGATGTGAGTGGAGAAATATGCAACAATAGTAGCTGCATGCAACAGAGAAGTAGATGTGTGTTATCTCGCAAAGCCATAACTGTGTCTCGCGCTGTTTAAGTCTGTAGCAAAGTCTCCTCGTGCAACTGATACATGCAGCACAAATGAACTCACGCGGAACTTACGCGCTCAGTGAAGGAGTGGTCTTAGTGAGCTACTTCACACAACAGTCGCGCACTTCTTATGCTCTCAACACTTAAAGTCTTTGTGAAGTTCTCGTGCAGTACAACCTTCAAAAATCTAACTCACGATGCCCTCGTGAGGATCAAGCCCAACATAGCCGCGCATGCAGTCTCGCGAGATCAATTTGCATTAAAGAATTCAAGAAAGCTCGCATAGCACTCACAAAGTTCAAGAGGAGAGAGAGCTCCAGAAATCCCCTCGCGCAGCTCTCGCATAAATAAAAGCCTAAAGACTTTTGCGTGAGCTATTCTACCCAATTCACAAGGAGCCAAGTGAGATTGAAAGTCTTCCATGCGAGACCCTCATGATAGGAAGTACCTAAAGCTCTATTGCGTGAGCAGAACCAAAGCAATGCAAACTCTTCCTCGCGAGTGCATTAAGAGCCAAAGCAGCTACGCGACCAATTAAAGGCCTTATGCGCAAGTGATAAACCTTCCAAGCCAAGTCTGACCTTGTGAACACTCTGCTATCTGTGTGACTAAATTAATGAACCAGAGTTAGTCCTGCGAAGCTCAGGCTCTCCATTTCTCATTTCATATCTAGGGACCATTTGGGGATTTCCCTAAGTCTAAGGCACACATCTCAAGGCCCTGATCTTGATGCACACATCCCAAGGCATCCTAAGGTTGTAATCAAGCCATGATTGCTAGAAAATTTAGGTTTAATCTTCTTTTGGCCAAGGCATTATGGACTGAGTATATAAGTTATAAATATAACTTAGAAAATCATCTCTCCTTCAACCTCAATCAGCTGTGAGCTCGAGCAGATTACGGTTAGGGTTTGATCACAACTTTTTCCATTTTTCTTCTTCCTTAGCCCAACACTTGCTGACTATGCTCTATGTAATCATTTAGGCCTAGTTTATCAGTTTTATAATAGGTCTTGTGAACATTGGGAGTTGTTGATGAGTCGTTATGCATAAGGCTGATACCTTGAGTACCTCTCATTGTAAGTATTGGTTTAATCAATGAATGTCTATTTTAATGTTTATTCAATTTATTATTTTTCTATTTGCCCATAGCTTTGTTCAATCTATGTCATGCATTTAGGATTTGAGCTGATTTGAAATACCCATGGAAGCTTGAGTTTGTAGCCCTAGGACCACGGTGGTAGCATCAATTTCATGTTCCATCTCAGTCCTTTGTGGTATGGATAACCTCTGTGGATAGCTTGTGACCATTCAAGTGGATAGAATATAGCCCTAGGGTGATTCCAAGCCACATATCTGAGAGGGATTCCTTTCCTCTGCACTTGAGCTTGTAGCGTTGTGAGAGGTTATTGCAGGAACAAGCTCCCCTCTATTTTACTTGGCTAACATCAGATGTTGGATCTGATTTCTCTATAGAGATTGCAGGCTTGTGAGCCGAGTCATTGCAAGCCTCTAGTAGAAATGGTTAGCTGAATTTAAATCTCCAAATAGCTTTTGAACTATTGTGGTTTCCACTGGTTCTTCAAGAACTATATGCTCCCATGGGTGCCTGAGCTTGTAGCCTAGCATACATGGTGTCTGTAATAATTTTCATGATCTGATTTGAGCCATTGGGTGGAGGACATCTATTGGATAATCTGTGACCATTTAAGTGGACAGGTTATAGCCTTAAGATCAGTCTATTCCATTGGATCAGATTGGTTTTCTGATTTAATTCATGTGGTTTGATCCTCCCAATTGGATAGCCTGTGACCATTGAAGTGGATAGGTTATAGCCATAAGAGACTAGGTCAAACCATAAGAGTTAAGTTAGATACTTCTTCCTTGCAGATGTGCTTGTAGCCATCTGAAGGACTGCTGCAGAGACAACCCTAAGTCTAAGTTACATAACTGAATTAACCTTACCTTAATTGCCTACTTCCTATCATTTTTATCTTTATTTTAACACACATCAGCATCACCTTCTTCAGAACCCTTTCTTTAGGATAGGACTACACTTTATTTTCCTTCTTTTAATGTTAATTTAGTGCAGTTGTGATACCCAACTCCCTTTCTCTAGGATTGTCAGATCTGTAGCCAGATCTAAAGGCCTACTAACATAACCCATTTTGGGTTCTAGGTCAATTTCTCTATGGGACAAACTCTTACTTACTCAAAACTTGCTACAATAGCCCTGTATCTTGCAGGTTGTGTATTTCAGATTTGCTATTTTAACTAATTTTTATTTCTTCACTTTTTGATTTATATTTCTTCACCACTGTTTTCTCACCAATAACAAGATAGCACTCTGAGAAATAATCAACAAGCTTTTGGCATCGCTGCCAGAGATATTGATCTTTTTAGTAGACCTGAGTTGTATTATATTTTAGTCTAGAAAATTCTTTATAGCTGTGTCTTAAATAGAATAAAAAGTACTACTGATTTTTATGGAATTTTTGCAGAATTGGACAATAGCAGCAGGGAAAAGCTAAGATTGTAGCTGAATTTTAGCTAGCTCTGTTTACACTTCTTTTACCCTAAATCTCAGTCTATTTGTGTTGAATTCCCTATCATTAGTTTAGTTGTAAATCTGTTTAGTTGTAAATTTTGTTTGCAAATTTTTTTTATGCTGTGAGCATTTTCTTTATCGGCTGTTCAATGTGTGTATGCTTGATAGAAGGTCCCTTAACCCTGAATTGGAACCTCCAAATCCTAAGGCTGAAAGGGTTCTTAAACTGAAAAACATCACACCAGCTCCTACTGTTGAAACTGAGCCAACTGTAATGGCTGAGAGGAAAAGAACTCTGAAGGAATATAATCTACTTGGGATTACACATCTCCCTTTTACATATAATTTTCTTCAGTTGAGGGGAATTATGAAATCAAGTCCACCATTAACATGTTGCCATCTTTTCATGGGCTCAGTGAGGAAGATCCTTACAAGCACATTGATCAATTCTTCGCACTTTACACCACATTTAACATTGCTGGCTTGGGACCTGAAGCCACCAAACTTAGGCTTTTTCCTTTTTTCCTAAAGGACAAAGCCAGCACCTAGCTCTTAAAGCTCCTAGCCAATAGCATCCAAACATGGAGTGACCTCCAAAGCCAATTTTTGGCAAATTCTTTCCCTTGAATAATACTAGTCAGCTGAGGACAAACATATTTTCATTTACTCAACCTCAACTGAAGATTTTTATGAGGCATGGAAGAGATTTCAAGAAATGTTAAAACAATGCCCTCACCACCAAATTCCACAGTGACAACTTATGCACGTCTTTTGCCAAGGAATTAATCCCAAAAGTAAGGACATGGTGGATGCCTCATGTGGGGGTAGTTACCTCCACAAGACAGCTGATGAGGTGTGGGAGTTATTTGACATTATTGATGAGAATTCCATGTAGCAGGAATCATTGTCTTGCAATGACGGCCAGACCCCAGTTAAGTTGGTGAAAGAATCCACTCCTAGAGGTGGAATGTATGAGGTTAAGGTACAGAGTGAATTGGAAAGGAAGGTGAATAATCTGAGTTTAAAGTTTGATAAATTGATGAATGTGATATAGCCTAGGATGGCTGGACAAGTGGAAGAGGCATGTTTGACATGTCAATCTCCCACACATTCACTTCAAGAATGTCCATCAGCCAACTAGTTCCCTGATTTAGTTATGGAGCAGGCAATGTTGCCCAATCATATGGGCAACAACCTGTTGGATACCCATGGAGAAACCACCTAAATCTGAGGTGAAGACAAGACACATATCAACAGCCCCAGCAGCAGCAGTTGACAACCCCATACAGACCTCAGCACCAATTCAACTAAGGATATGCACAGAAAATTTTAGTTGAGTTGCACCTTACAACCAATGATCTTGCCTCACTACAGCTGATCCTCTTCATTTGAAGAGCAAATGTTGGTATCAATGTAAAATCTAGGAAACTTGGTGCAAAATGTGAACTCTCATGGGCAAAGCATTAAAAAATAGACTAGCAAAGTCAAATTTGCAATGCTTTGAATAAGAAAGAGGAGGACAAGTTGCCTAGTCAATCCTTGGCCAACCCTAAACGACAATATACGATTGGAGAAGGATCCTCTACCCATGAGGAGGCTAATGTAATCACTACCATAAGGAGTGGCAGGGTGGTTAACAATTTAGGGGGCAGGACAATTGAGGAGGCCATGGAGAGTGAAAATGAAAGAAATGTGAGTGTTGAAGAACCAATGAATTCATCCCCTGTTGTGGAGCAGTAAGGGCAAAATAAAGGGACTGATGTTGAGCCCCAACAGCAAACAATAAATGAAAAAAAAAAGAAAAAAGAAAAAATTTTACCATGATGTTGTTAGGCATGAAGCTGTGACACCAGCTATCCTACAGCTGCCATTTCCTCATGCACTTGCTGGATCATCTCCTTTTGATAAGGAGAATACTCAGATGGAGACCTTCAAGCAAGTCAAGATTAATTTTTCCCTGTTTGATTTTATAAAATAGGTCCCTGCCTATGCCAAATTCTTGAAGGACCTCTGCACACAAAAGAGAAAAGCAAGGATGGTGTAGCTATCTAAAATGGTGTTTGCTATAGAACATGTTGAATCAGTTCTGTCCATAGCCACACCTGAGAAATTGCAGGACCTAGGGATACCTAGTATCCCCTGCATAATCGGAAACCACACCATTGGTAGAGCCCTCTTGGACTTAGGTGCCAGTGTGAACCTGCTCCCATATTCTGTGTATGAGGAGCTGAGTTTGGGGGAGCTAAAATGCACATTAGTTATGCTCCAACTGATTGATAGGTTTGAGAGGAGACCTGTGGGTGTGGTAGAGGATGTTTTGGTAAGGGTGGACAAGTTCTATTATCCTACTGATTTCCTAGTTTTGGACATGGACCCTTGTAAAAGTAAAACCCTAATTCCTGTCATCCTTGGCAGGCCATTCTTGGCCACTACCAATGCTTGCATTCAATACAGGTCAGAAGTGATGGAGGTGACCTTTGAGAACATGAAGGCTCAATTAAATGTGTACAATGCTGCTAGGCAGCCTCAGATGGACATTGAGAAGTGTTATACAATAGATGTACTAGATGGCCTTGTGGAAGAAGAATTATCCAATCTGCTGGATTAGGATAATGTTGTTGAAAACTTAGAAAATATTTGGAGTATGGTTGAGAAGGAGGCCCAAGCTCTCATGATAGTAGACAACACCAAAGGAGAGTCTTCTCTGGGCCTAGTGCAACATTCGAGCTGGAAACCTACATTGTTGTCCCTTCCTCAAACTACCAAGGCACCTTTGTTGCCTTCCATTGAAAGTCCCCCTGATCTTAAGCTTAAACAGCTCTCAGACACATTAAAGTATGACTTCTTTAGGTAAAATAAAAAGCTTCCAGTGATTTTCTCTTCCTCTCTCACTAGTGAGTAGGAGGAATTATTAAGTGTTCTCAAGAAGCACATAAAGGCAATGGGGTGAACAATTGCTGATCTAGGGGGCATTGATGCCTCAGTTTGCATGCATAAAATTTACTTAGAAGAGGGTGTAAAACCCTCTACGGAGATGTAGAAGAAGCTTAATCTTCACATGCAAGAGGTGGTCTTGAAATAGATAGTAAAACTGTTGGATGCAAGGGTGATTTATCCCATTTCAAATTTAGAGTGGGTGTCATCTATTCAGGTAGTACCCAAAAACTCAGACATAACAGTCATTCTTATGATTCTGGAGAGTTGATGCCAGCCAGAGAGACCACTGGCTAGAGAGTTTGCATAGACTACAGAAAACTCAACTCCAAAACCAGAAAAGACCACTTCCGTCTCCCTTTCATTGACCAAATTTTAGATAAATTGGTTGGGATGGCATTTTATTACTTTCTTGATGGATATTCAGGGTATAACTAAATCCCTGTGTATCCTCAAGATCAAGAGAAGACCACCTTTACATGTCCCTTTGGCACATTTGCCTATAGGAGAATGCCTTTTGGTCTATGCAATGCCCCACCCACATTTCAAAGGTGCATGTATGCCATTTTCTCCGATATGATTGACAATTTCCTAGAAATCTTCACGAATGATTTTTTTTATTTATGGAGGCAGCTTTAGCCAATGCTTGAGTCACCTTGACCTGGTTTTACAAAAATATGAAGAGACCAATTTGGTCTTAAGCTCGAAAAAGAGCCACTTTATGGTTACGCAAGGAATTGTGTTAGGCCATGTGGTCTCTCACAGAGGAATAGAGGTTGAAAAAGTTAAAGTGGACCTGATTTTACACCTGCCCCCACCCAGGACTGTCAAAAAAATCAGATCCTTCTTAGGACATGCTGGATTTTACAGGAGGTTCATTAAGGACTTCAGCAGAATTGCAAAGCCATTTTGCCACCTATTGTGTCAAGATGTGTCATTTGAATTTTCTACTGAGTGCATTGAGGCCTTTGAGGTCTTAAAAAAATGCCTTACCACTGCTCCTATAATCCAGGCCCCATATTACTCACTCCCCCTTTAAACTTATGTGTGATCCATCAGACTTTGCCATAGGTGTTGTTTTAGGACAGAGAAAATATAAGCTGCCTGTAGTGATTTATTATTTAAGAAAAACACTAGCAGAGGCTCAACTCAATTATACTACCACTGAGAAGGAGCTGCTTGCTGTGATATTTGCTGTGGACAAGTTTAGACCTTACTTTCTTGGGTTTAAAATTATTATTTTTACTGATCACTCAGCCCTAAAATACCTGTTGGCTAAGAAAGATGCCAAACCAAGGCTGATCAGATGGATCCTCCTGTTGCAGGAGTTTGATCTTGAGATCAAGGATAAGAAAGGAGTTGAGAATGTGGTGGCTGACCACCTCTCTAGAATTGTGTTAGAAGAATGTGCAGTAGCACCTATCAATGAACTGTTCCCTGATGAGCAACTATATGCTATGCAGTCTAGTGTACCCTGGTTTGCACACATTGTGAATTTTCTTGTTGTTAGTAGGATCCCCTCTCACTGGTCCAAGATGGACAAAGACCTATTTTTCTCTCAGGTCAAATATTTTCTGTGGGAGGACCCATAACTTTACAAATATTATACATATTAGATTATGAAGAGATGTGTGCCTGCAAGTGAGTTCCACAGCATTCTTTCTATGTGCCATGAGCAGGCCTGTGGAGGTCACTTTAGTGGCAAAAAGACAGCTACAAAAGTATTACAATGTGAGTTTTATTGGCCCTCTTTATTCAAAGATGCACACATACATTGCAAAGCCTGTGAAAGATGTCAAAGGTCGGGAGGCATCTCCAAGAAAGATTCAATGCCATTGCAGCCCATCCTTGTGGTATAACTATTTGACATCTGGGGGATTGACTTTATGGGCCCTTTTCCTCCTTCTATGAGTTTCAATTTTATACTTGTGGCAGTAGACTATGTATCCAAATGGGTTGAAGCCATGGCCACAAGGACAAATGACCACACAGTTATCCTCAAAATTTTGAAGGACAATATTTTCTCTAGATTTGGTACTCCCAGAGCTATTATTATTGATGGGGGGAGTCATTTTTGTAACAGGCCTTTTGAAAATTTGCTCAAAAAGTACTTTGTTACACACAGGATTGCAACTCCCTACCACCCACAAACCAGTGGGCAAGTTGAAATTTCTAATAGGGAGATCAAACACATCTTGGAGAAGACTGTGAGGGCAGATAAAAAGGATTGGGCACAAAAAGTAAATGATGCTTTGTGGGCTTATAGGACTGCCTATAAGACCCCTATTGGTATGCCCCCTTTTAGGCTGGTCTATGGCAAGGCCTGTCACTTGCCAGTGGGGTTAGAGCACAGAGCCTACTGGGCTATTAAAACACTAAATTTTTATCTAACCACTACTATTTCTCACAGAAAATTGCAACTGTCAGAGCTTGATGAGCTGAGACTGGAAGCCTATACAAATGTCAGAATTTACAAGGAGAGATCAAAGGCATTCTTTGAAAAAGAAATTGATGAGGAAGGACTTCAATGGTAGTACCAAGGTTTGGCTTTTCAACTCCAAATTAAAATTCTTTCTAGGGAAGATAAAATCCAGATGGGATGGACCTTACACTATCATCCATGCCTCCCCATCTGGTGCTGTGGAGATCTTGGATCCCATGTCTGGGAAGACCATGAAAGTGAATGGTCAAAGGCTAAAAATTTATGTAGAAAATTCTGTGGTGCCTCCTCAAACCATTCACCTGCATGAACCTCCCACTGATTAGTGATCCACAGATCTGTACACTGTATATCATACTTTATGAATTTGTGTGTTGTTTTGTTTAAAAATCTGTCATGTGTTCTTTTATTTTGCTGATTGATTTGCATGTTTTGTTATGTATTGTCTTGTTTGTGTTGTTGTGTTGTTTATGTGAATGGTTTTGTCATCTGAATCTCATGAGTATGTTCCTGCTGTGATTGAAATATGCTTGGATCTACTTTTTCTGGGCATGTTTTGTTGCTGTTATTGTTGTTGATGTGCTGTAATTTAAATGTGCATGAATATGTTGCAAGATAAAATCATTTGAATGCTAACATGTTTACTCTGTGAATATGTGGGTAAGGGGCATTTAGATTATCATGGTGAAATGGGTGAATAGGGAAGAAATGTGGTGCTAATGCATGAAGGCATGGTGCATGCTAGTATAGATGCACATGCCAGGGTGCCAAGACTGAGAAGGTTAAATTGTGTTTCTCGTGAGGCTCTATGGCCTCAATTTCACATTCGCGAGCCAGTTATAGGCTTTCTTGTGGGGTTCTAATAGGAATTTTGTTCCTTGCGAGCGAAGCGCCTGCAGAACCCTGATATTGAGCCTCGCAAGGCTCTACCTTGTCCGCAACATTAAGCTGCGTGAAAAATGGAAATCACGCATTTTGTTCCTCACGAGAGCCTCGCGAGCAAACTCTTGAAGCTCGTACTAAAACATAACTAGCGAGGCCCTTGGCTCACTAAATACATTTTCCTCGTGAGGTCCTTTACTTCAGCTGCGCAAGAGATAGACATGCCCTCTTGCGCGACTCAGGTACAACATCAGCTCCACGATGGACCTCGCGAGACTCTTGAGTCCCTTAAAAGGCATTTCTCACGAGATGGCATTTATACTGCCCAAGAAGATTTTTTGTCAGCCAAGAACCGCGCGAGGCATGGGTTCATCCACTTAAACCCTATAAATTTAACATTCTTTCATTCACTCTCTATCTTTTCCCTAGCTCCCATTGCACACTGCCAATTTTCCCTCTCCCATCTTTCTTCTCTACTGCTAAACCATTGCAACTTAGCTACTTTTCTCCCACCACTGTATTCCACATCAACTCCCGGTTACTTTGAACTCGGTTTGGGGTGATTTGATCCACTGTGCCATGTTTGAAGTGGAACCCTAGCTTTCATTTGGTAAGATTTCTCACTCTCTTAGTTCGTTTGATTGGATATTATTTTAATGTTAAGTAGAGAAGAATTTGTGGGCATTACCTCCATTGAAGTGTGAACTATCCAAACTTTGAATCTAAAGCCCTAATTTTATGAATTGGAGTAGCCATGGCCACGAGTTCTAAATTTATTGATACCTTGACTGCCATGCTAAACCCTTCACCTACTGGCAGCCCTGTGGCCACTAGGAAAGCTGTGAGGATTGCAGAGGCCTCCACTGTGGAGACCTCTGAGGTACCTATTGAGAACTACAAAATACCATTTTCCACCCTTTAACCTGGGCCTTGATAGACCCTTGAGAGAACTAAATAAGTGTTTTAAGTGCTTGTGTTACAGCTAACAATAAAGACAGGCTTAACCATGAAAGCAGCCTAAAAGTGCCAAAAAGATGATAATCCATGTTGATCCACAGGAAGAAAGAGAAGGGACAACCTCACTAGCTATCAAAATGCCTGAACTGAAGAGGCAAAGACCTGGTCTCAACCCAGAAAAGAAATATGGAGCAATTCGAACAGAAGAATGCACTACAGAGTGTTTTTTGAAAAGAACCTGAACTTTGCGAAAAGAACTAAAAGCTCCAGGCTTAGTTTTCAAAGAGCACCTGAACTCTTCGAAAGGATGTTTGACCTATTCGAAAAGAAGAAAACTCCTTGCGAACAGAACCTGAACTTTCCGCAAAGAGCTTCAGAAGTCATAGTACCATGCGAAAAGCTCCCTAAACTATGTGAAATGGTATTCTGGAGATTCCTAGCTTCTGCAAGGGTAATTCAGTAATCTTTTGCACGTGCCCCAATGCATTTAAAAACCCAAGGACATTCCAGAAGATTCTAAGCATGAAGCAAAGGCATATTCCACCCCATGTGAGCGCCCGAAGATGAAATCACTTGGCAGGAACTTCTAGAAACTCTAACAGATTTTCAAATTGCATAACAGAAGTGATGGTTCTATCGCCTGATTGGCTGAACCAGATCGAGCAATTCTGACTGGCCAGAACAGATCTGGATCCTTGTGCTGGACTCCTATTGGCTGATATGGATCTAACCAATTCTGATTGGTTGATGCACATCTGAAATGGACTCAGGGAAAACTATAAATAGATGAACTATTTGCCCAATTTGGGCATCCAGATTTTGAGTTTCATTTCTATTCCCCCATTTCCAAATCAGCTAGCTTGTCTGAAACCCTTGTAATAGCCTAACTTTTACTTACAATTGAGAGCTGTGAGATACCTCTGTAATTCAAAAGAGAATTGTATTCAAGACTACAAATCTGAGAGCTGTTTAAGCTGTGCTCTGTAATTGTAAATGTGAATTTGAAAAGGTTGCTGTAAACCGTACGTTCTCAATTGGATTCGTGTTAAGGGTTCCCTCTGATCTCCTTATTGCACTAGACTCCTTTAGATTTACTGTTTTTCATGCAACTTCCCTTGATTCATTAACCCTGTGGGAATTAGTGTTTGTAACCTAATCTCTCACAGCATTTGTAGTGATATTTCTTGTTCTGAATTAAGGGTTTAGATTAAAGACTATTGGATGGTCTGTGGCCATTGAAGTGGACAGACCATAGCCATAAGCCTAAATTTAATCCTTGAGTTAGATTTATTTCTCTTGCATCTGTGCTTGTAGCCAGATGAAGATTGGATCATTTCTCATTTGATCTGCAGTCATTCTCATTGTGTTTCAAGGACCAAATCAAAGTTAGATATTATTTCTCCATTTTTATAAGTTTACATCAAAATCCCCCCAACTCAGATCTGGATCATTTAGTTTAACTTTTACTTTTATCATTTAGTTTAACGTGACAAATTCAACCTCCCATCTTATGTGCTTTGTAGATAGGATAAGAGGCCAGATCTGGTAACTCAGATCTGGAGGTTTATCTTACATTTTAAACAAATTCTCTGTGGACGATCTTTTACTCACTTACATTTAAAACTTGCTATAATTGGCCCTGATCTTGCAGGCTAATTCACTTCTCTCTGTGCTGATATTTCTTTATTCTTTTTAATTTTCCAGATTCAGTATAACTTAACATTTGCAAATCTGTTTTCAAAAC
Source organism: Chloranthus sessilifolius (assembly GCA_021018995.1). NCBI lineage: Eukaryota > Viridiplantae > Streptophyta > Magnoliopsida > Chloranthales > Chloranthaceae > Chloranthus > Chloranthus sessilifolius. The sequence goes on along the minus strand of CM037584.1, from coordinate 149,178,008 downwards.
ACAAATAAATCATGCACACTAGAATCACCAACAAGTTTTTGGCGCCGTTGCCGGGGAGTTTGTTTTAAAATAGGTAGACCTAAGTTTTCATTTTGTTTTCTTTTCCTTACATCAGTGCTAACTATTCTATTGTTTAAATTTGTGTAGCTATTCATATATATTTTGAAGAGTGGAATCTACTTCAAAAGGAATTCGGAAGGTTTGCTATGCATAATCTGATTCTCTGTTCTATGTTCTATGTTTGGTAGGAGGACTCTTAGCCCTGAGATTGTCCCTCTAAATTTAGAAGTAGAAAGGCTACTACGAACCAGACAAACACCACAGAATTCTCCTGAAACAGTTACTATGGGTGAAGAACCTCGACTTTTGAGGGATTACTTTGCACCTGGTGCTTATAATTCTCCATTTTGCATTCAATTTCCTACTGTTGAAGGAAATTATGAGATCAAATCATCAACTATCCAAATGCTTCCTTCCTTCCATGGGTTGAGTAAGGAAGATCCATACAAACATGTGGATAAATTCTTGTCTCTTTGCACCACATTCAACAAAGGTGGACTTGGTCCAGAAGCAACCAAGCTTAGGCTCTTTCCTTTTCATTAAAGGACAAAGCTAGAGCATGGTTGTCTATGTTAGCACCAAATAGTATCACTTCTTGGAATGATTTGCAGTGTCAATTTTTAGCCAAATATTTTCCTATGTCTAAAACAAGCCAATTGAGGCAAAGTATTATTTCCTTCTCACAAAACTCAACTGAAACTTTCCATGTAGCATGGGAGAGGTTTAAGGAACTTTTAAGGCAATGTCCTCATCATCAAATCCCCCGATGGCAGCTTGTTCAAAGCTTTTATCAAGGAATTGATCAAAAGGGCAAGAATATGGAAGATGCTTCCTGTGGAGGTACCTATTTGCAAAAAACAGTTGAGGAGGTTTGGGACTTATTTGAAGTAATTGGTGAAAATTCAACTCAACAGGAATCTTTGTCTAGAGATATTGAGAATCCTGCTAGGTTGAACAATCAGCAAACAACCAAAGGAAAGATTTATGAGGTGAATGAGTTGGAAAGAAAGATGGATAATTTAACCACAAAGTTTGACAGATTGATGAACTCACTTAAAAATCCAATGGTTGCAAGAGTAGAGGAGGCATGTCTGATATTCACTTGACTAATGTCCCACCGCACTCACGCTTCCTGTGATCAAGTGGTGGAACAAGCTCATGCTGCCCAATCATTTGGACAGATGCAGTCAAATGAATATCCATGGAGAGGGCACCCCAATTTGAGGTGGAGCCAGGGGAATTATCAATCACAACAGCAGCAGCAACCAAAGAACCAAATGCTTTTCAAAAGTGCTCAGCCTTATCAGCAGAATTTTTATGCCAAGCCAAATTTTCAGCAGCCCATTCCACAACAACCTGTATAGCAATCTGCTCCAGTTCAAGCCCCTTCCAGATCCCCTTCTTTTGAAGATCAAGTTCTAAATTCACTCCAGAATTTAGGATCTTTAACTCAGACTGTGAACTTTCACAGTCAAAGCATAAAGAAGCTTGAAGAAAAATTGGGTCCACTTTTAAATACTTTGGCCAAAAGAGAGGAAGGAAGGTTACCCAGCCAACCTTTGAACAATCCCAAAGGACAGTTCATGGTTGAAGAGGCTTCTGTTTCTCATGAAGAAGTAAAAACTGTCACATCTTTGAGAAGTGGAAGAATTATAAATAACAAAGTGGGTACTGACAAGGAAGAAGAAAAAATTGAGGAAAATGATAAAGATATGCAGCAGGAGCAACATGATGTTAGCATTGGGGGTGCTGATGTACCTCAGAAAAATCAAAAAAATGAAAAACAAAAAATTTAAAAAGATTCTGATAATGCTTCTAAAGCTGTAGATGAAGGACTAGTTCCTCATTTACCATTTCCTCATGCCATGAAATCTGTATCCCCTTTTGATAAAGGGAACACAAAAATAGATGAAATGATGGAGACTTTCAAGCAAGTCAAGATAAATCTACCTTTGCTTGATGCGATCAAACAAATTCCAGCATATGCAAAATTTTTGAAAGATATTTACACTCACAAAAGACAGTCTAGGATACAGTTATCCAAGAAAGTTTTTGTTGTGGAAAGAGTTAATCAGGTGTTGTCCATTACCACACCTCCTAAACTTCCAGATCCTAGAATCCCCACAATCCCTTGCATTATTGGGGAACATACCATTGAAAAGGCTTTATTAGATTTGGGTGCTAGTGTCAACCATCTTCCATATTCTGTATATGAGAAACTAGGTTTGGGAGAATTAAAACCCACTCATGTGGTGTTACAACTAGCAGACAGATCTAAAAGAAAGCCAGTTGGGATGATTGAGGATGTATTGGTAGGAGTAGATAAGTTTTTCTACCCTGCTGATTTTCTGGTATTGGACATGGAACCTACAAAAAGTAAAACTTCCATCCTGTATTGGGAGAACATTCACAGCTACAAAAATGCTTGCATTTAATGCAGGTCTGGTATTATGGAAGTCTCTTTTGGAAATATGAAGGTGAAATTAAATGTTTATAATGCAGCCACATAGCCTCAATTCAGTTCTGAGGAATGTTTTCATGTTGATCTATTGGATGAACTGGTGGAAGAGACTCTACCACAGTTTTTACAGTGTGAAGATTTAACCACAGATTTTAAAGATGCTTGGGGAAATTCTGAGGAAGAAATATTTTGTACCTCAAAGCCTGAAGAAGTAAATGTTGTGCAAGGAACTCATGATCAATCAATAAGGTTCTCTTCATGGAAGCCTGCTATTCTGCCCCTTCCACAAACAGCCAAGGTACCTTTGTTACCTTCTTTTCTCAGCTCACCGGATGTAGAGCTAAAGCAGTTGCCAAAAAATTTGAAATATGTGTTTTTAGGAGACCATAAATCATTGCCTGTGATTATTTCTTCCTCCCTCACAAAGGAGCAGGAGGAAGAGCTGTTGATTGTATTGAGACAGCATAAGAGGGCAATTGGCTAGACTATTGCTGATTTAGGAAGAATCAGTCCAGCTGTTTGTATGCATAAAATCCATTTGGAAGAAGATGCAAAGCCTTCTAGGGAAATGCAAAGGAGGTTGAACCCTCATATGCAAGAAGTGGTCATGAAAGAGCTTGTTAAGTTGTTGGATGCCGGGGTCATTTACCCCATTTCAGATTCAGCTTGGGTGGCACCTACACAGGTGGTACCTAAGAAATCTGGGATCACTGTTGTAACCTCAGATTCTGGTGAGCTTATGTCAACCAGACAAACAACTGGTTGGAGGGTCTGTATTGATTACAGAAAATTAAGTTCAATGACCAAAAAAGACCATTTCCCTCTCCCATTCATTGATAAAATCTTAGATAAGCTAGCAAGAAAAGCCTATCACTGTTTTCTTGATGGTTACTCTGGTTACAACCAGATTCCTGTGTATCCACAAGATCAGGAAAAGACCACATTCACTTACCCTTTTGGCACTTTTGCCTATAGGAGAATGCCTTTTGGTCTTTGTAATGCTCCTGCTACCTTTCAAAGATGCATGTACTCCATTTTCTCTGATATGATTGACCAATTTATGGAGATTTTTATGGATGATTTTTCAATATATGGAGACAGTTTTTCCCAGTGTTTACATCATCTCAAATTGGTGTTACAGAGATCTGAAGAAACCAATCTAGTTTTGAGCTGGGAGAAGAGCCATTTCATGGTCACCCAAGGCATTGTCCTTGGCCATGTTGCCTCCCACAAGGGCATTGAGGTGGACAGAGCAAAAATTGATTTAATTGCACATTTACCACCTCCCAAAACTGTTAAATAGATTAGAAGTTTTCTGGGACATGCTGGATTCTACTGGAGGTTCATTAAGGACTTCGGTAAAATAACCAAGCCTCTTTGTCATTTATTGTGCCAAGATGTCCCTTTTGTTTTCAACAATGAATGCTTGAAGGCATTTGAATTCTTAAAAAACTGTTTGATTTCAGCTCCAATATTACAGTCTCCAGATTATTCACTGCCTTTTGAACTGATGTGTGATGCATCAGATTATGCTTTAGGAGCTGTTCTTGGGCAGAGAAAGGATAAGCTGCCTCATGTCATAGCTTATGCCAGTAGATCAATGATTGATGCACAGCTTAATTACACAACAACTGAGAAGGAGCTGCTGGCAATTGTTTTTGCTTTAGAGAAATTCAGGTCATATGTTTTGGGTTCACAGATAGTGGTGTTCACTGACTGTTAAGTAGTGAAAAATACCATTTTTCACCCCTAAACATGAGCCTTGAAAGACCCTTGAGAAGACTAAATAAGTGCTTTAGTGTGCATTTTACAGCTAACCAATCAGACAGGTCCAAATCCGAAAAGCATCCCAAAAAGATCAAAAAGCTGACAGCTCATGTCAAGTTTAAAGAAGGAGTGAAGAAACACCCTCAGCAATGGCTAAAGAGGGTCTAAAAGAGCAGACAAAGACCTGAAGCAAGAGAGAGTTCAATTCGCAAAGAACTTCTACTATTCGCAAAGAAGAATGGGAGCCTAGAGTTCAATTCGCAAAGAACTTCTACTATTCGCAAAGAAGAATGGGAGCTTAGAGTTCAATTCGCAAAGAACTTCTACTATTCGCAAAGAACCTTGAACTTTGCGAAAAGAAGAAAACACTCCTCGAAAAGAAGATTGAACTTTGCGAACAGAGCTTCAGAAGTCATTGAAATTTGCGAAAAGGCCCCTGAACTCTACGAGATGGCATTCTAGGGATTTGCAGCTCGTCCGAAGGGTATTTCAGGAAACTTTGCACGCGCCCCAATGCAATCAAAAGACCAGGAACATTCCGGAAGGTTCCAATCAAGATCCGAAGGCATATTCCAACCCATGTGAGTGCCCAAAGTTAAATTACCTGGCGAGAACTTCCAGAAGCTCAAGCAAATTTCAAACCCATAGAAATTGATGCTTCGGCATCCGATTGGCGAACCAGATCGAGCATTTCCATTGGCCTAAACAGATCTCGATCTCCGTGCCGAAACGTCATTGGGCAATCCAGATCTAAGGCATTCCTGATTGGTCAATCCAGCCATGCGCAGGATGGAGGAAAAAGTATAAATAGAGAAGCCATTCGCCCAAATTGGGTATCCAGATTTTAGAGTTTTCATCTCTGTTTCCCTCATAACGGTCAGATAGCTTATCTGAACCCCCAGTAATCCCTTCTTGTAGTTTACCTTTGAGAGCCATTGTGAGTGATTTGTACTTCCAAGTTGATTCAAGGCAGTAAGTCCGAGGGCTCTTCGAGAAGCTGGGATCAGAAGTCCGAGGGCTCTCTAAGAAGCCGTGCTCTGTAATTGTAATTTTGGATTTTAAAAGGTTCTTTGTAATTTGTGTCTTCTCCATTGGAGTCATGTCGAGGGTTACGAATGTTCACCTTAGTGCATTAGACTTCTTTAGATTCACTCATCCGCATGCAACTTCCTTAATTCATCACCTGCGAATTAGCGTTGGTAACCTAATTCTAGCGGCATTCTGATGATGTTCATGTTACGAACTAAAGAATAGGCCATAGCTAGGTACGGATCTGTGACCATTTAAGTGGGCGAGATCACAGTCATAAGTCTAAACCTATTCCTTAATTGGATTTATTTCTCTTACATCATTTGGTAGCAGATGAAGATTGAATCTGCTCTGTTGAACTCTGATTCTCCATTAAAATTGAGAGGCTAAAGTACATGAAGCTATTATTTCTGCATTTGTCTTATTTTAAACATCTCCCCAACTCGGATCTGGATCACGTAGTTAGTTCTTTTCTTTATTTGCTTACAGTTAAACGTGACAAATTCAACCTCCCATCTTATGTGCTTTGTAGATAGGATCAGAGGCCAGATCTGGTAGCTCAGATCTGGAGGTTTATCTTAAATTTTAAATCAATTCCCTGTGGACGATCTTTTACTCACTTACATTTAAAACTTGCTACAATTGGCCCTGATCTTGCAGGCCAGTGTTAGCCCAATGTCTTGATATCCCTTTCATAAGTTAACATCCATATAACCTAGCATTCTTTAATTCTTTAATTTTTGATTCATAATGCACACAATTATGGCACACTTGGAGCGACAACAAGTTTTGGCGCGTTCTTAGAATAGATTTTAAAATTGGTAGATCTAAGTTTTTCTATTTTGTAGATTTGATTTTTATTTTATTTTTGCTTTAAACACACTTTGTATTCCAAGTGCTTTATTAAATGTCTACTGCAGTTTTGTATAGAAAACCTGTTTTACTGTAGCACAATTTTTTTTTTATTTTTTCGAGTTTTTATTCTTTGCCTTCTAGTTATTTGACTAAATGCTGCTGCCAACCTTCTGTCTATTTGGCAAATTTGGGCGTGCTTTGAGTTTTTCTTTTATTTTGTCAATACTTGAATAAGGTCGCCGCAGTTTTGGATGTTTGCAGATCTGGAGCAATAGTCAACAAGGAGCATCTGGACCAAAAGGGGAGCAGATCTGCTTGAGTTTGCATCCCCTTCTCCTTTGTATTCATTTTCTATTTTTAAATTCTTGAGAACCAGCAATTCTGCTGTGTTTAATATTTGTTTTGATTATAATTTCTGCTGTCTTTTAGGCATGCTGATTTTTTTTTTTTTTTTACAAAACCAAATACAAAATAAAAGAAGCTGAAAACACAAATAGAAAATCTCTGAGTTGTTTCTCATTATTTTCAGATCACCATTTACCTGCCCCTCCTAGATCCCTGACCTTTGAAGAGCAGGTCTTGAGTTCACTTCAAAATCTTGGAACTCTGTCTCAGACTGTGAACCTTCACAGTCAGAGCATTAAAAAAATTGAAGAAACTCTGGGCCAACTCTCAAATTCATTGGCTAAGAGAGAAGAGGGTAAACTACCCAGCCAACCTGTGAACAATCCTAAGGGACAGTTCATGGTTGGAGAATCCTCAAATGGCCATGAGGAAATCAAAGCTGTGACTACTTTGAGAAGTGGAAGAATAATAAACAACACAGTGGGTAGTGAAGAGGAGAATGATGAAGAACAAGTGAAGGAACAACAATTTGGATAGCAATATGGCATTGATTTACATCGAAAAATTCAAAAAAATGAAAACAGTAAAAAATAACAAAATTGTTGAAAAAATGAGGAGGAGAAATTTGTTCCTCACCTCCCATTTCCCCATGCAATGAAGTCAGTTTCTCCTTTTGACAAAGGAAACACAAAATTGAGGAAATGATGGAGACATTCAAGCAAGTTAAAATTAATCTACCTCGCTTGATGCAATCAAAGTGTCCCCGCTTATGCAAAATTTCTCAAAGAGGTGTGCACCCACAAAAGGCAATCTAGGATACATTTATCCAAGAAGGCCTTTGCTATGGAGAAAATCAACCAAGTGCTATCAATTGCAACACCACCTAAGATGCAAGACCTGGAATCCCCACAATCCCTGCATCATTGGGGAGCACACCATTGAGAAAGCCTTGCTAGATCTGGTGCTAGTGTCAACTGCTTCCCTATTACATCTATGAGAAGCTAGGTGCAGGAGAATTGAAACCCACTCAAGTGGTGTTACTGAATGACAGATCCGAAAGGAAACCTATGGGGTTGATTGAAGATGTTTTGGTAGGAGTAGACAAGTTTTTCTACCTGCTGACTTTTTGGTGTTGGACATGGAACCAACCAAAAGTACCCATCCTATTAGGAAGACCATTCACAGCTACTGACTAATGCATGCATTCAATGCAGTGCGGCATCATGGAGGTGTCTTTTGGAAATATGAAAGTTAAATTGAATGTGTATAATCTTGTTACTCAACCTCAATTCTCTGGCGAGGAATGTTTCCATGTTGACATCATTGATGAATTTGGTGGAGGAGTCTTTACAAACATTTCGCAAGGTAAAGACTCCACCACAGAATTTAAAATGATTGGGGATCCGAGAAAGAAGGAAAAGGGACATCAAATTCAGCGGAGTCCGCTTGCAAGGCACTCCTGTGATCATCAAGTTCTCTCTCTTGGAGACTGCTCCTCTCCCTCTTCCACAAGTTACCAAGGTACCTTACCTTTGCCCTCTTTTCTCACCCACGAATTGGAACTCAAACAGCTCCCCAAAAATCTGAAATATGTGTTTTGGGAGATCATCAAACACTACTGTGATTATTTCTTCCTCCCTTACAAAGGAGCAAGAAGAGGAGTTGGTAGGTAGTTCTAAAAGCACACAAGAAAGCAATTGGTTTGGACCATTCTGATTTAGGAGGAATAAACCCAGTATGCATGCATAAGATCCACACGGAAGAGGATGCCAAGCCTTCTAGAGAAATGCAAAGAAGGTTGAATCCTCACATGCAAGAAGTGGTAATGAAGGATTTGCTAGATGTCAGTCATTTACCCCATTTCAGATTCTCATGGTAGCACCCACACAGGTGGTGCCTAAGAAATCTGGCATCAACATGTGTAGCAAATTGAATCTGGTAAACTTATGTCCACCGGACAAACAAGCTGGATGGAGGGTCCGCATAGACTACGAGAAAATTAAATACCATGACAAGGAAAGACCATTTCCCCTCCCTTCATTGACCAAATCCTTGATAAGCTTGCGCAAAGCTTACTATCGCTTCCTTGATGGGTACTCGTTACAACGGATCCTGTGTATCCACAGACCAAGAAAAGACCACCTTCACCGCCCTTTGGCACTTTTGCCTATAGGAGGATGCCCTTTGGTCTTTGCAATGCCCCTGCTACTTTTCAAAGATGCATGTATGCCATCTTTTCTCGACATGATTGATCAATTCATGGAGATCTTCATGGATGACTTTTCAATTTATGGAGACAGTTTTTCCCAATGCTTACACCACCTCAAGTTGGTGTTGCAAAGATGTGAAGAAACCAATTTGGTTCTAAGTCGGGAAAAGAGTCATTTTATAGTCACCAAGGCATTGTCCTAGGACATGGTCTCCCATAAAGGCATAGAGGTGGACCAAGCAAAATTGATCTAATTGCACATTTGCCTCCTTAAGCAAATCGAAGTTTCTTAGGGCATGCAGGATTTTATAGGAGGTTCATCAAAGATTTGAAAATTTCCAAGCCACTCATCATTTCATTGTGTCAAGATGTTCCTTTTGTGTTTACTAATGAATGCATGCCTTTGAGGTCCTTAAGAAATGTCGATTTCAGCTCCCATCTTGCACCCCGACTATTCTGCCCTTTGAGTGATGTGATGCATCGACTATGCCCTAGGAGCTGTCCTAGGCGGAGAAAGGATAAGCTTCCCCATGTCATAGCTTATGCCCAGATCCATGAGATGCCTAGCTCAACTACACAACAATGAGAAAGAGCCGGCCATTGTGTTTGCATTGGAAAAATTCAGGCCTTATGTTTTAGGTTCACAAATTATGGTGTTCTTGACCACCACTGCCTAAAGTACCTTGCCTAAGAAGGATACAAGCCCAGATTAATCGGTGGATCCTCCTATTACAGGGGAGTTTGATCTGATTAAGGATAAGAAAGGAGTGGAGAATGTGGTGGCGATCACTTATCCGAATTCTCAATCCGAGGATGATAGCTTACCCATTAATGAATCATTTCACGATGAGCAACTTTTGCCATCAATACCTTGTCCTTGGTTTGCAAACATAGTCAACTTCTTGGCTATTGGATGATTCCTCAACATTGGAATAGAATGGATAAAGATCTTTTCTTCTCACAAGTTAAACATTTCATTTGGGAAGATCCTTATCTATTCAAGAATTGTGAACCAAGTGATCGAAAGTGTGTCGGACCATGAATTCCACGGCATATTGTCAATGTGTCATGAACAGACTGTGGAGGCCATTTCATTAACAATAAAACAGTGCAAAATTCAATGTGGTTTCTATTGGCCCATAATCTTTAAAGATGCCTTACAAAGTAAATCTTGCGAATCGCCAAAAATCAAGGCAAGATTTCCAAAAGAAACTCAATGCCCTATGACCAATCCCGGTAGTTGAGTTGTTTGATGTTTGGGGCATAGATTTTATGGGCCCTTTCCCTTCTAATGGAAACAATTTCATCTTGGTAGTGGATTATGTCTCCAAGTGGATTGAGGCCATAGCTACCAAATCCAATGATCACAAAGTGGTTTTAAGATTCCTCAAAGACCACATTTTTCCAGATTTGGATTCCCAGAGCCATCATTAGTGATGGGGAAGCCACTTTTACCTTGACGGTTTGACTCTCTATTAAAAAGTACTCATCACTCACAGAGTAGCCACTCCCTATCATCCACAAACCGGTGGGAATGTGGAGATTTCAAATAAAGAGATCAAACACATTTTGGAAAAAAGCTGAAGAAGGACGAAAGGACTGGTCCTTTAAGCTTAATGATGCTTTGGGCATCAATCGCCTACAAGACTCCTATAGGATGTCCCCTTCGAGACTAGTTTATGGCAAGGCATGCCATCTACCAAAGAGAATTAGAATATAAGGCCTTGTGGGCAATCAAAACTTTTAATATGGATCTAGCTTCTTTGGTAACCACAGAAGCTTCAACTCAACTGAATCTGGAAGAACGAGGATGGATGCCTACACTAGCTCCAGTTGTACAAAGAAAAGGTTAAATCATTCCATGATAGGAGCCTCATGAGAAAAGAGTTCATACTGGGGTCCAAGGTATGGTTATTCAACTCTAAACTTAAATTCTTTCTCGGCAAATTGAGATCCGGATGGGAAGGGCCATACACATCATCAAGGCCTCCCTCGAGGCTGTGGATATTTCAGATCCCAAGGATGGAAGAATACTCAAGGTAAATGGTCGAGGCTCAAACCATGCATTGAAAACACCCAGAGCCCTTGTTGCCCACCTATCATCATGAATCTCCAAAAATCGATGGTAGAAAAGTGTATAATATGTTTGTACAACATTGTTTTTCCGATTTTCTTTGTTTACATCTATTTTCTTGTACGCATAGTGTAAATACACTTCAAAGTTCAAATCGCAAAGTAAAAGTACTTTTGAAAAGTTCAAAGTTCTATTTGAATTAATTTCGAGTCAGTAATGAACTACTCGAAAAGAACCATGTTCTTCGAATAGTTAAAATTTCCTTTTGAATAGAAAATGGGAGAAGTCCTGCTGAAAAGATCCTACGGAGCAGTTTACTAATTTTCGTCATTTTTCTATGAGTACAGCTAGTTTCTAACTTTGTTTCCCTATTTTGCATTCACAAATTCTGTTTTTGTATCAACACTTTTCTATTTTTTTTTTTTTTTTTTACTTTATATTCAGTCCCTTACCTTGTTTTTACTGTTTCTCTGCTATTAGCATTAGTTTCCTTCCATTTGCATAGTAATCCTTCTATTTTTTAGATTTTATTTAGCAGTTCTAGCGTTGGTTTGTTGATTTTTCTTGCATTTGTGTATCATGTTTTCCATTTCCTTGCTCATATCTTCGTTCTACATTTTATTTTCTTTGCATATAGTTTAGATTTTTCTGTTCTTAGTTTTCTTTCTTCTTTTACCTGTTGCCCCTAGTCTCTCATTGTCTAGAACATTGAGGACAATGTTCATCTTTATGGCAAGCAGGTCCTGCCCATGGGATAATTAGCATAAGGGCATCACAATCACCAAAGTAATGTGAAATGAATCAATTTACTTAAGAATCATGACAATGTGGAAATTTTAAAATTTTCTTTGCAAGAATTTAGACATTCTAAACCCTACAATATTCCACATTTCCATGATGTTAACACCAGGAAAATACACTTGTATTAGCACATAGCAAGTCCAGGAAGAGAAAAGGTAAAGATATACTTAAAAGCTCAAGGAAAAACCATAACCAAAGTGAGAATTGAGCCTATATGTTTTACATCTCTGTTGAAGAGTGACTGAGGCAACCCTTTTCTGATTCAAAGGACTGGCTGAGGCATTAGATCCACTAGAAATTAGGAAACTCCAAATCAAAACAAGCAACAACATTCATGAAACTGAGGAAAAGATCAAGGCCTTCTTTGGACTTGAGCTTAATGAGAACCAACCAAGAAAGATCGCCTTGTTTGTACCCCAATTGAGCTATAAATCCTACAATGCTTCATCAAAACACCCATTTTTCTTGCAGAACCAATGGAACCAATTCAGCCTTCCCTCACCTTGAGAATTCAGGAGTTAAAGGAGAAAGAAGTAAAGATGGAACATTTACGGGCAAATATCAAAATAAATGAAGAAGAAATACCTCAAAATGGGCGATGTAGGACCGAGAAAGTAAAAGAAAACAATGTGAAAAGAAGCAAGCAAAAAAAAGGCAAAAGGGGAACTTTATGTTGAAAATTCAAGATCAAAGGAAGAAGAAGCTGAGTACTTTGAACACGAGAATCTCAAAAGAAGCTAAACTCAAGAAGGTGGAGTCATGAACCACCTCCTTCAATTCTGACTTCTCAAAAATCCAAACACTGCTCAACCTTCCTATCCACAAACCTCACTCCACGAGCCATACAACAAACCCAAAAAGTCCTTGTGATCCAAAGTTGAGTGAACTGTCATGTGGAGATAAGCAGGTTTCCAATCTATGGTGAGGAGATGTCAAGGATGCCAAGACACGAGAATCATGCCTATGCTCATGCTTACAAATCCATTTGGGAGATGTAACTGCTCTTGAGCTTGAGTGAAAATGAACCCTTCAACAAAATCTTGATCAGTACACCCTAAGTGTTTGGGTTGGAACTTGAGCACATTAAGTATGACTTATAACCTAATTTTTATTCAAATGATGAACTCACGACACATTTGCATGATTTCTATGGCTGCTCACTGATTGGAAAGAGTGAAACATTCATAAGGTTTATAAATGTTGAAATCCCTTGCAAACAATAAACCTAAATTTCTGTTTAAACATTGATTCAAGAGTAACTAATTTTGATCTTTGATTGCTCATGGGATGACAAGGCACTAATGCCAACTGTCCCATGGAGAAGTTTGTGGGTACCTTCATGAAAACCCTCAGGAGACTTCACTCCTCCTCTAGGGATCACCTAGGGTTTAAAAGGCTTGTTGCATATGCTAAATGCACCTGTGCTTCCTACAAAAGTGGCTCTTTATTTTGCTTTTACGTTTCTTTGCTCAGGGACTAGCAAAGCTTAGGTTTGGGGGTGTGTTAAGTAGTGAAAAATACCATTTTTCACCCCTAAACATGAGCCTTGAAAGACCCTTGAGAAGACTAAATAAGTGCTTTAGTGTGCATTTCTGACTAACCAATCGACAGGTCCAAATCCAAAAGCATCCCAAAAGATCAAAAGGCGACACTCATGTCAAGTTTAAAGAAGGAGTGAAGAAGCTTCAAAGAATGGCTAAAGAGGATCTAAAAGAGAACAAAGACCAAGCAAGAGAGAGTTCAATTGCAAAGAACTTCTACTATTCAAAGAACAATGGGAGCCTAGAGTGCAATTCGCAAAGAACTTCTAGTATTCGCAAAGAAGAATGGGAGCTTAGACTTCAGTTCGCAAAGAACTTGTACTATTCGCAAAGAACCTTGAACTTCGCAAAAAGAAGAAAACACTCCTCAAAAGAAGATTGAACTTTGCGAGCGAGCTTGAAAGTCATTGAACTTTGCGAAAAGGCCCCGAACTCTGCGAAATGGCATTCGAGGATTTGCGGCTCGTCCAAGGGTATTTCAGGAAACTTTGCCGCCTAATGCAATCAAAAGACCAGGAACATTAGGAAGGTTCCAATCAAGATCCAAGGCATATTCCAACCCATGTGGCGCCCAAAGTTAAATTACAGCGGGGAACTTCCGGAAGCTCAAGCAATTTCAAACCCATAGAAATTGATGCTTACGGCATCGATTGGCGAACGGATCGAGCATTTCCATTGGCCAAAACAGGTCCGGATCCCGTGCTCAACCCTCATTGGGCAATCGGATCTAAAGCATTCTGATTGGTCAATCCGACCATGCGCAGGATGGAGGAAAAGTATAAATAGAAGCCATTAGCCCAAATTGGGTATCCAGTTTTAGAGTTTTATCTCTGTTTCCCTCATTCGGTCGGATAGCTTATCCGAACCCCTGTAATCCCTTCTTGTAGTTTACCTTTGAGAGCCATTGTGAGTGATTTGTACTTCCAAGTTCGGATTCAAGATCAGAAGTCCGAGGGCTCTCTGAGAAGCTCGATCAGAAGTCCGAGGGCTCTCTAAGAAGCCGTGCTCTGTAATTGTAATTTTGGATTTTAAAAGGTTGTTTGTAATTTGTGTCTTCTCCATTGGAGTCATGTCGAGGGTTCTGAATGATCACCTTAGTGCATTAGACTTCTTTAGATTCACTCATCCGCATGCAACTTCCCTTAATTCATCACCCCTGTGCGAATTAGCATTGGTAACCTAATTCTAGCGACATTCTGATGATGTTCATGTTACGAACTAAAGAATAGGCCACACTAGACGGATCTGTGACCATTTGAGTGGAGATCACGACCATAAGTCTAAACCTATTCCTTAATTCGGATTTATTTCTCTTACATCTGTGCTGGTAGCCAGATGAAGATTGAATCTGCTCTGTTGAACTACAGATTCTCCATTAAAATTCAGAGGCTAAAGTACATGAAGCTATTATTTCTGCATTTGTCTTATTTTAAACATCTCCACAACTCGGATCTGGATCATGTAGTTAGTTCTTTTCTTTATTTGCTTATAGTTAAACGTGACAAATTCAACCTCCCATCTTATGTGCTTTGTAGATAGGATCAGAGGCCAGATCTGGTAGCTCAGATCTGGAGGTTTATCTTAAATTTTAAATCAATTCCCTGTGGACGATCTTTTACTCACTTACATTTAAAACTTGCTACAATTGGCCCTGATCTTGCAGGCCAGTGTTAGCCCCAATGTGCTGATATCCCTTTCATAAGTTAACATCCATATAACCTAGCATTCTTTAATTCTTTAATTTTTGATTCATAATGCACACAATTATGGCACACTTGGAGCGACAACACTGACCACTCAGCCCTAAAATACCTTCTGTCTAAGAAGGACACCAAACCAAGATTAATCAGGTGGATCCTCCTATTACAGGAGTTTGATTTACAGATCAAAGATAAAAAGGGTGTGGAGAATGTGGTGGATGATCACCTGTCTAGAATTTTAACTGTTGAGATTGATAGGCTGCCTATCAATGAATTTTTCCCTGATGAGCAACTTTTTGCTATCAGAATACACACCCCTTGGTTTGCAAACATAGTCAACTTTTTGGCTACTAGAAAAATTCTTCAACATTGGAATAAAATGGATAAAGATCTTTTCTTCTCAAAGGTTAAACATTTTATTTGGGAAGATCCTTATCTGTTTAAGATTTGTGCAAACCAAACAATAAGAAGATGTGTCCCTGAAGAAGACTTTCATAGGATACTTTCTATGTGTCATGAACAGGCCTGTGGAGGTCATTTTAGTGGCAACAAAACTGCTGCAAAGGTTTTGCAGTGTGGATTTTATTGGCCTACACTTTTCAAAGATGCTCTATAGCACTGTAAGTCTTGCCAGAACTGCCAGAAATTGGGCATCATTTCCAAGAGAAACTCCATGCCTTTACAACCCATTTTGGTAGTTGAATTGTTTGATATTTGGGGGATATACTTCATGGGTCCCTTTCTTCCTTCCAATGGGTGTAATTTCATCTTAGTGGCTGTGGATTATGTATCCAAATGGGTTAAAGCCACAGCCACTAAAACCAATGATCACAGAGTGGTTCTGAAAATTTTAAAGGATAACATTTTTTCCAGGTTTGGTTTTCCCAGAGCTATTATCAGTGATGGGGGAAGCCATTTTTGTAATAAATATTTTGAAGTTTTATTGAAAAAATACTCTGTGACTCATAGAGTAGCTACTCCATATCATCCACAAACCAGTGGACAAGTGGAGATTTCCAATAGAGAAATCAAACATATACTGGAAAAGACTGTGAAGAAGGACAGAAAGGATTGGTCCTTTAAGCTGAATGATGTATTGTGGGCATATAGGACAACCTATAAAACCCCAATTGGCATGTCCCCATTCAGATTGGTCTATGGCAAAGCATGCCATTTACTAGTGGAGTTAGAATATAAAGCCTTTTGGGCTATTAAAATATTGAACATGGATCTGACTACTGCTGGTAATCACAGGAAACTGCAACTTGCTGAGTTGGAGGAGTTGAAAAAGGAGCAGAAATTGGCTGAAATACCATTTGGTAGGCTGATCACAGCCCTACTAAGAGCCAAATTTGACATTGATGAGCAAGAACCATTTGAAGTTATCTCCTCATGCTTTTGGGAAAAAGGCTTGGACTACAAGTCAAGCAATGTTAAATAGAATGAGGGAGGAAGTGGAGCCTGCCCCTGTAGCTACCTTAGAACCTGCTTTGCCAGACCCTGTGGTGACCAGCCCTTCAGCTGCACCCATTCTTGAAGAAGTTGTCCTTCCTGTGGTGACCAGCCCTTCAGCTGCACCCATTCTTGAAGAAGCTGTCATTTTACCCTCCTCACCTAGCCCAGCTCCTGCCACTTCACCCATTCTAGCAGTCCCATCTCCCATAACCACCATTATCCCAATTGCAGGCTCCCCCTCTACACCAACCACTCCAGCCATACTCACACCACCAATTTCTCCCAATAATGCCGAAGACCTGGCCACAGATTTTATTGAACAATCTCCTAGCACTCCTCTTCTCCAAAGCCTCTCAAGTTCACCTACTCATTCAGCTCATACACCTAAAATAACTCATACCCCTGAACCTGAGATTTTTACTACAGAGGCTTATTCATCAATGATGGGGTATATTTTTGAAAACATTGGGCTTGAATCTATCCCTATACCTGACCCTCCTCATTTCACTCATTTGGCTACTTCACCTTTTACAGCCATTTCACCCATTGCACCTCAACCATCCACTTCAGTTTTACCAGCCCCTACTATGCATACCACACCCACACCTGAATCAATTAGCCAAATATTTACCTTTCTCCAATCCATCCAAGCCCAACTACAGATCAACACAAACAATCGGTCTGTGACCAATGCCCTTCTCCAAACCTTAGCCTCCACATCCCACACAACTACCTTAGCCACTGTACCTGCTATTGATGACCATGCTACCCAAACAGAACCTGAGGTAGTATTGGTTGATCCCCCCACCCTGACCACTACTGCCCATGCTACCTAAACAGAACCTGAGGTAGCTCTTGTAGAGTCCCCTTCACCTCTCCTCACTTTCTCTGATCAAGCCAATCAGACAGACCCTGAGATTATTCTGTTGGATTCCTCTTCTCCCACTCCCACTGCTGGGATACCTTTGGTCCCCTACCACTCCATTCCCATTCCCAGATTTGCTGCCCTCAAAAAGGCTATGGAAGAGAACCCATAAATTCGTCGTGATGTCATAAAAGGGTTAGCTGATTTGCGAGCTTACATTAGAACCCCTTTTGAGAACCAAATTCGGAAATTAGAGTTGTTCATGAAATTTGAAAGAGAAAATCACGGGGACCTCTTTGGGTCAAACTTTTCAGATGGTTAAGAGTGAGCAGCACAAGGTGACCATGTTGCAAGCACAGCTTGAACAGGAAAAATTGAGGACTACTAGACTTGGAAAGTGCATTGGCCTCACTAAAAAGATCAAATAAGAGGAATACACTGAGCTGCAAAACACAATCCAGGAGAAGGCTAAATCGAGTTCAGACTCCAATACTGACTCTAGTTCTGACTCTGACTCGATTCGATCCCATTGAACCAACTTATGATACAGACTTTGACCCCAGTTATTAGAATCCATTGTACATATCTATTTTATGAGTCTATAATATAAAATTTTGGTTTTGTGTTAATGCATTGTACATACATTGTGCATTTCTTTTCTTTCTTCTTGTCATTATGATTGTTTGTTCTTTTCTTTGCTAATACACTTCGGACCAGTGCGGACCCTGCTCACCATAAGTTTGGGGGCGTGGCAGAAATGCCAATAAGTGAGTTAACATTAATGCAGCTGATCATCAGTAGAATTTTTAAAAATAAAGTGATTTCACACCTGAAAAATGAGGAAGTTAAAACTTTTAAAACTGATTTTTAGTGTAATTCCAATACCTTCATGAAGGGAATGTCAGAAAATTTTCAAAATAAAGAAATTGATGTTTTAGTAAACCTAAAAGGAGAGAAAACAGTGATGATATACTTCAGGAATTTGATAGAAAACCACACCCAGTGAGATTTGAGCCTACAGACATGTATTCTTTGGAGGTATGAATTGGCAATTTTTTCTGCTCTTGGGACTGTTTGAACCCGCTTTTTTTCACTAGAAGTGACACATATTCAAATTGAAATAACTTGACAGCAATCATGATATTAAAGACATGATGTAAGGCCTCCTTTTGGACAGTTTGAACCTTACAAAGCCCCACCTTTTGGGACTGCCCAAGATACACACCATTTGAGCTTTATAAATCTAAGATTTCTTTGAAACCTCATCAAATAACCTCATCAACCTCATTTAGCCTAATCCTCACTCTGAGAACTCAGAAGATAAAGGCAAGGAAGCTAAAGAAAGGAGAATTGAGTAATAGTTTGATAAAAGAAGAAGAATCATAATTGAAAGCAATAATGTATCAGCAGAAGAAATGTGGCACTCCAATCAATGTTACCTTGATAAAAAAAAAAAAAAAGGAAAAGGAGAAGGCATTTCATTGGAAGTTTGAAAAAGAAAGAGAAAAAGATGGCCACTTTGGCTCTGAAAATTCAAAGAAGAAGATGAAATTGTGCTGAATTGAAGAAGTTGTGTCTATCACCTCCTTACCTTGACTGACTTCTCAATCTCGAACTCCATTTCACCCCTTTATTCTTGATAAATTTCACCCATAAGCCACATTACAACCCAAGTAAAGTCCTTGCTGATCAATGATGGATTGAGCTGTCACATGGAGATAAGGTTTTGTGTAATCTATGGTGAAAAGAGCAGTGAATTCAGAACTAAAGAGCAATGCCTATGCTCATGCTTACAGTCCTATTTGAGGGTTGTAACTGGTCTTGAACCGTGTGAAATAGTACAACCCTCTTATTTGCATGTTGAGTGAAAATCCTAGAGAGAGTTGGGTTTGAAATCAACTCATTGGGGTAACATCAAAACTGAATTCTCAAATAGAAGGCAAGCTTTTCATTAATTTTTCTCTTAGAAACTTTTTGACACAAATCAAGTGAATGGTAAAAGAGTTACAGCAGAATTTCAGCTTTGAACTGATATTTTCGTGAAAATCCTCTTATAACTTGGCTGATGCAGGTGTGAATAATCTGATTGGATGAAAGTCTACTTTAACAGAACTGCATTGATATTAACTGATTTATTGGAGAAGTTTGTGGGTACCTTCACTGAAAACCCTCAGGGGACTTCACTCCTCCACTAGGGATCACCTAGGGGTTTAAAAGGCTTGTTGCATATGCTAAATGCAACTGTGTTCCCTACAAAAGTGGCTTTTTATTCTATTTTTAATTCTGTCTTTGCTCAGGGACTAGCAAAGCTTAGGTTTGGGGGTGTGTTGAGAACTAGAAAATACCATTTTCCACCCTTTAACCTAGGCCTTGATAGACCCTTGAGAGAACTAAATAAGTGTTTTAAGTGCTTGTGTTACAGCTAACAAGAAAGATAGGCTTAACCATGAAAGTAGCCTAAAAGTGCCAAAAAGATGATAATCCATGTTGATCTAAAGGAAGAAAGAGAAGGGACAACCTAACTAGCTGTCAAAATGCCTGAACTGAAGAGGCAAAGACCTAGTCTCAACCCAGAAAAGAAATATGGAGCAATTCGAACAGAAGAATGCACTATAGAGTGCTTTTCAAAAAGAACCTGAACTTTGCGAAAAGAACTAAAAGCTCCAGGCTTAGTTTTCGAAGAGCACCTGAACTCTTCGAAAGGATGTTTGACCTATTCGAAAAGAAGAGAACTCCTTGCGAACAGAACCTGAACTTTGCGAAAAGAGCTTCAGAAGTCACAGTACCTTGCGAAAAGTTCCCTAAACTATGCGAAATGGTATTCTGGAGATTCCTAGCTTCTACAAGGGTAATTCAGTAATCTTTTACATGCGCCCCAATGCATTTAAAAACCCAAGGACATTCCAGAAGATTCTAAGCACGAAGCAAAGGCATATTCCACCCCATGTGAGCGCCCAAAGATGAAATCACTTGGCAGGAACTTCTAGAAGCTCTAACAGATTTTCAAATTGCATAATATAAGTGATGCTTCTATCGCCTGATTGGCTGAACCAGATCGAGCAATTCTGATTGGCCAGAATAGATTTGGATCCTTGTGCTCGACTCCTATTGGCTGATATAGATCTAACCAATTCTGATTGGTTGATGCACATCTGAAATGGACTCAGGGAAAACTATAAATAGATGAACTATTTGCCCAATTTGGGCATCCAGATTTTGAGTTTCATTTCTATTCCCCCATTTCCAAATCAGCTAGCTTGTCTGAAACCCTTGTAAGAGCCTAACTTTTACTTACAATTGAGAGCTGTGAGATACCTCTGTAATTCAAAAGAGAATTGTATTCAAGACTACAAATCTGAGAGCTGTTTAAGCTGTGCTCTGTAATTGTAAATGTGAATTTGAAAAGGTTGCTGTAAACCGTACGTTCTCAATTGGATTCGTGTTAAGGGTTCCCTCTGATCTTCTTATTGCACTAGACTCCTTTAGATTTACTGTTTTTCGTGCAACTTCCCTTGATTCATTAACCCTGTGGGAATTAGTGTTTGTAACCTAATCTCTCACAGCATTTGTAGTGATATTTCTTATTCTGAATTAAGGGTTTAGATTAAAGACTATTGGATGGTCTGTGGCCATTGAAGTGGACAGACCATAGCCATAAGCCTAAATTTAATCCTTGAGGTAGATTTATTTCTCTTGCATCTGTGCTTGTAGCCAGATGAAGATTGAATCATTTCTCATTTGATCTGCAGTCATTCTCATTGTGTTTCAAGGACCAAATCAAAGTTAGATATTATTTCTCCATTTTTATAAGTTTACATCAAACCCCCCCAACTCAGATCTGGATCATTTAGTTTAACTTTTACTTTTATCATTTAGTTTAACGTGACAAATTCAACCTCCCATCTTATGTGCTTTGTAGATAGGATAAGAGGCCAGATCTGGTAGCTCAGATCTGGAGGTTTATCTTACATTTTAAACAAATTCTCTGTGGACGATCTTTTACTCACTTACATTTAAAACTTGCTACAATTGGCCCTGATCTTGCAGGCTAATTCACTTCTCTCTGTGCTGATATTTCTTTATTCTTTTTAATTTTCCAGATTCAGTATAACTTAGCATTTGCATATCTGTTTTCAAAACACAAATAAATCATGCACACTAGAATCACCAATAGTACCTACACCATCTATGGAGCCCCAAGTGGAATTAACTAAGAAAAAGGTTCCCCCTGTGAAGAAGGCCAAATCTGTGGCCTCTGATGCCCATGCTCCAAAGAAGAAATATGCCCCTAAGAAGAGGGCCAGAGACCACCCAACTGCTAAGAACCCTGAGAAATCCAAGAAAAATCAAAAGAAGGGCCAGGAAAAGGCCCTTGAGTTTGTCCTTGTGGTTGCCCTTGAGGAGGAGGAAGATAATGAGTCACTCCTAATCCCCTCTGAATTTGTGGCTGCAATTAAGTTTGAGACAGAGACTGCCTTTGATAAGGCCTTCTTTGAGGAACAACCAGAGACAGTTGATTCAATTGAATACCTAACCAAGGCCACACTACTACCCCTTCTCAGGCCCCCACTACAGCTGATCTTCCCTAGACTAGTGCAACTATTTTACCAGAACATAAGGGTGAAGACTGGAGATGATGAGAACCCTACAATGCTGGTATTGATAGATGATTTTAAGATGTTATTTAACAAAGCAGCCATTGCTGAGATTCTTAGTATTCCAGCCAAATACAGACCAGAGTGTGGCTTGGGTCCTCCTCTAAAATGCCACCATCCCTGAAATTACCAAGGAGCTCAATGGAGGGATCATAGCCTCTAGGGTATCAATAAGGAAGAGAGACTTGCACCCTAGTCTGAGGTTTATAGATGGGGTACTGAGAAAAACTGTCTATTGCTCTTGGCACCAACAGGAGAGGAAGTTCTCCATTGTTGATGCCCTCTACTCCTTCCATTGCAACTACTACATAGATGTTGCAAAGCTCATCTTGAAGGAATGAAGGATATACATGAAAAGGTGAAGAGGGAGCAGAAACTCCATTCCTTGCCCTACTGCAGGCTCATTACAACCCTGCTGTAGCTGGGAGGCTACCACCTTAACATGAATGAGAAAACTCTCAATTTGGCCCCCAACAAGTGTGGAAAGAAGCAGTGGGGCATCAGTCGTACCTTGATTGAAAAGAAGAAGAAGAACAAGAAAGAGGAGCTGCTAGCTTAGGCAGCCCCAACAATTCAAGAAGTAGTTGTTGCTGTTGCTGCCTCTATTGCAACCAGCTCTGTTGCTGACTCTCAAGCAGCCACCTCAAGTGTGCCAGCTATCCCCACCTCCATTTCCTTGCCAGCCATACACCCATTACCTCTGTAACAGCAACCTCATTACCTCAGCAACCACTTATTACTTCATCACCCATAACCTCCATACTCACTTCCATTCCCATGCCAGCTATTGTGCCAGCTAGTACTACCTCAACCATTACTACATCACCTACATCAACCATCCTTGAACCAATTCTACCAATTTTCCCTGCATACCCCAGCCCACCTATTAAAGTCATATACACCAAAAAGAAAACCTCACAGACCACCAAAGCCCCACTCAACCTCCCCAGCCGATTACCTTACCAGCACCTACCCTCTTACCTCAGTCCATTCAAATTCAAGAGCCCCCAACCACCACTGATCTACCATCACCATCACCTCCATCTCCATTCCACTATGTTGAACCTGAGCCTCAAATTCTTGACATCCCACACAGCTCTCCTATTTCCTCACCTTAGCCCATTGGAACCTCTACACACACTGTAACTGAACCCTTGGGCCAATCCATTCCTTATCTCCCATCCCATGACCAAGACCACTTCTAATCACAGGGATACTCAACAATGATGGACTCCATCATAGGGGACATCATCTATGAGTTCACCCCTCTGCCGGATTCACCACAACCCCATCACTTTACCCCTGCCCCTACTTCACCACAGGCAACCAACTTCCAGTCTGCACCCACTTCACCATTTCAACTAATTATAACCACCCAACCCTCAGCCCCTATCATTGCTGATCCCCTCCCCCAAATCCTTAACCTCCTCCTTTCCCTTCAAACCCAAGTGCTAGCCAACACCCAATCCCAAACATCCATTGAGGCCAACCTTCAAGCCATGCACTCCACCTTCAAAACCAGGCATCCATTCAATCTAGTTTACAAACCATCCAATCAACCTTATCAACCTTAACCCAACCTTCCCAACAACCATTTACCCCTCCACCTACCCGTATACCTACAGCACGCCCATCTACCCCACCCTTAACCTTAGCAGCAACACCTATTTCTGCTACACACATTGAACCTGTTCTAGAAGCTCGTACAATAACATTTACCAATGCCTCAACCCAAACTAACCTTGAATCTAAACCTGAACCCCAACCTACAGCTCCACCTATAGTAGCAGCATCAGATGCTGCCACAGATGTGGAAAACCTATTCCCCACCTCCTCAATTCCAACCCAAACTAACCCTGAGGTAATAGACCTCACAGAACCTGAACTTGAAGTCCGCCATCCAATACCCTCAACCTCCACCCTACCCAAGCCATCATCCATCCCTTCATCATTGTTAGCTGGCCCTTCTTTAACTATTGTGTAGCACATACTACCTACCTCTTTCAACCCCATGGCCCCATACTCCACCCTCTTAAGAGCAATACAAGAAAATGCCTACATCAAGAGGGATGTTATTAGAAGTATGGCAGACCTCAAAACCATAGTTAGGCAGCCCGTCCTAGATCAAATCAAATTTGTGGAACTCACTTATAAGATGGAGAAAAGTGACTCAAACATGGTGGGAGAGAAACACTACTAAAATACAATGAAGAGAAGAATAGAGCTGATGGGATGGAGGATGTAATCAAGAATCTGTAGGTGACCGTGAGATTGGTGGAGGAGAGGGCCAATGATTATGCTAGGACTGTTGTAGCATTGCAGCAGACCTTATCTGATATTGGTGACAGAGATTTAGCAGAAGCAACTGCCAAACTCTTCACTACTGCTGCCTCTTCCCTGCCAACTGCCCAAAAACCCAAAGAGCTAAGAAAACTCAATCTTGGCATCAACATAAAGGAGCCTGCTTCAAAGCTAGAGCCAACTCGTAAGAAGAGGAGCAACACCAAGCAAAGGAGGACTACTTCAAAGAGATCCTAGTCCACTACTGCTGCTCTCAAGAAAGCAAAAGGCAAAGGTGTCCAAGACAAGGCTGATACAGCAAAAAATCCAGATGATTAGATTTGAACATGTAGTTAGTTAGAATGTTTTTGTAGAATCTTTTTGTAGTTATTTTCACTTGCATTGTACAAATTCCTATGTTATAAATGAAAATTCTCTTTGATAGCTTTATGTGAAATTTATTTGGTCTACTTTATTTTGCTATTTATTTGTTATTTATTTGTTTATTTATTTTACTTGTTTGTGTGAGTGTGGTTTGCTACTTTTACTTACCTTATTTGTTGTCTTCTTTTTACCAAAATTCCCTGCTATACATGTCCTTTATCTTTGAACCAGTGAGGACACTGTTCCTCATAGGTTTAGGGGTGTGACAAGGTTTGCCAATGATGTAGTTAACCTAAGTGCTGCAAAACAAAAGAAGTAAGATAGAAATAGAGCTGTTTTCACCTAAGAAATTTTGAATATGAGGAAATTTAAAATTCTGTAGACCTTTATGCATTAAAAGCTTTTAAAATTTAACATTTTCATGAGGTGAACATCAAGAAAACTCATTTGTGTCTGCACTTACTGAACCATCAAAGAGAGAAAAAGGTAAGGACATGCCTATGAGTTCGATGGAAGACCATACCTAGTGAGATTTGGGCCTACAAAAATTTCTCTTTGAGGAGAGTCTAAGGTAATTCTTTTTGCTCTAAGGACTGGCTGAGTCTATTTCCTCACTAAAAGTTAGGCATCTCCAAGTTGAAACAACTGACAGTACCCATGACATTTAGGAAAGGATCAAGGCCTTCTCTTGGACAGTTTGAGCTTAAAGATACCAAACCTAGTAACCTGCCCTTGTGTATACACCTTTTGAGCCTTAATTTCCAGTTTTCTTTAAAATACACCACGGTATTTGCACCTAAACTTGTGGACCTAATTCAAACCTACCCCCACTTTGAGAGTTCAGAAGGTAAATGAGGAGTTGAAGATGGACAAGCTAGGGTCAACATTTGGTGAATGGGGAAGAAACACAATAAGGAGGATAATAGTGTAGCAGCAGGGAGGAAGAGGGTGGCATTTCAGAAAAATAAAAATAGAAAGAAAAGGAAAATGTATCCAAAAGAAAAAATATATATATAATGAAAAGGAATAGAGAGGAATCAAGAGGGAATTTTATTGCAAAAAGTATAAATAAGAGGAGAAGCTGGCCACTTTAAGTCTGAAAAATATCAAAGAAAATGAAATATGCTAAAATTAAAAGAAGGTGAAGTCATGAATCACCTCCTTCACCTGCTGATTTCTCAATTTTGCATCCTTTTCACCCTTCCACTCTTTGTAACCTAAACCAATAAGCCACATTACAACCCAGTCATAAGTCCTTGTAATCCTAAGTTGAATGAGCTGTTATGTGGAGAAAAGGAATTGTCAAATCTATGGTGAGAAATAGTTAATAATGTTAAAATTTAAGAGCCTTGCCTATGCTCATGCTTGCAGACCCATTTGCGGGTTATAACTACTCTTGAGCTTGTGTGAAAATGAAAACCCTCAAAATTCTTTGTGAGAGACTGCCCTGGTAAGCATTGGGTCTGACATTATATGTATTGGGCATTGCCTACACCAAATTTTTGAATTGATCATGAGCTTAGTACTGACATATACTTGATGTTTTTCTTGTTGTGAGCTGATTGGAAGTGATGTGCATACATGTAAGAGTTTTTATGTTAAAAGGTCTGTGCATTTCATTTCTTAAACTCCTCACATTTTGAAAAGAATCAAGGGTGGACTGATGCTCCGATTATTGAATACTGATTTGGTGATGTTGCACTTTTATTAATTATTTTCATTGGGAAGTTTGTGGGTACCTTCACCGAAAACCCTCAGGAGACTTCACTCTAGGGATCACCTTGGGGTTTAAAAGGCTTGATGCATAAGCTAAATGTATCCATGCTCCCTATGAAAGTGGCATTTACATTTCTAGAGTAATTGTTTAAATTTTCCTTTGCTCGAGGACTAGCAAACAAAAAACATGTTGGTTATTTCTTAGAGTGCTGCCTTGTTAATGGTGAGAAAATAGTGGTGAAGAAATATAAATTAAAAAGTGAAGAAATAAAAATTTGTTAAAACAACAAATCTGAAATACACAACCTTAAGATACAAGGCTATTGTAGCAAGTTTTGAGTAACTAAGAGTTTGTCCCACAGAGAAATTGATCTAGAACCCAAAATGGGTTATGTTAGTAGGCCTCCAGATCTAGCTACAGATCTGACAATCCTAGAGAAAGGGAGTTGGGTTTCATAACTACACTAAATTAATATTAAAAGAAGGGAAATAAAGTTCAGTCCTATCCTAAGAAAAGGGTTATGAAGAAGGTGGTGCTAGTGTGTGTTAAAATAAAGATAAAAATGATGGGAAGTAGGCAATTAAGCTAAGGTTAATTCAGCTATGTATAGGGTTGTCTCTGCAGCAGTCCTTCAAATGGCTACAAGTACATCTGCAAGGAAGAAGTATCTAACTTAACCCTTATGGTTTGACCTGGTCTCTGATGGCTATAACCTGTCCACTTCAATGGTCACAGGCTATCCATTAGGTAGGATCAAACCACATGAATTAAATCAGAAAACCAATCTGATCCAATGGAATAGACTGATCTTAAGGCTGTAACCTGTCCACTTAAATGGTCATAGATTATCCAATAGATGTCCTCCACCTAATGGCTCAAATCACATCATGAAAATCATTGCAGAACCATGTATGCCAGGCTACAAGCTCTGGCACCCATGGGAGCAAATAGTTCTTGAAGAACTAGTGGAAACCACAACAGTTTAAAAGCTATTTGGAGACTTAAATGCAGCTGATCATTGCAATGACTTAACTCACAAGCCTATAATCTCTACAGAGAAATCAGATCTATCATCTAATGTTGGTCAAGTAAAATAGAGGGGAGCTTGTTCCTGCAACAATCTCTCACAAGGCTACAAGCTCAAGTGCAGAGGAAAGGAATCCCTCTCAGATCTGTGGCTTGGAATCACCCTAGGGCTATAGTCTATCCTCTTGAATGGTCACAGGCTATTTACAGAGGTTATCCACACCATAGAAGACTGAGATGGAACATGAAAATTACTGCTACCACCATGATCCCAGGGCTACAAGTTCAATTTTCCGTGGGTATTTCAAATCAGCTCAAATCCTATATGCATGACATAGATTGAACAACACTATGGGCAAATAGAAAAATAATAGATTAAATAAATATTAAAATACACATTCATTAATTAAACCAATACTTACAATAATATGTCCTCAAGGCATCAGCCTTGTGCATAACAACTCATTAACAACTCCCAATGTTCACAAGACCCATTACAAAACTGATAAAACTAGGCCTAATTGATTACAGAGAACATAGCCAGCAAGTATTGGGTTAAGGAAGAAGAAGAAAAATGGAAAAAGAGGTGATCAAACCCTAATCCTAATCTGCTCGAGCTCACAGCTGACTGAGGTTGAAGGAGAGATGATTTTCTAAGTTATATTTATAGCTTATATACTCAGTCCATAATGCCTTGGCTAAAGGAAGATTAAACCCTAATTTTCTAATAGACGTGGCTTGGTTACAACCTTAGGATGCCTTGGGATGTGTGTGTCAAGATCAGGGCCTCGAGATGTGTGCCCTAGACCTGGGGAAATCCCCAAAAGGTCCCTACATATGAAATGAGAAGTGGAGAGCCCGAGCTTCACGGGGCTGACTCTGATTCATTAATTCAGTTGCGTAGAGAGCATAGTGTTCATGAGGTCAGACTTCACTTGGAAGGTTTATCACTCACATAGAAGGCCTTTAATTACTTGCGTAGCTACTTTGGCTTTTAATGCACTTGCGAGGAAGAGTTTGCATTGTTGTGGCTCTGCTCACGCAGTAGAGCTTCAGGTACTTCTTGTCGCGAGGGTCTCGTGTGGAAGACATTCAATCTCACTCGGCTCCTTCTGAATTGGGTAGCACAACTCGCACAGAAGGCTTTAGGCTTTTATGAGCGCGAGAGCTGAGCGAGGTAATTTTTAGAGCTCTCTCTCCTCTTGAACTACGCGAGAGCTGTGCGAGCTTTCTTGAATTCTTTAATGCAAATTGATCTCGCGAGACTGTGCGCACGGCTATGTGGGCTTGATCCTCACGAGGGCATCGCGGGTTAGATTTCTGAAGGTTGTAGTGTGCGAGAACTTCACGAAGACTTTAAGTGTTGAGAGCATAAGAAGTGCGCGACTGCTACGCGAAGTAACTCACTGAGACAACTACTTCACTGAGTGTGTGAGTTCCGTGCGAGTTCATTTGTGCTGCATGTATCAGGTGCGTGAGGAGACTTTGCTGCAAACTTAAACAGCGCGAGGTACACTTGTGACTGCGTGAGATAACATACTTCTGCTTCTCTGTTGCATGCTGCTATTGCTGTTGCACATTTCTCCACTCAAATCCATATTTCTCTCATCTGCGAGACTTCTTTGGTCCACCTTGACATGCAAACTAGTCACCATGTTGTGTACGACCATGGTGTTCCATCAGTCTTTGGCTCAGCAATCATCCTTGGCTTGAATTCCCTCTCTTTTTGGCTATACACACTTTATAACTAAGCTACAATTGTTATTATTGATTAAAAAATATACTCAACAAAGGATTATTAGAGAGCTACAAGGAGTAGTGAAGGCTAGGTTAAGAAGTAAAAAGTGGTACTTTTCAATGAATAACACACCCCCAAACCTAATCTTTGCTAGTCCTCGAGCAAAGCAAAATTTAAACAATTACTCTAGGAATGTAAATGCCACTTTCGTAGGGAGCACATATATATTTAGCTTATGCATCAAGCCTTTTAAGCCCCTAGTTGATCCCTCCTGGAGGAGTGAAGTATCCTGAGGGTTTTCAGTGAAGGTACCGACAAACTTCTCAATGAAAATAGTTAACAAAAGTGCAACATCACCAAATCAGTATTCAAGAATCAGAGCATCAGTCCACCCTTAATTCTTTTAAAAATGTGAGGAGTTTAACAAATGAAATGTACATACCTTTTAACATAAAAACTCTTACATCAACATCAATTCGAAAAATATTACATGCAATGTCAGTCCCAATGCTTACCCAGGGCAGTCTCTCACAATGAACTTTGAGGGTTTTCATTTTCACACAAGCTCAAGAGCAGTTATAGCCCCCAAATGGTTCTGCAAATAATGAGCATAGGCAAGGCTCTTAAATTCAGGCATCATTGACTATTTCTCACCATAGATTGGACAACTCCATATCTCCACATAACTGCTCATTCAACTTAGGATCACAAGGTCTTATGGCTGGGTTGTAATGTGGCTTATGGGTGTAAGTTACAAAGAGTGGAAGGGTGAAAAGAATGCAAAATTGAGAAATCAGCAGGTGAAGGAGGTGATTCATGACATTACCTTCTTTTAATTTCAGCATATTTCATCTTCTTTAATATTTTTCAGACTTGAAGTGGTCAGCTTCTCCTCTTATTTTTACTTTTTTCAATGAAATTCCCTCTTGATTCCTCTCAATTCCTTTTCATTATATATATATATATATATATTTTTTTTTTTGTCTTTTAGATATATTTTTCTTTTCTTTTTGTTTTTATTTTTCTAAAATGCCACCCTCTTCTTCCCAACAGCCACACTGTTGTCCTCCTTGTTGTATGTCTTTCCCATTCACCAAGTATTGACCCTAGCTTGTCCATCTTCAACTCCTTCTCCTTTACCTTCTGAACTCTTAGAGTGGGGGTAGGTTTGAATCAGGTTCACAGGTTTAGGTGCAAATACTCTGGTGTATTTTAAATAAAATTGGAAATTAAGGCTCAAAAGGTGTATGCACAAGGGCAGGTTACTAGGTTTCGTATCTTTAAGCTATAACTGTCCATGAGAAGGCCTTGATCGTTTCCTAAATGTCATGGGTACTCTCAGCTATTTCAACTTGGCGATGCCTAACTTTTAGTGAGGAAATAGACTCAGCTAGTCCTTAGAGCAAAAAGAATTGCCTAAGACACTCCTCAAAGAGAAAAAATTTTGTAGGCCCAAATCTCACTAGGTATTGAACTCATAGGCATGTCCTTACCTTTTTTTCTCTTTGATGGTTCGCTAAGTGCTGACACAAATGAGTTTTCTTACTGTTCACCTCATAGAAATATTAAATTTTAAAAGCTTTTAATGCATAAAGGTCTACAAAATTTTAAATTTCCTCATATTCAAAGTTTCTTTGGTGAACACAGCTATATTTCTATCTTACTTCCTTGGTTCTGCTGCACTTAGGTTAACTACATCATTGGTAAACCTTACCACACCCCCAAACCTATGAAAAACAGTGTCCTTACTGGTTTAAAGATAAAGGACATGTGCAACAGTGTATTTTGGTAAAAAGAAGACAACAAAATAGGTAAGTAAAAGTAGCAAACCATACTCACATAAATAAAGTAGGCCAAATAAAGTTCACATAAAAGCTATCAAAGAGAATTTTCATTTATAACACAGAAATTTGTACAATGCAAGTGAAAATAACTACAAAAAGATTCTACAAAAACATTCTAACTAACTACATGTACAAATCTAATCATCTAAATTTTCTGCTGTATCAGCCTTGTCTTGGACACCTTTGCCTTTTGCTTTCTTGAGAGCAGCAGCAGTGGACTGGGATCTCTTTGAAGTAGTCCTCTTTTGCTTGGTGCTGCTCCTCTTCTTAGGAGTTGGCTCTGGCTTTGAAGCAGGCTCCTTTATGTTGATGTCAGACTTGATTTTTCTTGGCTCTTTGGGTTTTTGGACAGTTGGCAGGGGAGGGCAACAACAGTGAAGAGTTTTGCAGCTGCTTCTTCTAAATCTCTATCACCAATATCAGATAAGTTATGTTACAATGCTACAACAGTCCTAGCAAAATCATTGGCCCTCTCCTCCACCAATCTCAGGGTCACCTATAGATTCTTGATTACATCCTCCATCCCATCAGCTATATTCTTCTCTTCATTATGTTTTAGTAGTGTTTCTCTCCAACCATGCTTGAGTCTCTCTTTCTCCATCTTATGAGTGAGTTCTAAAATCTTGATTCGATCTAGGAGGGGCTATCTAACTATGGTTTTGAGGTCTGCAATGCCCCTAATCACATCCCTCTTGATGTAGGCATTTTCCTGCATTACTCTTAAGAGGGTGGAGTATGGGGGCATGGCGTTGAAAGAGGCAGGTAGTATGTGCTGCTTAGCAGTTGAAGAAGGGTCAGCCAACAATGATGATGGGATGGATGATGGCATGGGTAGGGTGGAGGTAGAGGGTATTGGATGGCAAACTTCAAGTTCAGGTTCTGTGAGGCCTATCACCTCAGGGTCAATTTGGGGTGGAATTGAGGTGGGGAATAGGTTTTCCACTTCTGTGGCAGCATTAGATATTGCTACTACAGGTGGAGCTGTAGGTTGGGGTTCAGGTTCAGGTTCAAGGTATGTTTGGGTTAAGGCATTGGTAAATGTTATTGTAGGGGCTTCTGGAACAGGTTCAATGTATGTAACAGCAACAGGTGTTGCTGCTAAGGTTAAGGGTTGGGTAGATGGGAGTGGTGTAGGTATATGGGTAGGTAGAGGGATAAATGGCTATTGGGAAGGTTGGGTTAAGGTTGATAAGGTTGATTGGATGGCTTGTAAACTGGATTGAATGGAGGCCTAGTTTTGGAGGGTGGAGTGCATGGCTTAAAGGTTGGCCTCAATGGATGTTTGGGATTGGGTGTTGGCTAGCACATGGGTTTGAAGTGAAAGGAGGAGGTTAAGGATTTAAGGTAGGGGATCAACTATGATAGGGGCTGAGGGTTGGGTGGTTGGAATTGGTTGAAATTGTGAAGTGGTTGTATGATGGAAGCTGGTTGGCTGTGGTGAAGTAGGGGTTGGTAAAGTGATGGGGCTATGGTGAATCCGGGAGAGGGGTAAACTCATAGTTGATGTCTCCTATGATAGAGTCCATCATTGTTGAGTACCCCTGTGATGAGAAGAGGTCTTGGTCATGGGATGGGGGATAAGGATTGGATTGGCCCAAGGGTTCAGTTACAGTGTGTGTGGAGATTCCAATGGGCTGAGGTGAGGAAATAGGAGAGCTGTGTGGGATGTCAGGAATTTGAGGCTCAGGTTCAGCATAGTGGAATGGAGATGGAGGTGATGGTGATGGTAGATCAGTGGTGATTAGGGGTTCTTGAATTTGAATGGAGTGAGGTAAGAGCGTAGGGGCTAGTAAAGTAATGGGCTAGAGAGGTTGAGTGGGGGCTTTGGTGATCTATGATGTTTTCTTTTTGGTGTATGTGACTTTAACAGGTGGGCTGGGGTGTGCAGGGAAAATGGGTAGAATTATTTTAGGGATGGTTGATGTAGGTGATGTAGTGGTGGTTGAGGTAGTGCTGGATGGCACAATAGCTAGCATGGGAATGGAAGTGAGTATGGGGGTTATGGGTGATGAAGTAATAAGTGGCTGTTGAGGTAATGAGGTTGCTGTTGTAGAGGTAATAGGTGTATGGATGGTTGGTACAATGGCTAGCAAGGGAATGGAGGTGGGGATAGTTGGCACACTTGAGGTGGTTGCTTGAGAGTCAGCAGCAGAGCTGGCTGCAGCAGAGGCAGCTGCTCAGGCAGCCTCCTCCGTTCCTATCAAAATTTCGGCGGCATAACGACACAAATCTGAGGATAGAGAAAGGAGAAAGAAGGTAGAGGTGTAGAGGAGAGAGCCAGAGCTCTCAGGCCCTTGTTGCACCTTTGTGGATACTGGAGTAAGCGTACTTCGGTGAGCTTCCAATGGCTTGTATGGTTAGAACAAGGGTTCTAGCTCCTAGGGCTTGATAGCTAAGAGGTAAAGAAGGAAGGCTAGAGGGTATCTCTCACCTAAACTAAGAGCTTTTGATGAAAGTTAAGGTCTAAAAGGGAGCTTGGGAATTCTAATTTGTATGCAAAAGGGGCACCAAAGGGGAGAGGGACCTTCTTTCTTAATCTTCTCTCTTAAGAAAATTTTCAAGCCCTTTCAAAGGGAGGGGTGCCTCTCTATTTATAGGAAAAGTAGAGGTTAGGAGGATGCTTAGAGGCTTAAGTTGGATTAGCAATTAGGTAATCAAGCATCTAAGGTTTCCTAGGATTTTTGAAGCTTAGAAAAGTGTGAAAGTAGCTTTAATGGTAGATGATAGGGTAGTGTTTCAAATCACTTGAGTGCAAATAGGATAAGGAAGGGTGCAATAGAACAAGTGAAGCACACCCAGGGCATCAAGATGGTCAACAAGTCAAACCCCAAAGATGAAATTCGAGCAAAAAAACCCCCAGTTATTGTAGCTACGCCTGGCACAACTAATACTTGCACCAAGCTTAGGTACAGTAAAATAATGCCAAAACAGTGTTTCGGAAGTTCCTTGCCCGCAGGGGGGGGGGGCACATATGGCTGGTGCAACTAATACTTGCGCCCAGCCATTTCTTCCCAGAAACTGCTTGGCGCATGTATTGCATGCACTAAATCCCATATGGATCCCCACCCAAAGCCTTAATTTTTGGAAACTTTGGAACGCTATATCTTTTGATGTACAACTCCGATTAAGGTGATTCTTAGCTTGTTGGAAAGATGGAGACTTCTACTTTTCAATGGTATATGATTTGATCATAGTAGAAGATCTCAGCTAGTCCTAGTGCATAACTCTTTGACCATTTCTTGGGAAGGTTAGGCTTAGGGTTCAAAAGGGGTTCTAAAGATTTGGGATGGGTTCTAAAGGATTGGGATGGGTTCTAACGGATCCGGGGTGATTCCTAAGGTTACGATACCTACCATCAAAAGCTCGAAAGTGTGCCACTCTCGAAATATGTTTCAGTCGGGCCTTCGACCAAATCGGGGTGTCTACAGATACCCCCCTTTGGTATCCGATCACGAATGATCGAATACTAAAGACAAGAGACATCTGAAGAGTCCCAAGGCATTACTGACGGGTCTGTTGTATTCAAAATGAACCTCAAACATCAGGTGAGTAACATGGTGAGAAAATGAAGGCCCTATATATCTGAAAAAATGTTCGTTCCTTAAGGTTATTGGTCCCCAAGCATTTAACAACATTACTGGGCATAACTGAGGTGGAGCGAGTTGCGAAAGCTCAATATGCTAGAAAAAATGTCTGCTTCTCGAGATGATTAAAGATGTTCAAGGTTTGATTTTTATTTTGAATAAAATAGCCCCGAGAGCGAAAGGGTGATCAACCCATGCTTAAAGATAGGCGCGAAGCAAATATGTAAAGGTCCATAGTTTGTGTCCAATCATTTGAGGCATTGATTTCCCTATCTGATCGGTCACGAGTGCCCCTGCATGAAGTAGGGTTCGAGGTCTTTGGGCAAACCCATCGATCCCAAGGTTAATTTAGCATGATTACCCGAGCAGAGCAAATAAATGTCGTAACGCTTTTTGGGAGTACATGCCATTTTTTATTCATTTTATGCAAATTTTTTTCGTTATTTTCTATCATTTTATGTGGAAAAGATTTTTTGACTTTTATGTTATCATTCTATATGGATCCTTTTTATTATTTTATGTGAATTTTTTTGGATTTTTATGTTTATGTGTGATCGAGATTCAGGGTTCGAGGTCTTTGGGCGAACCCATCGATCCCAAGGTTAATTTAGCACGATAGCCCGAGCAGAGCAAATAAACGTCGCAATGCTTTTTGGGAGTACATGCCATTTTTTATTTATTTTATGTAGATTTTTTTTCATTATTTTCTATCATTTGATATGGAAAAAGATTTTTTGACTTTTATGTTATCATTTTATGTGAATCCTTTTTTTTATTTTATGTGAATTTTTTTGGATTTTTATGTTTATGTGGGGTCGAGATTTTGTTTTTTTGACCATGCTCATCAATCTCGATCCACTTATTCTAGCACAACTTCCCAGGCAAGTAAAATGAGAGTTGATATTCCATTTGGGAGTGCGTGCACCTATAGAATAACAAAACAAAAGAAAAGGGATCAGGCCAGGTGTGTATAAACCACACCTAGCCAGAACCCAACCCGAAAGTAGCCTAGCGCATGTATTACCTATGCCAGGCCAAATAGGGGCCAAAATACACTTTGCACATGTAATACATGCGCCAAGCATGACCTGGGGATGATTTTAAGCCCCCCCCCCCCCCCCCCGAGCCCGAGCCCGAGCCAAAAAAAGGTTATTTCAAATTTTTTCTCTCCCTCCCTCTCCATACCGAAATAGGTCTCCTTCCTAGGGTTCCCTTGGATCGATTCCCAGCGTGCTTCATTGCCGGTGTTTGCTCGCGCCGATTAAACACCCGCTCTATGCCGGATGAAGGACCTAATTTCTTTTTGAAAGTAATTGCTTTAAACCTATTCTTTTTTTATTTTTCTTGAAATATTTTGCAATGTGTTTATGAATCTTGCTTTCTTGGATGATAAATGAGTTATTTCTCTTGTTAGCATGATTATTTATGATGGGTTTGATGTTTACTCCATGAATGATGCTCCATTTTTGCTTTTTTATGGGTTTAAGTAGGACATATATCTATTTTTTTCTTTTTGTTTTTATTTTTGCAAATAAAGAAAGAAATTGTTGTATATATAATTTTTATTTTTATTTATTTTGCACATCAAGAAAGAAATTTTTGTATATATAATTTTTATTGTTTTCTATTTGTTTATTTATTTATTTTATTTATTTAAAAATTTGTGAAAAAAGAAGGAATTTTTTTTTTGATTTTTGTAAAAAGGAAAGGGGAACATTTTATTTTTGTTTTATATTTATTAATTTTTTTTTTTGGGAAAAAAAAGAGAGGGGATTAGCATACTTACCTGCCCTTGACCTGTAGCACAATGGTTTCTTATCATTGATCAACCCTGACATGATTGCTCGTATTTGCCCCAGAATGTCGAGTGAAGAAGAATACATGCACAAGGAGGAACAAGAAGAGGGGCCGGAAGTGGTTTATGGTCCCCGGGGGGAACGATTCATTGGAGTGCAATGCCCTTCCGGTTCTTGGTATGAAATGCAGGGCGAGGCCGCCCATGCGGGTCTCCTTCATCAGCAGAATATTCATATCTCCAATTTCGGTATCGCTGCCAAGGTTAAGGGATAAGTTTAGTTTTTTTTTTCTTGTGCGATCTTGCTGTGTTTCCATGATTTGATGCTTCTTTTACTTTGGTGCAGGACCTGCCCCAAATTTTGTTTCGAGGAGATCAGTTGGACTTTCAGCAATTTTATCGCTCCCTCCCACTGATCATGAAGTTCCTACTAGAACAGGCCGACTTTGGAGAGTTCCTTTCATGCCCCTCCATGCGAGCTGACGCGGCCTATCTGAGGGCCCTGATTGAGCATTTTCATCTGGAGACCATGACCTTTCACATGGCCATGGCCGAAATGACTTTGACTCCCGTAGATTAGGCCATGGTTACAGGGGTCCAGATAGCGGGTGTTCCGGTGGCTAACCTTGCAGTGCCTGACCGTGATGAGGTCATCCGATTAATATGGGCTTATCCTCCTTCCACAAGTCTGCATGGTACTGAGGTTTAAATGACTTATCTGTCTGATCTTTGTGATCTGAATGCGTTAGTAGATCTGGGGCAGCTAGAAGTGGACATTTATATTGAGCCTGAGTGCGCGGTGGTGTTGGTCCACATCTCGCTCCTTTTACTGCTGCACAAGACCCTCTTCACAAATGCTAGCGGCGGACAGGTCTCCTTAGCCTTGCTTAGCCTTATGGAAAACTGGAATGACATGCATAGATATGACTGGGGCGGGACCGATTATGCTGTGTTGATGTCCAGCCTAGTCCGAGTCTCTGTTGGAAATGAAAAGTTCGTTGTCGGCTTTTGGCCTGCTTTAGAGGTAACTTCTGACTCTTTTGCTTTTCTCAGTTTATTTGGATAATCATTCTTTACTTCTGACCCATCTATTATGCACTGCTCTCATCAGGCATGGGGGTATTTTCACTTTCATCCTGGCCGCCCCTTCTTCAATCTGATATATACACTTATCCGCTTCTGAGTAATTGGAATAAATACTATTGCAGGGATGTTGGCATGAAACACTGTGAGATGGGCCTAAGGTCCCAATTTGACCTGCTGGTCCCAGAGCAGGTAAGACTATTTTTCCTCTTTTTCATTTCAGTGTTTCTCCTTTATTGTGTTTCATGTCTGACTGATTGGACACTCCTTGATTTAGGCATGTCATATATGACCCCTACATTGGTTCTCCTTATTGGGATCGAGTCGTTGTAGGTCCATCTCGCTTCTTCATCGACCGCTACATCTTTTTTTATGGGGCTTGGGCTGGGGCTTACTACCTGGGGGAGCGGGCAGTTCATTAGTATCGGGACTATCCTGCCGTGCCCTCGGGTCCTCCTACAGATGTCATGGAGCCAATGGGTACTATTGAAGAGCTTACTGCCGAATTTCTTCAAAATGGGGTCCCTATCAATGCCTTCCTGACGCCCAGAGACTATCGGATGTTGCATGAGTCTTTGCCTTATCAGTCTCTTCTCCCGCACTTCGTTCCTGGCGCAAAATTCTTAGCTTTTCCTTTAGATCGGTTCCCCTAGCTTTGATTAACTTGTGATCTCTACTAATGGAAACCCTATTTCTTTTCATAGTTTGAGCAGGGAGGAAACTTTGATGATGATGATGGGGCAATGGCGGGTATTGTTGTGGCCTTAGGAGCTGGTCCTTCATCTAGGGCTGCTCCTTTAGGCCCCTCCAGTATAGGAGTTTTGAGTAGCTCAGCCGTTGAGGTCTCGAGTGGTTTCAGATGCCTTGATGATGCATTCCTTACGGATTTATGCTCAGATGTAGAGGAGCTGGCTCGTTTATTTACAAAGGCTATCCGGGTTCCCCCTCCTGTGTTAGTTCTCGGGGTAATTTTTTCCATTTCTGCATGTTTTTTTCCTTTTCAAAGATATGCTTGTATTTATACTTGTATCCCCTATAGCTGATATCCTTCTTTTTCTAAATGCAGGACTATGAGTCGGCCATGAATCAGGTTGAATATTATCGCAACACTGTCGGTCTCCAGGATGTGGAAGTGGTGAGCATCATACTGACCGTTCTTTGATTATTGTCTTTCCATTTCTTTCAACTGATCTCGATTATTGACCTACAACGTGCTCGTGAAAAGGAGTCGCACTCCCTGCTTAGCCGACTTTGTCAGGCATTGACCAAAGTAGGAGACATTCGGACCTATCAAATCTCTTCACGTCGACAAAAGAAATAGAAGGGCGCCAACAAGGATTAGGCTTAGCTTTTGGTTTTGAATTTTTAGACATTCTGGGACATATTCTTGGGAATTTGATCAATTTGTAATGGAAGATGTGATGTTTTGTTCATTTTCTTTTCGATGGTTTTTCAGCTTCTTTGGAATATTAGTGCTTTTTTCCTTTTTATCGCATGCTCTGCTTCCCTTGTATTGTATTTGATTGCTTGCAGGATGGGTTTGATTGTGGCATAAAAGATAGGGCCTCCTAGGCTACCTGCTTTGTTCAATGTTTTATTTTCCTTTGATGTGGATTTTTCTTGCACAAAAAAATGCTTATATAAGTTAGGTGCAATAAAAAAAAATTTTGTTATGTGATCACAGCATGAAGCATAGGTGAACTGGCTAGGGGGGCAGATTGGTCTTGCGCATGTATTACATGCGCCAGGTCAATTCTTGGGAAAATTGCACTGGTGCATGTAATACATCCGCCGGGTGCTTCCTGGGGGGTAGTGGGCCTTTATAAGCCCGAGAAAGTTCTTTTTCCTTCTCTTTTCATTTTGGCTTAACTTTTTCTGCTACTGTTTTCTCTCCTTGCCTTCCCAAGGGTGGGTCTGTCGTCCTACATCGAATTTTTATATTTTTGAAAATTCCTTGTATGTAAATGGACCCGCTTTCCAACCCTCCCTTACATGGAGGGCCCGAAACCAATTTACTCCCCTCTTTGGGCTTAGGGCCTAGTTTTCTCAAAAGTTGGCTTGGGAGCTTGAATGAGAGTAAGCTCATTGATTTAGATCGGGTCGATTTGTCACGCCTCTCATCCTTCCTTGAGGTTCCTCCACGATGGGACCTACTCCATGCGGCAACGTCCTTTTGGGATGTAAATGTCCATGTGTTCCATTTTGGGAAGCGGGAACTATCCCCCACACTTGAAGAGCTCTTCAATCTGTCAGGCTTGAAACTCCACAGTGGCCTTGCAAGAGTTGTACCGAAGGAAGGCTATGCTAAAGCTGTCCACCTCACTCTAGGTTTGAAGTAATCCGAATATGAGAAAAGTCTCATTAGAGGGCCCACCAGGTGTTCGATAAAATTCCTAAGAGAACTTTCTGGTGACAAAAGTCTTCGAAAATTTCCAGTCCAAAATGTGTTCAATGTGAAGGCCTTTGCTCTAGGTCTCATTTCTGAAATCCTTTTCTTCACTAGGGGTGAGAGTTTCTCTCTTGCTCTCTGCGATGTTTTGACAGACTTAGAGGGGGGGTCAGTCAGTGATGCATTTGGTCTTAGCCAAACTCTATCGTTTTCTTGACGCATTTGCTCTGGGCAAGGTTGGGTGCTGTTGAGAACTGGAAAATACCATTTTTCACCCCTTAACCTGGGTCTTGATAGACCTTTGAGAGAACTAAACAAGTGTTTTAAGTGCTTGTGTTACAACTAACAATAAAGACAGGCTTAACCATGAAAGCAGCTTAAAAGTGCCAAAAAGATGATAATCCATGTCGATCCAAAGGAAGAAAGAGAAGGGACAACCTCACTAGCTGTTAAAGGGCCTGAACTGAAGAGGCAAAGACCTGGTCTCAACCCAGAAAAGAACTGTGGAGCAATTCGAACAGAAAAATGCACTACAGAGTGCTTTTCGAAAAGAACCTGAACTTTTCAAAAAGAACCTAAACTCTGCGAAAAGAACTAAAAACTCCAGGCTTAGTTTTCGAAGAGCACCTGAACTCTTCGAAGAGATGATTGACCTTTTCGAAAAGAAGAGAACTCCTTTCGAACAGAACCTGAACGTTGCGAAAAGAGCTTCAGGAGTCATAGTACCTTGCGAAAAGTCCCCTAAACTATGCAAAATGGTATTCTGGAGATTCCCAACTTTTGCAAGGGTAATTTAGTAATATTTTTCACGTGTCCCAATGCATTTAAAAACCTAGGGACATTTCAGAAGATTCTAAGCATGAAGCGAAGGCATATTCCACCCCATGTGAGCACCCAGAGATGAAATAACTTGGCGGGAACTTCTAGAAGCTCTAACAGATTTTCAAAATGCATAACAGAATTGATGCTTATGTCGCCTGATTGGCTGAACCAGATCGAGCAATTCTGATTCGCCAAAACAGATCTGGATCCTTGTGCTCGACTACCATTGGTTGATACAGATCTGAGCACTTCTGATTGGTCGATACGCATCTGAGATAGACCTGGGGAAAACTATAAATAGATGAACCATTTGCCCAATTTGGGTATCCAGATTTTGAGTTTCATTCCTATTCCCCCATTTCCAAATCAGATAGTTTGTCTGAAATCCCTGTAATAGCCTCACTTCTACTTGCAATTGAGAGCTGTGAGATACTTCTGTAATTTAAAAGAGAGTTGTATTCAAGACTACAAATCTGAGAGCTGTTTAAGCTGTGCTCTGTAATTGTAATGGTGAATTTGAAAAGGTTACTGTAAACCGTACATTCTTAATTGGACTCATGTTAAGGGTTCCCTCTGATCTCCTTATTGCATTAGACTCCTTTAGATTTACTGTTTTTCATGCAATTTCCCTTGATTCATTAATCCTGTGGGAATTAGTGTTTGTAACCTAATCTCTCACAACATTTGTAGTGATGTTTCTTGTTCTAAATTAAGGGTTTAGATTAAAGACTATTGGATGGTCTGTGGCCATTAAAGTGGACAGACCATAGCCATAAGCCTAAATCTAATCCTTGAGTTAGATTTATTTCTCTTACATCTGTGCTTGTAGCCAGATGAAGATTGGATCATTTCTCATTTGATCTGCAATCATTCTCATTGTGTTTCGATGACCAAATCAAAGTTAGATATTATCTCTCCATTTTTATAAGTTTACCTCAAAATTCCCCCAACTCAGATCTGGATCATTTAGTTTAACTTTTACTTTTATCATTTAGTTAATGTGACAAATTCAACCTCCCATCTTATGTGCTTTATAGATAGGATAAGAGGCCATATCTGGTAGCTCAGATCTGGAGGTTTATCTTACATTTTAAACAAATTCTCTGTGGACGATCTTTTACTCATTTACATTTAAAACTTGCTACAATTGACCCTGATCTTGCAGGCTAATTCACTTCTCTCTGTGCTGATATTTCTTTACCTTTTTTTTTATTCCAGAATCAGTATAACTTACCAATTGCAAATTTGTTCTCAAAACACAAATAAATCATGCACACTTAGAGGCAACAACAAGTTTTTGGTGCCGTTGCCGGGGAGTTTGTTTTAAAATAGGTAGACCTAAGTTTTCATTTTTTTTATATCAGTACTAAACTATTCTATTGTTTATATCTGTGCAGTTATTCATATCCATTTTTGAAGGAGGGAAACTACTTAAAAAAAAAGGAAATTCTGAAGGTTTGCTGTGAATAATCTGATTTTTTTTTGTTCTGTGTTGTATGTTTGGTAGGACTCTCAGCCCTGAGACTGTCCCGCTGAATTTAGAAGTTGAAAGGCTATTACGAACCAGACAAACAACACAGAATTCTGCTACTATGGGTGAAGAACCTCGACTTTTGAGGGATTACTTTGCACCTAGTGCTTATAATTCTCCCTTTTGCATTCAATTTCCTACTGTTGAAGGAAATTATGAGATCAAATCATCGACTATCCAAATGGTTCCTTCCTTCCATGGGTTGAGTAAGGAAGATCCATGCGAACATGTGGATGAGTTCTTGGCTCTTTGCACCACATTCAACATAGCTGGACTTGGTCCAGAGGCAACCAAGCTTAGGCTCTTTCCCTTTTCATTAAAGGACAAAGCTAGAGCATGGTTGTCTATGTTAGCACCAAATAGTATCACTTCTTGGAATGATTTGCAGTGTCAATTTTTAGCCAAATACTTCCCAATATCTAAAACAAGCTAATTGAGACAAAGTATCATTTCCTTCTCACAAAACTCAACTGAAACTTTCCATGAAGCATGGGAAAGATTTAAGGAACTTTTAAGGCAATGTCCTCATCATCAAATTCCCAGATGGCAGCTGGTTCAAAGCTTCTATCAAGGAATTGATCAAAAAGGCAAAAATATGGTGGATGGCTCCTGTGGAGGCACTTACTTGCAAAAAATGGTTGAGGAGGTTTGGGACTTATTTGAAGTAATTGGTGAAAACTCAACTCAACAGGAATCTCTGTCAAGAGATATTGAAAATCCTGCTAGGTTGAACAATCAGCAAACCACCAAAGGAAAGATTTATGAGGTGAATGAGTTGGAAAGAAAGATGGACAATTTAACCACAAAGTTTGATAGATTGATGGACTCACTTAAAAACCCAATGGCTGCAAGAGTAGAGGAGGCATGTCTGATATGCCAGTCCCCTACTCATTCAATTGACCAATGTCCTGCTGCACCACAGTTCCCAGATCTAGTGGTGGAACAAGCTCATGCTGCCCAATCATTTGGACAGATGCAGTCAAATGAATATCCATGGAGAGGGCACCCCAATTTAAGGTGGAGTCAGGGGAATTATCAAGCACAACAGCAGCAGCAACCAAAGAACCAAATGCCTTTCAAAACGCATGACCTTATCGTGAGAATTTTATGCCCCAAATTTTCAAACCCATTCCACAACAACCTATGCGACAATCTTCCAGGTCCCCTTCTTTTGAAGATCAAGTCCTAAATTCACTCCACAATTTAGGATCTTTAACTCAGACTGTGAACTTTCACAGTCAGAGCATAAAGAAGATTGAAGAAATATTGGGTCAGCTTTCAAATACTTGGGCCAAAAGAGAGGAACGAAAGTTACCCAGCCAACCTTTGAACAATCCCAAAGGATAGTTCATGGTTGGAGAAGCTTCTAGTTCACATGAAGAAGTAAAAACTGTCACAACTTTGAGAAGTGGAGGAATTATAAATAACAAAGTGGGTGCTGAAGAAGAAAAAAATGAGGAAAATGATAAAGATATGCAGCAAGAGCAGCATAATGTTAACAGTGGGGGTGCTGATGTACCTCAGAAAAATCAAACAAATGAAAAACAAAAAATTCAAAAAGATTCTGATAATGCTTCTAAAGCTGTAGATGAAGGACTAGTTCTTCATTTACCATTTCCTCATGCAATGAAATCTGTATCCCCTTTTGATAAAGGGAACACAAAAATAGATGAAATGATGGAGACTTTCAAGCAAGTCAAGATAAATCTACCTTTGCTTGAGGCAATCAAACAAATTCCAGCATATGCAAAATTTTTGAAAGATGTTTGCACTCACAAAAGACAGTCTAGGATACAGTTATCCAAGAAGGTCTTTGCTGTTGAAAGAGTTAATTAGGTGTTGTCCATTGCCACACCTCCTAAACTTCAACATCCTGGAATCCCCACAATCC
Organism: Chloranthus sessilifolius; assembly: GCA_021018995.1. Lineage (NCBI taxonomy): Eukaryota > Viridiplantae > Streptophyta > Magnoliopsida > Chloranthales > Chloranthaceae > Chloranthus > Chloranthus sessilifolius. The sequence goes on along the minus strand of CM037584.1, from coordinate 149,134,107 downwards.
CTTGCCTTATTGGGGAACATACCATTGAAAAGGCTTTATTAGATTTGGGTGCTTGTGTTAACCTACTTCCATATTCTGTATATGAGAAACTAGGTTTGGGAGAATAAAAACCCACTCATGTGGTGTTACAACTAGGAGACAAATCTGAAAGAAAGCCAATTGGGATGATTGAAGATGTATTGGTGGGAGTAGATAAATTTTTCTATCCTGCTGATTTTCTAGTTTTGGACATGGAACCTACCAAAAGCAAAACTTCCATCCCTGTCATTTTGGGAAGACCATTCCTGGCTACAGCAAATGCTTGCATTCAATGCAGGTCTGGTATTATGAAAGTCTCTTTTGGAAACATGAAGGTAAAATTAAATTTTTATAATGCAAATACACTACCTCAATTCAAATTTCGAGGAATGTTTTCATGTTGATCTGTTGGATGAACTGGTAGAAGGGACTTTACAACAGTTTCTGCAGTGTGAAGATTTCACCACATATTCTAAAGATGCTTGGGGAAATTTCGAGGAAGAAACAATTTGTACCTCAAAGTCTGAGGAAGTAAATGTTGTGCAAGGAACCCATAATCAATCAGCAAGTTTCTCTTTTTGGAAACCTGCTACTCTTCCCCTTCCACAAATAGCTAAGGTACCTTTGTTACCTTGTTTTCTCAGCCCACCTGATTTAGAACTGAAGCAATTGCCAGAAAATTTGAAATATGTATTGCCTGCAATTATTTCTTCCTCCCTCACAAAGGAGCAGGAGGAAGAGCTATTGATTGTTTTGAAACAACATTGAAGGGCAATTGGCTGGACTATTGCCTATTTGGGAGGAATCAATCCAGCTGTTTGCATGCATAAAATCCATTTGGAAGAAGATGCAAAGCCTTATAGGGAAATGCAAAGGAGGCTGAACCCTCATATGCAAGAAGTGGTCATGAAAGAGGTTGTTAAGTTGTTGGATGCAGGGGTCATTTACCCCATTTAAGATTCAGCTTGGGTGGCACCTACACAGGTGGTACCTAAGAAATATGGGATCACTATTGTAACCTCAGATTCTGGTGAGCTTATGTCAACCAGACAAACAGCTGGGTGGAGGGTCTGTATTGATTACAGAAAATTAAATTCAACGACCAGAAAAGACCATTTCCCTCTCCCATTCATTGATCAGATTTTAGATAAGCTAGCAGGAAAAGCTTATTACTGTTTTTGTAATGGTTACTCTGGTTACAACCAGATTCCTGTGTACCCACAAGATCAGGAAAAGACCACATTCACTTGCCCTTTTGGCACTTTTGCCTATAGGAGAATGCCTTTTGTTCTTTGTAATGCTCCTGCTACCTTTCAAAGATGCATATACTCCATTTTCTCTGATATGATTGACCAATTTATGGAGATTTTTATGGATGATTTTTCAATCTACGGAGATAGTTTTTCCCAATGTTTACATCATCTCAAATTGGTGTTACAGAGATGTGAAGAAACCAATCTAGTTTTGAGATGGGAGAAGAGCCATTTCATGGTCACCCAAGGCATTGTCCTTGGCCATGTTGTTTCCCACAAGGGCATTTAGGTGGACAGAGCAAAAATTGATTTAATTGCACATTTACCACCTCCCAAAACTGTTAAAAAGATCAGAAGTTTTCTGGGACATGCTGGATTTTACAGAAGGTTCATTAAGGACTTCAGTAAAATAACCAAGCCTCTTTGTCATTTATTGTGCCAAGATGTCCCTTTTGTTTTCAATAATGAATGCATGAAGGCATTTGAATTCTTAAAAAATTGTTTGATTTCAGCTCCAATATTGCAGTCTCTAGATTATTCACTACCTTTTGAACTGATGTGTGATGCATCAGATTATGCTTTGGGGGTTGTCCTTGGACAGAGAAAGGATAAGCTGCCTCATGTCATAGCTTATGCCAGTAGATCAATGATTGATGCACAACTCAATTACACAACAACTGAGAAGGAGCTGCTGGCAATTGTTTTTGCTTTAGAGAAATTCAGGTCATATGTCTTGGGTTCACAAATAGTGGTGTTCACTGATCACTCTGCCTTGAAATACCTTCTGTCTAAGAAGGACACCAAACCAAGATTAATCAGGTGGATCCTCCTATTACAGGAATTTGATTACATCAAAGATAAAAGGGTGTGGAGAATGTGGTGGTGATCACTGTCTAGAATTTTAATCACGAGATTGATAGGCTGCCTATCAATGAATCTTTCCCTGATGAGCAACTTTTTGCTATTAGTATACACACCCCTTGGTTTGCAAACATAGTCAAATTTTTGGCTACTGGAAGAATTCCTCAACATTGGAATAAAATGGATAAAGATCTTTTCTTCTCAAAGGTTAAACATTTCATCTGGGAAGATCCTTATCTGTTTAAGAGTTGTGCAGACCAAATAATAAGAAGATGTGTCGCTGACCAAGAATTTCATAGAATACTTTCTATGTGTCATGAACAGGCCTGTGGAGGTCATTTTAGTGGAAACAAAACTGCTGCAAAGATTTTACAGTGTGGATTTTATTGGCCTACACTTTTCAAAGATGGTCTGTAGCACTGTAAGTCTTGCCAGAACTGCCAGAAATTGGGCAACATTTCCAAGAGAAACTCAATGCCTTTACAGCCTATTTTGGTAGTTGAATTGTTTGATGTTTGGGGGATAGACTTCATGGGTCCCTTTCCTCCTTCCAATGGGTGTAATTTCATTTTAGTAGCTGTGGATTATGTATCCAAATGGGTTGAAGCCACAATCACTAAAACCAATGATCACAGAGTGGTTCTTAAAATTTTAAAGGATCACATTTTTTCCAGGTTTGGTTTTCCCAGAGCTATTATTAGTGATGGGGGAAGCCATTTTTGTAATAAACATTTTGAAACTTTATTGAAAAAATACTCTGTGACTCATAGAGTAGCTACTCCATATCATCCACAAACCAGTGGACAAGTGGAGATTTTCAATAGAGAAATCAAACATATACTGGAAAAGACTGTGAAGAAGGACAGAAAGGATTGGTCCTTTAAGCTGAATGATGCACTATGGGCATATAGGACAGCCTATAAAACCCCAATTGGCATGTCCCCATTCAGGTTGGTCTATGGCAAAGCATGCCATTTACCAGTGGAGTTAGAATATAAAGCCTTTTGGGCCATTAAGACATTGAACATGGATCTGATTACTGCTGGTAATCACAGGAAATTGCAACTTGCTGAGTTGGAGGAGCTGAGAATGGATGCATAGACAAATTCAAGAGTTTACAAAGAAAGTCAAAGCCTTCCATGATAAAAATTTGTTGAGAAAAGAGTTCACAGCTGGCTCTAAGGTATGATTATTTAACTCAAAACTTAAGTTTTTTCCTGAAAAGCTGAGATCCAGATGGGAAGGGCCATATACTGTCATTCATGTAGCTCCTTCTGGAGCTGTTGACATTTTAGATCCAAGTAATGGAAGAATTTTGAAAGTAAATAGTCAGAGGCTCAAACCATGCATTGAAAATACCCAGGAGCCTATGCTGCCCATCTATCATCAAGAGCCTCCCCAAATCTGATGGTATACAACTGTACAATATGTTTTTATTTCATAGTTTTTGCTTAGTTTTCTTTTTCTCTATTTTTATTCATGTTTGTTCTCTTTTCGCAAGGTCTAAATATGTGAAAAGTTAAGTCGCAAAGTAAAAATGGTCTTTTCGCAAAGTTCAATTTACTTTTCGAAAAGAATCTGGATTTGTAACGAACTGCTCGAAAGCAAGGATTTGCTTTTCGAATAGTTGTTTCTGAAGCCATTTTCTTTTCGAAAAGTTGTTTCTGAAGCCATTTTCTTTTCGAAAAGTTATTTCTGAAGCTATTAGCTTTTCGAATGGTACTGATGCCATTCTCAGTTGTAAAAGGGTCTGTTTTGGAACTTTTCGAAAACTTAAAAAGGACTTTGCGAAATTAACTTTGAGCATATTTAAACCCTTTCGAAGTAAGGGTTTCATATTCGAAAGCTTTCTGAGAACGTCCTGTTCCACAGAAACCCTATTTCTTTCTTTCCTTGCGTGATTTTAGAATTCAGCCACACTTTTCTTCACCTTTGTTCGATCATTTGAGCTTTCAGAGAAGGATTTTAGCTTCTGGTGTGGCAGAAATGTCAATAATTGAGTTAGCATCAATGCAGCTTATGATCAGTGGAATTTTTGAAAATGAAGTATACTCACACCTGCTGTGTTGAAAAATGAAGAAGTTAAAAAAAAAAAAAAAAAAAGAAAAACTTTTTGAAATTAATTTTTAGTGTAATTCTAATACTTTCATGAAGTGAATGTCAGAAAATTTTCAAAAGAAAATTGATGTTTTAGTAAACCTAAAAAGAGAGAAAACAGTGATGATATACCTCAGGAATTTGATAGAAAACCACACCCAGTGAGGTTTGAGCCTGAAATGTATTCTTTGGAGGTATTAATTGGCAATTTTTTCTGCTCTAGGGACTGACTGAACTTGCTTGCTTTCAATAGAAGTTACACATATCCAAATTGAAATAATTTGACAGCAATCGTGATATTAAAGACATGATGTAAGGCCTCCTTTTGAACAGTTTGAACCTTACAAAGCCCCACCTTTTGAAACTGCCCTTCATACACACCATTTGAGCTTTACAAATCTAAGATTTCTTTGAAACCTCATCAAATAACCTCATCAACTTCATTTAGCCTAACCCTCACTCTGAGAAGTCAGAAGATAAAGGGAAGGAAGCTGAAGAAAGGAGAATTGAGTAACTGTTTGACAAAAGAAGAAGAATAATAATTGAAGGCAATGATGTATCAGCAGAAGAAATGTGGCATTCCAGTCAATGCTACTTTGAAAAAAAAAAACGAGAAGGCATTTCATTGGAAGTTTGAAAAAGAAAGAGAAAAAGATGGCCACTTTGGCTCTGGAAATTCAAAGAAGAAGATGAAAATATGTTGAATTAAAGAAGGTATGTTTATCACCTCCTTACCTTGACTGACTTCTCAATTTTGAACTCCATTCCACCCCTTTATTCTTGATAAATTTCACCCATAAGCCACATTACAACCCAAGTAAAGTCCTTACTGATCAATGATGGATTGAGCTGTCACATTGAGATAAGGATTTGTGTAATCTATGGTAAAAAAAAAGCAGTGAATTCAGAACTAAAAAGCAATGCCTATGCTCATGCTTACAGTCCTACTTGAGGGCTGTAACTGCTCTTGAGCCGTGTGAAATAGTACAACCCTCTTACGTGCATGTTGAGTGAAAATCCTGGAGAGAGTTGGGTTTGAAATCAACTCATTGGGGTAACATCAAAGCTGAATTCTTAAATAAAAGGCAAGCTGTTCATTAATTTTTCTTGTAAATAACTTTTTGACACAAATTGACTGAATGGTAAAAGGAAGTACAGCAGAATTTTAGTTTTGAACTGATGTTTTTCTTGAAAATCTTCTTACAACATGACTGATGAAGGTGTGAATAATCAGATTGGATGAAAGTTTGCTTTAACAGAACTGCAGTGATCTTAACTGATTTATTGAAGAAGTTTGTGGGTACCTTCACTGAAAACCCTAAGGAGACTTCACTCCTCCACTAGGGATCACCTAGGGGTTTAAAAGGCTTGTTGCATATGCTAAATGCAACTGTGTTCCTTACAAAAGTGGATTTTCATTCTGTTTTTTAATTTTTTTCTTTGCTCAAGGACTAGCAAAGCTTAGGTTTGGGGGTGTGTTGAGAACTGGAAAATACCATTTTTCACCCCTTAACCTGGATCTTGATAGACCTTTGAGAGAACTAAATAAGTGTTTTAAGTGCTTGTGTTACCGCTATGAATAAAGACAGGCTAAACCATGAAAGCAGCTTAAAAGTGCCAAAAAGATGATAATCCATGTCGATCCAAAGGAAGCAAGAGAAGGGACAACCTCACTAGCTGTTAAAAGGCCTGAACTGAAGAGGCAAAGACCTGGTCTCAACCTAGAAAAGAAGTGTGGAGCAATTCGAACAGAAAAATGCACTATAGAGTGCTTTTCGAAAAGAACCTGAACTTTTCGAAAAGAACCTGAACTCTGTGAAAAGAACTAAAAACTACAGGCTTAGTTTTCGAAGAGCACCTGAACTCTTCGAAGAGATGATTGACCTTTTCGAAAAGAAGAGAACTCCTTTCGAACAGAACCTGAACGTTGCGAAAAGAGCTTTAGGAGTCATAGTACCTTGCGAAAAGTCCCCTAAACTATGCAAAATGGTATTCTGGAGATTCCCAGCTTTTGCAAGGGTAATTCAGTAATCTTTTTCATGCATCCCAATGCATTTAAAAATCTAGGGACATTTCAGAAGATTCTAAGCATAAAGCGATGGCATATTCCACCCCATGTGAGCACCCAGAGATGAAATAACTTGGCGGGAACTTCTAGAAGCTCTAACAGATTTTCAAAATGCATAACATAATTGATGCTTATGTCGCCTGATTGGTTGAACCAGATCGAGCAATTCTGATTGGCCAGAATAGATCTGGATCCTTGTGCTCGACTACCATTGGTTGATACAGATCTGAGCACTTCTGATTGGTCGATACGCATCTGAGCTAGACCTGGGGAAAACTATAAATAGACGAACCATTTACCCAATTTGGGTATCCAGATTTTGAGTTTCATTCCTATTCCCCCATTTCCAAATCAGATAGTTTGTCTAAAATCCCTGTAATAGCCTCACTTTACTTGCAATTGAGAGCTGCGAGATACTTCTATAATTCAAAAGAGAGTTGTATTCAAGACTACAAATCTGAGAGCAGTTTAAGCTGTGCTCTGTAATTGTAATGGTGAATTTGAAAAGGTTGCTGTAAACCGTACATTCTCAATTGGACTCATGTTAAGGGTTCCCTCTGATCTCCTTATTGCATTAGACTCCTTTAGATTTACTGTTTTTCATGCAATTTCCCTTGATTCATTAATCCTGTGGGAATTAGTGTTTGTAACCTAATCTCTCACAGCATTTGTAGTGATGTTTCTTGTTCTAAATTAAGGGTTTAGATTAAAGACTATTGGATGGTATGTGGCCATTAAAGTGGACAGACCATAGCCATAAGCCTAAATCTAATCCTTGAGTTAGATTTATTTCTCTTATATCTGTGCTTGTAGCCAGATGAAGATTGGATCATTTCTCATTTGATCTGCAGTCATTCTCACTGTGTTTCAAGGACCAAATCAAAGTTAGATATTATTTCTCCATTTTTATAAGTTTACCTCAAAATTCCCCCAACTCAGATCTGGATCATTTAGTTTAACTTTTACTTTTATCATTTAGTTAATGTGACAAATTCAACCTCCCATCTTATGTGCTTTATAGATAGGATAAGAGGCCAGATCAGGTAGCTCAGATCTGGAGGTTTATCTTACATTTTAAAGAAATTCTCTGTGGACGATCTTTTACTCATTTACATTTAAAACTTGCTACAATTGACCCTGATCTTGCAGGCTAATTCACTTCTCTCCGTGCTGATATTTCTTTACCCTTTTTTATATTCCAGAATCAGTATAACTTAGCAATTGCAAATTTATTTTCAAAACACAGATAAATCATACACACTTAGAGGCAACAACAAGTTTTTGCGTACATTCTCAATTGGACTCATGTTAAGGGTTCCCTCTAATCTCCTTATTGCATTAGACTCCTTTAGATTTACTGTTTTTCATGCAATTTCCCTTGATTCATTAATCCTGTGGGAATTAGTGTTTGTAACCTAATCTCTCACAACATTTGTAGTGATGTTTCTTGTTCCAAATTAAGAGTTTAGATTAAAGACTATTGGATGGTCTGTGGCCATTAAAGTGGACAGACCATAGCCATAAGCCTAAATCTAATCCTTGAGTTAGATTTATTTCTCTTACATCTGTGCTTGTAGCCAGATGAAGATTGGATCATTTATCATTTGATCTGCAATCATTCTCATTGTGTTTCAAGGACCAAATTAAAGTTAAATATTATTTCTCTATTTTTATAAGTTTACCTCAAAATTCCCCCAACTCAGATCTGGATCATTTAGTTTAACTTTTACTTTTATCATTTAGTTAATGAGACAAATTCAACCTCCCATCTTATGTGCTTTATAGATAGGATAAGAGGCCAGATCTGGTAGCTCAGATCTGGAGGTTTATCTTACATTTTAAACAAATTCTCTGTGGACGATCTTTACTCATTTACATTTAAATCATGCTACAATTGACCCTGATCTTGCAGGCTAATTCACTTCTCTCTGTACTGATATTTCTTCACCCTTTTTTATATTCCAGAATCAGTATAACTTAGCAATTGCAAATTTGTTTTCAAAACACAAATAAATCATGCACACTTAGAGGCAACAGCAGGTGCCACAAGGGATGTCCATTTCTTCTCCATGTCTGGCTAGGAGAGCATCTTGTCGTTTTAGGACCAGTGCCTCGCTTCTATATCGTTTGTGGTGAGGTGGTATTATGCTTTTTGGGCAGGCGCCACATGCTTCCATAGGGAGATAAGTGTTGGTTGTGTTGCCTTACCTCAAATGAGGGTCTAAAATCAACAATAAAACTAGGCAGACACACTCATACAGACTTGCAAGTATTTAGGATCTGTTGTAGTAAGCTTTAAAAGAATGGTAAGTAAGGGAATGTCCACAGGGAGGCTGGTTAGAAATATGATAAATCATTAGATCTGTGTTAGATCTGGCACTCTAGCTATCACTAATTTAGTTAAAAGACAGAGGAGAGGTTTGAAATGAGTTGTCACTTAAACTAAGCTACAATTTAAGCATAAGCTATCTTGGATCGAATTTGGGAGCTTAGATCTTGCAGGGGGAGAGAGTAAAAACACAGAAAATGGAGAAGAGGAGCTTGGAGGTTGGTTTTCACTGAAATCAGATTCAATTAATCATGCTACAGAGGTTCAGAGCACACAATTCCCTCGCTGGCTATAAGCACAATTGCAAAGTATAAATTCCACTCCAAATCACAGGATCCACCTGGTCTTAAGGCTATGATCTGTCCACTTTAATGGTCACAGACCATCCTATAGACTTTATCGAATCCATGGATTGCAGCAGATGAATCCAATTGAGGCCTGAGCTTAGATTTACCTTAAGGTTATAATCTGTCCACTTTAATGGTCACAGGCCATCCTAGAGATCTCCTACAAAGCCAGAGCCTCAATTAGAACAATTAAAACTACTACAGATGTTGCAATTCTCAGGTCACAGACTCAAGGAATCATAGGAGCATCAGATCCAGGGAGATCATATGGTATCCAAGAGGTCTACCAGTTAAGTGGGTGAGCTGATCTACAACTCCTCTACACAAATCCAATCGATCACCAAATGGAACCAAAGGAAGTTTAAATCTAATTAAAGCATGAAAAACAGCATTATCATTGCAAACAAGGTCACTTTACAATGGAAATACTCTCAAATCTGTAGTCTGTGCAGCTTGGAACCTACAATAGCACTCTTAACCTCACTCAATTACAGATCTAACTTCGCTCCTTGCTACTCCAAGGGATTTAGCCAACCATAGTTGGGCTAAAGGAGGGAAATGGAATTGCTCTGCAGGCGCTAATCTCCTGAATTTTTGCTCCGATCTCCATCCCCCCAATGGCAATTGGGGATCTCTACATATAACTTTCTCCTCTATTTTTCTGCCAAAAATCGCTTCTAGAAGGTCGTTAGAGTTTGTTAGAGTTTGTTAAAGCACGTGGGTCGGTTAGGGCTTTCTAGGGCATCTTCTAGAACTTCGTGTCGGTCACCAAAGTGCCTCAATTTATGTGTAGCAGATTACCAAGTCTCAGCGTGTGCATAGCATAGTTTCTGTGAAGTTCAGCACACAATTTTGACAGGTTGGAGAAGCTTTCGACCAGTTAAAAGTACGCTGATAGTCCCTTTCGATAGGTTCCCTGGTCTCTTCGATAGGTACCGATAGGATGAGTTTTCTCTTTGAAGATTCAGGGTCCTCAGCCCATTATCTATAGTATTCGATAGGTTGGCTAAGTAGTTCGATCGGTCTAGAGGTCCTTTCCGACAAGTTCAGCTCTACATGTCATCGTCCCAATAGATTGGCTCTCATTCCTATCGAAAGGCTTAAGCATCCTTCGATAGGTTCAATTCCAGCATCTTCATTTCGATAGGTTCTGGAAGCCTTCGACAGGTTCTCTTTTTCTCCTCAGGCAAGCTTTTGATAGGATGAGCTTTCTCTTTCATTCATCTGCACGATAGGTTCAGGGATCCTGTCGAATCCCTCACTTCAGTATATGTCTTCCTCTTTCTGCCTTCAGATCCTATCGAGCCCTTCTCCCACTGCACGAATTCTTCTCTTTTATCCTTCAGCTCCTATCAAAGTTTTCTAGATGCCCTTTCGATAGGTTGTTTTAAGACCTGTCTTCACTTCCTTTCCTTTGTTATGTTGCAGCCACGCATTCCAAGGGCTCAGTGATGTGCTACCCTCTGGTGTGCTGTTGCTGTGACTGCATAGTGCTGAGAGATGGCTTCTTTGTGGGCATTCTTAAGTGGTTTTCTGCATTATTACCACTTTAACTGTTGTCTATAAAAAGCACTCAACAGAGGCTTATTAATGTGCTCACAGGTCTGTCAATGGTCAGGTTAAAGGGTGAAAAGTGGCATTTTTCACCACTTAACACACCCCTAAACCTAACTTTTGCTAGTCCCTAAGCAAAGGAGAATTAAAAGAAAATAAAAATGCCACTTTTGTAGGGAGCATGGATGCATTTAGCCTATGCATCAAGCCTTTTAAACCCCTAGGTGATCCCTAGTAGAGGCGTGAAGTCTCCTAAGGGTTTTCACTGAAGGTACCCACAAACTTCTCCAATACAACTTAGTTAATAATAGTGCAACCTGTTAAAGCAGAGTTTAAGAAAATCAAATAAATTCACATCATGCCCATTCATTAAAGGGATTTCAACAGAAAAACATCCATTTGAAGATATGAAAGTCTGCTAAAATCTCTTCATCATCACTTAGTTTGTGTCAAGGCACTTCTCCTAAAATTTGATGCATAACTCACCATCAGTTTGAGGATCCTGCTCAAATACTTCCCCCATCAACTAGATTTCAGACCCAAGTCTCATCAGGGCTGTTCACTCATCAGTATAGAAAAGAGGGGTAAATCATATCACTCAGCTCAAGAGCAGTTACAGCCCTCAAATAGGACTGCAAGAAGGAGCATAGGCATTGCTTGAATTTATGAATTTTCTAGCTCTTTACACCATAAATTAAGCAAATTCTCATCTCCACATGATAGCTCAATCCACTTTCATATCAATAAGGGCTTTTTATTTGGGTTGTAATGTGGCTTAGGGATGAGGTTTGTGAAAGAGCACATGGAGTAAACATGGTTCAAAATTGAGAAATCAGTAAAGGTAAGGAGGTGATCTAGACTCCTTTAATTCAGCACAATTCCATCTACTTCTTGAATTTTCAGAGCCAAAGTGGTCAACTTCTTCTCTTCCTTCCAATCTTTCAATGAAATGACTTCTCTTCCTTTTGCTTTATTTCACACCATTTTTTTTTATTTTTTTTTATGGGCTGTGGCCACAACAATACCACATGAGTCTCCCTCTTTTTGAGCCAACAATACCCCAGCTCTACCTTCTTCCATTTCTTCACCTTTACCTTCTGAATTCTCAGAGTGAGGGTTAGGCTGCATTAGGTCAAACGGTTTCTTTTTTTTTTTGGGTTTTGAATTTTTTGATTTTTCATCCAAAGAAAAACTGGGAATTTTAAGGCTCAAAAGGTGTGTATCAAGGGCAGTTCAAATGTGAGGAAATTTTTAGGCTCAAACTGTCCAAGGGATGGCCTTACTTCATGTCTTCCATGTTATGAATGCTGTCAAGCTTGTTTCAATTTGGATTTGCCTAACTTCTAGTGGTCAAGATTAAGTCCAGTCAGCTCTCAAAGCAGAAGAAATTGCCAAGACGCTCTTCAAAGACATTTTCAGGCCCCATTCTCACTGGGTATGGCCTTCCATCCAAATTTATGGGGAGTATCCTCACAGTTTCTTCTCATTTCTTGTTTACTACACATCAAAAAATTTCTTCAAAAATTCTTGACATTTGCTTCATGAAAAATGTTAAAACTTCAGCTTGCTTCAGTTGCAAATGGTTTTTAAGTTTCCTTAACAACAAATATGGGGTGAATTCATTCTTTTTTCAATTATTCCTTTTCAACTTGGCTGCACTACAATTAACTAGTTTATTGGCATCCATGCCACATGAGTTGAAGGGGGGGGGGGGGGCAGGGTTGCAAGGCAGGAGGTGTTGGAGGAGGGGCAGTGGCAAGAGGGGTGGGTTGGAATGGCTGAGAGGTAAGGGAAGCAAACTTTTTCTCCAGAATTTCAATCTTTTTGGCAGCATAGAGCAGGTTGGCATCAGATAGTTCTTTGGTGGCCTTGAGAATCTCCTGACCATTGGCTAACTTTTTCTTAAGAAGCTCAGAATTCTTCTTCTCGTATTTGGCAATGAGACTCTCAGCTGCTGCCACTTGTTTTGCTGACTCATTATGAGTCAGGATTTCAAACCATCCTTGAGAGATATCGCGAAGTTGAATTTGGTGTTCCAATTCGATGTTGGCAATCCTCTCTTCATATGGGGCCTCAATGGATGCCCAAAGTGCAGCCTTACCTCTCAACACATCCCTGTGGATGTAAGGGTTGTCCCTCATTGCACATGGGAGGATGAGGTAAGGGGGTATGTACATGGATTGACGAAGGACAATAGGCAAGGACAAGGGTGTAGTGGATAAGAGGAGGGGTGGAAAGAACCAGATCCTCCCATGGATCATTTTGGGTGGAGGCATCCTGGAAAATAGGTAGGGGGCGAAGGGTATAGGGGATGTAGCTGCTGGGGAGACCAGTAAATCTGGGGAAGAGGGTAAAGTGGCCTGTGGTGAGGAAAGTATGGGGAGAGCGGGTGCGACTACTTCCTCAGGCTGAGTAGCTGTGTGGTGTGGAGTGGGTATAGGTGAAACAGGAGGGGATAGGTGAGGGAGTTGAGGGGTGGAAGAGGATGGGATAAGGGTGGATTGGATTGATTAGAGACATGAGCTCATGAGGGTCTGGGTGTCGGTGTTGATGGTTAATTGGGACTGAATGGATTGGAGGATGGAAAGGATTTGAGTGAGGGTGTCAGGCTTGGTGGGAGTAGAAGGGGCTGGTGCGTGGACATGTTGGAAGGGAGAGGATGGTGCATGATGGAAATGAGGAGGAGTGGGGTGTGGGGAGTCAGGAAGTGGAGTGTACTCATGAGCGACATCCTACACAATTGAGGTCATGAGGGCTGTGAACCCAGAAGTGGTGAATAGGTCCACACCCTGTGGATGCAGAGGGGTTGGAGATGGGGGAGAAATAGAAATGGGGTGGGTACTGGGTGGAGAAGGGATGGTAGGGGTAAGCTCGGATAATGTGGGAGGTTCCAAGGTGTCAGGGTGGAGGACCGGGGAGGTGGGTGGAGGTAAAACAGGTTCAGAGGTGGATGGGGGATAGTCTGGTTGAAGAGGGACTGATACAAATGAGAAAAGCAAAGTGGGTGGAGGTGTGGGTAGTGGGACAGGTAAGGTGGGTGGGGGGTTGGCTAAGGGTGTCTCTGCAGGAGTCTCTACTGCCACGTAAGTGATTGTCTTCTCAGCCACCTCCCTTCCAACTGGTTGGCCTTTCTTAATCAATGTGAGGCTGGTTTACCATTCTCGCTTACCATACAATTTAAAGGTGAGCTTCTCCATTGATTCAGATTGCTTAATCCTATATTTTCCAGTCCTGAGCAGACATGTGATGAGTCTGTAAAATGGTAGGCCACCTCCTTTAGCAAAAGCTTGCCTCTTCCGCACCTTGTCATTAATATCCACCATTGTCTCAAAAATCAACTTAGGTGCTTTCACAAATTGCCCCTTTGAGCAAAAGTATAGTGCATCCACTAAAGGGGTCCTTCTCTCTTACAATGGCCATAGACATAGACAATTTTCCTCAGAATGGTGTCAATGAGTCGGAGGGTAGGATGGAGGTCTCTTCTCATCAAGGATTCACCAGAGCCCACGATTCCATTAGTAAGTTGTTTAGCCATTTCCCGAAATGTGGCCTCTGTAGGTGCTCCCTCAACTCTGGTAGAGTAAAATTGATATGGGACTCCCAAAGCTATCCCAATATCTCTGCAATCGATAGTCAGCTGCCAATCATCAATCGAGATTTCCAGTGTAACCTCAGCTCCAGGTACCACCTTCTTCGTCAGGTTCTGGTACCACAATTTTACTAATCTAGGATAGACATTTTCTTTCAAGGGTGAAAGCAGGGGTAGCAGACCTTCATTTTTCAAGTATTCCAATGTCCCCTGGCACCCCCCAATGTTAGCAAAATATGCCAGGTCAAAATCCGTTTTAGGGACAAGACTCAATTTTTCTACAAACTCATTGGGGGTAGTTAACCCTGCAGGTAGTTCTACTGGAGGGGCAGCTCTTGCTGAGGTTTCTTCTACTCTAGGTTCCTGAATCTCAACAACTTTGGATTTCTTAGCTTTAGGGATCTTTGTGGGTGAGATTTCAGTGAGCTTCCTCTTGACAGGTGGTTTCTTAGCTGGCTTCAACTTTTTGGAGGATTTGGGGGTGGAAGCAGTTGTTCTCCGGCGGATGTTCACGAGGGTTTCCTCCGACTCATCCATTTTACTCTTCAAAGAATAAGCTTTCACCAACTTAAGGCGGAGTTTGAGGTTTAGAAATTAGAGGATTGAGAGATTGATGGGGGGGAAAGGCAACTGATCTCACAATACCTAGGGTTTAACTGAAATTGCACTGCCCAGCTCCAATTTTCCAAAATTAGGGGCAAAATGCTCCTATGTGCAAGCTGAATGTTCTGACAAAAGGGGAGACTGAACAACTATAGGTTCTATGAGGGATTGGTGAAGGAAGAGGGAGCTGACTGTGAGAGGAATAAGAGCAAGGGTTTGTAGAAGGTGTGAAATGAGGCACATCAAACGTGGCATTTTTCATGGATCTTTTCCTCGGCCAGTGTCCATTTCCTGGGTGCAGTTTTCCATCTGTGAACCAAGCATTTTCCTGCACCAACCAATGTAAATTATTATGCATCACCTTCTTTTGGGCATTAATGGAAAAACAAGCCTCATCAGGAGAGGGTTGAGAGCCAGTGTTATACACGTTTAGCTTAGCCTTCATGTTTCCAAATGACACTTCCATGATCCCATACCTGCATTGTATGTGGGCATTGGCTGTGGCCAAAAAGGGCCTGCCTAGAATCACAAGTATGGAAGAAGCACATTTGCTTGGTTCCATGTCTAATACCAAATAGTCAGCAGGATAGAAGAATTTGTCAACTCTAACCAAAACATCCTCAAGTATCCCCACAAGTTTCCTTTCAGATTTGTCAGCCAGCTGTAGGACCACATGGGTGGGCTTTAGTTCTCCCAAGCCCAGCTTCTCATATAGGGAATATGAAAGTAAATTTATGTTGGCTCCTAGATCTAATAAGGCTCTGTCAATGATGTGATCCCCAATGATGCAGGGGATTGTGGGGGTGCCAGGGTCTTGGAATTTGGTTGGGGTTGCAATCGACAAGATTTGTTTCACTTTCTCTGCTGAAAAGACTTTCTTGGATATGTGTATCCTGGATTGTCTTTTATGGGTGCATAGTTCTTTTAAAAACTTGGCATAGGCTGGGACTTGTTTAATGGCATCAAGTAAAGGCAGATTGATCTTTACTTGCTTGAAAGTCTCCATCATTTCCTCAATTTTTCCTTGCCCTTTATCAAAAGGGGAAGGTGCCTATAGTACCTTTGGAAATGACAAGTGTGGGGTTGCCCTCACTTGCAGCCTTAGCCAATGAGGTCTCTTTCTTTTTGAGTTTTTCTTTTCTTGAGGATCCTCATTATCCTCTTTATTCACAGCTGATTGTTCCTGCAAGTCCACCATTTGTGGTCTTTGTTGTGTGCTGGTAGAAATTGCTTCATTTTCTTCCTGCAAGTGCCTCACAAGCTCACAGCCCACTTGGTTGTCGACTAACTTACCACTTTTCAAAGTTGTAACAGATTTAGCTTCCTCATAAGTGGAGGAAACTTCACCCACTACAAACTGCCTTTGTGGATTGTCATGTGGTTGGCTAGGCAACCTTCCTCCCTCTCTCCTAGTCAGAGCATCAGACAGTTGACCAAGTTGGTCCTCTATCTTTTTGATGCTCTGGTTGTGAGAGTGCATAGTTTGGGTCAAGGTGTTCAAGCTCTGTAATGAAGATAGAACTTGTTCCTCAAAGGATGGTGTTCTCACAGTTGGAGGGGGTGCAGCTTGCTGCGCAGGAGGAGCTACATGTTGGGCCATTGGTTGTTGATACTGAGGCCTTGGGGCATAACCTTCTCGATAGGGCTGAGCATTTCTGTAGGGCATGGGCTGCTAGGGCTGCTACTGGTGGTGGCTAGGGTATCCATCTTGTCTCCACCTCAAATTGGGGTGCTTCATCCATTGATACCCAGCAGCAGGTTACTGCCCATAAGACTGTGCTACAACCACGTGCTCTATTATAAAATCAGGAAATTGGTTAGTAGATGGGCATTCTTCTACTGGATGAGCAGGGGACTAACATATGGCACATGCCTCCTCCACTCTAACAGCCACAGGCGACTGCATTGCTCCCATCAGCCTATCAAATTTCAGAGTTAAGTTGTACACTTTCCTTTCCAACTCACTTCATATATCTTTCCTCTTGAGGTGTTCTCTTTCATCAATTTAGGAGGCTCTAGATCTCTTGCTAAGGTTTCCCTTTGCATAGAGTTCTCACTGATGATGTCAAAGAACTCCCATGCCTCCTCAGTAGTTTTATGGAGATAGGTGCCACTACAGGAGGCATCTATCATATCTCTGCTTTTAAAATCAATTCCCTGATAAAAGCTTTGAACTAATTGCCATTCAGGGATTTGATGGGTGGGGGCATTTCTTGGGGAGTTCCTTAAATCTCTCCCAGGATTGATGAAAGTCTTCAGTTGGATCTTGGGTAAAAGAGATGATACCCTTCCTCAACTGGCTGGTCTTTGACATAGGAAAGAATTTGGCCAGAAACTGACATTAGAGATCACTCTAGGACTGAATACTGTTAGGTGGAAGCAGGGACAACAAGGTCCTGGCCCTATCCTTTAATGAAAAAGGAAAGAGTCTCATCCTAGTGGCCTCCTCCCCCAAACTCGTGATATTAAATGTAGTACATAGTCCTAAGAATTCATCAATGTGTTTATATGGGTCTTCTTTGGTCAGGCCATGAAATGAGGGTAGCATTTGAATGATGGATGATTTTATCTCAAAGTCTCCCTGAGCAGCTGGGAATTGAATGTAGAAGGGGGAATTGTAGATCCCTGGTGCATTAAACTCCTTAAGGGTTCTCGGCTGCTGTTGCTCACCCATTTCTACAGAATCTAATGCAACAGAAGTGGGTGTGGTTGGTCTGGATCTGAGAAGTCTTTCAACCTCTGGATTTAGTAGAATAATCTGAGGTTGTAAAGTTCTCCTACCAAACATACAACACTCAGATTCTGAATGCAGAACAATTTCAAACACACAACAAACAGAATCAACCAAAATTTCTAACTATTCTAACAAAAATTATCAACAGATCTAAAAAATAACACGGGAGTAAAGGGATGCAAACTACAAAGCAGTCTCCAGCATGATTCTCCACTCACTGGTAGCCTTAGATCAGATGAACTACACACAAACTACTAAAAAAACAACACAACTTATAAATGCAGTTAGTAAAATCAAATAAAAACTATAAATCTATGCTCAAAACTTAGATCTATCAATTTCTAAACTGCCTCCTCGGTAGCGGCGCCAAAAACTTGTTGGTTGTGTTGCCTTACCTCAAATGTGGATTTAAAATAAACAATAAAACTAGGTAGACACACTCATACAGACTTGCAAGTATTCAGGATCTGTTGTAGCAAGCTTTAAAAGAATGGTAAGTAAGAGAATATTCACAGGGAGGCTGGTTAGAAATATGATAAATCTCCAGATCTGTGTCAAATCTGGCACCCTAGCTATCACTAATTTAGTTAAAAGACAGGGGAGAGGATTGAAATGAGTTGTCACTTAAACTAAGCTACAATTTAAACATAATCTATCTTGGATCAAGTTTGGGAGCTTAGATCTTGCAGGGGGAGAGAGTAAAAACACAGAAAATGGAGAAGAGTAGCTTAGAGGTTGGTTTTCACTGAAATCAGATTCAATTAATCATGCTACAGAGGTTCAGAGCACACAATTCCCTCACTGGCTATAAGCACAACTGCAGGGTATAAATTCCATTCCAAATCACAGAACCCACCTTGTCTTAAGGCTATGATCTGTCCACTTTAATGATCATAGACCATCCTATAGACTTTATCGAATCCATGGATTGCAGCAGATGAATCCAATTGAGGCCTGAGCTTAGATTTACCTTAAGATTATGATATGTCCACTTTAATGGTCACAAACCATCCTAGAGATCTCCTACAAAGCCAGAGCCTTAATTAGAATAATTAAAACCACTACAGATGCTGCAATTTCCAGGTCACAGACTCAAGGAATCACAGGAGCATGAAATCTAGGGAGATCAGATGGTATCCAAGAGGTCTACCAGTTAAGTGGGTGAGCTGATCTACAACTCCTCTACCCAAATCCGATCGATCACCAAATGGAACCAAAGGAAGTTTAAATCTAATTAAAGCATGAAAAATAGCATTATCATTGCAAACAAGGTCACTTTACAATGAAAATACTCTCAGATCTGTAGTCTGTGCAGCTAGGAACCTACAATAGCACTCTTAACCTCACTCAATTACAGATCTAACTTCGCTCCTCACTACTCCAAGGGATTTAACTAACCATAGTTGGACTAAAGGAGGGAAATGGAATTGCTCTACAGGCGCTAATCTCTAGAATTTTTGCTTTGATCTCCATCCCCCCAATGGCAATTGGGGATCTCTATATATACCTTTCTCCTCTATTTTTCTGCCAAAAATCCCTTCTAGAAGGTCGTTAGAGTTTGTTAGAGTTTTGTTAAAGAACGTGGGTCAGTTAGGGCTTTCTAGGGCATCTTCTAAAATCTCGCATCGGTCACCAAAGTATCTCGGTTTGCTTGCAGCAGGTTACCAAGTCTCAGCATGTGCATAGCATAGTTTCTAAGAAGTTCAGCACATGAATTTGATAGGTTGGAGAAGCTTCCAACAGGTTAAAAGTAAGCTTGTAGTCCCTTTCTATAGGTTCCCTGGTCTCTTCGATAGGTACTGATAGGATGAGTTTTCTCTTTGAAGCTTCAGGGTCCTCAGCCCATTATCTGGAGTATTCGATAGGTTGGCTAAGTAGTTCGATAGATCCAAAGGTCCTTTTTGACAGGTTCAGCTCTGCATGTCGTCATCCCGATAGATTGGCTCTCATTCCTATAGGAAGGTTTAAGCATCCTTCGATAGGTTCAATTTCAGCATCTTCATTTTGATAGGTTCAAGAAGCCTTCGACAGGTTTTCTTTTTCTCCTCAGGCAAGCTTTCGATAGGATGAGCTTTCTCTTTCATTCATTTGCTCAATAGGTTCAGGGATCTTGTCGAATCCCTCACTTCAGCACATGTCTTCCTCTTTCTACCTTCAAATCCTATCGAGCCCTTCTCCAACTACACGAATTCTTCTCTTTTATCCTTCAGCTCCTATCAAAGTTTTCTAGATGCCCTTTTGATAGGTTGTTTTAAGACTTGTCTTCACTTCCTTTCCTTTGTTCTGTTGCAGCCACGCATTCCAAGGGCTCAGTGATGTGCTACCCTCTGGTGTGCTATTGCAAGGTCTGCATAGTGCTGAGAGATGGCTTCTTTGTGGGCATTCTTAAGTGGTTTTCTACATTATTACAAGCTTTCACTGGTATCTACAAAAGGCACTCAATAGAGGCTTATTAGTGTGTTCACAGGTCTATCAATGGTCAGGTTAAAGGGTGAAAAGTGGCATTTTTTTGCCACTTAACAATAAGTCAGAGTTGAAGCTTTGGTTGACCGATGCAAAGCTGGTATGGAGACTTCCTTGGTTAGATCAGACCTTCCCAGTGGTTCACTCTAGAGACCATGAGAGTATCACCCTCCTTGGATTGACTAGCAGTACCTTCTACTTCCCATTTCGGGTGTTGCATCAGTTCGGCTACTCTCAGCAGGTGCCTTGCTGGACGAAACCCCCTTTATGTGATTTGATCTTTTCTTGGGGGTCCTCTGGGGACATGGAATGAATTGCTGCTCTCTGGGAGATGCGTCAGTCGATGCTTATATGCGACTTGGAGAAAGGGAGTTTAGTTCTATCCTCCACCGAGTACGAGGTCTGGCTATTATCCAAGCAACCTACTGCTGATCATCTGGATCAGGCAGAGAGTGACGATGTGGGAGCCCTTGGCCAAAAAAAAAGTCGGCACTTCGAGCCTGTATTGAGCTGTTAGTGGACGAGAAATGCATTATGTATGAACATTTAGAGAAATAAAAGGTTAGAGTAGAAACGACAGAGGTCAGAGCTGATGTAGTTGAGTGCGAGGAGCCTTGGATGATGCTCTTGGTGCAACCGATGCATCCAAGAAGCGGTATAGGAGCCTTCATGGTCGCTGGATGACCAAGCGGGACGTCCGGGAGGACGCCTTACATGCAGAGATCCATGCGTTGAAGCGCGAGTTAGGTCGCTGATTCCCTCCTGCACATATTTTTTTGCATAGATCAAGCTCATAGAAAAGGGGCATAAGAAACCCCTATGCAGATGCACACATTTTCTTTTTGTATATATATAGTTTCTTTGTGTTTTTATTTGTTTTATACTTTTGTAAAGAAGAAAGAAAGGAAGCTAGACATCACACCGATTATTTTTTGGGATGTGGTGTACACATTTATAAATGGAGAAGTGATATCTATTATGTTTTCAAAAAGTCATATTCCTGCTCTTCTCTTTTCTTCTCTTTTTTTCTTTTGATGCCTTAATTGCACGGATGAGGTGACGGGCCTGTCTTTGAGCATAGTTGAACCCCTTTCATGTGGTCGAACCTGAGTGAGGTCAAGAAATTTTTCCGAGGTCAGAACATCCATCCCTTTGGATTGAATCAATCTTTCTCTCCTTACCCTGCATTGAAGACATACTTGGTCTGGACTCGATTAGGGCTAGCTTGAGAGGCCAAGTGGACGATCGGATAATTCGAAATTGTAACCAGGGGAGTACCTGAAGATTTTCTTTTTCTTTTTTTTTTTCTTCTTTTTTTTTTCAACCTTTTACTCACAATGCCCAAGACAGGTTTTGCCATGCGCCCGTTGTTGCCCTCTTTTTTACCCGTAGCACCCTTTCAGGTTTTTATTACTTCCATGGGTATGCATTTTTACCCCAGGCACCTTTTTAGGTTTTCACCTGGTCCACACAAACTTGCTGTTTTTACCCATGGCGCCCTTTTAGGTTTTCACCATGTCCTTTTGCTTTGAGCTTGTATTTTTTTATTTTTTATTTTATTTCTCTTTTATTTTATCAAAGCCACGACATGGACATCGATTCCGTCATAGCCGATTGGATGAAATTCTTTGATTGTCTCACAACTTAGCTTGTGCTGACTCGACGGATACTGTGATTGCTCGTGGACCTTAAAGAGGGCTTTATTCATGGATGTATCTTGGCCATGGGTAAGGTTAGGAATTTTGAAGGTATTCTGAGTTTAAAAGGTTTTCTTGATAGGGTTCTAGTTGCCATAATACACTTCTTCCTTAGGGGATTTTGACTGTACATGCCCCATTTTCTTTTCTACACCATTTTTTTCTTTTACTTTTCTTTTCAGACATCATCTTTTTGGGATTTTATTTTGATTTTGTTTGGATTTGATAGTAACTCTTTTTCTCTTTTTCTGTTGGTATTATGCACACACATTTTTTTTTGGGGGAGGGGGGGGGGGCTGTGAAAGAATGGCCGATGGCTCAATAGGGTTAGCAAAGGGTATTGTCATTTAGGGACATTTTTTGGCTACTAAGCTTTTAAATGATGGCCTCTTTGTAAAGTATCCTTGAGCAGTCACGTATCCATTTCTGTCAATACTTACCTTGCCGCAGAGACCTAGGAGTAGAATCGTCAGACACATCTAGCGTTGATGGGCTCAGGAAAGTGATCTCTGTCCATCGTGGTGAGGTGGATCGCATATTTCGGAAGTACTTCTCGGATGACATAAGGACCCTCCCAATTAGGCTTGAATTTCCCTCTTAGATCGGCGAGGAGGGACGGAAAGATTTTCTTGAGTACGGTGTCTCCCACCTTCAGATCTCGATCGCGGACACGTTTGTTGTAAGCGAGTGCGATTTGTCCTTGATACACTTGGGTATGACACAAGGCAAGGAGCATTTTCTTGTCTAGAAAGCTCAACTACTCAAAGTGGGATCTCTCTCTTTCTACTTCGGGTAAGCCAGACTTCATGAGAATGCAGAGCAATGGTACTTCAACTTTAACTGGCAATGGTTTGCAGCCAATATGGTGGCGAGCAATGGTACTTGATTTTGTACTGCTCATAGAAGGACCTGATTCACTTATTGACGAAGTTTGTGTCGTTATCAGTGATGATATCCTTGGGTATGCCAAACCGTCAAACTATGTTGCTCTTAATGAATTTCTCGATGTGACCGACTGTAATGTTTGTGTAGGATGTTGCCTCTACCCATTTGGTGAAGTACTCAATGGCGACAAGGATGAATTGATGTCTGTTTGATGCTTTCGGATTGACTTTTCTAACGACATCGAGGCCCCAAGTAGCGAATGGCCATGGAGTTGCCATGCTGTGAAGATGTATAGTTGGAGCATGTATCAGACTGGAGTGCTCTTGATATTTGTAGCATTTTCGAACGTATTTGCAACAATCAGATTCCATAGTGGTCCATAAGTATCCTTGGCGTAAAATCTTTTTAGCGAGCATATGGCCATTAACGTGGGCAGCACATACTCCCTCGTGAAGCTCCTTCATGATGTTTGCTACCTCGCTTTCAGTCCGGCATTAGAGTAGGATATTGTTATATGACCACTTGTAGAGACACTTACCGCAGATGATGTAGTTTATTGCTAAACGTTGAATGGTTCGTTTGTCCTCCTCGGTCATCCCCTCCGAGAAAGTGCGGGTCTCGAGGAAATTCTTGATATATGAGAACCATGGTAGCTCATCATCAGGCGTTGTAGGTTCCTCAATCAGTAGGCAGAAGGCCAACTCATTCCTCTATTTAATCATGATTGGCTTCATCTTGACACCATACAAGATTTCTACCATTGATGCCAAAGTTGCTAATGCGTCGGCAAAGCGATTCCTAATCTACGGGACATAAGAGAATGTGACATCTTCGAAGTAGGCTATTAGATCCTTGAGATGTTCATGGTAAGGGATCAATTTCTCATCCTTTGTCTTCCAATCTCTGTTTGTCTAGTTTATGATCAACTGCGAATCACCAATTATCCTGAGGTGGGTTACCTTCAGGTCAAGTGATGCTTGCAGTCCAGCAACACATGCCTCATATTCAGCCATATTGTTAGTACAAGGGAAATTGAGCTTGATAGATATTTTTACGTGAGATCCTTTTGGCGAGATCAGAATAGCACCGACTCCTTGACCTTCGGCATTCGTTGCCCCGTCAAAGTGCATTACCCAGAATTCCTCCGTCTCTACTGTATCGTCCTCTGTCATGAACAGGATGTCATCATTTAGGAATTCGATTCTTAAAGGCTTATAATTAGGTAAAGGATTCTCGACAAGATGATCGGTGAGTGCTTGCCCCTTGATTGATTTTTGAGTGACATACGTGATATCGAATTCAGATAGTAGGAGCTGCCAGCGTGCCGTCCGCCTAGTGAGAGCTAGCTTTTTTAACAGGTACTTCAACGGATCCATGCGGGCGAGGAGTAGCATGGCTTGGGATAGCAAGTAATGGCGGAGCCTCTGGGTGGCCCATACGAGATCCAAGCATGTTTTCTCCAGATGGGAATAACACGTCTCGTAGTCGGCAAATTTCTTGCTCAGATAATAGATAGCCTGCTCTCTTCTTCCTATTTTGTCGTGCTACCCTAGGACACATCCCATCAAAACTTTCTTCGTGGAGAGATATATTAGGAGTGGTCTCCCCAGCTTGGGTGGTACTAATACTAGAGGGTTGAGAAGGTATCCCTTAATTTTATTGAATGCCGCTTGACAGTCGTCATTCCATTCAATGGGAGAATCTTTCCTTAATGACTTGAAAATCGGCGTGCAAATTGGAGTGAGTTGTGCAATGAACCGACTGATATATTGTATCATGCCCAAGAATCCTCTGACCTCTTTCTTAATAGATGGTGGCGGCATTTTTATGATGGCCTTTACTTTGACTGGGTCAACCTCGATACCTCTCCTGCTGAGGATGAAGCCCAATAATTTCTCCGACATGGCGCCAAATGCGCATTTATGAGGATTCAGACATAACCTATATTTTCTTAGCCTCTCAAACAGCCTCTGGAGATTTATCAGATGATCACTTCGCTCCGGTGACTTGGCTGTCATGTGATCAATGTACACCTCAATTTCTCGGTGCATCATGTCATGGAATAGTGCAGTCATAGCTCTCTGATACCTTGCCCTAGCATTCTTTAGCCCAAATGGCATGACTTTATAGTAGAAAGTGCCCCAAGGAGTGATGAATGATGTCTTCTCTCTGTCTGCCTCTGCCATCTTGATTTGATTGTATCCTGAGAATCCATCCAGGAATGAAAGCATCTCGTGCCTAGCATTGTTATCAACCAAGATGTTGATGTGCAGTAATGGGAAATCGTCCTTCGGGCTTGCCTTGTTCAAGTTTCGAAAATAATTACACATGCGGACCTTCCCATCCTTCTTCGGTACCGGGACAATATTGGCTAGCCACTGCAGGTATTTAGATACTATGAGAAACCCTGCATCATATTGCTTGATAACCTCGTCCTTTACTTTCAGCATCCACCTGGGTCAATTTCTGCTTGACTGGCTTGATAGCAAGGTAGTGGCAATTCATGCACGACCAAATCGGTGTCCAAACCAAGCATGTCCTTGTATGACCATGCGAAGACATCTTGGTATGACCAAAGGAAATAAATCATGCTTTTTCTTTCCTCGATAGTGATGTTCCGATCTTGGTAATTTTAGGAGTCTCCTCAATCCCTAGATTGACATCCTCAGTTTCCTCAACAATAGGGGTAGGACCATGCTCAAAGTCGGCAAACTGTTCTAGGAGTTCATTGGGAAGCTCCTCAGTAGGGATCTCCTCGCCCAGGCTCGTGACTCCTACCTCGTCTTCCATTTCTATAGGAAAGGATTCGATTTTACGTGGGACGGGATTTTTGATTAAGGCATCATTTTCTTTAACTTTATTCAGAATTTTAAAAGACAATATTTGTGGATTTTATATTTTTTCTACGTTTTTGGGATTTTTGTTTTCTTCAGAGATGGGCCCTTGGCATAGCGAGTCTCCATATATACACGGTATTGCCTGCCAAGGACTTATCTCACTTTTTATAGGTTTTTTTTTTAGAAAACGGGTGTCGTATTTCAGGCCACTTGCCACTTCCAGAGTTTGGGGCACAGATGCCCAACCACATACCTAGGATGCTGCTCTCTTACCTTTTTGGATGGAGGTGGCTGCTTGATAAGGTTCCTCGGAGTCAACCTCCATCATGTTAATCATGGGTTTGTCTAGGATCTTGTCCTCAAATGTCAGTAAAGTCCTGTGGTGGTTTACCACAGGGGGAGATTATGCAGTTATGAGAGACTCTTCCTCAAAAAGGGACAGAGAGGCCAGGTCTATTTCCAAGTTAGGAGGGATGATCTGAGGATTGGTAAGGTGGAAAGGGGGTGCTAGCT
Organism: Chloranthus sessilifolius; assembly: GCA_021018995.1. Classification (NCBI taxonomy): domain Eukaryota; kingdom Viridiplantae; phylum Streptophyta; class Magnoliopsida; order Chloranthales; family Chloranthaceae; genus Chloranthus; species Chloranthus sessilifolius. The sequence continues at coordinate 149,108,259 of CM037584.1, read as the reverse complement.
TGTACGGGGTTAACTGTGTGGCCCCATTCCGATCTATTTTTATGATCCTTGCATTTACAAAGGTGTTTTGAATGTGAGGTCTGGGACGGGGCTTCTCCTCTAAGTTGATTCCCCGGGCCCTATCAGCTGCTGTGGCTCGGGCTTTCTCTTTGGCCTCTCATACCTCTTCTTCTGTGGGCTAGTAACCTAACCCAAATCAAACTTGTTGTCTACCTTTAGCCTTGATTGGCTCTCTCCTGCCTTGTAATCGAGGATCCAATCCCCTTCCTTGCTAATAGCCCCACTTTTGGAACATGGCCACTGCCGCTATCATTCCGCCTTTGGTTTTTGGGGTGATGCTTTCTAAGGGATCCGGGACTACAGCTGATACCTCGTATTCAAAACTGTGGAGGTTGGTATCCTTAGTTGTATGTGGCACATCCAACGGTTTTGGGTTCTCGATGTTGTGGGTGGCCTTTTCCTTCTCATCATGTCCCTCACCTATGATGGTGATAATTTTATGCTCGGACACAAATTTGAGCTTTTGATGCAGCGTCGACGGTATCACCCCAACTTCTTACAACCAAGGTCACCCTAATAATAAATCTAAGGAGGATTTGATATCCATTACCTGAAATAGTATGGAGAAGGTCATTGGCCCAATTACTAGCTCAAGATCAACTTCTCCCCTTATTTCCCTTCTCGTATTATCAAAACCTCTGGCGCTGGTTCTCGTTGGCCTTAATATGCATGGATCTACCCTTATTTTGGTGGCAGTTCTCAAAGGGGATACTTTCAGAGCAGACCCATTATCAATTAATACCAAGGGGATTATCATGTTTCCAGATTCTACAGTTATATTGAGGAATTTAGAATGACTATTTTCCTCCTCTGGTAAATCTGCATCCGAAAAGGAGATGGCATTGGGAGCCATTACTTGCTGGATTATCTGCCCGACTTCATCTGGACTTACTTGAAAAGACACATGCACATTCTTTAATGCCCCCATGAGAGCTTGGAAATGTAGCGAGGACGTCATTAATAAGTCTCAGACTATGATATGGGCCGACAATCTTCTCAACTGAGTTTTTAGTATGTGTTCTCTGCTCATTTTTTCAAACTGGTTCACTGCACCTGTATCTTTCTTCTCCTCTGGTTGGGCTTGCACTACTGCTGGTGCCTCTGGCTAATTAGAGATCTTCCTAGATCTCGTAATAAAGTCCACTGCCTCTTCTCTGGTGCTACCGGCATTGATATTCGTATGCTCATAACTGAGTGGGACTTGATGAGGATTGTAAGTTGGTCTCGGAATCTGAAATGGAGTGGCTGCCAGTATCTAATGCGCTTATACTACTGGCTTAGGTAGGGTGGGTAAAACCTGGTTCACCTCGGTGATGGATGGGCGGGTGGCCAAAGTAGGCCAGGTGGGGGTGATGAGGTTTGCGGGTGGTTGTGTTGGGGGTAATAGGGTAGGGGTGGACCATTGATAATTAATAGGTGGTGGTGGGGTATAGGGGACCTGATGGGATATTGGGTAATTGGTAGGGGTGGTAGTGTACGGTTGATAGGCATTAATTTATACATAATTGATAGGAGTGGGTAATGGAAAATAAGCCCTAAGATCTAAGGGTTCTATTTGTGGTGCGGGGTTGGGGAAGTAATCTGCCAAATTCAGGGGTTCAATCACCCCAATACTTCTATCTGCCCAGTCTCTCTATAATGGGGCCACAAAAATTTCCTCACTGCAAATGTAATCTGATGGGTCAAACTCAAATTCTTCAGCACCTTCTTCGATCATACCGACCATGGGTCTTAGACTTGCCCCTCCTGGAGGGTGTGGGGGCAGCGGTATTTGGTGTATGTTAGCATGATGGGTGGCTTGAGGAAGTGCTAGGGGATGATTTTACCGGCCTCGATTAAATCCTGTATTGTACACTTTAATGGGAAGCAGCGATGGGTTGGGTGACCCGGACCCTGATGAAAATTACAGTGAGTGTTGGGGTCATAGTTCCTCGGGATGGGATTTGGAGGAGGTCATGGTTGAAGGGTTGGGACTAATACCTTTTCTTTTAATAAAGGCAAAGGTAGATTCAGTGATTGCCCCAAGGGTGTAAAAAGTCGGTCATAGCGGACCCTTCTCTATTCTGGAGTCATCTGTGCTCCCTGCCCATTCCAGGTTCTTTGGATCAGCTCGCTTTTGACTAGAGCTGGCTGGGCGGCTTTGAATTGAAACGGGATCATATTAGTGTTGGGCCAGGTGTTGGCAATATTTTGAACATCGGCTCCTGCTCTTTTCTCATTTCTCTGCTTAGAAAACCTTCTGATCCCGCTAGCTCCACTAGGTACATTCTGCTCAACAAACCTTCCCTGATAGCATCCTTGCAATGATTGGTGTTTCTTACCAAATCAGCAAAGCTGGACTGCTGTTGGTAAATGAGGAAGTCCGAGAACACTGGTAAAGTATTTTTTTAAATCATCTTAACTTGTTCGTCTTTAGGTAATTTTTTTCTCACCTGAGCTGCCAGTGCTCTCCAACGCCCTAAGTAATCGCTGAAGGTTTCATTAGGGTTCTGCTTCAATTGGGCCAAGTTTGACTTGTGATTCAATTTCTATATTGTAGAAATATTGCTCTTGGAATAAGTAAGTCAGATCTTTTCATCTCTTTATCATAGATGGTTCTAGGGACGTGAACCACCTCAAGGCCGGACCAGTTAAAGTTTTTTGAAGGACCTTTATCAGTAGTCTTTCATCCCACCCATACTGGCACATGTCCCCATAATAAGACTTGAGGTGTGCAATGGGATTGCCAGTGTCGTTGTATTTATAAAAAATTAGCATTTTAAATTTTTGGGGTAAGGAGACCTCAGCAAATAAACACAAGTCTGAGAAGTCTGTGGCATGGATTTAGGCTCTACCCATATTCAACAGCTATTTTTGGATTTTTTCTAGCTGCTCTTTCAACAGTTCGAACTCCTTAGACAGGGGGGTTACCCTTTCAGCAATTGGTCGGGATTCACTTTGTGCTACCCGGGGATTGGTTATTATGGGAGGAGGATTAATGTTGGCCAATGCCCTGGCATAGGCCCCATTGTTCTTGATCTCATCCTCTTTATGTTGTTGGTCTGCAAAGGGTGTAGTGAGGGCAAGATTCTCCTATTGTTGTTGCATGGACTGAATGGGGGTCGGATGAGACCATTAAATGTGAGGGAAATTTTATGGAGTGATGGGATGAGTGGAAGTTAGATTTTGGGGTGGGGCCTGATTGGGCCATTGGAATGGGGAAAGGCTTGAAGATAGCTTTCGGGTGTAGGGGCATGGGTAAATTGGGGTTGATGCAGGGCAAGGGTTTGAACTAGGTATGAGGGTTGTGGGTGAGTGAAATTTTGGAGGAATTGTGAAGGGTATGGGTGCGAGGCTCCAAGGTTTGGGCCTTGCTGGGCTTGGGTGTAGGGTAAAGAGCTCTGATGAGTTTGGGCTGTAAAGCCTTGAGAAGGTTGGGCCATAAAGCTTTGGGAGGGTTGGGCCATGAGGCTTTGGGCTTGTTGGGTCTGGCCCATTGGGCCTTGGTGAGTCTGACCCATTAGGCATTGGTGGGTCTGGCCCATTAAGCCTTGGTGGGTCTGGCGCATTAGGCCTTGGATGGTATGGATGATGGGGAGTTGATGGGGGTCATGGGGAAATGAGGCATGGAGGCTTGAGAGGGTATGGGATGGATTTAGGGATGTGTGGTGTGGATGAGAGGTATTGTCTTGGGAGGCTTTCCAACTAGTGTAGGTTTGGACCATCTCTTCCATCATGGCCATTGGAGAGGGATTGGATGGAGATGGTGTATCTAAGGGATGATGTGGTATGGATGGGATGAAAGTGGTGGCGAAATTGGACATGGCCCTAGTAAAATTTGGCATGACCTGGGTATATGGTGGGACATGGGGTGGGTTGGAGAAATTAGGTGGGGCATTGGTGAATGTGGATGGATTGGGTATATATTGGGATGATGAGGGATGGGGTATGTATGTGAGGGATGAGAGAGAAAAGCTGGTCATAACCCCGATAAAAATGGGCATGACCTGGTTAGATGGAGGGATGTATGGGGGATTGGTAAAATCGAATGCGGCATGGGTAGATGCGGGTGGATCGAGTATGTGTTGGGAAAATGGGAAATGGGGCATGGTAGTGAAGGCGGGAAATTGGGTCGGGTTTTGAACGAGTGTGGATGGAATATGGGATGGGTTAGGAATGGTCATGGACGGGAGAATGGGCCTGGCTTGGGAAAATGATGGGGAATGGGGGGTTGGATTTTGGATATTTTGAGAGGTGGTGGATGGGAAGATAGGTGCACCGAAAGGCCCGGTGACAGTGAATTGGGAATGGGTAAGGGGGATGGATGTGAAAATCTCTTCCACATGGGAATGAGTTGGGGAATGTGGTTGGGATGAGTCGGGATCAACGTATGCTGGATCCACTGCCCACGACATGGCTTGGTGGCGAGTGGGGTACAGGTGCCTAGGATGAGGCTCGTAAAGCTTTCTCCTTCCTCCCCTACGGGATGGTGGAGTGTAAGGCGATGCTGTTGTGCCGGCACCACAAATATCCTCCTCTTTTTGGTGTTTGGTTAATTAAATTTTTTTTTCTGAAATTTTGTGAATGGATTTTTATGATGAACAACTCAGGAGCCCTTGAATTCTCATTTGGGTGGCTTTCGTACCCAAAATAAGTCCCACGGCAAGACCTCGATACGCTTCGAAAGAGTCAAAGGGGAGCCCTTTGATCTATTAAAGGTACAAAAATTGATGCAAACAACCTGATCCCCTGAAGCGGGTAAAAAAAAAGTTACCCTCTTTTGATCGTGTAGACACCCAAATTTGGCCCAAGGCCTGATCGAAACACATTTCGAGAAAGGCACGTTCCCGAGCTTTTGATGGCATGTATGGAACCCTAAGGAATCACCCCAAACCTTTAGGAATCACCCTAGATCCCCTAGGAACCTGCCCCAAACCCTTAGAAATCAATCCTAACCCTTAGAACCCGTTTTGAATCTAAACCTAACCTTTCGAGCCATGGAAAAGGAGTGGTACACCAGAACTAGCTATAGCCTTCTACTATAATCAAATCTTATACTATTGAAAAGTAGAAGTCGTCAGCTTTCTAACGATCCAAGAATCGCCCCAATCGGAGTTATACATCGAAAGATATGGCGGTCAGAACCCGGAGGGTAAAGGAGTAATTTCAAGTGGGCCCCCCCTTGGGATTTGGTGCAACTAATAGTTACGCCATGCCATTTCTCCTCAAAAATGGCTTGGTGCAACTAATAGTTGTGCCAGGCCATTTTCCTAGAATTTAAGCCTGGCACAACTAATAGTTGCGCCAGTATTAAAGTGGACCCCACCCTCGTGAGGCAACTTTCAAGGCACTGTACTGAACTGTTTTACTGTACATTTGTCTGGCGCAACTAATAGTTGTGCCAGATATATGAACAATAACCCAGGTTTTTTACTTCGAAATTTGTGATTGGGGTTGGACTTGTTGACCACCTTGACCTTTGGAGTGTGTTTTGAAAATTCTGTTGCACCCTTTTACACCCTATTTGCAACCCATCAAGTGCCTTAAAGCCTCACCCTATCATCCACCATTGGAGGACCTTCTCACACATTTTAAGGCTTCAAAAATCCTAGGAAACCTGAGATGTTTGATTACCTAACTCCTAATCTTGATTAGAATCTAAACACCTTCCTAACCCACCCATTTCCTATAAATAGAGCTCCCCACCCCTTGTTTTAAGGGTTGAGAATTTTTGCCTAAGAGAGAGAGTTTAAAGTGAGAAGAAATTTCTCCCTTTGGTGCACCATTGCTCATACAAATTCCAGAATTCTAAAACCACATTTCATGCCTTACCTTTCCTAAAAAGCCTCTAGGTTAGGTGTGTGCTATCCATTTGCCTCCCTTCCACCATTCAAGCCTTCAAAAGCTCCTCAAAAGCAAGCCACGCAAGGCTCTCCTACGGTGCTACAAGGGCCCGAGGGCTCCGGCTCTCCCCTTTCTTCTCCTATCTCTTTCTAGCTTTTCTCATCCTCTCATTTGTGCTGTTACACCGTCAAATTTTTGCTAGGAACGAAGGGGCACAAATAGGATTTGAGGCCCATTTGGGCAAGAGGAAGCCATTTTCTTTTTTTTTTTACTTTATTTTTGTTTTGGCCATAAGTAGAGACCGTGTTAAGCTGATTGATCGGGTGCCTAACACCTTCCCGATTGATAACCAAAGCCCCTACCCAAGAGTCTTTGGAGTGGACTACATTCAGAGTCATATTTTTAGCACTTCGGTGCTTATAAAAATGAACTAGGTTTTCCAGGACACCGAAAGCTTCGGGTGGCGACTCTATATTTTTACAAGCGAGCGCATCGCCGTGACGGGATCGTCACAAATCCCACGGTTCCATAGATGGCAACTCTGCTGGGGAGTAGCTAGTAGAGCTTCCCCTTGAACTAGGCCTTTTTTTTTTTTTCCCAACATATTATTGCTGTTTTTTTAATTTTATTTTTGCTATTTTATTTACTCACCCCTCCGATTAAGTCACTTTACTTAACCCTACTTTTACATCATTTACGAGCCTTAGCCAATTGGCGGGCTTACTTGTGCCTAGTCTTTAAATTTCTTTACTTTTCAGTCATTTTAAGTGCCTTAGCCAATTGGCGGGCCTACTTGAGCATTGTCTTTTAATTCATTTAATTTTCCATCATTTAAAGTGCCTTAGCCGATTGGCGGGCCTACTTGTGCAAACATATTCCGACAGTGGACACCCGTCCGTAGTGGCGGCATGGGGTCATCATCCCCGTCATTTGGACTAAAAAAAACTTCCATAAAAAAATTATTAAAAAAAAAAACAGTTAAAATTGAATCAAGAATAGGGAGCTTAATTAACTTGTTTTTACGGGGTAGATTTTCAAAGGGTTGGATTTAGGCACACATACAACCACCCGGGTCTTAGTATGGCGGCAACCCCTAGTGGTGATGATCCAGAAAAGTCCCAACCCACCTAGTATCTGAGAAGGTGCTTGCGCCGGAGGTATATCGGGTGGGTTTCCATTTCAAAGCTTAAAACCCTTGGGGAGCGTGCTAGCGAGTTATACCGGACTCAAATCCTTTAGGTGCGGTGAGGAGAGAACCGATCACCAAAAAACAACTTAGTTCCCAAAAGCCTAGCTTCCACAAAAACCAAAAAAAGAGACTCATTTTGGGTAAGTATTAGTTTGGCGCAAGTATTAGTTACGCCAGTGCAAAAATGCTGGAATTATACCTAGTGTAACTAATAGTTGCGCCAGCTTTAAATCCGACCATTTTTACCTTAGCACAACTAATAGTTGCGCTAGTGTAAAAAAGGGGCCCTGCCACCTTGGCGCATGTATTAGTGGCGCAAAGCCTGTTCTAGACAGCAGCTGCCCGAATTTGTGGCCTTCTTTAACTCCCGAGTCCCCCGATCAGTGTGCTTAGTGCCTTTGTTTGGGCCTCGCCATCTCCGACACCCAACACGCCCTTGTCGGTCAAAAGAAGGTGACTTCTTTTTGGCTCATTTTGAGGGATCCGGTTGTTTACCTCAATTTCCGTGCCTTCAATAGATCGAAGGCCCTCCTTCGATTCTTCCGAAGTGCGTCAGAATCGTTGCTGCAGGTCTTGAATCAGGGTATGAGAGCCACTCGAGAAGGTAATTCTAAGGCCTCAGAACCTTTGTTTTTCAAAATTTTCTCAAATAAATAAAAATCAAATCAAAACCAAAAAATATATAGTTTGTGGTGCCGGCACAACGGCATCATCTTGCCCTCCACCGTCCCGTAGGGTAAGAAGGAGGAGGATTTTTGGGCCTTATCCAAGGCACCCAACCCAACCCGTTCCAATAGAATGTCGTGGGTAGTGGACCGGGCTCATGCCGATCCCGACACATCCCCGCCACATTCTCCAACCCATTCATATTTGGGGGAAGTCTTTTCCACCATCCCCCTCACCCAACCACTCTTTACCGTTACCGGCCCGTTTGGCGCCCCCATTTTCTCACCCACCACCTCCCAAAACATCCAAAGCTCAACCCCCCCATTCCCCATCTTTTGCCCAAACCATGCCCATGCCAAATCCAGCACAGTTCGCATCTACATCCATACAAAACTCAAACCCATTTTCCCAATTACACATCTATGCCCCATTTCCCATCTTCCCCCTATAAGCTGAATTCACCCTCATTCACCTATACCACTTCCACCCCAACCCCCCACACATCCCCCCATCTACCCGGGTCATGCCCATTTTTACAGGGGCCATACCCAGTTTTTCCCAAACACTTACACCTTACCCTTCATCATCCAAAAATATACCCAATACATCCCATCATCCCTCCAATCCACCCCATTTTCCATCACTCACTCGGGTCATGCCCGATTTTATCGGGGCCATGCCTAATTTTCCTTTCACCTCCGTCCCATCTATACCCCATCACCCCTTAAATCCCTCATCTCCATCCAACCCTCCCTCCATGACCATGATGGAGGAGATGTTCCAAGCCTATTCCATGTGGAAGGCTTCCCAAAATGCCTCCTCTCTTCCACACCCCATATCCCTAAACCCATCCCATACCCTAGCCAATCTCCATGCCTCATTCCCCCAGGACCCCCATCAACCCCCATAATTCACACCGTCCAATCCCCCACTACCCACATGCCTCAAGGCCCATTTGCCCAAACCCCTTTTTTTTAGGACCCAATGGACCAACTCCTTACCACCAAAGCCTACCCAAGGCCCATGGCCCAGGCCCACCAAGGGCCCATGGCCTAGACTCATCAAGGCCCATTGGGCTAGACGCACCAGGGGGCCCACGACCCAAACCTATCAAGGGTCTGTGGCCCAAACCCATCAATGGCCCATGGCCCAACCTTATCATGACCAAGGCTTCATGGCCCAAGCCCAAACCCCACACTCATACCTTCTACAATACCCCCAACATATCGCCCAACCTTCACACTCAATTCAAACCCATGCTTCTCATGAACCCATAACCCGAGACCTTCTCCAAACCATCCCCCATGACCAATGGCCCTATCAAGCCCCATGTTGTTACTTCTTAGTGAGCTTGATTTATGTGGGTTTTGAAAACAGGTTTGCAACTGCTAAATTATACTGAATCTAGAATATTAAAAAGAGTAAAGAAATATCCGCACAGGTAGAAGTGAATTAGCCTGCAAGATCAGGGCCAATTGTAGTAAGTTTTAAATGTAAGTGAGTGAAAGATCGTCCACAGAGAATTTGTCTAAAATGCAAGATAAACCTCCAAATCTGAGCTACCAGATCTGGCCTCTTATCCTATCTAGAAAGCACATAAGATGGGAGGTTGAATTTGTCACATTAACTAAATGATAAAAGTAAAAGTTAAACGAAATGATCCAGATCCGAGTTGGGGGAACGTTTGAGGTAAACTTGTAAAAAAATGGAGAAGTAATATCTAACTTTGATTTGGTCCTTGAAACACAATGAGAATGACTGTCGATCAACAGAGAAATGATTCAATCTTCATCTGGATACAAGCACAGATGTAAGAGAAATAAATCTAACTCTAGGATTAGACTTAGGCTTATGGCTATGGTCTGTCCACTTTAATGGCCACAGACCATCTAATAGTCTTTAATCCAAAGCCTTAGTTTAGAACAAGAAGCATCACTACAAATGCCGTGAGAGATTAGGTTACCAACACTAATTCTCACAGGATTAATGAATCAAGGGAAATTGCATGAAAAACAGTAAATCTAAAGGAGTCTAATGCAATAAGGAGATCAGAGGGAACCCTTAACATGAGTCCAATTGAGAATGTACGGTTTACAACAACCTTTTCAAATCCACCATTACAATTACAGAGCGCAGCTTAAACAACCCTCAGATTTGTAGTCTTGAATACAACTCTCTTTTGAATTACAGAAATATCTCACAGCTCTCAATTGCAAGTAAAAGTGAAGCTATTACGGGGATTTCAGACAAACTATTTGGTTTGGAAATGGGGGAATAGGAATGAAACTCAAAATCTGGATGCCCAAATTGGGCAAATGGTTCGTCTATTTATAGTTTTCCCTAAGTCCAGCTCAGATGTGTATCAACCAATAAGAAGGGCTCAGATCTGTATTGACCAATGGTAGTCGAGCACGAGGATCCAGATCTGTTCTGGCCAATCAGAATTCCTTGATCTGGTTCAGCCAATCAGGTGAAAAAGGCATCGATTCTGTTATGCATTTTGAAAGTCTGTTAGAGTTTCTAGAAGTTCCCGCCAAGTTATTTCATCTCTGGGTGCTCACATGGGGTGGAATATGCCTTCGCTTCATGCTTAGAATCTTCTGAAATGTCCCTAGGTTTTTAGATGCATTGGGCCGCGTGAAATAGATTACTGAATTGCCCTTGTAAAAGCTGGGAACCTCTAGAATACCTTTTCGCAAAGCTTAGGGGGCTTTTCGCAAGGTGTTGTAACTCCTGAAGCTCTTTTCGCAAGAGTTACGGTTACATTGAATTGAGTTTTCTTCTTTTGAAAGGTAAATCATCTCTTGAAGAGTTCGGATGCTCTTGAAAGCTAAGCTGGAGTTTTGTTCTTTTCGCAGAGTTTGAGTTCTTTCTTGAGCGATTCAGTTCTTTCTGAAAAGTACTCAGTGCATTTTACATTGAATTGCTCCATACTTCTTTTCTGGGTTGAGACCAGGTCTTTGCCTCTTCAATTCAGACCTTTCAACAGCTAGTGAGGTTGTTTCTTCTCTTTCTTCCTTTGGATTGACATGGATTGTCATCTTTTTGGCACTTTTGAGCTACTTTAGGGTTAAGCCTGCCTTTATTGTTAGCTGTAAAACAAACACTTAAAACACTTATTTAGTTCTCTCAAGGGTCTATCAAGGCCCAGATTAAGGGGTGAAAAATGGTATTTTCACCCCTTAATTTTATATCATTACTAAACTATTCTATTGTGTATACCTGTGTAGTTATTCATGTCCAATTTTTGAAGAAGGGAAACTACTTAAAAAGAAATTCTGAAGGTTTACTGTGAATAATCAGATTTTTTGTTCTGAGTTGTATGTTTGGTAGGAGGACTCTCAGCCCTGAGATTATCCCACTGAATTTAGAAGTTGAAAGGCTACTACGAACCAAATAAACAACACAGAATTCTGCTACTATGGGTGAAGAACCTCGACTTTTGAGGGACTACTTTGCACCTGGTGCTTATAATTCTCCCTTTTGCATTCAATTTCCTACTGTTGAAGGAAATTATGAGATCAAATCATCAACTATCCAAATGCTTCCTTCCTTCCATGGGTTGAGTAAGGAAGATCCATACAAACATGTGGATGAATTCTTGGCTCTTTGCACCACATTCAACATAGTTGGACTTGGTCTGTATAACCAAGCTTAGGCTCTTTCCTTTTTCATTAAAGGATAAAGCTAGAGCATGGTTATCTATGTTAGCACCAAATAGTATCACTTCTTGGAATGATTTGCAATGTCAATTTTTAGCCAAATATTTCCCAATGTCTAAAACAAGTCAATTGAGACAAAGTATCATTTCCTTCTCACAAAACTCAACTAAAACTTTCCATGAAGCATGGGAACGATTTAAGGAACTTTTAAGGCAATGTCCTCATCATCAAATTCCCAGATGGCAGCTGGTTCAAAGCTTCTATCAAGGAATTGATCAAAACGACAAAAATATGGTGGATGCCTCCTGTGGAGGCACTTACTTGTAAAAAATAGTTGAGGAGGTTTGGGACTTGTTTGAAGTAATTGGTGAAAAATCAACTCAACATGAATCTCTGTCAAGAGATATTAAAAATCCTGCTAGGTTGAACAATCACCAACCCACCAAAGGGAAGATTTATGAGGTGAATGAGTTGGAAAGAAAAATGGACAATTTAACCACAAAGTTTGATAGATTGATGGACTCACTTAAAAATCCAAATGTTGCAAGAGTAGAGGAGGCATGTCTGATATGCCAGTCCCCTACTCATTCAATTGACCAATGTCCTGCTGCACCAGAGTTCCCAGATTTAATGATGGAACAAGCTCATGCTGCTCAATCATTTGGACAGATGCAGTCAAATGAATATCCATGGAGAGGACACCCCAATTTGAGGTGGAACCAAGGGAATTATCAATTCCAACAGCAGCAACAACCAAAGAACCAAATGCCTTTCAAAACTACACAGCCTTATCAGCAGAATTTTTTTGCCAAACCAAACTTTATGACCCATTCCACAACAACACATGCTGATGCCTTGATTCAAACCCTTCGGTCCCCTTCTTTTGAAGATCAAGTCCTAAATTCACTCGAATTTAGGATCTTTAACTCAAGCGTGAATTTTCACGAGAGCATAAAGAAGATTGAAGAAACATTGGGACAGCTTTCAAATACTTTGGCAAAAAGAGAGGAAGGAAAGTTACCCAGCCAACCTTTGAACAATCCCAAAGGACAGTTCATGGTTGGAGAAGCTTCCAATTCACATGAAGAAGTAAAAACCGTTACCACTTTGAGAAGTGGAAGAATCATAAATAACAAAGTGGGTACTGAAGAAGAAAAAAATGAAGAAAATGGTAAAGATATGCAGCAAGAGCAGCATAGTGATAGCGATTAAGTCTTGATGGACCTCAGAAAAATCAAAAAAATGAAAAACAAAAAATCCAAAAAGTTTCTGAAAATGCTTCCAAAGCTATAGATGAAGAATTAGTTCCTCATTTACCATTTCCTCATGCAATGAAATCTGTATCTCCTTTTGATAAAGGAAACACAAAAATAGATGAAATGATGGAGGCAAGTCAAGATAAATCTACCTTTGCTTGAGGCAATCAAACAAATTCCAGCATATGCGAAAATTTTGAAAGATGTTTGCACTCACAAAAGATAGTCTAGGATACATTTGTCCAAGAAGGTCTTTGCTGTGGAAAGAATTAATCAGGTGTTATCCATTGCCACACCTCCTAAACTTCAAGATCCTGGAATCCCCACAATCCCTTGCATTATTGGGGAACATACCATTGAAAAGGCTTTATTAGATCTGGGTGCTAGTGTCAACCTACTTCCATATTCTGTATATGAGAAACTAGGTTTGGGAGAATTAAAACCCACTCATGTAGTGTTACAACTAGCAGACAAATCTGAAAGGAAGCCAGTGGGGATGATTGAAGATGTATTGGTGGGAGTAGATAAATTTTTCTATCCTGCTGATTTTCTAGTTTTGGACATGGAACCAACCAAAAGCAAAACTTCCATCCCTGTCATTTTGGGAAGACCATTCCTGGCTCTGACAAATGCTTGCATCCAATGCAGTGTCCGGAATTATGGAAGTCTCTTTGAAACATAAAGGTAAAATTAAATGTTTATAATGATCCTACGATCAATTCAGTTCTGAAGAATGTTTTCATGTTGATTTATTGGATGAACTGGTAGAAGGGACTTTTCAACAGTTTCTGCAGTGTGAAGAGTTCACCACAAATGTTGAAGATGCTTGGAAAAATTCTGAAGAAGAAACAGTTTGTATCTCAAATTCTGAGGAAATAAATGTTGTGCAAGGAACTCTAATCAATCAGCAAGTTTCTCTTCTTGGAAACCTGCTACTCTTCCCCTTCCACAAACAGATAAGGTACCTTTGTTACCTTCTTTTCGCAGCCCACCTGATTTAGAACTAAAGCAGCTGCAAGAAAATTTGAAATATGTATTTTTAGAAAATCATAAATCATTGCCTGCAATTATTTCTTCCTCCCTCACAAAGGAGCAAGAGGAAGAGCTACTGGTTGTTTTGAAAGAACATAGAAGGGCAATTGGCTGGACTATTGCTGATTTGGGAGGAATCAGTCCAGCTATTTGCATGCACAAAATCCATTTGGAAGAAGATGCAAAGCCTTCTAGGGAAATGCAAAGGAGGCTGAACCCTCATATGCAAGAAGTGGTCATGAAAGAGGTTGTTAAGTTGTTGGATGCAGGGGTCATTTACCCCATTTCAGATTCAGCTTGGGTGGCACCTACACAGGTGGTACCTAAGAAATCTGGGATCCTTATTGTAACCGAGACTACGGTGATGATGTCAACCAGGACAAACAAGCTGGGTGGAGAGTCTGTCGATTCTGAGAAAATTAAATGCAATGACGAAAAGACCATTTCCCCTCCCATTCATTGATCGATTTTAGATAAGCTAGCGGGAAAAGCGTATTCGTTTTCTTGATGGTTACTCTGGGTACAACCAGATTCCTGTGTACCCACAAGATCAGGAAAAGACCACATTCACTTGCCCTTTTGGCACTTTTGCCTATAGGAGAATGCCTTTTGGTCTTTGTAATGCTCCTGCTACCTTTCAAAGATGCATGTATTCCAATTTTTCAGATATGATTGACCAATTTATGGAGATTTTTATGGATGATTTTTTAATCTATGGAGACAGTTTTTCCCAGTGTTTACATCATCTCAAATTGGTATTGCAGAGATGTGAAGAAACTAATCTAGTTCTGAGCTGGGAAAAGAGCCATTTCATGGTCACCCAAGGCATTGTCCTTGGCCATGTTGTTTCTCACAAGGGCATTGAGGTGGACAGAGCAAAAATTGATTTAATTGCACATTTACCACCTCCCAAAACTATTAAACAAATCAAAAGTTTTCTGGGACATACTAGATTTTATAGAAGGTTCATCAAGGACTTCAGTAAAATAACCAAACCTCTTTGTCATTTGCTGTGTCAAGATATCCCTTTTGTTTTCAATAATGAATGCATGAAGGCTTTCGAATTTCTAAAAAACTGTTTGATTTCAGCTCCAATATTGCAGGTTCCAAATTATTCATTACCTTTTGAACTGATGTGTGATGCATCAGATTATGCTTTGGGAGTTGTCCTTGGACAGAGAAAAGAAAAGCTGTCGCATGTCATAGCTTATGCCAGTAGATCAATGATTGATGCACAGCTCAATTACACAACAACTGAGAAGGAGCTGCTGGCAATTGTTTTTACTTTAGAAAAATTAAGGTCATATGTCTTGGGTTCACAAATAGTGGTGTTCACTGACCACTCTGCTTTGAAATACCTTCTGTCTAAAAAGGACACCAAACCAAGATTAATCAGGTGGATTCTCCTATTACAGGAATTTGATTTACAGATCACAGATAAAAAGGGGTTGGAGAATGTGGTGGCTGATCACCTGTCTAGAATTTTAACTGCTGATATTGATAGGCTGCCTATCAATGAATCTTTCCCTGATGAGCAACTTTTTGCCATTAGTATACACACTCCTTGGTTTGCAAACATAGTCAACTTTTTGGCTATTGGAAGAATTCCTCAACATTGGAATAAAATGGATAAAGATCTTTTCTTCGCAAAGGTTAAACATTTCATCTGGGAAGATCCTCATCTGTTCAAGAGTTGTGCAGACCAAATAATAAGAAAATGTGTCCTTGACCAAGAATTTCATAGAATACTTTCTATGTGCCATGAATAGGCCTGTGGAGGTCATTTTAGTGGAAACAAAACTGCTGCAAAGGTTTTGCAGTGCAGATTTTATTGGCCTACACTTTTCAAAGATGCTCTGCAGCATTGTAAGTCTTGCCAAAATTGTCAAAAATTGGGCAACATTTCCAAGAGAAACTCAATGTCGTTACAGCCTATTTTGGTAGTTGAGTTGTTTTATGTTTGGGGGATAGACTTCATGGGTCCTTTTCCTCCTTCCAATGGGAATAATTTCATTTTAGTAGCTGTGGATTATGTATCCAAATGGATTGAAGCCACAGCCACTAAAACAAATGATCACAAAGTGGTTCTTAAATTTCTTAAGGATCACATTTTTTCCAGGTTTGGTTTTCCCAGAGCCATTATAAGTGATGGGGGAAGCCATTTTTGTAATAAACATTTTGAAATTTTATTGAAAAAATACTCTGTGACTCAGAGTAGCCACTCCATATCATCCACAAACCAGTGGACAAGTGGAGATTTCCAATAGAGAAATCAAACATATTGTGAAGAAGGATGAGAAAGGATTGGTCCTTTTTTGAATGATGCATTATGGGCATACAGATGACTTATAAAACCCCAATTGGTATGTCCCCATTGGTTGGTCTATGGCAAAGCATGCCATTTACCGAGAGTTAGAATATAAAGCTTTTGGGCCATTAAAACATTGAACATGGATCTAACTCTGCATAGCGACGAGAAGCGCAACGTCTTTGAGTTGGAGGAGCTGAGAATGGATGCATACACAAATTCAAGATTGTACAAAGAGAAAGTCAAAACTTTCCATGATAAAAATTTATTAAGAAAAGAGTTCACAGCTGGCTCTAAGGTATGGTTATTTAACTCAAAACTCAAGTTTTTTCCAGGAAAGCTGAGATCCAGATGGGAAGGGCCATACACTGTCATTCAGGCAGGCCCTTCGGGAGCTGTTGACATCCTTGATCCAAGGAATGGAAGAATCCTGAAAGTAAATGGTCAGAGGCTCAAACCATGCATTGAAAATACCCAGGAGCCTATGCTGCCCATCTGTCATCACGAACCTCCAAAAATCTGATGGTGGATAACTGTACATTATGTTTTTTATTTCATAGTTTTTGCTTAGTTTCTTTGTTTCTATTTTTATTCATGATTTGTCTCTTTTCGCATGGTTTAAATATGCTCCAAGTTAAGTCGCAAAGTAATAATTCTCATTTCGCAAAGTTCAATTTACTTTTCGAAAAGACTCTGGATATGTAACGAACTGCTCGAAAGCAAAGATTTGCTTTTCGAATAGTTGGTTCTGAAGCTATTTTCTTTTCGAAAAGATGTTTCTGAAGCTCTTAACTTTTTGAATGGTACTGATGCCATTCACAGTTGTCTAAAGGTCTATTTTGGAACTTTTCGAAAACTTATAAAGAACTTTGCGAAATTAACTCTGAGTATATTTAAACCCTTTCGAAGTAGGGGTTTCATATTCGAAGGCTTTCTGAAGAGCGACCTGTTCCAAAGAAACCCTACTTCGTTCTTTCCTTGCGCAATTTGAGAAGCTTGCTTCATTTTTCTTCACCTTTGTTCGATCATTTGCGTTTTCAGAGAAAGATTTTAGCTTCTAGTCTGGGGGATTTCTGCAAGCAAACAACTCGTTCAATTAAAAACCCTAGATCTCGGTATTTCTCTGCACATTCTCTTTGTTTATCATTTGAAAATTTTCAATTTGTGTCAGCATCTGTTGTGGGCATTTTCATACATCAATTTCGAATGGGAAAAGCAGAGAAAGCAGAGAAATCATTGGCTGCCATGTTCCCAAAATCCTCTGCTAAGAAAGTTAGCAAACCTATCCCAAAGGGAAAAGCCAAATCTTCAGCCAAAAGAAAACTATCTATGGATAAAGCGGATAGGGTGGAGAAAGGGAAGAAAGTGAGACATGAGGAACCCATCTCTGCTGCTACTAGTCCTAAGCCTGAGCTTCCCCTCTGCCTATACATTTGGTACTGCCAAATCCATTCATTGAAGCTCAGAAGTTAATTCCTGAGTTGATTGTGGACGAAACTTTTTTCGTCAACAAATCGGAGTGCCTGTTATCTTTAAGATACATAAGGGATGCCGCACTAAGCAATATCTTTACCCCTTTGCCAGAGAAAATTTACCCACGAATGGTGAAGTTATGGTACCAAAACCTAATCAAGGTCACTGAAAGTGATGCTGATGTCCCTACCCTGGTTATCTTTATTGATGATTGCGATCTTACGGTCACATTTGAAGACATAGGGAATGCTTTGGGGATACCCTTCCAATTTGATCCTGCTGGTCCATTGGCTGCTCCAAAAATAGCCTCCTTTAGAGAAATGGCTGCACATTTAACCCAAGGAATTGTGGGCACTGGGCAGTCCATCATGAGGAGAGACCTACCCCCCCAATTTCTATTGATGGACTCCATTTTGAGGGGAAGTTTTTATGTCACCGGGCATAGCCAAGAGAGGAGAACACCAATTTTGGAGGCTCTTTCACTTTTCTAAGGCGTTTTCAATGCCCCTATGTTAATTTTTGAAGCCATGGCTGACATTAGTGCTAAGTTGAAAAAGGAGCAGAAATTAGCTGGCCTCCCATTTGGTAGATTGATCACAGCCCTCCTCAGAGCCAAGTTTGACATTGATAATGAGGAACCATTTGAAGCCATTGCTCCTCACACTTTTGGGAAAAAGGCATGGACTACAAGCCAAGCCATGCTGAGAAGGTTGAGAGAGGAAGGTGAACCTGCACCTGCACCTACGGTTGTGAATGAACACACTGAACACTGCACCTCTGACTATTTCGAACTGCCCTCAGGTTCCTTAGAACCAGTTTTGCCAGCTCCTGTGGTGGCCAGCTCTTTAGCTACACCACTTCTTGAAACAGCTCTGCCAGACCCTGTGGTGACCAGCTCTTTAGCTGCACCAATTTTTGAGGAAGTTGGCCTTTCACCCGCCTCCCCTCTATCAGCCCCAACCACTTCACCTATCCCAGCTGTCCCATCTCCCATACCCCCCATTATTCTAATTATAGACTCCCCCTCTACACCAACCACTCCAACCATACTCACCCCCCCAATCTCTCCCACCAATGCACATGATTTTGCCCCAGACTCTATTGCCCCATCCCCATGCACTCCTCTGCTCCAAAGCCCCTCCAATTCCCCTGCTCATTCAGCCCACACACCTGAAGTATCCCACACACCTGAACCTGAGCCTTTCACTACAGAGGCTTATTCTTCCTTAATGGGATCTATTTTTGCAACCATGGGACTTGAACCTACCCCTATACCTGACCCTCCTCATTTCACCCACTTACCTACTTCTCCCTTTCCAGCCATTGCACCTCCACCCTCCACTTCAGTTGTACCAGTCCCTGCTATGCCCACCTCTCCCCCACCTGCCTCTATTACCCAAATACTTGCCTACCTCCAATCCATCCAAGCTCAACTTCAAATCAACACAGAAAACCAGTCTGTGACCAATGACCTGCTCCAAACCTTAGCCTCCACATCCCACACAACCACCATTACCCCTTTACCTACTGTTGATTCCCATGCTACCCAAACTGAACCAGAGGTAGTATTGGTTGATCTGCCCACCCCCACCACTACTGCCCATGCAACCCAAACTGAACCTGAAGTCCCTCCGATTGCATCCCCTTCACCACTCCCCACTTTCTCTGAGCAAGCCACTTAGACCGACCCTGAAGTCCTCCTTTTGGACACTTCTTTCCCCCCTCCTACAGCTGGGATACCTTTGGTCCCCTACCATTCCACTCTCCTTCCCCGATTTGCCTCCCTGAGACGAGCCATGGAAGAAAATCCCTATATCTGCAGAGATGTTCTAAAAGGGTTAGCTGATTTACAAGCCTACATTCGCACCCCTTATGAAAACCAGATTAGGAAGTTGGAGTTATTTATGAAATTTGAGAGAGAGAAAATGAAGGACTTGCTGGGTCAAACCTTTCAGATGGTTAGGAGTGAGCAGCACAGGGTGACCATGTTACAAGCACAGCTTGACCAGGAAAAACTAAAGACCATTAGACTTGGCAAGTACATTGGCCTCACCAAAAAGATAAAATCAGAAGAATATACTGAGTTGTAAAACACTATCCAGGAGAAAGCTCAATCAAGTTCGGACTCCAATATTGATTCCAGTTCTGATTCTGACAGTGACTCAAGTTCTGAGCCAATTGAACCAACTTATGATACAAATTTTGACCCTAGTTATTAGATCACATTGTACTTTTCTGTGTTATGAGTTTGTAATATAACATTCTGTTTCTTCTTGTGTAATTTCTGTGCATTTCCGTCTGTCTTCTTGGCATCATAATGTTTTGTTTTTCTTTCTTGCTTCTATCATTTCTCTACTGTGGACCAGTGTGGACCCTGCTCTCCTTTGGTTTGGGGGTATGGCAGGTATGCCAATAAAATAAGTAAGTTAATGCTTGGCGCAGCTTATGATCAGTAGAACTTTTGAAAATGAAGTAATTTCACACCTGTTGTTTTGAAAAATGAGGAAGTTAAAACTTTTTAAAATTAATTTCTACTGTAATTTTAATACTTTCATGAAATGAATGTCAGAAAATTTCCAAAAGAAAATTGATGTTTCAGTAAACTTAAAAAGAGAGAAAACAGTGATGATATACCTTAGGAAGTTGATAGAAAACCACACCCAGTGAGATTTGGACCGGAAACGTATTCTTTGGAGGTATGAATTGGCAATTTTTTCTGCTCTAGGGACTGTTTAAACCTGCTTGTTATCACTAGAAGTTACATATATCCAAGTTGAAATTGTTTGACAGCAATCATGATATTAAAGACATGATGTAGGGCCTTCTTTTGGACAGTTTGAACTTCAAAAAGCCCCACCTATTAAAAATTGCCCTTGATACACACCATTTGAGCTTTATAAATAAAAGATTTCTTTGAAACCTCATCAACCTCATTTAGCCTAACCCTCACTCTGAGAATTCAGAAGGTAAAGGAAAGAAAGCTGAAGAAAGGTGAGTTGGGTAATAGTTTATTAAAAGAAAAAGAAAAAAATAATTGAAGGCAACGATGTATCAGCAGAAGAAATGGGGCATTCTAGTCAATGTTGATTTGAGAAAATTGGGAGAAGTCATTTCATTGGAAGTTTGAAAAAGAAAGAGAAAAAGATGGCCACTTAGGCTCTGAAAATTCAAAGAAGAAGATGAAATTGTGTTGAAATAAAGAAGGTGTCCATACCACCTCCTTACCTTGACTGACTTCTAAAATTTTGAACTCCACTCCAACCCTTTTATTCTTGATAAATTTCACCCATAAGCCACATTACAACCCAAGTTAAAGTCCTTACTGATCAAAGATGGATTGAGCTGTCACATGGAGATAAGGATTTGTGTAATCTATGGTGAAAAGAGTAGTGAATTCAAAACTAAAAAGCAATGCCTATGCTCCTGTATACAGTCCTATTTGAGGGCTGTAACTACTCTTGAGCTGTGTGAAATACTACAACCCTCTTACTTGCATGTTGAGTGAAAACTTGGTGAGAGTTGGGTTTGAAATCGACTTATTTGGGGTAACATCAAAGCTGGATTCTCAAATAGAAGGCAAGTTGTTCATTAATTTTTCATGTAAATAACTTTTTGACACAAATTGAGTGAATGGTAAAAGGAATTACAACAAAATTTTAGTTTTGAACTGATGTTTTCTTGAAAATCTTCGTACAGCCTAACTGATGCAGGTGTGAATAATCTAATTGGATGAAAGTTTGCTTTAACAGAACTGCATTGATCTTAACTGATTTATTGAAGAAGTTTGTGGGTACCTTCACTGAAAACCCTCAGGAGACTTCACTCCTCCACTAGGGATCACCTAGGGGTTTAAAAGGCTTGTTGCATATGCTAAATGCAACTGTGCTCCCTACAAAAGTGGCTTTTTACTTTATTTTTAATTTTGTCTTTGCTCAGGGACTAGCAAAGCTTAGGTTTGGGGGTGATTTATGTGTGTTTTGAAAACAGGTTTGCAACTGCTAAATTATACTAAATCTAGAATATTAAAAAGAGAATAAATATCAGCACAGGTAGAAGTGAATTAGCCTGCAAGATCAGGGCCAATTGTAGCAAGTTTTAAATGTAAGTGAGTAAAAGATCGTCCACAGAGAATTTGTCTAAAATGCAAGATAAACCTCCAGATCTGAGCTACCAGATCTGACCTCTGATCCTATCTACAAAGCACATAAGATGGGAGGTTGAATTTGTCACATTAACTAAATGATAAAAGTAAAGATTAAACTAAGTGATCCAGATCCGACTTGGGGAAACGTTTGAGGTAAACTTATACAAAAATGGAGAAGTAATATCTAACTTTGATTTGGTCCTTGAAAACTAATGAGAATGACTGCAGCTCAACTGAGAGATGATCCAATCTTCATCTGGCTACAAGCGCAGATGTAAGAGAAATAAATCTAATTCAAGGATTAGGTTTAAGCTTATGGCTATGGTCTGTCCACTTTAATGACCACAAACCATCCAATAATCTTTAATCCAAAGCCTTAGTTTAGAACAAGAAGCATCACTACAAATGCCGTGAGAGATTAGGTTACCAACACTAATTCTCACAGGATTAATGAATTAAGGGAAGTTGCATGAAAAACAGTAAATCCAAAGGAGTCTAATGCAATAAGGAGATCAGAGGGAACCCTTAACATGAGTCCAATTGAGAATATACGGTTTACAGCAACCTTTTCAAATCCACCATTACAATTACAGAGCACAGCTTAAACAGCTCTCAGATTTGTAGTCTTGAATACAACTCTCTTTTGAATTACAGAAACGTCTCACAGCTCCCAATTGCAAGTCAAAGTGAAGCTATTAGAGGGATTTCAGACAAACTATCTGGTTTGGAAATGGGGGAATAGGAATGACACTCAAAATCTGGATGCCCAAATTGGGCAAATGGTTCGCCTATTTATAGTTTTCCCCAAATCCAGCTCAGATGTGTATCAACCAATCAGAGGTGCTCAGATCTGTATTGACCAATGGTGGTCGACCACGAGGATCCAGATCTGTTCTGGCCAATCAGAATTCCTCGATCTGGTTCAACCAATCAGGTGAAAAAGGCATCCATTCTGTTATGCATTTTGCAAATCTGTTAGAGTTTCTAGAAGTTCCTGCCAAGTTATTTCATCTCTGGGTGCTCACGTGGGGTGGAATATGCCTTCGCTTCATGCTTAGAATCCTCTGGAACGTCCCTAGGTTTTTAAATGCATTGGGACGCATGAAATAGATTATTGAATTGCCCTTGCAAAAGCTGAGAACCTCCAGAATACCTTTTCGCAAAGTTTAGGGGGCTTTTCGCAGGGTGTTGTAACTCCTGAAGCTCTTTTCGCAAGGTTACGGTTACTTGAATTGAGTTTTCTCCTTTTGAAAAGGTAAATCATCTCTTGAAGAGTTCGGATGCTCTTCAAAGCTAAGTCCGAGTTTTATTCTTTTAGAGTTTGAGTTCTTTGCGAGCATTCGAGTTCTTCTTGAAAAGTACTCAGTAGTGCATTTTACTCAATTGGTGCTCCTACTTCTTCTGCGGTTGAGACCAGGTCTTTGCCTCTTCAATTCAGACCCTCCAGTAGCTAGTGAGGTTGTTTCTTCTCTTTCTTTCTTTGGATTGACATGGGTTGTCATCTTTTTGGCACTTTTACGCTGCTTTTATGGTTAAGCCTGTCCTTTTTGTTAGCTGCAACACAAGCACTTAAAACACTTTTTTAGTTCTCTCAAAGGTCTATCAATACTCAAGTTAAGGGGTGAAAAATGGTAATTTTCAGTTCTCAACACCCCACCCCAAAACCAAACTTCCACTCATCCCATCATCCAACAAGCTTTCCATCACCCCCAATGGGTTCACCCAACCCCCGCTCATGCCATTCCCATCCAACCCATGCAACACCAACAAGAGAATCCTGCCCTTTCTGAACATTATGCCAACCAGCAGTATGAGGAGGACGAGATTAGGAATAGCGGGGCCTATGCTGGGGCATTGACCAGCCTTAACCCTCCTCCCCCTTGGTGGCCCAAAGTGAAATCCAACCAACGACCGAAAAAATAGCCCCTGTATCGAAAGAGTTAGAGCAGCTGGACAAAATACAAAAGCAGTTGATGAAAATGGGTGGTGATGAAATCTACGCCACAAACTTTATAGATTTGTGCTTGTTCGTCGAGGTCCCCCTACCCCCAAAATTCAAAATGCCGGCCTTTGATAAATATAACAGTTCCAACAATCCTATTGCACACCTGAAGTCCTACTGTGGGGACATGTGCCAATACGGAGGGGATGAAAGACTGCTAATAAAAGTCTTCCAGAAGAGCTTGACCGGTCCGGCCTTGAGGTGGTTCACATCCTTGGAGCCCTCAATGATGAAGAGGTGGAAAGATCTGACCCAATTATTCTAAGAGCAATATGTTTACAGGATGGACATTGAGCCGCGTAAGTAAGATTTAGCCCGTCTGAGTTAGAACCCGAACGAAACCTTCAGCTATTATCTAGGGCGGTGGAGAGCACTAGCAGCTCAGGTCAGAAATAAAATACCTGATGATGAGCAGATAGGATGATTTCCAAGAATACTCTACAAGTGATCTCTGACTTTTTGATGTATCAGTAGCAGTTCAGTTTTGCTGATCTGGTGAGGAACGCCAATCACTATGAGGATGCCATTAGGGAGGGGCGCCTGAACAAAAATGTATCGAGTGGAGCCAGTGGGGTTAGGGGGTTTTCGGAATAAAGGAATGAGAAGAGAACATGGGCCGATGTCCAGAATATTGCCAATACCAGGCCCAATAATAGTACAATCCCGTTTCAATTTCAGGCAGCCCCGCTGTGAGCAGATGCAGAGAATAGGGAATGGGCAAGGAATGCAAAATGACTCCGAAACAGAGGAGAGCTCGCTATGATAGAGTTTTTACACCTCTGGGGCAATCTTTGAGTGTACTTTTGCCCTTATTAGTGGAAAAAGGATTAGTCACTATTCATCAACCATAACCTCCTCATCCAATCCCAAGGAACTATGACCCAAATACATACTATAATTTTTATTAGGATCTAGGAAACTCGACTGATCGCTGCTTCTCATTGAAGCGCGCAATCCAAGATTTAATTAATGCCAGGAAAATAATTCCACTAGTACCTTCTCAAGCAAACCAACATGCAAGCATTCACCAGGTGCCATTACCCCGACATCCTACCAGAGGAGCAGGTCTCAAACCCACCATCAGGATGATAGAAAGTGAGGAGGAATTTGAATTCGATCCATCTGATTACATTAGTGATCAGGAGAGTGATGCGGCACCACTACCAAGGAATGATGAAGAAAGGAATGTTGGGCTGATTGAACCCCTGAATTTATCCGATTATTTTCCCAGCCCCGCACCACAAGTCGAGCCCTTGGATCTCAGGGCATAATTTCCATCACCCACACCCGTCAATTATGTACACATAAATGCATATCAACCATACACCACCACCCCCATTAACTATCCAATGAACCAACAGGCCCCTGATCCTACACCCGCACCCATCAGTTATCCATGGTCTGCATCCACCCCATTACCCCCAGTTCAACCACCTGCAAACTCCACCACCCCCATCAATTACATGATGGCCAATCAAACCCCCGATCCTCCATCACCCATCAACTACCAATGGCCTACTTTCACCCCCCTTTTCCCCCGTTCCACCACCCTCAAGCTTCATCACAGCCATTTGGTCTAATTTTTCCACCCAACCTGCCACCACCGAAATAAATTAAGTGTTACTCACACCGCTTGAGCCCGCAGTACAAGTACCTCTAGTACCGACAGCCATACCTTTCCAGCTCTCAGGACCAACCTATGATCCTTATCAGGTCCCACTAAGCTACGAATAAACCAATGCTAACATCAGTAGAAGCAGCAGAGAGGGGGTCATTAACTTTTTCACGTGGTATGAGAGGATATCAAAGTAGCCAGAAGCACCAGTAGCAGCACAAGCCCAACCAGAGGGGAAGAAAGATAGCGCTGTGAACCCCTTCAAAAAAATGAGTCAGGAGCATATACTAGAGACTCATCTAAGGAGAATGCCCGCCCATATCACTATATGGGATCTATTAATGATGTCCCCACTCCATTTCCGAGCATTAATAGGGGCATTGAAAAATACGCATGTATCGCTCCAAGTTAGCCTTGATGAAGTCGAGCAGATAATTGGCCAAGTGATGGCTTCGAATGCCAACTCATTTTCTGATGCTGACTTGCCGGAGGAAGGAGGTAGCCACTCAAAGTCTTTGAACATAACCGTTGAGTTTGGAAACATGATAATCCCTTGGTTCTAATCGACAATGGGTCCGCATTGAATATATGCCCATTAAGAACCGCCACCAAGATTGGGGTCGATCCATGCATGTTAAGGCCCACAGGAACCAATGCTAGAGGGTTTGACAATTCGAGGAGAGAAATAATGGGAGAAGTTGATCTTGAGCTGTTGATAGGGCCAATGACCTTTTCCATCTTATTTCAGGTAATGGACATTAAATCCTCATTTAATCTATGCCCGTGGCTGCACGAGGTCCGGGCCATACCTTTCACATTGCACCAGAAACTCAAGTTTGTATCGGGGCACAAGAATATCACAATCATCGGTGAGGGGCACAATGAGAAAGAAAAGGCCACGAACAGTGTGGAGAAGCCCAATGTACTAGATGTACCACACACTGCTGAGGATGTCGACCTCCACAGTTTCGAATATGAGGTGTCGACAATACTCCCAGAGTCCCTTAAGGGCATCATTCCTAAAACTGGAGGCAGAATGGTAGCAATGGTGGCTATGCTCCAAAAGTGGGGCTATAAAAAAGGAAGGGACCTGGGACCCAGATTACAAGGAAGGAAAGAGCCAGTTATTGCCAAGGGGCAGAAGGTCCGATTCTAGTTAGGTTACAAGCCCACGGTGGAGGGGACCTGAGAGGCTAAAGAGAAAGTCAGGGTTGCCACAGATGCAAGAGCTCGAGGAATCAACATAGAAGAAAAACCTTGCCCTAGGCCACACATCAAGGAATCCTTTGTCAGCGCTGGGGTCGTAAAAATTGATTGAAATAGGGTAACCCATTTGACCCCACACAAACCCACAGCCCCTGTCCATCCCACCAATCCCAACATCTCCCTTCCCAACCTTGAAATAGATCTGGCTACCCTATCCTTATTTGAGGAGCGACATTCCATACCTACACAAATTCCTCCTATGGTAAACCACCACAGGACTCTGCTGACGTTTGAGGATGAATCCTTAGACGAGCCTATGATCAATATGATGGAGGCCAATGAAGAAGAGTCATACTTGCCAGCCTCCTACATCTAAAAAGGTAAAGGGGCAGCAAGTCAGGTATGCAATTTGGCATCTTTGCCCCAAACTCTAGAAGCAGGGAGTGGCCTACAATTTGGCACCTATTTCCCAAAAAAAAACTAACCTATAAAAAGTGAGATAAGCCCTCGGCAGGCAATACCTTGTATATACACAGACTCACGCTGCCAAGGATCCATCTCCAAATAAATACAAAACCACAAAAACATTTGGAAAAATACAAAACCTCAAAAAAATAGAAAAAGTTTAAAGTTCATAAACATTATCATTTAAAATTCAAGATAAAGTCTCACAAAAAGATTCCTTAGTCTAAATACCCATCCTACGTAAAATCGACCCCTTTCCTGTAGAAATACAAGAAGAGGTAGGTGTTACGAGTCTGGATGAGGATGTCCCTTTGGAGGAGCTCCCCAATGAGCTCCTTGACCGGTTTGCCAAATTTGAGCATGGCCCTACCCCCATTGTTGAAGAAATTGAGGGCGTTAATTTAGGGACTGAGGAGATTCCCCGAATTACCAAGATCAGAATGTCGCTATCTCCCGAAGAAAGAAAAAGCATGATCGACTTCCTTCAGTCATACCAAGACATTTTTACTTAGTCATACGAGGACATGCCCGGCCTGGACACCGATTTGGTCGAGCATGAGTTGCCTCTCTACCCTGATATGAAGTCGGTTAAGCAGAAGCTGAGACGTCTCTGACCCGAGTGGATGTTGAAAGTCAAGGACGAGGTCATCAAGCAGTATGACGTGGGGTTCCTCATGGTATCCAAGTACCCGCAGTGGCTAGCCAATATCGTGCCTGTGCCAAAGAAGGATGGAAAGGTCCGCATGTGCATCGACTTCTGAAATTTGAATAGGGAGAGCCCGAAGGATGATTTCCCACTGCCACACATCGACATCTTGGTCGATAACACTGCTAAGCATAGGATGCTTTCTTTTATTGATGGATTCTTCGGATATAATTAGATAAAGATGGTAGAGGCAGATCGAGAGAAGACCGAGTTCATCATTCTGTGGGGAACCTTTTGCTATCGAGTCATGCCATTTGGGCTGAAGAATGCCAGTGCAACGTACCAAAGAGCTATGACTGCATTGTTTCACGACATGATGTACCAAGAGATTGAAGTGTATGTCGATGGTATGATAGCCAAGTCACTGGAGCAAGGCGATCACTTGGTAAACCTTCAGAAGTTGTTTGAAAGACTGAGGAAGTACAGGTTATGTTTGAATACACAGAAGTGCGTGTTTAGCGCTATGTCTGGAAAATTGTTAGGATTCATTGTCGGTAGGAGAGGGATCGAGGTAGACCCAGTCAAAGTCAAAGCTATCACAGAAATGTCGCCGCTATCTACTAAGAAAGAGGTTAGAGGGTTCTTAGGCAGAATATAATATATCAGTTGGTTCATTGCACAGCTAACTCCCATTTGTACGCCAATCTTCAAGCTACTAAGGAAGAACTCGCCCATTGAATGGAATGATGATTGTCAGACAGTGTTCAATAAAATCAAAAGCTACCTCCTTAACCCACCCGTGCTAGTACCACCGAGCAAGAGAGACCACTCTTGATGTATCTCTCCACGACGAAAGTTTCAATGGGATGTGTCTTAGGGCAGCATGACGAAACAGGGAGAAGAGAGCTGGCCATTTACTATCTGAGCAAGCAGTTTACTGATTATTAAACGTGCTATTCTCATATAGAGAAAGCTTACCTAGCTCTTGTATGGGCTACTCAGAGGCTCCGTCACTACTTGCTATCTCAAGTTGTTCTACTTTTGACCCGAATGGACTCATTGAAATACCTGCTTTAGAAGCCTGCTCTCACTGGGTGGACTGCACGCTAGCAGCTCTTATTATCTAAGTTCGACATCACGTACGTCACTCAGAAGTCGATTAAGGGGTAGGCATTCGCCGATCATCTTACTGACAATCCTTTGCCAAATTATGAACCTTTGAGAATTGAGTTCCCAGATGAAGATATCTTCACAATGGAAGACGATACCGAGGAAGCAGAAGAATCTTGGGTAATGCACTTTGACGGGGTAGTAAATGCCGAGGGTCAAGGAGTTAGCACCATTCTGATTTCGTCGAAAGGATCTCATGTACTCGTCTCTATCAAGCTCAACTTCACTTACACTAACAAGATGGCTGAGTACGAGGTTTATGTCACTGATTTGCGGGCAGATCTCGATCTAAATGTAACTCACCGTCGAGTGTTTGGCAATTCATAGTTGATTATATGCCAGACAAATGGAGATTGGAAGACAAAAGATGAGAAACTGATCCCTTACCATGAGCACCTCGAGGATCTGATAGCTTGCTTTCAAGATGTGACATTCTCGTATGTCCCCCGAATAAGGAATCGCTTTGCCAATGCACTAGCAACGTTGGCATCAATGATAGAAATCTCATATGGTGTTGAGATGAAGCCAATCATGATCAAGCAGAGGATTGAGTCGGCCTTCTGCCTCTAGATTGAGGAATCTACAAAGCCTGATGATGAGCCACCTTGGTTCTCAGATATCAAGAATTTTCTCGAGACACTAACTTTCCCTGAGGGAACGTCCAAGATGGACCGACAAACCATTCAATGTCTAGCAGCATGCTACGTCATTTGTGGGGAATGCCTTTATAAGCGATCTTACAACAACATCTTGCTCAGGTGCCTTACAGAAAGTGAAGCGACCAACATCATGAAGGAGATTCACGAAGGAGTATGTGGTGCCCACATTAGCAGTCACATGCTAGCCAAGAAAATTTTACGGCAGGGATACTTTTAGACCACTATGGAATCAGATTGCTGCAAACATGTTCAGAAATGCTACAAGTGTCAGGAACACTCCAGTCTGATACACGCTCCTGCCATCGATCTTCACTGCATGACCACCCCTTGGCAATTTGCCACTTGGGGCCTTGACGTCATCAGAATGATTAGTCTAAAAGCATCAAATAGGCATCGATTCATCCTCGTCACCATTAAATACTTTACCAACTGGGTAGAAGTGGCATCATACACCAACATCACGACCAGCCACATTGAGAAGTTTCTCAAGAACAATATCGTGTGCCGATTTGGAGTCCCCAAAGATATCATCACAGACAATGGTACAAACTTTGTGAATAAGCGCATCCGAGCCTTCTGCGAGCAATACAAAGTCAAGCACCATGGCTCATCACCTTATCGGCCTCAAACTAATGGAGCCATAGAAGCTGCGAATAAGACGGTCGTCCAAATCCTAGAGAAGATGGCCGTCATTTACCGAGATTGGAGGGAAATGCTACCATTTGCTTTTTGGGCCTACAGTACATCGATCCGTACCGCTACAGGGGCAACACCATTCTCCCTTGTGTATGGAACTGAGGTCGTCCTACCAGTTGAGGTTGAAGTACCCTCGCTCCGAGTCCTCATGGAATCAGGCTTACTCGAAACAGAGAAAGAGAGATCCCACTTCGAACAATTGAACTTACTGGATGAGAAGAGACTCATAGCCTTGTGTCACACTCAACTTTATCAGGGGCGAATCACACGCGCTTACAATAAACGTGTCCGCGGTCGAGATCTAAAGGTAGGAGACACTGGGCTGAAGAAGATCTTCCCATCCCTCCATGTCAATCCAAGAGGAAAGTTTAAGCCGAACTAGGAAAGACCTTATGTCATTCGAGAAGTATTGCTAAGATACACCATCTGCCTCGCCACCATGGACGGAGATCATCTTCCTGAGCCCATAAACGTTGATTACGTCCGACGGTTCTATGCTTAGTCTATCACGATAAGGTAAGTATTGGTAAAATAGATGCGTGACTGCTTAAGAATCACTCAAAAGAGGTCATCATTCCAAACACAGTAGCCAAAAAGCATCCCTAAAAATGATGATATCCTTTACTATCTCATTTGAGCCTGGGCCTTTCTTTCAAATAAACCCCTTCCCCCAAAAAAAATGTGTGTGTACATATACAGAAAAAGGGAAGTAAAGTTACTATCAAAATCCAAAAAAATTGAAGAAGCAAAACCTTAAAAAGAGATTGTCTGAAATGGAGCAAAGAACAAAAAATAGAAGAATAACAGGGCATGTACAGTAAAAACCCTCAAGGAAGAAAGTATGTTGAGGAAACTGAAGCCATATCAAAGAAATCCTTTTTAACCCAGCATACCTTCAAATCCTAACCTAACCCATGGCCAAGCTACACCCTGAAGAAATCCCTCTTTTAGGTTTACAAGCAGTCATAATATCTGTTAAGTCAACACAAGCCGAGTGGTGAGACGACACCTGAACCCCATCCAACTGGCTATGATTGAATCAACGTCTATGTCTTGGCTTTTTGAAAAATAAAAGAAATGAAAATAAAAAATAAAAAATAAAAAATAAAATAAAAATACAAGCTCAAAGCAATATGGACGTGGTGAAAACCCGAAAGGGCGCTACGGGTAAAAACAGCGAGTTTGTGCAGATCAGGTGAAAACCTGAAAGAGCGCTTGGGGTAAGAGAGCTAAACCCATGGAAGTGGTGAAAACCTGAAAGGGCGTCACGGATAAAAAAGGAGATAAATAAATATAAAAAAAGGAGAGAAGAAAAAAAGGGATTAAAAAGAAAGGCTTGCACTGATTGAGAGGATTAATGCTTGAGGAGCCCTCTTGGTTACTCTCCCTGACACCCTTTTTCTAGGCCGCTCATGTTAGCTCAAATCGGGTCCCGGCCAGAATTGCCTTTGTGAAACTGCTTTGTCAAATGTATGACTCAAGGTAAGGAGAAGGGTTTGACCCAATCCGAAGGGATTGATGCTTCAGTATTGGTAGAACTATTGAAACTCTCTTAGAATCAACCATTCGAAGAGGGGTTCGACCATGCTTAAAAGAGGACCCAGGGTTCCACAAGGTTTCACCCAGTGATTAAGGCACCACACCCAAAAAAAAAAGAAGAAGAAGAAAAAAAGAAGAGAGAAAAATGCACGAAACAAAAGGACAGAAAATCCCATGTAGATGTATATAATAAACTACCTTTCTCTTACAAAATGCTTCGATTACACCACATCCCAAAAAAATAACCAGTGTGATGACTAGCTTTCTTTCTTTCTTTTTAGCATAAAAGACAACAAAACATAAACATAAAGAAAATATGTATACCAAAAAATGTGTGTATCTGTAAAGGGGTTTTTACGCTCCTTTTTCTGTGTATTTGATCTGTGCAAAAAGTTATGTGTGCAGGAAGGAATTAGCAGCCCAGCTCGCACTTCTATGCGCTAATCTCGGCACGAAAGTCATCTTCTTGGACATTCCGCTTCACCAACCAACGACCATGCAAGCTCTTATACCTCTTCCAAGAAGAATCGACGGCTCCAAAGGTGACACTCAATGATCCCTTCAGACGAAGGACCTCACTCTCTGCTATCTCTGCTTTAACTTTTTCCTGCGCAAAAAGCTCTTGCAGGACTGATCGGTGTTGAAATATGACTATAATTCACACTTTAAATCCTACATTTAGCTGTTCAATGAAAGCATCTGATGGTTGTTGTGAGGTTTTGATGTTTACAGGTGTTTCTGACAGCTAGATCGTTCAAAGTGCATAAAAGAAGGAAATTACAGGCTAAAAAAAGAGATACGGACAAAAAGGTCCAAAGAAGCATTGAAAGCCATGAAGAGAATCAACCTCCATCAAGAAAGGGGAGACTTTGCATTGAAGAGTCAATCGATTGAGGCATTATGGTCAATCGATTGACAGATGGAGAAAAACTCAACCCTAGAAAGTCAATCG
This sequence comes from Chloranthus sessilifolius, assembly GCA_021018995.1. Classification (NCBI taxonomy): domain Eukaryota; kingdom Viridiplantae; phylum Streptophyta; class Magnoliopsida; order Chloranthales; family Chloranthaceae; genus Chloranthus; species Chloranthus sessilifolius. The sequence goes on along the minus strand of CM037584.1, from coordinate 149,075,696 downwards.
ATTGAGACATAAAATTCAATCGATTGAGCCATGAAGGCAGAAGTGTCCTAAGGGAATTCGAACACTAAGTCAATCGATTGAGACTTCTGTCTCAATCGATTGAGGTAATTAGGGTTAGTTTCAATCGGATATTATAAATAAGAGGATTACGGCTTTGAAAAGAGAGAGTTGTTTTTGTTTGGGGGAGAGTTGTTTTTGTTTGAAGAGAGAGTTTTTATTTCTTAGAGAGTTTTGATTAGAGAAATTTGTGTAATAACTAGAGACTTTTGTAAGAGAGTTTTCGGAGAGTAGTAAAATTGTGTTCTTCTTTTTACACCTTCTTTGCTCTTTACATTGGGAATGATTTTGAATACAATTGAAGATCTTGCAACAAGGATGAGAGGCTAAAGGCTGTAGGTCAAGGAGGATGCGATCCCCAGATAAGTACCTATATTTTATGTTTAATGCCATAGTTTGATAATTTCATCATCAAATCGTTTTTCTTAAAGTGTAGTGATTCTGTTTTTAGTGTTTTGATCGAAAATACCATGAGATACGCTATGCTTTTCACATGATTCATACCGCGATTAGGCTGAGTCATTGTTTTTAGATAGGGTATGCCGGGTTAATGATCACGCTTAATTACTAGTCATGTTTCTCTTAGAATGATGGTGTGTTGATGTTCATAAAATTGTGGGTTTAAAAATAGAAAAGGGTATAAATCTGGGGTAGCAAATTCCTTGATCTTGTTTTTAAAATTTGTTCTTAGATTTCTCATTACATAATTTTTAGATTAATTTGTTTTCTTTCTTGCAATTAGAAAAGTGTTAACTCTTGGTAAAAATTAAAATCTGCCCCTTGGTACTTCCTCGGGGATATTTTCTAAATCTCTAGGAAGAATTGAATAAAATTTCAGATTTCCCTGTGGGTTCGACACCCTTGTTCTTGCCTTACTAGAACAGATCTTGTACACTTGCAAGGGTTTATTTAAAATTGATCAAGTTTTTGGCGCCGTTGCCGGGGAAATCGGCGAAATTTTGAGTAAATTCCGATTAGAGATTTTTTTTTGTTTTTATAACAGTCAATCGATTGAGACTTGTTTCTCAATCGATTGAGGTTGTGTGTTTTTGGCAATAATTGTGCCTCAATCGATTGACTCAACTCTGTCAATCGATTGACAAACTTGAAAATAATAAAAATAAAAAAAAAATTTCTTTCCCTAATTTTCTTTCTTAGATTAGATTTTGTGATATTCTTTAGGAAGTTTAGGTTTCAGAAGTTCTTAGTTTAGAAGTTTTTCTTTTTTTTTTTTTTTTTTTTTATTATTTTCCACTTTTAGAAATTTTAGGATTTTCTAAATATTGGTTATTCATTTTTTTTTTTTTAGGAAATTTATATTTTTAGGAAATTTATATTCTTAGTTTAGAAGTTTTCTTTTAGGAAAGATTTTTTTTAGGTTTTTAATTTCTAATTTCTAATTTTCGAATTTAGATTTTATTTTTATTTTTTCTGAATTTAAAAAAAAATAAATAATAATAATAATAATAATAAAAATAAAAATAAAAATTGAGTGGTTTTCTTTCCTTTTCCTTCTTACTTTGCTCTATGTTCGTAGCAGCATTCAATCGATTGAAGCTACATTCTCAATCGATTGATACTGAGCCACTTTCTGTGTGCTCTCTACTCTTTTCTCAATCGATTGACATTCCTATGTCAATCAATTGATAGAATTCTTGTGTGTTTTTAATCTTTGAACCTCAATCGATTGGGATAAGTCTCTCAATCGATTGGTACAAAAATCTTTTCTTGATAATGCAGGTGCTTTCTGACTTTTGGGACCTCAATCGATTGAGAGTATCCCCTCAATCGATTGACTGACAAGTCATTTGTGAGAAATTTTTTATGCTTCTGTCCATCTATTGAGACCACTGTCTCAATCGATTGAGTCTGTTTAAGGACTTATTTTGGGTTCTTCAAACCTTTGATTGTGGGTGTGGTGTATGAGCTTTACTCGTTCTCATCACCCACATTTGCTACCGTTTAATCCGGAGATCGAACGATCTTTGCGAGACAACCTTAGAATCCAAAGGAATCGATCATCCTCACGATACCATGGCTAATCAAGAGCAAGAAATGAATGAAAACAACAATCAGAATGGCAACAATGTGAATAATGGAAATAATGGGAACAATAATTACTATGGGGGACCTAGAACACTTGAATACTATAATGATCCTAGTTTTTACGAGGATCAGGAGTGTATCATGCATGCTCCCATTCCCGGGAATCATTATGAATTCAAATCAGCAATGATTCAAATGCTACCAATATTCCATGGTTTGGCAAATGAAAATCTGCACGTTCATCTGAACGAGTTCACTGGGGTATGCAAAATGTTCAGAGTCCACAATGTTACTGATGAGATAGCGAAGCTCCGACTCTTTCCGTTCTCTTTAAGAGACAAGGCAAAAACGTGATTCTATTCTTTAGAACCGCAATCTATTCAGAGTTGGGCCGAGCTACATCGTCAGTTCCTCAAAAAGTATTTTCCCATGACTAAAGCCATTGAGATGCGTCAAAAGATCCTTTTCTTTTCCCAACAACCTACAGAGACATTCCATGAATGCTAGGAACGTTTTAAGGAGTTAATCAGAAGTTGCCCTAACCATCAAGTTCCAAGGTGGCAACAAGTCCAAAGTTTCTACAATGGACTGATTCCTGAAGAAAGTCGCATGGTTGATGCATCTTGCGGTGGATCTTGTGCCACGAAAGAGGCCGATGAGTTGTGGGCATTGTTTGAGAAATTATATCAAACCTCGATACAAAGTGCGACACTGGGGCGAACCACTTTGGACTTAGCACCTAAATCTCATGTGTTGACCAAAGACGGATTGTATGAGGTCAACAATAATAACTCTGATCTATCAACCAAGGTTGATATGCTGTCCAAACAGATGAACATGTTGATAGCTGCAACCAAGCAAGCTAAAGTTCCTGTCACCCCCACTGTATGCTCAATTTGTGAACACCCAGGTCATATGGCTAATGAGTGCCCAACTACCTTGACATTCCTTCCTGATGAATCTACTCTTCCAGAGCAGATAAATGTCACTCAATCTTATCAGCGGCAAGGTAGAAACGTGTACTCAAATACCTACAACCCAGAGTGGAAAAATCACCCCAACTTAGGATGGAGTGGATCAAACCAAACCGTCAGTCAACCAACAATACCGAACCAATCCTACGAATGGACAACAAGTTTTTCCACAAAATTTCAAAATTTCCGTCCACAACAGAATTTTCAGCGAAATTCTAATTTTCACCGAATTCTAACTTTCAAAGAATGCTCCATATTCTCATCAAATTCGATTTACGGAAAATCGAATTTCAATCGAATCTAATCAATCTCATACAAGCACTTCAAAGGATTACGATCTGGAAGAAAAGGTAATGCGCAGTATGCAATCTTTTCAACAGATGATAATCGACCAAGTCAGTCAATTGGCAAATCAACTGAGTCGACGAGAGGAGGGTAAGCTTCCCAGCCAACCCATCAACAATCCTCGTGGCCAAGCATCATCTGATGAAGGACCATTAAATAGTCAACAGTTGAAAGCTGTTACTGTGTTGCGAAGTGGACGGGAAGTTCATAATCAAGTGGAATTGCCTGTGGAAGCAGAGGAAGAAAGTGAAGCAGACAAAGAGCAGGAAGCAGATAAAAAGAAAGAGTCAGAGAGAAGAGCGGAGAAAGAGAGAAGAAAAGAGAAGGAGGAAGAGAAAAGAAGAGAGAAGGGAAAAGAAAAGGTGATAGAGGATGAGTCTCCCTCACCTGTCCAACAAGGACATGATTCAGAAGGGGAACCCGCACCTTTTGTCCCAAAGGCACCATTTCCTCAATGCCTAACTCCTCCATCAAGAATGGGAAAGGGACCCACAAAAATGGAAGATATTTTCGAAACATTTAAGCAAGTAAAGATAAACCTTCCATTGCTTGAAACAATCAAGCAAGTGCCTGAGTATGCAAAGTTTTTCAAAGATTTATGCACTCGGAAGAGAAAGGCACGTAATCATGTTTCGAGGAAAGTGTTCTTGACTAATCACGTCAGTTCTATATTGCAATTGGAAACCCCACAAAAACTAAAAGACCACAGTTCCCTCTGTTCCATGTGTCATTGGTGGGCAACCAGGTTGGGAAAGCGTTATTGGATTTGGGAGCGGTGTTAATTTAATCCCATATTCATTGTACGAGAAACTGACTGGGTGAATTGAGACCACAACGGTCACACTGCTGATAGATCGGAAAAGACGCCGAGGGCGTTATTGAGGATGTCTTGGTTGGAATAGATAAGTTTGTCTTTCGTGGATTTTGTTGTTTTGGACATGGACACACTGTTAAGTCACTTAATCAAGTCCCCATCATCCTTGGACTTCCGTTTCTCGCTACGGCCAACCCGTGCATTAATTGTCGAACAGGAGTCATGGACATTTCTTTTGGAAACATGAAGGTTTGATTGAATATCTTCCATGCGATGAACCATTTCCCAAACGAGGATGAAGTCGAATGTTTTACATCGATCGGATAGATGAAGTGGTAGATGAGGCATTACCTTCAATACTTACCAAAGAGGAATTTGAAAATGCTTTGTTGGCCATCTATGAAGAGAAAGGATCGGAAGAGAAGCGGTCAGACGAGAGAGTCTAGCTCATCATACCGGGATGATCACTTAGATGCGAGTGTGCACGAGATAGAATCATTACTGTTGAGGTGGAGGGCGTGTTGCCTCCATCACTTGAGCAACCACCACTTGTGGAATTGAAACAATTGCCGAGTCCCTCAAGTATGCTTTTACGGGACCTCATGAAACACTTCGATAATAATCTCATCCACGTTGTCGAGAACAAGAAAAGAGTTGTTGAAGGTCTTTGAAAGAGCACAAGGAAGCTATCGGTTGGACTCTCACGATCTCAAAGGATTGACCCATCGGTATGTATGCATAAAATACATTTGGAAGATGAGAGTAAACCTTCAAGGGAACCATAGGCGACTTAATCCAAACATGCAAGAAGTCGTTCTAAAAGAAGTCATTAAACTCCTTGATCTGGAATCATCTATCCGATTTCGATAGTGAATGGGTTAGTCCAGTCAAATTGTTTGAAAAAGTCCTAATCACCGTGAAGAAAGCTTTGAAGGAGAATTGGTCCCCACTCGAGAAACTCTTTGGATGGCGGTTCGCATTGACTTCGGAAATTAAACGCCGCCACCACCGAAAGGATCATTTTCCCCTTCCAGTTCATTGATCAAATCCTTGAGAAGTTACTGGGCAAGAGTTTCTTGTTTTTCTTGATGGGTATTCGGGATACAATCGGTGCTCTACCGGTGATCAAGAAAACAACGTTCACATGCCCTTATGGTACGTTTGCATACCGCAGATGCCATTCGCCTATGTAATGCCCGGCCACATTTCAACGGTGTATGTTGGCCATATTTTGAGATATGATCGACAAATTCATTGAAGTATTCATGGGCGACTTCTCGGTTTTGGGAGAACCTTTGATTCTTATGCGAATCATCTTTCACAAGTGATGCAACGTGTTGACTCCAAACTTGTTCTTAGGGAGAAGAGCCATTTTATGGTTAAACAAGGGATTGTACGGGGCACATCGTCTCACGTAAAGGAATCGAGGTGGATAGAGCAAAAGTTGATCTAATTGCTAACTTGCCACCACCAACAGTGATGTTCAAATTCGGTCATTTTGGGTCATGCGAGGATTTTATCGAAGGTTTATTAAGGACTTGAAGGTGGCTAAACCATTGTGCACCTTGCTTGGCAAAGATGTTCCTTTTGAATTCTTCGAGGACGCATGCAAGCATTTTTGAAATGCGAGAGCTCTTATCCAATGCACCAATCATCCACCGGATTATTCTCTCCCATTCGAACTCATGTGTGATGCATCGATTCATAATTGGAGCTATCCTAGGACAGAGGGTGAATAAATTACCCCACGTAATTTATTATGCTAGCAAGTCATTAATTGATGCCCAACTCAATTACACCACCACCGAGAAAGAATTATTAGCTGTGGTGTATGCTCTGGACAAGTTTCGTTCCTATTTACTTGGATCAAAAATAGTGGTCTTTTCAGATCATTCATACGAAATATCTTCTAGCAAAGAAGGATACTAAACCAAGATTAATCCGTTGGATCCTTCTGCTCCAAGAGTTCAATTTCGAGATTAAGGATAAGAAGGGTGTTGAGAACGTGGTGGCTGATCATTTGTCGAGAATTCTACCTGAAGAATCTGCAATACCTGAGATCATCCGTGATACGTTTCCGGATGAACATTTGCTAGCAATTGATGTAGCTTATGCAAAGGTTCCATGGTTAGCGAACATTGTGAATTATCTGGTTACTGGCAGAATCCCCACTGAGTGGGGTAAGAATGATAAGAATCTCTTTTTCTCCCAAATAAAATACTATTTTTGGGATGAACCATGTCTGTTCAAATTCTGCTCAGATCAGATCATCAGGAGATGTGTACCCGAAGAGGAGCAAATGAGCGTCCTATACTTGTGTCATGCTGGGGCCTGTGGCGGCCATTTCGGAGACGATCGCCGAGAAGATCCTTCAAAGCGATTCTCGGCCCTCCATCTTCGTGTATTGCTCAATTTTGCAAGGAATGTCGACGATGTCAACAGCTTGGCAATATTTCAAAACGGAATATGATGCCCCTTAATCCAATTCTGATTGTTGAAATTTTTTATGTTTGGGGGATTGACTTTATGGGTCCTTTTCCCCCATCCTTTGGGTTTTCATATATTCTAGTGGCTGTTGATTATGTCTCGAAATGGATAGAAGCTGTGGCAACCCGATCGAATGATCATAAGGTTGTGGTCAAATTCCTCAGAGACAATGTGTTTACCCGATTCGGGATTCCAAGAGCAATCATCAGCGATGGCAGTTCGCATTTTTGTAATAGCCATTTTGCCACCTTAATGAAGAAGTACGGCGTCACTCACAAAGTTGCTACGCCGTACCATCCACAGACTAGCGGTCAGGTGGAAGTGTCTAATCGGGAAATTAAGCGAATTCTAGAAAAAACGGTCCGACCCTTCAATCGATTGAGCTTCATCATTTTTTTATCTCAATCGATTGAGAATTTGGCCTCAATCGATTGACATCTTAAGAGTTTGTGCAGTTGTGTTGGAAGTTGATCCGCCACCCGACAACTCTTGTCATGGCAGCTGCCGTCTCGGGTTGGTTTTTCGTGGCCCTTTAATGCCCTTCCGTTTCCAAGGACACCAACCGGCGCTATGAATCCTCAATCGATTGACACCTTAGTGTCAATCGATTGACATTCAAGAGGGGAGTAATGGCAAGAGTCCCTTCTCCCAAGCAGTGCCACGTTGCCGCTCCCACCTCGCGACGTGGGAAGTCCATGCATCCTCAATCGATTGAGCAGTAAGCCTCAATCGATTGAGGCTCACACTATATATATGGTCCTCCCGACCCGTGGAGACCTCATTCGAATTCCAGCCTAATTTTCAAGCCGCGATCTTTATCTCCTCCTTGTTTTGATCCAATGGCTGCCCTTATCCGACCACCGCGCCCCATGATCCGATGCGCATCCCTAACGAGCATTATATCGATCGCCAATTCCAAACGGAGAATTTTTTCGACTTGGTGAAATATCGGAACATCGCGGAATGCGCGCGGTCGATCGAATTCATCGAGGCCCTCCGCTTGGAAATGCTACTGACCCCACCACCCATCGATGTCGCCCCGCGCATCATTCGGCTATTCTATCAAAAGATGGTGTGGGTGCCCGAGTCCCTCTCCCCAACCGGCTTGCCGTTCATCACCATTGAGATCGATGGCGGCAATATAACCTCCATGCCGCTGATCTCGCCCGTGCTTTCAATTTCTACGAGGCTCGTCCCGTCAACCACCACCTTCCTCCGGCTATCGAGCGTAGCCAAGATGATATGATCAACAATATGTGTGGTGGTCGTCGTGGGACCGGTCAGGCCACCAAGCGCGCTGTGTTGCCCATGGATATCCTCTTTTGGGATATCGTTATGGCCAATAACCTTTTGCCACATGGCACCAAGACCGAGCGGACTTTGGGTCGGGTGAAGGCGCTCTACGCGGCACACACCAATACTTGGTTTGATGCGCCTGGGTTGATGCTCGCGGAGATGTACCGCTGCCATAGTGATATCGCCAGCGCCGCCGTACCCGCCAAGCGTGCCGCGATTCTCCTCCACTTCCCACACTATGTGATGCACCTTCTGGACCACCTTGGCTGCCCCATCTATGACGATGAGGAGATGGGCGACATGCAATTCTATCAATATGGTGTGAATGTGTGGGTCAAGAGTATCAAGGCGATCATCCGCGTGCAATCGGCCCCGGTTGAGGATGCTCCTCCTCCTCCCGTCAAACCCCGCCTGGTATAGCGTGGCGGTGTTAAGCGACCTCGTCGAAGAGGTCCCGATTTTGATGCCGGGTATTTGTTGCTCTTGAGGTGCGGATGGTGGGCTGAAATGCGGCTTGGTGGTGTGGATAGGCGGTCCCGGTTTCAAACCGCTCTCCTAATGCGGATGGCTCGCGAGTCATTCCCGGGTCGTGCCAACCATTTCATCGACGGCGCAAGAGCGGCAATGAACGAGGGGCGGGAACCGGAAGATGAAGATGAAGATGATGATGATGATGTGTGATTGTCTTGTTTTGTTGTGAAGTTTTTCTTTTCTCTGTTTGGTGTTTTTATTTTTGTTTTTTTTTGTTGTTGATGTATCGGATCGGTGGCTACAAGTTAAATGATAATGTTTGCTTTGTTTTGGGCATATTTTGTGTTTGGTTTCTGGCTCTCAGTCAATCGATTGAGATCTCCCTCTCAATCGATTGAGCTACTTCATGCCCTCCTAAATTTTCCTCCGTCAATCGATTGAGACTTCTGTCTCAATCGATTGACTGATGCACCTCAATTTGGACATTCCTGGTTTTGGTCTCTATTTTTAGCATGGTTCATCAATCGATTAACATTTAGGTGCCAATCGATTGACACTTACTTGGTCCGCCAGTCAACCCCTGCTGGAATAGGGGTGTTTTTCCAAATATTTGATGTGGAGCTCGGATTTACCATCTTTGCCCTCTCTTGTCAATCGATTGACACAAACATGTCAATCGATTGACTGAGACTCCTTTCTCAATATTTCTCCATGCACCGACTTCCGAATTTTTTCTTTTAAAGTGTCCCTCTTTTAGGAAATTCTTCGCTATTTAAGGCACTTGCCGGGTCCTCCTTTTAGTCCATATTTGCAGTTTCCGTCCCCGCCTTGTCGCCATGTCTTCCATCCGTCTCCGTCTGGCGCATGATCCAAAAGTTAATGGAGCCCGCACGCAAACGTGCCCGATACACCGCTCCACCACCCATCGATTGGTCCACCCATGCCATCATCCACCTTGATGACGAATCTGTTTCATCACCTGTCATCACCAACCCTCCCCCACCCTTATCACCACCTCGGGCCCAAATCCCACCCGTCGGCGCGGTTGGAATTTCTGAAGAAATGTGGCGCTACGCTTTTCCAAAGCCACGGGGCGGAATCTCTACCATGGCGGACTAGAGGATTTGTTTTCGGTTTTTAGGGTCTAATTTTACATGTCTTTAGGGTAGGGTTATTTTTCTGTTATTGTTGTTTCAGTTCGGTTTGTTTTCGTTTTGGGATTCGTTTGTTTCGTGTTGCATCACGTTAGATTTTGCTTTACTTTGTCATAATTTTCTTTTTAATAACAATATAGTTTCGTATTTGTGTTTTCTCTCTTTCCCTTGCTCGGTTGTTTTGTCCTTTGCTTGCATAGAGCAGGTTTGGGGAGGCCTTCTTCCCTTTCTCCACATCATCACCAATGAGGACATTGGCCCGTTCAGGTTTGGGGGGGTAATTGTTCTTATTTTTTTAAAAAAAAAAAAAAAAAAAGAACCTTTTAGCTGTTCTCGGATTTTTGAATGTTTATCAGTCAATCGATTAAGCATACTGTCTCAATCGATCAACTGATAAACATTAAAGGATATAAGAATTTGTGGCTCAGTCAATCGATTGAGTCCAATCAGTCAATCGATTGAGTCCAATCAGTCAATCGATTGAGAATTTGGTCTCAATCGATTAACTGATGGTTGGCAAAAGCTGTAATTTAATTGATTATCCATATTTGTGAGCATGAAAAATTCTTCCTGAAATTTCTTTAATCAATGCTATCATACCATGGTTATTTTATGAGTGCCCATAAGGTGTAGATATTGAACATTAATGATCATGAATCATGCTTAAAAATAATTATTTTCATCACTCGCTTTCAATCTCAAAATCGGAGGATTAAGTGTGTAACATGGAATCCTAAAGATCACAAAGAAAGACTAAAACCTTGAAAGTTTTTGAAACACTTGTCCTTGTTCTTAATGAGTCTTGAAATAAATTGATATCTTTGAAATCCTTGTTCCAATTGTTAAAACCCATTGATTTGTCATTTTATGTGTGTTATAACATTACACTAGAAATCATTGTGTACTAACTTAAGGCAAATGGGCATATTTTACCATCATGAAAGGAAATGATCTAAGGCCATCATTGGTTCGTCTGTGCTTAAACTGACCCACCTTATAAATTTATCCTTCTAGTACACCTTTGAGCTTATTGGAAATTTACCTTTATACATTCTTTGATAAGCTGCAATAACCTTTAACCCTTCTTACCGCTTACTCGAATTCAGCTTGCCCTTACTTATTTCTGAGAAATTAGGAACAAGGGATGAAAATGAGTGAAACGAGAGTAAGTGGGGATTATATGTGTTATAGTGTGTACTGAAAAAAAAAAAAAAAAAAAAAAAAAAGGAAAAAAAAGGAAATTGTAAAAACAATGAAAAATATATTGAGAAGAATGGTGAGAGACTAGAAAAGAAAAAAAGAATAAAAATACAAAATCAGTAGTTGTTTCTTTTCCAATTTCTCAGAAACTTTTGAATCCATCCTTCCTTTCTTCTCTTAACCTTAACCCGAGCCTCATTACAACCTTAGAAAAGACCTTTTTGATCCAATCATGAGTGATGAAATGCCTTGTGGAGAGTAAGTACACAATTGTCTATGGTGCTTGATATATGCATGCTTAAAATACAGATATCTTTCTTAATGAGATTTCCCTTATAATTCTTTGATACACCATATATCTTTAAACTTGTGAGGTTTTCTTCTAATTGTGTTACAATTCCATCTCATTCATCGGAAGTGATTTCATTCTGAGTGTATACCCATGGTGAGGATTGGAGTCTAGACATGTGATCTAAAAGTTCCAGTTTAAGTTTTTTTTCCTCTGACATAAGAACTTTGGGCAGTGATGATCTCATGACATTGAGGCATGAAATATGAACATTAGAAGACAACGGTCTGAACTGAATGTGGCATAAATGGAATGAACGTGGTTAGATGTATTCTAAAAGATTTTTCAGGAGCGTCTAATTGCTTAAGGACATGATTAATCAATCTGATAGCCTTGAAGTTTGCGGTACCTTCAAGCGAAAACCTTGAGACACAACTCCTCCACTAGGGATCACCTAGGGGTTTAAAGGCTTATGTTGCACATGCTAAGTGCAATCGTGTTCCCTACGAAGTGGCATTTAAATTTTAGGATGTTATTTTTATATTTATCATTCTCTTTGCTCGAGGACTAGCAAAGTGTAGGTTTGGGGGTGTGATCGGTGTTGAAATATGACTATAATTCACACTTTAAATCCTACATTTAGCTGTTCAATGAAAGCATCTGATGGTTGTTGTGAGGTTTTGATGTTTACAGGTGTTTCTGACAGCTAGATCGTTCAAAGTGCATAAAAGAAGGAAATTACAGGCTAAAAAAAGAGATACGGACAAAAAGGTCCAAAGAAGCATTGAAAGCCATGAAGAGAATCAACCTCCATCAAGAAAGGGGAGACTTTGCATTGAAGAGTCAATCGATTGAGGCATTATGGTCAATCGATTGGCAGATGGAGAAAAACTCAACCCTAGAAAGTCAATCGATTGAGACATAAAATTCAATCGATTGAGCCATGAAGGCAGAAGTGTCCTAAGGGAATTCGAACACTAAGTCAATCGATTGAGACTTCTGTCTCAATCGATTGAGGCAATTAGGGTTAGTTTCAATCGGATATTATAAATAAGAGGCTTACGGCTTTGAAAAGAGAGAGTTGTTTTTGTTTGGGGGAGAGTTGTTTTTGTTTGAAGAGAGTTTTTATTTCTTAGAGAGTTTTGATTAGAGAAATTTGTGTAATAACTAGAGACTTTTGTAAGAGAGTTTTCGGAGAGTAGTAAAATTGTGTTCTTCATTTTACACCTTCTTTGCTCTTTACATTGGGAATGATTTTGAATACAATTGAAGATCTTGCAACAAGGATGAGAGGCTAAAGGCTGTAGGTCAAGGAGGATGCGATCCCCAGATAAGTACCTATATTTTATGTTTAATGCCATAGTTTGATAATTTCATCATCAAATCGTTTTTCTTAAAGTGTAGTGATTACATTTTAGTGTTTTGATCGAAAATACCACGAGATACGCTATGCTTTTCACATGATTCATACCGCGATTAGGCTGAGTCATTGTTTTTAGATAGGGTATGCCGGGTTAATGATCACGCTTAATTACTAGTCATGTTTCTCTTAGAATGATGGTGTGTTGATGTTCATAAAATTGTGGGTTTAAAAATAGAAAAGGGTATAAATCTGGGGTAGCAAATTCCTTGATCTTGTTTTTAAAATTTGTTCTTAGATTTCTCATTACATAATTTTTAGATTAATTTGTTTTCTTTCTTGCAATTAGAAAAGTGTTAACTCTTGGTAAAAATTAAAATCTGCCCCTTGGTACTTCCTCGGGGATATTTTTTAAATCTCTAGGAAGAATTGAATAAAATTTCAGATTTCCCTGTGGGTTCGACACCCTTGTTCTTGCCTTACTAGAACAGATCTTGTACACTTGCAAGGGTTTATTTAAAATTGATCAAGGACCCTCTTCTCATCCACCAGTAGCTCGATGCGGGCTCTGAGTACCGCCTCTTTCTTTGGCTAGGGGCCTCCAGTGTCAATGATCTCTGCTGAATTCGGATCACCAGCAATACGTTGCTCAGTTGATAGCCAGGCCTCGCACTCGAGAGAATATTGAACCGAATCTCCCTGCTCCATATCACACATCAGCATTGACTAACGCGTCTCCCAAAGAGCAGTGATCCGATCTATGTCTCCGGAGGACCCCCTAGATAAGATCAAGTTGCATAAAGGGGGTTTGGCCTCGCAAGGCACCTGCTGGGAGCAACCAAACTGATGCAACACCTGGAATGAGAAGTAAAAGGTGCTGCTAGTCAATCCTAGGAGAGTGATGCTCTCATGGTCTCTAGAGCGAGCTACTGGGAAGGTCCGGTCCAACCAAGGAAACCTCCATATCAGCTCAGCATCAGCCAACTAAGGCTTCAGAAATAATAAATCACCACGCAGAAGCAGGTGGCACCTACCCAAAAAGCACTGGGCCCCGTCACCTCGAGCAATATAAAAGTAGGGCACAGGCCCCAAGATAGCGAGGTGCTCGCACAACCAAGCCTGAAGTAGTAAGGGACACCCCCGAAGGCCCTCCACCTTGCCCAAAGCAAATGCATCAAGGCATCAATATAGTTTAGCAAGCACCAAATGCATCATAGATCGGCCTGCCTCCAACTCAATCAGAAATTCGCAAATTGCCAAGGAGAAGCTCTCCCCTCGGTAAAGAAGAGGATTTATAAAATGAGACTGAGAGCTAAAGCTTTTCCGTTGAAAATGTTCTTAACCAGCAATTTTCGAAGACTTTCATCACCGAAAAGTTCTTTGAGGAATTTCAGCGAACACCTTATGGGCCCCCCAATGAGACTTTTCTCATACTCGAGTTTCTTCAAACCGAGAATAAGGTGAATGAATTTGGAGTAGCCCGACCGGGGCGTGACTTTTGCAAGGCCCCTATGAAGCTTCAAGCCGGACAGATTGGATAGCTCCTCAAGGTTGGGGTTAGCTCCCGCCTCCCAAAACAGAATACATGGAAATTTACATCCCAAGAAAGGAAAGAAGGCGAGATAGTCCAAGGCGCTCTAAGTCGGCGAGCTCACTCTCATTCAAACTCCCAAACCATGTTGTTAGAAATTTGGGCCCCAAGCCCAAGGAAGGGCGTAAATTGGCTCCGGGCCCTCCACGTAAGGGAGGGTTAGAAAGCGGGTCCATAAACATACAAAGATCTTTTGAGAAGATAAAAATTGATGTATGGTGATGGACTAACCTTGAAAAAGCAAGAGAAAAAAGAATCAGTCAAAGGAGCCAAGTCAAACCGAAAAGGGAGGATTTTTTGGCTGACTCGAGTATGTAAGGACCCACAGCTCCCCAGGTTAAGCCTGGCACAACTATTAGTTGCGCCAATGCATTTTGTCCCCATTTTTGCCTGGCGCAACTATTAGTTGCACCAATATAAATTCCCTAGGATTTACCCTAGCGCAACTAATAGTTATGTCAGACCAAAGATCCCCCCTCAGCCATCTCGGGGCCTAATTGGGGGGACTTTCACCCCTTTTGCTTTTTTTATATATATACACATCCGACCACTAACGGTTTGGAAATTACTTTATTTATGTGCAGGATTGATCCTACATCAAAGCATGCGACCCAAAAAGTCACTTTCTGAGAGCATTTGGCAAACACGTCCTACAGAAAAATAGATACGATACAAGGAAGGCATGGCATACAATCCAAACAAAAGCACTAAAAATATTTTCAAAAAAAATATATCCAAAGTGTCACATCATCCATCCCAAACTGTCTAAAAAATCAAAATCCAATCCCAGGAGTACTGAATTTTAAAGCAGAAACTAAAGCCTATTCCTTGCCCGCGCCTTTGGACTTCTTCCGATGAGGAGAGGAGCTCTGGAAAGTCCGCATATCTCCCACCCGGGACCATGCCTGCGAATTCCTACTAAGCAAGGAGCGTGACTCCTTGGCACATGCATGCTGCAAGGCACAGTCGAAATCAGAAATTAGTACCAATTGAGGGACAAATGATAAATAAAGCAAGCGGGAGAAGCAGTGCAGCAAGGTACTCACCGTCTCCACCTCCCTGAGCTCCGCAATGTGGCGATGATACGCAGCATACTCCATGGCCAAGTAAAAGTCCTACGTTTAGAAAGATACAATATTAGTTATCAGGGCAATCATGAAACATGCCCAAAAGGAGACCGAAACAAGAAAGAGATGGGTCATCAGAGGACTTACCCCTGGGATCACCTTAGGAGGTGGGACACAGGCCGCTTCAGCAGAGAGTCGTGCTTGCCTATCCACATCAACGCAGAGGCCCGAAAGGAAGCTATCATCTAGGCGTCGGAAGGTCCCGTAAACCATGGGCGGGTCACTACTAGGGGCACTGGCATGGGAGGTGCCCGACTGTCCAACACCAGAAGAACCCTCGCCTAAGGGACCCGCACCAGAGGGGCCGGCACCAGAAGGATCTACCCTTGACATGTCAGCTGCGCCTATCCCGCCTTCGCCATCCGAGTCATCTCTCTAAGCAAACTGTGAACAAAATAAGGATCCGCTTAGAAAAAAAAACAAAGGCTGAATTAGAACATAAGGGGAACTAGTCCAATCTGAGGAGAGTTACCTGACTGAGGGGGCCACCAAATGCAAGGAAATTGGCGCTAGGTACAAAGCGCGGCAAGATGAACCGATAAGGCAGGCACTCATACCAAGCATGATAGTCTTCGGGCATAAAGAGGGCATTGATAGGGAGCCCATTGTTGAGAAAGGTCGACGTAAGCACCTCGACGGTGCCAACAGGAGCCCAAACATCTGCGGGAGGGTCCACGGGTAGGGCATAGTATCCCTGGTACAGGTGCACGACCCGCTCTCACAAATAGTAAAACTTAGCCCACGCCCCATAAAATAAAATGATGTGGCAGTTGTTAAATAGGCGAGAGGGGCCCACGGCTGCCCAATCCCAGAAGGGTGACACAAGGTACGGGTCGTGGAGAATCTGCCCAAGTCAGAAGGCGGCCAAATAGGTAGCACTTCAATAGAAGAGTATTTCTAAGCCCAAACAAACAAGGTAGAAAAGGAGCTTTACCTGCTCAGGAACCATCAAGACGAGTTGAGACCTCAAGCCCATTTCCAAGTGCTTCAGGCCTACATCATGGCACCGGGCCTGATTCTAGTTGCTAAGGAGAGGATAGGTGAGCGCATCTGAATGGAGAAGCGGGAGCTCGAGGTGGAAATGATGGTACCCCATACCTGAGAAGAGCATTATACAACAAAAAAGAGCAACAGGTCAGTAGCATGAGAGACCATCCGAGTAAAAATAATAATAACAGGAAGAGCTAGGGATTACCTCCAAGGCTGCCCAAAAGCCAACAGCGGACTTAGAATCCCCGATCGTGACTCGAGCCACATTATACATCAGCCATGCGTACCCGGCTCCACCCCAGTCATACCTATGGACGTCACCCTAGTTGTCCATCATGCTCAGCAATGCTAGGCTGACTCTGCCCCCACTCGCATTGGTAGAAAGGGTTTTGCCCAGCAGAAGCAGGAGAGTGATGCGAGCCAGGATGATCGCTCGCTCAGGCGTGATATAGAGCACCCTGTCTGGCTAACCCAGATCCACTAACTTGTCAGGCATATAAAGGGCGGTCAGCTAGGTCATCTTGACCTCGATACCATGCTTCTGCCAGCGAGGGTGATAGGCCCCAATCAGTCGGATGATGTCCTCCCTACTCGGTATCGCGATGTCAGCTATCGGTATCCCTCCCATCCTGATGCCCGTAATCATCGCCCAATCAATAGGCGTCAAGGTCATCTCAACATACGGCATATGGAAGGTCATTGTCTCAAGGTGAAATCATTCGATCAAGGCCTTCAAGTAGGCAGCATCAGCCCTCATAGCAGGCGGTGAGAACTCCCCAAAGCCCTGCTGATGTGAGCTTCACCGAGGGAGGGACGTAGAGGTAGAAGTCTTGAAAATCGAGTCAACCCCCATGGAATACAATGTTGGGCAGGTCTTGCATCCAAAGAAATACACATCAGATCACGGAAGTAAAGCAAAGTCGCACAAAGGAAATGAACTGAACCTCTTTTACCTTGCCCGCTATTCCAATATTTGAATTATGGGTGTGCTGTTGATGTAGGAGGCCGACTCGGGCAGCCTCGCCCTGCATTTCTAGCCATGGGCCCGCTCTCCGCTCCACCCAGAGGAACTGCTCCCCCCGCGGACTGTATACTATCTCAAGCCCCTCCTCATGGCCCTCCTCAGGAATAAGCTCATTATTGCTCGACATGCTGGGGTAACAAAAGGCAATCACATCCGGTCAGGTCAATGACAAAGAACCATGATATACTATGCGTCAAGGGGAGGTAAGAATGCTCACCATTTTCTCGTTTATTTTCATAAATAAAGATACACATGCAACAAAATTTTTTAAAAAATATTTAAAAAAAATCATCATCATCAAAAAAATCCTTTACTTTGTTTACAAAAATAAAATAAAATAAATCCTTATACTTCAAAAAATCAAAACCAAAAAAAAATCCTTTCACTTTGTATACAAAAACAAAAAATTAAAAAAGAGGGGGTCCTTATGCTTCAAAAAAAAAATCATGAATCAAAACCCAAAAAAAATCCGTTTACAAAAAAAAAAACAAAAAAACAAACTAAGAGTCCTTTCATTATGCTCCAAAAATCAAAAGCCAAAAAAACAAAGAGTCCTTTCTTTTGGCCCATAAAATAAAGAAAACCAACAAAAAAAAGTGCATCCATTCCTTAACAAAAACCAAAAAAAACAAAAATAAAAAACACAAACAAAACATATAGGCACCAATTAATCCGTAAAATAACAAAGAATAGGGCATTGATCATAAGAAATCATCCACACACCATCAATAAATGCATCCACAACCAAAAATAAACCACTACTCCTTCGTAAAGTGCAAGATCATGATCACATTTGCAAGAAAAAGCAAGAAAAATCAATCGAAAGAAGAGTTTTAATGGTTACCTTTTGGAAGAAAAGGGATCTTTGATCTAGCGCAAGACGGCGATCGATTAACGCGAGCGAATAACTGTGATGAGGCACGCATAGATGCAATGTAAAGGAACCCTAAAGGGGGTCGGTTTTTGGTTTTAAGGGAAAAGGGGGGAGAAAATTTCAAAATGAAACCCCACAGTCCAAGCTCTTCATTTAAATTGGTCTCACCAAGCACATGTCAAGAACTATTAGTTCGCCGAGCAAAATGGGTTTAAACCCATTGCTAGCTTGGCGCAACTAATAATTGCGCCAAGCTATTTTGAGGCCCCTATTGGCCTGGTGCAACTAGTAGTTGCGCTAGGCAGTTAGGTCTGGTCTCGGGCCTGGTACGGGCCAAATAGGAAAACCGCCCCCCCCTCCTTTCTATTTTTGTTTTGTCACTCCCGGCAGATGTATGTACTCTCAAACGACATTTTGATCCTCCTTCAACTTGCTCAGGAAGCCGTGCTAGAATAAAAGCGAACCAAGATCAATAGGCATCCCGGTCCTACACAAAAAAAAAAGCCAAAAATGATAAAAAAAAAAAAAAAAAGTCCCCACAGAAAAGCCAAAATAATTCACATGAAATAATAGGAATAATTCACATAAAATGATAGTTTGAAAAAATCCAAAAAAATCACATAAAATAACAGCTTCAAAATCATAAAAAATCACATAAAATGATAGTTAGAAAAATCCAAAAAATCACATAAAATGATAGTTAGAAAAATCTAAAAAAATCACATAAAATGATAGTTTGAAAAATCTAAAAAATCACATAAAATAACAGCTTCAAAATCCAAAAAATCACATAAAATAGTAGCTTCAAAATCTAAAAAATCACATAAAATGATAGTTTGAAAAATCCAAAAAAATCACATGAAATAACAGCTTCAAAATCCAAAGGAATCACATAAAATGATAGTTTGAAAAATCCAAAAAAATCGCATAAAATAACAGCTTTAAAATCCAAAAAAAATCACATAAAATGATTGTTAGAAAAATTTAAAAAAAATCACATAAAATAACAGCTTTAAAATCCAAAAAATAATAATAGAAAAACCACGAAAATAAAAATAGATTTGTATTCTCCTACAAAGCAGTGCACTTGCATGTTTTCAATGCGGTAAAATGTCAATATTTTATCAGCAATGCAGTTGTGCCATATTAATGTCCCGAGTCTAGGGTTCACCTTGGATCTTTGGATCCTACTTCAAAGTAGGAGTGACCCGATCAAACGGTCAATGTTTTAATTAGGTTGACTCCACTGCTAAATCTTTGAGCTAAGAACTCTGTTTTAGATTCACATGAACTTAAGTGTCTTAAGCTTCAGATTCTCTATTGAAAAAGGTCAGTCGTTGGTTGGGACCAACCTGTTGAGAATGAGATTATGTATCAATCAAACTATGTGCAACAATGCATTCAGAAGGGTTCATTTCCCTTTTATTTTCTGTAGGCTTAAAACCTGTATGGGAAACGGTATCCCTATAAAGTTTATGCCATACGTCTGGGTATCTGTATGATGGTCGTTTGTTCCCGTTAATTGTACTCGGGTAGGTACTGGTCAGGGCTTCCATTGCCTTTGTTGCTTATCGCCCCTAATGGGTGCATGTTTATGTATAGTTAAATGACATTTATCATCATTGTTGGCAGAAACTAGGTTTGGATGCCCCTTTTAGGAGATACCGAATGTTTGGTTGGATCTGTTCAAGGTAGTTGAAGCTAGAGGCTCTAGGTCATGTTGATCTGGGGCATGCTTTCAAAAATGGCACGAACTCCTAAAAAGCGTTGTGACATCTATTCACTTCACTCGGGCAGTCATGCTAAATAAACTTCGGGATCGATGGGTTCACCCAAAGACCTTGAACCCTGCTTTTAGTAGGGGCACCAGTGAACAGTCAGATGGGACAATCAAATGCCTCGTAGGATTTGACGCAAACTGTGGAGCCTTATGTTTTTACTTTGTACCTATCTTTGAGTATGGGCCGATCACTGCTCTTACTTACGAAGTTGTTATATTCAGAATGAATCTCGAATATCAATCACCTTCAAATCATCTCGAGAAGCGGACATTTTTCCTAACTAACAGGCTTTTGCAACTCGAGAAGCGAATATTTTTCCTAGCTATTAGGCTTTCGCAACTCATTCCCTCGGTTATGCCCAGTAATGTTGCCTAAGCGCTTGGGGACCGATGACCTTGAGAAACGGATATTTTTCTCGACATACAGGACTTTTGTTTTCTCACCATGTTACTCACCTGATGTTTGAAGTTCGTTCTGAATGCAACAGACTCGTTGGTAATGCCTTGGGCCCCTTCGGATGTCTCTTTTCTTTGGCACTCAATCATTAGTGATCAGATACCAAACTGGGGCATCTATAGACACCCAAATTTGGCCCAAGGCCTGATCGAAACATATTTCAAGAAAGGCGCATTCCCGAGCTTTTGATGGCATGTATGGAACCCTTAGGAATCACCCCAAACCTTTAAGAATCACCCTAGATCCCCTAGGAACCTACCCCGAACCCTTAGAAATCAATCCTAACCCTTAGAACCCGTTCTGAACCTAAACCTAACCTTTCAAACCTTGGAAAAGGATTGTTACACTGAAATGAGCTACGGCCTTCTACTATGATCGAATCATATACTATTCAAAAGTAGAAGTTGTCAGCTTTCCAACGGTCTAAGAATCGCCCCAATCAGAGTTATACTTCAAAAGATATGGCGGTCTGAAATTGGAGGGCAAAGGAGTAATTTCAAGTGGCCCCCCTTGGGATTTGGTGCAAATAATATTTATGCCAGTTATGCTTTTCCTTGGTGCAACTATTAGTTGTGCCAGGCCATTTTTCTAGAATTTAAGCCTGGCACAACTATTAGTTGCGCCAACATTAAAGTGGACCCCACCCTCTCGAGGCAACTTCCAAGGCACTGTATTGAACTATTTTACTGTACATTAGTTGCGCAAGTCATATGAATAGTAATCCTAGTTTTTCACCCTAAAACTTGTGATTGGGGTTTGACTTGTTGACCACCTTGACCTTTGGGGTGTGTTTTGATAGTTATGTTGCATCCTTTCACACCCTATTTGCAACCCATCAAGTGGCTTAAAGTCTCACCCTATCATCCACCATTGGAGGACTTTCTCACACATTTCAAGGCTCTAAAAACCCTAGGAAACCTTAGATGTTAGATTACCTAACTCCTAATCTTGATTAGAATCTAAACACCTTCCTAACCCACTCATTTCCTATAAATAGAGCCCCCCTCCCCTTGGTTTAAGGGTTGAGAATTTTTGCCTAAGAGAGAAAGAGCTTAAAGTGAGAAGATCTTTCTCCCTTTGGTGCACCATTGCTCATACAAATTCCAAAATTCTAAAACCTCATTCCATGCTTTACCTTTCATAAAAAATCTCTAGGTTAGGTGTGTGCTATCCATTTGCCTCCCTTCTCTACTTCTTAGCTAGTAAGCCTTAGTGGTTAGAACCCCTCTTTCCACCAGTCAAGCCTTCAAAAGCTCATCAAAAGCAAGCCACCAAGGCTCTCCTATGGTGCTACAAGGGCCCGAGGGCTCCGGCTCTACCCTTTCTTCTCCTATCTCTTTCTGGCTTTTCTCATCCTCCCATTTGTGCCGTTACGCCGCCGAATTTTCAGTAGGAGCGAAGGGGCATAAATAGGAGTTGAGGCCCATTTGGGCAAGAGGTAGCCATTTTCTTTTCTTTTACTTTATTTTTATTTTGGCCATAAGTAAAGACCGCATTAAGCGGGTTGATCGGGTGCCTAACACCTTCTCAATTGATAATCGAAGCCCCTGCCCAAGAGTCTTTGGTGTGGACTGAATTCAGAGTCATATTTTTAGCACTTCGGTGCTCATAAAAATGAACTAGGTTTTCCAAGACACCGAAAGCTCTGGGTGGCAACTCTATATTTTTACAGGCAAGCACATCACCGCGACAGGATCGTCACAAATCCCACGGTTGCACAGACCGGCGGGGGCGTATTGGGTGTCGGATAATGTGGGAACTAAACAGAGTTGCTAAACCACTAATCGGGGAATCCGGGATGGTGAGATAGGCCACAAATTTAGGCTGCATTGCCTAAACCAGACTTGGCGCAAGTATTAGATGTACTAGGCAAAATTGCTCAATTTTTAAATTGGTGCATGTATTAATTGTGCCAAAGCAATCCTAGATAAAAACTACTTGGCACATGTATTAGTTGCGCCAGGCAAAAAGGGAGGTCAAATAGGCTTTGACAGCAGAAACAACAACCCGAAATGAGTCTCTTTTTTTTAGCTTTTTCTGGAAGCAATGCTTCTGGAGACAAACTACTTAGTTGTATCGGGTCTCTCCTCACCGAACTTAAGGGATACAAGGCCGGTGCAGGTCTACTAATGCTCTCTCCCCATGGGTTTTAGGCTTCGTAATGAGATAGGTTACCCACCCTATATACCTCCAGCGCAAGCTCTTTCTCAGATACTAGGTGGGCTGGTACTTTTTCGGATCATCACTACTAGGGGCTGCCACCATACTACGAACTGGGAGTTTATATATTTGCTTAGAAATCCCAACCCTTGAAAATCTAACCTCGCAAAAATTGATTAAGTTCCCCTTGTTGGTTCAATTTTAATTTTTAATTTTAGAGGAAATTTGCTTAAAGTCCAAAACTGGGTGGTGGTGGTCCTGTGCCGCCTCTACGGGTCGTCATCCACTGATAGAATATGTTTGTAATAAAGTAAATATGCACGTAGGCTCGCCAAATGGCTAAGGCGTGTGAATGACGGAAAAATAAAAAAAAATTAAATGACATACGCAAGTAGGTCCGCTAATCGACTAAGGCAGTTTAAATGACCTAAAAGTAAATAAAAGTAAATGTAATGCGTAAGTAGGCTCGCCGATAGGCTAAGTCACGTAAATGACATAAAAGTAGCGGTGAGAAAATGACAAAGTCATAGGGGTGAGTAAAAAAATAATAAAAACAAGCAATAAGGTTAGCGAAATAAAATAAAAAGGCCAAAATTCAAGGGGAAGCTCTACTAGCTACTCCCCAGCAGAGTCGCCATTTGTGCAACCGTGGGAATCGTGACGAAGCCGTCGCGACGATGTGCACCCTACTAAAAATGTTAGAGTTGCCACCCGGAGCTTTTGGTGTCCCGAGAAATCTATAATAAATTTTATAAGCACCGAAGTGCCAAAAATGCCTCTGAATCACCGGTCTATGCTAAAGGCTCCTGGGTAGGGGCTTCGGTTATCAATCGGGAAGGTGTTAGGCACCCGATCAACCAGCTTAATGCGGTCTCTACTTATGGTCAAAACAAAAATAAAATAAAAGAAGCAAAAAGTCCTTCCTCTTGCCCTAGGGTACCAAAATCCTATTTGTGCTCCTCCGTTCCTACCAGAATTTTGGCGGCATAACGACACAAATACGAGGATAGAGAAAGGAGAAAGAAGGTAGAGTAGAGGGGAGAGCCGGAACTCTTGGCCCTTGTTGCACCATTGTGGATCCTTGCATAAGCGTACTTCGGTGAGCTTCCAATGGCTTGTAGTTAGAACAAGGGTTCTAGCTCCTAGGGCTTGATAGTTAAGAGGTAGAGAAGGAAGGCTAGAGGGTAGCCCTCACCTAAACTAAGAGGGTTTCATAAAAGGTAAGGTCTAAAAGGGAGCTTGGGAATTATAATTTGTATGCAAAAGGGGCACCAAAGGGGAGAGGGAGCTTCTTTCTTAATCTTGTCTCTTAGGAAATTTTTCAAGCCCTTTCAAAGGGACGTGTACCTCTATATTTATAGTTAAAGGATAGGTTAGGAGGATGCTTAGAGGCTTAAGTTGGATTAGCAATTAGGTAATCAAGCATCTAAGGTTTCCTATGATTTTTGAAGCTTGGAAAAGTGTGAAAGTAGCTTTAATGGTGGATGATAGGGTAGTGTTTCAAATCACTTGAGGGTTACAAATAGGATAAGGGTGCAACAGAACAAGTGAAGCACACCTAGGGCATCAAGATGGTCAACAAGTCAAACCCCAAAGATGAAATTCGAGTAAAAAAATCTACAATTACTGTAGCTAAGGCTGGCGTAATTAATACTTGCACCAAGCTTAGGTACAATAAAACAGTGTTTGGAAAGTTCCATTCCTGCGGGGGGGGGGGGGGACACATAAGGCTGGTCCAACTAATACTTGCACCGAGCCATTTCATCCCAGAAATGGATTGGTGCATGTATTACATGTGCCAAATCCCATATGGATCCCCACCCAAAACCCTAATTTGTTAGAAACTTCGGAACGTTACATCTTTTAATGTGCAATTCCGATTAAGGTGATTCTTGGCTCGTTGAAAAGCTAGAGACATCTACTTTTCAATCGTATATGATTTGATCATAGTAGAAGATCTCAGATAGTCCCAGTGCACCACTCTTCAACCATTGCCTAGGAAGGTTAGGTTTAGGGTTCGAAAGGGATTCTAAAGATTTGGGATGGGTTCTAAGTGATCCGGGATGATTTCTAAAGATTTGGGATGGGTTTTAAGTGATCCGGGATGATTTCTAAAGTTACGATACCTACCATCAGAAGCTCGGAAGTGTGCCTCTCTCGAAATGTGTTTTGATCGGGCCTTGGGCCAAATCTGGGTGTCTAAAGTACCATAACACAATAAAAATAACAAAAAATAATACAAAAATATACAAAACAAAAATTATATGTATATATATATCATTTGCCCAACTATATCTCTGACTTATAACTCTTATACCATGCCTACATAACTGCCTCACTTAGAAGAAATCAAAACCCCACATGGGAAGTACTTTCACTATTTTGGCAACATGCCTAAAAAATAGCTACAAAGGAAAGACTTTCTAACCCTTACAATCACAACTCAATGATCATGTCTCATAGCCTAAACAAGCATACTTATATAATTGTCATCCTTGTAGTCATCGCAATGCATTCACCAGTCGTAGGTCATTATTTTCAAAAAATATTTTGGGAATCATCTGACTCATTGACCTATTTAGGCGAATTGACCGAAAGGACTAGTGGATCATAAAACTCTCTTTTTAAAATGTAGAAACTCTGGATTCTTATGCACTCTCTTCAGCCATTGGAGTGGATGATAAAGCAGAAAAAAATGAAAATGTGAGGTTCCATCAAACCTCACAATTCTTACGCTAGCAGGTTATTTCAATATACACATAGAAAAGAAATGCAATCGAGCGAGAGTAATGCGGAGAATGAGCAGTCAATGAATTCAGGGAAGCATGAGCAAACTGTGAGGGCATCCCTAACATCTTCCCACTTCTACATGTCATCATACGGTGGGGGGAGGATAATAAAACTTTTGCTAACTATAGAATCTGATGATTTGATGGTGTTGGACAATGACAGAGATCTCAATTATGGCACCGCATTATCCACCCGAGAAAAAAGTAGTTGACTACTATTTCAAAAATCGGTTAAATAAGAAGCTACCCTCATATCAATAAACCTTATCTCTTCTTCACCCTTTATTTCTCTTTCGGACAATGAGTCAAATGACTTTCAAAATCTATTTCCAAATAAAACTGAAAACTTTCGAATGACAAGTGATGAAATCACCCATTACCTACCATTCACCTCAATCTTGCTAAAAGCTACGATACATGACGATCATTCAACACTTACACAATCAAGTCCAACATGTGGCCGAAATAATCAAACTACTTCCCAACACGGGAGCATCACAAATACACTCCAGGACATCTGTGAGGCCGATAAAAGTCCCGCCATAACTTGACATTGGGCATTTTTTTTAAAAAGCAGTAGCACCATGGTAGCGACAACCAGGTCACAAGACCGACACCCCAAATTGGGGCATTTTAGTTCTTACTTTTTTGTCGTATGACCAATAATAATAATAAATAATAAAAATAATAACCACATCCTAACCCTACCCATTCGCCCTCCAATGTAACCCAAAAAATGCACAACAATAAACAAACATAATGAAACAAATGCAATAAACGAAAACACATCTTAAAATTTATACAAGTAACACCAGAGGCATACCTCTTGAACCTACAATTCAAAACAAAAACCGAAGACACAAATCCAAAACACGACGCGAGGAATGTCCAACCAGAAGCAACAGAAAAATGAAGGGAAGATTGGCTGGGTAACACCTCCCCTCCACTTATAACACCCCCCTTCCGCCATCTCCACCTCCTCCGACATTGCCTTCACTGCTTTCTGACGACAACAACGGGGAGCTATTACCCCGTCAACCGACCACCTCGACTACGGCGATAATTATAATAACATCACCCTTCGACTACAGTGGCACTTCTAAGCAACACCATCACCAAACATCACTTCAGACTGAAGAATGCGAACAAGCACGAAGAAAGGGAGAAAAGACATCGAGGTAGACTCTCGGGTCACTAACAGGAACAAAACACAAAGGAGTGAGGAAAAATGAAGAAAACCCATCAATATATAGACACCCGATGAATTTCGCTCCTAGAACTTCATGCAAAATTCGATTAAGTGCAGATCCCAACATGTGGATTATGAGTCACACGCAAACTCCAAAATGCAAAATTCAATCCCTGCTGAATTGTGCATGCAATGATCCAGTCTCGCTCAAGTTCTCTTGTGCAGAATTCAAAACATGTGACAGGTCCATAGCGTGGAATCCTATTCGACGCCTGAATGTCCACGCCATGTAATGGCTGACTCTTCAATCTCACGCAACTCCCTATGCGTAATCAGACATACGTAATCTATAAAGTGCGCAATTACATACGCCTTCGATCCATGTTGCCAAAAATGTGTGTGTAACTCAATTCCATGCATACACCTACACACGTAATTCCTCGGCTATGACACACACCTCAAACAGAACACACACCCTATAGCTAACAAAATAAGCATATGCCCTCAACAAAAACCTTAAACAAAACAAACATGCAATACAACATGTCCCATCGCAAAGGGAACATACATAATAACCTTGGCCCATCACAAACCAATCAAGGATGAGGATATCTCCCCACAGTCCCATTACGACCAAATCACCCCCTAATGTGCTACCACAAATAATGTCCTACCGCGATCAAAATCACTCCCTCGTCCCATCACGCACTCAACCAATGTCCCATCACTCCCCTTACACTCCCATCGCGATACTACCCCACCACATAGCCTCGCATGCACCATACACCCATAAAATACACCATCATTGAAACTCTGCCACACCATAACGAGTTCCACCGTGATGCAACTACAACCCGATCCCATCATATAACCCAAGATCTACCAAAAAAAGAAATAAACCTGGCTGTCTGATCAGTCACATAAGATACCATTTTATTACCCTGAACTTAGTGATGCTAGGACTTAGTTTGCTACTAATAAGTTATTGATGTGCAGATATTAAGAAGAATCAGTAAAAGAGAGCCAAAGTGTTAACATTCGTCAAAATGAACTCAAAAGAGCAACAAAAAAATGATTGAACCAAAAGAGCAATAATATTCTCAGCATCAATTGATGACTGAGGTTGGGTTTTCTTTCAATCAAATTTAGAGTAGATTTTTATTGCTTTGTAAATTAGATATCTAAGGTTTCTCAAGAGAAATTGACAACTACAATTGGAAGCTGAAGATTAGAGTAGATATCTATAGTTTCTCCGAAGCAATTGACGACCGCGGCTGAGGGGTGAAAAATATAATTTTATTACTTTCTAGCTTAGATTTATTTTATTATAATTTCTTGCTTTTTAAACATCTTCGAATTTTAATTTGAATTGACGACTCAGGTTGAAGTTTACAAATTAGTGTAACAGTTTTTACTTTTCCATCTTTAGTTTTTTAGAATTTGGTTGATGCCCAAGTTTTAGGAGATTATTGATTAGATTAAATCTGTATTGATAGGATTTTAGTATTGATTGACGACCAATGCTAGGAAACTTGATATATAGTGTAACGATACTATTTAAATTCATAAAAATCTTATAGCTGAAGATTGTGATTAACGATCATAATCTGAAGGAGGATTAGGATTTATTTTCTACAATTTAGATTAAGAAATAATTCTTTATTCATATTTCTCCAGTAGTTTAGGAACTTAAAAGATAAATATTAGTTTTCAAAAAAATTAAGTTAATATAGAAAAATCCTGTCTTCGTGGGAACGATCCTATACTAGCTCTACAATTTCCATTGTGCGCTTGCAATAGGTTAAGACTTTGCTAGATACACATATAAGTAGCGATCAAATTTTTTTTGCCGTTGTCGGGGATAGGTGATTTATATTAATTTAATAAAATAAGTATTTATCTTTCTCTTTTTATATTTCTTTATATTTTTTAATTTTCTTTGTTCATTTCTTAAATCTTTTGCAAGTTTATTCGGAGTGATGAATCAGAGTTTCAACTTCCTCTGATCAGAGAAGTTGGAGGCTTAGATTTGTTTTCTCTCACTGCCTTCTAGAATAAAAATAAAATACAAATATATATACAAAAAATATAATTTTCTTTTTGTATGCATCACACTCGATCTAGAAGCCTAGACTTCTTCGAGCGTGATCCAGAAATTTAAAGAACTCTCTTGCGAAATTTAGCATCACATCGTATACCCATTAGAGAATCCTTAGTTATGGCTGACGATTTGTCAATCCAAGCATATTTCAGCCTAATAGCTTTGATCGAGCCCTCTTGTATAGTTATATCAAAGGTGCCTGCAGGTCAAAATTATGAAATCAAGCTCCATATACTTTAATCTATACCAACCTTTTATGGGTTTGATCGAGAAGATCCCTACCAACATCTAAGGGACTTCATAGAGCTTTGCACAGTGCTGCCATTATCTACTGTCAATAAAGAGGTCATAAAACTATGTTTGTTCCCATTCTCTCTCAAGGATAGGATGAAGGCATGGTTAATTTCGTTACTTGCCAGAGGTATTACCACATGAGAAGAATTACAGTCCAAGTTTTTGGGCGAGTACTTTCCAATTGGTAAAACTAACCAAATTCGTCAAGCGATTCAAGACTTCAGGCAAAAGCCAAGAGAATTATTTCATGAGAGTTGGACACAGTTGAAGAATTTGTTACGGAAGTGTCCTCATCATGAGGTACCAAATTGGTCGATATCACAAAGCTTCTGCCAAGGGTTGACTCAGACTAACCAGTCTACAGTTGATGCCATGAGTGGAGGAGCCTTTATGGCTCAAAACGACCAACAGTCCTAAAATTTATTCGAGAAAATGGCCAATAACTCAAAACAAAAGCAGGCTCTGCTTAGATCTGATCCAGATGTCACTCACCACACCTTGCTCATGAGGGGTGGACTTTACGATATCAGCAATAATAAAGTAAAGGAGAATGACATGAGTGCGAAAGTTTTAGCCCTCGAACAACAAATCGCAACATTAATGGTTGCCAAACCTAGCACCCTAGATAGATCTTTTCCAAGCCACCCTAATTGCCAGACTCACACATATACTGAAAACCCAGCTGCACCATCTGTGACAGCCCAGATTTTGGCACCCCAAAATCCACACCATCGGTATGACCCGCGAGGCCGCACCTTGTATATCACACAAAACACTTGGTACATCCACACACAAAGCGGAACAAAGCACAAAGCTAATTAAATAGATAGAGACATCATACTAAAGAAATCTCCATATCTATACAATAACCACTGAATAGATAACTCAAAAGATGGTTCTAATCCCATGCCAAACACATGAGCAAAAGAACTGAACCAAACCATTAGTGACAACCAAAAGTCACCCTATGATAGTTCACCAAAATGAATACAATATCTTATAATTACATCATTTCTAAGTCAAGATGGCCGGACACACCAAGCCTTACTAAACAAATCTCAAAATAGCGCAGCCAAGTCCACTAGAAGAAATCCTCTGGAGGTGGCTCTGTCTCCTCTCCAGCAATGTACTCAGGATCCTCTAGGTCTAGATCCCTAGTACCCATTGCATCCTCAGAACCTATGACGTATAGTCGAAGGGTGAGCTACATCATAGCTCAATAGGGAAAAACTAATATAGCATGCATATCTTCAACATCACACATCTTTCGAAACATAACACAATTAACATATTTCTTGAATGAAGAACACAATTTAAAAGTAATTAAATTGAATGAAACTGATAACTGGTGCACATTTAAAAAATTACACTTATCATAACTCAAAATTCCTTTTCTTACTTCACAAAACTTATATCAATCACTTAAATAGTTCCCCGAGCATCTATAGCATCGAGCCCTGATGGAATACCCACCATCGTCGTTCAATTAAACCCTTGCACATAACTATACACAAGCCCTCTTGAATGGAGGTGACTTGCTGAACACGAACACATATTACTTCATAATGGTAATCAAAGAGCAGCTATCCCACACGCACAAGAGCACAAGTTGTAGCGATATCCTGTCGTGTCAGTCACGGATATGCCACCGTGTCTGTTGGGTATTCACACGAAAACCTTAAATCAAAGTGCTAAATCTACACATAGTTATTCACCGTGAGTTTGTAATAATTATAATAGGTTTTGACTTCCAAGTTCTCACACATATTCACATCTTGATGATGTCACAATGCACACATATCTCTGATTTCTAAAGTTCTCACACATATTCACATCCTGATGATGTCACATGCACACATATTTATGATTTCTTGCCGATAACACACACATACTTATCATACTTCACACACACATTTTCTCTTTGTGATCAAAAGTATCACACTTGCACATTCAAAATATAATGAAACCATGTTATGTTTGTCCATCCGTCTGCAGGTGAATGCCGAACTAAAGTCCAATTGTGTACCCATACCTGTAGACACCCCCATTTCGCCCTCTCAGAATGTATAAATTTGTTCGATCAACCTTTGACCTCATAACCCTAATTGGGACCATATACTAAAACAATAGTATATGGCTGAACACAGATTGAAACAATACCCCATGACCCTAACGTAGGGACCATGCACTGAAACAATAGTACATAGCTGAACACTGGCTGAAATAATAGCTCTATATTTTAGATCCCAATGTAGGGAGACTATAGACCAAAACAATAGTATATAATCAGAATATAGACTGAAACAATAGTCTTGCATTTTAGACCCCTTTGCCCTAATGTGGGACCATGTATTGAAACAATAGTATATGGCTGGACACAGGTTGAAATAATAGCTCTGTGGCTCAGGCCCCCCATGACCCTAACGTAGGGACCATGCACTGAAACAATAGTATATGGCTGAACACAAGCTAAAATAATAGCTCTGTGGTTCAGACCCCAATGTAGTATATAGTCAGAATGCAGGCTGAACCAATAGTATATAGTCAGAATGCAGGCTAAAACAATAGTCTGGCATTTCAGACCCAACCCGGACCCGGATAGCCCCAAATTACATGCTTAAAACCACGCGTGTAATTTGATCGTACGCTAAATCATACGCGTACAATTTGTCCCCCTTTCAGACCAAACTTCATTTCCCAAACCACTTCGAGACTCGACCATGCGCCTCATACGAGACGCGTGATCAGATTGAGCACCCCACCACCGGCACACAATTGGCCTACACCAGGCCTAGTCTCACAGTCCTTTATCCCCATGCTTTCTCGATCAAGTGCTTCAAATGAAGTATTTAATTGGATTGCGCACCCTACAACAAGCGCGCAATTAGTCCTAACTTTGTTAGAACTAGAAAACTCGCTGAGCAAGTCAGTCGATCGCTCACTGAGTTGGTGACCGACTCAAAGCGATTAAGCACCTGGAAACAGGGCATTTAATTATAAAAAAACCTATGAAAGCCTTTTTTTTAATTCGACTAGGAGGTTGGACGAAAGGGGCACATAACACGAGAGAGAACAGATTTTTTTGGGATTCCAAAATCAGAGAACTCCGAGAACGAACACATAGAGGAACCTAGTCATGATTTCAAGATTCAAGCTTTGAATTTTTGAGATTCCTCTCCACAGCCCCGGTCTTAGGTAAAAATCTTAGTTTTAGATTTAGGATTTTCTCTTAGTTTCAATTATTAATATTGAATTTTCAGTTCTAGACCGTAAACCCCTTTTTTTTAAATCATAATTTTAGTACCTGGTTCTAGTTCTTAGGTTCTAGAACCAGTCCTTAATCTGACAACCCAATTCACCAACTATAGACTTTAATTCTATTGTAAAATCTTAATTTCTAGTCCTATCATTAATCTCTGGTTCTAGTTCTTAATTTCTGGAACCAGTCCTTAATCATACGATCTGATTTTCTGATTTCAGACCCGAATTCAATCCTTAAGATTTTAAATTCTAGTTTTGATTCCTTAGCTTAATATTTCTACAACCCCAAATATTAATTTAGTTTTCCAAACTTCTAGTTTCATAACTTAATTCATCATTATAATCTCGAAATGGACTCTAAAAATTCAAAAATACTACTTTATAATCCAAAATCCAATTTACTTTAATCTTAGCCACCCGATTTGCCCAAGGGAGCTTATGGAGGATACTCGGGAACGAGGCCAATCCTCCTTAGCCTAGCGGGCCCAAAACCCTTTTTTTTTAGAATTTTAGTGCGATTAATTCATTGCTTTAATTAGATTTCAAGTATAGTTAATTCACTGCTCTAATCATAATTTTAATAAAGTTAGTTTATTTGCTCTAATCAGAATTTTAATAAAATTAGCTTTTTTGTTTTAATTACATTTTTTTTAATAAAATTAATTCATTGCTTAAATTAGAGTTTTAATAAAATTAGTTCTCTACTCCAATCAGAGTTCCAGTAGAACTAGTATACTTACTTTACTTAGAATTTCAATATAATTAGCATGCCTGATTCAATTAGAACTCCATTAGAATTAACATACCTGCATTTCTAGTATGATTAGGAGACTAATATTAATTAGACTTCAAGTAAAATTAGGAAACTAGATTAATTAGAAAACTAATAAAATTAGAACATTTAAATTAATTAGACTCCTAGCACAATTAGGAGACTAATATTAATTGGACTTCTAGTAGTATTAGGACACTAAATTAATTAGACTCCAAATACGACCACAACTAGACTCACAAAAGAATTAGGAAATTTAAACCAATTAGAATCATAGCAATAACAGGGAAAGAAAAGGAAAACTAAACTATCTAAATTACAAGAAGAGCCATAGCTGTCGACGTTCGTAGGCGGACGATTCAGTAAAGAAGTAACCCACACCCGCTCTAAACTGTGATCACTGGTATGTTGCAGCATTGTTAAATATCTGCAGCTAGCAACCGCAACCAACTAGGAATCTTCTTAGAAATCCCCTCGTTTATTTTATTTCTAACATTCCAAAGACCACATCGCTAGAGTCCACTTGGACAGAATTGGGCCACTGATTCAACAGGGACCGCGAGGAACCCAGATAAAGCGCGCAACAACAAACTGGCGATCGCGATGGGACACTTTTGCAAACTCTCTCTCTTACATAGTTTCTATTTTACTTTCCTATTTTTATTTCCATCACATCATTTAGATTTCCTTAACTATATGAGTCTTCGTCAAAGACTCGAGATGCCCAACATACGAAGAGTGAATTTAGGAAACCCACCATTATGGGGATATCATGACAACCCCATGTACGAAGAAGAATCACTTTATAATTCCAGCCTACAACAACCTGAGATTAAAATGGCTGGCGAACAAGAAAATCTCTTCTCTACCCCACACACTGGTAATAATCATAATGGGAGGGATGGTAACACTGGACAAAATCTTACTGCTCAACAAATCATAAAACTCAGTATTCAAAGAATACAAAGAGGAGATGACGACTCTGAGGAATTGCTTCGAGGATTGGCTACTGCATACAAGACCATTAGATCATGACAATATTCAAAAGAATGAGAATGATAGGAAAGGCCGCCTCCTACCCCGAGCACGGTGTCAGCCCGTGCCACGCCATTGAGGCAACCGGCTCACACATTCTTTAATGAGGACTCTCCAGACAAGATTGGCTCACAGGCCACTCCAAAAGACAGCACTATCAAAATTGAAGATCTTCCTAAAATGCTCGATGAATACATGGCCAAGAGAGAGTGCCCCGGTCACTCATTTGGATTCGAGAAATTCTGCCGAGACGTTGAATTTAACTTACCAATAGGATTTAAACTGCCAAAATTTATCAAATATAATGGCCCGGGAAATCCGAACCTTCACTTGGCCCTCTTTTGCAACTATTGTTGATCCATACGTGATAATCAATGACTTTTCATCCACTATTTCCAACTCTCATTAGAAGGAGAAGCTCTAGATTGGTTCGCAGGACTCCCGCTCTATAAGATAGAAACATTCGATGATTTTATCGATCAATTCCTAGACCAATACAAACACTTGATCCAAGAGATAGTCAGTCTCAGCGATCTGATGGTGGCAAAGCAAGGACTCGATGAAGAATTCACCGACTTCATCACCCGATGGAGGAAACTCGCTGCTAGAACCGGCACTTCAATGAAAGAGGACTCAGTTGACATCATCATCGACAACACTAGGGAACCGTTAAAGAGTGCGCTTGTCATAAGTGATTGGCCCGACTTCACTGCACTCCACTCTCAGGCATCTCGACTAGCGCGACACATTAAAGGCGGAGACCTTGCCCTATCCATAGTTATGTCGAAAGTAAGCTCTTCAAGTGAATCAAAGTCAAAAAATAATAAGAAAGCCTCAGGAACCGAACAAGTCAACACCATTATAAACTAAGGACAAAACTCCGAGAATAGAAACTTCCAACCGCAAAATTGTAGGCAAAATCAAAATCAACAACGGTACATAAACCAAAACTACAGCGCTAATCAACAAAGATATGCAAACCAAAACTAAGGCCATAACCAAAATCAGGGCTAGCACCAGAATAGAAACTATTATCCCAACACCTACCAAAACTAAAATATGACACAGAATCAACCAGCCTACGCTTCGAACTATAATAACGTACCCCCACCGTAAAACTTTAACCCAGCTAGAGGCCCCTACCAGCCAAGGCAGGAACACTATCCCCCGTTACCTTATACGATTCCCAACATCTTTCATCTCCTCAACACTCAAAATCTCCTTTGATTCCTACAGGAAAGACTCTGACCATGGCCAACAAACCTAGACTACAGCAAATACTGCGCATTCCATCGATATGCAGGATCAAACCTAAAAGACTACTGGGTCCTCCGGGATGTGATCTATGACATGAATAATCAGAACCAAATTGATTGGGAAGAACATAGGGATCCTAATCCTAATAATAACCAACCCCAACCAAATTTAGGGATCATTAATAACCCCATGCTTAACCACAACCAAGCAACACCGGCTTAGGTCACCACCGTAGATCTCCCTGATCAATCCTCCTTCCAGCCCTCCACCCTAATCACTTGCATCCAACCTTAAAATACTTCTGCCACACCTACGAGAGTTCCTTCACCTCTGCACCCCTCGGCCTTGATCACTCACATCATCGCGCCAAGTCCACTGCCTTACCCAAAATTCACTCAGATACGAGTCCACTCATTTAGGGCTCGGAGATAATTCCTCCATAGTCGCCCACAAGAACCTTCAACCCCTTCAAATCCTGAACCAACACCAATGTCGCTCCTCTAGTTCGATTCTGAGCCAGAATATGGAGATCATGTTTTTCAAACTGCAGCCCAAATTGCCGCATAGGTAGACAGTGTCACTCAGAAGACCCCAAACCGAGAAAATGAAACAGAGTTTGAGTATTCTCTAAACATAGAAAAAAGTGAGTGAGAAGAACATCCCGACCCGTGCGAGACACTAGTCTCTGCTTTCCTAGAAGAAGAGGATTACACACAGTACCTCCCACCTTGGAGCGGCACCATACGAGTACGCGCCACAACCTAGAATTCCACTCACTTCACAAACACATCAATGTCGAGCCATGCCGGGTTCGGTTAATGACTAACTGCTCAATTCTTAAATCAGGAACCAACTATCCACCTCCACCCTTCCCTCGAAATAAGGATTTCACGAATGCACAACCACCAGAGGGGAATGTGTGAGAAAGAGAAGTTAACTTGCCACCCCCACCTCACATTATCCCTCCCCCAATCCCTGCACCTCAACCACTCCAAGCACCTGCACCCAAGGCTCATTGGTTGGGCAAAGAAATGACACTCGAGCCAGGGAAAGAATATGACCTTCTGCGGCATCTTTAAAAGATTTTAGCCTAGATATCTATACTAGAACTCATCAAGAAATTGCTTGACCATCACCGACTATTGATAAGGACACTTGAAGACACATAAGTGGATGAGGACACAACATTGGATGAGCTATATCAAATTGCCTCAATCATCGCGCAAGCTCAGCACTCACTTTCATAGATGCAGACATGCCTAAAGAGTCCCTCTGTGAAAGTGCAGCTCCCATATACCTTACGGTCATAATCAGAGGATCCTCCATACCCCACGGATTGGTCGATATAGGAGCAGGACTTAATATCTGTCCTATCACAATGTTAAAGATGCTTGAATACACGAAGCAGGATATCAGGCCCTCGGCACTATCACTCATAGCTTATGATGGCTCGCGTCATTTTGTCAAAGGAATTATCAAACTACAGGTTCACCTCGGACCTATAACGAAAGACGTCACAGTTGGTGCACACTTTTTCTGGTTCCTCTCGGTCGTCGTTGAATTAGTGGCTCCAATTCTATCCAAGTGGACTCTAGTGATGCGACATTTGAAATGTTAGAAGTAAAGGGTTTTTTAGGAAGGTTCTTAGTTTGTTGCGATCACTAGCTGCAGATGTTTAACGACACTGTAACACATCAATGATCACGCTTTAGAGTGGATGTGGGTTACTTCTTTACTAAATCGTCCGCCTGCAAACGTCTACGGCTATGTCTTTTCTTATAATTTAGATAGTTTAACTTTTCTTTTATTTCCCGTTATTGTTATAGTTCTGATCAGTTTAGGCGTCCATAATTTTGTTATGAGTTTAGTTATATAAGTTTATTCTAATCCTATTAAGAGTCTAGTTAATTTTTACTATTCCTATTCTTATTGAAAGTCTAATTAATTAAGTGTCCTAATCCCATTAGAAGTCTAATTGATTTTAGTCTCCTAATCGCATTAGAAGTCTAATTGTGATCAGGTTTCCTAATTGTACTAGAAGTGCACATGTAGTAGTTCTGGTGAAACTCTAATTAAATCGAGCATGCTAATTGTACTAAAATTCAAATTGAGCAAGTATGCTAGTTGTATTAGAATTCTAATTAAATCAAGTATAACAGTCTTACCCGAATTCTAATTGAAATAGAAAACTAGTTTTACTAAAACTCTAATTTAAGCAATGAATTAATCAGACTGAAATTCTAATTAAAGCAAGAAATTAACTAATTAAAAATCTTATTTAAAGAAATTAATCAATCATACTAAAATCTAATTAACTTAATTAATTAATTATGCTAAAATAAAATAAATCTACTAGTTAATTATACTAAAAGATAAGAAAAGCAATTAATTAATTCTAGATTTCTAAGAAAAAAAAAAAAGGTTTTGGGCCCGCTATGCTAAGGAGGATTGGTCTCATTCCCGAGTATCCTCCATCAGCTCCCTTGGGAAAATCGGGTAGCTGAGATTGAAGATAAATTGAATTTAGGATTATAAAATAATATTTTAGTTTTTTCAGAGTCGATTTCGGAGTGATAATTATGAACGAAATTGAGAAACTAGAATTATAAAAACTAAAATTAATATTTAGGATTTTTGGAGGTATTAAACTAAGAAATTAAAATTAAAATTAAAATTTTTATGACTGACTTCGGGTCCAAAATCAAAAAAATCAGACCGTATGATTAAAGACTGGTTCTAGAATCCAAGGACTAGAACAAGAAATTAATGATAGGACTGAAAATTGAGATTTTAGAACGGCCTAAGGTCGGTAAATTAGACCGTTGGATTAAGGACTACTTCTAAATTTGGAGAACTAGAACCACATATAAAAAATTTACGATCTAAAAAGGGTGCTACGATCTCGAACTAAAATTAAAACTTATAATTAAAACTAAGAGAAAGATCCTAAGTCTAAAACTAAGATTTTTACCTAGGACAGGGATTGCGGAGAGAAATCTCAAACATTCGAAGCTTAAATCTTGAAATTATGGTTAGGTTGCTCTATGTGCTCATTCTCAGAGTTCTCTGGTTTCGAAATCCTAAAAAAAATTCTTTCTCTCTCGAAAATTGCCAGCCTCTCCGGGCGAATTAAGAAAAAAGCCTTTTATAGGTTTTTCTCTAATTAAATACTCTGTTCCAGGTTTTAATCAAATTGCGCGCCAGTTTCCCGGTGCTTAATCGCTTTGAGTCGATCACCGACTCAGTGAGCGACTGGCTGACTTGCTCAGTGAGTTCCCTAGTCCTAATAGCGTTAGAGCTAATTACCCACCCATTTTGGGGTGCATAATCCAATTAAGCACCACTCTCGAAGCATTTAATTGAGGAAACTTGGGGGTCAAGGACTATATGACTAGGTCGGGCGTAGGCCAATTGTGCGCCGGTGATGGGGCGCTCAATCCGATCGTGCATTCGATGTCAGGCGCATGATCGAGTCTCAAGTTGATCTGGGGAAAGGAAGTCTGGTCTAAGAAGGGATTGATTGCGCACTTGTGATTTGGCATGTAATCGAATTAAGCGCTTGGTTTTAGGCACTTAATTCGGGGTTGTCTGGGTCCGAGTCAGGTCTAAAATGCCAGACTATTATTTTAGCCTACATTTCGACTATATACTATTATTTCAGTATATAGTCTCCCTACGTTGGAACCTGAGACACAGAGCTATTGTTTTAGCTTGTGCTCAGACAAGTACTATTGTTTCAGTGCATGGTTCCCATGTCGGGGGTATGGGGCCTGAGCCACAAAACTATTGTTTTAACCTTTGTCCATCCATATACTATTGTTTCAGTTTATAGTCCCAAATCAGGGCAAAAGGGTCTAAAATGCGAGACTATTATTTCAGTCTGCATTTCGACTATATACTATTATTTCAATATATAGTCTCCCTACGTCGAGACCTGAGCCACAGAGCTATTATTTCAG
The DNA here is from genome assembly GCA_021018995.1 of Chloranthus sessilifolius. Lineage (NCBI taxonomy): Eukaryota > Viridiplantae > Streptophyta > Magnoliopsida > Chloranthales > Chloranthaceae > Chloranthus > Chloranthus sessilifolius. The sequence continues at coordinate 149,036,543 of CM037584.1, read as the reverse complement.
ATTGTGTTTAGCCATGTACTATTATTTCAACATATGGTTCTCACTTCGGGAGTATGGGGCCTGAGCCACAGAACTATTGTTTTAGCCTGTGTCCAGCCATATACTATTATTTTAACATATGGTCCCAATTAGGGTTATGAGGCAAAGGTTGACTGAACAAATTTGTATATTCTGAGAGGGCAAAATGGAGGTGTCTACAAATGCCCCTCTTCAGCCCGCTCTTGTGAAGTAAGAATGCGTCGAAGAAGTCGACACTCCTCATTCATGGTGTCTTCTCGTTTCTCTTGAGAAATTACAAATGTGAACTGAGGATGCTGACATGACATGCTTGGCTTTCTTATCTATCAGCACAAGCTAAAATAGAGTATGTGAAGGGCAAATAGTAGCTGTCAAAGGGTACATTCCGAGTCTGTGGGTGCATGGCGCATCCCGCCGCATGGCGCAGGCAAACAAAGGGATTTTATGCAATCAAGGTACCGAGGCATCAATTAAATGTCCAAAACAAGGTCCAGGGACCGATAATAATAAAATTAAGTATCATGTAATATCGAAAAATTTTGTAAGTCATATCAGACTGGGCGAGCCATTGTTCACACCAATGCGCGTCAGGCATTCCTTTTCCAATAGGTGTTTGTAAGTTCTTAGATTAAATATCCTCAATATTCAGTTTTCTAGGGGAATGGTTGATTTGGGCTGGTAATTGAAGTGGGGGTCTTGTTAGGTGTGTTCAATTGAATTTTGCGCAGTGGCGCGTGTGCTTGATTCATCTGAAGTCAGCCTCTAAGTTGGAAATTCTAACCCTAATGCATCTGAACAAATGATTCTGTGTAGTGGAGTATGCACTTGATCCAATTCTGCGCAGTAGGATATGCACTTGATTGCGAGTTCGGGGGTCTTAGGAGTTAAAGGTCAGGCTTAAGTGTAATTTATTAGGCACGGGTGATGGGGCGCTTAATCAATTTTTTTTTTGATATTTAAAGAAAGGTGAGTTGGGTCTATTTATCTTGTTGCTTTGTTCTTCTTTTCTTCTCTCTCTTTTATATTTTTTTTTCAAGTAAGGGGACTTTAAAGATTTGGGAATTTTGAAATTTTAAAATTTTAGGGATTTTAACTTAAGATCAATTTGGTGGTAAAACAGTAAAAAACATGGATTTCGAGACATTGTTAAGCAGATCCATCGATACGGGATTTGTGGACCCAACCGTTATTATGGTTTTCAAGATGACACTTGACATGTCGGATACTCTGTCTAACCTTCTCGGTGAGTACTGATGATTGTCTCTTATGGGAGGACTACAGTGATTCACGAGTCGAGAGCGACGGGTTTTAAAAATATTTGACTTAATCATAGCTAACTATATATTTACGAGGAATATCGAGTAGAATAAAAAGAAACTGGGTAGTACTTACCTAGTGGTGATACCTACCTGAATTGTGCGTAGCTTGTACTGTCTAGTGGTGTCATTGTGTCGGGATGGGACTTTGGAGATTTCTTCTCTTCAGGCCTATCGTGGCAGGGCTTGGCAGTTGTGATGTGATGTCTTGAGAGAAATGATGTTCCGATGGGACTTGGGGATTCTCCCTTCCTTTGGCTACATGCTGGGTGAGTCCTAGTGGGACGTGGGGATCAATTCGGGAGAGAGAGAGAGAGCCCTCTGCTTTAGTGGTGGGACATGATCAATTTTTCCCTCTTTTTGTCATACGGCATGGCATGTGCTATCAGAGTTTTTTTTTTCAGGTAGTGATGTTTGCGATGGGATGTCTATTGAGCGTAGTTAGCGATGGCATGCTCGCATTCTCGGGAGATTTGCTTCCGGCTTCTCGCGATGGGACATAGAGGGTATGATTAATTTATTATGATGGGCCTGGATATTGAGGTGATATCGCATGTGTACATGTTATCGCGATGGGGATGGGTGCTTTCAACACTTCCTTCTCATGTAAGGGTACATGATGGGTTGGGTGAGTAAGTCTTTTTTTTTTGTCGGAATAACCTGTGAGGCTACGCGATGGGACAGAAGAATTTGACCAAGATGGGATACAAAGGTGTGAGGGTGTACATTTCATCCAAAGTCAGGTATTGCACGCTTGCTTTAGGTCGCTTAATACGATTGCACGCCTATTTTTGGGTGTGCAATCACAGGTTTGAGGGGTTGTTTATGAGTGTGTGAGTGAGCGTGTGATTGTATTCTACATTATAATAGAAGCGCATGATCGAAGCGTCACCAGGTCAGTGTACGGGTGACCTTTTGTATTATGCTGCCGAGGTCAGCCGTTTGATCGGGTTGTGCGGTCCATGGAGTTCGCACGATCGGAGCGTCGTGCCGTTGGCGTGAGCGATGGTTTCATTGAGCACTTGGGTAGTAGCGCATATTTTGGATTGTGCGTAGCATGTGTGGCACATGATCGAGTTAAGCGCATGTGTTCTGGTGCGTGATTGAGTTCATACTCTATATAGCGAGGGAGCTTTCATTTTTTTTTCATTCTCTGGTTTAGTCTCGAGTTTTTACCTTTTATGGATATTTTATGTTATGAAATTCATGTTTTAGTGATATCAAGTGATCCAACCATCCGATTGGGATATCGTTTCTTCCTATATTCATTATTTTGCATGATCTCCGTCCCGAGGTGATGCTCATGGACGGTGCTATTCTTGGCGTGGGCGATATTGGGAATGAGGGTGCTAGTCTTCACATCGGTCCTTTTTAGGGAGCAGTGAAGGTAGCGTTGAGGAAGCGGCGGTGGAGGAGCTGAAGTTAGCAGAAGAGAAGGAGTAAAAAGTAGAGGGATGTGTTCCCCAACTAATTCTCCCTGAAGTCTCCGATTGAACGCTTCGAGCGGAATCTGCTCCTCACTTCATCTCAGTTTTGAACTCAGTCTTTGTTTTGGGTTGTAGGTTAAAGTTTTAGGTTTTTATTTTGGGTTGTAGGTTAAAGTTTTAGATTTTCATTTTAGGTTGTAGGTTAAAGTTTTATGTTTTTGTTTTGGGTTTTAAATTCAAGTGATCCAACCATCCGATTGGGATATCGTTTCTTCCTATATTCATTATTTCGCATGATCTCCGTCCCGAGGTGATGCCCATGGACGGTGCTATTCTTGGCATGGGTGGTATTGGGAATGAGAGTGCTAGTCTTCACATCGGTCCTTTTTAGGGAGCAGTGAAGGTAGCGTTGAGGAAGTGGCGGTGGAGGAGCTGAAGTTAGCAGAAGAGAAGGAGTAAAAAGTGGAGGGATGTGTTCCCCAACTAATTCTCCCTGAAGTCTCCGATTGAAAGCTCCGAGCGAAATCTGCTCCTCACTTCATCTCAGTTTTGAACTCAGTCTTTGTTTTAGGTAATAGGTTAAAGTTTTAGGTTTTTATTTTGGGTTGTAGGTTAAAGTTTTAGATTTTCATTTTGGGTTGTAGGTTAATGTTTTATGTTTTCGTTTTGGGTTGTAAATTCAGGAGGCATGCCTCCGGTGATACTTGTAAAACTTTTGAGTTATGAATAAAGAGGCATTTTTTTTTGTCGTGCCTATTTATTCGTTTAAACTTATTAGTAGATTAGTCACTACGTGAAAATGCAAAAAAAACAACATTAATCAGTATAAAAGAACCACAGCTAAAAACACTTGTAAATAAATCGACACCCTAAAACAGTTGTTTATTGTGTTGTAGTTACTTTCCCGAGTTTTTTCCATCGGGTTTTGAAAGATTGTAGGAGTAATTTGCACCCTCACGCTACATGCAAAAATAAAAGAGAAGTTACTTTTATTTGCACATATTCAATATTTGAGGGCACCTAAGCTAAACAAATATTGACTGTTTTGAATCAAATGGTAGAGATCATGTTTTACCCCAATGTTTCACAAAATCAATCTTGACATCATGCACATACTATCAGATGGTGCATTTTAAATTTCATATGGCACAAGTTACATGAAAATCATGCTTGAGATTGATATCATGCATGTGTCTTTTATTCAAATTTTTTGGGTGCGGTCACCATGGAAATAAAAAGGGGACCGTCAGATGATATTCTCATTATGTCAAGATCTAATGAGTTGAATATGGACCTAAAAAATGATCTCCAACGTTTGATTCAAACCAATCAATGTGTTTGGGCGAAGCTGCCCTCAAAGATTGTGGTTGCAAATAAAAAAGTTTTCTAATTACTTAAACAATCCTAACAAACTCTCCCACTCACTCTCGACCTCTTCGACTCCCAAACTTCTCCAACTCTCGACCTCTTCGACGCCCAACTTCTCCAACTCTCTAGTTCTCTTTCTTCCTCCTTCGAATCCTCATCTGGAAATCTCGGTGCTTTCTCTCTCTCATTCTCTCTCTCGGGTTATCAGATTTGCATGCATTCCATCAATAGGTTAATATAACATATTTTATTTTTATTTTTAAGGGTTTACTAATCTCTTTTTTGTATCTTCTTCTCCCATAAATTTATTTAGGATTTTTTTTGCTCTGATTTATTTTTATCTTCTTCTCCCCCAAATTTATTTAGGGTATTTTTTTCTCTAATTTATTTTTCTATTTTTGTACTTTGTTTGCATTCTAAGGTCTCTGCTCAAGCCGATAATCAGTAAATCAAGGTATGTTTTCTCTGCGCTGATTTATTTTCCCATTTTTGTACTTTGTTTGCATTCCAAGGTATGCTTTCTATGATTGAAGGCATTTGATCTCTTATAAACCCTTTTAGAATGAACGGTTAAAAATTATTTTAGCTTTTGGGGTGTGTTGAATTATAATATTTGGATTTTTTTTTTGTATGAGGATTTTGGGATCATTGAATTTGAGTTTAGGGATTGGGCTTGGATCGCTGATTTTATTAAGAATTTTGAATCTTTGTCTTCTTCTTTTTGGATGGTGGGACTTTTTTTTATTTATTGATTTATTTATTAGTTCCCCTGCTTATTAAAATTAAGACAAAGCAGGAATATGAGCATATATATATATATATATATATATATATATATATATATATATATATTCTGTTGAGAATTACTTATGTGAGGTTGCTCTGGTCCTGTATGTCCGACCAGAATGAAAAAAGTTTCATCTCATCTTTTGACTGCAACAATCGGTCCTTTCCTCTTCATACCATTAATGGGCAAAGTATCAGTCTCAATGTGGGGATCAGTCTATCTCGGACCAATACGGATTGGCCGATAGGATACAGTATCTCCAAAACAGAATCGATAATTTATTTTATTTTTTGATAAATATGTATCATCAAGATTAAAATACCGAGGCAAGATTAATTGATCGACCAGACGACTGTGTGCTAATACAAATACCAATACCACCCACCTCGATACCTGTATTGGTTTTGATTCCATGGTTGTGTTAGTGATAGTGAAAACCTATGGAACTCCCTCCTGAAAACTGAAACAAATATGGTGCTAAAACTGCTCTATAGATGGATATTTCTTCACAAAATCAGGTAATTTCTTCTCTCTAGTTTATTGTTTTATTTAATTATTTTCAGGAAATTTATTCTATTTGGCTGCTAAAAAGTCTGGTTTCTGGGATTATTTGTTTTTTTCTATTTGTGCCAGTGATTGGCATGCTGAGAGTCTGGCCTGATATTGAGAGATGGAAAGCATATCATCTTTTGGATGAGGTTGCTGTCTGGTAATCATGCATTTAGTGTATTTATTTCTTGGAGTTTTAGTCACTTATGGAACATAAAAGTTGAAAGGCAGTGAGTTAAGAAACTTTGATCGACCAGAAAGTTGGGAATTATATGAAAATTAAGTATACTTTGCTGAAGTGTTAAATGATTGTAAGAAGGGAGACCATTATCCCTGTGTAGACTTTATGGTGCATGGTGAATTTCTTTTTATGAATTGGAAAGTGAATTTGTAATTCCATGCTAATAATAACGTGTACTGATAGGGTACCTTCATTCACCATAAAAGAACAAACACCACGTGTGCACATATCCAGAATATTAACACAACTCAACCAACCCAGAGCAAGACGAACCGAACCAGTTTTCCAACCATGGCCAACCTAACAAAATATAAATCTAAAAATCAAAGGGGCATTCGCAGTGAGGTCTTCCACTTCCTGAGCTAGTAGCTGGCCGTCTCGCTAAACCCTCTGAGGTTTATTAGTGGCCAAGTTTGCTAAGGGCACATTGGCCTCTCCTCCTCGAGAAGTATACGGTCTATTAGTAGAATGCGTGGGTTGGGTTCTGCTGTTGTTGTTTCTTGTGAATCCGATGGATCTCCTCATGTCAACAAAACATCTGCTGTGATCGATCAGCTGATGCGACTTATCAAGGTTTACAAGATCTGCTTGGTCTTCTTCCTAAAATTCATGGATTCCAACGACATCTCCTCCTCTTTCTCTGGCTAGAGTTCCTCCTCAGTTGAGTCTCTTCTTCAACACTTGTTTTATTAGCTCAAATGTATAACATTTGATCATTGATTCATAAGATGTTCAATGTGTTTCAAAGACTCCTATATTTTTGCCTCCCTCCATTTTCTTTTTGTCAATGCCATCTTCTTTGCAACTACGACACACCTTCAAATCTCCCTCGTCTACTTATTAGGGAGGGGCCTTAATCGGTATAATTCCTAGCTATGTCCAAATGTATATTTAAGCTCTGTATAATTCCTAGATCAATATATGTAAGGGTACCTCTACTCCCGCCTAGAGAATTGTATATGCTCCTATAATATGTATAATTCATGCCTCTGCCACTACCTGTAGAGGAAGAAAATAGTTGAAGCAACAATGAAAATAGGTATCAGCTATAGAATGAGCAACAATGATAGGAAGTCACCAATAAAAAAAAAAAGGAACTCAACACTCTATAGATAATATAGGTTCAAATTCAGTAGTGTAGTAGCAGTAAAATTACTGCTGATACTTGCGGCAACAACAATAGTAATTTAGGTGTAAGAACAGATTCAAAAGAACTCTAGTCTAACAAGACAGCAGATTAGTGACCTCTGACCAATCTGAGAAGATTCGAAATCTCGATCATTCACAAGGGTCAAAACCCTAGTGGATATCCAGTAAATATGACTTAAAATTCATGCTCCAAACAAAGTAAATAAAGAAATTATCTTTAACTTAACCCCTAAAACCTAGGACTCTAAACAACAAGTAAATAAAAATAACTTGCAATTTTACTGCCCTTAGAATTTAGGATTTGAAAAATAATTGAAGGAAAAAAATTTCTACCACTTTAATCACCGAGATTGAATCTCGATAATTGCAACTTCAGAGCCAATTATCAAGACTAATGTCTCGAAACACAAGGTCTCACGTGAACAGTTAATGTGATCACATGGGGTTTAATCTTCTTTAGCAGTTACTCTCTTAATTTATGACCTCCGAAACTCTGCGCTTTTCTGAATCTCCAACAGATCTGCAGCAACCCCTTTTTGATGATTGTTCAGCCATGGATATTCCCTTCTTGATCCTCCAATTTTGCTCTGCATCAATTTCTTTCTACCAACAGTTGTGGTTCAGGTGGCTTCTTACCAATGTGTTAAATAAAAACCTTTTGAAAATTTATGTTTAATCTTTGTAGCTCTCTTGCATAGTGGAACCTATTGATCATTTTTGTTCTCTTAGATTGATAACCTAAATGCAAAATAGTAGTGTAGGAAGTGTGATCTTGCTTGATATAAAAATTTATGAGTTTTCATTTTTTCCTATTTGGATGAATCTGGCCATTCACATCATGTCTTCCTACTTATTTTCTAATTTATTCTCTTTTCTTTGTTGAAAGTAAAGTGCTTTTATTCTTTCATAACTATGAGATCATATAACTGTGCACTATTAAATGAATGCTCCTTGATCTAATCTGTCATATATAAAACAACGTAACACTCCAGGGGACATTTTGTAGAAAGGCTTCTTGAGAATTTAACTAACCATTCTCATGATTGCCATGATTTACTAGATTCAGAGTTCATTAGAAAAATATTTGAGAAAGGTGTGCTTATATACAAATTAAACTAGTTCTTCTCATTTTATGAGTCTAGGTGCTCCAACTCACTTGGTGCACAATTTGGGTACTCCGCTCATATAAGTGTCTGCTTGTTTATGTAGTTTTTCGTATAGAAGTCATGAGGACTACCAATTCAGGAACTGAACCCGAGAAAAGTACTTGAGAGATTCCCAAAGAAGTACAATCTACTGGGTTACCTGCAGAAAATGTAAATTCAGTTTTAATACGGAACATTTTCTGAAAGTAATATAAGACACTTGTCAATTCTGAGATTACTTCTTTAACTAAAAACTACCATAGAAAGGTGACAGATAGAATTGCTGAAGATTGATAATTTATGCATATTAAGTCTTTGCCACACGAAGTAAAGAATAATATTAAACCATCAACAGATTTTATGCTATAGTTCTTGCAATTGAACATCAAAAGATGCAATCTACGAAAGAACATACGAAGTTTGTTTAAATAACAAGTACAAAGAAAAGCAATAAAATCCTTGGATGGGGCTTACTTACCTTAGTCCATGCCTCGCCCATGGCGGGCTGGGTCGGTATCAAGCCCAGCCCATTTAGAACCCTAGTCCTTAATAAGTTTATAGATTAGCAAATTCGAAGAGACGTCATGATCGGTTGGTAATTCGACCTCCTAGGCATTATTGTTTTTCTTATTGAATGATAAGGGAAAGTATACTTGGTAAACTTGGGAGGAAGTTTGTTGTCAACAGGAATCTGAAGGTCATGGACTCAAACCCATGGTTATAAAACTTAGTCAATACCTATACATAACAGTAATATGTATTGAATTTTGTAAATTATCTAACAAGATTTTAATGAGGTTCTTCTTGGAAAAGGTGAAAGATTGCTTGTGCTAGTATAGAAAGAGATAGGGGGTATGTGGGAAGGAAGTAGCCTTCTGGCTTAATTTAGGAGGCCTTGAGTTGAGAGATGTAAGAATTATTAGACTGGTTTCTTTTATCGATTAATAGAAGAATGGATTATACATAGTGTTTTGAACCTTGCTCACATAAAGTCTTGATTGATCTTTCAATCTGCCGATCAGGAGTGACAGAAAGACATAACATCCACCCTTTACGTCTCTAACCAAGTTGGAATTACATTTGAATGGGTTCTAAGTGTGAATCAAAAGGCTATTTTGAGTTATGGGTCTCGCGGGCCACCGGAATTCTATTGCCAAAAAGGAATCTATATACCAATTGAGTGAACTTTCCCTTCTATCCGCACCAACCTAGCGCTGCATCCTTCCACCAGGACGTTTGCAAAGACTTCTTCATGGGATCGCCCACATCATTTGTCCTTCTGACAAAAGCCCTTCTATCCGTGCCTTTTGTGAACCGCTTCTATCCCAATAACTTGAAATGCTAGTTAAAGTGGTTCAAAATAGTCAAAGCGAAGTACGAAGTTCACAACTGATTTATCTGATGGGATCTAGAGGTCAATAAATCTCCTCGGTGGACGGGCTAGAATAAAAAATGCTATGATAAGGTAAGTTCTTTAGATAGATGTGGACACATGGGAGCACATAAAATTTCCAAAGGAAATGAGAAGGGAGAGGGGCATTTATTTTATAGTAATAAACGAGAGAGTATGCAAGAGTTTGAGGGAGTTCTGATTTCGATTGACAAACAAAAAGAGCAAGAAAAGAAGTATTTGGTTTTTCTTTGGGTTTTTCAATTCTAATGTAGTTATAGAAGTAAGAGTGAGAGTGAGAGACTATTAAGGGATTTGAATTCCTAATATCAATTACTAAGAAGATAAGGGACGAAAAAAGAGGCATTGGCTCTTTTATGCGGTCGGTGCTTGCGAAAGATCCCCATTTTTTCAATTTCAATCAACTAATTAGAGAGAGAAATGCTTTGAGTGGAGAAATGTGACATTAAAATAGACATGTGGACCCTGATCCCCTTACTTTTGATATGCCGAGGATAGCATTTCAATTTGCATAAGACCTCCAGTTTAGATCACATTATCTGGGACATGATAATCCAAGTTGAAACATTCCTTTAAAAAACTAATCAAACACAATCCCACAAAAAATTTTAATAAAGGAAGATGCTATCATAATTAGATACAAAAGCAAACCTGGAAGTGCATATGCTTTCTTAAGGCACTTGATGAAGGGACCTTTCACGTTGCATTTTCATTCCCTCTTTTGGTGTTTGTTACTTATGAAAGCAAATATCTTTAAGGAAACCAAAGCTGGGGATAACTCTGTTTTCTACACAACATAATAATTCTATTTGGTCATTTTTTATGCAACAATCATTTTTTCTTCTTCTAAAAATTCCATTGTTTAGTTATTGTGGAACACTGGCAAATTTATAATCTCATGCTATGATTTTTTTATAGGCGAATTGTGGTGTTGTTTATATACAGTTTTTTGGTCTATTAGTAAGGGATCACCATGCATTACCCATATCCTTGGGCCTACATGTTTTTTGAACCCAACCACACTAGCAGTAGGGTGGGACTGATTCGGGGTTTGAATCAATTGCACCAAAAATTGGGTTTATATCATTCAATATAATTGTTTATCCAATATTAAAAAGAATAATTGTAATTTTTCTGAAATATTTATTGTGAAGACAATGAATGTACGTGTTCTGTTTGCGACTATGAAGCAAGCAACTAATGAATAGATCTTTTCTATTTTTATTTTTAGCAAAGAATTGATGGCACAATCTGAATCTGAAACAAGTGGGTTTGAGTCTCGACTAAATGGGTCTGAACAAAACGACACTCAAGAAAATCGGTCTGAACAAAGCGGTATTCAAGGGACTAGTTAGTTTGCTTCTTCTTTTTTATATAATAATTGTTATGAATAGATTACTAACAAGATATTATTCATTTAGGTGAGCCTAAAAATCACTGCATTTCAATGAATATGGGCAACCTGTTGGAGAGGGTTCAGCAGAATTCTCTACGTTTGTAGGTCGAATGGCGAGGGCACATTGCCCACCTACATACAGTACTTGGCGTGACGTACCAATTGTCGTGAAAGAGCAAATATGGAGTAAAGTCTTTGAGTGGAAGTAAATCATTTAAAATCAAATTTAATTGTTCTACTAATAATTTTTTTAATCTTTTTTTTATTATATGGAGTAAAGTCTTTATGAGTGGAAGTAAATCAGTTAAAATTAAATTTAATTGTTCTACTAATAATTTTTTTATTCTTTTTTTATTATCATAGGCTAAATATGATATTTCAACAAGTCACAAAAGCATGGTCTTATCAAAAGTTAATACTTCATGGAAGCAGTGGAAACATGACCTGCGCATACACTACGATAAACATCAGACAAATGTGGAACGGAAAAATGATATACCAAATCGTGTGAAGAAGGAAGACTGAGAAAATTTTGTTGATATGTGTTCGACGGAACAAGAGCAAGCACGTCGAGAAAAAGGAAAGTCTTCTAGGGAAAAGATGAAAAACCCACACACTACTGGTAGACGAGGAGCAGCTAACATAGCAGAGGAATTGATAATATATATCCAATATTCAATTTGTATATAATTATTTAAAATATTAATATTTACATAAAATTTTTATTGTACAGAAAAAGTAGAGTTTTGATGGTAGAGTCACTAGGATACAAATATATATAGCCTCTCATACCAAGAAAGATGGGACTTGTCCTTTTCCCGCTATGAGCAATCAACTAGTAAGACTATTATTTTAGTTCATTTTACATCAAAATTTTAGTATTGAAATATTTAATTAATATTTATTTTTTACAGGATGATATTAGAAGAATCATCATGAATGTTCCTCTCCTAGGGGATAACAATTTAGATACTGACCCTGTTGCTAAAGCAAAATGGTCACCTTCCTTTTTTATTTCTTCTTTTCCTTGTAAAGAATTTATAGTTCTAAAATATTTTGTTGCTTAGGTTTGTGGCCGTGATGGAAGAGGTTGTGTACGGGGCATGGGTAGGGGTGTATCTAAGACTGCTATTCAAGTATCAGCGCCTTGCAGAGAGAATGCTCAACGGGAGAAGAGAGTACGTGAAAACATTGAATTGAAGTTTGATTTACTTATTCAACAATCTGATGAGGACCGTAAGGCACGCAAGACCCTTGAGGAAAAAGTCAATGCATTATCGAGTCAAGTTCTCTCTCAAGGAACACATATGTCGGATTCAGGTTCTTCTTAGGTACAAATTTCAATCTCATGAAGGCCCAAATTCCTTTTCAAAATTATAATTTTTCGATATAATTTTTTTAATACTAATCAGTTATCATTATTTTCGTAGGCACAACGACATTCATCGGTTCTTCCTAATTCACTAGTGGATCAATCATCCACGTGCTGCTTATTAAAGAACTTCAGGAAAAAACTTATTACTGGGACATATTAATAGAGAGACGACAACATCAACAGATTCATTTAGCATCATAGTAGATGATGTTTATGATATCGCCGCCGAGCGGTATGCTAGTGAAGAGACATTAGCAGATATTACAATTGGGGATACAATTATTTGGCCAAAGGGACTTATCCAATTTATATGATTGTTGTTAGGCATAATATAAATTGGATTTATTTGGTTATAGACATTTAATGGATTTGGATGCTTAGTAGATTTTTTTGGGAATTTTAAGTTTTATGTTTTTTATGATTATTTCAAAATTGAAAGTTGAAAGTTGTAATTAAGGATGATGATTATCCATTTATTTATTTTAAGATGTGAATTTTCTTATGGTGAATTTAGAAATTTATGTATTTTGATGATTATAGATTTCATTAGATTTTAGACGAAAATTATTAAAAAAATGACGTTACAAAATCATCATTTTTTAAAATTTAAATATTTTTAAAATATATATAAATAAAAAAATACGACTGCTCAAAACCGTGATTGTTTCATGAACGTGATTATTCTAAAAATAAACGACAGTCATAATATGTCGATTATGCGGGGAATACGTCATGTCTTTTTCAATAAAACGACATAAAAAACAACCGCTCAAAACAGTTGTTTATGGTCGACAGCCGAAGACAGTCATTATTTTGATGACATAAATGACGGTCTAAATATGTTAAAAAATACTACTGCTTTTTCTAGGACGGCTCACTCGACTGTCAAAAACTGTCATTTTTGTGGAAAACGACTGTTTTGGACAGTTATTTTTTTTGCATTTTCACGTAGTGAGTTGGATTTATCTGATTTGTTTGACTTAGTTTTGATTTAGCTTAGAGTTTTAGGATTCATTCTGAAATTATTCAGGGCTTATCCTGAGGTTAATTTGCTTTATTGAGTTTGGTTTAGAGGGTTTACTTGGTTCCGATGGGTTTGTTGGGGGAATTGTTTTTTGTCCCAAATAAGTTAGGGTGTCACTTTAGAGAGGTTTTTTTTGTTTAAAATTTTGTTTGATTTAAGGTTTGATTTAACTTGAGTTTTAGTCTTTTATTTGATTTAACATGAGACTTAAATGGTGTGAGTTTTCAAAGGTTCTAAATGGGTGTTAAATGTTTAAATCCTATTGGTTTATCTAGGCTTGGGGGGATTGGTGTTTCTTAGGGGATTAAGTGTTCTGTGATTAGTGGTTCATCTGAGTCCGTCATGGATTGTGGTCTTTCAAAGGGGGTATATGTTTGGTTTAGATTTAACTGGATTGGAAGGGTTTAAAGGTATGACACTTGTCATTTGGTAATTCACGAGGTATAGTTTATAAATGTGTAAGCTAAAAGTTTTGGGTTCTTGTTGTTTTGGATTTTATTCCAAGTTTGGGATTAAGAGTTTTGGGGCATTTTTGTTTTGGGCATTTTCTTGTTCATTAATGTCTTTTCTTCCTTTCTTTTTTGTATCTCAAGTGTTGGACCCAAAGAGTTGTGCTTATTGAGTGGATTATTGAGAATGGACGGGATTGGGAATGCAGGGTAAGAATCGAATTACTGCCATGCTAAGGGAAGAGGTGGAGGAGAAAGAGGTGGTAGAAAGGAAACCCATGGATAAGGTAGGGTCAGAATTCTTGTGACCGATGCCTATTTTTCCTCGGTAGGCTCTGTAGATTCCCTATTAGTTGCTCTTCCTTGTTATGGTTTCCAAGGTGAGCTTCTAAGGGTGGATACCGTAGGTCCTGGGTAGCTTTCCGTGAGCCACTCTCTCTTTTCTACCGGCTCGTGGCAAGGGGAAGAGGTTATTACGGCTAGAATTTGTTCAAGGCGCTTCCCCCCTCCGGGCTTCTCCAAGATTTCTAGTTTCCCGAATAAATCCGGATTCGGGCATTGCCTGAACGGGCTATTTTTTTGTTGTTAGTTTCTTATTTCAAGTTGTATATTCAGAGGGTACGCCCTCGGTGTATTTTATAATTATTTTATCTATTTGTGAAATGATTATTATTTTATTTTTTTAATTATGCTTGTGATTGTTTATATTTAGTAACTTTTGGTTTGGTTGACTTTGTAGCTTATTTGACTTGTTTTGAGGGTGAGGCTTATTTGTTTAATTTATTTGTTTTGGATCGGGGCATGTTAGTAGCATTTTTTTTGTTTTGACTTAGTTTGGGCTTAGTTGGAGTGTATGAACGACGAGAACATTTTTCTTGTTTAGTTTTGCCTTAGTTAGGGCAAGTATTTTTGTTTAGTTTTGATTGGAGTGTGTAAACGGTGTCGGGGTATTTTTTTTTAGTTCGGTCTTAGTCTACAACATTTTATTTCAGTTATCGGGGTGCATATTTTTTTAAGTCTGGAATGTTTTGGATCGGGCTTAACAAGGGCGTAGTTTAGGCTAATAATTAGCGTCGGAGATCACCCAATTCAGGGCTGTGAATGTGTTGTTCTGGGCATTTTTTTGTGTTTCTAGGGAATTATGCACTTCACTTTGAGAGCATAAATTAATTTTGCGCCAGAGGGTGGATGCGCGTTCAGAGCGTCAGAACATCATTAAGCACCAGTTTTTGATCGTTTAACCGATTTAAATGCACGGTACCAGGCGCTTGATTAGGACGGTGGCTGGTCACTGTACGAGTGACCATTGGCATTCACGCGCCACTATGTGGAGGCTTGATATGATTATGCGCCTGCTGGGAGATGCGCAACCAAGTGGTCGGGTTAGTTTGAGCGGGTGACAATCCGTTTCTGTGCCCTATTACGAGCATTTGATCTGGATTAAGCGCGAGAACAGTGGTGTGTGATTCGGTTGCGTGCGTGAGTTTACGCATGATTTGGGTAGGTTCTATATATAGTTCAAAAAATGTCTCATTCTTCTCATGCTATCCGTTTTGGTCTTTGATTCTTTATTTTTTTGTTTCTTTGTGCTCTAATTTTTATGTTTTTATGATATTTTTCTATCCAGCCATCCGTTTATGGCATCGTCTCCTTCGTTCGTTCTCTTCAGTTTTTTGAGCTCTTCATTCTAGGATGGAGGGTGAGGGTATTGGTGGCTATGATATTACTATTTCTGAGTGGGAGAGGATGTTAGGGGCGGAGATGAGTGAGACTTCCGAGGCTCGTACCGACGTTGTTGGGGAGGTGGATGTTGGGGAGGTGGTTAGAGAGGAGGTACTGGAGGATGACCAGTCGGGGGTCAGGGAGGAGGTGCTCGAGATTGAGCAAGGGGTTGCTGAGGAAGAAGGTGAGAGGGTTGAGAGTGAGATACCTGAGGGTGAGAGAACTGAGGGTACGGCTGAGGAGCACCAGCATCGAGATCCCAGACACTTCCCGCTGGAGGATTTCTTTGCTCAAAGCCGGGTAAGCATCCATAAGCAAGAGTTCTTTCATTTTCTTAGCCACTTAGGTTATGACATAGGCTTTTTAGGCTCTGGAAACCCTTCTAATTTATGTCAAACTTGCATTGATCCTTGGTTGTGTGCTCACTCATGCATCATGACAGCATCTAGAGATAGGTCATGTTTCTATTTAGTTTCCTTTATCATGCTTTGTGTGTTTGTCGTAAATTGGTATTGTGTTTGGGACATATTTGTCTGGCTTTTAGTTCTAAATTTGTTTATCTTTCGTCATAGGTATGTGTTAGTCTTATTATTATTGTTTGTGTTTCGTTCAATAGGAGCCCCCACAGCTGGCTATCAGCTTGGCATGGACTGAGTCTCATACTTGGTACAGTGTCTTGCCAGAGTTTCAGCGGGCGCGACTGGTGTCTTTCAGTTTTGAACCGATCCTAGCGCTGGAGCCCTTTCAGGTCGATCATGGCCTGATCGCGGCGATCTTTGAGAGGTGGAGGGAGGAGCATCAGGCACTTCTCTTTCCAGTTGGTATGATGTTGCCGACTCCAGAGGACTGGGTTTGCATTACCGGCCTTCGTTTTGAGGGTGAGTCGATTATGGGGCGAATGGTGGGACATTATTTGGAGGTGTGTGAGGAGATTTTGGGTGTGCCATATAGGTCGAGCAGCTCGGGGTCAAGTGTAGTTCAAGTCACATGGTTTTTTGATACATTTGCGAGTGGCTTCATCTCCTTGAGGCGCCATTCAGAGGCGAAGGTGACTTATGAGGTGCATTGTGTGATAGTGGCGGGTCAGGAGCCCATGGTGGAGCCAGGGTTGGTTGCGGATAGGGTACTTTGAGCATTCTCTATACACTTCCTTGGTGTGGTACTCTTCTCTTCTTCAACTCAGGGATGCATCACAGGATTATTTTTTATGGTTCTCGAGGACTTGGATCGAGTCCCCACCTATGCATGGGGTGCAGCCGCATTGGTGCATCTCTATGAGCAGCTTTACCGTCGGGGATGGGGCATCGCGTCGATCGGAGGTTTCATTCCCTTCCTCTAGGTGAGTTTTAGTTAATTAATGTCATAGTATCTCTATTTTTTAGTCTTTTGATAGTAGCATATACTTAGTATTTCTTCTATTTTGTTTTCTAGTTTTGGGCATATGATCACTTCGCTTTTCTTCGTTCGAGGGTTCCGTTGGAGGTGAGGTTCACATTTTTGCGGATGCATGTGTGGAGGGAGGCGTTGAGGGGTCATTGTTGGTCTTCAGATCTTCAGACCGCGCGTGGTCTCTTTGAGGATATGCACGCGGGGCAAGTATAGATCAACATGCATATGTTTTTTTTATTTCATTTCGGTCTTTTAGGATCTGAGCCTTCGTTGAGGGGTCTTGCTTGGTTGTAGGTGATTTGGAGGTCATATGGGGATGAGGAGGATGCTGGCATGCCAGTGATTTAGTCTGGCCGACCCTTCTTCGATGTGGACATATGGGTCTATTGTTTTGAGAGGGTGGAGAGGATCCACACATCTCGAGTGGTACGACAGCTAGGGCTCACTCAAGGAGTTCCTTTAGAGATTCGCCATCAAGTGGCCAAGAGGATGACCGGCCCTCTTGGCCAGAATTTTACAGAGCAGATGGTGCTTCAGATAATAGATTTTAGAGCTAGAGGGATCAGGGTTATAGGGGCACGTGATGAGGCATACGTCCGGGAGTATGTGCGGTGGTTTAGTGCATTGGGTGGCGAGCGCATCCTCACACGTCCCTTCCATGGGAGTGGCTCTTTCGTGATCGGTGCGCCAGAGTCAGTGCCAACTTGGAGGGAGAGGTTGGCTATGTTGTAGCAGGGCCATCTCACCACGGGTGTGCAGGGGGCATTAGATGCCCTCCATAGGGAGATGGAACAGATGGGGTGTGTTCCTCATCCAGATGAGGAGATGCTACACTCCTTAGCCTACTCGATTGCTCAAGCTAGGGCAGTGGAGGATGAGTTAGGCGCTCAGCTAGCGGAGACTCGACGGCTCCTGGTGAGTTAATTTATAGTTTTTTTTTTATATTATGTGGACTCGGTCTTCTGGTCGTTCTGACATGGTTGTGGTGTCTCGTTTTATTTTATTTTGGACAGTTTGAGAGGGAGGGTGAGGTTGCTCGTCGGTGACTTGATGTCTACTAGATCTTATCGAATTGGTAAGTGTCTTTACAAATATGGTTTTGTTAATTGTTAGCATTGTGAGCTTGCCAACTGATGTGGTTATTGTTATTCTTAGAGACCCAAGCTCGCTGCTGGAGGTTCCGTTCAAGCATTTGATCCAACTTCAGTTGCTTCCTCCAGCCGGGAGGATCCAGTGATGGCTCAGCTTTGGGCCGAGCTAGATCATTGGGTAAGTTCCATTCAATCTTTTATCTTGTTTGTGAAATTGCATTAGTTTGTTGGGTGTCATTGTTTCACTTTCTTAGTAGCTTACTAATATCATACGGTATTTCAGCCTTGGGTTGCCAAGGATCTTCAGGCGAGGGAGGCGATTGCTGCCTCTCTATGCCTGGAGAGTCAGGTATAGTTTTTTTTATGTGGCGTAATGCTGTTTAGGTTATTTCATCTTTGTTTTATTCTGACATGTCTTGTGTTGGTTTGTTTAGTTCTTTGTGTAGGCTGTTCCAGACTCTGCTCCTGAGGCTCCCCCTCAGGAGTCTATTCCTATCCCTACTCAAGTATATTTTAGTTATTGTATTCATGGTTTATTTATTATTATAATATTTTTCGAATGTATTTATTTGTTCTTGTTGCAGCCACCTACGTTCGTTGTTCCTTCCGTGCCTCCTGTTGATCCAGTGACTGCTGAGACAGTTAGGCGACTCTCGGAGGAGAGGCTGGATATGATATAATCCTTTTCTTTTCAAAGTTTCTTATTTTGTTCATGTATATATTACTTTTCCTTTGACTTGGTGTGGTTATGCAGGTCCGTCAACTTGAGGAGGCGCATCTAGAGGTGGCGCGAGCACGCGCCACTCTCAAGGCGAGACGAATCCTTAGGGAGACGCAGAGTCGTGATGACTTATTTGTCGAGATGATGACTACGCAGAGGACTCAGAGTGAGGCATTGGAAGCAGCACATCAGATAATGCGGGCAGAGTCGCAGGTGACCCTAGATCAACTGCAGTATCGTTTGGCAAGAAGAGAGCGAGGGATACATAGGGTGGCTTGTCAGCTTGGTGGGTCAGAGTCTAGGGCTACGAGTTCCTTGGCTGGGTAGTCTCGTCACACGTCCCATGATCGTATCAAGGGTGATGCTTGTGAGGATTCTATTGTTCGTGAGGTTCTTGCGAGGTATCCTCCTCATTCGCGATCGAGGCGATCTGTTAGACAGGCGAGTGAGGGGGGTTCTGTGGCGGGGCCTTGTTGTTTAGAGGTTTTGAGGACTTTAGGTACTGGGATTGTATTTTCAGAGGACCAATCTACTGACCTCCAAGCTGATTATACCGGGGCAGCGATGCTCGGCCATCCCAGCGACAGCGTAGGGAGTAGGGGTGCATGCGTGCATTTTTGTATCCATGGTATGTGTGTGTTTTATATATAGGTGGGATGCCCCCGGTGATAAGTGTAAAAAGAAATGAAATGATTTTGACATATATAGAGAGATTTTTGGTTTAGATGTACCTGATTGGCTCCTTTTCTTTTAGTTATCCCTTGCATCTACTTTTGTTTGTTTTAGTTGCTTTAGCACCATCAACCTTCATTGGGACTTGGATGCTTCCTGAGCTGGCCCGGTTATAGTTGAAGGTTGCTTCGTATCTGCACATGTGATAGTGATCCTATCAGTAGTTTTTGTTCTCCCCCTTGCTAGTTGTCAAGGGGTAAGTGTCTTAGACCGGAGTCTGGTAGCAAAAGATGGATATGTGCTTTTATTTTTTCTTTTTTTCTCTATAGATATATTTTTCTTTCTGCTTTTTGGAATGAAAATAATGCAACAGGAAAAGCAAATAGCTAAGATCAAAATAATAACAATAAAAATAAAAATGCCCCAGTGTAGGAGCGTGGTAGGATTGGTAGTATGGTATCTTCGGTAGCACTTTTCGGATGGTAACTTCGTCGTTCCTCATCTTCTTTGTGGACAAGCCAGCACTTTAGATATGATTCTTCTTCTAATCTAAACAAGAATGCCCCAGTGTGAAGATGCAATGGAGCTTTTCTGGGTTGCGAGATGAGCACTCTGGGTCTATAAGTAGTCTTGGGTATTCGGTGAGTTAGTTTTGAAGAAAAGTTGATTAGTGTTGTCATCGAACCGAGGAGGTCTTTTTTTTTTTATTAGGTTAGTTATATACGGGGGTCCATCTTAGAGTGGTGGTCATCCTATCTCATGGTTATTAGGAAGAAGTATGGTAGGTATAGTAGGTGATTGCATCAGTCATCATTCATCAGTTTTTAGTTTCATTTCTACGAGCATCCTGTAAGGCTTCTGATTTATCGTCTGAAATAAAAATAGAAGAGGGACGTAAGGCTCAGTGACTTGGGGAATAGTTTGTATCTAATGTTTCCCAAAAGGGATAAGTAGCAATCTTTTTCTTAGAGAAATGCAGAATACCATCAAAATCTCACATTTTATGGTTAGCAGGAGTTTGTCCTCCTCCCGCCACCTTACGACGACATCTAGTAGTATGGGGACATCAGGGACGCCCACGCAGCTTGCTTATACATATTTAGTAGCGTTACCAAGGATGTCCTCATGGTCTTCTTATGCTTCCCTGAGCTCATTGACTTGTTCATTCGTCATAATGCTCTCACTCAATTTTTGATGTATGTATTCTTAAAAGCATCCTGCTAGCACAAGAATAAAGAGTTTTGATTGATCCTAACATCTTTATTTTTTTTGTTCTAACATTTCCTCCAATGGCGGGAGAAGGGAAATGAGGATCAGATGTTACTTATGATTTTGAAAGAGGTTATATAGGTCACTTGTCCTTTAATCAGATTGCCCGAGTGAGAAAAGGTGGGTGATAAGTTGGAGGTCTTAAGGATATTCTGAGAATTGAAGGCGTATGACCAATGAAAGGGTCGTGACAACTACATGGGTGATAAGTATAAGTATTTAACCACAAGATGTGATGATCACAAGGCTAAGGGTAATATTTTCTAAGGTACATGGTGTTCCAAGGGTTAGGGTGTGCTTCCTTGCCTTGTTCACCTGTTTGTAGGCATTTCTAGGGTGCGCGACTGTTATGACATATGTGCCTTCCTAGTTTGGTTTTAGTTTTCCTTTCGGATGGGCGTGCTTGGAAGGCATGATCTTCTTCAAGACTAATTCCCTAATATTTAAGGTTCGTTCAAGAACTTTCTTATCATAAGCCCTGGCCACTCTCCTCTGATATACCTGAGCGTGATCAGCTACCCTTAGATGTGTTTCATCGAGCTGCATGAGTAGGGCAATTCTCCTCTCGTCTAAGGATAGCTCATCATCGAGTTGAATTCTTAAGGATGGTACTTGTATCTCATATGGTAGGACTGCCTCCATCCCGTAGGTAAGGAGATAGGGAGCTTGGCCAGTGACTGTACGAATAGAGGTCCTATAGGCCTAGAGTGCTTTTGGTAGTCGTTCAGGCCAGTCAACTCTATTGCTTATTTCTACTGTGCATTTTAGGATTCGAATCAGCAGTTTGTTCATAGCTTCTGCCTATCCATTGCCTTGAGGGTAGAACCGTAATGAGTGGCATAGATCGATGTCGTACTTCTTACATAACTTCTTTGTCTTCTCCGTGATGAACTGCGGTCCATTGTTAGTGACAAATATCCTGGGTACTCCAAACCTGGTGATCATATTCTGAACGATAAACTTTATGGTGTTGAAGTGATGATTCTGACATAAGATTCAGCTTCTGCTCATTTGGTGTAGTATTCAGTTGGTGTAAGTATGAACACATGCTTGTGAGTGTTCCCAATGGTGTCTGTAAAAGGTCTAATGGCATCGAAGGCCCACATCAAAAATGGCCATGGTGAGGTCATAGTATTCAATGCAACTAATGGAGCTTTGACGAGTGTGGCGTGTTCTTTGCATTGCTTGCAGGATTGGGCGTAGAGGTGGCAATCTCTGATCATAGTCGGCCAGAAGTAGCCTTGTCGTGTAACTTGATTAGCGAGTCTCTGTCTATTGGAGTGGGCGCCATAGGCATTGGCGTGTGCTTCTCGGATGATATATTGTCCTTCGACAGTCATGATGCATCGTAGTAGTACTCCTTTAGTGAAGGCCTCTTTGTATAATGTTTCAACGAGTATGCAGAATCGGGCGCATTAGTTCCTTATAGTCTTCCATTCGATCTTCGTGGCATATGGAGGGACGTGTTGATGTTTCAAGAAGTGTCAGATGTCGAAATACCACGGTTGTCCATCTTCGGTCAGTGATTTTTCAAATATAAACATAGCAACTTCGGTTTCTATCTTGACGTGCTTTTCCAAGTTGATTGCTTCTTTCGGTCCTGTACTTATGGGGAGGACGGGCAATTCTCTCTTAACGGTCCATGCTACCTCGTGGGTGGGTACTGTCAGCTTTTCGATGAAGAAGGTCTTGGTATTTTGCCCGATGGGTATTTAGATGACTGAGGCTAGCGTTGCTAAGGAATCTGCGAGCTTATTTTCTAACCTAGGGATGTGCGTGAAAGAGATTCTTTCAAATTTTTTTACTGAATATTGAGCAGTTTCTAGGTATGCCATTAGTCTCATTTCCTTAGTTTTCTATTTCCTATGACTTGTGAAATTACTAGTTTGGAATCACCGATGGTTTTTAACTGTTTAAAACCTAATTGTAGCGCTGCTCATAGTCCAACTATAAAGGCTTCTTATTATGCGACACTGTTAGTGATAGAGAAATCTAGTTGAAAAGTCTTAGGTATGACAACTCCTTCTGGGCTTAGGAGGACTATCCCGATGCCTTTTCCTTTGTGGTTTAGAGCGCCGTCGAAATAAAGGGTCCATAACGTCTTATCGGGCTCTTTGTTATGAATTATGAGTAGGTCCTCATCGGAGAAATCCGCATGTATGGGTTCATCACTAGGCAGTGGGAGATTTGCAAGGTAATCGACGATTGCTTGTTCTTTGATCGACTTGTGCGTGATGTAAGTGATATCAAATTCTTGCAGGAGCATATGCCAGGGGCCGATCTTTCTTGATGTGGTGGGCTTCTCGAATATGTACTTCAGAGGGTCCATTTGGGCTAGTACTAGTATTTTATGGGCTCCGAAGTAGTTTCGTAATTTGGTAGAGGCCCACACCAATGTGAGGCAACTCTTCTCCATTGAAGTGTATTTTTGTTCGGATTCGACCATCGTCCTCCTGAGGTAGTAGATAGCCTTCTCTCTCTTGCCGTCTTCTTCATATTATCCCAGAATTACTCCCATTGTTTTGTCGTTCGTTGAGAGGTATAGAATTAGGGGTCTTCTGGGGACAGGTGGTGATAGTATTGGCGGGCTAAGGAGGTACTTCTTGATATTGTTGAAGGCTTGCTGACACTAATCATCCCATTTGTACTCAATTCCTCCTTTAAGTAGTCCGAAGAAAGGATCACATCTCTCCGAATGCTGGGAGATAAATCTTCTGATGAATTACAATCTTCCGATCAGGCCTCGTAACTTTTTGATATTACTAGGAGGCGGCATCTCGAGGATGGATCTTATTTTTACAAGCTCAACTTCGATCCCTCACTTGCTAACTATGAAACCAAGTAATTTTTCGGAAGTGACCTCGAAGACACATTTCTTTGGATTCATTTTTAGTTGTTATTTCTTAGCTCTTTATAACACCAGTTGGAGCGCTTCAACATGTCCTACTTGCATTTGGGACTTCACTAGTATGTCATCAATGTAGACTTCTACACACTTATGCATCATGTCGTGAAAGATAGCCATCATGACACATTGATACGTGGCTCCTGTGTTCATGAGCCTAAAAGGCATAACGATGTAACAGTATGTTCCCCATGGTGTGGTGAAGGAAGTCTTAAAACTGGTATTCTTTTTTGGGGTTTTCTAATTTTTTAGATTTTATATTTATGAATTTTTAGGGTTTTCTATTTTTTTTATTTTTTTTATTTTTGATAATAAATATGGTACAGGGTCGGTCGCCTCAAGGGGCGCCGAGAGAATTGCTTCCTCTACTTGAGGGAGCGAGACGACTGCTGGAGCCATTCAGGCGATTCTTCGAGAAATGCAGACTTGTTGTGAATTTGGCATTTTTTTTTGGAGTCCTCATCTGATAAAATCTTTTGAATGAGTGACGTTGGTGACAGCGGCACTAACGCTTGGACTTCTCCTGCCACATCTATCACCTCTTCTGCGAAGAAGCTCTGAAGATCATAGTCAATTGAACTATCATCCTTTGGGTTATAATAATGTTGTTCTTTCCACCGAGGGGGATCTCCCAAGGGATCCTCAGGGGTATCGAGTTTTTTTCCTTAATTTTCATAATATGTTAGGATGAGCGCGCATGCTCAGCAGCAAGGTTGATAATTGTGAAATGGTTCTTCTTCGTACGTGGGGTTGTTATGATATTTCCACAATGGTGGGTCTCCTAAACTCACCCTTCGTATACCAGGCATCTCGAGTCTTTGACGAAGACTCATATATATATAAAAGGGAATCTAAATGACACGATGGAAAGAAAAATAGAGAGATAAGATGAAAACTAACTATCTAGAAAAAGAGTTTGCAAAAGTGTCCCATCGCGATCGCCAGTCTGTTGGTGCACGCTTTTTCTGGTTCCTCTCAGTCCCCGTTGAATCAGTGGCTCCAATTCTATCCTAGTGGACTCTAGCGATGCGGCATTTGGAATGTTACAAATACAAGTTCTCTAGGAAGGTTCCTAGTTTATGGTTCTGATCAGTTTAGACTTCCATGATTCTGTTATGAGTTTAATTATATAAGTTTATTCTAATCCTATTAAGAGTCTAGTTAATTTTTACTATTCCTATCCTTATTGAAAGTCTAATTAATCAAGTGTCCTAATCCCATTAGAAGTCTAATTGATTTTAGTTTCCTAATCCCATTAGAAGTCTAATTGTGATCAAGTTTCCTAATTGTACTAGGAGTGCAATGTAGTAGTTATGGTGAAACTCTAATTAAATCGAGCATGCTAATTATACTAAAATTCAAATTGAGCAAGTATGCTAGTTGTATTGGAATTCTAATTAAATCAAGTATAACAGTCTTACCAGAATTCTAATTGAAATAGAAAACCAATTTTACTAAAACTCTAATTTAAGCAATGAATTAATCAGACTGAAATTCTAATTAAAGCAAGAAATTAACCAATTAAAAATTGGATTTAAAGAAATTAATTAATCATACTAAAATCTAATTAACTTAATTAATTATGCTGAAATAAAATAAATCTACTAGTTAATTATACTAAAAGATAAGAAAAGCAATTAATTAATTCTAGAATTTTAAGAAAAAAAAAGGGGTTTTAGGCCTGCTATGCTAAGGAGGATTGGCCTCGTTCCCGAGTACCCTCCATAAGCTCCCATGGGCAAATCGGGTGTTTGAGATTAAAGATAAATTGGATTTAGGATTATAAAATTGTATTTTAGATTTTTCAGAGACGATTTCGGAGTGATAATTATGAACGAAATTGAGAAACTAGAAATATAGAAACTAAAATTAATATTTAGGATTTTTGGAGGTATTAAACCAAGAAATTAAAATTAAAACTAAAATTTCTAGGACTGAATTCAGGTCCAAAATGAGAAAAATCAGACCGTATGATTAAAGACTGGTTCTAGAATCCAAGGACTAGAACCAGAAATTGATGATAGGACTAGAAATTGAGACTTTAGAATGGAATTAAAGCCTAGGGTTGGTAAATTAGACCGTCAAATTAAAGATTGGTTCTAAATTCGGAGAACTAAAACGAGATATAAAAAATTTATAGCCTGAAAAGGGTGCTACGGTCTCAGACTGAAAATTAAAACCTATAATTAAAACTAAGAGAAATATTTTAAGTCTAAAACTAAAATTTTTACCTAGGACCGGGACTGTGGAGAGAAATCTCGAAGATTCGAAGCTTGAATCTCGAAATCATGATTAGGTTGCTCTATATGCTCATTCTTGGAGTACTCCGATTTCGGAATCGAAAAAAAAATTCATTCTCTCTTGAAAATTGCCAGCCTCTTCAGGCGAATTAAGAATAAAATCTTTTATAGGTTTTTCTCTAATTAAAAGCCCTATTTCAGGTGTTTAATCAAATTGCGAGCCGGTTTCCCGGTGCTTAATTGCTTTGAGTTGGTCACCGAATCAGTGAGCGACCGGTTGACTTGCTCAGTGAGTTTCCTAGTCTTAATAGTGTTAGAACTAATTGCGCGCCCATTTTGGGGTGCATAATCCAATTAAGTGACACTCTCAAAGCATTTAATTGAGGAAACTTCGGGGTCAAGGACTGTAAGACTAGGTCGGGCGTAGGCCAATTGCACGCCAGTGATGGGGCGCTCAATCTGATCGTGCATTCGGTGTCAGGTGTGTGATCGAGTCTCGAGTTGGTCTGGGGAAAGGAAGTCTGGTATGAGAAGAGACTGATTGGGCGCTTGTGATTTGGTGTGTAATCGAATTGAGCGTTTGGTTTTAGGCGCTTAATTCGGGGTTGTCTAGGTCCGGGTCGGGTCTGAAATGCTAGACTATTGTTTCAGCTTGCATTTCGACTATATACTATTGTTTCAGTATATAGTCTCCCTACGTTGGGACCTGAGCCACAGACCTATTATTTCAGCCTGTGCTCAGCCATGTACTATTGTTTTAGTGCATGGTTCCCACATCGGGGGTATGGGGCCTGAGCCATAGAACTATTGTTTCAGCCTGTGTTCAGCCATATACTATTGTTTCAGTATATAGTCCCATATTAGGGTAAAAGGGTCTTAAATGCGAGACTATTGTTTCAGTCTGCATTCCGACTATATACTATTGTTTCAATAAATAGTCTCCCTACGTTGGGACCTGAGCCACAGAATAATTATTTCAGCCTGTGTTCAGCTATGTACTATTATTTCAGCGCATGGTTCCCACGTCGGGGGTATGGGGCTTGAGCCACATAACTATTGTTTCAACCTTTTCCAGCCATATACTATTGGTTCAGCATATGGTCCCAATTAGGGTTATGAGGTCAAAGGTTGACTGAACAAATTTGTATATTCTGAGAGGGCAAAATGGGGGTGTCTACAGTCACTTTCCATGTTTCTGACTCCGCTAGTACATAAAATCTTATCTTAGGAAGAAAAAGGTTAGAGTTAATGAAAGCCGTCGCATCCACATTCCATCAATGTGTCAAATTCTCGTACAAGGACTCTATTGTCCGTATATATGCTTATGCACCCATCCAGGAGATTGACACTGATTACACTGCGAGTATTCTGATAGCCCATGATTTCATATTGAAAGGCCCAAATCCCTGAGACAACCATTACGGAAGTCCGTCCCCCTACCCCTCCTAGTTCTCACCCAACACTTCAACCAAAATTAATGAGAAGAGAGGCTGGCCTAGACCTCGCCAAACTCTATGACATCAACTCAACCGTGATAAAAGGGTGGGACCTTATATATCAGCTCGGGTACATCCCCCACACCGAACTTGGTAAAAATATGCAAGGTCGCGTCAAACACGTTGTCCCAACGAAAATACACAAGAACATAGGGTTAGGTTACCAATCGGATGACCCATAAGCTGACTTGCTCCTTACCTCACCGAAATGGTCTCTATATGACCACTTCATCTATGGGACCACTAAGAAAGTAGATATACCAAGGCAGAAGGAAGCGTCCTTCCCTAGATCCCAAGAAGTAGAAATTGAATAAATGGCCAAAACATTTAATGATTTAACCAATCAGAATGACGATATTGATAAACCGCTCGAGAGAGTCAAACCCTTGTTTGACACTAAGGAGCTACAGAAAAGAGAAGGAAGAACCTTTAGAACTCAAGCCGCAAGTGGGAGATTGGGAATCCACTAACGACAAAGATTTCCACATAGCTACCTTGCAAGATAGTGAAGAGCACTTACACTTAACATGGGAAGAGGATGATACCCCACTAGGAAGTCTTAGCTCGCATAACATCCGCCTCGGCCTTGGCCTTGGAGGATGGGAATGCCCGTGAGACTCCCCTTGTATCGTTCACCCATACCAACCCCACTGTAGGGCATGCACCTACATATTAAAATGCTTCGCTAGTTGGATCCGACACTCCACGATAGTAGGATCAAATGATTCTGACCCCGTAACAATAAAAATAAGTAATGACCTACCAACTCAGCTACCGGCACAAGAAGAAGAAAATTTTGACGGCCATTTGGTCAACCTAGGGGGAAACACCCACATTGCCCTCGTTGAGTTTGAAGAGGAACTTAAATTAGACACTCCTCCATCCCCAGACATGCCACAACTCTAAATATTTTTGAAATCTCTCGAGGAAAAATGACAACCCGTTCCGAGTGATGATGAGGACTACTGGATAGACCTCCCTGCACTCGAGCTAGCAGAGCAGGCTAACCTAGGACTTTAAGCATTTCAGATCAAGAAGATGAGTTTAATACCAGCCTCGACTCCAACCCAGAATGATGGGAATGCCCTTGGGGATCTCCCTACATATCTCACCATTACCAGCCTCACTGCCGAGCCTGCATGCTTATCCTAACATACTATGAGGTTCAAGGGAAAGTGCTCACTACCCCTGAGGATCCTTTAGGAGATCGCCCTCAACAAGAAGAGCAACCGTATTATAACTCAGAAGATGATAGTTCGACTGATTACGATCTCCAGAGCTTCTTCCAAGGTGAGGCAATCAATGTCATGGAGGAAATATGAACGTTAGTGCCACTGTCACCCGCGTCAGTTATTTAAAAGGTCTCATTAGATGAGGATTTCAAAAAAAAAATGTCAAATTCAGAACAAGTCTACATTTCTTGAAGAATCGCCCGAATGGCTCCAGCAGTCGTCTCGCTCCCTCAATTAGAGGAAGCAACTCTCCCGACGCCTCTTAATGCGATCGACCTTGTACCATATCTACTATCAAAAATCAAAAAAATAGAAAAAGAAGAAAACCCTAAAAATTCAAAAATACAAAATCCAAAAAAGTCAGAAAATCCCAGAAAAGAAAGGGAACCCTTCGTCCCGAATCGAGTTTGCGACCAACAAGGAGACTTCTCTCCTAAGGCTTTTATCCCCTCTCCTGCACAAAGACGCAAGGTGTCTAGGCGAAGCAGCAAGTCAGTGATTAGACCAGACGAGATACTTTGTGACTTTGAGAAAAGGATCAATAGCCTTGACCTTCACCTTACCAAAGATCTCTCATTCATAAATTATGCCAATGAAGGGCTACCTTTCGCAAAATTGAATCTCCAGTGTAACAATTTTACAGTATATGAGCTTACCGAGGATGAAGAAGAAACACCAGTCGCTAAGGAGGCACAGGACTTCCAACGGATTATCAAGCATTTCGACGAGTAAACCCAAGCTGCCGCGAAACCTACAGAAGAAATCAACTTTGGCACTGAAGAAAAACTTAAGAAACTACTAATTAGTGCAATTCTCAACTCCAAGGAATGTCAATAAATCGTACAAGTCCTACAAGAACACCTCGACTCCTTTGCATGGTCCTATGAAGATATGCCTGATCTAGTCCCAAGTTTAGTAGAACATTGTCTCGTCTTGGAACTCGATGCAAAACCTGTTAACCAAAAACTCCGTAGGATGCACCCACAAACCGCCCTTCAAGTTAAAGTGAAAGTTGACAAGTTACACAAAGTCAAATTCATCCGAGTTGTCCTCTACCGCCGTTGTCGGGGAACGAACTCGGGTCACCAGCGTGACAGGCGGGATTTATGTGTGTTTTGAAAATAGGTTTGCAACTGCTAAATTATACTGAATCTAGAATATTAAAAAGAGTAAAGAAATATCAGCACAGGTAGAAGTGAATTAGCCTGCAAGATCAGGGCCAATTGTAGCAAGTTTTAAATGTAAGTGAGTGAAAGATCGTCCACAGAGAATTTGTCTAAAATGCAAGATAAACTTCCAGATCTGAGCTACCAGATTTGACCTCTGATCCTATCTACAAAGCACATAAGATGGGAGGTTGAATTTGTCACATTAACTAAATGATAAAAGTAAAGATTAAACTAAGTGATCCAGATCTGAGTTGGGGAAGCGTTTGAGGTAAACTTATACAAAAAATGGAGAAGTAATATCTAACTTTGATTTGGTCCTTGAAAACTAATGAGAATGACTGCAGCTCAACTGAGAGATGATCCAATCTTCATCTGGCTACAAGCGGAAATAAATCTAATTTAAGGATTAGGTTTAAGCTCATGGCTATGGTCTGTCCACTTTAATGGCCACAAACCATCCAATAGTCTTTAATCCAAAGCCTTAGTTTAGAACAAGAAGCATCACTACAAATGCCGTGAGAGATTAGGTTACCAACACTAATTGACAGATTAATGAATCAAGGAAATTGCATGAAAAATAGTAAATCTAAAGGAGTCTAATGCAATAAGGAGATCGGAGGAACCCTTAACATGAGTCCAATTGAGAATATACGGTTTCTGACAACCTATTCGAATCCACCATTACAATTCTGAGAAGCACTTACATGACTCTCAGATTTGTAGTCTTGAATACAACTCTCTTTTGAATTACAGAAATATCTCACAGCTCTCAATTGCAAGTCAAAGTGAAGCTATTACAGGGATTTCAGACAAACTATCTGGTTTGGAAATGAGGGAATATGAATGAAACTCAAAATCTGGATGCCCCAATTGGGCAAATGGTTCGTCTATTTATAGTTTTCCCCAACTCCAGCTCAGATGTGTATCAACCAATCAGAGGTGCTCAGATCTGTATTGACCAATGGTGGTCGAGCACGAGGATCCAGATCTGTTCTGGCCAATCAGAATTCCCCGATCTGGTTCAGCCAATCAGGTGAAAAAGGCATCAATTCTGTTATGCAATCTGTTAGAGTTTCTAGAAGTTCTCGCCAAGTTATTTCATCTCTAGGTGCTCACGTGGGGTGGAATATGCCTTCGCTTTATGCTTAGAATCCTCTGGAATGTCCCTAGGTTTTTAAATACATTGGGACGCATGAAACAGATTACTAAATTACCCTTGCAAAAGCTAAGAACCTCCAGAATACCTTTTCACAAAGTTTAGGGGGCTTTTCGCAAGGTGTTGTAACTCCTGAAGCTCTTTTCGCAAGGTTCTGGTTCTGTTCGAATTGAGTTTTCTTCTTTTCGAAAAGGTAAATCATCTCTTCGAAGAGTTCAGATGCTCTTCGAAAGCTAAGCCTGGAGTTTTTGTTCTTTTTCGCGAGTTTGAGTTCTTCTTGAGCAGTTCGAGTTCTTTCTTGAAAAGTACTAGAGTGCATTTTTGTTCAATTGCTCCATACTTCTTTTAAGGTTGAGACCACGTCTTTGCCTCTTCAATTCGAACCTTTCAACAGCTAGTGAGGTTGTTTCTTCTTCTTCTTCCTTTGGATTGACATGGAATGTCATCTTTTTGGCACTTTTGAGCTACTTTCAAGGTTAAGCCTGCCTTTATTGTTAGCTATAAAACAAACACTTAAAACACTTATTTAGTTCTCTCAAGGGTCTATCAAGGCCTAGATTAAGGGGTGAAAAATGGTATTTTCCAGTTCTCAACACACCCCCAAACCTAAACTTTGCTAGTCCCTGAGCAAAGACAAAATTTAAAAATAGAATGAAAAGCCATTTTTGTAGGGAGCGCAGTTGCATTTAGCATATGCAACAAGCCTTTTAAACCCCTAGGTGATCCCTAGTGGAGGAGTGAAGTCTCCTGAGGGTTTTTAGTGAAGGTACCCACAAACTTCTTCAATAAATTAGTTAAGATCAATGCAGTTCTGTTAAAGCAAACTTTCATCCAATCAGATTATTCACACCTGCATCAGTCAGGCTGTAAGAAGATTTTCAAGAAAACATCAGTTCAAAACTAAAATTCTGTTGTAATTCCTTTTACCATTCACTCAATTTGTGTCAAAAAGTTATTTACAAGAAAAATTAATGAACAGCTTGCCTTCTATTTGAGAATCCTTTGATGTTACCCCAAATGAGTCGATTTCAAACCCAACTCTCACCAGGTTTTCACTCAACATGCAAGTAAGAGGGTTGTAGTATTTCACAGACTCAAGAGCGATTCTGACCCTCAAATAGGATATGTGAGCATAGGCATTGCTTTTAGTTACGAATTCACTGCTCTTTTCACCATAGATTACACAAATCCTTATCTCCATGTGACAGCTCAATCCATCTTTGATCAGTAAGGACTTTAACTTGGGTTGTAATGTGGCTTATGGGTGAAATTTATCAAGAATAAAAGGGTTGGAGTGGAGTTCAAAATTTTAGAAGTCAGTCAAGGTAAGGAGGTGGTATGGACACCTTCTTTATTTCAGCACAATTTCATCTTCTTCTTTGAATTTTCAGAGCCAAAGTGGCCATCTTTTTCTCTTTCTTTTTCAAACTTCCAATGAAATGACTTCTCCCAATTTTCTCAAATCAACATTGACTGGAATGCCCCATTTCTTCTGCTGATACATCGTTGCCTTCAATTATTTTTCTTTTTCTTTTACCAAACTATTACCCAACTCACCTTTCTTCAGCTTTCTTTCCTTTACCTTCTGAATTCTCAGAGTGAGGGTTAGGCTAAATGAGGTTGATGAGGTTTCAAAGAAATCTTTGATTTATAAAGCTCAAATGGTGTGTATCAAGGGCAGTTTTTAAAAGGTGGGGCTTTTTGAAGTTCAAACTGTCCAAAAGAAGGCCCTACATCATGTCTTTGATATCATGATTGCTGTCAAACAATTTCAACTTGGATATATGTAACTTCTAATGATAACAAGCAGGTTTAAACAGTCCCTAGAGCAGAAAAAATTGCCAATTCATACCTCCAAAGAATACGTTTCCGGTCCAAATCTCACTGGGTGTGGTTTTCTATCAAATTCCTGAGGTATATCAGCACTGTTTTCTCTCTTTTTAGGTTTACTGAAACATCAATTTTCTTTTGGAAATTTTCTGACATTCATTTCATGAACGTATTAGAATTACAGTAGAAATTAATTTTAAAAAGTTTTAACTTCCTCATTTTTCAAAACAACAGGTGTGAAATTACTTCATTTTCAAAGTTCTACTGATCATAAGCTGCACCAAGCATTAACTTACTTATTTTATTGGCATACCTGCCATACCCCCAAACCAAAGGAGAGCAGGGTCCACACTGTTTCAAAGTAGAGAAACGATATAAGCAAGAAAGAAAAACAAAACATCATGATGCCAAGAAGACAGATAGAAATGCACAGAAATTACACAAGAAGAAACAGAATGTTATATTACAAACTCATAACACAGAAAAGTACAATGTGATCTAATAACTGGGGTCAAAATCTGTATCATAAGTTGGTTCAATTGGCTCGGAATTGAATCACTGTCAGAATCAGAACTAGAATCAGTATTGGAGTCCGAACTTGATTGAGCTTTCTCCTGGATAGTGTTTTGCAGCTCAGTGTATTCTTCTGATTTTATCTTTTTGGAGAGGCCAATGTACTTGCCAAGTCTAATGGTCTTCAGTTTTTCCTGGTCAAGCTGTGCTTGTAACATGGTCACCTTGTCTTTGCTCCTCTAACCATCTGAAAGGTTTGACCCAGCAAGTCCTTCATTTTCTCTCTCTCAAATTTCATAAATAACTCCAACTTCCGAATCTGGTTTTCATAAGGGGTTCGAATGTAGGCTTGTAAATCAGCTAACCCTTTTAGAACATCTCTGCAGATATAGGGATTTTCTTCCATGGCTCGTCTGAGGGAGGCAAATCGGAGAAGGGGAATGGAATGGTAGGGGACCAAAGGTATCCCAGCTGTGGGAGGGGGGGAAGAAGTGTCTAAAAGGAGGACTTCAGGGTCGGTCTGAGTGGCTTGCTCAGAGAAAGTGGGGAGTGGTGAAGGGGATGAAACCAGAGGGACTTCATGTTCAGTTTGGGTTGCATGGGTAGTAGTGGTGTGGGTGGGCAGATCAAGCAATACTACCTCTTGTTCAGTTTGGGTAGCATGGGAATCAACAGTAGGTAAAGGGGTAATGGTGGTTGTGTGTGATGTGGAGGCTAAGGTTTGGAGCAGGTCATTAGTCACAGACTAGTTTTCTGTGTTGATTTGGAGTTGGGTTTGGATGGATTGGAGGTAGGCAAGTATTTGGGTACCAGGCGTGGGGAGTGGTGGGCATAGTGGATTGGTACAAGCAAGTGGAGGTGGGGTGCAATGGGTCAGAAGGGAGAGGTAGGTAAGTGGAGTGAAATGATGAGGGTTAGGTATAGGGATAGGTTCAAGCCCCATGGTTTCAAAAATAGATCCCATTAAGGAAGAATAAGCCTCAGAGTGAAAGGCTGTGGTCGTGTATGGGATACTTCAAAGTAATGAATGAGCAGTGAATTTGAGGGCTTTGGAGCGAGGAGTACGGGAGATGGGGCAAACGGTCTGCAACTAAAACATGGTCATTGGTGGAGAGATTGGTGGGGTGAGTATGGTTGGAGTGGTTGGTGTAGAGGGGAATCTATAATTGGAATAATGGAGGGTATGGGGAAGGGACATGGGATAGGTGAAGTGGCATGGAATAGGGAGGAGGTGAAAGGCCAACTTCCTCAAAAATTAGTGCAGCAGAAGAGCTGGTCACCATGGGAAGGAAAGTTTCTTCAACAATGGGTGCTAAAGAGTCACCACAGTCTGGCAGCAGTACGAGAAGTGGTGCACTAAAGAGCTGGTCACCACAGTTACCGCCAAACTGGTTCTAAGGAACTGAGCGTGTGGTCAAGTGTTCACCTTCCTCTCTCATTCTTCTCAGCATGGCTTGGCTTGTAGTCCAAGCCTTTTTCCCAAAATTGTGAGGAGCAATGACTTCGAATGGCTCCTCATTATCAATGTCAAACTTGGCTCTGAGGAGGGCTGTAATCAATCTACCAAATGGGAGGCCAGCTAATTTCTGCTCCTTTTTCAACTTGGCACTAATATTAGCCATGGCTTCAATTAACATAGGGGCATTGAAAACGCCTTCAAAAGTGAAAAGAGCCTCTAGAATTGGTGTTCTCCTCTCTTGGTGTCTGTATAACATAAAGCTTCCTCAAAATGGAGTCCATCAATAGAAATTGGGGGGCTAGGTCTCTCCTCATGATGGACTGTCCAGTGCCCACAATTCCTTGGGTCAAATGTGCAGCCATTTCTCTAAAGGAGGCCGTTTCTGGAGCAGCCAATGGCCCAGCAGGATCAAATTGGAAGGGTATCCCCAAAGCATTCCCTATGTCTTCAAATGTGACCGTAAGATCACAATCATCAATAAAGATAACTGGGTAGGGACATCAGCATCTCTTTCAGTGACCTTGATTAGGTTTTGGTACCATAACTTCACCATTCGTGGGTAAATTTTCTCTGGCAAAGGTGTAAGGATATTGCTTAGTGCGGCTTCCCTTATGTATCTTAAAGATAACAGGCATTCTGGTTTGTTGACGAAAAAAGTTTCGTCCACAATCACTCGTGAATTAACCGAGCTTCAATGAATGGATTTGGCAGTACCAAATGGATAGGCAGAGGAGGAAGCTCAGGCTCAGGACTAGTAGCAGCAGAGATGGGTTCCTCATGTCTCACTTTCTTCCCTTTCTCCACCCTATCCGCTTTATCCATAGATAGTTTTCTTTTGGCTGAAGATTTGGCTTTTCCCTTGGGGGTAGGTTTGCTAACTTTCTTAGCAGAGGATTTTGGGAACATGGCAGCCAATGATTTCTCTGCTTTTCCCATTCGAAATTGATGTATGAAAATGTCCACAACAGATGCTGACACAAATTGAAAATTTTCAAATGATAAACAGAGAGAATGTGCAGAGAAATACCGAGATCTAGGGTTTTTAATTGAACGAGTTGTTTGCTTGCAGAAATCCCCCAGACTAGAAGCTAAAATCCTTCTCTGAAAACTCAAATGATCGAACAAAGGTGAAGAAAAATGTAGCAAGCTTCTCAAATTGCGCAAGGAAAGAACGAAATAGGGTTTCCGTGGAACAGGTCGCTCTTCAGAAAGCCTTCGAATATGAAACCCCTACTTCGAAAGGGTTTAAATATACTCAGTGTTAATTTCGCAAAGTTCTTTATAAGTTTTCGAAAAGTTCCAAAATAGACCTTTTGACAACTGCGAATGGCATCAGTACCATTCGAAAAGTTAATCGCTTCAGAAACATCTTTTCGAAAAGAACAAGCTTCAGAACCAACTATTCGAAAAGCAAATCCTTGCTTTCGAGCAGTTCGTTACAAATCCAGAGTCTATGCGAAAAGTAAATTGAACTTTGCGAAAAGAGAATTATTACTTTGCGAATTATCTTGGAGCATATTTAAACCATGCGAAAAGAGACAAATTAGGAATAAAAACAGAAACAAAGAAACTAAGCAAAAACTATGAAATAAAAACATAATGTACAGTTATCTACTATCAGATTTTTGGAGGTTCGTGATGACAGATGGGCAGCACAGGCTCCTGGGTATTTTCAATGCATGGTTTGAGCCTCTAACCATTTACTTTCAGGATTCTTCCATTACTTGGATCAAGGATGTCAATGACTCAGAAAGCCGAATAACGATGTATGGCCCTTCCTATCCGGATCTCTCACTTTGGAAAAACTTGAGTTTTGAGTTAAATAACCATACCTTAGAGCCAGCTGTGAACTCTTTTCTCAATATATTTTTATCATGGAAAGTTTTGACTTTCTCTTTGTACAATCTTGAATTTGTGTATGCATCCATTCTCAACTCCTCCAACTCAGCAACTTGCAGTTTCCTGTGATTACCAGTAGTAGTTAGATCCATGTTCAATGTTTTAATGGCCCAAAAAGCTTTATATTCTAACTCTACTGGTAAATGGCATGCTTTGCCATAGACCAACCTGAATGGGGACATACCAATTGGGGTTTTATAAGCTGTCTTGTATGCCCATAATGCATCATTCAGCTTAAAGGACCAATCCTTTCTGTCCTTCTTCACAGTCTTTTCCAAAATATATTTGATTTCTCTATTGGAAATCTCCACTTGTCCACTAGTTTGTGGATGATATGGAGTGGCTACTCTATGAGTCACAGAGTATTTTTTCAATAAAGTTTCAAAATGTTTATTACAAAAATGGCTTCCCCCATCACTTATAATGGCTCTGGGAAAACCAAACCTGGAAAAAATGTGATCCTTAAGAAATTTAAGAACTACTTTGTGATCATTTGTTTTAGTGGTTGTGGCTTCAATCCATTTGGATACATAATCCATAGCTACTAAAATGAAATTATTCCCATTGGAAGGAGGAAAAGGACCCATGAAGTCTATCCCCCAAACATCAAACAACTCAACTACAAAATAGGCTGTAAAGGCATTGAGTTTTTCTTGGAAATGCTGCCCAATTTTTGATAGTTTTGGCAAGACTTACAATGCTGCAGAGCATCTTTGAAAAGCATAGGCCAAGAAAATCCGCACTGCAAAACCTT
The DNA here is from genome assembly GCA_021018995.1 of Chloranthus sessilifolius. Classification (NCBI taxonomy): domain Eukaryota; kingdom Viridiplantae; phylum Streptophyta; class Magnoliopsida; order Chloranthales; family Chloranthaceae; genus Chloranthus; species Chloranthus sessilifolius. The sequence continues at coordinate 148,999,371 of CM037584.1, read as the reverse complement.
TGCAGCAGTTTTGTTTCCACTGAAATGACCTCCACAAGCCTGTTCATGGCACATAGAAAATATTCTATGAAATTCTTGGTCAGGGACACATTTTCTTATTATTTGGTCTGCACAATTCTTGAACAGATGAGGATCTTCCCAGATGAAATGTTTAACCTTTGCGAAGAAAATATCTTTATCCATTTTATTCCAATGTTGAGGAATTCTTCCAGTAGCCAAAAAGTTGACTATGTTTGCAAACCAAGGAGTGTGTATACTAATGGCAAAAAGTTGCTCATCAGGGAAAGATTCATTGATAGGTAGCCTATCAATATCAGCAGTTAAAATTCTAGACAGGTGATCAGCCACCACATTCTCCACCCCCTTTTTATCTTTGATCTGTAAATCAAATTCCTGTACTAGGAGAATCCACCTGATTAATCTTGGTTTGGTGTCCTTCTTAGACAGAAGGTATTTCAAAGCAGAGTGGTCAGTGAACACCACTATTTGTGAACCCAAGACATATGACCTGAATTTTTCTAAAGCAAAAACAATTGCCAACAGCTCCTTCTCAGTTGTTGTGTAATTGAGCTGTGCATCAATCATTGATCTACTGGCATAAGCTTTGACATGAGGCAGCTTTTCTTTTCTCTGTCCAAGGACAGCTCCCAAAGCATAATCTGATGCATCACACATCAGTTGAAAAGGTAATGAATAATCTGGAGACTGCAATATTAGAGCTGAAATCAAACAGTTTTTTCAGAATTCAAAAGCCATCATGCATTCATTATTGAAAACAAAAGGGACATCTTGACACAGCAAATGACAAAGAGGTTTGGTTATTTTACTGAAGTCCTTGATGAACCTTCTGTAAAATCCAGCATGTCCCAGAAAACTTCTGATTTGTTTAACAGTTTTGGGAGGTGGTAAATGTGCAATTAAATCAATTTTTGCTCTGTCCACCTCAATGCCCTTGTGAGAAACAACATGGCCAAGGATAATGCCTTGGGTGACCATGAAATGGCTCTTTTCCCAGCTCAGAACTAGATTGGTTTCTTCACATCTCTGTAATACCAATTTGAGATGATGTAAACACTGGGAAAAACTGTCTCCATAGATTGAAAAATCATCCATAAAAATATCCATAAATTGGTCAATCATATCTAAAAAAATGGAATACATGCATCTTTGAAAGGTAGCGGGAGCATTACAAAGACCAAAAGGCATTCTCCTATAGGCAAAAGTGCCAAAAGGGCAAGTGAATGTGGTCTTTTCCTGATCTTGTGGGTACACAGGAATCTAGTTGTACCCAGAGTAACCATCAAGAAAACAGTAATAAGCTTTTCCTGCTAGCTTATCTAAAATCTGATCAATAAATGGGAGGGGGAAATGGTCTTTTCTGGTCATTGCATTAAATTTTCTGTAATCAATACAAACCCTCCATCCAGTTGTTTGTCTAGTTGACATAAGCTCGCCAGAATCTGAGGTTACAACAGTGATCCCAGATTTCTTAGGCACCACCTGTGTATGTGCCACCCAAGCTGAATCTAAAATGGGGTAAATGACTCCTGCATCCAACAACTTAATAACCTCTTTCATGACCACTTCTTGCATATGAGGGTTCAGCCTCCTTTGCATTTCCCTAGAAGGATTTGCATCATCTTCAATTTCATCTATACTTCCTTTACTAATTCTTCAATTTCATCTATACTGAAGCATTCCTCATCATCTATCGAAGCCATCTGGTTGGCCGCAGTGAAGACATTTAACTAGATTCGCATATCTCTAAAAGAAACCTCCATTACCCCTATTTTACAATTTATACAAGCATTAGCAGTGGCCAAGAATGGTCTATCGAGTATAACGGGAAGTTGCGTTGGAGATTTCAGACTTGGTTCCATGTCTAACACCAGGCAATCAACAAGAAAAACAAATTTGTTGACCCCAACCATAACATCTTCAATGATTCCTATAAGCTTTCTTTCTGATCTATAGACTAACTGAAGAGTTATCAAAGTAGGTCTCATATCTCCTAGTCCCAATTTTTCGTAAACAGCGTATGGTAGTAGGTTTACACTGGCTCCTAGATCAAAAAGCGCTTTAGTTATTGCATGGTTACCTATGATACATGGAATTGTAGGCACCCCAGGATCCTTAAGCTTAGGCGGAGTTCTATCTTGTAAGACTGAACTTACTTGCTCTGCCAAGAAGACTTTTTGTGAAATATTGTTTTGCCTTCTTCGTTTCTGCGTACATATCTCTTTTAGGAATTTTGCATAAGTTGGAACTTGCTTTATTGCCTCTAAAAGGGGCAAATTGATCTTCACTTCTTTGAAGATCTCAGCGATTTCCTCTAATTTGTTTGGAATTTTATCAAAAGGAGATGGTGCAGCAAAAGCATTTGCAAATGGTAACTTTGGCACATAGGGTACCTCGGTCACAAATTTAGGTGTACTGTGCTCTTTATTTTCTATTTTTTCTTGTTTTACTAATGTTTTCGAGTTTTCTTATGAGAGAGTCTCTTCTTTGGCTTCATTCTCTTTTCCTATGGTTGAAGTGATAGCTATTGGGGTAGGCATCTCTACTCTATTGTCAATAGTCCAGCCACTCCTTAAAGTCTGAACAACTTGAACTGTAGGAGTCAGTGTCTGTGAGCTCACCTAGTTACACTCTCTTTCCTCCCATTGCAAGGCTAATTGCCCAATTTGGGTTTCTAAATTTGCAAGGGACTAAGTGCAAGAGTGTAAATTTGGGGAGATCATAGACAACTGAGTTAATTCCCCAGTGCGATGATGCACATGTTGTTGCAAGTCCAGAAGGATTTGTAATGTAGACGCGCCATCGTTTTCATTCCGAGGGCATGGCTGATGGGCAAAAGATTGGTAAGGGCTATATAACTGTTGAGAATATAGAGAATGTTGTGGATGTGTATCAAGTAATTCTTGTCGATTTACTTTTGGGAAGCCATAGGATTATCCCACTGAGGATTATAAGTATTCGCAACACTACCCCACTGAGAGGCAAAAGAATGCTCAATCTCCAACATGGTTGGATACCAAGGAGTAGTTGGGAATTCTATTGGGGCGTAGGTCATGTTGCGATTCAACCAAGAAGTTATATCACGGCCTTGCATCTTTGAATGAACTATATATTATATTATATTTTTATTTTTATTAGAAGGCAGGGAGAAAGACAAATCTGAGCCTCTAGCTTCTGTGGCCAGCAGGAGTGTTGAAACTCTTAGTTGTCGCTCCGAATAAACCTGTAAAAGTTTTTAAGAAGTGATCAAAGAAAGTTAAAAATATAAAGAAATATAAAAAGAGAAAGATAAATATTTATTTTTAAAATAGGAATATAAATAAAAATAAAAGATAAGGCGCTTCCCCGACAGTGGCACCAAAAACTTGACTGGCTTATAGTATGTATATAAATTAAAATCAAGCCTTAACCTATTGCAAGTGCACAATGGAAATTATAGCACTAGTGATAGGATCGATCCCACGAAGAAGTGATTATCTTCTTATAAATTTTTATATTCCTGTTTTAAAAACTGTCTTTATCTTTTAAGACCTAAACTACTGGAGAAATATGAATAAAAGAATGAGTTCTTTAATCTAATTGCATAAAAATAAATTCTAATCCTCCTCCAGATTGAGGTCGTCAATCTCAACTTTCAGCTATCAAATGCTTACAAATTTAAAATACCGTTACACCGTATTGTAGCCTTCCAGAATTTGGTCGTCAATCAAAAATTAAAATTCTTCAACACAAATTTAAACTAATCAACAATCTCCTAAAATCTGGGCGTCAATCAAATTTGAGAAAATTGAAGATGGAAAAGTAAAACCATTACACTAATTTGTAAACTTTAATCTGAGTCATCAATTCAAATCAAAATTCGAAGATGTTTACAAAGCATATAAAATCTAAACTAAAAATAAAATAAAATCTAAACTAGAAAGCAAAAATAGAACCATCCAAAGGGTTGATTTTTCGGCTTCCTCAGTCTTGGTTGTTAGGCAAAACCTCAGAGAACTGTGGACGATGTTACTTTGTAAATCCTAAACTACTTTGATCGGGAGAAAACACAGACCTTAGTTATCAATTGATGCTGTTAAATTCTTCGATAATTATTCTTATGTCGAGCCCTCTTATTCCTAATATAAATCTAATTCTAATTTTATTCTTCCTTGCTTCTTGATGTTTGATGTGTTCCGAATTTTTTTTCTTAATAGCAGCAGCAGAGTTCTTTTAAGATTCTTCTTCATCAATCTCTCAGATCCATGATTAGTCAAACTTCTAATTAAAGAGTTCTTCTAATTCTATTCTTGGAGGTGGAAGTTATCACGTGATCAACTGTTATCTTGCTTACCTTACAATTATTAAAGGGTTAAAACATCAAAATAAAAGTCACAATCACAGAGAGATGGGATCAAGGTAAGCAAGCAATCTCGTAAAAATCAGGGCTATTGCAGCAAGTTTTAATAGGTAAGTCAGGGTAGGTCCATAGGGAAATGTGCTGGGAAATGAGGCAAATCTCTAGATCTATGACGGATCTGACACTCTATCCTAATTTAGACTAAATCAAAACAGGAAAGAGGAGAGGTTTCTAAGATTTGTCACTTTACTAAGAACTATAAAAATCAGATGTAAAATGTTCTAGAACTGATTGAAACTTAGATTTAAGGGAATGAAGAAAAGCAAATTAAAATCAAAAGGTGGAGAGTAGATCCAAAATAGGAAAGAGGAGAGGTTTTGGTCTTTACTGAAAATCAATTGGATCAAAGGCAGTGCAAAGGACAAATTTTCTATAATCCTTCATCTGGCTACAAACTTAGATGCAAGGTATAAGAATCTAATCTTAACCAAAGAATTGAAACAATCCTAAGGCTATGATCTGTCCACTTGAATGGTCACAGATCATCCCAGAGATTGTTCTAATTCAAGGATCTTGATTGGAACAGGTAAGCTATTGCAGTAGCTATGGGTGCCAGGCTACAAGCTCAAGTATCCACAAGGATATCTAATCCAGGGAAATCAAATACGAAAAAGTGAAATATAGATCAGAATCAACTTTAAAAACTATAATTACACTGTAATAATACAACTTATAATTCTATTGTGTTCAGTTCTGTAATCTGTGCAACATACAATCCATTTACAAAGCCTTTGAAACTCTTAATTTATAGCTCTCAACCTCACCCTAGCTACTAAAGAGGTTTAGCAAACCAAGATTGGCTAAGGAGAGAGTTGGGGAAGAAGGAAGAGGGAAGGAATGTTGGAGATGGGAACTCAGATTTGGCTCTGGTTCTCTTAATTTCTGGATACCTAGCACTCTAAGTTCTTCAGGCTTTAATACTCTTCCTCTCTGTCTTTAGATCCATTTCAGCCAATCATAGCTCAAGAGAATAATTATGTTATTCTGAGCTGTTGATATGGCTGATTTTAATTCTAGAAGCTTTCCATCTATTGGTCCAATTTGGACAAGTGCATGTGAAGTGGTTAGAGTTCCTATTCGTGCCTGGTTGTGTATCAAAAATACCCTCAGGGGTTACTGACGTGTCTTAGAATGTGTGCACAACTCACTGAAGTTGGCAGCTTCTGTGAAATGGGACTGAGAAGTTCCAAATTCAAATGTTGAGAGATTCAAGGAACCTCTCAACAGGTTCTGTGTCCTCTTTGTATTCACGTCAATAGGTTGCTGAAGGCTCTCGATAGGTTGCTTGACTTCTCGACAGGTTTTGGTGAACTCGTCGACAGGATTGACAACAAAATCTTATCTGCTGTCCGAGCTCCCTCAATCCTCACGACAAGTTATAAAACATGTCGATTAGTTATACAGTTTCATTTGAGTGCTTGACAGGTTGCTTCCATTCTCGCAAGAATAAGTGCAACTTCAGGTAAGGCTTCGATAGGTTGGTGTTGACTGCTCACTAGGTTCTGGGGATCCTCTCGACAAGTAGCGGAAGCTCGCGAGCTCCCTTGCATCTCCAAGTAAGCACTCGATAGGATGGTCTATACTCATCGACAGGTTCCACTGCTGCACCTGAATCATTCGACAGGTTGGTTCAACCTCTCGAGATCTTCCCATTTCCACCTCAAAACCTCTCGACATGTTATAATGTACTTCCAGAACCTCTCGACAGGTACTAGGGAGCTCTCGATAGCTTCATATATGAACACTCAACCTCTCGACAACTTCTCTTCTTTCACCAGAACCTCTCGACAAGTTTGTTCAACCTCTCGAGATGTCTTGCCCTATGCTTCTACAGCAGGCACACATCTTTGGTGTGTTGTCCTTCATCTGTTAGCATACAGTGGCCACTTGGTGGATTCAATCCTCATCAAATGTAGTTGGTCTTGGTCCCTTCTGTGCCCATGTGGACACATATCATTGCCATGGAGTTCTGGGGTTATGTTGATTGCTTGATGGCTAGCTTTTTGGGCTGCATAAGCACATGTTGAGGCAGCAGGTTTGTTCTTTGGCACTTTTAGGTGGATGTCTACACTAAGGCTACAATTTATTGCTTATCTACCAAACACACTCAAAACACTTTATTAGTCAACTCAAAGTTCCCTCAAAGCTCAGGTTAGAAGGTGAAAAATGGTATTTTTCACTGCTTAACACACCCCCAAACCTAAGCTTTGCTAGTCCCTGAGCAAAGGAGAAATTAAAAGCAAGTATTGAAAATGAAAAATACCACTTCTGTAGGGAGCACAGATGCATTTAGCATATGCATCAAGCCTTTTAATCCCCTAGGTGATCCCTAGTGGAGGAGTGAAGTCTCCTGAAGATTTTCAGTGAAGGTACCCACAAACTTCTCCAATGACTCAGTTAATATCAATGCAGCATGTTAAAAACAAACTTTAAGCAAAAAAAATTTCATTTCACACCTTGTTCATTCAATTTTAGAGGATTCTCAGCAGTTTAAAACTAAAATTCTACTGTAATTCCTTCACAATCAGTTAGCTCATGTCAAGGTATTTTGTATGAAAATTAATACAGAGATTACCATCAAATTGAGAATTCTATTTTGATAATGCCCCTAACAAATTTAATGTCAGACCCAAGTCTCACCAGGGCTGTCACTCAAAATAATCATGAAGGGTGCATCATTTCTCACAGCTCAAGAGCAATTGCAGCCCTTAAATAAGACCCCAAGCATGAGCATAGGTATTACTCTAATTTCTAAAATTTTCTAGCCCTTTTCACCATAGATTAAACAAATCCTCATCTCCACATGACAGCTCAATCCTTTTCAAATCAGTAAGGTCTTTTTATTGGGTTGTAATGTGGCTTATGGGTAGATTTATGAAGAATACGAGGGAATAAAAGGATTCAAATTTTGAGAAATCAGCAAGGTAAGGAGGTGATTTGCAACTTCCCAACCTTCATTTCAGCATAATTTCATCTTCTTTTTGAATTTTTAGAGCCAAAGTGGCCCGCTTCTTCTCTTCTTTTTTCAAAATATCTAATGAAATGACTTCCCTCTCATATTTTTGTTTTGCTTTTCTATTTTTCTTTCTTTTTGTATGCTTTTCCTTTTGCATTTTTTTTTTCTTTTTTTTATGGGCTAGAATGCCACAACTATACATCTGATACACAACTGCCTTTTAATGTATTTTCTTCTCTTTCAACCAACTCTCAAACCAGCTCTACCTTCTTAAATTCCTTCACCTTTACCTTCTAAAATCTCAGAGTGAGGGTCAGGCTGTATCAGGTTACTGAGGTTTGGGTTCAAATTTTCTGATTTCTATCAAAGAAAAACTTGAATTTTTAAGGCTCAAGTGGTGTGTATCAAGGGCAGTTCAAAGGGCAAGGATTTTAAGCTCAAACTGTCCAAGGGATGGCCTTATATCATGTCTTCAATATCATGAATGTTGTCAAGCTGTTTCAACTTGGATTTTCCTAACTTCTAGTAAGCAAAACTAGATCCAATCAGTCCTTAGAGTAGAAAAATTGCCAAAACACTCCCCAAAGAAATTTTATTCAGGCCCAAATCTCACTGGGTATGGTCTTCCATCAAATTTTTGGGGAATATCCTCACAGTTTTCTCTCTTTTCAAGTTCACTAAGCATCAATTTTTGAAAATTCTTGACATTTACTTCATGAAAATGTTAGAACCACAACACATTTCAGTTTTAAAAAGTTTTTTTTTTTTTTTTAAATTTCCTCTTTTCAAAAAAATCAGGTGAGAAATCACTTAACTTTCAATAATTTATTTAACATAGCTGCATTAACATTAACTACCCATTGGCATACCTGCCACACCCCCAAACCTATGAGGAGTAGTGTCCTCACTACTTTGGAAGTAAATCAACTAGACACAGTAGGGAAACATATGGACAATAGCAAAAGAAACATAAAGGATAAAGCTAAATACAAAGGAAAGCAAGAGACACAGTGGAATTGACAAAACAAAAATATTATTGCAGACAAGTAATTACAAAGTATCAATAGAAGCAGTACAACTAAACAACAATATATACAGCACAATCAGAAACAGACTAATTACAACCAAATCCTAACTACAAGCTAATGACTACAAGCAAATCCTAAACACAATCTATTCCTAATCAGAATCTGAATCAGAGCTAGATATGGTCATTGGCTCCCATCCTTTCTGTGCAGCAAGCTTGTCATACTCCACCTTGAGCTTCTCTTTCTTCTTCAGCTTCTCAATGCTGGCAGCACCTTCTTTAGTTCTTTTTGCAACTGGCTTCTGAGGTCTTGAACTGCCTTGGGACATGGTGGGCTCCCTGATGGAAAGTGCTTTGGATCTTGAGGGACCCAGGGTAGAGTAGAGGGAGAGGGTCTCTACCAGTCTGGCAAACATGTCGGATGTGGCCCTATAGGTCTTGTACAAGTCGAGGGAGTTGAGGACCATCTGCCACAACTTCCATTCCTTGGCTGTATGAGCCTCCAAAACTGGGTCAATCTCCTCCTGATGTGCTTGTTGTTTCAACATCATGACTGCATCTACTAAAAATCTCACATCCTCCTGGACATATGGGTTGGCCTCAATGGCTTTGGCAAGGGATGGCAGAGGGGAGAAAGTCTTGGTGCCATATGGGATAATGGCCCAATGGTGAGGGTCATCCATGGAGGAAGGGGTAATGGGCAACTCAGGGGGTGGTGTTGATGGTACAATGAGGGTAAGTGGCAGGTCCTCTTCCAAAACTATAGATTTAGGTGGGGTGGAAGGATAGGTAAAAGGTAGAGAAGGCAGAGCTACTTCCTCAAAGTCTATTTGGGTAGAGGAATCTTTGGTAGAGGGTTTAGGGGATTGGTTGGTCCACCTCAGCAGGGGAAACTAGGACTATAGGGGACAGCTGAGGGGATGGAGGTGAAGTGGGTGTAGGGGTAGCTATAGTTAAAGTGGCTTGAATGGCACGGAGACAGGTGGCCATGGCAGCTTGGTTAGCTGTGTTGGTTTGGAGCTGAGCTAGGGTGGTGGTGAGAAGGGAGAGGATTTGGGTGGAAGCTTCAGGTAGGATATGGGGTTGGTTAGTGGGTGGAATGGGGATAATGGGTTGGAAGGGAGATGTGGAAGCATGTTGGAAAGGTGGGTGGGAGTAGGCTGGACATGAGTAGGTTGTGGGAGTCATGTAAGGGGGTATATTCATATCCAATGTCCTCCACAATAGAGAATTAGGGATGAATATCCCTCAGTGGTCAGGTGGTCCAGCTCATGGGTATGGGTAGGTGATAAGGAGAAGGTGGGGTTAATGTCAAAGGGTATGGATGGTGGAGAAATGGTAAATGGAGTAGCTGATGTAGATGGTGAAAGGCTCAAGGGTTCAACAGCTGGGATGGATGGGCTGGCTGGAGGGGTTGTAGGTGACCTACTCAGGTAGGTGGATGTGATGGGAGATGAAGGTAAGGCAAGGATGGGGTCTGTGGTAAGAGGAGCTGACAGAGGTGTGGAGGTGGTGATGGTGGATAGGGTGGCTGAGCTGCTGGGAGGTATGGATACTGCAATGGAGGGAATGGGTACTAAGATGGATGGTAGGGAAGATGGTGGAATGGAAATGTTGGCCATATCAGAGCTAACAGTAAGCAAGGGCACAGAAGTTGAAGGGATGAGTAAGGGTGCAAAAGGTATAAATGGAGGCTCTGAGCTAGGACCAACAGATGTGGGTTGAGGCTCAGATCTAACTGTTGTAGAGGTCTCAGCTGCAGCTAATGAGCTAGCTGAAGGGGTTGTGGACATAACAGGAGCAACTATTGATGTGGCTGCCGGAGGTGCTTCCAATGCAAGATTCTCAACTGATTTGTTCTTGCTCTTTCCAATTAGGGTCCTACTAGCAGACTAGGCCCTCTTCCTAAATACTTTTGGGGTCACCTTCTCCACTGGCTCATCATTTTGAAACACAAATTTTCCTCTTTTTAACAAAGCAGTGATGAGCCTACTGTAGGGCAACCCTGCCAAGGCTTGTGCTCTCCTAATTTTATCATTCACATCAACCATTGTCTCAAATACTAGCTGCGAGGCATTCATAAATTGGCCCTTGGAGAAAAAATACAGAGCATCCACTATGGGGTTTCTCCTCTCCTGCTGGTGTCCACTGACATATATATTTTTTCTCAAGATTGAATCAATGAACAACATGCTAGAGCCTAGATCTCTTCTCATCAGTGATTCCCTAGACCCCACAATGGCTTGAGTCAACTGTCTGGCCATTGCACTAAAAGATACATTCTCCAGTGCTCCTAAACCATAAACTATATCAAAAACTGATCGTACCCCCAATGCTAAACCAATGCCACTGTAATCGACCACTAACTCCCAATTATCAATCAACACTACAAGTCTAGGCTCAGTTGACCCTGGCTTCATCTTCTTCCTAATATTTTGATACCACAACTTGACCAGCCTAGGGTAGGATTTTTCTTGAATGGGGTTAACATGGGTGCCAGGCCAGCCTTCACCAAATAATCCAATGTGTCCTTACACTCCCCTTCCTTAGAAAAATAGGGGAGGTCAAAAGTTGTCTCTGGAATCAGGTCTAAAGCATCCACAAACTCATTGGGAGTAGATAGGTTCACAAGGACTTCAAGTTTAGCCTCAAGGTTAGGCTCAGGCTCAGGGTTAAGTTCTGCCTCAGGGGCCTCCTCAACAATTTCTTCACTGAATTTAGCCTTCTTGGACTTCTTATCTTTCTTAGATTTATCAGATTTCTCAGCTTTATCCATGACAATCTTTCTCTTAGCAGGTGGGTTCTCTTTGGGCTATGTGTTAGTCTACTGGATTTCCTAGTGGACTTTTGGGCAGATTTGGAATGGGCCTTGAACAGGTTGGCAAGGGTATCCTCTTGATCAGCCATTGGACACTCAATCTCAACAACCACATAGACTTCTTTGTTCAAACAAGGTAACCACACAAATTGGAAATGGAAGTGCAAAGCTTAGGAATTCACAGAGTGGAGCTGAAGAAGAACTTACCAATAGAAACCTAGGGTTTCTCAGATCTTGATGTGTACCCACCAAACCAGCTCAAACTAGGTGCAAAATATCACCTTTGAGGAATTGAAGCACTTGGAGCAATGGCCGAGTGATTGGAGTAGGAGCCAGTGAAGGGGAGGACAAAGAAAGAAATGGGAAATCGACAGACAAGAGACAAGCTTGCACACAGAAACTGTCGAATGGCAAAAATAAGTTGTCGATAGGTTTAAAAACATCTAATTCGTGCTTCAACAGGATTAGAGAAAGGGTTTTGACAGGTTGGTACAACCTATCGAGGAGTTAAAATCAGCTGGGATGGCAGGGTTGGTAGGTTGAAGGTCTCGAGAGGCTCATTCAAACCTCTCGACAAGATCAAGGCTTCAGAAAAAATCAATTCGAGAGGTTCATGGAACCTCTTGACAGGATGAAAATCTTTTATGTTAATGCTCTGAGAGGATTCCAAACCGCTCGACAGTTACCCTGAACTTGTCGAAAATATATCCAAAAACCTTCAGAACCTGTCGACTTCCTTGCTCAACATCTCGATAGGTTCATAGATCCTGTCAACTATCATATTTACATCTTTAGAACCTGTTGAGAATCAACTCAAACCTGTCGACAAGTCTCAGATCTTGTCAAAATGCGCATTAGGAACCTTCAGAACCTGTCGAACATCAATTCAAACTTCTCGACAGGTTGTTTTACAATTCAAAAAGATTTTTCATCAGTTCCCAGTCCATTCCCCACACAAATCTGCCACTCCTACTCTATTCCCATTGGATTTCTCATACCTTGGGGTCATTTCTACTATAACAGACCTGATTCATTATTCTAAATGAAGAACTAAACTCAAAGGGCAACCTATGTACAATGCCAAGCATAGTTGAAAACAGAAATAAAAACAAAACTGATAAAAACAATAGTTATGGTACATAGTCTATATTGTTGAAAATTAGTCACATTTTGGAGGTTCTTAAAGTTGAATGGTCACCACAGGCTCTAATACATTTTCAATAAAGAGCTTGAGCCTTTGATCATTAACTTTCATGATCCTACCATCTTTTGGATCCTTCATTTCAACAACTCCAGATGGGGATACATGCTCTACCATGTAAGGTCCCTCCCATCTGGATCTCAACTTGCCTAGGAAAAATTAAAATTTAGAATTGAAAAGCCACACCTTGCTACCAGTAGCGAACTCCTTTCTCAGCAAATGCTTTTCATAGAAGGCTTTAGCTTTCTCTTTGTAGATCCTAGCATTGGAATATGCTTCCAATCTTAGCTCTTCCAGCTCTGACAGCTGGAGCCTCCTGTGCATGACAGCAGAAGTTAGATCAACATTCATTGTTTTAATAGCCCAGTAGGCTCTATGTTCCAACTCTACTGGCAAGTGACAGGCCTTGCCATAAACCAGCCTAAAAGGGGACTTACCAATAGGGGTCTTATAGGCAGTCCTATAAGCCCATAAAGCATCATTCAGTTTCTATGCCCATTCTTTTCTATTTGTCCTCACAGTCTTCTCCAAGATATGCTCTATCACCCTATTTAGAAATTTTAACTTACCCATTGGTCTATGGGTGGTAGGGAGTTACAATTCTGTGTGTAATAGAGTATTTTTTAAGCAAATTCTCAAAAGGTCTATTACAGAAGTGACTCCCCCCATCACTAATGATAGCTCTGGGGGTGTCAAATCTGGAAAAGATCTTGTCCTTTAAAATTTTGAGGACAACTGTATGTTCATTTGTCCTTGTGGCACTGGCTGCAACCCATTTGGACACATAGTCCACTGCCACAAGGATAAAATTAAAACCATTTGAGGGAGGAAAAAGGCCCATAAAATCAATTCTCCAGTTATCAAAGAGTTCAATAACAAGTATAGGCTCTAAGGGCATGGAGTTTCTTTTAGAGATACTTCCCATTTTTTGGCATCCTTCACAAGCTTTATAATGCTGCCATGCATCCTTGAAGAGAGTGGGCCAATAAAATCCACTTTGGAGCACCTTCGCAGCAGTTTTGTTGCCACTGAAATGGCCTCAACAAGCCTGTTCATGACACATGGTTAGTATGTTATGGAAATCCTCATCAGGGATACATCTCCTCACAACTTGGCCTGCACAATGCTTGAACAGGTATGGATCCTCCCATACGTAATGTCTGATCTGTGAAAAGAACAGCTCCTTGTCCATTTTGTTCTAATGTGGGGAATCCTACCTACTGCCAAGTAGTTCACAATGTTTACAAACTAAGGCATAGAAGTGCTGATAGTAAACAGATGTTCATCAGGGAAAGAATCATTGATGGGTAGACGATCAAACTAGCAGCTAGGATCCTGGATAAGTGGTCTACAACCACATTTTTAACCCCTTTCTTGTCCTTAATCTCAAGATCAAACTCCTATAATAGGAGGATCCATCTGATTAATCTTGGCTTAGCATCCTTTTTTGACAAAAGGTATTTCAAGGTTAAGTGATCTGTGACGACCATTATCCTACATCCCAACACATAAGACCAGAATTTTTCCAAAGCATAGACAATTGTCAACAATTCCTTCTCAGTTGTGGTGTACTGTAACTAAGCATCAATCATGGTTTTGCTTACATAAGCAATTACACAAGGTGCCTTATCCTTCCTTTGTCCCAAGATTGCACCAATAGTAAAATCTGATGCATCACACATCAGCTCAAATGGTAAAGAAAAATCAGGTGATTGAAGGATAGGTGCAGAGGTTAAATAGCTTTTCAAAAGTTGAAAAGTAATGAGACATTCATCATTAAATTCAAAGGGAACCACTTGGCACAACAGGTGACAAAGAGGTTTTGAGATCTTGCTAAAATCTTTGATGAATCTCCTATAGAAACTAGCACGCCCCAAGAAAGATCTAAATTGTTTCATAATTTTTTGTGAGGGTAAATGTACAATCAGATCAATTTTAGCCTTGTCTACCTCAATGCCTCTGTGGGAAACCACATGGCCAAGGACAATGCCTTGATTGACCTAAAATGGCTCTTTTTCCAACTCGAAATTAAGTTGGTTTCCTCACATATCTGCAACACAAGGCTGAGATGGTGTAGACATTGGCTAAAACTATCCCCAAAGATAGAGGAATCATCCATGAATATCTCTAAAAACTGATCAATCATGCCAGAAAATATAGCATACATGCATCTTTGGAATGTTGTAGGGGCATTGCACAATCCAAATGACATCCTTCTATAAGCAAAGGTGCCAAATGGGCATGTGAAAGTTGTGTTTTCTTGATCTTGTGGATAAACAGGGATTTGCTTATATCCCGAATATCCATCAAAAAAATAATAGAAAGCCTTACCTGCCAACTTATCCAAAATCTGGTCAATGAAGGGCAAAGGTAAGTGGTCTTTTCTGGTTTTCAAATTGAGCTTTCGATAGTCTATACACACCCTCCAACCTATGGTTTCCCTAGTTGGAATAAGCTCACCAGAATCAATTTTTACCATAGTGAGTCCAGATTTCTTATGTACCACCTGGGTAGGTGCCACCCATTCAGAATCTGAAATGGGGTAGATAACTCTAGCATCTAACAATTTGACCACTTCTTGCATGTGGGGATTTAATTTTCTCTACATTTATCTAGAGGGTTTGGAACCCTCTTCCAAGTAGATTTTATGTATGCACACAGCAGGGCTGATGCCCCCAAGGTCAGCAATAGTCTAGCGTATTGCTCTCTTGTGCTTTTTTAGAACACACAACAACTCTTCCTCTTGATCATCAGTGAGAGAGGAAGAAATGATCACTGACAACTTCTAGTTTGCCCCCAAAAAAGCATATTTCAAGGTCTTAGATAGCTATTTCAACTCCACATCAGGTGGACATATGAGAGAAGGCAACAAAAATGCCTTTGATGGTGGTGGAAGAGGCAACACAGCAGGTTTTCAAGGAGGATACTTTGTTGCTGGCCCCATTTCAGAAATTAAGGCTTTCACCTCTTGAACCACAGGTGTGGGAGTCTTCTCTTCCACAATTTCACTCCACACATGCTCAAAAATATCACTCAAATCATCACAATGCAGCAGCTCTTCAACAAGCTCATCCAACACATTAATCAAAAAGCAATCCTCACTATCCAAGTGAGGCTGACTTGCTGCATCATACACATTCAATTTCACTTTCATGTTGCCAAAAGACACCTTCATTACTCCTAATCTACACTTAATACAATCATTGGCAGTGGCTAAGAAAGGCTTGTCCAATATCACAAGAATGGAGGTGGTACACTTGTTTGGCTCCATGTCAAGAACGAGAAAGTCTGCTGGGTAGAAAAACTTATCAACCCCAACTAACACATCTTCAATCATTCCTATAGGCCTCCTTTCAGCTCTGTCAGCTACCTGTAGCACCACATGTATGGGCTTCAATTCTCCCAAGCCTAACTTCTCATAAACTGAGTGTGGAAGTAGGTTTACACTAGCTCCAAAATCTAACAAAGCCTTCTCAATGGTGTGATTCCCAATGATGTAGGGGATTGTGGGAACTCCTGGGTCTTGAAGCTTGGTTGGGGTTGCAATGGACAACACTTAGTTCCTTTTCTCAGCATAAAAGACCATCTTGGATAGGTGTATCCTAGATTGCCTTTTGTGGGTGCACAAATCTTTCAAAAATTTTGCATAGGCTAGAACTTGCTTGATAGCATGAAGTAAAGGCAAGTTGATCCTTACTTGTTTGAGTATTTCCATCATCTCCTCAACTTTAGCATTCCCCTTATCAAAAGGAGAAGGTGCTTGCAATGCATTGGGAAATGGCAAATGGGGGACTGATCTCCCATTTGCTGCCTTAGTAATCTCATCAGATTTTTCTTTATTTCTATTTTTAGTTTTCTGTTGGGACACATCAACACCCCCCTTATTTCTCATATGCTGCTCTTGCTGCATATCAACATGGGTTGTTCTTTCATTCCCTGCTATTTTCACAATAGGCTCAACACCAACTTTCTTATCAACCAGCCTTCCACTCCTCAAAGTGGTGATAGATTTAGCTTCTTCATGTGAAGAAGTCTCACCCACCATATACTGCCCTTTTGGGTTGTTCATGGGTTTACTAGGCAGTCTTCCCTCCTCTCTCCTAGTCAAAGAATTAGATAGGTGACCAAGGTGGTCTTCTATCTTTTTAATACTTTGGCTATGGGAGTTAATAGTTTGTGACAAAGGGCCCAAATTCTACAATGAAGCTAGAACTTGCTTTTTAAATGTGAGGGATCTAGAGGGTGCTGGGCTGGTGCACTTTGATGCACAGGTTGTGCCATTGGCTGGGCCATAGGCTGCTGGTATTGAGGCCTTGGAAAGTAGTTCTGATGGTATGGTTGGGCATTCCTATAAGGCATGGACTGCTGTTGTGGCTGCTACTGCTGGTGGTTTTGGAAGGTATCTTGTCTCTACCTCAAGTTGGGGTGGTTTCTCCAATGTTAACTAGCAGTAGGCTATTGTCCAAAGGACTGAGCAGCATTCACATGTTCCGTAACAAGGTCTGAAAATTGGGCAGCAGAGGGACATTCCTTAAGGGAGTGAGTGGGGGACTGGCATATCACACATGCCTCCTCCACTTTGGCAGCCATTGGTGACTGCATTACTCCCATGAGCTTATCAAATTTTTTAGTCAAGTTGTCCACCTTCCTTTCTAAATCATTGTATCCACTAACCTCATACATTTTTCCTCTTGTAGTGTTCTCTCTCACCAATCTAACAGGGGTCTCAATGTCCCTTGACAAAGTCTCCCTTTGCATAGAGTTTTCACTAATGATATCAAACAACTCCCAAGCCTCATCGGCTGTCTTGTGGAGGTGAGTACCACCACATGAGGCATCAATCTTATCCCTACTATTGGGATCAATTCCTTAATAGAAACTTTGAACAAGTTGTCATTCAGGAATTTGGTGATGGGGATATTACTTTAAGAGTTCTTTAAATCTCTCCCATGCTTGGTGAAAATCTTTAGTTGGGGCTTGAGCAAATAAAATGATACTCTTCCTCAGCTGACTTGTTTTGGACATGGGAAAAAGCTTGGCCAAAAATTGACATTGAAGGTCATTTCAAGACTGAATACTATTAGTTGGGACCATTGACAACCAAGTTTCAGCCCTATCCTTAAATAAAAAAGGAAAGAGTTTCAACCTGGTTGCTTCCTCCCCCAAACCTGCAATGTTGAAAGTAGTCCATAGTCCTAAAAATTCATCAATGTGCTTGTATGGGACTTCTTTGCTCAGGCCATAATATGAGGGTAGCATATGTATGATGGATGATTTGATATCATAGTTCCCTTGGATAGCAGGGAATTGAATCCAGAAGGGGGAATTGTAGACCCCTGGTGCATTGAATTCTTTCAATGTCTTAGGTTGCTCGCACATTGTAGAAATCTCATAATTAACCACAGGTGTGTGTGGAGATTGCTTAGATATGAGAAGCCTCTCAAGTTCAAGATCTAAAGGGAGAATCTCAGGATTGAGAGATCTCCTACCAAGCATACACACAACAAGAAACAAGTACAATACACAAAAATTACAGCACAAATTTCAGCGAAACAATTTTAAAAAAACACAACTAATGCTGCATATTTAAAAATTACAGATCTAGAAATGTAAAGAGGGTTAGGAACTGCAAACTTTAGCATAGCTTGCTCCTCCAAAAAGCACAATGCTCCTCTTAGAACCACAGATCCAGATCTAAAACACAAAATTAAACTACAAAAAACTATAGTAGCAATTAGTCAAACACAAAACAGGCAATTATAAATCAAAATCTAAAATAAGAAAAACTTAGATCTACCAATCCTATAAACACAAATCCCCGACAGCAAATATAAAAACTTGTTGTCTTGCTTACCTTACAATTATTAAAGGGTTAAAACATCAAAATAAAAGGCACAATCACAGAGAGATGGGATCAAGGTAAGCAAGTAGTCCTGCAAGAACCAGGGCTATTGTAGCAAGTTTTAATAGGTAAGTCAGGGTAGGTTCATAGGGAAATGTGCTTGAAAATGAGGTAAATCTCTAGATTTATTACAGATTTGGCACTCTATCCTAATTTAGACTAAATCAAATTAGGAAAGAGGAGAGATTTCTAACATTTGTCACTTCACTAAGAACTATAAAAATCAAATGTAAAATTATCTAGAACTGATTGAAACTCAGATTTAAGGGAATGAAGAAAAATAAATTAAAATCGAAAGGTGGAGAGCAGCAGCTAGGGGTTTTGGTCTTTACTGAAAAGCAATTGGATCAAAGGCAGTGCATAGGACAGATTTGCTACAATCCTTCATCTGGCGACAAGCTCATATGCAAGGTATAAGAATCTAATCTTAACTAAAGAATTAGAGCAATCCTAAGGCTATGATCTCTCCACTTGAATGGTCATAGATCATTCCAGATATTATTCTAATTCAAGGATCTTTATTGGAACAGATATGCTATTGCAGATGCTGTGGGTGCCAGGCTACAAGCTCAAGTGTCCATAAGGATATCTAATCCAGAAAAATCAAATATGAAACAATGAAACATAGATCATAATCAACTTTAAAAGCTATAATTACACTATAATAATATAACTTACAATCCTATTGTGCTCAGATCTGCAATCTGTGCAACATACAATCTATTTACAAAGCCTTTGAAACTCTCAATTTACAACTCTCAACCTTACCCTAACTACTGAAGAGGTTTAGCCAACCATGATTGGATAAGGAGAGAATTGGGGAAGAAGGAAGAGGGAAGGAATGTTGGAGATGAGAATTCGGATTTGGATCTAGTTCTCTCAATTTCTAGATATCTAGCTCTCTAAGTTCTTCAGGCTTTTATACTCTTCCTCTCTATCTTCAGATCCTTTTCAATCAGAGCTCAAGAGAATAATTCTGTTATTCTGAGCTGCTGATATGGTTGATTTTACTTCTAAAAGCTTTCCATCTATTGGTCCAAACTGGACAAGTGCATGTGAAGTGGTTAGAGTTCCCATTAGTGCCCAGTTGTATACCAAAAATATCCTCAAGGGTTACTGATGCGTCTTGGAATGTGTGCACAAAGCATTGAAGTTGGCAGCTGTTGTGAAATGGAACTGAGAAGTTCCAAATTTGAATGTCGTGAGGTTCGAGGAACCTCTCAACAGGTTCTGAGTCCTCTTTGTATTCACGTCGACAGGTTGCTGAAGGCTCTCGATAGGTTGCTTGACTTCTCGACAGGTTCTGGTGAACTCGTCAATAGGAATGATAGCGAAATCTTATCTGCTATCTGAGCTCCCTCAATCCTCTTGATAGGTTTTAAAACATGTCAACTAGTTATATAGTTCCATTTGAGTGCTCGACAGGTTGCTTCCATCCTCACGAGAATAAGTGCAGCTTCAAGTAAGGCTTCGACAGGTTGGTGCTAACTGCTCGCTTGGTTCTAGGGATCCTCTCGACAAGTAGCTGGAACCTCACGAGCTCCCCTGCATCTCCTGATAAGCTCTCGACAGGATGGTCTATACTCATCGACAGGTTCCACTGTTGCACCTAAATCGTTTGACAGGTTAGTTCAACCTCTCAAGATCTTCATATTTCCACCTTAGTACCTCTCGACTTGTTATAATGTACTTCCAGAACCTCTCGACAGGTATTGGGGAGCTCTCGAGAGCTTCATATATGAACACCCAACCTCTCAACAGCTTCTCTTCTTTCACCAGAACCTCCCGACAGGTTGTTTCAACCTCTCGAGATGTCCTGCTCTATGCTTCTAGAGCTGGCACTCATCTTTGGTGTGTTGTCCTTCATCTTTCAGCACACAGTGGCCTCTTAGTGGGTTCAATCCTCATCAAATGTATCTGGTCTTGCTCCCTTGTGTGCCCATGTGGACACATATCATTGCCATGGAGCTCTGGGGTTATGTGGACTGCTTGATGGCTGGTTTTATGGGCTGCATAAGCACATATTGAGGTAGCAGATCTGTTCTTTGGCACTTTTAGGTGGATGTCTGCACTAAGACTCTAATTTATTGCTTATCTACAAAACACACTCAAAACACTTTATTAGTCAACTCAAAGGTCCCTCAAAGGTCAGGTTGGGAGGTAAAAAATGGTATTTTTCACTGATTAACATCAACAGCAATAGGAAAGCTTCTACAATTGTAATCGTAATTCACGATTATTCTTTTTCTTCAGCTCCCATGACTTTCATACTGGATAATTCTCTATAACGAACGATCGCTTTCTTCATTATCGCCTTTTACTCTTTTGTCGCTTTCTAAAGAATCATCTTTTGAAGAATCATAAATTACGATTTCTCATTTTTCTCCTCTTTGGCTTCAGTATTAGCGCTCAATCGTAATATATGATTTCTCAGCTTTCGATAGGTGGCGAATCGTCTTCTTACGCTCAATCGTTCTTTTACTACTTTTTGAGTTCATTTTGATTAACATTAACACTTTGGCTCTCTTTTACTATTTTTCTTTAATATCTGCACATTGTTGGTTTGCTTACCTAAAAACTATTAAAGGGTTAAAACATTAAAATAAGAGGAAAAAGTATAGAGGTCAAGGTAAGCAAGCAGTCCTGCAAGAACCAGGACTATTACAGCAAGTTTTAATAGGTAAGTCAGGGTAGGTCCACAGGGAAATGTGTCTTGAAATGAGGTAAATCTCCAGATCTATGATAGATCTGGCACTCTATCCTAATTTAGACTAAATTAAAATAGGAAGGATGAGAAGTTTCTAAGATTTGTCACTTCACTAAGAACTACAAAAATTAAATATAAAATAATCCAAATCTGATTGAACTCAGAATTAAGGGAATGGAGAATATGATTAAAATCAAAAGATGGAGAATAATAACTAGGGATTTTAGTTTTTACTGAAAATCAATTGGATCAAAGGCCATGTATAGGACAGATTTGCTACAATCCTTCATCTGGCTACAAGCTCAGATGCAAGGTATAATAATCTAATCTTAACCAAAGAATTGAAGCAATCCTAAGGTTATGATCTGTCCATTTCAATGGCCACAGATCATCCCAGAGATTGTTCCAATTTCAAGATCTTGATTAAAATAGGTAAACTATTGCAGATGTTGTGGGTGTCAGGCTACAAGCTCAGGCATATCTAATCCAAAGATATCAAATATAAAAAAGTGAAATATAGATCAGAATCACCTTTAAAAACTATAATTATATTGCAATAACATAAGTTATATTCCTATTGTGCTCAGATCTGCAATCTGTACAACATACAATCCATTAACACAACCTCTGAAACTCTCGATTTACAGCTCTCAACCTCACCCTAGCTACTGAAAGGGTTTAGCCAACCATGATTGGCTGAGAAGAGAATGGGGGAAGAAAGAAGAGAGAGGGAATTTTTTTAGAGGGAAAATGGAGATCGGATTTGGCTCTGGTTCTCTCAATTTCTGGATGCTAGCTTTGTAAATTCTTTAGACTTTTATACTCTTCCTCTCTGTCCTCAAATCCGTTTCAGCCAATTAAAGCTTAAGATAATAATTCAGTTATACTGATGTGGCTGATTTCTCTTCTAAAAGCTCTTCTCCAATTAGTCCACGACTGGTAAATACATGTGAGGCAATTAGAGTTCCCATTCATGCCTAGTTGTATACCAAAAATATCCCTAGGGTTGCTAACGTGCTTTAGAATGTGTGCACAGAATTCTGATGTTGGCAACTACTGTGAAAGGAACTGGGAAGTTCCCAATTCGAGTGTCGAGAGGTTTAAGGAACCTCTCGATAGGTTCTAAGTCTATTTGATCTTCATTTTGACACGTTCATGTGTCTTTCGACAGGATTGGGGGCTTCTCGACATGTTCTCTTAAAATTGTCGACAAGATTGACAGCATTTCTTATCTTCTGTCCAATTCTTCATTCATCCTCTCAATGAGTTATGATCAACTTGTCGACTTGTTATACTGCTTCAATTTGGCTCTCGACAAGATCTTCTGAACCTCTCGACAAGTTGGTTCATCCTCACACTGATGAGCATAGCTTCAGGTAAGTTGTTGATCAGTTGTCTTGCATTGCTCGACAGGTTCAGTTGAACCTCTCGACTTCTCCTGCACCTTCAGGTATCCTCTCAGCAGGTTATATTGCATTTTCATAACCTCTCGACAGGCACTAGGGAGCTCTCAATAGCTTCATATATAACACCCAACCTTTCGACAGCTTCATCCCCTTCTCTCAGAACTTCTCGACAGGTTGACTTTTAAGCATTAGGACCTCTCGACAGGTCCTCTCCTTTGCTTCCATAGCTGGCATACAACTCTGGGTTGTTGTTATTTATTTTTTTAACACTCAGTAGCCTCTTGGTGGGTTTAATCTTCATTCCTTGCAACTGCACTTGGTCCCAAGCACCCCCAGTTGGGCCCATGACCTTCTCATGAACTTCTAAATCTCTTTGGACTATTTGATTGGCTGGCCTTTGGGTTGTCTGAGCATATGTTGAGTAGCAGATTGATTCTTTGGCCTTTTTAGATGGATGTCTGCACTAAGGCTACAATTTATTACTTAACTATAAAATACACTTAAAACATTTTATTAGTCAGCTCAAGGGTCTATTAAAGGTCAGGTTGGGAGGTGAAAAATGGTATTTTTCACTGCTTAACACACCCCCAAACCTAAGCTTTACTAGTTCCTTAGCAAAGGAGAAATTAAAAGAAAGTATTGAAAATGAAAAATACCACTTCTGTAGGGAGCACAGATGCATTTAGCATATGCATCAAGCCTTTTAAACCCCTAGGTGATCCCTAGTGGAGGAGTGAAGTCTCCTGAGGGTTTTCAGTGAAGGTACCCACAAACTTATCCAATGACTCAGTTAATATCAATGCAGCATGTTAAAAACAAACTTTAAGCAAAATAAAATTCATTTCACACCTTGTTCATTCAATTTCAGAGGATTCTCAGTAGTTTAAAACTAAAATTCTACTATAATTCCTTCACAATCAGTCAGCTCATGTCAAGGTATTTTGTATGAAAATTAATGCAGAGATTACCATCAAATTGATAATTCTATTTTGATAATGCCCCTAACAAATTTAATGTCAGACCCAAGTCTCACCAGGGTTGTCACTCAAAATAATTATGAAGGGTGCATCATTTCTCACAGCTCAAGAGTAGTTACAGGCCTCAAATAGGACTGCAAGCACAAGCATAGGCATTGCTCTAATTTATGAAATTTTCTAAACTCTTTTCACCATAGATTACACAAATCCTCATCTCCACATGACAGCTCAATCAATTTTAGATCAGTAGGGTCTTTTTATTGGGTTATAATGTGGCTTATGGGTGAGGTCTATAAAGAATGAAAGGATAGAATGGGATTCAAAATTGGAGAAATCAGTAAGGTAAGGAGGTGATTTGCAACTTCACGACCTTCATTTCAGCATAAATCCATCTTCTTCTTGACTTTTTAGAGTCAAAGTGGCCAACTTCTTTCCTTCTTTTTCAAAATATTCAATGAGATGACTTCTCTTTCTTATTCATTTATTTTACTTTTCTGTTTTTCTTTTCTTTTTGTATGCTCTTTATGTATTTTTCTCCATTTTTCTTTTTATGGGCTGGAATGCCACAACTGCCACCAAATGTGCTTTCTTCTCTTTCAACCAAATATCAAACCTTGCTCCTCTAACCTAACTTCTCCTTCTATTTCCTGAATTCTCAAATTGCGGGTGAACTGAACCAGGTCAAGGGGTTTTGGGTTCAAATTTTTTAGTTTTTATCAAAAAAAAATTGAGATTTTTTTAAGGCTCAAATGGTGTGTATCAAGGGCAGTTCAAAGGTGAGTATTTTTAGGCTCAAACTGTCCAACGGATGGCCCTACTTCATGTCCTCAATGTCATGAGTGTTGTCAAGTTGTTTCCAATTGGATTTGCCTAACTTCTAGTGAGCAAGCCTAGATTCAATCAGTCCTTAGAGCAGAAAAATTGCCAAGATACTCCTCAAAGAAATTTTATTCAGGCCCAAATCTCACTAGGTATGGTCTTTCAATAAATTTTTGGGGGGTATCATCACAATTTTCTCTCTTTTCAAGTTCACTAAACATTGATATTTTTGAAAATTTCTTGGCATTTGTTTCATGACAGTGTTAGAGCTACAACAATATTCAGTTTTAAAAAGTTTTAACTTTCCTCTTTTTCAAAAATTAGGTGGGAAATCAGTTTGTTTTCAAAAATTTTATTTAACATAGTTGCATTAACATTAACTATTCATTGGCATACCTTGCCATACCCCCAAACCTATGAGGAGCAGTGTCCTCACTGATTCAAAGATAAAGAACATGTGTTGCAGGGTGTTGGTGTAAAAATTAGAAACAAACAGACTAAGTAACAATAACAAACAAAACTCACACAAACAGATAAAACAAAACAAATAAACAATTAACAGAATTAATGTAGACCAACTATACATCAGACAAACGCTAACAAAAAGAGTTGTATTAATTGAACAGGGAATTGTACAATGCTAGGGAATATAACTACAAAAAGATTATACAGAAAAAATCCTTACTAATAACATGTGCAATTCTAATCATCAAAATCTTTAGCTGCTTCAGATGTGTCTTGGACTCCTTTTCCTTTTTCTTTCTTTAAAGCAGCACCAGGTGAAGTGGTTGGAGGGGTAGTCTTAGCTACTTGTGCAGGCTCTCTGGCAGCCATTTCAGCAACTCTCCTTTCGAGTATTTCTGCCTTCTTTTCAGCAAGATTGATTCGGGATTCATATAGTTCCTGGGTGACCTTTGTGACTTCTTTGGAGGCAGCTAACTTTTTCTGGAGTCCACCTGCTCTCAATTTCTCTGTTGCTGCAGTATGCTTTTGAGCTTCGAATTGAATCAAAATTTCTTTCAAGTCCTTTGGTATTCTCAGCCTCTCAATTTTGTGATCAGTTTCATTTGATTTATCTTTGCATCATAGGGCATCTTGATTGAGGTTCTGAGGTTAGCCATGCCTCTAATGACATCCCTTTTGAGGTATGGGTTATTTTGCATGACATGTAGAAAGGTTAAGTATGGAGGTATGTAGAAGGGAGAGGCAGGCAATATGGGCTGCTCAGCGCTGGAAGAAGGGCTAGCCAGTAATGGAGAGGGGATGGATGAAGAGGGTGAAGGCTGAGGGTCTTCAAGCTCAGGTTCTATTTGGGAGGCTTTAGATGAGGTGGGTATTAAGTATTCCACATCTGTGGTAGCATCAGATGTTGCTACTACAGGTGGGGATGCAGGTTCATTTTTAGGCTCAGGGTCTGTTTGGGTGGAGGAATCTCTAGTAGGGGGTTAGGGATTAGTTGTTCCACCTCAGCAGTGGAAACCACTGCTAGAGGAGATGGAGGTGGGGTGAGTGTAGGGGTAGGGACTGTAAGAGGTTGGGAGGTAAGGGTAACAGGGCTTATGGTTGATTGGATGGCTTGTAGGCAGGTGGCCATGGTAGCTTGGTTGGCTGTGTTGGTTTGGAGTTGGACAAAGATGGTGGTGAGAAGGGAAAGTATTTGGGTGGAGGCCTCAGGTAGGACTTAGGCCTGGGTAACAGGCGGAATGGGGATAATGGGTTGGAAGGGAGATGTGGAAGCATGCTGGAAAGGTGGGGTAGCAGCAGGCTGGACATGGGTAGGTTGTGGGGAGTCAGGTAGGGGGGTATATTCATACCCAATGTCCTCCATAATGGAGTCGATTAGGTGGTAAGGAGAAGGTGGGGTTAGTGTCAAAGGGTATGGATGGTGGAGAAGTGATAAATGGATCAGCTGATGTAGATGGTGCAGGACTCAAGGGTTCAAGAGCTGGGATGGATAGGCTAGCTGGGGGGGTTGTAGCTGACCTTCTTAGGTAAGTGGATGTGCTGGGTGATGAAGGTAAGGTAAGGATGGGGTCTATGGTTAGAGAAGCTAACAGAGGTGTGGAGGTGGTGATAGTGGAAAGGGTGGCTGAGCTGTTGGGGTGAATGGAAACTAAAATGGAAGGTAGGGGAGCTGAGATGGATGATAGAGAGGGTGATGGAAAGGAGGGGTTGGCAATATCAGGACTGACAACAGGCATAAGCACAGCTGTGGAGGAGATGAGTATGGGTGCAAATGGCACATGTGGAGGTATTGAGCTGGGACCAACAGAAGTGGATGGAGGCTTAAATCTAATAGATTTAGAGGTTTCAACTGCAAAGCTGGAGATCTTAGTTACTGCTGCTGAGCTGGCCACCTGAGGGGCTTCTCTGTCAAGACCCTCAGCCAATTTCTTCTTGCTTTTTCAAATCAAGGTCCTACTAGCAGACCAGGCTCTCTTCCCAAACACCTTAGGGCTCACCTTCTCCACAGGCTCATCATTTTGAAATACAAAATTTCCTTTTCTAAGCAAAGAAGTGATGAGCCTGCTGTAGGGTAGTCCTAGTAAGGCTTGTACTCTTTTGATCTTATCATTCACATCTACCATGGCCTCAAATATCAGCTGAGCAACATTCATAAACTGGCCCTTAGAGATCCAATACAAGGCATCCACTATGGGGGTTCTCCTCTATTGTTGATGGCCACTGACAAATATGTTCTTCCTCAGAATTGAATCAATGAAGAGCATGATGGGGTGTAAATCTATCCTCATTAATAACTCCCCATACCCCACAATGCCCTGAGTCAGCTGCCTGGCCATTGCTCTAAAAGACACATTCTCAGGTGCTGCTAGGCCATAGGTGGTATCAAAAACTGATGGGACCCCTAATGCTAATCCAATATCATTATAATCCACCAAGAACTCCCAATTATCAATTAAAATCATAACGCAAGGCTCAATTGAACCTAACTTGGTTGTCTTCCTGATGTTCTGATACCACAATTTGACCAGCCTAAGATAGGATTTCTCTTACAATGGGGTCAATAATGGTGTTAGGTCTGCCTTCATAAGTAATCCAATGTATCTTTACACTCCTCTTCCTTAGAAAAATTGGGGAGATCAAATTGTCTTAGGGATTAGGCCTAAAGCATTGACAAATTCATTGGGAGTGGATAAGTTCACAGGGACTTCAGGTTCCTCCTCAGGGTTAGGCTCAGTCTCAGGAATTTCAGGCACAGGGTTAGGTTATGTCTCAGGGGCCTCCTCAACAATTTCCTCACTGATTTGGGCCTTCTTGGATTTCTTAGCTTTCTTAGGTTTATCATATTTCTCAGCTTTATCCATGACAAGCTTTCTTTTGATAGGTGGGTTCTCCTTGGGTTGTGTGGCTAGCCTACTAGATTTCCTAGTGGTTTTGGTGGCGGATTTGGAAGGGGCTTTGGAAAGGTTAGCAAGGGTATCCTCTTGGTCAGCCATTAGTCACTCAATCCCTCATAAATCAATCTCAACAACCACACAGACTTCTTTGATCAATCAAATTAACAACACAAATTTGAAATTGAAGTAAAAAGCTTGGAAATCACAGAGTGGAGCTGAACAAGAACTTACCAATAGAAACCTAGGGTTTCTCAGATCTCGATGTGCACGACACTAAATCAGTCTAAAATAGGTGCAAAATGTAGCTTTCAAGAAATTAAAGCACTTGGAGAAATGGCAAGGTACTGGGAGTTTGAACCAGTGAGGGAGAGAAAGAAGGAAATGCGAAATCGGTAGATAAGAGACAAAGTAGGCACACAGAAGCTATCGAATAGCATAAATGATTTGTCGATAGGTTTCAAATAATGCAAAACATATTTCGATAGGATTGGGGGAAAGGTGTGTATAGGATGCCTCAACCTGTCGAGGAGATAATTTGTGAGCCTATGGTGTCGAGAGGTTCGTTGAACCTCTCGAAAGGTACATAGGCTTCAGATTTTACAAGTCGAGAGGTACAGACATCCTCTCGACAGGTTTGAAAAACTCAACATTTAATCCTCTCGACAGGTTTCAAAACCTGTCGAGACAAAGCCTACTCCTTCATAACCTCTCAATAGCTAACTCAACATCTTGACAAGTTCAAAAGATCCTTTCAAAACTCACATTTATGGCTTCAGAACTTGTCAAGAATCGACTCAAACCTCTTGACAGGTCTTAAATCTTATCAAAATGCATATTAGGAACCTCAAAAACCTGTCGAACATCAATTTAAACCTCTCGACAAGTTGTTTTTCAGTTCAAATAGCTTTTTAATTAGTTCCTAGTCCATCTATCACATAAATTTATCAACTCTATTCAGCTCCCATTCATTTCTCTAGCTTTGGAATTGATGACACATGCTTCAAACCTACTGACTACCGACTCATGATTTGTACATGAAAACATTAAGCAAAATCTACGACAAATATGTACACTGTCAGACACATTTTAAAACAACAAAATCACAGTTATGATACATAGTATACATTGTTGAGAATCAGTCACATTTTGGAGGTTCATGAAGGTGGATGGTCACCACAGGCTCCACCACATTTTCAACAAAAAGTTTGCGCCTTTGACCATTCACTTTCATTATCCTACCATCTTTTGGATCCTTGATTTCAACAGCTCCAGATGGGGATACATGCTCTACCATATAAGGTCCCTCCCATTTGGATCCCAACTTGCCCAAGAAAAATTTTAATTTAGAATTGAACAACCATACCTTGTTGCCAGCAGTGAATTCCTTCCTCAGCAAATGCTTGTCATAGAAGGCCTTGGTTTTCTCTTTGTAGATCCTAGAAGTAGAGTATGCTTCCAATCTTAGCTCTTCCAGCTCTGATAACTAGAGCCTCCTGTGCATGCCAGCAGAAGTTAGATCAACATTCATTGATTTAATAGCCCAATAGGCTCTATCTTCTAACTCTACTGGCAAGTGACATGCTTTGCCATTCACCAGTCTGAAAGGGGGCATGCCAATTGGTGTCTTATAGGCAGTCCTATAAGCCCACAATGCATCATTAAGCTTCACAGCCCAGTCCTTCCTATCTTCCCTAACTATCTTTTATAAGATGTGCTTTATCTCCCTATTTGAGATTTCAACCTGCCCACTAGTCTGGGGGTGGTAGGGAGTTGCAATCCTATGTGTAACAGAATATTTCTTGAGCTAGCTCTCAAAATTTATGTTACAGAAATGGCTGCCCCCGTCACTGATGATGGCTCTAGGGGTGCCAAATCTTAAGAAGATATTTTCTTTGATAAATTTTAAGACAACCTTATGGTCATTAGTCCTTGTGGCAATGGCTTCAACCCATTTGGATACATAGTCCACTGCCACAAGGATAAAACTATACCCATATGAAGAAGGAAAGGGGCCCATAAAATCCATTCCCTGGATAACAAAAAGTTCAATAAGTATAGGTTGTAGAGGCATGGAGGTTCTTTTTGAGATACTTCGCATTTTTTGGCATCTGTCACAAGCTTTACGATGCTGCCATGCATTCTTGAAGAGAGTGAGCCAATAAAATCCACTTTAGAGCACCTTGGCAGCAGTCTTGTTGCCACTGAAATGGCCTCCACAAGCCTGTTCATGACACATGGTTAGTATGTTGTGGAAATCCTCATCAGGGACACATTTCCTCACAACTTGGTCTGCACAATGCTTGAACAGGTATGGATCCTCTCACATGTAATGCCTGATCTATGAAAAGAATAGCTCTTTATCCATTTTGCTCCAATGTGGGGGCATCTTACCCACTCCCAAGTAGTTCACAATGTTTGCAAACCAAGGTGTAGAAGTGCTAATAGTAAACAGTTATTCATCTGGGAAAGAATCATTGATAGGCAGCCTATCAAACTCCTCAGCTAGGATCCTGGGCAAGTGGTCTGCAATCACATTTCCAATCCCCTTTTTGTCCTTATTCTCAAGATCAAACTCCTGTAATAGGAATATCCATCTAATTAATCTTGGCTTAGCATCCTTTTTTGACAAAAGGTACTTCAAGGCTGAGTGGTCTATGAACACCATTATCCTAGATCGCAACACATAAGACCTGAATTTCTCTAAAGCATAGACAATTGCCAACAATTCCTTCTCAGTTGTGGTGTAATTTAACTAAGCATCAATCATAGTTTTTCTTGCATAAGCAATCACACAAGGGGCCTTATCCTTCCTTTGTCCCAAGACTGCATGAATAGCAAAATCTAATGCATCACACATCAGCTCGAATGGCAAAGAAAAATTAGGTGCTTGAAGGATAGGTGCAGAGGTTAAACAACCTTTTAAAAGCTCAAAAGCCATAAGACATTCATCATCAAACTCAAAGGGAACCTCTTGGCACAACAAGTGACTAAGAGGTTTTGAGATCTTGCTAAATCTCCTATAGAAACCAACATGCCCCAAGAATGATCTGAATTATTTCACAATTTTAGGTGGGGTAAGTGTGCAATCAGATTAATTTTAGCCTTGTCTACCTCAATGCCTCCATGGGAAACCACATGGCCAAGGACAATGCTTTGATTGACCATGAAATGGCTCTTTTCCCAACTTAACACCAAGTTGGTTTCCTCACATCTCTGCAACACAAGGCTGAGATGGTGTAGACATTGGCTAAAGTTGTCCCCAAAAATGGAGAAATCAACCATGAATATCTCTAAAAGTTGATCAATCATGTCAGAAAATATAGCATACATGCACCTTTGAAAAGCTACAGGGGCATTGCACAGTTCACATGGCATCCTTCTATAGGCAAAGGTGCCAAATGGGCATATGAAAGTTGTCGTTTCTTGATTTTGTGGATACACAGAGATTTGGTTATACCCTAAATATCCATCAAGAAAATAATAGAAAGCCTTGCCTGCCAACTTATCCAAAATTTGGTCAATAAAGGGCAAAGGGAAGTGGTCTTTTCTGGTTTTCAAATTGAACTTCTGATAGTCTATACACACCCTCCAACCTGAAGTTTCCCTAGTTGGAACAAGCTCGCCAGAATTAGTTTTAATCATAGTAATTCCAGATTTCTTAGGAACCACCTGAGTAGGTGCCACCCATTCAGAATCTGAAATAGAGTAGATGACTCTAGCATTTAACAATTTGACCACTTCTTTCATCACCACTTCTTGCATACAAAGGTTCAATTTTCTCTACATTTCTCTAGAAGTTTTGGAACCCTCTTCCAAGTAGATTTTATGCATGCACACAGCAGGGCTGACGCCCCCAAGGTCAGCAATAGTCCATTATATTGCTCTCTTATGCTTCTTTAAAACACAACAATTCTTCCTCTTGCTCATCAGTGAGAGAGGAAGAAATGATTATTGGCAACTTTTAGTTTGCCTCCAAACAAGCATATTTTAAGGTCTTAGGCAGCTGTTTCAACTCCCCATTAGGTGGAGATATGAGAGAAGGCAACCAAGGTGCCTTTGATGGTGGTGGAAGAGGCAACACAGCAGGTTTCCATGACGGATATAATTTTATTGGCCCAATAACAGAAATTAAGGCTTTCACCTCTTGAACCATGGGTGTCGGGTCTTCTCTTCCATAATCTCACATATCACATTCTTAAAAACATCACCAAAACCATCACAATGTACCAACTTGGGCAAAGTCTCTTCCACAAGCTCATCAAATACATGAATTAAAAAGCAATCCTCACTATCCAAGTAAGGCTGACTGGCTGCATTGTAAACATTCAATTTCACTTTCATGTTACCAAAAGATACCTCCATTACTCCTGATCTACACTGAATATAAGCATTGGTAGTGACCAAGAAAGGCCTGGCCAAAATCATAGGAATAGAGGTGGTGCACTTGCTTGGCTCCATGTCAAGCACCAAAAAATCTGCTAGTTAGAAAAACTTATCAACCCTAACTAATATATCCTCTATCATTCCCACAGGCCTCCTCTAAAATATGTCAGCTAGTTGTAGTACCACATGTGTAGGCTTTAATTCTCCCAAGCCTAACTTCTCATAAACTGAATATGAAAGTAGGTTTACACTAGCTCCCAGATCTAACAATGCCTTCTCAATGGTATGATCCCCAATGATGTAGGGGATTGTGGGAACTCCAGGGTCATGCAGCTTGGTTGGGGTTGCAATGGACAACACTTGGTTCCTTTTCTTAGCACAAAAGACCTTCTTGGATAGGTGTATCCTAGACTGTCTTTTGTGGGTGCATAATTCTTTCAAGAACTTTACATAGGCTGAAACTTACTTGATAGCATCAAGTAAAGGCAAGTTGATCTTTACTTGTTTGAATGTTTTTATCATCTCCTTCACTTTAGCATTCCCCTTGTTGAAAGGAGAAGGTACCTGAAGTGCATTGGGAAATGGCAAATGGGGAACTGCTCTCCCATTTGCTGCCTTAGCAAGCTCATCAAATTTTTCTTTAATTTTATTTTCAATTTTCTGTTGGGGCACAACAACACCCCCCTTATTTCTCGTATGTTGCTCCTACTACATATCATCATGGGCTGCACTCTTCTCATCAGGTTCAACACCAACTTGCTTATCAACCAGCCATCCACTCCTCAAAGTGGTGACAGATTTGGCTTCTTCATGTGAAGAAGTCTTACCCACCATATACTGCCATTTTGGGTTGTTCATGGGCTAACTAGGCAGTCTTCCCTCCTCTCTCCAAGTCAAAGAATTAGACAGCTGAAAAAGGTGATCTTCTATCTTTTTAATACTTTGGCTATGGGAGTTAACAGTTTGTGACAAAGAGCCTAAATTCTGCAATGAAGCCAGAACCTGCTCTTCAAATGTGAGGAATCTAGAGGGTGTTGGGGCTGGTGCACTTTGATGCACAGGTTGAGCCATTGGCTGGGCCATAGGCTATTGGTATTGGGGCCTTCGGAAGTAGTTCTGCTGGTATGGCTGGGCATTCCTATAAGGCATAGGATGCTATTGTGACTGCTGCTGCTGCTGGTTTGAAAAGTTATCTTGTCTCCACCTCAAATTGGGGTGGTTCCTCCAATGATAACCAGTAGTAGGCTGCTGTCCATAGGACTAAGCAGCATTCACATGTTCCATCACAAGGTCTGAAAATTAGGCAGCAGAGGGACATTCCTCAAAGAAGTGAGTGGGAAATTGGCATATCACACATGCCTCTTCCACTTTGGCAACCATTGGAGACTGCATTGCTCCCATGAGCTTATCAAACTTTTAAGTCAAGCTGTCCACTTTCCTTTCTTAATAATTATATCCACTCACCTCATACATTTTCCCTCTTGTAGTGGTCTCTCTCACCAATCTAGCAGGGGTCTCAAAGTCTCTTGACAAGGTCTTCCTTTGCATGGAGTTTTCACTAATGATATCAAACAACTCCCAAGCCTCATCAGCTGTCTTGTAGAGGTATGTACCATCACATGAGGCATCAACCATATCCCTACTCTTGGGACCAATTCCTTGATAGTAACTTTGAACAAGTTGCCATTCAGGAATTTGGTGATGGGGACATTGCTTCAAGAGTTCTTTAAATCTCTCCTATGCTTGGTGAAAGTCTTCAGTTGGGGCTTGAGCAAATGAAATAATGCTCTTCCTCAGCTGACTTGTTTTGGACATGGGGAAAATTTTGGCCAAAAGCTGACATTGAAGGTCATTCCAAGACTGAATACTATTGGTTGGGAGCATTGACAACAAAGTTCTGGCCCTATCCTTTAATGAAAAGGAAAGAGTCTCAACCTGGTTGCTTCCTCCCCCAAACCTGCAATATTGAAAGTAGTGTACAGTCCTAGAAATTCATCAATGTGCTTGTATGGGTCTTCTTTTCTCTGACCATGGTAAGAGGTAACATCTGGATGATGGAAGATTTAATCTCATAGTTCCCTTGGACAGTAAGGAATTGAATGCAGAAGGGGGAATTGTACACCCCTGGTGCATTGAATTCTTTCAATGTCCTAGGTTGCTCACCCATTGTAGAATTATCACAATCAACCACAGGTGTGTGTATGGGTTGCTTACGTCTAAGAAGTCTCTCAACTTCAGGATCTAGAGGAGCAATCTCAGGATTAAGAGATCTCCTACCAAGCATACACATAGCAGAAACTAGGTACAACACAGAAAATTACAGCACAGAATTCAGCAAAATAGATACACAAATACACAACTAATGCTACAGATCTAGAAATGTAAACATAGGTAAGAAATGTAAACTTAAGCACAACTTGCACCTCAAATTGGCACAATGCTCCTTTCAAAACAACAAATCCAGATCTGCAATCTCAAAATTAAACTACAAAAAACTACTTAAGGGGTTTAGCCAACCATGATTGGCTGAGAAGAGAATGGGAGAAGAAAGAAGAGAGAGGGAATTTTTTTGGAGGGAAAATGGAGATCGAATTTGGCTCTGATTCTCTCAATTTCTGGATGCTAGCTCTGTAAATTCTTCAGGCTTTTATACTCTTCCTCTCTGTCCTTAAATCTGTTTTAGTCAATCAAAGCTCAAGAGAATAATTCAGTTATGCTAATGTGGCTGATTTCTCTTCTAGAAGCTCTTCTCCCATTGGTCCACGACTGGTAAACACATGTAAGGCAATTAGAGTTCCCATTCGTGCCCATTTGTATACCAAAAATACCCTCAGGGGTTGTTGACATGCTTTGGAATGTGTGCACAAAATTATGAAGTTGGCAACTGCTGTGAAAGGAACTGGGAAGTTCCTAATTCGAGTGTCGAGAGGTTCAGGAAACCTCTCGATAGGTTCTCAGTCTGTTTTCTCTTCATTTCGATAGGTTCATGTGGCTTTCAACAAGATTGGGGACTTCTCGACAAGTTCTCTTGAACTTGTTGACAGGATTGACAGCATTTCTTATCTTCTATCCAGTTCTTCATTCATCCTCTCAACGGGTTATAATCAACCTGTTGACTTGTTATACTGCTTCAGTTTGGCTCTCAACAGGATCTTCTAAACCTCTCGACAAGTTGGTTCATCCTCACACTGATGAGCATAGCTTCAGGTAAGTTGTCGACAGGTTCTCTTACATTGCTCGACAGGTTCAGTTGAACCTCTCGAGTTCCCCTGCACCTCCAAGTATCCTCTCGGCAAGTTATATTGCACTTCTAGAACCTCTCGACAGGCACTAGGGAGCTCTCAATAGCTTCATATATAACACCCAACCTCTCAACAGCTTCATCCCCTTCTCTCAGAACCTCTCAACAAGTTGACTTTTAAGCATCAGGACCTCTCGATAGGTTCTCTCATTTGCTTCCATAGCTGGCATAATTCTGGGATGCTATTCTTCATTTGTTCAACACTCAGCAGCCCCTTGGTGGGGTTTAATCTTCATTCCTTACAACTGCACTTGGTCCCAAGCACCCCCAGTTGGGCCCTTGACCTTCTCATGAACTTCTAAAGCTTTGTGGACTATTTTATTGGCTGGCCTTTGGGTTGTCTTAGCACATGTTGAGCAGCAGATTGCTTCTTTGACCTTTTTAGATGGATGTCTGTACTATGGCTGCAATTTATTGCTTATCTACAAAGCACGCTTAGAACACCTTATTAGTCAGCTCAAGGGTCCATTAAAGGTCAGGTTGAGAGGTAAAAAATGATATTTTTCACTACTTAACACACATCCGCATCTTATTAGTAGCAAACTAAATCCTAGCATCGTTAAGTTAAGGGTGATAAAATGGTATGTTCAGTGACTGATCAATAAACTGTTCACTGATGCATACATCTCCTGCTTATCGTCAATTGAAATTGTTGGAGTTCTAAGCAAGGATAACTGTTATAATGGAAAGTATGGATAAGAGATTGGTAATTTTAGAAAATCATAATGACTTTGTGATGGCCACCTTAGGTGGCTTAGTTAATTTAGTTAGTGTACAAAATTAGTTTAAATTTTTAACCTTTCTTTTGAAAATTCCAAAGGGATTTAAAGTTTGTAGGTAACTTCACTGAAAACCTTCAGGAGACTACAACTCCTCCACTAGGGATCACCTAGGGGTTTAAAGGCTACTTACATCTGCTAAATGCAATCGTGCTCCCTACGAAAGTGGCAATTTAATTTTAGTTTAGAATATTTTATGTTTCCTTGTTTGCTAGGGACTAGCAAAACGTAAGTTTGGGGGTCTGATCAGTCACATAATATACCATTTTATTATCCTTAACTTAGTGATGCTAGGACTTAGTTTGCTACTAATAAGTTAATGATGTGCAGATATTAATAAAAATCGGTAAAAGAGAGCCAAAGTGTTAATATTCGTCAAAATTAACTCAAAAGAGCAGTAAAAAGATGATTGAACCAAAAGACGAGTCATCGCCTACTGAAAACTCGTGTTTTACGATTTTACGGAAAAAGACTGAAAATCGGAATTTACGATTTTGTAAGAAAAGCCGCTCAAGAGTAAAGTACGATACAAGAGAAACTATGAATCGCAAATAAAGAATTATTCACTAGAAGCTGTGCTGAGAAATTGAAAATCATCATTTACGATTTTCTAAGGAAAACTATAATAGAAGAAAGAAAATCGTGATTTACGATTTTACAGAAAAGGCTTCTTGTTGCTAAATATTGTTGTTGATGATCATGTGAGAGTTAACACCGCCATCTATAAAATTAGAAGATCTCTGGAAGAAGAAGTCTAGCCAGTCATGGATCTGAGAGATTGACAAAGGAGATTCTTAAAGGACTCTGCTGCTAAATAAAAAGGAACAATCCAGAAGCGCATCAACAGAAGGAAAGCAAGTAAAGATAAAATTAGAATTGGAGTTATAATAGGAATCGTTTTATTTCTTTTATCAGAATTATAACTTGTAAACCGACTGCTTATGATCTATAAATAAGAGAGCCCAGTGTAGGAATAAACCATCGAAGAAATTCTCAGCATCAATTGACGACTGAGATTGGGTTTTCTTCTGATCAAATTTAGAGTAGATTTTTATTGCTTTGTAGATTAGATATCTAATGTTTCTCAAGAGAAATTGACAACTGCAATTGGGAGCTGAAGATTAGAGTAGATATCTATAGTTTCTCGGAAGCAATTGACGACTACGGCTGAGGGGTGAAAGATATAATTTTATTGCTTTCTAGTTTAGATTTATTTTATTGCAATTTCTTACTTTGTAAACATCTTCGAATTTTAATTTAAATTTAAGACTTAGGTTAAAGTTTGTAAATTAGTATAACGGTTTTTACTTTTTCATCTTCAATTTTCTAGAATTTGATTGAAGCCCAAGTTTTAGGAGATTGTTGATTAGATTAAATCTATATTGATAGAATTTTAGTATTGATTAGTGACCAATGCTAGGAAAATTGATATATAGTATAACAGTACTGTTTAAATTCATAAATATCCGATAGTTGAAGATTGTGATTGACGACCATAATCTGAACAAGGAAGATTAGGATTTATTTATTACAATTTAGATTAAGAAACAATTCTTTATTCGTATTTCTCCAGTTGTTTAGGAACTTAAAAGATAAATATAAGTTTTCAGAAAAATTAAGTTAATATAAAAAATCCTGTCTTCATGGGACCAATCCTATACTAGCTTTACAATTTCCATTGTGTGCTTGTAATAGGTTAAGACTTTATTAGATACAAATATAAGTAGCGATCACTGTCCCATCACATAACCACTAAATTCCTACCGCGTGACCAAAGGGAGGCTCAACCAATGTCCCATCCTGAAAAGCAAAGAGCCAAACCTCCCAAAGGTCCTATCACGACAATCGGCATTGTCCCATCGCACAATAATCGCCAGACTCCACCGCAATAGAAACATACACTCACCGACATAAGATAAAGGGAAACCCTCCACTGTCCCATCATGCCCATAATTAGTGGGCCCCGCCACGGCAAAAACTAAAAGAGAAGAAACACTCTGGCGTCCCATCGCGTGACCACCACTGGGACAATAGCTCGCAAGTCCCATCTAAAGTAAAAGCCTCCCGCCAATAGTAAATCAGGTAAGTATCACCCCTTTCACTCGATATTCTTTGTTCAAATATAAGTTAGTTAATGTTAAGTCAAATATTTTCAAAACCCATCTCTCTCGACTCGTGAATCACTGTAGTCCTCCCATAAGAGATAATCATCAGTATTTGCCAGAAGATTAGACAGAGTATCCAGCATACCATATGTCGTCTTGACAACCACATAAACGGTCGAGCCCACAAATCCTGCTCCTGTGGATCTGCTCAGCAATGTCTCGGAAGCCATGTTTTTCATCGTTTTGCCATCGAATTGATCTTAATTTAAAATCCCAAACTTTCAAAAAATGATAATAAATAAACCCTCTATCTATCAAACTTCTCTTCTCATCACCCTAATCCATTCCTTCCCCTGGAAAACCAAACACCGAGTATACTCAACTTCAAGAAATCACAAATGTCCATTGTAAAGGGACTCCTGACGCATCACTGGTGTGAGCAATGGCGTGCTCGACCTAATATGACTTGCGAAAGCCTTCACCATCATATTACATCATATTATCTGATCACTTGAACTTGTCTCTAGACGTTTGTATGACGCCCCCGGTACCTTGACTGTTTCCTCCCATTTGACTGCCACTTGTAGCAAGGCACGACATGTGACGGGATGCCACTTACACTCACGAATAAGGATATGTAGATTTCCCCTCATTTCACTGCCACTTGCAACAGGTAGCGATATGCGACGGGATGCCACTTGCTCCTGCAGATGTGGATACGCCTTTCGACAGCTACCATTAGGCCCCCGATCGCTCCACCTTAGCTTGCGCTGATAGATAAGAAAGTCAAGCATTTCATGTCAGCTCCCCGATTAACACTTGTGATCTCTCAAAGAAACGAGAAGACACCTCAAAAGAGGGTTGTCTACTTCTTCGACGCATTCTTATTCCATAAGAATGTGCCGAAGAGGGGCATCTATAGACACCTTAATTTTTCCCTCTCGGAGTACAAAAACTTGTTTGGTCAACCTTTGACCTTGCCCATGATCTCCAGAAAAGCACTAACCTTCTCCGAAGACTTTAAAACCCTGAATACGGGGATCATATACTAAAACACTAGTATATGGTTGAGACCCAGGCTACAACAATAACTTTGTGGCTCAAACCCAACCCGACCCAGGAAAATCCCGAATTTCGTGAACATACAGTAGCACAGAATCGATTCCATGCGTGCATACAAGTGTGAAATTGGTCCCACTTAGACCTGGTTCACTCTTCCCGAGCACCGCCTTAAGACCTGAATTTCACGCAAGACACTATGTGCTTAATCCAATTCCACGCAGACACGGATGCACAGAGTTAGTCCCACTTGGACTAGGGTATGCCTTCATACACTAACCAAAGTCCCCGATCCCACGCATATACACTTACGCGGAATCGATTCCACGTGTGTTCATACACGCGAAATCAATCCAGATTTGACTGGGACTATACTCCCCAAACTTCCCAGGGATCCGAATCCCGTGCATAACCCACTGTGCGAAATTTGATTCTGCGTGCCAACGAACGCGCAGAATTGGCTCCCAATCGAACCCAACCTTTAATTCCTTAGATTGCCTGAACTTTCGATCAAGCGCATACGCCACTACACGGAATTGGTTTCCTAGGCATACTAGAATTAGGGCGCCCAGTTTAGAGGCCGACTCAAACTAAATTAAGCGCATACACCACTGCGTGGAATTCAATTAAGCTCAGCCTGTCGCTAATCGGTTGCTTATTATGTATTATAATTATATTAAATTCAAGTCTTAACCTATGTCAAGCGCACAATGGAAATTGCAGAGCTAGTATAGGATCAATCCCACTAGGAAGTTCATTATCTAATTAATTCCTAGTTTATATCTTTTATCTAAATCTCTATCTTAAAAACTTTTATTTATCTTTAAGATCTAATATATTGGAGAAATATGAATAAAAGAATGAGTTATTAAACTAAAGTACATAAAAATAAATCCTAATCCTCCTTTAGATTAAGGTCGTCAATCTTAATCTTCAGCTTTTGGATATTTATGAAAATAAACAGTACCGTTATACCATATTTCTAGTCTCCTAGCATTGGTCGTCAATCAAGTCTAAGATCCTATCAATACAGATTTAATCTAATCAACAATCAACCTGAAATTTGGGCGTCAATCAAACTCTAGAAACTGAAGATGGAAAAGTAAAAATCGTTACACTAATCTGCAAATTCTAACCTGAGTCGTCAATTCAAATTAAAACTTGGAGATGTTTACAAAGCAAATAAAATCTAAACTAGAAAGCAAAGTAAAATATATCCTTCACCCCTCAGCTGCAGTTGTCAATTGCTCCTGAGAAATTACAGATATCTACACTAATCTGGAAAATTATAATTCAAGATTTTCTATTTTCAGTAGGCTTTCAGCTAACAATTTCTTATTTTGGATCGACCGCTTTCTTCTTTTATCGCTTTCTGAAGAATCGTCTTTTGAAGAATTATGATTTTTCAGCCTTCTTGTTGTTGGCGAATTGTCTTTAACGCTTAATCGTCTTTTTACTGCTTTTTGAGTTCATTTTGACAAGGATTAACACTTAAGCTCTAATTTACTATTTATCTTTAATATCTGCACATCAGTAACTCGTTAGTAACTAATGAAGTCCTAGCATCACTAAGTTAAGGGTGATAAAATGGTAATTTATGTGACTGATCACATGTGCAGAATCAGCCAATCCTGCACATGTCCCCATGCACGAAATTAGCCCGCCCGTTACCTATAAATAGACTCCCTACCCAGCAATCAAAACACATCAATTGAATAATTTTCTCTCTTCTACTTTTTTAGCTTCTTCTTTTTAAAATTTTGAGGTTCTCTTTGAGGTTCTCAATGAAAGGGGTTGAGTTGCCGTCTAGACTTCTAGAATCGCAGACTCTTCCTTAGGAACCTCAGGTAGTCGAGCCAATGGCACTTCACTATTGGTCTCGATTCTCAAAATAGTATTAAAGGAGGAGTGCCCCTTAGCCTAGCCAATTTGCCCAAGGGAGCTTACCGGGGGTACCAGGGAACGGGGCCAATCCTCCTTAGCATAGCGAGCCACCATCCCTTTTTTCTTAGATAGGTCCCAGTAGAATTAGGAAACTAAACTAGTTAGACCTTAAGCAACCCATAGCTACTGAAGTTAGCCGGCCGACATTTAGTAGAGGAGTCAACCCACATCTCCTCGCGTGATCAATGACATGTTGCAGCGTCGATAAATATCTACAGCTGGCGATCGCATTATCCATGTACTTTCTATTTAATATTCGCCTCAATTTCAACAATTTAATATTTCATAATTTATTATTCTATCGCCCCTAGCCAGAATCCCCTCGAACCCAATTGGGCCACTTCTTTCGGGGACTAAAAGAAACCTAAAAAAAGTGCGTACCAACAACCACAAGAATTGTAGATGGCGTCTACTTGAAGATATGGCTTTAATTGACACAACATTCAATGTGAAGGATTATGGAGCCTTATTGGCCAACATTGCTATTCGGTCAACACTCTACGATAAAATTTGTGAACTAAAATGGACCGATGAAGAACTTGTAACCATCAGACAAGAAATAGTTGATGGAAAATGGCCTGAGTTCTCCATCAAAGAGGACGGATTGTTAGTATTCAGATGCCGACTATGCATATCGGATAACGCCAACTTGCGACACACGATATTAGATGAAGCTCATAAATCGATGTATGCTATCCACCCTGGGAGTACCAAGATGTACCAAGACCTAAAGAAGAGTTGTTGGTGGAAAGGATTAAAGAGGGAAGTCACAAAGTATGTAGCGAAATGTCTGGTTTGTTAGCAAGTGAAAGTCGATCATCGTCATCCTCGGTCTATTACAGTCGTTACTAATCCCTGATTGGAAATGGGAGCATATATCCATGGATTTTATCCTTGGACTACCAAGAACATAGAAAGGATATAATGCCATTTGGGTAATCGTCGATCGATTAACCAAATTTGCCCATTTTCTACCTTACAATACACGGTATACAGCCAGCAAGCTTTCAGAAGTGTACTTTAAAGTGATAGTCAAATTACATGGCATACCTACTAGCATTGTGTCAGACAGGGACCCGCTGTATACATCGTAGTTTTGGAAACGCTTCTAAGAGGGAATGGGTTCAAGGCTAGAATTCTGCTCAGCATTTCACCCTTAGACCAATGGGCAAACCGAAAGAGTGAATCAGGTGATTGAAGACATGCTCAGGGCCTGTATGTGGGACTTTCAAGTATCATGGGATAAACACTTGCCTTTGATCGAATTCGCATACAACAACAGTTACCAAGCGAGCATCGGGATGGCTCCTTTTGAGACACTTAATGGTCGTCGATGTAAATCTCCGCTAAACTAGGAAGAGGTTGGAGAATGAGTATTGTTAGTCCTAGAACTAATCAAAAGAATGAATGAGACCATCCAAATTATTTGTGAAAGGTTGAAAGTCGCTCAGAGCCGATAGAAAAGCTATGTCAACCTCAAGAGAACAAGTGTCAACTTTCAGGTGAACTTGATTCACATTTGTGTCTTATGTTTCCAATTAAATGTGTATAATACTGACACCCACCTTCTTTTCAAAATGGAGACCACGTTTTCATTAAAATTTCACCGACCAAAGGCGTGATGAAGTTCGGGGGACGTGGGAAATTAAGTCCACGCTACATTGGACCTTTTGAAATTTTGGGTCAGGTTGGCGAGGTGGCTTATCGAATCACCTTACCTCCGCAATTGTCTAGTGTGCACAGCATGTTCCATGTGTCGATGTTGCTAAAATATGTGAGGGACCCGATGCATGTGTTGGACCATCAACCGATCGAAATATAAGAGGATCTAACCTTGACCGAAGAACCAATACAAATTTTGGATCGCAAGGAGCAACTATTAAGGACCAAGCGGCTTCCCCTAGTGCTAGTAGGATGGCAAAATCGCTCTACCGTCGAAGCCACTTGGGAACGGGAGGTTGAAATCCGCGACCAGTACCTGCATCTATTTGTCGAGGTCAGTCAATTTTAAGTGTGCTGATATGCTAAGGATTAAACATAGTTTTTGTATGGTTGACGAATGTCCCCAATAGTAACCTTAAGTTCTTAAATATATCTCTATAATATCAATGTAGACAAGCGATAGTAGATTCAAGGTTTGAAATTCAACATAATAGTACACAAAAGAGAATCTATTGTGAAAAGTTTGAATACTGTCAATTGATAACAACCAAAGCCAACAAGATAAGCCACAAATGGTTTGAACAACTCACTGTACTGATAGCTTTAAAATTCCAAACTCGCTGCAGCGACCCTTAAAACTCACTGCAGCGATTGATGGGTTTTTAAAGGGGGCCGA
The DNA here is from genome assembly GCA_021018995.1 of Chloranthus sessilifolius. Classification (NCBI taxonomy): domain Eukaryota; kingdom Viridiplantae; phylum Streptophyta; class Magnoliopsida; order Chloranthales; family Chloranthaceae; genus Chloranthus; species Chloranthus sessilifolius. Next base: position 148,955,873 of record CM037584.1, on the reverse strand, counting down.
AACCCCCAATTTTTATTATTTTTGCGATTCAAACGTAATGCCATCTATTTTCTTCATCTCCTGCAAAAAAATAAGGGGTTTTTCCTTTCAAATACGTGATTGTTTCACGTTACCTCCGATAAATCTTCACGAAATCGCTTGCATGCGTCTCCATCAACAAGGATTTCACGATTTGTTCTTCGCATCAAGGTAAACCCTAGATTTTTCTCCCGTTTCAATTCTCATTCATTTCAAATGGCTTCTAAGAAGAAGACTGCATCCAAACTCCTGACTGTGAGGGCTAAATCCTCTAAGCAACCACAACAACCACAAGATGATCCCCCACCGATTCGGGAACAACCAATCCCATTGTGGAACATAAAAGCGTTCGAACCGGAATGGTCCTTTGACCAAAATCTGTTTATCGATGACGCCACGACCACATGGTCAATAAACTACATTAGACAAGCCTGATTGGAGGTGTTACGCACACCATTCCACATGCACTTCTACCCCCACCTCGTCAAACTATTCTTCCAAAACTTAAAAATGAGGGAAAGTGGCCAGCAAATGACCAGCGAAATAGATGGCTGAACCTTCCATCTTGATGTCTGCGACATTTCCAAAGTCATGCGATGTCGTACACATTTTGTAGAAAACCATGGCCTCCTACCACCGCACCCCAAGGAAGTGCCATTCCATTGCATCACCACAAAAATGACTGGTGGTAATCATGGATCTGGCAAATCGGTAAGAAGGATGCAACTACCGACCAAGATGTGGCTATTGAATGACATCTTGCAGAAAAACCTATACCCCCTCCAACACGATCAAGAGAGGCAAGACATCCTCCTACAAGCCCTATTTTCCACACATGAAGATTGGTGGTTTAACGCACCCCAAGTTATTTGGGAAGGCATTAGATATACCAAGAGTAGATGTTGAACACCACAGCCAAGCCATTAACCTCCATCCCATATGCCGCCTTATCTCCCGCCTTCTAGAGGGACACGAGGATGATAAGAAAGATGTCTCTTATGTAGTACCGGCCGACGAACAAAGAAAAAATGATAACAATCAGAGTTATACCAAGAAGATTTGGTGCATGAGTTACCAAAGGTGCCAGGTCGGTGTTTAAAACCGACAACTTCGACAGTTGACAGAGGGTGCTCACCAAGAGGACCCAACACAACCCGCACCTGGAGCTGCACCCCAAATGCCTCCGCCATAACAAGCGCCAGGCCAACCTCAGTAGCCACCTGCACCAAAAGCCAATGTACACACCTTGGCAGATATCAACTGGAAAATGAGCATGATGCAACAACAGCTGACCGCTATGAACCAGCAAATGAACCGACAATTAGACTTCCACAAGGCTATGCTGATAAACGTGATGCAGAAATCGTATGCGAACAGCTCCATCCCATACATAGCTAGGGCAAGAGAGTGTACCTCAGAGTATACAAGAGGCACATCTAGTTCTGGAGCATGACATGGCTATGAGCAGCCAGAAGAGCAACCAAGTGAGCGTACGGATCGATGATGGATCTGATTCTCGATAAACAATTTATCTTTTTGTGGGTTATGATACTGAGATGTTTTGAACAATGGTTAACTTATATGTATAAATGGTTAATTTGGTTTTTGATGATGATTGTAAATGAATGGGGTAAGTCATTGTGACAATTGTAAACTTTTGGTTAGGATATAAATTTTGTTAGGGCGATAAGATGCCTCAAATTATGGAAGGATTCGTAGTGTTAACAGTTGAATTCTTATTTTTATTGATGCCTGCACATGGTTAATTTAAATGTTCTGATTGATGAATAAATCATGGATGTGAACAACACAATTGAATTGGGATGGTATTTAAATGTTCGGATTAATGAATAATGCTACTAGTCAATAGCGTAAACTTTTTTATTTTGAACAATATCATCTTTTGGAGCATGCGTAACATGTTATGGTAGTTGTAAACTTGTTGCATGTGTGAACCTTGCTATTACAATGTCTGGAATATTGTGGAAATCAAAGGTTAAAACTTGCCAAAATGCACCAGGATTCTTTAACAGTCAATTGTACTCGCTAACAAATTTCGATAATCTACTCTGTCCTCACTTCCGAATATTTAATGGTAGACATGTTCAGCGACTTTAGTACGAACCTTTGAATACACACCCGTGTTGTGAACCCTCTTAGCTAGATTTTAATTGTATGATGTAGATCATCAGTAAGGATACTACCCGACGGTATGCCTTCCGTCCCCAATAACCGTCGTCAATTTTTGAGGACGAAAATTCTATTAAGGGGGGAGGATGTAACACCCTAGAAAATTCAATCTCAATTAGTGTGCTTAGTATATACACGTGTCCAAAGACTGAGAGCAATCGGTGCCTTGGATTGAAACCAGTCACGATATTAAAATGCAAAGTGTGCCCTTGTAATAAGGTGCATATATTAAATTGTGTAATTACTACACAAGCTCCTTGAGAGCACTCCTAGTAAAGAACTTGACTGGCAAACAAAAGGTCATGAGATCAAGACTTGTTGTATACATTGGAACCTTAGCTTTTATTTTATTTTATTTTAGACCCATACACCATGCTGGATGTGCCGGCCGCACACCGAATCAACACCCATAACATACGAAGCAATCTCACACATAAGGTTGCATGCGTTGTTAAGAGAGTGAATTGAGAAAGAGGAAACCGAAGGGAGAAGAGAAAAAAAACCCATCTCCTTCGTCAAATCCTTGTGAGATCTCAACTATTAAATCAGTTCTAATCCTTCTCCTCCTTTGACTCGAACATCTGTACACTTTCATCATATCAGAACTTCGATTTCCATACCGTCACGATTGAAGCGGAGAGAGATCGAACCATCGGATTAAGAGATCTCGACACCGATGATTGGAGACTTCACATGCGAAAAATCTAAGAAGGTAAATGTCTTAACAAGATCTTAAAAAACTAGGTTTCTGACATTTAGAACCTAATTGTCCAGTTTCGGGATCTCATGCAAGGAATTTTCGAAGATTGGGCGCGTGAGAGGCGTAGACGCCATTTTTCTCCGATTCTGAGGATTTCGAACGTTGCATGCGCGAGAGTTTAAGGTATATATGCACAATTTGATCGTGTGGCATGAAACTAGGCTAGATTATATGCTTAGGATGGATAATTATGTGGAGAATTAGGTTTTCAGACTTAGAAGAAAGAACTAAGGGGCTACAAGTTCTGAAGAACTCGCTGCAACAACCTTGCAACCTCACTGCAACGAGGTTTCTTCTGAGTCACTCGCTGTAGCGAGTGCACCTTGAAAATTCAACCTATTGTAGCTCAGGTAAATCTCACTGTAGCGAGTTAGGTGCGCCATTGGGACACCTGATGAGCTCGTTGTAGCGACTATAGGAGCTCGCTACAGAGAGTTGCCCTGTTCTTGAATGGTTATGTTTTTGGTATGCAAATGCTAAGAGGACTTCGCTTCATACAAATCCTCTTCACTAACACTTAGTATATGAACATGTCATGATCTAGAATAAATGTGGGAGACCATTGATGGGAGCTTCACTTTGAATTATTCATTTGAATTCTGCACGACTCAACATTAAGGTAGGGAAAGATTTCCAATGCAAGTTATGTTTACTTCGATTCATGGTCACTAATGATGTCCTTGCATGAACTTGTGATTTTGGTATCGCTTCCATCTATTACAAAATTGATATCTTTCGCACATGAACATGATCGTTTACATCTTGGATCTTGGTACGTCAGTTTATTTGAATCATTATTTCCTGACTTCTAAAATCTTACCTGGTTTGATCTTACTTGGAAATCAAGTTCCAAAAGGGAGTGGAGTTTCCAAGAGAGGGGTGGAGTCCTCAGGGTTGATCGTTTCACTACGGGATACTTTGGCTTGATCGTTTTAGTTCCAAGTTAGTTGTAAAGGGGAGTGGAGTCTCCAAGAGAGGGGTGGAGTCCCTGGAGTTTTTCAAGCCTTGTGTCTGCTATGGACTGCTCTGTTCCCACTACGGGAGACTTTGCACTAACGTTCTGATTTTTGATAATATGAACTTCCCTGATATGTATGTGCTCCTTGACATGCTCTATTATCTGATATGCTTTCCTGATATATTTTGTGCCCAATTTGATTTTCGTTGCCCTGATTTGTATCTATTTCGCACATATATTGCATCATGACATGACATGCTTAGATTTATGTTTCCAAATTGAATGCTTTGCCCTAAGCTTTTGATGTGAAATTTTACTCGAATTATTTCAATTCCTTGCTCATGTCTATCAAATAGAATGATAAATATGATTTTGCATTGTCTCTTTTCCCTGTTGAGCTTGAAGTGTAGCTCATCCCTCGACTACACGTCACAGCTGCAGGAGTAAATGCAGGTGTAGATCCAGAGTTGGATTCGGAGTTGGTAGAGGATCCAGATTATATTCTGGAAGAAGAAGAGGATCTGCCACCTGACGAGTTTTCCCCCTAATCTACACTTCCACATTCAATGTAATGTGGCTCATTTGCACATTTTTGTACTCAGTACGTTCTCGGTACTAGACTTACAAATATCTGGTATAGCTTTAAACCACTGTTTAGGTGACGATTAGCCGTCACCGGTGGTCTGTATAGTTTTGTTTATATTGTAGAATGATGGAAATCTTTTTGTATGATGCCATATGTTTAGTTTACAGCTTTGCTTCCGCACTTACTTTGACTTACCGATTGCTTGATGACCCTATCTTCCCAATTAGCCATTTAGGGGAAGATCGAGTTGTCACAATGGTAACAAAGTATCCCGATAAAGAGAATCCTATAATCAGATTTTGAACATCTGATCCGACGGTCCGCTTTTCCCAGAATTGCGCAAGGGGAAAATCGGGCCGTCACAACTTGGTATCAAAGCCTTCAGTGTGAGCATTAAGCATTAGATTCGAAGACGATCCGGTTTTTCCTTGATTTTCGTATAGGGAAAAATCAGGTCGTCACAATAAACATAGGTATTGTAGGTCATAAATGAAAAATGTTGATCTCAGGAATTTATCACAGTGTTCACAGATTTCTAGGTCAACTTATGGTTATAGGTGCATCTTTGGTTTGAATACATAACCTAGTATAGAATAGTTTTGTTTCTTTGCATAGAAATTTTCATAGACATATGGACCTGAGATTACATGTTTTCTTTGATGAATTGTTCATGAAAAATCTTATAAATTAATCATTATAAGCTGGTTTGATCATGATTAGATGAATGGTCTTGATTGGTTTGATTTATAGATAGCTTGTATATGAATTGCCATTAAATGTTTGCATGATTACTTATAGATTTTGAATCGATTTGTGATATGTCTTAGGACTGAGATATACTAAGAATTATAAGTTATATCTCAAAGAATTTCGGCCCAATGATTAGTTTGATACGTGTGCAATCGGATGGTCACGATTTATAGACTTGATAGATAGCTCGATTTGCATGAAACATATAGTTTAATGCTTGTTTTGCTTATGCAATCTTGATTGTGAATTTAAATTCTTGATGAGAATAAAAGAATTAGCCAATGTTAGAATGATGGGATAGATTTCCGATAGTTGGTCATGGAAATGGAATGGTGTTAGATGCATGGATAAGAATAGATGCATGGATAGGAATGAATGCGATATATAGGCTATAGAAAGTATGTTGATTATAACTTAAATGTTGATCGAATGGATTTGAAAGAATAGTGATTTTTGTAAAAGGATTTCTAAAAATAAAATGAGTTTTGAAAACGTAATCGTGCCTGGAAATTTAGGCCTAATCAGTTGGCTCTTCAAAGCCCAATCCGAAACTGTAGATAAATTGGTACCCGATGACTAGGGTAATACCGGCAAATAATTAGTGCCGCTTAAATAGATAAAATAAACCCGAAAGAGGTCCCAATGAATCTGAGGTTAACTTAGGAATGTCCTGGACCGAGACCCAAAAAATTGTGGCATTAGATGGACCACTAGGTGGACCCCATCGAAGGCCCAAGGTTGTGTACCTTGCAGCCCATAGCAATCTGTTCTCAGAACAGTGAACAGATTAAATGGCAATAAAATCTGGAAAATTTTTGAAAACTTCTGATCAATACTTTAATGGGTTCCTGATACCCAGTTAAAGTGTCAGATCCGTACCCCATACGGTTTGAAAGTTACAGCACCCGGAGCACAAAGCAACGAAGCTGCCCTGTTGCACCTAAAAACAGAGTTGTAAAAAGCTATGATTTCCATGCTCAACACCTTATTGAAAATATCTAGCATAAATTGAGAAAGGACCCCAACCTGTTCTTAAGGCTTGGGAAAATTTTCACATGACGATTCGATAAGAATTTTTGGCAAGAAAATCGTACAAATTGTAGCACAGAATTGCAGAATATGGCACCCAGCTAGAAAATAGACCTGACCTTTGATCGGATAGACTTGATTACATCCTGATATCTTGACCTTCGACCCTTGAAATGTAAAAGAAAAAGTTAGGTAACTCATGGATCTTTCAAAAAATCCATTGAGTGCTCGATTCCAATGTCGGCACTAAGAGTTACAGACCCGACACTAAGGCCCAATAAATCTTGCACAAAAATCTGAAAAAATAGGATATACCATAATGATCTGTTGACCATGATCAATCCGGATCATATTTTTGAGTGCCACCACCAAGGAATGATGCGATTATCAGTGCTCTTTAACTTGGTTTTAAAACACTTGAAAATCTATCAGAGTTGAAAATGGCAGGCAAATTACCACATACTGCCCGTCACACTTGTGGAAAATTTGAAATCTAAGAGAATATGATCCAACAGTTGGACCTTGAACTGAGACCCATGGATAATTGGGAAAAGCCCAATCACATGGTCATTATGAAGCTAACCTGTGATAAGAGCTATGCGGATTTGGTCAACTAAATTAAAAGTCCCGGTCTAATCTCTTGGTGACCTAATAAGGCCCAATACTAAATTCTTAGTAAATAGGATTGGTAAAATGAATAAGAGCTTGTTAAAAGACCCAGCTCATGTCTCGGTAAGTCTTAAGTGGTTTTCTAAGACACGAGCCCAGACCAAAAAATTTTGTTAAAGGCCCATAATTGATAAATACACATGGCCCGGACCCAGAAAAAGGCCCGTGTACCTAGTTTAGATCTAGTAACGGCCGAAATCGTCTAGGAATGGCCCATTGGACCCATGACTCGTTGGACCTATAACATATTGGACCCAAGACCCAAGTAAGATTCTATTAGGAATAGGATGGACCCAAGGCCCATTACCGAAATCATGGGATTAGTAATAAACAATCAGTTAGTTAACTTGAATAAATAGGTGTTTTAGAAACAATTACCTTGATGCCTTAAAGAAACATTGTAGACACAACTGAGTTTTATTTTATCGACGATGATAAACATAAGTCCCCCTTTTTGAACTTTAAATTGAGGTAACACTTGATACAAGTATAAGCCGACGAGATACTCTCTTAGGATCAAGTCATGTGATTTGAAACTCAGAATTTACTTTTGCTTGCACATGATTGGACATGAGTTTGAATGTATAAAATGCAGTATGTGAGAGAGAGATTCCTAAATATGTGTAGACTACTAAACATAAGATACAGATTCTAATTGAAATGCATACCTCGAATCAAATGATTGATAGATTTGTGATATAATTGAACAAGAATACAAAATTTTAATTGCTTGACTGAAATGATTAATAGATAAGGAATAGTGAAATGATTGAACATATAATGTAGAATACTGAATATAGGATACTGATTCTGATTGAAGTGTATAGCCTGAATCAAATGCTTGATCGATAAAGTGGATAGTGACATGCTTGAACATGAATTTGGATACTGAATATAGGGTACAAATCATGATTTGAAATGAAATGAATGAATCATATGGTTGATAAATAAAGATAGGTGACATGCTTGAGTATTAGTTTGAATTTGTACTTGTACATGTACCTGAATTTGAATTAAAACTTAATGAAAGATAGAATTTTGAATACAAAATTTTCAAATACAGTATATGAAAGACCGAAATGTATACAATAAGTAAATTTTATTACAGAATATTAAAGACAAAAATTTAAAGAATACAGAATCTTGAACACAGTATATGAAAGATAAAATCTTGAAACATATACAGAATATAGAAATATGATTACAGAACCTCTAAAATTGAGGTACAAAATACAGAAATACGATTACAGAACCTTAGAAATTGCGGTATAGAATACAAAAATGTTGATTATAGAACCTCAGAAATTGGGGTATATAATACAAAATTTTGAATACAGAATAGGAAAGATAGAAATATAGAATTTTGAACATGAAAGATAGAATTTTATAATATAGAAATCTGAATAAAGAAAGATTGAATAATGCAACCAATACTTAAATTTAAAAGTGGAAAGACGATACCATACAGAATACAAAACAGGACCTCACATAGCTGATCATTGATCTCACGAATAGGCTCATATGAGCACCTCATATATGAAAGGATTTTTTAAATCTCAGCTGAGGATAGGGTCTAGTTAGACCAACAGGGTCATTGATCCCGTCTTGCTAGACTAAATGGCAGAGTGTCGGCCTTTGTTTGTGCAAACATTGGCATACAGTATATAATACTGGACCATGGTTGGTGTTTGGTTTCAACACTGAATTAATTAAAATAATCAAATAATTAACCCATAAATTATGAACTTAGTTATAAGCACATAATATCTAAAATAATCTAAATTACACTTGATAATTTCAGCAGGATTGTAATGAAACTTGTAACTTGCGTTTGATAATATCATAATTCTAAGTATTTTTCTAGTTAATATTATTGCAAGTAATCTATTGAATATCATACCATGCTTAGATTGTAAATCTCTTTATTTCTTCCTTTAGTTATGAATTGCACACCATGAACTGCTAATATTTCCATTAATGTTTACTTTCATGTTAAATAGAAATTGCTTATGTTATTTGTACTTAAAATTTCTGCTTAATGCTTGGTTATGCTATCACAACTGCATGAAACCCCATATGCACTTGCACCTTTTGAATATTCTCATACTACTTATACTAAAAACTAAAAACCTATTACAACTCTAACTAAGACTTTATTAAGCTTCATCGCTTACGGCCGTTTCATAACCCTAAAATTTCAAAGGCTAGTTAACAGCCACCTAGCCAGAGTTAGAGGAGCTGGACATGGAAGGATCCCTAAGCGATCAAAGAGTTGATGGAGCTCATTTTATCTATGGAGCTACCAGCACCTGCACTTGGTCTTGTTAGGATCTTTCCTTTATTTTACTTCTGGTGGTTTTTTTTAAGTTCAATACTTTTGAAAATTGATAATGTATCTTTGTATTGGAACTTAAATGACATGGATATTTTAATGTTTATTTGGAAAAGTCTCTTACGTTATACTTTCGTTCTCATTCAAAATTGTTATGATCAAGTCGTAATCCCGAACATGCCCGATCAAGTTAATGAAAATGGGAAGTTAAATTGATAGCATTTAACTAATGTTTTCCTGACTACTTTGATAAATAGAATTAATTGTTTCCGCAACTTTAAAGTATTTCTCGCGATATTTAGAAATATATATATATATGGTAATTTACATGAAATTGGGAAATGACTTAGATTGGAAATGCTTGGATATGAATAGGAATAGAAGTGGTGAGCGCCCCACACCCGCCTTGATGCCTCTGTCATGGATTACGCTAGGTCGAGGGTGCGAGAGGCGTGACACATGACCCGATAAAAGAAGGTTCCCCAGGGTTTGATGAAAGTTGCCTTTTCTCGGTCCTCTTCTGCTATTTTGATCTTATTGTACCCAGAAATATTGTACATAAATAAAAGCATCCCATGCTTGGCAGTGTTATCGACCAAGATATCGATGTGCGGTAAGGGAAAGTCATCCTTCGGGCTTACTTTGTTGAGATTTATGAAATCAATGCACATGCGAACCTTTCGGTCTTTCTTTATTATTGGTACAATGTTAGCCAACCACTCCGGGTATTTGGAGACCATGAGAAAACCTGCATTGTACTACTTGATGACCTCATCTTTTACCTTCAACATCCATTCGGGCCTGAGATGCCTCAATTTCTACTTGAGAGGCTTCACATCGGGATACTGTGGCAACTCATGCTCAACCAAATCAGTATTCAGACCTGACATATCCATATAAGACCATATGAAAATGTCTCGGTATGACTAAAGTAAATCAGTCATGCTTTGTCTTTCCTCGGGAGATAGTGACGTTTCAATCTTTGTAATTTTAGGATCCTCCTTTGTTCCCAGATTGACATCCTCGGTCTCTTCGGTGATTGGGGTAGGGTCATTCTCAAAATCAACATATTGCTCAAGGAGTTCGTCGGGGAGATCCTCAGTTGAGACCTCTTCATCTAGGTCCGCGAATCCTACCTCTTCTTGTGTTTCTACAAGAAAGGGGTTGATTTCATGTTGGACATGTTCTTCATGTAAGGCATCATGAATTTTGTTTTTTTCCATAATTTTGAAAAACATATTTTTTTATTATTTTGTATTTTTTCTATTTTCTTAGGTTTTTTCTTTTTTGTGGAGACGAGCCCTTGGCAAGGAGGGTCTCTAAACATGCACAACATTGCTTGCCAAGGGCTATCTTCCCTTTTTATAGGTTTTATTTTTGGGAAGCTAGTGTCCAACTTTAGGTCACTCGAAGCTTCCAAAGTTATGGGAACCAACACTCAATTTCTTACCTGTGGTGTTGTACCCTTACCTGGTTCTATGGGGGATTGGTTATCAGTTACTAAACCAGTTTAGTAACTTATCATCAGTTACTAAACTGAGCTCGGGATTGGTTAGGATGGGTGGCTGGGTCGAAAAGGAGGCAAGGTCTATTTGTTCATCCTAAGGGATAATTTGTGGGTTGGCCGTGTGGGTGTCAGCTTTTTTATGCGGGGTGAGCTGTGTGGCCCCATACTGATTGATTTTTATGACTACTACACTCACAAAGGTGTTTCTGACGTGCGGTCATGGACGAAGTTCTTCTTCTTTAAGGTTTATCCCTTTCACTCTGGCTACGATAGTTCAAGCTTTTTCCTTGCCTTCTTCGACTTCCTTGTCGGTAGGCTTATATCCTAGTCTGAACTTGACCTGTTGTCCCCCTTTTGCTCTAACTAGATCCCTTCTGCCTTGCAAGTGGGGGTCAAATCCTTTTCCTCTTTGATAGCTCCATTTCTGAAGCATCACAACGACTGCCGTCATCCCTCCTCTGCTTCTCAAAGTGACCTTTTTGAGCGGTTTTGATGCCACGGCTGCCACGTCATACTGAAAGCTATGTAAATCTGAATCCTTAGCTATGTGTGGCACATCTAGAACTTTGAGGTTCTCAATGTTATGCACATCTCTCTCCCCTTCTTCTTGTCCTTCACCCAAGATGGTTAAGACCTTTTGCTCCGATATGAATTTAAGCTTTTGATAGAGGGTAGAAGGTACTACCCCGAGCTCATTCATCCACGGGTGCCTTAGTAGTAAATTGAATGTGGATTTGATATCCATGACCTGGAAGGGGTTAGAGAAGGTCATTGGCCCAATGGTGAGCTCAAGACCAACTTCTCCTATGACCTCCCTCCTGATATTGTCAAATCCTCTGGCCCTTGTCTTGGCTGGCCTGAAAGTGGACGGATCGACCCTAATCCTTTTTGCGGTTCTTAATGCGCATACATTCAGTGTTGATCCACTATCTATCCATACCAAAGGGATCACCAGATTCTCAATTTTTATCGTGATGTTGAGGGACTTGGAATGGTTGGGCCCTTCAAACTGAAGGTCAACATCTGAGATGAGATGAAATTAGGAGCCAACACCTGCCCGTTCATCTGTCCTACCTCATCTGGGAAAAGCTTGTCCGAGATGAGAACGTCCGTTAGCGCCACCATTAGAGCTTTGAGATGTGGTGGGGACGTCATTAGTAGGCCCTAAATGGAAATGTGAGCCGGCATTCTCTTAAACTATGTTTCAATTGTGTATTCTCAACTCATTCTATCCAGCGGGTGCACTGCTACGAGTTCTTTTCTTCCCTCAGCCTAGTCCGGTATGGGCATTTCTCTCTTTTTGATTGTCCCCTCATTCCTGTTGTTGGCGTTAGCGTCGGTTTGACTGTAATTGAGCGAGACCTGGAGTGGGTCATATGACGGCCCAAGGATATGAAACGGGGCGGGGATAGGTGTTGGAGATGGATGGAATAGTGGAGGTAAGGAAAAGCCTGACAGCATGTGATTGATGGGAAGTACAACCTTAAGTCTAAAGGTGCCACTTGGGGTTCAGGTTTGGGAAGTAATCGGCCAAATTGAGGGGTTCGACCACCCCTACTGTCTCGTTTACCTGATTCCATTGCCTTGGTGATATGGAATTTTCCCCCTTGGTGATGAATTCAGATGGATCAAACTCTCCCATATCTTCCTCAATCATGTTAATTGTAGGCCCAGGGCTTGTCCCCCCGGCGGGTGTGGCAGGAATGGCACTTGGATGATGTCGATATGATGGTTAGCTTGGGGAGGTGTTAGGGGGATGATCTTTACTGCCTTGATGATGTCTTATATCGCATGCTTTAATGAAAAGCATCAGTCAGTCGAATCCCCCGATCCTTGGTGGAAATTACAGTGTACATTTGGATTGAAGTTCGTTGGGAGCGGATTCGGCTAGAATGGGGTGACCAATCCTTTTTTTATCAACAAAGGTAATAGGGCATTCAGAGGTTGTCCCAACGGAGTGAACACTCGATTGAAGTGGGCCCTTCTCTGCTCAGGGGGGTCAGCTGTGCCCCTGGGCCATTGCCTTGTCTCTATATTGGATATGCTTATGTTGGGGCTTGCTGTATTACCCTAAATTGGAAGGGTGTTGTGGTTGCGCTGGGTTGTGAGGTCATAATTGCTTGCACCTCCACGCCTGCCCTTTTATCTGTTCTCTGCTCTACAAACTTGTGACTCTTGTTTGCTACGGTTTTATTTTGTCACCCCTCTTTGACTGCATCCTCGCATCGGTTGACATTATTTATGAGATCAGTGAAGCTTGCTTTCTGTTAATACACCAGAAAATCCGATATGACCAATAGCGTAGTTTTCGCTATCATTTCTATTTGCTCTTCGTCCGGTATTCAATTTCTCACTTGGGATGCCAGCCTCCATATTTCGAGATACTCATTGAAAGTGTCATCGGATTTTACTTCACTAGAAATCTGACTTACGTGATTCAATATCGATGTAATGGATGTACTGCTCCTAGAACGAGTGAGTGAGGTCTCTCCAGGCTTTTATCAAAGATGGTTCTACAGAAGTGAACCATCGTAGTGTTGGGCCAGTGAGGGTCTTTTGGAAGACCTTAATGAGGATATGCTCATCTTCGCCTTATTGACACATGTCCCCACAATAAGATATTAGGTGGGCAATTGGGTTGCCTATGCCATTGTATTTATTGAATGTGGGTACTTTGAATTTGGGAGTTAATGGTACCACAACAAATAGGCACAGATCAAAAAAATCGATAGCGTGGATCTCTGCTCCTCCAAGCATCATCAGTTGCATCTGTATTTTATCCACTTACTCTCTTAACAATTCGAATTCTCTGGACTACAAGGTGGGGGTGTTCCCCCTACTGGCTGCCCCCATTTGTTCCAAACTGCCTGTTGGTTTGGGAATGTGGACTACGAGGGATTGAAATCAGTGAATGCCCCTACATAGGCCTCACTGCCTTTGTCCTCATCCTCCTCATATTGATGGCCTGCATTGAAGAGTGGTGGTGGTGGGGTGTGATTGGCTGGCGGATTTTGGATGGGTGACTAATGAGGCAATTGCAATTGGTAGGAATTTTGGTGGTTGCGTTGGGGAGGGAGAGGATTTGTGAAATGTGGATGGTTGGATGTTTGTGACTAGTTTCCATGTTGGGCTGGGTATGAAGGGTTTAGGTTGAAATGGTTTGTGTTTGTTTGGGGGGTCAGACGAGATGGGTTCAACATTTGGGGTGAACGGGGTATGCTTGATGGATTGGATTATGTGTGGGGTATTGGGGGAATGTTAGATGGCTATGAGATGTCATCCTTGGGTTTGGGCTGGAATGGGTTTGAGGTTGGAATGATGACCTTTGTGGGTCATTCGGGTAATTCCACGATTGGTGGTGGGAGCCTTGGGAGTTGTGGACTATGGGTGGTTGGTTGGAGTTGGTATTTTGGGTGAGAGATGTTTGGAGATTTTGAAGGGTTTGTTGGAGGTTTAACAGCATTTGGAGTGGATTTGGAAGGCTTTGGGAGGCCTTCTATGCCGTGTATACCCTCATCATCGACATGGGCTCCAGCATGGGGGTGGATGTGGATGGTGATTCGCTAGATGGAAGATATGTATGGGGTGGTGGGAGTGATTGGCTTGAGGTGGTGGAAGAATTGGGCAAACCGAATGGCCCGATGATTGTAAATGGTGGTTGGGTTGATAGGTTTGAGATGGGAATCTTCATCGTGTGAGGATGCGATGGGGATGTTTTTGTATCGGCGGTGGTTGGCTCAACTAGCCAAACCATGGTTTGGAAGCGGGTGGGGGTATGGGTTCCTTGGGTAAGGACCAAAAAATTTCTTCCTCTTCCCCCACGAGGAGGCGGTGGGTATGGTGATGCCGTTGTAACGTGCGGTCACAACGAAGCTCTTTTTTCGAATTTTGATCCTTTGACTTTTTGGAATTTGATTCTTTGATGATTTTTTTTTTTTTTTTCTTTAGTTTTTTTTTTTTTTTTGGAATTTTAGTTTTTTTGATGATTTTTTTGGAGTTTTTTATTTTCCCACTCCCTTTTTCTTTGATTTTTTTCCATGATTTTGGGACGTTGTGCTTCCCTCTAGGAAGGTTTAACATCTCCGATACTTCCTACGGCGAGACTCTAGTGCCCCCTTCAGAATCAAAGAGAGATATCTTTTGATCTTTAAGGGCACTGGGTTGTTCCGCGATTCCATGGACTCTTGAAAGAGCCAATTGAACGGTAAACTCCTTTGACCGGTGAGAGCTTTGAGTATTAAATGTGTAGGAGGTATCGGTGGATTTTAAACCAAGGTTTGAAGGGTTCAGTGGTCTTTTTTGGCTTCCAATCTCAACAAAATAGCCAAGGGCTATGCGTGCATAATAAGCACACAAGGCAAAGAAATCTGCTTCTAAAGCTATGCGTGCATATTATGCACACAAGGCTTCTGGGATTCTTTTTTTTCTATGCGTGCATAATATGCACGCAAGGCTAGCAGATTTCATTTTTTTCAAAGGGCTGCTTGAACTATGCCTTAAAACCTTTGTTTGTAGGGCAATACTTCTCTGAGATTTTTCCTTAGTTGTCGGGTCCCTCCTTACGGCACCTAGGGATACACGTTTCGATTTTATCTATTGTTCTCCCTGGGTTTCGGGCCATAGCAAGTTTGGTAACCCAGCCGATATACCTCCGGTGTAAAACACCTTCTTAGGTGTTTTACACCGGAGGTATATCGGCTGGGTTACCAAACTAGGGCTGCTGCTCTACTTGTGACCGAGGTTGGGTTGTTTTGATGCCTAATTTTTTTCCCCTTTGAAACAAAACTACCCCTTAAGAAAAACCAAATTATTTAGTCCCTCTTTAAAATATTTTGTCATTCATTAGGGATGTTTGATTGAGTCCAATGTTGAGACTTTGCCATCGTCCAAAATGGCTATTAAAGTCCTGTGGCGCCACCACGAGCTGGCGTCCAATGATGAAATATGTTTAAAATAAAGAGACAATGCCAGTTAAGTGACTAGGCAAAAATAAAAAGTGCGGAATTGTAGGGGTAAGTATCCAAACGAAAGTGCCAATCAAGCGACTAGGCGGATAAAAAAATATAACAACACCAAGTAAATTGTAAGAATTAAAATGTGTGAAAGTATAAATGTGTCAGTCAAGTGACTAGGCAAAAAATACGGAATCGTAGGGGTAAGTATCCAAACGAAAGTGCTAGTCAAGTGACTAGGCAAAGAGAAAACATAGTATAGTCACAATGAAGAAAATATGCAAAAGAGGCCAAAAACTTCAAGTAGAAGCTCAACAAAATATCTCCAGCGGAGTCACCATCTGTGCAACCATAAATCTTGTGGACCCATCACGACAATGGATTAATATAAGGAGTCGCCATCCAAAGATTTTGGTGTTCCAGGAAACCCAAATAAAATATAATGAACACTGAAGTGTTAGATTTGACTCCGATCACCAGTCTGCACCAAAGACTCTAGGCAAGGACTTCGGCTACCGATTAGGAAGGTGTTAGGCACCTAATCGGCCCACTTGTAAGTAGTCTTTACTACGGCTAAAGTATAAAATAAAGAGAGGAAATGAGCGACACTTCCCCTTGCCCGAAGGCATGTGGATCCTATTAGCCTCTCCGCGCTATCCGAATTTCGGCGGCGTAACGGTTAAAATCATAGGATAAGGGAAAAGCAACGGAGAAAATAGAGAATAGAAGAAGAAGAGGAGCCGGGTATTTGTGTAGAACTATTCCGGCAAGCTTCCAAATGCAAGGGGGGTAAGGGGATCCCAACTTTGCTAAGGTTAAGAAGTAGGGAACTTTGAAGTATGGAGGTATGAGAGGGGGATTGGCAAGGGTTTCACCTTTGAAAAATTAGAGTGTGCTAAATGAGGGGGAGGGAGTCTCTATTTATAGAGAAAGGGGTGATTAATGGGCTCCTGTGCAACCGTGGGATTTTTGATGATCCCGTCGCGACGATGCACTCCCTAAAGAAATATTTAGAATCACCACCCGGAGCTTTCGGTGTCTCGAGAAACCTAGATCAATTTTTATAATCACCGAAGTGCCACAAATATGACTCTGAATCCGGTCTATGCCAAAGGCTCTTGGGTAGGGGCTTCGGTTATCGATTGGAAAGGTGTTAGGCACCCAATCAACCCGCTTAATACGGTCTCTACTTATGGCCAAAACAAAAATGATATAAAAGGAACAAAAAAGCCTTCCTCTTGCCCAAAGGGCCTTAAAATCCTATTTGTGTCCCTCCGTTCCTACCAAAAATTCAGCGGCGTAACGGCACAAATGAGAGGATGGAGGAAGAACCGAGAAGGTAGGAGAGTAGAGGGGAGAGCCTAAGCTCTCGAGCCCTTGTTGCACCGCTATAGAGCCTTGAGTTGGCTTGCTTCGGTGAGCTTTTGAAGGCTTGTATAATGAGAAATGGGGTTCTAACTCCTAAGGCTTGATAGTTAAGAGGTAGAGAGGGAAGGCTAGGGGTAACACACACCTAACCTAGAGATTTTTGGTGAAATGCTAAGGTCTAAAGGAGTTTTTAAAGTTCTGAAATTTATTTGAGAATAGTGCACTAGAGGAGAGAGAGAGAAGGAATTCCTTAATCTCTTAATTGCAAATTTTTTCAAGCCCTTGTAAAGGGAGGGGTGCCTCTCTATTTATAAGAAAAAGAAAGGTTAGGAGGGTATTTAAAAGCTAATTTGGATTAGCAATTAGGTAATAGGCAATCTAAGGTTTCCTTGGGTTTTTGGAGCCTTAAAAAATATGAAGAGTTGCTCCAATGGTGGATGATAGGGTGGGGCTTTAAACCACTTAAGAGATTGTACATAGATAGTAAATGGGTGCAACAGAACTAGTAAAATACACCCCAAAGGTCAAGATGGTCAACAAGTCAAACCCCAATCTCAAAATTCGAGGCAAAGAACCAGGGTTACTATTCATATGCCTAGCTCAACTATTTGTTGTGCCAAGCATATGTACAGTAAAGCAGTGCTTGAATAGTGCCTAGGAAGTTGGCGGCCCACGGGGGGACCCACCTTAATGCTGGCACAACTATTAGTTGCGCCAAATCCCTAGGGGGGTTGAATTAATTTTACCATTCTGCCCTTGCACTTTAGAATGCGATATCCTCTTGTGTACAGCTCCGATTGGGGTGATTCTTGGCCCGTTGGAAAGATGAGGACTTCTACTTTTCAATGGTATAAGATTCGACTATAGTAGAAGGTCACAGTTAGTCTCGATGCACCAATCTTTATCCATTACTCGAGAAAGTTAGGTTTAGGTCCGAAATGAGGGGCTAAAAGTACTTGAGAAACTACCCCCAAGGTTTAGGAAAGTCCACAAATCAATAACCCATCCTAGAAACCCAGGACCTCAAATTTATAGGTTTTTAAGGCATGCATGCATATTATGCACGCATGCTTTAAAACCACCTCCACAGCCGTGGGTGGATTTCTGGAGAAAAAGTTGGTTATGTGTGCATATTAGGCATACTCATGCGTGCATAATATGCACACATGGTTGCTTATGCGTGTACAATATTCACGTATAGGTTAAACTTACCTATGTGTCTACAATATGCACGCATGGGTTATTTTTTCCATAAAATAAATTGTTTGATGTGTGGGCCCAGGACTGGTCCGGGTTAGGCTCTGGGGGTTCTGATAGATTCTAAAAGGTAATGGGAGATGCTTTCAGAAGCTCGGAGGTGCATTCTTCTTAAAGAACGGGTTGATCACACCTTGGGACAGATTTGGGTGTCTACACGTTGGTACTAATTGGGACCAAATGGGGGGATTATACTACAATCGAAGTACATGTGGCGCAAGTGAAGGTCAAAGCAAAGGTAAAAGTGAAGTGAGTGATAAGATGGAAAAGGCCTTTCCAAATCATGTTAGAGCAAGTGCGTCGCTGCTCACACCAACGACACTAGAGGGGTCACTTTTGGTAAACATCTATGATATCTTAGAGTAGAGTATATTTGATGTTTTGCATCACGCGGGAAAGAAAAGAGAAGTGAGAGATGCATGCAATTTTTTTTTAAATATTGGGTTTTAACTTAAATCTATTCAGTAAAATAAGAAAAAGTGGCTCTTGAGATGACATTTATTACACTTGTTAGGGTAGGATTTGTGAACCTGATCTTCGTCCAAGTTGTCATTGTGCAACCGTGAGATTTGTGACGATCCCGTGGCGGCGATGTGCTCCCTTGCAAAAAATATATAGTCACCACCCGGAGCTTTTGGTATCCCGGGATACCTATATCATTTTTATAAGCACCGAAGTACCATAAATATGACTCTGAATCCAGTCCACACTAAAGGCTCTTGGGTAGGGGCTTCGGTTATCGATCGGGAAGGTGTTAGGCACCTGATCAACCAGCTTAATAAGGTCTCTACTAATGACCAACAGAAAAATAAAGTAAAAGAAAAGAAAATGGCTTCCTCTTGCCCAAATGGGCCTTAAATCCTATTTGTGCCCCTCCGTTCCTACCAAAAATTCGGCGGCGTAAGGGCACAAATGGGAGGATAGGAAGAGCTAAGGAAGAGATAGGAGAAGAAAGGGGAGAGTCGGAGCCCTCGAGCCCTTGTAGCACCATAGGAGAGCCTTGGGTGGCTTGCTTTGATGACCTCTTGAAGGTTCTGTATGGTATGGAATAGGGTTCTAACTCCTAATACTTGAAACTAAGAGGTAGAGAAGGGAGGCTAGGGGATCACACACACCTAGGCTAAGGGTTTTTGATACAAGAACAAGCTTGAAATGAGCTTGGGAGATTCTGGAATTTGGGTGAAAATGGTGTACAAAAGGGAGGAAGAACTTCTCACTTTGAGCTCTTTCTCTCTTAAGCAAATTTTTCAACCCTTAAACCAAGGGGAGGGGGGCTCTATTTATGGGAAAAGGGTGGATTAGAAAAGTGTTTAGATGCTAATCAAGGTTAGAAATTAGGTAATCTAGCATCTAAGGTTTTCTAGGGTTTTTTGAGCCTTGAAATATGTGAGAAGGTCTCCCAATGGTGGATGATGGGGTGAGGCCTTAAGCCACTTAAGGGGTTACAAATAGGTAGTGAATCGGTGCAACAGAACTATCAAAACACACCCCAAAGGTCAAAATGGTCTACAAGTCAAACCCCAATCATGAATTTTGGGGTAAAAAGACATGGTTACTATTCATATGCCTAGCGCAACTAATAATTATGTCAGGTAAATGTACAGTAAAATAGTGTTGAACAATGCTGGAGGTTGGTTCGCGAGGGTGGGGTCCACATTTAAAACTAGCGCAACTAATAGTTGTGCCAGGCTTAATTTCTAGGAGAAGTGGCCTAGCGCCACTATTAGTTGCTCCAAGAAAAATTATAACTGCCGTAACTATTAGTTGCGCCAGACCATTTCTAGGGAGGAATGGCCTGGCACAACAATTAGTTGCGTTAAATCCCTAGGGGGCCCACCTGATTTTACTCTTTTGCCCTCGGGGTTTGGATCGCTATATCTTTTGATGTACAACTCCGATTGGGGCGATTCTTGGACTGTTGGAAAGCTGACATCCTCTACTTTTCAATGGTGTGAGATTTGATTGTATTAGAAGACCATGGCTGGTTCCAGTGCACACACCCTTTTCCAAGGTTTAGGAAGGTTAGGTTTAAGTTCAGAATAGGTTCTAAGGGTTGGGATTGATTTTTAAAGGTTTGGGGCAGGTTCCTAAGGGATCCAAGGTGATTCCTAAGGGTTTGAAAGGGTTCTTAAGGGTTCTAGGGTGGTTCCTAAAGGTTTCATACATGCCATCAAAAGCTCGAAAGTGCACCTTTCTCGAAATGTGTTTCGATCGGGCCTTAGGCCAGATTTGGGTGTCTACAGATTCCCCTCTTTGGTATTCGATCACTAATGATTGAATGCCAAAGAAAAGAGACATCCGAAGAGGCCCAAGGCATTACTGATAGGTCCACTGTATTCAGAACGAACTCCAAACATTGGGTGAGTAACATGGTGAGAAAATGAAAGCCCTGCATGTCAGAAAAATGTTCGTCTCTCAAGGTAATCGGTCCCCAAGCGCTTAGCGATATTATTGGGCATAACCAAGGTGAAATGAGTTGCGAAAGCCCAATAGTTGGGAAAAATGTTCACTTCTCGAGTTACGAAAGCCCGTTAGTCAGGAAAAATGTCCGCTTCTCGAGATAATTTGAAGGTGATTATTGTTTGAGATTCATTCTGAATGCAACAGTTTCGTAAGTAAGAGGGGTGATCAGCCCACATTCAAAGATAGGCGCGAAGTAAACATATGCAAGGCTCCATAGTTTGCGTCCAATCCTACGAGGCATATGATTGCCCCATCTGACTATTCGCGGGTGCCCCTGCTAAAAGCTGGGTTCAAGGTCTTTGGGCGAGCCCCACGATCTCAAAATTTATTTAGCATGACTGCCTGAGCAAAGTGAATAGATGTCATAGCGCTTATTGGGGAGGACGAGCCATTTTCAAAGATGTGCCTCAGATTAACATGACCTAGAGCATTCTGCTTCAACTACCTTGATTAGGTTCAGCCAAACATTGGGTACCCCCCTAAAGGGACACCTAATCCTGGTCTCTGCCAACAATGATCATAAGCCTCATTCAACTATGCATAATCATACACCCATTAGGGGCAATAAGCAACAATAAAGGTGATAAAAGCCCCGACCCGAACCTGTCCGAGTACAATAGGGACAAACGACCATCATACGGATACCCAGACACATGGCATACACTTTACAAGGATATCGCTGCTAATACAGGTTTTAAGCCTGCAAAAAAATTAAAGGGAAATGAACCCTTCTGAATGCATGGTTGCACATAGTTTGACTGAGGCGTAATCTCATCCTCAACAGGTTGGTCTCAACCAACGATTGACTTTTTCCAACGAATCTGAAGCTAAAGACACTAGAGCTCACATGAATCTAAAATAGAGCGCTCATCGCAAAGATTTAGCAGTGGAGTTGACTCGATCGAAACATTGACTGTTTGATCGTGACCGACACCATTGCTCCTACCTTAAAGCGGGATCCAAAGGTCTAAGGAGAACCTTAGACTCAGGACTTTAATATGGCACCACTGCATTACTGATAAATATTGACATTTTACCGCCTTATGCTTATGCATCACTGCGGGGAATACAAATCTATTTTTTATTTTTCTATCTTTTTATGTGATTTTTTTATTTCTCAACTGTTATTTTAAGTGATTTTTTTTTTGGATTTTGAAACTATTATTTTATGTGATTTTTTTGGTTGTTTGAAACTATTATTTTATGTGATTTTTTGTTTTTTGAAACTATTATTTTACGTGATTTTTTTGGATTTTCCAAGTTTTTATTTTAAGTGATTATTTGATTTTGGATTTATTATTTTATGTGATTTTTTGGATTTTTGAAACTATTATTTTATGTGATTTTTTGAATTTTTAAACTATTATTTTATGTGATTTTTTTGGTTTTTGAACTATTATTTTATGTGATTTTTTTGGTTTTTTGAAAATATTATTTTCTGTGATTTTTTGGTTTTTGAAACTATTATTTTATGTGATTTTTTTTATTTTTTTGAAACTATTATTTTATGTGATTTGTTTGGTGATTATTTGATTTTGGATTTTTTTAAGTTTTTATTTTATGTGATTATTTTTTTGTAAATACTTCTGGCTTCTCTGTGGGGATTTTTTTTTTATTATCTTTTGTTGGATTTTTCCTCATATTGTCCTTTGTAGGATCAAAGTGCTTATTGATCTCGTCCTGCTTTTATTCTAGCACGGCTTCCTTGGCAAGTCAAAGGATGATCGAGATGCCGTCTCGGGGGCACGTGCATCTACTGGGAGCGACAAAAACAAACAAGAAGAGTGGGGGGGCCAGCTTTCCTATCTAACCCGTACCAGGCCCAAGACCTGGCCCAAGTGCCTGGCGCAACTATTAGTTGCGCCAGGCCAATAGGGGCCTTGACTTTGCCTAGTGCAACTAATAATTGCGCCAAGGCAAAAGGGGCTCAAAAATGTTTGGCGCAACTAATAGTTGCGCCAGGTTTGGCCAGGGAGGAATTTAAACAGCCCAAGTTCGGGCTTGGGGCATTATTTTGAAATTTTCCCCCCTCTCCTCTTGAAACCAAAAACCACCCCCTCCAAGGGTTCCTTTACATTGCCTCTACGCATGCCTCTTTGTTGTTGCTTTGCTTGTGTGAATTGATTGCCGGCTCGCGCTAGATCAAAGACCCCTTTTCTTTCAAAAGGTAAACCATTTAACACCTATTTTCTTTGATTTTTCTTGCAAATATGATCATGATCTTGCATTCCTAGATGAAAAATGGTTTATTTCCGTTGTAAGCATGTTGATTGATGATGTGTGAATGGTTTCCCATGAATATTTTTGTGGTTTTATGGGTTTTATTAATGCATAATATATATATATATATATGTAAATAATTTTTTTGTTTTTATTTGTGCTTAGAAAGAGGGGAGTTATTATATATATTTTTTTGTTTTCTTTATCTTGAATACCAAGCAAGGGTATCATTTTGAAAACTAGTTAGGAAAAGGGGATTTTTAGTTAGTTTTTTTTGTTTCTTTTTGAAAGGTTAATTAAAAAAATGATTTTTGGTTCCTATATATATTGAAAACTAATTAAGGGGAATGCTTTTTTTTTTTTTTTTTTCTTACAGTTAATTAAGGAAAAGGATTTTGCCTTTGATTTTTTTATTGTTTGAAAAGTAGGGCATTGATTTATATATATATATTTTGGTTTTAGTTTTTTTTTTTTTTTTAAAAGAAGGATTTTTTTTTCGATTTTATGGACACAAAAGGAGGGATTTTTTGAAAGAAGGTTTTTTTTTAATTTTCTGATTTTATGAGCCATGAAGAAAAGGATTTTTTTGTTTTTAACTTTTGTTTTTCTTTTAAACATGAAAAAAAAGGACTTTTTGTTTCTTTTTTTATTTTCCAGGCATAAAGAAAGGATTCTTTTTTGTTTTTATGATTTTAGGAACATAAGATGATGGATTGTGTTTGTTTTCCTAAATGGAAGGACCCCCTTTTTTTTGGTTTTAGTAGACAATAAGACTTCTCTCTTTTTTTGTTTTGTTTTCTTTGTTTATTTTTTTCTAACATAAAGGAACGACTCTTTGGTCTTGATGATGATGATTTTTTTTTATTTCAACTGGTTTTTATTTTTAAACATAGAAGAAAAGGGGAATTTAGTTTATATTATCTCTTTTTTTTTTACTTTACCTTTTAAGATAGAAAGGAAGGGATTTTTTTTGCAATTTCAATCTAAAAAAAAAGGATTTTTTTTCCTTGTGCATGTGTGTATCTTTATTTTCTGACAATAAACAAAGAAAGGGTGAGCACACTTACCTTCCCTTGATGTGTAGCATAAAAAACACTCTTTATCACTGATCTGCTTTGATGTGATTGCCTTTTGTTGCCCCAGCATGTCGAGCGATGATGAGTATATTCCTAAGGAGGGTCACGAGGAGGGACCCAAGATAGTATACGGCCCGGGGGAGAGCAGTTCATTTGGGTAGAGCAGAGAGCGGGCCCATGGCTCGAAATGCAGGGCGAGGCCACCCGAGTCAACCTCCTATACCAATAGCATACCCATATTTCGAATTTTGGAATAGCGAGCAAGGTAAAAGAGAGGTTCAATTTTTTCTTTGTGCAGCTTTGCTTCACTTCCGCAATCTGATGCATATTTCTTTGGGTGCAGGGCCTGCCCAACATTGTATTCCATGGGGGTGGCTCAATTTTCAAGACTTCTACCTCTACATCTCTCTTATAGTGAAGCTCCTGTTGGCACAGGTGGGCTCTGGGGAGTTTCTATCCTGCACCACTATGAGGGCCAATGCTGCCTACCTGAAGGCCTTGATCGAACGATTTTGCCCTGAGATGATGACCTTCCACATGCCTTACGCTGAGATGGCCTTAATGCCTGTTGATTGGGCAATGATTACGGGCATCAGGATGGGAGGGATACCGATAGCTGACCTCACGGTGCCAAGTAGGGAGGACATTATCCAACTGATTGGGGCCTATCCCCCTCACGGGCAGATGCATAACACCGAGGTAAAGATGACCTAGCTGACCGCCCTTTATATGCCTAACGAGTTAGTGGATCTAGGTCCGCCAGATAGGGTGCTCTATATCACGCCTGAGCGAGCGATCGTCCTAGCTCACATCACTCTCCTGCTTTTGCTGGGCAAAACCCTTTTTACCAATGGGAGTGGGGGCCGAGTCATCCTAGCCTTGCTGAGCGAGATGGACAACTGGGGTGATGTCCATAGGTATGATTGGGGTGGAGCCGGGTATGCATGGCTGATGTATAATGTGGCTCGAGTCACGATTGGGAATTCTAAGTCTGTCATCGGCTTTTGGGCGGCCTTGGAGGTAATCCCTAGCTCTCCATGTTCCTATTAGTTTTGCCTGGATGGTCTCTCATGCTACTAATCTGCTACTCCTTTTTGTTGTATAATGCTCTTCTCAGGTATGGGGGTACCATCATTTCCACCTCTGGCGCTTGCTTCTCCATTCAGATGCGCTCACCTATCCTCTTCTTAGCAACTGGAATCAGGCTCAGCGCCGTGACGTAGGCCTGATGCACTTGGAGATGGGCCTGAGGTCCCAACTCAACCTGATAGTTTCAGAGTAGGTAAAGCCCCTTTTTTCTACCTTATTTGTTTTGAGATCATAAATATTCTTCTATTGATGTGCTACCTGTTTGGTCGCCTTCTTAGACAGATCCTCCATGACCCGTGCCTTCTGTCCCCTTTTTGGGATCGGGCAGCCGTGGGCCCCTCTCGCCTGTTTAACAACCGCCGCGTCGTTTTCTTTTGTGGGGCGTGGGCCAAGTTTTACTATTTAGGAGAGAGGATCATGCACTAGCACCAGGGCTACTATGCCATACCTGTAGACCCTCCGACGGACATTTGGAATCTTGTTGGTAGCATCGAGGAGCTCACGGCAGACTTTCTCAACAATGGGTTCCCTATCCATGCTCTCCATGTGCCCGGGGACTATCATGTTTGGTACGAGTGCCTGCCATATCGGTTTATCTTGCCGCGCTTTGTATCTAGCACCAATTTCCTTGCATTTGGTGGCCCACTCAGTCAGGTAACTCTTCTCAGCTTGGATTAGTTCCCCTTATGTTTTAATTCAACCTCCGTTTGTTTCTTTCTTTCTAAGAGGATCCCTACTTTGTTCACAGTTTGCCCAGAGAGATGACTCGGACGGCAAAGACGGGACTGGTGCAGCTGACACATCAGGGGGAGATCCTTCTGATACCAGCTCCTCTGGTGTGGGCCCCTCGGGCAAGGGTTCTTCAGGTGTTGGACCGTCGGGTACCTCCCAGGCTGGTGCTCCGAGGGGTGATCCGACCGTGGTCTACGGGACCTTCCGACGCTTGGATGATAGCTTCCTTTCTGGCCTTTGCACTAATGTGGATAAGCAAGCGTGACTCTCTGCTGAAGCGGCCCATGTCCCTCCTCCTGAGGTGATCCCACGAGTAAGTCCTCTAACGATCTTATCTCTTTCTTATTTCAGTTTCCTTTTGCACATGTTTCATGATTGCCCTGATAGCCGATGTCGTATCTTTCTGAACGTAGGACTTCAACTCGGCCATGGAGTATGCAGCGTATCATCGCAACATTGCGGAGATCAGGGAGGTGGAGATGGTGAGTATCTTGCTGCTCTGCTTCCCCCACTTTCTTTATTCATCATTTGTCCTCAATTGGTCCTGATTTCTTATTTTGACTATGCCTTGCAGCATGCACATGCCAAGGAGTCGCGCTCCTTGCTTAGTAGGATTTCACAGGCATGGTCCTGGGTGGGGGATATGCGGACTTTCCAGAGCTCCTCTCATCATCGGAAGAAGTCCAAAGGCACGAGCAAGGAATAGGCTTAATTTTTATTTTAAAACTCAGTACCCTTGGGATTGGATTTTGATTTGATTTTTTTTTTTTTTACAGTTTGGGATGGATGATGTGATGCTTTGGATTTTTTTTTGAAAATATTTTTAGTGCTTTTGTCTTCATTGTATGCCACAGCTTCCTTGTATCGTATTTGTTTTTCTGCAGGATGTGTTTGCCAAATGCTCTCAAAAAGTGACTTTTGGGTCGCATGCTTTGATGTAGGATCAATCCTGCACATAAACAGAGTAATTTCCAAACCGTTAGTTATCGGATGTGTAACAAAAACAAAAGGGGTGAAAGTCCTCCCACTTAGGTCCAGAAATGGTTGAGAAGGGGGGATTTTTAGTCTGGCACAACTATTAGTTGCGCCAGGCTGAAATCCCAGGGAACTGTACTGGCGCAACTAATAGTTGCACCAGGAAAAAATGGGGACAAAATGCACTAGCGCAACTAATAGTTGCACCAGGCTTAACCTGGGGAGCTTCGGGTCCTTATATACCTGAGTCAACCAACAAATTCTCCCTTTTCTGCTTGACTTGGTCCCTTTGACCGATTCTTTTTGGTCTTGCTTTTCCAAGGTGGATCCATCACCATATATCCATTTTTATCCAAGGTGGTCCCTTGGGCTTGGGGCCCAAATTTTTAACAACTTGGGTTGGGAGCTTGAATGCGAGTGAGCTCGTCGACTTGGAGCGCCTTGGGCTATCTCGCCTTCCTTCCTTCCTTGAGGTTCCTCCACGGTGGGACCTTCTTTATGCTACCACTTCATTTTGGGATGTACATTTCCATGTATTCCGTTTTGGGAAGCGGGAGCTAACCCCAACCCTTGAGGAGCTATCCAACCTATCTGGCCTAAAGCTTCATAGGGGCCTTGCAAAAGTCACGCCCTAATCAGGCTACTCCAAATCCATTCACCTTACTCTCAGTTTGAAGAAACTTGAATATGAGAAAAGTCTCATTGGGGGGCCCACAAGGTGTTCACTAAAATTCCTCAAAGAACTTTTCAGTGACGAAAGTCTTCGAAAATTGCCGGTTAGGAACATTTTCAACGCGAAAGCTTTAGCTCTTGGTCTCATTTCATAAATCTTCTTCTTTACCGGGGGGAGAGCTTCTCCTTGGTAATTTGTGATATTCTAACCGAGTTGGAGGCGGGCCGATCTATGATGCATTTGGTGCTTGCCGAGTTATATCGATGCCTTGATGCATTTACTTTGGGCAAGGTGGAGGGCCTCCGGGGGTGTCCCTTGCTGCTTCAGGTTTGGTTGGGCGTGCACCTCCCTATCTTAGGGCTTGTGCCACGCTTTTATATTGCCCGAGGTGAGGCGGCTCAGTGCTTTTTGGGTAGGTGCCACCTACTTCCGCAGGCCGATTTGTTAGTTCTGAGGCTTTGGCTGACCGAAGCTAAGCTGATATGGAGGCTTCCTTGGTTGGATCGGACCTTCCCAGTAGTTCGCTCTAGAGACCACGAGGGCATCACCCTCCTAGGATTGACCGACAGTACCTTCTACTGCCCTTCCGGGTGTTGTGTCAGTTTGGCTACTCTCAGTAGATGCCTTGCGAGGCAAAACCCCTTTTATGTGACTTGATCTTTTCTAGGGGGTCCTCTGGAGACATAGATCGGATCGCTGCTCTTTGGAAGACGCGTAAGTCGACGCTGATGTCCGATATGGTGTAGGGAGATTTGGTTTAGTCTTCTCCCGAGTACGAGTCTTGGCTATTGGCCGAGTAGCCTATTGCTGATAGTCTGGATTCAATAGAGATCATTGACAGTGGAGGCCCCTGGCCAAAGAAAGAGACGGTACTCTGAGCCCGCATCGAGCTACTGGTGGACGAGAAGAGGGTCCTGCAAGAACTTTTATCACAAGAAAAGTCAGAGCAGAGATAGCGAAGAGCGAGGTCCTTCGTCTGAAGGGGTCATTGAGTGTTGCCCTTGGAGCTGCTAATTCTTCTCGGAAGAGGTACAAAAGCTTGCATGGTCACTGGTTGCCGAGCGAAATGTCCACGAAGATGGCTTTCGTGCCAAGATTAGCGCATTGAAGCGTAAGTTGGGCCGCTAACTCCTTCCTGCACACATAACTTTTTGCACATATCAAATACAAAAAAGGGGCTTAAAGAACCCTTTTACAGATACACACATTTTTTGGTATACATATTTTCTTTATGTTTTTGTTCTCTTTTTGTAAAAATGGGAAAAGAAAGAAAGCTAGTCATCACACCAGCTATTTTTTGGGATGTGGTGCAAGCCGTGCATTTTGTAAAAGGAAGGCAGTTTATTATATACATCTACATAGACTTTTTTGTCTTTTGTTTTGGTGCATTTTTTTGGTGTGGTGCCTTAATCACTAGGTGAAACCTTGTGAAATCCTGTGACCTCTTTTGAGCATGGTCGAACCCCTCTCTGAATAGTTGATTCTAAGAGAGTTTCAACAGTTTTACAAAGGCCGAAATGCCTATCCCTTTGGATTGAGTCAAACATTTCTCCTGACCTTGAGTCATATGTTTGACGACGCAGTTTCACAAAGACAATTCTGGTCGGGACTCATCTTGAACTAACATGAGCGGCCCAACCGAAAAAAGGGGATCAAAGAGAGTAACCAAGAGGGCTCCTCAAGCATCAATCTTCTCAATCAGTGCAAACCCTTCTTTTCTTTTCTGTTATTTTTTTTTTATTTATCTCCTTTTTTTACCTGTGGCGCCCTTTCAGGTTTCCACCACGTCCATGGGTTTAGCTCTCTTACCCCAAGCGCCCTGTTGGGTTTTCACCTTGTTCGCATAGGCTCACTGTTTTTACCCTTAATGCCCTTTCGGTTTTCACCACGTCCATCTTTCTTTGAGCTTATATTTTTATTTTATTTTTTATTTTTTTATTTTTTTATTTCTTTTTTTCAAAAGCCACGACATAGACATTGATTTCGTCATAGCCGGCTGGATGGGGTTATGGTGTCATCTCATAACTCGACTTGTGTTGACTTAACAGTTATTATGACTGCTTGTGAACCTAAAAAGAGGGCTTTCTTCAGGGTGTACTTTGGTCATGGGTTAGGTTAGGATTTGAAGGTATGCTAGGCTAAAAGGGTTTCCTTGATATGGCTTCAGTTTTCTCAACATACTTCCTTCCTTGGGGGTTTTACTATACATGCCCAGTGATTCTTCTACATTATTTCTTTTTGTTCCATTTCAGGCAATCTCTTTTTAAGGGTTTGATTTTTTGATTTTTTTGGATTTTGATGGTAACTTTACTTCCCCTTTTTTTATATATGTACACACACATTTTTTTGGGAAGGGGTTTATTGAAAGAAAGGCCCAGGCTCAAATGGGGTAGCGAAGGATATCATCATTTTTAGGGATGCCTTTTAGCTACTGTGTTCGGAATGATAGCCTCTTTTGAGTGGTTCTTAAGCATTCACGTATCCATTTCACCAATACTTACCTCGTCATGATAGACTACGAGTAGAACCGTCTGACGTATCCAGCGTTGATGGGCTCAGGAAGATGATCTTCGTCCATGGTGGCGAGGCGAATGGCGTATCCCGGTAGCACTTCTCGGACGACGTAAGGTCCTTCTCAGTTCGGATTGAATTTGCCTCTTGGATCAGCATGGAGGGATAGGAAGATCATCTTCAACATAGTGTCTCCTACCTTTAGATATCAACTGCGGACACGTTTATTATAAGCACGTGCAATTCGCCCCTGGTAAACTTGAGTATGACACAAGGCTAGGAGCCTTTTCTCTTACAGTAAGTTTAGCTGATCAAAGCGTGATCTCTCTCTGCTTTGGGTAAGCCTGATTCTATAAGGATTCAGAGCGAGGGTACTTCAACCTCAACTGGGAGGACGGCCTTAGTTCCATACACAAGGGAGAATGGTGCTGCCGTTGTAGCGGTACGGATTGATGTTTTGTAGGCCCACAAAGCAAACTGTAGCATTTCGCTCCAATCTTGCTAAGTGACGACCATCTTCTCTAGGATGCGAATGACCGTCTTGTTCGCAGCTTCCATGGCTCCATTAGTTTGAGGATGATAAGGTGACGAGCGATGGTGCTTGATTTTGTCTTGCTCACAGAAGACTCGGATGCGCTTATTTGTAAAGTTTGTGTCATTGTCTGTGATGATATCTTTGGGTACTCCAAATCGGCACATAATATTACTCTTGAGGAACTTCTCGATGTGACTGGCTGTGATGTTGGCATATGAGGCCGCTTCCACCCACTTGGTGAAGTATTCAATGGCGACCTGAATGAACCGATGCTCGTTCGATGCTTTTAGATTAATCATTCTGACGACGTCAAGGCCCCACGTAGCAAATGGCCAAGGAGTAGTCATGCAGTGGAGATCGATGGCAGGAGCGTGCATCAGACTGGAGTGTTCATGACACGTGTAGTATTCCTGAACATGTTTGCAGTAATCTGATTCCATAGTGCTCCAAAAGTTTCCCTGGTGCAGAATTTTCTTAGCAAGCATGTGACTGCTGGCGTGGGCTCTGCATACTCCTTCGTGGATCTCTTTCATGATATTGGTTGCTTCACTTTCTGTGAGGCACCTGAGTAAGATGTTATTATATGATTGCTTGTAAAGGCTTTCCCCACAAATGGCATAGGCTGCTACTAGACGTTGGATGGTTCGCCGATCCGTCTTGGATGTGCCCTCAAAGAAAGTTAATGTCTCGAGGAAATTCTTGATATCTGAAAACCAAGGTGGCTCATCATCAGGTTTTATAGGTTCCTCAATCTGGAGGCAGATGGCTGACTCATTCCTCTACTCGATCATGATCGGCTTCATCTCGGGACCATACGGGATTTCTATCATTGACGCCAAAGTTGCTAGTGTATCGGCAAAGTGAGTCCTTATCCAGGAGACATATGAGAATGTCACGTCTTAATAGCAAGCTATCAGATCCTCAAGGTGCTCGTGGTAGGGGATCAGTTTCTCATCTCTCGTCTTCCAATTACAATTTTTCTGGCATATGATCAACTGCGAATCACCAAACACTCGATGGTGAGCTATATTCAGATCGAGGGCCACCTACAAACTAGTGGCACGGGCTTCATACTCAGCCATGTTGTTAGTACAAGGGAAGTTGAGCTTGATAGAGACGGGTACGTGGGATCTGTAATCCACCTTTGATTTTCACTGACCCCATTCTTATCACCATTTCCAATAAAGTTAGCAACAAGTACTTAAAATTGCCTAACAAGTTTTTGGCGCCATTGCCGGGGAATCTTGATCTATTAGTAGACCCTAGATTTTTGTATTCTTTATTCTTTGGTAGTTGTGCTTGTGAATAATTGATACTGCTGATTTACATTTGGAATTTTTCTTGCAGATCTGGACAGTAGCAGAAAAGGAGAGTAGAATTGCACTGGGAGTCTAGCTACCTCTGTTTGCACTTCTTTAACCCTCAAAACCTCAGTCTATTTCTCCTTTAAAAATTCCATAGCAGTTGATTAGGATAGTTGTAATTTTTTTTTAATTGCAATGTGTCTGCAAGTAGTCTTCCCTGCTGTTGGTGTGTGTGCATGTTTGGAAGGAGATCTCTCAGTCCCACATTAGAGCCTCCAAACCCTGAGATAGAAAGGGGCAGAAGACCAAGAAGTCCCAGACACACCACAGTCGAGCCCCCTACTGAAATTGAGACAGCAGTCATGGGTGAAGAGCAACCCAGAACATTGAAGGAATTGAATAATCCTGATGATTATGAATCTCCACTTAGCATTCAATTCCCAGATGTTCAGAGAAACTATGAGATTAAAACTTCAATCATCCAAATGCTTCCCTCTTTCCATGGGCTTAGCAAGGAAGACCCTTATAAGCACATTGACCAATTCTTAGCCCTGTGCACAATATTCTCCATTACTGGTTTGGGACCAGAAGCCACTAGATTAAGGCTCTTTCTTTCTCCCTAAAGGACAGGGCCAGCACCTGGTTAGCTACTCTCCCAAACAATAGCATCACTTCTTGGAAAGACCTCCAAACAAGATTTTTGACCAAATTCTTCTCAGAGATAAAAACCAGCCAGTTGAGAAACGCAATACTTGCTTTTGCCCAATCCCTAACTGAGGATTTTAATCAATCATGGGACAAATTTAAGGAGATGCTCAAACAATGTCCCCACCACAAGATCCTGACTGGCAGCTTGTCCAGAGCTTCTATAATGGGATTGATGAGAAAAGAAGAGACATGGTAGATGCCTCTTGTGGTGGAACTTACATGCACAAAACAGTTGATGAGGCATGAGACTTGTTTGAGGTCATCAGTCAAAATGCTTTCCAAAGGATGTCCTTGTCTAGAACTGTTCAAGATCCTTCTCCTAAGCTGGGACTTACTAAAACTTTCAAAGGAAAGATGTATGAAGTTAGTGGAAACAATGACTTGAGAATGCAGATGGCCAATCTTTCTTATAAGTTTGATAAATTATTAACTGTGGTGCAGCCCAGATTGGCTGCACAAGTGATGGAGGCATGTCTGATATGCCAATCTCCACAACACACAGTGGAAGGGTGCCCATCTGCAAGGCAATATCCTGAGTATGTGATAGAACAAGCTACTGCTGCCCAATCATTTGGCTAGCAACAATCTGTTGGCTACAACAAATAGCCATTTGGATACCAGCACCAAAATGCTGGTTACCAGTAGAGAGACCACCCAAATTTGAGGTGGAGACAAAATAATTACATGCAGCCACAACAGATGTTGGCCTTACCTCAAAGGCCATAGCAGCAGTATAACCAGGGATATGCCCCAAGGTCAAATTTCCAGCATCAGCAGCTGCCCCAGCAGCAAAATCAGTTGGTAGTTCCCCCACCTCAGCCCCGAAATGCTTCTTTCGAGGACCAGGTTTTGACCTCATTGCAAAGCCTTGGAGTCTTGACTCAGACTGTGACTTTTCACAGTCAAAGCATAAAGAAAATAGAAGAACAGCTTGGCCAAATATCCAATGCCTTGGCCAAAAGAGAAGAGGGCAGGTTGCCAAGCCAGCCACTGGCCAACCCTAAGGGCCAATATTGGATTGGAGAAGGCTCCTCAAGTTTTGAGGGAGCTAATGTCATCACAACATTAAGGTCTGGCAAGCTGGTAGACAACCAGGTGAGAAAGGAACAAGGAGAGGTCATCTCCAAGGATTTTTTGAATGAAAGTGAAAAAGAATTTGTGAGACCATAGAGCCAAGAGTTGCCTGCTACCCTGCAATAAGGGGAAAATAAAGAGGTTATAGTTGAGCCTCAGCAGGAAATAAAAGATGAAAAAAGAAAAAAATAAAAGTTTAATCATAGGCTTGCAGCCGAGGAACCAGTAGTACCTCAGTTGCCATTTCCTCAAGCTTTGAATGGCCCTACCCCTTTTAATAAGGGGATTGCACAGATAGAGGAAATGATGGAGACCTTTAAGCAGGTAAAAATTAATTTGCCCCTGCTTGATGCAATTAGACAGGTCCCAGCCTATGTCAAATTTCTGAAAGACCTTTGTACCCAGAAAAGGAAGGCTAGAGGCCATTTGTCCAAAAAGGTCTTTGCAACTGATACAGTTAATTTTGTATTAAACATGAAAATGCCTAAAAAGTTGTAAGACCCAGGGATACCCACTATTCCCTGCATAATTGGAGACCACACAATTGGAAGGGGCCTCCTAGACCTTGGAGCCAGTGTTAACCTGCTGCCATACAATGTGTATCAGCAGCTAGGTTTGGGGGAGCTAAAACCCACCCCCATTGTTCTATTAATGGCTGATAGGTCTGAGTACATCCTCTATACATGTTATTTTGGGCAAGCCATTCTTGGCCACTGCCAATGCATGCATTCAATGCAGGTCGGGGATCATGGAGGTAACTTTCGGATATATGAAGGTTGAACTTAATATGTATAATAGTGCAAAGTACCCTCAGCTGGACAATGAGGAAAGCTTTACAGTGGATGTACTAGAAGAAGTTGTTGAAGAAGAACTGTCCACTCTGCTGGAGTGGAGCAACATTGTCACAAGTTTAACTGAAGTTTGGGACATGGTAGAGGAGGAAGCCCAGCTGTAATGCCAGAAGACATGACCACATTGAAGACTTCTGTGGGCTTAGTGCAGCATTTCATTTAGAAACCTACATTGCTGCCCTTTCTCAAACCAACAAAGCACCAATCCTGCCATCCACCCAACAAGCCCTTGATCTGGATCTCAAGAAGCTTTCAGAAACATTGAAATATGCTTTCCTTGAGAAAGATGAAAAACTTCATGTAATTATCTCCTCCTCTCTTACCAATGAGCAAGAGGAAGAATTACTAACAGTCTTGAGGAAGTACAAAAAGGTAATTGGCTGGACCATTACAGATCTAGGAGGAATAGATGCATCAATCTGTATGTACAGGATCCATTTGGAGGAGGGCTCAACACCCTCTAGGGAAATGCAGAGGAAGTTGAATCCTCACATGCAGGAAGTGGTCCTCAAAGAAATCATTAAATTTCTAGATGCTGGGGTAATTTACCCCATTTTTGATTCTGAATGGGTGGCACCTATCCAAGTGGTGCCCAAGAAATATGGCATAACAGTCATCACAACTAAGTCTGGAGAGCTAAGACCAGCCAGGGAGACCACTGGCTGGAGGGTTTGCATAGACTATCGAAAGTTCAACTCCAAGACCAGAAAAGACCACTTCCCTCTCCCCTTCATTGATCAAATTCTAGATAAGTTGGCTGGAAAAGCTTTTTACTATTTTCTTGATGGGTACTCAGGGTATAACCAGATCTCTGTGCACCCTCTTGATCAAGAGAAAACTACATTTACTTTCCCTTTTGGCACCTTTGCTTACAGAAGAATGCCTTTTGGGCTGTGTAATGCCCCAGTCACTTTTCAGAGGTATATGTATGTCATATTTTCTGATATGATTGACAAATTCTTAAAAAAATTTATGGATGATTTTTCTATTAATGGGGACAGTTTTGGCCAATGTCTGCAACACCTCCACCTGGTCTTGCAAAGATGTGAGGAGACCAATCTGGTCTTAAGTTGGGAAAAGAGCCACTTCATGGTAACACAAGGTATTGTGTTGGGCCATGTAGTCTCTAAAGATGGGATTGAGGTAGATAAGGCCAAAGTTGACCTCATTACAAATTTGCCCCCTCCAAGAACAGTCAAACAAATCAGATCTTTCCTTGGACATGCTGGATTCTATAGGAGGTTCATTAAAGACTTCAGCAAAATTGCTAAACCATTGTGCCACCTGCTCTGCCAGGATGTGCCCTTTGACTTTTCTGCTAAATGTCTTAAGGCTTTTGAAACTTTGAAGATTTGCCTCACCTCTGCCCTTGTACTTCAAACACCTGACTATGCACTGCCCTTTGAGTTGATGTGTGATGCATCCAACTTGGCAATAGGTGCTATTTTGGGCCAAGGGAAAGATAAGCTGCCAGTGGTCATTGCCTATCTCAGCAAATCACTTGTTGAAGCTTAGCTGAATTACACAACAACTGAGAAAGAGCTTCTGGCAGTGGTTTTTACTGTGGACAAATTTAGACCTTACCTACTTGGGTCTAAAACTGTAATCTTCACTGACCACTCAGCATTGAAGTACCTATTGTCCAAGAAGGATGCTAAGCCCAGGTTGATTAGATGGATACTCCTGTTACAGGAGTTTGACATTGAAATCAAGGACAAAAAGAGTGTGGAAAATGTGGTGGCTGACCACTTGTCCAGAATTATGTTGGAGAAATGTATTGATGATCCTACAAATGATGTCTTCCCGGATGAGCAATTGTTTGCCATCAAATCCTTGATTCCTCGGTATGCACACATTGTCAATTATCTAGTTATAGGCAAGATTTCTGCCCATTGGACCAAGATGGATAAAGACCTGTTTTTCTCACAGGTCAAATTCTTTTTCTAGGAGGAACCTTGGTTATACAAGTATTGTGGAGACCAAATCATCCAAAAATGTGTTCCAGAAAGTGATGTCCCCAGTATTCTGGCCATGTGCCATGAAAATGCCTGTAGAGGCCACTTTAGTGGAAGAAAAATAGTTGATAAAATATTACAGTGTGGGTTCTATTGGCCTTCTTTATTCAGAGATGCCAATACACACTACAGGACCTGTGAAAGATGTCAAAAATTAGGAGGGTTGTCCAAAAGAAACTCAATGTCTGGGGTATTGACTTTATGGGCCCCTTTCCTCCTTCAAATGGTTATCATTTCATCTTGGTGGTAGTGGATTATGTTTCAAAATGGGTAGAAGCTATTGCCACAAGAACTTATGATAATCAGGTCGTCCTCAAGTTTATAAAGCAGAATATCTTCTCAAGATTTGGAACCCCTAGAGCCATTATCAGTGATGGGGGTAGCCATTTCTGCAATAGAAATTTCGAAAGCTTGCTCAAGAAATATTCTGTCACCCATAGGATTGCTACTCCCTACCACCCACAAACCAGTGGGCAAGTTAAAATTTCTAATAGGGAGATCAAGAACATCCTTGAGAAGACTGTGAGGACTGATAGGAAAGATTGGGCTAACAAGCTAAATGATGCATTGTGGGCTTATAGGACTGCCTATAAGACTCCCATTGGTATGTCCCAATTCAGACTGGTTTATGGCAAGGCTTGTCATCTCTCAGTAGAGTTAGAACACAGGGCCTATTGGGCCATCAAACATTTAAATCTAGACCTAACTTCTGCTGGTCATCACAGGTTGCTGCAGCTGCCAGAATTGGATGAGCTGAGGATGGATGCATATGCAAATGCCCGAATCTACAAGGAAAGGTCCAAGGCTTTCTTTGACAAGGGTCTGTTTAGAAAGAGCTTCATGGCTGGTGACAAGGTTTGGTTGTTTAACTCCAAACTTAAATTTTTTCCTGGCAAACTGAAATCCAGATGGGAAGGTCCCTACATTGTCATGAGTGTTTCCCCATCTGGTGTTGTGGAAATCAAGGATCCCAAGTATGGGAAAACCTTCAAGGGGATCCTTCATTAAACTGATCCACAGGTGTGTTAATATTGTATCATATGTACTTTGGTTTTGTTAGATTTGTCTTGCTTTCTTTTGTTCAAATTTTCTAGGAAATTTTAGTGGCCCCACTTGAATCTGGACCTGTTTGGTTTTAATTCTTTATGCTTGGTTTGATGATTACTACCCTTGGATTGATGGTTTTTGCCTGAATGCACAATGTTGGATGGTGATTTTTGCTGTCTATGCTTTAATATTTGATCTTAATGTGTCTGGGGGTACCTATGGTGGAGAGTCATGCCTAGGATCCAGCCACATCACAAATAGAAATGTCGGAACAGAGAGCACATGCTATCTGTTTACTACTTTGCTGTCGCTGGGTTCAAAAGGAGGCCTGAGAGACTCTCGCACAGTTCACATAGAACCCTTCAATAGTTGTCATGAGATTCAAGTAATCTTGGGAATCGCTCGCGCGAACCAAATAGAGCATTTCACTAGTTATCGCGAGGTTCAGCAGGAAGCCTGGGAGACTCGCGCAATTCAAATAGAATACTTCAGTAGCTGTCGCAAGATTCAAAGGCTGTCACGAGATTCAAAGTGAACCTGAGAGCCTTTCACACAATCCAAATGGAGGCCTGAGAGCCTCTCGCGCAATTCACATGGAATTCTTCACATGCTGTCGCGCGCTCTAAGGTCAACCTGGGAGATTGTTGCGCAATCCAAGTTGAATAGCACCTTCACTAGGTTTCATTTCCAATCCCGCAACCAGATATTTACAAAGCGCGCCAAGCTTAGCGACAAGTATTTTAACCCCGCGCTTGTCTCCCTTTCTAGTACTCCCTCTTCCTTCTTCTTCCAACGAAACCCTAGCTTCTGGTGCTCTTCTCCCTCTCTCCTCCAGCGTCCATCCTACAACCCATCATTCACACCAGGAATCTACAGAGTTGTTCTTAACATCACCCCCATCAATTGTCCTCTGCTCAGAAATCTCGTGAGGCAATGAAGGATCTAGTGGAGAAATTGGGGCAGAACAAGAAGCCACACACACTCCCCTATGTCAGAGTCATCACCAAGTTGCTAATAAAAGGGGGGGACAAGATAGCAAAAACTGAGGAGACTACCACCCTTGCCCCTACTTCTTTTGCCAAGAGGTAATGGGGAATCAGCAGGAGCTTGATGGAAGCACAAAAAAAAAAAGGCTGAGACTCAGGCCCTTCCCAAGCAATCTGAAGAGGCAGATGTTATAAGGCCCACCCTTGTTACTACAGAGGAGATTCTAGAGCCTGTCACCACCACTGCTGCAGCAGCCCCCACTTCCCCCCCACCTTTTACTCCAGCACCCCCTATCCTGACAACATCCCCTCCCATTCAACCATCAACATCTCTCCCTTCCTCCCCTACACCCCTTTCTCCTGTGATTGATACCTGGGAAGACACCACCCCCCATGTCAGCCCCTCACCATCCCCTACCCTACCTCAATACACAGCCCCAATACCCCCATCATCTTCCCATAAACCTGACAGCCCTCCACTCATTTCCTACAAGAAAAGGAAAACCACTGAGACAACCCCCACCATCTCCCAGACACCACCCATAATCCCTTTTATCCCCACTGACACACCTCACATTGAAGAAGACACCACTCCTACCATGCCTACCACATCCCCATTCCCAGACATAGACCTCAACCTTAACACAACCACAGGATTCCAAGCCTTCATGGCTAGTTTCCTTAACACTATGCCCACCCACTACACCCCCCTCCCGGACTCCCCAACTACATCACAACATCACTCACAAGAATCCCAATCTCCTCCTCCCTCCACTTTCCATCATGCCCCTTCCTCACCTTTTATACCTGTGTCATCTTCTACACAAACTCAACCTCCTAGCCCAGATACACTGACACTCATCCTCTTCCTCATCCAGGACATTCAATCCCAACTATCCACCACTACACACACCCAGGATCAGATGCAGACAGAACTCACATCCATTAAATCCATACTTCACACTTTGACAAACCCCCCCACCCCTCAACAAACCACTCCAACCTCCCTGGTCCTTTCCCCTCCTATCCCTGTCCCCCCAACCCAACCATTCTCTTTCATAACTTTCATCATTCCCATTTTTCCTCTCCCATCACCCCTACCCCTAGTGAGCCTACCACATTTTCTTTTCCCTCCATGCCTTCAATCCCACCTCTTATCCTACCCCCTCTAACATTTATTGACAAACAGACCCAAACAGACCCAGAACCTGTTACCCTCCCCCAGCAACTAGACTTACCCACTGTTAATCTCACTTCCCCCACCCAAGACCAATCACATTTTGCTCCTTCCACTTCCTCTCTTCCCATCGCACCCAAACACTCTTTTTACATCCCTCCCTACCTCACCATCCTCCATGCCATGAGGGACAATCCCTACCTTAGGAGGGATGTCCTGAGCGACATGGCCCAACTTAGATAGTTTATTGAAACCCCCCTGCTGCAGCAGATTGCTGAATTGAAGTAAGCCCATAGAAAGCAACTACTAGGAATCTCCCTAGTGTGGACCAACATCTTGGAGGCCTATGAGAAGGCTAAATCTACAGCTACTTATCATCAGCTGAATCTAGAGCTGGAGAATGCCAACACTGCTACAGAGAAGATGAAAGCAAGACTGTTCGAAAAGAGGCTCAACAATGCCCAGGAGATCTTCAGACTCCAGAAGGAAATCCATAAAACTGACCTCCTCAAAGAAAAAATCTAGATAGCTTCATTAGAAGCTGCTTTGGCTGCTTCCAGAACAGCAGCTCAGCAGCCCACCCCACTCTCTATCCGCTTGCCAGACCCTGAGCCTAAAGCTACCCCAACCCCAGCTGCCCAGTCTGAAGAGGCACAACCAATTATCCAACCAGATAAAGGGAAGGCCCCTGCTGCCCCTCCTTCCTCACCTCCTACAGAGCATCCCCCACCTACCCAAACCCCTGCTGCACCCCCAACTGAGTAAACTTATCCTAAATAGAGGAAGGTCACTGCTAAGAGAACTGCTTACATAGCAGCCTCTATTAAAATTGGCAAAGAGCCACTTGCCCAGTCTGAGGAGGCAAAACCCCCTGGCCAGCCTGAGCCTAAAGATAAAGGGAAGTCCTCCGTAGCCTCCACTGAGCCAGACAAAGGAAAATAACCCTTGATCCCTCCTGAACCCAAAACCAGAAAGATGAGGCTGAGGGCACCAAAGGCTCCAACCATGAAGAAACCACCAGCCCAACCAAAGAAACCAAGGCAGCTTAAGAAAAAGACTCCAGCTGCGGGCAAAGCTAAGAAGAAAATAAGTCCAACTGAGAAGCAAGCCCGCAAGAAAGAGGACAAAGCTGCACTTAGGAAACATGCACAAAAGATGGGCTGGGACTGATTTACAGATTCAGATTCAGATTCTTCCTCCTCTTAAAACCTAGATTGTAGATTAGGCTTTTCGTGCCTTTGCACTTCTTTTTTAGTTATTGTAATTACAATTGTACATGTTTTTCTAAGTTAATAGAATTTTTTTTTTCTGTATATTGATTTGAGTGCATTATCAGAGTCTGTTTATTTTTTTTTATTTTTTTTTTTGTTCCTGACTATTACCCTGCACTTTCTCACCTTTGAACCAGTGAGGACACTACTCCTCATGGTTTAGGGGTGTGGCAGGGTAGGTCTGCAATAGGATAGTTAATTTTAGTGCAGTAATGGTGGTGTAACTGGGATGAATAAAGTCAATTTCTACCTAACTTGATACAATGAAGAAATTTGTGAAAAAATTAAAATATTTTTACAAACTTTTCGAAACTGAAAATGTTAAAATCTTGACACCACCATGAAGCTAACATCAGAAAATTTTTCAGTTAGTACTCAGTGAACCTAAGAGGAGAGAAACAGATGAAAATACACCCCATGGGTTAATTTGAGGACCATACCTAGTGAGATTTGGGCCCACCATTTTCTTGTGAAGAGTGTTTTTGGCATTATTTCTGCTCTGAGGACTGATTGAATCAAAACCTTTTCACTAGAAGTTAGGCACCTCCAAATCAAAACTGATTGACAGCACTCATGATACTAAGGAAATGATCCAAGGCCCTCATTGGACAGTTTGAGCTTGAAAATCCAACCTTTTTAAAAGCTGCCCTTTTGCATACACTAGTTGAGCCTTAAAAATCCTACTTTTCTTTGACAAACACCAGAATACTTACACCTTAACCTCATGACCTAATTCAACCTTACCCTCACTCTAAGAATTCAGAAGGTAAAGGAGGAGTTAAAGATAGTGAGAATGGTCCAACATTCTATGGAAGGTGAAGAAAAGCAACTTATGAACAGCAGTGTATCAATGGTATTTGTGTGGCAGTTCATCATAAAAAAAAAATCATAAAAAGATTGAATAAAAATAAAAAGAGAAAAAGAAAGAGAAGTCTAAAGAAGAACATCATCTGAAAATTAAAAAGAAGAGGAGAAGCTGACCACTTTGATTCTGAAATATATCAAGAAAGATGAAGTTTTGCTGAAATGAAGGTTGTGAAGTCATGAATCACTCCTTACCTTGCTGATTTCTTAATTTTGATTCCCTTTTTACCCTTTGATTCTTTACATCCCTCACCCATAAGCCACATTACAACCCATTCAAAAAGACTTTGTAGATCCAAAGTAAAATGAGCAGTCATATGGAGATGAGGAGTTGTCCAATCTATGGTGAAAAGCCATGAGGATGTCGGAAGTTAGAAGCTTTGCATATGCTCATGCTTGCAGGCCCATTTGGGGTCTGTAACTGCCCTTGAGCTGTTTTGAATGTGAACACCCTCAGATTGTCAATGTTC
Organism: Chloranthus sessilifolius; assembly: GCA_021018995.1. Lineage (NCBI taxonomy): Eukaryota > Viridiplantae > Streptophyta > Magnoliopsida > Chloranthales > Chloranthaceae > Chloranthus > Chloranthus sessilifolius. The sequence goes on along the minus strand of CM037584.1, from coordinate 148,913,456 downwards.
AGAGATAGCCCTGGTGAGAATTGAGTCTAAATTTTAACGTCATTGGGGTTGTATCCAACCTGAATTTTGAATTTAAGGCAAGCTGGGTACTGATTTTTACACATTAAATTTCTAATATAAAATGAATGGTGGTGATGCAAACACATGTTAAATTTTGAGTTTTAAATGGCCTGCATTACTGCTGCAGTTTCCTCTAAGTGTTAAAAAATGGGTGTGGGATGAAGCTTTATACATTGAAATTTGTGCTGTCATTAACTGCACTATACTTAACTGTTCTAATGGTGAAGTTTGTGGGTATCTTCACTGAAAATCCTCAGGAGACTTCACTCCTCCACTAGGGATCACCTAGGGGTTTAAAAGGCTTGGTACATATGCTAAATGTACCCGTGATCCCTACGAAAGTGGCATTTAATTAGTTAAAGCTTTGCTAAGGGACTAGAAAAGATTAAGTTTGGGGGTGTGTTAAGACCTAAAAAGTACCACTTTTCACCCCTTAACGTAATCTCTGTTAGACCCTTAGTCATTTAATAAATGACTGTTAAGCCAATTTTGTAAGTAATAAGTAGCAGCTGCAGATAAGGCCCTATCCATGCTAAGAAGCCTACTGTTGCCCCAGAAGTTCCTCAGAAGAAAGGAGGTTGTACCAAGATAGAGAATTAGCTGCAGCCTAGGCACAGCAAAGCAGCAACAAGCTAAGAAATGAGCCTCGCGCAGATGTCACAAGGTTTAAATTGAATCAGAGAGAATGCTTCGCGCAGCTGTCGCAGGTTTCTGAAGGCAGCATGCCAACTGCTCGCACTGTTCTCGCACAAATGAATGCCAGAAGAGCCCAGAAAGTAGACTTCACGCAGTTCCCATGAAGCTCAGACATAAGCTCTCGCACAGTCTCGCACAGCTCAAGAAAGGCACCTTTAATCTTCGCGTGATTCACTGAGGAGAGAGAGCTCCAGGCATTCCTGTGCACAGCTGTAGCACAGTGGCCATGGGATACAAACCTTCAGGGAACTGCTCGCCCGATCTAGAAGCCCATGCACATGGCTTCTTCGCGAGGATCTCCGCGAGATTCATTAAGGAACAAACCACGCGCGTAATTCCCGCGCCATTCAAATAGAAAGCTCAATCTCGCGACAACCAGAACATTCCCGCGATGACCAAAGTATCAATCTCGTGACTGCAAGAGCTTCAAGTCAATTCAACCCCGGGATGCCAATTCTATCACGCGACAAGACCTAAAAATCCTTGCTACCTAGCGAGGCTCAGGTTCTTAACTTCTCCTCACTTCTGTAGGGGTAATCTGGGAACTTTCAGCAACTAGGACACGCACTCCAATGCTCCAATCTTCGTGCACATGCCTCGAGGCATCCAAGGAACAGGAATGGGCCACGATAGCATTGATAAATTAGGGTAACCCTAATTCTCACAGAGCTGAGTGCTATATAAGCCTAAGCCTAGTTTAGGTTTAGGGGACTTAACTGTTGTACTCCTTCTTGAATCAACTATAGAATTACAGTAGGCTAAGGTTAGGGTTTAGGCAGTTTTCTCTTTCCCTTTTTCTTCTCTCCATAGTCTAGCACTTGCTGGCTATGCCTTTGTATGTCTATTTGGAATAGTTTTAATGGAGTTTTATAATAGGATTTTATGCATGTATGGGATTAGTGTTTTGTGAGTTGTGTTCTACAAGTCTACTGCCTTGAGATCCTCCATTGTTATGTTGCATTGTAAGCAATGGAGGATTGTGTTTAAGGATTTATTTAGATCCAAGTGCCCTGTGTGTCCAGGTTAGGCACATTGCAGGCCTATGCCCCACCACAGGATCCACTAAATCTGAATCCCCATGGGAGCTTGTGCTAGTAGCCTTGTGAACATGGTGGTGGCAACAATGTTCTTGTTCTGTCTTAGACCTCTGTGAGAAGGATAGCCTCTGTGGATAGTCTGTGACCATTCAAGTGGACATATTATAGTCCTAGGGTGAGGCCAATCCACTGATCTAAGACAGATTCTTCTTCTCTGTACTTGTGCTTGTAGCCTTGTGAGAGATTGTGCAGAGACAGACTCCCCTGTATTTGGATAGACCCAATATCAGATGGCAGATCTGATCTGGCTGTAGAGATTGTAGGCTTGTGACTGGATCACTGCAGTCTTTCTAAAAGTAGTGAACAGCTATACCTAAAGCTAGTACTCAAACTCTTGCTAGTCCTGTGTGTCCAGGCTAGTGCACATTGCAGGCCTAGCCCCACACACAGAACTTTAGAGGTTGAGATTCCTATGGATTCTTGAGTTAGTAGCCTGGATGAAGTAGTGCCTACAATAATAAACTTGTTTTGACCCATCTCTAGACTGTGGTTCCCCTATTGGATAGTCTGTGACCATTTAAGTGGACATGTTATAGCCATAAGGGATTGGATCATAGCACAGGGGTGAGTTGGATCCTTTCTCCTCTTTGGTGATAATGTAGCCATTAGACAGGATTTCTATAGCAGCAGATCTGAGTCTGAGTTATAAGACCCATCAGATTTGTACCTAATAGCTTACTTCTTACCCTTTTATATTTATTTTCTCACACTCTATCATTCTTCTCCACCATTTCTGTAGTTTAGGCATTAGGTTACCTTAGAATTTAGACAGTAGTGACCTTAAATCCCCTTTCATTTAGGATTGCCAGATCTATAGCCAGATCTGGAGGGCCTACTAAAGATAGCTCTCTTGGAGCTTTAGATCAACTTTCCCTGAGGGACAAACTCTTACTTATTAAAACTTGCTACAACAGGCCTTGTATCTTGTAGGACTGTGTATTACTTGAATGGTCACAGGATATCTCATTAGTCTGTCCATCCCACAGAGGCCTGAGAAAGAATATGGAAATTGTTGCAACCACCATGGTCTGCAGGCCTCCGAGCTCCCTGGACCTCACTACAGATCTAGCATTGCTTTCCATGTGTCTATCAAACCAAGGAAAATCAGATGATAAACAATAGACCTACTAGAAACTGAATTGGCTAGTCCCAAATACATGAATCCTATAGATATTTAAAGAAATCATAAGATCTATAGATTTGATTAAGCATTAAAATAGCATTTCATTGATAACAGCAAAACTTACAATGAACTGTCTCCTGGATGCAGCCCATACACAACTGCTCATCGAAGATCCCAATATATACAAAAATCTATTACAAGACTGAAATAAAGCTAGACCTAGCTGCTTACAGGGGGATTAGTTAGCAGGTGCTGAGCTAAGAGAGAAGAGAAAGAGAAAAAAGAGGTGATCAAACCCTAACCCTAGCCTGCTAGAGCTCTCAGCCGACAGACGAAGAAGGAAAGATGAAAATAATAAGCTCTAAGTACAGCTTATATACTTTGTCAAAATAGCCTTGGCTCTAAAGAGATTAACCCTAATATTTCCAGCAGACGTGGCACTGTTACAACCCTTGAATGCCTTGAGATATGCGCTTTGAAATCTGTGCCTCGGGAAGTATGCCCTAGCCTTGAGAAATTCCCAAAAGGTCCCTGAGTTAAACTGAGAAGTGGAGAGCTTGCACTTCATAGGGCTGGCAGCTATTTTAGTTTACTCGCCCAGTTGCTTTACTTTAGCGAAGTTGCCTTTGGCTTATGGGAATGGCTCGTTCGCGTAGTAAGCCTTTAGTGAATCACACAGTTGCTTCGAGTCGCAGTGCTATCGCAGAGATAATTTGGAGAGCCAGGGTGTTTCGCACAATATAGCTTCAGGAGCTCTCTCTAGCTAAGTACTCGCGCAGGTGGGCTCCTGCGCTCGCATAGTAACTTGTAAGGCTTCAGAGTGCGTGAGATCTATACAAGGGTAATTCTAGGCATCTCTCTATTTCAGGGCCATGCGAGAACTCCGCAAGGTGACTTTTTGTTCTCTATGCATATGGACTCACTGGGTTCTTCGCATAGTTGCTTTGATGCTTGATCTCCATGAGAGCTTCGCGACCACGAATTCTAAAGGTTTTACACCGCGAGATCTTCACGATGTCTGTACAGCTCTCCTCTTGACTGTGCGGCCTATCTACGCGAGAGCTTCTTCCACTACATCTTTAGCTCCGTGAGGAGGCTTCTCAACTCTGCGAGGTTTGTTTCTTGGCACTCTGCTGCACTACACTTGCTGCTGTTGCAGCATCCTCCTTCTCAGCTGACTTCAGTCATCTGCTAGACTTTAGGTCAATGATGATCAGCAACAGTGAGTCACCATGGTGAGCACTACCACCATGGTGAGCACTACCAAGGTGTTCCATTAGGCTTTGACTCAGTTGTCATCTTTACTTGTATTCTCTCTCTCTTTTGGGCCAAAAGGCAAGGAGTTTGTATTAAGCTGCACATTTTATTGCTAACTATAAAATATACTTAACAAATGATTATTAGTGAGCCATCAAAGGCCAGGTTAAGAGGTGAAAAGTGATACTTTTTAGTGCATAACAGTAAGGGAAACTTGACAAACGAACACAAATCTGTGAAGTCTGTGGTGTGGATTTTGGCACCAACCATTTTCATCAGTTGCTTATGTATCTTGTCCAACTATTCTTTCAGCTGCTTTGACTCTTTGGATACAGGGGCCACTTTCTCAACAGCTGATTGGATCTCGCTTTGTGCTACCAGCGGGTGAGGAGTTATGAGAGGAGGGTTAAGGATGGTCAATGCCCCAGCATAGGCTCCACTATTCCTAATCTCGTTCTCCTCATACTGCTAGTCGGCATAATGTGCAGTGAGGGCAGGATTCTCTTATTGGTGTTGCAGGGGTTGGATGGGAATGACATGAGTGGGGGTTGGGTGAGCCCATTGGGGATGAGGGAAAGTTTGTTGGATGATGAGATGAGTGGAAGTTTAGTTTTGGGGTGGGGCCTGATGGGGCCATTAGATATGGGGGAAGGTTTGGAGATGGCCTTGGGGTGTGGGGCCATGGGAAATTTGGGTTTGGGATATGGCATGGGTTTGACCCGGCTGTGGAGGTTGGGTGAAATGTTGGAGGTATTGTGGAAGGTATGAGTGTGGGGTTTGGGTTTGGACCATGAAGCCTTGGTCATTTTGGGCTATGGGCCACTGATGGGTTTGGGTCATGGGCCCTTGATAGGTTTGGCCTTGGTGGGTTTGGCCCAGTGGGCCTTGATGGGTTTGGGCCATAGGCCCTTGGTGGATCTAGGCTATGGGCCCTGGATGGGTCTGGGCCATGGGCCCTTGGTGGGTCTGGGCCATGGGCCCTTGATGGGTTTGAGTCGTGGGCCCTTGGTGGGTCTGGGCCATGGGCCCTTGGTAGGTTTGGGTGGTAGGGTATTGGGCCATTGGGCCCTTAAAAAAGGGGGTTTCGGTCAATGGGCCTTGGGGCATGTGGGAGGTTGGAGATTGGGCCATTGGGCCATGGGGTGTATGTGTAGTGGGAGGTTGGGCCATGGGGCCTTGGGATAAGTGGGTAATGGGGGTTTGGGTGGTGTGGATTATGGGGGATTGATGGGGGTTATGGGGGAGTGAGGCATGGAGACGAGCTAGGTTATGGGATGGATTCATGTGCATGGGGTGTGGAGGAGAGGTATTTTGGGAAGCCTTCCATGAGTAGGCTTGAAACATTTCCTCCATCATGGCCATGGAAGGGAGATCAGATGTGGACGGTGGGTTTAAGGGGTGATGAGATGTAGGTGGGGTGTGTGGAGGAAAAATTGGGCATGGCCCTGGTATGATCGGGCACGGCCATGGTAAGTGGTGGGACATGGGGTGGATGAGAGGGGGTATTAGGAAAGGGGAAGGTAGGGATGTTTAGGGAAGATGATTGGTGGGGTGTGAATGTTTGAAAAAAATTGGGCATGGCCCCGATAACAATGGGCATGACCCAGGTAGATGGGGGGATTTGTTGGGGGTTGGATAGGGCAGAAGTGGCGTATGTGAATGTGGGTGGATCAGGCCTATAGGGGGAAGATGGGAAATGGGGCATGGATGTGGGTTGGGAGAATGGGTTTGGGTCTTGTATGGATGTGAATGGGAAATGAGTTGGATTTGGCATGGGCATGGCTTGGGCAAAAGATGGAGAAAGGGGGGTTGGATTTTGGATATTTTGGGGGGTAGTGGTTGGGAAAATTGGGGCACCTAACGGGCCAGTAACGGCAAAGGGTGATTGGGTGAGGGGGATGGTGGAAAAAACTTCTCCTGAATGGGAGTGAGTTGGAGAATGTGGTGGGGATGAGTCGGGATCGGCATAAGTCGGGTCCACTACCCACGACATTCTACTGGAACAGCTTGGGTAAGGGTCCTTGGATAAGGCCCAAAAATCATCCTCCTTCTTCCCCTACAGGGCGGTGGAGGGCAAGATGATGTCGTTGTGCCGGCACCACAAACTATTTTTTTTTGGGTTTTGATTTACTTTTTTATTTTTTTGATTTTTGGAAAAAAGTTTTTGAAAAACAAAGGTTCCGAGGCCTTGAAATTCCCTTTTCGGGTGGCTCTCGTACCCTAATTCAAGACTCATGGCGACGATTCCGACACACTTCGGAAGAATCGAAGGATAACCTTTGATCTATTAAAGGCACAAAAATCGAGGCAAGCAACCCGATCCCCCGGAATGAGCTAAAAAGAAGTTGCCCTCTTTTAACCGGCGGGGGCGTATTGGGTGTCGGAGATGGCGGGGCCCAAACAAGGCACTAAGCACACTGATCGAGGGACTCGGGAGGTGACAAAGGCCACAGATTTGGGCAGCTACTGTCCAGAATAGACCTGGTGCAACTAATACATGCACCCAGGTAGCCGGACCCCTTTTTTACACTGGCGCAACTATTAGTTGCGCCAAGGTAAAAATTGAGGATTTAGAGCTGGCGCAACTATTAGTTGCGCCAGTTATAAATTCCTGATTTTTACACTGGCACAACTAATACCTGCGCAAGGCTAAAATGGGGCTCCAGATTTATATGACAGTAGCAAATAACACTCGAAATGAGTCTCATTTTTTGGTTTTTGTAGAAGCTAGGTTTCCGAGAACTGAGCTATTTTTTAGGATCGATTCTCTCCTCACCGCGCCTAAAGGATTTGAATCCGGTATAACTCGCTAACGTGCTCCCCAAGGGTTTTAAGCTTTGGAATGGGAACTCACCTGATATACCTCCGGCGCAAGTGCCTTCTCAGATACTAGGTGGGCTGGAACTTTTCTAGATCATCACCACTAGGAGCTGCCGCCATACTAAGACCCGGTGGTTGTATGTGTGCCTAAACCCAACCCTTTTAAAAATCTACCCCGTGAAAACAAATTAATTAAGATCCCTATTATTTATTCAATTTTAATTTTTTTTCAAAGCTTTTCTTTTTTTTTTGGAAGTTTTCTTTAGTTTAAAGACCGGGGGTGATGATCCCGTGCCACGACTACGGGCCGGCATCCACTGTTAGGATATGAGTGCACAAGTAGGCCCGCCAATCAGCTAAGGCACTTTAAATGACAAAAATTTAAAGATAATTAAAAGATAATGCGCAAGTAGGCCCGCCAATCGGCTAAGGAGCTAAAGTGACGAAAAAGTAAAGAAATTAAAAGACAATGCGCATGTAGGCCTGCCAAACGGCTAAGGCTCATAAATGACGGAAAAGTAGGGGTGAGAAAAATAAAGAAACAATAAAAAAAAGAGCAAAAATGATTAGTAAAATAAAAAAATAAAGGGCCAAATTTTAAGGAGAAGCTCTAGAAGATATCCCCAATAGAGTCGCCATCTGTGCAATCGTGGGATTTGTGACGATCCCGTTGCGGCGATGCGCTCCCTTGGAAAAAAATATAGAGTTGCCACCCGGAGCTTTTGGTGTCCCGGGATACCTATATCATTTTTATAAGCACCAAAGTGCCACAAATATGACTCTGAATCTGGTCCACACCAAAAGGCTCTTGCTTAAGGGCTTCGGTTATCGATCGAGAGGTGTTAGGCACCCGATCAACCCGCTTAATGCGACCTCTACTAATGGCCAACACAAAAATAAAGTAAAAGAAAAGAAAATGCCTTCCTCTTGCCCAAATGGGCCTCAAATCCTATTTGTGCCCCTCCGTTCCTACCAAATATTCGGTAGCATAACGGCACAAATGGGAGGATAGGAAGAGCTAATGAAGAGATAGGAGAAGAAAGGGGAGAGTCGAAGCCCTCGAGCCCTTGTAGCACCGTAGGAGAGCCTTGCGTGGCTTGCTTTGATGAGCTCTTGAAGGCTTTGTATGATATGGAATAGGGTTCTAACTCCTAAGACTTGAAACTAAGAGGTAGAGAAGAGAGGCTAGGGGATCACACACACCTAGGCTAAGTGTTTTGGATGCAAGAACAAGCTTGAAATGAGGTTGGGAGATTCTAAAATTTAGGTGAAAATGGTGCACAAAAGGGAGGAAGAACTTCTCACTTTGAGCTCTTTCTCTCTAAAGCAAATTTCTCAACCCTTAAACCATAGGGAGGGGGGCTCTATTTATAGGAAAAGGGTCGATTAGGAAAGTGTTTAGATGCTAATCAAGGTTAGAAATTAGGTAATCTAGCATCTAAGGTTTCCTAGGATTTTTGGAGCCTTGAAATATGTGAGAAGGTCCCCCAATGGTGGATGATGGGGTGAGGCTTTAAACCAATTAAGGGGTTGCAAATAGGTAGTGAAGGAGTGCAACAGAACTATCAAAATACACCCCAAAGGTCGATGTGGTCCACAAGTCAAACCCTAATCATGAATTTTGGGGCAAAAACACATAACTACTGTTCATATGCCTGACGCAACTAATAGTTGCACCAGGAAAATATACAGTAAAACAGTGTTGAACAGTGCTGGAGGTTGGTTCGCGAGGGTGGGGTCCACATTTAAAACTGGCACAACTAATAGTTGCGCCAGGCTTAATTTCTGGGAGAAGTGACCTGGTGAAACTATTAGTTGCGCCAGGCAAAATTATAACTGGCGCAACTATTAGTTGCGCCAAATCCCTAGGGGAGCCCACCTGATTTTACTCTTTTGCCCTTCGAGTTCAGACCGCTATATCTTTTGATGTACAACTCCGATTGGGTGATTCTTGGACCATTGGAAAGCTGATGTCCTCTACTTTTCAATGGTGTGAGATTCGATCATAGTAGAAGACCGTGGCTAGTCCTTGTGCACACACCCTTTTCCAAGGTTTGGGAAGGTTAGGTTTAGTTTCAAAACGGGTTCTAAGGGTTGGGATTAATTTTTAAAGGTTCAGGGCAGGTTCCTAAGGGATACAGGGTGATTCCTAAGGGTTTGGAAGGGTTCTTAAGGGCTCTAGGGTGGTTCCTAAAGGTTCCATAAATGCCATCAAAATCTCGGAAGTGCACCTTTCTCGAAATGTGTTTTGATCGGGCCTTGGGCCAGATTTGGGTGTCTACAGTCGTAATCTCATTCAGTAAGCCAAAATACTCCGTCAGAGCTTCTCATGTATACCGACGATTGTCGCTTATAGGAGGACTTACGTTGATTCTGTAAGTTTGAAAGTCGGGTTTTGAAATAATTTTGTATTCAATGTTAGTGTATATGTACATACATAGAAATATCGAGAGAAGTATTAATACCTACCTTTTTTCTGGAATCCCTGGTGAGATGAGTATTTCTTCATGTGAGATTTCGGAGGTCGGTGGCTTTGAGGTTCAAATTATATATTATTATTCGTTTTTATTCTTATTCTTTTATTCATATAGATTTTTGTTAATTTTACATATGTTTATTATTATATTTATTACTATTTTTTTTACATATATATATGTTATCATTATGTGTGTATATATATATTATACATACACTTTTTTTATATGTCTATATATATTCTTTGTTATATATTATTATTATTATTATATATATTTATATGGAAAAAAATGATTGTCAGGTAATAATAAGATAAAAGGCTGATTTCTGGATAATTATACACTATACTAGGTGCGTATAATCCAATTATACCCAAAACCAATCGTGTATAATTGAAGCATCACCCCGGAATCTGGGCAGTCCGGTGTTAGTGTCAGTTTGACTATACGCTATGAAGGGGATGTATAATTCTAATTATACGCATGCGCTTATGCCTGTAATTCAAAATGCACTGTCATCCATGGCGCACCCCGAATTATACGCAGGATAGTGTGTGTATAATTCAAATTATATGCATGCTGACCAGCGTATAATTCAATTATATGCACGTCAGATGCGTATAATTGGAAAAATTCCTTAAAAACTCCAAATCCGATCATTTCTCTCATTCTTCCTCTTAACTTTCTCAGTTTTCTTGAGTTTCTGAACTCCTCGGTTCTTTAGTGCTCTGGTTTCTGTGTTTTCATGACATCTTGTGACCTGTTTGCCCGTTTCGAGCATCATTTCGAGCGTTCTTTCTCTTTTTTCGAGTTCTAACCATCTGCATAGATGACTTCTGATGGTATTAGTGGTGCTGGTGGTTCAGGTGAGGGAGCTAGGGGTCTAGTTCCTAAGGGCCTTGAAAATTTTGCTCTGGAGTTAGAGCATGAGCTCTTTGGAGAGATGGAGGCTGAGGTTGGGCCAGTCGAACAGGGTGTATTGGCCTTTGCTAAGGGTGATGTGCCTTCTACTAAGGGGGCTCCTGAGGGTGTAGCGGCTCCCGAGGGTGCTGAGAGGGTTCATCCGCCTCATCCTCCTTGTATTCCATTGGAGGATCGTCTTGCGAATGGCAAGGTAGGTACTCTTAAAGCAAGAGTATTTCGATTATTTAGGCATTATTAGGTTATAAAATAGATGATAGGTCAGGAAACCCATTTTATTTATGCAAATACATTTAGTTGTAGCTTGTGTGGGGCATTCATGCATCATTTCGGTATCTTGTTCTAGGTCACGTTTATCTACTTTATTGCTTTTAATCTCACATTTACATGCGACTATTATTGTCTTTGTGATTTTCCTGCTTCTTTAGTTTAGAAATTGGTTTCTTTCATATGTGCGCCTTGTTAGGCTGTTTTAGGAGCTTGCTACTAACTTTATTAAAGACAGTGAAAAGAATGGGATGAATAAAATAGAGTGAGAATGACAGAGCAGCAAGCCTAAAATATGCACAATCCTGCAAGATACAGGGCCTGTTGTAGCAAGTTTTGATAAGTAAGAGTTTGTCCCACAGGGAAATTGATCTTAAGCTCCAAGGGAGCCATCTTTAGTAGGCCCTCCAGATCTGACTACAGATCTGGCAATCCTAAATGGAAGGGGATTTAGGGTCACTAAAGTCTAAATTCTAAGGTATCCTAATGCCTAAACTATAGAAAGGGTTAAAAAGAAGATGGAGTGAAAAAATAAATATAAAAGGGTGAGAAGTATGCTATTAGGTTCAAATCTGATGGGTTTCATGACTCAAATTCAGATCTGCTGCTATATAAGTCCTGTCCAGTGGCTACATTATCACCACTGAGGAGAAAGAATCCAACTCATCTCTGTGCCATGATTCAATCCCTTTATGGCTATAACATGTCCACTTAAATGGTCACAGATTATCCAATTGGGGAACCACAGTCCAGAGATGGGTCAGAACAAGTTTATCATTGTAGGCACTACTTCATCCAGCCTACAAGCACAAGAATCCATAGGGAACCTCAACCTCTAAAGTGCTATGTGTGGGGCTAGGCCTGTATGGGAGCATGTTAGCCCAGACACATAGAACCAGTAAGAGTTTGAGTGCAGCCTTAGATCCAGCTGTTCATTGCTTTAGAGAAACTGCAGTGATCTAGTCGCAAACCTACAATCTCTATAACCAAACCAAATCTGCTATCTGATGGCGGCTCTATACACATACAGGGGAGTTTGTCTCAGCACAATCTCTCACAGGGCTACAAGCACAAGTACAGAGAAGAATAATCCCTCTTGAGTCTGTGGGTTGGCTTCACCCTAAGGCTATAACCTGTCCACTTAAATGGTCACAGACTATCCCAGAGGCTATCCTCTTCACAAAGCTCAAGATAGAACAAGAAACATTGCCGCCACCACCATATTCACAAGGCTACAAAAGCTCATTGCACCCATGGGGACTTCAGATCTAGTGGGTCCTGTGGTGGGTCTAGGCCTGTATGGGAGCATGTTAGCCCAGACACACAGGTCACTTGGATCTGAATAAACAATAAAATCAGTCCTCCATTGCTTGCAATACGTCCTAGCAATGGAGGATCTCAAGATAACAACCTTGTACAAAACAACTCACAAAAATCTCATAAAAGTAAAACACCCTATCATGAAACTCCATTAATCTATTCCAAATAGTCATACAAAGGCATAGCCAGCAAATGCTGGACTATGGAGAGAAGAAAAAGTAAAAAGAAAACTACTTAAAACTTATTAGAGATATGCAGCTACTACAAGAAGAAGAAGAAGATAGACCAAGTTCTATTCCCAGCAGAGCATCCCCAAACCTAAACCAGGCTTAGGTTTATATAGCAGTTAGTTTGGTAGCGCATTAAGGTTAGAAAACCCTAATTTTAACGATGCCACATAGCCTAATATTCTCCCTTGGATGCCTCGGGGCACATGCACAGAACTTGGAGCGTTGGAATGCATGCCCTAATTACTGGAAAATCCCAGAATGTCCTCTGCAGAGGTTAGGGAAAGTTAGAGTTCAGAGCCTCGCCAAGTAGTACTGGTTTCCAAGACTGCCGCGACGCGAGGTTGGATTAGCTTGAAATTCTAGCCGTCGCGGGGTTGTCTTAGTTGTAGCTGAAGCAATCGCGCGATAGAGCATTGAATTCTCGCTAGATTGCTCTGGTCTTCGCGGGATTGCACTTTCCTTCTGAATGGCACAGGAATCGCGCGAGCAATTTGTTTCACAATGGATCTTCACGAGGATCCTCGCAAGAACGTGATGTGCATTGGTCTCTGAATTGTGGGAGAGATTTTTCTGAAGTTTTACATCCCGCGGCCACTGCACAACAGCTGTGCGCTGAAATACCTGGAGCTCTCTCTCCTCAGTTGATCTGATTGAACTGCGCGAGGTTTGAGAGCTGCTTTCTTGAGCTGTGCGAGACTGTGCGAGCAGTTATATTTGAGCTTCTCGAGATCTGCGTGAAGTATGATTCTAAAGCCCCTCTGTCACTCAACTGCGCGAGAATAGTGCGGCAATTGGAAATGAAGTTTTGGGAGACTCACGAGGACTACGCGAGGCTTAATTTCTGAATCCTTTAAAGCTTGTGAAAGTTGCGCGAGGTTCAATTCTTGTCTAGGTTCAGCTTTCATCCTTCTGAGGGACTTCTGGGGCAAAAGTGAGCTCCTTAACAGGGTTCAAGACTTATTGCAGCTGCTATTTATTACCTATAGAAATGACTTAACACACATTTATTAGATGGCTAAGGGTCTAACAGAGGCTAAGTTAAGGTGTGAAAAGTGGTACTTTTCATGTCTTAACATGCCTTTGTCATTATCATTTATTAATTTCATTTCGGTGGCTATATTTTTATTATTTTTTTGTTTTCATTGGGATTATTATAATCCTATTGTAATTACCATTATCATGTATATATATATATATTGTAGACACCCAGATTTGGCTCAAGGCTCGATCGACACATACTTCGAGCAAGGCATACCTCTGAGCTTCTAAAAGCATCTCTCAAACTCTTAGGAATCATCCCAAACCCTTAGAAATCAACCCTAGCCTTTCCTGAGCCATTTAAAACTTTCCCAGGCCAAGTTTAAACCCTCCTGAGAAGTGGATAGAAAGAGTTCCAAAGTTTTTATATACCTATGCTAGAGCTGAGGCCTATTCCATTGGAAAGATAATTTTTCCATCTTTCCAATGAGCCTAAAATCGCCTCAATCTGAGTTGTATATCAAAAGTTATGGCGGTTTGAAAATTAGGCAGAAATGAAGGAAATTACACTAAATTATACACGCTTGGCCAATTTTTGATTAAAATTGGCCTTGCGTGTATATTACACATGCTAAGAAAAATTGGCGTCTTCCTTCAAAATTGAGCTCTAGAACGGGCCCTAGACTTTCCTTTTTCCTCAGAGAACACTATTCCCAAGTGTAGACACCCAAATTTGGCCCAGCACTTACTTTGAAAAGGGCGCACTCCAAAGCTTCCGAAAGCATTTCCCAAACCCTTAAGAATTATCCCAAAATCATTAAAACACTTTCCAAACCTATAGGAATCAACCCTAAGCTTCTCAAACCCATAAAAACCTTTTCTGGACCAGTCTCGAACCCTCCTGAATAGTGGTTGGAAAGAGGATTGCCAAACTTTATACATATCTATTATATATCTAAGTCATATACCATTCGAAAGAGGATGTTCCCAATTTTCCAACGAGCTATGAATCGCCTCAATCGGAGTTATATATCAAAAGTTATGGCGATTTGAAGATCCGACGGTAATGCAGGAATTTGCCTAACATGTATAATATACACGCTAGGCCATTTTTTGATTGAATTCTGCCTAGCATATATAATATACACGCTAGGCCATTTTTTGACTAAATTTTTCCTAGTGTGTATAATATATATGCTAGGATAATTTTGGTATATTTTGGCCTAGCGTGTCTAATACATACGCTAGGCAAAATTGACCTTCTTCCTCTATAATAGAGCTCCAGAACGGGCTCTGAACTTCTCAGGATTATTGTGCATAATCTTAGCGTGTATAATATACATGCTAGGCTTAGCTATAGTAATTTTTGGGATTTTTATCCAAATTTGAATTTGGAGTTTGACTTGTTGACCACCCCATGCATTGGGGTTGGTTTTTGTTGGGATTGTTGCACCCCCACTAACGTTCTTTTTCACCCTTTTGCCATTTAGAAGCTTACCCTATCATCTACCATTGAAACCCAATTCCCACCTATCTAAGACCTTGAAAAAACTCAAAAGCCTTAGATCTAGGATTAGCTAATTGCTAACTCAATTAAGACTTTAACCCCTCACTAATCTTCCCTTTCTCTATAAATAGAAAGCCCCCCCCCCCCCCTCTTGAATTAAAGGCTTAAAAAAATTCCAAAAGAGAGAAAATTCTAGTTAGCTCCCTTTCCACTTTCTAGCACTAAACCCATAAATTTCATAATTGAGTTTTGTCCTTTAAAACTCATTTTCCACCATCAATCCTTGAGATTTAGCTAGAACTGCCCCCTAGCCTTCTTCTCTTACCTCTTAGCTACCAAGCCTTAGAGATTGGAACTCATCCCGCTGCCCATTTGCTTTTGGAAGCTCATCAAAGACGACATGCGAAGATCCATATCAGTGCTACAAGGGCTCGAGAGCTCCGACTCTCCCCTTTATTCCTCTGCCTTCTTTGCTTTTCCTCTATCCTAGAATTGAGTCATTACGTTGCCCAATTTTCGACAAGCCAGAAGGTCTCAATAGGATTGGTGTGCCTTCGGGCAAGGAGAAGTGCTGCTCATTTTTGTTTCTTTTTTTCATATATATAATTATATATATATATATATATATGTGTGTGTGTGTGTGTGTGTGTGTGTGTATTATATAAACCAGCCACACATAGAACCGGCCATAGTAGAGACTGTATACGAGGGGGTTGATCGGGTGCGTAACACATTTTCGATCAATAACCGAAGCCCCTACCCAAGAGCCTTTAGCGTAGACCGAAATCAAAGTCATATTTTTATACTTCAATGCCTTCAATATTGATTTAGGTTTCCTAGGACACCAAAAGCTTCGAGTGGTGACTCTATATTTTCTAGTACGAGCGCATCGTCGCGACGGATCGATAAGATCCACAATTGCACACCAAGCCTAGCGTGTATAATATACAACTACGCTCAGGAATAGTGTTTTTTGGGAAAATGTTCAAATTTTAAATTTGGGGTTTGACTTGTTAATCACCCCAAAGTCCGGGGTGGGTTTCTATAGGACTATTGCACCCCCATTAGTTCTATTTGCAACCCTTTAGCAATTTAAAGTCACACCCTATCATCTACCATTAAACTCATTTCCCACCTATCTAAGCTCCCAAAAACCTAGAAAACCTTATATCCCTATTACCTAATTGCTAACCCAATTAGCCCTTGAACCCTTCACTAATCCCATTCAACTCTATAAATAGAGACCCCTCCCCCCCTCCTTGCTTAAGGGCTTGAAAATTTTCAAAAGAGAGAAAATCCTAGAGAGTTTCCTCTTCTGTTTTGAGCACTAAACCTCCAAATTTTCATAATTGAGTTCACCCTTCTAGATCCCATTTTCTATTACCAAACTCTTAGATTTGGCTAGAACTAGGCCTTAGCCTTCTTCTCCTACCTTCTAGCTTCCAAGCCTTGGAGGTTCAAACCCATTCCTCAACCCATTTGCTATCGGAAGCTCACCGGATGCACATAAATGTGAAGGTCCACAGTGGAGCTACAAGGGCCCGAGAGCTCTGACTCTCCCTTCTATTCCTCTACCTTCTTTGCTCTTCCTCTATCCTAGAATTTTAGCCATTACGCCGCCAAACTTTCAGTGATTGTGGGGGGCTTAAATAGGATCAGAGCGCCTACGGGCAAAAGAAAGTGTCGTTCATTTTATTTCTTTTTTTATCATTTGGCCATAAGTAAAGGCCGCTTACAAGCGGGTTGATCGGGTGCCTAACACCTTCGCGATCGATAATCGAATCCCCTACCCAAGAGCCTTTGGCAAAGACCGATAAATCGGAATCATATTTTTGCACTTCGGTGCTTACGTATTGATTTTTGAGGTATCCCGGGTCACCAAAAGCTCCAGGTGGCGACCCCATCATTTTTTTTAGAGAGTGCGCATCATCGCAACGGACTCGCAAAGTCCACGATTGCACAAATGGCAACTCCACTGGGGATAGTTTGTAGAGCTTCTCCTTGAAGTTTTGGCCCCTTTGTTGCATGTGTTTTTCTTTTCACTAACTTTTTTATTTTTTGATTACTTACCCTTACTATTCTGCATTTGTTTTACTTACCCCTATGATTTTGTCATTTACCGCCTTAGTCAATTGGTGAGCCTACTTAAGTACCTTTTACTCACCCCTAAGATTTTGTCATTTACATGCCTTAGCTATTGGCGGGCCTACTTGAGCATTTTCTATTCCGTCTTTACAAACCTTAGCCATTTGGTGGGTTACTTGATAGTATAGATCATATTCTTACAGTAGACTCCGGCCCGTAGAGGCGGCACGGAATTATCACCACCGGTTTTTGAACTTAAGAAAACTCTCTTAAAACTGAATTTAAAATTGAACCAAGAGGGAGACTTAATTCATTTGTACGCGCGTAGATTTTAAAAGGGGAGAAATAGGTAGCGATATACCCGTCTCGGTTCCCGGTAGAGTGGCAGCCCTAGTGGGGATGATCTAGAAAGGAACCACCCCATCCAGTATCTGAGAAGGAGCTTGGGCCGAAGGTATATCGGGTGGGTGACCAAGCTGTTACTTAGCCCTAAAACTCGTGGGAGAGTGCGTTAGTTGAACCGAACCGACCTTGTATCCCTCGGTACGGTGAGGAGGGACCCGAAATAATAATAAAAAATAGTCCCCGAAAGCACTGTCCATAAAACCCAAAAAATATAGACTAACTCGGGTCTGCTGCTGTTGTCCAAAATTATATATATATATATATATATATATATATATATATATATATATATATATTAGCCTAGCTTGTATAATATACATGCTAAGACAAATCTCCAGAATTTAGCCTAGCATATATAATATATACGCCAGCTTGTTCTAGCTGAAGCAGCCCGAATCTGAGACCTTTTTCACCATTCTCGAGCTCCTCGCTTTGTAGTTTCAATACCCCCGATAATTCCCACACCATCAACACCCAAAACGCCCTCGCCGGTCAAGAAAGGTCGCCCTCTTATTGACTCTTCCGAGGGATCGGGTCATAGCGTGGACTTCCGTGCCCTTACATAGAGCAAAGTTCTTCCTTTGATTCTTCCAAGGTGCATCGGAATCCCGTCGTGGGAGGCATTAAGGGTGTAAAACCTCTTAGAAAGGGAGTTCTAAGGCCCCGGAAAAGCATCATATTGATCCAAGGGAGAGGAAATTTTTATTTGTTATATACAAAATGCAAAAATAAACCAAAAAAAATCAAGCAAACTAAAAATCTAAAAAAAGAGAGAGCTTGTGATGCCGGAACAATGACATCGCCTTACCCTCTATCATCCCGTAGCGAATGGAGGAAGAAAGTGTTCGGGCCTCACCTGAGGAATCCATACCAGACCCACCGCCAAACCATGTCTTGGGCGGTCGACCTGGCTTACGCCGACCCCGATTCATCCCCACCGCATTCCCCAACACACTCCCATATGGAGGAGATACCCATCTCCAACCCCCCAACCCAATCCCCATTCAACGTCATCGAATCATTCGGTGCACTCATTTTCCCATCCACATCCATTCAAAATTTGCCCATTTTTTCATCCACATCTACCCAAAATCCATCCACATCCACCCCACATACACCCCATTTTTCACTCCATTTCCCCTCAAATCTAAATAATCCTATTTTCCCCCATCCACCACCACTCAAAATTCACCCATTTTCCCCACATCAACCCGGGTTATTCCTTCCACTTCAAATACACTTAATTTTCCACATACCTCCACCCAAAATATCCCCATTTTTTCTCAAATCATGCCCAATTTTCCCCCATCCACATCCCATATACCCCATCTTCCCTCCAATCCAAATACACCCAATTTTCCCCCATCCACCCAGGTCATGCCCAATTTTCCCTCATTTACCCAGGTCGTGCCCAATTTTTCATCCACATCCACTCAAGTCATGACCAATTTTCCATCCTCATCCTACCATGCTTTACAACCACTCCACACATCTCCCCCATCAAATGAACCATCTCTATCCGCACCCATGAGCGATCCCATGGTCATGATGGAGGAAATGATGAGGGCTTACACCGCATGGAAGGCCTCTGAAAGCCTTCCTCATCCACCCCAAATACCTGAACCCTATCAAACCTTCCAAAATCTCTACACCCCATTTGTCCAAAATCCCAATCCTACCCAACTACCCATAATCCATACCACCCAAAACACCCAACATCAGCCATGGGACCATGCAGGTGGGCCTCAAAGGCCCAATATCCAATCCTAAGCCCATCAAGCCCCAAATTCAAGGGTCACATTCTCAAACCCTCCACAAATTCCCTAATTTCCCACTTACATTCACCCCCAACAAACCCCCATTCCCCCTCAAACAATAAACTCTTCTCATCCCATCCTTCAAACCAGCCCATTTATCCACATCTCTCACACCCAACCCAATATGGGGATCCATCCCATACCGTCAACCATCCCCAATTCACCCATCATCTTACCTCCCAACCCAATGAGCAAAACCCCCACCAAGCACAATGGCCTCACCAGGAACCTATCCAAAACCCCAAATTTACCCATCCATCTACCCCCCAAATCACCCAACAAGTTTTTCCCCACTCACAATGGCCTCACCAAGCAATTGCTCAAACCCTCCAAAATCCAATCAATCCCATTCCTCCCCCAGTTATTGATGCAAGTAATCAATATGAGGATGAAGCCTAGAACAGTGGAGCCTACATAGGGGCATTTACTAATTTCATCCCCTCACAACCCGTATTAACAAACCCATAGGCAATCCAAAGTGAATGGAGGCAGCCTGTTCAGAGACCAACCCCACCATCCAGAGAGTCAGAGCTGCTAAAAGAACAGGTGGACAGGAACGAAAAATAACTGATGAAGATGGGTCGAGCTGAAATCCATGAAACTAATTTTTCTGACCTTTACTTATTTGCAGAGGTACCTTTACCCCCAAAATTCAAGCTACCAACATTTGACAAGTACAATGGCACAGGTACCCATATTGCACACCTTAAGTCCTACTGTGGGGATATGTACCAGTACGACGGAGACGAATGACTCCTCATCAAAGTGTTCCAGAAGAGCCTCACGGGCTCAACTTCGAGATGGTTCACTTCCTTTGAATCATCTATGATTAAAACTTGGAAATATCTTACCCACCTGTTCCAGGAATAGTATGTCTACAACATAGACATCGAGCACGGCAAATCTGATTTAGCTTGACTAAAGCAAAAGCCCGATAAAACATTCAACGACTACCTAGGGAGATGGAGAGCCTTGACAGCCCAAGTAAGAAACCAAATACTCGATGATGAGCAAATCAAGATGATCTCGAAAAGCACTCTGCCAGTCATCTCAAATTTCTTGGTGTACCAGCAGCAATCTAGCTTTGTTGACTTGGTAAGGAATGCCAATCGTTGTGAAGATACAATAAGAGAGGGGCGGTTAAATAAAATTGTAACCAACGGGGCCCGCAAGTTCACGGAGCAGAGGAACAATAGAAGAACTAGGGTAGATATGCAGACAATCATAAATACACAACCCAGCACCAGTATAGCCTCATTCCAGTTCAAGGCATCAAGGCAGCATAACTAGCCCCAACACAAATCGAAATAGTATAGAGAACAGGCAATGGGTAGGGGGCACTAATGACCTCAGAACAAAGAAGGGTCTGATTCAATCGAGTTTTTATGCCATTAGAGCAATCCTTAAACATCCTTTTACCATTGTTGGTTGAAAAAGGTTTTGTTACGCCCTTCCAATCACACTCGTCGCAAACCTAGTTCCAAGAAATTATAATCCCAATACTCAATGCAATTGCCACCAAGGGCCAGGTCAACCGACTGACCAATGCTCTCCCTTGAAGCATGCAATATAGGATATGATAGAAGCTGGGAAAACCATCCCTCCGACTCTTCCCCCAGTAAACCAACAGGCAAACTTCCATCAGGTTCTGTTGCCACCGCATCCACCAAGAGGAACGGGCCTAAGGCCCGCTATCAACATGCTAGAAGAAGACGGAGAAGAATTTAATCCTTCAGAATATATCAATGTCAGGGAGAACTTCATAGCACCAAAGCAAGGAAATTGAGAAGATGGGAAGATAGGGATAATCGAGCCTTTAAACTTGACTGATTACTTCCCCAATCCAGCACCCCAAGCAGAGCCCTTAAATCTAAGGATGTATTTCCCAGTACCAGCTCTCGTCAATTATGTCCAATCCAGCTTATCTTCATATCAACCATATACAACACCAATGCCCTCCAATTACTTTAATCCCGGTATTTCTCCATTCCCCCTTCGGCCGATTAGCTACCATTGGCTTCACTCCGCTGCTACATCACCACCAATGCAATCATCCACGATTCCCGTAGACCCATTTGACCCACTTTTACCTCTCCTCCAACCTATCCACCTCTAGCAGAAGTTAACCATGTCTTATCTAGTTATTCAGCACCACCAATCCAGGAGCCTCTGATACCCTTATCAAAACCATTTCAGATCCCAGGGTCGACTTATGACCCCCACCAAATCCCGTTCAATTACAATTAGACAGACATCAATGCGAGCAGCAACAGAGAAGGGGTAGTTGATTTTATTACATGATCCAGGAGGATTTCTAAGCAACCCGAGGTATCAATACCAGCCCTATCAAAAGAGCCCCGTAGTGCACCCATTTGAAAAAATGAGCCAATAATACGCGTTGGAAACACAGTTTAAAAGAATGTCGACTCACATCACCGTCTGGGACCTACTAATGACATCTCCGCTCCACTACCAAGCTCTAATGGGAGCATTGAAAGACGCGCATGTATCCAGCAAAGTGTCCCCATATGAGTTAGGGCAGATAATCGGGCAGGTATTGGCTCCTAATGCCATCTCATTTTCAGACGTCGATCTTTCGAATGAGGGAAACAATCATTCCAAGCCTCTCAACATCATAGGAGAAACAGGAGACTTGGTGATCCCTTTAGTACTAATAGATAATTGATCAGCATTAAATGTGTGCCCCCTAAGAATTGTAACTAAGATAAGGATTGATCCCTCCATGTTCAGGCCAGCCAGAACAAGCACAAGAGGATTCGATAACATAAGGAGGAAAATAATAGGAGAAATCGATCTTGAGCTCACCGTTGGGCCAATGACCTCCTCCATCCCGTTCCAAGTTATGGACATCAAATCCACCTGCAATCTGGTTGTTCAGACATAACGTAGGAAACTTTGAGGATGGTTAAGAAGAAAAACATCTTCTATTGCTACCGCTTGAAATTGTTGCCATCAAACGGTTCAATACAAGCAACAGTATTGGATAATTTTAATTGTTCAACAACCGACGACATGATGGGAATTGTCTTTAAATTGTTATCACAAGGTAATAATTTATGCAAAAAAATAGAATTTATACCTCTGTTGTATCTAAAATAAAGTGTATGGAGTGATTAACTGTTGATCATTGCACTGATGATGATGAACAAGTGAACTGAGACGCGAACTAGGTCGCTTTCTTTAAGACGATTCATGCCCCCTCGGTTAATACACCGATGCACAAGATTAGCAGCACGTCGCCTCTAGGATAGAACAACTCACTACTTTTGGATCTTCCCTCGAGCATAGAGGGCAGATCTCACACCCCATACCATTTGATTGTCAGGAAAATATTAAATAAAATAGAGAGAAAGAAAGAGAAAACTTTGATTTTCGATGATCTATTTTTGCTGCAAAATAGGTCATTGTATAGGCAAAAATAAATAAATAACGTTTTTAATGAAAAAACGCTCACAATGTTTAAAGCACAATATGCGCAAAGTTTCCTTTGTCTAGATGGGCACCAAATTCTGAATTTGCACTCCCCTTACGGGCAGGCACATGCATGCGCACACGCCTGATTAATTAGTTTTCGGATCAGGCCTCCTAGATTTTTCCGACACGTGCGCGCACATGGGCCATCTCTAGTGATTACTCCAAATCAATAGGTGATGGATTTTATATATCCACCCACTAAATCTTTGCTTTCACCCACGCTAAAACACATTGACTACATCGAATTAGATGTTAGAGATTGTTTATCATCCCAATCTTTCACATGAAGGATCTTGAGACCATGGGTGTACCAGCAGACAGTCAATTTTTTATTTCATGTGATTTACACCTTAAAAAGTGACCTTGAGCGTGCAAGTGATGTTAAGGTCACTTTTCTGAGATGTGTGCCACGTTAAACATTAGCCGTCTTATGGTACGGTCATGATCTCAGGATCTATCTTGTGAAAGATTGGGACGATAAACGATCCCTATCGTCTGATTCAAAGCTGTCAATGTGTTTCACCTTGGGTGAACTCAAAGATTCGGTGGGTGGACTTAAAGGTACTCTTTATATATATGTAGCACAACCTAGTGTTTGATGGTTTCCAATGTGAGAATAAAATAAGTAGGATACTTTCAAGTAGTAGCAAAACAAGAGGAAAACTAAGATTTTAGAATACAAATTTTAAAATACACCAAATAATAGGAAGGTTGACAAGATTGCAACTTCAAGGTAGCAGATTCCAACCTAGCTAGCTTACCTATAAATAAATAAAAAGAGAGGGATTTGTGATTTTATGATTCTGGAAACCTAAATTGTTGTTGGGAGTGGATTTTTAGGATCTAGAAAATTTAAATGAAAGGTTACCTATTTCGGCTCTGGAAACCTAAATTGTTGTTGGGAGTGGATTTTTAGGATCTAGAAAATTTAAATGAAAGGTTACGTATTTCAGCTGTAAATTACAAGTTACGATATCTTGTGAGTGTTTTAACGTAAGAAGAGAAAGGATACAATCTGTGTTGCACTTGTGGATGATACATGTGAAGAAGTCGATATCAAGACGAACAAGGTTGTTATGGCTGTGTTTGGGATTGCTCTGTAGAGGCAAAGAGCAGCCCACTTAAAAGAGCACGTTTACACTGCTCTTTCACTGTTGAAAATATATAAGAACACTTACACCCAAATACAGTCCCATACTAAAGTGTTCTGCATTAGAGCAGAGAACTACTCTTTGCGTCCAAAGAGCAATCCCAAATACAACCTATACGTAATTTTAAGATCAGGCTTTGCTATATATACGGTTTTCGCGCACCAGTGCTCACATGTGAAGTACGGAAAGTGTGACAATATAATGCCTGAAATCCAAGGCATTAATGGGAATATGTTCAAGCGATAAAATTGAAATCGTGAGATAAGTTTAAATGGCAAAATAAAATTGTTACAAATATTTAGCCATGTTTGGATTATGATTCGCCAAATTTTGAGCCAAATCAGAGCCCTAGTGACAAACATCGCCGATACATTCAAAAAATCGGCGATAGTCTCCGATTCCTAGGATTTCGATCTATTCGGCGATTAGTCAGCCAAATCACCGAATCGGCGATGCGTCGACGAAGAATCGTAGAGTCGGAGATTTGGCTGACTAACCCCCTTCTCAAAATTAAAAAAAAGGGTTTTAAATTGAATAGAAAATAAAAAAAAGGATTTTCTTTTGAGACGAGCAGCAGCGGCGATCGGCTCACAACCATGAACAAACTCTAGTTTTTCTCTTTCGATCTTTTTCTTACTTCTTTTCTTCTCATGTTATAATTTTTAAAATGCTTATAGCCCTAAAAGAAGTTACAGAGCGTCAGAGCCTCGTAGCCTAAAATAGCTTAGTAGCCTACAGTAGCCTACTTGCACGCACACGGCTGTTTATTTGGGTGTCTATATTTTAATGGCATTAATGGTACATTGTTTTTTTGGGTGTTTATTTTAATGACATTAAAGATACTTTTGGTATATATTTTAATTTATCAAAGTGTGCTGTTAACTAATTGTTTAATTTTTATAATTTCAATAATTATGGTTGATTATTCAATGTTTTATATAATATTGTCACATTGAAACTTAATTTCGTGAAAAATGATTTATGATTAAAATCAGTATATGCACATATATTTAAGAATTGGTAAATGATGAGTTGATATAATTTTTTGATACTTTATATATCGTATTTTTAATATATAAATGCATAAATATTAGTTTAAAATTTTTTCATATATATTTCTAATTTTTTAATATTTTTTTCATAATTCCTGACTTTTCCCTAATTTTTATCGATTTTTCCCCGATTTTGCCGAAATTTTCCAACTTTTCCCCATGCTGATTCATTGCCGACTTGCCGACTTATCACTATGATCAGAGCTTTCCACTGTCTCCGATTAGGTGGACTTGGGAACGGTTCATAAAGATTCACTTCCGTTAAAAACCGACAATCTCTCAAGTTGACTTTTCGGAAAAAAAGAAATCGGCAATCAAACGGGCCAATATTTATGAAGCGCGTAAATGATTACCTGGGGAATGATTGGTTTTAAATTTGCTTTTTTAAAATTTTCTGTTAGTTTCATGCGATTAAGAAACCTACTTCCAAGTAATAAAGTTAATGAATTCATTAACTTTAATTCTTCCATATCCATTTTTTCTATTATTTGCTAGACCCATGCAAGTTATCCAGCATAGTTTTAGTAAGCCCTACCCCAATCCGAGCCTTCCAAAAGAGCCTAGCAAAAGCAAGTCAAAGAATTATTTTGAGCCCACAAACTAAGTGATTATAGAGTCATCTCCCACTATTTAGTTCAAAGATGAGGGAATCTAGCCAAATCGATTGGGACTTCTCCCACCATTTAGTCCAAAGATGAGGGATTCTAGTCCAAAAAGATGAGGGATTCTAGCCAATCCCACATTTAGTCCAAAGATGAGGGATTCTAGCCAAATCGATTGGGACTAGATATAGAGCAAGATATGGATAATATATCCACTCTCTACCCATCATTTGATAAAGTTGTTATTAAATGTAATATATGTATACTATTTCAAAAAGAATGCCTGCTTGGAGTTAGAGCAGTTAAATCACGTCAGTTCGAATTATATATTATCTTATTATTGATACTAACGGATAGAACAACTTTAGAGTATAAAATATATAGAATGTAGTATATTTTATTATCATATACCATAAACCATATAAAATATTGAATATCTTATATTATAACATAAAATACGTTAAGGGTTCCTTCACTAGAGTTGAAGACACTCCCTAAGTGTAGATCCTTTGTCATGTGACACGTGATTGTGAGTTACACCACATCCACTAACTCTGAGGGGGCGAAAAGGGGGTGTCTATAATATCCTCGCGACAGACTCATGAGAGCCCACGATTTCACAGATGGTGACTCTGCTAGATATGCATCTACTTGAAATTGGCCCTATAACTTGTATTTTAGCTTGATTTTTATTTTTTTACTAACCTTTTTGTCTCTTTTTGCCTTTTTTTGTACTTACCCTTACGATTTCGCATTTTTACTTCTACGATTACGTCATTTATCACCTTAGCTGTTTGGCGGGTTACTTGATAACTTAGCTTACGATTCGGTCATTTACCACCTTAGCTTTTTACTATTCCAGTCCCCCTCTTATACCAGTCAACCACATTTAGCCCAGCATTGCGACACTAGCCCCGCCAGTTCAATCTTATCCGGCATATCCATCCGTCTCATTTCAAATTCTCGGACCAACATATGATCCCCACCAGGTCTCACTTAACTACAACCAAACAGATGCCAATACAAGCGGCAGCAAAGAAGGGGCAATTGAATTTATAACTCAATTGGGTAGAATCTCCAAATAGCCTAAGGTACCGATACCAACCCAGCCAGAAGAGAGAAGGGAACCGACAGTGGTACATCCAATGGAATGCATGAGCCGGGAGTACGTGCTAGAAACTCAGTTAAGGCGAACTCCAACCCACATCACCATCTGCGACCTATTAATGATGTCTTCACCACACTTCAAAGCTTTAATGGTGGCATTAAAAGATGCCCATGTTTCAGACAAGGTCTCCCCAGATGAAGTGGGGTAAATGATTGGGCAAGTGTTGGCTCTCAATGTCATCTCGTTTTGGGACGCCGATCTTCAAGCAGAATGAGGGAACCACTCCAAATCCTTCAATATCACGGTCGAAACTAGGAACATGGTGATTTCCTTGGTGTTAACAAACAACAGATTAGCATTAAATGTGTGCCCTTTGCGAACAGTGACCAAGATTGGGATCAATCCATCTATGTTTCGACCAGCCAGAACGGGATCCCAAGGGTTCGATAATACGAAGAGAGAGGTGATAGGAGAAGTCGATCTTGAGCTCACCATTGGGCCAATGACCTTCTCAATCCTGTTAAAAGTCATGGACATCAAGTCCTCTTTTAACCTACTATTAGGGCGCCCAAGGCTGCATGAAATCAGGGTGGTGCACTCTACCCTACACCAACAGCTCAAATTCATCTCAGAAGAAAGAGTTGTATCCATCATGGGAGAGGGGCGAGAAGAAACAGAGAAAATGGCTCACAACATCAAAAATCTCAAGATGCTAGATATGCCGCACACAGCTGAGGACATAGAGCTTCATAGTTTCCAATATGATGTATCAACGACAGTGGCGTTAGAATCCCCTGAAAAGGCCATGGAAAAAACTGGAAAAGGAATGATTGCGCCAGTGGCAATGCTCCAGAAGTGGAGTTACCAAAAAGGAAAAGGGTTAGGTCCTCGCCTGCAAAGCATGAGAGATCCCGTCAAAGCAATGGGTGGCCAACAAATCAAATTTGGTTTAGACTACAAGCCTATCGAAGAAGAGATCCAAGAGGCCAATGAAAAGGCTCATGCTATTTCCATTGCTAAATCCAGAGGGATAGACCTGGATGATGAACCGACCGTTACCTCACATCCAAAGCACTTTTGTGAGCACAGGGGTTATCAAGATCGACCAGAATAGGGCAACTCAGTTGACCCGCACAAAAAAGCCATCGTCCACCAAACCAATTCCCAATCAGTCCCCCTGAGATTGAAATAGACCTTGCCTCATTATTACTCTTCGAGGAGGAGGTACCCCCACCAATGCAACCACCTGGCATGACCCACCCCAAGCTTGTATTAAGGTTTGAGGACCAGGTCCCAGACAAACCACTGGTAAATATGATGGAGGCTGACCCTCAAAAGCCATTTTAATCAACTTCCTCCACAAGACCAGGTAAAGGGGCAACACTCCAGGTGAGAAACTGGGCTTCAATACCTCAAACTCTAGAAACATCAAATGGCCGCAAATACAGCATGAGCTTCTCAAAAAAAATAACCTATAAAAAGTGAGGTTAACCCTTAGTAGGCAATACCATGTGTATATAGAAACCTGCCTTGCTAAGGGCTCATCTCAGAAGAGAAGGAAAACCATAAAACTCCAAAAATATTATCTTTTAAATTTTCTGATAAAATCAAGAAAAATGATGCCTTGAACGAACACATCCGACGTGAAATTTCTCCCTTTCCTATAGAAATACAAGAAGAGGAAAGAATCACATATCTAGATGGAGAGGACTTAATCAAAGAGCTTCCCAATGAGCTCCTTGAGAAATATGCCGATTTTGAGCATGGTCCTACCCCGATCGTTGAAGAGACTGAAGATGTTAATCTAGGTACCAAGGAGGTTCCTAGAATCACTAAGATCAGAACGTCGCTGTCTCCCGAGGAATAAAAAAGCATGATTGATTTCCTTCGGTCATACCAAGATGTCTTCACATGGTCATACGAGGATATGCCTGGTTTCGATACCGATTTGGTCTGGCATGAGTTACCATTATGTCCCGACATAAAGCCTGTCAAGCAAAAGTTGAGGCGTCTCCAGCCAGAGTGGATGTTGAAAGTAAAGGATGAGGTCATCAAGCAGTACAATGTCGGTTTCTATATGATCTCCAAATACCCACAATGGTTAGCCAACATCGTGCCCGTACGAGAGAAATACGGGGAGGTTCGCATGTGCATCGATTTCAGAAACCTTAACAAGGCGAGCCCAAAAGACGACTTCCCTTTTGCCACACATCGACATCTTGGTCGATAACACTGCTAGGTATGGGATGCTCTCATTCATGGACGGGTTTTACAGTTATAATCAGATCAAGATGGTCGAGGCGGGCCGAGAGAAGACAACATTCATCACCCCATGGGAGACATTTTGCTACCGAGTCATGCCATTCGAGTTAAAGAATGTCAGGACAACGTATCAAAGGGTAATGACAGCACTGTTGTTGGTTTAATTTTAGATTATTTATGCTATTATTTTTGACAATATGGTGAAAATATAAATCAAAGATGAAGAATGAAGTGAAACAAAACAGCACTTAAAACAATAATCTAAATCACATAGTCATGCAAGATCTAGAGCCTGTTGTAGCAAGTTTTGATAAGAAAGGATTGTCCCACAGGGAATTCTAATCTAGAACCACAAGGGTTGTATAGTAGGCCTCCAGATCTGACTACAGATCTGGCAATCCTAACCTACACTAGAAAGCAGGGATAAAAAAAGGGAGTTTTGGGTTGTCACTATCTACTAAAATAGAAAATTAAAGAACAAATCTATACTACGGAAAGGGATTTTAGAAGAATGATGAAAATGGATTTGGAAAATAAAATAGAAAAGTGGTGAGAAGTAATAAAATAGGGAC
This sequence comes from Chloranthus sessilifolius, assembly GCA_021018995.1. Classification (NCBI taxonomy): domain Eukaryota; kingdom Viridiplantae; phylum Streptophyta; class Magnoliopsida; order Chloranthales; family Chloranthaceae; genus Chloranthus; species Chloranthus sessilifolius. The sequence goes on along the minus strand of CM037584.1, from coordinate 148,884,157 downwards.
TGGTATATTTGCTGAAACTGGGGCTGGTATAACAAGGAAAAGACTAGAACCACATTATTCCTTCATTTGGCTCCAAGCTTAAATGCAAGGAAGAATAATCCAATTCATCCCAGAGATATGGACCAGTCTAAGGCTATGATCTATCCACTGAATGGTCACATATCATCCCCAAAGATATACTCCATTCAAGGGGTAAAACTCAAAACAAGAAAAACTACTGCAGCTACTAAGGTTATCTGGCTACAAGCTCATGCATCCATAGGGGCATACAATCCATAAAAATCTTAAAAGAAATAAGAGCATTATAGATTGGATGATTCAATAAAAATAGTTGTGCATTACTTACAAAATACTTACAATGTTAGCCCTCTAGGCTGCAGTCAATGCAGACTCCAGAACTTTAAAAGCTTACACAGTTTTGATTCCCGCAGAAAACAGTCCTAGCTATTACCAAGGACTTAGCCTACAAATGTTGAGCTAAGGAGAGAAGAAAAAGGTGAAAAAGATGACCTAACCCTAACCTTAAAATGACCTAAGCCAGAGCCAAATTAGGTTAAAATGTTAGATAGTTTTCTGCTAAAAATCAAAGCTTATATATAACTTCCACCAAAAATATCTTGCTCTGGCCAATCAAAAAATAGAAGAGAAATGCCCTAGTTTGCAATGTTGTTGTGGCTCATTTGTGGCCAAGTGTTACCTCGAGAAGTGGGAAATAGCACACCACCTCGAGATGTATGCCCTAAATGTTGTGGAATCCCAAAAATATCCCTGTGTATTGAGTGAGAAGTTGGGAACCATTGCCTCGCGAGGCTGAGTGTTGCCTATTATGCATCTCGCATGGTTCTCGTGTGGATGAATAGGCTGCAAAAGAAGGCTCTCTAGGTTCAACTGTTGTGAATAATGCAGCTTGCGCAAATGAGCTCCAGGTGGTTCAACTAGCGAGGACCTCGCCAGGATGAGTTTGCAGCTCACGCGGATCTTCGACAAGATGAAATGAACTTCTCGCGTGGATGGCTCCGTCTCTGAAGTGTGCGAGGTCTGTGCAAAGCAAATTTTTGAAGCTGACTCTGCACGAGCAGTTAAAGTCTGAAGTATGTGAACCTCGTGAGAACTACGCGAGATCTATGCGTGGTATTTATGTGCTGCAGGCTTGAACTTCGCGAGATCTGTGCGAGAGGACTTTCTGGGCATTTTTAACTACGCGAGGGTCACACCTGCTTCTCTGTTGCTGTGCACAGCCTACAGCAGCAATCTCCTCCGCTTGGGTCCATTATTCTTTCTTCTATTGGACTTCTAGGGCTCACTTAGGCAACCAACATGATCAATATGGTGTGCACCACCATGGTGTACCTTCTGTTCTTCAATCAACTCTAAGGTTTGGCTTTAAATTCTCTCTTCTTGGCCTCCAAAGGGTGAACTGTTGCACTAAGCTGCAGTTTTATTCCTAACTACAAAATATGCTGACAAAATAATTATTAGATGGCTCAAAGGTGTAGTAAAGGCTAGGTTAAGAGGTAAAAAATGATATTTTTCAGTGATTAACACACCCCCAAACCTAATCTTTACTAGTCGTTGAGCAAAGGGAAAATTAAACAACTACTCTATAAAGTTAAATGCCACTTTTGTAGGGAGCACGGATGCATTTAGCTTATGCACCAAGCCTTTTAAACCCTTAGGTGATCCCTAGTGGAGGAGTGAAGTCTCTTAAGGGTTTTCAGTGAAGATACCCACAAACTTCTCAATAAAAACAGTTAAACCAAGTGCACACAGTGACTAATCAGATTGCCAATAATAAAGTTTCATTCCACCCTTGCTCTTTAAAATTGGATGAGTTTTAAACAGTGAATGTAAAAAGTTTAACACCTAAATCATGCATGCATGCTCATCACATTCAATCAGTTGGCATCAAGAGTGTAGTGTGTGCAAACAGTACCAAACTCACCAGTAATTAAAAAATTAGGTTTAAACAGTGCCCCAATGAATTTCATCTCAGACACAATACTTACCAGGGTTGTTTCTCACAAATGAATTTAAGGGTGTTCAATTTCACTCAATCCCAAGAGCAATTGCAAAACTCAAATAGGCGTGCAAACATGAGCATAGGCAAGAAGGGATCTAATTTCTGACATCATCAAGTACTTCTCACCATAGATTAGACATCTTCTTATCTCCACATGACAGCTCACTTCACTTTAGATCAACAAGGTCTTTTTGATGGGTTGTAATGTGGCTTATGGTTGAGGTTTATAAAGAATAAGAGGGTAAAGAGGGATTCAAGATTGAGAAATCAGCAAGGGTAGGAGGTGATTCATGACTTCACAACCTTCATTTTAGCATAACTTTATCTTTCCTGACATTTTTCAAATTTAATGTGGTCAGCTTCTCCTCTTCTTTTCAATTTTCAGCTGCAATATTTCACTTGACTTCTCTTTTCCTTCTTTCTTCTTTTATTTTTGTGATTATGGCTGCCACAGCCATACAACTGCTACACTGTTGTTTACAAATTTTCTCCTATCTTTTCCTTTCACCAAATGTTAAACCTTACTCACCTATCTTCAACATCTTCTCCTTTACCTTTTGAATTCTCGAAGTAAGGGTAGGGCTGAATCAGGTTAAGAGGTTCAGGTTAAATTACTTTGGTGTTTGTTAAAGAAAAATTAGATTTTAAGACTCAAAGAGTGTATGCAAAAAGGGTAGTTTTACTGGGTTGGTACTTTAGGCTCAAACTATCTAAATGAAGGCCTTAGATCATCTCCTTAGTGTAATGAGTATTGTCAAACAGTATCAACTTGGGGTGTCTAACTTCTAGTAAAAAGGTCTTGATTCAGTCAGTCCTTAGAGCAGAAAAAGTTTTCATAGACACTCTTTAAGAAGAAAAACATTTTTATAGGCTCAAAGCTCACTAGGTATGGTCTTCAATTAAACTAATAGGTATGTCCTCACCTTCTTCTCTCCTTACTGGTTTACTAATTGTGAAAGATTTCTCTTTATGCTCACCTCATGGAAGCATTTGGTTTTTAAATGATTTTAGTGTTAAATAAAATCTGCACAATTTTTAAATTTCCTTATTTTCAATATTGCTTAGGTGGATTCTACTCTACTTATTTCTAACTTACTTAATATTGTTGCACTTAGGTTAACAAAAAAACAACTATAGTATTAGAGTGAACAGTAGGAAAGGAAAAATCAGGCAAGGAAGTACTATGCAAAAACTATTTTCACTAACAAAACACAATATCACACAAACGACTATTTTTATTAACAAAATGAATATTACATAAGACTATTTACAGATGGAATAAAAGATTGAAAATATAAAACTGGTTCTAAAATAGAAAATACAAATAAAACTTAATAACAACAAGCTACACTACAACCTAATCAGAATCTGAATCTGAACTTAATTCAAAGGGGGGGTCCATTCATATTTTCCTTTATCCTTTTTCACAGTTGTAGCTTGTGCAGCACCAGCCTTGGTTCTTGTTGCAGCTGGTTTCTTGGGCTTAGTGCTGCTCTTCTCTTTTGAAGGCTCCTTGAAGGACACACCCTTTTGCACAGGAGGGTGCATCATTGAAAAGCTGGAGGCTATTGTCTCCAGCATCCGTCCTAACTGAATGGACTTTAACTTATAGACCTTATACAGGTCCAAAGCATTCAGCACCATCTTCCAATGCCTCTTCAGCTCTTTCTCATTATCTTCCTTGATCTGGGAAATCTTACCTTCATATGGTTGCTTCGCCATGGCTGTGACTGACTCTATCATAAGTTGTACATCCCTCCGAACATAAGGGTCAGCAGCCATAGCTTTGGTGAGGGTGTAAAATGGGGGAATGGGAATGGAGGAAGCAAGGACAATGACCTTTTTAGCAAGGTCCTCTATGAGAGGACAGGTGGTGGTCAGATCAAAGTAGATGAGTGGTGATGATGGGGTGAAAGGATAGGTGCCAACTCCTCCTCATAGATGAAGGGCAACAGTGGCAACTCCTCCTCACTGGGGTCAATCTGGGTGGAGGTAGAGGAGGAGGTGAATGGGATAATGGGCAGCACTTCCTCAAAGTCTGTTTGAGTGGCAACTGTTGCTATTGCCACTAAAGTTGAAGGCCCGGGTGAAGGAGATGGTGTGGGTACAGGTACTAGTGTAGGGATAGGAAGTTGGGTTGTTGGGGTGTAGGTCTGAAGGATGAGCTAGATTGATTGTAGACTGGTTTTGAGGGAAGCTTGGCTTTGTGTATTGGCTAGGAGTTGGGTTTGGAGTGAGGAAAGAAGGGAAAATATGTAGGATAAGGGGTCTGGGACAGCTGCGGTTGATAGTTGGGAGGTTGAGATTGGTTGGAAGGGTGAAGTTGGGGCATGGTTAAAGTGGGTAGGTTGAGGGGAGTCTTGAAGGGGTGTGTACTCATGCATGATATCCCCCACAATGGAGTCCATCATGGCAGAGTGCCCCTCAGATGTGAGGTGGCCATGGTCACGGGTGGGGGGAAAAGGAATCGAATGGGTGGGGGAGGTAATGGGTTCAAGTGGTTCATTGGATTCAAATGGGGGTACTAGGTCTGTGGGGGTGGTTTGTTCAATGTCAGTAGTCATAGGCTCACTATCATCTAATGTGAAAGTGGAAGGTGGGTCTAGAATTGGGCTAGGTATGTTAGTTGACTCAAGGTTTGTGTGCAACCGTGGGATTTGTAATGATCCCGTCGTGATGATGCACACTCAAATAAAATATTTATAGTCGCCACTCGGAGCTTTTGGTGTCCCAGGAAACCTAGATCAATTTTATAAGCACCGAAGTGCCACAAATAAGACTCTGAATCTGGTCTACACCAAAGGCTCTTAGGTAGGGGCTTCGGTTATCGATTGGGAAGGTGTTAGGCACCCATTCTACCAGCTTAATGCGATCTCTACTTATGGTCAAAACAAAAATAATATAAAAGAAAAGAAAAAGGATTCCTCTTGCCCAAAGGGTCTTAAAATCTTATTTGTGCCCCTCCGTTCCTACCAAAAATTTAGCGAAATAACGGCACAAATGGGAGGATAGAGGAATAACTGAGAAGGTAGAGGACTAGAGGGGAGAGCTGGAGCTCTCGGGCCCTTGTTACACCGCTGTAGAGCCTTGCTTTGGCTTGCTTCGGTGAACTTTTGAAAGCTTGTATGATGAGAAATGGGGTTTTAACTCCTAGGGCTTGATAGCTAAGAGGTAGAGAGGGAAGGCTAGGAGGTAACACTCACCTAACATAGAGCTTTTGGGTAAATGATAAGGTCTAAAGAAAGTTTTAAAGTTCTAGAATTTATATGGGAGTGGTGCACTAGAGGAGAGAGAGAAGGGATTCCTTAATCTCTTAATTACAAAGTTTTTCAAGCCTTTGTAAAGGGAGGAGTGCCTCTCTATTTATAGAAAAAAGAGAGGTTAGGAGGGTATTTAAAATCTAATTTGGATTAGCAATTAGGTAATGGGTAATCTAAGGTTTCCTAGGGTTTTTAGATCCTTGAAAAGTGTGAAGAGTTACTCCAATGGTGGATGATAAGGTGGGGCTTAAAACCACTTAAGGGGTTGCACATAGATAGTAAATGGGTGCAACAGAACTAGCAAAACACACCCCAAAGGTTAAGATGGTCAACAAGTCAAACTCCAATCTTAAGCGTAACTAATAATAGTTGCATAGCATGTGCATGTCCGATGGGAGCTATAATTCTTGGAAGTTGGCTGCCCGCGGGGTGGGGTCCACCTAATAACTGGTGCAACTATTAGTTGTGCCAAGCCATTTCTGGGGAGAAATGGCTTGGCGGAACTATTAGTTGCACCAAATCCCTAGGGGGGGTTCAGCTGATTTTACCATTCTGCCCCTGCACTTCAGAATGCGATATCTTCTTGTGTACAACTCTGATTAGGGTGATTCTTGGCCCGTTGGAAAGCTGAGGACTTCTAATTTTTAATGGTATAAGATTTTATTATAGTAGAAGATCATAGCTAGTCTTAGTATACCACTCTTCATCCATTGCTCGGGAACGCTAGGTTTAGGTTCGGAATGGGTTTTAAGAGTTGGGATGGGTTTCTAAGGGTTCAAGAAGGTTCTTAAGAGATTTAAGATAATTCCTAAGGGTTAAAAAGGTTCTTAAGGGTTCCATACATGCCATCAAAATCTCGAAGATGCGCCTCTATCAAAATGTGCCTCGATCGGGCCTTGGGCCAAATTTGGGTGTCTACAGATGCCCCTCTTTGGTATCTGATCACTAATGATCGAATGCCAAAGAAAAGAGACATTCGAAGAGGCTCAATGCATTACTGATGGGTTCACTGCATTCAGAATGAACTGTAAACATCAGATGAGTAATATGGTGAGAAAATGAAAGTCTTATATGTCAGAAAAAACGGTTGTCTCTCAAGGTAATCGGTCCTCAAGTGTTTAGCGATATTAGTGGGCATAATCGAGGTGGAAATGAGTTGTGAAAGCCTAATAACTAGAAAAAATAGTCGCTTCTCGAGATGTTTTGAAGGAGTTTGATGTTTAAGATTCATTCTGAATACAACAGCTTCGTAAGTAAGGAAGGTGATCGACCCACATTCAAAGATAGGTGCAACGCAAGTACACAAGGTTTTATAGTTTGTGTCTAATCATATGAGGCATTAACTACCTCATCTGACTGGTCACGGGTACCCCTGCTTGAAGTAAGGTTCAAGGTCTTTGGGCGAACCCATTAATCCTAAAGTTTATTTAGCACGACTACTCGAGCGGAGCGAATAGATGTTGCAACGCTTTTTGGGAGTACATGCTGCTTTTCCAACGTGCCTCAGATCATCATGACCCAGAGTATCCAACCTTAAATGACACAGAACATATCCGGCCAAAATCGAGTGCCCACCAAAGGGGGCATCCAATCCTGGTCTCTACCGTCAATGATCTTACAAATCATTTAATTATACATAAATATGCACCCATTATGGGTGATTAGCAACAAAGGCGATAGAAGTCTCGACCCAGATTCCGTCCGAGTATAATTTACGTGAACAAACAACCATCCTACGGATACCCAGACGCATGGCGTATACTTTACAGGGATACCATGCCAATACAGGTTTTAAGCTTGTGAAAATAAGGAAAATGAACCCTTCTGCATGCATGTTTACACATAGTTTGATTGACATGTAGTTTCATTTTTAACAGGTTGGTTTCAACCAACGAATGACCTTTTTCATAACAAAGTTATCCGGACCTCAAACCCCATAGGCCGCACGCCTGGACAGCGCAGACCAAGAGTCCACACCTTCGAAATAGCTCGTGCTGAATCTAAAGTTAGACGCTCACATTCCTATGAATCCACAAACAAAGCGCTCATCGCAAAGATTTAGCAGTGGAGTCGATCCAATCGAAACATTAACCGTTTGATCGAGATTGATACCATTGCTCCTACTTTAAAGTAGGATCCAAAGATCTAAGGCGAACCTTAGACTTAGGACGTTGATATAGCACAGTTACATTGCCGATAAAATATTGACATTTTACCGTATCAGAACACGCATGTGCGTAGCTGTGCGTCCAATCATATGAGGCATAGACCACCTCATTTAACAGGTTGCGGGTGTCCCCGCTTGAAGCAGGGTCCAAGGTCCTTGGGGTGAACCCACTGATCCCGAAGTTTATTGAGCCTGACTATCCGAACGGAGCGAATAGATGTCGCAACACTTTTTGGGAGTACGTGCTGTCATTTTCAAAACCTATGTTTTTGTTATTTTATGTGGAAAGTTTTTGACCCCCCTTTTTTTTGTGTTTACCATTTTATGTGATTTCTATTATTTTATGTGATTTTTTGGATTTTAAGTTATTATTTCATGTGATTTTATCACTTTATTACTTCTATTATTTTATGCAAATTATTTTTTGGGATTTTCTTTATCTTTTTCTTTATGGATTTTTAGAATTTTAAGCTATCATTTTATGTGATTTTTTAAGATTTTTTAGAGCTATTATTTCATGGTATTTTTCGGTTTTTTAGAACTATCATTTTATGTGAATTATTCTATCATTTTATGTCAATTATTCGATCATTTTATGTGAATTACTTTTGACTTTTTATGTGAGATTTTTTATCATTTTTTTTGGACTTTTTCACGTTTTTATGTGTAGGATCGGGATGTCTATTAATCTCGATCCATTTTATTCTAGCACGGTTTCTCGGGTAAGTTGAATGAGGATCGTAATGCTGTTTGAGAGCACGTGCATCGGCCGGGAGTAACAAAATGAAGAGAGGGAGGGACCGGGCTATACAGGTGACCCGTACCAAGCCCAAAACCCGACTCAAAAGTGGCCGGTGCAACTATTAGTTGAGCTAAGCCAAAAGGGGGCTCAAAATAGCCTGGCGCAACTAATAGTTGCACCAAGCCTGGCTGGGTTTCGAATTTAAGCAGCCCGAGTTCGGGCAGCCATCGTGTGTTTTCAAAATTGCTCTCTTCCCCCCCTCTAAACCGAAAAATAGAGCCTCCCTAGGGTTCCTTTACATTGCCTCTACGCGTGCCTCATTGCCGGCATTCGCTCGCGCCGATTAATCGTCCGCATCGCGCTAGATCTAAGACCCTATTTCCTTCAAAAGGTAACCATTTAAAACCCATTTTCCTTGATTTTTCTTGCTTTTTCTTGCAAATATGATCATGATCTTTCATTCTTTGATGAATAATGGTTTATTTTTATTGTACACATGTTTATTGATGATGTGTTGATAATTTTTTATGAATGATGCCCTATTTTTGTTATTTTATGGATTTTATTGGTACCTAAATATATATATATATATATATATATATATATATATATATTTGTTGTTTTTATTTGTGCATATAGAAGGGATTTTATTTTATTTTATTTTGTTTTCATTTTGAATATAAAGCAAGGGTTTTTTGAACATTAATTTGGGAAAAGGGATTTTTGGTTTCTATTTTTTGAAAATTAATTAAGGAAAATGATTTTTAATTTTATTTCTATTTTTTTTAAATTAATTAAGGAAAATAATTTTTGGTTTTTGAAAGTTAACTAAGGGAAAAGGGGTTCATTTTTTCAGTTTTTGTTAGTTTTCTTCTTTCTCTAAGGAATCGATTTATCATTTTTATTTATTTATTTTTGTGTTGGTTTTTTTTTTTTTTTTATGGGCCTAAGAGAAAGGGGTTTTTTTTTTTGTTTTTAGTTTTTCTAAACATAAAGAAGGACTTCTCTTTTTTTGGGGGGGTTTTTTATTTTAGGAGCATAATAAAAAGATTTTTTATTTTTTTCGTTCTTGATTTTAGGAGCATAAGGAAAAAGACTCTCTTTTTTGTTTTTTTGTTTTTCTAAACATAAAAGAAGGACTTCTTTTTTTGGGTTTTGGATTTTAGGAGCATAGTCAGAAATACTTTTTTTTTTGTTGTTGTGTTTTTTTTTTTTTTTTTCAAAGATAGAGAAGGGGGAATTTATTTTATTTTTATTATTTTTTAGGACAAAAAGGAAGGGATTTTTTTTTGTATTTTCGTTCTATTAAAAAGGGATTTTTTTGTTTCTGTGTATTGTATCTTTGCTTCTGAAAATAATAGAAAATGGATGAGCATACTTACTTTCCCTTGGCCTGTAGCAAAAAAATTATTCTTTATCACTGACTTGCTCTGATGTGATTGTCTGTTTTTATCCCAGAATGTCCGACGAAGAAGAGTACTTGCCTGAGGAGGGGCCCGATGTAGTCTATGGTCCCCGTGGGGAGCAATTTTTTGTGATAGAGCGCAAGGCAAGTCCCTAGCTCAAGATGCAGGGTGAGGCCGCTCGAGTTGGCCTTCTTCAGCAGCAATACATCCATATCTCCAATTTCGGCATAGCGGGCAAGGTAAAAGATAAGTCCACTTCTTCCTTTTATGCAGCTTTGCTTCATTTCCATGATCTGATGCATTTTTCTCTCTTGACGTAGGCCTTGCCCCATATTGTGTTCCGCAGGGGGTGGCTTGGCTTTCACGATTTCTACTGCTACATTCCCCATGTGATGAAGTATTTGCTGGAGCAGGCGAGTTTTGGGGAGTACTTATCCTACCCCCCCATGAGGACCGACGCTGCGTTCCTGAGGGTCCTGATAGAGCGGTTCCGTCCTGAGACCATGTCCTTTCACATGGCCTTTGTCGAGATGACATTGATGCCCATAGATTGGGCGATGATTACCAACATTAGAGTAGGAGGTGTACCGATAGCCAGCCTTGCGGTGTCGAGCAGGGATGACATTGTCAGATTGATAGGGGATTATCCCCCTCATGGGGCAGATGCACAGTACCGATGTCAAGATGACTTGGCAATCTGGGCTCTATGGGGCTGGTGAGTTGGTCGATCTGGGCCAGCCAGTTTTGGAGCTTTATATATTGCTCGCGTGGGCGATCGTCCTGGCCCGTATCACACTTCTAATCCTGCTGGGCAAGACCCTCTTTACGAGCGTGAGCAGTGGACGAGTCAGCTTGGCACTGCTGAGCATTATGGATAACTGGTTCAACATCCACAGGTATGACTGGGGCGGGGACAGATATGCGTCGCTGATGTATGGCATAGCCCGAGTATCTATCGGGGAGGCCAAGTCTGTTGTCGGTTTTCGGCCAGCTTTGGACGTATTCATTAACTCTTTCGCTTTCATCAGTTTTACTTGGATGGTCTTTGTATGCTATTGACTTATTTATTATTTTTTTATGCACTACTCTCCTCGGGCTTGGGGGTACCTTCACTTTCAGCTTGGGCGCCCGCTTCTCCACTCTGAGGTATACACCTACCCTCTCCTTAGCAATTGGAACCAATCCCGGTACCGCGACATGGGCATGAAGCATCTTGAGATGGGCCTGAGGTTCCAACTTGATCTGATGGTCCCCGAGCAAGTAAGGCCTTTTTCACCACTGTTTATTTCAGTTCGAAAATTCTCCTTTGTTATTATGATGTATGTCTTGACTAATTGACCGCCTCTTGACTTGGACAGATCCTTTATGACCCGTACCTCACCTCCATTTTCTGGGACCGGGCTTCCATAAGTCCATCGCACCTATTCAACAACCCTATGTTGTCTTCTTTTATGGGGCATGGGCCAGGGCTTACAATCTGGGGAAGCGGGTAGTTTGTCAGTATCAGGGCTATCTCGCCATACCTATGGATCCCCCTACAAATGTTTTGGATCTCGTGGGTAGCATTGAGGAGCTCACAGCGGCCTTCCTCCATAATGGGATCCCCATTAACGCTCTTCTCATGCCCGGGGACTATCAGTTATGGTATGAGTCTCTGCCGTACCGGTTCCTACTGCCGTGCTTTGTCCCTAGCATCAACTTACTTACTTTCGGCGACCCGTGCACTCAGGTAATTCTCCTTTATTTTTTAGATTAGTTCCCCTTTAGTTTCCATTCAGCTTTTGTTCCTACTGAGCAATCTCTACTTTGTTTACAGTTTGCGCAAGGGGATGACTCGGATGATGGAGGCAGGGCGACAGCGAGTACCGCTGATACTTCAGGGGCAGGTCCCTCAGGTGTTGGCCCTTCTGGTGTGGGTCCGTCGGGTGAGGGCTCTTCAGGTGCAGGTCCCTCAGGTGAGGGTGCTTCAGGTGCTGGTCTGTCAGGTACTTCTCATGTGGGTGCCCTTGGTGGTGTTCCGCCTGTGGTCTTTGGGACCTTCAGACTCCTCAATGATAACTTTCTCTCAGATCTATGCACTGATGTGGACAAGAAGGCATGCATCTCAGCTGAAGCGGCCCGGGTCCCTCCTCCTGAGGTGGTTCTGGAGTAAGCCTTCTCATGATCATTCCTCCTTTGGCTCCTTTGATAAATGCATGTGTTTATCACCAGTCCCTGCAACTGACATCCTTTCCCTTCGAATGTAGAACTTTGGCTCAGCCATGGAACATGCTGTGTATTATCGCAACCTTGCTAAGCTCCAGGATGTGGAGGGGGTGAGTATTCTATTGCTCAGTCTTTCTCACTATTTTTCTATCCTTGCCTTTTAACTTTGTTCTTGATTTTTGATTTTGACTTTGACTTGCAGCGCACACGCGCTAAGGAGTCGCGCTCTTTGCTCAATCGGCTTTCGCAGGCGTGGTCACGGGTAGGAGATATTCAAACCTTCCAAAGCTCCTCACCTCGATGGAAGAAGTCGAAGGGCGCCAACAAGGATTAGGCCTTAGTTGCTGCATTTAAACATTTAGCACTTTGGGGATGATGAATTGGAATTTTTAAATTGTGATGGATAATTGTGGCATTTTTTGGATGATTTTTTTCTGCTTGGAAATATTTAGCGCTATTCCTTTGATTGCATGTTGTCTCTCCCTTCCATATATTCGACTGGTTGCAGGATGGTTTTGACGATTGCCTATAAAAGTGGCCCTCAAGGTCGCATGCCTTGGTACAGGTTTTTCCTGCACAAAAAGTCAAATTATTTCAATGTTAGGTGCCCTTTTAATTTTAATGTTTTAATGTCTTCATAGTATAATGCAGGTGAATCAGTCCATCTGGCTAAGGGGGGTCAGTAAGGGCCCAAAAAAAAGGCATAAAAAAGGGGGGGGATTTGTACTGGTGCAACTATTAGTTGCTCCAGGCTTGTTCTGGGGAAATTTGTACTGGCGCAACTAATAGTTGCGCCAGTTTTAGCCTGGGGAGCAGTGAGCCCTTGTATGCCCGAGACAGTCCATTTTTGCTTTCTTTTCTTTTTGACTTGTCCTTTTCAGCTGATTTTTCTTCTCCTTGCTTTCCCAAGGGTGGATCCATTGACATACATTAAACTTTATATTTTTGAAAGATCTTTATACATCTATGGGCCCAATTTCCAATCCTCCCTTACATGGAGGGCTTGGAACAAATTTACCCCTTTCTTTGGGCTTGGGGCCTAATTTTTTAAAAAGTTGGCTTGGAAGCTTGAATGAGAGAAAGCTCGTTGAGCTAGAGCGGCTTGGATTATCACACCTTCCCTTCTTTCTCGAGGTTCCTCCACGATGGGACCTACTCCATGCAGGGGATGCAAACGCCCATGTGTTCCGTTTTGGGAAGCGGGAGCTAACTCCCACTCTTGGGGAGTTATCCAATTTGTCCGACTTGAAGCACCACAGAGGCCTCGCAAGAGTCACGCCGAAGTCAGGTTACTCTAAATCCGTTTGCCTTACCCTCGGTTTGAAGAAATTTGAGTACGAGAAAAGTTTCATTGGGGGGCCCACAAGGTGTTTGATCAAATTCCTCAAATAACTTTTCTGTGACAAAAATCTTCAAAATTTGCCGGTTAGGAATATCTTCAACGCGAAAGCCTTTGCTCTTAGTCTCATTTCAGAAGTCCTTTTCTTTACTAGGGGAGAGAGCTTCTCTCTGGCTCTCTGCAACATTTTGATCGAGTTGGTAGAGGGTCGATCAGTGATGCACTTGGTCCTTGCCAAACTACACCGACGCCTTGATGCATTTGCTCTAAGCAAGGTGAAGAGCCTCAAGGGATGTCCTTTGCTACTCAAGGTCTGGCTGGGTAAGCATCTCTCTATCTTAGGACCCATGTCGCACTTTTACATTGCTCGAGGTGAGGCGGCTCAATGCTTTTTAGGTAGGTGTCACTTGCTTTCGCAGGGTGATTTGTCAGTTTTGAAGCTTTCACTGACCGATGCAGAATTGATATAGAGATTTTCTTGGTTGGATCGGACCTTTCCAGTAGTTCATTTCAGAGACCATGAGGGCATCACCCTCCTAGGATTGACTGGCAGCACTTTCTACTTCCCATTCCGGGTGTTGCGTCAGTTCAGTTGCTCTCAGTAGGTGCCTTGCGAGGCAAAACCCCTCTATGTGACTTGATCTTTTCTAGGGGGTCCTCTGGGGACGTGAATCGGATTGCTGCTCTTTGGGAGACGTGTCAGTCGACGATGATGTGTGATATGGAGTAGGGAGATTCAGTTCAGTCTTCCCCTAAGTACAAGGCTTGGCTATTGGCTGAGCAGCCTGCTGCTAATCATCTGGATCAAACGGAGAGTATTGATATGGGAGGCCCCTGGGCAAAGAAGGAGACGATGCTTCAAGCTCACATTGAGTTGTTGATTGATGAGAAGAGGGTCCTGCAAGAATTTTTAGCACGAGAAAAGGTTTGAGTAGAGGTAGCAGAGACCAGAGCTAGTGTAGCTGAGAGTGAGGTCCTTCGTCTGGAAGGATCCTTGAATGTTGCTCATGGGCCTACTGATGCTTCTCGGAAGAGGTACAAGAGCTTGCATGGTCATTGGTTGACGCGGAATGTTTGGGAGGATGATTTTCTCACTATGATTAGTGCCTTGAAGCACGAGCTGGGCCGTTGATTCCCTCCTACACATATCTTTTTATACATATCAGATACACAGAAAAGGAGCGTAAGAAACCCCTTTATAGATACACACTTTTTGGTATACATATTTTCTTTATATTTTTGTTTTTTTCTGATTTTGTAAAAAAGAAAGAAAGCTAGACATCACACCGACTATTTTTTTTTAGATGTGGTATAAGCGGTGCAGTTGTAAATGGAAAATGAAAATCTATTATATTTACAAAGGCTTCTCTTTTTTTGTTGTTCTTTTTTGTTAATGGGTTCCTTTTGGAATGTGCACAGCCTGGGCATGGAAGTGGAGAAGGGAAATTATTATCTTTGGCAAAAGGGGTTATCCTCTCTGCCCTTTATTCTCTTTTTGTTTGATTGATACTCAATCACAGGGTTAGATCTTGGGTCCCCTTTTGAGCATGGTCAAACCCCTTTTAAGTGGTCGGATCTGGGTGAGTTTCAGCAGCTTTACCAAGACTAGAACATCAATCCCCTTGGACTGAGTCAAACTTTTCTCCTTACCTTGAGGCATACGTTTGAAAAAGCAATTTCACTAAGACAATTTTGGTCGAGGCCCGATTTGAACTAGCATGAGTGGCCCAGTCGGAAAAAGGGGATCAAGGAGAGTAATCAAGAGGGCTCCTCCAACATCAATCTTATCAATTAAACCTTTCTTTTCCCACTTTTCTTTTTAATCCTTCAATCCTTTTACTCACAACGCTCAAGGTTGGTTCGTCATGCCTGTTTGTGCCCTGTTTTATCTGTGGCGCCCTTTCAGGTTTTCACCACGCCCATGGATTTAGCTCTCTTACCCCAAGCGCCCTTTCGGGTTTTCACTTGGTCTGCACAAACTTGCTATTTTTACCCGTAGCACCCATTTGGGTTTTCACCATGTTCATCTTGTGTTGAGCTTGTATATATTTTATTTTTTCTTTATTTCTTTTTTCAAAAGCCACGACCTAGACGTCGATTCCGTCATAGCCGACTAAATGGGGTTCTGGTGTCGTCTCACAACTCGGCTTATATTGACTTAACAGATACTATGACTGCTCATGAACCTACAAAGAGGGCTTTCTTCAAGGTGTAGCTTGGCCATGGGTTAGGTTAAGATTTGAAGGCATGCTGGGCTAAACGGGTTTCCTTGATGCGATTTCAGTTTTTCACAACATACTTTCTTCCTTGGGGGAGTTTACTGTACATGCCCCATGATTCTTCTATTTTTTTCTTTTCCTTTATTTTATTTCAAGCAATCTCTTTTTGAGGTTTTGCTTTTCCGATTTTTTTTATTTTTGATAGCGCTTCTACTTCATCTCTTTTTTCCTTTTATATGTACACACTTTTTCTTTTTCAGGGAAGGGGTTTATTGAAAGAAAGGCCCAGGCTCAAATGGGGTAGCAAAGGATATCATCATTTTTAGGGATGCTTTTTGGCTATTGTGCTCAGAATGATGGCCGCTTTTGGGTGGTTCTTGAGCGATCACATATCTATTTCACCAATACTTACCTTATCACCATAGACTAAAAGTAGAACCGTCGGACATATCCAACATTGATGGGCTCAGGAAGATGATCTCCGTTCATGGTGGTGAGGCGGATGGCGTATCCCGGTAGCACTTCTCGGACGACGTAAGGTCCCTCCCAGTTCAGCTTAAACTTCCCTCTCGGATCGGCGTGGAGGGATGGGAAGACCTTCTTCAGTACAGTGTCTCTTGCCTTTAGATCTTGATCGCAGACACATTTATTGTAATCGCGTGCGATTCGCCCCTGGTAAACTTGAGTATGACACAAGGCTAGGAGTCTTTTTATGTCTAGTAGATTTAATTGTTCAAAGCGGGATCTCTCTCTCTGCTTCGGGTAAGCCTGATTCTATGAGGAATCGGAGTGAGGGTACTTCAACCTCTGCCGGTAGGACGGCCTCGGTTCCATACACAAGAGAGAATGGTGTAGCCCCTGTAGTGATACGAATCAACATTTTATAGGCCCATAAAGCAAATGGCAGCTTTTCGCTTCGAACTTGGTAAGTGACGACCATCTTTTAGAGGATGCGAATGATTGTCTTGCTTGGAGCTTCCATGACTCCATTAGTTTGAGGCCGATAAGGGGACGAGCGATGGTGCTTGATCTTGTATTGCTCATAGAAGGCTCGGATGAGCTTACTCACAAAGTTTATGTCGTTTTTCATGATAATATCCTTGGGTATTCCAAATTGGCACACAATATTATTTTTGAGAAACTTCTCGACATGACTAGTCGTGATGTCGGCATATGATGCTGCTTCTACCCACTTGGTGAAGTACTCAATGGCAACGAGGATAAACCGATGTCTATTTGATGCTTTCAGATTAATCATACTGACGGCGTCAAGGCCCCAGGTAGCAAATGGCCAAAGAGTGGTCATGCAGTGAATATCGATGGCAGGAGCGTGTATTAGACTGGAGTGTTCCTGACACTTGTAGCATTTCTAAATATATTTGCAGCAATCTGATTCCATGGTGGTGCAAAAGTATCCCTGCCGCAGAATTTTCTTTGCGAGCATGTGACCGCTGACATGGGCACCGCATACTTCCTCGTGGATCTCCTTCATAATATTGATCACTTTACTTTCTGTAAGGCATCTGAGAAAAATGTTATTGTAGGATCGCTTATAAAGGCATTCCCCACAAATGACGTAGCATGCCGCTAGATGTTGAATGGTCTGTCGATCTGCTTTGGACGTATCCTCAGGGAAATTTAGAGTCTCGAGGAAATTCTTGATATTTGAGAACTAAGGGGGCTCATCATCAGGCTTTGGGGGTTCCTCAATCTATAGGCAGAAGGTCGGCTCATTTCTCTGCTCGATCATGATCGGCTTCATCTCGACACCATTCAAGATTTCAATCATTGATGCCAAAGTGGCTAATGCGTCGACAAAGCGATTCCTTATCTGGGGGACATATGAGAATGTCACGTCTTCGAAACAAGCTATCAGATCCTCGAGGTGCTCATGGTAGGAGATCAATTTCTCCTCTTTTGTCTTCCAATCTCTATTCGTCTGGCATATAATCAACTGCGAATCACCAAACACTCGGAGGTGAGTTATGTTTAGATCGAGAGCCGCCCGTAAACCAGCGGCACAAGCCTCATACTCGACCATGTTGTTAGTGTAAGGGAATTTGAGTTTGATAGAGACTGGTACATAAGATCCTTTTGGCAAAATCAGAATGGCACCAACTCCCTGACCCTCTGCATTTGCTTCTCCGTCGAAGTGCATTAGCCATGATTCTTCTGTTTCTTCTGTATCATCTTCCGTCATGAACAAGATGTCCTCATCGGAGAACTCAATTCTCAAAGGTTCATAATCTGGCAAAGGATTGTCGACATGATGATCGGCGAGTGCCTACCCCTTGATCGACTTCTGAATGATGTACGTGATGTCAAACTCAGACAATAAAAGTTGCCATCGTGTGGTTCGTCCAGTAAGAGCCGACTTCTCAAACAAGTATTTCAATGGATTCATTCAGGCTAAAAGTAGAATGGCTTGGGATAACAAGTAATGGTGGAGCCTCTTAGTAGCCCATATAAGAGCCGTGAATGCTTTCTCCAGATGAGAATAGCGTGTCTCATAATTAGTAAACTTCTTACTTACATAGTAGATGGCCTACTCTCTTCTTCCCGTCTTGTCATGCTGCCCTAAGACACATCCCATCGAGACTTCTGTCGTGGAGGGATACATCAAGAGTGGTCTCCCTGGCTCGGGTGGTACTAACACAGGTGGGTTAAGGAGGTAGCTTTTAATTTTATCGAACGCTGCCTGACAATCATCGTTCCATTCAACGGGAGCATTCTTCTTTAGTAACTTAAAGATCGGCATATAGATAGGCGTTAGCTGTGCAATGAACCGATTGGTATATTGTATTCTGCCCAAGAACCATCTAAATTCTTTCTCAGTAGATGGTGGCGGCATTTCAGTGATAGCTTTGACTTTGACTGGGACGACCTCAATCCCTCTCCTGCTGACGATGAATCCCAACAGTTTTTCAGACATAGCACCAAATGCGTCCTTCTGTGGATTTAGACGTAACTTGTACTTTCTCAGTCTTTCAAACAACTTCTGAAGGTTTACCAAGTGATCACTTCACTCCAGTGACTTGGCTATCATATCATCGACATATACTTCAATCTCTTGGTGCATCATGTCATGAAATAACGTAGTCATAGCTCTCTGGTACATTGCACCGGCTTTCTTCAACCCAAACGACATTTTCGGGCTTGCCTTATTTAAATTACGAAAATTGATACACATGTGGACCTTTCCATCCTTCTTCGGCACTGACACAATATTGGCTAGCCACTGTGGGTATTTGGATACCATGAGAAACCCCGCGTCATACTACTTGATGACCTCGTCTTTGACTTTCAGCATCCACTCGGGTCAGAGACCTCTCAGCTTCTGCTTAATCGGCTTCATATCAGGGTAGAGCAGCAACACATGCTCAACCAAATCGGTGTCCAGACTAGGCATGTCCTTGTATGATCAGGCAAAAATGCCTTGGTATGATCGAAGGAAGTCAATCATGCTTTTTCTTTCTTCGGGAGATAGCGACGTTCCGATTTTGATTATTCAGGAAATCTCCTCAGTCCCTAGATTAACTTCCTCGGTTTCTTTGACAATGGGGGTAGGGCCATGCTCAAATTTGGTAAATCGGTCGAGGAGCTCATGGGGGAGCTCCTTCAAAGGGATATCCTCGTCCAGACTCGTAACTCTTACCTCTTGTATTTTTATAGGAAAGGGGTCGATTTTACGTGAGACGGGTATTTCAAGTAAGGCATCTTTTTATGGGATTTTATTTAAAATTTTAAATGATAATATTTTTGGACTTTGTATTTTTTCAATATTTTTAGAACTTTTATTTTCTTCTGAGACGGACCCTTGGCAGCACGAGTTTGTGTATATACAAGGTATTGCCTGCTAAGGGCTTATCTTACTTTTTATAGGTTATTTTTTTTTTTAGAAATGGGTGCCAAATGTTTGGCCACTCCTCGCTTCCAGGGTTTAGGGCAAAGATGCCCAGTTGCATACCTGTGAGGCCGCTCCTTTACCTGTTTAGATGGAGGGTGCTGACTGATACGGCTCTTCGGAGTCAACCTCCATCATGTTGATCCCCATTTCATTTGAGATGATATCCTCAAATGTTAACACAGTTTTGTGGTGATTCACCACAGGGGGAGTTTGTCCAGGTACAGGTCGTCACTCCTCAAAGAGGGATAACGCGGCCAAGTCTATCTCCAGGCTAGCAAGGGTGATGTGGGGATTAGTGGGGTGAATCAGTACTGTGGGCTTGTGTGGGGTTAATCGGGTTACCCCATTCTAGTCAATCTTTACAACCCTGACGCTCATGAATGAATTCCTGATGTGAGGCCCAGGACGAAGTCTTTCCTCTATGTGTATCCCCCTAGCTCTCGCAGCTACCGTCACACGGGCTTTCTCCTTAGCCTCCCGCACTTCTTCTTCCGTGGGTTTGTAACCTAGCCCAAATCTGACTTTTTAACCACCCTTAGCTGTGACAGGCTCTTTTCTGCCTTACAGTCTGGGCCCCAGCCCCCTTCCTTTTTGATAGCCCTACTTTTAGAGCATGGCCATTGCTGCTACCATTCCACCTCTGGTTCTTAGAATGATGGGCTCTGGGGGTATCATCGACACCTCAAATTCAAAACTGTAGAGGTCAATATCCTCAGCGGTGTGCGGCACATCTAGCACTTTGGATTTTTTTATGTTGTTGGTGGCTCTTTCTTTCTCACTGTGCCCCTCACCAATGATGGTGATGATCTTATGCTCGGACATAAACTTAAGCTTTTGGTGCAGCGTCGACGATATTACTCTGACCTCATGCAGCCATGGGTGCCCTAACAGTAGATTAAACAAGGATTTGATGTCCATCACTTGAAATAATATGGAGAAGGTCATTGGCCCAATCAATAGTTTAAGGACAACTTCTTCCATTATCTCTCTTCGTGTGTTATCAAAGCCTCTGGCATTAGTTCTCGTGGGTCTGAACATGCAAGGATCTACCCCAAACTTGGTGGCAATTCTCAGTGGGCATATATTTAATACAGACCCATTATCGATTAAAACCAAGGGGATTATCATATTTTCAGGCTCAACAATAATGTTCAGAGATTTGGAGTGACTACTCTCTTCATCAGGTAAATCGGCATCCGAAAATAAAATGGCATTTGGAGCCATAACCTGACCAATTATTTGCCCGACTTCATCTGGGCTACCCTGAAGTGACATATGCGCATTCTTTAATGCCCCCATTAATGCTTGAAAATAGAGTGGGGATGTCATTAACAGATCCCATACAATAATATGGGTAGGCATTCTTCTCAGTTGAATCTCTAATATATATTCTCGACTCATTTTCTCAAAAGGATTCACGGTGCTATCCTTCTTTCCCTCTGGTTGGACCTATGCTGCCGCTGGTGCTTCTAACTTATTCGAAATCTTCCTGAATCGGGAAACAAAATCCACTACCCCTTCTTTGTTGTTGCTAGCGTTGATATCTATTTATTCATAACTCAGAAGGACCTGATGAGGATCGTAGGTTGGTCCCGAAATCTGAAATGGAACAGTTGTTGGTATGGGATGCACTTGCACTGCGGGCTCCGAGGGTGTGGGTAACACTTGATTCACTTCGATGATAGCTGGTTAGGTGGTAAAATTGGGCCAGATGGGGGTGGTGAAGCTTGTGGGTGGTTACACTGGGGGTAAAGGGATAGGAGTAGACCATTGGTAGCTGATAGGTGCTGGCGGGGGATTGAGGGCATGATGGGCTATCGGGTAATTGATGGGGGTGGTGGTGTATGGTTGATATGAATTTATGTGCACATAATTGACGGGTGTGGGTGATGAAAAATAAGTCCTAAGATCTAAGGATTCAATTCGTGGTGTCGGGTTGGGAAAATAATCCGATAAATTCAAGGGTTTAATCACCCTAATATTCCTTTCTTCACAATTTCTCGATAATGGAGCCACATAGTTCTCCCGATCACTGATGTAGTCTAACGGGTCAAATTCGAACTCCTCCTCACATTCTTCTATCATCCCGATGGTGGGTCTGGGACCTGCTCCTCCAGTAGGATGTGGGGATAATGGCACCTGATGAATATTCTCGTGCTGATTTACTTGAGAAGGTGCAAGTGGGATGATTTTTTTGGCATCGATTAAATCTTAGATCGTGTGCTTCAATGGAAAGCAGCGATCAGTCAGGTGACCCGAACCCTGAAGAAAATTACAATGGGTATTAGGGTCATAATTCTTTGGGATTGGGTGAGGAGGAGGTTGCAGTTGATGAATAGTAACTAATCTCTTTTCTATTAATAAAGGCAAAACTACGGTTAGTGATTGCCCTAGGGGTATAAACACTAGCGGCTCTCCAGTCATCAAGCATTCCTTGTCCATTCCTCGCCTCAGATTCCGCCGCCTCGACCGATGTCAAGTCGAGGCTGCTTGAAATTGGAGCGGGGTTATATTATTATTGGGCCTGGTGTTGACAATATTCTAGACATTGGCCTCTGTTCTTTTCTTGTTCCTCTATTCTGAAAACCTTCTAACTCCACTGACTTCACTTGGTACATTTTTTATTCAAGCGACCTTCCCTGATAGCATCTTCACAGCGATTAGAATTCCTTACCAGATCAGCAAAGTTGGACTGCTGCTAGTACACTAAAAAGTCTGAGATCATTGGCAGAGTATTTTTAGAAATTATTTCTATTTGTTCACTATCAGGTATCATGTTTCTAACCTGAGCTGTCAGTGCTCTCTAATGCCCCAAATAATTGCTAAAGGTCTCATTCAAGTTCTGCTTCAAATGGGCCAAGTCTGACTTACGTGATTCAATGTCTATATTATAGATATATTATTCCTGAAATAGGTGCATCAAGTCCTTTCAAGTTTTCATCATAGATGGTTCCAAAGATGTAAATCATCTCAAAGCTAGACCGGTCAAACTCTTCTAAAAAACTTTTATCAATAGTCTTTCATCCCCTCCATACTAGCACTTATTCTCACAATTAGACTTGAGGTGTGCTATGGGATTGCCGGTGCCGTTATATTTGTCAAAAGCTGGCATTTTAAATTTTGGGGGCAAAGGGACCTCAGCGAACAAACACAAATCTATGAAGTCTGTGGTGTAGATTTCAGCATCACCCATTTTCAATAACTGCTTCTGAACTTTGTCCAACTATTCCGATTCCTTGGATATGGGGGTCACTCTCTCAGCAGTCGATTGGACTTCACTCTGGGCTACCAGGGAGTGGGCAATTATAGGTGGGGGGTTAAGGCTGGTCAATGCCCCAGCATTGGCTCTACTATTTCTAATCTCGTCCTCTTTATACTGCTGATCTACATAAGATGCAGTGAGGGCGGGATTCTCTTGCTGGTGTTGCATGGACTAGATGGAGATGGCATGAATGGGGGTTGTGTGAGTCCATTGGGGATGAGAGAAAGTTTGTTGGATGATGGGATGAGTGAGTCAGATTTTGGGGTGGGGCCTGATGAGGCCATTGGGCTTGGGGAAAGGCTTGAAACTGACTTTGGGATGTTGGGATATGAGTGAATTGGGATTGATGTAAAACATGGGTTTGAGCTGGATATGAGGGTTGTGAGTGGGTGAAATTTTGGAGGAATTGTGAAGGGTATGGGTGTGAGGTTCCAAGGGTTTGCTGGGCTTGGGTTTGGGCTATGAAGCCTTAGGAGGGTTGGGCTATGAAGGTTTGGCCCATGGGTCCTTGGGAAGCTTGGGCCATAAAGCCTTGGTCATGATGGGTTTGGGCCATTGGCCATTGATGGGTTTGAGCCATGGGCCCTTGATGGGTTTAGGCCATGGGCCCCCGGTGGGTCTGGGCCATGGGCCCTTGGTGGGTCTGGCCTATTGGTCCTTGATGGGTCTAGCCCATTGGGCCTTAGTGGGTCTGGGGCCATGGGTCCTTGATGGGTCTTTCCCATTGGGCCTTGATTTGTCTGAGCCATTGGGCCTTAATGGGTCTAGCCCATTAGGCCTTAGTGAGTATGGGTCATGGGTCCTTGATGGGTCTGGCCCATTGGCCCTTGATGGGTCTAGTCCATTGGGCCTTGGTGGGTCTGGTCCATGGGCCCTTGAGGCCTGTGGGAAATGGGGGTTTGGTTCATTGGGCCTCGGGGTATGTGGGAAATGGGGGTTTGGGCCATTGGACCTTGGGGCATGTGGGAAATGGGGGTTTAGATGGTGTGGATGATGGGGGGTTGATAGGGGTCATGGGGGAATGAGGCATGGAGGCTTGATAGGGTCTTGGATAGATTCATGGGTGTGTGGTATGGATGAGGGGGGATGTGCTGGGAAGCCTTCCACCTATTGTAGGTTTAGAACATCTCCTCCATCATGGCCATGGAAGGGGAATCGGATGTAGATGGGTTATTTGCTGGTTGGAGGGGTATCGATGGGGTGTGTAAAGAGAAAATTTGGGCATGGCCTTGGTAAAATCGGGCATGACCCGGGTAAGTGGCAAGATATGAGATGGGTTGGAGGAATGAGGTGGGGCATTGGTGGATACAATGGGCATATATGGGGAAGATGTATGGGGCATGGAGGTGGAGAATGAGAGAGGAAAATTGGTCATGGTTTCGAAAAAAATGGGCATGACTTGGGTAAATGGAGGGATGTGTCGGGGATCGGATGCGGCATGGATAGATGTGGGTGGATTGGGTTGGGCGGATGAAAAATAGTGTATGTTGGTTAAAGCGAAGGATGGGGTCGGGTTTGGGCTGGGTGTGGAAGGAGGTGAGATGGGTTAGAGCTGGCCATGGGTGAAGGCATGGCTTTGGAAAATGACGGAAATTTTGGATTTTGGGTATTTTGGGAAGTGGTGGAAGGGAAAATAGGGGCACCGAACGGGCCGGTTACAGTGAGGATTGATTGGGTGAGGGGGGTGGAAGTAAGAGCTTCCTCGGTATGGGAATGGGTTGGAGAATGTGGCGGGGATGAGTCGGGATCGGCGTAAGTCTGGTCCATAGCCCACGACATAGCTCTGTATCGGGTCGGGTACGGGTGCCTCGAATGGGGCCCGCAAAGCTTCCTCCTTCTTCTCTTACGAAATGTCGGAGGGTACAATGATGTCGTTGTGCCGGCACCAATCAAGACTCTATTTTTAGGTTTTTAATTTTTAATTTTTTTGAATTTTTATAATTGAAAAGAAATGAGGATTCCGGAACCTTTTGAATTCCCTTCTAAGGTGGCTCTCGTACCCTAAATATGTCCTGCGACAAACGTTCTAAAGCGCTTCGAAAGAATCAAAGAGAAATCCCTTGATCTATTAAAGGCACGAAAACTAATGCAAGCAACTCGATCCCCGAAATGAATAAAAAAGAAGTCACCTTCGTTTGACCGGCGAGGGCGTATTAGGTGTCGAAAGTTGCGGGGCCTAAACAGAGGCACTAAAGGCACTGATCGAGGAGTCCGAGGTGTGAAATAGGCCACAGATCCAAACTGATGCTGCTCAGAACCAACCTGGCACAACTAATAGTGGCACCAGAGCAAAAGTTCCCAGAATAAAGCTAGCGCAACTAATAGTTGTGCCAGTGTTCTTTTGGGACATTTTACATTGGCACAACTAATAGTGGGTCCAGAGCAAAATGGTTCTCTAGATTGTGTGACAGGAGCAATCTCAGTCTGAAATCGGTCTCCAAACTAGCTTTTTATGGAAGCTAGGCTTTCGGGGACTAACTGTTTATATTATACGTCTCTTTCCTCACCGATCCTAAGGGTTTAGAGGCCAAATTGGGTTTATTATCGCTCTCTTTTTCCCGGGTTTTAAGCTTGGTAACGAGAAGGTTACCCACCCGATATATATCAAGTGCAAGCACTTTTCTCATGTACTAGGTGGGCTGGGACTTTTCCGGATCATCACCCCCGTACTAAGACCCGGGAGTTTGTATGTGTGCCTAAACAACCCAACCCTTGAAAATCTACCCCGCAAAAATCAATTTAAATCTCCTTTGTTGGTTCAATTTTATTTGTTCACTTTTAAGAAAATTTTCTTATGTTCAAAGACAGGGGGTGATGATCCCGTGCCGCCTCTACGAGCTGGAGTTCACTAGCGGAATATGATTACGGTGTTAAAAGCGCAAGTAGGCCCGCCAAAAGGCTAAGGCACTTGAAATGATGGAAATATAAGAAATTTAAATAACAATGTATAAGTAGACCTGTCGATCAGCTAAGGTACTTGAAATGATAGAAACATAAAGAAATTGAATGACAATGCGCAAGTAGGCTCGTCAAACGGCTAAGACTCGTAAATAGTGTAAAAGTAGGGGTAAGTAAAATGACGTAATCGGAGGAATGAGTAAAAAAAATAGTAAAAATAAATTAAAAAATAGCAATAAAAGGTTAGTAAATTAAAAATAAAGAGGCTAAGTTCAAGGGGAAGATCTATTAGCTATTCCCCAGCAGAGTTGCCATCTATGCAATTGTGGGATTTGTGACGCTCCCGTCGCGACGATGCTCTCTCAAATAAAATATTTAGAGTCACCACCCGGAGCTTTTGGTGTCCCAAAAAACCTAGGTCAATTTTATAAGCACCGAAGTGCCACAACTATGACTCTGAATTCGGTCTACACCAAAGGCTCTTGGGTAGGGGCTTCAGTTATCGATTGGGAAGGTATTAGGCACCCAATCAACCCGCTTAATGTGGTCTCTACTTATGGCTAAAAAATAATAATATAAAAGAAAAGAAAAAGGCTTCCTCTTGTCCAAAGGGTCTTAAAATCCTATTTGTGCCCCTCCATTCCTACCAAAAATTCGGCGACGTAACGGCACAAATGGGAGGATAAAGGAATAACAAAGAAGGTAGAGGAATAGAGGGGAGAGCTTGAGCTCTTGGGCCCTTGTTGCACTGTTGTGGAGCCTTGTGTTGGCTTGCTTCGGTGAGCCTTTGAAGGGTTGTATGATGAGAAATGGGGTTCTAACTCCTAGGGCCTGATAGCTAAGAGGTAGAGAGGGAAGACTAGGGATAACACACACCTAACCTAGAGCTTTTGGGTGAAATGTTAAGGTCTAAAGGAAGTTTTAAAGTTCAAGAATTTGTATGGGAGTGGTGCACTAGAGGAGAGAGAGCGAAGGAATTCCTTAATCTCTTAATTGCAAATTTTTTCAAGTCTTTGTAAAGGGAGGGGTGCCTCTCTATTTATAGGACAAAGAGAGGTTAAGAGGGTGTTTAAAAGCTAATTTGAATTAGCAATTAGGTAATGGGCAATCTAAGGCTTCCTAGGATTTTTGGAGCCTTGAAAAGTGTAAAGAGTTGCTCCAATGGTGGATGATAGGGTGGGGCTTTAAACCACTTAAAGGGTTACACATAGATAGTAAATGGGTGTAACAGAACTAGCAAAACATACCTCAAGAGTTAAGATGGTCAACAAGTCAAACCTCAATCTCAAAATTTGAGGCAAAGAACCAGGGTTACTGTTCATATGCCTAGCATAACTAATAGTTGTGCCAAGCATATGTATAGTAATATAGTGGAGCTACAGTGCCTGAAAGTTGGCTGCCTGCGGGAAGAGGTCCACCTTATAATTGGTGCAACTATTAGTTGCGCCAAATCCCTAGGGGGGTTTAGCTGATTTTACCATTCTGCCCCTAGACTTCGGAATGCTATATCTTCTTGTGTACAACTCTGATTGGGGTGATTCTTGGCCCATTGGAAAGATGAAGACTTCTACTTTTCAATGGTATAAGATTTGATTATAGTAAAAAGTAACAACTAGTCTTGGTATATCACTCTTCATCTATTGCTCGGGAAAGCTAGGTTTAGGTCCGGAATGGATTCTAAGGGTCGGGATGGGATTCTAAGGGTTTGAGAAGGTTCCTAAGGGATCTAGGATGATTTCTAAGGGTTCATATAGGTTTCTAAGGGTTCCATACATGCCATCAAAATCTTGAAGATGTGCCTCTCTCGAAATGTGTCTCGATTGGGCCTTGGGCCAAATTTGGGTGTCTACAGTTTGGTATGGGCTGAGTTAATGGAATGGGTTCAGGGCTTGGTATAGGTTGTGGTATGGTAATGGGTAGGTTCAATGGTGGGGCTTTCTTTTTGTATTTTCTTTTTATAGGTGGGGTGGGCAGGTTAAATGGAAAGGTGGGTTGAGTTGGAGCTGGCACAGGGATTGTAGGAATGGTTTAGGAAGTGGGGACTATTGGTATAGGTGTGGGTGTGACTGGTGTGAGGATGAATGGTAGGGTGGTAAGTGTACAGGTGGATGCAAATGTGGAGGGTGGTTGCACTGAGCTCGTTGCTGATGGCCCTGGTAATGGAGTAGGAAGTGTGACTGAGCTGACTACAGTAGTTACCCCAGGAATGGCAGCAGATGGTGGTTGGACAGGTGCTGAGCTGACAACAAGCATGACCACTATAGAAGCCTCCCCTTGAATGGCAGCAGATAGTTGCTCTGATTTCTTCCCCTTCTTCTTTGCCATCAAGTTCATGTTAATGCCCCACTGCCTCTTGCTAAATTTAAATGAGGGCAGCTTCTCAATAGGCTCCCCTATCTTCACTACATAGCCTCCCTGCTTGAGCAGGGCTGTAATCAATCTACTATAAGGGAGCCCATGTGGTTTTACCTTCTTCTAGATCTTCCTATGAATGTCCATCATC
Organism: Chloranthus sessilifolius; assembly: GCA_021018995.1. Lineage (NCBI taxonomy): Eukaryota > Viridiplantae > Streptophyta > Magnoliopsida > Chloranthales > Chloranthaceae > Chloranthus > Chloranthus sessilifolius. Next base: position 148,856,229 of record CM037584.1, on the reverse strand, counting down.
CCATCAAGAATCAACTGGGTTGCATTAAAGCAGTGCCCCTCGGAGAAGGAATAGAGAGCATCAGCAATGAGATGCCTCCTCTCCTGTTGGTGCCCAGACACACAAATATTCTTCCTTAGAACATTATCAATAAAATGTAGGCTGGGTTCCATGTCTCTCCTCCTGATTAAGTCCCCTGAAGCTTTCTTTCCCTTGGTCAGCTTCTTAGCAATCTCAGTAATGGATGCTGTCAGACTCCCAATGTGCACTCTGGGTTGTAGGCAGTTGGAATGCCTATAGCTTGGGCTATCTCAAATGTGCCCACAAGCATTTCAAAGTCATCAATGAGGACTAATAGCCTAGTTTGTCCATCAGCAGACTTCTTCACCCTGATGTTTTGGTACCACAGTTGTATCAGTCTGGGGTACACCAACTCCTTCACATCAGTCAACAAAGGCTTCCAGGAGGCCTTGGTCAGAAATTCAATGGTTGTAGCAGCCAGGACCTCCTTTTCAAAAAATGTCTTCTCAAAGGCAGTTTCGGGCTCCAATCTTATGGCAGCCATGAACTCACTGGGAGTTGTGAGGGGGTCAGTCTCTGGGATATCCTCCTCACCCTTTTTCTGTTTCTTGGATTTCTTTGGCCTCTTGGTGACAGACCTTGCTCTCTTCTTAGGTGGGGCCCTCTTCTTGGGTTTTTCCATTAGGGTCTCAAGGGAATCAGTGGCCTCCACAGTAGAGGATGTAGCAATCCTCACTAATTTTCTAGTGGGAGTGGGAGTATCTATTTGTGGAGGGTTCAAAAGTGATTGCAGGTTATCAAAGAAAGGAGAGCTGATGGCCATTTGGTAAAATCCTAAATTCTTCCTTCCTCAAACTAAATCTCTAGGCTGCCTAAACTCCAATGAAGTAATCTAGCAAACCTCCCCCTAACAATAAATTTTTTCCCATGAAAATTAACTTGACAATGACTCAGCAGAGAAGTGATGGAAACTTACCCCCAGAAAGCTAGGGTTTTGGAATTTGAGTTGCTCAGTAGACTAAATCCCACTTTAACAGGTGCAGAAGGTTTAGATTTTAGAGATTAGCAAAGTGATAAGAGCAGGGTGAAGAAGGTGGAGCATAGTGAGCAATGAAGAAGAAAATTTGAAAGGTTGGCTGGAAGTTGCTTGAGAGCATGGGTAGAGAAATGCAAATGAGAAAGAGGCAGTCGAGAGGCTTTATACATTGAAATCGAGCTTTGCGAGGATCTCAAGTGAGTCTCACGAGGATGAGTCAAATACAAACGATCCTTTTGAGCTGAAATAAGTGTGGAATCAACCTGTCATGCAGTTAAGTGCAAGAAAAAATCATTGCTCGCGAAGTTCAATGTGAACTACATGACAGGCTAGTTTGGTGAAAGTTAGGGCCTCGCAAGGCTCTCGATAGGTTGGTCTGCAGATGATTCTCCTCGCAAGGACCTCGCGTAGTTGGTTTTTTACACATCAGAACCTGTCAAGGTTCTCCTTACTGCATGGAATGGTGCTCGAGAGGTTCTCTGAGCCACCCGAGACAGCAAAATTTTGAGTTTTCACACTCAAGCTGTCAGCCCCACTACTATGTTGCATCAACACACAATTTTCTGTCACAGCCCTTCTCAACCACAGCAGATTATATAGATGATCACTTCATGATTAATGCACACAGATTATCCAACACATATCACATCATTAGATCATTTTAAACCATACCACAATTCATGTAGACAGATTCAGGTTCCCAAAAAAAATAAAATACTCAAAAATCTACATACAGAATTTTAAAAGCACACAAAAACACAGTTATGGTACACAGTATACAAGGCTGGGGATCACTCGGTATTAGGAGATTCTTGAAGGTACATGGTTGCAAAGGACTCTATAGGATTTTCCACACACAGCTTGAGTCTCTACAGCTACAAGGATGAAGTTATAACCCATTGAAGGAGGAAAAGGGCCCATTAAATCTATCCCCCAAATATCAAACAACTCCACAATAAGGATGGGTTGCAGTGGCATTGAATTTTTCTTTGAAATACCACCCATCCTTTGACATCTTAAACAGGCTTGGCAGTGATGGGCATCCTTAAACAAGGAAGGCCAGTAAAACCCACACTGCATTACCTTTGCTGCTATCTTTTTCCCATTAAAGTGACCTCCACATGCATTTTCATAGCACATGCTAAGAATACTGTGGATGTCACTATCAGGGACACACTTCCTAATGACCTGGTGTGCACAGTACTTATATAGGTATGGATCCTCCCAAAAGAAATATTTGACTTGTGAAAAGAACAAGTCTTTGTCTATCTTGAACCATTGGGATGGAATCCTACCTATAGCAAGGTAGTTGACTATGTTGGCAAACTAGGGAACAATTAACTGGACAACAAACAATTTCTCATGAAGGAATGAATCTCCAACAGGTGTAGCAGCAAACTCTTCAACTAAAATCCTGGACAAGTGATCAGCCACCACATTCTCTACTCCTTTTTAGTCCTTGATTTCAAGATCAAACTCCTGCAATAGGAGGATCCATCTAATCAACCTTGGCTTTGCATCTTTCTTAGCCAGTAGATACTTTAGGGCAGAATGATCAGTGAAAACTATAATTTTAGACCCAAGTAGATAGGATCTAAATTTATCTACAGTAAACACCGTTGCCAAAAGCTCTTTCTCAGTTATTGTGAAATTCAGCTAAGCTTGTGTCAGTGATTTGCTGGCATAATAAATCACACATGGCAGTTTGTCTTTTCTCTGTCCTAACACAGCTCTCACAGCCAAGTCTGATGCATCACACATTAATTCAAAAGGCAGAGCATAGTCAAGTGCCTGGATCACAGGGTCAGAGGTTAAGTATTTTTTCAATACCTCAAAAGCATCAAGACATTCAATATCAAAATTAAATGACACATCCTGACACAGCAGGTGGCACAGAGGTTTGGAAATTTTGCTGAAGTCTTTGATGAACCTTCTGTAAAATCCTGCATGTCCTAAAAAGGACCTAATTTGCTTGACTATTTTTTATGGGGGCAAGTGCACAATCAAGTCAATTTTAGTTTTATCAACCTCAATGCCTTTATGGGAGACCACATGGCCAAGGACAATGCCGTAGGTGACCATAAAATGGCTTTTCTCCCAGCTCAAGACCATATTGGTCTCTTCACATCTTTGAAGAATCAAGCTGAGGTGATGTAAGCATTGACTAAAACTGTCCCCAAAAATTAAGAAATCATCCATAAAAATCTCCAAAAACTTATCAATCATGTCTAAAAAGATTGTATACATGCATCTTTGGAATGTGGTAGGAGCATTACACAGTCCAAAAGGTATTCTTCTATAGGCAAAAGTGCCAAATGGACATGTGAATGTGGTCTTCTCCTGGTCTTGAGGATACACAAGTATCTGGTTGTAATCAAAGTATCCATCAAGAAAGCAATAGAATGCTATTCCTGCCAGCCTATCTAAAATTTGGTCAATGAAGGGTAGAGGGAAGTGGCCTTTCTTGTCTTGGAGTTCAGTTTTCGATAGTCAATGCATACTCTCCAATCAATTGTCTCCCTGGTTGGTACTGACTCCCCAGACTCAGTGGTAATAGTTGTGATGCCAGACTTTTTGGGGATCACCTGGATAGGTGAGACCCACTTAGAGTCTAAAATGGGGTATATGACCCCTGCATCCAACAGTTTTACAATCTCTTTTAGGACTACCTCCGTATATGAAGGTTCAACTTTCTCTGCATTTCCCTTGAGGGCTTGGAAACCTCTTCCAAATGTATCTTGTGCATACTCACAGATGGGTCTATCCCCCCCAAATCTGTAATAGCCCTAGGAAGGCATATTTCAATGTTTCTGGCAATTGTTTAAGCTCTAGATCAGGTGAACTTTCTATTGAAGGCAACAAAGGTACCTTAGAAGGTTGAGGTAGGGGCAGCAATTTGGGTCTCTAAATGGAATGTTGCACTAGACCCACTGAAGACTCTGATGTGCTTTTTTCTTCAACAATGCAAATTGGGGCCTCCTTCTCATGAACCTCAGTCCACATATTTTCAAATTCCTCAGAGATTTTATCCCAATCCAGCAGATTGGATAAATATTCCTCTACCATACTCTCTAATACATCTACTATAAAGCAATCCTCATTATCCAGCTGAGGTTGCTTGGCAGCATTGTACACATTCAACTTAACTTTCATGTTCCCAAATGTGACCTCCATCACCCCTGACCTGCATTGAATACAGGCATTAGCAGTGGCCAGAAATGGCCTGCCCAAGATCACAGGAATTGGAGTGCTATTCTTTGAAGGTTCCATGTCCAATACCAGAAAATCTGTAGGGTAGAAGAATTTATCCACCCCCACCACACATCTTCAACCATTCCTATAGGCTTTCTCTCAGACCTATCAGCCAGCTGGAGCACAACAAGTGTTGATTTCAGCTCCCCCAAACACAGTTGTTCATATACTGAATATGGCAATAGGTTCACACTGGCCCCTAAGTCTAAGAGGGCTCTGCCTATGGTGTGATCACCAATAATACAAGGGATGGTAGGCACCCTTGGGTCCTGAAGTTTGGCTGGTGTGGTAATAGAAAAAATTGACTTTACTTTCTTAGCTGTAAAGACCTTCTTGGATAGATGGATCATTGCTTTCATCTTTTGTGTACACATGTCCTTGAGGAACTTGGCATAGGCTGGGACCTTTTTAATGGCATCAAGCAGAGGTAAATTGATCTTAACTTGCCTAAAGGTCTCCAACATTTCCTCCATTCTAGCATTCCCCTTCTCAAAAAGAGAGGGGCCTATAAGAGCATGAGGAAATGGAAGCTATGATACTGCTGGTACCTCAGCTGCATGTCTAGCTATCTCATCAGAACTTTTTTTCTTTTTACTTCTCATGTTTTTCTTTTTGTAGGGGCTCAACAACAGCCCCATTATTGTGTTCCTGCTGCTCACCAGTAGGAGATGCATTACTTTTCTCCTTTGCACTCTTCTCTTTCTCCACATTCTCCCTGTCTACCTGGTTGTCCACCACCTTACCACTCCTTAGGGTAGTGATTGCTTTAGCTTCCTCATGGGTTGAGGAACTTTCACCAATTATATATTGACCCTTTGGGTTGTTTATGGTCTGGCTTAAAAGCTTGCCCTCCTCTCTTTTAGTCAAAGCATTGGAGATTTGATCAAGTTGATATTCAATTTTCTTTATGCTTTGACTGTGAGAGTTAACAGTTTATGATAAAGACCTGAGGTTTTGCAGTGATGCCAAAACCTGTTCCTTAAAATAGGGGGTTCTAGATTGTGGTGGTGGCAAAGCCAACTAGTTTGGCTGTGGAGCAGGTTGCTGGAAGGGCTGCCTAGGTGCAAAACCCTGAGTATATTATTGTTGTGGTCTGTATTGTAATGCGAGCTGCTGCTGTTGGGGTGACTGATAATTGTCCTGTCTCCACCTCAAATTGGGGTGGTTTCTCCATTGATACCTAGTAGGCTACTGCCCATATGATTGGATAGCATTTGCATGCTCCATGACCAATTCGGGTACTGACTAGCTGATGGGCAGTCCTCAAGTGAGTGTGTTGGTGACTAGCATATCAGACATGCCTCTTCCACTTGTATAGCCATTCTAGGCTGCATCACACTCATTAACTTATCAAATTTCAAGCTCAGGCTGTCCACCTTTCTTTCCATGTCATTGTGTACATTGACTTCATACATCCTTCCTCTAGAGGTGGATTCTTTTACCATTTTAGCTTGAGTCTCAATGTCATTTCGAGACAGAGACTCTTGCTACATGGAATTCTCACTAATGATATCAAAAAGTTTCCAAGCCTCTTCAGCTGTCTTGTGGAGGTAAGTACCCCCACATGAGGCATCCACCATATCCCTGCTCTTGGGATCAATTCCTTGGTAGATGCTTTGGACAAGTTGCCACTGAGGAATTTGATGATATGGACATTGCTTCAATAGTTCTTTAAACCTTTTCAATACCCCATGAAAATCTTCAGTTGAGAATTGAGCAAAGGAAATTATGCTCTTCCTCAACTGGCTATTTGTAGACATAGGGAAAAATTTAGCCAAAAACTGGTATTGGAGGTCATTCCAGGATTGTATGTTATTTGCTGGGAGTATAGAGAGTCATGTTCTGGCCTTATCTTTTAGGGAAAAAGGAAAAAGCCTCATTTTGGTAGCTCCTTCTCCCAAGTTAACAATATTAAATGTGATGCCTAAGGCCAGAAACTCATCTATGTGCATATATGGGTCTTCTTTACTTAGCCCATGGATGATGGCAGCATTTGGATGGTTGAGGATTTGATTTCATAATTTCCTTCTGTTGTAGGAAATTGAACGCAGAAGGGGGATGAATATACCCCTAGTGCATAGTATTCCTTCAATGTTCTTTGTTGCTCACCCATCACAACTGGCCCAATATTAATAGCAAGGGTTTATGTGGTCTGTCTAAGTCTAAGGGCTCTCTCTATCTCAGGATTTGAAGGTACTAAGTAAGGGTTAAGAGACCACCTACCCAGCATACTCACACAAATAGCAAGTAAAGACAGGCACTTACAGCCCACTAAAAAAATGATAAACTAAACTACTGCTAAAGCTATTGCTGAATTTAAGGCATAACAGAAAGGAAACAAAAAGCAAGGAAAGGAGATGCAAACTAAGGCAAACAAGCTCCAGCTACAGCTTCCAACTCCTCTTTTTGCTGCTGGTCCAGATCTGCAAAGACCAAAATAAATTCAGTATTACTTTTTATTCAAACACAGGAACTGTAACAAATGAATTTATAAACACAAAAAATAAAAACTCATGTCTACTAATTAGATCAAACATCCCCGACAGTGGTGCCAAAAACTTGTTGGTTTAATTTTAGATTGTTTGTGCTTTTATTATTGACAATATGGTGAAAATATAAATCAAAGATGAAGAATAAAGTGGAACAAAATAGCACCTCAAACAGTAATTTAAATCACACAGTCCTGCAAGATCCAGGGCCTGTTGTAGCAAGTTTTGATAAGAAAGGGTTGTCCCACAGGGAAATCTGATCTAGAACCACAAGGGTTGTATAGTAGGCCTCCAAATCTTGCAATCCTAACCTACACTAGAAAGCGGGGATAAAGAAAGGGAGTTTTGGGTTGTCACTATCTACTAAAACAGAAAATTATAAAACCGATCTATACTATGGAAAGGGATTTTAGAAGAAGGATGAAAATAGATTTAGATAATAAATAGAAAAGTGGTGAGAAGTAATAAAATAGGGACTGATATATTTACTGAAACAGGGGCTGGTATAACAAGGAAAAGGCTAGAACAACATCGGTCCTTCATTTGGCTGCGAGCTCAAATGCAAGGAAGAATAATCCAATTCATCCCAAAGATATGGACCAGTCTAAGGCTATGATTTGTCCACTGAATGGTCACAGATCATCCCCAAAGATATACTCCATTCAAGGGGTAAAAATCAAAACAAGGAAAACTACTATAGGTGCTATAGTTACATGTCTACAAGCTCATACATCCATAGGGGCATACAATCCATAAAAATCTTAAAAGAAACAAGAGCATTACAGATTGGATGATTCAATAAAAATAGTTATGCATTGCTTACAAAATACTTACAATTTCAACCCTCTATGCTGCAGTCAATGCAGACTCCAAAACTTTATAACCTTACACAGTCTTGATTCTCACAAAATATAGTCCTAGCTATTACGAAGGACTTAGCCAGCAAATGCTAAGCTAAGGAGAGGAAAAAAAAGGTGAAAAGATGACCTAACCCTAACTCTAAAATGACCTAAGCTAGAGCCAAATTAGGTTGAAATGTTAGATAGTTTTCTACTAAAAATCACAGCTTATATTCAACTTCCACCAAAAATATCTTGCTCTGGCCAATCAGAAAATAGAAGAGAAATGCCCTAGTTTGCAATGTTGGCATGGCTCATTTATGGCCAAGTGTTGCCTCGAGAAGTGGGAAATAGCTCAGCACCTCGGGATGTGTGCCCTGAATGCAGTGGAATCTCAAAAATGTCCCTGTGTATTGACTGAGAAGTTAGGACCCCGTGCCTCACGAGGCTGAGTGTTGCCTATTATTCATCTCGCATGGTTCTCACGTGAATGAATTAGTTATAGAAGAAGGCTCACTAGGTTCAACTGCTATGAATAATGCAACTCGTGCAGATGAGCTCCAGGTGGCCAGCTCGTGAGGACCTCGCCAGGATGAGTTTGCATCTCGCGCAGATCTTCGACAAGATGAAATAAACTTCTCGCGTGAATGGCTCCATCTCTGAAGTGCGGAGGTCTGCGCGAAGTAAATTTTTGAAGCTGACTCTGCGCGAGAGTTGTGCGAGCAGTTAAAGTCTAAAGTATGTGAACCTCGCGAGAACTGCGCAAGATCAGTGTGAAGTATTTATGTGCTACAAACTTGAACTTCACGAGATCTATGCGAGAGGACTTTCCAGACATTTTTAACTATGCAAGGGTCACACCTGCTTCTCTAATATTGTGCACAGCCTGCAGCAGTAGTCTCCTCTGCTTGGGTCCATTCCTCTTTCTTCTGTTGGACTTTTAGGGCTCACTTAGACAACCAACATGATCACTATAGTGTGTACCACCATGGTGTACCCTCTATTCTTCAATCAGCTCCAAGGTTTGGCTTTAAATTCTCTCTTCTTGGCCTTCAAAGGGTGAACTCATTGATCATCTTGCCGAAAATCCTTTACCTGATTATGAGCCTCTAAGAGCCGAGTTCCCTAATGAGGACATCTTGTTCATGACAGAGGATGATACAAAAGAAACAGAGGAGTCCTGGGTAATGTACTTTGATGGGGCATCAAATGCCGAAGGTCAAGGAGTCGGTGGTGTTCTAATCTCACCGAAAGGGTCCCACATACCTATCTCCATCAAGCTTCATTTCCCCTACATCAATAACATGGTTGAATACGAAGCCTACGTAGTCGGCCTGCAAGTAGCTCTCGACCTAAATGTAACTCATCTCAGGGTGTTGGGCGACTCATAGCTAATCATACGTCAGACCAACGGAGACTGGAAGATGAAGGACGAAAAGCTAATCCCATACCATGAACACCTCAAAGATCCGATTACATGCTTCGATGATGTTACCTTCCCCTATGTCCCGTGAGCGAGAAATCAATTTGTCGATGCACTGGTAACCTTGGCATCGATGGTAGAAATTCCATATGGTATCGAAATGAAACCGATCATGATCGGACAAAGAAGCAAGCCGACTTTCTGCCTCCAGATTGAAGGATCTGTAAAGTTAGATGAAGAGCCTTCATGGTTCTTAGATATTAAGAATTTCCTCGAAACACAAGCACTTCTTGAAGGCACATCCAAAACGGACAGGCGAACCATCCAATGTTTAGCGACAAATTACGTCATCGGTGGCGAGTGCCTCTACAGGCGGTCATATAATAATATCCTGCTTAGATGTCTAACTGAAAGTGAGGTAGCTAACATCATGAGATAGATCCACAAAGGAATATGCGAGGCCTACGTCAATGGGCACATGCTCACCAAGAAGATCCTATGGTAAGGATATTTTTATACCATCATGGAGAGTAATTGTTGCAAGCACGTTCAAAAGTGTTACAGATGCTAAGAACACTCCAATATGATACATGCTCTAGCCATAGATCTACATATCATGACAACCTCATGGTCGTTCACCACGTGAGGCCTCGATGTCGTTGAAAAGGTCATTTCAAAAGCTTCTAACTTGCATCAGTTCATCCTCGTCGCTATTGAATACTTCACAAAATGGGTGGAGGCAGTGTCATACACAAACATTACGGCCAGTCATGTCCAAAAGTTTATCAAGAACAACATCATTTACCAATTCAGCATGCCTAAGGATATCATCACAGATAATGGTACAAAATTTATGAACAAGCACATTAGAGCCTTATGTGAGCAGTACAAGATCAAACATCATCGCTCATCACCATATCGGCTGTAAACTAATGGGGCCGTCGAAGCTGCCAACAAAATAGTGGCCCGAATCCTTGAGAAAATGGTCATCACGTATCGAGACTAGAGTGAAATGCTACCTTTTGTACTATGGGCCTATCAAATATCGATCCGTACTGCTACACGGGCAACACCATTCTCCCTTCTATATGGAACTGAGGTCGTACTACCAGTTGAGGTTGAAGTACCCTCACTCTGTATCCTCATCGAGTCAAGTCTACCGAAAGCCGAAAGAGAGAGATCCCGCTTTGAGCAACTAAACCTGATCCATGAGAAAATGCTCCAAGCCTTGTGTCATACCCAAGCCTATCAGAGAAGGTTCACACGTGCTTACAACAAGTGTGTTTACATTCGAGATTTAAAGGTTGGTGACACAGTACTCAACAAAATCTTCCTGTCTCTCCACGCTGATCCGAGAGGGAAATTCAAGCCCAATTAGGAAGGGCCCTACATCATCAGAGAAGTACTCCCTGGGTACACACTTCGTCTCACCACCATGGACGAAGAATATTTTCCTGTGCCCATCAATGCTGGATACGTGCGATGATTCTACTCCTAGTCTCCCGCAGCAAGGTAAGTATCGATAAAAATGCATACATGACTGCTTAAGGACCCCATAAAAGAGGTCATCATTTCAAAGCCAAGTAGCTAAAAAGCATCTCTAAATGCTCATACCCTTTGCTACACTCATTGAGTCATTAGCCTTTCTTTCATAAACCCCTCCCCAGAAAAAGAAGAAAGAAAAAGTGTATATACCAAACTAAAAAAAGTAAGAGAAAAAGAGTTACCATCAAAATCCAAATAAATCAGAAAAGCAAAATCTCAAAAAGAAGATGTCTGAAAAAAGCAAAAAGAATAAAAAATAGAAAAGAAAAGAGATAGAAAAATCATGGGGCATGCACAGTAAAAATCCCCAAAGAATAAGTATATTACGGCAGCTGGAACTCAATCAAGAAAAACCTTTAAACCCAAGAATACCTTCAAAATTCCTAACTCATCCCTTCTAACCCATGGCCACAATACATTCCTGAAGAAAGCCCTCTTTAAGGTCTATAAGCAGTCATGATATCCGTTGAGTCAGTACAAGTGTTGAGAACTAGAAAATACCATTTTCCACCCTTTAACCTGGGTCTTGATAGACCTTTGAGAGAACTAAATAAGTGTTTTAAGTGTTTGTTTCACAGCTAACAATAAAGGCAGGCTTAACCATGAAAGCAGTCTAAAAGTGCCAAAAAGATGATAATCCATATTGATCCGAAGGAAGAAGGAGAAGGGACAACCTCACTAACTGTCAAAATGCCTAGACTAAAGAGGACAAAGGCCTGGTTTCAACCTAGAAAGAGGTGTGGAGCTATTCGAACAGAAGAATGCATTACAGATTGCTTTTCGAAAAGAATCTGAACTTTTTGAAAAGAACTTGAACTTTGCGAAAAGAACTCAAAGCTCCAGGCTTAGTTTTCGAAGAGCACCTGAACTCTTCGAAAAGATTTCTGAACTTTTCGAAAATAACTTGAACTGTGCGAAAAGGGCTTCAGAAGTCACAGTACCTTGCGAAACGTTCTCTAAACTATGCGAAATGGTATTCTGAAGACCCCCTGAATCTGTAAGGGTAATTCAGTAATCTTTGCACGTGCCCCAATGTAGTTAAAAACTCAGGGACATTCCAGAAGATTCTGAGCATGAACCAAAGGCATATTCCACCCCATGTGAACACCCGAAGATGAAATCACTTGGCGGGAACTTCTAGAAGCTCTAACAGATTTTTGAATTACATAACAGAATTGATGCTTCTGTCATCTGATTGGCTGAACCAAATCAAGCAGTTCTGATTGGCCAAAACAGATCTGGATCCTTGTGCTTGACTCCTATTGGTTGATACAGATCTAACCAATTCTGATTGGTTGATACACATCTGAGCTAGACTTGGGGGAAACTATAAATAGATGAACCATTTGCCCAATTTGGGTATCCAGATTTTGAGTTTCATTTCTATTGCCTCATTTCCAATTCAGATAGCTTGTCTGAAACTCCTGTAATAGCCTAGCTTTTATTTGTAATTGAGAGCTGTGAGATACTTCTGTAATTCAAAAGAGAATTGTATTCAAGACTACAAATCCGAGAGTTGTTTAAGCTGTGCTCTGTAATTGTAATGGTGAATTTGAAAAGGTTGCTGTGAACCATATGTTCTCAATTGGATTCATGTTGAGGGTTCCCTGTGATCTCCTTATTGCACTAGACTCCTTTAGATTTACTATTTTTTAAGCAATTTCCCTTAATTCATTATCCCTGTGAGAATTTGTGTTTGTAACCTAATCTCTCACAGCATTTGTAGTGGTGTTTCTCGTTCTGAATTAAGGGTTTAGATTAAAGACTATTGGATGGTCTCTGGCCATTGAAGTGGACAGACCATAACCATAAGTTTAACTCTAACCCTTGAGTTAGATTACTTTCTCTTGCATCTGTGCTTGTAGCTAGATGAAGATTGGATCACATCTCATTTGATCTACATTTATTCTCATTTTGCATCAAGGACCAAATCAAAGTTAGATATTATTTCTCCATTCTTATTAATTTACATCAAAATCTCCCCAACTCAGATCTGGATCACTTAGTTTTAATTTTACTTTTATCATTTAGTTAATGTGACAAATTCAACCTCCCATCTTATTTGCTCTATAGATAGGATCAGAGGCCAGATCTGGTAGCTCAAATCTGGAGGTTTATCTTACATTTTAAATAAATTCCCTGTGGACGATCTTTTACTCACTTACATTTAAAACTTGCTACAATTGGCCCTAATCTTGCAGGCTAATTTACTTCTCTCTGTGGTAATATTTCCTTATTCGTTTTAATTTTCCAAATTCAGTAGCATTCATCATTCGCAAGTATGTTTTCAACATACAAATAAATCATGCACACTTAGAGCAGCAACAAGTTTTTGGCGCCGTTGCCAGGGAATTTATTTTAAAATTGGTAGACCTAAGTTTTTATTTTATTATTGCATCAGTGCTAACTGTTCTATTGTTTAAATCTGTGCAGTTATTCATATACACTTTGAGCGTGGAACATACTTTGAAAGGAATACTGAAGGTTTGTTGTGCATAATTTGATTCTTTGTTTCTGTGTTGTATGTTTGGTAGGAGGACTCTCAATCCTGAGATTGTCCCTCTGAATTTAGAAGTTGAAAGGCTACAAGAACTAGACAAACATCACAGAATTTTGCTGAGACTACTACTATGGGTGAAGAACCTAGACTTTTGAGGGATTACTTTGCACCTGGTGCATATAATTCTCCATTTTGCATTCAATTTCCTACTGTTGAAGGAAATTATGAGATCAAATCATCAACTATCCAGATGCTTCCTTCCTTCTATGGTTTAAGTAAGGAAGATCCATACAAGCATGTGGATGAGTTCCTGTCTCTTTGTACCACATTCAACATAGCTGGACTGGGTCCAGAGGTAACCAAGCTTAGGCTCTTTCCTTTTTCATTAAAGGACAAAGCTAGAGCATGGTTGTCTATGTTGGCACCAAATAGTATCACTTCTTGGAATGATTTGCAGTGTCAATTTTTAGCCAAATACTTCCCTATGTCTAAGACCAGCCAGTTGAGACAAAATATTATTTCCTTTTCACAACACTCAACTGAAACTTTCCATGAAGCATGGGAAAGGTTTAAAGAACTTTTAAGGCAATGTCCTCACCATCAAATTCCCCGATGGCAGCTTGTTCAAAGCTTCTATCAAGGAATTGATCAAAAGGGCAAGAATATGGTAGATGCTTCCTGTGGAGGCACCTACTTGCAAAAAACAGTTTAGGAGGTCTGGAATTTATTTGAAGTGATTGGTGAAAATTTAACTCAACAGGAATCTTTGTCAAGAGACATTGAGAATCCTGCTCGGTTGAACAATCAGCAAACCACCAAGGGAAAGATTTATGGGGTGAATGAGTTGGAAAGAAAGATGGATAATTTAACCACAAAGTTTGATAGATTGATGGACTCACTTAAAAATTCAATGGTTGCAAGAGTAGAGGAGGCTTGTCTGATATGTCAGTCCTCTACTCATCCTCTTGATCAATGTCCAGCTGCACCACAGTTCCCAGATTTAATGATGGAGCAAGCTCATGCTACCCAATCATTTGGACAGATGCAGTCAAATGAATATGCATGGAGAGGGCACCCCAATTTAAGGTGGAGCCAGGGCAATTATCAATCACAATAGCAGCAGCAACCAAAAAACCAAGTACCTTTCAAAATTGCTCAGCCCTATCAGCAGAATTTTTATACCAAGCCAAATTTTCAGCAGCCCATTCCACAACTATGTGTACATCAATCTGCTCCAGTTCAAACCCCTTCCAGATCCCCTTCTTTTGAAGACCAAGTTCTAAATTCACTCCAGAATTTAGGGTCTTTAACTCAGACTATAAACTTTCACAGTCAGAGCATAAAGAAGATTGAAGAAACATTGGGTCAACTTTCAAAGGTTGGCTGGGTAACTTTCCTTCCTCTCTTTTGGCCAAAGTATTTGAAAGTTGACCCAATGTTTCTTCAATCTCTAGCCAAAGGACAGTTCATGGTTGGAGAGGTTTCTGTTTCACATGAAGAAGTAAAAGCTGTCACTACTTTGAGAAGTGAAAGAATTGTAAATAACAAAGTGGGTACTGAAAAGGAAGAAGAAAAAATTGAGGAAACTGCTAGAGATATGCCGCAGGAGCAACATGATGTTAGCATTGGGGGTGTTGATGTACCTCAGAAAAATCAAAAAAATGAAAAACAGAAAAATCAAAAAGATTCTGATAATGATTCTAAAGCTGTAAATGAAGGACTAGTTCCTCATTTACCATTTTCCCATGCCATGAAATCTGCATCTCCTTTTGATAAAGGGAACACAAAAATAGATGAAATGATTGAGACTTTCAAGCAAGTCAAGATAAATCTACCTTTGCTTGATTCAATCAAACAAGTCCCAGCATATGCAAAATATTTGAAAGATATTTGCACTCACAAAAGACAATCTAGGATACAGTTATCCAAGAAGGCCTTTGCTGTGGAAAGAGTTAATCAGGTTTTGTCCATTACCACACCTCAAAAACACCAAGATCCTGGAATCCCCACAATCTCTTGCATTATTGGGGAACATACCATTGAAAAGGCTTTATTAGATTTGGGTGCTAGTGTCAACCTGCTTCCATATTCTGTATATGAGAAACTAGGTTTGGGAGAGTTAAAACCCACTCATGTGGTGTTACAACTAGCAGACAGATCTGAAAGAAAGCCAATTGGGGTGATTGAGGATGTGTTGGTAGGGGTAGATAAGTTTTTCTACCCTGCTGATTTTCTGGTATTAGACATGGAACCTACAAAAAGCAAAACTTTCATCCCTGTCATTTTGGGGAGACCATTCCTGGCTACAGCCGATGCTTGCATTAAATGCAGATCTGGTATTATGGAAGTGTCTTTCGGAAATATGAAGGTAAAGTTAAATGTCTACAATGCAGTTACACAACCTCAATTCAGTTCTGAGGAATGTTTTCTTATTGATTTGTTGGATGAACTGGTAGAAGAAACTTTACCACAGTTTTTGCAGTGTGAAGATTTAACCACAGATTTTAAAGATGCTTGGAGAAATGCTGAGGAAGAAACATTTTGTACCTCAAAGTCTGAGGAAGTAAATGTTGTGCAAGGAACTCATGATCAATCAGCAAGGTTCTCTTCATGGAAACCTGCTATTCTTCCCCTTCCACAAACAGCCAAGGTACCTTTGTTACCTTCTTTTCTCAACCCACCTGATGTAGAGCTGAAGCAGTTTCCAGAAAATTTGAAATATGTATTTTTAGGAGACCATAAAACATTGCCTGTGATTATTTCTTCCTCCCTCACTGAGGAGCAGGAGGAAGAGTTGTTGATTGTATTGAAACAGCATAAGAGGGCAATTGGCTGGACTATTGCCGATTTGGGAGGAATCACCAAATTGCTTGCATGCATAAAATTCATTTGGAAGAAGATGCAAAGCCTTCTAGGGAAATGCAGAGGAGGCTGAATCCTCATATGCAAGATGTGGTCATGAAGGAGGTTGTTAAGTTATTGGATGCAGGGGTCATTTACCCCATCTCAGATTCAGCTTGGGTGGCACCTACACAGGTGGTACCTAAGAAATCTGGGATCACTGTGGTAACCTCAGGTTCTGGTGGGCTCGTTTCAACCGTGCAAACCATCGGTTGGAGGGTCTCAGATTGATTACAGAAAGCTAAACACAATGACCAGAAAAGACCATTTCCCTCTTCCATTCATTGATCAAATTTTAGATAAGCTAGCAGGAAAAGCTTATTATTGTTTTCTTGATGGTTACTCTGGTTACAACCAGATTCCTGTGTATCCACAAGATCAGGAAAAGACCACATTCACTTGCCCCTTTGGCACTTTTGCCTATAGGAGAATGCCTTTTGGTCTTTGTAATGCTCCTGCTACCTTTCAAAGATGCATGTACTCCATTTTCTCTGATATGATTGACCAATTTATGGAGATTTTTATGGATGATTTTTCAATATATGGAGACAGTTTTGCCCAGTGTTTACATCATCTCAACTTGGTGTTACAGAGATGTGAAGAAACCAATCTAGTTTGTTTGGGAGAAGAGTCATTTCATGGTCACCCAAGGCATTGTCCTTGGCCATGTTGTCTCCCACAAGGGCATTGAGGTGGATAGAGCAAAAATTGAATTAATTGCACATTTGCCACCTCCCAAAACTGTTAAACAAATCAGAAGTTTTCTGGGGTATGCTGGATTTTACAGGAGGTTCATTAAGGACTTCAGTAAAATATCCAAGCCTCTTTGTCATTTATTGTGCCAAGATGTCCCTTTTGTTTTTAACAATGAATGCTTGAAGGCATTTGAATTCTTAAAAAATTGTTTGATTTCAGCTCCAATACCACAGTCTCCAGACTATTCATTGCCTTTTGAGCTGATGTGTGATGCATCAGATTATGCTTTGGGAGCTATTCTTGGGCAGAGAAATGATAAGCTGCCTCATGTCATAGCTTCTGCTAGTAGATCAATGATTGATGCACAGCTCAATTACACAACAACTGAGAAGGAGCTGCTGGTAATTGTTTTTGCTTTGGAGAAATTTAGGTCATATGTTTTGGGTTCACAAATAGTGGTGTTCACTGACCACTCAGCCCTAAAATACCTTCTGTCTAAGAAGGATACCAAACCAAGATTAATCAGGTGGATCCTCCTATTACAGGAATTTGATTTACAGATTAAAGATAAAAAGGGTGTGGAAAATGTGGTGGCTGACCACCTGTCTAGAATTCTAAGCTCTTTGAGATTGATATGAATTTGCCTATCAATGAATCTTTCCCTGATGAGCAACTTTTTGCTATCAGTGTACACACCCCTTGGTTTGCAAATATAGTCAACTTTTTGGCTACTGGAAGAACTCAACACTGGAATAAAATGGATAAAGATCTTTTCTTCTCAAAGGTCAAACATTTTATTTGAGAGGATCCTTATCTGTTCAAGATTTGTGCAGACCAAATAATTAGAAGATGTGTCCCTGAAGAAGACTTTCATAGCATACTTTCCATGTGTCATGAACAGGCCTGTGGAGGCCATTTTAGTGGAAACAAAACTGTTGCAAAGGTTTTGCAGTGTGGATTTTATTAGCCTACACTTTTCAAAGATGCACTACAGCACTGTAAGTCTTGTCAGAACTGCCAGAGATTGGGCAGCATTTCCAAGAGAAACTCAATGCCTTTACAGCCCATTTTGGTAGTTGAATTGTTTGATATTTGGGGGATAGATTTTATGGGACCTTTTACTCCTTCAAATGATTGTAATTTCATCTTAGTAGCTGTGGATTATGTATCCAAATGGGTTGAAGCCACAGCTACTAAAACCAATGATCATAAAGTTGTCTTGAAATTTTTAAAAGATAACATTTTTTCCAGGTTTGGTTCCCCCAGAGCTATTATCAGTGATGGGGGAAGCCATTTTTGTAATAAGCATTTTGAAGCTTTATTGAAAAAGTACTCTGTGACTCATAGAGTAGCTACTCCATATCATCCAGCACGGTGGACAAGTGGAGATTTCCAATAGAGAAATCAAACATATACTGGAAAAGACTGTGAAGAAGGACAGAAAGGATTGGTCCTTTAAGCTGAATGATGCATTGTGGGCATATAGGACAGCCTATAAAACCCCAATTGGCATCTCCCCATTCAGATTGGTCTATGGCAAAGCATGCCATTTACCAGTGGAGTTAGAATATAAAGCCTTTTGGGCTATTAAAACCTTGAACATGGATCTTACTACTGCTAGTAATCACACGGAGGCTATGACTTCTTTGAGTTGGAGGAGCTGAGAATGGATGCATACACCAATGCAAGATCTTACAAAGAAAAAGTTAAAGCTTTCTATGACAAAAATCTGCTGAGAAGAGAGTTCATAGCTGGCTCTAAGGTATGGCTATTTAACTCAAAACTTAAGTTTTTTCCTGGAAAGCTGAGATCCAGATGGGAAGAACCATATACTGTCATTCATGTATCTCCTTCTGGGGCTGTTGAAATTTTAGACCCAAGTGATGGGAGAATCTTGAAAGTAAATGGTCAGAGGCTCAAACCATGCATTGAAAATACTCTGGAGCCTGTGCTAACCATCTATCACCAAGAACCTCCACATATTTGATGATAAACAACTGTATCATATGTATTTTACCTATGTTTGTTTTGTAGTTTTTTTTCATAGTTTCTTCTCTCTGTTTTTAGTCATGTGTACACTCAATTCGAGAAGTTTATAATATGTGAAAAATGAATTGAAAGAAAAATTCATTTGAAAAGTTTAATTTTTGTTCAAAAGGATTCGAACTAACTGATCGAAAAGAGCTATTTGCTTTTCGAATAGTTAGTTCTGAAGCTATTTGCTTTTTGAATAGTTAGTTCTGAAGCTATTTACTTTTCGAAATGTTATTTCTGAAGCCATGTGCTTTTCGAATGGTACTGATGCAATTCTCTTTTGTAAAAATGACTGTTTTGAACTTTTCGAAAACTTCAAAGATACTTTGCGAAACTCGTTTTAAGCATATTTAAACCATTTCGAAGCAGGGGTTTCATATTCGAAAGCCTTCCCTGAGTGTCCTGTTTCACAGAAAACCCATTTTCGTTTCATCTCTTTGTGCTTTTAAAGTTCAGATCCAATTTGTTTCATATTTGTTCCACTAATTAAGCTTGAAGAGAGGGACATTTTGCTTCAGATTCTGGTGGATCTCATCAAGCGTTCAAAGAGTTCAACCAAAACCCTAGATTTCGGTATTTTTCTGTGCATTGCCTCTGTTTTTGTTTTGCAAAGTTCAATTTGATATCAGCATTCATTGTGTGAGATTCAAACGAAACCTTAAGATGGGGAAAACTGAAAAATCATTGGCCGCAATGTTCCCACAATCCTTTGCTAAGAAAGTTAGCAAACCCTCCAAAAAAGGAAAAGCCAAAACCTCAGCCAAGAGAAAACTTTCGATGGATAAAGCGGATAGAATTGAGAAGGGGAAGAAGGTTAGACATGAGGAACCCATCCCAGCAGCTGACCCTAGCCCTGAGCCTGAGCTTCCTCCTCTCCCTATGCATTTGGTACTGCCAAACCCATTCATTGAAGCTCAGAAGCTGATCCCAGAGCTTATCGTGGATGAAACTTTTTTCTTAAACAAACCCGAATGTCAGCTATCCTTTAAATACATCAAGGATGCTTCTCTGAGCAATATCCTCTTCCAGAGAAAATTTATCCACGAATGGTGAGATTATGGTACCAAAACTTGGTAAAAGTAACAGAGAAAGATGCTGATGTCCCTACTCTTGTAATTTTCATTGATGATTGCGATTTAACTATCACTTATGAAGACATTGGAAATGCTTTGGGGATACCATTTCAATATGACCCTGCTGGTCCATTAGCAGCACGCTTGACTTCTTTTAGAGAAATGGCTGCCCATCTAACAAAAGGCATAGTTGGAAGTGGATAGTCCATCATGAGGAGAGACTTAGAACCCCACTGTTTGCTGATGGAATCCATTTTGAGAGGGAGTTTTTATGTCACTGGGCACAGCCAGGAGAGAAGAACACCAATTTTGGAGGCCCTCTTCCACTTCTCTAAGGGGCAATTCTTCAATGCCCCTATGCTCATTTTTTAAGCCATGGCTAACATCAGTGCCAAGATGAAAAAGGAACAGAAAATTGTTGGCATACCATTTGGAAGGCTGATCACAGCCATGTTAAGAGCTAAATTTGATATTGATGAGCAAGAGTCATTCGAGATTATTTCCCCTCATGCATTTGGGAAGAGGGCTTGGACCACAAGCCAAACCATGTGGAATAAAATGAGGGAAGAGGCTGAACCAGCCCCTGCAGCTGCCATTGAACCTATCATAGCAGAACCAGCCCTTGCAACTGCCCAAGAAACTGCTTTACCAGACCCTGTGGTGACCAGCTCTTTAGCTGCACCTATTTCCCTTGCAGCTGATATTGAACAAGTTGTCCCTCCTGTGGTGACCAGCTTTTTAGCTGCACCCATTGGTGAAGAATTCTTCATCTTACCCACTTCAACTAGCCCAGCTCCTATTCTTTCATCCATTCCAGCTGTCCCATCACCCATAACTACCATAATCCCAATTGCAGACTCTCCCTCTACACCATCCACTCCAGCCATACTCACACCACCAATTTCTCCTAACAATGACCAACATATGGCCCCAGATTTTGTTGAACAATCTCCAAGCACTCCCCTTCTCCAAAGCTTCTCAGGTTCACCTGCTCTTTCAACTCATACACCTGAACTAACTCATACCCCTGAACCTGAGATATTCACTACTGAGGCCTATTCATCATTGATGGGGTATACCTGATCCTCCTCATTTCACCCACTTGGCTACTTCCCCCTTTACATCCATTTCACCCATTGCCCTTCAGCCGTCTACATCAATTTTACCAGCCCCTACTTTGCATACCACACCCACACCTGACACAATTAGCCAAATATTCACCTTTCTCCAATCCATCCAAGCCCAACTACAGATCAACACAGGCAATCAGTCTGTGACAAATTCCCTTCTCCAAACCTTAGCCTCCACATCCCACACAACCACCTTAGCCACTGTACCTGCTGTTGCTGACCATGCTACCCAAACAGACCCTGAGATAGTATTTGTAGATTCACCCATCCTCACCACTACTGACAATGTTACCCAAATAGAACCTGAGGTAGTACTTTTGGATTCCCCTTCAACTTTCCTCAATTTCTCTGATCAAGCTACTCAAACTGACCCTGAGGTCATACTTTTGGACTCCTCTTCTCCCACTGCTGGGATACCTTTGGTCTCCTACCACTCCATTCCCATTCCCAGATTTGCCACTCTCAAAAGGGCTATGGAAGAGAACCCTTATATCTGTTGCGATGTTCTCAAGGGGTTAGCTGATCTGCAAGCTTACATTAGAACCCCTTATGAAGACCAGATTCGAAAATTGGAGTTGTTCATGAAATTTGAGAGAGAGAAGATGCAGGACCTGCTGGGCCAAACTTTTCAGATGGTTAGGAGTGAGCAGCACAAGGTTACCATGTTGCAAGCACAGCTTGAACAGGAAAATTTGAGGACTACTAGACTTGAAAAGTATATTGGCCTCACCAAAAAGATCAAAGCTGAGGAATGCACCGAGCTGCAAGCCACATTCCAGGAGAAGGCCAAATCGAGTTCAGACTCCAATACTGACTCAAGTTCTGACTCTAACAGTGATTCTAGTTCTGATCCCATTGAACCAACTTATGATATTGATTTTGACCCCAGTTATTAGAATACATTGTACATGTTTGTTTTGTGGATCTGTAATATGTAATTCCTGTTTTCTATTAACTTTTGTTAATTAGTAATTACTGTGCATTTCTTTTCTTTCTTCTCTGTCATTATAATTTCTGTTTGATTGTTTTCTTTTCTTTGCTTATGCACCTCGGACCAATGAGGACACTGCTCATCATAGGTTTGGGGGTGATGTAGCAGAATTACCAATAGTTTAGTTAAAATCAGTGCAACTTATGATCACAGCAGAATTTTTGAAGATAAAGTAATTTCACACGTGTTGTTTTGAAAAATGAGGAAGTTAAAATTTTTTAAAACTGATTTTTAGAGTAATTCTAATACCTTCATGAAGTGAATGTCAGAAAATTTTCAAAATAAAATTGATGTTTATAAACCTAAAAAGAGAGAAAACAGTGATGATATACCTCAGGAATTTGATAGAAAACTACACCCAGTGAGACTTGGGCCTGAAATGTATTCTTTGGAGATATGAATTGGCAATTTTTTCTGCTCTAGGGACTGTTTGAACCTGCTTACTATCACTAGAAGTTACACTTATTCAAATTCAAATAACTTGACAGCAATCATGATATTAAAGACATGATGTAAGGCCTCCTTTTGGACAGTTTGAACTTCAAAAATCCCCACCTTTTGAAACTGCCTTTGATACACACCAGTTGAGCTTTATAAATCCAACAGTTCTTTGTAACCTCATCAACCAACCTAATCAACCTCATTGAGCCTAACCCTCACTCTGAAAATTCATAAGGTAAAGGAAAGGAAGCTGAAGAAAGGAGAGTTGGGTAACAGTTTGGTAAAAGAAGAAGAAAAATAATTGAAGGCAATGATGTATCAACAAAAGAAATGTGGCACTCCAGTCAATGTTGCTTTGAAAAGGAAAAAAGTCAGAAAAAGTCATTTCATTGGAAATTTGAAAAAAGAAAGAGAAAAAGATGGCCACTTTGGCTCTGAAAATTCAAAGAAGAAGATGAAATTGTGCTAAAATAAAGAAGATGTGTCTACCACTTCCTTACCTTGACTGACTTCTCAATTTTGAATTCCATTCCACCTCTTTATTCTTGATAAAGTTCACACATAAGCCACAGTACCACCCAAGTCAAAGTCCTTACTGATCAATGATGGATTGAGCTGTCACATGGAGATAAGGATTTGTGTAATCTATGGAGAAAAGAGCAGTAGATTCAGAACTGAAAAGCAATGCCTATGCTCTTGCTTATAGTCCTATTTGAGGACTGTAATTGGTCTTGAGCTGTGTGAAATAATACAACCTTCATATTTGCATGGTGAGTGAAAACCCTGGTGAGAGTTGAGTTTGAAATCAAATTATTTGGGGTAACATCAAAAACTAAATTTTCAAATAGAAGGCAAGCTTTTCATTAATTTTTCTTATAAAAACTTTTTGACACCAACTGAGTGAATGGTAAAAGGAATTACAGCTGAATTTTAGTTTTAAACTAATGTTTTCTTGAAGACCTTTTTACAGCTTGACTGATGCAGGTGTGAATAACCTGACTGGATAAAAGTCTGCTTTAACAGAACTGCATCGATATTAACTAATTTATTAGAGAAGTTTGTGGGTACCTTCACTGAAAACCCTCAAGAGACTTCACTCTTCCACTGGGGATCACCTAGGGGTTTACAAGGCTTGTTGCATATGCTAAATGCAACTATGTTCCCTACAAAAGTGGCTTTTCATTCTATTTTTAATTTTGTCTTTGCTCAGGGACTTGCAAAGCTTAGGTTTGGGGGTGTGTTGAGAACTAGAAAATACCATTTTCCACCCTTTAACCTGGGTCTTGATAGACCTTTGAGAGAACTAAATAAGTGTTTTAAGTGTTTGTTTCACAGCTAACAATAAGGCAGGCTTAACCATGAAAGCAGTCTAAAAGTGCCAAAAAGATGATA
This sequence comes from Chloranthus sessilifolius, assembly GCA_021018995.1. Classification (NCBI taxonomy): domain Eukaryota; kingdom Viridiplantae; phylum Streptophyta; class Magnoliopsida; order Chloranthales; family Chloranthaceae; genus Chloranthus; species Chloranthus sessilifolius. The sequence continues at coordinate 148,832,487 of CM037584.1, read as the reverse complement.
ATCCATGTTGATCCGAAGGAAGAAGGAGAAGGGACAACCTCACTAACTGTCAAAATGCCTAGACTAAAGAGGAAAAAGGCCTGGTTTCAACCTGGAAAGCGGTGTGGAGCTATTCGAACAGAAGAATGCATTACAGATTGCTTTTCAAAAAGAATCTGAACTTTTCGAAAAGAATCTAAACTTTTCGAAAAGAACTTGAACTTTGCAAAAAGAACTCAAAGCTCCAGGCTTAGTTTTTGAAGAGCACCTGAACTCTTCGAAAAGATTTCTAAACTTTTCAAAAAGAACTGGAACTGTACGAAGAGAGCTTCAAAAGTCACAGTACCTTGCGAAAAGTTCTCCAAACTATGAGAAATGGTATTCTGAAGACCCCTAGAATCTGCAAGGGTAATTCAGTAATCTTTGCAAGCGCCCCAATGCAGTTAAAAACCCAGGGACATTCCAGAATATTCTGAGCACGAACCAAAGGCATATTCCACCCCATGTGAACACCCAAAGATAAAATCACTTAGCGGGAACTTCTAGAAGCTCTAACAGATTTTTGAATTACATAACAGAATTGATGCTTCTGTCGTCTGATTAGCTGAACCAAATCAAGCAGTTCTGATTGGCCAAAACAGATCTGGATCCTTGTGCTCGACTCCTATTGGTTGATACAGATCTAACCAATTCTGATTGGTTGATACACATCTGAGCTAGACTTGGGGGAAACTATAAATAGATGAACCATTTGCCCAATTTGGATATCCAGATTTTGAGTTTCATTTCTATTGCCTCATTTTTAATTCAGATAGCTTGTCTGAAACTCCTGTAATAGCCTAGCTTTTATTTGTAATTGAGAGCTGTGAGATACTTCTGTAATTCAAAAGAGAATTGTATTCAAGACTACAAATCCGAGAGCTGTTTAAGCTGGGCTCTGTAATTGTAATGGTGAATTTGAAAAGGTTGCTGTGAACCGTACGTTCTCAATTGGATTCGTATTGAGGGTTCCCTGTGATCTCCTTATTGCACTAGACTCCTATAGATTTACTATTTTTTAAGCAATTTCTCTTAATTCATTATCCCTGTGAGAATTTGTGTTTGTAACCTAATCTCTCACAGCATTTGGATGGTCTGTGGCCATTGAAGTGGGCAGACCATAACCATAAGTTTAACTCTAACCCTTGAGTTAGATTACTTTCTCTTACATCTTTGCTTGTAGCCAGATAAAGATTGGATCACATCTCATTTGATCTACATTTATTCTCATTTTGCATCAAGGACCAAATCAAAGTTAGATATTATTTCTCCATTCTTATTAATTTACATCAAAATCTCCCCAACTCAGATCTGGATCACTTAGTTTTAATTTTACTTTTATCATTTAGTTAATGTGACAAATTCAACCTCCCATCTTATTTGCTCTATAGATAAGATCAGAGGCCAGATCTGGTAGCTCAGATCTGGAGGTTTATCTTACATTTTAAATAAATTCCCTGTGGACGATATTTTACTCACTTACATTTAAAACTTGCTACAATTGGCCCAGACCTTGCAGGCTAATTTACTTCTCTCTGTGCTGATATTTCCTTCTTCGTTTTAATTTTCCAAATTCAGTAGCATTCATCATTCGCAAGTATGTTTTCGACATACAAATAAATCATGCACACTTTTTCGCAATGTTCTCACAATCCTCTGCTAAGAAAGTTAGCAATCCCTCCAAAAAAGGAAAAGCCAAAACCTCAGCCAAGAGAAAACTTTCGATGGATAAAGCAGATAGAATTGAGAAGGGGAAGAAGGTTAGACATGAGGAACCCATCCCAGCAGCTGACCCTTGTCCTGAGCCTGAGCTTCCTCCTCTCCCTATGCATTTGGTACTGCCAAACCCATTCATTGAAGCTCAGAAGCTGATCCAAGAGTTTATCATGGATGAAAATTTTTTCTTAAACAAATCTGAATGTCAGCTATCCTTGAAATACATCAGGGATGCTTCTCTGAGCAATATCTTAACCCCTCTTCCAGGAAAAATTTATCCACGAATGGTGAGATTATGGTTCCAAAAATTGGTAAAAGTGACAGAGAAAGATGCTGATGTCCCTACTCTTGTAATTTTCATTGATGATTGCGATTTAACTGTCACTTATGAAGACATTGGAAATGCTTTGGGGATACCATTTCAATATGACCCTGCTGGTCCATCAACTGCACCAGAAACAGCTTCTTTTAGAGAAATGGCTGCCCATCTAACAAAAGGCATAGTTGGAAGTGGACAGCCCATCATGAGGAGAAACTTAGAACCCCAGTGTTTGCTGATGGACTCCATCTTGAGAGGGAGTTTTTATGTCACTGGGCACAGCCAGGAGAGAAGAACACCAATTTTGGAGGCCCTCTTCCACTTCTCTAAGGGGCAATTCTTCAATGCCCCTATGCTCATTTTTGAAGCCATGGCTGGCATCAGTGCCAAGATGAAAAAGGAAGAGAAAATAGCTGGCATACCATTTGGAAGGCTGATCACAGCCATGTTAAGAGCTAAATTTGATATTGATGAGCAAGAGCCATTCGAGATTATTTCTCCTCATGCATTTGGGAAGAGGGCTTGGACCACAAGCCAAACCATGTTGAATAAAATGAGGGAAGAGGCTGAACCAGCCCCTGCAGCTGCCATTGAACCTGCCTTAGCTGAACCAGCCCTTGCAGCTGCCCAAGAATCTACTTTACCAGACCCTGTGGTGACCAGCTCTTTAGCTGCACCTATTTCCCTTGCAGCTGATATTGAACAAGTTGTCCCTCCTGTGTGACCCTTTTTGCACCCATTGGTGAAGAATTCATCATCTTACCCACTTCACCTAGCCCAGCTCCTATTCTTTCATCCATTCCAGCTGTCCCATCACCCATAACCACCATAATCCCAATTGCAGACTCTCCCTCTACACCATCCACTCCAGCCATACTCACACCACCAATTTCTCCTAACAATGACCAAGATATGGCCCCAGATTTTGTTGAACAATCTCCAAGCACTCCCCTTCTCCAAAGCTTCTCAAGTTCACCTGCTCTTTCAACTCATATACCTGAAGTAACTCATACCCCTGAACCTGAGATATTCACTACTGAGGCCTATTCATCATTGGTGGGGTCTATTTTGGAGAATATGGGGCTTGAATCTATACCTATACCTGATCCTCCTCATTTCACCCACTTGGCTACTTCCCTCTTTACATCCATTTCACCCATTGCCCTTCAGCCGTCTACATCAATTTTACCAGCCCCTACTTTGCATACCACACCCACACCTGACACAATTAGCCAAATATTCACCTTTCTCCAATCCATCCAAGCCCAACTACAGATCAACACAGGCAATCAGTCTGTGACAAATTCCCTTCTCCAAACCTTAGCCTCCACATCCCACACAACCACCTTAGCCACTGTACCTGCTGTTGCTGACCATGCTACCCAAACAGACCCTGAGATAGTATTTGTAGATCCACCCATCCTCACCACTACTGACAATGTTACCCAAATAGAACCTGAGGTAGTACTTTTGGATTCCCCTTCAACTTTCCTCAATTTCTCTGATCAAGCTACTCAAACTGACCCTGAGGTCATACTTTTGGGCTCCTCTTCTCCCACTTCTGGGATACCTTTGGTCCCCTACCACTCCATTCCCATTCCCAGATTTGCCACTCTCAAAAGGGCTATGGAAGAGAACCCTTATATCTGTCGCGATGTTCTCAAGGGGTTTGCTGATCTGCAAGCTTACATTAGAACCCCTTATGAAGACCAGATTCAAAAATTGGAGTTGTTCATGAAATTTGAGAGAGAGAAGATGCAGGACCTGCCGGGCCAAACTTTTCAGATGGTTAGGAGTGAGCAGCACAAGGTGACCATGTTGCAAGCACAGCTTGAACAGGAAAATTTGAGGACTACTAGACTTGAAAAGTATATTGGCCTCACCAAAAAGATCAAAGCTGAGGAATACACCGAGCTGCAAGCCACAATCCAGGAGAAGGCCAAATCGAGTTCAGACTCCAATACTGACTCAAGTTCTGACTCTAACAGTGATTCTAGTTCTGATCCCATTGAACCAACTTATGATACTGATTTTGACCCCAGTTATTAGAATACATTTTACATGTTTGTTTTTTGGATCTGTAATATGTAATTCCTGTTTTCTATTAACTTTTGTTAATTAGTAATTACTGTGCATTTCTTTTCTTTCTTCTCTATCATTATAATTTCTGTTTGATTGTTTTCTTTTCTTTGCTTATGCACCTCGGACCAGTGAGGACACTGCTCATCATAGGTTTGGGGGTGATGTAGCAGAATTACCAATAGTTTAGTTAAATTCAGTGCAGCTTATAATCACAGCAAAATTTTTGAAGATAAAGTAATTTCACACGTGTTGTTTTGAAAAATGAGGAAGTTAAAATTTTTTAAAACTGATTTTTAGAGTAATTCCAATACCTTCATGAAGTGAATGTCAGAAAATTTTAATTTACATCAAAATCTCCCCAACTCAGATCTGGATCACTTAGTTTTAATTTTACTTTTATCATTTAGTTAATGTGACAAATTCAACCTCCCATCTTATTTGCTCTATAGATAGGATCAGAGGCCAGATCTAGTAGCTCAGATCTGGAGGTTTATCTTGCATTTTAAATAAATTCCCTGTGGACGATCTTTTACTCACTTACATTTAAAACTTACTACAATTGGCCTTGATCTTGCAGGCTAATTAACTTCTCTCTGTGCTGATATTTCCTTATTCATTTTAATTTTCCAAATTCAGTAGCATTCATCATTCGCAAGTATGTTTTCAACAAACAAATAAATCATGCACACTTAGAGCAGCAACAACAAGCCGAGCTGAGAGACAACAGAAGAACTCCATCCAGTCGGCTATGACAGAATCGATGTCTATGTAGCCTTTGAAATGATCTTAAAATAAAAGAAAAGAAAAAAGAAAAAATATATATAGAAGCTCAAATGGACATGATGAAAACCCGAAAGGGTGCTACGGATAAAAAAATAAGGTAATAACGGGCATGGCGAAAATCCATCTTAGGCGCTGTGAGTAAAAAAGGTTGAAAAAGGAAAAGAAAGAAAGAAAAATCGGTTATCCTCCGTTGGTTACATTTCCAAGCCATCTGGTCTTCAATTTTGGCCGCTCATGTTTAATTCTAATCAGGTCCTGATCGGGTAAATATTCATAATCGCATCGTCAAACGCATGGCCCAAGGTAAGGATAAAGGGTTAATTCGGGCCAAAGGGAAGGACGTTCCGACCTTGGTAAAAATTCTAAACCTCACTCAGGTTCAACCGCATGAACGGGTTCAGTTGTGCTCAAAATGGGACCCGTGATTTTGTCTCATTGTTAAGGCATCAAATAAAAAAAGAAGAAAAGAAAAAAAAAAAAAAAAAAAAAAAGAGAGAGAAAAACTCAGAAAATATACTATAAATACGTATATATTTTTTCTCTTTTTCATGTACATATTTGCAGCATCGTACTTTCATCTCAAAGAAGTGAGAGAAAAAAGAAAAACTAAAAAATTTTAAAAATATAAGTTTTGAAGAAAGAAAAAATGAAAAAAGGTAAGTAAAAGTTTGCTTCTTCTGAAAGCACATTGGTTATCTGTATACACAAAAAAGGGACTGGCATTTTCTTGAGAAAGTGCAGGAGCATCAAACGGCCCAAAGCCTCGAGGCAAGCAACCTCTCGACGATGGGCAGAGCAGAGGAAGCATCTCACAACTCACGTCGATCTATTCAAGAAAAAAATAGAAAAAATAATTATTTGAAAAAGAAAAAAAAGAAGAAATTTGTAGTTTCATTGTACTTTTTGTCCGTATAGCTACGCACATGTGTGCTTCAATATGGTTAAATGTCAATATTTTACTGACAACGTTGTTGTGCTAAATTAATGTCCTAAGTCTAAGGTTCGCATTAGATCTTTGGATCCACCTTTAAGTGGGAGCGACAGTGTCAATCCCAGTTAAACAATCAATGTTTCAATCTGTTTGATTCCACCGCTAAATGAGATTACATATCGAACAACTATGTTCAAACAGGGATGCAGAAGGGATCTTTTCTCCTATTTTTTCTTGGTTGCAGGCTTAATAACTTGCACAATGTCCCTATAAAGTGTACACCATGTGTCTGGATATCCATAGGATAGTCATTGTTCCTGTAAATGGTACCTGGACGGGATCTGGGTTAGGACTCCCATTCGCCTTTGCTATTTATCGCCCCTAATGGGTCCATGTTTCTGCATAGTTAATTTGTTTATAGGATCATTGTCAAAAGTGGCACACACTCCAAAGAAGCATTGAGACATTAATATTTGCTTCGCTTGGGTAATTGTGCAAAATTAACTTCAAGGTCGATGAGTTCGCTCAAATACTTCGAACCCTACCTCGTGTAGGGGCACCAATGACCAGTTAAAGTGGGGCAATCAATGCCTTATGAGATTGGGCACAAGTCGGCTGGATCTTTGCATCATTACTTTACGCCAATCTTTAAGTATGGGTCGATCACCCTCCCGCTCGCAGGGCTGTCTTGTTTAAAATGAAACTCAAACACCATGCACCATCAATTATGCATTCATAGTTTTCCCCAGTAAAATCGCTAAGCGCTTAGGAACTGATAATCTTGAGGAACGGACATTTTCCCAACATACTAGGCTTCTGCTACTCTCCATTCAAGGAAACAGACATTTTCGCAACATATTGGGCTCCTGCTACTCTCCTTTTAAGGAACAGACATTTCTCCAATCGTTTGGGCTTTCGCTACTTTCTAAGTTTTTCTTTCTTTCATTTTGATGTTTGAGGTTCGCTTTGAATACGGCGGATCCGAGAGCGTTCGTCTTAGGCCTCTTCGGATGTCTCTTTCTTTAACATGCGATCATTAGTGATCAGATACAAAAGAGGGACATCTGTAGACACCCAAATTTGACCCAAGGCTCGATTTACTCATACTTTAAGAAAGGCATACTTCCGAGCTTCCAAAAGCACTACCTATAACCTTTAGAACCCTTACCGAACCCCTAGAACCCATACTAGAGCATTTCCTGTAGAACTCCTTTAGAACCCTAGATACCCTGATGAAAACTTAGAAAAACCTTAGAGAATAATCCCCGATTCCCGGATGGTCCCAAAGTCAGCCCATGAAGGCACGAGGCCCCAAAAATCGCATTTCACGGATTCATGATGTTGCACGGATCTCGAACTTCCGATGGCCATAACTTTTAATAGAAATATCCGATTGACTATTATTATATGTCGTTTTGGGGTAGCTCGAGACGATACATCCAATGGGCTTATAAAAAAAAGAAAAAAAAAAGAAATTTAACACATCCATACATAGTATGTACGCATAGGGCAATTTTCAAAATTTTGGCTATGCGTACATAGTATGTACGCATAAATCAATTTTTGAAATTTTTGTCTATGCATACATAGTATGTACGCATAGCCGATTTGGTATTTTTTCAGAACGGACCTGAACTTCTCATGTCCGAAAATGAGTTTTTTTTTCTTTAGGGGTTTGACTTGTGGACCATCCCGGACTTCGGGATTTGTTTCTTTAGGACCCTAGTACCCTTAGTAGCGTAAAATATAGCCCTTTTGCCACCCACACTCACCCTATCATCCACCACTAAGACCCAACTCCCTCTTCTCCAAGCCCTCAGAAACCTTAGACGGGCCTTTACCTAATTTCTAAACTAATTAGTGAGTTAACCACTCACTAATTACCCCCAACTCTATAAATAGAGACCCCCCTCCCTCTTTGTTTAGGACACCTTTTTCAAAACCTAAAGCGAGAAATCTAGAAAAATAGCTCCCCATCTAAAACCTTCAAGCCTCCAAACCTTGAAAGCCTAACTCATCCCTCATAATCCTTAGATTTCCACCATCAATCCTTCCAACCTTTAGCAACCTAGGAATTCTTTCTCCCTATTGTGCTATCAGAAGCTCATCAGTGACGCTGTCACGCGAAGGTCCAACCACTGGTGCTACAAAGGCCCAAGAGCTCCGGCTCTCCCCTCTTTTCCTCTGCCTTCATTATTTTTCCTCTAACCAAGGATTCAAGCCGTTACGTCGCCGAATTTCTATATTACCGAAGAGCTTGATAGGATCGTAGTGTCTTCGGACAAGAGGAAGTGCCGCTCACTTATATATATATATATATATATATATATATATATATATATAATTATATATATACATCTAAACATAGACTCGGCCATAGTAGAGATTGCTTACGAGCAGGCGATCAGGTGACTAACACCTTCCCAATTAACAACCGAAGCCCCTACCCAAGAGCCTTTAGTGTTAACTGGTGAATCAGAGTCATATATATTTTTACACTTCGGTGCTTATAATATCAAGTTTGGGTATCCCGGGACACCAAAAGTTCAGGGTTGCGACTACATTCTTTTACAAGCGCATCATCGCGACGGACTCACGAGAGCCCACTGATCAGTCATAGAATTTACCATTTTATCACCCTTAACTTAGTGATGCTAGGACTTAGTTTGCTACTAACAAGCTAACGATATACAGATACTAAGAAAAAACAACAAACTAGAGCTAAAGTATTAATTTTTGTCAAAATGAACTCAAAACATAGTAAAAAGATGATTGAGTGTAAAAGATAAATCTTTGCCTAAAAAGAAATGAAGAATCGTGTTTTACGATTATCCGAAATTATATCCTGGGAAGAGAGAAAATCGTAATTTACGATTCTCTAAAGAAAAGTCGTATTGAGTAAAGACGATACAAGAGAAAGCAAAGAATCGTAATGAAGAATCATTATCTAGAAGCTTATTGAAAATAAAAAATCGTGATTTATGATTTTCCAAAATGAACAAAAAGAAGAAATCGTAATTTATGATTTCCCAAAAATAGAAGCTTTCCACTGCTGCTGAATGAGAGAAGATACACCGTCATGCATATTTTTAGAAGTCTTTTACAATTAGAAGTATGACCAACCATGGCTCTAAGAGATTGATGAAGAATACTCTTAAAAGGACTTTGTTGCTGAAAATCAGAGAACACTCTAGAAGCACATCTACGGCTTGAAAGCAAGGAAGAATAAAATTAAGAATTAGAGTTATATTAGGATACTTTTACTTTAATAGTTTCTTTTATTAAAATTAGAACTTTGTAAACCGACTCCTTATGATCTATAAATAAGAAAGTCCGGTATAGGAATAAATCATCAAAGAATTTCACAGCATTAATTGACAACCGAGGTCTGTGTTTTCTCCCAATCAAAGTAGTTTAGGATTTACAAGGTAACATTGTCCACAGTTCTCTGAGGTCTTGCCTGACAACCAAGGTTGAGGAAGTTGAAAGATCAACCCTTTGGATGGTTCTATTTTTGCTTTTTAGTTTAGATTTCATTTACTTTATTTACTGCTTTATAAACATCTTCTATTTTTATTTGAATTGATGACTCAGGTTGGAATTTGCAAATTAGTGTAACGATTTTTACTTTTCCATCTTCAATTTTCTCAAATTTGATTGAAGCCCGAATTTTAGGAGATTATTGATTAGATTAAATCTGTGTTAAAGAATTTTAGTTTTTGATTGACGCCCAAAATCTAGAAGACTGTAATACGATGTAATGGTACTGTTTATTTTTATAAATATCCGATGATTGAAGATTGAGATGATGACCTCAATCTGAAGAAGGAGGATTATGATTTATTTTATGCACTTTAGATTAAGAAACCATTCTTTATTCATATTTCTCAAGTAGTTTAGAACCTTAAAAGATAAATATGAACTTTAAAATACAAATAGAAATAAAGATAAGATAAATACTTCTTCGTGGGAACAATCCTATACTAGCTCTATAATTTTCATTGTGCGCTTGCAATAGGTTAAGACTTAAATAGATACACACATAAGTAGCGACCAAGTTTTTGGCACCGTTGCCGGGGAGGTGATTTTCTTTTTATTTATATTTTTATTTTAAAATAAATATTTATCTTTCTCTTTTTATATTTCTTTAAATTTTTAACTTTCTTTTATCACTTCTTATGCTTTTACAGGTTTATTCGGAGCGACAACTCGGAGTCTCAACTTCCCCTTATTAGCGAAGCTTGAAGCTCAGATTTGTTTTCTCTCTGCTTTTTAAAAAAAACCACAAAAAGTTTGCATCATACTCGATCTCAAAGCTTAGATTTCTTTGAGCGTGATCTAGAAATCGAACAAACTCTCTTGCGTAATCTCACACTAAATCGAACTTCCGGAAGAGAGTTTCCAACCATGGCTAACAACCGTTCAATTCAAGCACACTTCAACCCAGTTGCCTTGACCGAGCCCTCTTGTATAGTGATACCAGAGGTAGTAGCAAGCCAAAATGCCGAGTCAAGTCCCACGTACTCCAGTCGTTACCGACCTTTCATAGGCTTGACAGCGAAAACCCCTATCAACACCTTAGGGATTTCATAGAAATTTGCACCATGTTCTAAACACCCAACACCCAACACCAACAATAAGGCCTTTAAGCTACGACTGTTCCCTTTCTCTCTCAAAGATCGGGCGAACCATGGCTAATTTTATTACCTGCCAAAAGTGTTACCACTTGGGAAGGACTCCAGTCCAAGTTCTTAAATGAATATTTCCCAATTGGGTAGGACAAATCAAATTCGCCAAGCAATCCATGACTTCAGCCAAAAGACTGGAGAATTATTCCATAATTGTTTGGAATGGATGAAGGACTTGTTAAGAAAATGCCCTCATCATGACGTGCCGAATTGGTCTATTGCATACTATCAAGGGTTGACTAAAACTAATCAAGCTACAGTCGACATCATAAGCGGAGGAGCCTTTATGGCTCAAAATGGCTAATAATCTTGGAACTGATTTGGTAAACTAGCTGATAACTCAAAGCAAAACTAACCTTTGTTGAGATCTGACCCAGATGTTACTCGCCACACCCCGCTCATGAGGGGTGGACTTTACGATATCAGTAAAGATAAAGTAAAGAAGGAAAATAACATGAGTGCAAAGGTTGCGGCTCTTGAACAACAAATCGCGATTTTAATAACTGTCAGACTGAGCACTGTGGAGAGATCCTTGGCAAACTATTCAAATTGTCAAAATTTTATAGGAACCGAGAACCCTGTTACGCTATCATACCAAGAGGTGGTGGAGACCGAACAAGTAATGGCCATCCTGAGGGGAGATTATGGGAATACATACAACCCAGCATGGAGAACCACACAGGATTTAACTATGGTTCCACCGCTGGAGCACAACTAGCACCAATAGTTGCGCAATCCTGATTTCCCCATACTCAAGTTTTCTACCAAAGACCTCAATTGCCAGCTGCACAACTCCAATTTGTTCCACAAAGCAGTGAACCTAATGCTACGGTTGTTCAAATCCTTTGGGATTTACAGCAACAGTCACATCATCATTCCAAGGATTTACATCAGCTTGCTCAATTCTCTCAGACACTCCATTCACATACACAGTCCATTACGAAACCGGAGAGCCAGATTAGCTAGCTAGCTTCACAAGTGGCAAAGAGAGAGAGTGGACAATTGCCGACACAGCTGGTCAATAATCTGAGAGGCATCTGCTCCCCACGATCAGAATTGAAATCTTCTAGGGAATCGTCGAGCTGCCGACTCATCCATAGCACTTTTTGTAAAATATGTATAATCATTTTCTTTTCTTTTTAGTTTGAGAAACATTTTGCGACCCAAATCGTTGAGGAATGAAGGATCGCAATGTATGTCCGATTTTCCATTTTTACAAATAAATCGTATGGATATACGATTGCACATTTTTTCTTTATTTTATCAGCCAATCGTAGTGACTATGATTTGACCGATAAGAGAGTTCATAAATCGTAGCTGAAAAGTTAGAATTGACCATCAATTCTAGGTTAAAAGGCAAGGGATGACCGATTCAATAGGTCACCACGAAGATAAGGCCTACATATTCAGGAGAGGATACGTCAACCCCATTTTTGAACTTTCCATTTCTGTTTCCATCCTTTCCCCCCAATTTTCAAAAATAAAAACTAAAAATCTCCTTGATAAATAACTCAATCATTTTCGTTTTCTTCCATTTTCGGGTTGATTTCAGAACCCTACTCGAGTTTTGATGAGATAATTGAAAATTAGGGTTTGGTAATTACTCGACAATAAGGTAATTTTTCAATAAGGGATTCTCTGAAATTATTTCAATTTTATACATGCAAGTTGTAATTTACTAAGCAATTTTTTTTTACAACTTGCAGAAAAGGAATTGAAGAATGCCAGAGACAATCGAAAAATGAGCGGGAGAAGATGGAGAAGAGGAAGGTAACAGTTCAGAATCTTCCCCAATTAAACAATTTTTAAAAAGGGCTATGACCCAAATAGATAAATCAAAAGCAGCAGCCCCACCAAAAAAGAATGCAAAAACCTCAGGGGTGATCACTCAAGGAATACCAGCAAGCATGGGAAGGAGAAAAGAAGAAGGATGAAGAGAAATTTGCAAATTTGATGGAACGGATTGGGCAGTTCATTGAAGACCCAGATTTTAGAGAAACTGCAAGAGAAAAAACCCACGAGGCTGAGGAGTTTTTAGAAGATCAATTACATAAGAAAAATCACATGCTAATAGTGACTGAAGGAAGATTACGGAAGCTTCGGGATGACAAGGATTCATTAGTCCTAACTTGTGTAGAACAAAAAAAAAATTGATTCAATCACAAGCAAGTTCTGGAAGATAGTAACAGGACTACACACTGAACCTAAAAAGTTGAAAGATGAAATAGAATTGAAATCTTCTGTGATCACAATGCTGGAGGAAAAATTGAAAAAGAAAGGAACAGTTGAGGGAATGACAAGTGACAGCAATAACTGAAACCGTAAGTTTAGGATTACAATGGAGCCCACAATCAGAACAAGACTATTCGACAACAATTTTATCTAACTCTATGGAAGATCAGATAAGTAGCCCATATTCATTACTAGCCTTGCCAGTACCAACACCACACCTACAACAACCCTAGTACCATATCCATCATCGTCGAGTGAGTAAAATTTACAGTCAAGGATCAAAATTTTGGCCAAAATTACTGAAATTTCGACCAAAATTATCGGTTTCGGTCCCCACCGAAACAATAATTTGGGATCGAAATTTCGGTCATAGAATATATGGGAATGAAATTTTCGGTCAAATTATCAGCCGAAATTTTGATTTTCGGCCGAAATTACGATCCAAAATTTCGGTTTCGGTCCCCTCCGAAATCGAAACGAAACCTAAAATTTTGATCCTTGTTTACAGTACTTCATAAACCTCACAGGTATGATAAGTTTGTTAAATTTTCGCTATGTCCCCTGTTTTGTATAATAAGGACATTGTCCTATTTAAGTTTGGGGGGGATACACCACTTTTTGTGTATATTAATGTCAATTAGTTTAATTTTTCATTTTAAATTTTGTATATATTAATTTAGTTAATCATTATATGCAAAGTACGACAGAAAAAAATTTTGAATCTATTAAACTTTACAATTCATCGTAGCAAAAGTTCTACAATCAAAATAAAACAGTTGCAATTCATGAATAGCACCTTTGAATATTGTATCTAATGAATGTTTGAAACTATACGATTAATTTAAACTGCAAAATTTGGATTATAGTCTTAAAATTATAAACCAGTGAGATCTTGAGCTAATACATCCTCTTTATCTTATGAGAGAGACTGCTTTTATTTTCAAGCTTAAAATTTCCTTAAACTTTTACTGAGAAATTTTCTTTACTGCCCCCAATCACATCCGTTTGATAGCCATAATCTTATCATCAGTCATTTATAGGTTGCAGATGTTCTCAAAGAGAGTAGAACATATCACAAGCATAGTCATCAAAGCACCCGAACCTTTCACATCAAACCTCGTGCTACTTAAAGCCATATCTTCAAGTAAGTGCCATCGGTGCACTCTCGTAATAAGATGTGACAACTGAGCAGAAAACTTTTGTACCATGTTCACTTTCCCGGGGTGGTACTAGATGGTACAATCATAGTCTTCAGGAACTCCATCCATATTGGTTGTCTCATGTTCAATTCTTTCTGCGTGAAGAGATACTTGAGGCTCTTGTGATCTGTAAAGATATTGAATGTCTCCCCATAAAGGTAATGCCTTTAGATCTTCAGAGTAAAGATCAGTACAGCCAACTCAAGGTCATGCGTCGGATAGTTCTTCTCATGGTCCTTTAGTTGCCTAGAACCGTAATCAATGACTCTCATTCTGATTAAGCACGCAGCCCTATCCCCTGTAAGCATCATTATATATTGCGAAACCTCCACTGCCTGAAGGTATGGCAAGTACTGGTGCAGTAGTCAACCGCTTCTTAAGCTCCTGAAAACTCTGCTCGTACTGCTCCGTAATCAAACTGAGCATTCTTTTTCGTAAGCTGTGTAAGCGTACCTGATATCTTAGAGAAGCCTCAACAAATCTTTTATAGTATCCTACCAAACCAAGGAAACTACGAACCTCTGTAACCATCTTTGGATATTCCCAGTTCACAACTGACTCAATCTTTGCTAGATCAACAATGATGTCAGTCTCAAAGACAACGTGGCCCAAGAAACTGACATGATCAAGCCAAAACTCGCACTTGCTGAGTTTGGCGTATAGCTGGTGGTCTCTGAGTGTTTGAAGAGCCACTCGTAAATGCTACACATGTTCCTGTCTTGTTTTCGAATAGATAAGGATATCATCTTCGAAAACCACTACTGATTTATTGAGGTGTGGCTTGAATACTTGGTTCATCAAGTCCATGAACGATTCGGGTGCATTCGTTAGCCCAAAAGTCATAACTAGGAACTCATAGTGAACATACCTCGTGCAGAATGCAGTGGAAATGTGTTCCTTCTTAATCTTTAGCTGATAATAGCTTGACCTCAAATCGATCTTTGAAAAGAACTTTGTGCATGTAGCTAATCAAAGAGGTCATCGATTCGCGAAAGCAGATAACAATTCTTAATCGTCAACTTGTTTAACTGGCGGTAATCAATGCAAAGCCACATTGATCCATCCTTCTTCTTCTCAAATAGCACTGGTGCTCCCCAAGGAGAAACACTCGGTCTGATAAAGCCTTTATCCAACAACTCCTGAAGTTGTTCCTTTAATTCTTTCAACTCGGTAGGTATCACATTTGATATGGAGCCTTTAACAATAGTTCGATACGCGGCACTAACTCGATCGTGAACTCAATCTCTCTATCAAGTGGTAATCCAGGTAAATCCTCAGGAAAGACATCTGGATATTCACATGAAACTGTGATGAGAGTAATGTCCTTCTTCTCCGTATGATCTTACAGGTAAGCAAGGTATCCGCAGCAACCGTTCCTCATCATATGATCTGCTCGAATAGCGGAGATAAACGGTGCCATGTAGGATTTGACTCCACAAAATCAAAATAATTTTCTCTTTGAAGGGTGAAAAGTCACAACTTTTTGAAGGCAATCCACACGTGCATGATAAGTAGATAACCAATCCATTCCAAGGATTATCGAACCCTTCCATGCTTAATATGATCAGATCGGCTATCATCTCGTGGTCTTTGGCCATCATGATCACTGATTGACACACGGTATCTGTGCTCACTGAATTGCCCGTAGGAACTGATACTGCCAAAATGAAGTCGAGGGGCTTGGGAACGAAGCCCAACTTCTCAGCGAATAATGGTGTGCCAAATGAGTGAGTAGAACCGGGGTCTATCAGTACTCGTACTTCAGTTTTACTTACATTGCCATCACGACGCATAACAAGGGTACCTTTAATTAATACAATAGGCATAGCTAATTTTTGTGTAATGAATGTGGTGTTCATGCATGTCATACTAAAAGTATTTGACTCAAATCAGCGAAAACTAATAATAAAATTAACATCTGAACTTTAATGATACCTTGGATCATGTCATTCGACATTTGGGCATCCCTAGATGTCATGGCATAAGCTCGGCCTTGAATGGTAGGTCGAGCCGATCTCTTTGTAGTTGCCGAAGTGGTCCTTCTCTTGTCCTCCTCGGGACAATCCTTGACCATATGTCCTATCATACCACACCGAAAACACGGTCCAATGTTCCTCCTGCAATCCTCGATCTTGTGTGGTTTCCCACATCGTGTACATGAAGTTACTAGAGAAAAAGATGAAGCACATGGGGATCCTTGTGCTATTGAGGCCCCACTCGCAGTAGAACTTGTTGGTCGAAAGGATTGCACAGGTGAAGACACTGACCGTCTCTGATAGGTTGGTCCAAAAGAAGCTATAGGTCTCGAGTACGCCAGTTGGGTAGGATACGCCGGCGGTCTCGTAAACTTGGGCCTCTTGTTTGCCTACTCATAGGCACTTGTCTGACCCTGTCCAGCTCTCTACTGGTCTCTCCTCTTGTACATCCGATCAGTGTCCTCCTCAACAATAAGGGCTTTACTAATTGCCCCCGCATATGTCTCAAGCTCAAAAGTTGAGATCCTCTCAAGAATATTCGGCCTCAAGCCCATCTGAAATTTTCAAGCCCTCATTGATTCGGTGGCCACATGATGAGGTGCAAACCTTACCAATCTATCGAACTCGACCTCATACTCTCGGACCGTCATCTTGTTCTGCTCCCATTTTATAAACTGGACTTCCCACTGGCGATGGACGATCTTGGGAAAATACTTGTCATTGAAAACTTCCACAAACTCTCCCCAAGTCCATGGTGTGTTGGGGATTTCTAACTCCCTGATCCTGGATACTGGCTTCCACCAAGGGTCAGCTTCCCCATCCAACTTGAAGGTTTCCCAGTGCAACTTCTCAACTTTGGTGCATTAAAGCACGTCAAAGTTCTTTTCCATCTCATTAAACCAACCCTCTACCTCAATTGGATCAATCTGACCCTAAAAATTAGGAGGACTCATTTCTTTAAACACTTCAAACCCAGAGGGTTAATGTCTTGCTGCTAACAACTATGCCTGCTGAGCTATCACAGCAGTCTACTGAGCCATGGATGTTGTCTATTGTGCCATATTGGTAGTCAAAGCCTCCAACACTTGCTCAACTCGGTCATTACTACCTCTTCCTCTTCCTGTTCCTATAGGAACAGCATTCGAATCGGAAAGGAATCCAATTCCTAGACGTACCGATGCCCTCGGGAACATCCTGTAACAAAACCGTCCTTGGTCCATCTCTACCTCTGCGTCGGCCTCTGAACCTCGAGGCCATGCTGATTTGTCATTATTAAATAACAATAACAATTATCAGTATACATATTGTAAAAACAATCATGCTTGTAGTCCTATGGAGCTCTGGATCTAGAGTCATAGCTCTGATACCAACTGTGACGACCCGACTTTTCCAATCCTCGAGGTATAGGAAAGGTCGGCTCTCCAACCTATCGATTAAAAGATAAGTTGGACGGAACATAACAAACATCAAAGTATAAATACAATTTAATTCCATTTTTATAAGGAAAACAACAAAATAATGGTTCTAACCCCAGGCAAAGTCATGGGCAGAAAAACTAAAAAGAACCACCGGTGATGGCCGACCATCATCGAAACATGGTTCACAAAAGAATAATTATGTAGTTACATGAATTCTAAAACACAAACCAAAATAGGTTGGACATACCAAGCCCTAGTCTAAACCCATAAAAGTGCACAAACAAGAAGGATCCTAAATAGGAAAGAATTCCTCAGGAGGAACCTCAGACTCTTCCTCAGGGACGTAGTCCGGATCGCTTTCGTAGCTCCGAGCCGCTACGTCTGAATCAATACCTGTGACATATAGTCGAAGTGAGCTAACCATCTAAGCTCAATAGAAGAAACTCATCAAATACATTGTATCTCAATTGACATGGTTTTCAAAGCATATTTCATAGTATATTGTGCCTAAAATAGGTATGCAAAAATGACTGAATTTCAAGTACGTGGATTAGATGCAAATTCATATTCTAAGTTTTCCAAAAAGGATTCAAAGCAGATAAGGAATTCAGATGCTCATTGTTTATTGATTCATGTATGCAAAGCTTATCAATTAATGACTTAAATCTCAACTTAATTTATCTCTTGAGTTACTATATCTCGAGAGCAGGAATAATACCGATGGGACCCCTACCTACCATCGTCGTTCATGAACCTTTTTCAGAAGTGCAATAAGCCCCGACTTTATGAGGGTAACTTGTGCCAGGAAGTTATTCAGGAATTGAGGGGGTCGTTTAGGTGAATCATAAATCAGATGTAGATTCTAATACATAAGTCAAATGCAAATTCTAATACATAATTTAGAGTTTTAGATTCAAATTTCTGATTCAGAGTAGATTCGGATTTCAGAGTTCTTATTTTAGATTCAGAGTTCTTAATCAAATTCAAGTTTACAGATACGAGTTCTAGATGTCATATGCAAGTTCAAAGGATCATAATACAAAATATCCATGTGAATTAAAATAAAATACAAGTGATCATGAGATTCTCCTGCCTCAGGACGCTTTCACACAAACCGAAGTAAAACTACCCTTATCAAACGGTGTCAAAGCTCATAACTTAACCTAAGACAATTAATGATCATATATCAAAGGTCTGGTAACATACAAACCGAAGAGTCAAACAGAAAAATAGAAATAGACCAAACAGACTTACTTTGTTTCTCCCACGAGCGAGGTACAAACCTCGGGCGCGCGAGCTCACAACACAATAACCTCGTGCGACCAATTGGGATTTATGCCTACTGCATTTAGGCACACGAGGCCTCGCGCGAGTGAGCCTCTTATTCACATGGGCCCTCACGCAAGAAAATCTCAGAGCCTAAAAGACTACATATCTCAATAAAAGGTCACTCGCGCGAGCGAGCATTTAAGCTCGGGCGCTCGAGACACAGAGCTCTGTGATTTTTGAGTTTTTAAAAACCATTTCTCATCGCGATTTCTCGCCATTTTTCACCCAAATCATCCAAACACATTCCCACACATTCACACACATAAACTAAACATTTATTTTACAAATCTAACCCATTAATCTCAACAAAAACGTACCTTTAACCGTTCAATTTCACGGCTTGAGGAGTGTTGCTTAAAAAGAGGGTTTTCAGAATAAAGCTTTCAGATTTCTTCACGATGCTTACCGCAATGGATCTCAAAAGCTCACGGTGACTCCATCCTTTCGCCCATGTCGATCCTAACCTTCCCAAATCATTGAAGCCGAGCACAAGGGATCGGTTCTCACACGTTCCAAGTTCAAGGGTTTCAAATAAAGCGAATTTTTAATGGTTGGAGATTCTCAAACGGAAATGCAAGCGATGATCGGTGACACGTGCTTTGCGTAGTGTGTGGAGTTTGTGGGCAATCGCACGGTCACAAATCTCACAAGGGTTTCGACGGATGGAAGAGCTCTCACCCGTTCCCTCTCTAACTCTCCTTCTTTCTCTCTAACAAAAGCAAGCCCAATGGCTTATGGGAGAAACCTTCTCCTTTCTTATAACCTAACAAACCAAACCAAAATATCTTAGGGTTCAGTGTTGAGTGGCATACAGCAAATCGGTGCATGGCGTTCACACTAAAGGTCCAATCAAGTTCTAAATTTAAATCCCTCCACACAATTTTATCTAATTAATATTTAAGACTATGGCGACATCAATCACCGTACCGGGCATGCACACGGGGTCGGTCTAGTTCGGGTTCAAAATTACAGGTCATTACAGTAGATATGTACGAAATAGATACTATGAATGAATGGAAAAGTTATATGATCAAAATTGATTATCCATTCCATGAGATTTACCTTCTTATTGTCCTTTGAATTTATCATGTACATATCCTATGTGAGAACTCAAAATTTTGATATCCTTTTGAGAGTATGCCAATAGTGAGAGTTTGGATGAAAATATTTTCTAAATCTGCAATTTAGAAAAATCTATGATGAATAAACTTTTTACTGATACACACACACTCCACGCTGTATAGAATTGAAATTGTTGACTTTTGATCAAGGATAATTACTGTGATGGAAAGTAAAGGTGAAATTTTTGAAATTTTTGAAAATCATACCAAACATATGATGATTAATTTCTGAAAAATATTTTAGAAATCCCTGAAAAACCCTAAAAATATTTGAAGTTTGTAGGTAACTTCATTGAAAACTTTCAGGAGACTATAACTCCTCCACTAGGGATCACCTAGGGCTTTAAAGGTTTGTTGCATCTGCTAAATGCAATCGTGCTCCCTACAAAAGTGGTATTTATTTTATGCTTGTTTGCTAGGGACTAGCAAAGCGTAAGTTTGGGAGTGTGATAAATCACATAATTTACCATTTTATCACCATTAACTTAGTGATATTAGGACTTAGTTTGCTACTAACAAGTTAACGATGTGCAGATATTAAGGAAAAATAGCAAAATATAGCTAAAGTATTAATTTTTGTCAAAATAAACTTAAAAAGCAATAAAAAAATGATTGAGCATAAAAGACAAATTTTCGCCTAAAAAGAAAAAAAGAATCGTGTTTTACGATTGTACGAAAAAATATCCTAAGAAGAGAGAAAATCGTAATTTATGATTCTCTAAAGAAAAGCCGTATTAAGTAAAGACGATGCAGGAGAAAGCAAAGAATCGTAATGAAGAATCATTAGCTAGAAGCCTACTGAAAATAGAAAATTGTGATTTGTGATTTTTCAGAAAGAATAGAAAGAAGAAATTGTAATTTATGATTTCCCAAAAATAAAAGTTTCCCACTGTTGTTGACTGAAAGAAGATACACCGTCATGCATATTTTTAAAAGTCTTTTACATTAGAAGTATGACCAATCATGGATCTGAGAGATTGATCAAGAATACTCTTAAAAGGACTTTGTTGTTGAAAATCATAGAACACTCTAGAAGCACATCTACGGTCTGAAAGAAAGAAAGAATAAAATTAGGAATTAGAGTTATATTATGATACTTTTACTTTAGTAGTTTCTTTTATTAAAATTAGAACTTTGTAAATCAACTCCTTATGATCTATAAATAAGAGAGCCCGGTATAGGAATAAATCATCGAAGAATTTTACTGCATCAATTGACAACTGAGGTCTATTTTTTCTCCCGATTAAAATAGTTTAGGATTTACAAAGTAACATCGTCCACAGTTCTCTAAGGTCTTGTTTGACAACCAAGGCCGAGGAAGCTGAAAGATCAATCCTTTGGATGGTTCTACTTTTGCTTTCCAGTTTAGATTTTATTTGCTTATTTACTGTTTTGTAAACATCTTCAAATTTTAATTTGAATTGACGACTCAGGTTGGAATTTGCATATTAGTGTAACGATTTTTACTATTCCATCTTCAATTTTTTCAAATTTGATTGACGCCCAAATTTTAGGAGATTGTTGATTAGATTAAATCTGTGTTAAAGAATTTTAGTTTTTGATTGACACCCAAATTCTAGAAGACTGTAATATGGTGTAACGGTATTGTTTATTTTTATGAATATCCGATAGCTGAAGATTGTGATTGACGACCTCAATCTGAAGAAGGAAGATTATGATTTATTTTATGCACTTTAGATTAAAAAATCATTCTTTATTCATATTTCTCAAGTAGTTTAGAACTTTAAAAGATAAATATGAATTTTGAAATAGAAATAGAAATAAAGATAAGATAAATACTTCTTCGTAGGAACGATCTTATATTAGCTCTACAATTTTCATTGTGCGCTTGCAATAGGTTAAGACTTAATTAGATACACACTTAAGTAGCGATCCCCCAAGGTTGCACACTAGCCAACACTATTGTACGAGGTGTGAAGATGGGTTGACTAGAGACGCATGGTGAGCTGGTGCTGGAAAAGAAAAGGGAAAAAGGGCGGCTTGGGTCTTGCTTGTTGGTATGATTTGGGGAAGAAAGGTGGCTACACGGCACCGATTCATGGGCTGCGTGTATCAGATTTCAGGAGAGGGGCTATATATAAAACCCCGAATACCCCCAAACAATCACCCTCTTCTCCCTCCTCCAGCCCCTGTCGATCTAAAACCTTGGAGCCAGGGAAACTGGCAATTTGGAGCACTTCTTCAACATCTCGGCAAACAGTTCCTGTGAGAAAAAGGTCCTCGAAGCGCTAGGTGTCGCGGAAATTTCGAGAAAAACCAGAGGTAGATACAACTAGCTCTACCAAAAATCTCACATACATGTCTATAAATTGTTTGAAAATACTGCCGAAAATGAATGTGAAATCTTTAGTTTCCTAATCACCATACGATTGAATTCTTAATGCATGTGATTGGAATTATAGTATCATATAAGATTATTCTAGTATAGTTTTGTGTTTTTAGCATTCCTTGTGGGTTACGTTTACCAACCACCCAAATTGATTGTTACCAATTCAAATTATAATAGGGTTACTAGAATGACGCCCATGACCTATTTGTTGAAATTCCTGTACCAGCCAAAAATTTTATGTAATGGTTGATATGTGTATTTTTAGTTCCATTATATTTACTTTTAGGAATCTTATATATATATATATATATATATATATATATATATATATATATATATATATAATATTAATTACTATGTATCTAAACTTAGAGCCGTCCACGGATCGGGTTGAGCCAAAATCTTGGTCTGCCCTACCCAACTCTTGGGTGTACCCTGACCTGACTGAGCTGAAAACTAGGTCAGCTCGGGTCGCACTGAGACAGTTCAAATCTGGTAAAACCCTAAAACCTATATTTATTGTTAATTTCATTAAAGAGTCATTTTATCGGTAGGCAACTTATAAAATTTGGTCATATCCTGTTCTAGTACTGCAGATTTTATTTTTTTGGTGCCCTTGAATGGTTTTACTTTTTAATAGGACTTGATCATCTTTGGTGATCTGAAGCCTTACCTGTTGCATTTCTTCGGCTGTAGTTGAAGGACTATATATATAAGAACTGAATTCTTGGCAAAAACAGGGTGGACAGCTAATGTTAAAAGTTTGAAGACCTGGATGAAATATATATCACATTAAGGAGTTTAGAGATGTAGATAGATTTTTTATTTTTTTTCTAACTTACCAAATGGTCTAATGTAACGCCTGGAAAAATGAGATGTTGGCTATCCTGCGGACTGTCTGGCTGGAAAGAAATAAAGGAATTTCTAGTAAAAGGAGAAGGCCTATTAGCTGGTTAATTAGGGAGGTTAGAGACTATTCTATTGAACGGGTTCATTTGGGTATGAAAAAAAAAGGAAGATAGGACTGGGAAATATATTGAAAGATGGGAGGGCCCTGTGGGATTCAATTTCTAACCCTCGTTGATTGGGTTGTTCCTCAGATTAGTGAGGGATTGTGCCTCGGGTATGGGCTGGGTATCTGTTTATATTTGGGTTCTTATTGATTTAGTCTCTGCTTATCTCTGATTGGGATGGCTTTTGTTCTAAGTTGTGCTTCAGGTCAATTGTTACGGAGTAATTGGTTTTGTTCTCGGGCAGTTCTTGTTGGGTAGGTTTGTTTGTCTTTAGTTCTAGTATCATTGGAGTGTCTTGGTTTGGTGTGTAGTTTGGTAGTTCCAAACCGACCTTATTATTGGTGTTCTTTGTATATTTGTTGATGTTTTTTCTAATAAATTTCCTTTACCTACATGGGGCTAATTCAGAGGTGGATGAGTTTGCCAAAGGAGTGATAAAAGCAATTTTATAATTGGAAGTAACATCTTGTTTGGATTTTGTATCTCTGTGAATAAGATAAAGATAAAAATGTCATGATAGTTGCACATGCTTGTCTATCTGTGAACCCATTGATGTTGTTGTCTCAAGATTTGTGTTGCTGATTTTTGTGTCTACCGTTGTTTTATGCTGCCCACTTGAGTGTAGACCTGAGATTGAACTTGAAATCCAGCTGTTCCTTTTAGTTAATATTTTGCAGCCACTTGCACCTAAAACTGAGTTTTGAACCCGATAACGCAGCCATCTCCTTAGGAACTATGCAGCTACATGAATATGAGTTTAACCCTGAAATGCAGCGACCTCTTAGGTATTAAACAACCCAACAAGACCTGAAATTGAACCTGAAAACTCAGTATTTCCCTCAGGTACTATGCAGCCCACTAAACCTGAGATTGAACTCGAAATTCAGCATGTTCTTGTAGGAGCTATGCAGCCCAACCGAACCTAAGGTCGAATATGAAACTCAACAGTCCTCTTTAGGAACTATGCAGCCCAACCAAACCTGAGATTGAACATGAAACTTAGCAGTCCTCTTAGGTAATATACAGTCCAACTGAACCTGAAACTAAATCTGAAAATCCAGCTGATTTATCCAGCTACCACGCAGCCCCTAAGACTGAATTTAAACTTGAAACTAGCTGAGTCCTTTAGGTACTGTGCAACCCTTAAAACTGAATTTAAACTTGAAATCCCAGCAGTTTCCCTTAGGTAATGTGCAGCCAACTAAGACAGAAATTAAGCATGAGTTTGAGCAGTTCCCTTTAGGTAATATGCAGCCACCTAAAACAGAAATTAAGTCAAAATCCCAGCAGTCTCTCTTAGGTAATGTGCAGCCAATTAAACCTGAATTTAAACTTGAAATCCCAGCAGTTCCCTCTAGGTAATATGCAACCACCTAAAATAGAAATTAAGTCAAAATCCCAGCAGTTTATCTTCGGTAATGTGCAGCCAATTAAACCTGAATTTAAACTTGAAATCCCAGCAGTTCCCTTTAGGTAATATGCAGCCACCTAAAACAGAAATTAGGCCTAATTCCCAGCAGTTTTCTTTAGGTAATATGCAGCCACCTAAAATGGAAGTCGGACCTGAAATTCCAAGAGTTTTCTTAGGTACGGTACAACCCATCTAAACCTAAATTCAAATCTGAAAACCAGTCATCTACTCTAGGTACTATGCAGTCACCTAAAAACTGAGTTTGAAACTGACATTTGTACACTACAAAAAATAAGACTATTAGCGGCAGTGTATTAGTCCTGTCGCTACCAAAAACTGCTGCTATTAGTCATGCCACTACCAAAAACTGCTTTAACAGCAAGTGCCGCTAAAACACCTTATTTTTGTAGTGGTAGTTGAATCCAAACCGGATATAGAATGAACATCTAAATCAGAATCTAAATCTGAAATCCAGCAGTACCTTAGTACTATGCAGCCCATCTAAAGTTGAAACCAGCAGTTTCGATCTCTGTTGCCCTTTTTCGTAGCAAGTCCATTGACTTGTGTTCATCCCCACCTCAATTAGTTCAGTTATTGCTTGTACCTCACTTTCACCTTTATGTTCCAATAAAACACCATCATTATAAAAATATTGCTCTCCCTTAATTGATGTTTTGCCCATACATTACACACCTCCATTTTACCTATATGTTGCCTAACACATGCAACCATACATTGCTCATAGCATGCTTATATGGTTTTATCATCAGTTTTTTTGTCTCATATGATGATTTTGGAACCCAAGCAAATATATTGTCCAACTAGTTATCACTGACCTATGCCAATCTTATTATTATTTGATTAGTAAAATACATTCTCTAGCCAGTTCATTGGTTGAAAAAATTTACCTGGTTGGGTAGCTGAATATTGACCTTTGCGTGAATATATGAATGTGCATTTGAATTTTGCCCAAGCCAGCAAAGATTGATATATTTTTGATGGCTAACCTTGGAGAAATTAGAAATGCTATTTTGGGACCTTGAATAAAATCCCCGATAGAGAAGATAAAGCTTTGGAGCGATAAATCATTTAAAGAACTCAACCTAGAGACTCATAGTAAATTGTAAACAAGTGAAAGAAAATACCATTTGTAACTTTTTTGTTGAACTATTTGAGATGTACTGTGCACCGCCAAATAGCGGCCTAGTTTGGGATTGCCTAGTATGGACCTTTGCAATACAGTGATAGTCCTAAGGGACATAAGGGGTCTAAGGACCATTGGGGTGAGAAGTGCCCACGCCTCTGCTTTTGCGCTGGTAAAGGTACCTCCTTGGGGAGCTAAGGACGGAGTATTCATTTGAGACTATGGTCAATATTTGGTATCAACATTAAAATAAAATATGTAATAATACTTAGGAGGTTTTGACATAATTTTACGGTTGGGCTAATGAAGGTCCTTCAAACTTCTAAAACAGTATGTAACCACTGTATAATAAGCTGAATTTATTTCATTGACCTCTTCATGCATGAACCATCATGTTAGTTCCCTTTTTCTTTTTCTTTCCATCAAATTAACTGATATGCTTGCTAGGAAGAATGTTATCACATATGTTTAAGAAGGTGGATATTTTTACAAATTATGATATATATGTTACAGGCTTTTTGTAGAACTAGCTATTTTATCTATTGGGCTTCGTAGCTCATCCTATTAATAAATTCCACAGAGTCTCAGCAGCCTGCATAATAGGCATCAGTAGCATGAAATCAACAATAGTCCCCCCCTCGGGCATCAAACGATGGTTTTGCTCTTTTTGCTAAGGATTTGGGTGGAAGCATGACTGGATGTTTTCTTTTTTGTTATAAATTTCTTTTTTCTTAGGAATTTTTTGGTTGGGCATGTAATCTAAAATTTCTTGAAAAGGTCCAATATAGCCCAGGAGGATCTCAGTCTTTTTGGGAATCTAGTGGTGACTCTAATCCTGGGGTAAACTTTTGAGAGCATGTCATTAAAATTTATGATAAGAAAAATCTTGCCTTTTTGTATGTGCTATGTTTTCGAGAGGAACACTAGACTTCGCACCCCTTTTTTTAAATGTACCACTACCTTCATGTGCACGATAGAAATGTGAAGTTCATAAAAAATATTCTAAGGTTAAAGTTGTATTTCTGAAATGTTTATTAGGTTCGGTTAACGATCGCTCGCGTATACCGAAGTATTGCACATATGCAGGTGCCAAGACAAGGGCAAGGCGTTACAGTCACAGCTTTAGAAATTCATCTAAGACTCATCGGGCCAAGGGCCAGATAGCCAGGTCTCTATAAATTTTTATTTACAAATTCTTCGCATTTTGGCTTTTGGGCCATTGAAAGGTCCAATCCAAAAACTTAGTTGACCAAGTCAACTTAAATCACAAAATGTTTTCTGTGATCATTGTGATCTGGTATTGCCCAAATGGTCATGGGTCTCAGGGAAATGTCACAATTTTGACCATATTCCTTTAATTGCAGATTTTTCGACAAGTGTACCGGACACTTTGCGGTAAATCGTTTGCCATTTTCAACTCCGATCTAATTTTCGAGTCCTACAAAAACTAAGCGATAGAGCATTGATAGCCACATCTTTCTTAGGTGGTGGTACTAAAAAATATGATCAAGCTTGATCACGGTCAACAGATTGCTAAGATATGTTCTTCATCAGGTTGTCAGGCAAGATTTATTGGTCCTCCAAGTCGGGTTTATAACTCTTAGTGCCGATATCTAAATTGTGCACTCAGCGGCTTTTAGGAAAGCTCAAAGAGTTATCTTCAGTTTCTTTTTATATTTTAAGGGTCAAAAGTCTAAGGATCCTGATGGAGTTAAGTACATCCAACCAGAGGTCAGTTCTGGTTGCTGGCTGGGTGCCACACAACACAGTTTCGCACCACAAAGTTTCAGATTTTCTAGCCAATAATTCATGTGAATTAATCACCTAAATTTTTAACCAAGTCTTAGGGACAGGTCAATGTTTGATCTTGATTTATCCTAGATTTTTCTAAAGGGGTCTTAGGTACGAAAATCTTAGCTCTTTAGTGGTTCAAATTTCTAGTGCAACAGGGCAGATTCGCTGCTTTGCGGTCCAAGTTCCGTAAAAGTCAAAATACGGGGAGTCAGGATCCAAATTTTTTATTTGGTATAGGGAACCCATTAATTTATTTAACTTAATTTTTCAGGAATTTTCTAAAATTTATTTCAAGCCATTTCGCTCTCAGGTCTAAGAGTATCTTGTTGTGGGCTGCAGGACCTACAGGTTTGGGCCATTAATAGGTCTACTTAGTGGTCCATCTCATGCCACAACTTTTCAAATTTTGACCCGGGATGACTCCAGATTGATCCAAGATCAATCGAAATCCTTTTTTAAGATCCATCCTATCGATTTAACGACACGAATTGTTGCCGGTACTATCCTATTCGTCGGGTACTATTCAAAGCCTATGTCGGGCAAATTCGGGCTAGCCTCGTTGGCCATCCAATCAAAGCCATGTGATCAACAATGGCCATGAGTTTCCAAGGTCTGAAAATTCATCAGGCCACATGTCAATTAAAGTGGTCAAATTTCAATTATTTATTCATCTAGAAGTTGTACTCATTATTACATCATATCGTAGTCAACATCAAGATTCCTATACAAGCATCTATCACCATTCAAATTCTTCACGATCAAATATATGAATCATCACATTCATTCAGTTTCTAAATTGATCATGTTAGTGAATTAAGCAAATTCATATGGTCAAGATCAAATTATCCAAAATTCTAAACAATATCACCAAGCATAATAAGCAATTCTACTAGATCTAGGTTCAAATAATCTTAGCCATTCGATCGCATCATCATTAAAACAGTAAATCAAAGCAATTTTTTTGAGAAATAAAATCATAAACTCATTTAATCACAGCCACTAATATGCTCAAATTATCATATTATTTTTAATGAAAAAATAGCAAAAATCCAATACTAGACTAGATTTAGCCTAAATTCCAATCATGCATCTATAGCCACTCATTTAAATCATCATCCAAGCAATATTCACAAGTAAATTTTTCTGAGAAAACAGATCAAAATTTCATCTAATCTCAGTCATGATCATACTAATATTTGGTTATTTTATTCTAAAAGAATATAGCAAGGTTCAAGACTACACTACACAATTTTAAATTATCATCATGCATCTATAACCATCCATTCACATATATAAAATAGTGATTAAAATTTTAAATTCTGAAATCTAAACCATGCATTCTAATCATCATAACCATTAGATGTCATATATGGGATCTATCCTTTATAACAAAAATAACATCGAAATTTCAAGCTTGATTTTCCAAAGACAGTGCTAAAACAAATCGATTTTTAATTAAAGATCATTCATTTTCTTTCCAAAATCTGATCAATTGCCACTGTTTTTCCTCATTCATAGGATCACATGGTCATCATGGTATGTTATATGGAGGAGGAGTCATGTTAAGCCTTAATGGCACATGATCTCTACTCAAACTCCAATTTTTACCATGATTGCTTCAAAAGTAATCATAGACCATTCGATCATCGAAAGAACAATGTGTGATCATGAGAATCGCACATCACTTCTCACCTCAGGCCACACAATATAAACCAAAAATCAAAATAAATATAATTTTTAAAGCATTTTTGTGCTAGTTTTAGACCAATGATAGGCATAGTCCATGTTTGACCGATTTGAACCATTTGATGACCTTGCATGATCATCAAAATCACATGTATGAAATCCTATGATTCTGTTCTAGCCATGTTCCAAAAATATTTTCAAAAATCTAAACCAAAATCAGAATTTTCATAGCTAAATCAAGATTTCTACATTATAATGGACTTAGTCCATCCTTGACCAATTTTAGACCATTAGATGTACTTGCATGATCATCAAGATCACATGCATGGAATCCTTTGGTTCTGATCTAACTAAACTCCAAAAATTTCAATACTTCTATAAGAAAAACTCATGCAAAAATCCAAACTATGCAAAAGTTCCTACAAAACTATAGTACAAACACAAAGCTATAACTAACACATTACCTTAAGTTTCTCTCCTTAGCTTGCTAGTTCGATCAAAGTTTTATAGTAGGATGAGATGGGATGAAGTTCAGTTTTGAATATGTGGGTCTAGAGAGGATGGGGAGTTGATTGATGATTTTAGATCTCAATTTGAATGGTTGGATTAGAATGGAAAATTCAAGAGAAGAAGTAGGAGCTCTAATGGAGAAAAAGAGGAAGAAGAAGATGGAAATGAGAGGGAGTCTATGGAGTTCGATTTTTGCAAGGAGTGGGGAGACAAGACTTTCTAGAATTTTGCCAAGTGTCCCCATTTTTCTTTCCAAGTCTCTCTCTTTTTCTCCTTTCTCCTCCTTATCACATGCGCATGGAAGAAATGGGACCCACAAGGGTTCCATTCTCTCCACTCATTTTGTCTCATCTTGACATTCGCTCTTCTTAGCCTCAATTCTTGTGCATGTACACATTTCCGAGAGATCTTGTGGTGCATGGGTGAAAGCCCATCTCTCACCCTAGATTTCTCCAAAATTTTTCAATGGTTTTAGATGGGTTAAAGTTGAGTCTAGAGAATAGCAAAATCCAAATTTATAATTATGAAAATTAGGTAATTAATTTGCAAATGCCCTTGGGCTTAATTTATAGTTACAGGAAATGTCATTGCTTCATGTAAGGCACAAAAATACTATTTGGAATATTAGTGCATCTAGTCCTTTAAGATTTGTGGGTTTAGGTTTAACCCAAATCATTGACTAATATCATGATGATCATCAAAATCTAATCCATTGGTAATGATCTCCTCAACAATACCAAGGCTCGGCCCCAATTCGGGTCCATTCTTGGGCCAGGGTTCATCAAAAGTCAGTTTAGGCTTCTCATGTGGTGTGAGATGTGGTGTGTGTTTTACTTAATTACTAACACACCCATTCAAATAAAAGGGGTGTCCTATGGGTGCCACTAGAAATAGGTAATATCCCATCAATCTATGGTGGGTGCTTAACAATTTTTGGATGAACCTGGCCTTAAGCAGTCACTTGGCAAGGTCAGGTCTTATTAGGTCTCAGTCTACAAGTTGACTAACACAGAATTCAAGGGACAGGTGTTACATAAGCTATCTAGGAAAGCAAGTAAAACAAATTTTAAAAAGCAGTGAGAAAACAGCCTGAGATCCCTCATAATCGCAGATTCATAAATAACTCGCAATACTATCTCTATTCTAATTTGAATCATGGGTAATCAATCTTCTCTTCGCTACAAACTGAAGCTAAGTAAAATATATCAGATCCTATTCATAGTCACGGACCAATCGGGATAATATAATCTGTCTAATCTCTAGCAATCTAATTCATAAGCATCATTACACAAAACCTATCAAACTAGATAACAAGTTCTAGTTCGAAGGCGCATATCCTATTAATTCTAATTCTAATCCCTACAAGGCCATTAGAATTATCAAAAATAGAATTTAAACGATTTAGAAGCATTTACGATACCCAAAGTAAACCTCAATCATGCAATCATTACCACAATAATCCAAACTAAAATATAAATAAGACATTGAATTAAATACTCCTCTTTGATTCTACAAGGAATCCCAAACCTAGAGAATTAGCCACACATCGTCGACATAATCTTCATCATTGCTGAATCGACCATCGGACGATGATTACAATGCTCACAAACTCTCGAAATCTGGAAACTAAACCTAAACCTAGAACTACAAAGTTAAACCTAGAAGTAGAAAAGTAAGAAGGAGCTCCTTTAATTATAACCCTAGGGTCCTTATTTATAGACGCATAAAGCCCTAGCACATTGATTCAAACTAGGAAAGACTTCCTAGAATGACTCAACTTTAAACTAGGAAAGAAGGGGAATCTCGACGACTCTGTCGGTTTAAAGGATCGCATTAAATCCCTATCTCAACCGATCAAGTTTACAATCTTGATCGGTCGGTTTTGTATATTCCAGCGCCTCGCAGTGCTACTTTTTTATTTGCATTCAATCGGTTCAAATTGCATTTGGACCTGTCCAGTTTGAATTTGTTTTGAAGCTTAATGAACTCGACTGGTCCAATTCTTTCCTTCTATCTTCTTTTAACTCTTTTCTTTCCTTTGGCTCCTCAAAACCTCTTGTTCATGAAAGCATACTAGGTAGACATTAGTGATCATATAGGGCCTAGCAACATAGAGATTCATGTCTAAATTCTATGATTTTGAAGGTTGATCAAGAAGAAAACCAATGGGATTGTAAACCACGATCCTACCAAAGAGAACCCACGGTTGATCGTGAGGAAGCAAAGCTGCAAGTGATCATGGACACCATGATGTCATCCTATATTCAAAACCCAAAGGCTATGATGACAGATATAGAGATCTAAATGAAGGACATATATTTAAAAAGTTTCAATTTCAGTAGCGTTCCAAGTTTAGTTTAAAATTGTAATAGAAAATTAGTCATTCTATTTTTGCATGTACTAGGACTCTTATGCATCTATAAATAAGAGGACCTACGTAGAATTAGAGAGTAGTTTTTCAGTAGTAATAGTTTTTGAATAGTAGTTTTTTGAATTTAATAGACTTTAGAGTTAGTCATAGAAGTAGAATAGATTCAAGTTTAGTTTTCATTATGTCTTTTGTAAATTTTTTTGAATCATTAGAAGTAATGAGTAGCTAATTTTCCAAAGTCTGGGAACCTGACATATCAAAGGGTAGTATGAATAATTAGTTGTTTCTTATTTTTCTGAATTAGTATTGTCATTGGTTAATGAATATGAAGCTTGTTTATGAGTTTTAAAAGGATTTTAAGATTTTTATGATTTCAATCTCTATATTGTCATTGTCGCCTTAGGTTTGAGATTACTAGATTTCCATCACCCGACTATGTTGCCATTGTTACCTTAATTAGTTTTATTAACGTATTCCTGCTAGAGAAGTTTATGTTACCATTGTTGCCTTAAACCGATCTTATCTTCTTCATTTTTTACCATTGTCACCTTAAGATAATTACAGAATTCAAAGAAATTAGAGGTAATTAATTAGGATTACGAATCTGTGATTAGGGGACCTAGACTTGTTTGCTTTCGAATCAATTTTTATATTATTCCTAGTTTTAGATTAATTAATTTTCATAAAGGGAAAATTTCCTTTAAGCAATTTAGTTTTAAAATCCGAAACTAATTTGTTTTCTAAGACATATAGACGAATTTCCAAAGTCAAGTTATTCCCTAAGGATCGATACTGTAACATCCCCGAAATTTGGGCAATGAATAGTGACTTCGGGACGCGTGCCCGACTGATCATAAATTTGATCAAGTGAAATTCGAACAGAGGACTTAAAAAGGAATTATTAAGTGTGATGTGAATGTGTCGTAAGTAAGGGGTTAGATGTTAGTTTAAGGGTCACGTACATCTATCTCCGGTGTATGTGCTTTACACCAAACCTGAAGGAGAGTAAAAAGGGGTTTAATAGTTAGGAGAAGTTATTTCTCCTTGTTTGGTTGGTGTGAAATTAAGAAGAGAGAGAGAGAGAATAGGAAGGAGTGAATGCTAAAGGGAGTTAATGCACATTTCAAATTGAAGACGGGTTTGAGCATTTGATATCGGATTCGACGCGTTGGGAACCATTGAAGTTAAAGCTAGGAGCCCTAGCCTTCAAGCCAAACCATTGAGTCAACCAAGGGTTGATTTAGGGTGAGTTCATGTTGGATTTTTTATGAATAGATTGTTGTGCATGAATTCTAGGAATTTGTAAATTAAATGCCAATTAAAAAGATAGAAAAATGAAGGAAAATGAAAAGGAACGAAGGCTGGAATAAATGCCCGCAAAGGGCTGAAATTCTGACCAAATCGATTGATCGATTTGGAAAATCGATCAATCGATTTTGGCCTAGAAGTCAGTTGGGCAAAGTGACCCGAAACCGATTGATCAATTTGAAAATCGATCAATCGATTTTTGAAATTTGATTAATCGATTGAAAATCAATTAATCATCTGAGCACTTCCAATGACTGGAAAATGAGAGCTGGGGAAAATCGATTGATCGATTTGAGAAATCGATCAATCGATTTTGTAAGTTTGATTAATCGATTTGAGATCAATTAATCGATTTTGAGATTTTGATTAATCGATTTTAAAGATAGATCTATCGATTTGGACAGTTTCTGTTGGACTTTGATTTGGACCTTGATGTTCAGGGAGGGTCTTGTACCTTTTTTATTACATCTTTCTTGATGCTTTGCTTATGCTATGGTGTACCATAGGTGGTACGTGTAAAGGCAAGTATGGAGAGCCGCGTGGGACCTTGATGCTTGGATATTCAGACGCGTGAGGTAGGGAACACCTTGAACATATATTTTAAATTTCAAGAGCATGTATGTAGTGATATAGAAATGAATACAAATGCATAGAAAATGTGAAATTGTAAAGGTGCGAGTGAGTGACACAAAGTAAGCAAATAAATATGTGACATCCCCAAGGGATGAGAATGTGATAAAGGCATCTGTGTTATGCATTGGTTTAGACATCCCAAGGATGTATGTGAAATTGTAAAGTAAGAATGAATGAGAACTAATAAGGCCTAATATATTATATTTAGCACAATCACACGGTGAATAACTATATGTAGTGCACTTGATACTTTTATTATTTAATGTTTGAACAGAATACCCCAACGACGTGGCGGGATACCCACGACTGATGCGACGAGATATTCGTGACCGGTACGGCGGCTAATCCGTACACTAGTTGCACATCCCAGGGATGTTGATATGAGAACCCATCACCTATGAGAGAGGGTAGTATTGATAAATAAAAATAGTGATATGAAAACTGTCTAGTTAGACAACGATGGAGAGTATTCCATCGGGCGCCCGACTCTATAGTAAGTTGGGGAATATTTAAGTTACAGATTTAAGTCTTTAGGCCGAATCAGTGGAAAGTTGAGAACAATGATAACATGTGCAATAACAGTAACACTCAGTGCATTTATGTTTCAGTCATTTAAACTGCTATTTTTCCTAGTAAATTCATTAATACATCATGTTGTTTAATATCATAGAATATATATGAGAGCTTGACTTATATGTTCATTGTGTTATTTTCCTATTGAGTTAGGATGTAGCTCACCCTTTAGACTATATGTCGCAGGTCCTGTGCTTGCAGTTACTGAGGCTTCGGGAGACGTAGATCCTAGGGATTCAAATTACGTGCTCGAGGAAGAGTTGGAGCCACCTCCTGAGGACTTCTTCTAGAGGACCCCGTTCGTACTTTGAGAGAGATTTTTGAGAGCATTCTGTACTGCTTGGTATGTCAAGTCTTTTTTAGAGAAATGTAATTATACTCTGATATTTCTTTTGGCGAACCATCTAAGGTGACCTGGTTTTATCATCGATAGTTCGGGTCGGTTTTTTTGTCCATACGTTGGCATGGAATGAGAACTGCCTTAATAGCTTTGATTATAATATATCCTTAATGCATGGAGATTTATTTAAATTCAATTCTTATGCTTTATCGTACTTGGCTATACCAATGTTCCATGCAGATTAATGAGGCACGACCTCGAGGGTTGTGCTGATGGCACGGGTTTCGGGGTGTCGAAATCCGGGCTGTCACAGTTAGTATCAAAGCGTTTCTTTTAGAAATTCTGACAATCATTATTTTTGTCAGAGCATAGGGACTTCTGCTAATGAAACTTTGATTTCACGTGCTGACCGTTATGTCTTCTAGAGGAGACCGACCCAGGGGCGGCCATGCTAGGAATTTACATAGTAGCGATGACTTCATCTCGCCTATGAATAGGGTGCCTATGGGAGATAGAGGGGCACCGGGAAGTAGTGGCCTGGCAGAAAGTCAGGATTGAGATTAGTGGGAATAAGAAAGAAACAGAGAAAGAAATGAGAAGAGGAAAGAACGTCAGAGGATGAAGAATACCATGGAAACTATGGCAACAGCCATGGCTCAGCAAGCAGCATCTCTGGCAACTCATAATGCCAGTGATCAGCAACCACCACCTACACCTCCAGTAGGTCCGACACAGCCAGTGCCCTTTGTATTTACTGAGTTTAGGAGGATGCGACCTCCTAGCTTTTCAGGGCAAGCGGAGCCGATGACTACTGTGAATTGGCTGAGTGAGATGGAAAAGGTTTTCAGTGTGCTTACGTGCACGGAAGATGAAAGCGTCCGTTGGGCAGCTTACATGTTAGATGGGAAGGCAGGGCCTTGGTGGAAGTTCGTTTCTATGACTAGAGCTCTAAAGACCCTAGGATTTCCATGGACTTGGGATGAGTTTGTAGAAGAGTTTAACAAACAATATTTCTCCGAAGTCGTGAGAAATCAAATGGAGATACAGTTTTTACAGCTTTTGCAAGGAAGAATAACGGTAAGGGAGTACATAGTGGAGTTCATGAGGCTTGCTCACTTTGCTCCCGATTATGTGATTACAGAGGTGATGAGAGCCAAGAGGTTTCAACACGGCTTAAGGCCGGATATTAGAGGGGGAGTGGCACCTTTTCAGTTGAAGACCTATGGAGAGGTCATGAGTAAAGCTCTAGTTATTGAGGAAGAAAATAATGATCGATACCGCTGAAGGGAACATCATGGGAGAGGAAATGTAGATCAGAGTAGGACTGGGAACTACGAGCCAGTGAACAAAAGGCCGAGATTCGTAGCGCCTATACAGAGGCAACCATTTCAAGCAGCTTATGTGAGACCGGCGCAGCAGACAAACTACCAGAGATTACCACTGCTTGCGTCGGGGAGGCCGATAAGATACGAGAGCCTTGCTACCACCATTGGAGCGATAGTTACATAGGGTTTCTCACGAGCTGCTTCTTCCACACCTAAGGAGACTTGTGCCAAGTGTGGCAAGTCTCACAAGATGGTAGATTGTAGGCAGGGAACTCGGGGTTGCTATAAATGTGAAAAGGTGAGCCACGTAATTCGAGATTGCCTTGAGGTGAACAAAGAGAAGACGAATTCTGCTTTAATGCCATGAATAGGTTCATGGGAGAGCCTACGCAGTCACTGCCCAAGAAGCAGGATACACGATATAATTCAAGGTGGGATTTCTTTTAAATAAAGAATTTCAATTTCTTAAAAAATTTAGATAGAGAAGGTGCATTCTTTTGGCAATAGTGTAGACTCGTTCTTATGCATTAAATTTTGATAAGTAAATATGCACTTTATCTATATATATGTATGCTATAGGTACATTACGAGTCTACGAGGAAAGATGCTATGTAGCATGTGAAGCACGAGTGTTGATAGACCCAGGGTCTACCCACTCCTTTGTTACTTTAAGGTTTGCAAAAAGAATGAAGATTGTTCCGGAGACATTGGACTTTGTTTTATCAGTGTCCATTCCGACTGGAGAATTAGTTGACACAGAATTGGTTGTAAGTCAGTAATAGTTGGCATCGATGATGGAGAAGTGCATGAATTGGCAGCAAAATTAATATTGTTAGACATGCAAGGAGTCGATGTGATCCTTCACATGGACTGGTTGTCACAACACTGTGCGACTGTAGATTGAAAGAACAAGGTCGTCATCTTCAGACCTAACACAAGGAGATCATTTCGATTTCGAGGAGAGAGATCAACGCATATGCCACTTATCTCTGCAGTCAGGGCAGAGCGATTAATCAGAAAAGGTTGCAGTAGTTATTTGGCATTCTTGAAAGACGATAAAGAAGGGAAGAATGACATCTCAAAGATCATGGTCGCATGTGAATTTGACGATATATTCTCGGAGGAATTACTCAGATTACCTCTAGATAGATAAGTGGAGTTCGCTGTCGACTTAGCACTAGGAACGGAGCCTATTTCGAAAGCACCATATAGGATGGCTCCTGCTGAGTTGAAGGAGTTGAAAGAGAAGTTACAAGAGCTCATGGACAAGGGATTTGTAAGACTGAGTGTATCTCCTTGGGGAGCATCGGTCTTGTTTGTAAAGAAGAAAGATGGGTCAATGCGCCTGTACATTGACTATCGCCAGTTAAACAAACTGACCATTAAGAATAGATATCCATTGCCTAGAATTGATGATTTATTCGATCAGCTGCAAGAAGCGAAGTATTTTTTCAAGATCGATCTGAGATCTAGATACCATCAGCCGAGAGTCACGGCAGAGGACATTCAGAAGATTGCATTCAGGACACGATACATATACTATGAGTTCTTAGTGATGCCGTTTGGTTTGACAAACGCCCCGGTGTCGTTTATGGACTTGATGAATCAGGTGTTTAAACCACACCTGGACTCCTGCGTCGTGGTATTCGTTGACGACATCCTGATATACTCCAAATCAAAAGCGAAGCATGAAGAACACATGAGAATTTCTTTACAAACTCTATGTGAATACCAATTATATACCAAACTTAGTAAGTGTGAGTTTTGGCTGGAGGAAGTTAGCTTTTTGGGACATGTCGTCTCAAAGGAGGGTGTCACAGTAGATCCGGCTAAGATCGAAGCAATGGTAAATTAGGAACAACCAAAGACGGTGACAGACGTTCGTAGTTTCCTTGATCTAGCTGGCTATTACTGACATTTTGTAGAGGGATTTTCAAAAATATCAAGACCTCTTACGAGACTTACACGGAAGGACGTAAGATTTGAGTGGAGTGAAGCATGCGAGAAGAGTTCTCAAGAACTCAAGAAGAGACTCACTTCAGATCCAATGCTAGTGATTTCTTCAGGCAATGGAGGGTTTGCAGTATATAGTGATGCTTCACATAGTGGTTTGGGCTGTATGCTCAACCAACACAAAAAGGTGATAGCTTACAGGTCAAGACAACTGAAAGAACATGAGAAAAACTACCCGACACATGACCTGGAACTAGCAGCAATCATATTTGCGTTGAAGATTTGGCGACACTATTTGTACGGTGAGACCTTCGAGATCTTCATCGACCACAAGAGCCTCAGATACCTGTTTACACAGAAAGAGCTAAATATGAGGCATTGCAGATGGATGGAGTTTCTTAAAGACTATGACTATTCCATACAGTACCATCCAGGCAAGGCTAATGTAGTAGCTGATGCCTTGAGTCGAAAGGGTTCAGCTCAGTTGGCTAGTTTGATTTTGGGTATGCACAGATGGAAATTGTTTGAAGACCTTTCACTGTATGATGCAAATATTGAAGTGCAAGCTACAGGAGCCTTCTTGGCTAACATGTCAGTGAGACCAGTGGTATTTGAGCATATCCACGAGCTATAGATGAAAGACCCAGAATTGACCAAGATCTGCTAAGACGTGATTGAAGGAATAAAACCTGAGTTCTCAGCGAAGGAAGATGGTTCCTTATTATTCAAGGGTCGTCTTTGCATTCCAGTTAATGCCGATCTGCGGCAAACTATCCTTAATGAGACTCACAAGTCAAATTATGCGATCCACCCTGGTAGCACTAAAATGTACCAAGATTTGAGAAAGAATTAGTGGTGGAGAGGTTTGAAGCAAGATGTGGCTAAGTATGTGTCACAGCAATTAACGTGTCAGTAGGTGAAGGTCGATCAATAGACATCCTGTTAGATTATTACAGCCTCTACCTATACCAGAGTGGAAATGGGAGTCAATCTCTATGGACTTCATCGTTGGACTACCGCGTACAGTAAAGAGTTACAATGCCATTTGGGTAGTCATAGATTGATTGACCAAGTCAGCACACTTCTTGCCTTACAACACGATGTACACGGCGGGAAAACTAGCAAAGTTGTATATGAAAGAGATCGTGCACTTACACGGGATTTCAAGCATCATTGTTTCTGATCATGACCTATTATACACGTCAAAGTTTTGGAAGAAATTTCAGGAAGGCATGGGAACGTGATTGGACTTCAGTTCAACTTTCCATCCGCAAACCGATGGGCAAACAGAGCAGGTGAATCAAGTCATAGAGAACATGCTTAGAGCGTGCATGCTTGAATTGCAAGGGTCATGGGATCAACACCTACTGTTGATTGAATTTGCATACAATAATAGTTTCCAAGCGAGCATTGGAATGGCACCGTATGAAGCTATGTATGGACGGCGATGTAGATCGCCTATCAACTAGGAAGAAATCGGCAAAAAGTTTGTTTTGGGGCCGGAGTTACTTGAAGATAATGCCACCATTGTCCGTATGATCAGAGAACGACTTAGGTCGGCTCAGAGCAGACAGAAAAGTTATGCCGATATCAAGAGGACAAGTGTGGACTACACCGTTGGTGAGCATATGTTTGTGAAGGTGTCTCCTATGAAGGGCATCATGAGATTTGGAAAGAGAGGCAAGCTAAGTCCCCGATATCTTGGACCCTTTGAGGTTTTGGGTCGAGTAGGGGAAGTCGCTTATCGCATTGATTTGCCCCCCGTTGTTTGATCAATTGCATAACGTCTTCCACGTATTTATGCTCAGGAAATATATTAATGGTCCTACTCATGTTTTGGGCAATCAACCGTTAGAGATGCATGAAGACATGAGCATGATAGAGGAAACGGCGGAAATATTGGATAGAAAGGAGCAAGTACTGCACACCAAAGTGATTCCTTTAGTACTTGTTCGATGGAAGAATCATCCAGCCGAAGAAGCTACGTGGGAACGAGAAGCGGATGTGAAAGAGCAATACCCGGATTTGTTTACCGAGAATTGAGAGCCAAATTGTATATTCGCACGTATGCTTTTGAGTTTGAACCCTTAATGTAATCAAACATTGAACGTCTATGTCAACCTATTTAACGAATGAATGGGACGATTGTGAGTTCTAAATGCACTGTAGGGCAATCGAAATGTATGGCGTAACGATTATCTCATCATGGAGACAATGGTCAGTGCATGCTCCACAAAGCCAATGATCAACTGGTCAAGAAATACCCAGAAAATGAAGGCAAAATAAAGCAGGAAATTTTTTGAAAAATCTGTCAAAACCGATTAATCGATTTCCAAATCAATCAATCGATTTTGGAAATCGATCAATCAATTTCGTTCGATTGAACTACAGGCACACGCCAGTGAGGTGAAATTTTGAAAAATTTAAGGGCATTAAATTTCGATTAATTGAAAGGAATTCGATTAATCGATTTTGGAAAATCGATCAATCGATTTCCTGAGACTGAGGTTAAGTTACAAAAATCGATCAATCGATTTTTGCCTATATAAGCTAGTTTTGGGATTTTTTCTTCCCATTTGAAATTCAGTTTGGTTTTTGTTTTGGGCGCCATTTTCTCCTTCCTCTTTTGCTGCCATAACAGCTAGGGTTTGGGGGTTTTTGGATCAATTTCAGATCGAAATCCTAAGCCATTCGGATTGATCGCTCACGGTAAATCCTAGTTCTTCACTTTTCGCTTCAATTTGAGTTAATACAGCCCTAGATTGTTAGAGTTTTTCTTATTTTGGACCATAATGCCCTCTAAAACAAGGTTAGCTTCTAAGCAAGCTAACTCTAAGCTTTCGGTACGGCGTAAGAACGCCGCACCACCATCACCATCACCACCTTCTTCATCAGACTTCGGATCTGATTCGACGGACGCGTCATCACGCGAATCATCGTCTATACCCCAACCACCACCGGAAAACTTGCCACGACTAAATGAATGGTGGGCGGCAAAGGAGTTTGAAAATGAATACATCATTGACGAGGCCCTATTTACCGACCCTGATGTTGCAGGCGAAACCCAATGGGCCCGACACTACCTCGTCAAGGCCGGACTCGACAATCTTTTGAAGCCTTTACACGAGTATTTTTACCCGCGACTCGTGTGGCTATTCTATCAGAACCTTAAGGCGGGTCGAGTGGATGATACCGTCACTACAGAGATTGATGGTCGACATTATCTTTTTACCCGACGTCACATCCACGAGTCCCTCGAATGTTATCTAAACCACGTACCTGAGACCACCCTTTACCCTCCATTTGAGGAGGAGGTTCCTTTTGAAGAAATTATGGCTGAGATGACAGGAGGAAGTAAGGGTTCCCACCAATCTATACGGAGGGTAGACTTACCTCCCTATATGTGGATGCTTGATTCCAGAATCAAGTGTAATCTTTATCCTATGAGCCATGGTACCGAGTGTGTAGAGTTGGTACAACAAGCCCTATACGCGGCGTATTGGGGTCGTTGGTTTGACGTGACCAAATCGGTCATCGAGGGGATGGTGTAGATAAAGGGAAAGATGATGAAGGGTCTGTTGAGGCCTAAGGAGCATATGCCCTACGCTCGCCTGATCTCAAGTATGCTCGAGTGCTACTCTGACGCTCCAGAGTATGCCATTTCACCGGTTGAGCAGAAGGCTACCGACCACGTAAAGCATTACACCATCGCTTCGTGGGTCCGTAGTTATCGGATGTTAGTCCGAGCTCCACCAGTAGAGGGACCAGCACCTGTCCAGACTACCGATGCCCCACCACCACCACATCAGGACCCACCAGCTGGGGGGGAGCCACCAATTATTCCATCAATTGAGGGAGAGCCACCAGTGATTCCACCAGTTGAGGGGGAGCAGCCTGCTCACCCTATACATCCTGAGAGGCAACCCATTGTGTCACCTACTGCTCCCACACGGTCACCTGCTACTTCTACACCACCTCATCGCCGAAGAACGACTTGCCCCGCCCCTACTATCGACGATGTGTTGGCCCGGATGGGAGCCAACAATCAGTAGATGAACCGCCGCTTGGACTTCCCGATGTACCATACTATGCTATATATCTATCCCGCGGATTTCCAGCAGCGTCTCGCGAAGGAGCAGACTTGGACTCCTGATGCTCCAGCTAGGGATGCTTCTGGTGCGGGTATGTCGACTTCGGCGCCA
Source organism: Chloranthus sessilifolius (assembly GCA_021018995.1). Lineage (NCBI taxonomy): Eukaryota > Viridiplantae > Streptophyta > Magnoliopsida > Chloranthales > Chloranthaceae > Chloranthus > Chloranthus sessilifolius. Next base: position 148,790,062 of record CM037584.1, on the reverse strand, counting down.
CAGCAGCCCGACGTAGCGGATCCGCCAGGAGAGGGGACGACGTGAGCTTGAGCTTATGACATTTATTTTGTTGGGATGATTTTTTTGGAGTTTTGTGTAATTAACATTTAAATTATAATTATTTATGGAGGATTATACATTTTGGGGAATTGTAACTTTTTAATAGGTTATGTAAGAAACTAGCTGGCATGAATGTCATTGTTTTGTGGAATGATTGCCAATATATTTACTTTTCATCTAGTATATGCACCGAATATTGTCTAACGTATTTTTTCATGCAACTTATATGGTCCTTGTTACCAAATGAAACGACACATGTCTGTGTGTGTGGGTGTTTCTTAGGAGCCTTTGGGTGCATTTTCGAGGACGAAATTTCTAAGGTGGGGAGAATATAACATCTCCAAAATTTGGGCAATGAACAGTGACCTCGAGATGCGTGCTCGACTGGTCGTAGGTTTGACCAAGTGAAAGTCAAACAAAGGACTTAAAAAGAAATTATTAAGTGTGATGTGAATGTGTCGTAAGGGGTTAGATGTTAGTTTAAGGGCCAGGTACATCTATCTCTGGTGTATGTGCTTTACGCCAAAGCTGAAGGAGAGTAAAAAGGGGTTTAATAGCTATGAGAAGTTATTTCTCCTTGTTTGGTTGGTGTGAAATTAAGAAGAGAGAGAGAGAATAGGAAGGAGTGAATGCTAAAGGGAGTTAATGCACATTTCAAATTGAAGACGGGTTTGAACATTTGATATAGGATTCGACGCGTTGGGAACCGTTGAAGTTAAAGCTAGGAGCCTTAGCCTTCAAGCCAAACCATTGAGTCAACCAAGGGTTGATTTAGGGTGAGTTCATGTTGGATTTTTTATGAATAGATTGTTGTGCATGAATTCTAGGAATTTGTAAATTAAATGCCAATTAAAAAGATAGAAAAATGAAGGAAAATGAAAAGGAATGAAGGCTGGAAGAAATGCTCGCAAAGGGTTGATATTCTGACCAAATCGATTGATCGATTTGGAAAATTGATCAATCGATTTTAACCTGGAAGTCAGTTGGGCAAAGTGACCCGAAACCGATTGATCGATTTGAAAATCGATCAATTGATTTTTAAAATTTGATTAATCGATTAATCGTTTAAGCACTTCCAGTGACTGAAAAATGAGAGCTGGGGAAAACCGATTGATAGATTTGAGAAATCGATCAATCGATTTTGGAAGTTTGATTAATCGATTTGGGATAGATTAATCAATTTTGGGATTTTGATTGATCGATTTTGGAGATCGATCAATCAATTTGGACAGTTTCTGTTGGACTTTGATTTGGACCTTGAGGTTCAGGGAGGGTCTTGTACCTTCTTTTTTGCATATTTCTTGATGTTTTGCTTGTGCTATGGTGTAGCATAGGTGATACGTATAAATGCAAGCATGATGAATCACGTGGGACCTTGATGCTTGGATATTCAGATGCGTGAGGTAGGGAACACCTTGAACATGTATTTTAAATTTTAAGAGCATGTATGTAGTGATATAGAAATGGATACAAATACATAGAAAATATGAAACAGTAAAGGTGTGTGTGAGTGACACAAGTAAACAAGTAAATATGTGGCATCCCCAGGGGATGAGAATGTGATAAAGGCATCTGTGTGATGCATTGATTTAGACATCTCAGGAATATATGTGAAATTGTAAAGCAAAAATAAATGAGAACTGATAAGGCCTAATTTATTATGTTTAGTACAATCACACGGTGAATAATTATATGTAGTGCACTTGATACTTTTGTTATTTAAGGTTTGAACAAAATGTCTCACCGACGTGGCAGGATACCCACGACTGACGCGACAGGATATCCGTGACCGGTACGGCGACTAATCCGTACACCAGTTGCACATCTCAAGGATGTTGATATGAGAAGTAGACCCCGTCGCCTATGAGAGAGGGACCTGGGTAGTATTGATAAATGAAAATAGTGATATGAAAATTGTCTAGTTCGATGACGATGGAGGGTATTCCATCGGGCACCTAACTCTATAGTAAGTTGGGGAATATTTAAGTTACAGATTTAAGTCTTTAGGTCGAATCAATGGAAAGTTGAGAACAATGAGAACATGTGCAATAACAGTAACACTCAGTGCATTTATTTTTCAGTAATTTAAACTGCTGTTTTTCCCAGTAAATTCATTAATATATCATGATGTTTAATGTCATAGAATATATGTGAGAGCTTGACTTATATGTGAATTGTGTTGTTTCCCTATTGAGCTAGGATGTAGCTCACCCTTTATATTATACGTTGCAGGTCCTGTGCTTGTAGCTGCTGAAGCTTCGGGAGACGTAGATCCAGGGGATTCAGATTACGTGCCCGGGGAAGAGTTGGAGACACCTCCTAAGGACTTCTTTTAGAGGACCCCGTGCGTACTTTGAGAGAGATTTTTGAGAGCATTCTGTACAGCTTGGTATGTCAAGCCTTTTTACGAGAAATGTAATTATACTATGATATTTCTTTTGGCGAACCATCTGAGGTGACCTGATTTTATCTCCGATGGTTCGAATCGGTTCTTTTGTCCATGCATAGGCATGGAATGAGAACTGCCTTGATAGCTTTGATTATAATATATCATTAATGCATGGAGATTTAGTTAAATTCAATTCTTATGCTTTATCATGCTTGGCTATACCAATGTTTCGTGCAGATTGATGGGGCATGGCCTCGAGGGTGCTGATGGCACGAGTTTCGGGGTGCTGAAATTCAGGCTGTCACAGATACCCTTTCACGTGCTACAATTTCCTTGTACTCTTGCAAGGTGATAAGTTTGGTATAATAAAATAGCTATCAAAATTCTATGTAAGCTGGTCATGATCTTGGCTGCCGTGTATGAATTAGTTACTGAATCGATGTATGGTTGGATGTGAATAGTAATTGTAAGATTTTAATTTCTAATTATTAAGAATAAATGGATCTATAAAGTACGCTTCCGCAACTCCTAAGAATGTACATTGAAATTTGATTTTTATTCACTCTAATATTGAAACGTATTATTTGTGTGTCGCGTGCGCCCGACTTGTGAATCAGTATGCTAGGTATGAAAGATGACCGAGTGTGCGAGCCAAGGGCTGGGGTCGTGATAGTTAAACACCATTTTGTTGTTTAAATGGTAGTTAGGAGAGTTTGTTCCAATAAAAGGACCTGACGTTCAAACACCAAAATGGTGTTTAAATGATTTTACTCCATCAATGGTTTAAGATGTGGTTGATCTGGACTGTCAAAGTGACAGATCATAGATTGAATTGCAGCAAGCCAAACAATAGTGTTTTAGGGAGATATAAACCATCTGATCTATGGACTACAATATCAACCGTTGTTTTTAGTATTAGTGACAAATATTAAACTTCATCAATCAGATGGTTCATATCCACTTATAGCCATATTTTTTTCTGCTGTAACATGTTCCAATGATAGATTGCCACTTGGACAATTTACATTGATCATAGATGTGTGCCACAAGGCATAATCATAAATCATATTGAATGGTGTTAGGTGAAAAGTTTAATTTCAATGGTATAAAATCATTTAAACACCATTTTTTATGCTCAAATGTCAGTCAGAGGCATTATACCTAATAAAAAAGGGGATAATGGCTCCTGATTGGGTGGCAATGGTCTGAACTTTGGCCGGGCTCGAATAGACCCAAGCTCGGCCCAAAAAATTTGAATTTGGCCCAAGCCCGATTTAGGCTTGTGAGGGGGCTAATGATTCCAAGCCCAAGCCCAATCGGATCCATTTAATCGTAGGCGAGTTGAATATAATCTCATGGGAGGGGAGAGACGGAGGCTTCTTTACTCTGTCTTTTTTTGTCCGTAAGGGTACATATGATGTCTTGAAAATTTATTCCATTGGGAGGATAAAATCTTAAATTTTTTTTTTTTGTTAAGAAAATATGATTTCTTATTTGAAGTTTGACAATTATATTAGAGGTTAAGAAAGGGAATAGCATGAGATTGATGGTATGAGGTTGTCAATTACCCGACAGGTTTAGTTGTCAGTCCCGAGCCCGCCCTGTCGGGTTTACAATGCTAGCTAAAGCTTAGCCCGCGAGCTTTATAATCAAGCCCAAGCCCTCTTTAAAATGGGCTGGATCTAACGGGCACCATCTAGCCCATTTCCGCCTCTACTCAAACCCACATGCTTGTATCATTAAATAAGACTTCTGTTTTTTTTTTTAATATAATGGAAGTCATTAAATAAGATTTTTTAATTGTTAAGATTAACTATGAGGGTCCCTCTGTTCACGCCCACCCGCTTATGGAAAGCGTCCACCTTGAAAACCCCTTAAAAAAAATTGATTGGGTCTGATCAGCTGATAAAAATCTTATTTTACTTTGATATTCCACGCAAAGGATCTTGATATAATGTTGCACCTATTAGACGGTCAGTTTCTGATTAAATATGTCAAAGATCCTCAAAATATGACTCTAAAATTAGGTTTGAGTGATATGTGTATTATATGATTCAAAGGCATTTATTGGAGATCTGTGATACATTGGAATAAAATTACCGTCTGATAGGTGTGACATGATCTCAAGATCATTTATGTGGAAAATAGGGGCAAAAAACGATGCCCATCATCTGATCTAACCCAATCAATCGGTTTTAAGAGGATGCTGACGTGGGCGCTTTCAGTAAATGCGTAGGCGCGAAAGTTAACCGGACTAATATCCCGATACTCAGTATCTTGTACACCTCCCGTTTCTCAGCTTTCCTACTCACTAGGCATCGCCGATTCTTCTATTCATTCATTTATTTAATATATTTTCCAAAACCCACGTAAAGCCCTAACCCTAGTTCGATCAGATCAGATGAACCTGTAAAAATCTCTGTAAAAATCCATCAATCAATCTGTAATCTGTGCACCAGAAAATGAAACACCTTGGATCTCGAAAGAGTCGAATCTCCTTACAAAGTCTCCTGCTCCTCTTATTGACTCTCTCTGTTTTCTGCCTTTTATTGATCGCTCTGAGATCACTCGATCCTGTTTTAGAACTTGAACTACGGGAGGATGAGATCAAGGGATTTCAGAAAGCGGATAAGGATCTACCGGTCGGATTGCGGCTGGAGAGTCCGGCGCAGACGAATCGGGGACCGGCATGCGCTACGGTAGAGAAAATGGGGGAGGTTTTGGCCGAGGGGTCTGAGAAGGAAAGCTTGAGAGTGAGAAGGATAATTCAACATCATTTCGAGTTGAACGGTAAATTTGATTCTTCTGCATTGCATTTGTGACATGCTTATATAATGTAGATGGTTAGATCTTGACCTGCATTAAAAATAACTAGGACTTTTCAATATGTGAAATTTGCGCAAAAAATTCAGATGAACTACACCGCTATACTTCGCATGAAATCACCAAATCAAGTTGGGCTAATTTGACAATTTATTGGGAATAATAAACCGCAGTTTCAATTGGGTTTTAATTTTTTATGAGAAAAAAAAAGAAGGGAAAAAATGTTTGCTTAGTGGAAAAGACCTTGTAGGCTTGTGGCCACATAATATTGTCAAAAGTTTAGTTCCTCAGATTTCAAGGCCCTCAAAATCTCTATTAGTTAGCTTTTGATGGATTTTAGTGGCTGTGAAACGCCTCGACTACTCTTAACAGAATCTGGTCCCAGTCCTTAACAATTATGAAGGTCCAAGCTCTTGGAGTTGAATGGAAAATAACTCTCTCTCTCTAGCTGTATTTATATATGAGACCCGGGACAATGCACCCGGGCTTAGAGATATCTCTGTGCCCCTTATTACGGAAGTGACAAGTAGCATAGAAAAAGGTATAGTTTTCCTTACTCTTACGTCATTTAACTCTAGTTAGGCTAAGATATCTATCTATTCTTCTTTTCTTCCCCTTTCTCTCTCTCTCTCTCTCTCTCAGCAAAGTAGAAGGGCGTCCTTTCTATCTCTAGTTGGCATACTCAGGCGATGCTCCGACGACACTCCGACGACGATACTCCTCTAGAGGGGTGCCATCGCTCTACTACAAGGGTGTCAGCGCTCCACTGTTGGGTGACGGTGCTTCTCTATAGGGGTGCCAGTGCTTTGATATCGGGGTGTCAATGCTTCAATATCGGGGTGCTAGCGCTTCGCCAAATGGGGTGTCGGCGCATCGCTATCGCGGTGCCGACCATTCGCTACCGAGGTGTCAACACTTTGCCAGACGGGGTGCCAGTGCTTCTCTACTGGGGTGCTAACTCTTCGCTATCGGGGTGCCAAGGCTTCACTATCAGGGTGTCAGCGCTTTCCTATCGGGGTGTCAGCGCTTCGCTTTTGAGGTGTCAGCGCTTTGCCAGATTGGGGCGACATTTTTGAGTAAAATGGGCCATCTGATGGTACGCCCATGATCTCTAGATCAATCTTGTGGAAGATCAGGATGAAAAATGACCATCATGAGAATCAAAGCAGTTGACGGGTTTAATTTTCAGAGGAAGATGAAAACTTCCTTGAAAAAGGGAGAGGAGAGAAAATAAAGAGACCTCTTCCTAGAAAAAAAAGAGGAGAGAAAGGGAGAGACCTCTGAAAAAGTAAGTTTGACACTTTCTAGAAAAAAGGAGAGAAGAGAGAGAAAAGAAAGAGACCTTTGAAAAAGTCTAGTATGACGGCTGAAAGGGAATATATATATATATATATATATATATATATAACCTTTTGAATGTATTCTCGCAATTATTTATAGTGAAACTTAATTTTCTAGTGAATCTAACCGAAAAAAAATGTACTGCAGGATTTATTCGTTTCTTCCTTTGAAAGTTTATTGATGCATGTTTCCTGTTCTGAGTACCATTTTTGTTGTTTTCAATTTGAAAATGCAAGCAGTTTCCAATGTAATGTTGGGTGGATTTTGAATTGTAGTTTTGAATGTAGAAACCTATCCTGGAAAACAAGCATGAGAGTTAGATGTTCACATGTTTAATTCTCATGCCAGGAGCTACTATAGTCAGAAGGCTGCCTCCAGACCAGTTTTGCAGACAAGGTTTTGTGATGGGGAAATCATCAGAAGCAGGGTTTGGCAATGAAATGTACAAGGTTTTAACTGCTGCAGCATTGAGTGTCTTGTTAAACCGTTCCCTAATCATTGGGCAAACCAGGCATACCGATTCTCTCTCAAGCTGTGTGTCCTTTTTATAATTTCTGGTTCTAAATTTTTAATGCTTGAAATTTGTATTAGATTTGCGTTCTATGTTTGTATGTTCCATTTCTCTAATATGAATATAATATTGGGGATGACATCTTGTTGATGCTTACTGCTTAGGCATATTACGACCATTTATAAAAAATTTTCAACCTGGACCTTTTTTTTCGTTGTTCGTATTTGGAAATATGATTTATGGACATAATTTTTTATTCTCACTGTTTGTATCCTGGACAAATGCATGAGCTTGTTAGAGTTCTTGACGCGGGATGGGGACCCTAAACTACGTGAATGAAGATGAAATGCTATTTACCGAAATTAAACTAAATTAATTAAACAACAATTTTTAAAATAATTGTGATACCTTAGGGTTTCATAGTTTTCTGCTTCGATGATTGCGTTGGTTCGGGTAGGGTCCAGTCCATTGTGCTAGATCCGTTATCCTCGCAGGAGGATCCTAGAAATAGAACTCTAGCTGCTTCTAGATTAGGGCACTCGCTCGCAGATCCAACGTAGAATTACCACTTCCTTCCAGGGTTTATTGAACCAGGTTGATTCCACGATTCAGATTGGTTTATCGGCTCTGGTGAGATCTAGGGTTAGGTTTTCAGAAAAATCACAGGTAATGGCTGAAATAGGTTGATTGGGATTGGCACACAAGTAAAAAGATAATCAAGAGATAAAATAAATGATAGAGATTGTGGTCTTCGCACCCTTGGTTTCACACCAAAGCCTTTGCGAGAGAATAAGAATCACTCTTCGAAGATGCTCATCTCAAGCACAAAGCAATAGCCTTTTTTCATTAATCAATAATTAGTTACAATGTCTTTTTAATGACCTTATATAGGAGGTGTTAAAACAAACGAAACCCTAAAACAATTACTCTAAAAAGGACAAGTTTGCCTAAAACTATAATTTCTGTCTCTTGGCGGAGCCCACTTACGCGACAAATCGATTGATCGATTTATATATATATATATATATATATATAAATCATATAGAAGTCTTGGGTCACAGTTGATCAATCGAAAATTGTACTTGATCGATCGATATATATATATATATATATATATATCGCATTAAGTCTCGGTTCACATTCGATCGATCGAAAATTACCTTCGATCGATCGACTGAGAACAAAAATTCGCCAAAATTTAAGTCCCCCTGTTCACAATCAATCTATTAAATGTCTGGGATCTATCGATCGACTGTGTAGACCTTTGTGTTCTTCCTTTATGCCTGGTCCTGATTTTTGTTCCATTTCTTCCGCCACTGGTACACACGATATAGTCTAAAGCCTATGTCCATGATGTCGGTGTCCCCGTCAATTCTCTTGGACCGAAAAGGCTTCATCTCCGATGAAGCGGAGTCGTGATATCGATCGAGCATGTCGGGGTCTAGGCGACGAACCTCGTCTTCATTTATCCATGCGTTTTCAGATTCTGGCGTACCCATCCACTTCACCAAATACTTCTGAAATCCTCCACCATGGGTTGACACCACAAGATCATCTATTATCTCTTTGATTATATCTTTCCTCTGCTTGCGTGGGGAAGGAAGCAATAGAGGCTGCAGGGTTAGATTGGGATTGTGATTAGGAGGTGTTTGGAAGGGATTGCAAGGAGGTGGGGTTGAGCTCAGAGAAGGAATTAGATCCTCCACATTGAACGTTGAGCTGATCCCAGTATTCGGAGGAAGCTCAAGGACGTAAGCATTAGGACCACTCTTTGCCACAATTCTAAAAGGCCCAATGCCGCAGGCTTGCAGCTTCTTTGCGACTCCCGATGGGAATCGCTCAGGCCTAATTTGAACCATCATATGATCACCGATTTGGAATTCCTTGAAACGCTTATGTGCAACCGCCGATAATTTGTATTGTTCATTGTTTGAATTAATTTTTTGTCTAATTTCGGCATGCAAATTATGAATATGTTGTGCGAATGTATCTGCCAACTTAGACACTCGATGTGATGCAGGCATGGGGATTAAACCTAGGGGTGTTCTAGGCCTATGGCAAGTACGACCTTAAACAGACTCATGCCTATGGACCTATTGACGAAATTGTTATATGCAAACTCGACCAATGGCAAGGTAGAATCTCAAGTCCTAATGTGATCACCAACAAGACAACGAAGGAGGTTACCTAAGCTTCTATTGGTGACTTCAGTTTGGCCATCAGTTTGAGGGTGATATGTCGAAGAGAACTGTAACATGGTACCCATCATATGCTACAAGGTTTTCAAAAAATAGCTAGTGAACTTAAGGTTCCTATATGACACGATAGTTTTGGGCATCCCATAGAGACGCACAAACTCCCAGAAAAACAATTTGGCGACATGAGTTGCATCGGAGGTTTTAGAGAGTGGACTATTTTGGAAAAGCAGTTCATTACCACAAAGATGGAATCATGTTTTCGTGGAGTCTTGGGGTGTCCGATCACGAAATCCATAGAGATGTCTTGCCACAGGGTGTGTGGCACGGGTAACTGAGCGTACATGCCAGTATTTTGTTTACTCTGCTTGGCCACTTGGCATGTACGACATTCTTTCACAACCCAAGAAACATCTCTCATTAGGCTAGGTCAGTAAAACCTATCCTCTTCGAGCGCAATGGTCTTGTTATGCTTGAAATGTCCGACAATCCCTCCGACATATAACTCCCAAATGAGGAAGCCACACAATGAAGTGCGAGGGATGCATAGGCGATTGCCTTTGAACAAATACCCGTCCTACAGGGTATACTTAGAGTTAGTGCTAGTTAGATTATCAAGGAGAGCATTGTAATCCATCTTGAAATCTGGGCACTCGGGATACTCTTGTTTCAATTGCTCAAAGCTGATAACCTCGGTGCTCATGGTTCGCAAAGTCGCCACCTGACGACTAAGCGCATCGGCCGCTTAGTTTTCAACACCGGCATTGTGCTTCAACACGAATATGAACCCCTTTGAGGTATTTGACCTATGTCGCGTGCCTCGGGTTCAACTTCTTTTGGGAAGCAAGGAAGCGCAAGACTTCGTGGTCGGAAACAACACAAACTCTTGCAGTCTAAGGTAATGTTTCCAATTCCAAAGAGATCGGACAACCGCATAAAACTCCTTATCATAGGTGGTGTATTTTTGCTTCGCCTTGTTAAGCTTTTCGCTAAAGTAGGCCATAAGGTGACCCTCTTGACTAAACACTCCGCCTATACCTACACCTGACGTGTCACATGCTACTTTAAAGACTTTAGAAAATTTTGGTAGATGCATGACGGGTGCACTAGTCATTCTATCCTTAATCTCGGCAAAGGCTTTTGTCGTAGCTTTACTCCATTGAAACTTTCCCTTTTTCATGCAATCGGTGATGAGAGCCACAATGGTGCTAAAACTTCGAATGAAGCGACGATAGTATGCAACCAAACCATGGAAGCTACAGACTTCGTGAATATTCTTAGGTTCGGGCCACTCCACAATAGCCATAATCTTTTTGGGGTCCACAACCATTCCGTTGGCCGAGACCATGAATCCCAAGAAGACAATGGATCGTTGCATGAATGTGCACTTATTGAAATTCGCGTATAATTTCTCTCCCGTCAAGGTCTCGCAAACTAACCTAAGGTGGATCAGGTGTTGTTCCTTGTCATGACTGTAAATCAAGATGTCGTCAAAATACACGACAATAAATTTGCCTAGGAACAGTCTCAACACTTGGGTCATGAGCCTCATGAAGGTGCTCGGGGCATTATATATCCCAAAAGGCATGACCATCCACTCATAAAGACCATCTTTGGTCTTGAAGGCAATTTTTCCCTCATCACCGGGGCGGGTACGGACTTGATGGTAGCCACTCTTAAGGTTTATCTTGGCGAAGATAGTGGCACCAACCATCATATCCAACATGTCATCGAGCCTCGGTATAAGAAACCGATACTTGACTGTAATCTTGTTGATGACCCGACTATCCACACACATTCGCCAAGTCCCATCTTTCTTGGTTGTGAGTAGTGCGGGTATGACACAAGGGCTCAAACTCTCTTGGATGAACCCCTTCCGAAGGAGCTCATCGACTTGCCGTGTTAGCTCGGCATGTTCAACCAGATTCAACTTGTAATGGGGTAGGTTCGGTATGGTTGATCCGGGAACTAAGTCTATCGCGTGCTGAATGTCACGCATGGGAGGGAGCTCATTGGGTAAGTCTTTTGGGAAAACATCCGTAAATGCTTTCAAAATCGGCTCAACCTCCTTAGGGTATTTGCCCAAAGACTCTAAAGCACGCTTGACGGTGATGACAACGTGCACCACGCTCTCATCTAAAGACGCTCTCTCAAATTCTGAAGGGCTCTCAGTGTTGATGGTTTTAGATTGATCGCCTTTCTTTTCGACTTTGTTGGTCGATGGTGCTTTGGGAGGCAAGGGGTTTAAAATGATTTTCTTGCCCTTATACATAAATGTGCAAACGGTAGATTGACCAAGAATGGTCACGCCCAAGTCATAGAGCCACGACCTTCCTAAAATTATATGATCGACATCCATTGACACCACATCACACCACAAGGTGTCTGAATACGAACCTAATTGAATCGACACACGACACCTTTGAGACACTGGAATGGATGAAGAGTCAACCCATGCGACTTTGTATGGTCTTGGGTGAGCTTCGGATGTAAGCCCTAAGCGGGTGATGGTGAGTGTCGACACCACATTGGTGCAACTCCCGTTGTCCACGATAACCCTACAACTCTTCTCTCCACATTTGATGAAGGTGTGGAAGATGTTCTCCCTACGCCAATCCTCTTTCTCATCCCGTTGAGGTTGTGCAAGGGCACACCTATCAACTAGAGCATGACCAGTGTCATCACCTTCTTCATCACTAGGTGTGACATCCGACTCGAAGACTTCTTCCTCAAAAATCCCATCATCCTCATCTCCCTCTCTTTCAATGAAGAGATTCCTTTGGGGATCTCTCATGGGGCATTGGGTAGCAAAGTGTCCTAGCCCTTGACATTTATAACATTTGATTTGAGAACCGCCCCTCGAAGATTCTCCAACCACACCCTTTCCTTTGTCAAACTGCACATTGGTAGAAGTGGATTGTGTAGGTTTGGGAGGTGGGTTTCCAGCACTAAGCCTCACCTCTCCGGCACGATGTTGACCGGTATGAGATTCAGGTCGCCTCACCACCGTCATTTTCAAATACCGTTCAAGGTCTTGAACAACAGCGTAACGCTGCTCAAGAGTTTGAACGGGATGAGAGATCAAGTCTTTTTGTAAGTCAAATCGCAATTTGGTGCAAAATCTGGAGAGAGTGACTTGAGGATCTTCCTATACCTTGGCTCTCATCATGTACATTTCAAATCTGCCAATGTATTCGATCACTGGCATACTACCTTAGCGTAAATTCTGCCATTGATCAAGTAGGCGATGATAATATGATAATGGAACGTACTTCTCCGTAAATCGTACCTTCATGTCCTTCCTACTGGTAGTGGGAGCACAACCCGCATATACTCTTATGTGCTCGACGTTGGCCCAAAAGAGTCGAGCTTGGCTGATGAGCTTCATCTTGGCGAGCCTAACACATCGCTCATGCCATACCACTCAAAATACTGATCCATATCGGATAACCAATCGAGGAAGACTTTAGGGTCCATTCTTCCATCAAAGGTTGAAAATTTAACCCTAACATTTTTGAGGAGTTTCCTATCCGGGTCGGAGTCATCTCCAGGATTGTCCACCTTATGGTTCCAATTCCGATCATTATGATGACCACCGTGCTCGAAGCGTGGACCATCACGCTCACGGCGTTGCTCAAGGTGCTCATCAGCCCCTTCTAACTGATTGACTCGGTTTAGCAACCTCAGTTTACCTTAAGGGTTGTTTGGGCTTGTTCCATGGCAGCCATTCGATTATTGATCGCACTCAATTCAACTTTGGTGTCCCTAAGAATATCGGCAACCTCACTCATGTCCATGGTGATCACGACTTACTACACGGGTTCTAAAATGACATGCAATTATGATCCAACGATGAGTGAGGACTTTTAACAAACACTAGATGTGCACACTAATGAACGCAAATGAAATAAAATTTAATGATAGCAAAATGACATGCACATATGTCCTAACCTAGAAACCTAGGCTTTGATACCAAAACTGACGCGGAATGGGAACCCTAAACTACGTGAATGAAGATGAAATGCTATTTACCGAAATTAAACTAAATTAATTAAGCAACAATTCTTAAAATAATTGTGATACCATAGAGTTTCATAGTCTTCCGCTTGGATGCGCTGGTTCGAGTGGGGTCCAGTCCGTTACACTAGATCCGTTAGCCTCGCAGAAGGAGGATCCTAGAGATAGAACTCTAGTTGCTTCCAGATTAGGGTGCTCGCTCGCAGATCCAAGGTAGAATCACTGGTTCCTTCTAGGGTCTATTGAACCGGATCGATTGCACGATTCAGATTGGTTTATCGGCTTTGGTGAGATCTAGGGTTAGGTTTTTAGAAAAGTCGCAGGTAATGGCTGAAATAGGTTGATTGGAATCGGTATGCAAGCAAAAAGATAATCAAAGAAATAAAATAAATGATAGATAGGGATTGTGGGCTTCGCACCCTTGGCTTCACACCAAACCCTTCACAGGAGAAGAAGAATCACTCTTTGAAGATGCTCATCTCAAGCACAAAGCACTAGCTTTTTTTCATTAATCAATAATTAATTACAATGTCTTTTTAATAACCTTATATAGGGGGTCTCAAAACAAACGAAACCCTAAAACAAATACTCTAAAAAGGACAAGTTTGCCCAAAACTATAATTTCCGTCTTTTGGCGGAGCCCACTTATGCGACAAATCGATTGATCAATTTATATATATATATCGCATTAAGTCTCGGTTCAATTCGATCGATTGAATATTACCTTCGATCGATCGACTGAGAATAGAAATTCCTCAAAATTTAAGTCCCCTCCACAATCGATTGATCAAATGCCTGGGATCGATCGATCAACTGTGTACACCTTTGTGTTCTTCCTTTATGCATAGTCCTGATTTCCGTTTTGTTTCTTCCGCCGTCGGTACACACGATATGGTCCAAAGCCTATGTCCACGATCTCGGCATCCCCGTCAGTTCTGCCTTTGTTTTAGCTAACTTTTGTCACACTGTACAATAGTATCACTATGCATATAAAGTGTAGGTTGGATATAATCTGTGTCAGCAACTCTTTTGTCAGGTCTTCCACTGAATATTGTTCTACTTGCGAATTTGCAGGGGTAAGTTTCCTTTCGAGGGTTACATATCTTATACCGATCTTTCTTTTACTTTGAAAGAAGTCAAACATCTATGGAGACAAAATGATTGTGTGGGTAGGTATAGGAGGCATCTAACTATGAGAACTGATGATTTCGAGAAGCCAACAGAAACAAATGTTCTTTGTAGTGATTGGAGAAAATGGAAGCAACCTATTATATGGTAAGACTGCATCCCAAACTGCTAAATTGTGCTAAGTATCAAACATACTCGGTGTTTCTATGGCCAAAAAAAGAATTTCTCTGCTTTTTTTCAACACTCTTCTTAGTTATGAAATACCTACAGTTCTTAAATCTATTTTATGTCTCTCAAGTCTTATCTATATCTCAATATTCCTTATTTGCTTATATTTTATGTCCCCCACTTTTATATCCCCTTTTGTGATCATTGCTAAAACTGATCTTGTAATTAGAAAGAGCTTTCCGAATTTTCCTGTATTAAGTGTAATACATCCATGTCAAAAGGGAACATAACCTTTTGGAGATGTGAACATAAATATGTAGTTATTTTTAACTTTTTATGGCAGGTTCCAAGGTACAACAGACGCAATTGCTATTCAGTTTTTCTTGAAGAGTATACACCCTCAGCTGAGGGATGCAGCTTCCAATTTATTTGGACAGCCGGGAGTTCTTCAGTCAAGGCCTAATGTATTTGGGGAGCTGATGCGTGTTGTCATATCTCCTTCACAATCTGTTGAAGAAGCTGTGAACTGGGTTCTTAATGGTGGTGGTGATCCAGATGTGACATTGCACATGCGCATGCTTACAAACAGGTAAGTGTAAAATTCAAGTTTCATCTGAGTACTTTGGTTTACCATGCCTTTGTTGGCTTTACCTGCCAACACCTAGAAGAACGAATCTGGACATTTATATACCTGAAATTGATGAAGACCAATAATCGATAATTTACGTTTATTGATGTAAATTTTGGCTTGTGTCATGCATGCATAATGGCATGCAATCAACACTTTAATTCTCATTGAAGTTACATGGGCGAATGGTTAAATTTCTCATGATTCGTTTATTTTAGCACCATGCTTTCTCCTTTAAATGATTTTGAGCCATTTAAAGGATCTGAAGTAATTTCTTACAGTATCAACTTTGTATGGTTGTAGTTCTTGTAAATATGTCTTTGAATTTATGTCCAATTTTTATTTATTTTTAATTGGAGACTAGATCCTCACCAAAAGTCTAGTCACTGTTGTGCTCATAAGAATTCGTTGATAAATGAGCAAATATGTTTTCTACAATTGACGACTAATCTATATTAATTTTCCTGTAATTCCTTTATGATAACTCAAAAACTTATTGAGAAAAATTAGTACTTCACATTGAATACCAACTGTGAGCAAAGCCTATTTAGATAGAGTGCTATTGTCCAAGGATCAAAATTTAGGGTTTCGTTTCGGTTTCGGAGGGGACCGAAACCAAAAATTTGGACCGAAATTTCGGCCGAAAACTGATAATTTGGCCGAAATTTCGACTGAAAATTTGAGTCCCATACAAAATATGACTGAAATTTCGGCCGAAATTTTGATCCTTGCTATTGTCTCTTACTTTCCTCATTGTTTTAACACCTCTTTACTTAGGCCAAAAAATTCATTAACCTAGTTACATGAGACCAAGGTAGTTAAGGCGGTGTAGTGAGGTCATGACGAAGAGGCTCGCAATGCTATGGAGAGACTGTTTATTAATTTTTAAAAATTTTAATTTTTTATTATATCTATTAATTAGTAGTATTTCTTTATTATTTATTTATATATATTTTTATATAGGAAGAAAAAAAAATATAGGAAGAAAAAAAATTCAACTACTGAAGCATCATACTTTGATTATGATATTGAGGATATCATGTTCTAGGCATAAGCAAATGTCAATAAATGCAAATCAAATATGAAACATCAACAAATTTGCAATATGGTAAGTAGAAATAAATAAATATGAAATATAAACAAATATAGAATATTAAAAAATATTTAAATATCAAATATACATACTTTAGTATTGTCAACACTGAGTTTCCGTCGACTGGTAACACGCCGAGGTTTCGTGATGAGAGAGAGAGAGAGAGAGAGAGAGAGAGAGAGAGAGAGGATTTTGTAACTTATATATTATAAAATTGTTATAACTTATAAGTATTGTAAGTTATAACAATGTTATACTTATAACTTATCTATTTTATAAGTATTATACGTAATTATTCAAAAAAATCAAATAGCGTGTATAGCGACGCCATAGTGCTATTCTACCATGACGGTGCTATAATGTTGCTATTTAGCCATCATGGCTATTTGGTTGTATATGGCGTTTCCCATCGCCATTTTCTATGGCGAGGCCATAGTGAGGCTATAGCGTCGCCCTGACTACCATGCATGAGACAATAAAATGCACACCAAATAGTACACGTACATAGCAATAGAGAGGAAGGCTTAGAGGGGGATGCATATAAAGTTCCTTAGTCAATTAACTATTGAGGAAGACAATCTTCACATCTAGCTGAAATAGTTGAGATCATCTTGGTTACATTGGCAAAGGTTTCCTCTTAGTCAACACCATACTGCCTAGTGAACCTTAGAGCAACCAAACATGGCACATATTGCTCCAAGTTATCACGTGATCGAATCATAAATTTTATGTACTCAATTGTAGCTGGTGAGGGTCTTTCCTTTAGGATGAAAAATGAGATTGCAAGCATGTCATGAGTGATGCAGAATGCTCCTGAATCTTAGCCCGCTGCCACTGAGGAATACTTGAAGCCTCACAATAGGACTTGGCTAATGATAAGAGTGAATAACTGCAAGGAATACTTGGAAGAAAAATAGTCAAACATCAAACAACAAAAACGATGAGGACTGTTTCACTCTTGAATAAGATGTTTAGGAACAATATTAGTGGGTGCAATATCAGATTTAGAAATATTAAAACAAACTTAATGAGCAAAATCCAAAAGAAAAATTGCGTAGTAAAACAAATAAGTTGGACCAAACACACGAAACTCAGTATTTGGAGGAGAAGAGACTAACTAAGAAAATAGATAAATCCTAGAACTAATGGAAGGTGGTGAATCAAGTAGACCAAGGTCAATACAACATTAACCAAGATTCCTGTGGAACAAAAGTATAGAGCAAGATTGATTGAGTCTTAAGAATGTGCCTCTGCTTGTGCTAAGCAATACCATTGTGCTAAGGTGTGTGGGCTCTTGCGGCATTAGAGATGACGAATGGTTCTCTCAGAGGTAAGAAAAGGGTGAAGCCTAGTAGATATGTATTAATTCAGCATTAGAGTGCATTTTGGTGATAGCTAAGAACTGAGTGTGAATCATAAGAACAAAGTCGGCATAAATATGAAGCAAGAAAGAATGATGGCACATTATATACGATGCATAATGAGAATAGTCATCAACAAAAATTACACAGCAAGCAAAACCCTCTTTAGATAAAATTAGGTTCTGGACCCAAGAAATCAGCATATATAGGATCAGAAGGTGTCGTGGAAATAGATGTAGTAGTAGGAAAATAAAGGGCGTAACACTTTGGAAACTTGCAGCCAGTACAAGTAGAATATCTTACATCCCTAAACACTGCTGGATCCCATATATCTAAGTCTACAAGTAGAAACATGGATAAATCTCGTGTGCTAGCAAATGAGAACGTTGAAGATACAGTATGCATGGAGGCTTAATGAGGAGTGATGGAAGAAAGAACATGAGGATGCTCTATATTAGAAAGACCACCATCTCTACATTCAAACCCAATCTACTTTCCAGAATATCAATCCTGCACAATACGACGAAAAGAGGAAAATTAGAATTTGTAATCAAGATCAGCAAGCTGGCTAATATAAATCAAATTCATCGACAACAAGATCAACATTAAAGTAAGTAGTCAGCCAAAGGAGTTAAAGGTGGGTGTAACAGATCCTATCTCTGCAGTAGTCAAGAGAGAGATACCAGTAGTGATATTGGATAAAGAGGACGGAGGGGAACTGTAACATACCAAGGTTGATGACTCAGCCGTCATATGAGGGCAAGTGTTAGAATCAGAGATCCATGAGCTAGAGGTAAGTGGAGGCATACATAATGCAAAGGCAGATGAGGAAGACTTTGCACAAGTAGTCCATGTAACGACCCAAAATCCCCCTTAAGGGTATAGGTGAGATTTCAAGTCCCTACTCGCATATCATTTATTTAAAACAGGTACTGAACCGATGAGTCTTGGAAATAGTGACCAATTTTTGTTTTTAAGGCAAGTATGATGCAGTACAAATGCTAAAACCCTAATTATGCAAATTTGAAATCAATTTAAGATTTAGTTGAGCAGCGGAAATATAGAAATTCATTCCGAAACACATAACATATTTAATAACTTTATTAAGGCAATTTAGTTGATTTAATTTAGCATCTGTTAGCATATGATTTTCCCAATCTAGAAAATAAGGTCCTGTGAATAGAACTCAGATTTTCGTCTAGTCTAGGACACCAAACGACTATCAAGATGATGTCTCTTGACTCCTTGCAACCGATTAGGATATGAAATTAGAGATCAAATCCTAGCAACAATAACTAGGAAAAAAATGATTTTAGGCTTGATTTTCGGTAAAAGAAACAACTAAATAAATTACCTGACAATAATCCAAAAGATAAATAGAAAAGGGATAGAAGGTCCAAGGCTTCACACCAATGAGATAATTGGCCTCTCACCAAACCGCACGCGGGATCGAAGATTCACTCTCCGAGTTTGAAAGATTCGCTCTTTCGGGTGAGAACTTTTCACAAGCTCTTTAGGGTTTTGTACAAAGCAAAGCTCTCAATTCTATTATCAATCATTAACTAAAATTAAAGTCTTTACATGCCTTTATATAGGCCAATAAAACCCTTAAAGACAAAAATAGAAAGCCCCTAGAAACTAAATAAAGCAAAAAGGTCAAAACCCGTCCATAAGTTGGACTTTAACAAAACACTTGTGTGCGATCTCGGTCAACCAATTTTAAGCCTCAATTGATCGAAGATGGATCGACGATGATGTTATTTTAGAATGGCTGTCGGGTCGAATTCGATCGATTGATAATTGCATTTGATCGATCGGGTTTGGGCAGAAACTCGACTTTAATGCTCTTTTCTTTGCGTTGTCTTCTTTGGCTTTCTGTGCATGTCTTCCCAAATTGGGGTCTTCTCACGTGATTCATGCATGGATGATTGGTTGATGTCCCCATCAAAGTAGAGCAATATTAATTGCTGCACAAGGTAACCAGAGTATTAATAAGCTGTAATAACCGACAATTTTATATAACATATGCCTTCACTTTTGACCTTTTATGTCCGAAATTTATAAGCAAACTAAGCTTAAACCAGATTTAAAATCTCTGTTTAAAATTATGTAGTTTGGTACCGAGGGTAAATCAGCACACCCTTAATTCGGAAATTTTTAGCATTTTTTTTCCCCAAAAATCGGAGACCTTTGTGACTATGCTATAAACCCAAGAACTCAATTGGTAAGACCAAATTTTCTTAGGTTTCTTTTCTAAAATTCTACCATTCATAGCATCCTCAAAAGAACAGAAAGTCATGTCTTACAATGTTCTTGGTGAATATTGACATTGCATATGCACTCATATATACAGTGTTTGAAAGTAAAGAACACCTAATATTTCATCAGTTTTATATGTTTATGCATGCTCTGTTTGAATGCTGGTGAAAACTGCAGACATGACCTAGCTTTTATTTAACATATTTTACAACGAAGTTTAGGGTTGAGCTTGATTCTAATGAGTGTCCCATCACTATCTCTATCTCCATTGCCCACTAACCTTTTGGCAGTAATTTTTAAAAATAGTACACTTATGGGTATAATGCTTATATGGTAGCATTTTAGTTGATCCAGTAACTCTGGTTTTATAATTGTGACAACATTCTGAACCATTGCATCCAGGTCTGTAAGAGCACTTCAGGCAGCATTGAATTGCATCAAGAAAGCCCTACATGGCTATAATCAAAACCAAGTTGCAAGGCCTCGGGTGGCTTTGGTTTCGGATACACCTTCATTTATTGAGGATATTACACCTAGCCTGAGGGAATTTGCTGAGGTAAATAACTTCAGTGTAGTGAGTTGTGTGCATTATACTAGCATTTTCAGTGACTATCTTATTTGTGTTTGGGCTCAGCATCCTAGTTTCATGGCACTTGATGTCTCATCCTAAGGGTTTGAGATTAAATTCCCACCAAAATGGGATTGCCTTATCTAATCATAATGCGGTTTTATTGTACACTTCACAGGTTCTTCATTTTGATTACAAGAAGTTCAAAAGGAATATATCTAGTGGGAATACAATTGGAGCAGAACTCCAGGTATCATGAGCTTTGCATTTGTCTGTAATTTGTATTCATGTTGAAGGGTTAATCAAGGCAGAGTTGTTCTTTATTGAGAAAATAGATAGCCTTTTCTTTCTGAGTCTCTGGTGTAGGAGTATATTGAAATTGTAGAACTCGACATGATGGGAAGTAGCCAAGGTTTTGTAAGGACTTGGCCTGCCTGACCTTGTCAAGAATATATGCTGGCTCAACTTACTTGCAGAGTAAGATTTTTTTTTCATCGGTACTTTCAGAGTAAGATTGGTAACTTACTTTCCACCATAACAATGTGGGCCACATGGCTCAAAGGCCCCAAAAACCCATCTGAAAGTATGGAGGTCTTAGGAGCTTCCACTCTCTTATATTCTCAGAAACTGAAACAGCGTAACAGAGAGGCTATGCGATGCACCACGAAGCCTTTCTGCCTTGATTTTCAGTCTCGTCAATGCTAACTTTTCGAGTGAGATAAAGTTGGTCATTTCTATCTTGGTATAAAGCATCTGATTTTTTAAACTATATTTAGTAATTATAATATTATCTACAAATTTCAATGGCGTTGCTTTTATTGTACCTAAATAAATATTTATTTTAGAATATTGTAAAACCATATAAACATTTTTTTGATCCCTTATCCCATCTATTTGGGGTCATCTATTTTGTGATATTTGATCATGTTGCATACATTATGAAGTACATCATGTAAATGCTGTAAATTCAGCATTATCGATATATTGTGAATATATATGATACAAATGATCGAGTTAAGCTCAAATTGAGGTTGAAGTTGTCATCCCCTTTCAGAATGTAATTTTGTGACTTGGACTTGACTGTGCCTTGAGTGCTAACTGGATGGTCTTAATCTTTGACTTCTTTTACAAGCCAAAGGCAGCACTTGAATTGACTAACTGCCAATAACTTGTAGACAAGATTTCTGTAATTCTAAGGTTTAGAATCTTGGTATTGGAGCTTGTATGATTTGGTTTTGACGTCTATACCTTGTGTTCTGGTATTTTCTAATAAAAAAGTGGATTGGAAGATATTCTGTGCAAATGACCCTTATCATCTTATATCGTCTGAGACACCGATTGGATTTGTGTAGCCAGGCTCTGATACTGAAAAATATTGGATACATTTCAGCATCATCCAAGATTTAAAACCATGATTCTAACAGCTTCAACAAGTTATTGATACAGGAACTTACTAAATGCAATGTTAGGGCTGAGATTAGGATTAAAATTAATTTAATCAATTAAAAAATAACAATTTCTCATAACAAATTTCACGAAAATTCTAGAAATTCAATTAGGTGATTTAATTCCGGCCCAAAATAGCGTTACTTTAGTGCGCGTCCCCTATCGCGGATCTAGAAGACTAGGGTTTTTATGAACGGCTAGATTTCCGATAGTTTTAGGGCGTCGAACGAACTCGCAAGCGGGTTCTCTCGATACCAAACGAAAATAAAAGGTTAATAAAATTAATGATGAACAAAATATTGATTTAGGGCTTTTATGAGATTAATAAAATAATTAGGATTATGCTATTTACGCAGGCCGTAGATCTAAAGAAGATAGAGATGGAAGAAGAGTTGGCCTCGCACCAAACCGTAAGCGGGAATCGAAGAATCGTTCTCTGTTGAGAGAATCACACCCTCATGAAAGCTTAGAGCTCCCAATTTTGCATAAGCAATTTTCATTAACCAAAAAGTTATAATAAAAGTGTTTACGAGCCTTTAAATAGGCTAATCAATGCATAAAATTAGAAATCCTAGTATAACTCTAATTCCTAATTCAAATAAAAGAAATATCCTAATTCTTCTAAAACAATAAAGTCTTAAACAAGAATAAAACTAATCCTATTTCTAATAAAAGAAACAACTCTTACTTTCTAAAATAAAATAATAAAAGAGACTAATCCTAATTAAATTAGGATTATTGAAATTCGTCACTTTATGTGCACCCTCCGGAAACTGACCATAACTTCTTCAATTCTTGTCGGAATTGCTCAAATTTTGGTTAGTTGGAAAGCTACTTCGATAAGCTTTCAAATATGACCAATTTTGCATCAATCCGACTTCGTTTGACACTTTAAAATAGGCCAAACATAAAAGTGACTGGATTGAAAGTTGAAGACCTTAATAACTGTTGGATTTTCTTCTTTTTGATCAAACGGGTATTTAACTGGCCCTTTTTTAAAAACTCATTCGTGGGTCCACTTTCTCTTTTGACGTCTCCTCTTTATCCAACCACAATTCAGACAGGCAGATCTAAAATACGCATCAATCCCCTCTACTTTGAAAAAGTTCGACCTCGAACTTTGGTTGACATGAATTTTCACGGTTGCGATCACAGACAATATATAAGGAATCTCGATCGGAAGCGGCTTGAATCGAACGTCCTCATCAACTCTCCCCGGGTTAGAATGATGCATTCTCGATGAATACTGGTTGTGATAGAACTCCAAGAGATCCAGGTCAATCTGCTGAAACTCTTGTGTAATCCACGTGTTCTCTGAATCACTCTTGCTCTTCCACTTGACCAAATACTTCTGAAGTCCCCCTTGGTTGGTTGACACAATCTGATCTTCCAGTACATCTTCGATGATCTCATGAGTTTGCCAAGTAGGTAGGGTAGTAGTGTGGGTAGGAAAATTATTGGTTCATCAGATGTAGAAGGCTCAAAGGGGTTGGCAGGGATAGTTGAAGGGTCATGGAATGGAACAAGGTCCTCCACATTGAAAGTTGTGCTAATCCCCAATTCTGACGGAAGATCTAAGATGTAAACATTAGAACCGGCACACTTCAAGATTTGATAGGGTTCAACACCGTGAGCTTGTAACTTTTTTGCAACTCCTTGCGGAAATCGCTCGGGTCTATTCCGAACCATCACAAAATCACCCTCTTGGAATTCTTTGAACCGTCTGTGAAAATCTGCAGAGAACTTGTATTTCTCATTTTGTAAATTAATTTTTTTCTTAATTTCAGCATGCAACTCATGAATGCAATATGCAAAAGTGGATGCAAACTCTGATGACCTTTGATGAATAGACATTGGGAGAAAATCTGTGTGTTCTAGTATTCGGCTTACCCTTCCACTGGATGAGGTATGCCTGATGTTTCTTAGATTGCTTTCTCCTTGCAGTCCAAGTGTTGTCAATTTTCGGTTTACCTTTCCACTTAAGAAGATACTCTTGATATGCTTGATGTGTCTTTACCGTAGTAATAAAATATGGATCTCCCAAAACTTTTCCATCTAACCTCTTCACATATTATTCAAACGGGTATTTGGAAATCAATGAGTAGATAGAATTAGGCTCAGGTGGATGGGCATCAAGGAATGGGTCTGAAGGTTTTGTTTCTAGGCCTAAAAAAGGTGTACGTCTATCTATAGGCTCTATAGGCTCATGTGTAAGTGACACTACTGACACTAACGACTCTTGTGTGAATGATGCAAAGGGTACTAATGGCTCATGTACACTCGACTCAATTAACTCGTGTGTACTCGCTTCAACCAAAATAAAAAACTCCGGGGTACTCGATTCAATTGACACTAATGGTTCTTGTATATGCAATTCGATGGATTCACATGTATTCGACCCAATTGGCACCAACAAGTTGTGTGCACCCAACTCTACGGGTACCAATGACTCATAGGCAAGTGGCTCGATTGGTTCAAGTGTGAGTGACTCAACATCACTACTCACAAGGGAAATAGAATCTTTAACACAAATTAGACTTTCATTAGCTTCTTCTATCTCCTCTTCACTCAGCACGGTACCAGGGTTGTACACTTCTTTCACTTCCTTACTCTCCGGCTCCTTAGGACTCACTCTTTTAGTCAATAAATTCAGAGTGGGAAATTTTGTGGGGCATTGGTATGCAAAGTGTCCAAACCCTTGACACTTAAGGCAATCAAGACACTTATCTGTCTTGGTTTTCAAACTCCGAAGAAGGTGACGGTGTATTAATGGAACATACTTTTCAATAAGTCTCACCTTCATGTCCTCCCATGTGGAGATGTGTTTATTTTGAAGAGATTCAATACGACGTTCTACGGGAGTCCAAATTTTTTTGGCATTACCCTCTAACTTTGTTTTTGCTAGCCTAATTTTGTACTCATTTGACACGCCATACCAATCAAAATATTCCTCTATACTAGACAGCCATTCCATGAAGGTCTTAGAGTTCGTTATACCCTCAAAAGCTGGGACTTCAATTTGAATAGACCTTAAGGATTCACTATCAAGATCATATTTGAGCTCACAATGATGGGAGTATCCCTTAACTCAAATCTCATCGCTACTTTCGGAACTTTGCTAAGAATTTGGAGTGTAGCGGTTTCCTCCTTTGGCTAGTACCCTTTCATGACGAGTAAGGAATTCACGGTGACGTGTGACTCATACATGATGCGTGACACAAACACAACTCAGACACAATACTAGAACAGACAAACACTATGAACCAACAATGGATGAGAACTTTTGTCAAACACTAGCCGTGCACACTAATAAAATAAAATGCAATAAGATTGAACTAACATGCAATTATGAAACTAAGTGATGCAAGATAAAATTAGACAAAGACTAGACGAAAGCTTAAAAAAAAACCTTAAACAAAAGCTAGACGAAAATTCTAGCAAAAAAATATTTCAGACTAAAGCTAGACAAAATCTAGACAAAAAAGTTTAAATAAAAAGCTAGACAAAAATTCTCGACGAAAAATTTCAGACAAAAGGCAGACAAATTTTTAGATAAAAGTCAGACAAAAAATTTCAGACAAAAGTTAGACAAATATGAAATAATGATTTAAAAAAAAAAAAAAACCCTAAAACTAAACTGATGCTTTGATACCAATTTGATGCGGGAACTTATTAAATGCAATGTTAGGGCTGAGATTAGAATTAAAATTAATTTAATTAATTAAAAAATAACAATTTCTCATAACAAATTACCACAAAAATTCTAGAAATTCAATTAGGTGATTTAACTTCTTCAATTCTTGTCGGAATTGCTCAATTTTTGGTTCGTTGGAAAGTTACTTCGATAAGCTTTTAAATATGACCGATTTTGCATCAATCCGACTTCGTTTGACACTTCAAAATAGGCCAAACACAAAAGTGACGGGATTGAAAGTTGAAGCCCTAATAAATGTTGGATTTTCTTCTTTTTGATTAAACGGGTATTTAACGGGCCCTTTTTAAAAAACCCATTCGTGGGTCCACTTTCTCTTTTGACGTCTCCTCTTTATCCGACCACAATTCAAACAGGCAGATCTAAAATACGCATCAGTTATCCTTTAAAACATCAATAGCCATGGTTGTCTGATATGTTTTAAGGAGCTTCATTTCTCTCTCTTAGCATCTCTACCTATTCAATAACTTCGCAGGGAATTTAACTGTAAAGCAACTTCAACAGTTTGATGGTCAACTCTGTTCATTAACTTGTTCTTGAACAACTTATCATTGTAATCAT
The DNA here is from genome assembly GCA_021018995.1 of Chloranthus sessilifolius. Taxonomy (NCBI): domain Eukaryota; kingdom Viridiplantae; phylum Streptophyta; class Magnoliopsida; order Chloranthales; family Chloranthaceae; genus Chloranthus; species Chloranthus sessilifolius. The sequence goes on along the minus strand of CM037584.1, from coordinate 148,763,802 downwards.
TTTCTGTCAATTTACGATATAATGCAATATTGCTGTCGTTAAAGAATTCATATAACTGTACCGTCTATGATACTACACATTGCACTGGCTATTGCATCTATTCTCCATATTGTTTACTTAAGCTTAAAATGAGTATAAAGGCTGAAAATGGTGACATCTTTCTCTCAGCCCTTAGATTTTAGAGTGAAAGATTGGGGACCTGCTCCCAGGTGGGTTGCATTTGTAGACTTCTTTCTTGCATCACGGACCAAGTATGCTGTTGTCTCTGGGGCTCACAGGCGTGTAGGAACGACTTATGCTCAGCTAGTTGCAGCTTTAGCTGCAGCACATCATCTTGGTACATAATCACACACCTCTTGAATTGCCTCTCTTTTTTTTTAGTGTCTTTCTATTAAATAAACTTGATCTATGATTTGTTTGTATTGGCATTCAATAATATAACCCTATCTGGTGGTGGTAGATCACAAATAATCACTAAATTCAGCACAGCCAGACTATCTTGACTCTTCTATATATATATATATATATATATATATATAGAGAGAGAGAGAGAGAGAGAGAGAGAGAGAGAAAGAATTGGGACTTTACAACCGATTGTATCAAAAAATGCTATAGTTAGATGTCAGATCACATGCCACATGGCGTGATCAACCCAAAAAAACAGCCGTTTTGGGTTGATCAGCGATTTATAAAAAAAATAAATTTATTTTGACTTTTGTTCCCTCCATTCGATGGGTCAAATATAAGGTAATGCCCAACCAACTTTGTGCATTGATTTTAGGCATCTTTGACCGCATTTTTAATTGTGGATATGCATCGGATAGAGCCCAAATTTTTTGGATGATACCTGATTGTAATTATCCAAGTTGCCGTTGCACCCGATCCTCGTGATTGATGCCACATGGTGCCCAAATGGTCTGGTTGTAGCATTTTTTGTTACAACCGGTTGTATAGTCCCAGGCCTCATATATAAAGGAACAATTAGGTGATGCACTGATCTCCTTTTATTTTTTTCCATATTGCCTGTCTTAAATTCCAATATGTACCATAGTGGATGATATTTTAACGGTTGTTCACTACCACAGAGATCCATAGAAGATTGACAGTGAGTTTTGGGTTTTCTTTGCAGGTGAGAATTCTTCCATAACTCCGCATTTTTCGTTCTGGAGTAGCTTCCACAGCAATTTGTTAACGGATGGTCTAGCGAATCAGATTGGGTGGGGACATGCCTGGAACCGATTTGCAGGTCCCTTGAGTTGTCGTAAACAGCGCAACCAGTGTGCTCGCACGCCACTTCTCCCATCGGCCTGGTGGGATGCCACTTGGCAGTCACCAATTCCGCGTGATGTTCGTAGGTTACAGGCATATGGTGTCATCCTAACAGATTCCAGCCAAGTCATTGAAAGTCATCTCCATTCCTTCTGTAACTCCAAGAAAGAAGCCGTAAAAACTGTTCCCGTCATCCAACAAAGTCATTGATAGTCATCTCCATTTCTTCTGTAACTCCAAGAAAGATGCTGTAAAAACTGTTTCCGTCATTCGAGAGTGTAAGAATACCAACTGTGCTGGATTTAGTCCTTAGCATTCACTTCAATCATAGGATTCAATACTCTAAATCAAGCAAATGGGGACTCGGTTTTATGGGGACCAAGAACCCGATAATTTTGCCTGAGTTCTTCGGAAACTTGACTGAATTTTTAAGATCTCGGCCAAGTCAAACTGGAAAATTGGATGATTGATTCCTGATTACAGTTTGAGTATATCAATTATGGTCAAAACACGTTACTCTTTCTTAAAGGGTGGTTCAGAACACATGGTTCCATCTGTTATTATGGAGTTCGTCTTCTCCAACAGAAGGCAGGATTAGTGGTGGCTACAGGGTTTTATACTTTTATCCCATTGAACGTGGCCGTGTAAAATACCCATATGTTTTTATCTGGAATTTATTGTGACATATGTAGAAAAGATTAAAGTACTCCTAATTGATGATAAGCTATTTTTATGATGGATTCAGTTTTGTCTCCCGTTTCTAAGTTGGATACTTGTTTGAACTATTCTCAAAGTACTAATTTATCACCATCCAATATTTAAACGGTTGTTTTAATGTAAAGTACAGTTTTATTCCAATATAATACAATTTCTACTCAAAATGCACAACTATAAACTTTATATATATATATATATATATATATATATATATATATATATAAATGAAAAATGGGAAAATGCGTTCGGGCATAAAGATATTTTTACGCCAATTGATATGGGTGTGATAGGTAGCACCTCTTTTGTGAAGTGATGGGTGGCATAGGTCTACTTTACTAACTAGAGTTAGAATTTTTAAAATATTAAAATTTTTTATTCCTTTTTAGATGTCATTCTTGACTTTTTTAGAAGTCTTTTTAAATTTTATTTCTTTTTCTCTCTTATCTCTTTTTCTAAATGTTATACTTACTTTTTCAGGTATATTTTGCTCCGGCTGGTAGCGAAGTGTTAGCACCTTTATAGAGAAGCGTCGGCGTCTCATTTTAGGGGTGCCAGCGCTTCGTTTAGGGGTGCTGGTGCTTCGATGTAAAGTACAGTTTTATTCCAATATAATACAATTTCTACTCAAAATGTACAACTATAAACTTTATATACAAATATATATATATATATATATATATATATATATATATATATATATATATATATATATATATATATATATATATAGATATATGAAAAATGGGAAAATGCGTTCGGGCATAAAGATATTTTTACGCCAATTGATATAGGTGTGATAGGTAGCACCTCTTTTGTGAAGTGATGGGTGGCATAGGTCTACTTTACTAATTAGAGTTAGAACTTTTAAAATATTTAAAATATTTATTCTTTTTTAGCTGTCATTCTTGACTTTTTTAAAAGTCTTTTTAAATTTTATTTCTTTTTCTCTCTTATCTCTTTTTCTAAATGTTATACTTACTTTTTCAGGTATATTTTGCTCCGACTGGTAGCGAAGTGTTAGCACTTTTATAGAGAAGCGTCGGCGTCTCATTTTAGGGGTGCCAGCGCTTCGTTTAGGGGTAATGGTGCTTCGATTTAAAAAAAAAAAAAAAAAAAATTTGATGGAAGTGCCAGTGCCCCAACGAAGCGTCGGCGCTTCGTTTTCGAGGTGTCCTCCCTTTAATAATTTTTTTTTTTTCGAAGCGCCGACGCCCCTAAACGAAGCGTCGACGTCTCTAAAACGAGGCGCCGATGTTTCGTTTTAGGGGCGTCGACACTTCGTTTCGGGGTGTTGGCGCTTCGCTCTCCGAGGTGCTAGCCATGGATCAAAATATCGTCCGATATCGATACGTATCGGACGATACGTATTGGTATCGAAGGTGGACGATACGGTACATTAAATGTACTGTATCGCCCTTTTATATGGCTAATACTGGACGATACATTAAATGTATCGTCCGGTATGTTACTGTTTCGGTACGTATCGTCCGATACGTACCGGTTTTCGGCTCAGATGATATGTATCGGTTTTCCGACATTTGATCCATGGTGCTAGCACTTCGTTATCTGGTGTCACTTTTTTTGAGTAAAATATGCATAGAAAAAGTAAGTCCGACAATTTTTTAGAAAAATAGAGAAAAGAAAGTGATTTTAAAAAAGTCATGAATGATGGTTGGAAGGGTATTTAACTTTTAAAAGTGTAATCTAAGTTGGTAAAGTGGGTCCCATGTTACCCATCACTTCACAAAAAGGGCACTACGTGTCGCGCTCATATCAATTGGTGTAGAGATATCTCTACGCTCGGATGCATATCCTCGGGCTTCTCTACGTTCGGACGCATATCCCGGGGCCTCTTATATATATATATATATATATATATATGAGGTTCGGGGATATGCGTCCGGGCGTAGAGATCTCTATGCCAATTGATATGAGCGCGGCACGTAGTGCCCTTTTTGTGAAGTGATGAGTTATATCTATATAGGAGGCCCGGGGATATGTGTCCGAGCGTAGAGATATCTCTACGCCAATTGATATGAGCGTGACACGTAGTGCAATTTTTGTGAAGTGATGGATGGCATGGGGCCCACTTTATTAACTAGGGTTACACTTTTAAAAATTAAATATTCTTCCAGCCGTCATTCTTGATTTTTTTAAAGTCTCTTTATTTTTTTTATTTTTCCAAAAAAGTGTCAGACTTATTTTTTTCATGCATATTTTACTCTAAAAGAGTGGCACTCGGTAGCAAAGCGCTTGCACCTCGATGAGTGAAGCGCCAACACCCCGAAACGAAGAGTCGATGCCCCTAAAACGAAGCACTGATGCCTCATTTTAGAGGCGCTGACGCTTCATTTGGGGGCGCCGACGCTTCGAAAAAATAAAATAAAAAAATATCGAAGCCTTGACACCTCTAAAACGAATCGTCGATGCTTCGTTTAGGGGCACTGACGCTTCCATAAAAAAAAAATTAAAATTTTCTGAAGCGTTGATGCTTCGTTCTATGGGTACTGGCGCTTCCATATATATATATATATATTTAAATCGAAGCGTCGGTGCCCCTAAACCGAGGCGCCGATGTTTAGCTGTAGAGGTGCTAGAGCTTCGCTATCGGGTGGCGGACGCTTATATTTTTTGAGTAAAATATACCTGAAAAAATAAGTATCACACTTTCTTAGAAAAAGAGAGAAAATAGAAAAAAGAAAGAGTTTAAAAAGACTTCTAAAAAAGTCAATAATGACGAATAAAAAGGAATATAACTTTTAAAATATTTTAAAAGTTTAACTCTAGTTAGTAAAGTGGGCTCCATGCCACCCATCACATCACAAAAGAGGTGCTAAGTGTCGTGTCCATATCTTTACGTCTGAGCGTAGTCTCTACGCCCGAGTGCATTTTCCTATTTTCCGAGCGCATTTTCCCATTTTCCTATATATGGAAAATGGGAAAATGCGCTCAAGCGTAGAGATATTTCTACGCCAATTGATATGGGCGCGACACGTAGCACCTCTTTTGTGAAGTGATGGGTTGCATGGGGTCAACTTTACTAACTAGAGTTAAACTTTCAAAATATTTTTAAAGTTATATTTCTTTTCAGCTGTCATTATTGACTTTTTTAGAAGTCTTTTTAAACTCTTTCTTTTTTCTCTCTTCTCTCATTTTCTAAGAAAGTGTCATACTTTTTCAAGTATAATTTACTTAAAAATTATAAGCACCTGGTAGCGAAGCGCTAGTACCTCTACAGAGAAGCATCGGCGCCTCGTTTTAGCAGTGTCAACGCTTCGATTTTAATTTACTTATTTTTTTTTATGGAAGTGTCAACGCCCCTAGAATGAAGTGCCAATGCTTTGGAATTTTTTTTTTTAGATGCGTTAGCTCCTTTAAACAAAGCGTCGGCGCTTCATTTTAGGGGTGCCGGCGCTTCAATAATTTTTATTTTATTTTTTTCGAAGTGCCGACGCCCCTAAACAAAGCACCAACGCCTCTAAAACGAGACGTTAACGCTTCATTTTAGGGGCGTCGACTCTTCGTTTCGGGGTGTTGGCGCTTCTCTCCCCGAGGTGCTAGCGCTTTGCTATCGGACACCACTTTTTTTGAGTAAACTATGTATGACAAAGTAAGTCTGACACTTTTTTGGAGAAATAGAGAAAAGAAAGAGACTTTAAAAAAAGTCAAGAATGACGGTTGGAAAGGTATTTAGCTTTTAAAAGTGTAACCCTAGTTAGTAAAGTGGGCCCCATGCCACCCATCACTTCACAAAAAGGGCACTACATGTCGCGCTCTTATCAAGTGGTGTAGAGATATCTCTACGCCGGGACACATATCCCCAGGCCTATATATGTATAGAGAGAGAGAGAGAGGACTCAAGTCACTTGTCACTCGACTCTCAAGGCCATACTTGTGAAGTTTACAAGCGATTTGTATTGCTGGGATACTAGTCAAGGGAACTTGGAACTTCACTGAAACGTGGTATACCCGAATTTTGGTGGGGGGTGATTATGGAGCAACATTCCCAGATGCGGAGATGTGGGGATCAATGAGAGAAGATTTCGTGTGTTTATAGAATTGGAGATGGGAGAGGAAGGCATTTTGGCCAATAACCATGTTGAACATCTGACAGTCGGCGTCGAGGAGAGCGATATAAACTAACCATTGGCGAGAGAAAATTTGAAGTCTAACGGCTTTCTAGATGCTGGGGGAAGGGGAATGAATTTTAATGACAAGAATTGCATGTTGAAAACGACAACGGTGGGGGCTGATAACTCGTCTTCTACGGGGAGTCATGGTGGCAGTAGTGGTATTCGGGCGGCACCAAAGGTGTTGACCGAGGTCAACTTAAATGGCAAAGATGGAAAGTCAAATGACAACAAATTTCTAGGAGTTTCAAAATTTGAATTGGAGTGTGATTTTTCTACCTCATTTTTAAAATTAGAGGATAAAAAAATATTTGATCCAATGGTGTTGGAAGATACACGTGGCATAATTGGGTTGTGTGGAGATGGAGAGTTTATAGTTGGGTGTGACTCCTCAATGGAAGATGGTGTGACAGAAATAACAAATTTATCCTTTGTAAAGGCTGATGATGGGGAGGTTTTGGCACGTGGAGGGTCTGTGGAGGGTAGTTGTAATAAAGACAACCATATCGATGGGGTTACTACTCTGCTCGGTGGAAACAATTAAGCTGTGGATGTAACTGCACCAACGGTACCAAGTTCTCTCAATCCAACGTGTTCTCCTCGTTCGAGGATGGGTACACGTTTCAATAAGAGTTATTGCTCTTCGGTCTTGGGATCACAGGTATTATCTTCTCAAATAAGGTTAATTAGGGATGTTAATAATGGTTATATTGATAGCCAAAATGTGGATTTTTGTAATAAACTAGAAAAATTAGGTTTCTTTTATTGCAATTCTGGGAGTGTGAGCCTTTGTAATAAATCAATTTGCCAATCTATCAAGTCTATGGAAGGAATTTCTATATGCAGGGAGAACCCAATGGAGACTAGTGCTTCTTCAGTTGAATTGTCTACAGTTGATTCTAAGCAATCGAGTGGTAATGGGGAACTTGTCAGAAAGGTGATCGAAAATTTAGAAAAAGAATTGTGGGAAGATCAGACTTTAGAAATTGAAATGAGTGAACCTGATGCTACAGACAAGATAATTGAGATTGGAAGAAAGCATGGTATGACTTTTTGTGGCTCCAAGGATGATCTGAAGAACGTTTTTCAGGCTATGGATATGAAAAGGAAGAGTTTTACCTCTAATGGTAAAGGAAAAGGAAGAAGGAAACTGCAAAATTTACAGTGGGGGTTGTCATATAAGAAAGTGGGGACAAAGGTTTGATTCAGTGTTTTTATCTTATTTGTTGGGCGTTCAGGTATATGGTTGTTTTTTTATGCAGATTTTATCTTAAAATGTTAGGGGGTTGTGCAATGTAAATAAAAGAGCTATTGTCAAACAGGTGGTTAAATCTTATAAACAACTTGTGGTGACTCTTCAATTAACGAAATGGGAGACTATTGATATCAGAAAGGCGTGTTCCATTTTTGGAGGTAATAGATGGGGTTGGGAAAATTTAGACTCGGTTGGAGCATCGAGAAGGAGCATTGTTGTTTGAAATAGTTAAGAAATTGATGCATTAGATACAGAAATTGGTTTGTACTCAGTTTCGGTATTGTTGAAAAATAGGTGTGATGGTTTGGTCTGAGCATTTACAAGGGTTTATGGACCAACGATGGATTAGTGTAAAGAAGACTTTTGGTTTGAGTTGGCTAGTATGCCAGCTAGATGAGATTTCCCTTGGTGTGTGGGGGGAGATTTTAATGCAGTTAGATTCCCCCATGAAAGAATTGGTATGAGAAGAGACAAGAAATGAATGAGATTGTTTAGAAATTTTGTTAACTCCGGTGGTTTGGTAGAGTTTGATATGAAGGGTGATATATTTACTTGGTCGAGTCTGTAAGACACTTCAAAACTTAGCAGACTGGATCAGTTTCTTTGCTTTAGTGACTGGTTAGAATTATTTCTAGATGTTTTGTTAGAAGGTTTACCCAGACCCGCATCTGATCACATTCCTATTGTTCTTAGATGCCCAGTTCGAGATGGTGGTCCTAAGCCGTTTAAATTTGAAAATGCATGGTTGTTGGATGAAGGTTTCAAGGACTTGATGAAGATTTGGTGGCATTAGTTTCAGGTCCAAGGTTGCGCTGCGGTTCGAAATGCTATGAAGTTGAAGGGAATCAAAGGAGAAATTAAAAGATGGAGTCAATATAATTATGGTAAGGTGAAAAATGTTAAAGAAGATATCCTTAAGGAAATAAAAGTTTTTGACGTCTTGGAAGAGACAAGGCCGTTGAATGAAGAGGAATCAGATTTGAGAACCTCTCTCAAAATGCATTTCAATAAAAAGTGTCTCGAAGAAGAAATAATGTGGAAACAAAAATCTAAAGTTCATTGGCTGCTTGAGGGGGATAACAATATCAAATTCTTTCATACAATTGCAAATTCTAGGAATAAGAGGAACTACATTAGTTCCCTTATTGTGGAAGGAAGGAGGATCACAAATGAAGAGGAGATTGGGCTTGAAATTGTAAAATTCTATGAGGAGCTATACTCAGAAGATAGAGTGCATAGATCGGTACTAGATGGGTTACACTTCAAGAGTTTATCCAATAGTTAGAAATTGAATTTAGAGGGAGAGTTCATGGAAGAAGAAATTAAAAATACTGTTTTTAAAAGTGGTAAGAATAAAGCACCAGGGCCTGATGCTTTTACTATGAAAATTTTTCAATGTTTTTGGGAGTTAGTCAAATGAGATGTTATAGAGGTATTTAAGGAGTTTTATGAGAATGGTACGGTGGACTGCGTCATTAGCTCAAATTTCATTACTCTTATTCCTAAAAAGGAGATGGTGGAAGAAATCAAAGATTTCATACTTATAAGCCTATTGGGAAGTGTATATAAAATTCTCTTTAAAGTTCTTGCTAACAGATTGCGTAACGTGATGAAGGAAATTATCTCGTTGAACCAAGGTGCTTTCATTCAGGGGCGACTGTTGTTGGATATAGTGGTGGTAGCTCATGAAGCTATTCACTCAGTTTATAAAGGAGGAAGAGGGGGAATAGTCTGAAAAATTGATATGGAAAAAGCATATGATAGAGTTAGTTGTGATTTCTTACCATATATGATGGAAATGTTTGGTTTTGGAGAAAGATGGAGGAAATGGATTTGTGGGTGTGTATCTTCACCGTGGTTATCGATTCTGATTAATGGATCCTCAAAAGGTTACTTTCTTAGTTTCAGGGGGCTTAGACAAGGTGACCCTGTTTCACCTATGCTTTTTAACATAGTTGCTGAAACTTTAAATGACCTGATTGTCAGAGCTGCCGAGTTGGATCAGTTTAAAGGTTTTTTAATTTCCAAAGGGGAAATTAGGGTAACTCATTTACAGTATGCGGATGATACAATAATTTTTTGTGGGACTAACCTAATGGAGCTTCTAGCTATTAAAGATGTGCTAGTCATTTATGAAGTAGTATCTGATCAGAAAGTAAACTTGCATAAATATAAAATTTCTGGTATCAAAATGGAGAAGTTGGGTTTGATAGCTCTAGTTGAAAGTGTTGGGTGTCAAGTGGACGAGTTTTCTATTACTTACTTGGGGCTCCCGCTGAGAGTTGGTAAGCCGAAGGCAAAGTTGTGGGATTCTGTTATAAGTAAATTTGAGAAAAAATTAGCAGTTTGAAAAAGTAAAATTCTTAGTAGTGGGGGAAGACTTACTTTGGTCAAATCTATTTTATCTTCCATTCCTATATTCTATTTATCCATGTTTAGAACCCCAGAAGAAACTATCAAGCGAATAGAGAAAATTATTAAAAAAAATTTATGAGAAGGAAGGAAAGAAGATAAAAAATTTCATCTTATGAAGTGGGGGACATGTTGTCTTTCAAAGAAAGATGGAGGGCTAGGCATTAAGAGGTTGGGATTAACTAACATGGTCTTGTTAGGAAAATGACTGTGGAGGATGGGTGATGAAAGTGAACAGAATCATCTTTGGTAGAAGGTAGTTAGAAATAAGTACGAGAATCTAGAAAATGAGAATATCTTCAGAAGTTCGATTAGTAGAGGGTTGGGATGGTGGAAAAGTATTTAGTTAGTCAATGAAGAGTTTAGAAAGATGGCCATATTCAATTGGGGTTATGGTGATAGAAGTTTTGGGATGATGTGTGGATTGGCGATTCTCCTGTGAAAGATAGATTTCCGATTATTTTCAGTATCACGCTATATAAAGATGCATATGCAAATGATATGAGTGAGATTATTAATGTTAGTATTATCTGGGATAGACATGTTTTCAGAAATATGAATATTGAGGAAAAGTTGAGTATGATTGAGTTGCTCAATATTTTAAACAACTGTCGTAGAAATGTAGTCAATCGAGATCTCAGGATTTGGATTTCACATGCCAAAGGTATTTTTCTGTGAAATCTTTCTATTCGAATCTTCATCAGCAGTCAAGGCAGAATCTGAATTGGGTAAAGATCTGGAAGAAAAAGATTCTTTTCAAAATCAAATTTTTTGAATGGAATATTGGTTGGGGTAGAATCCTTACCATCAGTTAGCTCAATCGAAGGGGGATGAATTTGAGAAATGGATGTGTTATGTGCCTTCAGGGAGAAGAATCCGCAAATCATCTTCTCATTCATTGTTGGGTTGCTAAAAACGTTTGGAATGTGGTCCTCCAGCAATTTGGAGTTTTATAAGTGTTTTCGGAATCATGTGTTGATGTTTTAGCTGCTTGGGTTGGATCTAATTTGAAGGAATTAAGGGGGAATTCTGAAATTTGATGGATCTTGCTGTTATGTGGTCTCTTTGGACAGAGAGAAATAATCGAATTTTTAATAGAAAAAGAAAGTTTATTTCTATGATTCTTAAGGATGTTCGAGATTTGGCTTTAAATTGGATCAAGATTGGATGCCGTTCAACGCATGATGAAGATGTAGACTTTATTTATGAATGAGATAACCTGTGACTGTAGTCATTTTCCTCTCGTGTATAGTTGTACTTTCTTGTAGATTTGGCAAGATCAATTGACTTGGAGGTGCGATTTTTTCGAGTGATGGGTCGTTTTTTTAAGGTTTGCTAGCATCTTGCTGGTCTTTTCTGGTTTGTATTATTTTTTCAATATAATAAAGGTTACCAGTTATCGATCATATATATATATATATATATATATATATATATATATATATATATATGCACCCGTATAATGGCAGAAGGGTAGTTGCGCAATGCAAGGATCAAAATAGCGGTTTCGTTTTCGGTTCGGGCATGACTGAAATCGAAAATTTGTATCAAAATTTTGGTGCTGAAATTTCGGCCAATAATTCCCCCTCGTCTCATAATTTTTTTGACCGAAATTTTGGTTCAAAGTTTTGTTTCGGTGGGGACCGAAACCAAAACGTCTTGGCCGATAACTTGAGTTATTGGCTGAAATTTTGATCCATGGCGTAATGCAAAGATTATTTTTTATAAACGTATTCTGAAAATTATTTACCAAAATCTCAAAAAATCCCGTATAAAAAATAACAAAGATCTCTCCTTAAACCTTTTCGCTTGCTCAAGTGCCTAGAATGCGTATGCGTTGCACGTGCATATATTAGTGTAATGGTTCATAAATATATATATATATATCGCCAAAAGCTAAAAATAATGGAAATCGCAATTAAGGTTTTAGCTATTATCCCTGTTATCATGTTTATTTCGATAATCATTGTAATGATCCCTAAACTGTCATAGTAGATTGCTGGAAAATAGGCACAAGTACTAATAAAAAATGGGTTTTTTGTATATACCCCTTGACATATGCCGATATTGCATCAAACTCCCTAAGTTATAGGTATTTATTCTGTAGCCCTTACTTTTGTATTTCTGTTTCATATATCCCTGCCTTAATTAGTGGTAAGTTTCTGAAACAACGATTTTGCCCTTAATAAAACTAATATTCTAAAAATACCATTATTCTAAAAGGCCCTGCATTCATCTATATTTATAAGTTACGCCATTATAGTTTACCATCATTCTAAAAAGACCTTTCATTCACCTTTATTTACTAGTCATGCCATTATAGTTTACTACCATTTTAAAAAGACCCTTCATTCACCTTTATTTGCTAGTTTATCATCATTCTAAAAGGATTACCTTTAGGCCCTGTTTGATAGTAATGAAACTCCAAAAAGGAAATGAAATCAATTTCTTAGTTGATTTCCTGAGAAATGGTTTTCTCTAGAAATAGATTTTCCACTGTTTGATTAGTGTGTTCGAGAAGTGAATTTCATTGCAAATTGATTTCTCTTGTTTGATTAGTGTCTTTGAAAATGAAATTTTGAATTTTGATCATTTATTATTAAAGTCAAATATTAATCAATGATTTTTTTAATGATTTTCTATTATGTTACAAATTAATATTATCGTAATCACTATTTATTACTAAGTACATAAGTTAGAATTTAAAAGGTCAAACTCAAATAAAAAGTTAAATTTTGACCAAACTTAAAATTTTGATAAAAATAAATATGTAAAGTTAAATAACAAAATTGTAAATTCTAGTATCAACTGTAAGTTTATACATTAAAATGAAATTAAATTTGTATAAAAGTCAAACTTTGACTAAAATTTTAACTTTGATCAAAAGAAAATTTTGTAATGTACCAACAAGTTATAAAAGTCTAATTGTAAATTAATATAACAATATTCATATATATCTTTAGGTTACACTAGTCAAAATTTGATTAAATATTCACTTTTAATAAAAGTCAAACTTTGACTAAACGTAAAACTTTGATTAATAAAATTTTTTAAGACTAGAGTACAAAGTTATGTAGTAAATGCTAGTATGTATTATATGTTGGAAAAAAATTAAAATTTTAAACTTGAAAGAAAATTTAAATTTTTTTAAAGTCAAACTTTGACTAAATTTTTTAACTTTGACCAATAAAAAATTCGACAATCTACCGCCAACCTGCAAATTAACATAATAGTATTCGTATCCATCGCTAGGTTACACTAGTAAAAACTTTGACTAAATATCAACTTTTTAAAAAGTCAAACTTTGACCAAATATAAAAAAAGTAAAATAAAATTTGACAATATATTAGAAAATAATATATTAAAAAAATGATAATCTCATTGGGGATACAAAAGTTCAAAAAAATCAAATTGTGTTAAAAAGTCAAAGTTTGACCAAATATCAAACTTTGACTGATTAAAATTTATATTATCAAAATATAAATAATAATAGTAATAATCACTATCTACTGTCAATATACACTTCTCAACTTTTGACTAAAGTCAATATTTGAATAAAAGTCAAATTTTAACTAAAAGTTAAACTTTGACCAATAAAAATGAGGTAATGTATTTTCAAATTATAAATGAAAATAATGATAGATATTTTTAATTATAATATTTCACTAATAAAAACTTATAACATTTTATAGAAAATCGAATTTTGACCAAAAGTCAAACTTTGACCAAGAAAAAATTGTACTGATACGATATAAATTTATGTAGTAGTAGACTCTATCTATAAACAGGTTTCAAGTTTGACGAAAAATAAAATTTGTGTAAAAGTCAAAGTTTGATCAAAAGTCAAAATTTGACCAAAAGTCAAAGTTTGACTAAAGGTCAAACTATTGACTAGTACAATTGAGAATCTAGTATCAAATTATACATCAATACACCAGTATCCTTTTTTCGTCATCAAATTATTAGAGTCTAAGTTTAATAAATAAATAAATTTTAATTAAAAGTCAAAGTTTGACCTTAAGTCAACCTTTAACTCTTAAAAATTTGATAATATATTACTAACTTACAACTTATTATCATGTTTCAGTAGTCAAAGTTTCATCAAAAGTCAAAATTTTATATAGCTTATAAATCCAATTAAAGTTTGATTAAAATTCAAACTTTAACCAAAGTCAAATATTAGTTGAAAAGAGTATGATCTAGATAATGTAGCGGTCATGGTGATCGGACCGGTATGATGGTCATAGAAATTAAAGTAACTTTTTAATAGTCAATTTTTATTTTTATTTTGCTTTTAGGTTTTTTGCAAGTAACTTTAGATTTCCAATAACAAAACATTATTATTTTGTTAGTAGGAAACTCAATTTCAGTCGCTTGAAGGGTTGAAATGATTTCCTCCTAAAATGATTTAGTGTATGGAAATTCAATTTCCATCTCCTTAAATAGCTATCAAACAACAACAATTGGAAACTAAATTTTATTTCCACAATGAAATTACATTTCTATGTTATCAAACAAGGCCTTAGGGCCGGTATGATTTCAAGGGAGGCCGGTATGATTTCAAGGGAAACAAGGGGAAATAAGGGAAAACCATTTTTTCATGGACGAAAACCATTGACTGATTTAAATAAGACGATGGAGATTGTTTTTTTTTTCAATCTTCCTCATGATAAATCTTAAGATCCCCTGATGTTGATTTTATATTACACACATCCCCAAAAATCAGAGGCAGAGCCACGTTATGAATTGGGTGGTCAATTGACTACCCAAACTTTCCAAAAATTTGTTACTAAGCTTTAGAGGTCATGATTTTTATTAGTGGATTTTCATCTATCCAAAATTATCTTGATCACAAAAAATTATCAAAAATTTTGAAACAATTTTTTTTATGGTATTTGTTTTCATACCAAATATTTCTTATTTGATTTTGTTTAACTAAATCCCACAACTTTGGCCTATTTTTAAGCTCCCTTCCATCTATTTAGGTGTTGCATGAACTTATTTTTGGAGAGATTTCTCTCACAAGGGATCTACTATGTTGTATAGCTATATACTCACATATATAGTGCATATGCTCTAGTATAATTAATTTTAAAAAATAAATAATTTATTATATGTAATAAGGTTTGAACCTAGAACTTAACCTTCACAAAGCACCAAGTTTACCACTAGAGCAATTCACTAAGATATGTAATGAGAAAAAAAACTTAATACATATATAATTTTTTGGTCATTTGGCTATTTTTTTTGTTAAGATATGTTATTTTCTTATAATTTCCTGCATATGTATCTAAACACAGGATTTGATTAATCTTGAGTTTTCCTAGCTAGCAATGTGGTTATCCAAACAATGGAAAACAAAGGGAAACAAAGGAATATCATGATTTCCTACAACTAAGATATCCATGGGAAAATATAGGAATCGTATTTTACTTTCTCATGTTTCCCGTGTTTTTATCCAAACAGGCCCTTAAATCGACTCACAAAATCTTTGAGTTCACCCACACTGAAACACATCGACTGCATTGAATTAGACGATGGAGATTGTTTATCGTCCTAATATTTCATGAGATCGATCTTTAGATCATGGGTGAACCATTAGACGGTCGGGATCAAAGATCATGGTAGTGCCCTCAATCTCTTTCAGAAATCAGTGCATGTTCACTTAGATCTAGACCATAGATTTTATGCCTCTGATCAATAAAATATATGCAACAGTTTATACAAAAGTAGTTGATGAACGGTAATGATGTCTAATACATGCAATTTCCAATATATGGTTCATAAAAGAAGTGGTCAATTGATTGAACGGTTGAGATCAAGGATCAAAATATTGGTTTCGTTTTCGATTTTAGGCATGATCGAAACCAAAAATTTGAATGAAATTTTCGGCCATAATTTTGAATTTCGGTTGAAATTTTGGCCGAAAATTTTATTGCCATACATAATTTGATCAAAATTTCAGGGGTAGTTTTCGTTTCATTGAGGATCGAAACCGATGAATTTCGGCCGACAGTATGAATTATCGGCCGAAAGTTTGAAACACGGTTAGGATAGTTCCGCTTGTACAATCATTGGAGATTAATGATGACACCAGCACAAGAGGGTTTCAACCCGTCGGGTCAACTCGATCGGTCAAAGTCAAACGATCCGACCCGCCATAAGTTTGGGTTTGGGTTCAGATTTTCAGGTCCCAACCCATTAGGTCGGGTTTAAAATGCTGACTCATTTATTTTAAAGTTCCACTCAACTATTGAATTGTTTATTATTTAATTTCCAACAACATTACTCATATACCCAACATAAAAAATCACCAAAATTTTAGATACCCAAAATTAAAAATCATCCCAAGATAATAAAAAAAACCTACCAAAACTTTTAGATACCCAAAATTAAAAATCATTCTAAAATTTAGTTATTAATCTTTGAACATGTAGATTGAAGGTTTTGTTTACAAGAATAATTGCATGGTTTTCCACAAATCCTCCATTGGTTGAGTATTCGTTCAAACGTTGACATACTTTAATGGGGGAATTACCCATCTGATGGGTCTTGAATCCGATGGGTGAATGAAGGGCCTTTTAGAAGAGTACCTTTAAATCCACCCACCGAATCTTTGAGTCCACTCACGCTGAAACATGTTAATTGAATCGAATCGAATGATGGAGATCATTTATCCTCCCAATCCTTCAGGAGATCGATCTATAGATCATGGCAATACCAGACGGTCGATTTTTTATTTCACGTTGCACACATCTTAGAAAAGTGACTTTAACATCACGTGCATGCTTAAAATTGAGTTTAAGGTCACTTTTATGGGTGTGTACCACATGAAATAAAAAAAATTATTGGCTGATGGTACACCCATGATCTAAAGATCGATCTCATGAAATAATGGGCCGATAAACAATCTCCATTGTATGATTCAATGAAGTCGATGTGTTTCAGCATGGGTGAACTCAAAGATTTTGTGGGTGGATTTAAAGGTACTCCTTTTAGAATGGTGGTGGTAAAGCTATAATGGTATGACTTGTAAAGAAAGGTGAATGAAGGGCCTTTTCGAATGGTTTTAAACGATAATGACATGACTTATAAATATAAATGAATGAAGGGCCTTTTAGAATGGTGATATTTTTAGAATATTGGTTTCATTAAGGGCAAAATAGTCGTTTTAGTCTATCAACTCACGGCTAGTTAACAGTGAGAGTATATGAAACAGAAACACAAAAGTAAGGACTATAGAATAAATACCCATAACTCAGGGGGTTTGATGCAATATCGGGATATCGCAGGGGGAATATGCCAAAAAACCCATAGATTGCTGGAAAGTAGGCACAAATACAAATAAAAAATAAAGATTACAGTGGACCGTTTAAAGATGGTAGACTCCAATTCCTCTTTAAAGATGGTCAGACTCAAGTCCTGCAGGAGTTCTGTTCTACACTTTTCATACCCTTTGCAGCTATTCACTGCCCTATTTTATAACAAATTGGTAACTGCTATAACCGCTAATAACTTGTTATAACTGCAACAACTGATGATACATGGCAATGGTCAATTACCAATTAACACTAGCTGAAATCCCACTAATTGCCACTAATTGTTGCTCATGGGCCATGGCCTGCGTGAGGAGCACGTGATCTCAGGGACAACAAAATCAAAGGATCCCTTGGCCTCAAGGGTTGAAGTTAGGGAAACACTGGTGGAAAGAGTGCCAAGTTTCCCATTTCGCATCTTCTGCTGGAACATTTTCCCACTGAACCAACACTTTGTGACCGCTTCATTACGACGTCGAATCATACGGCGATCGAGAATAGCATAAGGAGCAATTTGAAGTGTACCATCCGGGCCAAATGGAGGAAGATCAGTAGCAGTAACAGCTTTTGAACCGATCTTTTTCTTGCGGTAAGAAGACATGGAAAACAAAATTGAATCTGCGCCCCATCCGGTAGTTGTAGTCGATAAGCAACAAGCCCAATGCACTCAATGACTAGATAAGGCTCATAGAAGCGATGAGAGTTTTAAAGAACTGCGCAATGCTACTGAAAATTGCCGATCTGGTTGTAGACGGAGAAAAACTTAGTCCCCAGCTTGAAATTGGCTATCCACTGTGTGTTTGTCGGCATAGACTTTCATACGCTCTTCTACCTAACATAGATTATCTCATACTAGTGGTAATACTTGATCACGGTCTCGAAGCTCAAGATCAACATGATGAACACGAGATTCTCCTAAGTAAAGAGAAACCGAAGGAGGAGGTTGTCCATAAACAACTTCATATGGGAATTATTTTGTGGATTCATGAAAGGTGATTTTACCACCACTCTTTGCCCACGGTAACCAGCGTGCCCAATGGGTTGGTCTTTTTATTTATTTATTTATTTTTTGATCGATAAATTATAATTTCATTAAAAACCAAAGAAATTACAACACAAATAAGACCAAGCGAGCTTGGAAAAGAAAAACAAGAAAAAGAAAACAAAAATTGAAAAACGAGTGAACTCTCCAACCATTTTCAGCGACTGTCGAGCATGTGAGATTGACGGTTGGCTGCAGAGGGGGAAACGGATGACCACAGATTAATCGCACAAGAGACGTCGGCAATGAGAATGACAATATGCTTGAATTTTCCTTCAAAGATCGTGGAGTTGCGCTCTTTCCTAATAGTAGAGAAGATGTCGAGAAAGTAAACTGTGTAAAGGGCTGGATTTCCCGATGAGAATGTTGCTGAATTCACTTAGGAGGTCCGCACACGAAATAGGTAAGTAACTGATTATCTTCAGTTGAGCACGAAAGTGGTTCCAAATAACGAAAGTAGTAGAGCAGTGGAGAAAGATGTGATTTGCAGACTCCTCGTGAAGGCAACACAAAATACAACGATTAGGCATTTGGAGGCTGCAGCGTCTAAGAACATCAACTGATTTTATCCGGTTAATAGTAGCGAATCATGCAAAGAGCAGAGCTCTAAGAGGGCTTTAACTTTTCACACACTAGTGGAAGGGCAGGTAATAGTGGGCCTTCTCCATAACCTGTCAAAAGCTGATTTCATAGTGAAGTTACCATGCTTGCTTAACTAGATTCTAGAATTTTCTCCATAGCCAAGAATACGAGTGAGGCTGAGGTCTTCTAAGAGTTGGGCATATTTTGTTAAATGTATGTAAAGTACTGAACGATACATTCAATGTATCGTCCGATACATACCGGTTTTGGGCTCGGACGATACGTACCGGTTTTCCGGCATTTTGATCTATGATCCCAACTACCCACAATCAGCCAAGACGCTCCCTTAGTTTTGCTCAAAGCATAGATCGACCGATAAGGAGTTTTAAAGGAGTGGAACGTCACTCACTTGTCTTCCCAAAACTTGATGGTTTTGCCGTTGGAACAGTTGTAACTAATGTCTCTGAAGAAAGCCGGGGTGACAGTGAGGACTCCTTTCCACCAGCTCGAGCCCTTGTGTTTGCTTCTGAAGTTTGGATCCCAACCATTCCTAGAGTTGTTGTATTTGTTGTTTATCATAGATGACCAGGAAGAAACCCCGCTGTCGCCCATTTTCCAAAGCCATTTATAGAGAAGCGGCAAGTTCATTTGGTCAAGATTACGGATACCGAGACTCCCGTCTTGTTTTTACTGGCAGACCTTGTCCCAATTTTACATGTTAAGTTTTTTTCTCTCTTGGCCTCCGCTCCACATGAAATTGTTGATAATTTTCTCTAAGGTGACAATAATATTTCTGGAGCATTTAAACATGGAAAAAAAATAAACGGGAATGGAGGAAAGGGTGCTTTTGATGAGAGTAATCTTGCCAGCCATGGAGAGGGTTGAACCTTTCCAAATAGAAAGCCTAGACTCCATTTTTTCAATCAAAGGATCCCAAGCAAATTTTTTGGGCCATTGACACAAAAAGGAGGCCCAAATAA
Organism: Chloranthus sessilifolius; assembly: GCA_021018995.1. Lineage (NCBI taxonomy): Eukaryota > Viridiplantae > Streptophyta > Magnoliopsida > Chloranthales > Chloranthaceae > Chloranthus > Chloranthus sessilifolius. Next base: position 148,744,099 of record CM037584.1, on the reverse strand, counting down.
GTCGCTGGGATAGAGCCCGCCTCGCAACCAAAATAATGTATCAAAGTCGAGGTGGATTCCCATGAGCTTTGTCTTCGTCAAGTTCACCTTTTTCCCCATACACAATTCGAAGATCTTCAAAATCCATCTAATATGTAGGAGGTTATCGTTGCTAGCATCACAAAAAATGAGTGTATCGTCGGCAAACTACAAGTGGGAGATAGGCTGACAGTCTCTAGCAATAGAAAACCCGGTGATATCATTGAGATCAACTCCTCTATCCATGAATTTACTGAGACACTCCGCAATAAGGTTAAAGAGGAAGGGGGAGAGCAGATCACCTTGTCTGATACTCCTGGAGCCAGAGCAAAAAACCATTTGAAGAGTCGTTGATGAGCATAAAATATATGGGATTATTGGTACAACATTTGATCCACTTCCTCCATTTAAAGCTAAAGCCCATTTTCTACAGAATTTTTTCGATGAATGCCCAATGCACCCAATCAAAAGCCTTTTCCATGTCTAATATAATGATCAGGCCAACTTTCTTAGAGATGTGACAGGAATGCAAACATTCATGAGCCAAGACAGGCTCGTCCGTAATGTGGCAACCTTTTATGAAGGCCCCTTGAGAGGGGGAGATGAGGAGATCAATGACATGTCGGAAGCAGTTAAAAAGAGCTCTGGCTATAATTTTGTAGAGGCTTGTAACCAAATTGATGGGTCTGAAATCACCCATCATTTGGGCTCTGTCACACTAGGGATCATGGCGAAGAACTTCGCAGAGACATCACTGCTCAGATAAGGTTTGTCATGGAACTGGGAGAAGACAAGGAGAAGATTAGTCTTGATGATGTCCCAAAAACATTGAAAGAATTTTAAAGGGAACCCATTAGGCCCCGGGGCCTTATCTCCATCACCTTCAAAAACAACTCTTTTGATTTCTGCAAGGGAGAAGGGGGCTTCCAATGCTGCGCTCTGGGTTGAGGATATGCGATTGAAGGTCAACCCATCAGGGTAGGGCCTGGAAGTGAGTTCCTCTTGAAATCGCTCTTTGAAATGATCGACAACGGTCGTTTTAACCTCTGATTTGTCTAAAATCAATTGATCGTTGGAAAGGATGGAAGAGATCCAATTCCATCTATTTCTAGCATTGGCCACCATATGGAAATATTTAGGATTTTGATCCCCAACTTTGACTCACTTCTCTCTCGCTCTTTAGCGCCAAAACACCTCTTCTTCGTAAATTTTATTGTTGAGTTGGACTTTGAGACTATTGCGATTCAATTTGCTACTTGTATCGAGAAAACCCTGTGCTTCCTCTTTATGATTTAGGCATTCGAGTTTGCTTTGGAGACCCTTCTGAATAAGAGCAATGTTCCCAAAGTGATTCGTGTTCCAGTCTTTTAGTAATAGCTTGAGAACTCTTAGTTTATGCATAAATCTGTAATTAGTAGTTCCAGAGGCACTAATTTCCCTCCATTTGGTGGCAACGAGATCATGCAAAAAAGAGTTATTAAGCCAGGCCAACTCAAAACAAAAGGGCTTGGGACCCCAGAAATCAGCTTGAGAAGTAAGGAGAATAAGGATATGATCAGAAATCGATGCCGCCAACCCTTCGGAGCGAATAGAGGGGTAAAGATCTTCCTAGTCAGCCAAGAGGAGAAATCTGTCTATCCTACTCATGGTTGGAAGATCTTGGCCATTGGACCAAGTATAATGTGGTCCGGACATTGGGATGTCTAGAAGAGATGCCGTGGCAACAAAATCGGCAAAACCCCTCATATTGGAAGTAATCCAGCGTCTGCCAATTTTTTCTCCCACGAACCTGATGACGTTGAAGTCATCCCCTAAGATCCAAGGGATATCCCAGGTTCGCTGAACCCTCAAGAGCTCCTCCCAAAAAGCTAGCCTTAGTCTTGAGTCATTAGGACCGTAGATAACTGAAAAAGCCCAGATGACATTGTATTTTATAGACATGAATTTAACAGAAATTGAGCGCCTCTCGATGATGGTAGCCAATCTTTGAAGCTCCCACTTGTGCCACACTACAACAACCCCTTGTTGCGGAATCTCTCAGTTGCTGTGCTTTATTGGTTGGTGGTAAAAGTCATTTAAAAATCAAAGAAAGAGTAAAATAGGGGATGGAATCAGCACAACTAAGAAATCCTAGACTTGCAAGATACAGGGTCCATTGTAGCAAGTTTTGATAAGTAAGAGTTTGTCCCACAGGGAAAGGTGATCTACAGCTCCAAAGGAGCCATCTCTAGTAGTCCCTCCAGATCTGACTACAGATCTGGCAGTCCTAAGAGGAGGAAAGTTTAAGGTCACTTATTCTAAGTATTCTAAGGTACTCTAATGTCTAAACTATAGAAGGGGTTGAGAGGATGGATGGAGTGTGGAAAATAAATATAAAAGGATGAGAAGTATGTTATTGAGCCCAGATCAGAGGAGTTTTGTAACTCAGATTCAGATATGATGATATAGAAATCCTGTCCAATGGCTACATTATCACCACTGAGGAGAAAGGATTCAACCCATCACTCTGCCATGATTCAACCCTTAAGGTTATAACCTGTCCACTCAAATGGTCACAGACTATCCCATAGGGGAACCACAATCCAGGGATGGGTCAAAACATAATAAGTAAATCATTGCAGGCACTATTTCATCCAGGCTACCAGCTCAAGAATCTATAGGGAACCTCAACCTCTAAAGCTCTATGTGTGGGGCTAAGGCTGTATAGGACCATGATAGCCCAGACACATAGAACCAGCAAGCGATTGAGTACAACCTTCGATCTAGCTGTCCATTGCTTGAGTGAGGCTACAATGGTCCAGTCACAAGCCTACAATCTCTATAACCAGATCAGATCCAACATCTGATGGCGGATCTATATCAGTACAGGGGAGTCTGCCTCTGTATAATCTCCCACCAAGCTTCTACAAGCTCAGGTGTAAAGAAGAAGGATCCATCTTGGATCGGTGGACTAGAATCACCCTAAGGCTATAACCTGTCCACTTGAATGGTCACAGACTATCCCAGAGGCTATCCTCCTCACGGAGCCCAAGACAAAACAAGAATATTGCTGCCACCACCATGGTTACCAGGCTACCAGCTCAAGCTCCCATGGGGATTTCAGATCTAGTGGGTCCTGTGGTGGGACTAAGGCTGTATAGGACCATGATAGCCCAGACACACAGGTCACTTGGATCTGAATGGCCCTTAGAATCAGTCCTCCATTGCTTTGAAACACAGCCAAAGCAATGGCGGATCACAAGGCAGCAGCCTTGTACAGAGCATCTCACATTCAAACACAAATCCCACAAAGTACAGATCCTATTACAGATCTTCCATTAATCTGGTTCAAAATGCAGACAAAGACATAGCGAGCAAGTGCTGAACTATGGAGGGAAGGAAAAAGAAAAGGAAAACTACTTACAACTACAAAAAGAAAAACAAAACGATCTCAGATCAAGTCTCCAAGAAATGAGACGTGTTCCCAGCTATTCCAGGATGTAGAAAGAAAAGAAAGTCTAAGCTCCTGCAAACCTAAGCTAAGTGTGGGTATTTATAGCAGTGGTGTGGGGGCGCATTAGGGTTAGGTAAACCTAATTTTAACGATGCCACATGGCCAAATAGTGATCCTTCGATGCCTTGGGGCGCGTGCACGGAGATTTGAGCATGAGAGTGCGTGCCCTAATTGCTGGAAATTCTTGAAAAGTCCTCTGCTGAAGAGATGGAAGTTTGAGGTTCAGAGCTTCGCTAGGTAGCCATTGTTTCCCAGACTTGTCGCGTGGTAGCTCTTGCTCTTCACGAAGATGGTTTGACATTGAAGCTTCAGTCGTCGCGAGGTTAGCTTGGTTTGCTCTTCAGGAGTCGCGAGGTTGAGTAGACATCAGAGCCTCAGATGTCGCGGGGTTGGAGCTCGAGCAGTCGCGAGGTAGCTGCGCGATCGCTGGGTTGATCTTCGCGAGGATAGATTTGAATAGCGTGAGAACTTCTCTTTACTGGCCTTCACGAGGTACCTCGCGAGGCTATAATGGGTTCTGAACTGTGCAAGGTTCCAGGTCTTAACTGATCTTCTCGAGGATGGCATTGCCTTCGCAAGGATGCTTTCTTCTTGAATGGCGCGAGAACTGCGCGAGGAGTCTCCTAAAGCTCTCTCTTCTTAGCCGTTGTGAGCGAACTGCACGAGGTTGAGAGAGGTCTACTTTGAACTGCGCGATGTGTTCTACTCTTGAGCTTCGTGAGAGCTGCGCGAGTTTATGTTTCTGAAGCTCTTTAGTCAATCAACTGCACGAGAAGTTGTTGTAAAGGAAGCTCAGCTGGACTGCGCGAGGCTCATTTCAGGTCTGGATTCAGACTTCATCCTTCTGAGGGACTTCTGGTGCGAAAACAGGCTCTTTAGCAGGATTTTTGGCCTTATTTCACTGCTGGTTATTACCTACATAAAACACTTAATAAGGACTTATTAGGTGGTTATGGGTCTAATCAAAGTTTAAGTTAAGGGGTGAAAAGTGGTACTTTTCAGGTCTTAACACACCCCCAAACCTAATCTTTACTAGTCCCTTAGCAAAGCTACATTAAACCTACCATAAAAATTAAATGCCACTTTCGTAGGGAGCACGGATACATTTAGCATATGTACCAAGCCTTTTAAATCCCTAGGTGATCCCTAGTGGAGGAGTGAAGTCTCCTGAGGGTTTTCAGTGAAGACACCCACAAACTTCTTCAATGAAACAGTTAACAAAAGTGCAATATCATCCAAAGGCGCTATAAGGGCGACTTAGTTTACTCTTGAATCATTAATCATATAAGAAATTTAATTCATTGGTTGCACAAGAATTTAAATAGCATAAACTTCTCATGAATGCTCAAAGATTTCCAATCGCCAATCACGTAAAATCGCACAAGTGTGTGCCAGCACTGAGCCCATCCTTTGATCAAAAATTAGGTTAAGGTCATACATAGTGCATTCAAGTTCAGACTCAAAAACTTTGCAGGGCATACTCTCATGAGGGTTTTATTGAGGGGTTCATTTTCTCACAGGCTTAAGAGCAGTTACATCCCCCAAATGGGTCTGTAAGCATGAGCATAGGCAGAGTTCTTAAGTGCTGACATCATTGACAGTTCCTCACCATAGATTGGATAACTCTTTATCTTCACATGACAGCTCACTCAACTTTGGATCACAAGGGCTGTAATGTGGCTTATGGAGTGGTGTTGAAAGAATGGAGGGTTGAGAAGGGGTTCAAAATTGAGAAATCAGTAGGTGACAGAGGTGATTCATGACTTCACCTTCTTGAATTCAGCTCCCTTCATCTTCTTTGAGATTTTCAGATTTGAAGTGATCAGTTTCTCCTCTTGATTTTGATTCTCCAGTGAAAATTCCTCTTGACTCCTCCCTTACTCCTCTTCATTATTATTTTTATTTCTTTTTGATAGAATTTTCTTCTTTTTATTTTTGTTTCTGCTTTTCAGAAATGCCACTATGTTCTCAGTTGCCATACTGCCGGATTTGAGGTATTTCTTCCCATTCACTTAATGTTGACCATAGATAGTCCATTTCTAACCTTTTCTCCTTTACCTTCTGAATTCTCAGAGTGAGGGTAGGCTGAAGCAGGTTCGTAGGTTCAGGTTCAAGTACTCAGGTGTATTTTGAAGAAATTTAGGATTTGAAGCTCAAAGGGGGTATGGACAAGGGCAGTTGCTTAAGGGTTGGTCTTGTTAGGCTCAAACTGTCCAAGAGAAGGCCTTGATCCTTTCCTAAGTCTCATGAGTACTGTTAGTTGTTTCAACTTGGAGTTACCTAACTTCTAGTGAGCACAGTGACTCAGTCAGTCCTTAGAACTAGAAAGGTTGCCTTGGTTACTCCTCAAAAGATGGAAATTTTTTTATATAGGCCCAATTCTCACTGGTTATGGTCTTCCTTTGAACTTTTAAGTATGCCCTCACCTTTTTCTCTCTCTACTGATTCACTAAGTGCTGATACAAGTAATTTTACTTGGTGATATTAACGTGGAAATGTAGAATATTAAAAGTTTATAATGTCAAAAGTTTGCAGAAATTTTAAATCTCTTATTTTCATGATTCTTTAAGTGAACAGAGGTCCATTTCCATATTACTCAGATGAGTCTGCTACACTTAGGTTAACTATTCCATTGGCAGGGTCTGCCTGCCACACCCCCAAACCTATGAGGAGCAGTGTCCTCACTGGTGCAAAGGTGTTTGTGCAGCAGATTATTAAAGCATAAAAGACCAGAACAAGAAACAAAACACACAACAGAATAGAGAACAGTACAGAATAGCAGAAAAGAAAATTTCATTAAAACTATATTAAAAAAAGAAAATTACAAAAAAAAAAGGGAGGAAGAAAGGAGAGAGGGATCAGGGGTGAGGGGGTTGAGAGGGTGGGGGAGGGGGAGGGGTAGAGGGGGTAGGGGAAGGTGTGGAGGGGGCAGGGGATGGTTCTATCTTTCTCTTTTTCTGCGGTGGCTGGAGCTTTTCCTCCTCCTCCTTAGCCAGGATTTGCAGAACCTCCTTGTATTCATCCCAGAGGGGTTGTAGGGGATCCGAATCTTTAGGTGGTGGCGGATCCAACCACATCGGGTAAAACTTGTTAGGCAGCGCATTCGGCTTGTCATCTGCCATGGTTAGGAGTAGGGAAGGGCCGCTAAGGTGAGAGGAGAAAGGATGCTACGAATATGAAAGGGGCTCCCTGTGTATTTAAAGGTGAGGATGGTGGAAGATGAATCAGTTGAATAACATCCAAGTTGTCGCAATTAATTGAGAGTGAGTTGGGAAACGTCAAGTCCCAACAATCAGCATGAGAAATGACAAATGCATTAGACTCGCACAGCTGGGTAAGGGGATCACGAGATAACTGAATCGCGCGATTATGGAAGTTAGAGCTTGAAGTGCGTGGGAGATTCTGCAGCATTGAAGCTCGTGACAGCGAAAGAAATGGTCTATGCAAATTGCGCGAGAGCTTCCCAAATCACAATTTGGAATGCGCAAGGGCTTAGTGCCAAACAGGGGCACTATAGTTAGTGCAGCCTACTCATAAAAAATATTCAATTAATATGCATTCAAATTCGAAAATCAGCAATTCACAGAAGAAGAAGAATAAATCCTACCCATCCCACCTGAACTCTATCCAGCTCAACGTAATCAGCCTCCACACAACCACTAAAATTTCCTAAAACTTATGGAAGAAACAAAAGTAGTATAGTACAACATGGACACAACTGTGGGTCAGGTAGATGTGGGGGTCCCATGAAAATGAATAGTGTGCATAGGGTCAGTAGGTTGTTCAATGCAAGGCTTAAGCCTCTGACCATTCACTTTGAAGGTCCTCCCATACTTGGGATCCTTGATTTCCACAGCACCAGATGGGGAAACGTTTAAGATAACATAGGGACCTTCCCATCTGGATTTTAATTTGTCAGGAAAGAATTTTAGTTTGGAGTTGAATAACCACACCTTACCACCCGGTTCGAGGCTTTTTCTCAGCAAACCCTTGTCAAAGAAAGCTTTAGCCCATTCCTTGTAGATCCTGACATTGGTGTAAGCATCCATCCTTAGCTCATCTAATTCAGACAGCTGCAATGACCTGTGATGACCAGTAAAAGTTAGGTTCATATTTAAATTCTTAATGGCCCAATAGGCTTTATGTTCTAACTCTACTGGGAGATGGCAAGCCTTGCCATAGACCAGCCTGAATGGGGACATTCCAATGGGAGTCTTATAGGCAGTCCTATAAGCTCACAGTGCATCATTGAGCTTATCAGCCCAATCTTTCCTATCAGTCCGAACTGTTTTCTCAAGGATGTGCTTGATCTCCCTATTGGAAATTTCAACTTGCCCACTTGTTTGTAGGTGGTAAGGAGTAGCAATCCTATGGGTCACAGAATATTTCTTGAGCAAGCTCTCGAAATTCCTGTTGCAGAAATGGCTACCCCCATCACTGATAATAGCTCTAGGGGTTCCAAATCTTGAGAAAATGTTCTGCTTTACAAATTTGAGGACCACCTGGTTATCATTGGTTCTTGTGGCAATGACTTCTACCCATTTGGAAACATAGTCCACTGCCACTAAGATGAAATGGTAACCATTAGAAGGAGGAAAGGGGCCCATGAAGTCTATTCCCCATACATCAAACAGTTCTACAACAAGGATAGGCTGCAAAGGCATTGAATTTCTTTTAGACAGCCCTCCTAATTTTTGACATCTCTCGCATGCCTTGCAGTGTGTGTATGCATCTTTGAATAAAGAAAGCCAGTAAAAACCACACTGCAGGACCTTGTCAGCTATTTTTCTCCCATTAAAGTGGCCTCCATAGGCATTTTCATGGCACATGGCCAGAATACTGGGGATATCACTTTCGGGGACACATCTTCGGATGATTTGGTCAGCACAGTACTTGTATAGGCAAGGTTCCTCCCAGAAAAAATACTTGACCTTTGAGAAAAACAGGTCTTTGTCCATTTTGGTCCAGTGGGGAGGAGTCTTTGCTATAACTAGATAATTAACAATGTGTGCAAACCAAGGGACTAAGGATTGGATGGCAAATAATTGCTCATCCGGGAAGGCATCATTTGTAGGGCCATCCAGGCATTTCTCTAAGATAATTCTAGACAAGTGGTTAGCCACCACATTCTCCACACCCTTTTTGTCCTTGATTTTGATGTCAAACTCCTGTAGCAGGAGTATCTATCTAATCAGCCTAGGCTTAGCATCTTTCTTGGACAGTAGGTACTTCAATGCTGAATGATCAGTGAAGATTATAGTTTTAGATCCTAGTAGGTAGGCTCTAAATTTGTCAACAACATAAACAACTGCTAAAAGCTCTTTCGCAATTGTGGTATAGTTCAGCTGAGCTTCGGCAAGTGATTTGCTGATATAAGCAATGACCACAGGTAGCTTATCTTTTCTTTGGCTCAAAATAGCACCTATTGCCAAGTCTGATACATCACACATCACCTCAAAAGGTAGGGTATAGTCTGGTGTTTAGAGTAGAGGGGCAGAGGTGAGGCGTATTTTCAATGTTTCAAAAGCCTTAAGACAGTCAGCAGAAAAGTCAAAGGGCACATCCTGGCAGAGCAGGTGGCACAATGGCTTGGCAATTTTGCTGAAGTCCTTAATGAACCTCCTGTAAAATCCTGCATGCCCCAGGAAGGATCTGATTTGCTTGACTGTTTTTGGAGGGGGCAAATTGGCAATGAGGTCCACTTTGGCCTTGTCTATCTCAAGCCCTTCTTTAGAGACTATATGGCCTAACACAATGCCTTGTGTTACCATGAAGTGGCTCCTTTCCCAGCTTAAGACCAAATTAGTCTCCTCACATCTTTGTAAAACTAGGCTGTGGTGTTGTAGACACTGGCCAAAACTGTCCCCAAAGACAGAAAAATCATCCATAAAAATCTCCAAAAACTTGTTAATCATATAAAAAAATATGGCATACATACACCTTTGAAAAGTGGCTGGCGTATTACAAAGTCCAAAAGGCATCCTTCTGTAAGCAAAGGTGCCAAAAGGACAGGTAAAGGTAGTTTTCTCTTGGTCTTGAGGATGCGCAGGGATTTGGTTGTACCCTGAGTATCCATCAAGAAACAGTAAAAAGCTTTTCTAGCCAACTTGTCCAAAATTTGATCAATGAAGGGGAGAGGGAAATGGTCCTTTCTGGTTTTAGAGTTGAGCTTCCTATAATCAATGCACACTCTCCAGCCAGTGGTCTCTTTGGCTGGCCTCAACTCTCCAGTTTTAGTCTTAATCACTGTTATGCCAGATTTCTTGGGCACCACTTGGATAGGGGCCACCCAATGAGAATCAGAGATGGGGTAAATCACCCCTGCATCTAGCAATTTAATGATCTCCTTGAGGACCACTTCCTGCATGTGAGGATTTAACTTCCTCTGTATTTCTCTGGAGGGTAGTGCTCCCTCCTTAAGATGAATCCTGTGCATGCAGATTGATGCATCTATTCCTCCCAGATCGGCAATGGTCTAACCAATTGCCTTCTTGTGCTTCCTCAAAATTGTTAGTAATTCCTCTTCCTGCTCATTGGTAAGGGAGGAAGAGATAATCACAGGAAGCTTATCACCTTTCTCACGGAAGGCATATTTTAATGTTTCGGGAAGCTTCTTGAGTTCCAGATCAGGGGCTTGTTGGGTGGATGGCAGAATAGGTGCATTGGAGGTTGGAGGAAGAGGCAGCAATGTAGGTTTCCAACTGGAATGCTGCACTGAGCCCACATAAGACTTCAATATGGTCATGTATTTTGATACCACATTTGGGCTCTCTTCCTCCACCATGTCCCAAATTTTAACTAAATTCCTGACAATGTTGCCCCACTCCAGCAGAGTGGGCAATTCCTCTTCTACAATTTCCTCTAGTACATCCACTGCAAAGCTCTCCTCATTGTCCATCTGAGGATACTTTGCCTTTGTATACATTCGCTCAACTTTCATATGTCTAAAAGTTACCTCCATTACTCAGACACTGCATTGAATGCATGCATTGGCTACAAGAAAGGCACCAATATAATGGTATGAGATTTGGGCTATTGCAGCACCCCATGACCAAGACTAAGAAGTCAGCAGGGTAGAAAAACTTATCCACTCCCACTAAGACATCCTCAACCATTCTCGAGGTCTCCTCTCGCACCTATCACCATCATTAGCACAATGGGGTAGCTTTCTCCCCCAAACCTAGTTGCGATATACACCAGATGGCAACAAAGTTAACACCGGCTCCAAGGTCTAAAAGGGCTTTTCCAATTGTATGGTCTCCAATTACACAAATGAATAGTGGGTATCCTGGATCTTGCAACTTCTCGCATTGATATGTTAAATACGTAATTCATCAGTATCGCTTGCAAAGACCTTTTGGACACATGGCCTCTATCCTTTCTCTTTGGGTGCAGAGGTCTTTCGTGAACTTTGCATAGGTCGGGACTTGTTTAATTGCCTCAGCGGTAAATTGATTTTCACCGAAGGTCTCCATCATTTCCTCCATCTCGGGCATTCCCTTTATCAAAAGGGAGGACCTTCCAAAGCTTAGGAAATGGCGGGGTCTTGTTGGTTCCTCAACTGCTAGCCCATGACTAAACTTCTGTTTCTTTCTTTTTTCATATTTTTCTCCCTGCTGAGGCTCAACTACAACCTCTTTATTTTTCTCTTGCTGCAAGGTGGCAGGCACTTCTTAGCTTTGTGGTCCAATGGCATCTCTATCATGATCATTTGCATCATCTGTGAAAATGGCCTCTGCTGGTCTATTACCCACCTGGTTGTCTACCAGCCAGCCAGACCTTAGGGTAGTGACAGCATTGGTGTCCTCAAACTTTGAGGAAGGTTCCTCAATTAAAAACTGACCCTTGGGGTTAGCAATTGGTTGGCAGGGCAACCTCCCTTCATCTCTCCTAGCCAAGGCATTTGACATTTGGCTTATCTGTTCTTCCATTTTCTGGAGGCTCTGACCATGAGAGTCCACAGTCTGAGCCAAGGATCTCAGGTTTTGCAATGAAGTCAAGACCTGGTCCTCAAAGGAAACATTTCTTGGTTGAGAAGGGGGTAAGACCAATTGATTTTGTTGATGATGGTGCTGGAAGTTAGACCTAGGGGCATTCCCTTGATTGAACTGCTACTGTGGCCTTTGTGATAGGGCCAACATCTGCTGGGGCTGCATGTAGTTGTCTTGCCTCCACCTCAGATTTGGGTGGTCTCTCCATTGGTAACCAGCATTTTGGTGCTGATATCCATATGGTTGTCTATTGTAGCCCCCAGATTATTGTTGGCCATAAGATTGAGTAGTAGCAGCATATTCCAAAACCAATTCAGGAAATTGCCCTGCAGATGGACATTCCTCCACTGTGTGCTGTGGGGACTGGCATATCAGACATGCCTCTACCACATTAGCAGCCCTTTTGGGTTGCATCACAGTCAGTAATTTGTCAAACTTCATAGAGAGGTTTGCCATCTGCAGCTGCAGGTCATTGTTCCCAAACACCTCATAAACTTTTCCTCTTGATCCAGCAGCAGGCCCCACCTTTGACTCGCTTTCGACGCTTCTTGCCAGGGATGGCTTTTGAAAAGCATTCTCACTAATCACCTCAAACAATTTCCATGCCTCCTCAGCAGTCTTGTGCATGTAGGATCCACCACAAGAGGCATTGATCATATCTCTATTTTTCTCATCAATCCTATTGTAGAAGCTTTGTACAAGCTGCCACTCTGGGATCTTGTGGTGAGGGCGTTGTTTGAGCATTTCTTTAAACCTATCCCAGGATTGGTTAAAATCTTCAGTTGGGGATTGAGCAAAAGCAAGAATCTCTTTCCTCAACTGGCTAGTTTTGGTTTCAGGGAAGAACTTGGTCAGGAACTTGGTCGGTAGGTCTGTCCATGAAGCAATGCTATTGTTGGGAAGAGTGGTCAACCAGGTACTGGCCCTATCCTTCAGAGAGAAGGGAAAGAGTCTGAGCCTAGTAGCCTCAGGTCCCAAACCAGCGATATTAAAAGTGGTGCACAAGGCCAAGAACTGGTCAATATGCTTGTAAGGGTCCTCCTTGCTAAGCCCATGGAAAGAGGGAAACATCTGGATGATTGAAGTTTTGATTTCATAGTTCCCCTGAACATCAGGGAATTGAATGCTAAAAGGGGAGTTATAGTCATCCGGAGCATTCAACTCCTTGAGGGTTCTGGGTTATTCCTCACCCATAATTGCTGTCACAGATTCACTTGGGGGCTCTCCTGTGGTGTGCCTGTCTCTTCTAAGTCTCCTTCCCCTTTCTAACTCAGGGTTAAGAGGCTCTAAAGTAGGGCTGAGAGATCTCCTCCCTAGCATACAAGCACACCAGCAGCAAGGAAAACTTCTTGCAGGCACATTGCAAAAGAATATCTGTAAAATTAACACATTTATCTAACTAATTTACAGCTATTAAAAGAATACATTCAAAACTATCCTAGATATTGCTAGGAAATTTTTTTAAGAAAGATAGACAGAGTTTTAAAAGTCAGAGAGTTTGCAAACAGAGGTAGCTAAGCTCTAATTGCAGTCCAACTGTCCTTCACTGCTGCTGTCTAGATCTGCAAGAAAGGTTTAAAATTATATCAGCAGCATCAATTATTCACATTTGCAAAGAATACTAGGAATACAAAAACTAAGGGTCTACTAATAGATCATCTGTCCCCGACAGCGACGCCAAAAACTTGTTGCAGAATCTCTCAGTTGCTGTGCTTTATTGGTTGGTGGTAAAAGTCATTTAAAAATCAAAGAAAGAGTAAAACAGGGGATGGAATCAGCACAACTAAGAAATCCTAGACCTGCAAGATACAGGGTCCATTGTAGCAAGTTTTGATAAGTAAGAGTTTGTCCCACTGGGAAAGGTGATCTACAGCTCCAAAGGCGCCATTATCACCACTGAGGAGAAAGGATTCAACCCATCACTCTGCCATGATTCAACCCTTAAGGTTATAACCTGTCCACTCAAATGGTCACAGACTATCCCATAGGGGAACCACAATCCAGGGATGGGTCAAAACATAACAAGTAAATCATTGCAGGCACTATTTCATCCAAAGCTACACTCAAGAATTCATAGGAACCTCAACCTCTAAAGCTCTATGTGGGGCTAATATGTATAGGACCATGATAGCCTGCACATAGAACCAAAGAAGTTTATTGAGTACAACCTTCGATCTAGCTATCCATTGCTTGAGTGAGGCTACAATGGTCCAGTCACAAGCCTACAATCTCTATAACCAGATCAGATCCAACATCTGATGGCGGATCTATATCAAGATAGAGTCGCCTCAGACAATCTCCCACCAGGCTTCTACAAGCTCAGGTGTAAAGAAGAAGGATCCATCTTGGATCGGTGGATTAGAATCACCCTAAGGCTATAACCTGTCCACTTGAATGGTCACAGACTATCCTAGAGGTTATCATCCTCACGGAGCCCAAGACAAAATAAGAATATTGCTGTCACCACCATGGTTATCAGGCTACCAGCTTAAGCTACCATGGGGATTTCAAATCTAGTGGGTCCTGTGGTGGGGCTAAGGCTGTATAGGACCATGATAGCCCAGACACACAGGTCACTTGGATCTGAATGGCCCTTAGAATCAGTCCTCCATTGCTTTGAAACACAGCCAAAGCAATGACGGATCACAAGGCAGCAGCCTTGCACAGAGCATCTCACATTCAAACACAAATCCCACAAAGTACAGATCCTATTATAGAACTTCCATTAATCTGGTTCAAAATGCATACAAAGACATAGCCAGCAAGTGCTGGACTATGGAGGGAAGGAAAAAGAAAAGGAAAACTTCTAACAACTACAAAAAGAAAAATAAAACGATCTCAGATCAAGTCTCTAAGAAATGAGACGTGTTCCCAGCTATTCCAGGATGTAGAAAGAAAAGAAAGTCTAAGCTCCTGCAAACCTAAGCTAAGTGTGGGTATTTATAGCAGTGGTGTGGCGGCGCATTAGGGTTAGGAAACCCTAATTTTAACGATGCCACGTGGCCGAATAGTGATCCTTCGATGCCTTGGGGCGCGTGCACAGAGATTTGAGCGTGGGAGTGCATGCCCTAATCGCTGGAAATTCCCGAAAAGTCCTCTGCTGAAGAGATGGAAGTTTGAGGTTCAGAGCTTCGCTAGGTAGCCATTGTTTCCCAGACTTGTCGCGTGGTAGCTGTTGCTCTTCACGAGGATGGTTTGGCATTGAAGCTTCAGCCGTCGCGAGGTTAGCTTAGTTTTCTCTTCAGGCAATCGCGAGGTTGAGTAGACATCAGAGCCTCAGATGTCGCGGGGTTGGAGCTCGAGCAGTCGCAAGGTAGCTGCGCGATCGCTTGGTTGATCTTCACGAGGATAGATTTGAATAGCACAAGAACTTCTCTTTACTGGCCTTCGCGAGGTACCTCGCGAGGCTATAATGGGTTCTGAACTGTGCGAGGTTCCAAGTCTTAACTGATCTTCGCGAGGATGGCATTGCCTTCGCAAGGATGCTTTCTTCTTGAATGGCACGAGAACTGCGCGAGGAGTCTCCTGAAGCTCTCTCTTCTCAGCCGTTGTGAGCGAACTGTGTGAGGTTGAGAGAGGTCTGCTTTGAACTGTGCGAGACTGAACGATGTGTTTTACTCTTGAGCTTCGCGAGAGCTGCGCGAGTTTATGTTTCGGAAGCTCTTTAGTCAATCAACTGCGCGAGAAGTTGTTGTAAAGTCTTGGGAAGCTCAGCTGGACTGCGCGAGGCTCATTTCAGGTCTGGATTCAGAGTCCATCCTTCTGAGGGACTTCTGGTGCCAAAATAGGCTCTTTAGCAGGATTCTTGGCCTTATTTTACTGCTGGTTATTACCTACATAAAACACTTAACAAGGACTTATTAGGTGGCTATGGGTCTAATCAAAGGTTAAGTTAAGGGGTGAAAAGTGATACTTTTCAGGTCTTAACACCCCTCAGTACGAATAACATCTAGGGCAGACCACTCCCACCATCTGCCACGAAGCACCGATCTGAGATTGGCATCAACATAAACATCACACCTGGTTTCCTGAAGAGTGAAGAGGTTGGGCTTGAATTCAGCTATCTTATCTTTAATAATACTGTAGTTCATGGGGTCTCCAAGATCCCTTACATTCTAGTTGATAATCTTTAACTGCATAAAAAAGAACTTGTTACCAAGAAATGAAGATCACAAAACCAGAAGGCTGACCTTGACATTACATGGCGGACCGTGCTTTGCCGATACACCCGTTGTGAAGAGGGTGAGAAACAGAGTTAGTACAAGATTGCCGACGAACGTGACCAGTGGTGAGAGGGCGCCTTTGAGAAGAGTCCCCCAACCCATCATCGAAGAAGTTGCGGAATTCATGTTGCGACCCATTAAAGACCTACCATACTTCTTACCAATTTTATCAAGGCCCCTCTCGAGTAAATGATTGGGATCATCTTGAGATTTCACTGTAGAGTGAGAAGTGGAGCCATGAGTCTCAATTGAACAGTGGCTTGAGGAGCTGCTATAGGGGTTTTGGGCTCTGTTAACCTTTTGGTCGCCGGGTAAAATTGAACCAATCTGGCTAGAGGAAGCGGGTTCCCAAGGCGAGTCTGGTGGGGAAGAAGCCTTGAGATAAGTAAGGGGATTAGTGGATGGACCATTGGATTGACCAAGCTTGTAGTTGTTGCTGCTGGTCTTTATAGCCAATAGATGCGGTGATGGGCCAGTGTCAGCTTCAGTGTTTGCCAAATGGTTTTTGAGATGGTCGCTCAAAACCATGGATGACAGATTTACCCTCGGATTTGAACTAGTGATAAATCTACTCCGGTCATGGGAAGATTGTGCGTGCCAGCTGGAGCGAAGCATCACCTCCCTGTTAGCTATCTGAGGCCCAATGAAAGTCAAGTCTCTTGAACGGTAGAAGGCTCACAATCCATAATTGAGCGGGTTTCGAATTCGTGAAGTAGAAAATTTGAATCTTTTAGAAATTCAAAAGAAGCCGTGTTGCCACGTGTCGCGTTAATGTAGGACATCGATAAATGGTCACCTTCCGATTCAGCGACATGCTTCATCTGAGAGGAAAAAAAGTTGTCTTCTCTAGTGACATGTTGTGATCGAGGTTGAATCTCACCATCACTTTCTGGTTTAGTGATGTGTGTCATTCGAGAGGCAAGAAAATCGTCTTCTCCAGTGTCCTGTTTCTACTGAATTTGGATCTCACCATCGACGTTCTGTGTGCCATGCATCATCCCCTCATGTAGTGATTCCCAAGACCCAACATCAGACATTCTTTCCTTAATGTTGTTGACTAAGATTTGTTCCCAATCATCATGCCTCATGTCACTACTCTGCTCGGCCGAATTAAATGTTAAAATTATAAAATACAAAAAAAAATAAGAAAATGAAAGAGAGAAGAAGAAAACAAATGGCCACAATCGATTACATTGTTTACGGTTTGTTACAATATTCTCATACAAGAAAGTGTATAAATAAGATTACAAATATAACCGTCAGCGGTTATCTAGAAGTAGGAATGAACATGGGTAAGCGGATAATTATCTAATAAGGTATATTCTAATACTCCCCCTTAAGTTGGAATGTGAATGTGAGAACATCCAACTTGAAAGATAAACAGTTACGCAATTACGTAACAACCACAGAGATTCACGATATATCTCTCAAACTCAATCTTACTTGTTGGTGGTCACCCGCTTGTCTATGAAGTCCATTACTGTCGCATCCCGCTCATCTTAGAGTCTGTCGGAGCCGGTGGCTAGATCAAGTCTGTCATGATCTCTCCCAACTACAAATCATATTACAAGTCTCTTTAAAGAGATCTTGAAAAAATAAAGAGTCAGAGAAAATGTGAGAAAAGACATCCACATAGATATAGAAGGCCAGAGAAAATGTGGGAAAAGACATCCACATAGAATATAGAAGGCTAGAGAAGATATAGGAAAAGACATCCACATAGAGTATAGAAGGCTAGAGAAGATATAGGAAAAGACATTTACATAGAGTATAGAAGGCTAAGAGAAAATATGATAGTGGAAGCAATGCCAGGATCATGGCTCTAAAACCATGTTAAAATTATAAAATACAAAAGAAAATAAGAAGAAGATGAAAGAGAGAAGAAGAAAACAAATGACCACAATCGATTACATTATTTACGATTTGTTACAATATTCTCACACAAGAAAGTGTATAAATAAGATTACAAATATAACCGTCAGCGGTTATCTAGAAGTAGGAATGAACATGGGTAAGTGGATAGTTATCTAATAAGGTATATTCTAATATTAAAAAAGATATTATGGCCCTTCTTGCTGGTTAATGAAGGAGAAATGGGGGAGGAGGATCCTCTAGTTCGAATTCTATAGTGACTGGATAATTGAGTGAGTCCTTCGAAATCCAGAGAAGCCAAGGGATGTCTATCCAGGATGCACAAGAGATGTGAATGTGGGCATAGGAGAGGTCTGTGAGATTTAGGGTTTTCTGATCAATTTTGTCTAAACTGCCCCACAATTGGCCAATCTCCATGAAAACAGCTTCAAGCCAGAAGTAAAAAGGCAATCCCCTTAATCAAAACCAGGCGAAATTTCCGAAGGTGCAGTCATTAGCTGCTTCAAGTTCAATGTTCCAAGAACATAGGTTGAAGCACACCTCTTGGCAACTCCAGCCATTTCTGAATTGTTTGAGGATTCAATGTTTGTCATCTACTTTGCCGAACTCGAATAAAACAGAGTAAGAGTTGATGGAATTGATAAGCAAACTTGGGCAATCCTAGTCAAGTTTTGCTCGCTGAAGAAGCTGATTTGTCGGTGGTGGAGGCTATGATGCGAAAATTTGAGAGCCACGACGCCCATCCTTCGCCTGTCGACAGCTCTAGGGTTAGGTTAGCGGCCAATGATCTTTTGGTGGAGCAATCAGCCAAGCTTCTTTTTGCCTCAGAGCAGCTTATGCTTTTGAACTTGCGTCCCCAAATTGACCAATTGTTTGAGATATTGGCAGCCTGGGAAGCGGAGAGGTTGGGTTTGGAAATAGATTTTCTCTCATTTCAGACTGCTCCAGTACTTCGGTGGGCTTTGCATTTGCTGTTGAGGCACCATTGACGGTGGGAGAAGTTACAATAGTTACACTTTTGACAAAGCCAATCTCCATTTTTCTTCAGCTTCGTTAATCTCAGGGGTTCATTCTGAATCTTGTCTAGGCTCTAATAAAAAGCTCGATCTAATAAAAAGCTTGATCTCTCCATCATCTATTGCAGAGCTCCTGCCAGCTTGGCCAGTTTGTTCTCCACTGTCCGTTTTGCAGCGCCGACAACTGATTGAATGGTAGGCAGTGTTGTCTAAATGGCTTCTGATTGAAATCTGTAGGGCATCGCTCGATCAGTCAAAATGGCTGTCGCTCCATCTTTCTTCTTCGTCTGTAGGGTAGTTTTGAATTTAGGGTTTAGGGTTTTTGGTTTCCCAATGGGTTGGTCTTGCTCCCGTGAAATAGTGTAATTAGGTCTCGATGTACTTCTTTATGATTTTCATTTGTCCATCAGTTTGCAGGTGAAAGGATGTGCTCATGTTGAGGGTGGTGCCTTGAAAAGACGAGTTCTTGCCAAAAATTGCTAGTAAAAATCTGGTCAGGAAATCTTTTTGGTAAATAAAAATGTCATAAAAAAACTAAGATGAAATTTCACAAGCGTGGCTGAAATGTATGATTCGTTAGTGATTGGAGAGTAGTGGGAGCATTAGTTAAGACAAATGGCATGACTAGAAATTCATAATGGCCTTCGTGTATGTGGAAAGCAGTTATCACGAATTCAGATTTGATGATACTCAGACCTTAGATCAAATTTTGAGAAATAAGTAGCGCCATGTAATTCATCTAGTAATTCATCCACAATAGGAATAGGGAATTTATCCTTGACAGTTATACGATTAAGGGCGCTGTAATCTATGCACATCCTCCCAAGTGCCATCATTCTTTCGAACTAGACGTATCAGTGAAGAGTAAGGACTACTGTTGGGTCAGATGATGCCTGATTAAAGCATTTCGTTCACAATGTTTTTCCACTTCCTGCTTTTTGTATGGGTAATATGATAGGGTCGAACATTAGTGGGTTTGCTATATATTTGCGTCAAGTTCAATGCAATGATCTTGGGTTGGACGTGGGAGTAAACCAGATGGCTCCCTAAACATGTCTCCAAATGAATCTAGGAGGCTTTGTAGACATGTAGGGGCCCTGTGTTTGTTTGTATCTGCTGTGATAGAATGCAAGGCATATACGTCAATATAGCTGTGATGAATCTCTTTTTCCATTCCGATCAATTATATTGGATGCTGGAGAGGAAAGTTGGCCTTGCAGAATATATTCCTTGCCCTTGCGAAAGATACTCTTGCGGAATTGGGAAAAATTTCATTTTATCTCATCCAATGTGGCGAGCCGGGGTAGGGTGCTAACCATCGATCAGCTTATTGTTAGTGGGAAGGTGTTGCACAACAGGTGCCCTATGTGTATGGGGGTGGAGTCGTCCATTCCCCATCTCTTTATTCACTGTTGGGTGGCTACCGAGATTTGGTGCACGATCCTGAAATCCTTTGAGATTTTGTGGGTGATGCCCGAGAGTATTTCACATCTTGATATTTTGTAGCAGGGCCCTCATTTCGAAGCTAGGTGGGTGCTTTTTGGCGGGTGGCTGTCTTTGCTACTCTGTGGGGAATTTGGCTAAAGAGGAATGCTCGAGTTTTCAACCGCAAGCGTCGGCCTATTGCGGCAATCTTGAAATCGATTTGAGATCTGATGTATCCGAGGGTGCCTTCTATTCCTGAGATGGAATAGGGCAGGGAGTGCGGCGCGGTCTAGTTTATGCTGATCTGGGTGGTCCCCCCCCTTTATTTTTCTATGGTTTTTGTGCGGTTTCTTCTTTCTGCCGGCTTCTTGTTTGGTGTCCGTTTTATCATGTAAAGTTCCCAGCCCCTCGCTAGTGTTTTTATGAATTTTTCTTACCGATCCCAAAAGAAAAAAAAAATAAAAAAAATGTAGCGAGCCATTCCGCACCAAATACAACATCACAACCATCAAGGGATAGAACATGACAATCAATTGAACATTGTCGATCCTGTAATGTAAAGTTTAAGCTAGAACACATACGGGGCTATGAAGTTCATTACCATCGGCGACAACTACTTCAAATTTGTCAGGAACCTTCATTTGATATCCTAAGGCTTTTACGGTTCTATGGGTGACCAAGTTATGTCTTCTGCCGAAGTCCAATAGAATGTGAACTTGTAATTGTTTGATAGTACCGATGATGGGCATTATTGTATCTTCTATGATTACTGCATCCTCTGGTTCGGTGCCAAACTTCCACCAGTTATAAGGTCCAATTGTGCCTTCCATGTATGAACTGGAACAGATTTTTCATCCTAATTGTAGCATACACCTAATCGTCGACTTTCAGCTACTCTGTAGGAGTCAATTTTTTGGAGGTAATTTGCCAACATTCATTCGCGGGTTTGCATTTGATGACGACTATATGTAGGAGATTTATTGAGAATAAGGGTTGCCTCTTCATCTTGAAGCACCAATTGAAATGCTTGGTCCACTGTACTTGGAGAAAACATATGCACACCAGCACGGCTATCATCCCACAAACCTCAAATAAAACAACCTATCAAATATGATTCTGGTAATCACGAGCGTGGTTCACTCCTGTGATGGTATCCAAAATTTAATATAACATGTACTCACCTTATCTGAGTTCACCCGATAGATGTCGGCGATGAGCCAACAGATCCATACGCTAACTCAACATACGAGCTCGATGAGTAGGGAGTTGGAGTTCCACGGGGGGGAGGGGGGACCCACCTGATGCGACATGCCTATCTTGCTGAGTACACTACATACATGGCTGAGATAAGAGCTTCCACTACTCACGCATCTACATCTGGCACTGGAGACACGGCTGATCAGGATGCTGGACTAGCTGACGATTGGGAGGATTAGGGAGATGATGGGTTATACGAAGTTTCTTTTTGAGATTAAAATTTTGTTTTCTTGGCCGGGGAATGTAAATCTTTAAATGCTTGATGAATTATTAGAGCCTGGCGGTTCTACTTATCCTTGCTTACTCATATAATTAACTTGTAATTTGGAATAGTTATAATTGCTATGCTTCTATTTGTATAGATATTTGATATTTCAGTTGGGTTTGGAATGTGTCTTGTTATTTTATCTTTGTCTGATTATTTGAAAATTGCATTCGTAAGTGAACTTCTGTCTATTAGTTCTTGTGGCTGTTTCTAATTCTGCAAGTTATCAGATTTGGACAATACATGTCTGATTAGATCCATTTTGAAAATACTTGCCTAATTCGATTCAGTTCAGAATGTATATGTGTGCCTGATAAGTAAATGAAATATGATAAGATACACAATGGTTAAGCTTGAGTCACAGTGAGGTCTTTTTCCTACGCACGTGGCACTTGAAATATAGGCATCCATTTACGGATGCAACTTCTCTATGGTGTTATGGGATGCCATACGAAGTACATCCACGTTACTACGACCCCCTTCCCTTGAAAAGCGAGATTGGTGAAGCCTATTGCATTGTGACCCATTCTCTTTTAAACCTATGACTGTATTGAATATGCTATGTTAAAAACTTTTATTTAGGATGAGAGTTAACCATAGACCTGAATTGTACGTATTGAATTTCGAGGACGAAAGTTTCTAAAGGAGGGGAGAATGTAATATCCTGAAATTTTTTTTAAAACCGAACACGGTCACCTCGATATGCGTCCCCGGGCAAGACACACGAGCACATATTAAACTTAAGAATAATTAAATTGAAAAGGTTTAATTTATGAAAAGTTGAGTTAAAAGTTATTAGAGTCATTAGTTGGAATCTTATACACCGAAACTATGTACGCATGCCTAACACCCAAGTTAAACTTGAATTAAGTGGATAGAATTTGTGAAATAAATATCATGATATTTTGGAGAAATATCATGATATTTGTATCTTGGTTTTGTGTTATAAGAAGAGAAGGAAGTTCACTTCTCTTGTACTCGTGTGAACTAGAGCAATTAGTTTTGGTTGTTCTTCACCTTCCTTGATAAGATCGCTTATGTTTTCGATTGCTCTCGTGATCGCAATCATAGAAATGCCCCAAAATCCTCTATTGATTTGATTGAAGGTATTGAGGGAGAGTAGCATTGATAGTGTGTGAACCGATCGTCTAGAATGTGTTATCTGCATGATGAAAAAGTGAGGCTCTCTCTGCGTTAAACGTGGAGCTTCTTCTAGGAGTTGTCGGCTTGAGGCTTCGCAAGATTCAATCCAACACTTGGGATTGAATCATTAGAAGTTACAGAATAGACCTGGAAACGATAAGCGACTAAAAGTTTCAATTTGTGTATTGATTAGTCTTAATTTAGACATATTTATATGTGAAAATTAGGAAAGAAATTAGTTTAGTTTGAAGGAAAATAAGATAAGGAAATGAAAACCCGCAGGCTATAGAAACTGTCAAAATCGATTGATCGATTCTGGCACAACAGAGGTGCTAGGTTCTGAAGGAAATCGAACGATCGATTATGGAATTGACTGTTCGAATTTGAAATCAAACGATCGATTTGGGAAATCGATCGATTTTCTCTGTTTTTGGCTTTCTTTATTTTTCTTTGGAAAAACTCCGAGAAACTTTTGTTTGTCTATTTTCTATGCTTTTAACATAGAGTATGGTGTTATGTAAATCTAGGGAATATATAGAAAACCTTTGGTGAGAACTTTTTGATAGCTTTGATTGAATCCGAGTCTAAGGTAGGGGAGCCTTAATATTTATTACATTTTGTCTAAGATCATATGAAATTGTTTTGATCATGAACTCTGAATTTGATTTGAATCTGTCATGATTTTGATTAGCATGAACTCTGAACTATGAATTCCGAATAACTCTTGAATTTGCATATGAATCCTGAAACTCTAAAATCCCGAATCTGAAACTTTGAATCCTAAATCTGAAAATGTATTAAAATACAAAGAATTATATGATTAGCATATGCACCTGATTTAAGGTTCATTAGAACGTAATCCTAAATTTCATGAACCGTATTGACGGTAAATAAGTTAGGCGCAAGTTTCCTTCATAACGCAGGGACTTGTTGAAATTCCTGAAAAAGGGTTCATTGAATGATGATGGTTAGTAGGGTTTTTCATTGGTATTATTCCTGCTCTCATGATATAGTAATTTGAGAGGAAACTTTAAGTTATGATTTAAGTTATTTAATAAAGGAGCATGCATGAATCAAAATTCGAAACTATATGAACTCTGAACTTGTTTGATTTCCGTTCATAACACATCACTTGATTTTAGAATTGGAATTTAGTAAATGAATCTATTTGGAATACCTGTTTTGAAAACATAGATTGCTTCAATTTTAGTCTTTGAAAACATCTGATTATGATAAAATATGATAAAATTGAGTTTCTTTTATTGAGCTTACACTGTTAGCTCACCCCGACTTTACGTCACATCTGTAGAGACTTGGGCTCAGAGTTACGAGAGTGATCCAGTCTACGAGCCAGAGGAAGACTCAGAAATCTCAGTTGACGAGTTCTTTTCATAGGCCCAGGATTTAGGAACTTGGTATAGTTTTTTTTGTTTATGTTGAGTTGGATCTTTTTGTGAATTTTGATTTAGATACCTTCTGAATTATAGGCTCGGGGCCCTGTTTTGTTTTGTTTATTGCTTTGACATTTTGGAGAACCATTATTGAGAATCATTGTCTAAGTGTTGGATTGGCCATCATCGGTGGTTCTTTTTTGCTTCTTTTTGAGCTATGTATAGGATGAGAGATCTCTTTTGTTTGCTATTGTTTGGATCTTAGTTTAATTTTCTTTTCTGCATTGCTGTCTACTTTTATATGGATGTACCGGAGCTTTTGTGAGCTGACCTTTTTGATACTCTAAGAATGAGAAAGTCGGGTCGCCACAGTATCTAGGATAAATCTACAACTGATCTTGTACTATATGATTGTGAATTTTTAAATCTTTTGGAAGAAACAAGTGGTACTGAAAAACTAGACACAACTTTATGTAATACTAGGAAACCACTAATTGATGAACAAGATTATCAGGTGACTATGATTACAACACTAGAGAATTGATGAAAAGGATTTATATCCTTTTAGCCTCATTCTAAGGAGAATTTTTTTTATTATAAATCTATATGGTTAGATTGATGTGTATAACTTAGTACTAAACTTTTCGGAGTGGAAAATGATCGCTCCTGATGGACTTACCTAAGTGAGAATAGAAGTGCAACCTCTTCCTATGAGCTCTCACAAAGCTGGGATATATGCAATAGGCTAGAAAGGAGCAGGTTTTTAGTGGAGAACACCTGGAGACAATATATAGAAACAAACATGTCTGATGTATCCATAGATTTTTCAGTTCAAGATATGTTCAATTAAAAAACTGACTTAACTTTGAAACATTTACGCTAAGGAAGATTAAGTCCAAAAGACACCTTTATTTAAGTAATTTATTTTCCGTGAAATGTCAAAATGTTAACTAAAGTTTTAAACTCCATTTTAATTTTTTTGGAAAGGGAGGGGTCTTTTGGTTTTTTAAATATTTAAATAACCATCTTGTGCATGTGCATACCCATTCTCCTGGCTTCATATCTAGTTGTTGTGTCACATGACGCACGTGCGCAATGGGTCTGGGTGTACTTTGCATCACGAGCCATAATCTTTTACCTCTTGGCCTTGAGATTAGTTGACTGAATTAATCATTTCCAAAAGGGTTAGTCAATTAACCTTAGAAGGCTATTATTAATATAGATGTTGGAGTTATTAATAATATAGTCGTAAGTCACCTAATGAGCTAATAAAGAGAATTAACGGTTACAAATTTGGACTCATCGTTTTGGGCAAATTAATCACTACCATCCAAATTTGTAACTGCTAGATTCTCATGAAACTCTATAAGATGAGTCTATGTGACTCAAACACCGAAACCAAATTCGTAGTATCAATTTACCATTTTGAGAGCAATTTCATGTTATGTTTTTTTTTTGACACTTTTTTTTGTCTCAAAAGAAGGGTGTTTTCGCTGCCTCAAAATGTGTTGAATTTGTCTGTAATATATAATAATTCTGGCTTCATTATATCTTAGAGACAAGTATGTCCAGAACCCATTAAGCACTTGCGAGTTTATACTGAAGGGGGATGAAATTTGTTTTAAGTAAATCATCAAGAATATCGAGTCTTGGAGTTCAAATCACTACGATTATTTTTTGGTTTTTTGCCTCTTTATTTTTTCATATCCTTCTTTTATTGTTATTGTAATCCTTGATATGGGGTAATTTTTAGGGACGTGCCATTTGCAACTCCAGAATGTTTTAGTTTATGGTTCAACCCAAGGTAACAAAATTGGTATCAGTATAGGGTATCGGTCCTTAGAGGGTTGATAGGTATCGGTCCTTAGAGGACTGATACGAATCGGCCGATACCGATACGTATCAGCCTATTTAATTTTTTTTATAAAATATAGGTATCGGCTGATACCAGACAGGTATAGGCCGATACCGGATACGTATCGGCTGATACGGGCCGGTATCGGTCGATACCGGATATGTATCGACTGATACGGGCCGGTATCGGTCGATACCAAGTTGGATACCAATACATATCGGTGCCGATACGTATCGGTATCCCAAAAACATATACGTATCACCGATACATATCTGTCGGTACGCGCTTTTTTTAGGATCCTTTCGGGTCCCAGAATAAGTGGCCTAATTCGGTCCACATAAACTCTGGTTGAAGGCGATAGAATAATAAACTAAGAAATATTAAAATGTTGAAAGAAAAAAGCGAATTCTAAATGAAGAATGCTTGGGTTGATGCGATTGCCAGCTGCAGATATTTATCGACGCCGCAACATGTCACTGATCACACTTTGTGGGGTACAGGTTAACTCCTTTACTGAACGTTGGCCTGCAAAATTCAATAGCTACGAGTAGCCCACAATCTATCTAGTTTCGGTTTCCTATTCTTACTAAACCTATCTATAGGGGGTGGTGGCCTGCTATGCTTGGGAGGATCGGCCCCATCCCCGGGTACCCTTCGCACGCTCCCTTGGACAAATTGGGTGGCTAGGATTGAAAATTGAGAGAGATTAGGGATCTAATTGGCTCTAGGCTGAGGATTTGGGCAAGGGTTTCCTAAGACTAAAGGCTAAAGGGCTTATTCCTTCAATGCTCATTCGAGAGTGAGGGCTAGCAGGCCAGTACCGCTAGCTTGACTACCTTGAGGTACCTAGAGAAGAGTCTGTAGTTCTAGAAGTCTAGAATGTAGCTCTACCCCTTTCTTTGAGAACCCCAGAGAGAACCTCGGATTCTCTAAAAGGGCTAAGCTTAAGAAAAGAGAAAGCAAGCTATTGAATTGGGGAGTTTGGTCGCTGGGTGGGGAGTCTTTTTATAAGTATCGGGTTGATTCCGCCCATAGTAGCATGTGTAGGATTAACTAATTACACATGTAACACTACAAAAATAAGGTGTTTCAGCGGCACTTATTGTTAAGGCAATTTTTGGTAGCAGCAGGACTAATAGTGGCAGTTTTTTGTTAAAAACCTGTCGCTAATAGTCTTATCGTTTGTAGTGTAAGGCCATGCGTGGAATTGAATTCCGCGCATAGTTCTAGGCATGCAACTCCCTGGGAGTCAGTTACCTACTGGGGAGTGATCGACTGACTGGCTCAACCGGGTATCCTAGTTTTAATATGCTTTGGAATCAATTACGAGCATGGAACTATGCATGCAATCCAATTACGTGCATGGGACCATGTGCGAAATCTAGGAGTTCGGGCGGTCTTGGGAGTTATAGACTTGGTCCAACTGGGGACTGATTTCGCTCATTAGGTTACTTGTGGAATCGAATTACGCGCAAGTGATGATGCGCACAATCTAAGACTTCAGGCGATCTACAGCAGCAGGGTCCTAGTCTCTACGGACCAATTACGGCCATAGGGCAAAGCGCGCAATTGGATTATGCGCATAATTTTATGCGTGTAATTCGGGGATTTTTGGCGCAGTTCGGGTTCGAGTCCATGGGTTGGGTTTTCAACCCCGGATTTCGGTTATACACTATGTGACTAGTGTATAACCCCCGATTTATAGGGTTTAAGACTTTTGGGGAAGGTTAGTCCTTTCCAGAGGTCCTGGGCATGGCCAAAGATTGATCGAACGAGTTTGTATAGTCCAAGAAGGCGAGAACGGGGTGTCTACAGATGCCCCTCTTCAGCGCATTCTTGTGGAATAAGAATGCGTCAAAGAAGCAGACACCCCCTTCAAGG
Source organism: Chloranthus sessilifolius (assembly GCA_021018995.1). Classification (NCBI taxonomy): domain Eukaryota; kingdom Viridiplantae; phylum Streptophyta; class Magnoliopsida; order Chloranthales; family Chloranthaceae; genus Chloranthus; species Chloranthus sessilifolius. The sequence continues at coordinate 148,716,269 of CM037584.1, read as the reverse complement.
TGCCTTCTTGTTTCTTTGAGAGATTACAAGTGTGAACCGGAGAGTTGACATGAAATATTTGACTTTCTTATCTGTTAGCACAAGCTAAATAAAGGAAGCATTCATGGGCCAAATTGTACCTGTTGAGAGGTGTATTCTCAACTATGGGTGCATATCGCATCCCCTCGCATGTCGCGACCTGCTATATATAGCAGTCAAATGGAGGAAAATTGACACAAACGAGGTACTAGTTGCATCATACGAATGTCCAAAACTAAGGTCAAGTGACCAAATATAATGGTGAAGGCTTTCGCAGATCATGTCAGACCGGGTGTGTCATTGCTCACACCAATGACGCGTCAGGGCCCCTTTCCAGTAAATATTTATGATTTCTTAAAGTAAAGTATACTCGGTGTTCGACTTCCCAGGGGAAAGAATGGATTGGGGTGATGAGAGATGAAGTTTTGATAGATAGGAGTTTTTGAAATTTAGAGTTTTTAACTTAAGATTAATTTGATAAAAGCTTCCAAAAATGTAGTTTTCAAGACGTCGCTGAGCAGATCCATCAGTATGGAATTTGTGGACTCAAACTTTGTTTGGTTGTCAAGAAGACATTCGATATCTTGGATACTCTGCCTATCTTTCTCGTAAATACTGATGATTGTCTCTTGTGGGAGGACTATAATATTTCGCGTATTAGGAGAGGCAGGTTTTGAAATGTTTGACTTAATATTAGGATAGTTATATTTACAGAAAATATTGAGTGAGGAGAGGATGATACTTACATGATTCGGCAGGAGGCCTTTGTAGTATTCGCGGTGGGGATTGGTGATTATTGGTGCGATGAGACACTTAGGAGGTTCGGGTTTGTTACTCGCTTCTTCACTATGGGACATTGCTGGGTCCCCCCCTTTGTTTGATATGCAAGGTTACGCGATGGGGCCTGGTGGTTATGCGATGGGACGGTTGTTTTTAGTATTGGAGGTGTGAAGGGACACTTGGGAGGTTCGGGCTCGCTCTTCGCGATGGGACATTGGTTGAGCCTCCCTTTTGGTCGCATGCTATGGTGGATTGCGAGATGACCTACTGATTGTGTGATAGGATGTTTTATGGCTTCTTGGTTGTCTTGGTGTCGCAATGAGATAGTGATGGTTCATTTCTTTCTTTGGCAGATCTTGGGTTATGTGATAGGGTGGTTGTTGTAAGGGTCGTGCCGTGGATAGGTTTGTCTTTAGTGTTGGTGTCTTGATGGGACAATGGGTTTGGTTGAAGGGTTGGTTTAGATCGAGAGTTGGGATGGCGTTGATTATGTGTGCATTCTATCACGATGGGACATGTTATCATGTGTGTTGCTTGTGATGTGCGATGGGGCACTGGCGGTCATTGCTTTTGGTCAACATGTAAGGTGTTACACGATGGGACCTGGTCGTCTGGAGTAGGAGGATTGTGAAGAGGACTTTGCTCATTGCAGAGTCATGCAAAATCACACAACCACCCATCTATGGCCGCCGTGCTTCTTGTTAGAATTTTTTCTCATGAACTCAAAGCCTTCTTGTTGGTGTTTATGTGTTGTCGGGGTAATTTCCCGTGTTGCTTTCTTGGTCAGTAGTAGAAGCAGTATACTCATCTTCTCTGGGTTGCTTTGTCTTTTGGTGCGATCCTTGGTTCATGGCGGGAAAGTAGTAATCATATGGTGGATTATGGTGGTGAGGGGGATTGGCCATGTCTTAGATCGGGTGTTCGTCCACTGGTTTGGGCGTGTTGGCACTGTTTTGGGAATTACGCATGTCATGGGATGTGTGTAATCGAATTGGGCGCTTGGTTTAACATGAACAATCGAAGTGTCGCCTGGTCATTGCCTTAAGTGCCTGAGTGTTGATTGGAATTTTGAGCTACGGAGCTGGGGCATATTTCTAATTATGCTCTTTGCAGGAAGCACAGGATTGGTTTATCGCTTCTCTGGTTTGATAGGGGCTGGATTACACGCATGGGTTTCCGTGCTTAACTCGAAGTGAGTGCTCTGGAGCAGGTGCTTGATCGGATTGCGCACTAGATGGTAGGCACGCAATTGGCCCGGTGCCTATATATTCGTGGGATTTTCTGATTTTCTTTATTCCTTTCTTATATTTTTCTTTGTTATTTTGATTCAGAGGTCCATTGTGATGTCTTTTCTCTCATTTTTCATCCTGAGATGATTCCTGATGGTGATGTGACTTGGAAATGCTGCTGTGGTTGAAAGGGGTTAGTTATTAGAAGTGCCACTGTGGTTAAGACGGCCGACCAATGGGGCGGTATACATCCATCCCTGTTGTTAGGAGCAGGTGAAGATGGCGGGAGGGAAGTTCTACAAATGGATGGAAAAGTGTCATTTGATTATCTCCTTTCCGTGCGTCGCGCTTTGGGTTTTGTGTCTCTTTTGGGTTTCATGTTTTCGTTTTGGGTTGTAGGTTAGGTTCCCTGTTTTCATTTTGGGCTATATGTTCAGGAGGTATGCCTCCGGTGACACTTGTACAAATTTTAAGTTATAAATAAAATTGTATTCTTTTGTTTGATTGTTTTCTTATTTATGTTTTTTTAAATTTATTATTGTTTGCTTTGTGATGAAATTGTGAGGGGGTGTGTCTATTTTCAAATCGTGGTGGAATATTGTTTGTTTATTTTTATCATATTTTTTGTTGTATTTTTTTTATTGTGCTTTTTATCGTGATGGGACTTTTGTTATTTTGGTTTGTTGCCTATTTTGGTGTTGTCTCTATTTTTTTCTTCTTTTCAGAGTGGTTCTCGAGGGTTTTCGCTCATTGCTATAGGACTATGAGGAACATGCATCCCTAATTTCAGATTGTAGGGGCAGCATGCCTGGTCTGTCTTTGTTATTTACTTTTTGTGTGTGTGTGTGTGTTTTTTTCTTCTCCTTTTTTTTTTGTTTTTTTTGTCTTTTTTTTTTTTTTCGGGGCTTCGATGGACTTTTGATTCCTGAGGATAGTGGCAAGGTATCAGGGGGTGCCCTGAATTTTGTTTTGGGTCATCATGATGGGACTACGAGAGATGTCCTTCCTTTCCTAAATTATTTGGTTTATTTATTTTGTTTTATTTTGTTTTGCTTTGATTTTGTTTTGTTTGTTTTATCTTATTTCGTTTTATTTTGTCTTTTTTCGTTTTATTGGATAGCCAGAGATGTCCTAGTGATCCCTTTTTTTTTCGTTGTTTAGTATTCTATCTTATTGATTTATTTTAATTATTTGGTGGGATTGCTCTTTATCTTGTCATGGGGGAGGAAGAGATTTCATGTGTTTGTTTTGTTCTCTTGTTTTGTTAGGGTGGCACTTGTTAAGCACATGAGGGTTTGGATTTGAAGTTAGGTGGGTGTGTCAGGTGCTTTCATGTTATTGGTTTATATATTTTGTTGTGGATTGTTTTTTCTAGGGGGTAAATGTTTCATGATTATTAGTTTATCTCCATTTGTCATGGATTGTGTTTCCTAGAGGGGCTAAGTGTCTTCTTTTGGGTTTTGATAGATGAGGGTGCCTATGGGTGTGACACTTGTCATCTTGTGGCTTCATGGTTGTGACCTATATATAGGGGTCTAGGGGCTTGGGTTTTAGTGTTTAATTTGTTATTTATTTAGTCTAATTTTGTGAATTTGTAATTTGTAATTTTTGTAAGTTTTATAACTTGTGGGTGTGTTTTATTTTAATGCCCTTTCTCCCCTTTTATTTTGTTTCTTGGGTGCTACGTCCTAAAGGGATTGGTGAAGATGAATTGTGTCTTGGGTCTGGGAGGTGTTGGCAATGCAAAGTAGCACTAGGGTCGATGTAATTGATCTGTCCCGATGTGATACTATGTTGGAGGAAGAGGTGGAAGAGATAAAGGTGGAGGGCTAGAGGTCTTGCAAATGGGAGGGTTGAAAGCTTAAGAAAAGAGACAGACTATTTCCTTTGGCTTCTTCCCCAGTTGCTCCTTGGTTGGCTCTGTCAATTGACTTTTTGTGAACCACCCCTTAAGGGGCTTTCTAGATTGGCCTTCCATAGGTGTATGCCTCAGCCTCGTGTGTCTTTGAGTTTCTGTGTTGGGAAATTGTTCATGAGGCACTAGCAGGCCACCTCATCATCACCTCTCCCCCTTTGCATCATTCGAGCGCGTGTCGCTCGAGTATTTTAATTTTAAGTTTTTAATTGTATATTCAAAGGGTATGCCCTCGGTGCAATTTGTAATAATTTTATTTATTTATGAACGTGGCTTTCTCATCATTGTTTATTTATTATTTTTGTGGACTTTTATCATTTATTTTGAGTTCCATAAATTTTTTTTGGTTTGGTTTGATTTGGTTTAGTTTGGTTCATTTTTGGGTTATTTTGGTTTGATTTGGTTTGATTTGGTTTCTGTGGGCGTATATCTAGTGGTCATTTTTGGAGTGAATGTGTGCGTATTGGTAGGGGCTTTTTTTTTTTTTCGATTTTCGGGACATATACACTTAAGTTTAGAGTAGGTTTAGAATGGTATCGACGTACATACAAATTCTTTGTTGTATGGTACTGTTCTATGCATATATAACTCTATAGTTTTGTCTCTAGCCACTGCTGGTTTGTGTAAAATAGAGCATTCATGAGCCCAGTGGTAGCTGTCGAAAGACGTGTTCCATGTCGTGGATGTCCAGGTGCGATCCCGTGGCGTATCGTGACTTGCTGTCATAGCCAGTTGACGGGGGAAGTCAACGTACCCTATTTCGTGGGTGTAAGGGACATCCCGTCGCATGGCGTGACCTACTGTGAGTGAAAGTCAAACGGAAATGAGAATCACCATATCCTAATCTGTGGGGTGCAAGGGGCATCCCACCGCATGTCGCTACCTGCTGCAAGGGGCATTCAAACAGAGGGGTATGACGCAATCAAAGTACCGGGGGGCGTCATACAAATGTTCATTAGTAAGGTCCAGGGACTGATAATAAAAATACAATATAATGTCGAAGGCTTTCACAAGTCATGTCAGATCGGGCGCATCATTGCTCACACCAATGCGCGTCAGGCGTTCCTTTTCCAATAGGCGTTTGTAAGTTCTTAGATTAAATATACTCATTATTCAGTTTCCCAGGGGAATGACTGATTTAGGCTGGTAATTGGGCTGGTAATTGGAGTGAATTTTGGTAGGTGAGTCTCTTTTTTTTTCTTTGCTTGGTTTCTTCTCTTGGTAGTTTGATTGTTTTTATTTTTATTTTTTGGAAGTAAAGGATTTTTTTTTGAAAGTAAGTAAAGGGTTTTGAAATGTTAGGAGTTTAACTTAAGATCAATTCGATGGTAAGTCGACGGAACACATGGCTTCGGAGACGTCGCTGAGTAGATCCACCGATACAGGATTTGTGGACCCGACAATTTATGTGGTTGTCAAGACAACACTTTGCATGCCGGATACTCCATCTAACCTTCTCGGTAAGTATTGATGATTGTCTCTTATAGGAGGAATATCGAGTAGTTGAAAAGTGGGTAGTACTTACCTGAATTATGCGTAGCTTGTGTAGTCCGTGATGGGATTGATCGGTTGTCAGGGTGATGCTGCGATGGGACTTTGGAGATTTCTTCTCTTTTCTTCATGTCCGCTGTGGCAGAGCTTGGCGGTTGTCAATGTGATGAAACGTCTTGGGGGAAGTGATGTTGCGATGGGACTTGGGGAATTTTTCTTTGTTTGGCTGTGTGCTGGATGAGTCCTGGTGGCTGTTACTTAGCGAGCAATTTGGGAGAGAGCTCTTTGCTTTAGCAATGGGACACGATCGAGCTTTCTCCCTTTTTTGTCATATGGCGTGGCAGGTATTGTCTAAGCTTTTTCGGGTAGTGATGTTTACGATGGAATATTGGCTTAGTATAGTTAGCGATGAGATGCTGGTAGGATATTTGAGCGATAAGTGTGTCTTATTTCTTTCTTTGGCAGATCTTGGGTTATGAAAAAAAAAATAACATTGTGGTTGCGTCATGATTGGCTTAGTTTTTTTGGCGGTGTGCCCGTATTTTTGGGATATTTGCTTTTGGCTTCTCGTGATGGGACATGAGGGCATGGCTAATTTATTGCGATGGGACTGAATATTGAGGTGGTATCATGTGTGTGCATGTTATAGTGGTGGGATGTGCGTGAGCGGTTGCCCCTCTCTCCTTTCTCTCTAAACGGCCTGTGAGGCTACGCGATAGGATAGGAGAGTTTTGATCAAGGTGAGGTAGAAAGATGTGAAGGTATAAATTTTATCCAAAAGTCAGGCATTGCGTGCTTAGTTTAAGTCACTCAATATAATTGTACGCCTATTTTCAGGCGTGCGATCACAAGTTCGAAGGGCTGTTTACACGTGTCTGAGTATGAGCGTGAATGTATTATGCGCTCTAATCATTGCATGTGATTGAGGCGTCACCGGGTCACTGTGTGAGCGACTTTTCGTGTTGTGCAGTGCGAGGTAGTCGTTTAATAAGATTGTGCGGATTATAGTTGGTGCGGGATCGGAGCATTGCCAGGTCAGTGTATGAGCAACCTTTGGTATTGCGCGGCTGGAGTGTGTCATTTGAAAAGGTTGTGTGGTTTACAAGAGGCGCGTGATCGGGGCGTCGTGCCGTTGGTGCGGGCGATGGTTTAATTACGCACTCGGATTGGAGCGCAGTATGCGCGGTGAATGAATAATTTAAGCACACGTGTCTAGGCGTGTGATTAAGTCCGTATTCTATATAAGCGAGGGAGCCTTCATTTGTTTCTCATTCTTTGGTTTAGTCTCGAGTTTTACTTTTTCTAGATCTCTTATGTTCTAAAATTCATGTTTTAGTGATATTAGATTATCTAGCCGTCTAATTGGGATGTTGTTTCATCCTATGTTCATGATTTTGCGTGATCTTTGCCTTATGGTGATGCTTAGGGACGGTGTTATTCTGACAATGGACAGTATTGGGAATGAGGGCGCTAGTCTTCACATTGATTCCTTTTAGGGAGCAATAAAGGTAGTATTGGGGAGGCAGCAGCGGAGGAGGTGAAGATGGTGGAAGAGGAGTTACAAGTGGAGGGATGTATTACCCAACGAATCCTTCCTAAAGCTTCCGATTGGACGCTCCGCTCCTCGCTTTGTGTTGATTTTGGATTTCCAATTTTCGTTTTGGGTTGTAATTTCAGGAGGTATGCCTCCGGTAACACTTGTAAAAATTTTAAATTATGAATAAAGATGTGTTGTTTTTTTTTTTGTGCGTATTTACTTGTTTTAACGCGTTTAATGGATTAGTCAATGCGTATTTGATTTATTTAGTTTAGTTTAGGCTTTATCTCAGAGTTTTGGATTCATTCCGGATTTATTGAGGGTTTATCCCGAAATTAATTTATTTTTTTGAGCTTTGTTTAGAGGATTTACTTGGTTCTGATGGGTTTGTCGGAGGCAATTTTTTTTGGTCCCAAACAAGTCAGGGTCTTGCTTTAGAGAGTTTTTTTGTTGTTTGTTTTGTTTAAGGGTTAGGGTATTTTGTCTTAGTCTTTTTATTTAATTTGAGATGACACTTGTTAGAAGTGTGTGAGTTTTCAAAGAGTTCTAGATGGTTGTTGGGTGTTTTACTCCTATTGGCTTATCTAAGCTTGTCACGGATTGTGGTTTTTCAAAGGGGGTATGCGTTTGGTTTGGATTTAATTAGATTAGAAAGGTTTAAAGGTGTGATACTTGTCATTTTATAATTTAGGAAGGTATAGTTTATAAGTGTGAGCCCAAAGGCTTTGGTTCTTGTTGTTTTGAATTTTATTTCAAGTTTAGGATCAAAAGTTTTGGGGCATAATTTTTTGTCATTAATGCCTTTTCTTCCATTCTGTTTTGTATCCCGGGTATTGAACTCGAAGAGTTATGTTCATTGAGAGGATTATTGGGAATGAACGGGATTGGGAATGCGGGGTAATAATTGAATTGCTACCATGCTAAGGGAAGAGGTGGAGGAGAAGAAGGTGGTAGAAAGGAAACCCAAGGATAAGGCCGGTTCAGAATTCTGGTGATTGATGCCCATTTTTCCTCGGTAGGCTCTGCGAATTCAGTCTCAGTTACTCTTGTTATGCTTTCCAAGGTGAGCTGCCAAAGGTGGATCTCGCAGATCCTGGGTGGCTTTCCGTGAGCCACTCTTTCTTTTCTGCCGGCTTGGGGTGGGGAAAGATTGTCATTATCATAATTCGTTTAGGGTGCATTCCTCCTCCGGGCTTCTTCTAGATTTCTGATTTCCCTAATAAATTTAGATTCGGGCATTGCTTGAACGTGCGGATTTTAAATTTCTTATTTTAAGTTGTATATTCAGAGGGTATGCCCTCGATATGTTTTGTAATTATTTTATTCATTTATGAAGTAATTATGTTTCTTAATTCCATTTATGGTTATTTAGTAAATTTACTTTGTAGCTTACTTCGTTTGTGTCGGGTATGTGGTTTATTTATTTAAGTTTGTTTTGATTTGGTGTATTTATTTTGGATCGGGGCATGTTGGGGGCATTTTTTTTTAGTTTGGGCTTAGTTGGTGTGCGTAAGTGACGGGGACATTTTCTTACGTTTTGGTCTTAGTTGATGTGTGTAAATGATGTTGGGGAGCATTTTTTTTTTTCAGTTTAGTTTGGGGTGTATATTTTTATTTTAGGAGTGTTTTTGGATTGGTCTTAACAAGGGCATAGTTTAGGTTGGTAATTAATGTCGGAAGTCTCCTAATTTGGTCCTGTGCACCTGCTGTTTTGGACACATATTCTGTGTTTCTGAGGAATTGTGCGCTTCACTCCGAGTGCAGGAAAAAATTGCGCGCCGGCAAGGACGCACGCGATTCCAGGGGCGCAGGATTAGGGCGGTTGCCGGTCACTGTGCGGGTGGCCATTGGCATTTATGCGCCTTTGTGTGGGTGCACAAGATGATTACGTGTCTAATAGGCTGCGCGCAACCAGTGTGTCGAGTTAGTTTGAACGGGTGACAATTTGTTTACGCGCTCAAGGATGGGCGTGTGATCCGAATTAAATGTGGGGAAGGTGGTGCGTGATTCGATCGAGCACGTGAATTAAAGCGCGTGATTTAGCCATGCCCTATAAATAGTTCAAAAATTTTCATTTTCACACTATCTGTTTTTGTCTTTGATTCTCTAGTTTCCTTGTTTCCTTGCACTCTAGTTTTCATGTTTTTACGATATCTTATGATCCGACTGTCCGTTTTAGACGCTGTTCCTTTTATTCTCTTTAGTTTTTTGAGCTCTTTCTTTTAGGATGGAGGATGAGGGTGGTGTAGACACAATCTTACTATTTTTGAGTTAGAGAGGATCATGATGAGGGAGATAGGTGAGACGTCTGAGGCTCGGATCGATGCTGTTGTCGAGGAAGTGGATGTCGAGAGCCCATAGTTGAGCCGGAGTTGGCTGCGGATAGAGTGCTTCGAGCATTCTTGATGCACTTCCTCGGTGCAGTACTCTTTTCTTCTTTGACTCAGGGATGCATCATCGGGTTATTTTTATAGACTCTTAGGGACTTGGATCGGGTCCCTACCTATGCATGGGGTGCGGTCGCATTGACGCATCTCTATGAGCAACTTTATCGTCGAGGACGGAGCATTGCGACCATAAGAGGTTTCCTTCCCTTCCTTCAGGTGAGTTTTAGTTAATCAGTGTCATGACGTCTTTATTTTCTTGGTCTTTTGGGGGTAGCTATTTAACATTTCTTCTTTTTGCATTTTCTAGTTTTGGGCGTACGATCACTTTACCTTTCTTCGCCCGGGAGTTCCGTTGGAGGTGAGGTTCACGTTTCTGCTGATGCATGTGTGGAGGGCAACGCTACGGGTCGTCTCTGGACTTCGGATCTTCAGACCATGCATGGTATTTTTGAGGATATGCATCCGGGGCAGGTATATATCATTGTGTTCACATTTTGTATCATTCTATTTGGGCTTTTGGAGTCTAAGGTTTCATTGACGGGTTGGCTTGCTTGTTTGGTTGTAGGTTATTTGGAGGCCCTACAAGGATGGGGAGGATGCTGCTGTGCCAGTGATTCAGTTTGGCCAGCCTTTCTTTGATGTGGACATATGGGTTCATTGTTTTGAGAAGGTGGAGAGGATCCACCTATCTTAGGCGGTACGACAGCTGGGGCTCACTGAGGGAGTCCCTCCAGAGATTCACCACAGGGTGGCAAAGAGGATGACTTCCCCCACTGGCTAAAACTTTGCCGAGCGGATGGCGCTTCAGATGGCTGATTTTAGAGCTGAGGGGACCGGGGTGACAGGGGTGCGTGACGAGGCGGATGTGTGAGAGTATGTGAGGTGGTTTATGGCATTGGGTGGGGGGCCCCTCTTCACACGTCCTTTCCACGGGAGTGGCTCTTTGTGGTAGGCGGACTGGAGTCAGTGTCAGCATTAAGGGAGAGACTGGCCGTGTTGGAGAAGGGCCATCTCATAGCGAGTGTGCAGGGGGTATTAGATTCCCTTCATCGGGCGATGGAGCAGATGGGGTGCGCCCCTCGTTCTGATGAGGAGATGTTGTGCTCCCTAGACACCTCGGTTGCTCAGGCTAGGGGAGCGAAGGATGAGTTGGGGGCTCTGCTGGTGGAGACCTGACGGCTCCTGGTGAGTTAGTTTATTGATTTAATTGCTTATGTATCATGTTAACTTAGTCTTCTTGTCATTCTGATATAGTCATGGTGTCTCGTTTTATTTTGGGCAGCCCGAGAGGGAGGCCGAGGTTGTCAGTCATGTGGCGATGATGGGGTTGCTACGTAGTCAACAGTAGGCCTGCCGGGAGGTGGAGGCTAACCTACGATCTGAGATCGATCGATTGGTAACTGTCTATACAAACATGGTTTTGTTAATTGTTAGCATTATGAGCTTACCAACTGATGTGTTTATTGTTATTCGTAGAGAGCCGAGCTTATTGTTGGAGGTCCCACTCCGGCATTTGATCTATCTTTAGTTACTTCCTCTAGTCGGGAGGATCCAACTACGGCTCAGCGTCGGGCCGAGCTGGAGCACTGGGTAAGTTTTCTCAATCCTTCGACTTGTTTGTATAATTGTAGTTCGTTGGGTGTTATTGTTTTGCTTTCTTAATAGTTTATTAACATTATGTTGGTCTTTAAGCGTTGGATTGTCATGGACTTCTAGACGAGGGAGGCGACTACTGCCTCTCTGTGCCCTGTGAGTCAGGTATAATTTCTGGTTTGGCATAATTCAGTTTAGATTTATTTTATTCTATTTTGTTTTGACATATTTTGTGTTGTTTTGTTTGATTTTGTGTGTAAGCTGTTTCGGACTCTGCTCTTGAGGCTCCCCCTGAGGGGTCTGCTCCTATTCCTTCCCAGGTACATTTTAGTTATTATGTTCGTAGCTCATTTGTCATCGTAGCATTATTTGATGTATTTGTTCATTCTTATTGCAGTTGCGTATGTTTGCTATTTCCTCTGTGCCTTCTGCTGATCCAGTGACCTCTGCGGCGGTTGAGCGACTTTTGGGAGAGAGGGCGGATATGGTATGACTCTTTCCTTTTCAAAGTTTTTCTATATTTGCATATATGTGCATTGGTTTTCTTTGACTTGGTCTGGTTATGCAGGTTCATCAGCTTGAGGAGGCGTGCCTAGAGGTGACAAGAGCGCGCGCCACTCCTGAGGCGAGATGGATCCTTGGAGACACTCCAAGTTGCGATGACTTGTTCATTGAGATGATAGCCGCATAGAAGACTTAGATTGAGGCATTGGAGGCGGCGCGCCGAATGACACCGACAGAGATGCAGGCGTCGCTAGATGGGCTACAGTTCTGATGAGGAGTGAGCGAGGAGTGCACAGGTTGGTTGGCCAGCTTGATGGATCAGAGTTGAGGGCCACGGGTTCCTTGGCTGGGCAATCTTGTCACATGTCACGTGATCGTGTCAGGGGTGATGCTCATGAGGAATTTGTCATTCTTGAGGTTCTCGTGAGGTACCCTCCTCGTTCTCGATCGAGGCGGTCTGGACGAGTGAGGGGGATTCTGTGGCGGGGCCGCGTCGACTAGAGGTTTCGCAGACTCCAGGTGCTGGGATTGTGGTTTCAGAGGATCAATTTGCGGACCTCCGAGCTGATGATACCGGGGACAACGGTGATCGGCCATCCCAGCGGTAGTGTAGGGAGTAGGGGTGCATGTGTATTTTTCATTTTGTCCATTGTGTGTATGTTGTATATACAGGGGGTATGTCCCCGGTGACAAGTGTAAAGAAGAAAAGAAATTTTTTGATATATATATAGAGAGATATATTTTGGTTTAGATGTACCTGATTGGCTCCTTTTCTTTTAGTTACCCTTCCATTTGTCCTTCGCTTTTTTAGTTTCTTAAGCGCCGTCAACTGTCATCGGAACTGGGATGCCTCCTGAGCTGGCCTGGTGATGGTTGAAGGTTGCTTGGTATCTGCACATGTAAAGGTAACACTATTAGTAATTTTTGTTCTCCCCCTTGCTAGTTGTCAAGGGGGGCGAGTATCTCAGACCGAGGTCTGGTAGTAAAGGATGGATATGTTGCTCTTTTTCATTTCTTTTTTTCTTCTTTATTTTTTCTTTATTTTTTCTTTTTCTTTTTGAGTGAAAATAATGCAATAGGGAAAGCAAATAACTTGAATAATAATAAAAATAAAAAATAAAATGCCCCAGTGTAGGAGTGCGGTAGGATCGGCAGTATAGTGTCTTTGGTAGCATTCTCCGAACGGTAACTTCATTATTCCTCATCTTCCTTGGTGGATGAGCCGGCGCTTCTAAGGTGATTCTCATTCTGATCTAAAAGAAAAAAAATGCCCCAGTGTGTAGATGCAATGGAACTTTTCTGGGTTTGAGATGAGCACTTTCGGGTCTATGAGTGGTCATGGGTATTTGAGTGAGTTAGTTTTGAAGAAGAGTGTATTAATACTGTCATCAAATTTGGGAAGGTCATTTTGATTATGCTAGTTGTATACCAGGGTCTATCTTTGGGTGTTGGTTATCCTATCCTGTGGTTATTAGGGAAAAGTACGGTAGGTATAGTAAGTGATTACATTAGTCATCATTCATCGGTTCTCGGTTTCATTCTTAAGAGTATCCTGTAAGGCTTCTGATTTATCATCCGAAAATAAAGTAAGTAGAAGAGGGGGCAAGGCTCAGTGATGTGGGAAATAGTTTATATCTAACACTTTGCAAATGGGATGAGTAACAATCTTTTTCTTAGAGGAGATACGAGGTGCCATAATTGAGCTCTTCGTCATATTTCGGTACCATCAAAATCTCACATTCTATGGTTAGCAGGAGTTTATCCTCCTCCTGCCACCTTGCGACGATATCTAGTAGTATGGGTACATCAGGGATGCCCTCGCAGTTTGCTTATACATTTCTAGTAAAGTTACCAGAGATGTCCTCACGGCCTGCTTATGCTTTCTTGAGCTTATTGATTTGTTCATTCGTCGTAATGCTTTCACTCGGTTTTGTTATATATATGTATTTTTGAAAGCATCCTGCTAGCGTAAGAATAATGAGTTTTGATTAAGCCTAGCATCTTCATTTTTTTTTGCTCTAACATCTTGTCCAATGGCGGGGGAAGGAGAAATGAGGATCGGGTGTTACTTATGCTTTTGAAAGAGGTTAGGTATGCCACTAGTCCTTTGATCAGGTTGCCCCAGTAAGAAAGCGGGCAATAAATTGAAGGTCTTAAGGATATTCAGAGAATTAATGACATACGACCGACGAATGGGTTGTGACAACTACGGGGGTGGTAAGTATAAGTATTTAACTACGCGATGTGATAATCATAGGGCTAAGGGTAGTATTTTCTAAGGTACATGGTGTTCCAAGGGATAGGGAGTTCTTTCCCATCTTGGTTCGCTAGTTTGTATGCATTTTCAGGGTATGCGGCTATTATAACATATGAGCCTTCCCAGTTTGGTTACAGTTTTCTTTTCAGATTGGCATGCTTGGAAGGCATGATTTTCTTCAAGACCAATTCTCTAATATTAAAGGTTCGTTCAAGGACTTTCTTATCGTAAGCCCTGGCCACTCTCCTCTGATATACTTGAGTATAATCAGTTGTCCTTAGACGTATTTCATTGAGCTGCTCTAGCTGCGCGAGTAGGGTAATTCTCCTCTCATCTAAGGATAGCTCTTCATCGAGTTGAATCCATAAGGATGGTACTTGTATCTCATATGGTAGGACGACCTCCATTCCATAGGTAAGGAGGTAGGGAGTTTGGCCAGTGATCATACGAATAGAGGTCCTATAGGACCAAAGTGCTTCTAGTAGTCGTTCGGGCCAGTCGGCTCCATTGCTGGTCTCTACTATGCATTTCAAGATTTGAATAAGCATTTTATTTATAGCTTCTGCTTGTCCATTTCTTTGAGGGTAGAACGGTGATGAGTGGCGTAGATCGATGCCGAACTTCTTGCATAACTTCTTCATCTTTTCTGTGATGAACTATGGTCTGTTGTCGGTGATGAACATTCTGGGTACTCCAAACCTGGTGATGATATTTCAAACAATAAATCTTACGAGTGTTGATGCGGTGATTCTGGCATAGGATTTAGCTTCTACCCATTTAGTGTAGTATTCGATTGCCGTAAGTATGAACGTGTGCTTGTGAGTGTTCCCAACCGTGTCTGTGAAAGGTTCGATCACATCAAAGGCCCACATCGAAAACAGTCACGATGAGGTTATAGTGTTTAATGCAACTGATGGAGCTTTGATAAGTGTGACATGTTCTTGACATTGCTTGCAAAGTTGGACGTAGAGGTGGAAATCTCTTATCATTGTCGGCCAGAAGTAGCCTAGTCGTGTGATTTAATTGGCGAGTCTCTGTCTACTAGCGTGGGTGCCGTAGGTACTTTCGTGTGCTTCTCAGATGATGTATTATCCTTCGGTGGTCATAACACATTGTAGCAATACTCCTTTAGTGAAGGCTTCTTTGTATAGTATTTCACTGAGTATATAGAATTGGGAGCATCGGTTCCTTATAGTCTTTCATTCAATTTTTGTGGCATATGGAGGGACGTGCTGATGCTTCAGGAAGTTCTAGATGTTGAAATACCATGGCTGTCCATCGTCGGTTGGTAATTTTTCAAATCTGAACATAGCAACTTCAATTTCTGACTTGATGTGCTTTTTCAGAGTGATTGCTTCTTTTGGTCCTATGCTGGTGGGGAGGATTGGTAGTTCTCTCTTGACGGTCCATGTTACCTCGTGAGCGGGTACTGTCAGCTTTTCGATGAAGAAGGTCTTGGTATTTTTCCCAATGGGTATTTGATTGATCGAGGTGAGCGCGGCAAGGGAGTCTGCGAGCTTGTTTTCTAATCTAGGATGTGCGTGAAAGATATTCTTTCAAATTTCTTTTCCAAATATTGAGCGGTTTCTAGGTATGCCAATTGTCTCCTTTTCTTAGTTTTCCATTCTCTTATAACTTGCGAGATTACTAGCTTGGAATCACCGATTGTTTTTAATTGTTTAATGCCTAATTGTAGTACTGCTCGTAGTCTAACTA
The DNA here is from genome assembly GCA_021018995.1 of Chloranthus sessilifolius. Taxonomy (NCBI): domain Eukaryota; kingdom Viridiplantae; phylum Streptophyta; class Magnoliopsida; order Chloranthales; family Chloranthaceae; genus Chloranthus; species Chloranthus sessilifolius. The sequence continues at coordinate 148,700,842 of CM037584.1, read as the reverse complement.
TGAAAGCTTCATATTCTGTAATATTATTAGTGACAGGGAAATCTAGTTGAAAAGCTTTAGGTATGACAACTCCTTTCGGGCTTAGGAGGACTATATCGATGCCTTTTCCTTTGTGATTTAGAGCATCGTCAAAGTAAATGGTCCATGACATCTTATCGGGCTCTTCGTTATGAATTGTGAGTAAGTCTTCATTGGGAAATTCGCATGTATGGGCTCATTGCTTGGGAGTGGGAGATCTGCGAGGTAATTGACGATTGCTTGTCCTTTGATCAACTTTTGCGTGACGTAAGTGATATCGAATTCTTATAATAGCATATGCCAACGAGCGATCTTTCCTGATGTTACGGGTTTTCGAATACGTACTTCAAAGGGTCCATTTGGACTAGTACTAGTATCTTATGTGCTCCGAAGTAGTGTCGTAATTTGGTTGAGGCCCACACCAATGTGAGGCAGGTCTTCTCTATTAGAGTGTATTTTCGTTTGTACTCGACCATCGTCCTACTGAGGTAGCAGATAGCGTTCTCTCTCTTGTCGTCTTCCTCATATTATCCAAGAATTACTCCCATTGCTTTGTCATTTGCTGAGAGGTATAGGATTAGGGGTCTTTCGAGAACTAGTGGCGATAGTGTTGGCAGGTTAAGGAGGTACTTTTTGATGTTGTCGAAGGCTTGTTGACACTGGTCATCCCATTTGTACTAAGTTCCTCCTTTAAGTAGTCTACAGAAAGGAATGCATCTGTCTGAATGTTGGGAGATAAATCTCCTGATGAATTGCAATCTTCCTATTAGACCTCGTATTTCTTTGATATTACTGAGAGGTGGCATCCCAAGGATAGCTCTAAAATTTGCGGGGTCCACCTCGATTTTCTGGAAGTGACTTCGAAGACACAGTTCTTTGGGTTCATTTTTAGCTAATATTTCTTAGCTCTTTGTAGCACCAATCGGAGTGCTTCAACATGTCCTGCCCGCGTTTGGGACTTCACTAATATATCATCGATGTAGACTTCTATACATTTATGTATCATATTGTGAAAAATAGCCATCATGGCGCTTTGATAAATGGCTCCCACGTTCTTGAGCTCGAAAGGCATGACGACGTAGCAGTAAGTTCCCCATGGTGTAGTGAAAGAAGTCTTCTCTTGGTCGGACTCTGCTAATGTGATCTGATTATAGCTAGAGAAACCGTCCATAAAAGGATAGCATCTCATGTCCAGCGGTGTTGTCGACTAGAGTGTCAATGTGTGGAAGTGGGAAGTCGTCTTTTGGGCATGCCTGGTTGAGGTTTCGAAAGTCAATGCAAACCCGCACTCTGCTAGATTTCTTAGCGACAGGTACTATGCTGGCGACCCATTTGGGGTAGAGGAAGACTCGAATGTACTTGGCTTTGTATAATTTGTCAACTTCCTCTTTAACATGAAGGGCAGTTTGTCAACTTCCTCTTATAACATGAAGGACTTTCGTGCATAGGTTGAGATTCTGGGTGACATTCTTGCCGCATATTCCGTATTCCGCAGAGTGGTTGATGTGTGAGTCTGGATCATCGCATGCATGGGTCGGTGGGGGTTGAATTCCGTGTGTGGGAGTTTGCGTATGACTTTGAATCTACGTGATGGTGATCACGCATAATTGAATTGCACGCGAAGTTTTTTGTGTGTAATTTGCCGGGTACCTATATATCTGTGGGGTTTTTTCTAATTTCATCATTCCTTTCTTTCTTCTTCTCTCTTCTAGTAGTCCGAGGTTTATTGTCTCTTCTTCCCTTCTTCCCTTCTCTCTGCTAGCGGTTCGAGGTCTATCGCGTGATCTTTGTCCTGGGGTGACTTATGATGATGACGTGACTTGGAAGTGCCGCTGTAGTTGAAGGGAGGTGCTGTTAGAAGCACCACCATAGTCGAGGTGATCAGTCGGTGGGGCGGTACCTTCTCCATCGTTGTTGTCAAGAAGCAGTGAAGGCAGTGTAGGAGGCGGCAACGAAGGAGGTGAAGATGGCCGAAGGAGGTGTTACAAGTGGAGGGAAGGTGTTACACAACCAATCCTCCCTATTTTGTTGTTGGACTCTCTTGTGCGTCGTGCGTCTATTTCGGGATCCTCGGTTTTCATTTTAGGTTGTAGGTTAGGTTTAAGTTTTTCATTTTGGGTTGTAAATTCAGGGGGTATGCCCCCGGTGGCACCTGTACAAATTTTAATTATTAATGAAATTTTTTTTGTTTTATACGACTTATTTGATTGTTTCAATCTGATCAATGTGTGTGCATATGTGTTATGAGGCCATTTCGGGCTGTGTCTGTGTTTAGAGGCCTTCTAGCCTCGATATATATATATATATATTTGTTCAAATTTGGTAATTCCTCACATACTCATTGGCGCAAAATAGGATTTCGCGCATAACCTGACGCGCGAGATCCAACGGTTGGTGGGCCTATTCTGTGCATAAGAGCGTGAGTTTCATTCAATTATGCATATCAAGAGTAGCATGAGATCGAAAGGTTAGTGGCAGGCTGGCCGAGTCTAGCTGACGTTTTGGATTCCACGTATCGGCGGATGTGTGAAATTTCAATCTCGCGCAAATGGGGTCGCGTGGTTTAGGTTTGTCGCCCGCGCGGTTTGACGGAGGGCTAATTCCATGCAAGAGGATTAGTGCAGGAATCGAAATTCATGTATCATTTAATGCGCTCGATTTGATTATGCATTATGGGGATAGCGCGGGATTGATCGATGTCTATAAAAGCTGAAAATTCCTCTCATTTCACTTGCGTGTTCTGACTTTTCCTGATTTCGATGCTTTTCTGCTCTCGAGTGCTCTAGTTTCCATGTGAATGCGATATCTCACGATCTGTTTGTTGAATTTTGACTCGGTTTCTTACGTTCCTCTTTATTCTTTGAGTGCTTTCTTGTGATATGGAGCCTGAGGATAGCATGACTATCTAGGAGTTTGTAGAGATGATGGATGGCGCGACTGCTTTGGAGGTTCCCGTTGGTGGTAGAGAGGAGGTTCCTGCGGTCGCTAAGGAGGGTGCTATTGAGGTGACTGCGGTAGGCAAGGGGGATGAGGTTCCTCTTGGTGGTGAGGGTGTGGATCCTCCCATTGCTGAGAGTGCTGACTCACCTCGGGCCGAGTGTCTGATACGGATTCCATTAGCTGACGCCTTTGCGTCGAATCGTGTAAGTGTTCGGAAGCAAGAGTCCCTTGCATTTTCCTAGGTATTTAGGTTATAACTTAGATTCTTTCAGGACATGGAAACCACTTTACTTTTATGCAAAACTTGCATTCAGTTTTATGTGCGCGTGCATTCATATATCATGCCTGTATATAGCTTTAGGTCACGCTTATTTATCGCTTTATTTTTCTCATGTTTTACATGCCATATTGATTGGTCAGCGTAAATTTTCTTCTCATGATTATTTCCCCTTATACTATTATCGCTTGATTAGTCATTTGTTGGTGCGCGCTTTTTCTAGGTTCCACTCGGTCCCCATTGAATCAGTGGCCCAATTCTCTCCAAGTGGACTCTGGCAATGCGGTGTTTGGAATGTTAAAATAAAGGGAGGATTTCTAGGACGGGTTACTTATTTACTGAATCGGGTATGGGTTACTTATTTACTGAATCGTCCCCCGGCAAATGTCAGCAGCACTAGCTCTTCTTATAATTTAGATAGGTTAGTTTTCCTTTTCTTTCCATGTTATTAATGTAATTCTGATTGGTTTAGATTTCCTAATTCTATTATGAGTTTAGTTGTGGTCTTATTTGGAGTCTAATTAATTTAGTGTCCTAATACTACTAGAAGTCCAATTAATATTAGTCTCCAAATTGTGCTAGGAGTCTAATTAATTTAAATGTTCTAATTTTATTAGAATTCTAATTAATTTAGTTTCCTAATGTTACTAGAAGTCTAATTAATATTAGTCTCCTAATCATACTAGGAATGCAGGTATGTTAATTCTAATGGAGTTCTAATTGAATCAAGCTGGCTAATTATATTGAAATTCGAAGTAAAGCAAGTATACTAGTTCTGTTGCAACTCTGATTGAATCAAGTATACTAATTTGACTGAAATTCCAATTAAAGCGAATAAACTAGTTCTACTGAAATTGTAATTAACATAGAGAACTAATTTTACTAGAACTCTAATTAAAGCAAAGGAATTAATTTTATTAAAATCAAATTAAAAAAAATAAAATAATTTGATTAAGATCTAATTAAGACAAATAAACTAGTTTTAATAAAATTCTAATTAAAGTAATGAATTAACTATACTAAAAATCTAATTAGAATAAAGGAAACAATTTCATCAAATTTTCTAATCAGGTCGAGGAATTAACTTTACTAAAAAATCTAATTTAAAGTAATGAATTAACTATACTAAGATTTAATTGAGATAAAGGAACTACCTTTTACTAATTCTGATTAAACCAATAAATTATAGTATGCTAAAATTCTAACTTAAGCAATGAATTAATTTTACTAAGATTCTAATTAAAGCAATGAATTAATCCTACTAAAAATTTAAGAAAAAGGGGTTTTGGGCCCGCTATGTTAAGGAGGATTGGCCTCGTTCCCAAGTACCCTCCGTAAGCTCCCTTGGGCAAATCGGGTGGCTGAGATTAAAGCAAATTGAATTTTGGATTATAAAATAGTATTTTTAGACTTTTAGAGTTATTTTTGGGATTATAATGATGAATTAAATTATGAAACTAGAATTTTACAAAACTAAATTAATATTTCGAGTTTTAGAAATATTAAACTAAGGAATTAAAACTAGAATTTAAGAATTTAAGGACTGAATTCGGGTTCGAAATAAAAAAATCAGACCATATGATTAAGGACTGGTTCTAGAAACTAAGAACTAGAACCAGAGATTAATGATAGGATTGGAGATTAAGATTTTTAAAACAAAATTGAAGTCTATAGTCGGTGAATTAGGCTGTTAGATTAAGGTATGGTTCTAGAAACAAGGGACTAGAACCAGAGATTAAAATTACGGTCTAAAAAAGGTGCTACGGTCTAAAAACTGAAAATTAATATTAATAATTAAAACTAAGAACTAACAACAACTACGGTCGAAAACTAAAAACTAAATTCTTACCTAAGGTCGGGGCTGCGGAGAGGAATATCGAAAATTCGAAGCTTGAATCTCAAAATCATGGTTGTGTGTCTTTGTGTTTGTTCTCAGAATTCTTCGGTCTCAAAATCCCAAACTTCTTTGAAAATATCCGTTCTCTCCAACCTCTCTGGGTTGGATTAAAAAAAAGGCTTTTATAGGGTTTTTTCTAATTAAACGCCCTATTTAAGGCGTTTAACTGAATTACGCACCGGTCTCCTGGTGCTTAATCGTTTTGAGTCGGTCACCGACTTAGTAAATGACAACTAACTTGCTTGGTTAGTTTTCTAGTTCTAACAAAGTTAGGACTAATTGTGCACTTGGTGTAGGGTGCACAATCCGATTAAGCGTCTCTTCCGAAGTGCATAATCGAGGAAGCTTGGGGGTCAAGGACTGTAAGACTAGGTCGGGCATAAGCCAATTGTGCACCAGTGGTGGGGCGCTCAATCCGATCGCGCGTCTCATGTGAGGTGCGTAATCGAGTCTCGAAGTGGTCTGAGGAAAGGAAGTCTGGTCTGAAAGAGGACTGATTGCACGTGTGTGGTTTTGCGTGCAATTAAATTGCGCATGTAGTTTTAAGCACATAATTCAGAACTGTCCGAGTTCGGGTTTAGTCTGAAATGCCAGCCTATTGTTTCAGCCTGCATTTTGACTATATACTATTGTTTCAGTATATTATTTCCCTACGTTGGGATCTAAGCCACAGAGATATTGCTTCAGCCTGTGCTTAGCCATGTACTATTGTTTCAGTGCATGGTTCCCACGTTAGGTTCATGGGGCTTGAAATGCTAGACTATTATTTCAGTCTGCATTTTGACTATCTACTATTATTTTAGTATATAGTCTCCTTGCATCGGGATCTAAGCCACAGATCTATTATTTTAGCCTGCGTTCAGCCATGTACTATTGTTTCAATGTATGGTTCGTACGTCAGGGTCATGGGATTTGAGCCACAGAGCTATTGTTTTTGCCAATGTCTTGTCATATTCTATTGTTTTAGTATATGGTCCCACATTAGGGTCATGGGGTCTAAGCCACATAGCTATTATTTCAACTTGTTTCCTGCCATTTACTATTGTTTTAGTATATGGTCCCATAAAAGGTAGAGGTTCAAAGGTTGATTGAACAGATTTATATATTTTGAGAGGGAAAAATGGAGGTGTCTACAGATGCTCGTCTTCGGCGCGCTCTTACAAAGTAAGAAGCATCGAAGAAGTAGACACCCCTCATTCGAGGTGTCTTCTCATTTCTCTTAGGAAATCACAAATGTGAATTAGGGATGCTGACATGAAATGCTTGACTTTCTTATCTATCAGTGCAAGCTAAGATGGAGCATTCGGGGGCCCAGTGGTAGCTGTCGAAAGGCGTGTTCCATGTCGTGGATGCCCAGGGGTGATCTAGTCGCGTATCGAGACCCACTATCATAGACAGTCGACGGGGGAAGTCAGCATATCCTATTCCGTGGGTGCAAGGGGCATCCTGTCGCGTGGCGCGACCTGCTACGAGTGACAGTTAAACGGAAAGGAGAATTACCATATCCTAATATGTGTGCAAGGGGCATCCCGCTGCATGTCGTGACCTGTTGTAAGGGGAAGTCAAACAGAGGGGTATGATGCAATCGAGGTACCGGGGGATGTCATACAAATGTCCATAAATAAGGTCCAAGGACCGATAATAAAATACAATATAATGTCGAAGGCTTTCGCAAGTCATGTCAGACTGGGCGCGTCACTGCTCACACCAATGCGCATCAAGCATTCCTTTTCCAATAGGTATCTGTAAGTTCTTAAATTAAATATACTCGTTGTTCAGTTTCTCAGGGGAATGGCTAGTTTGGGCTGGTAATTGAGGTGAAATTTTGGTTAATTTTGGTAAGTGAGTTTCTTTGTTTATTATTTTTTTTGGTTGGTTTCTTCTTTTGGTTTTGTTGTTTTGTTTTTTTTCTTTTGAAAGTAAAAGATTTTTCTTTTGGAAGTAAGGGGGTTTTTGAGAAATAAGAGATTTTTTTTTTAAAGTTTGGGAATTTAACTTAAGATCAATTCGGTGGTAAAATGGTAGAAAATGTGGCTTTTGAGACGTCGCTGAGTAGATCCATCGGTACGGGATTTGTGGACTCGAACGTTTGTGTGGTTGTCAAGATGACACTTGGCATGCCAGATACTCCATCTAACCTTCTCGGTGAATACTGATGATTATCTCTTATGGGAGGACTACAGTGATTCGCGAGTCGAGAGAGACGGGTTTTGAAAACATTTTAATTTAATCATAGCTAACTATATATTTATAAGGAATATCGAGTAATTGAAAAGTGGGTAGTACTTACCTGGGGGTGATACTTACCTGAATTATGCATAGCTTCTGCAGTCCGTGATGGGATTGATGGTTTGTTGGGGTGATGCTGCAATGGGACTTTGGAGATTTCTTCTCTTTTTTTCATGTCCACTGTGGCAGAGCTTGGCGGTTGCCAATGTGATGAAACGTCTTGGGAGAAGTGATGTCACGATGGGACTTGGAGAATTTTTCTTTCTTTAGTTGTGTGCTGGATGAGTCCTGGCAACTGTTACGTAGCAAGCAATTCGGGAGAGAGCTCTTCGCTTTAGCGATGGGACACAATCGAGCTTTCTCCCTTTTTTGTCATATAGCGTGGCAGATGTTGTCTAAGCTTTTTCGGGTATTGATGTTTGTGATGGGATATTGGCTGAGCATAGTTAGCGATGAGACACTGGTAGGATATTTGTGCGATAAGTGTGTCTCATTTCCTTCTTTGGTGGATCTTGGGTTATGAAAAAAAATCACGTTGTGGTTGAGTCGTGATTGGCTTAGTTTTTTTTTTTAACGGTGTGCCCTCATTTTTGGGAGATTTGCTTTTGGTTTTTTGTGATGGGACATGAGGGCATGGCTAATTTATTGCGATGGGAGTGGATATTGAGGTGGTATCATGTGTGTGCATGCTATCGTGGTGGGATGTGAGTGAGCAGCTGCCCCTCTCTCCTTTCTCTTTGAACAGCCTGTGAGGCTACGCGATGGGATAGGAGAGTTTCGATCAAGGTGAGGTAGAAAGATGTGAAGGTATAAATTTTGTCCAAAGTCAAGCATTGTGCGCCTGGTTTAGGTCGCTCAATATGATTGCGTGCTTGTTTTTGGGCGTGCGATCACAGGTTCGAAGGGCGGTTTATGTGTGTCTGAGTATGAGCGTGAATATATTATGCGCTCTAATCATAGTGCATGGTTGAGGCATCACTAGGTCATTGTGTGGGCGACCTTTCGTATTGCACGTCATGTGTGAGTTGTTTAATAGGGTTTGCACGATTTATAGTTTGCGTGTGATCGAAGCATCGTGCCTCGGCGCGGGTGATGGTTTCGTTGCGCGCTCTGGTCTGGGCGCGTGTTTTGTATTGAGCTCGGGATGCTCGGCGCGTGACTGAGTTAAGCGCACGTGTCTAGGCACGTGATTAAGTCCGTACTCTATATAAGCGAGGGAGCCTTCATTTGTTTCTCATTCCTTGGTTTAGTCTCGAGTTTTACTTTTTCTGGATATTTTATGTTCTAAAATTCGTGCTTTAGTGATATCGAATGATCTAACCATTCGATTGGGATGTCATTTCTTCTTGTGTTCATGATTTCGCGTGATCTTCGCCCTGAGGTGATGCTCGGGGATGGTGTTATTTTGGGAATGAGCGGTATTGGGAATGAGGACGCTAGTCTTCATATTGATCCCTTTTAGGGAGCAGTGAAGGCAACATTGAGGACGTGGCGACAGAGGAGGTGAAGATGGCGGAAGAGGAAGGAGTTACAAGTGGAGGGATGTGTTACCCAACAAATCCTTCCTGAAACCTCCAATTGGACGCTCTGCTGCTCACTTTGTATTGATTTCGGGTTCCCAGTTTTCGTTTTAAGTTGTAAATTAGGTTTTAGGTTTTCGTTTTAGGTTGTTATTTCAGGAGGTATGCCTGCAGTGACACTTGTAAAAAATTTTAAATTATGAATAAAGATATGTTGTTTTTTTGTGTGCTTATTTACTTGTTTTTTTTTTAACTCGTTTAATGGATTAGTCAATATGTATTTTATTTGTTTAGTTTAGTTTAGGATTTATCTCAGAGTTTTGGATTCATTCCGGATTTATTGAGGGTTTATCCCGAGATTAATTTGTTTTATTAAGTTTTGTTTAGAGGGTTTACTTGGTTCTGATGGGTTTGTCGGAGGCATTTTTTTTTTGGTCCCAAACAAGTTAGGGTCTCACTTTAGAGAGTTTTTTGTTATTTGTTTTGTTTAAGGTTTAGGGTATTTTGTTTTAGTCCTTTTATTTAATTTGAGATGACACTTGTTAGAAGTGTGTGAGTTTTCAAAGAGTTCTAGATGGTTGTTGGGTGTTTTACTCCTATTAGTTTATCCAAGCTTGTCATGGATTGTGGTTTTTCAGAGGGGGGTATGTGTTTGGTTTGGATTTAATTAGATTAGAAGGGTTTAAAGGTGTGACACTTGCCATTTTGTAATTTAGGAAGGTATAGTTTATAAGTGTGAGCCCAAAGGCTTTGGTTCTTGTTGTTTTGAATTTTATTTCAAGTTTAGGATTAAAAGTTTTGGGGCATATTTTTTGTTTGTGATTTTGGGCATTTTGTTTTGTTCATTAATGTCTTTTCTTTCTTTCTCTTTTGTATCATGAGTATTGGACCCGAAGAATTGAGTTCATTGAGCGAATTATTGAGAATGGACAGGATTGGGAATGCGAGGTGATACTAGGGTTGGTGCTATCAACTCGACTCAAAGTGGTTGCCCGAATAAATCCGGATTCGAGCATTGCCTGAACGTGCGGATTTTAAATTTCTTGTTTTAGGTTGTAAATTCAGAGGGTATGCCCTTGGTGTGTTTTGTAATTATTTTATTCATTTATGAAGTAATTATGCTTCCTAATTCCATTTGCGGTTATTTAGTAAATTTGGTTTGGTTTACTTTGTAGCTTACTTCGTTTGTGTCAGGTATGAGATTTACTTATTTAAGTTTGATTTGATTTGGTGTATTTATTTTAGATTGGGGCATGTTGGGGGCTTTTTTTTTTTCAGTTTAGTTCAGTTTGGGCTTAGTTGGAGTGCGTAAGTGATGGGGGCATTTTCTTTCATTTTGGTCTTAGTTGATGTGTGCAAATGATGTTGGGGAACATTTTTTCAGTTTAGTTTAGGGTATATATTTTTTGTGTTTTTGGGGAATTGTGCGCTTCACTCCGAGCGCAGAAACAAATTGCGTGTCGGCAAGGAAGCACGCGATTCCAGGGGTCGGAAGGCCATTAAGCTCTGGTGTCCAGTCGTTTAACCGAGTTAACGCTCGGTATAGGGCGGTGGCTGGTCACTGTGTGGGTGGCCTTTGGTATTTACGTGCCTCTGTGTGGGCGCACAAGATGATTACGCGTTTGATAGGCTGTGCACAACCAATGCGCCGGGTTAGTTTGAACGGGCGACAATTTGTTTACGCTCTCAAGGATGGGTGTGTGATCTGAATTAAACACGGGGATGGTGGTGTGTGACTTGATCGAGCATGTGAAATCAAGCACGCGATTTAGCCGCCTTCTATATATAGTTCAAAATTCTTTATTTTCGCGCTATCCATTTTTGTCTTTGATTCTCTAATTTCCTTGTTTCCTTGCGCTCTAGTTTTCGTATTTTCGCGATATCTTACGATCCGGCCGTCCGTTTTAGGCGCCGTTTCTTCCGTTCTTTCTAGCTTTACGAGCTCTTTATTCTAGGATAGAGTCTGAGGGTGGTAGTAGACATGATCTTACTATCTCTGAGTTGGAGAGGATCATCATAGGGGAGATAGGCGAGACTTCTGAGGCTCGGACCGACGCTGTTACCATGGAGGTGGATGTCAGGGAGATGGTTAGAGAGGAGGTACCGGAGGGTGATCAGGTGGAGGTCAGGGAGGAGGTACTCGAGATTGAGCAGGGTGTAGCTGAGGATGAGGGCGAGAGGGTTGAGGGTGAGAGAGCTGAGGAGCACTAGGGTGAGGAGCGTCAGGCTTGCAGACACTTCCTGCTGGAGGATTTCTTCGCTTGAGGCCGAGTAGGTACCTGTGAGAAAGAGTTCTTTCAATTTTTTTTGTTTAGGCATTTAGGTTCTGACATAGACTTATTAGGATCTGAAAACCCTTTTTAATTTATGTCGAACCTGCATTGATCATTGATTGTGTGCTCACCCATGCATCATAACAACATCTAGAGATAGGTCACATTTTTTGCTTTGTTGTTCTTATCATATTTTGTGTGATTGTTATGAATTGTCATTGTGTTTTGGCATATTTTGTTGTCTTCTTGGTGGATTTGTCTGTCTCTCGTCGTAGGTATGTGTGTTAGTCTTATTTTTCTTGCTTGTGTTTCATTCAATAGAAGCCTCCGCAGTTGGCTATCAGGTCGACATGGACCAAGTCTCATACTTGGTATCGTGTCTTGTCGGAGTTTTAGGGGGCGTGGTTGGTGTCTTTTGGTTTTGGACTGATCCTAGAGCTAGAGCCCTTTCAGGTCGATCGTGGTCTGATTGTGGTGATCTTGGAGAGGTGGAGGGAGGAGCATCAGGCGCTTCTCTTTCTAGTGGGTATGTTGCTGCCGACTCCAGAGGACTGGGTCTGCATCACTGGTCTTCATTTTGAGGGCGAACCGATCACGGGGTGGATGGTGGGAGAGTATTTGGAGGTGTGTGAGGAGATTTTGGGTGTGCCGTATTGGTCGAGCGGATCGCGGTCGGGTGTAGTTCGAGTCACTTGGTTCTTCGATATATTCGCTAGTGGCTTCATCCCTCCGAGGCATCATTCAAAGGCAAGGACCTCTTATGAGGCGTGTTGGGTGATGGTGGCGGGTCAGGAGCCCATAGTTGAGCCGGGGTTGGCTGCAGATAGAGTGCTTCGAGCGCTCTTGATGCACTTCCCTTTTGTGGACTCTTTGCTTCTTCGACTCGGGGATGCATCACCGGGTTGTTTTTGATGGTTCTTAGGGACTTGGATAGGGCCCCTACCTATACGTGGGGTGCTTCCGCATTGGCGCATCTCTATGAGCAGCTTTATCGTCAGGGATGAGGTGTCGCGACGATCAGAGGTTTCTTCCCTTCCTCCAGGTGAGTTTTAGTTAATCAGTGTCATGGTATCTTCAGTTTTTTTGTTCTCCTGGTCATAGCAGCTATTCAATATTTCTTTTGTATTTTTTTTTTTTAGTTTTGGGCGTACGATCAGTTTGATTTTTTTCGTCCAAGGGTTCCGTTGGAGGTGAGGTTCACGTTTCCGTGGATGCATGTGTGGAGGGCAGCCTTGAGGGGTCGTCGCTGGTCTTCGAATCTTCAGACCGCGTGTGGTCTTTTTGAGGACATGCATGTGGGGCAGGTATATATCATTGTATTCACATTTTGCTTCATTCTGTTTGGGCTTTAGGATCTAAGGTTTCATTGACGGGTTGGCTTGCTTGTTTTGTTGTAGGTGATCTAGAGGCCCTATGAGGATGGGGAGGATGCTGTTGTGTCGGTGATCTAGTTTTGCCAGCCTTTCTTTGACGTGGGCATATGGGTCCATTGTTTTGAGAAGGTAAAGAGGATCCACCTATCTCGGGCGGTACGACCGCTGGGGCTCGCTCAGGGAGTAGGGGTGCATGTGTATTTTCCGTTTTGTCCATTGTGTGTGTGTGTTGTATATACAGGGGGTATGCCCCTATGACAAGTGTAAAGAAAGAAAAGATATTTTTTGATATATGTATAGAGATTTTTGGATTAGATGTACCTGATTGGCTCCTTTTCTTTTAGTTACCTCTCGCATTTGTCCTTCACTTTTTTAGTTTCCTTAGCATCGTCAATCATCATCGGGACTTGGATGCTTCCTGAGCTGGCCTGGTGGTGGTTTGAAGGTTGCTTCGTATCTGCACATGTAAAGGTAATGCTATCAGTAATTTTTATTCTCCCCCTTGCTAGTTGTCAAGGGGAGCGAGTATCTTAGACCGGGGTCTGGTAGTAAAGGATGGATATGTTGCTCTTTTTCATTTCTTTTTTTTTTTCTTTTTTGAGTGAAAATAATGCAACAGGGAAAGCAAATAACTAGAATAATAATAAAAATAATAAAAAATAAAAATGCCCTAGTGTAGGACCGTGGTAGGATCGACAGTATAGTGTCTTTGGTAGCATTCTCCGGACGGTAACTTCGTTATTCCTCATCTTCCTTGGTGGACGAGCCGACGCTTCTAAGGTGATTCTCATTTTGATCCAAAAGAAAAAAATGCCCTAGTGTGTAGATGCAATGGAGTTTTTTGGGTTTGAGATGAGCACTTTTAGGTCTATGAGTGATCATGGGTATTTGAGTGAGTTAGTTTTGAAGAAGAGTTTATTAGTACTGTCATCTAACTGGGGGGAGGTCTCTTCGATTAGGTCAGTTGTGTACAGGGGTCTAACTTAAGGTGTCGGTCATCCTATCCCGTGGTTATTAGGGAGAAGTACGATAGGTATAGAAAGTAATTGCATCAGTCATCATTCATCGGTTCTTGATTTCATTCTTAGGGGTATCCTGTAAGGCTTCAGATTTATCGTTTGAAAATAAAATAAAAAGTAGAAGAGGGGGTAAGGCTCAGTGATGTGGGGAATAGTTTGTATCTAATGCTTTCCAAAAGGGGTGAGTAACAATCTTTTCCTCAGAGGAATACGGGGTGCCATAATTGAGTTCTCTGTCGTGTTTTGGTACCATCAAGATCTCACATTCTATGGTTAGCAGGAGTTTATCTTCCTCCCGCCGCCTTATGACGATATCTAGTAGTGTGGGGACATCATGGATGCCCTCGTAGCTTGCTTATACACTTCTAGTAAAGTTACCAGAGATGTCCTCACAGCCTGCTTATACTTCTCTGAGCTCATTGACTTGTTCATTCGTCGTAATGCTCTCACTCGATTTTTTTGATATATGTATTCTTGAAAGCATCCTGCTAGCGCAAGAATAATGAGTTTTGATTGAACCTAGCATCTTCATTTTTTTTTTGCTCGAATGTCTCCTCTAATGGCGGGGGAAGGGAAAATAAGGATCGGGTGTTACTTATGCTTTTAAAAAAGATTAGGTATGTCACTAGTCCTTTGATCAAGTTGTTTGAATAAGAAAGTGGGTAATAAATTAGAGGTCTTATGGGCATTCTAAGAATTAATGACATATGACCGATGAATGGGTCGTGACAACTACGGGGGTGGTAAGTATAAGTATTTAACCATGAGATGTGATGATGACAGGGCTAAGGGTAGTATTTTCTAAGGTGCATGACTTTCCAAGGGCTAGGGAGTTCTTCCCTATCTTGGTTCGCCAGTTTGTATGTATTTCCAGGGTATGTAGCTGTTATAACATAAGGGCCTTCCCAGTTTAGTTTCAGTTTTCCTTTTGGATGGGTGTGCTTGGAAGGCATGATTTTCTTTAAGACTAATTCTCCAATATTAAAGGTTCGTTCAAGGACTTTCTAATCGTAAGCCCTGGCCACTCTCCTCTGATATATCTGAGCATGATCAGCTGCCTTTAGAGGTGTTTCATTAAGCTTCTCTAGCTGCGCGAGTAGGGCAATTCTCCTCTCGTCTAAGAATAGCCCATCATCGAGTTGAATCCATAAGGATGGTACTGGTATCGCATATGGTAGGACTGCCTCCATCTCGTAGGTAAGGAGATAGGGAGTTTGGCCAGTGGCCGTATGAATAGAGGACCTATAGGCCTAAAGTGCTTCTGGTAGTCGTTCGGGCACTATGGTCCGTTATTGATGATGAACATCCTGGGTACTCTAAACCTAGTGATGATATTCTAAGCAATAAACCTTACGAGTGTTGAAGTGGTGATTCTGACATAGGATTCAGCTTCTGCCCAGTTGGTGTAGTATTCGGTTGTCGTGAGTATGAACGCGTGCTTATGAGTGTTCCCAACCGTGTCTGTCAAAGGTCCGATGACATCGAAGGCCCACATCGAAAATGGCCACAGCGAGGTTATAGTGTTCAATGCAACTGATGGAGCTTTGATAAGTGCGACTTGTTTTTGACATTGCTTATAGAATTAGACGTAGAGGTGGAAATCTATTATCATTGTCAGCCAGAAGTAGCCTTGTCATGTGATTTAAGCAGCGAGTTTCTGTCTACCGGCGTGGGTGTCGCAGGCACTGGCGTGTGCTTCTCAGATGATATATTATCCTTCGGCAGTCGTGACGCATCGTAGTAGTACTCCTTTTGTGAAGGCTCCTTTGTATAATATTTCATCGAGTATATAGAATCGGGCACATCATTTCCTTATAGTCTTCCGTTTGATTTTTGTGACATATGGAGGGACATGTTGATGCTTCCGGAAGCTCCAGATGTCGAAATACCATGGCTGCCCGTCGTCGGTTGGTAATTTTTCAAATTTGAATATAGCGACTTTAGTTTTTGACTTGACGTGCTTTTTTGAAGTGATTGCTTCTTTTAGTCTTATGCCAGTGGAGAGGATTGGTAGTTCTCTCTTGACGGCCCATGCTACCTCATGAGCGAGTACTGTCAGCTTTTCGATGAAGAAGGTCTTGGTATTTTGTCCAATGGGTATTTGAATGACTGAGGCTAGGTAGCATGGGAGTCTGCAAGCTCATTTTCTAATCTAGGGATGTGCGTGAAAGAGATTCTTTCAAATTTCTTTACTAAATATTGAGCGATTTCTAGGTATGCCACTAGTCTCCTTTCCTTAGTTTTCCATTCTCCTATAACTTGCGAGATTACTAGCTTGGAATCACTGATGGTTTTTAATTGTTTAATGCCTAATTGTAGTGCTGCTCATAGTCCAGCTATGAAAGCTTCATATTCTGCAACATTATTAGTGATAGGGAAATTTAGTTGAAAAGCCTTAGGTATGACAACTCCTTTCGGACTTAGTAGGACTATCCCGATGTCTTTTCTTTTGTGATTTAGAGCATCGTTGAAATAAAGGGTCCATGAGGTCTTATCAGGCTCTTCATTATGAATTGTAAGTCTTCATCAAAGAAATCTGCATGTACGGGCTCATCACTCGGCAGTGGGAGATTAGCGAGGTAATCAGTGATTACTTGTCTTTTGATCGACTTCTACGTGACGTAAGTGATATCGAATTCTTGTAAGAGCATATGTCAGCGAGCGATCTTTCCTGATGTTGTGGGCTTTTCGAATACGTATTTCAGAGGATTCATTCGGGCTAGTACTAGTATCTTATGTGCTCCGAAGTAGTGCCGTAATTTAGTTGAGGCCCACACCAATGTGAGGCAGGTCTTCTTCATTTAAGTGTATTTTCATTCATACTCGACCATCATCCTACTAAGATAGTAGATAGCCTTCTCTCTCTTGCCGTCTTCCTCATATTGTCCCAGAATTACTCCCATTACTTTATCGTTCACTGAGAGGTATAGGATTAGGGGTCTTTCGGGAATTGGTGGCGATAGTATTGGCAGGTTAAGGAGGTACTTTTTTGATATTGTCGAAGGCTTGCTAATGCTGGTCATCCTATTTGTACTCAATTCCTCATTCAATTAGTCCGTAGAAAGGATCGCATCTGTCTGAATACTGGGAGATGAATCTCCTGATGAATTGCAATCTTCCTATCAAGCCTCGTAATTCTTTGATATTACTGAGAGGTGGCATCTCAAGGATAGCTCGAACTTTTTCATGGTCGACTTCGATCCCTCACTAGCTGACTATAAAACTGAGTAATTTTTCGAAAGTGACTCCGAAGACACATTTCTTTGGGTTCATTTTTAATTGATATTTCTTAGCTCTTTGCAGCACCTATTAGAGTGCTTCAACATGTCTTGCCCGCATTTGAAACTTCACTAATATATCATCGACGTAGACTTCAATACATTTATGCATCATGTCATAAAAAATAGCCATCATGATGCGTTGATACGTGGCTCCTACATTCTTGAGCCCGAAAGGCATGACAATGTAATAGTAAGTTTCCTATGGTGTAGTGAAAGAAGTCTTCTCTTGGTCGGACTCTGCTAATTTGATCTGATTATACCTGGAGAAACTGTCCATAAAGGATAGCATCTCATGTCTAGCGGTGTTGTCGACTAGAGTATCAATGTGCAGAAGTGGGAAGTCATCTTTTAGGAATGCCTGGTTGAGGTTTCGGAAGTCAATGCAAACCCATGCTCTGCTGTCTTTCTTAGTTACAAGTACTATGTTGGCAACTCATTTGGAGTAGAGGATGACTCGAATGAACTTGGCTTTGTGTAATTTGTCAACTTCTTCTTTAACTTGAAGGGCGGTTTGTGGGTGCATCCTACGGAGTTTTTGCTTAACACGTTTTGCATCGGGTTCAAAGACAAGACGGTGTTCTACTAAACTTGGGTCTAAACTAGGCATATCCTCATAGGACCACGCAAAGGAGTCGAGGTGTTCTTGTAGGATTTATACGATTTGTTGACGTTCCTTGGAGTTGAGCGTTGCGCTAATTAGTAGTTTCTTGGGTTTCTCTTCAGTGCCAAAGTTAATTTCTTCTATAGGTTCTACGGCAGCTTGGGTTTACTCGTCGAAATGCTTGATGTCTCATTGGAAGTCCTGTGCCTCCCCGGGGACTGGTGCATCTTCGGTAAGCTCATTTATTGTAAAATTGCTACCCTAGGGATTCAATTTCGTGAAAGGTAACCATCCACCGGTACAATTTATGATTGATATCTTTGGTAAGGTGAAGGTCAAGGCTATTGATCATTTTCTCAAAGTCACGAAGTATTTTATCTGGTATGATCACTAGCGTATTGTTTAGCCTAGATGCCTTACATCCTCGTGCGGGAGATGGGATAGTAGTCTTAGGAGAAAAGTCTCCTTGTTGGTTGCAAACTTGATTCGGGACGAAGGGTTCCCTTTCTTTTTTGAAGTTTTCTGATTTTTTTAAATTTTGTATTTTTAAATTTTTAGGGTTTTATTTTTATTTTTATTTTCTTTTTCTATTTTTTTGATTTTCGATAGTAGATATGGTACAGGGTCGGTCGCCTCAAGAGGCACTGGGAGAGTTGCTTCCTCTAACTGAGGGAGCAAGACGCCTGTCGAAGCTGTTCGGGTGATTCTTCAGGAAATGTGGACTTGTCCTGAATTTGGCCTTTTTTTTTAGAGTCATCAGCTAATGAGACATTTTGAATAAGTGACACGGGTGATAATGGTACTGACGTTTAGATTTCCTCCGTCACATTGATTGCCTCATTTTCGAGGAAGCTCTGGAGATTGTAATCGATCGAACTTTCATCCTCTGAGTTATTATAATATGGTTGTTCTTCCTGTTGAGAATGACCTCCTAAGGGATCCTCAGGGGTAGCTCAGGGGTAGCGAGGCTGGTAATGGTGAGAAATGCAAGGAGATCCCTAAGGGCATTCCCATCCTTCCGAGTTAGAGTTAAGGCTGGCATCGAAATTGTCTTCTTGATCTGACGATACCTAAAGCCTTGGTTGGCTTGCTCTGCTAACTCGAGTGTAGGGAGGTCTATCTAGTGGTCCTCGTCATCGCTCGGAGGGGGTTGCCACTCTCCCTCGAGGGATTTTCAGAATATTTAGAGTTGTGGCGGGTCTGGGGACAAAGGAGTGTCTTGTTCGAGCTCCTCCTCAAACTCTATAAGGGCGTGTTGGGTGTCTCCCCTTGGGTCAACCAAATGGCCGTCAGAATTTTCTTCTTCTTGTGTCGGTAGCTGAGTTGGTAGGTCATTACTTATTTCTGTCATTATGGGGTCGAAATCATTTGATCCTACTATCGCGGAGTGTCGGATCTAGCTAGTGAAGCATTCTAATACACTGGTGCATGCCCTAGAACGGGGTTGGTATGGGTGAGCGATACAAGGGGAATCCCACGGGCATTCCCATCCCCCAACGCCAAGGCCGAGGCGGATGTCATGCGAGGTAAGACTTTCTTGTGGGGTGTCATCCTCTTCTCATGTTAAGTGTAAGTGCTCTTTACTATCTTGCAAGGCCGTCGTCCGTTGATTCCCAATCTCCCACTTGTGGCTAGAGTTCTGGAGGTTCTTTCTTTCTCTCTTCTGTAAGCTCCTTAGTGTCAAACAAGGGTTTGACTCCCTTGAGTGGTTTATCAATATCATTATTCAGATTAGTTAAATCATTGAATGCTTTAGCCATTCGTTCAATTTATGCTTCTTGGGATGTAGTGAAGGACACTTCCTTCTGCCTTGGTACATCTGCTTTCTCAATGGTCTCATAGACGAAGTGGTCACATAGAGACCATTTCGGTGAGGTAGGGAACAAGTTGGCTTGTAGGCCGTCTGATTGGTAACTTAACCCCATGTGCTTATATATTTTCGTTGGGACAATGGGTTCGACGCGACCTTGCTTGTTTTTACCAAGTCCGTTGTGGGGGATGTACCCGAGCTGATACATAAGGTCCCACTCTTTTGTCGCGGTTGGGTTGATGTCATAGAGTTTGGTGAGGTCTGGGCCAACCTCTCCTCTCATTATTTTTTATTGACGCGTGTTGTGAAATTCCAGTGTGCTGATTATTGTGTAATGATAAAAGCCAAATAAAATTAAAATAAAATAGAGGATGGATTCAGCACATCTAAAATATCCTAGACCTGCAAGATACAGGGTCCTTTGTAGCAAGTTTTAATAAGAGTTTGTCCCACATGGAGTAGTGATCTAAACCTAGAAGGAGTATAGTAGACCTCCAGATCTGGCTACAGATCTAGCAATTCTATGAAAACAGGGAAAAGAAAGAGAGTTTATCTGTGTCACTAGATCTAATTCTACTAAACTGAAATAAAACTAAACTAAAAGATGGAGGAAGATGGATGGACAAATAAAGATCAAATGGTGAGAAATAGGCAGCCAGGACCTGGTTCTTATTGCAAAACAGATCAAGATCTGAGGATATGCACCCATCCCTCAACTGGCTATAAGCACAGCTGCAGGGTATAAATTCCACTCCAAATCACAGGATCCACCTGGTCTTAAGGCTATGATCTATCCACTTTAATGGTCACAGACCATCCTATAGACTTTAACGAATCCATGGATTGCAGCAGATAAATCCAATTGAGGCCTGAGCTTAGATTTACCTTAAGGTTATGATCTGTCCACTTTAATGGTCACAGACCATCCTAGAGATCTCCTACAAAGCCAGAGCCTCAATTAGAACAATTAAAATCACTACAGATGTTGCAATTCCAAGGTCACAGACTCAGGGAATTACAGGCATGTCAAACCCAGGGAAATCAGATGGTCATCAAGAGATCTACCAGTTAAGTGGGTGAGCTGATCAAGCAACTCCTCTACACAAATCTGATCAAGAATCTAATGGGACCACAAGATCTTTAGATCTAACTAAGCATTAAAAATAGCATTTACATTGCAAATAAGGTCACTCTTACAATGAAAATACTCTCAGATCTGTAGTCTGTGCATCGATCCACATTTCTTCATGCCAAAATTACAATTACAAACCAGATCTGAGCTACTATCTAGATCTAATCCAACATGCTAGATTAGAGAGAGAAGGGGGAAAATAAAAAGGAAAATAAAAACCTAAACTAAACCTAAATGAGCTAAGGAGAACTCAGGCTATTCCTTCGTTCCTACTTTCCTTGTTGAAGAAAAACAGTAAAATAGATGGGTATTTATACATATGCATCGATCCATGTGCCTCCAGTTGCAGCCAATCAGAAGAGAGGATTTCAGTTTAAGCTTAATCCCTATTTAAGAGTTTCAACCAATCAGAGAAGAGATAGGGATCTGGTTTTATTTATGCCTAGCTGAAGCTAATTTGTTTCCCGCCAACAATTAGTTCACACCCATGTGTTGAGTTTTGTGCTCAGCTGATGTGTCTTTGCAGCTCTCAAAAATGCCCCTGCTGGCCACTAATGTTTGCTAATGGAACCCGAGATAAATCCTTGAGAAGTGTGGCACATTGGGATGTGTGCCCTAGAAGCATTGGAATCCCAAAAATGTCCCTAAAGTATGAAATAGATGGCTGGAACCCGTGCCTCGATAGGTTGGAGCTTCAGAACTTCGATCTCGATAGGTTTAGGCCTCTATTCGATAGGTTGGAGCTTTAGAACTTTGATCTCAACAGGTTCAGGCATTTGTTCGATAGGTTGAATGGGCTTCAGGTGTGCATTCGACAGGATCTCGACAGGTTCATTCAACCATTCGACAGGATGCTCGATAAGTTCATTTTCAGCACCAGAACCTCTCGATAGGTTCTCGACAGGTTCAAACAACCATTCGATAGGTTGCGACAGGTTCAAACAACCATTTGATAGGTTGCGATAGGTTCAAACATCCATTCGATAGGTTGTGACAAGTTCAATTTTAGCCTTTTTTCAGCACTGTAGCTTGATTTCAGCACATACTAGCTCGTGGGGTTCAAAACAACCCCTCGTGGAGTCTATTTTCAGCACATAACAGCTCTACAATCCATATTCCAGCTTTGACGTCTTCTCCAGTCCTTCAAATACAGCAGTTGTTCTACTAATGTGGCTCATTTTCCAGCAATAAAACTGCTTGAAGGTCATGGTTTGCAGCACAAAAACAACTGAGTGCAGTAGTGACGCTTCAGCCAACTGTTCGAGTTCTTCAAGGCAGCTATGCATGTTGGCCTTACAATTTTATGGCTTGGTGCATCAGCACTAAAGTGCTCACATCTTTAATGGCATCAGCTGCTCTTATGCTTCAAAGATTGCTTTAACCAAAGCTGCACAAGTGCCACTTGAACTGCTGCATTGCTGAATATATAAATTGCTGAATTGCCAGTTTGCTCAATTCATTGAAGCAGCAGTCCATAAAACTTGGGCTTCACCACTCTCTCAGCAGGTCTTCAAAGGCTCCCAAAGCATGCTAAAAAGCCCCAATGGTGTGAACCACCATGGTGCCTTTTCAATAAATCCATCAGCTCCACTGCTAAACACAAAATTCCTTCTTCTTGGCTTCAAAAGCATGGATTACAACATTAAGCTCTTATTTTGCTGTTATCTATAAACACACACTTAAAAGACATTATTAACATGCTCAAAGGTCTGTCATAGGTCAGGTTTAGGGGTAGAAAGTGGTATATTTTAGTGCTCAACAACGCGTTGGGGGAGAACTAGGATGGGTAGGGGGACGGACTTCCGTAATGATTGTCTAATCAGGGATTCGGGCCTTCTGAATGTGGCATGTGTTCAATATGGAATCATGAGTTGTCAGAACACTCACAGCATAATCAGTGTCCATCTCCTGGAGGGGTGCATCAGCGTATATAACGACAATGGAGTCCTCGTGCGGGAATTTGATGCATTGATGGTATGAGGACGTGACGGCTTTCATTGACTCTAACTATTTTCTTCCTAAGATAAGATTATACGTACTAGCAGAGTCAAAAACATGGAAAGTGACGTCTTTCATTACAGGTTTGAGGTGAACTTGTAGTTTGATAGTTCCTTTGATGAAATGACGCGAGCCGTCATAAGCTATGAGTGATAGTGTCGAGGGTCTGACATCCTGTTCCATGTATTCAAGGGTCTTTAACGTTGTGATAGGGCTGATATTGAGTCCTGATCCTGTACCGACCAACGCATGGGGTACAGAGAATCCTCTGATTATGATCGTAAGGTATATGGGAGCTGCGCTTCTATGGTCGGACTCTTTAGGTATGTCTGCATTAGTGAAAGTGAGTGCCGAGGGTTGTGCCATGACCGAGGAAATTTGATGAAGCTTGTCTAATGTTGTGTCCTGATCCACTTCTGTGTCTTCAAGTGTCCTTATCAACAACCAATGATGGTCAGGAAATTTCTTGATTAGTTATAATATTGATGTCTGGGCTAGGATCTTTTAAAGATGCCATAGAAGATCATATTCTTGCCCTGGCTCGAGTGTAATTTCTTTCCCTGGCCGATGAGCCTTGGGTGCAGGTGGTTGGAGTGGTTGAGGTGTTGGGATTGGTGGAAGGATAATGTGAGGTGGGGGCGGCAAGTTAACTTCTCTTTCTCACATGTTCCCCTCTAATGGTTGTGCATTCGTGAAATCCTTATTTCGAGGGAAGGGTGGAAGTGGATAATTGATTCCTGATTTAAGAATCTGTCAAGTCAGTTTTTGACGGAATCCGGCGCTACTCGACATTGATGTGCTTGTAAAGTGAGTGAAGTTTGAGGTTGGGGCGTGTACTCACAAGGTGCCACTCCAAGGTGGGAGGTATTGTGTGTAATCCTCTTCTTCTAAGAAAGCAGAGACCAGTGTCTTGCACCGGTCAAGATGTTCTTCTTGCTCGCTTTCTTCTATGTTTAGAGAACACTCAATTGTTATTTCGCTTTCTTGGCTTGGGAGTCTTTCGGGTGACACTTTCTACCCATGCGGCAATTTGGGCTGCAATTTGAAGAACGTGATCTCCATACTCGGGTTCAGAATTGGATGAGGGGAGTGACATTGGTGTGTTGGTTCAAGATTTGAAGAGGTTAAAGGTTCCGGTGGGTGACTATGGAGGAATGGTCTCTGAGCCTTAAAAGAGTGGACTTATATTTGGGTGAATTTTGGATAAGGAGGTGAACTTGGCTGGGCGATTCGAGTGATCAAGGCCGAGGGGTGCGGGGGTGAAGGAACTCTTGGCGGAAGTATTAGAAGGTTGGATGCAAGTGATTAAGGTGGAGGGCTGGAAGGAGGATTGACCGGGGAGATCTACCGTGGTGACCTGAGCCGATTTTGCTTGGTTGTGGTTAGGCATGGGGTTATTAATGATCCCTAAATTTTGTTGGGGTTGGTTATTGTTAGGGTTAGGACTCCTAATCACCTCCCAGTCGATTTGGTTCCAATCATTTATATCATAGATTACATCCCGGAGGACCCAACAGTCTTCTAGGTTGTATCCCGCGTATTGATGGAATGCACAGTATTTATTATAATCTAGATTTGTCGGCCATGGTCGGGGTCTTTCCTATAGGAATCAGAGGATATTCTGAGTGTTGAAGAGACAAAAAATGTTGGGGATCATATTAGGCAAAGAGGGATAGTGTCCCGCCTCGGCTGGTAGGGGCCTCTAGTTGAGTTGAAGTTTTGCGATGAGGGTACGTTATTGTAGTTCGGTGCATGGGCTGGTCAATTCTGTGTCATATTCTGGTTATGGTAGGTGTTGGGATATTAGTTCCTATTCTGGTATTGGCCCTGATTCTGGTTTTGGCCTTTGTTTTGGTTTGTATACCTTTGTTGATTAGTGCCTTAGTTTTGGTTCGTGTATCATTGCTGATTCTAATTTTGCCCAAAATTTTATGACTGGAAGTTCCCATTCTTGAAGTTTTGTGCTTGGTTTACAATGGTGTTGACCTGTTCGGTTCCTGAGGCTTTCTTATTATTTTTCGACTTCGATTCACTAGAAGAGCCTACTTTCGACGTAACTATGGATAGGGCGAGGTCTTCACCTTTAATGTGTCGCGCTAGTCAGGATGCTCGGGAATGGAGTGCAGTGAAGTTGGGGCAATCACTTATGACAAGCGCGCTCTTCAATGGTTTCCTAGTATTATCAATAATAATATCAACCGAGTCTTTCTCTTTCATTAAAGTGCCGGTCCTGGCAGCGAGTTTCCTCCATCGGGCGACGAAGTCGGTGAATTCTTCATTGGGTCCTTGCTTTGCCGCCATCAAATAACTGAGACTGACTGTCTCTTAGATCAAGTGTTTGTATTGGTCTAGGAATTGACCGACTAAATCATCGAATGCTTCTATCTTATAGAGCGGGAGTCCCGCAAACCAATCTAGAGCTTCTCCTTCTAATGAGCATTAGAAATAGTGGATGAGAAGTCATTGATTATCATGTATGAGTCGACAATCGTTGCAAAAGAGGGCCAAGTGATGGTTTAGATTTTCCATGCCATTATATTTGATAAATTTTGGCAGTTTAAATCATATTGGTAAGCTAAATTCAACATCCCGATAGAATTTGTCGAATCCAAATGAGTGACCAGGGCGTTCCCTCTTGGCCATGTATTCGTTACGCATTTTAGGGAGATCATTAATTTTGATAGTACTATCTTTTGGAGCAGCCCGTGAGCCAACCTTGCTTGGAGAGTCCTTGTTATAGAATGTGTGAGCTGGTTGCCTCAATGGTGTGGCACGGGCCAACACCGTGCTTGGGGTAGGCGGTGGCCTTTCTTGTCATTCTCGTTCTTCTGAATATTTTCGTGACCTAATGGTCTCGTATGTGGTAGCCAATCCTCGAAGCAATTCCTCAGAGTCATCATCTCCTCTTTGTATCTGTTGAATACCGAGCTCTACAATTTGTTGAGCAGTAAGGTTTTGTCCAGTGTTACCATCTCTCCTGTCATGATTGTTACTGGTGTGTGGGGTTGAGAAGAGATTTTCTTGTTCTCCAGCCATGCTAATCTCAGGTTGTCATAGGCTGGAATTGTAAAGTGTTTCTTCTTCGTACATGGGGTTTTCATGATATTCCCACAATGGTGGGTCTCCTAAACTCACTCTTCGTATGCTGGACATCTCGAGCTTTTGACGAAGACTCATATATTTAAAAGGGTTCGAAATAATACGAGGGAAATAATAACAGGAGAATAAAATGAAAGCTAACTACATAAAAGGTCCCATTGCGATCGTCAGTCTGTTGGTGCGTACTTTTTCTAGGT
This sequence comes from Chloranthus sessilifolius, assembly GCA_021018995.1. Lineage (NCBI taxonomy): Eukaryota > Viridiplantae > Streptophyta > Magnoliopsida > Chloranthales > Chloranthaceae > Chloranthus > Chloranthus sessilifolius. The sequence goes on along the minus strand of CM037584.1, from coordinate 148,675,178 downwards.
TCCTCTCGGTCCCCGTTGAATCAGTGGCTCAATTCTGTCCAAGTGGACTCTAACAATGCGGTATTTTGAATGTTAAAAATAAAGGGGGGATTTCTTGGAAGATTCCTAGTTTGTTGCGATCGCCAGCTGCAGATATTTAACGACGGTGCAACCCGTCAGTGATCACGCTTTAGAGTGGGTGTGGGTTACTTCTTTACTGAATCGTCCGCCTGCAAACGTCAACAACATTGGCTCTTCTTATTATTTAGATAGTTTAGTTTTCCTTTTCTTTTCCTGTTATTAATGTAATTCTGATTGGTTTAGATTTCCTAATTCTATTATGAGTCTAGTTGTTGTCTTATTTGGAGTCTAATTAATTTAGTGTCCTAATACTACTAGAAGTTCAATTAATATTAGTCTCCTAATTGTGCTAGGGGTCTAATTAATTTAAATGTTCTAATTTTGTTAGAATTCTAATTAATTTAGTTTCCTAATGTTGCTAGAAGTCTAATTAATATTAGTCTCATAATCATACTAGGAATGCAGGTATGTTAATTCTAATTGAGTTCTAATTGAATCAAGCAGGCTAGTTATACTGAAATTCTAAGTAAAGCAAGTATACTAGTTCTACTGCAACTTTGATTGAATCAAATATATTAATTTGACTGAAATTCCAATTAAAGAAAATAAACTAGTTCTACTGAAATTCTAATTAAAATGGAGAACTAATTTTACTAGAACTCTAATTAAAGCAATGGAATTAATTTTATTAAAATCTAATTAAAACAAATAAACTAATTTTATTAAAATCTAATTAAGACAAATAAACTAATTTTATTAAAATTCTTATTAAAGTAATGAATTAACTATACTAAAAATCTAATTCGAATAAAGGAACTAATTTTATCAAATTTTCTAATTAGGTCGAGGAATTAACTTTACTAAAAAAATCTGATTTAAAGTAATGAATTAACTATAATAAGATTTAATTGAGATAAAGGAACTACCTTTTACTAATTCTGATTAAAGCAATAAATTATATTATGCTAAAATTCTAACTGAAGCAATGAATTAATTTTACTAAGATTCTAATTAAAGCAATGAATTAATCCTACTAAAAATTTAAGAAAGAGGGGTTTTGGGCCTGCTATGCTAAGGAGGATTGGCCTGGTTCCCGATTACCCTTTGTAAGCTCCCTTGGGCAAATCGGGTGGCTGAGATTAAAGCAAATTGAATTTTGGATTATAAAATAGTACTTTTGAACTTTTAGAGTCATTTTCGGGATTATAATGATGAATTAAATTATGAAACTAGAATTTTAGAAAACTAAATTAATATTTGGGGTTTTAAAAATATTAAACAAAGGAATTAAAACTAGAATTTAAGAATTTAAGGACTGAATTCGGGTCCGAAATCAGAAAATTAGATCGTATGATTAAGGACTGGTTCTAGAAACTAAGAACTAGAACCACAAATTAATGATAGGACTGAAGATTAAGATTTTTAGAACAAAATTAAAGTCTTTGGTTGGTGAATTAGGCCATCAGATTAAGGACTGGTTCTAGAAATGGGGGACTAGAACCAGAGATTAAAATTGCGGTCTAAAAAAGGTGCCACGGTCTAAAAACTGAAAATTAATATTAATAATTAAAACTAAGAACTAAAAAAACTATGATTGGAAACTAAAAACTAAATTCTTAACTAAGGTCGGGGCTGAGGAGAGGAATCTCAAAAATTCAAAGCTTGAATCTCGAAATCATGGTTGTGTTTCTCTATGTGTTCATTCTCGGAATTCTCCGGGCTTGAAATCCCAAACTTCCACGAAAAAATCCGTTCTCTCTCCAACCTCTTTGGGTCAGATTAAAAAAAAGGCTTTTATGGGGTTTTTTCTAATTAAAAGCCCTATTTCAGGCGTTTAACTAAATTACGCACCGGTCTCTTGGTGCTTAATCCCTTTGAGTCGGTCACCGACTCAGTGAGCGATCCGCTGACTTGCTCAGCAAGTTTCCTAGTTCTAACAAAGTTAGGACTAATTGTGCGCTTGGTGTAGGGTGTGCAATCCGATTAAGCGTCTCTTCTGAAGCGCATAATCGAGGAAGTTTGAGGGTCAAGGATTGTAAGACTAGGTCTGACATAGGCCAATTGCGCACCGGTGGTGGGGCGCCCAATCTAATTGCGCGTCTCATGTGAGGCGCGTAATCGAGTCTCGAGGTGGTCTGGGGAAAAGAAGTCTGGTCTGAAAGGGGACTGATTGCACATGTGTGGTTTTACGTGTAATCGAATTACGTGCATAGTTTTAGGCACGTAATTTGGGGCTGTCCGGGTCCCGATCGGGTCTGAAATGCTAGTCTATTATTTCACCTTGCATTTTGACTATATACTATTATTTCAATATATAGTTTTCCTACGTTGGGGTCTGAGCCACAGAGCTATTGCTTCAGCCTGTGCTTAGCCATGTACTATTGTTTCAGTGCATGGTTCCCACGTTAGGGTCATGGGGCCTGAAATGCTAGACTATTATTTCAGTTTGCATTTCAACTATATACTATTGTTTCAATATATACTCTCCCTACGTCAAGATTTGAGCCACAAAGCTATTGTTTCAGCCTGCGTTCAGCCATGCACTATTGTTTTAGTGCATGGTCCATACGTCAAGGTTGTGGGGTCTGAGCCACAGAGCTATTGTTTTAGCTTGTGTCCAGCCACATGCTATTGTTTCAGTATATGGTCCCACATTAGGGTCATGGGGCCAAAGTCACAGAGCTATTATTTCAGCCTGTGTCTAGTCATGTACTATTGTTTCAGTATATGGTCCCATAACAGGGTAGAGGGGTCAAAGGTTGACCAAACATATTTGTATATTCTGAGAGGGTAAAATGGGCGTGTCTACATCATTATCTTTTGTGTTTCTTACGCTTATTTTTTTATTTGTTGTGCGTTTAGGAGCCCCTTTCCTTGTCCATCAGTTCTGGAAGGGCCTAGTCCCATGCATGGTATTGAGCTCTCCTTGTCTTCCACCAGGAGAGGCTCGCGTCCTTTGGTTTTGGGCCCATCCTAGGGCTTAAACCTTTCCACCCTGAAATTGGTTTGGTCGAGGCTATAGTCGAGAGATGGAGGGAGGAGCAGCAGGCGTTGCTTTTCCCTACAGGGATGATGTTGTTGACTCTTGAGGACTAGGTCCATGTTATGGGAGTGAGGTTTGAGGGTGAGCCCGTGACTGGGCAGATGTTGTTTGACTATCAGGCGACGAGTGCCGAGTGTTTCGAGATTGAGTACGCTTCTAGCAAGTCTGGATCGGGACTGATTCAGACCACCTAATTTCTTGATACCTTTCAAGCATGGTTCACTCCTACGAGGTGTCACCCTGAGTCTGTGGTAGCGTATGAGGAGCTTTGCAGGGTGATAGTGGCTCATGCTCCCCTATTGGAGGTAGGGGTAGAGGCAGATCACGTCATCAGGGCTTTCTTGATGCATTTTTTCAGAGGAGTTCTGTTTTCATCTTTCACCCGGGGGTGCTGGGTTATTTCTGTCATTTCTCATGGACTTGGAGTGAGTTTCTTCATATGCATGGGGTGCGATGATGCTAGCCCACCTCTACGGGCAGTTGTTCCATCACACGAGGGGAGTCGCTACCATCGGCAGTTTCATTCCCTTCCTATAGGTGAGGTTTCAATTTTCTTTTATAAGTTCTTAATACTATGCATCTTCTTTTAAGCTGATGCGGTTTTAGTTTGTCTTTATACAGTTCTTGGCATACGACCATTTCTTATTCCTTCGTCCCAGGGTACCTCTAGGGATTGCACCCACATTTTTACGTATGTATATGTGGCGGACGTTGATGGGAGATCGCCCGAAGATTATGACTCTTCAGACTGCGAGGTGGCTATTCGAGGATATGCACCTCGGTCAGGTGTGTTCTTCATTTTGTTAGTTCTTTTTATCTTGTGTCTTGAGTTTTACTGACATTCACTTCATTTATTTTTCAATTACAGGTCATTTGGAGGCCTTATGATGATGGCGAGGGTGCCAACTAGGCTGTGATACGGTCTGGTCAGCCACTTTTAAGGGGGAAGATTTGGGTCCCCTGCTTTGAGATGGTGGAGCGAATTCACCTATCTCGAGTGGATCGACAGTTGGGACTCCCCCAAGGAGTCCCCCCAGAGCTTCGTGTGCGGGTGTTAAAGAAAAAGACTAGTCCCCCTGGTCGCTTCTTTAAGAAGAAGATGCCAGATCAGTATTTGGATTTTCGGTCTCGGGGGACCGAGGTTATTGGAGCTCGTGATGAGGCAGGTGCTCGGGCCTTCACTAGATGGTTCGAGGTGCTTCGTGGCGGGTTCTTTATCCAGTTCCCCTTCTAGGGGAAGATCTCCTTTAGTATTAGCGAGGGATTTTTTTGTTTTTCTTTTTTTGTGTTGTTGTTTGTTTTCTTTATAAACATAAAGTAAAGATTTTTTTGTTGATTTTATAAACATAAAGAAAAGATGGGCATACTTACCTTCCTTTGGCCTGTAGCACAATGGTTCTTTATCATTGATCAACCTTAACATGATTACTTGTATTGGCCCCAGAATGTCAAGCGAGGAGGAATACGTGGAGGAAGAACCGGAAGAGGGGCTGAAAATGGTCTATGGTCCTAGGGGAGAGAAATTCCTCGTGGTGGAGTGCCCTGCCGGCTCTTGGTACAAAATGCAAGGTGAGGCCGCCCATGCTGGCCTCCTCCATCAGCAGCATATCCATATCTTGAATTTTGGTATCGCCGACAAGGTAAAGGGATAAGTTTAGTTTAGTTTTTTTTCTTGTGCAACCTTGCTATATTTCCATGATCCGATGCCTCTTTTACCTTGGTGCAGACCTTGCCATATATCGTGTTTTGGAGCGGTTGGTTGGATTTTCAGCAGTTTTATCGCTACCTCCCACTGATCGTGAAGTTCTTGCTAGGACATGCTGACTTTGGAGAGTTCCTTTCATGCCCCGCCATGCGAGCTGACTCGGCCTATCTGAGGGCCTTGATTGAGCGTTTGCGTCCGGAGACCATGACCTTTCACATGGCCACGACCAAGATGACGCTGACTCCCATGGATTGGGCCATGATTATAGGGATCTGGATAGCGGGGCTTTCGGTGGCCAACCTTGCAGTGCCTGGTCAGGATGAGATCATTCAATTGATAGGGGCTTATCCCCCTTCCATGAGTCTGCATGGTGCTGAGGTCAAGATGTCCTGGCTATTTGATCTTTTTGAGCTGCATGAGTTGATAGATCTGGGGCAGCCTGAAGTGGACATTTTCATTGAGCCTGAGCGCGTGGCAATGTTGGCCTGCATCTTGCTCCTCCAGCTTCTGGGCAAGACCCTCTTTGCCAATGCCAGTGGTGGGCAGGTCTCCCTGGCCTTGCTCAGCCTCATGGACAATTGAATGATGTGCATAGATATGACTAGGCGAGGTTGGCTACGGCGCATTGATGTCCAACCTAGTCCGAGTCTCTATTTGCAACTCAAAGTCCATCGTCGGCTTTTGGCCTGCTTTAGAGGTAACCTCTGACTCTTTTGCTTTCCTCAGTTTATTTGGATGATCATTCTCTACTTCTGACCCGTCTCTTATGCACTATTCCTATCAGGCATGGGGGTATTTATACTTTCAACCTGGCCGCCCCCTTCTTCAATCTGAGATATACACTTATCCACTTCTGAGTAATTAGAATATGCACCGCTGTAGGGACATTGGCATGAAACACCTGGAGATGGGCCTGAGGTCCCACTTCGACATGCTGATACCAGAGCAGGTAAGACCATTTTCCCTTTTTCATTTTCAAGCTTCTCCTTTATTTGTGTTGCATGTTTGACTGATCGAACACTCCTTGATTTGGGCAGATTATATATAATCCCTACATTGGTTCTCCTTATTGGGATCGAGCCGCTGTAGGTTCATCTCGCCTCTTCATCGATCGTTGCGTCGTCTTCTTCTATGGGGCCTTGGCCAGGGCTTACTAAATGGGGGAGCGGGTAGTTCATCAGTACCAGGACTATCCTGCTGTGCCCTCGGCTACTCCTGCAGATGTCATGGCGCCCGTGGGTACTATAGAGGAGCTCACTGCCAGATTCCTTCAAAATGGGGTCCCTATTAATGCCCTCTTAGTGCCCGGAGATTACTAGATGTGGTACGAGTCATTACCTTATCGGTCTCTTCTCCCACGCTTCGTTCCTGGCACAAACTTCTTAGCTGTTGGTGGCCCACGCTCTTAGGTAGTTCTCCCTTCTCTTTCAGATTGGTTCCTTGTAGCTTTGGTTGACTTGTGATCTTGAATAATGGAAAACCTATTTCTTTTCTCAGTTTGAGCAGGGAGGTGATTCTGATGATGAAGATGGGGCGGCGGTGGGTGCTTTTGAGCTTACGGGTGCTGGCCTTTTAGGCCCCTCTGACACGGGTGCCTCGGGTAGTTCGACCGCCGGGGTCCATGGGACCTTTAAGTGCCTTGACGATGCCTTTCTTAAGAAGTTATATGCTACGGTCGACGAGCGGGCCTATATATCTGCTGACGCAGAGTGGGCTCCCCCACCTGAATTAGTCCCTGGGGTAAGCCCTCCTTCCTTTGCATGTTCATTCTCTGTATTATGATTTGTGCAGCCGATCTCCTTTTCCGTTCCTCTCCCTGTAGGATTATGAGTTGGCGGTCCATCAGGCAGAGTACTATCACAATCTTCATGGCCTTCAGAAGGACGAGATAGTAAATGTCTCATTGATTAATCCAGATGGTTGCTTCACTATCATTTTCTTTTGACTGATATTGACTGATGGGCTCTGGTATGACCTTGCAGGGTGTTTGGGAAAAACAATCGCTCTCCTTGCTCAGCCGACTTGCTCAGGCGTGGACCAAAGTGGGAGAGACCTGGGCATATCAAAGCTCGGTGCGCAGTCGTAAAAAGTCCAAGGGTGCCGGGAAGGATTAGGATTAGCTCTTGGTTTTGAACTTTAGACATTCTGGGACATATTCTTTTTGGGATTTTGGTTAATTTGTCACAGATGATATGGCACTTATTTTCATTTGATTTGGATGATTTTTAGTCCTGAATGTTAATGCTTTTTCCTTTATCGCTTGCTCTATTTCCCTTGTGTTATATCCGATTGTCTGCAGGATGATTTGATGATTGCTTGTAAATGGTCCTTGAGGCTGCATACCTTGGTGGGGATTGTTCCGACACAAATAAATGATTTAAAGTTAGGTGCATTTCAAAACTTTTTTATGTCTATGAATGTAGTCGAGGTATGCAATGCAGACAAGTTGGCTAGGGGGTCCAGCAAAGATAAAACCCCCCCCTAAAAAACCCCACATTTATTGAAAATGGGGCCAGATTGATCTGGTACAACTATTACTTGTGCCTGGCCAATTCTGGGGGAAAGTGGCTTGGCGTAACTATTAGTTGCGCTAGACCAAACCTGGGGGGTAATGGGGCCTTTATAGCCCAATACCGCACTATTTCCTTCTCCTTTCACTTTGGCTTGACTTTTTCTACTGCCTTTTTCTCTTCTTGTTTTTCCAAGGGTGGGTCTATCGTCCTACATCAAATTTTTACATCTTTAAAAAATCCTTGTATGTCAATGAACCCACTTTCGAACCCTCCCTTACATGGAGGGTCCGTAACCAATTTACTCCCCTCTTTGGGCCTAGGGCCCAACTTTCTCAAAAGTTGGCTTGGGAGCTTGAATGAAAGTGAGCTCATCGATTTAGATCGGCTCGGATTGTCACGCCTCTCATCCTTTCTTGAGGTTTCTCCACAGTGGGACCTACTTCATGTGGCAACCACCTTTTGGGATGTAAAGGCCCATATATTCCGTTTTGGGAAGCGGGAGCTATCTCTCATACTTGAAGAGCTGATCAATTTGTCAGGCCTGAAGCTCCATAGAGGCCTTGTAAGAGTAATGACGAAACCGGGCTACGCTAAGGCAGTCCACCTTACTCTGGGCTTGAAGAAATCTGAATATGAGAAAAGTCTCATTGGTGGGGCCACAAGGTGTTCGATAAAATTCCTAAGAGAAATTTTCGGTGACGAAAGTCTTTAAAAATTATCAGTTTGGAATGTCTTCAACGTGATGGCCTTTTCTCTCGGTCTCATCTCGGAAGTCCTTATCTTCATCGGTTGAGAGAGCTTCTCTCTAGCTCTTTGCAACGTTTTGACCAAATTGGAGGAGGGCTGATCATGATGCATCTGGTCTTAGCTGAGCTAGATCTTTGTCTTGATGCCTTCACTTTGGGCAAGGTGGAGTGCCCCATGGGATGTTCGCTTCTAGTTTAGGTCTGGTTAGGTGAGCATCTTGCTATTTTGGGACCAATGCCTTGCTTTTATATCGTTTGAGGTGAGGTGGTCCGATGCTTCTTGGGCAGGTGCCACATGATTTCGCAGGGAGATATATTAGAGTTAAAGCTTTGGCTACCCGATGCAAAGCTGGTTTGGAGACTTCCCTGGTTAGATCGGACCTTCCCTATGGTTCACTCTAGAGACCACAAGGGCATCACCCTCCTTGGATTGATTGGTAGTACCTTCTACTTCCCATTTCGGGTGCTGCGTCAGTTCGGCTGCTCTCAGTAGGTGCCTTGTGGGATGAAACTCCCTTTATGCGATTTGATATTTTCTTGGGGGTCTTCTGGGGATATGGATCGGATTGTTGCTCTTTGGGAGACACATTAGTCAATGTTCATGTGTGATTTGAAGCAGGGAGATTCGGTTCTATCCTACCCAGAGTATGAGGCTTGGCTATTGTTCGAGCAGCCTACTGCTGATCATTTGGATCAGGTAGAGAGCGACGATGTGGGAGGGCATTAGCCAAAGAAGGAGTCAATGCTTCGAGCCCATATTGAGCTGCTGATGGATGAGAAACGCATTCTGCATGAACATTCAGAGAAACAAAAGGTTAGAGCAGAAAAGGCAGAGGCCAGAGCTAATGTAGCCGAGTGCGAGGTCCTTTGTCTGGGAGGAGCCTTGAATGATGCTCTTAGTGCTACCGACGCATCTCGAAAGCGGTATAAGAGCCTTCACCGTTACTAGATGACCGAGCAAGACATACGAGAGGATGCCCTACGTGCAGAGATTTGCGCCTTGAAGCACGAGCTAGGTCGTTGACTCCATCTTGTACATATCTTTTTCACAAATCAGACTCAGAGAAAGGGGCGTAAGAAACCCCTGTTCATATTCATATTTTTTGGTATACATATTTTCTTTATGTTTTTTTATTTTTCTGTACTTTTGTAAAAAAGAAAGAAAGAAGCCAGACAGGATCTAGACATCACACATATTATCTTTTGGGATGTGGAGTCAGCTAGGTACAGACTTGTAATAAAAAAAGGAAATCTATCTTTTTACAAGCATTTTGTCTTCTCTATTTTGTTTTCGTAAAATGATAAACTGGGGGTTTGTGCTGGCTATTCCTGTGGCGTACACAGTGTGAGCGTAAAATTGGGAAAGGAAAATATATTTTCTTTTACAAAAGTGGCCTTTCCAATCGTCGAGCCAATCATCTCGGAGTGGGGCATGCACAGTGCTGGGAAAAGAAAATTATTAACTCTTTTCATGGTTTTTTCTTTTTCTTCTTTTTTTGGGTTTGATGCCTTAATTATCGGGGGGATGATGGGTCCTCTTTTGAGCATGGTCGAGCCCCTCCTTTACGTGATTGGATTCGAGTGAGTTGAGCAATTTTTATCGAGGTCAGAACATCCATCCCTTTGGATTGAATCGACCTTCTCTCCTTACCCTAGGTCATACGTTTGACCGTGCGGCCATTTAAGACATTCTTGGTTGGGACCCCGATTTGAGCTAACATGAGCGGCCCCGTTGGGAGTCGGGAAATGATGGCATGCGTAGGGTAACCAAGGGATCATTCTTATTATCCTTCAACTCTTTTCCTCCTCTTAACATTTTTACTCATGATGTGAATTTTAATTGTGATGTTTTACTCGCAAGCACACGAATCAGATTGTATATAGTTGGTGCAGAGTACGAGATCGTTCCCACGAGGATCAATGTAGAAAATCTAAAAAGATAAAACAGTGATTCAAGAAATCTACCAAGATTTAACAGTACCCTACCAATATTATGATTTAGGCGGTTTTGTGAGATGATAATTACTAACTACAAAATAAAATTCAATTGATGATTCAAAAATAACGGGAAAGATGAAGAAGATGAAGATACTAAATCCTCCCATCTTTGGTTTGTTTTTCCCATAATACAAATCTATGGATTAAACTATGAGATATACCATTGAAAAGCATCTTTTATGGAAGATATATGATCAAAACCCGGATAGGTTCCACATTGCATCCCTGCAATCAGAACTTAATTTCAGAGATGATTTCCATATATAGATCTGGGATCAAGGACATGACTCGGCACACTTGATCTCAGATTATAAATAAAAATTATCCCCAAAGTGGGTAAAAAATTCTAACAATAATACCACCATAGATCTGAGATCAAGGGCATGACTCGGCACACTTGATTTCAGATTAGGGAGTAATTAGGATAAAATTACCATTACAGATCTAAGATCCAGGACATGACTCGGCACACTCGATCCCAGATCGTAATCGTAAGTAGATCCACACGATAAAAATAGAAAGATTATATAATAATGATTGGAATAAAATTACCGTCACAGATCTGAGATCCAGGGCATGACTCGGCACACTCGATCCCAGTTAGTGGCGGGGATTTCATCCGTTCGTGATAGCACAACAACCATAAAAACAAATTCTCATATTTTAATCCTAAATTCATATTATTAGAAGTACATCCCTTGGATGGGAATCATTAGATTCCCATCCCTAAGAAATTGCCACCCATGCTATAATTAAATGACATAAACAAATAAGGAATGCAAAATAACATTAATCTAATCACTCAAAAATACCTCAACCTTCAATGAAAATTCTTTGATCTACGATGATCTTCAGAAACGAAATTAGAAATGCTCTCTACTAATCTTTAAATTTAAAACATGAATCAATAGAACAAAAATAATAAATTGGAGAAATGAATACTGAAAAGTTAAAGGAACAAAGCTCTAAAAAAAAAGGAATAAAAAACTCTCTATCTCTAGAACCTAATAATAATCCTAATAATCTCTCTTCAAAACGCGTAGCTTCCTTTTTATATGGTCGAACAAACCCTATCCCTAATACCTCAATCGATTGAGAATTAAATCTCAATCGATTGACTCTTAAGTAGGAACAAAGTTCTCTTCTCCTGTCAATCGATTGACACTTAGTCCTCAATCGATTGACATTTAAGGGACAAAACAATTTTCGCCGCCCAACTTTGCATCAGACACTACCTCGGTATTTTGGCCATAACGTTCTGTCCCGAAGTCAGATTGAGGCGATGCTTATGGCGTTAGAAAGATGACGACGAGCTCTACAACTTTGGTGTTTTAGTAATTTCCTGAATCTGACATCGTGAAGGTCGAAACGGAGCTGAAAGAAGCACCAAGTTCCCAATGATCCAAAGTTGCAGTGTTTTGATATTATTTTCGGGATTCTTGGGCTGTTTTACGCACTTGGATTATATTTACCTGAAACACTTCAAATCTAGAAATTCTCATCAGATAGCCTTCATCGGATAGGTAAATGTAGGCATTTAGGGGTAAAATATCATCATATTTTGTTACTCATCACACCCCCAAACCTATACTTTGTTAGTCCTCGAGCAAAACAAACTAAAGAAAATAAATGCCACTTTCGTAGGAAACACGATTGCACTTAGCATGTGCAATAAGCCTTTAAACCCCTAGGTGATCCCTAGTGGAGGAGTTGTGTCTCTTGAGGGTTTACAGTAAAGTTACCCACAAACTTCCAAAAATTTCAAACCATTGGCAAAATTGAGTTTTCAAAACATGATTTTTATAATATCTTTAGCTTCAAAACTCAAAATCATTAATCAATTCAACACGCGAATTCTTAATTTTAAATAACAATGTTATACTAATCATACTAATATCCATTCAAATTAGTCTAATGCTCAAATCGTTAGATAATTCATCCATTCATGCTTAAACGTGTAGTGTGTGCATACCCAAACCAAGATTCATCCATCTCAGAACTAGTCAAAACGGGAAACTATCGGATCTGTTGTTTCGACTCAATCCTCACTTTAGGTATACTCTTGAAATAAAATCATTCCGATGATGGGTAAGTTTTCGCACACATGTGAGAGATCAATACAAAGCAAGCAAAAAGTTCTCACATGATAAATGAAACACGATGCAATCAATGAACAAAAATAAATCTCATAAGAAGATACTTGTATATCCTCTGCATGTCATATCAAGTGTCATAAGTATCACATATTTACTCTCCACAAGGCAGTTACCCATGCAAGATCAGATCATGAAGGTCTTTTTAGGGTTGTAATGGGGCTCAGGTAAGGGTAAGAAAGAATTGAAAGTTGGATTCAAAATTTTTGAGAAATCGGAAAGGAAACAACTTTTTGATTTTTCTATTTCTTCTCTTTTTCTTTTCTCACTCCTTTTTCTTCTTTTGAATTTTATTTTCTTGAAGCACCTCATATTTTTTATTATTTTCTTTTTCTTTTTCTCCCTTTTGTTCTTTTATATTTTTGCCATACACTCTCAGTAAACACCATAACTCAATATTTCTCCACTTACTCTTTTTTCGTTCATTTTCATCCCTCGTTCCTAATTTCTCAGAAATAAGAAGGGTAACGCTGAATTTTCAAAATTGGTGAAGGGTTAAAGGTTAACGTGGCTTATCAAAGAATGTATAAAGGTAAATTTTTAAATAGGCTCAAAGGGGTACTAGAAGGATAAATTTATATGAGGTGGGGTATTCTAAGCATAAACGAGCCAAAGATGGCCTTCAATCATGTCCTTAAAAGATGGTAATTATGTTTATTTATCTTAAGTAGATATACAGTACGTTCTAACACAATAATATGAATTTGATATCATGCAAAGTCACAAGTCAAAATAAAATATATGAGATTTTGCAAAATAATTCGTATCCAAAGAAAACTCCGAGTTTATGTATTCACTCATCAACAACGGATATTTGGTTCTAAAGCTTCCTGGGTTTAGTCTCCACTAAGAACCTAAGATTCACCGTTCAAAATAGTTCATTGATTTCTTAGTCTTAGCTTGGTATAAGTGCAAAAATTCTAAGCATGAATTTCAGAGTCATCCACAAATTATCACATTAAGCTTCATCATCCTAGATACAAGTAATCAAAATATGACATCGATATTCTCAAAATTAAATTCACATGCATCATCAACTAAAGTTTGAAAATAATCGTAAAGTAATTCATGTATGATGGTTCCAAATAATTTTTTTTTTTTTTTGATTAAAATAAGTGATGAAAGATAGATAACCGTACATACCCCCAAACCTAAAAATGACAATGTCGTCATTGATTGAAATAGGTAGCGCACCCCCAAACCTGTTGAAAAGTACCTCAACACAAAAATCAGGTGCAGAGAATATGAGCATCAAATTAGAACATGACCAAAAATTTCTTGAAGGTAATGTGGCTACACTAATTTGGAAATGAAAAATAGCCTAAACTAAACAAAAAAAAAAAACTAATATTCTAAAACTAAACAATTTATTTATTTATTATTATTTTTTTAACAAATAACGAAATTGGGTTGCCTCCCAATGAGCACTAGTTTCATGTTGATAGCTCGACCATGTGAATTGCTTAGTCAAGGTGAGCCATTGGATCACTCAAAGAAAGAGTGTCAGAGAATGCAATTGCATCCTCTAGGAAAGGTTTTAATCTTTGACCATTAACTCGAAAAACATTCCCGTGTCTTGGGTTGATGACATCAACTGCCCCATTAGGGAGTATTCAAGAGATTTTAAATGGACCACTCCAACGGGTTTTTAGTTTCCCTAGAAATAGGTGAAGTCGGGAATTGTAGAGTAGAACATGTTGACCAACAATGAAGGATTTACGTAAAATAGATTGATCATGAACCTATTTCATACGGTCCTTGCACGATTTAGCACAGTCAAATGCATTAGCACAAATTTCTTCTAATTCATTTATTTGTAAACTCCTTTGGGTATCAGATTTTAGGTGATCAAAATTCAATGACTTAATGGCTCAAAATGCTCGATGTTCTAGTTCGACCGGGAGGTGGCAACCTTTACCAAAAACCAACCGATACGGCGACATGCTAATCGGAGTTTTAAATGCAGTTCGATACGCCCATAGAGCGTCATTCAGTTTTAGCGACCAGTCTTTATGGTTCGGATGGATTGTCTTTTCTAAAATCTACTTAAGTTCCCGATTAGAGACTTCAACTTGGCCACTTGTCTGAGGATGGTATGGTGTAGCAACTTTGTGTGTGACACCATATTTCTTCATTAATTGGGTAAACACTTTATTGCAAAAGTGCTTTCTACCATCGCTGATTATCGCCTTTGGAATACCAAAACGTGAAAACACTTGATCCTTCAGGAATTTGATCACTACTCTGTGATCATTCGATTTACAGGCCATGACCTCTACCCATTTCGAGACATAATTAACTCCGACAAGAATGAACGTATTTTCAAACGAATTCGGGAAAGGACCCATGAAATCGATCCCCCAAACATCGAATAATTCAACTTCTAAAATTGGATTGAGCGGCATCATGTTGCGCTTAGAGATCCGGCCCAGCATTGGATAGTTGCGATAAGATTTGCAATGCTAATGGAAATCTTTAAAGATCGTCGGCCAGTAAAAACCACTTTAGAGGATCTTTGCTGCAGTCTTTTTGAAACTAAAGTGACCTCCACAAGCTAACTCATGACAGAACGAGATGATCCGTGGTTGCTCAGATTCAGGAATGCATTTTCGTATGATTTGGTCGGGACAGTATTTGAATAAATACGGATCCTCAAAAAAGTAGTGTTTCACTCGAGCGAAGAAAATGGATTTCTCATTCTTAGACCAATGGTGAGGTAATTTCTCGGTGACTAGGTAATTGACAAGATCTGCATAACAAGGTGGGCAATCAATCCTGAATAATTGTTCATCTGGGAAGTGCTCCAAGATCTGAACAGGATCATCAGATTTCTCAATAATAATTCATGACAAGTGATCTGCCACCACATTTTCTGAGCCTTTCTTGTCTTTAATCTCCAAATCAAACACTTGCAACAACAAGATCCATCTGATTAAGCGTGCTTTAGCATCTTTCTTAGTGAACAGATAACGCAGAGCAGCGTGATCTATAAATACCACGACTTTAGATCCTAATAAATAGGATCAAAATTTATCGAGCGTGAAAACTACTGCCAAAAGTTCCTTTTCGGTGGTCAAGTAGTTCAACTGGGCATCGTTGAGAGTGCGACTCGCATTGTAGATTACATGCAGTAATTTTTCTGTTCGTTGTCTCAGAACAACTCCAGTTGCATAATTAGAGGCGTGGCACATGATTTCGAACGGGAAGTCCCAGTTCGGAGATTGAATTATCGGGGCTTTTATCAATTCAGCCTTAATGGTTTCAAAGGCTTGCAAACATTTATCATCAAAGTGGAATGGGGCATCCTTTGAAAGTAAGCTGCATAGCGGTCACGCTATCTTGCTAAAATCTTTAATAAAATGCCGATAAAAATGGGCGTGTCCCAGAAAAGATCTGATTTCCTTCACTGTCCTCGGTGGTGGTAGATTGGCAATTAAATCAACTTTAGCCTTATCGACCTCGATGCCCTGAGACGATATGATGTGTCCCAGAACAATGCCATCTTTAACCATGAAGTGACATTTTTCCTAGTTAAGAACAAGGTTCTTTTCCTGGCATCGTGTAAGCACTAGCGATAAATGATTCAAACAGTCAGCAAAACTGTTTTCATGGATCAAAAAGTCGTCCATGAAAACTTCGAGGAATCGTTCGACCATATCCGAAAAAATACTCAGCATACATCTTTGGAATGTAGCCGGTGCATTACAAAGCCCAAACGGCATTCGTCGATAGGAGAAAGTACCAAAAGGACATGTGAACGTGATTTTCTCTTGATCCTCAGGTGCAATGACTATTTGGTTATAATCAAAGTAGCCATCAAGGAAGCAATAGTAATCATGCCCGGCTAGTCTTTCCAACATCTGATCGATAAACGGGAGTGGAAAGTGATCTTTTCTTGTCATCGAATTCAACTTTCGATAATCGATACACACTCTCCAACCTGTTTGAATTTTTTTCGGAATTAGTTCGTTGTCCTCATTCTTCACCACTGTGACTCCTGACTTCTCAGGGAACACTTGTGTGGGGCTAACCCATTTACTGTCAGAGATGGGGTATATGATTCCAGCATCTAAAAGTTTTATTACCTCATTTTGGACCACGTCTTGCATTATAGGATTCAGTCTCCTCTGTGGTTCCCTAGAAGGCTTAGCATTGTCTTCCAAATGGATCCGGTGCATCCACACCGTTGGACTAATGCCTTTGATATCTTTTATTGACCATCCGAGGGCACTTTTGTGCTCTTTGAGTACATTCATGAGTTGGCCTTCTTGATTCGCATCCAATTTTGATGATATTATGACGGGTTGAGTTTCTGTAATAAGCCAAAAATTTACGTTAAACGGTGACCTCGAGATCAGTGCCTGATTGGTCATAGGTTTGACCAAGTAGGAGTCCACTAGTTGACTCGAGGAGTGATGAACGGATGTGATGAGAAATTAATGCAAGCGTGTGGAGTGTGAGGTGAAATTTGGAACCACATACACCCACCTGGGGTGTATGTGCTCAACACATGGCAAATGAGTATAAAAGGGTTAAAGAACCCTAAATTACTCTTGTTTGGTAGTTGAAGAGAGTTAAGAAGAGAGAGAGAGGGAGAGAAGTAAAGAGGGGTTGTTGTGCAAGGAGTGAATACAAGCCAAGGGGGGATTCGAGCATTTAAGGCCGGATTCGACGTGAGGGATCCGCTAGAGACAAAGCTGGAACCCTAGCCATTCCAACCTTGAGATCCAAGCAAATGAGATTTGATTGAGGTAAAATTTATGTGAATTAAATGCATAGATCATAGAGGTTTAATTGCAGTCAAAATTTACTTAAAATCATAGGATAAAGGCCTAGAAAAAGAAAGAAGATTGTTTGAGAAGGATTTGGAAGAATAGCCTGAAAAGGGGGCTGAGTATGGCCAAATCGATTAATCGATTAATCGATTTGGTCTGAGAAGTTGAAAAGTCATGAAGGCCTGATTTCGATTAATCGAAACAAATTTTGATTAATCGATTTGGATTTCGATTAGTCAATTTGGAAATCGACTAATTGACTGGGAAGCTCCAGCCACTGGAGAAATGAAACCTGGAGAAATCGACTAATTGAATTGGGATTTTGATTAATCGATTTTGGATTTCGATTAATCGATTTGGGATCGATTAATCGATTTTGAGATCTCGATTACTCAAATTAAGAATCGACTGCTTTATGTTGGAGACCTCGATTAATCGATTTGGGATCGATTAATCGAATTTGAATCTCGATTAATCGATTTTGGTTTCAATTAATCGATTTTGGGTATCGATTAATCGAATTGCATTTCGATTAATCGATTTTGGGAATCGATTAATCGACTGTGACAGTTTTGCTCAAACTCTATAGTTGACTTTGAGATTCAGGGAGAGTCTTGGACCTTCTTTATTACATCTTTAGTGATGAGTTACATGTGTTATATTGTACCACAGGTGGTACGTATGATCATGAGCACAAAGAGTCGCGTGGGACCTTGATGGTAGAAGTTTCAAAGACTTGAGGTAGGGAACACCTTAAACATGTACTTTAATTTCAAGAGCATGTATGTAGTGATATAATGATTAAATTGAAATTATTTTAAATCATGAAAAGCTTTGTGAAAATGGGTGTGTGTGTGACACCACAAATGCAATAAGGGCATCTGTGTGATGCAAGTGATTAAGAACTAATAATCTAATGAGATTGAGGCATCCCCAGGGGATGAGAAAGTAATAAAGGCATCAGGTGTGATGTGGGTATGTATACATCCCAGGGATGTATACATGTGATTGAATAATTACTGTTGAGGCCTAACTGATATAAGATAGCACACTTACACGGTGAACAACTATATGTAAAGCACATGTTATTTTTGTTATTTGAGGTTTGGAGGATACCCCACCGTCGTGGCGGGATACCCACGACTGACGCGGCAGGATATCCGTGACTGGTACGACGGCGAATCCGTACACCAGCACGGAGGTTTATCCGTGACCGTAAGTACATCCCAGGAATGTTATGTAATATTTAACCCCGCCGCCTAATGAGAAAGGGGCTTGGGTCGTATTCCTAGGGAATACATTTTTTACAACTGTCTAATTAGATGACGATGAAGGGTATCTCATCGGGGCTCGATGCTATATTGCTCGGGGATTACTTAAGTTGAAGATTTAAGTTTTGCTTTAGGCCTATTCAGTGTCATTCATGATTAAATCAACAGTAATGTAATACATGCAACTTACCAGTAAATTGAGTGTAAATCATTTACTTTAATTAGTTTTCTAGCAAATGCATAGATTCATCATGCTTTAAATATCATAGAATATATGTGAGTTTTGATTTATATGTTCATTGTGTTGTTCCCTATTGAGCTAGGATGTAGCTCACCCCTTTTGACTATACGTCGCAGGTCCACTGATAGCAGCAGCGGAGGCTTCGAGGGACGTGGATCCGGGTGATTCGGATTACGTACCTGGAGACGAGTTGGAGCCTCCTCCCGAGGACTTCTTCTAGGTGACTCTGTTGTGCACTTTGATAGAGAGTCAGTTTTGTAAGTAGATTAGTGCTGCTTGGTATGTCAAGCCTTTATTTTTGAAACAATGTAATTAAACTAGAATATTCTTTTGGCGAACCATCTGGGGTGATCTGATTATCACCGATGGTTCGGGTCGGTTCTTTGTTCATACAGTGGCATGAAAGTAGAACTGTCTTTTGAATATGCTAGTCGGGCATATGAACGTTTTCCGCTTTAATGAGATTATTTACTTATTTCATTTATTTGTGCTTGTTATACCAATGTTCCGTGCTAAGTTTTGGGGCACGGTCTGGAGGATCGTGCTGATGGCACGGGTTTCAGGGTGCCAAAATCCGGGCTGTCAGAGTTGGTATCAGAGCATTTTCTTTTAGAAACTTTGACAATCATTCTTTTGTCAGAGCATAGGGACTTCTACTAATGAAAACTTTGTTTTCACGTGCAGACCGTGATGTTACCTAGAGGAAGGGGCCGACCCAGGGGCAGCCATAATAGAAGTTTACGTAGTGGAGATGGGTACATCTCTCCTACAAATAGAGTACCTATAGGAGATGGAGGGGCTTCTGGCAGTGGTGGCCAAGGAAGCCAAGACCAGGAAGAGAGCCGTGATCGAGATCGTCAGGATCAAGATCAAAGAGAGCAAGAAAGAATTAGAGAGCAAAATGAGGATAGAGAAGAGCGTCAGAGGATGATGCACACCATGGAGACCATGGCGGCTGCCATGGAAAAAGCAAAGACATCTTTGGCCACCGCTCATAATGACATCACCACCGACACCTCCAGTAGCTCCGACACCGCCAGCATCATCTGCTTTTACTCAGTTTTGGAGGATGAGGCCTCCTAGCTTTTCTGGACAGGGAGAGCCCATAGTGGCAGAGCACTGGTTGAGTGAGATGGAGAAGGTGTTCAGTGTACTCACATGTACTGAGGACGAGAGCATTCGTTGGGCAGCTTATATGTTGGACGGGGAGGCTGGGCCTTGGTGGAAGTTCGTTTCTAGGACTAGGGCTCAGGAGACCCCAGATATGCCATGGACTTGGGACGAATTCGTTGATGAATTCAATAAACAGTACTTCCCTGAGGTAGTAAGGAACCAAATGGAAATTCAATTTCTACAGCTTACTCAGGGGAAGATGACAGTGAGAGATTATGGAGTGGAGTTCATGCGACTCGCTCGCTTTACGCCTGACTACGTCATCACGGAGATGATGAGAGCAAAAAGGTTTCAGCAAGGGTTGAGATCAGACGTGAGGGGAGGAGTAGCACCATTCCAACTAAGGACCTATGGTGAGGTCATGAGCAAAGCACTTGTAATGGAGGAGGAGAATAATAATAGATATCACCAGAGAGAGCAACAGGGAAGGTGGAACACTGACCAGAGCAGAACGGGGAATTATGAACTGGTGAACAAAAGGCCGAGGTTCATACCGAACAATCAGAAACCACCATTTCAAGGAGGCTATGGGAGACCGACGCAGCAGAGCAACCAGCAGAGATTTCCATTGCTCGCGTCAAGGAGACCAATACGCTACGAGAGCCCTGCGATTACTACAGGCGCTACAATCACACAAGGGGCTTCTCGAGCAGCTTCTTCCACGCTACGTAAGACTTGTGCCAAGTGTGGCAAGCCTCACAAGACATCGGACTGTAGGGTAGGCACTCGGGATTGCTTTCGATGTGGTAAGGTGGGCCACTTGATTAGGGAATGCCCTGAGATGAACAAAGGGAAGACGGCTTCAGCACCTATTCCACGACCTATACAAGCGAGGAAGCCGATCGTCCAAGGGAGAGCCTACGCAATCATAGCTCAAGAGGCTCAGAACACGAACGATGTCATTCAAGGTGAGCTTTCTTTTAAATAAAGAATTTTAATTCTTAAAATTTTAGATAGAAAAGGTGCATCTATATTTAGAAAACATAAGAAAAAGCTTGCATGTGATAAATTCTAGTATAATGATAATAAACAAGATATATATGTGTATGTATAATTAGGTGGATTACACATCTATAAGAAGGGAAGTGACGTGTCATACGAAGCTCGAGTGTTGATAGACTCGGGGTCTACCCACTCATTTGTTATGCCTCATTTCGTGAAGAAGATGAAGGTCGACCTAGAGGAGTTAGACTTCGTTTTAACTGTGACGGTTCCTACTAGGAAAGCGGTCGATACCGAGAAGGGTTGCAACTCTGTGATCGTGAGGGTCATGGATGGGAGCGATTCTGAGCTACCCGCGAACCTAATTCTGTTAGATATGCAAGGATTCAACGTGATCCTTGGCATGGATTGGCTATCGACCCACTGTGCGATGGTAGATTGCAAGAACAAAGTTGTCACTTTTAGACCGAATACAAGGAGATCCTTCCGATTTAGAGGAGAAAGAACGACGCACCTACCACTTATCTCGGCAGTCAGGGCCGAGCGATTGATCAGAAAGGGTGTAGAGCTACTTAGCATTTTTGAAGGAGCAAAAAGAGGAGAAGAATGTGATCTCTGAAATAGCAGTTGTGCGAGACTTCGCCGATGTATTTCCAGAGGAGTTACCTGGATTACCTACAGAGAGAGAAATAGAATTCGCCATCGACTTAGCACTAGGAACGGAGCCTGTGTCTAAAGCACCATACAGAATGGCTCCTGCTGAGTTGAAGGAGTTGAAAGAATAGCTACAAGAGTTAATGGATAAAGGGTTTGTTAGACCGAGCGTGTCTGCATGGGGAGCACTGGTCTTATTTGTAAAGAAGAAGGATGGATCAATGCGTCTGTGCATTGACTATAGACAGTTGAACAAACTCACTATTAAAAATCAATACCCTTTGCCTAGGATAGATGACTTATTCGATCAACTGCAAGGAGCGAAGTACTTCTCCAAGATCAATCTGAGATCTGGATACCATCAGTTGAGAGTCAAGGCAGAGGATATTCAGAAGACTACTTTCAGGACTCGATACGGACACTATGAGTTCCTAGTGATGCCGTTTGGGTTGACAAATGCCCCGGCATCATTCATGGATCTGATGAATAGGGTGTTTAAACCACACCTAGACTCTTGTGTCGTAGTGTTTGTTGACGACATCCTGATCTATTCGAAATCAGAGGAAGAGCATGAAAAGCATTTGAGAATAGCCCTATAGACTCTACGTGAACACCAGTTATATGCCAAGCTCAGCAAATGTGAGTTTTAGTTAGAAGAAGTTAGCTTTTTGGGACATGTCGTCTCAAAGCTTGGTGTCACTGTAGATCCAGCGAAGATCGAAGCAGTAGTGAATTGGGAGTAACCAAAGACCGTGACCGACATCCGCAATTTCCTTGGATTGGCGGGGTACTATCGACGTTTCGTTGAGGGTTTTTCAAAGATATCAGGACCACTCACGAGACTTACATGGAAAGATGCAAGGTTTGAATGGAGTGAGGCATGCGAGAAGAGTTTTCAAGAACTCAAGAAGAGACTCACTTCAGCTCCAGTGTTAGCTATACCTTCAGGCAGTGGAGGGTTTACAGTGTATAGCGATGCTTCGTATACTGGTTTAGGTTGTGTACTTAATCAGCACAAACAGGTGATAGCGTATGGGTCGAGACAGTTGAAAGAGCATGAGAAGAATTATCCGACACATGACTTGGAATTAGCAGCGGTCATTTTCGCGCTCAAGATTTGGAGACATTATTTGTACGGTGAGATGTTTGAGATTTTCACCGACCATAAGAGCCTCAGATATCTATTTACACAGAAGGAACTAAATATGAGGCAGCGCAGATGGATGGAGTTTCTTAAGGACTATGACTATTCTATACAGTACCATCCAGGCAAGGCTAATGTAGTAGCTGACGCCTTGAGTTGGAAGAGTTCAGCTCAATTGGCTAGTTTAATTTTGGGTATGTACAGATGGAAACTGTTAAAAAGATCTGGCCCTATACGATGCAAACATTGAGTCTCAAGCTACAAGAGCCTTCTTGGCTAATATATCAGTGAGACTGATGATATTTGAGCATATCCATGACCTATAAATGAAAGACCCGGCGCTAACAAAGATTCGTCAAGATGTGACTGAAGGCATTACATCTGAGTTTTCAATCAAGGAGGATGGTTCCTTATTATTCAAGGGCCGCCTCTGTATTCCGGATAACGCCGATCTATGACGAACCATTCTTGATGAATCACACAAATCAAGATATGCTATCCACCCGAGAAGCACAAAGATGTATCAAGATTTGAAAAAGAACTATTGGTGGAGAGGCTTGAAACAAGATGTGGCAGAGTACGTGTCGCGGTGTTTGACGTGTCAGCAAGTCAAGATCGATCATAGACACCTCGCAGGTCTATTGCAACCTCTACCTATACCAGAATGGAAGTGGGAATCGATCTCTATGGACTTCATCGTTGGACTCCCGCATACTGCTAAGAAGTACAATGCCATCTGGGTAGTGGTCGATCGATTGACCAAGTCAGCGCACTTCTTGCCTTACAACACGATGTACATGGTGGGAAGACTAGCAGAGTTATATATAAAGGAGATTGTCCGTTTACATGGAATTCTGAGTGACATTGTTTCGGACAGTGACCCATTGTATACATCAAAGTTCTGGAAGAAATTTCAAGAAGGAATGGGAACGCGACTGGATTTCAGTATGGCATTCCATCCACAAACCGACGGATAGACTGAGAGGGTCAATCAGATCATTGAGGACATGCTTAGGGCGTGTATGTTGGAATTGCAAGGATCGTGGGATCAGCATCTACTCTTAATTGAGTTTGCATATAACAACAGTTTTCAGACGAGCATTGGGATGGCACCATATGAAGCACTTTATGGATGGCGATGTAGATCGCCCATCAATTGGGAAGAAACGGGTGAGAAATTCGTTTTGGGACCCGAAATACTTGAAGATACCTATGTTTGTATGATAAAGGCAAAACTCAAAGCGGCTCAGAGCAGACAGAAAAGCTATGCCGATATTAAGCGAACGAGTGTAGACTTCAAGGTGGGTGAACACGTGTTTGTGAAAGTGTCACCTATGAAGGGAGTCATGAGATTTGGAAAGAGAGGGAAGCTAAGTCCTCGCTATCTTGGACCGTTTGAAGTTTTGGGTCGAGTAGGGGAAGTTGCTTACCGCATTGGATTGCCACCGTTATTCGATCCAGTACACAATGTCTTCCACGTATCTATGCTTAGGAAGTACCTTAACGACCCTAACCATGTGTTGAGCGGTCAAGCTTTTAAGATGCATGAGGACATGACCATGATCGAAGAGCCGGTGGAGATTTTGGATCGAAAGGAACAAGTGTTGCGAACGAAAGTGATTCCACTAGTACTTGTCCGATGGAAGCATCATCCGGCCGAGGAAGCTACATGGGAACGAAAGGCCGATGTGAAAAAACAATACCCGGACTTGTTTCCGATGGCTTGAGAGTCAAAATGTATCCCTGCAAGCATGTTTGTGGATTTAACTATATGTTGTAATTCAATATAGATCTTATAGTCAATTTGTCAAGAAAAATGACTTATCCACGTAGCGATCCTAAGTTGAATGCCGCGATGATGTATGTCGTAGAACCAATGACCAATTGATCATAAATTACCAAGAAGAAGCAAATAGATAGAGAACTTTGAAAATCTACAGAATTTGATCAAAACCGATTAATCAATTTTCAAATCGATTAATCGATTTGGAAATTCGATTAATCGATTTTGTTCGATTAGTTGACTGGCATGTGCCAGTGATTGGAAAATTGATGAGGATTCAGGAAATGAAAGAAGGGAAATTTCGATTAATCGATTTTGGATTTCGATTAATCGATCTGAAGGTTCGATTAATCAAACAACTTAGGAAATTTTGAAGAATTTGAAGAATTGTGTGATTTCGATTAATCGAAGAACAATTCGATTAATCGATTTGGAATTTCGATTAATCGAACTGGGGTTCGACTAATCGAGTAACTTAAGGAAATTTGAAATTTTTTGAAAGAAATGCATGAATTCGATTAATCGAAGTAGATTTCGATTAATCGATTTTGGAATTTCGATTAATCGAAATGAATTTCAATTAATCGACTGGCTAACGCCAGTGAGCTCTAAAACTTGAAATTTTTTATAGATACGATTTCGATTAATCAAAATGGTTTCGATTAATCAATTTTGAGTTTTGACTAATCGATTTTGAGAATTGATTAATCGATTTTGTGCTGCTTAACCTAGTTTTGAATCTCGATTAATCGATTTTGGATTTCGATTAATCGAGCCGGAGCCTATATATATAAATCGATGGGTTTTTTACCCCATTCGAAAACATTTGGAGTTTCATTTTTGCGTGCCTTCTTCTTCCTCTTCTCCAACCGGCCGAGATAGCTAGGGTTTTGAGCATTCTTCATCGAGTTCCGACCGAGATCACCTATTGTCGCATCGAAACCTAAGGTAAACCCTAGACTCGTGCCTTTTCTTTCAATTAGAGCTATAAAAACCCTAGTTTGAGCTAATTTCACCAACCATGCCGCCCAAAACCCGGTTGTCTTCGAAGAAGGCAACGTCTAAACTCCCGGTCCTATGTAAGAACGCCGAACCACCACCACCTACCCCATCACCAGTGAGGACTCCATCACCGTCGGCATCGGAGACCACCTCCAGTTCGACGAGCGCTTCTTCGCGCGAGTCTTCACGCGAATCTACACCCATGCCGCCACCACCCACCAATGTGCTTCAACCCAATGAGTGGTGGGAGGCTAAAACCTTCGAGGCCGACTACGTCATTGACCAAACCCTATTCACCAACCCCGAGGTACCAGGCAAGACCCAATGGGCTCGCAATTACCTTTAAAATGCCGGCCTTGGCAACCTTTTGAAACCAATCCGGGGTTCCTACTACCCTCGGTTGGTTAGACTTTTCTACCAAGGGCTCGTGGATGGCCCTACCGACGTAGTTAAGACTACCATTGAAGGTTGGGAATACATCATCACCCGTTGTCATATCCACGAGGTCCTTGAATGTTACCTCGATTTTACACCCGAGACCACCCTCTTTCCACCCTTTGAGGAAGAGGTTAAGTTTGAGGAGATCGTCGCCCGTATGACCAACGGGAAGGCAGGTGAGATCCTCCATCGAGAGGTTGACCTTCCCCACTATATGTGGATGCTTGATTCAATAATGAAGTGTAATCTCTACCCCATGCGCCACGACACGGAGCGCATAGAAAAGGTGCAGCAGACACTTTATGCGACCTTCTGTGGCCGATGGTTTGATGCCACCATGCTCAACCTCGAGGGAATGAGGTACATAAAAGGAAAATTGATGAAGGGCAACTTGAGGCCCAAGGAGAAGATGCCATATGCTCGGCTCATCTCGAGTATGTTGGAGTGCTACTCCGACGCCCCCGCCTATGTCATATCGCCTCACGAGGTGAGGGCTACGGATTGCATGAAGCAATTCTCCATTGCTTCATGGCGCCGTATCTACAACCTTCTCAAGAAGACCCTACCAGCAGTGGTCGCACCACCACCACCCCCACCACCACAGCAGGATCCACCCGTTGGGGGAGCACCACCAGTGGGGGACGCCTCACCAGTCATTCCACCACCTGAGGGAGCCCCAGCTCACCCCTCAGTGTCAGCCGGGCAGCAGCCCATTGTGCCACCTTCCACCACCTCAGCTACACCACCATCAAGATCAGTCGCAGCGACACCTACTTCATCCTATCGCTGCTGAGCACCTCACTCCGACCCTACCATTGAGGACGTGCTAGCACTCATGGAGGCCAACAACGAGCAGATGAATCGGAGGATGGACTTCCTTACATTCCATACGCTCCGCTACATCTACCCGTTGGACTACCAGCGACGCCTAGCTCAGGAGGAGTGGACTGCGGGACGGACCGCCTTCCATAGGGGTCCAGTCTTCCATCCGACCACCGCGGCTACCGACGCAGCGAGTTCAGCACCACACCCACCGGAGCGAACCTGCATTCGGACCGGCCGCTACCACACAAACCAGCCACAGCTCCAAGAGGCTCACCTGTTCTTTTTGTATGCCTATTTTTGGCACTTTTGATGTAATTGAAACGATGTAATTCAACAAGTTGTAAATTTTGAAAATCAATGAAATATAGAAAACTTTTGTGTATCTGTGTAAATTAATTGTATCTAATTGCTTTGGTATGTGGGTACGCGACACCCTAGTGTGCGGGGTACCCAAGCGAACACCTTTGGGTTATTTTCGAGGACGAAAATTCCTAAGGTGGGGAGGATGTAATAACCCAAAAATTTGTGTTAAACAGTGACCTCGAGATCCGTGCCTGATTGGTCATAGGTTTGACCAAGTAGGAGTCCACTAGTTGACTCGAGGAGTGATGAACGGATGTGATGAGAAATTAATGCAAGCGTGTGGAGTGTGAGGTGAAATCTGGAACCACATACACCCATCTGGGGTGTATGTGCTCAACACATGGCAAATGAGTATAAAAGGGTTAAAGAACCCTAAATTACTCTTGTTTGATTGTTGAAGAGAGTTAAGAAGAGAGAGAGAGGGAGAGAAGTAAAGAGGGGTTGTTGTGCAAGGAGTGAATGCAAGCCAAGGGGGGATTCGAGCATTTAAGGCCGGATTCGACGTGAGGGATCCGCTAGAGACAAAGCTGGAACCCTAGCCATTCCAACCTTGAGATCCAAGCAAATGAGATTTGATTGAGGTAAAATTTATGTGAATTAAATGCATAGATCATAGAGGTTTAATTACAGTCAAAATTTACTTAAAATCATAGGATAAAGGCCTAGAAAAAGAAAGAAGATTGTTTGAGAAGGATTTGGAAGAACAGCCCGAAAAGGGGCAGAGTATGGCCAAATCGATTAATCGATTTGGTCTGAGAAGTTGAAAAGTCATGAAGGCCCGATTTCGATTATTCAAAATGAATTTTGATTAATCGATTTAGATTTTGATTAGTCGATTTGGAAATCGACTAATCGACTGGGAAGCTCCAGCCACTGGAGAAATGAAACCTGGGGAAATCGACTAATCGAATTGGGATTTCGATTAATCGATTTTGGATTTTGATTAATCGATTTGGGATCGATTAATCGATTTTGAGATCTAGATTACTCGTATTAAGAATCGACTGCTTTATGTTGGAGACATCGATTAATCGATTTGGGATCGATTAATCGAATTTGAATCTCGATTAATCGATTTTGAGAATCGATTAATCGATTTTGGTTTCAATTAATCGATTTTGGGGATCGATTAATCGAATTGCATTTTGATTAATCGATTTTGGGAGTCGATTAATCGACTGTGATAGTTTTGCTTAAACTCTATAGTTGACTTTGAGATTCAGGGAGGGCCTTGGACCTTCTTTGTTACATCTTTAGTGATGAGTTACATGTGTTATGTTGTACCATAGGTGGTACGTATGATCATGAGCACAAGGAGTCGCGTGGGACCTTGATGCTAGAAGTTTCAAAGACTTGAGGTAGGGAACGCCTTGAACATGTACTTTAATTTCAAGAGCATGTATGTAGTGATATAATGATTAAATTGAAATTATTTTAAATCATGAAAAGCTTTGTGAAAATGGGTGTGTGTGTGACACCACGAATGGGATAAGGGCATCTGTGTGATGCAAGTGATTGAGAATCAGTAATCTAATGAGATTGAGGCATCCCCAGGGGATGAGAAAGTAATAAAGGCATCAGGTGTGATGCGGGTATGTATACATCCCAGGGATGTATACATGTGATTGAATAATTACTGTTGAGGCCTAACTGATATAAGATAGCACACTTACACGGTGAACAACTATATGTAAAGCACATGCTATTTTTTTTATTTGACGTTTGGAGGATACCCCACCGACGTGGCAGGATACCCATGACTGACGCGACAGGATATCCGTGACGACGAGGCAAATCCGTACCAAAGACGGAGGTTTATCCGCGTGAGTGGATGTTGTGTAATATTTAACCCCGCCGCCTAGTGAGAAAGGGCTTGGGTAGTATTCCCAGGGAATATATTTTTTACAACTGTCTAATTAGATGACGATGAAGGGTATCTCATCGGGGCTCGATGCTATATTGCTCGGGGATTACTTAAGTTGAAGATTTAAGTTTTGCTTTAGGCCTGTTCAGTGTCATTCATGATTAAATCAACAGTAATGTAATACATGCAACTTACCAGTAAATTGAGTGTAAATTATTTACTTTTAATTGGTTTTTTAGCAAATTCATAGATTCATCATGCTTTGAATATCATAGAATATATGTGAGTTTTGATTTATATGTTCATTGTGTTGTTCCCTATTGAGCTAGGATGTAGCTCACCCCTTTTGACTATACGTCACAGGTCTACTGATAGCAGCAACGGAGGCTTCGAGGGACGTGGATCCGGGTGATTCGGATTACGTACCTAGAGATGAGTTGGAGCCTCCTCCCGAGGACTTCTTCTAGGTGACTCTGTTGTGCACTTTGATAGAGAGTCAGTTTTGTGAGCAGATTAGTGCGGCTTGGTATGTCAAGCCTTTATTTTTGAAACAATGTAATTAAACTAGATTATTCGTTTGGCGAACCATCTGGGGTGATCTGATTATCACCGATGGTTCGGGTCAGTTCTCTGTTCATGTAGTGGCATGAAAGTAGAACTATCTTTTGAATATGCCAGTCGAGCATATGAACATTTTCCGCTTTAATGAGATTATTTGCTTATTTCATTTATTTGTGCTTGTTATACCAATGTTTTGTGCTAAGTTTTGGGGCACAGTCTGGAGGATCGTGCTGATGGCACGGGTTTCAGGGTGTCAAAATTCGGGCTGTCACAGTTTCATTCTCCCCTGGGTAGGCATACTTAAGATTTTCTGGAAGAGGTTTAAGTTCTAAGTACACTTTCTCCTCCTCTTTCGGCTCTTCCTTGATTAATTTAATTTGAGCTCCAACATCAATTCTCTTTGCTTCTCCCAAAAGTGGTGTGGAGTCCAACATGTGATTCACTTCTTGGATCATCTGATCCACATCAAAATTTTCTCCAAAATGCGCAAGACAAGCTGCTAAAGGATATTCAATTTCGGATACATGAAATATTTCTTCCACGATTTTATCGATTATGCAGGCTTGTGCATGTTCTTCATCCTCCATGGGTTGCTTGGAAATATTAAAGATGTTGAGTTCCACTGTCATATTCCCAAATGACAGATTCATGATCTCATTTCGACAATTGATTAGCGCATTAGAGGTTGCTAGGAATGGTCTTCCTAGAATCACCGGAATGCTATTCTTAAAATTTGGTGCTGGTTCAGTGTCTAAAACAACAAAATCTACAGGAAAGTAGAAAGAATCCACCTTGATGAGGACATCTTCCACAATTCCATGAGGGATATTTACGGACTGATCAGCTAACTGAAGGGTCATCGCAGTGGTCTTAAGCTCTCCCAACTCGAGCTCCTTGTAAATAGAGTAAGGCAACAAGTTGACACTTGCTCCTAAATCTAAAAGGGCCTGATCAATACGGTTATCACCGATGATGATTGAGATTGTAGGACAACCTGAGCCCTTGTATTTAATTGGGAGCTTTGCTTGCAACACTGAACTAACCTGCTCGGCTAAGATAACCTTTTTCAGAATATTGGTCTTTCTTTTGATTGTGACCAATTCCTTCAAAATTTTGGCATAAGCATGCACTTGTCGGATGGCATCCAGGAAGGGAATATTAATTTTTAATTGCTTGAAAATCTCATTTATTCCTTCCACATCGCGATTTTTTTGTGGTGCCATCAATCTTTGCGAGTACGGTGCTTTAGGAACAAAACTTTTCTTCTGTTCACTCTTTTCTTCTGTTATTTCTTTTGCTTGTACTTTTTCTTCAATTTCTTCTTTTTCTTCAACTTTTTTCTCTCCATTAAAATTTTCCTCCTCCTCTAACAACACTACTTTGTTATCGACCTGCTTTCCAGATCTCAACATTGTGATCGCCCGAATTTGTTGTTGATTTTCATCTTGTGATGAAGTTGATGTTTGTTCAACAACCATCTGACCCCTTGGATTAGGAACTGGTTGGCTAGAAAACGATCCTTTTTCTCTTTCACAGAGAAAAGTTGCCAATTGCCCAATTTGGGTCTCTATTTTAGAGATTGAGGATGTGTGAGAATGGATAAGTTTCAACAGGTCCTCAGTAGAAGGAGTTTGTGTATGAGGACGTTGGGCAGCATTTCCCAGTGGATTATTAAATCCGGGTGGTGGAAATGTTGGCACAAAATTTTGTTGTGGTTGGTTTTGATAACCTCCCATTAGTTGTGCAAACTGATAATTCTGGTTTAATTGCCGTGGCTGCCCTATCTGATTTTGATTGTATTGAAATTAATTTGGATTATTGAACCCTTGATGTTGAAATTGCCCTTGACCGTAGTTTTGCTACGGTCCTTGGTTAAAATTTTGTTGGGGATAAAAGTTTGTCCCCTGTTTTCTGGGCTGTATTATTTGATTATCTTATTTTCATGAGAAATTTGGGTGACTTCTCCAACTATTTGGGTTATTCTCATTGAAAACGTTTCCTTGATTCTGCCCATAGTTATTCACAACATTTAGCTGTTCAGATGTGTCTTCATGGTAGTTCTGGATTGAAGGACAATCATCTGCTATATGCATTGGACTTGCACAAATTGAACATGGCTCGGGTTGTGTATTTACCATATGCACATTCTTCTTTAATTTCAATTCCTCCACTTGTTGAGTGAGGAAATCAATTTTAGCCATCAGATCTGGGGAATCCTTTACTACGTATAGTCCTCCCTTCTTGGTTGAACTTTCAGCTTGATCACAAGCTTTGACTGGTTGTTCCCGAGTCTTTGTGAAATCCCAGTGTTGAGAATCCTCAGCCAGCTTTTCTAGGAAAGCATAGGATACAGTTTCCTTTAGGCTCAGGAATCCTCCGCCATTCATTGACTCCACCACATGTCTATTTGGTTGACTCAGTCTATTGTAGAAACACTGGACCAGTCTCCACTTTAAGTATCCATGGTGTGGACATTTGAGTAAGAGATCCATGAATCTATCCCAAGCTTCATATAATCTCTCATCTTCCTCTTGCGTGAAATCCGTGATTTCACATCTAAGGACATTCGTCTTCGCCATAGGGAAGAACTTTGGCAGAAACTTTTTGACCATCTGATCCCAGGTGGTTATGGATCCCGATGGTAGAGAATTTAACTAAGCTTTTGCTTTATCCTTTATAGAGAAAGGAAACAAGCGTAGCTTAACAGATTCTTCGCTGAAATTTTGGTAAACGGATGAGCAAACATCGACGAAGTCTTTGACGTGCTGGTATGGATCTTCTCTCTCCATGCCATGAAAGATTGGAAGAATTTGGATGACATTTGTACGGATTTCAAACCGGCCACCTGGTGTGGCGGGGTATACAACGCATGATGTATTTGTAGTGATTGGAGAGAACAGTTCTCTCAATGTTGGTTCTTCTTCTTATTCGAGTTGCCCATTCATGTTGTCAGTCATATTGACTTTAGTGGATGATTCACTAGAGAATTTTTGCCTTGATCTAACATCCTTACAATTTGATCGGCAAGTACGTTCGATCTCAGAATTTAAAGGCTCTAAAGTTCTTTCTTTAGAAGACCTAGTGTGCATGTAAATGACGCACAGAGTGGAGGTTTCAGGCAGGAAAACCTCGAAAACTTTTAATTTAATTAATTAATTTATTTATTTTTGAAATTTCAAATTTTAAAATTGAAATTTTTGAATGTTTTTTTTTTTTTTTCAAAACACTCACTACAGTCGATCGATTGACTCTTTCGTGTCAATCGATTGACAAAGCGGTGCTCCCAACCACAGTACACAATCGATCGATTGAGGAAGAATTCTCAATCGATTGACTGTTAAAAATACACAAATCTCTATCCGAATTAATCAATATATATATATATTTATTTATTTTATTTATATATATATATTTTTTTGCAGGAATACTATTTTAATCCCCAGAAATTCCTAAAATTAATTGTCTAATTCCTAAAAATTTAGATTTTCTTGATTTGATCCCTAACAATGGCGCCAAAAACTTGATGTGAATTTTAATTGTGATGTTTTACCCGCAAGCACACGAATCAGATTGTATATAGTGGGTGCAGAGTACGAGATCGTTCCCACGAGGATCAATGTAGAAAATCTAAAAAGATAAAATAGTAATTCAAGAAATCTACCAAGATTTAACAGTACCCTACCAATATTATGATTTAGGCGATTTTGTGAGATGATAATTACTGACTACAAAATAAAATTCAATTGATGATTCAAAAATAACGGGAAAGATGAAGAAGATGAAGATACTAAATCTTCCCATCTTTGGTTTGTTCTTCCTAGAATACAAATCTAAGGATTAAACTATGAGATATACCATTGAAAAACATCTTTTATGAAAGATATATGATCAAAACCTGGATAGGTTCCACATTGCATCCCTGCAATCAGAACTTAATTTCAGAGATGATTTCCATATATAGATCTGGGATCATGGGCATGACTCGACATACTTGATCTTAGATTATAAATAAAAATCATTCCCAAAGTGGGTAAAAAATTCCAACAATAATACCACCATAAATCTGAGATCAAGGGCATGACTCGGCATACTTGATTTCAGATTAGGGAGTAATTAAGATAAAATTACCATTACAGATCCAAGATCCAGGGCATGACTCGGCACACTCGATTTCAGATCGTAATCGTAAGTAGATCCACACGATAAAAATAGAAAGATCATATAACAATGATTGAAAAAAAATTACCGTCATAGATCTGAAATCTAGGGCATGACTCAGCACACTCGATCCCAGTTAGTGGTGGGGATTTCATCCGTTCGTGATAGCACAACAACCATAAAAACAAATTCTCATATTTTAATCCTAAATTCATATTATTAGAAGTACATCCCTCGGATGGGAATCATTAGATCCCCATCCCTAAGAAATTAGCCACACATGCTGTAATTAAATGACATAAACAAATAAGGAATGCAAAATAACATTAATCTAATCACTCAAAAATACCTCAACCTTCAATGAAAATTCTTTGATCCACGATGATCTTCAGAAATGAAATTAGAAATGCTCTCAACTAATCTTTAAATTTAAAACATGAATCAACAGAACAAAAATAATAAATTGGAGAAATGAATACTGAAAAGTTAAAGGAACAAAGCTCTAAAAAAAAAGGAATAAAAAACTCTCTATCTCTAGAACCTCATAATAATCCTAATAATCCCTCTTCAAAACTCGTAGCTTCCTTTTTATATGGTCGAACAAACCCTATTCCTAATACCTCAATCGATTGAGAATTAAATCTCAATTGATTGACTCTTAAGTAGGAACAAAGTTGTCTTCTCCTGTCAATCGATTGACACTTAGTCCTCAATCGATTGACATCTAAGGGACAAAGCAATTTCCACCGCCCAACTTTGCATCAGACACTGTCTCAGTATTGTGGCCATAACGTTCTGTCTCGAAGTCGGATTGAGGCGATTCTTGTGGCATTGGAAAGCTGACGATGAGCTCTACAACATGTGTATTTTATAAATTTCCTGAATCGGACGTCTTGAATGTCCAAATTGAGCTGCAAGTAGCACCAAGTTCCCGATGACCCAAAGTTGTAGTGTTTTGATATTATTTTTGAGATTCTTGGGCTGTTTTATGCACTTGGATTATATTTACCTGAAATACTTGAAATCTAGTAATTTTCATTAGATAGCCTTCATCGGATAGCTAAATGTGGGTATTTAGGGGTGAAATATCATCATATTTCGTTTCTCATCAACTCACAATGCCCAAGGTGGGTTTTCGTCGTGCCTATTGTTTCCCTCTTTTTACTCGTAGCGCCCTCTCGGGTTTTCACTACATCCATGGGTTTGCATTTTTACCCCCGGTGCCCTTTCGGGTTTTCACCTGGTCCGCCCAAACCTGCTGTTTTTACCCATGGCGCCCTTTCGAGTTTTCACAGCGTCTTTCTTGATTTGAGCTTGTATTTTTATTTTATTTTATTTTTCTTTTCATTTTATTTTTCAAAAGCCATGACATGGACGTTGATTCTGTCATAGCCGACCGGATGGGATTCATTGATGGTCTCACAGCATGGCTCATGTTGACTTGACGGACACTGTGACTGCTCGTAGACCTTAAAGAGGGCTTTTTCTTGGAATGTATCGTGGCCATGAGATAGGTTAGGAATTTTGAAGGTATTCTGGATTTTTAATTTTTTTTAAAGGTCTCCTTGATTGGGTTCCAGCTGTCCTAATACACTTCTTCCTTGGGGGAATTTTGACTTTACATGCCCCACTTTTCCTTTTCTATTTTTTTCTTTTCTTTTCAGACATCCTCTTCTTGGGATTTTGCTTTTCTGATTTTTTTGGATTTGATAGTAACTCTTTTTCTCTCTTTTTTGTTGGTATTATATACACATTTTTCTTTTTTCTGGGAGGGGGTGAGAAAGAAAGGCTAATGGCTTAACGGGTGTAGCAAAAGGGTATAGCCTTTTATGGACACTTTTTTGGCTACTAAGCTTTGAAATGATGGCCTCTTTTACTAGGTCCTTAAGCAGTTATGTATCCATTTTTGTTAATACTTACCTTGCCGCGGAGACCTAGGAGTAGAATCGTCAGACGCATCCAGCATTGATGGGCTTAGGAAAGTGGTTTCCGTCCATGGTGGCGAGGCAGATAGAGTACCCCGGGAGCACCTCTCGAATGACATAAGGTCCTTCCTAGTTAGGCTTGAACTTTCCTCTCAGATCAGTGTGGAGGGATGGGAAGATCAACTTGAGTACCGTGTCCCCAACCTTCAGATCTCGACCGCGAACACGTTTGTTGTAAGCGCGTGTGATTCGCCTTTGATAGACTTGGGTATGACACAAGGCAAGGAGCTTTTCTCGTCCAACAGGTTTAGTTGCTCAAAGCAGGATCTCTCTCTTTCAGCTTCAGATAGGCCTGATTCCATGGGGATGCAGAGTGAAGGTACTTCAACTTCTACTGGTAAGACGACCTCAGTTCCATACACAAGGGAGAAAGGCGTTGCCCTTGTAGCGGTATAGATCGACGTTCTGTAGGCCCATAATACAAATGGTAACATCTCTCTCCAATCTCGATAAGTGATGACCATTTTCTCGAGGATGCAGACGATGGTTTTGTTAGCAGCTTCTATGATGCCATTTGTTTGTGACCGATAAGGCGATGAGCGGTGGTGCTTGATTTTATACTACTCACAAAAGGCCTCGATGCGCTTATTTGTGAAGTTTGTGTTGTTATCAGTGATGATATCCTTGGGTATTCTAAATCGGTAGACAATATTGCTCTTGATGAATTTCTTGACGTGACCGATCGTGATGCTTATATTGGATGCGGCCTCTACCCATTTGGTAAAGTACTCAATGGCAACCAGGATGAATCGATGTCCATTTGAGGCTTTAGGATTAATCATTCCGACGACGTCGAGACCCCAGGTGGTGAAGGGCCAAGGAGTGGTCATGCAATATAGATCGATGGCAGGAGCGTGTATTAGACTGGAGTGTTCCTTACACTTATAGCATTTCTGAATGTGTCTGCAACAATTAGATTCTATAGTGGTCCAAAAGTATCCTTGTCGTAGGATTTTCTTAGCGAGCATATGACCATTGACGTGGGCACCGCATACTCCCTCATGGATATCCTTCATGATGTTGGCTGCTTCATCCTCTGTAAGGCATCTGAGCAAAATGTTATTAAAAGATTGTTTCTAAAGGTAGTCACCACAAATGATGTAGCCAGCTGCTAGACACTGAATGGTCCGTCGGTCCATCTTGGATTTATCCTCAGGGAAAGTACGAGTAACAAGAAAATTCTTAATATCTGAGAACCATGGTGGCTCATCATCAAGTTTTAAGGGTTCCTCAATCTGTAGGCAGAAGGCCGGCTCATTCCTATATTCGATGATGATTGGCTTCATCTCCACACCATAGGGGATCTCTATCATTGATGCCAAAGTCACTAACTTGTCGGTGAAGCGATTCCTTATCTGTGGGACATAAGAGAATGTGACATCCTCAAAGCATGCTATCAGATCCTCGAGGTGCTCGTGGTAGGGGGTTAATTTCTCATCCTTCGTCTTCCAATCTCCGTTTGTCTGACATATGATTAACTATGAATTATCAAATACCCTGAGGTGGGTGATCTTCAAATCAATTGCTGCCTGCAGTCCTGCTGCACATGCTTTATATTCTACCTTGTTATTTGTGCATGGGAAGTTAAGCTTGATAGAAACTGGTACGTATGACCCTTTCGGTGAAATCAGAATAGCGCAAACTCCTTGGCCATTGGCATTTGCTACCCCATCAAAATGCATTACCCAGGATTCCTCTACTTCCTCTGTTTCATCTTCCATCATGAATAGGATGTCTTCATCGGGGAATTTGGTTATCAAAGGCTCATAATATGGCAATGGATTGTCGGTAAAATGATCGAGGAGTGTGTTGTTACTTCTTAGTGTGCTTGATTTATGTGTGTTTTGAAAATAAATTCATAGCTGCTAAATTACAGTGGCTCTAGACTATATAAAAAAAATAAAGAAATATCAGCACAGTTAGAAGAGAATTAGCCTGCAAGATCAGGGCCAATTGTAGCAAGTTTTAAAAGTAAGTGAGTGAAAGATCGTCCACAGAGAATTTGTCTAAAATGTAAGATAAACCTCTAGATCTGAGCTACCAGATTTGGCTTCTTATCCTATCTAGAAAACTGATAAGATGAGAGGTTTGAATTTGTCACGTTTAACTAACTAAAAACAAAGAAAAATTTAAACTAAATGATCCAGATCCGAGTTGGGGGAATGATTGAAACAAAGATGGAGAAGTAATATCTAAATCTGATTTGGTCTTTAAAATCTAATGAGAATAACTACAGCTCAACAGAGGTGATCCAATCTTCATCTGGCTACAAGCACAGATGTAAGAGAGATAAATCTAATTCAAGGATTAGGCTTACACTTATGGCTATGGTCTGTCCACTTTAATGACCACAAACCATCCAATAGTCTTTAATCCAAATCCTCAATTCAGAACAAGAAACATCACTACAAATGCTGTAAGAGACTAGGTTACAAACACTAATTCTCACAGGATTAATGAATCAAGGGAAATTGCATGCAAAACAATGAATCTAAAGGAGTATAATGTACTGAGGAGATCAGAGGGAACCCTTGACATGAGTCCGATGGAGAATGCATAGTTTACAGCAACCTTTTAAAATTCATCCTTATAATTTACAGAGCACGGCTTAACAGCTCTCGGATTTGCAGTCTTGGATGCAAACTCTCCTTTGAGTTACAACAGTATCTCATAGCTCTCAAATGCAAGTACAAAGTAAGCTATTACAAGGATTGCAGACAAGCTGTCTGGCTGGGAAATGGGGGATTAGAAATGAAACTCAAAATCTTGATGCCCCAATTGGGCAAATGCTTCGTCTATTTATAGCTTTCCCCAGGTCCAGCTCAGATGTGTATCAACCAATCAGAGGTTCTCAGATCTGTATTGACCAATGGTAGTCGAGCACGGGGATCCAGATATGTTCTGGCCAATCAGAATTCCTCGATCTGGTTCAGCCAATCAAGTGAAAAAGGCATCAATTTTGTTATGCATTTTAGAGTTTCTAGAAGTTCCCGCCAAGTTATTCCCTCTCTAGGTGCTCACGTGGGGTGGAATATTCCTTCGCTTCATGCTTAGAGCCCTCTGGAATGTCCCTAGGTTTTAAAATGCATTGGGACGCATGCAACAAATTACTGAATTACCCTTGTTAAACCTGTGAATCTCCAGAATGCCTCTTCGCACAGCTTAGGGGCCTTTTCGCAAAGTGTTGTGACTCCTGAAGCTCTTTTCGCAATGTTCTGGTTCTGTTCGAATTGTGTTTTCTTCTTTTTGCAAAGTTCAATCCTCTCTTCGAACAATTCAGATGCTCTTCGAATGCTACGCCTGGAGTTTTATTCCTTTTCGCAGAGTTTCAGGTTCTTTGCGAAAAGTACAGGTTCTTTGCGAAAAGGACTCTGTAGTGCATTTTTCTGTTCGAATTGTTCCATACTTCTCTTCCAGGTCTTTGCTTCTTCTATTCAGACCTTTCAACAGCTGATGAGGTTGTTTCTTCACTTTCTTCCTTTGGATTGACATGGATTGTCATCTTATTGGCACTTTTAAGCTGCTTTTATGGTTAAGCCTGTCTTTATTGTTAGCTGCAACATAAGCACTTAAAATACTTATTTAGTTCTCTCAAAGGTCTATCAAGACTCAAGTTCAGGGGTGAAAAATGGTATTTTTCACTTGTCAACACACCCCCAGACCTAAGCTTTGCTAGTCCCTGAGCAAAGACAAAATAAAAAAAACAAAGTAAAGAGCCACTTTTGTAGGGAGCACAGTTGCATTTAGCATATGCAACAAGCCTTTTAAACCCCTAGGTGATCCCTAGTGTAGGAGTGAAGTCTCCTGAGGGTTTTCAGTGAAGGTACCCGCAAACTTCTTCAATAAGTTAGTTAAGATCACTGCAGTTCTGTTACAGCCACTTTCCTCAATTGATTATTCACACCTACATCAGTTATTTTGTAAGAAGGTTTTTCAAGAAAGATATCAGTTTAAAACTAAAATCCTGCAGTAATTCTTGTTACTACTCAGCCGATTTATGTCAGAGGCCATTTACAAGAAAAATTAACGAACAGCTAGCCTTTGATTTAGGAATCCAGTTTCGATGTTGCCCTAATAAGTTGATTTTAAACCCAATTCTCACCAGGATTTTCACTCAATAAGCAAATGAGAGGGTTGTACTATTTCACACAACTCAAGAGCGATTCTGATCCTCAAATAGGATATGGCAGCATAGGCATTGCTTTTAGTTATAAATTCACTGCTCCTTTCACCATAGATTACAGAAATTCTTATCTCCATGTGATAGCTCAATCCATCATTGATTAGTAAGGACTTTTACTTGGGTTTTATTGTGGCTTATGGGTGAAATTTCTCAAAAGGGTTGGAATGGTGTTCATATTTGAGAAGTCAGTCAAGGTCAGGAGGTTATATACAAACCCACTCTTCTTCAGCATAGTTCCATCTTCTTCTTTTGAATTTCCAGAGCCAAAGTGGCCATCTTTTTCTCTTTCTTTTTCAAACTTCCAATGAAAATGCCTTCTTTCTTTTGTTTTGCTCAAATATTTTTCTTTTCTTTTTCGAATTAGCACTGACTGCATGCCACATTCCCTTTGCTGTTTCATCATTGCCTTCAACTTTTACCCTTCTTTTGCTATTAAATTGTTACTCAATTCTCCTTCCTTAGTTTCCTTCCCTTTATCTTCTGCCTTCTCGGGGTAGGGTTAGGCTAAATGAGGTTGATGAGGTTTATTGGGGGAGATTTCAAAGGAATCATAGATTTATTTAGCTCAAATGGTGTGTATTAAGGGCAGTTTCAAAAGGTGGGGCTTTGTAAGGTTCAAACTGTCCAAAAGGAGGCCTTACATCATGTCTTTAATATCATGAGTGCTATCAAATTATTTCGATTTGGATATGTTTAACTTCTAGTGTAAGTAAGCAGATTCACATAGTCCCAAAAGCAGAAAAGATTGCCAAAGCATACCTCCAAAGAATACATTTCAGGCCCAAACCTCACTGGGTGTGGTTTTATATCAACTTCTTGAGGTATATCTTCACTGTTTTCCTTCATTTTAGGTTTACTAAAACATTAATTTTCTTTTGGAAATTTCCTAACATTTACTTCATGAAAGTCTTTTAGAATTACACAGGAAAGTAATTTTAAAGAGTTTTTTTTTTTTTTTTTTTAACTTCTTAATATATTTCAAAACAACAGGTGTGAAAAATATATAAAAAAAAATTGCTGATCCAAAACTGTACTGATGTTAACTCCTTTATTGATTATTGCTATTTCTGTCACACCCCCAAACCAAAGGGTAGCAGGGTCCACACTGGTCCAAAACAGAGGAAAAATATATGCAAGAAAGAAAAACAATAAAAGTAATGATGGCAAGAAGACAGACAGAAATGCACAGTAGTATACACAAAACAGAATTTTCTATTACAACTTTATAACACAAAAAGTACAATGAGAGCTAATAACTGGGGTCAAAATCTGTATCATAGGTTGGTTCAAGTGGCTCAACCGAGTCACCGTCGAATCGAAGCTAGAGTCGGTGTTGGAGTCCGAACTTGATTGAGCTTTCTCAAATGGTGTTTAAAGATACTCCTCAGATTTGATCTTTTTGGTGAGGCCAAGGTATTTGCTAAGGCTAGTGGTCATCAATTTTTCTTGGTCAAGTTGGGCTTGCAACATGGACACCTTGTGTTGCTCAGTCGTCACCAGCTGAAATGTTTGACCCAACAGGTCCTTCATTTTCTCTCTTTCAAATTTCATAAAGATCTCCAACTTCCGAATCTGGTTTTCATAAGGGGTACGGATGTAAGCTTGTAAATCAGCTAGCCCCTTTTGAACATCTCTGCGGATATAGGTATTATCTTCCATGGCTTTGATGAGGGTGGCGTATCGGGGGAGGGGAATGGAATGGTAGGGGACCAAAGGTGTCCCAAATTGTGGAGGGGGAAGAAGTGTCTAGAAGGTTGAGAGGTCTCATCGAGTGGCTTGCTCAAAGAACATGGGGAGTGGTGGAGGGGATGCAACCAAGGGGACTTCAGGTTCAGTTTGTGTTGCATGGGCAGTAGTGGTGGGGGTGGTCAGATCAACCAATAATATCTCTGGGCCAGTTTGGGTGGCCTGGGAATCAACAATAGGTACAGGGGTAATGGTGGTTGTTTGGGATGTGGAAGCTAAGGTTTAGAGCAGTTCATTGGTTACAGACTGGTTGTCTGTGTTGATTTGGAGTTGGGCTTGGATGGATTGGAGGTAGGTAAGAATTTGGGAAATGGATGCAGGTGTGGGAGAGGTGGGCATGGCATGGACTGGGACAACTGATGTGGAGGGTGGAGGTGCAATGGCTGTAAAGGGAGAGGTAGGGAAGTGAGTGAAGTGATGAGGAGCAGGTATAGGGGTAGGTTCAAGTTCCATGGATTCAAAAATAGAACCCATTAAGGAAGAGTAGGCCTCAGAGTGAAGGGCAGTTCGTGTGTATGGGAGACCCTGTGTGTGTAATGAATGAGTAGGGGAAGGTGAGGGCTTTGGAGCATAGGAGTGAGGAGATGGGGCAATAAAATCTGTAGCTAACTCTCTAAAACCCGGGCATTGAGGCGAAATTGGTGGTGTGAGAATGGTTGGAGTGGTTGGTAGAGGGGAATCCACAATTGGAATGATGGAGGTGTGGGAGATGGGACACTGGGATAGGTGAAATGTCAATGGAGTAGGGAGTAGGGTGCAAGGCCAACGCCCTCCAGAGTAGGTGCACCAAGAGCTGGTTCACCAAAGGAAGGGGATTTTATCAACAATGGTGCAATAAGAGCTGCTCACCACAGGACAGCAGAGTTAGTTCAAGAAGTGGTGCAACTAAAGAGCCTGGTCACCACAGAGTTGGCAAACCGGATCCTGCAAAGTTGATTCGACAAAATTGGATCTCGGAAAATTGAAGGCGGTGCTCAAAAGTGTGCTCTCTTCAGCTAGGATGGATGGGTTCAAAGTGCTCATCTGTAGGGATGGGTTCTGCTGCTCACACAGGGGATAGGTTCAAAGTGTGCTCATCTCAGAGGATGGGTTCTGCTCACTCACAACAGCAGAGATAGGTTCACTCAAATGCAGTTCAAAGAAGAAGTTCATGTGCAGGTTCACCTGCCTCTCTCATCCTTCTTAGCATAGCCTGGCTTGTAGTCCAAGCCTTTTTCCCAAAATTGTGAGGGGTAATGACTTCAAATGGCTCCTCACTATCAATGTCAAATTTGGCTCTGAGGAGGGCTGTGATCAATCTGCCAAATGGTAGGCCAGCTAGCTTCTGCTCCTTTTTCAACTTGGCACTAATGTCAGCCATGGCTTCGAAAATTAGCATAGGGGCATTGAAAAACTGCCCCTTGGAGAAATGAAAGAGGGCCTCTAAAATTGGTGTTCTCCTCTCTTGGCTGTGCCCAGTGACATAGAAGCTTCCCCTTAAAATGGAATCCATTAATAGAAATTGGGGGGCAAGGTCTCTTCTCATGATGGACTGCCCAATGCCCACAATACCCTGGGTTAAATGTGCAGCCATCTCTCTAAAGGAGGCTGTTTCTGGAGCAGCCAAAGGACCAGAGGGATCAAATTGGAATGGTATCCCTAAAGCATTCCCTATGTCTTCAAATGTCACAATAAGATCGCAATCATCAATGAAAATGACTAGGGTAGGGACATCAGCATCTCTTTCAGTGTCCTTGATTAGGTTTTGGTACCATAACTTCACCATTCTTGGGTAAATTTTCTCTAGCAAGGGGGTAAGGATATTGCTTAGTGAAGCCTCTATAATGTATCTTAAGGATGGTAAGCAATCTGGTTTGGTGACGAAAAAGTTTCACCACCATCGCCTGTATTAGTTTCTGAGCTTCAATGAAGGGGTTAGGTAAGACCAAATGAATGGGCAGAGGAGGAAGCTCAGGCTCAGGGCTAGTAGCAACAGGGATGGGTTCCTCATGTCTAATTTTCTTTCCTTTCTCCACCCTATCTGCTTTATCCATAGATAGTTTCCGTTTAGCTAAAATTTTGGCTTTTCCTTTTGCTTTTGGGGTCGATTTGCTCACTTTCTTAGCAGAGGATTTGGGGAACATAGCAGCCAATGATTTCTCTGCTTTTCCCATTCTAGATTGATGTATAAAAATGCCCAAAATAGATCTACGTAATCAAATTACTAAATGCTAACCAGAGAGAATGGGCAGAGAAATACCGAGATCTAGGGTTTATGTTTGAACGAGTTGTTTGCTTGCAGAAATCCCCCAGATTAAAAGCTGAAATCCTTCTCTGCAAACGCAAATGATCGAACAACAGAGACAAAAGTGTAGTAAGCTTCTTAAATTGTGCAAGGAAAGAACGAAGTAGGGTTTCAGTGGAAAGAGTCGCTCTGCAGAGAGAGTTTTAAATGAAACCCCACCGTCGAAAGGGTTTAAATATACTCAAAGTTAATATCGCAATGTGCCTTTAAGTTTTCGAAAAGTTCCAAAAGAGACCTTTTTACAATTGTGAATGGCATCAGTACCATTCGACAAGTTAACAGCTTCAGAAATATTATTGCGCAAAGGAATTAGCTTCAGAACTATCTTTTCGAAAAGAAA
Organism: Chloranthus sessilifolius; assembly: GCA_021018995.1. Lineage (NCBI taxonomy): Eukaryota > Viridiplantae > Streptophyta > Magnoliopsida > Chloranthales > Chloranthaceae > Chloranthus > Chloranthus sessilifolius. The sequence continues at coordinate 148,631,228 of CM037584.1, read as the reverse complement.
ATGGCTTAAGCACCAACTATTCGAAAAGCAAATCCTTGCTTTCGAGCAGTTCCTCACAGATCCAGAGTCTATTCGAAAAGTAAATTGGACTTTGCGAAAAGAGAATTATTACTTTGCGACTTAACTTTGAGCATGTTTAAACTATGCGAAAAGAGATAAAAGCAGAAACAGAGAAAATAAGTAAAAACTATGATATACAAACATAATGTACAGTTTTCTACCATCAGATTTTTGGAGATTCGTGATGATAGATGGGCAGCACAGGCTCCTGGGTATTTTCAATGCATGGTTTGAGCCTCTGACCATTTACCTTTATGATTCTTCCATTACTTGGATCAAGGATGTCAGACTCAAGAAATGCTGAATGACAGTGTATGGCCCTTCCCATCTGGATCTCAGTTTTCCTGGGAAAAACTTGAGCTTTGAGTTAAATAACCATACCTTAGAACCAGCTGTGAACTCTTTTCTCAATAAATTTTTATCATGAAAAGTTTTGACTTTCTCTTTATACAATCTTGAATTTGTGTATGCATCCATTCGCAGTTCTTCTAACTCAGCAAGTTGCAGTTTCCTGTGATTACCAGCAGTAGTTAGATCCATGTTCAATGTTTTAATGGCCCAAAAAGCTTTATATTCTAACTCTACTGGTAAATGGCATGCTTTGCCATAGACTAACCTAAATGGGGACATACCAATTGGGGTTTTATAGGCTGTCCTATATGCCCACAATGCATCATTCAGCTTAAAGGACCAATCCTTTCTGTCCTTCTTCACAGTCTTTTCCAAAATATGTTTGATTTCTCTATTGGAAATCTCCACTTGTCCACTGGTTTGTGGATGATATGGAGTGGCTACTCTATGAGTCACAGAGTATTTTTTCAACAAAGTTTCAAAATGTCTATTACAAAAATGGCTTCCCCCATCACTGATAATGGCTCTGGGAAAACCAAACCTGGAAAAAATGTGATCCTTAAGAAATTTCAGAACCACTTTGTGATCATTTGTTTTAGTAGCTGTGGCTTCAATCCATTTGGATACATAATCCACAGCTACTAAAATGAAGTTATTCCCATTGGAAGGAGGGAAGGGACCTATGAAGTCTATCCCCCAAACATCAAACAATTCTACTCTCAAAATAGGCTGTAAAGGCATTGAGTTTCTCTTGGAAATGCTGCCTAATTTCTGACAGTTATGGCAGGACTTATAATGTTGCAGGGCATCCTTGAAAAGTGTAGGCCAATAAAATCCACACTGTAAAACTTTTGTAGTAGTTTTGTTCCCATTAAAATGACCCCCAGAGGCCTGTTCATGGCACATAGAAAGTATTCTATGAAATTCTTGGTCAGGGACACATTTTCTTATTATTTGGTCTGCACAACTCTTAAACAGATGAGGATCTTCCCAGATGAAATGTTTAACCTTTGCGAAGAAAAGATCTTTATCCATTTTATTCCAATGTTGAGGAATTCTTCCAGTAGCCAAAAAGTTTACTATGTTTGCAAACCAAGGAGTGTGTACACTAATGGCAAAAAGTTGCTCATCAGGGAAAGATTCATTGATAGGCGGCCTATCAATCTCAACAGTTAAAATTCTAGACAGGTGATCAGCCACCACATTCTCCACCCCCTTTTTATCTTTGATCTGTAAATCAAATTCCTGTAATAGGAGAATCCACCTGATTAATCTTGGTTTGGTGTCCTTCTTAGACAGAAGGTATTTCGAAGCAGAGTGGTCAGTGAACACCACTATTTGTGAACCCAAGACATATGACCTGAATTTCTCTAAAGCAAAAACAATTGCCAGCAGCTCCTTCTCGCTTGTTGTGTAATTGAGCTGCATCAATCATTGATCATCGGGCATAAGCTATGACATGAGGCAGCTTTTCTTTTCTCTCATCCAAGGACAGCTCCCAAAGCATAACTGATGCATCACACATCGCTCAAAAGGTAATGAATAACTGAGGCGCAATATTGAGCTGAAATCAAAGCTTTTTTTAGGAATTCAAAAGCCTTCATGCATTCATTATTGAAAACAAAAGGGACATCTTGACACAGCAAATGACAAAGAGGTTTGGTTATTTTACTGAAGTCCTTGATGAACCTTCTGTAAAATCTAGCATATCCCAGAAAATTTCTGATTTGTTTAACAGTTTTGGGAGGTGGTAAATATGCAATTAACTCAATTTTTGCTTTGTCCACCTCAATGCCCTTGTGGGAAACAACATGGCCAAGGACAATGCCCTGGGTGACCATGAAATGGCTCTTTTCCCAGCTCAAAACCAGATTGGTTTCTTCACATCTTTGTACTACCAATTTGAGATGGTGTAAACAGTGGGAAAAACTCGCCATAGATTGAAAATCATCCATAAAATCTCCATAAATTGGTCAATCATATCGTAAAAAATGGCATACATGCATCTTTGGAAGGTAGGTGAGCATTACAAAGACCAAAAAGGCATTCTCCTATAGGCAAAAGTGCCAAAAGGGCAAGTGAATGTGGTCTTTCACGATCTAATCAGGTAAATCTGTGAGTAACCATCAAGAAAACGTAATAAGCTTTTCTGCTAGCTTATCTATGATCTGATCAATGAATGTGAGGGGGAAATGGTCTTTTCTAGTCATTGCATTTAATTTTTACGTAATCAATCTGAGACTCTCCATCCAGTTGTTTGTCCGTTAACATGCTCACCGAATCGAGGAGGTTACAAGTGATTCCAGATTTCTTAGGTACCACCTGTGTAGGTGCCACCCAAGCTGAATCTGAAATGGGGTAAATGACCCTTGCATCCAACAACTTAACAACCTCTTTCATGACCACTTCTTGCATATGAGGGTTCAACCTCCTTTGCATTTCCCTAGAAGGCTTTGCATCTTCTTCCAAGTGGATTTTGTGCATGCAAGCAAATTGGTGATTCCTCCTAAATCAGAATAGTCCACCAATTGCCCTTTTATGTTCTTTTAAGACTATCAACGCTCTTCCTCTTGCTCCTTTGTGAGAGAGGAAGAAATAATGGTGCAATGATTTATGATTATCTAAGAACACATATCAAATTTTCTGCTTTAGTTCTAAATCGTAATCGAGAAAAGAAGGTAACAAAGGTACCTTAGACATTTGTGGAAGGAGGAGAGTAGCAGGTTTCAAGAAGAGAAACTTCTTGATTGATTAAGAGTTCCTTGCACAACATTTATTTCCTCGTAATTTGAGATACAACTTGCTTCTTTCAAAGATATCCCCAAGCATCTTTAACATCTGTGGTGAAGTCTTCACCTAGAAATTGTTGTAAAGTCCCTTCCACAAGTTCATCCAATAGATCAACATGAAAACATTCTTGAGCTAAATTGAGGTCATGTGACATTATAAACATTTAATTTTACCTTCATGTTTCCAAATGAGACTTCCATAATACCACTGCATTGAATGCAAGCATTTGTCAGAGCTGTGAATGGTCTTCCCAAAATGACAGGGATGGAAGTTTTGCTTTTGGTTGGTTCCATATCCAAAACTAGAAAATCAGCAGGATAGAAGAATTTATCTACTCCCACCAATACATCTTCAATCATCCCTACTGGCTTCCTTTCAGATCTGTCTGCTAGTTGTAACACCACATGAGTGGGTTTTAATTCTCCCAAACCTAGTTTCTCATATACAGAATATGGAAGTAGGTTGACACTAGCACCCAGATCTAATAAAGTCTTTTCAATGGTATGTTCCCCAATAATGTAAGGGATTGTGGGGATTCCAGGATCTTAAAGTTTAGGAGGTGTAGCAATGGATAACACCTGGTTAATTCTTTCCACAACAAAGACCTTTTTGGACAACTGTATCCTAGACTGTCTTTTGTGAGTGCAAACATCTTTCAAAAATTTTGCATATGCTGGAATTTGTTTGATTGCCTCAAGCAAAGGTAGATTTATCTTGACTTGCTTAAAAGTCTCCATCATTTCATCTATTTTTGTGTTCCCTTTATCAAAAGGAGATACAGATTTCATTGCATGAGGAAATGGTAAATGAGGAACTAATTCTTCATCTACAACTTTGGAAGCATTTTCAGAAACTTTTTGGATTTTTTGTTTTTCATTTTTTTGATTTTTCTGAGGTCCATCAGCACCCATCGCTATCACTATGTCGCTCTTTGCCGCATATCTTTATCATTTTCCTCATTTTTTCTCTTCTTCAAGACCCACTTTGTTATTTATGATTCTTCCACTTCTCAAAGTGGTAAGCTTTTACTTCTTCATGTGAATTGAGCTTCTCCAACCATGAACTGTCCTTTGGGATTGTTCAAAGGTTGGTTGGGTAACTTTCCTTCCTATCTTTTTGCCAAGGCAATTGAAAGTTGTCCCTATGTTTCTTCAATCTTCTTTATGCTCTGGTGTGAAAGTTCATCTGAGTTAAAGATCCTAAATTCAAGTGAATTTAGGACTTGATCTTCAAAAGAAAGGGACCTGGAGGGGTTTGAATCAGGCATCGCATGCTTTGTTGTGGAATGGGTCAAAGTTTGGTTTGACATAAAAATTCACCGCTAAGGTCGTGCGCTTTGAAAGGCATTTGATTCTTTGGTTGTTGCTGTTGTTGGGATTGGTAATTCCCTTGGTTCCACCTCAAATTGGGGTGTGCTCTCCATGGATATTCATTTGACTGCATCTGTCCAAATGATTGAGCAGCATGAGCTTGTTCCACCATTAACTGGGAACCGTGGATGCAAGCAGGACATTGGTCAATTGAATGAGTAGGGACCGCATATCGTATATGCCTCCTCTACTCTTGAAATATTTGGATTTTTAAGTGAGTCCATCAATCTATCAAACTTTGTGGTTAGATTGTCCATCTTTCATTCCAACTCATTCACCTCATAGATCTTCCCTTTGGTGGGTTGGTGATTGTTCAACCTAGCAGGATTTTCAATTTCTCTTGACAGAGATTCCTGCTGAGTTGAGTTTTCACCAATCACTTCAAATAAGTCCCAAACCTCTTCAACTATTTTTTGCAATAAGTGCCTCCACAGGAGGCATCCACCATATTTTTGCCTTTTTGATCAATTCCTTGATAGAAGCTTTGAACTAGCTGCTATCTAGGAATTTGATGATGAGGACATTGCCTTAAAAGTTCCTTAAAACTTTCCCATGCTTCATGGAAAGTTTCAGTTGAGTTTTGGGAGAATGAAATGATACTTTGTCTCAATTGGCTTGTTTTAGACATTGGGAAATATTTGGCTAAAAATTGACACTGCAAATCATTCCAAGAAGTGATACTGTTTGGTGCTAGCATGGATAACCATGCTCTAGCTTTATCCTTTAATGAAAAAGGAAAGAGCCTAAGCTTGGTTGCTTCTGGACCAAGTCCAGCTATGTTGAATGTGGTGCAAAGAGCCAAGAATTCATCCACATGTTTGTATGGGTCTTCCTTACTCAACCCATGGAAGGAAGGAAGCATTTGGATAGTTGATGACTTGATCTCATAATTTCCTTCAACAGTAGGAAATTAATGCAAAAGGGAGAATTATAAGCACCAGGTGCAAAGTAGTCCCTCAAAAGTCGAGGTTCTTCACCCATAGTAGCAGAATTCTGTGTTGTTTGTTTGGTTCGTAGTAGCCTTTCAACTTCTAAATTCAATGGGAGAATCTCAGGGCTGAGAGTCCTCCTACCAAACATACAACTCAGAAAAAAAAATATCTGATTATTCACAGCAAACCTTCAAATTTTCTTTTTAAGTAGTTTCCCTTCTTCAAAAATTGGACATGAATAACTGCACAGGTATAAACAATAGAATAGTTTAGTAATGATATAAAAAAAATAAAAGTAAAAACATAGGTCTACCTATTTTAGAACAAATTCCCCGACAGCGGCGCCAAAAACTTGTTGTTACTTCTTAGTGTGCTTGATTTATGTGTGTTTTGAAAACAGATTTATAGCTGCTAAATTACAGTGGCTCTAGACTATATAAAAAAATAAAGAAATATCAGCACAGTTAGAAGAGAATTAGCCTGCAAGATCAGGGCCAATTGTAGCAAGTTTTAAAAGTAAGTGAGTGAAAGATCGTCCACAGAGAATTTGTCTAAAATGTAAGATAAACCTCCAGATCTGGCTTCTTATCCTATCTAGAAAACTGATAAGATGAGAGGTTTGAATTTGTCACGTTTAACTAACTAAAAACAAAGAAAAATTTAAACTAAATGATCCAGATCCGAGTTGGGGGAATGATTGAAACAAAGATGGAGAAGTAATATCTAAATCTGATTTGGTCTTTGAAATCTAATGAGAATAACTGCAGCTCAACAGAGGTGATCCAATTTTCATCTGGCTATAAGCACAGATGTAAGAGAGATAAATCTAATTCAAGGATTAGGCTTACACTTATGGCTATGGTCTGTCCACTTTAATGGCCACAAACCATCCAATAGTCTTTAATCCAAATCCTCAATTCAGAATAAGAAACATCACTACAAATGCTATAAGAGACTAGGTTACAAACACTAATTCTCAGGATTAATGAATCAAGGGAAATTGCATGCAAAACAATGAATCTAAAGGAGTCTAACGAGGAGATCGAGGGAACCCTTGACATGAGTCCGATGGAGAATGCATAGTTTACAAAGAACCTTTAAAATTCATCCTTACAATTTACGAGCCGCACTTACGACTCTCGGATTTGCGGTCTTGATGCAAACTCTCCTTTGAGTTGCAAAGAGATCTCATGACTCTCAAATGCAAGTACAAAGTAAGCTATTACAAGGATTGCAGACAAGCTGTCTAGCTGGGAAATGGGGGATTAGAAATGAAACTCAAAATTTGGATGCCCCAATTGGGCAAATGCTTCTTTTATTTATAGCTTTCCCCAGGTCCAGCTCAGATGTGTATCAACCAATCAGAGGTTCTCAGATCTGTATTGACCAATGGTAGTCGAGCATGGGGATCTAGATTTGTTCTGGCCAATCAGAATTCCTCGATCTGGTTCAGCCAATCAGGTGAAAAAGGCATCAATTCTGTTATGCATTTTAGAGTTTCTAGAAGTTCCCGCCAAGTTATTCCCTCTCTAGGTGCTCACATGGGGTAGAATATTCCTTCGCTTCATGCTTAGAACCCTCTGGAATGTCCCTAGGTTTTAAAATGCATTGGGATGCATGCAACAGATTACTGAATTGCCCTTGTTAAAGCTGCGAATCTCTAGAATGCCTCTTCGCATGACTTAGGGCCTTTAAAAAGTGTTGTGACTCCTGAAGCTCTTTTCGCAATGTTCTGGTTCTGTTCGAATTGTGTTTTCTTCTTTTCGCAAAGTTCAATCCTCTCTTCGAATAGTTCATATGCTCTTCGAATGCTACGCCTGGAGTTTTAATCCTTTTCGCAGAGTTTCAGGTTCTTTGCGAAAAGTATAGGTTCTTTGCGTAAAGGACTCTGTAGTGCATTTTTCTGTTCGAATTGTTCCATACTTCTCTTCCAGGTCTTTGCTTCTTCTATTCAGACCTTTCAACAGCTGATGAGGTTGTTTCTTCACTTTCTTCCTTTGGATTGACATGGATTGTCATCTTATTGGCACTTTTAAGCTGCTTTTATGGTTAAGCCTGTCTTTATTGTTAGCTGCAACATAAGCACTTAAAACACTTATTTAGTTCTCTCAAAGGTCTATCAAGACTCAAGTTCAGGGGTGAAAAATGGTATTTTTCACTTGTCAACAGAGTGCTTTCCCTTTGATCGACTTCTAGGTGACATAGGTGATGTCAAATTCTGATAAGAGAAGCTGCCAACATGCAGTTTGCCCAGTAAGAGCTGGCTTTTCAAGTAGGTACTTTAAAGGATCCATGTGAGATAAAAGTAGAATGACCTGAGATAGCAAGTAGTGGCGAAGCCTCTGGGTGGCCCATACGAGAGCCCGGCATGCACTCTCCAGATGAGAATAGTGCGTCTCATAGTTAGTAAATTTCTTGCTCAAATAGTAGATGGCCCGCTCCCTTCTTCCTGTCTCATCATGCTGCCCTATGACACATCCCATCGAGACTTCCATCATGGAGAAATACATTAAGAGTGGTCTCCCCGACTCATGCGGTACTAAAACTGGCGGGTGAGGAGGTAACTTTTGATTTTGTCAAACGCTGCCTAACAATCGTCGTTCCATTCAACGGGAGAGTCCTTTCTCAATAGCTTGAAGATCAGCATGCAGATTGGAGTGAGTTGTGTAATGAACTGACTGATATATTGTATCCTACCCAAGAATCCTCTGACCTCTTTCTCTGTAGATGGTGGTGGCATATCTGTGATAGCTTTCACTTTGATTGGGTTGACCTCGATACCTCTTTTGTTGACAATGAAGCCTAATAGTTTCCTTGACATAGTGACGAATGCACATTTATGAGGATTTAGCCGCAACCTATATTTTCTCAGCCTCTTAAATAGCTTTTGGAGCTTTATCAAATGGTCACATCTCTCCGGTGACTTGGCGATCATGTCATCAACATATACCTCGATTTCTCGGTGCATCATGTCATGGAACAGTGCCGTCATGGCCCTTTGGTACGTCGCGTCGTATTCTTTAACCTGAATGGCACAACCCTACAACAAAAAGTTCTCCAGGGAGTGATGAACGTTGTCTTCTCTCGGTCTGCCTCCACCATTTTGATTTGATTATATCCGGAGAATCCATTCATGAATGAAAGCATCCCGTACTTAGCAGTGTTATTGACCAAGATGTCGATGTGCGGTAAAGAGAAATTGTCCTTCAGGCTCGCTCTATTTAAGTTTATGAAATTAATGTACATACGGACCTTTCCATCCTTCTTCGGCACTGAAATGATGTTGGCCAACCACAGGGGGTATTTGGAGATCATGAGGAATACCGCATCATATTGCTTGATAACTTCATCCTTCACCTTCAGCATCCACTCGAGTCAGAGTAATCTCAACTTCTGCTTGATGGGTTTGATATTAGGGTAGAGTGGCAACTCATGCTCAACCAAATCGGTGTCTAAATCAGGCAGGTCCTTGTATGATCATGCAAAGATGTCTTGATATGAGCAAAGGAAATTGATCATGCTTTTTCTTTCCTCAGGAGACCATGATGTTCCGATCTTTGTGATTCATAGAATCTCCTCAGTACCCAGATTGACATCCTCGATTTCTTCAACAATAGGGGTAGGACCATGCTCAAAGTTGACAAACCATTCTAGGAGTTCATTGGGAAGCTCCTCAGTAGGGATCTCCTCATCCAGACTCGTGACTCCTACCTCTTCTTGTATTTCTACAGGAAAGGGGTCAACTTCACGTGAGATAGGATTCTCGACTAAGGCATCCTTTTCTTTGATCTTTTTCAGAATTTTAAAAGACAATATTTTTGAGTTTGGTATTTTTTCTATGTTTTTGAGATTTTTGTTTTCCTCGAAAATGGGCTCTTGGCAAAGCGAGTCCCTATATATACATGGTATTGCCTGCCAAGGGCTCATCTCACATTTTAAAGGTTATTTTTTTTAGGAAACTGGTGCCGAATTTTAGGCCACCTGCCACTTCCAGAGTTTGGGGCATAGACGCCTAATTGCGTACCTGAAATGCCACTCCTTTACCTGTTCGGATTTGGATGGAGGGTGTTGACTGATATGGCACTTTGGAGTCGGCCTCCATCATGCCGATCATGGGATCATCTGAGATTCTGTCCTCAAACGTCAGCATAGTCCTATGATGGTTTACCACAGGGGGGATTGTGCAGGTATGGAACATTACTCCTCAAAGAGAGACAATGCAGCCAAGTCTATTTCTAGGCTGGGAGGGATGATTTGGGGATTGGTGGGATGAATAGGTACCGCGGGTTTATGTGGGGTTAATCGGGTTACCCTATTCCGATCAATTTTCACAACCCTGGTGCTCACAAATGAATCTCTGATGTGAGGCCTGGGAGAGGGCTTCTCCTCTAAGCTAATTCATTGGGCTCTAGCAGTTGCTATGGCTTAGGCTTTCTCTTTGGCCTCTCGGACCTCTTCTTCCGTGGGCTTGTAACCTAGCCCAAATCTGACCTTCTATCCGCCTTTGGCAGTGATCGGTTCTCTCTTGCCTTGTAGTCTGGGCCCTAGTCCTTTACCCTTTTGATAGCCCCATTTCTGGAGTATGGCCACTGCTGCCACCATTCCACCTCTGGTTCTTGAAGTGATGCTCTCTGGGGGATCTGAGACTACAACCAATACCTCGTATTCAAAACTATGGAGGTCGGTATCTTCAGCTATGTGTGGCACATCCAACACTTTTGGATTCTCAATGTTATGTTATGGGTGGCCTTTTCCTTCTCATCGTGCCCCTCTCCTATTATGATGATAACCTTCTGTCCTGACACAAACTTGAGCTTCTGATGCAGCGTTGATGGTATCGCTCCAACTTCGTGTAACCATGGGCGCCCCAATAACAAATTAAAAGAGGACTTGATATCTATTACTTGAAATAGTATAGAGAAGGTCATTGACCCAATCACCAGGTCAAGGTTAACTTCTCCCATTATATCCCTTCTTGCATTATCAAAACCTCTGACACTAGTTCTTGTAGGTCTCAACATGCACGGATCTACTCCAATCTTTGTAGTTGTTCTCAGAGGGCATACATTCAGTGTAGACCCGTCATCAATTAATACTAAGGGGATTATCATATTTTCAGATTCCACAGTGATATTGAGGGATTTTGAGTGGCTATTTCCCTCTTTCGACAAATCAGCATCAGAAAATGAAATGGCATTGGGAGCCATCACCTATCCAATTATCTGCCTGACTTCATCTGGGCTCACCTGAAGGGATACGTGTGTGTTCTTTAATGCCTCCATTAAGGCTTGAAAATGAAATGTGGACGTCATCAATAAGTCCCTGATCGTGATATGAGCTAGCATTCTTTTCAGCTAAGTCTCTAGTATATACTCTCTGCTCATTTTCTCGAACGGGTTCACTGCACTATCTTTCTTCTCCTCTAGTTGGGCTTATGCTGCGGCTGGTGCCTCTGTTTGCTTAAAGATCTTCTCAGATCTGGTAACAAAGTTCACTGCCTCTTCTCTGCTACTGCCGACATTGACATTCGTCTGCTCATAACTGAGCGGGAGCTGATGAGGATTATAAGTTGGTCCCAAAATCTATAATGGAGTGGGTACCGGTATCTAATGCACTTGTACTGATGGCTTAGAATGGGTGGGTAAGACCTGGTTTATCTCTATGGTGGATGGGCAAGTGGCGAAAGTAGGCCAGGTTGGGGTGATGAGGTTTGCGGGTGGTTGTGTCGGGGGTAATGGGGTAGGGGTGGACCATTGATAATTAATAGGTGGCGGTGGGATCTGGGGGACATGATGGGCTATTGGGTAATTAGTGGGGTTGACAGTGCATGGCTAATAGGCATTAATTTGTACATAGTTCACAGGAGTGGGTAATGGGAAGTAAGCCCTAAGATCTAAGGGTTCAATTTGGGGTGCAGGGTTGGAGAAATAATCTGACAAATTCAAGGTTTCAATCACCCCAATACTTCTTTCTTCTTGATCTCTTTGCCTTGGTGCTATAAAACTTTCTTGATCATTGATGTAATCCGACGAATCAAATTCAAATTCCTCATCATCCTCTTTGATCATACCGATAATGGGTCTCGGACCTGCCCTACCGGGAGGGTCTGGGGGCAATGGTGCTTGATGTATGTTCGTGTGCTGGTTCACTTGGGAAGGTGAAGGTGGAATGATTTTTCTAACCTCAATTAAATCTTGTATCGTGTGCATTAATAGAAAGCAGCAATCGGTTGGGTGACCCAGACCCTGGTGAAAATTATAGTGAGTATTGGGGTCATAGTTCCTCAGGATGGGATTTAGAGGAGGTCAGGGTTGGAGGGCCGTGACTAATTCCTTTTCTATTAATAAAGGCAGAAGTACATTCAATGATTATCCCAAGGGTATAAAATCTTAGTCATAGTAGGCCCTTCTCTGCTCTGGAGTCATCTGTGCTCTCTGCCCATTCCCGGTTCTTTGCATTATCTCACTTCTGACTGGAGCTGGCTGAGCGGCTTTGAACTGGAATTATATTATATTAGTGTTGGGCCAAGTATTGGCAATATTATGAACATCAACTCCTACTCTTTTCTCATTTCTCTGCTCTAAAAACCTTTTGACCCCACTAGCTCCACCAGGTACGTTCTTGCTCAGACGATCTTTCCTGATAGCATCCTCGCAAAGCTTGGCATTTCTCACCAAATCAGCAAAGCTGGATTGTTGTTGGTAAATGAGAAAGTCTGAGATCACTGGTAGGGTATTCTTTGAAATCATCTCAATTTATTCGTCATCAGGTATCCTGTTTCTCACTTGAGCTGCCAGTGCTCTCCAACGCCCCAAGTAATTGCTGAAAGTTTCATTAGGGTTCTGCTTCAATTGGGACAAGTTTGACTTGCGAGGTTTAATGTTTATATTATAGACATATTGCTCTTGGAACAAGTGAGTCAGATCTTTCCATGTCTTTATCATAGACGGTTCTAGGGATGTGAATCATCTCAAAGCCGGACCAGTTAAACTTTTCTTAAAGACCTTTATCAGTAGTCTTTCATCCCTCCATACTGGCACATGTCCCCACAATAAGAGTTAAGGTGTGCAATATGATTGCCAGTGCCATTATACTTATCAAAAATCAGCATTTTAAATTTTAGGGGTAAGGGGACCTCAACGAATAAACATAAATCTGAAAAATCAGTGGCATGGATTTCAGCTCCACTCATTTCCAATAGTTGCTTCTGAATTTTGACTAGCTGCTCTTTCAACTGCTATGATTCCTTAGACATGGGGGTTACCCTTTCAGCAATAGGTCTTACTTCACTTTGTGCTACCAAGGGGGTGGTTATTATGGGAGGAGGATTAATGTTGGCCAATGCCCCGGCATAAGCTCCACTTTTCCTAATCTCATTCTCTTCATACTACTGGTCCGCATATGATGCATTGAGGGTGGGATTTTCCTGTTGATGCTGTATGGACTAGATGGGGGTCGGGTGTGACCATTGTATGTGAGGGAAATTTTACTGAGTGATGGGGTGAGTGGAAGTTAGATTTTGGGGCTGATGGGGGCATTGGATATGGGGAAAAGCTTGGAGATGGCTTTGAGGTGTAGGGACATGGGTAAATTGGGGTTGATGCAGGGCATGGGTTTGAGCTGGGTATGAGGGTTGTGGGTAGTTGAAATTTTGGAAGACTTGTGAAGGGTATGGGTGTGAGGCTTCAAGGTTTGGGCCTTGCTAGGCTTGGGGGTAGGGAAAAGAGCTTTGATGGGTTTGGGCCATGAGGCCTTGGGGAGGTTGGGCCATAAAGCTTTGGGAGGGATGGGCCATGAGGCTTTGGGCATGTTGGGTCTGGCCCATTGGGCCTTGGTGGGTCTAGCTCAGTGGGCTTTGATGGGTCTGGCCCATTTGGCCTTGGTGGGTTAGCCTAGTGGGCCTTGATGGGTCTGGCCCATTAAGACTTGGTGGGTTTGGTCCAGTGGATCTTAATGGGCATGGCCCATTGGGCCTTGGTGGGTCTGACCCAATGGGCCTTGATGGGTCTAGCCTAGTGGGCCTTGGGGTATATGGGTCGTGGGCCCCTGAAGGGTCTGGGTGATAGGGATTTGGGCCATTGGGCCTTGCAGGTTTTGGGTAATGGGGGTTTGGATGGTATGGATGATGGGGGGTTGATGGGGATCATGGGAGAATGAGGCATGGAGGCTTGGTAGGGCATGGGATAGATTTAGTGATGTGGGGTGTGGGTGAGAGGGGTTGTTTTGGGAGGCTTTCCATCTAGTGTAGGCCTAGACTATCTCCTCCATCATAGCCATTGGAGAGGGATCAGATGGAGATGGTGTATTTAGGGGATGGTGGGGTATAGATGGAGTGGATGTGGTGAGAAAATTGGGCATGGCCCCGATAAAATTGGGCATGACCTGGGTAAATGGTGGGACATGGGGTGGGTTGGAGAAATTAAGTGGGGCATTGGTGAATGTGGGTGAATCAGGTATATATTGGGATGATGAGGGATGGGGTATGGAAGTGGGGGATGAGAGAGAAAATCTGGTCATCGCCCCAATAAAAATGGGCATGACCTGGGTAGATGGAGGGATGTACGGGGGATTGGTAAAATTGAATGCAGCATGGGTAGATGCGGGTAGATTGGGTATGCGTCAGACGGATGAGAAGTAGGGTATATTGGTGAAGGTGGAGGATTGGGCCGAGTTCTGAATGGGTGTGGGCGGAAGGTGAGATGGATTGGGAATGGCCATGGACAGGGGAATGGGCATGGCTTGGGAAAATGATGTGGAATGGGGGGGGTTAGATTTTGGGCATTTTGGGAGGTGGTAGATGGGAAAATGGGGGTGCCAAATGGGCCAATAACGGTGAAGGGAGATTGGGTTAGGGGGATGGATGTGAAAACTTCTTCCCCATGGGAATGGGTTGGGGAATGTGGCGGGGATGAGTCGGGATCTACGTATGCCGGATCCACTACCCACGACATGGCTCGGTGTCAGGTAGGGTACGGGTGCCTCGGGTGAGTCCCGTAAAGCTTCCTTTTTCTTTTCCTATGGGATGCCGGAGGACAAGATGATGTCGTTGTGCCGGCATCACAAATCTCTATTTTTGGTTTTTTTTTTTTTATTACTCAATTTTTTGAAAATTTTGAAAATGAAATGATTAAAGATTCCAAGGCCTTTGAATTCCCATCTCGGGTGGCTTTTGTACCTTAAAAAGGTCCCGCGGCAAAGACTCCAAAGCGCTTCGGAAGAATCAAAGGAAAACCCTTTGATCTATTGAAGGCACGAAGATCGATGCAAAACCCCTGAAATGGGTAAAAAAGAAGTCACCTTCTCTTGGCCGATAGGGGCTTATTGAGTGTCGAAAATTGTGGGGCCTAAACAGAGGCACTAAAATCACTAATAGGAGAATCCAAGAGGGTGGAATAGGCCACAGACTTGGGTTGATCTGTCTAAAGCAGAGTTGGCGCAATTAATAGATGAGCCGGGTAAAATATACTCAGGTTTAAAGCTGGCACAACTAATACATGCGCCAGAACACTTCTGGAAATTTTTGGCATGGCGCATGTATTAGTGGCGCCAGGCAAACAGAGGGTTTTGACAATTTTGACAGCAGGGAAATGAGTCTTCTTTTTGGTTTTTCTGGAAGCTATGCTTCCGGGGACTGACTGTTTAATTACAACGGGCTTCTCCTAACCAAACCTAAGGGATACAAGGCCGGTGCGGGTCCGCTAATGCTCACTTTCCCTGGGTTTTAGGCTAAGTAACGAGAAGGTTACCCACCCGATATACCTCAAGCGTAAGCGCTTTCTCAAGTAATAGGTGGGCTGGAACGTTTTCAGATCATCACCACTAGGGGCTGCCGCCGTACTAAGAATCGGGAGGTTGTATGTGTGCCTAGAAAAATCCAATCGCAAAAATTGATTAAGTCCCTGTTGTTAGTTCAATTTTAATTTTTCGATTTCATGGGAGTTTTCTTCAGTTCAAAGACCAGGGGTGATGATCCCGTGTCGCCTCTACAGGCCGGCGTCCACCGTTGGAATATGTTTGAGGAAACATAAATGCGCACGTAAGCCCGCCAAATGGCTAAGGCACCTTAAATGAAGTATAAGTAAAGGAGAAATTAAATGCAAAGCGCAAGTAGGCCTGCCAATCGGCTAAAGCACTAAAATGACTGAAAAGTAAAGGAATTTAAATGTAGTACGCAAGTAGGCCCGCCAATATGCTAAGGCTCGTAATGACGTAAAAATAGGGGTAAGTGAGATGACGTAATTGTAGGGGTGAGTAAAAACAGTAAAAAAGTAACAAAAATGGTTAGTAAAGGCAAATAAAATAGGCCAAAATTCAAGGGAAAGCTCTAATAGCTACTCCCCAACAGAGTCACCATCTATGCAACTGTGTGAATCGTGACGGTCCCGTCGCGATGATGCGCACTCTCTAAAAAATTTAGGGTCGCCACCCGGAGCTTTCGGTGTCCCGGGAAACCCAAATCAACTTTTATAAGCATCGAAGTGCCACAAATATGACTCTGAATCACCGGAATATAGCAAAGGCTCTTGGGTAGGGGCTTCGGTTATCGATTGGGAAGGTGTTAGGTACCCGATCAACCGGTTTAATGCAGTCTCTACTTATGGCCAAAACAAGAATAAAAATAAAGAAGCAAAAAGCCCTTCCTCTTGCCTTTAAGGCACTGAGATCCTATTTGTCCCCTCCATTCCATTGAAAATTCGGCGGAGTAATGGTACAAATGCGAGGATAGAGAAAGAATCGAGAAGGTAGAAGAATAGAGGGGAGAGCCGGAGCTATCGGGCCCTTGTTGCACTATTGTGGACCTTTACGTAGGTGTGCTTCGATGAGCTTCCGATGGCTTGTATGGCCTAGATCAAGGGTTCTAGCTCATTGGTCTTGAAGGCTAAGAGGTAGAGAAGGGAAGCTAGGGGATAGTTCTCACCTAAACTTGGAGTTTTTTTTAGGAAAGGTGAGGTCTAAAGGGGATATTGGAATTTTGGAATTTATATGGGGATGGTGCACCAAAAGGGGAAAGGGAGCTCTTTCTCTTTTTTCTCTCTTTGAAAATTTTTCAAGCCCTTTCAAAGGGAGGGGTGCCTCTCTATTTATAGGAAAAGGAGAAGTTAGGAGGGTGTTTAGAGGCTAAGTAGGTTTAGGAATTAGGTAATCTAGCCATCTAAGGTTTTCTAGGATTTTTAGAGCCTTGAAAAGTGTGAAAACTAGCTCCAATGGTGGAAGATAGGTTAGAGCTTTAAGTCACTCAAAGGTTTGTAAATAGAATAGGAATGGGTGCAACAGAACAAACAAAATACACCCAAGGGATCAAGATGGTCAACAAGTCAAACCCTAATCTCAAAATTCGAGCAGAAAACTCAGGGTTACTGTAGCTAAGCTTGGCGCAACTAATAGATGCACCAAGCTTAGGTACAGTAAAACAGTGTTTGAAATAAGGTTTTAGGAAGTTGGCAACCCGAGGTGGGACCCACTGGTGCTTGGTGCAACTATTAGTTGCACTAGGCCATTTCTGGGGAGAAATGTCTTGGCCCAAGTATTACTTGCACCAAGTACACAGTACCTCTCGCGAGGTTCCAAATGAACCTCTCGATAAGTTCAAAGCATGCCCATGTGTGCCCAACCTTCGAATCGTCGTAACTTTTGATGCGTAGCTCGGATCGGGACAATTCTTGGCTTGTTGGAAAGCAAGAGACTCTTACTTTTCAATGATATTTGATTCAATTATAGTAGAAGATCTAAGCCTATCCTAGTACACCACTCTTTTATCATTGCCCTGAAAAGTCTAGGTATGGGTTCGAAAGGGGTTGTAGAGGTTGGGATTGGTTTCTAAAGGTTCGAGGAGGATTCTAAGGGGTTAGGGGTGACTCCTAAGGATTTGGGATGACTCCTAAGGTTTGGGGAAGGTTTCTAAGGGTTTCATACATGCCATTGGAAGCTCAGAAGTCCACCTCTCTGAAGTTTGTTTCGATTGGGCCTTGGGACAAATTTGGGTATTTACAAATATAAAAATAGAAAGCCCAAAAAAATTATAAAATCTTGGAAAAGAGAGGAAACTATCCATCCCAAACCCCTTTAGCAATCGACAGGGAGACCCGGCCCCTAAGGTCACAAGTGGTGGATGCATCGATGGAGCTGAAGAAAAACTGACAAATATACCAAGATACTCGAGCCCACTCAACGCAGATTTACTATTTGTTCCTCCAAGGACGCAAGACATCCTAATACAATAACAATGATACAATAACAAGCCAGTTATCATACCCAACGAGATACTCTACGACTTTGAAAGAAAAATGAATAGCCTTGACCTTCATCTCACCAAGGATGCCGCGGTTATCAACTGCACCGACGAAGGGCTACCTCTCACAAAACTAGCCCCCAAGTGTAGTAATTTTGAAATGTATGAGCTTATAGATGATGAAGAAGGACAACCAGTCATCAAGGAAACACAGGACTTCCAATGGGTAATTGTTGGGGTTTTTGCCTTCCCTTCAAATGGGTCTAAAATCACTTATAAGACTAGGTAGAACACACTCACACAGACCTGCAAGTAATCAGGGTTTATTGTAGCAAGTTTTAAAAAGATGGTAAGGGAATGTCTACAGGGAGGTTGGTTTAAAAAGGTGATAAATCTCTAGATCTATAAGAGATTTGGCACCCTAACTAATGCTAAGTTAGCTAAAAGACAGGGGATAGGTTTGAAAGGGATTGTCACTTAAGCTAAGCTAAAATTAAATAAAAACTAACTTGGATCGAGTTTGGGAATCTAGATCTCGTAGGGGAAAGAAGTAAAAAGCAAAAAATGGAGAAGAGTTGCTTGGAAAATGGTCTCATTGAAATTAGGTTAGATTAATTATGCTGGAGAGGTTCAGAGCACACAATTCCCACAACTGGCTACAAGCACAGCTGCAGGGTAGAAGACTCCACTCCAAATCACAGGGTCTCACTGGTCTTAAGGCTATGATCTATCCACTTGAATGGTCACAGACCATCCTATAGACTTTATTTGATCCAGGGATTCACAGCAGACCAATCCAATTGGAGCCTGTGCTTGGACTAATCTTAAGGTTATGATCTGTCCACTTTAATGGTCACAGATCATCATAGGGATCTCCTTCAAAGCAAAAACATCAATCAGAACAATTAAAAGCACTACAGATGCTGCGATTCCAAGGTCACAGACTCAGGGAATTGCAGGAGTATTAGATCCAGGGAGATCGGATGGTATCCAAGAGGTCTACCAGTTAAGTGGGTGAGCTGATCTACAGTCTCCTCTACACAAATCCGATCGAGCACCAAATGAAACCACATGAACTGTAGATCTAATTATAGCATTACAAACAACATTTACATTATAATCAAATTCACTCTACAATGGAAATGCTCTCAGATCGGTAGTCTGTGCAGCAATGAACCCACAATAGCACTCTCAACCTTACCCAATTACAGATCCAACCTCTCTCCTCGCTACTCCTAGAGAATTAGCCAACCATTGTTGGGCTAAAAAAAGGAAAATAGAAGTTCTCTGCAAGCTCTAATCTCCAGAATTTGGCTCAGATGTCGATCACCCACCAATTGCAATTGGGGGTCTCTATATATAGCTTTCTCCTTTGTTTTTACCGCCAAAAATCCCTTCTAGAAGGTCCTCAGAGTTTGTTAGGGTTCTGTTAGAGCATGTGGGTCGGTTAAGGTTTCCTAGGGCATCTTCTGAAACCGTCGTGCCAGTCACCAAGTGCCTCGGGTTGCCTGCAGCAGGTCACCAAGTCACAACGTGTGCATCGCTAAGTTTTTGAGAAGTTCTGCACACAATTTTGACAGGTTGGGGAAGCTTTCGACAGGTTCTGGTAAGGCTTTTTAGACCTTTTGCCAGGTTCTCCAATCCCTTTGATAGGTTTTGATAGGATGAGCTTTGAGGCTTAATCTTCACTGCACTTTATCTGGAGCATTCGACAGGTTGGAGGAGTACTTCGATTGGTTGGGAGACGGTATCGTTAGGTTGCAGCTTTACATTCCATCACTTCGATAGGATGGCTCTCATTCCTTTGATAGGTTCTTGTTCCAGCACCTCTGTTTTGTTAGGTTCAAGCGGTCTTTCGATAGGTTCAGGAACCCTTCGATAGGTTCCCTTTTCTCCTCAGGTAGATTTCGTCAGGATGAAATCTATCTTTCTCTCAACTGTTCGATAGGTTCTTGGCTCCTATCGAATTTCACAATCCTCACAACTTCTTCTTTCTGCCTTCAGATCCTATCGAAACCTCACCAATCTGCACGAATTCCTCTATTTCAACTCTCAGCTCCTATCAAAATCCTCAGATGTCGTCTCGATAGGATGTTTTCGACCTGTCTTCACTTCCTTCTCCTTGTTCTGTTGCAGCCAAGCACTCTAAAGGTCCAGTGATGTGCTGTCCTTTGATGTGCTGTCCTCTGGTGTGCTATTGTTGGGTCTATCCTGTGCTGAGAGATGGCCCTTTTGTGGGCATTCTTGAGTGGTTTTCTGCATTAGTATCATCTTTTATTGCTGTCTATAAAATACACTTGACAGAGGCTTATTAGTGTGCTCACAAGTCTATCAATGGTCAGGTTAAAGGGTGAAAAATGGCATTTTTCACCACTTAACACACCCCCAAACCTAAGCTTTGTTAGTCCCTGAGCAAAGGAGAATAAAAGGGAATTAAAAATGCCACTTTCGTAGGGAGCACGGATGCATTTTGCATATGCACCAAGCCTTTTAAACCCCTAGGTGATCCCTAGTGGAGGAGTGAAGTCTGCTGAGGGTTTTCAGTGAAGGTACCCACAAACTTCTCCAATTAAATTTAGTTAATCATAGTGCAACTAGTTAAAGCAGAGTTTGAGTAGATAAATTGGATTCACACCATGCACCTTTAGAGGAATTTCAACAGGGAGAGCATCCCTTTGGGTCATCAAAGTTTACTGTAATTTCTTCATCATCCCTCAGTTCATGTCAAGGCCTTTCTTTCAAAAAAAATTGATGCAGAGTTCACCATTCATTTAAGCTTTTTGTGCTGATACTACCCCTGTCAAATTGGATTGTAGGCCCAATTCTCACCAGGGCTGTTCACTCATTAATACAAGGAAAAGGGGTGCATCATATCACACAGCTCAAGAGCAGTTGCAGCCCTCAAATATGACTGCAAGCATGAGCATAGGCATTGCTCTAGCTTCT
The DNA here is from genome assembly GCA_021018995.1 of Chloranthus sessilifolius. Taxonomy (NCBI): domain Eukaryota; kingdom Viridiplantae; phylum Streptophyta; class Magnoliopsida; order Chloranthales; family Chloranthaceae; genus Chloranthus; species Chloranthus sessilifolius. The sequence continues at coordinate 148,610,550 of CM037584.1, read as the reverse complement.
GAAATTTTCTAATTCTTTTCACCATAGATCAAACAAATCCTCATCTCCACATTCCAGCTCAATCCATTTCAGATCAGTAAGGGCTTTTTATTGGGTTGCAATGTGGCTTATGGTTGAGGTTTATAAAGAATGAAAGGGTGGAATGTGATTCAAAATTGAGAAATCAGTAAAGGAGGTGGTCTAGACAACACCTTCTTCATTTCAGCACCTTTTCACTTTCTTATTGAATTTTCAGACTTGAGGTGATCAACTTCATCAGCTTCTTATCTTCTTGTAGATTTTCAAATGGAATGACTTCTCTTTCTCATCCTTTTGCATAAATTCTTTTGTTAGTTTTTTTTTTAATATTTTATTTATTTTATTTTGTTTTTATGGGCAGGAATGCCACGATGGCCACCAAATGAGCTTCCTTCTCTTACAATCAAATGTCAAACCTTGCTCCTCTAACCTCACTTCTTCTTTTTCCTGATTTCAAATTGAGAGTGAACTGAAATAGGCCAAGGGATTTTAGGTTCAAATTTTTTGGTTTTCATCAAAGAAAACTTGGATTTTTAGGGCTCAAATGGTGTGTATCAAGGGCAGTTCAAAGGTGGGAAGATTTTAGGCTCAAACTAACCAGGGGATGGCCTTGCTTCATGTCCTCAATGTCAAGAATGCTGTCAAGCTATTTCAATCTTGGATTTGCCTAACTTCTAGTGATAGAAACTAGGTCCAATCAGTCCTTAGGCAGAAAAATTGCCAAGACGCTCTTCAAAGAAAATTTAAGGCCCAAATCTCACTGGGTATGGCCTTTCATCAAATTTTTTGGGGGGTATCTCACAGTTTTCTCTCATTTCAGGTTCACTAAACATCAATTTATTGTCAAAATTTGTTGACATTCACTTCATGAACAATGATAACTACAGTTTATTTCAATTCCAAAAAGTTTTCTGAATTAGGTGAGAGTTCACTTTATTTCCTCAAACTTCTTTTTACACCTGGCTGCACTGAAATTAAGTAATATATTGGCATACATGCCACACCCCCAAACCTAAACTAAATAGTGTCCTCACTGTTTATCTCAGTGGAGTATAGCATAGGAAAAATAGAAAAGAAAATAAGACAAGAGAAAGATAGTACCAAGAAGAAATTTCTATATAAGCAGCAAAAATGTGTATAAAAGGTATAGAAGAAAAACTAAACCACAATTATTTACATGCATCATCAGGCCAATCGTATAAATCTTGAACATTCTTCAACGCAACCTTTGATAAAGGAGGTTTGGATGTTGGTTGAGGCTGTTTCATAGGCTTCTTGGATGCTTCCTCCGGCTGGGCAGTAGGTTGCTTTTTCATTTTAGTAGAAGCAACAAGTGGAGTGGACCAGTCATTTGAATTAGAATCAAATGGAAAGAGGGCAGAGGCATCAAGTCCCAGGGCCGTAGCAGCTTCTCGTCTCTCTTTCCTGGAAAGCAAAGTGGAAGAGGCGACTGGAGGGGGTGGGGGTTTAGTGGGGGCTACCTCTTCAGAGTGGGTAGCAGGCTGCTTCCCTTTTTGGCAAGTGGAAGCAGAGGATGGTCTGGTGGCGGAGATCTTTCACTTTGCGGGAGTCCTCTTGGTTTTAGGGGGAGAAGGTTGGGCAGGAGGAGGAATTTGGGATGGAGGAGGGGGTGCAGGTACAGGTGGGGAAGGAATAGGTTGTGTGGGGGCATCGGTAGATGGTGGAGCAGTAGGCTGAGTTGTAGAAGAGGATGGAGGAGGTTGGGTGGAGGGGGGATTATCTAGAGGAATCGAAGACAGAGGAGCTAGTTGATAAGGCTGGGAATGCATCACAACAATCTTCCACTCCAGTACCTCAATTTTCTTTTTAGCATAGAGTTCGTTTGTTTCAGCAAGTTCCTGAGTGGCCTTAAGAACATCCTTGGAGTTGGCTAATTGTTGCTTGAAATTTTTAGCATTCTTCTTTTTTGAACTCAACAATGCGAGTCTGCGCTTCAGCAATCAATTTGGCTGAGTGATAACGAGTGAGAATTTCTTTCCATCCTTCCGAGATATCACGCAGCTGGATCCTTTGCTCCAATTCTAGTAGGGCAATCCTTTCCTCATACGAAACCTCCAAGTGAGTACGGAGGGCAGCCATACCATGTAGGACATCTCTTCGGATGAAGGGATTGTCTCTCATGGCATAGAGTAGGGTCAGGTAAGGGGGAATGTAGATGTTGGACCTGGGGATGAGGGGCAAGGAAGGGGGTGGAGTGGAAGAAGAGGAGGGGGTGGAAGAGTCCAGAACCTCACAAGGATCAGTTTGGGTGGAGGCATCCTAAGAAACAGGTGGGTAGGAGGTGGGGGATGGAGGGGATTCAACTACTACAGAGGTAAGTAGATCTGGTGATGAGGGTAAAGTGGCTGGTGGTGAGGAAAGTATGGGGAGGGCTGGTGCTGCTACCTCCTCAGACTGGGCAGTAGCTGGGAGTGGGGTAAGTATGGGTGAAGCAGGAGGGGATGTGTGAGAGGGGTGAGGGGCTGGAGAGGATGGGATAAGTGTGAATTGAATTGAGTGGAGGCATGAGCTCATGAGGGCTTGATTGTCGGTGTTGATGGTTAATTGGGATAAATGCATTGGAGGAGTGATAGAATTTGAGTGAGGGTGTCAGGCATGGTGGGGGTAGAAGGGACAGGTGTTTGGACGGGATGGAAAGGAGAAGACGGTGCATGGTGAAAATGAGGGGGAGTAGGGTGTGGGGAGTTTGGCAGTGGGGTGTATTCATGAGCCACATCCTCCACAGTAGAGGTCATGAGGGCAGTGAATCTAGTAGTTGTGAATTGGTCCACATTCTGTGTATGGAGAAGAGTTTGGTCAGTGGGTAGAGATGGTATGGTGGGGGTAGGCTCTGAAAATGGAGGAAGGTCAAGGATTTCAGGTGGGAAGACCTGAGTGGTGGTGGCATGTAAAACTGGTTCAGAGGTGGCTGGAATGGGGCCTATTGGAGGAGGAACTGATGCAAAGGGAAAGAGCAATGTGAGTGGAGGGGTGGGTACTGGGGCAGGTATGGTAGGTGGAAGGGTGGATGAGGGTATTTCAGCAGGGAGATCTGCTGCTATTGTCGTGGGTGAGTCGATCCCCTCCACTCCGACGGGCTTATTTTTCTGCATCAATGTGAGGCTTGTGGACCATGCCCTCTTTCCAAATACCTTAGGGGTCACCTTCTCCACTGGCTCATTTTTCTTGATTACAAATTTCCTAGCTTTCAGCAGACATGTGATGAGTCGACTGAAGGGCAGACCACCTTCTTTTGCAAAAGCTTGCCTTTTCAACACCTTATCATTAATTTCCACCATTGCTTCAAAAATTAACTTGGGTGCATTCACAAATTTCCCCTTTGAACAATAGTATAGGGCATCCACTAATGGGGCCCGTCGCTCTTGCAAATGCCTAGTGATATAGACATTTTTCCTCAAAATGGTGTCCATGAGTTTTAAAGTAGGAGGGAGGTCTCTTCTCATCAGAGATTCACCAGTGCCCACAATGCCATTTGTGAGCTGTTTCACCATTTCCCTAAAAGGAGCCCAGATAGGTGCTCCCTTAGCTCTGATGGGGTCAAATCAATATGGGACTCCCAAAGCCATCCCAATGTCTTTGCAGTCTACAATCAGCTGCCAATCATCAATCAAACTCTCAAGTGCATCTTCAGTCCCAAGCGCCACCTTCTTGGTTAGGTTTTGATACCACAATTTCACCAGCCTGGGCTACACCATTTCCTTCAAAGGCGAAAGCAGGGGTAACAAACCTTCTTTCTTCAAATAGCTCAATGTCCCCTGGCACTCCCCAATGTTGGCAAAGTATGCTAGGTCAAAATTTGTCTCAGGGATAAGACTCAAAGTGTCCATAAATTCATTGGGGGTAGTTAATCCAACTAGAAGGGTGGGCAAAGGTATATCCGCAGCGGGGGCAACTCTCTCTAAAGGTGTTTCTACCACTGGCTCCTGAATGGTAATGGATTTAGCTTTCTTGGCTTTATGGGCCTTCTTGGGTGTCCCTTTAGAGAGCTTCCTCTTTGTAGGTGGTTTGGTGGGAGGCTTTGCTTTCTTGGTGGATTTAGGGGTGGAAGCAGTTGGTTGCGGAAACAGGTCAGCTAGGGTTTCTTCGAAATCGACCATTTTTGCTTTTGAAAATGGAACAGTATCTAGTGAAAATGTGGAATGAGTTGCTAGGAAAATGATCAAGGGAAGCAGAAAGACAACTTACCCTAAAATCCTAGGTTTTCTTCCAGATGTCGCAATTTACAGCTCCAATTTCTCTAAAATCCGAGGCAAAATGTTCCCTTGTGCCAGCGGAATGTACGGACAAAGTGGTAGACGGAATAGATGACGATTTCTATGGTATTTAGCAGAGAGAAGGGGGAGGTGAAAAATGAGGAAGAGAGCTAGGGTTTGCAGCCGGCACCAACATGGGGCGAAAATGACTTGTCGATAGGTATTTAAAGGATGATATACGATTTCGACAAGAAGAATAGGTTGGTTTCGATAGGTTGATGCATACTATCGACAGCGTGACAATCAAGGCTTTTTAAAGTGGATGATTCGATAGGTTCATGATAGGTGGAATCATCTTTCCGATAGGTGTAGGGGTACCTGATTCATATTTTCGATATGTTCCCGATAGGTATCCAGAACTTATCGAAATCAATATTTTTCCCTTGCTGACCTATCGAGAAGTCGGTTTTACCTGTCGATCATGTTCAGTACCTATTGAAACCCCCAATTGTCCTGTCGAAGCCATATAGCGACCTAACGAAGAGTGTAATTGACCAATCGACAGCTCCCAAAACCACACCAAACTACAATTTCCAGTCATTGTTAGCTACAACACTCAACAGGCTTCCCTGTTGTGCTGCCCTACAGTTTATTTCCCTGATGGACAAACTCCCATTATCTTAGGCCAGGTTGAATTGTTGGTCTGATGTTTGTCATAGCATGTTTATTGCAAAAATAATTTTACTGAAAAAAATAAATTCCTAGAACAACAACAAACTATAATACATATGGTACATACTGGACTGCAGGGGCTAATCCGGAGGATCTGGGAGGTCTATAGCATTTGTATGATCAATATCTGTTGACAAGTGAAAAATACCATTTTTCACCCCTAAACTTAAGTCTTGATAGACCTTTGAGAGAACTAAATAAGTGTTTTAAGTGCCTATATTGCAGCTAACAATAAAGACAAGCTTAACCATAAAAGCAGCTTAAAAGTGCTAAAAAGATGACAATCCATGTCAGTCCAAAGGAAGGAAGTGAAGAAACAACCTCATCAGCTGTTGAAAGGTCTAAAGTAAAGAGGCAAAGACCTGTAAGAGAAGCAGGGAACAATTCGAACAGAGAAATGCACTACAGAGTTCTTTTCGCAAAGAACCTGCACTTTTCGTAAAGAACCTTGAACTCTGCGAAAAGGACTAAAACTCCAGGCTTAGCTTTCGAAGAGCATCTGAACTCCTCGAAGAGAAGATTGAACTTTGCGAAAAGGAGAAAACACAATTCGAAGAGAAGATTGAACATTACGAAAAGAGCTTCAGAAGTCACAGCACTCTGCAAAAAGGTATTCTGGAGATTCACAGCTTTAACAAGGGCAATTTAGTAATCTATTGCACGCGTCCCAATGCGTTTTAAAACCTAGGGACATTCCAGAGGGTTCTAAGCATGAAGTGAAGGAATATTCCACCCCACGTGAGCACCTAGAGAGGGAATAACTTGGCGGGAACTTCTAGAAACTCTAAACAAACTTTCAAAATGCATAACAGAATTGATGCCTTTTTCACCTGATTGGCTAAACCAGATCGAGGAATTCTAATTGGCCAGAGCAGATCTGGATCCCCGTGCTCGACTACCATTGGTCAATACAGATCTGAGAACCTCTGATTGGTTGATACACATCTGAGCTGGACCTGGGGAAAGCTATAAATAGACGAAGCATTTGCCCAATTAGGGCATCCAGATTTTGAGTTTCATTTCTAATCCCCCATTTCCCAGCCAGACAGCTTGTCTGCAATCCTTGTAATAGCCTACTTTGTACTTGCATTTGAGAGCTGTGAGATACTGCTGTAACTCAAGGGAGAGTTTGCATCTAAGACTGCAAATCCGAGAGTGTTGCGCTGCTCAGAATTGTAAGGATGAATTTTAAAAGGTTGTCAGAACTATGCATTCTCCATTGGACTCATGTCAAGGGTTCCCTCCGATCTCCTCGACATTAGACTCCTTTAGATTCATTGTTTTGCATGCAATTTCCCTTGATTCATTAATCCTGTGAGAATTAGTGTTTGTAACCTAGTCTCTTACAACATTTGTAGTGATGTTTCTTGTTCTGAATTGAGGATTTGGATTAAAAACTATTGGATGGTTTGTGGCCATTAAAGTGGACAGACCATAGTCATAAGTATAAGCCTAATCCTTGAATTAGATTTATCTTTCTTACATCTGTGCTTGTAGCCGATGAAGATTGGATCACCTCGTTGAGTCAGCATTATTCTCATTAGATTTCAAAGACCAAATCGATTTAGATATTACTTCCATCTTTGTTTCAATCACTCCCCAACCCGGATCTGGATCATTTAGTTTAAATTTTTCTTTGTTTTTAGTTAGTTAAACGTGACAAATTCAGACCTCTCATCTTATCAGTTTTCTAGATAGGATAAGAAGCCAGATCTGGTAGCTTAGATCTGGAGGTTTATCTTACATTTTAGATAAATTCTCTGTGGACGATCTTTCACTCACTTACTTTTAAAACTTGCTACAATTGGCCCTGATCTTGCAGGCTAATTCTCTTCTAACTGTGCTGATATTTCTTTATTTGTTTATATAGTCTAGAGCCACTGTAATTTAGCAGCTATAAATCTGTTTTCAAAACACACATAAATCAAGCACACTAAGAAGCAACAACAAGTTTTTGGCGCCGCTGCAGGGGAATTTGTTCTAAAATAGGTAGACCTAAGTTTTCACTTTAATTTTTATCAGTACTAAAATATTCTATTGTTTATACTTGTGCAGTTATTCATAGTCAGATTTTTGAAGAAAGGAAACTACTTAAAGAATTCTGAAGGTTTGCTGTGAATAATCAGATTTTTTTGTTCTGAGTTGTATGTTTGGTAGGAGGACTCTCAGCCCTGAGATTCTCCCATTGAATTTAGAAGTTGAAAGGCTACTACGAACCAAACAAACAACACAGAATTTTGCTACTATGGGTGAAGAACCTCGACTTTTGAGGGATTACTTTGCACCTGGTGCTTATAATTCTCCCTTTTGCATTCAATTTCCTACTGTTGAAGGAAATTATGAGATCAAATCATCAACTATCCAAATGCTTCCTTCCTTCCATGGGTTGAGTAAGGAAGACCCATACAAACATGTGGATGAATTCTTGGCTCTTTGCACCACATTCAACATATAGTCGACTTAGTCCGCAACCAAGCTTAGGCTCTTTCCTTTTTCATTAAAGGATAAAGCTAGAGCATGGTTATCCATGTTAGCACCAAACAGTATCACTTCTTGGAATGATTTGCAGTGTCAATTTTTAGCCAAATATTTCCAAATGTCTAAAACAAGCCAATTGAGACAAAGTATCATTTCATTTTCCCAAAACTCAACTGAAACTTTCCATGAAGCATGAGAATGATTTAAGGAACTTTTAAGGCAATGCCCTCATCATCAAATTCCTGATGGCACCGGTTCAAAGCTTCTATCAAGGAATTGATCAAAAGGCAAAATATGGTGGATGCCTCCGTGGAGGCACTTACTTGCAAAAATAGTTGAAGAGGTTTGGGACTTATTTGAAGTGATTGGTGAAAACTCAACTCAGGAATCTCACAAGAGAAATTGAAAATCCTGCTAGGTTGAACAATCACCAACCCACCAAAGGGAAGATCTATGAGGTGAATGAGTTGGAAAGAAAGATGGACAATCTAACCACAAAGTTTGATAGATTGATGGACTCACTTAAAAATCCAAATGTTTCAAGAATAGAGGAGACATGCCTGATATGCCAGTCCCCTACTCATTCACTTGACCAATGTCCTGCTGCATCACAGTTCCCAGATTTAATGGTAGAACAAGCTCATGCTGCTCAATCATTTGGACAGATGCAGTCAAATGAATATCCATGGAGAGCACACCCCAATTTGAGGTGGAACCAAGGGAATTACCAATCCCAACAACAGCAACAACCAAAGAATCAAATGCCTTTCAAAACTGCACAGCCTTATCAGCAGAATTTTTATGTCAAACCAAACTTTCAAAGCACCCATTCCACAATAACTGCGTGATGCCTTTGATTCAAACCCCTCCAGTCCCTTTCTTTTGAAGATCAAGTCCTAAATTCACTTGAATTTAGGATCTTTAACTCAATGTGAACTTTCACGGCCCAGAGCATAAAGAAGATTGAAGAAACATTGGGACAGCTTTCAAATGCCTTGGCAAAAAGAGAGGAAGGAAAGTTACCCAGCCAACCTTTGAACAATCCCAAAGGACAGTTCATGGTTGGAGAAGCTTCTAATCCACATGAAGAAGTGAAAACTGTTACCACTTTGAGAAGTGGAAAAATGATAGATAACAAAGTGGGTAATGAAGAAGAAAGAAATGAGGAAGAGGATAAAGATATGCAGCAAGAAGAGCAAAGATAGTGATAGCAGTAAGGTTGCGATGTACCTAAAAAACCAAAAATGAAAATAGAAAATTCAAAAATTTCAAAATACTTCTAAAGTCAGATGAAAGATTAGTTCCTCATTTACCATTTCCACATGCAATGAAATCTGTATCCCCTTTTGATAAAGGGAACACAAAAATAGATGACATGATGGAGACTTTCAAGCAAGTCAAGATAAATTTACCTTTGCTTGAAGCAATCAAACAAATTCCAGCATATGCAAAATTTTTGAAAGATGTTTGCACTCACAAAAGACAGTCTAGGATACAGTTGTCCAAGAAGGTCTTTCTTTGTGGAAAGAATTAACCAGTGTTATCCATTGCTACACCTCCTAAACTTCAAGATCCCGGAATCCCCACAATCCCTTGCATTATTGGGGAACACACCATTGAAAAGGCTTTATTAGATCTGGGTGCTAGTGTCAACCTACTTCCATATTCTGTATATGAGAAACTAGGTTTGGGAGAATTAAAACCCACTCATGTGGTGTTACAACTAGCAGACGGATCTGAAAGAAAGCCAGGGGATGATTGAAGATGTATTGGTGGGAGTAGATAAATTCTTCTATCCTCGATTTTCTAGTTTTGGATATGGAACCAACCAAAAGCAAAACTTCCATCCTCTATTTTTGGGAAGACCATTCTGCCACAAAGAAATGCTTGCATTCAATGCAGGTCTGGTATTATAGAAGTCTCATTTGGAAACATGAAGGTAAAATTAAATGTTTATAATATAGTCACATAGCCTCAATTCAGCTCTGAAGAATGTTTTCATGTTGATCTATTGGATCAACTTGTGGAAGGGACTCAACAACAATTTCTGCAAGGTGAAGACTTCACCACAGATGTTAAAGATGCTTGGGGATATGCTGAAAATGAAGCAAGTTGTATCGCAAATTCTGAGGAAATAAATGTTGTGCAAGGAACTCTTAATCAATCAGCAAGTTTCTCTTCTTGGAAACTTGCTACTCTCCCCCTTCCACAAACGTCTAAGGTACCTTTGTTACCTTCTTTCTCAAATTTCACCGATTTAGAACTAAAGCAGCTGCCAGAAAATTTGAAGTATGTGTTCTTAGGTAATCATAACTCATTACCTGCCATTATTTCTTCCTCTCTCACAAAGGAGCAAGAGGAAGAGCTGTTGATAGTCTTGAAAGAACATAAAAGGGAAATTGGCTGGACTATTGCTGATTTAGGAGGAATCACGATTGTTTGCATGCACAAAATCCACTTGGAAGAAGATGCAAAGCCTTCTAGGGAAATGCAAAGGAGGTTGAACCTCATATGCAAGAAGTGGTCATGAAAGAGGTTGTTGTTGTTGGATGCAGGGGTCATTTACCCCATTTCAGATTCACTTGGGTGGCACCTACAGTGTGGTACCTAAGAAACTGGAATCACCTGTAACCTCGATTCTCGTAAGCTTATGTCAACCGCATAAACAACTCGATGGAGAGTTTGTATTGATTACGTAAAAATAAATGCAATGACCGAAAAGACCATTTCCTCCCATTCATTGATCGATCTTAGATAAGCTAGGTGAAAGCTTATTACCGCTTTTCGATGGTTACTCTGGTTACAACCAGATTCTGTGTACCCACAAGATCGAGAAAAGACCACATTCACTTGCCCTTTTGGCACTTTTGCCTATAGGAGAATGCCTTTGGTCTGTAATGCTCCTGCTACCTTTCAAAGATGCATGTATGCCATTTTTCCGATATGATTGACCAATTTATGGAAATTTTATGGATGATTTTCAATCTATGGCACAGCTTTTTCCCAAAGGTTTACACCATCTCAAATTGGTACTACAAAGATGTGAAGAAACCAATCTGGTTTTGAGTCGAAAAGAGCCATTTCATGGTCACCAGTGGCATTGTCCTTGGCCATGTTGTTTCCCACAAGGGCATTGAGGTGGACAAAGCAAAAATTGAGTTAATTGCACATTTACCACCTCCCAAAACTGTTAAACAAATCAGAAGTTTTTTAGGACATGCTGGATTTTACAGAAGGTTCATCAAGGACTTCAGTAAAATAACCAAACCTCTTTGTCATCTGCTGTGCCAAGATGCCCCTTTTGTTTTCAATAATGAATGCATGAAGGCTTTTGAATTCCTAAAAAACTGTCTGATTTCAGCTCCAATATTGCAGTCTCCAGATTATTCATTACCTTTTGAACTGATGTGTGATGCATCACGCTTTGGGAGCTGCCCTCACAGAGAAAAGATAAGCTGCCTCATGTCATAGCTTATGCCAGTAGATCAATGATTGATGCACAGCTCAATTACACAACAACTGAGAAGGAGCTGCTGGCAATTGTTTTTGCTTTAGAAAAATTCAGGTCATATGTCTTGGGTTCACAAATAGTGGTGTTCACTGACCACTCTGCCTTGAAATACCTTCTGTCTAAGAAGGACACCAAACCAAGATTAATCAGGTGGATTCTCCTATTATAGGAATTTGATCTACAGATTAAAGATAAAAAGGGGGTGGAAAATGTGGTGGCTGATCATCTCTCTAGAATTTTAACTACTGAGATTGATAGGTTGCCTATCAATGAATCTTTCCCTGATGAGCAACTTTTTGCCATTAGTGTACACACTCCTTGGTTTGCAAACATAGTCAACTTTTTGGCTACTGGAAGAATTCCTCAACATTGGAATAGAATGGATAAAGATCTTTTCTTCTCAAAGGTTAAACACTTCATCTGGGAGGATCCTTATCTGTTTAAGAGTTGTGCAGATCAAATAATAAGGAAATGTATCCCTGACCAAGAATTTCATAGAATACTTTCTATGTGTCATGAACAGTTCGTGGAGGTCATTTTAGTGGAATAAACGCTGCAAAAGTTTTGAGGTGGATTTTATTGGCCTACACTTGATTGTAAGTCCCGCCAAAACGCTGTAAATTAGGCAAAGATTCCCAAGAGGAACTCAATGCCTTTACAGCCTATTTTGGTAGTCGAGTTGTTTGATGTTTGGGGGATAGATTTCATGGGTCCCTTTCCTCCTTCCAATGGGAATAACTTCATTCTAGTAGCTGTGGATTATGTATCCAAATGGATTGAAGCCACAACTACGAAAACAAATGATCACAAAGTGGTTTTGAAATTTTTTAAGGATCACATTTTTTCCAGGTTTGGTTTTCCCAGAGCCATTATCAGTGATGGGGGAAGCCATTTTTGTAATAGACATTTTGAAACTTTGTTGAAAAAATACTCTGTAACTCATAGAGTAGCCACTCCATATCATCCACAAACCAGTGGACAAGTGGAGATTTCCAATAGAGAAATTAAACATATTTTGGAAAAAATTGTGAAGAAGGACAGAAAGGATTGGTCCTTTAAGCTGAATGATGCATTATGGGCTTATAGGACAGCCTATAAAACCCCAATTGGTATGTCCCCATTTAGGTTGGTCTATGGCAAAGTATGCCATTTACCAGTAGAGTTAGAATATAAAGCTTTTTGGGCCATTAAAACATTGAACATGGATCTAACTACTGCTGGTAATCACAGGAAACTGTAACTTGCTGAGTTAGAAGAGCTACGAATGGATGCATACACAAATTCAAGATTGTATAAAGAGAAAGTCAAAACTTTTCATGATAAAAATTTATTGGGAAAAGAGTTCACAGCTGGTTCTAAGGTATGGTTATTTAACCCAAAGCTCAAGTTTTTCCTGTGAAAACCGAGATCCGTATGGGAAGGGCCATACATCGTCATTAAGGCAGCCTTCAGAGTCAAGTTGACATCATTGATCCAAGTAATGGAAGAATCATAAAGGTAAATGGTCAGAGGCTCAAACCATACATTGAAAATACCCAGGAGCCTGTGCTGCCCATCTATCATCACGAATCTCCAAAAATCTGATGGTAGAAAACTGTACATTATGTTTGTATATCATAGTTTGTGCTTATTTTCTCTGTTTCTGCTTTTATCTCTTTTCGCATAGTTTAAACATGCTTAAAGTTCAGTCACAAAGTAATAATTCGCTTTTCGCAAAGTCCAATTTGCTTTTCGAGTAAACTCTGGAGCTGTAATGAACTGCTCGAAAGCAAAGATGTGCTTTTCGAATAGTTGTTTCTGGAAACATTTTCTTTTCGAAAAGAGAGTTCTGAAGCTAATTCCTTTGCGAAATAATGTTTCTGAAGCTGTTAACTTGTCGAATGTTACTAATGCCATTCACAATTGTAAAAAGGTCTCTTCTGGAACTTTTCGAAAACTTAAAGGCGCTTTGCGATATTAACTTTGAGTATATTTAACCCCTTTCGAAGTTGGGGTTTCATTTCAAACTCTTTCTGCAGAGCGACTCTTCACTGCTACCCTACTTCGCTCTCTCCTTGCACGAGTTAACAAGTTTATTACCCTTTTGTAACTGATTGTGTAGATCATTTGCATTTTCAGAGAAGGATTTCAGCTTGTAATCTGGGGGATTTCTGCAAAGCAAACAACTCGTTCAAACATAAACCCTAGATCTTGGTATTTCTCTACCCATTCTCTCTGGTTATCATTTAGTAATTTGATTCTATGTCAGCATCTATTTTGGGCATTTTTATACATCAATCTAGAATGGGAAAAGTAGAGAAATCATTGGTTGCAATGTTCCCCAAATCCTCTGCTAGGAAAGTGAGCAAATCCACCCCAAAAGCAAAAGGAAAAGCCAAAACTTCAGCTAAACAGAAACTTTCAATGGATAAAGCAGACAGGGTGGAGAAAGGAAAGAAAATTAGACATGAGGAACCCACCCCTGCTGCTGCTAGCCCTGAGCCTGAGCTTACTCCTCTGCCCATTCATTTGGTCCTACCAAATCCCTTCATTGAAGCTCAGAAGCTAATACTCGAGATGATGGTAGACGAAACTTTTTTCGTCACCAAACCAGAGTGCTTGCCATCCTTAAGATACCTTAGAGAGGCTTCACTAAGCAATATCCTTACCCCCTTGCCAGAGAAAATTTACCCAAGAATGGTGAAGTTATGGTACCAAAACCTAGTCAAGGTCACTGAAAAAGATGCTGATGTCCCTACCCTTGTCATTTTTATTGATGATTGCGATCTTACTGTGACATTTGAAGACATAGGGAATGCTTTAGGGATACCATTCCAATTTGATCCCTCTGGTCCTTTGGCTGCTCCAGAAACAGCCTCTTTTAGAGAGATGGCTGCCCATTTAACCCAAGGTATTGTGGGCACTGGGCAGTCCATCATGAGAAGAGACCTTGCCCCCCAATTTCTATTGATGGATTCCATTTTAAGGGGCAGCTTTTATGTCACTGGGCACAGCCAAGAGAGGAGAACACCAATTTTAGAGGCCCTCTTTCATTTCTCCAAGGGGCAGTTTTTCAATGCCCCTATGTTAATTTTTGAAGCCATGGCTGATGTCAGTACCAAGCTGAAGAAAGAGCAGAAGATAGCTGGCCTATCATTTGGCAGATTGATCACAGCCCTCCTCAGAGCCAAATTCGACATTGATAGTGAGGAGCCATTTGAAGTCATTAGCCCTCACAATTTTGAGAAAAAGGCTTAGACTACAAGCCAGGCTATGCTAAGAAGGATAAGAGAGGCAGGTGAACCTACACCTGAACCTGCAGCTGTGAGTGAGCCAGAACCCATCCCTACAGATGAGCCTGCACCAGAACCCATCCCTGCAACTGAAAGAGAGCCTGCACCTGAGCCTGCCCCTTCAATTTTGCCAGAATCAATTGTGCCAGAGCCAGTTTTGCCAATTCCTGTGGTGACCAGCTCTTCAGCTGCACCTACTTTGGAGGAAGTTGCCCTTGCACCCTACTCCCCTACTCAAGCCCCTGCACTTTCACCTATCCCAGCTGTCCCATCTCCCACACCTTCCATCATTCCAATTGTGGATTCCCCCTCTACACCAACCATACTCACACCACCAATTTCTCCCACCAATGCCCAGGTTTTAGAGGAATTAGCTACAGATTTTATTGCCCCATCTTCCTGCACTCCTCTGCTCCAAAGCCCCTCACATTCCCCTACTAATTCAGCCCACACACGTGAGGTCTCCCATACACCTGACCCTGAGCCCTTCACTACAGATGCCTACTCTTCTTTATTGGGTTCTATTTTTGAAACCATGGAACTGGATCCCACCCCTATACCTGCTCCTCCTCCCTTCACCCACTTTCCAACCTTTCCCTTTACAGCCATTGCACCTCCACCCTCCACTGCAGTTGTCCCCGTCTCTACTATGCCCACCTCTCCCACACCTGCATCCATTACCCAAATCCTTACCTACCTCCAATCCATCCAAGCCCAACTTCAAATCAACACAGACAATCAGTCTGTAACCATGGAACTGCTCCATACCTTAGCTTCCACATCCCAAACAACCACCATTACCCCTATACCTATTTTTTCTTCCCAGGCCACCCAAACGGATCCAGAGGTAATATTTGTTGATCTGCCCACCCCCACCACTACTACCCATGCAGCACATACTCAAACTGAAGTCCCTTTAGTTCCATCCCCTCCACCACTCCCCATTTTCTCTGAGCAAGCCACTCAGACAGACCCTGTTGTCCCCCTTCTAGCCACTTCTCCCCCCCCTCCCACAGCTGGGCCACCTTTAGTCCCCTACCATTCCATTCCCCTCCCCCGATATGCCACCCTCATCAAAGCCATGGAAAATAACCCTTATATCCGCAGAGATGTTCAAAAGGGGCTAGCTGATTTGCAAGCTTACATCCGCACCCCCTATGAAAACCAAATCCGAAAGTTAGAGATCTTTATGAAATTTGAAAGAGATAAAATGAGGGACCTGCTGGGTCAAACATTTCAGCTGGTGAGGACTGAGCAACACAAGGTGTCCATGTTGCAAGCCCAACTGGATCAAGAAAAATTGAAGACCACTAGCCTCAGCAAACACCTTGGCCTCACCAAAAAGATCAAATCTGAGGAGTATACTGAGCTACAAAACACCATTCCGGAGAAAGCTCAATCAAGTTCGGACTCCAACACTGACTCTAGCTCTGATTCTGACAGTGACTCCAGTTCGGAGCCACCTGAACCAACCTATGATACAGATTTTGACCCCAGTTATTAGCTCTCATTGTACTTTTTGTGTTATAAAGTTGTAATAGAAAATTCTGTTTTGTGTATACTACTGTGCATTTCTGTCTGTCTTCTTGCCATCATTACTTTTGTTGTTTTTCTTTCTTGCATATATTTTTCCTCTGTTTTGGACCAGTGTGGACCACCCCTTTGGTTTGGGGGTGTGACAGAAATAGCAATAATCAATAAAGGAGTTAACATCAGTACAGTTTTTGGATCAGCAATTTTTTTTAATATATTTTTCACACCTGTTGTTTTAAAAATATGAAGAAGTTAAAAACTTTTTGAAATTAATTTCTAGTGTAATTCTAAAACTTTCATGAAGTAAATGTTAGGAAATTTCCAAAAGAAAATTGATATTTTAGTAAACCTAAAATGAAGGAAAACAGTGAAGATATACCTCAAGAAGTTGATATAAAACCACACCCAGTGAGGTTTGGGCCTGAAATGTATTCTTTGGAGGTATGCTTTGGCAATCTTTTCTGCTTTTGGGACTATATGAATCTGCTTACTTACACTAGAAGTTACACATATCCAAATCAAAATAATTTGATAGCACTCATGATATTAAAGACATGATGAAAGGCCTCCTGTTGGACAGTTTGAACCTTACAAAGCCCCACCTTTTGAAACTGCCCTTGATACACACCAGTTGAGCTGTATAAATCGATGAATCCTTTGAAATCTCATCCAATAAACCTCATCAATTTCATTTAGCCTAACCCTACCCCGAGAAGTCAGAAGAGAAAGGGAAGACAACTGAGGGAAGGAGAATTGAGTAACAATTTAATAGCAAAAGAAGGGTAAAAGTTGAAGGCAATGATGAAACAGCAGAGGGAATGTGGCATGCAGTCAGTGCTAATTCGAAAAAGAAAAGAAAAATATTTGAGCAAAACAAAAGAAAGAAGGCATTTTCATTGGAAGTTTGAAAAAGAAAGAGAAAAAGATGGCCACTTTGGCTCTGGAAATTCAAAAGAGGAAGATGAAACTATGCTGAAGAAAAATGGGTTTGTATATAACCTCCTGACCTTGACTGACTTCTCAAATATGAACACCATTCCAACCCTTTTTAGAAATTTCACCCATAAGCCACAATAAAACCCAAGTAAAAGTCCTTACTGATCAATGATGGATTGAGCTATCACATGGAGATAAGAATTTGTGTAATCTATGGTGAAAGGAGCAGTGAATTTATTACTAAAAGCAATGCCTATGCTCCTGCTTACAGTCCTATTTGAGGATTGTAATTGCTCTTGAGCTGTGTGAAATAGTACAACCCTCTCATTTGCTTTTTGAGTGAAAATCCTGGTGAGAATTGGGTTTAAAATCAATTGATTAGGGCAACATCAAAGCTGGATTCCTAAATCAGAGGCTTGCTGTTTGTTAATTTTCCTTGTAAATGGCCTCTGACATAAATCGACTGAATAGTAACAAGAATTATTGCAGAATTTTAGTTTTATACTGATATCTTGAAAAAACCTTCTTACAAAATAACTGATGCAGGTGTGAATAATCAATTGAGGAAAGTGGCTGTAACAGAACTGCAGTGATCTTAACTAACTCATTGAAGAAGTTTGTGGGTACCTTCACTGAAAACCCTCAGGAGACTTCACTCCTCCACTAGGGATCACCTAGGGGTTTAAAAGGCTTGTTGCATATGCTAAATGCAACTGTGCTCCCTACAAAAGTGGCTCTTTACTTTGTTTTTTTTATTTTTTTCTTTGCTCAGGGAATAGCAAAGCTTAGGTTTGGGGGTGTGTTGACAAGTGAAAAATACCATTTTTCACCCCTAAACTTAAGTCTTGATAGACCTTTGAGAGAACTAAATAAGTGTTTTAAGTGCCTATGTTGCAGCTACAATAAAGACAGGCTTAACTATAAAAGCAGCTTAAAAGTGCTAAAAAGATGACAATCCATGTCAGTCCAAAGGAAGGAAGTGAAGAAACAACCTCATCAGCTGTTGAAAGGTCTATAGTGAAGAGGCAAAGACCTGTAAGAGAAGCAGGGAACAATTCGAACAGAGAAATGCACTACAGAGTTCTTTTCGCAAAGAACCCGCACTTTTCGTAAAGAACCTTGAACTCTGCGAAAAGGACTAAAACTCCAGGCTTGGCTTTCGAAGAGCATCTGAACTCCTCGAAGAGAAGATTGAACTTTGCGAAAAGGAGAAAACACAATTTGAAGAGAAGATTGAACATTGTGAAAAGAGCTTCAGAAGTCACAGCACTCTGCGAAAAGGTATTCTGGAGATTCACAGCTTTAACAAGGGCAATTCAAGATGTCTGCACGCGGCCCCAATGCATTTTAAAACCTAGGGACATTCCAGAGGGT
Source organism: Chloranthus sessilifolius (assembly GCA_021018995.1). NCBI lineage: Eukaryota > Viridiplantae > Streptophyta > Magnoliopsida > Chloranthales > Chloranthaceae > Chloranthus > Chloranthus sessilifolius. Next base: position 148,592,482 of record CM037584.1, on the reverse strand, counting down.
TCTAAGCATGAAGAGAAGGAATATTCCACCCCACGTGAGCACCTAGAGAGGGAATAACTTGGTGGGAACTTCTAGAAACTCTAAACAAACTTTCAAAATGCATAACAGAATTGATGCCTTTTTCACATGATTGGCTGAACCAGATCGAGGAATTCTAATTGGCCAGAACAGATCTGGATCCCCGTGCTCGACTACCATTGGTCAATACAGATCTGAGAACCTCTGATTGGTTGATACACATCCGAAATGGACTGGGAAAGCTATAAATGAAGCATTTGCCCAATTAGGGCATCCAGATTTTGAGTTTCATTTCTAATCTCCCATTTCCCAGCCAGACAGCTTGTCTGCAATCCTTGTAATAGCCTACTTTGTACTTGCATTTGAGAGCTGTGAGATACTGCTGTAACTCAAGGGAGAGTTTACATCTAAGACTGCAAATCCGAGAGCTGTTAAGCCGTGCTCTGTAAATTGTAAGGATGAATTTTAAAAGGTTGCTGTAAACTATGCATTCTCCATTGGACTCATGTCAAGGGTTCCCTCTGATCTCCTCAATACATTAGACTCCTTTAGATTCATTGTTTTGCATGCAATTTCCCTTGATTCATTAATCCTGTGAGAATTAGTGTTTGTAACCTAGTCTCTTACAACATTTGTAGTGATGTTTCTTGTTCTGAATTGAGGATTTGGATTAAAAACTATTGGATGGTTTGTGGCCATTAAAGTGGACAGACCATAGTCATAAGTATAAGCCTAATCCTTGAATTAGATTTATCTTTCTTACATCTGTGCTTGTAGCCAGATGAAGATTGGATCACCTCTGTTGAGCTGCAGTTATTCTCATTAGATTTCAAAGACCAAATCAGATTTAGATATTACTTCTCCATCTTTGTTTCAATCACTCCCCCAACTCGGATCTGGATCATTTAGTTTAAATTTTTCTTTGTTTTTAGTTAGTTAAACGTGACAAATTCAGACCTCTCATCTTATCAGTTTTCTAGATAGGATAAGAAGCCAGATCTGGTAGCTTAGATCTGGAGGTTTATCTTACATTTTAGATAAATTCTCTGTGGACGATCTTTCACTCACTTACTTTTAAAACTTGCTACAATTGGCCCTGATCTTGCAGGCTAATTCTCTTCTAACTGTGCTGATATTTCTTTATTTGTTTATATAGTCTAGAGCCACTGTAATTTAGCAGCTATAAATCTGTTTTCAAAACACACATAAATCAAGCACACTAAGAAGCAACAACAGTATCTTTCATGGATTCTTTCCTTAGCCAGTGTCCCTCCCTTGAGTGTAGTTTTCCATCTGTGAACCAAGCATTTTCTTGCAACAGCCAATGAATATTTTCATGTATCACCTTCTTTTGTGCATTAATGGAAAAACAAGCCTCTTTAAGAGAGGGTTGATAGCCAGTGCTATAAACATTCAGCTTAACCTTCATGTTTTCAAATGACACTTCCATGATTCCATACCTGCATTGTATGTAAGCATTGGCAGTGGCCAAAAAGGGCATGCCTAGAATCACAGGTATGGAAGTGGCACTCCTCCCTTGTTTCATATCCATCACCAAAAAGTCAGCAGGATAGAAGAATTTGTCAACTCCAATCAAAATATCCTCAATTATCTCCACAGGTTTCCTTTTAGATCTGTTAGCTAGCTGGAGGACCACATGTGTGGGCTTTAATTTGCCTAAGCTCAGCTTCTCATATATTGAATATGAAAGCAAATTTACACTGGCACCCAGAACCAATAAGGCTTTGTCAATGGTATGATCCCCAATAATGCAGGGGATAGTGGGGAGGCCAGGGTCTTGAAGTTTGGGGGGAGTTGCAATAGACAGGACTTGCTTAACCTTTTTTGCTGCAAAGACCTTCTTGGATAGGTGTATCCTAGACTGTCTTTTATGCGTGCATAGGTCTTTTAAAAACTTGGCATAGGCTGGGACTTGTTTAATGGCATCAAGTAAGAGCAAATTGATCTTTACTTGCTTGAAAGTCTCCATCATTTCCTCAATTTTACCTTGCCCTTTATCAAAAGGGGAAGGTGTTTGCAGTGCCTTGGGAAATGGCAAATGTGGGATTGCTCCCTCATTTGCAGCCTTGGCCAAAGGATCATCTTTTTTTTTTTCTTTTCTTTCCTTGAGGATCCTCATTATCCTCTTTATTCACAGCTGGTTGCTCCTTCAGGTCCACCTCTGGTGGCCTTTGTTGTGTTCTTGTAGAAATCACTTCATTTTCTTCCTCTAAGCTCCTCACAGGCTCACAGCCCACTTGGTTGTCCATTAACCTACCACTTCTCAATGTTGTAACAGATTTGGCTTCCTCACAGGTGGAGGAAACTTCCCCCACTATAAACTGTCTTCATGGGTTGCCCTGTGGCTGGCTAGGTAGCCTCCCTCTTTCTCTTCTAGTCAAGGCATCAGATAGCTGACCAAGTTGATCCTCTATCTTTTTGATGCTCTGGTTGTGAGAGTGCACAGTTTGGGATAGGGAGTTCAAGTTCTACAGTGAAGATAGAACTTGTTCCTCAAAGGAAGATGCCTGAGAGGAGCTGAGTTGGGCCATGGGTTCCGAATCGAGGCCTTGGGATAGGGCTGAGCATTTCTGTAGGGCATGGGCTGCTGAGGTTGCTGCTGGTGGCTGGGGTATGCATCTTGTCTCCACCTCAGATTGGGGTGGTTCCTCTATTGATATCCAGCAGCAGGCTGCTGCCCATAAGACTGTGCTGCAGCCACATGCTCTGTTATAAAATTAGAAAACTGGCCAACAGATGGGCATTCTTCAAGGGCGTGAGCAGGGGACTGGCATATGGTACATGCCTCCTCCACCCTAGCAGCCACAAGTGATTGCATTGCTCCCATCAGCCTATCAAAGTTTAGGGCTAGGCTGTCCACTTTCCTTTCCAAATCACATGGCACACTCACTTCATATAACTTTTATCTTGTAGTATTCTCCTTCACCAACCTAGGAGGATCTAGATCTCTAGCCAAGGTTTCCCTTTGCATAGAGTTCTCACTACTAATATCAAAGAGCTCCCATGCCTCCTTAGCAATTTTACGGAGGTAGGTGCCTCCACAAGAAGCATCTATCATGTCTCTACTTTTAGAATCAATTCCCTGATAAAAGCTTTGAACCAGCTGCCATTCAGGGATTTGATGATGGGGGCATTTCTTTGGGAGTTCCTTAAATCTCTCCCAGGATTGATGGAAATCTTCAATTGGATCTTGGGTAAAAGAGATGATACCCTTCCTCAAGTGGCTGGTTTTTTACATAGGGAAGAACTTGGCCAGAAATTGACATTGGAGATCACTCCAGGACTGAATGCTGTTGGGTGGAAGCAAGGACAACCAGGTCCTGGCTCTGTCCTTTAATGAAAAAGGAAAGAGTCTCATCCTGGTGGCCTCCTCCCCCAAACCTGTGATGTTAAATGTAGTGCACAGTCCCAAGAACTCATCAATGTGCTTGTAGGGTGTCTTCTTTGGTCAGGTCATGAAATGAGGGCAGCATTTGAATTATGAAAGATTTTATCTCATAATTTCCTTGAGCAGCTGGGAATTGAATGCAGAAGGGGGAATTATAGACCCCTGGTGCATTAAACTCCTTGAGGGTTCTCGGCTACTGTTGCTTACCCATTTCTACAGAGTCAATTACAATAGATGTGGGTGCAGTTGGTCTAAATCTGAGAAGTCTTTCAACCTCTGGATTTAGTGGAATAATCTGAGGTTGGAGAGTTCTACCAAACATACAACACTCAAATTCTGAATGCAGAATAGATTCTCAACACAACAAGTAGAATCAACCAAACTTTCTAACTACTCTAAAAATTAACAAATCTGAAAAATAAAAGGGTAGTAGAGGGGTGCAAACTACAGAGCAGCATCCAGCACAATTCTCCTCTCACTGGTGACCTCGGATCTAATGAAATGCACACAAAATACTAAAAAATAACAAAACTCACAAATGTAGTTAGTAAAATCAATTAAACAACTACAGATCTATGATCAAAACTTAGATCTACCAATTTCTAAACACACCTCCTCGGCAGCGGTGCCAAAAACTTGTTGGGGTTTTTGCCTTCCCTTCAAATAGGATCTAAAATCACTTATAAGACTAGGCAGAACACACTCACACAGACCTATAAGTAATCAGGGTTTGTTGTAGCAAGTTTTAAAAAGATGGTGAGTAAGGGAATGTCCACAGGGAGGTTGGTTTAAAAAGGTGATAAATCTCCAGATCTATAAGAGATCTGGCACCCTAACTAATGCTGAGTTAGCTAAAAGATAGGGGAGAGGTTTGAATGGGATTGTCACTTAAGCTAAGCTAAAATTAAACGAAAACTAACTTGGATCGAGTTTGGAAATCTAGATCTCATAGGGGAAAGAAGTAAAAAGTAGAAAATGGAGAAGAGTAGCTTGGAAATTAGTCACACTGAATCAGGTTAGATTAATTATGCTACAGAGGTTCAGAGTACACAATTCCCTCAACTGGCTACAAGCACAGCTACAGGGTAGAAGACTCCACTCCAAATCGCAGGGTCTCACTGGTCTGAAGGCTATGATCTGTCCACTTGAATGGTCATAAACCATCCTATAGACTTTATCTGATCCTGGGATTCACAGGAGACGAATCAAATTGGAGCCTGTGCTTGGACTAATCTTAACGTTATGATCTGTCCACTTTGATGGTCACAGATATCCTAGGGATCTCCTCCAAAGCAAAAATATCAATCAGAACAATTAAAACCACTACAGATGTTGCAATTCTAAGGTCACAGACTCAGGGAATTGCAGGAGTATTAGATCTAGGGAGATCGGATGGTATCCAAGAGGTCTACCAGTTAAGTGGGTGAGCTGATCTACAGTCTCCTCTACATAAATCTGATCGAGCACCAAATGAAACCATAGGAACTGTAGATCTAATTATAGCATTACAAACAACATTTACATTGCAATCAAATTCACTCTACAATGGAAATACTCTCAGATCTGTAGTCTATGCAGCAGTAAACCCACAATAGCACTCTCAACCTTACCCAATTACAGATCCAACCTCTCTCCTCGCTACTCCCAGGGAATTAGCCAACCATTGTTGAGCTAAAAGAAGGAAAATAGAAGTTCTCTGCAAGCTCTAATCTCTAAAATTTGGCTCAGATCTCGATCCCCCCCCAATTGCAATTGGGGGTCTCTATATATAGCTTTCTCCTCAATTTTTCCCGCCTAAAATCCCTTCTAGAAGGTCTTCAGAGTTTGTTAGGGTTCTGTTAGAACACGTGGGTCGATTAGGGTTTCCTAGGGCATCTTCTGGAACCATCGTGCCGGTCACCAAGTGCCTCGGGTTGCATGCAGCAGGTCACCAAGTCACAACGTGTGCATCGCTGAGTTTTTGAGAAGTTCTGCACATGATTTTGACAGGTTGGGGAAGCTTTCGACAGGTTCTGGTAAGGCTTTTTAGACCTTTCGCCAGGTTCTCCAATCCCTTTGATAGGTTTCGATAGGATGAGCTTTGAGGCTTAATCTTCACTGCACTTTATCTGGAGCATTCGACAGGTTGGAGGAGTACTTCGATAGGTTGGGAGACGGTATCGTCAGGTTGCAGCTTTACATTCCATCACTTCGATAGGATGCCTCTCATTCCTTTAATAGGTTCTTGTTCCAGCACCTCTGTTTCGTTAGGTTCAGGCGGTCTTTCGATAGGTTCAGGAACCCTTTGATAGGTTCCCTTTTCTCCTCAGGTAGATTTCGTCAGGATGAAATCTGTCTCTCTCTTAACTGTTCGATAGGTTCTTGGCTCCTATCGAATTTCACAATCCTCACAACTTCTTCTTTCTACCTTCAGATCCTATCGAAACCTCGCCAATCTACACAAATTCCTCTATTTCAACTCTCAGCTCCTATTGAAATCCTCAGATGTCCTCTCGATAAGATGTTTTCGACCTGTCTTCACTTCCTTCGCCTTATTCTGCTATAGCCAAGCACTCTAAGGGTCCAGTGATGTGCTGTCCTCTAGTGTGCTATTGCTGGTTCTATCCTGTGCTGAGAGATGGCCCCTTTGTGGGCATTCTTGAGTGGTTTTCTGCATTAGTATCATCTTTTATTGCTGTCTATAAAATATACTCGACAGAGGCTTATTAGTGTGCTCACAGGTCTATCAATGGTCAGGTTAAAGGGTGAAAAATGGCATTTTTTACCACTTAACAGTCATCAAGTGCTTCAATGAGCGAGCTCAACCCGCCACAGAATCGACTGAAGAAATAAATTTTGGCACAAAGGAAAAGCTCAAGAAGTTGCTAATCATTGCGACACTCAAACCCAAGGAGCGACAACAACTTATCCAAGTCCTCAAAGATCACCTTAGCACTTTCGCATTGTCCTACAAGGATATGCCTGGATTGGAGCTGAGCTTAGTAGAACATCGGTTGGTCTTGGAATCTGATGCTAAACCCGTCAAGCAGAAACTCAGAAGGATGCATCCCCAGACAGCACTGCAAGTCAAGGAGGAAGTCGACAAGCTACACAAACCAAAATTCATTTGAGTCATCCTCTACCCTAAATGGATTATCAATATAGTACCTTTTGCCATGAAGGATGGTAGAGTGCGGGTATGCAGCGATTTCCAAAATCTCAACAAAGCGTGCCCAAAAGATGACTTTCCCCTACCACACATCGATACCTTGGTCGATAACACTGCTGGACACGAGATGTTATCCTTTATGGATGGATTCTTTGGATACAACCAAATTAAATTAGCAAAATTAGACCAAGAAAAGACTTCGTTCACCACGCCATGGGGAACCTACTTTTATGTCGTCATGCCTTTTGGTCTTAAGAGCGTAGGAGCCACATATCAATGCGCCATGATGGCCATATTTCATGACATGATGTACAAATGAGTTGAAGTCTACGTAGATGACATACTAGTGAAGTCTCAGACACGAGTAGGACATGCTGAAGCACTATGAATAGTGTTACAAAGATCTGATCAATATCAACTGAAGATGAATCCAAAGAAGTGCATATTCGGAGTAATCTCTAGAAAACTATTGAGATTTATAGTCAGCAAATGAGGTATTGAAGTCAACCCGGTGAAGGTCAGATTCATTCTTGAGATGCCACCTCCCAGTAATATTAAAGAATTACGAGGCTTGATAGGAAGGTTACAGTTCATTAGGAGATTCATCTCCCAGCACTCAAATTGATGCGATCCTTTCTACAAGTTACTTAAAGGGGGAGCCGAGTACAGATGGGATGACCAGTGTCAGCAGGCCTTCGACAATATCAAGAAGTACCTCCTCAACCCGCAAATACTACCGCCACCAGTTCTTGGAAGACCCTTGATCCTCTACCTCTCAACAAACAATAAAGCGATGGGAGTAATTCTTGGACAATATGAAAAAGACGACAAGAGGGAGAAGGCTATCTATTACCTCAGTAGAACGATGGTTGAGTACGAACACAAATACACGATGATGGAGAAGACTTAACTCAGACTAGTTTGGGCCTCATCGAAACTACGGTACTACTTTGGAGCACATAAGATATTAGTACTAGCACACATGGACCCTCTGAAGTACATCTTCAAGAAGCCCGCTACCACTGGGAAGATCGCCCGATGGCACATGTTACTACAAGAATTGGAAATCACCTATGTCACACAGAAACCGTCAAAGGACATGCGATCGCTGACTTACCACTCCTAGACGATGAGCATGTGCACGCAGACTTCCTTGATGAAGACCTGCTCTCAATTCACGATGAAGAGCCTGATAAGACATCATGGACTCTATACTTTGATGAGGCTCTTAACCATAAAGGTAAAGGTGTCGGGAAAGTCCTACTAAGCCTGGAAGGAGTCGTCATACCAAAAGCTTTCCAACTCGACTTCCCAGTAACCAACAATGTTGCAAAATGTTAAGCTTTCATCACCAGACTATGAGCAATGCTACAGCTAGGAGTCAAGCAATTGAAGATAATCGATGATTCCAAACTTGTGATATTACAAGTTATTGGGGAGTAGAAAGCCAAATAAAGATGACTGATGGCCTACCTAGAGACAGCTCAGTTCTTAATAAAGAAATTCAAAAGAATCTCTTTCACACACATTCCTAGATTAGAGAACGAGCTCGCAAACTCTCTCTCCACACTAGCCTTAGTCATACAGATTGATGGCCTACCTTGGCAAGTGAAACTGGAACTACCAATTGCACCAGAAGCTCACACGGATGAAGGGCAGCCTGCCTTAAGCACTTCTATGGAGAAAGAAGCCACCGTCGCCACTTTCAGATTTGAAAAATTGCCGACCGACAACGGGAAACCATGGTACTTCGACATCTGGAATTTCCTAAAGCATCAAAATATCCCTCCTTATACCACAAAGAACGAATGGAAAACCATAAGAAATCGATGTGCGAGATTTTACATACTCGGTGAACCCTATATAAAGAAGCCTTCACCAAAGGAGTACTACTGCGATGCATCATGACAACCGAAGGATAATACATCATTCAAAAAGTACACGCCAGTGTCTGTGGTGCCCACACTCGTAGACAGAGACTCGTGGATTAGATCATACGATAAGGCTACTTCTGGCCGATAATGATAAGAGATTGCCACCTCTATGTCCAATGCTGTAAACAATGCCATACGCCACGCTTATTAAAGCTCCATCAGTTACACTGAACCCTATAACCTCACCATGGCCATTCTCTATGTAGGACGTCGATATCATCGGACCCTTCACAAACATAGTTGGGAACACTCACAAGCATGTGTTCATACTCACTACGACCGAATACTACACCAAATGGGTAGAAGTTAAATCCTACGTCAGAATTACCACGTCGACACTCGTAAGGTTTATCATTTGAAACATTATATCCTACCCTATGAGATACAAATACCATTCTTATTAATTTAACTCAATGATGAGCTATCCTTAGATAGAAGGAGAATTACTCTGCTCGCCGAGCTAGAGCAACTTGATGAGATGCATCTAAGGGCAGCTGATCATGCTCAGGTATATCAGAGGAGAGTGGCCAGGGCTTACGATAAGAAAGTCCTCGAGCAAACTTTCGACATTGGAGAATTAGTCTTGAAGAAAATCATGCCTTCCAAGCATACCCATCCAAAGGGAAAATTGAAACTGAACTATGAGGGCCCATATGTCATAGCAGCTACATATCCAGGAAATGGATACAAGTTGGTGAACCAAGATGGGGAAGAACTCCCCAGCCCTTGGAATACCATGTACCTTAGAAAATACTACCCTTAACCCTGTGATCATCACATCCCCATGGCCAAATACTTATATCTATCACCCGTGTAGTTGTCACGACCCATTCGTTGGTCATACGTCTTCAATTCTCAAAATATCTTTAAGACTTCCAATTTACTACCCACCTTTTTATTCGGGCAATTTGATCAAAGGGCTAGTGACATCCCTGACCTCTTTCAAAGGCATAAGTAACACCTGATTCTCATCCCCTTCCCTGCTATTGGAGGAAATGTTAGAGAGTAAGAAAATGAAGATTCTAGGTTCAATCAAAACTCACCTTTCTTGTGTTAGCAGGTTGCTTTAAAAAAAAACAATACATATATAAAAAATTGAGTGAGAGAAATACGACGAATGAACCAGTCAATGAGCTCAGGGAAGCATAAGTAGGCCGTGAGAACATCTTTGGTAACTCTACTAGAAATATATAAGCAAGTTGCGAGGGCATCCCTGATGTCCTGATACTACTAGATGCCGTCGTAAGGTGGCGGGAGGAGGACAAACTCCTGCTAACCATAGAATGCGAGACTTTGATGATGCTGATACATGACGGAGAGCTCGATCATGACACCCCATTCCCACTCTGAGAAAAAGACTATTACTCGTCTCTTTTAGAAAGCGTCAAATACAAACTATTCCCCCACATCACTGAGCCTTATCTCTCTTTCACCCTTAATTTTTATTTTCGGACAATGAGTCGGAAGCCTCTCGAGATATTCCTAGAAATGAAATAGAAAACCAATGAAATGATAATTGATACAATCACCTATTATACTTACCGCACACTCTCCATAGTAATGACCATGGGATAGGATAACTACTATCAAAGGTCCCCCCAATATGCGGCTAACATGATTAGACAATCCCCCTGGTTCGATGAGAGTCTGAACAAGCTTTTCTTTAAAACTAACTCACCAAATACACATGGCCACCTATAGGCCCAAGGTACTTATCAAAAACCCAGAGAAGCTCCATTGCACCTCGACACTGGGGCATTTTTTTATTTTCAGAGAAAGAATCACATTAAAGGCCCTTGCTTGCCCATAAAGAAGATGCAGAATGGCAAAGTTACCACCTGAGAAATGCCACCAAAGATAGTACACTACCGACTCAACCACGCTCTTACACTGGGGCATTTTTTTTTTAGTTTTAGAATTCCGTTTTAGTTATTGGCTTTCCCTGTTGCACTATTTTCCTTTTCCTTTGTAATAGTAAAAAAAAAAAAGAAAAAAAAAAAGAGAAAAAGAAACAAAAATATACATGTTTTCCTACCAGATCCCGGTCTGAGACACCTCCTCCCTTGATAATCAACAAGGGAGAGAATAAAAATTACTAATAGTTTTGCTCTCATGTACAGGTGCAAATCAACCGTCAACTATTATTGGGCCAACTCAAAGAGCTTCCAAGTCCTAATAAGAGGCGATAGTACCAAAAATAGGACGATTGAAATATAGATGGTACCAAGAAAATAAAGCAAAGCCAGGTAGATCTAAACCAAAAATCTCTTTTATGTATCAAAAGTTTCTTTTACATCTGCCACCGGGGGCCCCCTATATATACAATGAATGAAAACGATAAAAAGATGCCCTACTCCCTCTGCTGCCTCTACGAGGGACGCTCGCTATCATCTACCATATCCCCGGCCCCCGAGTCTAGGGTCTAACCCCCCACCATCATCAACCCTAGTGCTACCTCATGTTCCCAATGTTGCCCATTCCCATTCCCAATAACAATAATAAATAAAAATTACAATCTTCTTAGGGTTTAACACCCAAGATACAAAATAAGAAGGAAGAAAAGACATTAATAAAATAATAAACTAAAAATGCCCCTGTTCAACAGTGGGATTTGTGACGATCTCGTCGCAGCGATGTGCTCGCTAACAAAAACATAGAGAGTCACTACCCAGAGCTTTTGGTGTCCCGAGAAAACCTAGTTCACTTTTATGAGCACCGAAGTGCTAAAAATATGACTTGGAATCCGGCCCACACCAAAGGTTCTTAGGTAGGGGCTTCGATTATAGATTGGAAAGGTGTTAGGCACCCAATCAACCCACTTAATGCGGTCTCTACTAAGGGCCAAAATAAAAATAATATAAAGAAAAGAAAATGGCTTCCTTTTGTCGAAATGGGTCTTAAATCCTATCTGTGCCCTTCTGTTCCTACTGAAATTCGGCGGCATAACGGCACAAATGGGAGGATGGAGGAGTGACCGATAAGGTAGAGGAATAGAGGGGAGAGCCGAAGCTATCGGGCCCTTGTTGCACCATTGAGGATGCTTGCGTTGGCTTGCTTTGATGAGCTTTTGAAAGCTTGTATGATGGACAAAAGGGGTTCTAACTCTTAAGGCTTGAAGTTAAGAGGTAGAGAAGGAAGGTAAATGGGTAGTATACACCTAAACTAGGGGATCTAAGGTAGAAAATATTACTCAAAGGAGGTTTGGAATTTTGAAATTTGTATGAGCAATGGTGCACCAAAGGGAGAAAGATCTTCTCACTTTAAGCTCTTTCTCTCTCAGGCAAAATTTCTCAACCTTTAATCCAAGGAGAGGGGGGCTATATTTATAGGAAAAGGGTGGATTAGGAGGCTACTTAGATGCTAATTTGGTTTAGTAATTAGGTAATCTCACATATAAGGTTTCTAATGATTTTAAGAGCTTGGAAAGGTGTGAAGGTGGTTCTATGGTAGATACTAGGGTGGGGCCTTAATTCACTTAAGGGGTTGCATATAGGGTGCAAAGGGGTGCAATAGAACTATCAAAACACACCACAAAGACCAAGGTGGTCAACAAGTCAAACCCCAGACACAAAATTCGAGGAAAAATAAGAGGTCACTGTTCATAAGCCTGGCACAACTATTAGTTGTGTCAGGCATATGTACAGTGGAATAGTGTAGCACAGTAGCCTAGAAGTTGGCTTCACGAGATGGGGTCCACCTCAATGCTGGCGCAACTATTAGTTGCGCCAAGATTAAATTCTGGGAAAAGTGACTTGGCACAACTAATAGTTGCGCTAGGATAAAATATAACTGGCGCAACTATTAGTTGCGCCAAGCCATTTCTGGGGAGAAATAGCCTGGCGCAACTATTAGTTGCGGCAAATCCCTTGGGGGGCCAATTGAAATTATACTTTCGACCTACGGGTTCAAACTGCCATATCTTTTGATGTACAACTCTGATTAGGCTGATTCTTGGACCGTTGGAAAGCTGACAACTTCTACTTTTCAATGGTATATGATTCGATTATAGTAGAAGGCTATAGCTGGTCCTGGTGCATCACTCCTCTTCCAAGGCTTAGAAGGGTTAGGTCTAGGTTCGAAACGATTTTTAAGGGTCAGGACTGGTTTCTAAGGGTTTAGAAAAGTTCTTAAGGGATCTAGAATGATTCCTAAGGGTTTGGAAGGGATCCTAAGGGTTCTAGGGTGGTTCCTAAGGGATCTAGGATGATTCCTAAGAGTTTGGAAGGGTTCCTAAGGGTTCTAGGGTGGTTCCTAAGGGTTCCATACATGCCATCAACAGCTCAAAAGTGCACCTCTCTCAAAATGTGTTTCGATCAGGCCTTGGGCTAAATTTGGGTGTCTACAGATGCCCCTCTTTGGTATCCGATCACAAATGATTGAATGCCAAAGAAAAGTGACATCCGAAGAGGCCTAAGGCATTACTGACGGGTCCGCTGCATTTAGAACGAACTTTAAATATCAGATGAGTAACATGGTGAGAGAACAAAAGCCCTGGATGCCAGGCTAAATATTTGTTTCTCAAGGTAATCGGTCCCCAAGTACTTAGCGACATTACTAGGCATAACCGAGGTGGAACGAGTTGCGAAAGCCCTATATGCCAGGGCAAACATTTGTTTCTCGAGATGATTTAAAGGTATTTGATGTTTAAAACTCATTCTGAATACAATAGTTTTGCAAGTAAGAGGGGTGATCGACCCACACTTAAAGATAGGTGCAAAGTAAATATACACAAGGCTCCATAGTTTGCGTTCAATCCTACGAGGCATTTGATTGCCCCTATTGAAAGCAAGGTTCGAGGTCTTTGGGCAAACCCATCGATCTCGAAGTTTATTTACCATGACTGCCTAAGCGAAGTGAATAGATTGCACAACACTTTTTGGGAGTACGTGCCATCTTCAAAAAGTGCCCCAGATCCATATGTCTTGGAGCATCCAACTTCAAATAATGCTGAATAGATCCAACCAAAATTATGTGTCTACCAAAAGAGACATCCAATCCTGGTCTTTGCAAACAATGATCAGAAACATCATTTAACTATGCATAAACATGCACCCATTAGGGACGATAAGCAAGAAAGGCGATGAAAGCCCCGACCCGAACTTGCCCGAGTATAATTTACGGGAACAAACGACCATCATATGGATACCGAAACACATAGTGTACACTTTACGGGGATACTGCTGCCAATACAAGTTTTAAGCCTACAAAAAATAAAGGGGAAATGAACCCTTTTGGATGCATAATTTGATCGATATCTAATCTCATTCTCAACAAGCTGGTCTCAACCAATGATTGACCTTTTTCAGCGGAGAATCTAAAGCTTAAGACACTTAAGTTCATATGGATCAGAAACTGAGCGCTTAGCTTGAAGAATTTGCAGTGGAGTCAACCTGATCAAGATATTGACTGTTTGATCGGGATTGACGTCGTTGCCCCTGCTTTGAAGATGGATCCAAAGACCCAAGGCGAACCCTAGACTCGAGACTTTAATATGGCATGACTGCATTGCTGATAAAGCATTGACACTTTACTGCATTAGGCATGTGCGTACCTTTTTGGGGGGACACAAACAGGTTATTATTTTATGTGTTTTTATTTTTGTGACGATTTTTTTTTTTTTTTTTTCAGAGTGCGAACCTTTTAAGGTTATTATTTTATGGATTTTATTTGTTTTTTCAAAGTTATCATTTTATGTGAATTTTTTGGTTTTTCAAAGTTATTATTTTATGTGAATTTTTTTGGTTTTTCAAAGTTATCATTTTTATGTGAATTTTTTGGTTTTTCAAAGTTATCATTTTTATGTGAATTTTTTGGTTTTTCAAAGCTATCATTTTTATGTGAATTTTTTAGTTTTTCAAAGCTATAATTTTTATGTGAATTTTTGGTTTTTCAAAGTTATCATTTTATGTGAATTTTGGGTTTTTCTGTGGGATTTTTTTTCTTCTTTTTTCTTTTCTCTCTTTTGCTTTCCTCATTTTTTAGACTTTTTTATATTTTCCTATGTGGGATTGGGACGCCTATCGCCCTCGGTCTACTTTATTCTTAGCACGGCTTCCCGGATAGGTCGAATGAGGATCGACACACCACTTGGGAGCACGTGCATCTGCCGGGAGTAGTAAGCAAACGAGAAGGAGGGAATCCCGGGCCACGCATGTGGTCCGTACCCAAGACCCGACCTATTAATGGCTAGCACAACTATTAGTTGCGCCAGGCCAAAAGAAGGCCAAAATTTGCCTGGTGCAACTAATAGTTGCGCCAAGCCAAAACAAGCTCTAAGGTTGCCTGGTGCAATTAATAGTTGTGCCAGGCTTGGTTGGGGAGAAATTTAAACTACCTGGGATCGGTATTTTTTCAAAATTTCTCCCTTCCCCTTCCTATTAAAACCGAAAATCGACCCCTTTAGGGTTCTTATACATTTCCTCTTCGCGTGCCCTACTGCCGCTGCTCACTTATGCCGATTGATTGCTGGCATGCGCTAGACCAGAGACCTTGCCCTCTTCACAAAGTAACCATTTTAAACTCATTTTTCTTGATTTTTCTTTATGATCATGATCTTATATTCCTTGATGATGAATGATTTATATTTAATGTAACAAGTTTATCTATGATGTGTTGATAATTTTTTGCAAATAATGTCCTTTTTGTTGCTTTATGGATTTTATTGATGCCTAATGTATATATTTGTTGCTTTATGAATGATTTATGGATTTACATTTGTATGCCCCTTTTTGTGTGTGTTTTTTTTTGTGTTTTTGTTTTGTTGTTTCTTTTTGCAAAAAAGGGTTTTTTGTTTTTTTTTTTGTTTTTGCTTTTATATAAAGTAATGGATTTTTTTGGTTTTGTTTTTTGTTTTTGAAAATAAAGTAGGGGAATCTTTAGTTTTTGTTTTTCAAAGTAAAGGGATCTTTTTTTGTTTTTATTTTTATTTTTACAAAATAAAGTAAAGGGATTTTTTTGGTTTTATTTATATATTTTTTTCAAATGAAGTAAAGGGATTTTTTGGTTTTATTTTTATTTTTTTGCAAATGAAGTAAAGGGATTTTTTTTGGTTTTTTTTATATTTTTTTTTGTAAATGAAGTAAAGGGATTTTTTTTGGTTTTTTATTTTTTTTGTAAATGAAGTAAAGGGATTCTTTTTGGTTTTTTATTTTTTTGTAAATGAAGTAATGGGATTTTTTTGGTTTTTTATTTTTTTATTTTTTGTAAATGAAGTAAAGGGATTTTTTTGTTTATTATTATTTTTTGTATACCTTGGTTTCTGAATGAAAAACGGCGAGCACTACTTACCTTCCTTTACAGCGTAGCATAAAACAGTTTTTTTATCACTGATCTGTTCTAATGTGATCACTTTTTGTTGCCTCCAGAATGTCAGGTGATGATGAGCATGTTCCCGAGGCGGGCCAGGAGGAGGGGCCCGAGGTAATATACGGTCCGTGAGGGGAGCAGTTCTGTTGGGTAGAGCGGAGAGCAGGCCCTTGGCTTGAGATGCAGGGCGAGGCCGCCCGAGTCGGCCTCCTACACCAACAGTATATCCACATTTCTAATTTCGGCATAGCAGGCAGGGTAAGAGATAGGTTCAATTTCTTTCTTTTGTGTAGTTCTACTTCTTTTCCATGATCTGATGCATTTTCTTTTTGGTACGCAGGACCTTCCCTCGATCATATTCCGTGGGGGGTGGCTTGATTTCCATGATTTCTACCTCTATGTCCCCTTGTGTTGAAGTTCTTGCTGGCGCAGGTGGGCTTTGGGGAATTTCTATCCTGCCCACCCATGAGAGCCGATGCGGCGTACCTGAAGGCGCTGATTGAACGGTTTCACCCTAAGACGATGACCTTCCATATGCCGTATACTGAGATGGCCTTGACACCCATTGATTGGGCGATGATTACGGGTATTAGGATGGGGGGCATACCGATAGCTGGTCTCGTCGTACCTAGCAGAGAGGACATTGTTCGATTGATAGGGGCCTATCCCCCTAGAGGTCAGATACACGACACTAAGGTCAAGATGACCTAGTTATCCATGCTCTATACGGTTGATGAGTTGGTAGATTTGGGGCAGTCGGATAGGGTGCTTTACATTACACCCGAGCGGGTGATCATCTTGGCCCGCATCACCCTCCTGCTCCTGCTGGCTAAGACTCTTTTTACTATTGTGAGCGGCAACCGAGCCAGCCTAGCATTGCTGAGCGTTATGGACAACTGGGGTGATGTCCATCGGTATGATTGGGGCAGGGCTGGATACGCATGGTTGATGTACGGCGTAGCCTGGGCTGCTATCGGGGAAGCCAAATCTGTTGTTGGGCTTTGGGTGGCCCTGGAGGTAATCCCTGATCTTTTGCTTTTATCACTTTCATTTAGATGATTTTATATGTTACTAATTTGTTCTCTAGCGCCCCGCTCCTCTTAGGTATGGGGGTACTATCATTTTCATCTTGGGCATCCGCTCCTCTACTCGGATGCATCCACCTACCCTCTTCTGAGCAACTGGAGCCATGCCTGACGCTGTGATGTGGGCTTGAAGCACCTAGAGATGGGGCTGAGGTCCCAACTTGACCTGATGGTCCCTGAGTAGGTAAAGCCCTTTTCATCTATGTTTACTTCAGCTCAGAAATTCTCTCTGATTTGCCATGTTGTGTGTCTGATTGATTGGTTACCTCTTTCTTTGGACAGATCCTTCATGACCCCTATATCAACTCCGCCTTCTGGGACCAGGCAACCGTAGGTCCATCGCGCCTTCTTAATAACCGCCGAGTCATTTTCTTTTATGGGGCGTGGGTGAGGGTTTCCTATTTGGGGGAGTGAGTGGTGCACCAGCATCAGGGTTACTATGCCATACCTACGGATCCTCCTACCGATGTCTTGAACCCTTTTAGTAGTGTTGAGGAGCTGGCAGAAGCTTATCTCAATAACGGGCTACCTATCCATGCCCTTTTTGTGCCTAGTGACTATCATATATGGTACGAGTGTCTGTTGTATCGATTTATCTTATCACTCTTCGTCCTAGCACTAACTTTCTTAGATTCGGCGGCCCACTCGGGCAGGTAACTCTCATTTCTCTTTTCAGATTAGTCTCCCTCAGCTTAAATTTGGCCCTTGTTCTTCCTTAGCAAATTATCATTTTGTTCGTAGTTTGCTCAAGGGGATGGCTCAGATATCGAAGGCAGGGCAGCGGTGGGTAGTACTGACCCCTCAGGGGCAGGTCCTTTTGGTGAGGTCCCCTCTGGTGTGGGTCCCTCGGGTGTTGGTCCGTCAGGCAAGGGTTCTTCTGGCATTGGTCCGTCGGGTACCTCTCAAGCTGGTGATCCTAGGGGGGATCTGATAGTGGTTTACGGACCTTCTGATGCCTTGATGATAGCTTTCTCTCAAGCCTGTGTGCCAATGTGGACAGGCAAGCACGTATTTCTGCCAAAGCGGCTCGGGTCTCCCCACTAGAGGTGATCCCAGGGGTAAGTTTTCTGACGACCCGTCTTTCTCTGGTTTTGACCTCATTTTGCACATGTTTTTTGATTGCCCTGATAGCTGATATTGTAGGACTTTGATTCGGCTATGGAGTATGCGACGTATCATTGTAACATTGCAAAGCTTCGGGATGTGGAGATAGTGAGTATTCTATTGCTCTGCTTTTCCTATGGGTTCCACCATTTTTTTTTGTCCCATGATCGGCCCTGATCTCTGGTTTTGGTTATGACTTGCAGCGTGCACGTGTTAAGGAGTCGCGATCTTTGCTTAGCAGGATTTCTCAGGCCAGGTCCCGGGTGGGGGATATGCGGACTTACCAGGGCTCCTCTCATCATCGGAAGAAATCAATGGGCGTGAACAGGGAATAGGCCTTAGTTTCTGCATTTGAACAATTCAGACATTTTAATACTTTTTGAGATAACTTTTATTTGGGATTTTTACAAAGTTTTGTAAGAGATATTCGTGGCATTGGTTGGATGATTTTATGTTTGGACATGTTCAGTGCTTTTCTTTGGTTGCAATGTTACCTCTTTCTTGCATCTATTCGATTGCTCACAGGAAGATCTTTGGTGATCGGTTGTAAAAGCGGCCCTTGATGCCGCATGCCTCGGTGCGGGCTCCTCCTGCACAAGGGTCAAACCAATGTTAAAGTTAGATGCCCCTTTTGATTCTTGGGTGCAATTGCTTTCATAAAAAATAGGTCAATCAGGTCAGTGGTATAAAAATCCCCAAAATGCTCAAAAAAATGGCCTGGGGGGCTGTCTTGTGCTGGCGCAACTATTAGTTGCGCCAGGCAAAAAAATGAGGCAGATGTGTTGGCGCAACTAATAGTTGTGCCAGGCAAAAAATTGGGACAAATGCACTGGCACAACTATTAGTTGTGCCAGTTTGGGCCTTGGGAGCTGTGGGTCCTTATATACCGGAGTCAGTCTAGAAATGTTTTCTTTTCTGTTTGACTTGGCCCTTTTGATTGATTTTTCTTGTTCTTACTTTCCTACGGGCCGCTTTCCAATCCTCCCTTACATGGAGGACTTGGAGCCATTCTACCCCTCTTTGGGCTTGGGGCCCAATTTTCTCAAAAGTTGCCTTGGGAGCCTGAATGAGAGCGAACTCGCTAATCTTGAGCGGCTCGGCCTATCGCGCCTCCCTTTTTTCCTAGAGGTTCTTCCACGGTGGGACCTACTTCATGCGACCACCTCATTTTGGGATGCAACCCCCCATGTGTTCCGTTTTGGGAAGCGGGAGCTAACTCCAACCCTCGAGGAGCTATCCAATTTATCCAATCTGAAGCTTCACAGAGGCCTTGCGAGAGTTACACCGAGATCAGGCTACTCTAAATCTGTTCATCTTACGCTCGATTTGAAGAAATTTGAATATGAGAGAAGCCTTGTTGGGGGACCCACAAGGTGTTCGCTAAAATTTCTCAAAGAATTTTTTGTTGACGAAAGTCTCCGAAAATTGCCGGTTAGGAATATTTTCAATGCGAAAGCCTTCGCTCTTGGTCTCATTTCAGAAGCCCTTTTCTTTACCGAGGGAGAGCTTCTCCCTGACTCTTTGCGATGTCTTGACCGAATTGGTGGAGGGCCGATCAGTGATGCATTTGGTCCGTGCTGAATTGTACCTATGTCTTGACGTATTTGATTTGGGAAAGGTGGTGAGCCTCAGAGGATGTCCTTTGCTGCTTCAAGTCTAGTTGGGTGAGCATCTTGCTATTTTGGGACCCATGCCATGCTTTTATGTTGCTTGAGGTGAGGCAGCTCGATGCTTTTCGGGTAGGTGTCACTTGCTTAAGCAGGGAGATTTGTCAACTCTGAAGATTTGGTTGACCGATGCCGAGTTGATATGGAAGCTTCCTTGGTTGGACCGGACCTTCCCAATAGTTCGTTCTAGAGATCATGAGGGCATCACCCTTCTAGGATTAACGGGCAACACCTTCAAATTCCCATTCCGAGTGTTGCGTCAGTTCGGCTACTCTTAGCAGGTGCCTTGTGAGGCAAAACCCCCTCTATGTGACTTGATCTTTTCTAGGGGGTCCTCTGGGGACCTAGACTGGATTGCTACTCTTTGGGAGACGCGTCAGTCTAAACTGATGTGCGGCATGGAGCAGGGAGATTTGGTTCAGTCTTCTCCTGAGTATGAGGCCTGACTATTAACTGAGTAGCTTGTTGTTGATCGTCTAGAGCAAGCGGAGAGTGTTGACATGGGAGGTCCCTGGCCAAAGAAAGAGACGGCATTGCAAGCCCGTATTGAGCTGCTAGTGGATGAGAAGAGGGTCCTGCATGAGCTCTTTGTGTAGGAAAAGGTTAGGGTAGAGATATCAGAGAGTGAGGTCCTTCGTCTGAAGGGATCCTTGAGTGTTGCTCTTGGAGCTGCTGATACTTCTCGGAAGAGGTATAAGAGCTTGCGTGGTCGTTGGTTGACTGAGTGAAATGCTCAAGAAGATTATTTTCATGCTGAGATTAGTGCTTTGAAGCACGAGTTGGGCCGCTGATTCCTTCCTGCACACATAACTTTTTGCACAGATCAGATACACAGAAAAGGGGCGTAAGAAACCCCTTTTAGAGATACACACTTTTTGGTTTACATATTTTCTTTATGTTAGTTTTTTTGTTTTTTGTAAATAGAAAGAAAGAAAGAAAGAAAGCTGGACATCACACCAACTATTTTTTGGGATGTGGTGTAAGCAGTGCATTTTGTAAATGGAAAAAGAAAATCTATTATATTTACAAAGACTCCTCTTCTCTTTTTTTTTGTTTATTTTTGTTTGGTTTTTTTTTCTTCCTTTTTGATTAATGGATCCCTTTAACAAAGAGGGCTTTCCGCCCTGCTCTTTATCCTCTTTTTGTTTGGTTGGATGCCTCAATCACAAGGTGAGAACTCGGGTCCCCTTTTTGAGCATGATTGAACCCCCTTTAAGTAGTCGGATCTTGGGTGAGTTTCAACAGCTTTAGCAAGACTGGAATGTCAATCCCTTCATATTGAGTCAAACCTTTCTCCTTACCTTGAGTCATACATTTGACAAAGCAGTTTCACAAAGACAATTCTGGTAGGGGCTTGATTTGAACCAACATGAGCGGCCCAATCGGAAATAGGGGATTGGGGGGAGTAATCAAGAGGGTTCCTCCAACATCAAAATTATCAATGAATTCAAACCTTTCCTCTTTTTAATTCTTTAATCCTTGTTTACTCACCGAAGGTGGGTTCGCGTGCCCATTTTTGCCCTCTTTTTACCCGTGGAGCACTTTCGGGTTTTCACCACATCCATGGGTTTAGCTCTCTTACCCCAAGCGCCCATTCGGGTTTTCACCCGGTCCACACAAACTCGCTATTTTTACCCGTAGCGCCCTTTTGGGTTTTCACTACGTACATCTTGCTTTGAGCTTGTATTTTTATTTTATTTTATTTTTTTATTTCCTTCATTTTTTTTTCTTTTTTTTTTAAAGCCACGACATAGACATCGATTCCGTCATAGCCGGCTGGACGGGGTCTGGTGTTGTCTCACAACTCAGCTCGTGTTGACTTAACAGATACTATGACTGCTTGTGAACCTAAAAAGAGGGATCCTTCAGGGTGTAGCTTGGCCATGGGTTAGGTTAGGATCTGAAGGTATGTTGGGTTGGAAAGGGTTTTCTTGATATAGCTTCAGTTTTTCATGATATATTTTCTTCCTTGGGGGAATTACTGTACACGCCCCTATGATTCTATTTTTTTTTTATTTTTTTGCTCCATTTCAAGCAGTCTCTTTTTGAGGTTTTACTTTTTCGATTCTTTTGGATTTTGATGGTAACTTTACTTCTTTTTTTTTTTGTATATGTACACACATTTTTTTTAGGAAAGGGGTTTATTTAAAAGAAAGACCCAGGCTCAAATGGGGTAGCAAAGGATATCATCATTTTTAGGGAAGCTTTTCCGCTATTGTGCATGAAATGATGGCCTCTTTTGGGTGATTCTTAAGCAATCACGTATATGTTTCACCAATACTTACCTTATCGCGATAGACTAAGAGTAGAACCGTCAGACGTATCCAGCATTGATGGGCTCAGGAAGGTAATCTCCGTCCATGGTGGCCAGGCGGATGGCGTATCTTCAGCCCAAACGGCATGACTCGATAGCAAAAGGTTCCCTAGGGGGTAATGAACGCTATCTTTTCGCGATCAATCTCTGCCATTTTGATATGATTGTATCATGAGAATCCATCCATGAAAGAAAGCATCTCGTGCTTAGTAGTATTATCGGCCAAGATGTCGATGTGCGGCAATGGAAAATTGTCCTTTGGGCTCACCCTATTCAAGTTGCAGAAATCGATGCACATGCAGACCTTCGCATCTTTCTTTGGCACATGCACGATATTGGCTAGCCACTGCAGGTATTTGGAGACCATGAGAAACCCTGTGTCATACTGGTTAATGACCTCATCTTTGACCTTCAACATCCACTCGGGTCAGAGACATCTCAACGTTTTCTTAATCGACTTCATATCAGGGTAGAGAGGCAACTCATGCTCGACCAAATCAGTGTCCAGACCAGGCATGTTCTCGTACGACCAAGCAAAAATGTCTTGGTATGACCGAAGGAAGTCGATCATGCTTTTTCTTTCTTCAGGAGATAGCGATGTTCCGATCTTGGTTATTCTGGGAATCTCTTTAGTCCTTAAATTGATATCTTATGTTTCTTCGATAATGGGGGTAGGGCCATGCTCAAAGTCGACAAACCGGTCAAGAAGCTCATTTGGGAGCTCCTCAAAAGGGACATCCTCATCCAGACTCATGATTCCTACCTCTTATAGTATTTCTATAGGAAAGGGGTTGATTTCATGTGGGACAGGTATTTCGATTAAGGCATTTTTTTGTATTTTTCTATGTTTTTGGGATTTTATATCTTTTCAATTTTTTGAGATTCTGTATTTTTTCAATGTTTTTGAGATTTTTATTTTCTTCTGTGACGGACCCTTGGTAGCACGAGTCTGTGTATATACAAGGTATTGCCTGTCAAGGGCTTATTTCACTTTTTATAGGTTGTTTTTTTTTGGGAAACAGGTGCCAAATTGTAGGCCACTCCTTGCTTTCAGAGTTTGGGACAAAGATGCCCAATTGCATACCTGACTTGCCGCCCCTTTACCTTTTTGGATATAGGAGGTTGGCGAATGTGACTCTTCTGGATCGGCCTCCATCATATAGACCATAGGTTCGTCTGAGATTTCATCCTCAAACGTCAATAGAGTCCTGTGGGGGTTTAGCACAAGAGGAGTTTGTTGAGGTATGGAATGTTGCTCCTCAAATAGGGATAGGGCAGCCAAATCTATTTCAAGATTGGGAAGGGAGATGTGGGGATTGGTGGGATGGACAGGGGCTAGGGATTTTGTGTGGGGTTAATCGGGTTTCCCCATTCCGGTCAATCCTCACGACCCCAACACTTATGAATGAATTCCTGATGTGAGGCCTAGGATGGAGTTTTTCTTCTATGTGGATCCCCCTGGCTTTTATAGCTGCCATGGTATGGGCTTTCTCATTAGCCTCTCTTACTTCTTCCGTGGGCTTGTAACCTAGCCCAAACCTAACTTTCTAACCGCCCTTAGCTATGACGGGCTCCTTCCTTGTAATCTGGACCCTAGACCCCTTCCTATCTGATAGCCCCACTTTTGGAGCATAGCCACAGCTACTACTATTCCGTCTCAAGTTTTAGGAATGATGCCCTCAATGGGCTCCGGGAGTATCGCCGATACTTCATGCTCGAAACTGTGGAGGTCGACATCCTCAGCAATGTTTGGTATATCTAGCATATTGGGTTTCTCCATGCTGTTGGTGGCCTTCTCTTTCTCCCTATGCCCCTCACTGATGATCATGATGATCTTATGCTCAGATGAAAATTTGAGTTTCTGGTGTAATGTGGGAGGTATGGCTCGGACTTCATGCAGCCACGGGCGCCCTAACAACACATTAAATGAGGATTTAATGTCGATTACTTGAAACAATATGGAAAAGGTGAATGGTCCGATTAACAGCTCAAGATCAACTTCTCCCATTATTTCTCTCCTGGTATTGTCAAAACCTCTAGCAATGGTTCTTGTGGGCCTCAACATGCATGGATCTACTCCGATCTTTGTGATGATTCTTAATGGGCATATATTCAATGCGGACCCATTATCGATTATAACTGAGGGGACTACCATGTTTCCGGACTCAACGGTTATATTTAAAGATTTCAAGTGGCTACCTCCTTCCTCTGGTAAGTCTGCATCAGAAAATGAAATGGCATTCAGAGCCATCACTTGGCCAATTATCTACTTGACTTCTTCTGGGCTAACTTGAAGTGACACATGTGCATTCTTTAATGCCCCCATTAATGCTTGGAAATGGAGTGGGGACGTCATCAATAGATCCCATACAGTTATATGGGTAGGCATCCTTCTCAGCTGAGTCTCTAGTATATGCTTTCGACTCTTTTTATCAAATGGGTTCACTGTGCTATCTTTCTTCCCCTCTGGTTGGGCTTGTGCTGCTGCTGGTGCTTCTGGTTGCTTTGATATCCTCTAAGATCATGTGACAAAGTCCACTGCCCCTTCTCTGTGGCTGTCAGCATTGACCTGGTGAGGATCATAGGTCGGTCCCGATATCTGAAACGGTATAGCTGTCGGTACCAGAGGCACTTGCACTGTGGGCTCAGGAGGTGTGGGTAACACTTGATTTACCTCTGTAATAGCTGGTTGAGTTGCCAAATTGGGCCAAATGGGGTGATGAAGCTTGAGGGTGGTAGTGCTGGGGGAAAAGGGGTAAAAGTAGGCTATTGGTAGCTGATAGGTGCTGGTGGGGGATCGAGGATTTGATGGGCCATTAGGTAATTGACGGGGGTGGTGGAGTTTGCAGGTGATTGGACTGGGGGTAATGGGGTGGGCACAAGCCATTGGTAGTTTATTGGTGGTGGAGGATTGAGGGCCTATTGGTTCATTGGGTAATTGATGGGGGTGGTGGTGTATGGTTGATATGCATTTATGTGCACATAATTGATAGGTGATGAAAAGTATGCCCTGAGATCCAAAGGTTCAATTTGTGGAGTCGAGTTGGGAAAATAATCTGACAAATCCAGGGGATCAATTACCCCGATATTCCTTTCTTCAACATTTCTCGGCAATGGTGCTACATAGCTCTCCCGATCACTGATATAATTGGATGGGTCAAACTCAAATTCCTCCTCATATTCCTCTACCATCCCGATGTGGGTTTGGGAACTGCTCCTCCGGTAAGATGTGGGGGCAATGACACTTGATGGATGTTTGCGTGCTGGTTTGCTTGAGAAGGTGCTAGGAGAATGATCTTCCCAGTATCGATTAAATCTTGGATCGCATGCTTCAATGGGAAGAAGCGAACAGTCGGGTGACCCGGACCTTGATGAAAATTATAGTGGGTATTTGGGTCATAGTTCTTTTGGATCAGGTGAGGAGGAGGTTGTGGTTGATGGACAGTAACTAATCCCTTTTCTATTAATAAAGGCAAAAGTACACTTAGTGATTGCCCAGGGGCATAAATACTTAGTCATAGCGGGCTCTCCTCTATTCAGGAGTCATCTGCATTCCTTGCCCATTCCCTGTCCTTTATATTTGCTCAGTTCTAATTAGCCCTGGCTGCGCTACTTGGAATTGGAACGGGGCTACATTGTTATTGTCGGGTCGGGTGTTTGCAACATTTTGCACCTCTGCCCCTGTCCTCCTATCATTCTTTTGTTTGATAAATCTCCTAACCCCACCGGGCCCCCCGAACGCATTCTTGTTCAACTGTCCTTCCCTGATGGCATCCTCACAGCGGTTGGTGTTTCTTACCAAGTCAGCAAAACTGGATTGCTGCTCGTATAAAAAAAATCTGAGATCATCACTGGTAGGATATTCTTTGAGATCATTTCTATCTGCTCGTCTTCAGGTATCCTGTTTCTGACTTGAGCTGCTAGTGCTCTCCATCACCCAAAATAGTCGCTGAAGGTTTCATTGGAGTTTTACTTGAATCGGGCTAGATCTAACTTGCGGGGCTCAATGTCTATATTGTAGACATATTATTCTTGGAATAGGTGCATCAGGTCCTTCCATGTCTTCATCATAGATGGTTCCAAAGATGTGAACCATCTCAAAGCAGGATCGGTCAAGCTCTTCTGAAAGACTTTTATCAGTAGCTTCTTGTCCCCTCTATATTGGCACATGTCCCCACAGTAGGACTTTAGGTGTGCTATTGGATTGCCGGTGCCGTTGTATTTATCGAAGGCCGGCATTTTAAATTTGGGGGGCAAGGGGACCTCAGTAAATAGACATAGATCTGTGAAGTTTGTGGCATGGATCTCAGCACCACCCATTTTCATCAGCTGCTTCTGTATCTTGTCTAACTATTCTTTCAGCTGCTCTGACTCTTTGGATACAGGGGTCACTTTCTCGACAGCTGGTTGGATCTCGCTTTGTGCTACCAGGGGGTAGGGAACGATAGGATGGGGGTAAGGCTGGTCAATGCCCCACCATAGGCTCCATTGTTCCTAATCTTTTCCTCTTCATATTGCTGGTCAGTATAGTGTGCAGTGAGGGCGGGATTCTCTTGTTGGTGTTGCGTGGGCTGAATGGGAACGATATGAGTGGGGTCGAGTGAGTCCATTGGGAATGAGGAAAAGTTTGTTGGATGATGGGATGAGTGGAAGTTGGGTTTTGGGGTGGGGCCGGTGATGCCATTGGGCAGGAGGGAAGGTTTGAAGCTGGTCTTAGGGTATGGGGCTATGAGAAAATTGGTTTTGGAATATGGCATGGGTTTGACCCGAGTGTGAAGGTTGGGGGTGGGTGGAAGGTTGGAGGTATTGTGGAAGGTATGGGTGTGGGGCCTGAAGGTTTGGGCCTTGCTGGGTTTGGGTAAAGGGCCAGGGATTTGGAGGATCTTGGCCCATTAGGTTTTGATGGGTATAGCCCATTAGGCTTTGATGGGTATAGCCTATTGGGCTTTGGAGGGTTTGGGCCATGGGTCATTGGTGGGTTTGGGCCGTGAGCCCTTGATGGGATTGGGCCACGGGCCCTTGGTGGGTCTGGCCCATTAGGCATTGGTGGGTATGGGCCATGGGCCCTTACTGGGTCAGGCCCATTGGGCCTTGGTGGGTTTGGGCCATGGTCCCTTGATAGGTATGGGCTATGGGGTTTTGGGCCATGGTGCCTTGAGACATGTGGGGAATGGAGGTTTGGGCCATGGGGTCATGGGGCATGCGAATAATGGGGGTTTGGGCCATGGGGGTTTGGATGGTATGGATTATGGGGGGTTGATAGAGGTCATCGGATAATGAGGCATGGAGATTGGCTAGGGTATGGGATGGATCCATGGATGTGGAGTGTGGAGGAGAGGAGGCATTTTGAGAAGCCTTCCACATGGAGTAGGCTTGGAACATCTCCTCCATCATGGTCATGGAGGGAGGGTTGGATGGAGATGGTGGATTTAAGGGGTGATGGGGTATAGACGAGATGGATGTGGAGGATAAATTGGGCATGGCCTCGGTAAAATCGGGCATGACCCGGGTAAGTGATGGAATATGGGGTGGATTGGAGACATGAGGGGATGCATTGGGTATGTTTTGGGATGAAGGGGGGTATGGTGTGGAGGGGTGAGAAAAAATGGGCATGACCCGGATAGATGGGGGGATTTGTGGGGGGTTGGATAAGGCGGAAGTGGTATATGTGAATGTGGGTGGATTAGGCCTATAGGGGGAAGATGGAAAATGGGGCATGGGTGCGGATGGGGAATGTGCAGGATTTGCCATGGAAGTGGATGAAAAATGTGTTGGGTTTGGCATGGGCATGGTTTGGGCAAAAGATGGGGAGATGGGGAGTTGGGGGTTAGACTTTGGATATTTTGGGTGGTAGCGGTTGGGAAAATGGCGGCGTCAAATGGGCTGGTAATGGTAAAGGGCTATTGGGTGAGGGGGATGGTGGAAAAGACTTCCCCCAAATGGGAATGGGTTGGAGAATGTGGCGGGGATGAGTCGGGATCGGCATAAGCCGGGTCCACTACCCACGACATTCTACGGGAATGGGTCGGGTATGGGTGCCTTGGGTAAGGCCCAAAAATCCTCTTCCTTCTCCCCCTACGGGACGACGGAGGGCAAGATGATGCCGTTGTACTAGCACCATAAAGATTTTATGTTTAGGTTTTGATTTTATTTTTATTTTTAAAATTTTAATTTTTTGAGAAAATTTTGTAAAACAAAGGTTTCGAGTCCTTGGAATTCCCTTCTCGGGTGGCTTTCGTACCCTAATTTAAGTCGTGTAGAGACGACTCCGATGTACTTCGGAGGAATCAAAGGAGGACCTTCGATCTATTGAAGGCACAGATATCAAGGCAAATAACCCGATCCCTCGGAATGAGCTAAAAAGAGGGGCGTATTGGGTGTTGGAGATGGCGGGGCCCAAACAGAGGCACTAAACATACTAATCGGGGGACTTGGGATGTGGAAAAAGGCCACAGATCCGAACTGGGTTGCTCAGAATTGCACTGGCGTGACTAATACATGTGCCCGACAAAAAGTGCCAGATTTAAAGCTGGCGCAACTAATAGTTGTACCAATGTACTGTTGGGACAATTTACATTGGCGCAACTAATAGTTGCGCTAGAGCAATTTGGCTCTCCAACTTGTTTGACAGCAACAGCTTCAGTTCGGGGTTGGTCACCAAACTGGTTTTTTGTGGAAGCTGGGCTTCCGGGAACTGACTAATTTTATATGATTGATCCTCTCCTTACCGCACCTAAAGGATGTGAGTTCGGTATAACTCGCTAGCATGCTCCCCAAGGGTTTTAAGCTTTGGAATGGGAACCCACCCGATATACCTCCGACATAAGTGCATTCTCAGATACTAGGTGGGTTGGGACTTTTCTGGATCATCACCAGTAGGGGCTGCTGTCATACTAAGACCCGAGTGGTTGTATGTGTGCATAAACCAAACCCTTTTAAAATCTACCCCGTGAAACAAATTAATTA
Organism: Chloranthus sessilifolius; assembly: GCA_021018995.1. Classification (NCBI taxonomy): domain Eukaryota; kingdom Viridiplantae; phylum Streptophyta; class Magnoliopsida; order Chloranthales; family Chloranthaceae; genus Chloranthus; species Chloranthus sessilifolius. Next base: position 148,563,532 of record CM037584.1, on the reverse strand, counting down.
AGCTCCCTATTCCTGGTTTAATTAATTTATTTATTTTTTAAAACATTCTTTTTTATGAAAGTTTTCTTTAGTTCAAAAGTTGGGGGTGATGACCTCGTGCCGTCACTATGGGCCGGAGTCCACTGTCGGAATATGTTTGCACAAGTAGGCCCGCCAATCGGCTAAGGCACCTAAAATGACCACAATGTAAGAAAAAATAAAGACAATGCGCAAGTTAGCTAGCCGATCGGCCAAGGCATGTAAATGACAGAAAAGTAGGGGCGAGAAAATAACAAAAATAATAAAAAAATAGTAAAAATGGTTAGTAAAATAAAAAGAATGGCCAAATTTCAAGGAGAAGCTCTAAAAGCTATCCCCAGCAAAGTTGCCATCTGTGCAACCGTGGGATTTGTGGCGATCCCGTCGCGGTGATGTGCTCGCTAACAAAAACATAGAGAGTTGCCACCTGGAGCTTTTGGTGTCCCGGGAAACCTAGTTCACTTTTATGAGCACCAAAGTGCTAAAAATATGACTCGAAATCCGGTCCACACCAAAGGTTCTTGGGTATGGTCTTCGGTTACCGATTGGGAAGTTGTTAGGCACCCAATCAACCCGCTTAATGCAGTCTCTACTAAGGGGCAAAATAAAAATAATATAAAAGAAAATAAAATGGCTTCCTCTTGCCCAAATGGGTCTTAAATCCTATTTGTGCCCCTCCGTTCCTACCGAAAATTTGACGGCGTAATGGCACAAATGGAAGGATGGAGGAGTGACCGAGAAGGTAGAGGAATAGAGGGGAGAGCCAGAGCTCTCGGGCCCTTGTTGTACCATTGAGGAGCCTTGCGTTGGCTTGCTTTGATGAGCTTTTGAAGGCTTGTATGATGGACAAAAGGGGTTCTAACTCCTAAGGCTTGAAGTTAAGAGGTAGAGAAGGAAGGTAAATGGGTAGCATACACCTAAACTAGGGAATCTAAGGTAGAAAATATCACTCAAAGGAGGTTTTAGAATTCTGGAATTTGTATGAGCAATGGTGCACCAAAGGGAGAAAGATCTTCTCACTTTAAGCTCTTTCTCTCTTAGGCAAAATTTCTCAACCTTTAATCCAAGGGAAGGGGGGCTATATTTATAGGAAAAGGGTGGATTAGGAGGCTACTTAGATGCTAATTAGGTCTAGTAATTAGTTAATCTCACATCTAAGGTTTCCTAGGATTTTAAGAGCTTGGAAAGGTGTGAAGGTGGTTCTAATGGTAGATGATAGGGTGGGGCCTTAAGTCACTTAAGGGGTTGCAAATAGGGTGCAAAGGGGTGCAATAGATTTATCAAAATACACCCCAAAGACCCAGGTGATCAACAAGTCAAACCCTAGACATGAAATTTGAGGCAAAACTAGAGGTCACTGTTCATAAGCCTGGCACAACTATGAGTTGCGCCAGGCATATGTACAGTGGAATTGTGTAGCATAGTAGCCTGAATGTTAGCTTCTTGAGGTGGGGTCCACCTCAATACTGGCGCAACTATTAGTTGCGCTAGGCTTAAATCCTGGGAAAAGTAGCTTGGTGCAACTAATAGTTGCGCCAGGCTAAAATATAACTGGCGCAACTATTAGTTGCGCCAAATCTCTAAGGGCAAATTGAAATTACACTTTTGACCTCCGAGTTTAAACTGCCATATCTTTTGATGTACAACTCTGATTGGAGTGATTCTTAGACTGTTGGAAAGTTGATGACTTCTACTTTTCAATAATATAAGATTCGATCATAGTAGAAGGCTCTATCTAGTCCTAATGCACCACTCCTCTTCCAAGGCTCGTAAGGGTTAGGTCTAGTTTCAGAACGGGTTTTAAGGGTCAGGACTGGTTTCTAAGGGTTTGGGAAAGTTCTTAAGGGATCTAGGATGATTCCTAAGGGTTCCTAAAGGTTCTAAGGTGGTTCCTAAGGGATCTAGGATGATTCCTAAGGGTTTGGAAGGGTTTCTAAGGGTTCTAGGGTGGTTCCTAAGGGATCTAGGATGATTCCTAAGGGTTTGGAAGGGTTCCTAAGGGTTCTAGAGTGATTCTTAAGGGTTCCATACATGCCATCAACAGCTCAGAAGTTCACCTCTCTCGAAATGTATTTCGATCGGGCCTTGGGCCAAATTTGGGTGTCTACAGCCCCAAATTTCTAGTAAAATAATAATAAAAAATGCCTCAAACCTTTCCTTTGTTTGAAATAAGGTTCAAAATAAAACCCAATCCCTTAGCCTATATTTATAGCTTACACTCCCTAAACGATAAAATGACAAATGTAACACTCATAAGACTTCTCCATCTAATTAAATCTAAACCAGACACATATCCCCTTTAGAAACACCAATCCATGAAAAGTTTAGATAAACCAATAATCACACAACACTTATCCTTCTAAGAAACACAAATCCACCATAAAATTGATAAACCAATAGGATTAAGGCGCCTGACATCAATCTAGAACCTTTTAAATTAAACCTTAAATTCACACAGCTGTCATGCTGAATCAAACATAAGACCAAAACAAAATACCTTAAACCCCAAACATGGGACTCATCCTCTCACCATAACAAAAATTAAAGCCTCTCAATCTTAAAAATTTAAATGATAAAGCTAAATAAAAATAGGAAATATAGAAAATACGATAAACATCTTTTTATTCATATAATAGATTTAACTTACAAAAGTCACCAGAGGCATACCTCCTAAACATACAACCCAAAACGAAAATCTAAAATTCTAATCTACAACCCAAAACGAAATTCGAACCCAAAATAGACACAAAGCCCGAGCGCGGAGCATCCAATCAGAAGTAATAGAGGGCGGAGGGAAGGATTGGTTGGGGAACACCCCTTTCCATCCATTTGGAGGACTTCCCTTCCGCCACCTCCATCTTCTAACAATAATGAAGGGTGTATCAATCTCCTCCTTCCCAACACCGCCCATCCTCAAAGTCACTCCACCGTCGGAAGCCCCGCCAGGCTGAAGATCACGCGAAACCACAAACCATGGAAGAAACGACATTCAAATCCGATGGTTGGATTACAAGTTATCACTAAAACGTGAGAATTAGAAAAAAATAAGAATGAATGAAGAAAAATGAAAGAAACTCAATTATATATAGAAACCCGCTTAATTGAGCGCCTGAGATGGGAGGCCTAACTCAATTATGCGCTCATACATAAGCACATAACCATAATCATGCGCATCCCAAGGGGCACACAATTGAACTTTCGCCCGTACACAAGTCTCGACAAAACCATCGCGTGCATCTATGCCTACGCACAATCAAATCATGCGCCTATGTTACTGAGCAAAATCTGAAGGGACAACCGCAAACTGACTTGGCGACACTCCGATTGCGCACATTGACCCTAGTGTATAATTGGATTAAACGCTGAACCTCACGCGCAAAATCCGAATCGACACCCGAACACTTCCGCTCTGCCAGCCCTACAACGCTTCGATTGCGCGTTATCCATAGAGGGTATAATGATATTACACACACACACACATTGCCACACAATCACTTCTAATCTTGCACTTGCCTTAGCACACAATTCAATCAAACGCGAGGTACCTTGCGCGCAATACTCACCTATGACCACATTCTGAACACAATGCACACCCTCACACCTTTTATCCTATCTTGATCATAATCCCTCTCCCATATCTCATCGTGTAACCTTATACATTGTTCAACGAGAGGGGGGACATTGACCACACCTACGTCCCACCGCAGCAGGACTCGCAACATCCAAACTCATTAGCATAAGTCAGCTATGTCCCACCGCGATGCTAAAACTTCACCACGTGACCAAAGGAAGGATCAACCAATGTCCCATTGCAAAGAGTCAAGAATGAGCCTCCTAAAAATCCTATCATACAACCAAGACCAAAGTCAAATCCCGTAGCAATCTCGACACCATTCAAACTGACTCCAACCCATTACATAACCAAGAACTGTTAAAGAAAGAAACACCATCACTGTCCCATCATGACAATAAAGCAACTAAGGGGTCATCAGACCAGACTCAGTCTCACACTTACAAACATGTCCCGACGCGATGCAACTATAACATAACCTCATCATAAAGCCATCTTGTCGTGACATTACCACCTAACATGTTCAGCCATAGACTACCACGATACACAACCAAAAGAGAACACCACACAGTTTCCATCGCCATTTACACTTACTCGAAACCCCACCATATAACTCCACATAACAAACGAAGGGAAGGGCTCAATCAATGTCCCATCGCGATAATCAGCGAGCCCCTACCATTACAGAAATTATAAAAAGAAAGGATAGATCCTCCACTGTCCCATCGCACCTATCAAATATCATGTTCCAGCGTAAACATCTTATCAGATTTCCCTTAAGCCCCATCGCGCCTGCAAACAACGGGACTCATTATAGCACACAACCATAAGGGGAGAAGCACCATGTCCCATCACGAACCTCACCTCCCCAATACATCTCATCACATTGGTGACCATCAGGTCCAACCAAAGGAGAAGTAAAAAAAAGAGAGGAAACCCTCTAATGTCCCATCGTGGCATCACTACATGACTGATCAGTCCCGTCGCGAGCCATACAGAGACCCTTAAAAACAATTCAGGTAAGTATCACTCCTTTTTGTCTTTACTCGATATTTCTGTAAAATATAATTAGTTAGGATTAAGTCAAATGTTTTTAAAAACCCTCCTCTCTCAATCCGTGAATCACTATAGTCCTCTCATAAGAGACAATCATCAGTATTCATGAGAATTTTAGACGTAGCATCTGACATGCCAAGTGTCGTCTTGATAACCACATAGACGGTCGAGTTCACAAACCCTGTACCAGTGGATCTGCTCAGTGATATCTCGGAAGCCACATTTTCTAAAGTTTAAAATCAAATTGATCTTAATTTAAATTCCCAAATTTTCAAAGATGAAAAAAAAACAAAAATAATAATGAATATAATAATATAGTAAATGAACTTCTATCTATCAAACTTTCACTTCTCACCACCCCACTTTGTTCTTTCCCTTGAGAAATAGAATGCTAAATATGCTTAACTCTGAGAAATCATAAATGTCTACTGGAAAAGGGAAGCCTGACGCGCCATTGGTGTGAGCAATGACGCACCCGGTTTGACATGACTTGTGAAAGCCTTCACCATTACATGATATTTCAACTTATTATCGGTCTCTAGACCTTGTCTCTGGACATTTGTATGATGCCCCCCGGTACCTCGACTGTGTCAAATATCCCTCTGTTTGATTGCCCCTTGCACCTATAGATCAGGATATCGATTCTCCTTCCGTTTGACTGCCCCTTGCAGTAAGTCGTGATATGCGGCGAGATGCCCCTTGCACCCATGGATTAAGTTATGCAACTTTTCTCCCATTGACTAGTATTAGCAGCAGGTCACGATATGTGATGGGATGTTACTCGCACCCTTGACATGGAATACGCCTTTCGACGGCTACCACTGGGCCTGAGAACGGGGCCGATCCTCCTTAGCATAGCGGGCCTAAAACCCTTTTTTTAGAATTTTGATAGATTTAGGATACTTTGATTAATTAAAGTTTTAATAGAATTGTTGAGAATTAGAAAATACCATTTTCCACCCCTTAATCTGGGACTTGATAGACCCCTGAGAGAACTAAATAAGTGTTTTAAGTGTTTGTTTTACAGCTGACAATAAAGGCAGGCTTAACTCTGAAAGTAGCTTAAAAGCACCAAAAAGATGATGACCCATCTTGATCTGAAGGAAGAAGGAGAAGGGACAACCTCACTGGCTGTTAAAATGCCTAAACTAAAGAAGACAAAGGCCTGGTTTCAGCCTGGAAATAAGTTTGGAGCTATTCGAAAGGAATAATGCACTACAGAATGCTATTTGAAAGGATTCCTGATCTATTCGAAAAGAACCTGAGCACTGCGAAAAGAACTAAAGCTCCAGGCTTGGTTTTCAAAGAGCACCTGAACTATTCGAAAGGAACCAAATTTGCTGATGATCCTTTTGAAAAGAAGAAAACTCCTTGTGAACAACACCAATTCTATGCGAATAGAGCTCCAGAAGTTACTTGTCCTTTCGAAAAGACCTCCAATCTGTGCGAATAGAGCTCCAGAAGTCACATTTCCTTTCGAAAAGGCTCTCAATCTATGCAAAATCATATTCTAAAGATTCCCAGCATCTTCAAGGGTATTTTAGTAATCTCTGCACGCGCCCCAATGCATTTAAAAACCCAAGAGCATTCTGAAAGATTCTGACCATGAACCAGAGGCATATTCCACTCCATGTGAACACCCAAAGATGAAATTACTTGGCGGGAACTTCTAGAAGCTCAAACAGATTTTTGAATTACCTAACAAAATTGATGCCTCTGTCTCCTAATTGGCTGAACCAGATCAAGCAGTTCTGATTAGCCAGAACAGATCTGGATCCTTGTGCTTGAATCCTATTAGTTGATATGGATCTAACCAATTTTGATTGGTTGATGCACATCTGAGCTGGACTTGGGGAAAACTATAAATAGACGAATTATTTGCCCAATTTGGGTATCCAAAATTTGAGTTTCATTCCTGTTGCCCCATTCAGATCAAGATAGCTTGTCTGAAACCTTTGTAATAGCCTAGCTTTTGTCTGTAATTGAGAACTGTGAGATACTTGTGTAATTCAAGTGAGAATTGCATTCAAGACTACAAATCCGAGAGCTGTTTTAAGCCGTGTTCTATAATTGTAATGGTGGATTTGAAAAGGTTGGTTTCATCAGTACGTTCTCAATCGGATTCATGTTGAGGGTTTATTATGATCTCCCCACTCATTAGATTCCTTTAGATTTGCTATTTTTAAAGCAATTTCCCTTAATTCAGTATCCCTGTGAGAATCTGTGTTTGTAACCTGGTTCTTACAGCATTTGTAGTGGTGCTTATGTTCTGAATCAAGACTTTGGATTGAAGAAGAAAACTATTGGATGATCTGTGTCCATGACAGTGGACAGATCATAGCCATAAGTTCAACTCAATTCTAATCCTTGAATTGGATTATTTTCTCTTACATCTGAGCTGGTAGCCAGATGAAGATTTGATACTTTATTAACTATGCTACACTACTTCTCATTCTGCAATCAATTACTAAGCTTAAGTCAATTATTATTTCTCCATTCTTATTAATATTGCATCCAATTCCCCCAACTCAGATCTGGATCACTTAGTTTAAATTTTACTTGTAGATAATTTAGTTAATGTGACAAATTCAACCTCTCATCTTACTTGCTTTGTAGATAGGATTACAAGCCAGATCTGGTAGCTCAGATATGGAGGTTTACCATACATTTTAAATCAATTCTCTATGGACGATCTTTTACTCCCTTACATTTAAAACTTGCTACAATTGGCCCTGATCTTATAGGCTAATTGATTTCTCTCTGTGTTGATATTTCTTTTTTTTTTTTTTAGTTTTCTAATCAAAGTATAATTCATCCTTTGAAAAATCTACTTTCAAAATACAAATAAATCATGCACACTTAGAACAACAACAAGAATTCATTTACTTAACATAATTAACATAGTTTATTTAATTATAGTTTTAGTAGAATTAGAAAGATTAGCATTTCTAGTAAGATTAGGAAAGTAGTTGGAACCCTAATTAGATTCTGATATAATTAGATTTTTATTAGAACTAAGACATTAATTAGACTTTTAGTCAGATTAGGAGACATAGTTGAACTAGGATTCCCCGATTAATTAAACCCCTAATAGGATTAAAATTAATTAGATCCCCGACAACATTGAGTAAATAAAGTAGTAAAAAATCATAACAAGAGTAGGAAAGGCAAAGTAGTTAGAAGAGAACTAAGAAAAGTAGCTTAACTAAACTTCTAGGCGACCCAGTGCTGCTGACATCGGCCGACCGATGATTCAATAAAGAGAACAACCCATACCTCCACCTCGAAATGCTTGATCAGTGACGCGTTACAACATTGATAAACATCTACAGCTGGCAATCGCAACAAACCAGGTATTTTCCTTGGATTCACCTCTTTGTTTTCAGTACTTAATTACCTCTAACAACAATGCCTTTGCTAGAGTCCACTTGGACCGAATTGGGCCACTCTTTCAGGGGATCGAAAGGGACCCAGAAAAAGCACATACCAACACTTTTGCTTTTAAAAGGAGTTTGGTATTCGACTAATCCTTTCGACTAGATTGCCCGAATAAGTAGGTAGGCGATGAGTTGGAAACTTTCAAGAGATATTCTTCTAAATAATGACGTATGACTGGTGAATGACTTGTGATAACTATGAGGGCGGTAACTATAGGTATCTATGTATGACTACAGTATACGACAGTCCTGGGGCTAAGGGTAATACTTTCTCAGGTATATGGCATTCCACATGTTAGGAAGTTCCTCCCCATCTTGGTTCACCAGCTTGTACGCATTTCCCGGGTATGCGACCGCTATAAAATACAGTCCTTCCCAATTTGTCTTCAACTTTCCTTTAGGGTGGGCATTCTTAGAAGGTATGATCCTCTTCAAGACTAACTCTCCAATCTTGAAGGTTCGATCGAGAAATTTCCTATCATAGGCCCTAGCCACTCTCCTTCGATATACTTGTGTGTGATCGGTCGTCCTTAGGCAAGTCTTATCGAGTTGTTCTAGCTCGGCGAGTAGAGCAACTCTCCTCTCGTCTATGGATAGCTGATAATCAAGTTAGATACACAGGGACAGTATTTGTATTTCGTACAATATGACTGCCTCCATCTCGTATGTGAGGAGATAAGGAGTTTGGCCAGTGGTCGTGCAAATAGAAGTTCTGTAAGCGCAGAGGCTATCCTCCTTACAAAGTTCAAGATAGAACAAGAGACATTGCTGCCACCACCATGTTCACAAGGCTACAAAAGCTCATTGCTCCCATGGGGTCTTCAGATCTAGTGGGTCCTGTGGTGGGGCTAGGCCTGTATAGGAGCATGTTAGCCCAGACACACAGGTCACTTGGATCTGAATAAACCATGAAATTAGTCCTCCATTGCTTGCAATATGTCCTAGCAATGGAGGATCTCAAGATAACAGCCTTGTACAAAACAACTCACAAAAATCCCATAAAAGTAAAACATCCTATCATGAAACGCCATTAATCTATTCTACATAGTCATGCAAAGGCATAACCAGCAAATGCTGGACTATGGAGAGAAGAAAAAAGTAAAAGGAAAACTACCTAAAACTTACTAGAAATATGCAGCTACTACCAAAAGAAGAAGAAAATAGACTAAATTCTATTCTAAGTAGAGAGTCCTCTAAACCTAAACCAGGCTTAGGTTTATATAGCAGTTAGTTTGGCGGCGCATTAGGGTTAGGAAACCCAAATTTTAACGATGCCACATGGCCTAATATTGTCCATTGGATGCCTCGAGGCGCGTGCATGAAACTTGGAGCATTGGAATGCATGCCCTAATTGTTGAAAGTTCCCAGAATGTCCTCTACAGGGGTGAGGGAGAGTTTGAGTTCAGAGCCTCGCCAGGTAGCACTGGTTTCCAAGGCTGCTGCGTGGTAGCACGGTTTTCGCGAGGTTAGATTAGCTTGAAATTCTAGCTGTCACGGGGTTGTCTTAGTTGCAGCTGAAGCAGTCACGCGATAGAGCATTGAATCCTCGCTGGATTGCTCTGATCTTCGCGGGATTGCTCTTTCCTTCTGAATGGTGCGGTAATCGCACGAGCAATTTATTTCTGAATGGATCTTCACGAGGACGTGATGTGCATTGGTCCCTGAATTACGCGAGAGGTTTTTCTGAAGTTTTGCATCCCGCGGCCACTGCGTGACAACTGTGCACCAAACTACCTGGAGCTCTCTCTCCTCAGTTGATCTGAGTGAACTGCGTGAGGTTCGAGAGCTGCTTTCTTGAGCTGCGCGAGACTGCGCGAGCAATTGTATTTGAGCTTCACGAGAGCTATGCGAAGCTTAATTTCTGAATCCTTTAAAGCTTGTGAAAGCTGCGCGAGGTTCAATTCTTGTCTGGGTTCAGCTTTCATCAGATCTGAGGGACTTTTGAGGCAAAAGTGGCTCCTTAAAAGGGTTCAGGCCTTATTGCAGCTGCTATTTATTACCTACAGAAGTGACTTAACACACATTTATTAGATGGCTAAGCGTCTAATAGAGGCTAAGTTAAGGGGTGAAAAGTGGTACTTTTTATGTCTTAACACACCCCCAAACCTAATCTTTGCTAGTCCCTTAGCAAAGCTACACTAAAAATCTACAGAAATTAAATGCCACTTTCGTAGGGAGCACGGATATATTTAGCATATGTACCAAGCCTTTTAAACCCCTAGGTGATCCCTAGTGGAGGAGTGAAGTCTCCTGAGGGTTTTCAGTGAAGATACCCACAAACTTCTCAATAAAATAGTTAACAGTAGTACAAGATTATCAAGTTAGCAATCAAGAAACAGAGTATTAGTTCACCCTTAAATCCGTAAAAATATAGGAAATTTAAATACATTGTCTGCACAGATGTTTAAGCAACATAAACTTCACATGATAGCACAACATTTCCAATCAGTTCACAACAAGGAAACTACACATGTGTGTTAGCACTGAGCTCATCATTAAATTAAAAATTAGGTTGTAGGTCATGCCCAATACATTCAATATTAGACCCAAAACTCTCTAGGGCATACTCTCACAAAGAACTTTTGAGGGTTTTATTGTCTCTCAAACTCAAGAGCAGTTACATCCCCCAAATGGGTCTGTAAGCATGAGCATAGGCATAGCATTCAAGTTCTGGCATCATTGGCAGATTTTCACCATAGATTGGACAACTCATTATCTCCACATGACAGCTCATTCAACTTTGGATCACAAGGGCTTTGACTGGGCTGTAATGTGGCTTATGGTATTGGGTTATAAAAAGAATTGGAAGGTTGAAAAGGGGTTCGAAATTCAAAAATTAGTAGGTGCAGGAGGTGATTTATGACTTCACCTTCTTTAATTCAGCTCCTTTCATCTTCTTTGAAATCTTCAGATTTGAAGTAATCAGTTTCTCTTCTTGTTTGATTTTTTTTTTTCGATGAATGTTTCCTCTTGACTCCTCTCTTACTCCTCTTCATTATTGTTTTCTTTTCTTTCTAATGCAGTTTTCTTCTTTTTATTCTAATTTTTGCGTTGATGAATTGCCACCTTTTTCCTCAGTTATTACACTGCTAGATCTTCAGATAATTCTTCTCCACTCATCAAATGTTGATCCTAGCTAGTCCATCTTTAACTCTTTCTCCTTTACCTTTTGAATTCTCAGAGTGAGGGTAGGGTTAAATCAGATCCATAGGTTCAGGTATAAGTACTCAGGTGTGTTTTGAAGAAAATTGGACTTTGAAGCTCAAAAAGTGTATGAACAAGGGCAGTTGCTTTAGGGTTTGGTCTGTTTGGGCTTAAACTGTCCAAGAGAAGGCCTTGATCCTTTCCTAAGTATCATGAGTGCTGTCAGTTGTTTCAACTTGGAGTTACCTAACTTTTAGTGAACATATTGACTCAACCAGTCCTTAAAGCTAGAAGAAATTTGCCTCAATCACTCCTCAAATAATAAAAAAAAATTTTTGTAGGCTCAATTCTCATTGGTGATGGTCTTCCTTTGAACTTTTAAGCATGTCCTTACCTTTTTCTCTCTTCAATGGTTCACTAAGTGCTAATACTAGTGAGTTTTCTTGGTGTTCTCATCATGGAAATGTGAAAATTTAGAAATTTATACTGTCTACAGATCTGCAAAAATTTTAAATTCCTTAATTTTCATAATTCTTAAGTGAACACAGCTCCAATTCTATGTTACTCACATGATTTTACTGCACTTTAAGTTAACTATGTTATTGGCAGACCTACCTACCGCACCCCCAAACGTAGGAGGAGCAGTGTCCTCATTGGTTCAGAGGTGAGAATAAACGGTATAGTTCAAGGGAACATGCAGAAACACATATAGAAGAAGAGAGAGAAAGAAAAATGCAAAACTGAACAGTATGGAACTAAAAGAAAACTTTCATTAAAAAAAAAAGAAAATATGACAAAAAGAGTGATAAAAGAAAAGAGAAAATGGGGGGTTAAGGGGAAGCCGGGGGAGGGTTGGAGGTTGATGGAGGGGGAGATGCAGGTGGTGCCATATTTTTATTTTTCTTCTTCTCCCGCTTCTCCCTTTTTTTCTTTTTCTTCTCCTGTAACTTCTATTTCTTTTTCTTTTTCTTTTCCTCCTTGGCCAGGATCCGCATGACCACGTCATACTCATCCCAGAGAAATTGCAGTGGGTCTGGCTCCTTAGGCGGTGGGGGATCGTCCCAGACGGGGTAAAATTTGATTGGGAAGCCAAAGGGGCTGTCATTCGCCATTTGTGTGAGGAGGTGTGGACTTCTAGGGTTAGAAGAGGAGGGATGAGATGAAAAGGGACTGAGGGCTGGTTTAAAAAGAGAAGGACGAGGGAACATGAATCGGCGGAATTGAAATTGCACCCGTTTTCACACTTGGCAATAAATGAGGGTTGTGTGGGGAAAGAAGAAAATGCACAACAGACTCTTTGGAAAAGAGAAGTAGCATTAAATGCATGTCCAAAGAGCGGCATGAAATTTAAACAGGTAAGTGTAGCGCGCGGGGATCCTCGTGAGGATCAATAAGTGGTGATGAAAGGACAGTTCTCGCGTAGCTGAGCTGGGGATCTTCGCGAGGTACACTTAAAATGGCACATCAATGTGAAGAGGAAGGCATTGAAATTCCTGATGCAGGTATTGCACGAATTAGATTCAGCCACCAACAGCATCCATCCGCTTCATGGAGTACTTTATCAAAGAAAAAGATCCTCCCAAAAACTGGTCTCCCAAGAATGGCAAAAAAAAAAAAAAAAAAGAATTAAAAACAAAAATACCAAACAATAAAAAATAAACAGACAGAATAGAGCAATAGACAAAATTAGAAATTCTATTAAAGTGGAAGAAAAAAATTGTTATAGGTGGCATTGTAGAAAGAAAAACCTAAAATACAATCTAGAAGCTAGGACCTAATCAGAATCAAATCGGTAAGGAAATCCTAGCCCATCTGTTTAGCCTTTGCCTTAAGGGCAGCTCTGTCTTGTTTCTTCTTTTCCTCCCTCTCCTTTTTCTTGTCTGCTAGTGTTTTTGCTGTAGATGGAGCTTTTGGGGCCCTCACTCTCATTTTTGGTGCTTTGGGAGCCTTTGGTTCCTTGGGTTCTTGAGGGGCTTTACCTTTACGCTTAGCAGGGGGGGTGGCAGGGGGTTTTCCTTTGCCTTTGCCTGTAGCTTTAGCTTCTGTAGGGGAGACCATTGGGGCTGTTCCTTTTCCTTTAGCTTTAGGCTCCTCAGTGGGGATCACTGTTAAGACCTGAAAAGTACCACTTTTCACCCCTTAACTTAACCTTTGATTAGACCCTTAGTCTCCTAATAAGTTCTCGTTAAGTGTTTTGTGTAGGTAATATTCAGCAGTGAAATAAGGATAGGAATCCTGTTAAGGAGCCTGCTTTGGCACCAGAAATCCCTCAGAAGAATGAACTTTGAATCCAGACCTGAAATGAGCCTCGCGCAGCCCAAGCTTTAGAGGATTCAGGAGAAATATGCCTCGTGCAGTTCAACTGAGCTTCCCAAAACTTTATAGCAACCTCTCGCGCAGGTGAGTGACTGAAGAGCTTTATAAACTCAAACTCACGTAGCTCTCGTGAAGCTCAAGAGTAGAACACATCGCACAGTGTCACGCAATTCATTGTAGACTTCTCTCAATCTCGCGTAGTTCGCTCAGAACGGCTGAGGAGAGAGAGCTTCAGAAGATTCCTCGCGCAGCTGTCGCACAGTCACCACAGGATGCAATTATCAGAAGAAGAACTCCTCGCACAGTTCTCACGCCATTCAAGAAAGAAAACATCCTGGTGAAGGCAAAGCCAACCTCATGAAGATCAAGTAAGACATAGAACCTCGCACAGTTCAGAACTCAGTAGAGCCTCGCGAGGTAACTCGTGAAATCCAGTAAAGAGAAGTGCTCGCGAAGTTCTCGCGCTGCTCAAATTCACTCTCGCGAAGATCAGCCTAGCGAAGACCGAGCGACCTCGCGACTGCTTGAATTTAAACCCCGCGATACCTGACACTGTGTTTTCTACTCAACCTCATGAAACCCAATCCAGCGAGAGTGCAATTCTCTACCGCGCGACTGCCTAAAAAGCAAACCAAGGTAACCTCATGATGGCTGAAGCTGTAATGTCAAATCATCCTAGCGAAGAGCAAAGAGCTATCATGCGACAAGTCTGGGAAACGACAGCTACCTAGTGAAGCTCTGAACCTAAACTTCCATCTCTTCAGCAGAGGACCTTCTGGGAATTTCCAGCAATTAGGGCACGCACTCCCACACTCAAATCTCTGTGCACGCACCCCGAGGCATCGAAGGATCACTGTTAGGCCACTTGGCATCATTAAAATTAGGGTTTCCTAACCCTAATGCGTCGCCACCCCACTGCTATATAAACCCATACCTAGCTTAGGTTTAAGTATCTGGGAACACATCTCAGATCATTTTTCTTTTCTCTTTCTTTTTATCTGTAAGTAGTTTTCTTTTTCTCTTTCCTTCTCTCCATAGTCCAACACTTGCTGGCTATGCCTTTGTATGTGTTTTTGAATTAGATCAATGGAAATTCTGTAATAGGATCTGTATTTTATGGGATTTATGTTTGGATGTGAGATGCTCTATGCAAGGCTGCTGCCTTGTGATCCGCCATTGCTTTGGCTGTGTTTCAAAGCAATGGAGGACTGATTCTAAGGGCCACTCAGATCCAAGTGACCTGTGTGTCTGGGCTGTCATGGTCCTACAGCCTTAGCCCCACCACAGGACCCACTAAATCAGAAATTCCATGGGAGCTTGAGCTGGTAGCCTTGTGATCATGGTGGTAGCAGCGATATTCTTGTTTTGTCTAGGGCTCCGTGAGGAGGATAACCTCTGGGATAGTCTGTGACCATTTAAGTGGACAGATTATAGCCTTAGGGTGATTCTGATCCACCGATCCATGATGGATCCTTCTTCTTTGCACCTGAGCTTGTAGAAGCCTGGTGAGAGATTGTACAGAGGCAGACTCCCCTATATTGGTATAGATCCGCCATTATATGTTGGGTCTAATCTGGTTATAGAGATTGTAGGCTAGTGACTGGACCATTGTAGCCTCACTCAAGCAATGGGCAGCTAGATAGAAGGTTGTACTCAATCTCTTGCTGGTTCTATGTGTCTGGGCTATCATGGTCCTATACAGCCTTAGGCCCACATATAGAGCTTTAGAGATTGAGGTCCCCTATGGATTCTTGAGCTAGTAGCCTGGATGAAATAGTGCCTGCAATGATTTACTTGTTGTGTTTTGACCCATCCCTGGATAGTGGCTCCCCTATGGGATAATCTGTGACCATTTGAGTGGATAGGTTATAGCCTTAAGGGTGGAATCATGGCAGAGTGATGGGGTGGATCCTTTCTCCTCAGTGGTGATAATGTAGCCACTGGACAGGACTTCTATAACATCAGATCTGAATCTGAGTTATAAAACTCCTCTGATCTGGGCTCAATAACATACTTATCTCCCTTTTATATTTATTTTCCACTCCATTTATCCTTTCAACCCTTTCTGTAGTTTAGACATTAGAATACTTAGAATAAGTGACCTTAAACTCCCTTCCTTTTAGGACTGCCAGATCTGAAGTCAGATCTAGAGGGACTACTAGAGATGGCTCCTTTGGAGCTGTAGATCACCTTTCCCTGTGGGAAAAACTCTTACTTATCAAAACTTGCTACAAAGGACCCTGTATCTTGCAGGTCTAGGACTTCTGAGTTGTGCTGAATTCACCCCCTATTTTACTCTGTCTTTGATTTTTAAATAACTTTCCCCACCAACCAATAATGTAAGCACACCAGAATTAGCCAACAAGTTTTTGGTGCCGTTGCCGGGGAAAGATGATCTATTAGTAGACCCTTAGTTTTTTGTATTCTTAGTATTCTTTGCACATGTGAATAATTGATACTGCTGACATAATTTTGAACCTTTCTTGCAGATCTAGACAGCAGCAGTGAAGGATAGTTGGACTGCAATTGGAGCTTAGCTACCTCTGTTTACAAACTCTCTAACTTTTAAAGCTCTGTCTATCTTTCTTAAAAAATTTTCTAGCAGTATCTAGGATAGTTTAAATGTATTCTTTGAATAGCTGTAAACTAGTTAGATAAATTTGTTAGTGTACAATCATTCTTTTGCAATGTGCCTGCAATAAGCTTTCCTTGCTGTTGGTGTGCTTGTATGCTAGGAAGGAGATCCCTTAGCCCTGCTTTAGAGCCTCTTAACCCTGAGCTAGAAAGGGGAAGGAGACTTAGAAGAGATAGGCACACCACAGGAGAGCCCCTAAGTGAATCTGTGATAGCAATTATGGGTGAAGAACAACCCAGAACCCTCAAGGAGTTGAATGCTCCGGATGACTATGACTCCCCTTTTAGCATTCAATTCCCTAATGTTCAAGGGAACTATGAGATAAAAACTTCAATCATCTAGATGCTGCCAGCTTTCCATGGGCTTAGCAAAGAGGACCCTTACAAGCATATTGACCAGTTCTTGGCCTTGTGCACCACTTTTAATATCACTGGTTTGGGACCTGAGGCTACTAGGCTCAGACTCTTTCCCTTCTCTCTGAAGGATAGGGCCAGTACCTGGCTGACCACTCTTCCCAACAATAGCATTGCTTCATGGAAAGACCTGCAGACCAGATTCCTAACCAAGTTCTTCCCTGAGACCAAAACTAGCCAGTTGAGGAAAGAGATTCTTGCGTTTGCTCAATCCCCAACTGAGGATTTTAACCAGTCCTGGGATAGGTTTAAAGAGATGCTCAAACAATGCCCCCACCACAAGATCCCTGAGTGGCAGCTTGTACAAAGCTTCTACAATGGGATTGATGAGAAAAATAGAGATATGGTCGATGCCTCTTGTGGTGGATCCTACATGCACAAGACTGCTGAGGAGGCATGGGAATTATTTGAGGTGATTAGTGAGAATGCTTTTCAAAAGCCATCCCTGGCAAGAACTAGTCAGGAATCTGAGTCAAAGGTGGGGCCTGCTGCTGGATCAAAAGGAAAAGTTTATGATGTGTCTGGGAACAATGACTTGCAGCTGCAGATGGCAAACCTCTCTATGAAGTTTGATAAATTATTGACTGTGATGCAACCCAGAAGGGCTGCTCATGTGGCATGTCTGATATGCCAGTCCCCACAGCACACATGGAGGAATGTCCATCTGCAAGGTAATTTCCTGAATTGATTTTGGAACATACTGCTGCTGCTCAATCTTATGGCCAGCAACAATCTGGGGGCTACAATAGGCAGCCATATGGATACCAGCACCAAAATGCTGGTTACCAATGGAGAGACCACCCAAATCTGAGGTGGAAGCAAGACAACTACATGCAGCCCCAGCAGATGTTGACCTTACCACAAAGGTCACAGCAGCAGTTCAATCAAGGGAATGCCCCTAGGTCTACCTTCCAGCACCATCAGCAGCCCCATCAGCAGCAAAATTAGTTGGTCTTACCCCCTTCTCAACCTAGAAATACTTCTTTCGAGGACCAAGTCTTGACATCACTGCAAAACCTGGGTTCCTTGACTCAGATGAACTCTCATGGTCAAAGCATCAAGAAGATGGAAGAACAGATTGGACAACTAGCAAACACCTTAGCCAAAAGAGAAGAGGGAAGGTTGCCCAGTCAACCGATGGTTAATCCTAAGGGCCAATTTTTGATTGGTGAAGGATCCTCCAACCCTGAGGGGGATCTTTCATTAAATTAATGATTAAGAACTGTGTACCGTTGTATGATATGTACTCTACAGTTGATAGGAATTGTTAGTGATCTTGTTGGAATCTGAGTTTAGTGCTTTAATGCCTACTTTTATTCCTGTTCCCCTTGTTTGCTAATTTCAAGTGATTGAATGATAATGTAGTATTTGAATGCTTTTTATGATGTATGAATTTAATGCCTTGAGAGTATGGGAATTTGTAAATGCTTTATAATGCTTGAGGGTGACCCTGGAAGAGCGTCTGTGAGAGAATCCACCCATAAAGTCAGGGTCAAACAGCTGACTCATGGGTGAGTGAATTCCAACTCGGTTAAGCCATCGCGGGGTTTTGAATAATGGGTTTGGTCCCCTCTCGCGCAGTTCATAAAGAACTACTTTTTTTTGCTGTCGTGAGCTTCAGATATAAATGGGTGGGCTGCCTCGCGCAGTTTAAAGGAACATCTAATCTCGTGACCCATTCATTCCCAGCCAGCGAGCGGGCATTTTCAAAGCGCATTGAGCCTCGCAATATTTAAATCCCACCCCGCGCTTCTTTTCTTTACTGCTTTCTCTTTCCTCTCCTACCAGAGAAACCCTAGCGCCCACTTCTCTCAATCTCTCTCCTCCAGCCTCCTGTCTACAGTTCATTGCTTGCTTTGAAATTCTGGATTTTTATTCTTGAAGCTTCCATCAACAGTTGCCCCCTGCTAAGAGCTCTTGAGATCCACCGTGTGTCCAATTGAATAGAACCCTAACTTTTAGGGTTAGACTCAGCTCTTGATCTTTCCTTTCAAAATTTCAACTGCTCACTCACCAAGGAGAGTTGTGATGGCTCCTAAAAGTGGACCTGTGAAGAGAGCCAGGGACAAGGCCACTGTGGAGCCTGCCCCTAAGAAAGCCAAGTCCTTTACGGCACAACACAAAGGGAAGGAGGTGGTTCCTGAGGTGGTTGCACAAACACCTGATTATTCTACACCCTCTGAGCTCCTCATTTCCATTCCCTTAGAGCCTGAAGCCATTTTTGATATATCTTTCTTTGAATCAGAGCCATTGTCAGTACCTGCCATTGAGTTCTTGTGCAAGGCTGGTTTGTTCCCCTTGATGCAAATGATTCCTGCACTAGCCTATCCTAGGTTAGTGCAACTCTTTTACCAACACCTTAGGGTCAGACCAGACACACAGGGGCAGCCAGGCCTCCTTGTGTTAGTTGATAATTTTGAGATGTTGCTGAGCCCAGAGTTAATTGCTGAAGTCATGGGCATCCCGGCCATTTTTTATCCCAACTGCTGATATGGTGCCCCTGTGAGTGCCTCTCTCGATACCATTGCCCAGGCCATTACCAGAGGCTTGAAGGCCACAGGAGACTCCATCAGAAGAAGGGATTTGGATCCCAAGCTACTGTTCATCGATCAAGTGCTAAGGAAGAATATCTACTACTCCGGCCATCAGCAAGAAAGGAGGACACCAATTGCTGATGCTCTCTACTCTTTCTCTCTAGGCCACGGATTTAATGCTGCATGGTTTATTTTTGAAGCCATGAAAGACATGATGGTGAAGCTGGGGCTGCAAAAGAAGGTCCACACTCTCCCCTATGGAAGACTCATCACCAGACTACTTCTGAGGGGAGGGTACAAGATACCAGTGGGGGAGTTATCTGCTGACCTCACTCCCACCACTTTTGCCAAAAGACAATGGGGGATCAGCAGAAGTCTAATGGATCCTCAGAAGAAGAAGAAGAAGGCTGAAGCTCAGAATGTCTCCGAGCAGGGAGAGGGAGCTGCTGTGGTAAAGGCCACCCCTGCCCCCAAAAAGAAGGCTAAAACCCCTGCCCCAAATAAGGTGGCGCGAGCTTCTGTCACCTCTGCTTCTGCAACAACTCCTCCATCCACCACACTTGCCTCTCCATTAGTTTCTTCACCTATTCCATCTCTCCCTTTCCCTTTTGTATCTCCTTTTTCCATTCCCCCTCCCACTATTATCCGTACCTGGGAAGAAAGTGTTGAACCCTAGGACAACACTCCACCTTCACCCACCACAACTTAATACATAGCCCCAGTCTCTCCCATATCATCTGATCCACACCCTGACAGCCCTCCTCTGACAACCTACCACAAAAAGAAGCCTTCTCACACCACAGCTACCATGTCTTTACCCACTTCCACCTCCCCTGTCCTTCCCACAGACACACCCCTTATTGACCAACCCTTAGTCCAACCTCTCCATGACCTGGACTTTAACCTAGCCACCACTTCAGGGTATCAGGCCTTTATGACTACCCTGCTTGATACCTTGCCCACCCATGACATCCCCCTCACCCGCCTTCTCCACCCTCCCGCCTTCTCCACCCCCTCCCCCACCTTCTCAACCCCCTCACCCCTGAACTCTCTCCCTTTCCCTCCTCCGTTTTTGTTATTTTCTTTTAATCTTAATGATATCTTCCTTTTCTGATATGCTGTCTAGTTTTCTATTGTTGGTTACTTTATTTCTTGTTCTTGTCTTTTATGCTCTAATAACTCTGCTGCACAGCCACCTTTGAACCAGTGAGGACACTACTCCTCTTAGGTTTGGGGGTGTGCCCGGCAGACCCTGCCAATAGAATAGTTAACATAAGTGCAGCAGACTCATCTGAGTATATGGAAATGGATCTATGTTCATTTAAGAATCATGAAATTAAGAAGTTTAAAATTTATGTAAACCTTGGACATTATAAACTTCTAATATTCCACATTTTCATGATAATATCACCAAGGAAAACTGACTTGTATCAGCACTCAGTGAATCATTAGAGAGAGAAAAAGGTGAGGACATACTTGAAAGTTCAAAGGATGACCATAACCAGTGAGAATTGGGCCTACAAAAATTTTCTATTCTTTGAGGAGTAACCAAGGCATTTCTTTTAGTTCTAAAGACTGACTGAGTCACTGTGCTCACTAAAAGTTAGGTAACTCCAAGTTGAAACAACTGACAGTACTCATGAGACTAAGGAAAGGATTAAGGCCTTCTCTTGGATAGTTTGAGCCTAAAAAGACCAATCCTAAGGCAACTGTCCTTGTCTATACCCCCTTTGAGCTTTAAATCCTAAATTTCTTCAAAATACACCTGAGTACTTGAACCTGAACCCATGAACCTGATTCAACCTACCCTCACTCTGAGGATTCAGAAGGTAAAGGAGAAAGAGTTGAAGATGGACTAGCTATGGTCAACATTAGGTGAATGGAGAAGAAGGATCTCAAAAATCTGGCAATATGGTGACTGAGAACATGGTGGCATTTCTGAAAAGCAAAAACAAAATAAAAAGAAGGAAACTCTAGTAAAAAAAAATAAAAATAATAATGAAGAGGAATAAGAGAGAAGTCAAGAGGAACTTTCATTGGAAAATCAAAATCAAGAAGAGAAACTGATCACTTCAAATATGAAAATCTCAAAGAAGATGCAAGGAGCTAAACTCAAGAAGGTGAAGTCATGAATCACCTCTGTCACCTACTGATTTCTCAATTCTGAACCCCTTCTCAACCCTCCCTTCTTTCAACCCCACTCCATAAGCCACATTACAGTCCAGTTAAAAGCCCTTGTGATCCAAAGTTGAGTGAGCTGTCATGTGAAGATAACGAGTTATCCAATCTATGGTGAGGAACTGCCAATGATGCCAACACTTAAGAACTCTGCCTATGCTCATGCTTACAAACCCATTTGGGGGATGTAACTGCTCTTGAGCCTGTGAGAGAATGAACCCCTCAACAAAACCCTTATGAGAGTATGCCCTGCAAAGTTTTTGGGTCTGAACTTGAATGCATTATGTATGACCTTAACCTAATTTTTGACCTAAGGATAAGCTCAGTGCTGGCACACACTTGTGCAGTTTTCTGTGATTGTAAACTATTTGGAAATGCTGTGCAATCATGAAGAGTTTATGCTGTTTAAGTTACTGTGCAACCAATGAATTAAATTTCTTTTATCAGTACTGATTCAAGAGTAGACTAAATCTGATTCCTTGATTGCTCATTGGATGATATTGCACTTTCGTTAACTGTTTCATTGGAGAAGTTTGTGGGTGTCTTCACCGAAAACCCTCAGGAGACTTCACTCCTCCACTAGGGATCACCTAGGGGTTTAAAAGGCTTGGTACATATGCTAAATGTATCTGTGCTCCCTATGAAAGTGGCATTTAATTTTTAGAGTAGATTTAATGTAGCTTTGCTAAGGGACTAGCAAAGATTAGGTTTGGGGGTGTGTTAAGACCTGAAAAGTACCACTTTTTGCCCCTTAACTTAACCTTTTATTAGACCCCTAGTCTCCTAATAAGTTCTCATTAAGTGTTTTGTGTAGGTAATAATCAGCAGTGAAATAAGGCCAGGAATCCTGTTAAGGAGACTGCTTTGGCACCAGAAATCACTCAGAAGATTGAACTCTGAATCCAGACCTAAAATGAGCCTCACGCTGCCCAAGCTTTAGAGGATTCAGGAGAAATATGCCTCGCACAGTTCAACTGAGCTTCCCAAGACTTTACAGCAACCTCTTGCACAGGTGAGTGACTGAAGAGCTTTAAAAACTCAAACTCACGCAGCTCTCGTGAAGCTCAAGAGTAGAACACATCACACAGTGTCGCGCAGTTCAAAGCAAACTTCTCTCAATCTCGCGCAGTTCGCTCAGAACGGCTGAGGAGAGGGAGCTTCAGAATATTCCTCGCACAGCTATCACGCAGTCGCTGCGGGATGCAATTATCAGAAGAAGAACTCCTCGCACAGTTCTTGCACCATTCAAGAAAGAAAACATCCTAGCAAAGGCAAAGCCAACCTCGCAAAGATTAAGTAAGACATAGAACCTCACGCAGTTCAGAACTCAGTAGAGCCTCACGAGGTAACTCATGAAATCCAATAAAGAGAAGTACTCATGAAGTTCTCGCGCTGCTCAAATTCACTCTTGCGAAGATCAGCCCAGCGAAGACCAAGCGACCTCGTGATTGCTTGAATTTCAACCCCGCGACACCTGAGACTGTGTTTTCTACTCAACCTTGCGAAGCCCAATCCAGCGAGAGCGCAATTCTCTACCGCGCGACTGCCTGAAAAGAAAAACAAGGTAACCTCGCGACGGCTGAAGCTACAATGTCAAATCATCCTAGAGAAGAGCAAAGAGCTACCACGTGACAAGTCTAGGAAACGACAGCTACCTAGCGAAGCTCTGAACTTAAACTTCCATCTCTTTAGCAGAGGACCTTCTGGGAATTTCTAGCAATTAGGGCATGCACTCCCACGCTCAAATCTCCGTGCACGTGCCTCGAGTCATCCAAGGATCACGGTTAGGCCATGTGGCATCATTAAAATTAGGGTTTCCTAACCCTAATGCGCCGCCACCCCACTGCTATATAAATTCATACCTAGCTTAGGTTTAGGTATTTGGGAACACATCTCAGATCATTTTTCTTTTCTCTTTCTTTTTATCTATAAGTAGTTTTCTTTCTCTTTCCTTCTCTCCATAATCCAGCACTTGCTAGCTATGTCTTTGTATGTATTTTTGAATTAGATCAATGGAAATTCTGTAATAGGATCTATATTTTATGGGATTTATGTTTGGATGTGAGATGCTCTGTGCAAGGCTGCTGCCTTGTGATCTGCCATTGCTTTGGCTGTGTTTCAAAGCAATGGAGGACTGATTCTAAGGGCCACTCAGATCCAAGTGACCTGTGTGTCTGGGCTGTCATGGTCCTACAGCCTTAGCCCCACCACAGGACCCACTAAATCAGAAATTCCATGGGAGCTTGAGCTGGTAGCCTTGTGACCATGGTGGTAGCAGCGATATTCTTGTTTTGTCTAGGGCTCCGTGAGGAGGATAACCTCTGGGATAGTCTGTGACCATTTAAGTGGACAGATTATAGCCTTAGGGTGATTCTGATCCACCGATCCATGATGGATCCTTCTTCTTTACACCTGAGCTTGTAGAAGCCTGGTGAGAGATTGTACAAAGGCAGACTCCCCTATATTGGTATAGATCCGCCATCAGATGTTGGATCTGATCTGGTTATAGAGATTATAGGCTGGTGACTGGACCATTGTAGCCTCACTCAAGCAATGGACAACTAGATAGAAGGTTGTACTCAATCTCTTGCTGGTTCTATGTGTCTGGGCTATCATGGTCCTATACAGCCTTAGCCCCACATATAGAGCTTTAGAGATTGAGGTCCCCTATGGATTCTTGAGTTGGTAGCCTGGATGAAATAGTGCCTGCAATGATTTACTTGTTGTGCTTTGACCCATCCCTGGATAGTGGCTCCCATATGGGATAATCTGTGACCGTTTGAGTGGACATGTTATAGCCTTAAGGGTGGAATCATGGCAGAGTGATGGGTTGGATCCTTTCTCCTCAGTGGTGATATTGTAGCCACTGGACAGGACTTCTATAACATCAGATCTGAATCTGAGTTATAAAACTCCTCTGATCTGGGCTCAATAACATACTTTTCTCCCTTTTATATTTATTTTCCACACTCCATTTATCCTTTCAACCCTTTCTGTAGTTTAGACATTAGAATACTTAGAATAAGTGACCTTAAACTCCCTTCCTTTTAGGACTGCCAGATCTGAAGTCAGATCTGGAGGGACTACTAGAGATGGCTCCTTTGGAGCTATAGATCACCTTTCCCTGTGGGACAAACTCTTACTTATTAAAACTTGCTACAAAGGACCCTGTATCTTGCAGGTCTAGGACTTCTGAGTTGTGCTGAATTCACCCTCTGTTTTACTCTGTCTTTGATTTTTAAATAACTTTCACCACCAACCAATAATGTAAGCACACCAGAATTAGCCAACAATCACTGGTGCTTTTCCTATGCCAGTGGACTTAGGTTTGGCAGGGGACTGTTCCTCTTCAGACTGGGCAGCAGGCTCTTTGCCAATTTTTAAGGGGACAGCTTTGGGAGCAGACCTCTTGGCTGTGACTTTCCTCCGCTGCGGATAAGTTTGTTCTTGGGGAGGTGCAGCAGTGGCCTGGGGAGGTGGAGGTTGCTCAGTATGTGTTGGCTGCGCCGTTGGAGGTGAAGCAGGAGCTTGTCCTTTCTCTTTGTGGGGCGGAGGTGGTGCCTCCTCAGACTGGGCAGGTGGAGCTGGAGTAGTAGAAGGTGCAGGCACTTGAACATTGATGGGAGTCGGATTGTAAGGTTCATTGCGAGCAGCAGCCAAAGCGGATTCCAATGCGGCTATCTGGACTTTAAATTTGAGGGCATCAGTCTCCAGGATCTCCTTTTGGATGTTTTGGATTTCCTGGGCATTCTTAAGCCGTTTTTCAAACATCCTTGCCTGGGCTTTCGCTGCAGCAGCACTGGATTTCTCATACTCCCAAGTCATCTTATAATAAGTAGCTGTAGCTTTCATCTTCTAAAACTCCTCCACATTCTTTTTCCACCCCAAGGAGATGCCCAGTAGGTGCTCGTTGTGGGCCTCCGTCATCTCACCAATTTTCTCTAGCAAGGGGGTCTCAATTGACTGGCATAGCTTGGCCATGCCCCTCAGAACATCCTTCCTTAGGTAAACATTATCCCGCATGTGATGTAGGATGGTGAGGTAAGGAGGGCTATAGAAATGATGTTTTGGTGCAATTGGAAGATAGGAGGTGGAAGGACCAACATGTGCTTGGTCCTGGGGGGAAGGAGGGGAAATGATAGGATGGAAGTCAAGTGGTGGGGGAATGGGGTCAGGTTCTGGGTCAGTTTGGGTTGATTTGATAGAGAAGGTGGGAGGGGGAAGGATAAGAGGTGGGATGGAGGGTATAGGGGGGAAAGTGAAAGGTGTATGCTCAAGAGAAGTTGGGGTGATGGGGGAAGGGAAATGGGAATGGTGAAAAGGGGTAAAGGAAATGGGTGGGGAAGAGGTAATGGTGAGGGTGGGAGGGGTAATGAGTGGGGGAAATGCATTTGGGTGTGTCTGTTAGTGGACAGCACCAGGAGGCTTGATGTGGATGGGGTAGGGATGGGTGGAGTGGTTAAGGTGTGTAGGGTGGATTGGATAGAGGTGAGTTCAACCTGCATAAGGTCCTGTTTGTGGGTATCGGTTGCTAACTGGGCTTGGATGTCTTGGAGGAGGGGTAGGATGAGGGTTAGTGTGTCAAAGCTAGGTGGTGGGGTTTGGGAAGAAGAGGGCACTGGTTGGAAAGGGGAGCAAGGGGCATGATGGAAAGTGGAGGGAGGGGAAGAATGGGGTTCTGGGGAGTGGTGCTGTGAGGTAGTTGGGGAGTCTGGTAGAGGGGTGTAGTAGCTAGGCATGGTGTCAAGGAATGTAGAGATAAAGGCTTGGAAGCCTATGGATGTGTTTAGGGTTAGGGCAATGTCGGGGAGAGGAGGTATGGTAGATATGGCTGGGGTGGTGGTTTCGTCCAGGTGGGGTGGTTTAATGGGGATGGAAGGTATTGTGGGTGATGTCTGGGAGATGGTTGGGCTGGTCTGAGTAGTTGTTCGTTTTTTATAAGAGATGAGTGGGGGGCTGGCAGGCTTGGTTGGAATGGAAGGTGGAATGGAGGGGGGAATTATGGCAATGTGCTAGGGCAAGGTAGGGGAAGGGGAGTCCTCCCATGGACCAAGCATAGGTGAAGGGGGAGTGGGCATGGAGAATGGAATCAGAGGAGGAGAAGAGATGGATGCAAGAGGAGTAGAGGATGCAGGAATAAAAGGTAGAGGGGGTGTGGATGTTGTTGCAAGGATGGAAGTGATGAGCTCTGGAGGGACTGCTGTTGTAGCAGGGGTGGATCCTGATGCAGTTGCTTCTGCTTGCTTTGGCAAGGCCTGAGATTCAGCTTTCTTCTTCTGTTGACCACCCATCAAACTTCTACTGATTTCCCATTGCCTCTTGGCAAAGGTAGTGGGGGTGAGGGTGGAGGTCTGCTCTAACTTTCCTTTCTTGTAGCCCCCCTTGATCAGCAGCAAGGTGATGAGTCTTGCATAGGGAAGGGTGTGAGGCTTTTTGTTGGATCCTAACTTCGCCACCACGTCCTTCATAGCCTCAAAAATCAGCCAGGCAGCATGGAAGCCATGGCCCAAGTGGTAGGAGTAGACGACATCTGCAATTGGGGTTGTCCTCTCCTGCTGATGTCCAGAGCAATAGATGTTCTTTCGTAGGACTTGGTCAAGGAACAGCAACTCCGGTGCTAGTTCCCTTCTTCTGATGGAGTCCCCTGTGGCCTTTAATCCTCTGGTTAGGGCCCTTACAATTGTGTCAATTGATGCAGTCAGAGGGTGGCCATATCCACAGCTAGTATTGAATGCTGCTGGGATGCCCAACACTTCAGCAATCGTCTTCGGGCCCACTAACATATCAATGTCATCAACCATCACTAGCAAGCACTCTTGGCCCTCATTGTCCCTCTTGACCTTGATGTGCTGATAAAATAGCTGCACTAGCCTAGGGTAGGCTAGCCCTGGAATTTCTCTCATTAATGGCATCAGGCCCGCTTTGGTAAGAAATTGCATTGCAGGGGTAGAGAGAGGTTCTTTTTCAAAAAATTGGACATCAAAGGCAGTTTCAGGCTCCAATGGAATTGACTCAAGGAGCTCAGAAGGAGTAGAGAATTTTGTGGTTGGTACCGCCGCCTCCTCAACCACCTCCTTTCCTTTTTTGGGGGACTTTAAAGTCTTAGCCTTTTTGGTGGTGGTCTCTGCAGGGTCCTTGTCCTTCTCTTTTCTCTTCTGTGTAGATTTTGGAGCCATATCTATCTCTGTCTTTGGGTGTAAGCAAATGGAGACTGAGATCTAGGGTTTAGTGTGATTTGACGCACATGGCACCTCAATATCTCTGAGCAGAAGAGAATGGTTGAGGGTGATGCTAGGAACACTTGTATAGATTTATAGAGTGAATGATGAGCTGTAGGAGTGATGCTGGAGGAGAGAAGGGAGAGCGGTAGAAGCTAGGGTTTGACAGAGGGAAGAAGGAAGCAGATAATGAAAAAGGGCCAAAGCGCGGGGTGGAAATACTTATCACGAAGCTCGACGCGCTTTCGAACATCTGGTCGCGGGGTTGGAAAATAAACCTAGCGAGAGTGTTGATTATATCTGGATTGCGCAACAATCTCTAAAGTCGACCTTGGAGCGCGCGACAGAGTGAGATCAATTCATGTGAATTGCGCGAGAAATTCCTAAGGCATTATTTGGATTGCACAAGAAGCTCTGAGGTTCATCTTGAATCTCGTGACAGACTTAGAATCTCGCGACAGCGAATAGAATGTTTCTATTGAATTGTGCGAGATTCTCCCAGTTTAGCTTGTGAACCTCACGACAGCCTGATATTCTTGCGACAGTTAATGTATGTTTCTATGTGAACTACACGACATCCATCTAGGCTTCCGTTTGAACCGTGCGATAGGTTTCCAGGCTCCGTCTTTAACCTCATGAGAGCTTTTCTGAATCTCGCGATAGGCTCCCAGGCTTTCATTTTGGACCCAGCGACAGTAAGGGATAAAACAGAGAGCATGTGCTCTCTGTTTTGCCCTTTTGGATTTTTACTATGGTTGAATCTGGGCAAGACTCTCTCCTATGCATGTATTTAGACACAGGTTAACTCAATCATACACTAAAAGACAAGAAAAAATGACCTCCCACATTAGGCATTCAAGAGAAGCTATCAGTTCATAAGCAGTAATAATCAAGGCAAGCATCAAAAGTTCACCACAGATAGGGCAAAATTCTGATAAGGCCACTAGCAAATCCTAGAAAAGAGAAACTAAAGAAAGCAAGATAAAGCAACCAAAAACTAAGTACATATGTTACAGTAATGACACACCTGTGGAATCAGTTTGAAGAAGGATCCCCTTGATAGTGAGTGGTGTCGAAGAGGTCGGTAGGTTTTTCAAAACAAGGCTTAAGCCTCTGACCATTCACCTTCAAGAGTCTTCCAGACTTAGGGTCCTTGATTTCCACAGCACCAGATGGGAAAACTTGCATGACAATATAAGGACCTTCCCATCTGGATTTCAATTTGCCTGGAAAAAATTTAAGTTTGGAGTTAAACAACCAAACCTTATCACCAACATTGAAACTCTTTCTCAATAGCCCTTTGTCAAAGAAAGCTTTGGACGTTTCCTTGTAGATCCTGGCATTGGCATAAGCATCCATCCTTAGTTCTTCCAATTTTGACAGCTGCAGCAACCTGTGATGACTAGCAGAAGTTAGATCGAAATTTAAATGTTTGATGGCCCAATAGGCCTTGTGTTCTAACTCCACTGGGAGATGACAGGCCTTGCCATAGATCAGTCTGAAAGGGGACATACCGATGGGGGTCTTATAGGCAGTCCTATAAGCCCACAGTGCTTCATTAAGCTTGTTAGCCCAATCTTTTCTATCAGTCCTCATAGTCTTCTCAAGGATATGCTTGATTTCCCTATTTGAAATTTCAACTTGCCCACTGGTTTGTGGGTGGTAGGGAGTAGCAATCCTATGGGTGACAGAATATTTCTTGAGCAGGCTCTCAAAATTTCTATTGCAGAAATGGCTCCCCCCATCACTAATAATGGCTCTAGGGGTACCAAATATGGAGAAGATATTTTACTTTATGAACTTGAGGACCACCTGATTATCATTAGTTCTTGTGGCAATGACTTCGACCCATTTGGAAACATAGTCCAATGCCAGTAAGATAAAATGAAAACCATTTGAAGGAGGAAAGGGGCCCATAAAATCAATACCCCACACATCAAATAGTTCTACAACAAGGATGGACTGTAAGGGCATTGAATTTCGTTTAGATAGCCCTCCAAGTTTCTGACATCTATCACAGGCCTTGCAGTGTGTATGGGCATCTCTGAAAAGTGAAGGCCAATAGAAACCACACTACAACACTTTGTCAGCTATTTTTCTCCCACTAAAGTGACCCCCACAGGCATTTTCATGGCACATGGCCAGAATACTGGGGATATCACTTTCAGGAACACATTTTTGAATAATTTGGTCTGCACAATACTTGTACAAGCAAGGTTCCTCCCAGAAAAAGAATTTGACCTGTGAGAAAAATAGGTCTTTATCCATTTTTGTCCAATGGGAAGGGATCTTACCTATAACTAGATAATTGACAATATGTGCATACCAAGGAGCTAAAGATTGGATGGCAAACAATTGCTCATCCGGGAATACATCATTTGTAGTGAGGTCATCAACACCTTTCTCCAACATAATTCTGGACAAGTGGTCAGCCACCACATTTTCTACACCTTTCTTGTCTTTGATTTCGATGTCAAACTCCTGCAACAGGAGTATCCATCTAATCAATCTGGGCTTTGCATCCTTCTTGGACAGTAGGTACTTTAATCGAGTGGGGTGAAGATGACAGTTTTAGACCCAAGTAGGTAAGGTCTAAACTTGTCCACAGTAAAAACTACTGCCAGAAGCTCTTTCTCAGTGGTTGTGTAGTTCAGTTGAGCTTCAGCAAGTGATTTGCTGAGATATGCAATGACCACAGGCAGCTTATCCTTTCTCTGGCCCAAGACAGCACCTATTGCCAAGTCAGATGCATCACACATCAACTCAAAGGGCAGGGTATAGTCAGGTGTTTGGAGTACAGGGGCAGAGGTGAGGCAAATTTTCAAAGTTTCAAAAGCCTTCAGACATTCAGCAGAGAAGTCAAAGGGCACATCCTAGCAGGCAGGTGGCACAATGGCTTAGCAATTTTGCTGAAGTCTTTGATAAACCTCCTGTAGAATCTAGCATGGCCAAGGAAGGATCTGATTTGCTTGACTGTTCTTGGAGGGGGCAGATTTTTAATGAGGTCAACTTTGGCCTTGTCTACCTCAATTCCATCTTTAGAGACTACATGGTCGAACACAATTCCTTGTGTTACCATGAAGTGGCTCTTCTCCCAACTTAAGACCAAATTGGTCTCTTCACATCTTTGTAGAACTTGATGGAGGTGTTGTAGACATTGGTCAACGCTATCCCCATAGACTGAAAAGTCATCCATGAAAATTTCCAAGAATTTGTCAATCATATCAGAAAAAATGGCATACATACATCTCTGAAAGGTGGCTAGGGCATTACACAATCCAAAAGGCATCCTTCTGTAAGCAAAGGTGCCAAACGAACAAGTAAATGTAGTTTTCTCTTGATCAAGGGGGTGCACAGGGATCTGATTGTACCCTGAGTACCCATCAAGAAAACAGTAAAAAGCCTTCCCAGCCAACTTGTCCAAAATTTGATCAATAAAAGAGAGAGGGAAGTGGTCCTTTCTAGTCTTGGAGTTGAGTTTTCAATAATCGATGCAAACACTCCAGCCAGTGGTCTCCCTGGCTGGTCTCAACTCTCCAGAGTCGGTTTTGATCACGGTTATGCCAGATTTCTTGGGTACCACCTGGATTGGTGCCACCCATTCATAATCAGAGATGGGGTAAATTACCCCAGCATCCAGCAACTTAATGATTTCCTTCAGAACCACCTCTTGCATGTGAGGATTAAGTTTCCTCTACATTTCCCTGGAGGGTGTTGAGCCCTCCTCTAGATGAATCCTATGCATATAGATTGATGCATCAATTCCTCCAAGATCAGCAATGGTCTAGCCTATTGCTTTCTTGTGCTTCCTCAAAATAGTTAGCAACTCCTCTTACTCACTGGTAAGAGAAGAGGAGATAATCACAGGAAGTTTCTCTTCTTTCTTGAGGAAAGCATATTTTAATGTCTCTGGCAACTTCTTGAGCTCCAGATCAGGGGCTTGTTGTATGGATGGCAGGATTGGTGTATTGTTGGATGGAGGAAGGGACAGCAATGTAGGTTTCCAATTGGAATATTGTACTAAGCCCACAGAAGACTTCACTAGGGGTGTGTCTCCTGGCATTACAGCTAGGCTTCCTTCCTCCACCAAGTTCCAAACTTCAGTTAAATCAGTGGCAATGTTGCTCCACTCCAGCAGAGTGTGCAGTTCTTCTTCAACAATTTCTTCTAGTATATCCATTGCAAAGCATTCCTCATTGTCCAGCTGAGGGTGCTTTGCGCTGTTGTACACATTAAGCTGAATTTTCATATGTCCGAAAGTGACCTCCATGATCCTAGACCTGCATTGAATGCATGCATTGGCAGTGGCCAAGAATAGTCTGCCTAGAATAACAGGTATAGGAGATGTACTCTTGTTGCAGCCCATGTCAAAGACAAGGAAGTCTGCAGGATAGAAGAACTTGTCTACCCCTACTAGGACATCCTCTACCACTCCCATGGGTTTCCTCTC
This sequence comes from Chloranthus sessilifolius, assembly GCA_021018995.1. Taxonomy (NCBI): domain Eukaryota; kingdom Viridiplantae; phylum Streptophyta; class Magnoliopsida; order Chloranthales; family Chloranthaceae; genus Chloranthus; species Chloranthus sessilifolius. Next base: position 148,531,562 of record CM037584.1, on the reverse strand, counting down.
GGACCTATCAACCATCAATAGAACAATGGGGGTGGGCTTCATGTAATAACCCGAAAAATCACGTCAAACGAGGACCTCGGGATCCGTGCCCGATCGGTCTTAGGTTTGACCATGAGATAGTTCATTGATGAACTTAAGGTGAGATGAGCGGATGTGATGTGTGAACCAGTGTAGAAGAGTGGAGAAATAGAGGAGTGTGTAGAGTAACATACACCGATGAGTGTGTATGTGCTCTACACCGAGAAAAGAGATAAGATAAAAAGGGTTGAAAACCCTAATTTTCATATTTTGGTTGTTGAGAGGAGTAAAGAAGAAAGAGAGAGAGAAAGAGAGGAGTAAAGGAGCTAGTGAGGAGTTACTGCAAGTTGTTGGAAGGGGATTTCTTGCGATCAAAGCGCCGGATTCGACGCGGGGGATCTGTTCAGACAAAAGCTGGAAACCCTAACCTTCCAACCCTACATTTAAATCAAATTGAGGTTGATTTAAGGTGAGATTCTTGTAAATAAATGGTGTAGATTTATAGAATAAATTGTGGTTAAAATGGGTGGAAATTATAGGAATATTGCTTAGAAAATAACTGAGAAAGATTGGGAAGAACGACCAAAGAAGGTGAATCGGGGATTTCGATTCTTTGAATTCGACTAGTCGAGTTGGGTGTCGACTAGTCATTGAGAAACCTCCAGTGAGGAGGAAAAATGGGTTAAGGCAAATCGACCAGTCGAAATTGGATTTCGACTAGTCGAGTAAGAGTTTCGACTAATCGAATTGGACTCTATTAGTCGATTTTGTATGATCAATTATTTAAGGAAAAATTGGGCCGGTTAGAGCGAGTTTGACTAATCGATTTGGAGAATCGATTAATCGAAATTGGACCTCGACTAATCGATTTTGAGAATCGACTAGTCGAGTTGGATTTTGACTAGTCGAACCAGGAACTCGACTAGTCGACTGACTTAGTTTTTGTTGACTTTTGATTCTTACTTCAAGACTCTGGGGGGGTCTTGAGACTTATTCATTACATCTTTAGTGACGTTTCGAGTGTGTTTAATGGTATCATAGGTGATACGTATGAAAGTGGGCACAAGGAGCCGAGTGGGACCTTGATGCATTGAATCGATAGAGACCTAAGGTAGGGAACACCTTGAACATGTACCTTATTTTACAAGAGCATGTATGTAGTGATATAGATTTCCATTCAAATATTCTACTGCTTAAAGAATTGTGAAAAGTGTGTGTGTGTGTGATATTCATAAGAGTAAACTAATGAGCCATCCCCAGGGGATGAAGAAGTAAAGAGAAAAGGAGCATCAAGTGTGATGCAAGTAAATGGATACATCCCAGGGATGTATCCAAAAGGATTGAATCATGTTTGATGAGGCCTAACTGATATAAGATAGCACACTTACACGGTGAATAACTATATGTAAGGCACCGATATTTTTGTTATTTGAGGTTTGATAGGTTACCCCACCGACGTGGCGGGATATCCACGGCCCGACACGGCGGATATCCCGTGACCGATCTGTGGCGAAACCGTGAGGCGGTCGGAGGCTTATCCGTACATAGTAAGCACACCCCAGGGGTGTTGATTGAGACAAGTGAAACCCCGCCACCAATCCCCAGGGGAAAGGGGCTTGGGTACTATATGGTATTCCCAGGGAATACATTAAAACTGTCTATATAGATGACGATGAAGGGTATCTCATCGGGGCTCGATGCTATATTGCTCGGGGATTACTTAAGTTGAAAGTTTAAGTTTTGCTTTAGGCCTTTTCAGCATTATTCATGAGTAAATGAAAATACAAGTAATCACAGTAAAACGAAATGCTTGTAAACTGTTTTCATTAACAATTGCATAGATACATTATGCATGGCATATCATAGAATATATGTGAGTTATAATTTATATGTTCAACAGTGTTTGTTCCCTATTGAGCTAGAATGTAGCTCACCCTATAGACTATACGTCGCAGGTCCATCACTAGCAGCAGCCGAGGCTTCAGGAGACGCTGATCCCGGCGAGTCGGACCTTACAACCGGCGAAGAGTTGGAGCCACCTCCAGAGGACTTCTTCTAGAGGACTCCGTTGTGTCACTTTGAGAGATCTTGGAGAGATTTTGTACGGCTTGGTATGTCAAGCCTTGATCTTGTTTAAAACCATGTATATAGGGTTTTGGATTATTCTTTTGGGGCGAACCATCCGTGATGATTGCTATCATCGATGGTTCGGATCGGTTCTCCATACATGCAGAGGCATGAGGGTAGAACTGTCTTTTGGGAAGTTAATCAATATAGATTTGAATTTCGCAAATTTCTTTCATTATACTTTTGATGCTTGATATACCAGTGTTCCGTGCTTAGCTAAAGGCACGGTCAAGATGATCGTGCTGATGGCACGGGTTTCGGGGTGCCAAAATCCGGGCTGTCACACTTCAGCTCCCCCAAACCTAATTACTGATATACACTGTATGGCAGCAGGTTAACAATGGCTCCAAGGTCCAAAAGGGCCCTACCAATCGTGTGGTCACCAATAATACAGGGAATAGTGGGTATCCCTGGGTCTTGCAACTTCTCACGTATTATCATGGTTAATACAGAATTCACTGTATCAATTGCAAAGACGTTCTTGGACAAATGGCCTCTAGCTTTCCTTTTTTGAGTACAAAGGTCTTTCAGAAACTTTGCATAGGCTGGGACCTATCTAATTGTATCAAGCAGGGGTAAATTTATCTTGACCTGCTTAAAGGTCTCCATCATTTCCTCGATCTGTGCCTGACCCTTATCAAAAGGGGCAGGGCCACTCAAAGCTTAAGGAAATGGCAGATGAGGTACTGCTGGTTTTTCAGCTGCAAGCCTATGGCTGAACTTCTGTTTTTTTCTTTTTTCTATTTTTATCTCCTGCTGAAGCTCAACTACAACCTCTTTATTTTTCCCTTGGTGAAGGGCAGCAGGCAGTTCTTGACTCTGTGCCTTAACAAAATCCTCATCACTTTCACATGACATTTCCTTAGGATAGACCTCTCCTTTTTCCTTTCCCACCTGGTTGTCTACCATCCTACCAGACCTTAGGGCAGTTATGGCATTGGCCCCCTCAAAATTGGAGGAGCCTTCTCTGATGGAGTACTGGCCCTTAGGGTTGGTAATTGGTTGGCTTGGCAACCTGCCCTCCTCTCTTTTAGCTAGAGCATTGGCTATTTGGCCAAGTTGCTCTTCTATTTTCTTAATGCATTGACCGTGAGAAGTCACTGTCTGATTTAAGGGTCCAAGGCTTTGCAATTGGGCCAAAACCTGATCCTCAAAAGAAGCACTTCGGGGCTGAGGTGGGGGAACTATCAATTGATTTTGTTGTTGGGGCTGCTGTTGTTATAAATTTGATCTTTGAGCATAACCCTGGTTAAACTGCTGTTGTGGTATCCATATAGTTGTTTATTGTCGCCACCAGATTATTGTTGTCCAAAAGATTAGGCTGCAACAGCCTGTTCCATTACAAACACAGGGTATTGCCCCGCAGATGGACATTCTTTTACTGTGTGCTGTGGAGATTGGCATATCAGACATGCCTCCATCACTTGTGTAGCCATTCTGGGCTGCACCACAATCAAAAGTTTATCAAATCTTTTAGTAAGATTGGCCATCTGTATTCTTAGATCATCATTTCCCCTAACTTCTTACATTTTTCCTTTGAAAGTCTCAGCCATCCCCAGCTTAGGAGATGGTTCTTGAACAGTTCTAGAAGAGGAAATCTTTTGGAAAGCATTTTCACTTATGACCTCGAACAAGTCCCATGCCTCATCAGCTGTTTTATGCATGTACGTTCCACCACAAGAGGCATCTACCATGTCTCTGCTCTTCTCATCAATCCCATTGTAGAAACTCTAGGCAAGCTGCCAGTCAGGGATCTTGTGGTGGGGACATTGTTTGAGCATCTCTTTAAATCTATCCCAGCGCTGGTTAAAATCTTTAGTTGGGGATTGGGCAAAAGAAATTATCCCTTTCCTCAACTGGCTGGTCTTTGTCTCTGGGAAAAATTTAGACAGAAATCTTGTCTGGAGGTCTTTCCAGGAGGTGATGCTATTGTTTGGGAGAGTAGATAACCAGGTCATAGCCCTGTCCTTTAGGGAGAAAGGAAAGAGCCTTAACCTAGTGGCTTCTGGTCTCAAACCAGCAATGGAGAATGTCGCATGTACAAGAACCCTTGTAAGGGTCTTCCTTGCTAAGCCCATGGAAAGAGGGAAGCATTTGGATGATGAAAGTTTTGATTTCGTAATTTCCTTGAACATTAGGGAACTGGATGCTGAATGGAGTGTTGTAATCATCTGGAGCATTCAATTCCTTTAATGTCCTAGGTTGTTCTTCACCCATAACTACTATCTCAATTTCAATAGGGGGCTCAACTGTGGTGTGTCTATGCCTTCTCGGTCTTCTACCCCTTTCTATCTCAGGGTTAGCAGGTTCTAATATAGGACTGAGGGATCTCCTTCCTAACATGCACACACACCAACAGCAGGGAAGACTATGTGCAGGCACATTGCACTTAAAAACAAATGCAACTATCCTAATCAACTGTGATGCAATGGAATCTTCAAATGAGAAATAGACTAAGTTTTGAGGGTTAGAGAAGTGCAAACAGTGGTAGCTAGACTCCCAGTGCAATTCTACTCTCCTTCTCTGCTATGGTCCAAATCTGCAAGAAAATTTTCAAATGTAAATCAGCAGTATCAATTATTCACAAGTACAACTACCAAAGAATAAAGAGTAAAAAAAAATCTAGAGTCTACGAAAAGATCAACATCCTCGGCAGCGGTGCCAAAAACTTATTAAGCTGTTTTAGAGTGCTTGCTACTGACTTTATTGAAGACAGTGATAAGAATGGGGTGAATGAAAATGAATGAAAGGTGGGTTGAAAATGACAGAGCAGCTTGCCTAAAATATGCACAATCCTGCAAGATACAGGCCCTGTTTTAGCAAGTTTTGATAAGTAAGAGTTTGTCCCACAGGGAAATTGATCTTAAGCTCCAAGGGAGCCATCTTTAGTAGGCCCTCCAGATCTGACTACAGATCTAGCAATCCTAAATGGAAGGGGATTTAGGGTCACTAAAATCTAAATTTTAAGGTATCCTAATGTCTAAACTATAGAAAGATTTAAGAACGAAGATGGAATGAGAAAATAAATATAAAAGGGTGAGAAGTATGCTATTAGGTTCAGATCTGATGGGCTTCATGACTCAAATTCAGATCTGCTGCTATAGAAGTTCTGTCCAGTGGCTACATTATCACCACTGAGAAGAAAGAATCCAACTCATCTCTATGCCATGATCCAGTCCCTTTATGGCTATAACCTGTCCACTTAAATGGTCATAGATTATCCAATTGGGGAACCACAGTCCAGAGATGAGTCAGAACAAGTTTATCATTGTAGGCACTACTTCATCCAGGCTGCAAGCACAAGAATCCACAGGGAACCTCAACCTCTAAAGTGCTATTTGTGGGGTAGGCCTGTATGGGAGCATGTTAGCCCAGACACATAGAACCAGCAAGAGTTTGAGTGCAGCCTTAGATCCAGCTGTCCACTGCTTTAGAGAGACTGCAGTGATCTAGTCGCAAGCCTACAATCTCTATAACCAAACCAGATCTGCTATCTGATGGCGGGTCTATACACATATAGGGGAGTTTGTCTCAGCACAATCTCTCACAGGGCTACAAGCACAAGTGCAGAGAAGAATAATATGTCTTGAGTCTGTGGGTTGGCTCCACCCTAAGGCTATAACCTGTCCACTTAAATGGTCACAGACTATCCTAAAGGCTATCCTCCTTACAAAGCTCAAGATAGAGCAAGAGACATTGCTGCCACCACCATGTTCACAAGGCTACAAAAGCTCATTGCTCCCATGGGGACTTCAGATCTAGTGGGTCCTGTGGTGGGGCTAGGCCTGTATAGGAGCATGTTAGCCCAGACACACAGGTCACTTAGATCTGAATAAACCATGAAATCAGTCCTCCATTGCTTGCAATATGTCCTAGTAATGGAGGATCTCAAGATAATAGCCCTGTACAGAACAACTCACAAAAATCTCATAAAAGTAAAACATCCTATCATGAAACGCCATTAATCTATTCCACATAGTCATATGCAGGCATAGCTAGCAAATGCTGGACTATGGAGAGAAGAAAAAAGTAAAAGGAAAACTACCTAAAACTTACTAGAAATATGCAGCTACTACCAGAAGAAGAAGAAAATAGACTAAATTCTATTCTAAGCAGAGAGTCCTCTAAACCTAAACCAGGCTTAGGTTTATATAGCAGTTAGTTTGGCGGTGTATTACGATTAGGAAACCCTAATTTTAATGATGCCACATGGCCTAATATTGTCCCTTGGATGCCTCGGGGCGTGCGCACGAAACTTAGAGTGTTGGAATGTATGCCCTAATTGTTGGAAATTCCCAGAATGTCCTCTGCAGGGGTGAGGGAGAGTTAGAGTTCAGAGCCTCGCTAGGTAGCACTGGTTTCCAAGACTGTCGCGTGGTAGCACGATCTTCGCGAGGTTGGATTAGCTTGAAATTCTAGCCGTCGCGGGGTTTTCTTGGTTGCAGTTGAAGCAGTCGCACGATAGAGCATTGAATCCTCGCTGGATTGCTCTGATCTTCGCAGGATTGCTCTTTCCTTCTGAATGGCGCGGTAATCATGCGAGCAATTTGTTTCTGAGTGAATCTTTGCAAGGACGTGATGTGCATTGGTCCCTAAATTGCGCGAGAGGTTTTTCTGAAGTTTTGCATCCCGCGGCCACTGCGCCACAACTGCGCACTGAACTACCTGGAGCTCTCTCTCCTCAGTTGATCTGAGTGAACTACGCGAGGTTTGAGAGCTACTTTCTTGAGCTGTGCGAGACTGCGCGAGCAGTTGTATTTGAGCTTGCGAAGCTTAATTTCTGAATCCTTTAAAGCTTGTGAAAGCTGCGCGAGGTTCAATTCTTGTCTGGGTTTAGCTTTCATTAGATCTGAGGGACTTCTGAGGCAAAAGTGGGCTCCTTAACAGGGTTCAGGCCTTATTGCAGCTGCTGTTTATTACCTATAGAAGTGACTTAACACACATTTATTAGATGGCTAAGGGTCTAACAGAGGCTAAGTTAAGGGGTGAAAAGTGGTACTTTTCATGTCTTAACATAAGCCGAGAGTGCTTCGGGTAGTCGATCAAGCCAGTTGGCTCCATTGCTTATTTCCACTGTTCATTTTAGAATTTGGATCAACATTTTATTTGTAGCCTCTGTTTGTCCATTTCCTTGAGGGTAAAACGGTGATTAGTGGTATAGATCGATGTCGTACTTCTTGCACAATTTCTTCATCTTCTCTGCTATGAATTGCAATCCATTATCTGTGACGAATATTTTGGGAACCAAACCTTGTGATGATGTTTCGAACAATAAACTTTAAGAGCATTAAAGCAATAATTTTGACATATGACTCGGTTTCTGCCCATTTGGGGTAGTATTCGATTGCAGTGAGGATGAACGCATGCTTATGAGTGTTACCAACTATGTCTGTGAAGGGTCCAATATTGTCAAAGGCCCATATCGAGAATGGCCATGGTGAGGTTATGGGGTTCAATGAAACTGATGAGACTTTAATGAGCGCGGCGTGCTCTTAACACTATTTGCAATATTAGATGTATAGGTGGCAATCTCTTGTCATTGTTGACCAGAAGTAGCCTTGTCATATAATCTAATCTGTGAGTCTTTGTCTACCAGTGTGGCGTGTGCTTCCCGAATGATATATTTTCCTTCAGCCACCGTGACACATTGTAACAGTACTCCTTTAGTAAAGGCTTCCGTGTATAGTGTCTCGCCTAGGGTGCAGAATCTGGCGTACCGATTCCTTATGGTCTTTCATTAAATCTTTGTAGCATAAGGAGGGACATGTCGGTGTTTTTGGCAGTTCCATATGTCAAAAGTACCATGGTTGTCCATCGTCTGTGGGTGACTTCTTGAATCGGAAGGTAGCGACGGTAGCTATTTTTCCTTGGGACTTTCCATGGTGGATGCTTCTTCTTGCTTCATGGTCTTCGGGAGGACTGGTAGTGTCGGCTTTTCTTTCCATGCCACTTCATGCACCGGCATGATCAATTTCTCGATGAAGGACTCGGTACCTTGTCTAATCAGTATATGTATGACTGAGGCCAGCATGGCGAGGGAGTCTACCAGCTCATTTTCTAATCTTGAGATATGTGTGAAGGAAATTATCTCGAACTTCTTTTCCAGGAACTGAGCTATTTCTAAGTATGCCATCAGTCTTCTTTCTTTTGTCTTCCATTCTCCAATGACTTGCGATATCACAAGCTTAGAGTCACCGATACTCTTCAACTGTTTGACGCCCAACTGTAGTGTTGCTCATAGTCTGACAATGAAGGCTTCATATTCTACGACATTGTTGGTGACTGGAAAGTCGAGTTGAAAGGCTTTCGATATGACAACCCCTTCTAGGCTTAGTAAGACTACCCAGATGCCTTTCCCTTTATGATTATGAGCGTCGTCAAAGTATAAGGTCCATGAGGTCTTATCAGGCTCTTCCTTATGAATCGGGAGTAAGTCTTTGTCGGGGAAGTTTGTGCGTACTAGCTCATTGATCGGGAGTGGAAGATTTGTGATGTAGTCGGCGATTGCCTATCCTTTGATTGACTTTTGGGGGACATAGGTGATGTCAAACTATTACAGTAGCATATGCCATCGAGCGATCTTCCTAGATGTAGATGGCTTCTCGAAGATATACTTTAGAGGTTCCGTGTGTGGTAGTACCATTATCTTATGCGCTCTGAAGTAATGTTATAGTTTCGTTGAAGCCCAAACTACTGTTAGGCAAGTCTCCTCCATTATAGTGTATTTCTATTCATACTCGACCATCATCCTGCTGAGATAGTAGATGGCTTTCTCCTTCTTTTCGTCTGCATCGTACTGTCCCAAGATTACACCCATTCCTTTCTCGTTAGTAGAGGCGTAGAGGATCAAAGGTTATCCATGGATTGGTGGTGATAATATTGGGGGATTGAAGAAGTACTTCTTGATATTGTTGAAGGCTTGCTGACACTGGTCATCCCATATGTATTCGGCTCCTCCTTTGAGTAGTCTGTAGAAAGGGTCGCATCTGTCTAAGTGTTGGGAGATGAATCTCCTGATGAATTGCAGTCTTCCTATCAGGCCTCATAATTGCTTGATGTTGCTAGGAGGTGGCATCTTAAGAATGGCTTTGACTTTCACTAGATCAATTTCAATTCCTCGCTTACTGACTATGAATCCTAGTAGTTTTCTAGAGGTCACTTCGAACACACATTTCTTTGGATTCATCTTCAGCTGATACTTTTTGACCTGTTGTAGCACAAGTCGGAGAGCTTCAGTATATCTTGCTCGTGTTTGAGACTTCACCAGTATGTCATTGATGTAGACTTCTACACACTTATACATCCTGTCTTGAAAGATGGCCATCATGGCGCATTAATACATGGCTCCTGCATTCTTGAAGCCGAAGGGCATGATGACATACCAGCAAGTTCCCCATGGCATAGTGAAGGAAGTTTCTCCTGGTCTGATTTTGCTAATCTAATCTGGTTATATCCGGAGAAGCCATCCATAAAGGACATCTCGTGTCCGGCAGTGTTATCAACCAGAGTGTCGATGTGTGTAGCGGGAAGTCATCTTTTGGGCATGACTGGTTAAGATTTCAGAAGTCGATGCATACCCGTACTCTACCATCCTTCTTAGCGACAAGTACTATATTTGTGACCCACTTGGGGTAGAGGACGACTCAATTAAATTTGGCCTTGTGTAGCTTGTCAACAAAGGAAAATAGGAAAATTTTATATTTCGTTTATATATGAATAGTTCTTTTGTTTTATTCAATTTTTTTGAGCACTTGTAGTTTCCATAATGTCGGAAGTACTTTCTCCGAAGTTTGGGGGGAAGATTTTTTAATATATTTGTAGATCATAGACCCGGTAACTGAATAACACCATTCCGATAAATAGGAAAATTAGAAAATTCTTAAAAATAAAATTTTAAAATATTTTGCTATGTCCCCTATTTTGCACAATGAGGACATTGTCCTATTTAAGTTTGAGGGGATATATAAATCTGCATTTATTAGTAAGTAATAGTTTTTATTTTTGCTTTTATTATTAGAAATTTTTTTTAGTTTCTTTGCTTTTAGTTAGAAAAATAGTAATTTTAGTACAGAGTTAATCATTATATGCAAAGTATGATAGAGAAAAAAATTAGTGAATCTATTAAACTTTACAATCCATCATAGCAAAAGTTTAACAATCAAAATAAAATAGTTGCAATTCATGAATAACACCTTTGAGCACTGTATCTAATGAATGTTTGAAACTATACGAGTAATCTGAACTGCAAAATTTAGATTATAGTTTCTAAATTATAAACCAGTGAGATCTGGAGCTAATACGTCCTCTTTATATTTTGAGAGAGACTATTTTATTCAAGCTTAGAATTTCCTTGAACTTTTACTGAGAAATCTCATATTGCTTAACTTAGAATCAAGATATTATGTGATTATGATAATTTGTTTCTTTAGAACTGTCTATTAAATGCATCAAAACAAGAAGACATCTATACCAGTAAATCGTGAAAATAATCAAAGGCCATCTTTGGTTAAACTAGAGAGAAAAAGCCAAAATCCCAGAAGATTTTATCCTTTGAACCCATATTAGAAGCTTAAAACCGAATTTCTTTGTACCAAAATTTTATAAGCCTTTAACCATATGTACTACCCAAAGCTTTATACCTTTAACCCTTATAATTTTTTAGAGTTTAGAATAGAAAAGAAGGAAAGAAGAGAGAGTGGTAGGAGTATGAGCAAGAACATATAACGGATCTGCTGAAAAGGGCTGAAAAGGGTACAACTAAGAAGAAATTCAATCGTCTGAAAAAAATATGAGAAAAGAAAAGAAAAATTGTAGAAGACGATTTCATGAAAAAGAAGCGAAAAGCTTCTGAGTAAAGAAAAAATGGGATTTACATAAGAAACATAAAAGAATATATGGGAAGAAGTCATCCAATTTTTTTGATACTTACTGAAATAGAAAAAAATGAAAGAAGATAGAGAAGGAAGAACTAAATTCTCAAAAACATTTGAACCCTATCTACCTTTCTTTGAAACCCTTTTAACCAAAAGCCTCATTACAAGCCGAAGGAAAGACCATTGTGATTTATGATTTACAAAAGTAAGAGTGTAGTAGAGATGCATTAAATAGATACTATGAATGAATGAAAAGTCATATGATCATAATTGATTATCCATTTCATGAGATTTACCTTCTTAAGTTTATTGTCCTTTGAATTTATCATGTACATATTATTAATCACTGAAAAGTACCACTTTTCACCTCTTAACCTAGCCTTTGCTGGACCTTGAAGCTAACTAATAACTCCTTTTTAGCTTGTTTTGTAGTTAGGAATAAATTGTGCAGCTTAACACAAAGTCTATGCTTTTGGTGCCAAGAAGAGAGAGAATGCAAGCAAAAGATGACAGCTGAACCAGAAAGTGATAGAATACCATGGTGGTACACACCATAGTGACTATTTTGTATGACATACTAGACCAAGGAAGTCCAGCAGACGAAAGAAGTAAAGGTGAGAGTGGAGGAAGCTGCAACAGAAGCATGTACATAGCAGCAAAGGAGCCATTGACCTATCTCGCACAGCTGAGTTGCTACCTCGCGCTATTCAATTCATTGGCAGAGCTCCCTCACACAGCTAGGACATACAACATAATAGAGCTCGTGAAGAAGTCGCACAGCTCAAAGAAGGGGTTATCACAAAGCAGCTCTCACGCACCAGTCGCGCGCTTAAGCTGAAATCAACATGTGAAGAAACTCATGGAGCTCTCGTGTACTAAGCCTTCAAAAATATAATTTGCGAAGTTCTCGCGAGGATCAAGCCCTAATGCTGCAACACACTACCTCACAAAACTAATTGGCGTGAACAACAACAAAAACCTCGCATAGTTCTCGCATGGCTCTAAAAGAGAGAGACGCCCAGAAGTTCTCTCGTGCAGCTCTTGCGCAGCCTTCGCGCGTCTAAAAGTCTAAATCTATATCGAGCGAGATGTAAAGGCATCTGTGCGAGTACCTCGCGAATGAAGTTCATGAATCCCTTCTATGCCAGCAGGCTAAGCACCTGAAGCTCTTCTACACGAGTGTATTCAAAGCTGAAGCAGCTGCGTGATCACCCAAAGCTCTACTGTGCGAGGCAACAATATTCCATGCCAAACTCTACCCAACAAACACTCTGCAGCTATGCGACAGAAGTGATATAGAAGCTAGCCTCACGAAGCTCGGGCTCTCCACTTCTCAATCTTAGCTGAAGGACCTTTTAGGGATTTCCCCAGGTCTAGGGCACACACCCCGAGGCACAAATTTTGATGCATGCACCCCAAGAAATCTAAGGGTTGTAACAGTGCCACATCTACTTAAAAAGATTAGGATTTACTCTCTTCTCAGTCACAACATTGGGACTAAGTATATAAGTTGTGCTTGTAACTTACAAATCATTAATCACTCTTTCCTTCAACCTCTGTCGACTGAGAGCTCAAGCAGATGAGGGTTAGGGTTAAGGTTTGGTCACTTCTTTTTCTATTTTTTCTTCTCTCTTAGCCCAACACTTGCTAGCTAAATATTTGGTAAGCATTTAGGTGTAGTTTTATTTAAGTTTTGTAATAGGTCATTTAAACATTGGGATTTGGTGTTGAGCTGTTATGCACAAGGCTGCTGCCTTGAGGGATTTCATTATTAGTAACATCATATCAATGGAATTTATGTTTGAATGCTTACTCAATCTATTATTTTCCTATTTGTCCGTAGTTCTATTCAAGCTATAACATACATTTAGGATTTGAGCTTATTGGAAGGCCCATGGAAGCTTGAGCTTGTAGCCTTGGGATCATAGTGGCAGACAATAGTTTTCATGTTCTATCTAAGCATTTATGGGTAAGGGGGCCTCTGTGGATAGCCTATGACCATTAGAGTGCACAGACTATAGCCCTAGGGCAAACTTGGTCACAGATCTGAGATGGATTCTTTTTCTCTGCGCTTGAGCTTGTAGCCTGGTGAGAGATTGTGCAGGAACAGACTCCCCTCTGTTTTACTTGGCCGCTATCAGATGTTAGATCTGGCTTCTTTGTAGTGATTGCAACTGGGAGGACATTTTATTACAAGCTATTTTAAGCAATAAGAGTGTTGATTTAAAGTCTATTTAAATCTATAAGTCTTTTAGTTCCATTAGATTCTCGATCGGATTTGTGTATTTAGGACTTGCTCATTTGCTTAACCGTTAGATCTCTTGATTGCCATCTGATCTTCCAAGATTTAATACCCCTACAAATGTCAGTCAGGTCTGTGCGCGGATCTGGGGAGCTTGTAGCACTGGAAAACATAGTGTCTGTAATGGTATTCATGGCCTGATTTGATTCATTGGATGAGGTTTGATCAACTCACTCCTTTGGATTAGATTAGCTTTTCTGGCTTGATCAATGGGATTTGACAGACTCTATTGGATAGACTGTGGCCATTTGGCATGGGTTAAGTTGGATTCTTCTACCTTGCTGAGGTTAGTAATAGCACTTAGATAAAAACTTGTTGCAGAAGAGACCCCTAAATCTGAGTTACATAACTGAATGAACTTTGACCTAAATTGCTTACTTCTCACCCTTTTACTTTTATTTTAACACACATCATCATCCTTTTTTGTCCCTTTCTTTAGCTGTAGTTTATTCTTGTATTTTTTTTTTTAGTTTTTAGTATAGCTTAGTGACACCTAAACACCCTTCCTTTAGGACTGCCAGATCTGCAGTTAGATCTGGCGACTACTATACAACCCTTGTGATTCAGATCAATACTCCCTGTGGGGTAAACTCTTATCAAAACTTCCTACAACAGGCCCTGTATCTTACAGGTCTTTGCGTATTTTTAGACTTGATATTTTGTATTTTTCAATCCACCTTTGATTTCTTTTTACTAACACATTCTTATCATTGTTTTCAAATAAAGTTAGCAGTAAGCATCTAAAATATCCCAACAAGTTTTTGGCGCCGCTGCCGGGGAGTTTTGATCTAGTATAGTAATCTGTGTTTTTGTTGAGCTATATTCTTTGTAGATGTAGTGTTTGAATAAATGCCGGCTTTAGTTTTTGTGTGATTTTTGAAATTTTTCTTCATTTTCTATTTTAGATTTTTTGTGACTTTGTAATGTTTGAATAAAGTACAACTGTAATATAAAAAAAAATAAAAATGATGTGTCAGCAGATGAGGACCAACAATACCTCATCTACCATTTCCTCAAATTTTTAAAGGTACTTCTCCCTCTTATAAGGGGAAGGATATGATGAAGAAAATGAGATTTGTCAAACAATTGCAGTCATTGGTGAGATAGTGGATGAGACCTCGCCCAATCTGTTGGACTTGGGCTGAGGTATTTGCTGAAAATTTTGAAGTATGGACTTAGGAGGCCCCAACCTATGTACTGAAAAGTACTATTTTGGGCTTCTCAGTGGGGTGAGTGCACCACTTCACTTGGACAACTGCCCTCAAGCCATCTAAGGCACCTTTGCTGCCTTTTATGTGATTTTCCACCTGATGTGGAGTTGGAGCTGCTCCCTGCATCTCTCATGCAATTGTAAACTACTGAGCTAGAGGACCTCAGGTTTGTTGCAAACGCAAAGGTATGGCATTTTATTTTTATATTACAGTTCTTTTCAGTTTAGCTGAGTTCCAGATGGGTTGTCTTAATTTTCTGTCATGCATATACCCCCATCTAAACTGTTGAGATCATGAGCCTTAATGTAGGAAGAGTCATGAGGGTTAATGATCAGAGGTTACAAATCTGTGTCTAAAATTCTGTTGAGCCTTCTAAAATCATTCACTTTCAAGTCCTTCCACTGATAGCTGATCCAACACTGTGTACCATATGTAACATAGCTGCTTTTAGTGTTTTAAAATTCTGTCTATATAGTGTAGTGTGATCTGATTTTTGTATGAATCCTGCTTTAAAATGTGTGCTTTTAATTTTCAGAATTTGGTGTCATCAATTCTTATTCATACTCAGATCATTTATAAAATTTTGTGTTTAGAATTTTAATTGTTTAGTTTAGTTTATGTTTTATATATATGCTATTTTTATTGTCACTTCTGCAGCATATAGTTGTTGTATTTAGGAGTTCATGTACCTGTTTGATTTTCTTAGTAGTCATGTTCAGTCTCTTCCCTTTTTCTCCTTCATAGTTTACATTTTTGCATTGTTTTAGTTCATTTTTCTCTTTATTTTATGCTGTAGTTAAGTGTGTCTGTCATACACCCTGTTGCCCCTATACATGTAGCCTGAAATAGTGACGACACTGTTTAACTTTGGTTTGGGGGTGTGGCAGGGTAGGTCTGCTAATAAAACAGTTATCTTTAGTGCAGCAGTGTTGGTCTAATTGGGATGAATAAAGTCAATCCCCGCCTAACTTGTTAGAATGAGGAAATTTGTGGAAAATTTAAAATTTGATAGATTTTTTAAAACTAAAAATCTTTGAAAATCTTAGCACCACCATGAAGCTAACATTAGAAAATTTTTCAATTAGTACTTAGTAAACCTAAGAGGAGAGAAAAAGGTGAAAATACACTCCATGAGTTAAATTGAGGGCCATACCTAGTGACATTTGGGCTTATTAAAATTCTTTTGAATAGTATTTTAGCATTTTTTCTGCTCTAAGGACTGATTGAATTAGCACCTTTTCACTAGAAGTTAGGCACCTCTAAATCAAAACTGATTGACAACACTCATGACACTAAGGAAATGACCCAAGGCCTTCATTTGGATAGTTTGAGCTAAAAATTTCCTACCTATTTAACTCCCCTTTGCTTACACTATTTGAGATTTGAAAATCCTATTTTTCTTCAACAAACACCAGAGTACTTGCACCTTAACCTCATAACCTGTTTCAACTTGTCCCTCACTATGAGAATTCAGAAGGTAAAGGAGAAGTTGAAGATAGGTGAGCTGGGTCCAACATTTGGTGGAAGTGGAAGAGAAGTTGTCTAAAATTAGCAATGTAGCAATGGTTATGTGTGCCAAACTAGAACTAAAATGTAAAAAAAATATATAAAAGAAAAGAAAAAAAGAAAAAAAAGAAAGAGAAGTCAATAAAAGAACATCATCTAAAAATTAAAAAGAAGAGGAGAAGCTAGCCACTTTGAATTTGAAAAATGTCAAGGAAGATGAAGTAGTGTTGAAATGAAGGTGGTGAAGTCATGAATCACCTCCTACCTTGCTGATTTCTCAATTTTGATCCATACTATCCTTTTATTCTTTATAAACCTCACCCACAAGCCACATTACAACCCATCACAAGACCTTGTTGATCCAAAGTTAAATGAACTGTTAAGTGGAGATGAAGAGTTGTCTAATTTATGGTGAAAAGTCATGAGGATGTCAGAAATTATAAGCTTTGCCTATGTTCATGCTTGCAGGCCCATTTGGGGTCTGTAACTGCTCTTGAGCTACTTTGAATGTGAACACCCTTAGATTTTTAATGTTAAGAGATAGCCCTGGTGAGAATTGGGTCTGAAGTTTAACTTCATTGGGGTTGTATCCAACCTGATTTTTAAATTTAAGGCAAGCTTGGTACTGATTTTTGCACATTAAATTTCTAATGAAAAATGATTGGTGGTGATGCAAACATCTGCTGATTTTGAGTTTTAAAGGGCTGCATTACTGCTGTAATTTCCTTTGATTTTTAAAGAAAAGGTGTGGAATGAAGCTTTATTTATTTAAATTCGTTTTACCACTATGTGCACTTTTGTTAACTATTTCATTGAGAAGTTTGTGGGTACTTTCACTGAAAACCCTCAGGAGACTTCACTCCTCCACTAGGGATCACCTAGGGGTTTAAAAGGCTTGATGCATAAGCTAAATGCATCCGTGTTCCCTACGAAAGTGGCATTAACATTCTTAGAGTAGTTGTTTAAATGTTTCTTTGCTGAGGGACTAGGAAGGATTAGGTTTGGGGGTGTGTTAATCACTGAAAAGTACCACTTTTTACCTCTTAACCTATCCTTTGCTAGACCTTGAAGCTGACTAATAGCTCCTTTTTAGCTTGTTTTGTAGTTAGGAATAAATTGTACAGCTTAACACAAAGTCTATGCTCTTGGTGCCAAGAAGAGAGAGAATGCAAGCAAAAGATGACAGCTGAACCAGAAAGTGATAGAATACCATGGTGGTACACACCATAGTGACTATTTTGCATGGCATACTGGACCAAGGAAGTGCAACAGATGAAAGAAGTATAGGTGAGAGTGGAGGAAGCTGCAACAGAAGCATGTACATAGCAACAGAGGAGCCATTGACCTATCTCGCACAGTTGAGGTGCTGCCTCGCACTGTTTAATTCATTGGTAGAGCTCCCTCGCGCAGCCAGGACATGTGACATAATAGAGCTCGCGAAGAAGTCGCACAACTCAAAGCAGGGGCTATCACAACGTAGCAGTCACTCACTTTAGCTGAAATCAACATGTGAAGAAACATGCGGAGCTCTCGCGCACAAAGCCTTTAGAAATACAACTCGTGAGGATCACGCCTTAATGTAGCAGTGTGCACTACCTTGCAAAACTAATTGGTGCGAATAACAGTAAAACCTTGCGCAGTTCTTGCATGGCTCTGGAAGAGAGAGACACCCAGAAGTTCTCTCGCGCAGCTCTCACGCAGCCCTCGCGTGTTTAAAA
Organism: Chloranthus sessilifolius; assembly: GCA_021018995.1. Taxonomy (NCBI): domain Eukaryota; kingdom Viridiplantae; phylum Streptophyta; class Magnoliopsida; order Chloranthales; family Chloranthaceae; genus Chloranthus; species Chloranthus sessilifolius. The sequence goes on along the minus strand of CM037584.1, from coordinate 148,513,807 downwards.
GTCTAAATTTGTACCAAGTGAGATGCAAAGGCATCTGCGTGAGTACCTCACAAATGAAGTTCCTGAAGCCCTTCTGTGTGAGCAAGCTAAGCACCTAAAGCTCTTCTGCATGAGTGCATTCAAAGTTGAAGCAGCTGCGCGATCACCCAAAGCTCTACTGCCCGAGACAACAATATTTCACGCCAAACTCTACCTCGTGAACACTCTGTAGCTGAGCGACAGAAGTGATATGCAGGAGCCAACCTCGCGAAGTTCCAACTCTATAAGAATTACGACAATCAGAGATCGGAGATGAAAGTTATGGCTGAAATACTGAGGCAGTATCAGCAAGCTCAAACAAATTCGACCGGTCAGTTTTGTGAGCTCGGGTTTGAACTTCAACAACCCATTTTCTTCAAATTTTTATCTTTCTTCTTCAATTATCATAACCCATATACCTAAGTTAACTAACACATCAACTCATAACAAATTTATAAAGATTCTTACCTTCTAAATCAATCGATTCCTCGATCCATGCGCTCATGCCCACGAGAGGGTTTTGGAGTGAAATTTGGCGATCCTTTTGTCAAGTGAATCAAAATGAAGCTTACTGCGAAGGTCCCTTTCAAACCGCACTACCCTTCACTCACCCAATTGCGTATACCGCGATCACAATAGTTGATTCTCTATCGCCAACCCACACACTCAAAATCTCTAAAACTCATCGACATTGGAATCCAATAGCTCTTACAGCACACAAATCACTACGAAGCCGATACCTCGAACTTAATGGAGCCAATTTGGCATCACGACGACGATTTACTCAAGCTCCCCTCTTCCTCTCTCTCACTCTCTAAAACCCAAACCCAAACAAGGCAAACCGATAATAGTTTTCCAAAGAAGCTTTGCCTTTCTTAACTTAAAGGGCTAGTTCCCCTATGCAACACATACACCCTTTTTGGGTGTTAGCCTTATCTAAGGAACTAGACTCCACGTGAAATAAATATACCAAAGCGATGTGTTAGCTATTATAGAATTAATCTGTTGGTTCGGTGTGAGGCCTATACACCTAAACCACTTATCAATCGGACTCGATGTTTAGCCAATACATACAACCACAGTGTATGAACTTGGCCCTAAAAATCTCACACGAGCTCAAATGAATCCAAAATGATTCTGTTTGAAAAATTGAAACAGTGATGTGTTTCTTAACAGACATACGTCCTAATCAGAACCTATGGGTTCTAAAAGTTTGAGGCTCGAATTGACATTCGGTTTGAGGCCTAAGTCGGCCCACATAGTTGGCCTAATTAATCGACCCAATTGGTTGGCCCAACAGTTGGCCCAATTAGTCGGCCCACTTAGTTGGCGTATTCGGGTAGAGGCCCAAGTTTGCAATTTGGGCTCGGGTTCGTCTGCAACGTGCATAAACACGCATACACTCTACATAGGGTACGACTTGGGATTTTATGCACTTGGCACATACTCTAATTATAACCAATGGTTTTCAAGACCACATTGCATAGATCAAATGTTTGACTTGGGTCAAAATAGTCACACGACCATCCAGGGTCAACGAGTCAACGGTAGCAAAATAAGGGTGTTACATTCTTCCCACCTTAAAGAATTTTCGTCCTCGAAAATTTTCGTATCCTTAGTCGATGAGGTGTGGATACCTAGCAGTCTCAACAAGGGTAGTCACATTCTCCTCAAGAGTTAACGATTCGTCATCAATGAAGAATTTGGGTTATTATAGGTAAAGTGGTATTATCTGTGACTGATCACACCCCCAAACTTATGCTTTGCTTGTCCCTAGAAAATAAGGAAAGAAAAACTGATCTAAAAATTAAATGCCACTTTTGTAAGGAGCACGACTACATTTAGCAGATGCAACAAGCCTTTAAACCCCTAGGTGATCCCTAGTGGAGGAGTTATAGTCTCCTGAAGGTTTTCAGTGAAGTCACCTACAAACTTTAAATATTTTTAATTTTTTCAAAGATTTTACAAAAGCAAAAATTTTAAAATTTCTTAACTAAATTTTATACACTAAATAGTAAATAGTTGATCATTATATGGTTGTTATAGTATCAAAAACATGATTCCAACATCCTTTGCTTTCCATCCTAGTAGTTATCCTTGATCAGAACTCAACAATTTCAATTCATATTAAGCGTGGAGTGTGTGCGTATTAGTGAAAAGTTTGTTCATCATAGATTTCTCTATACTACAGATTTAGAAAATAGTTTAATCCAAACTCTCACTATTGGCATACTCTCAAAAAGAATATTTGAAACTTTTGGGTTCTCTATACATAATATATATGATAAATAGCTTAAAGGATAATTGACATAAAAGTAAATCTCATGGATTAGATAATCAATTCTATTCATATGCTTTCCTGTTTTTCCTTAGTATTTATTATATACATTTCTACTAGGTTCATGTTATTGTAAACCATGAATCAAGAATATCTTTTTTGGCTTGTAATGGGGATTTGGGTTAAGAGGTTTCCAAAGAAAGGTAAAAAGGATTCAAAAATTTTGAGAATTCAACTCATCTTTCTTTTGTCTTCTTCTCTTCTTTCTATTTTCGCTTCAGTAAGTATCTAAAAAGTTGGATAATTTCTTCCCATTTACTTGTATTTCATTTTGATAAATCCTATTTTCTTGTGTTTAAGATATCCTCTTGAATTTTTCTTCAGTGTGGAAGCTTCTTGCTTTTCCTTTTGTAGAATTATATTTTACGAATTCTTTTGATTTCCCATATTTTTTTCATTATATTCCTTTATTGCATATCCCTTATCTATTTTTCTTTTACTCCTTTCACTCCCTCTTCTCCCCTTTCGCATTCTAAATTCTCAGAAAATAATAGGGGTAGAAGGTTGAAAGCTTTAGGTAGTGCATATGGTTAAGGGTTTATAAGATTTTAGTACAAAAAAACTCAGTTTAGGCTTCTAATATGGGTTCAAGGGATAGATAAATTTATAGGAATTTGACTTTTTGGCTCTAACGAATGAAAAGAATGGCCTTAAATCATTTCCATGATTCACCAGCATGAATGCTATATTATTTTGATGTATCTAATAAGTAGTTCTAGAAAGACAAGTTATCATAGCCATAGAATATTTTATTCAAATTTTCAACAATATGAGATTTCATTATAATGCAGTCAAAAGGTTCAAAGAAAATTTAAGTTCGAATAGAAAGCAGTCTCTCTCAGAATAAAAGAGGAAATATGGCCCAAAATCTCACTGGTTATATAATTTCGAAACTATAGTCTAAATATTACAGTTTAAATCAAAGTATAGTTTCAAACATTCAATCTGATACAAGTGTTCAAGAGGGCTAGGCATGAATCGTAACTGCTCCATTGTTTGATTGTTGAACTTTTACTACAATGGATTATAAAGTTTGTAGAATCATAATTTTTTTCTATCATAATGCGCATACAATAGTTAGCTATTCAGAAATTTAAATACTAAAAATATGCGAATTTTTTTTTTTATGCAACAAAAAGCAAAAGCAAACTACTAATAAAGCAAAACTATTATAAACAGAAAGGGGTATTTGTTGGTACGCGCTTTTTCTGGGTTCCTCTCGGTCCCTGGAAAGAGTGGCCTAATTCGGTCAAAGTGGACTCTGGCAAAGGCAATGAATAATAAATTAGAAAATATTAAATGCTAAAATAAAAGGTAAATTCTAAGAGGAAAATACCTGGTTCAATGCGATCGCCAACTGCTGATGTTTATCAACTCTGCAATACGTCACTGATCACGCGGGTGGAGATATGGGTTGTTCTGTTTACTAAATCGTCGACGGGCCAATGTCAGTAGCTCTGGGTCGCCTGAGAGTTTACTTTATATAGTTTTCCTATTTTAAGTCTATTTTCTCTAATTTCTCTAGTTCTACCGGGAGTCTGATTTCCTAATTGTACTCTAACTCTAATTTATACTATTATAACTCTAATTAATTTAGTTTTCTGATGCTACTGGGAATCTGATTAATTTAAGTATCTTAATTCTATTAGAAGTCTAATTGGTATAGTCTCCTAATTCTAAGTATCCTGGTTCCATTAGAAGTCTAATTAATTTAAGTATCCTAATTCTATTGGAAATCTAACTACTTAAAAAAGTAAGGAGGATCGGCCCCATTCCCGGGTACCCTCCATAATCTCCCTTGGGCAAATTGGGTGGCTAAGGATTGTTTTATAAATATTCGAAATTGAAGGACTATATTTGAATTGAAAAGTTAAGATTTTGAAGATCAAAATTAAGGAATTTTAAAGATTAGGATTTAAAGTTAGAACTGAGAATTATGAAAATTTAGGAATTAGAACTAGGTATTAAGAACTAAAACCTTAAAACTAGAATTAAGATTTAGAATTTAGGATTAGAATCTAGAAATTAATAACTAAAGGCTAAGAACTAGTTATATGACTGAAAACTGGAACCAGAAACTAAGAACTGGAAATTAGAAATTAGAAATAAAAAACTTGAAACTAGATTTTGAAATTAATAATTACGAATCAAAAACTAAGATCTAAAACTAGAAACTAAGAACTAGAAGCTAGAATTAAGAACTAGAAGCTAGAACTAAGAACTAGAACAAGAAATTAGAAACTAAAAGATATTACCTGAAGTTGAGCGCCGCAGAAGGAGGTCTCGAAATCCTAAGCTTGGGAGATAGGAACTCGAGGCTTGAATGTGTATTGATGTTGTTGATGTGTTTTTGGATGAGGTAGGAGGTCTATTTATAGGTGTACGGGTAATTACGCGCCCTGTAGGAGGTGCATAATTAATCGGTCAAATCTAATTACACGCCCTGTCTGGTGCACTTAATACACTTTAAATCGGTCATGAACTCAGTGAGTGGCCGACTGACTAGATCAGCCGGGTGTTCTAGTTCCAACTCACTTAGAACTAATTACGCGTCCTGTATAGCATGCGCAATCTGATTAAGTTCCATTTTACAGGTGCTTAATTGGGGAATTTGGGCGGTCATCGAAATTAGAGGCCAGGTCCAACTATGGACCAGTTACGCATTGTTTATGAGGCGCGTAATCAATTGCACGCTCCGATCAAAGCGCATAATCAGGTGATAAGGTGGTCCACAGAAAGGTGAAGATTGGTCCAAGTGGGACCAATTCGCAGTGATGGTGGGGCGTGCAATTGATTATGCGCACTGGATAGGGTACAAAATCAAGTCTTAAGGCTGTCCATGGGAAGAGAGGGTCTGGTCCAAGTGGGACCAATTGCGTGCATGTCTCCATCCGTGCAATCAATTTGCTTGCGGCTGTTAGGGTGCATAACTCAGAAGCTTCCTCGGGCTAAGTCGGGTCTGAACCACATGGCTATTGTTTCAGCCTGGGATCAACCATATACTATTGTTTCAGTACATAGTCCCATTTTTAGGGTTTTAAGGTCTTCGGAGAGGGTCAGTCCTTCTCTGAAGATCGTGGGCAAGGTCAAAGGTTGACCAAACAGGTTTGTATACTCTGAGAGGGCAAAATCGGGGTGTCTACAGTATCCCCCCAAACTAAAATATGATAATGTCCTCATTGTTTTCCAAAAATAGGGGATACTCAAAAAAATTTAATGTTACTGAATATACTTCGTGTACTGGGCTTATAATCTATAGAAGTATTCAAAAATCTCTCCCAAACTAAGTGAAATCACATTCAACGGGAATCACACATAAAGATAACATCAAAAGAAAAATTAAAACAACAAAAATAATCAAAAGAGCTACTTATATATTGAACAAAATATTTACAGATTACATTAAAAAGAAGTAAACGTGCTTACATAAAAGATTAAACCTAGGAAAAATCTAGACACGCCCTAATTACGACATTGGCCGCACTTGTCCGAGGCAAAAGATTTCTTGCATAAAGATCAGCCTTCGGCTTTTAACCACCTTTAATCAAAGTCTTATCTCCCTCTTCCTTTAGAGACTATCCACACCTTGGCAGAGTCGCATCCCCTGTATTCTAGATGTCTCTCACAAATAGAGCACATCACACACTTCCTGCTGGAGAAATACACTGCACTCTGAGAAGCGCTTTGAAGAGTGGGAAGTGAACACACCGCAATCCTCCCGCAACCTATACTAGTCCCCTGGGAAGACTATGCAAAGAGAATGTAACGCAGGCAAGGGGAGAGGATGAGCAATGGAGATGAGTGGTGAGGAAAATAAGGAAGAGATGGAAGATGGCATTAAAAATTACAACCCACCATCATCATAAAGGAACTCGCACCCGGGGATGATTGTAATGGTGTAAAGGTTAGGAAGTGGGGGAAGATGGGCCATAGGAAAGGGATTTTGGATTTGGGTTAGGTTTAGGGAAAAGGGGTTTTGTGGTGGACGATTCAGCATCATGTATGGGCTGTTGGCATTTCAAATTTTCTAATTTCTTTATGGTTGCGAAAAGCTCAGTCCTTCCTTTCTCAAGAGCATGATCAAGTCTTCTGCTGAGTTCGTCATGGTCTGTTTCTTTCGTAATAGGGTTTAGGGTCCCAGAAGAAGTAAGGTTTTGGAATGGTAAAGGTTTGTGGAAGGGTATGGATTTATAGGGAAGATGCTAGAGCTATGAACCATCACTTCGAGTTAAGTGTCAAAGTGTAGGCATTTAAGCTCGGGTAGTTAGCAAGTGGCAATATTGAATGTGATGCTTGTCTGTTTCCTCTATAATTTAATTGGGTTCGACATCCAATGTAACTGATAAGATTAGTCACTGGATTCACCTGTTCCCTAAAATTGTCGCTTACGATTCTGGAGAACACTATTGAGAATTTGTGACACTTCGATTCGTAGTCGCTATGATTCGATTTTAACAAATCATGAAATATCCTAAATCCATACCTTCAAGTGTAATATATTACATCAGAAAGGTCCGTACAATCAAATGCATTTTAGCATGTTTTAGATCGTAGGGTCTCTGAGTCTTCCTACTTAACAAAGAAAATCAAATATTGCACATATATTACAAAGGTTTGCTACAGATGAGTCGGTAGCTCGATAGGTCTTTGAGGAAGTTAGTCATACTCAGAGGGAGTTGATGTGCCTCCCATAAAGATATGTCCTCTAGGGTTTTCAACTGGCCATGATGAAGAATAGCTACTCTCTTCTCCTAATTAAAATAGCTAGTTGCCCAACTTGTGGTTCTAACTTAAAAATAGATTACTAAAGTGCGAGGAGTGGCTTCGATTGGTTCTGGTCATGCTGCTGGCAATTTCCACATGTCTGTAGCATAGCATCCTTTATCACAATAATATGGTCTTGAACTCTTGTGGGGAAAAAAGGTACAACAGAGTGCTAAGGATCCTCCTGAGATGGGCCATGGTTAGAACCACAAGCTTCTACTTTTTGAGATGTTGGATGCGATTTTATACCCAACAGAGACTGAAATTTTATCTTCCAAAGCTTTAACTTTGGGAGGAAATTCATCATTGACTTTAATTCATAAAATCTTCCCCGCTTAGGAGGCTTATTCCTTAAAGTCTCCGAATCAGTCTCCTTCGATGCATGGTTTTACATTGGTTCCTCTCGTAGGGTCTCAAAAAGTTCTCAAGCATCCTCTGCAGTCAACGTACGAAACATTCCTCCACAAGCAACATCAATCATGTGACAGGTTTGTTCATTAAGGCCCTCATAGAAATCAAGCACTATTTGCTAGCGCGGGACCTCATGATGAGGGCACTTGTTCAGAAGCTAGTTAAGACGCTTCCAACTTCCCTCAAAAGATTCTTTCAAAATTTGATGAAATACTGTGATAATCTTTCAGATTTGATTCATTTTACTAATTGGGAAGTACCTTGTAATGAATTTTGTTTGTAATTCTTCCAAGCTAGCAATTGTGTTGCTGGGTAAAGAATTCAGCCACTGCTTTGCCCTCTCTTTAAGGGAGAACGGGAAGAGCCTCAAGCGAGTGGTCTCTTCTGACAAGTTTTAAATTTTAACAATTGCACAGATATCCAAAAAACTCATTATATGCATATATGGGTCCTCCTCACCAAACCCATAAAAGATAGGAAGTGGTTGAAGGGCACTGGGTTTGATTTCAAAGGTTCCATCGCCGGATACAGGGGGTACTTGAATACATGAGGGAGGTGTAAGAGGTGTCAATGTATAATACTCTCTCATTGTTTTAGCCATGAATTGGTCTTTCTACGCCATAGTAAATGGAATTAGAAATAGAGCAGGATGGCTAGAATGATGATTAAATATGTCTATTTTCATTTTAGTTATATATGATTTTTATTATAGAAAATAGGGAGAAAAAACTTTTGAGCCTCTAGCTTCTCTTGTAAGAAAAAGTGTTGAAACCTTTGATTCGCTGCTAGAATAAACCTGTAAAAGGTTAAGAAGTGATTAAAGAAAAATAAAAATATAAAGAAAAATAATGCTTTTCAAAACAATAACAAAAAAAAATAAAACCCGCTTCCCCAGTAGTGGCGCCAAAACCTTGTTCGGGCTTTTATTCGTACTAAGTCTTAACCTATTGCAAGCACACAATGGAAATTGTAGCACTAGTATAGGATCATTCCCATGAGGAAGGTGATTATTCTTATATGTTCGTGCTTTTAAAAAAATTTATTTGTCTTTTAAGAACCTAAACTACTGGAGAAATATAAATAAACGAAGGGGTTATTTCAACTAACTACAGAAAATAAATCTAAATCCTCCTCATTCCAGATTATGGTCGTCAATCACAATCCTTCAGATCTCGGATGATTATAAAATAAAGTACTATTACACCATATCTCAGTCCTCTAGAATTTGGGCATCAATCAAAAACTAGAATTCCTTAACATAGATTAATACTAATCAATAATCTTTCTAAAATTTGGGCGTCAATGAAACTAACGAAAATTGAAGATGGAGAAGTAACCTATTACACTAATCCGCAAATTCTCAATCTGAGTTGTCAATTCAAATAAAAAACTTTTAGCTGCTTATAAAGCAGTAAAAATGCATGAAAATAAATTTAAACTAGAAAATAATAAAAGGATCTTTCATCTTTCAGTCGCAAGAGTTAATTGCTTCTGAGAAACTACAGATACTCTACTCTAATCTTCCAGCTTTCGATCACAGGCATCAATTTCTCTCGAGAAACCTTCGATATCTAAACTACTCCACTCTACTTTTGATCGGAAGAAAACCCAACCTCAGTCTTCAATTGATGCTGAGCATTCCTTCGATAAAGAATTCCTATGTCGAGCCCTCTTATTTATAGATCATAAGGGATTGGTTTACATTATTGAAGTCCTAATAAAAGAAAACTTCAAATAAAATATTCCTAAAATAACTATACTTTTAATCCTAGTTCTTCCTTGCTCTGGATGATAGATGCATGTAGAACTTTTTTCCCTGATTTTAGCAGCAGAGATCTTCTAGGTTCTTTCGCCAATCTTCTCAGATCCATAAGTTGCCAAACTTCTAATTCGAGAAATCTTCTAATTCTATGCATGGTGGTGTAGACTTCACATGATTAGCAGCATGAGCTTCATTTCACACTTTCATGTCTATAATTGTTCTTCTTTTTGTTCTATTTTTGCTCTTTCGAACGTTCGTGATTTTACTTTGGTTCCTCCAATCATAGCTTTTTTCGTACGTTCGTGAATCATGATTATTTTTTCTTCTTTATTTTTTACTCGTTCGAGATTTACGTTCGTTCGATATTTCTCTTTCTTGGCTTATTGGCTGATCCTTCATTTGATTGGATCGTTTCTTCGCACGATCGTAGTTTGTGATTGGATGATAGATGCTTTTTGAGTTCATTTTGGAAAAGATTAACACTTCGACTCTATTCTACTCACTATTCTAAATATCGGCACATAACATCTCATTAGTAACAAGCTAAGGTCTAGCATCACTAAGTTAAGGGTAGTAAAGTGGTATATTTTGCGACTGATCAGTTTCTGGGGTATGCGGCTGCTATAACATATGGTCCCTCCCAATTCAATTCTAGTTTTCCTTTTAGATTAGCATGCTTGGAGGGCATCATTTTCTTCAAGACTAACTCTCCAATCTTGAAAGTTCGCTCGAGAACTTTCGTATCGTACGCCCTGGCCATTCTCCTCTGATATACTTGCGCATGGTCGGCTACCCTTAAACGCGTCTCATCGAGTTGCTCAAGCTGAGAGAGCAGTGCAACTCTCCTTTCATCTATGGATAGCTGATATCAAGCTGAACGTGTAGAGATGGTACTTGTATCTCATAAGGTAAAACTACCATCATCCCATATGTGAGAAGATAAGGAGTTTGGCCAGTGGCTGTGCGAATAGAAGTCCTACGGGCCCAAAGTACTTCTGGTAATCGCTCAGGCCAATTGGCTCCATTGCTCGTCTCCACTATCCATTTTAGAATTTGAATTAGTATTTTGTTTATGACTTCTGCTTGCCCATTCCCTTAAGGGTAGAAGGGTGATGAGTGTTGCAGGTTGATGTCATATTTCTAGCAAAGTCTCTTCGTCTTCTCAGCGACGAATTGAGGGCTGTTGTCGGTGACGAACATCTTAGGCACCCCAAACCTTGTGATGATGTTCCGAATATTAAACTTCACACATTAAAGCAGTGATTCTGACATATGACTCGGCTTTCGCCCACTTGGTATAGTATTCAGTCGCAGTGAGAATGAAGGCATGCTTGTGCGTGTTCCTGACTGTGTCTGTGAAGGGTATAATAATGTCAAAGGCCCACATCGAGAATGGCCATGGTGAGGTTATGGGTGGGATTTAGTGCGACTGACGGGGCTTTGATGAGTGCAGCATGCTCTTGACATTGTTGGCAACATTTGATGAAGACGTGGCAATCCCTCGACATTGTGGACCAGTAGTAGCCTTGTTGTATAATTTGGTCTGTGAGTCTCTGTCTACCAGCATGGGCACCACAGGCACTAACGTGTACTTCCCGGATGATGTATTGTCCTTCAGCCTCTGTGACACACCGTAGCAGTACTCCTTTAGTGAAGGCTTCATTGTATATTACTTTGCCTAGGATGCAAAATCTGGCACATCGGTTCCTTATGATCTCCCACTCAATCCTTGTGGTGTAAGGAGGGATATGTTAGTGTTTTCAAAAGTTTCAGATGTCGTAATACCATGGTTGTCCATCTTCAATTGATGACTGCTGAAATCTGAAGGTTGTGATGGTAGCCTCTATCTTTGTGGGACCTTCTGAAGCAGATGCTTCTTCATGCTTGATGGTCTTCGAGAGAACCGACACACGAGACTACCATCATTGTTGTTGACTGGGAAGTCAAGCTTGAAATCTTTAGGTATGATGACTCCTTCTAGGCCTAATAAGACTATCTCGATGTCTTTTCCTTTCTAATTAAGAGCGCCGTCAAAATATAAAGTCCATGAGGTTTTGTTGGGCTCTTCTTCTTGGACTGAAAGTAAGTCTTCATTGAGAAAGTCTGTATGCACTGGCTCATTGCTCGGGAGTGGAAGATTCGCCAGGTAATCGGCGATCGCTTGTCCCTTGATTGACTTTTGTATGACATAGTTGATGTCGAACTCTTATAGTAGCATGTACCATCGAGCAATCTTTCCGGATCTGGCGGGCTTCTCGAATATGTACTTCAGAGGATCCATGTGTGCTAGTAATATTCTCTTGTGAGCTCCAAAGTAATGGCATAGTTTTGTTGAAGCCCATACTAGTGTTAGGCAAGTCTTCTCCAATGACACATATTTCTCTTCGTACTTGACCATCGTCCAGCTAAGGTAGTAGATGGCCTTCTCCTTCTTCCTGTCTTCATCGTGCCATCCTAGAATAAATCCCATTGCTTTATCATTTACTGAGGCGTGTAATATCAAGGGTTTTCCTAGAATTGGTAGTGATAGTATCGGAGGGTTAAGGAGGTACTTCTTGACATTGTCGAAGGCTTGCTAACACTGGTCATCCCATATGTACTTGGCTCCTATTAATCAGTAAAAAATATCATTTTTTACCTCCTAACCTGACCTTTGATGGACCTCCAAGCTGATTAATAAGGTGTTTTGAGTATTATTTTGTAGTTGGCAATGATGTACAACAAAGTGCAGAAAGCTATGCATAAAAGGCCAAAAAGGAGAGAAAGCAGAGTCAACCCTTGACTGGTAAAGAGACACAGGCCTGACAGTTGATGTCATCAGTAGTAAAGGCTCACAATAAGGTGAATTCGAGCAGTTGAAGAACCTCTTGAGAGGTGTCCGAAAGTTGCACTAATGAACTCGAGCAGTCCAAGGAAGAATTCGAGAGGTTGCCTAAAGCATTTGAGGAAACTTGAGCAAATCGCTAAACCTATCGAGTAGTTCAGACTGAAGAAGAGGCACCTGTCGACCAATGCACTTGAACCTCTCAAGAGGTTACCTAAAGCATTAACCATCCTCATGAAGTAAAAGGTGCTGAAATGAACTTGTCAAAGAACCTATTGAGAAGATCCTTAAACCTATCGAAATGTATCTCCAGGAGCTGTGACTTGTTAAAGAACCTATCGAGAAGATCCTTCAACCTGTCAAAAGGTATCTCCAGGAGCTGTGACCTGTAGAGAACCTGTCGAGAGGTATTTTGAACCTCTCGAGATGTGAATTTTGGTCTTCCCACATGTCAATTGAGAGTGCTAGACATTCAGTAATTTGATGCACGTGTCCAGAGGCTGTTTGACAGCTTTGGAGGATATTTTTGGAATGCAAATGGCACAAATAAGAACTACCTAACTGCATCACGTGAGCTCAATTAGTTCTAACAAGATTTTTGGAATTTTTGGAGGAAATGCAGCCACCTCATCAAGTCTGGTAATAGAGTTGATTCCTCTCTTCTCTGATTGGTCAAAACATATATGAGGCACTTGGGAATTTGTATAAATAGGGGAGAATACAACAACGGAGGGCATCGAGAGTTTGAGCAAGTTTGAAGGATTTTTTTCTCGCCTAAATTCTAATCTTCTTCTCTCCTTTCTATTCTCTCTTTAGCCCAACCATGGTTGGCTAAATTCCTCTAACAGCTAGGGTGAAGTTAGATCTGTAAATTTAGTGGTGAGATAGCATTGTATGAGGATTGGAGAGTGCAGAGACTATAGATCCGAGAGTAGTTTGTTGCAAGTTGTGTTAGATCAATGAATTGCTGAGTTTTAAAGTTTCATTTAATATGTAGATCTTTTGATTTCCATCAAATTTCTATACGTTTTATGCTCCTATGGATGCTTGAGCTTGTAGCCTTGCATCCATAGCATCTGTAGTGGTTTTCTTGCTCTAAATTTAGTCCCCAGTGATTGGATTATATCCATGGGATACTCTGTGACCATTCGAGTGGACGGAATATACCCCTAGGACTAATCCATATCTCAAGGCAGATCTGGATTGTTCTACCTTTCATTTGAGCTTGTAGCCAAATGAAGGATGGCTACAGATCCATCCTCTGCTTTGTTGTCTGACAAATCAATTTCACAGTGAGACTGATCCCAAGCTGTTAATTCTCCACATTTGATTTGTATTTCACCAAAACTTTTGCTCTTTTCATCAAATCTTTCTTTTGCTCACCTCTGGTTTATTTGTTTATAATTAGATTTAATATCTTATTGTTCTTAGTTTAAAGTGACAACCAAACTCTTTCTCTCTTTCTATTTTTCCTTGCTTTTGGGTTAGAATAGAAATAGGTTTCCAGATCTATAGCAGATCTGGAGACTTACAAAATCTAGATCACATTTCCCTGTGGACTAATCCGTACTTACTTTAAAACTTGCTACAACAGCCCTGTATCTTGCAGGCAGTGTTTTTGTGCTGAAATTCATTCCATTTCACTTTATTTTTTGCTATATTTTCCAACCATTTTTACAATAAAAATTTGTTAGCACAAATAATCCAACAAGTTTTTGGTGTCACTACCAGGGAACTGTAGTTCTAAGTTTGGTAAATTTGAGTTTTATTTAGAATTTTTTTTTTGTAATTGCAGTAATAGAATTAATGTTGTTGTAGTTTTGTAGTTTGTTGAATTTGATTTTAGGACTGAAGCTGTAGCTAGGAGAGAAGTTCATAGGGTGCAGCTGGAGCACATCTTGCTTGAGTTTGCATTTCCTTCTCCTTTGTTTCTATTTTCATTTTTATAATTCTTTAAATCCAGCAGTTCTGCTGTGTTTGTTTTTGTTTTTGTTTTTATTTCTACTATAATTTTTCTATTTTGTTGTGTTTTGTTTGCTGAAATCTATTCTGCTGTGTGTGTATGATTGGTAGAAGATCCCTCAACCCCGAGATTGTCCCTTAAACTTTTGAAGTTGAGAGGATCCTTAGACTTAGGCATCCCCCACACACACCTATTGTTATTGAGCTAGCTGTCCATGCTCCTAGCAGAAGCCACTAAATTGTGATTTTTTCCTTTTTCACTAAAAGACAAAGCTAGAACATGGCTCTCCATGCTCTCAGCAAACAACATATAATCTTGAAATGATCTCCAATGCCAATTCTTGGCTAAATTTTTTTCTGTGTAAAACCAGTCAATTGAGGAAGAGCATAATTTCCTTTGCTCAATTCTCAGCTGAGGATTTCCATTAGGCATGGGAGAGGTTTAAGGAACTATTGAGGCAATGCCCACACCATCAAATTCCTTAGTGGCAACTTGTCCAAAGCTTCTACCAAGAAATTTATCCTAAGAGCAAGGATATGGTGGATGCCTCATGTGGGGGTACTTATCTCCACAAGCCTGCTGATGAGGCTTGAGAGCTTTTCGATGTAATCAATGAAAATTCCATGCAGCAAGAGTCTCTATCTCGCAATGACATTGAGACTCCAGCTAAAATGATAAAGGAAGCCACCTCTAGAGGAAGGATGTATGAGGTCAATGTGTCCAATGACCTAGAAAGAAAGGCGGACAATTTAAGCCTGAAATTTGATAAGATGATGAGTGTGATGCAACCTAGAATGGTTGCACATATTGAGGAGGCATGTCTGATATGCCAGTCACCTTCACATTCATTGGTGGACTGTCCATCAGCTAGTCAGTACCCAGAGCTGGTCATGGAGCATGCCAATGCTGGTCAATCCTATGGGCAGCAACAACCTGCTAGGTATCCATGGAGAAACCATCCCAATTTGAGATGGAGGCAAGATAATTTTTAACCCCAGCAGTAGCACTCTATGCCTTATAGGCCTACTCAAGCATACCAATAGAATTTTTTCTCAAAGCCTCAGTACCAACAACCTATGGTTTAGCTAATGGCTTAGCACAACACTCAAAGTTCACCAGCACCACCACCATAAGTCAGAGCCCCTTCTTTTGAGGAGCAAATTTTATCTTCATTACAGAACCTGAGCTCCTTATCATAAACCGTGCACTCTCATAGCCAGAGTATTAAAAAGATAGAGGACCATCTTGGACAACTATTTAATACTTTAGCTAGGAGAGAAGAGGGCAGACTACCAAGCCAGTCAATGAATGATCCTAAGGGCTAGTATATGATGGGTGAATCTTCTTCAATTCATGAGGAAGCTAAAGCCACACTACTTTGAGAAGTGGCAGGCTGGTGGATAACCATGTTGATGGTGAGATCACAAGGAGTGTAGCATAAGAGAAACTAGTCCATCATGACAGTATGCAGCAGGAAGAACATATGAAAAATAAAGGAGCTGCTGTTGAGTCCCAATATAAAAATGAAAATCAAAACAAAGAAAAAATAGATAAAAGTGCAAAGGCAGCAGATGAAATCTCAGCAGGATTTCATCTGCCATTTCCTCATGCTCTTCAAGCTTCTTCTCTTTTTGATACGGGAAATGTTAAAGTGTAGGAAATGATGGAGGCCTTTAAGCAGGTAAAAATTAATTTACCTCTGGTTGATGCCATTAAGCAGGTCCTAGCCTATGCAGAGTTTTTAAAAGATTTTTGTACTCACAAAAGACAGTCTAGGATTCAGTTATCCAAGATAATTTTTGCTACTGAAAAAGTAAAACAAATTTTGTCTATTGGTATCCCAACTAAACTCCAAGACCCTAGAGTTCCTACAATCGCTTGTATCATTGGAGACCACACCATAGAGAAAGCTCTCCTAGATTTGGGGGCAAGTGTTAACCTACTTCCATATTCTGTGTATGAGAAGTTAGGCTTGGGGGAGTTAAAGCCCACACATGTTATTTTATAACTGGCTGACAGATTTGATAGAAGACCTGTGGGCATCATTGAGGATGTGCTAGTTGGGGTAGAAAAATTTTTCTACCCTACAAATTTCCTGATTTTAGATATGCAGCCTACTAGATGCACTACCCCTATCCCTGTCATTCTGGGTAGGCCATTTTTGGCCACTACCAATGCCTGCATACAATGTAGATCAAGGGTAATGGAAATGACTTTTGGAAACATGAAGGTGAAGCTCAATGTTTACAATGCTGCAAATCAACCACACCTTGATAGTGAGGATTGTTTCATGGTAGATGTCATTGATGAGCTTGTTGAGGAGACTATGCCTAAGCTGCTAAATTGAGATGATGTTTTTAAAGAATTTGAGGAGATTTTGACTGAGACTATTGAAGGGAAGGCTCCCACACATTTGAGTGAAGAGGAGAAAACCTTGAACTCTTCAGTAGGGACAACAAGGTATTCTCATTGGAAACCTGCTGTGGTACCTCTCCCTATACCCTTTAAGGCACCTTTGATGCCTTCTCTTGTTAGTCCACCTGATCTGGAGCTTAAACAACTCCCAAACACTCTCAAATGTGCATTTTTGGAGCAAGTTAAAAAACTGCCTGTGATTGTTTCTTCTTCCCTCACTGAGGAATAAGAAGAAAAACTGCTTTATGTGCTAAAGAAGCATAAGAGGGCAGTCGGATGGACTATTACTGATTTGGGGGGATCAATTCAGCTATGTGTACATACAAGATTCATTTGGAAGAGGGTTCCAAATCCTCTAGGGAGATGCAGAGAAAGTTAAATTCTCATATGCTAGAAGTGGTGATGAAAGAGGTGGTCAAATTACTTGATGCTGGAGTAATCTACCCAATTTCAGATTCTGAATTGGTGTCACCTACACAGGTGGTACCTATGAAGTCTGGCATCACTGTAGTGCCCAATGAGTCTGGAGAGTTAATGCCAACCAAGGAGGTCACTAGTTGGAGGGTTTGTATTGACTACAGAAAATTAAATTCCAAGACTAGGAAGGACCATTTCCCACTGCCCTTTATTGACCAGATTCTGGATAAGCTAGAAGGCAAAGCTTATTATTACATTCTTGATGGATACTCTAGTTACAACCAGATCCCTGTGTATTCACAAGATCAAGAGAAAACACCATTTACTTGTCCCTTTGGCACATTTGTTTACAGAAGGATGTCATTTGGACTGTGTAATGCTCCTGCTACTTTCCAGAGATGCATGTTTGCAATTTTTTCTAATATGTTAGACAAGCTTTTAGAAATTTTTATGGACGATTTTTTTGTGTATAGTGATGATTTTTATCAGTGTTTGCATCATCTCTCCCTTTTTCTTCAGAGATGTGAGGAAACCAGCCTAGTGTTGAGCTGGGAAAAGAGCAATTTCATGGTTACCCAAGGAATTGTTCTTGTTCATGTGGTTTCTAAAAAGGGGATTGAGGTGGACAGAGCAAAGATTGATCTAATCTCACATTTGCCCCCTCCAAAAATTGTTAAACAAGTCAGATCATTCCTTGGGCATGCTGGTTTCTACAGAAGATTCATCAAGAATTTTAGTAAAATTACTAAACCTCTATGTCACCTGTTGTGTCAGGATGTATCCTTTGTATTCACTACTGAGTGCTTAAATGCCTTTGAGGTTTTGAAAAATTTCTTGACTTCTGCCCCTATCATCTAAGCCCCAGATTATTCTCTCCCCTTTGCGCTCATGTGTGATGCTTTGGATTTTGCAATTGGTGTAGTTTTGGGGCAAAGGAAAGATAAACTACCCAATGTAGTTTATTATGTCAGCAAGACATTGATCGATGCTCAGTTGAACTATATCACCACTGAGAAAGAGTTGCTAGCAGTTGTCTTTGCCTTGGAAAAATGTAGACCTTATGTTTTAGGGTCTAAAATTATTGTTTTCACTGACCGCTCAGCCCTGAAGTACTTGTTGTGTAAAAAAGAGGCCAATCCAAGGTTGATTTGATGGATCCTCCTACTGTAGGAGTTTGATTTAGAGATCAAAGTTAAAAAGGGTGTGGAAAATGTGGTTGCAGACCACTTGTCTAGAATTTTAATGGCTAACTATGCAGACATGCCTGTGAATGCTTCTTTCCCGGATGAGCAACTATTTGCAATCACTGTGAGTGTACTTTGGATTGCAAACATTGTGAATTATCTTGTTACTGAAAGGATTCCCCCACAATAGCCCAAGATGGACAAAGACCTGTTCTTCGCTCAGGTAAAATATTTTATGTGGGAGGATCCTTACCTGTACAAGTGTTTTTCAGACTAGATTGTGAGAAGGTGTGCTCCCGAAAGTGAGTTTCACAGCATTCTTTCAATGTTCCATGAATAGGCCTGTGGAGGTCACTTTAGTGGGAAAAAGACAGCAGCAAAAGTGTTGCAATGTGGGTTTTATTGGTCCTCTCTGTTAAAAGATGCCCATCTACACTGCAAAGCTTGTGCAAGTTGTCAAAGGATGTATGGCATATCAAAGAGAGACTTAATGCCACTTCAACCCATCCTAGCTGTGGAGCTGTTTCACATATGAGGATTGATTTCATGGGCCCTTTGCCCCCTTCCATGGGTTATAACTTTATCCTTATAGCTGTGGATTATGTTTCCAAATGGGTGGAAGCAGTTGCTACAAGGAAAAATGATCACAAGGTAGTCCTAAAATTTGTCAAGGAAAATATTTTCTCTAAATTTGGCACTCCTAGAGCCATCATCAGTGATGGGGCAACCATTTTTGCAACAGACACTTTGAGAGTTTGCTCAAGAAGTATCTTGTTACACATAGGATTACAACTCCCTACCACCCACAGACCAGTGGGCAAGTTGAAATTTGTAATAGGGAGATTAAGCACATCTTGGAGAAAACTGTGAGGACTGACAGAAAGGATTAGGCAGTGAAGTTAAATGATGCATTGTGGGCATATAGGACTGCCTATAAGACCCCAATTGGAATGTCCCCATTCAAGTTAGTATTTGGCAAAGCTTGTCATTTGCTAGTAGAGTTAGAACACAAAGCTTACTGGGCAATTAAAACCTTAAATGCTGATCTAACTACTACTGGTGCAAGCAGGAAACTACAGTTGTCTGAGTTGGAAGAAATTCGATTAGATGCTTATGCAAATTAAAGGATTTACAAAGAGAAGACCAAGGCTTTCTATGACAAAAACCTTCTTAAGAAGGAATTTGTTAAGGGCAATAAGGTATGACTTTTTAACTCCAAACTTAAGTTTTTTCAAGGAAAATTAAAATCCAGGTGGGATGGACCTTACATTGTGTTGCATGTATCCCAATCTGGAGCTGTTGAGATTATGCACCCCACTAATGGAAGAATCATGAAAGTGAATCGTAAAAGGCTAAAAATTTGTGTTGAAAATATAGTGGAGCCTAGTGAAACCATTGACTTTCAAGAACCTTCCAATGTTCAATAATCTTCAATCTTGTATTGTATGTACTATAGCTGTCTTGCACTACTGTTTTTGCTATTTTTTCTATTTTAATTTAGTAGTTTTTGTTTAGTTTTGTTTTATCTGTATCGTGTCTGCGAAATGGTGGGTTCTGAAATATTCTTATGTCTGGGTAAAACGTTAGCTTTTGTTGGTGCTGAGGTGGAATTTTGACTGATAGATGAATTGTGGACAATATATATGTAAGGGGTATACATTACTGCAAAACTAAGACCTGTCGATAGGTTGAAACTACAATTCGATAGGTTCTGAAGATATTTTAATTGAAGTCGACAGGTTCTGAGTGCC
The DNA here is from genome assembly GCA_021018995.1 of Chloranthus sessilifolius. Lineage (NCBI taxonomy): Eukaryota > Viridiplantae > Streptophyta > Magnoliopsida > Chloranthales > Chloranthaceae > Chloranthus > Chloranthus sessilifolius. Next base: position 148,493,960 of record CM037584.1, on the reverse strand, counting down.
TGTCGTGAGGTTTGGGAAATACTCGAAGAATTCTTTCTTCAATTTTCTGACCCTTCGATAGGTTGAAACTACCCTTCGATAGGTTGATGTGAACTACTCACAAACATCTTGAGAAGTATGTTGTTGAAACATTCAACCTGTCGAAGTCGTATTTGTTTCTTTTAATACCTTTTGACAGGTCTATTTTGGGCATTTTCTGCTTTTGCTCAAAACCCCTCTTTTCTTCTTCACGAAAACTGCTCTCTGCTCCTCCATTGTCCAGCTCACTAGTTACCCTTCCATCTACTCTTTGTTCTTGCCAGTTGGTTCACCATTGAAAAGTCATCATTTTCCACCTAGTTGCTTCTGGTTTGGAACATTGTGCTTCATTTGCAGAGAAACCCTAGTTTTTGGGTAAGTTCTTCCCCATCTCAGGTAAATTCAAATGTTGTGGTTCTTTATTTTTTAGGAAGTTTCTTAGCCTGGGAAATTATTTGAAGCGAAGAAGAGATTATGATGTGATTGTTGAGAGAAATTAGTTAAGGGTCGGTGTTTTAATGGCTGGCCCCAACCAATTTGAAGATACCCTGACCAACTTACTCCAATCTCCTCCCAAATCCACTAGAAAATCCAGTAGAATAGCTTCCTCTAAGCCTCAAGTAGACCCACCTGAAAAAAGGAGGCTGAGTATGCCACCCAAGAAATCTCAGAAATCTAAAAAAGCTAAGACCAGTGAACAGAGCAGTGAGGAGGTACTTATGCTACCTGAGCTTGTGCCTGAGTTAGATCCTCTCACAACTCCTAATGAGTTTATGGATGCTTTGAGTCTGCTACCTGAGACAACTTTTGATATACCTTCTTTCACTCAGGTAGAGGAAAGTAGTGGCATTATGGCCTACTAGGAAAAGGCTTCTCTGAAACCTCTGGTGACACCATTGAAAGAGAAGGTGTACCCCAGATTGGTGAAACTGTGGTATTAGAATATAAGGGTGAAGAGGACTCCTGGCACAACTGACCCTGTGCTTGTCGTCTTGGTTGACAATTGGGAGAGTGTAGTGGATTTCAAAGACATTGGATTAGTGTTGGGAATTCCATTCCAATATGGCCCATCTATCAGTTTAGGAGTCCCTGACTATTTAGGAGTATCCTTTAGGGACATGGCCTTTCATTTGACCCAGGGTATTGTTGGATCTGGAGAATCCTTGATGAGGAGAGATTTGGACCTCAATCTATTATTCATGGATACTTTGCTGAGGAAAAATGTGTTTGTGAGTGGGCATCAGCAGGAAAGAAGGCCCTTAATTTTTTCTCTAAGGGGCAATTTTTCAATGCCCCTGAGATGATCTTTAATGAGATGGTTGATGTGCATGAAAAAATCAAGAAGAGATAGATTGTGCTAGGTTTACCATACAGCAGAATCCTTACTGCTTTGCTGAAAAAAGGGAAGTATGTGTTCAAGAAGGAAGAGCCAACTGAGGACCTGCCTCCTATGGCATTTGGAAAGAAGTCATGGTCAACCACCATGACCATGATAGGGGAGAAAAAGAAGCAGTCTGAGGGTCCTTCCAAGGAAGCTACTGTGGTCACCACCTCTACTGCCAGTTTCGTACTACCCACCATTCCCACTCCTATTCTGTTATCTTCCATGCCTATCAGTTCCACTTCCATACCTTCCACACCTGGGTCAGCTCCTTCTGTTTTCACATTCCCAATTACCTTACCTACCCCTCCCATAAATATCACATACCAGAGAAGAACCCTTCACCCTGGCCCAGCTACCATTGCACCAAGCCTTTCTTTACCTCCTCTAAGACCTTTTCCACCCCCAGTAGCCACCTCTATACCAGACCTCCCAACTACATCCTATCTCATACCAGACCCCCCAATTACATCCTATCTCACACCAGACCCACCATCCCCTATCATATACACTGACAGTGAGCCGATGGCCACTGCCATAGAACAAACCACCACCACCACTGAAACACCCACCACCCGGGCAACCACTGACTCATTTAAACCCATTACCTCCTCTACCCATTCCATTCCATTTTCCCCCACCCATGACCATGACCTCCTCACAACTGAGGGGTACTCTGCCGTGATGGACTCCATAGTGGGGGACATCAGGCATGAGTTCACACCTCTCCCTGACTCCCCACAGCCTACCCACTTTCACCATGCTCCTACTTACCCTTTCCATCCAATCCCAACCACCCCTCCTACAGTCCCTATCATTCCTTACCATATACCCCAAATACTTTCGCTCCTTACCTCTATCCAGACCTAGCTCCTGACCAATACTGAAAATCAGTCCACCATATAGGCCAATCTCCATTCCATCCAATCAGCCATACATACTTTCCACCCTATAACCCATCAACCTACACTACTATCTATTCCCACACCACCTATGTCACCCCAGCCTTCTACCTCAGTGGCCACAACAGATGATGCCACAGAGACTGAGATAGAAGAGTTGGATCCTTATTCCATCCACCTCCACTACTTCCACACAGACAGATTTTGAGGTGGAGGAGGTACCTCCTATTTTTCTCATCTTCACCTCTACCTCCACTCAAACAAACCCTAAACCAGAAGTCCTGCTCCCTATCCTACCTTCCACTACCTATTCCTCCACCCAAACTGATCCTGAGGTAGAGGAGCTATTACCCATCTTTACCTTCACCTCCACTTACACCTAAACTGACCCCAGTGGGGAGGAGCTGACATCCACCCTTCCACCTCCATAATCTATCTCATCATCCTCATCCACTCCCTACCCTATATTTGAGGACTCTATTGAAAGGGCCATTGTTCCTGCTTCCTCCAATCTCATGCCATCATTCTCCACCCTCACTCGAGCTATGGCTGCCAACCCCTATATCATGAGAGATGTCAAGAGAGGGGTAGTTGAGCTTAGCACTAGGGTCAAGCAACCATTACTAGTTGAGATTGCCCAGCTACAGCTGGATCATAGAGTTGAAAAGAAGAGATTGGAGCAAGTAGTGTTGCAATCCCTAAATTTATACCAAGTGTACAAGCAGAAATTAGAGCTGTTGGCAAAGCTTGCAGACACCCTCCAAGCAATCATCTCAGTCATGTAGCCGCTCTCATCAGCAGAAGTGTCCATCAGGAACCTTCTCCACAACAGAGCAACACCAAGCCCAAGAAGCTAGCTGCAAAAAGAACCAAGGTTGGTGCTGCTAGTGCTGACACAGTTAAAAATGAGAAGAATAAATATGATGAAAAATATGCCTAGACCCTGATTTTGTCTTGAGCTCAGACTCACATTAGCTTTAGGATTTGTTTAAGTCAGCTTGTACTTAGGTTTTACACACTTGTCTCTTGTTTGTTAAATTATAGTGTTTTGTATATATTTCTTATGAATGCATTTTTTTTTGTCCCTTTCTTGCATTAGTTTTGCTTCTTTTCTGCATGTTAAGTGCTTTGTGTGTTTTGTTTTATAATTGTTCTCTACTACCCCTGATGACTTACTCTTTCCAACATTGAGGATAATGTTCATCTTAGGTTTGGGGGTATGACAGGGTGTGCTAATGGAATAGTTAATGCTAGTGTAGCAGTGTTGGATAAATTTGAATAAATAAAGTGAATTCCCACCTGATTTTTGCAAAAAGAGGAAATTAAAACAAAATTAGAACTAAAATCTGTTGTAAATCTAACACTTTCATGAAGCAAATGTCAAGAAATTTTTCACAATTGGTGCTTAGTGAACCAGAAAAGAGAGAAATTGTAAGGATATACCCCAGGAATTTAATGGAAGACCATACCCAGTGAAATTTGGGCCTATAAAGAATTCAATAAAGAGTGTTTTGGTAATTTTTCTGCTCCAAGGACTGATTGAACCTACTCTTTTTCACTAGAAGTTGTGCACTCCAAGTTGAAACAACTTGACAATACTCATGATACTAAAGACATGATGTAAGGCCTTCATTTGGACAGTTTGAGCCTAAAAATCCATACCCTTTGAACTGCCCTATGCACACACAATTTGAGCCTTGAAAATTCCTATTTTCTTTGACAAAAAACTAGAATACTTGAACCTAAAACACATTATCTTAATTCAGCTTGACCCTCACTCTGAGATTTCAGAAGGTAAAGTAGAAGATGTTGAAGAAAGAAGAGTTGGGTTTGTGTTATTCACTGAAAAGTATCACTTTTCACCTCTTAACCTACCCTTTGATAGACCTTGAAGCAGAATAATATTCATTTGTTAAGTATATTTTATAGTTAGCAATAATCTGTACAGCTTAATACAAAATCTCTGCTTTGTGGTCCAAAGAAGAGAGAGAATACATGCAAGGATGACAGCTGAGCCAAAGCCTAAGGGAACACCTTGGTAGTACTCACCAGGATGACTTGCTGGTCATCATTGACTAAAGTCTAGCAGATGGATAAGGTTAGCTGAGAATGGAGAAGACTATAACAGCAGCAAGTGTAATGCATCAAAGTATCAAAAGACAGATCTTGCAGAGTTGAGGAGCTTCCTCGCGAAGCTAAGGATGAAGTAGAAGATGCCATCGCATAGATGGGGCGTGCAGTCAAGAGGAGAGCTGTAAAGACATCATGAAGATCTTGCAGTTTAAGATCCTCAAAATTTGCCATCACAAAATTCTCACAGAGATCAAGCCTTAAAATAGCCGCACGTAGAACTTAGCGAGTTTATATGTATACTGAATAAAATTTACCTCACAGAGTTCTTGCATGGCCAAAGAAGAGAGAGGCGCCCAGAATTCTCCTCACACAAATCTCACGCACTCTGAAGCCTTACTAGTTACTATGCGAGCACAGGAACATACCTGCGCAAGTACTCAGCGAGAGAGAGAGAACTTCTAAAGCTCTACTGTGCGAGAAATCTAGGCACGCCAGATCATCTGCGGCGACTTTTACAAAGGAATCAACTGCGATTAATCGAAGGTTTCTTTGTGCGGTGAGAACTTCCCACCAGCCAAAGGCTACTCCGCGAAGGCTCTGTAGCTGCGCGAATGAATTAATGCATATGCCAGCCCAACGAAGCACGATTTCCCCACTTCTCAGTTTGAACAAAAGGACCTTTTAAGAATTTTCAAAGGCTAGGGCACACTTCTCAAGGTATGGATCTTGAGGTGCACATTTCAAGGTACTCAAGGGTCGTAATAGTGCCACGTCTGTTGAAAAAAAAAACTATGGTTAATCCCTTCAGAACTAAGGCCGCATGGACAGAGTATATAAGCTACACTTAGAGTTTAGTTTTAATCATCAATCCTTCCTTCATCCTTTATCGACTAAGAGTTCCAGCAGGATAGGGTTAGGGTTTGATCATCTCTTTTTTATTATTTTTCTTCTCTCTTAGCCCAACATTTGCTGGCTAATCCCCTTGTAAGTAGTTAGGCTTAGTTTTATTTCAATTTTGTAATAGGTTTTGTATACATTAAGATTTTTGATAAACAGTTGTGTACAGGCTGCAGCCTGTAGGCAGTTCATTGTAAGGTTTGCTTTTATTAATGGATTGCTATTTTAATGACTAATTAAATCTAAAGATCTTATGGTTCCCTTAGATGTCTATAGGATCCATGTATTTTGGGACTAGCCCATTCAGTTTCTAGTAGATCTATTATTTATTATCTGATTTCTCTTGATTTAATAGCCCCATGAAAAGCAATGCTAGATCTGTAGTGAGATCTAGGGAGCTCGGAGGCCTATGGACCATGGTGGTTGTAGCAGTTTACATGTTCTTTCTTAGACCTCTGTGGTATGGATAGACTAATGGGATTTGATGTGTTAGAATACCTATGGATGTCAGCCAGATCTGTGCACAGATTTGGGGAGCTTGTAGCACTGGTATTACATAGTGCTGCAATAATATTCATGGCCTGATCTGTTCAGTGGTTGGGAAAATGATCAGTCCACTCATCTAGATTAGATTAGCAACTTCTGGCTTGATCAATGGGATTTGACAGACTCTATAGGATAGGCTGTGACCATTTGAGTGGACAACCTATAGCTTTAAGAGCATCCCAAATGGCATGGGTTAAGTTAGATACTTCTACCTTGTTGAGGATTTTGATAGCGTCTCAGCAAGGAGCACTGCAGAGATAGACTAAATCTGAGTTACATTACTATTTTAACTCTAAACTTAACCTGCTTACTTCTCACCATTTTTTATATTTTATTTTGGCACACACCATCACCATCTTCTTCTTAACCCTTTCTTTATGATAGGGCTATATTTTATTTCTCTTTTGTTGGGGTAAATTTAGTGTAGTGAAGACACCCAACTCCCTTTCTTTAGAATTGTCAGATCTGTAGCCAGATCTGGAGGCCTACTATTATAGCCCATTTTGGGTTCTAGATCAATTTCTCTATGGGACAAACTCTTACTTATCAAAACTTGCTACAATAGGCCCTATATCTTGCAGGTCTAGGATTACTTTAGTTTTGCTAAACCTATTCTTTTATTTTACTTTTTTTTAAATTCGTTTTCACCACACAATAATTAGCACCTGAGGGAGTCCGACAACAAGGTTTTTGCACCGTTGCCGGGGATATTGATCATTTTAGAAGACCTGAGTTGTACTATAATTTAGATTTTCAAATTCTTTATAGCTATACCTAAACTAGAATAAAAGTGCTACTGATTCTTTGTAGAATTTTATAGAAATGGACAGCAGAAGAAGGGAAAAGCTAGAGCTGCAATTGGAGCTGCAATTGGAGTCAAGCTAGCTCTGTGTAGTTGTTAATTTTTATTTGAAATATTCTTTGTGTGTGCTTGTGAGCATTTTCTGTACTTATTGTGGATGTGAGTATATGCATGGTAGAATGTCTTTAAACCCTGAGCTAGAACCTCCAAATCTAGAGGTTGAAAGGATCCTTAGACCTAGACGCATCCCACAGGGCCCTCCTATTGAAACTGAACCATCTATCATGGCTAAGAGGCAGAGAATATTAAAGGAGTACAATGCACCTTGGGAGTACACCTCTCCCTTCTGCATTCAATTCCCCTCTGTTGGAGGGAACTATGAGATTAAATCCTCCACCATCAATATGCTGCCTTCGTTTCATGGGCTTAGTAAAGAAGATCCCTAGAAGCATATAGACCAATTTTTAGCACTTTGCACTATCTTCAATATTGCTGGCTTCGGACCTGAGACCACCAAACTGAGGCTTTTTCCTTTCTCACTAAAGGACAAAGCCAACACATAGCTATCAAAGCTCCCAGCCAACATCATACAGTCATGGAGTGACCTTCAAACTAAATTCCTAGTCAAATTCTTTCCTATGAACAAAATCTGCTAGATGAGGACAAATATTTTGTCATTCACTCAGTCCTCCACTTAGAATTTTTATGAAGCTTGGGAAAGATTCCAAGAGATGTTAAAATAATGCCCCCACTATCAAATTCCAATGTGGTAGCTTGTCTAAGTATTTTATTAAAGAATTAATTCCAAGAGCAGGGATACGGTGGATGCTTCCTGTGGTGATAGTTACCTCCACAAGACAATTGAGGAAGCTTGGAAGCTGTTTGACATAATAAGGGAAAATTCCATGCAACAAGAGTATCTGTCCCGCAATGATAGCCAGACCCTAGCTAAGATGGTAAAAGAGGCTACCTCTAGAGGTGGAATATATGAAGTGAAGGTACAAGGTGATCTGGAGAGGAAGGTGGAAAACCTGAGCTTGAAATTTGACAAACTAATGAATATGATGCAGCCCCAAGTGGTTGCACAGGTGGAGGAAGCATGTTTGATATGCCAATCTCGCACACATTCTATTCATGATTGTCCATCTGACATCTAGTTTCCAGATTTTATTATGGAGCATGCCAATGCTACTCAAACTTTTGGGCAGCAGCCTGTTGGGTATTCTTAGAAGAACCACTCAAATATGAGGTGGAGACAAGATTCATATCTTCAACCCCAGTAGCAGCAAATGGTAGCTCCTTACAGACCCCAGCACCAGTTTAATCAAGGTTACCCACAAAGGCAAAATTTTCTGTTACCTGCCCCACCGTCCAACCCGTTGGCCTTGCCCTCACAACAGCCCAAATCCTCTTCATTTGAAGAGCAGATGTTGGCTTCAATGCAAAACTTGGGGAACTTAGTGTAGACTATCAATCCTCATAGACAGAGCATTAAGAAGATTGAGGACCAACTGGGCCAGATTTTATAATGCTCTGAATAGGAGGGAGGAAGGAAAATTGCCTAGTCAGCCCCTGACAAATCCGAAAGGTCAGTATATGATTGGTGATGCATCCTCTACTTAGGAGGAAGCTAGTGCCCAGTGATCAAAAGGTTGGTAATAAGTGTATAAGATGTATGAAAATGCTATTTTATTTTGTGTTCTTTAGAAATCTGTAAATTGTGTGTTTAGAGTGATGTTGAATTGCTTATCTTGCTTTGTCTGTGTTTGCACTTTTGTGATTGAATACATGTTCATATTTTTCATCTGAATTTGTTGTGTGTTTATTGACGAATGATTGAGGTACCCTTATCATAATTTGCATGAAGTTGAGCTGAAAAATTATTTTTAAGAGTTTGTAATATTGGTGATCTGATATTTGAAAATAGGCATATATTTTTCATGGTTGAAATGAAGTACCTGTCTGAGGGTTGGTGCTTATGCATAGTGGTTGGATGCACAACAACATGGATGCACTAACCAATGTGCTGCACTGAGCTAATAGAGTAAAGGTTGTGCAGAAATGTTGTTGCGCAGATCTAGAGGACTTAAATTTACTACGCGAGCCATCCCTTAGCTTCCTCGCACGCTAAAAGACCACTGTGTAAGGCTGCCACTTTGAAGCAAGCAAAGGAGAAAGGAATCCAGGAACCACCTGCTGAGGCCAAGGACTCTGATGATTAAATTATGCACATGTATTTAGTTAGGCAGTAGTGTGTGAATTTTGTACTTTTCTTTCCCTTACTTTATACATACTTTAGATGTTATAATGAAAGTGCTCTTTGTTCTGTTTAGTTTCCAATCTGCCTTTCTTTATTTTTATGTGTTTGTTTGTTTTGTGTTGTGTGTTTTCTTTTTCTACTGTATCATTTTCTTTTTAATACATCAATTTTAAACCTGCTGCCCATTACATCTAACTTTGAATCAATGAGAACACTGCTCCTCATAAGTTTGGGGGTATGGCAGGATCTGCCATTGAAACGGTTAACCTAAATGTAGTAGAGTCAAGTGAGTAAGATAGAAATGGAGCCATGTTCACTTAGGAATCATAAAAAAATTGAGAAATTTAAAAATTTTGCAGAACTTTAAGCATTACAAGTTTTTTAATTTTAGCATTTCCATGATGTGAACACATAGAAAACTCACTTGTATCAGTACTTAGATAATCATTAAAGAAAGAAAAAGGTAAGGGCATACCCAACAGTTCAAAGGAAGACCATAACTAATGAGATTTGGGCCATCAATAAGTTTTTTTTTTTCCTTTCTTTGAGGAGTGACTGAGGCAATTTTTCTAGCTCTAAGGACTGGCTGAGTCAGTACCCTCATTAGAAGTTAGGCACCTCCAAGTTGAAACAACTGACAACACTCATGATACCTAGGAAAGGATCAAGACCTTCTCTTGGACAGTTTGAGCTCAAACAGACAAACCCTAATCAACTGCCCTTGTGCGCGCACCCTTTGAGCCTTAATTTCTAATTTTCTTCAAAATACACCTGTACTTGTACCTGAACCTATGGACCTGATTCAAACCTACCCTCACTCTGAAAAATTAGAAAGTAAAGGAGAGGGAGCTGAAGATGGATAAGATATGGTCAACATTGGGTGAATGGAGAAGAGATACTTAAAGCGTAGCAGTGTAGCAGCAAAGGAGAGAGGTGGCAAGTAAGAAAAATTAAAAAAAAAAAAGAAAAATGCATCCAAAAGAAAGAAAAATAATAATGAAAAGGAATAAGAGAGGAGTCAAGAGAAAAAGTTCATTGAAAAATTAAAAAATAAGAGGAGAAGCTGGCCACTTCAAATCTGAAGAATTTTAAAGAACATAAAAGATATTGAATTACAAGAAGGGAAGTCATGAATCACCTCCTTCACCTACTGATTTCTCAATTTTGAATCCCTTCTCAACCTCCCATTCTTTATAACCTATCCCATAAGCCACATTACAACCCAGTCAAAAGACCATGTGATCCAAAGTTGAATGAGTTGTCATGCAGAGACAAAGAGCTGTCCAATCTATGGTAAGGATTAGCCAATGATGCCAAAACTTAGATGTTATGCCTATGCTCATGCTTACAGACCCATTTGGGGCCTGTAACAGCTCTTGCGCTTGAGAGAAAATGGAAACCCTCGAAGTTTCTTGGGAGAAGTATGCCCTGGTAAGCATTGGGTCTGATGTTGAATGTATTGGGCATGACCTATAACCTAATTTTTGAATTAATGATGACCTCAGTACTGACCTATATGTGATGTTTTCCCCTGCTGGGAGCTAATTGGAAATGATGTACATCAATGTAGAAGCCGTGATGATTAAATGTCTGTGCATATCATATATTCAAATTCCTCATATTTTTTGTTGAATCAAAGGTGAACTAATGTTCTGTTTCTTGACAACTAACTTGATAATTTTACACTTCTGTAATCATTTTATTGAGAAGTTTGTGGGTATCTTCACTGAAAACCATCCGGAGACTTCACTCCTCCACTAGGGATCACCTAGGGGTTTAAAAGGCTCGGTACATATACTAAATATATCTGTGGACTAGCAAAGGTTAGGTTTTGGGGTGTGTTATTCACTGAAAAGTACTACTTTTCACCTCTTAACCTAGCCTTTGATAGACCTTGAAGTAGACTAATAATCATTTGTTAAGTGTGTTTTATAGTTAGCAATAATCTGTGCAGCTTAATACAAAATCCCTGCTTTTTGGTCCAAAGAAGAGCGAATACATGCAAGGATGACAGCTAAGCTAAAGCCTAAGGGAACACCTTGGTAGTGCTCACCAGGGTGACTTGCTTGCTGGTTATCATTGACCAAAGTTTAGTAGATGGATGAGGTTAGCTGAGAATGGAGAAGACTGCAACAGCAGCAAGTGTAATGCATCAGAGTATCAAAAGGCAGATCTCACAGAGTTGAGGAGCTCCCTCGCGAAGCTAAGGATGCAGTGGAAGATGCCCTCGCACAGATGGGGCGCGCAGTCAAGAGGAGAGCTGTAAAGACATCGCGAAGATCTATCAGTTTAAGATCCTCAGAATTTGCCATCATGAAGTTCTTGCAGAGATGTATGTCGCGGAGTCTATATGTATACTGAACAAAATGTATGTCATGGAGTTCTTGCGTAGCCAAAGAAGAGAGAGACGCCCAGAATTCTCCTCGCACAGATCTTGCGTACTCTAAAGCCTTACCAATTACTACGCGAGCACAGGAACATACCTATGTGAGTACTTAGCGAGAGAGAGAGAACTTTTAAAGCTCTACTACGCGAGAAATCTAGGCGCTTCAAATCATCTCCACGACAGATTTGCAATGCAAAGGAATTGCATGATTAACTGAAGGTTTGTTGCGCGAGTGAGCACTTCCCACCAGCCAAAGGCTACTCTGCGAAGGCTCTGTGCAAATGAATTAATGCATATGGCAGCCCTGCAAAGCACGGTTTCCCCATTTCTCAGTTTTAATAGAAGGACCTTTTAGGCATTTCCTAAGGCTAAGGCACACTTCTCGAGGCATGGATCTCGAAGCACACATCTCAAGGCACTCAAGGGTGATAACAGTGCCACGTCTACTAAAAAAAAAACTAGGGTTAATCCCTTCAGAACTAAGGCCGCATGGACAGAGTATATAAGCTACACTTAGAGTTTAGTTTTAATCATCAATCCTTCCTTCATCCTTTGTCGACTAAGAGTTCCAGTAGGCTAGGGTTAGGGTTAGGGTTTAATCATCACTTTTTTCTTATTTTTCTTCTCTCTTAGCCCAACATTTGCCGGCTAATCCCCTTATGAGTAGTTAGGCTTAGTTCTATTTCAGTTTTGTAATAGGTTTTGCATACATTGGGATTTTTGATGAGCAGTTGTGTACAGGCTGTAGCCTGGAGGCAGTTCATTATAAAGTTTGCATTTATTAATGGATTGATGTTTTAATGACTAATTGAATCTAAAGATCTTATGGTTTCCTTAGATGTCTATAGGATCCATGTATTTGGGACTAGCCCATTCAGTTTCTAGTAGATCTATTATTTACCATATGATTTTCTTTGATTTGATGTCCCATGGAAAGCAATGCTGGATCTGTAGTGAGATTTGGGGAGCTCGGAGGCCTGTGGACCATGGTGGTTGCCGTAGTTTACATGTTCTTTCTCAGACCTTTGTGGCATGGACAGACCAATGGGATACCCTGTGACCATTTGAGTGGACAGAGTATAGCCCTAAGGTGGTGTCCAACCACATATTTGAGAAGGATTCTTCTCCCTTGCACCTGAGCTTCTAGAGCCTTGTGAGGAGATTTTACAGGAACTGGCTCCCCTCTGTTTTACCTAACCGATATCAGATGTTAGAACTGATTTCTCGATAGTAGTTATAGCTTGAGGCTGAGTCATTGCAAGCCTTTTGTAGCAATGACCAGCTGAATTTAGAGCCTTATTCAACCTGTTACATAGTCTCTTTTTTGGGCACCATTGAGCCGTTGGCCTTGGCAAAGCACTTAGGATTTTATGGGTTGGAATACCTATGGATGTCAACCAGATCTGTGCGCAAATCTGGGAAGCTTGTAGCACTGGCATTACATAGTACTGCATAGCATTCATGGCATGATTTGGTCTAGTGGTTGGGAAAATGATCAGTCTACTCCTCTGGATTAGATTAGCAACTTCTGGCTTGATCAATGGGATTTGACAGACTCTATAAGATAGGTTGTGACCATTTGAGTGGATAGCCTATAGCCTTAAGAGCACCCTAGATGGCATGGGTTAAGTTAGATACTTCTACCTTGTTAAGGCTTTTGATAGCGTCTCAGCAAGGAGCACTGCAGAGACAGACTAAATCTGAGTTACATTACTGCTTTAACTCTAAACTTAACCTGCTTACTTCTCACCATTTTTTATATTTTATTTTGGCAAACACCATCACCATCTTCTTCTTAAGCCTTTCTTTAAGATAGGGCTACATTTTATTTCTCTTTTATTAGGTTAATTTAATGTAATCGTGACACCCAACTCCCTTTCTTTAGGATTGTCAGATCTATTGCCAGATCTGAAGGCCTACTATTATAACCCATTTTGGGTTCTAGATCAATTTCTCTGTAGGACAAACTCTTACTTATAAAAACTTTCTACAATAGGCCCTGTATCTTGCAGGTCTAGGATTACTTTAGTTGTACTGAATCCATTCTTTTATTTTACTTTTTTTTAAATTCATTTTCACCACACAATAATCAGCACCTGAGGGAGTCCAACGACAGTTTACAGTTTTGTGAATGGAAAAGAGAATATATTTGAAAAAAAATGTTTGTTAGTTGTAGAGCTGTGGCGTATTCATCCCGCAAAAAAAAAAAAAAAAAAAAAAAAAAAAAACAAAAGAGAATGAGAAGTCAAGAAAGTACTTCATTGGAAAGTTTGAAAAAGAAGAAGTTGGCCACTTTGGCTCCGAAAGTTAAAAAAAAAGGTGAAGTCATCTCCTTACCTTGGTTGATTTCTTAATTTTGAGTCCTCTGTTCCCCTTTATTCTTTTAAAAACCTCAACCACAAGCCACATTACAGCCCAATAAAAAAACCTTACTGATCTAAAGTTGATTAAGTTGTCATTTGGAGATGAGGAGCTATGTAATCTATGGTAAAAAGAGCTAGAGGATTTCAGGAACTAGTAGCACTGCCTATGCTCATGCTTGCAATCCTATTAGAGGGTTATAACTGCTCTTGAGCTGGAGTGAAATGATACACCTTCCATTTTTATTTTGAGTAACAGCCCTGGTGAGACTTGGGTTTGAAATTAAATTTATTTGGGGCAATATCCAAAACAAAATTCTTAAATTAATGGTGAGCTTTACACTAATTTCCACACGCAACACTCTTGACATGATTGGTTGATTGTGGAGGAATTTAAACCTGATTTCAGTATTAAACTACTATTTTACTGTTTTAAACTCCTCTAAAAAATTGAATGAGTAAGGTGGGGAATAAATTTTATTTGTTTAAACTCTGTTTTAACATGTCACACTGACATTAACTAGTTTATTGAGAAGTTTATGGGTACCTTCACTGAAAACCCTCAAGAGACTTCACCCCTCCACTAGGGATCACCTAGGGTTTTAAAAGGATTGATGCATAGGCTAAATGCATCTGTGCTCCCTACAAAAGTGGCATTTACTGTTTTGTATAATTATTTTAATTTTTAGTTTGCTCAAGGACTAGCAAAGATTAGGTTTGGGGATGTGTTAATCAGTGAAAAATACTATTTTTCACCTCCTAACCTGACCTTTGATGAACCTCCGAACTGATTAATAAGCTGTTTTGAGTATTGTTTTATAGTTGGCAATGATGTAGAACAAAGTACAGAAAACTATGCATAAAAGGTCAAAAAGGAGAGAAAGTAGAGTCAACCCTAGACTGGTAAAGAGACCCAGGCATGACAGTTGATGTCATCAGCAGCAAGGGCTCACAATAAGGTGAATTCAAGCAATTAAAGAACCTCTCGAGAGGTGTCTGGAAGCTACACTGATGACCCTGAGCAGTCCAAGGAAGAATTCGAGAGGTTGCCTAAAGCATTTGAGGAAACTTGAGTAGATCACTGAACCTGTCGAGTAGTTAAGACTGAAGAAGAGGCACTTGTTGACCAGTGCACTTGAACCTCTCAGGAGGTTACTTGAAGCATCAACCATCCTCATGAAGTAAAAGGTGTTGAAATGAACTTGTCAAAGAACTTATCGAGAAGATCCTTCAACTGATCGAAATGTATATCCAGGAGCTGTGACTTGTAAAAGAACCAATTGAGAAGATCCTTCAACTTGTCAAAATGTATCTCCAGGAGCTATAACCTGTAGAGAACCTGTTTAGAAGTACTTTGAACCTCTCGATATACGAATTTTGGTCTTCCCACCTGTCGACTGAGAGTGCTAGTCATTCAGTGATTTGATGCACGTGTCTAGAGGCTGTCTGACAGCTTTGGAAGATATTTTTGGAATGCAAATGACACAAAGAAGAACTACCTAACTGCATCACGTGTGCTGAATTGGTTCTAACAAGATTTTGGGAATTCTTGGTGGAAATGTAGCGACCTCATCAAGTCTGATAACATAATTGATTCCTCTCTTCTCTGATTGGTCAAAATAGATCTGAGGGACTTGGGAATTTGTATAAATAAGGGGGAATACAACAGAGGAGGGCATCGAGAGTTTGAGCAAGTTTGAAAGATTTTTTTTCCGCCTAAATTCTATTCTTCTCTCCTTTCTATTCCCTCTTTAGCCCAACCATGGTTGGCTAAATTCCTCTAACAGCTAGAATGAAGTTAGATCTATAAATTGAGTGGTGAGATAGCATTGTATGAGGATTGGAGAGTGCAGAGACTACAAATCCGAGAGTATTTTGTTGTAAGTTATGTTAGATCAATGAATTGCTAAGTTTTAAAGTTTCATTTAATCTATAGATCTTTTGATTTCCATCAAATTTCCATAGGTTTTATGCCCCTATGGATGCTTGAGCTTGTAGCCTTACATCCATAGCATCTGTAGTGGTTTTCTTGTTCCAAATTTAGCTCCTGTGGCTGGATTATATCCATGGGATATTCTGTGACCATTCGAGTGGACAGAATATAGCCCTAGGAATAATCCATATCTCAGGGCAGATCTAGATTGCTCTACCTTGCGTTTGAGCTTGTAGCCAAATGAAGGATGGCTGCAGATCCGTCCTTTGCTTTGTTGTCTGACAAATCAATTTCACAGTGAGACTGATCCCAAGTTGTTAATTCTCCACATTTGATTTGTATTTCACCAAAACTTTTGCTCTTTTCTTCAAATCTTTCTTTTGCTCACCTCTGGTTTAGGTTTTAAATCTGTTTATAATTAGATTTAATTTCCTGCTGTTCTTAGTTTAAAGTGACAACCAAACTCTGTCCCTCTTCCTTATTTTCCTTGCTTTTAGGTTAGAATAGGAATAGGTTTCCAGATTTGTAGAAGATATGGAGATTTACAAAATCTAGATCACATTTCCCTGTGGACTAATACGTACTTACTTTAACACTTACTACAACAGCCCTGTATCTTGCAGGCTGTGTTTTTGTGTTGAAATTCATTCCATTTCATTTGATTTTCTACTGTAGTTTCCAACCATTTTTACAATAAAAATATGCAAGCACAAATAACCCAACAGCTCCTCCTTTGCGTAGTCTGTAGAAAGGGTCGCATCAGTCTGAGTGTTGGGAGATAAATCTCCTGATGAATGGCAGTCTTCCTATCAGGCCTCGTAGTTCTTTGATGTTGCTGGGAGGCAACATCTCGAGGATGGTTTTGATTTTCATCAGATCGACTTCGATTTCTCGCTTACTGACTATGAACCCTAGTAGTTTTCAGGATGTTACTCCGAACGCGCATATCTTCGGATTCATCTTTAGTTGATACTTATTAGATCGTTCTAACACCAATCGAAGTGCTTCAGCATGTCCTACACAGGTTTGTGACTTCACTAGAATGTCATCGACGTAGACTTCTATACACTTGTGCATCATGTCATGAAATATAGCCATCATGGTGCATTGATATGTGGCCCATGCGTTCTTGAGGCCAAAGGCATGATGACGTAGCAGTAGGTTCCCCATGGCATAGTGAACGAAGTCTTCTCTTGGTCGGACTCTGCTAATTTGATCTAGTTGTATCCGGAGAAACCATCCATGAAGGATAACATCTCATGTCCAGTGGTATTGTCGATTGGAGTGTCGATGTGAGGTAAAGGGAAGTCATCTTTTGGGCATGCCTGATTAAGGTTTCGGAAATCGATACATACCCGTACTCTGTCATCTTTCTTAGCGACTGATACAATATTTGTGACCCACTTAGGGTAGAGGACGACTCGAATGAATTTAGCTTTGTGCAGCATGTCGATTTCTTCTTTGACTTGTAGCACGGTTTGCAGGTGCATTCTCCTTACTTTCTACTTGACAGATTTTGTATCAGGTTCCAGGACTCAACGATGTTCTACTAAGCTCGGGTCCAAACCAGGCATGTCATCGTAGGACCATACGAAGGAGCTGAGGTGATTTTGAAGGACTTGAATAATCTGTTGTCATTCCTTAGGGCTGAGTGTTGCACTAATCAGTAGCTTCTTGGGATTCTCCTCCGTGCCGAAGTTGATTTCTTCCGTAGGTTCTACAGCAGCTTGAGTTTGCTCGTCGAAGTGTTTACCCATTGGAAGTCCTGTGTTTCCTCAGCGCTTGTCCTTCATCATCATCAGTGTAATTGATGATCGTGATGTCCATAGTGAGGTGCAAGTCGAGGCTACTCTGTAGACACCCCAATTTTGCCCTCTCGGAGTATACGAACCTGTTCAGTCACCCTCTGACCTTGCCCATCTTTTTTAGAGAGGACTCACCTTCTCTGAGAGTCTTAAAACCCTAATATGAGGATCATATACTGAAATAATAGTATATAGTCGAAGCACATGCTGAAACAATAGCCTTGTAGTTCGGACCCGACTTAGCCCAGGGAAATCCCTAAATTACATGCCCATACAAGTGCTCACAATTCGATTATACGCCCCAAAGCTTTCGTCTAATTGGTCCAATTGGACCAAGACTGTTCCTCCTGTTGGTCGCCTTAGGAGTGGATTAAGCGCCCTACAAAGCACGCACAATCCAATTGCACGCCCCATCACCAGCACGCAATTTGTCCCACTTGGATCGGTCCTTAACCTTCTAGAGGCCGCCTTAAGACCCAATCACGCGCCCACACTAGGATGTGCAATCAACTAAGCGCACTGTATAGGGCGCGCAATGAGTTCTAATTTGATTAGAACTCGGACACCTGGTTGAGCTAGTCAGCCAGTCAATCACCTACTCAAAGTGATTATACGCCTAGGATAGAGCGCGTAATTCGATTAAGCACACCAGATAGGGCACATAATTGGGTTTGCCCGGCTAATTGCGCACCTCCCACAGGACGCGCAATTACCCGAATATCTATAAATAGACCCCCCTACCCCACACTTCAACATCAAGCAATTGAGCTTTCGAGTTCCTTTCTTTCGAGCTTAGGAATTTCGAGACTCTCTCCGATGCCTAGGTAAATTCTTAATTCTAGTTTTTAATTTCCTTTTCTAGTTCTAGGTTCTAGTTCTTAAGTTCTAATTTTTAATTATTAATTTCATGGATCTTAGATTTTATTTTTTTCTAGTTTTAGAGTTTAGGTTTTAATTCTAGTTTTTAATTATAGTTTTAATCTCTGGTTCATAGCTTCTAGAACCAGGTCTTAGCTTTCGGTCCTTAAATATCCATTTTAGATTTTAATTTTAGTTTTAAATTTTATTTCTTTTCCTAGTTTGTAGTTTTTCTCTTCTAGTTTATAATCTTTCAATTTTTAGATCCTCAATTTTAATTCTTACTTCAAATCCGTAATTTTCTCTAGTTCTAGATCTTAATTCTAGAACCAGTTCTTAATTTTAGTTTTTAAATTTATGATCTCGGTGCTTAATCTTTAGAACCAGTTCTTAGTTTTTTAATTATTCTAGATCGTAGCATTTATTTTCAATTCTAATTTTAATCACTTCAAGTTTACAATTCTTCGGTCCTAATCTTAACTTTAAAAATCTTTTAATTCTTGAAATCTTAACTTTCCAACACAAAAATCAGTTTTTCAATCTATATCATTTTTAATGACCCTTAGTCAACCGATTTGCCCAAGGGAGCTTACGGAGGGTACCCAAGAATGGGGCCGATCCTCCTTAGCATTGCGGGACAAACCCCATTTTTTTTAGATTCCTAGTAGAAGTAGAAAACTTAAAATAATTAGGTTTCTGGTAGAAGTAGGAAACTCAAAATAATTAGATTAACAGTAGAAATAGAATAATTAGACTTTTAATAGATTTAGGATATCCAAATTAACTAGACTTCTAATAGAATTATATTACTTAAATTAACTAGATTACTTAAAGTAATTAAAGTTCCAATAGAATTAGAATATTTAAATTAATTAAAGTTCTAATAGAAACAGGATACTTAGATTAATTAGACTCTTAATAAAATTAGGAGACTCATATCAATTAGACTCCTAATAATATTAGGATTCTTAAGATAGTCAAACTCCTAGCAAAACTAGGAGACTAGTTCAGTTAAACTTCTAGAATAATTAAAATTTTTAGAATAATTAGACTCTTGGTAATACTTGGTACCCAGTGCTGCTGACATCGGTAGACCAATGAATCAGTAAAGAAGTTTAACCCATACCTCGAAAGGCATGATTAATGACGCATTGCAGCGTCAATAAACATTTGCAGCTGGCAATCACAATGAACTGGGTATTTTCTTTCTAGAATTTACCTTTGTTATTTTATACCTTTCACTTACCATCAATCGCCTTCCGCCAGAGTCCACATAGACCAAATTGGGCCACTCTTTCCAGGGACTGAAAGGAACCCAGAAAAAGCGCGTACCAATAGACTGACGATCGCGATGGGACATCTTGTCGCCAAAGTCTCCTCCGTTTATTTTTCCCGCTCAGTTTCTTTCCTATCTCCACTTGACTACCAAGGATTCTCCGAAAGTGTATGAGCATTCATCAAAGGCTTGAGATGGTAGAAATACGAAGAACAAATCTTACTGACCATAATAATCCTCCATTATGGAATTACCATGGTAACCCCGTATACGGCGAGGATCTGTCTAACAAGTCTGCTCGGTACAACCCTGAGATTAACATGACGGGTGATCAGGAAAACCCTTTGCTCCTCCAAGCACTAGCAATAACCATGATGGAAGAGACGGGAGCACCGAACAGAATTTCATCGCTTGACAACTTGTGCAACTCAGTGTCCAGATGTTACAAAAGGGGGGGGGATGTCGAAGAACAACTTCGAGGCCTGGTAGCCGCATACGAGACCATCAAGGAGCGGCAGGACAGACAAGAGCAGGAATGATTAAGGCAAGAAGGGTTACCATCCACACCAAGCATAGTCTTAGCCTACGTGTCGCCATTGGGTAGGGCTGCTCGTGAACTCTTCAACAGCAATCGTCAAGACCGAACTTATCCCTAGGCTACCCAAAAAGATGCCACTGTAAGAGTAGAGGATTTCCTCAAAATGCTCGACGAATACATGGCTAAGAAAGAACGCTCTGGTTACTCATTCGGGTTTGATAAGCTCTATCAGGACCTAGAGTTAACTCTACCTGTAGGATTCAACCTACCCAAGTTTAACAAATACAATGGTACGGGAATCCCGAACCACCATTTGGCGCTCTTTTGCAATGACTGTTGACCCATTCATTATAATCAAGGGCTCCTGATATATTATTTTCAAAGATAGCTCGAAGGGGAAGCTCTCAAGTGGTTCGTCGGACTCCCACTTTACAAAATCGACATGTTTGATGATCTGGTTTGACAATTCCTAGACCATTATAAGCATCTGATATAAGAAACAGTTAGTCTCAGTGACCTGATGACAACTAAGCAAGAATCTAAGGAAGACTTCATGAATTTCATAGCACGTTGGAGGAAGCTGGCCGTCGACACCGAAACGTGATGAAGGAGAAGGATGCGATCGACATCATTATAAATAATGTCAATAAGCCTCTGCGAAGCGCTCTCGTCATAAGCAATTGTTCGAACTTTGCTACTCTTCACTCACGTGTCAGTCGCATCTAGCAATACATAAAGGGAGGAGATAACTCCTTTTCAATAGTAACCTCAAAGACCACTACTTCCAGTGATTCAAAGCATAAGAACAGTAAGAAAACCTCCAGCTTGGAGCAAGTCAACACTGTCACCAATCAGGGCCAGAACTCCGACAATGGAAATTATCAACCAAGGAATCTCGGGCAAAGCCAAGGCCAGCAATGATACCCAAATCAAAATCAAGGTCAGAATCAACAAAGGTATCCGAACCAAAACTAGAACCATGGCCCGTATCAAAATAGGAATCAGTACCCTAATGCCTACCAGCACCAGAATCAAAACATGATGCAGAATAAGCCAATCAATGCCTAGAATTATAATAACGTGCCTCCACCGCAAAATATTAATCAACAAACTAGGGGACCCTACCAGCCAAAAAGAGAGCACTACCCTCCACTACCCGACATTATCCTGAATATCTTCCGCCTCCTGAGTAACCAGAACCTTCTTAGATTCCCACCAAAATGGCTACGGCGCTGGCCGACAAATTTAGAACATAGTAAGTTTTACACATTTCATCGATATGCAGGACACAATTTGGAAGACTATTGGGTACTCCGAGACGTGATCTACGATATGAGTGATAGAAACCAAATTGACTAGGAAGCTCTTAGGAATTCTCACAACTAGCCACCGTAAAACCTGGGGATTATTAACAACTCCATGCCGAATAACAACCAAGGGCCAGTGTCTCACGTCACCATAGTAGACTTTCCCGATCGACCCTCTTTCCATCCTTCTTCCTTAATCACTCGCCTTCCCCCGCCTAGTGCCATTGTCAGTCCAGTAGAGCCTCCAAGGCTCCTAGTTGTTTGGCCACACCCTTCAACCTCAATCACTCAAGTTGCACCCCCAAGTTCACCTTCCTACTCGAATCCGAGTCTAATCGTTCAAGGCATAGAAACCCAACCTCTCCAAACCCACAGCCAACTCCATCACCGTCTGATTCTAAGCCTGAATTTGAAGACCATGTCCTCCAAACCGCGGAGCTAATTATGGAATGGGTGGACAGCGTCACCCAGAA
The DNA here is from genome assembly GCA_021018995.1 of Chloranthus sessilifolius. Taxonomy (NCBI): domain Eukaryota; kingdom Viridiplantae; phylum Streptophyta; class Magnoliopsida; order Chloranthales; family Chloranthaceae; genus Chloranthus; species Chloranthus sessilifolius. The sequence goes on along the minus strand of CM037584.1, from coordinate 148,472,145 downwards.
TACTTCAAGATAGCAACATGAGGCTACAACAAAACACCACCTCAATGCCACGATTAGTCAACCTAGCAAAGGATTCGGCAAGGAAGAAGCCCTGATCTCCACTTTTTTGGAAGAAGATTACACTCAATATCTCCCACCGTGGAACGACATAGCTCCTCTGCGCATTTCTTCCTCAAATTTTGCCCCATTCACACCAAGTACTACGGTGGGTTCGTCAACACCCCAACATCAATAGACAATGTGCTCGGTCCTCAAATCTTGAATCCATTACCCACCCTCACCATTCCCCCGAGAAAAGCAGAACAATAGAACTCAGTCGTCGTAAATGTAGCAAGGGAGCGAGTAGTAAACCTACCTCCTCCTCCTCGTACGATCCCTCTGCCTTCGGTTTCAGAACCAGTGTCTCCACTACCTCAGCCAAATGTCAACAAAGCTCACCACCCTAGTAAAGAGCCAGTTCTAGAGGCAAGCCAGGAATATGATCTTCTGTGTCACCTCGGGAAAAATACCAGCACAAATATCAATCCTTGAGCTCATTAAGAAGTCTCCGGAATACCACCGACTGTTGATAGAGATGCTGGATGAGACGCATGTAAATAAAGATACCACCTTGGATGAGCTATATGAAATCCCTTTAGTCATGGCACAACCTCTAGCCCTCATTTTCAGTGAGGCTGAAATGCCCAAGGAATCACTGTGTGGGAGCTCTGCCCTAATATACCTGACTGTTATGATTAGAGGCTTCTCAGTATTGTATGCACTAGTCGGCACAGGAACAGGCCTTAATATATGTCCTATAACCACACTCAAAATGCTTGAATATACTGAGCAGGACATAAGGCTATCATCCTTGTCCCTCATCGCATATGACGGGTCCCGATTTGTTAAAGGAACCATTAAGTTGCAAGTCCACCTTGGGCCTTTCACTAAAGGCATCACATTCCATGTCTCTGACTCGTCTAGTACCTACAATCTAATCTTAAGAAGGAAGTGGCTAGAGTGAAGGAAAGCTGTGGCATCTATTATCATCAATGCATCAAGTTTCCACATGAAGACTATTGTTAGGATATACGCCAATGCGCCCCTTAGAGAAGTAGATACTGATTATGCGGCAAGTATTCCAATAGCCCATGACTCTGTCCTATCCACTGGCCACATCAAAAAGGTACGATCACCTTACAATGCAGCAATAGTAGAAGTCACTCACCCTAGCTTGCCTCCATATCAATCAAAATTAATAAAGAGAGCAGCTGGACTTGACCTCACTCGACTGTATGATATAAACCCTACCACAATAAAGGGATGGGAACTCATGCACCAACTCAGATATATTCAACATACAGGACTCAACAAGAATAGACCAAGACGAATAGGGCCAATCATTCCAAAGAAAGTTCGTAAGAACACAAGATTGAGTTATCAGTCAGACGGCAAGCAAGCCAACCTCATGCCAACCTCGCCTAAATGGTCTATCTACGACCATTTCATCTACGGAACCACTGAAAAGGCCGATGTGCCAAGGAGAAAGGAAGCATCCCTCACTGAACCATAGGCAACTGAAGTCGAGCAGATCATTAAAGCCTTCATGGACCTGACAAGCTTGAACAAAAGTGATGATGACATCAACATGTCGCTTGAGGGTGTAGGATTGTTGTTTGACACTCAGGAACCCTGCACTGCTGAAAGAAGAAAACTACCAGAATGCGAGCCGCACATAGAAGACTGGGAGTCGACTGATGAGGAGGACTTCCACATCGCTGCCTTGGGAAATGAGGAAGAACCTGAGTCATCCCACCCTTCATGAACCAGAAGAAGAAGACTAGTTCTTAATGTCGAGCGAAGAAGACTATTGGACCAGTCTTACTAATATAGAACATGGAGATCACCTAAGAGCAAAATGGCTGAAGCTGCTCGAGCAGGTCAATCATTCCCAGAGCGAAGGGTCAGATTCTGATGACGAACTTGATTATCAATCCTTACTAGACAATTGGCGCTGCCCGCGCCATTTCCCTTACCCAGAGTCACCCTATTGCAGCCTGTGCGCATCTATTTTGATACAGTGTGAAAGAGCTATCTTGCGCGAGATATAATGAACAACAAGGGTAAAAGATCATCATGTCGCCTTTATAGAATTTCAAGAAGAACAAGAGCCCGACGCTCCCCAATCTCCGGACGCGCCTTAACTTCTGATATTCTGAAACTCACTGGATAGACCTTTCAGTGCTCGAATTAGTAGAACAGTTAGCCCAAGACTTTCAAGAGCAGTTAGACAAAGAAGACGACTTTGACATCAACCATGGCGACCTCGAAAATGAAGGCTGGGAATGCGCCTTGGGAGATCCCCGTATATCTCACCCATATCAACCTCATTGTCGGGCCTATATACTCATCCTCTCATACTATAAAGTCCAAGGGAAGTAACTCCCAAGTCTAGAAGACTCCAACTCTGACAATTCCAACTTTCAATGCCACTCTATCACATGGGAATGTCTGCAAGAATCTCCATGCATCATTAGGCCCTACCAGCCCCACTGCACGACTTGTACCAGGATATTAGGAGACCTTGAACAAGAGGGTAAGACTAATCCCCTTCCCACACTATGGGCGATGGTCGAAAGTAATCCAGAGTCAGTGATTAGACTTATTGAAGAATATGTTTGGTAGATACAAGAAGAAGAACACCAACTAGCCTCACCCCAGGAGGAACGTCAGCAGTAAAAATTCCTCTAGTTCAATTCTGAAGATGAGAGCCTAGACAACTACTACCTCTCCGCCCTTTTCGAGGATGAAACAATTCACACAACAGAAAAAGAAAGCACATCAGCCAGACTATCGCCATCCTCACTCATCAGGAGGATCACCCCAGACGAGGACTCTTAAAAAAAATGCCAAATTTTGAACGGGTCCATGTCATCCGAAGACTCACATGAACGGCTCCAGCAACTATCCAGCTTCCCTAACTAGGAGAAGCCTCTCTGCCGGTTCCTCTTTAGGCAACCGACCCTGTACCATATCTTTCATCAAAAACCCAAAAAATAGAAAATCCCAAAACCCATAAAAATTTAAAAACAGAAGATCCTAAAAAATCAGAAGACCTCGGGAAAGGGAGGAATCTCTTCTTCCCAGACCCATTCATCGACCAACAGCGAGACTTTTCTCCTAAGGCTACGAGTAGTGGACACGCCAATGGAATCAAGGAAGGAATAACCGACATGATCACGCACGGTCATCGTCCTACCCTCAACATCGAAGACCCTGCCTTGACTCGATTCGAAGTGACCCTACTGCCTCTTCCTCACGAAGACGCCGAGCATCCCGACGAAGTGATAAGCCCGTAATCATATTTGACGAGATACTCCACGACTTTGAGAGAATGATGAATAGCCTCGACCTACACCTGACTAAAGATGTCATAGTCATAAATTGAGCTGATGAAGGGTTAGCTCCCACAGAATTAACCCCTCAGTGTAGCCATTGTGTAGTGTATGAACTCACAAATGATGAAGAAGGAGCACCAGCCACTGAGGAGACACAGGACTTCGCATGGGTCATCAAACACTTCGATGAGCAAATTCAAACTATTACAGAACCTATCGAAGAAATTAATTTTGACACCGAGGAGAAGCCCAAGAAGCTGTTAATTAGCGTGACACTCAACCCCAAGGAGCGACAATAGATCATCCAAGTCCTCCACGATCACCTCAGCTCCTGTGCATGGTCCTACAAAGATATGCCTAGTTTGGACCCGCGCTTAGTAGAACATCACTTAGTCCAAGAGCTCGATGCAAAACCCATCAAGCAAAAACTCTGAAGGATGCACCCGTAGACAGCGTTACAAGTCAATGAGGAAGTGAGCAAGCTACATAAAGATAAATTCATACAAGTCATCCTCTACCCCAAATGGGTCGCAAACATAGTACTTGTCGCCAAGAAAGATGGCAGAGTAAGGGTATGTATTGACTTTCGAAACCTCAACCAAGCATGCCCAAAAGATGACTTCCTGCTCCCTCACATCGATTGTCTGGTCGATAATACTGCCAGACATGTGATGTTATCCTTTATAGATGGCTTCTCCGGATATAATCAGATCATACTAACAAAATCTGACTAAGAAAAGACTTCCTTCACCATGCCATAGGGAACATACTGCTATGTCATCATGCCTTTCGGGCTCAAGAACGTAGGAGCCACATATCAGCGCGCCATGATGGCTATCTATGCGACCGTGGATCCTCTCGAACCCGTTGCGGCGATGCGCTTGCTTTTGATGAAAATGTAGAGTCGCCACCCGGAGCTTTTGGTGACTCGAGAAACCTTCAAATCGATATTTTGAGCACCGAAGTGCTAAATATGACTCTGATTTACCGATCTTTGCCAAAGGCTCTAGGGTAGGGGCTTCGGTTATCGATCGGGAAGGGTTTAGTGACCCGATCAACCCGCACGTGGCAGTCTCTATCTATGGCCAAAATTAAAGAAAAAAAGGGCGGAGTTTCCCCTTGCCCGAAGGCAATACGGTCCTATCAAGCTTTGAGCCAAACTAAAATTTCGACGGCGTAACGGCTTGAATCCTTGGACGGAGGAGACACCAAGAAGGTAGAGGAAGAGAGGGGTGAGCCGGAGCTCACGGGCCCTTGTTGCACCATGGAAGATCTTCACTTTGGCGTGCTTCCGATGGCTTAAACGATATCGAAATGGATTCTAACACTAGGATTCGGTAAAATAGGAAATGTAGGGTGAGGTTAAAGGCTAGACTTTAGCAAAAGGGAGTGATCTAATGGTGGAAATGGGTTGAAAGGGATGAACTAAGCATGCTGGAATTCTGGAAAATTGTGTGCATTTTCTCTCCCTAGGGTTATCTCTTAAGCTCCAAATCCTTAACCTCCAATTTTTTCCAACCCTTAAGGAAGAGGGGGGGCCTCTCTATTTATAGAGAAGAGGTGGATTAGGGGCTTACTTAAGAGCTAATGGGTTTAGCAATTAGGTAATCTCCCCATCTAAGGTTTTCTAGGTTTTCCAGGTCCTAGGGTTTTGGGGAAACTGATTTCAATGGCAGATGATGGGGTGAGACCAAAGGTGACTTAAGGGTTGCCAATAATCTCAAAGGGGGTGCAACCAATCTTAAGACACCCACCTTAACTAAGGGGATGGTCAAAGGGTCAAACTAGATGAAGGAAATTTGAGCAACTAATGATAGCTATCGAGTAAGTCAGATATATTATATACGCCAGCTTTAGAACAGAAATTCACCAAAATCGTGGGAGTTTTGAGAAGATGAAACCCGTGGTGGGTCCCATTTATCGATATATTATATACACTCGCCAAATTTTCCTAAATAGGCGGTGATATAATATATACCGACTAATCTGGGTAAAATGGCTGGGCGTATGTAATATATACGCCTGAGTAAAAGTCCTATGATTTTATGTGAAACCTCAATCGGCCATAACTTTCGAATCGTAGCTCCAAATTGGGTGATCTTTGGCTTGTTGGAAAGCTGGAGAAGTCCTCTTTCCAAAGGTATATGGCTCTAAAGGTCTGGGAAGGGATTCTAGGGTGTAGGGGTGACTTCTAAGGATTGGGGGAATGGCTCTAAAGGTCTTAGGGTGATTTCTACTGGTCTAGGTAGGTTCCTAAGGGCTCAGGGGGTGTCATCGAAAGCACAGGAATACATCTCTCCCGAAGTATAGATTGATCGAGCCTTGGGCCGAATTTGGGTGTCTACAGATGCCCCTCTTTGGTATTCAATCACTAATGATCGGATGCCAAAGACAAGAGACATCCGAAGAGGTCCAAGGCACGTTTGATGGGTCCGCCTGGTTCAACTCAATTTTCAAACATTCATGGTGATGGTGAGTGTACATAAGCCCTCTCATTTCGGGATATCATCCGTACCTCAAGGTTAACAATCCCCAAGCGCTTTGCGACATTACTGGGCATAACTGTGATGGTCACAAAAAGTGTAAGCCCGCTAGCCAAGATATCATCCACTTCCTAAGGGAAATTATAGATTTGTGATGTTAAGTGTTAATCTGAACCAGACAGCTCCATGAAACGGGATGATCGATCTATGCTTCGGAATTGATGCGAAGCATACAAAGCGAAGGCCTTCAAACTGTGTCCAATCCTATGGAATATCGACAGCTCTATTGGATTAGGCACGGGTGCCCTTACCTAGGTAAGGCTCAAAGTTTCTGGGTGAACCCATCAACCTCGAGGTTGCTTTAGCATGATTGACCCGAGTGGAGCGAATATTGATGTCGCAACACCTCTTGGGAATGCATGCCCATTTTATGAGTAATTTTTTTTGTGTGATTTTCTGAATTTTCTTTTGCTTCGAGGCTTCTAAGCCAAGCTCAAGGACCTCTGGCAATTTTATTCTCGCACAACTCTTTAAGTAGATCAAATGCCAGTTGATACGCTTTTAAGAGTGCGTGCGCCATGCTGGGGATAGGTATGCCTTGGGGGATGTGCGCGTTCCAGTTGTGAGGAGCTCCTGATTCATATGAATTGGAGTGCCTTAACTCAAGACAAAGCTAAAGATCGGGCCAGAGCCAAACATCCCTTGAAAGAGATGGCCAATTCTAGCCTCCATCCCTAATGAAATCACATCTTACTAACTATGCACAGACAGACACCCATCAGGGACGATAAGCAGCAAATAGGCGCGAACAGAAGCCTCGACCCTAAGGTACAATTTACGAGGACAACGACCATCCTGCGGATACCCAGACACAAGTGCATACATTCAATAGGGACACCGTGCCTATACAGGTTTTAACCCGGTGTAAAAGGAAATAAAAAAGGGAAAAGAGCCCTTTGGTCTGTATGTTCGCACATAGTTTGGTTGGTTGTAATTTCATTTTTGACGGGTCAGTTTCGACTGACAATAGATTTTTTGAATGGTCTGAAGTCGGGGGCACTCCTGGTCAACAGAGATCCGAAGGTGGATGACCAGAGTGAATGCCGGAAGGTGGGGTCAACCTACTCAGGGTTTTCACTAAGCAGCAACAAGTTGTTATTTCTTCTCCTTTTCTTTCTTCTTTTTTTTTCTTTTCTTTTTCTCTTTTCTCTTTCTTTTTTCTTTCATGTCCTATGGAGACCCTGGGCATGCTCAAACTGCCTTTATTTTTGCACGTATCCTTAGGCGAATCAACTTGCCATATTGATATACCTTAGGGATGTGTGCATTCCGGTGATGGGTTCTTGGTTTGCCTGTCGGATCAGGCCTTGACTCTTCTTGCCGGGGACTCAGAGGGAACAAAGGACCGAGATGGGCAAAATTATCGTCACGGGTCGTGTACAAAGTGTCCTCCTCAAACGGGGTTTGAGAGCTTTCGGGTGAACCCGATCATTCCGAATTGATTTAACACGGCTCTCGGAGTGGGGTAAACAAGTGTTGCGATGCTCTTTTGAGAACCAGGGTTGTATTTTTTTTATTTTTTTTTCTTTCATCATTATTATTTTTTTTCTCTTTTTTCTCTTTTTTTTGATTTTGTGGGCGCATTAGGTGGGCGCCTACGGATCTAGATCCGTTTATTATAGCACGGTCCCTTTGGGCCAATCGAAGGAAACTCGAAGGGTCATTTAGGGATGCGTGCACCATGGCTGATGACACATGGGCCTCAAAGGGGGGTCCGGATCGAGGTCCATAGCATACAAGGGGGGCCGTTGGGCCTTAAAATCGAAAAAAAGGAGGTCGGGCAGTTTAAAAACTGCCATTTTTGGTCGGGCATATATAATATATACGCCTGACCAAAATCTGGCGAAAAATGGTCGGGCGTATATATTATATACACCCATCTAAAATCTGGCAGTTACGAAACTGCCCGAGCCCGAGCACAAAAGGGGCCCCCCTTTTCAAATTCTCTCTTCCTCCCTCCTTTCTTCTTGAGTCCGGGACAACCCCTTAGGGTTTTTTCATTTGATTTGGCTTGAGTTCTATCGGCGGTCGCGGGTGTGGATCGAAAGGTGCTTATCCTCCGCCGCTATTCGTTTTTCTCCCCCATTGAAGGTAACCATTACCTTCCCCTTGTTTTTCTTTCGAATTTTTGATGCTATTGCCTCTTTCTTATCTTTTTGATGAAATGCTTTATGATGCCTATATTTCCCTTTTCTCCTTTTCTTTTTCTTTTCTTTCTTTTTTTAAGTTGTTTTAGTTGTTGTTTTGTTTTTTGTTATTTTTTTTTTGTTTGCTTTTTTTTTTTTTATATATACTAACCCAAAGGAAAAGAGACGCCTATATTTATACACACATTTTTTGGTTTGGATTAATATGCAAAAGAAAAGAGATGCCTATATTTATACACACATTTTTTGGTTTGGATTAATATGCAAAAGAAAAGAGATGCCTATATTTATACACACTTCTCTTTTTTTTTTGGATTAATACGCACACACACATTTTTTGTTAATGGGTTAGCACATACACATTTTTTGTTTTTCTTTTGGATTCGTGCACGCATCTTTTTTTTTTTTTTTTCTGTACACATACACACATATTTTTTTTTTTTTTTTTGGATTAGTATACTCGCACATGGTTTTTTTTGTCGTTTTTTTTGTATACACACACATCTCTTTTTTTTGGGTCAGTACCCACACACACATGGGTTTTTTTTTTTGTTTTTAGTACACACACACATTCTTTTTTTTTTTTGCTTCTCTTTTTTTTTAGTACCTACACATGGTTCTTTTTTTTTTAGTTAGTGCATATATATATATATACATTTTTTTTGTTGGCAATCCTCTCATATGCCAATGCGTCTCATATTTTCAGGATGTCTGGTGACGAGGGGCATGATCAGCAAGAAGGGCCGGAGATGGCCTACGGCCCCCGTGGGGAACAGTTCATTGTGTCTCAGCGCTCCTCCCAGCCTTGGTATGAGATGCAATGCGAGGCCGCCCACACCGGCCTCCTCTACTGCCAGCACACCCATATGTCCAACTTCGGGATCGTTGGTCAGGTAAACAGATGGGCCCCCTCCTCCTTTTCGCTTTTGTTTTCCTTTGATGCCCTCATTATATCTCCCTGCCCCTATCTGATTGATGCCTTCTGCTTACAGCCCCTGCCGCACATTATGTTCCGAGGCGGTTGGTTTGACCTCCAGCGTCTCATGCTTTACCTTCCCCCAGTGGTGAAGGACCTACTCGCTGCTGCCGGTTTTGGGGACTTCATTTCGTGCCCCGCTGTGAGGGCTGATACGGCCTATTTAAAGGCACTGATAGAGCATTTTCGCCCCGAGACAATGACATTCCACATGGCCGTGGCAGAAATGGCCTTCACACCGGCGGACTGGTCCATGATCACTGGGGTCCATATCGGAGGGGTGCCCATGGTACCTAACCCCACACCGGGTAGGGAGGAGGTGATTCAACTGATAGGAGCCTACCCGTCCTCAGGGAATGCTCGGGGCTCGGAGGTCAAGCTATCCTGGTTGGTTGATCAGTTTGGGCCTAATGAGTTGGTGGACCAGGGGCAGCCTGACATGGACATTTACATCGAGCTCGCGCACGCACTTATGCTGGCCCTCATTTCCTTACTGTTCCTCCTGGGTAAGACTCTCCTCTCCAACACCAGTGGAGGGCGAGTCTCCTTGTCCCTGCTCACCCTGATGGTGAACTGGGAGACCGTGCATCGATTCGATTGCGATGGCGCTGACTATGCTGTACTCATGTCCAGCCTAAAACGGGCCGTTCTTGGGGAGTCTAGCTCCATTGTGGGTTTTCGGCCTGCCATTGAGGTATTTTATCTTTTGTTTTTAGTTTATTCAATTTTCTTTTATAGCATACATGTCTTCATCTCCCTGCTTTCTCAGATCTGGGGGTACCTTCACTTTCAACCAGGTCGCCCTCTGCTTCAGTCTAACATTGCTATGTTCCCCCTCATGAGTAACTGGCATGTGGGTCGCCGTCGGGACGTAGGTATGATGCATTTGGAGTTAGGACTATGCTCTCAGTTCGACCTGTTGATCTCAGAGCAGGTAAAACAATTCCCCTTTTTATAAATTTGACAGCTCAGCTCTTGTGTGCTAGGGGTTCTGACCAAATGTGAGCATCCCCTTCCGATTTTCTCTTCTTTTGCAGGTCATCCTCGACCCTTACATAGGATCTCCCTTCTGGAATTTGGCCTCGGTGGGTCCTTCTCATCTTTTGCTGGACCGTCATATCATCTTTCTCTACGGGTCCTGGACTAGGGCCTACTATTTAGGGGAGAGAGTGGTTCATTAGTATCGCCCTCTCTTCGCCGTGCCCCAAGCTCCTCCCGCCGATGTGTTGGCCCCAAAGGGCTCCATTGAGGAGCTCACAGCTCACTTTCTTCATCATGGGGTTCCTATCGATGACCTTCTCCTGCCCGGGGGGTATCAGTCGTGGTACGACTCCCTGCCCTATCATTTCTTGCTGCCCCGCTTCGTGCCTGGTGCTAACTTTTTAGCTTTTGGCGGGCCGCGATCTCAGGTAATGCCCCTTTTCTCCTTTCATTCAGTAGCTTCCTTATGGTTGCTTTGATTGACCCACCACCCTTAATGATAAAATGTTTCTCTCTACAGTTTGAGCGGGGCGGCGACTCAGATGAGGGGGAAGAGGAGGTCGCTCCCTATGATGCAACAGGTGTTGGACCCTCCGATCCTTCCGGGGCTGGTGCTTCTAGCGTGGCTTCAGGTGCTGGACCCTCTGACCCTTCTGGTGCCGGTGCTTCTGGTAGCTCGCCCGTCGAGGTCAAGGGGACCTTCAAACGCCTGGATGATGCCTTTTTGTCACGCATGTGTGCCGACGTGGCCTAAAAGGCACCAATTTCTGCTGAAGCCATCCAGGTCCCACCTCCCGAGCTGATTCCTGGGGTAATTCCTATTTTGTTGCTCTGTTCTTGTTCCTTTCTCCCGAATTATGCTGATAGCCTGTGTGACTAACACCTCCTTTTCCTTATCGGCCAGGATTATGAGTAGGCAGTGAGTCAGGTCGAATACTATCGTAACCTCGTTGGGCTTAGGGAGACCGAAGTGGTGAGTGAATGCTGGCCCAACCTAGTCATTTTCCTTGTTTACTTTCTGCCTGTTTCTCTATCTGATGGCTTTTGGTGTGCCTCTGCAGCATGCCCGTGAGAAGGAGTCGCGCTCCTTGCTTAGCCATATCTCTCAGGCGTGGACTCGGGTGGGAGAGATTCGCACTTTCCAAAGTGCGAGCCAGCGCCGGAAGAAATAGAAGGGAGCTGCCCAGGAGTAGTTTTTTTTTCTGAAAAAGTGGACACAATGAGACAATTTAGACTTTTGATTTATATGGGACATGTAATAACCTTAGACAACAACAGTCTCTTTTTTTTTATGGTTTTATAATTTTCATGGTTTATGCGACTGTTTTATTTGGTTATCTTTTTGCTTTGGTGGTTTCCTCTCTCTTTTTCTTGCTTGGAATGAACTGGCACCTCTCCAATGATGAGGTTGATCGTGTCAGACCTATGGGCAGCGCGCCACCCGGGTATTTCTCATGGGTGTGTGGCATGGCCGCCCATGTGCGCTCTCACGACGAAAAGGTGGGCCAAATAAAACTACGTTCCTCCTTGGGAAAAGAAATAGATCAGTGTGAGGGGGGAGGCTTACCAGCCCCGGCTTAAACTAGGCGTATATATTATATACGCCAGGCCAACATTCAGTAATCAATAGTCGGGCGTATATATTATATACGCTTGACCAATCCTCAGTAAAAATGGCCGGGTGTATATATTATATACGTCGGGCAAAAATGGTTCAAAATTTGCCTTGGCGTATATAATATATACACCTGCTATATATTGGGCTCAGCGGGCTCCTTATAACCTGAGCCTGGTCCCCCCTTGTCTCCTCTTCTACTTTGGTTTGGCTGTTTTGCCCCTCCTTTTATTTTCTTTCTTTCCCCTCTTTTTCTAGCGGGCCCATCATCATATATTGACCGTTTTCACAAAGAACATCTTTGTACGTCAATGGACCTGCCTTCAAAAGAGGGCCCAAGCTTTTATACGGGGGCCGGTATACTTCCCTGTTTGGACCCGGGGCCCAGCTTTTTGCAAAAATGGCATGATAGTTTGGCTGAGAGTGAGCTTGCTATTCTAAATGGCCTCGGGTTGTCCCGCCTCTCCTCTCTCCTCGTTGTTCCTCTGTTGCCCAACCTACTACAGGTGGCTTTGGCATCATGGGACCATAGGGCCCATGTCTTCAAATTTGGGTCTAGGGAGCTGACCCCAACTTTGGAAGAGCTAGCCTCCATCACTAGCTTGAAGATGCATCGAGGCCTTGCCAAAGTAGTGCCCAAACCGGGGTATGCAAAGGCGGTTCATGCGGTCCTTGGCTTAAAAAAGGGTGGATACGAGAAATGTTTCGCCGGAGGGCCCACCAGGTGTTCGGTGAAATTCCTGAGAGAACTTTTCGGTGACTCGAGCCTTCGAAAGTTGCCTATTCGAGATCCCTTCAATGTGAAGGCCTTTGCCCTTTATTTGCTGTCGGAAGTTCTCTTCTTCACTGGGGGTGAGAGCTTTTCCCTTGGGCTATGTGATGTTTTGACCGAATTGGAGGGAGGTAGCTCATTGGTACACCTGGTAATGGCGGAGATGTATCGAGGCCTGGATGCTGCGGCCTAGGGCCGGGTTGGGATTCTCAGCAGGAGCCCGCTCCTTGTTTAGATCTGGTTAGGAGAGCATTTGGCTATCATGGGGCCTGTGCCGAGATTCTGCTTGATTAGAGGGGATGTGGCTCGGGGTTTTCTGATCCGGAGTTCGAGACTGCCTTGTGGGAGCGTCGAGGAACTGAGCCTGTGGCTATCTGATGCAGAGCTGACCTGGCAACTTCCCTGGATGGACGGCACCTTTCCGATTGTCCGCTCTCGGGATTGTGAGGGCATCACACTTTTGGGGTTGACTAGTAGCACATACTACTTCCTATCTCGGGTGCTCCGTCAATTCGGGTATACTCAGCATGTGCCGTGTACCGCGAGGCCACCCTTGTGCTCTCTGATATTCTCTCGAGGTTCTCTTAGTGATCTTGATCGCATAGCTGCCCTCTGGGAAACCCGCCAATCGGCGCATATGTGTAGCTTGGTTCAGGGGGGCGTCGTCTCTCCGGGTTACGAGGGTTGGCTGGTATCTGAGGAATTACCTACTCCTAGCCCAGCTTCGGTAGATGTGGTAGAGACAGGGCCCTGGCCATGTAAGGAAGCGATGCTTCGGACCCGGATCGAGTCCCTTTTCGTAGAGAGGCTGGCTTTGATCGAGGCTTTGGAGAAAGAAAGGGTCAGAGCTGATATTGCGGAGGTGAGAGCTGCTACAGCCGAGAGCGAGGTTCTTCGGTTGACTGGTCTTTTGACTGAGTCCCGCAGCGCAGCTGAAGCTTCACGGAGACGGCAGAAGAGTCTTCATGGTAGGTGGATGTCTGATCAAAATGCCCACGAGGACTCCCTGCTTGCAGAGATTAGCGCTTTGAAGCGTGCTCCCCGCCCTTGACCTGTTCCTGCACATATCATAGATCATATACACGGGGGGGAAAGCCCCCTAACAGAGATCTCTTTTTGGGTTATCTTTTTCTGTTCTTTTTTTTTTTTTTCATATATAAACAGCTATATACATTTTGGGTTTTGTTTTTTTTTTTTGTAAAGGAAGCAGCAAAATAGAAAGTGTGTCATGTCATTATCTTTTTGGGACGTGGCACTCTGCAGGCAACACTTGTAAAGAAAGGGAATGAAATCTGTACATGAGCTCTTATTTTTCTTTTTGTAATTCTGCAATGTAAGACTTTTTATGGGGATTTTCTCTTTCACCTAGTGGGGGTTTTTTTTTTATGGAAAAGGGAAATCTATTTTCTTCTTTTTTTATGGAATTTTCTCCTCCACAGTGTGAGGCTTTTTATGGGAAAGGGAAATCTATTATCTTTTTTGGAATTTTCTCCTCCACAGTGTGAGGCTTTTTATGGAAAAGGGAAATCTATTTTCTTCTTTGGAATTTTCTCCTCCACAGTGTGAGGCTTTTTATGGGAAAGGGAAATCTATTATCTTTTTTGGAATTTTCTCCTCCACAGTGTGAGGCTTTTTATGGGAAAGGGAAATCTATTATCTTTTTTAGAATTTTCTCCTCCACAGTGTGGGGCTTTTTATGGGAAAGGGAAATTTATTTTCTTTTTTGGAATTTTCTTTTCTTTTGTGATGCCGGTAACCACAAGGCCAAACCAGCGGGTCCCCCCCTTTTTTTTTTTTAGCATGGCTGAACCCTGTTCGTGAGATGCAAGTTTTTTTCTTTAAACGTGGGAAGGTCAGCTTCCCCGGGATTGGTCTAGCCTTTTGTCTTTTCCTTTGGTCATGCGTCAGACGCCGTGGTAGAGACGACATACTTGATCGGGATCTGATCTGATTTTCACATGGGTGGCCTAGCAAAGAGGAGGAGAGGCTCAAGGGATCCAAACAAAAGCAGGCAGGCTAGGAGAAATCTTCTCCTAATCTCTCTTTTCTTGACATTTTTTGCTCATAGCGCCCAAGACGGGTTTTCGCCATGCCTGTCATCCCTGTTTTTACTCGTAGCGCCCTTTCGGATTTTCACCACGTCCATGGGTTCGCTTTCTTACCCCAGGTGCCCTTTTAGGTTTTCACCTGGTCCGCGTGAGTTCGCTGTTTTTACCCGTGGCGCCTTTTTGGGTTTTAACCACGTCCGTCTTGCTTTGAACTCAAATTAATTTTCTTTTTCCTTTTTTTCTTCTTTTTTTGAACCAGAAAGCCACGACATGGGCGTCGATTCCGTCATAGCCGGCTGAATGAAGTTCTGTGTGGTTTGTTAACTCGGCTTGTTCTGATGTAGTAGATGTTATAACCGCTTGTGGACCTTAAAGAGGGCTTTCTTCCGGGTTGTAATGTGGTTGGGGTTCAAACAGGTTGGGTTTTTCTGGGAATTTGGATCTAAGCTTTGAGTGAATTTCAGATTAGGTGACTCCTCTTTCTTTCCCAAGCCTTTTTTTTTTTATGCCCCAGTCATTTCTTTTTTCTTGGTCCCCCTCTTTCTCTCTCTTTTTTTTTGTTTTTTTTTTAGGGGTTTTGCTTTTTTCTTCTTCTTTTGGTTTGGATTTTTCCTCTTTTTTCTTCTCTTTTTTTCTTGGAATTTTGGGTGGGGTATATGAAAGAAATGGTTGTTGGCCCGAAGTATGTAGCAAAAAAGGGTGAAGGTTTTTAGGGAATATTTCTTTTGGGCTACTTGACTTTGAAATGATGGCCTCTTTTATGGAGCCCTTAAGCGGTCACGCATCTACTTTTATCAAAACTTACCTTGTCCCAAGACCTATGAGTAGAACTTACGAAGGTATCCAACGTTGATGGGCTCAGGAAAGTGGTCTCCGTCCATGGTGGCGAGGCTAACGGCGTATCCTGGCAGAACCTCTCGGACGACGTAGGGTCCTTCCCAATTTGGCCTAAACTTCCCTCTCAGATCGGCGTGGAGAGACGAAAAAATTTTCTTCAGTACAGTGTCTCCTACCTTCAGATCTCGGCCGCGGACGCGCTTATTGTAAGCACGTGCAATTCTCCTCTGATAGACCTGAGTGTGGCACAAGGCTAGGAGTCTTTTCTCGTCAATTAGGTCTAGCTGTTCAAAACAGGCTCTTGCCCTCTTAGCTTCAGGTAGATGGGATTCCAAAAGGATACGGAGCGACGGTACCTCGACCTCAACGGGTAGCACGGCCTCGGTCCCATACACAAGGGAGAATGGTGTTGCTCCTGTTGCAGTGCAGATAGACGTTCTATAGGCCCAAAGTGCGAAGGGTAACTGCTCACTCCAATCCCTGTAAGTAACTACCATCTTCTCCAGGATGCGGATCAGAGTTTTGTTGGCTGCCTCTCGCTCCATTCGTCCCGAGGGCTGTGTAGGATGAACGATGATGCTTGATCTTGAACCGCTCACACAAGGCCCGGATGCACCTATTAGCGAAATTAGTGCCATTATCAGTGATGATATCTTTGGGTACGCCGAATTTGCAAATGATGTTGTTCTTGATAAACTTCTCAACATGGCTAGCCTTAATGCTCGTATAGGAGGCCGCCTCTACCCATTTTGTAAAGTATTCCACAGCGACGAGGATGAATTGATGTCCATTGGAAGCTTTAGGATTGATCTTGCCGATGACATCGAGACCCCAAGTGGCGAACGGCCAAGGAGTGGCCATGCTGTGCAAGTCAATGGCCGGAGTGTGTATTAAGCTGGAGTGTTCTTGGCATTTGTAGCACTTCTATACGTGCTTGCAGCAATCAGTCTCCAAAGTAGTCCAAAAGTATCCTTACCTTAGAATTTTCTTAGCAAGCATGTGTCCAATTACGTGAGCTCCACAGACCCCTTCATGAATCTCCTTCATGATCTCAATCGCTTCTTTCTGGGTTAGGCATCAGAGCATAATATTGTCGTGAGACCGTCTATACAGGAGATCGTCGCAGAAGACGTAGTTTGTTGCCAATCGCTGGATGGTGCGTTTGTCTACCTTTGATGTTCCTTCCGGGACAGTTCGGGTCTCGAGGAAATTCTTGATGTCTGAGAACCATGGTGGTTGACCCTCTTTCTTCGTAGGTCCTTTGATCAGGTGACAGAAAGCCGGCTCGTTCCTCTGCTCTATCATTATGGGCTTCATCACAACTCCGTATGGAATCTCAACCATAGAGGCCAGGGTGGCCAGGGCGTCAGCAAACCGATTTCTTGCTCGCGGCACATAGGAGAAGGTGACCTCTCCAAAGCAGGTTATCAGATCCTCCAGATGTTCATGGTACGGGATCAGTTTCTCATCCTTGGTCTTCCAATCCCTGTTGGTTTGGCATATAATTAACTGTGAATCTCCAAAGACCCTAAGGTGAGTTATATTTAGATCAAGAGTCGCGTAAACCAATTTATGCTGAGCCTCATACTCGGCCATATCGTTGGTGCAGGGGAAGTTCAATTTGATTGAGATGGGTATATGGGATCCTTTTGGCGAGATAAGAATGGCGCCAACTCCTTGGCCCTCAACATGCGATGCCCCATCAAAGTGCATCACCCAGGGCTCCTCCGTTTCCTCTGTATCCTCGTCAGTCATGAACAAAATGTCTTCATCGGGGAATTCGGTCCTTAGAGGCTCATAGTTCGGCAAAGGGTTCTCAGCAAGATGATCGGCGAGCGCCTACCCCTTAATCGACTTCTGGGTGACATAAGTAATGTCAAACTCGGATAGGAGTAGTTGCCATCGTGCAGTTCGGCCAGTGAGAGCAGGTTTCTCGAATAGGTACTTCAACGGATACATCCGTGCTAGAAGTAGAACGGCCTGGGATAACAGGTAGTGTCAAAGTCTTTGAGTAGCCCAAACGAGCGCCAGGCATGCTTTCTCCATATGAGAATAGCGCGTCTCATAATCAGTGAATTTCTTGCTTAGGAAATAGATGGCCTGCTCTCTTCTTCCCGTCTCATCATGCTGTCCTAACACACAGCCCATGGAAAACTCAGTCGTGGACAAGTACATTATCAGGGGTCTATCAGGTATGGGCGGTACCAATACCGGAGGTTTCAGGAGATAACCTTTAATCTTGTTGAATGCAGCCCGGCAGTCATCATTCCATTCAACTGGTGAGTCCTTTTTCAGTAGCTTGAAGATTGGTGCACATATCGGAGTTAACTATGCGATGAATCGGCTGATGTACTGGATCCTGCCTAAAAAGCCTCTGACTTCCTTCTCTGTAGATGGTGGTGGCATCTCAGTGATGGCCTTGATCTTGGTCGGATCGACCTCGATCCTTCTCCTACTGATAATAAAACCCAATAGCTTTCCAGACATAGCGCTAAATGCGCATTTCTAGGGATTCAACCGCAATCTATATTTTCTCAACCTCTCGAATAGCTTCTAAAGGTTTATCAAGTGGTCCTCCCTTTCTGGTGATTTGGCAATCATGTCGTCGATGTATACTTCGATCTCTCGGTGCATCATGTCGTGGAACAGGGCCGTCATTGCTCTTTGATAGGTTGCCCCAACATTCTTCAGCCCAAATGGCATTACCTTGTAGCAGAAGGTTCCCCAGGGGGAAATGAACGCCATCTTCTCGCGATCAACCTCTGCCATCTTTATCTGATTGTATCCTGAGAATCCATCCATAAATGAGAGCATTCCATGCTTTGCGGTGTTATCAACCAAGATATCGATGTGTGGCAGTGGGAAATCGTCCTTAGGGCTCGCCTTGTTGAGATCTCGGAAGTCGATACACATTCGAACCTTTCCATCCTTCTTTGGTACGGGGACGATATTGGCTAGCCACTGCGGGTACTTAGATACCATGAGGAAACCTGCGTCATATTGTTTAATGACCTCATCCTTCACCTTTAACATCCATTCGGGTCGGAGTCGTCTCAGCTTCTATTTCACCGGCTTAACATCGGGGTAGAGTGGCAACTCATGCTCAACCAGATCGGTATCCAAACCATGCATGTCCTCATACGACCATGCGAAGACGTCTTGGTATGATCGAAGGAAGTCTATCATACCCTTCCTCTCCGCCGGGGACAGCGATGTTCCAATTTTGGTGATTCTGGGGGCCTTTGTGGTGCCCAAATTGACATCCTCCGTCTCTTTGACGATCGGGGTAGGGCCATGCTCAAAATCGACAAATTGTTTGAGGAGCTCATTGGGGAGCTCGTCGGTTTGGCCTTCCTCGTCCAGACTCGTGACTCCTACCTCTTCTTGTATTTCTACAGGGAAGGGGTTGGCTTCACATGGGACGGGTATGACGACATTGATTTTAATTTTATTAGGAATTTTATTAGACAATATTTTTGGAATTGGTATTTTTTCTATTTTTATGATCTTTTGTATTTTTTCGAAGGTCAGCCCCTGGCGAGGTGGATCTCTATATATACAAGGTAGAGTGGTCCAAAGGCTAACCTTACTTTTTATAGGTTATTTTTTTTTGGAGAGTCGGTGTCGTTTTCACGACATTTGGCAGCTCTCAAGAGTTGGGGCAAGGTTGCCCAGTTACTCACCTGCGAGGCCTGGCCTTTACCTCTTTGGTCGATAGCGGCATCGGTAGGGTCTTGCATTTCTTCCCTCAACATATTTACAGAGGGATCCTCCAGGACCTTGTCCTCTACGATTAGGAGGGGCCCAGAGTGGTTGGTACTGGAGTGAGGGGTGGATCGGGGAACTTGTTCCTCAAACAAGGAAAGGGCGGCTAAGTCCATTTCGAAGTCTGTGGGGATGATGTAGGGATTGGTGGGGTGGATTGAAGTAGGCTTATGTGGGGTTACCCTCGTCTCCCCATTCAGATCAATTTTTACTACCCTAGCGCTCACAAAGGTTTCACGGATGTGGGGACGAGCGTGAGGTTCCTCTTCCAAGATGATTCCTCTGGCCTTGGCGGCTGCTGCGGCTCTCATCTTTTCCTTGGCTTCTCTGACTTCCTCTTCTCTAGGCCTGTAGCCTAAGCCGAATTTAGTTTGTTGCCCCTTGGCCTTGACGGGGTCTCTTCTTCCTTGAAGGCGTGGGCCCGGTCCTTTCCCTTTTTGATGGCCCCATCTGTGGAGCATGAACACAGCTGCATCCATTCCTCCTCCAGTTTTATCCGGGGTCTTTTCAGTTGGTTCGAGGGTAACACTTGCGAAGTCATACTCAAATCGGTGGAGATCGGCGTCCTCGGCTGTGTGTGGTATGTTTAGTACTTTCTAATTCTCAATGTTCAGAGCGCTCTTCCCCATGTCCTCTCTGCTCTCACCTATGATGGTGACAATTTTTCCTTCTAAGATGAATCGGAGCTTTTGGTGCAGAGTAGATGGTATTGCTCTGAGCTTATGTATCCACGGCCGGCCCAACAGCAGATTGAAGGTAGACTTGATGTCCATCACTTGAAAGGGGGTGGTGAAGGTTTGCGGTCTGAGGATCAGGTCAAGGTCTACTTCTCCTATGATTTCCCTTCTAGTGTTGTCGAATCCCCGTGCGCTTGATATGGAGGGCCGGAAGGTGTCGGGGTTCGCCCTAATTTTGATTGTCGTCCTTAGAGGGCATACGTTCAGTGCCTACCCGTTGTCGATCAGGACCAACGGTACCACCAAATTCCCTACTTCCACTGTTATATTTAGGGGTTTAGAATGGTCATTCCCCTCAATCGGTAGGTCTGCATCGGTGAAAGAGATGGTGTTTGGGGCCAACACTTGCCCTATTATTTCCCCTACTTCATCTGGAGTTACATGGGTGGAGACATGCGCGTCCTTGAGCGCTCCCATTAGGGCTTGAAAGTGGAGTGGAGACGTGATTAACAAATCCCACACGGTAATATGCGCGGGTGTTCTCTTGAGATGTGTCTCCAGTATATGTTCCCTGGCCATTTTTTCAAAGGGATTTCCTGTGGCTTGTTCTTTCTTCTTTTCCTCTCCTCTGACTGCCCCTGATGCTTTCGGCTGGGCAGAAATCCAGCCCGATCGGGTAATGAATTCAATAGCCTCTTCTTGGTTGCACTCGGTATTCATGTCCGTCTATTCATAGCTCAATGGTACCTGATGCGAGTCATAAGCAGGTTTTGGGATGAGAAATAGAGTGCGTGAGGATTCTGGGGAGGATTGGGCCGGATATACTGGTTTCTCAGGTCCGACCAAGTTAACTCCAATGGGGGGTGGAATGGTAGTGGGGGGAATTGACAGAATTGGAGTTATGGACACAGAGGGGGCTTGTACTGGTGTTACCTGGGCATGGTAGGACCAGTGGTAATTGGGCGATGAGGAGATTGGGTGAGGGGTTGCTTGTCCGGGTGGCGGTGGAGTTGGGTTAGGGCCAAAATAGTGAAGGGATGGCGGGAGTGTGACTGGGCTGGAGGGATGGGGAGACGTTTGAGGTGTGGTGGGTGCGGGATGATAGGGATATGAAGGGTTCGTATATGACGAGGTATGATGGGATGGTGATGGGTTTGTGGATGAAGTGGGGTAAATTGAGGACGATGGAGTTGTGCATTGAGCGGGATGGTTTGGATATGGCGGGGTAGTGGGTGGAATGGGGGTTATAAAGGGTTTGTGACATGGTGGGATGATGAGGGGTTAGTAGATGAAATGGGATAGATTGGGGATGATGGAGTTGTGCATGGAGTGGGGTAATTCGGGGGTGATGGAGGGGTGTATGGGGTAAATTGGGTGGTGGGATTTGATGGTGTGTATGGAATGGGGTAACTTGGGGATGGCGGAGTAATGTATTGGGTGGAGGGACTTGAGGGTCTGTATGGGGTCGGATAATATGGGGATGGCAGAATTGCGTAGGGAACAGGATGATCTATGTGTGACGGAGGGGTGTATGGGGTAAATTGGGCGTGGGGTGGATACGCGTATGATCACGGAGGGGCTGTGCCCATTTGGATTTGATAGGCAGGAGCGGGGCTGGAAAAATACTACCCTAAATCTAAGGGCTCCTCTTGGCAAGCAGGTGTGGGAAAATAATCGACAAGATACAGTGGCTCGATCACCCCAACAAATAGTTCATCCTCGATCGGCCTGGGGAGTGAAAATTCCTCCTGATTGCTAATATAATCTGAAGGGTCAAACTCTTCTTCTTCTTCCTCTATCCAATGTATGTTAGGCCTGGGGCCTCCTGGGTGCGGTGGGAGAGGGGCTTGATGGATATTCTGGTTCTGCCCTTGGGGAAGTGGCGGGGGTATGATCTTTTCAGCCTCTGTCAGATCTTGGATCGCGTGCTTTAACGGGAAGCACCGGTCCGTGGGGTGACCCGGTCCTCGGTGGAAATTGCAATGCAGATTCAGATCATAATTCCTTGGTATTGGGTGGGGTGGCGGGCGAGGTTGGAGTAAATTGACCAGGCCTTTCTGTAGTAATACCGACAGTAAGACACTCAAGGATTGCCCCAACGGGGTGAATACTCATTCAAAACGTGCTTTCATCTGTTCCGGGGTAAACGGGGCTCTTGGGCCATTGCTAGGCCTTGATACTTGCTCGAAACGGGTCGGGGGTGGTTGTGTAACCTGGAGTTGTATCGGGGGGGCGTTGGTATTGGCCTAGGGGTAAACAATGTTCTGTACCTCTGTCCTTGGTCTTCTTTAAATTCTTGGTTCGGCGGCTTTTCGAACCCTGGTGGCCCCGTTGGCCACATTCCTTCCTAACCTGCCCTCTCTAATGGCGTCTTCGCAACGGTTGGCATTTCGGACTAGATCAGCAAAACTTGGCTGCTGCTGATATACTAAAAAATCTGTGATGACTGGGAGGGCTCCCTTGGTTATCAATTCAATCTGCTCATCATCAGGAATCCGATGAGTTACCTGAGCGGCTAAGGCCCTCCACCTCCCTAAGTAAGCACTGAATGTTTCATCATGTCTTTGCTTTAATCGGGTCAAATCTGACTTTCTTGGTTCTATGTCCATGTTATAGACATATTGTTCTTGAAATAATCGTGTCAGGTCTTTCCAATTTTTTATCATAGACGGTTCCAGGGATGTGAACCATCTCAGTGCTGGGCCCATTAAACTCTTCTAGAAGACTTTGATGAGGAGTCGTTCATATCTGCCATACTGGCACATATCCCCGCAGTAAGATTTCAAGTGGGCGATGGGGTTGCCAGTGCCATTATACTTATCAAATGATGGCATCTTGAATTTCTGTGGCAGGGGGACATCAGAGAACAGACATAAGTTTGAAAAGTCCGTTGAGTGTAGTTCCATTCCTCCCATCTTCATTAGCTGCTTCTGTATTCTGTCTATCTGTTCTTTCAGCTGCTCGAGTTCCTTTGAGGCCGCGGCAAGGACCGCTTCCCCCTGATTTTGTTCGACCCTAGGTGTGATGATGGTGGGCCCAGGAGGGTTAAAACTGGCAGCTCCTCCACTGTTACGAATCTCATCCTCCTTGTACTGTTGGTCATGGTATTGGTGAGGGGCGAGCTCTGCTATTTGGACTTGGGGGGTGATGGGTTGGATGACCTGGTGGGGCCATATGGTTTATAGGGGATGAGAAGGGAGAAATGGGTGAGCATTTTGTGGGTAAGTGATGTGCTGAGTTGGGTGCACGTTCTGGGGGTGTGATTGCGGTGGTGGGATGTTGTGGTTTTGAGGAATGGGATGGATTGGATTTCCCATTGGAGGTGGGATGGGGGCGTAAGGGGTATAGGTGAATGAAGGGTATTGGTGGGGGGGTATGGGGTTAGTGAATGGGCTTTGATGAGAGTGGGCGGATGGGCCTTGGGTTTGAGGGATTTGGGTTTGATGGTTTTAGAAGGCTTGAATTGACGGGCCCTGGGCCTGGGTGTGGGGATTAATATGACCTTGGGCCAATGGGCTTTGTTGAGTTTGGGCTACTGGGGCATGAGGGGGCTGGGTTTGGGTCCATGGGCCCTGGGTTTGAGTTTGGTAGGTTTGGGTCCATGGGCCCTGGGGGCTTGGACTTGGGCCTGGGTCTGGTGGGCTTGGGCTTGGGCCCATGGGTTTTGAGGGTTTTGGGCCTAGACTTGAGCTTGATGGGTTTGGGTCCATGGGCCTTAAGGATTCTGGGCCTGGGTCTAATGGGCTTGGGCCCGTGGGTTCTGAGGGTCTGGGGCCTGGGCCTGATGGGCTTGGGCTTGGGCCCACGGGTTCTAAGGGATCTGGGCCTGGGCCTGGGTCTGATGGATTTGGGCTTGGGCCCATGGGTTTGTAGAATTTTGGGCCTGAGCCTGGGCCTGATGGGCTTGGGCTTGGGCCCATGGGTTTTGAGGGTTTTGGGCCTGGGCCCATGGCTCTAGAGGTGTTTGGGCTGGGGCCCATGGATTTGTGTGGGTTTGGGTCTGGAATTGAGGTGGGGGATTTTGGGAGGTATGGACGATGGGTGGTTGGGCATGATTAGGAGGGAATGGGGTATGGAGGTTTTGGAAATTTGGATGCGGGGTTTGAGAGGTAGGGTTGCGAGAAGCAGCCCACAGAGCGTACATCGTCCTCATGTCCTCCATCGAGGGCATGGATTCAGGTGTGAGAGTGGGGGGTGATGGCTCACTTAAGGGTGGAGGTGGTTGGGAGAAATTGGGCATGACCCGGGTAAATGGGGGGGTATGTTGGGATGTGGATGGGCCATGTGGTAGGAATGGTATGTGAGATGGGGCGGATGGGATGTAGGATGTTGGGAGCATGGGTGATGAGAGGGATGGAACGTGGGAAGTAGGCGGGGGGTGGGACTCCCTAGGGGGTCTTTGGAAGTATGGGGATGCGGTAAGGGTGTTTGGATGGGAGATGGGGATGTAGGGATCGGTTGGGAAATGAGGGGTTTCAGTAGGGGATGAAAAAGGGGTATGTTGGGAGAATGTGAGGGAAGGGGATGAGGTGGAGGTGAACACGGGCGCCCCAAATGGGCCCGTGATATCGAACCTGGTTTGGGTGAAGGTGTCGGAGATCGGGTCTTCTCCTATACGGGAATGGGAAGGGGATGACGGTGGGGATGTATCAGCTCTTGACATGATCCACTGACGAGTGTTGTACCGATGTCGTGGGTAAGGGCCAAATACCTTCCTGGTTCTTCTCCTACGGGCCGGGTTTGAGGTCGCCGTAGTGACGGTCACACCAAGGTATATTTTTGATTGTTTTTCTGTGTGTTTTTTTTGGGTTTTGGAAAATGATGATGATTTTATTTTTTATTTTTTTTGAAAAGTAAATTTTTTTGTTGTTATTTTTTATTTTTGATTTTGATTGATTATTTTTTTTTGAAGGTGGATTTTTTTTTAAGATGAGGATTTTCTTTCTCTCATTTTTTCAAATTGCAATTAACTCCCCTCTACTTAGATGAATGATGACCTGGTGCCCAGGGTCAACTCCCGTTTCGGGCAATATATGTACCTTTAGTAGGTCCCACGACAGGATCCGACAAACTTCGGAAGAAGCGAAAGGGAACCCTTTCGATCTATTGAAGGCGAGGAATCCATAAATGACCGATCCGAGCAAATCAATAAGAAGTCGCCTTCTTTTGACTGGGCGGGGGCATATTGGGTGTTAGAGAATGTGGGAGGCTACCGCGGACACTAATACCGCTAATCGGGGAATTGGGGTGGTGGATTTGGCCTCAGGTCGGGTTGTCGACCCGATATATCTTTGGGCGTATATTATGCACGCCCGACCAAAAAAGTACAGATTTGGCTGGACGTATATATTATATATGCCTGGCTTAAATCTGATTTTTAATTTGGCGATATATATATACG
The DNA here is from genome assembly GCA_021018995.1 of Chloranthus sessilifolius. NCBI lineage: Eukaryota > Viridiplantae > Streptophyta > Magnoliopsida > Chloranthales > Chloranthaceae > Chloranthus > Chloranthus sessilifolius. Next base: position 148,447,006 of record CM037584.1, on the reverse strand, counting down.
CTCGTAAATCTGGGGCCTTTTTGTGGGGCGTATATATTATATACGTCGAGCAAAAGGTTCTGTCAATTATATTTTGACAGTGGACAGCAAACCCGAATGTGGGTCTTTGAACTGGTTTCTTGGGAGAAATGCTCCCGGGGACTGTTGTGTATGTTTTCGGGGCCCTCCTTTCCGTTTCGTAGGGATACACGGCTGAATTTTGGGTTTTCTACGCTCTCACCAATGCGGGTTTTACGGCTTGATCGGAATTGGCAACCCAACTGATATAACCCGGCGCAAGCGCCTTCTCAGGTACTGGAAGGGGTGGTTCTTTTCAGGATCATCACCACTAGGGCTGCCGCCTTACTGGGAACCGGGTAAATTGTATCTGTGCCTAAGCCCCCCGAAAACTACCCAAAAACGCAAAAATAAATTCAATTATGTCCCCATACTGTTGGTTCACTTTTAATTACAAACTTTTATAGGGATGTGAGATTAAGTCCAAAATCGGGTCTGGGATGACAAACCCGTGCCGCCTCAACAGGCCGGCGTTCAAAGGTGAAATATGATGACCGAAATAAAGTGCGTAAGTAGGCCCGCCAAACAGCTAAGGCTTGTAAATGACCGAAATTTAAATGACGTGAAAATAAATGCGAGCAGGCCTGCCAAACGGCTAAGGCGGCTTAAATGATAAGAATCGTAAAAGCTGAAATTTAAGGCGCAAGTAGGCCCGCCAAACGGCTAAGGCACTTAAAGGATTGAATCGTAGGGGTGAGTATGTTAGTAAAAATAGCTAAAATATATAAAAAAAAAAATAGTAGAAAATAAGAAGGAAACAGCAGGGGTTAGTAACAAAAAAATAAGGCCAACAAGAGGGGAAGCGCTAGGGTGATCTCCCCAGCAGAGTCGCCATCTGTGCGACCGTGGATCCTCTCGAACTCGTCGCAGCGATGCGCTCGCTTTTGTTGAAAATGTAGAGTCGCCACCCGGAGCTTTTGGTGACCCGGGAAACCTTCAAATCGATATTTTGAGCACCGAAGTGCTAAATATGACTCTGGTTTACCGGTCTTTGCCAAAGGCTCTAGGGTAGGGGATTCGGTTATCGATCGGGAAGGGTTTAGGCACCCGATCAACCCGCACATGGCGGTCTCTATCTATGGCCAAAATTAAAGAAAAAAAGGGTGGAGTTTCCCCTTGCCCGAAGGCAATACGGTCCTATCAAACTTTGAGCCAAATCGAAATTTCGGCGGTGTAACGGCTTGAATCCTTGGACGGAGGAGACACCAAGAAGGTAGAGGAAGAGAGGGGTGAGCCGGAGCTCACGGGCCCTTGCTGCACCATGGAAGATCTTCGCTTTGGCATGCTTCCGATGGCTTAAACGATATCGAAATGGATTCTAACACTAGGATTCGGTAAAATAGGAAATGTAGGGTGAGGTTAAAGGCTAGACTTTAGCAAAAGGGAGTGATCTAATGGTGGAAATGGGTTGAAAGGGATGAACTAAGCATGCTGGAATTCTGGAAAATTGTGTGCATTTTCTCTCACTAGGGTTCTCTCTTAAGCTCCAAAATCCTTAACCTCCAATTTTTTCCAACCCTTAAGGAAGAGGGGGGGCCTCTCTATTTATAGAGCAGAGGTGGATTAGGGGCTTACTTAAGAGCTAATGGGTTTAGCAATTAGGTAATCTCCCCATCTAAGGTTTTCTAGGTTTTCCAGGTCCTAGGGTTTTGGGGAAACTGATTTCAATGGCAGATGATGGGGTGAGACCAAAGGTGACTTAAGGGTTGCCAATAAGCTCAAAGGGGGTGCAACCAATCTTAAGACACCCACCTTAACTAAGGGGATGGTCAAAGGGTCAAACTAGATGAAGGAAATTCGAGCAACTGATGACAGTTACTGTAGTTAAGATGGGCGTATATATTATATACGCCCAGTTTAGGAACAGTAAAATTCACCAAAATTAGGGGAGCTTTGAGAAGATGAAACCCGTGGTGGGTCCCACCTATACTGGGCGTATATATTATATACACCTGGCCAAATTTTCCCCAAAATAGGCAGGCGTATATAATATATACACCTGACTAATCTGGGGCAAAAATGGCTGGGCGAATGTAATATCTACGCCTAAGTAAAAGTCCTATGATTTTATGTGAAACCTCAATCGGCCCTAACTTTCGAACCGTAGCTCCAAATTGGGTGATCTTTGGCTTGTGGAAAGCTGGAGAAGTCCTCTTTCCAAAGGTATATGGCTCATCCATGGTAATCACCCCATCAACCGCCAGAAGGGTGGTTTAAGTTAGGTCTGGGAAGGGATTCTAAGGTGTAGGGGTGACTTCTAAGGATTGGGGGAATGGCTCTAAAGGTCTTAGGGTGATTTCTACTGGTCTAGGTAGGTTCCTAAGGGCTCAAGGGGTGTCATCAAAAGCACAGGAGTACATCTCTCCCGAAGTACAGATTGATCGTGCCTTAGGCCGAATTTGGGTGTCTACACTATCTTCTATGACATGATGCATAAGTGCATGGAAGTCTACGTCAATGAAAGTCCCAGACTCGGGCAGGACATGCTGAAGCATTACGAATAGTGTTATAGAGATCAGAGAAGTATTAGCTAAATATGAATCCGAAGAAATGTGTGTTCGAAGTTACCTCCGGGAAACTATTGGGATTCATGGTTAGCAAGTGAGGAATTGAAGTCGATCCAGTAAAGGTCAGAGCCATTCTCAAGATGGCACCTCCCAGAAACATCAATAACTACGAGGCCTGATAGGAAGACTGCAATTCATCAGGAGATTCACCTCCCAACACTCAGATAGATGCGATCCTTTCTACATACTACTTAAAAGAGGGGCCGAGTACATATGGGATGACCAGTGTTGGCAAGCCTTTAACAATATCAAGAAGCACCTCCTCAACCCGCCCATACTCTCACCACCAGTTCTCGAAAGACCCTTGATCCTCTACGTGTCAGTAAATGACAATGCTATGGGAGTAATCCTCAGACAATATGAAGAAGTCAGCAAGAGAGAGAAGCCATTTACTACCACAACAGAACGATGGTTGAGTACGAATGAAAATACATGCCAATGGAGAAGACATGCCTTGCACTAGTATGGGCCTTGAAGAAATTATGGCACTACTTTGGAGCTCACAAGATACTAGTCCTAGCACATTTGGACCCTCTGAAGTACATCTTCAAAAAACCTGCTACATTCGAAAAGATCGCCCGATGGCATATGCTCCTATAAGAGTTCGATATCATATATGTCACGACGAAGTCCATCAAAGGATAAGCGATCGCAGACTACCTCGTAAACCTTCCACTCCCGAGCAATGAGCCTGTATACGAAGATTTTCTCGATGAAGATCTCCTCTCAATTTACAATGAAGAGCCCGACAGGACTTCATGGTCCCTCTACTTTAACGGTGCTCTTAAACACAAAGGAAAAGACATCAGGATAGTCCTGATAAGCCCGGAAGGAGTCTTCATACCGTAAGCTTTTCAACTCGACTTCCTAGTCACCAACAACATTGCTGAATATGAAGCCTTCATCGCTGGACTACGGACAACACTGCAATTGGGTGTCAAGCAATTGAAGATGATCGATGACTCCAAGTTTGTGATATCACAAGCCATTGGGGAATGGAAGACTAAAGAAAGAAGACTGATGACCTACTTGAAAACAGCTTAGTTTTTTATAAAGAAGTTTTAAAGAATCTCTTTCACGCACATCCCTAGACTGGACAACGAGCTCACAGATTCGCTCGCTACACTGGCCTCAGTCATTCAGATACTAGTTGGACAGAATACCAAATCCTTCTTTATTGAGAGATTAATGACACCAGCACATGAAGTTGCCTGGCAAATAAAACTAGAACTACCAACTGGACCGAAAGCCGTCATGAACGAAGCATAACTTACCTCAGGCAACTCCACAAAGAAAGAAGTCGACGTCGCAAGCTTCAGATTCAAGAAATCACCAATCGACGATGGACAGTCGGGGTATTTCAATATGTGGAACTTCCTGAAGCATCGCCATGTCCCTCCTTACACTACAAAGATTGAACGAAAGATGATCAGGAACTAATGCGCAAGGTTCTGCATCCTGGGATAGACGCTATACAAAGAAACCTTCACCAAAGGAGTAATGTTGTGGTGCGTTAAGATTGCTGAAGGATAATACATCATCCGAGAAGCACACGCTAGTGCCTATGGCGCCAACACCGGTAGACAAAGACTCAGATCAAATTATATGACAAGGCTACTACTGGCCGACGATGATAAGGGATTGCCACCTCTATGTCCAATGCTGCAAACAATGCCAAGAACTTGCTGTGCTCATCAAAGCTCCATCAGTTTCATTGAACCCTATAACTTCACCTTAACCATTATCGATGTGGGCCTTCGATGTCATCAGACCCTTCACGGACATGGTCGGGAATACTCACAAGCATGCATTCATACTCACAGCGATCGAATATTATACCAAAATGGGAGGAAGTCGAGTCATATGTCAGAATCATTGCTTCTACACTCTTGAACTCATCACCTGCTTTGGAGTACTCAGGATGTTTGTCACTGGCAATGGATTGAAATTCATCGCAGAAAAGATGAAGAGACTATGCAAAAGATTGGGCATCAACCTACATCACTCGTCGCCATTCTATCCCCAGGGAAATGATCAAGCAGAGGCTACAAATAAAACTCTAATCCAGATTCTAAAACAAACAGTGGGAACAAGCAATGGGGCCGATTGGCCTGAACGACTACCAGAAGTACTTTAGGCCTATAGAACTTCTATTCGCATGGCCACTGGCCAAACTCCTTATCTCCTCATGTATGGGATGGAAGTAGTCCCACTTTATAAAGTACAACTACCATCCCTACGTATCCAACTTGATGATGAGTTATCCTTAGACGAAAGGAGAATTGCTATGCTCGCTGAGCTAGAGCAACTAGATGAGAGGCGTCTAAGGGCAGCCAATCATGCTCAAGTATACCAGAGGAGGCTGGCCAGAGCCTATAATAAGAAAGTCCTCGAGCGAGCTTTTAAAATTGGAGAATTAGTCTTCAAGAAAATCATGCCTTCTAAACATGCCCATCCAAAGGAAAAAACTAAAACCTAATTGGGAGGGCCCGTATGTCATCGCAGTCGCACACCCAGGGAACGCATGAAAGTTGGTGAACCAGGATGAGGAAGAGCTCCCCAACCCTTGGAATGCCATGTATCTTAGGAAATACTACCCTTAGCATCGTAATCATCATATCTCATAATCAGCTACTTATATCTACCACACCCATAGTCATCGAGACTCATTCATTGGTCATACGCCTTCATTTCCAAGGATATCCTTGAAGGTCTCTGACCCACAGCCCTCCTTCTTATTCGGACAATCTGATAAAAAGGACTAGTGAAACACCTAACCTCTTCTAAAAGTATAAGTAACACTCAATTCTCACCCCTTTTCCCCCACCATTGGAGGAAATGTTAGAGCACAAAAAATGACGATATTAGGTTCAATCAAAACTCATCATTCTTATGTCAGTAGGTTGCTTTCAAAATATATACATATACATAATTGAGAGTGAGCAATGCAACGGGTGAACAAGTCAATGAGTCCGGGGAAACATAAGAAAATCGTGAGGACATTCCTGGTATCCTTACTATGAAAGTATAAGCAAGCTGTGAGGGCATCCCTGGTGTCCCAATACTACTACATATCGTCGTAAGGTGGTGGGAGGAGGACAAACTCCTGCTAACTATAGAATGTGAGGCTTTGATGGTACCGAAACATGACGGAGAGCTCAATCATGGCACCCCCATCCCCTTGAGAAAAAAGACTGTTACTTATCTCTTTTCGAAATTGTCAATTACAAACTAATCCCTCACATCATTGAGCCTTACCCCCTCTTTCACCCTTAATTTATATTTTCGGATAGTGAGTCAGAACCCTCCTATGACATCCCAGATATGAAACTGGAAACTCATGAATGATGACTGATGCAACCACTTACTATCTACCGCTCACCCTCTACTACTGACATGGGATAAGTGATTACTACCGAAGGTAGAACCAAAGCATACGACTAATATGGCTAAACGATTCCCCCCGGTTTGGTAAATAGTCTCAAGGAATTTTCTCGACACTAATTCATCAAGACGCACATGGCTCCTCATTAGCCCAAGTGCTCACAAAAATAAAAAACGCTCCATTGTACCTTGACACTGGGGCATTTTTATTTCGGGAAAGGAGTTGACGTGAGACCCCTGCTTGTTCACGGACAGGTGCAGGATAATGAAGTCATCACCCCAGGAAAACTGTTGAAGATATCGCACTGCCTATTCCACCACACTCCTACACCGGGGCATTTTTTTTAGATTTTTCTTTCAGTTATTTACTTCTCCTGTTGCATTATTTTCCCTTCTTTGTAATGAAAAATGGTAGTACAAAAAAAAGAAATATATATATATATATAATGATCCATCCTTTATTACCAGGCTTCAGCCTGAGACACCTCCCCTCTTGACAATCAGCAAGGGGAGAATAAAATTACTAACAACATTATCTTCATATGCAGATATAAAGCAACCTTCAACTATTGCCGAGCCAACTCAAAGTGCATCAAGTCCCAATAATAGGTGATGGTACCAAGAGCAGGCAGTCAAAGTAAAGGAGGTAACAAGAAAAGAAAAGACAAAAGACAGGTACTTCTGAACTCAAAATATCGCTATATATATATATCAAAATTTCTCTTTACAAACATGTCGCTGGGGGCATACCCCCTGTATATATAATGAACAAAAAAGTGAACACAAAAAAATGCCCTACTTCCTATGCTGCCTCTGCGAGGAACGCTCATCACCCTCTCCAACTTCATCAACCCGAGGACCAGGAACCTGGTCCACTGAGGCCTCAGCTGAAGCTTGAGGCCTAGATGAAGGCCTCCTCAAAGAAGAAGGTCTGGTAATAGAACCCCCCTCGCTCGCTTGGTTGGATGCCCGCCGAGACTGCGAACGCGCAGAGTTAAAGGCAAACATAGGTCCAAGAGCCGAGGCTGCCTGAGCATACACCCTCATTCGCTCGAAGGTCTCTCGATGGATCTCTACCAATGAGCCACTAGCCCTCGATCCTAACCCTGAGAGATGATTGACCATCCCTCTCACTCTCCCTCCTATCCTCAACAGCTCATGTTGCAGAAGCTTGATCGTCAACTGCATCTCAGCACGCACGACGGCTCGAGCACTCTCCAACTCCGCTACTCGAGTCCGCTTCTTAACCTTAAGGTCTATGGTCAACTCCTGGAGATGACGCTCAGTAGTATCAGAAGGGACCTCACGAGTCTCCTCGCAAACCTGAGCATGCTACACCTCAAGACGAGCACTCTCCAGCTCACACACCTGCACAAGGCTAAGGCTAAGAAGATGGATTAGCATAGCAAGAAACAGAACCAGAATGACAGAGACATACCAGATCAGCACGCTCCTACAAAAGGCGCTCTACCGCAGCAGCAGTAATTAGATCGGTTGGAGGTGTCGATAGAACAGGAACCGGAGCCTTGGGTATAGATGGCTGCAAAATAGAAGAACATCAGAAAATACTAAGACTATAGAATCAAAAATGAAATATAATTACAATATACCTAAGTAGGGATAGGGGTGGACTCCTGAGGAGGAGCCTCGGGAGCAGAGTCAGGGATGACCTGCACAAGAACCAAACCAGCCAACATGTCAGATAAAATAAAATTAACATAAGTAAAACAAACTAATACACACACATTATACCTGACTCTCGGGATGTAAAGAGGCAGCTGCTGCCTCCCACGTCTGGAAGTCCTCGGCAACCTGACGTTGAAAGTACACAATAAACTATTAGCAAGTTGTTAGGCAACACAAAACAAAATGACTTATAAGACCGAAGAAACTCATCCAGTACTCCAGCTCAGCTTGAAGTTGAGCTATCACAGGATCCTCTCAACTAGATGACGCAGTCCAAGAGGGATCAAATGCTGGACCGAATACCCCAGCACCCGATAACTTTGACCTCTGCAAATGTGATACATAACAAATGTATCAGAAGTCACAAAACAAACTGTGCTAATGATTAATAAAATTGATTTAAGAGAAACACTCACCAATCGGTAAATCTCTGAACGTAGGGTGGCCTCTACCTCCCAACCAACCTGCTACTGACCCCTGAGCAGCTCAACCAACATCGTCTGGCGGGTGACCTCGCCCTCCCTCTCAGTCTAGCAAATAGAAAAGAGTGAAACCAAACAATCATATTAAACCAACCAAATAAATAGACTTACAACTAGAACAAATCAACTAACTCACCAAGGAACGTCAGGTCTCTGCCAGATGAGCCCTTAGCTCATCCTTTGCCGCACTAGCCTGAAAGACCGAGGTTGTCAGGGAGCGCAGCATCTCCTCATCAGGACGAGGAGCGCACCCTATCTGCTCCATCGCCCAGTGGAGGGCATCCAATGCTCCATGAATGCTTGCACCAAGGTGACCCTCCTCTAATGCAGCCAGCCTCTCCCTCAATGTCGAAGTCAACTCAGGACCACCAACCGTAAAAGAACCGCATGGAAGGGACGCGTGAAGAGTAAACCAATGCCAAGATCTTGGAACTATCTCACAAACTCTCGGGCATCCGCCTCATCGCGTGCCCCTGTCACCCCAGTCCCCCGAATTTAAAATCAGCAATCTGAGCCTCCATCTTTGATGCCAAGTTTTGACTAGGGGAACCGGTCATCCTCTTTGCCACCCTATGGCGAATCTCCAAGGGGACTCCCTGAGGGAGTAAGTTGCCCGAGAAAGGTGGATGCGCTCCACCTTCTTAAAGCAGTGGACTCAGATGTCCACATCAAAGAAGGGTTGGCCAAACTGGATCACTGGCTGCTCGGCATCATCTCCAACCGCATAGGGCCTCCAAATCCCCTATAGCCAGAAACAAAGAAATAATCATTAGTAAATCCAAAACCTGAGAGTTAAAACATTGACAACGTAAATAATGTATACCTGCCCTGCATCCATATCCTCAAAGAGACCTCACGTGATCTGCAGATCTGAAGAATGGCGACGACGCCCCAACACCCTCTGCCACACGTGCATTCGTGAGAATGTGATGGTGATCTTCGTTGGAACCTGCAAGCGTAAGAAGGTGAAGTGGTCGTACGCCTAGAACTAGAAGAACATTAAAAACTATTACTAAGACGAAAGACTAAACAACTAAGACAATGAAGAAACCAATGATTAACAAAAAAACTCACCTAAAGGAAAGGGAGGAAACCCCCGATAGTGGCAACACCTCTCCCTCTATGGTACAACTACTGGTAAAGGTGTGCCAATGCCACCGCACCCCAGGCGTAGGTGGGGACTCGATCCAAATCCTCAAGTAATGTCAAAACAACCCGATAACACATACCCGGGGGGAAGAAGAAACTAACACTGCCCCAAGGAAGTGCATCAAGAATGCACGGATCACTCGGTCTGTTGCCACCCCCGGTTCCACCACATGCTCTCGACGCATCATCACCTCATAACACGCCTGAAATAACACTCTCAGCTCCAAGTGGCATCTCAGAGGGACAAAGCCACTAGCAAACGTGTCAAAGATCCAGGTGACATAGACCACTCCTGTCCCTAATTCGCTGAAGCAACATACGACTCTAAGAATCTCCTCGCATACCGCCAGATAGTCCCCCTCCATCTGGCCGGTCACCGGCTCCCTCTCGAATCTAAGTCCGGTAATGCAGACCCAGTCCTCTAGAGTCGGCAACAACATCCCGACTGGGAAGAGCAGTGCCTGCTGCTCCTCCCTCCACCTCTCCAAAATCGCCCCAAGCAAACCCCGATCAACCTGGAAAGGCTCCAACTAAAAAATCAGACAGAAGTTGAAAGACACCAATCGTGCCCGCTGGAACTCAGGCAGGGCACGGTACCAGGCGTGGGACTCCGACCACACAGTGCTGATAGCCAGCATCGGAGGCTCCTAACAAGTGAGAAACAGAAAATAAGAAAGAGAAAAATAAGACTAATAACTATGCTAAAACTAACAAGAACTATGAGCAACAAGTAAACCTAAACCTAATAAGATAAAACAATAACACATTTGATGATCACAGACCACGACGATAGTCTACAATTAAGCACGTAAAACATGATAAAATTAAGACAGAATAATAAAATAAACATGACCTAAATCTAGATATAAAGATGGTGCATGAATGCGCACGTGCACTAGATGCAGGTTCAACATAAATTAAAAAGGTTTCCAGATCCTAGATTCTACCTTATAACCTAAACGTCTAAGTAACAAAGGAAGACGCTTGCTCGCGGGTACCTACCTGGTCTCGTACAAAGAACTCCTCCAGTGAAATTCAGATTGCGGGCTCATGAGGAGCAGCATCATCATCATCATCCTCATCCTCGTCACCACCCTCCGGTGCGACCTCCCTCACCACCATCTCGATGTCACCCTCCACCACGGACTCAACGCCGGTGCGAACCTCTGAAGTCTCACCGACCTCCCCCACCATCATCCGCTCCAACTCGAAAGCAGTCAGGCCAAGTCTGTCACTACCCTCAGACTCCATCTTAGGATAAAAAGCTCAAAAAACTGAGAAGAATGGAAGAAACTATACTCGAAATGGACAAACAGATTGAGAGATGTCGCAAAAGCACGAAAATCAGAGCACAAGGAAGCAGAGAGTCGGATACAAAACCAGAAAGCGAGAGAGAATGAAGGCTCCCCCGATTTATATAGGACATGAGCTAATCGTGCACCCAAAAATGAGTGCATAATTGGATTCGACAATCTTGCACAAGCGCATAATACAAATTAAGAGCACTTTAAAGCGCGCATAAATAGTTTATCGCCCGCCTAAAAACCAATTGCACGCCCTATGTACCACGCGCAATTCCAAAAGTCACCCGCACAGTGACCGGTTGACTCTTCTATTACGCGTACAAAATAGGGAGCGTAATGGGAATATACGCCCACTAATAGGCATGCAATATCCCTCTAGGACCCTCTTAGACACCTGAATCGCCCGTGGCCCTCCGAGCGTGCAATTCAGTTAAACACGCTTCTCTCTGAGTGCAATTACCCAGGTCTGACAAAAAAATATATACACAGCAGCAGTAGCCAGAGATGAGTCCATATACTTGGGCACTCACACCAGAAAACGCTCACAACACAGAATGCACACACCACTCCGATTTTAGCCCGTACGCCCTGAAAATCAAAGAAACTCACCTAGGTATGCACACATGCTCCAAAAATAAACACTTGAACATCTAAGCCCGTCAAAATCGAAACCAAGTCCACACCAAACCAAACTAAAACATACCCGAGCACTTTAAATCCCATAATTTTTCAACCGAATCAAAAATGCACTCAACTAAATAAATTAACCCAAACTAAATGAACTAAGCCAAATCAAAATTGACCTGAATTCAAATAATTATAAAAAGTTTTTTCATAAATGTCAAAATTATTACAAACTGCACTGAGGGCATCCCCTCTGAATATACAATGTAAAATAAGGATTTGAAAATCAGCACGTTCAGACAGTGCATGCCCGAATATGAATTTTTCGAGCAAAAGACGATGGAAAAGCCCAGGAAGGAAGCACGCTCTGAACAAATTATAACAAAAACCTCACCTTCACTCTGTAATTCTCCCGAGATGTCGCTTATGATGCAATCCTTCGAGCTACACGATTAAGCATCAGCATCGCAGAGCCTCGAGTTGGCAAAAAAGAAAGAGTAACTCATAGAAAGACACCCAGGAGTCGATGCAAACACCCACGAAGAGTCATCATAAAACCCCCCAAGGGAAGGCTCACAAAATATTAATCCTCAGAGCCTACCAAGGAGCAACTGGCGTCGGTCACGAGAACTCTGGCGTAGCTCTTTCCTTTTCTTTCCTTCCACCAACCTTTGGCTCTTCCATCTCTTCCACCAATAGGGTGGCACCTTGGGTCAAATTAACATCATCAACCCTAGCACCATCCTGGATTCCCAATTCTGCTCATCCTCAAAAAATAATATAATAATGATAACAATAATAACAAACCTCTTTGGGCATAACACCCGGAAAAAAAGAAAATGAATAAAAATGCCCCAAACTATCAACATAAAAATTATGAATCAGAAATTACAAATCCAAAATTCAAAACAAAACCCATGCGCTTAGCCCCTATTTATAAACTATATCCCTTCACCACAATTTGACAAGTGCCACATTTACAAGCACCCTCCATCTAAATAGATCTAAACTAGACACATACCCCCGTAGAAAAACTACAATCCATGATAAACTTAGATTAACCAATAGACACACAACACTTGCCTTTAAATAAACACAAATCTTCCATAAAATAGATAAGCCAATAGCATTAAAACAACCAACACATTAATCTACCAACCTAAAGAAACTCCACATTCTTAACAAGTGTCACCCCAAATTGAACCTTAAAACATCAAAAGAAGCTTATGCTCTAAACTAAACAACAACATTAAATTCCCAATAAAACTTAAATTCCCCAAAAAAGACTTGAATAAAGTCAAATAAAATCAGATAAAACCAAAATAAAGTCAAATAAAGTCAGATAAAACCCAAATAAAATCCTAAACAAATCCCAAATAAATCAAGTAAAATCCTAAATAAAACCCTAAATAAATCAAATCAAATTCTAAATAAAGCCAAATAGATCAAATCAAATCCTAAATAAAATGCTAAAAAAATCCCAAATAAATCAAGTAAAATCCTAAATATAACCCTAAATAAATCAAATCAAAGTCTAAATAAAGCCTAATAGATCAAATCAAATCCTAAATAAAATCCTACAGGAATCAGATAAAATCCCAAATAAATAAAATGAAATCCTAATAAATCAAGTAAGTCGAATAAACCCCGAACAAATTCAAATAAATGCCCAAATACGTCTAATTAAATCTAATTAAATTCCCAAAACAAGACAAACAAGAAAACATACAATAGTAAATATGAATAAACGTAAATGGAACAAACACAATAAATAAAAACACCTCTTTATTTATATAATAAAATTTTACAGGTGTCACCGGAGGCATACCTCCTAAACATACTACCTAAAACAAAAGCCTAGAACCTAACCTACAACTTAAAACAAACACGTAACCCAAAACTGATATAAAACCTAAAACAACGATGTGCGAAACACCTAATCAAAGCAATAGCAAAGAGGGAGGAATGGTTGGGGAACACCCTTTCCATCCATTTGGAGGATTTCCCTCCCGCTGTCTTCACCTCCTAACAATAATGAAGGGTGTATAGCACATCGCAATCCCAACATCCCCCAAGCCATAAGGTGCACCTCCATTAGAAGCCACTTCGAGATGTAAAACACGAGAAACAACAAAGATCGGAAGAAGTACTTTAAACACTGGCTCGCACAGATAAAGAGAGAATGAAGAAAAAACAAAGAAGTACGGACATATATAGGCACCCGAATAATCAGGCGCCAGAAACATAGCGCGCAATGCAATTCAGTGCGGGATCACCTGTGCGAAATTCGAGTCGCGTGTGCCAGCTTAGGCCCGCAATTAAATTACTGACCGTCCTAAAAGACCCGACGAACCGATTCCTCACTGAAGACCCCACGTGCAATCAAATTACACGCCTATGTTGTTGCGCAGAATATAAAGGGTCACCCGCACAGTCACCTGGTGATGTTTCAATCACGCGCACTGATCAAGGCGCATAATTGAATTCCACGCACACACACTGATGCGTAACTGACCCCCTAAATCTCTATATCGTGTGCGCCCAATCAGGCGCGCAATTGAGTTAAGCGCCCATATTCACGCTCGTAATTCTCAGCTATAACACGCACCTCAAGCAGAATACACACCTTTAATGGAATAAGCATACACCCTTAACAAAAACCCTAACAAAATAGATGCGCAAGACGACGCAAGACGACACATCCTATCGCAATAAGATACATACATCTTAACCCATCACGAACCAATCAGGGGTGAGGACATCTCCCCGTAGTCCCCTCACGGCAAAATCACCCCTTGATGACCTACTGCAAATTAATGTCCCACCGTGATCAAAATTATTCCCTAGAGTCTCATCGCGTACTCACAAGTACACCTAACCACTCCCCAACATCCGCTGCATAGAACAAGCTGACAAAATAAATAAAATCATCACTCATGACCCCATCACTAAATACAAAGCTTTGCACAACACAAAGCGAAAATTAACGACGACGAAGTTGCCAATCATGCTACTCGTCCCATCACGATCCGAATCACTCTCCCTTGTCCCATTGCATAACCTCACATGCCCCATGTCCCATCGTGACGCCAAAACCCCACGGGACCAGAAAGAGGAGGGTCGTCCAATACCCCATTGCGAAAACCAATATGAGTCAAAAATCCCATCGTGAAGAGCCAAGAATGAGCCTCCCGTCATGACCCCAAGACATCACCTGTCAAAGAAGGACACCATTATCATCCCATCATGACGTCAAAACAGCCAAAGAGTCATCAGACTAACACCCCATCGCACACTCATAAACATGTCCCGTCGTGATGCAACCACAATCTGATCTCATCATGTAACCCAAGATCTGCCAAAGAAAGAAACCAACATAACGTACCTATCGCATGACCACCAATATCCCATCGCAAAAGAGCCGAACCTCCCTCCGAACGTCTTACCACAACAATCATCACGTCCCATCGCGACGACTCCTGAATACTCAATCACGCGGCAGTCACTAGACTCCACCGCAATTGAAACACATGGTCACTGACATTAGAGGAGAATAAACCCTCCACTGTCCCATCCTGCCAATAACCAACGAGCCCCTGCCATTGAAAAAATCAGAAGAAGAGAGGAAACCCTCCAACATCCCATCGCACCCAACACATCAATTCCCATCAAAACATCTCATCAGGTAATCTGGATGTCCCATCACACAATGCAACCATCAACCCCTACTATAACAATCAGCGGAGGGGGAAGAATAGACCCTCTAATGTCCTATCGCGTGGCCTTACACAATAGACAGAATGAAGAGGAGGGCAACCAATGTCCCATTGCAAACCACACCCTTCCAAAACATGTGTCCCATCATGACACTCCCACTGAAAGATAAAGCAGCATAGGAAGTCACCTTGACAATGCATAAACACCAATAAGAAGGCTTTGAATTCATGTGAAAAAAATTAATACGAAAGCTCAACAGCCTGAAAGCAACAAAGCCCATCGACATGAATGATGTGGGTGGTTGTGTGATTTCTCGTGCTTGCATAGAGAGCTCGAGTCCTTCCAACGACTCCACCCCCCAGGCACTCCCGTCTTATCAGGTAACCTTACACAAAAGTAAAGGCGACTCAAACCAGAAGTAGGAGCCGCCCGTAGTCCCATCACAACACAACCACGAGAGCAATAGCTGGCCAGTCCCATCGAGAGAAAAAGCCTCCCGCCAGTAACAAATCAGGTAAGTAAACACCTCATTTTACTTAATATTCCTTATAAAATATACTTAGCTAAGATTAAGTCAAAAGTTTTCAAAACCCGTCTCTCTCGACTCCCGAATCACTGTAGTCCTCTCATAAGAGACAATCATTAGTATTCATCGAGAAGAGCAGACGGAGTATTCGGCATACCAAGCGTCGTCTTGACAGCCACATAAACAGTCAGGTCCATAAATTTCGTACCGGTGGATCTGCTCAGTGATGTCTCGGAAGCCATGTTTTCCATAGATTTACCACCGAATTGATCTTAAGTTAAAAAAAAAAAAGATTCTCTAAAAAAAAAGTAAACACAAAATAAAATAAAATAATAATAATAATAAATAAACTCTCCTGCCTATCAAAAATTCACTTCTCATTCCAATCCGTTCTATCCCCTAGGAAACTGAACACTGAGTATATTCAACTATGAGAAATAATAAATGTCCACTAGTAGAGGACACCTGGCGCGCCATTGGTGTCAGCAATGACGCACCCGGTCTGACATGATCTGTGGAAGCCTTCACTACTACATGATATTACATCTTATTATTTGGTCACTTGACCTTGTCTCTGGACATTCATATGACACCCCTCGATACCTCAACTGTGTCATTTTCCTACTGTTTGACTGCCCCTTGCATCAAGTCGCACCATGCAACGGGATGCCCCTTGCACCCGGAGGTGAGGATATGATGATTCTCCTACCGTTTGACTGCCCCTTGCACCCGTGAATTAGGATACGCAGATTTCCCCCATTGACTGCTACTCGCAGCAAGTCGAGATACGTGACAGGATGCCCCTCACATCCATGGCATGGAATATGCCTTTCGACAGCTACCACTAGGCCCTCGAATGCTCCATCTTAGCTTACGTCGATAGGTAAGAAAGCTAATCATTTCATATCAGCATTCCCAGTTCACATTTTGTGATTTTCTAAAAGAAACAAGAAGGCACCCTCGGAAGAGGGGTGTCTACTTCTTCGACACATTCTTACTTCGTAAGAACGTGCCGAATAGGGGCATCTATAGACATCCCAATTTTGTCCTCTCGGAGTATACGAACCTATTCGGTTATCTATATCCTTCAGAGATCTTGTCGAGTGGATGAGTCACAAATTGAACCTGTCGACAGCACAAGCTGCACTTCAGCCAACCTGTCAAAGGGAAGGTGCAGAGCTTTAGTACCTATCGAGCACTTGCAGCTCCACTCAGCCATTTTGTCGACAACAGCTCACACCTTCAACTATCTTCTCAAAATCTAGTTTCATTACTAGCCAACCTGTAGACTTAGAGTCTCCATCTTCTCGAGCAGTCCAACCTCCCATCCTCTAAAGCCACAACCTGTCGATTTTAGCAAGCTAAACCCTCAGTGCCTCTCGAATGGATGGAGTAAAGCATCAGTACCTGTCGAGATTCGAGTTCCACCAAGACTCCATCAGCTACCAGCCTTCATCAATGGATCTAAAAGATCACCTTGTGCACTCCATCAGCTGTAGTTGTCATTAATGAACATTGGGGGCACTTTTGAGAACTCCATTAAGCCTCGAATATATGCAGCAATTATGAAGGGCTGCAGCTCGAGTTATTATTGGTCGGCAGGGGCAATTTTGGGAACTCTAAGGTACAAAAGAATTAGCCCATGTGCAAAGTATTTTTCAAATCAAAGGAGGCAATTCTTAGCGGGAAGCTTTAGCTAAGCATAACTAAATTGAGCTCTCTTCTCTCTGATTGGGCAGAATGCTAAGCACAAGGAGTAGCATAAACTGAAATGGAAATTCTCTCCTCTGATCTGCTGCAACTCAAAGCACAGGAATCACTGCATATGTATAAATAAAGCTCCTTGCTGCTTTAATTCTTCAGCAAGGAAACCAAAGAATAGCTTTAGTTCTCCTTGACTCATTTAGGTTTAGTTTTAGCTTTTTATTTTTCCTTTTTTCTTTTCCCCCTTCTCTCCCTAATCCAGCCCATTGGATTAGATCTAAGTAGCAGTTCAGATCTGGTTTGTAATTGTAATTTCGGTATGAAGATGTGTGGATTGATGCACAGACTACATATCTGAGAACAATGTTATTGTAAGTTGTTTAATTCAATAAATTGTTGATTTTAAAGTTCAATTAAATCTAAAGATCTTGTGGTTCCATTAGATGTCTATAGGATTCATGTATTTGGGAATAGCCCATTCAGTTTACTAGTAGATCTATTGATTGCCATCTGATTTCCCTTGGTTTAATATTCTTGTGGATGCCTGAGCTTGTAGCCTTGCATCCACAGCATATGTAGTAATTTTAATATTCTTATTGAAACCTTTGATTTGGAGGAAATCCCTAGGATGATCTGTGACCATTAAAGTGGATAGATCATAGCCTTAAGATCAATTTAAACTTCTGGTCTAAATTGAATTCTTCTACCTTAATCCTTTGGATTGGATGAAGTCTATAAGATGATCTGTGACCATTCAAGTAGACAGATTATACCCTTAAGATCAGTTCAAGCCTTTGGTTTAGAGTGGATTCTTCTACCTTGCACTTGAGTTTGTAGCCAAGTGAAGGACAACTGCAAATTCGCATGCCTTGATCTGTTTTATAGTGAAAACAAGTCCCTAGCTATCTATTTCCCCCAATTTTATATTTTACTTTATCGTCCATCATCCTCAATCTTTTAGTTTTATATATCTGTTTTGTAGATTAGATCTAGTGACACTCGAAAAACTCTCTTCTTAGACTAGGCTAGAATTGTCAGAACTGTAGCAGATCTGAAGGTCTACTATATAGCCTATTAGGTTCTAGATCACTACTCCCTGTGGGACAAACACTTTTAAAACTTGCTACAAAAGGACCCTGTATCTTGCAGGTCTAGATATTTTAGATGTGCTGAATCCATTGATCGATTTTAAATGTAACCCTTGCAAGTGCACAAGATTTATTGCAGTATGGCAAGAACAAAGGTGTCGAACCCACAGGAAAATGTGAATTTTAATTAATTCTTTCAGTGATTTAAAAACGTCCCTAAGGAAGTACCAAAGGGCAGATTCAATTTTACCAAAATTTATCACACTTTTCATAAATGCAGAAAAATAAATTAATTTAAACAACTAATTACCGATGAATCTAAAATAATAATTAAATGAGATCAAGGAATATGCTACCCCAGATTTGTACCCCTTTTCTACCATTAAAACCCACAGTTTCCTTAAAGCATCATTCACACCATCATTCGTCTATAGAGATGATTCGTAATAAAATATGATCATCAATCCGGCATACCCTATCTAAAAATAATGACTCAGCCTATCATTGCGGTATGAGTCATATAAGAAGCATAGCGTATCTCATGATGTTTAGATCACAATAGTAAAAACATAATCGCTCCGCAGCCTAGATCAATCTGCAGGTCCAGATCTAGAGATTATAGCCGTTGATACGCGCAATCAACGGTCATAACAAACATTCAATATATTTTCAATAACACAAACTTTTAGCAAAACGATTCCATGATGACAATAAATCGACTATGGTATTAATCATAAATAAGGGTACTTATCTGGGGATCGCATCTTCCCCGATCTACTTATTTAGCCACTCATCTTTGGTCTATGATCTCCTTGTTCATTCAAAGTCATTCCTCTTTTTATTTCTTCCAAAGATTTTTGTTTACAATGCCTTTTCCTAAATACAATCTATGCTTTCATGAACGTAAAGGAAAAATAATGCAAATCCTAGGTACAATCTACCCAGATGGAACCCTAGAAGAAGGAGAAAGAAGAACTCTTGAAAAGATGCCTAGAGGAGTCTAAAACCAAAAATAATAATAATGAATAATAATCCTCTAAAAAATTCTCCTAAAAAAACTCTAAAAAGAAAAGCCAAAACTAACTCTCTAATTATCTATCTCTAATTCCCCTCCAATTCCTCTAATTCCTCTAATTCCCTATCTCTAATTCCTATCTCTCATTCCTCTCTCTAATTCCTCTCTCTAATTCCTATCTCTAATTCCTCAATCTCTAATTATCTATCTCTAATTCCCCCTCTAATTATCTATCTCTAATTCCTCTATTTTTGAAGTGTTTGATCCGCTTTAAATAGAGCCGAAGTTTCCCAGCCGCAGAGGTGTTCCAACTCAAAAATTTAGGGTCGATTAATCGACCCAATAGGGTCGATGCATCGACCTCCCAGATTTTCGTACATTCCCGTCGAGCTTTGCATCAGACACTACTTCAGTATTTGGGCCATAACTTTCTGTCTCAAACTCAGCTTGAGGCGATTCTTATGCCGTCGGAAAGCTGACAGAAAGCTCTACAACTTTTGTGTTTTGATAATTTCATAATTCGGCCGTCTTGAAGGTCCAAATTGATCTGAAAGTCACACGAAGCTCTCGATGACCCAAAGTTACAGTGTTTTGACATTATTTTCAGAATTCTTGGGCTGTTTTCTGCACTTGGCTTGTATTTATCTGAAACACTTCAAATCTAATAATTCTTATCAGATAGCCTTCATCGGATAGCTAAATATAGGTATTTAGGGGTGAAATATCATCATATTTCACTACTCATCACACCCCCAAACCTACACTTTGCTAGTCCTCGAGCAAAGCAAACTAAAGAAAATAAATGCCACTTTCGTAGGGAACACGATTACACTTAGCATGGGCAACAAGCCTTTAAACCCCTAGGTGATCCCTAGTGGAGGAGTTGTGTCTCCTGAGGGTTTACAGTGAAGTTACCCACAAACTTCAATAAATTCCAAACCATCGACAAAATTGAGTTTTCAAAACATAATCTTTTATAACATATATATCATTCAAAAACAAAAACATTAATTGTTTCAATATGTGAATCATCAATCTTAAATATTAATGTCATGTCAATCATGCTAGTATCCATTCAAATTAATCTAATGCTCAAATTATTAAACAACTCATCCATTCATGCCTAAACGTGAAGTGTGTGCATACCCAAACCAAGAATCATCCATCTCGGAACTAGTCCAAACGGAAAATCGTCGAATCTGTTGTCTCGACTCAATCCTCACTTTAGGTATACTCTCGAAATAAAATCACTCCGATGATGGGTAAGCTTTCGCACATATGTGAGAGATCAATACAAAACAAGCAAAAAGGTCTCACATGATAACTGAAACACGATATAATCAATGAAAAAAATTAAATCTCATCAGAACAGATATTTGTATATCCTAAGCATGTCATATCAAGTGTCATAAGTATCATATATTTACTCTCCACAAGGCAGTTACCAATGCAAGATCAGATCATGAAGGTCTTTTGTAGGGTTGTAATGGGGCTCAGGAAAGGGTAAGAAAGAAAGGGAATTGAGATTCAAAATTTCTGAGAAATCGGAAAAGAAACAAACTTCTGATTTTTCTATTTCTCTTCTTTTTCTTTTCTAATCTCTCACTATTTTTCTATTTTTCTCAACTTTCTTTTTCTTTTGAATTTCCTTTTCTTGAAGCACCTCATATTTTTTATTATTTTTCACAATTTTCTTTTTCTTTTTCTCTCCCCTTTTTCTTTTATATTTTTTTCATACACTCTCAGTAAATACCACAACTCAGTATCTCTCCACTTACTCTCTTTTCATTCATTTTCATCCCTCGTTTCTAATTTCTCAGAAATAAGAAGGGTAAAGCTGAATTTTCGTAAATGGTGAAGGGTTAAAGGTTAACATGGCTTATCAAAGAATGTATAAAGGTAAATTTTTTCAATAGGCTCAAAGGGGTACTAGAAGGATAAATTTATATGAGGTGGGGCATTTAAGCACAAACGAGCCAAAGATGGCCTTCAATCATGTCCTTAAAAGATAGTAACCCTGCCTATTTGTCTTGAGTAGATATACAGTATGTTCTAACATAATGATATGAATTTGATTTCATGCAAAGTCACAAGTCAAAGTAAAATGTATGAGATTATATAAAGTAATTCGTATTTAAAGAAAACTCCGAGTTTATGTATTCACTCATCAATGACGAGAAATTAGCTCTAAAGCTCACTGGGTTTAGTCTCCACTAAGAACCTAAGATTCAACATTCAAAACAGTTCATCGATTCTAATTCTTAGCTTGGTATAAGTGTAAAAATTCTAAGCATGAATATCAAAATTACCCACAAAATATCACATTAAGCTTCATTATCCTAGATACAAGCATTCAAAATCTGACATCGATATTCTCAAAATTAAATTCACATGCATCATCAACTAAAGTTTGAAAACTATCGAAAAATAATTCATATATGATGGTTCAAAATTTATTTATTTATTTATTTTTTATTTTTTTCATATAAAAAAAATAAGAAAGTGACGCAAGATAGAGAATCATACCCCCAAACCTAAAAATGACAATGTCCTCATTGATTGAAATAGGTATTGCACCCCCAAACCTGTTGAAAAGTACCTCAACACAAAGATCAAAAAGAGAATATGTGCATAAAATTAGAACATGACCAAAAATAGATTGAAGGTAATGTGGCTACACTAATTTGGAAATTAAAAACAACCTAAACTAAACTAAAAACTAATATTCTAGAACTAACAAAAATAAAAATGAAAACGAAAATAAATAAAACACACTGGGTTGCCTCCCAGGAAGCGCTGAGTTTAAGTGTCGACAGCTCGACCTCTTCATTGATCAAGAATCTGGGTCACTAAGGTGCATTGCCTCAATTCTCATCTGGGTCATGGGCTCAAACACCGGTTTAAGACGTTGCCCATTCACTTTGAAAACTTGATTGTCCGTGAGACTGCGGATCTCAATCGCACCATGCACACTAATAGAAACAGCCTGATACGGGCCTTCCCATCTGGATTTCAGTTTTCCCGGGTGAAGCTTTAGTCTGGAATTAAACAGCCAAACCTTTTGCCTAATGTGAAACTCTTTCCGAGAAATTGACTCATCATTCAACTTCTTGTACCGTTCTTTGTACATCTTGGAGTTTTCATAAGCATCATAGCGTAGCTCTTCTAATTCACTCAGCTGTAGCCTTGGATTTGATCCTGCCGCTTGCATATCAAAGTTAAATCTTTTGACAGCCAAAAATGCATTATGCTCCAATTCAACAGGAAGATGGCATGCTTTCACGTAGACAATTCTGAACAGAGACATTCCAATTGGTGTCTTGAAGGCAGTACGATAGGCCCAAATAGCATCTGATAGCCGGTTAGACCAATCTCTTCTATCTGGTCGCACCTTCGTTTCTAAAATTCATTTAATCTCTCGGTTCGACACTTTCACTTGACCACTAGTTTGCGGGTGATATGGCGTTGTGACTTTGTGAGTGACGCCGTATTTCTTCATTAAAGTAGTAAAATGGCGGTTGCAGAAGTGCGAACCACCATCACTAATGATCGCCCGTGGAAACCTGAATCTGTTAAAAACATTTTCTTTCAGAAATTTGACAACGACCTTGTGATCATTTGATCAAAGTTGTTGGCCTTCTATCCATTTGGAGACATAGTCAACAACCACAAGAATATACGAATACTCGAAAGATGGGGGAAAAGGACCCATGAAGTCAATCCCCCAAACATCAAAAATTTCAACAATTAGAATCGGATTAAGGGGCATCATATTTTGTCGTGAAATATTTCCCAGCTGTTGAATATCGTTGGCATTCTTTGCAAAATTGAGCAGCGTCACGAAAGATGGAGGGCCAGTAGAATCCGCTTTGAAGGATTTTCTGTGTAGTCTTCTGTCCTTCGAAATGGCCTCCACAGGCTCCAGCATGGCAGAAATTAATGACGCTTAGTTGCTCTTCTTCCGGTACACATCTCCTAATGATTTGATCTGAACAGATTTTGAACAATTGTGGTTCATCCCAAAAATAGTATTTGATTTGGGAGAAAAAGAGATGCTTATCATTCTTACCCCATTCAGTAGGGATTCTGCCAGTGACCAGATAATTTACGATATTGGCAAACCAAGGAGCTTTCGTAGCAGTTGCATCAATTGCCATCAATTGCTCATCCGAAAAAGTGTCCCGGATAGGTTCAGGTATAGATGATTCTTCAGGCAAAATGCGAGACAAGTGATCAGCCACAACATTCTCTACTCCCTTTTTATCCTTGATTTCGAAATTGAATTCTTGAAGGAGCAAAATCCAGCGGATCAACCTCGGTTTGGCATCCTTCTTTGCTAACAAATATTTCAATGCAGAGTGGTCTGAAAAGACCACTATTTTTTATCCAAGCAAATAGGAACGGAATTTGTCCAGAGCATACACCACAGCTAACAACTCTTTCTCAATGGTGGTGTAGTTAAGCTGTGCATCGGTCAATGTCTTACTGGCATAATAAATTACGTGAGGTAATTTGTTCACCCTTTGCCCTAAGACAGCTCCGATAGCGTAATTAGATGCATCACACATGAGTTCGAATGGTAAAGAATAATCCGGTGGTTGGATTATCGGTGCATTTGATAAGAGCTTACGCAATTTCAGAAATGCTTTCATGCACTCCTCGTCGAAATCAAAAGGAACATCTTTGCCAAGCAGGGTGCACAATGGTTTAGCCACCTTACTAAAATCTTTGATGAACCTTCTATAAAATCCAGCATGCCCCAAAAATGATCGAATTTGTCGAACACTCTTCGGTGGGGGCAAATTGGCAATTAAGTCAACTTTGGCCTTATCAACTTCAATTCCTTTCTTTGAAACAATATGCCCCAGCACAATTCCTTATTGAACCATAAAATGGCTCTTTTCCCAGCTAAGAACTAGTTTGGAATCTACACAATGTTGCAACACTCGTGAAAGGTGATTCAAACAAGAACCAAACGTTTTCCCAAAAACCGAGAAGTCGTACATGAAGACTTCGATGAACTTGTCA
Source organism: Chloranthus sessilifolius (assembly GCA_021018995.1). NCBI lineage: Eukaryota > Viridiplantae > Streptophyta > Magnoliopsida > Chloranthales > Chloranthaceae > Chloranthus > Chloranthus sessilifolius. Next base: position 148,422,675 of record CM037584.1, on the reverse strand, counting down.
ATCATATCCGAAAATATGGCCAACATACATCGTTGAAATGGCATTACATGTACATAAGCGAAGATCCTTCGATATGCAAAAGTACCGTAAGGGCACGTGAATGTCATTTTCTCTTGATCAGGTGGAAAAACGGGCACTTGATTGTATCCTGAATAACCATCAAGAAAGCAATAAAACTCTTGTCCTGCTAACTTCTCAAGGATTTGATCAATGAACGGAAGGAGAAAATGATCCTTTCTGGTAGTTGTGTTCAATTTTCTATAATCAATGCAGACACGCCACCCAGTAGTTTCGCAAGTAGGGACCAATTCTCCTTCAGTAGTTTCTTTCACAGTGATTCCGGACTTTTTTGGAACGATTTGGACTGGACTTACCCATTCACTATCAGAGATCGGATAGATGATTCCAGCATCGAGAAGTTTAATGACTTCCTTTAAAACGACTTCTTGCATGTTTGGATTAAGTCGCCTCTGCAATTCCCTCGATGGTTCTCTCATCTTCCAAATGTATTTTGTGCATACATACCGATGGGTCAATCCCTTTGAGATCAGCTAAGGTCGATCCGATGGCCTCCTTGTGCTCTTTAAGTACTTTCAACAGGTCATGCTCTTGTTCTTCCGACAATGTAGATGAAATTATCACTGGAAGCGTCTCACGAGGCCCCAGAAAAGCGTACTTGAGCGACTCAGGTAATTATTTCAATTCCACAGTTGGTGGCTCCTCAATTGATGGAGTCGGTTCAGCTTTTACCTCAATGGGTAACGGTTTTATCTTAGTCACAACTTCACATAAGTTATCATCTGGACATGATAAACTCAACCTCGTCTCTTCTGACAGCTTCCTTTCAGATCCTTTTTCTTCATAGATGGCCAACAAAGCGGTTTTAAATTCTTCTTTGGTGAGCATTGATGGTAATGCTTCATCCACCACTTCGTCCATATGATCGATGTAAAAACATTTGACCTCATCCTCGTTAGGGAAATGGTTCATCGCATGGAATATGTTCAATCTAGCCTTCATGTTTCCAAAGAAATGTCCATGACTCCCGTGCGACAATTAATGCAAGCGTTGGCAGTGGCGAGAAACAGACGTCCAAGGATGATGGGGACTTGATTAATTGATTTAACAGGTGGTTCCATGTCTAAGACAACAAAGTCCACTGGAAAGACAAACTTGTCTATTCCAACCAAAACATCCTCGATAATGCCCCTAGGTCTTCTTTCTGACCTATCGGCCAGTTGGAGTGTGACCGTCGTGGGTTTCAATTCACCTAATCCGAGTTTCTCGTACATTGAGTATGGGATTAGATTAACACTTGCTCCCAAATCCAATAACGCTTTTCCAATTGGCTGCCCACCAATGACACATGGAACAGTTGGGACTCCAGGGTCTTTCAGTTTCTGTGGGGTTTCCAATTGAAATATCGAACTGACTTGATTTGTCAGGAACACTTTCTTTGAAACATGATTACGTGCCTTTCTCTTACGAGTGCACAAATCTTTGAAAAACTTGGCATATTGAGGAACTTGTTTGATTGTCTCAAGTAATGGAAGATTTATCTTTACTTGCTTGAATGTTTCAAAGATTTCTTCCATTTTTTCCGGTCCCTTTCCTATTCTAGATGGAGGAGTTAAGCATTGAGGGAATGGTGCCTTTGGGACATAAGGTGCAGATTCAAGTTCCGATTCTTTTTCATGTCCTTGTTGGACAGTTGGAAGTGACACTTCCTCTATTTCTTTTTCGTTTCCCTTCTCTCTTCCTTGCCCTTTCTCTTTCTCTTTTCCTTTTTCTTTATCTTTTCTTATCTCTGATTCTTTCTCTTTCTCTGCTTCTCTTTCTTCATCAGCTTCCACAGGCATTTTCACTTGATTATCAACCTCTCGTCCACTTCTCAGCACTGTAACAGCTTTCAACTGTTGACTATTCAATGGTCCTTCATCAGGTGGTGCTTGACCTCGAGGATTGTTGACGGGTTGGCTGAGAAGCCTACCTTCCTCTCGTTGACTCAGTTGATTGGCCAATTGACTGACTTGGTCCATTATCATCTACTGAAAAGATTGTATGCTTCGCATCACCTTTTCTTCCAGATCAGAATCTTTTGAAACGGTGGTATGAGATTGATTAAGATTCTGATTGAAATTCTAATTTTTTCGGTATTCAGTATTTGGATGATAATACGGAGCATTCTGCTGGAAATTGAAATTCTGTTGGAAATTAGGATTATGTTGTGGACGAAAATTCTGCTAAAAATTTTGTTGAAAATTTTGTTGTCCACTCATTGGATTAGATCTGAACTGCTAATTCACCTGTCCAGTTTGGTTTGATCCTCCCCATCCTAAGTTGGGGGGATTTTTTCATTCCGGATTGTATGCGTTTGAGTTCATGTTCCTACCTTGTCGCTGATATGATTGAGTCAGATTCACCTGCTCTTGAGGAGTAGGTTCATCAGGAAGAAATGACAAGGTAGTAGGGCACTCGTTAGCCATGTGACCTGGGTGGTCACAAATTGAACACACAGTGGGGGTGATAGGAGCTTTAGCTTGCTTGGTAACAGCTAACAACATATTCAATTGCTTGGACAGCATGTCAACCTTTGTTGATAGATCCAAGGTATTATTGTTGACATCATATAATCCGTCTTTTGTCAACATATGAGATTTAGGTGCCAGGTCTAAGTTAATTCGCCCCAATGTTGCATTTTGTATCGAGGTTTGATACAACTTCTCAAACAATGCCCACAATTAGTCGGCTTCCTTTGTGGCACATGATCTACCACAAGATGCATCAACCATGCGTCTCTCTTCAGGAATCAGTCCATTGTAAAAACTTTGGACTTGTTGCCACCGTGGAACTTGATGATTGGGACAACTCTTAATCAATTCCTTAAAGCGTTCCCAACATTCATGGAATGTTTCTGTAGGTTGTTGGGAAAAGAACTGGATCTTCTGACGCAACTCAATCGTTTTGGTCATGGGAAAATATTTTTTAAGAAACTGACGGTGTAGCTCTGCCCAACTCCGAATAGATTGCGGTTCTAAGGAATAGAACCACGTTTTTGCTTTATCTCTTAAAGAGAAAGGAAAGAGTCGTAGTTTAGCTATCTCATCAGTGACATTGTGGACTCTGAACATTTTGCAGACCCCAGTGAATTCATTTAGATGAACGTGCGGATTTTCATTTGCCAAACCATGGAAAATTGGTAGCATTTGAATCATTGCTGATTTGAATTCATAGTGGTTCCCTGGAATGGGATCATGCATGATACTATCCTGATCCTCGTAAAAACCAGGATCATTATAATATTCGAGTGTTCTAGGGCCCTCATTGTAATTGTTATTCCCATTATTTCCATTATTTCCATTATTGATATTCTGGTTGTTCCCATTCATTTCTTGCCTTTGATCAGCCATGGCTTCAGTATGATGATATTGATTCCTCTGAATTCTACGATTCTCTCTACAAGATCTTTCGACCTCAAGATTAAACGGTTGCAGATGTGGGTGATGAGATCGAGTAAAGCTCATACACCAACACTCACAACAAAGATTGATGAATCCACAACAAACCCAAAATATTCAGCTTCAATCGATTAAAGCAAAGATTTTCAATCAATTGACAAAAGTGCACAAATTTTATTTTATTTTTATTTTTTATTATTTTTTTTTTATTAAAATTAAAATTTGAATTTAAATTAAATTTAAAAAAAATTATTTTTTTTTTAATTAAAATTAAAATTCGAATTTAAAATAAAGAAATTTTTTTTTTTTTTTTAATTCGAATTTCAAAAATAAAAATTAAATTCGAAAATTTAAATATAAAATTTAAATTTTAAAACCTAAAGACAATCCTACAAAATCCTATAAAATCTTACCTAAAAGAGAAAAAGAAGGGAGAGAATAGAAAGATTCCTACAAAGCCTAAAGCAAATAGTCCCACAAAAATTAATAACTAGATTTTAGAAAATCCTACAAAATATCTAGAAGAGGAAAATAAGGAAAATAAACTCCTAAAAAATTTAAAATAAGAAATCCTAAAAATCTAAACTTCCTAAAAGAACTCCATAAAAACTTACCTAAGAGAGAAAAATAAGGAAAAAAATTTTGATTTTTTTTTTTTTTTTTAATATTAAAATTCGAATTTAAATTAAATTTAAAATTTTTTTTTTTTTTTTTTTTAAATCCGAATTTCAAAAATTAAAATTAAAAATTCAAATTTTAAACCTAATGGCAATCCTACAAAATCTTATCTAAAAGAGAAAAATACGGGAAAGAATAAAAGATTCCTAAATTTCCTAAGGTATCCTAAAAATCTATACTTCCTAAAAAGACTCCTACAAAATCTAAAATAAGAAGCCTAAAAATTTTAGCTTCCTAAAAGACTCCTACAAAATATAAAATAAAAAGCCTAAAAATCTCAACTTCCTAAAAGACTCCTAAAAAAAAATACTTACCTAAGAGAGAAAAATAAGGGAAAGAAGATTTTGCAAAGCTAAAATCAAAATTTTGATTTTTTTTTTTTTTTTTTAATCAAAACACAAAAAATCCCTAACCGAATTAATCAAAATTTCGCCAATTTCCCCGGCAACGGCGCCAAAAACTTGATCGATTTTAAATGTAACCCTTGCAAGTGCACAAGATCTATTACAGTATGGCAAGAACAAAGGTGTCGAACCCACAGGGAATTATGAATTTTAATTAATTCTTTCAGTGATTTAAAAACGTCCCTAAGGAAGTACCAAAGGGCAGATTCAATTTTACCAAAATTTATCATACTTTTCCTAAATGCAGAAAAATAAATTAATCTAAACAACTAATTACCGATGAATCTAAAATAATAATTAAATAAGATCAAGGAATATGCTACCCCAGATTTGTACTCTTTTTCTACCATTAAAACCCACAGTTTTCTTAAAGCATCATTCACACCATCATTCGTCTATAGAGATGATTCGTAATAAAATATGATCATCAATCCGACATACCCTATCTAAAAACAATGACTCAGCCTATCATTGCGGTATGAGTCATGTAAGAAGCATAACGTATCTCATGATGTTTAGATCATAACAGTAAAAATATAATCGCTCCACAGCCTAGATCAGTCTGCAGGTCCAGATCTAGCGATTATAGCCGTTGATACGCGTAATCAACGGTCATAACAAGCATTCAATATATTTTCAATAACACAAACTTTTAGCAAAACGATTCCATGATGACAATAAATCGACTAAGGTATTAATCATAAATAAGGGTACTTATTTGGGGATCGCATCTTCCCCGATCTACTGATTTAGCCGCTCATCTTTGGTGTATGATCTTCTTGTTCATTCAAAGTCATTCCTCTTTTTATTTCTTCCAAAGATCTTTGTTTATAATGCATTTTTCTAAACACAATCTATGCTTTCATGAACGTAAAGGAAAAATAATGCAAATCCTAGGTACAATCTACCCAGATGGAACCCTAGAAGAAGGAGAAAGAAGAACTCTTGAAAAGTTGCCTAGAGGAGTCTAAAACCAAAAATAATAATAATGAATAATAATCCTCTAAAAATTCTCCTAAAAAAACTCTAAAAAGAAAAGCCAAAACTAACTCTCTAATTATCTATCTCTAATTCCCCTCCAATTCCTCTAATTCCTCTAATTCCCTATCTCTAATTCCTATCTCTCATTCCTCTCTCTAATTCCTCTCTCTAATTCCTATCTCTAATTATTTATCTCTAATTTCCCCTCTAATTATCTATCTCTAATTCCTCTCTTTTCGAAGTGTTTGATCTGCTTTAAATAGAGCCGAAGTTTCCCAGCCGCAGAGGTGTTCCAACTCGAAAATCTAGGGTCGATTAATCGATCCAGTAGGGTCGATGCATCAATCTCCTAGATTTTCGTGAATTCCCGCCGAACTTTGCATCAGACACTGCTTCAGTATTTTGGCTATAACGTTCTGTTCCGAACTCGGATTGAGGCGATTCATACGCTATTGGAAAGCTGACAGAAAGCTCTACAACGTTTGTGTTTTGACAATTTCATAATTCGGCCGTATTGAAGGTCCAAATTGATCTACAAGTTGCACCAAGTTCTCGATGACCCAAAGTTACAGTGTTTTGACATTATTTTCAGAATTCTTGGGCTATTTTCTGCACTTGGCTTGTATTTACCTAAAACACTTCAAATCTAATAATTCTTATCAGATAGCCTTCATCGGATAGCTAAATGTAGGTATTTAGGGGTGAAATATCATCATATTTCACTACTCATCATCCATCTTCTATTTTACTTTAATTTTATTTTGTCTTCATCACACACACAATAATCAGCACCTGAAATAACACTCCCCCAAACCTAAGCTTTTCTAGCCCCTGAGCAAAGGAGAAAGTAAAGGCATTGATTAAAAATAGAAAATGCCACTTTTGTAGGGAGCATAGATGCATTTAGCATATGCATCAAGCTTTTTAAACCCCTAGGTGATCCCTAGTGGACGAGTGGAGTCTCCTGAGGGTTTTCAATGAAGGTACCCACAAACTTCTCCAATGTATCAGTTAATGTCAATGCAACAGGTCAAAATTGAATTTAAACAAAAATAAAATTCATTCCACACCTTACTCATTCAATATATTTTTTTTTAGGGGATTCTCAGCAGTAAATCCGCAGTTTAATACTGAAATTCTGTTGTAATTCCTTCACAATCAATCAGCTCATGTCAAGGTATTGTGTGTGAAAATTAGTGCAAAGTTCACCATCAATTTGAGAATTCTATTTTGATAATGCCCCAAACAAATTCAATTTCCGACCCTAGTCTCACTAGGGCTGTCACTCACAATAAGCATGAATGGTGCATCATCTCACACAGCTCAAGAGTAGTTACAGCCCTCAAATAGGACTGCAAGCATGAGCATAGGCAATGCTCCAATTCCTGAAATCTTCTAGCTCTTTTCACCATAGATTACACAAATCCTTATCTCCATATGACTGCTCAATCAATTTTCAAATCAGTAGGGTCTTTTTATTGGGTTGTAATGTGGCTTATGGGTGAGATTTATAAAGAATAAAGGGGAATAAAAGGATTCAAATTTGAGAAATCATTAAGGTAAGGAGGTGATTTGCAACTTTACAACGTTCATTTTAGCACAATCTTCATCTTCTTTGAATTTTCAGATTTGAAGTGATCAATTTCTAATCTTCATTTCAATGTATCCAATGAAGTGACTCCTCTTTTTTTGTTGTCTTTCTATTTTTCTCTTTCTTTTTGTATGCTTTTTCTTTTGTATTTTTTTCATATATATTTTTTTACTTTTATTTTATTTTATTTATTTATTTGTTTTTTATGGGCTAGAATGCCACAGCTATATATCCACTACCATCACATGTGTCTTCTTCTCTTTCAACAAAAATGTCAAACCAACTCTACCTTCTTTAGCTCCTTTACCTTCACCTTCTGAAATCTCAGGATGATGGTCAGGCTACATCAGGTCACTGAGGTTTGGGTTCAAATTATTTGGTTTTTTTTTATCAAAGAAAACTTGAATTTTCAAGGCTCAAATGATGTGTATAAAGGGTAGTTCAAAGGGTAAGGATCTTTTTAAGCTCAAACTGTCCAAAGGATTGCCTTACTTCATTTCTTCAATATCATGGATGTTGTCAAGCTGTTTTAACTTGGATTTGCCTAATTCTATTGAGCAAGACTAGATTCAATCAATCCTTAGAGCAGAAAATTTGCCAAAATACTCTTCAAAGAAAAAAAAAAATTTGGCCCAAATCTCACTGGGTATGGTCTTCCATCAAATTCCTGGGGTATATCCTCACAATTTTTTCTCTTTTCAGGGTCACTTAAGCACCAATTTTGAAAAAAATTATTGACATTTGCTTCATGACAATGTTAGAGCTACAATAAATTTCAGTTTAATTTTTTTTTTAATTTCCTCTTTTTTCAAAAATCAGGTGGGAAGTCACTTTATTTTCAAAAATTTTATCCAACCCTGCTATCCTAACATTAACTATTCCATTGGCACCCCCTGCCATACCCCCAAACCTCTGAGGAGCAGTGTCTTCACTGCTTTGGAAGTATAACAAAAGAATAGCAGGGTAAGCACAAGGACAGTAGCAAATGAAGCATAAAGAACAAATGAGAACAAAAGTAAACATAAAGAGAAAGAAACACGGTGGAACTGTCAAAACAGATATTTTATTTCACACAAGTAGTTACAAAGCACAAAAAAAATAGTACATTCTAAACAAAAAGTATATATAGCATAATCCAACATACAAACTAATAACTACAAAAATCTAAACACAATCTACACCTAATCAGAATCTGAGTTGGAGCTTGATAAAGTCATTGGCTCCCATCCTTTTTGTGCAGCAAGTTCGTCATACTCCTTGAGCCTCTCCTTCCTCTTCAGTTTTTCAGTGCTGGTTGGCAGCACCCTCCTTAGTTCTTTTTGTAGATGGTTTCTGAGGCCTGGTGCTGCCTTGGGTCATGGTGGGCTCCCTGATGGAAAGGGCTTTGGATTCTAAGGGACTCAGGGCTGAGTATAGGGAGAGGGTCTCAATTAACCTAGCCAGTATCTCAGATTTCTGCTTGTACATCTTGTAAAGGTCCAAGGATTTGAGGACCACTTTCCATAACTTCCACTCCTCTGCCCTATGAGCTTTTAAAATAGGGCCAATCTCCTCCTGATGTGCTTGCTGCAGTAACACCATGACTGCATCCGCTAAAAATTGTACGTCCTCTTTGACATATGGGTTCATCTTAATGGTTTTGGTGAGGGATGGCAGAGGTGAAAGGTGTTGGTGACATATGGGGCAATGGCCCAATGGTGAGCGTCATCCATGGAGGAGGGGGTGATGGGTAGCTCAGGCAGTGGTGGTGATGGTACAATGAGGGTCAATGGCAGCTCCTCTACCACAGCAATAGACTCACGTGGGGTGGTGGGGTAGGTTAAAGGTAAAAAGGGTAAGTCAGCCTCCAAGGGGTCAATTGAGGTTGCCACAGGGAGGGGCAGAGCTCCTTCCTCAAAATCAATTTGAGTTGAGGAGTCCCTGGTAGAAGGGGCAGGGATTGGTTTTGCTACCTCAGCAGTGGAAACCACTACTAGAGGGGATAGCTGAGGGGATGGAGGTGGAGTGGGTACTGGAATAGGTGTAGAAGTTAGAGTTATAAGAGGTTGACCAATAGAGGTAGATGGGATTAGAGTGGAATGAATGGCCTGAAGGCAGGTGGCCATAGTAGACTGGTTGGCTGTGTTGGTTTGGAGTTGGAATAGGATGGTGGTGAGAAGGGAAAAAATCTGGGTTGAGGCCTCTGGTAGGATTTGGGCTTAGGTAACAGGTGGAATGGGTATAATGGGCTGGAAAGGAGATGTGGGAGCATGCTGAAAAGGCTGTGGAGAGTCAGGCAAAGGGGAGTACTCATGCCTAATGTCCTCCACAATGGAATCAATCAGGGAGGAGTACCCGTCAGTGGGCAGGTGGTCCAGCTCTTGGGTATGGGTAGGTGATAAGGAAGTAGTGAGGTCAATATCAGAGGGTATGGAAGGTGGAGAGGTGGTGACAAGGTCATATGTTGTAGAAGGAGCTGCTGGTGCAAGGCTCAAGGGTTCAACAGCTGGGATGGATGGGCTAGCTGGAGGGGTTGTGGGTGACCTTGATTTTCTCTAGTAGGTGGATGTGATGGGAAGTGAAGGAAGGATAATAATGGGGTCTGTGGTAGGATTTGACACAGGGGTGATCGTGGTGATGATAGAAGGGGTGGCTGAGCTGCTAGGATGTATGAGGACTGCAATTGATGGTATAGAGGGTGATGGAATGGGGATGTTGGCAATAGCAGGGCTGACAATAACCAAAGGCACAGTAGTGGAGGGAAGGAGTAAGGATGCATAGATTACAGGTGCAGGCATTGATCTAGGACCAGCAGATGTGTGCAGAGGCTCTAAGCTAGCTGATGTAGAGGTCCCAGCTATAGCTGCTGAGCTGGCTGATGGGGTTGTAGGAATCACAGGTGTAGCTGCTGAGCTGGTCACCTGAGGGGCTTCTTTGTCAAGACTCTCAACTAATTTCTTCTTGCTTTTCCCAAACATTTTTGTATTCAGTTTCTCCACTGGCTCATCCTTTTGTATCACAAATTTCTCTTTTCTTAGCAAAGCAGTGATGAGTCTGTTGTAGGGTAACCCTAGCAAGGCCTATCCTCTTTTGATATTTTCATTCACATCTATCATGGCCTCAAATATTAGTTGGGAGGCTTTCAAGAACTGGCCCTTGGAGAAAAAGTAAAGGGCATCCACTATAGGGGTTCTTCTCTCCTGCAGATGTGCACTAACATAAATGTTCTTTCTCAAGATTGAGTCTATGAAAAGCAGGGTAAGGTCCAGGTCTCTTCTCATTAATGACTCCCCAGAGCAAACAATACCTGGAGTCAGATGTCTGGCCATTGCTCTAAAGGACACACTCTCAGGTGCTCCTAAACCATAAACCGAGTCAAAAACTGATGGGACCCTTAATGTCAACCCAATGCCACTATAATCCACAACCAATTCCCAATTATCAATCAAAATTACAAGGGTAGGCTCAGTTGACCCTGTCTTTATCTTCTTCGTGATATTCTGATACCACAATTTGACCAGTCTAGGGTAGGATTTTTCTTACAATGGGGTCAACAAAGGTGTCAGACCTGCCTTCACCACATAGTCCAAGGTGTCCTTACACTCTTCTACCTTAGAAAAATAAGGTAGGTCAAAAATTGTCTCAGGGATCAAGTCCAAGGCATCCACAAACTCATTGGGAGTAATAAGGTTCACAGGTATCTCAGGTTCTGCCTCAGGGTTAGGTTCTGCCTCAGGGATAGGTTCAGGCACTAGGACATCCTTAACAACTTCTTCAGCAATTTCCTCAATGATTTTGGCCTTCTTAGCTTTCTCTGCTTTCTTAGGTTTTTCCATGATGTGCTTCCTCTTAGCAGGTGGGCTCTCTTTGGGCTAGGTGGCTAGCCTACTAGATTTTCTGGTGGATTTCTGGGCATATTTGGAAGGCGCTTTGAACAGGTCAGCTAGGGTATCCTCATGATCAGCCATTAGACACTCAATCCCCACAATCAACTATCACACACCATGGAAGCCTTCTTTGCTCAATCAAATTAACCACACACACTAAAAAAATGGAACTACAATGCTAGAAATCACAGAGGTGGGGTTAAGGAAGAACTTACCCAGAAAACCTAGCATCAGATCTGGTAGTATACGGCACCAAACTGACAGAGACCAGTTGTAAAATGTAGCCCTTGGAAAATTATTGCACTTGGGGCAACGGAAGGGTGAGTGGAATTGGAACCAGTGAGGTGGAGGAGGAAGAAGAAAATTGGAAATCGGGCACAAGAGGAACAGAGCTTGCACACGGAAGCTGTCGAATGGATGGAATGAGTTATTGATAGGTTTAAAAGAACTAAAATCCTATTTCGACAGGATTAGAGAGTGGATTTTGGCAGGTTAGAGCAACCTATCGAACGGTTAAAAGCATTAGAATTTACAGGTCTGTCGAGATGAAGATCTCGACAAGTTCTTTCAGCATATCGATAAGTTACAGGCTTCAGGAAGAATCAAATCGATAGGTTCAGGCAACCTATCGATAGGTTTAAAATTCTCAGTAATCAACCTTTCAACAGGTATCAGAACCTATCGAAAACATAGCCTACAGCTTCAGTACCTATTGAACATCTCTCTCAACATCTCGACAGGTTCATAGATCCTGTCGAAATCGATATTTACACCTTCAGTAACTGTCGAACATCAACTCAACCCTCTCGACAGGTCTCAGTACCTATTGACATGCAAGTTGGGAACCCTCAGTACTTGTCGAAATGTTCTCTGCACCTCTCGACAGGTCTGTTTTGCATTCCAAACTTATTTCTCAGCAGTTCCCAGTTTCCATTCTCACCAAATTCATCAATCCTCCTTTGGTCTCATCTATTTCTCATGCATTGAGGGCCTTCCTATCATTATCATGGCTGACTCATTATTCTAAATGAAAAATTAAGCAAAGTTGGCAACATATATGCAATGCCACATAGTTTTGAAAACAGCAACAGAAATAAAACCAACAGCTATGATACATAGTATACAATATTGAAAATCAATCACACTTTAGAGGTTCTTGAAGGTGAATGGTCACCACAGGCTCTACCATATTTTCAACAAATATTTTGAGCCTTTAACCATTGACTTTCATGATCCTACCATCCTTTAGATCCATGATTTCAACAACTCCAAATGAGGATACATGAATTACAATGTAAGGTCCCTCCCATCTAGATCTCAACTTGCCTAGGAAAATTTTCAATTTGGAATTAAACAACAATACCTTGTTGCCAGCAGTAAATTCTTTTCTCAGCAAATGCTTGTCATAAAAAGCTTTGGCTTTTTCTTTATAGATCCTTGCATTGGAGTAGGCTTCTAATCTCAGTTCCTCCAACTCTAATAGTTGTACCCTCTTGTGCATACAGCAGCAGTAAGATCAACATTCAATGATTTAATGACCCAATAGGCCTTATGTTCTAACTCTACTGGTAAATGGCATACCTTTCCATACACCAACCTAAAGGGAGATATCCCTATTGGGGTCTTATAAGAAGTTCTATAAGCCCAAAGAGCATCAGTCAACTTCAGGGAGCAATCCTTCTTGTCTCCTCTCACAATTTTCTCTAAGATGTGTTTGATCTCTCTATTAGAAGTTTCCACTTGCCCACTGATCTGTGGGTGGTATGGGGTGGCAACTCTATCACAGAGTACTTTCCAAGTATGTTATCAAATTGCCTATTGCAAAAATAGCTTCCCCCATCACTAATGATAGCTCTGAGGGTGCTAAACTTAAAGAAAATGTTATCCTTCAAGAAATTTAGGACAACCCTGTGACCATTGGTTCTTGTGGCTATGGCCTCAACCCATTTGGACGCATAGTCCATAGCCACAAGAATAAAATTGTATCCATAAGAAGGAGGGAAGGGACCCATGAAGTCAATCCTCCAAATGTCAAATAGTTCAACAACAAGTATAGGCTGTAAAGGCATGGAATATTTTTTAGAGATACTTCCCATTTTTTGGCATCTTTTACAAGCTTTGCAATGATGCCATACATCTTGGAAGATAGTGGGCCAATAAAATCCACTTTGGAGTATCTTTGCAGCAGTCTTGTTTCCACTGAAATGTCCTCCACAAGCCTGTTTATGACACATGGTTAGTATGCTATGAAATTCATTTTCAGGAACACAGCTCACAACTTGGTCTGCACAATGCTTGAAAAGGTATGGATCCTCCTACATGTAATGTCTGATCTGGGAAAAGAACAACTCCCTATACATTTTGTTCCAATGTGGGGGGATCTTACCCACTGCCAAGTAGTTGACTATGTTTGCAAATAAAGGTGCAGCCATACTGACAGTAAACAACTGTTCATCAGGAAATGAGTCATTAATAGGCAGCCTATCAAACTCAGTAGCTAGGATCCTAGATAGGTAGTCTGCAACCATATTTTCAACCCCTTTCTTATCCTTAATCTCAAGATCAAACTCCTGTAATAGGAGGATCCATCTGATTAATCTTGGCTTGACATCCTTTTTAGATAAAAGATACTTTAGGGCTGAGTGGTCCGTGAACACAATCCTGATCCTAACACTTAAGATCTAAATTTTTCCAAAGAATAGACAATGGCCAACAATTCTTTCTCAGTTGTGGTGTAGTTTAATTGATCATCAATCATTGTCTTACTTACATAAGCAATCACACAAGGTAACTTGTCCTTTCTTTGTCCCAAAACTGTACTAATTGCAAAATCTGATGCATCACACATCAGCTCAAATGGAGAAGAATAATCAGGTGCTTGAAGGACAGGTGTTGAGGTTAAACAACCTTTCAAAAACTCAAAAGCAGCGAGACATTCATCATTAAATTCAAAGGGAACCTCTTGGAACAACAAGTGACCAAGAGGTTTTGAGATTTTATTGAAATCTTTGATGAATCTCTTATAAAAACCAGTATGCCCCAAGAAAGATCTGACTTGTTTGATAGTTTTAGGTGGGGGAAAATGTGCAATCAAATCAATTTTAGCCTGATCTACCTCTATGCCTCTGTGGGAAATAGCATGGCCAAGGATAATGCCTTGATTGACCATAAAATGACTCTTTTCCCAACTCAAAACCAAGTTGGTTTCCTCACATCTCTGCATCACTAGGATGAGATGGTGTACACATTGGCTAAAACTGTCCCCAAAGACAGAGAAATCATCCATGAATATCTTTAAAAACTGATCAATCATGTCGGAGAAGATGGCATACATACACCTTTGGAAAGTTACAGGGGCATTACATAATCCAAATGGCATCCTTCTATAGGCAAAGGTGCCAAATGGACATGTGAAAGTTATCTTTTCCTGGTCTTGTGGATACACAGGGATTTAGTTATACTCAGAATATCCAACAAGAAAGCAAGAAAAAGCTTTGCCTGCCAATTTATCTAAAATCTGGTCTATGAAGGGCTAAGGAAAATAGTCTTTTCTGGTTTTTAAATTGAGCTTTCGATAATCAATGCACACCCTCCAATCTGTGGTTTCCCAAGTTGGAATTAGCTCACTAGAATCATATTTAATCGCAGTGATTCAAGATTTCTTAGGTACCACCTCGGTAGGTGCCACCCATTCATCACTACCTCTTACATGTGAGGGTTTAACTTTCTCTATATTTCTCTAGAGGGTTTGGAACCCTCTTCCAAGTGAATCTTATGCATACTAACAACAGGGCTGATGCCTCCAAGATCAGTAATAGTCCAACCTATTACTCTCTTATGTCTCGTTAACACACCCAACAGCTATTCCTCTTGCATATCAATGAGGGAGGAAGAAATGATCACAGGCAACTTCTGATTAGCTCCCAAAAATATATATTTCAATGACTTGGGCAGCTATTTCAACTCCACATTAGGTGGACTTATGAGTGAAGGCAACACAGCTAGTTTTCAAGGAGGATACCTTGTTGCTGGCCCCATATCAGAATTTAAGGCTTTCACCTCTTGAATCATAGGTGTGAGGGCCTTTTCTTTCACAATTTCACTCCACACATTTTAAAAATATCATCTAAATCGTCACAATACAACAGCTTGGGCAAAGTCTCTTCCACAAGCTCATCCAACACATCAATCAAAAAGCAATTCTCACTATTCAGTGAGGTTGACTTGTTGTACTGTAAACATTCAATTTTACTTTCATATTGCCAAAAGATACCTCCATTACACCTAATCTACATTGTATACAAGCATTGGCAGTGGCCAAGAAAGGTCTGCCCAAAATTACAGGAATGTAGATAGTGCACTTGCTTAGTTCCATGCCAAGAACCAAAAAATCTGCTGGATAGAAAAACTTGTCAACCCCAACTAATACATCATCTATCATTCCCACAGGTTTCCTTTTAGATTTGTCAGCCAGCTATAATACCACATGTGTGGGCTTTAATTCTCCCAATCTTAACTTCTCATAAACTGAATATGAAAGTAGGTTCACACTGGCTCCCATATCTAACAAGGCTCTTTCAATGGCGTGATCCCCAATGATGTAAGGGATTGTGGGAACTCCAGGGTGGAGCTTTGCTGGGATTGCAATGGACAACACTTGGTTCACTTTCTTAGCACAAAGGACCTTCTTGGATAGGTGTATCCTAGATTGTCTTTTGTGTGTGCACAAATCTTTCAAAAAATTTGCATTAGCTAGCACTTGCTTGACCGCATCAAGTAAAGGCAAGTTAATCTTAACTTGTTTAAATGTCTTCATCATTTCCTCAACTTTAGCATTCCCCTTGCCAAAAGGAGAAGGTGCTTGAAGTACATTGGAAAATGGCAAATGAGGGACTGATCTCCCATTTACTGCCTTAGCAATCTCATCAATTTTTTCCTTATTTTTATTTTTATTTTTCTGTTGAGGCTCATCAACGCTCCCCTATTTCTCATATGCTGCTCTTGCCACATATCATCATGGGTTGTTCTTTCATGTCCTACACTTTTCTCATCAAGCTCAACACCAACTTTGTTATCAACCATCCTTCCACTTCTCAAAGTAGTGACAGATTTGGCTTCTTCATGTGAAGAAGTCTCACCCACCATATACTGCCCTTTTGGATTATTCATATGCTGACTAGACAGTCTTTCCTCCTCTCTCCTACTCAAAGTATTGGATAGCTGACCAAGGTGGTCTTCTATCTTCTTAATACTTTGGCTATGGGAGTTAACAGTTTGAGACAAAGAGCTCAAATTCTGCAATAAAGCCAGAACTTGCTCTTCAAATATGAGGGATCTAGAGGGTGCTAGGGCTGATGCACTTTAATGCACAGGTTGTGCCATTGGCTAGACCATAGTCTGCTAGTATTAGGGTCTTGGGAAGTAGTTCTGTTGGTAGGGTTGAGCATTTCTATAGGGCATAGACTGTTGTTGTGGCTGCAGCTGGTTTTGGAAGGTATCTTGTCTCCACCTCAAGTTTGGGTGATTTCTCTAATGATAACCAGCAGTTGGCTGTTGTCCAAAGGACTGAGCAACATTCACATGTTCCATAATTAGGTCTGGAAATTGGGCAGCAAAAGGACATTCTTCAAGAGAGTAAGTGGGGGGCTAGCATATCACACATGCCTCCTCCACTTTGATTACTATTGGTGACTGTATTGCTCCCATGAGTTTATCAAATTTTTGAAAAAGCTATCCACCTTCCTTTCCAAATCATTGTAACCACTGACCTCATACATTTTCCCTCTTATAGTATTCTCTCTCACCAATCTAACAGGAGTCTCAATGTCCCTTGACAAAGTCTCCCTTTGCATGGAGTTTTTACTAATGATATCAAACAACTCCCGAGCCTCATCAGCTGTCTTGTGCTGGTAGGTACCATCACATGAGGCATCAACCATGTCTCTGCTCTTGGGATCAATTCCTTAATAGAAACTTTGAACAAGTTACCATTCAGGAATTTGGTGATGGGGACATTACTTCAAGAGCTCCTTAAATCTCTCCCATGCTTGGTGAAGTCTTTAGTTGGGGACTGAGCAAAGGAGATTATGGTCTTCCTCAGCTGACTTATTTTGGACATGGGAAAAAACTTGGCCATAAATTGATAATGAAGGTCATTCCAAGATTGAATACTATTGGTTGGGAGCATGGACAGCCAAGTTCTGGCTCTGTACTTTAAGGAACAAGGAAAGAGCCTCAACCCGGTTGCTTCCTCCCCCAAACCTGCAATGTTGAAAGTAATGCACAGTCCTAGAAATTTATCAATGTGTTTGTATGGGTCTTCCTTACTTAGGCTATGATATAAAGGAAACATCTGTATGATGGAAGATTTAATCTCATAGTTCCCTTGGACAGTAGGGAATTGAATGCCGAAGGGAGAGTTGTACACCCCTGGAGCATTGAATTCTTTAAATGTCCTTGGTTGCTCACCCATTGTAGAAACCTCACAATTAACTATAGGTGTGTGTAGGGACTGCTTAGGTCTGAGAAATCTCTCAACTTCAAGATCTAAAGGAATAATCTAAGGATTGAGAGATCTTCTACCAAGCATACACACAGCAGAAACATAAAATCACAACACAGATTTCAGCAAAGCAATTGCAACAACACACAACTATTGCTACAGATCTAAAAATGTGCAAGTCTAAAAAATGTAAAAGAGTTAAGAAATGCAAACTTAAGTACAACTTGCTCCTCCAATTAGCACAATGCTCCTCTCAAAATAACAAATCCAGATCTACAACACAAAATTAAACTATAAAAAACTACAGCAGCAATTAGTCAAACACAAAACAGGCAATTATAAATCTACATCTAAAATAAGAAAAACTTTGATCTACTAATTTTAAAATACAGATCCCCGACAGTGGCGCCAAAAATTTGTTGTATTGCTTACCTTCCAATTATTAAAGGGTTAAAATCAGTAAACTAAAAGGTAAAATCACAGAGAAATGGGATCAAGGTAAGCAATCAGGCCTGCAAGAACCAGGGCTGTTGCAGTAAGCTTTAAGGGGTAAGTAAGGGTATGTCCATAGGGAAATGTTCTTAAAATAAGGTAAATCTCCAGATCTATGATAGATCTAGTACTCTAACCTATCCTAGTTTAAAACAAAGCAAGGAAAGAGGAGAGTTTTTTATAGGGTTGTCACTAAAACTACTGAACTGAGTAAAAATCAGATTTAAAGAGATGGAGAAAAAAAAATTAAATCAAGAGGGAGAGAATAGCAGCCAGGGGTTTTGGTCTTTACTAAAAATTGATTGGTTCAAAGGCAATGCAGGAAACTGATTTGCAACAATCCTTCATCTGGCTATAAGCTCGGATGCAAGGTATAAGAATCTAACATAGACCAGAGAATTGAAGTGATCCTCAGGCTATGATCTGTCCACTTGAATGGTCACAGATCATCTCAGAGATTCCTCTAATTCAAGGGTCTTAATTAAAACAATTAAACCATTACAGATGTTGTGGATGTAAGGCAACAAGCTCAGGCATTCACGGGGATATTTAATCTAGGAAAATCAAATGACAATCACAAGATTTATAGATCAAAATTAACTCTATAATCCTTAATTTACTTATTCCAAACAAACTTACAGTACAATGTGCTCAAATTTGTAATCTGTGTAACATCTAATCCTTCATACAGAGCCTTGAACCTCTCAATTTATAGCTCTCAACCCCACCCTAGCTACTAAGGGGTTTAGCCAACCATAATTGGCTAAGGAGAGAATGGGGGAAGAAGGAAAAGGGAAGGAATTTTGGAGGGGAAGGTGAATTCAAATTTGCTCTGAGTTCTCCCAATTTTTGGATGGTTCTTTTGTAAACTCCTCAGGCTTTTATAGTCTTCCTCTCTGTCCTCAGATCTGTTTCAGCCAATCAAAGCTCAAGGGAATAATTTTGTTATTCTGAGTTGCTGATGTGGCTGATTTTGCTTTTAGAAACTCTCCACTAATTTGTCCAATCTGGACAGGTACGTGAGAAGTGGTTAGAGAGTTCCCATTCACACCCATTTGTGTTTTAAAAATACCCCCAAGGGTTGTTGAAGTGCCTTGGAATGTGTGCTTAGAGCACTGAAGTGGGCAGCAGTCTCAGCTAGAACTGAGAAGTTTCCAAATCAAGCTTCGATAGGCTCAAGGAACCTCTTGACAGGTTCTGAGGCTTCTTTATGCTTCATTCGACAGGTTGAAGTAGGCTTTCAACAGGTTGGATGGCTTCTCGATAGGATCTGTTGCATTGTTCGACAGGATGACCTCAAAACCTCCCTGCTGTCTTAGCTTCAACCAATCCCTCGACATGTTATAATTCATCCTGTCGATTTCTTATACAACTCTAGTTGAGCTTTCGATAGGTTCTTCTCTGTTGTTCGATAGGTTGCAGGCAATTCTCGCCAGGTTCATAGTTAAGCCCCCAAACCTATCAACAGGTTGTAATAATCTCTCACAGCTTCAGGTAAGTTCTTGCTAGGCTGGTGTTGACTGCTCGCTAGGTTCTGGGGAACCTCTAGATAGGTTCAATTCTGGCTTTCTAAACCTCACGAGATCCCCTGCATCTTCAGGTGAACTCTCGACAGGTTGCCACACACCACTCAACCGGTTCTTTCAACTTGTTAACATCTTCATTTTTCTTCTTCAGAACCTATCGATGAGTTCTAATTCAGCTTTGGGTATCTCGACAGGATGCTTCATTTGGTTTCAACTCCTCAACAAGCTCTGGGAACTTGTTAATCTCTTCATATCCAAGCATCCAAACCTGTTGACAGTTTGAATTAACCTCTCAATAAGTTACAACCTTTGCTTCCACAGCTGGCACATAGCTCTGGGGCGTTGTTCTTCATCTGTTCAGCACTCAGCATCTTTTGAGGGGTTCAATCTTCATCTACTACAGCTGCTCTTGCTCCCAAGTGTACCCAGTTGGACACATGCCATTCCCATGGACTTCTGAGGCTCTGTGAACTGTTGATGGCTAGCCTTTTGGGCTGCATGAGCACAAGATGAGGCAGTAAATCTCTTCTTTGGCATTTTTAAATGGATGTCTATACTAAGATTATAATTTATTGCTTATGTACAAAACATACTCAAGGCACATTATTAGTCAACTCAAAGGTCCATCAAAGGTCAGGTTAGGAGGTGAAAAATGATATTTTTCACTGATTAACAGTTATCCTTTGACCTTGCCCATCTTTTTTAGAGAGGACTCACCTTCTCAGAGAGTCTTAAAACCCTAATATGGGGACTATATACTGAAACAATAGTATATAGTCAAAGCATAGGCTGAAATAATAGCCTTATGGTTCGGACCTGACTTAGCCCAGGGAAAGCCCCGAATTACGCACCCATACAAGTGTGCGCAATTCGATTGTACGCCCCATAGCTGACGCGCAATTGGTCCATTTGGACCAGGACTGTACCTCCTGTGGGTCGCCTTAGGAGTGGATTACGTGCCCTACAGAACGCGCCAATCCAATTGCACGCCCCATCACCAGCGCACAGTTGGTCCTACTTGGACCGGTCCTTAACCTTCTAGAGGCTGCCAAGACCCTATTGTGCACCCACACCAAGACGCGCAATTGATTGAGCACACTGTATAGGGCGCGCAATGAGTTCTAATTTGATTAGAACTCAGACACCCAGCTAAGCCAGTCAGTCGGTCACTGACTCAAAGTGATTATGCACCTAGGATAGAGTGCATAATCCAATTAAGCGCACCAGATAGGGAGCGTAATCGGGTTTGATCGGCTAATTGCGCACCTCCCACAAGGCACGCAATTACCCAAACATCTATAAATAGATCCCCCCTACCCCACACTTCAACATCAAGCAATCGAGTTGTGAGTTCCTTTCTTCCGAGCTTAGGAATTTCGAGACTCTCTCCGCCACCTAGGTAATTTCTTAATTCTAGTTTTTAATTTATTTTTCTAGTTATAGGTTTTAGTTCTTAAGTTCTAATTTTTAATTATTAATTTCATGGATCTTATTTTTTTTTTATTTCTAGTCAGTTTTCAGTGAAGATACTCATAAACTTCTCAATAAACACATCACCTCACTAACCTTAGCATCGACTCTTGAATTAACTTCTATGCCACTTCGAGACCTAAACTCACTATCACCTCACCTGCCACCAAACTCAAACCTATTATAAAACCTAAAATTATCGTCAAACCAAAACCTAAACTTATCATCAAACCTAAACCTACTATTAAAAATAAACCTATTATCGAATCTAAACCTATCCGCGAACATGAACCTATCACAGAACCTGAACCCTTAATCAAACTTGAACCTGTCATCGGACACGAAACTAAATCGATGATTGAACTTAAACCAATCGTCGAAGCTAGACCCGAACCTAACATTGACCCTACACCTATCCACAAGCTCAAACCCTCCATCAAAGGTGAACCCACCATCAAATCCGAACCTGTGCAACCGTGGGAATCGGGAAGATCCGATCACGATGATGCGCTCTCTAACGAAAAAAATATAGAGTCACCACCCAGAGCTTTCGGTGTCTCGGGATACCTAGTTCATTTTTATGAGCACCTAAGTGCTAAAAATATGACTCTGAATCTAGTCCACACCAAAGGCTCTTGGGAAGGGGCTTCGATTATCGATCGGGAAGGTGTTAGGCACCCGATCAACCCGCTTAATGCGGTCTCTACTAATGGCCAAAAATAAAATGAAATAAAAGAAATGAAAATAACTTCCTCTTGCCCAAAAAGGGCTTAGAATCCTATTTGTGACCTTCCGTTCCTACCAAAAAATTGGCTGCGTAACGGCACAAATGGAAGGATGGAGGGAGCTAGAAAGAGATAGGAGAAGAAAGGGGAGAGCCGGAGCCCTCGGGCCCTTGTAGCACCGTAGGAGAGCCTTGCGTGGCTTGCTTTGATGAGCTCTTGAAGACTTTGTATGGTGGAAAGTGGGGTTCTAACCTCTAAGGCTTGCTAACTAAGAGGTAGAGAGGGAAGGTGAATGGGTAGCATATACCTAAACTAAGGGATCTAAGGTGAAAAATATCACTCAAAGGAGGTTTTAGAATTCTGAAATTTGTATGGGGAGTGTGCACCAAAGGGAGAAAGATCTTCTTACTTTAAGCTCTTTCTCTCTTAGGCCAAAAATCTAAACGCTTAAACCAAGGGGAGGGGGGCACTATTTATAGGAAAAGGGTGGGTTAGGAGGCCACTTAAGAGCTAAATGAGTTTAGCAATTAGGTAATCTCATATCTAAGGATTCCTAGGGTTTTTGGAGCCTTAAAATGTGTGAGAAGGTCCTCCAATGGTGGATGATGGCGTGAGGCTTAAAGCCACTTGGAGGGTTGAAAATAGGTAGTGAGTGGGTGCAACAGAACTATCAAAACACACCCCAAAGGTCAAGGTGGTCAACAAGTCAAACCCCAAACACGAAATTCGGGACAAAACCCAACAATCACTGTTCATATGCCTGGCGCAACTAATAGTTGCGCCAGGCAAATGTACAGTAAACAAGTGACGAACAGTAGCTTGGAAGTGGGCTTCGCGAGGGGTGGGGGGACCCATTTATACCTAGTGCACCTATTAGTTGCGCCAGGCCGTTTCTGGGGGAAAAAGACCTGGCGCAACTATTAGTTGCGCCAGGCAAAAATCCCTCCAAAAAAGCTCAATTTTCAAATGGTCATAACTTTTGATATACAACTCCGATTGAGGTGATTCGTGGCTCGTTGGAAAGCTGGAGAAGTACTCTTTCCAATGGTATATGATTTGATATCAGTAAAAGACCTAAGCTAGTCGTGGTGCACCACTCTTCATCCATTACCAAGGAAGGTTAGGTTTAGGGTTCGGAATGGGTTCTAAGGGTCGGGATTGGTTTCTAAAGGTTCGAGGTAGGTTCCTAAGGGATCTAGGGTGATTCCTAAGGGTTTGAGGTGATTCCTAAGGGTTCCATACATACCATCAAAAGCTCAGAATTGTACCTCTCTCGAATGGAGTTTCGATCGGGCCTTGGGCCAAATTTGAGTGTCTACAGAACCCATTGTCGAACCTGAACCTATCATCAAACTTAAACTGATCACCGAATACGAACCTGTCATCAAACCTCAAACTATCAACAAATCCAAGCCCATCATTGAACTCGAGCCTGTTATCAAACACGAACCTGATACTAAAACCAAACCTATTTCTACAATGCCAACCCCACTCACCTTTGAGCTTATCACAAAACCTATCAAGGAGTCGATCATCGCTCCCACTTTCAAAATCAAACCAAACTCAAATCTTGCGATGCAAATCACCATCCAAATCAACATACCTCAAATCCCATCAAAACACAAAATCAACGTTACAACTAAAATCGCTTCTGATCATCAGATCCAAATCTTCGTGAACCTCACAATCAAAACCTTCACCGAACTCCAATTGGTGATAAAACTACTATGCCAACTTCAGATACTCAACCTACTCAAAGAATTATAAATAAAACTTTAAAACAACCTCACAATAAACCCAAAGTACAAATCAAATCAAACAACCATAGTCAAACAAAACTGGACTGCCCCACACGTAGGAAAGGCCAACCTTGTCCTACACCTTCACGTCTCCTCTTCCTACTCTACCTCTGGCTTATCTTATCACTACCTTTACAGCACTACCGTCTCTCTCAATGGTTTCCACTCCAACTTCACTCGCAAACAACTTTCCAACCACCTGTAAATGACCCCGAAGAACTCTTTAACAACTCTATGCTTCATCTCTACGAGATGCCTCACTCCGTTGAAAAATAAAAGGTCCCTCCCAATAAGGAGACCCCCAACACAAAAGACCTTTCGAAGGATGAAATCAAACAACACCACACTTATTTTGATAAACCCTATACCATCCAAAACACAAACCTAAACATAACCTCACTCTCATCCCTCATCGTTCAGATCAAAAGGGATCAAGGACCCCGAAACAATATTATCTAATCGAAAGGTCACTTCGACCATCCAACATATCCCATCAAGCAAACTTCCTGAGTTAGTCCCTTGCCTAAGGAACTGATGTTGTACCATAACACAATAGAAATAACAAACAAACAATATGAAACAAAAAAACAAGAATATAGAAAAGTACAAAAAAAACTAAAAGTATAAATGCCCAAAACGTAAATACTTTTCAATGCCCCAAACCCTTCAGACTCATACTAGACCAAGAACTCGAAATCGAGGAGCTACTGCTAAGAAAAGTGCCTATACAACCACCTCACCTAGAGGAAATCAAAACCCACAAGGGAAGTCCTTATATTATCTCGCCAACATGCCCAGGAAACAGCCACAGGGGAAGGACTTTCGAACCCTTGGAATCATAACCCAATGACCATCATGTTTCATAGCCTAAACAAACATACTTATATACCTATCATCCTCGCAGTCATCACAAGGCATTCGCCCGTCGTAGGTCATTAGTTTCTAAACCATTTTGGGTATCATCTAACTCATTGAGTACCCTCCTACTCGGGTGAATTGGTCGAAAGGGCTAGTGGATCATGAAACTCTCTTTTTGAGATATAGAAAAACTCTGGATTCTCGTACACCCCCTTCAGCCATTGGAGTCGATATTATAGCACAAAAAAATAAAAATATAAGGTTCCATCAAACCTGATAATTCTTGTGTTAGCAGGTTGTTAAAATATATATATATATATAAATCACAACCAAGCGAGAGAAATATGACGAATGAACAGTCAATGAATTCAAGGAAGCATAAGCAAATTGTGAGGGCATTCCTAGTAATCTTATTAGGAAAGTATAAGCAAGCCGCGAGGGCATTCCTGACATCTTCACACTACTAGATGTCATCGTACGGTGGTGGGAGGAGGATAAAACTCCTGCTAACCATAGAATTTGAGACTTTGATAGTATTGGACCATGACGGAGAGCTCAATTATGGCATCGCATTATCCACCCAAGAAGAAAGTAGTTTACTACTATTTCAAATTTTGGTTGAATAAGAAGCTATCCTCATATCAATAAACCTTACCTCCTCTTCACACTTTATTTTCTTTTTAGACAATGAGTCAGTCGACTTTCAAAATCTCTTCAGAATAAAACTGAAAACTCTCGAATGACAAGTGATGCAATCACTATTTATCTATCATACACCTCAATCTGGTTGAAAGCTACGATACATGATGATCGTTCAGCACTTACAAAATCAAGTCTGGCATATGGCCGAAACAATCGAACTACTTTCTGACATGGGATCATTAGCAATACACTCCAAGACATCTGTGTGACAAATAAAAGTCTCACCATCACTTGACATTGGGGCATTTATTTTTAAAGAGCGCTCGCACCTTGGTAGCGATACTCAGGTCACAAGACCAATACCCCAAACTGGGGCATTTTTCTAAAAAAAATTTTAATTTAGTTCTTGCTTCCCCACCTTGAATACCCCAAGCTCGAGCATTTTTAAAAAAAATTTAGCTCTTACTTTTCCGTCATGCGACCCCAACACGAACACCTGAAACAGAACAACAGAGCTACACTCGAAAAACAAACACCATACTCTAATACTACCAATTCCCCCTCTAACGTGACATACAATGACAAACATAAACAAACATAAATGAAACAAACAAAATAAGAGAAAAATATCTCTCGTTCTCAGTAATAAAGAAAAAAATAATATAGTTACAAACCTCTTAGGATTTAATACCTGGGATGCAAAATAAAAAGGAAGAAAAGACATTAGAAACTAAAAATTCCCCAAACTTTTAAATCCTAAGTTTAGAAACAAAATTCAAAATAAAACCAAGCCCCTTAGCCTCTATTGATAACATACACCTCCTAAATCACAAAACAACAAGTGTCACCCTCACAAATATCCTCCATCTAATTAAATCTATGGAAAACATAGATGAGCCAATGATCATACAACACTTAACCCCCTAAGAAACACTAATCCACTCAAAAATAGATGAACCAATAAGATTAAAACATCTAACACTCATCTAGAACATTTAAAAAATTAAATCCAAATTTACACCTATCTAACAAGCATCATCCTAAATCCAAACATAAGAATAAAACAAACAAACCATAATCCTAAACACAGGACTAATTCCCTCATTATGACAATAAAAGTTAACCGATCACAAAATTAAAGGAATAAAGCAAACATAATAAACAAAATAACATTTTATTTAATAAACTTCTTTTTACACAATATCACCGGAGGCATACCTCCTGAATATACAACCCAAAATGAAAACCTAAAACTTTAACCTACAACCCAAAACAAAGACTGAGTTCAAAATTGAGACAGAGCGAGGAGAAGATTCTGCTCGGAGCATCCAATCAGAGGCTTCAGGTAGGATTGGTTGGGGAACACATCCCTCCACTTGTAATTCCTTCTCTTCCGCTATCTTCACCTCCTCTGCCGTCGCCTCCTGTATATTGCCTTCATTGCTCCCTAAAAGGGATCGATGTGAAGACTAGCGTCTTCATTCCCAATATCGCCCATTCTCAGAATAATGTCGCCCCTGAGCATCATCTCAAGATGAAGATCGCGCGAAATCACGCACATGAGAAGAAACGACATCTCAATTAGATGGTTAGATCACCTGATATCACCAAGACATGAATTTTAGAACATAAGAGACCTAGAAAAAGTAAAACTTGAGACTAAATTAAGGGTTGAAAAGTAAATGAAAGCTCTCTCGCTTATATAGAATACAGACTTAATCACGCGTCATTACACGTGTGCTTAACTCAGTCTCGCGCAATGCATATTGCGTACAATCCAAAACACGCGCTCTAACCAGAACAGGCAAAAAAACCACCGCCCGCACCGACGGTGTGACGCTCTGATCACGCACAAACTATAGACCGCACAACCCTATTAAATGACTCACAAACGCCGCACAATATTAAACGTCGACCGCACAGTGACCTGGTGACGCCTCAATCACGCGCTATGATTAGAGCGCATAATACAATCACACGCACACTTAGACACATGTAAACAACCCTTCAAACCTGCGATCGTACACTCGAAAATAGGCGCACAATCATATTAAGAGACCAAAAACAAGCGCGCAATACCTGACCTCGAACAGAATCTGCACCCTCACACCTTTTTATCCCATCTTGAGCAAAATTCTCCTATCCCATCGCATAGCCTCACAAGTTGTTCAGAGAAAAAGAGGGAGAGTTGCTCACCCCTTCACCCATCATGTAGCCCTACAGGAAACATCGACCACACCCCTGGTCTCATTATGACAAGACATACCTCCCTTATTGTGGCACCCTCACTTTCCCCAATCCCATAAGAAAGGGGAGAACCCCATCGCATAACCCTGTCACGCATGTCCCATCGCGAAAAGTCAAAAGTAAATCCCCCAAAAACATGGGCA
The DNA here is from genome assembly GCA_021018995.1 of Chloranthus sessilifolius. Classification (NCBI taxonomy): domain Eukaryota; kingdom Viridiplantae; phylum Streptophyta; class Magnoliopsida; order Chloranthales; family Chloranthaceae; genus Chloranthus; species Chloranthus sessilifolius. Next base: position 148,395,293 of record CM037584.1, on the reverse strand, counting down.
CACCACCGAAATTAAAGACAAAGCCAATCACGATGCAACCACAATGGGAACTCTTATGACCCAAGATCTGCTAAAGACAGAAACACGACACACCTATAGCGTAAATATCCCATTAACGTCCTATCGCAAACATCGTTACCTGAGACATCTGAACACCATCCCACCACTCATTTATATGTCCCCTCGCAATGCAACTACGACCTGATCCCATCATGAACATGCCCCATCGTGAACATCTCACCAAGCACTATAAATGTCACGTGCGGATCTCCCAGTAAAGCCCCAGCATATCCCATCATGACATCACCACCCGAAACATCCAGATTCAGCCCCAATACACAAGCATGAATATGCCCCACCATGCCTACAAACACCGAGGCTCATCCCCAGTACACCCCCATAAAAGAAAAACCTAACCAATGTCCCATCATAAAAATAAGTCAAACCTTCTAAATCCCATCACGAACCTCACCCCCTAAGACCCTTCACCATACTAGCAATAGCCAGGCCTCACTATAGAAGAAATGAAGCAAGAGGAAACCTTCTAACACCAATCGCATCACTACACCACAATCGATCCCCATCGTGACATCACTACTCGAAAAGCTCAAACAACACCTGCCACCCCATATGATGAAAAGGGAGAAAGCTCGATTGTGTACCATCGCTAAAAGCAAGGAGCCCTCTTCTTGAATTACTTGCTACGTAATAGTCGCTAGACGCCACTGTTGTAATAGAAATGCATGAAGATTCGGGACTCCTTCCATGCCCCATCGCATTCGACCAATGCCAAGTTCTAGTGCGAACATCCCGTCAAAATCCCCACATCCCACCAGGACTCATCCAACACGCAGCCAAAGAAAGGAAGAATCCCCAAGTCCCATCGCGGCATCACCTCCCTAAGATGCTACATCACAGTAATGACCACCAAGCCTTGCCACAGCGGATAAAAAAAAAAAGAAGAAATCCCACCAGCCTCATCGCAGTATCACCTCGACAACCCATCAGTCCCATCAAGGACTACACAAGCTACACATAATTCAGGTAAGTATCATCCCCAGGTAAGTACTACCCACTTTTCAATTACTCGATATTACTTCTGATATATATAGTTAGCTATGATTAAGTTAAAATATTTTCCAAAACCCATCTCTCTTGACTCGCAAATCACTGTAGTCCTCCCATAAGAGAAAATCTTCAATATTCATCGAGAAGGTTAGACGGAGTATCCGACATGCCAAGTGTCGTCTTAACAACCACACAAATTATCGGGCCCACAAATCCCATACCGGTGGATCTGTTCAGCGACATTTCGGAAGTAACATTTTTTGAAGATTTACCACCAAATTGATCTTAAGTTAGAATTTCCAAATTTTCAAAAACTCCCTTACTTACTTCCAAAAACAAAAATCCTTTACTTTAAAAAAAAAAAAACCAAAAACTTTAACTTCAAAAAAAAATCTTTTACCTCCAAAACAAAGACAAAAAAAAAAGGAAACACCAAAAAAGAGGAAACCGAAGGATAAAAAATAGACAAAGAGACTCACCTACTAAAATCCACTTCAATTACCAGCCCGAATCGGCCATTCCCTTGGGAAATTGAACAATGAATATATTTAAATCTAAAAACTTACAAATGCCTATTGGAAAATGAACGCTTGACGTGCATTAGTATGAGTAATGACGCGCCCAGTCTGACATGACTTGCGAAAGCCTTCGACATTATATTGCATTTTATTAACGGTCCCTGAACCTTATTTATGGACATTTGTAAGACGCCCCCTGGTACCTTGACTGTGTCATACCCCTCTGTTTGACTGCCCCTTGCAGCAGGTTGAGACATGCGGCGGGATGCCCCTTGTGCCCACAGATTAGAATATGATGATTCTCCTTTCCATTTGACTATCATGCGCAGCAGGTCGCGCCATGGGATCGAATGCCCCTTGCACCTATGGATTAGAATACGCTGACTTCCCCTGTCGACTGTCTATCACAGCGGGTCTCAATACGCGACGGGATCGCCCCTGGGCATCCATGACATGGAACACGCCTTTCGACAACTACCACTGGGCCCCTGAATGCTCCGTTTTAGCTTGCATTGATAGATAAGAAAGCCAAGTATGTCATGTCAGCATTCCTAGTTCCCATTTGTGATTTTTCAAGATAAATGAGAAGACACCTCGAATGAGGGGTGTCTACTTCTTCAATGCATTCTTACTTCACAAGAGTGCACTGAAGAGGGGCATCTGTAAACACTCCCATTTTTCCCTCTTGAAATATACAAATTTGTTCGGTCAACCTTTGACCTTGCCCATGACTTTTCAGAAAAGACTTACCGTCTCTAGAAATTTCACAACCCTAATTGGGACCATATGAAGAAAAAATAGTATATGGCTGGGCACAGGCTGAAATAATAGCTCTGTGGCTCAAGCCCCATGACCCTAATTGGAACCATATGCTGCAACAATAGTATATGGCCAAACATAGGCTAAAACAATAGCACTGTGGCTCATGCCCCATGACCCTAAATTGGGAACCACACACTAAAACAATAGTGCATGGCTGAACACAGGCTAAAATAATAGCTTTATGGCTCAGGGCCCAACGTAGGGAGACTATATACTGAAACAATAGTATAAAGTCGAAATACAGACTGAAACAATAGTCTAACATTTCAAACCCCTAACTCTAACGTGAGAACCATGCACTGAAATAATAGTACATGCCTGGACACAGGCCGAAACAATAGCTCTGCGGCTCAAATCCCAACGTAGGGAGACTATATACTGAAATAATAGTATATAGTCAGAATGCTGGCTAAAATAATAGTCTGGCATTTCAAACCCACCCCAGACCTGGATAGCCCCAAATTATGTGCCTAAAACTATGCGCACAATTCGATAACACGCTAAACCACATGGGCAATCAGTCCCCTCTCAGACCAGACTTCCTTTCCCAGACCACCTCGAGACTCGATCACACGCCCACCATGACACGCGTGATCAGATTGACTGCACCACCACCGGCGCACAATTAACCTAAACCTGACCTAGTCTTACAGTCCTTGACCCCCAAGCTTCCTCGATTATGCACTTCGAAAGAGACACTTAACTGGATTGCGCACTCCACACCAGGTACGCAATTAGTCCTAACATTGTTAGAACTAGGAAAGTCATTGAGCAAGTCAGTCGGTCACTCACTGAGTCAGTGACTGACTCAAAATGATTAAGCACTGGGAAACTGGCATGCAATTCGATTAAATGCTTGAAACAGGGTGTGTAATTGAAAATTAAGTGCACCCCATAGGGCGTGCAATTAGTAAAACACATATAAAAAGACCTTTTCCTTACGACCCAAACTCTGGCCCCCACAACTTTGAGATTTGAGTTTCGAGTTCTTCGTTTTCAAGCTTAGGATTCCGAGATTTCTCTCTGCAGCCCAGGCCATAGGTATAATTTACTTTCTAGTTTTAATTTTTGATTTTAAATCTTAGGCTTTGATTTTTAGTCCTAGGTTTTAGTTTCTAATCTCTAGTCCTAGTCGTTATTTCTAAGATTTAAAACTTATGTTTTAATTATTAAATCTGATTTTCAGTCTTAGACCGTAATACCTCCTTTTTAATCAATACTTTAATCCCTGATTCCGATTCTTAGTTTCTAGAATCAGTTTTTAATTCTATTATCTAATTTTTAGTCTTGAAACTTAGTTTTAGTTCGATAATTTTCAGTCTAATATTATCTCTAGTTCCAGTCAGTCAGACAGCCTTAATCCTACGGCCTCGATTTTTGATTTTGACTCTGATTTCAGTCCTTAGATTTTTTTTTAGCCATTAATTTTAATTTCTTATTTCTTATAGTTCTACTCTTTAGATTCTAATTTTTAATTCTTAAGTTTTAGAATCCAGCTCTTAGGAAATTCTGCCCAAATCCTTAATCTAGAGCCAACTAGGTCTCCCCAACCTTTTCTCAATTGTCAAGCCCATCACTTTTATGTTTGACTTATTTTGAGATATCAAATGAAGTCGGATTGAGGCCAAATTAGTCATGTTGGAAATCTTATCAAAGTAGCTTTTCAACGAGTCAAAAAATGCACAATTCTGACAAGTATCGAAGAAGTTATGGTCCATTTTCGGCCACTACGCAAAAAGTGATGTTTTTTGTGATACCTTTTAGTCATTATTTATTTTTCTTTTCATTTCCTGCTACCATTTTCGTCTATATCGGGAAAAATTGTATAGAGGAAAATCGTATAGGGGGAATTGTGTAGAGGAAAATTGTATATCTGGTTGGATAGAGGGGTAAAGGTCTTATTTATAGGCTTTTACCATAAATCCTATTTTCTAAAATAATATAATAAAGATACTAATCCTAATTCAACTAGGAGATTAGAAAAACGTCACTTTTTGTGTAACGGCCAAAAACTGACCATAACTTCCACGATACAAGACAGAATTGTACGTTTTTTGGCTCGTTGGAAAGCTACTTCGATAAGCTTTCCAACATAACCAATTTCGCCTCAATACGACTTTGTTTGATACCTCAAAATAAGCAAAACATAAAAGTAACGGGATTGACATTTGAGAAAAGGTTGGGGAGACTTGGTTGGCTCTAGGCTAAGGATTTAGGCAGGGATTTCCTAAGGGCTGAATTCTAAAATTTAAGAATTAAGAATTAGAATCTAAATATTAGAACTAAAAGAAATTAGAAATTAAAACTAAAGGCTAAAAAAATCGAAGAACTGAAATCGGAGTCGAAATCAGAAAAATTAGACCGTAGGATTAAGGACTGGTCCCAAAAAATTGAGAACTGGAACCAGAAATTAATATTAGGACTGAAAATTAAGGTATCAGGATAAAAACTAAGTTTTTAGATTGAAAATTAGATAATAGAATTAGAGACTGATTCTAGAAACTAAGAACCAGAACCAAGGATTAAAGTACGGATTAAAAAGGAGGTATTACGGTCTAAGACTGAAAATCGAAACTAATAATTAAAACCTAAGTTTTAAATCTAAGAAATAAAGACTAGGATTGGAGATTAAAAACTAAAACCTAGGACAAGAAATCAGAGCCTAAGATCTAAAACCAAAAATTAAAACTAGAATGTAAATTATACCTACGGCCTGGGTTGCAAAGAGAAACCTCAGAATCCTAAGCTTGGAGACGAAGAACTCGAAACTCGAATCTCAAAGTTGTGGGGGCCAGAGTTTGGGTCGTAATGGAAAGGTCCTTTTATAGGTATTTTACTAATTGTGCTCCCTGTGGGGTGCGCTTAATTTTCAATTACTCGCCTTGTTTTAGGCGTTTAATCGAATTGCATGCCAGTTTCCCAGTGCTTAATCGCTTTGAGTCGGCCACCGACTCAGTGAGCGGCCGGCTGACTTGCTCAATGAGTTTCCTAGTTCTAACAATGTTAGGACTAATTGTGCGCCTGGTGTGGAGTGCGCAATCCAATTAAGCATCTCTTCTAAAGTGCATAATCGAGGAACCTTGGGGGTCAAGGACTATAAGACTAGGTCGGGCGTAGGCCAATTGCGCGTCGGTGGTGGGGCACTCAATCCAATCGCGTGTGCCATGGTGGGCGCGTGATCCAGTCTCGAGGTGGTCTGGGAAAGGAAGTCTGGTCTAAGAGGGGACTGATTGCATGTGTGTTGTTTACCGTACGATCAAATTGCTCATGTGGTTTTAGGGGCATAATTCAGAGCTGTCATGCTCCGGGTCGGGTCTGAAATGCCAGACTATTGTGTCAGCCTGCATTTCAACTATATACTATTATTTCAGTATATAGTCTCCCTACGTCGGGATCTGAGCCATTGAGCTATTGTTTCAGCCTATGTTCAGCCATGTACTATTGTTTCAGTGCATGGTTCCCACATTAGGGTCATGAGGCCTGAAATGCTAGACTATTATTTCAGTTTATATTTTGACTATATACTATTATTTCAGTATATAGTCTCTCTACGTCGGGATCTGAGCCACAGAGCTATTGTTTCAGCCTATGTTCAGCCATGTACTATTATTTCAGCGCATGGTTCCCACGTTAGAGTCATGGGGCCTGAGCCACAGAGCTATTGTTTCAGCTTGTGTCCAGCAATATACTATTGTTTCAATATATGGTTCCACATTAGGGTCATGGGGCCTGAGCCACAAAGCTATTGTTTCAGCCTGTGTTCAGCCATATACTATTATTTCAGTATATGATTCTAATTAGGGTTATGATGTCAAAGGTTGACTAAATAGATTTATACATTCCGAGAGAGTAAAATGGGGGCGGTATACAGATGCCCCTCTTCAGTGCGCGCTTACGAAGTAAGAACACGTCGAAGAAGTAGACACCCCTCATTCGATGTGTCTTCTCATTTCTCTTGGAAAATCATAAATGTGAATTGGGGATGCTGACATGACATGCTTGACTTTCTTATCTATCAGCACAAGCTAAAATTGAGCATTCGAAGGCCCAGTGGTAGCTATCGAAAGGCGTGTTCCATGTCATGGATGCCCAGGGGTGATCCCATCATGTATCGCAACTCGCTGTCATAGATAGTTGACGGGGGAAGTCAGTGTATCCTATTTTGTAGGTACAAGGGGCATCTCGTCGCATGGCGCGATCTGCCGCAAGTGACTATCAAACGGAAAGGAGAATCACCATATCCTAATCTATGGGTGCAAGGGGCATACCGCAGCATGTCGTGACCTGCTACTAAGGGCAATCAAACAGAGGGATAAGATGCAGTCGAGGTATCGGGGGGCATCATACAAATGTTCATAAGGTCCAAGGACCAATAAAAAAATGCAATATAATGTTGAAGGCTTTGCAGGTCATGTCAGACCGGGCGTATCATTGCTCACACCATTGCATGTCAGGCATTCCCTTTCCAATAGGCATTTATAAGTTCTTAGATTAAATATACTCATTGTTCGGTTTCCTAGGGGAATGGCTGGTTTGGGCTGGTAATTGAGGTAAATTTTTGGTGAATTTTGGTAAGTAAAGTCTTTTTGTTTATTATTATTTGGTGTCTTTTTCTTTTTTGGTTTTTTTTTTTTTTTTTTTTTTAAGGTTTTGGAAGTAAGAGATTTTTTTTTTGGAGTAAAAGATTTTTGGTTTGAGAAGAGATTTTTTTTTTTAAGTTTGGGAATTTAACTTAAGATCAATTCGGTGGTAAAACGGCAGAAAATGTGGATTCCGAGACATCGCTGAGCAGATCCACCGGTATGGGATTTATGGACCTGACCGTTTGTGTGGTTATTGAGATGACACTTGGCATGCCGGATACTCCTTCTAACCTTCTCGGCAAATACTGATGATTGTCTCTTATGCGAGGTCTACAGTGATTCGTGAGTCAAGAGAGATAGGTTTTGAAAATATTTTGACTTAATCATAGCTAACTATATTTATAAGAAATATCGAGTAAAAGGGAAGGGTGGTACTTACCTAAATTACGCGTAGCTTGTGTAGTCTGTGATGGGACTGATGGGTTGTTGGGGTGATGCTGCGATGGGACTTAGGGATTCTTCTCTTTTTTTTGTCTGCTGTTGCAAAGCTTGGTTGTCACCGGTGTGATATGATGTCTTGGGAAAGTGATGTCACGATGGGACTTTGGGATTCTTCCTATCTTTGGCTGCATGTTAGACAAGTCCTTGTGGGACGTGGGGATTATGATGGGATGTTCGTGCTAGAACTTGGCATTGGTCGGATGCGATGGGACATGGGAGGAGTCCCAAATCTTTATGCATTTTTGCTGCAGTGGTATCTGGCGACTATTACGTATCGAGAATTTTAGGAAGAGGGCTCTTTGTTTTAGCATTGGGACACAATCGAGCTTTCTCCCTTTTTGTCATATGGCGTGGCAGGTGCTATCTGAGCTTTTCAGGTAGTGATGTCACGATGGGGCTCGATTGTGGTGTAGTGATGCGATTGGTGTTAGAAGGTTTCCTCTTGCTTCATTTCTACTATAGTGAGCCATGTCTATTGCCAGTATGGTGAAGGGTACTTAGGGGGTGAGATTCATTATGGGGGTGTACTGGGGATGAGCCCCAGTGACTGCAGGAGTGACGGGGCATATTCGTGCGTGTGTATCGGGGCTACATCGGGATGTTTTAGGTGGTGATGTCGTGATGGAATATGCTGGGGGTTTGGTGGGGGATCCGCGCATAGGATTTATAGTGCTTGGTGAGATGTTCGTGATGGGATCAGGCTGTAGTTTCATCGCGAGGGGACATATAAATGAGTGGCAGGATTGTGTTCAGATGTCTCGGGTAACGATGTTTGCGATGGAACGTTAATGGGATGCTTGCTCTATAGGTGTGTCGTGTTTCTTTCTTTGGCAGATCTTTGGTCATAAGAGATCCCGTTGTGGTTGCGTCGTGATTAGCTTTGTCTTTGATTTCGGTGGTGTGCCCGTGTTCTCGGGAGATTTGCTTTTGGCTTTTCGCAATGGGACATGAGGGCATGGCTGATTTAGGTTGATGAGTTTGGATATTGAGGTGGTATCGTGTGTGTGCATCTTGTTGCGATGGGACGTGCGTGACCGGGTTATGCGATGGGGTTCTCCCCTTTCCAGTGGGATCGTGATGGGATGGGGGAAAGTGAAGGTGCCATAATAATGGAGGTGTGTCTTGTCGTAATGGGACCAGGGGCGTGATCGATGTTTCCTATAGGGCTACGTGATGGGAGAAGGGGTGAGCAGCTCTCCCTCTTTCTCTCTGAACAGCCTGTGAGGCTACGCGATGGGACAGGAGAATTTTGCTCAAGAATTTTGCGCGCCTATTTTTGGTCGCTCAATATGATTGTGTTCCTATTTTTTAGCGTGCAATCGCAGTTTGAAGGATTGTTTACGCGTGTCTGAGTGTGTGTGTGATTGTATTATGCGCTCTAATCATAGCGTGTGATTGAGGAGTCACCAGGTCACTGAACGGTCGACGTTTCATATTGCGCAGCGTGTGTGAATCGTTTAATAGGATTACGCGGTCTATAGTTTGCACGTGATCGGAGCGTCACGCCGTCGGCGCAGGCGATGGTTTTATTGCACGTTCTAGTCAGAGAGCGTGTTTTGGATTGTGCGCAGTATGCGTTGTGCGTGACTGAGTTAAGCGCACGTGTGATGGTGCGTGATTAAGTCCATACTCTATATAAGCGAGAGAGCTTTTATTTGTTTTTCATCCCTCGATTTAGACTCAAGTTTTACTTTTTCTAGGTCTCTTTTGTTCTAAAATTTGTGTTTTAGTGATATCGGGTGATCTAACCGTCTTATTGAGATGTCGTTTCTTCCCATGTGCGTGATTTCGCATGATCTTCATCCTAAGATGATGCTCAGGGGCAACATTATTCTGGGAATGGACGGTATTGGGAATGAGAATGCTAATCTTCACATCGATTCCTTTTAGGGAGCAGTGAAGGCAGCGTAGAGGAGGCGACGACGAAGGAGGTGAAGATAGCAGAAGAGATGGAGTTACAAGTGGAGGGATGTGTTCCCCAACCAAGCCTGCCTGAAGCCTCCGATTGGACGCTCCGAGCGGAATTTGCTCCTCGCTCTGTCTCAGTTTTGAACGCAGTCTTCATTTTCGGATGTAGGTGAAAGTTTTAAGTTTTCATTTTGGGTTGTATATTCAGGAGGTATGCCTCCGGTGATATTGTGTAAAAAAAAGTTTAATAAATGAAAGGTTATTCTATTTATTATGTTTACTTTTTTCCTTTAATTTGGTGATCGGTTAACTTTTATTACCATGATGAGGGAATGAGTCCTATGTTTAGGATTAAGGTTTGTTTGTTTTGTTCTTATGTTTGAATTTAGGATGACACTTGTTAGATAGGTGTAAATTTGGATTTAATTTTTTACATGCTCTAGATGAGTGTTAGATGTTTTAATCCTATTGGTTCATCTATTTTTGAGTGGATTAGTGTTTCTTATGGAGGTTAAGTGTTGTATGGTCATTGGCTCATCTATGTTTGCCATAGATTTAATTAGATGGAGGATATTTGTGAGGGTGACACTTGTTGTTTCATGATTTGAGAGGTGTATGTTATCAATATAGGCTAAGGGGCTTGGTTTTGTTTTGAATTTTGTTTCTAAACTTAGGATTTAAATGTTTGGAGCATTTTTAGTTTCTAATGTCTTTTCTTCCTTTTTATTTTGCATCTCAGGTATTAATTCCTAAGAGGTTTGTAACTATATTATTTTTTCTTTATTGCTGAGAATGAGCGATATTTGTCCCTTATTGTGTTTGTTTCATTTATATTTGTTTATGTTTGTTGTTGTATGTTACGTTAGAGGGGGAATGGGTAGTATTAGAGTAGGATGTTTATTTTTCGAGTGTACCGCTGTTGTTCTGTTTCAGGTGTTCGTTTTGGGGTCCCATGGCAGAAAAGAAAAAAAAAATTTTAATGCCCCAATTTGGGGTATTCAAGGTGGGGAAGCAAGAACTAAATTGAAATTTTTTTTTAAAATGCTCCAGTTTGGGGTATCGGTCTTGTGACCTGAATATCGCTACCAAGGTGCGAGCGCTCTTTAAAAATAAATGCCCCAATGTCAAGTGACGGTGGGACATTTATCTACCTCACAGATGTCCTGGAATGTATTGGTAATGAGCCCATGTCGGGAAGTAGTTTGATTATTTCGGCCACATGCCAGACTTGATTTTGTATGTGCTGAACGATCATCATGTTTTGTGCTTTCAACAAGATTGAGGTGTATGGCACATAATGAGTGATTGCATCACTTATCATTCGAGAGTTTTCAATTTTATTCCGAAGAGATTTTGAAAATCAACTGACTCATTATCTGAAAAGAAACTAAAGGGTGAAGAGGAGGTAAGGTTTATTAATCTGAGGGTAGCTTCTTATTCAACCAAATTTTGAATTAGTAGTCAACTACTTTCTTCTCGGGTGGATAATGAGGTGCCATAATTGAGCCCTCCGTCATGGTCCAACACCATCAAAGTCTCAATTTCTTTGGTTACCAGGAGTTTTGTCCTCCTCCTGCCACCATACGACGACATCTAGTAGTGTAATGATGTCAGGGATGCCCTCGCAGTTTGCTTATACTTTCCTAATAAGATTACCAGGAATGCTCTCACAATTTGCTTATGGTTCCCTGAATTCATTGACTGTTCATTCATCGTATTGCTCTCGCTCGATTGTGTTTCTTTTTTATATATTTTTTCTGAAACAACCTACTAACGCAAGAATTGTGAGGTATGATAAAACCTTACATTTTCATTTTTTCTGCTCGAACATTGACTCCAATGGCTAAAGGGGGTGTACGAGAATCCAGAGTTTTTCTATATCTCAAAAAAGAGAGTTTCATGATCCACTAGCCCTTTCGATCAATTCGCTCGAGTAGGAGGGTAGTCAATGAGTCAGATAATACCCAAAATGGTTTTGAAAATAATGACCTACGACCGGTGAATGCCTTGTGATAACTGCGAGGATGATAGGTATATATGTATGTTTGTTTAAGCTACGAAACATGATGGTCATTGAATTATGATTGCAAGTGTCAGAAAGTCCTTCCCTTGTGGCGGTTTTCTAGGCATGTTGCCGAGATAATATAAGGACTTCCCTTGTGGGTTTTGATTTCCTCCAGATGAGGCAGTTGTATAGGCACTTTTCTTAGCAGTAGCTCCTCGATTTTGAGTTCTCGGTCGAGTATGAGTTCGAAGGGTTTGGGGCATAGAAGAGTATTTTTGTTTTCGAGTATTTACGTTTTGGGCATTTATACTTTTAATTTTTTTTTGTTCTTTTCTATATTCTTATTTTTTTCATATTATTTGTTTGTTAGTACTATTGTGTTATGGTACAACATCAGTTCCTTAGGCAGGGGACTAACTTAGGAAGTCCGCTTGGTGGGACATGTTGGATGGTTGAAGTGACCGTTCGATTAGATAATATTGTTTTAGGGTCCTCAATCCGTTTCGATCTGCTCGATGAGGGATGAGAGTGAGGTTATGTTTAGGTTTGTGTTTTGGATGGTATAGGGTTTATCAAAATAATTGTGGTGTCGTTTGATTTCTTCCTTCGATAGGTCTTTTATGTCCAGGGTCTCCTTATCGGGAGGGACCTTCTTTTGTTTTTCGACGGAGTGAGGCATGTCGTAGAGATGAAGCATAGAGTTCTTCGAGGTCATTTGCGGGTGGTTGGAAAGTTGTTTGCAAGTGAAGTTGAAGTTGAAACCGTTGAGAGGGATGGTAGTGTTGTAAAGGTAGTGATAAGATAAGGCAGAGGTAGAGTAGGAAGAGGAGACGCGAAGGTGTAGGCCAAGGTTGGCCTTTCCTACTTGTGGGGCGATCCAGTTTTGTTTGATTATGCTTGTTTGGTTTGATTTGCACTTTAGGTTTATCGTGAGGTTGTTTTAAAGTTTTATTTATAATTCTTCGAGGAGGTTGAGTATCAGAAGTTTGACATAGTAGTTTTGTCGCCGATTGGAGTTCAGTGAAGGGTTTGATTGTGAGGTCCACGGAGATTTGGATCTAATGGTCAAAAGCGATTTTAGTTGTGATGTTGATTTTGTATTTTGATGGGATTTAAGGTATGTTGATTTGGATGGTGATTGGCATCGTAAGATTTGAGTTTGGTTTGATTTCGAAAGTGGGAGCGATGATCGACTCCTTGATAGGTTTTGTGGTAGGCTCAAAGGTGAGTGGGGTTGGAGTTGTAGGAATAGGTTTGGTTTTAGTACCGGGTTCTTGTTCGATAACAGGCTCGAGTTCAATGATGGGTTCAAGTTTGATGATGAGCTTGGATTTGTTGATAGTTTGAGGTTTGATGACATGTTCGTATTCGGTGATCAGTTTAGGTTTGACGATAGGCTCAGGTTCGACAATGGGTTCGGATTTGATGGCGAGTTTGCCTTCGATGGAGGGTTTGAGCTTGTGGATAGGTGTAGGGTCAACGATAGATTTGGGTCTAGGTTCGACTATTGGTTTAAGTTCAATAATCGGTTTAATTAATTTGGTTTTCCAATTTCCTTGCTTTATTTAATTTGATTTTTTTATTTTCTCGCTTTACTTTATCACTTTTTACGCACACTCACTTGCATACTCAGTTAATAAAATAAAATATGAGAAAACTGTTTTAAGTGGTTGGCATCATAGAATTAAACTTTAATGATATCGACCCACCCTTATGGGGCTCTCATAGCGACCACGAGCATAACATTAGGCCATCTCCATGGACATCCCAAAGTTGTGCTCGGGTAAATACAATTAGTGAGAGCGAAAAATACCCCTTCGCTCCACGAAACTCAAATCACAACAATAGCACTAAAGAAAGTGGTACTAAGCGAAACTACCTCGATAGTCAAGTTATATACCACACTCCTAGTGCACTCACAAAAGGAGGAAAAGAAGTCAACGCATTGCTCTAGTCCCAAAGGCAAGTTACTCTGAGGAACAGACAAAAGGAAAGAACGCCGACTCCTCCACATTCTCCGACTCCCCCGACATATAACACATATACCTCTCACACCTTCTACAATAACTGTCGGGGGCAACCCTCTCCCAAGTCACCTAGAAAAGACACCACCATAAACATAAACAACCTCCACCAATTTCTAGGTGACTACATGGCTAACAAAGAACGCTCTAGTCACACTTTTGGATTTGACAAATTTTGCCGAAACATCGACTTCACTATACCCGCTGGTTTTAAACCTCTAAAATTTAACAAATATAACGGTATGGGAAACCCAAAGCACCACTAGGCCCTATTCTGCAATGACTATCGACCAATCCGCACCAATCATGGGCTCCTGATCCATTACTTTCTGAGATCACTAGAAGGATAAGCCCTTGACTGGTTCGCGGCCTTACCTTTTCTCAAAATCGAGACATTCGAAGACTTAGCCGACAGATTCCTAGATCAATACCAGCACCTGACTCATGAAGAAATCAGTCTCGCTGACTTGATACACACAAGACAAGTGGACGGTGAAGACTTCTCGACATTCACCAACCATTGGAGAAGACTTGCCGCTCAAATGGGGAATCAAATAAATGAAAGCGATGCGATAGAAATCGTGATTAGCAATACCCAAGAGCCTCTTTGGAGCGTTCTCATCCTAAGCGACTATCATGACCTCGCTAGCCTTTATCAACGCGCCTCACGCATAGAACGTCAACTGAAGAATGGAGACCTCAGTCTTCATACCTTAACATCCAATGGACCCTCCTTCGACAACCTTGAGACAAACATACCACCTATATGACCAAGCTCAAGACCTCTACACAAACCTGTACCCTGACTATAACCAACCTCTATACCCTGACCAAGACCAACCAATTCATGAACCCGTACTATGACCAAAACCAATGCTCCAACAACACGCAAACTAACATCACCTATTACAATCTATTGTCCGATCAAACTCAACTCACATACGAGATTGTACACTCATTCACCCCCGCCCCATTCCACCTAGCTAGCCTGATCCGAAGAATTGAACCTCCCTCAGAGCGAGACCATACTATTCACTTACAACCAACCAACCCTAACCCACGCACCTATAAACACAAAGTTAACTTTCGCCCTGAACCGGTTGCCAAGATCACTAAACTCCAAACTATCACTGAATCCACCCCTAACTTAACTCAACCCATCACCAACCTCATCGCCGAGCTCAACGTGCTTAACTCTGAACCAACTCAACCTACCCTTGAATCCGATAACCTACCAACAAACGAATCAATCCCCACACCTCCTGAACAGACGCCTAAACCAATGACACAAACTACCCCCGAACAGGATCACGTGCCAACTCTAGAGGTAGTTTTCAAACCAATCAGTCGGTGTTATACGAAGCCAATCATATTTAAATCAATCACAAAACTAAACTCTGAACTCAAATTAGTAATCAAATCTACTCCCAAAATCACCAACCCTCTCGCTTCCAAATCAACTCTGAAACTAACCCCCAAAATCGGATACATTGCCCCACCAACCTTAAACTCGACCCCTGAACTAATCCCTACACATCACCCCACTAACCTTAGCTTCAACTCTCGAATTAACTTCTACACCCACTTCGAGACCTAAACTCACTATCACCTCACCTGCCACCAAACTGAACCCCAAACTCAAACCTATTATAAGACCTAAACTTATCATCAAACCTAAACCTAAACTTAGCATCAAACCTAAACCTACTATCAAAACTAAACCTATTATCGAATATAAACCTATTATTAAACCTAAACCTATCCTCTAATATGAATCTATCACCAAACCTAATTGAACTTGAACCCGTCGTCGAACACTAGACCAAACCGATCATTGAAGTTAAACCAATCGTCGAACCTATCATCGATCCTGCACCCATCCACAAGCTCGAACCCTCCATCAAAGGTGAACCAGCCATCAAATCTGAACCCATTGTCGAATTTGAACCTATCATCAAATCTAAACTGATCACCGAATAATAATCTGACATCAAGCCTCCAACTATCAGCGAATCTAAATCGCCCCTCGAACCTGAACCTACTGTCGAACCTAAACCAATCACCGAACACAAACCTATCATCAAACCTCAAACTATCAATGAATCCAAGCCAATCATCAAACTTGAACCCATCATTGAACTCGAGCCTGTTATCGAACATGAACCCGCTACTAAAACCGAACCTATTCCTACAACGCCAACCCACCCACCTTTGAGCCTACCACAAAACCTATCAAGGAGTTGATCATCTCTCCCACTTTCGAAATCAAACTAAACTCAAATCTTACGATGCCAATCAAAATCCAAATAAACATACCTCAAATCCCATCAAAGCACGAAATCAACGTCACAACTAAAATCGCTTCTGATCATCAGATCCAAATCTCCGTGGACCTCTCAATCAAAACCTTCACCAAACTCTAATCGGCAATAAAACTACTATGTCAAACTTTTGATACTCAACCTCCTCGAAAAATTATAAATAAAAATTTAAAACAACCTCACGATAAACCCAAAGTGCGAATCAAACAAAACTGGACCACCCCACACATAGGATAGGTCAACCTTGGACTACTCCCTCGCGTCTCCTCTTCCTACTCTACCTCTGCCTTATCTTATCACTACATTTACAAGACTACTATCCCTCTCAACGGGTTTCACTCCAACTTCACTCGCAAACAACTTTCCAACCACCCATAAACGACCCTGAAGGACTCTTTAACAACTCTATGCTTCATCTCTACGAGATGTCTCACTCCGTCGAAAAATAAAAGAAGGTCCCTCCTGATAAGAAAACCCCGAACACAAAAGACCTATCGAAGGAAGAAATCAAACAACACCACACTTATTTTGATAAACCCTATACCATCCAAAACACAAACCTAAACATAACCTCACTCTCATCCCTCATCGATCAAATTGAAAGGGATCGAGGACCCCGAAACAATATTATCTAATTGAACGGTCACTTCGACCATCCAACATGTCCCATCAAGCAGACTTCTTGAGTCAGTCCCCTGCCTAAGGAACTGATGTGTACCAAAACATAATAGTAATAATAAATAAATAATATGAAAAAAAAGGAATATAGAAAAGTATAACAAATATAAATACTCAAAAACAAAAATACGCTTCTATGGCCCAAACCCTTCGGACCCATACTCGACCGAGAACTCAAAATCGAGGAGCTACTGCTAAGAAAAGTGCCTATACAGCCGCCTCACCTAGAGGAAATCAAAACCCACAAGGGAAGTCCATATATTATCTTGACAACATGCCCAGGAAATAGCCACAGGGGAAGGACTTTCGGACCCTTGGAATCATAACTCAATGACCATCATGTTTCGTAGCCTAAATAAACATACTTATATATCTATCATCCTCGCAGTCATCACAAGGCATTCGCCGATCGTAGGTGATTATTTTCAAAACCATTTTTGGTATCATCTAACTCATTGACTAGTCTCCTACTCGAGCGAATTGATCGAAAGGGCTAGTGGATTATGAAATTCTCTTTTTTGAGATATAGAAAAACTCTGGATTCTAGTACACCCCCTTCAGTCATTGGAGTGGATGTTAGAGCAGAAAAAATAAAAATATAAGGTTCCATCAAACCTCACAGTTCTTGCGTTAGCAGGTTGTTTCAAAAAAAATATACAGAAAAAAAACACAATCGAGCGAGAGCAATACGACGAATGAACAGTCAAGGAATTCAGGGAAGCATAAGAAAATTGCGAGGGCATTCCTGGTAATCTTATTAGGAAAGTATAAGTAAACTGCGAGGGCATCCCTAACATCTTTACACTACTAGATGTCATCGTACGGTGGCGGGAGGAGGATAAAACTCCTGCTAACCATAGAATTTGAGACTTTGATGGTGTGGGACCATGACGGAGAGCTCAATTATGGCGCTGCATTATCCTCCCGAGAAGAAAGTAGTTGACTACTATTTCAAAATTTGGTTGAATAAGAAGCTACCCTCATATCAATAAACCTTACCTCCTCCTCACCCTTTATTTTCTTTTCAGACAATGAGTCAGTTGATTTTCAAAATCTCTTTGGAATAAAACCAAAAACTCTCAAATGACAAGTGATGCGATCACTCATTATCTACCATACACCTCAATCTTGTTGAAAGCTACGATACATGTTGATCGTTCAGCACTTACAAAATCAAGCCCGGCATGGGGCCGAAACAATCGAACTACTTCTTGACATGGGATCATTACCATTACACTCCAAGAAATCTGTGAGGTAGATAACAGTCCCGCCGGCACTTGACACTGGCGTATTTATTTTTAAAGAGCGCCCGCACCTTGCTAGCGATACTCAGGTCACAAGACCGATACCCCAAATTAGGGCATTTTTTTTTAATATTTTCAATTTAGTTCTTGCTTCCCCACCTTGAATACCCCAAACTGGGGCATTTTTTTAAATTTTTTTAGCTCTTACTTTTTCGCCATGGGACCCCAAAATGAACACCTAAAATAGAACAATAGAGCTACACTCAAAAAATAAACACCATACTCTAATACTACCAATTTCCCCTCTAACGTAACATACAACGACAAACATAAATGAAACAAACATAATAAGAGAAAAATATCGCTCGTTCTCAGTAATATAGAAAAAAATAATATAGTTACAAACCTCTTAGGATTAAGTACCTGGGATGCAAAATAAAGAGGAAGAAAAGACATTAGATACTAAAAATGCCCTAAACTTTTAAATCCTAATTTTTGAAACAAAATTCAAAATAAAACCAAGCCCCTTAACCTCAATTGATAACATACACCTCCTAAATCACAAAACAACAAGTGTCACCCTTAGAAATATCCTCCATCTAATTTAATCTATGGCAAACATAGATGAGCCAATGATCATACAACACTTAACCCCCTAAGAAACACTAATCCACTCAAAAATAGATGAACCAATAAGATTAAAACATCTAACACTCATCTAGAACATTTAAAAAATTAAATCCAAATTTACACCTATCTAACAAGTGTCATCCTAAATCCAAACATAAGAACAAAACAAACAAACCTTAATCCTAACCGCAGGACTCATTCCCTCATCATGACAATAAAAGTTAACCGATCACAAAATTAAAGGAATAAAGCAAACATAATAAATAAAATAACCTTTCATTTAATCAACTTTTTTTACACAATACCACTGGAGGCATACCTCCTGAATTACAACCCAAAACGAAAACCAAAAACTTTAACCTACAACCCAAAACGAAGATTGGGTTCCAAACTGAGATAGAGCGAGGAGCAGATTCCGCACAGAGCATCCAATTGGGGGCTTCAGGCAGGATTGGTTGGGGAACACATCCCTCCACTTGTAACTCCTTCTCTTTCGCTATCTTCACCTCCTCTGCCGCCTCCTCCTCTACGCTGCCTTCACTGCTCTCTCTAAGGGATCGATGTGAAGACTAGTATCATTATTATCAATACTGCCCATTCCCATAATAATGTCGCCCCCGAGCATCATCTCAGGATGAAGGTCACGTGAAATCACGCACTTGGAGAGAAACGACATCTCAATCAGACGGTTAGATTACCTAATATCACCAAGACATGAATTTTAGAATATAAGAGAGCTAGAAAAAGTAAAACTTAAGACTAAATCGAGGGATGAAAAGTAAATGAAAGCTCTCTCGCTTATATAGAGTATGGACTTAATCACGTGCTATCAGACATGCTCTTAACTCAATCACGCACAATGCATACTGCGCACAATCCAAAACACGCGCTCTAACTAGAGTGCGCAACAAAACCATTGCCCACACCGACGGCGTGACTCTCCGATCACGCACAAACTATAGACCTCGCAACCCAATTAAATGACACACGCACTATGTAATATGAAACATCGACCGCACAGTGACCCGGTGATGCCTCAATCAAGCGCTATGATTAGAGAAACATAATACAATCACACGCACACTCAGACACATGTAAACAACCCTTCAAACCTGCGATCGCATGCTCAAAAATAGGTGTGCAATCATATTGAGTGACCAAAAATAGGTGCGCAATACCTGACCTCAGACAAAATCTACACTCTCAAACCTTTTTATCCCATCTCGAGCAAAATTCTCCTATCCCATCGCGTAGCCTCACAGGCTGTTCAGAGAGAAAGAGGGAGAGCTGCTCACCCCTTCTCCCATCACGTAGCCCTATAAGAAACATCGACCACGCCCCTGGTCCCATTACGACAAGTCATACCTCCCTTATTATGGCACCCTCACTTTCCCTGATCCCATCAGAAAGAGGAGAACCCCATCGCATAACCCCATCACGCATGTCCCATCGCGATAAGATGCACACACACGATGCCACCTCAATATCCAAACTCATTGACCTAAATCAACCATGCCTTCATGTCCCATCACGAAAAGCCAAAAGCAAATCCCCTAAAATCACTAGCACAGCACCGAAATCAAAGACAAAGCCAATCACGATGCAACCACAATGGGATCTCTTATGACCCAAGATCTACCAAAGAAAGAAACACGACACACCTATAGCGTAAACATCCCATTAACCCCCCATCACAAGCATCGTTACCCGAGACATCCGAACACAATCCCACCACTCATTTATATGTCCCCTCATGATGCAATTGTTAAGCAGTGAAAAATACCATTTTTCACCTCCTAACCTGACCTTTGATGGACCTTTGAGCTGACTAATAATGTGTTTTGAGTATTTTGTAGATAAGCAAGAAATTGTAGTCTTAGTGCAGGCATGTACCTAAAATGGCAAAAGAAGCTGCTCATACATCTCAACATGTGCTATGACAGCCCAAAGCCAGCCAAGAAACTCATAGGGCCTTAGAAGTTTATGAGAATGTCTTGAGCCCAACTAGGTATGCTTGAAACCAAGAGCAGTTGCAAGGAATGATGATTAAACCCACTAAGAGTCTGCTGAGTGTTGAACAAATGAAGAACAGCAACACGGGATTGTATGCCATCTGTGGAAATAAAGGACACAACCTATCGAGAAGATAAACTAACCTGTCGACAGGTTTGGATGCTAAGAATAAAGCTGTCGAGAGGTTGGAGGCACAGCAGAAGATCCTGTCAAGAGCATCCCAGTACCTATCGAGAGGTTCTGTAGGAAAAAGCCAACCTGTTGAGAGGAACGGAGTTGGAAACATGAAGATCTCGTGAGGTTTCAGTAGCTATCGAGAGGTTGGAGGTACACTTGTGGATCCTGTCGAGAGGATACCTGGAGGTGCAGAAGAAGTTGAGAGGTTCCAGATACTTATCACGAGGTTCAATTGAACCGATCGAATAGCGCAAGGAAACCTATCAACAACTTACCTGAAGCTATGCTCATTCTCGCAAGGATTGAGCCAACCTATCGATCACTCAACTAAAGGTTGTATAACAAGTCGATAGGTTGACTATAACCTGTCGAGAGGATGAATGAAAAATTGGACAGAAGGTGAAGATGTACTCCAATCCTGTCGACCAGTTCACATGAACCTATCGAGATATACTCTAATCCTATCAAGAGCTACTCCATCCTGTTGAAGTGAATGCTAAGGAGTCTCCAATCCTGTCGACTAGTCAACCAAACCTATCGAAAGCCATGTTAACTTGTCGAGAGGTTCCCAGAACCTCTCGACACTCAAATTAGGAACTTCTCAATTCCTTTCACAGCAGCTGCCACACGCCTATGCTTTATGCACACATTCCAAAGCACGTCAGTGATCCCTGGGGGTATTTTTTGTATGAAACTAGACACGAATGGGAACCCTAACTACCTCATGTGTATTTACTAGGTTTTGAACCAATGGGGAAGGTGCTTCTAGAAGAGAAATCAGCCACATAAGAAACTGGGAATAACAGAATTATTCTCTTGAACTCAGATTGGCTGAAACGGATCTGAAGACAGAGAGAGAGTATAAAAGCTTGAAGAAATTAGAGAACTATCATCCAAAATTTGGGAGAACCAGAGCAAAATCCGATCTCCATCTTCCCTCCAGAAATTTCCTCTCTCTCTTCCTTCTTCCCCCATTTTCCTCTTAGCCAATTATGGTTGGCTAACCCTCTTTGATAGATAGGGTGAGGTTGAGAGCTATAAATTGAGAGGTTCAAAGCTTTATAGCACAAATTGAAGATCTGAGAACAATTGACTGTAAGTTGTATTGATTTAGTAATTATTGAATGTAAAGCTAATTTAAATCCATATATCTTTTGATTGCCATTTGATTTCCCTAGATCTAATATCCCTGTGGATGCCCGAGCTTATATCCTCGCATCCACAGCATCTGTAATGGTTTAGATGTTCCAATCAAGATCCCTGAATTGGAACAATCTCTGGGATGATCTGTGACCATTGGAGTGGACAGAACATAGCCTTAGGGTTGCTTCAATTATCTGGTTGAGAATGGATTCTTATACCTTGCATCTGAGCTTATAGCCAGATGAAGGATTGATACAAACTAGTTCCTTGCACTGCTTTTCAACTAAACAACTTTCAGTAAAGACCAAAATCCCTAGCTGCTATTCTCTATCCCTTGATTTTAATCTTTTTTCTATTTTCTCTTAATTCTGTGTTTAATCAAATCTGGATCATTTGCATTTGATATTTGTAGTTTTTAGTAAGTAACAAACCTTAAAGACCTCTCCTCTTCCCTATTTTAATTTCAGTTTAAATTAGAATAGAGTGCCAGATCTGCTATAGATATAAAGATTTACCATAGTTTAAATCACATTTCCCTATGGACATACCCTGACTTACCTATTAAAACTTACTGCAAAAGCCCTGGTTCTTGCAAGACTAGCTGCTTACCTTGATCCCTCATCTCTGTAATTTGTATAGTTAATCTGCTATTTTAACGATTTAATGATTATAAGGTGAGCAGAACAACAAGTTTTGGCGCCGCTGCCGGGGATCTGTGTTTCTAAGAATGGTAAATCTAAGTTTTTCTCATTTTAGACTCAAATTTTTTATTGCCTATTTTGTGTTTGACTAATTGCTGCTGTAATTTTTTTATAGTTTAATTTACTGATTACAGATATGGATTTGTTGTGTTGAAAGGAGCACTGTGCTAATTGGAGGAGCAAGCTTTACTTAAGTTTGCATTTCCTAACTCTGTTTACATTTCTAAATCTGTAATTTTTTAGATCTGCAGCACTAGTTGTGTTTTTAAATTTATTTTACTGAATCTGTGCTGCATTTTATTTGTGTTGTATTTTGTTTTTGTTGTGTGTATGCTTGGAAGGAGATCTCTTCATCCTGAGATTGCTCCTTTAGATCTTGAAGTTGAGCAACTTCTTAGACCTTAGCATCCCATACACACACATGTGGTTGATTCTAATAGTTCTGCAATGGGTGAGGAACCTAGGACATTGAAAGAATTCAATGCACCAAGGGTGTACAATTTCCCCTTCTGCATTTAATTCCCTGCTGTCTAAGGGAACTATGAGATCAAATCTTCCATCATACAGATGCTACTCTCATACCATGGCCTGAGTAAAGAAGATCTATATAAGCACATTGATGAATTTCTAGGACTGTGCACTACCTTCAACATTGCAGGTTTGGGGGATGAAGTAATCAGGTTGAGACTCTTTCCTTTTTCACTAAAGGATAGAGTCAAGACTTGGCTGTCAATGTTCCCAACCAATAGTATTCAGTCTTAGAATGACCTTCAATGTCAGTTTTTGGCCAAGTTTTTCTCCATGTCTAAAATAAGTCAGCTGAGGAAGAGCATTATTTCATTTTCTCAAGCCCCAACTAAAGACTTTCACCAAGCATGGGAGAGATTTAAAGAACTCTTGAAGCAATGTCCCCATCACCAAATTCCTGAATGGCAACTTGTCCAAAGTTTTTATCAAGGAATTGATCCCAAGAGTAGGGATATGGTTGATGCCTCATGTGGTGGTACATACCTCCCCAAGACAGCTGATGAGGCTTGAGAATTATTTGATATCATTAGTGAAAACTCCATGCAAAGGGAGACCTTGTCAAGAGACCTTGAGACCTCTGCTAGATTGGTGAGAGAGACTACTACAAGAGGGAAAATATATGAGGTGAGTGGATACAATGATTTGGAAAGAAAAGTGGACAGCTTGACTCAAAAGTTTGATAAGCTCATGGGAGCAATGCAGTCTCCAATGGCTGCCCAAGTGGAAGAGGTATGTGTGATTTTCCAGTCCGTCACTCACTCCCTTGAGGAATGCCCCTCTGTTGTCCAATTTCTAGACTTTGTGATGAAACATGTGAATGCTACTCAGTCTTATTAATAATAGCGTACTGCTGGTTATCAATGGAGAAACCACCCTAATTTGAGGAGGAGACAAGATACCTTCCCAAGCCAGTAGCAGTAGTCACAACAGCATCTGATGCCTTATAGGAATGCCCAGCCCTACCAGCAAAACTATTTTCTAAGGTCCCAATACTAGCAGCCTATGGCCCAGCTAATGGCTCAACCTGTGCAGTAAAGTGCACTAGCCTCAGCACCCTCTAGATCCCTCACATTTGAAGAGCAAGTTCTGGCTTCACTGCAGAATTTAAGCCCTTTGTCACAAACAGTCAACTCCCATAGCAAAAGTATCAAGAAGATAGAGGACCACCTTGATCAGCTATCTAATACTTTGACTAAGAGAGAGGAGGGAAGACTGCCTAGTCAGCCCATGAACAATCCAAAGGGGCAGTACATGGTGGGTGAGACTTCTTCCCATGAAGAAGCAAAATCTGTCACCACCTTAAGGAGTGGAAGGCTGATTGATAAGCAACTTGGTGTCAAACCAGATGAGAAAAGTGCAAGAACTAAAAGACCAACCCATGATGATATGCAGCAGGAGTAGCATATAAAAAATAAGGGGGTGTGGATGTACCCCAAGAAAAAAATGAAAATAAAAATAAAGAAAAAATTAATGAGCTTGCTAAAGCAACAAATGGGAGATCAGTCCCCCATCTGCCATCTCCCAATGCATTGAAAGCACCTTCCCCTTTTGATAAGGGGAATGCTAAAGTGGAGGAGATGATGGAAACATTCAAACAAGTAAAAATCAACTTGCCTTTACTTGATGCTATCAAGCAAGTTCCAGCCTATGCAAAAATTTTAAAAGATTTGTGTACCCACAAAAGACAATCTAGGATACATCTATCCAAGAAAGTATTTTGTGCTAAAAAAAGGAATCAAGTGTTGGCCATTATAACGCCAATCAAGCTTCAAGACCCTGGAGTACCCACAATCCCTTGCATCATTGGGGATCATACAATTAAGAAGCCTTTATTAGATTTGGGAGCTAGTGTAAACCTACTTCCATATTCAGTTTATGAAAAGTTAGGCTTGGGAGAATTGAAGCCTACATATGTGGTGGTACAACTAGCTGACAGATCTAAGAGGAGGCTTGTGGGAATGATAGAGGATGTATTAGTTGACGTTGATACACTTTTCTACCTAGCAGATTTTCTGGTGCTTGACATAGAGCCAAGCAAGTGTACCACCTCTATTCCTATGATTTTGGACAGGCCTTTCTTGGCTACTGCCAATGCTTATATTCAATATTGATCAAGAGTAATGGAGGTGTCTTTTGGCAATATGAAAGTAAAATTGAATGTGTTTGATGCAGCCAATTAGCCTCACTTGGATAGTAAGGATTGCTTTATAATTGATATTTTTGATGAGCTTGTGGAAGAGACTTTGCCCAAGCTGCTGCATGATGGTGATTTTGTGATGTTTTTGAAAATGTTTGAAGTGAGATTGTGGAAGAGAAGGCCCCCACACCCATGGTTCAAGAGGTGAAAGTCTTAAATTCTGATATGGGGCCAGCAACAAGGTATCCACCATGGGAACCTGTTGTGTTGCCTCTTCCACCACCATCAAAGGCACCTTTGTTGCCTTCTCTCATATGTCCGCTAGATGTAGAGTTGAAACAACTACCTAAGACCTTGAAATATGGTTTTTTGGAGGCGAAGAAAAAGTTGCTAGTGATCATTTCTTCCTCTCTCACTGATGAGCAAGAGGAATAACTGTTGTGTGTTCTAAAGAAGCATAAGAGAGCAATAGGTTGGACTATTGCTAACCTTGGGGGCATCAGCCCTGCTGTGTGCATGCATAAAATCCACCTTGAAGAGGGTTCCAAACCATCTAGAGAAATGCAGAGAAAATTGCACCCCCACATGCAAGAAGTGGTCAAATTGTTAGATGCTAGAGTCATCTACCCAATTTTAGATTCCGAATGGGTGACACCTACTCAGGTGGTCCCTAAGAAATCTAGAATTACTATGATTAAAATTGATTCTGGTAAGCTTGTTCTAACTAGGGATACCGCAGGTTGGAGGGTGTTCAATTTGAAAATTAGAAAAGACCACTTCCCTTTGCCCTTCATTGACCAAATTTTGGATAAGTTGGCAGGTAAGGCTTTCTATTATTTTCTTGATGGATATTCGGGGTATAACCAAATCCCTATTTACTCATAAGACTAAGAAAAGACAATTTTCACATGCCCATTTAGCACCTTTGCTTATAGAAGGATGCCATTTGGATTGTGTAATGCCCCTGCAACTTTCCAAAGATGCATGTATGCTATATTTTTTTACATGATTGATCAATTTTCAGAGATATTTATGGATGATTTCTCTATCTTTAGGGATAGTTTTAGCCACAGTCTACACCATCTCAGCCTTGTGTTATAGAGATGTGAGGAAACCAACTTAGTTTTGAGTTGGGAAAAGGGCCATTTTATGGTCAATCAAGGCATTGCCCTTAGCCATGTGGTTTCCCACAGAGGCATTGAGGTAGACAAGGCTAAAACATTAGAACCTCCTAACCCTGAGATAGAAAGGGGTAGAAGACCGAGAAGGCACAGACACACCACAGTCAGCCCCCTATTGAAATTGAGACAGCAGTTATGGGTGAGGAGCAACCCAGAACATTAAAGGAATTGAATGCTCCTGATGATTATAATTCTCCATTTAGCATTCAATTCCCAGATGTTCAGGAAAACTACGAGATTAAAACCTCCATCATCCAAATGCTTCCCTCTTTCCATGGGCTTAGCAAGGAAGACCCTTACAAGCACATTATTTAGTTCTTGGCCCTGTGCACGACATTCTCCATTGCTGGTTTGGGACCAGAAGCCACTAGGCTAAGGCTCTTTCCTTTCTCCCTAAAGGACAGGGCCAGCACCTAGTTGTCTACTCTCCCAAACAACAGTATCACTACTTGGAAAGACCTCCAGAAAAGATTTTTGTCCAAATTTTTCCCTGAGACCAAAACTAGCCAGTTGAGGAAAGGCATACTTGCTTTTGCCCAATCCCCAACTGAAGATTTTAATCAATCCTGGGATAGATTTAAGGAGATGCTCAAACAATGTCCCCACCATAAGATCCCTGACTGGCAGCTTGTTCAGAGCTTCTATAATAGGATTGATGAGAAAAGCAGAGACATGATAGATGCCTCTTGTGGTGGAACATACATGCATAAAATAGCTAATGAGCATGGGACTTGTTCGAGGTTATCAGTGAAAATGCTTTTCAGAAGATGTCCTCATCTAGAACTATCCAAGAGCCTTCTCCTAAGCTAGGGCTTGCGGAAACCACTAAAAGAAAGATGTATGAAGTTAGGGGAAATGATGACCTGAGAATACAGATGGCCAATCTTTCGAATAAGTTTGATAAACTTTTAACTGTGGTGCAGCCTCGAATGGCTGCACAAGTGATGGAGGCATGTCTGATATGTCAATCTCCACAACACAGTAAAAGAGTGCCCATCTGCAGGGCAATACCCTGAGTACGTGATGGAACAGGAGACTGCTGCCCAATCATTTAGACAGCAACAATCTGGTGGCTACAACAAACAGCCATATAGATATCAGCACCAAAATGCTGGTTACCAATGGAGAGACTACCCAAATTTGAGGTGGAGGCAAGACAATTATATGCAGCCACAACAGATGTTGGCCTTACCTCAAAGGCCTCAACAGCAGTTTAACCAGGGATATGCCCTAAGGTCAAATTTCCAACATCAGCAGCAGCCCCAACAACAAAATCAGTTGGTAGTTCCCCCACCTCAGCCCCAAAGTGCTTCTTTCGAGGACCAGGTTTTGGTCCAATTGTAAACCCTTGGACCCTTGAATCAGACTGTGACTTCTCATAGTCAAAACATAAAAAAAATAGAAGAACAGCTAGGCCAAATAGCCAACCTTGGCCAAAAGAGAAGAGGGCAGGTTGCCAAGCCAACCAGTGGCCAACCCTAAGGGCCAATATTCGATTGGAGAAGGCTCCTAAAATTTTGAGAGGGCTAATGCCATCACAGCCCTAAGGTCTGGCAGGCTGGTAGACAACCAGGTGGGAAAGGAACAAGGAGAGGTCAGTCCCAATGAACTATCGAGTGAAAGTGAAAGAGACTTTGTTAGAGCACAGAGTCAAGAATTGCCTGCTACCCTTTAACAAGGGAAAAATAAAGAGGCTGTAGTTGAGCCTCAGTAGGAGATAAAAGAAGAAAAAAGAAAAAAACAAAAATTTAGTCATAGGCTTGTAGCTTAGGAACCAGCAGTACCTCAGCTACCATTTCCTCAAGCTTTGAGTAGCCCTACCCCTTTTGATAAGGGTAATGCACAAATCGAGGAAATGATGGAGACCTTTAAGCAGGTAAATATCAATTTACCCCTGCTTGATGCAATCCGACAGGTCCTAGCCTATACAAAATTTCTGAAGGACCTTTGTACTCAGAAAAGGAAGGCCAGAGGCCATTTATCCAAAAAGGTTTTTACTACTGATACAGTTAATTCTGTATTTATTATGACAATGCCTGAGAAGTTGCAAGACCTAGGGATACCCACTATTCCCTGTATAATTGGAGACCACACGATTGGAAGGGCCCTTCTAGACCTTAGAGCCAGTGTTAACCTGCTGCCATACAGTGTGTATCAGCAGCTAGGTTTGGGAGAGTTGAAACCCACCCCCATTGTGCTATTGATGGCTGATAGGTCTAAGAGGAGACCCTCGAGGATGTCTTAGTGGGGGTAAACAAGTTCTTCTACCCTGCAGACTTCCTTGTTTTAGACATGGGCTGCAACAAGAGTACATCCCCGATACCTATTATTCTGGGTAAATCATTCTTGGCCACTGCCAATGCATGAATTCAATGCAGGTCTGGGATCATGGAGGTTACTTTTGGACATATAAAAGTTGAGCTTAATGTGTACAACAGTGTAAAGTACCCTCAGCTGGACAATGAGGAATGCTTTGCAGTGGATGTACTAGAAGAAGTTGTTGAAGAAGAACTGCCCACTCTGCTGGAGTGGGGCAACATTGTCACAAATTTAACTGAAGTTTGGAACATGGTAGATGAAAGAAGCCCAGCTTTAATGCCGGAAGACATGTCCCCATTGAAGTCTTCTGTGGGCTTAGTGCAGCATTCCAGGTGGAAACCTACATTGCTGCCCCTTCCTCAAACCAACAAAGCACCAATCCTGCCATCCATCCAACAAGCCCCTGATCTGGAGCTCAAGAAGCTTCCAGATACATTGAAATATGCTTTCCTCAAGAAAGATGAAAAACTTTCTGTAATTATCTCCTCTTCTCTTACCAATGAGCAAGAGGAGAAATTGCTAACAGTTTTGAGGAAGCACAAGAGGGCAATTGGCTGGACCATTGCTGATCTAGGAGGGATTGATGCATCAATCTGTATGCATAGGATCCATCTAGAGCAGGGCTCAATACCCTCCAGGAAAATGCAGAGGAAACTGAATCCTCACATGCAGGAGGTGGTCCTAAAAGAAATCATCAAATTGCTGGATGCTGGGGTAATTTACCCCATTTCTGACTCTGAATGGGTGGCACCTATCCAGGTGGTGCCCAAGAAGTCTAGCATAACAGTGATAACAATTGAGTCTGGAGAGCTGAGACCAGCAAGGGAGACCACTGGCTAGAGAGGTTGCATCGATTATCGAAAGCTCAACTCTAAGACCAGAAAAGACCACTTCCCTCTCCCCTTTATTGATCAAATTTTGGATAAGTTGGCTGGGAAGGCTTTTTACTATTTTCTTGATGGGTACTCAAGGTAAAACTAGATCCTTGTGCACCCTCTAGATCAAGAGAAAACTACATTTACTTACCCTTTTGACGCCTTTGCTTATAGAAGGATGCCTTTAGGGTTGTGTAATGCCCCAGCCACCTTTCAGCGGTGTATGTATGCCATATTTTATGATATGATTGACAAATTCTTGGAAATTTTTATGGATGATTTTTCGGTTTATGGGGATAGCTTTGACCAATGTCTGCAACACCTCCATCTGGTCTTACAAAGATCTGAGGAGACTAATTTGGTCTTAAGTTGGGAAAAGAGCCACTTCATGGTAATACAAGGAATTGTGTTGGGCCATGTAGTCTCTAAAGATGGAATTGAGGTAGACAAGGCCAAAGTTGACCTCATTGCAAATTTTCCCCCTCCAAGAACAGTCAAGCAAATCAGATCTTTTCTTGGACATGCTGGATTCTATAGGAGGTTCATCAAAGACTTTAGCAAGGGCAATCTGGGAACTTCCAGCAATTAGGGCACGCACTCTAATGCTCTAATCTTCGTGCACACGCCCCGAGGCATCTAAGGAATAGGATTGGACCATGATAGCATTGATAAATTAGGGTTTTCCTAATCCTAATTCACAGAGAGCCAACTGCTATATAAGCCTAAGCCTAGCTTAGGTTTAAAGGACTTAGACTCTTTTGGACTCAACTTCTGTATTCCTTCTTTTTGAAACCGACTATAGAATTATAGTAGGCTAAGGTTAGGGTTTAGGAGTTTTCTTTTTCCTCTTTCCTTCTCTCCATAGTCTAGCACTTGCTGACTATGCCTTTGTATGATTACTTGGTTTAGTTTTAATGGAGTTTTGTAATAGGATCTATTGCATGTATGGGATTATTATTTTGT
This sequence comes from Chloranthus sessilifolius, assembly GCA_021018995.1. Classification (NCBI taxonomy): domain Eukaryota; kingdom Viridiplantae; phylum Streptophyta; class Magnoliopsida; order Chloranthales; family Chloranthaceae; genus Chloranthus; species Chloranthus sessilifolius. The sequence continues at coordinate 148,364,954 of CM037584.1, read as the reverse complement.
GAGTTCTTCTGTGCAACGCTGCTGCCTTGAGATCCTCCATTGCTAAGTTGTATTGTAAGCAATGGAGGATTGTATTTAAGGTTTTACTTAGATTCAAGTGACCTGTGTATCCAAGTTAGGCATATTGCAGGCCTAACCCCACCACAGGACCCACTAAATTTGAATCCCCATGGGAGCTTGAGCTGGTAGCCTTGTAAACATGGTGGTGGCAGTAATGTTCTTGTTCTGTCTTAGACCTCTATAAGGAGGATAGCCTCTATGGATAGTCTGTGACCATTCAAGTGGACAGATTGTAGCCCTAGGGTGAGGCCAATCAATAGATTTAAGATAGATTCTTTTTCTCTACACTTGGGCTTGTAGCCTTGTGAGAGATTGTGCAGAGACGGACTCCCCTGTATTTGTATAAACCCACCATCAGATGGCAGATCTGATCTGGCTGTAGAGATTGTAGGCTTGTGATTGGATCACTGCTGTCTTTCTAAAGCAGTGAACAGCCAAGCTTAAAAGCTAGTACTCTAACTCTTACTGGTTCTGTGTGTTCAGGCTAGTGCACGTTGTAGGCCTATCCCTACACACAGAACTTTAGAGTTTGAGGTTCCTATAGATTCTTGAGCTTGTAGCCTAGATGAAGTAGTGCCTACAATGATAAACTTATTCTTACCCATCTCTGGATTGTGGTTCCCCTATTGGATAGTCTGTGACCATTTAAGTGGACAGGTTATAGCCATAAGGGATTGGATCATGGCACAGGGGTGAGTTGGATCCTTTCTCCTCTTTGGTGATAATGTAGCCATTGGACAGGATTTCTATAGCAGCAGATCTAAGCCTGAGTTATAAGACCCATCAGATCTGTACCTAATAACATACTTCTCACCCTTTTATATTTATTTTCTCACACTCTATCCTCTTTCTTAACCCTTTCTATAGTTTAGACATCAAGTTACCTTAGGATTTAGACTATAGTGACCATAAATCCCCTTCCATTTAGGATTGCCAGATCTGTAGCCAGATCTAGAGAGCCTACTAAAGATAGCTCCCTTGGAGCTTTAGATCAACTTTCCCTGTGGGACAAACTCTTACTTATCAAAACTTGCTACAACAGGCTCTGTATCTTGCAGGACTGTGTATTTTTAGGCTTGCTGCTCTGTAGTATTCAATCCACCTTTGATTTATTTTCACTAACCCCATTCTTATCACCATCTCCAATAAAGTTAGTAGCAAGCATATAAAATACCTTAACAGGATGTTTGTGGGTACCTTCACTAAAAACCCTCATGAGACTTCACTCCTCCACTAGGGATCACCTAGGGGTTTAAAAGGCTTGATGCATATGCAAACTGCACCCGTGTTCCCTACGAAAGTGGCATTTTTATTCTCCTTTGCTCAAGGACTAGCAAAGCTTAGGTTCGGGGGTGTGTTAAGTGGTGAAAAATGCCATTTTTCATCCTATAACCTAACCATTGATAGACCTGTGAGCACATTAATAAGCTCTTGTCAAGTACATTTTGTAGATAGGAATAAAAGAAGGTACTAATGCAGAAAACCACTCAAGAATGCCCAAAAAGGAGCTATCTCTCAGCACAGGACAAACCTAGCAATAGCACACCAGAGGGTAGCACATCACTAGACCCTTGGAGCGCGTGGCTATAGCAGGGCAAGGCGAAGGATGTGAAAATAGGCTGAGAATGTCCTATCAATTGGTCACCTGAAGATGTCGATAGGAGCTGAAAGTAAAGAAAGGAGGAATTCGTGCAGTTGAAGAGGTCTTCGATAGAATCTGAAGGCAGAAGAAGGATGAATTTGTGTGGATTAAGGAGTTCGATAGGATCTCAGAACCTATCGAGCAACTGAAAGGAAAGAAGAAACCATCCTATCGAAAACCTGCCTGAAGAGTCAAAGGAACCTATCGAATGGTTTCTTGAACCTATCGAGATGAGAATGCTGGAACAGAACCTATCGAAGGGTGATTAAGCCTTTCGATACGACTAAAAGCAAACCTATCAAAATGGCGGAATGAAGAGAAGAACCTGTCGAAATGGTTTTCCAACCTGTCGAAGAGCTTTTCCAACCTGTCGAATACTCCAAACCAAGGACTGAGAGGGCTGAAACTCCAAGTGAAGATTCATCCTATCAAAACCTAACGAACGGATCTGAGAACCTAGTGAAAGGACCAAAATGCTTGATTCTAACCTGTCGAAAGCTTCCTGAACCTGTCGAAATCATGCGCAGAACTTCTCAGAAATTCAGCTAAGCACACGTTGTACTTCAGTGACTCGTTGCACGCAATTCGAGGCACTTAGTGACCGACACGACAGTTTCAGAAGATGCCCTAGAAAGCCCTAACTGACCCATGTGCTTTAACAAAACTCTAACAAACTCTGACGACCTTCTAGAAGGGATTTTTGACAGGAAAAATAGAGGAGAAAGCTATATATAGAGATTCCCAATTACCATTGGTGGGGATCGAGATCTGAGCCAAAATTCTAGAGATTAGCGCCTGCAGAGCAATTCCATTTCCCTCCTTTAGCCCAACCATGGTTGGCTAAGTCCCTTAGAGTAATAAGGAGCGAAGTTAGATCTGTAATTGGGTGAGGTTAAGAGTGCTATTGTAGGTTCCTAGCTGCACAGACTACAAATCTGAGAGTATTTCCATTATAAAGTGACCTTGTTTGCAATGATAATGCTATTTTTAATGTTTTAATTAGATTTAAATTTCCTTTGGTTCCATTTGGTGATCGATCGGATTTGTGTAGAGGAGTTGTAGATCAGCTCACTCACTTAACTGGTAGACCTCTTGGATACCATCTGATCTCCCTGGATCTGATGCTCCTATGATTCCTTGAGTCTGTGACCTGGGAATTGCAGCATCTGTAGTGGTTTTAATTGTTCTAATTGAGACTCTGGCTTTGTAGGAGATCCCTAGGATGGTCTGTGACCATTAAAGTGGACAGATCATAACCTTAAGATAAATCTAAGCTCAGGTCTCAATTGAATTCATCTGCTGCAATCCATGGATTCGATAAAGTCTATAGGATAGTCTGTGACCATTAAAGTAGACAGATCATAGCCTTAAGACCAGGTGGATCTTGTGATTTGGAGTGGAATTTATACCCTACAGCTGTGCTTATAGCCAGCGAGGGAATTGTGTGCTCTGAACCTCTGTAGCATGATTAATTGAATCTGATTTCAGTGAAAACCAACCTCCAAGCTACTCTTCTCCATTTTCTGCATTTTTACTCTCTTCCCCTGCAAGATCTAACCTCCTAAACTTGATCCAAGATAGCTTATGTTTAAATTGTAGCTTAGTTTAAGTGACAACTCATTCCAAACCTCTCCCCTGGCTGTTTAGAAATATGACACAGATCTGGAGATTTGTCATATTTCTAAACAGCCTCCCTGTGGACATTCCATTACTCACCATTCTTTTAAAGCTTGCTACAACAGATCCTGAATACTTGCAGGTATGTATGAGTGTGTCTGCCTAGTTTTATTGATGATTTTAGACCCTCATTTGAGGGAAGACAAACACACCAACAGTAGTCAACTACTTTCTTCTCGGGTGGATAATGCAGTGCCATAATTGAACTCTCCGTCATGGTCCAGCACCATCAAATCATAAGTTCTATGGTTAGCAGGAGTTTTGTCCTCCTCCCACCACCGTATGACGACATCTAGTAGTGTGAAGATGTCAGGGATGCCCTCGTGGCTTGGTTATACTTTCCTAATAAGATTATCAGGAATGCCCTCACAATTTTCTTATGCTTCCCTAAATTCATTGACTATTAATTCGTCGCATTCCTCTCGCTCGATTATGCTTCTTTTCTATATATTTTTTTATACAACCTGCTAACGCAAGAATTATGAGGTTTGATGGAACAGTACATTTTTAATTTTTGTGCTCTAACATCGACTCCAATGGTTAGAAGTGTGTATGAGAATCCAGAGTTTTCTATATCTCAAAAAAGAGAGTTTCATGATCCACCAGTCCTTTTGATTGATTCGCCGAGTAGGAGGGTAGTCAATGAGTCAAATGATACCCAAAATAGTTTTGAAAATACTGACCTATGACTGGCGAATGCCTTGTGATGACTATGAGGATGATAGGTATATAAGTATGTTTATTTAGGCTATGAAACATGATAGTCATTGAGTTATGATTCCAAGGGTCATAAAGTCCTTCCCCTGTGGCTGTTTCCTGGGCATATTGCCGAGATAATATAAGGACTTCCCTTGTGGGTTTTGATTTCCCCCAGGTGAGGCGGTTGTATAGGTACTTTTCTTAGCAGTAGCTCTCGATTTCGAGTTGTCGGTCGAGTATGAGTCCGAAGGGTTTAGGGCATAGAAGAGTTTTTTTTTTTTTAGCATTTATACTTTTAGTTTTTTTCTTATTTTTCTATATATTCTTTTTTTTATTTTTTTTATTTTTGTTTTGCTGTTATTATTTTTGTCTTAGAGTACAACGTCAGTTCCTTAAGCAAGGGATTGACTCAGGAAGTCTGCTTGGTGCGACATGTTGGATGGTCGAAGTGATCGTTCGATCAGATAATATTATTTCAGGGTCCTTGATCCCTTTCGATTTGATTGATCTGAGATGAGGGAGAAGATGCATTTATGTTTGTGTTTGTAATTTGGATGATATAAGGTTTGTCAAATTAGGTGTGGCGCCTTTTAATTTCTTCTTTTGATGAGTCTTTTATGGTTGGAGGTTCCTTGTTAGGAGGGATGTTCTTTAGTTTCTCGATGGAGTGAGGCAACTTGTAGAGTTGGGGCATAGAGTTGTTAGAGAGTTCTTTAGGATCATTTGCGGATAGTTAGAAAGTTGTTTGCCAGTGAAGTTAGAGTAGAAGATGTTGAGAGGGGCGGTATTGTGGTAAAGATAGTGACAGGATAAGGCAAAGGTAAAGTAGGAGGAGGAAATGCGAAGGTGTGGGCCAAGGTGGACGTTTCCTTCATGTGGGGTGGTATGGTTTTGTTCGCTTATGCTTGTTTTGTTTGATTCTTACTTTGGGTTTGCCACGAGGTTGTTTTAGAGTTTTGTTTATAATTGTGTTGGGAGTTTGATGTGGTGACTTTATTGTTGGTTGAACTTCCACAGGGGTTTTAATTGTAAAATATATAGAAATTTTGACCCAGGAGTCGAAAGTAACCTTAGTTATGATGTTAATTTTATGTTGTGGTAAAATTTGAGGATTTGGTGATATGTTGATTTGGATATTAGTCGAGGTCATAAGATTTAAGCTTGGTTTAGTTTCGACAGTGGGAGGAGTGATAGATTTTTGGATTGGTTCATCGATAGACTTAAGGGTTGATGTTTTAGAGGTAGATTCGATGATAGGTGAGGGTTTGATGAGTTCCAGTTTGGCGACAAGTTCAGGTTTAGTTTTGATAGGTTCATGTTCGATAATAGGTTCATGTTCAGGTTCGACGCTAGGTTCCAGCTTGATGATAGGTTTTGGTTTGACAATGGGTTCGAGTTTAATGGCGGGTTCGCCTTTGATGGTGGGTTCGAGCTCGTGGATGGGTGCAGGGTCGATGATAGGTTCGGGTGTAGGTTCAACAATTGGCTTAAGTTCAATGATAGGCTTAGTTTCGTGTCCAATGACAGATTCAAGTTCGGTCATGGGTTTAGGTTCGGTGATAGGTTCATGCTTGAGGATAGTTTCAGGTTCGATAATAGATTTAGATTCGATAATAGGCTTAGTTTTGATAGTAGGTTTACGTTTGATAGTAGGTTTAGGTTTAGGTTTGATGATAAGTTTAGGTTTTATAATAGGTTTGAGTTTGGAGTTCAGTTTCATGGTTGGTAGAATGGTAAGTTCAATAGTGGGTTTAAGTTCTTGTTTCATAGTTGAGGGGTTGATAAGTTCGGTGGCGAGTTCTATAGGGGTTGATCCATGAGTTGGTTTTGAGGTCGGTTTAATGGTTGATTCTGAAGTGAGTGAAATGGGTGGTTCGGAGGTATGTTTGGTAACAGATTTGGGTTCGAGATTTTCTTTTGAAGTTGGTGAGGTGGTAGTGAGTTTAGGTTCCGAAGTGAGCGTAGAAGTTAATTCGAGAGTTGATTCTGAGGTTAGTGGGGTGATGTGTTTGCTGTTGAGTTCAAGTTTTAAAGCAGGTGTAGGGATTGATACAGGGACTTGTTTTGAGATTGGTGGGGGCAATGTATTATGTTTTGGGGGTTAGTTTCGAAGTTGATTTGGAAGCGAGAGGGTTGGTGATTTTGGGAGTAGATTTGATTACTGATTTGGATTCAGAGTTTAGTTTTGTGATTGATCTAAGTATGAATGGTTTCGTATAACACCGATTGATTGGTTCGAAAACTACCTCTAGAGTCGGCACGTGAGCCTGTTCGGGGGTTGTTTGTGTCATTGGTTTGAAAGTCTGTTCAGGAGGAGTGGGGATTGATTCGTTTGTTTATAGGTTATCAAATTCAAGGGTAGGTTGAGTTGGTTCGGAGATAAGCGCGTCGAGCTCGGCAAGGAGTTTGATGGGTTAAGTTAGTTTAGGGTGGATTCGGTGACAGTTTGGATTTTAGTGATTGTGGTAATCAATTCAGGGCGAAAGGTAACTTCGTGTTTATAGGTGCGTGAGATAGGGTTGGTTGGTTGTAAGTGAATAGTATGGTCTTGCTCTGAGGGAGGTTCAATTCTTTGGATCAGGCTAGCTGGGTGGAATGGGGCGGGGGTGAATGAGTGTACGATCTCGTATGCGAGTTGAGTTTGATCGAACAATGGATTGTAATAGATGATGTTAGTTTGCGTGTCGTTGGGGCACTAGTTTTGGTCATAGTACAGGTTCATGTATTGGTTGGTGTATAGTGGTTGGTCTTGGTCAGGGTATAGAGGTTGGTTATAGTGAAGGTACAGGTTTGTGTAGAGGTCTTGAGCTTGGTCATATGGGGGGCATGGTTGAGGGTTTGTTTGGTTTTGTTCTTGGTTCACATTGATTTGTTCGGAGTCTATGATTTCGCTTAGGGTGTTTGTGTCGGGAATGTCGAAGGAGGGTCCATTGGATGTTAAGGTAGGAAGACTGAGGTCTCCATTCTTCAGTCGACGTTCTATGCGTGAGGCACATTGATAAAGGCTAGCGAGGTCGTGATAGTCGCTTAGGATGAGAATGCTGCGAAGAAGCTCTCAGGTATTGCTAATCACAATTTCTATCGCATCACTTTCTTTTATTTGGTTCCCCGTTTCAGTAGCAAGTCTTCTCCAACGGTTGGCGAATGTTGAGAAGTCTTCATCGTCCTCTAATTTGTGTACATTAAGTCAGCAAGACTGATTTCTTCATGAGTTAGGTGCTGGCATTGATCTAGAAATCTGTCGGCTAAGTCTTCGAATGTCTTGATTTTGGCTAAAGGTAAGGCCGTGAACCAGTCCAGGGCTTCTCCTTCTAGTGATCTTGGAAAGTAATGGATCAGGAACCCATGATTGATGCAGATTGGTCGACAGTCATTACAAAATAGGGCCAAGTGGTATTTTGGGTTTCCCGTATCATTATATTTGTTGAATTTTTGAGGTTTAAAACCATCGGGTACAGTGAAGTCGATGTCTCGGCAAAATTTGTCGAATCCAAAAGTGTGACTAGAGTGTTCGCTGTTAGGGGAGCGGGGGCTTGCAGCTTGAACTCCTTTACTGAATCGTCCATCGGCGAACGTCAGCAGCTGTGGGTTGCCTTTAGTGTAACTGGCTTGGTTTTCCTATTCCTGCTTGGATTTTATTTAACTTGGTCTCCTACTCCTATTGGGAGTCTGATTAAGAAAGGTCTCCTAATTCTACTAGGTGTCTAAATAATTAAAATATCTTGATTTTACTAGGAATTAATTAATTAAGTCTCATAATCCTACTAGAAGTCTAATTAATCTAAATATCTTAATCCTATTAGAAATCTAATTATTTAAGTCTCCTAATCATACTAGAAGTCTAATTAATTTAAATATCTTAATTTAATTAGAAATTGAATTAATTAGAAAAAAGGAGTTTGGGCCCGCTATGCTAAGGAGGATCGGCCCCGTTCTTAGGTACCCTCCGTAAGCTTGCTTGGGCAACTCAGGAGGCTAAAATTGAGAGAGACTGAATTTGAATTATAAAGTAGTATTTTTTGTGAAAGATTGATGATTGGTATTTAAGAGTTAAAATTTAGGGCTAAAAAGAGAATTAAGAACTGAAGCTATAAAGCAATTTTAAGATTTAGAATTATGAGAAATTAAGACTAAAGCTAAAATCTAAGGACCAAAATCAAGATCGAAATTAGAAAAATTTGGACCATGAAATAAGGACCAATTCTAGAACCTAAGAACTAGGGCCTAAAAATTAAAAGACTGGTTCTAGAACCTAAGGACTAGAATAATAAAATTAGAAATTTAGATTAAAACCTACGATTTAGAATTTTAAAAAAGGAACTGATTCAAGAACCTAAGAACTAGAACCAAAAAATTAAGGACTAAGGAATTACCTGAAGAATCGTTTAAATCGTGAAGAGGGAAATTATGTAGAGGGAAATTGTATAGGGGAAAATTGTATAGAGGAAAATCGTGTAGGGGGAATTGTGTAGAGGATAATTGTATATATGGATGGCTAGGGGAGTAAAGGTCTTATTTATAGGCTTTTACCATAAATCCTATTTTATAAAATAATATAAGGCTGCGTTTGGGAACGTGGATTGCATTTGTGGATTTGGATTTGGATCTCCTAAATCCAAATCCACCGTTTGGTTCCACATTTTTGTGCTTGGATTTAGATTTGGATTTGGTAAATCCATCGAAATTTAGAAATTCATGTCTCAATGTAAAAAAGTGGATTTGTAAATAACACCTCCTAGGCGTTATTTGAAAATCCAAATCTTACACCATCATATAATTCACTATGTTTTGTGAATAAAAAATTATTACCCAGTGCTATCATAGGTACGGTTTGACTTGATACTGGATCCGCCTGAGCCGAATATTTTTAAGCTTGACCGATCTGGTTGGGTTGGGCACGAGGCATCCCAACCAAGGGTCAAAGGTTGACTTCAAGGTCAAACTTTGATTTTTAATTAAAATTTTACTTTTTATTAAATTGATTCCTACAATTTAATAGCAAAAAAATCCATGTTGATCTATAATGTGATACTAGAATCTCAATTTTGTTAGTCAATAGTTTGACCTTTAGTCAAACTTTGACTTTTACACAAAATTTATTTTTAGTCAAACTTAAAACCTGCTTATAGATAGAGTCTACTACTACATAAATTTATACCGTATCAGTGCAATTTTTCCTTAGTCAAAGTTTGATTTCTTGTCAAAGTTTGATTTTTTATAAAAAGTTATAAATTTTAATTAGTAGATTACTATAATTAAGAATCTCTCATTGTTTAATTTGTAACTTTAAAATATATTGCCTTATTTTTAGTGGTCAAAGTTTGACTTTTAGTCAAACTTTGACTTTTACACAAAATTTATTTTTAGCCAAACTCGAAACCAAAGTCAAACTTTGACTTTTACACAAATTTATTTTTAGTCAAACTCGAAACCTGCTTATAGATAAAGTCTACTACTACATAAATTTATACCATGTCAATGCAATTTTTCCTTGGTTAAAGTTTGGCTTCTTGTCAAAGTTTGATTTTCTATAATAAGTTATAAATTTTAATTAGTGGAATAATATAATTAAAAATATCTATCATTGTTTAATTTTTAATTTTAAAATATATTGCCTCAATTTTATTGGTCAAAGTTTGACTTAAAGGTCAAACTTTGACTTTTGCACAAAATTTATTTTTGTCAAACTTAAAACCTATTTATAGATAGAGTCTACTACTATTTAAATTTATAATTTATCAGTGCAATTTTTCCTTGGTTAAAGTTTGACTTTTTTCAAAGTTTGATTTTCTATAAAAAGTTATGAATTGCCATTAGTGGAATATCTACCATTATTTAATTTATAACTTTAAAATACATTGTCTCATTTTTATTGGTCAAAGTTTGACTTTTAATCAAAATTTTAACTTTAGTCAAAATTTGAGAAGTGTATCTTGATAGTAGATAATGCTTATTACTGTATTATTTGTATTTTGGTAGTGAAAATTTTTATCTGTGATCAAAGTTTGATATTTGGTCAAACTTTGATTTTATAATACAATTTTTATTCCACCTATGTAATTACACGTTCATGCTATCAAACAAGATAAATCAATTTCCAATAAAAGGAAAATCGACCCTAAGCTGAAAAATAATAAAAACTAATAATATATATATATATATATATATATATATATTCAAAAAAATCCAAAAATATTCAGTTTAGGGGGTGGGGAGTTCGGTTAACCAAACTCAAAACATTTCGGTTAACCAAACTCAAAACATTTCGGTTCTGGTTCGATTTTAGGTGAACCGACACTGAAATCGAAAATTTCAGTTTCAACTTTGGTTTGGCTCATCGAACTTCCACTCCTACATAGAATGAAGGAAACCAATGAAATATAAATTATTTTTATAAGAAAAAAATAGCCAAATGAAGTATCTATAAATCCTTGGGACAAATCCTAATGCAATGCTTAAACATCCAAATAAGAGATTTGCAAATCCAAATATTTCAGATTCTGAATTTGAAACACCTAGATTTGAAATGCTTGGATTTGAAATTCTCAAATGCAAATGCTTGTTCCCAAACATAGCTTAATAAAGGTTTTGAAAAATGTCACTTTTTGTGCAACGGCTGAAAACTGACCATAACTTCTTCGATACTTGTCAGAATTGTGCATTTTTTAGCTCGTTGGAGAGCTACTTCGATAAGCTTTCCAACGAGATCAATTTCTACTCAATCTGACTTCCTTTGATTTGTCAAATTAAGCCAAACATAAAAGTGACGGGATTTACAATTGAGAAAAAGTTGGGGAGACCTAGTTGGATCTAGACTAAGGATTTGGGCAGGGATTTCCTAAGGGCTGAATTCTAAAACTTAAGAATTAAGAATTAGAATCTAAATATTAGAACTATAAGAAGTTAGAAATTAAAAATAAAGGCTAAAAAAAATCTAAGGACTGAAATTGGAGTCGAAATCAGAAAAATCAGACCGTAGGATTAAGGATTGGTCCCAGAAAACTGAGAACTGGAACAAGAGATTAATATTAGGACTGAAAATTAAGGTATCAAGATAAAAACTAAGTTTTAAGACTGAAAATTAGATAATAGAATGAAAGACCGATTCTAGAAACTAAGAACCAGGGGTTAAAGTACATATTGAAAAGGAGGTATTACGGCCTAAGATTGAAAACCGAAACTAATAATTAAAACCTTAGTTTTAAATCTAAGAAATACAGACTAGGACTAGAGATTAGAAACTAAAACCTAGGACTAGAAATCAAAGCCTAAGATCTAAAATCAAAAATTAAAACTAGAAAGTAAATTATACATACGACTTGGGCTGCAAAGAGAAATCTCGGAATCCTAAGCTGGGAGACTTAAATCTCAAAACTCAAAACTCAAAACTCAAATCTCAAAGTTGTGGGGGTCAGAGTTTGGGTTATAATGGAAAGGTCTTTTTATAGGTATTTTACTAATCACTTTCCCTGTGGGGTGCACTTAATTTTTAATTGCACACTCGGTTTTAGGCATTTAATCGAATTGCGCGCTAATTTCTCGGTGCTTAATCACTTTGAGTCGGTCACCGACTCAGTGAGCGACCAGATGACTTGCTCAGCGAGTTTCTTAATTCTAACAATGTTAGGACTAATTGCGTGCCTGGTGTGGAGTGCGTAATCCAATTAAGCGTCTCTTTCGAAGCACATAATCGAGGAAGCTTGGGGGTCAATGACTGTAGGACTAGGTCGGGTGTAGGCTAATTGCGCGTCGGTGGTGGGGTGCTTAATCCAATTGCGCGTGCCATGGTGGGCACATGATCGAGTCTCAAGGTGGCCTGGGAAAAGAAGTCTAGTCTGAGAGGGAACTGATTACACATGTGTGGTTTAGCGTGCGATCGAATTGTGCGCGTGAGTTTAGGCATGTAATTCGGGGCTATCCGGGTCCGTGTTGAGTCTAAAATGCCAGACTATTATTTCAGTCTGCATTTCGATTATATACTATTGTTTCAATATATAGTCTCCCTACATCGGGATCTAAGCCACAGAGCTATTGTTTTAGCCTGTGTTCAACTATGTACTATTATTTCAGTACATGGTTCTCACGTTAGGGTCATGGGGCCTGAAATGTTAGACTATTGTTTTAGTCTGGATTTCGATTATATACTATTATTTTAGTATATAGCCTCCCTACATCAGGATCTGAGCCACAGAGCTATTGTTTTAGCCTGCGTTCAGCTATGTACTATTGTTTCAGTGCATGATTCCCACGTTAGGGTCATAGGGCCTGAGCCACAGAACTATTGTTTCCGCTTGTGTTCAGCCATATACTATTGTTTCAGTATATGGTCTCAATTAGGGTTAAGTCGTCAAAGGTTAAGTGATCAAAGGTGCGCAATCCAATTAAGCGGTTCTTCAAAAGCGCTTAATCAAGGAAACTTAAGGATTAAGGGTAGTGAGACTAGGTTGGGCGCAGGCCAATTACGCGCAGGTTTTGTGGCGCTCAATCCGATCGCGCGTCTGATTTTAAGCGCGTGATCGAGTCTCGGATAGGTCTGAGAAAGGAAGTTTGGTCTGAAAGGGGGACTGATTGCGCGTTTGTGGTCTAGCGCGTAATCGAATTACGCGTGGGGTTTCAAGCGCTTAATTCGGGGTTGTCCAGGTCTGGTCTCTATAATGAAATGCAAGACTATTGTTACAGTATGCATTCCCACTATATACTATTGTTTCAGTATATAGTCTCCCCATGTCGGGATCTAAGCCACAGAGCTATTGTTTCAGCCTGTGTTCAGCCATATACTATTATTTCAGTGCATGATTACCATATCAGGGTTAAAAGGGTCAAAGGTTGATCGAACAAAAAATATATTCCGAGAAGGCAAAATGGGAGTGTCTACAGATGCCCCTCTTCGGCGCGCTCTTACGAAGTAAGAACGCGTCGAAGAAGTAGACACCCCTCATTCAAGGTGTCTTCTCTCTTCTCTTAGGAAATCACAAATGTGAATTAGTGATGCTGACTTGACATGCTTGGCTTTCTTATCTATCAACATAAACTAAAATGGAGTATTTAAAGGGCAGAAGGTAACTGTCGAAGGGCACATTCCGGGTCTGTGGGTGCATGGCGTGAGCTAATAGAGAGATTTTACGCAATCAAGGTACCGGAGTATCAATCAAATGTCCAAAACAAGGTCTAGGGACCGATAATAAAAGAAGAGAAAAATATCATATAATATTGAAGGCTTTTGCAAGTCATGTCAGACCGGACGCGTCATTGCTCACACCAATGCTCGTTAGGCGTTCCTTTTCCAATAGGCATTTGTAGGTTCTTAGATTAAATATAGTCAATGTTCAGTTCCCCGGAGGAATAATTAGTTGATTTGGGCTAGTAATTGAGGTGTGTGTTTTTTTAGGAGGTATGCTCAACTGAATTCTGTGCAATGTCTTGTGCGCTTGATTCATTCAGAGTTGGCCTTTAAGTTTAGGATTCTAATCCTATGATTCTGAACCAATGACTCTGCACAGTGGAGTATGCACTTGATTCATTTGGAATTCAAAGGTCAGTAAATCGGGAATTTTAGTTCTAATGTGTTTGAACTAATGATTCTGTGCAGTGGCATATGCGCTCGATCCAATTCCACGCAGTGGGATATGCGCTTGATTGCAAGTTTAGAGGTTGGTTTGTAGATTGGGTAGTCTAGGTTGGGCATTCTAAATCCTAATGTGTCTGAACCAATGATTCTGTGCAGTGGAGTATGCGCTTGATCCAATTCTGTGCAATGGTATATGCGCTTAATTGCAAGTTCAGGCGGTCTTAGGAGTTAAAGGTCAGGTTCAAGTATAATTTATGTGCGGGTGACGGGGCACTTAATTAGTTTCTTTTTTTGGTTTATATATTTCCTTTCTTTGGTATTTAGAGAAAGGTGAGTCGGGGTCTATTCATTTTGTTGCTTTGTTTTTCTTTTCTTTTGTTCTCCTTTTTTTTTTTTTGTTTTTTTTGTTTTTCCTTTATTGCTTTTTTTTGTTTTTTTTATTTTGGAAAGGAGATTTTTTATTTTGGAATAAAGGAAGTTTTGAAATTTTGAAATTTTAAGGATTTTAACTTAAGATCAATTCGGTGGCTAAACGGCGGAAAACGTGGCTTCCAAGACGTCGCTGAGCAGATCCACTGGTACGGGATTTGTGGACCCGACCGTTATTGTGGTTGTCAAGACAACACTTGGTATGCCGGATACTACGTCTAACCTTCTCGACAAACACTGATGATTGTCTCTTATGGGAGGACTATAGTGATTCGCGAGTCGAGAGAGACAAGTTTTGAAAACATTTGATTTAATCCTAGTTAACTATATTGATAGGAAATATCGAGTAATTATGAAAAAAGTGGGTAGTACTTACTTGTGGTGATACTTACCCAGGTTGTCACGCAACTTGTACCGTTCGTGGTGGTGTTGTAGTGTTGCGATGGGACTTTGTGGCTATTACTGTGATGGAGTGCTTCGGAGGTGATGTCATGACGGACTTTGGAGATTTCTCCTCTTCAGGTCTGCTGTGATAGGACTTGGCGGTTGTGATACAATGTCTCAGGATAAATGATGTCGCGATGGGACCTGGGGATTAATTCAAGAAAGGGAGAGAGAGAGAGAGTCCTTTGCTTTAGCGATGGGACATGACCGAGCTTTCCCTCCTTTTGTCGTACGGCGTGGCATGTACTGCTTAAGCCTTCTTTTATTTTTAGGTAATGAGGTTTGCGATGGGACGTTGGCCGGGTGTAGTTAGCGATGGGACATTGGTAAGATGTTATTTGCACGATGAAACATTGTTGCCTTTCTTTGGTGGATCTTGGATTATAGAAGAAATCGTGTTGCACATTTCGTCTTTGGATGGTTTATTTTCGGCTTTTCGCGATGGGTCATGAGGGTATGGTCAATTTATTGTGATGGGACTGAGTATTGAGGTGGTATTGCATGTGTGCACGTTATCGCAGTGGGGTCTTCCTTCTTTGGTGGGGTCATGAGGGCATTGCGGTAAGAGGCGTGTGTCTTGCCGCGACGGGACTAAGGGATGGTTGACGCTATAGGACGGGTGAGTAAGTCTTTTTAGGGACAGCCTGTGAGGCCACACGAAGGGACAAAAGGGTGTGATTGACACTATAGGATGGTTGAGTATGTCTTTTTTTTGGGATAGCCTATGAGGCCACGCGATGGGACAAAAGGGTGTGATTGACACTATAAGACGGGTGAGTATGTCTTTTTTTTTGGGACAACCTGTGAGTCCACGTGATAGGACAAAAGGGTGTGATCGCGATGTGATAAAAGAATCTTGGCCGCGATGGGATAAGTGGGTCTTGAGGGAATAAATTTCGTCCAAAATCAGGTATTACGCACCAGTTTTTGGTCGCTCAATACGATTGCGCGCCCATTTTCAGGCGTGCAATCTCAGACTTGACAAGTCATTTACGTGCGTGTATGTATGCGTGCAATTGGATTATGAGCTATGATCCTTGTGCGTGATTGGAGCGTTACCTGGTTAGCGTACAGTCAATGTACAGGTGGCCTTTCATATTGTGCATTTACAATGGGTCGTTTAATTGGTTTGCGCAGTCTATAGACTACGCACGATCGGAGAGTGCACGAATGGCGTGAGCGATGGCTTAATTGCTCTCCCGAGTAAGAGGGCGTATTTCAGATTGTGCGCCACTTGAGTGGCACGTGATCCAATTAAGCACCCGTGTTCATGCACGTGATTGAGTCCATACTCTATATAAGTGAAAGAACTTTCATTTGTTTTTTTCATTCTGATTTAGTCTCGAGTTTTGACCTATTTTGAATATCTCATGTTCTGAAGTTCGTGTTTTAGTGATATCGGGTGATCTAACCGTCCGATTGGGATGTCGTTTCTTCCTATATTCATGATTTTGCGTAATCTCTGCCCCGAGGTGATGCTCATGGACAGTGTTGTTTTGGGAATGGGCGGTATTGGGAATGAGTGGGCCTGTCTTCACATCGATCCTTTTTAAGGAGCAGTGAAGGCAGTGTTGAAGTGGCGACAGTGAAGGTAGCGAAGATGGCGGAAGAGCAGGAGTAAAAAGTGGTGGGATGTGTCTCCCAACTAATGCTCCCTAAAGTCTTTGATTGGATACTCTAAGCAGAATCTGCTCCTCGCTTCGTCTCAGTTTCAAACCCGATTTTCGTTTTGGGTTGTAGGTTAAAATTCTAGGTTTTCGTTTTGGGTTGTAAATTCAGGAGGTATGCCTCTGGTGATAATTATAAAATTTTAAATTATAAATGAAGGGGCATTTCTTTTGTTCTTATTACGCTTATTTTTTCGTTTGTTTAAATTCATTAGCAAATTAGTTTGATTTATCTGATTTATCTGACTTATTTTAAGGTTCAGTTTAGAGTTTTAGGATTTATTCCAAATTTATTCAGGGCTTATCCTGAGATTAATTTGTCTTATTGAGCCTGGTTTAGAAAATTTACTTGGTTTTATTTGATTAATTGGGGGTATTCTTTTTTTAGCCATTCAGGGTCTCACTCCAGGGAATTGTTGTTGTTTATTTTCATTGTTTAATTTAAAGTTTTTATTGGTTTAAGGTTTGATTTTAACTTGAGTTTTAGTCTTTTATTTGTATTCAACATGAGGTTGAAAAAGAGTGAGTTTTCAAAGGTTCTAGATAGGTGTTAAATGTCTACATCCTATTGGTTTATCCATTTTGGTTTGGATCTGTGTCTCTTAGGGGGTTAAGTGTTGTGTAATCATTGGTACATCTATGTTTGTCATGGATTGTGGTCTTTCAAAGGGCATGTGTTTGGTTTAGATTTAGTTTAGATTAGAAGGGTTTAAAGGTGTGACACTTGTCATTCTATGGCTTAGGGAGTATAGCTTATAAATGTGTGAGCCAAGAGTTTTGGACTCTTTTTTTTTTTTTTTTTTTTTTTTTGAGTTTAGGATTGAAAGTTTTGAGGCATTCTTTCTTTTTAGGGCTTTTTTTTTAATTAATGTCTTTCCTTCCTTTCTCTTTTGTATCCTGGGTATTGGACCCAAAGAATTGTGTTTATTGTTTGGGCTCTTGAGAATGAGCGGGATTGGGAATGCAAGGTAGCAGTCAAATTGTTGTCATGCTAAGGGAAGAGATGGAGGAGAAAAAGGTGGTAGAGAGAAAAATCAAGGAAAAGGTAGGGTCAGAGTTCTCGTGACCGATGCATATTTTCCCTCGGTAGCTTGGCGGATTTAGCATTAGTTGCTCCTCCTTTTTAGTGTTTCCAAGGTGGGCTGCTAAGGGCGGATCCTGCAGGTCCTGGGTGGCTTTCCGTGATCCACTCTTTCTTTTAAGCCAGCTCTAGGCAAGGGGAAGGGGTTATTATAGTTAGAGTTTGTTTGGGGTGCCTCCTTTCTCCGTGTTTCTCCGAGATCTCTAGTCTCCCGAATGAATCCGGATTCAGGGATTGCCTGAACGTGCGGATTTTAAGTTTCTTGTTTTAAGTTGTATAATTAGAGGGTATGCCCTCAGTGTATTTTGTAATTATTTATTTATTTATGAAACAGTTATGATTTTAATTCTTTTGTAAATTCTAGTTTAGTTTGTTTTGTAGCTTATTTGATTTATTTGGAATGTGAGACTTGTTTAATTTATTTAGTTTAGATCGAGACATGTTAGGAGTATTTTGTTTTGATTTTTTATTCAGTTTGGGGTTAGTCGGAGTGTATGAATGATGAGGACATTTTTTGGTCTTAGTGTATAGAAGAAAAAAAGAAAGGGGTGCATTTTTTGGTCTTTTAATTTAATATTAATTGGAGTTGTGTGTGATAGGGGGGCATTCTTTTTTTAGTTTTAGATCAGTGTTAGTTGAGATAAAATTTGCGTTTAGCTTTGGTCTTAGTTTGAGGCAAATTTTCTTCTCTTTTTTTGTTTCAGCTTTAGTTGGCGTGTGCGAACGGTGTCAGGTCGATTTTTTCTTAGTTCTTTTTTTTTTTAAGGAGTATATTTTCCAAGTTAGGGGTGTTCTTGGATCAGTCTTGACAAGGGGATGGTTTGGACTGATAATTAGTGTCAAGAATCTCCTAATTTTAGGTCTGTGAAAGTGCCATTTTGTGTCCGTATATTTTTTATTTTCCAGGGAATTACGCGCTCCACTATGGGCGTTTAAATTAATTGCGTGCTACGTTTGAAGCGTGCATTCCAAGACATCAAAAGGTTATTAAGTGTTAATATTCGGTCGTTAAACCTAATTAAACGCAGGGTGAGTGGTGCTTGATGTAATTATGCGCCTGAAGGGTGACGTGCAATCCAGTAGTCGGGTTAGTTTGAGCGGGTGACGATTAGATTGCGTGCTCTAGATCGGTCGTGTAATCTGAATTATGTGCTACTAAGGTGGCGTGTGATTGGTTTGTGTGCCTGGATTTAAGCACGTGATTTGATTGTTTCTTATAAATGGCTTAAAGTTTCTCATTTTTGTCGTACAATCCGTTTTAGTCTCTGATTCTCTGGTTTTCTTGTTTCTATGCACTCTGGTTTTCGTATTTTTGTGATATCTTGTGATCCGGTCGTCTGTTTCAAATGCTGTTTCTTTCGTTCTCTTTAGTTTCTCGAGCTCTTTGTTCTAGGATGGAGTCTGAGGGTGGTGGTAGACTTGCTCTTACTATTTTTGAGTTGGAGAGGATGCTAGGGGCAGAGATAGGTGAGACATCCGAGGCCCGAACCGATGTTGTTGGGGAGGTAGTTGGAGAGGAGGTATTGGAGTTTGACCAGTCGGTGGTCAGGGAGGAGGCACTCGGGATTGAGCAGGGGATTGTTGAGGGTGAGGGCGAGAGAGTTGAGGGTTAGATACCCACGGGTGAGGGAGTTGAGGGTGCAGTTGCGGAGCACCAGGGTACGGCTGCGGAGCATCCGGATCGCAGGCACTTCCCACTGGAGGATTTCTTTGCCCGAGGCCAGGTAAGCATTCATGAGAAAGAGTTCTTCCATTTCCTTAGTGACTTAGGTTATGACATAGGTTTATTAGGATTTTGAACCCTTCTAATTTATGTCAAACCTGCATTAATGATTGATAGTGTGCTTGCTCATGCATCATGATTGCATCTAGAGGTAGAGGTAGGTCATGTTTCTATCCAACTATTCTCATCATGTTTTGCGTGTTTGTCGTAAATTTTCATTGTGTCTAGGGCATATTTGACTCGCTTTTAGTTTCTCTTTTTCTTTTAAATTTGTTTGCCTTTCGTCATAAATATGTGTTAGTTTTACTATTATTGTTCGTGTTTCGTTCAATAGGAGCCCCCGCAGCTGGCTATTAGCTCTGCATGGGCCGAGTCTCATGCTTGGTATCGTGCCTTGCTAGAGTTTCAGCAGGCGCGATTAGTGTCTTTTGGTTTCGGACCGATTATGGAGTTGGAGCCCTTTCAAGTCGATCGTGGCCTGATCACGGCGATTCTAGAGAGGTGGAGGGAGGAGCATCAGGCGCTTCTCTTTCCAATAGGCATGATGTTACCGACTCCAGAGGACTGGGTCGGTATCACCGGTCTTCATTTTGAGGGCGAGCCGATCACGGTGCGGATGGCAGGGCATTATCTAGAGGTGTGTGAGGAGATCTTGGGTGTGTCGTATAGGTCGAGTTGCTCGGGGCCAGGTATAGTTCGGGTCACTTAGTTTTCCGATATGTTTGCGAGTGGCTTCGTTCCCCCGAGGCTCCATTCAGAGGCGAAGGCGGCCTATGAGGCTCGTTGTGCAGTAGTAGCAGGTCAGGAGCCCATGGTAGAGCTCTTCTCTTCTTCGACTCGGGGATGCGTCACCGGGTTATTTTTTATGGTACTTGGGGATCTGGATCGAGTCCCTACCTATGCATGGGGTGTGGCCGCGTTGGCGCATCTTTATGAGTAGTTTTACCATCGGGGACAAGGTTGTCTAATGGTAAACATTTCTCCTCGTGTGTCGTTGTTGTTGTTATCATTTCCTTTTCAGTTTTGGGCATATGACCACTTCTGTGAGAGCATGGATTCTCTCGAACCCTTCGCGACGATGCGCTCTCGATGAAATAAAATGTAGAATCGCCACCCAGAGCTTTTCGTGACCCGGGAAACCTTTAAATCGATATTTTAAGCATCGAAGTGCTAAATATGACTCTGATTTACCGGTCTATGCCAAAGGCTCTAGGGTAAGGGCTTCGGTTATCGATCGGGAAGGGTTTAGGCACTCGATCAACCCGCATGTAGCGGTCTCTATCTATGACCAAAAATAAAAATAAATGGGCGGAGCTTCCCCTTGCACGAAGGTAATGCGGTCCTATCAAGCTTTGAGCCAAACCGAAATTTCGGCGGCGTAATAGCTTGAATCCTTGGACGGAGGAAACACCAAGAAGGTAGAGGAAGAGAGGGGTGAACCGGAGCTCACGGGCCCTTGTTGCACCGTGGAAGACCTTCACTTCGGCGTGCTTCCGATGGCTTTGAATGGCTTAAACAGTAGAAGAATAGGTTTCTAATGCTAGGATTCAGTAGAGGGGAAGTGTAGGATGAAGCTAGGGACTAAGATTTAACTAAAAGGGGTGATATAATGGTTGAAAAGGGTTAAAAAAAAATGATCTATGCATGTTGGAATTCTGGTTAAAAATATAAGAAAAGAACTTTCTCTCACTAGGGCTCTCTCTCTCCTAACTCAAGCTTTCACCCTAATCTTTTCAACCTTTATTTTTTCAACCCTTGTGGGAAGAGGGGGGCCTCTCTATTTATAGAGAAGAGGTGGGTTAGAGGCTTACTTAAGGGCTAATTGGTTTAGAAATTAGGTAATCCTCCATCTAAGGTTTTCTAGGTTTTTAGGGTCCTAGAGGTTTGGGAAACCAATTTCAATGGTAGATGATGGGGTGAGATCATAGGTGACTTAAGGGTTGTAAATAAGCTCAAAGGGGGTGCAACCAATCTTAAGACACCCACCTCAACCAAGGGGATGGTCAAAAGGTCAAACCAGATGAAGGAAATTTGAGCACCTGATGATAGTTATTGTAGCTAAGCTGGGCGTATATATTACATACGCCCAGTTTATGCATAGTGATTTCCACAAAAATCAGGGGAGTTCTGGGAAGATGATGCCCGTGGTGTGTCCCACCTATGCTGGGCATATATATTATATATGCCCAGCCAAATTTGGCCCAAAAAATGTCAGGCGTATATAATACATACGCCTAACCAATCTGGGGCCAAATTGGCTGGGCGTATGTAGTACATATGCCTAAACAAAAGGTTGTTATTTTATATGAAACTTCAAACGGCCATAACTCTTGAACCACAACTCTAAATTGGGTGATCTTTGGCTCGTTGGAAAGCTGGAGAAGTTCTCTTTCCAATGGTATGTGGTTCATCTTTGGTAGGGGTTTGTATAAAATTCTGTAGCTCTCCCTCCAGCAACTGCTCAGAAGGGTTCAAGTTGAGTCTGGGAAGGGATCCTAGGGTTTTGGGGTGATCTCTAAGGATTAGGGGAATGGTTCTAATAGGTTTTAGGTGATTCCTAAAGATCTAGATAGATTCCTAAGAGTTCAGGGGTGCCATCAGAAGCATAGGGGTGCATCTTTCTCGGAGTACAGACTGATTGGGCCTTGGGCCGAATTTGGGTGTCTACAGATGCCACTCTTTGGTATTCGATCACTAATGATCAGATGCCAAAGACAAGAGACATCCGAGGAGGTCCAAGGCACGTTTGATGGGTTCACCTGGTTTAACTCAATTCTCAAACATCCATGGTGATGGTGAGTGCACGTAAGCCCTCTCATTTCGGGATATCGTCCGTATCTCAAAGCTAACAATCCCCAAGCGCATTGCAACATTACTGGGCATAACTGTGATGATCATAGAAAGTGTAAGCCCGCTAGCCGGGATATCGTCCACTTCCTGAGGGAAATTATAGATTTGTGATGTTGAGTATTAATCTAAACCAGACAGCTCCATGAAACGGGATGATCGATCTATTCTTCGGAATCGATGCGAAGCACACAAAGCGAAGGCCTACAAACTTGTGCCCAATCCGGCGGGATATTGACAGCTCCACTGGATTGGCCATGGGTGCCCTTACCTAGGTAAGGCTCTGAGTCTTTGGGTGAACCCATCAACCTTGAGGTTACTTTAGCATGATTTACCCGAGTGCAGCGAATATTGATGTTGCAACACTTCTTGGGAATGCACGCCCTTTTTCAGAGTGAATTTTTTTGTATTCTTGAGTTTTCATTTGTCATAAGGCCTCTAAGCAAGGCTCAAAAGACCTTTGGTAATTTTAATCTTGCACAACTCTTTAAGTGGATCAAATGCCAGTTGATATGCTTTAAAAATGTGTGCGCTCTATCGGGGACAGGTACACCTTGGGGATGTGCACGTTTCGATGGTGAGGTGCTCCTGATTCACATGAACCAGAGTGCCTTAACTCGAGACAAAGCTAAAAAAGATCAGGCTAGAACCAAACATCCATCGAAAGAGATGGTCAATTCTAGCCTCCGTCCCTAATGAAATTACATCTTACTAACTATGCACGGACAGACACCCATCAGGGGCGATAAGCAACAAATAGGCGCGAACGGAAGCCTCGACCCTAAGGTACAATTTACGAGAACAACGACCATCCTACGGATACCCAGACGCAAGTGCGTACATTCAACAGGGACACCGTGCCTATACAGGTTTTAAGCCTGTGTAAAAGGAAATAAAAGGGAATGAGCCCTTTGGTCTGTATGCTTGCACATAGTTTGGTTGGTTGTAATTTCATTTTTGATGGGTCAGTTTCAACTAATAAGAGACTTTTCGAATGGTCTGAAGTTGGGGGCACTCTTGGTCAACATGGATCCGAAGGTGGATGACCAGAGCTAGTGCATGGAGGGTGGGGTCAACCTACTCAGGATTTTCACTACATAACCACAGGTTATTCCAAACCTTCTCCTTTTTTTTCTCTTCATATATATTTTTGCACATGTCAGTTTGAGACTTTGAGCATGCTCAAACTGTTTTTATTTTTGCATGTATCCTTAGGCAGATCAACTTGCCATGTTGATATACTTTAGGGACATGTGCATTCCGGTGATGGGTCCTTGGTTTGCATGCCGGATCAGACCCCGACCTCTTCTAGGGAAGATCTTGGGCTAGGTGTATGTTCCCAGGAGTGATCGGTGATGGATGAGTTCATTTGCCTGTCGGGTCAGGCTCTGACTCCTGGGGAACGTTTTTAGGGAACAGTGACCGGATATGGGTAAAATTATCTGCCTGTCGGATGAGGTATGGGGTGTCCCTATGTAAAGCAGGGTTCGAGAGTTTTCGGGTGAACCCGATCATTCTGAATTGATTTAACACAGTTCTCGAAGTGGCGCAAATAGTCATTGCGACGCTCTTTTGAGAACTAGTGTGGTTTTTCAGGATTTTTTTTTCTCTTGATTTTATGATTTTATGGAGCACTCAGTGGGTGCTCACTGACCTAGACCCGTTTACTGTGGCACGGTCCCTTTGGGCCAATCGAAGAGAGCTTGAAGGGCTATTTGGGGATGCGTGCATGATCGCTTAACAGTGGGTGGACTTTTAAGAGGGACCGGGCTATGGTCCATTGCATACAGGGGGGGTCCGCCGGGCCTCAAAGCCGAAAAAGGCTGGGCAGTTTTTAAAACTGTCGATTTTGGTTGGGCGTATATAGTATATATGCCTGACCAAAATGCAGCAAAAACTGGCCGGGCGTATATATTATATACACCTGACCAAAATTGGCAGTTTTTAAAAATGTCTGAGCCCGAGCACAAAAGGGACCCCCTCTTTCAAACTCTACCTTCTTCCCTCCTTCTTTCTCAAGTACGGGACAACCCCTTAGGGTTTTGGAATTTTATTTTTCTTGACTTCGATTGTCGGGAGTTCTATTGCCGGGAGTTACGTGACCTGGATTGCATAGCAGCCCTCTGGGAGACCCGCCAATCGACGCACATGTGTAGCTTGGTTCAGGGGGGTGCCCTTTCTTCTGATTACGAGGTTTGGCTGGCATCTGAGAGCTTACCTACCCCTAACCCTATTTCGATAGATGCGGTAGAGACGGGACCCTGGCCATTCAAGGAAACAATGCTCCGAACTAGAATTGAGTCTCTTTTTGTAGAGAAGCTGGCTTTGACTGAGGCTTTGGGGAAGGAGAGGGCTAGAGCCGAGATGGCGGAGGTGAGGGCTGCTACGGGCAAGAGTGAGGTTCTTCGGTTGACTGGGCTTTTGACCGAGTCTCTCAGTGCAGCTGACGCTTCGCGGAGGCGGCAGAAGAGTCTTCATGGGAGGTGGTTGACCGATCGAAATGCCCGTGAGGACTCTCTTCTTACAGAGATCAGTACCTTGAAGCATGGTTCTTGCCCTTGACCTGTTCCTGCACATACCATAGATCATATACACAGAGGTGGGGCTGATGCCCCTTAACAGAGATCTCCTTCCTTTTTTGGATTGTTTCCTTTTTTGTTTGTTTTATAGTTATACAGAAGGCAGAAAGTAGAAAGTGTGTCATGTTGTTATCTTTTTGGGACGTGACACCTCATATGTGATACTTCTAAGAAAAGAAATCAAATCTGTTATACACATATATACATATATTTTGTTTGGTGTTCAAATTTTCTTCCATACGTCTCGCGACGTAAGATTTTTCTTATGGAAAAGGAAAACCTATTATCTTTTTTTTTCAAAATTTTCTCCTACACAAGGTGAGGCTTCTTATGGGAAAGGAAAATATATTATCTTTTTTGAAATTCTCTCCTTTTTGCAATGTCGGTATTTTCAAGGCCAACCGGCGGGTCCTCTTTTTGAGCATGGTCGAACCCCGTTTAGGAGTTTCCGGCATTTCTTTTTTAACGTGGATAGGTCAGCTTCCCCGAGATTGATTGGTCTTCTGGCCTTACCTTTGGTCATGCGTCGGACGACGCGGTAGAGATGACATGCCTGATTAAGATCCGATGTGATTTTAACATGAGCAACCCAATCACAAAACGGGAAGGGGCTCAAGGAGTCAGACTAAAAAGGTGAACCAGAATAGATCCTCTCCTAATCTCTCTTTTCTGACATTTTTTTCTCACAGTGCCCAAGACGGGTTTTTGCCATGCCTGTCATCCCTGTTTTTACCCGCAGCGCCCTTTCGGGTTTTCACTACGTCCATGGGTTTGCTCTCTTACCCCAAGTGCCTTTTCAGGTTTTCACCTAGTTCGCGTGAGTTCGTTGTTTTTACCCATGGTGCCCTTACGGGTTTTCACCACGTCCATCTTGCTTTGAACTCAAATTAATTTTCTTTTCTCTTTTTTTTTCTTTTCTTTTTTAGAACTAGAGAGCCACGACATGGATAAAGATTTCATTATAACCGACTGGATGGGGTTCTGGTGTCGTCTCATGACTCGGCTCATGTTGACTTAACAGATATTATGATTGCTTGCGAACCTACAAAGAGAGCTTCCTTCAGGGTGTAGCTTGGCCATGAGTATGGTTAGGATTTGAAGGTATGCTGGGTTAAGAGGGTTTTCTTGATGCGGCTTCAGTTTTCCCAAAATACTTTCTTCCTCGGGGGATTTCTACTGTGCATGCCCCGTGATTCTTCTACACACCTCTTTTTGTTGTTCTTTTTTCATTTCAGGCAATCTCTTTTTGAGGTTTTACTTTTTTGATTTTTTTATATTTTGATGGTAACTCTATACACATGCATCTTTTCTCTCTTTTTTTTTGGGGGGGGGGATGGGTTTATTGAAAGAAAGGCCCAGGCTCAAATGGGGTAGCAAAGGGTATCATCATTTTTAGGGATGCTTTTGAGCTACTGTGGTTGGAACGATGGCCTCTTTTGGATGATTTTTAAGCAGTCACGTATCTGTTTCATCAATACTTACCTTATCATGATAGACTAAGAGTAAAACCGTCGGACATATCCAGTGTTGATGGGCTCAGGAAGGTGATCTCCGTCCATGGTGGCAAGGCGGATGGCGTATCCCGGCAGCACTTCTCGAATGACATATGGTCTTTCCCAGTTCGGCTTAAACTTTCCTCTTGGATCGGCGTGGAGGGATGGGAAGATCTTCTTCAGCACAATGTCTCCTACCTTTAGATCTCGATTGCGGACACGTTTATTGTAAGGGCGTGCAATTCTTCCCTGGTAAACTTGAGTGTGGCATAAGGCCAGGAGTCTCTTCTCATCCAATAAATTCAGTTGATCAAAGCGTGATCTCTCTTTCTCTGCTTCGAGTAAGCCTGATTCCATGAGGATTCGGAGTGAGGGTACTTCAACCTCTACCGGGAGGACGGCTTCTGTTCCATACACAAGGGAGAATGGTGTTGCCCCTGTAGCGGTATGGATCGATGTTCGGTAGGCCCACAAAGCAAATGGCAGCATTTCGCTCCAATCTCGATAAGTGATAACCATTTTCTCGAGGATGCGGACGACTGTCTTGTTTGCGGCTTCCATAGGTCCATTAGTTTGAGGCCGATAAGGAGATGAGCGATGGTGCTTGATCTTGTATTGCTCGCAGAAGTCCTGGATGCGCTTATTCGCAAAGTTTGTGCCGTTGTCCGTAATGATATCTTTGGGTACTCCAAATTGGCACATAATATTATTCTTGAGAAATTTCTCAACGTGATTGGCAGTGATGTTGGCATATGATGCCGCTTCTACCCACTTGGTAAAGTATTCAATGGCGACGAGGATGAATCGATGTTCGTTTGATGCCTTCGGATTAATCATTCCGACAACGTCAAGGCAGCAAATGGCCAAGGGGTGGTCATACAGTGAAGATCAATGGCAGGAGCGTGTATCAGACTAGAGTGTTCCTAACACTTATAGTATTTTTGAACATGTTTGCAGCAATCTGATTCCATGGTGGTCCAAAAGTATCCCTGCCATAGAATTTTCTTAGCGAGCATGTGACCGCTGACGTGGGCTCTGCATACTCCCTCATGAATTTCCTTCATAATATTGACTGCTTCGGTTACGATGAGGCACCTGAGTAAGATGTTATTGTATGATCGTCTGTAGAGGCATTCCCCGCAAATGATGTAACATGCCGCTAAACGTTGAATGGTTCTTCGGTCTGTCTTGGATGTACCCTTTGGGAAAGTTAAGGTCTCGAGGAAATTCTTGATATCTGAGAACCAAGGTGGCTCATCATCAAGCTTTGTAGGTTCCTCAATCTGGAGGCAGAAGGTCGGCTCATTCCTCTGCTCGATCATGATCGGCTTCATCTCAACACCATAGGGGATTTCGATCATTGATGCCAAAGTTGCTAATGTGTCGGCAAAGAGATTCCTTATCTGGGGGACGTATGAGAAAGTTACATCTTGGAAGCAAGCTATTAGATCCTCGAGGTGTTCATGATAGGGGATCAGTTTCATGTCTTTCGTCTTCCAGTCACCATTCGTCTGACATATGATTAACTGCAAATCACCAAAAACTCGAAGGTGAGTTACATTCAGATCAAGGACTGCCTGGAGACCGGCGGCGCAAGCTTCATACTCAGCCATATTGTTAGTGCAGGGGAAGTTGAGCTTGATGGAGATTGGTACATGGGATCCTTTTGGCGAAATCAGGATGGCGCCAACTCCTTGGCCTTCGACATGTGATGCTTCGTCAAAGTGCATTACCCATAATTCTTTTGCTTCTTCTGTATTGTCTTCCATCATGAACAAGATATCTTCATCTGGGAATTCGGTTCTTAACGGCTCATAGTCAAGCAAAGGGTTCTCAGCAAGATGATTGGCGAGCGCCTGCCCCTTGATCAATTTCTTAGTGACGTACGTGATGTCGAATTCAGATAACAATAGCTGCCATCTCGCAGTTCGGCCAGTGAGAGCAGGTTTTTTGAACAGGTACTTCAAGGGATCCATCCGTGCTAGAAGTAGGACGGCTTGGGATAACAGGTAGTGTTGAAGTCTTTGAGTAGCCCAAACGAGCGCCAAGCATGCTTTCTCCATATGAGAGTAGCACGTCTCATAATCAGTGAACTTCTTGCTCAGGTAGTAAATGGCCTGCTCTCTTCTTCCTATCTCATCGTGTTGTCTTAACACACAGCCCATGGAAAACTCTATCACGGATAGGTACATTATCAGGGGTCTACCAGGTACAGGTGGTACCAATACCGGAGGATTTAGGTGGTAACCCTTGATCTTGTCAAATGCAGCTTGGCAGTCATCATTCCACTCAACTGGTGAATCCTTTCTCAGTAGTTTGAAGATCGGTGCACATATCAGAGTTAACTGTGCAATGAACCGATTGATGTACTGGATTCTGCCTAAAAAGCCTCTGACCTCTTTCTCTATAAACGGTGCTGGCATTTCAGTGATGGCCTTGATCTTGGTGAATCCTCGATGCCTCTCCTCGGCGATATAAAACCTAATAGCTTTCGACATAGCGCCGAATCGCATACGATTCAACAACCTTTGTACTTTCTTAACCTCTCGAACAGCTTCTGAAGGTTTGTCAAATGGTCATCCCTTTCCGGTGATTTAGTAATCATGTCATCGACATACACTTCGATCTCTCGGTGCATCATGTCATGGAATAGGGCCGTCATTGCTCTCTGGTAGGTTGCCCCAGCATTCTTGAGCCCAAATGGCATCACCCTGTAGCAAAAGGTTCCCCATGGACTGATGAACGCGATCTTCTCTCGATCGGCCTCTGCCATCTTAATCTGATTGTAGACCGAGAACCCGTCCATGAAAGAAAGCATCCCGTGCTTAGAGGTGTTATCGACCAAGATATCGATGTGGAGTAATGGAAAGTCATCCTTAGGACTCGCCTTGTTGAGATTTTAGAAATCAATGCACATTCGAACCTTCCCATCTTTCTTTGGTACGGGGATGATATTGGCCAGCCACTGCGGGTACTTGGATACCATGAGGAAACCCGCGTCGTACTGCTTAATGACCTCGTCCTTGACTTTCAACATCCATTCAGGTCAGAGACGTCTCAGCTTTTGTTTAACCGGCTTGCAATCAGGGTAGAGTGGCAACTCATGCTCAACCAGATCGGTATCCAGACCAAGCATGTCTTCATACGACCATGCAAAGACGTCTTGGTATGACCGGAGGAAGTCTATCATACCTTTTCTCTCTGTCGGGGATAGCAACGTTCCAATTTTGGTGATTCTAGGGACCTCTTCGGTGCTTAAATTGACGTCCTCTGTATCCTCGACGATCGGGGTAGGGCCATGCTCAAAATCGGCAAATTGCTTGAGGAGCTCATTGGGGAGCTCATTGATTTGACCTTCCTCATCCAGACTTGCGACTCCTACCTCTTCTCGTATTTCTACAGGGAACGGGTCGGCTTTGCATGGGACGGGTATCACAACATCTTTTTAAATTTTATTAGAAATTTTAAAGGATAATATTTTTGGTATTGGTATTTTTTCTATTTTTATGGATTTTTGTAATTTTTCGGAGGGTAACCCCTGGCGCGGTGGATCTCTATATATACAGGGTAGAGTGCCCCAGAGGCAGACCTCACTTCTTACAGGTTGTTTTTTTTTTGAGAGTCGGTGCCATATTCACAGCATTTGGCAGCTCCCAGGAGTTGGGGCAACGATGCCCACTTACTTACCTGCGAGGCTTGGCCTTTACCTCTTTGATCGGAAACGGTATCGGTAGGCCCTCGCAATTCCCCCCTCAGAATGTTTACGGAGGGATCCTCTGGGATCCTGCCTTTGAAGGTTAGGGTGGGCCCAGAGTGGCTAGTGCTAGAATGATGGGTGGGCCTGGGGATTTCTTCCTCAAATAGGGAGAGGGCTGTCAAGTCTACTTCAAGGTCCAGGGGGATGATGTACGGGTTAGTGGAGTGGGCGGAAGCAAGCTTGGGGTTACCCTTGTCTCCCCATTTAGATCAATCTTTACTACCCCGACGCTCACAAAGGTTTGACATGTGGGGTCGGGCGGGAGTTTCTCCTTCCAGGTTGATTCCTTCGGCCCTGGCGGCTGCTGCGGCTCTCATCTTTTCTTTGGCCTCTCTGACTTCTTCTTCGTCGGGCTTGTAGCCTAGGCCAAATCTGGTTTGTTACCCCTTAACCCTGATGGGGTCTCTTCTTCCTTGAAGGCATGGGCCCAAACCTTTCCCCTTTTGGTGGCCTCATTTGTGGAGCATGAACATTGCCGCATCCATTGCTACCCCAATTTTGGCAGGGGTTTTCTCAGGCGATTCAAGGGTGACAGCTGAAATTTCGTACTCAAATCGATGGAAATCAGTGTCATCTGCTGTGTGTGGCATGTCAAGCACTTTCGAATTTTCAATATGCAGAGCACTCCGCTCCCTGTCTTCTCTGCTCTCACCTACGATGGTGACGATTCTTCTGCCTGAGATGAATCAGAGTTTTTGGTGTAGAGTTGATGGTATTGCCCCGATCTCATGGAGCCACAGTGGCCCAATAATAGATTAAATGTAGGCATAATGTCCATTACCTGGAAGGGGACAGTGAAGGTTTGCGGCCCGATGATCAGGTCGAGGTCTACCTCTCCTATGATTTCTCTCCGAGTGTTATCAAATCCCCTGGCGCTTGTTATGGATGGCCGGAAGGTGTTAGGGTTCGCACCAATTTTGATTGTCGTCCTTAGAGGGCATACGTTCAAGGCCGACCCGTTGTCTATCAAGACCAATGGCACCACCAGGTTTCCTACTTTCACTGTTATATTCAGGGGCTTAGAGTGGTTGTTCCCTTCGAGCGGTAGATATGCATCAGTGAATGAGATGGCATTTGGGGCCAATACTTGCCCAATTATCTCTCCCACCTTGTCTGGGGTTACGTGCATGGAAATATGGGCGTCTTTGAGTGGTCACATTAAGGCTTGAAAGTGGAGCGGGGACGTGATCAACAAATCCCAGACAGTAATATGTGCAGGTGTCCTCTTGAGCTGTGTCTCCAGCACATGCTCTCTAGCCATTTTCTTGAAGGGGTTCGCTGCAGCCTGCTCTCTCTTCTTCTCTTCTCCTCTATCGGCCCCCGATGCTTCTGGCTGTGTAGAAATCCTGCATGCCCGTCTGCTCGTAACTTAACGGCACTTGATGTGGGTCATAGGCGGGTTTCGGGATGAGGAAGGGAGTGCTTTGTGATCCTGGAGCAGATTGGGCTGGGTATGTTGGATTCTCTGGCCCAACCAGGTTGACTCTAATAGGGGGTGTAATGGTATTGGCGAGAATTGGCGAAGTTAGGTTTGAGGGTGCGAATGGAGTTTGTGTAGGCGTTATCGAGGCATGGTAAAACTAGTGGTGGTTGGGAGCGGGTGACAAGGGGAGCGGGTGAGGGGTTGTTTGTTTGGATGGGGGTGGAGCTAGATTGGGGGCAAAATAGCACAGGGATTGTGGGGGTGTGACTGGGATAGGGAGACCGGGAAATGTCGGAGGTGCAGGTGGAGCGGGGTGATAGGGGTATGTGGGGTAGCGAGATGGGCAGTCTGGAGCAGAAGGGTTTGTAATTGGGGTGGCATGGTGGGGCGATGATGGTTTTACGGATGAAACGAGGTAAATCGGGGATGACGGAGTTGTGCATGGGGCGGGGTGATTTAAGGATGGTGGAGTTGTGTATTGGGAGAGGTGATTTGGGGATGGCGGGGTAGTATGCTGGGCGGTGGGATTTGGGGGTGTGTATGAGGTGGGGTAGTATGGGGGTGGTGGATTTATATATGGCGTGGGGTGATTTGGGCGTGACGGAGGGGTATATGGGGTGGCAGACGGTGGGATAGTGTGTGGGATGGGGTGATTAGGATGTGGTATGTACTGTGGGATAAATTAGGAGTGGGGCAGATATGCGTATGATTGCGGCCGGGCTGGGCCCATTTGGATTTGGTAGGCAAGAGCAAAAGTGGAAAAATATTGCCCTAAATCTAGGGGGACTTCTTGGTATGCCGGGGTGGGGAAGTAATCGGCTAAATACAGCGGCTCGATTATCCCTACAATTGGTCCCCCCTCGTTCAGCCTGGTAAATGAAAACTCTTCTTGATTACTGATGTAATTCGAGGGGTCAAACTCTTCCTCTTCCTCTTCCACGCAGTGGATGTTAGGCCTGGGGCCTCCTGGATGTGGTGGCAGAGGGGCCTGATAGATATTCTGGTTCTGCCCTTGAGGAAGCGACGGGGGAATAATTTTTCTCGCCTCTATTAAATCTTGGATTGCGTGCTTTAGTGGGAAGCACCGATCCATAGGGTGACCTGGTCCGTGGTGAAAGTTACAATACAGGTTCGGGTCATAGTTTCTTGGTATCGGATTGGGTGGTGGGCGACGCTGGAGTAAATTGACCAGACCCTTTTATAGCAATACTGGTAATAAGACACTTAGAGATTTCCCTAACGGTGTGAAGACCCGTTCGAATCGTGCTTTCATCTGTTCCTGGGTGAACGGAGCCCTCGGTCCATTATTCGGCCTTTGCGCTTGTTCAAAACGGGCTGGGGTTGGGTGTGCAGCCTGGAGTTGTATCGGGGTGGTATTGGCCTGAGGATAAATGATGTTCTGCACCTCTACCCCTAGCCTTCTTTCAATCCTTGGTTTGGCAGCTTTCCGAACCCCAGCGACCTCGTTGGCCATGCTCTTTCCCAACCTGCCCACTCTAACGGCGTCTTTGCACCGGTTGGCATTTCGGACCAAATCAGCAAAATTAGACTGCTGCTGATATACCAAGAATTCTGTGATGACTGGGAGCGCTCCCTTGGTTATTAACTCAATCTGCTCATCATCCGAAATCCGGTGGGTCACCTGGGCGGCCAATGCCCTCCACCTTCCTAAGTAGGCACTGAAAGTTTCATCATGTCTTTGCTTTAAACGGGCCAGATCAGTCTTCCTTGGCTCTATGTCCATATTATAGACATATTGTTCTTGGAATAAGTGTGTCAGATCTTTCTAAGTTTTGGTCATGAATGGTTCTAGGGATGCGAACCATCTTAGTGCCGGGCGAGTTAGACTCTTTTAGAATACTTTGATGAGGAGTCGTTCATCTCTGCCGTACTGACACATATCCCCACAGTAAGATTTTAAGTGGGCGATGGGATTGCCAGTGCCATTAAATTTGTCAAATTACGCCATCTTAAATCTTAGTGGTAGGGGGACATCCGAGAATAGACACAAGTCTGAAAAGTCTGTCGAATGCAGTTCTAGCCCTCCCATCTTCATTAGCTGCTTTTGTATCCTGTTTATCTGCTCTTTCAGCTGCTCTGATTCTTTCGTAGTTGGGACTGCCTCCCCCTGGTTTGGCTCGACCCTAGGTGTGATAATGACGGGCCTGGGGGGGCGAAGCTGGCGGCTCCTCCACTATTGCGGATCTCGTCCTCCTCGTACTATTGGTCATTGTACTGGTGAGGGGCGAGATCTGCTATTTGGACTTGGGGGTGATGGGTTGGATGACCTGGTGGGGCCACAAGGCTTATAGGGAATGGGAGGGAGTGAATGGATGAGTGTTTTGCGGATGAATGATGTGCTGAGCTGGGTGTATATTCTGGGGGTGATGGGGTTGTGGTTGATGTGGCGGGACGTTGTAGGCATGGTTTTGAGGCATAGGGTGGATCGAATTTTCCGTTGGAGGCGGGATGGGGGCATAAGGGGTGTAGGTGAATGAAGGGTATTGGTGAAGGGGTACGGGGTTTGTGCACGGGCCTTGATGAGTGTGGGTGGATGGGCCTTGGGTTTGGGCTTGATGGTTTTGGAAAGCTTAGGTTGATGGGCCTTGGGCCTGGGTGTGAGGGTTGGTATGATTTTGGGCTAATGGGCCTTGTTGGATTGGGTGTGGGGTGATGGGCCTTGGGCTTAGGTTTGATAGGTTTGGGTCCAAGGGCCCTAAGGGGCTTAGAACTGGGCCTGGGTCTGATGGGCTTGGGCCTGGGTTTAATGGGCTTAGGCCTAGACCTGAGTCTGATGGGTTTGGGCTTTGGCCCATGGGCCTCGAGGATTTTGGGCCTGGGTTTGGGTTTGGGCCCATGGGTCTTGAGGGTTTTGGGTCTGGGTCTGATGGGTTTGGGCTTGGACCCATGGGCCTTGAGGATTTTGGGCCTGGGTTTGATGGATTTGGGCTTGGGCCAATGGGCCTTGAGGATTTTGGGCTTGGGCCTGGGTTTAATGGGTTTGGGTTTGGGCCCATGGGTCTTGAGGGTTTTGGGTCTGGGTCTGGGCCCATGGGCCTTGAGGATTTTGGGGCTGGGTCTGATGGGTTTGGGCTTTGGGCCACGAGCCTGGAGGATTTTGGGTCTGGGCCTGGGTTTGATGGGTTTGGGCTTGGGCCCAGGGATTCGTGTGGGTTTGGTCCTGAGATGAGGGGGCTTGGGCCTTGGCCTGGAATTGAGGTGAGGGATCTTGGATGGTATGAATGATAGGTGGTTGGGCATGGTCATGGGGGAATGGGGAATGGAGGTTTTGGAGACCTAGATGTGGGGTTTGGAATGTTGGACTCCGAGAGGTAGCCCACAGGGCATACATCCTTCTCATGTCCTCCATTGAGGGCATGAATTTAGGTGTGAGATTGGAGGGTGATGGCCCATTCAAGGACGGAGGGGGTTGGATGAAATTGGGCATGACCTGGGTATGGGGGGTATGAATGGTTGTGCTTGGAGGGTGTGGATGTATGGCTAAGGAAGATGGTGGGTTGTTGTTCACACCCTGGGCAAAGTTTGGCATGACTTGGGTAAACAGGGGGATCTGTTGGGATGTGGATGGACCATGTGATGTGGAGGGTATGTGAGATGGGGTGAGTGGGATATGGGATATAGGAGGCATGGATGATGAGGTGGACAGCGTGGGAGGTAGGTGGGGATGAGGTTCGATGGGGTCTTTGGGAGTAGCAAGGGTGTATGGATGGGAGATGGGGATGTATGGGTCGATTGGGAAATGAGGTGTTTCAGTAGAGGATGAGATGGGGGTATGTTGGGAAAATGTAAGGACGGGGGATGGGGTGGATGCGAGCACGGGTGCCCCAAATGGACCTGTGACATCGAATCGGGTTTGGGTGAAGGTGTTGGAGATAGGGTCTTCTCCTATATGAGAATGGGATGGGGATGATGGCGGGATGTATCGGCGCTCAACATGATCTGTTGACGAGTGTTGTATCGATGCCCTGGGTAAGGGCCGAATACTCTCCTAGTTCTTCCTCTATGGGTTGGGTTTGAGGTCGCCAGAGGTGATTTTTAAAGTCTGATATCTGGATTTTTGATTTTTCTATATATTTATTTTTTTTGGATTTTTCAAATGAAAATTATCTCCCCTATTTTAAATAAATGATGATCTGGTGCCCTAAAATAAATCTCGTCTCGAGTGATATATGCACCTTTAGTAGGTCCCACGGCGGGATCCGACACACTTCAAAAGAAGCGAAAGGGGACCCTTTCGTTCTATTGAAGGTGAGGGAATCCATGCAAACGACCCGATCCCCCGGAGCAAATCAATGAGAAGTCGCCTTCTTTTGACTGGGCAGGGGCATATTGGGTGTTACAGAATGCGGGAGGCTACTACGGGCACTAATACCGCTAATCGGGGAACTTGGGTGGTGGATTGGGAACCCAAGATATATCCGGGCGTATGTATTATATACGCCTGACCAAAACTTATCAGATTTGGCTGGGCATATATATTATATACACCTAGCTTAAATCTGGGGATTTTGGCTGGTATATATATATATCGCTGAATACTGAGGGATTTTGGTAGGCGTATATATTATATCGCCCGACTGATTCTGTCGACTTGTTTTGACAGTAAATAGCAAGCCCGAGATGGGTCTTTTGGACTGGTTTTCTGGGAGAGATGCTCCCGGGGACTACTGTGTATGTTATCGGGTCCCTCCTTTCCGCTTCCTAGGGATACACAACTGAATTCGGGCTGTCTATGCTCTCACCATTGCGGGTTTTACGGCTTGATTGGAATTGGCAACCCAACCGATATACCTCTGTCGCAAGCGCCTTCTCAAGTACGGGAAGGGGTGGTTCTTTTCAGGATCATCACCACTAGGGCTGCTGCCTTACTGGGAACCGGGTAAATTATATTTGTGCCTAAACCCCCCAAAAAACTATCCAAAATACGTAAAAATAGATTTGATTATATCCCCACACTGTTGGTTCACTTTTAATTACAAATTTTTAAAGGGGAGTGAATTTAAGTCCAAAATCGGGTCGGGGATGACAAGCCCGTGCCACCTCAACGGGCCGGCGTTCAATGGTGAGATATGATGACTGAAATAAAGAGCGCACATAGGCCCGCCAAATGGCTAAGGTTCGTAAATGACTGAAATTTAAATGACGTGGAAAGTAGATGCGAGCAGGCCCGCCAAACGGCTAAGGCGGCTTAAATGATAAAATCGTAAAAAACTGAAATTTAAAGGCGCAAGTAGGCCCGCCAATCGGCTAAGGCACTTAAAGGACTGAATCATAGGGGGTGAGTATGTTAGTAAAAATAACAAAAAGTAAAGAAAAATAGCAGAAAATTAGAACAAAAAATAGCCATGGTTAGTAAAAAATAAAAAATAAAGAGAAAGGCCAACAAGAGGGGAAGCACTAGGGTGACTTCCCCAACAGAGTCGCCATCTGTGTGAGCATGGATTCTCTCGAACCCTTCGCGACGACGCGCTCTCGGTGGAATAAAATATAGAGTCGCCACCCGGAGCTTTTGGTGACCCGGGAGACCTTTAAATCGATATTTTGAGCACCGAAATGCTAAATATGACTCTGATTTACCGGTCTTTGCCAAAGGCTTTAGGGTAGGGGCTTCGGTTATCTATCGGGAAGGGTTTAGGCACCCGATCAACCCGCATGTAGCGGTCTCTATCTATGGCCAAAAATAAAAATAAATGGGCGGAGCTTCCCCTTACCCGAAGGCAATGCAGTCTTATCAAGCTTTGAGCCAAACCAAAATTTCGGCAGCGTAACGGCTTGAATCCTTGGACAGAGGAAACACCAAGAAGGTAGAGGAAGTGAGGGGTGAGCCGGAGCTCACGGGCCCTTGTTTCACTATGGATGACCTTCGCTTCAGCGTGCTTCCGATGGCTTTGAATGGCTTAAATGGTAGAAGAATAGGCTTCTAATGCTAGGATTCGGTAGAGGGGAAGTGTAGGATGAAGCTAGGGACTAAGCTTTAACTAAAAGGGGTGATCTAATGGTTGAAAAGGGTTAAAAAAAATTGATCTATGCATGCTGGAATTTTGGTTGAAAATATAAGAAAAGAACTTTCTCTCACTAGGGCTCTCTCTCTCCTAACTCAAGCTTTCACCCTAATCTTTTCAACCTTGATTTTTTCAACCCTTTTGGGAAGAGGGGGGCCTCTCTATTTATAGAGAAGAGGTGGGTTAGAGGTTTACTTAAGGGCTAATTGGTTTAGCAATTAGGTAATCCTCCATCTAAGGTTTTCTAGGTTTTTAGGGTCCTAGAGGTTTGGGAAACCAATTTCAATGGTAGATGATGGGGTGAGATCATAGGTGACTTAAGGGTTGCAAATAAGCTCAAAGGGGGTGCAACCAATCTTAAGACACCCACCTCAACCAAGGGAATGGTCAAAAGGTCAAACCAGATGAAGGAAATTCGAGCACTTGATGACAGTTACTGTAGCTAAGTTGGGCGTATATATTACATATGCCCAGTTTATGCACAGTGATTTCCACAAAAATCAGGGGAGTTCTGGGAAGATGATGCCCGTGGTGGGGCAGGTATAGATTGTCATGGGTATGCATGTGGGGCAGGTATAGATTTTCATGGGTATGCTTTTTATTTTATTTTGGTGTTTTAGGATTTAAGTCTTCATTGAGAGATCGACTCGTTGTTTGGTGATAGGTGATCTGGAGGTCGTATGAGGATGAGGAGGATGTAGGCGTGCCAGTGATTGAGTCTGTCCGGCCCTTCTTTGATGTGGACATATGGGTCCACTATTTTGAGAGGGTGGAGTGGATCCACACTTCTCGCGTGGAACGATAGCTGGGGCTCGCTGAGGGAGTCTCTCCAGAGATTTTCCATAGAGTGGAGAAGAGGATGACTGGCCCTCCTGACCAGAATTTCGCAACACGAATGGCTCTTCAGATAGCAGATTTTAAAGCTGGAGGGACTAGAGTTAGAGGGGCACGCGACGAGGTGAACATCCAAGAGTATGCGTTGTGGTTTAGTGCATTGGGTGGTGGGCGCCTCTTCACACATGCCTTCCATGGGAGCGGCTCTTTCACGATCGGAGGGCCGGAGTCAGCGTCGGCCTTGAGGGAGAGATTGGCTGCATTAGAGCAGGACCATGTCACTGCGAGCGTGCGAGGGGCATTAGACGCTCTCCACATGGCGATGGAGCGGATGGGGTGTGCTCCTCGTCCAGATGAGGAGATGCTACAGTCTTTAGCCTCCTCAGTCGCTCAGGCTAGGGGAGCGGAGGATGAGTTGGGGATTCGGTTAGCGGAGGCTCGACAGCTCCTGGTGAGTTAATTTGCGGTTTTTTTAATTATTATGTTGACATAGTTTTCTGGTTGTTCTAACATAGTTGTGGTGTCTTGTTTGTTTTGTTTTGAACAGTTTGAGAGGGAGGGTGAGGTCGCTTTTCAGGCGGCATTGCTGGACGTCTATCGCAGTCAGCAGCTAGTTGACCGGGAGATAGTGTCCAATCTACGATCTGAGATTGACCGATTGGTAAGCGTCTTCATTAGTATGGTTCTGTTTAATTGTTAGCATTATGATCTTACTAACTAATGTGTTTATTATTATTTGTAGAGAGCCGAGCTGGCCGTCGGAGGTCCTGTTCCGGCATTTGATCCATCTTCGATTGCTTCCTCTAGTTGGGAGGATCCAGCGATGGCTCAGCTTCGGGCTGAGCTAGATCATTGGGTAAGTTCCTTTTAATTTGTTATGTTATTTACATCATTGCGTTAGTTTGTTGAGTGTCGTTGTTTTGCTTTCTGAGTAGTTTACTAATATCATGTGGTATTTCAGCGTTAGGTCGCCGAGGATCTTCAGACGAGAGAGGCGACTGTTGCCTCTCTACATTCGGAGAGCCAAGTAAAGCCTCTTTTGATGTGGGATAATTATATTCAGTTATTCCATCTTTATCTTGTTCTAGCATATCTTGTGTTGGATTATTTGGTTCTTTATGCATGCTGTTCCGGATTTCGGTCCCAAGGCTCCCCCTCCGGAGTCTATTCCTATCCCTACTCATATATGTTTTAGTTATTGTGTTTGTAGTTTATTTGTTATTATAGTATTTTTGATGTATTTATCTATTTTTGTTATAGCCGCCTACCTTTGCTCTCCCTCCTATGCCTCCTGCTGATCCAGTGACCGCTGAGAGAGTTGAGCGACTCCAAGAGCTAGTATGGTTCTTTCCTTTTTCAAAGTTTCTTATTTTGTTCATATTAGATTTCACTTGA
This sequence comes from Chloranthus sessilifolius, assembly GCA_021018995.1. Classification (NCBI taxonomy): domain Eukaryota; kingdom Viridiplantae; phylum Streptophyta; class Magnoliopsida; order Chloranthales; family Chloranthaceae; genus Chloranthus; species Chloranthus sessilifolius. The sequence goes on along the minus strand of CM037584.1, from coordinate 148,325,613 downwards.
CTTGATGCGGTTATATAGGTTCGTCAGCTAGAGGAGGCGCATCTAGAGGTGACACGAGCGTGCGCCACTCCTGAGCCGAGACGAGTCCTTAGGGAGACGCAGAGTCAGGCTGACTTATTTACTGAGATGATGGCTACTCAGATGACTCATGCTGAGGCATTAGAGGTGGCTCGTCAGACGACGCGGGCAGAGATGCAAGTGTCCCTAGATCAGCTACAGTATCGTCTATTGAGGAGTGAGTGGGGGATATATATGCTAGCTCATCAGCTTAGTGGATCGGGTTTGAGGGCTACGAGTTCTTCGGTTGGGCAGTCACATCACACATCACATGATCGTGTCAGGGGTGATGCTCATGAGGATGCAGTGGTTCGTGAGGTTCTAGCGAGGTGTCCTCCTTGTTCTCAATCGAGGCGGTCTGTTAGCCAGACGAGTGAGGGAGGATCTGTGGCAGGGCCTCGTCGCTTAGAGGTTCCGCCGACTCCAGGTGCTAGGATTATATTTTCGGAGAACCAGTCCACAGACCTCCCAGCTGATGATACTGGGGACAGCAGCGCTCGACCGTCCTAGTAGCAACGTAGGGATTAGGTGTGTGTGTGTGTGGTTTTTTTTTCTGTATCTATAGTGTGTGTGTGTGTGTGTTTGTATATATAGGGGGTGTCCCTAGTGATGGGTGTAAAAAGAAATGGAAAATTTTTTCACACATATATATAGAGAGATTTTTTTTATTTAGATGTACCTGATTGGCTCCTCTTCCTTTTAGTTACCTCTTGCATCTACTTTTGCTTTCAGTTTCTTTAGCGCTGTCAACCTTCATTGGGATTTGAATGCTTCCTGAGCTGGCCTAGTGATGGTTGAAGGCTGCTTGCGTATCTGCATATGTGAGAGTAATGTTGTCAGTAATTTTGTTCACCCCCTTACTGATTGTCAAGGGGGGTGAGTATCTCAGACTGAAGTCTGGTAGCAAAGATGGATATGTACTCTTTTCTCTCTTTTTTTTTCTTCTTTTTTTTTTCTTTTTTTTTGAAATGAAAATAATGCAATAGGGAAAGTAAATAGCTAAAATGGAAATAACAAAATAATAAAATAAAAATGCCCCAATGTAGGAGCATGGTAGGATCAATAGTATGGTATCTTCGGTAGTACTTTCTGGAGGGTAACTTCGTCATTTCTTATCTTCTTTGTGGACAAGTCAGCACTTCTAACTTGATAGTTCTTCTAATAAAATAAATGCCCCAGTGTCAAGGTACAATGGAGCTTTTTTGGGTTTTGAGATAAGCACTTTGGGTCTATAAGTAGTCATGGGTATTTGGTGAGTTAGGGTTGAAGAAAAGGGTTGATCGGTACTATCACTGAACCAGGGAGGTCATCTTTATGATTAGGTCAGTTGTATACGGGGTCTATCTTAGGGTGGTGGTCGTCCTATCCCGTGGTTATTAGGGAGAAGTATGGTACGCATAGTAAGTGATTGAGCTAGTCGTCATTCATCAGTTTTCGGTTTCATTTCTAGAAATATCCTACAAGGCCTTTGATTCATCATCCAAAAAACAAAAATAGTAGAGGGGGGTAAGGCTCAGTGATGCAAGGAGTAGTTTGTATCTAATGCTTTCCAAAAGGGATAGGTAATAGTCTTTTTCTCAGAGGGGTGCGGGATGCCATGATCGAACTCTTTGTCATGCTTCGACACCATCAAAATCTTATATTCTATGGTTAACAGGAGTTTATCCTCGTCCCGCCACTTGACGATGACATCTAGTAGTATGGGGACATTAGGGGTGCCCTCGTAGCTTTCTGATACACTTCTAGTGATATCACCAAAGATGTCCTCACGACCTGCTTATGCTTCCCTGAGCTCATTGACTTGTTCATTCATCGTAATGCTCTCACTCGATCTTTTTTTTTACATGTAAACGCATATATTTTTTGAAAGCATCCTGCTAGCGTAAGAATAATGAGTTTTGATTAAACCTAACATCTTTATTTTTTTTTGCTCTAACGTCTCCTCCAATGGCGGGGGAAGGGAAGTGAGGATCGGGTGTTACTTATGCTTTTAAAGGGGGTTAGATAGGTCACTAGTCCTTTGATCAAATTGCTCGAGTGAGAAAGTGGGTAATATATCGGAGGTCTTAAGGATATTCTGAGAATTGAAGGTGTACGACTAATGAATAAGTCTTGACAATTACGGGAGTGGTATGTATAAGTATTTAACCACGGGATGTGATGATCACAGGGGGTTAGGGATAGTATTTTGTAAGGTACATGGTGTTCCGAGGACTAGGGACTTCTTCCCCATCTTGGTTTGCCAATTTATAGGCATTTCTAGGGTATGCAGCTGTTATGACCTATAGGCCTTCCCCGTTCAGTTTCAATTTTCCTTTCAGATGGGCGTGCTTGGAAGGCATAATTTTTTTCAAGACTAATTCTCTAATATTAAAGGTTCGTTCGAGGACTTTCTAATCATAAGCCCTGACCACTCTTCTCTGATATACCTAAGCGTGATCAGCTGCCCTTAGACGTGTTTCATCGAGCTGCTCTAGTTGTGTGAGTAGGGCAATTCTCCTCTCGTCTAAGGATAGTTCATCATTGAGTTGAATCCGTAAGGATGGTACTTATATCTCATATGGTAGGACTGCCTTCATCCTGTAGGTAAGGAGGTAGGGAGTTTGGCTAGTGGCCGTGCGAATAGAGGTCCTATAGGCCCAGAGCGCTTCTGGTAGTCGTTCAGGCCAGCCAGCTCCATTGCTTATTTTTACTGTGTATTTTAAGATTCGGATTAGCATTTTATTCATAGCTTCTACCTGTCCATTGCCTTGAGGGTAGAACGGTGATGAGTGGCATAAATCGATACCGTATTTCTTGCATAACTTCTTCATCTTCTCAGCAATGAACTATGGTTCATTATTAGTGACAAATATCTTGGGAACTCCAAATCGGGTGATGATATTTTGAATGATAAACCTCATGAGTGTTGAAGCGGTGATTCTGACGTAGGATTCAGCTTCTGCCATTTGGTGTAGTATTCGATTGCTGTAAGGATAAACACGTGCTTGTGAGTGTTCCCAACCCTGTCGATGAATGGTCCAATGACATCGAAGGCCCACATCAAAAACGGCCATGGCGAGGTCATAGTGTTTAATACAACTTATGGAGCTTTAATAAGTGAGATGTGTTCTTGGCATTGCTTGCAGGATTAGAGATAGAGGTGGCAATCTCTAATCATTGTCGACCAGAAGTAACCTTGTGTAGACACCCAAATTCGGCCCAAGGCCCGATCAGTCTGTACTCTGAGAGAGATGTACCCCCGTGCTTCCGATGGCACCATTGAACCCTTAGGAACCAACCCAGACCTTTAAGAATCACCCTAAACTCATTAGAACCATTCCCTAACCCTTAGAGATCACCCCTAAACCTTAGGATTCCTTCCCGGACTCGGCTGAAACCCTTCTGAGCAATTGATGGGAAGAGAGCTATAAAATTTTACACAAATCATTACTATGGAGGAACCCTATACCATTAGAAGGAGGACTTCTCCAGCTTTCCATCAAGCTAAAGATCACCCAATTTGGAGTTGTGGTTCGAAAGTTATGGTCGATTGAAGTTTCACATAAAATCATAACTTTTGCTCAGGCGTATGTATTACATACGCCCAGCAAATTTGGCCCCATTTTGGTCAGGCGTATATATTATATACACCTGGCATTTTTGGGCCAAATTTGGCCGGGCGTATATAATACATACGCCCAGCATAGGTAGGGCCCACCACGGACACTCACCTTCTCAGATCTCCTCTGGTTTTCATGAAAATCACTGTACATAAACTGGGCGTATGTAATATATACGCTCAGCTTAGCTACAGTAACTGTCATCAAATGCTCGAATTTCCTCCATTTGGTTTGACCTTTTGACCATCCCCTTGGTTGAGGTGGGTGTCTTAAGATTGGTTGCACCCCCTTTGAGCTTATTGGCAACCCTTAAGTCACCCATGGTCTCACCCCATCAGCTGCCATTGAAATCAGTTTCCTAAACCCCTAAGACCCTAAAAACCTAGAAAACCTTAGATGGAGGATTACCTAATTGCTAAACCAATTAGGTCTTAAGTAACCCTCTAACCCACCTCTTCTCTATAAATAGAGAGCCCCCCCTCTTCCCAAAGGGTTGGAGAATTAAAATTGAAAGTTAAGCTTAAGAGAGAGAGCCCTAGTGAGAGAAAAATATATATTATTTTGCAACCAAAATTCCAGCATGCTTAGTTCATCCCTTTCAAGCCATTTCAACCATTAGATCACCCTTTTTTTAGTCAATCATTGTCCCTAGCTTCATCCTACACTTCCTATCTACCGAATCCTAGCATTAGAACCCATTCCCCTACCGTTTAAGCCATATAAAGCCATCAGAGGCACGCCGAAGCGAAGGTCTTCCACTGTGCAACAAGGGCTCGTGAGCTCCGGCTCACCCCTCTCTTCCCCTACCTTCTTAGTGTTTCCTCTGTCCAAGGATTCAAGCCGTTACGCCACCAAAATTTTCGTTTGGCTCAAAGCTTGATAGGACCGTATTGCCTTCGGGCAAGGGGAAGCTCCGCCCATTTATTTTTTATTTTAGCCATAGATAGAGACCGCTACATGCGGGTTGATCGGGTGCCTAAACCCTTTCCAATCGATAACCGAAGCCCCTACCCTAGAGCCTTTGGCAAAGACAGGTAAATCAGAGTCATATTTAGCACTTCGGTGCTCAAAATATTAATTTAAAGGTTTCCCGGGTCACCAAAAGCTCCGGGTGGTGACTCTACATTTCATTCCATCGCGAGTGCATTGCCGCAACAGGTTCGAGAGAATCCATGGTCGCACAGATGGCGAATCTGCTGGGGATATCACCCTAGCGCTTCCCCTCTTGTTGGCCTTTCTTTAATCTTTACTAACCATTGCCGTTTTTTCTAATTTTCTGCTGCTTTTCCTTCATTTTTGTTGTTTTTACTAACATACTTACCCCTATGTTTTTTCACCAAGGATGGGTCAACTCGGGTGCTCATCGTGACTTGGGATTCAACGGTGATTCACTGCGTGAAAACCGGAGCAATAAAGAAGGCGGTTATACAAAAGAAGGAATTGAGTGTTTCTTGACACATGTTGCGTCTCCAGAGCATATTCATTTGGCGGTTACCAAAACCACGTCCCATACTCCCGATGATATACGCCTTCCTAATTCAGATACCACTGATATGATCGCCAAATTTAATGGCAAAAATATCGCCACACATCCTCCACCACTAACCCATCAAAACTAAAACCCACTTCTGGCAAGAACCAACCTTTCTATTTCAAATCCCATAACCAACTCCAATCTAAGCCCAAATTTTTCATTATGCAACACCCCACCCAACCTTTCCATTTCCAATCCCATAACCGACTTGACTCCTATAACCGACTCCACACTAAGCCCAAAATTTTCATTATGCAACAACCCAACCAAACCAAATACAACTCCCTCACACGAGAAACTCTCTATAAACCTCACTTTTAGAAATTTCAAAAAGCAAGCACGAAATCTGTCCTGTCCAAAACAAGTCAACATTTCAATGATCCCTACCACCTTAGATATAAGTGTTGCCCCCATTTTGATTGATTTTTATAACTCCTACACTTACAAAGGTATCTCGGATGTGAGGTCTAGGGTGAGATTCATCCTCCTAGTCTATTCCCCAGGTTTTTACCGCGGCAATGATTCGAGCCTTTTCCTTGGCCTCCTAGACCTCTTCCTTGGTAGGCCTATAGCCTAGGCCAAATTTGACCCACTGTCCACCTTTGGATCTGACTGGGTCCTTCTGTCCTTGCAACTACAGTCCTAATCCCTTACCTTTCTAATAACCCCATTTCTGGAGCATGGCCACGGCTGCGACCATTCTGCCACCGATCTTCATAGTAATCCTCTCGAGAGGCTCCAGGATCACTTCCGACCCATTGTACTCAAAGTTGAGGAGATATGTGTCTTCGATAGTGTGCGGTACATCCGACACTTTAGGTTTCTCAATGTTGTGGGTAACTTTCTCTCTTTCATCCTGCCCCTCGCCCGTAATGGTGACGATTTTCTACTCTAACACAAATCAAAATTTTTGGTGCAACGTTGAAGGTATTGCCCTGACCTCATGTAGCCATGGACGCCCTAAAAGCAGATTAAATATAGATTTGATGTCCATTACCTGGAATGGTATGAAAAAGGTCATTGGCCCAATTATGAGCTCAAGATCGACTTCCCCAATTATTTCTCTTCTCGTATTATCAAATCCTCTGGCGCTTGTCCTCACTGGCCTTAACATGGAAGGGCCCACCCCTATTTTGGTAGCAGTTCTCCAGGGGCATACATTTAAGGCAGATCCATTGTTAATCAATACCAAAGGGATCACCAAATTTTTGGTTTCTACAGTGATGTTGAGGGGTTTGGAATGACTATTTCCTTCTTTTGGCAGGTTAGCATCTGAAAAAGAAATGGCATTGGGAGCCAACACCTGCCCAATTATATCTCCCACTTCGTCCGGGCTTACTTGGATAAATATGTGTGAATTTTTTAATGCTCCCATTAAAGCTTGAAAGTGAAGAGGGGATGTCATCAACAAATCCCATACGGTGATATGGGTCGGCATTCTCTTCAGCTGAGTTTCCAATATGTGTTCTCGGCTCATTTTCTCCAACGGGTTTACTGTGGTAGCTTCCTTTTTCCCTTCCGACTGGACTGGTGCTGGTGTTTCTGGTTGTTTGGAGATTTTTCTCGGCCTAGTGATGAAATCCATTGCCCCTTCTTCGTTGCCGTCGATGTCAACATCTGTATGTTCGTAACTGAGGGGAACTTGATGGGGTTTGTAGGCTAGCCCCAAAATTTGAAATCGAGTGGACGTAGTCTCCAAAGGTGCTTGAGTCTGTAGATTGGGATGAGTGGATAGCACTTGGTTGACCTCTATGGAATAAATTGAGGGAGTGGCAAAAGTGGGCCATGTGGGGTTAGTGGGGATCGTGAACTGGGGTGCTGCGATGGGGGTAGATCATTGATAGTTAACCGGTGTCAGAGAGGGGTATAGGGCAAAATCAGCCATCTGGTAACTGGTGGAGACTGTTGCTATATGTGGTTGATACTGGTTGCTTTAGACATAACTGATGGGAGCTGGTGATGGAAAATATACCCTTAGATCTAAGAGTTCTATTTGTGGCGTAGGATTAGGGAAGTAATCAACCAGATTCAAGGGCTCAATCACCCCGATGCTTCTATCCTCCCAATCTCTCTACCTTGGTGATACAAACTCTTCCTGAGTGAGGATGTAATCTGACGGGTCAAACTCCTCGTCATCCTCCTCTATCATACTGACGGTCGGCCTTAGGCCTGCTCCACCAGAAGGATGTGGCGGTAATGGTACTTGGTGTATGTTGGCATGTTAGTTGGCTTGAGGAAGTGCTGGAGGGGTGATCTTGTCGGCCTCTATTAAGTCTTGTATCGCATGTTTTAAAGGGAAGCAACGATCGGTTGGGTCGCCTGGTCCTTGATGGAAATTATAATGGATATTTGAGTTGTAATTCATTGGAATAGGATTCAGCAGAGGTCGTGGTTGGAGTGCAGTAACCAAACCCTTCTCAATTAGCAATGACAACAAGATTTTCAAAGATTACCCTAAAGGTGTGAAGACTAGATCGAAACGGGCCCTTCTCTGTTCGGGGGTCATTTTGGCCCCTTGCCCATTTCCGATTCTTTGCATCGGCTCCCATTTGACTAGAGCTAGCTGTGCTGCCTTAAATTAGAATGGGGTTATGCTAGTATTAGGTCGCGTATTTATGATTGTCTGTACATCTGCCCCAGTTCTTCTATCGCTCCTCTATTCAGTGAACCTTCGAACCCCACTAGCCCCACCAGACACATTCTTGCTCAGACGCCCTTCTCTAGTTGTGTCCTCGCAACGATTGGCATTTCTTACCAAATCAGCAAAGCTGGACTGCTGTTGGTATACTAGGAAATCCGAGATGACTGACAGGGTATTTTTCGAGATTATCTTGATTTGCTCATCATCGGGTATCCTATTTCTTACTTGGGATGCCAGTGCCCTCCACCGCCCGAGGTAATCACCGAATGCTTCGTCGGGTTTCTGCTTTAGTCAGGCTAGGTTCGATTTTATTGGTTCAATGTCTATATTGTAGACATATTGCTCTTAGAACAGGTGGGTCAGATCCTTCCAAGTTTTAATCATGGACGGTTCCAATAAAGTGAACCATCTTAAAGCTAGGCCTGTTAGGCTCTTCTGAAAGACTTTTATGAGCAAACATTCATCCCCTCCATACTGGCACATGTCCCCGTAGTAGGACTTGAGATGTGCAATGGGGTTACCTGTGCCATTATACTTGTCAAAGACCGGCACTTTGAATTTCAGGGGTAAGGGAACTATGGAGAACAAGCATAAATCGGAGAAGTCCGTGGCATAGATATCAACTCCACCCATCTTCATCAATTATTTCTGGATCTTGCCCAGTTGTTCCCTTAGCTGCTCTGATTTTTTAGATGGTGGGGCTGGTCTTTTGACTGTCGGCCTCCATTCACTTTGTGCTGGTGGTGGATTGGTGATCACCTGTGGTGGGGGTGTGGGTGCCCCTGCGTAGGCCCCGCTATTTCTGATTTCATCTTTCTCATATTGCTGGTCTACATACGATGGGGTAAGGGTGAGATTTTTTTGTTGGTGTTGAATGGACTGGACGGGTGCTGGGTGAGACCACTGTACATGAGGGAAGTTCTGTGGAGTGATAGGATGAGTGGAGGTTGGATTTTGGGTTAGGGCCTGATGAGGCCGCTGTGCTTGGGGGAATACTTGGGGATGAATTTGAGGTGCAAGGGGATGGGTGAATTAGGGTTGATGAATGGTGGGTGCCAGGTTCCCGCCTTGGGCCGGGTATGAGGGTTGTGGGTGAGTGAGGTATTGAGGGACTTGTGGAGGGTATGGGCATGAGGCTCCAAGGTTCGGGCCTTGCTGGGCTTGGGTATAGAATATGGAGCTTGGATGGGTTTGGGCTATCGAACCTTAGTGGGTTTGGGCCATTGGGCCTTGATGGGTCTGGGCCATTGGGCCTTGGTGCCCACTCCACAGGTCCCCTGGTATATGGGGGCCCTGAACGGTATGGATAATGGGGGGTTGATGGGGGTCATGGGGGAAAGAGGCATGGAGACTTGAGAGTATATAGGATGGGTTTAGAGATGTGTGGTGTGGATGAGGGAAGCTACTCTGAGAGGCCTTCCAGATTGTGTAGGCCCGGACTATCTCATCCATCATAGTCATTGGGTTGGGTGAGGGGGTGGATGTAGATGGTCCATCCAATGGAATGTGGGGTGTGAATGAGGTGGATGTGTGGGAAAAATTGGGCATGGCCCTGGTAAAATTGGGCATGACCTGAGTGGATGGGGGGATATGTGGTAGGTTTGAGAAAATGGGTGTGGTATGGGTAAGTGTGGAAAAATCAAGTATATCTTGGGAGGATGAAAAATGGGGCATGGTGGATGGGGTAAAGGTGAAAAATTGGGTTGGATTTTGGGTGGATGTGGATGGATTTAGAGTGGACATGGAAGGGGAAATGGACATGGTTTGAGAAAATAAAGGGGAATGGGGTGTCGAATTTTGGGTGATTTGAGTGGTGATGGTGGATGGGAAAATGGGCGCACCGAAGGGCCCAACGATGACAAATGGGGATTGGGTGAGGGGGTGGATGTGAAGATTTCTTCCGCATGGGAATGAGTTGGGGAACATGGCGGGGATAAATCAGGATCGGCATACGCCAGATTGACTGCCCACGACATGGCTTGGTGAAGGGTGGGGTACGGGTGCCTCGGATGGGGCCCGTAAAGGTTTCTCCTCCTTCCCCTACGAGATGACGGAGGGTAAGGCGATGTCGTTATGCCAGCACCACAAGCTTCTTTTGGTTTTTTGTTTTTGATTTTTTTCTCTTGATTTTTTTTGTTTTTTTTTAATAAAGAAGATGAACCTTTGTGATGATAAGTTTCGGGGCCTTTGAATTCCCGTTTAGGGCGGTGTTCGTACCCTAAATATCTCCCCCGGAGGGATCCCAACGTGCTTCAGAAGAATCAAAGGGAAATCCTTTTATCTATGTGAAGGCACGAGAATCCACGCAAAAAACCCGATCCCCCGGAGCAAGTCAATAAGAGGGTAACCTCTTTCGACCGACGAGAGTATATTGGGTGTTGAAGAGTGCGGGATCTATCAGAGATGCTAAACTACTAAGTGAGGGACTCGGAGAAGGTGATACAAGGCCTCAGATTTGGGCTACCCAGCCCAGAACAGGCTTAGCGTGTGTAGTATATATGCTAGGCCAACGCTAGGCTAAATCTAGAGAAGCTTGGCTTAGCATGTGTATTACACATGCTAGATCAATTCTGGAAAAAAAAGGCTTAGCGTGTGTATTACACACGCCAGGCAAAGACAGGGTATATATTTATATTTTGACAGCAAACATCAAGCCCAAAATTGGTTTCTTTTTCTAGTTTTCTCGAAGCGATGCTTCCGGGGATTGGCTTTTCTTGTTTTTCCGGGTCCCTCCTTTCTGAACCTAAGAATACAAGGCTGATTAGGGGCTACTAAACGCACTCCCCCAAGGTTTTAAGCTTTATAATTGGATTGGTTAGCCACCCTATATACCTCTGGCGTAAGCGCCTTCTCAGATACTGGATGGGGTGGTACTTTTCTGGATCATCACCACTAGGGGCTGCCGCCGTACTAAGAATCGGGACGTTTGTATCGCTGCCTAAATTTCCAATCCTTTAAAAGCTACCCCCAGAAAAATGACGTAAGTCCCTTAATTCACTTTTAAGGTTCAATTTTAATTTCTAATTTTAAAAGGGAAGTTTGATTATGTTCAAAAATGGGTTGTGATGATCCCGTGCCACCTATACGGGCCGGCGTCCACTGATGGTATATGACTGTGAAAAAAAATAAAAGCTCACGTAAGCCCGCCAAATGGCTAAGGCGTGTAAATGCGCAAGTAAGCCCGCCAATTGGCTAAGGCATGTAATTGGCGGAAAGTAATTAAATTATAAAGACTATGCTCAAGTAGGCCTGCCAATCGACTAAGGCATGTAAATAACGAAAAAGTAGGGATAAGTAAAAATAAACCTAATCGTAAGGGTGAGAAAAATTGACAGAATCGTAGGAGTGAGAAAAAATAAATAAAAAATAAAAGAAAACAACCAAATGTTAGTGAAAAAAAAAATAAAAATGTCAAATTTCAAGGGGAAGCTCTATTAGCTACTCCCCAGCAGAGTCGTCATCTGTGCAATCGTGGGCTCTCACTAGTCTGTCGCGACGATGCGCACTCTTCACTACAAATTTAGAGTCGCCACCCAGAGCTTTTGGTTTCTTAGAAAACCTCAAATCAATATTTAATGCACCAAAGTGCCAAATATGATTCTAGTTTATCAATTCACGCTAAAGACTCTTGGATAGGGGCTTCGGTTATCGATCAGGAAGGTGTTAAGCACCCGATCAACCCACTCAAATGCGGTCTCTACTTATGGCCAAAAGAAAAAAAATAAAAATAAATAAAACAACACTTCCTCTTGCCCGAAGGCACTCCGATCCTATTTACGCCCCCCGCAATCACCGAGATTTCGATGGCATAATGGCGCAAATTCAAAGATAGAGGAAAAGCAAAGAAGGTAGAGGAATAGAGGGGAGAGTCGGAGCTCTCGGGCCCTTGTAGCACAGTTGTGGACATTCACGTAGGTGCACTCGATGAGCCTCTGATAGCTTGAGTAACCAGAATATGGGTTCTAACCTTTAGATTTTGGTGGCTAAAAGGTAGGAGGAGAGAGCTAAGGGATAGTGCTCACCTAAGCTAAGAGATATTTGAAGAGAGGTGGGGTCTAAATAGAGTTTTGAAGTTTTGAAATTTGTATGGGATTGGTGCACCAAAGGGGGAAAAGGACTCTCTTAATCTTTTCTCTCTTTTGGAAAATTTTCAAGCCATTTGCAAGAGGGGGGGGGGGGGGGGGGGGGTGCCTCTCTATTTATAGAAAAAGAGAGGGTTAAGGGGTACTTAAGTGCTAATGGGATTAGCAATTAGGTAATCCTAATATCTAAGGATTCTTAAGGTTTTGGGAGCTTAGATGTATGGGAAAAGGGTTCAATGGTAGATGATAGGGTGGGGATTCAAATGACTAGAGGGTAAATGAGGGTGCAACAGCCCTAATGAAACCCACCCTAAATATTGGGATGGTCAACAAGTCAAATCCAAAAAGTCAATTTCGAAGAAAAACCAAAATTTACTGTAGCTAAGCCTGGCGCGTGTATTACACACGCCAGTCATATGTACAGTGCCTAAGAAGTCCAGAGCCCGTTGGGAGGCCCATCTATGCTTAGCGTGTGTATTATACACGCTAAGCCACTTCTGGAAATAAATGGCCTGGCATATATAATATAGACGCTAGGTAACATTCTTCCAGAAATGGCTTAGCATGTATATTCTACACACTAAGCATGCCCACCTCCTTGAGAGGTTCAGCTAGATGTAGTTTTTGAGCCCGAAACTTCGGATTGCCCTAACTTTTGATGTATGACTCGGATCAGGGTGATTCTTAGCTTGTTGGAAAGCTGAGAATCTTTACTTTTCAATGGTATAAAATTTAGTTTCAAGAGAGGTCCCCGTAAGTTTTGGCGCACCTCTCTCTAACCATTCCCCGAGAAGGTTAACTAAGGGTTCGAAGAGGTTGGGGGTCATTTCTAAGGATTTAGGCAAGTTTCTAAGGGTTTGAGAAGGTTCCTAAGGGTATGGGAGATGCTATCGAAAGCTCGGGGGTACGCTTCTCTCGAAGTATGTTTCGATCGGGCCTTGGGCCAAATTTGGGTTAATTCTAATCTTAGTAGCATTCAAGGAAATTTACTGACTCCTAGTCCTGGCTCTATAGTAATTGTTGCCCCTGATGCCTCTCTTTCCCAACCGCATTCTCCATCAGAAAAACATAAGAGATCCTCAGTTTGGGATGAGATGGTGTTAGTGGAAAAAAATGGAAAGAAAAAGGCCCGATGTACTCACTGCAAAAAGGAATGTGCTTATAGTTATAAAACCGAAACTACTACCCTAAAAAGACATCTTAAGGAATCATGTAAAAAAAAATCAAGAGTGGATAAAAGGCAATAAATACTGTCCAGCTTACCTCCCCTTAAGAACTTTGTATTTAGCGAAGCGGTAGTTCGAGAGGAAATAGCAAGGGTTATTATCTTTCACGAATATCCGTTTAAAATCATAAAACACATTGGATTTAGGAGGATTTGTAGTAGTTTAGGACCTAAATTTAAGATGCCATCATAAAACACTATTAGAAATTAATGTTTTAATGTATATAAGAAAGAGAAAAATAATTTACTTAGTAAATTTAAAAATAATAGTGGTAGAGTAAGCTTTACATCCGATACTTGGGCATCTATCCAAACTTTAGGATATATGGCTGTTACCACTCATTTTATTGACTTTGATTAGAAGTTACAAAAACTTTTAATAACTTTTAATAACCTCCCCTCACCCCATACCGGGAATAATATTGCCGAAGGATGTAAGACATCTATATTGATATGGAAACTTAATAAAAAAGTGGGATCAATTACCTTAGATAATGCCGTCACAAATGATATGGTGGAAAGAACTCTAAAATCTTATTTTGTTCGAAAAGATAGCCTCCCAGGAGGTGATTTAGTTCATATACATTGTATATTACATGTTTTGAACCTAATAGTTAAAAAGGGCCTTGAGAATTTAGGAGAAACCATTCATAAGGTTAGGGAGAGCATGAAATTTGTAAAATCAACACCATCTCATTTGCAAAAATTTAATGAGATTGTTAGAGATATTTTTATACAAGCAAAAGAATTATGTTTAGATGTCCCAACACACTAGAACTCAACATTTCTTATGCTAGATTCCGCACTACCTTACAGAGAAGCATTTAACTTGTTAAGATATAAAGATAAAAATTATTAATTTAGGCCATCAGATAAGAATGGGAAGATGCTTTAATTTTATGTGACTTTTTTAGAATATTTTATCACATTACAAATACTTTTTGTGCAAATAAGACTCCAACTAGCAACAAATTTTTAATTCAAGTGGCTAAAATAAAACTTAATTTGAATAAAATGAAAAATGACCAATGTCAAGCACGTAGACACATGGCAATAAAAATGTAAGAAATTTTGATGAGTATTGGAAGGAGACGACAACTACTTCTACTTTAGTGTTAGAATTAACTATAATTTCTTACCCTAGATATAAACTAGTTAGATTACGAATAGCTATTGAAGCCTTATATGGGGATCAAGCATCCTTACGTATTTTGAGTATCAAGAACATTCTCTCGAAGCTTTATAATGAATATAAAAGTAAATGGTGTACAACAAATGTAATAAATAAGACTAAATTAAATCATCAAACAAGTGGTCCAACTAGTGTTAGTATGGCAGAAGAAAAATATGTGTTTGCTCAATTGATGGAGCAATGAATTATAGCCCCTACGATTATGGAGATCATGGAATTAGAAAAATATTTAGAAGAGCCATTAGAGAAAAATGTGAGTCAACCAACTCCTCAAGACTTCGATATTTTAAATTGGTGGAAAGTCAATTCAAGTAGTCATAGGTTTCCAATTTTAGGACAAATAGCTCATGCTATTTTAGCGGTTCCAATAACGACTATTGCTTTAGAGTCTTCATTTAGTGCTGGAGGAAGAATGGGTAGTAAGATTAGGAGTTATTTGAAGCCGAAGACGGTAGAATGTTTGATTTGTACACAAGATTGGGTCTGTTGTGATCTTGATTATAACATTGATACCATGCCTACGGTTGATTTCCAAGAAGATGAGATTGAGGATGATAAAGGAAAAAATATTGTTAATTAGTTATATTTTTAAAATTATATTTCACTCTACTTATTATTATTTTTTTTATTGATTTGAGGCAATAATGATGAATGCTTGTGCATACATCTTTTGGTTGGACAA
Source organism: Chloranthus sessilifolius (assembly GCA_021018995.1). Taxonomy (NCBI): domain Eukaryota; kingdom Viridiplantae; phylum Streptophyta; class Magnoliopsida; order Chloranthales; family Chloranthaceae; genus Chloranthus; species Chloranthus sessilifolius. Next base: position 148,310,598 of record CM037584.1, on the reverse strand, counting down.
ATTGGATGGCTTAATTCATTTTCAAGCAACCGTTGCATAAATTTTTAGCTACATAACTTGGATGGCTTGTTAATAGATTTTCAAGCAACTGTTGTCCGTTATAACTATTGTGTAACAAATTAAAATGAAATATTAAACAAAAGCATGTACCTGAGCCTCTATAATAGTAATATAATTATTTAATTAAATTTTTAACCTTCTTCAAACTTTTATTAGAAAAAAAAATAGCCCAACCAAATTTTATTAAAAAAATATCCCAAAAAAATAGTCCAACGAAATTTTATTAGAAAAAGAACAGTTGGAAAAAAGCTTGAAAAAATACCCAAGCCCGGCCCGGCCCCTACTTGGCCTGAATAGGTTAGGGCCGGATTGAACCCCAGCCCGACCCTAATCTGGCCCTTTGAAAGCACTACGCATGAATTCTTCTTGCGTGGAGAAACTCATATTTTATTAAATCCTTTACGAAAAATCATAATTAGAACTAACTTAAAACTTCGTACCATTATAAATAAAAGATTGAGAGTTCACTTTTCTCAAAACGAGAAGGGAAGGGAAAATGACTTAGACAAACTGACGCTTTGGATATCAACTTTTTCAACCTGAATCATCGTAGATCTATCATTCATGGTGTAATAGGTGTGTACCCATGAATCCATCTTATTCTTCTCAGATCCTATCGTGTAGGGTGCGTTCGATCGAGCATCGAAGAGTTAAAAAAAAAAATTATTTAAACCTTAGTATCTTAATTCTGATAAACCTGCATATTTAATATTATGTTCTCCCTTAAAGTTGCATGTTTTGTAAATCAGTTTATATTTTATTCCCTTTTTCAAATAATACTTTATTTGACTATAATATTTTATTATTTCTATTAGGTCGCATATTTAATATTTTATCTTCTTCTCAAATCTATATATTAATTAAACATGAATATCTCTAAGTATGATAAATCTGCATATTTAGTATTTTATTTTTCTATTAAAGTTGTATGATTTGTAAGTCAATTTATATTTTGTTTCTCTTTTCCTTTCTCTTTTCAAAAAATCACTTTGTTTAGCTATTTAATATTTTACTTTTCAATTAGGCCATAAAATCTAAATTATATATATATTTTTTATTTAAAAGAACATGGCTAACCTTAACTATAGTTTTATTCTATTTATTTCTTATTATTTTTTTGGTCTTATTTCGAAATCTTGAGATTGATACGATAATGAACCCATAAGTCCTTGTATAAAAGACATTGATTGATAAAGGATACGATGTCATATTTTAAAAGGGTTAGTAGATAGAAATCTATGTTAAAATATATTGGGATTGGACCATCATGAAATTTCTAGCCCGAACTCCCGACCACGAACCTAAATTTGCGGCCACAAACTTGAGATCGCAGCCATCGATGTACTGGTCTTGGTATTTTGAACATAACTTTTCACCCCGACCTCGGATTGACGTGATTCTTATGAAATTAGAAAGAAGACAACGGACTTTACAACTTTATTCCAAATAGTCATTTCCTGAATCTGATGTTTTTAGAGGTCAAAATAGAGCAGCAAGTCGGGTTCGATTTTAAATGACCCAAAGCTGCATGAATTTAATGTTATTCTCTAATTTTCATGACAAAACTTTATGTGTATATTATATCTTACTTAAGGTCTTTCGATCGATTCTGACTCGAATTGAATGTCATATTTAATATTAATTTCGATCAATCGAATCTAAAATCGATTGATCGATTCTCGTCTGAACAGACAACAAATTGTTTCTTTATAATTTTGCTATATCACTATCAGAACTTTAATGCCTATTAATCACAAGTAGGTTTCGATTGATGGTCGTGATTTACCTCACTTTAAATTACAATATTTTTCTATTTATGCATTAAATTATAGTAATATATATATAAATATATATCAGTTTTATCGTTTCAACGCGACTACTTTGATAACACGAAGTATTAGAAATTCTATGTCTCATGAAAATTAAATTGCGACCTTCACGTTATTGAAATCACACTAATAACTACAATATTCTATATTTGTATTGATATGAATGTAAATATATATATATATATATATATATATATATATAAATAACTAAATTTGAATGTAAATGTTTTTTGTACGCATGATAGTTTTATGTTTTTATATTGATCATGATATACGAGTTATCGATAAGTTAGGTCATATATACACGAGAGTATGAGATCATGACTACGTTTAGGCATGGTGATTCGCTAAGATGGTATCAAAGTGAAGAATACATCGTATTCACATGCCTCACTACTCATATTAGTATGAGACATTATGACGAGTTAAGTGAGTGTGAATTTATTGTAGTCTCATATATGGTGACATATGAGGTAACCCTATCACCCCGAGTTTTAATATGAGAAGATAAGATATGAGTTATGATATGAGATTCAGGCCTTGGGCCTTAATTATAGTGAGATTTCTTTTCGGTCACGTGAAACTTGAAATATAGGCATTCGTGTACGGAAGTAACTCCTCTATGGTGGTTTGGAACCTCTATAGTAGAGATATCTCTTTGCTGCTAGACGAAGTACATTCAAGTTACTACGGAACCATTTTCTTGAAAAACGTGATTTAGTGAGGTTATCCCACTATGATTGTCCTAGGATTAAATTGTAAGAGTATGTTATGATATGAGTATGTTGAAATAAGATAAGTTATGAGTAAGATAATAAGACATTGCTGTGTAGGCCAACAGAAAATTAAGAACTTAAGTTTGTATGTGTCATTCCTTGCTAGCCACTGTAAGGGCAATAACGTCTTACAACCAAGACGAGTCTCTGGAAGACATTAAGAGTAGCTTATGACTTATGCATGACCATTTATGTCTTCCCATTGAGTGGGGAGTATGAGTAGGATATGAAGGACGTTATGATATGGTGGTAAAATATTATGGGGACCATTACATGATAGCTTGAGCAGCGACTCTGGCATAGGTCGTATATGATTATGAGTATGTTAGTTATGCTCATACGATGTATAGACGTATGTATGAGAATAATAAGACATGTTATATTATGAGATATGATGATGTACATTAGAATATGAGTGTCTAAATCATTGTCATGCATTTATATTATGATTGAGTTCTATATTATACACATAATTGTTATTTTCTCTTTCTGATTCCATTGATATAGTATTATTATCACTCACGTGATGCACCTGCAATTTAACTAAGTAGAATGAGATGGATTGGTGGTGTATCCACTGAGTTTACGTAACTGAGTAAACTCATCCTACGAAAAACTAACAACTGCAGGTGATTATATCAATGGAGTGGACGCTAGCTATCATGATCCTATTCACGTTGACTTTATTAACTCATGGACGTTGAGTACCAGGAGCCTTGAGAGGGTGACGTCGTTAGTTACCAGGAGGGCATTGGTGCTGATTTTGATCCGAGCGCCGATTATTGACAATTGTAGACTCGATACTGAGTTTTGTTTTATATTGTTATTGTTGACTCTATAACCTCATGTATCGGATTTGTCTTCAATTTTTATTTCTCTTTTATTAGTGGTTTACCTGAATTTTATCGTATTTATTCAGTATTTATGGCTGCTTTTATATTTCACCTTTACTTATTGGCTTTCACGGATTTCGTAAAATCATAATTGCGTTAAAACTTTGATTATGTGTATATCCACTTATCATATCTAGGATAGGAAAAAAAAAAAAAAAAAAAAAAAATATATATATATATATATATATATATATATTGAAAAATGGGTAAAAAAAAGTGGGTGGTTCCCCCGAATTTATAATCCCGCCGAATAAATTTGTTGGCAGACTCCTCTCTCTCTCACTCTAATGCACAGGAGAAGAATAGGTGCTAGACTTGCCCCTTTTCTCAAATGAATCCACAAAGGCGAAGTCCTATTTGTCAAATGATGAACAAAGGTCAGTCAATCACAGCCCTATTTCGCACAAGAGTCAACTAATTGGAATTTTTGGCACGTATTGATTTAATCAATCTGTGTCTTCATTATAAAACTTAGGATTAAAATTGGATATAAGACAAAAAATCCCAACAGATTTATGGTAGATCCTCCTCTTATCACCACTGACTTTTAATCAGATGATAACGCTGGTTTAAAGCACCCGCCAAGATTGCGTATTGGAAGTTGGAACTCAATACTAACATATCCAAATTTTTGTTTGATTAAAACAATATCCTATTGGATTTATCTTTGGGGTACAGAAATCACGTGGAGACGGAAAACACCTTTGGAATTACGGCTGCAATTAGCTATTATTAGTTATATGTCCACTCATATCGAATACAAATCAACCATATCAACCAACGTGGGCCGATATGATATAAATATTGGCTGGTAGGGGCCGATAATTATAACAATCAATGTGTCATATCAGATCAAGCTGTGCCTAACCTGATATATATGTATAGGATACCGCCGACATTTAAAACCTTGATGTTCCACTTATTAGACATCACATTTGACACGTGGCATATATCTCAAAAAGTGAGATGGTTCAAAGAACACAAGAGCATCTCCAACGGTGTATTATATATTTTATCGTAACATTATAAAGATTTTAATTTGAGATAAATGTAAAGTATTGTATATTCTAATGAATATGTGGATATCTCGTATCCAATGTGGATATAAGATACTAACTTAGTATCCTATATTTTAGGATATTGTCATACTCACTCTAAAAGATTGCTTTCTTATCTCATCTCTTTCCGCAAGCATGCATTGACTGCCTTCGATCTATAGATCATTAACATATCTCTATTTTTTATTACATGTGGCACACATCTCAAAATATGATCCTAAAATCATGCTTGAATGTGATGAGTGCCACATAATTTGAGGATCACATTTTTGGTATGTGTGTTACGTGTAATTAAAAATTGACCATCACATAATAGGCCCACAAATGAGGTCAATATATGCCTGCCGGAAAAGGTGGGGTGAGAAAGCAATCTTATACTTGTACCATATATTTTATTGCTTTTAATTGTTTTTTTGAAAATGAGATATTCACCAAAGGCTTAAAAAAATAAAATACTTATCCCAAATTTGAGATAAAGGGAGTGCATTATATTTTATATTTTTTATATCCCAAATTTGCCACATAAGCAAATAAATGGGATACACCATTAGAGATGCACTGATCTAATATTAACTAAACAATAATAGTGCACCACGCTAGATACCGATAGTCTATGTTTTTCTCAGGTTGTTGAGTCATGCAGATGGAAATGATCATCCATCAGATCCATCAAATATGTCCCTCCATTTTGATGGGACATGGTCTACACATTTTCACCAATCAGATTATCCCCACCCGCTAAATAATTTTTGTTGCCCATGGATGATAACATTATTGAACAAACGGTCAAGATAGATTGGTCACCGGTCATAATTTAATATGAGAATTGAGCACCAAAAAGCTAGTTGTAGGTGGCCAGTCCAACTGATTGAACCTGATTTTGTGTTCAGACAAATATGGAGTCATTGAATATAAGAGAATCTTGATTATATGTTGTCTTATAAAATTGGAAATTGGGAAAGTCAAGATTCTCTCTTATATGATGGCTGCAAGTCTGATTGAACAGAAAATCAAATCCAATTAGTTGGACCTAATTATTGCCCATCTCCATAGTAATCAAGTTTGGATTCGACACATGATAAAATTCTGAAAATGATGTCTTTAAATAATAAAATAATCACAATGCATGAATTAACAATTTTCAATCTACTAAACACAATATTAAGTATGATTAAAGCATATATCACAATAACAAAAATTCTGAAAACTTTGTTAAATTTCGAAGAAAAAAAAAAAAAGAACAAAAATATAGCCGATGAATAAATGGAATATTCAGCCAAAAAAAGTTTGGCAGACTCAATATTTGTGCATCTCGGTAATCTTTGACCAATTTGGCTGAGGAAGATTGGGCCTTGAATTGGCACTGGCGCACTGGTAGGGTACACGGTACTAACTCTTAAATAAAAACAGGGCGAGGGACGAGGGTTGCCCACTGGTTGGGTCGACCCAATATCGTATCACCTGACCCAATTTTTTTCTGCATCGGGCATATAAACTTGACCTATCTATTCGGGTCAGGCATGAGAAATCCGACCCGACATAATATTTTATATTTAAAAAATCATGAAAAATAGGGATTTTAATCAGGTCAAGCATTACGTTGGATCAGGTTTTCAGGTCCGGTAGGGTGAACCATCGATTTGGAATGGGTGCACAGTCCGGTTGGGTCAGGTATATGCCATTTTCCTATTACACAAAAAAGTTAGACCCGCTCCGACCCGACCCGTTAACAGCACTACGAAGAGTGGAGAGGGAAGGCCGTTGACTTTGCATTAGAGAATCTTGCAACTCTCAAATGTAACATGTAAACAATCTGTCTTCTACAATCTTACGCCGTTCATATGAAAATGTGGACATTGCCATATGCACAATCTTCTTAACTTTTCTTCAAAGGGAGAAAAGGGTGATGTAGAAATAAAGTAAGTGCATCTAACACCATCCAAGGCCCGAATGCACACCGGATTGAAACCTTGCGTGAATGCGGGCACACCGTCTGTTCATAGGGCACCAACAATCTAATCCCCTAAACGAACGGTAACAAAATTCAATAACACTTCATCTGTATAATTGGGGCAACACATTAAACTCTTCACTCCACACATTTAAAACTTCCCATGTTCAAAACCCAATACAGAGGCCAATTTTAAATTCGTAGCAGTTAGAGAAGAAAAGTAGCAAATACAAAAGCTTTGCAGGTGCTATAAATGCTCATTAATGGCCTTAGTTGAAAGATAAAGCCTCAGACTCCCTTCTTTATAGCTTTTCACCCACTTGCAGCTCTTTCATCTTCATCTTCTCCACAGATCCATCTCCTCAACACCCTTTTTTCTGTGTATCGGAGCTCATGTACAGTGACAACTACAGCATTACTAGGTGGTCACTTCATTTTATTTATTTATTTATTATTTTTTTAATCTCTAACCACCTTTTGTATCTGGGTTTTTCTTAGATTTCTCTAATCTAACAGTTCTTCACATTTTGGTTCATGGGTTGCTCTTGCTTTTATGTTTACTGGAATTTTTTATTTTTTTTTCTAATTTCTAATCACTTCTGTATCTGGGTTTTTCTTAGATTTCATAAATCTCAATGGTCATGACATTTTTTGTTTATGGGATATATGGTCTTTTTTTTTTGGGGAATTATTGTATGGCTTTGATGGTTGGATTTGTTTATGTGATGGTTTATACATACATGGCAGGTATGTATAAGAATCAGTTGCAAGAACTAGCACAGAGAAGCTGTTTTAATCTCCCTTGTTATACATGTGTGAGGGAGGGACCAGATCATGCTCCTAGATTCAAAGCATTTGTCAATTTTAACGGTGAGATCTTTGAAGGGCCTGGCTATTGCAGTACACTAAGACAAGCTGAGCATGCTGCTGCTGAGGTTGCTCTCAACACCCTATCTACAAGAGGTCCTTCAAAGTTTCTAGCTGCAAGAGTTCTTGTAAGTTATAATATGTATGTGATGTATGTATGTATGTATGAAAGTATGAATGTACGTATGGCAGTATGAGAGTATGCTTGTATCCATGTCTATCATCTGTTCTTAGTCTTTAGCTACAAAGTTGTTGTAAATTCCATAATGAACCATAAATGTAATTAAATGCCAGCGGATGCATACACATATATGCATGTATGTATGAATGTATGAATTATGTATGCATGTATGTATGTATGTATGCATTTTTCAGCTTAGTATTATCTTTTGCTTCAAGGCTGAGGACAACCATTTAAAGTCTGATATGTATCGGCATATCGTATCGGCATATCGGTCCGGTCCCAGCCGGATACATATCAGATATATTGGATACGCATCACCCCAACTGCGCCAATATTATTGTACCTCTTTTTAAAAATATTTTTTTAACATATTAACAAATAAAAAATATTGACAAAAGGGCACTTTTTGGTACTTCGTCCGGTTAATATGTATATATATTGTATATATATTGGCAGATAATGACCATAGTGACAAATTTTATTTTCGGGAAAGATTAAAAATATAAAAATATATATTTATTTAATATTAATTTTTTTTTTTTAAATATTTAAAATTTTTTTACCCAAAACTGAAATTTTCCCAAAATTTTCGTTTGACCCCCATTTAGCGAAAATGGGCGAAATTTGTCACTATGGATATGACCTGATATGGGCCAATATATGATCTGTTTGACCTGATATGTTGACCCCATATTGAATGGGTGGGTGCATGGGTCAAAATATCAGGTTACCGATACGTATCGTCCGAGCTCCAAAACGATACGTATCGGACGATACGTATATGTACCGGTTGGTATCGGACGATACATTGAATGTATCGTTCGATACATTCAACTGTATTGAATGTATCGAACGATACATTCAATGTATCGTTCGATACCAATACCGATACGTATCGGTATCGGCCGAAATTTTGATCCATGGGTGGGTGTATCTGTTATCGGATGGGCCTAACTTGATACATAACGGCTGACATGTATCGGATATGGCCAATATCTAAAGCCATGGTTGTAAGTTTTATAATGAACGATGAATGTAAAAGAAATGACAGCTGATAAATACACATGTAATGTATGTATGTATGCATTTTCAGTTCCTTATTGTTCTGTTTAATGGCTAAGGAGACATTAGAAAAATCATGGCATGCCACTTGTCTGAAATACTTATTACTGATTTGTGGGCAAACTGTTATATAGGATGAGACTGGTGTATACAAGAACCTTCTCCAAGGAACTGCTCATAGAGCAGGGTTGAACTTGCCTGTTTACACCACAGTTAGATCAGGTCCTGGTCATTTGCCTGTTTTCACTTGCATTGTAGAGGTTGCTGGTATGAATTTTACAGGTGAATCAGCAAAGACCAAGAAACAAGCTGAGAAAAATGCTGCCATGGCTGCTTGGTCTGCCTTCAAACAATGTAAAATTTTATTTCAGTTCAAGTTTAGTCATATGGGTTTTGTTAGAAACAGAGTAGTCAGTGTTTAGGGTCTGGATTTGACCTTTTTAATGGTTATTTGTGCAGTGCCAAAGTTGGCTTCTTTGTCTCTCACAACCAAAGAGATAGAGAGCAATGAAGAGCAAGAGAGTGTAGTTGTAGCCAGGCTTCTTTCAAATTTCAGGCCCAAGGATGAAAGTAAACCAGTAAGATATAGGGATCAACAACCTCAAACAAGAAGAAAAGTGATGGCGGAATTTAGAGACATGAGTAGCTCTACTTCGTCTTCGTTTTCTTCTCATAAATACAGGCATTTCGATCTCTTATCAGACTTTTCTTCAGTAAAATATCAGCATCAGAACTGCTCTAAGATCTTACCACCACTCTCCATGTTGAAACATTCTGAAGCTTCTCCTCAACAATCCTCCTCTTCAATAAACAACCACCAATCTCTTTATTCACCAAATACGCGAATCCCAGTGCAAGTTAGAAGTAAATCTCATGAGGTCTGTTTACAAGAGATAAAACCTCCATTGGAAGAACATCAAAAGGATGAAGAAGAATGGCTTTATGGTGAATCAAATGCAACAGAAAAGATCACTAAAAAGGACCCCAAGACTTCATTACCAAGTTCTGTTTTCATTCCCAAAATTATTTATCCAATGTCAAATTTTATGCTCAACACTTCAAATATCAAAACAACTGTGCCTGATGAGAAGTTACTGAGCCAGATCAGAATTAGGCCTTCTAGACCTCCTACAATGATCAATTGTGGCGAATTGAATGGAATTGCCCCTGCGGTTCATATTCGATCGGTCATACCAGTTTGTGCTGCGCCTCCCATTAGGCCTCCTCCAGTGACACATGGTGCAGTGACACCGAAGAAAGAAGCCTCAATCTCAACCTCAGCATCTCCAAGAACAAAAGAAGAGATCTCTGCAGCCCGTTTAAAGCTCATTAAGCTTCAATTATAAGAAAATACCAGATGCCCATCATCTGTTTTTACCTAATGATCATAAATTCTTTAAGTTTTGTTTGATGGGTCTTTTACTAACCCTGGTATGTTTCCTAAGCCATGATTTTGGCTGGGCAGTGTATGAAGATATGAAGATCTGTTCCTTGGTGATATTTTGTTACAGATGTGATGACTTTTTGAATCTGAGTGAAGTTTCTATGAAGAAACCAGATAAATAAATAATCATTTTTGGAACCATAATCATCAAATACTTGGAATTTTTTTTTTTTTTTTTTTGTAGATAAATTATAATTTTATTGAAAGCCAAAGAAATTATGACAGAGAACAAGACCAAGTAAGAAGCTTGAAAAAGAAAAACAAGGAGAAAACAAAAATAAAAAAAGGGAAAAGAACTGGGGGAAACGTGCAAACTCCCCAGCAAATTTCAGTGGCTCTCGCGTATAGGTGATTGACAGTTGGTTGAAGGGGAAACGGATGACTACAAATTAATCGCACAAGAGACGTCGGTAATGAGAATGACACTATGCTTAAATTTTCCGTCAAAGATCCTGGAATTCAACTGTTTTCCAAATAGTGGAGAAGATGGCGATAAGAAGTAAATTGTATAAAGGGGTAGATTTCTTGATGAGAATGTCGCTGAATTTGCTTGAAAATTTGGAATGATGTGTCATTTACTAAGCTTGGGTTTGTGTTTTAATCCACATGTTCTTCCTCTGGGTATTCATGGTGCTTGTTCTTATTTTATTTCTGTGATGTTATACTAGCTTTTACACTTCAATAAGGTTGATGGTCTACCAATCGATGGGTCAGTATGTATGATGAAATGCGCAGCCACTTCTTAAGGTTAGGGTCTAGGGTTTAGGCTTGAGATGATGAGCGTACCATTAGACAGACAGTATATTTTTATCCCAGTGATACGGATCTCCAAAATATGCCCCTAAATCTTATGGTGTGCTCAAATGAGATTGTAGGGCCATGTTTTGGGGATTTGTACCACGTGAAATAAAAAAGACCATCGGATGGCAAGATCAAGGTCTCAAGGTCTATTGTGTGGAAGATGGAGGGAAAAAATGATCTGCATCATCTGATTAGATGCAGTCAACGGGTTCGGGGGTTTCAAATGTAGGCACCCTCAGAAATTGCGTCAGCGCCAACAGAGGTACCCTTGGATGAAAATGACTACCCGTTCCCAAAACTAGTGTCCATTACACCCATTGATTGTCGAAAGTACAAATCATGGATCAAAATTTCGTCCGATACGTATCGGTATCGGACCCGAACAATATGGTACATTGAAAGTACCGTATCGTTAATATATATGCATTTACCCGAACAATACATTCAATGTATCGTCTAGTACAGGCCGATACCGATACGTATCATCCGATATGTATCGATTTTGGGCTCGGACGATAAGTATTAATTTTTCGGCATTTTGATCCATGATACAAACAAAACTTGGTAATTCACTTTTGTTGTAGGCGTGTTTGTACTCCATAGGCACTCAACTCCATTTGAACTAGTTGGGTGCCTCCTGCTTGCACGAGGTCATCAATGATTGCCTCACCCTTCCTACCCTGACCAAAAGAAAATAAAGAATTATATTATTGCATTTTTTTGTGAAAGGTAAAAATTTTTAATAAATAAATTTTTGGGTGGAACACTTCTATCTTTAGGGGCCGTTTCACGTTAGGATATTTGAATTAAAAAGTTGCATACTTTTTTTCCTCAAAAAAGCTTTGTACCCTGTTTGGATTAAGAAATAGAAATTGTGAATTTTTTTTATGTCAAAAAAGAAACTCTATTTTCACTAAAAATGAAGATTTTTTTCTTTCACCAAAATGAATAACGTTTCTTTATCATCTTAATTTGAAACAAATTTGTTTATCTTACAAAACTTAACCTCACACAACTCAACCACTCTATCACCAATACTACTAGCATCACCATTTCTGCCGTCACCACAACAGCCCCATTTCTGTCGTCACCACCAGGGCCGGCCCTAGGCCAAGGCCCAAGAGGCAGCCGACTCGGGCTCCCAAATTTTTGGGGCCCCCAAAATTTTGAAATATTTATCATCTAGTTACTTAATACAATAGTTACTTGACATAATTTTTAATGTATAATAGTATTCAATCAATCTAATTATTTAATTGGTTAAGTGACTATGTTGTATTACTTTTTACCCAATAGGTTGTGGGTTCAACTCTTCTCAGGTCGGCTAAGTTAGTGTAGGTCATTGGTCAACCAAATCCTTTATATATAGGGACTAGGGTACCTCTAAATGCGCCCACGCGTTCTCTGAAAGCGCCCACGTCCCATACCCCTTGAAAACCATTGATTCCTTCGAATGAGATGATGGAGATCGCTTTTTACCTATCTTTCACAAAATAAATCTTTAGATTATGGCCCACCTATTAGACAATCAATTTGTTATTCCATGTCTCACAAACCCCCAAAAAATGACCTTGACTCCTATAGCACACATCATACTCAAATGCGATTTTAGAGCTATATTTTTGGATCTATGATACGGTGAATCACAAACCGACTGTTTGATAGGTGCACCATGATCTCCAAATCTATTGAGTGAAAGATATGGGTAAAAAACGATATCCGTCATATAATTTGAGGGACTCAATGATTTTCAAGGGGTGATGTTGGTGCATTTTGAGGTACCCTTATATATATATATATATATATATATATATATATATATATATATATATATTCTTATTAATTACCCCTAACTTAGAATAGCGATTTCAGGCTCATTACAGTTTCATTTTTTCCAAATGACCAGTCAAATTTGATCTACTTGAGGAGACTTATCCAATAAACTTATTTTTTAAAATATACTATTATTAATTTGTTAGTTGTGTTGTTAAATTATAAACAACAGAATGAAATATAGAGATATATTTGTAATCTAAAAGCAATGAGTATTGTTTCATTTGTTAAAAAAAAATATTGTGGCAATATTTTTTTATGATTAATATGAAGGAGTTGCCCCATTTTAGGAACTCGCCTTAAGCTCCGAAACTCTCAAGGCCGGCCCTGGTCACTACAACCTCCTCTACCTCCCCACAACCACCACTCCACACCACCAACCACTGGCACCACCAATAATATTAGCACCACCACCTCATCACTGTCGCCGCCACTATTGCTGTTATAATCACCACAACAACCTCCGCCACTTCACCACCACTACCCCAACACCATCACAAACACCCCACCACAATCTCATTCATCTCATGATGACCATCACCCCACCACCACCGCCACGACTCACCTCCTCAACCTCACGACCACTACCACCCCCACCTCCACCACTCCATGACCACTACCACCACCCAACCATCACCACCAGTAGCAACACCACCACTCACCCATCATCACTAATAGCACCATCACAACCACCACCCTAACACAACCATCGTCACCACCACCATAATCATGGCCACCACAACTACCTTCTGCACCATTCCCACAACCATCTGTTCGTGTGTGGCTATTATCGTACTTAGCCTTAACCTATTGCAAGCGCATAATGGAAATTGCAGCACTAGTATAGGATCGTTCTCACAAGGAAGATAAAAAATTCGTGTATTTTATATTGTGAAAACTTTTATTTATCTTTTAAGAATCTAATTGTGATTGCCCGGATTTCGACACTCCAAAATCCGTGCCATCAGCACAACCCTCAAGGCCGTGCCCTGAGATTATGTACGGAGCATTGGTATATACGAGCCATAAACTACAAGTAAAGCACAAACATCTACTCTAATCAAGTTTTCATGCATTTAAAATAAAAAAAAAAACTCTAAAGACAGTTCTAGTCCCATGCCAGTTCATGGGCATAAGAATTGACCCGAACCATCGGTGGTAACTGTTCAACCCAGATGGTTCACCAAAAGAATCAAGGTATTTAATTACATTTAAAAAACAAAGAGGTTTCACATACCAAGCCGTACCTAATACTCTCAACTCACTCTCAAAGTACGCAATGAGTCTCCTAGAAGAATTCCTCAGGAGGAGGCTCTGACTCTTCTGTGGGCACGTAATCCGAATCCACCGGATCAACGTCTCCAAAAATCTCTGCTGCCCCTAGTACTGGACCTGCGACGTATAGTCTAAGGGGTTAGCTACATCCTAGCTCAATAGGGAAAACACAGTGAACATATAAATTAAGCTCTCACATATATGTTAAAACAGTTTAAAGGCACAATTTATCTGATAGAACTGCTGAAAGATAATTGAAATAATCAGAAATGAAATGATAGATACAACTGTTACTTTGCATGACTTTGTTTATTCTCATCTTACTAGTATAGTAACGGATTCGGCCTAATCACTTAAATCTTAACTTAAGTAGTCCCCGAGTAATATAACATCGAGCCCCGATAGAATACCCACCATCGTCGTCTAAATAGACACTTGTTATATGTTAAAATTCAATACCACCCAGGCCCCTTTCTCTTAGGCGACGGGGTCTATTCTCAATTCAACATCCCTGGGATATGCTATAAATGTACGGTTTGACCGCCGTACCGATCACGAATATCCTGTCGAGTCAGTCGTGGGTATCCCGCCACGTCGGTGGAGTATTCTACTCAAACCTTAAATAATAAAAATATCGAATGTGCTCTACATATAGTTATTCACCGTGATTGTGCTAATTTTATTATATTAGGCCTTATCGCTCTTCTTTTGTTTCACCATTTGGTCTCATCTGTATCCCTGGGATGCTACTGGTTTAATGCATCATTCAGATGCCCATTGTTATATTTCTACGTCCCCTGGGGACTTCATGGTTCCATTTGAATTCACACACACACACACACACACACACGTTTTGGAAACACATTTAATACATGACTATTCTCTTGAAATACTCTATATATATATAATACTTTACATACATGATTTTGACGAATTAAAGTACATGTTTCAAGATATTCCCTACCTCAAAGGAAAATCCAACGCGCTCCTTTCTCGTAGAGGTTTACGCATAACAACTCACATCAAACCTACATTGCATGTGTTACGAAATTACTTAGAATGGTCTCTAGAACCCTTGGGAACACGGCTCTCACAAATTACACTAACAGAAATGAGAAACCGATTAATTCCTCGCACGAGCGAGCACTTGACCTCGCTCGAGCGATAAGAACGAGGTACTAAACCCTCGCGCGAGCGAGAATTATTCATCACTCGGGCGATTACTATTCATCGTTCGAGCGGTTATTATTCATCGCTCGAGCGGTCATAACAAGACATTCAGCCCTCGAGCGAGCGAGCACTATTCATCGCTCGAGCGATTATATCAAGTTACCTGGAGCTTTACGCGATGCCTCGCTCAAGCGAGCTTCTCCTTCACTATGGGTCTCGCTCGAGCGAGCCCAGAACGCAATTTATGCTCAGATTATATGTGTCCTCGCTCGAGCAAGCCATTTAGACCGCTCGAGCGAGCCACGTAAAAGAATAAGTGCTCAATCTGTTCGAGAACAATTTCTTTCATCATGTGAGGTTTTATTAATGTCAAAAGTAATTCGTCTAGTAATTTATACTCTACTTAAAACATACATAAGCACCTAAAACCATACCTCAATCGATAGATCTCATATAATTTGATCCAAGCTCCGACTAAATGCAGAAATTTTCAAAGTTCTCTACTGTTTATAACCAATGAACCTCTCTTCCTCTTTTACAAAACCCTCTCCTCTTTCTCTCTATTTTACCTTCTCTCTATCTAGGCTAAATTAGGTTACATAGGAGAGACTCTTCTCCCCACTTTCACTTATATAGTGAAAGTTAGTATGTTTCACATATACACACATAGTGTATATATGAAATTTTGGTTTCCTTGTGAACCACAAATACACGTGCATGGTATGTGACGTGCATGGTTCTCAAAAATCTGGGGTTATGACATTCACCCCACCTTATAAGATTTTCGTCCTCGAAAATTGACGATACCCTAGGTAGTCGAATACAACTAAAAAAAGGCCGTCGAATAGGCTAACTCTTACATAGTCAGGTAATTAACATATGGTCCAATGACCCGAAGTCAAACCTGCATTAAGTAATTATAATCCACACGTTCTAGTACGACCTAACCATACACTCCTCGTAGTCAACCTAAACAGTCAAGAAAATCAATGATAAAAATATGTACCATCAGGTATTTCCATAGTCATAATATCAATTGATCATATGATATAATATATGCAGATGTTATCATAAAGTTAACCACCAAAATTTTGTGACACTCATGTCACGATAGTATCCAAACCAAAAATGCCAAAATATTACATCACAAAACTAAATATTTCATTTCAATTTCCAAAAAAAATAAAAAATTTCAATTGATAGATGACGACCTAATTATCACCCTGCTCATACTCCTCATCATCATAATCATCGTCGTCATCCTCGTCCCCATCATCATCATCATCGTTGTTGTCATCCCTGGCAGCAGTGGCACCAGCTGTAATGGTCCTGGTAGCAGGACCCACACTAGACGCACCAAAAATAGCACCTCGCATAGCACCGATGCGCTCCTTGTACGTCTGCGGATAAGCATGGCCCATGAGGTCTATGAGGAGCGACTCTTGGAACCACTGATGTAACCTGATCTCCCGCCCTTGTAGGAGGATCTCCCGCATCATACTGCTGTCGGTGGTGGGGAAGGGCTGGTTAGACGATGTGGAGGGAGTAGTCGGTCCCGTAGATGGTGGTTGCGTCGCTTGCCGAGAAATCTGACGATCCCGCTTCCTGTTCAGACTATTTTGGAGGCTCTTCAGGTTTTGGCTCAAGTCTTGGGCGAGGAATGGAACGACATTATCGGTGAGCATAAGCTCGTCCGTCCTGATCTGAAATCCCTCTTTCCCATTTGTGAATCGAGGAGTCGGGAAATCAAATGAGCATAAGGTAGTCGGTTGATGGGTGGAGGAATAGCACCCCTTAGGTTTCTTTTATGGGCATGCGCCATGCCTTTGATGACTACCATCGGAGCGCTAAACCACCTGTTGTGGAAGGCGGAGTGCAGAGCCCGCAAAATTGTCTCGCGACGCACTTGGTCATGGCCAGTCGGGTGTAAATTTTTCTTAAAAATAATGTCTAAAAACCACGTGTGGCGGTAGTTGGGATCGGGTGATCGATTGGCCTGATGTGGTGGCGCCGCCAGTAATATCAGCAATGATGGTCGGGAAGCCTACGTTCTCAGAAAAAGGTGGTAGAGAAAGTGGGCTTGGGGTGTATGTATTTGGGCACTGCATGACAGTGGAAACATTGGCACTGCCGAAAACAAGTTCCTTCCCGTCAATCGTGACTAGGATAGTGTCCTCATTCACATTCATTTTAAGTGTTTGGTAAAACTGTTTTACAAGTCTCGGATAGTATCGAGCTCCAAAAGGTGTCAACAATGGTCGTAGGTGATTGTTCGTCAGAAAATTCGAAGTCCATTGGGTGGACGTCGGATCCCTAAAACAAGAGGGATGGATCTCCCATTCGGTCTAAAATTTTTTCACTCCCCACCAATCATTTAGTTGGATTAGGGTAGGAGGTGGGGATGGGGGTGGTTATGGTGCCTGTGGTGTTTGGTTGCGCGATGATGGCGATCGAATCGCCACTCATTTTCTAGGTTGGGGGTTAGGGCTTAGAGAAGCCATTTGATATCCAAAGAAATTTTTTGAATGAAATAAGGTAGAAATAGGATATATTCAACCTTTTGAAACATTCTTGACGGATCGGATCATCCGAATCCGGCTCGAATAGGACGGAAGAGCTTGAAGATTCAAAAGAAAATCCTAAACCCCCGCTCGGCAACTCCCTTCGCATGAAGAAGAAATAAATGAACAGTAATCCATCCACTTTATATACTCTGACCTCGCTCGAGCGGTCGTTAATCCTCGCTCGAGCGACCAATAGGCCTCGCTCGAGCGACAAAGAGTTCTCGCACGAGCGAGCCCAGAATGCCTTCTGTGATTTTATGTTGCTCGCTCGAGCGAGCATAAGTTGTCGCTCGAGCAAACCCAGAAACGTTTTTCTAGTGCTCTTAAGCTCGTATTTATCACTAGCCTGCTTTAACATTTAGGACATCTCTCACACCTAGTTTCCTATGTCGTACCTTTGGAATTTTTCACACGAAATGTTGGTTTTAACAAAAATTGAAGTTAATATGCTAAAATTTTCAATCAAATTCATTCATTCATTTCAAAATAGAAATCTTTATACTGCCACACTATTACCTATTGTCATTTTGAAGAAAACTAATTAGTTAGCATTCTCGAACAAGTTGGGATATTGTTCACTGACATTCGCCTCACGTTCCCACGTTGCTTCCTCGGCCAGATGATTCTTCCATCGAACAAACACTAAGGGAATAACTTTGGTGCATAGCACTTGTTCCTTTCTATCCAATATATTTGTCGGTTCTTCTATCATGCTCATATCCTCGTGCATCTCCAATGGTAGACCTTCCAAAATGTGGGAAGGGTCACCCACATACTTTCTGAGTGTAGAAATGTGGAAAACGTTATGTACTCGATCGAAAACTGGTGGTAATCTAATGCGATATGCGACTTCGCCCACCCGACCCAAAATCTCGAAGGGTCCAAGATAACGGAGACTTAGTTTCCCTCTCTTTCCAAATCTCATCACGCCTTTCATAGGCGACACCTTTACAAACACGTGTTCACCCACCTTGTAGTTCACACTGGCCCGTTTGATATTGGCGTAGCTTTTTTGCCTGCTTTGAGCCATCTTTAGTCTTTCTCTGATCATACGGACAACGACGATGTTATCTTCAAGCAACTCGGGTCCCAAACCAAAATTTTTGCCGGTTTCTTCCCAATTGATGGGCGATTTACATCGCCTTCCGTACAAGGCTTCATACGGTGCCATTCCAATGCTCGTCTGGAAACTGTTGTTGTACGCAAACTCGATCAACGGTAGGTGCTGATTTCACGATCCTTACAGCTCTAACATACACCCTCTGAGCATGTCTTCTATTACCTGATTTACTTGCTTTGTTTGCCCATCTGTTTGCGGATGGAAAGCTGAACTGAAGTCCAGTCATGTTCCCATTCCTTCTTGAAATTTCTTCCAAAATTTTGACGTGTTTAATGGATCACGATCAGAAATGATACAGCTTGGAATTCCGTATAGGCGTACTATCTCCATATATAATTCTGCGAGTTTTCCTACCGTGTACATCATGTTGTAAGGTAGGAAGTGTGCTGACTTGGTCAATCGGTCCACGATTACCCAAATGGCATTATATCTCTTTGCAGTGCGCGGTAGTCCAACGATGAAGTCCATAGAGATTGATTCCCATTTCCACTCTGGTATTGGCTGAGGTTGTAATAACCCCGCAGGGTGTCTATGATCGATCTTCACTTACTGACATATCAAGCACCGTGAGACGTACTCTGCCACATCTTGCTTCAGACCTCTCCACCAATAATTCCTTTTTAAATCTTGGTACATCTTCGTGCTGCCGGGGTGGATAGCATAATTTGATTTGTGAGTCTCATCGAGAATAGTTCGTCGCAGATCGACATTGTCTGGAACACAAAGTCAACCCTTGAACAATAAGGAACCGTCCTCCTTGATTGAGAAATCTGACCTGATGCCTTTCGTTACATCTTGACGGATCTTGGTTAGTACCGGATCTTTCATCTGTAGTTCGCGTATGTGTTCAAATATCTCCGGTCTCACTGATATGTTAGCCAAAAAGGCTCCTGTAGCTTGCGACTCGATGTTTGCACCATATAATACCAGATCTTCAAATAACTTCCATCGGTGCATACCCAAAATCAAACTAGCCAACTGCGCTGAATTCTTTCGACTCAAGGCATTGGCTACCACATTAGCCTTGCCTGGATGATATTGTATGGAACAGTCATAGTCCTTGAGGAACTCCATCCATCTACGCTACCTCATGTTGAGTTCTTTCTGTGTAAACAGGTATTCGAGGCTCTTATGGTCGGTGAAGATTTCAAAAGTCTCTCTGTATAAATAATGTCGCCAAATCTTCAACGCAAATATGACCACTGCTAGTTCTAGATCATGTGTTGGATAGTTCTTCTCATGCTCTTTCAACTGTCTTGACCCGTAAGCTATTACCTTTTGGTGTTGGTTGAGCACGCAACCCAAACCATTATATGAAGCATCACTGTAGACCGCGAATCCTCCACTGCCTGAAGAAAATGCTAAAATTGGAGCTGAAGTGAGTCTCGTTTTGAGTTCTTGAAAACTCTTCTCGCACGCTTCACTCCACTCAAATCTTGAATCCTTTCTTGTAAGTCTCGTAAGAGGTCCCGATATCTTTGAAAACCCCTCAACGAAACATCGATAACAGCCTGCTAGTCCAAGAAAACTACAGACATCGCTCACAGTCTTTGGTTGCTCCCAGTTTACTACTGCCCCGATCTTAGCCGGATCTATTGTGACACCATGCTTTGAGACGACATATCCCAAAAAGCTAACCTCTTCTAACCAAAACTCACATTTACTGAGTTTGGCGTATAATTAGTGTTCACGTAAAGTTTGCAGAGTGACTCGCAAGTGTTCTTCGTGTTCCATTTTCGATTTAGAGTATATCAGAATGTTGTCAACGAACACGACGACGCAGGAGTCCAGGTGTGGCTTAAACACCCGATTCATTAAATCCATAAACGACGCCGGTGCGTTCGTCAACCCAAACGGCATCACTAAAAATTCATAGTGTCCATACCATGTTCTGAATGCAGTCTTCTGAATGTCCTCGGCCTTGACTCTCAACTAATGGTATCCAGATCTCAAATCGATCTTGGAAAAGTACTTCGCCCCTTGCAACTGATCGAACAAGTCATCTATTCTTGGCAAAGGGTATCAATTCTTCACAGTGAGTTTGTTCAATCGCCGATAGTCAATGCACAACCGCATTGACCCATCTTTCTTTTTCACAAACAAGACCGGTGCTCCCCATGGAGACACGCTCGGTCTTACAATCCCTTTATCCATGAGCTCTTGTAACTGCTCTTTCAACTCCTTCAACTCAGCAGGAGCCATCCTGTATGGTGCTTTCGAAACAGGCTCCATTCCTGGTGCTAAGTCGATAGCAAATTTCACTTCTCTCTCTGGAGGTAATCCCGATAATTCCTCTGGAAATATGTCTTCGAATTCTCGCACTACTGCTATCTCGGAAATAACATTCTTTTCTTTTTTATCTCCCTTCAGGAATGCCAAATAACCGCTACACCCCTTTTTGATCAAATGTTAGGCTCTGACTGTAGAGATGAGTGGCACCTATGTCGATCTCTCTCCTCGAAATCGAAACGATCTCCTTGTGTTAGGTCGAAAAATGACAACCTTGTTCTTGCAATCCACTGTCGCACAATGATGAGACAACCAATCCATGCCAAGGATTGCATCGAATCCTTGCATGTCCAATAATATTAGTTGTGCGTCTAATTCATAGATGTCGCCATCCCGAACGCCCACTACCACTGATTTGCAGACTAACTCTGTGTCCACTAATTTTCCCGTTGTGATAGACACTGATAAAATAAAGTCTAGTGTCTCCGGAACAATCTTCATTTTCCTTACAAATCTAGGAGTAATAAAGGAGTGGGTAGATCCTGGGTCTATCAACACTCGTGCGTCACGTCCTACATAGCATCCTTTTTCATAGACTTGTAACGTACTTATAACACATATACATATATAGCACATACTTTATTTAGAATTTTCTAACGTACAAAAATGAGTCTACACGTTGTTCTAACGAATGCACCTTCTCTACCTAAAATTGTATTAAATTGAAATTCTTTATTTAAAAGGAATCTCGCCTTGGATGACGTCATGTACGCTCCCTGCTTTTTGGGTGGTGACTGCATAGACCCTCCCTTGAACGACTGGTTTTCGTGATTGAATAGGTAGTGGCATAGAAGCTGAGGCCATCTTCTCCTTAATTGCCTTAGGGCAATCTCTAATCACGTGGCCCATCTTGCCACATTTAAAATAGCCTCGCATTCCTTGCCTGCAATCCGCCGTTTTGTGGGACTTGCCACACTTGGCACAAGTCTCTCTTGGTGTTGAAAAAGCAGCTCGTGAAAAATCTTGTGTAACTGTGGCTCCAGTGAAAATTGCAGGAGTCTCATACCTCATCGGTCTCCCTGACGCCAGCAATGGAAATCTTTGATGAGTGGTCTGTTGTGCGGCTCTGCCATACCCTGTTTGGAACGGTTGTCTTTGATTCGGTGCTACGAACCTCGGCTTCTTATTCATCGGTTCATAACTCCCAGTCCTGCCTTGATCTACGCTTCCTCTTCCCTGCTGTTCTCTTTGACGGTATCTGTTATTATTTTCTTCTTCAACCACTAATGCCTTACTCATGACCTCTCCATAGGTCTTTAGCTAAAATGGTGCAACTCCTCCTCGGATGTCCGACCTTAGGTCCTGTTGGAACCTCTTCGCTTTCATCACATCAGAAATCACGTAGTCTAGAGCGAAACGAGCAAGCCTCATAAATTCTATTCCGTACTCTCTTACGGTCATCTTTCCTTGCATGAGTTGTAAAAATTGGGTCTCTATTTGATTCCTCACAACTTCTGAAAAGTACTGTTTATTGAACTCTTCAACGAATTCATCCCATGTCCAGGGCATATTTGGAGTTTCCTGAGCCCTAGTCCGTGAAACAGACTTCCACCAAGGTCCGGCCTCCACATCTAGCATGTAAGCTGCCCAACGGACGCTCTCGTCTTCTGTGCATGTCAGTATGCTAAATACCTTCTCCATTTCACTCAGCCAATTTTCAGCTGCCATGGTGTCTGCCTGCCCTGAAAAGCTAGGAGGTCTCATCCTCCTGAATTTGGTAAATGCTGAAGCTACTGGTAGTGTAGGCCCTACTGGAGGCGTAGGTGTCTGATGTTGCTCTGGGGCGGCATGAGCGGCCAAGGATGCTGCCTGTTGTGCCATGGCAGCTGCCATGGTTTCCATAGCATGCATCATCCTTTGACGCTCCTCTCTCTCTTCATTTCTTTCTCTCACTCTATCTTATTCTCTCTGATCTCAATCCTGATGGTCTCGATCCTGATTTTCTGCTTGATTTTGGTTCTCTTCTTGGCCACTACCCTCGGGAACCTCCCTATTTCCCAATGGCACTCTGTTCGTAGGCAAGATGAACTCATCTCTACTGTGTAAATTCCTATCATGACCACCCTTGGGTCGGCCTCTTCCCCTAGGAAACATAACGGTCTGCATGAGAAACCATGATTTCGTTAGCAGAAGTCCCTATGCTCTGACAAAAGGAATGATTGTCAGAATTCTAAAAGAAATGGCTTTGATACTAACTGTGACAGCCCAAATTTTGGCACCCCAAAACCCGTGCCATCAGCACGACCGTCAAGGCCGTGCCCTGAGATTCTGTACGGAGCATTGGTATATACGAGCCATACACTACAAGTAAAGCACAAACATCTACTCTAATCAAGTTTTCATGCATTTAAAATAAAAAAAAACTCTAAAGACAGTTCTAGTCCCATGCCAGTTCATGGGCATAAGAATTGACCCGAACCATCGGTGGTAACTGTTCACCCCAGATGGTTCACCAAAAGAATCAAGGTATTTAATTACATTTAAACAAAAAGAGGCTTCACATACCAAGCCGTACCTAATACTCTCAACTCACTCTCAAAGTACGCAATGGGTCTCCTAGAAGAATTCCTCAGGAGGAGGCTCTGACTCTTCTGTGGGCACGTAATCCGAATCCACCGGATCAACGTCTCCAGAAATCTCTACTGCCCCTAGTACTGGACCTGCGACGTATAGTCTAAGGGGTTAGCTACATCCTAGCTCAATAGGGAAAACACAGTGAACATATAAATTAAGCTCTCACATATATGTTAAAACAGTTTAAAGGCACAATTTATCTGATAGAACTGCTGAAAGATAATTGAAATAATCAGAAATGAAATGATAGATACAACTGTTACTTTGCATGACTTTGTTTATTCTCATCTTACTAGTATAGTAACGGATTCGGCCTAATCACTTAAATCTTAACTTAAGTAGTCCCCGAGTAATATAACATCGAGCCCCGATGGAATACCCACCATCGTCGTCTAAATAGACACTTGTTATATGTTAAAATTCAATACCACCCAGGCCCCTTTCTCTTAGGCGACGGGGTCTATTCTCAATTCAACATCCCTGGGATATGCTATAGGTGTATGGTTTGGCCGTCGTACCAGTCACGGATATCCTGCTGAGGTTAGTCGTGGGTATCCCGCCACGCCGGTGGGGTATTCTACTCAAACCTTAAATAACAAAAATATCGAATGCGCTCTACATATAGTTATTCACTGTGATTGTGCTAATTTTATTACATTAGGCCTTATCGCTCTTCTTTTGTTTCACCATTTGGTCTCATCTTCATCCCTGGGATGCTACTGGTTTAATGCATCATTCAGATGCCCATTGTTATATTTCTACGTCCCCTGGGGACTTCATAGTTCCATTTGAATTCAAACACACACACACATGTTTTGGAAACACATTTAATACATGACTATTCTCTTGAAATACTCTACATATTTAAAATACTCTACATACATGGTTTTGATGAATTAAAGTAGATGTTTCAAGATATTCCCTACCTCAAAGAAAAATCTAACGCGCTCCTTTCTCGTAGAGGTTTACGTGTAACAACTCACATCAAACTACATTGCATGTGTTACGAAATTACTTAGAATGGTCTCTAAAACCCTTGGGAACACGACTCTCATAAATTACGCTAACAAAAATGAGAAACCGATTAATTCCTCGCGCGAGCGGGAACTATTCCTCACTTGAGCGATCACTTAACCTCGCTCGAGCGAGCACTTGGCCTCGCTCGAGCGATAAGAACGAGGTACTAAACCCTCGCGCGAGCGAGAACTATTCATCGCTCGAGCAGTTATTATTCATCGCTCAAGCAAGCCATTTAGACCGCTCGAGCGGCTACTATTCATCGCTCGAGCAGTTATTATTCATCGCTCGAGCGGTCATAATGAGGCATTCAGCCCTCAAGCAAGCGAGCACTATTCATCGCTCGAGCGGTTATATCGAGGTACCTGGAGCTTTACGCGAAGCCTCGCTCGAGCGAGCTTCTCCTTCACTATGGGTCTCGCTCGAGCGAGCCCAGAATGCAGTTTATGCTCAGATTATGTGTCCTCACTCAAGCAAGCCATTTAGACCGCTCGAGCGAGCCACGTAAAAGAATAAGTGCTCGATCTGTTCGAGAACGATTTCTTTCATCATGTGAGGTTTTATTAATGTCAAAAGTCATTCGTCTAGTAATTTATACTCTACTTAAAACATATATAAGCATCTAAAACCATACCTCAATCGATAGATCTCATATAATTTGATCCAAGCGCCGACTAAATGTAGAAATTTCCTAAGTTCTCTACTGCTTAAAACCAACGAACCTCTCCTCCTCTTTTACAAAACTCTCTTCTCTTTCTCTCTATTTTACCTTCTCTCCTCTTTTACAAAACCCTCTCCTCTTTCTCTCTATTTTACCTTCTCTCTATCTAGGCTAAATTAGGTTACGTAGGAGAGACTCTTCTCCCCACTTTCACTTATAGAGTGAAAGTTAGTATGTTTCATATATACACACATAGTGTATATATGAAATTTTGGTTTCCTTGTGAACCACAAATACACGTGCATGGTATGTGACGTGCACGATTCCCAAAAATTTGGGGTTATGACACTAATTTACTAGAGAAATAAGAGTAAAAGAATGATTATTTAAACTAATTATAAGAAAAGTAAATCTAAATCCTCCTCCTTCTAGATTATGGTCGTCAATCACAATCCTTTAGTTCTTAGATGCTTACAAAACTAAAGTACTATTACATTGTATCTTAGTCCTCTAGAATTTGGGCGTAAATCAAAAACTAGAATTTCTTAACACAAATTTATACTAACCAACAATCTTCCTGTAATTTGGGCATCAATCAAACTCAAGAAAACTGAAGATGGAAAATAAAAACCATTACACTAATATCCCCAAACTCTCAAGTTTTGGTATCAATTAAAATCAATAAGAATATGATATTTTCAAACCTGTAAAGTGCAATAAAATAAATCTAAATTAGAAAGCAAAAGTAGAACCATCCAAAGGGTCGATCTTTCAACTTCTTCGGTCTTAGTTGTCAGGCAAGATTTTCAGAAAACTAACGACGATTTTACTTGATAAAAAAACTACCCTACAATGATCTTCCAGAATTCTAACCTCATTAGTCAATTGATGCTGAAAATTAATTGGATGATCTTTCTCCTATGTTGAGCCCACTTATTTATAGATCATAAGGGATTGGTTTACATTGTTCTAGTTCTACTAAAAGAATATTATTAAAACAAAAGGTTTCCTAATATAACTCTAACTTCTAATTCTAATCTTCCTTGCTTTGGGATGATAGATGCACGCAGAACTTTTCTCCGTGACTTCAGTAATAGAGATCTAAAATTTTCTTTTATATCATCGCCAATCTTTTCAAATTCATGGGTAGCGAAACTTCTGATTCAAGTGATCTAATTCCGTGCATGGTGGTGTGTATCTCACGTGATCAGTAGCAGCGAAAGCTTTAATTTTGACCAATCGTAATTTACGATTGATCTCTTCTTCAGTATGATTTCTTCCTTTTGATCGATCGTATTTCTCCTTTTTTCCTCCAGTCTTTAGTGTCTCTTTGATGAATCGTAAATACGATTACTCTCTTTTATTGACTTCTTTCCTTCTGGCGAGCTTTCGATTGGTCATTCGATCAATCGTATCTCATCTTTCTTTCGGCTTATGGACTGGTTCTCAATACGATTAGTCGTACTTGCATAGGATCGTCTTTCTTACTGCATTTTGAGTTCACTTTGGAAAAGATTAGCACTTTAGCTCTTTTCTACCATCTGTTTTGAATATCTACGCATAGACATCTCGTTAGTAGCAAATTGGGGTTTAGCATCACTAAGTTAAGAGTGATAAATTGGTAAAGTACGTGACTGATCACACCCTCAAATTTAAGCTTTGCTAGTCCCTAACAAACAAGGAAAAATAAACTATCCTACAACTACAAATTTAAATGTCACTTTCGTAGGGAGCATGATTGCATTTAGCAAATGCAACAAGCCTTTAAACCCCGAGGTGATCCCTAGCGGAGGAGTTATAGTGTCCTGAAGGTTTTTAGTGAAATTACCTATAAACTTCAAATATTTTTAGATTTTTTAAAGATTTTTCTGAAATAAAAATATAAATTCTATACTATTTACACTAACTAATTATCAGTTAATCACTACATGGTTACTATGATTTTCAAATAATAGCAATTGAGATTTTCATTGGAATGCACGTCTAGAAGATCACGGAAATTTTAGAATTGGGTAACAACAATCTCTCTCCAAAGAAAGAATAATAGTTCAAAAGCTCACTTAGTATATAATTTTAAAACTATTATCTAAATTCTGCAATTTAAAGCAATGTATAGTTTCGAACAGTCAATTATGATACAATGTATAAGAGAACCAGACATGAATATTAACTGTTTTATATCATTAATGTTTGAACTTCTTCTATGATGATGGCTATATAGATGGAATCTAACTTCATTTATCATAATTCACATGCAATGGTTAACTAAAGAAAAATTTAAAACAAAACTAATCTAAAACGAAGTTCTAAAAACATAATTAAGAACTTAAAAAAAAAAAATTATGCAAAAACCAAAAATAGTATACATAGAGAGTGTGTACCCCCACCCCCAAAACTTAAATAGGACAATGTCTTCCTTGTTCGCAAAACAGGGGATACTCAAAAAATTATTGCATACCTAAGAGGCTACATTATAGAGAAATTAATTTTTACTCATTAGGTGATGACGGATATGGTACAATTGCCAACAATGGGGGTGCTAGTATGGCTAGCAGTGGAGAAGGGCTACTTGGCAATTCCTCCTCAGAATTGGACACCACATTGGAAGAGCTTGTCTCGATTCTTTCTTCTTCTTCTTCTTCAGGAATAGGTTCATCATCTAGCTCAGGCCTAACCTCCTTGTAGAGAGCATCAGTACTCACTTTCTCTGCTATCAACGTATTATACTTTTCATTTAAGGCCTGTAGCTCCTCCTCAACTTTTTCTTTCGCTTTCAAGTCCTCTTGCAGTTTACAAATCACATTAAACTTTTTTGTACCCTCAATTCTCAGCTTTTCTGCTTTTGCTTTTAATCTGTCAACGTGACAATGCTATTGTTGATGATTGTTTGTATCTGTTACTTTTGATCTTCACACATTCGGACTAGGGAGTCTTTATCTTCTTAATGCTTTAGTATCTTCCCTTCTGCTCCTGTAAGCTACTGAGTCTTCTCGTCCAGCTGGACATTGAAGGCATGTTGGAATTCCTGATGAGCCATTTCTCTTGCATTAGGGGTAGCAATGAAGGATTTGCTCCTATCTCTTAAATGTGTTGTTACCTCTTCATACTTTTTCTTTTCCTGTGCCCATGATTGTTGCTTGTCCTCGAGCACTCTATTTTTTTTTCTTGAAGTGTGGCAGTTGCTTTTTGGACTTTCTTTGTGGTCTTTGCTGTCCAATGTGCGTGATGTTCCCTCACAGCCCTTTGCTTAAGATTTTCTATTATTTTTGCCCATTCCCTGATTGTTGGTAGGACATCGAAGACTCTGTTTTTCACTCTTTTAATTTCTTCGATCATCCCCCTCACCATTCCTGGTACTAGCATTAGCTGTGGGGCATTTGCACTCTGCCATTTTTCTACTTCTAACAATCTCCTTTCCCATTCATTTTGTGTGTCCAAAGACATGGGAACTGTTGTGGTGGTGATGCGAGGAGATGTTTCTTCATTTAGCCGCTCTGTGAAGCTCCTTCTTGGAATTTCAACACTAGGTTCTGCTTCTGTAAATGTTGTCACCCTGAGTGGTGGAGTGGACTTGATAAATAATGCAATGGGGCTTAAAGTAGCTACCTCATGAGCTTGCTGGATTGTAAGCAGAGGGGAAATTTCCTCTGTCGTGGGTATAATAGGGTCCATAGGGGCCTCTGCACTAATAGAAGGCAATGTGCTTGCCTCAGGAGAGTGTGGTAAAGCTGGCCCTATTGGGGAATCCAAAGCTACATCATGTAAAATGGAGGGTTTTGGTTGAGGAACTGTCTCAGTCAAGAGTTCAGGCTCAATATCATTGTGATTCGTTCTTTCTTGGGGAGGAGTAGAAGTGCTCCCTCCCTCAATCTCTGCTAGCGTAAGAGGCACAATGGTGTCACCAATATTCTCAACACCAGGAGTCTCCTAGTTTTCAGTAACAACTTCAGGGGCTTCAATATCAACTTGTGCATTTGGGCAAGGTTCAGGAGGTGTACTGCTCGAAGGTAACCTCTTCTTGTTTGTTGGGTTTAAGGTCCTTTTGTAGACCTTAGCATTTAGTTCCTTACTCTTCTTTTTTGGAACCTTCTCCATAGGCTCTATTTTATAACCCAGGTTCATCAGTATGTTTGTGATCAAAGCTCCAAAAGAAAGGTCTAGCTTATATTTCTCATACTTTGGTTTGTTTAGTTTTTCTCTCACTACATTCATCACCACTAGGAGGTAGGAAGGAATATCAAACCAGAATCGATTGGCAATCAGGTATAGGGCCTTCACAAAGAGAGCCCTTCTCTCTGTTCCATGGCAAGTAGGATGGATAGTCTTGTAAATTAAGACAACTGTAAAATGGAGTGATAGGCTTCTTTCTTCCAGATATTTTCTCATAAAATGTAGCCTATCCTTCGAGGGTCCACCCAATAAATATGTTGCCATTTGTACAAAGTTCGGGAGGACTGGAGGTGGCATTTTCAATATATTGTGTACCGGATTGTCTGGATATAGCTCAAGTCTCTCCAATGGTGTGCAGGCATGCTGAACCAGTAATCATAGTTCTTGTTAATTGGATTGGAAACCCATCTATGATTATGGAGAGGATTGGGCCTTGTCCCGTACTATTATTGATCACTTTCTTATAAAATAACTTCACCAGTCTCGAGTAGACTTGTGTTGTTCCAAACCCTAGGAAATAGTGAAGTCTTGCATCTTGGAAGTATTTGATGGCCACATAGCTGAATTCCAACTTGTCCCAAAGAGCGACACCCACTGCAACCTTAGCCCCCACAGTATGTTATTTCATTGAGGTTAGGGGCCGATCCAACGTCCTTTTAGAGGACGTTGGTGTGACAGCCTGGATTTCGGCACCCCGAAACCCGTTCCGCCGAAATCCGGGCCGTCAGCACGATAATCTTGACCATGCCCCTTGGCTAAGCACGGAACACTGGTATATCAAGCAATATAAATGGACTGAAAATGATAACAATGATTGCGGAAATAATCTACTCTTTAAATACTGATCAAAAGACAGTTCTACCTTCATGCCCCTGCATGAATGGAGTACCGATCCGAACCATCGATGGTTGTTGATCATCACAGATGGTTCGCCCCAAAAGAATAATCTCATAATTTAATTACATTATTTAACAAAAACAAGGCTTGACATACCAAGCCGTACCAAACAAGCTCACAAAAAATCTCAAAGATGCACAACGGAGTCCTCTAGAAGAAGTCCTCAGGAGGTGGCTCCAACTCGTTACCAGGCGCAAGGTCCGACTCACCAGGGTCAATGTCCCCTGAAGCCTCAGCAGCTACTAATAGTGGACCTGCGACATATAGTCTAAAGGATGAGCTAAATCCTAGCTCAATAGGGAACAAAACACAGTGAACATATAGATTAAAACCTCACATATATTCCATGATATGCTTATGCATGATGTGTCTATGCGGTTACTGAGAAAACTGTTGAAAAGGAATCATATTTTACTGGTAGTTTACACGTCTTTTAATTAATCATGAATGACACTGAATAAGCCTAAAGCAAAACTTAACCTTTCAACTTAAGTAATCCTCGAGCAATATAGCATCGAGCCCCGATGAGATACCCTTCATCGTCATCTATATAGACAGTTTTTAAACGTATTCCCTGGGAATACAATTAGTACCCAAGCCCCTTTCTCCTGGGGATCAGTGGTGGGGTTTCAACTTATCTCAATTCAACACCCCTGGGGTGTGCTTACTGTGTACGGATAAGCCTCCGCACTGGCTTACGGTTTCGCCGCCGTATCGGTCACGGATATCCTGCCGCGTCAGTCGTGGGTATCCCGCCACGTTGGTGGGGTATCCTATCAAACCTCAAATAACAAAAATACCAGGTGCTTTACATATAATTATTCACCGTGTAAGTGTGGTATCTTATATCAGTTAGGCCCTATCAGACATTATTCAATCTTAGATACATCCCTGGGATGTATCTATTCACTTGCATCACACCTGATGCTCTTATTACTTCACTTCCTCATCTCCTGGGGATGGCTTATTATTAGATGCTCTTATTGATGTCACACACACACACTTTTCACAAAACTTTAAGCAATAAAATAGTTTTTAATTTGATTCTATATCACTACATACATGCTCTTGCGAATTAAAGTACATGTTCAAGGTGTTCCCTACCTCAAGTCTCTGATAAATCACGCATCAAGTCCCACGTGGCTCCTTGTGCCCAAGTTCACACGTACCACCTATGGTACAACATAACATATGCAACTCATCATTAAAGATGTAACAAGGAAGGTCCAAGACCCCCCGAGAATCTTGAAGTCAAACTAAAAAGTCACCAAAATTTAGGTCAGTCGATTAATCGAACTCCAAGGTCGATTAATCGAATCTGATTCGATTAATCGATTCCCAAAATCGATTAATCGAAATTAAAAATTGATTAATCGATTCCCAAAATCGATTAATCGAGGTCCCCATTCGATTAATCGAATCCCACATTGATTAATCAAAATTCTCTACTCTATCAATTCGATTCTCAGTTTGAGTAATCGAATTCCCAAAATCGATTAATCGATCCCAAATCGATTAATCGAGATTCGAAATCGATTAATCGAAATCCCATTTCGATTAGTCGATTTCCCCAGGTCACTTTCCTCCAGCCACTGGAGTTCACTGGAGGCTCTCAGTCGATTAATCGACAACAAAATCGATTAATCGAAATTCAAAGTCGATTAATCGAAACTTAGTTCGATTAATCAAATTCGGGCTGTTTTGACTTTTCAACTTCTTGGCGAAAATCGATTAATCGATTTGGCCAGATTCAGCCCCCTTTTGGGCTGTTCTTCCAAATATCTTCCTACTCTTTTTCCTTCAATTTTCTAAGCACTTAATCTATCATTTTAAACATTCTTGACTGAATTTAAACCTCTATAACTTATGCATTTAATTTACAAAATTTTACCTTCAATCAAATCTCAATTTGATTGGATCTAGTGGTTGGAAAGGCTAGGGTTCCAGCTTTGGCTTGAATGGATCCTTCGTGTCGAATCGGCCTTTTAAATGCTTGAATCCCCCTTCCAATCACCCACAATAACTCCTTGCATTAACTATGCTCTCCTTCTCTCTCTCTCTCTCTCTCTTCTTTACTCTCTCTCAACAACCAAACAAAAGAGAAACTAGGGCTATTAAACCCTTTTATCTCCCCTCTAACTTGTGTATTGAGCACATGCACCAGAAATAGGTGTATGTGCCTCTAGATTAATCTCACCCTCCACACATTCACTTAATTTCTCACATCTCATCCGTTCATCATGTCCTACGTCAACTAGTGAACTCTTACATGGTCAAACCTATGACCAGTCGGGCATGGATCCCGAGGTCACTGTTTAACGCATAATTTTTGGGATATTACATTCTCCCCACCTTGGGAATTTTCATCCTCGAAAATAACCCAAAGGTGAGTTGGTCTGGGTCCCCCCCCCCCCCCACACTCTCAGGTGAGGTGGCGCAGTCAAGGTACACAAGATAGAACAAACACACAGACATAGCATAAAAGATAACAGTCATAGAAAATTAACAAAATATATATATTCACTAATAAGATGTTTACAAAATGTTTACAAAAAGTTACACCACAGTACAACCAAAATTTTCCATCCAACCAAATTACAATGGAAAGTATGGTGGCCCAAGGCTCATGCAGTCCCCTCGCCAGGCTGGTCCGATGCTAGAGTAGGCTGCTCCATCTGAGCTGGCAGAGCTATGGGGGCTGGCTGGACTGCTGGAGCTGGCTGGGTGGTCAGAGGTAACGGCGGCTGCTATGGTTGTGCTGGCTCCTTTGGGGGTGGATGGTTGTCGTAGTCGATGGTGGTGGCTGTGGTTGCACGGTTGGCTCCCATTGTGGGGTGTCGATCGACGTCGATGGAGCAGAAGCGGAAGTACTAGGCTTGGCGGCACGCGGGCGGAAGGCGGTACCGGTGTGGAAGGCAGTATGTCCGGCGGTCCACGCCGCGTCCTCAGCTAACCGTCGTTGGTAATCATGTGGGTAGATATGCCTCATAGTGTGGTACATGAGGAAATCCATCCGACGGTTCATGCGTACATTGTTGGCCTCCATACGTGCCAACACGTCCTCTATAGTAGGGCCGGAAAGAGCTGCTGGTTGGCGACGGGATGAAGTCTGCATCGCCGGAGCTGGTCGAGGTGGGGGTGTAGCTGCTGTGGTAGGAGGTGAAATGATGGGCCGGTTCGCAGTCGGTGGAATAACAGGTGGGGCCTCCCCCACAGGTGGTGCTCCCTCGACGGGAAGGTCTGGCTGTGGTGGTGGGGGTGCTACAGCTGCGCCCTCAACTGGTAAGGCCTTCTTTAGAAGGTTGTAACTACGGTTCCACGAGGAGTGTGAGAACCATTTAATCTTGTTCGTCGCCCGCACCTCGTGGGGCGATATTGTGTACGCCGGAGTGGCGGAATAGCTCTCCAATATGCTCGAGATGAGCTAAGCATAGGGCATTTTTTCTTTGGGCCTTAGGTTGCCCTTCATTAGCTTGCCCTTCATGTACCTCATCCCCCCGAGAATGATCATGGTGGCATCGAACCACCGGCCCTTGTAGGCCGCATACAGTGCTTGTTGAACCAAGTCTACCCGCTCGGTATCGTGTCGCATCGGGTAGAGGTTGCACTTGATGATGGAGTCGAGCATCCACATATACGGAGGTAAGTCTACCCTCCAAATTGTGGTGCCCGAACCCCTCCTCCCCTTGGTCATGTCGCGGATGATCTCCTCGACATCCACCTCCTTTGGAAACGGTGGGAATAGGGTAGTCTCAGGGACATAGTCCAAATGGCACTCGACTGCCTCATGGACGTGGCGACGTGTAATGGTGTAGTCTCGACCCTCTATCTTGGTCAAGACCACGTCGTCAGTAGGGCCATCGGTAAGGCCCTGGTAAAACAGTCGAACCAACCGAGGGTAGTAGGTCCCACGGGTCGATTTCAAAAGATTGCCGAGCCTGGCATTTTCAAGGTACCAACGAGCCCAATTGGTCTAGCCTTACACATTAGGGCTTGTGAATAGGGTTGGGTCGATAATTAAATCGATCCCAATGGTATTAGCCTCCCACCACTCGTTGGGTTGAACCACATTAGTGGGTGGTGGTGGCATAGGTATGGATTCACGTGAAGGTTCACGCAAAGATGCACCCGTCGACCCGGACGTGGTGTCCGATGCCGATGGCGATGGGGTCCTCACAGGTGATGGGGTAGGTGGTGGCGGTGCAGCGTTCTTATGTCAGACCGATAGTTTAGAGGTTGCCTTCTTCGAAGACAAACAGGTTTTGGGCGGCATTTTGGTGAAAATTCTGGTAAAAGCTAGGGTTTTCAACTTGAAATTGAAGAAATACGCGATCCTAGGGTTTACCTTAGGTTTCGGATGTGAATGTGTGCAATTGCAGATGCGAAATCAACGAAAAAATCCAAACCCTAGGTCTCTCGGTCAGTTGGAGAAGAAGAAGAAAATGGCGCCCTCTTGCAAAACTTTCGAATGGCACCAAAAACCCCAACTCATGTATATATAGGCTTCGATTCGATTAATCGATTTCCCAAAATCAATTAATCAAGTTTCAAATCTAAGTTCAACCGTTCGAAATCGATTAATCGATTTCCCAATTCGATTAGTCGACTTCAAAATCGATTAATCGAAATCATAATTGTTTAAAATTTTGAATTTTGGAGCTCACTGGTGTTAGCCAGTCGATTAATCGAATTTCATTTCGATTAGTCAAAATTCTAAAATCGATTAATCGAATTTTACTTTGATTAATCGAAATTGTATGGTCCTTCACATTTTCCCAATCTCGTTAAGTAAGTCGATTAGTCGAATTCTCCAGTTCGATTAATCGAGTTTCCAAATCGATTAATCGAATTTGTCATCGATTAATCGAAATTGCACACTATTCCAATTGTTCATTTAAAATCCCTTAAGTTAATCGATTAATCAAATCTCAAGATCGATTAATCGAAATCCAAATTCGATTAATCAAAACCTAGATCGATTAGTGGAATTCAACATAACCTTAAATCCTTCAAATATCAAGCTCACTGGCCTCTGCCAGTCGATTAATCAAATTCCACTGTCGATTAATCGAATTCCAAAATCGATTAATCGAATTCCCTCAATTAATCGAAAATTTCCAAATTTTTCATCTGTCAAATTTTTTTTTTTCTCATTGGCTGATGCCAGCCGATTAGTCTACCAAAACTCGATTAATCGAGTCCTCAAATCGATTAATCGGTTTTACCCGACTTCTCGAATTCTGTTGTTTCCTTTTTGTCCTTTATTTCCATGGTGATATTTATCTTAAAATTGTTCGGATTCTCATTGAATATATTGACCAACTGGTTATCATTGAATTACATGAAAGATGAGAATCCGCAAACATTCTTGCGGTGTTACAATTTGGTACTCAGCTCGTTGTAAACAAGTCAGGGTATTGTTCTTTCACATCGGCCTCTCGTTCCCACGTAGCCTCTTCGGTCGGATGATTCTTCCATCGAACAAGCACTAAGGGAATAAATTTAGTACGTAGTACTTGTTCCTTTCGGTCCAAGATCTCTGCCGGTTCTTCTATCATGCTCATGTCCTCACACATCTCTAAAGGTTGACTTTCTAACACATGAGATGGATCATTCACGTACTTCCTGAGCATTGATACGTGGAAAACATTATGTACCCGATCGTATAATGGTGGTAATCCAATGCGGTAGGCAACTTCGCCTACGTGACCCAAAATTTCAAATGGTTCAAGATAACGGGGACTTAACTTCCCTCTCTTGCCAAACCTCATCTCTCCTTTCATAGGCGACACTTTCACAAACACGTGTTCACCCACTTTATAGTCAACACTAATCCGCTTGATGTCGGCATAACTTTTCTGTCTGCTCTGTGCTGACTTCAGCCTTTCTCTGATTATACGTACGACGACGACATTGTCTTCAAGTAGTTCTGGCCCCAAAATAAACTTCTCACCCGTTTCTTCCCAGTTGATGGGTGATTTACATCATCGTCCATACAGAGCTTCATACGGTGCCATGCCAATGCTCGTTTGGAAACTGTTGTTGTATGCGAATTCGATCAATGGTAGATACTGATCCCAATATCCTTGCATATCCAGCATGCACGCTTTGAGCATGCCTTTTATTACTTGGTTCACTCACTTTGTTTGCCCATCAGTTTGAGGATGGAAAGCTGAACTAAAATCTAGTCGCGTTCCCATTCCTTCTTAAAATTTCTTCCAAAACTTGGATGTATACAGTGGGTCACGATCTGAAACTATGCTGCTCAGAATCCTGTGTAATCTTACGATCTCCTTCATGTATAAGTCTGCCAGTCTTCCTGCCGTATACATCGTATTGTAAGGTAAAAAGTGTGCTGATTTGGTTAATCGATTCACGACTACCCAAATGGCATTGTGTCTCTTGGCAGTACGCGGTAATCCAATAATGAAATCCATAGAGATCGATTCCCACTTCCATTCTGGTATTGGTAAAGGCTGCAATAGTCCAGCAGGATGCCTATGGTCAATCTTCACCTGCTGACAGGTCAAACACCGTGACACGTATTCAGCCACGTCTTGCTTCAAACCTATCCACCAATAGTTCTTTTTCTAGTCTTGGTACATTTTAGTGCTACCAGGGTGAATAGCATAATTTGACTTGTGGGATTCATCAAGAATCGTTCGTCTTAGATCAGCATTGTCTAGAATGCAGAGACGGCCCTTGAACAATAAAGAACCATCTTCTTTCACTGAGAAGTCCGACCTGATGCCTTCAATCACTTCTTGATGAATCTTTGTTAACGTCGGATCTTTCATCTGTAGATCATGGATATGCTCAAATATCATTGGTCTCACTGATATGTTAGCCAAAAAGGATCCTGTAGTTCTCGACTCAATGTTTGCATCATAGAGTGCCAGGTCTTCCAATAATTTCCACCGGTGCATACCCAAAATCAAACAAGCTAACTGAGCTGAACTCTTTCGACTCAAGGCATCGGCCACTACGTTAGCCTTGCTTGGATGGTAATGTATAGAACAATCATAGTCCTTGAGGAACTCCATCCATTTGCGCTGTCTCATGTTGAGCTCCTTCTGTGTAAACAGGTATCTGAGGCTCTTATGATCGGTGAAAATTTCAAATGTCTTACCATACAAGTAATGTCTCCAAATCTTCAGTGCAAAAATGACTGCTGCTATCTCCAAGTCATGAGTCGGGTAATTTTTCTTGTGTTCTTTCAGCTGTCTTGATCCGTAAGCTATCACCTTCTTGTGTTGGTTGAGCACGCAACCCAAACCATTGTATGACGCATCGCTTTACACTGCGTATCCTCCACTGCCTGAAGGAATCGCTGATAAGTAGTAAAAAATACCATTTTTTACCCCTAAACATGAGCCTTGAAAGACCCTTGAGAGGACTAAATAAGTGCTTTAGTGTTCATATTGCAGCTAACCAAAAAGACAGGTCCAAATCCGAAAACCATCCTAAAATGATCAAAAAGCTGACAACGCATGTCAAACTCAAAGAGGGAGTGAAGAAATAGCCTCAGCAATGGCTAAAAAGGTCCTAAAAGAGCAAGAAAAGACCTGAAGAAGAAGAAGGATCCATTCGCAAAGAAGAATGGAAGCTAAAAGTTCAATTTGCAAAGAACATCTACTATTCGCAAAGAACTTTGAACTTTGCGAAAAGAAGAGAAGTCCTTTGCGAAAAGACCTCCTGAAGCCAAAATGCTTTGCGAAAAGAAGAGAAGTCCTTTGCGAAAAGAACTTCTGCTTTGCGAAAAGAACTTATGCTTTGCGAAAAAAACTTCTGGAGCCAACCTGCTTTGCGAAAAGACCCTTAAACTCTGCGAAATGGCATCTTTGAGGGATTCTGACCACTTTGAAGGGCATATCAGTAAACTTTGCACGCGCCCCAATGTAATTGTAAGCCCAGAGACATTCCGGAAGATTCCAAGCACAAACCAAAGGCATATTCCGCCACACGTGAAAACCCAAAGATGAAATCACTTAAGGGAACTTCTAGAAGCTCAAACAAACTTTTGAATTCTACAGAATTGATGCTTCTAATGATTGATTTGAACCAGATCGAGCATTTTCATTGGCGTAACAGATCTCGGATCCCGTGCTCAACGACCATTGGGCAATACAGATCCGAGCACTTCGATTGGTCAATTCATCCTTGTGCGGATAGAGGAAAGCTATAAATTGAGAAGACATTTGCCCAATTGGGGCACCAGATTTTGAGTTTTCATCTCTGCTTTCTCCTTCCCCGATAGTCTATCTGCACTTTGTAATTTCTTCCTCTGCTTTTGCTTTTGAGAGTTCGAGAGTGCTTTTGTAACTCTAAAGAGATCGGATTCAAGACTGCTAGTCTGAGGGCTTTCTAAAGCCGTGCTCTGTAATTGGAAGGGCTTTCTAAAGCCGTGCTCTGTAATTGTAAGATTGAATTTAAAAGGTTGTCAGAATGTTTTCTCCATTGGATTCATGTCAAGGGTTCTTATTGATCACCTTAGTGCATTAGACTCCTTTAGATTCACTACTTTGCATGCAATTTCCTCGATTCATTACCTCGCATTTGAATTAGCGTTGGTAACCTAGTTCTGACACTTGATGATGTTCATGTTACGAATTGGGGATAGGTCAACAACTATTGGATGATCTGTGACCATTTAAGTGGATGATCATAACCATAAGTCTAAACCCTTCCTTAATTCAGATTTATTTCTCTTACATCGTCGGTAGCCGATGAAGATTGAATCAACTCTGTTAGTTGCAGATTCTCCATTAAAATTCAAAGGCTAAATCACGAAAGTTATTATTTCTCCATTTGATTTATTTTAATCACTTCCCCAACTTGAATCGGATCAGTTAGTTAGTTCTTTTCTTTATTTGCTTTTAGTTAAACGTGACAAAAACCCAACACTCTCTTTTATCTCGCTTTCTAGATAATTATAGAGCCGATCCGTATACAGATCCGGAGGTCTATCTCATATTTGGACAAATTCTCGTGGACGATCTTTAATATACTCACTTTTAAAACTTACTACAATTAGCCACGATCTTGCGGGCTATTGTTAGCCCTCAATGTCTTGATATCTCTTTCATAATTTAAAATTATGTAACTTATTATTCATTAATTCGTTCTCAAAATACACATAAAAAAGGCACATGTGGAGTGACAACAAGTTTTGGCCTATGAATTTGTTCTAAAATAGATAAGACCTATGTTTATTTTCATTTATTTATCGTCATTTGTTATTTACTTATACAATTTGTATGAAGGAAAGCACGTAATTCAACAGTTTGTACCAAATTCCTCTCTGAGTTGTATGTTTGGCGGAGAACCCTCAATCTCGAGATTCTCCGTTAAATTCGTGGTTGAAAGACTCCTAAGAAACCGACATACATCAAGACATCTGAAATGGGCTAAGACCGAGATTGTTAAGAGACTACTTTGCCTCGGTGCTTATAATTCCATTTTGCATTCAATTTCCCACAAGGAGGGAAATTATGAAATTAAGTCCTCCACCATCCAAATGTTGCCTTCATTCCATGGATTGAGTAAGGAAGACCCTTACAAACACATTGATGAATTTCTGGCGTTATGCACAACATTTAACATAGCTGGACTTGGTCCAGAGGCAACCAAGCTTAGGCTCTTTCCTTTTTCATTAAAGGACAAAGCTAGAGCATGGTTATCTATGTTAGCACCAAACAGCATCACATCATGGAATGATTTGCAATGTCAATTTTTGTCAAAATATTTCCCAATGACTAAAACCAGCCAACTGAGACAAAGCATCATCTCTTTCTCCCAAAACTCAACTGAAACTTTCCATGAAGCATGGGAAAGGTTTAAAGAATCAAGTACAATGCCCACACCATCAAATTCCTAAATGGCAGCTGGTTCAAAGCTTCTATCA
The DNA here is from genome assembly GCA_021018995.1 of Chloranthus sessilifolius. Taxonomy (NCBI): domain Eukaryota; kingdom Viridiplantae; phylum Streptophyta; class Magnoliopsida; order Chloranthales; family Chloranthaceae; genus Chloranthus; species Chloranthus sessilifolius. Next base: position 148,270,199 of record CM037584.1, on the reverse strand, counting down.
AGGAACTGATCAGAAGGGCAAGAACATGGTGGATGCCTCTTGTGGAGGGTCTTACTTGCAGAAAACAGTTGAAGAGGTTTGGGACCTCTTTGAGGTGATTGGAGAAAATTCAACCCAGCAGGAATCTCTGTCAAGGGACACTGAGAATCCAGCTAGGATGAATAATCCCCAATTCACAAGAGGGAAAGTTTATGAAGTCAATGAGCTGGAAAGGAAAGTGGATAATTTAACCACAAAATTTGATAGGCTGATGGACTCATTTAAAGCTCCAAATGGGTCAAGAGTAGAGGAGGCATGTCCGATATGCCGGTCCCTACTCATTCAATTGATCAATGTCCTTCGCATCACAATTTCCGAACTCATGATGGAACAAGCTCATGCACTCGCCTCTTATGGACAGATGCAATCGAATGACTACCCATGGAGATCTCATCCTAATCTCGTGGAATAAATTACACCTAACAAGAACAGCAGTTTCAAAAATCAATTACCTTTCAAACACCTCACCATATCAGAATTTTATAATAAATCAAATTTTCAGAGCCTAACCAACAACAAGCCATGCATGCACTCAGACCCTCCCCTCCTAGATCCACGACCTTTGAAGAGCGTGTCTTGAGTTCACTTCAAAAGATCGTGGAACCTTCAATGAGCATTAAAAAAATTGAAGAAACCACAGGCCAACTCTCAAATTCATTAGCTAAGAGAGAGAGGGCAGACTACCCCAACACTTTGAACAATCCTAAAGGCGCTTCATGGTTGGAGAATCCTCAAATGGCCATGAGGAAATCAAAGTGTGACTACTTTGAGAAGTGGTAGAATAATAAAGAACACAGTGGGTAGTGAAGAGGAAAAAGATGAAGAACAAGTGCAGGAACAACAGCATGATAAAAGCAATGAGGTTGTTGATTTACCTCAGAAAACAAAAAAATGAAAATGTAAAAATAAAAAATTGTTGAAAAGATGAGGAGGAGAGATTTGTTCCTCACCTCCCATTTCCTCATGCAATGAAGTCGTTTCTCCTTTTGACAAAGGAAACACAAAATTGAGGAAATGATGGAGACATTCAAGCAAGTTAAAATTAATCTACCGCTTGATGCAATCAAACAGGTCCGTGCTTATGCAAAATTTCTCAAAGAGGTGTGCACCCACAAAAGGCAATCTAGGATACATCTATCCAAGAAGGCCTTTACTGTGGAGAGAATCAACCAAGTGCTATCCATTGCAACACCCCTAAATGCAAGATCTGAATCCCCACAATCCCTGCATCATTGGGGAGCATACCATCGAGAAAGCTCGCTAGATCTGGAGCTAGTGTCAACTCGCTTCTTATTCTCAGAGTATGAGAAGCTAGGTTTGGGAGAATTGAAACCCACTCAAGTGGTGTTGCAACTAGTGACAGATCCGAGAGAAACCTGTGGGATTGATTGAAGATGTGCTAGTAGGAGTAGATAAATTCTTCTATCCCGCGATTTTACGGTGTTGGACATGGAACCACTAAAAGCACTTCCATCCTGTCATTTTAAGAAGACCATTCACAGCTCACAAGAATGCTTGTATTCAATGTCGGTCTGGTATCATGGAAGTTTCTTTTGGTAATAAGAAAGTCAAATTGAATGTTTATAATGCTGTTAACCAACCTCAATTTGCTGCTGAAGAGTGTTTTCATGTTGACATCATGGATGAACTTGTGGAGGAGTCTTTGTAAAAATTTCTGCAGGGTGAAGACTCCACCACAGAAGAAAAAAATGATTGGGGATCCATTGGAAAAGAAGGAAAAGAGAGATCAAATTCAAAGGGAGTCAACTTTGTGCAAGGCACTCACAAACAATCATCAAGTTCCCCTTCTTGGAAACCTGCTACTCTCCCTCTTCCACAAGTTACCAAGGTACCTTTGCTACCTTCTTTTCAAATTTCACCAGAATTAGAACTCAACAAACTACCCAAAATCTGAAATATATATTTTGGGAGATCATCAAACATTACTGTTATTATTTCTTCCTCCCTCACAAAGGAGCAAGAAGAGGAGGCATTAGTAGTTCTAAAACAACACAAGAAAGCAATTGGTGGACCATTGCCGATTTGGGAGGAATAAACCCAATTTGTTTGCATGCATAAGATCCACGGAAGAGGATGCCAAGCCTTCTAGAGAAATGCAAAGAAGGTTGAATCCTCACATGCAAGAAGTGGTAATGAAGGAAGAATCTTGAGATGTCAGTCATTTACCCCATTTCAGATTCTGCTTGGTAGCACCCACGTGGTGCCTAAGAAATCTGCATCACTGCTAGAAGAAATTTGAATCTGGTGAACTTATGTCCACCGGATAAACAACAGGATGGAGGGTGCGCATAGACTACGAAAATTGAATACCATGACAAGAAAGACCATTTCCCCCTTCATTGACCAAATCCTTGATAAGCAGGCAAAGCTTACTATGCTTCCTTGATGGGTACTGGTTACAACCCAGGATCCCCTGTACCACAGTGACCAAGAAAAGACCACCTTCACCGCCTTTGGCACTTTTGCCTATAGGAGGATGCCCTTTGGTCTTTGCAATGCCCTGCTACTTTTCAAAGATGCATGTATGCCATCTTTTCCGACATGATTGATCAATTCATGGAGATCTTCATGATTTTTCAATTTATGGAGACTTTTTCCCAATGCTTACACCACCTCAAGTTGGTGTTGCAAAGATGTGAAGAAACCAATTTGGTTCTAAGTCGAAAAGAGTCATTTTATGGTCACCCAAGGCATTGTCCTAGGACATGTGGTCTCCCATAAAGGCATAGAGGTGGACCAAGCAAAATTGATCTAATTGCACATTTGCCTCCTCCCGTAATCATTAAGCAAATCAAGTTTTTAGGGCATGCAGGATTTTATAGAGGTTCATCAAAGATTTCAAAGAAATTTCCAAGCCACTGTCATTTATCGTGTCAAGATGTTCCTTTTGTGTTTACTAATGAATGCATGACAGCCTTTGAGGTCCTTAAGAAATGTCTCATTTCAGCCCCATCTTGCGCCCCCGACTATTCAAAGCCTTTTGAGTGATGTGTGATGCATCAGACTATGCCCTAGGAGCTGTCCTAGGCGTAGAAAGGATAAGCTTCCCATGTCATAGCTTATGCCGCAGATCCATGATAGATGCCCAGCTCAACTACACAACAACCGAGAAAGAGTCACCATTGTGTTTGCATTGGAAAAATTCAGTGTCTTATGTTTTAGGTTCACAAATTGTGGTGTTTACTGACCACCCTACCCTAAAGTCCCTTCTGCCTAAGAAGGATACCAAGCCCAGACTAACCAGGTGGATCCTCCTATTACAGGAGTTTGATCTACAGATTAAGGATAACGAAGGAGTGCAGAATGTGGTGGTGATCACTTATCCGCAATTCTCAATACCGAGGATGATAGCTACCCATTAATGAATCATTTCGATGAGCAACTTTTGCCATCAATACCCACATCCCTTGGTTTGCAAACATAGTCAACTTCTTGGCTATCGACGTGATTCCTCAACATTGGAATCGAATGGATAAAGATCTTTTCTTCTCACAAGTTAAAATTTTCATTTGGGAAGACCTTATCTATTCAAGAATTGTGCCAAGTGATCGAGAAAGTGTGTCCTGACCATGAATTCTCGGCATATTGTCAATGTGTCATGAACAGCTGTGGAGGCCATTTCAAGGCAATAAACAGCAAAAATTCAGGTGGTTTCTATTGGCCCACAATCTTTAAAGATGCCTTAAAGATCAGAATCTTGCCAGAATCGCCAAAATCGGCAAGATTTCCAAAAGAAACTCAATGCCCTCGCACCAATCCTCGGTAGTTGAGTTGTTTGATGTATGGGGAATAGATTTCATGGGCCCTTTCCTCCTAATGGAAATAACTTCATTTTAGTAGTGTGGACTATGTCTCCAAGTGGATTGAAGCCATAGCTAAATCAAATGATCACAAAGTGGTTTTGAAATTTCTCAAGGACCACATTTTTCCAGTTTGGTTTTCCAGAGCCATCATCATGATGGGGAGCCACTTTTGTAGTTTGAAGCTCTATTGAAAAAGTACTCGTCACTCATAGAGTAGCCACTCCCTATCATCCACAAACCACAACAAGTGGAGATTTCAATAGAGAAATCAAACACATTTTGGAAAAACAAGAAGGACGAAAGGATTGGTCATTTGTTTAATGATGCTTTGTGGGCAGAATCGCCTACAAAACTCCAATTGGAATGTCCCTTTAGATCGGTCTATGGCAAAGCATGTCATTTGCCGAGAGTTAGAATACAAAGCTCGGCTATTAAAACATTTAATATGGATCTAACTTCTGGTAATCACAGAAACTTCAACTCACCGAATTGGAAGAGTCATGATGGATGCTTATACAAGCTCCAGATTGTATAAGGAGAAAGTCAAATCATTTCATGATAGGAGTTTAATGAGAAAAGAGTTCATACCGGTTCTAAGGTATGGTTATTCAACTCTAAACTTAAATTCTTTCCGCAAATTGAGATCCGATGGAAGGGCCATACATCGTCATCAAGGCCTCCCCCTCAGAGTTGTGGAAATTTCAGACCCCAATGATGGAAGAGTCATTAAGGTAAATGGTCGAGGCTCAAGCCATGCATTGACAATATTCAGAGCTGTCTTGCCATCCGTCATCACGAATCTCCAAAAATCTGATGGTAGAAAATTGTATATTATGTTTGTACAACATAGTTTTACTAAATTTCTCATTTCGCTTTCTTTTCCCTTTCGCATAGTTTAATTACACTTAAAGTTCAAATCACAAAGCAAAAATTACTTTTCAAGAAAGTCCAAAGTTCTATTCGAATAGATTCGGAGCTGCAATGAACGCTCGAAAACAAAGATGTTCTTTCGAATAGTTGATTATGATAACATTTCCTTTCAATAGACGGTTCAAGCTAAGTCCTTTTAAATAATCTTTCCGGGTTATCTACTTGTCGAAAGGCACTTTTGCCATTCGAAGTAATAAGAAGGGCTCTTTTGGAACTTTTCGAAAACTTAAAGGTGCGTTGCGATTTTAGCTACAAGTATATTTAGTCGTGTTGAAGTTAGCGTTGTATTTGCAAATACTCTCTGCAGAGCGACGCCCCACTAAAACCCTAGCTCACTCTCTTCTCACATGAGCTCCTCAAGGATATCAACCGTCTTGTTCCTAATTGTTTGAGCGTTTCCATTTTTCAGAGAGATCAAAGTCGATCGCTGGGCATGATCTTTACAAACAAAGCGACGATTCAAGCACAAACCCTAGATCATGTATTTTTCTATCCATTCTCGCCAAAATTTTTGTTCTGTAGCCAGATTTGGGCTTTTTTTTTCCTCCATTTTAAGTATGGGAAAGATGAAAAATCCTTAGCTGCCATGTTCCCAAATCATCACCAAGAAGGCAACCAAATCGACCAAAAGCCAAAGGCAAAGCAAAACGTCAGAAAGAGAAAGCTTTCAATGGACAAGGCAGATAGGGTTGAAAAAGGAAAGAAAATACGCCATAAGGAGCCTACCCCTGCTGCCTCAAGCCCTGAGTCTGAGCTGCCCCCATTACCCATTCACTTAGTTTTGCCTAACCCCTTCATTGATGCCCAGAAGCTCATACCTGAGTTATTGGTGGATGAAACTTTTTTCTCCTCCAAACCTGATTGCCTACCATCCCTAAGCTACCTCAGGGAAGCTTCTCTCAGCACTATCCTCACCCCATTACCAGAAACAACTTATCCAAGGATGATAAAACTGTGGTATCAAAACCTCACAAAGGTCACTAAAGATGTTGCAGACGTGCCAACCTTAGTCATTTTCATAGATAACTATGACCTAACTGTGACAGCTGAGGACATAGGGCATGCTCTGGGGATACCTTTTCAATTCAACCTGATGGACCTTTGGCGCCTCAAGCACCTCTTTCGTAAAACATGGGCGCCCATTTGACACAAGGCATGGTGAGTTCTGGGCAATCAATAATGAGAAGAGATCTGCCCCCGTAATATCTGCTAATGGATTCCATACTCCGAGGGAGCTTTTATGTAACTGGGCATACCCAAGAGAGGCGAACTCCTATCCTCGAAGCCCTCTTTCACTTTTCTAAGGGGCAATTTTTCAATGCCCCCATGCTCATCCTGAAGCAATGGTGATGTGAGTGCCAAGGTAAAGAAGGAAGAAAATTGTGGCCTCCCTTTGGAAGACTAATTTCAGCCCTCTTAAGAGCCAAGTTTGACATTGATAGGAAGAGCCCTTTGAGGTACTCACTCCTCACAACTTTGGCAAGAAAGCCCGGACCACAAGTCGTGCCATGTTAAGAAGAATGAGGGAAGTAGGAGAACCAGCCCATGCCCTCCGCACTGCCCCTATTGCTGCCCTGGCTTCGAACCCATAGCATGAGCGAGCTAGTTCTTCTTTGCTGAGCATGACAGAGAACCAAGCCACGAAAGTGTGGGTGGGCATCTTTGCAGAGTGGAAATTGTGGAGCCTCGGCCACCCTACCGGTTTAAGCCCAACTCCTGTGGTGACCGGCTCTTTATTGCACCACTTAGCACTTAGTCCACACATGAGGTGGCCAGCTCTTGCACCTCCACCCACAGATGGCTGGTTCCCTATTCCTCCACACCTCCCCATCCCACCGGTTCATCATCCACACCTTCCATCATTCCTATTTTGGACACCCCTACCACACCAACCACCCTACTATCCCAACACCACCCATCTCCCCAACAATAACTGTGTCCTAGAGGAATTAGCCACCCCAATCCTTGCTCCATCCCCTTCCACCCCTCTGCTCCAAAGCTCCTCACATTCCCACACCCCTTCAAAGACATACACCGAGGTATCCTGCACCTCAACCCCAACCTTTCCCCACAGAGGCTTATTCACCCCTAATTGACACCATGGAGCTAGATCCTACACCTATCCTCGCTCCTCCCCTTTCACCCATTTCCCACCTCCCTTTCACACCCATTACCCCCCAACCCTCCACCTCACTAATCCCAATCCCCTCTAGGCTAATCTCCCCCACACCTGCTCCCTACACCCAGATCCTCACCTACCTCCAAAATATCCAAGCCCAGCTCCAAACAAATGCAGACAATCAGTCTGCTACATTGGAGCTCATCCAGTCGTTACCTGCCCCATTACCACCTACCCCCATTACCCCTGCTCTCCATTTTGCCTCACAGGCTACCCAAAGCAGACCTTCACCACCCCTGCTCGATTTAGCCATTCAAACTGACCCTCTCTTAACCCCCCCCCTCCGCGAGCTGGACCCCCTTTAGTCCCCTACCACTCCATCCCCCTCCCTAGATATGCCACCCTCTCCCAGGCCATGATAGAAAATCCCTACATCCGTAGGGATGTGAAGAAGGGGCTGGCTGATTTGGAGGCCTACATCCGAACCCCTTATGAGGCCAAAATCAAGAAATTAGAGCATTTCATGCAATTTGAGAGAGAGAAGATGAGGGATCTGGTGGGACAAACATTCCAATTGGTCAAGGCTGAGCAGCACAAGGTGGCTATGCTCCAAGCTCAGTTAGCTCAAGAACAGAAGAAAACCACCACCGACCAAACACCTTGGCCTCACCAAAGATCAAGTCAAGAGTACACGAACTCGAACTCCATTCCTGAGAAACCAAAATCCAGTTCTGATTCCAACACTGATTCTAGTTCGGATTCTGACAGTGACTCTAGTTCAGAGCCCATAGAACCCATCTATGATACTGACTTTGATCCTAGTTATTAAAAGTCTGCATCTATAAATCTTTTGTTTTTTGTATCATTGATTTGCAATTACATCATTTGTTTTCTTTCTTATTTCCATTTTCTCATTAATTGTTCTTTTTATGTTATTTTGCAATTTTTACATTATAGTTCTCCCCTACTTGAAAACAAACAAAAAAATAAACCCTCACCCTTACTCCCTTTCCCTCTTTTTCTTTTATTTTCAGAAATGTCCGGTTCATACAATTTGCTTTACTCGTAATTCTCCATGCTATTATTTTTTCTTGCTTTTCCCTAATAATCGTGACTATGCCACCACCTTTGAACCAAAGGAGGACACTTTGCTCCTCATAGGTTTGGGGGTGTGCATGTGTCCCGCCAAGGAATAGTTAACCTAAGGACAACAGAATCACCTAAGTAATCAGGAAATGAATTATTTTACTTAAGAATCATGACAATGCGGAAATTTTAAAATTTTCTTTGCAAGAATTTAGACATTCTAAACCTTGCGATATTCTACATTTCCATGATGATTACACCATAAAAACATACTGGTATCAGCACATAGTAAGTCAAAAGGAAGAGAAAAAGGTAAAGATATACTTAAAAGCTCAAGGAAAAACCATAACCAGTGAGAATTGAGCCCATATATTTTCCATCTCTGTTGAAGAGTGACTGAGGCAATTTTTTCTGATTCAAAGGATTGGCTGAGGCATTAGATCCACTAGAAGTTAGGAAACCCCAAATTAAAACAAGTAACAGCATTCATGAAACTGAGGAAAAGATCAAGGCCTTCTTTGGACAACTTGAACCTAACAGAACCAACCAAGAAAAATCTGCCCCTGTTTGTACCCCATTTGAGCTATAAATCCTACAATTCTTCATCAAAAATACCCAAAAGTACTTGCACCTGAACCTATGGAACCAATTCAGCCTTCCCTCACTCTGAGAATTCAGGAGGTAAAGGAGAAAGAACTGAAGATGGACCATTTCTGGGCAACATCAAGAAAATGAAGAGAAAATACCTCAAAAAGCAATATATGGTGGTGAGAAAGAAAAAAGACAAACAATGTGAAAAAGTTGCAGCGTAAAGGCAAAAAAGGGACCTTATGTTGAAAAATGCAAGATCAAAGAAAGAACTGATCCTGGAATGTGAGAATCTCAAAAGAAGAAGAAAGAAGCTAAACTCAAAAAGGTGGAGTCATGAACCATCTCTGCACTTCACGAGTTCTCAAATTCAAACCTCTGCTCAAATTGCCTTTCCTTGAAACTTCACTCCATAAGCCATACAAACAAACCTAGATTAAAAGCCCTTGTGATCCAAAGTTGAGTGAGTCATGTGGAGATGAGAAGTGACCCAATCTATGGTGAGGAGATGTCAATGATGCCATTGCCTAAGAATCATGCCTATGCTCATGCTTACAGATCCATTTGGGAGATGTAACCGCTCTTGAGCTGAGTGAAAATGAACCCTCAACAAAAACAACGATGAGAGTATACCCCGGTGAGTGTTTGGGTTGGAACTTGAGCACCTTAAGTATGACTTATAACCTAATTTTTATCCATAGGATGAGCTATCGCACATTTGTATGATTTTCTATGACTGTTCACGGATTGGAAATATTGAAACATTCATGAGGTTTATAAATGTTTAAGTTCTGCAAACAATAATCAAATTTTCGTTTCATCATTGATTCAAGAGTAACTAACCTGCTCCTTGATTGCTCATTTGATAATATTGCACCGATGTTAATGTTTCATGGAGAAGTTTGTGGGTACCTTCATGAAAACCCTCAGAGACTTCACCTCCTCTAGGGATCACCTAGGGGTTTAAAAGGCTTGTTGCATATGCTAAATGCACCTGCTTCCTACAAAAGTGGCTCTTTACTTTGTTTTTATGCTTCTTTGCTCGTGGACTAGCAAAGCTTAGGTTTGGGGGTGTGATAAGTAGTGAAAATACCATTTTTACCCCTAAACATGAGCCTTGAAAGACCCTTGAGAGGACTAAATAAGTGCTTTAGTGTTCATATTGCTAACCAAAAAGACAGTCCAACAAAACCATCCTAAAATGATCAAAAGTCGACAACGCATGTCAAACTCAAAGAGGAGTGAAGAAATAGCCTCAAAGAATGGCTAAAAAGGTCCTAAAAGAGCAAGAAAAGACAAGAAGAAGAAGGATCCATTCGCAAAGAAGAATGGAAGCTAAAAGTTCAATTCAAGAAGAACATCTACTATTCAAAGAACTTTGAACTTTGAAAAGAAGAGAAGTCCTTCTTGAAAAAGACCTCCTAAGCCAAAATGCTTTATGAAAAGAAGAGAAGTCCTTTGCGAAAAGAACTTCGCTGCGAAAAGAACTTCGCTGAAAAGAACTTATGCTTGCGAAAAAAACTTCGAGCCAACGCTGAAAAGACCCTTAAACTCGCGAAATGGCATCGGGATTTATACCACTTTGAAGGGCATTTCAAGAACTCTGCAGACGCCCAATGTAATTAAAAGCCCGAGAGACATTCCTAGGAAGATTCCAAGCACAAACCAAAGGCATATTCAGCCCACGTGAAAACCCAAAGATGAAATCACTTGGCGGGAACTACTAGAAGCTCAAACCATCTTTTGAATTTCCATACCTGTATTGATGCTTCTAACGCCTGATTGGCTGAACCAGATCAGAGCATTTTCATTGGCCAGAACAGATCTGGATCCCCGTGCTCAACAGCCATTGGGCAATACAGATCTGAGCACTTCTGATTGGTCAATTCAGCCTTGTGCAGGATAGAGGGAAAGCTATAAATTGAGAAGACATTTGCCCAATTGGGGCATCCAGATTTTGAGTTTTCATCTCTGTTTCCCTCCTTCCGGTCAGATAGTCTATCTGTACCCCTTGTAATTTCTTCCTCTGTTTTGCTTTTGAGAGTTGCTGAGAGTGCTTTTGTAACTCTAAAGAGATCGGATTCAAGACTGCTAGTCTGAGGGCTTTCTAAAGCCGTGCTCTGTAATTGGAAGGGCTTTCTAAAGCCGTGCTCTGTAATTGTAAGATTGAATTTAAAAGGTTGCTGTAAACTGTGTTTTCTCCATTGGATTCATGTCAAGGGTTCTTATTGATCACCTTAGTGCATTAGACTCCTTTAGATTCACTACTTTGCATGCAATTTCCCTCGATTCATTACCCCTGTACGAATTAGCGTTGGTATGACACTTGATGATGTTCATGTTCAATTGGGGATAGGTCAACAACTATTGGATGATCTGTGACCATTTAAGTGGATGATCATAACCATAAGTCTAAACCCTTCCTTAATTCAGATTTATTTCTCTTACATCTGGCCGGTAGCCGATGAAGATTGAATCAACTCGTTTAGTTGCGATTCTCCATTAAAATTCAAAGCGAAATCACGAAAGTTATTATTTCTCCATTTGATTTATTTTAATCACTTCCCAACTTGAACTGGATCGCTTAGTTAGTTCTTTTCTTTATTTGCTTTTAGTTAAACGTGACAAAAACCCAACACTCTCTTTTATCTCGCTTTCTAGATAATTATAGAGATCCGTAAGCAGATCTGGAGGTCTATCTCATATTTGCAAATTCTGTGGACGATCTTTAATATACTCACTTTTAAAACTTACTATAATTAGCCCTGATCTTGCAGGCTATTGTTAGCCCTCAATGTGCTGATATCTCTTTCATAATTTAAAATTATGTAACTTATTATTCATTAATTCGTTCTCAAAATACACATAAAAAAAGGCACATGTGGAGTGACAACAAGTTTTTGGCGCCGCTGCCGGGGAATTTGTTCTAAAATAGATAAGACCTATGTTTATTTTCATTTATTTATCAGTCATTTATTAATTACATTTGTTATTTACATTGTACTTCTATTTGTATGAAGGAAAGCACGTAATTCAACAGTTTGTGCCAAATTCCTCTCTGAGTTGTATGTTTGGCAGGAGAACCCTCAATCCTGAGATTCTCCCGTTAAATTCAGAAGTTGAAAGACTCCTAAGAAACCGACATACATCACAGACATCTGCTGAAATGGGCGAAGACCAGAGATTGTTAAGAGACTACTTTGCCCCTGGTGCTTATAATTCCCCATTTTGCATTCAATTTCCCAGGAGGGAAATTATGAAATTAAGTCCTCCACCATCCAAATGTTGCCTTCATTCCATGGATTGAGTAAGGAAGACCCTTACAAACACATTGATGAATTTACGGCGTTATGCACAACATTTAACATAATGGACTTGGTCGAGAGGCAACCAAGCTTAGGCTCTTTCCTTTTCATTAAAGGACAAAGCTAGAGCATGGTTATCTATGTTAGCACCAAACAAAGATCACATCATGGAATGATTTGCAATGTCAATTTTGTCAAAATATTTCCCAATGACTAAAATCAACCCGAGACAAAGCATCATCTCTTTTCCCAAAACTCAATCAAACTTTCCATGAAGCATGGGAAAGGTTTAAAGAACTGGCAATGCCCTCACCATCAAATTCCTAAATGGTGGTTCAAAGCTTCTATCAAGGAACCGATCAAGGGCAAGAACATGGTGGATGCCTCTTGTGGAGGGTCTTACTTGCAAAAACATTGAAGAGGTTTGGGACCTCTTTGAGGTGATTGGAGAAAATTCAACCCGAGGAATCTACGCCAAGGGACACCGAGAATCCATAGGATGAATAATCCCCAATTCACAAGAGGAAAGTTTATGAAGTCAATGAGTGGAAAGGAAAGTGGATAATTTAACCACAAAATTTGATAGGTCGATGGACTCATTTAAAGCTCCAAATGGGTCAAGAGTAGAGGAGGCATGTCGATATGCCACCCCTACTCATTCAATTGATCAATGTCCTTCGCATCACAATTTCCGAGAACTCATGATGGAACAAGCTCATGCAGCTCGATCTTATGGACAGATGCAATCGAATGACTACCATGGAGATCTCATCCTAATCTCGTGGAATTAGAAATTAAAGCAGAAATTCAAAAATCAATTACCTTTCAAACACCTTTCACCATATCGCAGAATTTTTATAATAAATCAAATTTTCGCCTAACCAACAACAAGCCATGCAAAGTGCACTCAGCCCCTGCCCTCCTAGATCCACGACCTTTGAAGAGCAGGTCTTGAGTTCACTTCAAAATCTTGAACTCATCAATCGTGAACCTTCACAACTGAGCATTAAAAAATTGAAGAAACCGGCCAACTCTCAAATTCATTAGCTAAGAGAGAGGAGGAGACTATCACCACCTTTGAACAATCCTAAGGCGTTCATGGTTGGAGAATCCTCAAATGGCCATGAGGAAATCAAAGTCATGACTACTTTGAGAAGTGGAAGAATAATAAACAACACAAATTGGGTAGTGAAGAGGAAAAGATGAAGAACAAGTGCAGAACAACAAAGATGATAAAAGCAATGAGGTTGTTGATTTAAAAACAAAAAAATGAAAAAAGAAAAATAAAAAATTATTGAAAAAGATGAGGAGGAGAGATTTGTTCCTCACCTCCCATTTCCTCATGCAATGAAGTCAGTTTCTCCTTTTGACAAAGGAAACACAAAAATTGAGGAAATGATGGAGACATTCAAGCAAGTTAAAATTAATCTACCTCTGCTTGATGCAATCAAACAGGTCCCTGCTTATGCAAAATTTCTCAAAGAGGTGTGCACCCACAAAAGGCAATCTAGGATACATCTATCCAAGAAGGCCTTTGCTGTGGAGAGAATCAACCAAGTGCTATCCATTGCAACACCCCTAAAATGCAAGATCCCGGAATCCCCACAATCCTCGCATCATTGGGGAGCATACCATCGAGAAAGCTCGCTAGATCTGGAGCTAGTGTCAACCCGCTTCCTTATTCGTATATGAGAAGCTAGGTTTGGGAGAATTGAAACCCACTCAAGTGGTGTTGCAACTAATGATGATCCGAGAAAACCTGTGGATTGATTGAAGATGTGCTAGTAGGAGTAGATAAATTCTTCTGTTCTGCTGATGTTCTGGTGTTGGACATGGAACCGACTAAAAGCAGCACTTCCATCCCTGTCTTTTTAGGAAGACCCGTCCTGGCTGCAGCAAATGCTTGTATTCAATGTCGGTCTGGTATCATGGAAGTTTCTTTTGGTAATAAGAAAGTCAAATTGAATGTTTATAATGTTAACCAACCTCAATTTGTCAAGAGTGTTTTCATGTTGACATCATGGATGAACTTGTGGAGGAGTCTTTGCAAAAATTTCTGCAGGTGAAGACTCCACCACGTAAGAAAAAATGATTGGGGATCCATTGGAAAAGAAGGAAAAGGGAGATCAAATTCAAAAGGAGTCAACTTTGTGCAAGGCACTCACAAACAATCATCAAGTTCCCCTTCTTGGAAACCTGCTACTCTCCCTCTTCCACAAGTTACCAAGGTACCGTTGCTGCCCTCTTTTCTCAAATTTCACCGAATTAGAACTCAACGACTACCCAAAATCTGAAATATATATTTTTGGGAGATCATCAAACATTACTGTTATTATTTCTTCCTCCCTCACAAAGGAGCAAGAAGAGGAGTCATTAGTAGTTCTAAACAACACAAGAAAGCAATTGGTCGGACCATTGCTGATTTGGGAGGAATAAACCCAAATTTGTTTGCATGCATAAGATCCACACGGAAGAGGATGCCAAGCCTTCTAGAGAAATGCAAAGAAGGTTGAATCCTCACATGCAAGAAGTGGTAATGAAGGAAGTTGTCAGCTGAATCTGGGGTCATTTACCCCATTTCAGATTCTGCTTGGGTAGCACCCACAGTGTGGTGCCTAAGAAATCGCATCAACAGCGAAGAATTTGAATCTGTGAACTTATGTCCACCAGACAAACAACAGGATGGAGGGACTGCATAGACTACAGAAAATTGAATACCATGACAAGAAAAGACGATTTCCCCCTCCCCTTCATAGACCAAATCCTTGATAAGCTAGCAGGCAAAGCTAACTACTGCTTCCTTGATGGGTACTATTGTTACAACCGAGATCCTGTACCCACAGGACCAAGAAAAGACCACCTTCACGCCTTTGGCACTTTTGCCTATAGGAGGATGCCCTTTGGTCTTTGCAATGCCCTTACTTTTCAAAGATGCATGTATGCCATCTTTTCCGACATGATTGATCAATTCATGGAGATCTTCATGGATGATTTTTCAATTTATGGAGACTTTTTCCCAATGCTTACACCACCTCAAGTTGGTGTTGCAAACATGTGAAGAAACCAATTTGGTTCTACGCTGGGAAAAGAGTCATTTTATGGGCACCCACGACATTGCCTTAGGACATGTGGTCTCCCATAAAGGCATAGAGGTGGACCAAGCAAAATTGATCTAATTGCACATTTGCCTCCTCCCGTAACTTAAGCAAATCAAGTTTTTAGGCATGCAGATTTTATAGGAGGTTCATCAAAGATTGCAGTAAAATTTCCAAGCCACTTTGTCATTTACTGTGTCAAGATGTACCTTTTGTATTTACTGATGAATGCATGACAACCTTTGAAGTCCTTAAGAAATGTGTGATTTCAGCACCCATCTTGCAGTCCCCGACTATTCGGTACCCTTTGAGTGATGTGTGATGCATCAGACTATGCCCTAGGAGCTGTCCTAGGGCGAGAAAGGATAAGCTTCCCCATGTCATAGCTTATGCCACAGATCCATGATAGATGCCCCTCAACTACACAACAATCGAGAAAGAGTCGCCATTGTGTTTGCATTGGAAAAATTCGTGTCTTATGTTTTAGGTTCACAAATTGTGGTGTTTCTTGACCACTCGCCTAAAGTACCTTCTGTCTAAGAAGGATACCAAGCCCAGATTAATCGATGGATCCTCCTATTACAGGAGTTTGATCTACGATTAAGGATAAGAAAGGAGTGGAGAATGTGGTCGATCACTTATCCGAATTCTCATCGAGGATGATAGCTTACCCATTAATGAATCATTTCACGATGAGCAACTTTTGCCATCAATACCCACACCCTCGGTTTGCAAACATAGTCAACTTCTTGGCTCGGATGATTCTCAACATTGGAATCGAATGGATAAAGATCTTTTCTTCTCACAAGTTAAAATTTCATTTGGGAAGACCCTTATCTATTCAAGAATTGTGCAGATCAAGTGATCGAAAAGTGTGTCGGACCATGAATTCTCGGCATATTGTCAATGTGTCATGAACAGTGTGGAGGCCATTTCGAGCAATAAAGCAGAAAATTCTGCATGTGGTTTCTATTGGCCCACAATCTTTAAAGATGCCTTACAAAGATCAGAATCTTGCGAATCGCCAAAAAGCTGGGCAAGATTTCCAAAAGAAACTCAATGCCCTCGCAGCCAATCACGGTAGTTGAGTTTGATGTATGGGGAATAGATTTCATGGGCCCTTTCCTTCTTCTAATGGAAATAACTTCATTTTAGTAGTTGGACTATGTCTCCAAGTGGATTGAAGCCATAGCTACTAAATCAAATGATCACAAAGTGGTTTTGAAATTTCTCAAGGACCACATTTTTCCAGTTTGGTTTTCCCAGAGCCATCATCATGATGGGGAGCCACTTTGCAACGGTTTGAAGCTCTATTGAAAAAGTACTGTCACTCATAGAGTAGCCACTCCCTATCATCCACAAACCAAGGACAAGTGGAGATTTCCAATAGAGAAATCAAACACATTTTGGAAAAACAAGAAGAAGGACGAAAGGATTGGTCATTTGTTTGAATGATGCTTTGTGGGCATCTGTAATCGCCTACAAAACTCCAATTGGAATGTCCCTTTAGACTGGTTCATGGCAAAGCATGTCATTTGCCGAGAGAGTTAGAATACAAAGCTTTCGGGCTATTAAAACATTTAATATGGATCTAACCTTGGTAATCACAGGAAACTTCAACTCCTTTGAATTGGAAGAGTCATGCGGATGGATGCTTATACAAGCTCCAGTTGTATAAGGAGAAAGTCAAATCATTTCATGATAGGAGTTTAATGAGAAAAGAGTTCATACCGGTTCTAAGGTATGGTTATTCAACTCTAAACTTAAATTCTTTCCGGCAAATTGAGATCCGGATGGGAAGGGCCATACATCGTCATCAAGGCCTCCCCTCAGAGTCAGGGAAATTTAGACCCCAATGATGGAAGAGTCATTAAGGTAAATGGTCGAGGCTCAAGCCATGCGATATTCGTGAGCCTGTGCTGCCCATCTGTCATCACGAATCTCCAAAAATCTGATGGTAGAAAATTGTATATTATGTTTGTACAACATAGTTTTTACTAAATTTCTCTGTTTCTGTTTCTTTTCCCTTTTCGCATAGTTTAATTACACTTAAAGTTCAAATCGCAAAGCAAAAATTACTTTTCAAGAAAGTCCAAAGTTCTATTGAATAGATTCGAGCTAGTGAACGCTCGAAAACAAAGATGTTCTTTTCGAATAGTTGATTATGATAACATTTCCTTTTCAATAGACGGTTCAAGCTAAGTCCTTTGCGAAATAATCTTTCGGTTATCTCGTTGTTGAAAGGCACTTTTGCCATTCGAAGTAATAAGAAGGGCTCTTTTGGAACTTTTCGAAAACTTAAAGGTGCTTTGCGATTTTAGCTTCAAGTATATTTAGTCGTTTTGAAGTTAGCGTTGTATTTGCAAATACTCTCTGCAGAGCGACGCTCCACTAAAACCCTAGCTCACTCTCTTCTCACACGAGCTCCTCAAGGATATCAGCCGTTTTGTTCCTAATTGTTTGAGTGTTTCCATTTTTCAGAGATCAAAGTCGACCGCTGGGCTGATCAGACAAGCAAAGCGACTTCGTTCAAGAACAAACCCTAGATCGCAGTATTGTTTCTATCCATTCTCGCTCAAAATTTTTGTTCTAGATCATGGTAGCCAGATTTGGGCTTTTGTTTTCCTCCATTTTAAGTATGGGAAAGATGAAAAATCCTTAGTCGCCATGTTCCCCAAATCATCACCAAGAAGGCAACCAAATCGACCCAAAAGCCAAAGGCAAAGCAAAACGCTCGAAAGAGAAAGCTTTCAATGGACAAGGCAGATAGGGTTGAAAAAGGAAAGAAAATACGCCATAAGGAGCCTACCCCTGCTGCCTCAAGCCCTGAGTCTGAGCTGCCCCCATTACCCATTCACTTAGTTTTGCCTAACCCCTTCATTGATGCCCAGAAGCTCATACCTGAGTTATTGGTGGATGAAACTTTTTTCTCCTCCAAACCTGATTGCCTACCATCCCTAAGCTACCTCAGGGAAGCTTCTCTCAGCACTATCCTCACCCCATTACCAGAAACAACTTATCCAAGGATGATAAAACTGTGGTATCAAAACCTCACAAAGGTCACTAAAGATGTTGCAGACGTGCCAACCTTAGTCATTTTCATAGATAACTATGACCTAACTGTGACAGCTGAGGACATAGGGCATGCTCTGGGGATACCTTTTCAATTCAACCCGGATGGACCTTTGGCTGCTCCTGAAGCAGCCTCTTTCAGAAACATGGCTGCCCATTTGACACAAGGCATGGTGAGTTCTGGGCAATCAATAATGAGAAGAGATCTGCCCCCGCAATATCTGCTAATGGATTCCATACTCCGAGGGAGCTTTTATGTAACTGGGCATACCCAAGAGAGGCGAACTCCTATCCTCGAAGCCCTCTTTCACTTTTCTAAGGGCAATTTTCAATGCCCCATGCTCATCTGGAAGCAATGGTGATGTGAGTGCCAAGGTAAAGAAGGAAGAAAATTGCCTCCTCCCTTTGGAAGACTAATTTCAGCCCTCTTAAGAGCCAAGTTTGACATTGATAGGAAGAGCCCTTTGAGGTACTCACCTCACAACTTTGGCAAGAAAGCCCTGGACCACAAGTCGTGCCATGTTAAGAAGAATGAGGGAAGTAGGAGAACCAGCTCCGCACTCCGCCTATTGCGCCCCTGTTTGAACCCATAGCACCGAGCGAGCTAGTTCTTTCTTTGAGCATGACAGAGAACCAAGCCTGAAGTGTGGGTGGGCATGTCGAAGTGGAAATTGTCAGGAGCCTCACCACCCCTACCACATAAGCCCAACTCCCTGTGGTGACTCTTTTATGCACCACTTGTCGACTTAGTCCACACACTGAGGTAGCCACTCTTCGCACCTCCCATACCCACAGATGGCCCGGTTCCCTATTCCTCCACACCTCCCCATCCCAAATTGGTTCATCATCCACACCTTCCATCATTCCTATTTTGGACACCCTACCACACCAACCACCCCTACTATCCCAACACCACCCATCTCCCCAACAATAACTGGTCCTAGAGGAATTAGCCACCCCAATCCTTGCTCCATCCCCTTCCACCCCTCCTCCAAAGCTCCTCACATTCCCACACCCCTTCAAAGACATACACCGAGGTATCCCACCGAACCCCAACCTTTCCCCACAGAGGCTTATTCACCCCTATTTGACACCATGGAGCTAGATCCTACACCTATCCCTGCTCCTCCCCCTTTCACCCATTTCCCCACCTCCCCTTTCACACCCATTACCCCCCAACCCTCCACCTCACTAATCCCAATCCCCTCTAGGCTAATCTCCCCCACACCTGCTCCCTACACCCAGATCCTCACCTACCTCCAAAAAATCCAAGGCCAGCTCCAAACAAATGCAGCATAATCACCGCTACATTGAAACTCATCCGCATCACTGCCCATTACCACCTACCCCCATTACCCCTCGCTTCTCCATTTTGCCTCACAGGCTACCCAAAGCAGACCCCTTCACCACTTCTGCTTTTAGATTTAGCCATTCAATGACCGACCTCTCTTAACCCCCCCCCACTGGACCCCTTTAGTCCCCTCCTACCTCCATCCCCTCCCTAGATATGCCACCCTCTCCCAGGCCATGATAGAAAATCCCTACATCCGTAGGGATGTGAAGAAGGGGCTGGCTGATTTGGAGGCCTACATCCGAACCCCTTATGAGGCCAAAATCAAGAAATTAGAGCATTTCATGCAATTTGAGAGAGAGAAGATGAGGGATCTGGTGGGACGAACATTCCAATTGGTCAAGGCTGAGCAGCACAAGGTGGCTATGCTCCAAGCTCAGTTAGCTCAAGAACAGAAGAAAACCACCAGCCTGACCAAACACCTTGGCCTCACCAGAAAGATCAAGTCAGAAGAGTACACTGAACTCCAGAACTCCATTCCTGAGAAACCAAAATCCAGTTCTGATTCCAACACTGATTCTAGTTCGGATTCTGACAGTGACTCTAGTTCAGAGCCCATAGAACCCATCTATGATACTGACTTTGATCCTAGTTATTAAAAGTCTGCATCTATAAATCTTTTGTTTTTTGTATCATTCGGTGCAATTCTGTCATTTGTTTTCTTTCTTATCCCATTTTTCTCTGTTAATTGTTCTGTTTTATGTTATTTTGCAATTTTTCTGTTATAGCTGTGCTCCCCTACTTCAGAAACAAACAAAAATAAACCCCTCACCCTTACTCCCTTTCCCCCCTCTTTTTCTTTTATTTTCTGTAAAATGTCTGGTTCATACAATTTGCTTTCTGTAATTCTCCATGCTATTATTTTTCTCATTGCTTTCCCTAATAATGTGGACTATGCCACCACCTTTGAACCGGTGAGGACACCGCTCCTCATAGGTTTGGGGGTGTGTCAGCAAGGAATAGTTAACCTAAGGACAATGTAATCACCTAAGTAATCGTGAAATGAATTATTTTACTTAAGAATCATGACAATAAATTTTAAAATTTTCTTTGCAAGAATTTAGACATTCTAAACCTTGCGATATTCTACATTTCCATGATGATTACACCATAAAAACATCTTGGTATCAAAGACATAGTAAGTCAAAAGGAAGAGAAAAGGTAAAGATATACTTAAAAGCTCAAGGAAAAACCATAACCGGTGAGAATTGAGCCCATATATTTTCCATCTCTGTTGAAGAGTGGCGAGGCAATTTTTTACGATTCAAAGGATTGGGTGAGGCATTAGATCCACTAGAAGTTAGGAAACCCCAAATTAAAACAAGTAAAGACACTCATGAAACCGAGGAAAAGATCAAGGCCTTCTTTGGACAAATTTTGAACCTAACAGAACCAACCAAGAAAAATCTGCCCTTTTTTGTACCCCATTTGAGCTATAAATCCTACAATTCTTCATCAAAATACCCAAAAGTACTTGCACAACCTATGGAACCAATTCAGCCTTCCTCACTCGAGAATTCGTGGAGGTAAAGGAGAAAGAATCGAAGATGGACCATTTCGGGCAACATCAAGAAAATGAAGAGAAAATACCTCAAAAAAAAGTAATATGGTGGACCGAGAAAAGAAAAGACAAACAATGTGAAAAGTTGCGGCGAAGGCAAAAAGGGACCTTATGTTGAAAAATGCAAGATCAAAGAAAGAACTGATCACCGTGAATGTGAGAATCTCGAAAAAGAAGAAGAAGCTAAACTCAAAAAGGTGGAGTCATGAACCATCTCACGCACTTCACGAGTTCTCAAATTCAAACCTCTGTTCAAATTGCCTTTCCTTGAAACTTCACTCCATAAGCCATACAAACAAACCTAGATTAAAAGCCCTTGTGATCCAAAGTTGAGTGAGTCATGTGGAGATGAGAAAGTGACCCAATCTATGGTGAGGAGATGTCAATGATGCCATTGCCTAAGAATCATGCCTATGCTCATGCTTACAGATCCATTTGGGAGATGTAATGCTCTTGAGCTGAGTGAAAATGAACCCCTCAACAAAAACAACATGAGAGTATACCCGTGAGTGTTTGGGTTGGAACTTGAGCACCTTAAGTATGACTTATAACCTAATTTTATCCATAGGATGAGCTTCTCGCACATTTGTATGATTTTCTATGCCTGCTCACAGATTGCAAATATTGAAACATTCACCAGGTTTATAAATGTTTAAGTTCTGAATAATCAAATTTTCTTTCATCATTGATTCAAGAGTAACTAACCCTGCTCCTTGATTGCTCATTTGATAATATTGCACCGATGTTAACTGCTTTCATGGAGAAGTTTGTGGGTACCTTCATGAAAACCCTCGTGAGACTTCACTCCTCCTCTAGGGATCACCTAGGGGTTTAAAAGGCTTGTTGCATATGCTAAATGCACTGTGCTTCCTACAAAAGTGGCTCGTTGCTTTGTTTTTTATGTTTCGTTGGTCAGGGACTAGCCAAGCTTAGGTTTGGGGGTGTGATAAGTAGTGAAAAATACCATTTTTTACCCCTAAACATGAGCCTTGAAAGACCCTTGAGAGGACTAAATAAGTGCTTCAGTGTTGATATTGCAGCTAACCAACCAAAAGACAGTCCAAATCCGAAACCATCCTAAAATGATCAAAAGTCGACAACGCATGTCAAACTCAAAGAGGAGTGAAGAAATAGCCTCAAGAATGGCTAAAAGGTCCTAAAAGAGCAAGAAACGACTTGAAGAAGAAGAAGGACCGGCTCGCAAAGAAGAATGGAAGCTAAGAGTCCAATTCCCAAAGAACATCTCCTATTCGCAAAGAGCCTTCGGCTTTGCCAAAAGAAGAGAAGTCCTTTGCGAAAAGACCTCCGAAGCCAAAATGCTTTATGAAAGAAGAGAAGTCCTTGCGAAAAGAACTTCGCTTATGCGAAAAGAACTTCGCTTAGAAAAGAACTTATGCTTATAAAAAACTGAGCCAACTCGCTTTGCGAAAAGACCCTTAAACTCTGCGAAATGGCATCTGGGATTCTGACCACTTTGAAGGGCATTTCAAGAACTCTGCACGCCAATGTAATTAAAAGCCCAGACATTCCGGAAGATTCCAAGCACAAACCAAAGGCATATTGCGTGAAAACCCAAAGATGAAATCACTTGGCGGGAACTTCTAGAAGCTCAAACAAACTTTTGAATTCCCATAATGAAATTGATGCTTCTAACGCTGATTAATGAACCGGATCGAGCATTTTCATTGGCGAACAGATCCGATCCCGTGCTCAACGACCATTGGGCAATCTGGTCGAGCACTTGGTCAATTCAGCCTTATGCGAGGATAGAGGGAAAGCTATAAATTGAGAAGACATTTGCCCAATTGGGGCAGATTTTGAGTTTTCATCTCTGTTTCTCCTTCCTACGATAGTCTATCTGTACTTTGTAATTTCTTCCTCTGTTTTGCTTTTGAGAGTTCTTTGAGAGTGCTTTTGTAACTCTAAAGAGATCGGATTCAAGACTGCTAGTCCGAGGGCTTTCTAAAGCCGTGCTCTCAGTAATTGTAAGATTGAATTTAAAAGGTTGTAAATCGTGTTTTCTCCATTGGATTCATGTCAAGGGTTCTTATTGATCACCTTAGTGCATTAGACTCCTTTAGATTCACTACTTTGCATGCAATTTCCCTCGATTCATTACCCCTGCATTTAATTAGCGTTGGTAACCTAGTTTCGATAAAGACTTGCGATGATGTTCATGTTACGAATTGGGGATAGGTCAACAACTATTGGATGATCTGTGACCATTTAAGTGGATGATCATAACCATAAGTTTAAACCTTCCTTAATTCGATTTATTTCTCTTACATCCGTGTCTTTGGTAGCCGATGAAGATTGAATCAACTCGCTGTTTAGTTGCATTCTCCATTAAAATTCAAAGGCGAAATCACAGAAAGTTATTATTTCTCCATTTGATTTATTTTAATCACTTCCCCAACTTGAATCTGGATCAGTTAGTTAGTTCTTTTCTTTATTTGCTTTTAGTTAAACGTGACAAAAACCCAACACTCTCTTTTTATCTGCTTTCTAGATAATTATAGAGCCAGATCTGGTAGCACAGATCTGGAGGTCTATCTCATATTTCAGACAAATTCTCTGTGGACGATCTTTAATATACTCACTTTTAAAACTTACTACAATTAGCCCTGATCTTGCAGGCTATTGTTAGCCCTCAATGTGCTGATATCTCTTTCATAATTTAAAATTATGTAACTTATTATTCATTAATTCGTTCTCAAAATACACATAAAAAAAGGCACATGTGGAGTGACAACAATCGCTAGCACTAGAGCTGAAGTGAGTTTCGTCTTGAGTTCTTGAAAACTCTTCTCGCATGCCTCACTCCACTCAAACCTTGAATCCTTTCGTGTCAGTTTCGTGAGAGGTCCCGATATCTTTGAAAACCCCTCGATGAAACATCGATAGTAGCCTGCTAACCCAAGAAAGCTTCGGACATCGGTCACTGTCTTTGGTTGTTCCCATTTAACCACTGCTTCTATCTTTGCTGGATCTACAGTGACACCGTGCTTTGAGACAACATGTCCCAAAAAGCTAACCTCTTCCAACCAGAACTCACATTTGCTGAGTTTGGCGTACAATTGGTGTTCACGTAGCGTCTGTAGAGCAATCCTCAAATGTTCTTCGTGTTCCGTCTTGGATTTGGAGTATATCAAAATATCATCAACGAACACTACGACGCAGGAGTCCTGGTGTGGTTTAAACAGCCGATTCATCAGATCCATAAATGACGTCGGAGCATTCGTCAACCCAAATGACATCACAAGGAATTCATAGTGTCCATACAGTGTCCTGAAAGCTGTTTTCTAGATGTCCTCTACCTTGACTCTCAACTGATGGTATCCAGATCTCAGGTCGATCTTGGAAAAATACCTCGCTCCTTGCAGTTGATCAAACAGATCGTCAATTCTAGGCAAAGGGTAGCGGTTCTTAACAGTGAGTTTGTTCAGTTGTCGATAGTCAATGCATAGACGCATTGAGCCATCCTTCTTCTTGACAAACAGGTCCGGTGCTCCCCACGGAGACACGCTCGGTCTGACAAACCCTTTTTCCATGAGCTCTTGTAGTTGGTCTTTCAACTCCTTCAACTCAGCCGGAGCCATTCTATATGGTGCTTTTGAAATAGGTTCTGTTCCCGGTGCTAAGTCAATGGCGAATTCTACTTCTCTCCCTGAAGGTAATCCAGGCAATTCCTCTGGAAAGATGTCAGCAAAGTCTCGCACAACTGCTATCTCAGAGATGATGTTCTTTTCTTCCTTGTCCTCCTTTAAGAAAGCCAAGTATCCACTGCAACCCTTTCTGATCATTCATTCGGCCCTTACTGCTGAGATCAGTGGCATATGTGATGACCTCACTCCTTGAAATCGAAATGATCGTCTCGTGTTGGGTCTGAAGATGACAACCTTGTTCTTGCAATCGACCATTGCACAATGATGCACCAACCAGTCCATGCCAAGGATCACATCAAACCCTTGCATGTCCAGCAGTATCAACTTTGCCTCCAATTCATGCACATCCAGGTCTCGAATTACTACAATGACGGATTTGCAAGCTAGCTCCGTGTCCACTAACTCTCCAGTCGGAATAGACACAGATAGGACAAAGTCCAACGCCTCTGGAATAATCTTCAACCTCTTGGCAAATCGTGGAGTGACGAATCAGTGGGTAGACCCTGGGTCTATCAACACTCTAGCGTCATATCCAACGAAACATCCTTTCTCATACACAGTTAGCGTACCTATAGTATACACACATACATGCAATAAATTATATATCAATTTACACCCCTAATTCACATATAAATTCAGTGTTTAGAAAAAGAAACTACACTATTTCCTAATGAATGCACCTTCTCTATTTAAAACTTCAATGAAATTGAAATTCCTTTATTTAAAAGAAATCTCACCTTGGATGATGTCATGCACGCTCCTCGCTTCTCGAAAGCAAAGGGATCGCATAGGCTCTTCCATGAACGACCGGCTTCCGTGCTTGAATGGGTCGTGGTGGTGCTACAGAAGCCGTCTTCCCCTTATCAACCTCGAGGCAATCCTTGATCAAGTGGCCCACCTTGCCACATCGAAAACAACCCCTGGTTCCCATTCTGCAATCCACGATCATATGAGGCTTGCCACACTTGGCACAAGTCTCTCGAGGCGTGAAAGAAACTGTACGAGAACCCTGTGTGACGGTAGCGCCAGTAGACATGGCAGGGCTCTCATAGCGGAAAGGTCTCCCCGACATAAGTAGTGGAAATCTCTGTTGGTTGTGCTGCTGCGCCGGTCTTTCGAAACCCCCTTAGAACTGTGGTCTCTGATTTTGGGCCACGAACCTCGGCTTTTTATTCACCGGTTCGTAGTTCCCCATTCTTCGTTGATCTGTGTTTCCCCTTTGTTGTTCTCTCTACCTATATCTGTTATTATTCTCCTCTTTCACAACTAGTGCCTTGCTCATGACCTCTTTATAGGTCCTCAGCTGAAATGGAGCTACTCCTCCCCTAACTTCAGGCTTTAAGCCTTGCTGAACCCTCTTCGCCTTCATCATGTCGGTGGCAACTTAATCAGGAGCAAAACGGGCGAGTCGTAGAAACTCCACTCCATACTCGCTCATGCTCATCCTCCCTTGCACTAATTGTAGAAAATGAATCTCCATTTGGTTTCTTACCACCTCTGGAAAATACTGTTTGTTGAACTCCTCAACAAACTCCTCCCAAGTCCAAGGCAACTCTGGGGTCTCCTGAGCCCTAGTCCGTATCATGGACTTTCACCAAGGCCCAGCCTCCCCATCTAGCATGTAGGCTGCCCATCTAACACTTTCATCCTCCATGCATGTCAGCACGCTGAACTCCTTCTCCATTTCCATTAACCAATTCTCTGCTGCCATCTAGTCTGCCTGCCTAGAAAATGTAGGAGGTCTCATCCTCCGGAACTCAGTAAAAGACGAAGGCACAGGAAATGTAGGTCCTACAGGTGGTGTAGGTGGCTGCTGCTCTCTCACTGCATGAGCTACAAAGGATGAGGCTTGTTGTGCCATGGCAGCTGCCATGGTCTCCATGGTGTGCATCATCCTTTGGCACTCCTCTCTATCTTCCTGTCTTTCTCTCACCCTCTCCTGTTCTCGCTGATCTTGATCCTGACGATCTCGATCCTCATCCTCATGTTGTCTACTACTGTTGCCCCCTGGGGCCTCATTACCTCCTAAGGATACTCGATTGGTAGGAGAGATGTAACCATCTCCACTACGCAAACTTCTCTGCTGGCCTCCTCTCGGTCGGCCTCTTCCCCTAGATGACATTGACGGCTACATTTGAAGCTAAAGTTTCGTTAGCAGAAGTCCCTATGTTCTGATAAAAGAATGATTGTCAGAATTGCCAAAAGAAATTAGTTTGATACCAACTATGACAGCCTGGATTTCGGCACCCCGAAACCCGTGCCGTCAGTACGATCATCTTGACCATGCCCCTTGGCTAAGCACGGAACACTGGTATATCAAGCAATATAAATGGACTGAAAATGATAACAATGATTGTAGAAATAATCTACTCTTTAAATACTGATAAAAAGACGGTTCTACCTTCATGCCCCTGCATGAATGGAGAATCGATCCGAACCATCGATGATTGTTGATCATCACAGATGGTTCGCCCTAAAAGAATAATCCCATAATTTAATTACATTGTTTAACAAAAACAAGGCTTGACATACCAAGCCGTACCAAAGAAGCTCACAAAAACTCTCAAAGATGCACAACGGAGTCCTCTAGAAGAAGTCCTCAGGAGGTGGCTCCAACTCGTCACCAGGCGTAAGGTCCGACTCACCAGGGTCAACGTCCCTGAAGCCTCAGCAGTTGCTAATAGTGGACCTGCGACGTATAGTCTAAAGGGTGAGCTACATCCTAGCTCAATAGGGAACAAAACACAGTGAACATATAGATTAAAACCTCACATATATTCCATGATATGCTTATGCATGATGTGTCTATGCAGTTACTGAGAAAATAGCTGAAAAGGAATCACATTTTACTGGTAGTTTACACATGTCTTTTAATTAATCATGAATGACACTGAATAGGCCTAAAGCAAAACTTAACCTTTCAACTTAAGTAATCCCCGAGCAATATAGCATCGAGCCCCGATGAGATACCCTTCATCGTCATCTATATAGACAGTTTTTAAACGTATTCCCTAGGAATACAATTAGTACCCAAGCCCCTTTCCCCTGGGGATCGATGGCGGGGTTTCAACTTATCTCAATTCAACACCCTTGGGGTGTGCTTACTGTGTACGGATAAGCCTCCGCACTGGCTTACGGTTTCGCCGCCGTATCGGTCATGGATATCCTGCCGCGTCAGTCGTGGGTATCCCACCACGTCGGTGGGGTTTCCTATCAAACCTTAAATAACAAAAATATCAGGTGCTTTACATATAGTTATTCACCGTGTAAGTGTGGTATCTTATATAAGTTAGGCCCTATCAGACATTATTCAATCTTAGATACATCCCTGGGATGTATCTATTCACTTGCATCACACCTGATGCTCTTATTACTTCACTTCCTCATCACCTGGGGATGGCTCATTATTAGATGCTCTTATTGATGTCACACACACACACACTTTTCACAAAACTTTAAGCAATAAAATAGTTTTCAATTTGATTCTATATCACTACATACATGTTCTTGCAAATTAAAGTACTTGTTTAAGGTGTTCCCTACCTAAAGTCTCTGATAAATCACGCATCAAGGTCCCACGTGGCTCCTTGTGCCCAAGTTCGCACGTATCACCTATGGTACAACATAACACATGCAACTCATCATTAAAGATGTAAGAAGGAAGGTCCAAGACCCCCCGAGAATCTTGAAGTCAAACTAAAAAGTCACCAAAATTTAGGTCAGTCGATTAATCGAACTCCAAGGTCGATTAATCGAATCTGATTCGATTAATCGATTAATCAAAATTCAAAATCGATTAATCGATTCCCAAAATCGATTAATCGAGGTCCCCATTCGATTAATCGAATCCCACATCGATTAATCAAAATTCTCTACTCTATCAATTCGATTCTCAGTTCGAGTAATCGAATTCCCAAAATCGATTAATCGATCCCAAATCAATTAATCGAGATTCGAAATCGATTAATCGAAATCCCATTTTGATTAGTCGATTTCCCTAGGTCACTTTCCTCCAGCCACTGGAGTTCACTGGAGGCACTCAGTCAATTAATCGACACCAAAATCGATTAATCGAAATTCAAAGTCGATTAATCGAAACTCAGTTTGATTAATCGAATTCGGGCTATTTTTACTTTTCAACTTCTTGGCGAAAATCGATTAATTGAAACCCAATTTCTATTAATCGATTTGGCCAGATTCAGCCCCCTTTTGGGTTATTCTTCCAAATCTCTTCCTACTCTTTTTCCTTTATTTTTCTAAGCACTTAATCTATCATTTTAAACATTCTCGACTGAATTTAAACCTCTATAACCTATGCATTTAATTTACAAAATTTTACCTTCAATCAAATCTCAATTTGATTGGATCTAGTGGTTGGAAAGGCTAGGATTCCAGCTTTGGCTTGAACGGATCCTTCGTGTCGAATTGGCCTTTTAAATGCTTGAATCTCCCTTCCAATCACCCATAATAACTCCTTGCATTAATTATGCTCTCCTTCTCTCTCTTTCTTCTTTACTCTCTGTCAACAACCAAACAAAAGAGAAACTAGGGCTATTAAACCCTTTTATCCCCCCTCTAACTTGTGTATTGAGCACATGCACCAGAAATAGGTGTATGTGCCTCTAGATTAATCTCACCCTCCACACATTCACTTAATTTCTCACATCTCATCCGTTCATCATGTCCTATGTCAATTAGTGAACTCTTACATGGTCAAACCTATGACCAGTCAGGCACGGATCTCGAGGTCACTGTTTAACGTGTAATTTTTGGGATATTACAGTTGGCCTTTTGCTTTTATCTATTTGTTTGTCTTCTTTAGGGGCAGTTACCATTTTCATTTCAACCTCCCTTCCTTCTTCAGGTAATTTTTTCTAACAACCACCCCAAAAGACTTCGATCTCTTTTTGGGTGGGGCTATTGCAACAACCGGTGTTATATAGGTGCTAATGGGAATATTGTCATCAGAGAAAATACCTTCGTCGTCTTCCTATCTCTTTTTTACTGCTTTAGTTCTCGACATATATTCCCTGTTTCTTTTCTTTCCTGAGAATAAAAGACCATCGATTAGTAAACCAACCAAAACAATTATGGATTAAAACTCAAGAAGAATCTAATCATTTTTCGAAAAATAATACTTGGCTTCACCCTAATTTAGAAATGGAAAATGGGATGTAGATAGGGTTTTCAAAGAAGAGGCAAAAACACTGGGTAGATATAAATGAAAAATGGTTGGATGAGGTATAAGGAATTTTGAAAATTGGAGGGAAAGACGAAGGGTATATGGAGAGTTCATGATTTGGGCAAATGTAGTCTCTCTTAGCTACATAGGCGCTAATGTTGGTGATGACCTGCTGAACCGATCATCCCTTGCATTTTTAACCTAGAGTCGATAGTTCGACTCTTGTTTTTCAGCAATCGAATTTATGAACTCTCGGATAGTTGAAGTTGTAATCTCTATGCTTGGGCTGCCCATACCGTATAAGAGAGAAAGGAACGCTCGAGTAATCGTAACTCCATATGACTATTCGTAACTAATGAACATAAGAAAATGCATTATGATCGGTTGTATTTAGCTACGATTTGACTCGTAATGTAATTCCTAAAATATCATAACAAAAATAGTTTACATATTTTACAAAGGGTGCTACGGATGAGTTGGTAGCTCGACAATCTATGAGGATTTCAATTCAGATTAGTGGGGGTAGATGTCTCCCTCAGGAACACTTTCTTCTTGGATTACTAAATGGTTGTGTTGGCAATTGGCCACTTTCTCTCTTTGCCACTTGTGAAGCTAGCTGGTCTATCTGGCTCTCCAACTTTGTGATAGATTGGGTATTGTGCAACCGTGAGATTTTTTACGATCCCATCGCAACGATGCGCTCCCTAATGAAATATTTAGAATCGCCACCCGGAGCTTTTGGTGTCCCGAGAAATCTAGATCATTTTTATAAGCACCAAAGTGCCACAAATATGACTCTGAATCTGGTCTACACCAAAGGCTCTTGGGTAGGGGCTTCGATTATCGATTAGGAAGGTGTTAGGCACCCAATCAACCCGCTTAATATGGTCTCTACTAATGGCCAAAATAAAAATAGTATGAAAGAAAAGAAAAAAGCTTCCTCTTGCCCAAAGGGGCTTAAATTCCTATTTGTGTCCCTCCGTTCCTACCAAAAATTCGGGGGCATAACGACACAAATGGGAAGATAGAGGGAGAACCGAGAAGGTAGAGGAATAGAGGGGAGAGCCGAAGCTCTTGGGCCCTTGTTGCACCATTGTGGAGCCTTGTGTTGGCTTGCTTCGGTGAGCTTTTGAAGGCTTGTATGATGAGAAATAGGGTAACTCATATGACTTACTAGCTAAGGGGTAGGGAGGGAAGGCATAGGGGTAACACTCCTCTAACCTAGAGCTTATGGGTGAAAAGTTAAGGTCTAAAGGGACTTTTAAAGTTCTAGAATTTGTATGGAAATGGTGCACTAGAGGAGAGAGAGAGAAGGGATTCCTTAATCTCTTAATTGAAATTTTTTTCAAGCCATTTGTAAAGGGGGGTGCCTCTCTATTTATAAGAAACAGAGAGGTTAGGAGGGTGCTTAGGGGCTAATTGGATTTAACAATTAGGTAATGAGCCATCTAAGGTTTCTTAGGGTTTTTGGAGCTTTGAAAAACATGAAGAGGTGCTCTAATGGTGGATGATAGGGTGAGACTTTAAACCACTTAAGGAGTTACACATGGATAGTAAATGGGTGCAACAGAACTAGCAAAACACACCCCAAAGGTTAAGATGGTTAATAAGTCAAGCCTCAATCACGAAATTCGAGATAAAATCCCTGAGTTACTGTTCATATGTCTGGCGCAACTAATAGTTACACCAAGCATATGCACAGTAAAACAGTGCTTGAACAATGCTTGAAAGTTGGCTGCCCGCGGGTGGTGTTCACTTTATAATTGGTGCAACTATTAGTTGCGCCAAGCCATTTCTAGGGAGACATGGCTTGGCGCAACTATTACTCGTGCTAAATCCACCTATAAGTAGCATAACTATTAATTGTGCCAAATTCCTAAGGGGGTTCTCATGAATTTACTATTTTGTCCTTCGGGTTCGGAATGTGATATCTTTGCGTATACAACTCTGATTGGGGTGATTCTTATCATGTTGGAAAGCTGAAGACTTTTACTTTTCAATGGTATAAAATTCAATCACAATAGAAGGTTGTAGCTAGTCCTGGTGCACCACTCTTCATCCATTGCTCGGGAAAGATAGGTTTAGGTTCGGAATGAGTTCTAATGGTCGGGATGGGTTCCTAAAGGTCCGGGAAGGTTCCTAAAGGATCTAGGATGATTACTAAGGGTTTGGGATGACTCCTAAGGCTTCAGAAGGGTTTCTAAGGATTCTATACATGCCATCAAAAGCTCAGAGGTGCGCCTCCCTCAAAATGTGTTTCGATCGGGCCTTGGGCCAAATTTAGGTGTCTACAGATGCCTCTCTTTGGTATCCGATAAATAATGATTAAATGCCAATGAAAAGAGATATCCAAAGAGGCCCAAGGCATTACTGACGGGTTCACTACATTCAGAACGAACTTCAAATATCAGATGAGTAAAATGGTGAGAAAATGAAAGCCCTGTATGTCGAGAAAAATGGTCATTTATCAAGATAATTGGTCCCCAAGTATTTAGCGATATTACTGGGCATAACTGAGGTGGAAAATGAGTTACGAAAGTCTAATAGCTGGAAAAAATGGTCGCTTTTCGAGATGATTTGAAGGAGTTTGATGTTCATGATTCATTCTGAATATAGCAGCTTCGTAAGTAGGGTGATCAACCCACATTCAAAGATATGCGCAAAGCAAGTTTGCAAGGCTTCACAGTTTGGGTCCAATCATATGAGGCATTGACCGCCTCATCTGACTGGTCACGAGTGCCCTTGCTTGAAGCAGGGTTCGAGGTCTTTGGGCGAACCCATTGATCTCGAAGTTTATTTAGCACGACTACCCGAGCGGAGTGAACAGAGGTCGTAACGCTTTTTGGGAGTGTGTGCTATTTTTCTAATGTGCCATGGATCATCATGACCCAGAGTATCTAACCTTTAATAACACAGAATAGATCTGACCAAAATTGGGTGCCCACCAAAGGAGACATCCAATCCTGGTCACTGCTGATAATGATCTCACAAATCAATTAACTATGTATAAACATGCACCCATTAGGGGCGATAAGCAACAAAGGTGATGGAAGTCTCGACCCAGATCTCGTCCGGGTATAATTTACGAGAACAAACGATCATCCTATAAATACCCAGAAGCAAGGTGTACACTTTACAGGGATGCCGTGCCAATACAAGTTTTAAGCCTGCAAAAGTAAGGGGAATGAACCCTTCTACATGCATGTTTACACATATTTGATTGACATGTAGTTTTATTTTCAACAGGTTGGTTTCAACCAACAATTAACCTTTTTTATAACGGAGCTATCCGAACCTCAAACCTCGTAGGGCACACACCCGGACAGCGCGGACCAAGAGTCTGCACCTCTGAAATAGCTCGTGATAAATCTCAAGTTAGACCCTTGCGTTCATATAAATCTACCAACTGAGCTCTTGTCGCAAAGATTTAGCAGTGGAGTTGACTCGATCGGAACATTGACTGTTTGACCAGGATTGACACCATTACTCCTACTTCGAAGTAGGATCCAAAAATCCAAAGTGCACCTTTAGACTTAAGACGTTGATATGGCACAATTGCATTGTCGATAAAATATTAATATTTTATCGCATTGGAACATGCGTGTGCGTTCAATCACATGAGGCATAGACCGCCTCATTTAACTGGCTACCGGTGTCCCTGCTTGAGGTACGGTTAAAGGTCTTTGGGCGAACCCATTGATCTCGAAGTTTATTTAGCATGACTACTTGAGTGGAGTGAATAGATGTCACAACATTTTTTGGGAGTGTGTGCTGTCTTTTCAAAATATATATCCTTATTATTTTATGTGGATAATTTTTGACATTTTTTGTGTTTATCAATTTGTGTGATTTTTAGTTTTTTGGGTTATCATTTTATGTGATTTTTTTTATTTTTAAGTTATCATTTGATGTGATTTTATTACTTCTATTATTTTGTGCAAATTTTTTTGGGATTTTCTTTATCTTTTTTGTTGATTTTTAGATTTTTAAGCTTATCATTTTATGTGATTTTTTGTCTTTTGAAGCTATCATTTTATGAGATTTTTTGGTTTTTTTTCAGAACTATTATTTTATGTGGATCATTCTATCATTTTATGTGAATTATTCTATTATTTTATGTGGATTATTTTATGATTTTTTAATCATTTTTTAGACCTTTTCATGTTTTTCTATGTAGGATTGGGACACCTATTGCTCTCGGTCCACTTTATTCTTAGCACGGCTTCCTGGTCAAGTCGAATGAGGATCGACACACCGTTTGGGAGCACGTGCATCAGTCGGGAGTGGCAAAATGAAGAGAGGGGTACCGGGTTACGTATTTGACCCACACCGGACCCAAAGACCCGACCTGTGAGCGGCTGGCGCAATTATTAGTTGTGCCAAGCCTGGTTAGGGAGTCAATTTAAACAACCTGAGTTCAGGCAACAGGGCATTTTTTCAAAAAACATTTTCTCCCTCTCTTCAAAACCGAAAATCGGCCTCCTTAGGTTTCCTTTATATTGCTTCTATGCGTGCCTCATTGCTGACATTCACTCGCGCCGATTGATCGCCATCTTACACTAGGTCAAAGACCCCAAGTATCCATCTTCAAATTAAACTGAACAGATCTGGCCAAAATTGGGTGCCTATCGAAGGAGGCACTCAATCTTGGTCTCCATTAACGATGATCTTATTATCGAATAATTATGTAAAAACATGCACTCATCAGGGGTAGATAAAACAAAGGAGAATGGAAGTCCCGACCCAGAACCCGTCTGGGTACAATTTACATGAATAAACGACCATCCAATGGATACCCAGACGCAAGGCGTACACTTTACAGGAATACCGTACAAATGCAGGTTTTAAGCCTGCACCCTAAATGAGCCATTCAGAATGCATATTTGAACATAGTCATTCGATAGGTAATTTCCTTTTTTATAGGTTGGTTTTAACCAATAATTGACCTTCCTCTGAGGAATCTGAAGCTTAAGATACTTAAGTTCACATGAATCCAAAAACAAAGCACTTAGCTCTAAGATTTAGTAGTGGAGTCGACCCGATCGAAACATTGACCGTTTGATTGGGATTGACACCGTTGCGTCTACTTTAAAGTAGGATCCAAAGATCCAAGACGAACCTTAGACTTAAGATGTTGATATAGCATAATTGTGTTGTCGATAAAATATTGACATTTTATCGCATTGGAGCACATATGTGCGTGGCTGTGCGTGGGGAAAGTACCATAAAAATATGACTATCTTTTTTCTTCTTTTTTTAAAAAAATAATTTTCTTCTCTCCCTTTTTGAATAAACTGGACGGTGGTGGTGAGATGCTTCATCTGATATGTCCATCGCCGAGACGTTGCTCGCTTCGAGGCTTCAGACCTTTTGATGTTCCTGCACATCTCGAGAAAACGTCAGTCCCTTTTTTGTTTATATACAAAAAAATACATCCTAATCAACAGAAGGAGAATCAAACTTTTACCTCTATTTTTATTTTTTCATTTTTCAAGATCTATATATATATATATACATATATTTTTTTGGATTTTTTTATTTTCAGAAATTTTTTTGTTCTTTTTCTTGAGATGGAAGTATGATGCCGTGCATATGGAAAAGAGTAGAAATACATACAATTTTTTTGTATTTAGACTTTTCTTGATTTTTTTGTTCTTTTTTTGCTTTTCTTCCTTCTTCTCTCTTTTTTTTTATGCCTATCAGTGAGGCAAAGTAACGGGTCCCTTTTGTGATGAAATGTGCACAGTCTTGGGCCCAACAATGGAAAAGGAAAGTCTATTATCTTTAGCAAAAAGTGGTCTTTCCGCCCTGGTGCATAAAGTGTGGGCATGGAAAATGGAAAAGGGAAATCATTATCTGTGACAAAAGGGGGCTTTCCCGCCCAGGTGCACATGAGATGAGCATGAAAGTGGAAAAGAGAAATTATTATCTTTGATAAAAGGGGCTTTCCGCCCTCTCCTTTATTCTTTCTGTTGTTTGTTTAGATCCACTTTTGAGCATGGTCGAACCCCTTTTAAGTAGTCAGATCTGGGTGAGTTTCAATAGCTTTACCATGACTTGAACATCAATCTCTTTGGACTGAGTTAAACCTTTCTCCTTACCTTGAGTCATATGTTTAAAAAAGCAGTTTCATAAAGACAATTCTGGTCGGGGCCCGATTTGAACTAACATGAGTGGCCCGGAAAAGGTTAACAGGGGGAGTAACCAAGAGGGCTCTTCCACCATCAATCTTATCATTCAAACCTTTCTTTTTCCACTTTTCTTTTTAAACCTTCAATCCTTTTACTCACAACGCCCAAGGTGGGTTCATCGTGCCTGTTTTTACTATTCGTGGCGCCCTCTCGAGTTTTTACCACGTCCATGGGTTTAGCTCTCTTACCCCAAGCACCCTTTCGAGTTTTTATCACATCCATCTTACTTTGAGCTTATATTTTTCTTTTATTATCTTTTTATTTCTTTCATCATTTTTTCAAAAGCCACGACATAGACGTTGATTTTGTCATAGCCGGTCGGATGGGGTTCTGGTGTCGTCTCACAACTTGGCTTGTGTTGACTTAACAGATACTATGACTGCTTGTGAACCTAAAAAAGAGGTCTTTCTTCAGGGTGTAGTTCGTCCATGGGTCAGGTTAGGATTTGAAGGTATGCTGGGCTAAAAGGATTTTCTTGATATGGCTTCAGTTTTTCACAACGTGCTTCCTTCCTTGGGAGATTTTATTGTACATGCCCCATAATTCTTCTATATTTTTTCTTTTTTCTTTGTTTTATTTCAAGCAATCTCTTTTTTGAGGTTTGACTTTTCCGATTTTTTTGGATTTTGATGGTACTTCCCCTTTTTTGTATATGTACACACTTTTTCTCTTCTCTTTTTTTCAGGGAAAGGGTTTGTTGAAAGAAAAGCTCAGGCTCAAAATGGGGTAGCAAAGGATATTATCATTTTTAGGGATGCTTTTTGGCTATTGTGCTTGGAATGATGGCCTCTTTTGGGTGGTTCTTAAGTAGTCACATATCTATTTCGCCAATACTTACCTTATCATGATAGACTAAGAGTAGATCCGTCAGACGTATCCAACATTGATGGGCTCAGGAAAATGATCTCCGTCCATGGTGGCGAGGCAGATGGTGTATCTCGATAGCACTTCTCAGACGACGTAAAGTCCTTCCTAGTTTGGCTTGAACTTCCCTCTCGGATCGGCGTGGAGGGATGGAAAGATCTTCTTCAATACAATGTCTCCTATCTTCAGATCTCGACCATGGACACGTTTATTATAAGTGCGTGTGATTTGCTCCTGGTAAACTTGAGTATGACACAAGGCTAGGAGTCTCTTCTCATCCAATAAGTTCAATTGTTCAAAGCGGGATCTCTCTCTGCTTCGGGTAAGCCTACTTCCATGAGGATTCGGAGCGAGGGTACTTCAACCTCTACTGGTAGGACGACCTCGGTTTCATACACAACGGAGAATGGTATTGCCACTGTAGTAGTATGGATTGATGTTCTGTAGGCCCACAAAGTAAATGGTAGCATTTCACTCTAATCTCGATAAATGACTACCACCTTCTCTAGGATGCAGACGACGATCTTGTTCACAGCTTTCACATCTCCATTAATTTGAGGTTGATAAGGTGACAAGTGATGGTGCTTGATATTTTATTACTCGCAGAAGGTTCGGATGCGCTTATTCGCAAAGTTTGTACTATTGTCCGTGATGATATCCGTGGGTACTCCAAATCGACACACAATATTATTTTTGAGAAACTTCTAGACGTGACTGGCCGTGATGTTGGCATATGATGCTGCTTCTACCCACTTGGTGAAGTACTCAATGTCAACGAGGATAAACTGATGTTTGTTTGATGCTTTCAAATTAATCATTCCGGCGACGTCAAGGCCCCAAGTAGCAAATGGCCAAGGAGTGGTCATGTAGTGAAGATCGATGGCAGGAGCGTGTATCAAGCTGGAGTGTTCCTGACACTTGTAGTATTTCTAAACATGCTTGCAACAATCTGATTCCATAGTGATCCAAAAGTATTCTTGCCATAGAATTTTCTTAGCGAGCTTGTGACTGCTAACGTGGGCACCACATACTCCCTCGTGGATCTCCTTCATGATGTTAATCGCTTCATTTTCTGTAAGGCACCTGAGCAGGATGTTATTGTATGATCGCTTGTAATGGCATTCCCCACAAATGACATAGCTTGCCGCTAAACTTTGAATGGTTCGTTGGTCTGTAGTAGACATACCCTCAGGGAAAGTTAGTGTCTCGAGGAAATTCTTGATATCTAAGAACCAAGGTGGCTCATCATTAGACTTTTTAGGTTCCTCAATTTGGAGGCAGAAGGCTAACTCATTCCTTTGCTCGATCATGATCGACTTCATCTCAACACCATACAGGATTTCTATCATTGATGCCAACGTTGCTAGTGTGTCGAAGAAGGGATTTCTTATCCAGGGGACATATGAGAATGTCACGTCTTGAAAGCAAGCTATCAGATCCTTGAGGTGCTCATGGTAGGGGACCAGTTTCTCATCTTTTGTTTTTCAATCTCCATTCGTCTGGCATATGATCAACTATGAATCTCCAAATACTCGGAGGTGAGTTACGTTTAGATCGAGAGCCGCCTGCAAACCAGCGACATAAGCTTGATACTCGGCCATGTTGTTAGTGCAACAGAAGTTTTGCTTGATGGAGACTGGTACATGGGAACCCTTCGGCGACTCCCTGACATTCGGCATTTACTGTCCCGTCAAAGTGCATTACCCAAGATTCTTATGCTTCTTCTGTTTCGTCTTCTGTCACAAACAGAATGTCCTCATAGGGGAATTCAGTTCTCAAAGGCTCATAATTTGGCAAAGGATTGTCAGCAAGTTGATCGGCGAGTGCCTGCCCCTTAATCGACTTCTGAGTGACATACATGATGTCAAACTCAGACAATAAAAGCTACCATCGTGCAGTTCGTCCAGTGAGAGCCGACTTCTCGAACAGGTATTTTAACGGATCCATTCAGGCCAAAAGTAGAATGGCATGAGATACCAAGTAATGGCGGACCCTCTGAGTAGCCCATATAAGAGCTAAGCATGTTTTCTCCAGATGAGAATAGTGCGTCTCATAATCAGTAAACTTCTTACTCAAATAGTAAATGGCTTGCTCTCTTCTTCTCGTCTCGTCATGCTGCCCTAAGAAACATCTCATCGAGACTTTCGTCGTGGAGAGATACATCAGGAGTGGTCTCCCTGGCTTAGGTGGTACCAAAATAGGTGGGTTAAGGAGGTAGCTTTGGATTTTATCGAACGCTGCCTAACAATCATCGTTCCATTCAACGGGCAAATACTTCCTTAGTAGCTTCAAGATCAGTGTGCAGATTAGAGTTAGCTATGTAATGAACTGACTGATATATTATATTCTGCCCAAGAACCCTCTAACTTCCTTAGTAGCTTCAAGATCGGTGATGGCTTTAACTTTGACT
Organism: Chloranthus sessilifolius; assembly: GCA_021018995.1. Classification (NCBI taxonomy): domain Eukaryota; kingdom Viridiplantae; phylum Streptophyta; class Magnoliopsida; order Chloranthales; family Chloranthaceae; genus Chloranthus; species Chloranthus sessilifolius. The sequence goes on along the minus strand of CM037584.1, from coordinate 148,230,917 downwards.
CGATCAACCTCAATCCCTCTCTTGCTGACGATGAATCCCAACAGTTTTTCAGACATAGCACCAAATGCACACTTCTATGGATTCTTTCATAACCGATACTTTCTCAACCTCTCAAACAACTTCTGAAGGTTTACTAGATGATAGCTTCGCTTTGGTGACTTGGCTATCATATCATCGACATACACCTCAATCTCTCAGTGCATCATGTCATGAAACAATGTGATCATAGCTCTCTGGTACGTTGCACCAACATTCTTCAACCCAAACGGCATGACTCGATAGCAAAAGGTCCCCTAAGGAGTGATGAATGACGTCTTCTCTTGATCTGCCTCTGCCATCTTAATCTGATTGTATCCTATGAACCCATCCATGAAAGAAAGCATCCCGTGCTTAGCAGTGTTATCGACCAAGATGTCGATGTGCGGCAATGGGAATCGTCTTTCGGGCTTGCCTTGTTCAAGTTTCTAAAATCAATGCAAATGCAGACTTTTCCATCCTTCTTCAGCACCGGTACAATATTAGCTAGCCACTGCGGGTATTTGGATATCATGAGAAATCCCATGTCATACTGCTTAATGACCTCGTCTTTGACTTTCAGCATCCACTCGGGTCAGAGTCACCTCTGCTTTTGCTTAATCGGCTTTAGATCGAGGTAGAGACGTAACTCATGCTTGACCAAATCAGTGTCCAGACCAGGCATGTCCTCGTACGACCAGGCAAAAATATCTTGGTATGACCGAAGGAAGTCAATCATGCTTTTTCTTTCTTCGAGAGATAGCGACGTTTCGATTTTGGTAATTCAGGGAATCTCCTCAGTCCCTAAATTAACGTCCATGATTTCTTCGACAATGGGGGTAGGGCCATGCTCAAATTCGACAAACTAGTCAAGGAGCTCATTGGGGAGCTCCTCTAAAGGGATATCCTTGTCCAGACTCGTAATTCCTACCTCTTCTTGTATTTCTATAGGAAAGGGGTCGATTTTACTTGGGACAGGTATTTCAATTAAGGCATCTTTTTGTGAGATTTTATTTAGAATTTTAAATGATAATATTTTTAGACTTTATATTTTTTCAATGTATTTGGAATTTTTATTTTCTTCGGAGACGAGCCCTTGGTAGCATGAGTCTGTGTATATACAAGGTATTTCCTGCCAAGGGCTTATCTCCCTTTTTATAGGTTGGTTTTTTTTAGAAAATAGGTGCTGAATTTTAGGCCACTCCCTGCTTCCAGGGTTTGGGGCGAAGATGCCCAGTTGCGTACCTGCGAGGCCGCTCCTTTACCTATTTGAATGGAGGGTGTTGACTGATACGACTCTTCTAAGTCATCCTCTATCATGTTGATCCCCATTTCGTCTGAGATGATATCCTCAAACGTAAACACAAGTTTATGGTGATTCACCATAGGGAGAGTTTGTTCAGGTATGGACCATCGTTCCTTGAAGAGGGATAACGTGGCCAAGTTTATTTCCAGGCTGAGAAGGGTAATATGGGGATTAGTGGGGTGAACCGGTGCTGTGGGCTTATGTGGGGTCAATTGGGTTACTGTTAAGACCTGAAAAGTACCACTTTTCACCCCTTAACTTAACCTTTGATTAGACCGTTAGCCATCTAATAAGTTCTTGTTGAGTGTTTTATGTAGGTAATAATCAGCAATGAAACAAGGCCAGGAATCCTACTAAGGAGCCTGCTTTGGCACCAAAATTTCCTCAGAAGGATGGACTCTGAATCCAGACTTGGAATGAGCCTTGCACAGTCCAACTGAGCTTCCCAAGACTTTACAATAACTACTCGCACAACTCTCGCGAAGCTCAAGAGTAGAACACATTGCGCAGTCTCGCGTAGTTCAAAGCAGACCTCTCTCAACCTCGTGCAGTTTACTTAGAACGGTTGAGGAGAGAGAGCTTCAGGAGACTCCTCACGCAGCTGTCACGCGGTGGCCGCGGGATGCAATTATCAAAAGAGAACTCCTTGCACAGTTCTTGTGCCATTCAAGAAGAAAGCATCCTCACGAAGATGGAGCCATCCTCGCAAAGATCAATCAAGACATGAAACCTCGCGCAGTTCAGAACTCATTAAAGCCTCATGAGGAAACTCACGAAGTCCATTGAAGAGAAGTGCTTGCAAAGTTCTCGTGCTATTCAAATCTGTCCTCGCGAAGATCAACCCAGCGATCGCGCAGCTACCTCGCGACTACTTGAACTCCAACCCCACGACATCTGAGGCTTTGATGTTTACTCAACCTCATGACTGCCTGAAGAGCAAACCAAGGCAACCTCATGACTGTTGAAGCTTCAATATCAAATCATCCTCGCGAAGAGCAAGAGCTACCATGCGACAAGTCTGGGAAACAATGGCTACCTAGCGAAGCTCTGAACTTCAACTCCCATCTCTTCAGTAGAGGACCTTTTGGGAATTTTTAGTGATTAGGGCATGCACTCCCATGCTCAAATCTTCGTGCACGCGCCCCAAGGCATCCAAGGATCACTATTTGGCCATGTGGCATTGTTAAAATTAGGGTTTCCTAACCCAAATGTGCCGCCACACCACTGCTATATAAACCCATACTTAGCTTAGGTTTAGACATCCTGGAATAGCTGGGAACACATATCATTTCTTGGAGACTTAATCTGAGATCATTTTTCTTTTCTTTTTGTAGCTGTAAGTAGTTTTCTTTTTCTTTTTCCTTCTCTCCATAGTCCATCACTTGCTGGCTATGTCTTTGTATGCTTTTTGAACTAGATCAATGGAAGTTTTGTAATAGGATTTGTACTCTGTAGGATTTGTGTTTGAATGTGAGATGCTCTGTGCAAGGTTGTTGCCTTGTGATCCACCATTTCTTTGGCTGTGATTCAAAGCAATGGAGGACTGATTCTAAGGGCCACTCAGATCCAAGTGATCTGTGTGTCTGGGCTATCATGGTCATATACAGCCTTAGCCCCACCACAGGACCCACTAGATCTGAAATCCCCATGGGAGCTTGAGCTGGTAGCCTTGTGACCATGGTGGTGGCAGCGATATTCTTGTTTTGTCTTGGGCTCCGTGAGGAGGATATCCTCTGGGATAGTCTGTGACCATTCAAGTGGATAGGTTAGAGCCTTAGGGTGATTCTAATCCACCGATCTAAGATGGATCTTTCTTCTTTACAGCTGAGCTTGTAGAAGCCTGGTGGGAGATTGTACAGAGGCAGACTCCCCTATATTTGTATAGATCCGCTATCAGATGTTAGATCTGATCTGTTTATAGAGATTGTAGGCTTATGACTGAACCATTGTAGCCTCACTCAAGCAATGGACAGCTAGATCGAAGGTTGTACTCAATCTCTTGTTGGTTCTATGTGTTTGGGCTATCATGGTCCTATACAGCCTTAGCCCCACACATAGAGCTTTAGAGGTTGAGGTTCCCTATGGATTCTTGAGCTGGTAGCCTGGATGAAATAGTGCCTACAATGATTAACTTGTTTTGACCCATCCCTAGATTGTGGTTCCCCTATGGGATAGTCTGTGACCATTTGAGTGGACATGTTATAACCTTAAGGGATTGAATCATGGCAGAGAGATGGGTTGAATCTTTTCTCCTCAGTGGTGATAACGTAGCCATTAGACAAGATTTCTATAACATCAGATCTGAATCTGAGTTACAAAGCTCCTCTGATCTAGGCTCAATAACATACTTCTCACCCTTTTATATTTATTTTCCACACTCTATCCATCCTCTCAACCCTTTCTGTAGTTTAGACATTAGGTTACCTTAGAATACCTAGAATAAGTGACCTTAAACTCTCCTCCTTTTTAGGACTGCTAGATCTGTAGTCAGATCTGGAGGGACTACTAGAGATGGCTCCCTTGGAACTGTAGATCACCTTTCCTTGTGGGATAAACTCTTACTTATCAAAACTTGCCACAATGGACCTTATATGTTGCAGGTCTAGGATTTCTTAGTTGTGCTGATTCCATCCCCTGTTTTACCCTTTCTTTGATTTTTAAATTTCTTTTACCACAACCAATAAAGCAAGCACACACTCAGAAATCCGCCAACAAATTTTTGGCGCCGTTGCTGGGGAACACATCTCATTTCTTGGAGACTTGATCTGAGATCGTTTTTCTTTTCTTTTCGTAGTTGTAAGTAATTTTCTTTTTCTTTTTCCTTCTCTCCATAGTCCAGCACTTGCTGGCTATGTCTTTGTATGCTTTTTAAACTAGATCAATGGAAGTTTTGTAATAGGATTTGTACTCTGTAGGATTTATGTTGGAATGAGAGATGCTCTGTGCAAGGCTGCTACCTTGTGATCCGCCATTGCTTTGGCTATGATTCAAACCAATGGAGGACTGATTCTAAGGGCCACTTAGATCCAAGTGACCTGTGTGTTTGGGCTATCATGGTCATATACAGCCTTAGCCCCACCACAGGACCCACTAGATCTGAAATCCCCATGGGAGCTTGAGCTGGTAGCCTTGTGACCCCGTTTTGATGTGAGGCCTGGGATGAGGTTTCTCCTCTATGTGGATGCCCCTAGCTTTTACAGCTGTCGTTGCACGAGCTTTCTCCTTAGCCTCCCGCACTTCTCCTTTCGTGGGCTTGTAACCTAGCCCAAATCTGACTTTTTGACCACCCTTAGTTGTGATGGGCTCTTTTCTGCCTTACAGTCTAGGCCCTAGCCCCCTTCCTTTTTGATAGCCCCACTTTTGGAGCATGGTCACTGTTTCTACGATTCCACCTTTGATTCTTGGAATGATGCCCTCAATGGGCTCTGAGAATACCGTTGATACCTCGTACTCGAAATTGTGGAGGTCGACATCCTCAGTTGTGTGCGGCACATCTAGTACATTGGACTTTTCAATGCTGTTGGTGGCCTTTTCTTTCTCACTGTGCCCTTCACCAATGATGGTGATGATCTTTTGTCCGGACATGAACTTGAGCTTTTGGTGCAGCGCTGAAGGTATTACTCCGACCTCATGCAACCTAGGGCACCACAGTAATAGATTAAATGAGGATTTAATGTCCATTACTTAAAATAATATGGAGAAGGTCATTGGCCCAATCAACAGCTCAAGGTCAATTTCTCCCATTATCTCTCTTCTGGTATTATCAAAATCTCGAGCATTGGTTCTCGTGGGTCTCAACATGCATGGATCTACCCCGATCTTTGTGGCAGTTCTCAATGGGCATATGTTCAACACAAACCCATTATCAATTAAAATCAAGGGGATTACCATATTTTCGGACTCAACAGTTATATTCAAAGACTTTGAGTGACTACCTCCTTCCTCTGGTCAATCAGCATCCAAAAATGAAATAGCATTAGGGGCCATCACTTGACCTATTATCTGCCCGACTTCATCTAGACTAACTTGAAGTGATACATGCACATTCTTTAATGCCTCCATTAATGTTTAAAAATGGAGTGGGGATGTCATCAACAAATCCCATACAGTAATATGGGCAGACATTCTTCTCAGCTGAGTCTCCAGTGTATGTTCTCGACTCATTTTCTCAAAAGGATTCATGGCGCCATCATTTTTTACCTCTGGTTGGACTTGCGTTGCTGGTGCTTCTGGCTGCTTTGAAATCTTCCCTGATCGGGTCATAAAGTCTACTGCCCCTTCTCTATTACTGCCAGCGTTGACATATGTTTGCTCATAACTCAGAGGGACCTGATGTGGGTTATAGGTTGATCCAAGAATTTGAAATGGTATGGCTACTGGTATCAGATGCTCTTGCACTGTGGGCTCTGGAGGTGTGGGTAACACTTGGTTTACTTCAGTGATAGCTGGTTGGGTGGTAAAATTGGGCCAGACGGGGGTGGCAAAGCTGGTGAATGGTGGCGCCGGGGGAAAAGGGGTAAGAGTAGGCCATTGGTAGCTGATAGGTGCTGGCGAGGGGCTGGGGTTATGATGGGCTATCGGGTAATTGAAGGGAGTGGTGGTGTATGGTTGATATGAATTTATATGCACATAATTGACAGGAGTGGGTGATGGAAAATAAACCCTAAGATCTAAGAGCTCAACTCGTGGTGCTGGGCTGGGAAAATAATCTGACAAGTTAAGGGGTTCAATCACCCCAATATTTCTTTCTTCACAATTGCTCGGCAATGGTGCCACATAGCTCTCCCGATCACTGATGTAGTTTGATGGGTCAAACTCGAACTCCTCCTCACATTCTATCATTCCGATGGTGGGTCTGGGACTTGCTCCTCCGATAGGATGTAGGGGTAATGGCACCTGGTGGATATTTGCATGCTGGTTCACTTGAGAAGGTGTTGATGGAATGATTTTCCCTGCATTGATTAAATCTTCGATTATGTGCTTTAATAGGAATCAGCGATCAGTAGGGTGACTCGAACCCTAATAAAAATTATAGTGAGTATTAGGGTCATTGTTCTTTGGGATCGGATGAGGAGGAGGTTGCGGTTGATGAATAGTAACTAATCCCTTTTTTATTAGTAAAGGTAAAAGTACTCTTAGAGATTGCCCTAGGGGTGTAAACACTTGGTCGTAGAGGCCTCTCCTCTATTTCAGAGTCATCTACATTCCTTGTCTGCTCTCCGCCTCTCAGATTCCGCTTTCGATCGTGCTGGTCGCTTAAAATTAATATTGTTATTGGGCCTAGTTTTAGCAATGTTCTGGACATCGGTCCCTGTTCGCTTCTCATTCCTTTATTCCAAAATCCTTCTAACTCCACTGGCTCCAGTTGGTACATTCTTGTTCAGGCGACCCTCCCTGATAGCATCCTCATAGCGATTGGCGTTCCTTACCAGATCAGCAAGGCTGAACTGCTGCTGGTACATTAAAAAGTCTAAGATTACTGACAGAGTATTCTTGAAAATTATTTTGATCTGTTCATCGTCAGGTATCCCATTTCGGACCTCTCCATCGCCCAAATAGTCACTGAAGGTCTCATTTGGGTTCTGCCTCAAATGGGCCAAGTCGGACTTACGCGGTTCAATGTCTATGTTGTAGATATATTGTTCCTAAAATAAATGCGTCAAGTCCTTCCATATTTTCATCATAGATTGTTCCAAGGACGTGAACCACCTCAGGGCCGGACCAGTTAAACATTTTTGAAAGACCTTTATTAGTAGTCTTTCGTCTCCTCCGTATTGGCACATGTCCCCACAGTAGGACTTGAGGTGTGCAATAGGATTACCGGTGCCGTTGTACTTGTCAAAAGCCGATATTTTAAATTTGGGAGGCAAGGGAACCTCAGCAAACAAACATAAATCTATGAAGTCCGTGGCATGGATTTCAGTACCACCAATTTTCAACAACTGCTTATGTATTTTGTCTAACTACTCTTTCAACTGTTCTGACTCTTTAGATATGGGGGCCACTTTCTCAGTAGTTGGTTGGACTTCACTCTGGGCTACCAAGGGGTGGGCAATTATGGGAGGAGGGTTCAGGCTGGTCAATGCCCCAACATATGCTCCACTGTTTCTTATCTCTTCCTCTTCATACTGCTGGTCTATGTAGGGTGTAGTGAGGGCGGGATTCTCTTGCTGGTGTTGTATGGACTGGATGGGAATGACAGGAGTAGGGGTTGGGTGAGTCCATTGGGGATGAGGGAGAGTTTATTGGATGAGGGGATGAGTGGAAGTTAGATTTTGGAGTGGGGCCTAATGAGGCCATTGAACATGGGGGAAGGTTTGAAGCTGATTTTGGGATGTAGGAATATGGGTAAATTGGGGTTGATGCAAGGCCTAGGTTTGAGCTGGGTATGAGGGTTGTGAATGGGTGAAATTTTGAAAGAATTGTGAAGGGTAGGGGTGTGAGGCTCCAAGGTTTTGCTGGTCTTAGGTTTGGGCCATGAAGCCTTGGGAGGATTGAGCCACAAAACCTTGGTCATAATAGGTTTGGGCCATTGCTGGGTTTTGGCCATGGGCCCTTGGTGGGTCTAGGCCATAGGCCCTTAGTGGGTTTGGTCCATGAGCCCTTGGTAGGCCTTGCCCATTGGGCCTTAGTGGGTTTGTCCCATTGGGTCTTGGTGGGTTTGGGTCATGGGTCCTTAGTGGACTTGGCCCATTGGGCCTTGGTGGGTCTGGCCCATCGGGTCTTGGTGGGTCTGGGCCATGGGCCCTTGGGACATGTGAGGGATGGGGGTTTGGGCCATTGGGCCTTGAGATAGGTGGGTAGTGGGGGCTTGGGCCATTGGGCCTTGGGACATGAAGGTAGTGGGGGTTTGAATAGTATAGATGATGGGGGGTTGATGGAGGTCGTTGGGGAATGAGGCATGAAGGCTTGATAGGGTATGGGATGGATCCACGGGTGTGTGGTGTGGATGAGAGGGGATGTGTTGGGAGGCCTTCCACTTGTTATATGTTTGGAACATATCCTCTATCATGGCCATGGAAGAGGGATCAGATGAAGATAAGTTATTTGATGGTTGGAAGGGTATGGATGGGGAGTGTGAGGAGGAAAAATTGGGCATGGCCCTGATAGAATTGGGCATGACCAGGGTAAGAGGCGGGATATGGGGTGGATTGGAGAAATGAGGTGGGGCATGGGTGGATGGATTTGGCATGTATGGGGCATGGAAGTGGAAAATGAGAGAGGCAAATTGGTCATGGGTTGGGAAAAGATGGGCATGAGTTGGGTATAGGGAGGGATGTGTGGGGGATTGGATGTGGTATGGATGGATGTGGGTGGATTGGGTTGGGCGGATGAGAAATAGGGCATGTTGGATAGGGTAGTGGATGAGTTTTGAGCGGGTGTGGAAGGGAGGTGAGATGGGTTGGAGATGGTCAAGGATGAGGGCATGGCTTGGGAAAATGACGGGAAATTTGGATTTTGGATAATTTGGGAAGTGGTGGCAGGGAAAATAGGGGCACCCCGTTCGAGCCGATTATGGTGAGGGTCAACATTGGGCAAAGGGGTGGAAGTAAAGGCTTCTTCGGTATGAGAATGGGTTGGAGAATGTGGCGGGGATGAGTCAGGATAGGCATAAGCTGGGTCCACCGCCCACGACATATCTTGGTATCGGGTCGGGTACGGGTGCCTCGGATGGAGCTCGTAAAGCTTCCTCCTTCTTCCCCTACGGGATGACGGAGGGTACGATGATGCCGTTGTGTTGACACCAATAAAGAATTAATTTTTAATTTTTAATTTTAATTTTTTTAGATTTTTGTAAGTGAAAATAAATGAGGGTTCCAGGGCCTTTTGAATTCCCTTCTCGGGTGGCTCTCGTATCCTAAATAAGTCTCGCGATAAAGGTTCCAAAACGCTTCAGAAGAATCGAAGGGAAACCCCTCGATCTATTGAAGGCAAGAAAACCAATGTAAACAACTCGATCCCCCAAAACGAATAAAAAAGAAGTGGCCTTCTTTTGACCGGCGAGGGCGTATTGGGTGTCAAAAATTGCGGGGCCTAAACAGAGGCACAAAACACACTGATTGGGGAGTCCGGGATGTGAAATAGGCCTCAGATCCGAACTGGTGCTGCTTAGAACCACACTGGCGCAACTAATAGTGGCGTTAGAGCAAAAAGTTCCAAATTAAAGCTGACACAATTAATAGTTGCGCCAGTGTACTTTTGAGATTTTTTGCATTGGCGCAACTAATACTTGCGCCAGAGCAAAATGGTCGTCTAGTTTCTATGATAACGGCAACCTCAGTTCGAAATGGGTCTCCAAACTAGCTTTTGCTGGAAGACGGGCTTTCGGGGACTGACTGATTTGATGATAGGCCTCTTTTCTCACCGACCCTAGGGGTTTAGAGACTAAATTGGGTTCACTATCGGTCTCTTTTACCTGTGGTTTAAGCTTGGAATGAGAAGGTTATCCACCAGATATACCTCAAGTGCAAGCACTTTTCTTAGGTACTAGGTGGGCTGGGACTTTGTCGGATCATCACCACTAGGGGCTGCCGCCGTACTAAGACCCGGGTGGTTATATGTGTGCCTAAATAACCCAACCCTTTGAAAATCTACCTCACAAAAATTAATTTAAATCCCCTTTGTTGGTTTAATTTTATTTTTCACTTTTTTAAGGGAATTTTCTTAAGTTCAAAGACCGGAGGTGATGATCCTCTACCGCCTCTATGGGCCGGTGTTCACTATTTGTAATATGATTGCGAAAACGTAAGTGCGCACGTAGGCCCGCCAAATGGCTAAGGCACTTTAAATGACGTAAAAGTAAAGGAATTTAAATGCAAAACACAAGTAGGCCCGCCAATCGGCTAAGACACTTAAAATGACGGAAATGTAAAGAAAATTAAAGATTATGCGCAAGTAGGCCCACCGATTGGCTAAGGCTCGTAAATGACGTAAAATTAAGGGTAAGTAAAATGACGTAATCGGAGGGGTGAGTAAAAAAATAGTAAAAATAAAAATAAAAAATAGTAATAAAAGGTTAATAAAAATTAAAATAATGAGGTCAAGTTAAAGGGGAAGCTCTACTAGCTACTCCCCAGCAGAGTTGCCATCTGTGCAACCACGATCTCGTCGTGACGATGCGCTCCCTAATGATATATTTACACTCTCCACCCGGAGCTTTTGGTGTCTCGGGAAATCTAGATCATTTTTATAACCACCAAAGTGCCACAAATATGACTCTAAATCCGGTCTACACCAAAGGCTCTTGGGTAAGGTATTAGGCACCCAATCAACCCGCTTAATGTTGGTTTCTACTAATGGCCATAGTATGAAAGAAAAATAAAAGGCTTTCTCTTACCCAAAGCGGCTTAAAATCCTATTTGTGCCTCTATGTTCCTACTGAAAATTCGGCAACGTAACGGCACAAATGAGAGGATAAAGGGAGAATCGAGAAGGTAGAGGAATAGAGGGGATAGCCGGAGCTCTCGAGCTCTTATTGCACTGTTGTGGAGCCTTGCATTGGCTTTCTTCGGTGAGCTTTTGAAGGCTTGTATGATGAGAAATGAGGTTCTAACTCCTATGGTTTACTAGCTAAGAGGTAGAGAGGGAAGGCTAAGGGGTAGCACACCTCTAACCTAGAGCTTATGGGTGAAAAGCTAAGGTCTAAAGGGACTTTTAAAGTTTTGAAATTTGTATGGGAATGGTGCACTAGAGGAGAGAGAGAGAGAGAGAAGGGATTTCTTAATCTCTTAATTGTAAATTTTTTCAAGCCATTTGCAAGGGGGGGTGCCTCTCTATTTATAGGAAAAAGAGAGGTTAGGAGGGTGCTTAGGGGCTAATTGGGTTTAGCAATTAGGTAATAGGCCATCTAAGGTTTCCTAGGGTTTTTGGAGCTTTGAAAAATATGAAGAGGTGCTCCAATGGTGGATGATAGGGTGAGGCTTTAAACCACTTAAGGAGTTGCAAATGGATATTAAATGGGTATAACATAACTAGCAAAACACACCTCAAAGGTTAAGATGGTCAACAAGTCAAACCCCAATCACAAAATTAGAGGCAAAACCCTTGAGTTACTATTCATATGTCTGGCACAATTATTAGTGGCGCTAAGCATATGCACAGTAAAACAGTGCTTGAACAGTGCCTGGAAGTTGGTTGCCCGCGGGTGGGGTCCACTTTATAACTGGCGCAACTATTAGTTATGCCAAGCCATTTCTAGGGAGACATGGCTTGGCATAACTATTAGTCGCGCCAATCCACCTATAACTGGTGCAACTATTAGTTGCGCCAAATTCTTAAGGGGGTGTGCATGAATTTATCATTCTGCCCTTCGAGTTCAGAATGCGATATCTTTGCGTATACAGCTCCGATTGGGGTGATTCTTGGCCTGTTAAAAAACTAAAGACTTCTACTTTTCAATGGTATAAGATTCGATCAGAGTAGAAGGTCACAGCTAGTTCCGTTGTTCATGCGCGTGTCCTACGTGAAACAATTGGTAGAACTTGCCTGAAGTGTCTTCCTAACACAGAAAAGTTTACCTCTAAATGGAAGTTGATTGGATGTTATATCTTACAATAGTTCTATCTAATGCTTCAATTACTTGACGATGTCTCATTGTTGCTTCATCCCTAAAATGGTTGCGAATGTTAGAAGTTTTGCAAGATTAATCACTTGCTAATATTGGATATAGATGAACCATGGAGGCGAATTAGTATTTTAAATCATGGAGATGGACAACGATCTACATTGTCTGATCCATAGTGTTCAATGCACTATTGGCACTACAAAAAATAAGACTATTAGCGGCAGTCAAAAACTGCGCTATTAACAAAAAAACTGCCTCTAATAGCCTCACCAGCAATTGTAAAAATTGCCGCTATTAGTGCTGTTGCTACTTTGTTTTAGCGGCAGTTTTTACAATTGCCGGTGAGGGTATTAGCGGCAATTTTTACAACTGCTGTCGCTAAGTTATCAATAGTAGTGGCAACCACTAAAAAACTGTCACGGTCATGTTTATACTGGCATTACAAATAGGGAGATGCCCGCTAGAAGCTTTGCTGATGTAGAGGTTCTGATAAAAGTAAAATTAGGAAATTGATTGGGAAACTTTTTGGGAAAATATGAGACTCAATTGAATCAAAAGTAATAATTATAATAGTACAAAAAGAAAATATGTCTGCTATAATTCAAACATCGACACCGTCTTTTTACAAAAGTACAAAAAGAAAAATATATGTCTGCTATAATTCGGACATCGACACCATCTTTTTCAACCTGGTTGATGTCATCCCTTTCCAACTCTTGATACCGCTGCTCAACCTTGCCTTTCTGAGTGAATTATTTATCCCTCTACCAGCAGTCACCCACTGCATCAAAATGAGAAAAAAGGCACAAAAGCTGTTAAATTCAATAATTCTATTATCTTATCAAGAGATTGGATCTTATTTCTAATACCCATACCTGCAAATCACCAGTTTTGATGGTGCCCTTGTGCCCCCCAAAATCTTGATGAGTGAAAGTCCCTTGATATCGATATAAATATCCATTTCAGAATATCATAATCCGTTGAACTCCAAATAAGCTAAGGTAGTTAACAAATTTGATAGATCAATATCTCATACTTGCAGCATGTGTCCCATGTAACACTTTCATGTAACAGTTTCAAAACCTGAAAATAGAACCCCAAAAGAGATCATTAAAACCCAGATGAAAAACCTCGAAAAAGTACAAGAAAAACATTGTCATCTACTGAGGAAGAGGAAGGGATGTCCTGAACATGAGAATGTATCCATTTAGGATATACTAGTTTTTAAACAGATTAATTAGGAAATAGTTCAAATTATCACCCCATTAAACTTAGTCTTTTGAACCATATGTGGAGGTCCATCTCATGGTATCTGTTAACAACTGAGCTCCCAGTGGACAGATATCATCAGGCAAAAAATCATTACATAGCTTTTGCTTCATGGCAGACGAATCTGGCTACAGAAATGCATGTCAAATTATTAGATTTCATTTGCTGAACTAATGTTTTATTCCATATTTAAAAAACTCAATAATCAATCCATGCAAGGTTGTAAGACGACAATTCACAAATTTCAATGCCAAGTTTTGGAGAACTTGACTGAGTCAATTCTACATGGCAAATTTCCAATTAAATTCATTTTTTAAAACTATAATTAATACCATAAAAGGCATTGTGAAATGCCTAAGCAGATGAATGAGGGTTTACATTTGATAACTTTCCCATGCTCATCACAATGATAGCTGAAAAAGACTCTTTTGATTGTTTCTCGGTTATTGCTATTGCCGAAAGAAACTTTAGAGCAGCATTATCATCCTCCTTTAATCCATAAACTTGCAACCGATGGTCCAATGGAGTGTTCACGGTATTTGGGTATTTACTTTTAAACAAATATATGTCAGATTAAATAAACATATGTAGTGATGTGTTCTTACATTTTGTCTTTGGAAGAAAGGTTGATCTAGAGCTGTAGACCCATTTGTGTTCCTTCTCCAGAAGGCATTTATGAGTGAATTATCCCTCTATTAGCTGTCATCCATGGCATCAAAATGAGAAAAAAGGCACCAAAACTGTTAAATTTAATAATTCTGTCATGTTACCAAGAGATTGGATCTTATTTCAAATACTTCTCCTGCAAAACAAAAGAAAAAGTATGATGTTTAAAAGAAACACTAAGTAGGGGCAAAAATAGAATCAATGGGGGATCCCTTAGCAACCTTGGGTTGCAGATGGTCCAAACACTTTGTTGAAGTTGAAAGATCTCATCCTTCCTTTCCATACTTTGACGAGGCAACAATAGTTATGTTACCATCCTCTCTCCAATCCACTGTGCTTATACGGTTTGGTTGCATGGGCAAGAAGGGTCTTACTCGACAATACATCCTAATACTTCCTAATACAACAAATAACATGACAAATTAATACTATGAAATTTGAATGTATTTTTTTTATTGTAAAAGGGTTATGGAGTTAAACCAATAGCTCAACAGTCAGATTTTTTCCAGATTCATCTTCAGTGCCACTATAATATCGATTATTGCACTAAGCATTGACCAAGGATACAAGTATATAACCACGGAAAAATCCATATTGCAATTCTTTCTTAAAAATGCTTCTAAGATATCTATTTATAGTATTTAGTACTAAAGATAGTTATCCAAAACTTAATATCTGAAGCCCGGATTTCGGCAACCCAAAATCCATGCCGTTGAACCACAATTAAGGCAATCCACAAATAACCGAACACTTGGTACATCTACACGCATTGCAGCATTTAAAACAAATATCTCTAACTAAGCAGATAGAGTCATCATATATAGCAAAAGAAAGTTTCATTTCTATACATTTAAAATATATCAAAATGATCTTTCTAATTTTATGTAGAGACACATGGACAAAAGAACCGAAACGGGCCACCGGTGATGGCTGACCATCACCAAAACTACGGTTCACAAAATAATATTCAAAATAATTACATGATCCAATTTCTAATCCAAGATGGCTGGATGTACCAAGCCCTAAGAACAAAACAATATTAAATTCCTACACAAATCCCAATCTATGGGAAGAACTCCTCTGGAAGGGGCTCAACCTCCTCCTCCGAAATGTACTCCGAATCACTTTCCAGATCAAACTCCTCTAACTCGGCACCTGTGACGTAGTTGAAGGGTGAGCTAACAGTCTAAGCTCAATAGGGGCAACATTAGTAACATCTTATCTCATATTTCAAAGCATAAATTTCATAACTGATTTCATATACACATTTCACATTTCACAAGAATTTCTTGAATGCTGAACTTTAATCATAGGCACACACACACACGCTTATTTTATTTGTTTGAAATCTTGCATGTAACTTAAAACAGTAACTTAAATACTATTTTAAGCACATATAGCATCGAAAGCCGCACATATACCAATGGAAATCCCTAACCATCGTCGTTCAATGAACTATTTTTCACAAATGCCCAAGCCCCTGTATTGTGAGGGATGCATGTGCCGAACGAAGATTTATTGTTGGCCGTTAGAAATGTATGAATATCCCGTCGTATCGGAGCATGAACCTTAAATTATTATGAAAATTCTAACTTATAATTTACACATCGTGTAAAGTGATTAATTTATACTTATTTTTGAAATCTAGAACCCATACATAAATCCGGAGCTCACACAAACACACTTATCACATCACATTTCTAATTGCATCTACAAAGCTTGTTATAAAAGATATGAAAATCAAATATCTAGATGCACAAAACTTATCACGGCTTATCTTATCACATCATTCAATCTATACAAAGCACATCAGATTCAATGTTCTTAAGTTTCCCCTACCTCAAGCACGATTTAAGCAAAATCACTCGAAGCCATTCAAGGCTTCACGCGGACACTCATCACTTTAACTTACATCCCAAATCATCCAAAGACCCTTAGAAATGTCTAAGGAACCCTAACGGTCGAAGTTTATGAAAATTTCACAAGAAAAACAGTCAAAATGCCTTAACTCTATATCTCGTGCATGTGAGATGAAGGGTCGAGCACGCGAGTCATATGGCACACATAGCTCGTGCGAGTGAGGCACAGAGGCTCACTGGAGTCTCTCTTTCTCGTGCGCGGGAGGCTCATTGGGGCCTTTATGAAGGAATCTCGCGGGCATGAGGAGTAAAGCTCGCCCGAGAAAGATTCAAAAACTCTTCAGATCTACGAGTTTATGAACTCGTTTCTCTCACGATATCTCGTCATTCTTACTCACACCTCACACAAATTTCTAAACATATAATTCTACAATTTTAACACCTTTGAGTTGCGGTTTCTCACCTTCTAAGCTAGCAAAATCACTTGACACAAAAGCAAGAATTGGAGCGGTTTCCTCTCTTTACACACAATGGGTTTCAAAACCCATTCGGCTATAATCCATGCCCCACAATTTCCTCAACGGCGCAATCGATGGTAATATCTCCGTCGACAAGATCATGGAAAATTCACGAAGGCAAGGGCTTCGAAATTCACAAATTTGGTGAACCTCACCTTCTTCACAACCCCCTTTTTCACTCTTTCTCTCTCTAAGCAAACAAGGCAAACAAAAACAAATGCAAAGGGGGGTTTGTGCATGTGAGGTCACCCCTCACTTATCTACAAGTGTTTGCTTCCATGTGAAGTACCTACACACAACATGTGTGTTATCCCTATCCACTTGACCTTCTTAGTGTGAAGCACATACACAAATAGACGTGTGTGTGAAGTTGCTTTGGTTCCAATGCAAACTCCACACACCTAACCGGATACACGCTCCTTCCCACTTGCTTAGTAGTCATTACACACACATATTGATCCCGCCAAATCCAAAATTGTACAGTGCACTACACCTATACGTGTACCTGTTTGACTTACATGATTTCCTAAAATTGGAGATATTACATCCTCCCCTACTTATAAAAATTTTCGTCCTCAAAAATTGATCTAAGTCACCTAGCCACTAACACGCTAATCAAAAGAATACGTCGAACTTACCCACACACATCAAGATGAAAAATATCTGCAAGCTGATAATAAGACCACACAATACAAATATCCACACCCAGCATGAAAACACATATACATATCCATGAGTGGTAGAATTAGCCAAAGCTAATGCGAACATCGCACCTACATGAAAAATCCATTCACAATCCACACATTTACACATCCACATCATCCAAATAGTTACCAATCATTCACTACCCACATCCAGAAAAGTAACTGGAACATAATTGGATCACACATCCAAAGCAACACTTGGTCAGAGTTGACCTTACAATCGTACCTGCATGGAGAACTCAAAATCGACACATCTACTTATGAAAATTCGAAATCGAAATAGACATACAATCTCAAATTTAAGCAAACAAATCTCAATTTCTACCTGTATAAGCATGCTAATCCAAAACCTTTCACATTCACATTAAACATTTAATACTCCACACATGCACGTGCCAAATCTAAAACCAAAACCAAAACCATTTACGTCTATTAACATTTATGTAACGCTACTCACAACATGTCCATACCCTGTAGGAAAAACACAGCCATAATAATATACATGACATTCCAAATTAGCTAAAGCTGAAAAACACAGCCATAATAATATACATGACATTCCAAATTAGCTAAAGCTAATTGAATCATCCTACCTGCACAAAAATCCACAATCTAAAATCTACAATCCACATATCCACAACATTCACATTGGCAACCTCCTAACTAACTAAAGCTACCAGTCAATAACCACAATGGTTATAACACAACTCATAAAATAAAAGTGCCCATTCACATTCAAAATAAAACTTCTATTTTGCCAAGTTAAACCTATTATCCATTCAGATGTGACAGCCATGTCACTATAGTTTTAGGATTCACACAACAAAATTAAACTATCCTAATGTGGCAACCATGCCACAGTAGTTTTAGGACTTAAACACTAACAAATTACAAAATGAATATCATTTTACACTCCCAAAACAAATTTCCCCAAAATAACCTCTATAGGCCAAACTTTCCTATCAGTTCTCAGCATCACCAGGCTGCTCGTCTAAACCCTTGTGAAATGACCATTCAATTTCAAACGTTTTAGCGTTGCACCATTCGGCGAGTTTAACATGAGGGTTCGTTGGATGAACCACCTTGGCTCGCTTAGAACTCAACGGTTTGATGGTCGATTTCTTCTTAGGCGTTGAGGTTTTTGGTGCCATGCTAGGGTTTTCTAATAGAAAAAAGAAATTAACTTCCCAAAAAGATAAAGCTTACCTTCTTTGTGAATAAAATTTGAGGAATTTTGTTGGCGATGAACGGATCGTGCGATTTGGATGAGAATCCGACAGCACACGTGAAGAAGATAGAAGAACCCTAAGAATTGTCCTTTTTGTTTCACATGAAATGACTAAGAAAAGGGTTAAAACCCTTATATATCCCGATACTCGCGCGTACGATAACTAAGGCTCAGGCACACGAGTCTCAGTCCGTCACAGGGAATTGAATTCCCTCTCTTTTTTTATTCTTTTAGAGTGACTCGCGCAAGTGAGATTGGAACCTCGGGCCCAGCAACCCTCAGGGAATCAAATTTCCTTTCCTATTTTTTCCTTCCCGAGTGCCTCACGCGAGTGAGATGTGAATCTCGGGCATGCGAGTTCACAGACACCTCTTTTTGTGTTGCTTTCTATTTTGTTTTTTCATTTCTACCACTTTCAACATCATCTCTACGATGTTTGAGGCACCTTTTGGCATCAATTCTTTTACATAAACTCCATCTACATTAATGAAACCTTGCCAGTCTTACGGCCCCAATTCACGATGATGTTATTCAAGATAATCTAGTACTAATTTAACACGAATCTAATAATAAATTTAAACTTGAAATGCTAGTTCTCATAATAAAGTAAAATTTTACACACGGTTCACTCAAACAACTGCAGGTATGTGTTACTCATGTCTGACTCGCATTCCCACGTGGCTTCTTCCTGTGAATGGTTCCGTCATCTGACAAGCACCAATGGGATCCTTTTGGTACGTAGTACCTGTTTCTTCAGATCAAGAATTTGTATCGGCTCTTCTCTAACAGTCAAGTTTTCTTGAATTTTGATCGGTTGGTAATCTAGGACGTGAGTTGGATCCTTCACGTATCGTCTCAGCATTGACACATGAAACACATTATGCATGCTTGAGAGTTGCGGTGGTAGAGCAATTCGATAAGCAACTTCTCCAACACGTCCCAAAACCTCAAAAGGTCTCACATAATGTGGACTCAACTTTCCACACTTTTAGAAATGCATTACGCCTTTAGTAGGCAAAATCTTGATGAATACATTGTCTCCCATCTGAAAGAAATGTACAACAATTACATTGCAACTATATGGCTTCTTCCTGCAAATGGCTCCGCCACTTGACAAGCACCAATGGGATCCTTTTGGTACGTAGTTCCTTCCGATCAAGAATTTGTATTGGCTCTTCTCTAACAGTCAAGTCTTCCTGAATTTTGATTGGTTGGTAATCTAGGACGTGAGTTGGATCCTTCATGTATCGTCTCAGCATCGACACATGAAACACATTATGCATGCTTGAGAGTTGCGACGGTAGAGCAACTCGATAGGCAACTTCTCCAACATGTCCCAAAGTCTCAAAAGGTCGCACGTAACATGGACTCAACTTTTCACGCTTTTTGAAATATATTACGCCTTTAGTAGGCGAAATCTTGATAAAGACATTATCACCCATCTGAAAGAAATGTACGACAATAACATTGCAACTATATGTACATATATATCGGAGCTTGCATAATAACTAAAGCATTAAGTTTACCTGAAACTCAACACTCATTCTTTTAAGGTCAGCATAACTCTTTTGTCGGCTCAGTACAACCTTTAACCGGTCACGAATCAAACGTATGACTTCGGTGGTACTTTCAATAATCTCTGGATCCAAAATAAACTTTTCTCCTGTTTCTTTCCAATTGATTGGAGATTTACATCATCTTCCATATAATGCTTCATAAGGTGCCATACCGATACTTATTTGATAGCTATTGTTGTATGCAAACTCAATCAGGGGTAAATGTTGATCCCATGATCCTTGAAAATCAAGCATACAAGCTTGTAGTATGTCTTCTATGATATGATTTACTCTTTCTTTTTGTCCATTTGTCTGTGGGTGAAACGTTGAACTGAAGTCCAGTCTTGTACCCATCCCTTCTTGAATCTTCTGCCAAAACTGTGAGGTATACAATGGATCTCGATCTGAGACAATGCTCACAAGAATATCATGCAATTGTACGATCTCTCTCATGTATATTTCTGTAAGTCTACTTGCTGTATACGTCGTATTGTATGGCAAGATATGGGTTGACTTGGCCAGTCAATCTACGACCACCCAAATGGCATTGTGCTTTCTCACTGTCCGTGGTAAACCCAAAATAAAATCCATGAAAATAGATTCCCACTTCCATTTTGGTATCAATAATCGTTGCAATAAACCAGATGGATGCCTGTGATCCACCTTTACTTGTTGACACACCAAGAAACTTGAGACATACTCAGCGACATCCCTCTTTAAACCTCTCCACCAAAAAATTTTCTTTAGATCTTGGTACATCTTAGTACCATCAGGATGAATCGACATTGGTCAATATACACAGACGCCCTCTTAACAGTAACGATCCATCACTCTTGATAGAGAATTATTGACTAGTACCGTCTATCACTCCTTGTCGGATCTTCAATAATTCAGCATCATTCATCTGAAGCTCATAGATGTGATCAAAGATTGTTAGTCTGATTATGACGTTGGCCACTAAAGCTCTTGAATCTTTTACCTCGATGTTTGTATCATATAATGAAATGTCTTCTAATAGCTTCCATCTATGGATTCCCAAAACAAGACTCGATAACTGAGTCGAAATCTTTTGACTCAATGCATCTGATACTATATTAGCCTTGCCTGGGTGATATTGAATGGGGTAATTGTAGTTTTTAAGAAACTCCATCCACCTTTTTTGTCTCATATTTAGGTCATTCTATGTAAACAGATACTTAAGACTCTTGTGGTCCGTGAATATCTCAAAAGTTTCCCCATAGAGGTAATGCCTCCATATCTTCAAGGCAAATATTATCGCTGCCAACTCAAGATCATGTGTTGGATAGTTCCTTTCATGATCCTTAAGTTGTCTCGGCCCGTAGGTGATAACTTTTCGATTCTAGTTAATCACACAGCCTAAACCGCTATTGTGCAACCATGGGATTCAGGAAGATCCCATCGCGGCTATGCGCTTGCTAGCAAAAAATATAGAGTCGCCACCAGGAGCTTTCGGTGTCCTGAGAAACCTAGTTCATTTTTATGAGCACCACAGTGCTAAAAATATGACTCTGATTTCGGTCCACACTAAAGGTTCTTGGGTAGGGGCTTCGGTTATCGATCGGGAAGGTGTTAGGCACCAGATCAACCCGCTTAACGCGGTCTCTACCAATGGCCAAAAATAAAATAAAGTAAAAGAAAAGAAAATAGCTTTCTCTTACCTAAAAGGGCTTAGAATCCTATTTGTGCCCCTCCGTCCCTACCGAAAAGTCGGCGGCGTAACGGCACAAATGGGAGGATGGAGGGAGCTAGAAAGAGATAAGAGAAGAACAGGGAGAGCCGGAGCCCTTGGGCCCTTATAGCACTGTAGGAGAGCCTTGCATGGCTTGCTTTGATGAGCTCTTGAAGGCTTGTATGATGGAAAGAGGGGTTCTAACCTCTAAGGCTTGCTAGCGAGGAAGTAGAGAGGGATGGTAAATGGGTAGCATATACCTAAACTAAGGGATCTAAGGTGAAAAATATCACTCAAAGGAGGCTTTGAAATTCTAGATTTTGTATGGGAAGTGTGCACCAAAGGGAGAAAGATCTTCTCACTTTAAGCTCTTTCTCTCTTAGGCCAAAATTCTCAACCTCTAAACCAAGGAGTGGGGGGCAGTATTTATAGGAAATGGGTAGATTAGAAAACCACTTAAGAGTTAAATGGGTTTAGCAATTAGGTAATCTCACATCTAAGGATTCCTAGGATTTTTGGAGCCTTGAGATGTGTGAGAAGGTCCTCCAATGGTAGATGATGGGGTGAGGCTTTAAGCCACTTGAAGGGTTGCGAATAGGCATTAAAAGGGTGCAATAAAACTATCAAAACACACTCTAAGGATCAAGGTGGTCAACAAGTCAAACCCTAATCACAATTTTTGTGACAAAATCTAGAGGTTACTGTTCATATGCCTGGCACAACTATTAGTTGCACTGACAAATGTACAGTAAAATAGTTTTAAACAGTGCCTAGAAGTTGGTTCGCTAGGGTGGGCCCCACCTTTAACCTTGGCGCAACTAATAGCGGTGTTAGGCTTAAAATCTGGGAGAATTGGCCTGGTGTGCCAGGCAAAATTATAACTGGCGCAACTATTAGTTGCACCAAATACCTAGGGGGGCTCACATGAATTTACACTTCTACCCTCCGAGTTCAATCTGCCATATCTTTTGATGTATACCTCCGATTGGGGCAATTCTTAGACCGTTGGAAAGCTGACAACTTCTACCTTTTAAAGGTATGAGATTTGATTGTCGTAGATGGCTGTAGCTAGTTCCGATGCATCCCTCCTCATCCATGGCTTGATAAGGTTAGGTTTAGGCTCAGGATGGGTCCTAAGGGTCGAGATTAATTTCTAAAGGTTCAGGGCAAGTTCCTAAGGGATCTAGGGTGATTCTTAAGGGTTTTGAATAGTTCTTAAGGGTTCTAGGACGGTTCCTAAAGGTTCCATACATGCCATTAAAAGCTTAAAAGTACACCTCTCTCGAAAGGTGTTTCGATCGGGCCTTGGGCCAAATTTGGGTGTCTACAAATGCCCCTCTTTGGTATCCGATCACTAATGATTGAATGCCAAAAAAAGGAGACATCCGAAGAGGCCCAAGGAATTACTGACGGGTTCACTACATTCAGAATGAATTTCAAACATCAAATGAGTAACACGGTGAGAAAACAAAAGCCCTGGACGCCAGGCTAAACATTCATTTCTCGAGGTAATCAGTTCCCAAGCGCTTAGCGACATTACTGGGCATAACCGAGGTGGAATGAGTTGCAAACTCCCTATAGTCGAGAAAGATATTATTTTCTCGGGATGATCTTAAAGGTATTTGATGTTTAAGATTTATTCTGAATGCAGCAACTTCGTGAGTAAGAGGGGTGGTGACCCACATTCAAAGATAGGCACGAAGTAAACATACGCAAGGCTCCATAGTTTACGTCTAATCCTACGAGGCCTTTGATGGACCCATCGGACTATCAGCGGGTGCCCCTACTGAGAGCAGGGTTTGAGGTCTTTGGGTAAACCCATCGATCCTAAAGTTTATTTAGCATGACTGCCCGAGCGAAGTGAATGGATGTCACAACGCTTTTTGGGGAGGACGTGCCATTTTCGGAAGCATGCCTTAGATCAACATGACCTAGAGTATCCAGCCACAACTACCTTGAACAGATCTAACCAATCATTGGGGTGTCTCCCTAAAGGGACATCCAATCCTGGTCTTTGCTGACAATGATCATAATCGTCAATTAACTATACATAATCATGCACCCATTAGGGGCAACAAGCAACAACAAAGGCGACAGAAGCCCCAACCCAGATCCACTCGGGTACAATTTACGGAGACAAATGACCATCATACGGATACCCAGACGCATGGCGTACACTTTACAGGGATACCGCTGCCCATACAGGTTTTAAGCCAGTGGAAAATAAAAGGGAAATGAAACCTTTTGACTGAATGGCTGCACATAGTTTGATTGATATGTAATCTCATTCTCAATAGGTTGATCTCAACCAACGATTGACCTTTTCTAATGGAGAATCTGAAGCTTAAGATACTTAAGTCCATATGAATCCAAAACTGAGTGTTCATCGTAAAAATTTAGCAAGGGAGTGGACTCGATCGAAACCTTAGCTATTTGACTGGGATCGACACAGTTGCTCCTACCTTAGAGTAGGATCCAAAGATCCGAGGTGAACCTCTGACTCAAGACTTTAATGTGGCACAACTGCATTGCTGATAAAATATTGACATTTTACCGCCTTATGCTTGTGCGTCTCTGTGGGGAATACAAATCAGTTTTTGATTTTTCTTATCATTTAATTTTCAACTGTTATTTTATGTGATTTTTTTGAAAATTTGAAGCTTTTATTTTATGTGATTTTTGGAATTTTGAAGCTATTATTTTATGTGATTTTTTGAAAATTTGAAGCAATTATTTTATGTGATTTTTTTTTTATTATTTTTCATGAATACTGCCAGCTTCGCTGTGGGAATTTTTTCATTTTTTTTGGATTTTCTCTATAGTTTCCTGTGTAGGACTGGGGTGCTTATTGATCTCGGTCTGCTTTTATTCTAGCACGGCTTCCTTGGCAAGTCGAAGGATGATGGAAATGCCGCCTTGGGAGCGCGTGCCTCTGCTGGGAGCAACAAAACAAACAAAAAAGGAGTGGGGGGGGGGCGGGGGGGCGGCCTTCTTATCTGGCTCGTACCAGGCCCAAGATTCGTCCTAAGTGCCTGGTGCAACTAATAGTTGTGCTACGCCACTAGGGGCCTCAAAATAGCCTGACGCAACTATTAGTTGCGCTAGGCTTGGTTGGGGGGAATTTAAACAGCCTGAGTTCGAGCTGGGGGCTTTATTTCGAATTTTTCTCCCCCTCCTTCCTCTTTGAAACTGAAAATCGACCCTTCCTAGGGTTCCTTTACATTGCCTCTACGCATGCCCTATTGCCGTTGCCTTGCTCGTGTGGATCGATCGTCGGCTCACACTAGATCAAAGAACCCCTTTCTTCTAAGAGGTAACCATTTCACATCTATTTTCTTTGATTTTTCTTGCTTTTTCTTGTAAATATGATCATAATCTTGCATTCCTAGATGAAAAATAGTTTATTTCCATTGTAAGCATGTTGATTGGTGATGTGTGAAGGGTTTTTTTATGAATAATGCCTTATTTATGTGGTGTTATGGGTTTTATTAATGCATAATATATATATATATATATATATATATATATATATATATATATGTAAACAATAATAATTTTTGTTTTTATTTTTATTTGTGCTCAGAGAAGGGGTGTTATTTTTATTTTTTATTTTTATCTTGAATACCAAGCAAAGATACTATTTTGAAAACTAGTTAGGAAAAAGGAATTTTTTTTTTTTTTTGTTTTTGTTTTTTTTGAAAGGTTAATTAATTAAAAAAACAATTTTTGGTTCCTATATATATTGAAAACTAATCAAGGGGAATGTGTTTTTTTTCTTTTCTTCTTTTTTTTTCGATTTTTTTTCTTATCATTAATTAAGGAAAAGGATTTTGCCTCTACAAAATTTTTTTATTGTTTGCAAACTAAGGCATTGATTTATATATATTTTTGGCTTTAGTTTTTTTTTTTTTGTAAAAGAGGGATTTTTTCGATTTTATGGACATAAGGGGAGGGATTTTTTGAAAGAAGGTTTTTTTTGTTTGTTTATTTGTTTTTGAATTTATGAACCATGAAGAAAAGGATTTTTTTTGGTTTGGTTTTTTCTAAACCACCCCCCCTTTTGGTTTTGATGACGATTTTTCTTTAAATGACTTTTATTGTTAAACATAAAAGAAAGGGGGTTGATTATTTTTTTTATTTACATTTTAAGATAGAAAGGAGGGGATTTTTTTTCGCATTTTCAACCTAAAAGGGATTTTTTTTTGCTTCTTTTTTTCTTGCCTATGTATGTGTTCATCTTTATCTCCTGACAATGAACAGAAAGAGGGTGGGCATACTTATCTTCCCTTGGTATGTAGCACAAAAACCGTTCTTTACCACTAATCTATTCTAACATGATTGCCTCTTGTTGCCCTAGCATGTCAAGCGAGGGCGAGCACATTCCTAAGGAGGGCCACGAGGAGGGGCCTGAGATAGTGTATGGCCCGCGGGGGGAGCAGTTCATCTGGGTAGATCGGAGAGCGGGCCTATGGCTCGAGATGCAGGGCGAGGCTGCTCGGGTCGGCCTCCTTCACCAATAGCATACCCACATTTCAAATTTCAGGATAGCAGGCAAGGTAAAAGAGGTTCAATTTATTTCTATTATGTAACTTTGCTTTGCCTCTGTGAGCTGATGCGCATTTTTTTGTTTTGAGTGCAGGACCTGCTCAATATTATATTCCGTGGTGGGTGGCTTGACTTCCAAGATTTCTACCTCTATGTCCCTCTCGTAGTGAAGGTCTTGCTGGCACAGGTGGGCTTTGGAGAGTTTCTATCCTGCCCCGCCATGAGGGCTGACCCCGCCTATCTGAAGGCCCTGATTGAACGGTTTCGCCCTGAGACAATGACCTTTCACATGCCGTATGCAGAGATGACTTTGACGCCCGTTGATTGGGCCATGATTACCGGCATCAGGATAGGGGGGATACCAATATCCGATCTCTCGGTGCCGAGTCGAGAGGACATCATTCAATTATTCGGGGCCTATCCCCCTCACGGGCAGACACATGGCACCGAGGTCAAGATATCTTGGCTGACCTCACTTTATACACCTGATGAGTTAGTGGATTTGGGTCAGCCAGACAGGGTGCTCTACATCACGCCAGAGTGGGCGATTGTCCTAGCCCGCATTACTCTCTTGGTCTTGCTTGGTAAGACCCTTTTCACCAATGCGAGCGGTGGCCGAGTCAGCCTAGCCCTACTGAGTGTGATGGACAATTGGGGTGACGTCCATAGGTATGACTGGGGAGGGGCAGGGTATGCATGGCTGATGTACAACTTGGCTTGGGTCACGACCGGTGATTCAAAGTCTGCTGTTGGTTTTTGGGCCGCCCTGGAGGTAATTCCTCGTTCATTTACCTTTGCCATTTTATTTGAATGACTTTATATGCTACTGACCCGCTCTTATGTACTACTCCTTTTTAGGTATGGAGATATCACCACTTTCACCTTGGGCGCCCACTTCTTCACTCGGAGAAGCTCACCAATCCTTTACTCAGCAATTAGAATTAGGCCCGACGCCGTGACGTAGGCCTAAAGGACTTGGAGATGGGTTTGAGGTCCCAACTTGACCTGATGGTTCCTGAGTAGGTAAAACTTTTTTTCAACTTTGTTTGTTCTAGCTCGGAAATCTCCTTTTATTGATGTGCTCACAGCTTGGCTCCCCTCTTTTTTTTGGCTTGGATAGATCCTCCCTGACCCATACCTTCCATCCCCCTTCTGGGACCGACCAGCTGTAGGCCCCTCTCACCTTTTTAACAATCGCCGCATCGTTTTCTTCTATGGAGCATGGGCCAAGGTTTATTATTTGGGAGAGCGAGTGGTGCACCAGTTCCAGGGTTACTATGCCATACCTGTGGACCCTCCGGCGGATGTTGGTATCCTGTTGGCAGTATCGAGGAGCTTACGGCGGCCTTCTTCAATAACGGGCTCCCCATCCATGCTCTCCATGTGCCCAGGGACTATTAATCATCTTTGGTACGAGTGCCTTCCATACCGATTTATCTTGCCACGCTTTGTACCTAGCGCCAATTTTCTTACATTCGGTGGCCCACTCGGTCAGGTAATTCTTCTTAGCTTGGATTAGTTCCCTTTATGCTTTAATTCAGCCTTCGTCCCTTCTAAGCGGATCTTTATTTTGTTCACAGTTTGCTCCAGGGGATGATTCGGATGGTGAAGGCGGGACGAGTGCTGCTGATATGTCAGGGGAAGATTCCTTTGGTGCTGGCCCTTCTGGTGTGGGTCCCTCGAGCGAGGGGTCTTCGGGTGCTGGTCCGTCAGGTACCTCTCATGCTGGTATCCCTGGTGGCGATCCGCCTGTGGTCTATGGGACCTTCCCGTGCCTGGATGGCAGCTTCCTTTCGGGCCTCTGCGTGAACATGGATTGACAAGTGCGGCTTTTTGCTGAGGCGGCGCATGTCCCTCCTCCTAAGGTGGTCCCAAGGGTAATTCTTTTGATGGCTCAATCTCTCTCTATTTCGGCCTCCTTCTGCACATGCCTTTAAGATTGTCCTGATAACTGATGTTGTATTGTTCTGAACGTAGGACTTTAACTCGGCCATGGAATATGCGGTGTATCATTGTCACCTTACAGAGCTTAGGGAGGTGGAGATGGTGAGTGCCTTGCTGTTCTACTTCTCTTATTCATTTCTTTATCATTTGTCCCTCAACTGATCCTGACTCTTTATTTTGACTGTGCCTCGCAGCATGCCCATGCCAAAGAGTCGCGCTCCTTGCTTAATAGGATCTCGCAGGTGTGGTCTAGGGTGGGGGACATATGAACCTTCCAGAGCTCCTCTCGCCGTCGCAAGAAATCAAAGGGCACGAGCAAGGAGTAGGATTCTAGTTTTTGTTTTGAAAACTCAATACTCTTTGGGATTTGATTTGGATTTGTTTAAACATTTTGGGGATGGTTGATGTGATACCTTGAATCATTATAGTTTTTTTTAGAAAATATTTTTAGTGTTTCTGCTCTGATTTTATGCCATGATTTCTTTATATCGGATCTATTTCTCTGCAGGATGTGTTTTGCCAAAATGCTCTTAGAAAGCGACTTTTTGGGTCGCATTCTTTGATGTAGGATCAGTCCTGCATATGAATAAACAAAGTAATTGCTAAACTGTTAGTGAAAGGAGGTGTGTAAAATAAAAATAAAAAACAAAAGGGGTGTAAGTCCCCACAGCTAGGTCCCGAGATGGGTGAAGAGGGGGGACCTGTAGTGTGGCGCAACTATTAGTTGCGCCAGGTTGAAGTCCCAGGAAATTAGTGCTGGCACAACTAATAGTTGTGCCAGGCAAAAATGGGGGCAAAAAGAAACTGGTGCAACTAATAGTTGCGCCAGGCTTAACCTGGGGGCGAAACTAATAGTTGTGCCCTGTTTAACCTGGGGGGCAGTGGGTCCTTATATATCCGAGTTAGTCCAAAAATCACTTCTTTTTTGTTTGACTTGGCCTCTTTGACTGGTTCTTTTTGTTCTTGCTTTTCCAAGGTGGGTCCATCAGCATACACTAATTTTTATCTTCTCAAAAGATCTTTGTACGTTTTATGGACCCGCTTTCTAACCCTTATGTGGAGGGCCTGGAGCTAATTTACCCCCTTCCTTGGGCTTGGGGCCCAATTTTCTAACAGTTTGGTTTAGGAGCTTGAATGAGAGTGAGCTCGCCGACTTGGAGCGCCTTGGGCTATCTCGCCTTCCTTCCTTTCTAGAGGATCCTCCACGGTGGGAACTCCTTTATGCTGCCGCTTCATCTTGGGATGTGAATTTCCATGTATTCGGTTTTGGGAAGCGGGAGCTAACCCCAACCCTCGAGGAGCTATCCAATCTGTTTGGCCTAAAGCTTCACAGGGGTCTTGTAAGAGTCACGCCTTGGTTGGGCAACTCCAAATCCTTCCACCTTACTCTCGGTTTAAAGAAACTTGAGTATGAGAAAAGTCTCATCGGGGGACCCACAAGGTGTTCACTAAAATTCCTCAAAAAACTTTTCGGTGACAAAAGTCTCCGAAAATTACCGGTTAGGAATATTTTCAACGTGAAAGCTCTAGCACTCGGTTTCATCTCTGAAATCCTCTTTTTATGGAGGGGGAGAACTTCTCCTTGGCAATTTGTGACATTTTGACTGAGTTGGAGGCGGGCCGATCCATGATGCATTTGGTGCTCACCGAGCTATATTGAGGCCTTGATTCATTTGCTTTGGGCAAGGTGGAGGGCCTTCGGGGGAGCCCCTTGTTGCTTCAGGTCTGGTTGGGTGAGCACCTCGCTATCTTGGGGCCTATGCCCCCCTTTTATATTGCTCAAGGTAAGGCGGCTCAATGCTTTCTGGGTAGGTGCCATTTGCTTCCACAGGGCGAAGTGTCAGCTCTGAAACTTTGGTTGACCAATGCCGAGCTGACATGGAGGCTTCCTTTATTGGACCGGACCTTCCCAGTAGTTCACTCTAGAGACCATGAGGGCATCACCCTCCTAGGATTGACTGGTAGTACCTTTTACTTTCCTTTCCGAGTATTGTGCCAATTTGGCTGCCCTCAGCTGGTGCCTTGCGAGGCCAAACCCACCCCCTCTATATGATTTGATCTTTTGTAAGGGGTCCTCTGGAGACATAGATCGGATTGCTACTCTTTGGGAGACGCGTCAGTCAATGCTGATGTGTGAGTTTGAGCCAGGAGATTTGGTTAGAACTTCTCCAGAGTACGAGGCCTGGCTATTGACTGAGCGGCCTGTTGCTGATGGTTCAGATTCAATAGAGATCGTTGATACTGGAGGCCCTTGACCAAAGAAGGAGACGACACTCTGAGCCCGTATCGAGCTACTTGTGGACGAGAAGAGGGTTCTGCAAGAACTTTTAGTATAAGAAAAAGTTAGAGTGGACAGAGCAGAGAGCAAGGTCCTCCGTTTGAAGGGATCATTGAGCATCGCTTTTGGAGCCGCCGACTCTTCTCGGAAGAGGTATAAGAGCCTACATGGTCGCTGGCTGACTGAGCGGAATGTCCGGGAAGATGACCTTCATGTTGAGATTAGTGCATTGAAGTGCAAGCTGGGCTGCTAACTCCTTCCTGCACACGTAACTTTTTGCATAGATCAAATACACAAAAAAGGGGTGTAAAACCCCTTTACAAATACACACATTTTTGGTATACATATTTTCTTTATATTTTTATTTTTGTTGTTATTTGTAAAAAAGGGAAAGCATGCTAGTCATCACACCGGCTATTTTTTGGGATGTGGTGTAAGCGGTGTATTTTGTAAATGAAAGGTAGTTTATTATACCTATCTACACAGATCTTTTGGTCTTTTGGTTTTATTTTGTGCATTTTTGGTGCCTTAGTCACTGGGTGAAACCTTGTGAAACCTCAGGTTCTCTTTTGAGCATTGTCGAATCCTTCTTTGACTGGTTGATTCTGAAAGAGTTTCAACAATCTTACCAAGGTCGGAACATCCATCCCTTTGGATTGAGTCAACCCTTTCTCCTTACCTTGAGTCATACGTTTGACAAAGCAGTTTCATGAAAATAATTCTGGTTGGGACTTGATTTGAACTAGCATGAGCGGCCTCAAAAAGGGACCAGGGAGAGTAATCAAGAGGGCTATTTAAAAAAAAAAAAAAAAAAAAAAACATTAATCATTTAAACCAAACCTTACTTTTTCTTCCTTATTTTTTATTTTTTATTTTTATTTAATCTCCATTTTTTACCCATGGCGCCCTTTCAGGTTTTCATCACGTCCATGGATTTAGCTCTCTTAACCCAAGCGCCCTTTCGGGTTTTCACCTGGTCCACACAAACTCGCTGTTTTTACCCGTAGCGCCCTTTCGGGTTTTCACCACATCCATCTTGCTTTGAGCTTGTATTATTATTATTATTATTAATTTTTTTTTTTGTTATATATTTTTCTTTTTTCAACAGCCACGACATAGACGTCGATTCCAACTCAGTTTGTGTTGACTTAACAGATGTTATGACTGCTTGTAAACCTAAAAGAGGGCTTTCTTTAGGGTGTAGCTTGGCCATGGGTTAGGTTAGGATTTGAAGGTATGCTAGGCTAAAAGGGTTTCCTTGATACAACTTCAGTTTTCTCAACATACTTTCTTCCTTGGGGGTTTTTTCTTTACTGTACATGCCCCGTGATTCTTCTACATTTTTTTTATTCTTTTTGCTCCATTTCAGGCAATCTCTTTTTGAGGTTTTGCTTTTTTGATTTTTTTAGGATTTTGATGGTAATTTCACTTCTCTTTTTTTTTGTGTATGTACATATATATTTTTTGGAATAGGGGTTATTTGAAAGAAAAAGGCCCAGGCTCAAATGGGGTAGCAAAGGATATCATCATTTTTAGGGATACTTTTTGGCTACTGTGCTTGGAATGATGGCCTCTTTTGAGTGATTCTTAAGCAGTCACGCATCTATTTAACCAATACTTACCTTATCATGATAGACTAAGAGTAGAACCGTCGGACGTATCAAGCGTTGATGGGCTCAAGAAGATGATCTCTGTCCATGGTGGCGAGGCGGATGGCATATCCCGACAGCACTTCTCGAATGACATAAGGTCCTTCCAAGTTTGACTTGAACTTCCCTCTCGGATCAGCATGGAGGGATGAGAAGATCTTCTTCAACACAGTGTATCCTATCTTTAGATTTTGACCATAGACACGTTTATTATAAGCGTGTGCGATTCGCCCTTGGCAAACTTGAGTATGACACAAGGCTAGGAGTCTGTTCTCGTCTAATAAATTCAGCTGTTCGAAGCGGGATCTCTCTCTCTCTCTGCTTCGGGTAGGCCTGATTCTATGAGGATTCAAAGTGAGGGTACTTCAACCTCTACTGGTAGGACGACCTCAGTTCCATACACAAGGGAGAATGGTGTTGCCCCTGTAGCGGTATGGATTGACATTCTATAGGCCCATAAAGCAAATGGCAGCATCTCACTCCAATCTCGATAGGTGATGACCATTTTCTTTAGGATGCAGACGACTGTCTTATTTGTAGCTTCTACGACTCCATTAGTTTGAGGCCGATAAGGTGACGAGCGATGGTGCTTGATTTTATATTACTCGCAGAAGGCTCGAATGCACTTATTTGTAAAGTTTGTGCCGTTATCTGTGATGATGTCCTTGGGTACTCCAAATCGGCACACAATTTTATTCTTGAGGAATTTCTCGACGTGACTGGCCGTGATGTTGGCATATGATGCCGCTTCCACCCACTTGGTAAAGTATTTAATGGCAATGAGGATGAACTGATGCCCGTTCGATGCTTTTGGATTAATCATTTCGACGACGTCAAGGCCCCAGGTAGCGAACGACCAAGGAGTGGTCATGCAATGAAGATCGATGGCAGGAGCGTGTATCAGACCGGAGTGTTCTTAACACTTGTAGCATTTTTGAACATGTTTGCAGCAATCTGATTCCATAGTGGTCTAAAAGTATCCCTGCCGTAAAATTTTCTTAGCAAGCATGTGACCGCTGACGTGGGCTCCACATACTCCCTCATGGATCTCCTTCATTATATTGACTGCTTCACTTTCTAGAAGGCACCTGAGTAAGATGTTATTGTACGACCGCTTATACAGGCATTTCCCACAAATGACATAGCTTGCCGCTAGATGTTGAATGGTTTGTCGGTCCGTCTTGGATGTACCCTCAGGGAAAGTTAGGGTCTCGAGGAAATTCTTGATATCTGAGAACCAAGATGGCTCATCATCAGGCTTCATAGGTTCCTCAATCTGGAGGCAGAAGGTCGGCTCATTCCTCAGCTCGATCATGATCGGCTTCATCTCAGCACCGTATGGAATTTCTATCATTGACGCCAAAGTTGCTAGTGCATCAGTAAAGTGATTCCTTATTCGAGGGACATATGAGAATGTCACATCTTGGAAGTAAGCTATCAGGTCCTCGAGGTGTTCATGGTAAGGGATCAATTTCTCATCTTTCATCTTCCAGTCACCATTCGTCTAGCATATGATTAACTGTGAATCACCAAACACTCGGAGGTGAGTTATATTCAGATCAAGAGTCGCCTGCAGACTAGAGGCACAAGCTTCGAACTCAGCCATGTTGTTTGTGCAAGGGAAATTATGCTTAATAGAGACCGGTACATGGGATCCTTTTGGCGAAATCAAAATGGCGCCAACTCCCTGACCTTCAGCATTTGCGGCCCTGTCAAAGTGCACATTACCCATGATTCCTCTGCTTTCTTAGTATCGTCTTCCGTCATGAACAGGATGTCCTCATCAGGAAACTCAGTTCTTAAAGGTTCATAATCTGGCAAAGGATTATCAGTAAGATGATCAACAAGTGCCTGCCCCTTAATCGACTTCTGAGTGACATACGTGATGTCAAACTCAGAAAATAACAACTGCCATCGTGCAGTCCACCCAGTGAGAACTGGCTTCTCGAAAAGGTATTTTAGCGGGTCCATTCGGGCTAAAAGTAGAACGGCTTGGGATAGAAAGTAATGGCAGAGCCTTTGAGTAGCTCATACAAGGGCCAGGCATGCTTTCTCCAGATGAGAATAACTCGTCTCATAATCAGTGAATTTCTTGCTTAGATAGTAGATGACTTGCTCTCTTCTTCCTGTTTCATCATGCTGCCCTAAAACACATCCCATCGAAACTTTCATCGTGGAGAGATACATCAAGAGTGGTCTCCCCGGCTCAGGTGGTACCAAAATAGGTGGATTAAGGAGGTAGCCTTTGATTTTATCGAATGTTGCTTGATAATCGTCATTCCATTCAATGGGCGAGTTCTTCCTTAGTAGCTTTAAAATCGGTGTGCAGATTGGAGTTAGCTGTGCAATGAACCGATTGATATACTGTATTCTACCCAAGAACCCTCTAACCTCTTTCTCAGTAGATGACAGTCGCATTTCAGTGATGGCTTTGACTTTGACTGGGTCGACCTCGATCCCTCTCCTGCTGACGATGAATCCTAACAATTTTTCGGACATAACACCAAAAGCGCACTTCTGTGGATTCAAATGTAACCTGTACTTTCTCAGCCTCTCAAATAGCTTCTGAAGGTTTACCAGATGGTCGCTTTACTCTAGTGACTTGGCTATCATATCGTCGACATACACCTCAATCTCTCGGTGCATCAGGTCGTGGAATAGCGCAGTCATAGCTCTCTGGTACGTTGCACCAACATTCTTTAGCC
Source organism: Chloranthus sessilifolius (assembly GCA_021018995.1). Classification (NCBI taxonomy): domain Eukaryota; kingdom Viridiplantae; phylum Streptophyta; class Magnoliopsida; order Chloranthales; family Chloranthaceae; genus Chloranthus; species Chloranthus sessilifolius. The sequence goes on along the minus strand of CM037584.1, from coordinate 148,196,421 downwards.
CAAATGGCATGACCTGATAGCAAAAGGTTCCCCAGGGGGTAATGAACGTTGTCTTCTCGTGATCAACCTCTGCCATCTTTATCTGATTGTATCCCGAAAATCCATCCATAAAAGAGAGCATCCCGTGCTTAGCAATGTTATCGACCAAGATGTCGATGTGTGGCAATGTGAAATCGTCTTTTGGGCTCGCTCTGTTCAAATTACGAAAATTGATGCACATGTGGACCTTTCAATCTTTCTTCGATACAAGCATGACATTGGGTAGCCACCACGGGTATTTAAATACCATGAGAAATTCCGCATCATATTGCTTGATGACCTCATCCTTGACTTTCAGCATCCATTTAGGTCAGAGACGTCTCAGCTTCTACTTGGCTGGCTTCATATCAGGGTAGAGGGGCAACTCGTGCTCAACCAAATTGGTATCTAGACCAAGCATGTCCTCGTACGACTAGGCAAAAACGTCTTGGTATGATCGAAGGAAATCGATCATGCTTTCTCTTTCTTCAAGAGACAGCGATGTTTCGATCTTGGTTATCCTAGGAATCTCCTCAGTCCCTAAATTGGCGTCTTCAGTTTCCTCGACAATCGGGGTAAGGCCATGCTCAAAGTTGGCAAATCGATCAAGGAGCTCATTGGGGAGCTCCTCCAAGGTGATATCCTTGTCCAGACTCGTAACTCCTACCTCTTCTTATATTTCTACAGGAAAGGGGTCGATTTTACGTGGGACGGACATTTCGATTAAGGCATCCTTTTGTGGGACTTTTTCTGGAATTTTAAATGACGATGTTTTTGGACTTTGGATTTTTTCAATGTTTTTGGGATTTTATATTTTTTTCATGTTTTTGAGATTTTATATTTTTTTCATATTTTTGAGATTTTATATTTTTTTCATGTTTCTGAGATTTTTGTTTTCTTCGGAGACGGACCCTTGGCAAGGCAGGTTGCTATATATACAAGGTATTGCCAGCCAAGGGCTTATTTTACTTTTTATAGGTTGTATTTTTTTGAAAAACAAGTGCCAAACTTTAGGCCACTCCTTGCTTCAAGAGTTTGGGGCAAAGATGCCCAGTTGCGTACCTGAGGGGCCGCTCCTTTACCTTTTGGGATGGAGGGTGCTGACTGATATGGCTCATTAGAGTCAGCCTCCATCATATTGATCCCCATTTTTTCTAAGATGATGTTCTCAAATGTCAATACCATTTTGTGGTGATTTACCACAGGAGGAGTTTGTTCAGGCATTGGTCGTTGTTCTTCGAAAAGGGACAACACGGCCAAATCTATCTCCAAGCTAGGAAGGGAGATCTGGGGATTAGTGGGATGGATTGGGGCTATGGGTCTGTGTGGGGTCAAATGTATTACCCCATTTTGGTCAATTTTTATGACCCCAGCACTAACAAAGGAATCCCTAATGTGCGGCCTAGGGTGAAGTTCCTCTTCTATGTTGATTCCTAGAGCTCTTATCGCTGCAGCGACCCAGGCTTTTTCTTTGGCCTCTTAGACCTCTTCCTCCGTTGGCTTGTATCCCAGCCCGAATCTTACTTTCTATCCCTTAGCTATAACTGGCTCTCTTCTACCTTGTAATCTAGGCTCGAGCCCTCGGCCTTTCAAATAGCCCCACTTTTGGAGCATAGCCACTGCTACTACCATACCGCCTCCTGTTTTAGGCATGATGCCCTCAATGGGCTCCAGGAGTATTGCTGACACCTCATATTCAAAACTGTGGAGGTCAACGTCCTTGGTAGTGTGCGGCACATCCAACACATTGGGTTTTTTTATGCTATTGGCGGCATTATCTTTCTCACTGTGCCCTTGCCGATGATTGTAACAATTTTATGCCCAGGCACAAACTTGAGTTTCTGGTGCAAAGTGGAAGGTATGACTCTGACCTCGTACAGCCACGGGCGTCCCAACAATAGATTAAACGAGGATTTAATATCCATGACTTGAAACAAGATGGAGAAGGTCATTGGCACGATCAATAGCTCAAGATCAACTTCTCCCATTATTTCTCTCCTGGTATTGTCAAATCCTCTAGCGCTGGTTCTGGTGGGCCTCAACATGCATGGATCGACCCCGATCTTAGTAGCTGTTCTTAATGGGCATATATTCAAGGCGGACTCATTATCAATCAAAACTAGGGGAATGACCATATTTCCAAACTCAACGGTTATATTTAAAGACTTTGAGTAGCTACATCCTTCTTTAGGTAGATCAGCATCAGAAAACGAGATGGCATTCGGAGCCATCACTTGCCTAATTATCTGCCCGACCTCATCTGGGCTAACTTGGAGTGATACATGCGCATTCTTTAATGCCCCCATTAATGCTTGAAAATGGAGTGGCGACATCATCAACAGATCCTAAACAGTTATATGGGCGGGCATTCTTCTCAATTGAGTCTCTAGTATATATTCTTGACTCATTTTTTCGAAGGGATTCACTGTACTATTTTTCTTCCCCTCTGGTTGGGCTTGTACTACTGCCGGCGCTTCTAGCTGGTTTGATATCCTCCTTGACCTAGTGACAAAGTCCACTGTCCCTTCTCTGCTGCTGCTGCTGGCATTGACATCTGTTTGTTCGTAGCTTAGCGGGACCTGATGAGGATCATATGTTGGTCCCGAGAGCTGGAAAGGTATGGTTGCCGGTACTTGGGGCGCTTGTACTACTGGCTCAGGTGGTGTGGGCAACACCTGATTTACTTCGGTGGTAGCGAGTTGGGTGGAAAAATTGGGCCAAATGGGGGTGGTGAAGCTTGAGGGTGGTGGTATTGGGGGGAAGGAGGTAAAGGTAGGCCATTGATGGCCGGTAGGTGCTGGTGGGAGATGGTGGGCTTGATGGGCTGTTAGGTAATTGATCGGGGTGGTGGAGTCAACTGGTGGCTGAACTTGGGGTGAGGGGATGGGCGCAGACCATTGATAATTGACGAGTGTGGGTGTGGGACTGGGGGCCTGTTGGCTCATTGGGTAATTGATGGGGGTGGTGGAATTTGCCGGTAGTTGAACTGGGAGAAATGGGGTGGGCGCAGGCCATTGATAACTAGCGGGTGCGGGTGTGGGACTGGGGGCCTGTTGGCTCATTAGGTAATTGATGGGGGTGGTGGTGTATGGTTGGTATGAATGTACATAATTGACGGGTGTGGTGGATGGAAAGTATACCCTGAGATCTAAGGGTTCAATTTGCGGGGTCAGGTTGGGGAAATATTCTGAAAAATTCAGGGGTTCAATTACCCCGATATTCCTCTCTTCCACGTTTCTTGACAACGATGCTATATAACTCTCCCGATCGTTGATATAATCGGATGGGTCAAATTCAAGCTCCTCTTCATCTTCTATCATTCCGACGGTGGGTCTGGGACCACCTCCTCCAGTAGGATGTGGGGGTAGTGACACTTGGTGAATATTGGCATGCTGAGAAGGAGCAAGGGGAATGATTTTCTCAGCATCGATCAAATCCTGGATTGCGTGCTTCAATGGGAAGCAGCGATCAGTCGGGTGACCCAGACCCTGATGAAAATTGTAATGTGTATTCAGGTCATAGTTCTTTGGGATTGGATGGGGAGGAGGTTGCGATTGATGAATAGTGACTAATCCTTTTTCCACTAACAAAGGCAGAAGTACACTCAACGATTGCTCTAGGGGTGTGAAAACTCGATCGTAGCGGGCTCTCCTCTGCTCCGGAGTTATTTGCATTCCTTGCCCATTCCCTATTCTCTGCATTTGCTCAGGCCTAGCTGGTGCTAGTGGGGCAACCTGAAATTGAAATGGGGTTGTATTATTATTGGGCTTGGTATTGGCAATATTCTGGACATCGCCCCTTGTTCTCTTATCGTTCCTTTACTCTGAAAACCTCCTAACCCCACTAGGTCCACTTGGCATGCTCTTACTCAGACAGCCCTCCCTGATGGCATCCTCACATCGGCTAGCATTTCTCACCAGATCAGCAAAGCTTGACTGCTGTTGGTACGCCAAAAAGTCTAAGATCACTGGCAAAGTATTCTTTGAGATCATCTCAATCTGCTCATCATTAGGTATTCTATTTCTGACCTGAGATGCTAGGGCTCTCCAGCGTCCCAAGTAGTCGCTGAAGGTCTCGATCTGGTTTTATTTCAAGCGGGTCAAGTCTGACCTTCGCGGCTCAATGTCTATATTATAGACATATTGTTCTTGAAAGAGGTGTGTCAAGTCCCTCCATGTTTTTATCATGGATGGTTCTAAAGATGTGAACCATCTTAAAGCCAGACCGGTTAGACTCTTCTGAAAGACTTTTATTAGTAGTCTTTCATCCCCTCCGTATTGGTACATGTCCCCACAGTAGGACTTCAGGTGCGCGATCAGATTGTCAGTGCCATTATATTTGTCAAAGGCAGGCATTTTAAATTTGAGAGGTAGGGGGACCTCAGCGAACAAGCATAAATCTGTGAAGTCCATAGCGTGGATTTCAGCACCACCCATTTTCATCAGCTGCTTTTGTATTTTGTCCAACTGTTCTTTCAGCTGCTCTGATTCTCTCGACATAGGGGCGACTTTCTCAGCCGTTAGTTGGACTTCACTCTGGGCCACCAAGGGGTGGGCAATTATGGGAGGAGGGTTAAGGCTGGTCAATACCCCAGTGTAGGCCCCGCTATTCCTAATCTCGTCCTCCTCATACTACTGGTCGGTATAATGTGCAGTGACGGCGGGATTCTCTTATTGTTGTTGCACGGGTTGGACGGGAATGACATGAGTGGGGGTTGGGTGAGCCCATTGGGGGTGAGGGAGAGTTTGTTGGGTGATGGAAATTTTGTTTTGGGGTGGAGCCTGATGGGGCCATTGGGTATGGGGGAAGGTTTGCAGATGGCCTTGGGGTGTGGGGCCATGGGAAATTTGGGTTTGGGGTATGGCATGGGCTTGACCCAGCTGTGAAGGTTGGGTGAAATGTTGGGGGTATTGTGAAAGGTATGAGTGTGGGGTTTGGATTTTGGCCATGAAGCCGTGGTCATTTTGGGCCAGGGGCCACTGATGGGTTTGGGCCATGGGCCCTGGGTAGGTTTGGGCCATGGGCCCTTGATGGGTTTGGGCCAAGGGTCCTTGATGGGTTTGGGAAATGGGCCTTGGGTAGGTTTGGTCCATGGGCCCAGATGGGTATGGGCCATAGGCTATGGGCCCTGGGTAGGTTTGGGCCATGGGCCCTAGATGGGTCAGGGCCACGGGCCCTTCGTGGGTTAGGGCCATGGGCTCTTGGTTGGTCTGGGCCATGGGCCCTTGGTGGGTATGAGCCGTGGGCCCTTAATGGGTTTGGCCCAATGGGCCTTGATGGGTTTGGGCCATGGGCCCTTGGTAGGTTTGGGTGCTGGGGTATTGGGCCATGGGGCCTTGGGATATGTGGGAAAAGGGGGTTTAGGCCAATGGGCCTTGGAGTATGTGGGAGGTTGGAGATTGGGCCATTTGGCCTTGGGGTGTATGGGTAGTGGGAGGTTAGGCCATGGGGCCTTGGGGTATGTGGGTAATGGGGGTTTGGATGGTGTGGATTATGGGGGGTTGATGGGGGTCATTGGGGAGTGAGGCATGGAGATTGGCTAGGGTGTGAGATGAGTTTTGGGACATGGGGTGTGGAGGAGGGGGGGTGGTTTGAGAAGCCTTCCACATGGAGTAGGCTTGGAACATCTCCTCCATTATGGTCATGGAAAGAGGATTGGATGTGGGCGGTGGAGAGGGGAAATTGGGCATGGCCCTGGTATGATCGAGCATGGCCATGGTAAGAGGTGGGATATGGGGTGGATTGGAGAATTGAGGTGGGGTAAAGGATGGGGAGGGATTAGGGATGTTTAGGGATGGTGGTTAGTGGGGTGTGGATGTTTGGAAGAAACCGGGCATGGCCCTGGGAAAAATGGGCATGACCCGGGTAGATGGGGGGTTGGATAGGGTGGAAGTGGTATATGTGAATGTGGGTTGATCGAACCTATAGGGGGAAGATGGGAAATGGAGCATGGATGTGGATTGGGAGAATGGGTTTGGGTTTTGTATGGACATGGGTGGGAAATGTGATGGATTTGGTATGGGCATGGTTTGAGCAAAAGATGGGGAGTTGGGGGTTGGACTTTGGATGTTTTGGGAGGTAGTGGTTTGGAAAATGGGGGCGCCAAATGGGCCGGTAACAACAAAGGGTGATTGGGTGGGGGGGATGGTGGAAAAGACTTCCCCTGAAAGGGAATGGGTTGGAGAGTGTGGTGGGGATGTGTCGGGATCGGCATAAGCCGAGTCCACTACCCACGACATTCTATGGGAACGAGTTGGGTAAGGGTGCCTTGGATAAGGCCCAAAAATCCTCCTCCTTTCCCTATGGGATGGCAGAGGGCAAGATGATGCCGTTGTACCGGCACTACAAACTATATATATATTTTTGTGGGTTTTGATTATATATATATTTTAAATTTTTTTTGAAAAAGTTTTGAAAAATAAAGGTTCCGAGGCCTTGGAATTCCCTTTTCGGGTGGCTCTCGTACCTTAATTCAAGACCCGCGGCGATGATTTCGACACACTTCGAAAGAATCGAAGGAGAACCTTTGATCTATTAAAGGCACAGAAATCGAGGCAAACAACCCGATCCCTTGGAATGAGCTAAAAGGAAGTTGTCCTCTTTTGACCGGCGAGGGCGTATTGAGTGTCAGAGATGGCGGGGCCTAAACAAGGTACTAAGCACACTGATCAGGGGACTCGGGAGGTGAAGAAGGCCACAGATTCAGGCTGGTGTGCTGTTAAATAGACCTGGCGCAACTAATACATGTGCCTAGGTTGCAGGGCACCTTTTTTACATTGGCGCAACTATTAGTTGCGCCAAGGTAAAAATTTGGATTTTAAAGCTGGCACAATTATTAGTTACACCAACTATAAATTCTAGTTTTTTTGCACTGGTGCAACTAATACTTGCGCCAGGCAAAACTGATGCTCCAGAACTGATGACAGTAGGCACCAACACCTGAAATGAGTCTCTTTTTTAAGTTTTTATGGAAGCTAGGCTTTCGGGAACTGAGCTATTTTTTGGTGATCGATTCCCTCCTTACCGCACCTAACGGGTTTGAGTCTGGTATAACTCGATAGCGTGCTCCCCAAGGGTTTTAAGCTTCGGAATGGGAACCCACCTGATATACCTCCAGCGCAAGCATTTTCTCAGATACTAGGTGGGATGATACTTTTCTGGATCATCACCACTAGGGGCTGACGCCATACTAAGACCCAGGTGGTTGTGTGTTTGCCTTATCCCAACCCTTTTAAAATCTACCTCATAAAAATAAATTAATTAAGCTCCCTACCTTGATTCAATTTTAATTTTTTTCAAAGATTTTCTCTTTTTTTGGAAGTTTTCTTTAGTTCAAAGACCGGGGGTGATGACCCCGTGCCGCCACTACGGGCTGGCGTCCACTATTGGGATATGAGTGCACAAGTTGGCCCGCCAATCGGCTAAGGCACTTTAAATGACGGAAAAGTAAGGAAATTAAAAGACAATGCCCAAGTAGGCCCGCCGATCGGCTAAGGCACTTAAAATGACAGAACAGTAAAGAAATTTAAAAGACAATGCATATGTAGGCCCGCCAATCGGCGAAGGCTTGCAAATGACGAAAAAGTAGGGGTGAGTAAAATAAAAAATAGTAAAAAATATAGCAAAAATGGTTAGTAAAATAAAGGGCCAAATTTTAAGGAAAACCTTGTTAAGACCTGAAAAGTACCACTTTTCACCCCTTAACTTAACCTTTGATTAGACCCTTAGCCTCCTAATAAGTTCTTGTTAAGTGTTTTGTGTAGGTAATAATCAGCAGCAAAATAAGGCCAGGAATCCTATTAAGGAGCCTGCTTTGGCACCAGAAATCCCTAAGAAGAATGAACTCTAAATCCAGACCTGAAATGAGCCTCGCGCAGCTGACCCAAGCTTTAGAGGATTCAGGAGAAATATGCCTCACGCAGTTCAACTAAGCTTCCCAAGACTTTACAGCAACCTCTCGCGCAGATGAGTGACTGAAGAGCTTCAGAAACTCAAACTCGCGCAGCTCTCGCGAAGCTCAAGAGTAGAACACATCGCGCAGTTCTCACGCCATTCAAGAAGAAAACATCCTGGCGAAGGAAAAGCCATCCTCACAAAGACCAATTAAGACATGGAACCTTGCGAAGTTCAGAACTCATTAAAGCCTCACGAGGTAACTCGCAAAGTCCAGTAAAGAGAAGTGCTCGCGTTGTTCAAATTCACTCTCGCGAAGATCAGCCCTGCGAAGACCGAGCAACCTCGCGACTGCTTGAACTTCAACCCCGCGACATCTGAGACTGTGTTTTCTACTCAACCTCGCAAAGCCCAATCCAGCGAAGAGCGCAATTCTATACCGCGCGACTGCCTGAAGAGCAAACCAAGGCAACCTTGCGACGGCTGAAGCTTTAATGTCAAATCATCCTAGCGAAGAGCAAAGAGCTACCACGCGACAAGTCTGGGAAACTACAGCTACCTAGCAAAGCTCTGAACCTAAACTTCCATCTCTTCAGCAGAGGACCTTCTAGAAATTTCCAAGCGATTAGGGCACGCACTCTCACGCTCAAATCTTTGTGCACGCACCTCGAGGCATCCAAGGATCGCTGTTAAGCCACGTGGCATCGTTAAAATTAGGGTTTCCTAACCCTAATGCGCCGCCACCCCATTGCTATATAAACCCATACCTAGCTTAGGTTTAGGTATCTGGGAACACATCTCAGATCATTTTTCTTTTCTCTTTCTTTTTATCTGTAAGTAGTTTTCTTTTTCTCTTTCCTTCTCTCCATAGTCCAGCACTTGCTGGCTATGCCTTTGTATGTGTTTTTGAATTAGATTAATGGAAGTTTTGTAATAGGATCTGTACTTTGTGAGATTGGTGTTTATGTGTGAGATGCTCTGTGCAAGGTTGCTGCCTTGTGATCTGCCATTGCTTTAGTTGTGTTTCAAAGCAATGGAGGACTGATTCTAAGGGCCATTCAGATCCAAGTGACCTGTGTGTCTGGGCTATCATGGTCCTACACCCTTAGCCCCACCACAGGACCCACTAGATCTGAAATCCCCATGGGAGCTTGAGCTGGTAGCCTTGTGACCATGGTGGTAGCAGCAATATTCTTATTTTATTTTGGGCTCCGTGAGGAGGATAACCTCTGGGATAGTCTGTGACCATTTAAGTGGATAACCTTAGGGTGATTCTAATCCACCGATCCAAGATGAATCCTTCTTCTTTACACCTGAGCTTGTAGAAGCCTGGTGAGAGATTGTACAGAGGCAGACTCCCCTATATTTGTATAGATCCGCCATCAGATGTTGGATCTGATCTGGTTATAGAGATTATAGGCTGGTGACTGGACCATTGTAGCCTCACTCAAGCAATGGACAGCTAGATCGAAGGTTATACTCAATCTCTTACTGGTTCTATGTGTCTAGGCTATCATGGTCCTACAGTCTTAGCCCCACATATAGAGCTTTAGAGATTGAGGTTCCCTATGGATTCTTGAGCTGGTAGCCTAGATGAAATAGTGCCTGCAATGATTTACTTGTGTTTTGACCCATCCCTGGATAGTGGCTCCCCTATGGGATAATCTGTGACCATTTGAGTGGACAGGTTATAGCCTTAAGGGTGGAATCATGGCAGAGTGATGGGTTGGATCCTTTCTTCTCAGTGGTGATAATGTTACCATTGGACAGGACTTCTATAACATCAGATCTGAATCTGAGTTACAAAACTTCTCTGATCTTGGCTCAATAACATACTTCTCACCCTTTCATATTTATACTCCACACTCCATCCATCCTCTTAACCCTTTCTGTATTTTAGACATTAGAATACTTAGAATAAGTGACCTTAAATTCCTCTCCTTTTAGGACTGCCAGATCTGTCGTTAGATCTGGAGGGACTACTAGAGATGGCTCCTTTGGAGCTATAGATCACCTTTCCCTGTGGGATAAACTCTTACTTATCAAAACTTGCTACAAAGGACCCTGTATCTTGCAGGTCTAGGACTTCTGAGTTGTGCTTAATTTACCCCTTGTTTTACTCTTTCTTTGATTTTTAAATGACTTTCACCACCAACCAATAATGTAAGCACACCAGAATCCGCCAACAAGTTTTTGGCGCCGCTGTCGGGGAAAGATGATCTATTAGTAGACCCTTAGTTTTTATTTTCTTAGTATTCTTTGCACATGTGAATAATTGATATTGCTGACATAATTTTGAACCTTTCTTGCAGATCTAGATAGCAGCAGTGAAGGATAGTTGGACTGCAATTGGAGCTTAGCTACCTCTGTTTGCAAACTCTCTGACTTTTAAAGCTCTGTCTATCTTTCTTAAATTTTTTTTTTTCTAGCAGTATCTAGGATAGTTCAAATGTATTCTTTGAATAGCTGTAAACTAGTTAGATAAATTTGTTAGTGTACAATTATTCTTTAGCAATGTGCTTGCAAGAATCTTTCCTTACTGTTAGTGTGCTTGTATGCTAGGGAGGAGATCCCTCAGCCCTGCTTTAGAGCTTCTTAACCCTGAGTTAGAAAGGGGAAGGAGACTTAGGAGAGACAGGCACACCACAGGAGAGCCCCCAAGTAAATCTGTGACAACAATTATGGGTGAAGAACAACCTAGAACCCTCAAGGAGTTGAATGCTCCGGATGACTATAACTCCCCTTTTAGCATTCAATTCCCTGATGTTCAGGGGAACTATGAGATAAAAACTTTAATCATCCAGATGCTGCCAGCTTTCCATGGGCTTAGCAAAGAGAACCCTTACAAGCATATTGACTAGTTCTTGGCCTTGTGCACTACTTTTAATATCACTGGTTTGGGACCTGAGGCTACTAGGCTCAGACTCTTTCCCTTCTCTCTGAAGGATAGGGCCAGTACCTGGCTGACCACTCTTCCCAACAATAGCATTGCTTCATGGAAAGATCTGCAGACCAAATTCCTAACCAAGTTCTTCCCTGAGACCAAAACTAGCCAGTTGAGGAAAGAGATTATTGTGTTTGCTCAATCCCCAACTGAGGATTTTAACCAGTCCTGGGATAGGTTTAAAGAGATGCTCAAACAATGCCCCCACCACAAGATCCCTGAGTGGCAGCTTGTACAAAGCTTCTACAATGGGATTGATGAGAAAAATAGAGATATGGTCGATGCCTCTTGTGGTGGATCCTACATGCACAAGACTGCTGAGGAGGCATGGGAATTATTTGAGGTGATTAGTGAGAATGCTTTTCAAAAGCCATCCCTGGCAAGAACTAGTCAGGAATCTAAGTCAAAGGTGGGGCCTACTGCTGGATCAAGAGGAAAAGTTTATGAGGTGTCTGGGACCAATGACCTGTAGCTGTAGATGGCAAACCTCTCTATGAAGTTTGACAAATTATTGACTGTGATGCAACCCAGAAGGGCTGCTCATGTGGCGGAGGCATGTCTGATATGCCAGTCCCCACAACACACAGTGGAGGAATGTCCATCTGCAGGGCAATTTCCTGAATTGATTTTGGAACATGCTACTGCTACTCAATCTTATGGCTAGCAACAATCTGGGGGCTACAATAGGCAGCCATATGGATACCAGCACCAAAATGCTGGTTACCAATGGAGAGACCCCCCAAATCTGAGGTGGAAGCAAGACAACTACATGCAGCCCTAGCAGATGTTGGCCTTACCACAAAGGCCACAGCAGCAGTTCAATCAAGGGAATGCCCCTAGGTCTACTCTCCAGCACCATCAGCAGCCCCATCAGCAGCAAAATCAGTTGGTCTTACCCCCTTCTTAGCCTAGAAATGTCTCTTTTGAGGACCAAGTCTTGACTTCATTGTAAAACTTGGGTTCCTTGGCTCAGACTGTGGACTATCATGGTTAGAGCCTCCAGAAAATGGAAGAGCAGATGAGCCAAATGTCAAAAGCCTTGGCTAGGAGAGATGAAGGCAAATTGCCCTGTCAGCCAATTGCTAACCCCAAGGGTCAGTTTTTAATTGAGGAAGCTTCCTCAAAGTTTGACTGGCGGGTGGTAAACAACTGTGTGGGTAACAGAGACAGTGAGGCAACTTCCACAGATGATGCAAATGATCATGATAGAGAAGTTGTGGGACCACAAAGCCAAGAAGTGCCTGCCACCTTGCAGCTGGAGAAAAATAATGAGGCTGTAGTTGAGCCGCAGCAGGGAGAAAAACATGAAAAAAGAAAGAAACAGAAGTTTAGTCATGGGCTAGCAGCTAAGGAACCAGCAGAACCTCAACTGCCATTTCCTCAAGCTTTGGATGGTCCTATCCCTTTTGATAAAGGGCCCAGATGGAGGAAATGATGGAGACCTTCAGGCAGGTGAAAATCAATTTACCCCTGCTTGAGGCAATTAAACAAGTCCCAGCCTCTGCAAAGTTCCTGAAAGCCAAAAGAGAAAGGCTAGAGGCCATGTGTCCAAGAAGGTCTTTGCAACTGATACAGTGAATTCTGTATTTAACATATCAATGCCTGAGAAGTTGCAAGATCCAGGGATACCCACTATTCCCTGCGTAATTGGAGACCATACAATTGGAAAAGCCCTTTTAGACCTTGGAGCGGTGTTAACTGTTGCCATACGGTATATCAGAACTTAGGTTTGGGGGAGCTGAAGGCTACCCCCATCGTGCTGATGATGGCTGACAGGTCTGAGAGGAGGCCTCTGGGAATGGTTGAAGATGTCTTAGTAGGTGTGGATAAGTTTTTCTATCCTGCTGACTTCTTAGTTTTGGACATGGGCTGCAGCACTAGCCCAAACCCCATACATATATCTTTGGGTGCCTTTCTTGGCCACTGCCAATGCATGCATTCAATGCAGGTCTGGAGTAATGGAGGTAACTTTTGGACATATGAAAGTTAAGCTGAATGTGTACAACAGTGCAAAGTACCCTTAGATGGACAATGAGGAGAGCTTTGTAGTGGATGTACTAGAGGAAATTGTGGAAGAGGAATTGCCCACTCTACTGGAGTGGGGCAACATTGTCAGGGATTTAGTTAAAATTTGGGACATGGTGGAGGAAGAGAGCCCAGATGGGAGATCAAAAGACATGACCATATTGAAGTCTTCTGTGGGCTCAGTGCAGCATTCCAGTTGGAAACCTACATTGATACCTCTTCCTCCAACCTCCAATGCACCAATTTTGCCATTCGCCCAACAGGCCCCTGATCTGGAACTCAAGAAGCTTCCAGAAACATTAAAATATGCTTTCCTTGAGAAAGGTGATAAGCTTCCTGTGATTATCTCTTCCTCCCTTACCAATGAGCAGGAAGAGGAATTACTAATAGTTTTGAGGAAGCACAAGAAGGCAATTGGCTGGACCATTGCCGATCTAGGAGGAATTGATGCATCAATCTGCATGCATAGGATTCATCTTGAGGAGGGAGCACTACCCTTCAGGGAAATGCAGAGGAAGTTAAATCCTCACATGCAGGAAGTGGTCCTTAAGGAAATCATTAAATTGCTAGATGCAAGGGTGATTTACCCCATCTCTGATTCTGATTGGGTGGCACCTATCCAGGTGGTGCCCAAGAAATCTGGCATAACAGTGATTAAGACTGAAACTGGAGAGTTGAGGCCAGCCAGGGCAACTACTGACTGGAGAGTGTGCATTGATTATAGGAAGCTCAACTCTAAAACTAGAAAGGACCATTTCCCTCTCTCCTTCATTGATCAAATTCTGGACAAATTGGCTGGAAAAGCTTTTTACTGTTTTCTTGATGGGTACTGAGGGTACAACCAAATCCCTGTGCATCCTCAAGACCAAGAGAAAACCACCTTTACCTATCCTTTTGGCACCTTTGCTTACAGAAGGATGCCTTTTGGACTCTGTAATGTGCCAGCCACTTTTCAGAGGTGTATGTATGCCATATTCTCTAATATGATTGACAAGTTTTTGGAGATTTTTATGGATGACTTTTTTGTCTATGGGGACAGCTTTGGCCAGTGTCTACAGCACCTCAGCCTAGTTTTGTAAAGATGTGAAGAAACCAATTTGGTTTTAAGTTGGGAAAAGAGCCACTTCATGGTAACACAAGGCATTGTGTTGGGCCATGTAGTATCTAAAGAGGGGCTTGAGGTAGACAAGGCCAAAGTGGACCTCATTACCAATTTGGCCCTCCAAAAACAGTCAAGCAAATTAGATCCTTCCTGGGGCATGCGAGATTTTATAGGAGGTTCATTAAGGACTTCAGCAAAATTGCTAAGCCATTGTGCCACCTGCTCTGCCAGGATGTGCCCTTTGACTTTTCTGCTGACTGTCTTAAGGCTTTTGAAACATTAAAAATTTGCCTCACCTCTGCTCCTGTACTCCAAACACCAGATTATACCCTACCTTTTGAGCTGATGTGTGATGCATCAGATTTGGCATTAGGTACCGTTTTGGGCCAAAGAAAAGATAAACTGCCTGTGGTCATTGCTTATATCAGTAAATCACTTGCTGAAGCTCAGCTGAACTATACCACAACTGAGAAAGAGCTTCTAGTAGTGGTTTACGCTGTTGACAAATTTAGAGCCTACCTACTAGGATCTAAAACTGTGATCTTCACTGACCATTCGACATTGAAGTACCTACTGTCCAAGAGAGATGCTAAGCCTAGGCTGATTAGATGGATACTCCTGCTACAGGAGTTTGACATCGAAATCAAGGACAAAAAGGGTGTGGAGAATGTGGTGGCTGACCACTTGTCCAAAATTATCTTGGAGAAATGCCTGGATGGCCCTACAAATGATGCCTTCCCTGATGAGCAATTATTTGCCATCCAATCCTTAGTCCCTTGGTTTACACACATTGTCAATTATCTAGTTATAGGAAAGATTCCTCCCCATTGGACCAAAATGGATAAAGACCTGTTCTTCTCAAGGGTCAAGAATTTTTTCTGGGAGGAACCTTGCCTATACAAGTACTGTGCCGACCAGATCATCCGAAGATGTGTTCCCGAAAGTGATATCCCCAGTATTCTGGCCATGTGCCATGAAAATGCCTGTGGAGCCCACTTTAGTGGGAGAAAAACTGCTGACAAGGTCCTGCAGTGTGGTTTTTACTGGCCATCCTTATTCAAGGATGCATACACACACTACAAGGCATGTGAGAGATGTCAGAAATTAGGAGGGCTGTCTAAAAGAAATTCAATGCCTTTACAGCCCATCCTTGTTGTAGAACTGTTTGATATATGGGGAATAGACTTCATGGGCCCCTTTCCCCCCTCTAATGGTTACCACTTCATCTTAGTGGCAGTGGACTATGTTTCCAAATGGGTAGAAGCCATTGCCACAAGAATTAATGATAACCAGGTGGTCCTCAAATTCGTAAAGCACAACATTTTCTCAAGATTTGGAACCCCTAGAGCTATTATAAGTGATGGGGGTAGCCATTTCTGCAACAGGAATTTTGAGAGCTTGCTCAAGAAATATTCTGTGACCCATAGGATTGCTACTCCCTACCACCCACAAACAAGTGGGCAAGTTGAAATTTCCAATAGGGAGATCAAGCACATCCTTGAGAAAATAGTTAGGACTGACAGGAAAGATTGGGCTGAGAAACTGGATGATGCACTGTGGGCCTATAGGGCTGCCTATAAGACTCCCATTGGAATGTCCCCATTCAGACTGGTCTATGGCAAGGCCTGCCATCTCCCAGTAGAGTTAGAGCATAGGGCCTATTGGGCCATTAAGAATTTGAACATGGACTTAACTTCTGCTGGTCAACACAGGTCATTACAGCAATCAAAATTGGATGAGCTGAGGATGGATGCTTACACCAATGCCAGGATCTACAGGGAACGGGCTAAAGCTTTCTTCGACAAGGGCTTGCTGAGAAAAAGCCTCGAACCGGGTGGTAAGGTTTGGTTATTCAAGTCCAAACTAAAATTATTTCCTGGCAAATTAAAATCCAGATGGGATGGTCCCTATGTTGTCGTGAATGTTTCCCCATCTGGTGCTGCGGAAGTCAAGGATCCCAAATCTGGGAGGACCTTCAAAGTGAATGGTCAGAGGCTTAAGCCTTGCATTGAACGACTTGCAGATCCTATGAGCACTATTCATTTTCATGGGACCCCTACATCTACCTGACCCGCAATTGTGTCCTTATTGTACTATACTACTTTTGTTTCTACCTTAAGTTTTAAAAAATTTTAGGGGTTATGTGGAGTTTTGATATTGTTGAGGTTGATAGAGTTTATGTGGGATTGGTATGATTTATTCTTCTTCTTCTGTGAATTGCCGATTTGGCCCTCGCGCATTCCAAATTGTGATTTGGGAAGACTCGCGCAATTCGCATAGACCATTTCTTTCACTGTCGCGAGTTTCAATGCTGCAGAATCTCTTGCGCACTTCCAGCTCTAAACTCCCATAATCACGCAATTCTGATTTCTCGTGATTCCCTTACCCAGCTGTGCGAGTCTAATGCATTTGTCATTTCCCACGTTGACTGCTAGGACTTGACGTTTCCCAACTCACTCTCAATTAATTGCGGCGACTTGGATGTTATTCAACTGTTTCATCTTCCACCATCCTCGCCTTTAAATACCCGATGTGGTTGGACCCGCCGCCACCTAAAGAGCCGGACCCCCTCCAACCCCTCTGGGATGAATACGAGGAGGTTCTGCAAATCCTTACCAAGGAGGAGGAGGAAAAGCTTCAGCTGCAGAAGAAGAAGCAAAAGACGAAGCCACCCCCTGCCCCCTCCACTCCAACCCCTCCCCCGCCTTCTCCACCCCCTCCCCCACCTTCTCAACCCCCTCACCCCTGATCTCTCCCTCTTTCCCTTCTCCATTTTTGTAATTATCATTTAATCTTAATGATATTTTCCTTTTCTGATATGCTGTACAGTTTTCAGTTCTTGGTTACTTTATTTCTTGTTCTTGTCTTTGTAATAACTTTCTAATAAGACAGATACCTTTGAACCAGTGAGGACACTGCTCCTCATAGGTTTGGGGGTATGACAGGCAGACCCTGCCAATGGAATAGTTAACATAAGTGCAGCAGACTCATCTGAGCAATATGGAAATGGACCTCTGTTCACTTAAGAATCATGAAATTAAGAAGTTTAAAATTTATGCAAACCTTGGACATTATAAACTTCTAATACTCCACATTTCCATGATAATATCACCAAGAAAACTCACTTGTATCAACACTCAGTGAATCAGTAGAGAGAGAAAAAGGTGAGGACATACTTAAAAGTTCAAAGGAAGACCATATCCAGTGAGAATTGGGCCTATAAATTTTTTTCCATCTTTTGAGGAGTAACCAAGGCATTTCTTTTAGTTCTAAGGACTGGCTGAGTCACTGTGCTCACTAGAAGTTAGGTAACTCCAAGTTGAAACAACTGACAGTACTCATGAGACTGAGGAAAGGATCAAGGCCTTCTCTTGGACAGCTTGAGCCTAAAAAGACCAATCCTAAAGCAACTGCCCTTGTCCATACCCCCCTTTGAGCTTTAAATCCTAAATTTCTTCAAAATACACCTGAGTACTTGAACCTGAACCTATGAACCTGAATCAACCTACCCTCACTCTGAGAATTCAGAAGGTAAAGGAGATAGAGTTGAAGATGGACTAGCTATGGTCAACATTAGGTGAATGTAGAAGAAGGACCTCAAAAATCTGGCAGTATGGTAACTGAGAACATGGTGGCATTTCTGAAAAGTAAAAACAAAATAAAAAGAAGGAAACCCAGTAAAAAGAAACAAAAATAATAATGAAGAGGAATAAGAGAGAAGTCAAGAGGAACTTTCATTGGAAAATCAAAATCAAGAAGAGAAACTGATCACTTCAAATCAGAAAATCTCAAAGAAGATGAAGGGAGCTGAATTATGGAAGGTGAAGTCATGAACCACCTCTGTGACCTACTGATTTCTCAAATTGGAACCCCTTTTTAACCTTCCATTCTTTTTAACCCTACTCCATAAGCCACATTACAGCCCAGTTAAAAGCCCTTGTGATCCAAAGTTGAGTGAGCTGTCATGTGAAGATAAGGAATTATCCAATCTATGGTGAGGAACTGCCAATGATGTCAGCACTTAAGAACTCTGCCTATGCTCATGCTTACAAACCCATTTGGGGGATGTAACTGCTCTTGAGCCTGTGAGAAAATGAACCCCTCAATAAAACCTTTATGAGAGTATGCCCTGCAAAGTTTTTGGGTCTGAACTTGAATGCATTATGTATGACCTTAACCTAATTTTTGACCTAATGATAAGCTCAGTGCTGGCACACACTAGTGCAGTTTTCTGTGATTGTAAACTATGTGGAAATGTTGTGCAATCATGAAGAGTTTATGCCATCTAAATCTCTGTGCAATCAATGGATTAAAATTCTTTTATGTGTATTGATCTAAGAGTAAACTAAATCTGATTCCTTGACTGCTCATTTAATGATACTGCACTCTTGTTGGCTGTTTCACTGAGAAGTTTGTGGGTGTCTTCACTGAAAACCCTCAGGAGACTTCACTCCTCCACTAGGGATCACCTAGGGGTTTAAAAGGCTTGGTACATATGCTAAATGTATCCGTGCTCCCTACAAAAGTGGCATTTAATTTTTAGAGTAAATTTAATGTAGCTTTGCTAAGGGACTAGCAAAGATTAGGTTTGGGGGTGTGTTAAGACCTGAAAAGTACCACTTTTCACCCCTTAACTTAACCTTTGATTAGACCCTTAGCCTCCTAATAAGTTATTGTTAAGTGTTTTGTGTAGGTAATAATCAGCAGTGAAATAAGGGAATCAAGTTAAGGAGCCCTGGCACCAAATCCTCGAAGAATGAACTCTGAATGCAGACCTAAAATGAGCCTCGTGCAGCTGACCCAAGCTTTAGAGGATTCAGGAGAAATATGCCTCGCGCAGTTCAACTGAGCTTCCCAAGACTTTACAGCAACCTCTCGCGCAGATGAGTGACTGAAGAGCTTCAGAAACTCAAACTCGCACAGCTCTCGCGAAGCTTAAGAGTAGAACACATCGCGTAGTGTCGCGCAGTTCTCGTGCCATTCAAGAAGAAAACATCCTGGCAAAGGCGAAGCCATCCTCGCGAAGATCAATTAAGACATGGAACCTCACGCAGTTCAGAACTCATTAAAGCCTCACGAGGTAACTCACGAAGTCCAGTAAAGAGAAGTGCTCGCGAAGTTCTCGCGTTGTTCAAATTCACTCTCACGAAGATCAGCCCAGCGTAGACCGAGCAACCTCACGACTCCTTGAACTTCAACCCTGCGACATCTGAGACTGTGTTTTC
Source organism: Chloranthus sessilifolius (assembly GCA_021018995.1). Lineage (NCBI taxonomy): Eukaryota > Viridiplantae > Streptophyta > Magnoliopsida > Chloranthales > Chloranthaceae > Chloranthus > Chloranthus sessilifolius. The sequence goes on along the minus strand of CM037584.1, from coordinate 148,177,214 downwards.
TACTCAACCTCACAAAGCCCAATCCAGTGAAGAGCACAATTCTCTACCGCGCGACTGCCTGAAGAGCAAACCAAGGCAACCTCGCGACGGCTGAAGCTTTAATGTCAAATCATCCTAGCGAAGAGCAAAGAGCTACCACGCGACAAGTCTGGGAAACTACAGCTACCTAGCGAAGCTCTGAACCTAAACTTCCATCTCTTTAGCAGAGGACCTTCTGGGAATTTCCAAACAATTAGGGCACGCACTCCCATGCTCAAATCTCTGTGCACGTGCCCCGAGGCATCCAAGGATCGCTGTTAGGCCACGTGGCATCGTTAAAATTAGGGTTTCCTAACCCTAATGCGCCGCCACTCCACTGCTATATAAACCCATACCTAGCTTAGGTTTAGGTATCTGGGAACACATCTCAAATCGTTTTTCTTTTCTCTTTCTTTTTATCTGTAAGTAGTTTTCTTTTTCTCTTTCCTTCTCTCCATAGTCCAGCACTTGCTGGCTATGCCTTTGTATGTGTTTTTGAATTAGATTAATGGAAGTTCTGTAATAGGATTTGTACTTTGTGGGATTGGTGTTTATGTGTGAGATGCTTTGTGCAAGGCTGCTGCCTTGTGATCCGCCATTGCTTTGGCTGTGTTTCAAAGCAATGGAGGACTGATTCTAAGGGCCATTCAGATCCAAGTGGCCTGTGTGTCTGGGCTATCATGGTCCTGAAGCCTTAGCCCCACCACAGGACTCACTAGATCTAAAATCCCCATGGGAGCTTGAGCTGGTAGCCTTGTGACCATGGTGGTAGCAGCAATATTCTTGTTTTGTTTTGGGCTCCGTGAGGAGGATAACCTCTGGGATAGTCTGTGACCATTTAAGTGGACAGATTATAACCTTAGGGTGATTCTAATCCACCGATCCAAGATGTATCCTTCTTTTTTACACCTGAGCTTGTAGAAGCCTGGTGAGAGATTATACAGAGGCAGACTCCCCTGTATTTGTATAGATCCGCCATCAGATGTTGGATCTGATCTGGTTATAGAGATTGTAGGCTGGTGACTGGACAATTGTAGCCTCACTCAAGCAATGGACAGCTAGATCGAAGGTTGTACTGAATCTCTTGCTAGTTCTATGTGTCTAGGCTATCATGGTCCTACAGCCTTAGCCCCACATATAGAGCTTTAGAGATTGAGGTTTCCTTTGGATTCTTGAGCTGGTAGCCTGGATAAAATAGTGCCTGCAATGATTTACTTGTTGTCTTTTGACCCATCCCTGGATAGTGGCTCCCCTATGGGATAATCTGTGACCATTTGAGTGGACAGGTTATAGCCTTAAGGGTGGAATCATGGCAGAGTGATGGGTTGGATCCTTTCTCCTCAGTGGTGATAATGTAGTCATTGGACATGACTTCTATAACATCAGATCTGAATCTGAGTTACAAAACTTCTCTGATCTTGGCTCAATAACATATTTCTCACCCTTTTATATTTATACTCCACACTCCATCCATCATCTCAACGCTTTCTGTATTTTAGACATTAGAATACTTAGAATAAGTGACCTTAAACTCCCCTCCTTTTAGGACTGCCAGATCTGTAGTTAGATCTGGAGGGACTACTAGAGATGGCTCCTTTGGAGCTATAGATCACCTTTCCCTGTGGGATAAACTCTTACTTATCAAAACTTGCTACAAAGGACCCTGTATCTTGCAGGTCTAGGACTTCTAAGTTGTGCTGAATTCACCCCCTGTTTTACTCTTTCTTTGATTTTTAAATGACTTTCACCACCAACCAATAATGTAAGGACACCAGAATCCCCCAACAAAGCTCTACAAGCTATCCCCAGCAGAGTCGCCATCTGTACAACCGTGAGATTCGTGACGATCCAGTCGCGGTGATGCGCTCGCTAGCAAAAAATATAGAGTCACCACCCGAAGCTTTCAGTGTCCCGGGAAACCTAGATCATTTTTATGAGCACCGAAGTGCTAAAAATATGACTCTGATTCTGGTCCACACCAAAGGTTCTTGGATAGGGGCTTCGGTTATCGATTGGGTAGGGGCTTAAAGCGGTCTCTACTAATGGCCAAAAATAAAATGAAGTAAAAGAAAAGAAAATAGTTTTCTCTTGCCCAAAAGGGCTTAGAATCTTATTTGTGCCCCTCCGTCCCTATCGAAAAGTTGGCAGTGTAACGGCACAAATGGGAGGATGGAGGGAGCTAGAAAGAGATAGGAGAAGAAAGGGGAGAGCCGGAGCCCTCCGGCCCTTGTAGTACCGTAGGAGAGCCTTACGTGGCTTGCTTTGATGAGCTCTTGAAGGCTTGTATGGTGGAAAGAGGGGTTCTAACCTCTAAGACTTGCTAGCTAGGAAGTAGAGAGGGAAGGTAAATGGGTAACATATATCTAAACTAAGGGATCTAAGGCGAAAAATATTACTCAAAGGAGGTTTTGAAATTCTGGATTTTATATGGAAAGTGTGCACCAAAGGGAGAAAGATCTTCTCACTTTAAGCTCTTTCTCTCTTAGGCCAAAATTCTCAACCTTTAAACCAAGGGGTGGGGGGCTCTATTTATAGGAAATGGGTAGATTAGGAAACCACTTAAGAGCTAAATGGGTTTAGCAATTAAGTAATCTCACATCTAAGGATTCCTAGGATTTTTGGAGCCTTGACATGTGTGAGAGGTCCTCCAATGGTGGATGATGGTGTGAGGCCTTAAGCCACTTGAATGGTTGCGAATAGGCATTAAAAGGGTGCAACTGAATTATCAAAACACACCCCAAGGATCAAGGTGGTCAAAAAGTCACCCCAATCATGATTTTTAGTGTAAAATCTAGAGGTTACTGTTCATATGCCTGGCACAACTAATAGTTGCGCTAGGCAAATATACAGTATAACAATTTAAAATAGTGCCTGAAAGTTGTTTCGCGAGGGTGGGCCCCACCTTTAGCCTTAGCGCAACTAATAGTTGCGCTATGCTTAAAATCTGGGAGAATTATAACTAGCGCAACTATTAGTTGCGCCAAATCCCTTGGGGGCCCACATGAATTTACACTTCTGCCCTCCGAGTTTGGTCTACCATATCTTTTGATGTATACTTCCGATTGGGGCGATTCTTGGACAGTTGGAAAGCTAATGACTTCTACTTTTTAAAGGTATGAGATTCGATTATAGTAGATGGCTATAGATGGTTCTGGTGCATCCCTCCTTATCCATGGCTTGATAAGGTTAGGTTTAGGCTCAGGACGGGTCCTAAGGGTCGAGATTGATTTCTAAAGGTTCGGAGCAGGTTCCTAAGAGATCTAGGGTGATTCTTAAGTGTTTGGAATGGTTCTTAAGGGTTCTAAGGTGGTTCCTAAAGGTTCCATACATGCCATTAAAAGCTCAGAAGTGCACCTCTCTCAAAAGGTGTTTCGATCGGGCCTTGGGCCAAATTTGGGTGTCTTCAGCTATGCGATGCATCACTATAAACCACAAAACCTCCACTCCCTGATGGAATGGCTAACACTGGCATGAAGGTCAATCTCCTCTTGAGTTCTTGGAAACTCTTATCACATGCTTCAGTCTACTCGAACTTAACATCTTTCCTGGTGAGTCTTGTGAGTAGTCCCAAAATCTTGGAGAACCCTTCTACAAATCTCCAGTAATACCCAGCTAGACAGAGGAAACTGTAAATTTTAGTCATAGTCTTTTGTTGTTCCTATTCTATCACTGCCTCAATCTTTGTCTGATCCACTGCGACACCTGCTTTTGAGACTACATGACCCCAAAAGCTCACTTGTTCTAACCAAAACTCACACTTACTGAGTTTTGCATATAACTGGTGTTAAAGCAACATCTACAGAGCGATCCTTAGATGTTGCTCATGTTCTTCTTTAGACTTTGAGTAGATGAGAATATCATCCACAAACACCACCACACATGTATCAAGATATGGTTTGAACACCTTGTACATGAGATCCATGAATGAAGCTGGTGCGTTAGTTAAGCCGAAAGGCATCACTAAGAACTTGTAATGCCTATATCTAGTTTCGAAAGTCATCTTTTGAACATCCTTGGCTTTCACCTTTAGCAGATGGTAACCAGATCTCAAGTCGATCTTGGAAAAGAACCTTGCCCCTTATAATTGATTAAATAGATCATCAATTTTGGGTAAAGGATATCGGTTCTTGATTGTCAACTTGTTCAACTGATGATAGTCGATGCACAATCTCATCGATCCGTCCTTTTTCTTAACAAATAAGGCCCGTGCTCTCCAAAGAGAAACACTTGGTCTTATGAATCCTTTATCTAAAAGTTCCTGTAATTGTTCTTTCAATTCCTTCAACTCAGCTAAAGCCATCCTATAAGGTGCTTTAGACACTAGCTCCGTACCTGGGGCTAAATCAATCGTAAACTCAACCTCTCGATCATGCGGCAATCCTGGTAACTCTTCAGGAAAAACATCTTGAAACTTGCAAGCCACCGAAATTTTTGCTATAATGTTCTTCTCTTCCCACTGCTCCTGTGAAAATGCCAAGTACCTACTACATCCTTTCTCATCATCCATTTGGCTCGAATCGCAGAGATGAATGGCACGATGGTCGATTGCATACAGAAAAATCTAAACGATCTACTCCCTTTGGGGAAAAAGTGACTATCTTTCTTCTGCAATCGACATTTGCATTATGAGTGGATAACCAATCCATGCCAAGGATCACGTCGAATCCTTGTATATCTAATAGGATTAGATCAATTGTTGATTCATAATCTTCATTATCCCTGATGGCAACAACAATTGATTGATACACTGTGTCGATACTAACCAAATTTTCTGTTGAAACTGACACGGCTAAAACGAAGTCTAAGGGCTCGGGAATGACTTTCAACTTTATTGCAAACTAAGGAGTCACAAACGAGTGGGTAGACCCTGGGTCTATCAAGACTCGTGCCTCGTAACAATAATAATCATTCTTCTTATACATTTGTAAAGTACCTAGGCTTCATACATACTATGCAATCAGATATGCATATAAGAAATTTAACATTCAAGCAACAATATGAAAACTATTTAATCCTATGCACCTTCTTCATCTAAAAGAAATATATTTTAAAGTAAATACACTGACAGTCGATAGGCAATTATACCTTGGATTATATCATTATTCGTCTGAGCATCTTTGGCCGTAACTGCATAAGCACAACCTTGAACAATAGGTCGCGTAGGCCATGTAGGCCTTTGTGTTACAGCTGGTGCTCTCCCTTCACTTCTTAGCTTTGGGCAATCCTTTATCATATGCCCAATTTTACCACATTTGAAACATGCTCCTGTGCCTCGTCTATAATCCATAGTCCCTTGTGACTTACCACAACGGGCACACGTCTCCTGTGGAGTAGATGATGCCGCCCAAGAAAATACCTGAGCAACAGACACTCTTGTGGTAGTAGCAGGGCCAAACGGGCGGAAAGATCTAACTGGTGTAGGTATAGATGGCCTAGCATGAATGGTCTGGGTAATCTGCTTTGGAGCTGGTACTGTAAACCTTAGCTTTTTATTCACTGATTCATAGTTACTAGACCTTCCTTGGTTTGCCTTTCCTCTGCTCTGTTGGTCCCTTCTTTTGTACATCTCTTCAATGTCTTCTTCAGTAACCAAAGATTTGCTCATCAACTCCCTGTAAGTTTCCAATTCAAGCACTGAAATTCTATCGTGGATATTTGGCCTCAATCCGCGATTAAACTTCTTGGCTTTCATCCAATCAGAAGCCACATGTTCCAATGCAAATCTTGACAACTTTGTAAACTCTATTCCATACGCTCGTACGAACATCTTCCCTTATTCCAGGTTAATGAATTTCACTTCCATCTGATCTCTCACTTTGTTTGGGAAAATATTCCTTATTGAATTCTTCAATGAATTCTTCCTGAGCCCACAAAACACCTAGAGTGACCTATTCCCTTGCTCTTGATACTGACTTCCACCATGGATCTGCTTCCCCATCCAATTTGAATGCAACCCATCTAACTTGTTCATCTTTAGTGCATGGAATCACATTGAAGATCTTTTCCATTTCATTTAACTACTTTTCTACTTCAAGTGGTTCTACTTGTCCTGAAAAACTTGGTCGACGCATTCTTCTATATTCTATGAATGTAGAAGGTTGAGGTGGTGGCGTATATCTATTTGCGTTGTTTTTAGCCATCAACTCAGTTTGTTGTGACATAGCATTGGCCATTGTTTTCATGGCTTGTGCCATTCTTTCTCTTTCTACTCTGCCCGACCTCCATGTTCAGGAGGATTTCTGTCCCTAACAGGAGTCCTATTCGGACCCATAGCAACGGTATCACCCATCACAACATCATCCATTCCGGTGTCGATTCCTTCACCACTCCTTGTGGTTCGGGCTCGACCACCTCTCGATCGTCCTCTACAGCTAGGAAACATACTTTTATGTCAGCATGAAACAAAAGTTTCATCAACAAACGGTCTCTATACTCTGACAAAATCTTAAACACACAATATAAGTCTAAGGCTTATCAGAAATTTCTAAAGCTATAAGCGTTGATGCCAACTATGACAGCCCAGATTTCGGCAACTCATAATCCGTGTCGTCAAATCACTGCTTAAGGCGATCCATGAATTACCGAACACTTGGTACATCCACACGCATAGCCGAATTTAAAGCAGATATCTCTAACTAAGAAGATAGAGTCATCATATACAACAAAAGAAAGTTCCATTTCTATACATTTAAAACATATCAAAATGACGATTCTAATTCCATGTAGAGACAATGGATAAAAGAATCGAAATGAACCACCGGTGATGGCCAACCATCACCAAAATAATGGTTCACAATACAATATTCAACATAATTACATGATCCAATTTCTAATCCAAGATGGCTGGACGTACCAAGCCCTAAGCACAAAACAATATTCAATTCCGACACAAATCCCAATCTATGGGAAGAACTCCTCTGGAAGGGGCTCAATCTCCTCTGGAATGTACTCTGAATCACTTTTCGGATCAAACTCCTTCACTAACTCAGCACTTGTGACGTATAGTCGAACGGTGAGCTAATAGTCTAAGCTTAATAGGGGCAACATTAGTAGCATTTTATCTCATATTTCAAAGCATAAATTTCATAATTGATTTCATATGCACATTTCACAAGAATTTCTAGAATGTTGTACTTTAATCACACACACACACACTTCTTTTATTTGTTTGAAATCTTGCATATAACTTAAAACAGTAACTTAAATACTATTTCAAGCACATATAGCATCAGAAGCCACACATATACTGATGGGAATCCCTAACCATTGTCATTCAATGATCTATTTTTCACAAATGCCCAAGCCTCTGCATTGTGAGGGATGCTTATGCCGAACGAAGATTTACCGTTGGCCGGTGGATATCCCACCGTATCGGAGCACGAGGGATTCATTTCACCTGAACCTTAAACCATTATGAAAATTCTAACTTATAATTTTCACACTGTGTAAAGTGATTAATTTATACTTATTTTTTAAATCTAGAATCCATATACAAATCCGGAGCTCACACAAACACACTTATCACATCACATATACCGCCAAATCCAAAATTGTACAGTGCACCACACCTATATGTGTACCTGTTTGACTTACACAGTTTCCTAAATTTGGGGATATTACATAAGATCCACCTACCAAAACGTTAGCTTTTGGAAGGGATTTGTTGCCATAAGATACAACCAAATCTTTTACAGCTGTTCCTATTCAGATTATGAAAAAAATTAATAACTACGTTAATGAAGAATTAAAAAAAATCATGTCCACCTAAGATTATTTCAGTTTGGATTAGAAGGAAAAGGACATCACCATGGATTAAGCAAAGGGTAGCACTATTAGTCCCCCACGCACCAGACCCCAAAACTCATCTACAAGTGGGTTAGGTGGGTGCTTTTAGAGTTTTGGTGGGTGCTGATAGAGGTACCTAAAATAAATGACCGAGATAATCCTACGGACAATTAGAGTATTATAGGTTAAAGAAATTAAGATTGAAACACTGATAAATGATCAAAATTAAGAACTTATCATAGGCACATGTCTCAATTAGAATTTTCAACGGGTTGGGTCGGTCCATTTCTGGAGCTACACAATCTAATTTTACATGGGCAAAAGAATTTGATGTTTCAAGTTGGGTCGGGTGATGCAGATTGGATGATCTTAAACCCCCACATGATATTTTACATATAATAAATAAGCGTTTAGGATTTGATATTTTATATATAACTTGGGACTGGGTTGACTTGACCCATGTCGGTTTTTCAAGTCGGGTCAAGCTTATACTTGGACACATTGGGTTAAGTTGGGTCAGGTAGGGTCGAGTGTCTAGAAAGTTGAGAAAATGTAATTTGTTTTTAATCTCATGATTGACAACCCAAGCCTCAACCAAAGAATCACTCTTATAAAAGGTTCAAACCATTTGATTATACTTAATGTGAGCATAAAAAATCTGAACAATTGTCCACATTAGAGTGTGTAAATCACACATTTTGATAGGCCCGACAAGTGCAATTTTTTTATTGGCATCAGTTAATTATATAAACAACTACTTGGATGATTTGGTCTACAAAAAACACTAAGGCTGTGTTCCGGTTAGCTCTTATAAGAAAAGAAGCATCTCTCTGCCTACTCTCCGTTAGAGCAGATTTTTTTATCACTTCAAACAGTTCTTTGCCAGAGCAAACGCGTGAGGAACTGTCTTACCAAGTGTAAAAGTTGTTCCCCACCTAAGCCAAAGAGTGAAAGAGCTGTTCTTTGACCCGAAAGAGCTAACTCAAACATAGCATAAGGCTATGCCTTAAAAATAGGGCGGTTATGTTTCTATCAATAGCGAGCGAATAACCTCTAAAAAATAGCATCTTTAACGTGTCTCAAGTCTAGGCTGTCAATGGGCCGGGCTGAGCCTGGTTCAGGCTAGGCCAATTTTTATTATCAAAAAACATAGGCCCCTACACTACTGCAATTTATAATTGTGCCAGGTTTGGCTTGGGTCTATTTCAAGCCAGATTGGGTTACTCAAAGCCAAACCTAACCAAACCAGGTTTGGGCCAGGCTGAGTTCTAGTTAAGCCGAGTTTTTTTACCTCAATTAAACCAGCTCAGCCAGACTGGTGCGGGCTTTGACAGGCCCAATCAGGCAAATCCTTCGCTTTGATGATTCCAATTGCTTTCCGTAGCCACCCAGCTGCCTCACAGCTTCTTGCCGCTGAAAAAGAAAATCAGAGATTTTGTTCCTTTTAGACAAATACAATTCAACAAATATTACAATTACATATCGAGAATTACAGTGATCGATGCCCTATCTAACTTCTGTTTTACAACATTTAAAGTTCAAAAAGAAAAGGGAAAAAATAAATAAATTTGACTAGGCAATGGATTAATGTGACAATCCGATTTTTCCTAAAGCACAAAACTGCACAATATTTTTTTTTTCTCTTCCTTACATTCCAAACTCAGGGAAAACCGGACCGTCGGATCATACTTCATAATCCGAATACAGAAATTTCTTGGTAAGCCTACAAAAGTAGAGTCAAAGCAAACATATACATGACAACAACATATGTTCATCTATTTATAACAACTAAACCAAAAAGGGTCCACAAGAAAATCACCGGTGATGGCCGACCATCACCTAAACAGTGGCTTCTAAACATGCTTACAAAACAAATCTTACCACTGTATTTAATCCCAAGACGCACTAAGTCCAAAATCCAAAAGTCCCTAAAATCCACCATACAAACCCAAAAAGTGTTCAGTCCAAACTTCACCTAAGGCAAAATTCCCCAAACGGGAGATCCCAAGCCTTTCTCCTCAGCCGAATCCCGATCTACGCCTGTACCTGTGACGTATAGTCGAGGGATGAGCTACATCTAAGCTCAATAAGAAAACATCGATAACATGCATATCATCACATCACACATATATCTTATGATATAATCGAACATGCTTTTCAAATAAAGGTTCACAATTTAAAGATATTTGACTTGAAATGGAATTGATATTCCAATGCATATTTCAAATCTTAACACATGATTTCCAAAACTTATCCTCATAACAAAAGAAAAAAACTTAAATTGATCACTTAAATAATTCCTGAGCACTCCCGATGGGAATACCCACCATCGTCATTTACATGAACCATTTGTATGTTGCCGAAGTCTCTCCGAATGGGGAAAACTTGTGTCGAGGAATTTACTGCAATTAGTAAGAATGTGAACAGAAGCTAACCGTCACCATCATAAAGCACAATTGTACGGATTGGCCGTCATACCGGTCACTGATATCCTGCCTCGTTGGTCGCGGTTATACCGCCGCATCGGTTGGGTATCGCATATAACCTTAAATTAAAGTACAAAAATAACTTATAGTTGATCACCGTATATTGTGGTAATTTATAATAGGTTTAAAATTTCAAAACTCATATACACATTTACACACATCTTTCTGATACCATGCGCACACATAATTGATTTCACACACATACATACAAATCTGAGTGAACAACGTATAAACACATTTCATATTTTGAAACCATGAAAGAAATTCATGCTAATTAAACAACCAGTTTCACAAAGTACTCTTAATTTATCACCTCACAAAATCCATACAAATGCGAAAATGAATTGGAAAATATACATATTCTTATCATATCACTACACACATGCTTGTTGTAGTCAAATACACATGTTAAGGAGTTTTCCCTAGCTTAAGCTCAGAGCCTCTGAAAGCGACACCAAGGACCTTATCAAAGGTTTCCCATTCTCAATCTACATCATAAGCACACAATGATTTATTAAGGACTAACTCTAATCACTAATAACTTAGACATATTTAAGCGTTTTCTCAAAACGAGGAAGAAATGGACAATTCATACTAAAATTTGACGTAACGTCTCACAAAATTTTGACCTTTAAAATGATTGATTCACAAGTTTGTCTATTCATTAGAGTTATAGAGTTCACTATTTTCTTTCCAACGCCTCAAGAATCACGTTAATTGGAGTTCAGAGAAAAATGTTACGACCAAAATACCAAGACTGTATCGGTACCTCAGTCAAAACGTGCCAACTTAGAACTTACACTATTAATCAGAGAAAAGTTTGATTCACTGAATTGGTGCTATCTCCATCAAAATAAATTTAAACCATAATACAAGACAAGTCTAAACTATCTATTAATAAAATTTCACACTGTCCAACTAGTCATCACTATAGCTAAAGTTGAAACCATTAACTAGCACCCGTATAACAACACATCCACAAGGTTGAATATTCACTCACATTAAAGTTGGGATTCTGACAACCATGAACGAGCAGATTTAATACAACTGTACAATCACTATAATCACCAAGATGTTGACAATGTCTAATAATCACCAAGATTTTAACCATGAACTAATAAGCATAACGGTTTGTCTAAAAATTCGACGTCTACCAAAAATTGGAAATTATCAATCGGATACACTATTTTCATAGAGTAAAATTGCTTTAACTATCAACTGCAAGCATACCATAATAAGATCTACGTTCGCCATCACCTACTTCTGTAGAGGTATACAGTCATTACCAAAATGAGATTATTTGATTGCAAGATTTTAAAAGAAAAATAAGAGCTTTCCCTTTTGGTGAGGTTTGAATGAAATGTCGTTGAGAATCGAAGGTTGAACGGTCATCTCTTTGATCTCCAAGAAGAAGCACACGAAAGAGAAAGCCCTAAAATATCTGAAATATTTAAGCCTAAAAGGTTCAAGTTATCTATATACTACGTGATTCGATCGATCGAATTAAATTTCGATCGATCGAATTTGACTTAGACAAAACAGAACCACAATTTCAATTGAACTAATTTAATTTCGATCGATCGAGTTCTAAAATTTGATCGAACGATTCCATTTCGATCGGTTGAATTTCTCAGGCTACCCCTGGCCTTTACTAGTTTCGATCGAACAAATCTAAAATTCAATTAACGAATTTTATTTCGATCGAACGATTTTCTAATTCGATTGAATGATTTTTTTGTTTCGATCAAATCAATTTAATATGCTTTAATTTACTGAAAAATCATTTTTTGTTTGGTGATCGAATTTAATTTCAATCGATCGAAATTAACAGAAACACTTAAAATTTGTGTTTTTCAATTTCCTTTTTGATTATTGGCTTCTACACTTTCAAATTCTTGAGTTTATTAACTAATAGCTTTATTTTACATGCACTAAGAGTCACAAAAGACTTTTGCAATTCCTCTCCTCATTCACTGAAACAACAAAGGGTGCTGGTCGTGAATTTCGGCTTTGCGCTCCCAAGTAGCTTCCTCTTTAGAATGGTTCTTCCATTAGACTAGCACTAAGAGAATCCGTTTTGTATGCAACACATGTTCAATTTGATCTAAAATCTGCATTGGTTCCTCCACAATTATCAAATCCTTGTAAACCTCAATCGATGGCGCATCGAGTATATGAGTTAGATCCCTCACGTATTTTCGTAGCATGAAAATGTGAAACACGTCGTGTACTCTATCGAGTTGCGGGGGTAAAGCGACCTTATATGCAATTTGGCCAATTCTTCCTAATACTTCAAACGGTCCAATGTAGTGAGGAGTTAGCTTCCCACGCTTTCTAAAATGCATCACACCCTTCATTGGTGAAATTTTCACAAATACGTGATCTCCCACTTGGAAATCTACGCTCGTTCTCTTGATATTGGCATAGCTCTTCTGCTGACTCTAAGCCGTCTTAATTCTTTCTCAAATGATGCGAACGATTTTGACATTTTTCTTTATCACTTCCAGTCCTAATATAAATTTCTCGCCGGATTCTTTCCAATTGATCGAAGATCTACACCTTCGTTCATACAGAGCTTCATACGAAGCCATCCCAATGCTCTGCTGAAAACTGTTATTAAACACAAATTCAATTAATGGTAGATGCTGATCTCATGATCCCTGAAAATCAATCATGCATGCTCTAAGCATATCTTCATAATCTGATTGACTCTCTCCGTCTAACCATCAGTCTGCGGATGGAATGCCGAACTAAAGTCTAATCTCATGCCCATGCCCTCTTGGAATCTTTGCCAAAATACTGAGACATATAATGGGTCACGATTTGAAACAATGCTCGTCGGAATACCGTGTAATCGAACGATTTCTCTCATATACAAATCCGCCTATTTGCTTACCGTATATGTTGTGTTGTAGGGCAGGAAATGTGTTGACTTCGTCAGCCTATCAACGACTACCCATATAACATTGTGGCGCTTCACCGTCCTTAATAATCCTACAATAAAATCCATAGAGAGACTCCCATTTCCACCCACGTATTGGTAGAGGTTGCAATAGACCTGCTAGGTGTCTATGATCCACCTTTACTTGTTGACACACCAAGCATTTAGAAACATACTCAGCGATATCTTTCTTCAATCCTCTCCACCAATAGTTCTTCCTCAAATCCTGGTACATCTTGGTACCACTAGGATGAATAGCATTTAGACTTATGGGCCTCGTCCAATATCGTTTGCCGCAGATTGACATCAATCGGTATGCATAGACGTCATCGGAATAGCAATGATCCATCTTTCTTAATAGAGAAGTCTACACTGGTGCCATCAATCACACCTTACCTGATCTTCAAGAGTTCTGCATATTTCATCTGGAGCTCGTAAATTCAATAAAAAATTGTCGGTCGGATTGTGATAATAGCCAACAATGCACCAGAAATTTTCACCTCGATGTTTTTATTATACAAAGAAATGTCTTCCAACAATTTCCAGTGAAGGAGTCCTTCATTAAGACTAGCTAACTCAGCTGCGTTCTTCCGACTCAACGTATCTGCTATGACGTTCGCTTTACCTGGATGATACTGAATCGAGCAGTCATAGTCCTTGAGAAATTCAATCCATCTCCATTGCCTCATATGCACAGGTCTCAACACAACCAACAGAGCAACTAAATTTGATTGGTGTGCATATTGATCCGCATTCGTCTATAGGGATTTTATATGATTGAAACTTTGCCATCACAATGGTAAGACTAAGTCTAAGGTTGTAGTAGTACTAACTAATTAAATAGTGAATTGAGACACTGATCGGTGCTGAAATATGACTATAATTCACACTTTAAATCCTACATTTAGTTGTTCAATGAAAGCATCTGATGGTTGTTGTGAGGTTTTGATGTTTACAGGTGTTTCTGACAGTTAGATCGTTCAAGTGCATAAAAGAAGGAAATTACAGGCTAAAAAAAGAGATATGGACAAAAAGGTCCAAAGAAGCATTGAGAGCCATAAAGAGAATCAACCCCCATCAAGAAAGGGAAGAATTTGCATTGAAGAGTCAATCGATTGAGGCATTATGGTCAATCGATTGACAGATGGAGAAAAACTCAACCCTAGAAAGTCAATCGATTGAGACATGAAATTCAATCGATTGAGACATGAAGGCAGAAGTGCCCTAAGGGGATTTGAACTCAAAGTCAATCGATTGAGACATGAAACTCAATCGATTGAGGTAATTAGGGTTAGTTTCAATCGGATATTATAAATAAGAGGCCTACGGCTTTGTAAAAGGGGGAGAGAGTTGTTTTTTTTGAGAGAGATTATTTTGAATAGAGAGTCTTTATTTTTGAGAAAAATTTGTGTAATAATTAGAGACTTTTGTAAGAGAGTTTTCTGAGAGTAATAAAAAAATTTGTGTTTGAGATTTTCCTAGAGCATATTTTTCTTTTACACCTTCTTTGCTCTTTATTTTGGGAATGGTTTTGAATGAAATTGAAGATCTTGCACAAAGGATGAGAGGCTAAAGGCTGTAGGTCAAGGAGGATGCGATCCCCAGATAAGTACCTATATTTTATGTTTAATGCCATAGTTTGATAATTTCATCATCAAATCGTTTTTCTCAAAGTGTAGTGATCATGTTTTTAGTGTTTTGATCTAAAATACCATGAGATACGCTATGCTTTTCACATGATTCATACCGCGATTAGGCTGAGTCATTGTTTTTAGATAGGGTATGCCGGGTTAATGATCACGCTTAATTACTAGTCATGTTTCTCTTAGAATGATGGTGTGTTGATGTTAATAAAATTGTGGGTTTAAAAATAGAAAAGGGTATAAATCTGGGGTAGCAAATTCCTTGATCTTGTTTTTAAATTTTGTTCTTAGATTTCTCATTACCTAATTTTTAGATTAATTTATTTTCTTTCTTGCAATTAGAAAAGTGTTAACTCTTGGTAAAAATTAAATCTGCCCCTTGGTACTTCCTCGGGGATATTTTCTAAATCTCTAGGAAGAATTGAATAAAATTTCAGATTTCCCTGTGGGTTCGACACCCTTGTTCTTGCCTTACTAGAACAGATCTTGTACACCTGCAAGGGTTTATTTAAAATTGATCAAGTTTTTGGCGCCGTTGCCGGGGAAATCGGCGAAATTTTGAGTAAATTCCGATTAGAGATTTTTGTTTTTATAGCAGTCAATCGATTGAGAATAACCCCTCAATCGATTGACTCTATTTTGTGTGTGTGTTTGCTTGTTATTCAATCGATTGAGTCTCGTTCTCAATCGATTGACTGTGTGTGTTTTTTTTTATTTAGCAATAATTGTGTCTCAATCTATTGACACAACTCTGTCAATAGATTGAAAGCTGAAAATAAAAAATATATATATAAAAAAAAAAAAAAACAAATTTCTTTCCTTAATTCTTCTCTCTTAGATTAGATTTTGCAATCTTCTTTTAGGAAGTTTTTATTTTTAGGAAGTTTATATTTTTAGGAAACTTATATTTTTATTTTAAAAGTTTTCTTTTCGGAAAGGTTTTCTAGGTTTTTAATTTCTAATTTCTAATTTTTGAATTTAGATTTTTTTTTTATTTTTTTTATTTTTCTGAATTTTAATTAAAAAAAGTAAAAATAAATAAATAAAAAATATATATATATAAAAAAAAAAAAAAAAAAAAAAAAACTGAGTGGTCTTCTTTCCTTTTCCTTCTTACTTTGCTCTCTGTTCATAGCAGCTTTCAATCGATTGAAGCTACTTTCTCAATCGATTGATACTGAGCCACTTTCTGTGTGCTCTCTACTCTTTTCTCAATCGATTGACATTCCTATGTCAATCAATTGACAAAATTCTTGTGTGTTTTTAATCTTTGAACCTCAATCGATTGGGATAAGTCTCTCAATCGATTGACTGACAAAGTCTTTTTCTGATATTCTGTGTGCTTTCTGACTCTTGGAACCTCAATCGATTGAGAGTATCCCCTCAATCGATTGACTGACAAGTCATTTGTGTGAAATTTTATGTCATTCATCTATTGAGACCACCGCCTCAATCGATTGAGTCTGCTTAAGGACTTATTTTGGGTTCTTCAAACCTTTGATTGTGGGTGTGGTGTATGAGCTTTACTGTTCTCATCACCCACATTTGCTACCGCTTAATCCGAGATCGAACGATCTTTGCGAGACAATCGAGAATCCAACGAGTCGAGATCATCCTACTGATACCATGGCTGATCAAGAGCAAGAAATGAATGAAAACAACAATCAGAATGGCAACAATGTGAATAATGGAAATAATGGGAACAATAATTACTATGGGGGACCTAGAACACTTGAATACTATAATGATCCTGGTTTTACGAGGATCGAGGTATCATGCATGCTCCCATTCTAGGGAATCATTATGAATTCAAATCGGCGATGATTCAAATGCTACCAATATTCCATGGTTTGGCAAACGAAAATCCGCACGTTCATCTGAACGAGTTCACCGGGGTATGCAAAATGTTCAGAGTCCACAATGTTACTGTTGAGATAGCAAAGTTCGACTCTTTCCGCTTCTCTTTAAGAGACAAGGCAAAAAGTGGTTCTATTCTTTAGAACCGCAATCTATTCAGAGTTGGGCCGAGCTACATCGTCAGTTTCTCAAAAAGTATTTTCCTATGATTAAAGCCATAGAGATGCGTCAAAAGATCCTTTTCTTTTCCCAACAACCTACAGAGACATTCCATGAATGTTGGGAACGTTTTAAGGAGTTGATCAGAAGTTGCCCTAACCATCAAGTTCCAAGGTGGCAACAAGTCCAAAGTTTCTACAATGGGTGATTCACGAAGAAAGATGCATGGTTGATGCATCTTGCGGTGGATCTTGTGCCACGAAAGAGGCCGATGAGTTGTGGGCATTGTTTGAGAAATTGTATCAAACCTCGATACAAAGTGAGACACTGGGGCGAACCACCTTGGACTTAGCACCTAAATCTCATATGTTGACCAAAGACGGATTGTATGAGGTCAACAATAATAACTCTGATCTATCAACCAAGGTTGATATGCTGTCCAAACAGATGAACATGTTAGCTGCAACCAAGCAAGCTAAAGTTCTTGTCACCCCCACTGTATGCTCAATTTGTGAACACCCAGGTCATATGGCTAATGAGTGCCCAACTACCTTGACATTCCTTCCTGATGAATCTACTCTTCCAGAGCAGATAAATGTCACTCAATCTTATCAGCGGCAAGGTAGAAACGTGTACTCAAATACCTACAACCCAGAGTGGAAAAATCACCCCAACTTAGGATGGGGTGGATCAAACCAAACTGGTCAGGTCAACCAGCAATACCGCGCCAATCCTATGAGTGGACAACAAGCGTTTCCGCAAAATTTCCGTCCACCACAGAATTTTCAGCAGAATTCTAATTTTCACAAGAATTCTAACTTTCAGCAGAATGCTTCATATTCTCATCCAAATTCTGATTTCCGAAAAAATCAGAATTTCAATCAGAATCCTAATCAATCTCATACAAGCACTTCAAAGGATTCTGATATGGAAGAAAAGGTGATGCGCAGTATGCAATCTTTTCAACAGATGATAATCGACCAAGTTAGTCAATTGGCAAATCAACTGAGTCGACGAGAGGAGGGTAAGCTTCCCAGCCAACCCATCAACAATCCTCGAGGCCAAGCATCATCTGATGAAGGACCATTAAATAATCAACAGTTGAAAGTTGTTACTGTGTTGCGAAGTGGACGGGAAGTTCATAATCAAGTGGAAATGCCTGTGGCAGCAGACAAAGAGCAGGAAGCAGAGAAAGAGAAAGAGTCAGCGAGAAGAGCGGAGAAAGAGAAAAGAAAAGAGAAAGAGAAAGAGACCAGAAAAGAGAAAGAGGAAGAGAAAAGAAGAGAGAAAAGGTGATAGAGAATGAGTCTCCTCAACTATCCAACAAGGACAAGACGAAGATTCGTAAGGGGAACCCGCACCTTTGTCCCAAAGGCACCATTTCCTCAATGCCTAACTCCTCCATCAAGAATGGGAAAGGGACCAACAAAATGGAAGATATTTTTGAAACATTTAAGCAAGTAAAGATAAACCTTCCATTGCTTGAAACGATCAAGCAAGTGCCCGAGTATGCAAAGTTTTCAAAGATTTATGCACTCGGAGAGAAAGGCACGTAATCATGTTTCGAGGAAAGTGTTCTTGACTAATCACGCCATTCTATATTGCAATTGGAAACCCCACAAAACTAAAAGACCCTGGAGTTCCTACTGTTCCATGTGTCATTGGTGGGCAACCAGTTGGGAAAGCGTTATTGGATTTGGGAGCCAGTGTTAATTTAATCCCATATTCATTATACAAGAAACTCGGACTGGGTGAATTGAGGCCCACAACGGTCACCCAAGAATCGCGATAGATCGGAAAAGACGACCTGAGGATGTCTTGGTTGGAATAGATAAGTTTGTCTTTCCAGTGGATTTTGTTGTTTTGGACATGGACACACCTGTTAAGTCACTTAATCAAGTCCCCATCATCCTTGGTCGTCCGTTTCTCGCTACGGCCAACGCGTGCATTAATTGTCGAACGGGAGTCATGGACATTTCTTTTGGAAACATGAAGGTTCGATTGAATATCTTCCATGCGATGAACCATTTCCCAAACGAGGATGAGGTCGAATGTTTTTACATCGATCAGATAGATGAAGTGGTGGATGAGGCATTACCTTCAATGCTTACCAAAGAGGAATTTGAAAATGCTTTGTTGGCCATCTATGAAGAGAAAGGATCGGAAGAGAAGCAGTCCGACGAGAGAGAGTCTAGCTCATCATGCCAGGATGATCACTTAGATGCGAGTGTGCCTGAGATAGAATCATTACCTGTTGAGGTGAAGGACGTGTTGCCTCCATCACTTGAGCAACCACCACTTGTGGAATTGAAACAATTGCCAGAGTCCCTCAAGTATGCTTTTCTGGGACCTCATGAAACACTTCCAGTAATAATCTCATCCACGTTGTCGGCAGAACAAGAAAAAGAGTTGTTGAAGGTGCTGAAAGAGCACAAGGAAGCTATCGGTTGGACTTTAACTGATCTAAAAGGGATTGACCCATCGGTATGTATGCATAAAATACATTTGGAAGATGAGAGTAAACCTTCAAGGGAACCACAGAGGCGACTTAATCCAAACATGCAAGAAGTCGTCCTAAAAGAAGTCATTAAACTCCTTGATGCCGGAATCATCTATCCGATCTCTGATAGTGAATGGGTTAGTCCAGTCCAAATTGTTCCGAAAAAGTCCTAATCAAAGTCGAGAATCATGGTCCCCACTCGAGAAACTCTTGGATGGCGGTTCGCATTGACTTTCGAAAATTAAACGCCGCCACCAGAAAGGATCATTTTCCCCTTCCGTTCATTGATCAAATCCTTGAGAAGTTAGCTGGGCAAGAGTTTTACTGTTTTCTTGATGGGTATTCGGGATACAATCAGGTGCCTGTCTACCCAGCTGATCAAGAAAAGACAACGTTCACATGCCCTTATGGTACGTTTGCATACCGCAGGATGCCATTCGGCCTATGTAATGCCGCCACATTTCAACGGTGTATGTTGGCCATATTTTGAGATATGATCGACACATTCATTGAAGTATTCATGGACGACTTCTGGGTTTTTGGGAGAACCTTTGATTCTTGTTTGAATCATCTTTCACAAGTGCTGCAACGTTGTGTTGACTCCAAACTTGTTCTTAGCTGGGAGAAGAGCCATTTTATGGTTAAACAAGGGATTGTTCTGGGGCACATTGTCTCACAGAAAGGAATCGAGGTGGATAGAGCAAAAGTTGATCTAATTGCTAACTTGCCACCACCCAACAAATTGTTCGATCATTTTTGGGTCATGCAGGATTTTATAGAAGGTTCATTAAGGATTTCAGCAAGGTGGCTAAACCATTGTGCACCTTGCTTGGCAAAGATGTTCCTTTTGAATTTACTGAGGACTGCATGCAAGCATTTTTGAAATTGCGAGAGCTCTTATCCAATGCACCAATCATCCGACGGATTATTCTCTCCCATTCAACTCATGTGTGATGCATCTGATTACGCAATTGGAGCTGTCCTAGGGCAGAGGGTGAATAAATTACCTCACGTAATTTATTATGCTAGCAAGTCATTAATTGATGCCCAACTCAATTACACCACCACCAAGAAAGAATTATTAGCTGAGGTGTATGCTCTGGACAAGTTTCGTACCTATTTGCTTGGATAAAAAATAGTGGTCTTTTCAGATCATTCCGCTCTGAAATATCTTCTAGCAAAGAAGGATACTAAACCGAGATTAATCCGTTGGATCCTTCTGCTCCAAGAGTTCAATTTCGAGATTAAGGATAAGAAGGGGGTTGAGAACGTGGTGGCTGATCATTTGTCGAGAATTCTACCTGAAGAATCTGCAATACCTGAGACCATCCGTGACACGTTTCTGGATGAACATTTGCTAGCAATTGATGTAGCTTATGCAAAGGTTCCATGGTTTGCGAACATTGTGAATTATCTGGTTACTGGCAGAATCCCCACTGAGTGGGGTAAGAATGATAAGAATCTCTTTTTCTCCCAAATAAAATACTATTTTTGGGATGAACCATGTCTGTTCAAATTCTGCTCAGATCAGATCATCAGGAGATGTGTACCCGAAGAGGAGCAAATGAGCGTCCTATACTTGTGTCATGCTGGGGCCTGTGGCGGCCATTTTGGAGGACAGAAGACCGCCCAGAAAATCCTTCAAAGCGGATTCTACTGGCCCTCCATCTTTCGTGACGCCGCTCAATTTTGCAAGGAATGCCGACGTTGTCAACAACTTGGCAATATTTCAAAACGGAATATGATGCCCCTTAATCCAATTCTGATTGTTGAAATTTTTGATGTTTGGGGGATTGACTTTATGGGTCCCTTTCCCCCATCCTTTGGGTTTTCATATATTCTAGTGGCTGTTGATTATGTCTCGAAATGGATAGAAGCTGTGGCAACCCGATCGAATGATCATAAGGTTGTGGTCAAATTCCTCAGAGACAATGTGTTTACCCGATTCGGGATTCCAAGAGCAATCATCAGCGATGGCGGTTCGCATTTTTGTAATAGCCATTTTGCCACCTTAATGAAGAAGTACGGCGTCACTCACAAAGTTGCTACGCCGTACCATCCTGAACTAGCGGTCAAGTGGAAGTGTCTAATCGAAATTGCGAATTCTAGAAAAACGGTCCGACCGGATAGAAAAGATTGGTCAAACCGGCTCGAGGCTCTGGGCATATCGGACCGCATTCAAGACTCGATTGGAATGTCTCCGTTTTAATTGTTTACGGCAAAGCTTGCCATCTTCCCGTCAATTGGAGCATAAAGCATTCAGGCGATAAAAGATTTAATTACATGCAAGCAACGGTCGATACGCCGATTGCAATTGAATGAATTGGAGGAATTACGCTCTGAGCGTATGAGAATTCAAATGTACAAGGAAAGGTATAAAAAACATGATGCATCCATTTCTCGAAAAGAATTTCACATTGGCCAAAAGTTTGGTTATTCAATTCCGATCAAGCCCCACCCGGGAAAATTAAAATCTCGATGGGAAGGCCCATTTCAGGTAGTGTCCATTAGTGCGCATGGTGCCATTGAAATTCGGAGCCTTGTTGACAATCGCATTTGTAAAGTTAATGGGCAAAGACTCAAACCAATGTTTGAGCCGATCACCCAGTTACAGATTGAGGCGATGCACCTCCGTGATCCTGGGGACTGATCACTGAAAGGTCGAGCTGTCGACATGTAAACTCAGCGCTTCCTGGGAGGCACCCCAGTTGTTGTAAAAAAAAAAATGAGTCCACAGTCAATCGATTGACTGTGATTCCTCAATCGATTGAAGGGTCTGTGACAATCAATTGACTGAGATTCCTCAATCGATTGCAGGGTCTGTGTCAATCGATTGAGCTTCATCATCATTTTTTTTAGTCTTTTGTCTCAATCGATTGAGAATTTGGCCTCAATCGATTGACATCTTAAGAGTTTGTGCATTTGTGTTGGAATTTGGACCGCCACCCGACAACTCTTGTCATGGCAACGCGCCTTCTTGGGTTGGTTTTCCGTGGCCCTTTAATGCCCTTCCGTTTCCAAGGACACCAACCGGCGCTATCAATCCTCAATCGATTGACACCTTAGTGTCAATCGATTGACATTCAATAGTGGAGTAATGGCACGAGCCCCTTCTCCCAAGCAGTGCCACGTTGCCGCTCCCACCTCGCGACGTGGGAAGTCCATGCATCCTCAATCGATTGAGCAGTAAGCCTCAATCGATTGAGGCTCACACTATATATATGGTCCTCCCCACCCGTGGAGTCCTCATTCGAATTCCAGCCTAATTTTCAAGCCGAGATCTTTTGCTCATCCTTGTTTCGATCAAATGGCTGCCCTTATCCGACCACCGCGCCCAGCCAATGATCCACCGCGCATCCCTAATGAGCATTATATCGATCGCCAATTCCAAACGGAGAATTTTTTCGACTTGGTAAAGTACCGGAACATCGCGGAATGCGCACGGTCGATCGAATTCATCGAGGCCCTCCGTTTGGAAATGCTGCTCACCCCACCACCCATCGATGTAGCCCCGCGCATCATTCGGCTATTCTATCAAAAGATGGTGTGGGTGCCCGAGACCCTCTCCCCAACCGGCTTGCCGTTCATCACCATTGAGATCGATAATCGGCAATATAACCTCCATGCCACGATCTCGCCTGCTTTTAATTTCTCGAGGTCGCCCACAACCACCACCTTCCTCCGCCATATCGAGCGTAGCCAAGATGATATGATCAACAATATGTGACCGGTCATACAAAGCGCCCTGTGTTGCCCATGGATATCCTCTTTTGGGACATCGTTATGGCCAATAACCTTCTGCCACATGGTACAAAGACCGAGAGGACTTTGGGTCGGGTGAAGGCGCTCTACGCGGCACACACCAATACTTGGTTTGATGCGCCTGGGTTGATGCTCGCGGAGATGTACCGCTGCCATAGTGATATCGCCAGCGCCGCCAAGCGTGCTGCGATTCTCCTCCACTTTCCACACTATGTGATGCACCTTCTGGAGCACCTTGGCTGCCCCATCTATGACGATGAGGAGATGGGTGACATGCAATTCTATCAATATGGTGTGAATGTGTGGGTCAAGAGCATCAAGGCGATCATCCGCGTGCAATCGGCCCCGGTTGAGGATGCTCCTCCTCCTCCCCGTCCAAACCCCGCACAGCGCCAACGTGGCGGTGTTAGGCGACCTCGTCCCGAAGAGGTCCCCGATTTTGATGCCGAGGCGGCTGTTGCCCGCCTCGGGGTGCGGATGGACGGGCTGCATGCACGCCTGGGTGGTGTGGATAGGCAGTTCCGGTTTCAAACCGCTCTCCTTATGAATGACTCGCGAGTCATTCCTCGTACAACCATTTCATCGACGGTATGAGCGGCAATGAACGAGGAGCGGGAACCGGAAGATGAAGATGAAGATGATGATGATGATGTCTGATTGTCTTGTTTTGTCTTGAAGTTTTTTTTTTTTTTTTTTCTGTTTGGTGTTTATGGTATTTTTGTTGATGTATCGGATCGGTGGCTGCAAGCTTCAATGATAATGTTTGCTTTGTTTTGGGCATATTTGTGTTTGGTTTCTGGCTGTCAGTCAATCGATTGAGATCTGTCTCTCAATCGATTGAGCTACCTCATGCCCTCCTATATTTTCCTCCGTCAATCGATTGAAACTTCTGTCTCAATCGATTGAATGATGCACCTAAATTTGGACATTCCTGGTTTTGGTCTCTATTTTTAGTATGGTTTATCAATCGATTGACATTTAGGTGCCAATCGATTGACACTTACTTGGTCAGCCAGTCAACCCCTGCTGGAATAGGGGAGTTTCTCCAAATATTTGATGTGGAGCTCGGATTTACCATCTTTGCCCTCTCTTGTCAATCGCTTGACACAAACATGTCAATCGATTGACTGTTACTTCTTTCTAAATATTTCTCCATGCACCGACTTCCGATTTTTTTCTTTAAAGTGTCCCTCTTTTAGGAAATTCTTAGCTATTTAGGGCACTTGCCGGGTCCTCCTTTGAGTCCAAATTTGCAGTTTCCGTCCCCGCCTTGTCGCCATGTCTTCCATCCGTCCTCGTACACGAGCTGCAGTCCAAAAGTTAATGGAGCCCGCACGCAAACGTGCCCGATACACCGCTCCACCACCCATCGATTGGTCCACCCATGCCATCCTCCACCTTGATGACGAATCTGTTTCATCACCCGTCCTCACCACCCCTACCCCACCCTTATCACCACCTCGGGCCCCAATCCCACCTGTCGGCGCGGTTGGAATTTCTGAAGAAATGTGGCGCTACGCTTTTCCAAAGCCACGGGGCGGAATCTCTACCATGGCGGACTAGAGGATTTGTTTTCGGTTTTTAGGATCTCAGTTTACATGTCTTTAGGGTAGGGGTGTTCTTATGTTTTCGTTGTTTCAGTTCGGTTTGTTTTCGTTTTGGATTCGTTTGTTTCGTGTTGCATCACGTTAGATTTTGCTTTACTTTGTAATAATTTTCTTTTTAATAACAATTTAGTTTCGTATTTGTATTTTCTCTCTTTCCCTTGCTCGGTTGTTTTGTCCTTTGATTGCATAGAACAGGTTTGGGGGAGGCCTTCTTCCCTTTCTCCACATCATCACCAATGAGGACATTGGCCAGTTCAGGTTTGGGGGGGTAATTGGTTGTTTTCTAAATAATTGGTTGTTTTCTAAAAAAAAAAAAAAAAAAAAAAAAAAAAAAAAAACAAAATAACCTTTTAGCTGATTCTCGGATTTTTGAATGTTTATCAGTCAATCGATTGATCCTACTGTCTCAATCGATCAACTGATAAACATTAAAGGATATAAGAATTTATGGCTCAGTCAATCGATTGAGTCCAATCAGTCAATCGATTGAGTCCAATCTGTCAATCGATTGAGAATTTGGTCTCAATCGATTAACTGATGGTTGGCAAATGCTGTAATTTAATTGATTATTCATATTTGTCAGCATGAAGATTCTTCCTGAATTTCTTTAATCAATGCTATCATACCATGGTTATTTTATGAGTACCCATAAGGTGTAGATATTGAACATTAATGATCATGAATCATGCTTAAAAATAATTGTTTTCATCACTCGCTCTCAATCTCAAAATCGGAGGATTAAGTGTGTAACATGGAATCCTAAAGATCACAAAGAAAGACTAAAACCTTGAAAGTTTTTGAAACACTTGTCCTCGTTCTTAATGAGTGCTGAAATAAATTCGGAGTATCCTTGAAATCCTTGTTCCAATTGTTAAAACCCATTGATTTGTGATTTTATGTGTGTTATAACATTACACTAGAAATCATTGTGTACTAACTTAAGGCAAATGGGCATATTTTACCATCATGAAAGGAAATGATCTAAGGCCATCATTGCTTCGTCTGGGCTTAAAATGCCCCACCTCATAATTTATCCTTCTAGTACACCTTTGAGCTTATTGGAAATTTACCTTTATACATTCTTTGATAAGTCAATAACCTTTAACCCTTACCGCTCAAAAATTCAGCTTGCCCTTACTTATTTCTGAGAAATTAGGAACAAGGGATGAAAATGAGTGAAACGAGAGTAAGTGGGGATTATATGTGTTGTAGTGTGTACTGAAAAAAAAAAAAAGGGGAGAAAAGGAAATTGTAAAAACAATGAAAAATATATTGAGAAGAATGGTGAGAGACTAGAAAAGAAAAAGAATAAAAATACAAAATCAGTAGTTGTTTCTTTTCCAATTTCTCAGAAATTTTGAATCCACCCTTCCTTTCTTCTCTTAACCTTAACCCGAGCCCCATTACAACCTTAGAAAAGACCTTTTTGATCCAATCATGAGTGATGAAATGCCTTGTGGAGAGTAAGTACATAATTGTCTATGGTGCTTGATATATGCATGCTTAAAATACAGATATCTTTCTTAATGAGATTTCCCTTATAATTCTTTGATACACCGTCTTTCTTTAAACTTGTGAGATTTTCTCCTAATGGTGTTACAATTCCATCTCATTCATCGGGAGTGATTTCATTCTGAGTGTATACCCATGGTGAGGATTGGAGTCTAGACATGTGATCTAAAAGTTCCAGTTTAAGCTTGTCCTCTGACATAAGAACTTTGGGCAGTGATGATCTCATGACATTGAGGCATGAAATATGAATATTAGAAGACAATGGTCCGAACTGAATGTGGCATAAATGGAATAAACATGGTTAGATGTATTCTAAAAGATTTTTCAGGCATCTAATTGCTAAAGGACATGATTAATCAATCCTAATAGCCTTGAAGTTTATAGGTACCTTCACTGAAAACCTTCAGGAGACACAACTCCTCCACTAGGGATCACCTAGGGGTTTAAAGGCTTGTTGCACATGCTAAGTGCAATTGTGTTCCCTACGAAAGTGGCATTTAAATTTTAGGATGTTAGTTTATTTTTATTTATCATTCCCTTTGCTCGGGGACTAGCAAGGTGTAGGCTTGTGGGGGTGATCGGTGCTGAAGTATGACTATAATTCACACTTTAAATCCTACATTTAGCTGTTCAATGAAAGCATCTGATGGTTGTTGTGAGGTTTTGATGTTTACAGGTGTTTCTGACAGTTAGATCGTTCAAGTGCATAAAAGAAGGAAATTACAGGCTAAAAAAGAGATATGGACAAAAAGGTCCAAAGAAGCATTGAGAGCCATAAAGAGAATCAACCCCCATCAAGAAAGGGAAGAATTTGCATTGAAGAGTCAATCGATTGAGGCATTATGGTCAATCGATTGACAGATGGAGAAAAACTCAACCCTAGAAAGTCAATCGATTGAGACATGAAATTCAATCGATTGAGACATGAAGGCAGAAGTGCCCTAAGGGGATTTGAACTCAAAGTCAATCGATTGAGACATAAAACTCAATCGATTGAGGTAATTAGGGTTAGTTTCAATCGGATATTATAAATAAGAGGCCTACGGCTTTGTAAAAGGGGGAGAGAGTTGTTTTTTTTGAGAGAGATTATTTTGAATAGAGAGTCTTTATTTTTGAGAAAAATTTGTGTAATAATTAGAGACTTTTGTAAGAGAGTTTTCTGAGAGTAATAAAAAATTTGTGTTTGAGATTTTCCTAGAGCATATTTTTCTTTTACACCTTCTTTGCTCTTTATTTTGGGAATGGTTTTGAATGAAATTGAAGATCTTGCACAAAGGATGAGAGGCTAAAGGCTGTAGGTCAAGGAGGATGCGATCCCCAGATAAGTACCTATATTTTATGTTTAATGCCATAGTTTGATAATTTCATCATCAAATCGTTTTTCTCAAAGTGTAGTGATCATGTTTTTAGTGTTTTGATCTAAAATACCATGAGATACGCTATGCTTTTCACATGATTCATACCGCGATTAGGCTGAGTCATTGTTTTTAGATAGGGTATGCCGGGTTAATGATCACGCTTAATTACTAGTCATGTTTCTCTTAGAATGATGGTGTGTTGATGTTAATAAAATTGTGGGTTTAAAAATAGAAAAGGGTATAAATCTGGGGTAGCAAATTCCTTGATCTTGTTTTTAAATTTTGTTCTTAGATTTCTCATTACCTAATTTTTAGATTAATTTATTTTCTTTCTTGCAATTAGAAAAGTGTTAACTCTTGGTAAAAATTAAATCTGCCCCTTGGTACTTCCTCGGGGATATTTTCTAAATCTCTAGGAAGAATTGAATAAAATTTCAGATTTCCCTGTGGGTTCGACACCCTTGTTCTTGCCTTACTAGAACAGATCTTGTACACTTGCAAGGGTTTATTTAAAATTGATCAGACACCACCAAGAAAGATTCTATCTTCCCTCAAATCGAGGCTTAAGTTCTTAATTTCCCTATGCTGTAAGGATTTTTAAATAAAACTGTAGTAATTACCAACTGCAGTCAAAGTTGGAAGGAGTGCTTCCGAACACTAAACATTCATGATTCATTAGTCTTAATGAGAAATACCGTGGTTCAAACATCATTCTCATATGCGTCGACAAAATTTCAGATTTTAGTAAACAACTTGACCTTAAGTAATTATTCTCTAATTGTCAAGATTGATTCAAGTATGTCATCATAATAGTCACCTACTTAGTTAATCCCTTGAATTTGAAAATTTTTTATGTTATGCAGGTGATTTAAATCAAATGCGCATATGATGGTGTCATAACTTTATTCAATTGCTAAAAACAAACACAAATTCTATGGACATTCATCATCAAAAACTTGAATTAAATCTTGACAATCGATAATGAATCTATACCTTGGGGAACTTCATGTGCCACCTGGGCATCATGCATCAATGCTTCACTGGCGTGACCCTGAGTTTTAGAAAAAATCGGGCGGTCACAATTAATGTTTTAAACCATATAGGTAATTGCTCAAACCGGCCCAATTTTCAAATGTGCTTTGAAAAAACTGCAAAATCTTGAAACTTGCTCAAGAAAAATTAAGTATCTCCATGAAAACAGATATCCATCAAAACCTAACAGAAAAATCAACTGTAAAATAAATCAAACACCATCAAGAACGTGAAGAATCAAAGAGACACTGATCGCCTACTTCCTCTGCTTTTCTTGACGCCAAGTCGGTGTTGCTTAGGTGATTTCCATGCTGCTGAAGAGCGCCCTCAACCACAGAAGCCATAGAGAATTCATCCAACATAAGAAAAGCAGATATGCTGTTGTTCTGTAATAAGCTGAAACTCAATCCAAAACTAAAACTAGAAAGAGGGATTTCTTATTTTTTGAAATTAAATTGATAAACCTCATAAACCCATTTTCTCTTACACTTGTTTGAGGTTTGTGAGATTTCCAATTCTACCAGAGAGAGTTCCTGATAGATTTTCGCTTGGAGCACCCTATAAATAGCCAACAAACCTTAGTTTGAGCAAAATAAATAAATAAATAAATATAGACAAATAAACAATGAAGAACTTATAGTGTGGTAAGAACTCCATGTGGATCGATTAGAGAAATCAATAATCCATATGGGATAATTGGTTATTAGATCAATTACCAATGAGTCATTCTACAAAATTTTAAATAAAAAAGCATAAGAAATCAACAATCCATAAGGAATTTCAAAAAC
The DNA here is from genome assembly GCA_021018995.1 of Chloranthus sessilifolius. NCBI lineage: Eukaryota > Viridiplantae > Streptophyta > Magnoliopsida > Chloranthales > Chloranthaceae > Chloranthus > Chloranthus sessilifolius. The sequence goes on along the minus strand of CM037584.1, from coordinate 148,147,766 downwards.
CAAACTCAGTTAAAACCCAAATTGGTAATTAGATCAACTCTTTTACACCTGCAGGGCTTGATGATTCCGCTAACATCATGAAGGGTCGATAATGTTTCTTTCTACTCGAAAGAACACGAAGATAAACCAAGAACTCCTTCAAAAACAAATCAGAAAATCACCATATCAGTGCAGTTTATGAACACAAAATGAACCTATGTTTCCTCCTTTAATTGATATTTTAGTTTCAAAATTGTTACCTCAATCACATTATAATAGAAGTTGAAGATTGTAGGTAAACCTCTTTTACCTACATAAGCTTCCGCACTGATATAGATGATAGTATACAATAGCTATTTATCATAACAGTTTACCCACCATACCTATAATAGACTGGATGAATGTTTCAAGCTGGGAAATTCGAGAAAGTCAAATCTATAATTACGACATTAGTGGAGCTCATAAGTTCCCCAATGTTATGTTGATTTATATTTTAGAGAGTCATCCTTGCCAGGACGTGATCAAAGAAATGTTATTCAATGTAACCAAAGTTTTCTCCATGTCTAATGGCACCCACACTTTGCAAAAATTTATGTGGCACCCACATCATTTAGGGGTGGCACCCACACAATTTCGTGTGCCATCCTAAGGGCACCTACATTAACCCGACTTGTACAATGAAATTATTATTATGAGCTCTTATAGAGACCTTATTGATGCCTAATCAAAGAGGAGAAGAACAAAGACCTATTATCAGCCATTGAGAGACCAAACTATCAGAAAATATAATCAAAAATAGAAACTGCAGCAAGACAATGAAAATATTCTAAAAAAGAAGGGAAAAAAGGTAGGCAGCCATACAAAAGATAGAAAAAATATATGAGAATACATCATCTTTGGTTCCTTCATAGGTCACCTAAACAACCATTAGTAGAATAAAAAAGACACCTAACCAACAACAACTAAAACTGATATGAAGTGGACAAATTATCACTAACTAGCCATTATAACGTGGGTATAAGGAGAATCAGGCGGAGCATGGACTGTTATGTTCTCCACTTGTATATTGCTGCGTTACATCAAAATTAATTATGAACAAAGTTGTATTGCTAATTTGAACAAACAAGTCAACAAAGCAGAAATACAGATGACAGTAGGCAATAGCTATTTATCATAATATTTTACCCAACATACCTGTAATAGACTGGATGAATGACAGTAGGCTATAGCTATTTAGATTTGCCACCAAGCTACACAATAAAAAGGAGAAAAAGAAATCGTTTCTAAGTTTATTGAACATCTTAAAAAACTTACAATCTATAAACAAATAGTTATATATACCTATCGTGAGAGAGTCAAGAACATGCTCTTAAGTTCTGTTATTTGGGCATTACTCTCCTTCAATTGCTCTACCATCTGAGCCTCTCTCTGCCGTTGTTGCTCAACAATCAACCATTGTTGCTCATCTCTTTGCTTTTATTGCTCTACCATCTCGACATCTCTCTTATTCAAGAGCTCTTTCAGTAAGCGTATTTTGTCTTTCATTGCTATGAACTCACCAGAGGATGACCCACCACAGCTAGATGATGATCCCCAAAGATTGGTGGGAGTTGGCCCCAATCCTAGGCCATGAACACACCCTGATTTCTCAAGTCTCATAACCTTCCAGAACACATCATTTTGGGAGGTTTTATCCACCAAAGCATTTTTTGATAGTAATTCCTTCATCTTACACTGCAATTGAGTATATTTCATTTATCTTTTTAATTATATAAAGTCTATAGATAATGAATGACATAGTATGAACTTACAATCTTCTCTGCAGCCACTTCATTGATTGGCATGTCATCTTTATGTGAATGTGTAAGCAAAAAAATCTCTGCTTGGCTAGGCGGGTTCTGCCCTCCTCTCTTGACGTGCTATGTTAAAAATAAATAAATTAATTAGTAAATAATGAATATTGACATAAATGAGATATATGATAAATAAATTGACCTTAAACCTAAATATATACCTCCTCATGACGTACACTCGCAAAGGTTTTCGTATCGGCGGTATGGGCAAGTTTCTGGCACGACCTATTTCGTTTATTTCTTTCGCTTCTTTTCTATACCACATAAATTTATTGATGTTGACAAGTTTGTTATGTAAAGTAAGTTATTTTAAATTCTTTTATGAAAAAACATATACCTTGCCTTCATCAGAATCCCAGAAATGGATAAGAGTTTGCTATTGATCTGACAATACATTTATGGGGTGATGCTTGTATAGATCTTCATTGGGTGGGCAATTGACATTCCACTTTTTCTTTAGCTCGCACTTGTAGTCCCTCCATTTTTTAGCAAGTGAGAGCAATACATAGTGTTTCATCTCATCGCCAATATCAACTTTCACCTAAACCAAAGTTCAAGTAGAAAACATAATCATTTAAATATGCTACATATAAAAAAATAAAATGGAAAGGAAACTTGAAGCATGCATATTTACCTGAACATGTTTCCATGCCCTATCCTTCACTTCATCTTCAACTTCTTTCCACGATGGACAGTCGATTGGCAATACTTGGCCATCTTTTGCTAAAGTACCCAACCAAGTTAAAAATTCCAATACACTTTTTTCTACGAGTTGTCCGTCACTAATGAGGACCTGAAATTTCTCCCCATCTACCAATCGTTGCATATAGACACACTTGGAACGACCTCGTACGGTCCTCTTCCGAGATCCTGACGTCGCAAATGCCGAGCTACCCTCACCAAATGTAGCTTCAATACGATCCATCTGACTAGAACTGAACAAAGTAAATATCAGAATTAGGCAAGAACGAATTAAGATGTAAAATAAGATAATTTAAAATGACAGTCATTTTAAATAATTGAAGGGAAACCATTTTAAATAAATAGAACAAAATATCAAAATTAGGCAAGAACAAGTAAATATGCATATAGAGCCCAACCTTATGAAAAAGTAAACAAACGCACATAATATCAACTGAAAATACAATACCAACGATTGAATTTTTTTGTCTGCTTAACAGCCATCACTTGACAATGAACATAGTTTTGGGACGGTTTCACAATAACTTGTCTTAAAAACAATTACATGCATAGTAGTGTAAGAACTTGTATAAAATATGGTTCAATAGTGAAGAGAAATTAAAGCTTAAAGTTCCTTTAACATATGAATGAAACTTCATAAGCATTACTATAATAACCCAAAATTTTTGAAAATGTTGAATCGTTGACCTTTGATAAAAATGCAACCTTTTGACTGATTTGACCCGAGTCAAATGTTTGACCTAGATAACATGGTCTGAAACCCCACTTGTTATAATTGGGGGTATGGGCTAAGCGCATTAAATCCCAACTCGTATCCTATGTAGAGTGTACGTGTGTTTGTCCATGTTGCACGCGAACCCGAGCCCAATAACCCAACCTATCACGTGGCACCCAATTAAGTGTATGTGTTCGGCAGGTCACACGATGCCACCCTGAATTTTTAAGATAAATAATTAATAAGAATGAATTTTCATGTGAATAGTGAGGCTAAAATCTTATGTTTTGGCCTTTAGAGAAGAGCTCGTACACCAACTTATGGTGTGCCAGTCTAACACTGAATTGACCTCGTAGACCCCAAAGTTTTGACCCTTAAGCGCCAATGGTTAAGAGGTTTAGCGATTTAAAACTGATTGGGTGCGATTTGGACTCATTTCGAGTCTTTTGGAAGAGTTAATGTGCATTAGTTCAGTGTGCTTGATTAATACCGAAACCAAACTCTATTTGTGGATAGGAACGAACACACTAATACGGTGTGTGCGCTTAACGCAAAACCAAACCCTTATGGATAAGAACAAATACATTTGTTCGGCATACTCACTTCGCGCTGAAATGAACCCTTAAGTTAAAACTGAAATCTCATGTGGGTTTCTCATTGTTTGCAAAAATTTAGAGGAGAGAAAGAGAGGAGAGAAGAGAAAGAAGGAGAGAAGGCGGAGAAGATTTACTCCTTATGTGAGCACCTCACACGCCGAAACCTCAAATTCTTCGTAGAGCTTTCGCACTATTTCTTCTTCTCCGATTCACCGCAAGAAATCTTGTCGTGGTCACGATTGAAGAACGTGATAGAAATCTATTTTCTACCAAACCCTTTTTTTAATTTTTAGCCCAAGCCCCATCGATCTCTCTCTAGATCTTTCTATTTTGCTTTAGAGAGTCTTTGAGTTGTGGGTAAGTTGAGGGGATTCGATCTCCACTGCTACAATCAAAGGAATCAATGGTTTCAAGGGTTTTCAAACAATCAGGTGAATATGAAGCAAAGAGAGCCAATTTCTCACGTGATCTAAGGAGGTGAATGCATGTTTGATTCATGATTAAATGGTATAGATTAAGTTTAGTTTGAGTTGTGGATGATTTGGAATGTGTGTGAATGATTTCTAGAGATTTTTATGAAATTTGTATGAGAAATATGGGTTTTTAAAAGGAAAAAACATGCAAAATCACGCACAGTCACGCACGCAAGTTGGAAACTTGCGCAGGCGAGGTGCCTTAAGAAAACAGGCCAAAATGATATGAAAATAGTCCTCGCGCGAGTTTGGAAAGTCCCTCGCGCGCGCGACTAACGGATTGAGTGCCGACACTGTCTCGGTATTTTGGCCGTAACTTTCTGCTCCGAACTTGGATTGACGTGATTCTTGCGGCGTTGGAAAGAGGAAAATGATATTTATAACTTTTGTGAATTAGAAATTTAGTAAATCAAAATTTTAAAGGTCAAAATTGAGCTGAAAGTTGGGTCATGTTCTAAGTTAGCACGAATTTGCCCATTTCCGCCTCGACTTTGTGAAAATGCTTAAGTATGCCAAAATCATTAGTAATTAAGATCAATTCTTGATGCATCATCATATATGTGATGCAGATTGAGAACCTAAGGCCATACATAGAGACCTTTGCATTGCTTTGCTTCCATTTTCGTGCGATCCGAAACTAAGGTAGGGGAATTTCAATGACAAGTTACATGTTTGACTTTGATTCATAGTTTCTTTGATATAATCGAATTGAATGTGAGCTTTGGAAAGTGTTTTAGAAATTGCAAATATATTGAAATCTTTGAAATATTGAATGGTATGTGAACTATTTGAATCATCGAATCCTTTGAATCCGAATGTAAGCCGTGAATATGAATTTGCTTTGATATGAATTCTAAAACTAGAAACGGCTTTGAATCTTTGTACTTCGAATAAGAAATCAGATATATATGAACTATGAATCCTATATGAATAAGCATTCATATTTGAATTTGCATTGAATATGAACTTCGAAAATGAACTCCGAATGTGAACTTTGAACTTTGAATAAGAAATCGAATCTAATATGAACTATGAATCCGATATGAATAAGCATCCGTATTTGAATCTGCCTTGAATAGGAACTTCAAAAATGAACTTCGAATGCGAACTCTGAACTTCGAATAAGAAATCAAATCTAATATGAACTATGAATCCGATACGAATATGCATTCGTACTTGAATTTGATGTGAGTATGAATCCAAATTTCAAACAATGAATAAGAAATTATATATGAACTCTGAATGTAAACTTAAAAATTGTTCTTGAATCATTGAATTTATGAACTTGAAATCTGCAATTTGAACTGGTATAGTAGGATATCTATAATTTGAACCGATACGGCTGGATATCCATAATTTGAACCAGTATGGCGGGATATCCGTGATTTGAACCAGTACGGTGGGATATTCGTGATTTGAACCGGTATGGTGGGATATCCGTAATTTGAATTGGTGCGTCAGTACGTGTTTGAAATTTGAATCTTTGAACTCCGAAACTCTGAACTTTGAACTCTGAACTCTTGAATATGAAACTTTAAATCTAAAACCTTGAATCTGAACTTGACTTTTGGACTCCGAACGTAGATTTGAACTCTGGACACGAACTTCGAAAAGGAACCCTTAGGACTCGGAATGTGAACTTTGAATTAGAACCCTATGAATCTTAAAATTTAGACATGAATATCAAATCTTCGAACTATGAATATGAACTTCGAATCTGTGAACTTCATATCTGAACGATAAAAATGAATTAAGAACTGCGAATCACTGAATTTGAACTCCAAACTTGCATTGATTATAAATTCCAAACCTAGAAAATGAACTTTGATCTTTGAATAAGAGCCTCGAACTTTGAAAATTTAGATCGTTGAAATTGAACTCGGAATTTGATGTTTTCGGATTTTAGTGTTTGTATGAAATATGTTTTAAATGTGATTTATGAAAATGACATCTTTGAATTCCGTATGTGAAAGAAATTTCAGACTTTGTCTATTTGAACTTATGACTTCTCAAATTTTGTTTTAGATAAGAAAATGCCCTTGAAATTTCTGTTATTGAATTTGTGCATTGATTAAGGAGATGTATATTAGTATTAATTTCTCCCTATTAAGCTTAGACTGTTAGCTCACCCTGACTATATGTCATAAGTGTAGGTATTGACCAAGACCTTGGCTTTGAGGAGGATTCAGACTACGTACCGGAAGAAGAATATCTTCCGCTTGAGGAATTTTACCCCTAGTTCAGGGATCGTAGAGTTAGTATATTATGGATTTTGGTGAATTTGGACTTGTGCACTGAGAACTTTTGTACTTTTGAACTTAGCTTAGCTGACTTCAGATTTTTGGGTTTGGTACATTCGTGCTAGTATATATACCCCATACACCACTGTTTAGGTGATGGTCGGCCATCACCGGTGGTTTAGTTGTTTCTTTTGAATTACGTGTTCTCTAAGTAGAAATGAATATTTGATTTTTGTTCTACCATATGTATGTCTGCTTTGATTTCTGTGCTTATATGTGGATGTACCAAGTATTCTATTTTCAGATTGTGATCTACGATCTAGCGGTCCGGTTTTCTCGAAGATCCGTATTAAAAAAAAATATGTCAGGAAAATCGGGCTGTCACAGTTGGTATCAAAACTAAGGCTTTAGGTCTTCTGGGGATCCAAAGCTATAGCTTTAGAAGTTTCTGACAAGACCTAACCTAGACTTAGATTAGAAGTTTAAGATTTTGTCAGAGTATAGGGACCGTCTGTTGATGAAACTTTTGTTTCGTGTTAACATATCAGTATGTCTACTAGAGGTAGAGGTAGACCGAGAGACGGTCGCGTCTGAAATATAAGGAGTGGTGAAAAAATCTCCACAGGTTCAAATCGGATTTCGATTGGTGAAAGAGATACTCAAAAATAGGGAACCAAGGAAGAGATGAAAGGGAAAGAATGACACAAGCCATGGAGACTATGGCCAATGCAATGGTTCAACGACTAAGTTGATGGCTGCAAACGTTGCCAATAATCATCAGCCTCAGCCTCAACCTCTATTGTTGGCATTCATAGAGTTTAGGACGATGCGTCCTCCAAGCTTCTCAGGACAGGCTGATCCACTAGAGGTGGAAAGTGGCTCAGTGAGATGGAGAAATTTTTTAGCATGCTTCCTTGCATGGATGATGAGAAAGTTAGGTGGGCTGCTTTCAAGTTGAATTGGGAGGTCGACCCATGGTGGAAATTAGTGTTGAGAGCTAGAGAGCAAGAAAATCCTAATGTGTTATGGACTTGGGAGGAATTCGTTGAGGAGTTCAATGATGAATATTTCCCCAAAGTAGTAAGAAATCAAATGGAGGTGCAGTTTATTCAGTTAGAACAAGGTCAGATGACAGTAAGAGAGCATAGAACATAATTTACAAGACTTGCAAGATTTGCAACGGAACATGTAGCCGCAGATTCAATGAAGGCTAAGAAGTTCCAACATGACTTAAGGTCAAATATTCAAGATAGGGTTTCAATGTTTGAATTGGAGACATGTGGGAGTGATGAGAAAGTCCCGTGTAGCTGAGGAAGATGTAAGGAAAATGTATAAAAGAAGAGATGAGCAAAAGTAGAATAGAGCGAGTCAAATGCAGTCATATGCCCACAAGCAGGCAACCACGATACCGAGGCTCTTGATGCCAGCACCTAGTCAGACTGCTCAGACTATCCACTTGCGCCACCCATGTCTACACCTGCGTGGTCTTTCATCATCCGAACCCTACATTGATGCTCTTGTGACAGCCCGATATTTCTGACACATTTTTTTTAACATAGATCATCGAAAAACTCGGACCGCCAGATCATAGATCACAATCTGATACAACATATTTTGGTATATCCATACACAGGCAGAAATCAAAGCAGATAATATATATGACATAATTAAAATCTCTAGTTCTAAAATCCAACCTGAACAGTAAACTAAAATAAATCACCGGTGATGGCCGACCATCACCTAACAGTGGTATACAATATGTGTATAATAGCACGAATGTACGAAGCCCAAACTTACAAAAATCCATAATGTACTAAATCTACGATCCCTAAACTAGGGGTACAAATCCTCAGGCGAAAGTTCCTCTTCTTTCGGTACACAATCTGGATCTTTGACTGCATCTATTTATGTGTATATCTAATTAAGTCTTAACATATTGGAAGTACACAATAAAAATCATAGTACTAGCAAAGGATCATTCCCATAGAGACAGGTTAAATTATATTAACTTAATTTTATGAAAACTTATACTTCTCTTTTAAGATCCTAAACTATTGGAGAATTATGAATAAAATAATTATTTTTAAACTAAGTTTGCAAAATAAATCCTAATCCTCCTTCTTCTGATTATGGTCTTCAATCACAATCTTAGCTATCGGATATTTATAAAATTAAACAGTACCGTTACACTAATCTGCAAACCTTAATCTGAGTCGTCAATTCAAATTAAAATCTGAAGATATTTATAAAGCAGGAAATAAAAAAATAAAATCTAAACTAGAAAGTAAAAGTAAATATTTCCTTCACCCCTCAGTCGTAGTCGTCAATTGCTTTTGAGAAACTATAGATATCTACACTAATCTTCAGTACCCAATAGCAATCATCAATTGCTCTTGATAAACCTTGAATATCTAATCTACAAAGCAATAAAAATCTACTCTAATTTTGATCAGAAGAAAACCCAACCTCAGTCGTCAATTGATGCTGAGAGTTTCTTCGATGATTATTCCTCTATCGGGCCCTCTTGTTTATAGATCATAAGGAGTCAATTTACAAAACTTCTAATTCTAATAAAGGAAATAAAACTATCCTAATATAACTCTAATTCTAATTTTATGGTTCCTTGTTTCCTTTAGTCAATGCACTTCTGGATTGTTCCGCAGTAGAGATCTTTTGGGGTCTATCTTCACCAATCTTCTCGAATCCGTGATCAACCAAACTTCTAATTCAAGAGTTCTTCTAATTCTGTTCATGGCGGTGTAATCTTCACATGATTAGCAGTAATGATAGGCAACAGGGAAGCTTCATAATCGTAATCATGAATCATGATTATCTCTTTTCTTGTCTTTTTTTAGAAAATCGTAAATTTCAATTTTCCATTTTCCATAGCTTTCTCTCTCTAGACGATTCTTTAGATTACGATGCATCGCTTTTCAGTTTGTATGGCTTCAGCTTCTTGAACGTCTTCTTGGGGAATCGTAAATTACGATTTCTCATTTCTATCTTTTGTAGCAGCGCTCAATCATCTTTTCATAATTTTCTAGTCTTTAGTATATAACGAATTGTCTTTTTGTGCTTAATCATCTTTTACTGCTCTTTTTGAGTTCATTTTGACAAAGATTAATATTTTGGCTCTCTTTTACTTATTTTTTTTAATATCTGCACATCGATAACTTATCAGTAGCAAACTAAATCCTAGCATCACTAAGTTAAGGGTGATAAAATAGTATATTATGTGACTGATCACACCCTCAAACTTACGTTTTGCTAGTCCCTAGCAAACAAGGAAATATAAATCATCTTATTAAAAATTAAATTGTCACTTTCGTAGGGAGCACGATTGTATTTAGCAGATGCAACAAGCCTTTAAAACCCCTAGGTGATACCTAGTGGAGGAGTTGTAGTCTCCTGAAGGTTTTCAGTGAAGTTACCTACAAACATCAATTATTTTTGGATTTTTCAAAAGCAAAAATTCTAAACTAATTTTGTGCACTAACTAAATTAACTAAGGTGGTCATTACATGGTCGTTATGATTTTTTAAAATTACCAATCTTTTATCCGTACTTTCCATTATAACAGTTATCCTTGATTAGAACTCTAACAATTTCAATTCATAATAAACAAGGAGATATATGCATTAGTGAACAGTTTATTCTTCATAAAATTTTCCAAACTGCTGATTTAGAAAATATTTTCATTCAAAAACTTACTATTGACATACTCTTAAAAAGGTATCAAAACTTTTTAGGTTCTCTCTTGAGAAAAATTCAATCAAAGATATTTTTATGAATCTCATAGAAAAGGATAATCTACTTTATTCATATGAATCCCTGTACAATCCATAGTATCTAGTATTCAAATCTCTACTAGGCTTATGCTTTTGTAAATCGTAAATCAGAAAGGCATTTCCTTCGGCTTGTAATGGGGCTTTAGGTTTCAGAAGGTGTCAAAGAAAGGTAGAAATTATTCAAAATTTTTCTGAGAATTTAGCTCTTCTTTCTCCTATCTTTTCAGCTGCTTCTTTTATTTCTTCAGTAAGTATCCATAAATTAGATAGCTTCTTCCCATTTTTATTTTTAAATCAATCCCATTTCTTCAGCAAAATTGCAATTTACAATTTTTCTCTCTTTGAAAGCTTTTTTCTTGAAATCGTTCTTCTTTTTCAAAAATCGTTCTTCACGATTTTTTATTTTCCCATATTTTTCTTTTGTTTTCTTCAATTGCACCCTTTTTAGCATTCCCTTTGTTTGTTCTTTCTTTACTCCTTCCACTCCCTCCTTTTCCCTTCTTTTGCATTCTAAAATCTCAGAAAATACAAGGTTAAAGGTTGAAAGCTTTGGGTAGTACATATGGTTAAAGGTTTATCTGATTTTTGGTACAAAGAAATTCGGTTTAGGCTTCTAATGTGGGTTCAAAGGATAAAATTTATTTTGGAATTTTAGCTTTTTGGCATTGGTTTTGTAATGTCCCAAACATTTAAAAACCTTGATCTGCATTCCTCGGTACGTGTGCCCGACGATCCGCACCTCAGGGACGATATCGATAGTCGATGTAATGTCTATAGATCAATCCAACGAATGGGATTTGACATATGTAGGCTAGGTTGAGGGTTAGTGCACTCTCGTACACCCAACATTAGTGCAGCTATTTTACGCCTAAGCCTAGGACTCAAGTATAAGAGGAATTAAATGCCTCATTTAGGTTTTTGCATTCAACACCTTAGTAATTGCTGATCATAGGGAGGTAAGAGGAGAGAGGGAGAGATTCGAGATTTAAACACTGATTGCATGTAAGAGCAATCCGTTCTCGAAGCTTATGGTTACGTAATTAGAGCGACGAACAAGCCACTGTTCTACTGGTGAACCCAAGTCAGATCTAGAGGCTAGGATTAGAGATTTGAAGGAAATCGAGGTATGAAAATTTGGTCGAGATCTTGAAATTATGTCGTTAACTATTTTTACATAAATTTAGATCATAGGAGCATAAGAAATCAAGTTTAACTTGATGTAGAGGAGGAAAACCCTTAAACAGGTGAAATCTGTTCATTTCGACCGATCGAAATTGAGTTCAATAGATCGAAATGGACTTAAAATGTAAAAACTTTGAAGTATGAGAAAATTCATTCGATCGAAGTCAAATTCGATCAAACAAAATGGGTTCGATCAATCGATAGAAACGTATATAAATAGGACCGTGGAAAAACCCTCTGTGAGAACTCGATCAATCAAAATATATTCGATCGATCGAATTAGAGTTTTCGACCGATTGAAGTAAGATTCGTTCGATTGAACAGCGTGATAGCGAAATTGCTTTTGGAAGATTCGACCGATCGAAATATTTTCGATCGATCAAATTATAAGTTTTCGATCCACCAAAAGGGGATTCGTTCGATCGAACTATGTTTGATTTTTTTGACTTCTGTGAGAGTTCGACCGATCGAATTTAGTTCAATCAATCAAAACGTGATTTCGATCGATCAAAATTGGGATTCGATCGATCGAAATTCTCAAGATTCAAAATTTTGGTAAATTTTGACTGTGAGATTTTGAGGGGAGTTATCCTAACATGTTTAGCACCGTTCTAATGAGTGAACATTGGATTTTATATTTTAGGTGACTTAGTATTGTATGATGAAGGGGGCTAACCCAAACGGCGGTGTGATCTAGTGCGGGTTGAGATCTTGAGGTAAGGAACACTTGACACCATGTGCATTGTTACGTTAACATATGTGTGTTATGCCGTGATGTTTCTTTGAATTAATTATATGTGTGGTTACGAATTCAATTTGGAAGGACATGTGCATCCGTACGTTTTCGATTCATGTATGAGTTATAGAATCTTTCAAGATTCAATCTAATTTGTTGTGCAAGTATCTTCACACTTCTTTCCAACCTATGATCTAAGTTATAATTATCACTTTACACGGTAATAAGCTATATGCACACACTTCGATTTAAGATTTTATGTGAATACCCGACCGGTACGACGGCTAATCCGTACACCTTTGTGTTATGTGTTTTGTGACTCCTACCGTATGACGGTAAATATGCTCGGCCAAGCGTCCAACTTTATGGGACCTTAGATATATGTGAAAATGGTTTATATGAGCGACGATGGTGGGTATTCCATTGGGGCTTGAGGCTATAGCTCCTCATTCTATTACTTTAAGCATACCACTTTAAGTTTTTCTTTTCTTGTGTTGGAAGAAGATGTGGACCTATCTCTTTTGAATTTTGAACAAACTTTGTACTTATGTTTCTTGCCATGACCATACACTGTGCATACGTCCTGATTGTTCTGTTTCATTATGCCATAAGATCTATGTTGCCATTACAATAAGCATGCTAGGAGTTTTTCCTTACTGAGCTTGGATGAAGCTCATTCCTCGACTATATGTCACAGGTTCAGGTGAAGACGCTGATACCAGGATTTCTGAGAGGGAGGATTTTGAGCTAGCTTCGGGGGAGGACTTGGAGGAGATTCACCCTGAGAGCTGCTTTCTTTGTACTAGGCCAGAATAGGTCCAGCCCTAGGATTTAGGATGTGTTAGTTTAACTTTGGTCGTAAAGGATGTAAATTTTGTAAATTATTGTATTTCTTTTGGTGAACCATGTTTCGATAAGGTACGGCCCTTACTGGTGGTTCTTATCAGTTCTTTTTCCATAAGGAATCATATGGAATTAGAACCGTCATTTTGAGCTTTTGAAGAATAGTATTAGTTCTCTTTTTTGCTATGACGATTCATTGGACATGGTTCCGCTTTTTATTTTAAGTAACTGCCGACACGTGCTCGGGTTCGGCTCGCCAAATTTCAATCGATGGCGCTGGCTTCAGGGTGCCGATACCCGAGCTGTCATAGGTTTAATAAAAGATGGCCTTTAATCATCCTTTATGATTTACTAGCATATATGATTTATTGCTTTGATATTTCTACAGATAGTTCTAGACAAGAAATCAGCTTATCATAGAATATTTTGATTCTAAATTCATCAGTATAAGATTTCATATCATTATAAAAGTTCAAAAAAATATTTTGATTTGAATAAAAGAAATAGTCTCTCTGAATAAAAGAGAAAATATGGCTCAATTGCTCACTGGTTTATAATTCTGAAACTATAGTCTAAAATTTTTGCAGTTTAGATAAATCTAACTTCCATTCTAATACAATAATCAATAAGCTAGACATGAATTGTAACTGTTCTTCTTCTGATGGTTGGATTTCTACTATAATGAATCGTAATTTTTCAAGAATCGTAAGTTTTCTTCTATCATAATTCCTATGTAATGATCAATTATTCAAAAAAATTCAAAATTTTTTTTCTACAAAAAAAAATTAACTAAAACTACACTATTTACTGTTATACTACTACTGTACATAGAAATTGTGTATCCCCCCCAAACTAAAATCAGACAATGCCCTCATTGGCACAAAAATAAGGGACACTAAAAATTTACCTAAAAATTATTGAGAACTCTTATTATTTACTGAAAAAAATCTGTCACTAGATATATAATTTTGTCCAAACTTGAGAGAAAATAATTGCGGCTTATGCTCGGAGTATCAATAACAAAAATATTAGTGGGTTAGTAACAATTACATAGTTAGTCAAAAATAAAATAAAAATTGAAAGTTAGTCAAAAAGAAAGAAAATTTTATATATTACTGAATATTTACATGAATATGAAAGGAAAATAATAAAAAACTAAAATAATTAGAAACTAATTAAAGAAAATAAACCTAGGAAAATCTAGACACACACTAATATATATATCGGCATTGGCAGCAACATTCGAGAGAAGTCTTCGATAAAGATCGGTCCTCGGCTTCAAACTGCTTGCATAGAGTCTCTCATTCCTTCCAACCTTGGTAGGGTCGCCACTCCAAGAGCTGTCGAAACACTTCTCTGTGCCCTTCTTTATCTTATATCCCCTTTGATTCATCAACTGTACCCTTTGTGTAGGTGAGAGAAGAAGTTGAGGAGATGGAAGTGGACACCTCTCCCGCCTCCCACAAAAAGGGCACCTCACATTCCTTCTGTAGAAGAGACATAATCCCTCTGTGGAGGTCCTTTGAAGAGTGGGAAGTGAACACATCTCTAAATCACCCTCCACCTATACTGCTCCCTTGCGAAGATCCTACCTAGAGATTTAAACATAGGCAGGGGAAGAGTATGAGCAATGGAGAGGGGTGGCGAGGGACGGCTCAACCCACCATCATCATATAGGAGCTCGCATTCGGGGTGGGTTGTGATGGTATAATGGTTAGGAAGTGGGGGAAAATGGGTCGTCGAATGTGATGTCAGATTTGGGTTAGGTTTAGGGTCAAGGATAGTTTCAGTGGATGACTCAGCATCTTGCATTGGTCGCTGGCGCTTCAGGTTTTCAACTCTTTGTTCTGTAGCCAGGAGGTCAGCTCTATGTATCTCAAGAATTCTGTCACGTTGCTTACTGAAATCACTCTCTTTGATTTCTTTCGCCATTAAGGTTAAGGTATGAAAGGAAGACAAAAGAGATGAGATTTTGGGAAGGTGAAGGCTGGTTTTATAGAGAAGGGGAAGGGTTCACATGTCACGGTATAGGCTTATGGGCTTGGGTGGTTGGCAAGTGGAGATATTGAATACGATGCGTGCCCGCTTCCTCTATGAATTAAATGAGTTTGAGTTCCAATACAACTGATAAGATCGATCACTGGAGTCACTGTTCCCCAAAATTGTCGTTTGCAATTCTGTAGAATGAAAGTGAAACTCTATGATGCTTCAAATTGTACTCGCTATGATTTGACTCTGCGAATCACAAGACATCATAAATCCATACGAGTAAGTGATTGTGACTACACATAAGAGACTTTATGATCGAGTGTACTTTCATATACTGTAAATCGTAGAATACTCTTTTAAATTATATACACAGATTACATGTATTTGCTACAGGTGAGTCGGTAGTTCGACGGGTTCTAAAAGAGTTCAATTAAAAGCAGAGGGAGTTGATGTGTCTCCCTTAAATATACATCCTCTAAACGTACCAAGTGCATGTGAAGGTAGTACGTTACTCTCTCTCTCGAAAAGGGTTAGCTGCTCAATTTGAGTTTCTAACCTTTCGACAGATTGTCACAGATGATTGAGTAACTGTGTCTAAATGTGGCTATGTTGCACCCAGCTATTTGCTATTTGCAACAAGGCATCCTCATTAGCAGTGTGGTTTTGAGCTCCTGTGGGGTAAGGAGGAACAGTTGGAGGTTGAAAAATTGCTTGAGTTGGGCCATGGTTAAGACCATAGGCTTCTCCTTTTTGAGATGTTGAGTACGATTTTATACCCACCAGAGATTGGACTTTTGTTTTCCAAAGCTTGAGTCCTTGAAAATCTTTCATCATTGTCTTTAATTTATATTATCTTCCTTGCTTAGGAAGTATATTTGTTAAAGTCTCCAAATCAATCTCACCCGATGCGTGGTATTGCACCGATTCCTTGCTAAGGATCTCAAAGATTTCCCAAGCTTCTTCTGCTGTCAAATTTAGAAACATACTGTCACAGGTTATATCAATCCTATGCTGGTTTGCATCATCAAGGCTTTCATAAAAAGTGAGCACCAGTTGCCAACGTGTAATCCCATGGTGAGGACACTGGTGCAGAAGGTCCTTGAGACGATTCCAACTCTCCTAATGAGATTCATCTGGAAAATGTAGAAACGTTATAATCAGATGTCGAATTTTATTCGTTCTGCTGATTGGAAAGAATTTCATAAGAAACATGCGTTCCAATCCTTCCCAATTAGAAATCGAATTGTGAGGCAAAGAGTTTATCCACTGCTTTGCTTCATCTCTAAGAGAATATGCGAATAGCCTCAATCAAGTGGATTCTTCTGTCAAGTTCTTAATTTGAATGACAGTGCAAACTTTTATGAATTTATTTAAATACAGATAGGGGTCTTCGTCCATTAGCCCATGAAAAGTCAGAAGTATCTGAAGTATATTGGGCATAATTTCAAAAGTCCTACTACCGAAATGCATGGGGGAGGTATAAGAGGTGTTAGAGCATAATACTCTCACAATGTATTAGCCACGTATTGGTCTCTGCATGCCATAGTAAAATCAGAGCAGGATGGCTTAAAACAGTTATTTTAAATATCTATTTTATTTTCAGCTTTATTTGATTTTTATTTTAGAAAGCAGGGAGAGAAAATAAATCTAAGCCTCGAGCTTCTCTGATCAGGGGAAGTTAATACTCTAATTCGTTACTCCGAATAAACCTGTTAAAGATTAAGAAGAGATAAAAGAAAATTGAAAATATAAAGAAATATAAAAAGAGAAAGATAAATACAAGTTTTCTTAAATTAATATAATCACTTATCCCTGACAGCAGCGCCAAAAACTTGATTGTGTCTATTTATGTGTATATCTAATTAAGTCTTAACCTATTGCAAGTGCACAATGGAAATCATAGTACCAGCAAAGGATCGTTCCCACAGAGACAGGTTAAATTATATTAACTTAATTTTTATGAAAGCTTATACTTCTCTTTTAAGATCCTAGACCACTAGAGAAATATGAATAAAAGAACTGTTTTTAAACTAAGTTTGCAGAAAATAAATCCTAATCCTCCTTCAGATTATGGCTGTCAATCACAATCTTCAGCTATTGGATATTTATAAAATTAAACAGTACCATTACACTAATCTGTAAACCTCAAATTGAGTCATCAATTCAAATTAAAATTTAAAGATGTTTACAAAGCAGGAAATAAAAAAATAAAATCTAATTTAAAAACCAAAAGTAAATATATCCTTCACCCCTCAGTCGCAGTTGGCAATTGCTTATGAGAAACTATAGATATCTATACTATGCTTCAGTACCCAATAGCAGTCATCAATTGCTCTTGAGAAATATTGGATATCTAATCTACAAAGTAATAAAAATCTACTCTAATTTTGATCGGAAGAAAACCCAACCTTAGTCATCAATTGATGCTGAGAATTTCTTCGATGATTATTCCTATACCGGGCTCTCTTATTTATAGATCATAAGGAGTCGGTTTACAAAACTTCTAATTCTAATAAAAGAAATAAAACAATCTTAATATAACTCTAATTCTAATTTTATGGTTCCTTGCTTCCTTTAGTCGATGCACTTTTGGATTGTTCCGCAGTGGAGATCTTTTGTAGTCTATCTTCACTAATCTTCTCAGATCCGTGATCAGCCAAACTTCTAATTCAAAAGTTCTTCTAATTCTGTTCATGACGATATAATTTTTACATGATTAGCAATAATGATAGGCAACAACAAAACTTCATAATCGTAACTGTGAATCACGATTATCTCTTTTCTTTTCTTTTTCTGGAAAATCATAAATTACGATTTTCTATTTTCCATAGCTTTCTCTCTTTGGATAATTCTTTAGATTATGATTCATCACTTTTCAATCTATATGGCTTCAGCTTCTTGAACGTCTTCTTGGGGAATCGTAAATTATGATTTCTCATTTCTATCTTTTGTAGCAGCACTCAATCGTCTTTCACGATTTTCTAGTCTTCAGTATATAGTGAATCATCTTTTTGTGTTTAATCATCTTTTACTGCTATTTTTGAGTTCATTTTGACAAAGATTAATAATTCGACTCTTTTACTGGTTTTTCTTAATATCTACACATAGATAACTTATTAGTAGCAAACTAAGTCCTAACATCACTAAGTTAAGGGTGATAAAATGGTTTATTATGTGATTGATTAATCTTCCTTAAAACTAAGATCCTAATCAACACCTACACCTGTGACATATAGTTGGGGCAAGCTAACAGTTTAATCTCAGTGGTGGAAAATGGATACCAATATACATGTGACAACCCTGGTTTCCTTACCACAAAACCCATGTCATCGGATCGCATACATGATCTGAGTTACAGTGATGCTATGGTATCTATTGTATGCATCACAGTCCATCAACTCAATTTTTTCTCTCATATGACAATAGGAAGGATCGAGCCATCGCATGATGGTAAGCTCATGAAACGAGTCCAAAGTAAGCACAGCGAAAACATGATACAGAGCGGCATCTTAATAAGAGCAACAAAACTACTAATCTAACTATCATATTCGCAAAACATAAAAAGAAATATTTTCCATCGATGGAGGCCAACCTCCATCTAAACAATGGATCAAAATATACTTGTATTTAATTACAAAACTTGTTCATATACCGTTTGCCCAAATACCAAAAATATCCGAGCCACACAAGACGCTAAGGAAAATGGCTCTCAGGCAATTCCTCCTTCTCATTTGGATTGTAATCCGGGTCCTCCTCTCACTCCGGGTCACTCTCCAAGTCTACCCCTGCAGCTTGATCAGTCACATAATTATCATTTTATCACCCTTAACTTAGTGATCCTAGGCCATAGTTTGCTACTAACGAGTTACTAATGTGCATATATTAGAGATAAGCAGTAAATTAGAGCCTAAGTGATAATCTTTATCAAAATAAACTCAAAAAGTAATAAGAAAGACAATGAAGCGAAAAAGACATTTTTTGCCTACTGAAAGTTAGAGAATTGTAATTTATGGTTCTTCAAAAGAGACAAAAGGAGAAAAGCGATAAAGCGTAATTCAGAGAATCGTCAACTATGAGGAAGCTTTGAGAAATAGAAAATCGTGATTAACGACTTTCCAAAAGAAGCTATGAAAGAAAGAAATCATTATTTATGATTTCCTAAAAATAGAGGCTTTTTACTACTATTGCTGCTGCGGATCACGTGAGCGTTTAACACCGCCATATCCAGAAATAGAAGAATCCTACAATTAAAAGTTTGATGAATTACGGAACTAAGAAGATTGATAAAAAACTAATCCGAAGGACTCTGCTGCTGCTCAATAAAGAACAATCCAGAAACGCATCAACTAAGGAAAGTAAGGAAAGATAAAATTATGCATTAGAGTTATATTAGGAATATTTTATTTTTACTAGTTTCTTTTATTATAATTAGATCTTTGTAAATTGACCCCTTATGATCTATAAATAAGAGGGCTCAACATAGGAATAAGCATCGAAGAATTTTAGTATCAATTGATGCCTGAGGTTGAATTTTCTTCGAATCAAAGTAGTGTATACTAGTTAAAGTAAATTATATATCAGAGGTTTCTCAAGAGCAATTGACGATTGTAATTGAGTGCTGAAGATTAGTGTAGATATCTATACTTTCTTAGGAGCAATTGATGACTGCGGCTGAGGGGTGAAGGATATATTTTACTTTGCTTTCTAGTTTAGATTTTATTTGCTTTGTAAACATTTATAAGTTTTAATTTGAATTGATGACTCAAGTTAGAATTTGCAGATTAGTGTAACGGTTTTTACTTTTCCATCTTCAATTTTCTAGAGTTTGATTGACGCCCAAATTTCTAGTTGATTGTTGATTAGATTAAATCTGTATTGATAAGATCTTAGACTTGATTGACGACCAATGCTAGGAGACTAGAAATATGGTGTAAGGGTACTATTTATTTTCATAAATATCCGAAAGTTGAAGATTAAGATTTATGACCTTAATCTAAAGGAGGATTAGGATTTATTTTTATGGACTTTAGTTTAATAACCATTCTTTTATTCATATTTCTCTAGTAGATTAGGAAATCTTAAAGATAAATAAAAGTTTTTAAGTTAGGGATTTAGATAGAAGATTGAAATAGGAATTGGTTAGATGATGAACTTTCTCGTGGGAATGATCCTATGCTAGTACTATAATTTTCATTGTGCGCTTGCAATAGGTTAAGACTTAAATTTAATATAATTATAATACATAAAAAGAATCGAGTCAAGTTTTTGGCGCGGCTGCCGGGGAAGCGAATTTAACTAATTCTTTCAAGTGTTTATGCTATATTTTTATCCTTTTAGAAACCAATATTTATCTTTCTTTTTTCTTTATATTTTTTTTTCTTTTATCACTTCTTAAGCTTTTATAGGTTTATTCGGAGTAACAAATCAAAACTTCAACACTTTTGCTTGCCACAAAGATTAGAGGATCAGATTCGTTTCTCTTCTTGCTTTGAAAAAAAAATTATATATATATATATATATATATAACCAGTATTTTTTTGGAAACATGCAAGGCCAAAATTATCCAGCATGGCCAAGCTATCAGTTGACTTATGACCCCCAAGAGTACTCACCTACCCCTGAGCAACTCCTCACTGCTCCATGGGGAAGTCTCAAGAACTTCTATAACCATCCGTGGGGAGACCATTACAATTTTTCACAGATGACCCAGCAAGACTACTCTTATGCACATCAGCAATACACCTATAATGCTCAATCAATATATGCCGCAGATCATTTTTTTGAACAGTCACCTATTACGGACGAAGATGCCACTATTGTTCAAATTCTCTGAGATCTGCAACAACATGTGCATCAGTGTTCTAAGGAATTATCTCAACTTTCTCAAATTTCCCAAGATTTATACTCCTGCTTTCAGACTATTGAAAACTTAGGAACAAAAATTGAATAGATTGCTACACAATGAGAGGAAACAGGGAATAATGAAGGATCATCACTACCAGCGATCAACTTAGGGGCAAAATTGAGTGATGAGACGGTAAACAACCCTACACCCCATGCCAAAGCTATTCAAACTTTACGAAGTGTTAAAGTTGTGGATAATAAAGTAGATATGCCTAAACCAATAAACAACCCCGAACCCCAGAAAAAGGAAAACAAAGTTATACAGGAAACCTCACCACCAGAAAACATAAAAAAATTAAGGATAATGGTATATCCATATCTGCGACTGAAGTTCCCTATGTACCAAAGCTACCATTCTCTAATGCCTTTGGTACACCATCACCTTTTAACAAAAATCTACAAATACTAGAGGAGCTCACAGTAATCTTCAAGCAAGTGAAGATTAATCTACCTCTATTAGAGGCAATTAAACAAGTCCCTGCCTATGCACGATTCTTTAAGAGATGTGCACACAAAAACGAAAATGGCAAAACAACGTCCCCCAAAAAGTTTTCTTAACTGAGCAAGTAAGCTCAGTCTTACAAGCCAGGACCCCTCCCAAGCTCAAAGATTCGAGAATCCCTACGATACCCTATATCATAGGAAACCATACTATAAACAAAGCATTCCTGGATTTGGGAGTAAGCATAAATTTTTTACCATACTCTGTCTATGAAAAACTAGGACTAGGAGAAATAAAGCCAACTTCGGTAACTCTTCAGTTAGCCGACATATCAGAAAGAAGGCTAGTAGGAGTAATTGAAGATGTCATGATTGAAGTCGATAAATTTATTTTTCCTGTCGACTTCCTGATATTGGACATGGAACCAAGTTCGAAATCCCCAACACAAATTCCCGTTATACTCGGTAGACCATTCCTGGCTACAACCAACACATGTATTAATTGCAAGACCAAGGTAATGGAAGTTTCTTTTGGAGATATGCGAATTCAGTTGAATGTTTTCTCAGAAGTCAACCAGATGGCCTCAATCGATGATGAGGAATGCTTTCGCATTGATGAAATAGAAGAACTAATAGAAGTAAGCATTACCTCTCACTCTATTGAAATAAATACTACAACCCTCATCATGGTATACAGATTTAGAAGAATCAGACTTTCAAATAAAAGAAGTAACCTCTGTGTTTGACACATCTGCCTGTGAACTCTAGTCCAAAATATGGAAACCATGGATAGAACCTTTGCCTACTACTTCCAATGAACCCTTACAACCGTCCATCAAAAAAGTGCCATCCTTAGACCTAAAATTACTTCCCAACACCCTTAAGTATGCTTTCCTTAGACCCAATGAAACTCTACCAGTAATCATTTCATCTGCTCTCAGCAGGGAACAGGAGAACAAGTTGTTGGTCATACTAAAGAGAAATTTCAAAGTGCAATTAGGTAGACCGTCGCCGACCTCAAAGGACTTGATCCGTCAATTTGTATACGCCGAATTCATTTGGAGGATAGTGTTAAAACCTCACGAGAAAGTCAGCGACGGTTGAATCCAAACATGAGGGAGGTAGTACAAAAGGAGATCGTAAAGTTGTTAGATGTAGGTATTATCTATCCAATTTTCGATAGCCAATAGGTAAGCCCCATTCATGTAGTTCCAAGGAAATCTGAGACTACTGTGAAAGAAAATGCATCCAGCGAACTAGTGCCATTACGTAAAACCATGGGGTGGCATGTATGTATTGACTATCGGAAGCTTAACTCCATGACACGCAAGGATCATTTTCTATTACCCTTCATTGACCAAATCTTGGAAAAACTTACAGGTCAAGAATATTTATGCTTTTTAGACGGATATTCAAGGTACAATCAACTATCAGTGTATCTGAAGGACTAGGAAAAGACCACATTCACGTGTCCTTTTGGAACGTTTACTTACCGACACATGCCCTTTGGGTTGTGCAATGCACCAGCAACCTTCCAAAGATGTATGATGGCTATCTTTTCTGACATGATAGATAGGTTTCTGGAAGCATTTATGGATGATTTTTTGGTATTTGGCCTAACCTTCAATTCCTGCCTTAATCACCTGGCCCTTGTTCTAGAAAGATGTGAAGAAACTAACCTAGTGTTGAGCTGGGAGAAGAGCTACTTTATGGTTCAAGAAGGCATTGTTTTAGGACATCGTCTCCAAAAGAGCAATAGAAGTTGACAGGGCTAAAATTGATGCAATAACTAATCTACCTCCAACTACCTCGGTACGGCAGATTCGATCTTTCCTTGGCCATGCCGGCTTCTACTGCCACTTTATTAAAGATTTTTCAAAAATCTCAAGACCCTTATGCCACCTATTAGCTAATGATGTACTCTTCAATTTTGATGATGCCTGTCTTGACGCGTTCAATGAACTCAAAGCCCTTCTCTCGTCCGCACCAATCATACAATCCCCCGATTATTCCTTACCTTTCGAAATAATGTGCGATGCATCTGACTATGCAATAGGCGCCGTGTAACATCTCAGAAATTTTGTACTTAAATAGCACACCTCGGGAAGCGGACCAATTGGTCGCACCTTTGACGGAGTCAATGTTGATTTGGTTGTCTCGGTAGATAACATGTGAGATAAAGGGTATGACAAAAAAATCATTTAGTTGGACTAAGTATCCAAGATAGTTACACATACATGTTAGTGAGTTATAAGTGTTGAACTCCCTAGTTGAGTAATAGGTGATAAGAAAAAGGGGAAAAAGGAGAAATTTCACTTGAATATGTAGTTGAGAAGAGGGAGAAAAAGAGTTAATGAGAGATTGATTTTTTATGAAATTGAGAAGAGTGCAAAGAATGCAAGTAGTTGATCTTGGCTAGGAAAGCTAGCCGATCGAGATCGGGATCGAGGTGAGGGTAGAGATTTGGGGGTTTGTGAAACCCTAGTGAGCTAAAGCTTGGAGCAAGGGAAATCCAACCATTAGATATGGTAAGATCCATTATTAGATAGAGAATCTAAACTATTTTGTATGAAAAATGGATGATGAATGGGATGGATGATGATGAGATGAGTTTAGAAGAAAGAACACGTTCAGATCTGAGAATGGGTAAATCGATCGAATGAAATTAGATTTCATTCCATCGATTTTGACCAATGAGAAAATAAGGTGAAAAGTGAGTTCTGAAAAAATCGTTTGAACGATTTTAGAAATCGTTCAATCAATTTGAGAACCGTGTGAACGATTTAAAAATCGTTCAATCGGTTTGCCAAGAGACATAAATGAGATAGAGTGGATTTATGAGGAAATCGATTGAACGAAATAAATTCGTTCGATCGATTTTGGATTTTGTTCGATCGATTTAAAAATCGTTTGATCGATTTGGACAAATTCAGGTTTTATGGGGTTTTTCATATGAACTATTCTTTTGCTGGGGTTAGGGTTCTAACACAATAGTTTTACAATTATAGTAATGGGTTATATATGTTTGGCTAGGCCTAGTTATACCAAACGTAATGATGGTTGAGTACGGCTCAGATTGAAGGATCTGTGGATAGTAATCAAGTGAGAGGTAGGGAATATCTGAACTCATACCCTTAATTATGAGAACATGTCTCTGATGATAGTATATGAATGCTTGATTCTTTAAAGCCGAGTTGAAATCAAAACGTGTTTTCTTTTAAAGTGAAGTTGAAATGTAAAATGTTAAAGTAGTGGTTGTAAGAAATGGTGTGTGCATACACAGATAAATGAGGAAATTAATGAATAAAAGAGTTCAACCATCCCAGGGATGCATATGTGCTATGGGCATCTAAAGGATGCAACAAAATGGGTGACATCACAGGGATGTGGGGTGGATGTAAAGATCCACGAAATAGAAGGTCCATGAATGGGAGTGATCAGGTTAAGAATTATTATATATTTAGCACATTCACACGGTGAATAACTATATATAGCGCACAATCGATTTAAGGTTTGTAAAATACCCAACCGACACGGCGGTGTACCCATGACTGACTCGGCAGGATATCCGTGACCAGTACGACGACCAATCCGTACACCAGTAGACATCCCAGGGATGTGTTGTAGATACGTGACTGTCGCCTACGAGAAAGGGACGTGGGTCAGTTTAAATGAGAAATAGTCTGATTAGACGACGATGGAGGGTATTCCATCGAGGCTCGATGCTATATTGCTCGGGGATTATTTAAGTTAAGCATTTAAGTCATGAGACCAGCCTGGTTATAATCACAAGAACAATTTACGTCTGATGTCATGAGTAGAGTAATAAAAGCAGTCTATTTATTTTCTTGCATCTCAAACTATTTTAAATAAATTACATTGATGAATTCATTCATTAATTCTGTCATGATATATATATGAGTAAGAAAGATGCACTCGTTAAGATATTGTCCTTATTGAGCTAGGATGTAGCTCACCCTTTGACTATACATCATAGGAACTATATTAGGAGCAACTTCTGGAGAGGTTAATCTTGAGGATTCAGACTATATTTCAGGGGACGAGTCTGACCCTCTGCGTGCTTTGACGTTATTTTGAGAGAGAGATACTTTTGGCTTGGTACGTCCACCCATGTTTTATAAGGATAATGGTTCATGTAATATTCTTTTGTCGAACCATCTAGGGTGACCGTAGTTACGACACTGATGGTTCGGGATTTGAACGATCTTTTGAGTACTTGTTTTGGTGTTAAATAGTAGAACTAGAAATTTGCTCTACTTTCATTTGGTTTATGTTTTGACTATGGTTGTGGGATTGTACCAAGTGTTCCGCTTACTATTTGGGGCACGGCCTTGAGGGTCGTGATGATGGCACAGGTTTTGGGGTGTCGAAATCCAGGCTGTCACAGTTGGTATCAGAGCCCGTTTCTTTAAGAATTTCTGACAAGTTATAGATGTTGTCAGAGTGAAGGGATCTACTGTTAATGAAACTCTGGTTTCATGTGCTGAACGTGATGTCTTTTGTGAGGAGGGGTCGATCTAGAGGTCGCCAAAGTAGAAGTCAGAGAGGAGGAGATGACTTACGAGCAAGGTTTAATAGAGACTAAGAAAATCCTCATGAAAGGGAGGAACGGAGAGGTGATGCAACGGATCGTATCACATTAGCCATGAACACAATGATGCATTCCATCGGTGAGCAGACGACATTGATGGCGACTAATAATGTCGCTAGTCATCAGCCACCGCCACCACCTCCTCCGGTATTGTTGCCCTCTTCATTCGTAGATTTTAGGAGATTGAGACCTCTTAGCTTCTACAGGCAAACGGACCCATTGGAAGCCAAAAAATGGCTAAACCAGATGGAAAAGCTTTTGGATAGGTTGCAAAGTACAGAGAATGAGAAGGTAGGCTGGGCCTCCTTCCAGCTTGAGGAAGATGCTGATCCCTGGTGGAAATCAGTTTTGAGAAATAGAGAGATTGAGAACCCTCATCGCCTATAGACTTGGGCAGAGTTCGTCAGAGATTTTAATCGGGAATACTTTCCCAAATAGGTGAGAGTTCAAATGAGAAGAGAATTTGCAAATCTTCAGCAAGGGAGCCTAACTGTGTGAGAATATGGCGTGGAGTTTATAAGATTGTCATGATTCACACCTGAGTTAGTATCTACAGAAATCACAAAGGCTGCAAGTTTGAGGAAGGTTTGAGACCCAATGTCAATGAGCGAGTATCGATCTTTGAGCTTGAGAGTTATGTAGATGTGATGGGAAAGGCGATAGTGGCCAAGAGGGATATCAGTAACATGTATAAACGAAGAGATCAGCAAGACAAAGGTAGAACCTTTCAAGGGAGAATAGGTGAGTATGACTCGGGGAATAAAAAGCAAAGGTATATGGCACTAGCTCCAATCCCTAGGCAGACTGCTTACCCAAGTTATTCCAAACCACCTATATCCACATTGTCTAGACCGATTTGATATGAGAACCCTACTGGCAGCACAGAAGTGTCCACTACTCAAGGTTTCTCACGAGCAGCCTCTTTTACACCGAATGAGACTTGTGCCAAGTGTGGCAAGTCTCACAGAACAGTTGACTGTAGACGGGGAATGCAGGGATTCTACAAATGTGGTATGATCAGCCATGTGATTCGGGATTGTTCGAAGATGAATAAGGGAAGAACGACTTTTGTTTCTGCACCCAGACTGATTCAAGTGAAGAAGCTAGTCGTACAAGGAAGGGCCTATGCAGTTATGGCTCAGGATGCCAAAAATTCTAATGATATTATACAAGGTGAGCTTTACTTGGATTAAATTATACATTGTCTTAAGTGCATTAGAATTTTTTTCTTTTGATAGAAAAGGTACTTCTATCTAGCTTGTATTGTGAGAGTAATTGATCTTACTTATCGTATTTTGCTATGCTGTATGAAACAAATGCTGAAATGTGTCTACCTTATAGGTACATTAGATGTATATGGGAAAGAGAGTGATGCAGCGTACATGGCCAGAGTGTTGATAGACTCAGGGTCTACTCATTCATTCGTTACTCCTAGATTTGCAAAGAAGATGAAAATTAAGTTAGGGACTTTGGATTTTGTCTTGGAAGTGTCTATCCCGATGGGAAAATTGGTTGATACAGACTTAGTTTGCAAGTCGATGATAGTAGCCATTAGAGATGGGGATGTCTTTGAACTACCCATAAACTTGATTCTATTAGACATGCAAGGATTTGACGTGATCCTTG
Organism: Chloranthus sessilifolius; assembly: GCA_021018995.1. Classification (NCBI taxonomy): domain Eukaryota; kingdom Viridiplantae; phylum Streptophyta; class Magnoliopsida; order Chloranthales; family Chloranthaceae; genus Chloranthus; species Chloranthus sessilifolius. Next base: position 148,120,087 of record CM037584.1, on the reverse strand, counting down.
GCATGGACTGGTTGTCACAATACTGTGTAACAGTCGATTGTAAGAATAAGGTTGTCATATTTAGACCGAACACAAATAGATCATTCCGATTCATAGGGGTGAGAATAAAGTTTTTGCCACTTGTGTCCGCCATTAAAGCCGAGCGGCTGATCAGAAGTGGATGCAGTGGGTACTTGGCATTCTTGAAAGAGGACAAAGAAGGGAAGAACATTATTTATGAGATCGCAGTGGTATGCGAGTTCAATGACGTCTTTCCAAAAGAATTGCCAGGGCTACCTCCGGATAGAGAGGTGGAGTTACCATCAACTTGGCACCTGGAATGGAGCCGGTTTCGAAGGCACCTGGCCGAGTTGAAAGAATTGAAAGAGCAGTTACAAGAGCTTTTAGACAAGGGGTTTGTAAGACCGAGTGTGTCTCCTTGGGGAGCACCTATCTTGTTTGTAAAGAAAAAGGACGGGTCGCAATGAGGTTGTGCATTGACTACCGCCAGTTAAATAAACTCACTATAAAGAACAAATATCCATTGCCAAGAATAGATGATTTGTTTGACCAGATACAAGGGGCAAGATATTTTTCTAAGATCGATCTACGATTTGGATATCATCAACTCAGGGTGGGGTCAAGGTAGAGGACGTCCAAAAGACTGCTTTTAGGACGAGATACGGACACTTCGAGTTTTTAGTGATGTCGTTTGGATTGACAAATGCACTAACGTCATTTATGGATGTGATAGCTCAGATTTCGGCACCCCGAAGCCTGTGCCATCGGCAAGATCATCTTGACCATGCCCCTTGGTTAAGCACGAAACACTGGTATATCAAGCAATAGAAATAAACTGAAAATGATAACAATAATTGTGGAAATAATTCATTATTTAAGTACTGATCTGTGCGACCGTGGATCCTCTCGAACCCGTCGCGGCGATGTGCTCGCTTTCAACAAAAATATAGAGTCGCCACCCGGAGCTTTTGGTGACCCGGGAAACCTTCAAATTGATATTTTGAGCACCGAAGTGCTAAATATGACTCTGATTTACCGGTCCTTGACAAAGGCTCTAGGGTAGGGGCTTCGGTTATCGATCAGGAAGGGTTTAGGCACCGGATCAACCCGCACGTAGCGGTCTCTATCTATGGCCAAAATAAAAATAAAAAGGGCAGAGTTTCCCCTTCCCCGAAGGCAATACGGTCCTATCAAGCTTTGAGCCAAACCAAAATTTCGGCGGCGTAACGGCTTGAATCCTTGGATGGAGGAGACACCAAGAAGGTAGAGGAAGAGGGGTGAGCCGGAGCTCACGGGCCCTTGTTGCACCGTGGAAGATCTTCGCTTTGGCGTGCTTCCGATGGCTTGAATGGTATGGAAATGGACTCTAATACAAAGATTTGATAGGTAGGGGGTGTAGAGTGAAGCTAGGGAATAGATTTTGGCTAAAAGAAGGTGATCTCATGGTTGAAATGGAGTGGAATAGGTGATCTAAGCTTGCTAGAATTTTGAAAAATAAATGGCATTTTATCTCACTAGGACTTTCTCTCTCTTAAGCTCTCTAATCAACCAAATTTTCAACCAAAACTTCAACCCCTTGGGAAGAAGGGGACCTCTCTATTTATAGAGAAGGGATGAGTTAGGGGATTACTTAAGGGCTAACTGGTTTAGCAATTAGGTAATCCCCCATCTAAGGGTTTTTGGGTTTTCAAGGTCCTAGGGTTTTGGGAAATTGGTTTCAATGGCGGATGATGGGGTGAGACCATGGGTGACTTAAGGGTTGCCAATAAGCTCAAAGGGGGTGCAACCAACCTTAAGACACCCACCTCAACCAAGAGGATGGTCAAAGGGTCAAACTAGATGGAGGAAATTTGAACTACTGATGACAGTTACTGTAGCTAAGCTGGGCGTATATATTATATACGCCCAGTTTAGGAACAGTAAATTTCACCAAAATCAGGGGAGTTTTGAGAAGATGAAGCCCGTGGTGGGTCCCACCTATACTGGGCGTATATATTATATACGCCCAACCAAATTTTTCCCCAAAATAGGCAGGCGTATATAATATATACGCCTGAGTAATCTGGGGTAAAAATGGCTGGGCGTATGTAATATCTACGCCTGAGTAAAATTTATGATTTTATGTGAAACTTCAATCGGCCATAACTTCCGAACCGTAGCTCTAAATTTGGTGATCTTTGGCTTGTTGGAAAGCTGGAGAAGTCCTCTTTCCAATGGTATATGGCCCATCCTTGGTAGTGGTCTGTATAAAATTCTGTAGCTCTCATCCTATCAACTGCTCAGAAGGGTTTTAAGTTAGGTGCAGGAAGGATTCTAGGGTGTAGGGTGACTTCTAAGGGTTGGGGAATGGCTCTAAAGGTCTTAGGGTGATTCCTACTGGTCTAGGTAGATTCCTAAGGACAGGGGTGCCATCGGAAGCACAGGGGTACATCTTTCCCAAAGTACAGATTGATCGAGCCTTGGGTCGAATTTGGGTGTCTACAGATGCCCCTCTCTGGTATTCGATCACTAATGATCGGATGCCAAAGACAAGGGACATCCGAAGAGGTCCAAGGCACGTTTGATGGGTCCGCCTGGTTCAACTCAATTTTCTAACATCCATGGTGATGGTGAGTGTACATAAGCCCTCTCATTTAGGGATATCGTCCGTACCTCAAGGCTAACAGTCCCCAAGCGCATAACATTACTGGGCATAACTGCGATGATCACAAAAAGTGTAAGCTCGCTAGCCGGGATATCATCCACTTCCTGAGGGAAATTATAGATTTGTGATGCTGAGTGTTAATCTGAACCAGACAGCTCCATGAAAGAGGATGATCGATTTATGCTTTGGAATTGATGCGAAGCACACAAAGCAAAGGCCTTCAAACTCTGTCCAATCCTATGGAATATTGACAGCTCCATTGGATTGGCCACGGATGCCCTTACCTAGGTAAGGCTCAAAGTTTCTAGGTGAACCCATCAACCTCGAGGTTGCTTTAGCATGATTTACCCGAGTGGAGTGAATATTGATGTCGCAACACCTCTTGGGAATGCATGCCCATTTTCCGAGTAAAAATTTTGTGTCATTTTCTGAATTTTCTTTTGCTTTGAGGCCTCTAAGCAAAGCTCAAGGACCTCCAGCAATTTTATTTTTACACAGCTTCTTTAAGTGGATCAAATGTCAATTGATACGCTTTAAGAATGCGTGCGCTCTGCCAGGGATAGGTGCACCTTGGGGATGTGCCCGTTCTGGTGGCGAGGTGCTCCTGATTCATATGAACCGGAATGCCCTAACTTAAGACAAAGCTAAAAAAAGATCAGGCTAGAACCAAACATCCATCGAAAGAGATGGTTAATTCTAGCATCCATCCCTAATGAAATCACATCTTACTAACTATGCACAAACAGACACCCATCAGGGGCGATAAGCAGCAAATAGGCGCAAATGGAAGCCTTGACCCTAAGGTACAATTTCCGAGGACAAACGACCATCCTACGGATACCCAGACGCAAGTGCGTACATTCAACAGGGACACCGTGCCTATACAGGTTTTAAGCCTGTGTAAAAGGAAATAAAAGGGAATGAGCCCTTTGGTCTGTATGTTTGCACATAGTTTGGTTGGTTGTAATTTCATTTTTGACGGGTCAGTTTCAACTGACAATAGACTTTTCGAATGGTCTGAAGTCAGGGGCACTCCTGGTCAACAGAGATCCGAAGGTGGATGACCAGAGCGAATGCTTGGAAGGTGGGGTCAACCTACTCAGGACTTTTACTAAGCAGCAACAGGTTGTTATCTCTTCTCCCCCTCTTTTTTGTTGTTATTTTTTTTTCATGTCAGGTTGAGACTCTGGGCATGCTTAAACTGCCTTTATTTCTGCACGTATCCTTAGGCGAATCATCCTGCCATGTTGATCTACTTTAGGGACATGTGCATTCTGGTGATGGGTCCTTGGTTTGCTCGGATCGTCAACCCTTGACCGGAGAAAACCTTGCTAGGTGTATGTTCTCGGAGTGACCGTGATGGATGAGTTTATTTGCTGCCGGATCGTGTCTCACTGGGACGTGGTCTCGGTCTTTAAACAAATTAGACCCAAGCACCTTAGGAAAGTGGGTTCCTAATGACCCGGGATAAGCATGACCGATTTTGCTTACGGATCGGGTGTCCCTCAGAGAAATGAGGTTCGAGAGCTTTGTGAACCCGATCGCTCGACTTGATTTAACACACTCGAGTGGGGGCAACAGTGTTATGACGCCTTTTTTGAGAACCCATGTATTTTTTGTTTTTCTTTCTCTTTTTTTTTTGATTTTGTGGGCGCATTAGGTGGGCGCCTACGGATCTGGATCTGTTTATTGTAGCATGGTCCCTTTGGGCCAATCGAATAAAACTCGAAGGGTCATTTGGGGACGCGTGCACCATGGTGGCGATGATATGGGCTTCGAAGGGGGTGATCGGTCCATAGACATAAGGGGCTTGGGCCTCAAAATCAAGAAAGGTCGGCGTTTAAAACTGCCATTTTTTTGGTCGGATATATATATATACCGACCAAAAATTTGAAAAAGGTCAGCGATATATTATATATACTCATGATTTGAAACCGCTTTGAGCCCGAGCACAAATGGGGGCCCTCTTTTCAAATTCTTTCCTCCTCCCTCCTTTCTTCTTGAGTCCGGGACAACCCCTTAGGGCTTTTCATTTGATTTGGCTTGAGTTCTACTACCGACGGTCGCGGGTGTGGGTCGAAAGGTGCTTGTTCTTCGCCGTCGTTCGTTTTCCTCTCCCCTTGAAGGTAACCATTACCTTCCTTACTTTCTTTGTATTTTGATGATATTGTCTCTCTTTTTCTCTCTCTTCTTTTTTCTTTGATGAAATGCTTTTTTTTTCATTTCCTTTTTTTTTTTATGCCTATGTTCCTTTTCTCTGTTTTTGTTTTTTTTTTTGTTAATACACATATATTATTTTTCATCTACATTTCTTCATCTAGTACCTCTACACATGGTTTTTTTGTTTTTTATTTTAGTACACATCTCTTTTTTTGGATTAGCACCTACACATGGTTTTTTCTTTTGTTTTAGTACACACGCATCTTTTTTTTTGGTTTTTTTTTTTTTTGTTTTTAGTACACACATCTTTTTTTTGGATTAGTATATACACATGATTTCTTGGTTTTAGTACACACACCTCTTTTCTGTTTTGGATCAGCATAGGCACATGATTTCTTGGCTTTTAGTACACACACCTCTTTTTTTGTTTGGATCAGTATATACACATGGGGTTTTTTTTTTGTTTTTAACACACACATACACCTCTTTTTTTTGTTTGGATCAGTATATACATGGTTTTTTTTTTTTAACACTTACACATACACTCTTTTTTGTTTGGATTGTATACACATGTTTTTTTTTTTTTAGTACACACACACTCTCTTTTTTTTTTTGGTATATACACATGTTTTTTTTGTTTTTAACACACACGTACACCTCTTTTTTTTTGTTTGGGTCAGTATATACACATGTTTTTTTTTGTTTTTAACACACACATATACCTCTTTTTTTTTTTAATTTGGATCAGTATATACACATGGTTTTTTTGTTTTTAACACACACATACACCTCTTTTTTTTTTATGGGTCAGTATATACACATGTTTTTTTTTTGTTTTTAACACACACATATACCTCTTTTTTTTTTTATATACATATTTTTTTTTTTTTTTTTGTTGGCAACCCTCTCATATGCCGATGCGTCTCATATTTTCAGGATGTCTGGTGACGAAGGGCATAGTCAGCAAGAAGGGCCGGAAATGGCCTATGGCCCCCGTGGGGAACAGTTCATTGTATCTCAGCGCTCCTCCCAGCCTTGGTATGAGATGCAAGGCGAGGCCGCCCATACCAGCCTCCTCTACTGCCAGCACACCCATATGTCCAACTTCGGGATCGTTGGTCAGGTAAACAGATGGGCCCCCTCCTCTTTTTCGCTTTTTTTTTCCTTTGATGCCTTCATTATATCGCCTTGCCCGTATCTGATTGATGCCTTCTGTTTGCAACCCCTACCGCACATTATGTTTCGAGGTGGTTGGTTTGATCTCCAGTGTCTCGTGCTTTACTTCCCCCAGTGGTGAAGGATCTACTCACTGCTGCCGGTTTTGGGGACTTCATTTTGTGCCCCGCTGTGAGGGCCGATACGACCTATTTTAAGGCACTGTAAAGCGTTTTTGCCCAGAGACGATGACATTCCACATGGCCGTGGCAGAGATGGCCTTCACACTGGCGAACTGGTTTATGATCACTGGGGTCCGTATCGGAGGGGTGCCCGTGGTACCTATCCGCACCCCGAGTAGGGAGGAGGTGATTCGACTGATAGGGGCTTACCCGACCTCTTGGAATGTTCGGGGCTCTGAGGTCAAGCTATCTTGGCTGGTTGATCAATTTGGGCCTAATGAGTTAGTGGACCAGGGGCAGCCTGACATGGACATTTACATCGAGCCTGCGCGCGCACTTATGCTGGCCCGCATCTCCTTATTGTTCCTCCTGGGCAAGACTCTCCTTTCCAACACCAGTGGAGGGCGAGTCTCGTTGTCCCTGCTCAGCCTGATGGTGAACTAGGAGACCGTTCATCGATTCGATTGGGGCGGCGCGGGCTATGCCGTACTCAAGTCCAGCCTAAAGCGGGCCGTTCTTAGGGAGTCTAGCTCCATTGTGGGTTTTTGGCCTGCCATTGAGGTATTTTATCTTTTGGTTTTAGTTTGTCCAATTTTTTTTTATAGCATACCTGTCTTCATCTGCCTGCTTTCTAAGATCTGGGGGTACCTTCACTTCCAACCGAGTCGCCCTCTGCTTCAGTCTGAAATTGCTACGTTCCCCCTCATGAGTAACTGGCACGTGGGTCGCCGTCGGGACGTAGGCATGAAACACTTGGAGTTAGGGCTGCGCTCTCAGTTTGACCTGTTGATCCCAGGCGGTAAAACAATTCCCTTTTGTAAATTTGGTACTCGACTTCTTGTGTGCTAGGGGTTCGATCAAATGTGTGCATCCTCCTTGTTTTCTCTTCTTTTAGGTCATCCTCGACCCTTACATAGGATCTCCCTTCGGAATTTGGCCTCGATGGGTCCCTCTTCTCTTTGCGGCGTATCATCTTCTCTCTGGGTCTGGACTAGGGCCTACTACTATTTAGGGAGAGGGTGGTTCATCAAGATCGCCCCTCTTTGCGTGCCCCAAGCTCCTCCTACCGATGTGTTGGCCCCAGAGGGCTCCATTGATGAGCTCACTGCTCACTTTCTTCATCATGGGGTTCCTATCGATGACCTTCTCTTGCCCGAGGGATATCAGTCCTGGTACGATTCCCTGCCCTATCATTTCTTGTTGCCCCGCTTCGTGTCTAGTGCTAACTTTTTAGCTTTTGGCGGGCCGCGATCTCAGGTAATGCCCCTCTTCTCCTTTCATTCAGCAGCTTTCATGTGGTTACTTTGATTGACCTGTCACCTTAATGATAAAATTTTCTCTCTGGTTTGAGCGGAGGCGACTCAGATGAGGGAAGAGGAGGCGTTCCTATGATGCTGGTAGTCTTTGGACCCTCCGATCCTTCCGGGGCTGGTGCTTCTGGCGTGGCCTCAAGTGCTGGACCCTCTGACCCTCCGGTCTTGTGCTTAGCTCGTCGAGGTCGAGGGACCTTCAAAGCGCTGGATGATGCCTTTCTTGTCGCGCGTGTGTGCCGACGTGGCCGAGAAGGCACGTATCTCAGCTAAAGCTATCCAGGTCCCACCTCCTGAGCTGATTCCCGGGGTAATTTCTATCTTGTTGCTCTGTTCTTTTTTTTTCCTCCTGAATTATGCTGATGGCCTGTGTGATTAACACCTCCTTTTCCTTATTGGCCAGGATTATGAGTCGGCAGTGAGTCAAGCCGAATACTACCGTAACCTCGTTGGGCTTAGGGAGACCGAAGTGGTGAGTGAATGCTGGCCCAACCTAGTCATTTTCCTTATTTACTTTCCACCTGTTTCTCTATCTAATGGCTTTTGGTGTGCCTCTGCAGCATGCTCGTGAGGAGTCGCGCTCCTTGCTTAGCCATATCTCTCAGGCGTGGACTCGGGTGGGGGAGACTCGCACTTTCCATAGTGCGAGCCGGCGCCAGAAGAAATCGAAGGGAGCTGCCCAGGAGTAGTTTTTTTTTTTTTTTTTCTGAAAAGGTGGGCACAATGAGACAATTTAGACTTTTGATTTATATGGGATATGTAATAACTTTAGACAACAACAGTCTTTTTTTGATGGTTTTATAATTTTCATGGTTTATGCGACTGTTTTATTTGGTTATCTCTTTGCTTTGGTGGTTTCCTCTCTCTTTTTCTTGCTTGGAATGAACTGGCACCTCTCCAATGATGAGGTTGATCATGCAGGTGACTCTCCGTATGCGACCTATGGGCGGCGTGCCACCCGGGTGTTTCTCATGGGTGTGTGGCATGCCCGCCCATGTGCGCTCTCGCGACAAACATTCAGCAATCAATAGCCGGGCGTATATATTATATACGTCGGGCAAAAATGGTTCAAAATTTGCCTTGGCGTATATAATATATACGCCTGCTATAGATTGGGCTCAGCGGGCTCCTTATAACCCAGCCTGGTCCCCCCTTGTCTCCTCTTCTACCTTGATTTGGCTGTTTGGCCCCTCCTTTTATTTTCTTTCTTTCCCCTCTTTTTCTAGCGGGTCCATCGTCATACATTGACCGATTTCATAAAGAACATCTTCGTACGTCGATGGACCTGCCTTCGAAAGGGGGCCCAAGCTTTTATACGGGGGCCATTATACTTCCCTGTTTGGACCCGGGGCCCAGCTTTTTGCAAAAACAGAATGATAGTTTGGCTAAGAGCGAGCTTGCTATTCTGAATGGCCTCGGGTTGTCCCTCCTTTCCTCTCTCCTCACTGTTCCTCTGTTGCCCAACCTACTACAGGCAGCTTTGGCATCATGGGACCATAGGGCCCATGTCTTTAAAATTGGGTCTAAGGAGCTGACCCCAACTTTGGAAGAGCTAGCCTCCATCACTGGCCTGAAGATGCATCGAGGCCTTGCCAAAGTAGTGCCCAAACCGGGGTATGCAAAGGCGGTCCACGCGGTCCTTGGCTTAAAAAAGGATGGGTATGAGAAATGTTTCACCGGAGGGCCCACCAGGTGTTCGGTGAAATTCCTGAGAGAACTTTTCGGTGACTCAAGCCTTCGAAAGTTGCCTATTCGAGATCCCTTCAATGTGAAGGCCTTTGCTCTTTATTTGCTGTCGGAAGTTCTCTTCTTCACTGGGGGTGAGAGCTTTTCCCTTGGACTATGTGATGTTTTGACCGAAATGGAGGGAGGTCGCTCATTGGTACACCTGGTCCTGGCGGAGATGTATCGAGGCTTGGATGCTGCGGCCTCGGGCCGGGTTGGGATTCTCAGCAGGAGCCCACTCCTTGTTCAGATCTGGTTAGGAGAGCATTTGGCTATCATGGGGCCTGTGCCGAGATTCTGCTTCATTAGAGGGGATGTGGCTTGGGGTTTTCTGGCCCGGAGTTCGAGATTGCCCTGTGGGAGCGTCGAGGAACTAAGCCTATGGCTATCTGATGCAGAGCTGACTTGGCAACTTCCCTGGATGGACGGCACCTTTCCGATTGTCCCCTCTCGGGATTGTGAGGGCATCACACTTTTGGGGTTGACTGGCAGCACAAACTACTTCCCATCTCGGGTGCTTCGTCAATTCGGGTATACTCAGCATGTGCCGTGTACCGCGAGGCCACCCTTGTGCTCACTGATATTCTCTCGAGGTTCTCTTAGTGATCTTGATCACATAGCTGCCCTCTGGGAAACCCGCCAATCGGCGCATATGTGTAGCTTGGTTTAGGGGGCGTCGTCTCTCCGGATTACGAGGGTTGGCTGGTATCTGAGGAATTACCTACTCCTAGCCCGATTTCGGTAGATGTGATAGAGGCAGGGCCCTGGCCATGTAAGGAAGCGATGCTTCTGACCCGGATCGAGTCTCTTTCAGTAGAGAGGCTAGCTTTGATCGAGGCTTTGGAGAAAGAAAGGGTCAGAGCTGATATTGCGGAGGTGAGAGCTGCTACAGCCGAGAGAGAGGTTCTTCGGTTTGACTGGTCTTTTCACTGAGTCCCGCAGCGCAGCTGAAGCTTCACGGAGACGACAGAAGAGTCCTTGACCTGTTCGAGATGTCTGATCGAGATGCCCGTGAGGACTCCCTTCTTGCAGAGATTAGCGCTTTGAAGCATGCTCCCCGCCCTTGACTTGTTCCTGCACATATCATAGATCATATACACAGGGGGAAAGCCCCCTAACAGAGATCTCTTTTTGGGTTATCTTTTTCTCTTCTTTTTTTTTCATATATACACAGCTATATACATTTTGGTTTTTTTTTATTTTTTTTTGTGTTTTTGTTTGTAAAGGAAGCAGCAAAATAGAAAGTGTGTCATGTCGTTATCTTTTTGGGACGTGACACTCTGCAGGCATCACTTGTAAAGAAATGGAATGAAATCTATCCATGCGCTTTTTGTTTTTCTTTTTGTAGTTCTGCAATGTAAGACTTTTTATGGGGATTTTCTCTTTCACAAGGTGGGGTTTTTTATGGGAAAGGGAAATCTATTTTCTTTTTTTGTTTGGAATTTTCTCCTCCACAGTGTGAGGCCTTTTTATGGGAAAGGAAAATCTATTATCTTTTTTGGAATTTTTCTCCTCCACAGTGTGAGGCTTTTTATGGGAAAGGAAAATCTATTATCTTTTTTGGAATTTTTCTCCTCCACAGTGTGAGGCTTTTTATGGGAAAGGGAAATCTATTATCTTTTTTGGAATTTTCTCCTCCACAGTGTGAGGCTTTTTATGGGAAAGGGAAATCTATTATCTTTTTTGGAATTTTTCTCCTTCACAGTGTGAGGCTTTTTATGGGAAAGGGAAATCTATTATCTTTTGAATTTTCTCCTCACGTGAGGCTTTTTATGGGAAAGGGAAATCTATTATCTTTTTTGGAATTTTCTCCTCCACAGTGTGAGGCCTTTTATGGGAAAGGGAAATCTATTATCTTTTTTAGAAATTTTCTTTTCTTTTGTGATGCCGGTAACCACAAGGCCAAACCAGCGGGTCCCTTTTTTGAGCATGGCTGAACCCTGTTCGTGAGATGCAGGTTTTTTCTTTAAACGTGGGAAGGTCAGCTTCCCAGGGATTGGTCTGGCCTTCTGTCTTTTCCTTTGGTCATGCGTCAGACGTCGCGGTAGAGACGACATACTTGATCAGGATCTGATCCAATTTTCACATGGGTGGCCCAGCAAAGAGGAGAAGAGGCTCAAGGGATCCAAACAAAAGCAGGCAGGCTAGGACAGATCTTCTCCTAATCTCTCTTTTCTTGACATTTTTGCTCATAGCGCCCAAGACGGGTTTTCGCCATGCCTGTCATCCCTGTTTTTACCCGTAGCGCCCTTTCAGGTTTTCACCACGTCCATGGGTTCGCTCTCTTACCCCAGGTGCCCTTTCAGGTTTTCACCTGGTCCGTGTGAGTTCGCTGTTTTTACCTGTGGCGCCCTTTCGGGTTTTCACCACGTCCGTCTTGCTTTGAACTCAAATTAATTTTCTTTTCTTTTCTTTTTTCTTTTTCTTTCTTTTCTTTTTTTTCTCAAGAACCAGAAAGCCACGACATGGGCGTCGATTTCGTCATAGCCAGTTGAATGAAGTTCTGTGTGGTTTGTTAACTCGGCTTGTTCTGATGTCGTAGATGTTATGACCGCTTGTGGACCTTAAAGAGGGCTTTCTTCCGGGTTGTAATGTGGTTAGGGTTCAAACAGGTTGGGTTTTTCTGGGGATTTGGATCTAAGTTTTGGGTAATTTCTAGATTCGGGGACTCCTTTTTCTTTCCAAAGGCTTTTTATGCCCCAGTCATTTTTTTTTTGTTTTTTGGTACCCCTCTTTTTCTTTGTTTTTGGGGGGCGCCTTCTTCTTCTTCTTTTGGTTTGGATTTTCCTCCCTTTTTCTTCTTTCTTTTTTTTTCTTGGAATTTTGGGTGGGGTATATGAAAGAAATGGTTGTTGGCCCGAAGTGTGTAGCAAAAAGGGTGAAGGTTTTCAGGGAATATTCTTTTGGGCTACTTGACTTTGAAATGATGACCTCTTTTATGGAGCCCTTAAGCGGTCACGCATCTACTTTTATCAAAACTTACCTTGTCCCAAGACCTATGAGTAGAACTTACGGAGGTATCCAGCGTTGATGGGCTCAGGAAAGTGGTCTCCGTCCATGGTGGCGAGGCGAACGGCGTATCCTGGCAGAACCTCTTGGACGACGTAGGGTCCTTCCCAATTTGGCCTAAACTTCCCTCTCGAATCGGCGTGGAGAGACGGAAAAATTTTCTTCAGTACAGTGTCTCCTAACTTCAGGTCTTGCCTGCGGATGCGCTTATTGTAAGCACGTGCAATTCTCCTCTGATAGACCTAAGTGTGGCACAAGGCTAGGAGTCTTTTCTCGTCAATTAGGTCTAGCTATTCAAAACGGGATCTTTCCCTCTCAGCTTCAGGTAGATGGGATTCTAAAAGGATACGGAGCGACGGTACCTCGACCTCAACGGGTAGCACGGCCTCGGTCCCATACATAAGGGAGAATGGTGTTGCCCCCATAGCAGTACGGATAGACGTTCTATAGGCCCACAATGTGAAGGGTAACTGCCCACTCCAATCTCTGTAAGTAACTACCATCTTCTCCAGGATGCGGATCAGAGTTTTGTTGGCTGCCTCTACTGCTCCATTTGTCTGAGGCCTGTATGGGGATGATCGATGGTGCTTGATCTGGAACTGCTCACACAAGGCCCGGATGCACCTATTAGCGAAATTAGTGCCATTATCAGTGATGATGTCTTTGGGTACGCCGAATCTGCAAATGATGTTGTTCTTGATGAACTTCTCAACATGACTAGCCTTAATGCTCGTATAGGAGGCCGCCTCTACCCATTTTGTGAAGTATTCCACAGCGACAAGGATGAATTGATGTCCATTTGAAGCCTTAGGATGGATCTTGCCGATGACGTCGAGACCCCAGGTGGAGAACGGCCAAGGAGTGTCCATGCTGTGTAAGTCAATGGCCGAAGCGTGTATTAAGCTGGAGTGCTCTTGGCATTTATAGCACTTCTTTACGTGCTTCCAGCAATCAGTCTCCAAAGTAGTCCAAAAGTATCCTTGCCTTAGAATTTTCTTAGCAAGCAAGTGTCCACTGACGTGTGCCCCGCAGACCCCTTCATGAATCTCCTTCATGATCTCAATCGCTTCTTTCTGGGTTAGGCATCGGAGCAGAATATTGTCGTGAGACCGTATATACAGGAGATCGTCGCAGATGACGTAGTTTGTTGCCAATCGCTGGATGGTGCGTTTGTCTATCTTTGATGTTCCTTCCGAGACAGTTCGGATCTCAAGGAAATTCTTGATGTCTGAGAACCAGGGTGGTTCGTCATCTATCTCCGTAGGTCCTTCGATCAGGTGACAGAAAGCCGATTCGTTCCTCTGCTCTATCATGATCGGCTTCATCACCACTCCATATGGAATCTCAACCATAAAGGCTGTGGTAGCTGTGCATCAAGAAACCGATTTCTTGCTCGCGGCACATAGGAGAAGGTGACCTCCTCAAAGCAGGTTATCAGATCCTCCAGATGTTCATGGTATGGGATCAGTTTCTCATCCTTGGTCTTCCAATCCCCGTTGGTCTGGCATATAATTAACTGTGAATCTCCAAAGACCCTAAGGTGAGTTATATTTAGATCAAGAGCCGCCTGTAAACCAGCTGTACAGGCCTCATATTTGGCCACATTGTTGGTGCATGGGAAGTTCAATTTGATTGAGATGGGTATATGGGATCCTTTTGGCGAGATAAGAATGGCGCCAACTCCTTGGCCCTCAATATGCGATGCCCCATCGAAGTGCATTACCCAGGGCTCCTCCGTTTCTTCCGTATCTTCGTTAGTCATGAACAAAATGTCTTCATCGGGGAATTCGATCCTTAGAGGCTCATAGTCTGGCAGAGGGTTCTCGGTAAGATGATCAGCGAGTGCTTGCCCCTTAATCGACTTCTGGGTGACATAAGTAATGTCAAATTCGGATAGGAGTAGTTGCCATCGTGCAGTTTGGCCAGTGAGAGCAAGTTTCTCGAATAGGTACTTCAACGGATCGATCCGTGCTAGAAGTAGAACGGCCTGGGATAACAAGTAGTGTCGAAGTCTCTGAGTAGCTTTTACCCCTAAACATGAGCCTTGAAAGACCCTTGAGAGGACTAAATAAGTGCTTTAGTGTTCATATTGCAGCTAACCAAAAAGACAGGTCCAAATCCGAAAACCATCCTAAAATGATCAAAAAGCTGACAACGCATGTCAAACTCAAAGAGGGAGTGAAGAAATAGCCTCAGCAATGGCTAAAAAGGTCCTAAAAGAGCAAGAAAAGACCTGAAGAAGAAGAAGGATCCATTCGCAAAGAAGAATGGAAGCTAAAAGTTCAATTCGCAAAGAACATCTACTATTCGCAAAGAACTTTGAACTTTGCGAAAAGAAGAGAAGTCCTTTGCGAAAAGACCTCCTGAAGCCAAAATGCTGCGAAAAGAAGAGAAGTCCTTTGCGAAAAGATCTCTCCAAGCCAAAGTCCTTTGCGAAAAGATCTCCTGAAGCCAAAATGCTTTGCGAAAAGAGATTCTGAGCCAAAATGCTTTATGAAGAGAGATTGAGCCAAACTACTTTTTAAAAGCCCTTAAACTATGCGAAATGGCATTACGGGATTTGCGGTCGTCAAGGGTATTTCAGAAACTTTTGCACGCCCCAATGCGTTTTAAACCCAAGGACATTCCTGGAAGATTCGAGCACGAACCAAAGGCATATTCCACCCCATGTGAACACCCAAAGATGAAATTACTTGGCGGAACTTCTAGAAGCTCAAACAGATTTTTGAATTACATATGTAATTGATGCCTCTGTTTCACGATTGGTGAACCGGATCAAGCATTTCGATTGGCGAGCAATGTCTCGATCCCGGTGCTCGACTCCTATTGGTTGATACAGATCTATCCAATTCGATTGGTTGATACACATCCGAAATGGCTTAGGGAAAACTATAAATAGACGAACCATTTGCCCAATTTGGGTATCCAGATTTTAGAGTTTTCATCTCTGTTTCCCCATTATTGGAAGCTCATCCGATTCCCTGTAACCTTCTGTATTTTACCTTGAGAGCCATTACAGTGATTTGTACTTCCAAGTTCGGATTCAAGATCAGAACTGAGGGTCTTCGAGAAGCTCAGATCAGAAGTCCGAGGGCTCTCTAAGAAGCCGGCTCAGAATTGTAACGTTGGATTTTAAAAGGTTGTAATTTGTGTCTTCTCCATTGGAGTCATGTCGAGGGTTCTCAATGCTCACCTTAGTGCATTAGACTTCTTTAGATTCACTCATCCGCATCCAACTTCCCTTAATTCATCATCCCGCGTAATTAGCTGCTGGTAACCTAATTCAAGCAAAGATTTACAAAGGATGTTCATGTTCAAATAAAGAATAGGCCAGTTTAGGTGATGATCCGTGACAAATCACACCATAAGTCTAAACCTATTCCTTAATTCGATTTATTTCTCTTACATCCTGGTAGCCGATGAAGATTGAATCGCCTCGTTGAACTACAGATTCTCCATTAAAATTCAAAGGCTAAAATACATGAAGCTATTATTTCTGCATTTGTCTTATTTTAAACACCTCCACAACTCGGATCTGGATCACGTAGTTAGTTCTTTTCTTTATTTGCTTTTAGTTAAACGTGACAAAACCCAACACTCTCTTTTATCTATTCTTTATTTTAGATAATTATAGAGCCAGATCTGGTAGCACAGATCTGGAGGTTTATCTCTCATTTTAGACAAACTTCTCTGTGGACGATCTTGAAATACTTACTTTTAAAACTTGCTACAATTGGCCCTGATCTTGCAGGCCAGTGTTAGCCCCAATGTGCTGATATCCCTTTCATAAGTTAACATCCATATAATTTAGCATTCTTTAATTCTTTAATTTTTTGCACACATTTTTGGCACACTTGGAGCGACAACAGTAGCCCAAACGAGCTCCAGACATGCTTTCTCCAGATGAGAATAGCGCGTCTCGTAATCAGTGAATTTCTTGTTTAGGTAATAGATGGCCTGCTCTCTTCTTCCCATCTCATCATGCTGTCCTAATACACAGCCCATGAAAAACTTTGTCATGGATAGGTACATTATCAGGGCTCTATCAGGTATGGGCGGTACCAATATCAGAGGTTTAAGGAGATAACCTTTAATCTTATCGAATACAGCCTGGCAGTCGTCATTCCATTCAATCGGTGAATCCTTTCTCAGTAATTTGAAGATTGGTGCGCATATCGGAGTTAATTGTGTGATGAATCAGCTGATGTACTAGATCTTGCCTAAAAAGCCTCTGACTTCCTTCTCTGTAGATGGTGGCGACATCTCAGTGATAGCCTTGATCTTGGTTGGATCGACCTCGATCCCTCTCCTACTGACAATAAAGCCCAACAACTTTTCAGACATAGCGCCGAAGGCGCACTTCTGGGGATTCAATCGTAATCTGTATTTTCTCAACCTCTCGAATAGCTTCTGAAGGTTTATCAAGTGGTCCTCCCTTTCTGGTGATTTGGCAATCATGTCGTCAACGTATACTTCTATCTCTCGATGCATCATGTCATGGAATAGGGCCGTCATTGCTCTTTGATAGGTTGCCCCAGCGTTCTTTAGCCCGAATGGCATTACCTTGTAGCAGAAGGTTCCCCAGGGGGTAATGAACACCGTCTTCTCGCGATCAACCTCTGCCATCTTTATCTAATTATATCCTGAGAATCCATCCATAAACGAGAGCATCTCGTGCTTTGCGGTGTTATCGACCAAGATGTCAATGTGGGGTAATGGAAAGTCGTCCTTAGGGCTCGCCCTGTTGAGTTTTTCTAAAATCAATGCACATTTGAACCTTTCCATCCTTCTTTGGTACGAGGACGATATTGGGTAGCCACTGCGGGTACTTGGATACCATGAGAAAACCTGCGTCATACTGCTTAATGACCTCGTCCTTCACCTTCAACATCCATTCGGGTCGGAGGCGTCTCAGCTTCTGTTTAACCGGCTTAACATCGAGGTAGAGTGGCAACTCATGCTCAACCAGATCGGTATCCAAACCAGGCATGTCCTTATACGACCATGCGAAGACGTCTTGGTATGACCGAAGGAAGTTTATCATACCTTTCCTCTCCACAGGGGACAGCGACGTTCTGATTTTGGTGATTCTGGGGGCCTCTGTGGTGCCCAAATTGACATCCTCCATCTCTTCGACGATCGGGGTAGGGCCATGCTCAAAATCGACAAATTGTTTGAGGAGCTCATTGGGGAGCTCGTCGGTTTGGCCTTCCTCGTCCAGACTCGTGACTCCTACCTCTTTTTATATTTCTACAGGGAAGGGGTTGGCTTCACGTGGGACGGGTATCACGACATTGATTTTAATTTTATTGGGAATTTTAAAGGACAATATTTTTAGAATTGGTATTTTTTCTATTTTTATGATCTTTTGCATTTTTTCGGAGGTCAGCCCCTAGCTAGGTGGATCTCTATATATACAAGATAGAGTGGTCTAGAGGCTAACCTCACTTTTCACAGGTTATTTTTTTTTGGAGAGTCGGTGCCGTTTTCACGGTATTTGGCTGCTCTCAAGAGTTGGGGCAAGGATGCCCAGTTACTCACCTGCGAGGCCTGGCCTTTACCTCTTCGGTTGGTAGCGGCATCGGTAGGCTCTTGCATTTCTTCCCTCAACATATTTATAGAGGGATCCTTCGAGACCTTGTCCTCTACGGTTAGGAGGGGCCCAGAGTGGTTGGTGCTGGAGTGAGGGGTGGATCGGGGAACTTCTTCCTCAAACAAGGAAAGGGCGGCTAAGTCCATTTCAAAGTCTGAGGGGATGATGTAGGGATTGGTGGGGTGGATTGAAGTAGGCTTATGTGGGGTTAGCCTCATCTCCCCATTCAGATCAATTTTTACTACCCCGGCGCTCACAAAGGTTTCACAGATGTGGGGGCGAGCGTGGGGTTCTTCTTCCAAGATGATTCCTCTGGCCTTAGCGACTGCTGCAGCTCTCATCTTTTCCTTAGCCTCTCTGACTTCCTCTTCTCTGGGCCTTTAGCCTAAGCCGAATTTAGTTTGTTGCCCCTTGGCCTTGACGGGGTCTCTTCTTCCTTGGAGGCGTGGGCCCAGTCCTTCCCCTTTTTGATGGCCCCATCTGTGGAGCATGAACACAACCACGTCCATTCCTCCAATTTTATCTGGGGTCTTTTCAGTTGGTTCGAGGGTAACACTTGAGAAGTCATACTCAAATCGGTGGAGATCGGCGTCCTCGGTTGTGTGTGGTATGTTCAGTACTTTTGGATTCTCAATGTGCAGAGCGCTCTTCCCCATGTCCTCTCTGCTCTCACCTATGATGGTGATAATTTTTCCTTCTGAGATAAATCGGAGCTTTTGGTGTAGAGTAGATGGTATTGCTCCGAGCTTATGTATCCATGGCCGGCCCAATAGCAGATTGAAGGTAGACTTGATGTCCATCACTTGAAAGGGTGTGGTGAAGGTTTGCAGTCCGAGGATCAGGTCAAGGTCTACTTCTCCTATGATTTCCCTTCTAGTGTTGTCAAATCCTCGTGCGCTTGATATGGATGGCCGGAAGGTGTCGGGGTTCGCCCTAATTTTGATTGCAGTCCTTAGAGGGCATACGTTCAGCGCCGACCCGTTGTCGATCAGGACCAACGGAACCACCAAGTTCCCTACTTCCACTGTTATATTCAGGGG
Organism: Chloranthus sessilifolius; assembly: GCA_021018995.1. NCBI lineage: Eukaryota > Viridiplantae > Streptophyta > Magnoliopsida > Chloranthales > Chloranthaceae > Chloranthus > Chloranthus sessilifolius. The sequence goes on along the minus strand of CM037584.1, from coordinate 148,101,269 downwards.
TTTAGAATGGTCATTCCCCTCGATCGGTAGGTTTGCATCGGTGAAAGAGATGGCGTTTGGGGCCAACACTTGTCCTATTATTTCCCCTACTTCATCTGGAGTTACATGGGTGGAGACATGCGCGTCCTTGAGCGCTCCCATTAGGGCTTGAAAGTGGAGTGGAGACGTGATTAACAAATCCCACACAGTAATATGTGGGTGTTCTGAGTCAGCCTCCGATGTGCTCCCCGGCCATTTTTTAAAGGGATTTCGTGGCTGTTCTTTCTTCTTTCTCTTCTCTCCTCGCCTCGATGCTGGCCGAGCAAAAATCCGCCCGATCGGTATGCAATTCAATGACCTCTTATTGGTTGTGCCCAGCATTCATGTCCGTCTGTTCATAGCTCAATGGTACTTGATGCGAGTTATAAGCAGGTTTCGGGATGAGAAAAGGAGTGTATGAGGGTTTCGGGGAGGATTGGGCCGGATATACTAGTTTCTCGGGTCCAACTAGGTTAACTCCAATGGGGGCGGAATGGTAGTGGGGGGAATTGACTGAATTGGAGTTATGGGCATGGAGGGGGCTTGTACTGGTGTTACCTGGGCATGGTAGGACCAGTGGTGATTGGGTGATGAGGGGATTGGGTGAGGGGTTGCTTGTCCGGGTGGCTGTGGAGTTGGGTTGGGGCCAAAATAGAGAAGGGATGGCGGGAGTGTGACTGGGCTGAAGGGATGGCGGGAGTGTGACTGGGCTGGAGGGATGGGGAGACGTTTGAGGTGTGGTGGGCGCGGGGTGATAGGGATATGAAGGGTTTGTATATGGGGAGGTATGATGGGATGGTGATGGGTTTATTGATGAAGTGGGGTAAATTGTGGACGATGGAGTTGTGCATTGAGCGGGATGGTTTGGATATGGCGGGGTAGTGGGTGGAATGGGGGGGTATAAAGGGTTTGTGGCATGGTGGGATGATGAGGGGTTGGTAGATGAAATGGGATAGATTGGGGATGATGGAGTTGTGCATGGAGTGGGGTAATTCGGGGGCGATGGAGGGGTGTATGAGGTAAATTGGGTGGTGGGATTTGAAGGTGTGTATGGAATGGGGTAACTTAGGGATGGCGGATTAATGTATTGGGTGGAGGGACTTGAGGGTGTGTATGGGGTAGGATAATACGGGGATGGCAAAATTGCATAGGGAACGGGATGATTTGGGTGTGACGGAGGGGTGTATGGGGTAAATTGGGCGTGGGGTGGATACGCGTATGATTGCAGCGGGGCTGTGCCCGTTTGGATTTGATAGGCGGGAGCGGGGGTGGAAAAATACTGCCCTAAATCTAAGGGCTCCTCTTGGCAAGCCGGTGTGGGAAAATAATCGAGAAGATACAATGGCTCGATCACCCCAACAAATAGTTCATCTTCGTTCGACCTGGGGAGTGAAAATTCCTCCTGATTGCTAATATAATCTGAAGGGTCAAACTCTTCTTCTTCTTCCTCTATCCAATGTATGTTAGGCCTGGGCCTCAGTGTGGGTAGAGGGGCTTGATGGATATTCGGTTACGCCCTTGGGAAGTGGTGGGGTATGATCTTTCCGCCTTTATCAGGATCTTGGACCGCATGCTTTAACGGAAGCACCGTCTCAGAGGGTGACCCGATCCCTGGTGGAAATTGCAATGCAGATTCGGATCATAATTCCTTGGTATCGGGTGGGGTGGCGGGCGAGGTTGGAGTAAATTGACCAGGCCTTTCTGTAGTAATACCGGCAGTAAGACACTAAAGGATTGCCCCAACGGGGTGAATACTCGTTCAAAACGTGCTTTCATTTGTTCTGAGGTAAATAGGGCTCTTGGTCCGTTGCTTGGCCTTGGTACTTGCTCGAAACGGGTCGGGGGTGGTTGTGTAACCTGGAGTTGTATCGGGGGGGCGTTGGTATTGGCCTGGGGGTAAACAATATTCTGTACCTCTGTCCCTAGTCTTCTTTCGATTCTTGGTTCGGCTGCTTTTTGAACCTCGGTGGCCCCATTGGCCACATTCCTTCCTAACCTGCCCTCTCTAATGGCGTCTTTGCAATGATTGGCATTTCAGACCAGATCAGCAAAACTTGACTGCTGCTAATATACTAAAAAATCTGCGATGACTGGGAGGGCTCCCTTGGTTATCAATTCAATCTGCTCATCATCGAGAATCCGATGAGTTACCTGAGCGGCTAAGGCCCTCCACCTCCCCAAGTAAGCACTAAATGTTTCATCATGTCTTTGCTTTAATCGAGCCAAATCTGACTTCCTTGGTTCTATGTCCATGTTATGGACATATTGTTCTTGAAATAATCGTGTCAGGTCTTTCCAATTTTTTATCATGGACGATTTCAGAGATGTGAACCACCTCAGTGTTGGGCCCGTTAAACTCTTCTAGAACACTTTGATGAGGAGTCGTTCATCTCTGCCATACTGGCACATATCCCCACAGTAATATTTTAGGTGGGCGATGGGGTTGCCAGTGCCATTATACTTATCAAATGATGGCATCTTGAATTTCTGTGGCAGGGGGACATCAGAGAACAGACATAAGTCTGAATAGCCCGTTGAGTGTAGTTCCATTCCTCCCATCTTCATCAGCTGCTTCTGTATTCTATCTATCTGTTCTTTCAGCTGCTCTGGTTCCTTTGAGGCTGCGGCGGGGACCGCTTCCCCCTGATTTGGTTCGACCCTAGGTGTGATGATGGTGGGCCTGGGAGGGTTAAAACTGGCAGCTCCTCCACTGTTGTGAATCTCATCCTCCTCGTACTATTGGTCATGGTATTGGTGAGGGGCGAGTTCTGCTATTTGGACTTGGGGGGTGAAGGGTTGGATGACCTGGTGGGGCCATATGGTTTATAGGGGATGAGAAGGGATAAATGGGTGAGCGTTTTGTGGGTAAGTGATGTGTTGAGTTGGTTGCACATTCTGGGGGTGATGGGGGTGTGATTGAGGTGGCGGGATGTTGTGGGTTTGAGGAATGGGATGGATTGGATTTCCCGTTGGAGGTGGGATGGGGGCGTAAGGGGTATAGGTGAATGAAGGGTATTGGCGGGGGGGTATGGGGTTAGTGAATGGGCCTTGATGAGCGTGAGCGGATAGGCCTTGGGTTTGAGGGATTTGGGTTTGAGGGTTTTGGAAGGCTTGAATTGACGGGCCCTGGGCCTGGGTGTGGGGGTTAATATGACCTTGGGCCAATGGGCTTTGTTGAGTTTGGGCTACGGGGCCATGAGGGGGCTGGGTTTGGGTCCATGGGCCCTGGGTTTGATTTTGGTAGGTTTGGTTCCATGGGCCCTGGGGGGCTTGGACTTGGGCCTGGGTCTGGTGGGCTTGGGCTCATGGGTTTTGAGGGTTTTGGGCCTGGACTTGAGCCTAATGGGTTTGGGTTCATGGGCCTTGAGGATTCTGGGCCTGGGCCTGGGTCTGATGGGCTTGGGCTTGGGCCCATGGGTTCTGAGGGATCTGGGCCTGAGCCTGGGTCTGATGGGTTTGGGCTTGGGCCCATGGATTTGTAGGATTTTGGGCCAGGGCCCATAGATTTGTGTGGGTTTGGGTCTGGAATTGAGGAGGGGGATTTTGGGAGGTATGAACGATGGGTGGTTGGGCATGGTTAGGAGGGAATGGGGTATGGAGGTTTTGGACATTTGGATGCGAGGTTTGAGAGGTAGGGTTGCGAGAAGCAGCCCATAGAGCGTACATCGTTCTCATGTCCTCCATCGAGGGCATGGATTCAAGTGTGAGATTGGGAGGTGATGGCTCACTTAAGGATGGAGGTGGTTGGGAGAAATTGGGCATGACCCGGGTAAAGGGGGGGGTGTGTTGGGATGTGGATGGGCCATGTGGTGGGAATAGTATGTGAGATGGGGTGGATGGGATGTAGGATGTTGGGGGCATGGGTGATGAGAGGGATGGAATGTGGGAAGTAGGCAGGGGATAGGACTCCCTAGGGGGTCTTTGGAAGTATGGGGATGTGGTAAGGGTGTTTGGATGGGAGATGGGGAAGTAAGGATCGGTTGGGAAATGAGGGGTTTCAGTAGGGGATGAAAAAGGGGTATGTTGGGAGAATGTGAGGGAAGGGGATGAGGTGGAGGTGAACATGGGCGCCCCGAATGGGCCCGTGATATCGAACCTAGTTTGGGTGAAGGCATAGGAGATCGGGTCTTCTCCTATATGGGAATGGGAAGGGGATGACGGTTGGGATGTATCGGCTCTTGACATGATCCGCTGACGAGTGTTGTACCGATGTCGCGGGTAAGGGCCAAATACCTTCCTGGTTCTCCTACGGGCCGGGTTTGAGGTCGCCGTAGTGACAATCACACCAAGGTATATTTTTGATTGTTTTTCTTTGTGTGTTTTTTTTGGGTTTTGGAAAACGATGATGATTTGATTTTTTTGTTTTTGAAAATGATTTTTTTGTTGTTATTTTTTATTTTTGACTTTGATTGATTTTTTTTTTTTGAAGGTGGATTTTTTTGAAGATGAGGATTTTCTTTCTCTCTTTTTTCCAAATAGCAATTAACTCCCCTCTACTTAGATGAATGATGACCTGGTGCCCAGGGTCAACTCCCGTTTCGGGCGATATATGCACCTTTAGTAGGTCCCACGGTGGGATCCGACAGACTTCGGAAGAAGCGAAAGGGAACCCTTTCGTTCTATTGAAGGCGAGGGAATCCACGCGAATGACCCGATCCCCCGGAGCAAATCAATAAGAAATCGCCTTCTTTTGATTGGGCGGGGGCATATTGGGTGTTAGAGAATGTGGGAGGCTACCGCGGACACTAATACCGCTAATCGGAGAATTGGGGTGGTGGATTGGGCCTCAGGTCGGGTTGCTGCAGCCCAGTATATACTGGACGTATATATTATGCACGCCCGACCAAAAAAATATAGATTTGGCTGGGCGTATATATTATATACGCCTGGCTTAAATCTGGGGATTTTGGTCAAGGATATATTATATACCGTATAAATCTAGGGCTTTTTTGCTGGGCGTATATATTATATATGTCGGGCAAAAGGTTCTGTCAATTATATTTTGACAGTGGACAGCAAGCCCGAATGTGGGTCTTTGAACTGGTTTCTCGAGAGAAATGCTCCCTAGGACTGCTGCGTATGTTATCGGGTCCCTCCTTTCCGTTTCCTAGGGATACACGGCTGAATTTTGGGTTTTCTATGCTCTCACCAATGCGGGTTTTACGGCTTGATTGGAATTGGCAACCCAACCGATATACCTCCGGCGCAAGCGCCTTCTCAGGTACTGGAAGGGGTGGTTCTTTTCAGGATCATCACCACTAGGGCTGCCGCCTTACTGGGAACCGGGTAAATTGTATCTGTGCCTAAACCCCCCGAAAACTACCCAAAAACATAAAAATAAATTCAATTATGTCCCCATACTGTTGGTTCCTTTTTAATTACAAACTTTTATAGGGGAGTGAAATTAATGTCCAAGATCGGGTCAAGGATGACAAGCCCGTGCCGCCTCAACGGGCCAGCGTTCAATGGAGAAATATGATGACCGAAGTAAAGTGCGCAAGTAGGCCCGCCAAACGGCTAAGGCTCGTAAATGACCGAAATTTAAATGACGTGAAAATAAATGCGAGCGGGCCCGCCAAACGGCTAAGGCGGCTTAAATGACAAGAATTGTAAAAACGGGAATTTAGAGGCGCACGTAGGCCCGCCAATCGGCTAAGGCACTTAAAGGACTGAATCGTAGGGGTGAGTACGTTAGTAAAAAAACATAAAAAATATAGAAAAAATAGCAGAAAATAAGAAGAAAAAAACAACAATGGTTAGTAACAAAAAGAAAGGCCAACAAGAGGGGAAGCGCTAGGGTGATTTCCCCAGCAGAGTCGCCATCTGTGCGACCGTGGATCCTCTCGAACCCGTCGCGGCAATGCGCTCGCTTTCAACGAAAATGTAGAGTCGCCACCCGGAGCTTTTGATGACTCGGGAAACCTTCAAATCGATATTTTGAGAACCGAAGTGCTAAATATGACTCTGATTTACCGGTCCTTGCCAAAGGCTCTAGGGTAGGGGCTTCAGTTATCGATCGGGAAGGGTTTAGGCACCCGATCAACTCGCACGTAGCAGTCTCTATCTATGGCCAAAATAAAAATAAAAAGGGCGAAGTTTCCCCTTGCCCGAAGGCAATAAGGTCCTATCAAGCTTTGAGCCAAACCGAAATTTCAGCGGCGTAACGGCTTGAATCCTTAGACGGAGGAGACACCAAGAAGGTAGAGGAAGAGGGGTGAGCCGGAGCTCACGGGCCCTTGTTGCACCGTGGAAGATCTTCGCTTTGGCGTGCTTCCGATGGCTTGAATGGTATGGAAATGGACTCTAATACAAAGATTTGATAGGTAGGGGGTGTAGAGTGAAGCTAGGGAATAGATTTTAGCTAAAAGAAGGTGATCTCATGGTTGAAATGGAGTGGAATAGGTGATCTAAGCTTGCTGGAATTTTGAAAAATAAATGGCATTTTATCTCACTAGGACTTTCTCTCTCTTAAGCTCTCTAATCAACCAAATTTTCAACCAAAACTTCAACCCCTTGGGAAGAAGGGGACCTCTCTATTTATAGAGAAGGGATGGGTTAGGGGATTACTTAAGGGCTAACTAGTTTAGCAATTAGGTAATCCCCCATCTAAGGGTTTTTGGCTTTTCAAGGTCCTAGGGTTTTGGGAAACTGGTTTCAATGGCGGATGATGGGGTGAGACCATGGGTGACTTAAGGGTTGCCAATAAGCTCAAAGGGGGTGAAACCAACCTTAAGACACCCACCTCAACCAAGAGGATGACCAAAGGGTCAAACTAGATGGAGGAAATTCGAGCTACTGATGACAGTTACTGTAGCTAAGCTGTATATACGCCAAGTTTAGGAACAGTAAACTTCATCAAAAACAGGGGAGCCCTGGGAAGATGAAGCCCGTGGTGGGCCCCACATATACTGGGCGTATATATTATATACACCCGGCCAAATTTCCCCCAAAATAGGCAGGCGTATATAATATATACGCCTAACTAATCTGGGGCTAAATTGGCTGGGCGTATGTAATATCCACGCCAGAGCAAAATTTTTGTGATTTTATGTGAAACTTCAATCAGTCATAACTTCCGAACCGTGGCTCCAAATTGGGTGTTCTTTGGCTTGTTGGAAAGCTGTAGAAGTCCTCTTTCCAATGGTATATGTACCATACTTGGTAGTAGTCTATCTGAAATTTTGTAGCTCTCATCCCATCAACTGCTCAGAAGGGTTTGAGTTAGGTCTGGGAAGGGATTCTAGGGTTTAGGGGTGACTTCTAAGGGTTGGGGGAATGGTTCTAAAGGGTTTGGATAGATTCTTAAGGGTTTAGGGTAGATTCCTAAGGGTTCAGGGGTGCCATCGGAAGCACAGGGGTACATCTCTCTCGAAGTACAGATTGATCGAGCCTTGGGCCGAATTTGGGTGTCTACATGATCAAAAGACGGTTCTACCTTCATGCCCCTGTATGAATGGAGAACCGATCCGAACCATTGATGATTGCCAATCATCACAAATGGTTCACCCCAAAAGAATAATCCTGACATTTAATTATATTGTTTAACGAAAACTAGGCTTGACATACCAAGCCGTACCAAATAAGCTCACAAAACTCTCAAAGATGCACAACGGAGTCCTCTAGAAGAAGTCCTCAGGAGGCGGCTCCAACTCGTCACTAGGCGCAAGGTCCGACTCACCAGGGTCAATGTCCCCTGAAGCCTCAGCAGCAGCTAATAATGGACCTTCGACGAATAGTCTAAGGAGTGAGCTACATCCTAGCTCAATAGGGAACAAAACACAGTGAACATATAAATTAAAACTCACATGTATTCCATGATATGCTTATGCATGATGTGTCTATGCAGTTATTGAGAAATAGTTTAAAAGGAATCACATATTACTGGTGGTTTACATATGTCTTTTAATTAATCATGAATGACACTGAATAGGCCTAAAGCAAAACTTAACCTTTCAACTTAAGTAATCCCCGAGCAATATAGCATCGAGCCCCAATGAGATACCCTTCATCGTCATCTATATAGATAGTTTTAAACGTATTTCCTGGGAATACAAATAGTACCCAAGCCCCTTTTCCTTGGGAATTTGTAGCGGGGTTTCAACTTATCTCAATTCAACACCCCTGGGGTGTGCTTATTGTGTACGGATAAGCCTCCGCACTGGCTTACGATTTCACTGCCGTATCGGTCACGGATATCCTGCCGCATCAGTTGTGGGTATCCCGCCACGTCGGTGGGGTATCCTATCAAACCTTAAATAACAAAAATATCAGGTGCTTTACATATAGTTGTTATTCACCGTGTAAGTGTGGTATATTATATCAGTTAGGCCCTATCAGACATTAGTCAATCTTAGATACATCCCTGGGATGTGTCTATTCACTTGCATCACACCTGATGCTCTTATTACTTCACTTCCTCATCCCCTGGGGATGGCTCATTATTAGATGCTCTTATTGATGTCACTCACACACACTTTTCACAAAACTTTAAGTAATAAAACAGTTTTCAATTTGATTCTATAGCACTATATACATGCTCTTGTAAATTAAAGTACATGTTCAAGGTGTTCCCTACCTCAAGTCTCTGATAACTCAAAGCATCAAGGTCCCACGCGGCTCCTTGTGCCCACGATCATACGTACCACCTATGGTACAACATAACACATGCAACACATCATTAAAGATGTAACAAGGAAGGTGCAAGACCCCCCGAGAATCTTGAACGCAAACTAAAAAGTTAACAAAATTTAAGTTAGTCGATTAATCGAACTCCAAAGTCGATTAATCGAAACTGATTCAATTAATCGATTCCCAAAATCGATTAATCGAAATTCAAAATCGATTAATCGATTCCCAAAATCGATTAATCGAGGTCCCCATTCGATTAATCGAATCCCACATCGATTAATCAAAATTCTCTACTCTATCAATTCGATTCTCAATTCGAGTAATCGAATTCCCAAAATCGATTAATTGATCCCAAATCGATTAATCAAAATTCAAAATCGATTAATCGAAATCCCATTTCGACTAGTCGATTTCCCCAGGTCACTTTCCTCCAGCCACTGGAGTTCACTGAAGGCTCTCAGTCGATTAATCGACTCCAAAATCGATTAATCAAAATCCAAAGTCGATTAATCGAAACTCAGTTCGATTAATCGAATTTGGGTTATTTGACTTTTCAACTTCTTGGCGAAAATCGATTAATCAAAACCCAATTTCGATTAATCGATTTGGCCAGATTCAGCCCCCTTCTGGGCTGATCTTCCAAATCCTTTCCTACTCTTTTTCCTTCATTTTTCTAAGTACTTAATCTATCATTTTAAACATTCTTGACTGAATTTAAACCTCTATAACCTATGCATTTAATTTACAAAATTTTACCTTCAATCAATCTCAAATTGATTGGATCTAGTGGTTGGAAAGGCTAGGGTTCCCGCTTTGGTTCTAGCGAATCCCTCGCGTCAAATCCGACGTTAATTGCTTGAATCCCCCTTCCAATCACCCACAATAACTCCTTGCATTAACTATGCTCTCCTTCTCTCTCTCTCTTCTTTACTCTCTCTCAATAACCAAACAAAAGAGAACTAGGGCTATTAAACCCTTTTATCTCCCCTCCAACCTGTGTGTTGAGCACATACACCAAAAGTAGGTGTATGTGACTCCAGATTTTGTCATATTCCACGCATTCACTTAAATTCTAACATTTCATCCGTTCATCTTAACCTACGTCAACTCATGAATTCTTACATGGTCAAACCTATGACCAGTCGGGCATGGATCTCGAGGTCACTGTTTAACGCATAATTTTTGAGATATTACATCCTCCACACCTTGGGAATTTTCGTCCTTGAAAATAATCCAAAGGTGCGGCGGTCTGGGTCCCCCCCCCCCCACACTCGTGGGTGAGGTGGACCAGTTGATTTACACAACATAGTACAGAGACACACATAGCATAAAATATAATTACACTAGAAAAGTTATAATATCATTATATTAATTAATAGAAAATTTACAAAATTTTTTACATCAATGTAACCCACAGTACAACCAAAATTTTTACCATACAACCAAAATACAATGCAAAGTATGGCAGTCCAAGGCTCATGCCGTCCCCTCGCCAGACTGGTCGGGTGGTGGATAGGCTGCTCCATCTGAGCTGGCGGAGCTATGGGGGCTGGCTGGTCTGCTGAAGCTGGCTAGCTAGCTGGTAGAGGTGGCTGCTGTGGCTGTGCTGGCTCCTCTGGGGGTGGATGGCTGGTCGGAGTCGACGGTGGTGGCTGTGGCATCTCGGTCGGCGGAAGTGGTGCCGAAGTGGAAGTACTAGCGTCGGCGGCACGCGGGCGGAATGCGGTACCGGTGTGGAAGGCAGTATGTCCGACGGTCCACGCCGCCTCCTCAGCTAAACGTCGCTGGTAATCCTGTGGGTAGATATGCCTCATGGTGTGGTACATGAGGAAATCCATCCGACGGTTCATGCGCGCGTTGTTGGCCTCCATACGAGCCAACACGTCCTCTATAGTAATGTCGGAAGGAGCTGCGGGTCGACGACGAGAGAACGTCGGTGTCGTCGGAGCTGGTCTGGATGGGGGTGTAGCTGCTGTGGTAGTAGGTGGAATGGTAGGCTGGCTCGCAGTCGGTGGAATAACAGGTGGAGCCTCCTCCACTGGTGGTGCTCCGCCGGCGGGTTGGTCCAGCTGTGGTGGTGGGGGTGGTGGTGGTGCTACAGCTGCGCCCTCAGCTGCGCCCGCTGCTAGTAAGACCTTCTTCAGAAGGTTGTAACTACAGTTCCATGAGGAGTGTGAGAACCGTTTGATCTTGTCTATTGCCCGCACCTCGTGGGGCGATATCATGTACGCCAGAGCGTCGAAATAGCTCTCTAATGTGCTCGAGATGAGCCGAGCATAGGGAATCTTTTCTTTGGGCCTTAGGTTGCTCTTCATCAGCTTACCCTTCATGTACCTCATCCCCTCAAGGATGATCATGGTGGCATCGATCCACCGGCCCTTGTAGGCCGGATACAGTGCTTGTTGAACCAACTCTACCCGCTCGGTATCGTGTCTCATCGGGTAGAGGTTGCATTTAATGATGGAGTCGAGCATCCACATATACGGAGGTAAGTCTACCCTCCGAATTACGGCGCTCGAACCCCGCTTCCCCTTGGTCATGTCCCTTATGATTTCTTCAACATCCACCTCCTCTGGGAACGGTGGGAATAGGGTGGTCTCAGATACAAAATCCAAATAGCACTCAAGTGCTTCATGGACGTGGCGACGTGTAATGGTGTAGTCTCGACCCTCTATCTTGGTCAAGACCACGTTGTCAGTAGGGCCATCGGTAAGGCCCTGGTAAAATAGTCGAACCAACCGAGGGTAGTAGGACCCACGGGTCAGTTTCAAAAGATTGTCGAGTCCGGCATTTTCAAGGTACCTACGAGCCCAATTGGTCTTGCCTTGCACACTAGGGTTTGTGAATAGGGTTGGGTCGATAATGTAATCGATCCCAATGGTCTTAGCCGCCCACCACTCATTGGGTTGAACCACATTGGTGGGTGGTGGTGGTATAGGTGTGGATTCACGTGGAGACTCACGCGAAGATGCGCCCGTCGACCCGGACGTGGTGTCTGATGCCGATGGTGATGGGCTCCTCATTTGTGATGGGGTAGGTGGTGGCGGTGCGGCATTCTTACGCCGTACCGGGAGTTTAGTGGTTGTCTTCTTTGAAGACAATCGGGTTTTCGGCGGCATCGTGGTGAAAATTCAATAAAACTAGGGTTTCTCTAACTCAAATTGAAGAAAAAGTTCAAATTTAGGGCTTACCGTAGGTTTTGGATGCGATGTTACTCGAATCCGATCCGAAATCGATCGGAATGTGCAAACCCTAGATGGTCATGGTCGGTTGGAGAAGGAAGAAGAAATGGCGCCCAAATGCAAAAAGCCCAAATGATTCGAATGGGGAACAAAATCCCCAAATATATATATATAGGCTCAGAATCGATTAATCAATTTCTCAAAGTCGATTAATCGAGTTGCAAAAATAGCTAAGGCGCCCGAAATCGATTAGTCGAAAAACAAAATCGATTAATCGAAATCCATGTCGATTAATCGAAATCGTAGCCGTTTAAAATTTCAAAATTTTGAGCTCACTGGTTCGATTAATCGAAATTTTAAAATCGATTAATCAAATTTTACTTCGATTAGTCGAAATTGCATGGTCTTTTAAATTTTTTTCCAATTCCTTAAATGACTCGATTAGTCAAATTTTCCAATTCGATTAATCAAATTACAAATCGATTAATCGAAATCGTCATCGATTAATCGAAATTTCATATAACTCAAATTTTCATTTAAAATCTTTTAAGTTATTCGATTAATCGAATCTCAAGATCGATTAATCGAAATCCAAATTTGATTAATCAAATCTTAGATCGATTAGTCAAATTCACTATTACTCTAGATTTTTCAAATATCAGGCCCACTGGCCTCTGCCAGTCGATTAATCGAATCCATTGTCGATTAATCGATTTACAAAATCGATTAATCGAATTCCCTCAATTAATCGAAAATTTCAAATTTTTTCATCTGTCAAAATTTTTTCCTCACTGGCTGATGTCAGTCGATTAGTCAGACAAAACTTGATTAATCGAATCCTCAAATCGATTAATCGATTAGAAAATCAATTAATCGATTTTACCCGACTTCTCGAATTCTGTTGTTCCTTTTTGTCCTTTATTTCCATGGTGATATTTATCTCAAATATTTTTTTTTATTTTATTTTATTTTTTGAATTCCCATTGAATATATTGACCAACTGGTCATCATTGAATTACATGGACGATGAGAATTCGCAACATGCTTGCGGTGTTACAATGTTGACTCTCAAATCGTCGTAAACAAGTTCGGATATTGTTCTTTCACATCGGCTTCCTGTTCCCACGTAGCCTCTTCGGTCGGATGATTTTTCCATTGAACAAGTACTAAGGGAATCACTTTAGTATGTAGTACTTGTTCCTTTCGATCCAAGATCTCCGCCGGTTCTTCTATCATGCTTATGTCTTCATGCATCTCCAAAGGTTGACTTCCTAACACATGAGATGGATCATTCATGTACTTCCTGAGCATCGATACGTGGAAAACATTATGTACCCGATCAAATAGCGGTGGTAATCCAATGCGGTAAGCAACTTCGCCTACGCGACCCAAAATTTCAAATGGTCCAAGATAACGGGGACTTAACTTCCCTCTTTTGCCAAACCTCATCACTCCTTTCATAGGCGACACTTTCACAAACACATGTTCACACACTTTATAGTCGACACTAGTCCGCTTGATGTCGGCATAACTATTCTGTCTGCTCTGTGCTGACTTCAGTCTTTCTCTGATTATACGTACGACGGTGGCGTTGTCTTCAAGTAGTTCTGGGCCCAAAATAAACTCCTCACCTATTTCTTCCCAGTTAATGGGTGATTTACATCGTCGTCCATACAGAGCTTCATACGGTGCCACGCCAATGCTCGTTTGGAAACTGTTGTTGTATGCGAATTCGATCAATGGTAGATACTGATCCCAATATCCTTGCATATCCAGCATGCACACTCTGAGCATGTCTTCTATTACTTGGTTCACTCGCTCTGTCTGCCCATCAGTTTGAGGATGGAAAGCTGAACTAAAATCTAGTCGTGTTCCCATTCCTTCTTGAAATTTCTTCCAAAACTTGGACATATACAGTGGGTCATGATCTGAAACTATGCTGCTCGGAATCCCGTGTAATCTTACGATCTCCTTCATGTATAAGTCTGCCAGTCTTCCTGCCGTATACATCGTATTGTAAGGCAAAAAGTGCGCTGATTTGGTCAATCGATCCACGACTACCCAAATGGCATTGTGTCTCTTGGCAGTACGCTGTAATCCAACAATGAAATCCATAGAGATCGATTCCCACTTCCATTCTGGTATTGGTAAAGGCTGTAATAGTTCAGCAGGATGCCTATGGTCAATCTTCACCTGCTGACAGGTCAAACACCGTGACACGTATTCGGCTACGTCTTGCTTCAAACCTCTCCACCAATAGTTCTTTTTCAAGTCTTGGTACATTTTGGTGCTACCAGGGTGAATTGCATAATTTGACTTGTGGGCTTCATCAAGAATCGTTCGTCTTAGATCGGCATTGTCGGAAATGCAGAGACGGCCCTTGAATAATAAAGAACCATCTTCTTTCACTGAGAAGTCTGGCCTGATGCCTTTAATCACGTCTTGATGAATCTTTGTCAACGTCGGATCTTTCATCTGTAGATCGTGGATATGCTCAAATATTACTGGTCTCACTGATATGTTAGCCAAAAAGGATCCTGTAGTTTTCGACTCAATGTTTGCATCATAGAGTGCCAGGTCTTCCAATAATTTCCACCGGTGCATACCCAAAATCAAACAAGCTAACTGAGCTGAACTCTTCCGACTCAAGGCATCGGCCACTACGTTAGCCTTGCCTGGATGGTACTGTATAGAACAATCATAGTCCTTGAGGAACTCCATCCATCTGCACTGTCTCATGTTGAGCTCCTTCTGTGTAAACAGGTATCTGAGGCTCTTATGATCGGTGAAAATTTCAAATGTCTCACCATACAAGTACTGTCTCCAAATCTTCAGCGCAAAAATGACTACTGCTAGCTCCAAGTCATGAGTCGGGTAATTTTTCTCGTGTTCTTTCAGCTGTCTTGATCCGTAAGCTATCACCTTCTTGTGTTGGTTGAGCACGCAACCCAAACCATTATATGACGCATCACTGTACACTGCGTATCCTCCACTGCCTGAAGGAATCGCTAGCACTTGAGCTTAAGTGAGTCTCGTCTTGAGTTCTTGAAAACTCTTCTCACATGCCTCACTCCACTCAAACCTTGAATCCTTTCATGTCAGTTTCGTGAGAGGTCCCGATATCTTTGAAAACCCCTCGACCAAACGTCGATAATAGCCTGCTAACCCAAGAAAACTTCGGACATTGATCACTGTCTTTGGTTGCTCCCATTTAACCACTGCTTCTATCTTTGCTGGATCTACAGTGACACCGTGCTTTGAGACAGCATGTCCCAAAAAGCTAACCTCTTCCAACCAAAACTCACATTTGCTGAGTTTGGCGTACAATTGCTGTTCACGTAGCGTTTGTAGAGTAATCCTCAAATGTTCTTCGTGTTCCGTCTTGGATTTGGAGTATATCAAAATATCATCAACGAACACTACGACGCAGGAGTCTAGGTGTGGTTTAAACACCCGATTCATCAGATCCATAAATG
This sequence comes from Chloranthus sessilifolius, assembly GCA_021018995.1. Classification (NCBI taxonomy): domain Eukaryota; kingdom Viridiplantae; phylum Streptophyta; class Magnoliopsida; order Chloranthales; family Chloranthaceae; genus Chloranthus; species Chloranthus sessilifolius. Next base: position 148,085,965 of record CM037584.1, on the reverse strand, counting down.
ATGCCGGAGCATTCGTCAACCCAAACGGCATCACAAGGAATTCATAGTGTCCATACCATGTCCTAAAAGCTGCCTTCTGGATGTCCTTTGCCTTGACTCTCAACTGATGGTATCCAGATCTCAGGTCGATCTTGGAAAAATACTTTGCTCCTTGCAGTTGATCAAACAGATCATCAATTCTAGGCAAAGGGTAGCGGTTCTTCACAGTGAGTTTGTTCAGTTGTTGATAGTCAATGCATAGACGCATTGACCCATCCTTCTTCTTGACAAATAAGACCGATGCTCCCCACGGAGAGACGCTCGGTCTGACAAACCCCTTGTCCATGAGCTCTTGTAGTTGCTCTTTCAACTCCTTCAACTCAGCAGGAGCCATCCTATATGGTGCTTTTGAAACAGGCTCCGTTCCCGGTGCTAAGTCAATGGCGAATTCTACTTCTCTCTCTGGAGGTAATCCAGGCAACTCTTCTGGAAAGACGTCGGCGAAGTCTCGCACAACTGCTATCTCAGAGATGACGTTCTTTTCTTCCTTGTCCTCCTTTAAGAAAGCCAAGTATCCACTGCAACCCTTCCTGATCATTCGCTCGGCCCTTACTACTGAGATCAGTGGCATATGTGATGACCTCACTCCTTGAAATCGAAATGATCTTATTGTGTTGGGTCTGAAGATGACAACCTTGTTCTTGCAATCGACCGTTGCACAATGCTGCACCAACCAGTCCATGCCAAGGATCACATCAAACCCTTGCATGTCCAGCAGTATCAACTTTGCCTCCAATTCATGCACATCCAGGTCTCGAATTGCTACGATGATGAATTTGCAAGCTAGCTCTGTGTCCACTAACTCTCCAGTCGGAATAGACACAGATAGGATAAAATCCAACGCCTCTGGAATAATCTTCATCCTCTTGGCAAATCGTGGAGTGACGAATCAGTGGGTAGACCCTGGGTCTATCAACACTCTAGTGTCATATCCAACGAAACATCCTTTCTCATATACAGTTAGTGTACCTATAATATACATACATACATACAATAATTTACATATCAATTTATACCCCTAATTCACCTATAAATTCAGTGTTTAGAAAAAGAAACTACACTAATTCCTAATGAATGCACCTTCTCTATCTAAAATTTTCAGGGAATTGACAACTCTTTATTTAAATGAAAATCTCACCTTGGATGATGTCATGCACGTTCTCTGCTTCCTAAGCAGTGACTGCATAGGCTCTTCCATGAATGACCGGCTTCCGTGCTTGAATGGGTCGTGGTGCTGCAACTGAAGCCCTCTTCCCTTTATCAATCTCGGGGCAATCCTTGATTGAGTGGCCCACCTTACCACATCGAAAACAACCCCTGGTTCCCACTCTGCAATCCACGGTCCTATGAGGCTTGCCACACTTGGCACAAATCTCTCGAGGTGCGAAAGAAACTGTACGAGAACCCTGTGTGACGGTAGCACCAGTAGACATGGCAGGGCTCTCATAGCGTAAAGGTCTCCCCGACGCAAGTAGTGGAAATCTCTGTTTGGTTGTGCTGCTGTGTCGGTCTTCTGAAACCCCCTTGGAACTATGGTCTCTAATTTTGGGCGACGAACCTCAGCTTTTTATTCATCGGTTCATAGTTCCCCATTCTTCCTTGATCTGTGTTTCCCTTCTGTTGCTCTCTCTGCCTATATCTATTATTATTCTCCACTTCTACAACAAGTGCTTTAATCATGACCTCTTCATAGGTCCTCAGCTGAAATGGAGCTACTCCTCCCCTAACTTCAGGCTTCAAGCCTTGCTGAAACCTCTTCGCCTTCATCACGTCGATAGCGACGTAATCCGGAGCAAAACGGGTGAGTCGTAGAAACTCCACTCCGTACTCTCTCACGCTCATCCTCCCTTGCACCAATTGTAGGAATTGAATCTCCATCTGATTCCTTATCACCTCTGGAAAATACTGTTTGTTGAACTCCTCAACAAACTCCTCCCAAGTCCAAAGCAACTCTGGGCTCTCCTGAGCCCTAGTCCGTATCACGGACTTCCACGAAGGCCCAACCTCCCCATCTAGCATGTAGGCTGCCCATCTAACACTCTCATCCTCTGTGCATGTCAGCATGCTGAATACCTTCTCCATTTCCATTAACCAATTCTCTGCTGCCATCGTGTCTGCCTGCCCAAAAAATGTAGGTGGTCTCATCCTCCGAAACTCAGTAAAAGATGAAGGCACAGGCAATGTAGGTCCTACAGGTGGTGTAGGTGGCTGCTGCATGAGCTGTAAAGGATGCGGCTTGTTGTGCCATGGCAGCTGCCATGGTCTCCATGGTTTGCATCATCCTTTGGCGCTCCTCTCTATCTTCCTGTCTTTCTCTCACCCTCTCCTGTTCTTGCTGATCTCGATCCTGACGATCTCGATCCTCATCCTCTTATTGTCTACTACTGCTGCCCCCTGGGGCCTCACTACCTCCTAAGGGTACTCGATTGGTAGGAGAGATGTAACCATCTCCACTATGTAAACTTCTCTGCTGGCCTCCTCTCAGTCGGCCTCTTCCCCTAGATGACATTGACGGCTACATTTGAAACTAAAGTTTTGTTAGCAGAAGTCCCTATGTTCTGACAAAAAGAATGATTGTTAGAATTGCTAAAAGAAATAGCTTTGATACCAACTATGACAGCCTGGATTTCAGCACCCCGAAACTCGTGCCATCGGTAAGATCATCTTGACCATGCCCCTTGGCTAAGCACGGAACACTGGTATATCAAGCAATAGAAATAAATTGAAAATGATAACAATAATTACGGAAATAATTTATTATTTAAGTACTGATCAAAAGACGGTTCTACCTTCATGCCCCTGCATGAATGGAGAACCGATCCGAACCATCGATGATTGCCAATCATCACAAATGGCTCGCCCCAAAAGAATAATCCCGACATTTAATTACATTGTTTAAGGAAAATTAGGCTTGACATACCAAGCCGTACCAAATAAGCTCACAAAACTCTCAAAGATGCACAACGGAGTCCTCTAGAAGAAGTCCTCAGGATGCGGCTCCAACTCATCACCAGGCACAAGGTCCGACTCACTAGGGTCAATGTCCCCTGATGCCTCAGCAGCAGCTAATAATGGACCTGCGACGAATAGTCTAAGGGGTGAGCTACATCCTAGCTCAATAGGGAACAAAACACAGTGAACATATAAATTAAAACTCACATGTATTCCATGATATGCTTATGCATGATGTGTCTCTATCGAGAAATAGTTGAAAAGGAATCACATTTTACTGGTGGTTTACACATGTCTTTTAATTAATCATGAATGACACTGAATAGGCCTAAAGCAAAACTTAACCTTTCAACTTAAGTAATCCCCGAGCAATATAGCATCGAGCCCCAATGAGATACCCTTCATCGCCATCTATATAGACAGTTTTAAATGTATTACCTGGGAATACAAATAGTACCCAAGCGCCTTTTCCCTGGGAATTGGTGGCGGGGTTTCAACTTATCTCAATTCAACACCCCTGAGGTGTGCTTATTGTGTACGGATAAGCCTCCGCACTGGCTTACGGTTTCGCTGCCGTATCGGTCACGGATATCCTGCCGCATCAATCGTGGGTATCCCGCCACGTCAGTGGGGTATCCTATCAAACCTCAAATAACAAAAATATCAAGTGCTTTACATATAGTTATTCTCCGTGTAAGTGTGGTATCTTATATCAGTTAGGCCCTATCAGACATTATTCAATCTTAGATACATCCCTGGGATGTGTCTATTCACTTGCATCACACCTGATGCTCTTATTACTTCACTTCCTCATCCCCTGGGGATGGCTCATTATTAGATGCTCTTATTGATGTCACTCACACACACTTTTCACAAAACTTTAAGTAATAAAACAGTTTTCAATTTGATTCTATAGCACTATATACATGCTCTTGTAAATTAAAGTACATGTTCAAGGTGTTCCCTACCTCAAGTCTCTGATAACTCAAAGCATCAAGGTCCCACGCGGCTCCTTGTGCCCACGATCATACGTACCACCTATGGTACAACATAACACATGCAACACATCATTAAAGATGTAACAAGGAAGGTCCAAGACCCCCCGAGAATCTTGAACGCAAACTAAAAAGTCAACAAAATTTAAGTCAGTCGATTAATCAAAACTGATTTGATTAATCGATTACCAAAATCGATTAATCCAAAATCAAAATCGATTAACCGATTCCCAAAATCGATTAATCGAGGTCCCCATTCGATTAATCGAATCCCACATCGATTAATTGAAATTCTCTACTCTATCAATTCGATTCTCAATTCGAGTAATCGAATTCCCAAAATCGATTAATCGATCCCAAATCGATTAATCAAAATCCCATTTCGACTAGTCGATTTCCCCAGGTCACTTTCCTCCAGCCACTGGAGTTCACTGGAGGCTCTCAGTCGATTAATCGACACCAAAATCGATTAATCGAAATCCAAAGTCGATTAATCGAAACTCAATTCGATTAATCGAATTCGGGTTATTTGACTTTTCAACTTCTTGGCAAAAATCGTTTAATCGAAACCCAATTTCGATTAATCAATTTGGCCAGATTCAGCCCCCTTCTGGGCTGATCTTCCAAATTCTTTCCTACTCTTTTTCCTTCATTTTTCTAAGCACTTAATCTATCATTTTAAACATTCTTGACTGAATTTAAACCTCTATAACCTATGCATTTAATTTAAAATTATTTACCTTCAATCAATCTCAAATTGATTGGATCTAGTGGTTGGAAAGGCTAGGGTTCCAGCTTTAGTTCTAGAGAATCCCTCGCGTCAAATCTGGCATTAATTGCTTGAATCCCCCTTCCAATCACCCACAATAACTCCTTGCATTAACTATGCTCTCCTTCTCTCTCTCTCTCTTCTTTACTCTCTCTCAACAACAAAACAAAAGATAACTAGGGCTATTAAACCCTTTTATCTCCCCTCCAACCTGTGTGTTGAGCACATACACCAGAAGTAGGTGTATGTGACTCCAGATTTTGTCACATTCTATGCATTCACTTAAATTCTCACATCTCATCCGTTCATCTTAACCTACGTCAACTCGTGAATTCTTACATGGTTAAACCTATGACCAGTCGGGCACGAATCTCGAGGTCACTATTTAACGCATAATTTTCAAGATATTACAATGGATTTGATGAATCGGGTGTTTAAACTACACCTGGACTCTTGCGTCGTAGTATTTGTCGACGATATCCCGATCTACTCCAAATCGAAGAAGGATCATGAAGAACACTTGAGAACCACTCTACAAACTTTGCGTAAATACCAACTATACACCAAGCTCAGTAAGTGCGAGTTTTGGTTGGAAAAAGTTAGCTTTTTGGGATATGTCATCTCAAAAGAGGGTGTCACGATGGATCCAGCTAAGATCGAGGCTGTAGTACAATGGGAACAACCCAAGACGGTGATCGACATCTACAGTTTTCATGGTCTGGCTGGGTATTATAGGCATTTTGTTGAGGGATTTTCAAAGATATCGGGACCGCTAAAGAGACTCACAGGAAAGGATGTGAGGTTCGAGTGGAATGACGCGTGCGAAGCAAGCTTCTAAGAACTAAAGAAGTGGCTTACTTTAGCTCTAGTACTTGTAATTCCTTCAGGCAGTGGGGGTTTTATGGTTTATAGTGATGCTTCTCATAATGGGTTAGGCTGTGTGCTCAACCAATACAGGAAGGTCATTGCTTATGGGTCGAGGCAGCTGAAAGATCCCGAGAAGAGTTACTTGACCCATGACCTCGAACTAGCAGCAATTATATTCGCATTGAAGATCTGGAGACACTATTTATTGAGGAGACCTTTGAGATCTTCACTGACTATAAGAGCCTCCGATACTTATTCACGCAGAAAGAACTGAATATGAGGCAACGAAGGTGGGTGGAGTTCCTCAAAGATTACGATTGCTCCATTCAATATCACCCAGGCAAGGCTAATGTGGCAGCAGATGCTTTGAGTCGTAAGGGTTTCGCTCAGTTAGCTAGCCTTGTGATGAGAATGTATAGGTGGAAATTGTTTGAAGACCTGACATTGTATGATGCGAACATTGAAGTACAAGCTTCCGTGACTCTTTTGGCCAATATTTCAGTGAGGCCAACAATTTTTGAACACATTCATGAGTTACAAATGAAAGACTCCAAGTTGGTCAAGATTCGACAATAGGTGATTGAAGGTACCAGTCCGGATTTCTCTATCAGGGAGGATGGTTCCTTATTATCCAAGGGTAGCCTCTGTATTCCAGTTGATGTCGGTTTGAGGCAAACTATTTTAGATGAAGCTCATAAGTCTAAATACGTGATTCATCCTTGTAGTACCAAGATGTATCAAGATATGAGGAAGAGCTATTGGGGGAGAGGTCTGAAACGCGATATCACTGAGTACCGGTCACGATGTTTGACATGTTAGTAGGTGAAGGTCGAATATAGACACCTTGCTAGATTATTGCAACCTCTACCTATCCCTAAATGGAAATGGGAGTCAATCTCAATGGATTTCATTGTGAGGTTGCTACGAACAGTGAAAAGGAATAACGCTATATGGGTTGTCATAGATAGACTGACGAAGTCAGCTCACTTCTTGCCCTACAACACTATGTATATGACAGGAAGACTCGCGGAACTTTATATGAAGGAGATTGTGCGGTTGCATGGCATTCCTAGCAATATTGTCTCTGATCATGACCCATTATATATTTCAAAGTTTTGGCAGAAATTTCAGGAAGGTATGGGCACTCGTTTGGATTTTAGTTCGACGTTCCATCCGCAGACCGATGGGCAGATGGAACAAGTAAATCAAGTGATCGAAGATATGCTCAGGGCGTGTATGCTGGAGTTGCAAGGATCGTGGGATCAACAACACCTACAATTTATCGAGTTTGCATACAACAATAGTTTTCAAGCGAGCATTGAGATGGCGCCGTATGAAGCTCTCTACGGAAGGCGATGCATTCCTAGCAATATTGTATTTGATCATGACCCATTATATACTTCAAAGTTTTGGCAGAAATTTCAGGAAGGTATGGGCACTCGTTTGGATTTTAGTTCGACGTTCCATCCGCAGACCGATGAGCAGGTGGAACAAGTAAATCAAGTGATCGAAGATATGCTCAGGGCGTGTATGCTGGAGTTGCAAGGATCGTGGGATCAACACCTACCATTTATCGAGTTTGCATACAATAATAGTTTTCAAGCGAGCATTGAGATGGCGCCGTATGAAGCTCTCTACGGAAGGCGATGCAGATCGCCTATCAACTGGGAAGAAACTGGAGAGAATTTTATGTTAGGTTCGGAAGTTCTTGAAGATAATGCCATGATCATACGTATGATTCGAGAGAGGCTTAGATTTGCTCAGAGTAGACAGAAGAGCTATGCCGATGTCAAACGGACTAGCCTAGACTTTACCGTGGGCGGTCATGTTTTTGTGAAAATATCACCCATGAGGGGTGTGATGAGGTTCGAAAGGAAGGGAAAGTTGAGTCCCCGTTACATAGGACCCTTTGAAATCTTGGTCAAGTCGGTGAAGTGGCTTATCGTATCGGGTTGCCTTCATTATTTGATCGCATGCACAATATCTTTCATGTCTCTATGCTCAGGAAGTACGTAAAGGACCCTACACATGTTTTGGGGAATCAACCCGTTAAGCTGCACGAGGACATGACTACGATTGAAGAAGCGACCCAAATTTTGGATTGAAAAGAATAGACTTTATGCACTAAAATCATCCCTTTAGTACTTATCAAGTGGGGAAATCATTCGATCAAGGAAGCGACTTGGGAAAGAGAGGCTGAAATTAGGGAACTCTATCCCCATTTGTTGAGTAACAGTAGATGAGCACAAGTCCGAACCTTGTTTTGTAGTTATAAGTTGGAATTTACATATATGAGAGAAAATGTGTACTAATGTATTGAGATTTGTTTTATATTTATAAGTGTCTTGAAAATTTATTTGTTTGTACTTGTGGGTCAAACTCGACGACGTATAATCTGAGAGCTACTACCAAATTGGTGGAGCTACCACTTAGTTCATGGATTGGCAAACCATGCGAATGATCTAGGCATAGCGTGATCAAACACGCTGTGGATGGTCATTTTTATTTTTATAACTCGAGGATAATTATTAAACGAGTTAAGGGACAGTACACACAACCTCCCCATAATTTTTGAGAATTTTGTTCGATCAAAATCGAATTTCGTTCGATTGAATTTCAATAGGATTAAGGCTTCAGAGTTGCCAGAAAGTCATTCGATCGATTCTCAAATCGTTCGAACGAAATACACAGACCAGTAAGAAGTTTAGGCAGTTGCCAGAAACCGTTTGATCGATTTTTCAAATCATTCGAACGAAATGCTTAGGCCAGTGGAGTGCAAAATAGTATAAGACTCAACTTCAGAAAATTGTTCGATCGATTTTTAATTTCGATGGAATGGAAATTTTGAAACCACATTAACTAATGTGATTCGTTCGATCGAATTTCACATCCGTTTGAACAAATTTTTGGGACTTGCATTAATGACTGAAAACCGTTCGAACGAATTGGAAAATCGTTCGATCGATTTGGCAAACTATATATGTTTGGGTTTGATTTTTTTTGCCATTCATTCGAACTCCACCCATTTTTTCTTCTTTTCTTTCTACTTGTGAGAGTTCTAGGGTTTGTGGGGGTCTCTGATTATTCGTTGTTTCTGGCCATTTCAAGCTACTAGCCACACGCAACACTTGTTCGAGGCATCAAGAGGTAACTATTAACCTCTATTTTGATCTTTTGACTGCCCATTTCCTTCTTATTGTCAGATTTGTGGAAATAGGGCTTAAACCCTTGACCATAAACCCTAAGTTTCTCGTTAATTTATAATGTTCCCCAAGAATCGCCAAGCCACAGGGAGTTCAGCACCGAAGAAACCCACTTCGGGTTCATCTTCGCAACAACCACCGAAGAAACCACCTACGGGTTCTTCATCGGCACCACCTACACACGCACCACCTCCACCACTACCACATGAATGACCGAATGAATGGTGGTCTGACAAAGACTTTGAACTCGAGTGGATAATTGAGCCTAAAACTTTGCCAAGCGCACTAAGACAAAGTGGGCTTTCGACTATATTTCCACCATGGTTTTGACGGGAATCCTTCGCCCATGCAAGGACAGTTATTACCCTAAAATAGTCCGACTATTTTATCAGAACATGGAACTGATCAAGGACCTGACCATTCTCAGGACCAAAATTGATAATCAGCCTTACAGGTTCACATTTGATGACGTGGTCGATGCCTTGGAATGTTTCCACACTTATAATCACAAGGATATTTCCCTCGCTGAGCCTTTTCCGGCCACTCTCGATTATAAATATGTCATGGCTGGGATGACCCATGGAAGAATGGGTTCGGGTCACTCGATTAAACGTGTCGACTTACCGTGCAAACTTTGGATGCTCGATTCAATCATTCAGTGTAATTTATACCCTTTAAGACATAAGACTAAACGAGTGGGTGAGGTCCAAATGGCACTCTTTGCGGCCTTCAGTGGCCGATGGTTTAATGCGCCCAAGATGGTGCTGGAGGGGATGAAATATGCCCGTCAGAATATGCTTGAAAACGGCAAGAAGCCCGTCGATGACATGCCATATGCCCGCCTAATTTCCCTAATGATTGAGGATTATGCGGGAGGTGATATGTGCACTCTCTCTCCCAATGAACCACGCCTCACGGGTAATGTTCAAACATTCACCATGCTTGATTGGAATCAAACCTACGTAAAGTTGATTAAGAAACTGCTCGTCGAAGAACCACCTCAACCGAAACCACAAGCTCCGGATCAGCCAGCACATGACACTCCTGTTCATGATGAGCCTGCTGCTACTTTTCCATTGCAGCAACCTATTCGACGCTGTGCTCAGACGCCCGTCCAACCACCGCCTGAAGGTGTTCTTGCGCCGACTATTGCTGATCTTTATGCCTTGTTGGAGGCCAACACGCAGCAAATGGCAGAGAATAACCACCTTCTCAATTGACGCCTCGACTACTACGATGCATTGCATGCCGAGATGTGCTTTATGTATCCGACTGATTATCTCCAGCGTATGGCAGCAGCGTAGGCCTGGGTTCCGGGGGCGTCGACTTCGGGTGCGGGGCAGCATGGTGATGGTGGCGATCCGCTTGGCGACGAGGAGTCTTGATGGCTGTTTTTCTATTGGCGTCCTATATATATATTTTTTTGGTGTAAAAACTTTGTTTTTGGATATGTAATACTTTTTGGCCAACAATTGTAAATTTTAACACAGGTACCTAGGGACATGGGTCCTCTTGAAAAATTGTGGCATGGTTGCCACTCTGACCTATGTGCATAACTTTTTGGATAGTTTCATATTTAAATATGGTTATCTTTTGATATGGGCCATTTGTAGTCATTTACTTTGTAGAATGCATGTGTTTCTTGCCGGATGGGTGTTTGCACAAGTCCATTCTATGCTATGGTTTTCTTCTTCCCACTCTATGCTTTGTGATGTAAACCTCTATTGTTATGGATGAACTATGCGCTGTGTGTGGGCTCCCATGCCAGGGTTGGGGGGGGGGCCTTGTGTATAATTTTCTCAGACGAAAATTCCCAAGGAGGGGTGACTGTAATGTCTCGAAAATTTCATACTTAAATAGCACACCTCGGAAGCGGACCAATTGGTCGCACCTTTGACCGAGTCAATGCTGATTTGATTGACTCTGTAGATCACATGTGAGATAAAGGGTATGATAAAAAAATCATTTAGTTGGACTATGTATCCAAGATAGTTACACATACATGTTAGTGAGTTTTAAGTATTTAACACCCTAGTTGAGTAGTAGGTGATAAGAAAAAGGGGACAAAGGAGATATTTCACTTGAATATGTAGTTGAGAAGAGGGAGAAAGAGAGTTAATGAGAGATTGATTTTTTGTGAAATTGAGAAGAGTGCAATGAATGCAAGTAGTTGATCTTGGCTCGGAAAGCTAGCCGATCGAGATCAGGATCGAGGTGAGGGTAGAGATTTGGGGGTTTGTGAGCTAAAGCTTGGAGCAAGGGAAATCCAACCATTAGATATAGTAAGATCCACTATTTCAAGTTTGTTTAGTTATTAGATAGAGTATCTAAACTATTTTGTATGAAAAATGGATGATGAATGGGATGGATGATGATGAGATGAGTTTAGAAGAAAAAACACGTTCAGATCTGCGAATGGGTAAATTGATCGAACGAAATTAGATTTTGTTCCATCGATTTTGACCAATGAGAAAATAAGGTGAAAAATGAGTTCTGAAGAAATCGTTCGAACGATTTTAGAAATTGTTCAATCAATTTGAGAACTGTGTGAACGATATAAAAATCGTTCAATCGGTTTGCCAAGGGACATAAATGAGATCGAATGGATTTCTGAGGAAATCGATTGAACGAAATAAATTCGTTAGATCGATTTTGGATTTCATTCGATCGATTTAAAAATCGTTTGATCGATTTTCCAAATCATTCGATCGATTTGGACAAATTCAGGTTTTATGGGGTTTTTCATATGAACTATTCATTTGTTGGGGTTAGGGTTCCAACCCAATGTTTTTACAATTATAGTAATGGGTTATATATGTTTGGCCAGGCCTAGTTTTACCAAACGTAATGATGGTTGAGTACGGCTCGGATTGAAGGGTCCGTGGATAGTAATCAAGTGAGAGGTAGGGAATATCTGAACTTGTACCCTTAATTACGAGAACATGTGTCTGATGATAGTATATGAATGCTTGATTCTTTAAAGCCGAGTTGAAATCAAAATGTGTTTTCTTTTTAAGTGAAGTTGAAATGTAAAATGTTAAAGTAGTGGTTGTAAGAAATGTGGTGTGCATACACAGATAAATGAGGAAATTAATGAATAAAAGAGTTCAACCATCCCAGGGATGCATATGTGCTATGGGCATCTAAAGGATGCAACAAAATAGGTGACATCCCAGGGATGTGGGGTGGATGTGAAGATCCACGAAATAGAAGGTCCATGAATGGGACTGATCAGGTTGAGAATTATTATATATTTAGCACATTCACACGGTGAATAACTATATATAGCGCACAATCGATTTAACATTTGTAAAATATCCAACTGACACGGCGGTATACCCGTGACTGACTCGGCAGGATATTCGTGACTGGTACGGCGGCCAATCTGTACACCAGTAGACATCCCAGGGATGTATAGTAGATACGTGCCCGTCGCCTACGAGAAAGGGACGTAGGTCAGTTTAAATGAGAGATAGTCTGATTAGACGACGATGGAGGGTATTCCATCGAGGCTCGATGCTATATTGCTCGGGGATTATTTAAGTTAAGCATTTAAGTCATGAGACCAGCCTGATTACAATCACAAGAACAATTTATGTCTGATGCCATGAGTAGAGTAATAAAAGCAGTCTATTTATTTTCTTGCATCTCAAACTATTTTAAATAAATTACATTGATGAATTCATTCATTAATTCTGTCATGATATATATATATATATATATATATATATATATATATATATGAGTAAGAAAGATGCACTCGTTCAGATATTGTCCCTATTGAGCTAGGATGTAGCTCACCCTTTGACTATATGCCATAGGATCTGTATTAGGAGCTACTTCTAGAGAGGTCAATCTTATGGATTCAGACTATATTCCAGGGGAGGAGTCTGAGCCCCCTCCTGAGAGATTCTTCTGCCCATGCGAGAGCACTGACCGTAGTTACGGCACTGATGGTTCGGGTTGGTTCTTCTGCCCATGCGAGAGCATGAGATTAGAACGATCTTTTGAGTACTTGTTTTGGTGTTAAATAGTTGAACTGGAGATTTTTTCTACTTTCGTTTGGTTTATGTTTTGACTATAGCTGTGGGATTGTACCAAGTGTTCCACTTACTATTTGGGGCACGGCCTCGAGGGTCGTGATGATGGCATGGGTTTCAGGGTGTCGAAATCTGGGCTGTCATACGCCATCTTAGGACAGTGAAAAGATAAGATTCCCTATGTAGTTTATTATGCGAGTCATACCTTAATTGAAGCACAAGTTAACTACACCACTACTGAGAAGGAACTTCTTGCTATCATATTTGTATTAGACAAATTTTGACCATATCTATTGGGATCTAAAACTATCATTTTTTTGGATCGCTCTGCCCTCAAATATGTATTGGCAAAAAAGGATGCCAAATCGAGACTAATCCGGTGAATCCTACTTCTGCAGGAATTTGACTTCAAAATAAAGGACAAGAAGGGAGTTGAAAATGTAGTGGCGGATATCTATCAAGACTTGAGATACCTCAGACCATTAGTGAAGAACCTCTCCATTATAACTTTCCTGACGAATAGCTTTTTTCCATACACGTAACAGTTCCATTGTATGTCAATATTGTAAATTATTTGGCAACAGGTAAGATCCCCCCAAACTGGTCTAATCAAGACATATATTTTCTTTGCCAATGTTAAATATTATATTTGGGAGGACCCAGACCTATTTAAAATATGCTCAAACCAAATAATCTGAAAATGTGTTCCCGACAGTGACACCCACAGTATCCTGCAATTTTATCGCACATATGCTTGTGGGGGCCACTTTGGTGGAAAGAAAATGGCTGCCAAGGTACTACAATCGGGATTTTATTGGCCATCATTATTCAAGGATGCTCAAAAATTCTGTCAGGCCTACGATCGATACCAGAAATCTGGTGTCAAGTCCCGAAGGAATATGTTGGCCTTACATCCGATTTTGGTCACAGAACCCTTTGATGTATAGGGCATAGACATTATGGGCCCATTCCCACCCTCATATGATTTTATTTATATACTTGTAGCCATTGACTATGTATCCAAATGGGTTGAAGAATCAGCCACAAGGTCTAATGATCATAAGGTGGTAGTCTCTTTTATCAAAGAAAACATATTTGCACGGTTTGGAATCCCACGGGCTATTATGAGTGACAGGGACAATCATTTTTGTAATCGGATTTTGAGAGTTTACTTAAGAAATACAGGGTTACACATAAAATCGCAACCCCCTATCATCCTTAGAACAGTGGTCAGGTGGAAGTTTCTAACCGTGAGATAAAATTTTTTTTAGAAAGAACCATTAGACCTGATAGAAAGGACTGGTCCCTAAGACTGCATGATGATCTATAGTCATACAGAATAGCCTACAAAACCCCCATTGGTATGTCACCTTTTAGACTAGTATACGGTAAGGCTTGCCATTTACCTGTCGAATTAGAGCATAGAGCTTTCTGAGCTATTAAAACACTTAATTTCAAACAAACTGCATGCGGTGAGCAACGGAAACTCGAACTTAATGAGTTAGAGGAAATTCAAAATGATGCCTATCAGAATGCTCGAATTTATAAGGCCAAAACAAAAGTATTTCACGATAAAAAATATTTTACAAAAGAGTTTTGAGCCTGGCCAACAAGTCTGGTTATACAATTCAAGGTTAAAACTATTCCCTGGAAAACTACTAAGCTGCTGGGATGGACCCTATAATGTCATAGAAGCATTCCCTCACGGGGCTGTCACTATTAAGGATCCCAGAGATAATCGTACATTTAAGGTTAATGGGCAGAGACTTAAACTGATAATGACTTTACAAGAAAATAAAATAGTGATCACAATGTCACTAAAGGATTTAGAGTATGTCTGATATGCCCTTGGCCAACTGTCGCACTACCGACTTAATTTTGCGTATAGTATAATACTACATATAGAAAACTTTAGAACTAAATGCACGAGCACGAGCAATTGTGCTAAGTACGATTTCTTGAACAAAGCTCTCTCCAGTGAATAATTGTAGTAATTACGATTGTTGAGATACACCTACACATTTATGAATGGCGCGACCTTCATACAAAAAGGCATCGCCACAATTCACGCTGCACTGACACGTCCTTCACCATTAATGGGTATACCAACCGGTTTGCATTCTTCAACATTAGCCATAACTTCCATAACTATTGAATGTTCACAGTCCGGATTCTATATAAATAGGAACTTACATCTCTAGTACCTTTATCCCATTCTCTCTGCATCCTCTTCCATTACCAACCTTCTCGCCATGACGAAACAGCTGAGTTGGGCCAAAAATTTATGAGGCATTTGATAGGCTCCTCCAACGAGAAGTCAATGAAATCTCCGCCCTCATTGACGAAAAGAGGCGATTGATCAATGAACTCATCTCTCTCCTTCTAAACTAGGAGAGAATGACGATACACCACCTCCATCTCCTAACCGGCAGAAAGCTTCGCCATCTACACCCCCACCATCTTCTTAAAGTTTTTCTTTTCTGTTGGACACACCCACCCCTGGGTTGTGTCCCTACCTTTTTGTTCTAGGTGGCATCATTTTGAAAAAGCCGAGGACCGATCTTTCTCGAAGATTTATTCTTTGATGTTGCTGCTAGTGTCTTAGTCTAGTGTGTGTCTAGATTTTTCCTAGGATTCTTTTGTAATTAGTTTTCTTTCCATGTTGATGTAATTAGTTTATATATATGAAAAATATTTTTTCCCTTTTGCTGTTTTTGCTTTTTTTTAACAGTGCTACTAACATCTAACTTTCTCTATTCAAATCGGAAGTATTTTTCTCCCAAGTTTGGGAGGGAAAGATTTTTGAATTTTTTTTTTTTTTTACAGATTATATACCCGATTACTAACATAGTAGTAAAATACAATAAAATTTTTCTGTATGTCCCCTATTTTGCACAATGAGGACATTGTCCTATTTAAGTTTGGGGGGGATACAAACTTTTGTTAGTTTACTTTTTATTAGTTTATTAGTTAGTTTACTTTTTATTAGTTTATTAGTTTAGTTTTTGTTTAAAATTTATTATTTTACAAAAAATATATTTTTTGGTTAATCATTATATGCAAATTATGAAAAATATAAAAATATGAATTTCTTAGCAAACCATCATAGTAGTAGTTCCAAAATCAAAATAAAGATAGTTACAATTCAAAGCAAAGCATCACTAGAACACTGTATCAGAAGAATATTTGAAACTATACGATTAATTTGAACTGCAAAATATTTTAGATTATAGTTTCAAAATCATATAGCCAGTGAGCTATATAGCCTATTCCTCTTTATTCTGAGAGAAAGAGAGACTGTTTTTATTCATGTTGTGCAACTGTGGGATTTTTGACGATCCCGTCACGACGATGCGCTCTCTAATAAAAATATAGAATCGCCACCCAGAGCTTTTGGTATCCCGAGAAACCTAGATCATTTTTATAAACACCAAAGCGCCACAAATATGACTCTGAATCCGGTCCACACCAAAGGCTCTTTGGTAGGGGCTTCGGTTATCGATTGGGAAGGTAATAGGAACCCAATAAACCTGCTTAATGAGGTCTTTACTAATAGCCAAAATAAAAATAATATAAAAGAAAAGAAAAAGACTTCATGTTACCCAAAGGGTCCTAAAATTCTATTTGTGCCCCTCCATTCCTATCGAAAATTTGACGGCGTAACGGCACAAATGAGAGGATAGAGGAATAACCGAGAAGGTAGAGGAATAGAGAGGAGAGTCGGAGCTCTCGAGCCATTATTGTACCACTGTGGAGCCTTACATTGGTTTGCTTTGGTGAGCTTTTGAAGGCTTGTATGATGAGAAATGGGCTTCTAACTCCTATGGCTTGATAGCTAAGAGGTAGAGAGGGAAGGCTGAGGGGTAACACACCTCTAACCTAGAGCTTTTGGGTGAAATGCTAAGGTCTAAAGGGATTTTTAAAATTCTTAAATTTGTATGAGAATGGTGCACTAGAGGAGAGAGAGAGAAGGGATTCCTTAATCTCTTAATTGTAAATTTTTTCAAGCCATTTGCAAGGCGGGGGGTTGGTGCGCGCTTTTTCTGGGTTCCTCTCGGTCCCCGTTGAATCAGTGGCTCCAATTCTGTTCAAGTGGACTCTAGCAATTCAGTGTTTAGAATGTTAGAAGTAAAGGGTTTTCTAGGAAGGTTCGTAGTTTGTTGCGATCGCCAGCTGCAGATATTTAACGACGCTGCAATACGTCAATGATCACGCTTTAGAACGGGTGTGGGTTACTTCTTTACTGAATCGTCTACCTGCGAATGCCAGTAGCTATGTCTTTTCTTATAATTTAAATAGTTTAATATTTCTTCCCTTCCCCTGTTATTATTGTAGTTCTAATCAGTTTAGACTTTCCAATTCTCTTGTGAGTTTAGTTATGTGGGAATTTATTATGGTTTATTTAATTTAGTATTCTAATTCTATCCGGAGTCTAATTAATTTTAGTTTCCTAGCACTATTAGAATTCTAATTAATACTACTAAAAGTTCAATTAATATTGGTCTCCTAATTGTACTAGGAATGCAGGTGTATTAATTTTAATGAAACTTTAATTAAACCAAGCATGCTAGTTATATTGAAATTCTAAGTAGAGCAAGTATACTAGTTGTACCAGAATTCTAATTGAAATGGAGAACTAGTTTTACTAAAACTCTAATTTTAAGCAATGAATTATTTTTTATATGCATAAAATTAAAAAAATTTAATTGAGGGAAACAAACTAATTTGATTAAAATTTTGATTAGAGCAATGAATTGACTATACTTGAAATCTAATTAAAGCAATGAATTAATCATACTGAATTCCAATTAAAATAAAGGATTGATTTAACTAGAATTATAATCAAAGCAATGAATTAATTATACTAAGATTCTAATTGAAATAAAAGGACTGATTACTGATACTGGGGTCTAATAAAGTGAGGAATTAACTATGCTAGAATTATCTAATTAAAATAAAGGAACTAATTCTATTGGAGTTCTAATCGAAGCAATTATTCTAAGGATTTAATTAAAATAAAGCATGTAAATTGACTATACTAAAATTCTAAGAAGAAATTATGGAACTGATATTATAACCCTAATTAAAGCAACTAAGTAATTGAAAAAAAAGGGGTTTGGGCCCGCTATGTTAAGGAGGATTGGCCTCGTTCCCGAGTACCCTCCATAAGCTCTCTTGGGCAAATCAGATGGCTGAGATTAAAGATAAATTAGATTTAGGATTATAAAATAGTATTTTTGGATTTTTTAGAGTCGATTTTGGAGTAATAATTATGAATGAAATTGAGAAATTAGAATTATAGAAACTAAAATTAATATTTAGGATTTTTAGAAATATTAAACTAAGAAATTTGAATTTAAATTAAATTCTAGGACTGAATTCGAGTCCGAAATCAAAAAATTAGATTGTATGATTAAAGACTGGTTCTGGAATCCAAGGACTAGAACCAGAAATTAATGATAGGACTAGAAATTGAGATTTTAGAATGGAATTAAAGCCTAGGGTCGGTAAATTAGACTGTCGGATTAAGGACTAGTTCTAAATTCAGAGAACTAGAACCAGATATAAAAAATTTGCGGTCTAAAAAGGGTGCTACGGTCTCGGACTGAAAATTAAAACCTATAATTAAAACTAAGAGAAAGATCCTAAGTTTAAAACTAAGATTTTTACCTAAGAACGGGGCTACGGAGAGAAACCTCAAAGATTCTGCGCTTGAATTTCAAAATCATGGTTAGGTTGCTCTATGTGCTCATTCTCAGAGTTCTCTAGTTTCGGAATCCCAAAAAAGTCCGTTCTCTCTCGCTCTCCTCCCTTTTTTTTGAGTTGAAATTAAAAAGAGCTTTTATAGGTTTTTCGTCAATTAAACTCTCTGTTTCAGGCGTTTAATAAAATTGCGCGCTGGTCTCCCGGTGCTTAATCGCTTTGAGTCGGTCACCGACTCAGTGAGCGACCAGTTGACTTGCTCAACGAGTTTCCTAGTCCTAATAGCGTTAGAACTAATTGCGCATCCATTTTGGGGTGCGTAATCTAATTAAGCGCCACTCTCAAAACATTTAATTGAGGAAGCTTAGGGATCAAGGACGATGAGGCTAGGCCACGCGTAGGCCAATTGCGTGTCAGTAATGGGCACTCAATCCAATCACGCGTCTCATGATAGACGCGTGATCGAGTCTCGGAGTAGTCTGGGAAAGGGAGTCTGGTCTGGAAGAGGGACTGATTACACGCAGGTGATTTGGCATGCAATCAAATTGCATGAATGGTTTTAGGCGCGTAATTTGGGGTTGTTCAGGTCTTGGTCGGGCTTGAAATGCCAGGTTACTGTTTCAGCCTATATTTCGACTATATACTATTATTTCAGTATATAGTCTCCCTACATTGGGACCTGAGCCGCAGAGCTATTATTTTAGCCTGTGTTCAGCCATGTACTATTGTTTCAGTGCATGGTTCCCACGTTAGGGGTATGGGGCCTGAGCCACAGAACTATTGTTTCAGCCTGTGTCCAGCCATATACTATTGCTTCAGTATATGGTCCCACATTAGGGCTAGGGGTCTGAAATGTGAGACTATTGTTTTAGTCTGCATTCTGACTATATACTATTGTTTCAGTATATAGTCTCCCTACGTCAGGATCTGAGCCACAGAGCTATTGTTTCAGCTTGTGCCCAGCCATGTACTATTGTTTCAGTGCATGGTTCCCACATCAAGGGTATGGGGCCTGAGCTACAGAACTATTATTTCAGCCTGTGTCCAGCCATATACTATTGTTTCAGTATATGGTCCCACATCAGGGTTATGAGGTCAAAGGTTGACCAAAAAAATTTGTATATTCTGAGAGGGCAAAATAGGGGTATCTACAGATGCCCCTCTTCGACGTACTCTTGCGAAGTAAGAACGCGTTGAAGAAGTAGACACCACTCATTCGAGGTGTCTTCTCGTTTCTCTTGGCAAATCACAAATGTGAACTGGGGATGTTGACATGACATGCTTGGCTTTCTTATCTATTAGCGCAAGCTAAAATAGAGCATTTGAAGGGCAAATGGTAACTATCGAAGGGCACATTCCGAGTCTGTAGGTGCATGGCGCATCCTGCCGTATGGCGCGAGCTAACAGAGGGATTTTATGCAATTGAGGTGCCGGTGCATCAATCAAATGTCTAAAATAAGGTCTAGGGACCAATAATAATGATATGAAGTATCATGTAATATCGAAGGCTTTTATAAGTCATGTCAAACCGGGCGCGTCATTGTTCACACCAATGTGCGTCAGGCATTCCTTTTCCAATAGGCGTTTGTAAGTTCTTCGAGTAAATATGCTCAATGTTTAGTTTTCTAAGGGAATGGCCGATTTGGGCTGGTAATTGAGGTGGGGGTCTTGTGAAGTGTGCTCAATTGAATTCTATGCAGTAGCGCGTGCTCTTGATTCATCTGGAGTCAGCCTATAAGTTGAGAATTCTAGTGCTAATGTGTTTAAATAAATAATTTTACATAGTGGAGTGTGCGCTTGATCCAATTCTGTGCAGTGGGATATCCGCTTGCTTACAAGTTCAGGGGTCTTAGGAGTTAAAGGTCAGGTTTAAGTGTAATTTATTATGCGCGGGTGATGGGGTGCTTAATCAATTTTTTTTTTTGTATTTAAAGAAAGGTGAGTTGGGTCTATTTATCTTGTTGTTTTATTCTTCTTTTCTTCTCTCTTTTTTTTTTTTTTTTAGTAAGGGGATTTTGAAAATTCAGGGGTTTTGAAAATTTGAAATTTTAGGGATCTTAACTTAAGATCAATTCGGTGATAAAATAGCAGAAAACGTTGCTTCCGAGACGTCGCTGAACAGATCCACTAGTACGAGATTTGTGGACCTGACCGTTATTATGGTTGTCAAGATGACATTTGGCATGCTGGATACTCCGTCTAACCTTCTCGACGAGTACTAATGATTGTCTCTTATGGGAGGACTACAGTGATTCGCGAGTCGAGAGAGACGGATTTTGAAAACATTTGACTTAATCATAGCTAACTATATATTTACGAGAAATATCGAGTAAAACAAAACAAAAGTGGGTAGTACTTACCCGGGGGTGATACTTACCTAGATTGTGCATAGCTTGTATGGTCTGGTGGTGCCGTAGTTTCGCAATGGGACTTTGGAGATTTCTTCTCTTCAGGTCTGTTGTGGCAGGGCTTGGTAGTTATGATGTGATGTCTTGGGAGAAATGACATCATGACGGGACCTGGGAATTATCCCTTTCTTTGGCTGCTTGTTGGGTGAGTCCTGGTGGGACGTCGGGATAAATTTGGGAGAGAGTGCCCTTTGCCCAATCTTTTCCTCTTTTCATCATACGGCATGGCATGTGCTGTTTGAGCCTTTATTTTTTCAGGTAGTGATGTTCGCGATGGGATGTCGACTGAGCGTAGTTAGCGGTGGCATGCTTGCATTCTCGAGAGATTTACTTTCGACTTCTTGCGATGGGGCATGAGGGTATGGTTAATTTATTATGATGGGATTGGATATTGAGGTGATATCGCATGTGTACACGTTATCGCGATGGGGATGGGTGCTTTCGATGCTTCCTTCTCATGCAAGAATGTGATAAGACGAGTGAATTTTAATCAAAGTGTGATGCAAAGTCAGGCATTGAACACCTATTTTAGGTCGCTTAATACGATTGCGCACCTATTTTCAGGGGTGTGATCTCAGGCTTGAGGGCCCATTTATGCAGATGTAATTGTGCGTGTGATTGTGTTATGCGCTATAACTGTAGTGCGTGATCGAAGCGTCACCAGGTTAGTGTATGGGTGACCTTTCAGGTCGTGCAACAACAATGTGTCGTTTGATAAATTTGCGTGGTTCATGGAGTGCACGCGATGGGAGCGTCGCACGGTTGGCAGGGGCAATGGCTTATTTGTGCACTTTAGTTAAGGTGCACGTTTTGGATTATGCGCATCATGTGTGACGCGTGATTTGGTTAAGCATCTGTGCTCTGGCGCGTGATTGAGTCCGTACTCTATATAAGTGAGGAAGCCTTCATTTAGTTTTTATTCTCTGATTTAGTCTTGAGTTTTTACCTTTTTCTGGATATCTTGTGTTCTGAAATTCATGTTTTAGTGCCATTGGGCAATCTAACCGTCCGATTGGAATGCCGTTTCTTCCTATATTTGTTATTTCACATGATCTCTGTCCTGAGGTGATGCTCGTGGATGACGTTATTCTAGGAGTAGGCGGTATTGAGACTGAAGGTGCTAGTCTTCACATTGGTCCTTTTTAGGGAGCAGTGAAGGCAGCGTTGAGGAGGCGACAGTGGAGGAGGTGAAGATAGCGGAAGAGAAGGAGTAAAAAGTGGAGGGATGTGTTTCCCAATCAATTATTCCTGAAGCCTCCGATTGGACGCTCAGAGCGGAATTTGCTCCTCGCTTCGTCTCAGTTTTGAACCTAGTCTTCATTTTGGGTTAGGTTAAAGTTTTAAGTTTTCATTTTGGGTTGTAAATTCAGGAGGTATACCTCCGGTGATACTTGTAAAACTTTTGATTTATGAATAAAGAGGCATTTTTTTATTTTATCGTGCTTGTTTATTCGTTTAAACTTATTAGTGGATTAGTTGGATTTATCTGATTTGTTTGACTTATTTCAGGATTTAGTTTAGCTTGGAGTTCAGTTTATTTTATGGGGTTTATTTAGAGGGTTTACTTGGTTCCGATGGGTTTGGTTGGGGCATTTTTCTTAGTGGGGTCCCAAACAATTTAGGGTTTCATTTTTTAGAGTGAAGTTTAATGTATTTTGTTCTAGTCTTTTGTTTGACTTTAGGTGACACTTGTTAAAAGGTGTGAGTTTTCCAAAAGTTTTAGATGGGTGCTAAGTATTCAAATCTTATCAGCTTATTTACTTTGCTTTGGGATTTGTGTTTCCTTGAAGGGGTAGGTGTTGTGTGATTATTGGTTCATCTGAGTTTGTCATAGATTGTAGTCTTTCAAAGGGGTATGTGTTTGGTTTAGATTTAATTAGATTGGAAGGGTTTAAAGGTGTGACACTTGTCACTTAGTAATTTAGGACATATAGTTTATAAATGTGTGAGCTAAAAGTTTTGGGTTCTTGTTGTTTTGAATTTTATTCCAAGTTTGGGATTAAAAGTTTTGGGTATTTTTTATTTTGGGCTTTCAAAGGGGTATGTGTTTGGTTTAGATTTAATTAGATTGGAAGGGTTTAAAGGTGTGACACTTGTCACTTAGTAATTTAGGAGGTATAGTTTATAAATGTGTGAGCTAAAAGTTTTGGGTTCTTGTTGTTTTGAATTTTATTCCAAGTTTGGGATTAAAAGTTTTGGGCATTTTTTATTTTGGGCATTTTCTTGTTCATTAATGTCTTTTCTTCCTTTCTTTTTTGTATCCCGAGTGTTGGACCTGAAGAATTGTGTTTGTTGAGTGGATTATTGAGAATGGACGGGATTGGAAATGCAGGGTAGCAGTCGAATTGCTGTCATGCTAAGGAAAGAGGTAGAGGATAAAAAGGTGGTAGAAAGGAAACCCAAGGATAAGGAAGGGTCAGAATTCTCATGACCGATGCTTATTTTTTCTCGGTAGGTTATGCGGATTCAATGTTAGTTGCTCTCCCTTGTTATGATTTCCAAGGTAAGTTTCTAAGGGTGGATCCTGCAGGTCCTGGGTGGCTTTCCATGAGCCATTCTTTCTTTTTTGCGGGCTCGGGGCAAGGGGAAGAGGTTATTACGGCTAGAATTCATTTAGGGTGCTTCCCCACCTCTGAGCTTCTCCGAGATTTTTAGTTTCTCGAATAAATTTAGATTCAAGAATTGCCTGAACGGGCTATTTTTTTGTTAGTTTCTTGTTTCAAGTTGTGCATTCCGAGGGTATGCCCTTGGTGTATTTTGTAATTATTTTATTTATTATAAAGAGATTATGATTTTAATTTCTTTTGTAAATTGAGGTTTAGTTTATTTTGTAGCTTATTTGATTTGTTTTGAGTGTGAGGTTTACTTGTTTAATTTATTTATTTTGGATCGGGGCATGTTAGGAGCATTTTTTTTGTTTTGAGTTAGTTTGGGCCTAGTTGGAGTGTATGAATGATGGAGATATTTTTCTTGTTTAGTTTCGCCCTAGTTGGAGCAAGTTTTTTTGTTTAGTTTTGGTTGGAGTGTGTAAACGGTGTCGGGGCATTTTTTTTAGTTTGGTCTTAGTCTAGAGCATTTTTTTTTAGATATCGGGGTGCATATTTCTTTAAGTCTGGAATGTTTTGTATCGGGCTTAACAAGGGTGTGGTTTAGGCTAATAATTAGTGTTGGAGATCACCCAATTTAGGCCTGTGAACGTGCTGTCCTGGGCATTTTTTTTTTCTTTGTGTTTCTGGGGAATTGCAAGCTTCACTCCGAGCGCATAAATTAATTGCGCGCCAGAGGGTGAATGCTCGATCAAAGCGTCAAAACATCATTAAGCGCCAATTTCTGGTCGTTTGACCGATTTAAACGCATGGTACTAGGCTTGTGATTAGGGTGGTGGCTGGTCACTGTACGGGTGACCATTGACATTCACGTGCCACTGTGTGGACACTTAAAGCGATTATGTTCTTAGTAAGCTGTGCGCAACCAGATGGTCGGGTTGGTTTGAGCGGGCGACGATTAGGTTACGCGCTCAAGAACGGTCGTCTGATCCGAATTAAGCGCGGTGAGAGTGGCGCGTGATTGGTTTGAGCACATGAATTTATGCGAGTGATTTTGGCGTGTCCTATAAATAGTTCAAAACTTTTTATTTTTGTCGCACGATTCATTTTAGTCTTCAATTCTCTATTTCCTTATTTCTTTGTGCTCTAATTTCATGTTTTCGTGATATTTTGCTATTCGGCCATCCGTTTCAGGCACCGTTTCCTTCATTCTCTTTAGTTTTTTTAGCTCTTCATTTTAGGATGGAGGGTGAGAATATTGGTGGGTACGATCTTACTATTTTTGAGTGGGAGAGGATGTTAGGGGCAGAGATAGGTGAGACTTCCGAGGCTCGAACCGACATTATTGGGGAGGTGGTTAGAGAGTAGGTACTAGAGTTTGACCAGTCAAGGGTCAGGGAGGAGGTGCTCAAGATTGAGCAGGGGGATACATAGGCTGGCTTGTCAGCTTGGTGGGTCGGAGTTGAGGGCTACGGGTTCCTCGGCTGGGCAGTCTTGTCACACGTCCCATGATCGTGTCAGAGGTGATGCTCGTGAGGATTCTATTGTTCATGAGGTACTTGCGAGGTATCCTCCTTATTCATGATCGAGGCAATTTGTTAGTCAGGCGAATGAGGGGGATTTGTGGTAGGGCCTTGTCGTCTAGAGGTTCTGAGGACTCCAGGTGTTGGGATTGTATTTTCAGAGGACCAGTCTGCGGACCTCTGAGCTGATGATATCGGGGACAGTGGTGATCAACCATCCCAGCGGCAGCTTAGGGAGTAGGGCTGCATGTGTGTATTTTTGTATCCATGGTGTGTGTCTGTTGTATATATAGGGGGATGCCCCCAGTGATAAGTGTAAAAAGAAATGAAAATATTTTGACATGTATAGAAAGGATTTTGGTTTAGATGTACCTGATTGGCTCCTTTTCTTTTAGTTACCTCTTGCGTCTATTTTTGCTTTTTAGTTGCTTTAGAGCCATCGACCGTCATTGGGACTTGGATGCTTCCTGAGCTGGCCCAGTGATGGCTGAAGGTTGCTCCATATCTGCACATGTGAGAGTAATGCAGTCAGTAGTTTTGTTCTCTCCCTTGCTAGTTGTCAAGGGGGTAAGTGTCTTAGACCGAAGTCTGGCAGCAAAAGATGGATATGTGCTCTATTTTTTTTCTTCTTCTTTTTTGAAATGAAAACAATGCAACAGGGAAAGCAAATAGCTAAGATAGAAATAATAACAAAACAATAAAAATAAAAATTCCCTAGTGTAGGAGCGTGGTAGGATTGGCAGTACGGTATCTTCGGTAGCACTTTCCGGATGGTAACTTTGTCGTTCCTCATCTTCTTTGTGGACAAGCTGGCGCTTCTGATATGATTCTTCTTCTAATTAGAAAAAAATCACCAGCATCAAGATGCAATGGAGAGTTTCTAGGTTTCGAGATGAGCACTTTGGGTCTATAAGTAGTCATGGGTATTTGGTGAGTTAGTTTTGAAGAAAAGTTGACCGGTTCTGTCATCGAACCGGGGAGGTCTCTTTGATTAGGTCAGTTGTATACGGGGGTCTATCCTAGGGTGGTGGTCATCCTATCCCATGGTTATTAGGGAGAAGTATGGTAGGTATAGTAGGTGATTGCATCAGTCATCGTTCATCGGTTTTCAATTTCATTTCTAGGAACATCTTGTAAGGCTTCTGATTTATCATTCGAAGTAAAAATAGAAGAGGCGAGTAAGGCTCAATGATGCGGGAAATAGTTTGTATCTAATGCTTCCCAAAAGGGATAAGTAACAATCATTTTTTCTCAGAGAGGATACGGGATGCCATGATTGAGCTTTTCATCATATTTCGGTACCATCAAAATCTCACATTCTATGATTAGCAGGAGTCTGTCCTCCTCCTGCCACCTTACAACGACATCTAGTAGTATGGGGACATCAGGGACGCCCTTGCAGCTTGCTTATACACTTCAAGTAATGTTACCAAGGATGTCCTCACGGTCTGCTTATGATTTCTGAGCTCATTGACTTGTTCATTCGTCGTAATGCTCTCACTCAAAATTTTTGATGTATGTATTCTTGAAAGCATCTTGCTAGCATAAGAATAATGAGTTTTGATTGAACCTAACATCTTCATCTTTTTTGGTCTAACATCTTCTCAAATGGAGAAAGGGAAATGTGAATCGAGTGTTACTTATGCTTTTGAAAGGGATTAGATAGATCACTAGTCCTTTAATCATATTGCCCGAGTGAGAAAAGGTGGGCGATAAATTGGAGGTCTTAAGGATATTCTGAGAATTGAAGGTGTATGACCAATGAATGGGTTGTGACGACTACGGTGGTGATAAGTATAAGTATTTAACCATGGGATGTGACAATCACAGGACTAAGGGTAATATTTTCTAAGGTACATGGCATTCCAAGGACTAGGGAGTTCTTCCTCGTCTCGGTTCGCTAGTTTGTAGGCATTTTCAGGGTATGCGGCTGTTATGACATATGGGCCTTCCCAGTTCGATTTCAGTTTTTCTTTCGGATGGGCGTGCTTGGAAGGCATGATCTTCTTCAAGACTAATTCCCTAATATTAAAGGTTCGTTCAAGGATTTTCTTATTGTAAACCCTGACCACTCTCCTCTGATATACCTGAGTGTGATTAGCTCCCCTTAGACGTGTTTCATCGAGCTACTCTAGCTGTGTGAGTAGGACAATTCTCCTCTCGTCTAAGGATAACTCATCATCGAGTTGAATCCATAAGGATGGTAATTATATCTCATATGGTAGGACTGTCTCCATCCCGTAGGTAAGGAGGTAGGGAGTTTGGCCAGTTGCCATACAAATAGAGGTCCTATAGGCTCAGAGTGCTTCTGGTAGTCGTTCAAGCTAGTTGGCTCCATTTCTTATTTCTACTGTGCATTTTAGGATTCAAATTAGTATTTTGTTCGTAGCTTCTGCCTATCCATTGCGTTGAGGGTAGAACGGTGATGAGTGGCATAGATCGATGTCGTACTTCTTATATATCTTTTTCATCTTTTCCGCGATGAACTGTGGTCCGTTGTTAGTGACAAACATCCTGGGTACTCTAAACCTGGTGATGATATTCCGAATGATAAACTTTACGAGTATTAAAGTGATGATTCCGACATAGGATTCAACTTCTTCCCATTTGATATAGTATTCGGTCGCCGTAAGTATGAGCGTGTGCTTGTGAGTGTTTCCAACGGTGTCTGTGAAAGGTCCAATGACATCGAAGGCCCACATCGAAAACGGCTATGGCGAGGTCATAGTATTCAATGCAACTTATGAAGCTTTGATGAGTGCGGTGTGTTCTTGGCATTGCTTGCAGGACTAAACATAGAGGTGGCAATCTCTGATCATTGTTGGCCAGAAGTAGCCTTATCGTGTAACTTGGTCGGTGAGTCTCTATCAACCGAGTGGGCACCGCGGCACTGACGTGTGCTTCTCGGATGATGTATTGTCCTTCGACAATTGTGACGCATCGTAGTAGTACTCCATTAGTGAAGGCCTCTTTGTATAATGTTTCGCCGAGTATGAAGAATCGGGCGCATCGGTTCCTTATAGTCTTCCGTTCGATCTTTGTGGCGTATGGAGGGATGTGTTGATATTTCAAAAAGTTTCAGATATCGAAATACCATGGTTGTCCATCGTCGGTCGATGTTTTTTTAAATCTGAACATAGTGACTTCAATTTTTATCTTGACGTGCTTTTTCGGGGTGATTGCTTCTTTCGGTCATGTACTTGTCGGGAGGACGGGTAATTCTCTCTTGATGGTCCATGCTACCTCGTGGGTGGGTACTATCAGCTTTTTGATGAAGAAGGTTTTAGTATTTTGCCCAATTGGTATTTGGATGACCAAGGGTAGCGTGGCTAAGGAATCTGCGAGCTCATTTTCTAATCTAGGGATGTGCGTGAAAGAGATTCTTTCAAATTTCTTTACTAAATATTAAGCGATTTTTAGGTATGCCATTAGTCTCCTTTTCTTAGTTTTCCATTCTCCTATGACTTGTGAAATTACTAGTTTGGAATCACCTATAGTTTTTAACTGTTTAACACCTAATTGCAGTGCTGCTCGTAGTCCAGCTATAAAGGCTTTGTATTCGGCGGCATTATTAGTGACAGGGAAATCTAGTTGAAAAGCCTTAGGTATAACAACTCCTTCTGAGCTTAGGAAGACTATCCTGATGTCTTTTCCATTGTGATTTAGAGCGCCGTCAAAATAAAGGATCCATGAGGTCTTATCAGGCTCTTCGTTATGAATTGTGAATAGGTCCTCATCGAGAAAATCCGCATGCACAGGCTCATCACTCGCTAGTGGGAATTCTACGGGTTAATCAATGACTGCTTGCCCTTTGATTGATTTTTGCATGACGTAAGTGATATCGAATTCTTGCAGGAGCATATGCCAGTGAGCGATCTTTCCTGATGTTGCGGGCTTTTCGAATACGTACTTCAGAGGGTCCATTCGGGCTAGTACTAGTATTTTATGTGCTTGAAAGTAGTATTGTAATTTGGTAGAGGCCTACAACAATGTGAGGCAAGTCGTCTCCAATTAAGTATATTTTTGTTCGTATTCGACCATCGTCCTACTGAGGTAGTAGATAGCCTTCTCTCTCTTGCCGTCTTCATCATATTGTCTCAGAATTACTCCCATTGCTTTGTTATTTGCTGAGAGGTATAGAATTAGGGGTCTTTCATGGATGGGTGGCCATAGTATTGGCGAGTTAAGGAGGTACTTCTTGATGTTGTCGAAGGCTTGCTGACACTGATCATCTCATTTGTACTCAGTTCCTCCGTTAAGTAGTTTGTCGAAAGGATCGCATCTGTCTGAATGCTGGGAGATAAATCTTCTAATGAATTGCAATCTTCCTATCAGGCCTCGTAACTCTTTGATATTACTGGGAGGCGGCAGCTCGAGGATGGCTCTGACTTTTGCAGGGTCAACTTTGATCCCTCGCCTGCTAACTAAAGCCAAGTAATTTTCTGGAAGTGACCCCGAAGACACATTTCATTGGATTCATTTTTAGCTGATATTTCTCAGCTCTTTGCAACACCAGTCAGAACGCTTCAACATGTCTTACTCGCATTTGAGACTTCACTAATATGTCTGTGATAGCCCGACTTTTCCCTTCTCGTAAATGGGAAAGGTCACGCTGTCAGATCACCTAACATGATCCTGTCATACAAGGGCATTGTGTACAAAGTGTTACGTATGCGAAAGTGAATTGAATTAATTTTGATACATAGAAATATGGCAACAACTGATATTCATTCATTTATCTAAAGTAGTAAACTAAAAAGGAATATAAACAGAAACCTATACCTGAAGTAGTAAACTATCTTAAACCACACTGCTGTTTATACATGTTTAATGTTTAAAAACAAATCTCTCTCTCTCTCTCAAACTTTTCAAGGAAAAAAGTCCTTCGCAGAATCTTCCTCCTTGCCTCCCTCGTCCTCCTCCTGATGGTAGGTAGGATCAGCCTCGTGCTGAGGGTCACGGTCAATATCTGCAGCTAAGACATAAAGTCATAGGATGAGCTATCATCAAAGCTCAGTAGGGATAATTATAATACTAATTTATATGTTAGATTATTCATTCATGTCTAGAGGCATAATAAAACGAAGCACATGTCATCTTATTTTAGGTCTAGTCTAGCATTTATATATATAGCCTAGTAACATATTACAAAATAAGTACTAAATCATGTAATTATTGTATCATGCTGCCAATGCTGACATATTCATGCTGACCAAATACGAGTACTGACAAGAAATCATGCGACATAATATCAAGGAAACATGCAGAAACAAGACATGTTCATGAACAAGAAACAAGTAAAGTAAGCTCCCGAGTTAGCGGGATCACTTGGACTGAGATAATCAAGCCCCTGAGCTAGGTTAACAGGGTCACTTGAGTCAAGAGGTCAAACCTTTGAACTATGTTAGTAAGGTCACTTGATACACAACTAGTCAAGCCCCTGAGCTAAGTTAACAGGGTCACTTGGTTCAAAAAGTCAAGCCCTTGAGCTATGTTAGCAAGGTCACTTGACATGAGATTGGTCAAGCCCCTGAGCAGAGTGAGTAGGGTCACTTGGACCGAGACATCAACCGCGTACAAGGAATCAAGACATGATCATGCATGGTATCAGGTATGCGAGAACATCATGAGTAGAGTGCATATAATCATGATAGAATAGCATATAATCATATAGCAAAACTGTTAATCATATATCAAAATTGAACTAACATAACTATTCATATTCATGCATTGAAATTGATCGTATCATCATTTTCATCTAACTGCATTAGCATAACTGAACTTGCATGCTTATACCTCACGAAAACTAGCATATTTAAACAAAAACTGAATTAGCATGTGCCTACCAACTATTCTTCCGAACTGAGTTAACTATTTATCAACACTGAACTTAGCAAAGCTGCACTTATCAAAGTTACACTATCATATTCATACTAATTCAAAACTGAGCTTCTTATCCTCATTTCCTACCTGAATCTAGCATAGTTGTACAAAAGCAGATATCAAATCTGAACTTGTATTATCATTTATACACTCAAAACTGACTTAAGTATAGTCATGCACACACACATCAAAACTGATATCTATTATCATCACTATCATTAATCGAACTGGTATTTTCATTCCTCAACTGATACTTAGAATATTCATCTTTACTTCTTAGTAAATTAAACTCATAGTAACTTATTTTAGTATCATTCATGACTATGACTAATATGCGTATCAATATGTCTATTTCTACATGATCAATGTAATAACTTGCTTATCTAGACAAGAGCGAGAAAAATACAACATAAATTAGTAAAGTAAATTCCCTACCTTAAGATAAGCCAGTGCCTTACGTATGAGACTTACTTGCAGTCATGTGCTTGCACGCATCCAAACGAAGTCATCAGCATGAGCGCGTTACGTGAACCATATACCTAGGATATATGGTCATAATTTTAGTATTTTTAATGGTTTGTTGGGTCAACATAGACCCCAAATATGGACCATTTATGGTCCCATGTCTTATGGGCTAACTCAGCAAGTCATCCCAGCACAAACTCCTTACAAAGGTGTCGCCAAGTGTGTCAGATGCAGGGTTGCCGCGGCAAGCATTGCAACTGAGCATGTTTTCACAACTTGTCACTAATTTTTGACCCCACAAACGTTGGGTTCAAAAATTAATTCCTTCATAAAAGTTGTAGGGCTCGTTGTCCCCTTTCCAACTCATCAAGAATAGTGCCAATTCGAGTTCAGGATCAAATGTTATGATAAAAATACCACACAGTGGTATGACCATACTATTGCCGCGGCAAGCCTGAGTACCTTGCCGCAGCAAGCCTGTAAAGTTGCCGCGACAAGCTTATCAGGCCAGGCTTGCCGGGGTGTTTTCTGCTCCACTTTTGCTTCTTTTTCTCAGGAAATTGGCTGGGTCTTTGATATATATATCGAGCTTATATATTGTATATATATATATTACACAAAAATTGGATATATTATCTAAACTAACTAATGAAACGGACCTAGTTTAGGGAATCTGTTCGTTTACAACATACCTTTCGGAGGACTCGTGGTGACGATGCGATAATGTCGAGCGTGTGTTGGCATCGGAGCTCGTAAGAACTCGGTCAGCAAGAAGTCTCCAACAGAGATTGCCTTTAAAAGACGCTTACTCGAATTACAGGTCACACGGTGATTTTTATTTTCGAAACCAGCGTTCAAATTCAATGGTTTGAAGAGATTAAATGGAGAAATGGGCTTATAAAGCTAGCAGCAGAGTTTCATCTTTCTAAGATTTTCTTTAATGGTTGAGCAAAGCAGGGAATGGTTGCTAAGAGGATGTCCTTCAAAGCCCGAAGCATGAAGAAGAAAGGAGTTGTTGTTGGCAAATTTTATAGTGGATTTGTTTCCACTTTGCATGCATTGAGTCTAATAGTGACTCATGCCCTCGTGGACTCTGCTGGCGGAATTAGTATTACAAGCCTTATAAGGCTTGGCTTTTGTGTACTGCCATCATAAGCTTTTGATTGTATACCCATATAAGCCAAAATAGGCTTATCTTTTATACAAAGCTTATATACCAAGTTAGGGTGTAAAGCTGGTTATTAAATTTAAGTGTAATCCTGTTACACCAAAGTAAGTGTATGGGCTGGGGATAGAGTTTTAGTGTAAGTCTGCTACACTTAGTTTAGTTTAAGAACTTGAGATTCAGTGTAACTCCAATATACTAAGTGTATATATATATACTAATATAAAACTCGAGTGTATTAGCTAATACACACAACTATATTTATATGGGATGGTCTAAATTTAAGTGTATACTCAATACACTATATTTTAGTGCATTGAGGGCCAGGTTTTACTAACAACTTTATTGGGCCACTAAGGTTCCACTATTTAACAGTCATCATTAAAATTCTAACTCAGTTCTTTGTATCACATTTTTGGCACAAGCTTGACCCTACTCAAGTCCGTACCCGATGTTGTCAGGATAAAAATGTGGCAGCTGTTACACTCTCCCCTACTTAAGGGATTTTTGTCCTCGAAAATAAAAGAAGGCGAGGAAATGAGATCAAATTCGGTTATATGTCCCATTATAAAACAGAGAAAACATGACAAGGTAATAATGAAGAATAAAATAAACATATAATAGATTTAGAACAATATAAAATAAACTAAATCATGTGCGGTATCATGTGCCAATATATAATGCATCTAATATCCAGCTATTTCTCTACGTCTAATGTATACCTAATTTCTACCTAAGTATATGGGCAATGCACACTACACTTTTACAGATATCATATGGAGTAATTTATTCTAACATATTCAATAACTAATTTATCTCATGGAAATTAATAGGGATACTGAGCGTGAATATCAGCTTCGCGTTCCCAGGTAGCCTCATGTGAACTGTGATTCTTCCATTGGACCAATACGATTGAAATACATTTTGTTCTCAAGGTTTGGTTTCTGTGATCCAATATCTGAACTGGCTCTTCAGTCACTGTTAACTCTTCCTGAATATCCAGTGGCTGATAATTCAACACGTGGGATGGAGCACTAATGTACTTCCTCAGCATAGACAAGTGGAATACATCGTGTACGCTGGATAAATGTGGAGGTAACGCAACTCGTTATGCTACCTCACCAACTTTGCCCAAAACTTAAAATGGTCCAACATAACAAGGACTGAATTTGTCTTATTTCCCAAAGTGTATCATACCTATTTTGTCGAAGATATTTTGATAAAGGCATGCTTGCCAATCTGTACGGTATATCGTAGAGATCAGCATAACTCTTCTGCCGACTCTAGGCACTCTTCAATCGCTCACGAATGACGTGTGCAACTACATTGGTGCTTTTGATCAAGTCAGGGCCTAAAATCAAATGCTCTCCAGCTTCTTCCCAATTAATCAAAAATTTACATCGGTGTCCATAAAATGCCTCGAATGGTGCTATGCCGATGCTCGGTTGGGAGCTATTATTTTATGCGAATTCGATCAGGGGTAAGTGCTTATCTCATGATCCTTGGTAATCCAGCATATAGACCCTTTACCCTTTCCGTCTGATCGTCGGTCTGAGGATGAAATGCAGAACTGAATTCCAACTTGGAACCCATTTCCTCTTGGAAATTCTGCCAGAACCAGGAGGTATATAACGGATCGTGATCTGACACGATACTCACTGGTATCCCATGTCGTCTGACTATCGCTCTTAGATAGACGTTGACCAATTTCAATGCTTCAAGCCACTCCACCAAAACATCTTCTTTAAGTCCTGATACATTTTCATGCTATCAGGATGAATGGCATAGGCTGACTTATGACAAGAAACTCGTAGTGACCATATCATGTCCAGAGGGCTATCTATCTTTGAAATATCTTCCGCTTTCACCTTCATCTAGTGATAACTCGATCGTAAGTCAATCTTCGAGAACCATCATGCTCTTTGTAACTGATCATAGAGATCATCAATTCTGGGGAGCGGATAATGATTCACAATTGATAGTTTATTTAATTGACGATAATCAATGCAAAGATGCATTGACCCATCTTTCTTCTTTACAAACAATACCGGTGCGCCCGCGCCCCACGGAGACACACTCGGTCTGATAAATCCTTTGCCAATAAGCTCTTACAATTGCTTCGTGAGGTCTTTCAACTCCGTAGGTGCCATTCGATATGGTGCCTTTGATACCGGCTCAGTGCCCGGGCCTAAATCAATAGCGAATTCCACTTCCCTATCAGGCAAAAATCCTGGCAACTCAGCAAGGAAGACATCAGGGAATTCACAGGCTATTGGTAATTTACTTCTACAATCAATGCTCGAATGATGATTGGATAGCCAATCCATGCCAAGGATTACAACGAATCCTTGCATATCGAGTAAATCGCGTAAGATCAATCGGTTATTGCTTCATAGTTGTCGTGACCTTGGAGTACGATAATGATTGATCGACATATCATGGTAGTAGTGACAGATTGTCTAGTCGGTGCCCCATACAACAAGTAGACATCCTTTGGATACAATTGCAAGGTATCTGTTAAGACCTAAAAAGTACCACTTTTCACCCCTTAACTAAATCTCTGTTGGACCCTTAGTCATTTAATAAAAGTGTTTTAAGCCTGTTCTACAGATAATAAACAAAAACTGCCAATAAACCCCTAACCATGCTAAGAAGCTCACTGTTGCCCCAGAACTATCTCAGCAGAACAAAGGATGAACCCAGACAGAGAGTTGGCTGAAGCATAGGCACATCCAAGCAAAAATAAACCAAGAAGAATACCTCACGCAAATGTCGCAGGGTTCAATTGAGCCAGAGATAATGCCTTCGCACAGTTGTCGCGGTCTTCTGGAGGAAGCACAACAACTGGTCGCGCAGTTTGCGTGCCCTTCTCACGCGATTTGGTGCCAGAAAGAATTGAAAAGCAGACTTCGCGAGGTCCTCGTGAGGCTCAGTCTAAAGCATTCACGCAGTCTCGCACAGCTCAAAACAAGAACCGTTAAGCTTTGCGCGACTCACTCAGAAGAGAAAGCTTAAGGTATTCTTGCGTGTAGCTGTCGCACAGTGGCCGTGAGATACAGACCTTCCGTGAATCTTGTGTGACCCAGAAACTCTTGAACACTGCTTCTTCGCAAAGATTTGTCATGAGATTCACCAAGGGACGAACCGCGCGAGCAATCCCCGCGCCATTCAAAGATGAAAGAGTAATCTCGCAAC
This sequence comes from Chloranthus sessilifolius, assembly GCA_021018995.1. NCBI lineage: Eukaryota > Viridiplantae > Streptophyta > Magnoliopsida > Chloranthales > Chloranthaceae > Chloranthus > Chloranthus sessilifolius. The sequence goes on along the minus strand of CM037584.1, from coordinate 148,050,212 downwards.
AGCCATTAGTACCCCGCGATGACCAAGATGTAAACCCCGCGACTGCATGAACTTCAAGTCAATTCAACCCCGTGATGTCAACTCTACTACGCGGTAAGATCTAGAAATCTTTTCTATCCAGCGAGGATCGGGTACTAAACTTCTCCCCACTTCTGCAAGGGCAATCTGGGAATCTCTAGCAATTAGGACACGCACTCCAATGCTTCAATCTCTGTGCACACGCCTCGAGGCATCCAAGGGACAAGAATGGGATGCAATTACATTGAGAAATTAGGGTTTTCCTAACCCTAATTAGAGGAGAAGCCGACTGTTATATAAGCCTAGCTTAGGTTTAAGAGTCGATCCTTTTTGGGACTTAACTTCTATGCTTCTTCTCCAAAAAACCAATTGTAGAATTACAGTAGGCTAAGTTTAGGGTTTAGGAGTTTTCTTTTTCCTTTTTCTTTCTCTCCATAGTCCAGCACTTGCTGGCTATGCCTTTTGTACGATTATCTGATATAGATTTTAATGGTATTTTTGTAATAGGATCTGTTGCATGTATGGGATGTTGTTTTCGTTGTGAGTTGTGTGGTACAAGGCTGCTACCTTGAGATTCTCTATTGCTAAGTTGTTTTATAAGCAATGGAGGATTACTTCTAAGGTACTATTTAGATCTAAGTGACCTGTGTGTCCAGGTTAGGCACTTTGCAGGCCTTCCCCCACCACATTACCCACTAAATCTGAATCCCCATGGGAACTTGTGCTTGAAGTCTTGTGAACATGGTGGCGGCAGCAATGTTCTTGTTCTGTCTTAGCCATTTATGAGGAGGATAACCTTTGTGGATAGTCTGTGACCATTCAAGTGGACAGATTATAGCCCTAGGGTGAGGTGAAGTCATGGAACTAAGACAGGTTCTTCTTCTCTGCACTTGTGCTTGTAGCCTTGTGAGAGATTGTGCAGTGACAGACTCCCCTATAGTGAATAGATCCACAATCAAATTGCAGATTTGAGTTGGCCATAGAGATTGTAGGCTTGTGACTGGATCACTGCAGTCTTTCTAAAATAGTGATAAGCCATGCTTAAAAGCTAGTACTCAAACTCTTGCTGGTCCTGTGTGTCCAGGCTCGTGCACTTTGTAGGCCTAGCCCCACACACAGAACTTAAGAGGTTGAGGTTCCTATGGATTCTTGAGCTTGTAGCCTGAATGAAGTAGTGCCTACAATGGTAAGCTTGTTCTGACCCATCTCTGGGTTGTGGTTCCCCTATTGGATAGTCTGTGACCATTTAAGTGGACAAGTTATAACCATAAGGGATTGGACCATGGCACAAGGGTGAGTTGGATTCTTTATCCTCTTCGGTGATAATGTAGCCATTGGACAGGATGTCTATAGCAACTGATCTGAGTCTGAGTTACAAGACCCATCAGATCTGTACCTAATAACATACTTCTCATCCTTTTATATTTATTTTCTCACTCCACCATCCTTCTTAACCCTTTCTGTAATCTAGATAGTAAGTTACCTTAGAACTTAGATTATAATGACCCTAAATCACCTTCCATTTAGGATTGCCAGATCTGTAGTCAGATCTGGGGAGCCTACTAAGGATAGCTCCCTTGGAGCTTTAGATCAACTTCCCTGTGGGACAAACTCTTACTTATCAAAACTTGCTACAACAGGCCCTATATCTTGCAGGACTAGGCATATTTTAGGCTTGCTGCTCTGTAATCATCACTCTACCTTTCACTCATTTTTCATTTACCCCATTCTTATCACTGTCTTCAATAAAATCAGTAGCAAGCACTTAAAATAATCCAACAAGTTATTGGCGCCGCTACCGGGGATATTGATCTTTTAGTAGACTCTAGATTTTTTATTCTTTATTCTTTGGTAGCTGTACTTGTGAATAATTGATACTGCTGAATTACATTTAGAATTTTTCTTGCAGATCTAGACCGCAGCAGAGAAGGAGAGTAGAATTTCACTGGGAGTCTAGCTACCTCTGTTTCTACTTCTCTAACCCTCAAAACTCAGTCTATTTCTCCTTTGAAGATTCCATAGCAGTTGATTAGGATAGTTGCAATTTTTATTATGTGTAATGTGCCTGCGAATAGTCTTCCCTGCTGTTGGTGTGTGTGCATGTTAGGAAGGAGATCCCTCAGTCCTACATTTGAGCCTGCTAACCCTAAGATAGAAAGGGGTAGAAGACCGAGAAGGCATAGACACACCACAGTCGAGCCCCCTATTGAAATAGAGACAACAATTATGGGTGAAGAGCAACCTAGAACATTGAAGGAATTGAATGCTCCGGATGATTACAATTATCCATTCAGCATTCAATTCCCAGATGTTCAGGGTAATTATGAAATCAAAACTTCCATCATCCAAATGCTTCCCTCTTTCCATGGGCTTCGCAAGGAAGACCCTTACAAGCACATTGACCAGTTCTTGGCCCTGTGCACGACATTCTCCATTGCTGGTTTGGGACCAGAAGCCACTAGGTTAAGGCTCTTTCCTTTTTCCCTAAAGGACAGGGCCATGACCTGGTTATCCACTCTCCCAAACAACAGCATCACTTCCTGAAAAGACCTCCAGACAAGATTTTTGTCTAAATTTTTCCCAGAGACCAAGACCAGCCAATTGAGGAAGGGCATACTTTCTTTTTCCCAGTCCCCAACTGAAGATTTTAACAAATGTTGGGATAGATTTAAAGAGATGCTCAAACAATGTCCCCACCACAAGATCCCTGACTGGCAGCTTGTCCAGAGCTTCTACAATGGGATTGATGAGAAGAGCAGAGACATGGTAGATGCCTCTTGTGGTGGAACGTACATGCATAAAACAGTTGATGAGGCATGGGACTTGTTCGAGGTCATAAGTGAAAATGCTTTCCAGAAGATGTCCTCATCTAGAACCGTTCAGGAGCCTCCACCTAAGTTGGGGCTTGCTGAGACTTCTAAAGGAAAAATATATAAAGTTAGGGGAAATGATGACCTGAGAATGCAGATGGCCAATCTTACTGAAAGATTTGATAAACTTCTGACTGTGGTGCAGCCCAGAATGGTTGCACATGTGATGGAGGCATGTCTAATATGCCAATCTCCACAGCACACAGTGGAAGAGAGCCCATCTGTAGGGCAATACCTTGAGTATGCAATGGAACAGGCTGCTGCTGCCCAATCTTTTGGACAACAACAATCTGGTGGCTACAGTAAACAACCATATGGATACCAGCACCAAAATGCTGGTTACCAGTGGAGAGACCACCCAAATTTGAGGTGGAGGCAAGATAATTATGCACAACCACAACAGATGTTGGCCTTACCTCAAAGGCCACAGCAGCAGTTTTACCAGGGTTATGCCCCAAGGTCGAATTTCCAACAATGACTGACAAAGAACAAAATCAATTGGTAGTTCCCCCACCTCAGCCCCGAAGTGCTTCTTTCGAGGACCAGGTTTTGGCCCAATTGCAAAGCCTTGAATCAGACTGTGACTTCTCACAATCAAAGCATTAAGAAAATAGAAGAGCAGCTTGGCCAAATAGCCAATACTTTGGCTAAAAGAGAAGAGGGCAGGTCGCCAAGCCAGCCAGTAGCCAACTCAAAGGGCCAGTATTCCATCGGAGAAGGCTCCTCAAATTTTGAGGGGGCCAATGCCATCACAGCCTTAAGGTCTGGCAAGTTGGTAGACAACCAGGTGGGAAAAGAACAAGGAGAGGTCTTTCCCAAGGAAATGTCAAGTGGAAGTGATAAAGACTTTGTTAGGGCACAGAGTCAAGAACTACCTGCTATCCTTCAACAAGGGAAAAATAAAAAGGTTGTAGTTGAGCACCAGCAGGAGATAAAAATAGATAAAACAAAAAAACAAAAAAGTTCAGCCATAGGCTTGCAGCTAAGGAACCAACAGTACCTCAGTTGCCATTTCCTCAAGCTTTGAGTGGCCCTGCCCCTTTTGATAAGGGTCAGGCACAGATCGAGGAAATGATGGAGACCTTTAAGCAGGTCAAAATAAATTTACCCCTGCTTGATGCAATCCGACAGGTCCCAGCCTATGCAAAGTTTCTGAAAGACCTTTGTACTCAGAAAAGGAAGGCCAGAGGCCATTTGTCCAAAAAGGTCTTTGCGACTGATACAGTTAATTTTGTATTAACCATGACAATGCCTGAGAAGTTGCAAGACCCAGGGATACCCATTGTTCCCTGTATTATTGGAGACCACATAATTGGAAGGGCCCTATTGGACCTTGGAGCCAGTGTTAACCTGCTGCCATACAGTGTGTATTAGCAGCTAGGTTTGGGGAGCTCAAGCCCACCCCCATTGTTCTTTTGATGGCTGATAGGTCTGAGAGGAAACCCATGGGAGTGGTTGAGGATGTCCTAGTGGGGGTAGACAAGTTCTTCTATCCTGCAGACTTCCTTATTTTGGACATGGGTTGCAGCAAGAGTACATCCCCAATACCTGTTATTCTGGGCAGACCATTCTTTGCCACTGCCAATGCAAGCATTCAATGTAGGTCTGGGATCATGGAGGTCACTTTCGGACATATGAAAGTAGAGCTTAATGTATACAACAGTGCAAAGTACCCTCAGCTGGACAATGAGGAATGCTTTGTAGTGGATGTACTAGAAGAAATTATTGAAGAAGAACTGCCCACTTTGCTGGAGTGGAGCAACATTGTCACTGATTTAATTGAAGTTTAGAACATGGTGGAGGAAGGAAGCCTAGCTTTAATGCCAGAAGACATACCCCTAGTGAGGTCTTCTGTGGGCTTAGTGCAGCATTCCAATTCGAAACCTACATTGCTGCCCCTTCCCCCTACCAACAATACACCAATCCTGCCATCCATCCAACAAGCCCCTGATTTGGAACTCAAGAAGCTTCCAGAGACATTGAAGTATGCTTTCCTCGAGAATGACAAGAAACTTCCTGTGATTATCTCCTCTTCTCTTACCAATGAGCAAGAGGAGAAATTGCTAACAGTTTTGAGGAAGCACAAGAAAGCAATTGGCTGGACAATTGCTGATCTAGGAGGGATTGATACATCAATCTGTATGCATAGAATTCATCTAGAGGAGGGCTCAACACCCTCCAGGGAAATGCAGAGGAAATTGAATCCTCACATGCAAGAAGTGGTTCTGAAAGAAATCATTAAGTTGTTGGATGCTGGGGTAATTTACCCCATCTCTGATTCTGAATGGGTGGCACCAATCCAGGTGGTACCCAAGAAATGAACGCATATGATGATCACAACCGACTCTGGAGAGTTGAGACCAGCCAGGGAGACCACTGGCTAGAGAGTTTGCATCGATTATCGAAAACTCAACTCCAAGACCAGAAAAGACCACTTCCCTCTCCCTTTTATTGATCAAATTTTGGATAAGTTGGCTGGGAAAGCTTTTTACTATTTTCTTGATGGGAACTCAGGGTACAACCAGATCCCTGTACACCCCCTTGATCAAGAAAAAACTACTTTTACTTGTCCTTTCGGCACCTTTGCTTACAGAAGGATGCCTTTTGGACTGTGTAATGCCCCAGCCACCTTTCAGAGGTGTATGTATGCCATCTTTTCTGATATGATTGATAAATTCTTAGAAATTTTTATGGATGATTTTTCAGTTTATGGGGATAGTTTTGACCAATGTCTACAACACCTCCATCAGGTCTTACAAAGATGCGAAGAGACCAATTTGGTCTTAAGTTGGGAGAAGAGCCACTTCATGATAACACAGGGAATTGTGTTGGGCCATGTGGTCTCTAAAGATAGAATTGAGGTAGACAAGGCCAAAGTTGACCTCATTAAAAATTTGCCCCCTCCGAGAACAGTCAAGTAAATCAGATCCTTCCTTGGGCATGCTAGATTCTACAAGAGGTTCATCAAAGACTTCAGCAAAATTGCTAAACCATTGTGTCACCTGCTTTGCCAGGATGCCCTTTGACTTCTCTACTAAATGTCTGAAGGCTTTTGAAACTTTAAAAGTCTGCCTCACCTCTGCCCCTGTACTCCAAACACCTGACTATACCCTGCCCTTTGAGTTGATGTGTGATGCATCTGACTTGGCAATAGGTGCTGTCCTGGGCCAGAGAAAAGATAAGCTGCCTATGGTCATTGCATATCTCAGCAAATCACTTGCTGAAGCTCAGCTAAACTACACAACCACTGAGAAAGAGCTTTTGGCAGTGGTTTTTGTTGTGGACAAGTTTAGACCTTACCTACTTGGGTCTAAAACTGTCATCTTCGCTGACCACTCAGCATTAAAGTACCTACTGTCCAAGAAGGATGCAAAGCCCAGATTGATTAGATGGATACTCCTGTTGTAGGAGTTTGACATTGAAATCAAGGACAAGAAGGGTGTAGAAAATGTGGTGGCTGACCACTTGTCCAGAATTATGTTGGAAAAAGGTGTTGATGACCTTGCTACAAATGATGTCTTCCCGGATGAGCAACTGTTTGTCATCCAGTCTTTAGTTCCCTGGTATGCACATATTGTCAATTATCTAGTTATAGGCAAGATCCCTTCCCATTGGACAAAAATGGATAAAGACCTGTTTTTCTCATAGGTCAAATTCATTTTCTGGGAAGAACCTTGCTTGTACAAGTATTGTGCAGACCAAATCATTCGGAAATGTATTTCCGAAAGTGATATCCCCAGTATTCTGGCCATGTGCCATAAAAATGCCTGTGGGGGTCACTTTAGTGGGAGAAAAATAGCTGACAAAGTGTTGCAGTGTAGGTTCTATTGGCCTTCTCTTTTTAGAGATGCCTATACACACTGCAAGGCCTATGAACGATGTCAGAAACTAGGAGGGCTGTCTAAACAAAATTCAATGCCTTTACAGCCCATCCTTGTTGTAGAACTGTTTGATGTGTGGGGTATTGATTTTATGGGCCCCTTTCCTCCTTTAAATGGTTTTCATTTCATCTTAGTGGCAGTGGACTATGTTTCCAAATGGGTAGAAGCCATTGCCATAAGAACTAATGATAATCAGGTTGTCCTCAAGTTCATAAAGCAGAATATCTTCTCCAGATTTGGTACCCCTAGAGCCATTATCAGTGATGGGGGGAGCCATTTCTGTAACAGAAATTTCGAGAGCTTGCTCAAGAAATATTCTGTCACCCATAGGATTGCTACTCCCTACCACCCACAAACTAGTGGGCAAGTTGAAATTTTAAATAGGGAGATCAAGCATATCCTTGAGAAGACTGTGAGGACTGATAGGAAGGATTGGGCTGACAAGCTTAATGATGCACTGTGGGCTTATAGGACTGCCTATAAGACTCCCATTGGTATGTCCCCATTCAGACTGGTCTATGGCAAGGCCTGTCATCTCCCAGTGGAGTTAGAACACAGGGCCTATTGGGCCATCAAATATTTAAATCTAGATCTAACTTCTGCTGGTCATCACAGGTTGCTGCAGCTGTTGGAATTGGAAGAACTAAGAAGGGATGCATATGCCAATGTCAGGATCTACAAGGAAAGGTTCAAAGCTTTCTTTAACAAAGGGATGTTGAGAAAGAGTTTCAATGCTGGTGATAAGGTTTGGTTGTTTAACTCCAAACTTAAATTCTTTCCTGGCAAATTGAAATCCAGATGGGAAGGTCCCTACATTGTCATGCATGTCTCCCCATCTGGTGCTGTGGAAATCAAGGATCCCAAGTCTGGGAGAACCTTGAAGGTGAATGGTCAAAGGCTTAAGCCTTGTTTTGAAAAACCTGCCGAACTCATGGACACCATTCACCTTCAAGGAGCTCCTTCTTCAAACTGATCCACAGGTGTGTCATTACTGTATCATATGTATGATATTTTTGGTTGATTTATCTTGCTTGTTTCTATTCTTTAGGATTTGTTCGCGGTCTTATCTGAATCTGGACCAATCTGTTTTAAACTTTTGATGCATGGTTTGATTCTTACTATTTTTCAATTGATAGCTTCTGTTGCATGCCTAATGTGGGAGGTCATTTTTGATTGAATGATTGAGTTTACATGTGTCTAGAGGTAGCCATAGGAGAAAGTTATGCCCAGGATCCAACCACAGCAAATAGGCAAAGGGGCAGAACAGAGAGCACATGATCTCTGTTTTATACCTTACTGTCGCTGGGTTAAAATGAAAGTCTGGGAGACTATCGCGAGATTCAAAAGCCCTCGCAAGGTTAAAAAGGAAGTCAGAGAGAATTTTGCACAGTTCACATGGAAACAATCCATAGCTGTCGTGAGATTCTTGAGTACTTGAGAACGTCTCGCGCGATTCACATCGAGCTATTCAGTAGTTATCGCGAGATTATCAGGCTGTCGCGAGGTTCACAAGGTAAATTGGGAGACTCTCGCGCAATTCAATAGAAATACTTCATTTACTGTCGCGAGATTCTAAGTCTATCGCGAGATTCAAAATGACCTCAGAGCTTTTCGCACAATCCAAAAGAGACCTAGGAGCTGCTCGCGCAATTTACATGAATTAATCTCACTCTGTCGTGCTCTCTAAGGACAACTTGAGAGATTGTCGTGCAATCGAGATTTAATCAACACCTTCACTACGTTCATTTCCAAACCCGCGGCCAGATGCTCCAAAGCGCGTTGAGCTTCGCGATAAGTATTTCAACCCCGCGCTTTGTCCCTTTTTCATTATTTTCTTCCTTCTTCCCTCTGTAAAACCCTAGCTTCTGGCGCTTTCCCCTCTCCCCTCCAGCATCACTCCTACAGCTCATCATTCACTGCATAAATCTACAGAGTTGTTCTTAATACCACCCCCATCCATTTCCCTCTGTTCAGAGATCTTGAGGTGCCCTGTGCGTCAAATCAAACCAAACCCTAGATTTCAGCCTCCGTTTCTCATACTATAGGACAGAGTCAGACATGGCTCCAAAAACTACACGGAAGAGAAAAAGGAAGGACAAGGACCCTGCAGAGACCACCCCTAAAAAGGCTAAGACTTCAAAGTTCCCCAAAAAAGGAAAGGAAGTGGTTGAGGGGGCGACAGACGAACCACTAAGTTCTCTACTCCTTCTGAGCTCATGGAGTCAATTCCATTGGAGCCTGAAACAGCCTTTGATGTATCATTTTTTGAGAAAGAACCTTTCTCTGCCCCTGCAATACAATTTATGAGCAAAGCGGGCTTGATGCCACTGATGAGAGGAATTCCAGCACTAGCCTACCCCAGTCTAGTGCAGCTATTTTTTCAGCACATCAAGGTCAAGAAGGACAATGATGGACAAGGGTGCTTGCTGGTGCTGATTGACAACTTTGATATGTTAGTGGGCTCCAAGATGATCGCTGAAGTGTTGGGCATCCCAGCAACATTCAATCCTAGCTGTGGATATGGCCCCCCTCTGAGTGCATCGATTGATACAATTGCACTGACCCTAACTAGAGGATTAAAAGCCACTGGGGACTCAATCAGAAGGAGGGAACTAGAACCTGAACTACTGTTCATTGACCAAGTCCTGCAGAAGAACATATATTGCTTAGGACATCAACAAGAGAAGAGAACCCCCATTACGGATGTTGTCTACTCCTACCACATGGGCCATGGCTTCCATGCAGCCTGGCTAATTTTTGAGGCTATAAAAGACGTAGTGGAGAAGTTAGGGTCAAACAAGAAGCCTCACACTCTACCCTATGCAAGAATCATTACCTTACTGCTGATCACAGGGGGCTACAAGATAGGAAGGAGTGAGCAGACCACCACCCTTTCCCCTACTACCTTTGCCAAAAGGTAATAGGGAATCAGCAGGAGCTTGATGGGGGGCCAGAAAAAGAAGAAAGCTGAGGCTCAGGCCCTGCCCAAGCAAGCAGAAGAGGTAGCCAGATCAGGGTCTACCCCTGCTACAAAGGAGGTGCCCCCAGAGCTTACCACTTCCATAGCTGTAGCAGCACCTGTTACCCCTGCATCCACCACCCCTCTTGCATCCATCTCTCACCCCCCTCTATTTCCATTCTCCATGCCCACTCTCCCTTCACTTGTGCTTGGTCCATGGGAGGACTCACCATCCCCTACCTTACCTCAGTACACCGCCACAATTTTACCCTTATCTCCACCTAAGCCTACCAGCCCCCCACTCATCTCCTACAAAAAATGAAAGACCACTGAGACCATCCCAACCATCTCCCAGACACCACCCTCAATCCCTTCTATCCCCATTGACACACCCCCCCTTGCAGAAACCACCACCCTAGCCATATCTACTACACCCCCCCTCACAGACATTGACTAAACCCTTAACACATCCATAGGCTTCCAAGCCTTTATATCTACCTTTCTTGAAACAATACCAGCCTACTACACCCCTCTCCCAGACTCCCCAACTACCTCCCAACATCACTCCCCAGAACCTCCCTCTTCCCCTCCCTCCACTTTCCATTATGCACCTTCCTCACCTTTCCAACCAGTACCCTCTTCTTCACAAACCCAACCTCCCATCCCTGACACACTACCCCTTATCCTTTCCCTTATCCAAGACATTCAAGCTCAGCTATCCACCAACACCCAAAAACAGGATCAGATGTAAACTAAACTCACCTCCATCCAATCCACCCTACACACCTTAACCAACCCACCCATCCCTCCACCAACCACTTCACCTCCCCTGGTCATGTTTACTAACAAAGACACCCAAACTGACTTCCCTCCTGACTCACAACCCCCCCCCACCATCACCATTAACTCTTCCCCACCCATTTCCTTTAATCCCTTTCACCATTCCCATTTTCCATCCCCCATCACCCCCAACTCCTATTGAGCCTACACCCTTTTCCTTTTCCCTTATACCCTCCATCCCTCTTATCCTACCCCCTCCCACCTTCTCTACCAAATCTACACAAACAGATCCAGAACCTGACCCCATTCCCCCACAACTTGACTTCCCTACTATCATTCCCCCCTCCCCCCCAAGGACCAATCACAGTTTCCTCCTTCCACCTCCTATCTGCCCATAGCACCAAACATCATTTTTACAGCCCTCCCTACCTCACCATCCTCCATCACATGAGGGATAATGCTTACTTGAGGAAGGATGTCCTGAGGGGCATGACCAAGCTTCGCCAATCAATTGAGACCCCCTTGCTGGAGCAGATTGATAAAATGACGGAGGAACACCGACAGCAACTTCTGGGCATCTCATTGGGGTCGACTAACATTTTGGACGCCTACCAAAAGGCCAAGGCTACAGCTACTTATCATCAGATAAATCGGGAATATGAGAAATCCAATGCTGCTGCAGCGAAGGCCTGTGCAAGAATGCTTGAAAAACGGCTTAACAATGCACAGGAGATCAAAAAAATCTAGAAGGAGATCCATGAGACTGACATCCTCAAACATCAAATCCAGATTGCCTCATTGGAATCCGCATTGGCTGTTGCCAGAAATGTCCCTCTGCAGTCGACCCCCATCTCTGTTCACATGCCTGAGCCAGAGCCAACTACTACTCTAGCTCCACTTGCCCAGTCTGCGGAGGTACCACCTAAGCCCCAGCAAGGCAAAGGAAAAGCTCCTGCTTCACCTCCTACAGAGCAGCCTCCATATACAAAGCAACCTACCCCTACCACGGCCTCTGCTGAACCACCACAGAAGCAAACTTATCCTCAGCGGAGGAAAGTCACTGGTACGAGGTCTACTCCCAAAGCTGTCCCTTTAAAAATTGGCAAAGAGCGTCTTGATCAAGAGGCGCCCACCAAACCGAGTCCAGCGGAAATCCCCAGTGGTCCCCACTGAGGAAGCCAAAGCTAAAGGAAAAGGGAAATCCCCTGTGGTCCCCACTGCAGAAGCAGAAGCCAAAGGCAAAGTCAAAGGAAAATCCCCTGCCACCCCCCTTGCTAAGTGCAAAGGAAAAGCCCCTCAAGAACCCAAGGAACCAAAAGCTCCCAAGCAACCAAAAGTAAGGGTGAGGGCACCTAAAGCTCCAACTGCAAAGAAAATACTAGCTGAAAAGAAAAAGGAAAGGGAGGAAAAGAAGAAACAGGACAGAGATGCCCTTAGGGCACATGCTAAAAAGATGGGTTGGGATTTCTACACCGATTCGGGTTCAGATTAGATCCCAGTTTTTAGATTGTAGATTCGGTTTTTCTTCTTGTAATTACATTTGTAAATATATTCTTCCACTTTAATAGAATTTCTAATTTTTATCTATTGCTCTGTTCTGTGTGCTTCTTTCTGTTTGTTTGCTAGTTTTCATTTTGTTCTTTTTTACCATTCATGGGAGAGGAGTTTAGGGCGGCTATGCTTCTTTGCAATAGTAATCCGTGTGGAGGACAGCTGTCGATGGTGGCTATATAAATCTGTGTAAATACCTGCCTCAGGGATTTCAATGGCTTCTTCTTCAAATTGATGAGCCATGTTAGGCTACCTCGCGGAGATCCCCAGCTCAGCTGTGTGAGAAATGTACTTTACTCATCACTGATTGTTCTTCGCGAGGATCCCCGCGCGATACACTGACCTCTTTAAATACCATGCCTATCATTGGACAATCAGTTAATGCTCATTCTTTTTTCCAAAGAGCTAGTTGTGTGTTTCTTCTTTCCTCACACAACGCTCATTTATTGCCAAGTTTTAAAAGGGGCACAATTTCAATTCTGCCGATTCATGTTCCCTCGTCCCTCTCTTTTAAACCGGCCATCAGTCCTTTTTCTTCTCATCCCTCCTATTCTAACCCTAGAAGTCCATACCTCCTCACACAAATGGCGGATGACAACCCCTTCGGGTTCCCAATCAAATTCAACCCCATCTGGAAAGATCCCCTACTGCCAAAGGAGCCGGACCCCTTGTAATTTCTCTGGGATGAATTTGACGATGTCCAACGAATCCTCGCCAAGGAGGAAAAGAAAAAGTGAAAAAGAGAGAAGAGAGAAAAGAAGAAGAAAAAAATGGCACTACTTGCATCTCCCCCTCCATCTTCCTCAAACCCTCCCCCGGCTACACATTGATCCCCCCCCATTTGTCTTTTCCTTTTCAATCTTTTTGTCATATTTTCTTTTTTATTTTAATGCAAGTTTCTTTTAGTTTCATACTGTTCCGTTTGCATTTTCTATTTCTCTCTCTTCTTCTGTGTTTATTTCTGTCTGTCTGCTTGGATTCTACTATTTTTTTTTATCACCTTTGAACTAGTGAGGACACTGCTCCGAATGGTTTGGGGGTGTGGCAGTTTGCCAATAGAATAGTTAATTTTAGTACAGTAATGATGGTTTAACTGGGATGAATAAAGTTAATTTTCACTTAACTTGATACAATGAGGAAACATGTAAAAATTTAAATATTTTGGCAGACTTTTGGAAACAGATAAAAATTGATCTTGACACCACCATGATGCTAATATTAGAAAATTTTTGAGTTAAGTACTCAGCGAGCCTAAGAGGAGAGAAACAGACGAAAATACACTCCATGAGTTAAAATTGAAGACCATACCTAGTGAGATTTGGGCCCATCATTTTCTTTTAAAGAGTGTTTTTGGCATTATTTCTGCTCTAAGGACTGAGTGAATCAAGACTTTTTCATTAGAAGTTGTGCAACTCCAAATCAAAACTAATTGACAGCACTCATGAGACTAAGGAAATGATCCAAGGCCCTCATTTGGACAGTTTGAGCCTAAAAATCCAACCTTTTAAAATCTGCCCTTTTGCATACACTAGTTGAGCCTTAAAATAATATTTTTTCTTCACAAACACCAGAAAACTTGCACCTTAACCTCATTACCTGAGTCAACCTTAGCCTCACTCTGAGAATTCAGAAGGTAAAGGAGGAGGTAAAATACTGAGAGTGGTCCAATATTCTATAGGAAGTGAAGAAAAGCAACTTGTGAACAGCTGTGTATCAATGGCAGTTGTGTGGCATTTTATCAAAAGAATGAATAAAGAAAATAATAAGAGAAAAAGAAAGAGAAGTCTAGAGAACATCATCATCTGAAAATTAAAAAAGGAAGAGGAGAAGCTGGCCACTTTGCGTCTGAAATACAAAAGAAAGATGAAGTTTTTACTGAAATGAAGGTTGTGAAGTCATGAGGCACTCCTTACCTTGCTAATTTCTTAATTTGAACTCCCTCTTTACCCATTTATTCTGTATACCCCTCAACCATAAGCCACATTACAACCCATTCAAAAATACCTTGAGAATCCAAAATCAAATGAGCTGTTATGTGGAGATGAAGAGTTGTCCAATCTATGGTGAAAATCCTTGAAGATGTCAGAAATTAGAAGCTTGGCCTATGTTCATGCTTGCAAACTCATTTGGGGTCTACAACTGCTCTTGAGTTGTTGAGATTATGAACACCCTCAAGTTATTAATGTTGAGAGATAGCCCTAGTGAGAATTGGGTCTAAATTTTTACCTCATTAGGGTGGTATCCAACCTGGATCTTGAATCAAAGGTAAGCTGGGTACTGATTTTCATACATTAAAATTCTAATGTTAAATAAACGGTGGTCACGCAAACACATGTTAACTTTTAAGTTCTAAATGACCTGCAACATTGCTGCAGTTTCCTCTAAGTATTGAAGAATGTGTGTGGAATGAAACTTTATACATTTAAATCTATATTGTCGTTACCTGCACTAGACTTAATTGATTCTAATGGTGAAGTTTGTGGGTATCTCCACTGAAAACCCTCAGAAGACTTCACTCCTCCACTAGGGATCACCTAGGGGTTTAAAAGGCTTGGTAAATATGCTAAATGTATCCATGATCCCTACGAAAGTGGCTTTTATAGCTTTGCTAAGGGACTAGCAAAGATTAGGTTTTGAGGTGTGTTAAGACCTGAAAAGTACCACTTTTCACCCCTTAACTAAATCTCTATTGGACCCTAACCATGTCAAGAAACAGCAGCTGCCAATAAACCCCTAACCATGCCAAGAAGCTCACTGTTGCCCCAGAACAACCTCAACAGAACGAAGGATGAACCCAGACAGAGAGTTGGCTGAAGCATAGGCACATCCAAGCAGAAATAAACCAAGAAGAATGCCTCGCACAAATGTCGCAGGGTTCAATTGAGCCAGAGATAATGCCTTCGCGCAGTTTTCGCGGTCTTCTGGGGGAAGCACAACAACTGGTCGCGCAATTTGCATGCCGTTCTCATGCGATTTGGTGCCAGAAAGAATTGAAAAGCAGACTTCGCAAGGTCCTCGCGAGGCTTAGTATAAAGCATTCGCGCAGTCTTGCATAGCTCAAAAGAAGAACCGTTAAGCTTCGCGCGACTCACTCAAAAGAGAAAGTTTCAGGTATTCCTGCACGCAGCTGTCGCATAGTGGCCTCGAGATACAGACCTTCAGTGAATCTCGAGCGACCCAGAAACTCTTGAACACTGCTTCTTCACGAAGATCTGTTGTGAGATTCACCAAGGGACAAACCGCGTGAGCAATCCCCGCGCCATTTAAAGCTGAAAGAGTAATCTCGCAAAAGCCATTAGTACCCCGGGATGACCAAGATGTAAACCCCGCAATTGCATGAACTTCAAGTCAATTCAACCCCACGATGCCAACTATACCACGCGGCAAGATCTAGAAATCTTTTCTATCTAGCGAGGATCGGGTTCTAAACTTCTCCCCACTTCTGTAAGGGCAATCTGGGAATCTCTAGCAATTAGGGCATGCACTCCAATGCTTTAATTTCTGTGCACACGCTCCGAGGCATCCAAGGGACAAGAATGGGCCGCAATTACATTGAGAAATTAGGGTTTTCCTAACCCTAATTGGAGGGAAAGCCGACTGCTATATAAGCCTAAGCCTAGCTTAGGTTTAAGAGTCGATCCTTTTTGGGACTTAACTTCTATGCTTCTTCTCTAAAAAACTAACTATAGAATTACAGTAGGCTAAGGTTAGGATTTAGGAGTTTTCTTTTTCCCTTTTCTTTCTCTCCATAGTCCAGCACTTGCTGGCTATGCCTTTTGTATGATTATTTGGTATAGATTTTAATGGAGTTTTTGTAATAGGATTTGTTGCATGTATGGGATGTTGTTTTCATTGTGAGTTGTGCTGTACAAGGCTGCTGCCTTGAGATCCTCTATTGCAAGTTGTTTTGTAAGCAATGGAGGATTGCTTCTAAGGTACTATTTTGATCTAAGTGACCTGTGTGTCCAGGTTAGGCACTTTACAGGCCTTCTCCCACCACAGGACCCACTAAATCTGAATCCCCATGGGAACTTGTGCTTGTAGCCTTGTGAACATGGTGGCGGCAGCAATGTTCTTGTTCTATCTTAGCCATTTTTGAGGAGGATAACCTCTGTGGATAGTCTGTGACCATTCAAGTGGACAGATTATAGCCCTAGGGTGAGGCAAAGTCATGGAACTAAGACAAGTTCTTCTTCTCTGCACTTGTGCTTGTAGCCTTGTGAGAGATTGTGCAGTGATAGACTCCCCTATAGTGAATAGATCCACAATCATATTGCAGATCTGAGTTGGTCGTAGAGATTGTAGGCTTGTGACTGGATCACTGCAGTCTTTCTAAAATAGTGATCAGCCATTCTTAAAAGCTAGCACTCAAACTCTTGCTGGTCCTGTGTGTCCAGGCTCGTGCACTTTGTAGGCCTAGCCCCACACAAAACTTTAGAGGTTGAGGTTCCTATGGATTCTTGGGCTTGTAGCCTGGATGAAGTAGTGCCTACAATGGTAAGCTTGTTCTTGTCCATTGGATAGTGTGTGACCATTTAAGTGGACAGGTTATAACCATAAGCGATTGGACCATGGCACAGGGGTGAGTTGGATTCTTTATCCTCTTTGGTGATAATGTAGCCATTGGACAGGATGTCTATAGCAACCGATCTGAGTCTGAGTTACATGACCCATCAGATCTGTACCTAATAACATACTTCTCTCCCTTTTATATTTATTTTCTCACTCCACCATCCTTCTTAATCCTTTCTGTAATCTAGATAGTAAGTTACCTTAGAACTTAGATTATAGTGACCCTAAATCCCCTTCCATTTAGGATTGCCATATCTGTAGTCAGATCTGGAGAGCCTACTAAGGATAGCTCCCTTGGAGCTTTAGATCAACTTCCCTGTGGGACAAACTCTTACTTATCAAAACTTGCTACAACAGACCCTGTATCTTGCAGGACTAGACATATTTTAGGCTTGCTGCTCCGTAATCATCACTCTACCTTTCACTCATTTTTCATTTACCCCATTCTTATCACTGTCTTCAATAAAGTTAGTAGCAAGCACTTAAAATAATTCAACAGTATCTAATGTATATATATACTAGTGTTAGCTAAATTGTGTCAACTTAACAAAATATAAATTTATCATTTCTAAAACTGATGAAAAGGAAATAATATACTAGATGTACACTAGACGTACACATATATAAATTAGTTACCTAAATGCACCTTTCTCATAAACAATTTAACATGCCTTAGATAATATCAATGCTAGTTTGGGCATCTTGTGCTGTCTTTGATGTCGCTCCCACTATCTCTGGGCAATCCTTAATCCGGTGTCCCATCACACCACAACGAAATCACGCCCCAGACGCTCTACGACATTAATCCATGTTATGTGTCTCCTCACATTTTCCACAGAATGCTAATGGAATGGATGAAGAGGTGCGTGAAGTTTGTGGAACTCTGAACACTCCCGTTATAGTAGGGTTCGAGTGCCGGAATGACCCCGAAGGTGTAGATGTAGTCAATTTCAGATAAACACCTTGAGCAGGTTGTTGAGAGTCGAGTGTCGTCTTTTTCATTTTTGCCGTAGGGAAATCTTTGATCAGATATCCTAGTCTGCCACATCTGAAACACTCACCTGTGGCCCACCTATATTTCCCCGTCCTATGCTGTATTCCGCACCGTAAGCATAACCCAATGAGTGCGAGTGAAGAAGTGCGTGCAGTGGGTTGTATTATTACTGTAAGTAACTCAGTCTATTGGGCCATCGTTCTGATCGTTGTCTCTGGTAGTTGCCTAGTTTGTTCATGATCATTCTTCCTAGCATGCGTGGTCCTAGCTCTTTTGCTATTTGCCATATTGAGTCCCTGACTTGAAAAAAATCATGCATTAACAATGATCGTGGTCATCATGAGCCCATGACTTGCCAAAAGTTACATCCTAACTTGGATCCTACCGGCATACTTTGATCACTATTGATCGAGTACATCAATCAAACGTGGTCATAAAGATCCACAATCTATGCTCTAAACAAAACCTACTGCCATAGCCTTCAGTCCCTAGAAGACCAACCTATTGCCGTAGCCTTGAGTCCCTCGAAAACCTAAAGCTTAGGCTCTAATACTGAACGAACATTCGAAGTTTTGCCATATATCCGTGCCATAGTTAAGTCTCCAAAGACTTAACACCAAGCTCTGATACCACCTGTGACAGCATGACTTTTCCCCTTCTCGTAAATGGGAAAGGTCACGCTGTCAGATCACCTAACATGATCCTGTCATACAAGCGCATTGTGTATAGAGTGTTACATATGCGGAAGCGAATTGAATTAACTCTGATACGTAGAAATATGGCAACAACTGATATTCATTCATTTATCTAAAGCAGTAAACTAAACAGGAAAATAAACAGAAACCTATACCTGAAGTAGTAAACTATCTTAAACCACACTACTGTTTATACATGTTTAATATTTAAAGACAAATCTCTCTCTCTCTCTCTCAAATTTTTCAAGGAAAAAAGTCCTCCGCAGAATCTTCCTCCTTGCCTCCCTCGTCCTCCTCCTGATGGTAGGTAGGATCAGCCTCGTGCTGAGGGTCACGGTCAATATCTGCAGCTAAGACATAAAGTCATAGGATGAGCTATCATCAAAGCTCAGCAGGGATAATTACAATATTAATTTATATGTTAGATTATTCATTCATGTCTAGAGGCATAATAAAACGAAGCACATGTCATCTTATTTTAGGTCTAGTCTAGCATTTATATATATAGCCTAGTAACATATTATAAAATAAGTACTAAATCATGTAATTATTGTATCATGCTACCAATGCTGACCAAATACAAGTACTAACAAGGAATCATGCGAGATAATATCAAGGAAACATGCGGAAATAAGACATGTTCAAGAACAAGAAACAAGTAAAGTAAGCTCTCGAGTTAGCGGGATCACTTGGACTGAGATAATCAAGCCCCTGAGCTAGGTTAACAGGGTCACTTGACTCAAGTGGTCAAACCTTTGAGCTATGTTAGCAAGGTCACTTGATACATGACTAGTCAAGCCCCTGAGCTAAGTTAGCAGGGTCACTTGGTTCAAAAAGTCAAACCATTGAGCTATGTTAGCAAGGTCACTTGACATGAGATTGCTCAAGCCCCTGAGCTAAGTGAGCAGGGTCACTTGGACCGAGACATCAACCGCGTACAAGGAATCAAGCCGTGATCATGCATGGTATTAGGTATGCGAGAACATCATGAGTAGAGTGCATATAATCATGATAGAATAGCATATAATCATATAGCAAAACTGTTAATCATATATCAAAACTGAACTAACATAACTATTCATAGTCATGCATTGAAACTGATCTTATCATCATTTCCATCTAACTGCATTAGCATAACTGAACTTGCATGCTTATACCTCACGAAAACTAGCA
The DNA here is from genome assembly GCA_021018995.1 of Chloranthus sessilifolius. Lineage (NCBI taxonomy): Eukaryota > Viridiplantae > Streptophyta > Magnoliopsida > Chloranthales > Chloranthaceae > Chloranthus > Chloranthus sessilifolius. The sequence continues at coordinate 148,030,719 of CM037584.1, read as the reverse complement.
TATTTAAACAAAAACTGAATTAGCATGTGCCTACCAACTATTCTTCCGAACTGAGTTAACTATTTATCAACACTGAACTTAGCAAAGCTGCACTTATCAAAGTTACACTATCATATTCATACTAATTCAAAACTGAGCTTCTTATCCTCATTTCCTACCTGAATCTAGCATAGCTGTACAAAAGCAGATATCAAATCTGAACTTGTATTATTATTTATACACTCAAAACTGACTTAAGTATAGTCATGCACACACACATCAAAACTGATATCTATTATCATCACTATCTTTAATCGAACTAGTATTTTTCATTCCTCAACTTATACTTAGAATATTCATCTTTACTTCTTAGTAAATTGAACTTATAGTAACTTATTTTAGTATCATTCATGACTATGACTAATATGCATATCAATTTGTCTATTTCTACATGATCAATGTAATAACTTGCTTAGCTAGACGAGAGCGAGAAAAACACAATATAAATTAGTAAAGTAAATTCCCTACCGTAAGATCAAGCCAGTGCGTTACGTATGAGACTTGCTTGCAGTCATGTGCTTGCACGCATCCAAACAAAGTCATCGGCATGAGCGCGTTATGTGCACCATATGCCTAGGATATATGGTCATAATTTTAGTATTTTTAATGGTTTATTAGGTCAACATAGACCCCAAATATGGACCATTTATGGTCCCATGTCTTATGGGCAAACTCAGCAAGTCATCCCAGCACAAGCCCCTTGCAGAGGTGTCACAAAGTGCGTCAGATGCAGGGTTGCCGCGGTAAGCTTTGTAGCTGAGCATGTTTCTGTAACTTGACACCAATTTTTTACCCATAAATGTTAGATTCAGAAATTTGTTCCTTCAAAAAAGTTGAAGGGCTCGTTGTTCCCTTTCCAACGCATCAAGAATCGTGCCAATCCGAGTTCGGGATTAAACATTATGACAAAAATACCACACAGTAGTCTGAGCATACTGTTGCCGCAGTAAGCCTGAGTACCTGGTCGCGGCAAGCGTATCATGCCAGGCTTGTCGGGGTGTTTTCTACTCCACTTTGGCTTCTTTTTCTTAGGCAATTGGCTGGGTCTTTGATATATATATCAAGCTTATATATTGTATATATATATTACACAAAAATTGGATATATTATCTAAACTAACTAATGAAACGGACCTAGTTTAGGGAATCTATTCGTTTACAGCATATCTTTCGGAGGACTCATGGTGACGATGCGATAACGTCGAGCGTGTGTCGGCATCAGAGCTTATAAGAACTCGGTCAGCAAGAAGTCTCCGATAGAGATTGCCTTTAAAAGATGCTTACTCGAATTGCAGGTCACACGGTGATTTATGTTTTCGAAACCAAGGTTCGAATTAAATGGTTTGGAGAGATTAAATGGAGAAATGGGCTTGTAAAGCTAGCAACAGAGTTTCATCTTTATAAGATTTGCTTTAATGGTTGAGCAGAGCAGGGAATGGTTGCTAAGAGGATGTCCTTCAAAGCCCGAAGCAGGAAGAAGAAAGGAGTTGTTGTTGGCAAATTTTATAGTGGATTTGTTTCCACTTTGCATGCATTAAGTCTAATAGTAGCTCATGCCCTCGAGGATTCTGCTGGCGGAATTAGTATTACAAGCCTTATAAGGCTTGGCTTTTGTGTACTACCATCATAAACTTTTGATTGTATACCCATGTAAGCCAAAATAGGCTTATCTTTTATACAAAACTTATATGCCAAGTTAGGGTGTAAGGCTGGCTGTTAAATTTAAGTGTAATCCTGTTACACCAAAGTAAGTGTATGGGTTGGGGACAGAGTTTTAGTGTAAGTCTGCTACACTTAGTTTAGTTTAAGAACTTAAGATTCAGTGTAACTCCAATATACTATGTGTATATATATATACTAATATAAAACTCGAGTGTATTAGCTAATACACACCACTATATTTATATGGGATGGTCTAAATTTTAAGTGTGTACTCAATACACTATATTTTAGTGCATTGAGGGCCGGGTTTTACTAACAACTTTACTGGGCCACTAAGGTTCCACTATTTAACAGTCATCATTAAAATTCTAACTCAGTTCTTTGTATCACATTTTTGGCACAAGCCTGACCCTACTCAAGTCCGTACCTGATGTTGTCAGGATAAAAATATGGTAGCTGTTAAAATGTCATTGACATAAACTTCTACACACTTATGCATCATGTCGTGAAAGATAGCCATCATGGCACGTTGATACGTGGCTCCTGCGTTCTTGAGCCCAAAAGGCATAATGACGTAACAGTATGTTTCCCATGGTGTGGTAAAGGTAATCTTCTCTTGGTCAGACTCTGCTAATTTGATCTGGTTATATCTAGAGAAACCGTCCATAAAGCATAACATCTCATGTCCAGCAGTGTTGTCGACTAGAGTGTCAATGTGTGGAAGTGGGAAGTCATCTTTTGGCATTGCCTGGTTGAGGTTTTGAAAGTCGATGCAAACCCATACTCTACCGTCTTTCTTAGCTACAGGTACTATGTTGGCGACCCACTTAGGGTAAAGAACGACTCGGATAAATTTTGCTTTGTGTAACTTGTCGGCTTCCTCTTTAACTTGGAGGGCGGTTCGTGGGTGCATCCTGCAGAGTTTCTGCTTAACAGGCTTTACATCGGGTTCTAAGACGAGGCGATGTTCTACTAAATTTGGGTATAAACTGGGCATGTCCTCATAGGACCATGCAAAGGAATTGAGGTGTTCTTGCAGGACTTGTACAATTTATTGACGTTCCATGGAGTTGAGCGTTGCATAATCAGTAGCTTCTTGAATTTCTCTTCAATGTCAAAGTTAAGTTCCTCCATGGGTTCCGCGATTGAGTTTGCTTATCGAAATGCTTGATAACCCGCTGGAAGTCCAGTGCCTCTTTAGCAACTGGTGTTCTTTCTTCATCCTCGATAAGTTCGTACACTGTAAAATTGCTACACTGGGGATCTGAGTTTGCGAAAGGTGACCCTTTATCGGCACAATCTATGATTGAGAGATCTTTGGTAAGGTAAAGGTCAAGACTACTGATTCTTCTCTCGAAGTCACGAAGTATCTCATCCGATATGATCACTGGCTTATTATTTAGCCAGGATGTTTTATGTCCTCATGTGGGGAATGGGATAGAAACCTTAGGAGAAAAGTCTACTTGTTGGCCACAAATTTGGTTCGGGATGAAGAGTTCCCTTTCTTTTCTAGGGTTTTCTGATTTTTTTGGATTTTGTATTTCTAAAATTTTAGGGCTTTCTATTTTTTCTATTTTTTTTATTTTTGATAATAAATATGGTACAGAGTCGATCACCTCAAATGGCATCGAGAGAATTGCTTCCTCTAGTTGAGGGAGCAAGATGGCTGCTGGAGCCGTTCGAGCGATTCTTTGTGAAATGCGAACTTGTTATGAATTTGGCATTTTTTTTTGGAGTCTTCATCTAATGAGATCTTTTGAATGAGTGACGCTGGTGACAGCAACACTAACTCTTGGACTTCTCCTGCCACATTGATCACCTCTTCTTTGAAGAAGCCCTGAAGATCGTAGTCAATTGAACTATCATCCTCTGGATTGTAATAATGTTATTCTTCCCACCGAGGGAGATCTCCCAATGGATCCTCAGGAGTAGCGAGTTCTTTTCTTTGATCTTCATAATATATTAGGATGAGCGCGCATGCTCGGCAGCGAGATTGATAATGGTGAAGAATGTTGGGGGATCCCCAAGGACATTCTCATCCTTCTGGTTAGAGTCAAAGATGGTATCGAATTCATCTTTTTGATCTGATAGTGCTTGAAGTCCAAGATTGGCTCGCTCCGCTTACTCGAGTGTCAGGTGGTCTATCCAGTAGTGCTCGTCATCACTCGGGGGAGGCTAGCACTCTTCCTCTAGAGATTTCCAAAATATTTGGAGTTACGATGAATTTGGAGATGTAGAAATGTCTAGTTCAAGTTCCTCTTTAAATTCTATGAGGGCAATGCTACTATTTCTCCTAGGTCAACCAGATGATCGTTGGGATTTTCTACTTCTTGTGCCGATAGCTGAGCTGGTAGGTCATTACTTGTGTCGGTGGTCACGAGGTTGGAGTGATTCAATTCTTCTATCGTAGGGTGTCGGGTCCAACTAGCGAAGCACTCTAATATGCTGGCACATGCCCTACAGTGGGGTTGGTATGGATAAGCGATACAAGGGGAGTCCCAAGGGCATTCCCATCACTCAAGGCCAAGGCCGAGGCGGATGCTATACGAGTTAGTATTTTCTTGTGCAGTGCCATCTTTTTCCCATGTTAAGCGTAAGTGCTCCTCACTATCTTAAAAGGCTGCTATGTGAAAATCTTCATCGTTAGTGGATTTCCAATCTTCTACTCATGGGTCGAGTTCTGGAGGTTCTTCTCTCGTCTCTTCTGTAAATTCCTTAGTATCAAGCATGGGTTTGACTCCTTTGAGTAGCTTATCAATATCGTCATTTAAATTGGTTAAATCATTGAACACCTTAGTAATTCGCTCAATTTCAACTTCTTGGGATCTAGTGAAGGACACTTCCATATGATTTGGCACATCTACTTTCTTGGTGGTCCCATAGGCGAAGTGGTCATATAGAGACCATTTTGGGGGAAAAGGTGGCTTGCGGGCCATTCGATTGGTAACCTAATCCTATGTGCTTATGTATTTACGTTGGGACAACGGGTCCTACACAACCTTGCTTATTTTTATCGAGTCTGGTGTGGGGAACATATCCAAGTTGGTACATAAGGTCCCACCCTTTTATCACGGTAGGGTTAATGGCATAGAGTTTGGCGAGGTTTGGGCCAACCTCTCTTCTCATTAGTTTTTGTCGATGCGTTGGGGGAAACCTAGGAGGGGTAGGGGGATGGACTTTCGCAATGGTTGTCTCATCAGGGATTCAAGTCTTTTGAATATGACCTATGTTCAACACATAATCGTGAGCGGTTGGTATGCTCGCCGTGTAATCAGTATCCATCTCCTGAAGGGGTGCATCAGCATATATACAGACGATGGAGTCCTCGTATGAGAATTTAACGCATTGATGGTATGTTGATACGACATCATTCATTGACTCCAGCCATTTTCTTCCTAAAATGAGATTGTACGTACTGGCAAAATCAGAAACATGGAAGGTAACGTCTTTTGTTACAAGTCCGAGGTGAACCTGTAGCTTGATAGTTCCTTTGACAAAGAGAAGCGACCCATCATAAGCTATGAGTGATAGTGCAGAGGGCCTGACATCCTGCTCCATGTATTCGAGCATTTTTAATGTGGTGAGAGGGCAGATGTTAAGTCCTGCTCTCGTGTCAATGAGTGCGTGTGGCACAGAGAATCCTCTAATTATGACTGCAAGATATATGGGGGCCACACTCCCATAGAGTGACTCTTTAGGCATGTCTGCGTCTGTAAAAGTGAGCGCCGGAGGTTGCACCATGATCGAAGTGATTTGATGAAGCTCATTTAGGGTAGTATCCTCATCCACTTACGTGTCTTCAAGTGTCTATGTCAATAACCGGTGATGGTCAGGCAATTTCTTGATGAGTTTTAGTATGAATATCTGGGTCGGGATCTTCTGGAGATGCCGCAGAAGGTCATATTCTTGCCCTGGCTCAGGCATAGATTCTTTGCCTGGCCGATGGGCCTTAGGTGTGGGTGGTTGGAATGATTGAGGTGCAGGAATTGGTGGAGGGATGATGTGAGGTGGGGGAGGCAAGTTAACTTCTCTTTCTCTCATATTCCCCTCTGGTGGTTGTGTGTTCATGAAATCCTTATTTCGAGGGAAAGGCGGAAGTGGGTAATTGGTTCCTGATTTGAGAATCTGGCAAGCTGGTTGTTGACCAAACCTGGCGCGACTTGATGCAGATGTATTTATAAAATGAGTGAAATTCGAGGTTGGAACGCGTACCTGAATGGTACCACTCTAAGGTGGGTGGTACTGCGTGTAATCTTCCTCTTCTAGGAAAGCAAAGACCAGCATCTCGCACGGGTCAGGATGTTCTTCTGGCTCGCTTTCTTTTAGATTTAGCAAACGCTCGATGGTTATTTCGTTGTCTTGGCTTGGAGTCTTTCGGGTGACACTTTCTACCCATGCAACAATTTAGGTTGTAGTTTAGAGAACATGATATCCATACTCAGGTTCAGAATCAGTTAAAGGGAGCAGTAATGGCATTGGTTCGGGATTTGGAGGGGTTGGAGGTTCCGGTGGGTGACTACGGAGGAGTGGTCTCCTAGCCCTAAAGGAATGGACTTGTATCTAAGTGAATTTCTGATAAGGAGGTGGATTCGGCGGGACGATGCGAGGGATCATGGCCGAGGGATGCTGGGGTGAAGGAGATCCTGCTGGTGTGGCGGAAGTAGCAAAGGGTTGAATGTGAGTGATTAAGGTGGAAGGTTAGAAGGGAGATCCACCGGAGAGATCTACGGTGGTGACCTGAGCCGATGTTGCTTGGGTATGGTTGGGCATGGGGTTATTAATGATCCCTAAATTTTATTAGGGTTGGTTATTATTAGGGTTAGGATTCCTAAATGCTTCCCAATTGATCTGACTTTGGTCATTTATGTTATAGATTACGTCCTTGAGGACCCAACAGTCTTCTAGGTCGTGTCCCGCTTATCGATAGAAGGCACAGTATTTACTATAGTCTAGATTTGTCGGCCATGGGCAGGGTCTTTCCAGCGAGAATTGGAGGAGATTCTAAGTGTTAAGGAGATGAAAAATGTTGGGAATCGTATCCTATAAAGGGGGATAGTATTCCCGCCTGGGCTGGTAGGGGCCTCTGGCTGGGTTAAAGTTCTGTGGTGGGGCACACTATTATAATTCGGCATGTGGGCCGATCAATTCTATGTATGTACAGTAAAATAGTGATGCACAGTAGCTTTGGAAAGTCGACTACCCACAGGGGGACTCACCTATGACTGGCGCAACTATTTGTTGCGCTAAATCCCTAAGGGACTTCACATGAATTTACCATTCTGCCCTTCGGGGTTCGGAATGCGATATCTTTACGTATATAGCTCCGATTAGGGTGATTCTTAGCTTGTTGGAAAGCTGAAGACTTCTACTTTCCAATGGCATAAGATTTGATCATAGTAGAAGGTCACAGCTAGTCCTAGTGCACCACTCTTCATCAATTGCTCGGGAAAGCTAGGTTTAGGTCTGGAATGGGTTCCTAAAGGTTCGGGAAGGGTCTTAAGGGATCTAGGGTGATTCCTAAGGGTTTAGGATGGCTCATAAGGTTTCAAAAGGGTTCTTGAGAGTTCCATACATGCCATCAAAAGCTCGGAGGTGCGCCTCCCTCGAAATGTGTTTTGATCGAGCCTCGGGCCAAATTTGAGTGTCTATAGATGCCCCTCTTTGGTATCTGATCACTAATGATCAAATGTCAAAGAAAAGAGACATCCAAAGAGGCCCAAGGCATTACTAACAGGTCCACTACACATTTAGAATAAACTTCAAACATCAGATAAGTAACATGGTGAGAAAATGAAAGCCCTGTATATCAGGAAAAATGGTCGTTTCTCAAGGTAATCGGTCCCCAAGCGCTTAGCGACATTATTAGGCATAATCGAGGTAAAAAATAATTTGCAAAAGCCAAATAGTTGGTAAAAATGGTGGCTTATCAAGATGATTTGAAGGAGTTTGATGTTCAAGATTCTTTCTGACTACAACAACTTTGTAAGTAAGGAAGATAATCGACCCACATTCAAAGATAGGCGCGACGCAAGTACGCAAGGCTCCACAGTTTGTGTCCAATCATATGATGTATTTACCACCTCCTCTAATTGGTCACAGGTGCCCCTGGTTGAAGCAGGGTTTGAGGTCTTTGGGTGAACCCATTGATCTCAAAGTTTATTTAGCACAACTACCCGAGCGGAGCGAACAGAGGTCGCAACGCTTTTTTGGAGTGTGTGCTATTTTTCCCATGTACCCCGAATCATCATGACCCAGAGTATCTAACCTTTAATAACACAGAATAGATCCGACCAAAATCGGGTGCCCACCAAAGGAGACATCCAATCCTGGTCTCTGTTGATAATGATCTTACAAGTCAATTAACTATGCATAAACATGCATCCATTAGGGGCGATAAGCAATAAAGGCGATGGAAGTCTCGACCTAGATCCCGTCCGGGTATAATTTATGAGAACAAATGACCATCCTACGGATACCCAGATGCAAGGCATACACTTTACAGGGATACCACACTAATACAGGTTTTAAACCAGCGAAAATAAGAGGAATGAACCCTTCTGCATGTATGTTTACACATAGTATGATTGACATATAGTTTCATTTTCAGTAGGTTGGTTTCAACCAATGATTGACCTTTTTCATAACGGAGTTACCCGGACCTCAAACCCCATAAGACGCACGCCCGGACAACACAGACCAAGAGTCCCCACCTCCGAAATAGCTCGTGATGAATCTCAAGTTAGACACTCACATTCATATGAATCTGCCAATTGAGCACTCGTCGCAAAGATTTAGCAATGGAGTCGACTCGATCAAAACATTGACCGTTTGATCGGGATCGACAGCATTGCTCCTACTTAGAAGTGGGATCCAAAAATTCAAGGCGCACCTTTAGACTTAGGACATTGATATAGCATAACTGCATTACTGATAAAATATTAACATTTTACAGCATTAGAATACGCGTGTGCGTCTAATCACATGAGGCATAGACCGCCTCATTTAATCGGCCGCGGGTGTCCCTGCTTGAAGCAGGGTTCGAGGTCTTTGGGTGAACTTATTGATTCTGAAGTTTATTTGGCATGACTACCCGAGCTGAGTGAACAAAGGTCGCAATGCATTTTGGGAGTGCGCGCTATCTTTTTAAAACATATATCTATATTATTTTATGTGGGAAATTTTTGACATTTTTTATGTTTATCATTTTATGTGATTTTTAGATTTTTGAGTTATCATTTTATGTAATTTTTTGATTTTAAGTTATCATTTTATGTGATCTGATTACTTTATTTCTTCTATTATTTTATGCGGATTATTTTTGGGATTTTCTTTATCTTTTTTTTTATTGATTTTTAGATTTTTAAATTTATCATTTTATGTGACTTTTTATCTTTTTATAGCTATCATTATTTTATCATTTTATCATTTTATGTAAATTATTCTATCATTTTATGTGAATTATATTATTTTTTTGGTTTTTTAGGTGCGATTTTTTTTCATATTTTTAGAAATTTTCACGTTTTTCTATGTAGGATCGGGATACCTATTGCTCTCGATCCACTTTATTCTTAGCTCGGCTTCCCGGATAAGTCGAATGAGGATTGACAAACCATTTGAGAGCACGTGCATTAGCCGGGAGTGACAAAACAAAGAGAGGGGGTACCGAGTTATGTATCTGACCCGCAGCAAGCCCAAAGACCCGACCCACGAGTGGCTGGCACAACTATTAGTTGTGCCAAACCAAAAGAGGCCCAAAATAGCTTGGCACAACTATTAGTTCGGGCAGCAAGGCATTTTTTCAAAAAAAAATTCTCCCCCTCTTCAAAACCAAAAATCGTCCTCCTTAGGGTTCCTTTATGTTGCTTCTACGCATGCCTCATTGCCGGCATTCGCTAGCGCCGATTGATTGCCGTCTTGCGCTAGATCAAAGACCCCATCTTCTTCACAAGGTAATCATTTAAAACTCATTTTTCTTAATTTTTATTGCCTTTTCTTGCAAATATGATCATGATCTTGCATTCTTTGATGAGTAATGGTTTATTTTTATAGTATGTATATTTATTGATGATGCGTGGATGATTTTTTATGAATAATTCCCTATTTTTGTTATTTTATGGATTAATTGGTGCCTAATATACATATTTTTTGTTGTTTTTATTTGTGTATATAGAAGGGATTTTATTTTTGTTGTTTTTTGTTTGTTTGTTTTTTTGTTTTTATGTTAGATATAAAGCAATGGATTTTTGGTCTTTTATTTTTTGAACACTAATTTAGGGAAAAAGGGATTTTTGGTTTCTTTTTTGAATTTTAATTAAGGAAAATGATTTTTGACTTCTCTTAAAATTAAGAAAACAAGGGATTTTATATTTTTTGTTTTGAAAACTAAGGCATTGATTTACTAATTTTGTGTTGGTTTTTTTTCTTTGATTTTATGGGCATAAACTACGGGTTTTTTTTGTTGTTTTTGTTTTTATAAAATAAAGGCTCTTCTATTTTTGATTTTTGATTTTAGGAGCATAAAAGGAGGGATTCTTGAACATAAGAGAAAGAGATTTTTTTTGGGTTTTGGTTTTAGGAGTATAAGGAAGTGATTCTTTTTTTGTTTTTCTAAACATAAAAGGACCTAAAAAGATGAGACTTCACTTTTGTTGGTTTTTGTTTTTAGGAACATAAAGCAAGGATTTTTTGTTTTTGCTTTTCTAATCATAAAAGAAAGACTTTTTCTTTGGTTTTTGATTTTTAAAAGCATAAAGAAAACTCTTCTGTTTTTGCTTGTTTTTAACTTTTTTTTTTTTAAAACATAAAAGGACTCTTTTTTTTTTGGGTTTGATTTTTGAAGCCTAAAGAAATGATGATGATTTTTTTTTTTTTTTAACTTGCCTTAATCTTAAACATAGAAAAAGGGAAATTTGTTTTATTTTTTATTTACTTTCGAAGATAAAAAGGAAGGGATCTTTTTTTGTATTTTCATTTTATTAAAAAAATGATTTTTTATTGTTTATGCACGTGTGTGTGTATCTTTGTTTCTAAAAATGATAGAAAAAGGATGTGCATACTTACCTTCCCTTGGCTCGCAGCAAAAATGGTTTTTTATCATTGATCTGCTCTGATGTGATTATTTTATGTTGCCCCAAAATGTCCTGTGATAAAGAATATGTGCCTGAGGAGGGCCATGAGGAGCGGTCCGAGGTAGTGTATGGTCCGCGGGGGGAGCAGTTTTTTGTGGTAGAGCGAAAAGTGGGTCCCTGGCTGGAGATGCAGGGTGAGGCCGCTCGAGCTAGCCTCCTTCATCAGCAGTACATTAATATCTTCAATTTTGGCATAGCGAGCAAGGTAAAAGAGAGGTTCAGTTCTTCCTTTCGTACAACTTTGCATTATTTTCATGATTTGATGCATTTCTCTTTTCTGATGCAGGACCTGCCCCCTATTGTGTTCCGCTGGGGTTGGTTGGACTTTCACGATTTCTACCGCTGTGTTCCCCCCGTGGTGAAGTTTCTGCTGGGGCAGGTGGGCTTTGGGGAGTTCCTGTCTTGCCCCCCTATGAGGGTCAATGCCGTGTACCTGAAGGCACTGATAGAGTAGTTCCGTCCTTAGACCATGACCTTTCACATGCCTTATGCCGAGATGGCGCTGATGCCCGTAGATTGGGCGATGATTAATAGCATTAGGGTAGGGGGCATACCAATAGCTAGTCTTACGGTGCCAAGCAGAGAGGACATTGTGAGATTGATAGGGGACTATCCCCCTCATGAGCAGATGCACGACACTGAGGTTAAGATGGGGTGGCTATCCGAGCTCTATGTGGTTGATGAGTTTGTAGATCTGGGCCAGCCAGATAAGGAGCTTTACATTATGCCCGAGCGGGCGATCATCCTGGCCCATTTCACTCTTCTGCTTCTGCTAGGTAAGACCCTCTTTACGAATGTGAGCAGCAGTCGAGTTAGTTTGGCATTATTGAGCATTATGGCCAATTGGCTCGACGTCCATAGGTACGATTGGGGTTGGGTCGGGTACGCGTGGTTGATGTATGGCGTAGCCCGGGTCACTATCGAGGATGCCAAATCTGTTGTCGGCTTCTGGGCGGCATTGGAGGTAATCTTTAACTCTTTTGTTTTCGTCAGTTTTACCTGAATGGTCTTTTATGCTACTGACTTGTTCTTTGTGCACTACTCTTCTCAAGCGTGAGGGTACCTCCACTTTCATCCTGGGTGCTCGCTTCTCCACTCCGATGTATACACCTACCCCCTCCTCAGCAGTTGGAACCAAGCCCGGTGCCGCGACATGGGCATGAAGCACTTGGAGATCCGCTTGAGGTCCCAACTCAACCTGATGGTCCCTGAGCAGGTAAAGCCCTTTTCAACTATGTTTATTCCAATTTGGAAATCGTCCTTGATTTATTATGCTGCATGTCTGACTGATTGGCCACCTTTGGACAGATCCTTCACAACCCATACATCACCTCCAATTTTTGGGACTGGGCAGCCATAGGTCCATCACGCCTATTCAGCAACTGCCACATTGTCTTCTTCTATGAGGCATGGGCCAAGGCTTACTATCTAGGGGAGCGGGTGGTGTATCAGTACCAGGGCTATCATGCCATACCCATGGACCCTCCCGCAGATGTTTTGGATCCTATTGGTAGCATTGAGGAGCTTATTATAGCGTTCCTCCCTAATGGGATCCCCACCAATGCCCTTCTCGTGCCTGGGGATTATCATATATGGTTTGATTGCCTACCATATCAGTTCATCTGGTAGCGCTTTGTCCCTAGCACTAACTTCCTTGCATTCGGCAGCCCCCGCGCTCAGGTAACTCTCCTTTCTTTTTTAGATTAGTCCCCTTTTTATTTTAATTCAGCTTTTGTTCCTACTGAGCGGATTACTATTTTGTTCATAGTTTGCTCAAGGGTATGACTCAGATGATGGAGGTGGAGCGATGGCGGGTACTGTTGATGCTTCAGGGGCAGGTCCTTCAAGTGTTGGCCCTTCTGGTGCTGGTCCCTCGAGTGAGGGTTCTTCAGGAGTCGGCCCGTCGGGTACCTCTCATGCAGGTGCCCTTGGTTGGGGTCCGCCCGTAGTCTATGGGATCTTTCGACGCCTTGACAATAGCTTTCTCTCAGACTTGGGTGTTGATGTGGATAAGCAGGCGCGCATCTCAGCTAAAGCGGCCCGGGTCCCTCCTCCTGAGGTGATTCCAAGGGTAAGCCCTCTTACTATCAATCTTCCTTTGTCTCGGCTCCTTTTGTAAATGCATGTGTTTTGTAATTGGCCTGGTAACTGATATCCTATCCCTCGGAATGCAAAAGCTTTGACTCGGCTATGGAGTATGCGGCGTATCACAGTAACATTGCCGAGCCCCGGGACGTGGAGGTGGTGAGTATTCTGCTGCTCCACTTTGCTCATCATCCTTTGTTCCTTGATTGATCCTGATTTCTTATGTTGATTTTGACTTACAGTGCGCATGTGCCAAGGAGTCGCGATCTTTGGTCAGCAGGATTTTGTAAGCGTGGTCCCGAGTGGAGGATATTCGGACCTTCCAAAGCTCTTCACGTCGATGAAAGAAGTCAAAGGGCACCAACAAGGGTTAGGCCCTAGTTTCTGCAAAAAAAACATTTAATACATTTAGGGATAATTTTATTGGGATTTTGCAAAGTTTGTAACATATATATTTGTGGCACTTTTGGGATGATTTTCTGTTTGGATATGCTTAGTGCTTTTCTTTGATTGCATGTTATCTCTCTCTTGCATATATCTAATTGCTCGTAGGATGATCTTGATGTTTGCTCATGAAAGTGGCCCTCGAGGTCGCATGCCTTGGTGCGGCTTTTTCCTGCACAAAAAATCATCTCTTTTCACTGTTAGGTGCCCTTTATGTTCGTGAATGTTCTTTAAGGCATAAAATAGGTGAACAGGCTAACTGGCCAAGGGGGCTAGGAAAGGCCCACAAAAAACCCAAAAAAGCTCAAAAAAATGGCATGGAGGGGGGATTTGTGCTGGCGCAACTACTAGTTGCACCAGGCTTAAACTAGGGACAATTGCCCTGTTTTAGCTTGGGGACTAATAGTTGCGCCAGTTTTAGGCTGGGGAGCTGTGAGGCCTTATATGCTCGAGATAGTGCAAATTCTCTTTCTTTCCTTTTTGACTGATTTTTCCTCTCCTTGCTTTTCTAAGGGCCGGTTCATCAACATACATTAAATTTTATATTCTTGAAAAATCTTTGTACGTCTATGGACCCGCTTTCCAATCCTCCCTTACATGGAAGGCTTGGAACCAATTTACCCCTTTCTTTGGGCTTGGGACCCAATTTTCTCAAAATTTAGCTTGGGAGCTTGAATGAGAGTGAGCTCGTCGAACTTGAGTGGCTCGGACAATCACGGCTTCCCCTCTTTCTTTAGGTTCCTCCATGGTCGGACCTACTTCACGCAGTGGCCTCTTTTTAGGATACAAATGCTCATGTGTTCCATTTGGGAAGCGGGAGCTAACTCCCGCTCTTGAGGAGCTATCCAATTTGTCTGGTTTGAAGCTTCACAGAGGCTTCACAAGAGTCACACCGAAGTCAGGCTACTCCAAATCCGTTCACCTTACCCTCGGTGTAAAGAAATTTGAGTACAAGAAAATTTTCATTGGGGGCCCACAAGGTGTTCGATCAAATTCCTCAAAGAACTTTTTGGTGATGAAAGTCTTCAAAAATTGCCGATTAGGAATATCTTCAATGTGAAAGCCTTTGCCCTCAGTCTCATTTCGGAAGTCTTTTTCTTTACTAGGGGAGAGATCTTTTCTCTTGCTCTCTGCAATGTTTTGATCGAGTTGGTAGAGGGTTGATCGATGATGCACTTGGTCCTTGCGGAACTATACTGATGCCTTGATGCATTTTCTCTGGACAAGGTGGAGAGCCTCAGGGGATGTCCCTTACTACTCTAGGTCTAGTTGGGTGAGCATCTCGCTATCTTGGGACCCATGCCATGCTTTTACATTACCCAAGGTGAAGCGGCTCGATGCTTTTTGGGTAGGTGTCACTTGCTTCCACAGGGCGATTCATGAGTTTGAAGCTTTGGTTGACTGACGCCGAGCTGAAATGGAGGCTTCCTTGATTGGATCGGACATATCCCATAGTTTGTTCTAGAGACCATGAAGGCATCACTCTCATAGGATTGACTGGCAGCACCTTCTATTTCCCATTTTGAGTGTTGCGTCAGTTCGGCTGTTCTCAGCAGGTGCCTTGTGAGACAAAGCCCCCTCTATGTGACTTGATCTTTTCTAGGGGGTCCTTTGGGGACATGGATCGGATTGTTGCTCTTTGGGAGATGCGTCAGTCGATGTTGATGTGTGATATGGAGCAGGGAGATTCAGTTCAGTCTTCCCCTGAGTACGAGGCTTAGCTATCCGCTGAGCAACCTATTGTTGATCATCTGGATCAGGCAGAGAGCATTGACATGGGAGGCCCCTGGTCGAAGAAAGAGACGGCGCTCTGAGCCTGCATTGAGTTGTTAACTGATGAGAAGAGGGTCTTGCATGAGCTTTTAGCAGAAGAGAAAGTTAGAGCAGGGATAGCAGAGAGCGAGGTCCTTCATCTGAAAGGATCTTTGACTGTTGCCCTTAGAGCCATTGATGTTTCTCGGAAGAGGTACAAGAGTTTGCATGGCCGTTGGTTGATCGAGCAAAATGTCCGAGAGGATGGTTTTTACGCTGAGATTAGTGCCTTGAAGCGTGAGCTGGGCCGTTGATTCCTTTCGCAAGTATAACATTTTGTACAGATCAAATACACAGAGAAGGGGCATAAGAAACCCCTTTATAGATACACACTTTTTGGTATACATATTTTCTTTATGTTTTTGTATTTTTCTTGTGTTTTATAAAAAGAAAGAAAGAAAGCTAGACATCACACCGGCTATTTTTTGGGATGTGGTGTAAGCGGTGAATTTGTAACTGAGAAAGGAAAATCTATTATATTTACACAAACTCTTTTTATTGTTCTTTTTGTTTTCTTCTCTTTCTTGATTAATGGGTTTCTTTAATAAAGAGGGCTCTCCGCCCTATTCTTTATACTCTTTTTATTTTGTTTGATGCCTCCATCATGGGGTGAGATCTAGGGTCTCCTTTTGAGCATGGTCGAACCCCCTTTTAAATGGTCGGGTCTGAGGGAGTTTCAGCAGCTTTACTAAGAATGGAACATCCATCCCTTTGGACTGAGTCAAATCTTTCTCCTTACCTTGAGTCATACATTTGACAAATCAATTTTACAAAGACAATTCTGGTCGGGGCCTGATTTGAACTAACATGAGTAGCCTGGAAAAGGGTAACAGGGGGAGTAACCAAGAGGGCTCTTCCACCATCTGATTTATTAATCATTTCAAACCTTTCTTCTTTTTAATTTTTCTTTTAAAACTCTTTTGCTCACAACCCCCAGGGTGGGTTCGTCGTGGCCGTGTTGCCCTCTTTTTACCTATAGCGCCCTTTCGGGTTTTCACCACGTCCATGGGTTTAGCTCTCTTACCCCAAGCGCCCTTTCGGGTTTTCACCTGGTCTGCACAAACTCGTTATTTTTACTCGTAGTGTCCTTTCGGATTTTCACCACGTCCATCTTGCTTTGAGCTTGTATTTTTATTTTATTTTTCTTTTTATTTCTATTTTCGAAAGCCACAACATAGACGTCGATTTCGTCATAGCCGGCTAGATGGGGTTCTGGTGTCGTCTCACAACTCGGCTCTTGTTGACGTAACAGATACTATGACTGCTTGTGAACCTATAAAGAGGGTTTTCTTCAAGGTGTAGCTTGGCCATGGGTCAGATTAGGATTTGAAGGTATGCTGGGCTAAGAAGAGTGTTTCCTTGACATGACTTCATTTTTTCACAACACACTTCTTCCTTGGGGGATTTTTACTATACAAGCCCCTATGATTCTTCTATTTTTTTATCTTATTTCAGGCAATCTCTTTTTGAGGTTTTGCTTTTCCGATTTTTTTAGATTTTGATGGTAACTTTACTTCCCCTTTTTTTTGTATATGTATACATTTTTTTTGGGGGGAAGGGGTTTATTGAAAGAAAGGCTTAGGCTCAAATGGGGTAGCAAAGGATATCATTATTTTTGGCTACTGTGGTCTGAATGATGGCCTCTTTTGGGAGGTTCTTGAGCAGTCACATATCTGTTTCACCAACACTTACCTTATTGCGATAGACTAAGAGTAGAATCGTCGGACATATCTAGCATTGATGGGCTCAGGAAGATGATCTCCGTCCATGGTGGCGTGGTGAATGGGATATCCCGGCAGCACTTCTCAGACAACATAAGGTCCCTCCTAGTTCAGCTTGAACTTCCCTCTCGGATCGGCATGGAGGGATGGGAAGATCTTCTTCAGCACAGTGTCTCCTACCTTTAGATCTCGACCATGGACACATTTATTATAAGCGCGTGTGATTCGCCCCTGGTAAACATGAGTATGATTCAAGGCTAGGAGTCTTTTCTCATCCAATAGATTCAATTGTTCAAAGCGAGATCTCTCTCTCTCTCTCTTTGCTTCGGGTAAGCCTAATTCCATGAGGAATCTGAGCGAGGGTACTTCAAGCTCTATTGGTATGCCGACCTCGGTTCCATACACGAGAGAATGGTGTTGCCCCTATAGCAGTACGAATCGACGTTCTGTAGGCCCATAAAGAAAATGGCAGCATTTTACTCTAATCTCGGTAAGTGACAATCATTTTTTCGAGGATGCGAACGACCGTCTTGTTCGCAGCTTCCATGGCTCCATTAGTTTGAGGTCGATAAGGTGACGAGCGATGGTGCTTGATCTTATATTGCTCGCAAAAGGCTTGGATGTGCTTATTCACAAAGTTTGTGCTGTTGTCTGTGATAATATCCTTGGGTACTCCAAATCAACCACAATATTATTTTTGAGAAACTTTTCAACGTGACTGGCCATGATGTTGGCATATGGCGCCGCTTCTACCCACTTGGTAAAGTATTCAATGGCGACGAGGATGAACCGATGTTTATTGGATGCTTTCAAATTAATCATTTCGACGACGTGAAGGCCCCAGGTAGCAAATGGCCAAGGAGTGGTCATGCAGTGAAGGTCGATGGTAGGAGCGTGTATCTGACTGGAGTGTTCCTAACACTTGTAGCATTTCTAAACATGTTTGTAGCAATCTGATTCCATAGTAGTCCAAAAGTATCCCTGCCGTAGAATTTTCTTAACGAGCATGTGACTGTTGACGTGGGCACCGCATACTCCCTCGTGGATCTCTTTCATGATGTTGATTGTTTCACTTTCTATAAGGCACCTGAGCAAAATGTTATTGTACGATCGCTTGTAAAGGCATTCCCCACAAATGATGTAGCCTGCTGCTAAACGTTGAATGGTTCGTCAGTCTGTCTTGGACGTACCCTCAAGGAAAGTTAGTGTCTGAAGGAAATTCTGGATATCTGAGAACCAAGGTGGCTCATCATCAGGCCTTGTAGGTTCCTCAATCTGGAGACAGAAGGCCGGCTCATTCCTTTGCTCGATCATGATCAGTTCATCTCAGCACCATACGAGATTTCTATCATTGATGTCAATGTTACTAGTGCGTCGGTAAAGCGATTCCTTAGCCGGGGGATATATGAGAATGTCACATCTTGGAAGAAAGCTATCAAATCCTCGAGGTGCTCATGGTAGGGGATCAGTTTCTCATCTTTTATTTTCTAATCTCTATTCGTCTGGCATATGACCAACTGCGAAATACCAAATACTCGGAGGTGAGTTACGTTCAGATCGAGAGCCGCCTGCAAACTAGCGGTATAAGCTTTGTACTCGACCATGTTGTTAGTGCAAGGGAAGTTGAGCTTGATAGAGACTAGTATATGTGATCCTTTTGGAGAAATCAGAATGGCGCCAACTCCCTAACCCTCGACATTGGCTGCCCCGTCAAAGTGCATTACCCAAGATTCCTCTGCTTCCTCAGTATCATCCTCTGTCATGAACAGGATGTCCTCATCAGGGAACTCAGTTCTCAAGGGTTCATAATCTGGCAAAGGATTGTTAGCAAGACGATCAGCGAGTGCTTGCCCCTTGATCGACTTCTGAGTGACGTATCTGATGTCAAACTCTGACAATAAAAGCTGCCATTGTATGGTTCATCCAGTAAGAGCCAGCTTCTTGAAAAAGTACTTCAACGGGTCCATTCGAGCCAAAATTAGAACAACTTAGGATAGCAAGTAATGGCGGAGCCTCTGAGTAGCCCAAACAAGAGCCAGGCATGCTTTCTCCAGATGAGAATAGTGCATCTCAGAATCTATAAACTTCTTGCTCATATAGTAGATGGCCTGCTCTCTTCTTCCCATCTCGCCATGCTGCCCTAAGACACATCCCATCGAAACTTCTGTCGTGGAGAGATACATCAAGAGTGGTTTCCCTGGCTCGGGTGGTACTAACACAGGTGGGTTAAGGAGGTAGCTTTTGATTTTATCAAACGCTGCCTGACAATCATCATTCCATTCAACAGGTGAGTTCTTCCTGAGTAGTTTGAAGATTGGCATGCAGATTGGAGTTAGCTGTGTAATGAACCGACTGATATTTTGTATTCTGCCCCCTTTAACCTCTTTCTCGGTAGATGGTGGCAACATTTTGGTGATCACTTTAACTTTGACTGGGTCGACCCCAATCCCTCTCCTGCTGACAATGAATCCTAATAGTTTTTTGGACATAACACCAAATGCGCACTTCTGTGGATTCAGACGTAACCTGTACTTTCTCAGACTTTCAAATAGTTTCTGAAGGTTTACCAAGTGATCGCTTCGCTCTGGTAATTTGGCTATCATATAATCGACATATACTTTAATTTCTCGGTGCATCATGTCATGAAATAGCATAGTCATAGCTCTCTGGTACGTTGCACCGACATTCTTCAACCCAAATGGCATGACTCTGTAGCAAAAGGTTCCCAAAGGAGTGATAAACGTTGTCTTCTCTCGATCTGCCTCTGCCATCTTAATCTGATTGTTTCCTAAGAATCCATCCATTAAAAAAAAGCATCCCGTGCTTAGCAATGTTATCAACTAGGATATCGATGTGCGGCAATGGGAAATCATCTTTCGAGCTTGCCTTATATAAGTTTCTAAAATCAATACACATGCGAACTTTTCCATCCTTCGTTGGTACAGGCACAATATTGGCTAGCCACTGCGGGTATTTGGATACCATGAGAAACCCCGTGTCATACTGCTTAATGACCTCATCCTTGACTTTCAGCATCCACTCAGGTCGGAGACATCTTAGCTTCTGCTTAACCAACTTCATATCAGGGTAGAGTGGTGTAACGTCTCAGAAAATTCCTACTTAAATAGTGCACCTCGAGAAGCAGACCAACTAATCGCACCTTTGACCGGGTCAACTTTAACTGGGTTGACTTAATCGATCATAGGTGAGATGAAGTGTATAACATTACCCTTTAGTTGGACTATGTATCCATAGATATACACACACACACACGTTAGTTTGTTGTATGTGTTCAACACAAAATAAGTAAGATATAGGTTATAAAAAGAAAAAAGGGGAGGGAGGACTTAACTCTTTTGGTTGAGTGGTTGAGAAGAGTTAAGAGAGAGTAAATGAATGTGTGATTTGTTGTGAAATGAAGAGGAAGTCATTGAATGCAAATCATTGATCTTGGCTCGCAAAAGCTAGCAGATCGAGCTCGGGATAGAGGAGAGATCATAGATTTGGGGTTTGAGGAACCGTAGTGAGCTAAGGCTTGGGATCAAGGGATCCAACTGATTGAAGGTGAGCTGAATCTTTTTGTAATCATTTCCTTTATGATTAGTGTAGATTAAATAGCTAATGTGTGAGAAATCAGTGACAAATGGCATGAAGGAGATAAGATAATTGCAAGGGATAAGGAACCGATCCATAGCTGAGGAAGGGCAAATTCGTTCAAACGAAATTAGAATCCAATTGAACGAATTTTGCCAGAGAAAGTAAATCGAAAAAGAAGGTTTCTGAGTAAATCGTTCGAATGAAATAGAAATTCGTTCGATCAATTTTGGAATCCGTTCGAACGAATTTAAAATCGTTCGAACGGTTTTTGCTATAGGGGTCAGAGGAATTCTGAAGGATTCGTTCGAACGAAATAAAAATGCTTGAACGATGTAGGAATTCGTTCGAACAATTTAGAAACCGTTCGAACGATGTGGGAATTCATTCGAACGATTTTGCAAATCGTTCAAACGATTTAGAATCGTTCGATCGATTTGAGTTAATTTAGACTTTTGGTCTATTTTTGGCTTGTGAATTATACATGGTTGGACATGGGCTTTTAGGCTCAATGTTTAAACACTATAGTGATGTTCTTTATGTGCTGACCATACCTAGGTTAAGCCAAACCATTGGGTTGCTCGTCGTTGATCAGATTAGAGAATTCGAGGATTTGAGATGCGTTGGAGGTAGGGGAATATGTAAACTGGTACACTGTATTACGAGCACGTATGTAGTGATAGTGTGTGATGCATGCTCCTTTAAATATTGTTTTGAGTTATAGATAATGCAAAGAGTATTGTTTAACGGCAATGGTGTGTGTGTGTCTACATAAATAAAAGAGGAAACTTGTTAAGTAAGAGTTAAAACATCTCAGGGATGTAAGAGCACATAGGCATCGCAAAGATGCATCAGACAACGTGACATCCCAGGGATGTATGGTGGATGTAAAGATCCACATTAAGAAATAAACAGTAAATATGATTGCACGGGCTGGGTGTTACTATGTATTAGCACAACTACACGGTGAACAACTATAAGTATTACACAATTTGATTTAACGTTTAGGGAATACCCAACCGACGCGGCGGTATAATCGTGACTGACTTGACAGGATATCCGTGACCGGTACAGCAGCTAATCCATACACTAGCAGACATCCTAGGGATGTGTAGTAGTAGTATGCCCATCGCCTACGAGATAGGGACGTGGACGATTCCATGAAAAATAGTCTGATTAGACAACGATGGAGGGTATTCCATCGGGGCTCGATGCTATATTACTCGGGGATTATTTAAGTTAATGATTTAAGTCATGGTATCAGCCTGGTTGCAACTAAGGGAAACTAGTAGTCATTTTAAAATTCATGAGTAGAGTAATACATGCAGTCAAATTGTTTATCGCATCTAAAATTTACTTTTCAACCAAAGACATATCTATGAGTTCATGTTTTATTCCTGTCATGAAATATTTGTTTGTAAGAAGGATATACTTGCTGTGATATTGCCCTAGTGAGCTAAGATGTAGCTTTCCCTTTCACTATATGTCACAGGTGATGATTTAGGTGTTGCCACTGACGAGTTAGGAGTTTCTACGAATAAGGTTGATCCTGGGGACTCAGAGTACGTTCCAAGGGAGGAATCTGAGCCTCCTCCAGAGAGATTCTTTTAGAAGACTTGCTGCATACTTTGAGAGTATTTTGTAAGAGTGAGATTTACGACTTGGTACGTCCAACTACATTTTGTGAGAGTAAAGATATATGTAATATTCTTTTGCCGAACCATTTGGGGTGACCGTAGTCACGACACTGATGGTTCAGGTTGGTTCTTTTGTTCATGCGGAGGCATGGAATTAGAACTATCTTTTGGATTGGTATTTTGTTTAGAGTGTTGAACTAGAGAATTATTTGGCATTAACTTCTTTGTGCGTTTCCAGTAATGAATGGGACATACCAAGTGTTCCGCATACTTTATGGGGCACGGCCTCGAGGGCTGTGCCGATGGCACGGATGTTGGGGTGCCAAAATTTGGGCTGTCACAAGTGGCAACTCATGCTCGACTAAATCGGTGTCCAAACCAGGCATGTCCTTGTACGACCGAGCAAAAATGTCTTGATATGACCGAAGGAAATTGATCATGCTTTTTCTTTCTTCGAGAGACACCGACGTTCTGATCTTGGTAATTCGAGGAATCTCCTCAGTCCCCAGATTAACATCCTTAGTTTCTTTGACAATGGGGGTAGGGTCATGCTCAAATTCGACAAACTAGTGAAGGAGCTCATTGGGGAGCTCCTCCAAAGGGATATCCTCGTACAGATTCATAATACCTACATCTTCTTATATTTTTACACGAAAGGGGTCGATTTTACATGGGACGAGTATTTTGATTAAGGCATCTTTTTGTGGGTTTTTATTTGAAATTTTAAATGATAATATTTTTGGACTTTGTATTTTTCAATGTTTTTGGAATTTTTATTTGCTTCGGAGACGGACCCTTGGCAGCACGAGTTTGTGTATATACAAGGTATTGCCTATGAAGGGCTAATCTCACTTTTTATAGGTTAATTTTTTTAGGGAAACAGGTGCCAAATGTTAGGCCGCTCCCCGCTTTCAGGGTTTGGGGCAAAGATGCCCAGTTGCGTATCTGAGAGGCCGCTCCTTTACCTATTTGGATGGAGGGTGCTGACTGATACGACTCTTCGGAGTCAGCCTTCATTATGTTTATCCCCACTTCATCTTAGATGATATCCTTAAATGTTAACACAGTTTTGTGGTGATTCATCACAGGGAGAATTTATTTAGGTACGGGTCATTACTTTTCAAAGTGGGATAACGTAGCCAAGTCTATCTCCAACCTGGGAAGGGTGATGTGGGGATTGGTGGGGTGAATAGGTGTTGTGGGCTTGTGTGGTGTTAATCGAGTTTCCCCTTTCCAGTCAATCTTTACAACCCCGGAGCTCACGAATGAATTCCTAATGTGAGGCCTAGGACGGGGTCTTTCCTCTATGTGTATCCCCTAGCTCTTGCAGCTACCGTCGCATGGGCTTTCTCCTTAACCTCCCGCACTTCTTCCGTGGGCTTGTAACCTAGCCCAAATCTGACTTTTTAGCCCCCCTTAGTTGTGACAGGCTCCTTCCTACCTTGCAGTCAAGGCCCAAGTCCTCTACCTTTTTTATAGCCCCACTTTTGGAGCATGGCCACTGCCGCTACCATCCCACCTCTAGTTCTTAGAATGATGCCCTCGATGGGCTCCGGCAGTATCGTTGACACCTCATATTCAAAACTGTGGAGGTCGACGCCCTCAATGGTGTGCGGTATATCCAGCACTTTGGGTTTTTTAATACTGTTGGTGGCCTTCTCTTTCTCATTGTGCCCCTCACCGATGATTGTGATGATCTTATGCCCATACGCAAATTTGAGTTTCTGGTGTAGTGTGTAGGGTATGGCTCCGACTTCATGTAGCCACGGGTGCCCTAATAGCAGATTAAATGAGGATTTGATGTCCATCACTTAAAACAATATGGAAAAGGTCATTGGCTCAATTAATAGCTTAAGATCAACTTCTCCCATTATCTCTCTTCGTGTTTTATCAAAACCTCTGATGCTAGTTCTCGTGGGTCTTAGCATGCAAGGATCTACCCCAATCTTGGTGGCAGTTCCAGCAGGCATATATTTAACACAGACCCATTGTCAATCAAAACTAGTGGGATTATCATATTTCTAGACTCAACAGTTATATTTAAGGATTTTGAATGGCTACCTCCCTCCTCGGGTAAATCGGCATCCGAAAATGAAATAGCATTCGGAGCCACACTTGACCCATTATCTGCCTGACTTCATCCGGGCTAACTTGAAGTGGCATATTCGCATTCTTTAATGCCCCCATTAATGCTTGAAAATAGAGTGGGGATGTCATCAACAGATCCCATATAGTGATATGGACAGGCATCCTTCTCAGTTGAGTCTCCAGTATATGTTCTCGACTCATTTTCTCAAAAGGATTCACTGCGCTATCTTTCTTCCCCTCTGGCTGGGCTTGGGCTGCTGCTGGTGCTTCTGGCTACTTTAAAATCTTCTTGGATCGAGTAATGAAGTCCACTGCTCCTTCTCTGTGGCTGCTCGCATTGATATCTATTTGCTCATAACTCAGCGAGATCTAACGAGGATCCTAAGTTGGTCTTGAAATCTGAAATGGTATAGCTGCCGGCATCGGAGGCACTTGCACTGCAGGCTCAGGAGGTGTGGGTAATACTTGATTTACCTTAGTGATAGCTGGTTGGGTGGTAAAATTGGGCCAAAGGGGGGTGGTGAAGCTTGTGGGTGGTGGCACTGGGGTAAAAGGAGTAAGATTAGGCCATTGGTCGCTGATAGGTGCCGGTGAGGGATTGGGGGTATGATGGGCTATCGGATAATAGACGGGGGTGGTGGTGTATGGTTGGTATGCATTTATATGTGCATAATTAATTGGAGTGGGTGATAGAAAATAAACCCTAAGATCTAAGGGTTTAGCTTGTGGTGTTGGGTTGGGAAAAGAGTCTGATAAATTCAGGGGTTCAATCACCCCAATAGTTCTTTCTTCATAATTTCTTGGCAATGGTGCCACATAGCTCTCCTGATCACTGATGTAATTAGACGGATCAAATTCAAATTCCTCCTCATATTCCTCCACCATTCTGATGGTGGGTCTGGGACCCGCTCCTCCGGTAGGATGTGGGGGCAACAACACCTGGTGGATGTTTGCGTGCTGGTTTACTTGAAGAGGCGTTGGTGGAATTATTTTCTCAGTGTCGATTAAATCTTGGATAGTATGCTTCAATGAGAAGTAGCGATCAGTAGGGTGACCCAGACCCTGATGAAAATTGCAGTGAGTATTAAGGTTATAATTCTTTGAGATCGGGTGAGGAGGAGGTGGCGGTTGGCGAATAGTAACTAATCCCTTTTCTATTAGTAAAGGCAAAAGTACACTTAGAGATTACCCTAGGGGTGTAAACACTCAGTCGTAGCAGGCTCTCCTCTGCTCCGGAGTCATCTGCATTCCTTGCCCATTCCTTGCTCTCTGCAGCTGCTCAATTTTGACTGGCACTAGCTGTGTTGCTTGAAATTGGAATGGAGTTATGTTATTATTGGGCCTGGTATTAACGTTCTGGACTTCATCCCCGATTCTCTTATCATTCTTCTATTCTGAAAACCTTCTAACCCCACTGGCTCCATTTGGTATATTCTTATTCAGGCGGCCTTCCTTGATAGCGTCCTCACATCGATTAACGTTCCTTACTAGATCAGGGAAGCTAGACTGCTGCTGGTACACTAAAAAGTCTGAGATTACTAGCAAGGTATTCTTGAACTTCATTTAGATTTGTTCATCATGAAGTATTTTGCTCCTAACCTGAGCTGTTAGTGCTCTCCAATTCCCCAGATAATCACTGAAGGTCTCATTTGGGTTCTACTTTAACCAGGCCAAGTCAGACTTATGCAGTTCGATGTCTATGTTATAGACATATTTTTCTTGGAACAAATGAGTTAAGTCCTTCCACCTTTTCATTATAGATGGTTCTGAAGATGTGAACCATCTTAAGGCTGGATCGGTCAAACTCTTTTGAAGGACTTTTATCAGTAGTCTTTCATTCCCTCCATATTGGCACATGTCTCCATAGTAAGACTTGAGGTGTGCAATAGGATTGTCGGTGTCGTTATACTTGTCAAAAGCCAGCATTTTAAATTTGGGAGGTAAGGAGCCCTTAACAAACAGACACAAATCTGTGAAGTCCGTGGCATGGATTTTAGCACCACCCATTTTCAACAACTGCTTCTGTATTTTGTCCAACTGTTCTTTCAGTTGCTCTGATTCTATGGACATGGGAGCCGCTCTCTCGACAGTTGGTTGGATTTCACTCTGGGCTACCAAGGGGTGAGACATGATGGGAGGAGGGTTAAGGCTGGTCAAAGCCCCAGCATAGGCTCCACTATTTCTTATCTCGTCCTCTTCATACTGCTAGTCTATGTACGGTGCAGTGAGGGTGGGATTCTCTTGCTAGTGCTGCATGGATTGGATGGGGATGGCATGAATGGGGGTTGGGTGAGTCTATTAGGGATGAGGGAAGGTTTGTTGGATGATGGGATGAGTGGAAGTTAGATTTTGGAGTGGGGCCTGATGAGGCCATTGGGCCTGGGGAAAGGCTTGAAACTGACTTTGGGATATTGAGATATGGGTGAATTGGGATTGATGTAAGGCATCGATTTGAGCTAGGTATGAGGGTCGTGAATGGGTGAAATTTTGGAGGAACTGTGAAGGGTATGGGTGTGAGGCTCCAAGATTTTGTTGGGCTTGGGTTTGGGCTATGAAGCCTTGGGAGGGCCGGCTATGAAGGTTTGGCCCATGGGTCTTTGGGAAGCTTGGGCCATAAAGCCTTGGTTATGATAGGTGTGGCCCAAGGGACCTTGGTGGGTTTGGGTCATGGGCCATTGATGGGTTTGGGCCATGGGCCCCTAGTGGGTCTGGGCCATGGGGCCTTGATGGATCTGAGCCATGGCCTTTAGTGGGTATGGCCCATTGGACCTTGATGGGTTTGGGCCATGGGCCCTTGATGGGTTTGGGCCATGGGCCCTTGATGGGTCTAGGCCATGGGCCCTTGGTGAGTTTGACCCATTAGGCCTTGGTGGGTCTGGCCCATTGACCCTTGATGGGTCTGGGCCATGGGCCCTTAGTAGTCTAGGTCATGGGCCCTTGGTGGGTCTGGCCCATTGGATCTTGATGGGTCTAGCCAGTGGGCCTTGGTGGGTCTGGGCCATGGATCATTGGTGGGTATGGCCCATTGGGCCTTGGTGGATCTTGGCCATAGGCCCTTGATGGGTCTGGGCCATGGGGCCTTGGAGTATGTGGGTAATAGGGGTTTGGGCCATTGGTCCTTGGGATAGGTGGGTAGTGGGTGCTTGGGCCATTGAGTGTTGGGATACGTGGGTAGTGGGGGCTTTAATGCTATGGATGATGGGGGGTTGATGGGGGAGTGCGGCATGGATGATTGATAGGGTATGGGATGGATCTATGGATGTGTGGTGTAGATGAGGGGAGATGTGTTGGGAGGCCTTCCACTTATTGTAAGTTTGAAACATCTCCTCCATCATGGCCATGGAAGGGGGATCTGATAAAGATGGGTTATTTGATGGTTGGAGGGGTATGGATGGGGTGTGGAAGAGGAGAAATTGGGCATGGCCCGATAAAATTGGGCATGGCCCGGGTGAGGGGTGAGATATGGGGTGGATTGGAGAAATGAGGTGGGGCATTGGTAGATGGATTAGGTATGTATGGGAGAGATGTATGGGGCATGAAAGTGGAAAATGAGAGAGGAAAATTGGTCATGGCTTCGGGAAAGACGGGCTTGGCTTGGGTAAATGGAGGGATGTGTGGGGGAATGGATGTGGGTGGATCAAGTTGGGCGGATGAAAAATAGGGTATGATGGTTAAGGTGGAGGATGGGTTTTGAGTGGATGTGGAAGGAAGGTGAGATGGGTTGGAGATGGCCATTGATGGAGGCATAGCTTGGGAAAATGACGGGAAATTTGGATTTTGGGTAATTTAGGAAGTGGTGGATGGGAAAATAGGGGCACCGAAAGGGCCGATTATGGTGAGGGTTGATTGGGCAAAGGGGGTGGAAGTAAAGGCTTCTTTCGTATGGGAATGGGTTGGAGAATGAGTCCGGATCGGCATAAGTTGGGTCCACCGCCCATAACATATCTTAGTATCAGGTTGGGTACAGGTGCCTCGGAAGAGGCCCGTAAAGCTTCCTTTTTCTTTCCCTGCAGGATGATGGAGGCTACTATGATGCCATTGTGCTGGCACCAATCAAGACTCTATTTTTAATTCTTTAATTTTAATTTTTTTGGAATTTTGTAAGTGAAAAGAAATGAGGATTTTGAGGCCTTTTTGAATTCCCTTCTTGGGTGGGTTTTGCACCTTAGATAGGTCCCGTGGCAATGGTTTCGAAGCACTTCAGAAGAATCAAAGGGAAACCCGTTGATCTATTGAAGGCATGGAAACCAATACAAACAACCCGATCCCCCAAAATGAATAAAAAATAAGTCACCTTCTTTTGACCGATAAGGGCGTATTGGGTGTCAGAAATTGTGGGGCCTAAACAGAGGCAATAAATACACTGATCAGGGGCAAAAATCGAATCCATCAATCTTCGATAAATTTGTGGAGCAGTATTCAAGCCAAATGACATGACATTCCATTGATAATGTCCACATGGAGTACTAAAAGCAGTTAAAGGTTTAGATTTATCGTCTAACTTTAATTGCCAATATCCTGATTTATAGTTGAATTAACTGAAGAATTTTGATCCTTTGATTTGACTAATCAAAACATCTTTTCTTGGGATAAAGTATCCATCAAATTCTAAATTTCCGTTTAGTCTTTTGTAATTTAAAACCATTCTAGCTTTTCCTCGCTTTATTTCAGCATGATTTCTTACTAAGAATGCAGCACTAGAATGAAGGCTTTTTGTAGATTCAATAGGTTTTTTCTCTAATAAATCTTTAATTTGTATTTCAAATTTGTCTATGTCTATATTTATATAGATTATATGTTTTACCCTAATTATGATATTAGGATCTTTAAAAGTTATGGTACAGTACCGTAGACTTTTATGCCATAATTTTAGTGGGTTGTCACAAAAATTTTCTTTGAGGATGGTGAAAATCCAATGAGTTTGAGAAAGTTGTGTAATAACCTCACCACACTTGTTGGGGGCAAAGCCTTTGTGACATTTAGAGTTATGAACTTAAAGAAGTGGAATGTGGACCAGTTCTTCTTTGAGAGAAAGATCAATAAAACCTATGGTTATGGTCATTGGTAAATAGGCAGCAATGAAATTGTTACCTAACAAGAAATCTCCATGCATGTTGGGAAAACGTAAAATTTTAGGAATAATGAATTTTTTATCATTAAGCCAAATATAAATATTTTTTGCTTTTAACTGAATAACAGTTTCTCTTCCTTCAATGCCTTTGACTTTGATTGGATGTTTAATGTTTATCCACTTGTCTGAGGGCAAAGCATTGTACCGACAAGCACTTATTGTGGCTCCGGTATCCATTAAGGCACAAAAATTATATGATTTATAATTTTGAAACATAAAATTTTCTAAGACAAATGTATATCGTCTTTTTCCATAATCAGGAGAAAATAAGATTTCAGCATTTTTTGATTGAAAATGATAAAGTTGAACTGTTTTAGTTCATGAGTTTGTGTTCCAGGTAGGATAGGAGCTTGTATATTTTTTACTGCTATATGTGTTTGGACTTGAGTTGGTTCGAGAGCACTGGATGTTGATGCACTAGAATCAATAGTTTTTATAGAAAGTCATTCATCTTTTATAGTATTTGTATCTCTAAAATATAAATTGTTTCTAAAAGCTTGTATTTCAATCATCTGGGTTTGAGATTTTAGTTTTGGTTCTAAAATATCTTCCAATAACCATTGTGTAGGTATCTGTAAATCTTTCCAGTTTATTAACCTTGGTTGGATTTCTGAATCATATGGTTTGGGTTCAAATATTTCAATCAGGTTTTTGTTTGATTTGTGCGTTTTTGTTATTGGTTTAGAGGTTAATTCATGTTCTGTTTGCCAGGTTATGGCTAGGTTGTGTGAATCTTCTTTCATTTCTAATCCTTTTGTTTGAATTTTAATTTTTATTGTGTCTTCAATATTTGGGTCGTCAAGTAAAATAAAATAATTTGGTTTTAGTTTAAACCAAACCATTCCATAAGCTAAATTTGATTGAATCCCTCCAATCAAGGATTGTAAAGGATTAAGTAATCTTTTATCCATTACTACAGCTAGTATAGGTGTATTTATACCATTTCTGAAGAATCCTGCTATGCATATTTGAAGTACACCAATATGAATATATTTTAATTTTGGATTCTCTTTTTTCCATCGTAATATTTTCTTTTTATCAAACAGTGTTATTTCAGCTGTAAGATTAGATGTGCTTTTTGCAGTAGTGTTTCCTGAAAAAGCTTCAAATATTCTTCTAGACAAGAGTTTGTCTAAAGGAGAAATTTTATAGATATCTTCTTTATTAAGTTTTTATTGTAATTCAAATTTTCGAAGTTATTCTTCAGAGAAAGATATTTCTTTACCTATTACGTCTTTCAACGTAATCATTTGGTGTTCTTCGTCTGATGTTTCGACTATATTTAACATAAATATTAGATTATCTATGTCAGAATGAGAGTCTATTTCGGATTCTAATTCATAAATGATACTATTATCATCACTTGAAATTTTTTTATCAAAATAAACATCTAGATTTGCTTCATCTAAATATTTAATCATTTTAGTTATAGTTTTCTCCGTTTTGGGCATTGAGGAGCATAAGGTCCAAAATAAAACAATAACATTTCATTTTAGCCATGGTCATTTTATCTATTTTCTCAGTCTATTTTTTCTTTTTAATGTACTTTTTATTTTTAACAAACCTTTTTCTTTTGTTCGAAGGTTTCCATTTGAATTTTCTCTTCTTCAAACCTTTCTTGTATCCATTTCTTTTAGGGATATTACATCCTATTTTTCAATTTTCTTGGAGAATTTTATCACAACATTTATGACTAAAGTTAGAATTCGTGATTTGATTCTTAACTTGTTTCTTAGCTTTAATATCTAAACATCTATCTTCTATTAATCTTAGGACAAAGAATGTTCTAAGTCCTAAAGTATCTTGTTTAGCTAATTCACTAATAAAATCTGGATAGCCTTCAATGGCTAATTCATCCCACGGAGCTGGGAGTTTATGATAAAATTGTTCTAACCATGATATATTAATTGGGGGTTCCAATTGATAATAATATTTTTTAAAAGTATTGCAATATTCTTGAAGTTAGCAAATATTGCATAGTTCTAATTTTGATAAATATATATTGCATCTTCTTGTAGGTTTTGTTCACCTGTATAACCACAAAGATGTTCTTTAATGATTATTGTAATGTGTTTTAAGATATCATCAAGATTATTAAAACTTCCTAATAATGATGCTTTTTGTATTTTACCATCATTGAATTTTTCCCATTGTTTTAACCATTGCAAAATATCACCTTAAAGTGTTGCTGCAATATAGTCAAGAAATCTTTTTTTGGACCAAACGGTTTTTTTGGTTTGTAATTACTATGGACATGGATTGTGCGCAATCATCAATTACCTTTTCTTAATCTTTAAAAGGAACATTGGTTAAATCTAGATATGTACCACCTTGAGCTAAGTTTTGTTTGTTCAAATCGTCTCTTCTATTATTTGTAGGAATTAGGATTTCCTCATCTTTTACTCTTGATGAAGAACTGCCATCATTCATATGAATATGATATTTTAGATATTCTTCTTGTTCTTCAAGAGTTAATGTTTTTAAATATGTTTCTAAATTTTCAAATTCCTCTAATGGTTCTTCAACTTTTCTCTTTCTAGGAGTCAGACGAGTTTGTGACTCACTAAGATCTGAAGAAGCATCTGAGTGATTAGAAGTAATACTCATTGTATCAGTTTCTGATTCTTTATTTAATTCCTGATTTTGGAAGTATGTTAAAAGAGGTTTATGTTTTAAAGAAACTTCTTTTATTTCAGAAATGATATTATTTCTATCTTCAACCGGAAGAGTTTCATCCATATATAAATGTTGCCAATACTCGACGATTTATTTTACATTCAAGTATTCTTGATAATTATATTCAATATTTTCTTGTAAGACACAAATGTCATAGGCATTGATTTCATCAATTCCATCAGTTCCGTAGAATAATCGGGTATTCGAATATTCATCTTTTTATTTTTCTAAATCTAACTGCTCTAATTTGGTTATTAGATTTTCTATTTTTGATTTGGTTTCTTCTTTTAAATCCAAATCAATTAAAAGCCAAAATATTTTCTTTATTTATCATTACTTCATTGTGAATAGCATATAGTTGTATTTCTATATCGTCTGGTTTCTTATATATTTTCTTTAACTAAGTACCCGTTATATCTAATAGACTATTTATACAACCACTTATTATATGCATATTATTTTCAAAAAAAATTTCTATATGGAATATATGCCTATAATCGTCTTGGTTTTTATTTGTCCAAGAATTTATACAATCAAGAGGTATTTTTAGATTTTTACTAGATATCACTGCCATATTATTTGATACTGGTACTTAAAATCACTTAACATATGGTTGGTGCCTAAACCGTTCCCAAATAGACGAAAAGCTTGTACAGCTATCAAAGTCTTTGAAGGGATATGGGCTTTACCAAACGATAAGTACATGGGTTTTATATCAAATAAGTTGACTGAAATATTTTGTAAAAATAAAAAATACTCTTTTTATTTTATTTTATTTTATTTTATTTTATTTTTTATTTTATTTATATTTTGATATACTCTCAAAGGAGATACATAACCAACATTATGATAAAAAGAAAATAAAACATAACAATTAATATATTTAAGGTAATAACATCTATTGGTTCCATTACATACTTATAATGACTGGTAACACTACTGCAAACGCCAATGCTAATACCAAACTCTAACACTTGAACTTGGCTCTGATACCATTTACAACACTGTGGATTTCTTTCCTAAAAACCGATTTCTACAATAAGGGTGAGATATGCCCTTAAATAGACTTTCCTTGATACCTTACACACACATCTGAACAAACTACTTTTTATAATAGTAAAGATGCTTTCTCTTTTTTCAAAGCATACACACATCCGGACAAACTACTTTTTTCAATAGTAAAGATGCTTTTTCTTTTTTCAAAGCATGCCTTATTTTTTTATTCAAGAAAGATAATGGGAGACGTCATGGCTAACGATTCTGGTTTGTGACGTCAAGGCTGACGATTCTACATAGCAACTTATTACCTTAGCTTGTATTCAAATTCTAAGGCTTCATATTTTACACAGATTTAAAGGCTAATATAGTGAGGTCATATGCAAGTTTTCACCACGACACCCTGAGGACCTCACTATATTAGCCTTAAATGAATCTAACTAAACAACAGTAAGTATTAAAATCACATTTTATGAACTATTTGGTCAGTGATAATTTTTCCTATATACAGGTAGAAAATAAGCCAAAGCCATTTGGTTTTATCTGCCTACACAAGACCAAAAATCAAGTGAAGGCTGCATGGTATCCCAGCCTAAAAATTAAGCCTAAAATTGGAATATAGCTTTAATCCGTCTTAAAAAAAAAAATAACCAAGAAGAGAGAGGGGCGCTATTAGATAATTTCTTTGTTGGGTTATCTGTAAACTATACAAGTAAGCTTGTTTTAATATGCAAGTAAGGTTGTTTTGGGTAATATACAAGAAGACCCTGGTTTTGTTTTGTTTTTATTGTCTTGTCTTTTATGTAATACACTACTAAAGTAGTGTTGGCTCACAGGCAACCTTAACTTCGAGTAGCTGATAAGCTACTTGCATGAGGAATTAGCTACATGACTCCTTGAGTCATCGAAAGCCTCCATGCACGCAAAGCCAATACCAAACTTATAAAACAACCTCTTCTTCAATTAATTGTTGTTACAACATGAAGAATAGATAATTAACTTGAGCTGACCATTACTCAACAAACGTCCTCTCATTTCTGTTTCATCTTTGAGACCGGCAAGCACAACCTCTATATATTCCCATGTAACTATACACCAAGCACCAAAAAGGTTGGTTGTGTGTTGTTCTTATACAGAAGGTTAATTTTAAGACTTGCAGTTCAGAAATTTCCTCAGAAATTGAATGCAGATTGCTGCACTCTGGATCTTTATTAAAGATCTGTTAATGGAAAATATATATATAGATATATGTATATATATATATATATATAGAAAATACTACAGATATAGACAACTATATGTATATATATATAAGTATATGCATGTAGAAAATATATAGATATATATAAGCAAAAGAAGGGAGGAACAGCAGATCAAAAAGGGCAAGAAGAAACCCAACTGAAGCCCGGCAGGCCAGGCTTGCCGCGGCAAGACACCCCTGCTGAAGGGCTTGCCGCGGCAACACTACAAGGTTGCCGTGGCAAGCCTTATGTGTTGCCACGACAACAACATACTCAAACCACTGTGGTATTTTGGTCATAACATTTGACCCCAAACTCCAAATGGCACAATTCTTGATGCGTTAGAAAGGAGACAACGAGACCTACAACTTTTATCAAGTAACCAAGTTCTAAATCAGACGTTTAAATAGTAAAAAATTAGTTGCAAGATGCGGTAAGATACTCTGGCTTGCCGTGGCAACATTGTACACTAACCACTGTTTGGTATTTTCATCATAAATTTTGATCCCGAACTCTAAAATGGCACAATTCTTGATGAGTTGGAAAGGGGCCAATGATTCCTACAACTTTCATGAAGGAATAAATTTCTGAATCTAACATTTAAGGAGTCAAAAATTGGTGCCAAGTCGCGGCAGCATGCTCAACTGCAAAGCTTGCCGCCGCAACCCTGTATTTGACGCGCTTGGTGACACCTCTATCAGGGGTTTGTGCTGGGTTGACTTGTTGAGTTTTCCCATAAGACATGGGACCATAAATGGTCCATAATTGGGGTCTATGTTGACCCAATAAACCATTAAAAATACTAAACCTATGAACGACATTCCTAGGTGCCACTTGATGCACATGACGCATTTGCTTGAAGACATGCGTGCACGGGTAACCAGTTACACGTAAGCCTGGTATAAGGTAGGGAGTTTACATTGTTAATTTATATTTTATTTTCAAATTCATTCCTGATTCGCAAATTATAATTATGCCTATGTTAGTTTAATCCATATGCTAGTTGTGCTAGTTCTGCTGAGGAATACTAAGCTATGATGATAGTAAGATCAAAGCCATATATGTTTATACCATAAATTTTGATGCTCGAACCATGCTAGTTCAGCTCGACATAGGATTATTCTATGAATATATGTCAGTATGATAATCTTTGAATATAAAGGCAATTTTAAATGATAATTAGAGATTTATAAGGATGCCAACTAATTTTGTTGATGACAAACGTATATGATAATGTCAGTTTGTATAATAAACTCATGTCAGTTGGGATGGATATGATACTAATGAATTCAATATTGATTTATGGTTAAAGGATGATGCTCAAATATATAGTGATGACGGGATAATACTCTATCAGTTCAGAGGAATGGTTTTGATTAATAATGATCATGTATTGCTCATGTATAATCATGTATAATAATCATGGATAGAGATAGATGAATTTATGAATCATGATGAAAATATAGGTCAGATTTGACGTATGATTAATGAATGAAGATGCTAGACCAGTTTTGATGAATAGTTAGCTCAGTTCAATAGATGAATATTAATGATTATACTAATTTCAGTTTAAATAAATGCCTTTGGATGACTATGCTCATGTTAAATATGCATGATAAGGATTCAAGCAGTGTGCCGTAGGACTATTAGGCTAATTCAGTTAGATGTGTGATTATAAATGATGATACGATCAGTTATGTACGAATGATGATAAGATCAGTTTCAACGCATGAATATGAATAGTTATGTTAACTCAGTGATACTAGTTCAGTTTTGCTATATCATATTTGTTCATGATGTTCTTGCATATATGTTAGCATGCATTATTCATGTTCTGTTATCCTTGATATCATGTACACATCTTTAATTCATCTTGAAACAAGTGATCCCGCTAACTGGGGAGCTTGATATCCTGTCCAAGTGATCCCGCTAACTCGGGAGCTTGATATCCCGTCCAAGTGATCCCGCTAACTCGGGAGCTTGATATCCCGTCCAAGTGATCCCACTAACTCGGGAGCTTGATTTTCTCGGTCCAAGTGATCCCGCTAACTCGGGAGCTTGACAAGTGATCCCGCTAACTCGGGAGCTTGATTTTCTTATTTCTTGTTCTTGTACATGTCTTGTGTAACATCCCAAAAATTTGGACTTTAAATAGTGTGCCTTGGGATATGTGCCCGTCAGGTCCCAAATTTTGAGCAGGTAAAAGTCAACTTGATGACTTAGATTGGATTAATTTTGGTGTGAAAAGTACACACCGTATGGTGTTAAATCATTTTATAGGGTCTTATACACCTGTTGTGGCGTGTACGCGTTTTACACGTGAACCGGGCTTTTAAGTATAAGAGAGGGAGGGGCTTCATTTAGAAGCCATAATCGGTTACAAAGATTTGTGGGTTTTTATGAGTTAGAGAGAGAGAGAGAGAGAAAGGAAAGAGAAGGGTTTTTGTGAAGGATTGTCTGCGATTGTGTTGGCTTGATCATGTGTGTGGAGCTCATAGGAGATCGATGTGGGTTTTGAAAACGCATTTTCCTTGCAAAGAGAATGGTGTGTTTTGATCGGCTAAATCATAGTGAGGTTTGTACGAAGTGTGTGTGGATGATCACCTAACGATCGTGTCAAAATTATGGAAATCGTGGGGCTTGGAAAGA
Source organism: Chloranthus sessilifolius (assembly GCA_021018995.1). NCBI lineage: Eukaryota > Viridiplantae > Streptophyta > Magnoliopsida > Chloranthales > Chloranthaceae > Chloranthus > Chloranthus sessilifolius. The sequence continues at coordinate 147,993,817 of CM037584.1, read as the reverse complement.
TAAAAAAGGGTTTGGAAACCCATTTGCTTGCTAGGAAGAAGACGATCCGATCGGGGAGAAAATCGTTGGATTAAAGGTAAAAATTTTGATTTAAGTTGTGATTTGTAAGTAGATTAATCCTTAGTTAGATTATGAGTGGGAGATTTGAAGAAAATGGGTTAAGATTTAAAGAAAAAAAATGAGTTAGAGATGCTTGAAACCGATTTTGGGCGAAATCTGACGAAACCGTTCGATCGGTTTTGAAAACCGTTCGAACGAGATTAGTTGAGGGTGAGATCTGACGAAACCGTTCGATCGAAATTAGAAATCGATCGAACGATTTCGTCAAGCATGAAATCTGAAGGTTCTGGTAGGTTTAGAAACCGTTCGATCGATTTTGAAAATCGTTCAAACGAAATTAGAAACTGTTCGATCGATTTTGAAAATCGTTCGAACGAAATTAGAAACAAATCGAACGATTTTGACTGGGCTCGCCGATACTGCTTCAGTATTTCAGCCGCAACTTTTTACCCTAAACTCCGATTCATGCAATTCTTGTGGCATTGGAAAGAGAACGACGAGCTCTACAACTTCTGTGTTTTGATTAACTCATAAATCTAAAGTTTTAAGGTCAAAATTTAGGGGGAATGTTGTGTCAAATTCTATATTAGCATGAATTTATCCGTTTCAACATTGGTTTTGAGAAAATACTTAAATGCGTATAATTTATTAGTGAGTAGAGTTGATCTTTGATGCACCATTGTGTGCTTGTGATATAGATTGAGGCGGTAGGCCATGGTTAGGACCTTGCTTGTCTTCGCACAACCTCAAGATTAAGGTAGGGTAAACTTGACCTAAATTTATATATTTGACTTGATTCATAGTATTAGATGTGTTTGCATGAATATGATGAGTTGATCAGAGTTGGATATGTTAGAATTAGAGTCTTATGATTTGAAATATGAACTCATGAAATCGTGATTATGCATATGATAATGTTCGATTCTAGATAACCTTTGATATTGTTGAGCTTGACTCGTGTTTTGAAAGTAAGATCTTGAGATCGCTGGTGACATTCGTGAATCATTTTGATACCCTTGGAACTGTGATTTACTCAATGATGCTTGAACTATTGACATTTTCATTTGCATTATGAATCCTTTGGATTCTTCGACTGCATCCCTTGGGCCGGTACGACGGCCTATCCGTACACGCATTCATACATACACTGCATATGCATCCCTTGGAACATCATTGCATCCCTTGGACATCATTGCATCCCTTGGACACCTTGGAATCATTGGACACCCTTGGACATGATTGCATCTCTTGGACACCTTGGAATCATTGAACACCTTTGGACACCCTTGGACATGATAACACCCTTGGAAACCTTGGAATCATTGGACACCTTTAGACACCCTTGGACATGATTGCATCCCTTGGACACCTTGGAATCATTGAACACCGTTGGACACCCTTGGAGATGATTGCATCCCTTGGACACTTTGGAATCATTGGACACCTTTGGATACCATTGGACATCGCTGCATCTCTTGGACACTTTGGAAACATTAAACACCCTTGGAAACTTGGAACACCCTTGGACACCCTTTTGCTGTTTGTGTTTGTGTTTGCAAATTTGACATTATTTGTAATGTGTGTGAAATCTTGGATATACTTGGATAAGTCTAATTGTTTTAGGATTCTTTTCGATTCTTTTGGATATGTGTACTTTTGGATGGGATATCATGGTAAAGTTAAATGTTTAAAGTTGAGTTTAGAAATAGAAGAAATTAATGAATGCTTTGAAAAATGTGTTTGAAAAAAAAAGGGAACGATTAAGTTTTGGAAGCAGAAATTAAATGATGGTTTTGACTCTTGATTCAAGCTATGTTTTCGAATGCTAAATGTGAATTTATGTTGTTTATCCTCTACTGAGCTTAGTTGTTTGCTCACCCCGACTATACGTCACAGGTGTAGGTTTGGGAGGGCCCAGATTACATACTAAAAGAAGGGAGCTTCCGCACAAGGATTTGCACTCTGTTCAGGGATCGTAGAATTGTGCTTTGTAGATTTGGTGAGTTAAGTTTTGGTACATTCGTACTAGTGTACACCATTGTTAGGTGATGGTTGGTCATCACTGGTGTTTATTTAGTTTTGTTCTTGTTGGATTTTAGATCTGTAGGTTTTAATTACGCCATACGTAATAATTGCTTTGATTTCCGTATATTTATGGATGTGCCAAGTATTCTGCATCAGATTGTAGTCTACGATCTGGCGGTCTGGGTTTTCCCATTGGGTTTAAGATGGAAAAAAAAAATATATATATATATATATATATATATATATCAGGAAATTTAGGTTGGGAAAATCCGGGTAGTCACATCTTGTTTCAGCATGATTCATTGATGTCACCTGATTCCTTGTCAGCATGAATATGTCAGCATTGTCAGCATGATACAATAATTGCATGATTTAGTGCTTGTTCTGTTATATACTGCTAGGATATATGTATGCTAGAATAGTCCTAATATAAGATGACATGTGTTTCGTTTTATTTTTCATCTAGACATGAATGGATAATCTAACATATAAATTAGCATTTTAATTTTCCCTGCTGAGCTTTGATGATAGCTCATCCTACGACTTTATGTCTTAGCTGTAGATATTGCTCAAGACCCTGAGCACGAAGCTGGTCCTACCTACCTGTCTGAGGAGGAGGACGAGGAGGAAGGTTCTACTGAGGACTTCTTTCCTTGAGAGGTTTGGGAGAGATAGAGATTTGTTTTTAAACATTAAATATGTATAAACATCAGTGTGAATTAAGATAGTTTACTACTTCAGGTATAGGTTTCTGTTTATATTTCCTGTTCAATTTACTGCTTTAGATAAAGGAATGGATATCAGTTGTTGCCATATTTTTTCGTATCAGAGTTAATTAAATTCGCTTCCGCATATGTAACACTTTGTACACGATGCCCTTGTATGACAGGATCATGTTAGGTGATCCGACGGTGCGACCTTTCCCATTTACGAGAAGGGGAAAAGTCGGGCTATCACATTCTTGCTACTGGTGGTAGTGGTGTGGTCCACTATGCTTCCATATGATTTTCCAAATTGTGGTAGAAAACCGAATCTTCTGAGGTAGGACTATGATGATCATAGCTATCTTGCATCTCATCTTCTTCGAACGTCGTCGTTTCAATCTCGAGATTCTCTGAGAGGTCAAGGTCTTTTTGAGAATCAAACTTTAATAATAATGAAGTTGCTTCAACTTTTTGCTCCTGAGTCCTCATATATTTAATTGGTAAATTTGTAGAGAAAATTCTCTAATCATCAGATATGTTGAATTGATTATCGGCAGCACGAATTTACCTTGTCATTGAAGAGAATGTTTTAAGAGAACGAATCCAATAGAATTTTAGATTACTGGACATGATGCTTTCTTTAGCCATGGGGTCTTCGACTTCATCGAACTCGTAGTCTTTAGTTATATCTAAAAACCAAATTTAATACTGCTGATAAAAATTTTCTTTCGTTCTCCATCCAATTGTGCTTGTAATCCAAAATGTATAGTAAACAGTGCGATTAAGATTTTTGGTGAGATGATAGACCATTATTTTGATCATCATCGAGAATTCATTGATAGGATAACCAGGAAAGATTAGTTTTTTTACTAATTTCCAATCGAGACATTCTTCTAGATTATACATGAGATTTTCCGTATAAACTGACAACTTTGGAAGGAAATTTTCATAACATTGAGCTATGTTATAATTATCCACTAAGATCTGTTTAATCTTAAACTCTTGATCTTCAATTTGTGCTATCAAGGGTTTACTGATATCACATGGCAGAATATGTTTTATTTTTTCAAACAACAAATCCTTTTTAATTTGTGAAAAATGGGGTCTGGATAATTTGAATCCATAAGATCTGCTAATTCTAAAAAGTGATTGATTTTTTCAAGAGAGAAGTTTTTTGCGAATGTTTTAGAATCCCATGCTATAGATTTAACAAGGGCATTTGAACTATCTTGTAGCTTTTCTAGCTTTTATTCTTTTTTATGGATTTTATGAGAGAGGTTGCTCATGTGATGCCTGAATTATTTCTTATCGTTCAGAAGTTGGCATTTCCAAGCTCCATTAATCTCGTGATAAAGTTCTGAACTTATTTCGAGATTATAGAAATCAGAAACATTATTCATCGAGATGCTAGTTTGTTCTAGAAAATATTGTGATTGTTGTATTTGATACAAAGTAAAAGCTGATTTAGCCTCATTGAAATCATCGTGAACTTGGTAAAGAGAGTTTGGAAAGTTGGTAACTTATTTTTGACAAGCTAAAAAAGAGGTATATAGTCCGGGTTGGTGGCCTCTTAACACAACATAAGTTTTTCCAACAAAGGTTTTTCCAACATAAGGTTTTCTTATGTTTGGAGGTGGTTGAGAAGAGGAGTTTCCTTCTTCTGTCATCTTCTATCGTTTACAAAGTAGAATCCGCTGGTTTAGTGGTAACATAAATCTTCTTCCTACAGTAGATATGTCCAATTTGGTTAGTGGTTTAAACTTGGATCTCTACTTACAAAATTAGCCAAAATATTAGTACTTCCTTTAACATGTGAAAATTCAAAAGTATACAAAGCTATTTGATTATACCATTTCAGTCTTCTTCCATCTATTATATCTTTTTTATTAATTAAAAAGTCGCGAACTACTTTATTATCAGTTCTGATAATAAAAACCTTAGGAGCTAGATAAATATGGAATCTTTTAAGAGCGAGTTTTATTGTTAATAATTCTTTTTCAAATATAATATAATTATGTTCATTTGGTTTAAATTTTTCAGAATTACAATCACATAATTTTTCTTCACTTTATATCTTTTTTGTTAACGATGATTTTCATATTTTTATTCTATTAGACTGATAAGAATCTTTTTCTTCCCAATCTTTAGCAGGAATGGCCTTCCAGACACATCCCCAACAATTGTCTGAAGCATCTGTTTCTAAGATTAATTTATCTCCGATTGTTGGAAGATAAACTGTAAGACAGACTTGGATATCTTGTTTTATTTATTTTAGTAGATCTTTGTACTATCCCAAAAATTTGAGCGTTAAGCAGTGACCTCGGGATCCGTGCCAGACTGGTCGTAGGTTTGACCAAGTGATGGTCAAACAGTGGACTCATGAAGCTATGTACTAATGTGAGATTAATGTGACCTAAGTGTAGTGTATGGTATTAGTTTAGAGCCACTCACACCTATCTCTGGTGTATGTGCTTAACACCGAAAATGGAAAGAGGATATAAAGGTTGAATAACCCTAGAATCCTTTGTTTGGTTGTTGAAGAGAGAGCTAAGAAGAGAGAGAGAGAGGGAGTAAAGAGGAGTTATTAAGCCAAGAGTTAATGCAAATCAAGAGGGGGGGGTCGAGTATTGATTGCCGGATTCAACGCGATTGGGATCGTTGGAACAAAGCTAGAACCCTAGCCATTCCAACCTAGATATTTGATCAATTTGAGATGGATTAGAGGTGACTTTATAATTGAAGTAAATGCATAGAATGTAGATGATTAAAATTAGTCAAATGTAGTTAAAAGATAGATTAAAAGGCATAGAAAAAGGGAAGGGATTGATGAGGAAAAGATTTGGAAGAATAGCCCAAAAAGGGGCAGAGTCTGGCCAAATCGATTAATCGAATTGGAGAATCGATTAATCGATTTTGGTCCAGAAGTTGAAAAGGCAAGGATGCCCGATTTCGATTAATCGATTTTGAAGTTTGATTAATCGATTTGGAAATCGACTAATCGACTAGGTACCTCCAGTGGCTAGAGAGAAAAGACTTGGGGAAATCGACTAATCAATTTGGGAAATCGATTAATCGATTTTGGATTTCGATTAATCGATTTGGGATCAACTAATCAATTTTGAACTTTCGACTACTCAATTTGAGAATCGACTTTACCATTTTGGGGATTTCGATTAATCGATATGGGATTGATTAATTGATTTTGGATTTTGATTAATCGATTTTGGGAATCGATTAATCGATTTAGGTTCGATTAATCGATTTTGGCAGTTTCACTTGACTTTCTAATTTGACCTTGAGGTTCATGGAGGGTCTAGGACCTTCTCTGTTGCACCTTTAGTGATGTGTTGCATGTGTTATGATGTATCATAGGTGGTACGTGTGAAAGCAAGCATAAGGAGCCGCGTGGGACCATGATGCTTGGACCATCAGAGACCTGAGGTAGGGAACACCTTGAACATGTACTTTAATTGTAAGAGAATGTATGTAGTGATATAGAGATCAAATTGAAAATATTTTAACTATGTAAATCTTTGTAAAAATGGGTGTGTGTGACACCAAGAAAATGATAAGGGAATCAGTGTGATGCAAATAACTGAGACCAAGTAAGTTAATGAAAATAAGGCATCCCTAGGGGATGAGAAAGTGATAAAGGCATCAGTGTGATGCGAGTAAATTAGACATCCCAGGGATATAAGTAAGATTGAATAACTACTGTTAAGGCCTAATTGATATAAGATAGCACATTTATACGGTGAACAACTATATGTAAAGCACATGTTATTTTTGTTATTTGAGGTTTGATTAGGATACCCCACCGATGTGGCGGGATACTCACGACTGACTTAGCAGGATATCTGTGACCGGTACGGCGGCCAATCCGTATACCAGTGCGGAGGTCTATCCGTACACAGTAAGCACATCCCAGGGATGTTGAGATGAGATTTAATCCCGTCGCCTATTGAGAAAGAGGTTTGGGTCGTATTCCCAGGGAATACATTTTATAACAACTGTCTATTTAGACGACGATGGAGGGTATCCCATCGGGGCTTGATGCTATATTGCTCGGGGATTACTTAAGTTGAAGATTTAAGTTTTGCTTTAGGCTTGTTCAGTGTCATTCAGAATAAATTAACAGTAAAGTGAAACATATAAACTACCAGTAAATTTGAATGCAAATTGCCATCTTTTAAACTATTTTCCAGCATATACATAGACACATCATGCTTAGAATATCATGGAATATATGTGAGATTTTGACTTATATGTTCATTGTGTCATTCAGAATAAATTAACAGTAAAGTGAAACATATAAACTACCAGTAAATTTGAATGCAAATTGCCATCTTTTAAACTATTTTCCAGCAAATACATAGACACATCATGCTTAGAATATCATGGAATATATGTGAGATTTTGACTTATATGTTCATTATGTCGTTCCCTATTGAGCTAGGATGTAGCTCACCCTTTAGACTATATGTCGCAGGTCCATTATTAGCACCGACCGAGGCTTCGGGAGATGTGGATCCGGGTGATTCGGATTACGTGCCTAGGGACGAGTTGGAGCCTCCTCCCGAGGACTTCTTCTAGGAGACTCCGCTGAGTATTTTGAGAGCATATTGGTACGGCTTGGTATGTCAAGCCTTTATTTTGATAAACAATGTAATTATACTTCGATATTCTTTTTGGCGAACCATTCGGGGTGACCTGGTTTTATCACCGATGGTTCAGGCCAGTTCTTTTGTCCATACATTGGTATGGAATGAGAACTGCTTTTGAGCTCTTTCATTATAGAGAATAATATATTATTCATGCATGTTTCTTTCAGTTCATACACTTTACTTGATTGCTTTTGCTTGTTATACCAATGTTCCGTACATAGCCTTAGGGCACGGTCTGGAGGATCGTGCTGATGGCATGGGTTTCGAGGTGCCAAAATTTGGGCTGTCACAGTTGGTATCAAAGCATTTTCTTTTAGAAATTTTGACAATCATTCTTTTTGTCAGAGTATAAGGACTTCTGCTATAGAAAACCTTGTTTTTACGTGCAGACCATTATGTCTTCTAGAGGAAGGCGCCGACCCAGGGGCGGCCATAGTAGAAGCTTGCGTAGTCGAGATGATTTTATCTCGGATAAAAATAGAGTGCCTATAGGAGATAGGGGGGCTTCAGGTAGTGGTGGCCAAGGGAGCCAGGGTCAGGGAGAGAACCAAGATCGAGATCGTCAGAATCAAGATCAAAGGGAACAGGCAAGGGTTAGAGAAAGGAATGAGGAGAGAGAGGAGCGTCAGAGGATGATGCATACCATGGAGACCATGGCGGCTGCCATGGCACAACAAGCAGCATCCTTGGCAGCTCACACTGCCCATGAGCAGAGTTAGCCATCTACGCCTCCAGTGGGGCCTACACCTCCAGTGGCTTCAGCGTTTACTGAGTTTAGGAGGACAAGACCTCCTAGTTTTTTTGGACAAGGAGAGCCCATGGTGGCGGAGCATTGGATGAGTGAGATGGAAAAAGTATTCAGTGTGCTCACTTGTACGGAGGACGAGAGCGTCCGTTGGGTAGCCTACATGTTAGACGGAGAGGTTAGGCCTTGGTGGAAGTCTGTCTCACGGACTAGGGCTCAGGAGACTCCGGATTTACCCTGGGCGTGGGATGAATTTGTTGAAGAGTTCAACAAACAGTACTTTCGAGAAGTTGTGAGAAATCAGATGGAGATTCAATTTTTATAACTCATGTAAGGGAAGATGACAGTAAGAGACTATGGAGTAGAGTTCATGCAACTCGCTCGTTGCGTGCCCGATTATGTTGTCACGGACATAATGAGAGTGAGGAGGTTTCAGCAAGGGTTGAGACCGGACGTGAGGGGAGGAGTAGCACCATTTAAGTTAAGGACCTATGGGGAGGTCATGAGCAAAGCGCTCGTAGTGGAAGAGGAGAATAATAATAAATATCGTCAGAGGGAGTAGTAAGGGAGAGGAAACATAGATCAAAGTAGAATGGAGAACTACGAATCGGTGAACAAAAAGCCAAGGTTCGTAGCAAACAGTCAGAGACCACCATTCCAGGGAGGTTATGGGAGACCGGCGCAAACAGTCAGAGACTACGAGAGCCCTGCTATTACTATCGGAGCTACAGTTACACAGGGGTTCTCGCGAGCAGCTTCTTCCATACCTCGGGAGACTTGTGCCAAGTGTGGTAAGTCTCATAGAACTGTAGACTGTAGGCAGAAAACTCGGAGCTATTTCAGATGTGGCAAGGTGGGCCACTTGATCAAGGATTACCCTGAGGTGAACAAAGGGAAGACTGCTTCAGCTCCTATGCCACGACCTATACAAGCAAGGAAGCCGATCGTCTAAGGGAGAGCCTACACAGTCACAACTCAAGAGGCTCAAAATACGAATGATGTGATCCAAGGTGAGTTTTCTTTTAAATAAAGAATTTCAATTCTTAAAAATTTTTAGATAGAGAAGGTGCATCCATATAGAAAATAGAAAAGAACTTGCATGTAATAATTTCTAGTAAGATGATATACATTATATATTGTGTATGTATGATTAGGTGTGTTGTAAATTTATAAGAAAGGAAGCGATGTCACATATGAAGTTCGAGTGTTGATAGACCCGGGGTCTACCCGCTCATTCGTTACCCCTCGCTTCACAAAGAAGATGAAAGTTGACCCAGAAGAGTTAGACTTTGTGTTAACCGTGACCATTCCGACTAGGAAATCGGTTGATACCGAGAAAGTTTGTAACTCCATGATCGTGAAAATCATGGATGGAGACGACTTTGAACTACCCGCGAAACTAATTCTATTAGACATGCAAGGATTTGACGTGATCATTGGCATGGATTGGTTGTCAACTCACTGTGCGACGGTAGATTACAAGAACAAGGCCGTCATCTTCAGACCCAATACGACGAGATCATTTCGATTTCGAGGAGAGAGGTCGATGCATATGCCACTTATCTCGACAGTCAGGGCCGAGCGCTTGATTAGAAAAGGGTGCAGCGGTTTCTTGGCATTCTTGAAGGAGGATAAAGAAGGGAAGAATATTGTCTCCGAGATAGCCATGGTACAAGAGTTTGAAGATGTGTTTTCGGAGGAATTACCAGGATTACCTCTAGAGAGAGAAGTGGAGTTCGCCATCGACTTAGCACTAGGAACGGAGACTGTTTCTAAAGCACCATACAGAATGGCTCCTGCTGAGTTGAAGGAGTTGAAAGAGCAATTACAAGAACTCATGGATAAGGGGTTTGTTAGACCGAGCGTGTCTCCATGGGGAGCACCGGTCTTGTTTATAAAGAAGAAGGATTGGTCAATGTGGCTATGCATTGACTATCGGTAATTGAACAAACTCACTATTAAGAATCGATACCCTTTGCTTAGGATAGATGACTTGTTTGATCAACTGCAAGGAGCGAAGTACTTTTCCAAGATCGATCTAGGATCTGGATATCATCAGTTGAGAGTCAAGGAAGAGGATATTCAGAAGACTGCTTTCAGGACACGGTACGGACACTATGAATTCCTAGTGATGCCATTTGGGTTGACAAATGCCCCGGCGTCATTCATAGATCTGATGAATAGGGTGTTTAAACCACACCTAGACTCTTGTGTCGTAGTGTTTGTTGACGACATCCTGATCTATTCAAAATTAGAGAAAGAGCATGAGAAGCACTTGAGAATAGCCCTACAGACTCTACGTGAACACCAACTGTACGCCAAGCTCAGCAAGTGTGAGTTTTGGCTAGAGGAAGTTAGCTTTCTGGGACACGTTGTCTCAAAGCATGGTGTCACTGTGGATCCAGCAAAGATAGAAGCAGTGGTCAATTGGGAGCAACCAAAGACCGTGACCGACGTCCGTAGTTTTCTTTGATTAGCAGGTTACTACCGACACTTTGTAGAGGAATTTTTAAAACTATCAGGACCTCTTACGAGGCTTACAAGAAAAGATTCAAGATTCGAGTGGATTGAGGCATGCGCGAAGAGTTTTCAAGAACTCAAGAAGAGACTCACTTCAGCTCCAGTACTAGCAATTTCTTTAAGCAGTGGAGGGTTCACAGTATACAGCGATGCTTTGTATAGTGGTTTGGGCTGCGTGCTTAATCAACACCGAAAGGTGATAGCGTACGGATTGAGACAGTTGAAAGAGCATGAAAAGAATTATCTGACACATGACCTGGAATTAGCAGCGACCATTTTTGTACTGAAGATTTGGAGACATTACCTGTACGGTGGGACCTTTGAGATCTTCACCGCTCATAAGAGCCTCAGATATTTGTTTACACAGAAGGAATTAAATATGAGGCAGCGCAGATGGATGGAGTTCCTCAAAGACTATGACTGTTCCATACAGTACCATCCAAGCAAGGCAAATGTAGTAGCCGATGCCTTGAGTCAGAACACTCAATTAGCTAGTTTGATTTTGGGTATGCACAGATGAAAGTTGTTTGAAGATCTGGCACTATATGATGCGAACATCGAGTTGCAAGCTACAGGAGCTTTCTTGGCTAATATATCAGTGAGACCGATGAATATTTGAGCATATCCACGAGCTACAAATGAAAGACCCGGCGCTAACCAAGATTCGTCAAGATGTAACTGAAGGCATCAGATCTGAGTTCTCGGTCAAGGAGGATGGTTCCTTATTGTTCAAGGGCCGTCTTTGCATTCCGGATAATACTGATCTACGACAAACTATTCTTGATGAATCTCACAAGTCCAATTATGCGATTCACCTGGAAAGCACAAAGATGTATCAAGATTTGAAAAAGAATTATTGGTGGAGAGGTTTGAAACAAGACGTGGCAGAATACGTGTCGCTGTGTTTGACGTGTCAGCAAGCGAAGATCGATCATAGACACCCCGCAGGTTTATTACAGTCTCTACCTATACCAGAGTGGAAGTGGGAATCGATCTCTATGGACTTCATCGTTGGGCTGCCGTGTACTGCAAAAAGGTATAATGCCATTTAGGTAGTAGTCGATCGATTAACCAAGTCAGCACACTTCTTGCCTTACAACATGATGTACACGGTGGGAATACTTACAGAGCTATACATGAAAGAGATCATCCGTTTGCATGGGATTCCGAGTAGCATTGTTTATGACCGTGACCCATTATATACATCAAAGTTTTAAAAGAAATTTCAACAAGGAATGGGGGCGCGACTAGACTTCAGTTCAGCATTCCATGCACAAACTTATGGGCAAACAGAGAGGGTCAATCAGATCATCGAGGACATGCTTAGGGCGTGTATGTCGGAGTTGCAAGGATCATGGGATCAGCACCTACCATTGATTGAGTTTGCATACAATAACAATTTTCAGACGAGCATTAGGATGGCACCATATGAAGCTCTTCATGGACGGCGATGTAGATCGCCCATCAATTGGGAGGAAACCGATGAGAAATTTGTTTTGAGACCCGAGATACTTGAAGATAATGCTTCTTATGTTCGGATGATAAGGGCCAAACTCAAAGCGGCTCAGAGCAGGCAGAAAAGCTACGCTGATATCAAGCGGACGAGTGTAGACTTTAAGGTGGGCGAACATGTATTTATAAAAGTGTCACCTATGAAGGGGGTGATGAGATTTGGAAAGAGAGGGAAGTTAAGTCTCTGCTATCTTGGACCATTTGAGGTTCTAGGTCGAGTAGGGGAAGTTGCTTACCGCATTGGATTGCCGTCGTTATTTGATCGGGTACACAATGTGCTCCACGTATCGATGCTCAAGAAGTATCTTAATGGCCCTGATCACATGCTGAGCGGCCAATCATTCGAGATGCATGAGGATATGACCATGATCGAAGAGCTGGTGGAGATTTTGGATCGAAAGGAACAAGTGTTGCGGACAAAAGTGATACCGTTAATACTTGTTCGATGGAAGAATCATCCGGCCGAAGAAGCAACGTGGGAACGAGAGGTCAACGTGAAAGAACAGTATTCGGACTTGTTTGCAACAGCTTAAGAGTCAAAATTGTATCACCGCAAGCATGTTTGCGAATTTAAACTATATGTTGTAATCCAATGTCAATCTTTTGATCAATTTATTCAATAGAAATAGTTTCAATCCGCATAGCGTTCCTAATGAAATGTTGAATGTGTAGTCGAGATCCATCATAGCCATGAAATGGCTATGAAAATCATGCTTCACAAAACCAGTGACCAACTGGTCATGTTTTACCAAGAAACCAAAAGAGACATAAAAATAAGAAAATTTTGAAAATCTGATCAAAACTGATTAATCAATTTTCAAATCGATTAATCGATTTTGGTCGATTAGTCGACTGACATACGCCAGTGAGTGGAGATTGAATAGGGATTCAGGAACTTAACAAAACAAAATTTCGATTAATCAATTCGGGTTTCGATTAATCGATTTTGGATTTTGATTAATCGATATTGGAAATTCGATTAATCAAGTGACTTGAGAATTTTAGAAAAATTTCAAGGATTTTACAATTTCGATTAATCGAAGTGAAATTCGATTAATCCATTTGGTAAATCGATTAATCGACTGGCACATGCCAGTGAACTGGAAAAGTTGGAAATTTTAAGTGACCACGATTTCGATTAATCGAAATGGATTCGATTAATTGATTTTGAGTTTCAATTAATCAAATTTGGAAATCGATCAATCGATTTCGCGCGGCTGGAGTAAGTTTTTGAAATTCGATTAATCGATTTTAGAAATCGATTAATCAAATAGGGCTTATATATATATATCGAAGGGGGATTCTCCCCATTTGAAAATTTTAGGGTTTTGGTTCTTGCGCGCCTTTTCGATTTCCTTCTTGAGCGACTTGGCGACCTAGGGTTTATAGAGTTTTAGATCGATTTCGGATCGAAATCGCTTACATTTGGATCAAAACCTAAGGTCAAACCCTAGATTTCAACTTTCTTTTCATCTCAAGCCATTAAACCCTAGTTTTTTTGTTGATTTTCACCGATATGCCACCTCGAACACACTTAACCTCGAAGAAAGCGGCTTTGAAGCTCCTGGTCTAGCATAAGAACGCTGCACCGCCCCCACCTATGCCATCACCTGTAAGGACCCCATCCTCGTCGTCTTCGAATACCACATCCAGTTCGACAAGCGCTTCATCGCGCAAATCTACACCGACCATACCACCACCACTCGCCGACATGTCCCAACCAAATGAGTGGTGGGCGATGAAGAAGTTCGAAGATGAATATATCTTCGATATGGAATTATTTACCAACCCTGACGTTGAGGGTGAGACCCAATGGGCTCGAAATTACTTGGTGAAGGTGGGCCTCGACAACCTGTTAAAGCTGTTCCATGGGTGCTACTACCCTAGACTGGTTCACCTATTTTACCAATGCTTGGCGGAGGGTCCGACCGACGACATTGTTATGACCAAGATTGATGGTTGTGACTACACCTTCACCCGTCACCACATTCACGAAGCCCTAGAGTGTTATTTGGACTTCGTGCCCGAGACCACCCTCTTCCCACCATTTGCGAAAAAGTTGAGATTTGAAGAGATAATGACCAAGATGACCAATGGGAAGAAAGGGTCGGGATCGTCCATTAGGAGGGTTGATCTACCCCATTATATGTGGATGCTTGATTCTATAATCAAGTGCAATCTCTACCCGATGTGCCACGATACCGAGAGGGTGGAGTTAGTCCAACAGACCCTGTACGCAACATTCTGCGGCCGTTGGTTCAACGCCACCATGATCATGTTGGAGGGATGAGGTATATCAAGGGAAAGTTGATGATGGGAAATTTGAGGCCCAAGGAGAAGATGTCGTGCGCTCGACTCATTTCGAGCATGCTGGAGTGCTATTTAGACACTCCAGGGTACGCCGTCTCGCCTCACGAGGAGAGGGCTACGAACCGCGTGAAGCACTACTCCATCGCTTCATGGGGCCGTAGCTATCGGTTATTAAAGAGGGCCCTACCAGTTCATGGGCCAGCAATAGCACCACCACTACCCCCACCGCCACAGCAGGACCCTCCAGTAGGGGGAGCACCACCTGTCATTCCACCCGCTGAGGGATCCCCATTGCAGACCTCAGTGCCAGCTAGGAGGCAGCCCATAGTACCACCTCCTACCAAATCTGCTACGCCACCTTCACAGTCAGCAGATGTCACACCTAAATCATCATACTGCCGTCGAGCAGCTCACCCAGTGCCCACTATTGAGGATGTGTTGAACCGGATGGAGGCCAACAACCAGATGATGAACCGACGGATGGACTTCCTGATGTACCACTCCATGCGGTACTTCTATTCATTGGACTATCAGCAGCGTCTCGCGCAGGAGGAGGCATGGACTGCGGGCCGGACCACTTTTCACTCGGGTGCCGCTTTTCACACGAGTACCACTACTGCTGATGCATCCGGCTCGGTGCCCCTACAACCTACTGAGACGAGCCAGCCACCACCGGAGCAACCATCCCAGAAAGAGCAGCTTGCCCCAGCAGCAGATCAGCCGGGAGAGGGGACGACATGAGCTTGAGTGGAGGATATTTCTTTTTGGGTTATAATTAAAACAATGTACACGCTCAACTCTATAAATTTTGGAAATTTGATAATAAAATCTAAATAATCTTTTTAGGAATTTGCTTGCATTATGTTCTGTTTCTTGCACTGTGTGATGTATAACTCATCTTTTCTGTGTGGGTACGTGACACCACAGTGTGTGGGTTACCACACCGACGCACCTTTGGGTTTATTTCCGAGGACGAAAATTCACAAGGTGGGGGGAATGTAATATCCTAAAAATTTGAGCATTAAGCAGTGACCTCGGGATCTGTGTCAGACTAGTCGTAGGTTTGACCAAGTGATGGTCAAACAATGAACTCATGAAATTATGTACTAATGTGAGATTAATGTGACCTAAGTGTAGTGTATGGCATTAGTTTAGAGCCATACACAACTATCTCTGGTGTATGCGCTTAACACCGAAATAGAAAAGAGGATATAAGGGTTGAATAACCCTATAATCCTTTGTTTGGTTGTTGAAGAGAGAGTTAAGAAGAAAGAGAGAGAGGGAGTAAAGAGGAGTTATTGAGCCAAGAGTTAATGCAAATCAAGAGGGGGGGGTCGAGCATTGATTGCCGGATTCAACGCAATTGGAACCCTAGCCATGTCAACCTAGATATTTGATTGATTTGAGATGGATTAGATGTGACAGCCTGATTTTTGGTGCTCCTAAAACCGTGCCATTAGCACGACCCTCGAGGCTATGCCCAAGAAACCTTTATAATACATTTGGTATATACAAGTCAAAATTTTACTCTAAACGAATTCTCATGCCTAAAATAGTTTAGGGCCCCCAAAAAGGCAGTCCTTGTCCCATGCCAATTCATGGGCATAAGAACCTACCCAAGCCGTTAGATAAATGTTCACTCCAAATGTTTTATCCAAAGCATATCATATTTAATTACATTTCATAAAGAGGCTTGATATACCAAGCCGTGCCTAAAATTCTCAACTCACTCTCAAAGTGCGCAATGGGTCTCCTAGAAGAAATCTTCGGGAGGAGGCTCTGACTCCTTAATGGGTACGTAGTCTGAATCTCCTGGATCAACGTCTCTAGAAGTCCTTGTTGCCGCTAGTCCTGAACCTGCGACGTATAGTCTAAGGGGTGAGCTACATCCTAGCTCAATAGGGAAACAAAGTGAACATATAGATTAAATCTTACATATATGCTAGCAATTTTGAAAGCACAATTTACTAGATATCACTTTTAAACAGAACAATTGATATAACTGGAATAACTAAAATGGATACAGCTGATTTCCTTTCCTGGTGTTGTTTGTTCTCATCTTATTGGTTTAGTTATGAATTCGGCCTAATCACTTAAACCTTTAACTTAAATAATCCCCGAGCAATATAGCATCGAGCCCCGATGGAATTCCCACCATCGTCGTCTACTAGAAAGTTGTTGTATGTATTCCCTAGGAATACTGCCCAGGCCCCTTTCTCATAGGTGGCGAGGTCTATTCTCAAATCTACATCCCTGGGATGTGCAATAAGTATACGGATTGGCCGCCGTATCGATCACAGATACCCTGCCGCGTCAGTCGTAGGTATCCCGCCACGTCGGTGGGGTATTCTAATCAACTTTAAATAACAAAAATATCGATGTGCTTTACATATAGTTATTCACCGTGATTTGTGCTAATTTTTAGTATATTAGGCCTTATCATTATGCTTTAGTTTCACGGATTGTTTTCATCTGTATCCCTGGAATACTACTGATTTAATACATCTTTTAGATGCCCACATTACAATGTCCGTCCCCTGGGGACTTCATGGTTTCACCTTGAAGCTTACGCACACACCCCTATTTGAAAGATCATACAATACTCAACCTTTTGATAGAATTACACTGCATATATGAGTTGACGAAATAAAATACATGTTTCAAGAATATTCCCTACCTCAACGAATTTCAAAGCACGCTTTCTCATAGAGGTTTATACTTCACGATCCTACGTCAAACCTACATTTCATGTATTTAGAATATGCTTAGAAAGGTTACAAGAATAATTGGAGTGCATAGCCTCCATGTTTCTTCACCAATAATTTCAAGAGCTGAGTGGTGCCTCGCGCGAGCGAGAACCAATCCTCGCTCGAGCGGTCACTTTACCTCGCTCGAGCGGTCACTTGACCTCGCTCGAGCGGTTAAATCGAGGTCGCTCAAGCGATTAAATAGAGCTGCTAAAACTTTTCTGGAGACCTCGCTCGAGCGAGCTTCCCTTTCATTTTGGGGACCGCTCGAGCGAGCCCAGAGCTATATTTTTATACTTTCTCCTCACGCGAGCGAGTCCTTTTTGACCGCTCAAGCGAGGAGCGATATACTTTAACACCTCGATCTGCTCGAGAAAGTTATTTCTCCCCTCATTCAGCCCTTAATATAAAAAAACAAACATTCAACCAACATTCTACCTATTTTTTAAAACATGCCCAAACATTTATCATGCCTTTAACCATACCTCCAGCGATAAGTCTCGCGCAAGTTCGATCCACGCTTCAAATTTCTACTAGACTAAAAGATCTCTAAGGTTCCTCCTCCAGCCTTTGCTCCTGATCTTCCACCGATTTAAGCCCCAACAAAACCCTAGTTCTTTACTAGGCTCTTCTTTTCTTTCTCTCTATTTAGGTTAGAATTGAGTTACGTAAGGGGCTCTTCTCTCCTCTCTTTCACTTATATACTTATAAGTTAGGGAATACTAGTGTGTTTCCCACATACACACATAGTGTCTATGGGTTCATTTTGGTTTCCTTGTGAAACACATATACATGTGTATGGTGCATGACGTGCATGTTTCCCAAAAATCTGGGGTTGTGACATTAGAGGTGAGTTTCTAATTGAAGTAAATGCATAGATTGTAGATGATTAAAATTAGTTAAATGTAGTTAAAAGATAGATTAAAAGGCATAGAAAAAGGGAAGGGATTGATGAGGAAAAGATTTGGAAGA
Organism: Chloranthus sessilifolius; assembly: GCA_021018995.1. NCBI lineage: Eukaryota > Viridiplantae > Streptophyta > Magnoliopsida > Chloranthales > Chloranthaceae > Chloranthus > Chloranthus sessilifolius. The sequence continues at coordinate 147,975,558 of CM037584.1, read as the reverse complement.
ACAGCCTGAAAAGGGGCTGATTCTGGCCAAATCGATTAATCAAATTGGAGAATCGATTAATCGATTTTGGTCCAGAAGTTGAAAAGGCAAGGATGCCCGATTTTGATTAATCGATCTAGTTGATTAATCGATTTTGAAGTTCGATTAATCAATTTGGAAATCGACTAATCGACTGAGTACCTCCAGTGGCTGGAGAGAAAAGACTTGGGGAAATCAACCAATCTATTTGGGAAATCGATTAATCGATTTTGTATTTTGATTAATCGATTTGGGATCGACTAATCGATGTCGGACTTTTGACTACTCGATTTGAGAATCGATTTTACCATTTTGAGGATTTCGATTAATTGATTTGGGATCGATTAATCAATTTTGGATTTTGATTAGTCGATTTAGGATTTGATTAATCGTTTTTGGGAGTTTCACTTGACTTTCTAATTTGACCTTGAGGTTCATGGAGGTGTACCTTCTCTGTTGCACCTTTAGTGATGTGTTGCATGTGTTAGGATGTACCATAGGTGGTACATGTGAAAGCAAGCATAAGGAGACGCGTGGGACCTTGATGCTTGGACCATTAGAGACCTGAGGTAGGGAACACCTTAAACATGTGCTTTAATTGTAAGAGCATGTATGTAGTGATATAGAGATCAAATTGAAAATATTTTAACTATGTAAATCTTCGTAAAAATGGGTGTGTGTGTGACACCAAGAAAATGATAAGGGCATCAGTGTGATCCGAATAACTGAGACCAAGTAAGTTAATAAAAATGAGGCATCCCTAGGGGATGAGAAAGTGATAAAAGCATCAGTGTGATGCGAGTAAATTAGACATCCCAGGGATGTAAGTAAGATTGAATAACTGTTGTTAAGGCCTAACTGATATAAGATAGCACACTTACACGGTGAACAACTATATGTAAAGCACATGTTATTTTTGTTATTTGAGGTTTGATTAGGATACCCCACCGACGTGGCGGGATACCCACGACTGACTCGGCAGGATATCCGTGACCGGTACGGCGGCCAATCTCTATACCAGTGCGGAGGTCTATCCGTACGCAGTAAGCACATCCCAGGGATGTTGAGATGAGATTTAACCCCGCCGCCTATTGAGAAAGGGGCTTGGGTCGTATTACTAGGGAATACATTTTATAACAATTGTCTATTTAGACGACAATGGAGGGCATCCCATTGGGGCTCGATGCTATATTGCTCGGGGATTACTTAAGTTAAAGATTTAAGTTTTTCTTTAGGCCTGTTCAGTGTCATTCAGAATAAATTAATAGTAAAGTGAAACATGTAAACTACCAGTAAATTTGAATGTAAATTGCCATCTTTTAAACTATTTTTCAGCAAATACATAGACACATCATGCTTAGAATATTATAGAATATATGTGAGATTTTGACTTATATATTCATTGTGTTGTTCCCTATTGAGCTAGGATGTAGCTCACCCTTTAGACTATACGTCACAGGTCCATTATTAGCAGTGGCCAAAGCTTCGAGAGACGTGGATCCAAGTGATTTGGATTACGTGCCTAGGTACGAGTTGGAGCCTCCTCCCGAGGACTTCTTCTAGGAGACTCCGCTGAGTACTTTGAGAGAGTAGTTTTGAGAGCATATTGGTACGGCTTGGAATGTCAAGCCTTTATTTTGATAAACAATGTAATTATACTTCGATATTCTTTTTGGCGAACCATCTGGGGTGACCTGGTTTTATCACCGTTGGTTCGGGCCTGTTCTTTTATCTATACATTGGTATGGAATGAGAACTGTTTTTGAGTTCTTTCATTATAGAGAATAATATATTATTAATGCATGTTTCTTTCAGTTCATACACTTTACTTGATTGATTTTGCTTGTTAGACCAATGTTCCATACATAGCCTTGGGGCACGGTCTGGAAGATCGTGCTGAAGGCACGGGTTTTGGGGTGTCGAAATTCGGGCTGTCACAATCTTTATCCTTATCTGTCCATGTAAATTCTATTTCCTTTTTTAATTTATTTATGAAGGATTTTTCCTTTTCTGCTAAAATTTTCAAATAGTTTCTTCCATAATTTAACAAGCCTAGAAGACTTCGTAACTATTTTTTATCTGTTACTGCTTAGGAAAAATTCTTTATTTTAATAATAATATGATCTTATAATTTTAGACCATCATGTGTTAAAATAAGACCTAAAAATTCTATTGATTCTTTTTCAACTTCTATTTTTGAAGGTGAAAGGATAATTTCATGTTTTTGAAAAATATCGCACATTTGTTTTAAATGTTTTTTGTGTTCTTTTTTTTAGAAAACACTAAGATATTATCGATATATACCACACAAAATTCTTTATAAGGGGTAAAAATCGAATCCATCCATCTTTGATAGATTTGTGGAGCAGTATTCAAGCCAAATGGCATGACATTCCATTGATAATATCCACATAGAGTACTAAAAGTAGTTAAAGGTTTAGATTTATCGTCTAACTTTAATTGCCAATATCCTGATTTACAGTTGAATTTACTGAAGAATTTTGATCATTTGATTTGGCTAATCAAAACATCTTTTCTTGGAATAAAGTATCCGTCAAATTCTAAATTTTCGTTTAATCTTTTCTAATTAAAAACCATTCTAGCTTTTCCTCGCTTTATTTCAGCATGATTTCTTACTAAGAAAGCAGGGCTAGAATGAGGGCTTTTTGTAGATTCAATAAGTATTTTCTCTAATAAATCTTTAGTTTGTATTTCAAATTCGTCTATGTCTATCTTTGTATAGATCATAGGTTTTACCCTAATTATGTTATTAGGATCTTTTAAAGTTATGGTACAATACCGTGGACTTTTATACCATAATTTTAGTGGGTTGTCACTAAAATTATCTTTGAGGATGGTGAAAAGCCAATGAGTTTGAGAAAGTTATGAAATAACCTCACCATGCTTGCTGGGGGCAAAGCTTTTGTGACATTTAGAATTATGAACTTCAAGAAGTGGAATATGGACCAGTTATTATTTGAGAGAAAGACCAATAGAACCTATGGTTAAGGCCATTGGTAAATAGGCAGCAATGAAATTGTTACCTAACAAGAAATCTCCATGCATGTTGAGAAAACATAAAATGTTAGGAATAATGAATTTTTTATCATTAAGCCAAATAGAAATATTTTTTGCTTTTAACTCAATAACAGTTTCTCTTCCTTCAATGCCTTTGACTTTGATTGGATGTTTAATATTTATTCACTTGTCGAAGGGCAAAGCATTGTACCGACAAACACTTATTGTAGCTCCGATATCCATTAAGACACATAAATTATATGGTTTATAATTTTGAAACATAAAATTTCCTAAGACATATGTATATCGTCTCTTTCCATAACTAAGAGAAAATAAGATTTTAGCATTTTTTGACTGAAAATAATAAAGTTGAACTGTTTTTAGTTCATGAGTTTATGTTCTAGGTAGGATAGGAACTTGTATATTTTTTACTGCTATATGTTTTGAGTTGGTTCAAGAGCACTGGATGTTGATGCTCTAGACTCAATAGTTATTACAGGAAGTTATTCATCTTTTATAGTATTAAAAGAGGCAGTCCTTGTATATCTAAAATATAAATTGTTTCCAGAAGCTTGTATTTTAATCATCTGGGTTTGAGATTTTGGTTTTGGTTCTAAAATATCTTCAAATAACCATTGTGTAGGTATTTGTAAATCTTTCCAGTTTATTAACCTTGGTTGGATTTCTGAATCATATGGTTTGGGTTCAAATGTTTCAATCAGGTTTTTGTCTAATTTGTGCATTTTTGTTATTGGTTTAGAGGTTAATTCATGTTCTGTTTGCAAGGTTATGACTATGTTGTGTGAATCTTCTTTCATTTCTAATCCTTTTGTTTGAATTTTAATTTTTATTGTGTCTTCAATATTTGGGTCGCCAAGTGAAATAAACTAATTTGGTTTTAGTTTAAACCAAACCATTCCATAAGCTAAATTTGATTGAATCCCTCCAATCAAGAATTGTAAAGGATTAAGTAATCTTTCATCCATTACTACAGCTAGTATAGGTGTATCTATACCATTTCTGAACAATCCTGTTATGCATATTTGAAGTATACCAATATGAATATATTTTAATTTTAGATTATCTTTTTTCCATCGTAATATTTTCTTTTTATCAAATAGTGTTATTTTAGTTGTAAGATTAGATGTGCTTTTTGTAGTAGCATTTTCTGAAAAAGCTTCAAATATTCTTCTAGATAAGAGTTTGTCTAAAGGAGAAATTTTATAGATATCTTCTTTATTAAGTTTTTGTTGTAACTCAAATTTTTGAAGTTGTTTTTTAGAGAAAGATATTTCTTTACCTATTACGTCTTTCAACGTAATCATTTGGTGTTCTTCGTCTGATGTTTCAACTATATTTAACATAAATATTAGATCATCTATGTCAGAATTAGAGTCTGTTTCAGATTCTAATTCATAAATGATACTATTATCATCACTTGAAATTTCTTCACCAAAATAAACATCTAGATTTGCTTCATCTAAATATTTAATCATTTTAGTTATTATTTTTCCTCGTTTTGGGCAGTGAGGTGCAAAATGTCCTTCTTCAATATAAATAAAACAATGACATTTCTTTTTAGTCATGGTCGTTTTATCTATTTTCTCAATCTATTTTTCTTTTTAATATATTTTTTATTTTTAACAAACCTTTTTCTTTTGTTCCAAGGTTTTCATTTAAATTTTTTCTTCTTCAAACCTTTCTTGTATCCCTTTCTTTTAGAGATATTACATCTTATTTTCTAATTTTCTTAGAGAATTTAATCACAATATTTATGACCAAAGTTAGAATTCGTGATTTGATTCTTAAATTATTTTAATTTCTAAACATCTATCTGCTATTAATCTTAGGACAAAGGATGCTCTAAGTCCTAAAGTATCTTGCTTAGCTAATTTACTAATAAAATCTGGATAGCCTTAGATGACTATTTCATCCCACGGTGCTGGGAGTTTATCATAAAATTGTTTTAACCATGATATATTAACTAGGGGTTCCAATTGATAATAATATTTTTTAAAAGTGTTATAATATTATTGAAATTAGCAAATATTGTATAGTTCTAATTTTGATAAAGTATATATTGCATCTTCTTTTAGGTTTTGTTCACCTGTATAACCACAAAGATGTTCTTTAATGATTATCGTAAAGTGTTTTAAGATATCATCAAGATTATTAAAACTTCCTAATAATGATGCTTTTTATATTTTACCATCATTAGATTTTTTCCATTATTTTTACCATTACAAAACATCACCTTGAAGTGTTACTGTAATATAGTCAAGAAATCTTTCTTTGGACCAAACGGCTTTTTGGTTTGTAATTGCTATGGACATGGATTGTGCCCAATCGTCAATTACCTTTTCTTGATCTTTAAAAGGAACATTGGTTAAATCTAGATATGTACCACCTTGAGCTACATTTTCTTTGTTCAAATCATCTCTTCTATTATTTGTAGGAATTGGGATTTCCTCATCTTTTACTCCGGATGAAGAAATGCCATCATTCATATGAATATGATATTTTGGATATTCTTCGTGTTCTTTAAGAATTAATGTTTTTAAATATATTTCTAAATTTTCAAATTCCTCTAATGGTTCTTCAGCTTTTCTCTTTCTAGGAGTCAGAGGAGTTTGTGACTTATTAAGATCTGAAGAAGCATCTGAGTAATCAGAAGTGATATTCATTGTATCAGTTTCTGATTTTTCATTTAATTCCTGGTTTTAGAAGTATGTTAAAAGAGGTTCATATTTTAAAGAAACTTCTTTTATTTGAGAAATGATATTATTTCTATCTTCAACCGGAAGAGTTTCATCCATATATAAATATTGTCAATACTCGATGATTTCTTTTACATTCAAGTATTCTTGATAATTATATTCAATATTTTCTTGTAAGACACAAATGTTATTGGTATTGATTTCATCAATTCCATCAGTTCCGTAGAATAATCGGGTATTCGAATATTCATCTTTTTATTTTTCTAAATCTAACTGCTCTAATTTGGTTATTAGATTTTCTATTTTTGATTTGGTTTCTTCCTTTAAATCCAAATCAATTAATTTGCCCAAGGCCAAAATATTTTCTTTATTTATCATTACTTCATTGTGAATAGCATGTAGTTGTATTTCCATATCATCTTCTTTCTTATATATTTTTTTTAACCAAGTACCCGTTATATCTAACAGACTATTTATACAACCACTTATTATATGCATATTATTTTCAGAATTTTTTCTATATGGAATATATGCCTATAATCGTCTTGGTTTTTATTTGTCCAAGAACTTATACAGTCAATAGGTATTTCTAGATTTTTACTAGATGTTTCTGTCATATTATTTGATACATGTACCTAAAATCGCTTAAAGTATTGTTGGTGCCTAAGCCGTTCCCAAATAGACGAAAAGCTCATACAACTATCAAAGTCTTTGAAGGGATATGGGCTTTACCAAACGATAAGTACATAGTTTTTATATCAAATAAGTTGACTGAAATATTTTATAAAAATCTAAAATACTCTTTTTATTTTATTTATTTATTTATTTATTTATTTTTTATATTTTGATATACTCTCAAAGGAGATAAATAACCAACATTATGATAAAAATAAAATAAAATATAATAATAAATATATTTAAGATAATAACATCTATTGGTTCCATTACATACTTACAATGACTGGTAACATCACTGCAGACGCTAATGCTAATACCAAACTCTAACACTTGAACTTAGCTCTGATACCATTTACAACACTGTAGATTTCCTTCCTAAAAACCGATGTCTACAACAAGGGTGAGATATGCCCTTCAATAGACTTTCCTTGATACCTTACACACACATCTGGACAAACTACTTTTTACAATAGTAAAGATGTTTTATCTTTTCTCAAAGCATACACACATTTGGACAAACTACTTTTTTCAATAGTAAAGATGCTTTCTCTTTTTTCAAACTATGTCTTACTTTTTTATTCAAGAAAGATAATGGGAGATGTCATGGCTGACGATTCTGGTTTGTGACGACAGGGCTAACGATTCTGTGTAGCAACTTGTCCTGGATGCGCTGCAGTCGTTCTTGCTACTGGTGGTAGTGGTGTGATCCACTATACTTCCATACAATTTTCCAGATTGTGGTAGAAAATCAAATCTTCTGAGGTAGGACTATGATGATCATAGCTGTCTTGCATCTCATCTTCTTCGAGCATCGTCGTTTCGATCTCAAGATTCTCTGGGAGGTCAAGATCTTTTCGAGAATCGAACTTTAATAATAATGAAGTTGCTTCAACTTTTTGCTCTTTAGTCCTCATATATTCAATTGGTAAATTTGTAGTTCAAATTCTCCGACCATCTGATATGTTGAATTTATTATCGGTACCACGGATTTGCCTTGCCATTGAAGATAATGTTTTAAGAGAACGAATCCAATAGGATTTTGGATTAATGGACATGATGCTTGCTTTAGCCATGGGGTCTTTGACTTCATCGAACTCCTAGTCTTTAGTTTTTTTCTGAAAACTAAATTTGATACGGCTGATAAAATTTTTCTTTCGTTCTCCATCCAATTGTACTTGTGATTTAAAATGTATAGTAAACAGTGCGATTAAGATTTTTGGTGAGATGATAGACTATTGTTTTGATCATCATCGAGAATTCATTGATAGGATAACCAGGAAAGATTAGTTATTTTACTAATCCCCAATCGAGATATTCTTCCAGATTATATATGAGATTTTCTGTATAAACTGACAACTTTAGAAGGAAATCTTCATAACATTGAGCTATGTTATAATTATCCATTAAGATCTGTTTAATCTTAAACTTTTGATCTTCAATTTGTGCTATCAGGGGTTTACTGAAATCACATGGCAAAATATGTTTTATTTTTTCAAACAAACAAATCCTTTTTAATTTGTGAAAAATGGAGTCTGGATAATTTAAATCCATAAGATCTGCTAATTCTAAAAAGTGATTGATTTTTTCAAGAGATAAGTTTTCTGCGAATGTTTCAGAATCCCATGCTATGGATTTAACAAGGGCATTCGAACTATCTGGTAGCTTTACTAGCTTTTGTTCTTTTTCATGAATTTTATGAGAGAGGTTGCTCATGTGACGCCTGAACTATTTCTTATCGTTCAGAAGTTGGCATTTCCAAGCTCCATTAATCTCGTGATAAAGTTCTGGACTTATTTTGGGATTATAGAAATTAGGAACATTATTCATCGAGATGCTAGTTTGTTCTAGCAAATATTGTGATTGTTGTATTTGATACAAAGTAAAAGCTGATTTAGCTTCATTGAAATTATCATGAATTTGGTAAAGAGAGTTTGGAAAGTTGGTAACTTGTTTTTGGCAAGCTAAGAAAGAGGTATATAGTCCAGGTTGGTGGCCTCTTAACACAACATAAGTTTTTCTAATAAAGGTTTTTCCAACATAAGGTTTTCTTATGTTTGGAGGTGGTTGAGAAGAGGAGTTTCCTTCTTCTGTCATCTTCTGTCGTTTACAGAGTAAAATCCACTGGTTTAGTGGTAACATAAATCTTCTTCCTGCAGTAGATATGTCCACTTTGGTTAGTGGTTTAAACTTGGATCTCTGCTTAAAAAATCAGCCAAAACATTAGTACTCCCTTTAACATGTTCAACTTCAAAAGTATACAGAGCTATTTTATTATACCATTTCAGTCATCTTCCATCTAATATCTCTTTTTTATTATTTAAAAAGTCGCAAATTGCTTTATTATCAGTTTTGACAATAAAAACCTCAAGAGCTAGATAAATATAGAAATTATATGAAAAGAATTGATTATCCTTTCCATGAGATTTATCTTTTTAGCTAATTGTCCTTTGAATTTATCACGAACATATCATATTATGAGAATCCAAAATTTAAATTATTTTTGAGAGTGTGCCAATAAGTGAGAGTTTGGATGCAAATATTTTCAAAAAATTGTAGTTTAGAAAAATCTATGATGAATAAACTTTTCTCTGATATCCACACACTCAACGCTATACAAACTTTTCTCTGATATGCACACACTCTACGCTATACAAGAATTGAAATTATTGAGTTCTGATCAAGGATAATTGCGATGATGGGAAGCTAAGGATAAAAGATTTGAAATATTTTAAAATAATGAACATATAATGACTTACTGAAAAATTAGTTTATATTTTGAATTTTAGTTTTGAAAAATATTTTTAAAAATTTAAAAATATTTGAAGTTTGTAGGTAACTTAACTAAAAACCTTCAGGAGACTACAACACTTCCACTAGGGATCGCTTAGGGGTTTAAAGGCTTGTTGCATATGCTAAATGCAATCGTGCTCCCTACGAAAGTGGCATTTAAATTTAAAAGTTTTAAATATTTTATATTTCCTTGTTTGCTAGAGACTAGCAAAACTTAAGTTTCGGGTGTGATCAGTCACATAATTTACTATTTTATCACCCCTAACTTAGTAATACTAGGCCATAGTTTGCTACTAACGAGTTAGTGGTGTGCAGATATTAGAGATAAGTAATAAATTAGAGCCTAAGTGATAATCTTTATAAAAAAAAACTCAAAAGGCAATAAGAAAAATAATTGAGCGAAAAAGAAGATTTACCGTTACTGAAAGTCAGAGAATCATAATTTACTATTCTCCAAAAGAGACAAAAGGAGAAAAGAGATAAAATATAATTCAGAGAATTGTCAACTATGAGGAAGCTTTGAGAAATAGAAAATCGTGATTAACGATTTTCCAAAATAATCTATGAAAGAAAGAAATCGTTATTTACGATTTCCTAAAAAAAGAAGCTTTCTTCTACTATTACTGTTGCAGATCACGTAAGAGTTTAACACCACCATATCTAGAATTAGAAGACTCCTATAATTAGAAGTGTGATGAACTATGGATCTGAGAAGATTGATAAAAAATTAATCCGAAGGACTCTGCTGCTGCTCAATAAAGAACAATTCAGAAACGCATCAACTAAGGAAAGCAAGGAAAGATAAAATTAGGAATTAGAGTTATATTAGGAATCTTTTATTTTTAGTATTTTCTTTTATTAGAACTAGATCTTTGTAAACCGACCCCTTATGATCTGTAAATAAGAGGGCTCGACATAGAAATAAGCATCGAAGAATTTCATAATCAATTGACGCCTGAGGTTGGATTTTCTTTCGATCAAAGTAGTGTATACTAGTTAGAGTATATTAGATATCAGAGGTTTCTCAAGAGCAATTGAAGACTGTAATTGAGTGCTGAAGATTAGTATAGATATCTATAATTTCTCAGGAGAAATTGACGACTACGGCTGAGGGGTGAAGTATATATTTTACTTTGCTTTCTAGTTTAGATTTTATTTGCTTTGTAAACATCTCCAAGTTTTAATTTGAATTGACGACTTAGGTTAGAATTTACAGATTAGTGAAATGGTTTTTATTTTTCCATCTTCAGTTTTTTAAAGTTTGATAGACGCCCAAATTTATGATCGATTGTTGATTAGATTAAATCTGTATTGATAAGATCATAGACTTAATTGATGACCAACGCCAGGAAACTAGAAATATGGTGTAATGGTATTGTTTATTTTCATAAATATCCGAAAGCTGGAGATTAAGATTGACGACCTTAATCTGAAGGAGGATTAGGATTTATTTTTATGCACTTTAGTTTAATAACCATTCTTTTATTCATATTTCTTCAGTAGAGTAGGAAATCATAAAGATAAATAAAAGTTTTTAAAATAGGGATTTAGATAGAAGATAGAAATAGGAATTAATGAGACGATGAACTTCCTCGTGGGAACGATCCTATGCTAATACTATAATTTCCATTGTGCGCTTGAAATAGGTTGAGACTTGAATTTAATATAATTATAATACATAAAAAGAATCGAGTCACAACTATGACGTATAGTTGAGGGGTGAGCTTCATCCAAGCTCAATAGGGAATCACATAGGCAAAGCTACCATTTATCCTTTTTATTCATGAAACTTGATGCATAGATACGAAAGAAAAACATGTGAAATTAAGTAGGAGCAAATAAGAATTTCATTAGTACAAATCATGGTCAGGTTTTTAAATAAGCGGTAATGAATTTTCCTCAACATAATGCATATAGGATCAACAAAGCATATAGAAAGCCAATAAACAATTCACAGTATATTACTAGATCAAATGGCAAGGAGATTCAACTAGTTACACATCGAACTATCAAGCCCCTGAGCTACATTAACAGGGTCACTCAACATGAGACAGGTCAAGCCCCTGAGTTACGTTAACAGGATCAATTGATACCCATAAGTCAAGCCCTTGAGCTATGCTAACAAGGTCACTTGACACGAAACGTCAAGCCCCTGAGCTACGTTAACAGGGTCACTTGATCTGAGACATGACGGAATTACAAGTTCCAGTGCGCAGGTGAAACAGGAGGCAGCGAGGTGCATCAGGTTATCAGAATCGAAAATTTATGGAGTCATGTATATAGTACATAAGTAAGATGCATTATATCAAAATATGCAAAAACATGTACAAAAATTTATGTCTTAATACTTTCAAACATGGCAAATGTTGTCTCATATCAATTTTAGCAAATATTCAATATAGGTTATGCGCATCCGTGCAACCGTGGAAATTTCGACGATCCCGTCGCGATGATGCGCACTCTTGAAAAGATATAGAGTTGCCACTAGGAGCTTTCGGTGTCTCGAAAAACCTAAATCAATTTTATAAGCTCTGAAGTGCCAAAAATGTGACTTTGATTCATCGGTCTATGCCAAAGGCTCTTGGATAGGGGCTTCGGTTATCGATCGGGAAGGTGTTAGGCACCCGATCAACTAGCTCTAAAGTGGTCTCTACTTATGGCCAAAGATAAAAGAAAAATAAAAATAAAAAGAGCACTTCCTCTTACCCGAAGGTACTATGATCCTATGTGTGCCCCTCCGCAATTACTGAGATTTCAGTGGCATAACGACACAAATTCAGGGATAGAGCAAAAGCTAAGAAGGTAGAGGAGTAAGGGGGAGAGTCGGATCTCTTGGGCCCTTGTAGCATCATTGTGGTCCTTTGCGTGAGGGCGCTTTTGTGAGCTTTTGATGGATTGGATGGTTGAATGAAGGGTTCTAACTCTAAGGCTTGGTAGCTAAGGGGTAGAGGAAGAAGGCTAAGGGGTAGTGTTCTCCTAAACTCAAGGGTTTTTAAAGAAGGATTGGGTTTCTAAGATGATTTAGAATTCTAGAATTTGTATGGATATTTGGTGCACACAAGGGAGGGATAGATTTCTTACTCTTTTCTCTCTCTTGGAAATTTTTCAAGCCTTTAATCCAAGGGGGTGCCTCTCTATTTATAGGAAAATGGTAGGTTAGGCAGGTGTTTAAGTGCTAATTAGGGTTAGCAATTAGGTAATCTTCTAATCTAAGGTTTTCTAAGATTTTGAGAGCTTGGAAATGTGGGCAATGGGCTTCAATGGTGGATAATAGGGTGAGGTTTCAAATGACTAAAGGGATGCAAATAGGGTAATCAGGGATGCAACAGTCCTAATGAAACTCATCTTAAACATTGAGATGGTCAACAAATCAAACCCCAAAAGTGAATTTCATGCAAAAACCAACAGTTACTGTAGCTAAGCCTGACGCATGTATTACACACACCAAGCATAGTTGTAGTGTTTGGAACTTTAGAGCCCGAGGTGGGTCCCACCTATACTTGGCATGTGTATTAGATGCGCCATATATGCCCTGGCCAAGAGTGGTTCTCGGGCATTGCTCGGATCATCGTAACTTTTGACATATAACTCTGATTAAGGTGATTCTTGGCTTGTTGGAAAGCTGAGAACTTGTACTTTTCAATGGTATAAGATTTAATATTAGTAGAGGTCCTTTCCAGCCCTAATTTATCTCTCTCTAACCATTGCCCATTAACTATGGGTTTGGAGAGGTCGGGGGTAATTCCTAAGGGTATGGACAAGTTCCTAAGGGTTTGGGAAGGTTCCTAAGGGTTTTGGGCAAGTTCCTAGGGGTTCAGGAAGATTCCTAAGGGTGTGGGAAGGTTCCTAAGGGTATGGGAGAAGTTATCGAAAGCTCGGGGGTGCGCCTTTCTTGAAGTATGTTTCGATTGGCCCTTGGGCTTAATTTGGGTGTCAACAAATGCCCCTCTTTGGTATCTGATCACTAATGAACGAATGCTAAAGATAAGAGACATTTGAAGAGGCCCAAGGCAATACTGACGGGTCTGCCGTATTCAAAACTAACCTCAAACATTAGGTGGGTAACATGGTGAGTAAAGGGAAGCCCTGTATCTTGAGAAAAATGTTTGTTCCTCAAGGTTATCAGTCTCCAAGCGCTTAGCGACATTACTGGGCATAACCGAGATGGAGCGAGTTAGGAAAACCTAATATACTGGGAAAAATATTCGCTTCTTGAGATGGTTGAAGATGTTTGATGTTCAAATTTTATTTCGAATAAAACAGCTTCGTAAGTGAGAGGGTGATTAGCCCATACTCAAAGATAAGTGCGAAGCAGATACACAAAGGTCCACAGTTTGTGTCCAATCATGTGAGGCATTGATTACCCCATTTGACTGGCCACGGGTGCCCCTACATGAAGCAGGGTTCGAGGTCTTTGGGGCGAACCCATCGGTCTCAAAATTGATTTAGCATGACTACCCGAGCGGAGTGAATTAATGTCACAACGCTTTTTGGGAGTACATGCCACTTTTTTGTAAGATGCATACGTATTTATTTTTATTATTTTGTGTGAATTTTTGGTATTTTATATGAATTTATTTATTTATTATTCCATGTGAATTTTTGTATTTTTGTGTGGATTTCTTTTGTGAAATTTTTGGTATTTTATGTGAATTTTTCTATTATTTCATGCGAAATTTTTTTAGACTTTTTTATGTGAATTTTTCTATTATTTTATGTGAAATTTTTTGGACTTTTTTATGTGAATTTTTCTATTATTTTATGTGGAATTTTTTGGACTTCTTTTTTTTACATTTATTTCATGTGTGCTCGGGATGCTTAGTGATCCCGAGCCACTTATTCTAGCACAACCCCCCGAGCAGATTAAATGGAGATCGACATGCCATTTTGGGAGCGTGTGCACCTCCTCGGGTCCAAGGAAGATCAAGCTCGGTGTGTGCAACACACAAGCCAAGCCATTTGGCCCCATTTTGGCCTAGTGTGTGTATTATACACGCTAGGCCAAATCTGGCCAAAAATAGCTTGGCGTGTGTAATACACACACCAGGCCAAAATGGGGCCAAATAATGTTTGGTGCGTGTATTAAATGCGCCAAGCCAAAACTGGGGGCTTTTAAAATGCCCGAGCCTGAGCCAAAAGGGTTTTTTTTCAAATCTCCTTCCTCCCCCCTTCTCTAAACCGAAATGGATGTCTCTCCTAGGGTTCCCTTGGATCGATTCGAATCGTGCTTCATTGTCGGTGCTTGCTCATGCCTATTAAACACCCGCTCTACGCCGGATCAAGGACCCATTTTCTTGAAGGTAATTGATGTTTAATTAACCTCATTTTCTTTTGATTTTTCTTAAATAATTTCCAATGTAGTTGAGATTTTTGATTTTTTGAATGATGAATGAGTGATTCCACTTGCAAGTATGGTTATTAAGGCTTGGTTTGATTTTATTTCATGTAAATCAGCTTGAATGATGCCCTATTTTTTCCTTTTTCTTGAGTTATTTTTTTATTAGGGCATTTCTTCTTTCTTTTTTTTTTCTTATTTTTTTTAGATTGCATAAATGCACACACACACACACACACACACACACACATATATATATATATATATATATATATTTTTTTTTTTTTTTATTTCCTTTATGATTTTTTTTGGTTGCATAAATGTGCACACACACACACACACACACACACACACATATATATATATATATATATAAATTATTTTTTTGGATTCTTTTCTTGTGTTTTTTTGTTACACATATGTATATTATTATTTTTTTTCTTTTTGGATTCTTTTTGGTTACACAAGTGCGCACACATGCGTATATTTTTTTGTTCTCTTTTTTGGATTTTTTTGGTTACAAAAATGCTCACACATGTGTATATTTTTTGTTTTTTCTTTTTTGGATTTTTGGTTACACAAATGCGCACACATGTGTATATTTTTTGTTTTCTTTTTGGATTTTTTTGGTTACACAAATGCGCACACATGCATATATTTTTTTATTTTCTTTTGGATTTTTTTGGTTACACAAATGCGCATGCATGTGTATATATTTTTTGCTTTCTCTTTGGATTTTTTGGTTGCATAAATGCACATACATGTGTATATATTTTTTGTTTTCTCTTTGGAATTTTTGGTTGCATAAATGCACATACATGTGTATATATTTTTTGTTTTCTCTTTGGATTTTTTGATTGCATACATGTTTATATATTTTATGTTTTTTTGTACCCTCTTTTTCTTTGAAAAAGTGGGTGATTTGATGATGATGATTTTATTTTTTTGAAAATGATGGGTGGTTTTTTTTTGTTCTCTCTTTCTCTTTGAAAATGTGGGTGATTTGATGATGATGATTTTTTGAAAATGATGATGACAATTTAGGAAAGAAAAGGGGCCTACTTACCTCCCTGTTAGCCTGTTTAGCAAATTATTTCTTGCTAGTGATATATCTTGATTCTATTGCTTGTATTCATATCAGAATGTCGAGCGAGGAGGAGCACGTGTAGGAGGAGGGGTAAGAACAAGAGGAGGGGCCGGAAGTGATCTATGGTTCCCGAGGGCAGCAAATCTTTGTGGTGCAACGCTCCTCCCGTCCCTGGTAAGAAATGCAGGGTGAGGCCACCCGTACCGGTCTCCTTCATCAATAGTACGTTCCTGTCTCCAACTTGGTATCACCGGCAAGGTAATGAAATAGGCTTTGTTGTTTTATGTGAGCTTGTTATATCTTCAACATCCGACACCCCTTTATTTTGATGCATGACTTACCCTCTTTCACGTTTCGAGGAGGTTGGTTGGACCTTCAGCGCTTTTACCTGTACCTCCATCCTGTCGTGAGGTTCCTTCTCGCCCAGGCTAGTTTCAAGGATTTCCTCTCATTCCCTGCCATGCGGGCCGATGCGACTTATCTAAAGGCCTTGATTGAGTGCTTCCATCCCGAGACTATGACATTTCATATGGCCATGGCGGAGATGACTCTTACCCCCGTCGATTGGTCTATGATTATGGGGATTCAAATGGGGGGTATACCGATGGCTAACCTTCTCGTGCCCAGTCGGGATGAGGTGATTCAACTAATCGGGGATTATCCCACCTCCAAAAATTTGCATGGCTTAGAGGTTAAAATGTCATGGTTATCTGATCTATTTACGGAGAATGAACTGGTGGATTTGGGCCAGCCTGATGCGGGCATCTTCATTAAGCCTGAGCGTGTGGTGATGTTGGCTCACATTTCACTCCTCTTCCTGTTGGGCAAGACCGTCTTCTCAAATGCTAGCGGCGACTGGGGCTCGCTATCCCTGCTTAGTCTTATGGGAACCTGGGATGACGTGCACAGATACGACTAGGGTGGGGTTGGATATGCCGTTCTGATGTCTAGCCTAGCCCGAGTCTCATTGGGGAACTCGATTTCTGTTGTTGGTTTTTTGCCGATGATTGAGGTAACCGCTGACTTTTTTGCTTTCCTTAGTTTATTGGTTAGTCATCCATCCTGTTTCTGGCACACCCTTTCTGTATATGACACATCCTTTTTGTATATGACACATCCTTTCTGTCTACTGTTCTTTTTAGATTTGGGGCTATCTACAGTTCCAGCCTGACCGCCCCCTTCTGCATTCTGATGTATACACATATCCACTCATGAGCAACTGGAACACACACCACCACAGGGATGTTCGTATGAAGTACTTAGAGATGGGCTTGCGGTCTCAGTTCGATCTGCTGATCTCAAAGCAGGTATGGCTATATCTCTCTTTTCTTTCTTAGCATTTCCTATTTATGCTACCTGTTTGGGTAATGGGACACTTTCGGTTTGGGCATGTTATCTATGATCCCTACATTGGTTCTCCTTTTTAAGATCGAGTTGTTGTGGGTCTGTCTCGCTTCTTTGTTGACCACCGTGTCATCTTCTTCTATGGGGCCTGGGCTAGGGCATATTACCTAGGAGAGAGAGTGGTCCATCAGTATCAAGACCACTTTTTCGTGCCATAGGCTCCTCCTGCATATGTCATGGCTTCTGGGGGTACAGTTGACAAGCTCTCTGCCTAGTTTCTTCATCATGGGGTCCGCATCAATGATCTCCTCATGCCCGGGGGGTACTAGCTATGGTATATGTCCTTACCCTACTGGTCCATTCTTTCACGCTTCATACCTGGTGCCAATTTCCTGGCCTTTAGCGATCCGCGATCTCAGGTAGTTCACCTTTTCCTTAGGCAAATTTTCATTGATTCTGGTTTAGTTTTTTTTTTTTTGCTTCTACTGACTGAAACTCTGCTCCTTTTCACAGTTTAAGCAAGGAGGTGACTCTGATGATGATGATGATGAGGACGCGACGAGTACTACTGAGGCTATGGGAGCTAGCCCCTCAGGCACCTCTAGTATTGGTGCATTTGGTAGTTCGACTTTGGAGGTTCAGGGGACTTTTAGACGCCTCAATGATGCCTTCCATTCAAGTTTATGTATGGTCATAGAGGAGTGGGGTCCGTATATCTGCTGACGTGATCTAGATCCCCTCTCCTGAATTGGTTCCTGGGGTAAGCAAGTTTTTCTTACTACATGCTGGTTTCTCAGAAAATGCATGTGCTGGCGCCTGTAGCTCCTGTAGCTGATGTCTCTCTCCTTTTTGTATAGGCCTATGAGTCAGCAGTGAATTAGGCAGAGGATTACCGCAATATAGTTGGTCTTTAGGACGTGGAAGTGGTGAGTATTATACTGACTGGTTCCGATCATTGCCTTGCTATTTTTATCTTTCAACCGATCTTGACTGATGGCTTCGAATATGACTTATAGCGTGCTGTGAAAAGGAATCGCACTGTGACAAGCCAAATTTTTGCACCCCAAAACCCGTGCCATCAGCACGATCCTCCAGACCGTGCCCCATAGATCTGTGCGAAACATTGGTATAACAAGCAACAACTAAACAAGATAAGATAAATAACTGCACGATATTGAAATAAATATGCTAATCTAGGCATAAACTCAAAAGACAGTTCTACTTTCATGCCAACACATGAACAGAGAACAGATCCGAACCATCAGTGATAAACAGATCACCTCAAATGGTTCGCCAAAAGAATTATATCATTTAAATACATTGTTTCTCAAAATAAAGGCTTGACATATCAAGCCGTATAAAATGCTCTCAAAACTCTCCCTATCAAAGTACTCAACGAAGTCTCCTAGAAGAAATCCTCGAGAGGAGGCTCTAACTCTTTCCCGGGCACATAATCCGAATCACCCCGATCCGAGTCTCCCAAAACTTCAACAGTTGCAAGCAAAGGACCTACGACGTATAGTCTAAAGGGTGAGCTACATCCTAGATCAATAGGGAACAACACAATGAACATATAAGTCAAATCCTCACATATATTCCATGATATGATAGCATGATGTATTTATGAACTTAATGGAAAATAGTTTAAAGGGTTGCATATGCATTAAAGTTTATTGGTGGTTTATATGTTACATTTATTATCAACTGTTCATGAATTACACTGAATAGGCTTAAAGAAACTTAAATCTTCAACTTAAGTAATCCCCGAGCAATATAGCATCGAGCCCCGATGGAATACCCTCCATCGTCGTCTAAATAGACAGTTGTTATAAATATATCACTTTGAATACTAACCAGGTCCCTTTCTCGTAGGTGACAGGGTCTAATCTCATCTTAGCATCCCTGGGATGTGCCACTATGTACGGATAGATTGCCATACCGGTGTACGAATTGGCAGTCGTACCGGTCACGGATATTCTGCTGAGTCAATCGTGGGTATCCTGACACGTCGGTGGGGTATTCTGATCAAATCTTAAATAACAAAAATATCATATGCTTTACATATAGTAATTCACCATGTAATTATGCTACTTTTTATCAATTAGGCCTTATCAGTCTTTGTTCAATCTTACTTTATAATCTCACTTACATCCTTGGGATGTCTAAATTACTTGTATCACACCGATGCCTTTATCACTTTCTCATCCTCTGGAGATGTCTCATTTTCATATGCTTACTTGGTGTCACACACACACACATACTGAGAGGATTATATGATTAAAACATTTTCATTTCATTGGTGTATCACACACACACACACATGGAGATTATATGATTCATTTCATTTCTATATCACTACATACATGCTCTTACAATCAAAGTACATGTTCAAGGTGTTCCCTACCTCAAGTGTCTGACTGTCCAAGCATCAGAGTCCCACACTGCTCCTCATGCTTGCCTTAGCTCGTACCACCTATGGTATATCATAACATATACATAGCATCAATAAGGATGCAATAGAGAAGGTCTAACACCCTCCATGAACCTCATGGTTCAATTAAGAAGCCAACTAAAATTGCCAAAATCGATTAATCGAAACCCTAAATCGATTAATCGATTCTCAAATTGATTAATCGAAATCTAAAATCGATTAATCGAAATCCAAAATCGATTAATCGATCCGAAATCGATTAATCAAAAGTCCACAATCAATTAATCGATTCCCAAATCGATTAATCGAAATTCAAAATCGATTAATCGATTCTCAAATCGATTAATCGGTTTTCCCAAGCCTTATTTCTCCAGCCACTAGAGGTACTCAGTCGACTAGTCGATTTCTAAATCGATTGATCGAATTCAAAATCAATTAATCGAATTTCAGATTAATTAATCGAGCATGGGCTTTTATGCCTTTTCAACTTCCAGACCAAAATCGATTAATCAATTAATCGATTTGGCCAGAACTCAGCCCCTTCTTGGGCTATTCCTCCAAATCTTTTTCTTCCTATTTTTCTATCTTTTTCCATCATATTTCATCATTTACCCCATCTATTGACTAAATTTAATCATCAAAACTCATGTATTTAAATCTAACAAAGCTCACCTTAAATCAATCTCTTAAATGATGGAATGGTTGATTTCTTGGCTAGGGTTCCAAGCTTTTGCTTTAATAATTTTTTATGCGTCGAATCCGGCATTCATTGCTCAAATCCGTCCTCAAGTCCAAACCACAATAACTCTCCTTGCCATTAACTCCCTCTTTACTCTCTCTCTCTCTCTCCTCTTAACTCTCTCACCAATCAAACAAAGGAATGACTTCCCGTTAGGTTATTAAACCCTTATAACCCTCCTTCAGTTTTGGTGTTAAGCACTGTAATACCTAAAAAAAAAAGAGCGTTTAATGTCGACCTCGAGATCTGTGCTCGATTAGTCATAGGGTTGACCAAGTGATGGTCAAACAGTGGACTCATGAAGTTATGTACTAATGTGAGATTAGTGTGACCTAAGTGTAAAGTATAGTATTAAGTGAGAGTCACATACACCTATCTCTGGTGTATGTGTTTAACACACAAGCAGGAGAGAGGATATAAGGGTTTTAATAACCCTAGAAATCCTTTTATTTTGGTTGGTGAAGGAATTAAGAAGAGAGAGAGAGGGAGAAAGCAAGAGGAGTTATTAAGGTCAGAGTGAATGCAAATCAAAGGACTGATTAAAGCATTTATTGTTAGATTCAAAGCAATTTGGGATCGTTGAAGCAAAGGCTGGAACCCTAGCCATCAAACCCAACAAAGCAATCCTTTAAAGAGATTTATTGAGGTGAGTTTTAATTGAAGTTAATGCATAGATGGTAAAGGATTAAATTCAGTTAAGTAGGGCTAAAAGGATAGATTAAAGGCTTAGAAAAGAAGGGGAAAAGATTTGGAAGAACAACCCGAAAGGGGGCTGAATCTGGCCAAATCGATTAATCGAAATAGAGGTTCGATTATTCGATTTTGGCTCAGAAGTTGAAAAGTCAAGGATGCCTGATCTTGATTAATCGAATTGGATTTTGATTAATCGATTTGGAAATTGACTAATCGACTGGGTACCTCCAGTGGCTGGAGAAACAAAACCTACAAAAATTGACTAATCGAGTTGGGAAATCAATTAATCGACTTTGGATTTCGATTAATCGATTTGGGATCGACTAATCGATTTCGGACTTCGACTACTCGAGTTGAGAATCGACTTCGCTATGCCAGGGATTTCGATTAATCGATTTGGGATCGGTTAATCGATTTTGGATTTCGATTAATCAATTTTGGGAATCGATTAATCGATTTGGGTTTCGATTAATCAATTTTGGGAATCGATTAGTCGATTTTGGCAGATTCAGTTGACTTTTGAATTGGACTTAGAGGTTCATGGAAGGTCTAGGACCTTCTCTATTGCAGCTTTAATGATGTGTTACATGTGTTGTGATGTACCATAGGTGGTACGTGTGAAAGCGAGCACAAGGAGCCGCGTGGGACCTTGAGCTTGGACCTTCAGAGAATTGAGGTAGGGAACTCCATGAACATATACTTTAATTGTAAGAGCATGTATGTAGTGATATGTTTATTAGAATTGAAAATGTTTTAACTATGAAAAGCTTTTTAAAAATGGGTGTGTGTGACACCAAGAATGGGATAAAGGCATCGGTGTGATGCGAGTAACTAAGATCAAGTAATCTAATGAGAATGAGACATCCCCAGGGGATGAGAAAGTAATAAAGGCATCAGTGTAATGTGAGTAAGTTATACATCTCAGGGATGTATATATATGATTGAATAATTACTGTTGAGGCCTAACTGATATAAGATAGCACTTTTCACGATGAACAATATGTAAAGCACATGTTATTTTTGTTATTTAAGGTTTGTTTAGAATACCCCATCGATGTGGCGGGATATCCACGAGTGACGCGGTAGGATATCCATGACCGATACGGCGGCCAATCCATACACCAGTGCGGAGGTCTATCCGTACACAGTAAGCACATCCTAGGGATGTTGAGTGAGATTTAACCCCGCCGCCTAGTGAGAAAGGGGCTTGGGTAGTATTCCCAGGGAATACATATATAACAACTGTCTATATAGGCGACGATGGTGGGTATTCCATTAGGGCTTGATGCTATATTGCTTGGGGATTACTTAAGTTGAAGATTTAAGTTTTGCTTTAGGTCTGTTCAGTGTCATTCATAATAAATCAATAGTAAAGTAAGACATACAAATTATCAGTAAATCTTGAATGAAATTACCATCTTTTGAACTATTTTCTAGCTAATGCATAGACACATCATGCTTAGAATATCATGGAATATATGTGAGTTTTGATTTATATGTTCATTGTGTTGTTCCCTATTGAGCTAGGATGTAGCTCACCCCCTTTAGACTATACGTCGCAGGTCCTTTGTTAGCAGCAGCTGAGGCTTCGGGAGACGTAGTTCCGGGTGATTTGGATTACGTTCCTGGAGACGAGTTGGAGCCTCCACCCGAGGACTTCTTCTAGGAGACTCTGCTGTGTACTTTAACAAAGAGTTTTGTGAGCAGATTTCTACGGCTTGGTATGTCAAGCCTTTATTTTGATAAACATGTAATTAAATTGAATTATTCTTTTGACGAACCATCTGGGGTGACCAGTCTATCACCGATGGTTCGGATCGGTTCTCTGTCATGCAGTGGCATGGATGTAGAACTGTCTTTTGTTTATGCCAGAGGGGCATGTTACTTTTTCGATTTATGCAATTATTTACCTTATTTGTTTATCTTTGCTTGTTATACCAATGTTATGTGCATAATTTTAGGGGCACAGTCTGGAGGATCGTGCTGATGGCACGGGTTTCGGGGTACCAAAATTCGAGCTGTCACAAGCACATACACCAGAGATAGGTGTATGTGAACCTTAACTAACACCCATACCCCATACTTACGGTACACTTACATCACATGAATACTTTAACTATAGAAGTTCACTGTTTGACCATCACTTGGTCAAACCTATGACCCATCGGGCACGGATCCCGAGGTCACTGTTTAAGGTTAAAATTTTCAGGATGTTACATTCTTCCCACCTTATAAAATTTTCGTCCTCGAAAATTGCCTTAAGTAATCAGGTCTTGTCATGCACATGAAGTTGAACACTCACGTCCAGATATGAATCGATTTATACTCAAAATAAATTCAGGGGGGGGTTGAACACGCACGTCCTCGAAAATCTTCCCTTCATAGGAATTTTCGTCCTCATAAATTTATGACTATACAATCGATATGAAAATCCACATATCATTAGACTGGTGTACCACCGATTATCCAATAAGATAATCATCTGTTAAATGATATTTCTAGAAAATCAACTACACATATCCTATCCACGAGATTATCAGCCCACAACTAATTATATGGATCATAATTGGAATTTAACCATCACCATAAAGGAAAAGAAAATTGTCCAACCATTAATTGTCAATATGTACCATTAATTGCAATAAAGATGCCCACATACATGGATCAACAGATGTACAAATAGCCTCGATACGGGGAATAGGTCTCACCTATCTAGGAATAAAAGTTCACACGCACTCACTTTCTGATAGGCGACGATGGTAAGAGGAATTACCAAAATAAGATAAAGTCATCACCAAGATGAGATAAAGCTATCACCATCATGAGGTAATGCCATCAGTAAAATGAGATAAAGCCATCACCAAAATTAGATGAAGCCATCAGCAAAATGAGATAAAGCCATCACCAACATAAGATAAAGCCATCACCAAAATGAGATAAAGCCATCATCAAAATGATAACCTCTAAATTTACCGTAAAGATCTTGAAATCTTCAAACTTTATGCCTTTAACCAATCTTATGATATGCGAATAGAATTTCGATCATACAGAAAGGGCAAAAGAGGGTGACACATCTAGCCTTTCAAATCAAGGAGATGATTGCAAAGGATTGCTCTCAATGTCTTACCATTCAGGTGCACCAGAATAAGGTCGTACATAAATACTTAGGCATGATTAATCGACTTCATCCTGTGCACAACGCTCAACCCATTCCCTATACTAACTAAACTTCTATACAGTCCTTGAAAATCTATATCATTCATTATGGCTTAGGTGAAAATAGCGCAATCCACTATAGCGACATCCAATTCTACTCTCCCATGATATCCGTAATTAAATTTTTCTATCCTTTGTCAATTACCTACATGATTGTCTCAGACTCTTCTAATTCTCGGGAAACTTTTAGAGTAAAGTACAACGATTAATAACCGAACTCGCATTTGAAAGGAATGTATTTAAACACTCCAAAATCGATTAATCAAATTTCATCTCGATTAATCAAATTTTTTATGTTATTATGTTTTCCAGGTTTGTCATCTCACTGGTGTGTGCCAGTCGATTAAAATTTAGAAATTCAGAAATTTTATGCTTCATTTTTGTTCCATTTTCTTGGTAGTTCTTTGACCATTTGGTCATTGGCTTAGTGAAGCATGTCTTCCCAGCCATTGCGTGGCATGATGAATCCTAACCATGCATTCCATATGGCATCACAGCACGATTTGGATCCACATTCTCTCCATTGAATAAATTGGCCAAATGGTCAACATTGGATTACAATAGACTGTTTAAATCTGTAAACATGCTTGCGGTGATACAATTTGACTCTCAACTTGTCGTAAATAAGTCCGGGTATTGTTCCTTTACGTCGGCCTCTTGTTCCACGTAACCTCTTCGATCAAATGATTCTTCCATCGAATAAGCACTAATGGAATCACGTTGGTGCACAGTACTTGCTTCTTTCTATCCAATATCTCCACTGGCTGCTCGATCATGCTCATATCCTCATGCATCTCCAAAGGTTGACCTCCCAAAATATGGGTCATTCATATATTTCCTGAGCATCGATATGTGGAAACCATTGGGCACCCGATCGTATCATGGCGGTAAGCCAACACGATGCACAACTTCACCTACTCGACCCAAAACCTCAAAGGGTCCAATGTAGCGAGAGCTCAACTTGCCTCTCTTTCTGAATCTCATCACGCCTTTCATAGGTGACACTTTTACAAACACGTGTTCGCCCACTTTATAGTCTACACTGGTCCGCTTGATATCAGCGTAGCTTTTCTGTCTGCTCTGTGCTGCCTTAAGTCTCTCGGATCATACAGACGTAGGCAGCATTATCTTCTAATATCTTTAGTCCCAAAACAAACTTCTCACCGATTTCTTCCCAATTGATAGGCGATCTATATCGCCGTCCATAAAGAGCTTCATACGATGCCATGCCAATGCTCGTCTAAAAACTATTGTTGTATGTAAACTCAATCAATGGCAGGTGTTGATCCCATGATCCTTACAGTTCTAACATACACACTCTGAGCATGTCTTCTATGACTTGGTTCACTCACTTTGTTTGTCCATCAGTTTACAGATGGAATGCTAAACTAAGGTCCAGTCGTGTTCCCATTCCTTTTTGAAATTTCTTTCAGAACTTTGATGTATATAATGGGTCATGGTAAAAAACAATGCTACTTGGAATCTCATGCAAACGGACGATCTCATTCATATATAGCTCTGCGAGTCTTCCTGCCGTGTACATCATGTTGTAGGGTAAGAAG
Source organism: Chloranthus sessilifolius (assembly GCA_021018995.1). Taxonomy (NCBI): domain Eukaryota; kingdom Viridiplantae; phylum Streptophyta; class Magnoliopsida; order Chloranthales; family Chloranthaceae; genus Chloranthus; species Chloranthus sessilifolius. The sequence goes on along the minus strand of CM037584.1, from coordinate 147,949,930 downwards.
TGTGCTGACTTAGTCAGTCGATCTACGACTACCCAAATTGCGTTATATCTCTTCGCTGTATGTGGCAGTCCTATTATGAAGTTCATAGAGATCGAATCCCACTTCCACTCTGGTATAGGTAGAGGTTGCAATAATCTCGCAGGATGTCTATGATCGACCTTCACCTGCTGACATGTCAAACATCGTGACACGTATTTAGCCATATCTTGCTTCAAACCTCTCCACCAGTAATTCTTTCTCAAATCTTGATATATTGTCGTGCAACCAGGGTGGATCGCATAGTTTGACTTGTGAGATTCATCGAGGATAGTTTTTCGTAGATCGACATTGTTTGAAATGCAGAGACGGCCCTTGAACAATAAGGAACTATGCGAGCATGGATCCTCTCGAACCCGTCTCGGCGATGCACTCGCGATGGAATAAAATATAGAGTCGCCACTCGGAGCTTTTGGTGACCCGGGAAACCAATAAATCAATATTTTGAGCACCGAAGTGTTAAATATGACTCTGATTCACCGGTCTTTGCCAAAGGCTCTAGGGCAGGGGCTTCGGTTATCGATCGGGAAGGGTTTAGGCACCCGATCAACCCGCATGTAGCGGTCTCTATCTATGGCCAAAAATAAAAATAAATGGGCGGAGCTTCCCCTTGCCCGAAGGCAATACGGTCCTATCAAGCTTTGAGCCAAACCGAAATTTCGACAGCGTAACGGCTTGAATCCTTGGACGGAGGAATCACCAAGAAGGTAGAGGAAGAGAGGGGTGAGCCGGTGCTCATGGGCCCTTGTTGCACCGTAGAAGACCTTCGCTTCGGCGTGCTTCCGACGGCTTTAAATGGCTTAAACGGTAGAGGAATATGTTCTAATGCTAGGATTCGGTAGATAGGAAGTGTGGGATGAAGCTAGGGACTAATCTTGACTAACAAGGGGTGATCTAATTGTTGAAAAGGGTTGAAAAGGATGAACTAGGCATGCTGGAATTCTGGTTCCAAAATATATATTTTTTCCTCTCACTAGGGCTCTCTCTCTTAAGCTTAACTTCAATCTTAATTTTTCAACCCTTTGGGGAAGAGGGGGAGCTCTCTATTTATAGAGAAGAGGTGGGTTAGAGGGTTACTTAAGAGCTAATTAGTATAGCAATTTGGTAATCCTCCATCTAAGGTTTTCTAGGTTTTTAGGGTCCTAGGGGTTTGGGAAATTGGTTTTAATGGCGGATGATGGGGTGAGACCATGGGTGACTTAAGGGTTTCCAACAAGCTCAAAGGGGGTGCAACCAACCTTAAGGCACCCACCTCAACCAAGGGGATGGTCAAAGGGTCAAACCAGATGGAGGAAATTCGAGTATTTAATGACAGATACTGTAGCTAAGCTGGGCGTATATATTACATACGCCCAGTTTATGCACAGTAATCTTCATTAAAACCAGGGGGAATCTGAGAAGACAGGTGCCCATGGTGGGCCTTCCTATGCTGGGCGTATGTATTATAGCCGACCAAATTTCTAAAATGCCAGCGATATAATACATACGGACCAAATAAATCTTTGTCGTATGTAATACATACGCCTGAGCAAAAAGTCATGATTTTATGTGAAACTTCAAACGGCCATAACGTTTGAACCACAACTCTAAATTGGGTGATATTTAGCTCATTGGAAAGCTGAAGAAGTCCTCTTTCCAATGATATATGGGTCATCCTCAACAGTGGTCTGTACAAAAATATATAGCTCTCCTCCCATCAAATGCTCAGAAGGGTTTAAGTTGAGTCTGGGAAGGGATCCTGGGGTATAGGGGTGATCTCTAAGGGTTGGGGGAATGACTCTAATGGGTTTTAGGTGATCCCTAAAGGTTTGGATAGATTCTTAAGGGTTCAGGGGTACCATCGGAAGCACGGGAGTTCATTTCTCTTGGAGTACAGAGATCGGGCCTTGGGCCAAATTTGGGTGTCTACATATGCCCCTCTTTGGTATTCGATCACTAATGATCGGATGCCAAAGATAAGAGACATCCTAAGAGGTCCAAGGCATGTTTGATGGGTCTACATGGTTCAACTCAATTCTCCAACAGTCATGGTGATGGTGAGTGTACATAAGCCCTCTCATTTCGGGATATCATCCGTACCTCAAAGCTAACAGTCTCCAAGCGCATTGCAACATTACTGGGCATAATTGCGATGATCATAAAAAGTGTAAGCCTACTAGCCGGGATATCATCCACTTCCTGAGGGAAATTATAGATTTGTGATGTTGGGTATTAATCTGAACCAGACAGCTCCATGAAATGGGGTGATCGATCTATGCTTCGGAATTGATGCGAAGCACACAAAGTGAAGGCCTACAAACTTGTGTCCAATCCTATGGGATCTTGACTGTTCCATTGGATTGGCCACGGGTGCCCTTACCTAGGTAAGGCTCGGAGTCTTTTGGGCGAACCCATCAACCTCGAGGTTGCTTTAGCATGATTTACCTGAGTGGAGCGAATATTGATGTCGCGACACTTCTTGGGAATGCATGCCCATTTTTAGAGTAATTTTTTGTGTGTTTTTTTTTTAATTTTCTTTTATTTTGAGGCCTCTAAGCAAAGCTCAAGGACCTCTAGAAATTTTATTCTTGCACAACTCTTTAAGTGGATCAAATGTCAGTTGACACGCTTTAAGAATGCGTGCTCTCTGTCGAGGATAGGTGCACCTTGGGGATGTGCTCGTTCCAGTGGCGAGGTGCTCCTGATTCGCATAAACTGGAGTGCCTTAACTTGAGACAAAGCTAAAAAGGATCGGGCTAGAACCAAACATCCATCGAAAGAGATGGTCAATTCTAGCCTTCGTCCTAATGAAATCACATCTTACTAACTATGCGCAGACAGACACCCATCAGGGGCGATAAACAACAAATAGGTGCGAATGGAAGCCTCGACCCTAAGGTACAATTTACAAGGACAAACGACCATCCTACGGATACCCAGACGCAAGTGCGTAATTCAACAGGGACCCCGTGCCTATACAGGTTTTAAGCCTGTGTAAAAGGAAGTAAAAGGGAATGAGCCCTTTGGTCTGTATGCTTACACATAGTTTGGTTGGTTGTAATTTCATTTTTGACGGGTCAGTTTTGACTGACAATAAACTTTTCGAATGGTCTGAAGTCGGGTATACTCTTGGTCAACCTAGATCCGAAGGTGGATGATCAGAGCTAACGCTTGGAAGGTGGGGTCAACCTAATCAGGATTTTTACTTCATAACCAAAGGTTGTTATTTCCTCTCTTCTTTCCTTTTTCTTTTTTCTTCTTTCTCTTCTTACATGTCAATTCGAGACTTTGAGCATGCTCAAACTGCTTTTTTTTCTGCACGTATCCTTAGGTGAATCAACTTACCATGTTGATACACCTTAAGGACGTGCACATTCCGCTGATAGGTCCTTGGTTTGCCTGCTGGATCAGGTCTTGATGTTTGCTAGGGAAGATCTTGGGCTAGGTGTATGTTCCTAGGAACGACCGGTGATGGAGGAGTTCATTTGCCTGCCGGATCAGGTATGAGGTGTCCTTGTGTAAAACAGGGTTTGAGAACTTTCGGGTGAACCCGATCATTCCGAATTGATTTAACACGGCTCTTGGAAGGGGGCAAACAGTCGTTGCGACGCTCCCTTAGGAACTAGTGTCATTTTTCAACATTTTCTTTTTCTCCCTTTTTTTGATTTTATGATTTTATGGGGCACTCAGCGGGTGCTTACAGATCTAGATCCGTTTATTGTAGCACGGTCCCTTTAGGCCAATCGAAGAGAGTTCGAAGGGCCGTTTGGGGATGCGTGCACCATCGCTTGATGGTACGTGGGCTTCTAAAAGGGACCAGACCTTGGTCCGTAGCATACAAGGGGGTCCGTCGGGCCTCAAAGCCAAAAAAATGGCCGGGCAATTTTTAAACTGCCGATTTTGGTCGGGTGTATATAGTATATACGCCCAGCCAATCTGCACGAAAAAATGGTCGGGCGTATATATTATATACGCCTGACCAAAATTGGCAGTTTTAAAACTGCCCGAGCCCGAGCACAAAAGGGACCCCCTCTTTCAAACTCTATCCTCTTCCCTCCTTTCTCAAGTCCGGGATAGCCCCTTAGGGTTTTGGCATTTTATTTTTCTTGAGTTCTATTACCGGGAGTTGTGAGTGTGGATCAAAAGACGTTTATTCTCCGCCGATTTTGGATCTATTTCCCTCCCATTGAAGGTAATCATTGATTTTTCCTTTGAATTTTGATTGTGTTTTGTTGTTTTTTTTTTTGTTTTGTTTGTTTTTTTATTTTTTTTTATTATCTCATCAGTTATGATTGTATGTATCATCACCGTTCATCATCCATCATCCATCATCATCTTGGTTCTTATCTGTTTATTATTTTTGTTTTGTTTTTTGTTTTTTTTTTTTATGATGGATTAGTGCACATATATTATTATATATATTTTTTTATATTTTTGTTACTTTTCTCCTTCTCTTTTTTTTTTTTTTTTTTTTTTGGATTTGAAATGCTTGATGTTCTTCTTTTTTGTAGTGCATTTTTTTCTTCAGGTATATGTGATTCCTTATTTCTATGCTCCCCTCTCTTTTTTCATTTTTCTCATTATCTATCACCATTCATTCTTTATTCATCCTTTTTTTTTTTGATGGATCAGTGCATTTTTTTTTGTTATTCTCTTTTCTTTTCTTTTTTCTTTTAGCAGCCCTTTCTTACACCGATGTGTTCCATATTTTCAGATGTCCGGCGACGAAGGCCAGGGTCCACAGGAGGGGCCCGAGATGGCCTATGGTCCTCACGGGGAACAGTTCATTGTTTCATAGCACTCCTCCCAACCTTGGTACGAAATGCAAGGTGAAGCCGCCCGCACTGACCTTCTTTATTGTCAGCATACCCATATTTCCAACTTTGGGATCGCTGGTCAGGTAAACAGATGAGCCTCCTTTTCTTCTTTTCCTTTGATGCCTTCATTATACCACTTTGCTCTTATTTGACCGATGCCTTTGTTTGCAGCCGCTACCACACATCATGTTCCGGGGTGGCTGGTTCGACCTCCAGTGCCTCATACTTTATCTCCCCCAGGTGGTGAAGGACCTGCTCGCCCAAGCTGGTTTTGGGGACTTCATTTCATGCCCCACTGTGAGGGCTGACACGGCCTATCTGAAGACCTTGATAGAACGCTTCCGCCCCGAGACCATGACATTTCACATGGCCATGGCTGAGATGACCCTTACGCCCGCAGACTGGTCTATGATTACCGGGGTTCACATTGGAGGGGTGCCAGTGATACCTGTCCGTACGCCTGATAGGGAGGAGGTGATTCGACTGAAAGGGGCCTACCCAACCTCCGAGAACGTTTGCGGTTCTGAAGTCAAGCTATCCTGGCTAGTTGGCTTATTCGAGCCTCATGAGTTAGTGGATCTGGGCCAACCTTATGCGGCCATCTATCTCGAGCCAGAGCGTGCACTGATGTTGGCCCGCATTTCTCTGCTGTTCCTCCTCGACAAGACTCTCCTTTCAAACACCAGCGGAGGGCGGGTCTCATTGTCCCTACTCACTCTTATGGTGAACTAGGACACTGTACATCGGTTCGATTGGGGAGGTGCTAGTTATGTGGTGCTCATGTCTAGCCTGGTGTGAGCGGTTCTTGGAGACTCCAACTCCATTGTGGGCTTCTGGCCTGCACTTGAGGTATTTTATCCTTTGGTCTCAATTCGTCCTCCCCTTTTTTTTTTGGCATATCTGTTTTTATCTGCTTGCTTTCTCAGGTGTGGGGGTATCTGCATTTCCAACCTGGTCGCCCACTGCTTCTCTCTGAAGTTCCCACGTTCCCCCTTATGAGCAATTGGCATGCAAACCGCCGTCGGGACGTAGGTATGAAGCACTTGGAGCTAGGGCTGCACTCTCAGTTTGATCTGCTGATCCTTGAACAAGTATAACAATTTCTCTCTTTGCAAATTTGATAGCTCTTTTATGCTGCGGGTTCTGACCAAATGTATAAATCCCTACTCCTTTTTGTTGAGCAGGTCATCCTTGATCCCTACGTCAGATCCCCCTTCCGAAACCTGGCTGCAGTGGGCCCTTCTTGCCTTTTGTTAGATCGGTGCAATATTTTCTTTTATGGGTCCTGGGCTAGGGCCTATTACTTAGGAGAGAGGGTGATTCATCAATATCGACCTCTTTTTGCTGTGCCCCAAGCTCCTCCAGCCGATGTATTGGCTCTCGAGGGTTCTACCAAAATGCTTACTTCTCGCTTTCTCCACCACGGGGTCCCCATTGATGACCTTCTCTTTCCTGGGGGATATCAGATGTGGTATGAGTCTCTGCCCTATCGTTCCTTGCTGCCCCGATTCTGGCGCCAACTTTTTTGCTTTTGGTGGTCTGCGATCTCAGGTAATGTTCTTTTCTCTTTCTACTAGCAGCCTTCCATATGATTACCTTAATTGCCCTGCTATTTGAACGAAGACTATTTCTCTCTATAGTTTGGACAGGATGATGATTCAGATGAGGGGGATGAGGCAGCTGTTCCTGGTGAGGCTACTGGTGCGGGACCTTCCGACCCTTCCGGTGCTGGTGCTTCCGACAGTTCACCAACTAAGGTCCAGGGGACCTTTAAGCGCTTGGATGATGCCTTTCTGTCACGTATGTGTGCCGATGTGGCTGAGAAGGCATGCATATTTGCTAAAGCTATCCGAATTCCACCCCCTAAGCTAATCCCTGGGGTAATCTCTCCCTTGTTACCTTGCTCTTCTGTTTCCTTGGATTATGCCGATGGCCTGTGTGACTGATACGTCTCTCTTTATCTTTTTACTGCAGGATTATGAGTCGGCCGTAAACCAAGCCGAATATTACCGTAACATTTCCGGTCTTAGAGAGGTTGAGGTGGTGAGTGAATATTGACCACATCTAGTCATCCTCATATTTACTTTCTGCTTGTTTCCCTAACTTATGGCCCTTTGTGTGCTTATGCAGCATGCTCGTGACAAGGAGTCGCGCTCTCTGCTTGGCCACATCTCTCAGGCGTGGACTCGGGTGGGGGAGACCCGTACCTTTCAAAGCGCAACCTGACGCCGAAAGAAGTCAAAGGGGGCTACCCAGGATTAGTTCATTTTCTAAAAATTTTGAAACAGTGAAACAGTTTAGCTTTTGAAATATTGGGGAATATGTAATAATTTTCTTTTGATTGATTTTTTTGTTTGGATGGTCTCACAACTTTTATGATTTATATGAATGCTCCGTTTGTTTATCTCTCTGCCTTAATGGTTTTTTTTTGTTTGGTTGGCAGAAGCGGGCCAGAGCCCCTCCAATGATGGGGGTGAGCTCGCGCGTGATTAACCGCATATGACCCATGGGTGCCACGTCATCCGAGGGTTTCCCAGGGGTGCGTGAGCGTGCCCGCCTGTGGGCTACCCCGGGAGAAAACGTAGGCTGAGTGACACCCGTCCCTCCCTTGGGGAAGGAAAAAAAATGCATAGCCCGATGTGAGGGAAGCCACACTCCCCTCTTTTTTCAAGTGGGCGTATATATTACATACGCCAGGCAAATATTTTTGAAAATTTGCCTGGGCGTATATAATATATATGCAGCGAGGTGCTGTTTTTACCAGGCGATATATATATATATAACCATAATGTTTTGACTTTTTTCGTGTTTATAATATATACGCCCTGTATAACTAACCTCGACGGGTTCCTTATAATTCGCGCCCAGCCCTCTTAGCCTCACTATTCACTCGGGCTTTGCCTTTTTGCCTCTCGCTTTTCTTTCTTTTCTCTCTCTTCCCTTTTATCTTTGATAAGCGGGTCCATCGGCCTACATTGATTGAGCTTTATATAGAACATCTTTGTACGTCTATGGATCGCTTCCCGGCCCAAATTCTCATACGGGGGATGGGGTTAGTGTACTTCCCAGTTTGGACCCGGGGCCTAGTTTTTTGTAAAAGTGGTGCACTGCTTGGCTGAGGGCGAGCTCGCTATTCTGGATCGCCTCGGGTTATCCCACCTTTCCTCTCTCCTTGCTGTCCCTTTGTTGCCCGACCTCCTACAGGCGGCCTTGGCATCATGGGACCATAGGGCCCATGTCTTCAGATTTGGGTCCAGGGAGCTCACCCCAACCTTGGAGGAGCTAGCCTCTATTACCGGATTGAGGATGCATCAGGGGCTTGCCAAAGTGGTGCCCAAACTAGGGTATGCAAAGGTGGTCTACGCGATTCTTGGTTTGAAAAAGGGTGGGTATGAGAAAAGCTTCACCAGCGGGCCCACTAGGTTCTCGGTGAAATTCCTGAGAGAACTTTTTGGCGACTTGAGTCTCAGAAAGTTGTCGGTCTGGGATCCTTTTAATGTGAAGGCCTTTTCCCTTTATTTGTTATCGAAAGTTCTCATCTTTACTGGGGGCGAGGCATTTTCCCTCGGGTTATGCGATGTCTTGATCGAATTAGAGGGAGGCCGTTCACTGGTACACCTAGTCTTGACTGAGATGTATCGGGGCCTAGATGCCTCGGCCTCGGGCCGGGTTGGGATTCTTCGCAGGAGTCCACTCCTCATTCAGATTTGGCTAGGAGAGCATTTGGCTATCATGGGGCCTGTGCCGAGATTCTACTTGGTAAGAGGGGATGTGGCTCGGGGCTTTCTGACACGCTGCTTGAGGCTGCCCCATGGGAGCATCGAAGAACTATGGCTATCGATCTGAGTTGATCCACCTTTCCGATTGTCCGCTCTCGAGATTGTGAGGGCATCATGCTTTTGGGGTTGACTGGTAGTACCTACTATTTCCCATCTCGGGTGCTTCGTCAATTCGGATACACCCAACACGTGAATGTGTACTGTGAGACCGCCCTTGTGTTCCCTGATATTCTCTCGGGGTTCTCTTAGTGACCTAGATCGCATAGCAGCCCTCTGGGAGACCCGCCAATCGGTGCACATGTGTAGCTTGGTTCAGGGGGCATCCTCTCTTTTGATTATGAGGTTTGGCTGGCATTTGAGAGCTTACCTGCCCCTAACCTAGTTTCGGTAGATGCGATAGAGACGAGACCCTGGCCATACAAGGAAATGATGCTCGAGACTAGAATTGAGTCTCTTTCTGTAGAGAAGCTGGCTTTGACTAAGGCTTTGGGGAAGGAGAGGGCTAGAGCCGAGATGGCGGAGGTAAGAGCTTCCACGGCTGAGAATGAGGTTCTTCGATTGATTGGGCTTTTGACAGAGTCTCGCAGTGCAGCTGACGCTTCAGGGAGGTGGCAGAAGAGTCTTCATGGTAGGTGGTTGATCGATCGAAATGCCTGTGAGGACTCTCTTCTCGCAGAGATCAGTGCCTTGAAGCGTGGTTCCTGCCCCTGACCTGTTCCTGCACATACCATAGAACATATACACAGAGGGGGGCTGATGCCCCTTAACAGAGATCTCCTTCCTTTTTGGGGTTGTTTCTTTTTTATTTGTTTTATACTTGTACAGAAGGCAAAAAGTAGAAAGTGTCTCATGTTGTTATCTTTTTGGGACGTGACACTTCATACGTGATGCTTGTAAGAAAAGAAATGAAATCTGCTATATACACATATACATATTTTTTGGTGTTCGAGTTTTCTTCCATACGTCTCGCAATGTAAGGTTTTTCTTATAAAAAAGGTAAATCTATTATCTTTTTGTTCGAGTTTTTCTCCTGCACAGGGTGAGGCTTTTTATGGGGAAGGAAAATATATTATCTTTTTTAAAATTTTCTCCCTCACAGTGTGAGGCTTTTTATGGGAAAGGAAGATCCATTATCTTTTTTGAAAATTTCTCCCACACAGTGTGAGGCTTTTTATGGGAAAGGAAAATCCATTATCTTTTTTTGAAATTTTTTCCCTCACAGTGTGAGGCTTTTTATGGGAAAGGAAAATTCATTATCTTTTTTGAAATTTTCTCCCACACAGTGTGAGGCTTTTTATGGGAAAGGAAAATCCATTATCTTTTTTGAAATTTTCTCCAGGAAAATCCATTATCTTTTTTGAAATTTTCTCCATTTTGTGATGTCGGTATTTTCAAGGCCAACCAGTGGGTCCTCCTTTTGAGCATGGTCGAACCCCGTTTAGGAGTTTTCGGCGCTTCTTTTTAAATGTGGATAGGTCAGCTTCCCCGAGATTGATTGATCTTTTGGCCTTACCTTTGGTCATGTGTCAAACGACGCGGTAGGGACGACATACTTGATTAGGATCTGATCTAATTTTAACATGAGCGGCCTGACAAAGTAAGGGGAAAGGGGCTCGAGGGGTCCAGACTAAAATAGGTGAGCCAGAACAGATCCGCCATGCCTGTCATCCCTGTTGTTACCCATAGTGCCATTTTGGGTTTTCACTACGTCCATGGGTCCGCTCTCTTACCCCAAGTGCCTTTTCAGGTTTTCACCTAGTCCGCGTGAGTTCGCTGTTTTTACCTGCGGTGCCCTTGCGGGTTTTCACCACGTCCACCTTGCTTTGAACTCAAAATTTTCTTTCTTTCTATTTTTTCTTTTCTTTTTTTTCTTTTTATTATTATTATTTTTTTATTTTAGAACCAAAAAGCCACGACATAGACAAAGATTCCATCATAACCGGTTGGATGGGGTTCTGGTGTCGTCTTGCGACTCGGCTCATGTTGACTTAACAAATATTATGACTGCTTGCGAACCAACAAAGAGGGCTTCCTTCAGGGTGTAGCTTGGCCATGGGTTAGGTTAGGATTTGAAGGTATGCTGGGCTAAAAGTGTTTCCTTGATACGGCTTCAGTTTTCTCAACATACTTTCTTCCTTGGGGGTTTTGCTGTACATGTCTCGTGATTCTTCTTTATTTGAGGCAATCTTTCTTTGAGGTTTTACTTTTTCGATTTTTTTAGATTTTGATACATGCATCTTTTCTCTCTTCTTTTTTTTCTTGGGTATATATATATTTTTTTGGGAAAGGGTTTATTGAAAGGAAGGCCTAGGCTCAAAATGGGATAGCAAAGGATATCATCATTTTTAGGGATGCTTTTGGGCTATTGTGCTTGGAACGATGGCCTCTTTTGGATGATTCTTAAGCAGTCACATATTTGTTTCATCAATACTTACCTTATCATGATAGACTATGAGTAGAACCGTCGGACGTATCCAGCGTTGATGGGCTCAGGAAGATGATCTCCGTCCATGGTGGCGAGGCGGATGGCGTATCCCGGCAGCACTTCTCAAATAACATACGGTCCTTCCCAGTTCGGCTTAAACTTTCCTCTTGGATCGACATGGAGGGATGGGAAGATCTTCTTTAACACGGTGTCTCCTACCTTTAGATCTTGACCGCGGACACGTTTATTGTAAGCACGTGCGATTCTCCCCTGGTAAACCTGAGTGTGACACAAGGCTAGGAGTCTCTTCTCGTCCAATAAGTTTAGCTGATCAAAGCGTGATCTCTCTCTTTCTGTTTCGGGTAAGCCTGATTCCATGAGGATTCGAAGTGACGGTAATTCAACCTCTACTGGTAGGATGGCCTCAGTTCCATATACAAGGGAGAATGGTGTTGCCCCTGTAGCAGTACAGATTGACGTTCGGTAGGCCCACAAAGCAAATGGCAGCATTTCGCTCTAATCTCGATAAGTGACGACCATTTTCTCAAGGATGCAGACGACTATCTTATTCGCGGCTTCCACGGCTCCATTAATTTGAGGTCGATAAGGGGACGAGTGATGGTGCTTGATCTTGTATTACTCACAGAAGTCTTGGATGTGCTTATTCGCAAAGTTTCTGCCATTGTCTGTGATGATATCTTTGAGTACTTCGAATCGGCACACAATATTGTTTTTAAGAAACTTCTCTATGTGACTGGCCGTGATGTTGGCATATGACGCCGCTTCTACCCACTTGGTGAAGTATTCAATGACGACGAGGATGAATCGATGTTCGTTTGATACTTTTAGATTAATCATTTTGACAATGTCAAGGCCCCAACTAGCAAATGGCCAAGGAGTGGTCATGCAGTGAAGATCAATGGCAGGAGCGTGTATCAGAGTGGAGTGTTCCTGACACTTGTAGCATTTTTGAACATGTTTGCAACAATCCGATTCCATGGTGGTCCAAAAGTATCCCTGCCGTAGGATTTTCTTAGCGAGCATGTGACCGTTGACATGGGCTCCGCATACCCCCTCATGGATTTCTTTCATAATACTAACTGCTTCAGTTTTAGTGAGGCACCTGAGTAAGATGTTATTGTATGATCGCTTGTAGAGGCATTCACCGCAAATGACGTAACCTGTCGCTAAACGTTGAATGGTTCGTCGGTTTGTCTTGGATGTACCCTTTGGGAAAGTTAGGGTCTTGAGTAAATTCTTGATATCTGAGAACCAAGGTGGCTCATCTTCAGGCTTTGTAGGTTCCTCAATCTGGAGGCAGAAGGCCGGCTCATTCCTCTGCTTGATCATGATCGGCTTTATCTCAACACCATAGAGGATTTCAATCATTGACGCCAAAGTTGCTAATGAGTCGGCAAAGCGATTCCTTATCCGGGGGATGTATGAGAAAGTTACATCTTGGGAACAAGCTATTAGATCCTCGAGGTGTTCATGATAGGAGATCAGTTTCTCATCTTTCATCTTCTAGTCACCATTCGTTTGGCATATGATTAACTGTGAATCACCAAATACTCGAAGGTGAGTTACATTCAGATCAAGAGCCACCTGCAGACCAGTGGTGCAAGCTTCGTACTCAGCCATATTATTAGTGCAAGGGAAGTTGAGCTTGATAGAGATCGGTACATGGGAACCTTTTGGTGAAATCAGGATGGCACCAACTCCTTGGCCTTCGACATGCGATGCCCCGTCAAAGTGCATTACCCATGATTCTTCTGCTTCTTCTGTATCATCTTCTGTCATGAACAAGATGTCTTCATCTGGGAATTTGGTTCTTAAAGGCTCATAGTCAGGCAAAGGGTTCTCAGCAAGATGATCGGCGAGTGCCTGCCCCTTGATCGATTTTTGAGTAACGTACATGATGTCGAATTCAGATAATAAAAGCTGCCATCATGCAGTTCGGCCAGTGAGAGAAGGTTTCTCGAACAGGTACTTCAACGGATCCATCCGTGCTAGAAGTAGAACGGCTTGGGATAGCAGGTAGTGTCGAAGTCTTTGAGTAGCCCACACGAGCGCTAGGCATGCCTTCTCCATATGAGAGTAGCGCATCTCATAATCAGTAAACTTCTTGCTCAGGTAGTAGATGGCCTGCTCTCTTCTTCCTGTCTCATCGTGTTGCCCTAACACACAGCCCATGGAAAACTCTGTCATGGATAGGTACATTATGAGGGGTCTACTAGGTACAGGTGGTACCAATACTGGGGGATTTAGGAGGTAACCCTTGATCTTATCAAATGCAGCTTGGCAGTCATCATTCCACTCAACTGGTGAATCCTTTCTTAGTATTTTGAAAATCGGTGCGCATATCAAAGTTAACTGTGTGATGAATCGACTGATGTACTAGATTCTACCTAAAAAGCCTCTGACCTCTTTTCCTATGGACGGTGGCGGCATTTCAGTGATGGCCTTGATCTTGGTTGGATCGACCTCGATGCCTCTCCTACTGACGATAAAACCTAATAATTTTCTTGACATAGCGCCGAATGTGCACTTCTGGGGATTCAATCGCAGCTTGTACTTTCTCAACCTCTTGAACAGCTTCTGAAGGTTTACCAAGTGGTCGTCCCTTTCCGACGATTTGGCAATCAAATCATCGACATACACTTTGATCTCCCAGTGCATCATGTCATGGAATAGGGTCGCCATTGCTCTCTGGTAGGTTGCCCCAGCGTTCTTAAGCCCGAATGGCATCACCTTATAGCAGAAGGTTCCCCAGGGAGTGATGAACGCGGTCTTCTCTCGGTCGGCCTCTGCCATCTTAATCTGATTGTAGCCTGAGAACCCGTCCATGAAAGAAAGCATCCCGTGCTTAGTAGTGTTATCGACCAAGATATCGATGTGGGGTAATGGGAAGTCATCCTTAGGGCTTGCCTTGTTGAGATTTCAGAATTCAATGCACATTCGAACCTTTCCATCCTTCTTTATCACGGGGACGATATTGGCCAGCCATTGCTAGTACTTGGATACCATGAGGAAACCCGCGTCATACTGCTTAATGACCTCGTCCTTGACTTTCAACATCCATTCAGGTCAGAGACGTCTCAACTTCCGTTTAACCGGCTTGCAATCAGGGTAGAGTGGCAACTCATGTTCAACCAGATCGGTATCCAAACTAGGCATGTTTTCATACAACCATGCGAAGACGTCTTGGTATGACCGGAGGAAGTCTATCATACCTTTTCTCTCCGCAGGGGACAGCGATGTTCCGATTTTGGTGATTCTAGGGACCTCTTCGGTGCTCAAATTGACATCCTCTGTCTCTTCGACGTCGGGGTAGGGCCATGCTCAAAATCGGCAAATTACTTGAGGAGCTCATCGACTTGACCTTCCTCGTCCAGACTCGTGACTCCTACCTCTTCTCGTATTTCTACAGGGAAGGGGTCGGCTTCGCGTGGGACAGGTATCCCGACATTATTTTCAATTTTATTAGGAATTTTAAAGGACAATATTTTTGGAATTGGTTTCTATTTTTATGGTTTTTCATAATTTTTCGGAGGTTAGCCCCCAGCGCGGTAGATCTCTGTAAATACAGGGTAGAGTGTCCCAGAGGCTAACTTCACTTCTTACAAATTGTTTTTTTTGGGGAGCCGATGCCGTATTCACAGCATTTGACGGCTCCCAGGAGTTGGGGCAGAGATGCCCAGTTACTTACCTGTGAGGCTTGGCCTTTACCCTTTCGGTTGTAAACGACATCAGTAGGCTCTTGCAGTTTCCCCCTCAGCATGTTTATGGAGGGATCCTCTGGGACCCTGTCTTTGAAGGTTAGGGTGGGCCCAAAGAGGCTAGCACTAAAGTGATGGGTGGGCCCGAGGATTCCTTCCTCAAATAAGGAGAGGGCTGCCAAGTCTACCTCGAGGTCCGGGGGGATGATGTAAGGGTTAATGGGGTGGTGGAAGCAAGCTTGTGTGGGGTTATCCTCGTCTCCCCATTCAAATCAATCTTTACCACCCCGGCGCTCACAAAGGTTTAGCGAATGTGTGGCCGGGTGGGAGGCTCTTCTTCCAGGTCGATTCCCCTGGCCCTGGCGACTGCTGTGGCCCTTATCTTCTCTTTGGCCTCTCTGACTTCTTCATCGGGCCTGTAGCCCAGGCCGAATTTGGTTTGCTGCCCCTTGGCCCTGACGGGGTCTCTTCTTCCTTGAAGGCGCGGGCCCAATCCTTTTCCTTTTTGGTGGCCCCATTTGTGGAGCATGAACACGGCTGCCTCCATATCTCCTCTAATTTTGGCAGGGGCTTTTTTAGTCGGCTCGAGGGTAACGACTGAGAAGTCATACTCAAATCGATGGAGATCGGTGTCATCTGCTGTGTGCGGCATGTCAAGCACTTTCGGATTTTCAATATGCAGAGCGCTCCGCTCCCTGTCTTCCCTGCTCTCACCTACGATGGTGACGATTCTTCCGCCTGAGATGAATAAGAGTTTTTGGTGTAGAGTTGACGGTATTGCCCCGACCTCATGCAGCCACGGCCGGCCCAATAGTAAATTAAATGTAGACTTGATCCCCATCACCTGGAAGGGGACAGTGAAGGTTTGCTACCCGATGATCAGGTCGAGGTCTACTTCTCCTATGATTTCTCTCCGGTTGTTATCGAATCCCCTGGCGCTTGTTATTGATGGCCGAAAAGTGTTGGGTTGCACCGATTTTGATTGTCGTCCTTAGAGGGCACATGTTCAATGCCGACCCGTTGTCTATTAAGACCAACGACACCACTAGGTTCCCTACTTCTACTATTATATTCAGGGGCTTAGAGTGGTTGTTCCCCTCGAGCGGCAGATCCGCATCAGTGAATGAGATGGCATTTGGGGCCAATACTTGCCCAATTATCTCTCCTACCTCATCTGGGGTTACGTGGGCGGAAACATGCGCGTCTTTGAGTGCTCCCATTAAGGCTTAAAAGTAGAGCGGGGACGTGATCAACAAATCCCAGACA
Organism: Chloranthus sessilifolius; assembly: GCA_021018995.1. NCBI lineage: Eukaryota > Viridiplantae > Streptophyta > Magnoliopsida > Chloranthales > Chloranthaceae > Chloranthus > Chloranthus sessilifolius. Next base: position 147,933,909 of record CM037584.1, on the reverse strand, counting down.
GTAATATGTGCAGGTGTCCGCTTGAGCTGTGTCTCCAACACATGCTCTCTGGCGATTTTTTCAAAGGGGTTCCCTACGGCATGTTCTTTCTTCTTCTCTTCTCCTCTTATGGCCCCCGATGCTTCTGGCTGTGTAGAAATCCTGCCTGACCGGGTGATAAATTCGACTGTCTCTTCTTGGTTGTGACCAGCATTCATGTCCGTCTGCTCGTAACTTAACAGCACTTGATGCGGGTCATAGGCGGGTTTCGGGATGAGGAAGGGAGTGCATGGTGATTCTGGGGCGGATTGGGCTGGGTATGTCGGATTCTCGGGCCCAACCAGGTTGACTCCAATAGGGGGCTGAGGGGCATTGGCGGGGATTAGCAAAGTTGGATTTGAGGGTGCGGGGTGGGTTTGTGCAGGTGTTACCGTGGCGTGGTAAGACCATTGGTGATTGGGGTTGTTTGTTTGGGTGGGGGTTGAGTTGGAATGGGGGCGAAATAGCGCAGGGATGGCGGGGGTGTGACTAGGATAGGGTGGCAGAGAAATGTCAGAGGTGCAGGTGGAGCGGTGTGATAGGGGTATGAGGGTAGTAGATGGGCGAAGGGTATGCGAAGGGTGTGTAATCGGGGTGGCATGGTGGGGCGATGATGGGTTCGTGGATGAAACAAGGTAAATCAGGGATGACGGAGTTGTGCATGGGGCGGGGTGATTTAGGGATGGTGGAGTTGTGTATTGGGCGAGGTGATTTGGGGATGGAGGGGTAGTATGCTGGGCGGTGGGATTTGGGGGTGTGTATGAGGTGGGGTAGTATGGGGTGGTGGATTTATGTATGGCGTGGGGTGATATGGGCGTGACGGAGAGGTATATGGGGTGGCTGACAGTGGGATAGTGTATGGGATGGGGTGATTGGGAGGCGGTGCATACTGTGAGATAAATTGGGAGTGGGGCGGATATGCGTATGATTGCGACGGGGCTGTGCCCATTTGGATTTGATAGGCAGGAGCGAAAGTGGAAAAATACTGCTCTAAATCTAGGGCTCTTTGGGGAAGTAATCTAAAATACAAATGGCTTGATTACCCTTACAATTGGTTCACCCTCGTTCAACCTGGTAAATGAAAACTCTTCTTGATTACTGATGTAATCCGAGGGGTCAAACTCTTCCTCTTCCTCTTCTACGCAGTGGATGTTAGGCCTGGGGCCTCCTGGATGCGGTGGCAGAGGGGCCTGATGGATATTCTGGTTCTGCCCTTGAGGAAGCGACGAGGGAATAATTTTTCCCGCCTCTATTAGATCTTGGATTGCGTGCTTTAGTAGGAAGCACTGATTCGTAGGGTGACCTAGTCCCTGGTGGAAGTTACAATGCAGGTTCGGATCATAGTTTCTTGGTATCAGATTGGGGGGTGGGCGAGGCTGGAGTAAATTGACCAGACCCTTTTGTAGCAATACTGGCAACAAGACGCTTAATGATTGCCCTAACGGCGTGAAGACCCGTTTGAATCGTGCTTTCATTTATTCCTAGGTGAACGGGGCCATCGGTCCATTGTTCGGCCTTGGCGCTTGTTTGAAATGGGTCGGGGGTGGGTGTGCGGCCTGGAGCTATATCAGGGTGGCATTGGCCTAGGGATAAACAATGTTCTGCACCTCTACCCCTAGCCTTCTTTCAACCCTTGGTTTGGCAGCTTTCCGAACTCCAACGGCCCCGTTGGCCATACTCTTTCCCAATCTGTCCTCTCTAACGGCGTCTTCACAATGGTTGGCATTTCGGACCAAATCAGCAAAACTGGACTGCTGCTGATATACCAAAAATTCTGCGATGACTGGGAGTGCTCCCTTGGTTATTAATTCAATCTGCTCATCATCCAGAATCCGGTGGGTCACCTGAGCGGCCAATGCCCTCCACCTCCCTAAGTAGGCACTGAAAGTTTTATCATGTCTTTGCTTTAAACGGGCCAGATCCGACTTCCTTGGCTCTATGTCCATGTTATTGACATATTGTTCTTGGAATAAGTGTGTCAGATCTTTCCAAGTTTTGGTCATGAATGGCTCTAGGGATGTGAACCATCTTAGTGTCGGGTCCGTTAGACTCTTTTGGAACACTTTGATGAGGAGCCGTTCATCTCCACCGTACTAGCACATATCCCCACAGTAAGATTTTAAGTGGGTGATGGAGTTGCTAGTGCCATTATATTTATCGAATGATGGCATCTTAAATTTTGGTGGCAGGGGGACATCCGAGAATAGACATAAGCCTGAAAAGTTCGTCGAATGCAGTTCTACTCCTCCCATCTTCGTCAGCTGCTTTTGTATTATGTGTATCTGTTCTTCCAATTGCTCTGATTTTTTCGAGGTTATAGCTGGGATTGCCTCCCCCTGATTTTATTCGGCCCCGGGTGTGACGATGATGGGCCTGGGGGGGCCGAAACTGGCAGCTCCTCCACTATTGCGGATCTCGTCCTCCTCATACTGTTGGTCATTATACTGGTGAGGGGCGAGGTCTGCTATTTGGACCTGGGGGGTGATGGGTTGGACGACCTGGTGGGGCCACAAGGCTTGTAGGGGATGGGAGGGAGTGAATGGATGAGTGGTTTGTGGATGAATAATGTGTTGAGCTGGGTGTATATTCTAGGGGTGATGGGGGGTATGGTTGATGTGGCAAGATGTTGTAGGCGTGGTTTTGAGGAATGGGGTGGATCAGATTTTTCGTTGGAGGCGGGATGGGGGCATAAGGGGTATAGGTGAATGAAGGATACTGGTGAGGGGGTAAGGGGTTTGTGAATGGGCTTTAATGAGTGTGGGTGGATGGGCCTTGGGTTTGGGCTTGATGGTTTTGGAAAGCTTGGGCTGATGGGCCTCGGGCCTGGGTGTGGGGGTTGGCATGATTTTGGGTCAATGGGCCCTGTTAGGTTTGGGCTAATGGGCCATGTGGGTATTGGGTGTGGGATGATGGGCCTTGGGCCTGGGTTTGATAGGTTTGGTTCCAAGGGCCCTAGGGGGTTTGGAATTAGACCTGGATCTTATGGGCTTGGGCCTGGGGTTAAGTCTGGTGGGTTTGGGCATGGGGCCATGGCCCTTGAGGGTTTTGGGCCTGGGTTTGGGTCTGATGGATTTAGGTTTAGGTCCATGGGCCTTGAGGATTTTAGGCCTAGGCCTGAGTCTGATGGGTTTAGGCTTAGGCCCATGGGCCTTGAGGATTTTGGGCCTGGGACTAAGTCTGATGGGTTTGGGCTTGGGCCCATGGGCCTTGAGGATTTTGGGCCTGTGTTTGATGGGTCTAGTGGGCTGGGGCTTAGGCCTGAGCCTGGGTTTGGGCTTGGGCTTGGGCCCATGGTTCTAAAGACATTTGGGCTTGGGCCCATGGATTCGCATGGGTTTGGTCCTAAGATGAGTGGGCTTGGGTCTGTTGGGCTTGGGCCTGGGCCTGGAATTGAGGTGGGGGATCTTGGATGGTATGAATGATGGGTGGTTGGGCATGGTCATGGGGGAATGGGGTATGGAGGTTTTGGAGACTTAGATGTGGGGTTTGGAATGCAGGACTTCGAGAAGTAGCCCACAGGGCATACATCATTCTCATGTCCTCCATTGAGGGCATGGATTCAGGTGTGAAATTGGAGGGTGATGGCCCATTCAAGGACGGAGGGGGTTGGGTGAAATTGGGCATGACTCGGGTATGGGTGGTATGAATGATTGTGCTTAGAGGGTGTGGATGTATGGCTATGGAAGATGGTGGGTTACTGGTCACACCCTGGGAAAAATTGGGCATGACCTGGGTAAATAGGGAGGTATGTTGGGATGTGGATGGGCCATGTGATGTGGGAGGTAGGTGAGATGAGATGAATGGGATATAGGATGTTGGAGGCATGGATGTGGAAGGTAGGCGGGGGATGGGGCCCCCGATGGGGTCTTTAGGAGTAGGGGGGTGCGGTAAGGGTGTATGGATGGGAGATGGGGATGTATGGGTTGGTCGGGAAATGTGGTGTTTCAGTAGAGGATGAGATGGGGGAATGTTGGGAAAATGTAAGGGCGGGGGATGGGGTGGATGCGAACACGGGTGCCCCAAATGGACTCGTGACATCGAACCGGGTTTGGGTGAAGGTGTTGGAGATCGGGTCTTCTCCTATATGGGAATGGGATTGGGATGATGGCGGGGATGTATCGGTGCTCGACATGATCTGCTGACAAGTGTTGTACCGATGCCTTGGGTAAGGGCCGAACACTTTCCTAGTTCTTCCTCTACAGGTTGGGTTTGAGGTCGCCGTAGTGACGGTTGCACCGAAAGTGCGCGTATGTACGGATTTTTTATTTTTCTATATATTTATTTTTATTTTCTTTGGAATTTTTCAAATGAAAATTATCTCCCCTATTTTAAATGAATGATGATCTGGTGCCCTAGAAAAATTCCCGTCTCGGGTGATATATGCACCTTCAGTACGTCCCACGGCAGGATCCGACACACTTTGAAAGAAGCGAAAGGGAACCCTTTCGTTCTATTGAAGGTGAGGAAATCCACGCAAACGACCCAATCCCCCGGAGCAAATCAATGAGAAGTCGCCTTCTTTTGACTAGGTGGGGGCATATTGGGCTTTACAAAATGCGGGAGGCTACTGTGGGCACTAATATCGCTAATCGGGGAACTTGGGTGGTGGATTGGGCCTCAGATCGGGCTGCCTGAACCCAGTATATACTGAGCGTATGTATTATATACGCATGACCAAAACTTAGTAGATTTGGCTGGGCATATATATCATATACGCCTGACTTAAATCTGGGGATTTTGGTTGAGCGTATATATTATATACGCCTGAGTATTTCTGGGAATTTTTGGCTGGGCGTATATATTATATATGCCTGGCAGAGACGATTCTGTAAGCTTGTTTTGATAGTAAACAGCAAGCCCGAGATGGGTCTTTCAGACTGGTTTTCTGGGAGGGATGCTCCCGGGGACTACTGTGTATGTTATCGGGTCCCTCCTTTCTGCTTCCTAGGAATACACGGTTGAAATCGGGTTGTCTACGCTCTCACCATTGTGGGTTTTACGGCTTGATCGGAATTGGCAATCCAACCGATATACCTTCGGCGCAAGCGCCTTCTCAGGTACTGGAAGGGGTGGTTCTTTTTAGGATCATCACCACTAGGGCTACCGCCTTACTGGGAACCGGTTAAGTTATATCTGTGCCTAAACCCCCCGAAAACTATCGAAGATACGTAAAAACAAATTTTATTATGTCTCCACACTGTTGGTTCACTTTTAATTACAGATTTTTAAAGGGGAGTGAATTTAAGTCCAAAATCGGGTCAGGGATGACAAGCCCATGCGGCCTCAACGGGCCGGCGTTCAATGGTGAGATATGATGACTGAAATAAAGAGCGCATGTAGGCCCACCAAACGGCTAAGACTCGTAAATGACTGAAATTTAAATGACGTGGAAAGTAGATGCGAGCAGGCCCGCCAAACGGCTAAGGCGGCTTAAATGACAAAATCATAAAAAACTGAAATTTAAATGCGCAAGTAGGCCCGCCAATCGGCTAAGGCACTTAAAGGACTGAATCGTAGGGGTGAGTATGTTAGTAAAAACAACAAAAATAAAGAAAAATAGCAGAAAATTAGAACAAAAAAATAGCAATGGTCAACAAGAGGGGAAGTGCTAGGGTGAAATCCCCAGCAGAGTCGCCATCTGTGTGAGCATGGATCCTCTCGAACCTGTCGCGGCGATGCACTCGCAATGGAATAAAATGTAGAGTCGCCACCCGGAGCTTTTGGTGACCCGGGAAACCTTCAAATCAATATTTTGAGCACCGAAGTGCTAAATATAACTCTGATTCACTAGTCTTTGCCAAAGGCTCTAGGGTAGGGGCTTCGATTATCGATCGGGAAGGGTTTAGGCACCCGATCAACCCGCATGTAGTGGTCTTTATCTATGGCCAAAAATAAAAATAAATGGGCAGAGCTTCCCCTTGCCTAAAGGCAATACGGTCCTATCAAGTTTTGAGCCAAACTGAAATTTTGGTGGCGTAACGACTTGAATCCTTGGACAGAGGAATCACCATGAAGGTAGAGGAAGAGACGGGTGAGCCGGAGCTCACGGACCCTTGTTGCACTGTAGAAGACCTTCGCTTCAGCGTGCTTCTGACGGCTTTAAATGGCTTAAATGGTAGAGGAATAGGTTCTAATGCTAGGATTCGGTAGATAGGAAGTGTGGGATGAAGCTAGGGACTAAGCTTGACTAACAAGGGGTGATCTAATGGTTGAAAAGGGTTGAAAAGGATGAACTAAGCATGCTGGAATTCTGGTTGCAAAATATATATTTTTTCCTCTCACTAGGGCTCTCTCTCTTAAGCTTAACTTCAATCTTAATTTTTCAACCCTTTGGGGAAGAGGGGGGCTCTCTATTTATAGAGAAGAGGTGGGTTAGAGGGTTACTTAAGAGGTAATTGGTTTAGCAATTAGGTAATCCTCCATCTAAGGTTTTCTAGGTTTTTAGGGTCCTAGGGGTTTAGGAAATTGGTTGCAATGGCGGATGATGGGGTGAGACCATGGGTGACTTAAGGGTTGCCAACAAGCTCAAAGGGGGTGCAACCAACCTTAAGACACCCACCTCAACCAAGGGGATGGTCAAAGAGTCAAACCAGAGGAGGAAATTCGAGCATTTAATGATAGATATTGTAGCTAAACTGGGCGTATATATTATATACGCCCAGTTTTATGCACAGTAATCTTCATTAAAACCAGGGGGAATCTAAGAAGACAGGTGCCCGTGGTGGGCCTTCCTATGCTGGGCGTATGTATTATATACGCCCGACCAAATTTGGCCCAAAAATGCCAGGTGTATATAATACATACGCCCGACCAAACTGGGGCCAAATTTGTTGGGCGTATGTGATACATATGCCTGACCAAAAAGTCATGATTTTATGTAAACTTCAAACGGCCATAACTTTTGAACCACAACTCCAAATTGGGTGATCTTTGGCTCATTGAAAAGCTAGAGAAGTTCTATTTCCAATGGTATATGGTTTATCCTTAGTAGTAGTTTGTATAAAAATGTATAGCTCTCCTCCCATCAAATGCTCAAAAGGATTTAAGTTGAGTCTGGGAAGGGATCCTGGGGTTTAGGGGTGATCTCTAAGGATTGGGGGAATGCCTCTAATGGGTTTTAGGTGATCCCTAAAGGTCTAGATAAATTCTCAAGGTTTCAGGGGTGCCATTGGAAGCACGGGGGTGCATTTCTTTTGGAGTACAGACCGATCGGGCCTTGGGCAGAATTTGGGTGTCTACAGGAACCATCTTCTTTCACTGCGAACTCTAGTTTGATGCCTTCAATCACATCCTGACGAATCTTGGTTAGCGTCGAATCTTTCATCTGTAGCTCATGGATATGCTCAAATATCACTGGTCTCACTGATACGTTAGCCAAAAAGGCTCCTGTAGCTTGCGACTTGATATTTGCATCATACAGTGCCAGATCTTCAAACAACTTCCATTTGTGCATACCCAAAATCAAACTAACCAACTGAGCTGAACCCTTCTGAACCAAGGCATCTGGTACTATATTAACCTTACCTGTGCTGCCTCATATTTAGTTCTTTCTGTGTAAACAGATATCTGAGGCTCTTATGGTCAGTGAAAATATCAAAGGTCTCACCGTACAAGTAATGTCGTCAAATCTTCAACACAAATATGACCGCTGCCAGTTCCAAGTCATGTGTCGGATAATTTTTTCTCATGTTCTTTCTGCTATCTCGACCCATAAGCTATCACCTTTTTATGTTGGTTGAGCACGCAACCCAAACCATTATACGATGCATCACTGTAGACTGCGAACCCTCCACTGCCTGACGGAATCGCTAGTACTGGAGCTGAAGTGAGTCTCTTCTTGATTTCTTGAAAACTCTTCTCTCATGTCTCACTCTATTCGAACCTTACATCTTTCCGTGTAAGTCTCGTGAGTGGTCCCGATATCTTTGAAAAACCCTCAACGAAACGTCGATGATAGCCAGCTAGTATGAGTAAACTATGGATGTCAGTCACGGTCTTTGGTTGCTCCAAATTGACCATTGCTTCTATCTTAGCCGGATCAACTACGATACCATGCTTTGAGATGACATGTCCTAAAAAGCTAACTTTCTCTAACCAAAACTCGCACTTGCTGAGCTTTGGTTTCACATGCAGCCGTTATGTCTTCTAGAGCAAGGGCCGACCCAGGGGCGACCATAATAGAAATTTGTATAGTGGAGATGACTACATCTTGCCTATGAACAAAGTACCGTGGGGAATAGAGAGGCCCCAGAGGGTAGTGGTAGTGGTCAGGCAGAGAACCAGCATCGCGATCGTCAGGATCGAGATCAAAGAGGACAAGAGAGAATTAGAGAAAGAAATGAAGAGAGAGAGGAGCGTCAAAGGATGATGCACACTATTGAAACCATGGCGACTGCCATGGCACAGTAGGCAGCATCCTTGGCAACTCATACTGCCCACGAGCAGCATTAGCTACCTACGCCTCTAGTAGGAGCTACACCGCCAGTGGCTTCAGCATTTATTGAGTTCAGGAGGATGAGACCTCCTAGCTTTTTAGGGCAGGTAGAGCCCATGGCAGCTGAGAACTAGTTGAGTGAAATGGAGAAAGTATTTAGTGTGCTCACATGCACAGAGGATGAGAGCGTTTGTTGGGCAACCTACATGTTAGATGGGGAGGCTGGGCCTTGGTGGAAGTCCGTTTCATGGACTAGGGCTCAGGAGATTGGGCGTGGGAGGAGTTCGTTGAGGAGTTGAAAAATAGTATATCCCAGAAGTGGTGAGGAATCATATGGAAATACATTGTAACTCGTGCAAGGGAAGATGACTGTTAGAGAGTATGGAGTGGAATTCATGCGACTTGCTCGCTTCGCGCTCGACTATGTTATCACGGAGATGATGAGAGCGAAGAGGTTTCAGCAAGGGTTGAGACCGGACGTGAGGGGAGGAGTAGCACCACTCCAGATGAGGACCTATGAAGAGGTCATGAGCAAGGCATTAGTGGTTGAAGAAGAAAATAATACTTGCCACCGCCAGAGGGAACAACAAGGAAGGTGGAGTGTGGATCAGAGTAGAACGGGAAGCTATGAACCGGTGAACAAAAAGCCAAGATTCGTAGCCCACAATCAGAGACCACCATTCCAAGGAGGTTATGGGAGACCGGTGTAGTAGAGCAATCAGCAGAGATTTCCATTGCTCGCGTCAGGGAGACCGATATGATATGAGAGCCCTGCTATCACTACTGGAGCTACAGTTACACAGGGTTTCTCACGAGCAGCTTCTTCCACACCTCGGGAGACTTGTGCCAAGTGTGGCAAATCTCACAAGACGGCAGATTGTAGGTTGGGTACTCGGGGCTGCTTTAGATGTGGCGAGGTGGGCCACTTGATCAAAGATTGCCCTAAGGTGAACAAAGGGAAGATGACTTCAGTTGCTATGCCACGACCGATACAAGCAAGGAAGCCGATCATCTAAGGGAGAGCCTATGCGATCACAGCTCAAGAAGCCCAAAATACAAACGACGTGATCCAAGCTGAGAATCTCTTTTAAGTAAAGAATTTCAATTCTTAAGAAATTTTAGATAGTGAAGGTGCATTCATAACTAAATCGAATTGATTAACTCTCTTGCGAAAAAAAAAAAGAATAGAAATCCTAATATATATAATGTGATATCTGTGTATATATATATATATATGTGGGTGCTATATGTACCTTATTTGTATGATAAGGGGAGCGACGTAAAGTATGAAGCTTGAGTGTTGATAGACCCGAGGTCTACCCACTCATTTATTACCCCTCACTTCACAAAGAAGATGAAAATCAGCCCAGGGGAGTTAGACTTTATGTTAACCGTGGCTATTCTGACTGGGAAATCGGTTGATACCGAAAAGGTTTGCAAATTCGTGACTATGAGAATCATGGATGAAGACATCTTTGAAGTACCGGCAAATTTAATTATGTTAAACATGTAAGGTTTTGCGTGATACTTAGCATGGATTGGTTGTCGACTCATTGTGCAACTTTGGATTGCAAGAACAAGGTCGTCATCTTCAGACCTAACACAAGAAGATCGTTTCGATTTTGAGGAGAGAGATCGACGTATATGCCACTTATCTATGCAGTCAGGGCCGAGCGCTTGATCAGAAAATGGTGTAGTGGATACTTGGCATTCTTGAAGGAGGATAAGGAAGAGAAGAATATTATTATGGAGATAGCAGTTATGCGAGACTTCGCTGACGTGTTTTCGGAAGAATTACCCGGATTACCTCCAGATAGAGAAGTTGAGTTCGCCATCAACTTAGCACTGTTTCTAAAGTACCATACAGAATGGCTCATGCTGAGTTGATGGAGTTGAAAGAGCAGTTACAAGAGCTCATGGACAAGGGGTTTGTTAGACCAAGCGTGTCTCCATGGGGAGCACCGGTCTTATTTATAAAGAAGAAAGATGGGTCAATGCGTCTATACATTGACTATTGGCAATTAAAAAAACTCACTATAAAGAATAGGTATCCTTTGCCTAGGATAGATGACTTATTCGACCAACTACAAGGAACAAGGTATTTCTGGAAGATTGATTTGAAATCTGGATACCATCAGTTGAGAGTCAAGGCAGAGGACATTCAGGACACGGTATGGACACTATGACTTCTTAGTGATGTCGTTTGGGTTGACGAATGCACCGGCGTCATTTATGGACTTAATGAATCGGGTGTTTAAACCACACCTGGCATCCTGCGTCGTCATGTTCGTCGACGATATCCTAATATACTCCAAGTCAAAAGTGAAATACGAAGAACAGTTGAGAATTTCTCTACAAACTTTGCGTGAACACCAACTATACTCCAAGCTCAGCAAGTGCAAGTTTTGGTTAGAGGAAGTTAGCTTTTTAGGATATGTCATCTCAAAGCTAGGTGTCACAGTTGACTCGGCTAAGATAGAAGCAGTGGTTAATTGGGAGCAACCAATGACCGTGACTGACGTCCGTAGTTTCCTCGAACTAGGTGGCTATTATCGACATTTCGTTGAGGGTTTTTCAAAGATATCGGGACCACTCACAAGACTAACACGAAAAGATTCAAGGTTCGAATGGAGTGAGACATGTGAGAAGAGTTTTCAAGAACTCAAGAAGAGACTCACTTCAGCTCCAGTACTAGCGATTCTATCAGGTAGTGGAGGGTTTGCAGTCTACAGTGATGCTTCGTATAATGGTTTGGGTTGCGTGCTCAACCAACACAAAAAGGTGATAGCTTACGAGTCGAGATAGCTGAAAGAACATGAGAAAAATTATCCGACAAATGACCTGTAACTGGCAGTGATCATATTTGCACTGAAGATTTGGCGATATTATTTATACGGTGAGACCTTTGAGATTTTCACTGACCATAAGAGCCTCAGATATCTGTTTACACAGAAAGAACTAAATATGAGGCAGCGCAGATGGATGGAGTTCCTCAAGGACTATGACTATTCCATGTAGTACCATCCAGGCAAGGCTAATGTAGTAGCAGAGGCCTTGAGTCGGAATGGTTCAACTCAATTGGTTAGTTTGATTTTGGGTATGTACAGACGGAAGTTGTTTGAAGATCTGACACTGTATGATGTAAATATTGAGTCGTAAGCTACAGGAGCCTTTTTGGATAACGTATCAGTGAGACCAGTGATATTTGAGCATATCCATGAGCTACAGATGAAAGACCCGACACTAACCAAGATTAATCAGGATGTGATTGAAGGCATCAAACCGGAGTTCTCAGTGAAAAAAGATGGTTCCTTATTACTCAAGGGCCGCCTCTGCATTTCGGATAATGCCGATCTACGGTAAACTATCTTTGATGAATCTCATAAGTCAAACTATGCGATCCACCCTGGTAGCATGAAAATGTATCAAGATTTGAAAAAGAATTACTGGTGGAGAGGTTTAAAGCAAGACGTGGCTAAGTACGTGTCACAGTGTTTGACATGTCAGCAGGTGAAGGCCGATCATAGACATCCTATGAGATTATTGCAACCTCTACCTATACCAGAGTGGAAGTGGGATTCGATCTCTATGGACTTCATAATAGGACTGCCGCGTACAGCGAAGCAATATAACGCAATTTGGGTAGTCGTAGATCGACTGACTAAGTCAGCACACTTCTTACCCTACAACACGATGTACACGGCAGGAAGACTCGCAGAGCTATATATGAATGAGATCGTCCGTTTGTATGGGATTAAAAGTAGCATTGTTTCTGACCGTGACCCATTATATATATCAAAGTTATGGAAGAAATTTCAAGAAAGAATGGGAACGCAACTAGACTTTAGTTCAGCATTCCATCCACAAACTGATGGACAAACAGAGTGAGTGAACCAAGTCATAGAAGACATGCTCAGACCGTGTATGGTAGAACTGCAAGGATCATGGGGTCAACACCTGCCATTGATTGAGGTCACATACAACAACAGTTTTCAGATGAGCATTGGCATGGCACCGTATGAAGCTCTTTATGGACGACGATATAGATCGCCTATCAATTGGGAAGAAATCGGTGAGAAGTTTGTTTTAGGACCGGAGTTATTAGAAGATGATGCCGCCTACGTTCGTATGATCCGAGAGAGACTTAAGGCAGCACAGAGCAGACAGAAAAGCAACGTCGATATCAAGCAGACTAATGTAGACTATAAAGTGGGTGAACAGGTGTTTGTGAAAGTGTCGCCTATGAAAGGTGTGATGAGATTCAGAAAGAGAGGCAAGTTGAGCTCTCGCTACATTGGACCCTTTGAGGTTTTGGGTTGAGTAGGTGAAGTTGCGTATCATGTTGGCTTACCGCCACGATACGATCGGGTGAACAACATTTTCCACGTATCGATGGTCAGGAAATATGTGAATGACCCTTCCCATATTTTGGGAGGTCAACCTTTGGAGATGCATGAGGATATGAGCATGATCGAGGTGCTGGCGGAGATATTGGATAGAAAGCAGCAAGTACTGCGCACCAACGTGATTCCATTAGTTCGATGGAAGAATCATCCGACCAAAGAGGCTACGTGGGAACGAGAGGCCGACGTAAAGGAACAATACCCGAACTTATTTACGACAAGTTGAGAGTCAAATTGTATCACCACAAGCATGTTTGCATATTTAAACTGTCTATTGTAATCCAATGTTAACCATTTGGCCAATTTATTCAATGGAGAGAATGTGGATCCAAATTGTGCTGTGATGCCATATGGAATGCATGGTTAGGATTCATCATGCCACGCAATGGCTGGGAAGACATGCTTCACTAAGTCAATGACCAAATGGTCAAAGAACTACCAAGAAAATGGAACAAAAATGAAGCAAAAAATTTTGAAAATTTGAAATTTTAATCAACTGACACACACCAATGAGATGACAAACCTGGAAAACATAATAACAAAAAAAATTTGATTAATCGAGATGAAATTCAATTAATTGATTTTGGTGTGTTTAAATACATTCCTTTCAAACCCGAGTTCGGTTGTTAATCACTGTACTTTACTCTAGAAGTTTCCCGAGAATTGGAAGAGTCTAAGACAATCATGTCGGTAATTGATAAAGGATGGAAAAATTTAATTACGGATATCATGAGAGAGCAGAATTGGATGTCACTACAGTGGATTGCACTATTTTTGCCTAAGCCATAATGAATGATATAGATTTTCAAGGACCATATGGAGGTTTAGTTCGTATAGGGAATGGGTTGAGCATTGTGCACAGGATGAAGTCGATTAATCATGCCTAAGTATTTATGTACGACCTTATCCTGGTGCACCTGAATGGTAAGACATTGAGAGCAATCCTTTGCAATCATCTCCTTGATTTGAAAGGCTAGATGTGTCACCCTCTTTTGCTCTTCCTGTATGATCAAAATTTTATTCGCGTAATATAAGATTGGTTAAGGGCATAAAGTTTGAAGATTTCAAGATCGTTGTGATAAATTTAGAGGTTATCATTTTGATGATGGCTTTATCTCATTTTGGTGATGGCTTTATCTCATCTTGGTGATGACTTTATCTCATTTTGCTGATGGCTTTACCTCATATTGGTGATGGCTTTATCTCATCTTGGTGATGGCTTTATCTCATTTTGGTAATTCCTCTTACCACCGTCGTGTATCAGAAAGTGGGTGCGTGTGAACTTTTATTTCCAGATAGGTAAGACCTATTCCGCGTATCAAGGCTATTTGCTCATCTGTTTATCCAATTAATGGTACATGTTGATAATTAATGGTTGGACAGATTTCTTTTCCTTTATGACGATGGTTAACTTCCAATTATGATCCATAGGATTAGTTGTGGGCTGATAATCTCATGGATAGTATATGTGTAGTTGATTTTCTAGAAATATCATTTAACAGATGATTATCTTATTGGATAATCGGTGGTACACCAGTCTAGTGATATGTGGATTTTCATGCCGATTGCGTAGTCGTAAATTTTCGAAGACGTGAGTGTTCACCTTGATGTGCATGATAAGACCTGATTACTTAAGGCAATTTTCGAGGACAAAAATTTTATAAGGTGGGAAGAATGTAACATCTTGAAAATTTTAACCTTAAATAGTGACCTCGAGATCTGTGCACGATGGATCGTAGGTTTGACCAAGTGATTGCAAACAGTGGTCTTCAATAGTTAACATATTCATGTGATGTAAGTGTACCTATGTATGAGTGAGTTATTAAGGTCACATACACCTATCTTGTATGTGCCTTCCCAGCGATCAAAGGGTTATAAAGGTTTAATAACCTAAAGGGAAGTCATTCCTTTGTTTGGTTAGTGAGAGAGTTAAGAGGAGAGAGAGAGAGAGAGAGAGACAGTAAATAGGGAGTTAATGGCAAGGAGCGTTATTGTGGTTTAGATTTGAGGACAAATTTGAGCATTGAATGTTGGATTCGACGCGTGAAGAACGTTTAAAGCAAAAGCTTGGAACCCTAGCCAAGAAATCAACCATTCTATCATTTAAGAGATTGATTTGAGGTAAGCTTTTTTAGATTTAAATACATGAGTTTTGATGATTAAATTCAGTCAATAGATGGGGTAAATGATGAATTAAAATGATAGAAAAATAGGAAGAAAAAGATTTGGAGGAACAGCCTGAGAAGGGGCTGAGTTCTGGCCAATTTGATTAATCGATTAGAAAAATCGATTAATCGATTTTGGTCTGGAAGTTGAAATGGCATAAAAGCCCATATTCGATTAATCGATCTAAAATTTGATTAATTGATTTTGAATTCGATCAATCAATTTAGAAATCGACTAATCGACTGAGTACCTCAAGTGGCTGGAGAAATAAGGCTTGGGGAAATCGATTAATCGATTGTGGACTTTCGATTAATCGAATTTGGATCGATTAATCGATTGTAGATTTCGATTAATCGATTTGAGAATCGATTAATCGATTTTGGATTTCGATTAATCGATTTGAGAATCAATTAATCGATTTAGGGTTTCGTTTAATCAATTTTAGAGATCGATTAATCGATTTTGGCAGTTTTAGTTGGCTTCTTAATTGAACCATGAGGTTCATAGAGGGTCTTGGACCTTCTCTATTACATCCTTATTGATGTTGTGCATATGTTATGATGTACCATAGGTGGTACGAGCTAAGGCAAGCATGAGGAGCCGTGTGGGACCTTGATGCTTGGACAGCCAGACAGTTGAGGTAGGGAACACCTTGAACATGTACTTTGATTGCAAGAGTATGTATATAGTGATATAGAATTGAAATAAATCATATAATCTCCATGTGTGTGTGTGTGTGATACACCAATGAAATGAAAATGCTTTAATCATATAATCCTTTCAGTATGTGTGTGTGTGACACCAAGTAAGCATATGAAAATGAGACAACCCCAGGGGATGAGAAAGTGATAAAGGCATCGATTGATGTCGGTAATTTAGACATCGAGCATGTAAACATTTGTATAGCAAACAATAACAAACAAGATAAGACAAATAATATAAATAGGATATTTACCTAATCTAGGCATAAAAGATGATAGTTATTTAAGGTTTAATCGAATACCCCATCGAATCGGGATATCCAACCGATAATATCAACTCGATGGTTTGGCCAAAAGAATTATATCATTTAAATACATTGTCTTCTAAAATAAAGGCTTGACATACCAAGTGTAAATGAGATTCAGAAACTCTCCCTATCAAAGTACCAAAAGTCTCCTAGGGTAGTATTGGAGTGATATATTTATAATAACTCTCCCCGTCTATTTAATCACCCGATGATATCTCCAAACTTCGAAGGCTCAATGCTATAGACGATAGGGATTACTAAAGGGTGAGCTACATCCTAGCTCAATAGGGAACAACACAATGAACATATAAGTCAAATCCTCACATATATTCCATGATAAACTTCATGATGTATTTATGAACTTAATGGAAAATAGTTTAAAGTTCATATACATCAAGCTATCATATCATGGTTTATATGTATTATTATTAACTGTTCATGAATTACATTGAATAGGTCTAAAGAAACTTAAATCTTCAACTTAAGTAATCCCCGAGTAATATAGCATTGAGCCCCGATGGAATACCCTTCATTGTCGTCTAAATAGACAATTGTGATAAATATATCACTTTGAATACTATTCAGGTCCCTTTCTCGTAGGCGATGGGGTCTAATCTCATCTCAACATCCCTGGGATGTACTATTGAAACACGGATATTTAAATGGATAATTCTTTTGGCGAACCATTTGAGGTGATATTTATTCTAGTGGTTTATCCCGCCACATTGGTGGGGTATTCTGATCAAACCTTAAATAATAAAAATATCATATGCTTTACATGTAGTTATTCATCGTGTAAATGTACTACTTTAAATCAATTAGGCCTTATCAATCTTTGTTCAATCTTACTTTACAATCTCACTTATATCCCTGGGATGTCTAAATTACTCGCATCACACTGATGCCTTTATCACTTTCTCAACCCCTGTGGATGTCTCATTTTCATATGCTTACTTGGTGTCACACACACACACATACTGAGAGGATTATATGATTAAAACATTTTCATTTCATTAGTGTATCACACATACACACATGGAGATTATATGATTCATTTTATTTCTATATCACTACATACATGCGCTTGTAATCAAAATACATGTTCAAGGTGTTCCCTACCGCAGGTGTTTGACTGTCCAAGCATCAAGGTCCCACATGGCTCCTCATGCTTATCTTAGCTCATACCACCTATGGTACATCATAACATATGCACAATATTACTAAGGATGCAATAGATAAGGTCCAAGACCCTCCATGAACCTCATGGTTCAATTAAAAAGCCAACTAAAACTGCCAGAATCGATTAATCGATCTCCAAAATCGATTAATCGAAACCCTAAATCGATTAATCGATTTTCAAATCGATTAATCGAAATCCAAAATTGATTAATCGATCCCAAGTCGATTAATCAAAAGTCTACAATCGATTAATCGAAATCCAAAATTGATTAATCGATTCCCAAATTGATTAATCGGTTTCCTCAAGCCTAAATTTTCCAGCCATTGGAGGTACTCAGTCGATTAGTCGATTTCCAAATCGATTAATCGAATTCAAAATCAATTAAATGATTTCAAGATCTATTAATCGAACACGGGCTTTTATGCCTTTTCAACTTCCAGACCAAAATCAATTAATCGATTAATCGATTTGGCCAGAACTCAGCCCCTTCTCGGGCTGTTCCTCCAAATCTTATTCTTCCTATTTTTCTATCTTTTTTCATCATTTACCCCATCTATTGACTAAATTTAATCGTCAAAACTCATGTATTTAAATCTAATAAAGCTCACCTCAAATCAATCTCTTAAATGATGGAATGGTTAATTTCTTGGCTAGGGTTCCAAGCTTTTGCTTTAACGATTCTTCACGCTTCGAATCCGGCATTCAATGCTCAAATCCGAACCACAATAACTCTCCTTGCCATTAACTCACTCTTTACTCTCTCTCTCTCTCTCTCCTCTTAACTCTCTCACCAACCAAAGGAATGACTTCCCTTTAGGTTATTAAACCCTTATAACCCTCCTTCAGTTTTGGTGTTAAGCACATACACCAGAGATAGGTGTATGTGACGCTTAACTAACACCCATACCCCATACTTAGGGTACACTTACATCACATGAATACGTTAACTATAGAAGTCCACTGTTTGACCCTCACTTAGTCAAACCTATGACCCATCGGGCACAGATCCCGAGGTCACTGTTTAAGGTCAAAATTTTCAGGATGCTACACGTGCTCCTTGCTTAGCCGACTTTCTCAGGCGTGGGCTCGAGTGGGAGATGTTAGGACATATCAGAGCTCTTCACACAGGCACAAGAAATCCAAGGGTGCTAATAAGGATTAGGCTTTGTTTTTTGATTTTCGAACTTTAAGACTTTCTAGGACACATTTTATTTTTGGATTTTGGAAATATGTAATGGATGATGTGAAATTGTTATTATTTTCGGATGGTTTTTCAGCTTTTTCAGATGAATGTTAGTGCCCTTTGCATATTCTATCTCTTGTTTGCTTGTTGTAGTCTGTTGGATTGCTTGCAGGATGGGCTTAAATTTTTTTCAGAACGAAATGGCCTCTGGGGCACATAATTTATTAACACTTGGCCCTCATTTCCATGCATGTGTGCCTCATTTCCATGCATGTGTGGATCTTTCCTGCACGAAGATTTATATAAGTTAGATGTGACAAACAAAATTTGCCTCCGTATATGATTTAATGTGCTATTTTAGGTAAAAGGCAGTAAACGCAAGCAAGTTGTCCTGGGGATCAGCGTAAACTCCCTCACCAACCCTCATTTTTTTATGTGGGGGGGGGGGGGCAAATGGTCTGGCGCATGTATTACATGCACCAGGCATATCCTGGGAAACAAAAGGCTTGGCGCATGTAATACATGCGCTAAGACAAACCTGGGAAAAGTGGGGCCTTTTAAGCCTGAGAATGCACTCTTTACACCTTCTTTTGATTTTGGCTTGGTACTTTTTGCTGCTGATTTTCTCCTTGCTTTCTCAAGGGTGGGTCCATTGTCCTACATTGAATTTGTATCTTTGGAGCATCTTTGTACGTTAATGGACCCACTTGTCAGCCCCGCCTCTCGTGGAGGGTCTGGGACCGCGATACTTCCCTCTTTGGGTTGGGGCCCAATTTTCTAAGGGAGTGGCTTGAGAGCATGAATGCGAGCAAGCTTGCGGGTTTGGATCGGCTTGGCTTGCCCCGTCTCTCGTCCTTCCTTGAAGTTCCTCTGCTTTGGGATTTCATTTATGCCACGACTTCATTTTTGGGAGTTAACACCCATGTCTTCCATTTTGGGAATTGTGAATTGACTCCTACTCTCGAGGAGCTCTCCAATCTATCGGGTTTGAAGTTGCATAGAGACCTATCCAGGGTGCTACCAAAACTGGGTTATTCCAGAGCCACCCAGATCACCTTAGGCTTGAAGAAAAATGATTATGAGAAAAGTCTAATTGGGGGGCCCATCAAGTGTTCGGTGAAATTCCTATGAGAACTTTTCGGCGAGGAAAGCCTGTGAAAATTTTCGATCAAAAATCCTCATAATGTGAAGGCCTTTGCCCTTTGCCTTATCTCCGAGGTTCTTTTCTATACTGGGGGAGAGAGCTTCTAGCTTGCACTTTGTGACTTCTTGGCGAAAATAGAGAGAGGCTGCTCTATGATGCATATGATGCTAGCGGAGCTTTATCGCTGCCTTCGCCCTGGGCAAGGTGGAGGGCCTTCGAGGATGTCCCATCTTGCTCCAAATTTGCCTTGGGGAGCATCTTGCCATCTTGGGACCCGTGTCCCACTTTTACGTTACTCGTGGTGAGGTGGCCCGCTGCTTCCTGGGTAGATGCCCCATGCTTCCACTGGGAGACATACAGGGTTTGAAGCTTTGGCTGGTTGAAGCCAAGTTGGTGTGGAGGCTTCCTTGGTTAGATCGGACCTTCCTAGTAGTTTACGCCAGAGATCATGAGGGCATCACTCTCCTTGATTTGACTGATAGCACTTATTATTTCCCATTTCAGGTGTTACGCCAATTTGGTTGCCCTCAGCAGGTGCTTTGTGTGACAGAGCCGCCCCTGTGTGACTTAATTTTCTCTCGGGAGTCCTTTGGGGACATAGATAGGATAGCTTCTCTCTGCGAGATGCGTCAGTCGATGCTCATGTGCGATTAGAGCAGGGGAATTCGGTTCTGTCCTCCCTAGAGTATGAGGTCTGGCTACGATCTGAGGTGCCTCCCGCTTGTTACTCAGATCAGGTAGAGAACAGTGATGTAGGGGGGCCCTGGTCGAGGAAGGAGTCAATGCTTTAAAACTATATTGAGCTACTGATGGACGAGAAGCGAATCCTGCATGAGAATTTAGAGAAACAGACGGTTAGAGCAGAGGTGGCAAAAACTAGAGCTGATGTAGCTGAGCATGAGGTCCTTCGTTTGGAAGGGTTGTTGAGTGATGCTCTCGGTGCTACTGATGCTTCCTGAAAGTGGTAAAGGAGTCTTCATGGCCACTAGATGATGGAGTGGAATGTACGGGAGGATGCTTTACGTGCAGAGATCCATGCCTTGAAGCATGAGTTGGGTCATTGATTCCATCCTGCACATACCTTTTTGCATAGATCAAAATCATAGAAAGGGGAGTAAGAAACCCCTAATTAGATACATCTTTTTAGTATACATATTTTCTTTATGTTTTTGTTGTTTTTGCACTTTTGTAAAAAGAAAGAAGCTAGACATCTCACATATTATTTTTTGGGACGTGGTGCCAGCTGTATACAAGTTTCTACATGAGAAAGGGAATCTATTATCTTACAAAATAGTGTTATTTCTCCTTTCTTTGATTGGTGGACCTCTTTTGAGATTGAAAGTGCATAGTATGGGAACAGAAAAGAAAGTCTCTTATATTTTGCAAAAAGGGGCTCCTTGCCCTGAGGTGGTGTACACATAGTGTGGGTGTGAAAATGGGGAAGGAAAATTTGTTATCTTTGACAAAAATGGTCTCCTTGCCCCCTTTTTTTTTTTGGTTTGATGCCTTAATTATGACGGGTCCCCTTTTGAGCATGGTCGAACCCCCTTTCATGATTGGTCCTGAGTGAGGTTCAATAATTTTTACCAAGGCCAGAATATTTCTTCCTTTGGATCGAATCGCCCATTTTCTCCTTACCCCGGGCCATACGTTTGATGGTGTAGTTATGAAGACATTCTTGGTCGGGACCCGGATTTGAGCTAACAAGAGTGGCCCTGTCGAGAATCGGGTATTGCGGGAGGGGAACCGAGGGGTTCTTATTTATTTTCTTTTTCATTTTCTCTTTTCAACTTTCTTACTCACAACGCCCAAGGTGGGTTTCAGTCGTGCTCATTGTTTCCCTCTTTTTACCCACAATGCCCTCTCGGGTTTTCACTACGTCCATGGGTATGTATTTTTACCCCAGGCACCCTTTTAGGTTTTCACCTGGTCCGCACAAACTCGCTATTTTTATCCAAGGCGCCCTTTCGGGTTTTCACCACGTCCTTTTTTCTTTGAGCTTGAATTTATTTATTTATTTTACTCTTTTCTATTCTCTTATCAAAGGCCACAACATGGATGTCAATTCCGTCATAGCTGGCTAGATGAAATTCTTTGGTTGTCTCACAGCTTGGCTCATGCTGACTCGATGGATACTATGACTGCTTGTAGATCTTCAAGAGGACTTTTTCTTGGAATGTATTATGGCCATAAGATAGGTTAGGAATTTTGAAGGTATTCTGGGTTTTCAAAAAGGTTTCCTTGATTGGGTTCCAGCTGCCATAATATACTTATTTCTTGGAGGTTTTGATTGTACATGCCCTACTTTTTCTTTTCTATTTTGTGTTCTTTTCACTTCTTTGTTCCAGATATCCTCTTTTTGGGATTTTGCTTTTCTGATTTGTTTAGATTTTGATGGTAACTCCTTTTCATTTTTTCTTTGTTTGGTATATATACACACATTTCTTTTGGAGAAGGGTTGATGAAAGAAAGGCTAATGGCTCAACTGGTGTAGCAAGGGGTATGAGTATTCGGGGATGCTTTTTTGGCTACTGGGCTTTGAAATGATGGCATCTTTTTAAAGTATCCTTAAGCGGTCACGTATCCATTTTTGTCAATATTTACCTTGCGGCAGAGACTTAGGAACAGAATCGTTGAATGTATCCAGCATTGATGGGCTCAGAAAAGTGATCTCGGTCCATGGTGGCGAGGCGGATACCATATCCCGGGAGCACCTCTCGGATGACATAAGGTCCTTCCCAGTTAGGCCTGAATTTCCCTCTCGGATCGGCGTAGAGGGATGAGAAGATTTTCTTGAGTACGGTATCTCCTACCTTTAGATCTCGACCGTGAACACGTTTGTTGTAAGCGTGTGCGATTCGCCCCTAGTACACTTGAGTATGACATAAGGCAAGGAGCCTTTTCTCATCCAGTAGGTTCAACTACTCAAAGCAGGATCTCTCTCTTTCAGCTTTGGGTAGGCCTGACTCAAGGAGTATATGGAGCGAGGGTACTTCAACCTCTACCGATAGGACGACCTCAATTCCATATACAAGAGAGAATGGTGTTGCCCCTGTAGTAGTGCGGATCGATGTTCTGTAGGCCCATAAAGTGAATGGTTACATTTTGCTCTAGTCTCAATAGGTGACGACCATCTTCTCAAGGATGCGGATGATCGTCTTGTTAGCAGCTTCCACGACCCCATTGGTTTATGACCGATATGGTGACGATCGATAATGTTTGATCTTGTACTGCTCACAGAAGGCCTTGATGAGCTTGTTTGCGAAGTTCATGCCGTTATCTGTGATGATATCCTTGGGTACGCCAAATCGGCAAATAATATTACTTTTGATGAATTTCTCAACATGTTGGGCCATGATGTTTGTGTAGGATGCTGCCTCTACCCATTTGGTGAAGTATTCAATGGCAAACTGGATGAATTGATGTCCATTTGATGCTCTTGGATTGACTTTCCTGACGGCGTCAAGGCCCCAAGTGGCAAATGGACATGGATTGGTCATGCTGTGAAGATCAATGGCTAGAGTGTGGATCAGACTGGAGTGTTCTTGCCATTTGCAGCACTTCTGAACATGCTTGCAACAATCAAATTTCATAGTGGTCCAGAAGTATCCTTGCTGTAGAATCTTTTTAGTGAGCATGTAGCCATTGACGTGAGCCCCGCAGACTCCCTCGTGAATCTCTTTCATGATGTTGGCAACCTCGCCCTTAGTCAAGCATCAGAGTAGGATATTGTTATATGAACGCTTGTAGAGGCACTCTCCGTAGATAACATAGTTTACTGCTAAACATTGAATGGTCCGTCTGTCCTCTTTGGATGTCCCCTTAGGGAATGCCTGAGTTTCGAGGAAATTCTTGATATCTTAGAACCACGGTGGCTCATCATCCAACCTTGGGGGTTCCTCAATCTGGAGGCAGAAGGCCGGCTCATTCCTCTACTCAATCATAATTGGCTTCATCACAACACCGTAGGGAATTTCCACCATTGATGCCAATGTTGCCAAGGCATCAACGAACCGATTTCTTGCTCACGGAACATATCTAGATTTAACCAATGTTCCTTTTAAAGATCAAGAAAAGGTAATTGACGATTGGGCACAATCCATGTCCATAGTAATTACAAACCAAAAAGTCGTTTGGCCCAAAGAAAGATTTCTTGACTATATTGCTGCAACACTTCAAGGTGATGTTTTGCAATGGTTAAAACAATGAGAAAAATCCAATGATAGTAAAATGTAAAAAGCATCATTATTAGGAAGTTTTAATAATCTTGATGATATCTTAAAACACTTTACTATAATCATTAAAGAACATCTTTGTGGTTATACAGGTGAACAAAACCTATAAGAAGATGCAATATATATTTTATCCAAATTAGAACTATGCAATATTTTCCAATTTCAAGAATATTGCAACACCTTTAAAAAATATTATTATCAATTGGAACCCCCTGTAGACACGCAAATTTGGCCCAAGGCCCAATCGAAGCACCTTTCGAGAGAGGTGCAATTCTGAGCTTTTGATGACATGTATTGAACCCTTAGGAACCCCCCTATAACCCTTAGGAACCTTTTCAAACCCTTAGGAATCACCCTAGATCCCTTAGGAACTTGACCTGAACCTTTAGAAATCAATCCCGGCCCTTAGAACCCGTTCTGAACCTAAACCTAACCTTATCAAGCAAATGGTTGAGGAGGGGTGCAACAAAATAAGCTACAGCCCTCTGCTATGATTGAATCTCATACCATTGAAAAGTAGAGGTTGTCAACTTTCCAACGGTCTAAGAATCACCCCAATCGGAGGTATACATCAAAAGATACGGTAAACCAAGCCCGGAGGGCTTAAGTGTAAATTCATGTGGGCCCCCCTAGGGATTTGGCGTAACTAATAGTTGCACCAGTTATAATTTTGCTTGGAGCAACTATTAGTTGCGCCAGACCAATTCTCCCAAATTTTAAGCTTGACGAAACTATTAGTTATGCCAAGGTTAAAGGTGGGGCCCACCCTCGCAAACCAACTTCCAAGCACTGTTTAAAACTGTTTTACTATATACTTACCTGGCGCAACTATTAGTTGCGCCAGACATATAAACAGTAACCTCTGAATTTTGCCTTGAAAATCATGATTGGGGTTTGACTTGTTGACCACCTTGACCTTTGGGGTGTGTTTTGCTAGTTCTGTTGCACCCATTCCCTACCTATTTGCAACCCTTCAAGTAGCTTAAGGCCTCACCCCATCATCCACCATTGCAGGACCTTCTCACACATCTCAAGGCTCCAAAAACCTTAGGAATCCATAGATGTGAGATTACCTAATTGCTAAACCCATTTAGCTCGTAAGTGATCTCTTAATCCACCCATATCCTATAAATAGGGACCCCCACCCCTTGGTTTCAGGGTTGAGAATTTTGGCCTAAGAGGGAAAGAGCTTAAAGTGAGAAGATCTTTCTCCCTTTGGTGCACACTTCCCATAAAAAATTCGAAATTCTAAAACCTCATTCCATGCCTTACCTTTCTTAAAAAGCCTCTAGGTTAGATGTGTGTTTTCCATTTGCCTCTCCTCTCTACCTCTTAGCTAGTAAGCCTTAGTAGTTAGAACCCCCCATTCCATACCATACAAGCTTTCAAAAGCTCATTAAAGCAAGCCAAGCAAGGCTCCTCTACGGTGCTACAAGGGCCCGAGGGCTCCGGCTCTCCCTTTTCTTCTCCTATCTCTTCTTTGGCTCCTCCCGTCCTCCCATTTGTGCCGTTACGCCACTGAATTTTCGGTAGGAACAGAGGAGCACAAATAGGATTTAAGGCCCATTTGGGCAAGAGGAAGCTATTTTTTTTCTTTTACTTTATTTTTATTTTTCCATTAGTAGAGACCGCATTAAGCGGGTTGATTGGGTGTCTAACACCTTCCCGATCGATAACCGAAGCCCCTACCCAAGAGCCTTTGGTGTAGACCGGATTCAGAGTCATATTTGTGGCACTTCGGTGCTTATAAAAATGATATAGGTATCCTGGGACGCCAAAAGCTCCGGGTGGCGACTCTATATTTTTTTAGCAAACGAGCACATCGCCGCGACGGGATGGTCACAAATCCCACGGTTGCACAAATGGCGACTCTACTAGGGAAAGCTTATAGAGCTTCTCCTTAAAATTTGGCCTTTTTATTTTTATTTTACTAACCATTTTGCTATTTTTTTTATTATTTATTTTATTTTATGTTTATTTTACTCACCCCTACTCTTTCGTCATTTACATGCCTTAGCCGATCGGCGGGCTTACTTGTGCATTTTATTTTTTTCTTACATTTTCGTCATTTTTGGTGCCTTAGCCGATTGGCCGGCCTACTTGAGCATTGACTTTTAATTTCATTTAAATTTCCATCATTTAAAGTGCCTTAGCCGATTGGCGGGCCTACATGCGCACTCATATTCCAATAGTGGATGCCAGCCCGTAGTGGCGGCACGGGGTCATCACCCCCGATCTTTGAACTAAAGAAAACTTCCAAAAAATAGAAGAAAAGATTTTTAAAAAATTAATAAAAATTGAACCAAGTTAGGGAGCTTAATCAATTTGTTGTTACGAGATAGATGTTAAAAGGGTGGGAATTAGGCAAACACACAAACACCCGAGCCTTAGTATGGCGGCAGCCCCTAGTGGTGATGATCCAGAAAAGTCCCAGTCCACCTAGTATATGAGAAAGTGCTTGCACCGGAGGTATATCGGGTGGGTTCCCATTCTGAAGCTTAACACCCTTGGGGAGCGCGCTAGCGAGTTATACCTGACTCAAACCCTTTAGGTGCGGTGAGGAGAGAATCGATCACAAAAAAATAGCTCACTTCTCGGAAGCCTAGCTTCCATAAAAATAAAAAAAAGAGACTCATTTCAGGTGTTGGTGGCTGCTATCATTAGTTCTGGAGCATCAGTTTTTGCCTGGTGCAAGTATTAGTTACACAAGTGTAAAAAACTGGAATATATAGCTGGCGCAACTAATAGTTGCGTCAGCCTAAAAAATCCAAGTTTTTACCTTGGCGCAACTAATAGTTGCGCCAGTGTAAAAACGTGCCCCTGCCACCTGGGCGCAAGTATTAGTTTCACTACGTCTGTTTAACACCACACCAGCCCAAATCTGTGGCCTTCTTCACCTCTCGAATCCCCCGATCAATATGCTTAGTGCCTTGTTTACGCCCCGCCATCTCAGACACCCAATATGCCCCCGCCGGTCAAAAGAGTGCAACTTCTTTTTGGCTTATTCCTGGGGATCGGGTTATTTACCTCGATTTTTATGCCTTCAATAGATCGAAGGCTTTCCATTGATTCTTTCGAAGTGCGTCAGAATCGTCACCGCGGGTCTTGAATTAAGGTACGAGAGCCATCCGAAAAGGGAATTCCAAGGCCTCAGAACCTTTGTTTTTCAAAAAAATTTCAAAAACATTTTCTAAAAAAATATATATAATCAAAACCCAAAAATATATATATATATAGTTTGTGGTGTCGGCACAATGACATCATCTTGCCCTCTGCCGTCCCGTAGGGGAAGAAGGAGAATTTTTGGGCCTTATCCAAGGCACCCTTATCCAACCTGTTCCCGTAGAATGTCGTGGGTAGTGGAACCGGCTTATGCCGATCCCGACGCATCCCCACCACACTCTCCAACCCATTCCCATTCAGGGGAAGTCTTTTCCACCATTCCCGTCACCCAATCACCCTTTGCCGTTACTGGCCCATTTGGTGCCCCCATTTTTCCAACCACTACCTCCCAAAACATCCAAAGTCCAACCCCCAACTCCTCGTCTTTTGCTCAAACTATGCCCATACCAAATCCATCACATTTCCCACCCATGTCCATATAAAACCTAAACCCATTCTCCCAATCCACATCCATGCCCCATTTCCCATCTTTCCCCTATAGGCCCAATCCACCCACATTCACATACACCACTTCTATCCTATCCAACCCCCCACAAATCCCCCCATCTATCCGGGTCATGCCCATTTTTACTGGGGCCATGCCCGATTTCTTCCAAACATCCACACCCCACCCCACCAACCACCATCTCTAAAAATCCCTATTCCCTCCCCATCCTTTACCCCACCTCGACTCTCTAATCCACCCCATATCCCACCTCTTACCATGGCCATGCCCGATCATACCAGGGCCATGCCCAATTTCCCCTCTCCACCACCCACATTCAATCCTCCTTCCATGGCCATGATGGAGATGTTCCAAGCCTACTCCATGTGGAAGGCTTCTCAAAACACCCCCCCTCCTCCACACCCCATGTCCCTAAACCCATCTCACACCCAAGCCAATCTCCATGCCTCACTCCCCAATGACCCCATCAACCCCCCATAATTCACACCATCCAAACCTCCATTATCCACATACCCCAAGGCCCCATGGCCCAACCTCCCACTACCCATACACCCTAAGGCTAAATGGCCCAAATCTCCAACCTCCCACATACCCCAAGGCCCATTGGCCCAAACCCCCTTCTCCCACATATCCCAGGGCCCCATGGCCCAATACCCCACCACCCAAACCTACCCAAGGCCCATGGCCCAGACCCCTCAAGGCCCATTGGGCCAAACCCATCAAAGGGCCCACAGCCCAGACCCACCAAGGGCCCATGGCTCAGGCCCACTAAGGACCCATGGCCCAGACCCACCAATGGCCCATGACCCAGACCCATCTAGGGCCCATGGCCCAACCCAACCAAGGGCCATGGCCCAGACCCATTTAAGGTCCATGGCCCAAACCTACCCAGGGCCCATAACCTAAACCCATCAAGGACCCTTGGCCCAAACCCATCAAGGGCCCATGGCCCAAACCTACCCAGGGCCCATGGCCCAAACCTACCAAGGGCCCATGGCCCAAACCTAAACCCCACACTCATACCTTCCACAATACCCACAACATTTCACCCAACCTTCATAGCCAAGTCAAACCCATGCCATACCCCAAACGCAATTTTCCCATGGCCCCACACACCAAGGCCATCTCCAAACCTTCCCCCATACCCAATGGCCCCATTGTTGACAAGTGAAAAATACCATTTTTCACCCCTGAACTTGAGTCTTGATAGACCTTTGAGAGAACTAAATAAGTGTTTTAAGTGCTTATGTTGCAACTAATAATAAAGACAGGCTTAACCATAAAAGCAGCTTAAAAGTGCCAATAAGATGACAATCCATGTCAATCCAAAGGAAGAAAGTGAAGAAACAACCTCATCAGCTGTTGAAAGGTCTGAATAGAAGAAGCAAAGACCTGGAAGAGAAGTATGGAACAATTCAAACAGAAAAATGCACTACAAAGTCCTTTTCGCAAAGAACCTGTACTTTTCGCAAAGAACCTGAAACTCTGCGAAAAGGAATAAAACTCCAGGCGTAGCATTCGAAGAGCATCTAGACTGTTCGAAGAGAGGATTGAACTTTGCTAAAAGAAGAAAACACAATTCGAACAGAACCAGAACATTGCGAAAAGAGCTTCAATAATCACAACACTTTACGAAAAGGCCCCTAAGCTGTGCGAAGAGGCCTTCTGGAGATTCGCAGCTTTAACAAGGGCAATTCAGTAATTTGCATTTTAAAACCTAGGGACATTCGGAGGTTCTAAGCATGAAGCGAAGGAATATTCCACCCCACGTGAGCACCTAGAGAGGGAATAACTTGGCGGGAACTTCTAGAAACTCTAACAAACTTTCAAAATGCATAACAGAATTGATGCCTTTTTCACCTGATTGGCTGAACCAGATCGAGGAATTCTGATTGGCGACGTAATGGATCCGATCCCGTGCTCGACTACCATTGGTCAATACAGATCTGAGAACCTCTGATTGGTTGATACACATCTGTGCAGGACCTGGGGAAAGCTATAAATAGATGAAGCATTTGCCCAACTGGGGCATCCAGATTTTGAGTTTCATTTTAATCCCCATTTCCCAAATTGCTTATCGCAATCCTTGTAATAAATACTTTGTACTTGCATTTGAGAGTCATGAGATCTACAGAACTCAAAGGAGAGTTTGCAACCAAGACTGCAAATCCGAGAGCTGTTAAGCCGTGCTCTGTAAATTGTAAGGATGAATTTTAAAAGGTTGCTGTAAACTATGCATTCTCCATTGGACTCATGTCAAGGGTCTGATCTCCTCAGTACATTAGACTCCTTTAGATTCATTATTTTGCATGTAATTTCCCTTGATTCATTAATCCTGTGAGAATTAGTGTTTGTAAACTAGTCTCTTACAACATTTGTAGTGATGTTTGTTGTTCTGAATTGAGGATTTGGATTAAAGACTATTGGATGGTTTGTGGCCATTAAAGTGGACAGACCATAGCCATAAGTGTAAGCCTAATCCTTGAATTAGATTTATCTCTCTTACATCTGTGCTTGTAGCCAGATGAAGATTGGATCACCTCTGTTGAGCTGCAATTATTCTCATTAGATTTCAAAGACCAAATCAGATTTAGATATTACTTCTCCATCTTTGTTTCAATCATTCCCCCAACTTGGATCTGGATCATTTAGTTTAAATTTTTCTTTGTTTTTAGTTAGTTAAACGTGACAAATTCAAACCTCTCATCTTATCAGTTTTCTAGATAGGATAAGAAGCCAGATCTGGTAGCTCAGATCTGGAGGTTTATCTTACATTTTAGACAAATTCTCTGTGGACGATCTTTCACTCACTTACTTTTTAAAACTTGCTACAATTGGCCCTGATCTTGCAGGCTAATTCTCTTCTAACTGTGCTGATATTTCTTTATTTTTTTTTATATAGGCTAGAGCCACTGTAATTTAGCAGCTATAAATCTGTTTTCAAAACACACATAAATCAAGTACACTAAGAAGTAACAACAAGTTTTTGGCACCGTTGCCGGGGAATTTGTTCTAAAATAGATAGACCTAAGTTTTCACTTTTATCATTACTAAACTATTCTATTGTTTATACCTGTGCAGTTATTCATATTCAGATTTTTGAAGAAGGGAAACTACTTAAAGGAATTCTGAAGGTTTGCTGTGAATAATCAGATTTTTTTTTCGAGTTGTATGTTTGGTAGGAGGACTCTCAGCCCTGAGATTTTCCCATTGAATTTAGAAGTTGAAAGGCTACTACGAACCAAACAAACAACACAGAATTCTGCTACTATGGGTGAAGAACCTCGACTTTTGAGGGATTACTTTACACCTGGTGCTTATAATTCTCCCTTTTGCATTCAATTTCCTACTGTTGAAGGAAATTATGAGATGAAGTCATCAACTATCCAAATGCTTCCTTCCTTCCATGGGTTGAGTAAGGAAGACCCATACAAACATGTGGATGAATTCTTGGCTCTTTGCACCACATTCAACATAGTTGGATTTGGTCCAGAAGCAACCAAGCTTAGGCTCTTTCATTTTTCATTAAAGGATAAAGCTAGAGCATGGTTATCCATGTTAGCACCAAACAATATCACTTCTTGGAATGATTTGTAGTATCAATTTTTAGCCAAATATTTCCCAATGTCTAAAACAAGCCAATTGAGACAAAGTATCATTTCATTCTCCCAAAACTCAACTGAAACTTTCCATGAAGCATGGGAAAGATTTAAGGAACTTTTAAGGCAATGTCCTCATCATCAAATTCCTAGATGGCAGCTAGTTCAAAGCTTCTATCAAGGAATTGATCAAAAAGGCAAAAATATGGTGGATGCCTCCTGTGGAGGCACTTACTTGCAAAAAATAGTTGAAGAGGTTTGGGACTTATTTGAAGTGATTGGTGAAAACTCAACTCAGCAGGAATCTCTGTCAAGAGAAATTGAAAATCCTGCTAGGTTGAACAATCACCAACCCACCAAAGGGAAGATCTATGAGGTGAATGAATTGGAAAGAAAGATGGACAATCTAACCACAAAGTTTGATAGATTGATGGACTCACTTAAAAATCCAAATGTTTCAAGAGTAGAGGAGGCATGTCTGATATGCCAGTCCCCTACTCATTCAATTGACCAATGTCCTGCTGCATCACAGTTCCCAGATTTAATGGTGGAACAAGCTCATGCTGCTCAATCATTTAGACGAGATGCGATCAAATGAATATCCATGGAGAGCACACCCCAATTTGAGGTGGAACCAAGGGAATTACCAATCCCAACAGCAGCAACAACCAAAGAATCAAATGCCTTTCAAAGCGCACCTTATATCGGAAATTTTTATGTCAAACCAAACTTTCAAATGACCCATTCCACAACAACACATGCGACAAATGCGATTCAAACCCTTCGTCCCTTTCTTTTGAAGATCAAGTCCTAAATTCACTTGAATTTAGGATCTTTAACTCAAGGCGTGAACTTTCACACGAGCATAAAAGATTGAAGAAACATTGGGATACTTTCAAATACCTTGGCAAAAAGAGAGGAAGGAAAGTTACCTGACCAACCTTTGAACAATCCCAAAGGATAGTTCATGGTTGGAGAAGCTTCTAATTCACATGAAGAAGTAAAAACTGTCACCACTTTGAGAAGTGGAAAAATGATAGATAACAAAGTGGGTACTGAAGAAGAAAGAAATGAGGAAGAGGATAAAGATATGCAGCAAGAGCAGCATAGTGATAGCAGTGGGGTTGCTGATGTACCTCAGAAAAACCAAAAAAATGAAAAACAAAAAATTCAAAAAATTTCTGAAAATACTTTTAAAGCTGTAGATGAAAGATTAGTTCCTCATTTACCATTTCCTCATGCAATAAAATCTGTATCCCCTTTTGATAAAGGGAATACAAAAATAGATGACATGATGGAGACTTTCAAGCAAGTCAAGATAAATTTACCTTTGCTTGAGGCAATCAAACAAATTCCAGCATATGCAAAATTTTTGAAAGATGTTTGCACTCACAAAAGACAGTCTAGGATACAGTTGTCCAAGAAGGTCTTTGCTGTGGAAAGAATTAACCAGGTGTTATTCATTGATATACCTCCTAAACTTCAAGATCCTGGAATCCCCACAATCCCTTGCATTATTGGAGAACACACAATTGAAAAGGCTTTATTAGATCTGGGTGCTAGTGTCAACCTACTTCCATATTCTGTATATGAGAAACTAGGTTTGGGAGAATTAAAACCCACTCATGTGGTGTTACAACTAGCAGACAGATCTGAAAGAAAGCCAGTAGGGATGATTGAAGATGTATTGGTGGGAGTAGATAAATTCTTCTATCCTGCTGATTTTCTAGTTTTGGATATGGAACCAACCAAAAGCAAAACTTCCATCCCTGTCATTTTGGGAAGACCATTCACAGCTCTGACAAATGCTTGCATTCAATGCAGTCTGGTATTATGGAAGTCTCATTTGGAAACATGAAGGTAAAATTAAATGTTTATAATGCAGTCCTACACCTCAATTGATTTCTGAAGAATGTTTTCATGTTGATCTATTGGATGAACTTGTGGAAGGACTTTACAACAATTTCTGCGGGGTGAAGACTTCACCACAAATGTTAAAGATGCTTGGGGATATTGAAGAAGCAAGTTGTATCTCAAATTCGAGGAAATAAATGTTGTGCAAGGAACTCTTAATCAATCGACAAGTTTCTCTTCTTGAAACACCTTACTCTCCCCTTCCACAAACGTCTAAGGTACCTTTGTTACCTTCTTTTCTCAACCCACGATTTAGAACTAAAGCATTTGCCGAAAATTTGAAGTATGTGTTCTTAGGTAATCATAAATCATTGATCGCCATTATTTCTTCCTCTCTCACAAAGGAGCAAGAGGAAGAGCTGTGATAGTCTTGAAAGAACATAAAAGGGCAATTAATTTGGACTATTGCTTTGATTTAGGAGGAATCAGTCCATTTGTTGCATGCACAAAATCCACTTGGAAGAAGATGCAAAGCCTTCTAGGAAATGCAAAGGAGGTTGAACCCTCATATGCAAGAAGTGGTCATGAAAGAGGTTGTTAAGTTGTTGGATCAGGGTCATTTACCCCATTTGATTCGACTTGGGTGGCACCTACGGTGGTACCTAAGAAATCTGGAATCACTAATTGTAACCTCAGTTACGGTGAGCTTATGTCAACCGGACAAACAATTGGATGGAAGTCTGTATTGATTCTGAAAAATTAAATGCAATGACCGAAAAGACCATTTCCTCCTCCCATTCATTGATCGGATCTTAGATAAGCTAGCAAAAGCTTATTACTGTTTTCTTGATGGTTACTCGGTTACAACCAGATTCACTGTACCCACAAGAGGAAAAGACCACATTCACTTGCCCTTTTGGCACTTTTGCCTATAGGAGAATGCCTTTTGGTCTTTGTAATGCTCTGCTACCTTCCAAAGATGCATGTATGCCATTTTTTACGATATGATTGACCAATTTATGGAGATTTTATGGATGATTTTTTCAATCTATGGCGATAGTTTTTCCCAGTGTTTACACCATCTCAAATTGGTACTACAAAGATCTGAAGAAACCAATCTGGTTTTGAGCTGGGAAAAGAGCCATTTCATGGTCACCAAGGGCATTGTCCTTGGCCATGTTGTTTCCCACAAGGGCATTGAGGTGGACAAAGCAAAAATTGAGTTAATTGCACATTTACCACCTCCCAAAGCTGTTAAACAAATCAAGTTTTTGGACATCTTTGGATTTCTGAAGGTTCATCAAGGACTTGATAAAATAACTAAACCTCTTTGTCATTCTTTGTGCCAAGATGTCCCTTTTGTTTTCAATAATGAATGCATGAAGGCTTTTGAATTCCTAAAAATTGTTTGATTTTAGCTCCAATATGTAGTCTCAGTTATTCATTACCTTTTGAAGCGATGTGTGATGCATCAGTTATTCTTTGGGAGCTGTCCTTGGGCGGAGAAAAGATAAAAAGCCTCATGTCATAGCTTATGCCAGTAGATCAATGATTGATGCACAACTCAATTACACAACAAGCGGAAGAAGCTGCGGCAATTGTTTTTGCTTTAGAAATTGGTCATATGTCTTGGGTTCACAAATAATGGTGTTCACTGACCACTCTGCTTTGAAATACGTTCTGTCTAAGAAGGACACTAAACCAAGATTAATCAGGTGGATTCTCCTATTACAGGAATTTGATCTACAGATTAAAGATAAAAAGGGGGTGGAAAATGTGGTGGCTGATCACCTCTCCAGAATTTTAACTGTTGAGATTGATAGGTTGCCTATTAATGAATCTTTCCCTGATGAGCAACTTTTTGCCATTAGTGTACACACTCCTTGGTTTGCAAACATAGTCAACTTTTTGGCTACTGGAAGAATTCTTCAACATTGAAATAGAATGAATAAAGATCTTTTCTTCTCAAAGGTTAACCACTTCATCTGGGAGGATCCTTATCTGTTTAAGAG
Source organism: Chloranthus sessilifolius (assembly GCA_021018995.1). NCBI lineage: Eukaryota > Viridiplantae > Streptophyta > Magnoliopsida > Chloranthales > Chloranthaceae > Chloranthus > Chloranthus sessilifolius. The sequence goes on along the minus strand of CM037584.1, from coordinate 147,899,044 downwards.
TTGTGCTGATCAAATAATAAGGAAATGTGTCCCTGACCAAGAATTTCATAGAATACTTTCTATGTGTCATGAAACGAACTGTGGAGGTCATTTTAGTGGAACAAAAGCTGCTGCAAAGTTTTGCGGTGTTTTGGCCTACACTTTTCAAGGATGCCCTGCAGCATTGTAAGTCCTGCCAGAACTATTAGAAATTAGGCAGCATTTCCAAGAGAAACTCAATGCCTTTACAGCCTATTTTGATAGTAGAATTGTTTGATGTTTGGGGGATAGACTTCATAGGTCCCTTCCCTCCTTCCAATGGGAATAACTTCATTTTAGTAGCTGTGGATTATGTATCCAAATGGATTGAAGCCACAGCTACTAAAACAAATGATCACAAAGTGGTTCTGAAATTTCTTAAGGATCACATTTTTTCCAGGTTTGGTTTTCCCAGAGCCATTATCAGTGATGGGGGAAGCCATTTTTGTAATAGACATTTTGAAACTTTGTTGAAGAAATACTCTCATAGAGTAGCCACTCCATATCATCCACAAACCAGTGGACAAGTGGAGATTTCCAATAGAGAAATCAAACATATTTTGGAAAAGACTGTGAAGAAGGACAGAAAGGATTGATCCTTTAAGCTGAATGATGCATTGTGGGCATATAGGACAGCCTATAAAACCCCAATTGGTATGTCCCCATTTAGGTTGGTCTATGGCAAAGCATGCCATTTACCGATGAGAGTTAGAATATAAAGCTTTTGGGCCATTAAAACATTGAACATGGATCTAACTCTGCTGGTAATCACGAGAAGCAACTTCTTTGAGTTAGAAGAAGCTGCGAATGGATGCATACACAAATTCAAGATTGTATAAGAGAAAGTCAAACTTTTCATGATAAAAATTTATTGAGAAAAGAGTTCACTGGTTCTAAGGTATGGTTATTTAACTCAAAACTCAAATTTTCCCGGAAAAGAGATCCGGATGGGAAGGGCCATACTGTCATTCAGAGGCTCTTTGATCCAAGTAATGGAAGAATCATAAAGGTAAATGGTCGAGGCTCAAACCATGCATTGAAAATACCGAGAACTGTCTTTGCCCATTTATCATCACGAATCTCAAAAATTTGATGGTAGAAAAGCTGTACATTATGTTTGTATATCATAGTTTTTGCTTATTTTCTCTGTTATTCATGATTTTATCTCTTTTCATAGTTTAAATATGCTCAAAGTTAAGTTAGCAAAGTAATAATTCTCTTTTCGCAAAATCCAATTTACTTTTCGAAGACTACTGGATCTGTAGGAAGCGCTTTCGAAAGCAAGTTTGCTTGAATAGTTAGTCTTGAAGCCATTTTCTTTTGAAAAGATAGTTACGAAGCTAACTCCTTTGCGAAATAATGTTTACGAAGCTATTAACTTTTGAATGGTGATATGGCCATTCACAATTGTAAAGGTCTCTTTGGAACTTTTGAAAACTTAAAGGCACTTTGCGATATTAACTTTGAGTATATTTAAACCCTTTCGATGGGGTTTCATTTCAAACTCTCTCTGCAGAGCGACTCTTTCCACTGAAACCCTACTTCGTTCTTTCCTTGCACGATTTAAGAAGCTTACTACACTTTTGTCTCTGTTGTTCGATCATTTGCGTTTGCAGAGAAGGATTTGCTTTTAACAGGGGATTTCTGCAAGCAAACAACTCGTTCAAACATAAACCCTAGATCTCGGTATTTCTCTGCCCATTCTCTCTGGTTAGCATTTAGTAATTTGATTCTGTGTTAGCATCTATTTTGGGCATTTTTATACATCAATCTAGAATGGGAAAAGCAGAGAAATCATTGGCTGCTATGTTCCCCAAATCCTCTACTAAGAAAGTGAGCAAATCCTACCCCAAAAGCAAAGGAAAAGCCAAAACTTTAGCTAAAGAAACTATCTATGGATAAAGCGGATAGGGTGGAGAAAGGAAGAAAATTAGACATGAGGAACCCATTTTGCTACTATTACAATTTGAGCTTCCTCCTCTACCCATTCATTTGGTCTTACCTAACCCCTTCATTGAAGCTCAAAAACTAATACACAGTGATGGTGGATGAAACTTTTTCGCACACCAAACCATTGCTTACCATCCTTAAGATACATTAGAGAGGCTTCACTAAGCAATATCCTTACCCCCTTGCCAGAGAAAATTTACCCAAGAATGATGAAGTTATGGTACCAAAACCTAATCAAGGTCCAAAGAGATGCTGATGTCCCTACCCTAGTCATTTTCATTGATGATTGCGATCTTACTGTGACATTTGAAGACATAGGGAATGCTTTAGGGATACCATTCCAATTTGATCCCTCTGGTCCTTTGGCTGCTCCAGAAACAGCCTCCTTTAGAGAGATGGCTGCACATTTAACCCAGGTTATTGTGGGCACTGGGCAGTCCATCATGAGAAGAGACCTTGCCCCCCAATTTCTATTAATGGATTCCATTTTAAGGGGAAGCTTCTATGTCACTGGGCACAGCCAAGAGAGGAGAACACCAATTTTAGAGGCCCTCTTTCATTTCTCCAAGGGGCAGTTTTTCAATGCCCCTATGCTAATTTTCGAAGCCATGGCTGACATTAGTGCCAAGTTGATAAAGGAGCAGGAGCTAGCTAGCCTACCATTTGGCAGATTGATCACAGCCCTCCTCAGAGCCAAATTTGACATTGATAGTGAGGAGCCATTTGAAGTCATTACCCCTCACAATTTTGGGAAAAAGGCTTGGACTACAAGCCAGGCTATGCTAAGAAGGATGAGAGAGGTAGGTGAACCTGCACATGCCCTCTTTTAATCAACTGCAAGTGAGTGAGCAGAACCCATCCCTACAGATGAGCACACACTTTTTAACTGCTGTGAGTGAGCCAGAACCCATCCCTACTGATGAGCACACTGAACCCATCCACACTGGGAAAGAGAGCCTGCACTGAGCCGCCTTCAATTTTGCGGATCCAATTTTGTCGAATCAACTTTGCGGATCCAGTTTGCCAACTCTGTGGTGACCTCTTTAGGCTGCACTTCTTGAACCCACTCTTGTCCTGTGGTGGCCAGCTCCTTAGCTGCACCCATTGTTGATAAAAATCCCCTTCCTTTGGTGACCAGCTCTTCAGCTGCACCTACCTGGAGGACGTTGGCCTTGCACCCTACTCCCCTACTCCAGCCCCTGACATTTCACCTATCCCAGCTGTCCCATCTCTCACACCCTCCATCATTCCAATTGTGGATTCCCCCTCTACACCAACCACTCCAACCATTCTCACACCACCAATTTTGCCCTCCAATGCCCAGGTTTTAGAGGCGTTAGCTGCAGATTTTATTGCCCCATCTCCCTGCACTCCTCTGCTCCAAAGCCCCTCACCTTCCCCTGCTCATTCAGCCCACACACCTGAGGTCTCCCATACACCTGAACCTGCGCCCTTCACTACAGAGGCCTACTCTTCCTTAATGGGTTCTATTTTTGAATCCATGGAACTTGAACCTACCCCTATACCTGCTCCTCATCACTTCACTCACTTCCCTACCTCTCCCTTTACAGCCATTGCACCTCCACCCTCCACATCAGTTGTCCCAGTCCATGCCATGCCCACCTCTCCCACACCTGCATCCATTTCCCAAATTCTTACCTACCTCCAATCCATCCAAGCCCAACTCCAAATCAACACAGACAACCAGTCTGTAACCAATGAACTGCTCCAAACCTTAGCTTCCACATCCCAAACAACCACCATTACCCCTGTACCTATTGTTGATTCCCAGGCCACCCAAACTGACCCAGAGATATTATTGGTTGATCTGACCACCCCCACCACTACTGCCCATGCAACACAAACTGAACCTGAAGTCCCCTTGGTTGCATCCCCTCCACCACTCCCCATTTTCTCTGAGCAAGCCACTCAGACAGACCCTGCTGTCAACCTTCTAGATACTTCTTCCCCCCTCCCACAGCTGGGACACCTTTGGTCCCCTACCATTCCATTCCCCTCCCCCGATATGCCACCCTCATCAAAGCCATGGAAGATAATCCCTATATTCGCAGAGATGTTCAAAAGGGGCTAGCTGATTTACAAGCTTACATCCGTACCCCTTATGAAAACCAGATTCGGAAGTTGGAGATCTTTATGAAATTTGAAAGAGAGAAAATGAAGGACCTGCTGGGTCAAACATTTCAGCTGGTGAGGACTGAGCAACACAAGGTGTCCATGTTGCAAGCCCAACTTGACCAAGAAAAATTGAAGACCACTAGCCTTAGCAAATACCTTGGCCTCACCAAAAAGATCAAATCTGAGGAGTATACTGAGCTACAAAACACCATTCCGGAGAAAGCTCAATCAAGTTCGGACTCCAACACTGACTCTAGCTCTGATTCTGACAGTGACTCCAGTTCGGAGCCACTTGAACCAACCTATGATACAGATTTTGACCCCAGTTATTAGCTCTCATTGTACTTTTTGTGTTATAAAGTTGTAATAGAAAATTCTGTTTTGTGTATACTACTGTGCATTTCTGTCTGTCTTCTTGCCATCATTACTTTTGTTGTTTTTCTTTCTTGCATATATTTTTTCTCTGTTTTGGCCCAGGACCCCTGCTACCCTTTGGTTTGGGGGTGTGACAGAAATAGCAATAATCAATAAAGGAGTTAACATCAGTACAGTTTTGGATCAGCAATTTTTTATATATATTTTTCACACCTGTTGTTTTGAAATATATTAAGAAGTTAAAAAAAAAAACTCTTTAAAATTACTTTCCTGTGTAATTCTAAAAGACTTTCATGAAGTAAATGTCAGGAAATTTCCAAAAGAAAATTGATGTTTTAGTAAACCTAAAATGAAGGAAAACAGTGAAGATATACCTCAAGACGTTGATATAAAACCACACCCAAAGGAGGTTTGGGCGAAATGTATTCTTTGGAGGTATGCTTTGGCAATCTTTTACGCTTTTGGGACTATGTGAATCTTACACTAGAAGTTACACATATCGAAATAATTTGATAGCACTCATGATATTAAAGACATGATGTAAGGCCTCCTTTTGGACAGTTTGAACCTTACAAAGCCCCACCTTTTGAAACTGCCCTTGATACACACCATTTGAGCTAAATAAATCTATGATTCCTTTGAAATCTCCCCTAATAAACCTCATCAACCTCATTTATCCTAACCCTACCCCGAGAAGGCAGAAGATAAAGGAAGGAAGTGAGGAAGGAGAATTGAGTAACAATTTAATAGCAAAGAAGGGTAAAAGTTGAAGGCAATGATGAAGCAAATGAGAGGGAATGTGGCATGCGGTCAATGCTAATTGAAAAGAAAAGAAAAATATTTGAGAAAAATAAAAGAAAACGGGCATTTTCATTGGAAGATTGAAAAAGATAGCCACTTTGGCTCTGGAAATTCAAAAGAAGAAGATGAAACTATGCTGAAGAAGAGTGGGTTTGTATATAACCTCCTGACCTTGACTGACTTCTCAAATATGAACACCATTCCAACCCTTTTGAGAAATTTCACCCATAAGCCACAATAAAAGTCCTTACTGATCAATGATGAATTGAGCTATCACATGGAGATAAGAATTTGTGTAATCTATGGTGAAAGGAGCAGTGAATTTTTAACTAAAAGCAATGCCTATGCTCCCACTTACAGTCCTATTTGAGGATCAGAATCGCTCTTGAGCTGTGTGAAATAGTACAACCCTCTCATTTGCTTATTGAGTGAAAATCCTGGTGAGAATTGGGTTTAAAATCAACTGATTAGGGCAACATCGAAGCTGGATTCCTAAATCAAAGGCTAGCTGTTCGTTAATTTTCCTTGTAAATGGCCTCTGACATAAATCGACTGAGTAGTAACAAGAATTACTGTAGAATTTTAGTTTTAAACTGATATCTTTCTTGAAAAACCTTCTTACAAAATAACTGATGCAGGTGTGAATAATCAATTGAGGAAAGTGGCTGTAACAGAACTGCAGTGATCTTAACTAACTTATTGAAGAAGTTTGTGGGTACCTTCACTGAAAACCCTCAGGAGACTTCACTCCTCCACTAGGGATCACCTAGGGGTTTAAAAGGCTTGTTGCATATGCTAAATGCAACTGTGCTCCCTACAAAAGTGGCTCTTTACTTTGTTTTTTTATTTTGTCTTTGCTCAGGGACTAGCAAAGCTTAGGTCTGGGGGTGTGTTGACAAGTGAAAAATACCATTTTTCACCCCTGAACTTGAGTCTTGATAGACCTTTGAGAGAACTAAATAAGTGTTTTAAGTGCTTATGTTGCAGCTAACAATAAAGACAGGCTTAACCATAAAAGCAGCTTAAAAGTGCCAATAAGATGACAATCCATGTCAATCCAAAGGAAGAAAGTGAAGAAACAACCTCATCAGCTGTTGAAAGGTCTGAATAGAAGAAGCAAAGACCTGGAAGAGAAGTATGGAACAATTCGAACAGAAAAATGCACTACAGAGTCCTTTTCGCAAAGAACCTGAAACTCTGCGAAAAGGAATAAAACTCCAGGCATAGCATTCGAAGAGCATCTAAATTGTTCGAAGAGAGGATTGAACTTTGCGAAAAGAAGAAAACACAATTCGAACAGAACCAGAACATTGCGAAAAGAGCTTCAATAATCACAACACTTTACGAAAAGGCCCCTAAGCTGTGCGAAGAGGCCTTCTGGAGATTCGCAGCTTTAACAAGGGCAATTCAGTAATTTGTTGCACGCATCCCAATGCATTTTAAAACTTAGGGACATTCCAGAGGGTTCTAAGCATGAAGCGAAGGAATATTCCACCCCACGTGAGCACCTAGAGAGGGAATAACTTGGCTGGAACTTCTAGAAACTCTAACAAACTTTCAAAATGCATAACAGAATTGATGCCTTTTTCACCTGATTGGCTGAACCAGATCGAGGAATTTTGATTAGCCAGAACAGATCTGGATCCCCGTGCTCGACTACCATTGGTCAATACAGATCTGAGAACCTCTGATTGGTTGATACACATCTGAGCTGGACCTGGGGAAAGCTATAAATAGACGAAGCATTTGCCCAATTGGGGCATCCAGATTTTGAGTTTCATTTTTAATCCCCCATTTCCCAAATCTAGACACTTTGCGCAATCCTTAGTAAAACCTACTTTGTACTTGCATTTGAGAGTCATGCGATCATCGTCAGAATCAAAGGAGAGTTTGCAACCAAGACCGCAAATCCGAGAGTCATGGCGTTGCTCGTAAATTGTAAGGATGAATTTTAAAAGGTTGCTGTAAACTATGCATTCTCCATTGGACTCATGTCAAGGGTCTGATCTCCTCAGTACATTAGACTCCTTTAGATTCATTATTTTGCATGTAATTTCCCTTGATTCATTAATCCTGTGAGAATTAGTGTTTGTAAACTAGTCTCTTACAACATTTGTAGTGATGTTTCTTGTTCTGAATTGAGGATTTGGATTAAAGACTATTGGATGGTTTGTGGCCATTAAAGTGGACAGACCATAGCCATAAGTGTAAGCCTAATCCTTGAATTAGATTTATCTCTCTTACATCTGTGCTTGTAGCGAGATGAAGATTGATCACCTCTGTTGAGCAATTATTCTCATTAGATTTCAAAGACCAAATCAGATTTAGATATTACTTCTCCATCTTTGTTTCAATCATTCCCCCAACTCGGATCTGGATCATTTAGTTTAAATTTTTCTTTGTTTTTAGTTAGTTAAACGTGACAAATTCAAACCTCTCATCTTATCAGTTTTCTAGATAGGATAAGAAGTCAGATCTGGTAGCTCAGATCTGGAGGTTTATCTTACATTTTAGACAAATTCTCTGTGGACGATCTTTCACTCACTTACTTTTTAAAACTTGCTACAATTGGCCCTGATCTTGCAGGCTAATTCTCTTCTAACTGTGCTGATATTTCTTTATTTTTTTTTATATAGGCTGGAGCCACTGTAATTTAGCAGCTATAAATCTGTTTTCAAAACACACATAAATCAAGTACACTAAGAAGTAACAACACCCATCAGGCCCCACCTCTAAGCCAAAATCCCATCACCCAATAAACCTTTCCTCACCCCCAATGGGCTCACACAACCCCCACTCATGTCATTCCCATCCAACCCGTGCAACAACAATAAGAGAATCTCGCCCTCACTGCATATTATGCCGACCAGCAGTATGAGGAGGACAAGATTAGTAATAGTGGGGCCTATGCTGGGGCATTGACTAGCCTTAACCCTCCTCCCATAATTGCCCACCCCTTGGTGGCCCAGAGTGAAGTCCAACTAACGGCTGAGAAAGCTGCCCCTATATCAAAAGAGTCAGAGCAGCTAAAAGAATAGTTGGACAAAATACAAAAGCAGCTGATGAAAATCGGTGGTGCTGAAATCCACGCCACAGACTTCACAGATTTATGCTTATTCACTGAGGTCCCCCTGTCCCCCAAATTTAAAATGCCTGCCTTCGACAAATATAATGGCACTGGCAATCTGATCGCGCACTTAAAGTTGTACTATGGGGACATGTGCCAATATGGAGGGGACGAAAGACTACTAATAAAAGTCTTTTAGAATATTCTGACCGGGCCGGCTTTGAGATGGTTCACATCTTTAGAACCATCCATGATAAAAATGTGGAAGGACCTGACGCACCTCTTTCAAGAACAATGTGTCTATAATATAGACATTGAGTCGCGTAAGTCAGACTTGGCCCGTTTGAAACAGAACTAGAATGAGACCTTCAGCGACTACTTTGGATGCTGGAGAGCACTGGCAGCTCAGGTCAAAAATAGAATACCTGATGATGAGCAGATAGAGATGATCTCAAAGAATACTCTGCCCATGAACTTGAACTTTTTTGTGTACCAGTAGCAGTCCAGCTTTACTGATATGGTGAGAAATGCTAACCAATGTGAGGATGCCATCAGGGAGGGCCGTCTGAGTAAGAACATGCCAAGTGGGCCCACTGGGGTCAGGAGGTTTTCAGAGCAGAGGAATGATAAGAGAATCGAGGCCGACGTCCAGAACGTCGCCAATACCAGGCCCAATAACAATACTATCCCGTTTCAATTTCAGGCAGCCCCACTAGCACCCGTTAGGCCTGAGCAGATGCAGAGAATTGGAATGGGCAAGGAGTGCAAATGACTTCGAAGTAGAGGAGAGCCTGCTACGACCAAGTTTTCATGCCACTGGGCTAATCATTGAGTGTACTTCTACCTTTGTTAGTGTAAAAGGGATTAGTCACTATCCGTCAACCAGAACCTCCTCCTCACCCGATCCTAAAGAATTATGACCCGAATACCCACTACAATTTTCATTAGGGGCCGGGTCACCCAATTGATCGCTGCTTCCTATTAAAGCACGCAATCCAAGATTTGATTGATGCTGAGAAAATCATTCCCCCTGCACCTTCTCAGCATGCTAATATTCACCAAGTGCCACTACCCCCACATCCTACCGGAGGAGCAGGTCCCAAACCCACCATCGGAATGATAGAAGATGAGGAGGAGTTTGAATTTGACCCATCCGATTATATCAGTGATCGGGAGAGTTATGTAGCACCATTGTCAAGAAACCTGGAAGAGAGGAACATAGGGGTAATTGAACCCCTAAAATTGTCAGAATATTTCCCCAACTCGCAAATTGAACCCTTGGATCTCAGGGCATATTTTTCGTCCACCACACCCGTCAATTACGTACATATCAATGCATTCCAACCATACACCACCACCCCCATCAATTACCCAATGAGCCAACAGGCCCCCGGTCCCACACCCGCACCTGCCAATTATTAATGGCCTGCACCCACCCCATTTCCCCTAGTTCAACTACCGGCAAACTCCACCGCCCCCATCAATTACCCAATAAGCCATTAGGCCCCCAATCCCACACCCGCACCCATCAATTATCAATGGCATGCGCCATCCCATCACCCCAAGTTCCGCCTGTGAACTCCACCACCCCGATCAATTACCTAACGGCCCATCAGACCCCCCATCTCCCGCCATCCCCCGCCAGTGCCCACCAGCTATTAATGGCCTACTTTTACCTCCTTCCCTCCAATGCTACCGCCCTCAAGCTTCACCACCCCTATCTGGCCTAATTTTTCCACCCAACCCATTACCACTGAAATAAATCAGGTGTTGCCCACACCTCATGAGCCGACAGTGCAAGTGCCTCAAGTACCGGCAGCCATACCTTTCCAGCTCTCGGGACTAACCTATGACCCTCATCAGGTCCCGCTAAGCTGCGAGCAAACAGATGTCAATATCAGTAGCATCATTAGAAAAGGGGCAGTGGACTTTGTCACACGGTTTGGGAGGATATCGAAGCAGCCAGAAGTGCCAGCAACAACACATGCCCAACCAGAGGGAAAGAAAGACAGTGTTGTGAATCCCTTCAAAACATTGAGTCAGGAACATATACTAGAGACTTAATTGAGAAGAATGCCCGCCATATAACCATCTGGGATCTGTTGATGATGTCCCCACTCCATTTTCAAGTATTAATGGGGGCATTAAAAAATGTGCATGTATCACTCCAAGTTAGCCCAGATGAAGTCTGGCGGATAATTGGGCAAGTGATGGCTCCGAATGTCATTTCATTCTCTGATGCTGATTTGCCTGAAGAAGGGTGTAGCCACTCCAAGTCATTAAATATAACTGTTGAGTCTGGAAATATGGTCATTCCCTTGGTTTTAATTAATAATGGGTCCACATTGAACATATGCCTGTTAAGAACCTCCACTAAGATCGGGGTCGATCCATACATGCTGAGGCCCACCAGAACCATCACAAGAGGGTTTGACAATACCAGGAGAGAAATAATGGGAGAAGTTGATCTTGAGCTGTTGATAGGGCCAATGACCTTTTCCATCTTATTTCAAGTCATGGATATCAAATCTTCATTTAATCTATTGTTGGGGCGCCTATGGCTTCACGAGGTCGGAGCCATACGCTCCACTTTGCACCAAAAACTCAAGTTTGCATTTGGGCATAAAATTATTATAATCATTGGTGAGGGGCACAATGAGAAAGAAAAAGCCACCAATAGCATCGAAAACCCAATGTGTTGGATATACCGCACACCGCTGAGGATGTCGACCTCCATAGTTTTGAATATGAGGTGTCACTGATACTCCTGGAGCCCATTGAGGGCATCATGCCTAAAACAGAAGGCGATATGGTAGCAGCGGTGGCTATGCTCCAAAAGTGGGGCTATCAGAAAGGTCGAGCGCTCGGGCTTAGATTACAAGGCAGAAGAGAGCCAGTTGTTGCTAAGGGCCAGAAGGTCAAATTCGGGCTGGGATACAAGCCCACAGAGGAAGAGGTCCGAGAGGCTAAAGAGAAAGCCAGGGTTACTGCAGCTGCAAGAGCTCGAGGAATCAACATAGAAGAGAAGCCTTGCCCTAGGCCGCACATCAGGGAATCCTTTGTCAGCGCTGGGGTCATAAAGATCGATCGAAATGGGGTAACCCATTTGAACCCACATAAACCCATAACCCCTATCCATCCCACCAATCTCCACATCTCCCTTCCCAATCTTGAAATAGATCTGGCTACCCTATCCCTATTTGAGGAGCAGCATTCCATACCTAAACAAACTCCTCCTGTGGTAAACCACCACAGGACTTTGCTGACATTTGAGGATGAAATCTCAGATGAACCTATGGTCTATATGATGGAGGCCGGTCTAGAAGAGTCACATTCACCAGCCTCCCACATCAAAAAGGTAAAGGAGCAGCCTCTCAGGTACGTAACTGGGCATCTTTACCCCAAACCCTGGAAGCAGGGAGTGGCCTAAAGTTTTGCACTTGTTTCCTAAAAAAAAACCAACCTATAAAAAGTGAGGTAAGCCCTTGGCAGGCAATACCTTGTATATATAGTAACCCGCCTTGCCAAGGGTCCGTCTCCGAAGAAAATAAAAATCTCAAAAACATGAAAAAATATAAAATCCCAAAAATATTGAAAAAATCTAAAGTTCAAAAATATCGTCATTTAAAATTCTAGAAAAAGTCCCATAAAAGGATGCCTTAATCGAAATACCCGTCCCACATAAAATCGACCCCTTCCCTGTAGAAATATAAGAAGAGGTAGGTGTTACGAGTCTGGATGAGGATAGTAATTTGGAGGAGCTCCCCAATGAGCTCCTTCACCAATTTTTCGAATTTCAGCATGGCCCTACCCCCACTATTGTCATGGAAACTGAGGACATCAATTTAAGAACTGAGGAGATTCCCAGAATAACCAAAATTGGAATGTCGCTGTCTCCTAAAGAAAGGAAAAGCATGATCGACTTCCTACAGTCATTCCAAGACATTTTTGCCTGGTCCTACGAGGACAAGCTTGGTCTGGACACTGATTTGGTTAAGCATGAGTTGCCTCTCTACCTTGATATGAAGCCGGTTAAATAGAAGCTGAGACGTCTCCGACCTGAGTGGATGTTGAAAGTAAAGGACAACGTCATCAAGCAGTATGATGCGGGGTTTCTCATGGTATCCAAATACTCGCAGTGGCTAACCAATATTATGCCTGTGCCAAAGAAAGATAGAAAGGTTTGCATGTGCATCAATTTATGCAATTTGAACAAGGCAAGCTCGAAGGATGATTTTTCACTACCACACATCGACATCTTGGTTGATAACACTGCCAAGCACGAGATGCTTTCTTTCATGGATGAATTCTCAGGATACCATCATATAACGAAGGCAGAGGTTGATCACGAGAAGACATCGTTCATTACCCCTTGGAGAATGTTTTGCTATCGGGTCATGCCATTTGGGTTGAAGAATGCCGGTGCAACGTACCAGAGAGCTATAACTGCACTGTTTCATGATATGATGCAACGAGAAATTGAAGTATATGTCGATGATATGATAACCAAGTCACCGGAGTGAAGCGACCATCTGGTAAACCTTCAGAAGTTATTTGAGAGGCTGAGAAAGTACATGTTATGTCTTAATCCATAGAAGTGCGCTTTTGGTGCTACGTCCGAAAAATTATTAGGATTCATTGTCAGCAGGAGAGGGATCGAGGCTGACCCAGTCAAAGTCAAATCCATCACTGAAATGCCACCGTCGTCTACTGAGAAAGAGGTCAGAGCGTTCTTGGGCAGAATACAGCATATCAGTCGGTTCATTACATAGCTAACTCTAATCTGCACGCCGATCTTCAAGCTACTAAGGAAGAACTCGCTCGTTGAATGGAACAATGACTGTCAGGTAGCATTCGATAAAATCAAAAACTACCTCCTTAACCCACCTTTGTTGGTACCACCTGAGCCAGGGAGACCACTCTTGATGTAACTATCCACGACGGAAGTTTCGATGGGATGTGTCTTAGGGAAGCATAACGAGACAAGAAGAAGAGAATAGGCCATTTACTATCTAAGCAAGAAGTTTACTGATTATGAAACGCGCTATTCTTGTATAGAGAAAGCATGCCTGGCTCTTGTATGGGCTACTGAGAGGCTCCGCCATTACTTGTTATCCTAAGCCATTCGACTTTTGACCCGAATGGACCCTTTGAAATACCTGTTTGAGAAGCCCGCTCTCACTGGGCAGACTGCACACTGGCAGCTCTTATTATCTGAGTTCGACATCACGTACGTCACTCAGAAGTTGATTAAGGGGCAGGCACTCACCGATCATCTTATCGACAATCCTTTGCCAAATTATGAGACTTTGAGAAATGAGTTCCCAGATGAAGATATCTTATTCATGACGGAAGATGATACTGAGGAAGTAGAAGAATCTTGGGTAATGCACTTTGATGGGGTGGTAAACGCTGAGGGTCAGGGAGTTGGTGCCATTCTAGTTTTACTGAAAGGATCCTACGTACCCGTCTCTATCAAGCTCAACTTCCCTTGTACTAACAACATGGCTGAATATGAAGCTTGTGCCGCTGGTCTGCAGGCGGCTCTCGATATGAATGTAACTCACCTTCGAGTGTTTAGCGATTCACAATTGATTACATGCCAGACGAATGGTGACTGAAGGATAAAAGATGAGAAACTAATCTCCTATCACGAGCACCTTGAGGATCTAATAGCTTATTTTGAAGATATGACATTCTCCTATGTCCCACGAATAAGGAATCGCTTTGCCGATGCACTAGCAACTTTGGCGTCAATTATAGAAATCCCGTATGTCGTTGAGATAAAGCTGATCATGATCGAGCAGAGAAGTGAGCCGGCCATCTGCCTCCAGATTGAGGAACCTATGAAGCCTGATGATGAGCCACCTTGGTTCTCAGATATCAAGAATTTCCTCAAGACCCTAACTTTCCCTGAGGGTACATCTAAGGCGGACCGACAAACCATTCAACGTTTAGCAGTAGGCTACGTCATTTGTGGGGAGTGCCTTTACAAGCGATCCTACAATAATGTTTTGCTAAGGTGCCTTACTGAAAGTGAAGCGATCAATATTATGGAGATTCACGAAGGAGTGTGCGGAGCCCACGTCAGCGGTCACATGCTTGCTAAGAAAATTCGGCGGTAAGGATACTTTTGGACCACTATGGAATCAGATTACTGCAAACATATCTAAAAATGCTACAAGTGTCAAGAACACTCCAGTCTAATACACGCTCATGCCATCGATCTACACTGCATGATCACTCCTTGGCCATTTGCTACCTGGGGCCTTGACGCTGTCAGAATGAATAATCTGAAAGCATCGAACGGGCATCGGTTCATCCTCGTTGCCATTGAATACTTCACCAAGTGGGTAGAAGCGGCATCATATGCCAACATCATGGCCAGTCACGTTGAGAAGTTTCTCAAGAACAATATTGTGTGCCAATTTGGAGTACCTGTTGAGAACTGGAAAATACCATTTTTCACCCCTTAATCTGGGCCTTGATAGACCCTTGAGAGAACTAAATAAGTATTTTAAGTGCCTATGTTGCAGCTAACAATAAAGACACGCTTAACCATAAAAGCAGCTCAAAAGTGCCAAAAAGATGACAATTCATGTTAGTCCAAAGGAAGGAAGTGAAGAAACAACCTCATCAGCTGTGGAAAGGTCTAAATAGAAGAGGCAAAGACCTGTAAGAGAAGCAGGGAACATTTCGAACAGAGAAATGCACTACAGAGTTCTTTTCGCAAAGAACTTGCACTTTTCGTAAAGAACCTTGAACTTTGCGAAAAGAAGAAAACACTCCTCGAAAAGAAGATTGAACTTTGCGAACAGAGCTTCAGAAGTCATTGAACTTTGCAAAAAGGCCCCTAAACTCTGTGAAAAGGACTAAAACTCCAGGTGTAGCTTTCGAAGAGCATCTGAACTCCTCGAAAAGAAGATTGAACTTTGCGAATAGAGCTTCAAAAGTCATTGAACTTTGCGAAAAGGCCCCTGAACTCTGCGAAAAGGTATTCTGGAGATTCGCAGCTTTAACAAGGGCAATTCAGTAATCTGTTGCACGCGTCCCAATGCGTTTTAAAACCCAAGGACATTCCGGAAGATTCTGAGCACGAACCAAAGGCATATTCCACCCCATGTGAACACCCAAAGATGAAATTACTTGGCGGGAACTTCTAGAAGCTCAAACAGATTTTTGAATTACATAACAGAATTGATGCCTCTGTTTCCTGATTGGCTGAACCAGATCAAGCATTTCTGATTGGCCAAAACAGATCTGGATCCTGGTGCTCGACTCCTATTGGTTGATACAGATCTATCCAATTCTGATTGGTTGATACACATCCGAAATGGCTTAGGGAAAACTATAAATAGGCAGACCATTTGCCCAATTTGGGTATCCAGTTTTAGAGTTTTCATCTCTGTTTCCCTCATTCCCGGATAGCTTATCTGAACCCCCTGTAGTCTCTTCTTGTGGTTTACCTTTGAGAGCCATTGTGAGTGATTTGTCCTTCCAAGTTCGGATCCAAGAGGTAAGTCCGAGGGCTCTCTAAACGTGCTCTGTAATTGTAATTTTGGATTTTAAAAGGTTCTTTGTAATTTGTGTCTTCTCCATTGGAGTCATGTCGAGGGTTAATGTTCACCTTAGTGCATTAGACTTCTTTAGATTCACTCATCCGCATGCAACTTCCCTTAATTCATCACTCCCCTGCGAATTAGCGTTGGTAACCTAATTCTAGCAAAGCATTCTGATGATGTTCATGTTACGAACTAAAGAATAGGCCACAACTATTGGATGATCTCTGTGACCATTTAAGTGGATGAGATCATAGCCATAAGTCTAAACCTATTCCTTAATTCGGATTTATTTCTCTTACATATCTTTGGTAGCGGATGAAGATTGAATCTGCTCTGTTGAACTACTGATTCTCCATTAAAATTCGAGGCTAAAGTACATGAAGCTATTATTTCGCATTTGTCTTATTTTAAACATCTCCCCAACTCGGATCTGGATCATGTAGTTAGTTCTTTTCTTTATTTGCTTATAGTTAAATGTGACACAATCCAACACTCTCTTTTATCTATTCTTTTTTTTAGATAATTATAGAGCCAGATCTGGTAGCACAGATCTGGAGGTTTATCTCTGGGTTTAGACAAACTTCTCTGTGCACGATCTTGAAGTACTTACATTTAAAACTTGCCACAATTGGCCTGATCTTGCAGGCCGTTGTTAGCCCAATGTCTTGATATTCCTTTCATAAGTTAACATCCATATAACCTAGCATTCTTTAATTCTTTAATTTTTGATTCATAATGCACACAATTATGGCACACTTGGAGCGACATCAAGTTTTTGGCGCCGCTGCCGGGGAAGTTTGTTCTAAAATAGATAGACCTATGTTTATTTTCATTTATTTATCAGTCATTTATTAATTTTGTTGTTATTTTTATGCAGTACCTGTAAAAGGAAAGGAAAGTTCTTAAATAGACAGTTTCATGTACCAAACTCTCTACGAGTTGTATGTTTGGCGGAGAACTCTCAATCACGAGATTCTCCGTTAAATTCGAAGTTGAAAGACTCCTAAGAAACCGACATACATCACGGACATCTGTCTGAAATGGGTGAAGAACGAGATTGTTAAGAGACTACTTTGCCCTGGTGCTTATAATTCCCCATTTTGCATTCAATTTCCCACAGTGGAGAAATTATGAAATTAAGTCCTCCACCATCCAAATGTTGCCTTCATTCCATGGATTGAGTAAGGAAGACCCTTACAAACACATTGATGAATTTAAACTTTTATGCACAACATTTAACATATAGTGATCTGGTCCAAAGGCAACCAAGCTTAGGCTCTTTCCTTTTCATTAAAGGACAAAGCTAGAGCATGGTTATCTATGTTAGCACCAAACATCACATCATGGAATGATTTGCAATGTCAATTTTGTCAAAATATTTCCCAATGACTAAAACCAGCCAAGAGACAAAGCATCATCTCTTTCTCCCAAAACTCAATGAAACTTTCCATGAAGCATGGGAAAGGTTTAAAGAAGCTGATAAGGCAATGCCCTCACCATCAAATTCCTAAATGGCAGTGGTTCAAAGCTTCTATCAAGGAACCGGATCGGAAGGGCAAGAACATGGTGGATGCCTCTTGTGGAGGTACCTACTTGCGTAAAACAGTTGAAGAGGTTTGGGACCTCTTTGAGGTGATTGGAGAAAATTCAACCCGGGAATCTACGCCTTAAGGGACACCGAGAATCCAGCTAGGATGAATAATCCCCAATTCACAAGAGGAAAGTTTATGAAGTCAATGAAATTTGGAAAGGAAAGTGGATAATTTGACCACAAAATTTGATAGGCGATGGACTCATTTAAAGCTCCAAATGGGTCAAGAGTAGAGGAGGCATGTCCGATATGCGGTCCCCACTCATTCCATTGATCAATGTCCTTACGCATCACAATTTCGAACTCATGATGGAACAAGCTCATGCGGCTCGATCTTATGGATGAGATGCAATCGAATGACTACCCATGGAGATCTCATCCTAATCTCGGGTGGAATCGAAATTACCAGCCCCAACGGCAATGACACAAAAATCAATTACCTTTCAAACACCTTTCGCCATATCAGAAATTTTATAATAAATCAAATTTTTCAGCTAACCAACAACAAGCCATGCGTGATGCACCAGCCTGCCCTCCTAGATCCACGACCTTTGAAAGCGTGTCTTGAGTTCACTTCAAAATCTTGGAACTACATCTCGGTGTGAACCTTCACAGTGAGCATTAAAAAATTGAAGAAACTCTGGGCCAACTCTCAAATTCATTGGCTAAGAGAGAAGAGGGTAAACTACCAGCCAACACATGAACAATCCTAAGGGCAGTTCATGGTTGGAGAATCCTCAAATGGCCATGAGGAAATCAAATGTGACTACTTTGAGAAGTGGAAGAATAATAAACAACACAAGGGTAGTGAAGAGGAAAAGATGAAGAACAAGTCAGGAACAACAATTTGGATAGCAATATGGTCATGATTTACATCGAAAATTCAAAAAATGAAAAATGTAAAAATAACAAAATTGTTGAAAAGATGAGGAGGAGAAATTTGTTCCTCACCTCCCATTTCCCCATGCAATGAAGTCAGTTTCTCCTTTTGACAAAGGAAACACAAAAATTGAGGAAATGATGGAGACATTCAAGCAAGTTAAAATTAATCTACCTCACTTGATGCAATCAAGCAGTCCCCGCTTATGCAAAATTTCTCAAAGAGGTGTGCACCCACAAAGGCAATCTAGGATACATTTATCCAAGAAGGCCTTTCTTTGTGGAGAAAATCAACCAAGTGCTATCAATTGCAACACCACCTAAGATGCAAGACCACAGAATCCCCACAATCCCTGCATCATTGGGGAGCACACCATTGAGAAAGCCTTGCTAGATCTGGTGCTAGTGTCAACACGCTTCCTATTCTCTATGAGAAGCTAGGTTTGGGAGAATTGAAACCCACTCAAGTGGTGTTACACTAGATGATCTGAAAGGAAACCTATGGGGTTGATTGAAGATGTTTTGGTAGGAGTAGACAAGTTTTTCTACCTACGACTTTTTTGGTGTTGGACATGGAACCAACCAAAAGTACCACGCCATCCCTGTCATTACAGGAAGACCATTCACAGCTACAGACTAATGCATGCATTCAATGCAGGTCTAGTATCATGGAGGTGTCTTTTGGAAATATGAAAGTTAAATTGAATGTGTATAATGTCATTACTCAACCTCAATTCTCTGAGGAATGTTTCCATGTTGACATCATTGATGAGTGGTGGAGTCTTTACAAACATTTCGCAAGGTAAAGACTCCACCACAATTTAAAATGATTGGGGATCCGAGAAAGAAGGAAAAGGAGATCAAATTCAGCAGTCGCTTTGTGCAAGGCACTCACCTGTGATCATCAAGTTCTCTCTCTTGGAGACCTGCTCCTCTCCCTCTTCCACAAGTTACCAAGGTACCTTTGCTGCCCTCTTTTCTCACACAATTGGAACTCAAACGGCTCCCCAAAAATCTGAAATATGTGTTTTGGGAGATCATCAAACACTACTGTGATTATTTCTTCCTCCCTTACAAAGGAGCAAGAAGAGGCTGTTGGTAGTTCTAAAAGCATACAAGAAAGCAATTGGTGGACCATTGCTGATTTAGGAGGAATAAACCCAGTATGCATGCATAAGATCCACACGGAAGAGGATGCCAAGCCTTCTAGAGAAATGCAAGAAGGTTGAATCCTCACATGCAAGAAGTGGTAATGAAGGAAGTTGTCAAGTCGCTAGATCTTTGGGGTCATTTACCCCATTTTGATTCTTGGTAGCACCCACACAGTGGTGCCTAAGAAATCTGGCATCATCAAGTAGCTGAATCTGGTAAACTTATGTCCACCCAGACAAACAATCTGGATGGAGGGTCCGCATAGACTACAGAAAATTAAATACCATGACAAGGAAAGACCATTTCCCTCCCTTCATTGACCAAATCCTTGATAAGCTTGCAGCAAAGCTTACTCACGCTTCCTTGATGGGTACTCTGGTTACAACCAGATCCTGTACCCACAGGACCAAGAAAAGACCACCTTCACCGCCGCTTTGGCACTTTTGCCTATAGGAGGATGCCCTTTGGTCTTTGCAATGCCCTCACTACTTTTCAAAGATGCATGTATGCCATCTTTTCGACATGATTGATCAATTCATGGAGATCTTCATGGATGACTTTTCAATTTATGGAGCGGCTTACACCACCTCAAGTTGGTGTTGCAAAGATGTGAAGAAACCAATTTGGTTCTAAGTGGGAAAGAGTCATTTTATGGTCACCAAGGCATTGTCCTAGGACATGTGGTCTCCCATAAAGGCATAGAGGTGGACCAAGCAAAATTGATCTAATTGCACATTTGCCTCCTCCACAATATTCATAAGTTTTCTTACGGAGGTTCATCAAAGATTTCATAAAATTTCCAAGCCACTCTGTCATTTCTTGTGTCAAGATGTTCCTTTTGTGTTTACTAATGAATGCATGACCTTTGAGGTCCTTAAGAAATGTCGATTTGACTCCCATCTTGCAGTCCCGACTATTCGGTGCCCTTTGAGTGATGTGTGATGCATCAGACTATGCCCTAGGAGTGTCCTAGGCGGAGAAAGGATAAGCTTCCCCATGTCATAGCTATGCCAGATCCATGATAGATGCCCAGCTCAACTACACAACAACGAGAAAGAGTCCGGCCATTGTGTTTGCATTGGAAAAATTCAGCCTTATGTTTTAGGTTCACAAATTGTGGTGTTTATCGACCACTCGCCCTAAAGTACCTTCGCCTAAGAAGGATACCAAGCCCAGATTAACTGTGGATCCTCCTATTACAGGAGTTTGATCTATGATTAAGGATAAGAAAGGAGTGGAGAATGTGGTGGTGATCACTTATCCGTAATTCTCAATACCGAGGATGATAGCTACCCATTAATGAATCATTTCGATGAGCAACTTTTGCCATCAATACCCACAAATCCTTGGTTTGCAAACATAGTCAACTTCTTGGCTATTGGATGATTCCTCAACATTGGAATAGAATGGATAAAGATCTTTTCTTCTCACAAGTTAAACATTTCATTTGGGAAGATCCTTATCTATTCAAGAATTGTGCAACCAAGTGATCGTAAAGTGTGTCCTGACCATGAATTCTCGGCATATTGTCAATGTGTCATGAACAGCTGTGGAGGCCATTTCAAGTAATAAAACAAAAAATTCTGCAGGTGGTTTCTATTGGCCCACAATCTTTAAAGATGCCTTACAAGATCAGAATCTTGCCGTAATCGCCAAAATCAAGCAAGATTTCCAAAAGAAACTCAATGCCCCGCAGCTAATCCTCGGTAGTTGAGTTGTTTGATGTTTGGGGCATAGATTTTATGGGCCCTTTCCCCTTCTAATGGAAACAATTTCATCTTGGTAGTGGATTATGTCTAAGTGGATTGAGGCCATAGCTACCAAATCCAATGATCACAAAGTGGTTTTAAGATTCCTCAAAGACCACATTTTTCCAGATTTGGATTCCCAGAGCCATCATTAGTGATGGGGAAGCCACTTTAACAGCGCTTTGACTCTCTATTAAAAAGTACTCTGTCACTCACAGAATAGCCTCCCTATCATCCACAAACCAAAGTGGATGTGGAGATTTCAAATAGAGAGATCAAACACATTTTGGAAAAACTGTGAAGAAGGACAGAAAGGATGGTCCTTTAAGCTTAATGATGCTTTGTGGGCATACTGAATCGCCTACAAGACTCCTATAGGATGTCCTTTCGAGGTTTATGGCAAGGCATGCCATCTACCAAGAGAATTAGAATATAAGGCCTTGTGGGCAATCAAAACTTTTAATATGGATCTAATCGCCGGTAACCACAGGAAGCTTCAACTCACCGAGCTGGAAGAACGAGGATGGATGCCTACATTAGCTCCAGTTGTACAAAGAAAAGGTTAAATCATTCCATGATAGGAGCCTCATGAGAAAAGAGTTCATACCGGGGTCCAAGGTATGGTTATTCAACTCTAAACTTAAATTCTTTCACAGCAAATTGAGATCTAGATGGGAAGGGCCATACATGTCATCAAGGCCTCCCCTCGTGAGCCGTGGATATTTCAGATCCCAAGGATGGAAGAATACTCAAGGTAAATGGTCGAGGCTCAAACCATGCATTGAAAACACCTGTGAGCCCTTGCGCCCACCTATCATCATGAATCTCCAAAAATCGATGGTAGAAAAGTGTATAATATGTTTGTACAACATTGTTTTTACGATTTTCTTGTTTACATCTGTATTTTCTTATGCGCATAGTGTAAATACACTTCAAAGTTCAAATCGCAAAGTAAAAAGTACTTTTCGAAAGTTCAAAGTTCTATTCGAATTGATTCGAGTCAGAATGAACTACTCGAAAAGAACCATGTTCTGTTCGAATAGTTAAAATTTCCTTTTCGAATAGAAAATCTAGCATTGTTTTGTTGATTTTTCTTGCATTTGTATATCCTATTTTCCATTTCCTTGCTCATATCTTCAGTTTTACATTTTTATTTTCTGCTGCATATAGTTTAGATTTTTTCTGTTCTTAGTTTTTCTTTCTTCTTTTACCCTGCTGCCCCTAGTCTCTCATTGTCTAGAACATTGAGGACAATGTTCATCTTAGGTTTGGGGGTATGGCAGGTATGCCAATGAAATAAGTTAATGCTTGATGCAGCTTATGACCAGCAGAATTTTTGAAAATGAAGTAATTTCACACCTGTTGTTTTGAAAAATGAGGAAGTTAAAACTTTTTAAAATTAATTTCTAGTGTAATTCTAATACTTTCATGAAGTGAATGTCAGAAAATTTCCAAAAAAAATTGATGCTTTAGTAAACCTAAAAAGAGAGAAAAGTTGATGATATACCTCAAGAATTTGATAGAAAACCACACCGGTGAGATTTGGGCTCTTTGAAATGTATTCTTTGGAGGTATGAATTGGCAATTTTTTACGCTCTAGGGATTTGAACACCTTGTTTTCACTAGAAGTTACACATATCCAAGTTAAAATATCTTGACAGCAATCATGATATTAAAGACATGATGTAAGGCCTCCTTTTGGACAGTTTGAACTTCAAAAAGCCCAACCTTTTGAAACTGCCCTTGATACACACCAATTGAGCTTTATAAATCCAAGATTTCTTTGAAACCTCACCAACCTCATGTAGCCTAACCCTCACTCCGAGAATTCAAGGTAAAGGAAAGAAAGTCAAGAAAGGTGAGTTGGGTAACAGCTTTGGTAAAAGAAAAGAAAAATAATTGAAGGCAATGATGTATCGAGAAAAAATGTGGCATTCCAATCAAAGTTGATTTGAAAAAAAAAAAAAAAAAAAAAAAGGAAAAAGCATTTCATTGGAAGTTTGAAAAGAAAGAGAAAAGATGGCCACTTTGGCTCAAAATTCAAAGAAGAAGATGAAATTGTCTTTGAATTGAAGAAGGTGTGTCTATCACCTCCTTACCTTGATGACTTCTCAATTTTGAACTCCATTCCACCCCTTTATTCTTGATAAATTTCACCCATAAGCCACATTACAACCCAAGTTAAAGTCCTTCTTGATCAATGATGGATTGAGTGTCACATGGAGATAAGGATTTGTGTAATCTATGGTGAAAAAAGTAGTAAATTCGAATCGAAAAGCAATGCCTATGCTCACCTTACAATCCTATTTGAGGATGTAATTGCTCTTGAGTGTGTGAAATAGTGCAACCCTCATATTTACATGGTGAGTGAAAACCTGTGAGAGTTGAGTTTGAAATCAAATTATTTGGGGTAACATCAAACTGAATTCTCAAATAGAAGGCAAGCTTTTCATTAATTTTTTTTGTAAAAACTTTTGACACCAAGCGAGTGAATGGTAAAGGAATTACAACAGAATTTTAGTTTTGAACTGATGTTTTCTTAAAATCTTCTTGCAACTTTGACTAATGCAGATGTGAATAATCCGATTGGATAAAAGTTTGCTTTAATAATCGCATTGATCTTAACTGATTTATTGGAGAAGTTTGTGGGTACCTTCACTGAAAACCCTCAGGAGACTTCACTCCTCCACTAGGGATCACCTAGGGGTTTAAAAGGCTTGTTGCATATGCTAAATGCAACTGTGCTCCCTACAAAAATAGCTTTTCATTCTATTTTTAAATTTTGTCTTTGCTCAGGGACTAGCAAAGCTTAGGTTTGGGGGTGTGTTGAGAACTGGAAAATACCATTTTTCACCCCTTAATCTGGGCCTTGATAGACCCTTGAGAGAACTAAATAAGTATTTTAAGTGCCTATGTTGCAGCTAACAATAAAGACACGCTTAACCATAAAAGCAGCTCAAAAGTGCCAAAAAGATGACAATTCATGTTAGTCCAAAGGAAGGAAGTGAAGAAACAACCTCATCAGCTGTGGAAAGGTCTAAATAGAAGAGGCAAAGACCTGTAAGAGAAGCAGGGAACATTTCGAACAGAGAAATGCACTACAGAGTTCTTTTCGCAAAGAACTTGCACTTTTCGTAAAGAACCTTGAACTTTGCGAAAAGAAGAAAACACTCCTCGAAAAGAAGATTGAACTTTGCGAACAGAGCTTCAGAAGTCATTGAACTTTGCGAAAAGGCCCCTAAACTCTACGAAAAGGACTAAAACTCCAGGTGTAGCTTTCGAAGAGCATCTGAACTCCTCGAAAAGAAGATTGAACTTTGCGAATAGAGCTTCAAAAGTCATTGAACTTTGCGAAAAGGCCCCTGAACTCTGCGAAAAGGTATTCTGGAGATTCGCAGCTTTAACAAGGGCAATTCAGTAATCTGTTGCACGCGTCCCAATGCGTTTTAAAACCCAAGGACATTCCAGAAGATTCTGAGCACGAACCAAAGGCATATTCCACCCCATGTGAACACCCAAAGATGAAATTACTTGGCGGGAACTTCTAGAAGCTCAAACAGATTTTTGAATTACATAACAGAATTGATGCCTCTGTTTCCTGATTGGCTGAACGGATCAAGCATTTGACATTGGCCAAAACAGATCTGGATCACGGTGCTCGACTCCTATTGGTTGATCTGAGATCTATCCAATTGATTGGTTGATACACATCCGAATGGCTTAGGGAAAACTATAAATAGACGAACCATTTGCCCAATTTGAGTATCCATTTTAGAGTTTTCATCTCTGTTTCCCTCATTCCGGTCGGATAGCTTATCCGAACCCCTGTAATCCCTTCTTGTAGTTTACCTTTGAGAGCCATAGTGAGTGATTTGTACTTCAAAGTTCGGATTCAAGACTGTAAGTCTGAGGCCTCTATAAGAAGCCGTGCTCTGTAATTATACTTTTGGATTTTAAGAGGTTGCTGTATTTTGAGTCTTCTCCATTGGAGTCATACCGAAGGTTCTCATTGTTCACCTGAGTGCATTAGACTTCTTTAGATTCACTCATCCGCATGCAACTTCCCTTAATTCATCACCCCTGTGCGAATTAGCGTTGGTAACCTAATTCTAGCAGCATTTACAGTGATGTTCATGTTCTGAACTAAAGAATAGGCCACAACTATTGGATGATCTGTGACCATTGGACAGATCATAGCCATAAGTCTAAACCTATTCCTTAATTCGGATTTATTTCTCTTACATCTGTGCTGGTAGCCAGATGAAGATTGAATCTGCTCTGTTGAACTACTGATTCTCCATTAAAATTCAGAGGCTAAAGTACATGAAGCTATTATTTCTGCATTTGTCTTATTTTAAACATCTCCCCAACTCGGATCTGGATCATGTAGTTAGTTCTTTTCTTTATTTGCTTATAGTTAAATGTGACACAATCCAACACTCTCTTTTATCTATTCTTTTTTTTAGATAATTATAGAGCCAGATCTGGTAGCACAGATCTGGAGGTTTATCTCTCAGTTTAGACAAAATTCTCTGTGGACGATCTTGAAATACTTACTTTTAAAACTTGCTACAATTGGCCCTGATCTTGCAGGCCAGTGTTAGCCCCAATGTGTTGATATCCCTTTCATAAGTTAACATCCATATAACCTAGCATTCTTTAATTCTTTAATTTTTGATTCATAATGCACACAATTATGGCACACTTGGAGCGACATCAGTACCCAAAGATATCATCACGGACAACGGTACAAATTTTGCAAATAAGCACATCCGAGCCTTCTACGAGCAATACAAAATCAAACACCATCGCTCGTCACTTTATTGGCCTCAAACTAATGGAGCCGTGGAAGCTGCCAACAAGACGGTCGTCCACATCCTTGAGAAAATAGTCATCACCTACCGAGATTGGAGCGAAATGCTGCCATTTGCCTTATGGGCCTATAGAACATCGATTTGTACCGCTACGGAGGTAACACCATTCTCCCTTGTGTATGGAACTAAGGTCGTCCTACCGTTTGAGGTTTAGGTATCCTCACTCCGAATCCTCATGGAATCTGGCTTACCAAAAGCACAGAGAGAGAGATCTCGCTTCGAACAATTGAATCTATTGGATGAGAAGAGGCTCCTAGCCTTGTGTCACACTCAGGTGTACCAAGAGCGAATCGCACGTGCTTACAATAAATGTGTCCGCGATCGAGATCTAAAGGTAGGAGATACTGTGCTAAAGAAGATCTTCCCATCCCTCCACGTTGATCCGAGAGGAAGTTCAAGCCAAACTGAGAAGGACCTTACGTCGTCCGAGAAGTACTATCAGAATACGCCATTCGCCTCGCCACCATGGACGGAGATGATCTTCCTGAACCCATCAATGTGGGATATGTCCGACGGTTCTTCTCTTAGTCTATCATGACAAGGTGAGTATTGGTGAAACAGATATGTGACTTCTTAAGAATCACCCAAAAGAAACCATCATTCAAAGCACAGTAGCCAAAAAGCATCCCTAAAAATAATGATATCATTTGCTACCCCATTTGAGCCTGGGCCTTTTTCTTTCAAATAACCCCCCCCCCCAAAAAAAAAATGTGTGTGTACATATACAAAAAAAAGGAAGTAAAGTTATCATCAAAATCCAAAAAAATTGAAAAAGCAAAACCTCAAAAAGAGATTTCTTGAAATGGAGCAAAAAGAAAAAAATCACAGGGCATGTATAGTAAAACCCCCAAGGAAGAAAATATGTGGAGAAAACTGAGCCGTATCAAGGAAACCCTTTTAGCCCAGCATACCATCAAATCCTAGCCTAACCCATGGCCAAACTACACCCTGAAGAAAGCCTTCTTTTAGGTTCACAAGCAGTCATAATATCTATTAAGTCAATACGAGCCGAGTTGTGAGATGACACCAGAACCCCATCTAGCCGGCTATGACGGAATCGACGTCTCTGTCGTGACTTTTGAAAAAATGAAGGAATAAAAAAGAAAAATAAAATCAAAATCAAAATACAAGCTCAAAGCAAGATGGACGTGGTGAAAACCCGAAAGGGCATTACGAGTAAATATAGCAAGCTTGTGCGGACCAGGTGAAAACCCGAAAGGGCGCTTTGGGTAAGAGAGCTAAACCCATGGACGTGGTGAAAACCCAAAAGGGCGCCACGGGTAAAAAAAGGAGATAAATAAAAAAAAAAGAGAGAAGAAGAGAAAAAATTGAAAAAGAAAGGTTTGGACTGATTGAGAAGTTTGATGTTTAAAGAGCCCTCTTGGTTACTCTCCCTGACCTCTTTTAGGGGCCGCTCATGTTAGTTTGAATCGAGTCCCGACTAGAATTGTTTTCATAAAATTTCTTTGTCAAACGTATGACTCAAGGTAGGGAGAAAGGTTTGACCCGACCCAAGGGGATGCACGTTCCAGCCTTGGTAAGACTGTTGAAACTCTTTCAGAAGCAACCAGTCAAAGAGGGGTTTGACCATGCTTAAAAGAGGACCCAGGGTTTCACAAGGTGATTAAGGCACCACATAAAAAATATATATATATGCCCAAAACAAAAAGACCAAATAATCTATGTAGATGTATATAATAAACTACCTTTCATTTACAAAATGCACCGCTTACACCACATCCCAAAAAATAGCCTGTGTGACGACTAGCGTTCTTTCCTTTTTACAAATAAATGAAAAATAGCAAAAACATGAAGAAAATATGTATACAAAAATGCCCCTTTTCTATGTATCTGATCTGTGCAAAAAAGTTCTATGTGCAGGAAGGAGTTAGCGGCCCAGCTCGCGCTTCAATGCTCTAATCTCAGCATGAAGGTCATCTTCCTGGACATTTCGCTCAGTCAGCCAGCGGCTATGCAGGCTCTTATACCTTTTTCGAGAAGAGTCGGCAGCTCCAAAAGTGACACTCAGTGAACCCTTCAAATGGAGGACCTCGCTCTCTACTGTTTCTGCTCTAACCTTTTCATGTACCAAAAGTTCTTGCAGGACCCTCTTCTCGTCCACAAGTAGCTCGATACGGGCTCGGAGTGTCGTCTCCTTCTTTGTTCAGGGGCCTCCAGTATCAACGATCTCCGCCGAATCTGGACCATCAGCAATAGGCCACTCAGTCAATAGCCAGGCCTCGTACTCAGGAGAAGTTCTAACCAAATCTCCCTGCTCAAAATCACACATTAGCGTCGACTGATGCATCTCTCAAAGAGCAATAATCCAATCTATGTCTCCTAAGGACCCCCTAGAAAAGATCAAGGGGGTTTGGCCTCGCAAGGCACTTGCTGAGGGCAGCCAAATTGGCGCAATACTCAGAATGGGAAGTAAAAGGTACTACCAGTCAATCCTAGGAGGGTGATGCCCGCATGGTCTCTAGAGCGAACTACTGGGAAGGTCCGGTCCAACCAAGGAAGCCTCCATGTCAGCTCGGCATCGGTCAACCAAAGTTTCAGAGCTGACACATCGCCCTGTGGAAGCAAATAGCACCTACCCAGAAAGCACTGAGCCGCCTCACCTCGAGCAATGTAAAAGCAAGGCACAGACCCCAAGACAGCAAGGTGCTCACCCAACCAGACCTGAAGCAACAAGGGGAACCCCGAAGGCCCTCCACCTTGCCCAAAGCAAATGAATAAAGGCCTCTATACAACTCGGCGAGCACCAAATGCATCATGGATCGGCCCGCCTCCAACTTAGTCAAAATGTCACAAATTGCCAAGGAGAAGCTCTCGCCCCTGATAAAAAGAGGATTTCAGAAATTAGACCGAGTGCTAGAGCTTTCACGTTAAAAATATTCCTAACCGGCAATTTTCGGAGACTTTCGTCACCGAAAAGTTATTTGAGGAATTTTAGCGAACACCTTGTGGGCCCCCCGATGAGACTTTTCTCATACTCAAGTTTCTTCAAACCGAGAGTAAGGTGGATGGATTTGGAGTAGCCCGGCCGAGGCGTGACTCTTACAAGACCCCTATGAAGCTTTAGGCCAGACAGATTGCATTGCTCCTCGAGGGTTGGGGTTAGCTCCCGTTTCCCAAAACGAAATACATGGGAATTCACATCCCAAAATAAAGCGGCAGCGAAAAGGAGTTCCCATCGTGGAGGAACCTCTAGAAAGGAAGGAAGGCGAGATAGCCCAAGGCACTCCAAGTATGCGAGCTCACTCTCATTCAAGCTCCCAAACTAGGCTGTTAGAAATTTGGGCTTCAGGCCCAAGGAAGGGGGCAAATTGGCTCCAGGCCCTCCACATAAGGGAGGGTTAGAAAGCGGGTCCATGAACGTACAAAGATCTTCTGAGAAGACAAAAATCGATGTATGGTGATGGACCCACCTTGGAAAAGCAAGAGCAAAAAGAACTGGTCAAAAGGGCCGAGACAAAAAAAAAAGTAGTGATTTTTGGACTAACTCGGATATATAAGGACCCACTGCTCCCCAGGTTAAACAGGGCGCAACTATTAGTTGCGCCAGCACATTTTGGTTCCCATTTATGCCTGGCATAACTAATAGTTGTGCCAATACATATTTTCTGGGATTTCAACCTAGCGCAACTAATAGTTGCGCCACACTACAGTCCCCTCTCTTCAGCCATCCCGGGGGAACTTACATCCACTTAGAAGGAATGAAGGACTGAAGTAAAGCATAAAGGGAACTAATCTAAGCTAAGAAGAATTACCTAATCGAGTGGGCCGCTGAACATAAGAAAATTAGCGCTAGGTACCAAGCGCGATAAGATAAACCGGTACGGCAGGCACTCGTACCAAAGATGATAGTCCCGGGGCACATAGAGCATGGATGGGAAGCCCATTGTTGAAGAAGGTCGCGGTAGGCTCCTCGATACTGCTAACGGGATACCAAACATCCACTGGAGGGTCCACAGGTATGGCATAATAACCCTGGAATTGGTGCACCACTTGCTCTCCCAGATAATAGAATTTGGCCCATGCTCCATAGAAGAAAAGGACGCGACGATTATTAAATAGGCGGGAAGCGCCTACAGCTGCTCGCTCCCAGAAGGGGATGCAAGGTACGGGTCAGGGAGGATCTGCCCAAGTCAAAAAAAGAATCCAACCAGTTAGCGCATCAGTAAAAGGAGATTCCCGAGCTAAGAACAAACAAAGTTGAAAGAGAGTTTTACCTGCTCAAGAACCATCAAGTCGAGTTGGGACCTCAGACTCATCTCCAAGTGCTTTAAACCTACATCGCGCCGCCGGGCTTGATTTCAGTTGCTGAGGAGGGGATAGGTGAGTGCCTCCGAGAAAAGAAGCGGGCGCCCAAGGTGAAAGTGATGGTATCCCCATACCTGAAAAGGGGGCATTGCACAAGAGAGGGTCAGTAGTGTATATGGATCATTCAAAAAAAACTGGCAAAGGCAAAGGAATGAGGAATTACCTCCAGGGCTGCCCAAAATCCAATAGCAGACTTTGAATCCCCGATCGTGACTCGAGATAAATTGTACATCAGCCATGCATACCCTGCCCCTCCCCAGTCATACCTGTGGATGTCACCCCAGTTATCCATCACACTCAGCAGGGCTAGGCTGACTCAGCCACCGCTCGCATTGGTAAAAAGGGTCTTACCAAGCAAGACCAAGAGAGTAATGCGGGCTAGGACGATCGCCCGCTCTGGCGTGATATAGAGCACCCTATCTGGCTGACCCAGATCCACTAACTCATCAGGTGTATAAAGTGAGGTCAGCCAAGACATCTTGACCTCGGTGCCATGTGTTTGCCCACGAGGAGGATAGGCCTCAATCAATCGAATGATGTCCTCTCGACTCAGCACCGCGAGATCGGATATCAATATCCCCCCTATCCTGATGCCGGTAATCATGGCCTAGTCGACGGGCGTCAAAGTCATCTTTGCATACGGTATGTGAAAGGTCATCGTCTCGGGGCGAAACCGTTCAATCAGGGCTTTAAGATAGGCAGCGTCAGCCCTCATGGCAGGCAAGATAGAAATTCTCCAAAGCCCACCTGTGCCAGAAGGACCTTTACTACGGGAGGGACATAGAGGTAGAATTCATGGAAGTCAAGCCACTCGCCATGGAATACAATGTTGGGCAGGTCCTGCACCCAAGAAAATGCGCATCAGATCACAGGGGCAAAGCAAAAACTGCATAATGGAAATGAATTGAACCTCTCTTTTACCTTGCCCACTATCCCGAAGTTTGAAATGTGGGTATGCTGTTGGTGAAGGAGGCCAACTCGGGCGGCCTCGCCTTGCATCTCGAGCCACGGGCCCGCTCTCCGATCTACCCAGATGAGCTGCTCCCCCGCGAGCCGTATACAATCTCGGGCCCCTCCTCGTGGCCCTCCTCGGGAATATGCTCACTCTCACCCGACATTCTGGGGCAACAAAAAGTAGTCACGTCAGAGCAGATCAATGATAAAGAGCCATGATATTCTATGCTGCAAACGGGAGGTAAGTATGCTCACCCTTTCCCTTTCTTTTCACATATTTTCATAAATGAGAGATACACATGCCAAAACAAAAAAAAGAGATCCCTTTTAGGTTGAAAATGCAAAAAAGAAAAAATTCTTCAGAAAATGACAAAAAAATAAAATTTCCCCTTCCTGTATTTGAAAATATAGTAAGTTAGAATCAAATAAAATCATTTATGTTTCTAAAGAAATAATAAAAAAGGGTCCTTCTTTTATACTTAGAAAAGCAAAAAAATCGTCCCTTTATGTCTAGAAAAACAAAAGCAAAAAAAGGGAGAGAAAGAAATCATCATCATGCTTCTAAACAAAAAATCTCTCTTCTCCTTAGGTCCCAAGGAAAAAACAAACAACCATTTCTTCGTGTTCCTAAAAACAAAAAAAAATTCGAAAACAAAAAAATTTTCCTTTACCTTATTCACAAAAGTTAAAAAAAAAAATTATTATTATTAAAATAATAATCCTTTACTTTGTTTGTCAAAATAAAAAGTAAAAGCCAAAAACAAAAAATTCTCTTCACTTTACTTTGCAAATATAAAAACAAAAATAAAAAAATCCTTTACTTACAAAAATAAAAAAAAATCAATCAACCAAAAAAATCAAACAAAAAAAATCCTTGGCTTTTTTTTAATAAAAACAAAAACAAAAATTTTCTTTGTAAAAAAATATAAACCAAAAAATACCTTTCCACATACACAAATAAAAACAACAAAAAAAATATATATATTGGGCACCAATAAATCCATGAAATAACAAAATAGGGCATTGTTCATGAAGAATCATCCACACTTCATCAATAAATATACACACCATAAAAATAAACCATTACTCATCAAAGAATACAAGATCATGATCAAATCTAAAAGAAAAAGCAAGAAAAATCAAAGAAAATGGGTTTTTAATGGTTACCTTTAGAGAGAAAAAGGGTCTTTCATCTCGTGTGAGCCGACGAACGATTCACACAAGCAAAGCAACGGCAATGGGGCACGCGTAGAGGCAATGGAAAGGAACCCTAGGTGGGGGGCGATTTTCGGTTTCAAAGAGGAAGGGGAGAAAAATTCAAAATAAAGCCCCCCAGCCCAAACTCTGACAGTTTAAATTCCCCCCAGCCAAGCCTGGCGCAACTAATAATTGTGCCAGAGAAAATGTTTCCCACCTTTTGCTTGGCGCAACTATTAGTTGCACCAGGCTATTTTGAGGCCCCTAGTGGCCTGGCGCTAATAGTTGCGTCAGGCACTTAGGTCGGTCTTAGGCCTGGTACGGGGCCAGATGGGAAGACC
Source organism: Chloranthus sessilifolius (assembly GCA_021018995.1). Lineage (NCBI taxonomy): Eukaryota > Viridiplantae > Streptophyta > Magnoliopsida > Chloranthales > Chloranthaceae > Chloranthus > Chloranthus sessilifolius. The sequence continues at coordinate 147,866,073 of CM037584.1, read as the reverse complement.
GGTCCCCCCACTCTTTTTGTTTGTTCTGTCACTCCCGACAGATACACGCACTCCCAAGGTGGCATTTCGATCATCCTTCTACTTGCCAAGAGAGCCGTGCTAAAATAAAAGCAGATCGAGATCAATGAGCACCCCGGTCCTACAGAAGAAAATTTAAAGAAAAATTCAAAAAAATCCCCACAGAGAAGCCAGAAGTATTCACAAGAAAACTCCACATAAAATAATAACTTCAAAATTCAAAAAAAAATCACATAAAATAATAACTTCAAAACTCCAAAAAATCACAAAAAATAACAGTTGAAAAATTAAAAAAAAAAATCACATAAAATGATAGAAAAATCAAAAACAGGTTTGTATTCCCCACAGAGACGCATAAGCATAAGACGGTAAAACGTCAATATTTTATCCACAATGCAGTTGTGTCATACTAAGGTCCTGAGTCAGAGGTTCACCTTGGATTTTTGGATCCTACTTTAAGGAAGGAGCAATAATATCGGTCCTGGTCAAACAGTCAATGCTTCGATCGAGTCGACTCCACGACTAAATCTTTACGACGAGCATTCTGTTTTGGATTCATGTAAACTTAAGTGTCTTATGCTTCATATTCTCCATTGGAAAAGGTCAATCGTTGGTTAAGACCAACCTGTTGAGAATGAGATTACTTGTCAATCAAACTATGTGCAACCATGCATTCAGAAGGATTCATTTCCCTTTTTATTTTTTGTAGGCTTAAAACCTGTATGGGCAGCGGTATCCCTGTAAAGTGTATGCCATGTGTCTGGGTATCCGTATGATGGTCTTTTATTCTCATAAATTATACCTGGAAGGGTCCAGGTCAAGGCTTACATTGCCTTTGTTGTTGGTTATTGCCCCTGATGGGTGCATGATTATGCATAGTTAATTCATGTTTATGATCATTATCAGTAGAGACCAAGATTGAATGTCCCTTCATGGAGATACCCCAATATTTGGTTGGATCTGCTCATGGTAATCAAAGATGGATGCTCTAGGCCATGTTAATCTAAGGCATGCTTTTGAAAATGACACACACTCTTAAAAAGTGTTGTGACATCTATTCACTTCGCTCGGGCAGTCATGCTAAATAAACTTCGGGGTCGATGGGTTTGCCTAAAGACCTCGAACCCTGCTTTCAGCAGGGGCACCCACGAACAGTCAGATGGAGCCATCAAATGCCTCGTAGGATTGAATGTAAACTGTATAGCCTTGTGTACACTTACTTCGCGCCTATCTTTGAATGTGAGTCGATCACCCCCCCCTTTTTTCTCATGAAGTTGTTTCATTCAGAATTAATTTTAAACATCAGATACCTTCAGTAAGTGATCGACTCACATTCAAAGACACCCAAAACATCAGATATGCCTTGGGCCTCTTCAGATGTCTCTTTTTCTCTGGCATTCGATCATTAGTGATCGAAAGGGGCATCTATAGACACCCAAATTTTGCCCAAGGCCCGATCGAAATACCTTTCGAGAGAGGTGCAATTCTAAGCTTTTGATGACATATATGGAACCCTTAGGAACCCCCTAAAACTCTTAAGAATCTTTCCAAACCCTTAGGAATCACCCTAGATCCCTTAGGAACCTGACCCGAACCTTCAGAAATCAATCTCGACCCTTAGAACCCGTTCTGAACCTAAACCTAACCTTATCAAGAAAATGGTTGAGGAGGGGTGCATCGAAACTACCTACAACCCTCTACTATGATCGAATCTTATACCATTGAAAAGTAGAGGTCGTCAGCTTTCCAACGGTCTAAGAATCACCCCAATCGGAGGTATACATCAAATGATACGGCAAACCGAGCCCGGAGGGCATAGTGTAAATTCATGTGGGCCCCCTAGGGATTTGGCGCAACTAATAGTTGCACCAGTTATAATTTTTCCTCCCAGATTTTAAGCCTGGCGCAACTATTAGTTGCTCCAAGGTTAAAGGTGGGGCCCACCCTTGCGAACCAACTTTCAGGCACTATTTAAAACTATTTTACTATACATTTGTCTGGCGCAACTGTTAGTTGCGCCAGACATATGAATAGTAACCTCTAGATTTTACCCCAAAAATCGTGATTGGGGTTTGACTTATTGACCACCTTGTCCTTTGGCGTGTGTTTTGCTAGTTCTGTTGCACCTATTCCCTACCTATTTACAACCCTTCAAGTGGCTTAAGGCCTCACCCCATCATCCACCATTGGAGGACCTTCTCACAAATCTCAATGCTCTAAAAACTCTAGGAATCCTTAGATGTGAGATTATCTAATTGCCTAACCCATTTAGCTCCTAAGTGATCTCCTAATCCACCCATTTCCTATAAATAGGGACCCCCACCCCTTGGTTTAAGGGTTGAGAATTTTGGCCTAAGAGAGAAAGAGCTTAAAGTGAGAAGATCTTTCTCCCTTTAGTACACACTTCCCATACAAATTCCAGAATTCTAAAACCTCATTCCATTCCTTACCTTTCCTAGAAGGCCTCAAAGTTAGGTGCGTGCTATCCATTTGCCTCCCTTCTCTACCTCTTAGCTAGTAAGCCTTAGTGGTTAGAACCCCCCATTCCATACCATACAAGCCTTCAAAAGCTCATCAAAGCAAGCCAGGCAAGTCTCCTCTAGAGTGCTACACAGGCCCGAGGGCTTCAAATCTCCCCTTTCTTCTCCTATCACTTCTTTGGCTCCTCTTGTCCTCCCATTTGTGCAATTACGCCGTCGAATTTTCAGTAGGAACGGAAGGGCACAAATAGGATTTAAGGCCCATTTGGGTAAGAGGAAGCTATTTTCTTTTCTTTTACTTAATTTTTGTTTTGGCCATTAGTAGAGACAGCATTAAGCGGGTTGATCTGGTGTCTAACACCTTCCCGATCGATAACCGAATCCCCTACCCAAGAGCCTTTTGTGTGGACCAGATTTAGAGACATATTTGTGGCACTTCGGTGCTTATAAAAATGATATAGGTATCTCGGGATGCCAAAAGCTCCAGGTGGTGACTCTATATTTTTTTTGCAAGCGAGCGCATCGCCGCGACGGGATGGTCACAAATCTCACGGTTGCACACCCCCAATTAATATATCATGGTTAGAACAATTTTATCATAAACTCTCAGCACCGTGGGATGAATTAGCCATCAAAGGCTATCCAGATTTTATTAGTAAATTAGCTAAACAAGATACTTTAGGACTTAGAACATCCTTTGTCCTAAGATTAATAGCAGATAAATATTTAGAAATTAGAGCTAAGAAGCAAGTTAAGAATCAAATCACAAATTCTAACTTTGGTCATAACTGTTGTGATAAAATTCTTGGAAAATAGGATGTAATATCCCTAAAAGAAAGGGATACAAGAAAGGTTTGAAGAAGAAATAATTCAAATGGAAACCTTGGAACAAAAGAAAAAGGTTTGTTAAAAATAAAAAATATATTAAAAAGAAAAAATAGACTAAGAAAACAAATAAAACGACCATGGCTAAAAAGAAATGTCGTTGTTTTATTTGTAACGAAGAAGGACATTATGCTCCTCAATGCCCAAAACGGGAAAAAAATATAACTAAAATGATTAAATATTTAGATAAAGCAAATCTAGATGTTTATTTTGATGAAGAAATTTCAAGTGATGATAGTAGTATCATTTATGAATTAGAATCCAAAACAGACTCTGATTCTAACATAGATGGTCTAATATTTATGTTAAATATAGTCGAAACATCAGACGAAGAACACCAAATGATTACGTTGAAAGACGTAATAGGTAAAGAAATATCTTTCTCCGAAAAACAACTTCAAAAATTTGAGTAACAACAAAAACTTAATAAAGAAGATATCTATAAAATTTCTCCTTTAGACAAACTCTTGTCTAGAAGAATATTTGAAGCCTTTTCAGAAAACGCTACTGCAAAAAGCACATCTAATCTTACAGCTGCAATAATACTATTTGATAAAAAGAAAATATTACGATGGAAAAAAGAGAATCTAAAATTAAAATATATTCATATTAGTGTACTTCAAATATGCATAACAAGATTGTTCAGAAATGGTATCGATACACCTATACTAGCTGTAGTAATGGATAAAAGATTACTTAATCCTTTACAATCCTTGATTGGAGGGATTTAATCAAATTTAGCTTATGGAATGGTTTGGTTTAAACTAAAACCAATTATTTTATTTCACTTGACGACCCAAATATTGAAGACACAATAAAAATTAAAATTCAAACAAAAGGAATAGAAATGAAAGAAGATTCACATAACCTAGCCATAACTTGGCAAACAGAACATGAATTAACCTCTAAACCAATAACAAAAATGCACAAATCAGATAAAAACCTGATTGAAATATTTGAACCCAAACCATATGATTCAGAAATCTAACCAAGGTTAATAACTGGAAAGATTTACAGGTACCTACACAAAGGTTATTTGAAGATATTTTAGAACAAAAACTAAAATCTCAAACCCAGATGATTGAAATACAAGCTTCTGGAAATAATTTATATTTTAGAGATACAATGACTGTCTCTTTTAATGCTATAAAGGATGAATGGCTTCCTGTAAAAACTATTGAGTCTAGAGCATCAACATCCAATGCTCTCGATCTAACTCAAGACCAAACACATATAGCAGTAAAAAATATACAAGTTTCTATCCTACCTGGAACACAAGCTCATGAACTAAAAATAGTTCAACTTTATCATTTTCAGTCAAAAAATGTTGAAATCTTATTTTCTCCTAGTTATGGAAAAAGACGATATACATATGTCTTAGGAAATTTTATGTTTCAAAATTATAAACCATATAATTTATGTGTCTTAATGGATACTAGAGCCACAATAAGTGCTTGTCGGTACAATGCTTTGCCCTTAGACAAGTGGATAAACATTAAACATCCAATCAAAGTCAAAGGCATTGAAGGAAGAGAAACTGTTATTGAGTTAAAAGAAAAAATATTTTTATTTGGCTTAATGATAAAAAATTTATTATTCCTAAAATTTTATGTTTTTCCAACATGCATGGAGATTTCTTGTTAGGTAACAATTTCATTGCTGCCTCTTTACCAATGACCTTAACCATAGGTTCTATTGGTTTTTCTCTCAAAGAAGAACTGGTCCACATTCCACTTCTTCAAGTTCATAACTCTAAATGTCACAAAGGCTTTTCCCCCAGCAAGCATGGTGAGGTTATTACACACCTTTCTCAAACTGATTGACTTTTCACCATCCTCAAAGACAATTTTAGTGACAACCCACTAAAATTATGGCATAAATGTCCGCAGTACTGTACCAAAACTTTAAAAGATCCTAATATCATAATTAGGGTAAAACCTATGATCTATACAAAGATAGACATAGACGAATTTGAAATATAAATTAAAGATTATTAGAGAAAAAACTTATTGAATCTACAAAAAGCCCTCATTCTAGCCCTGCATTCTTAGTAAGAAATCATGCTGAAATAAAGCGAGGAAAAGCTAGAATAGTTTTAAATTACAAAAGATTAAACGAAAATTTAGAATTTGACGAATACTTTATTTCAAGAAAAGATGTTTTGATTAGTCAAATCAAAGGATCAAAATTCTTCAGTAAATTCGACTGTAAATCAGGATATTGACAATTAAAGTTAGACAATAAATCTAAACCTTTAACTGCTTTTAGTACTCTATGTGGACATTATCAATAGAATGTCATGCCATTTGGCTTGAATACTGCTTCACAAATCTATCAAAGATGAATGGATTCGATTTTTGCCCCCTATAAAGAATTTTGTGTGGTATATATCGATAATATCTTAGTGTTTTCTAAAATAAAAGAAGAACACAAAAAATATTTAAAACAAATGTGCGATATTTTCCAAAAATATGGAGTTATCCTTTCACCTTCAAAAATAGAAGTTGAAAAAGAATCAATAGAATTTTTAGGTCTTATTTTAACACATGATGGTCTAAAATTATAAGATCATATTATTATCAAAATAAAGAATTTTCTCGAAGAAGTAACTGATAAAAAATAGTTACAAAGTCTTCTAGGCTTGTTAAATTATGGAAGAAACTACTTGAAAATTTTAGCAAAAAAGGATAAATCCTTCATAAATAAATTAAAAAAGGAAATAGAATTTACATGGACAGATAAAGATAAAGATCTACTAAAATAAATAAATCAAGATATCAAAGACTGTCCTACAACTTATCTTCCAACAATCGGAGATAAATTAATCTTAGAACAGATGCTTCAGACAATTGTTGGGGATGTGTCTTGAAGGCCATTCCTGCTGAAGATTGGGAAGAAAAAGATTCTTATTAGTCTAATAGAATACAATCACGAAAATCACCGTTAACAAAAAAGATACAAAGTAAAGAAAAATTATGTAGTTATAATTCTGGAAAATTTAAACCAAATGAACAGAATCATATTATATTTGAAAAAGAATTATTAGCAATAAAACTTGCTCTTAAAAGATTCCATATTTATCTCGCTCCTGAGGTTTTTATTGTCAGAACTGATAATAAATCAGTTCGTAACTTTTTAATTAATAAAAAAGAGATATTAGATGGAAGAAGACTAAAATGGTATAATCAAATAGCTCTGTATACTTTTGAAGTTGAACATGTTAAATGAAGTACTAATGTTTTGACTGATTTTTTAAGAAGAGATCCAAGTTTAAACCACTAACCAAAGTGGGCATATCTATTGTAGGAAGAAGATTGATGTTATCACTAAACCAGTGGATTTTACTCTGTAAACGATAGAAGATGACAGAAGAAGGAAACTCCTCTTCTCAACCACCTCGAAACATAAGAAAACCTTATGTGGGAAAAACCTTTGTTGGAAAAACTTATGTTGTGTTAAGAGGCCACCAACTCGGACTATATACCTCTTTCTTAGCTTGCCAAAAATAAGTTACCAACTTTTCAAACTCTCTTTACCAAGTTCACGATGATTTTAATGAAGCTAAATCAGCTTTTACTTTGTATCAAATAGAACAATCACAATATTTGCTAGAACAAACTAGCATCACGATAAATAATGTTCTTGATTTCTATAATCCTGGAATAAGTCCAGAACTTTATCACGAGATTAATGGAGCTTGGAAATGCCAATTTCTGAGTGATAAGAAATAGTTCAGGTGTCACATGAGCAACCTCTCTCATAAAATCCATGAAAAAAAACAAAAGATAGAAAAGCTACAAGATAGTTTGAATGCCCTTGTTAAATCCATAGCATGGGATTCTGAAACATTCGCAGAAAACTTCTCTCTTGAAAAAATCAATCACTTTTTAGAATTAGTAGATCTTATGGATTAAAACTATTCAGACCCCATTTTTCACAAATTAAAAAGGATTTCTTTGTTTGAAAAATAAACATTCTACCATGTGATATCAGTAAACCCTTGATAGCACAAAATGAAGATCAAGAGTTTAAGATTAAACAGATCTTAATGGATAATTATAACATAGCTCAATGTTATGAAGATTTCCTTCCAAAGTTGCTAGTTTATACGAAAAATCCCATGTATAATCTAGAAGAATGTCTCGATTGGGGATTAGTAAAACAACTAAACTTTCCCGATTATCCTATCAATAAATTTCCGATGATCAAAATAATGGTCTATCATCTCACCAAAAATCCTAATCATACTGTTTACTATACATTTTGGATCACAAGCACAATTGGATGGAGAACGAAAGAAAAATTTTATCAGCCGTATCAAATTTGATTTTTAGATAAAACAAAAGACTACGAGCTTGATGAAGTCGAAGACCCCATGGCTAAAGCAAGCATCATGTCCATCAATCCAAAATCCTATTGGATTCGTTCTCTTAACACATTCTCTTCAATGGAAAGGTAAATCCGTGCTATCGATAATCAATTCAACATATCGGATGGTCAGAGATTTTCACTACAATTTTACCAATTGAATATATGAGGACTCAAGAGCAAAAAGTTGAAGCAACTTCATTATTATTAAAGTTTGATTCTCGAAAAGATCTTGACCTCCCGAAGAATCTCGAGATCGAAATGATGATGCTCGAAGAAGATGAGATGCAAGACAGCTATGATCATCATAATCCTACCTCAGAAGATTCGGTTTTCTATCACAATCTGGAAAATTGTATGGAAGCATAGTGAACCACACCACTACCACCAGTAGCAAGAACGACTCCAGTGCATCCAGGACACGTTGCTACGCAGAATCTTCAGCCCATTATCTTTCTTGAATTAAAAAGTAAGACATGCTTTAAAAAAAGAGAAAGCATCTTTACTATTGAAAAAAGTAGTTTGTCCAAATGTGTGTATACTTTGAAAAAAGAGAAAGCATCTTTACTATTATAAAAAGTAGTTTGTCCAGATGTGTGTGTAATGTATCAAAGAAAGTCTATTTAAGGGCATATCTCACCCTTGTTGTAGACATCAATTTTTAGGAAAGAAATCCACAGTGTTGTAAATGGTATCAGGGCCAAGTTTAAGTGTTAGAGTTTGGTATTAGCATTGGCGTCTGTAGTGGTGTTACCAGTCATTGTAAGTATGTAATGGAACCAATAGATGTTATTATCTTAAATGTATTTATTGTTATATTTTATTTTCTTTTTATCATAATATTGGTTATGTATCTCCTTTGGGAGTATATCAAAATATAAAAAGAAAAAAAAAATTTAAAAATAATAAGAGTATTTTTTATTTTTACAAAATATTTCAGTCAACTTATTTGATATAAAACCCATATACTTATTGTTTGGTAAAGCCTATATCCCTTCAAAGACTTTGATAGCTGTACAAGCTTTTCGTCTATTTGGGAGCCGATTTAGGCGCCAACCATACATTAAGCGATTTTAAGTACCTGTATAAAATAATATGGCAGAAACATCTAGTAAAAATTTAGAAATACCTATTGACTGTATAAGTTCTTGGACAAATAAAAACCAAGACGATTATAGGCATATATTTCATATAGAAAAAAATTCTGAATATAATATGCATATAATAAGTGGTTGTATAAATAGTCTATTAGATATGACAGGCACTTGGTTAAAGAAAATATATAAGAAACAAGACGATATGGAAATACAACTATATGCTATTCACAATAAAGCAATGATAAATAAAGAAAATATTTTGGCCTTACGCAATTAATTAATTTGAATTTAAAAGAAGAAACCAAATCAAAAATAGAAAATCTAATAACCAAATTAGAGCAGTTAGATTTAGAAAAACAAAAAGATGAATATTCGAATACCTGATTATTCTACTGAACTGATGGAATTGATGAAATCAATACCGATGGCATTTGTGTCTTACAAGAAAATATTGAATATAATTATCAAGAATACTTGAATGTAAAAGAAATCATCGAGTATTGGCAACATTTATATATGGATGAAACTCTTCCGGTTGAAGATAGAAACAATATCATTTCTCAAATAAAAGAAGTTTCTTTAAAACATGAACCTCTTTTAACATACTTCCAAAACCAGGAATTAAATGAAGAATCAGAAACTGATACAATGAATATAACTTCTGATCACTCAGATGCTTCTTTAGATCTGAGTGAGTCACAAACTCCTCTGACTCCTAGAAAGAGAAAAGCTGAAGAACCATTAGAGGAATTTGAAAATTTAGAAACATATTTAAAAACATTAACTCTTGAAGAACAAAAAGAATATCTAAAGCATCATATTCATATGAATGATGGCAGTTCTTCATCCGGAGTAAAAGATGAGGAAATCCCAAATCCTATAAATAATAGAAGAGACGATTTGAACAAATAAAACATAGCTTAAGATGGTACATATATAGATTTAGCCAATGTTGCTTTTAAAGATCAAGAAAAAGTAATTGACAATTGGGCACAATCCATGTCCATAGTAATTACAAGCCAAAAAGCCGTTTGGTCCAAAGAAAGATTTCTTGACTATATTGCAACAACACTTCAAGGTGATGTTTTGCAATGGTTAAAATAATGAAAAAAATCCAATGATGGTAAAATGCAAAAACATCATTATTAGGAAGTTTTAATAATCTTGATGATATCTTAAAACACTTTACGATAATCATTAAAAAATATTTTTGTGGTTATACAGGTGAACAAAACCTAAAAGAAGATGCAATATATATTTTATCAAAATTAGAACTATACAATATTTGCCAATATCAAGAATATTGCAACACTTTTAAAAAATATTATTATCAATTGGAACCCCCAATTAATATATCATGGTTAGAATAATTTTATCATAAACTCCCAGCACCGTGGGATGAATTAGCCATCAAAGGCTATCCAGATTTTATTAGTAACCATGATATATAGCAGATAGGTGTTTAGAAATAAAAGCTAAGATTAATAGCATATATCATGGTTAGAACAATCTTAGAACATCGTTTGTCCTAAGATTAATAGCAGATAGATGTTTAGAAATTAAAGCTAAGAAATAAGTTAAGAATCAAATCACGAATTCTAACTTTGGTCATAAATATTGTAATAAAATTCTCTATGAAAATTGGAAAATAGGATATAATATCCCTAAAAGAAAGGGATACAAGAAAGGTTTGAAGAAGAAAAAATTCAAATGGAAACCTTGGAACAAAAGAAAAAGGTTTGTTAAAAATAAAAAATATATTAAAAAGAAAAAATAGACTGAGAAAACAGATAAAACGACCATGACTAAAAAGAAATGTCGTTATTTTATTTGTAACGAAGAAGGAAATTATACTCCTCAATGCCTAAAACGGGAAAAAAAATATAACTAAAATGATTTAATATTTAGATGAAGAAAATCTAGATGTTTATTTTGGTGAAGAAATTTCAAGTGATGATAATAGTATCATTTATGAATTAGAATCCGAAACAGACTCTAATTCTGACATAGATGATCTAATATTTATGTTAAATATAGTCTAAACATTAGACGAAGAACACCAAATGATTACGTTGAAAGACGTAATAGGTAAAGAAATATCTTTCTCTGAAGAACAACTTTGAAAATTTGAGTTACAACAAAAACTTAATAAAGAAGATATCTATAAAATTTCTCCTTTAGACAAACTCTTCTTTAGAAGAATATTTGAAGCTTTTTTAGGAAACACTACTGTAAAAAGCGCATCTAATCTTACAGCTAAAATAACACTGTTTGATAAAAAGAAAATATTACGATGGAAAAAAGAGAATTCAAAATTAAAATATATTCATATTAGTGTACTTAAAATATGCATAATAGGATTGTTCAGAAATGGTATAGATACACCTATACTAGCTGTAGTAATGGATAAAATATTACCTAATCCTTTACAATCCTTGATTGGAGGGATTCAATCAAATTTAGCTAATGGAATGATTTGGTTTAAACTAAAACCAAATTATTTTATTTCATTTGATGACCCAAATATTAAAGACACAATAAAAATTAAAATTCAAATAAAAGGATTAGAAATGAAAGAAGATTCACACAACCTAGTCATAACTTGGCAAACAGAACATGAATTAACCTCTAAACTAATAACAAAAATGCACAAATCAGACAAAAACCTGATTGAAATCTTTGAACCCAAACCATATGATTCAGAAATCTAACCAAGGTTAATAAACTGGAAAGATTTATAGATACCTACACAATAGTTATTTGAAGATATTTTAGAACAAAAATGAAAATCTCAAAGTTGCCAGCGTGCAGTCCTCCTAGTGAGGGCCGACTTTTCGAATAGGTACTTTAATGGATCCCTGTGTGTTAGGAGTAGAAATGCTTGGGATAACAAGTAGTGGCGGAGCCACTGTGTGGCCCACATGAGAGCCAAGCATGCTTTCTCCATATGAGAATAGCGCGTCTCGTAATCGGTGAACTTCTTACTCAGGTAGTAGATGGCCTGCTCTCTTTCTGTCTCATCATGCTATCCTAGGACACATCCCATCAAAACTTCCATCGTGGAGAGATACATTAAGAGGCTCTTCCTGGCTTGGGTGGTACTAATACTGGAGGGTTGAGAAGGTAGCCCTTGATTTTATAGAATGTCGCTTGACAGTAGTCGTTCCATTCAATAGGAGAATTTTTCCTTAGCAGCTTGAAAATCGGTGTGCAGATAGGAGTGAGCTGTGCAATGAATCGACTGATGTACTATATCCTGCCCAAGAAACCTCTGACCTCGTTTTTGGTAAATGGTCATGGCATTTTCGTGATGGCCTTTTCCTTGACCGAGTCAACCTCGATACCTCTCTTAGTGACGATGAATCCTAGCAACTTTCCTAACGTGACACCGAATGCGCGTTTCTGAGGATTCAGACCAAACCTATATTTTCTTAGCCTCTCAAACAGCTTTTGATGGTTTACTAGATGGTCACTTTGTTTCGATGACTTGGTGATCATGTCATCGACGTACACCTCAATTTCTTGGTGCATCATGTCATGGAAGAGTGCCATTATCGCTCTCTGATACATTGCACCAGCATTCTTTAATCTGAATGGCATGACTCGGTAGCAAAAAGTGCCCCAAGGAGTGATAAATGTTGTCTTCTCTCGGTTTGCCTCTACCATCCTGATCTGATTGTATTCAGAGAATCCGTCCATGAAGGAGAGCATCCCGTGCTTAGTAGTGTTATTGACCAAGATGTCGATGTGCGATAATGGGAAGTCATCTTTCGGGCTTGCCTTGTTCAGGTATCTGAAATTAATGCACATGCGGACCTTTCCATCCTTCTTTGGTAGTGGAACAATATTGGCTAACCACTGTGGGTATTTAGAGACTATAAGAAATCCTGTATCATACTGCTTGATGACATCATCTTTCACTTTCAACATCCACTCGAGTCAGAGTCGCCTCAATTTCTGCTTGACTGGCTTGATATTAGGGTGGAGTGGCAGCTCATGCTCGACCAAATCGGTGTCCAAACCAAGCATGTCCTCGTATAATCATGCGAAGACGTCTTGATACGACCGAAGGAACTCAATCATACTTTTTCTTTCCTCGAGAGATAACGATGTTCCGATCTTAGTGATTCTAGGAACCTCCTCGGTCCCTAGATTGACATCTTCTGTTTCCTCAATAATGGGAGTAGGGTCATGCTCAAAGTTGGCAAACTGCTCAAGGAGTTCATTGGGGAGCTCCTCAGTAGGGATTTCTTCATCCGGACTCATGACCCCTACCTCTTCTTGTATTTCTACAAGAAATGGGTCGATTTCACGTGGGATGAGCTTTTCAATCAAGGCATCATTTTCTTTAACTTTATTCAGAATTTTAAGACAATATCTTCGAATTTTGTATTTTTTCTATGTTTTTGAGATTTTCGTTTTCTCCAAAAATAGGCCCTTGGCGAAGCGATCTCCTATATATATATGGTGTTGCCTACCAAGGGCTTATCTCACTTTTTATAGGTTATTTTTTTTTTAGAAATGGGTGTCGTATTTCAGGCCACTCGCCACTTCTAGAGTTTGGCGCATAGACGCCCAATTTCATACCTGTGGTACCACTCCTTTACCTATTTGGATGGAGGGGCTTGGCTGATATGATTCTTCGGAGTCAGCCTCCATCATGTTGATCATGGGTTCGTCTTGGAGTCTGTCCTCAAATGTCAACAAAGTCCTATGGTGGTTTACCATAGGGGGAGATTGTGCAGGTATGGAACACTCTTCCTCAAAAAGGGACAGAGCAGCTAAGTCTATTTCCAGGTTGGGAGGGAAAATTCGGAGATTGGTGAGGTGGACAAGGGCCGCGGGTTTGTGTGGGGTTAATTGTGTTGCCCCATTCTGATCGATCTTTACAATTCTCGTGCTCACAAAGGTATTTCGGATGTGAGGCCTAGGACGGGACTCCTCTTCCAAATTGATTCCCCGAGCTCTTGCTGTAGCAATGGTTAGGGCTTTCTCCTTAGCCTCTCGGACCTCCTCTTCTGTGAGCTTGTAGCCTAACCTAAATCTAACATTGTAGACACCCAAATTTGGCCCAAGGCCCGATCGAAACACCTTTCGAGAGAGGTACAATTCTGAGCTTTTTATGGCATGTATGGATCCCTTAAGAATTACCCTAGATCCCTTAGGAACCTACCCCGAACCTTTAGAAACCAATCCCGACCCTTAGAACCCATTCCGAACCCTAAACCTAACCTTCCCGAGCAATAGATAAAGAATGGTATACTAGGACTAGCTGAGGTCTTCTACTGATATCAAATCATATACCATTGGAAAGAGGGCTTCTCCAGCTTTCCAACGGTCTAAGAATTGCCCCAATCGGAGGTATACTTCAAAAGATATGGCAAACCGAATCCCAGGGGCCAAAAAGGTAAAACCATGTGGCTCCCCTAAGAATTTGGCACAACTAATAGTTGCGCCAGGTATAAATTTTGCCTAGTGCAATAGTTGCGCCAGGCCAATCTTCCCAGGATTTTAGCCTGGCGCAACTAATAGTTGCTCCAGGTTAAACAGTGGGCCCCACCCCTGTGAGCTCACTTCCAGGCATTATTCTTCATTGTTTTACTGTACATTTGCCTGGTGCAACTATTAGTTGCGCCAGGCATATGAACAGTAACTGTTGCATTTTGCCCCGAATTTCATGATTGGGGTTTGACTTATTGACCACCTCAACCTTTGGGGTGTGTTTTGATAGTTCTGTTGCACCCATTCCTTACCTATTTGCAACCTTCCAAGTGGCCTAAAGCCTCACCCCATCATCCACCATTAGAACCACCTTCACACCTTTTCAAGCCCTCAAAATCCTGGGAAACATTAGATTTGAGATTACCTAATTGCTAACCCCAATTAGCATCTAAGTAGCCTCCTAATCCACTCTTTTCCTATAAATAGAGCCCCCCACCCCTTGGTTTAGAGGTTGAGAGATTTGCTTAAGAGAGAAAGAGCTCAAAGTGAGAAGTTCTTCCTCCCTTTTGTGCACTATTTTCACCCAAATTCTGGATTCTCCCAACCTCATTTCAAGCTTATTCTTGCATCTAAAACCCTTAGCCTAGGTGTGTGTGATCCCCTAGCCTCCCTTCCCTACCTCTTAGCTTTAAGTCTTAGGAGTTAGAACCTCGTTTTCCACCATACAAGGCCTTCAAGAGCCCATCAAAGCAAGCCACGCAAGGCTCCTGTACGGTGCTACAAGGGCCCGAGAGCTCCAGCTCTCCCCTTTCTTCTCCTATCTCTTCCTAGCTCCCTCCATCCTCCCATTTGTGCCATTATGCTGCCGATTTTCGGTAGGAACAAAGGAGCACAAATAGGATTCTAAGCCCTTTTGGACAAGAGGAAGCTATTTTCTTTGCTTCTACTTCATTTTATTTATGGCCATTAGTAGAGACCGCGTTAAGCGGGTTGATCGGGTGCCTAACACCTTCCCGATCGATAACTGAAGCCCCTACCCAAGAGCCTTTGGTGTAGACCAGATTCAGAGTCATATTTTTAGCACTTAGGTGCTCATAAAAATGAACTAGGTTTCCCGGGACACCGAAAGCTCTGGGTGGCGAATCTATATTTTTTCGATGGAGAGCGCATTATCGTGACGGGATCGTATCGATTCTCACGGTTGCACAGATGGCGACGCTGCTGGGGAGTAGCTGTTAAGACCTGAAAAGTACCACTTTTCACCCCTTAACTTAACTTGTGATTAGACCCTTAGCCCTTTAATAAATGTTTATTAAGCTATTTTTGTAGGTAATAAATAGCAGTGCAATAAGGCCATAAATCCTGCTAAGGAACCCATGATTGGCACCAGAAGTCCCTTAGAAGAATGAGCCATGAATCCAGACCTGAGGTTAGCCTCACGCAGCTGACAAAGCTCCAAAGGATTCAGGAATTTAGGCTTTGCGCAGTCCCCGCTACGTTCCCCAAGACTTCTCGAGAAGTTCTCGCACAGTGGAGTGATAGGAGAGCTTCGGGAAAGTTGTCGCACAGCTGCCGCCCAGTTGCCACGAGATACAAAGCATCAAAGGACCCTCGCGCAGCTCAGAAACTATTAAAGCCTCGTGAGGATCCTCGCGAAGATCCATTGGAGTGATGCTCGCACAGTTCCTGCGCTATTCCAACCCAACCTCGCAAAGCTCAATCCAGCGAGAGAGCACCATCCTCGTGACAGCTGAAGCTTCAGAGTTAAACTCAACCACGTGAAGAACAGAGCTAACACTCGACGAGTCTGGGAAACGATGGCTACCTAGTGAAGCTCTGAACTTTAACCTTCCATCGCTTCAGCAGAGGACTTTCTGGGAATTTCTAAGGATTAGGGCACGCACTCCCATGCTCAAATCTCCATGCATGCACCCTGAGGCATCCAAGGAACATTATTCGGCCACGTGGCATCGTTAAAATTAGGGTTTTCTAACCCTAATGCGTCGCAACACCACTGCTATTTAAACCCAAACTTGGTTTAGGTTTAGGAGCTCAGACTTTATCACTGATACGGGATCTGAGATCATTTTCTTTTCTATTCTTCTGTAGTTGTAAGTAGTTTTCCTTTTTCTTTTACTTTTTCTCCATAGTCTAGCACTTGCTTGCTATACCTTTGTATGTATTTTTGAACTAGTTTAATGGATGTTTTATAATAGGATATGTACTTTTATGAGATGTGTGCGAATGAGAGTTGCTCTGTGCAAGGCTGCTGCCTTATGATCCGCCATTGCTTTGGCTGTGATTCAAAGCAATGGAGGACTGATTCTAAGGATCCATTCAGATCCAAGTGACCTGTTTGTCTGGACTATCATGGTCTGATACAGCCTTAGCCCCACCACAGGACCCACTAGATCTAAAATCCCCATGGGAGCCTGAGCTGGTAGCCTTGTGACCATGGTGGTGGTAGCAATATTACTGTTCTGTTTTGGACTCTATGAGGAGAATAACCTCTGGGATAGTCTGTGACCATTCAAGTGGACAGGCTATAGCCTTAGGGTGAAGCCAATCCTTAGGATCCAAGATGGATTCTTCTTCTCTACACATGTGCTTGTAGCCTTGTGGGAGATTGTACAGAGGTAGACTCCCCTATATTTGTATAGACCCACCATCAGATGTTAGATCTGATCTAGTTATGGAGATTATAGGCTTGTGACTGGACCATTGTAGTCTCACTCAAGCAATGGACAGCTAGATCGAAGGTTGTACTCAATCCCTTGCTGGTTCAATGTGTCTAGGTTAACATGGTCTTATACAGCCCTAGCCCCACACATAGAGCTTTAGAGGTTGAGGTTCCATATGGATTCTTGAGCTTGTAGCCTGGATGAAGTAGTGCCTACAATGATTAACTTGTTTTGACCCATCTCTGAACTGTGGTTCCCCTATGGGATAGTCTGTGACCATTTGAGTGGACAGGTTATAGCCTTAAGGGATTGGATCATGGCACAGAGATGGGTTAGATTCTTTCTCCTTAGTGGTGATAATGTAGCCATTGGGCAGGATTTTTATAACATCAGATCTGACTCTGAGTTACAAAACTCCTCTGATCTGGACCCAATAGCATACTTCTCACCCTTTTATTTTCCCACACTCCATCCATCTTCTGAACCATTTATGTAGTTAATTCATTAGGCTACCTTAGGATATTTAGAATAAGTGACCCTAAACTCCCTTCCTTTTAGGACTGCCAGATCTGTAGTCAGATCTGGAGGGGCTACTAGAGATGGCTCCCTTGGAGCCGTAGATCATCTTTCCCTGTGGGACAAACTCTTACTTATCAAAACTTGCTACAATGGACCCTGTATCTTGCAGGTCTAGGATTTCTCAGTTGTGCTAATTCCATCCCCTATTTTACTTTGATTTTAAATTACTTTTACCACCAACAAATAAAGTAAGCACACTGGGATTCGCAACAAGTTTTTGGCGCCGTTGTCGGGGATAAGATGATCTATTAGTAGACCCTTAGTTTTTTTATTTTTGGTATTCTTTGTAGCTGTGAATAATTGATACTGCTGATGTAATTTTGAATCTTTCTTGTAGATCTAGACAGCAACAGAGAAGGACAGTGGACTGCATTTGGAGATTAGCTACCTCTGTTTGCAATTCTCTAACCTTTAAAACTCAGCCTAGTTTCTTTGAAAATTCCATAGCAGTTATTTAGTATAGTTGTAAATTTATGTTTTCTTAAAATAGCTGTAAATTTGTTAGAAAATTCTTTGAGTCAAGTACAATGTGCCGGCAAGGAGTTTTCCCTGCTGGTGGTGTGTTTGTATGCTAGGTAGGAGATCTCTTAGTCCTACTTTAGAGCCTTCCAACCCTGAGCTAGAAAGGGGTAGAAGGCTTAGAAGGAACAGGTACACCACAGTAGAGCCCCCAATTGAATCTGAGACAGTAGCCATGGGTGAAGAACAACCCAGAACTCTCAAGGAGTTGAATGCTCCAGATGACTATAACTCTCCATTTAGCATTCAATTCCCTGATGTTCAAGGGACCTATGAAATTAAAACTTCAATCATCCAGATGGTGCCCTCTTTCCATGGGCTTAGCAAGGAAGACCCTTACAAGCACATTGACCAGTTCTTGGCCTTGTGCACCACATTCAATATCGCTGGTTTGGGACCAGAGGCCACTAGACTCAGGTTCTTTCCCTTCTCTCTGAAGGATAGGGCTAGTACCTGGTTGGCTACTCTTCCCAACAATGGCATCACTTTGTGGAAAGACCTACAGACCAAGTTCCTGACAAAGTTCTTCCCTGAGACCAAAACTAGCCAGTTGAGGAAGGAAATTCTTGCTTTTGCCCAATCCCCAACTGAGGATTTTAATCAAGCCTGGGATAGGTTTAAGGAAATGCTTAAACAATGCCCCACCACAAGATCCAGTGGCGACAAAGCTTCTACAATGGGATTGATGAGAAAAATAGAGATATGGTTGATGCCTCTTGTGGTGGAACCTAAATGCACAAGACTGCTGATGAGGCATGAGAATTGTTTGAAATAATCAGTGAAAATGCTTTTCAAAAGCTATCCCTGGTAAGAACTAGTCAGGAGTCTGTGTCAAAAGTGGGGCCTTCTGCATTGTCAAGAGGAAAAGTTTATGAGGTGTCTGGGAATAACAATCTGCAGCTGCAAATGGCAAACCTCTCAGAGAAGTTTGACAAATTACTGATTGTGATGCAACCCAGAAGGGCTGCTCAAGTGGTGGAGGCATGTCTGATATGCTAGTCCCCACAACACACAGTAGAGGAATGTCCATCTGCAGGGTAATATCCTGAATTGGTATTAGAACATGCTGCTGCTGCGCAATCTTTTGGCCAGCAACAATCTGGTGGCTACAACAGACAGCCATTTGGATACCAGCACCAAAATGCTAGTTACCAATGGAGAGACCTCCCAAATCTGAGGTGGAGGCAAGACAATTATATGCAGCCCCAGCAAATGTTGGCCTTACCCCAAAGGCCACAGCAGCAGTTCAATCAGGGATATGCCCCTAGGTCTAATTTCCAACACCAGCAGCAGCCCCATCAGCAACAAAATCAATTGGTCTTACCCCCATCTCAACCCAGAAATACTTCTTTCGAGGACTAGGTCTTGACCTCACTGCAAAACTTGGGGTCCGTGGCTGAGACTGTGAATTCTCATGGTCAGAGCATAAAGAAGATGGATGAGCAAATTGGCCAACTAGCGAATGCCTTAGCTAAAAGAGAGGAGGGGAGGTTACCCAGTCAGCCAGTGGTTAATCCCAAGGGCCAATTTTTTATTGGTGAAGGATCCTCAAACCTTGAGGGGCAGGGGGAACTTTCATTAAATTGATTCACAAAACTGTGCATCGTGTATGTTATGTATTTTAGTATGGTTCATTTTTTTTTTCTGTTTATAGGAATTTCTATTGATCTTGTCGAAGTCTGAGTGTATATGACCTGAAAATTCTTCTGCCTGCTTTGCTTCTTGTCCCCTTTGAATTGATGATTTTGAGTGAATGAATGATGATTATACTGTTTTGATAATGAGAATGCTTTTTTTGGATATGAGGTTTTGATTAAGTGCTTTTTGAGTAATTGCATGATTAATTGTTGGGAAAGCATGGAGAGTCCTGTTTAGAATGACTAAAGGTGTCCTTGGACGAGAGCATATGAGAGAATCAACCCACAAAACAAAGGTCAAAGGTTGACTAGTGGGAGTGTGATTTTTTGACTCTGTTTAAGTCGTCGCGAGGTTCTGAAGATTTGGCTTGGCTTCCTCTCGCGCAGGTCATAAGGAACTATTCTGCTTAGTTGCCACGAGTTTCAAACGTAGTTGTGTGGGCTTCCTCGCGCAGTTTAGATGAACATCCAATCTCGCGACCCACTCATTTCTATCCAGCGAGCAGATAATTTTAAAGTGCACCAAGCCTCGCGATATATATAATCCAACCTCGTGTTGCTTTCCTTTTCTGTTTTCTCTTTCTTCTCTAGCCAGTAAAACCCTAGCTCTGACTCCCATTAATCTCTCTCCTCTAGCATCCTTTCTACAGTCCTCCATTCACCTTCAAATTCTGGGGATTTGCTCCTAGAGCCTCCATCACCAGTTGCCCTCTGATAGGAGCTCTCGCGGTCTTTCGTGCATCAGATTGAACAGAACCCTAAGTTTTAGGGTAAGACTCAGCTCTCAATCTTTTCTTTTCATTTTTCAAACTACACATTCACAGAGGAGAAGTTCAATGGCCCCTAAGGGCGCACCTGTGAAAAGAGCAAGGGATAAGGCTCCCGTGGAGCCCACTCCCAAGAAGGCCAAGTCCTCAAAGGCGCCGCAAAAAGGGAAAGAAGTGGTTCAGGAAGTGGCTGAGCTAACACCTGATTACTCTACACCCTCTGAGCTCCTGCCTCCCATTCCCTTGGAGCCTGAAGCTGTTTTTGACCTATCTTTCTTTGAAACGGAACCTCTGTCAGCCCCTGCCATTGAGTTCATGCTGGTTTGACCCCTCTTGTAAGCTATCCCTGCACTAGCCTACCCTAGACTAGTGCAACTCTTTTACCAGCACATTAGGGCTAGACCAGACCAACATGGGCAGCCAGGCCTCCTTGTGTTAGTTGACAATTTTGAAATGTTACTCAGCCTTGAGTTGATTGCTGAAGTGATGGGCATCCTTGCTATCTTTGACCCCAACTGTGGATATGACCCCCTTGTGAGTGCCCCCATTGATACCATTGCACAGGCCCTTACCAGAGGATTGAAGGCCACAGGGGATTCCATTAGGAGAAGAGACCTGGACCCTAAACTTCTGTTCATTGATCAAGTTCTGCGGAAGAACATTTATTGTGTCGGCCATCAGCAGGAGAGGAGGACCCCTATTGCTGATGTTGTTTATTCCTTTTCTATGGGTCACGGTTTTCATGCTACAAGGTTAATTTTTGAAGCAATGAAGGATGTGATGGTGAAGCTAGGACAGAAAAAGAAGCCCCACACTCTCCCCTATGCAAGACTCATTACCAAATAACTTTTGAGGGGGGGTACAAGATACCAATGGGAGAATTAACTGATGACCTCACCCCTACAACTTTTGCAAAGAGGCAATGAGGGATCAGCAGGAGTCTAATAGATCCCCAAAAGAAGAAGAAAAAGGTTGAGGCTCAGGTTGCTACAGAGCAAGGAGTAGGAGCTGCTGCTGCAAAGGCCACCCCTGCTCCCAAAAAGATGGTTAGAGCACCTACTCTAAAGAAGGTGGTGGAAGCTCCTGTCAGCTCTACTACTGTAGCAGTCCCTCCATCCACCACACCTCCTATTCCAGCCCTCCCTGTCCCTCCATCAGTTCCTTTGCCTATTCCCTCTTTTCCTTTTCCTCTTTTGTCTCCCTTATCCATGCCCTCACGTTTCTCTGAGATTAGTACTATTGAGGACATTGTCCCCCATGACCGCCCTTTACCTTCACCTACCTTACCTCAATTCCCAGCCCCAATTCCTCCATCACCAGCACAGAACCCTGACAGCCCTCCCCTGATATCCTACCTAAAAAGGA
This sequence comes from Chloranthus sessilifolius, assembly GCA_021018995.1. Taxonomy (NCBI): domain Eukaryota; kingdom Viridiplantae; phylum Streptophyta; class Magnoliopsida; order Chloranthales; family Chloranthaceae; genus Chloranthus; species Chloranthus sessilifolius. Next base: position 147,844,235 of record CM037584.1, on the reverse strand, counting down.
AGACCACAACCTCTACCATTCCCTCACAAACACACCCTACTCTTTGTACAACCATTGCAACCATACACATTGACCCAGCCACCATCCCAGCCATCCCTACTTCACCTCCACTCACAGACCTTGACTTTAACCTCGCCACTACTTTTAGATATCAGGCCTTCATGACTACATTGGTTGACACCATGCCAACCCATGATATCCCTCTCCCAGATTCCCCACTTCCTTCCCCACATCACTCACCAGACCCTCCATCTCCTCCTCCTACAACCTTCCATCATGCCCCTGCTTCCCCTTTCCCACCGATTCCCTCTTCTTCTCATACTCCACCCCAACCAAAATCAGACACACTTACCCATATCCTTTTCCTAATACATGACATTCAGACCCAACTATCAACCACAACACATACCCAAGACCAAATGCAGACTGACATCACCAACATCAAATCCACCCTTCAAACATTGACAAAACCACCCATCTCTGCACAACCACCTCCTACCCCATAAATCCAGTCCCCTTCCACCTCTGACTCCACAGTGCAACCAGATCTTTCTCCCATTGACTTAACTACAACCCTCACCCTCCAAGACACCATACCCCACCACTCCTTCCCCACTCTACCTATCCTTCCCCCACTCATATTACCTCCACCACAATTTACCAACACTTCCACCCAAACAGACCCCATTCCTTTCCCATCCACATTTTCCATCCACCCACACACACTTTTGGCCCCATCAGTTCCTTTCATCCCATTCACTATCCCCTATTACCCTTCCTTAGCTCCACCCACTTCCATTGCATCCACTTGATTTTCTTTTCCACCCATGTCCTCCATTCCACCTCTCATATTACCACCTCCTAGATTCTCTGACAACTCGACTCAAACAGACCCAGAACATTTTGCCCAGCCCCCACATGTGAATGTCCTCCCTACCACCATTACTCCAGCCCTCCAGGACCCATCACCTTCAATTTCTTCCACTCCCTTTCTACCTATCCTACCAAGACATTCCTATTACACTCCTCCTTACTTTGCCCTCCTCCATGCCATGAGGGGCAATGCCTACATCAAGAGGGATGTTCTCAGGGGAATGGCCCAACTTAGACAATCCATTGAGTACCCTTTGCTGTAGAAGTTGAGTGACCTGAAGCTTGCCCACAGAGAGAAGCTGGTAGGTATTTCACGGGGGTGGGAGAAAATTTTGGAGACCCTCAATGAGAAAAAGTCTGCGGCAACTTACTACAAACTGAATGCGGAGATGGAGAAAGCCAATGCCGAACTAGAGAAAAAGAGAGCTCGGATGTATGAAAAGAGACTTAACAATGCTCAGGAGATCCACAGGCTCACTAAGGGTCTTTCTGATGCCAAACTCCTCTATGCTGAAAAGGAGATTGAAATTTTGCAAAAAAGGATTGCATCTCTATTAGGCCAACCAATTCAGGCCACCCCTCTTGCTACAGCACCCCCTGAGGCCCCACCTTCCACACACCTCAGACAATCTTCTTCCATTCCCCCTGCTCCTACATCTACATCTCCTCCTCCTACACCTCCTACTCAAGTACCTCCACCACCTCCTGCTCCAGTGCCTCCCCCTACTAAATCTCCTACACCCAAGAGAAAAAGGGTTGCTTCCACGAAACCTTCTCCCTCCAAAAGAGCCACTGCTGCTCAAAAAGGGAAAAAGCCTGCACCTCCATCCCCACCCCCAAAGGTCACCAGAGCTTCTGCTCAGGATGACCCCCATGGTCGGTTACTTTCCAAAGATGAACGCAGAAAGGCTGCTGCAGCCCTTGGATTGGATCCCACTGCTCTTTTTCCCTCTGATCCAAAGTCTGACTCTGCACCACCTATGGATCCAAGTGCTAAAAGTCCTGTTGCTCCTCCTTCATCAGACCCTGCTGAGCAAACTTATCCTCAGAGAAGGAAAGTTACAGCTAAGAGGACTACTCACACAGCTGCCTCTATAAAAATTGAAAAAGAACCCAATCTGAGGAGGCACCACCACTAAACCAGCAAGATAAAGGCAAGAGCCCAGTTGTCCCTCCTAAGCCAGAAAAAGTAAAATCTCCTCTTATTCCCTGTCAGACTCAGCAAGGGCAAGGCCCAAAAGGGAAGAGCCCAAAAGGGAAGAGTCCCAAAGGAAAAAGTCCTATCAAATCACCTAAGCAAATCACAGACAAATCCCCAGTGATCCCTCCTGCACCAAAGGCCCCCAAAATGAGAGTGAGGGCACCAAAAGCTCCAACCATGCCCAAAATTGCAGCCCAAAGAAAGGAAGAGAGGGAACGAAAGAAACAAGAGGAAGAGGCTCTCCTTCGAGAGCATGCCAAGAAGATGGGTTGGGACTGGCATTGATTCAGGCTCCGATTAGCTTGTACCTAGGATTTTTCTGTTTCTGCATTATCTTTTTCTCCTGTTGTTTTTCATTTTGTATATTTCTCTCTTATAATAGATCTTCTTCTTTTGTCATTGCTATTTTTCTTTGTCTTGTGTCTGTTTTGCTCCATGTTATTTCCTTTTATTTTGCCATTAATAAATCTGCTGCACACCCACCTTTGAATCAATGGGGACACTGCTCCTCATAGGTTTGGGGGTGTGGCAGGCAGATCCTGCCAATGGAATAGTTAACCTAAGTGCAGCAGAATCATGTGAGTAAGATGGAAATGGGTCATGTTCACTGGAGAATCAGTCACTAGGGAATCAGAAAAATAATGAAATTTAAAATTTTTTCCAAACTTTAGGCATTATAAACTTTTAAAATTTCACATTATCATGATGAGATCACCAAGGAAACTCACTTGTATCAGCACTTAGTGAATCACTAGAGAGAGAAAAAGGTAAGGACATACTTAAGAATTCAAAGGAAGACCATAACCAGTGAGATTTGGGCCTATACAAAAAAATTTTCTTTGAGGAGTGACTAAGGCAATTTCTTCTAGCTATAAGGACTGGCTGAGTCACTGTGCTCACTAGAAGTTAGGCAACTCCAAATTGAACCAACTGACAGTACTCATGATACTTAGGAAAGGATCAAGGCCTTCTTTTGGACAGTTTGAGCCTAAATAGACAAACCTTAAGCAACTGCTCTTGTCCATACCCCCTTTGAGCCTTAAATCCTAAATTTCTTCAAAAATACACCTGAGTACTTGCACCTGAACCTATGTATCTGATTCAGCCTACCCTCACTCTGAGAATTCAAAAGGTAAAGGAGAAAGAGTTGAAGATGGACTAGCTATGATCAACACTAGGTGAATGGTGTATGGTAACTGAGAAAATGGTGGCATTTCAGAAAAGCAAAAACAAAATAAAAAGAAGAAAAATGCATCAAAAAGAAATAAAAACAATAATGAAGAGGAGTAAGAGAGGAGTCAAGAGGGAATTTTCATTGGGAAAATCGAAATCAAGAAGAGAAACTAATCACTTCAAATTTGAAAACCTCAAAGAAGATGAAAGGAGCTGAATTAAAGAAGGTGAAGTCATGAATCACCTCCTTCACCTACTGATTTCTCAATTTTTAACCCCTTTTCAACCTTCCATTCTTTTTAACCCCACTCCATAAGCCACATTATAGCCCAGTTAAAGCCCTTGTTATCCAAAGTTGAGTGAGCTGTCATGTGGAGATAAAGAGTTATCCAATCTATGGTGAGGATCTGTCAATGATGCCAGCACTTAAGAGCTTTGCCTATGCTCATGCTTACAGACCCATTTGGGGGATGTAACTGCTCTTGAGCTTGAGAGAAAATGAAACCCTCAACAGTTCTTTATGAGAGTATGTCCTGGAGAGTTTTGGGTCTGATCTTGAATGCATTAGGTGTGACCTATAACCTAATTTTTGATCTAGTGATGAGCTCAATGTTGACACACCTGTGTAATGTCTCTGTTGTAAACTGATTGGAAATGATGTGCTTTCATGAGAAGCTTATACTGTTTAAATTTCTGTGCAACCAAGGTGTTTGAATTTCTTATATTCTTACTGATTCAAGGGTGAACTAACTTTGTTTCTTGACTGCTCACTTGATAATAATGCACTTTTGTTAACTGTTTCATTGAGAAGTTAATGGGTGTCTTCACTGAAAACCCTCAGGAGACTTCACTCCTCCACTTGGGATCACCTAGGGGTTTAAAAGGCTAGGTACATGCGCTAAATGTATCCGTGCTCCCTACGAAAGTGGCATTTAATTTCTGTAGTTATTTTAGTGTAGCTTTGCTAAGGGACTAGCAAAGATTAGGTTTGGGGGTGTGTTAAGACCTGAAAAGTACCACTTTTTACCCCTTAACTTAACCTGTGATTAGACCCTTAGCCCTTTAATAAATGTTTGTTAAGCTATTTTTGTAGGTAATAAACAGCAGTGCAATACCATAAATCTTGCTAAGGAACCCATGATTGGCACTAGAAGTCCCTCAGAAGAATGAGCCATGAATCCAGACCTGAGGTAAGCCTCGCGCAGCTGACAAAGCTCCAAAGGATTCAAGAATTTAGGCTTCGCGCAGTCCCGGCTACGTTCCCTAAGACTTCACGAGAAGTTCTCGCGCAGTGGAGTGACAGGAGAGCTTCAGGAAAGTTGTCGCGAGAAACAAAGCATCAAAGGACTCTCGCGCAGCTTAGAAACTATTAAAGCCTCGTGAGGATCCTCGCGAAGATCCATTGGAGTGATGCTCGCGCAGTTCTTGCGCTATTCCAAACCAACCTCTTGAAGCTCAATCCAGCGAGAGTGCACCAACCTCACGACAGCTGAAGCTTCAGAGTTAAACTCAACCACGCGAAGAACAGAGCTGTCACGTGACGAGTCTGGGAAACGATGGCTACCTAGCGAAGCTCTAAACTTTAACCTTCCATAGCTTCAGCAGAGGACTTTCTGGGAATTTCCAAGGATTAGGGCACGCACTCCCATGCTCAAATCTCTGTGCATGCACCCCGAGGCATCCAAGGAATAGTATTTAGCCACGTGGCATCGTTAAAATTAGGGTTTCCTAACCCTAATGCGCCGCCACACCACTGCTATATAAACCCAAACTTGGTTTAGGTTTAGGAGCTCAGACTTTATCACTGATACGGGATCTGAGATCATTTTCTTTTCTATTCTTCTGTAGTTGTAAGTAGTTTTCCTTTTTCTTTTTCTTTCTCTCCATAGTCCAGCACTTGCTGGCTATGCCTTTGTATGTATTTTTGAACTAGTTTAATGGATGTTTTGTAATAGGATATGTACTTTTTATGGGATGTGTGCGAATGAGAGTTGCTTTGTGCAAGGCTGCAGCCTTGTGATCCGCCATTGCTTTGGCTGTGATTCAAAGCAATGGAGGACTGATTCTAAGGATCCATTCAGATCCAAGTGACCTGTGTGTCTGGGCTATCATGGTCCGATACAGCCTTAGCCCCACCACAGGACCCACTAGATCTGAAATCCCCATGGGAGCCTGAGCTGGTAGCCTTGTGACCATGGTGGTGGCAACAACATTACTGTTCTGTTTTGGACTCTATGAGGAGGATAGCCTCTGGGATAGTCTGTGACCATTCAAGTGGACAGGCTATATCCTTAGGGTGAAGCCAATCTGTAGGATCCAAGATGGATTCTTCTTCTCTGCACATGTGCTTGTAGCCTTGTGGGAGATTATACAGAGGCAGACTCTCCTATATTTGTATAGACCCACCATCAGATGTTAGATCTGATCTGGTTATGGAGATTGTAGGCTTGTGACTGGACCATTGTAGTCCCACTCAAGCAATGGACAGCTAGATCAAAGGTTGTACTCAATCCCTTACTGGTTCTATGTGTCTGGGCTAACATGGTCCTATACAGCCCTAGCCCCACACATAGAGCTTTAGAGGTTGAGGTTCCCTATGGATTCTTGAGCTTATAGCCTGGATGAAATAGTGCCTACAATGATTAACTTGTTTTGACCCATCTCTGGAATGTGGTTCCCCTATGGGATAGTCTGTGACCATTTGAGTGGACAGGTTATAGCCTTAAGGGATTGGATCATGGCACAGAGATGGGTTGGATTCTTTCTCCTCAGTGGTGATAATGTAGCCATTGGACAGGATTTCTATAACATCATATCTGACTCTGAGTTACAAAACTCCTCTGATCTAGACCCAATAACATACTTCTCACCCTTTTATATTTAGTTTCTCACACTCCATCCATCTTCTCAACCCTTTCTGTAGTTAATTCATTAGGCTACCTTAGGATATTTAGAATAAGTGACCCTAAACTCCCTTCCTTTTAGGATTGCCAGATCTGTAGTCAGATCTGGAGGGACTACTAGAGATGGCTCCCGTGGAGCCGTAGATCATCTTTCCCTGTGGGACAAACTCTTACTTATCAAAACTTGCTACAATGGACCCTGTATCTTGCAGGTCTAGGATTTCTTAGTAGTGCTGATTCCATCCCCTATTTTACTTTGATTTTAAATTGCTTTTACCACCAACAAATAAAGTAAGCACACTGGGATTCGCAACAGTAGCTAGTAGAGCTTCCCCTTGAACTAGGCCTTTTTTTTATTTTTCTAACATTTTATTGCTGTTTTTTTCTTTTATTTTTATTGTTTTTTTCACTCACCCCTCCGATTAAGTCACTTTACTTACCCCAACGTTTCGGCTTTAAATTTCAGTAATTTTTGCCTAATCACTTGACTGGCACCTTTTTACTTACCCCTATGTTTCCACTTTAAATTTCAGCAATTTTCGCCTAGTCACTTACCGCTATGATTTGGCTTTAAATTTCAGCAAATTTTTCCTAGTCACTTGACTGGCACCTTTGTTACTCACCCCTACGTTTCGGCTTTAAATTTCAGCAATTTTCGTCTAGTCACTTGGCTGGCACCTTTCTTACTTCCTTTTATAATTCGGCTTTAAATTTCAGCACTTTACATTTCCCGCCTAGTCGCTTGACTGGCCCCACCATTTTTTTTTTACTTTCATATCCTAACAGTGGGCGCCGGCCGGTAGTGGCGGCACGGGATAATCACCCCCAGTCTTTGAACTAAAGAAAACTTCCAAAAAAAAGAAAAAAAAAAACTTTGAAAAAAATTAAAATTGAACCAAGTTAGGGAGCTTAATTAATTTGTTTTGTGGGTTAGATTTTTCAAAGGGGTTGGTTTAGGCACACATACAAACACCCGGGTCTTAGTATGGCTGCAGCCCCTAGTGGTGATGATCCAAAAAAGTTCCAGATCCACCTAGTATCTGAGAAAGCGCTTGCACTGGAGGTATATCGGGTGGGTTCCCATTGCGAAGCTTAAAACCCTTGGGGAGCGCATTAGCGAGTTATACCGGACTCAATCCTTTAGGTGCAGTGAGGAGAGAATCGATCACCAAAAAACTGCTCAGTTCTCGGAAGCCTAGCTTCCACAAAAACCAAAAAAAGATACTCATTTCAAGCACCAGTGGCTGCTATTTTCTATTCTTGAGAGGCAGTTTTTGCCTGGCACATGTATTAGTTGCGCCAGTGTAAAAACACTGGAATTTATAACTGGCGCAACTAATAGTTGCGCCAGCTTTTAAAACCAAGATTTTACCTTGGCGCAACTATTAGTTGCGCCAGTGTAAAACTGGTCCCCTGCAACCTGGGCGCAAGTATTAGTTGCGCCAAGTCTGTCCAGCAGCACCCCAGCCCGAATCTTTGGCCCTTTCCACCTCCCGAGTCCCCCGATCAGTGTGCTTAGTGCCTTGTTTGGGCCCCGCCATCTCCAACACCCAATACCCCCCCGCCAATCAAAAGAGGGCAACTTCTTTTTGGCTCATTCCGAGGGATCGGATTGTTTGCCTCGATTTTTATGCCTTCAATAGATCGAAGGTTCTCCTTCGATTCTTCCGAAGTGCCTCGGAGTCGTAGCCGCGGGTCTTGAATTAAGGTACGAGAGCCACCCGAAAAGGAAATTTCAAGGCCTCGGAACCTTTGTTTTTCAAAAAAAATTTCATAAAATTCAAAAAATATATATAATCAAAACCTAAAAAATATATATATAGTTCGTGGTGCTGGCACAACGGCATCATCTTGCCCTCCACCGTCCTGTAGGGGAAGGAGGAGGAGGATTTTTGGGCCTTATCCAAGGCACCCTTACCCAACCCGCTCCCAAAGAATGTCATGGGTAGTGGACCAGGCTTACGCCGATCCTGACTCATCCCCACCACATTCTCCAACTCACTCCCATTCGGGAGAAGTCTTTTCCACCATCCCCCTCACCCAACCCCCCTTTACCGTCACCGGCCCATTTGGCGCCCCCCATATTCCCAACCACTACCCCCCAAAATATCCAAAGTCCAACCCCCCATTCCCCATCTTTTGCCCAAACCATGCCCATGCAAAATCCTAACCTGTTTTCTCAACCCACATCCATGCCCCATTTCCCATCTTCACCATATAGACCCGATCCACCCACGTTCACATACGCCACTTCCGCCCTATCCGATCCCCCACAAATCCCCCCATCTACTCGGGTCATGCCCATTTTTACCAGGGCCATGCCCGGTTTTTCCCAAACACCCACACTATACCCTCCATCATCCTTAAACATCCCTAACCCATCCCCCTCTGCCAATGCCCCACCCCATTCCTTTAATCCATCCCCTATCCTATCATCTACCATGGCCATACCCAATTTTCCCTCCACATCCACCCCGTCCATACCCAATCATCCATTAAAACCACCTTCCACATCCAACCCCCCTTCCATGGCCATGATGGAGGAGATGTTCCAAGCATACTCCTCATGGAGGGCTTCCTAAAATATCTCTCCTCCACACCCCACATCCATGAATCCATCCCATACCTTAGCAAACCTCCATGCTTCACTCCCCCATGAACCCCATCGACCTCTCATAATCCACACCATGCAAACCCCCATCACCCACATACCCCAAGGCCCCATGGCCCAACCCCCCACCATCCATACACCCCAAGGCCAAATGACCCAAACTCCAAACTCCCACACACCCCAAGGCCCATTGGCCCAAACCCCCTTTTCCCACACATCTCAGGGCCCCATGGCCCAATACCCCACTACCCATCATCCCGAAGGCCCATTGGCCCAAAACCCCATTACCCATATCCCCCAGGGCCCATTGGGCCAAACCTATAAAATCCAAACCCATCAGGGGCCCATGGCCCAAATCCACCAGTGGCCCATGGCCCAAACCCATCAAGGACCCATGGCCTAGACCCAACAAGGCCCATCGGGTCAGACCCCATCAAGGGCCCATGGCCTAGACCTATCAAGGCCCATTGAACCAGACCCACCAATGGCCCATGGCCCAAACCCAACAAGGCCCATTGGGCCAAACCCACAAACGCCCATTGGGCTGGACCCACCAAGGGCCCATGGCCCAAACCCATCAAGGCCCATTAGGCCAGACTCACCAAGGGCCCATGGCCCAAACCTACCAAGGGCCCATGGCCCAAACCTACCCAGGGCCCAGGGCCCAAACCTACCAGGGGCCCATGGCCCAAACCCATCAGTGGCTTATGGCCCAAAATGATCAAGGGTTCATGGCCCAAACCCAAACCCCACACTCATACCTTCCACAATACCTCCAACATTTAACCCAACTTTCACATCTTGGTCAAACCCATGCCATACCTCAAACCCAATTTTTCCATGGCCCCACACCCCAAGGCCATCCCCAAACCTTTCCTCACACCCAATGGCCCTATCTGACCCCACCTCAAAACCAAATGCCCATCTCCCAACAAACCTTCCCTCACCCCAAATGGGCTCACCCAGCCCCCACTCATGTTATTCCCGTCCAACCCATGTAACAACAACAGGAGAATCCCGCCTTCACTGCACATTATGCTGACCAGCAGTATGAAGAGGACTAGATTAGGAACAGTGGGGCCTATGCTGGGGCATTAACCAGCCTCAACCCTCCACCAGTAATTGCCCACCCCCTGGTAGCCCAGAGTGAAGTCCGACTAACGGCTGAGAAAGCGACCCCTATATCAAAAGAGTCAGAACATTTAAAGAACAGTTAGACAAAATACAAAAGCAGCTAATGAAAATGGGTGGTGCTGAAATCCATGCCACATACTTCACAGACCTATGCCTGTTCGCTGAGGTCCCCTTGCCCCCCAAATTTAAAATGCCAGTATTCGACAAGTTCAATGGCGCAGGCAACTCAATCACACACCTCAAGTCCTATTGTGGGGAATGTGCCAGTACGGGGGGGACGAAAGACTGCTAATAAAAGTCTTTCAGAAAAGTTTGACTGGACCGGCCCTGAGGTGATTCACATCTCTTGAACCATCCATGATGAAGGCATGGAAAGATTTAGCGCATTTATTCCAGGAATAGTATGTCTATAATATTGATATTGAACCACGCAAGTCTAATTTGGCCCGTTTAAAGAAAAATCTAAACGAGACCTTCAGTGACTACTTAGGGAGATGGAGAGCATTGGCAGCTCAAGTCAGAAATAGAATACTGGATGATGAGCAGATAGAGATGATTTCAAAGAACACTCTGCCAGTGATCTCTAATTTTCTTGTATACCAACAGCAGTCTAGTTTTGCTGATTTGATAAGGAATGCCAACCGCTGCGAGGATGCCATCAGGGAAGGGCGGTTGAGTAAGAATACTTCAGTGGGCCCTAGCGGGGTCACAAGATTTTCTGAGCAGAGGAACGAGAAGAGAATAGGGGGCGATGTCCAGAACATAGCCAACACCAGGCCCAATAATAATATTACTCCATTTCAATTTCAGGCAGCCCCACTAGCACCAGTTAGGCCTAAGCAGATGCAAAGAATGGGGAATGGGCAAGGAATGCAAATGACCCAGCAACAGAGGAGAGCCCGCTATGACCGAGTCTTTACACCTCTGGGGCAATCTTTGAGTGTACTTTTGTCCCTGTTAGTAGAAAAGGGATTAGTGGCTATCCGCCAACCGCAACCTCCTCCTCACCCAATCCCAAAGAACTATGACCCAAATACCCACTACAATTTTTATCAGGGTCCAGGTCACCCTACTGATCGCTGCTTCCCATTGAAGCACACCATCCAAGATTTAATCAATGCTGGGAAAATCATTCCCCCTACACCCTCTCAACATACTAATATCCACCAAGTGCCACTACCCCCACATGCTATCGGAGGAGCAGGTCCCAGACCCACCATCGGAATGATAGAAGATGAGGAGGAATTCAAATTTGACCCATCCGATTATATCAATGATTGGGAGAGTTATGTAGCGCCGCTGTTAAGAAATGTTGAAGAGAGGAATATCGGGGTAGTTGAACCCCTAAATTTATCAGATTATTTCCCCAACCCGACTCCACAAATTGAACCCTTGGATCTCAGGGCATACTTTCCATCGCCCACACCAGTCAATTATGTGAATATTAATGCATACCAACCGTACACCACAACCCCCATCAATTACCTGATGAGCCAATAGGCCCCCAATCCTACACCGGCACCCACCAGTTATCAATGTCCTGCGCCCGCCCTGTTTCAACTACCACCATACACCACAACCCCCATTGATTACCCTTTAAGCCACCAAGCCCCCAATCCAACACCCACACCCATCAGCTATCAATGGCCTGCGCCCACCCCATCACCCCCAGTTCAGCCACCAGCGAACTCCACCACCCCGATCAATTACCTAATGGCCCATCAGACCCCCCATCTCTCACCAACACCTACCAGCTATCAATGGCCTACTTTTACCTCCTTCCCTCTAATGCCATCACCCTCAGGCTGTACCACCCCCATTTGGCCCAATCTTTCTACCACCGAAATAAATCAGGTGTTGCCCACGCCCTCTGAGCCCGTTGTACAAGTATCTCAAGCACCGGTTGCCACACCACTCCAGCTCTTAGGACCAACCTATGATCCTCATCAGGTCCCGCTAAGCTACGAATAAACAGATGTCAATAGCGGCGCTAGCAATAAAGATGGGGCAGTAAATTTTGTTACCAGGTCAGGGAGAATATCGAAGCAGCCCGAAGCACCAACAGTAGCACAGGCCCACCCGAAGGAAAGAAAGACAGCGCGATGAACCCCTTCGAGAAAATAAGTCGAGAACATATACTGGAGACTCAGCTGAGAAGAATGCCTGCCCATATCACTATGTGGTATCTGTTGATGATGTTCCCCCTCCATTTCCAAGCATTAATGGGGGCATTAAAAAATGTGCATGTATCACTCCAAGTTAGCCCAGACAAAGTCGGGCAGATAATTGGTCAAGGGATGGCTCCAAATGCCATTTCATTTTTTGATGCCGATTTACCTGAGGAAGGAGGTAGTCACTCAAAATCATTGAATATAACCGTTGAGTCCGGAAATATGATTATCTCCTTGGTACTAATTGATAATTGGTCTGCATTGAATATATGCCCGTTAAGAACCGTCACCAAGATCGGGGTTGATCCGTGCATGCTAAGGCCCACCAGAACCAGCACTAGAGGGTTTGACAATACTAGGAGAGAAATAATGGGAGAAATTGATCTTGAGCTATTGATAGGGCCAATGACCTTTTCCATCTTGTTTCAAGTCATGGATATCAAATCCTCATTTAACCTGTTATTGGGGCGCCCGTGGCTACATGAAGTCGGAGCCATACCTTCCACATTACACCAGAAACTCAAATTTGCATCTGGGCATAAGATTATCACAATCATTGGAGAGGGGCACAGTGAAAAAGAAAAGGCTGCCAATAGGATTCAAAAACCCAATATGCTGGATATACTACACACCGCTGAGGATGTCGACCTCCACAGTTTTGAGTATGAGGTATCAGCAATACTCCCAGAACCCATCGAGGGCATCATGTCTAAAACGGGAGGCGGTCTGGTAGCAGCAGTGGCGACGCTCCAAAAATGGGGCTATTAGAAAGGAAGGGGTCTGGGACCTAAATTACAAGGCAGAAGAGAGTCAGTTGTGGCTAAGGGACAGAAAGTAAGATTCGGGCTAGGATACAAGCCCATAGAAGAAGAGGTCCGAGAGGCCAAAGAAAAAGCTAGGGTCGCCGCGACTGCAAGAGCTCGAGGAATTAACATAGAAGAGAAACCTCGCCCTAGGCCGTACATCAAGGATTCCTTTGTCATCGCAGGGATCGTAAAGATCTATCAAAATGGGGCAACTCATTTGACCCCACACAAACCTAAAGCCCCGGTCCATCCCACCAATCGCCGGATCTCCCTTCCCAGCTTGGAGATAGATTTGGCCGCATTGTCCCTTTTCGAGGAACGATGGTCAGTACCTGAACAAACTCCCCCTGTGGTGAATCACCACAAAACTGTGTTAACATTTGAGGATATCATCTCAGACGAAATGGGGATTAACATGATGGAAACTAACCCCAAGGAGCCATATCAGTCAGCACCCTCCATCCAATCAGGTAAAGGAGCAACCCCTCAGGTACGCAACTAGGCATCTTTGCCCCAAACCCTGGAAGCGGGGAGTGGCCTAACATTTGGCACTCGTTTCCCAAAAAAACACAACCTATAAAAAGTGAGATAAGCGCTTGACAGGCAATACCTTGTATATACACAAACACGCCTGCCCAAGGGTTCGTCTCCAAAGAAAATAAAAATCTCAAAAACATGAAAAAAATATAAAATCTCAAAAACACGAAAAAAATACAAAATCCCAAAAGCATTGAAAAAATCCAAAGTCTAAAAATATTATCATTTAAAATTCCAAAAAATGTCCCACAAAAGGATGCCTTAATCAAAATACCTGTCCCACGTGAAATCGACCCCTTCCCTGTAGAAATACAAGAAGAGGTAGGGGTCACGAGTCTGGACGAGGATGTCCCCTTCGAGGAGCTCCCCGATGAGCTCCTTGACCGATTTGTCGACTTTGAGCACGACCCTACCCCCATTGTCGAAGAGACCGAAGACGTCAATCTAGGAACTGAGGAGGTTCCCAGGATAACCAAAATCAGAACATCACTGTCTCCTGAGGAAATAAAAAGCATGATCGACTTCCTTCGATCATATCAAGACATTTTTGCCTGGTCGTACCAGGACATGCCTGGTCTGGATACTGATTTGGTTGAGCATGAGTTGCCCCTCTACCCTGATATGAAGCCAGTCAAGTAGAAGTTCAGACGTCTCAGACCCGAATGGATGCTGAAAGTCAAAGATGAGGTCATCAAGCAGTATAACGCAGGGTTTCTCATGGGATCCAAATACCCGCAATGGCTAGCTAATATCGTACCGGTGCCAAAGAAGGATGGAAAGGTCCGCATGTGTATCGATTTCTACAATTTGAACAGAGCAAGCCCAAAGGATGATTTCCCATTACCACACATCGACATCTTAGTCGATAACACAGCTAAGCACGGGATGCTTTCTTTTATGGATGGATTCTCAAGATACAATCAGATCAAAATGGCAGAGATTGATCGCGAGAAGACAGCGTTCATTACCCCCTAGGGAACCTTCTGCTATCGAGTCATGCCATTCGGGCTGAAGAATGCCGGTGCAACATACCAGAGAGCTATGACTGTACTATTTCATGACATGATGCATCGAGAGATTGAAGTGTCTGTCGATGACATGATAGCCAAATCACCGGAGTGAAGCGACCATCTGGTGAACCTTCAAAAGCCAGTTGAAAGGCTGAGGAAGTATCGGCTACACTTCAATCCACATAAGTGCGCATTTGGTGCTATGTCAAGGAAACTGCTAGGGTTCATCGTCAGCAGGAGGGGGATCGAGGTCGACCTAATCAAAGTCAAAGCCATCACTGAAATGCCACCACCGTCTATCGAGAAGGAGGTTAAAGGGTTTCTGGGTAGAATACAGTATATCAGTCGGTTCATTACACAGCTAACTCCAATCTGCACGCCGATCTTCAAGTTACTAAGGAAGAATTTGCCCGTTGAATGGAACGACGATTGTCAGGCAGCGTTTGAAAAATCAAAAGCTACCTCCTTAATTCACCTGTTTTGATACCACCTGAGCCAGGGAGATCACTCTTGATGTATCTCTCCACGACGAAAGTTTTGATGGGATGTGTCTTAGGGCAGCACGATGAAACGAAAAGAAGAGAGTAGGCCATTTACTATCTGAGCAAGAAGTTTACTAATTACGAGATGCGCTACTCTCATCTGGAGAAAGCATGCCTGGCTCTTGTATGGGCTGCTCAAAGGCTCCGCCATTACTTACTATCCCAGGCCATTCTACTCTTGGCCTGAATGGATCCATTGAAATACCTTTGAAAAGCCAACTCTCACTGGACGAACCGCGCGATGGCAACTCTTATTATCAAAATTCGACATCACGTACATCACTCAGAAATCGATCAAGGGGCAGGCGCTTGCTGATCATCTTGCAGACAATCCTTTTCCTGAGTATGAGCCGTTAAGAACCGAATTCCTAGATGAAGATATCTTGTTCATGACGGAAGACGATACAGAAGAAGCAGAAGAATCATGGGTAATGCACTTTGATGGGGCAGCAAATGTCGAGGGCCAAGGAGTTGGCGTCAACCTGATTTCACCAAAAGGATCTCATGTACCGATCTCTATCAAGCTCAACTTCCCTTGCACTAACAAGATGGATGAGTACGAAGCTTGCGTCACTGGTCTGTAGGCGGCTCTCAATCTGAATGTAACTCACCTTCGAGTATTTAGCGATTCATAGTTAATCATATGTCAGACGAATGGTGACTGGAAGATGAAAGATGAGAAACTGATCCCCTATCATGAACACCTCAAAGATCTGATAGCTTGCTTCCAAGAGGTGACTTTCTCATACGTCCCCCGGATAAGGAATCACTTTGCCGAAGCATTAGCAACTTTGGCGTCAATGATTGAAATCCCCTATGGTGTTGAGATGAAGCCGATCGTGATTGAGCAGAGGAATGAGCCAACCTTCTGCCTCCAGATTGAGGAACCTACAAAGCCTGATGATGAGCCACCTTGGTTCTCAGATATCAAGAATTTCCTCGAAACCCTAACTTTCCCAGAGGGTACATCCAAGATAGACCGACGAACCATTCAACATTTAGCGACAGGTTATGTCATTTACGGGGAATGCCTCTACAAGTGATCATGCAATAACATCTTGCTCAGGTGCCTCACTGAAAGTGAAGTCGTCAATATTATGAAAGAAATCCATGAGGGAGTATGCAGAGCCCACGTCAGCGATCACATGCTCGCTAAGAAAATTCTGCGGCAAGGATACTTCTGGACCACTATGGAATCAGATTGCTATAAACATGTTCAAAAATGCTATAAGTGTCAAGAACACTCCAGTCTGATACACGCTCCTGCCATTGATCTTCACTGCATGACCACTCCTTGGCCATTTGCTACCTGGGGCCTTGACGTTGTCAGAATGATTAATCCGAAAGCATCAAATGGACATCGATTCATCCTCGTCGCCATTGAATACTTCACCAAGTGGGTAAAAGCGGCGCCATATGCCAACATCACTGCCAGTCACGTTGAGAGGTTTCTCAAGAACAATATTGTGTGTCGATTTAGAGTACCAAAAGATATCATCACAGACAATGGCACAAACTTTGCTAATAAGCGCATCCGAGACTTCTGCAAGCAATACAAGATCAAGCACCATCGCTCATCCCCTTATCGGCCTCAAACTAATGGAGCCGTGGAAGCCACGAACAAGACAGTAGTCCGCATCCTTGAGAAAATGGTCGTCACTTATCGAGATTGGAGCGAAATGCTGCCATTTTCTTTGTGGGCCTACCGAGCGTCGATCTGTACTGCTATAGGGGCAACACCATTCTCCCCTGTGTATGGAACTGAGGTTGTCCTCCCAGTAGAGGTTGAAGTACCCTCACTCCGAATCCTCATAGAATTAGGCTTACTCAAAGCAGAAAGAGAGAGATCCTGCTTTGACCAGCTGAACTTATTGGACCAGAAGAGACTCCTAGCCTTGTGTCACACTCAAGTTTATCAGGGGCGAATCGCACGCGCTTACAATAAACATGTCCGCGGTCGAGATGTAAAGGTAGGAGACACTGTGCTAAAGAAGATCTTCCCATCCCTTCACATCGATCCGAGAGGGAAGTTTAAGCTAAACTGGGAAGGACCATACGCCATTCAAGAAGTGCTGTCGGGATACGCCATCCGCCTCGCCACCATGGACAGAGATCATCTTCTTGAGCCCATCAACGCTGGATACGTCCGACGATTCTACTCTTAGTCTATAGCGATAAGGTAAGTGTTGGTGAAATAAATACGTGACTGCTTAAGAACCACCCAAAAGAGGCCATCATTCCAAGCACAGTAGCCCAAAAACATCTCTAAAAATGATGATCTCCTTTACTATCCCATTTGAGCCTGGGCCTTTCTTTCAAAATATACGTGTACATATACCAAAAAAAAAAAGAGAGAAAAGATGAAGTAGAGTTACTATCAAAATCCAAAAAAATCGAAAAAGCAAAACCTCAAAAAGAGATTGCCTGAAATGAAGCAAAAAGAATAAAAAAATGTAGAAGAATCATGGGGCATGTACAGTAAAACCCCCAAGGAAGAAAGTATGTTGAGAAAACTGAAGCCATATCAAGGAAATCCTTTTAACCCAGCATACCTTCAAATCCTAACCTAACCCATGGCCAAGCTACACCCTGAAGGAAGCCCTCTTTGTAGGTTTGCAAGCAGTCATAATATCTGTTAAGTCAACATGAGCCGAGTCGTGAGACGACACCAAAACCCCATCCAGCCGGCTATGACGAAATTGACGTCTATGTCGTGGCGCTTGAAAAAATATATATATATAATAATAATATATATATAAAATAAAATAAAAATACAAGCTCAAAGCAAGATAGATGTAGTGAAAACCTGAAAGGGCATTATGGGTAAAAATAGCGGGCTTGTGCGGACCAGGCGAAAACTCGAAAGGGCGCTGGGGGTAAGAGAGCTAAACCCATTGTGCGAGCATGGATTCTTTCGAACCCTTCGCGATGATGCGCTCTCGGTAAAATAAAATGTAGAGTCGCCACCCAGAGCTTTTGGTGACCCGGGAAACCTTTAAATCGATATTTTGAGCACCGAAGTGCTAAATATGACTCTGATTTACCGGTCTTTGCCAAAGGCTCTAGGGTAGGGTCTTCGGTTATCGATCGGGAAGGGTTTAGGCACCCGATCAACCCGCATGTAGCGGTCTCTATCTATGGCCAAAAATAAAAATAAATGGGCGGAGCTTCCCCTTGCCCGAAGGCAATGCGGTCCTATCAAGCTTTGAGCCAAACCAAAATTTCGGCGGCGTAACGGCTTGAATCCTTGGACAGAGGAAACACCAAGAAGGTAGAGGAAGAGAGGGGTGAGCCGGAGCTCACGGGCTCTTGTTGCACCGTGGAAGACCTTCGCTTTGGCGTGCTTTCGATGGCTTTGAATGGCTCAAACGATAGAAGAATAGGTCTCTAATGCTAGGATTCGGTAGAGGGGAAGTGTAGGATGAAGCTAGGGACTAAGATTTAACTAAAAGGGGTGATCTAATGGTTGAAAAGGGTTTTAAAAAAATGATCTATGCATGCTGGAATTCTGGTTGAAAATATAAGAAAAGAACTTTCTCTCACTAGGGCTCTCTCTCTCCTAACTCAAGCTTTCTCCCTAATCTTTTCAACCTTAATTTTTTCAACCCTTTTAGGAAGAGGGGGGGACCTCTCTATTTATAGAGAAGAGGTGCGTTAGAGGGTTACTTAAGGGCTAATTAGTTTAGCAATTAGGTAATCCCCCATCTAAGGTTTTCTAGGTTTTAGGGTCCTAGAGGTTTGGGAAACCAATTTTAATGGTAGATGATGGGGTGAGATCATAGGTGACTTAAGGGTTGCAAATAAGCTCAAAGGGGGTGCAACCAATCTTAAGACACCCACCTCAACCAAGGGGATGGTCAAAAGGTCAAACCAGATGAAGGAAATTCGAGCACCTGATGACAGTTACTGTAGCTAAGCTGGGCGTATATATTACATACACCCAGTTTATGCACTGTGATTTCCATAAAAATTAGGGGAGTTCTGGGAAGATGATGCTCGTGGTGGGTCCCACCTATGCTGGGCGTATATATTATATATGCCCGACCAAATTTGGCCCAAAAAATGTCAGGCGTATATAATACATACGCCTGACCAATCTAGGGCCAAATTGGCTAGGCGTATGTAGTACATACGCCTGAACAAAAGGTTGTTATTTTATGTGAAACTTCAAACGACCATAACTCTTGAACCACAACTCCAAATTACGTGATCTTTGGCTCGTTGGAAAGTGAGAGAATTCCTCTTTCCAATGGTATGTGGCCCCATCCTTGGCAGGGGTTTGTATAAAATTCTGTAGTTCTCCCTCCATCAACTGCTCAGAAGGGTTCAAGTTGAGTCTGGGAAGGGATCCTAGGGTTTTGGGGTGATCTCTAAGGATTGGGGGAATGGTTCTAATGGGTTTTAGGTGATTCCTAAAGATCTAAATAGATTCCTAAGGGTTCAAGTGTGCCATCGGAAGCACAGGGGTGCATCTTTCCCGGAGTATAGACTGATCGGACCTTTGGCCGAATTTGGGTGTCTACAGATGCCTCTCTTTGGTATTCGATCACTAATGATCGAATGCCAAAGACAAGAGACATCCGAGGAGGTCCAAGGCACATTTGATGGGTCTGCCTAGTTCAACTCAATTCTCAAACATCAATGGTGATGGTGAGTGCACGTAAGCCCTCTCATTTTGGGATATCGTCCGTACCTCAAAGCTAACAGTCCCCAAGCGCATTGCGACATTACTGGGCATAACTGCGATGATCACAGAAAGGGTAAGCCTGCTTGTCGGGATATCGTCCACTTCTTGAGGGAAATTATAGATTTATGATGTTGAGTATTAATCTGAACCAGACAGCTCCATGAAACGGGATGATCGATCTATGCTTCGAAATCGATGCGAAGCACACAAAGCGAAGGCCTACAAACTTGTGCCCAATCCGGCGGGATATTGACAGCTCCACTGGATTGGCCACGGGTGTCCTTACCTAGGTAAGGCTCGGAGTCTTTGGGCCAACCCATCAACCTCGAGGTTACTTTAGCATGATTTACCCGAGTGAAGCGAATATTGATGTCGCAACACTTCTTGGGAATGCATGCCCTTTTTTAGAGTGAATTTTTTTGTGTTCTTAAGTTTTCATTTGTCATAAGGCCTCTAAGCAAAGCACAAAAGACCTTTGGCAATTTTAATCTTGCACAACTCTTTAAGTGGATCAAATGCCAGTTGATACGCTTTAAAAGTGCGTGCGCTCTACCGAGGACAGGTACACCTTGGGGATGTGCAAGTTCCGGTGGTGAGGTGCTCCTAATTCACATGAACCGGAGTGCCTTAACTCGAGACAAAGCTAAAAAAGATCAAGCTAGAACCAAACATCCATCGAAAGAGATGGTCAATTTTAGCCTCCATCCCTAATGAAATTATATCTTACTAACTATGCACGGACAGACACCCATCAGGGGCGATAAGCAGCAAATAGGCACGAACGGAAGCCTCGACTCTAAGGTACAATTTACGAGAACAACGACCATCCTGCGGATACCCAGACGCAAGTGCGTACATTCAACAGGGACACCGTGCCTATACAGGTTTTAAGCCTATGTAAAAGGAAATAAAAGGGAATGAGTCCTTCGGTCTGTATGTTTGCACATAGTTTGGTTGGTTGTAATTTCATTTTTGATGGGTCAGTTTCAACTGACAATAAACTTTTTGAATGGTCTGAAGTTGGGGGCACTCTTGGTCAACATGGATCCGAAGGTGGATGACCAGAGCGAGTGCATGGAGGGTGGGGTCAACCTACTCAGGATTTTCACTACATAACCACAGGTTGTTATTCCAAACCTTCTCCTTCTTTTTTTTCTCTTCATATATATTTTTTCACATGTCAGTTTGAGACTTTGAGCATGCTCAAACTATTTTTATTTTTGCATGTATCCTTAGGCAGATCAACTTGCCATGTTGATATACTTTAGGGGCGTGTGCATTCTTGTGATGGGTCCTTAGTTTGCCTGTCAGATCAGGCCCCAACCTCTTCTGGGGAAGATCTTGGGCTAGGTGTATGTTCCCAGGAGCGACCGGTGATGGATGAGTTCATTTGCCTACCGGGTCAGGCTCTGACTCCTAGGGAACATTTGTAGGGAACAGTGACCGGAGATGGGTAAAATTATCTGCCTACCGGATCAGGTATGGGGTGTCCCTGTGTAAAGCAGGGTTTGAGAGTTTTCGGGTGAACCCGATCATTCTAAATTGATTTAACACGGTTCTCGAAGTGGCACAAATAGTCATTGCGACGCTCTTTTGAGAACTAGTGTGGTTTTTCAGGATTTTTTTTCTCTTGATTTTATGATTTTATGGAGCACTCAGGGGGTGCTCACCGACCTAGACCCGTTTACTGTGGCTCGGTCCCTTTGGGCCAATCGAAGAGAGCTTGAAGGGTTATTTGGGGATGCGTGCACGACTGCTTGATGGTGCGTGAGCTTTTAAGAGGGACCGGGCCGTGGTCCATAGCATATAGGGGGGTCCGTCGGGCCTCAAAGCCGAAAAAGGCTGGGCAGTTTTTAATACTGCCGATTTTGGTTGGGCGTATATAGTATATACGCCTGACCAAAATGCAGCAAAAACTGGTTAGGCATATATATTATATACGCCTGACCAAAATTGGCAGTTTTTAAAACTGTCTGAGCCCAAGCACAAAAGGGACCCCCTCTTTCAAACTCTACCTTCTTCCCTCTTTCTTTCTCAAGTTTGGGACAGCCCCTTAGGGTTTTGGCATTTGATTTTTCTTGAGTTCGATTGCCGGGAGTTGCGTGACCTGGATTGCATAGCAGCCCTTTGGGAGACCCGCCAATCGGCACACATGTGTAGCCTGGTTCAGGGGGGTGCCCTTTCTTTTGATTACTAGGTTTGGCTGGCATATGAGAGCTTACCTACCCCTAACCCTGTTTCGATAGATGCGGTAGAGACGGGACCCTGGCCATTCAAGGAAACGATGCTCCAAACTAGAATTGAGTCTCTTTTTATAGAGAAGTTGGCTTTGACTGAGGCTTTGGGGAAGGAGAGGGCCAGAGCCGAGATGGCAGAGGTGAGGGCTGCTACGGCCGAGAGTGAGGTTCTTCGGTTGACTGGGCTTTTGACCGAGTCTCGCAGTGCAGCTGACGCTTCACGGAGGCGGCAGAAGAGTCTTCATGGTAGGTGGTTGACCGATCAAAATGCTCGTGAGGACTCTCTTCTTGCAGAGATCAACGCCTTGAAGCGTGGTTCCTGCCCCTGACCTGTTCCTGCACATACCATAGATCATATACACAAGGGGGGGCTGATGCCCCTTAACAGAGATCTCCTTCCTTTTTTGGATTGTTTCCTTTTTTGTTTGTTTTATACTTATACAGAAGGCAGAAAGTAGAAAGTGTGTCATGTTGTTATCTTTTTGGGACGTGACGCCTCATATGTGATACTTGTAAGAAAAGAAATGAAATCTACTATACACATATACATATATTTTGTTTGGTGTTCGAATTTTCTTCCATATGTCTCGCGATGTAAGGTTTTTCTTATGGAAAAGGAAAACCTATTATCTTTTTTTTTCAAAATTTTCTCCTACACAGGGTGAGGCTTCTTATGGGAAAGGAAAATATATTATCTTTTTTGAAATTCTCTCCTTTTTGCGATGTCGGTATTTTCAAGGCCAACCGACGGGTCCTCTTTTTGAGCATGGTCGAACCCTGTTTAGGAGTTTTTGGCATTTCTTTTTTAACGTGGATAGGTCAGCTTCCCCGAGATTGATTGGTCTTTTGGCCTTACCTTTGGTCATGCGTCGGACGACGCAGTAGAGATAACATGCCTAATTAGGATCCGATCTGATTTTAACATGAGCGGCCCAATCACAAAACAGGAAGGGGCTCAAGGAGTCAGACTAAAAAGGTGAACCAGAACAGATCCTCTCCTAATCTCTCTTTTCTGACATTTTTTGCTCACAGCACCCAAGACGGGTTTTCGCCATGCCTGTCATCCCTGTTTTTACCCGCAATGCCCTTTCGAGTTTTCACTACGTCCATGGGTTCGCTCTCATACCCCAAGTGCCTTTTCAAGTTTTCACCTGGTCCACGTGAGTTCGTTGTTTTTACCCATGGTGCCCTTGCGGGTTTTCACCACGTCTATCTTGCTTTGAACTTATATTAATTTTCTTTTCTTTTTTTTTTTCTTTTCTTTTTTAGAACCAGAGAGCCACAACATGGATAAAGATTCCGTCATAACCGGCTGGATGGGGTTCTGGTGTCGTCTCACGACTCGGCTCATGTTGACTTAACAGATATTATGACTGCTTGCGAACCTACAAAGAGGGCATCCTTCAGGGTGTAGCTTGGCCATGGGTATGGTTAGGATTTGAAGGTATGCTGGGTTAAGAGGGTTTTCTTGATGCGGCTTCAGTTTTCCCAAAATACTTTCTTCCTCGGGGGGTTTCTACTGTGCATGCCCCGTGATTCTTATACACACCTCTTTTTGTTGTTCTTTTTTCATTTCAGGTAATCTCTTTTTGAGGTTTTACTTTTTCGGTTTTTTTAGATTTTGATGGTAACTCTATACACATGCATCTTTTCTCTCTCTTTTTTTTGGGGGATGGGTTTATTGAAAGAAAGACCCAGGCTCAAATGGGGTAGCAAAGGGTATCATCATTTTTAGGGATGCTTTTGGGCTACTGTGGTTGGAACGATGGCCTCTTTTGGATGATTTTTAAGCAGTCACGTATTTGTTTCATCAATACTTACCTTATCATGATAGACTAAGAGTAGAATCGTTAGACGTATCCAACGTTGATGGGCTGAGGAAGGTGAACTCCGTCCATGGTGGCAAGGCGGATGGCATATCTCGGCAGCACTTCTCAAATGACGTATGGTCCTTCCCAGTTCGGCTTAAACTTTCCTCTTGGATCGGCGTGGAGGGATGGGAAAATCTTCGTCAGCACAGTGTCTCCTACCTTTAGATCTCGATTGCGGACACATTTATTATAAGGGTGTGCGATTCTCCCCTGGTAAACTTGAGTGTGGCATAAGGCCAGGAGTCTCTTCTCGTCCAATAAGTTCAGCTGATCAAAGCGTGATCTCTCTTTCTCTACTTTGGGTAAGCCTGATTCCATGAGGATTCAGAGTGAGGGTACTTCAACCTCTATCGAGAGGACGGCCTCGGTTCCATACACAAGGGAGAATGGTGTTGCCCCTGTAGTGGTACGGATCGATGTTCGGTAGGCCCAAAAAGCAAATGGCAGCATTTCGCTCCAATCTCGATAAGTGATGACCGTTTTCTCGAGGATGCGGACGACTGTCTTGTTCGCAGCTTCCACGGCTCCATTAGTTTGAGGCCAAGAAGGGGATGAGCGATGGTGCTTGATTTTGTATTGCTCGCAGAAGTCCCGGATGCGCTTATTCGCAAAGTTTATGCCGTTGTCCGTAATGATATCTTTGGGTACTCCAAATCAGCACATAATATTATTCTTGAGAAATTTCTCAATGTGACTGGCAGTGATGTTGGCATATGATGCCGTTTCTACCCACTTGATGAAGTATTCAATGGCGACGAGGATGAATCGATGTCCGTTTGATGCCTTTGGATTAATCATTCCGACAACGTCAAGGCCCCAAGTAGCAAATGGCCAAGGGGTGGTCATGCAGTGAAGATCAATGGCAGGAGCGTGTATCAAACTGGAGTGTTCCTGACACTTGTAGCATTTTTGAACATGTTTGTAGCAATCTGATTCCATGGTGGTCCAAAAGTATCCCTGCCGTAGAATTTTCTTAGCGACCAT
This sequence comes from Chloranthus sessilifolius, assembly GCA_021018995.1. Classification (NCBI taxonomy): domain Eukaryota; kingdom Viridiplantae; phylum Streptophyta; class Magnoliopsida; order Chloranthales; family Chloranthaceae; genus Chloranthus; species Chloranthus sessilifolius. The sequence goes on along the minus strand of CM037584.1, from coordinate 147,819,495 downwards.
GTGACCGCTGACGTGGGCTCTGCATACTCCCTCATGGATTTCCTTCATAATATTGACTGCTTCAGTTTCAGTGAGGCACCTGAGTAAGATGTTATTATATGCTCGTCAGTAGAGGCATTCCCCGTAAATGACATAACCTGCCGCTAAACGTTGAATGGTTCTTCGGTCTGTCTTGGATGTACCCTCTGGGAAAGTTAGGGTCTCGAGGAAATTCTTGATATGTGAGAACCAAGGTGGCTCATCATCAGGCTTTGTAGGTTCCTCAATCTGGAGGCAGAAGGCCGGCTCATTCCTCTGCTCGATCATGATCGGCTTCATCTCAACACCATAGGGGATTTTGATCATTGATGCCAAAGTTGCTAATGCGTCGGCAAAGCGATTCCTTATTTGGGGGACGTATGAGAAAGTTACATCTTGGAAGCAAGCTATTAGATCCTCGAGGTGTTCATGATAGGGGATCAGTTTCTTATCTTTCGTCTTCCAGTCACCATTCGTCTGGCATATGATTAACTGCGAATCACCAAAAACTCGAAGGTGAGTTACATTCAGATCAAGGGCTGCCTGGAGACCGGCGGCGCAAGCTTCATACTCAGCCATATTGTTAGTGCAGGGGAAGTTGAGCTTGATGGAGATCGGTACATGGGATCCTTTTGGCAAAATTAGGATGGCGCCAACTCCTTGGCCTTCGACATGCGATGCTCCATCAAAGTGCATTACCCATGATTCTTCTGCTTCTTCTGTATTATCTTCCATCATGAACAAGATATCTTCATCTAGGAATTCGGTTCTTAACGGCTCATAGTTAGGCAAAGGGTTCTCAGCAAGATGATCGGTGAGCGCCTGCCCCTTGATCGATTTCTGAGTGACGTACGTGATGTCAAATTCAAATAACAATAGCTGCCATCGCGCAGTTCGACCAGTGAGAGCAGGTCTTTCGAATAGGTACTTCAAGGGATCCATCCGTGCTAGAAGTAGGATGGCTTGGGATAACAGGTAGTGTCGAAGTCTTTGAGTAGCTCAAACGAGCGCCAAGCATGCTTTCTCCAGATGAGAGTAGAGCATCTCATAATCAGTGAACTTCTTGCTCAAGTAGTAAATGGCCTGCTCTCTTCTTCCTGTCTCATCATGTTATCCTAACATACAGCCCATGGAAAACTCCAACGTGTATAGGTACATTATCAGGGGTCTACCAGGTACAGGTGGTACCAATACCAAAGGATTTAAGAGGTAACCCTTGATCTTATCAAATGTAGCTTGGCAATCATCATTCCACTCAACTGGTGAATCCTTTCTCAGTAGTTTGAAGATCGGTGCTCATATTGGAGTTAACTATGCAATGAATCGACTGATGTACTGGATTCTGCCTAAAATGCCTCTGACCTCTTTCTCTGTAGACGGTGCTGGCATTTCAGTGATGACCTTGATCTTGGTCGGGTCGACCTCGATGCCTCTCCTACTGACGATAAAACCTAATAGCTTTCCTGACATAGCACCGAATGCGCACTTTTGGGGATTCAACCGCAACCTGTACTTTCTTAACCTCTCAAACAGCTTCTAAAGGTTTGTCAAATGGCCATCCCTTTCCGGTGATTTAGCAATCATGTCATCGACATACACTTTGATCTCTCGGTGCATCATGTCATGGAATAGGGCCGTCATTGCTCTCTGGTAGGTTGCCCCAGCGTTCTTGAGCCCAAATGGCATCACCCTGTAGCAAAAGGTTCCCCATGGAGTGATGAACGCGGTCTTCTCTCGGTCGGCCTCTGCCATCTTAATCTGATTATAGCCCGAGAACCCGTCCATGAAAGAAAGCATCCCGTGCTTAGTAGTGTTATTGACCAAGATATCGATGTGGGGTAATGGAAAGTCATCCTTACGGCTCACTTTGTTGAGATTCTAGAAATCAATGCACATTCGAACCTTCCCATCTTTCTTTGGTACGGGGATGATATTAGCCAACCACTGCGGGTACTTGGATACCATGAGGAAACCTGCATCGTACTACTTAATGACCTCATCCTTGACTTTCAACATCCATTCAGGTCGGAGACGCCTCAGCTTCTGTTTAACCGGCATGCAGTTAGGGTAGAGTGGCAACTCATGCTCAACCAGATCGGTATCCAAACCAGGCATGTCTTCATACGACCATGCGAAGACGTCTTGGTATGACTGGAGAAAGTCTATCATACCTTTTCTCTCTGTCGGAGACAGCGACGCTCCAATTTTGGTGATTCTAGGGACCTCTTCGGTGCCCAAATTGACATCCTCTATCTCCTCAATGATCGGGGTAGGGCCATGCTCAAAATCGGAAAATTGCTTGAGTAGCTCATTGGGGAGCTCATCGATTTGACCTTCCTCGTCCAGACTTGTGACTCCTACCTCTTCTCGTATTTCTATAGGGAAGGGGTCGGCTTTGCATGGGACGGGTATCACGACATCTTTTTCAATTTTATTAGGAATTTTAAAGGATAATATTTTTGGTATTGGTATTTTTTCTATTTTTATGGTTTTTTGCAATTTTTTGGAGGGTAACCCCTAGCGCGGTGGATCTCTATATATACAGGGTAGAGTGCCCCAGAGGCAGACCTCACTTCTTACTGGTTGTGTTTTTTTGGAGAGCCGATGCCGCATTCACAATATTTGGCGGCTCCCAAGAGTTGGGGCAACGATACCCAGTTACTTACCTGCGAGGCTTGGCCTTTACCTCTTTGATCAGAAATGGCATCAGTAGGCCCTCACAGTTCCCCCCTCAGCATGTTTACGGAGGGATCCTCTGGGATCCTATCTTTGAAGGTTAGGGTGGGCCCAGAGTGGCTAGTGTTAGAATGATGGGTGGGCTCGGGGATTTCTTCCTCAAATAGGGAGAGGGCTGTCAAGTCTACTTCAAGGTCTGGGGGGATGATGTACTGGTTAGTGGGGTGAGCGGAAGCAAGCTTGTGTGGGGTTACCCTTGTCTCCCCATTCAGATCAATCTTTACTACCCCGACTCTCACAAAGGTTTGACAGATGTGGGGTCGGGCGGGAGTTTCTCCTTCCAGGTTGATTCCTCTGGCCCTGGCGGCTGCTGTGGCTCTCATCTTTTCTTTGGCCTCTCTGACTTCTTCTTCGTCGGGCTTGTAGCCTAGGCCAAATCTGGTTTGGTGCCCCTTACCCCTGACGGGGTCTCTTCTTCCTTGAAGGCATGGGCCCAAACCTTTCCCCTTTTAGTGGCCCCATTTGTGGAGCATGAACACTGCCGCATCCATTCCTACCCCAATTTTGGCAGGGGTTTTCTCAGGCGATTCAAGTGTGACTGCTGAAAAGTCGTACTCAAATCAATGGAAATCGGTGTCATCTGCTATGTGCGGCATGTCAAGCACTTTCGGATTTTCAATATGCAGAGCGCTCCCTCCCTGTCTTCTCTGCTCTCACCTACGATGGTGATGATTCGTCCGCCTGAGATGAATCAGAGTTTTTGGTGTAGAGTTGATGGTATTGCCCCGATCTCATGGAGCCACGGTCGGCCCAATAATAGATTAAATGTAGACTTGATGTCCATTACCTGTAAGGGGACAGTGAAGGTTTGCAGCCCGATGATTAGGTCGAGGTCTACCTCTCCTATGATTTCTCTCCGAGTGTTGTCGAATCCCCTGGCACTTGTTATGGATGGCTGAAAGGTGTTGGGGTTCGCACCAATTTTGATTACCATCCTTAGAGGGCATACGTTCAATGCCGACCCGTTGTCTATCAAGACCAATGGCACCACCAGGTTTCCTACTTCCATTGTTATATCCAGGGGCTTAGAGTGGTTGTTCCCTTCGAGTGATAGATCTGCATCAGTAAATGAGATGGCATTTGGGGCCAATACTTACCCAATTATCTCTCCCACCTCGTCTGGGGTTACATGCACGGAAACATGCGCGTCTTTGAGTGCTCCCATTAAGGCTTGAAAGTGGAGTGGGGACGTGATCAACAAATCCTAGACAATAATATGTGCAGGTGTCCTCTTGAGCGGTGTCTCCAACACATGCTCTCTAGCCATTTTCTCGAAGGGGTTCCCTACAGCCTGCTCTTTCTTCTTCTCTTCTCCTCTACCGGCCCCCGATGCTTCTGGTTGTGTAGAAATCCTGCCTGACTGGGTGATAAATTCAACAGTCTCTTCCTAGTCACGACCAGCATTCATGTCCGTCTGCTCGTAACTTAACGACACTTGATGCGGGTCATAGGCGGGTTTCGGGATGAGGAAGGGAGTTCTTGGTGATCCTGGGGTGGATTGGGCTGGGTATGTTGGATTCTCGGGCCCAACCAGGTTGACTCCAATAGGGGGTGTAATGGTATTGGCGGGAATTGGCGATGTTGGGTTTGAGGGTGCGGATGGGGTTTATGTAGGCATTATCGGGGCATGGTAAGACCAGTGGTGGTTGGGAGCGGGTGACAAGGGCAGCGGGTGAGGGGTTGTTTGTTTGGATGGGGATGGAGCTAGATTGGGGGCAAAATAGCACAGGGATGGTGGGGGTGTGACTGGGAAATGTCGGAGGTGCAGGTGGAGTGGGGTGATAGGGGTATGACGAGGTAGCAGATGGAGCAGGGGGGTATTGGTACGAAGGGTTTGTAATCGGGGTGGCATGGTGGGGCGATGATGGTTTTGCGGATGAAACAGGGTAAATCGGGGATGACGGAGTTGTGCATGGGGCTGGGTAATTTAGGGATGGTGGAGTTGTGTATTGGGCAAGGAGATTTGGGGATGGCGGGGTAGTATGCTGGGCGGTGGGATTTAGGGGTGTGTATGAGGTGGGGTAGTATGGGGGTGGTGTATTTATATATGGCGTGGGGTGATTTGGGCGTGACGAAGAGGTATATGGGGTGGCAGACGGTGGGATAGTGTGTGGGATGGGGTGATTAGGAGGTGGTATGTACTGTGGGATAAATTGGGAGTGGGGCGGATATGCGTATGATTGTGGCCGGGTTGGGCCCGTTTGGATTTGGTAGGGAGGAGCGGAGGTGGAAAAATATTGCCCTAAATCTAGGGGCTCTTCTTGGTATGCCGGGCTGGGGAAGTAATCGGCTAAATACAGCGGCTCAACTACCCCTACAATTGGTCCCCCCTCGTTCAGCCTGGTAAATGAAAACACTTCTTGATTACTGATATAATCCGAGGGGTCAAACTCTTTCTCTTCCTCTTCTACGCAGTGGATGTTAGGCCTGGGGCCTCCTGGATGCGGTGGCAGAGGGGCCTAATGGATATTCTGGTTCTGCCCTTGAGGAAGCGACGGGGGAACAATTTTTCCTACCTCTATTAAATCTTGGATTGCATGCTTTAGTGGGAAGCACCGATCCGTAGGGTGACCTGGTCCCTGGTGAAAGTTACAATGCCGATTCGGGTCATAGTTTCTTGGTATCGGATTGGGTGGTGGGCGAGGCTGGAGTAAATTGACCAAACCCTTTTGTAGCAATACTAGCAATAAGGCACTTAGGGATTGCCCTAACGGCGTGAAGACCCATTCGAATCGTGCTTTCATCTGTTCCTGGGTGAACGGGGCCCTCGGTCCATTATTCGGCCTTGGCGCTTGTTCGAAACGGGCTGGGGGTGGGTGTGCGGCCTGGAGTTGTATCAGGGTGGTATTGGCCTGGGGATAAACGATGTTTTGCACCTCTGCCCCTGGCCTTCTTCAATCCGTTGGCCATGCTCTTCCAACCTCGCCCTCTCTGGCGTCTTCGCTTTTGCCGTTGGCATTCGGACCAAATCACAAAAGCGACTTTGTTGATATACCAAGAATTCTGCGATGACTAGGAGCGCTCCCTTGGTTATTAACTCAATCTTCTCATCATCCGAAATCCGGTGGGTCACCTGGGCGGCCAGCCCTCCACCTTCTTAAGTAGGCACTGAAAGTTTCATCATGTCTTTGCTTCAAACGGGCCAGATCCGACTTCCTTCGCTCTATGTCCATATTATAGACATATTATTTTTGGAATAAGTGTGTCAGATCTTTCCAAGTTTTGGTCATGGATGGTTCTAGGGATGTGAACCATCTTAGTGTCAGGCCAGTTAAACTCTCTTGGAACACTTTGATGAGGAGTCATTCATCTCCGCCGTACTGACACATATCCCCACAGTAAGATTTTAAGTGGGCGATGGGGTTGCCAGTGCCATTATATTTGTCGAATAATGGCATCTTAAATTTTGGTGGTAGAGGGACATCCGAGAATAGACATAAGTCTGAAAAGTCTATCGAATGCAGTTCTAGCCCTCCCATCTTTGTCAGCTGCTTTTATATCCTGTCTATCTGCTCTTTCAGCTGCTCTGATTCTTTCGTAGTTGGGACTGCCTCCCCCTGGTTTGCCTCGACCCTGGGAGTGATAATAGGCCGAACTGGGGGCCGAAGCTATGACTCCTCCTTTATTGGATCTCGTCCTCCTCGTACTGTTGGTCATTGTACTGGTGAGGGGCGAGATCTGTTATTTGGACTTGGGGGGTGATGGGTTGGATGACCTGGTGGGGCCACAAGGCTTGTAGGGGATGGGAGGGAGTGAATGGATGAGTGTTTTGCGGATGAATGATGTGTTGAGCTGGGTGTATATTCTGGGGGTGATGGGGGTGTGGTTGATGTGGCGGGACGATGTAGGCGTGGTTTTGAGGCATAGGGTGGATCGAATTTGCCTTTGGAGGTGGGATGGGGGCATAAGGGGTGTAGGTGAATGAAGGGTATTGGTGAAGGGGTACGGGGTTTGTGCATGGGCCTTGATGAGTGTGGGTGGATGGGCCTTGGGTCTAGGCTTGATGGTTTTGGAAAGCTTGGGTTGATGGGCCTTGGGCCTGGGTGTGGGGGTTGGTATGATTTTGGGCTAATGGGCCCTATTGGTATTGGGTGCGGGGTGATGGGCCTTGGGCTTGGGTTTGATAGGTTTGGGTCCAAGGGCTCTGGGGGGCTTGGAACTGGGACTGGGTCTGATGGGCTTGGGCCTGGGCCTGAGTCTGATGGGATTGGGCTTGGGCCCATGGACCTTGAGGATTTTGGGCCTGGGTTTGGGTCTGATGGGTTTGGCTTTGGGCCCATGGGTCTTGAGGGTTTTGGGTCTGGGTTTGATGGGTTTGGGCTTGGGCCCATGGGCCTTGAGGATTTTAGGCCTGGGTCAGAGTCTGATGGATTCGGGCGTGGGCCCATGGGCCTTGAGGATTTTGGGCATGGGTTTGGGTTTGGGCCCATGGGTCTTGAGGGTTTTGGGTCTGGGTTTGGGCCCATGGGCCTTGAGGATTTTGGGCCTGGGCCTTGGTCTGATGGGTTTGAGCTTGGGCCCACGAGCCTGGAGGATTTTGGGCCTGGGCCTGGGTTTGATGGGTTTGGGCTTAGGCCCAAGGATTCGTGTGGGTTTGGTCCTAAGATGAGGGGGCTCGGGTCTGTTGGGCTTGGGCCTGGGCCTGGAATTGAGGTGAGGGATCTTTGATGGTATGAATGATAGGTGGTTGGGCATGGTCATGAGGGAATGGGGTATGGAGGTTTTGGAGACCTAGATGTGGGGTTTGGAATGTTGGACTCCGAGAGGTAGCCCACAGGGCATACATCCTTCTCATGTCCTCCATTGAGGGCATGGATTCAGGTGTGAGATTGGAGGGTGATGGCCCATTCAAGGACGGAGGGGGCTGGATGAAATTGGGCATGACCTAGGTATGGGGGGTTTGAATGGTTGTGCTTGGAGGGTGTGGATGTATGGCTAAGGAAGATGGTGGGTTGTTGGTCACACCCTGGGCAAAGTTGGGCATGACCTGGGTAAACGGGGGGATCTGTTGGGATGTGGATGGACCATGTGATGTGGAGGGTATGTGAGATGGGGTGAGTGGGATATGGGATATAGGAGGCATGGATGATGAGGTGGACAAAGTGTGGGAGGTAGGTGGGGGATGAGGTTCCCGATGGGGTCTTTGGGAGTAGGGGGTGTGGTAAGGGTGTATGGATGGGAGATGGGGATGTATGGGTCGATTAGGAAATGAGGTGTTTCAGTAGAGGATGAGATGGGGGTATGTTGGGAAAATGTAAGGGCGGGGGATGGGGTGGATGCGAACACGGGTGCCTCATTTGGACCTGTGACATCGAACTAGGTTTGGGTGAAGGTGTTGGAGATCGGGTCTTCTCCTATATGGGAATGGGATGGGGATGATGGCGGGGATGTATCGGCGCTCGACATGATCTGTTGACGAGTGTTGTATCGATGCCTTGGGTAAGGGTCGAATACTCTCCTAGTTCTTCCTCTACGGGTTGGGTTTGAGGTCACCGTAGTGACGGTCGCACCGAAAGTGTGTGTATATACGGATTTTTGATTTTTCTATATATTAATTTTTTGGATTTTTTAAATGAAAATTATCTCCTATTTTAAATGAATGATGATTTGGTGCCCTAGAAAAATTCCCGTCTCGAGTGATATATGCACCTTTAGTAGGTCCCACAGCGAGATCCGACACACTTTGGAAGAAGCGAAAGGGGACCCTTTCGTTCTATTGAAGGTGAGGGAATCCACGCAAACGACCCGATCCCCCAGAGCAAATCAATGAGAAGTCGCCTTCTTTTGATTGGGCTGGGGCATATTGGGTATTACAGAATGCGGGAGGCTACTGCGGGCACTAATATCGCTAATCGGAGAACTTGGGTGGTGGATTGGGCCTCAGATCAGGCTGCCTGAACCCAGTATATACTAGGCGTATGTATTATATATGCCTGACCAAAACTTATCAGATTTGGCTGGGCATATATATTATATACGCCTGGCTTAAATCTGGGGATTTTGGTTGGGCGTATATATTATATACGCCTGAATACTTCTGGGGAGTTTTTGCTAGGCGTATATATTATATACGTATGGCAGAGACAGTTCTGTCAGCTTGTTTTGACAGTAAACAGCAAACCCGAGATGGGTCTTTTGGACTGGTTTTCTGGGAGAGATGCTCCTGGGGACTACTATGTATGTTATCGGGTCCCTCCTTTCTGCTTCCTAGGGATACACGGCTGAATTCAGGCTGTCTACGCTCTCACCATTGCGGTTTTTACGGCTTGATTGGAATTAGCAACCCAACCGATATACCTCTGGCGCAAACGCCTTCTCAGGTACGGGAAGGGGTGGTTCTTTTCAGAATCATCACCACTAAGGCTGCCGCCTTACTGGGAACCGGGTAAATTATATCTGTGCCTAAACCCCCCCAAAAAATTATCCAAAATACGCAAAAATAGATTTGATTATGTCCTCACACTGTTGGTTCACTTTTAATTACAGATTTTTAAAGGGGAGTGAATGTAAGTCTAAAATCGGGTCGGGAATGACAAGCCCGTGGCCCCTCAACGGGCCGGTGTTCAATGGTGAGATATGATGACTGAAATAAAGAGCGCACGTAGGCCCGTCAAATGGCTAAGGCTCGTAAATGACTGAAATTTAAATGACGTGGAAAGTAGATGCGAGCAGGCCCGCCAAATGGCTAAGGTGGCTTAAATGACAAAATCGTAAAAAAATTGAAATTTAAAGGCACAAGTAGGCCCGCCAATCGGCTAAGGCACTTAAAGGACTGAATCGTAGGGGTGAGTATATTAGTAAAAATAATAAAAAGTAAAGAAAAATAGCTGAAAATTAGAATAAAAAACAGCCATGGTTAGTAAAAAATAAAAAATAAAGAGAAAGCCAATAAGAGGGGAAGCGCTAGGGTGACTTCCCCAGCAGAGTCGCCATCTGTGCGAGCATGAATTCTCTCGAACCCTTCGCGAGAATGCGCTCTCGGTGGAATAAAATGTAGAGTCACCACCCGGAGCTTTTGGTGACCCGAGAAACATTTAAATCGATATTTTGAGCACCGAAGTGCTAAATATTACTCTGATTTACTGGTCTTTGCCAAAGGCTCTAAAGTAGGGGCTTCGGTTATCGATCGGAAAGGGTTTAGGCACCCGATCAACCCGCATGTAGCGGTCTCTATCTATGGCTAAAAATAAAAATAAATGGGCGGAGCTTCCTCTTGCCCGAAGGCAATGCGGTCCTATCAAGCTTTGAGCCAAACCAAAATTTCGGCGGCGTAACGGCTTGAATCATTGGACGGAGGAAACACCAAGAAGGTAGAGGAAGAGAGGGGTGAGCCGGAGCTCACGGGCCCTTGTTGCACCATGGAAGACCTTCGCTTCGGAGTGCTTCCGATGGCTTTGAATGGCTTAAATGGTAGAAGAATAGGTTTCTAATGCTAGGATTCGGTAGAGGGGAAGTGTAGGATGAAACAAGGGACTAAGCTTTAACTAAAAGGGGTGATCTAATGGTTGAAAAGGATTAAAAAAAAATGATCTATGCATGCTGGAATTCTAGTTGAAAATATAAGAAAAGAACTTTCTCTCACTAGGGCTCTCTCTCTCCTAACTCAAGCTTTCACCCTAATCTTTTCAACCTTTATTTTTTCAACCCTTTTAGGAAGAGGGGGGCCTCTCTATTTATAGAGAAGAGGTGGGTTAGAGGGTTACTTAAGGGCTAATTGGTTTAGCAATTAGGTAATCCTCCATCTAAGGTTTTCTAGGTTTTTAGGGTCCTAGAGGTTTGGGAAACCAATTTCAATGGTAGATGATGGGGTGAGATCATAGGTGACTTAAGGGTTGCAAATAAGCTCAAAGGGGGTGCAACCAATCTTAAGACACCCACCTCAACCAAGGGGATGGTCAAAAGGTCAAACCAGATGAAGGAAATTCGAGCACCTGATGACAGTTACTGTAGCTAAGCTGGGCGTATATATTACATACGCCCAGTTTATGCACAGTGATTTCCATAAAAATCAGGGGAGTTCTGGGAAGATGATGCCCGTGGTGGGTCCCACCTATGCTGGGCGTATATATTATATACGCCCGGCCAAATTTGGCCCAAAAAATGTCAGGTGTATATAATACATACGCCTGACCAATCTGGGGCCAAATTGGCTAGGCGTATGTAGTACATACGCCTGAACAAAAGGTTGTTATTTTATGTGAAACTTCAAACGGCCATAACTCTTGAACCACAACTCCAAATTAGGTGATCTTTAGCTCGTTGGAAAGATGGATAAGTCCTCTTTCCAATGGTATGTGGCCCATCCTTGTAAAGGGTCTGTATAAAATTCTGTAGCTCTCCCTCCATCAACTGCTCAGAAGGGTTCAAGTTGAGTATGGGAAGGGATCCTAGGGTTTTGGGGTGATCTCTAAGGATAGGGGGAATGGTTCTAATGGGTTTTAGGTGATTCCTAAAGATCTGGATAGATTCCTAAAGGTTCAGGGGTACCATCGGAAGCACAGGGGTGCATCTTTCCTAGAGTACAGACTGATCGGGCCTTGGGCTGAATTTGGGTGTCTACACCCATGGACGTGGTGAAAACCCGAAAGGGCGCCACCGGTAAAAAAATGAGATAATAAAAAGTGAAAATAAAAATTAAAAAAGAAAGGTTTAGACTGATTGAGAAGATTGATGTTTGAGGAACCCTTTTGTTACTCTTCCTGTACCCTCTTGTTTGACTGGGCCGCTCATGCTAGTTCAAATTGGGTCCCGACCATAATTGTCTTTGTGAAACCCGCACCGTCAAACGTATGACCTGAGGCAAGGAGAAAAGTTTAACTCAATACCAAAGGGATCAACGTTCTAGCCTTGGTAAAATCTGGAAACTCACTTAGGTCCGACTGCATGAAAGAGTTCGACTATGCTCAAAATGGGACCTGTTACTCCGTCTCACTATCAAGGCATCAAAAACAAAACAAAAAAGAAGAAAAGCCAAAAATAAAAAAATTCAAGAAAAATCCAAACACCAAAAAATGTGTATATATTTCTTCTCATTTTCATGTACAGATTTTCAACATCATATTTCAATCTCAAAATTAAAGAAAAATAACAAAAAAAATCTCTAAAAACAAACACCCAAAAAATATCTTGAAAATGAAAAAGTATAGGTAGAAATCTACTTTTTCTTCTGTTATTTAGGATGCATTGTCTTTATATGTATAAACAAAAAAGGGACTGACGTTTTCTCAAGAATGTGCAGGAACATCACACGGTCCAAAGCCTCGATGTGGGCAACTTCTCAGCGATGGACAAATCAGATAAAGCATCTCACCACCGACGTCAGGTCTAACAAAAAAAATGATGAAAATCATTTTGAAATGAAAAAAAATCTATGTTGTCATGCTACGCATAGCTACGCACTCGCGTATTTTAGATTGTGGTAAAATGTCAATATTTTATCGGCAACACAGCTATGAAAAATTAATGTCCTAGGTCTAAGGTTCGCCTTGGATCCATGGATCCTACTTCAAAGTAGGAGCGATAGTGTCGATTTCGGTCAAACAGTCAATGCGTTGATCGGATTGATTTCACTGCTAAATCTTTTGAGCAAAACGCTCTGTTTTGGATTCATATGAGCTTAAGTGTCTTAAGCTTCAGGTTCTCCGTTAAGAAAAGGTCAATCGTTGGTTGAGACCAACCTATTGAGAATGAGATTATATATCAATCAAACTATGTGCAACCATGCATTCAGAAGGGTTCATTTCCCTTTTATTTTCTACAGGCTTAAAACCTGTATTGGCAGCGGTATCCCTGTAAAGTGTACGCCATGCGTCTGGGTATCCGTATGATGGTCGTTTGTTCTCATAAATTGTACCCGGGCAGGTCTAGGTCAGGGCTTCTATCACCTTTGTTGCTTGCCGCCCCTAATGGGTGCATGTTTATGCATAGTTAATTGATGCTTATGATCATTGTTGGTAGAAACCAGGATAAGATGTCCTTTTTGGTAGACACCCAATAACTGGTTGGTTCTGTTTAGTGGTATTTGAAGCTAGATGCTCTGGGTCATGTGGATCTGGGGCACATTTTTGAAAATGGCGCGCACTCCCAAAAAGCATTGTGACATCTATTCACTTTGCTCGGGCAGTCATGCTAAATAAACTTCGAGATCGATGGGTTCACCCAAAGATCTTGAACCCTGCTTTCAGCAAGGGCACCCGCGAATAATCCAATGAGGTCGTCAAATGCCTTGTAGGATTGGACGCAAACTGTGGAGCCTTGCGTATGTTTACTTCGCGCCTATCTGTGAATGTGGGTCGATCACCCCTCTTTCTTACGAAACTGTTGTATTCAGAATAAATCTCGCACATCAATCACCTTCAAATCATCTCCAGAAGCGGATATTTTTCCCGACTGATGAGATTTTGCAACTCGAGAGGCAAACATTTTTCCCAGCTATTGGGCTTTCGCAACTCATTCCACCTCGGTTATTCCCAGTAATGTCGCTAAGCGCTTGGGAACCGATTACCTCGAGAAATGAATGATTAGCCTGGCACTCCAAGGCTTTCGTTTTCTCACCGTGTTACTCACCTGATGTTTGAAGCTCGTTCTGAATGTAGCGGGCCCGTCAGTAATGCCTTGGGCCTCTTTGGATGTCTCTTTTCTTTGGCATACGATCATTAGTGATCGAATACCAAAGAGGGGCATCTATGGACACCCAAATTTGGCCCAAGGCCCGATCGAAACACCTTTCAAGAGAGGTGCAATTCTGAGATATTGATGGCATGTATGGAACCCTTAGGAATCACCCCAAACCCTTAGGAATCACCCTAGATCCCTTAGGAACCTACCCCGAACCTTTAGGAACCAATCTCAACCCTTAAACACATTCTGAACCCTAAACCTAACCTTCCCGAGTAATGGATAAATAATTGTACACCAAAACTAGCTGAGGTCTTCTACTAATATCAAATCATATACCATTGGAAAGCGGACTTCTCCAGATTTCCAACGGTCCAAGAATCGCTCCAATCGGAGGTGTACTTCAAAATATATGGCAAACCGAATCCCAGGGACAAAAAAGGTAAAACCATGTGGCTCCCCTAGGAATTTGGCGCAACTAATAGTTGCGCCAGGTATAAATTTTGCCTGGCGCAACTATTAGTTGCGCTAGGCCAATCTTCCCAGGATTTTAACTTGGCGTAACTAATAGTTGTGCCAGGTTATACAGTGGGCCCCACCCCCGTGAGCTCACTTCCAGGCATTGTTCTTCACTGTTTTACTGTACATTTGTCTGGCGCAACTATTAGTTGCGCCAGGCATATGAATAGTAGCTGTTGCATTTTGCCCCGAATTTCATGACTGGGGTTTGACTTGTTGACCACCTCAACCTTTGGGGTGTGTTTTGATAGTTCTGTTGCACCCATTCCTTACCTATTTGCAACCTTCCAAGTAGCCTAAAACCTCACCCCATCATCCACCATTAGAACCACCTTCACACCTTTCCAAGCTCTCAAAATCCTAGAAAACTTTAGATTTGGGATTACCTAATTGCTAACCCCAATTAGCATCTAAGTAGCCTCCTAAACCACTCTTTTCCTATAAATAGAGCCCCCCACCCTTGGTTTAGGGGTTGAGAAATTTGTTTAAGAGAGAAAGAGCTCAAAGTGAGAAGTTCTTCCTCCCTTTTGTGCACTATTTTCACCCAAATTCCAGAATCTCCCAACCTCATTTCAAGCTTGTTCTTGCATCTAAAACCCTTATCCTAGGTGTGTGTGATCCCCCTAGCCTCCCTTTCCTACCTCTTAGCTTTAAGTCTTAGGAGTTAGAACCCCGTTTTCCACCATACAATGCCTTCAAGAGCTCATCAAAGCAAGCCACGCAAGGCTCCTCTATGGTGTTACAAGGGCCCGAGAGCTCCGGCTCTCCCCTTTCTTCTCCTATCTCTTCCTAGCTCCCTCCATCCTCCCATTTGTGCCGTTACGCCGCCGATTTTTCGGTAGGAACTGAGGGGCACAAATAGAATCCTAAGCCCTTTTGGGTAAGAGGAAGCTATTTTCTTTGCTTCTACTTCATTTTATTTTTGGCCATTAGTAGAGACCGCGTTAAGCAGGTTGATCGAGTGCCTAACACCTTCCCGATCGATAACCAAACCCCCTACCCAAGAGCCTTTGGTGTAGACTGGATTCAGAGTCATATTTTTAGCACATAGGTGCTCATAAAAATAGGTTTCCCGGGACACCGAAAGCTACGGGTGGCGACTCTATATTTTTTCAATAGAGAGTGCATCGTCGCGATGGGATCGTATCGATTCCCATGGTTGCACAAACATGCTGCCTGCCTTTAGCCGTGAGTAGCTCTTTCCTGCCTTGTAATCGGGGTTCCAACCCTGTTCCTTTCTGATAGCCCCACTTTTGGAGCATGGCCACAGCTGCTACCATTCTGTCTCTGGTTTTTCCAATGATGCTTTTTGGGGGTTCCGGGACTACCGCCAATATCTCATATTCAAAGTTGTGGAGGTCTGTATCCTCGGTCGTGTGCGGCACATCCAACACTTTGAGGTTCTCAATGTTGTGGGTAACTTTCTCCTTTTCATCATGCTCTTCACCTATGATGGTGATGACCTTTTACCCAGACACAAATTTAACATTCTGATGTAGTGTGGACGGTGCCCCGACTTCAAGTAACCAAGGGCATCCCAATAATAGATTGAAAGAGAATTTGATGTGTATCACTTGAAAATGTATGAAAAAGGTCATTGGCCGGATCATGAGCTCAAGATCGACTTCCCCAATTATTTCTCTTGTTGTATTATCAAACCCTCTAGCGCTAGCTTTTATTGGTCTCAGCATACAAGGGTCCACACCAATTTTGGTGGCAGTTCTTAGAGGACACACGTTTAGAGTGGACCCATTATCATTCAACACCAGTGGGATTATGAGGTTTTTGGCCTCTATGGTGATGTTGAGGGATTTAGCATGATTATTTTCCTCCTCCAGTAAATCCGTATCCAAAAAAGAGATGGCATTGGAAGCCATCACCTATCTGATTATCTGCCCAACCTCATTTGGGCTTACTTGAAGAGACACATGTGTATTTTTTAACGCCCCCATCAGAGCTTGAAAATGAAGCGGGGACGTCATTAACAGATCTCAAACCGTGATATGGGTCGGCATTCTCCTGAGCTGGGTTTCAAGTATGTGCTCACTTTTTTCAAACGGGTTTGCTGTAGTGGTATCCTTCTTTCCCTCTGGTCAGGCTAGTGCTGGCGTCGATGTGTTTGGCTGTTTGGAGATCTTCCCTGACCTGGTGACTAAATCAACTACACCTTCCCTACTGCTGCCAACATTGATGTCTGTCTACTCATAATTGAGCGGGACCTGATGAGGATTATAAGTTGGTCCCAGGATCTGGAACGGGGAGAAGGTGGGTATTGGGGATATTGGTGCTGAGGGATGGGAATGGGTGGGTATCATGTGGTTAACTTCTAGAAGGGTGGAGCAGGTGGGCCAAATAGGGTTGGCGGAGATTGCGAATGACTGAATTGGGGGTGATGTGATGGGGGTGGGCCATTGATAACTAATGGGTGATGCAGGGGGATGGGAGAGATAATTAGCCATGGGGTAACTGGTGGAGGATGCAGTATACGGTTGGTAGGAGTTTATTTGGACATAGTTAACCGGAGTTGGCGTTGGAAAATACGCCCTAAGATCTAAGGGTTCTATTTATGGAGTGGGGTTGGGAAAATAATCTGCCAAGTTCACAAGTTCAATTACCCCACTATTTTTATCTTCCCAGTCTCTTTGTAGTGGTGCCACAAAATTTTCTTGGTCACAGATGTAATCCGTTGGGTCAAAGTCTTCATCATCCTGCACTACCATGCCAGTAGTGGGTCTTGGGCCTGTTCCACCAGGTGGATGTGTGGCAATGGCACCTGATGTATATTTGCATGCTGGTTAGCTTGGAGAGGTGCAAGGGGAATGATTTTCCTGACCTCAATCAAATCTTGTATTGTGTGCTTTAATAGGAAACAGCAATCAGTAGGGTGACCCGGCCCTTGGTGGAAGTTGCAATAGGTGTTGGGGTCATAGTTCATTAGGATGGGATTTGGTGGAGGTCATGGTTGGAGTGCTGTGACCAACCCTTTTTCTATTAGTAAGGGTAACAAAACATTCAGTGATTACCTTAAAGGTGTGAACACTCGGTCAAAGTGGGCCTTTCTCTGTTTCGGGGTCATTTATGCTCGCTGTCCATTCCCGGTTCTCCGTATCGGCTTGCTTCTGACTGGAGCTGGCTGTGCGACCTTAAATTGGAATGGGATTATACTGGTATTGGTCCTGGCATTCATGACATTTTGCACATCTATCATAGTTCTTCTATCATTCCTCTGCTCAGAGAATCTCCTGACCCTGCTGGCCCCATCGGATAAATTCTTGCTTAAACACCCTTCTCTGATAGTGTCCTGGCAATGATTGGCGTTCCTCACCAAATCAACAAAGCTAAACTGTTATTGGTAAATGAGGAAGTCTGAGATGACTGGCAAGGTATTTTTTGAGATCATCTCAATCTGCTCATCGTCAGGTATTCTATTTCTTACCTAAGCTGCCAGTGCTCTCCAACACCCAAGGTAATCGCTGAAGGTCTCGTTAGAGTTCTGCTTTAACCGGGCCAAATCTGACTTGCGAGGTTCAATGTCTATGTTGTAGACATACTGCTCTTGGAATAAATGGGTCAGATCATTCCATATTTTTATCATGGGTGATTTTAGGGACATGAACCACCTCAAGGTCGGGCCCGTCAGACTTTTCTGAAAGACTTTTATAAGCAGGCACTCGTCCCCCCCCATATTGGCACATGTTCCCATAGTAGGACTTGAGGTGTGTGATGGGGTTGCCTGTGCCATTATATTTACCAAAGACAAACATTTTGAATTTTGGGGGCAAAGGGACTTTTGCAAATAGACATAAGTCTGAGAAATCCGTGGCATGGATTTTAGCTCCACCCATCTCCAACAGCTATTTCTGAATTTTGTCCAATTGTTGTTTCAACTATTTAGACTCTTTAGATAGTGGGGCTATTTTTTCAATGGTCGGCCTTGATTCACTTTGTGCTATCGGGGGTTTGGTGATTAGGGGTGGAGGATTGATGCTGGAAAATGCTTGAGCGTAAGCCCTGCTATTCCTGATCTCATCTTCCTCATATTATGGGTCTATATATGGTGTCGTGAGGGTGAGATTTTCTTGATGGTGCTGGCTGGGCTGGATAGGTGCTGGGTGGGACCATTGGAGTTGAGGGAAGATTTGTG
This sequence comes from Chloranthus sessilifolius, assembly GCA_021018995.1. Taxonomy (NCBI): domain Eukaryota; kingdom Viridiplantae; phylum Streptophyta; class Magnoliopsida; order Chloranthales; family Chloranthaceae; genus Chloranthus; species Chloranthus sessilifolius. The sequence continues at coordinate 147,801,461 of CM037584.1, read as the reverse complement.
GAGTGATAGGATGATTGGAGTTTGGATTTTGGGTTAAGCCCTGATGGGGCCATTGTGTTTGGGGGAAAGCTTGGAAACGACTTTGAGTGCAGGGACATGGGTGAATTGGGGTTGATGGAGGATGGGTGTCAAGCTCCCGCCTTGGGTCAGGTGGGAGGTTTTTATGAGGGAGATATTGAGGGAATTGTAGAGGGTATGGGTATGTGCATCCAAGGTTGGGTCTTGTTGGGCTTTGTTATAGGATAAGGAAATTGGAGGGGTCTAGGCCATAAGGCCTTGGGAAATTTTACCCATTGGGCTTTGTTGGGTTTGGGTCATTGGGCCCTGGTAGTTTTGGCCCATTGGGCCTTGATGGGTCTAGCCCACTAAGCATTGATGGCTCTGGCTCATTGGGCCTTAGTGATTCTGACCCATTGGGCCCTAGTGGGTCTAGCTTATTAGGCCTTGATGGATCTAGCCCATTGGGCCTTGATGGGTGTGGATGATGGGGGTTTGGGCCATTGGGCCTTGGTAGGTGTGGATGATGGGGGTTTGGGTCATTGGGCCTTGGTAGGTGTCGATGATGGGGGTTTGGGCCATTGGGCCTTGGTGGGTTTGAGGTAATAAAGCATGGAGACTTGGGAGTGTGTATGATGGGTTGGAAGATGTGTGGTTAAAATGAGGGGGAATGTTTTAAGAGGCTTTCCAATTAGTGTAAGTCCGGACCATCTCATCCATCATGGCCATTAGAGGGGTTTGGATGGAAATGGTTCATTCGAGGAAATGTGGGTATGGGTGAAGTGAATGTGTGGGAAAAACTAGGCATAGCCCCGATAAAATTGGGCATGACTTGGGTAGATAGGGGGATATGTGGTATATTGGAGAAACTGGGTGTGGTATGGGGGAAGGCGGGTGGATCGGGTATATGTTGGGAAGATGAAGCATGGGGTATGGTGGTAAAGGTAGGGAATTGGGTTGGGTTTTGAATGGATGTGAGTGGAAATTGTAATTGATTTGGCATGGACATGGGGGGGGGGGAGGGGGATATGGGCATGTTTTGGGAAAATGATGGGGAATGGGGTGTCAGATTTTGGGTGTTTTGAGAGGTGGTGAACGGGAAGATAGGGGCACCGAAGGAGCCGGTGACGGTAAAGGAGGTTGGGTGAGGGGGATGAATGTGAACATCTCTTCCACATGGGAATGAGTTGGAGAACGTGGTGGAGATGAGTCGGGATCGGCATATGCCGGATCCACTGCCCACGACATGGCTTGGTGAGGGGTGGAATACGGGTGCCTCATATGGGGCCCATAAAGCTTTCTCCTTCTTCCCCTACGGGATGATGGAGGATAAGGCGATGCCGTTGTGCCGGCACCACTATGGTTTCTTCTTTTTCAGTTTTTTGGTTTATATATATATATATATATATATATATATATATACATATATATATATATATATATTTTTTTTTTTTTGAAGATTTTTTAAGTGGATTTTTATGATGAAGGATTTCGGGGCCATTGAATTCCCGTTTCGGGTGGTATTTGTAATATAAATAAATCTCGTGGCATGACCCCGAAGCGCTTCAGAAGAATTAAAGGGGAACCCTTTGATTTATTGAAGGCACGAGAATCAACGCAAAAAATCTGATCCCCCGGAGCGAGTTTATAGGAGGTTACCCTCTTTTGACTGGCGAGGGCGTATTAGGTGTTGGATAATGTGGGACCTAATCAGAGGTGCTAAACCACTAAGCGAGGAACTCGGGGATGTGAAAAGGGCCTCAGACTCGAGCTGCACTGCTCAGGTCAGGCTTGGCGTGTCTATTACATGCGCCAGGCCAAATTTGGTCAGACTAAGCTTTGCACGTGTATTACATATACCAAAGCAAATTGGGTCTTTCGAAGCTTGGCACGTGTATAACATGCGCCAAAGCAAACCTGGGGATAGGTGGTTTGGCACGTATTTTACATGTGCTAGGCACAAACAGTGGGGTCAAAATTTTTTGACAGCAGAACAGCAACCCGAAATTGGTCTCTTTTTTGGCTTTCTGGAAGCAATGCTTCCGGAGACTGATTTCTTAGTTGCACCGGGTCCCTCCTCACCGCACCTAGGGATACAAGGTCGATTCGAAACTACTAACACTCTCCCCCAAGGGTTTTAGGCTTCGTAACTGGATAGGTTACCCACCCGATATACCTCCGGTGCAAGCACCTTCTCAGATACTAGGTGGGGTGGTTCTTTTCCGGATCATCACCACTAGGGGCTACCGTCGTTCTAAGAACCGAGACGCTTGTATCTTTGCCTAGAATTTCCAACCCATGAAAATCTACCCTTGTAAAAATTCAATTAAGTCCCCTCTTGGTTCAGTTTTCATTTCAGATTTTAGGGGAGTTTTTTTTAAAGTTCAAAAATGGGGGGTGATGGTCCCGTGCGGCCTCTACGGGCCAGCGTCCACTGATGAGATATGATCAAACGTAAAGTAATGCGTAAGTAGGCCTGCCAATCGGCAAAAGCACGTAAATGACGGAAAGTAAAGAAATCATAAAGACAATGCGCAAGTAGGCCTGCCAATCGACAAAGGCACATAAATGATAAAAAATAGAGGAATTGTTGAGACAATGCGCAAGTAGGCCCGCCGATCGGCTATGGCACGTAAAACAATGGAAAAGTATGGGTATGAAAATTGATGAAATCGTAGGGGTGAGTGAAAAATAAGCAAATGTTAGTAAAAACAAAGAAAAATGGCAAGTTTCAAGGGGAAGCTCAACTAGCTACTCCCCAGCAGTGTCGCCATATGTGCAACCGTGGGATTTTCGTCGATCCCGTCACAACGATGTGCACTCTCGAAAAGATATAGAGTCATCACCCAGAGTTTTCAGTGTCCCGAGAAACCTAAATCAATTTTATAAGCACCGAAGTACCAAAAATATGACTTTGATTCACCGGTCTATGCCAAAGGCTCTTGGGTAGGGGCTTCGGTTATCGATTGGGAAGGTGTTAGGCACCCGATCAACCCGCTCTAAAGCGATCTCTACTTATGGCTAAAGATAAGGAAAAATAAAAATAAAGAGAGCACTTCCTCTTGCCCGAAGGCACTATGATTTGTGTCCCTCCGCAATTACTAAGATTTTGATGGCGTAACGGCACAAATTCAGGGATAGAGCAAAAGCTAAGAAGGTAGAAGAGTAGAGGGGAGAGCCGAAGCTCTTGGGCCCTTGTAGCACCACTGCGGTCCTTCGTGTGAGGGCGCTTTTGTGAGCTTCCAATGGCTTGGATGGTTGAATGAAGGGTTCTAACTCTAAGGGTTGGTAGCTAAGGGGTAGAGGAAGAAGGCTAGGGGATAGTGTTCTCCTAAACTCAAGGATTTTTGAAGAAGGATTGGGTTTCTAAGATGATTTAGAATTCTAGAATGTGTATGAATATTTGGTGCACACAAGGGAGGGATAGATCTCTTACTCTTTTCTCTCTCTTGGAAAATTTTTAAGCCTTTAATCCAAGAGGGGTGCCTCTCTATTTGTAGTAAAATGGTAGGTTAGGAGGGTGTTTAAGTGCTAATTAGGGTTAGCAATTAGATAATCTTCTAATCTAAGGTTTCCTAGGATTTTGAGAGCTTGGAAATGTGGCCAATGGGCTTCAATGGTGGATGATAGGGTGAGGTTTCAAATGACTAAAGGATTGCAAATAGGATAATCAGAGGTGCAACAGTCCTAATGAAATCCATCCTAAACATTGAGATGGTCAACAAGTCAAACCCCAAAAGTGAATTTCGAGCAAAAACTAACAGTTACTATAGTTAAGCCTGGCGCTGTATTACACACGCCAAGCATAGCTATAGTGTCTGGAAGTTCAGAGCCCGAGGTGGGTCCCACCTATACTTGGTGTGTGTATTAGATGCGCCAAGCCATTTTTGCAAAAAAATGGCTTGGCGCATGTAATGCGTCATATATGCCTTGGCCAAGTGTGGTTCCCGAGCATTGCTTGGATTGTCATAACTTTTGATGTATAACTCGGATTGAGGTGATTCTTAGCTTGTTGGAAAGTTGAGAACCTCTACTTTTCAATGGTATAAGATTCAGTCTTAGTAGAGGTCCCTGCCATCTCTGGTTCATCTCTCTCTAACCATTTCCAGGGTGGGTTAACTATGGGTCCGGAGAAGTCAGGGATAATTCCTAAGGGTATGGACAAATTCCTAAGGGTTTGGGAAGGTTCCTAAGGGTTTTAGGCAAATTCCTAGGGGTTCAGGAAGATTCCCAAGGGTATGGGAAGGTTCCTAAGGGTATGGGAGAAGCTATCGGAAGCTCGGGGGTATGCCTCTCTCGAAGTATGTTTCGATTGGTCCTTGGGCCAAATTTGGGTGTCTATAGCATCAATAACGAGAATTCGAGAAAAGTGAGTAGTCGAGAGCGATGTTCTTCCCTACCTTAAGTATCGATAGTTAGCATCCACATGTGCAAATCAAGCTAAAATTCCTTTCCAAATGCTTCCCGTATATAGCCTAGAAGACGTATGGTATACACTCTATGTGTTACTAAACATACTAACCATGAGACATGGTCACTTAAGACACCAAAGTGCACAAACATCAAAGCCCATTAGAATAGGGCATCTCGCCACTGCGAGGTGCAAGGTCTCCGCGACTAATCCTTCAGGTGCCTCATGAAGTAAGTGTCTCGCCGCGACGAGTTTTTCCTGAGAGGAAAAAGCCTTGAAATATCGCCGCGGTGAGGCTCTAAGTCGCCGCGGCAAGCCTGACAAACTCACTGCTTATCGGTTTACTTCCTAAGAAAAAATTTCCATGATTCAATGTATCGTTTCCATCCACAAGATTTAATCTATTCACTTCACACGATGACTTGCTAAGACTGGGCTTTCACCATATTTGGACTACGCGAATCACTAGGTTTAAAGCTCCGAAAATCGGCTTAAATAGTTCTAAACCATATCTAAGCCCGATTTTCCAAGGCTTCGAAGCATGCGATGCCAGAACGCATTCACTCGAGTCTATTTTGCATACCTTGAGTCCCCAAAATTTTGGGCATTGATGCATGCGCAAATGTCGAGGCATCGGTCTTCCCGCATTCGGTCACTACTACCCCCGCATGTCCGATTCCTAAACTCCTGACTCTAAGACTATGGAAACAAGCTTATGAAACAGAGATCTCATGGTTACCTTAGTGAGATTTCTATACACTAGGCTTTCGAGCTTTCGCATGCACTTTTGCTCGTGAGAAGGCACTCGATTGCTTTGTTCTCCATCCGAAAGAGTCCACGGTTTAAAGGTTTGTTGTTGCGGAAGGGAAATCTCTCCGTCGCAAGTCTGGTTGAGCAAGACGGAGGTGGCTAGATCAGATGGTGGCTGGTCTTCTTCAAGCTGGAGATGATGAGGGGAGCAGGAGAAGTTCTGCCCTGCATTTTCTTTTAGCCGACATAGCCACACCATGCAGGGATTATGCGTGCATGAGAGTGATTTAAACTGGGATGGGTTCCCAAGTGAGGTTACCACACACTTACGTGGGTGTATAGCCTATCTCAAGGGTCTTATATCTGGGACCCCTTTTAAGTCATGGGTTCGGTTCCTGATGGGTCCAAGTCGGGTCTTAACATGTGGTCTTCACTAAAGGGTCCAAGCCACAAGGTTAGGATTAAACGGGTCTTGTGATTTGGATCCCCAACATGCTGGCCCTAATCATTGGGCTGCTAGTTATTGGGCCACACTTCGGCTCTAACCAATGGGCTTCATACCGAGAGTCTACTAGTTCAAAAAGACCTAGCCCTAAAAGCTGAATTGCCCAATCATATTACGTCGGGTGCATTGCGGGTCAGGTCGAGTTACGGGGTGTTACATCCTCCCCCTCTTAAATAAATTCTCGTCCTCAAAAATTGAAGACGGTACAAATGAAGAAAGACTGCAATCGTATTATTGTTTTACAAGACCTACATCATGCAATTAAAAGCAATTGACGAGGATGGGACAAGGGTGTATGGGGAAAATCCCTTGTAATCCGTTTGAATGAGGGTTACACTATTCTAAAAGTTTAAGTTTCACATATATGACAGAAGTACCGTTATTAGAATTTTCAGAAGTAGTAATGATTCGTCCAATTGATTTACCTCTACTAGTGAAATGAGTGATGTATGGAAAGTTACTGGACATTAGACACGAGCTCAGATCTTGTAACACGTTAGTGTTATTCCTAATGAGGGATTGAAACTATTTGATTGACAGTGTTGAGATTCAACCCATTATGAGTCTAAGTAATTTTGACTAGATGTGGAGTAGTCATTAGCTGTTTTAAAGCATTGCAACTATATACCAACTTCTTGTTAGGCTAGGAATTTAACAGTCGTTGAGTTATTTATGTCATTGCAAAGGTATATAAAATGTCTGTTAAGTTATAATTTTGGAACAGTCGTTGGGCTGTTTGAAACATTGTAATGGTATACAAAATTTGTCTTAAAATACGGTATATTGCCATCACATTTATGAGTTCTGACATTCATAATTGATATTCTAAACGTAAGGAGTTTGTGCAAAGTGTTTACCAATTTTTAGATCAGTTAATGATCCGGATGCTCACCATGATGTTCCGCTACGTGGTCGGCAGGCTGAGTGTGACGTTGAGCTACCGTTCCAGAGGGACCAGCCTTTCTAGTATCCTCGGAGGTATAGGCACGTGTTGTTGAAATCCGCTGATCAGCGTCATCTAGGAAGCAAAAATGCATGATGTGCATTAGCATTGCCTCCTGGAAATCCATACGCACCATGATTTCTGTATAGATTGAGGGGTGGTCGGAGGAAGGGGGCGCTGTTGTGGCTATGCGGTCATAGTCGAACCAGAACAGTCGGTTGTCTATGGTGGTACAGAGTGTCCCATCGCGCTAAACGTGAAGATTTTGGTAGAAAAGTTTTACCATTCTCGAGTAGTAGTGTTCTTGGAATGGCTTGAGGATTGAAGTCAGATTAGCTCTCCTAAGGTAGAAGTTCGACGAAAAGAACGCCTCTTCGCTATCGAAATATGGTTGGTCAAAGGACCATTCTAATTCAAAAGTCTTGGCATCCCACCAAGAGTCGGGTCTCTCCCGTGTTGGTGTGGATTCATACGTGGCCGAGGCTTTTCCCTTGGCTCGTTTAGATGGTTTGGAGCATATGGGGTTCAACCTGGAAGCAAATTGCTTCTTGGAAGCCATGCAGAAAGGGAAATTGAAAGTGAAAGGGGGTTTTGGTGGATTACCTCAGAATGACTTGACAATGACGAAATTGGATCCAGTTGAGCGTCGTAGACGTCGATTTGGTAGTTCGGAGGGCTTGGGACGAGGACATGGAAGATTTGAATACAAAGAAAACCTTAGGTTCATGCGGGAGAGATGACGAAAGAGGGACCTAAGTCTTGAAATGTCCAAAAATGACAAGATGAGTCTTAGCGGGCCCCTTATAAACTTCTTTAGTTGCCGCGATGACTTTAAGTTCTTGCCACGGCGAGCCATCTTCAGGAAATCTCACCGCCACGAGGACAAATCTCACTGCAGCGAGAAACACAGAAACTGTGTTTCTGCCTTTGGGTTGGTTCTAGTCTTACGATGTTGATCTTACAGAAGGGCTATAGTGTAGGTTGGTGGTAGGTACTATAGTAAGATTTAGAATCCTTTTGTCGCAATTATCAGATCACTTGAACAATAATGTACTAAGTTTGGGAACCATTTGAATTGTGTGATTATGTGAGTTCTTTCCATTCCATGGACATGATTAGATTTCAGACGCAATTTCCGATTAGTAGTTCATCAATTTGAGTTGAAAGATAAACGTATGTGACAATTCTAGAAGTACTATTAATTTTGTTTGTCATACAAAAATTTTGGTAAATAGTATTTGGTTTAACATGCATGAGATCGATTACATCTTACTTAGCAACATGCAAAAGTGACCGGGCTATGAAAACAGTCATGGGTACTGTTCTCTAACTTCCTCTTCCCGCTCCCACGTCGCCTCATTGGTTGATTGATTGTGCCACTGGACCAAAACCAATTGTGCAACTGTGGGATTTTTGACGATCCCGTCGCGACGATGCACTCTTGCGAAAAATATAGAGTCGCCACCTAGAGCTTTGGTGTCCTGAGAAACCTAGGATCAATATTAAATGCACCGAAGTGCCAAATATGACTGATTCACCGATCAATGCCGAAGGCACTTGGGTAGGGGCTTCGGTTATCGATCAGGAAGATGTTAGGCACCCGATCAACCCGCTCTAAAGCAGTCTCTACTTATGGTGAAAGATAAAATAAAAATGGAAATAAAAAAAGCACTTCCTCTTGCCCGAAGGCACTATGATCCTATTTGTGCCCCTCCGTTCTTCTGAGATTTTGGTGGCATAACGACACAAATTTGAGGATAGAGCAAAAGCTAAAGAAGGTAGAGGAGTAGAGGGGAGAGCCATATCCCTTGGGCCCTTGTCGTACCCTTGTCGACCTTCGCGTAGGAGCGCTTGATGAGCTTCCGATAGCTTGGATTATGGAATGAAGGGTTCTAACTGCTAGGGCTTGATAGCTAAGAGGTTGAGGAAGAAGGCTAGGGGATGGTTCTCTCCTAACTCGAGGGTTTTATGGTGGAATTTAAGGCTCAAGTGAAGCTTTGGAATTCTGAAATTTGTATGGGGAAAAGTTACACCAAAGGGGAGGAAAGCTCTCTCTTAATCTTTTCTCTCTTTTGGATTTTTTCAAGCCATTTGCATGGGGGGGTGCCTCTCTATTTATAGGAAAAGAGAGGGTTAGGAGGGTACTTAGAGGCTAATTAGGGTTAGCAATTAGGTAATCCTAGCATCTAAGGTTTCCTAGGGTTTCAAAGGCTTAAAAAAATTGGCAATGGTCATCAATGGTAGATGATAGGTTGATGTTTCAAATGACTAAAGGGTTGCAAATAGGGTAAGCATGGGTGCAACAATCCTAATGAAACTCATTACACACTTTGAGATGGTCAACATGTCAAACCCCAAAAGTGAAATTCTAGCTAAAAACCCATCAGAATACTATAGTTAAGCTTGACACAACTAATAGATGTGCCAGGCAAAACTACAATGCCTGGAAATTCAGAGCCCGCGAGGAAGAGGGGTTAAGCTTGGTGCAAGCTTGGTGCAACTAATAGAAGCGCTAGGCTATTTCTGGGGAGAAATGGCTTGGTGCAAGTATTACTTGCATCACCTATGCCTATCCTCTCGCAAAGCTCTCGCGAGGTTCAATGCAGGCTTCGCGAGGTTCCCAAGTTGCCCATTTTGTGCCCCAAACTTTGGATCGTCGTAACTTTTGATGTATAGCCCGGATCTAGGCGATTCTTGGCTTGTTGGAAAGCTGGAAACCTCTACTTTTAAATGGTATAAGATTTAATGTTAATAGAGGTCTTTTCTGGCCATGGTACATATCTCTTTTATCATTGCCCGTGAAGGTTAACTGCGAGTTCGAAGAGGTTTCTAAGGGTTGGGATTGGTTCCTAAATGTTTGGGGAGGGTTCTAAAGGATCCAAGGTGATTCATAGGTATGGGGAATGATATCGAAAGCTCGAGAGCGCGCCTCTCTTGAAGCATGTCTCGATCGAGCCTTGGGCCAAATTTGGGTGTCTACAAATGTCCCTCTTTTGTATCCGATCACTAATGATCGAATGCCAAAGACAAGAGACATCCGAAGAGGCCCAAGGCATCACTAACGGGTCCACTGTATTCAGAACGAACCTCAAACATCAGATGGTAACATGGTGAGTAAACGAAAGCCCTTTATATCAGAAAAAATGTCCGTTTCTCAAGGTTATCAGTCCCTAAGCGCTTAGCGACATTATTGGGCATAACCAAGATGGAGCGAGTTGCAAAAGCCCAATATGCTGGGAAAAATGTCCGCTTCTCAAGATGATTGAAGGTGCTTGATGTTCAAGTTTCATTCTGAATACAACAGCTCCGTAAGTGAGAGGGTGATCGACCCATACCTAAAGATAGGTGCGAAACAACTAAGCAAAGGCCCACAGTTTGTGTTCAATCCCATGAGGCATTGACTGCCTCATTTGATTAGCCACGGGTGCCTCTACATGAAGCAGAGTTCGAGGTCTTTGGGCGACCCATCGGTCTCGAAATTGATATGGCACGACTACCCGACCGAAGCAAATAGATGTCACCACACTTTTTGGGAGTACGTGCCACTTTTTGCTATTATTTTATATAGAATTTTTTGTTATTTTATGCAGAGATTTTTTTGATTTTATGTGGATTTTTCATATGGGATTTTTTTATGATTTCATGTGGATTTTTACATGGGATTTTTTGTGGATTTTTACGTGGATTTTTTATGATTTTATGTGGGTTTTTATATGGGAATCTTTTGTGAAATTTTATGTATTATTTTATGTGGAATTCTTTTGTGATTTTTTGTTGTTCGGGATTTTGAGCAAGCTCACCAATCCAGAACCGTTTATTTTAGCACAGCCGCCCGAGCAGGTCAAATGGAGATTGATGCGTCGTTTGGGGGCTTGTACACCGGTAGAGCAAAAATGGGGATCAGGCTAGGCGTGTACCACACCTATGCGAAGCCTAAATCCTAGCCGTCCATATGCGAGGTCAAACTTAGCTCAAATCAGCCTGGGTCATGTAATACATGTGCCCAGCCAAAAGTGGGCCGAAATATGCTTGGCGCATGTATCACATGCGCCGAGCCATACCTGGGGAGGTTTAAAAATGCCCGAGCCCGAGCAGAAGAGGACTTTTTTCAAATTTTCTTTTCTCCCCCCCTCTCCAAACCGAAAGGGGACTTTCTCCTAGGATTTCCTTGAATTGATTTCAAACGCTCCATTGCCAGTGTTTGCTCGCACCAATTGAACCCCCCATTCTACGCCGGATTGAGGACTTATTTTCTTGAAGGTTATCACCTAAAACCCTTTTTTTTGGTTTTTCTTGAATTATTTTGCAAATATGGTTGTGCTTCTTGCTTTTCTAGATGATAAATGAATGATTGTTCTTGCAAGCATGGTTATTGGTTCGATTTTATTTCGTGTAACTGATGCCCTATATTTTTTTGTTCTTTTTGTTGATTTTTCTTGAGCCATTTTATGATTAGGGCATTTTCTTTTGGATCTAAGTGTTGGCATATCTCTCTTCTCTCTTTTTTTGTTTTCAAGAAGACTCTCTTGTTTTTTTTTGTTTTTTTTTAATGCTATTTTTTAGTTTATTTTTACACTTAAAGAAGATATTTTCTTTTACTTTTGCACATAAGGAAGGGGCCATTCTTTTTTGTGTTGTTGTTGGTTTTTTTTTTTTTTTTTTGCACATAAAGAGGATATTTTTTCTGCAATTTTTTCTGTGTTTTTTTTGTTTTGCATATAAAGAGGAGATTTTTATTTATTTATTTATTTTCTTTTATTTTTTCTTTGTTTAGAATATGGGTGATATATTTTTTGAAGATGTGGGTGATGATGGGTAATGATTTTTTTTGAAGATGATGAGTGATTTTTTTATTATGATGATTTTTTGAAAATGGTGATGATGATGACTAGGAAAGGGGCATACTTACCTCCCTGCTTGCTGGTTTAGCAAATGATTTTCTGCTACTGACATGTCTATTGCCATTGCTTGTATCCGTCTCAGCATGTCAAGTGATGAAGAGCACATGCAGGACGAAGGGCAGGAGCAAGAACAGGGGCCGAAAGTAGCCTACGGTCCCTAGGGGAGCAATTCTTTATAGGGCGACGCCCTGTCGGTTCTTGGTATGAATTGCAAGGGGAGGCCGCCCGTACCAGTCTCCTTCACCAGCAATACGTTCACATCTCCAACTTTGGCATTACTGGCAAAGTAAAAAGCTTAAGCTTTGTTGCTATTATTTCTTTGTGAGCTTGTTATATCTTCAGGATCAGATGCCTCCTTATTTTGATGTAGCATTTACCTCACATTGTGTTCCGAGGAGGTTGGTTGGACTTTCAATAATTTTATCTCTACTTCCCTCAGATCATTAAGTTCCTCCTTGCCCAAGCCAGCTTTGGAGACTTCCTTTCATGCCCAGCCATGCGGGCCGATTTAGTTTATCTGAGAGCTCTGATTGAGCGTTTCTGCCCCGAGACCATGACATTTCATATGGCCATGACGAAGATGACCCTGACCGTCATCGATTGGTCAATGATTATGGGGATTCAGATTGGGGGGACACTGGTGGCCAATCTTCCTATGCCTAGTCGGGATGAGGTGATTCAGTTAATTGGTGATTATCCCACCTCCGCAAATCTGCACGGTTCCGAGGTCAAAATGCCATGGCTGCCAGCTCTATTTGGTGAGAACAACTTCATAGACCTGGGGTAGCCGGATGCGGATATCTTCATTGAGCTCGTGCGGGCCGTGATGTTGGCTCGCATCTTGCTCCTCCTCGTGTTGGGTAAGACCCTCTTTGCTAATGCCAGTGGCAGGCAAGTCTCACTATCCTTGCTCAACATCATGGGGAATTGGGATGAGGTGCACAGATATGACTGTGGTGGGGTCGAATATGTCATGCTGATGTCCAGCATAGCTCGAGCCTCCATTGGGGCTGCGAAGTCTGTTGTCAACTTTTGGCCTACCTTAGAGGTAACCCCTGATTCCTTTGCTTTTCTTGGTTCATTGGCTAGCCATTCACTGCTTCTGACATATCTTGTATGTATATAGCTTGTTTCAGGTCTGGGGATATCTGCACTTCCAATCGGGCCGCCCCCTCCTTCACTCAGAGGTACCCACCTAGCCACTTTTGAGCAATTGGAACTCGACCCGGTGTAAGGATGTTGGCATGAAGCATCTATAGATGGGTTTGCGGTCCCAGTTTGACCTACTGATCTCTGAGCAGGTATGGTTATTTCTCCTTCTCCTTTATCAAAGTTTCCCTTTCGTTCTGCATATCTATTTAACTGATGAGTTGCTTGTCTGTCCGGGTAGGTCATTTTTTACCCTTATATTGGTTCCCCCTTTTTGGACCGAGTCGCTGTGGGCCAGTCTCTCTTTTTTATTGACCGTCGCATCATTTTCTTCTATGGAGCTTGGGCCAAGGCCTACTATCTGGGGGAGCGAGTGATACACCAGTATCAGGGCCACCTTGTCGTGCCCCAAGCTCCTCCTACGAATGTTATGATGCCCCTGGGTACAGTTGAGGAGCTCGCCGTCGGATTACTTCATCATGGGGTCCCTGTTAATGATCTCATGCCTGGGAGTTACGAGCTATGGTATGTGTCCCTGCCTTACCGATTCCTTCTACCGTGTTTCGTTCCTGGTGCCAACTTTTTGGCTTTTGGTGGTCCACGGTCTTAGGTAGTTCTTCTTCCCTCTTAGGCTAGTTTCTATTTGGTTTAGCTTTCCACTCTTTTGCCTTGACTAACTGACACCCTGCTATAGACACCCCCATTTTGCCCTCTCGGAATATACAAATCTATTTGGTCAACCTTTGACCTTACCCGTGACTTTTCGAAAAGGACTTACCTTCTCTGGAAGTTTCACAGCCCTAACATGGGGACCATGCACTGAAATAATAGTACATGGCTAAACACAGGCTGAAACAATAGCTCTGTGGCACAAACCCCTTTAATCCTAAATTGGGAACCATACACTGAAACAATAGTACATGGCTAAACACAGGCTGAAACGATAGCTTTGTGGCCTAGGTCCCAACGTAGGGAGACTATATACTGAAACAATAGTATATAGTAAAAATGCAGGGTGAAACAATCATCTGGCATTTCAGACTCGACCCAGACCTAGACAACCCTGAATTACGTGCCTAAAATCACGCGCGCAATTTGATTGCACGTAAAACCACAAACATACAATTAGTCCCCTCTCATACCAGACTTCCTTTCCCAGACCACCTCAAGACTCGATTACGCGCCACACATGGCACGCGCGATCGGATCGAGCACCCAACCACAGGCGCACAATTGGCCTACACCCAACCTAGTCTCATAGTCCTTAACCCCCAAGATTTCACGATTAAGCACTTCAAATGAAATGCTTAATCAGATTACATTCCCCAAACCAGCCATGCAATTAGTCCTAACGTGATTAGAACTAGGAAACTCGGCTAAGCCAGTCAACCGGTCGCCCACTGAGTCGGTGACCAACTCAAAGCGATTAAGCACCAGAAAACTAGTGCGCAATTCAGTTAAATGCCTGAAATAGGGCATTTAATTAGGAAAAAACCTATAAAAGACCTTTTTAATTCGCCCCAGAGGGGACAGAAAAATTTCGGAGAGCTTAGGGATTTCGAGAAAATACACAGAGAAACAGAGCTATGACTTCGAGATTCAAGCTTTGAAGTTTGAGATTCCTCTCCGCAGCCCCGGCCTTAGGTAAGAATTTAGTCTTTAGTTTTCGACCTTAGTTTTAGTTCTAAGATTTAGTTTTTTTTTTCTAGTTTTAATTATTAGTATTAAAATTTCAGTCTTAGACCGTAGCACCCTTTTTTAGACCGTAATTTTTAATATCTGGTTCTAGCCCACAGTTTCTAGAACCAGTCCTTAATCCGACGGCCTAATCACCAACCTTAGACTTTGATTTTATTTTGAAGTCTCAATCTCCAGTCCTATCATTAATCTCTTGTTCTAGTTCTTAGTTTCTAGGACCAGTCCTTAATCATATAGCCTGATTTTCTGATTTCGGTCTTGAATTTAGTCCTTAGATTTTAAATTTTAGTTTTAATTCATTAATTTAAGATTTTTAAGATCCCAATTTATAATTAAGTTTTCTTAATTTCTAGTTTCATAATTTAATCCATGATTATAATCTGAAATCAACTTTAAAAATCCAAAAAAATATCATCTTATAATCTAAAATCTAATTTGCTTTAAATCTCAGCCACCCGATTTGCCCAAGGGAGCTTACGGAGGGCACTCAGGAACGAGGCCAATCCTCCTTAGCATAGTGGGCCCAAACCCCTTTTCATAGATTTTTAGTAGAATTAACTTATTGCTTAAATTAGAATTAGTAGAATTAGTTCCTTTACTTCGACAAGATTTTAGTAAAATTAACTTATTGCTTTAATTAGAATTAGTAAAATTAGTTCCTTTGTTTTAATCAGAATTTTAATAAAATTCATTGCCTTAATTAGAATTTTAGTAAAATTAGTCTATTTGCTTTAATGAGAACTTCAGTAAAAATTAGTATAATTGCTTGAATCAGAATTTTAGTAAAATTAGTCCATTTACTCCAATCAGAATTTTTAATACAATTAGTATAATTGCTTTAATTAGAATTTCAGTAAAAGTAATATACTTGTTTTAATTAGAATTTCAGTAGAATTAGCATGCTTGATTTAATTAGAATTTCACCAGAATTAGTATATTTGCATTCCTAGTAATATTAGGAGACTAATATTAATTAGACTTCTAGTAGCACTAGGTGACCTAATTAATTAGACTTTCAGTATGATTAGGAAACCTAAGCCAATTAGAATTACAACAATAAGGAAAGAAAAAAAAACTAAACTATCTAAATCATAAGAAGAGCTAGTGCTGCTGACGTTCGCTGGTGGACGATTCAGTAAAGAAGTAACCCACACCCGCTCCAAAGCGTGATCACTGACATGTTGCAACGTCGTAAAATATCTAAAGCTGGCGATCACAATAAACTAGGAATTTTCCAAGAATCCCCCTCTTTTTAACATTCAAATCACCGCATTGTCAGAGTCCGCTCAGGACAGAATTGGGCCACTAATTCATCGAGAACTGAAAGGAACCCAGAAAAAGCACACAGCAATAGACTGGCTAAACTCTTTCTTTTTTAGATAGTTTTTATTTTATTTTCCTACTTTTTCTTTCCATCGCATCATTTCTAATTCCCTTGAATATATGAGTCTTCGCCAAAGACTCGAGATGTCCAGTATACAAAGAGTGAGTTTAGGAGACCCTCCGTTGTGGGGATATCACGACAACCCCGTATACGAGGAAAAATCACTTTACGATTCCAGCCTACGGTAACCTGAGATTAACATGGCTGGCGATTAAGAGAATCCCTTCTCTACCCCACACACCGGTAATAATCATAACGGGAGAGATATTAACACTGGACAAAACCTCACTACTTAATAAATTGTAGAACTCAGTGTTCAGCGAATACAAAGAGGAGACGATGACGCCAAGGAACTGCTTTAAGGACTGGCTACTGCATACAAGACCATTAGGGCACGAAAATATTCAGAAGAACAAGAATGGCAGGAAAGGCCACAGCCTGCTCCGAGCACGGTGTCAACCCACGCCTCACCATTGAGACAACCTACTCACACATTCTTCAACGATAATTCTCCAGACAAGGTTTGCTCGCAGGTTGCTCCGAAAGATAACACCATCAAGATCAAAGATCTCCCCAAGATGCTCGATGAATACATGGCCAAGATAGAGCGCCCTGGTCACTCATTCGAATTCGACAAATTTTACCGAGATGTCAAATTTAACTTACCAACGGGATTAAAACCACCAAAATTCACCAAATACAATGGCACGGGAAATTCAAACCATCACTTGGCCCTCTTTTGCAATGACTGTCGACCCATACGTGATAATCAAGGACTTCTCATCCACTATTTCCAATGCTCATTAGAAGGAAAAGATCTAGATTGATTTGCAGGACTCCTGCTGTATAAGATAGATACATTCGACAATTTAGTCAATCAATTCCTAGACCAATACAAACACTTGATCCAAGAGATAGTCAGTCTTAGTGATCTAATGGTGACAAAGCAAGGACCCGATGAAGAGTTCACTGACTTTTTCGCTAGATAGAGGAAACTCACTACCAGGACCGGCACTTTAATGAAAGAGAAAGACTCAATTGACATTATCATCGATAACACTAGAGAACTATTAAAGAGCGTGATTGTCATAAGTGATTGCCCCGACTTCACAGCACTCCACTCTTGGGCGTCCCGACTAGCGCGACACATAAAAAGCAGAAACCTCGTCCTATCCATAGTCAGTCGAAAGTAGGATCTTTTGGTAAATTAAAGTAAAAAATAATAAGAAACCCTCAGGAACAGAGCAGGTCAACACCATTGTCAACCAAGAACTGAACTCTGGGAACGAAAACATTCAACTGAGAAACTTCGGGCAAAACCAAAATCAGCAACGGTACACAAACCAAAACTAAGGCGCGAATCAACAAAGATATACAAGCCAAAACCAAGGCTAAAACCATAATTGAAGCCAATACCCCAACACTTACCAGAACTAGAATACCATACAGAATCAACCGGCCCACACGCAGAGCTATAATAACGTTCCCACACCATAAAACTTCAACCCAACTAGAGGCCCCTATCAGCCGAGGCGGGAATACTATCCCCCTTTACCTGATATAATCCCCAACATCTTTCATCTCCTTAACACTCAGAATCTCCTCCGATTCCTGCAAGAAAGACCCCGACCATGGCCGACAAATCTAGACTATAGCAAGTACTGCGCTATCTATCGATACGCGGGACACAATCTAGAGGACTATTGGATCCTCCGTGATGTAATCTATGACATGAATGACCGAAACCAAATCGACTGGGAAGCACTCAGGAAATCTAACCCTAACAATAGTCAACCCCAATAGAACTTAAGAATCATTAATAACCCATTGCCCAACCACAACCAAGGAACACTGGCCCAGGTCACCACCGTTGATCTCCCCAGTCAATCCTCTTTCCAGCCCTCCACTTTAATCATTCGCATCCGATCCCCCATGAGAGTTCCTTCACCCCCGTGTCCCTCGGCCTTGATCACTCGCATCGCCCCGTCGAGCCCACCTCCTTACCCGAAGCTCACTCAGATACTAATCCACTCCTTTAGGGCCTGAAGACCATTTCTCCATAGTCGCCCACCAAAACCATTAACCCCTCCAAATCCTGAACCAACACCATTGTCACTTCCCTATTCCGATTCTGAACCTAAGAATGGAGATCATGTTCTCCAAACCGCAGCCCAAATCGTCGCATGGGTAGATAGTGTCACTCGAAAGACTCCAAGCCAAGAAGATGAGAAGGACTGAGTGTTTGCTAAATGCAGAAGAAAGTGAACTAGAAGAACATCCTGATCCGTGCGAAATGCTTGTCTCTGCTTTCTTAGAAGAAGAAGATTACACACAGTACCTCCCACCTTAGAGCGACACAGTGCGAGTACACGCTTCGTCCTCGAATTTCACTCACTTCACAAATACCTCAATGTCGAGCCACACCGAGTTCGATCAACAACCGACTTGCCCGATCTTTAAGTCAGGAACCAATTACCCATGTCTGCCTTTCCCTCGAAATAAGGATTTCATGAATGCACAACCACTAGAGGGGAACGTGAGAGAAAGAGAAGTTAACTTGCCTCCCCCACCTCACATTATCCCTCCACCAATCCATGTACCTCAACCACTCCAACCACCTGCACCTAAGTTTCATCGGCCAGGCGAAGAAATTGCACTCAAGCTAGGACAGGAATACGACCTTCTACAACATTTCTAAAAGATCTCGGCTCACTGCGAGTGACAGTCAAACCGAAAGGAGAATCACCATATCTAATCTGTGGGTGCAAGGGGCATCCCGCCGCATGTCACGACCTTGCAGTCGAGGTACTGAGGAGCGTCATATAAATATCCATAAATAAGGTCCAGAGATCGATAATAAAAATCATGTAATGTCCAAGGCTTTTACAATTATGTCAGACCGGGCACGTCATTTCTCACACCAATGCACGTCAGGCATTCCTTTTCTAATAGGTGTTTGTAAGTTCTTATATTAAATATACTTATTGCTGAATTTCCCAGGGGAGTGGCTGGTTTGGGCTGGTAATCAAGGTGAATTTTGGTAGGTAAGAGGTCTCTTTATTTATTATTATTTTGGTTTCTTTTTTTTTATTATTATTTTTATTATTTTTTGTTTTCTTTTTTTCTGGAAGTAAGGGGTTTTGAAAATTTAGGAATTTAACTTAAGATCAATTCGATGGTAAATCTTCAAAAAATGTGGCTTCCAAGACGTCACTGAGCAGATCCACTGGTACAAGATTTATGGACCCGACCGTTTATGTGGTTATCAAGATGACACTTGGCATGTCGGATGCTCTGTCTAACATTCTCGGTGAATACTGATGATTGTCTCTTATGGGAGGACTACAGTGATTCGCGAGTTGAGAGAGATGGGTTTTGAAAATATTTGACTTAATCATAGCTAACTATATATATAAGAAGAAATATCGAGTAAAAGTGAAGGGATGATACTTATCTGAAGTGGTGATGTTTACCTATGTAGCCTGTGATGGGATTGATTGGCTGTTGTGGTTATAATCGCGATGGGACATTCGGGGAGTTTTCTCTCCATCTCTATTTCATGTCTGTTGTAGCAGGGATTTGGTGGCCATTATCGTGTTGCAATGTCTTGAGTGTTGCGATGGGACGAGGTGGTCTTCCCTTTCTAGTTGTGTTCTGAGATGAATCTTGGTGGTTGCAAGTGCGATGAGGCGCAAGAAAGTCCTCTCTCATGCTTCCTGTCATAGCGGATCATAGACATGATGGGACATTGGGGGTCTGCATTAGGCTGAGGGATTATTGGTCGTAGGTCTGATAGTGGTATTTGGATCCTGGTGGGATTTTTTTATTTTTTTGTTGAGATGCGACGGGATGTGGGAGGAGTCCCTATTCTTCTGTTGAAGTCTAGTGACTGCTGCATAGCTAGGGATTTGGGGGGTAGTCTCTCTGTTTCTGTGCTGGGACATTGGTTGAGCCTAGTTAGCGATGAGACTTTTTTTTTTTTAAGGATATTTGACTCTATGCAATGGTTTTATGAGGAGGATTTCGAGGAGGTGTGATTGGTGTCGGGGTTGTAAGGCAAGATGAAGTTATTGTGTCGCAATGGGACATGTTCGTGACGAGATCGAGTCGTAGTTACATTGCGAGGAGACATATTCATGGATGTGTGGCTGGATTGTCTGTGGATGTTTTAGGTTGTGATTTTTGCCAGGAAGCGTTGATGGGATATTTGCTCGTTTCTTTCTTCGGCAGATCTTGGATTATGTGAGCTCACGTTGTGGTTGTTTCGTGACTGGACTCGCCTTTAGCTTTGGTCATGCACCTGAGTTTTAGGAAGGTTTGCTTTTAGCTTTTTACGATGGGATGTGTTGTGGCATAGCTGTTTTTAGGTTAATGATCTTGGGCATTGGGATAGCGTTGTATCTGTGCACCTTATCGCGATGGGACATGCATGACAAGGTTATGTGATGGGATTCTCCCTCTCTGGTCGGATCGTGATGGGATGAGGGAAGGTGACGATGTCACAATAGGGCGTGTATGTCTTGTCACAATGGGACCAGGGGCGTGGTCAATGTTTCCTGTAAGGCTACGCGATGGGACAAGAATCTTGAATGAGATAGGATAAAAGGTGTGAGGATGCAGATTTTGTCTAAAGTTGGGTATTGTGGGCCTGGTACCGGTCACTCAATATAATTGCGCACCTATTTTCAGGCATGCAATTGAAAGTTTGAAGGGGTTGTTTATGCGTTTGGATGTGTGCGTGTGATTGGACTGTAAGCTCTATCTTAAGCGTGTGATTGAATTGCACGCCAGCTTCCGAGCGCGTGATTAGGTTATGTTCTATAAAAGGGGGAGAAAATCCTTATTCTCCTCATGCCTTCAGTTTCATTGACTTTTCCTGGTTTCTGGTATTCAGATACTTGTGTTCGTGTGATATCGTGTGACCTAGTCGTCTGATCATGATGAGGTTTCTCTCAGTGTTGTTTATTTCACGTGATCTTCGCCCTGAGGTGATGCTGGGTGATGTCGTAACTCTGAGAATGGGCGGTATTGGGAAAGAGGAGGCCGGTCTTCACATCGATCCCTTTTAGGGAGCAGTGAAGGTAGCATTGAGCAGGCGACAGCGGAAGAGGTAAAGATGGCGGAAGAGTCGGAGTTACAAGTGGAGGGATGTGTTTCCCAACCAATCCTCTCAGAAGCCTCCGATTGGACGCTCCGAGCCGGGATCTGCTCCTTGCTTTTCTCCATTGCGGATTCGGTCTTTGTTTTGGGTTGTTGGTTAGAGTTTTAGGTTTTTGTTTTGGGTTGTAAATTCAGGAGGTATGCCTCCGGTGATATTGTGTAAAAAAGTTTATTAAATCAATAAAAGGTGTTTTATTTGTTGTGTTTGTTTATCTTTTATTATTCAATGGGACCTGTGCAGACATTCAAAATTTTTATTTTGAATTACTTAATTTGTCAGGATTCCGCTTAGTTAGGTCTTAACTTGGAATGCTAGGATTTATTTTTCATAATTTATTTATAGTTCTACTAGGATTTTTCTTGGTATATTGGGTTTTATTTAAGATTCCACTTGGTTTTATTGAGTTTTTTGGCGCATTTATTTTATTAGATTTATCTTGAGATGATCTCATGGTCCAGATGAATTAGGGTTTCATTTTAGGGAGTTTCAAGGGGGTTTTATGTTTGTTTTGCTTGAGGTGGTGGGTGAATCCCATGTTTAAAGTTTAAGGCATTTTGTTTTGATCTTATGCTTGATTTGAGGTGATACTTGTTAGAAATGTGTGAATTTAGGGTTTAATTTAAAGTTTCTAGATGGATGTCAAGTGTTTTATTTCTATTGGTTCATTTATTCTGTGGTGGATTTGTGTTTCTTTGGGGGTAAGTGTTGTATGATTGTTGGGTTACATTGGAGGGGAAATGGGTAGTATTAGAGTATGGTATTTATTTTTCGAGTATATCTCTATTGTTCTGTTTCAGGAGCTCGTTTTAGGAGTCCCATGGTGAAAAAGTAAGAACTAAACCAAAAAAAAAAAATGCCCCTATTTCGGGTGTTCGAGGTGGAAAAGCAAGAACTGAATTGAAAAAAAAATGCCCTAGTTTGGGGTATTCAAAGTGGGGAAGTAGATCTAAATTGAAAAAAAAAAAGTTTTAAATGCCCCAGTTTGGGGTATCAGTCTTGTGACCTAAGTATCGCTACCAAGGTGTTAGTGCTCTTTAAAAATAAATGCCCTAGTGTCAAGTGACGGTGGGATTTTTATCTACCTCACAGATGTCTTGGAGTGCATTGGTAATGATCCCATGTCGGGAAGTAGCTCGATTATTTCGGCCACATGTCGGGCTTGATTTTGTAAGTGTTGAATGATCATCATGTATTATAGCTTTCAACAAGAATTGAGATGAATGGTAGGTAATAAGTGATCGCATCACTTGTCATTCGAGAGTTTTCGATTTTATTCCGAAGAGATTTTGAAAATCAACTAACTCATTGTCTGAAAAGAAAATAAAGGGTGAAGAGGAGGTAAGGTTTATTGATTTGAGGGTAACTTCTTATTCAACCAAATTTTGAAATAGTAGTCAACTACTTTCTTCTCGGGTGGATAATGCAGTGCCATAATTGAACTCTTCGTCATAGTCCAACATCATAAAATCATCAAATTCTATGGTTAGCAGGAATTTTTTTCTCCTGCCACCATACGATGACATTTAGTAGTGTAAAGATGTCAGGGATGCACTTGCGGTTTGCTTATGTTTTCCTAATAAGATTACCAGGAATGCCCTCACAATTTGCTTATGCTTCCCTAAATTCATTGACTGTTCACTCTTCGAATTGCTCTCGCTTGGTTATGCTTCTTTTCTATGTGTATATTTTTTTGAAATAACCTACTAACACAAGAATTGTGAGGTTTAATGGAACCTTACATTTATATTTTTTGTGCCCTAACATCGACTCCAATGGCTAGAAGGGGGTGTATGAAAATCTAAAGTTTCCTATACTTCAGAAAGAGAGTTTCATGATCCACTAGTCATTTCGATCAACTTTCCCGAACAGGAATGTGATCAATGAGTCAAATGATACCCAAAATGGTTCAAAAGAATAATGACCAACGACTGCCATATGTCTTGCGATGACCACGAGGGTGATAAATATATAAGTATGTTTTGTTTAGGTTACAAGACATGGTGCTCATTGAGTTATGATTCCAAGGGTCAGAAAGTCCTTTCCCTGTGGTTGCTTCTTGGGCATGTTGCTAAGATAATATAAGTACTTCCCATGGGGGATTTGATTTCCTCCAGGCGAGGCAGTTGTATAGGCATTGTTCCTTAACACT
Source organism: Chloranthus sessilifolius (assembly GCA_021018995.1). Taxonomy (NCBI): domain Eukaryota; kingdom Viridiplantae; phylum Streptophyta; class Magnoliopsida; order Chloranthales; family Chloranthaceae; genus Chloranthus; species Chloranthus sessilifolius. The sequence continues at coordinate 147,778,413 of CM037584.1, read as the reverse complement.
AGCTCCTCGACTTCAAGTTCTCGGCCGAGTAAGAATTATGAGTCAAAGATATTGTTAGGCAAATGATATATGTATGTATATTTTTTGTTTTATTTATTTTGTATGTATTTTTTATGTTTTTTGTAGTTTTTGTGTTATGGTACATCATCAGTTCGTTAAGCGGAGACTAACTCAGAAGGTCGAATGGGAAAAGTGACAGTTGGATATTTTGTTTCAGGGTCCTCAATCTCTCTTGATTTGGTCAATCTGGGTTGAGAGAGATGTCATGTTTAGGTTTGTATTTTAGATGATATGAAATTTATCGAAGTAGGTGTGGCGTCTTTTAACTTCTTCTTTTGATGAGTCTTTTATGGTTGGAGGCTCCTTGTCAGGAGAGATCTTCTTTAGTTTCTCGATGGAGTGAGGCAACTCGCAGAGTTGGGGCGTAGAGTTGTTAGAGAGTTCTTCAGGATCATTTGCGGATAGTTGGAAAGTTATTTGCAAGTGAAGTTAGAGTAGAAGCTATTGAGAGGGACGGTAGTGTGGTAAAGATAGTGAGAGGATAAAGCAAAGGTAAAGTAGGAGGAGGAGATACGAGGGCATAGGCCAAGGTGGACCTTTCTTTCATGTGGGGCAGTTTGGTTTTGTTTGATTATGCTTGTTTTGTTTGATGCGTACTTTGGGCTTATTTAAAGGTTTGTCTATAATTTTTGGAGGAGGTTTAGTGTCGAGAGTTTGGTGTAATAGTTTTGTTGGTTGGGGTTCCGTGAAGGTTTTGATTGTGGGGTCTATGGAAATTTGGTTATGACGATCAGAAGTGGTTTTAATTGTGCTGTCAATTTTATGTTGTGAGGTTTGAGAATTTGGCGATATGCTAATTTGGATGTTGATCGGAGTTGTAAGATTCAAGTCTGGTTTGGTTTCAAGAGAGGGAGTAATGATCGGCTCTTTGATAGGTTCGGTGGTTGGCCCAAAGGTGAGTGGAGTTGGAGTTGTAGGAATATGTTCGATTTTAGTGACAGGTTCATGTTCAATAACATGCTCGAGTTTGACGACAGGTTCAAGTTTGATGGCAGCTTCGCCTTTGATGGTGGGTTCAATTTTAGTGACAGATTCGTGTTCAATAACAGGCTCGAGCTTGTGGATAGGTGTAGGGTCAATGATAGGTTCTGGTCTAGGTTCAACGATTGGTTTAAGTTCAATAATCGGTTTGGTTTCGTGTCTGATGATAGGTTCGAGTTCGATTATGGGTTTAGGTTCTGTGATAGGTTCATGTTCGATGATAGGTTTAGATTTGATAATAGGTTTAGATTTGATAATAGGTTTAATTTTGATAGTAGGTTTAGGTTTGATAGTAGGTTTAAGTTTAGGTTTGATGATAAGTTTAGATTTGGGTTTGATGATAAGTTTAGGTTTTATAATAGGTTTGAGTTTGGGGTTTAGTTTCATGGTTGGTGGAACGGTAAGTTCAATAGTGGGTTTAAGTTCTTGTTTTGGAGTTGAGGGGATGATAAGTTCAGTGGCGAGTTCTGTAGGGGTTGATCCATGAGTTGGTTTTGTGGTCAATTTAATGGTTGATTCTGAAGTGAGTGAAATAGGTGGTTAAGAGGTATGTTTGGTAATAGATTCAGGTTTGCAATTTTGGTTTTGAAGTTGGTGAGGTGGTAGTGAGTTTAGGTTCCAAAGTGGGCGTAGAACTTAATTTGAGAGTTAATTTTGAGGTTAGTGGGGTGATGTGTTTGACAATGAGTTCGATTTTAGGGGTGGTTAGTTTTTGGAGTTGATTTAGAAGCAAGAGGGCTAGTGATTTTGGGGGTACATTGGATTATGGGTTTGGGTTCAAAGTGTAGTTTTTTTATTTGTTTAAGTATGAATGGTGTCGCATAATACCGATTACTTGGTTCAAAAATTGCTTCTAGGGTCGGCACGTGAGTTTGTTCGGGAGTAGTTTGCATCATTGGTTTAGGCATCTGCTCAGAAAATGTGGGGGTTAATTTGTTTGTTGGTAGGTTATTGGATTCAAGGGTAGGTTGAGTTGGTTCGAAGATAAGTGCATTGAGCTTGGGGATGAGTTTGGTGATGGGTTGAGTTAGTTTAGGGGTGGATTAAGTGATACTTTGGATTTTAGTGATCTTGGTGACCGGTTAAGGGCGAAAGGTAACTTTGCGTTTATAGGTATGTGGGATAGGGTTGGTTGGTTGTAAGTGAATGGTATGGACATGGTTTGCAGGGGGTTCAATTCTGCGAATCAGGCTAGCGGGTGGAATGGGGCGGGGGTAAACGAGTGTACGGTCTCGTATGCAAGTTGAGTTTGATCGAACAATGGGTTGTAATAGGTGATGTTAGTTTGCGTGTCGTTGGGGCACTGGTTTTGGTCAAAGTACGGGTTTGTGTATTAGTTGGTGTATAGTATTCGGCTTTGGTCAGGGTATAGGTTTGTGTATAGATCTTAAGCCTGGTTATATGGGTGGCATGGTTGAGGGTTTGATTGGTCTTGTCCTTGGTTTGTGTTGATTTGTTTGGGGCTTAGAGTCTCATTTAGGGTGTTTGTCTCAGGGTCATTGGAGGAGGGTTCATTGGATATTTGTATAGAGAGGTTAAGATCTCCGTTCTTCAGTTGACATTCTATGCGTGAGGCCCGTTCACGAAGGCTAGAGAAATCGGGGTAGTCACCTAGGATGAGAACGCTCTAAAGAGGCTCTCGGGTATTGTTAATCACAATCTCTATTGCATCGCTTTCTTTTATTTGATTCCCCATTTAGGCGGCGAGCCTTCTTCAACGGTTGGCAAATGTCTTGAAGTCTTCGTCGTCCTCTTGTCTTGTGTGTATCAAGTCAGCGAGACTGATCTCTTCGTGAGTCAGGTGCTGGTATTGGTCTAGAAATCTGTCGGCTAAGTCTTCAAATATCTCAATTTTAGCTAAAGGCAAGGCTACGAACCAGTCAAGGGCTTCTCCTTCTAGTGATCTCGGAAAGTAATGGATCAGGAGCCCATGATTGGTGCGGATTGGTCGACAGTCATTGCAGAATAGGGACAAGTGGTACTTTGGGTTTCCCGTACCGTTATATTTATTGAATTTTGGAGGTTTAAAGCCAGTGGGTACAGTGAAGTCGATGTCTCGGAAAAATTTGTCGAATCCAAAAGTGTGACTAGAGCATTCTTTGTTAGCCATGTAGTCATCTAGAAATTGGTAGAGGTTATTTATGTTTATGGAGTTGTCTTTTTTAGGTGCCTTGGGAGAGGGTTGTCCTTGGCAGTTGTTGTTGTAGAAGGTGTGAGAGGTATATGTGTCATGTGTCGGGGGAGTCGGAGCATGCGGAGGAGTCGGCGTCCTTTCCTTTTGTTTGTTCCTCAATGTAACTTGTTTTTGGGACTAGAGCAATGCGTCGGCTTCTTTTCCTCCGTTTGCGAGTGCACTGGCAGTGTGGTTCATAACTTGACTATCATGGTAGCTTCGCTCAGTACCACTTTCTTTAGTGCTATTGCTGTGATTTGAGTTTCGTGGAGCGAAGGGGTATTTTTTGCTCTCATTGATCATATTTACCCGGACACGACGCTGGGCTGTCTAGCAAGACAGCCTAATGTTATACTTGGGATCACTAGGGGAACCCCACATGGGTGGGTCGATATTATTAAAGTTTAATTTTCTGATGTCGGCCATTTTAAAATAGTTTTTTATTATTTATTTTTTTTTAGAAAGAAAAAAAATTTACCCATGTGCAAGTGTGTGTAGAAAAGTGATAAAGTGGAGCAAAATAAAAATCAAAATAAAGAGCGAAAAATATAAAACCAAATTAAATAAAGCAAGGAAAATTAAAAACCAAATTAATTAAATCGGGATAACCTTAGCAAAAAAGAGTCTCATCGCGATCCCCAGTCTATTGGTACGCGCTTTTTCTGGGTTCCTTTTGGTCCCTGAAATCAGTGGCCCAATTCGGTCCAAGTGGACTCTGGCAAAGGAAATGATGTAATAAATTAGGAAATATTAAATGCTAAAATTAAAGAGGCAAATTCTAAATGAAGAATACCTGAGAAGATGCGATCGCCAACTGCAGATATTTATCGACGCTACAACACGTCACTGATCACGCTTTAAGGGAGCGGGGGCTTGCAGGTTGAACTCCTTTACTGAATCATCTGTAGGCGAACGTCAACAGCTATGGGTTGCCTTTAGTCTAACTGGTTGGGTTTTCCTATTCCTGTTAGGATTTAATTAACTTGATCTCCTAATCCTACTAGGAGTCTGAAAAAGGTCTCCTAATCCTATTAGAAGTCTAATTGATCTAGTCTTCTAATCTTATTAGAAGTCTAATTAATTTAAATATTTTAATCCTATTAGAGGTCTAATTAATTAAGTCTCCTAATCCTACTCGGAGTCCAATTAATATTAGTTTCCTAATACTACTAGAAGTCCAATTAATATTAGTCTCCTAATTGTACTAGGAATGCAAATATGTTAATTGTAATGAAACTCTAATTAAAACAAGTATACTAATTGTACTGAAATTCTAATCAAAGCAAATATACTATCTTTACTGAAAGTCTAATTAAAGCAATTATACTGATTTCACTGAAATTCTAATTAAAGCAAGTATACTAATTTTATTAATTTTACTGAAATTCTAATTAAAGCAATTATATTAATTTTACTAAAATTCTTTTTAAAGTAAATGGACTAATTTTACTAATTTTCTAATTGAAGTAAGGAACTAATTTTATTGAAATTCTAATCAAAGCAAGGAAATTAATTTTACTAAAATTCTAATTAAAGTAAATGGACTAATTTTACTAGAAAATTTGAAGAAAAGGGGTTTTGGGCCGCTATGCTAAGGAGGATTGGCCTTGTTCCGAGTATCCTCCGTAAGCTCCCTTGAACAAATCGGGTGGCTGAGGTTAAAGCAAGTTAAATTTTGGATTATAAGATAGTATTTTTTAGATTTTTAAAGTCGATTTTGGATTATGATTATGGATTAAATTATGAAACTAGAAATTAAGAACTGAATTATAAATTGGGATTTTAAAAATCTTAAATTGAAGAATTAAAACTAGAATTTAAAATCTAAGGACTAAATTCGGGACCGAAATCAGAAAATCAAACCGTATGATTAAGGACTGGTTCTAGAAACTAAGAACTAGAACCAGAGATTAATAATAGGACTGGAGATTGGGATTTCAGAACAAGATTAAAGCTTAGGGTCGAGGATTAGGCCTTCTAATTAAGGGCTGGTTCTAGAAACTAAGAAGTAGAACTAGAGATTAAAATTACGGTCTAAAAGAAAGGGGTGCTACGGTTTAATACTGAAAATTTGATATCAATGGTTAAAACTTAAAAAAAAACTAAATCTAAGATCTAAAAACTAAAGTCAAAACTAAAAACTAAATTTTTACCTAAGGTCGAGGCTGCAGAGAGGAATCTCGAAATTCGAGGCTTGGATGCGGAGGACTTGAAACTCGGATCTCGAAGTCATTGCTGGGTTTCTCTCTGTGTTCGCTTTGTGTGCCCTCTCTTTTTTCTTCCTCTCGTGGACCGAAATAAAAATAGGTCTTTATAGGTTTTTCTCCAATTACGAGCCCTTTTTCAGGCATTTAATTGAATTGCGCCGGTTGTCCGTCACTTATTCGCTTTGAGTCGGTCATTGACTCAGTGAGCAACCGACTGATTGGCTCAGTAGAGTTCCCTAGTTCTAATCACGTTAGAACTAATTACATGCTTTTTTTGGAATGCGTAATCTGATTAAGCATTTCCTTCGAAGCGCTTATATGACAGCCCGGATTTTGACACCCCAAAATCCGTGCCATCAGCACGATCCTCTAGATCGTGCCTCCTCGCTATGTACGGAAATATTGGTACATCAAGCAACTTATAACCAAAAGAAACAGATAATAACTCAAAGCGAAAACATCATGACATTAAACCTTTTCTCAAAAGACAATTCTACCCTTATGCCCCTGCATGAGTGGAGAACCGATCCGAACCATCGATGATAACTAATCATCCTAGATGGTTCGCCCAAAAGAAATATCTCAAATTTAATTGCATTGTTTAATAGAAATTAAGGGTTGACATACCAAGCCGTACCAATTAAGCTCACAGAACAACTCTATCAAAACGCACAGCAGAGTCCTATAGAAGAAGTCCTCTAGAGGTGGCTCCAACTCGTCCAAGGGTGTGCGGTCCGACTCATCCGGATCCACGTCACCCGATACCTCCGCTGCTGCTAGTACTGGACTTGCGACGTATAGTCTAAAGTGTGAGCTACATCCTAGCTCAACAGGGAACAAACACAGTGAACATATAAGTTAAAACCTCACATATATTCCATGATATTTGAAGCATACTGGATCTATGCCATTACTGAGAAAACAGTTTGAAAAGATGGTAAAGTACATTTGCTTTTAATAAACAGTTTACAGTTTTCACATCTCTTTTACTAGATCATGAATGGCATTGAAAAGGCCTAAGGCAAAACTTAAACCTTCAACTTAAGTAATCCCCGAGCAATATAGCATCGAGCCCCGATGAGATACCCTTCATCGTCGTCTAAATAGACAGTTGTTATACGTATTCCCTGGGAATACAAAACTACCCAAGCCCCTTTTTCCTGAGAATCGGCGGCGGGGTTCAATCTTATCTCAACATCCCTGGGATGTGCTTATTGTGTACGGATAAACCTCCGTACTGGCTTACAGTTTCGCCAACGTATCGGTCACGGATATCCTGTCGCGTCAGTCGTGGGTATCCCGCCACGTCGGTGGGATAACCTGGTCAAACCTCAAATAACAAAAATAACAGGTGCTTTACATATAGTTGTTCACCGTATAAGTGTGCTATCTTATATCAATTAGGCCTTATCGAATGTTACTCAATCTTGCCTACATCCCTGGGATGCATCCAACTATTCTTATCATTTTGCTATCTTGTTACTTTCTCATCCCCTAGGGATGTCTTATTCTTAGTTACACTGTTGATGTCACACACACACCCTTTTCGCAAAACTTTTCTTAACTAGAACAATTTTCAATTTAAATTGCATATCACTACATGCATGCTCTTGCAAATTAAAGTACATGTTCAAGGTGTTCCCTACCTCAAGTCTTTGAATTTCCCAGCATCAAGGTCCCACGCGGCTCCTTGCGCTCATAATCACATGTACCTCCTATGGTACAATATAACACATGTAACTCATCACTAAAGATGTAACAAAGAAGGTCCAAGATCCTCCGAGAATCTCAAAGCCAAACTAAGAAGTCAAGCAAAACAGTCAAAGTCGATTAATCGATTCCCAAAATCGATTAATCGAAATATAATTCGATTAATCGATTCCCAAAATCGATTAATCAAAATCCAAATCGATTAATCGATTCTCAAAATTGATTAATAGAGATTTAAATTCGATTAATCGATCCCAAATTGATTAATCGAAGTCTATTCTTAACTCGAGTAATTGAAATCCAAAAATTGAATAATTGATCTCAAATCGATTAATCGAAATTCGAAATCAATTAATCGAAATTTCAATTCGATTAGTCGATTTCCCCAGGTTACTTTCCTCCAGCCACTGGAGGTACCCAGTCGATTAATCGATTTCAAAATCAATTAATCGAACATCCAAATCGATTAATCGAAAACAATTTTGATTAATCGAAATCGGGCTTACCTGGCTTTTCAACTTCCAGACCAAAATTGATTAATCAAACTCCCATTTCGATTAATCGATTTGGTCAGATTCAGCCCCCTCTCGGGCTGATCTTCCAAATCCTCTTCAATCTATTTTTCTTTCTTTTTCTAAGCCTTTATCCTATGATTTTAAGTATTCTTGAGTACAATAAAACTCCTGCAATCTATGCATTTAATTCAACAAAATTTACCTCAATCAAATCCCAGTTTGATTGGATCTAGAGGTTGGAAAGGCTAGGGTTCCAGCTTTTGCTCTAAAGGATCCAAGTCGGGTTGAATCCGGCGTTTGTTGCTTGAATCCCCCCTCCCCTAGCTTGCATTTACTCCTTGTTCAACAACCCTCTTTACTCCTCTCTCTCTCTCTCTCTCCTCTTAACTCTCTTCAACAACTCAAGATAATGAATTTAGGGTTATAAACCCTTATATCCCTCTTGTCTTAGTGTTAAGCACATACACTCAAAATAGGTGTATGTGACTCCAGATTTACATTACACTCCACACACTTACATTATATTCACATCACGTCCATTCATCACTTCTTAAGTCAAGTAATGAACTCCTACTTGGTCAAACCTATGACCAGTCGGGCACAAATCTCGAGGTCACCGTTGAATGCAAATTTTCAAAATCGATTAATCGAACATCCAAATCGATTAATCGAAAACAATTTCGATTAATTGAAATCAAGCTTACCTGACTTTTCAACTTTCAAACCAAAATCGATTAATCGAACTCCCATTTCGATTAATTAATTTGGTCAGATTTAGCCCCCTCTCAGGTTGATCTTCCAAATCCTCTTCAATCTATTTTTCTTTCTTTTTCTAAGCCTTTATCCTATGATTTTAAGTATTCTTGTAACAACCCCAGATTTTTGAAACTCTACAAGCCATGTGCCACGCATGTGTATGTGTGGTTCACAAGGAAACCAGGGTCAACATATACACACGGTGTGTATATGTGTGTAACATACTATATTTTCCCTTCCTTTCACTATATAAGTGAAAGTGGAGAGAAGTCTCTCCCTTACGTAACATAATTCTAACCTAAATAGAGAGGAGGAAAATAGAGAGAAAGAAAGGAGAGCCTTGTAGAAAAGAAAGGCTAAGGCCTTGTTGGGGTGTAAACCGGTGGAAGACCTGGAGAGAAGGTCGGACCAGGAACGTAGAGATCTCTTCGAAGTAGCTGAAGTTCGAACGTTAGATCGAACCGATTACGAGATCCACCGATTTAGGTATGATATAATGCTTGATAATTGCTTAGGTATATTTTTAATGATAACCTACAATGTATTGGGCAATGGCCGATTAATGATATTAAAGATTGAAAGAAATAGGATAGATTTCTCGAACGAATCAAGGAGTGAAGGTTTCCGCTCCTCACTCGAGCGATCTAAACGTCTCGCTCGAGTGAGGACAGAAAATATATATATATACCTGAGAACAAAGTACGTTCTGGGCTCGCTCGAGCGAGACCCATATTGAAGGAATAAGCTTGCTCGAGCGAGGTCTCACTTTAGCCTTCAGACACCTCGTTTTAAACCGCTCGAGCGAGGTTAAGAGGTCGCTTGAGCGAGGCTAGGCAACCGCTCGAGCGAGGTTAAGAGGTCGCTCAAGCGAGGCTAGGCAACCGCTCGAGCGAGGCACCAAAACTGATTTAAATTTTTATGTATATAAATATACCTCATGGGAACTATACGCTCCAGGAGTGCTAGTGACCACTGGTGACCATTCTAAGGCATGTCCTTTCGCATGCAATGTAGGTTGACGTGAGATCAATACGTGTCATCACTACGAGAAGGGACCACTGGGTTTTGCCTTGAGGTAGGGAACCTTATCGAAACATGTGCATTGTTCAATTACTCATATGTGTAGTACAGATCTAATTGTTAAGCTAAGTATCTCATCATTTCACATAAATAGAGTGTGCGTGTGTAGACTTCAGAAAATGAAACTAGAGGTCCCTAGGGAACGCAAAAACTGCAAAGTAAATACCTATATGATACGATAAATTAGTAGCATCCCAGGGGTGCAGATGAGAATCAGTGGGGAAAAGAAAGTAAGGTGATAAGGCCTAATATATTAAAAATTAGCACAATCACGGTGAATAACTATATGTAAAGCACACTTGATATTTTTGTTATTTAAGGTTTGTTTAGAATACCCCACCGACGTGGCGGGATACCCACGACTGACTCGGCAGGATATCCGTGACCGGTACGGCGGCTAATCCGTATACAGTAGCACATCCCAGGGATGTAGATTTGAGAATAGACCCCGCCACCTATGAGAAAGGGGCTTGGGCAGTATTCCCAAGGAATATAAATTAACAACTGTCTAGTTAGACGACGATGGTGGGTATTCCATCGGGGCTCGATGCTATATTGCTCGGGGACTATTTAAGTTAAAGAGTTAAGTTATTAGGCCGAATTCACAACTAAACGAGTAAGGTGAGAATGAACAAAACCATGCAAAGTAAGTAGTTGTATTTATCATTTTCTTCATTTATTTCGATTGTCTTTCCAAATAGTAACATCAGATAAATTGTATTTTAAAACTGCATAGCATATATGTGAGAATTAATCTATATGTTCTTTACGTTTCTCTACTGAGCTAAGATGTAGCTCACCCCTTAGACTATACGTCGCAGGTCCAACACTAGCGGCAACACAGGCTTCGAGAGACGTTGATCCAAAAGGTTCGGATTACGTGGCCGGAGAAGAGTTAGAACCTCCTCCTGAGGAATTCTTTTAGAAGTTCCTTACATTTTGAGTAGTGAGTAGAGAGTACTTGTGGCTTGGCATGTCAAGTCCTTTCTTTTAAATGTAATTGAATACTATACTTTCCTTTTGGCGAACTATCTCGGGTGATAAGATTATCATCAATGGTTCGGGACAGTTCCTCTGCTCATGAATTGGCATGAGACCGGAACTGTCTGTTGGTTGCTAGACTTTATTGAAACATGGAGACTTAGTTAGTTTAAAGCTTTGGTATTTTAAATTGTTGGCTTTTACTTGTTACATGATGTTTCGCATTGATTTAAGGTGCATGACCTCGAGGGTTGTGCTGATGGCACGGATTTTAGGGTGTCAAAATTTGGGCAGTCACAATTCTTGACTACAATTAAACTCCTACAATCTATGCCTTTAATTCAACAAAATTTACCTCAATCAAATCCCAATTTGATTGGATCTAGAGGTTGGAAAGGCTAGGGTTCCAGCTTTTGCTCCAAAGGATCCAAGTCGCGTCGAATCCGGCGTTTGTTGCTCGAATCCCCCCTCCCCTAGCTTGCATTTACTCCTTGTTCAACAACCCTCTTTACTCCTCTCTCTCTCTCTCTCCTCTTAACTCTCTTCAACAACTTAAGATAATGAATTTAGGGTTATAAACCCTTATATGCCTCTTCTCTTGGTGTTAAGCACATACACTCAACATAGGTGTATGTGACTCCAGATTTACATTACACTCTACACACTTACATTATATTCACATCACGTCCGTTCATCACTTCTTAAGTCAAGTAATGAACACCTACTTGGTCAAACCTATGACTAATTGGGCACGAATCTCGAGGTCATCGTTGAACGTGAATTTTCAAAATCGATTAATCGAACATCCAAATCGATTAATCGAAAATATTTTCGATTAATTGAAATCGAGCTTACCTGACTTTTCAACTTCCAAACCAAAATCGATTAATCGAACTCCCATTTCGATTAATTGATTTGGTCAGATTTAGTCCCCCTCTCAGGCTGATCTTCCAAATCCTCTTCAATCTATTTTTCTTTCTTTTTCTAAGCCTTTATACTATGATTTTAGGTATTCTTGACTACAATTAAACTCCTACAATCTATGCCTTTAATTCAACAAAATTTACCTCAATCAAATCCCAATTTGATTGGATCTAGAGGTTGGAAAGGCTAGGGTTCCAGCTTTTGTTCCAAAGGATCCAAGTCGCATTGAATCCGGCGTTTGTTGCTCGAATCCCCCCTCCCCTAGCTTGCATTTACTCCTTGTTCAACAACCCTCTTTACTCCTCTCTCTCTCTCTCCTCTTAACTCTATTCAACAACTCAAGATAATGAATTTAGGGTTATTAAACCCTTATATCCCTCTTGTCTTGGTGTTAAGCACATACACTCAAAATAGGTGTATGTGACTCCAGATTTACATTACACTCCACACACTTACATTATATTCACATCACGTCCGCTCATCACTTCTTAAGTCAAGTAATGAACTCCTACTTGGTCAAACCTATGACCAGTCGGGCACGGATCCTAAGGTCACCGTTGAACATAAATTTTTGGGATATTAAATCCTCCCCACCTTGGGAATTTTCGTCCTCGAAAATAACCCAAGGGTGTTCACTTTAGGTAACCCCCTCCCTCCCCACACACGTAGGTGAGGTGGCTCAGTAGTTACCCATGTATAATCCTAATAACTAACATACACATACGGCACAAAAGATTTATACTACTAGAAACAGTTAATAAAATATGTTTTATTCATTTACTCAAAATTTACAATTGGTTGCTACAGAGATAAGCTCACAAAATGTGCATACAACAGATAACAGAAATGGAAATATCAGTTGTAGCTCACGCCGTCCCCTGTCCCGGCTGATCTGGTGCTGGAGCAGGCTTTGGCTGGATTGGTGACTGTGGCCTGGCTCCATCTCAGGCGGCAGCCTTGGCCGACACATCGATTTGTAAAGGTACTCAGCAGGCGGACCCCTATGGAAGCGGTCCGGCCTGCGGTCCACTCCTCCTCCTGAGCTAGGCGCTGGTGGTAGTCCAACAGATAGATGTACCGCATAGTGTGGTACATCAGAAAGTCCATCCGCCGATTCATCCGCTCATTGTTGGCCTCCATGCGGGCCAACATGTCCTCAATGGTAGGGCCAGAGTGAGCTGGTCAGCGGCGGTAGGATGAAGTAAGCGTCATTGCTACTGATCGTGAGGGTGGTGTAGCTGATGTGGTGGAAGGTGGCACGATGGGTTGCTACCGGTACGTCTTGAGGCGAGTGGGGCTCCTCGGGTTGTGGAATGATCCGGGGCATCCCTAGGTGGTGCTCCCCCAACGGATGGGTCCTGCTGTGGTGGTGGTGCTACTGCTACTCGTAGGGTCTTCTTGAGAAGGTTGTAGCTATGGCGCCATGAAGCGATGGAGAATTGCTTAACGCAATCCATAGCCCTCACCTCGTGAGGCGATATGGCGTAGTCGGGTGCGTCGGAGTAACACTCCAACATTCTCGAGATGAGCCGAGCATAAGGCATTTTCTCCTTGGGCCTTAGATTGCCCTTCATCAACTTTCCCTTTAAGTACCTCATCCCCTCTAGGATGAGCATGGTCGCGTCAAACCAACGGCCACAAAAGGTCGCATAAAGTGTTTGCTGCACTTTCTCTACGCGCTCAGTGTCATGGTGCAATGGGTAAAGGTTGCACCTGATTATTGAATCAAGCATCCACATGTAGTGGGGAAGGTCGACCCTCCTAATGGAGGATCCCGACCCCGTCTTCCCGTTGGTCATGCGAGCTACGATCTCCTCAAATTGTACCTCTTCCTCGAAGGGTGGAAAGAGGGTGGTGTCGGGTGTAAAGTCGAAGTAACACTCAAGGACCTCGTGTATGTGTCGGCAGGTGAATGTGTAGTCGCGACCCTCAATGGTCGTCTTGACTACCTCATCGGTAGGGCCGTCCACGAGCCCTTGGTAGAACAGTCTAACCAACCTAGGGTAGTAAGATCCTCGGATTGGTGTCAAAAGGTTGCCGAGACCGGCATGTTGAAGGTAATTACGAGCCCATTGGGTCTCGCCCGGTACATCGGGGTTTGTGAAGAGGGTTGATCAATGATGTACTCGATCTCAAAGGTCTTAGACTCCCACCACTCGTTGGGTTGAAGTACGTTAGTGGGTGGTGGCAGCATGGAGGTAGACTCGCGCGAAGACGCGCTAGTCGAACCGGAGGTGGTCTTCGATGCCGACGGTGATGGAGTCCTCACCGGTGATGGAGTAGGTGGTGGCGGTGCGGCGTTCTTACGCCAGACCGGCAGCTTCATAGCCGCTTTCTTAGTGGTCATGTGAGTCTGAGGCGGCATTTCGACTCAAAATGCCCAAAAATCTAAGGTTTACTAGGTCAAATTTGAAAAAGAAGTAGAAATCTAGGATTTACCTTAGATTTCGATGCGAAAGTAGGCGATTTCGGTCTTGAATCAACCAAAAAAGCTCCAAACCCTAGATCAAATGGATGGTCGGAGAAGGAGAATGGCGCCCAATCTTCCAAATTTTCAAATGGGCACCAAAACCCCAACTCATAGATATATAGACCCGCTTCGATTAATCGAGTTTTTAAAACTAGGTTCAGCCGCGCAAAATCGATTAATCGATTTCCAAAATCGATTAATCGAAACTTAAAATTGATTGATCGGAACCATTTCGATTAATCGAAATCGTATCCGTTACAAATATTAAGTTTTGGAGCTCACTGGTGTGAGCCAGTCGATTAATCGAAATTAATTTCGATTAATCAAAATTACAAAATCGATTAATCGAGATTCACTTCAATTAATCGAAATCGTGTAACCCTTCAAAATTTTTCTAAATTCTTTAAGTTACTCGATTAGTCGAACTCCAGTTCGATTAATTGAAATCCCAAATTGATTAATCGAATTTGACTTCGATTAATCAAAATCGTAAAATTTCTTCAAGTTTCTCTAAAATTTCTCAAGTTATTCGATTAATCGAACCCTCAATTTGATTAATCGAAAACAAAAATCGATTAATCGAAATTCACTTAGTCATTTCTCTGAATCTTATTTCAAATTTCCAGTCACTGGCACATGCCAGTCGACTAATCGACCAAAGTCGATTAATCAAATTTCCAAATCGATTAATCAATTTGAAAATCAATTAATCGGTTTTGATCAGATTCTTTAGATTTCCAAAATTTTATGTTTTCTTAATTTCTCTTGGTAAATTATGGTCAGTTGGTTATTGGTTCTACCACATAGATCATCACGGCATTTTAACTTAGGAAACCTATGTGGATAAGTGGTTTTCTCCTTTGGTAAATTGATCATAAGATCGATATTGAATTACAACATATGATTTTAAATCTGCAAACATGCTTGCGGGGATACAATTTTGCACTCAACTCGTTGTAAACAAGTCCGGGTACTGTTCTTTTACATCGGCCACTCGTTCCCACGTAGCCTCTTCGGTTGGATGAATCTTCCATCGAACAAGCACCAAGGGGGTCATCTCCTTGGTACGCAGTACTTGTTCCTTCCGATCTAAAATTTCCGTCGGCTCTTCTATCATGCTCATGTCTTCATGCATCTCCAAAGGTTGACTCCCTAACACATGAGATGGGTCCCTCACATATTTCCTGAGCATCGATATGTGGAATACATTGTGTACCCAATCAAACAACGATGGTAATCCAATGCGGTAAGCAACTTTCCCTACTCGACCCAAAACTTCAAACGGTCCAAGGTAGCGGGGACTTAATTTCCCTCTCTTACCAAATCTCATCACACCTTTCATAGGTGAGACTTTGACAAATACTTGTTCACCCACCTTGTAGTCGACACTAGTCCGCTTGAGGTCGGCATAGCTTTTCTGCCTGCTCTGTGCTGCCTTGAGTTTGGCCCTTATCATACGAACATAGGCAGCATTGTCTTCCAGTAATTCGGGTCCCAAAACAAATTTCTCCCCGGTTTCCTCCCAATTAATAGGTGATCTACATCGCCTTCCGTATAAAGCTTCATTTGGTGCCATCCCAATGCTCGTCTGAAAACTATTATTACACGCAAACTCAATTAATGGTAGGTGCTGATCCCACGATCCTTGAAGTTCTAACATACACTCTCTGAGAATGTCTTCGATCACTTGGTTCACTCGTTCTGTTTGACCATCAGATTGAGGATGGAAAGTTGAACTGAAATCCAGTCATGTTCCCATTCCTTCTTGAAATTTCTTCCAAAACTTGGACATGTACAATGGATCTCGATCATAAACAATGCTGCTTGGAATTCCGTGTAGTCGGACGATCTCCTTCATATATCATTTTGCCAGTCTTCCTACCGTATACATCGTGTTGTAAGCCAAGAAGTGCACTGATTTGGTCAATCGGTCCATGACTACCCAAATGGCATTGTATCTCTTGGCAGTACGCGGTAATCCAACTATGAAGTCCATAGAGATCGATTCCCACTTCCACTCTAGTATTGGTAGAGGCTATAATAATCCAGCAGGATGTCTATGATCAATCTTCACCTGTTGACACGTCAAACACCGTGACACGTACTCTGCTACGTCTTGTTTCAAACCTCTCCACCAATAGTTCTTTTTCAAGTCGTGGTACATTTTAGTGCTACCTGGGTGGATAGCATAGTTTGACTTGTGGGCTTCATCAAGAACTGTTCGTCTTAGATCGGCATTGTCCGGAATGCAGAGATGGCCTTTGAACAATAAGGAACCATCTTCTTTCACTAAGAAGTCCGGTTGAATGCCCTCAATCACATCTTGACGAATCTTTGTTAGCGTCGGATCCTTCCTCTGTAGGTCGTGGATATGCTCAAATATCACTGGTCTCACTGATATGTTAGCCAGAAAGGCTCCTGAAGCTTGTGACTTGATGTTCACATCATATAGTGCCAGATCTTCAAATAACTTCCACCGGTGCATACCCAAAATCAAGCCAGCTAACTGAGCTGAACCCTTCCGACTCAAGGCATTGGCCACTACGTTCGCCTTGCCTGGATGGAATTGTATGGAACAGTCATAGTCCTTGAGGAACTCCATCCATCTGCGCTGCCTCATGTTGAGTTCTTTTTGTGTAAATAGGTATCTGAGGCTTTTATGATCGGTGAAAATCTCAAACGTCGCACCATACAGGTAATGTCTCCAAATCTTCAACGCAAAAATGATCGCTGCTAGCTCCAAGTCGTGAGTCGGATAGTTTTTCTCATGTTCTTTCAACTGTCTCAATCCGTAAGCTATCACTTTCTTGTGTTGATTTAGCACACAACCTAAGCCATTGTATGAAGCATCGCTATATACTGCGTATCCTCCACTGCCTGAAGGAATTGTTAGCACTGGAGGTGAAGTGAGTCTCGTCTTGAGTTCTTGAAAACTCTTCTCTCATGCCTCACTCCACTCGAATCTTGAATCCTTTCTCATAAGCTTCATGAGAGGTCCCGATATCTTTGAAAAACCTTCGACGAAATGTCGGTAGTACCCTGCTAATCCAAGAAAATTGCGGACGTCGGTCACTGTCTTCGATTGCTCCTAGTTAACCACTGCCTCTATTTTTGTTGGATCTACAGTGACACCATGCTTTGAGACAACATGTCCCAAAAAGCTAACCTCCTCCAACCAAAACTCACACTTGCTGAGTTTGGCGTATAGTTAGTGTTCACGTAGAGTCTGTAGAGCAATCCTCAGGTGTTTTTTGTGTTCCGCTTCTGATTTAGAGTATATCAGGATGTTGTCAACAAACACTACGATACACGAGTCTAGGTGTGGTTTAAACACCCTATTCATCAGATCCATGAATGACGCTGGAGCATTTGTCAACCCAAACGGCATCACTAAGAACTCATAGTGTCCATACCGTGTCCTGAAAGTTGTCTTCTGTATGTCCTCTGCTTTGACTCTCAACTGATGGTACCCAGATCTCAGATCGATCTTGGAAAAGTACTTTGCTCGTTGCAGTTGATCAAATAGATCATCAATTCTAGGCAAAGGGTAGCGGTTCTTCACTGTGAGTTTGTTCAGTTGTCGATAGTCAATGCACAGACGCATTGACCCATCCTTCTTCTTGACAAATAAGACTGGTGCTCCCCACAGAGACACGCTCGGTCTGACAAAACCCTTGTCCATTAATTCTTGTAACTGCTCTTTCAACTCCTTCAACTCAGCAGGAGACATTCTATATGGTGCTTTAGACACAGGCTTCGTTCCTGGTGCTAAGTCGATGGCGAATTCCACTTCCCTTTCTGCAGGTAATCCAGGCAACTCCTTCGGAAACACATTGGTGAACTCTCGCACTACTGCTATCTCAGAGATAAAAATTTTCTCCTCCTTATCCTCCTTCAAGAACGCCAAGTAACCACTGCAGCCTTTTTTGATCATGCGTTCTGCTCTGACTGCAGAGATAAGTGGCATGTGCGACGACCTCACTCCTTGAAATCTAAATGATCTCCTTGTGTTGGGTCTGAAGATGACAGCCTTGTTCTTGCAATCGACCGTCGCACAATGTTGCGACAACCAGTCCATGCCAAGGATTACATCGAACCCCTGCATGTTCAGTAGTATCAACTTTGCGTCTAACTCGTGAACATCGGGATCCTGAACAGCCACAATGACTAATTTGCAAATTAACTCTGTGTTCACTAACTCTCCAGTTGGAATAGACACAGATAGAACAAAGTCTAACATCTCTGGAACAATCTTCATCCTCTTTGCAAATCGAGGGGTGACAAATGAGTGGGTAGACCCTGGGTCTATCAACACTCTAGCGTCATACCCTATAAAGCATCCTTTCTCGTATACAGTTAACGTACCTATAATATACATACATACATACATATACACACATAGATTACATATCAATTTAACGTTTTAGGAAAAGAATTTATGCTATTGTTAATTGAATGCACCTTCTCTATCTAAAATTTTAAGGAAATTGAAAATTCTTTATTTAAAAGAAATCTCACCTTGGATGACATCATGCACGTTTCTCGCTTCTCGAAAGCTTCTGGCGGATCTGATAGGCTCTTCCTGAACGAACGCTTGAATAGGTCGTTCGTCTTCCTTTTATCAACCTCAGGGCAATCCTTGATCAAGTAGCCCACCTTGCCACATCGAAAACAACCCCGAGTTCCCATCCTGTAGTCCACTGTCCTATGAGACTTGCCACACTTGGCACAAGTCTCCCGAGGTGTGGAAGAAGCTGTCCTTGAGAATCCTTATGTGACGGTAACACCAGTAGTCAAGGCTGGGCTCTCATAACATAATGGTCTCCCCGACGCAAGTAATGGGAACCTCTGTTGGTTGTTCTGTTGCGTCGGTCTTCCGAAACCCCCTTGGAACTGTGGTTTCTGACCTTGGAATTGGGTTACGAATCTCGGCTTTTTATTCACCGGCTCGTAGTTTCCCGTTCTGCTTTGGTCTGTATTTCCCCTCTGCTGCTCTCTCTGTCGATATCTGTTATTATTTTCTTCCTCAACAACAAGTGCTTTGCTCATGACCTCTTCATAGGTCCTTAGTTGGAATGGGGCTACTCCTCCCCTTACCTCAGGCTTCAAGCCTTGTTGGAACCTCTTCGTTTTCATCACGTCGGTGGCGACTTAATCAAGAGCAAAACAAGCGAGTCATAGGAATTTCACTCCATATTCCCTGACGCTCATCCTTCCTTGCACTAATTGTAAAAATTAAATCTCCATCTGGTTTCTCACTACTTCCCGAAAATACTGTTTGTTGAACTCCTCAACAAATTCCTCCGAGGTCCAGGGCAACTTTGGGGTCTCCTGAGCCCTAGTCCGTATCACAGACTTCCACCAAGGCCCCCCTCCGCTCAGCATATAGGTAGCGTACACTTTCATCTTTCGTGCATGTCAGCACGGTAAACACCTTTTCCATCTCCATCAGCCAATTCTCAGCTGCCATAGTGTTTACCTACCCAGAAAAGTTAAGATGTCTCATCCTCCTAAACTCGATGAATGATGAAGCTACAGACGGTGCAGGTCCTACTGGTAGTGTAGGTGGCTACTGTTCTCGGGCGGTATGCACTGCAAAGGATGCGGCCTGCAGTGCCATGGCAGCTGCCATGGTCTCCATGGTGTGCATCATCCTTTAGTGCTCTTCTCTGTCCTCATTTTGTTCTCTAATTCTTTCTTGTTCTCTTTAATCTTGATCTTGTCGATCACGATCTTGGTTTTCTCTCTGATCTTGGCTTCCTTGGGCACCACTGCCAGAAGCCCCTCCATCTCCTATGGGTACTCTATTTGTAGGAGAGATGTACTCATCTCCACTACGTAGACTTCTATTTTGGCCGCCCCTCGGTCAGCCCCTCCCTCTAGAAGACATTGACGGCTGCATTTGAAACTAAAGTTTTGTTAGCAGAAGTCCCTATGCCCTGACAAAAATAATGATTGTCAGTATTTCTAAAACAAAATGCTTTGATACCAACTGTGACAGCTCGGATTTTAGCACCCCAAAATCCGTTCCATCAACACGATCCTCTAGACCATGCCTCCTCGCTATGCACGAAAACATTGGTACATCAAGCAACTTATAACCAAAAGAAACAGATAATAACTCAAAGCAAAAACATCATGACATTAAACCTTTTCTCAAAAGACAGTTCTACCCTCATGCCCCTGCATGAGTGGAGAACCGATCCTAACCATCGATGATAACTAATCATCCCAGATGGTTCGCCTAAAAGAAATATCTCAAATTTAATTACATTATCTAATAGAAATTAAGGCTTGACATACCAAGCCGTACCAATTAAGCTCACATAACAACTCTATCAAAACGCACAGCAAAGTCCTCAAGAAGAAGTCCTCTGGAGGTGGCTCCAACTCATCCAAGGGCATGCGGTCCGACTCATCCGGATCCACGTCACCCGATACCTCCGCTGCTACTAGTACTAGACCTGCGACGTATAGTCTAAAGGGTGAGCTACATCCTAGCTCAATAGGGAACAAACACAGTGAACATATAAGTTAAAACCTCACATATATTCCATGATATTTTAAGCATGCTGGATCTATGCCATTACTGAGAAAACAGTTTGAAAAGATGGTAAAGTACATTTGCTTTTAATAAACAGTTTACATTTTTCACATTTCTTTTACTAGATCATGAATGACATTGAAAAGGCCTAAGGCAAAACTTAAATCTTCAACTTAAGTAATCCCCGAGCAATATATCATCAATCCCTGATGAGATACCCTTCATCGTCGTCTAAATAGACAGTTGTTATACGTATTCCCTGAGAATACAAAACTACCCAAGCCCCTTTTCCCTGGGAATCGGCGACGGGGTTCAATCTTATCTCAACATCCCTGGGATGTGCTTACTGTGTACGGATAAACCTCCGTACTGGCTTACGATTTCGCCGCCGTATTGGTCACGGATATCCTGCCGCGTCAGTCGTGGGTATCCCGCCACGTCGGTGGGGTATCCTGGTCAAACCTCAAATAACAAAAATAGCAGGTGCTTTACATATAGTTGTTCACCGTGTAAGTGTGCTATCTCATATTAATTAGGCCTTATCGAATGTTACTCAATCTTGTCTACATCCCTGGGATGCATCCAATTATTCTTATCATTTAGCTATCTTGTTACTTTCTCATCCCCTGGGGATGTCTTATTCTTAGTTACACTGTTGATGTCACACACACACCCTTTTCGCAAAACTTTTCTTAACTAAAACAATTTCCGATTTAAATTACATATCACTACATACATGCTCTTGCAAATTAAAGTACATGTTCAAGGTGTTCCCTACCTCAAGTCTTTGAATTTTCCAGCATCAAGGTCCCACGCGGCTCCTTGTGCTCATGATCACACGTACCACCTATGGTACAACATAACACATGTAACTCATCACTAAAGATGTAACAAAGAAGGTCCAAGATCCTCTGAGAATCTCAAAGCCAAACTAAGAAGTCAAGCAAAACTGTCAAAGTCGATTAATCGATTCCCAAAATCGATTAATCGAAATCCAAATCAATTAATCCATTCTCAAAATTGATTAATCGATATTTAAATTCGATTAATCGATTCCAAACCGATTAATCGAAGTCTCTAACTTAATGAAGTCTATTCTTAAATTGAGTAATCGAAATCCTAAAATTGATTAATCGATCTCAAATTGATTAATCAAAATCCGAAATCGATTAATCAAAATTTCAATTCGATTAGTCGATTTCCCCAGGTTACTTTCCTCCGGCCACTGGAGGTACCCAGTCGATTAATCGATTTCAAAATCGATTAATCGAACATCCAAATCGATTAATCGAAATCGGGCTTACCTGACTTTTGAACTTCCAGACCAAAATTGATTAATCGAACTCCCATTTCGATTAATCGATTTGGTCAGATTTAGCCCCCTCGCGGGCTGATCTTCCAAATCCTCTTCAATCTATTTTTCTTTCTTTTTCTAAGCCTTTATCCTATGATTTTAAGTATTTTTTACTACAATTAAACTCCTACAATCTATGCATTTAATTCAACAAAATTTACCTCAATCAAATCCCAATTTGATTGGATCTAGAGGTTGGAAAGGCTAGGGTTCCAACTTTTACTCCAAAGGATCCAAGTCGCGTCAAATCCGTCGTTTGTTGCTCGAATCCCCCCTCCCCTAGCTTGTATTTACTCCTTGTTCAACAACCCTCTTTACTCCTCTCTCTCTCTCTCTCCTCTTAACTCTCTTCAACAACTCAAGATAATGAATTTAGGGTTATTAAACCCTTATATCCCTCTTGTCTTGGTGTTAAGCACATACACTCAAAATAGGTGTATGTGACTCCAAATTTACATTACACTCCACACACTTATATTATATTCACATCACGTCTGTTCATCACTTCTTAAGTCAAGTAATGAACTCCTACTTGGTCAAACCTATGACCAGTCGGGCACGGATCTCGAGGTCACCGTTGAACGCAAATTTTCAAAATCGATTAATCGAACATCCAAATCGATTAATCAAAAACAATTTCGATTAATCGAAATCGGGCTTACCTGACTTTTCAACTTCTAGACCAAAATCGATTAATCGAACTCTCATTTCGATTTGGTCAAATTCGACCCCCTCTCGGGCTGATCTTCCAAATCCTCTTCAATCTATTTTTCTTTCTTTTTCTCAGCCTTTATCCTACGATTTTAGGTATTCTTGACTACAATTAAACTCCTACAATCTATGCATTTAATTCAACAAAATTTACCTCAATCAAATCCCAATTTGATTGGATTTAGAGGTTGGAAAGGCTAGGGTTCCAGCTTTTGCTCCAATGGATCCAAGTCGCGTCGAATCCGGCGTTTGTTGCTCGAATCCCCCCTCCCCTAGCTTGCATTTACTCCTTGTTCAACAACCCTCTTTACTCCTCTCTCTCTCTCTCTCCTCTTAACTCTCTTCAACAACTCAAGATAATGAATTTAGGGTTATTAAACCCTTATATCCCTCTTGTCTTTGTGTTAAGCACATACACTCAAAATAGGTGTAAGTGACTCTAGATTTACATTACACTCCCCACACTTACATTATATTCACATCACGTCCATTCATCACTTCTTATGTCAAGTAATGAACTCTTACTTGGTAAAACCTATGACCAGTCGGGCACAGATCCTGAGGTCACCGTTGAACATGAATTTTTGGGATATTACAGCTTAATTGTGGAATCTCGGAGGTCAAGGACTGTGATACTAGGTCAGGCGTAGGCCAATTGTGCACCTGTGATGAGGTGCTCAATCCGATCATGCATTCCATGTGGAGCGCAAAATCAGGTCTTGAGGTGGTCTAACGAAGGGAAGTTTGGTTTGAAAAGGGGCTGATTGCACATTTGTAGGTTTGCGTGCAATAGAATTGCCCGCGTGGTTTTTAACACGTAATTCGGAGTTGTCCGGGTCGGGTCTAAAATGCTAGACTATTGTTTCAATCTGCATTTCGACTAAATATTATTATTTCAGTATATAGTCTCCCTACGTCAGGATCTGAGCCACAGAGCTATTATTTCAGCCTGTATTCAGCCATATACTATTATTTCAGCATATGGTTCCCATATTAGGGTTTACGGGTCTAAGCCACGGAGCTATTGTTTCAGCCTGTATTCTGCCATATACTATTGTTTCAGCATATGGTTCCCACATTAAGGTTAAGGGGTCTGAAATGCAAGACTATTGTTTCAGTCTACATTTCAACTATATACTATTATTTCAATATATAGTCTCCCTACGTCGGGATCTAAGCCACAGAGCTATTGTTTAAGCCTGTGTTCAGCCAAGTACTCTTGTTTCAGTGCATGGTCCCTATGTTAGGTTAAGAGGTTTGAGCCACAAAGCTATTATTTCAGCCTGTGTTAAGCCATATACTGTTGTTTCGGCATATGGCCCCATGCTAGGGTTGTGAAACATTCAGAGAAGGTAAGTCCTTTCCGAAAAGACACGGGCAAGGTCAAAGGTTGACTGAACAAATTTGTATATTTTCAGAGGGAAAAATGAGGGTATCTATAACTGGTTATATGATTTTGAAACTATAATTTAAAATATTTTACAGTTCAAATCAATAGTATAGTTTCAAACATTCTTCTAATACAGTGTTCTAAAGATGCTTTAATTGAATTGTACCTATCTTTATTTTAATTTTTGAACTACTACTATGATGGATTGCTAAGAAATTTGGATTTTTTATATTTTTTTCATATTTTGCATATAATGATCAACTTATCTAAAAAAAATTCATAAGAAAAATTTCTACGAAAAAGAAAACTAAACTAATCTAAACAAAGGTGGTGTATCCCCCCCAAACTTAAATAGGGCAATGTCCTCATTGTGCAAAACAGCAGACATACAGAAAAATTTTACCGTATTTTACTACTATGTTAGTAATCGGGTATATAATCTGCAAAAAATTTCAAAAATCTTTCCCCCCAAAATTGAGAGAAAAATACTATCGGTTTTAATGGAAATAAATAAAAAATGTTAGAGGTTAGAAAAAAAATCAAAATCAGCAAAGAAAAAAAAACTATTTTTCATATATATGAACTAATTACAGCAACATGGAACAAAAACTAATTACATCAAAGAAATCCTAGGAAAATCTAGACACACTAGACTAAGACACTGGCAGTAACGTCTAAAAAGAACTCTTCCGGCTTTTTCAAAATGATGCCACCCAAAACAAAAAGGTAGGGACACAACCCAGGGGTGGGTGTGTCCAATAGAAAAGAAAAATTTTAAGAAGATGGTGGAGGTGTAGATGGTGAAGGTTTCTGCCACTTAGGAGATGGAGGTGGTGTATCGTCATTCTCTCCTAGTTTAGGAAGGAGAGAGATGAGTTCATTGATCAACAACCTCTTTTCTTCTATAAGGGCGGAGATCTCATTGGCCTCCAGTTGAAGGAGCCTATCAAATGCCTCATAAATTTCTGCCCAACTCAGCGGTTTCGTCATGGCGAGAAGGTTGGTGATGGAAGTGGATGCAGAGAGAATGGGATAAGGGTACTGGAGATGTAAGTCCCTATTTATATAGAACCTGAAATGTGAACAGTCGCTTGTTATGGAGGTTATAGATAGTGTTGAAGAATGCAAACCGGTTGGTATACCCATTAATGGTGAAGGACGTGTCTGTGAAGCGTGAATTGTGGCGACGCCTTTTGTATGGAAGGTCACGCCATTCATAAATGTGTAGGTGTATCTCAGCAATCGTAATCACTACGATTATTCGCTAGAGAGAGCTTTGTTCAAGAAATCGTACTTAGTACAATTGCTCGTGCTCGTGCATTTAGTTCTAAAGTTTCCTATATGTAGTATTATACTATACACAAAATTACTAAAAATGAGTCAGTAGTGCGACAGTTGGCCAAGAGCATATCAGACATACTCCAGGTCCTTTAGTGACATTGTGATCACTGTTTCTTTTTCTTGTAAAGTCATCATCAGTTTAAGTCTCTGCCCATTAATCTTAAATGTACGATTATCTCTGGGATCCTGAATTGTGACAACCCCGTGACGGAATGCTTCTATGACATTATAGGGTCCATCCCAGCGGCTTCGTAGTTTTTTAGGGAACAATTTTAACCTTGAATTGTATAACCAGACTTATTGGCCTGACTCAAAATTCTTTCTCAAAATATGTTTGTCATGAAATGCTTTAGCTTTGGCCGTATAAATTCGAGCATTCTGATAGGAATCATTTCGAATTTCCTCTAACTCATTAAGTTCGAGTTTTCGTTGCTCACCAGATGCAATTAGTTCAAAATTGAGTGTTTTAATAGCCCAGAAAGCTCTATGCTCTAATTCGACAGGTTAATGACAAGCCTTACCATATACTAATCTAAAAGGTGACATACCGATGGGGGTTTTGTAGGATGTTATGTATGCCCATAGAGCATCATGCAGTCTTTGGGACCAGTCCTTTTTATCAGGTCTAATGGTTCTCTCTAAAAAAAAATTTATTTCACTTCCAGAAACTTATCTATCATGTCAGAAAAGATAGCCATCATGCATCTTTGAAAGGTTGTTGGTGCATTGCACAGCTCAAAGGGCATACGTCAGTAAGCAAATGTTCTAAAAGGACGCGTGAAGGTGGTCTTATCCTGGTCCTCCGGATACACCGGTACTTGATTGTACCCTGAATATCCGTCTACAAAGCATAAATATTCTTGACTTGCAAGTTTTTCCAAGATTTGGTCAATGAAGGGTAATGGAAAATGATCCTTGCGTGTCACGAAGTTAAGCTTTCGGTAGTCAATACATACACGCCACCTCGTGATTTCACGTGATGGCACTAATTCACCGGATGCATTTTCTTTCACAGTAATCCCAAATTTCTTTGGAACTACTTGAATGGGGCTTATCCATTGGCTATCAGAAATTGGGTAGATAATACTTGCATCTAACAACTTTATGATCTCCTTTTATACTACCTCCCTCATGTTTGGATTCAACCGTCGCTGAGTTTCTCATGAGGTTTTGGCATTATCCTCCAAATAAATTCAGTGCATATAAATTGACAGATCAAGCTCTTTGAGGTCGGCGACGATCCACCAGATTGCCACCAGATTGCACGTTTAAATTTCTTTAGTATGACCAGCAACTTGTTCTCATGTTCCCTGCTGAGAGCAGATGAAATGATTACTGGTAGAGTTTCATTAGGTCCAAGGAAAGAGTACTTAAGGGTGTTGGGAAGTAATTTTAGGTCTAAGGATGCCACTTTTTCAATGGATGGTTGTAAGGGTTCATTGGAAGTAGTAGGCAAAGGTTCTATCCATGGTTTCCATATTTTGGACTGGAGTTCACAAGTAGATGTGTCCAACACAGAGGTTTCTTCTTTCATTTGGAAGTCTGATTCTTCTGAATCCGTATACCATGATGAGGCTTGTAGTATTTCTTTAGATAGGGCGAGAGGCAATGCTTCTTCTATCAGTTCTTCTATTTCATCAATGCGGAAGCATTCCTCGTTGTCGATTGAGGCCATCTAGTTGGCTATCGAGAAAACATTCAATTGGATTTGCATATCTCCAAAAGAAACTTCCATTACCCTGATCTTGCAATTAATACATGAGTTGGCTATAGCCAGGAATGGTCTACCGAGTATAACGGGAATTTATGCTGGAGATTTCAAGCTTGGTTCCATGTCCAACACCAGGAAGTCGACAGGAAAAACAAATTTATGGACTCCAACCATGGCATCCTCATTTACTCCTACTGGCCTTCTTTCTGAGCAGTCGTCGGCTAACTAAAGAGTTATCGAAGTAGGCTTTATTTCTCCCCGTCCTAGTTTTCAATAGACAGAGTATGGTAGCAAATTTATGCTTGCTCTAAAATCCAGGAGTGCTTTGTTTATAGCATGCTTTCCTATTATACAAGAAATCGTAGGGATTCCCAGATATTTGAGCTTGGTAGGAGTCCTGGCTTGTAAGACTGAGCTTACTTGCTCGGTTAAGAAAACTTTTTGCGAGACGTTGTTTCATCGTTTTCATTTTTGTGTGCACATTTCTTTCAAGAATCATTCATAGGCAGGGGCTTGTTTAATTGCCTCTAATATAGGTAGATTAATCTTCACTTCCTTGAACATTTCTATGAGATCCTCTAATTTTTGTGGATTTTTGTTAAAACATGATAGTGTACCAAAGGCGTTGGGGAATGGTAGCTTTGGTACGTAGGGAACTTCGATCGCAGATATGGGTATACCATTATCCTTAATTTTTTTTATTTTCTAATTTTTTTTGTGTTTTCTGGCAGTGAGGTTTCCTGTATAACTTTGTTTTCCCTTTTCTAAGGTCCAGGGTTGTCTATTGGTTTAGGCATATCTACTTTATTATCCACAACCTTATCACTTCGTAAAGTTTGAACAGCTTGGGCACGGGGTGTAGGGTTGTTTACCATCTCATCACTCAATTTTTCCCCTAAGTTGATTACTGGTAGTGACGATCCTTCATTATTCCCTGTTTCCTCCCATTGTGTAGCAATCTGTTCAATTTTGGTTCCTAGGTTTGAAATAGTCTGAGAGCAGGAGTATAAATCTTGAGAAATTTGGAAAAGTTGAGATAATTCCCTAGAACATTGATGCACATGTTGCTGCAGATCTCAGAGAATCCAAACAATAGTGGCGTCTTCATCCGTAATAGGTGACTGTTCAAAAAAATGATTTGTGGCATATATTGGTTGAGAATTATAGGGGTATTACTGATGTGTATAAGAGTAGTCTTGCTGAGTCATCTGTGGAAAATTATAATGGTCTCCCAACGGATGGTTTTAGAAATTCTCAGGACTACCCCATTGAGCAGCGAGGAGTTGCTCAGGGGTAGGTGAGTATTCTTGGGGTTTATAAGTCGACTGATAGCTTGGCCACGCTGGGTAATTATGGCCTTGCATGTTTACAAAAAATATTGGTTATATTATATATATATATATATATATATTGAAAGCAGGGAGAGAAACGAATATGAGCCTCTAGTCTTTGCGGCCAACAAAAGTGTTGAAGCTCTAATCTATTACTCCGAATAAACCAGCAAAAGCTTACGAAGTGATCAAAGAAAAATAAAAATATAAAGAAATATAAAAAGAGAAGATAAATATTGGTGTATGGTTTAGGACTTCTAAGAGAAGATAAATATTGGTTTCTAAAAGGATAAAAATATTAGATAAAAACTTGAAAGAATTAGATAAATCCCGCTTTTCCGGCAGCGGCGCCAAAAACTTGACTCTTGTCTTTTTGTGTATATTAATTATATTAAATTCAAGTCTTAACCTATTATAAGCGCATAATGGAAATTATAGTATTAGCATAGGATCGTTCCCACGAGGAAGTTCATTATCTAATTAATTCCTATTTCTATCTTTTATCTAAATCCCTATCTTAAAAACTTTTATTTATTTTTAAGATTTCCTAATCTACTAGAGAAATATGAATAAAAGAATGGGTTATTAAACTAAAGTGCATAAAACTAAATCCTAATCCTCCTTCTTCAGATTAAGGTCGTCAATCTTAATCTTCAACTTTTGGATATTTATGAAAATAAATAGTACTGTTATATCATATTTCTAGTCTCCTAGCATTGGTCGTCAATCAAGTCTAGATCCTATCAATACAGATTTAATCTAATCAACAATCAACCAAAAATTCGGGCATCAATCAAACTCTAAAAAATTGAAGATGGAAAAGTAAAAACCGTTACACTAATCTGCAAATTCTAACCTGAGTCGTCAATTCAAATTAAAATTTTGAGATGTTTACAAAGCAAATGAAATCTAAACTAGAAAGTAAAGTAAAATATATCCTTCACCCCTCAGCCACAGTTGTCAATTGCTCCTGAGAAATTACAGATATCTACACTAATCTTCAACACTCAATTACAGTCGTCAATTGCTCTTAAGGAACCTCTGATATCTAATCTACTCTAACTAGTATACACTACTGATCGAAAGAAAATCCAACCTCAGGCATCAATTGATGCTAAAATTCTTCGATGCTTATTCCTATGCCGAGCCCTCTTATTTATTGATCATAAGGGGTCAGTTTACAAAGATCTAGTTCTAATAAAAGAAACTACTAAAAATAAAAGATTCCTAATAAAACTCTAATTCTTAATTTTATCTTTCCTTGCTTTCTTTAGTTGATGCGCTTCTAGATTGTTCTTTATTGAGCAGCAGCAGAGTCTTTCGGATTAGATCTTTATCAATCTTCTCAGATCCATGGTTCACCAGACTTCTAATTGCAGGAGTCTTCTAATTCCGGATATGGCGGTGTTAAACTCTAAGTGATCCGCAGCAGTAGTGTGTAGTAGAAAGCTTCTACTTTTAGGAAATCGTAAATAATGATTTCTTTATTATTCTTTTCTAAAAAATCATAATTCACGATTTTCTATTTTTAGTAGGCTTCCTCATGGTTGACGATTTCTCTGAATTACTCTTTAGCGCTTTTCTCCTTTTGTCTCTTTTGAAGAATCGTAAATTACGATTCTCTGGCTTTCAGTAGGCGGAAAATATTTCTTCCCTCGATCGTCTTTCTTATTACTTTTTGAATTCATTTTACAAAGATTAATACTTAGGCTCTATTTTACTACTTATCTTTAATATCTGTACATCAGTAACTCGTTAGTAGCAAACTAAGTCCTAGCATCACTAAGTTAAGGGTGATAAAATAGTAAATTATGTGACTGATCATTAGTGGGGTCGGTTCATAGGGTTTGGTAAAATAATTTAACCAAACATGGGTAATAGCTATTATAAAATGGTCGTAGAATTGATAGCATCCTGGTAGAGAAAAGATAATCATGGGTCCACTCCATGGCCGGTTGGTCCTTCAAAATGTCCTTGTGAATCGACCATTCTGTTTCAAACACCTTGGCTTCCCACCATTCGGCGGGTTGAACACGAGTGTTGTGTGGAGGATCCACCTTGGCTCGCTTTGAACTCGGAGGTTTAACGGCCAATTTCTTCCTAGGCTTCGATGATATTGATGCCATTCTAGGGTTTGCTATGAAATGAGAGAATTTAACTTCCAAGAATTGTAAAACTCACCTTCTTCGCAAATAATATGCAAGGAATGTTGTTTGCAATGGACGGGACGATCGATTTGGACGAAAATTCAACGGATTATGGGAAGAAAGGATAAGAAACCCTAAAAGCCCTCTTTCCTTTCACGCGAAATGGCTGAGAAATTAAAATCCTTTTATATCCCGATTCTCGCACGCACCACTTCTAAGGCTCTGATGCGCGAGCTCTCAGTCCTTCACTAGAAATTGAGTCTCTATATTTTATTTTATTTTATTCTAAGCGACTCACGTGAGCGAGTTTGGGACCTCGGGCGTGCGAGTCTCAGTTACTCTCAGGGAATCAAATTCCCTTCTCATTCGTCCTTTCCTGAGTGCCTCGCATGAGCGAGTACTAAAACCTGTGCGCACGAGAACACAGATACCTTATCTTGTGCTATTTCCTATTTTGCTTTTCATTTCTCCTACTTTCAATATCTTTTGTACGATGTTTGAGACACCATTTGGTATCAAGATTCATACCTGAAAATGGTCATATTCAAGATAATTCACCGCACTTAATTACAACAATTTTGCACCAATTTAAGTCCATTTCACAAGCAAATTTGGATTTAAATTTCTATTACAAGACTTGAAATTTCATATGGTCTACTCAAACAACTGCGGACACGCGTTGCATATGTTCGACTCGCGTTCCCACTTAGCTTCCTCCGGCGAATGGTTCCACCATCTGACAAGCACTAATGGAATCCTTTTGGTGCGTAGTACATGTTCATTCCGATCAAGAATTTGGACTAGCTCTTCCCGAACCTCAAGTCCTCTTGAATTTCAATTGGTTGATAATCTAGGACGTTAGATCCTTCACGTATTGTCTCAACATCAATACATGAAACATATTGTACATGCTTGAGAGTTGCCGTGGTAGTGCAACCCGATAAGCAACCTCTCCAACACGTCCCAAAATTTCAAAAGGTCCCACATAACGTGGACTCAATTTTCCAGGCTTCCCGAAATGCATCCTGCCTTTAGTAGGCAAAATCCTGATGAAGACATCATCTCTAGCCTGAAACTCAATGCTTGTTCATTTAAGGTCGGCATAACTCTTCTATCTGCTCTGTGCCACTTTTAACCTCTCTTGAATCAAACGTACAGCTTCTGTAGTACTTTCAACAATCTCGGGACCCAAAATAAACTTTTCTCCCATTTCTTCCCAATTGATTGGAGATCTACATCATCTCCCATATAAAGCTTCATACGGTGCCATACCGATACTCGTCTAATAATTGTTGTTGTATGCAAACTCGATCAGGGATAAATGTTGATCACATGATCCTTGAAAATCAAGCATACAAGCTCTAAGCATGTCTTCTATAATCTGATTTACTCTTTCAGTCTGATCATCTGTCTATGGATGAAACATTGAACTGAAGTCCAGTCTCGTACCCATCCCTTCTTGAAATTTCTGCCAAAACTGTGAGGTATACAACGGATCTCGATCTGAGACAATGCTTACAGGAATGCCGTGTAATCGGATAATCTCCTTCATGTACAACTCTGCAAGCCTACTCGCTGTATATGTCATATTGTATGACAAGAAATGGGCTGACTTGGACAACCTATCGACGACCACCCAAATGCCATTGTTCTCTCACTGTCCGTGGTAATCCTTAAATAAAATCTATAGAAATGGATTCTCACTTCTTCTCTAGTATCGGTAACGGTTGTAAGAACCCAGATGGATGCCTATGATCCACTTGACTTGTTGACACACCAAACACTGTGAGACGTACTCAGCTACATCTTTCTTCAAACCTCTCCACAAAAAATTCCTCTTCATATCTTGATACATCTTGGTACCACCCAGATGGATCGCATATTTTGACTTATGGGCTTCCTCTAATATGGTATGTCATAGATCAGCATCGGTGGGTGCACACAAACGCCCTCTAAACAACAACGATCCATCACTCTTGATAGAGAAGTCCTAGCTAGTACCATCGATTACCTCTTGCTAGATTTTCAGTAACTCGGCATCTTTCATCTGAAGCTCATAAATATGATCAAAGATCGTTGATCTAATTGTGAGATTTGCTAGGAAAGCTCCCAAAGCTTTCACCTCATTCCTCGTATCATATAACGATATGTCCTCTAACAGTTTCCATCTACGAAGTCCCAGAATTAGACTCGATAATTGAGCTAAAGTCTTTAGACTCAATGCATCTGCGACCACATTTTCCTTTCCTGGATGATATTGAATGGAGCAATCATAGTTAAGAAACTCCATCCACTATCTTTGTCTCATATTTAGATCCTTCTGTGTAAATAGATACTTGAGACTTTTGTGATCTGTGAAGATCTCAAAGGTTTCTCCATACAAGTAATGTCTCCATATCTTCAGGGCAAATATTATCACTGCTAACTCAAGATCATGTGTTGGGTAGTTCTTTTAATAATCTTTAAGTTGTCTCGACCCGTAAGTAATAACTTTCTTATTTTGATTGAGCACACAACCTAAGACGTTGTGCGATGTATATCTATTAACAGCAAAACCACCACTCCCTGATGGAATGGCCAATACTGGTGCTGAGGTCAATATCTTCTTCAGTTCTTGGAAACTCTCTTCACATGCTTCAATCCACTCAAACTTAACATGTTTTCTCGTAAGTCTCATTTGTGGGCCCGAAATCCTTGAAAACCCTTCCACAAATCTCCTATAATACCCAGCCAAACCGAGGAAACTGCGAATCTCAGTCATAATTTTTGGTTGCTCCCATTCTACTACAGCCTCAATCTTTGCTAAATCCACTATAATGCATGCTTTTGAGACCACGTGTCCCAAAAGGCTCACTTCTTCTAGCCAAAACACAAACTTGCTGAGTTTTACATATAATTGGTGTTCACGCAATATTTGAAGATCGATCTTCAGATGTTGCTCATGCTCTTCTTTAGACTTTGAGTAGATGAGTATGTCATCCACAAACACAATCACACATGTGTCAAGATGTGATAGCCCGGGTTTCAACACCCCGAAGCCCACGCCGTCAGTGGGCTGGCGCCAAGGCCGAGCCCCCGAATGAAGCAAGTAACGTACAGTTGCACTGTGAAAAATGAAGTAGAACCATATCCAATGAATCATTATAGCAAAAAAGAAAGAACTAGTACTATTCATCAAGCTCAAAATGATGGTTCTAATTCCATATGATTCCTTATAGAAAAAGAACTGACAAGAACCACCGATAAGGGTCGTACCTTACCAAAACATGGTTTACCAAAAAGAAGTACAATCATTTGCCAAATTTACATCCTTTACAACCAAAGTTAAACCAACACATCCTGAATCCTAGGGCCAGACCTACTCTAGCCTAGTACGAAGAAAGCAGCTCTCAGGGTGAATCTCCACCAAGTCCTCCCCCGAAGCTAGCTCAAAAACCTCCCTCTCGAAAATCCTGGTGTCAACGTCTTCACCTAAACCTGTGACATATAGTCGAGGAATGAGCTTCATCCAAGCTCAATAAGGAAAAACTCATGGCATGCATATTGTAATGGCAACATAGATCTTATGGCATAATGAAACAGAGTAATCGGGATATATGCACTGTGTATGGTCAGGGCATGAAACATAGGTACAAAGCTTATTCGAATTTCAAAAGAGAAAGGTCCACATCTCCTTTCAACACAAGAAAAGAAAAACTTAAAATGGTATGCTTAAAGTAATAGAATGAGGAGCTATAGCCTCAAGCCCCCGATGAAATACCCACCATCATCGCTCATATGAACCATTTTCACATATATCCAAGGTCCCATAAAGTTGGACACTTGGCCGAACATATTTACCGTCATGCGCTAGGAGTCACAAAACACATAGCACAAAGGTGTACGGATTAGCCGTCGTACCGGTAGGGTATTCACATAAAACCTTAAATCGAAGTGCGTAGATATAGCTCATTGCCATGTAAAGTGATAATTATAATTTAGATCAAAGGTCGAAAAGAAGTGTGAAGATACTTGCACAAACACATTAGATTGAATCTCAAAAGATTCCACAACTCATGCATGAATCGAAAACATATGGATGCACATGTCCTTCCAAATTTTATTCATAACCATACATATAATTAATTCAAAGAAACAATCACATCATAACACACACATGTTAATGTAACAATGCACATGGTGTCAAGTGTTCTTTACCACGAGATCTTAACCCGCACTAGCTCACACCGCCGTTTGGGTTAGCCCCTCAACATACAATACTAAGTCACCTAAAATATAGGATCCAATGTTCACTCATTAGAACAGTGCAAAACATGTTAGGATAACTCTCCTCAAAATCTCATAGTCAAAATTTACAAAAATTATGAATCTAGGAATTTCGATCGATCGAATCCCAATTTTGATCGATCAAAATCACATTTCGATCGGTCAAGCTCTCACATCTGTTTTTGGGAAAATTCCAAGCATCCGAATCTGGGAAAATGCCAAGTTCCGAATCTGGGAAAACGCCAAGTTTCGAATCTGGGAAAATGCCAAGTATCCACTACATCCGTTTCTCATCATCTGTTTTGCATGAATCACGGAGATAAATAGAACGAAGGTTGATCACATGCCAAGAAACTTGAATGATCTATTCTCATTCAGCCGAAAAGTAATTATTTTCCTTCGGCAATCGATATTCACGTCATGCATGGTTAACCAGTCCATATCAAAGATTACATCGAATCCTTGCATATCCAACAGTATCAAATCAGCTATTAATTCATGATCTTCATAATCCCTGACAGCAACTATAACTGATCGAAAGACTGTATCGGTACTAACTGTACTTCCCATTGGGACTGATACTGCCAAAATAAAATCTAAGGTCCCGGGAACGACCTTCACTCTCCTCACAAACGGCGATGTCACAAACGAGTAAGTAGACCTCGGGTCTATCAAAACTCATACTTTATAACAACAATAATCGCCCTTACTATATATTTTCAAAATACCTACGTTACATACATACTTAACCAATCAAATATGCACCACTAACTAAATATTCAAACATAAGAATTTAAAAGACTGCTTTTATATCTGTGCACCTTCTTTATCTAAAATTTCAATTGATAACATACTAAATTTAAGTAGACAATTATACCTTGGATTATATCATTATTAGTCTGGGCATCTTTGGCGGTCACTGCATAAGCACGGCCTTGCACAGTAGATTTTGAAAACCGTGTGGGTCGTGTAGGCCTTTGTGTTGCAGTTGACGCTTTCCCTTCACTTCTTAGCTCTGGGCAATCTCTTATCATATGCCCCATCCTTCCGCATTTGAAACATGCACTTGTTCCCCTTCTACAAGTAGTGGTCTTGTGCAATTTACCACAGCGTGCACAAGTTTCTTGCGGAGTTGACGGTGCAGCCCTCGAAAATCCCTGAGTAACTGATGCTCCTGTGGTAGCTGCAGGGCCAAACAAGTGAAATGATCTAATTGGGGTAGGTAAAGATGGCCTCACATAAGTAGCCTAGGTAAACTGCTTTAGAACTGGTGTTGTGAACCTCAAATTTTTATTCATAGATTCATAATTACTAAACCTTTCCTGGCTTGCCTTTCCTTTGCTCTGCTGGTCCCTTCTTTTATACATCTCATCGATGTCTTCCTTGACAACCAAAGCTTTACTGGTTAACTCCCCATACGTCTCTAACTAAAGTACCGAAATTCTATCATGGATGTTTAGCCTCAATCCGCGCTGAAATTTCTTTGCGTTCATCCGATCAGAGGCTACATGCTCTAATGCAAACCTCGATAACCTTGTAAATTCTATTCCATACTTTCATACGGACATCTTCCCTTGTTCAAGATTTATGAAATTCACCTCCATCTGATCCCTCACCTGTTGGGGAAAATATTCCTTATTGAATTCCTCAAAGAACTCTTCCCAAGTCCATAACATACCTGGAGCATCTTGCTCCCTCGTCCTTGATACTTACTTCCACCATGGGCCTACCTCCCCATCTAGTTTAAATGCAACCCATCTGACTTTCTCATCCTCAGTGCAAGGAAGCACACTGAAGATCTTTTCCATCTATCTAATCCAATTCTCTACCTCAAATGGCTCAGTTTGTCCTGAAAAATTAGGTGGACACATTCTTCTGAATTCTATGAATGCAGAAGGTTGAGATGGTGGTGTATATCTATGGGCATTGTTCTCAGCTATTAGCTCAGTCTGTCGTGTCATAGCATTGGCCACAGTTTCCATGGCTTGTGACATTCTCTCCCTTTCAACTCTTCCTTGATCTTGATCTCCTTGTTCAAGAGGATTTCTGTCTCTAACAGGTTCCCTATTCGCACATATAGCCACATTCTCATCCTTCACCACAGTTTCTATCCCAGTGTCAACCCCTTCACCACTCTTTATGGTTTGGGCTCGACTACCTCTCGGTCATCCTCTACCTCTAGGAGGCATATTGTTCTGTTAACATGAAACACAAGTTTTATTAACAGACGGTCCCTATACTCTGACAAAATCTTAAACACATAGCACAAGTCTAAGATCTACTAGAAATTTCTAAAGCTGAAGCTTTGATACTAACTGTGACAGCCCAGATTTCACTAAGCCGAAACCCGTTCCGTTAGATTACCCGTTAGGGCAATCCACGAGTTATTGAATAGTTGGTACATCCAAACAAAGTAGATATCTCTAATAAGATGATAAAGTCTTTATATATAGAAAAAGAAAGTTTCATTTTTATAATTCCAAAACATATCAAAATAACGGTTCTAATTTCATGCCAAATACATGGACAAAGAACTGAAACGAACCACCGGTGATGGATAACTATCACCAAACAATGGTTCACAAAATAATAATTCAAAATATAATACACAATTCACATTTCTAATTCAAAGTGGTTGGACGTACCAAGCCCTAAGCACAGACAAAATATCCAATCCTAACAAAATCCCTATTTAGGGAAAACTCCTCAGGCAAGGGCTCAACCTCCTCCTCAAGAACGTATTCTGGATCGCTCTCTTATTCCAAGTCTTTCTCTAAATCTGCACCTGTGACGTATAGTCGAAGGGTGAGCTAATAGTCTAAGCTCAATAGGTGAACATTAGTAGCATTTTATCTCATATTTCAAAGCATAAATTTTCATAACTGATTTCATATGCACATTTCACATTTCATATAGATTTCCATATGTTGTACTTTACTCACACACACACATATACTTCAATTATTTATTTAAAAAGAATAATTTGGACTTAACTTAAAACAGTAACTTAAATACTATTCCAAGCACATATAACATCAGAAGCCACATATATACCAATGGGAATCTCTAACCATCGTCATTCAATAAACCATTTTCACAAATGCCCAAACCCCTGCGTTGTGAGGGATACTTGTGCCGAATAAAGATTTAGCATTATCCGGTAGAAAATGTACGGATAATCCAACGTACCGGAGCACAAGGGATTCATTTCACATTAACCTTAAATCATAGTGCAAAGTTTAACTTATAGTTTTCACACCGTGAACAATGATTACATTATAGTATTTTTGAAAAATAATATTCAACATCTAGAGTTCACACAACACACATATCACATTTGCATTTCGTATCATGTTCACAAAACTTGTTTGTAGATTCAAAATTCAAATATTTAAATGCATATAACACAACATGGCTTATCTTATCACATCATTCAACTTATACCGAGCACATCAGATCAAATGGTTTTAAGTTTCCCCTACCTCAAACACGCTTCACTCACATCATGCTAACACATGACTCCCTGCAGACATTCACGCTTTAACCTACATTTCAAATCACCTAAGATTCTTTAGGAATGCTAAGAAAGTGTAACAATCGATATATCTGAAGAATTCACATAAAAAGGCTCAAAATAAGCCTAACTCAGGATCTCGCGCATGTTAGATACAAGGGCGGGCGCACGAGTTTAAAGGCACACAAATAGCTCGGGTGCACGAGTGAAATGAAGCTTACTGATGCTTCATTTCCTCAACTGCCTCAAGTGCACGAGGCTCATACGGCGTTTCTGAAGGTAGCTCATGCAAACGAGAATTGAGGCTTGTGCGAGCGAGTTTGATTGCACATTTTATCTCACGCGAGCGAAGCATCTAAGGCTCACTAAAGCCTCATCACTCGTTCGCGCGAGGCACGACTACCTCTTTCTAAAACCTTCTCGCGCACGCGAGAACCAAAGCTCGCGCAAGCGAGTTTCAGAAACTCCTTCATATCTGAGTTTTTCAACTCGATCTTCTCACGACTTTTCTCCAATCACACTCAAACTTCTCACACAATTTTCAAAGCACTCACTTCTACAAATTTAACTTTTATGGGGTTGATCTCTTACCTTCTAAACTTATCAAAAACACACGACAATCGGAGCGTTCCCTCTCTTCACAAGCAAATGGGTTTCATAACCCCATTCGATCACTTTCCACGCTCCAAAATCTCCTCAATCGTTGCAATCGACGGCTACTTCTCCATCAACTAAGCTCTCTCAATTTCACAAAGGTTCCAAACTTCGGAGTACTCAGATCTAGCAAGCTCCCTCTCCTCTTCCTCACAACCCTTTTCTCACTCTCTCTCTCTCTAAGAAATAAGCCAAGAAAAGATAGAATTTGCAAATGGCTTGCACATGAGGTCACCCCTCACATATCCTACCAAGTGTTTGCTTCCTTGTGAAGCTTTTACACATAACATGTGTGTCAACCCCATCACTTACCCTCTTAGTGTGAAACACATACACCCTTATATGTGTGTATGTGAACTTGTCTTTTTTTCTTATGCAAGTCCTATACACCTAACTCAACACACACTTATTCACACTCACTCATGGGTCATCCCACACGCATATTGATCTCATCAAAATTTGAGATTGTACAGTGCACTGCACCTGTACGTGACCTAATTGACTTATGCGGTCTTCTAAATTTTGGGGATATTACATTTTCTTCTTCATCTTTTTCTTTCTTTTTTTTCTTCAGTAAGGATCCAAAAAGTTAGATCACTTCTTCCCAATCTCTCATGTTTATCCCTTTTTCTTTCTTTTTGATACACTCTCGATTTCTTTCTTTTTCAACGGTTAGAAGCCTTTTTGCTTCTCTTTTTCTTCTTTTTATTCTTTTTTTTATTTTCTCATACTTTCTCTTGAAGTATTTCTTGTTCAGAAGCCCCCTTTTTTTAACATTCTTTTTTTCTCTTTTTTATACATCTTTCATTCTCCTGTTTTCCCTTTGTTTTAAATTCTCATAAGTACAAGGGTAAAAAACCAAGAATTTTAGGATGTGCATTTGGTCAGGGGATATAAAATTTGGTACAAAAAAATTTTTCGATGTCAGGCTTCAAATATGGGTTCGAGTGGTAAAATGTCAAAGATTTTAGCTTTTATGGCTCAGACTTGTCAAAGGATGGCCT
The DNA here is from genome assembly GCA_021018995.1 of Chloranthus sessilifolius. NCBI lineage: Eukaryota > Viridiplantae > Streptophyta > Magnoliopsida > Chloranthales > Chloranthaceae > Chloranthus > Chloranthus sessilifolius. The sequence continues at coordinate 147,738,589 of CM037584.1, read as the reverse complement.
CTTCTCATTTCCAAGTTCACTAATAACATTGTCTTATTGTGTCAACACTTATAATAAACAGTTCTAGAACACAAATAACACAATTACAGTCATGGATTCAAAATAACAAAAATGAGATTTCAGTTTAAGCAAATAAGATGTTCAAAGAAAAATTGAAAATATTAGGCATTGCATTCTCTTTCAATGAAAGGGTAAGCTTAAAATCTCATTAGATAAATTATTTTTTTGAAACTAAAATCTAAATTCTGCAATTCAAAGCAATATATAGTTTCAAAAACTCAGTTTTGGTACAAGTGTGCAATTGGACTAAGGATGAATATCGATTGCATCCTATCATTGATTTTGAACTCCTTTTAGGATGATGATACTATAATTGGAATCAAATTTTATCTAACATTTTAATCATATGTAATAACTAAAACAAAAGTTAAAAACAAGCTTAAAAACAAAACTAAGCAACTAAACTAAACTAACAAAATTGAAAGAAACTAAATTTTTTTTTTATATATATACATAAAAGTGTGTACTCCCAAACTTAAATCAAACAATGTCCTCATTGTAACAATAAAAAATAGTAAGTCAAGGTTCTGGTTCTGGATGCTCACGGCACATATAATCACGTGGTCCTCCCAAACTTGGATGAAACAGTGTCCTAAAAGGCAGGCATAGAATCGGACAGAGTACCAATAAAACTATAAAACAATCAAAGAAAGTAAGTTGGTATACAACAACTAAAGAAAAGGCAACTTATATTTATAGAACAAGAAACTAATTACAAGTATGGGATGGATATGGACAAAGATGCAAAACAAACCCTAGGAAAAATCTAGATAGTCACCTGCAACAGCCCCTAAGATTCCATAGTGTGGTGCACATCAGTCCAGTCTTAGGGGGCTCCACTCCAAAATTTATCCCGTAAAAAGATAGTCACCTCCCGACTCTGGGATGTCCTCAATTTGCCGCCTTGGAAGAAGAACTGCAAGTCGGGAAGGGAGGGGTGGATTAAGAAGGTGGAGAGTTAGGAGAGAGTGTAGGATGGGGCGGCAAGGGAGGAGGGGTGGAAGTGGACGACTCAGTGTCAAGGATGATCCGAAGTAGGTACTCCAGCATCTCCTTCTCGGCTATGAGTTTAAGAATCTCGGTCTTCTCTAATTTGATAAGGCGATTGAGCATACATCAGATTTGGGCCCAGTCAGGTTCATCGGCCATGCCGAAGAGGATTGGTGGTGGAAGAGGCTAAAGGAATGTTGGCTGAATATGGATGGAGGTGATGGGTGGGACATGTATTTATAAGGCCAAAAGGGTGGGGATATGAAAGGTCATAACACAATCCCGAAAGAGATTGGCATTTAAAATTTTGACTGGGGCTGGTAGCGACAATAAATGTGAGGCGTGAACAAGGCTGCGTGGATGCCAAACAAGGTATCGCATTTAGCACTCACGAACTTACGATTCCATCGTAAACTCACGATTGATGAGTGTGATGTCTCCTATGAAGACTGGGAACCCTCTTGTCAATGGTGATCCTTGATCGACTGTGGTGTAAGACCACAGAGAGTTCAAACATTGTCGAGAAATTATAATCACGACGATTCACTTGAACAGAGTATAAATCAAAGATGAATCATTTATGAGCACCTATAAGTCATTATGTGCAATCGTAAATTCAATCGATCTAAATAAAATACATCGGAGAAGGCCTTACGAGCACACGTAAGTCACTACGTGCGATCGTAATGCACTTCCCACAAGGATTAAGGCTACTGGGAGAAAACAAAACTAATTAATATAATACAAAAAATTGCTACGGATGAGTCAGTAGCACGACAGTGCCATGAGTATATCAGACATACTCAAGGTCTTCCAGTGACATGGTGATCAATGTCCTTTGGTCCTCTGGTGTGACCACCAATTTGAGTCTTTCCCCATTGACCTTAAAGGTATGATTGTCCTTGGAATCTTGAATTGTAAAAGCCCCGTGAGGGAATGCTTCTATGACATTATAGGGTTTATCCCAACGACTTCATAGTTTACCCAAAAACAACCGAAGCCTCGAATTGAATAGATCTTAAGTGCTTTGATAGCCCAAAGAGCTCTTTGTTGCAGTTCCACGGGTAAGTGACAAGCTCTCTCATACACCAAACGGAAGAGAGACATGCCAATGGGTGTTTTATAGGTCGTCCAATAGGCCCATAGGGCATCGTGTAATCTAAGGGACCAATCTTTTCTATTGGGGCGAACAGTCTCAAGTATTTTCTTTATTTCCTGATTGGAGACCTCCACCTGCCCACTGGTTGGTGGGTGATAAGCAATTGCAACTTTATGTGTAACAAAATACTTCTTGAGCAAACTCTCGAAGTATCTATTATAAAAATGACTACCCCCCATCACTAATATGGCATGTGGAGTTCTAAACTAAGAGAAAATGTTCTCCCTAATAAAAGATATCTCCACCTTGTGATCATTTGTTCTTGTGACTATAGAGCCTCGAGCCATTTGGAAACGTAGTCAACAACCACATGGATGCACATAAATCCGTACAAAAGTGGGAAAGGCCCCATGAAATATATGCCCCAAACATCAAAAGGCTCAATGACCAATATCGATTGGAGAGGCATCATGTCTCTACGAGACATGGTGACTATCTTTTGACAGTGGTCACATGCCATGCAACAATTATAGGCATCTTAAAACAATGACGGCCAATAAAAGCCCGACTGTAATACCATGGCTTGTATTTTCTTTCCACCGAAGTGACCCCCACATGCATGAGTATGATAGAATTGAAGAATACTATGGGTATCACTTTCGGGAATACACTTTCGGATTATTTGGTTAGGAAAATTTTTAGAAAGGACAGGGTCCTCCCAAATAAAAAATTTTACTTGTGAAAAGAATACAAACCACTCCTGTTTGGACTAGTTTGGAAGGATTTTACCTGCTACCAAATAATTCACTATATTTGTAACACCCTACAAATTCCTGGACCCGAATACACAAAATAGGTACCCTTGAAATAAAGGTTAAATATTTAATGGTGTGATAACTACACAAGCTCCTTGAGAGCACCCCACTGGTAAAGATCTTGGGTTGTAACTAAGAGGTCATAGTATCAAGACATGTGAGGAGCATTAAGCTTTTTAATTTTGTTCCATTTTTGGACACATACACAGTGTTGGGTGTACGGGCTACACATCAAAACACTGCTCTCAGTGAAAAGAAAGACTCCAATGCATAAGTTGGCAAGCGTATGTGAGAATTAGATTGAGAAGAAAAAAGAGCCACCTTTAAGCCTCTTGAAGAAGAAAACTGACCATTTGATTTTTGCTCCAACCAGTCATCTCCCACGAGAAAATCTCCACTATTCCTATCCTCACAACGCTGTTGCAATCTCTGAATTTCTAAGATTAGGAGGTTGAACGGTAGAATGTTAAAACACCGGTGATTCCGACTTTGATGATCTTAACATCGCATGAGAAGAAGCTAAGAAGGTAAACATCTTGACACAGTCTGGTAAAACTTAGATTTCTTATATGTAGGACCTAACTATTCGGTTCTAGATCTCATGCAAGAAATCTCGAGGATCGGACGTGTGAGAGACATTGACACCAATTGTCTTCGATTCCGATGACTTCGATCGTTGCATGCATACTATTCTAAGATAGAAATCCATGATTTGGTCCTATTGCATGAAACTAAATTAGATTGGAGGTTTAAAATAGGAATATCTAAAGAAATTAGAATTTTTAAATATAAAAGATGAAGCCCGAAGGGCGAGTTCTGTCAGGCTCATTGTAGTGAGACCTTAAGCTCGCTATAGCGAGGAGATTTATGTACCCCTCGCTACAGTGAGTGCCACTTGAAATTTTAGGCCATTTTCGGCCCTATGGAAACTCATTGAAGGGTGTCGTATGGACTCGTTGTAGAGAACTGAAGAACTCGTCGTAATGAGCTGAACTCTGAAGGGCTCGCTATAGCGAGGTCCCCTATTCTCGAATAGGTTAAACTTTGGTCAGTTTAAGCTAAGCAGACTATGTTTCATGTAAGGTTTCATCACTAACATGTAGTATATGAACATCTTGATCTAGGATAAATGTGGGAGACCGTAAATAAGATCTCTGCCTCGATTTACGTTATTGATTCCCGCACAACCCCGACTTTAAGGTAGGGAAAAATATCGATGCTCGATTATATGTCTTCTCAAATCATAGCTAACGATGTGATTATTAAATGCATTTATGTTTCCAGTAACGTGATATATAAGCATATTGAAACTCGATAAATGAGTAAGATTTGACTTTTTGCACATGATCATAGCATTAGAACTTTGGCATATTAATGCATATTAGTCGATCAGTTCAAATTCTCAAAATTCGATTTGTGTATGTGTTATATGATTTCAAAATCATGTGCAAAGAGGAGTGGAGTCTCCATGAGAGGGGTGGAGTCCCCAAGGTTTACGAACTTGTTCCCTCTAAAGAATGCTTTGCCATGAGACATGTACTCAATATTCTAAGTCCATGTTAGTTGTAAGGGGAGTGGAGTCTCCATGAGAGGGGTGGAGTCCCCGGGGTTCACAACCCTGTTCCCGCTACAGGGTACTTGCACTAATGTTTTGACTTCTGAAGATATGAAGTAATATGATATGTTCTTGATTCTCTGACATATGTCTTCCTGTTTCTCATACACTTGTTTTCATGGATATATGCTCTACTTTTTATTTGATTCCTTACTTTGCTATATACTCATTCCGCATATCATCGCATCATGATATAAGATGTTTTGAGATTTATGGTTAGTTTATTGCTTTATTCTGATATATTTGATATAATATTAATTCAAACTATTTTTTATTTACGCATCAACACCATGAAGTAGAATGATAAGATATGATTTAGCACTGCTTTATACCTACTAAGCTTGGACTGTAGCTCATCCCTTGACTATACATTACAACTAAAGGTTTAGATTTAGAAAAGGAACCAGAGTAAGAAGAGGATCCTGATTACAACCCTAAAGAGAAGGAAGAGCCACCTGAGGATTTCTTTCCCTAGCTTGTCTTTTGGATGCCGCATAGCGAAGTTTATTTTGTACTTTTGATACTTGGTATAGTCTTTTGGTTTTAATCTTTGTACAATTTTGTAAAATTTTAAACCATTGTTTAGGTGACGGTCGGCCGTCATCGGTGGTCCGTATAGCTTTGTTATATTGTGGAATGATGGAAATCTTTTGCCATGACATTGTGGTTATAAATTACTACTTTTCTTCCGCACTCAAGTAAACTTACTAAATGTTTGATGGCCCGATCTTTCAAAATATCTAATTAGGGGAAGATCGAACTGTTACAAAGGCATCAAAGTACTCTGATACCAAAGAAAACTCTGTAATCAATTGTGTTATAAAATCTGACAGCACGGATTTTGGGGTAAGGAAATCTGGGTCGTCACAAGTGGTATCAGAGCCTAGGCTATAAGTCACATGGGAATCCAGAGTTGTGGCTTAGGTTCAGAGCAATGGCATTAACTTCCATCATAACTTAGGCTAGATTCTTGCGATCTCATGGATTAAGCTGTTACTTGATCATGACAGGTCAGTATGCCTCCAAGAAGAGGAAGATCAAGGAGCATACACACCAGAGGTGTAACACGAGGAGAAGGAGTAGCCACCAGTACAAATGCTATTCCTGTAGGCAACAACAACAATGGCTAAGGAGTGGAGAACAACATCAGCAATACCTCCGAAGTAAGGAACGATGCTGGGAATGACTAGCAGTTATTAGAAACCATGGTGAATACCGTGGCAGTACTTGCTGAGAGACGTCAACCATCGGGTTTCCAAGAGTTCAGGAGCATGAGGCCTCCTAGCTTTTATGGCAGACGGATCCAATGGAAGCGGAGAAATGGTTAAACCAAGTGGAAAAGATCCTCCAAAGAGTCAAGTGCACCGAGGAAGAGGAAGTGAGTTGGGCTTCCTTCCAACTCAAGGGAGAGGTAGACCCTTGGTGGAATCAGTTGAGAGGACCAGGGTGTAAATGACACCAAATGCCCCATGGGCGTGGGCAGAATTTGTTGAGGTATTTAATGAATAGTATTTTCCTCGACAAGTCAGATATCAAATGGAGGTGAAGTTTACCACTTTGGAACAAGATCAGATGACGGTGCGCGAGTACAAGGCTGAATTTACCAAGCACTCTCATTTTTCACCATTGCATATAGCCATGGAGTTGATGAAGGCCGAAAAGTTCGAACGAGGCCTGAAACCTGCTATTAAAGAGAGAATCTCCCTTTTTAAGGCAACGGCCTACGTAGAGGTCATGGAGTTAGCCCTAATTGTTGAAAGGGACATTGAGACTATATACAAGCGAAGAGATGAGCAAAATAAGAGTAGACAGAGTCGAGCACGGTCTTATGCCTTCGAGCAAGGTAACAAAAGACCAAAATTTTTTATGCCACCAGCCTCGCAACCTGCTCAAATCGTATCGTCAAGGCTACAAAATCCTACACCCACAAGGCCTTTTCGCTCTACAACTCCCACGACAACTGGAGTGTTGAGAGCCCAACCAACTTTTTGAGCCGCGTCATCAGTACCCATAGAATCATGTGCGAAGTGTGGGAAGTTGCACAAGACTGAGGAATGTAGAAGAACTACTGGAGGGTGCTTTCATTGTGGGAAAATGGGACATAGAATCAGGGAATGTCCCAAAGTGAAGAAGGAAACCACTGTAGTTACGACTCATGCGAGACCTTCATGGCCTACAGTACAAGGCCGAGCTTATGCTTTTCGGCATAGGATGCCCAAACCAATAATGATGTAATCCAAGGTATACTTTCCTATGGATAATCAATCTAGTTTCTTTTATTTTATTTTAGATGAAGAAGGTGAATAACATAAAATAGTCTTTGAATTTACCACTTTTGAATGCCATGACGCTTTGTATGTACATCTAATTAAACAATATGCATGAAACTTAGGTGTCATTCACATGTACCAGAAAGGTGACATCTGTTTTCATAAAGCACGAGTGTTGATAGACCTGGGGTCTACCCACTCTTTTGTCACATCGCAATTTGCAACAGAATTAAGTGTCATGCCCGAGTCTCTTGAATTTATTCTAGCAGTGTCCATTCCAACGGGGAATTTTGTGAGCACGGATATAGTGTGTCGATCAGTCATCGTCGCTATTAAAGATCATTAAAAATGGCAGATTAGATTGTATTGGATATGCAAGGATTCGATGTGATCCTTGGCACGGGCTGGTTATCCACCCAACAAGCTAGTGTCAATTGCCGTAAGAAGATAGTCACAATTTGTCCCAAGAAGGGGAGATCATTTAGATTCCATGGAATTCAACCAAACGTCGCACCATTTATATCAGCTATGCGAGTATAGTAATTGATGAACAACGGTTGTCTCGCTTATCTTGTGTTCATACAAAGTCACAAGGAAGAAAATGTTCATATTATGGACATCCCTATCGCATGTGAGTTTCCCAACATATTTCCTAAAGAATTACTAGGTTTACCACCAAATCGAGACGTAAAATTCACAATAGACTTAGCTCCAGGCACGGAGCCAATGTCGTAAGCTCCTATCGCATGGCACCAGTCGAGTTGAAAGAACTCAAAGAGTAGTCGTAAGAACTTCTTGATAAGGGATTCATTAGGCTGAGTGTTTCTCCATGGGAAGCACCTGTGCTATTTGTTAAGAAGAAGGATGGATCCATGCGACTCTGTATCGATTATCGACAATTGAATAAGCTGATGATAAAGAATCGCTACCCGCTCCCAAGGATTGATGATCTCATCGATCAGTTGCAAGGGGCAAGATTCTTCTCCAAGATCGACTTAAGGTCGGGTTACCATCAATTGAAGGTGAAAGCTAAAGACATTCTAAAAATAACCTTCCGCATGAGATATAGCTACTATGAGTTCCTAGTGATGTTATTCGGGCTGACAAATGCACCAGCATCCTTTATGAACCTGATGAACCAGGTATTCAAGCCTCATCTTGTTCAATTTGTTGTTATCTTCATGGATGATATCCTTATTTATTCTAAGACGAAAGAAGAACAGAAACAACACTTGTGAGTAACTCTACAAGGAAGTTTGTAGGGAGCACGATTTAAGTGAAGTTACCTACAAACTTCTAATATTTTTGGGTTTTTTAAAATATTTTTCAAAACTAAAAATTTAAAATATAAAGTTTTATATACTAATTACTCAGTCAAGCATTAGATGTTCATTATTTTTCAAAAAATTTTAAATCTTTTATCCTTAGCTTTCCATCATCATAATTATCCTCTATTAGAACTCAATAATTTCAATTCGGTATAGCGTGGAGTATGTGCATATCAGTAAAAAGTTCATTCATCATAGATTTTTCTAAATTGCAATTTTTAAAAAATATTTTCATCCAAACTCTTACTTATTGGCATACTCTCATAAATAGTCAAATTTTTGGGTTCTCACAATATTGTAGATATTTATGCAAATTTCATTGGACAATTAACTAAGAAGACAAATCTCATGGAAAGGATAATCAGTTATGTTCATATAACTTCTCCATTTATTCATAGTATCTATTTTATATATCTCTACTAGACTCATATTCTTGTAAACCATAAATCACAAATATCTTTCCTTCGGCTTGTAATGGGGATTTGGGTTTTCAGAAGGTTTCAAAGAAAAAGGTAAAGAGGATTCAAAATTATTTTTAAGAATTTAGCTCTTCCTTCTCTTCTTCTTTTATATTTTTCAGCTTCAGTAAGTATTCTCCTTTTGGATAACTTCTTCCCATTTCTTTTCTAGTATAAATCTTATTTTTTTTCTAGTTGGAAGCTTTTTGCTTCACTTTTTTTTTATGGAATTATCTTTTTACAATTTCTTTTATTTCTTTTCTCATATTTCCATATGATTGTATTTCTTCCTACTTGTACCCTTTTCAGTAGATCCTTTATCTGTTATGCATATACTTCTTTCACTCCCTCTTCTCCCCTTGTTTTATATTCTAAACTCTCAGAAATTGTAAGGGTCAAGGATAGAAAGTTTTGGACATTACATATGGTTAAAGGTTTATAAAATTTTGGTACAAAAAAATTTAGTTTTTAGGCTTCTAATATGGGTTCAAAGGTAAAATATTCTAGGATTTTTGACTTTTCGGCTCTGGTTTAACAAAAGATGGCCTTTGGTCATTTTCACAATTTACTAATATGGATGTCTTATTGCTTTGATATATTTAATAGACAGTTCTAAATAAATAAATTATTATATTTATAAAATATCTTGATTCTAAGTTCAGCATTATGAGATTTCAAATAGTAGAGAAATCCAAGAAAAATTTAGCATGAATAAAAACAGTCTCTCTTTTTTAGAATAAAAGAGGGAATAGACTTTATAGCTCACTAGTATGATTTTGAAACTATAATCTAAAATAATTGCAGTTTAGATCAATCGTATAGTTTCAAACATTCACCTAATACAGTATTTTAGAGATGCTTACTTTGAATTATAACTAATTTTATTTTGATTTTTGAACTACTACTATGATGGGTTGCTAAGAATTTCGAATTTTCATAATTTTTTCTATCATAATTCTCATATAATGATTAACTTAAAAATACTCCAAAGAAAACTATACTAATATATTATATTTTCAAAATTGATATGTATCCCTCCCAAACTTAATTAAGATAATGTCCTCATTGTGCAAAACAGGGGACACACAGGAAAAATATTACCTTACTGTACTACTGGGTTAGTTACCAGGTTTATAATTTGTAAAAAGAATAAAAAAATTTCCCCCAAACTTAGGAGAAAAATACTACCGATTTTATGGAATAAAAAATGTTTGATGTTAGTAGTACTATTAGTAAATTAGTCAAAAACAGCAAAGAAAAAAACTTTTCATATAACTGGAAAGAAAACTAATTACATCGAAAAAAATTCTTAGGAAAAATCTAGACACATAATAAACTAATACACTGGCAGCAACGTTCGAGAGAAATCTTCTGCTGAAGATCAGTCCTACGGCTTCTAACCATTTTTAATCAAAGTCTTACATTCCTTCCTTCCAAAGGTATATCCACACCTTTGTAGGGTCGCCTCCCCTCCTCTTCTTTAGAGTGGGAATCCACATCGGGATCGCTACTCCAAGAGCTATCAAATTCTCCCCCTTAGTCTTCTAAATTGGTCCATGATTCATCAACTGCATCGTTAATGCAGTTACGGGAAGAAATTGGGGAGAGTTGGAAGATGACACATCTCAGCCCCCCATTCAGCCTATACTACTCCCCTACGAAGATTTTATGAAGTGATTGTAGCGCAAGTGAAGGGAGAAGATAAGTAATGGAGAGGGGTGGCGAGGAGATCAAGGATGGGATGGAAAATGATACTGGAAATTATAATCCATCCTTATTATTAAGGAACACACATTCGGGGTGGGTTGCGATGGTGTAAAGTTTAGGAAGTGGGGGGAGATGGGTTCGTGGTATATGTTTTCGAATTTGGGTTTGGTTTAGGGTCACAGGTAGTTTTAGTGGACGATTCAGCATCTCGAGTAGGTCGCTAATGCTTCAGATCTTCTACTTTATGTTGTATAGCCAGGAGCTCAGCTCTATGTTTTTCAAGAATTTGATCGAGTCTTTTACTGAAATTACTCTGGTTATGTTCTTCTGTCATGGGGTTTTAGGGTTAAAGAGAGAGGAAGAAGAAAGGTTGTGGGATGGTTTTAGTTAATGTATGGGTATGAATTTATAGGGAAAGGTATTAAACCGTCACTTCGAGTGAATGTCTATGTGTAGGTTCCTAGGCTATGGTGGTTGGGAAATGGTGAAATTGAATGCATTTCATGTCTGTTTCCTACACAATTTTCCTACACAATTTTAAATGGGTTTCACTTCCAAAGCTTCTGATAAGACTAATCACTAGGTTCTCCTGTTCCCCAGAATTGTCGTTTGCAATTTTGGATAACGATCACAAAAATCTATGACTGGAAAATCGTACTCGCTACGATTGGACTCTAAACTTACGAGAATTCACAAATCCATGCACTTCAAGTGATTAAAGCAAAAGAAAGAGTTTTTACGATTAGTAATATTTTATAAATCATAGAGGAGTCATTTCAAAAGTACTTATGTACATATATTACACATGTTTGCTACGGGTGAGTCGGTAGCTCAATAGGTTCAGGAGAAATTCAATGACGATCAAGGGGAGTTGATGTCCCTCCCATAAGATTATTTCCTCCTGGGGTGACAACTGGCCATGGGGAAGAATAGTTAGTCTCTCTCGAGTTAACCAGAATGGTTAATTGCTCAACCTAAGTTTCTAACCGTGTTCCAAGAGATTATTGAGTAGCTGCGTTTGAATATGGCCATGTTGCAACCAGCTTTTAGCTAATTGTGGCAAGGCTTCCTCAATGTTAATGTGGTCTTGGGTCTGTGTGGGGCAACATACAAGAGAGTGTTGAGGGATTTTCTGAGTTAAGCCGTAGTTAGGTTCACAAGCTGTTCCTTGTTGAGATGTTGGGTGCAATTTTACACGCACCAAAGATTAAATTTTTATCTTCCATAGTTTTAATTTTGGGAGACAATTCATCATTGTTTTTAATTTGTATAGTCCTCTCTGCCTAAGAGGTGTACCCCTTGAAGTCTCAGATTCAATCCCACTTGGTGCTTGGCATTGCACTGATTCCTCGCTAAAGTTCTCAAAGAGTTCCCAAGCAACCTCAGCAGACAAAGTGCAAAACATCCCCCGACAGGCAACATCAACTATGTGCCAATTTTGGTCATTCAGACCTTCATAGAAAGTGAGGACTATTTTCCAACTGGTGACTTCATGATGAGGACACCCATATAAAAGATCGTTGAGGTGTGTCCACCCCTCTTGAAGAGATTCATCTGGTACCGGATTTGATTCATTTTGTATATTGGAAAGTATTTCATGAGAAATCCTCGTTCCAAGTCCTCCCAATTGACGAACGAATTATGAGGCAAAGAATGTATCCACAGCTTTGCTTCATCTCTAAGAGAATATGAAAATAGCCTTAGACGAAGAGATGTTTCTGGCAAATTTTGGATTCAGATAAGGTTGTACACTTCTATAAACTGTCTTACATGTGAATAAGGATTTTCATCCTTAGCCCATGGAATATTGAAAGTGTTTGAAATACTTTGGGCATAATTTTAAAAGTCTCATTATCGATCATAGGGATTAATTGTACACATGGGAGAGATGTAAGAAGTGTTAAAGCATAGTGTTCTCCCATCGTTTTAGTCACGTTCTAACTATAGTGTGTCATACTGGTATAGACACTTATTGTATTAGGAATTTATTTTAATATTATTTACTTTTTTTATTTTAGTAAGCAGGGAGAGACAAATCTGAGCTTCTAAATTTCTTACGCCCTCAGAAGTGTTTAAAGTCAAATCCGTTACTCCGAATAAACCTGCAAAAGATTAAGAAGTGATAAAAAATATATATATATAAAGAAATGTAAAAAGAGAAAGATAAATATTGGTTTTTAAAAGAATAGAAATATCAGATAAAAATAGAAATATTAGATTAAATTTCGCTTCCCCGGCAACGGCGCCAAAAACTTGGACCGTCTTGTTATGTATATTAAAATTATGTTAAATTCAAGTCTTAACCTATTGCAAGCACGCAATGGAAATCATAGTACTAGCATAGAATCATTCCCACGAGGAAGTTTGTTTATCTAATTACTTCTTATTTATATCTTCTATTTAAATCCATATTTTAAAAACTTCTATTTATCTTTAAGATTTAATCTATTGAAGAAATATGAATAAAAGAATTTATTTTAATCTAAGGTATATAAAATAATCTAAATCCTCCTTCTAATTGAGGTCGTCAATCCCAATCTTTAGTTATCGGATATTTATGAATTTAAATAATACCGTTACACTATATCTCTAGTTTCTTAGCATTAGTCGTCAATTAAGTCTAAGATCCTATCAATACAGATTTAATCTAATCAACTGTCTAAAATCTAGGCGTCAATCAAACCTTAGAAAACTGAAGATGGAAAAGTAAAAATCGTTACACTAATCTGCAAATTCTAACCTGAGTCGTCAATTCAAATTAAAACTTGGAGATATTTACAAAGCTATAAATTTAAACTAAAAAGTAAAGTAAAATATATCTTTCACCCCTCAATCGCAGTCGTCAATTGCTCCTGAGAAACTACAGATATCTACTCTAATCTTCAACACTCAAGTGCAGTCGTCAATTGCACTTGAGAAACCTTGAATATCTAATCTATTCTAACTATTTTACACTACTTTGATCGAAAGAAAATCCAACCTCAGACGTCAATTGATGTTGCAAGTCTTCGATGATTATTCCTACACCAAGCTCTCTTATTTATAGATCATAAGGAGTCGATTTACAAGTTCTAAATCTAATAAAAGAAGTAAAAACTATTCTAATATAACTCAACTTCTAATTTTATCTTTTCCTTATTTTTTTCAGTTGATGCGCTTCTTGAAAGTTCTTTAATCTTCAACAGTAGAATCTTTCGGAGAGATCTTCGTCAATCTTCTCAGATCTGTGATCAACTGAACTTCTAATTCTAGGAGTCTTCTAATTCTGTATATGGCGGTCATAGCTCTCACGTGATCAGCAGTAATAATAGTAAATAGGAAAGCTTCTATTTTTTGGGAAATCGTAGATAACAATTTCTCCTATTATAGATTCTTTACAAATCGTAAATCACGATTTTCTGTTCTTTCATGGCTTTCATACTGGACTTTTTCTTTGGACGATTTTCTATTATAAACGATCTTTTTTTTTCTCTTATTGTTTTTACTATTTTTTCGCTTCTAAAGAATCATAAAATTACGATTTCTTATTTCTTTCTTTCTTCTTACTTTAGCGATAGCGCAAAATCGTTAAATATGATTTCTCAACTTTCATGTATTGGTAAATCATCTTTACACACTCAATCGTCATTCTTACTACTATTTGAGTTCACTTTAATGATTATTAACACTTAGGCTCTCTTTTACTATTTATCTCTTATATTTGCACATCAGTAAGTTATTAGTAGCAAACTAAAGCCTAGCATCACTAAGTTAAGGGTGATAAAATGGTAAATTATGTGACTAATCAATGATCAAAAGAGAGAATGGCCAACTATCGTCACAGCCAATAAGCAATCCCAGTGGACAATTTTTTGTTGGAGAAACATCAACCCCCACCGACCAAGTCTGATTTCCTCCTAGGTACCTATTAATCACTAAATTATGTCACTTTTCACCTCCTAACCTAGCCCTTACTAGACCTTAGAGTTGTTTAATAATTGACTTTTGAGTATGTGTTTGTAGTTAGCAATAATTTGCAGAATAGTGCAGCAACCCATGTAATAAGTGTCAAGAAGAGAAGAGTAGATCAAGCATTGGAGCTAATGAAAACACAGAGATCAAAACCTTGGTGGTCCCCACCCAAGAGGCTGTTCAGCATGCCTCTGACCCCTAGAAGTTCTGCAATGAGGGAAAAGTGGGACCCATGCCTAAGGGAGTACTGCAGAAGACTAGACAAACCAGCTAAGAGGTAGAAACATCAGCTCGAGCAGTCTTGAGTAGACCTAAAACCCTCAGATCTAGCCTCTCGAGCAGTCTCGAGTAGTACAGCACCTTCAGAAATCTCAGCTTGAGCAATTATCGAGCACTCTCGAGCAGTTCAGGACCTACAGCAACATCCTATCAAGCACTTACACAGCTCAGTCGAGTGACTGAACTTAACCTCTTGAGCACTGTTGAGCAGTTCACAAACTATTGCATCCTAACCTCTTGAGTCCTCTCGAGCAGGCTCGAGCAGACAAAGCCCCACAACATTCATCCTCTCGGTGATGCATTCATCTGCTCAAAGAAGAACAATTAGAAGCCTTTAGAAGCAACCTGTCGAGCACCCATCTAGCAGCTCTTGCCTTCAGAAGTCATCCACTCGAGCTATCTTCAGAAGCATTCTAACTTGTTGACAGCCACTCGAGAATCCTTCAAAAAGTGGCCCATCAGATCGAGCTATACACTAAGAAGCCTTCAGCTGACTTCACACTCTCGAGGCTCAAGACCCAGCTAACATGGCATTTTCGGGACTGCAGCAACACACGGGACACCTGTCTGAGTGTGCTATGCTTTTCCTAACAGAATAGGAGCAATACTTGGCTGAAATTAAGCCACTTCAACAGATCCTAACTTTCTTGATTTTCTTTCCCTTTGATTGGCCAGTGCATAAAGCACTTTTTGGGTGTGTATATAAAAAAAGAGAAAGCATACTTGAAAAGGAGGGGAAGAATCACACGAGATAATACAAGCAGGTTAGGTCATTTTTTTAGGGTTTAGGTCATCTTCTTTTTCCTTTTTCTTCCTTAGCTCAGCATGTCTGCCTAAGTCTTTGTAGCAGTTAGGGCTAGTTTTTATTGTGCATTGCTTTGTAATAACTTTGTGAAGAGCTTGGAGTCATGTACAGACTGCAGACTTGAGAGTTGTGTCATTGTAAGTTTCTTTGTAGCAATGAATAGCTTATTTTAATGTTTCATTGAATCTGCAATCTCTTTTGATTTTAATTAGATCTTTATAGATTTTATGCACCTATGGATGCATGAGCTTGTAGCCTTACAAACATAGTGTCTGCAATGATTTTACTATTCCATCTTTTACCCCCATGACTGGATTATATCCATGGGATAATCTGTGACCATTTGAGTGGACAAGCTATAGCCCTAAGACTAGTCCATATCTCAGGGTGAGTTGGATTCTTCTTCATTGCATTTGTGCTTGTAGCCAAATGAAGGATTGCTGCAGATCCAACTCTTACTCTATTTTCCATTGCTTTGTGCATTAAAAATCAGTCCCTAACTGTCTACTTCTCTATTTTCTATTTATTTTACCAATCCACTTTCATCCTTCTTTAAACGCCCATCCTTTTATTTTTATTTTTGCATTTATTTCTGTTTTAATTAGTAGCAACCCCAAAACACCCTCTCTTTATCTTGTTTCTTAGATTAAGATAGATTAGGTTTAGAGATACCAGATCTGTAGCAGATCTGGGGATTTACTATTTTTAGATCATAACTCCCTGAGGGACAACCCCTACTTCATCTAAAACTTGTTGCAACAGCCATGTATCTTGCATCTCCTTTGTTGTACTTTTAACCTTCTTTATTTATGTCATATTTTGACAATTTCTATAATAAAGAGCATCAACACAAACTGAGCACACAAGTTTTTGGCACCGCTGCCGGGGATCGAACTTGAGTCACCCGCGTGATAGGCGGGAATACTCACCACAGACCAGTGGGCAGGTGGAGATTTCCAATAAGGAAATCAAGCACATTTTAGAGAAAACAGTGAGGACAGACAAGAAGGATAAGCTGCATGATGCACTGTGAGCTTATAGGACTACCTATAAGACCCCTATTGGGATGTCCCCTTTTAGACTTGTCTATGGAAAACATTCCATCGCCAGTTGAGTTAGAACAAAAGGCTTATTGGGCCATTAAAACTTTAAATTCATATCTAACTTCTGTTGGTTTAAACAGGAAACTATAAATTGCTGAGCTGGAGGAACTTAAGCTTGATGTCTATGGAAATGCAAAGATCTACAAGGAGAAAGCCAAAGCCTTCTTTGACAAGAACCTTCTTAGGAAGAAATTTGTTGATGGTACTAAAGTATGGCTGTTCAATTCAAAGTTAAAGTTCTTTCCTGGAAAACTAAGGTCCAGATGGGATGGCCCTTTTATTGCTGTACACGCATTCCCATCTGAAGCTATTGAGATCATGGACCCTAATTCTGGGAGGTTCATGAAGGTCAATGGCCAGAGGCTCAAGCTCTGTATTGAGAATGTTGTGGAGCCCTCTGAGACCATCCACTTTCAAGAACCTCCCTCTCAACCTTTGTACCATGTGTAATATAACTGTAGAAGTGTTTTAAAATTTTCTAAGTACTGTGTTTCTAGTGATTTGATTTTGATTAAGTCTATGTGTGATGTGTTGTTGAATGTTGAATGGATCTATTTAGCATTAGGATTACTGAACTTATTTGTATGAGAGTATGTCAATCACGAGTCTAAACAAGCCATTTTTACATTCTCGAGAGGATCAGAGACCTTCAGGCATCCTCTCGAGACTATTTTAGGTGAACTAACTATCCCTCGAGAGAATCATTTGCTTCAAAATCATCCTCTCGGGACAGGTGTTCTAAGGCCATACAGAGCCTCAATAGGTTCCTGCGCTTAAATGCAGTTGCTCAAGATCTGCTCGAGATATTAATTTTAAAGCTTCATCCTGTCAAAGCTTGGGTTCCTGAGCTTATGAAGCTCTCGTGAGGCTCACTCTCTTAGTTCATCTCTTCATGCTAAACACTCTCACCCCTTCACTACTCCGGTTTTCTTCTTCCCACTCCACTGTTTGCTACCTGCTACTCCACTCGTCTGATATTACTGACAGTTTGATCAGCAAATCCAGCCAAATATTTTGCACTTAGGATCTTCATATTTTGATTTATCATTCCTCGCAATGCCCTAGTTTGGTTAAGTTCTCATTTCTTCTTAATCCATTTCGTTCTCTATGTATTTTCTATGGGATTGAGACCTTTTTGTTGAGGATTAGTGGATTCATCATCTTCTTTTAGTAACTTGAGTGTTTGTGCATTTAGGGAACCATAGGGATTGGAGAAATTAGATAGGAGTTAGGGTTTCAAAATGGCTGACAACACTGAGTTTGAAGAAACCCAAACCAGCTTGCTTAGTCCTGCCCAAACCCATCCCCCTTCACCAACTAGAAAATCCAAGAGGATTGCCTCTTCCTCAGCTCCTGTAGATCCTACGGCTGGTCCAAAAATAAAATTTGTTATTTCGGGTGACTCAACAATTCTAGAGAAGAAAACCGAGGCTGGCACCCATGAGCCTAAAACTGTAAAATAGAAGAAACAAAAGAAGGGCAAGGGAGCTGCCCTTGAGTTTGACCCCTTTACTACCCCAAATGACTTTGTGAAAAATCTCAGCCTGGTACCCAAGACCATCTTCGATAGGTCCTTTTTCACTAAGGAAGAATGGGCTAAGGAAGCAATAGTGTTTTTAACAAAGGCTTCCATGGATTCCCTGTTGAAGCCTTTAAAAGAAACTGTATACCCAAGATTAGTGAAGTTGTAGTACCAGAATATTAGGACAAAAGAGTCAGGGGGAGAGCCAAATCAGAAAGACCGTGTGTTAGTGGTCTTGATTGATACTTTTGAGGCAGTTGTGGACACAGCTAATATAGCACAGGTATTTGGGATCCCTGCAACCTATGCTCCATCTTGCAGCCTAGGAGCCCCAATCAGTGCCTCAATGAAGGAAAAGGCCCTGCATTTAACTCAAGGGAAGAAAGCATCTGGTGATTCACTTATGAGGAGTGACTTTAGCATAAACCTGCTATTCATGGATAATATTTTGAGGAAGAATGTGTTTGTGGCTGGACACCAGCAGGAGAGGAGGCATCCAATTGTGGATGCACTCTACTCTTTCTCTTTAGGACATTTTTTTAGTGCTACCAAATTGATCTTTGAGGGAATGAGTGACATACATGGTAAGGTGAAGAAGATCCAGACAATGCAAGGTTTACCCTACAACGGGTTGATCACAACCTTGCTCAAGAAAGGAGGATATGTGTTGAAAGTAGGTGAGCCAACTACTGAGTTACAACAAGCTGTGTTTGGTGAAAGGCAGTGGAAGATTAGCATGACATTGATGAAGAAAAAGGAGTCTGAAGCAGCCACTTTTGTAGCCACCTCAGTAGATCCTCCATCATCCACCCTTAAGACCACTCCACCATCCTTACCTGTCCACCCCACCCCACCAACCTTACCTTCCCAATCCATTCCTGCATCAGCTCCTCTTCCTCTCATAATTTTCCCCTACAACCTTCCTACACCTCCAATCCAGAAAACTTACAAAAAGAAAACCCAACACCCCACCACAGAAACCAGCCCACCCACTATCATTCCCCCACTCATCCTAAACCCAACACCTGAAGAACCTACTCCATTTACCCTTCCTGACAGTGAGCCAATGGTTGTTGCCATGGAAACCACTTACCCCAGTCCTTCACCTACCCATTCACCTATCCTCACCCCTATTCCTTCCCCTGCCCATTTCCCTCCACTATCCCCTATCCAAGACCCATTTCATACCACCTCAGACCAATTTACCATAGAGGATTTTTTAGCCCTAATGGACTCCATTGTGGAGGACATTAGGCATGAGCACACCCCTCTACCTGACTCCCCACACCACTACGTATTTAACCATGCACCTACCTTACCCTTTCAGCTAATTCCCCCTCAACATGTTACCCCGACCCTCCCAAACCCTCTCACCCAAATCCTATCCCTCCTAACCTCCCTTCAAGCACAAATCCACACTAACACAGAAAACCAATCCTCCATCCAAACTAGCCTGGCTTCCATCCAATCAACCCTTCATTCATTCACAACCCAACAACTCAACCTTATCCCTACCCCTCCTCCATGCCAGCCCACTTCTACAACTATGGCAACACTTGATGTTGCTACCCAAACTGATTTTAAAGAAGAGTTGATTCTGGTCCCAATTTCCATATCTTCCAACTCCACCCAAACAGAAAATCCTGAGGAGGAGCTGATCCCTTCCCAGGAGCTGAGCCTTTTCCTACCATCCATTTCTTCCCCATCCATCCACCTTGCTACTGAAATGGCTTTGGTCTCCCTCTCTATTCATGATCCATCCAACTGTGCCATTGTACCAATTAACCCATCCAAAGTACCTCCAGCACCCACTCTCACTGCTCGAATGTATGCCAACCCATATCTTGCAGAGGATGTGTGTCTGCTGGTCAACTTTGTGTGAAGTAATGTACTGCAAACTTGTGAGGATTAGCAAAACTTGATGAAGACAGCCAATTGGAAATATTTTGAAGCAGTTATACTAGCTCATCAGAGGGAGCTGTTGGTCATGCAAGAAAAATTAGACAATGTTGTAACCAATATGCAAGATTGTATGACTCATAATCAGCCACTCTCATGTCATTGGGTGTTCATGATGTGGAGCCTCCATCAGAAGTTAAGGGAATTAAAATTCAAGAGCCTCAACCCAAGAAGGGTAGCACCAAACAACAAAGACCAGCTGCTTCAAGGACAAAAGCTGGTGCTGCTAAGACTGACAGTGTGAAGAAAGGCAAAAAAAGAGCAAAAGAGCACATAGATATTGACTCAGATTCAGACCATATGTAGGAATTTTTCTATTTTTAGGAATATATTATTTTTAGGAGTTTTCTATTTTGTTTTGTTTTCCACTTAACATGTTGTAATCAGTGCTATATTTTGTACACTATTTTGTTATGAATTCTATGTTTCCGTGAATAAAATCGTGTTGTTAGTATACTTGCCTCTTTCTTTTCTGTATTTTTTATTCATCTTTTCTTAACCTTGCTGCCCCTAAATACACTCTTTATTGAAACATTGAAGAAAATGTTTATATTAGGTTTGGGGGTATGACAGGGTAGTCCAATCAAATAGTTAATTGTAGTGCAGCATTGTTAGTTAAATGAAATGAAATAAAGTCGATTCCCACCTAACCATTCACGAAAGAGGAAATTAAAACTATTTAGCAGCCATTTTAAAACTAAAATCTAATGAAAACCTAACACTTCTAAGAAGCAAACTTCAAAAAAATCTTTCTCATAATAAGTGCTTAGTGAACCTGAAAGAAGAGAAAAATGTGAGGATATATCCCATGAGTTTACTTAAAGACCATACCCAGTGAGATTTGGGCCTATCAAACTTTCTTTTGAAGAGTGTCTTGGCAAAAATTTTGCTGCTCTAAGGAATGATTGAATCAATATCTTTTCACCAGAAGTTATGCACCCCAAATTGAAACTATTTAATATAATGTATGACACTAAGGATATGATGTAGGGCCCTCATTTGGACAGTTTGAGCTTGAAAATACCTACCCATTGAGCTGCCATTTGCATACACTATTTGAACCTTAAAACCTATTTTTCTTTGATAAACACTAAAGTAATTGAACCTAAACCTCATTGACCTGATTCAGCCTTACCCTCACTCTGAGATTTCAGAAGATAAAGGAGAAGATGTTGAAGAAAGTTGAGTTGGGTTCAACATTTGGTGAAGGGAGAAGAGAAGAAGTCTATAAAAAAAATTGTGTGTGATTGCATATTTGTGGCATTTCAAAAAAAACAAATAGAGAAAGAGAGGTCAAAAGAAGTCCTTCATTTAAAAAATCAAAAAGATGAGAAGAATCTAACCAATTCAGATCTGAAAAATATAAAAGAAAATGAAGTTGTGATGTAATGAAGAAGGTGAAGTCATGAACCACCTCCTCCTCTTAGTTGATTTCTCATTTTTAAATCCCTTTTACCCTTTTATTCGTTTTAAACCTCAACCCTAAGCTACATTACAACCCAATAAAAAGACTTTATTGATCTAAAGTTAATTGAGCTGCTATGTGGAGATAAGGGGATGTGTAATCTATGGTGGAAAGAACATGAGGATTTCAGGAATTAGCAGCAATGCCTATGCTCATACATGCAGGTCTATTTGAGGTCTATAATTACTCTTGAGCTACAGTAAAAGTGATACACCTTAGAATTGCATTTTTGAGTGATAGCCCTGGTGAGGATTGGGTCTGAAATTAAATTTATTGGGGCAATATCTAATCCTGATTCTTGAATTAATGGTGAGCTTAGTACTAATTCCCACACACTATACTCTTGATGTAAGTTGATTGGTTTTGATAGAAATACATGCTAATTTAAGTATTAAACTGACTGCATTTCTGTTTTAACTCCTTTGAATTAAAAATAAAATAAAAATAGGGTGTGGAATGAAATTTTATTTGAGAAGATCTGATTTGTCATATGTTGCACTGTACTTAACTATTCTATTGTGAAGTTTGTAGGTATCTTCACTGAAAACCCTCAGGAGACTTCACTCCTCCACTAGTGATCACCTAGGGGTTGCAAAGGCTTGATGCATAGGCTAAATGCATCCGTGCTCCCTACGAAAGTGGCATTTAATTTTTAGAATAATTGTTTAATTCTCCCTTTTGCTCGAGGACTAGCAAAGATTAGGTTTGGGTGTGACAGCCCGGATTTTGACACCTCGAAACTTGTGCCATCAGCACGACCCTCTAGCCCCTACCCCTATAGTCCATACGAAACATTGGTATATTAAGCAACTCAGTAAAACATGTAAACTGAACGCCATAAAATAAAGACATGCTAGTCCAAAGTAAAAGCTCAAAAGACAGTTCTACTTTCATGCTAACGCATGAACACAAGCACCGACCCGAACCATCGGTGATAGTAAGATCACCCCAGATGGTTCACCCAAAAGAAAATATCATTTAATTATATTTTTCTCAAAATAAGGCTTGACATACCAAGCCGTACAGAATACTCTCAAAACTTACTCTCAAAGTATGCACGGGTCCTCTAGAAGAAGTCCTCAGGAGGAGGCTCCAACTCTTCCCTAGGCACGTAATCCGAATCTCCTGGATCTACGTCTCCCAAAGCCTCAACAGCCGTGCTCCCTACGAAAGTGGCATTTAATTTTTAGAATAATTGTTTAATTCTCCCTTTTGCTCGAGGACTAGCAAAGATTAGGTTTGGGTGTGACAGCCCGAATTTCGACACTCTGAAACCCGTGCCATCAGCACGACCCTCTAGGCCGTGCCCCTGTTGTCCATACAGAACATTGGTATATTAAGCAACTCAAGTAAAACATGTAAACTGAACAACGTGAAATAAAGACATGCTAGTCCAAAGTAAAAGCTCAAAAGACAGTTCTACTTTCATGCTAACGCATGAACACAAGCACCGACCCGAACCATCGGTGATAGTAAGATCACCCCAGATGGTTCACCCAAAAGAAAATATCATTTAATTATATTTTTCTCAAAATAAGGCTTGACATACCAAACCGTACAGAATACTCTCAAAACTTACTCTCAAAGTATGCACGGGTCCTCTAGAAGAAGTCCTCAGGAGGAGGCTCCAACTCTTCCCTAGGCACGTAATCCGAATCTCCTGGATCTACGTCTCCCAAAGCCTCAGCAGCCGCAAGCAGTGGACCTGCGATGTAAGTCTAAAAGGGGTGAGCTACATCCTAGCTCAATAGGGAAATAGCAAGTGAACATATAAGTCAAGTTCTCACATATATTCTAAAATAATTTAAAAGCAAGATTTATCTGATGGAATTACGGAGAAGACATTTTAAATAACTGAAAGATGTACTAGATGCAACTGTTACTTTACATGGGTTTGTTCATTCTCAACTTGCTAATATTAGTTACTGATTCGGCCTAATTACTTAAATATTCTCCAACTTACTATAGAGTCGGGCGCCTAATGGAATACTCTCCATCGTCGTCTAAATAGACAGTTTTTATATCTGTTTCTTTCTTCAATACTACCGAGGTCCCTTTCTCATAGGCGACGGGGTTTCTAGTCTCATACACACATCCTTGGGATGTCAAACTGGTGCACGAATTGGCTGCCGTACCGGTCACGGATATTCTGCTAAGTCAGTCATGGGTATCCCGCCACGTCGGTGGGGTATTTTGTTCAAACCTTAAAAACAAAAGTATCAAATGTGTGATACATATAGTTATTCACCATGTAATTGTGTTAATTCATATCGATTAGGCCTTATTAATCTTGGTTCACTTTTGCTTTACAATGCTACATACATCGCTAGGATGTCTAAGTCAATTGCATCATACAGATGTCTTTATCACATTTTCATCCCCTGGGGATGTCTCATTTTAATTTATTTACTTGGTGTCACACACACACATTTAAAGATTCACATTTTGATGTATAAATATTCATTTGAATTACTCTACATACATGCTTTTGAAAATTAAAATATATGTTCAAGGTGTTCCCTACCTCACGTCTCTGAATGTCCAAGCATCAAGGTCTAACACGGCTCCTTATGCTTGCATTCTCTCGTACCACCTATGGTACATCATGGCATATGCAAAGCATCAAGAAAGACGCAATAAAGAAGGTATAAGACCCTCCCTGAACTTCAAAGTTCAATTCAAACGCCAACTAAAACTGTCAAAATCGATTAATCGATTAATCGAAATCCCAAATCGATTAATCGATTCCAAATCGATTAATCGAAAATCCAAACTTCGATTAATCGATCCCAAATCAATTAATCGAAAATCCAAACTTGATTGATCGATTTTAAAATCGATCAATCGATTTTTCCAGCTCTCCATTTTCCAGCCACTGGAAGTGCTCAGACGATTAATCAATTTTAAAATCGATTAATCAAAATTCCAGAATCGATTGATCAATTTCAAATTGATCAATTGGTTTCAGGCAATTCTGCCCAGCTTACTTCTGAAAGTCAATGTTGCCCAGCTTACTTCTGAACCAAAATCGATTAATCGATTTGGTCAGAAACTCAGCCCTTTTTCGGGCATTTCTTCCAAATCTTTTCCTTATCATTTTTCTTTCATTTCCCATTCATCAATTTATCATTTAAACAAGAATTTAATGCACAACATATGTACATTCGGAATCAAACAAGAGCTCACCTTAAATCAATCACTTGATTGCTTTAGTGATTGGGTTAATGACTAGGGCTCCAAGCTTTTGCTTCAACGGTTCCAATCACGTTGAATGCAACCTTAAATGTTCAAACCCATCTTCAATTCAAATCCACATTAATTCCTAGTCATTACTCCTTCCTTGATCTCTCTCTCTCTCCTCTTAACTCTTCTTACTAACCAAAAACAAGAGAAATAACTTCTCTTAGGTTATTAAGTCCCTTATAACTCCCTTGTTTCAGTGTTAGGCATATACACCCAAGATAGGTATACATTGTTACTCACTAAGCTTTAAACTACACACACTTGCACACTTATGACATCAACCTAAGTTGTAAACACAATCATCGAGTTGACTTTCACCCGATCAACCTATGACCAGTCAGGCACGCATCCTGAGGTCACTGTCAGACGCTCAATTTTTGGAGATGTTACATTAGGGGTGTGTTAATCACTAAATTATGTCACTTTCTACCTCCTAACCTAGCCCTTACTAGACCTTAGAGCTATTTAATGATTGACTTTTGAGTATATTTTTGTAGTTAGCAATAATCTACAGAATAGTGCAGCAACCCGTATAATAAGTGCCAGGAAGAGAAGAGTAGAGTCAAGCATTGGAGCTGATGGAAACATAGAGATCAAAGCCTTGGTGGTCCCCACCCAAGGGGCTGTTCAGCATGCCTCTGACCCTTAGAAGTTCTGCAATGAGGGAAAAGTAGGACCTAGCTGATATTTATGAACTTCAAGGGCATTTTCGGGACTGCAATAGCACATGGGACACCTGTCTGAGTGTGATGTGTTTTTCCTAATAGAATGCGGACAATACTTGGCTGAAATTAAGCCACATCAGCATATCTTAACTGTCTTGATTCTCTTTCCCTCTGATTGGCCAGAGCATAAAGCACTTTTTGGGTGTGTACATAAAGAAAGAGAAAGCATGCTTGAAAAAGAGGGGGAGAATCACACGAGACAACACGGGCAACTTAGGTCATTTTTTTGGGGTTTAGGTCATCTTTTCTCCCTTTTTCTTCCTTCCGTAGCTCAGCATGTCTACCTAAGTATTTGTAGCAGTTAGGGCTAGTTTTTATTGTGTACTGCTTTGTAATAACTTTGCGAAGAGCTTGGAGTCATGCACAAACTGCAAACTTAAGAGATGTGTCATTGTAAGTTTCTTTGTAGCAATGAATAGTTGATTCTAATGTTTCATTGAATCTGTAATCTCTTTTGATTTTCATTAGATCTTTATAGATTCTATGCACCTATGGATGCAAGAGCTTTTAGCCTTGCAAACATTGTGTCTGCAGTGATTTTACTGTTCCATCTTTTACCCCATGACTGGATTATATCCATGGGATAGCCTGTGACCATTTGAGTGGACTAGCTATAGCCCTAAGACTAGTCCATATCTCAAGGCGAGTTGAATTCTTCTTCCTCGAATTTATGCTTGTAGCCAAATGAAGGATTGCTGCAGATCCAACTCTTACTCTATTTTTCATTACTTTGTGCATTAAAAATCAGTCCCTAACTGCCTACTTCTCCATTTTTTGTTTATTTAACCAAACTACTTTCATCCTTCTTTAAACCCCCATCCTTTTATTTTTGTTTTCGTATTTATTTCTGTTTTAGTTAGTGGCAACCCCAAAAACACCTTCTCTTTATCCTATTCTCTTAGATTAAGATATATTAGGTTTAGAGATGTCAGATCTATAGCAGATCTGGAGATTTACTATTTTTAGATCCATAACTCCTTGTGGAGCAACCCTTATTTCATCTAAAACTTGTTGCAACAGCCCTGTATCTTGTAGGTGGTGCTTGTGTTCTATTTCATTTTTATTCTCCTTTATTTTACTTTTACCCTTCTTTATTTCTGTTATATTTTGACCATTTCTATAATAGAAAACATCAACATAAACTGAGCACACAAGTTTTTGGCGCTGCTGCCGGAGAGTTTTTTATCTAAGTAGTTGATCTAAGTTTTTCTTTATGTTATAATTTAGATATGTTTGTTGTCTTTTATGTGTTTGAATAAATTACTGGTGTAAAATTTTGATTTTTGCAGATCTTAAGCAGTAGTAAATAGGGGAGGCAATAGCTGCAGCTGGAGCAAATTCTACCTTAGATTGCATCTCATTCTCTCTTGTTATAGTTTCATTTATGTTTTCTTTAATTTTAGCAGTAGTGTTTAGTAATTTTCTATTTGCAGTAAGTTAGCTTTTTCTTTGTTGTGTGTTGTGGGAAGAAGGTCCCTTAATCCTGAAATTGTACCATTGAATCTTGAAGTTGAGGGAATCCTTGGACCTAGGCTAACAACACGCACCTCTGCTGAACATTTAGAAATATTTAAGATGGGTGAGAAACCTAGACTTCTTAGGGATTATTATGCACCAGAGGCTTATTCATCCTCTTTCTGCATTCAATTTCCTGCAGCTGAGGGTAATTATGAAATCAAATCTCAGACCATCTAGATGTTACCATCTTTTCATGGACCGAGTGAGGAAGACCCTTACAAGCACATAGATGAATTTATTACTTTGTGCACAACCTTTAAAATTGCTGGTCTGGGAGATGAAGCCACTAAGATGAGATTGTTTCCTTTTTCATTAAAGGATAAAGTTAGATATTGGCTAAAAATGCTCCCAGCAAATAGCATTACATCTTGGAATGCCTTACAAAGCCAATTCTTGGTTAAATTTTTCTGAATGAGTAAGACAAATCAGTTGAGGAAGAGCATTATTTCTTTTGCTCAGTTCCCAACTGAGGACTTTCATGAAGGTTGAAAAAGAGTTAAAGAACTGCTAAGACAATGCCCACACCACCAAATACTCAAATGGCAACTTGTTCAAAGCTTCTACCAAGGGTTAGATTCTAAAGCTAGATACATGGTGGATGCATCTTGTGGTGGCACACATCTCAGCAGAACTGATGAGGAAGCATGAGATTTATTTGATTGGATAAGTGAAAACTCTATGCAGCAGAAATCTCTGACAAGAAATGACATTGAGTCAGTTGTTAGAGCTGCAAAAGAACCCACTTCGAATGGGAAATTGTATGAACTTAATGTTTACAATGACTTAGAAAGGAAAGTGGACAGTTTATCACAAAAATTTGATAAATTACTGAGTGTTGTGCAACCCCAAACAGCTGCATAGGTTAAGGAGGCATGTCTGATATGCCAATCTCCCACACACTCCCTTCTAAATTGCCCCACTACTAGTCAATACCCTGAGTTAGTAATAGAGCATGTCAATGCTGCCCAATCTTATGGGCAGCAACCTACTGGATTTGCTTGGAGGAACCACCTAACTTGAGGTGGAGACAAGACAATTTTCAGAACCCTCGGCAACAGCAGGCATTGCCCTACAGACCTCAGCAGCACAGTCAGGATTATTTTCCAAGACATCAGTTTCCATAGCCAGTGGCACAGGTCGCGCTACCAACTCACCCATAGTAAAATTTTGTACAACATATTTACTTAGTTTAATTTTTCTTCTATTTTTAGTTCACCTTTCTAGCAAATGACCTTTCGAGCGATCGTCTTTTACGAAAGCTCGATGAAGGTGCCTCGCCCAAATCGTACCCATTGCGTTTGGACTTGACTCAATCTTAGTCGTAGCTTTTACAACCGATCGATATGGGCATTATGATCAATCGTAGTAACTTACGAGTGGTCGTGGTAGGTTCTCCAATGTACAGTAGCTAGATTTGAATTCACGATCAACCGTAGCATACATGAACGATCATAAATATATGATCTTTTCTCTGGGACCTCTTTCCGAACAAATCATAGTGATTACGATTTCTCATAGGAGGTTTTTATTCTTTGTTGTCATGCACTACAGTCAATCAAGGATCACGATTGACGAGGGAGTAATCCGTCTTCACAGAGACAGAGCATTTAGCAATCGTGAGTTTATGATAGGATTGTAAATTCGAGAGGGTTTAATACAACGCCTCGTGTGCACACACAACTGAGGCTTTACTTAATGACAACCATTCTCATTGAATATCATTACAGCATTCCGATTTTGAGATACATTTGAATTAATTACGTCGTTTCACATCCCGTCATGCTTGTGTTTTAAATTCCACGACTTTTCCATCTCTTTAGCACAAAGTGTGACAGCCCAGATTTCGGCACCCCGAAACCCGTGCCATCAGCCCGATCATCTTGACTGTGCCCCTTAGCTATGCATGGAACATTGGTATATCAAGCAATGAATTGA
Source organism: Chloranthus sessilifolius (assembly GCA_021018995.1). Classification (NCBI taxonomy): domain Eukaryota; kingdom Viridiplantae; phylum Streptophyta; class Magnoliopsida; order Chloranthales; family Chloranthaceae; genus Chloranthus; species Chloranthus sessilifolius. Next base: position 147,709,742 of record CM037584.1, on the reverse strand, counting down.
ATTGAAATAGTAAATGAAGTTGCGGAATTAAATTACTATATAAGCATTTCTCAAAATACAGTTCTACCCTCATGCCTCTACATGAACGAAGAACTGATCCGAACCATCAATGATAGCTAATCATCATAGATGGTTCGCCTAAAAGAATTATCCCAAATCTATACATATACATTGTTTAATCAAAACAAGGCTTGGCATACCAAGCCATACAAAAATCTCTCAAAACTCTCAAAGCTACACAACGGAGTCCTCTAGAATAAGTTCTCAGTTGGTGGCTCCAACTCGTCTCCAGGTGCAAGATCCGACTCACCGGGGTCAACGTCTCCTGAAGCCTCGGCAGCTGCTAATAGTGGACCTGCGACGTATAGTCTAAACGGTGAGCTACATCCTAGCTCAATAAGGAACAGAACACAGTTGAACATATAAATTACCACTCACATATATTCCATGATATGCCATGCATGATGTGTCTATGCAGTTACTGATGAAAAATAGTTGAAAAGAAACACATTCTTACTGGTAGTTTACTCATGTCTTTTACTTATTCATGAATGATGCTGAAAAGGCCTAAAGCACACTTAAACTTTCAACTTAAGTAATCCTCGAGCAATATAGCATCGAGCCCCGATGAAATACCCATCATCGTCATCTATATAGACAGTTTTAAAAGTATTCCCTAGGAATACAAATAGTACCCAAGCCCCTTTCCCCTGGGGATTGGTGGCGGGGTTTCACTTGTCTCAACTCAATACCCCTGGGGTGTGCTTACTATGTACGGATAAGCCTCCGCATTGGCCTACGGTTTCGCCGCCGTATCGGTCACCGATATCCTGCCGTGTCAGTCGTGGATATCCTGCCACGTCGGTGGGGTACCCTATCAAACCTCAACTAACAAAAGTATCAGGTGCTTTACATATAGTTATTCATCGTGTAAGTGTGTTATCTTATATCAGTTAGGCCCTATCAAACATGATTCAATCTTGGATACATCCCTGGGATGTATCCATTCACTTGCATCACACCTGATGCTCTTATCTCTTTACTTCCTCATCCCCTGGGGATGGCTCATTATAATTACTCTTATTGATGTCACACACACACACTTTTCATAAACTCTTAAGCAATAAAATATTTTGAATTGAATTCTATATCACTACATACATGCTCTTGCAAAATAAAGTACATGTTCAAGGTGTTCCCTACCTCAAGTCTCTGTTTGATCATGCATCAAGGCCCCACGTGGCTCCTTGTGCCCAAGCTCACATGTACCACCTATGGTACCACATAACATGTAAAACACATCACTAAAGATGTAATAAAGAAGGTCCAAGACCCTCCAAGAATCTTAAAGTCAAACTCAAAAGTCAACATAAACTAGCACAGTCGATTAATCAAACTCCAAAATCGATTAATCGAATCTGATTCGATTAATCGATTTCCAAAATCGATTAATTGAAATTCAATATCGATTAATCGATTCTCAAATCGATTAATCGAGATTCCCATTCGATTAATCGAATTCCCATTCGATTAGTTGAATTTCTCTATTCTATCCAGTCGATTCTCAATTCGAGTAATCAAGTTTCCATAATCGATTAATCAATCCCAAATCAATTAATCGAAATTTTAAATCGATTAATCGAACTCTCATTTCGATTAGTCGATTGCTCCAAGCTCTTTTCTTTTCTCCACTGGAGTTCACTGTAGGTTCCCAGTCGATTAATCGATACCCAATTCGATTAATCGAAATTCAAAGTCGATTAATCAAGATCGGGGTCCTCTGACTTTTCAACTTCTTGGCTAAAATCGATTAATCGAAACTCAATTTCGATTAATCGAAATGGCCAGATTCAGCCCCCTTTTGGCTGTTCTTCCCAATCTTTTTCCCTTTCTTTTTCCTTCATTTTTCTAAGCCTTTATCCTATATTTTCACCCATTTCTAACTACAATCTAACTCTTCAATCTATGCATTTAATCTACAATAATTTTACCTTCAATCAATTTCAAATTGATTTAAATCAAGTGGTTGGAAAGGCTAGGGTTCCAGCTTTGGCTTGAACGGATTCCTCGCGTTGAATCGGCCTCTTTAATGCTTGAATCCCCCTTCCAGTCACTCACAATCACTCCTTGCTCAACCTTCTACTCCTCTCTCTCTCTTCTTTACTCCTCTCCCAACAACCCAAAACATACAATTTAGGGTTATTAAACCCTTTTATCTCTCCTCTCACTTGTGTGTTGAGCACATACACCGCGATAGGTGTATGTGACTTCACATTTGCATCACACACCACACAGTCAATCAATTTATCACATCTCATCCGTTCATCACACTCTATGCTAGCTATTAAACTCCTAACTGGTCAAACCCGTGACCAATCGGGCACGGATCCTGAGGTCACTGTTTAACATGATTTTTTAGGATATTACATCCTCCCCACCTTGGGAATTTTCATCCTCGAAAATAACCCAAAGGTGCGTAGGTCTGGGTCCCCCCCCCCACACTCGCAGGTGAGGTGGTCCAGTAGACTCAGATGTATTACGGCAATTAGAAAAAGACAAGCATAGAATATAAAGGTTGCGATAATGAAAATTTTACACCAAAAATTTTATTTCTATTAATTTCTAAAAATTTTTACAACGCGCCAAATACGTTGGCGTACACTATATACATGCATACAATAGAAGTTAAAAATGAGAGCACGAGGCTCATGCAGTCCCCTCGTCAGGTCAGGTCTTTGAGCACTCCATCTGAGCCGATTGCTATAGGGCTGGTGGGTCTGGTGGATGTGGATGGTGGTGAAGTCTGTCTTGGCTGGTGGTGGAGGCAGCGATGGCACTGTAAGTGCGACGTCTCGATTGGCGGAGCTGATGTAGATGTGGAAGGAGCAGCGCCAGTAGTGGCGGTGGTCGGATGGAAGACGGGACCTCTGTGGAAGGCGATTCGTCCTGCAGTCCACTCCTCCTGAGCGAGGTAGTGCTGGTAGTCCGAAAGGTAGATGTAGCGGAGGGTATGGAACATATGGAAGTCCATCCTCCGGTTCATCCGCTCGTTGTTGGCCTCCATGCTAGCCAACACCTCCTCGATGGTAGGACCGGATGGAGCTACGCGCCGGTGGTATGATGATGTGGGTGTAGCGGGCGCGGAGTGAGCTGGCGGTGTCGGTGAGGCTGTGGTATGAGAGGTAGCCCTCTCCACTGATGGTTCGGCCGGGTGTGCCCCACCCACGGGTGGGTCCTGATGTGGTGGTGGGGGTGGTGGTGGTGCTACTGATGCTGCTGCTGCTGGAGCCGGAACCGGAGCCGGTAGAGTCCGCTTCAGCAAGTTGTAGCTACGAGTCCATGAAGACTTCGAAAACATCTTCACGCGGTCCGTAGCCCTCACCTCGTGAGGCGAGATGGTGTAGGAGGGATCGTTGGAGTAGCACTCCAACATGCTCGAGATGAGGCGAGCATAGGGCATCTTCTCCTTGGGCCTTAAGTTGCCCTTCATTAACTTTCCCTTAATATATCTCTTCCCCTCGAGGATGAGCATGGTGGCGTCGAACCACTGGCCACAGAAGGCCGCATACAGTGCCTGCTGCACCATATCTATCCGCTCGATGTCGTGCCGCAGTGGGTAGAGATTACACTTGATTATGGAATCAAGCATCCACATGTAGTGGGGAAGGTCGACCCTCTTGATGGAGGATCCCGACCCCTTCTTCCCGTTGGTCATGCGGGTCATGATATCTTCAAACCGAGGGTCCTCCTCAAAGGGTGGGAATAGGGTGGTCTCAGGGGTGAAATCGAGGTAGCACTCGAGCACCTCGTGTATGTGGCGACGGGTGATCATGTATTCTCGACCCTCTATGGTGGTCTTGATCACGTCGTCGGTAGGGCCATCCACAAGCCCTTGGTAAAACAACCTCACCAATCTAGGGTAGTAAGAACCCCGGATTGGTTTGAGAAGGTTGCCGAGACCGGCATTCCTAAGATAGTTGCGAGCCCATTGGGTCTCGCCCGATACATCGGGATTTGTGAAAAGGGTAGGGTCAATGAGGTACTCGACCTCAAAGGTCTTTGCGGCCCACCACTCATTGGGTTGTACCACTTTAGTGGGTGGTGACGGCATAGGGGTAGACTCGCGTGAAGACCCGTGCAAAGACGCGCTTGTCGACCCAGACGTGGTGTCCGATGTCGATGGTGACAGAGTCCTCACGGGTGATGGGGTAGGTGGTGGTGGTGCGGTGTTCTTACGCCGAACTGGAAGATTAGAGGTTGCCTTCTTCGAAGACAACCAGGTTTTGGGCGGCATTTTTGGTAAAATGGCAAAATCTAAGGTTTTGTCTAGCTCAAATTGAAAGAAAAAGCTAATTTTAGGGTTTACCGTGGGTTTTGGATGCGCTAGCACGTGAATCCGATCCGAAACACCAACGAATGTGCAACCCTAGGGCGTCGGATGGTTGGAGAAGAAGGAGAAGAAGAAACGCCCAAAATCCAAAAAGTTCAAATGATTTCGAATGGGGAGTGAAATCCCCAATTTTATATATATAGGCCCCGGCTCGATTAATCGAAATCCAAAGTCGATTAATCGAGATTCAAAACTAGGTTAAACCGTGCAAAATCGATTAATCGATTTCCAAAATCGATTAGTCGAAAGTCAAAATCGATTAATCGAAATCGTATCCGTTTAAAAATTCAAGTTTTAGAGCTCACTGGCGCGAGCCAGTCGATTAATCGAAATCCATTTCGATTAATCAAAATTTCAAAATCGATTAATCGAAATTCACTTCGATTAATCAAAATCGTGCAGTCCTTTCCAAAATTTTCAGGATTCCTTAAGTTATTCGATTAGTCAAACTTTGGTTCGATTAATCAAAATCTCAAATCGATTAATCGAAATCTCCTCGATTAATCGAAAATTCAGTAATTCCCTCTAAATTCTTCTAGCATTCCCAGTTTGTTCGATTAATCGAACATACAGTTCGATTAATCAAAAACCTAAATCAATTAGTCGAAACCTAAATCGATTCATCGAAATTTCATTCTGTATGTTTTCTAACTCGTACTCAAGTTTACAGTCACTGGCACATGCCAGTCGACTAATCGAACAAAATCGATTAATCAAAATTCCAAATCGATTAAACGATTTGAAATTCGATTATTCGGTTTTGCCCAATTTCTGTAGATTTTTAAGTTCTTTGTTTATTTAATTTCTCTTGTAGTCTATGACATCAAGTGATCCTTAGTTCCACAAAACACATCCTGAAAGTCATGTGTATATAAAAATTTGTTCCTTTATCATACTTTGATCAAAACTTCCATTGAATTACAATTATTGTTGAGATTCCACAAACATGTTTATAGTTTACATTGGATTCTCAAGTCGTTGGAAACAAGGCTGGATATTGTTCTTTCACATTGGCCTCTCGTTCCCATGTAGCTTCTTCGTTCGGATCGAACAAGCACTAAGGGAATCACTTTAGTGCGCAATACTTGTTCCTTTCGATCCAAGATTTCCACTGGTTCCTCTATCATGCTCATGTCCTCACACATCTCCATAGGTTGACTTCCTAACACATGAGATGGATCGTTCACATACTTTCTGAGCATCGATATGTGGAAAACGTTATGTACCCGATCAAATAGCGGTGGTAAGCCAATGCGATACGCAACTTCACCTACGCGTCCCAAAATTTCAAATGGTCCAACATAACGGGGACTTAACTTCCCTCTCTTGCCAAACCTCATTACACCTTTCATAGGCGACACTTTCACAAACACGTGTTCCCCCACTTTATAGTCGACACTAGTCCGCTTGATGTTGGCGTAACTTTTCTGTCTACTCTGTGCTGACTTTAGCCTCTCTCTGATTATACGCACTACAGTGGCGTTATCTTCAAGCAGTTCTGGTCCCAAAATGAACTTTTCACCTGTTTCTTCCCTATTGAGGGGTGATTTACATCGTCGTCCGTACAGAGCTTCATACGGTGCCATGCCAATGCTCGTTTGGAAACTATTGTTGTATGCAAATTCGATCAACGGTAGATACTCATCCCAGTATCCTTGCATATCCAGCATGCACGCTCTGAGCATGTCTTCTATCACTTGGTTCACTCGTTCAGTCTGCCCATCGGTTTGAGGATGGAAAGCTGAACTAAAATCTAGTTGTGTTCCCATTCCTTCTTGAAATTTCTTCCAAAACTTGGACGTATAAAGTGGATCACGATCTGAAACTATGCTGCTTGGAATCCTGTGTAGTCTTACAATCTCCTTCATGTATAGGTCTGCCAGTCTTCCTGCCGTATACATCGTATTGTACGGCAAAAAGTGCGCTGATTTGGTCAATCGATCTACGACGACCCAAATGGCATTGTGTCTCTTGGCAGTACGCGGCAATCCAATAATGAAATCCATCGAGATCGATTCCCACTTCCATTCTGAAATTGGTAAAGGCTGTATAGTCCAGCCGGATGTCTATGATCAATCTTCACCTGCTAACAAGTCAAACACCGTGACACGTATTCGGCCACGTCTTGTTTCAAACCTCTCCACCAGTAGTTCTTTTTCAAGTCTTGGTACATTTTGGTGCTACTCGGGTGGATAGCATAATTTGACTTATGAGCTTCATCAAGAATCGTTCATCTTAGATCGGCATTGTCCGGAATGCAAAGACGGCCCTTGAACAATAAAGAACCATCTTCTTTTACTGAGAAGTCCGGCCTAATGCCCTCAATCACGTCTTGATGAATCTTTGTTAATGTTGGATCTTTCATCTGTAGATCGTGGATATGCTCAAATATTACTGGCTTCACTGATATGTTAGCCAAAAAGGATCCTGTAACTTTCAACTCAATGTTCACATCGTAAAGTGCCAGGTCTTCCAATAATTTCCACCGGTGCATACCCAAAATCAAACAAGCTAACTGAGCTGAACCCTTCCGACTCAAGGCATCGGCTACTACATTCGCCTTGCCTGGATGGTACTGTATAGAACAATCATAATCCTTGAGGAACTCCATCCATCTGCGTTGTCTCATGTTGAGCTCCTTCTGTGTAAAAAGGTATCTGAGGCTCTTATGATCGGTGAAAATTTCAAACGTCTCACCATACAAGTAATGTCTCCAAATCTTCAGCGCAAAAATGACTGCTGCTAGCTCTAAGTCATGAGTCGAGTAATTTTTCTCGTGTTCTTTCAGTTGTCTTGATCCATAAGCTATCACCTTCTTGTGTTGGTTGAGCACACAACCTAACCCATTGTATGACGCATCACTGTACACTGCGTATCCTCCACTACCTGAAGGAATCACTAGCACTGGAGCCGAAGTGAGTCTCGTTTTGAGTTCTTGAAAACTCTTCTCGCATGCCTCACTCCACTCAAATCTTGAATCCTTTCGTGTCAGCTTCGTGAGAGGTCCCGATATCTTTGAAAACCCCTCGACGAAATGTCGATAATAGCCTGCTAAGCTCAGAAAACTTCGGACATCGGTCACTGTCTTTGGTTGCTCCCATTTAACCACAGCTTCGATCTTTGCTGGATCTATCGTGACACCGTGCCTTGAGACAACATGTCCCAAAAAGCTAACCTCTTCCAACCAAAACTCACACTTTCTGAGTTTGGCATACAATTTGTGTTCACGTAGCGTCTGTAGAGCAATCCGCAAATGTTCTTCGTGTTCCGTCTTGGATTTGGAGTATATCAAGATATCATCAACGAACACTACGACGCAGGAGTCCAAGTGTGGTTTAAACACTCGATTCATCAGATCCATAAATGACGCCGGAGCATTCGTCAACCCAAACGGCATCACAAGGAATTCATAGTGTCCATACCGTGTCCTGAAAGCTGTCTTCTGAATGTCCTCTGCCTTGACTCGCAACTGATGGTATATATATCTCAGATCGATCTTGGAAAAATACCTTGCTCCTTACAGTTGATCAAACAAATCATCAATTCTAGGCAAAGGGTAGAGGTTCTTCACAGTGAGTTTGTTCAATTGTCGATAGTCAATGCATAGCCGCATTGACCCATCTTTCTTCTTGACAAACAAGACCGGTGCTCCCCATGGAGACACACTCGGTCTGACAAACCCCTTGTCCATGAGCTCTTGCAGTTGTTCTTTCAATTCCTTCAACTCAGCAGGAGCCATTCTATATGGCGCTTTCGAAATAGGCTCCGTTCTTGGTGCTAAATCAATGGCGAATTCCACTTCTCTCTCTGGAGGTAATCCAGGCAATTCTTCTGGAAACACGTCGGCGAAGTCTCGCACAACTGCTATCTCAGAAATGACATTCTTTTCTTCCTTGTCCTCTTTTAAGAAAGCCAAGTATCCACTGCAACCCTTTATGATCATTTTCTCGGCCCTTACTGCTGAGATCAGTGGCATAGATGACGACCTCACTCCTTGAAACCGAAATGATCTTCTTGTGTTGGGTCTGAAAATGACGACTTTGTTTTTGTAGTCGACCGTTGCACAGTGTTGCACCAACCAGTCCATGCCAAGGATCACATCAAATCCTTGCATGTCCAGCAGTATCAACTTTGCTTCCAATTCATGCACCTCTAGGTCTCGAACTGCTACAATGACAGATTTGCAAGCTAACTCCGTGTCCACTAACTCTCCAGTCGGAATAGACACAGATAGGACGAAGTCCAATACCTCTGAAACAATCTTCATCCTCTTGGAAAAACATGGAGTGACGAATGAGTGGGTAGACCCTAGGTCTATCAACACTCTCGCGTCATATCCAATAAAGCATCCCTTCTCATATATAGTTAAAGTATCTATAGTATACATACATACATACAATAATTTACACATCAATTTACGCCCCTAATTCAATTATAAATTTAGTATTTAGCAAAAGAAACTACACTATTCCTAGTGAATGCACCTTCTCTATCTAAAATTTTAAAAAAATTAAATTTTCTTTAATTTAAAAGAGTCTCACCTTGGATGACGTCATGCACGTTCCCTGCCTCCTGAGCAGTGACTGCATAGGCTCTCCCATGAACGACCGGCTTTCGTGCTTAAATGGGTCGTGGTGCTACAACCGAAGCCGTCTTTCCTTTATCAGTCTCGGGGCAATCCTTGATCAAGTGGCCCACCTTGCCACATTGGAAACAACCCCTAGTCCCTGCTCTGCAATCCACCGTTCTATGAGGCTTGCCACACTTGGCACAAGTCTCTCGAGGTGCGGAAGAAACTGTACGAGAACCCTGCGTGATAGTAGCGCCAATAGACATGGCAGGGCTCTCATAGCGTAAAGGTCTCCCCAACGCAAGTAATGGAAACCTCTGTTGGTGTTGCTGTTGCGCCGACCTTCCGAAACCCCCTTAGAACTGTGGTCTCTGATTTTGGGCCACGAACCTCTGCTTTTTGTTCACCGGTTCGTAGTTCCCCGATCTTCCTTGATCATTTCCTCCTCTCTGTTGCTCTCTCTGTCTATATCTATTTGTATTTTCTTCTTCCACAACCAGTGCCTTGCTCATGACCTCTTCATAGGTCCTCAACTGAAATGGAGCGACTCCTCCCCTAACCTCAGGCTTCAAACCTTGCTGAAACCTCTTTGACTTCATCACGTCGGTAGCGACGTAATCCGGAGCAAAACGAGCAAGTCGTAGAAACTCCACCCCATATTCTCTCACTGTCATTCTCCCTTGCACTAATTGTAGAAATTGTATTTTAAGCTGATTCCTTACCACTTCCGGAAAATATTGCTTGTTAAACTCCTCAACAAACTCCTCCCAAGTCCAGGGCAACTCCGGGGGTCTCCTGAGCCCTAGTCTGTATCACGGACTTCCACCAAGGCCCAGCCTCCCCGTCCAGCATGTAGGCTGCCCATCTCACACTCTCATCTTCCGTGCATGTCAGCACGCTAAAGACCTTCTCCATTTCCATCAGCCAATTTTCAGCTGCCATCGTGTCTGCCTACCCAGAAAACGAAGGAGGTCTCATCCTCCTAAACTCCGTGAATGACGAAGGCACAGGTAGTGCGGGTACTACAGGTGGTGTAGGTGGCTGTTGTTCTCTCGCTGCATGAGCTGCAAAGGATGCGGCTTGTTGTGCCATGGCAGCTGCCATGGTCTCCATGGTATGCATCATCCTTTGTCGCTCCTCTCTATCCTCTTGTCTTTCTCTAACTCTCTGTTGTTCTCTTTGATCTTGATCCTGACGATCTCGATCCTCATCATCATGTTGTCTACTACTACTGCCCCTGGGGCCTCGGTACCTCCTAAAGGCACTCTATTGGTAGGAGAGATGTAATCATCTCCACTACGCAGACTCCTCTGTTGTCCTCCCTTTGGTCGGCCTCTTCCTCTAGACGACATTGACGACTGCAATTGAAACTAAAGTCTCGTTAGCAGAAGTCCCTATGTTCTGACAAAAGAACTATTGCCAGAATTGCTAAAAGAAATAGCTCTGATACCAACTGTGACAACCCGGATTTTGACACCTCGAAACCCATGCCATCAGCACGATCATCTGACCGTGCCCCTTAGCTATGCATGGAACATTGGTATATCAAGCAATGAATTGAATTGAAATAGTACATGAAGCTGCGGAATTAAATTACTATATAAGCATTTCTCAAAATACAGTTCTACCCTCTTGCCTCTACATGAACGGAGAACCGATCCAAACCATCGATGATAGCTAATCATCATAGATGGTTCGCCCAAAAGAATTATCCCAAATCTATATATATACATTGTTTAATCAAAACAAGGCTTGACATACCAAGCCGTACAAAAATCTCTCAAAACTCTCAAAGCTGCACAACGGAGTCCTCTAGAAGAAGTCCTCAGGAGGTGGCTCCAACTCGTCTCCAGGTACAAGGTCCTACTCACCGGGGTCAATGTCTCCTGAAGCCTTGGCAGCTGCTAATAGTGGACCTGCGACGTATAGTCTAAAGGGTGAGCTACATCCTAGCTCAATCGGGAACAGAACACAGTTGAACATATAAATTACCACTCACATATATTCCATGATATGCCATGCATGATGTGTCTATGCAGTTACTGATGAAAAACAGTTGAAAAGAAACACATTCTTACTGGTAGTTTACTCATGTCTTTTACTTATTCATGAATGATGCTGAAAAGGCCTAAAGCAAACTTTAACTTTCAACTTAAGTAATCCCCAAGCAATATAGCATCGAACCCGATGAGATACCCATCATCGTCATCTATATAGACAGTTTTAAAAGTATTCCCTGGGAATACAAATAGTACCCAAGCCCCTTTCCCCTGGGGATTGGTGGCGGGGTTTCACTTGTCTCAACTCAACACCCCTGGGGTGTGCTTACTATGTACGGATAAGCCTCACTTGGCCCTACGGTTTTCGCCAGCCAGATATTCCATTCACGGATATCCCGCCATGTCGAATGGATATTCAAACCTCAAATAACAAAAGTATCAGGTGCTTTACATATACTTATTCACCGTATAAGTGTGTTATCTTATATCAGTTAGGCCCTATCAAACATGATTCAATCTTGGATACATCCCTGGGATGTATCCATTCACTTGCATCACACCTGATGCTCTTATCTCTTTACTTCCTCATCCCCTGGGGATGGCTCATTATAATTACTCTTATTGATGTCACACACACACACTTTTCACAAACTCTTAAGCAATAAAACATTTTGAATTGAATTCTATATCACTACATACATGCTCTTGTAAAATAAAGTACATGTTCAAGGTGTTCCCTACCTCAAGTCTCTGTTTGATCATGCATCAAGGTTCCACGTGGCTCCTTGTGCCCAAGCTCACACGTACCACCTATGGTGCCACATAACATGTGAAATACATCACTAAAGATGTAATAAAGAAGGTCTAAGACCTTCTAAGAATCTTAAAGTCAAACTCAAAACTCAACATAAACTAGCACAGTCGATTAATCGAACTCCAAAATCGATTAATCGAATCTGATTCGATTAATCGATTTCCAAAATCGATTAATCGAAATTCAATATCGATTAATCGATTCTCAAATCGATTAATCGAATTCCCATTCGATTAGTCGAATTTCTCTATTCTATCCAATCGATTTTCAATTTGAGTAATCGAGTTTCCATAATCGATTAATCGATCCCAAATTGATTAATCGAAATTTTAAATCGATTAATCGAACTCTCATTTCGATTAGTCGATTGCTCCAAGCTCTTTTCTTTTCTCCACTGGAGTTCACTGTAGGTTCCCAGTCGATTAATCGATACCCAATTCGATTAATCGAAATTCAAAGTCGATTAATCGAAACTCAATTCGATTAATCGAGATCGGGGTCCTCTGACTTTTCAACTTCTTGGCCAAAATTGATTAATCAAAACTCAATTTCAATTAATCGAAATGGCCAGATTCAGCCCCCTTTTGGCTGTTCTTCCCAATCTTTTTCCCTTTCTTTTTCCTTCATTTTTCTAAGCCTTTATCCTATATTTTCACCCATTTCTAACTACAGTCTAACTCTTCAATCTATGCATTTAATTTACAATAATTTTACCTTCAATCAATCTCAAATTAATTTAAATCAAGTGGTTGGAAAGGCTAGGATTCCTGCTTTGGCTTGAACGGATTCCTCGCGTTGAATCGGCCTCTTTAATGCTTGAATCCCCCTTCCAGTCACTCACAATCACTCCTTGCTCAACCTTCTTTACTCCTCTCTCTCTCTTCTTTACTCCTCTCCCAACAACCCAAAACATACAATTTAGGGTTATTAAGCCCTTTTATCTCTCCTCTCACTTGTGTGTTGAGCACATGCACCGCGATAGGTGTATGTGACTTCACATTTGCATCACACATCACACAGTCAATCAATTTATCACATCTCATCCGTTCATCACACTCTATGCTAGCTATTTAACTCCTAATTGGTCAAACCCGTGACCAATCGGGCACGGATCCCGAGGTCACTGTTTAACGTGATTTTTTAGGATATTGCACAAACATTCTCTTTGCCTTCTACTTCCACCATCTCCCATAACTATGACAGACGACAAGCAATTCAGGCCTTTGACTTGGGAGGACCTTGATCGGATGATGGAGAACCCACGGCGGAAAAGGAGGCACGATCCTTTGTAGATCCTTTGGGACGAGTACTAAGAAGAAAAAGCCCAAGGAGGTTGAACTGTCAACCACTCCCATACCTCCCACCATTCACACCCCCTCCTAATTCCCCACCCTCTCCACCTTCTTAATCCACCCCTCCATTCCCAACTTGTAGTTCCTCTACCAAGATGGCAAGTTGAGGATATCCTGGAGTCAGAAGGTGGCATTTTTTTTGCGAGATCAATTTTGAAGACCCTGAGACCAAACTACTGTGCACATCTTCATCACGTCTTAGGGGACTGCTTCCAGTGTTTGTCTAGATAGTTCCTAGATTTTATATTTTTTTCTTTTGTTGTACACAGCTTCCTTCTAATTTGTTTCCTTGTCTATAACTTTGTAATTAGCTTCTTTTGATATAAATAGAAGTTTTCTTTTTTATTAGATTGTTGTTACTCACCTTTCTTTCATTGCATATATCATTTTTATGGATACGTCTTATTGGTGTCGTTTCAAATTCGATGCTTGCCGGACTTAGTCACCTCCAAATTTGGAGGGGGGGCTCAATTTTTACGCTTAATGTTGTGCCATGTGTAATCGGCACCATAACCACATACTCCACCCTGTTACGCCTATTTTGAATTTGTTTACAATGCGAACATTGTCCGATTTAAGTTTGGGGGTACACACTTCGGTGTATATAAAAAAAATAATAAATAAATAAATAATTTAGGTATGTTTAGTTTTTTAGTTTAGTCTTTAATTTTTCCATTAATTCTGTTTTAATTTTTCACTTTAGTTAACCATTACATGTGAGTAAAACTTTTAGATAAAATTTGATTCCAGAAATAGAGTATTATTAACCTAAAAGGAGTTCAAAATCAATGATAGGATGCAGTTAATATTCATGATTGGTCCAATTGCACACTTGTACTAAAAACTGAGCTTTTGAAACTATAAACTGCTTTGTATTGCAGAATTTAGATTTTAGTTTCAAAAATAATTTAACCAGTGAGCTTTTGGAACCATATCCTTTCATTGAGAAAGAATGCAATGCGTAATATTTCCAATTTTTCTTTGAACTTCTAGTCTACTTAAACAGAAATCTCATATTTTTTCTATTTTGAATCCATGACTGCGATAGTGTTATTTGTTATTCTAGAACTGTTTATCATAAGTGTTGACATAATATGACAACATTACTAGTGAACTTGGAAATGAGAAGAGGCCATCCTTTGATAAGTCTGATCCATAAAATCCAAAAATCTCTGATATTTTACCTCTTGACCCATATTTAAACCTGAAATCGAAATTTCTTTGTACCCAAACTATATAACCCCTAACCAAATTTACATCCTAAAATTCTTGGTCTTTTACCCTTTTACTTATGAGAATTTAGAATAAAGGAAAAATAGGAGAGTTGGAGGGTGTGTGAAAAACTAAAAAGGGAATGTTAAAAAGGGGGTAATTTTGAAAAAGAAAGAAAAATTGACTGTGGAACGTATGGGAAAATAAAAAGGAAAATAAAATTTTAAAAAAAGAAGCAAAAAGGCTTCCAATATGAAAAGAAAGAAATGAAATCAAGAGAGTAATAAAAAGAAGAAAAGAAAGAAAAGGGATATACATCAGAAATTGGGAAGAAGTGATCCAACCTTTTGAATCCTTATTGGAAAAGAAAAGAAAAAGATGAAAAAGAATAGGTTATAGTTGAACTGAATTCTCAGAAACTTTGAATCCTCTTACCCTTTCTTTGGAACCTTTAACCCAAGCCAATGAAAGACCTCTTTGATCTAAGATTCACCAAGTAAGAGCCTAGTAGAGATACTTCTACTAAATACTACGGAATTTTGATAGCATAAGAGTGGAATAGATGGATTATCTTTCCATGAGATTTTTATTTTTCATATCCTTAAAATATTCGTCATATAAATCATTTTGAGAGAACCCAACAGCTTCAATATCTTTTGAGAGTGTATGCCATAGTGAGATTTGAATGAAAATGCTTTCTAAATTTATAGTACAAAAAATTTACAATGAATAGAATTCTGTCATTGGTACACACACACTATACACTTTGCATGATTTGAGGTTGTTAAGAATCTGACTAAGGATAACTGATAGGATGGAAAGTAACTTGTAGGTTGAATCATATTTTGAGAAAATTTTTACATCCATGTAATGATTGACTAGTTGACTTGCTTCTTATTGTATATCATAATTATATTAAATTCAAATTTTAACCTATTGCAAGCGCACAATGGAAATTATAATACTAGCATAGGAACGTTCCCACGAGGAAGTTTATTATCATGTTAATTCCTAGTTAATATGTTTTATCTAAATCCCTATCTTAAAAACTTTTATTTATCTTTAAGATTTCCTAATCTACTGGAGAAATATAAATAAAAGAATGGGTTATTAAACTAAAATGCTTAAAAATAAATCATAATCCTCCTTCAGATTAAGGTCGTCAATCTTAATCTTCAGCTTTCGGATATTTATGAAAATAAATAGTACCGTTACACCATATTTCTAATCTCCTAGCATTGGTTGTCAATCAAGTCTAAGATCCTATCAATACAAATTTAATCTAATCAACAATCAACTAGAAATTTGAGCGTCAATCAAACTCTAGCAAACTGAAGATAGAAAAGTAAAAACCATTATACTAATCTGCAAATTTTAACCTGAGTTGTCAATTCAAATTAAAATATAGAGATATTTACAAAGCAAATAAAATCTAAACTAGAAAGCAAAGTAAAATATATCCTTCACCCCTCAATCGTAGTCGTCAATTGCTCATAAGAAATTACAGATATCTACACTGATCTTCAGCACTCAATTACAATCATCAATTACTCTTGAGAAACCTCTGATATCTAATCTACTCTAACTAGTATACACTACTTTGATCGGAAGAAAATTCAACCTCAGGCATCAATTGATACTGAAATTCTTTGATGCTTATTCCTATACTGAGCCCTCTTATTTATAGATCATAAGTAGTCAGTTTATAAAGATCTAGTTCTAATAAAAGAAACTACTAAAAATAAAAGTATCCTAATATAACTCTAATTCCTAATTTTATCTTTCTTTGCTTTCTTTAGTTGATGCGCTTCTAGAGTGTTCTTTATTGAGCAGTAGCAGAGTCCTTCGGATTTAGAACTTTATCAATCTTCTCAGATCCGTGGTTTATCAGACTTCTAATTGCAGGAGTCTTCTAATTATGGATATGATGGGGTTAACTCTCACGTGATCAGCAACAGCAATAATAGTAGGAAAGCTTCTATTTTTAGGAAATCGTAAATAACGATTTTCTTTTTTTCATAGCTTCTTTTCTAGAAAATCATTAATCATGATTTTCTATTTTCAGTAGGCTTTCTCATAGTTGACGATTCTCTGGATTACGATTACACTTTATTGCTTTTCTCCTTTTGTCTCTTTTGAAGAATCGTAAATTACGATTTTCAGATTTTCAGTAGCATCAAATCGTCTTTTTCGCTCAATCATTTTTCTTATTGCTTTTTGAGTTTATTTTGACAAAGATTAACACTTAGGCTCTAATTTACTACTTATCTTTAATATCTGCACATTAGTAACTCGTTAGTAGCAAACTAAATCCTAGCATCACTAAGTTAAGGGTGATAAAATGGTAAATTATGTGATTGATCATACCCCTAAACATAAGTTTTGCTAGTCCTTAGCAAACAAGGAAACATAAAATATTTAAAGCTTTTAAATTTAAATACCACTTTCATAGGGAGCACGATTGCATTTAACAGATGCAACAAGCCTTAAAACCCCTAGGTGATCCCTAGTGTAGGAGTTGTAGTCTCCTGACAATTTTCAGTGAAGTTACCTACAAACTTTAAATTATTTTTAGATTTCTTTTTTTTTTAATATTTTTCAAAATATAAACTAATTTTTGTATACTACTAATTATTCAATTAGTCATTATATATTCATTATTTCAAAATATGTCAAATCTTTTATCCTTAGCTTCCCATCATCGCAATTATCCTTGATCAGAACTCAATAATTTCAATTCTTGTATAACGTAGATTGTGTGCATATCAGTGAAAAGTTTATTCATCATAGATTTTTCTAAACTACAATTTTTCGAAAATATTTTCATCCAAACTCTCACTTATTGGCATACTCTGAAAAATAATTAAAATTTTTTGTTCTCATAATATGATATGTTTGTGATAAATTCAAAGGACAATTAGTTAAAAAGATAAATCTTATAAAAAGGATAATCAATTCTTTTCATATAATTTCTTTATTTATTCATAATATCTATTTCATATATCTCTACTAGACTCATATTTTTACAAATCGTACATTACAAAGGTCTTTCCTTCGGCTTGTAATGGGGCTTAAGGTTTTTATAAGGTTTCAAAGAAAAAGGTAAAGAAGATTCAAAATTATTTCCAAAAGTTTAGCTCTTCCTTCTCTTCTTCTTCTATTTTTTAGCTTTAGTAAGTATCCTTATTTTGGATAACTTCTTCCCATTTCTTTTTCTTTTTCTAAATCTCATTTTTTTCTTCTTCTTTTTTTTTAGTTTGAAAGCTTTTTACTTCTCTTTTCATAAAATCGTCTTTTACGATTTCCATTCTTTTTCTATTCTTTTCCCATATTTTCATACATTTCTTTCTCAGTTGTACCCTTTTCAGCAAATTCCTTATCTGTTAACTCATACTCCTTTCACTCCCTTTTCTTCTCTTCTTTTACATCCTAAACTCTCAGAAATTCCAAGGGTTAAGGATAGAAAGTTTTGGGCAGTACATGTGGTTAAGGATTTATAAAATTATAGTACAAAGAAATTTAGTCTTTAGGCTTCTAATATGGGTTCAAATGGTAAAATATTTTAAAATTTTTTACTCTGGTTTAACAAAAGATGGCCTATGGCCATTTTCATGATTTACTAATATAGATGTCTTATTGCTTTGATATATTTATTAGACAGTTCTATACAAATAAATTATCATAATCATAGAATATATTGATTCTAAGTTCAGCATTATGAGATTTCATTTTGTAGAGAAATTCAAAGAAATTTAAGCATGAATAAAAATAGTCTTTCTCTCAGAATAAAGAGGAATAGGCTCTATAGCTCACTGGTTATATGATTTTGAAACTATAATCTAAAATATTATACAGTTTAGATCAATCATGTAGTTTCAAACATTCTCTAATACAGTGTTCTAGGGATGTTTTACTTTAAATTGTAACTACCTTTATTTTTATTTTTGAACTACTACTGTGACAGCCCGAATTTCGACACTCTGAAACCCGTGCCATCAGCACGACCCTCTAGGCCGTGCCCCTGTTGTCCATACAGAACATTGGTATATTAAGCAACTCAAGTAAAACATGTAAACTGAACAACGTGAAATAAAGACATGCTAGTCCAAAGCAAAAGTTCAAAAGACAGTTCTACTTCTATGCTAACGCATGAACAAAAGAACCGACCCGAACCATCGGTGATAGCAAGATCACCCCAGATGGTTCACCCAAAAGAATATATCATTTAATTATATTTTTCTTAAAATAAAGGTATGACATACTAAGCCGTACAGAATACTCTCAAAAATCTCTCTCAAAGTACGCACGGGTCCTCTAGAAGAAGTCCTCAGGAGGAGGCTCCAACTCTTCCCTAGGCACGTAATCTGAATCTCCCGAAGTCTCATCAGCCATAAGCAGTGGACCTGCGACGTATAGTCTAAAGGGGTGAGCTACATCCTAGCTCAATAGGGAAACAGCAATTGAACATATAAGTCAAACTCTCATATATATTCTAAAACAATTTAAAAGCATAATTTATCTGATAGAATTACTGAGAAGACATTTTAAATAATTGAAAAGATGTACTAGATGCAACTATTACTTTACATGTGTTTATTCATTCTCAACTTGCTGATATTAGTTGTTGATTTGGCCTAATTACTTAAATTTTAACTTAAATATTCACCATCTTACTATAGAGTCGGGCGCCCGATGGAATACCCTCCATCATCGTCTAAATAGACAGTTTTCATATCTGTTTATTTCTTGAATACCACTCAAGTCCCTTTCTCATAGGCGGCGGGGTTTCTAGTCTCATACACACATCCCTGGGATGTCAAACTAGTGTACGGATTGGCCGCCATACCGGTCACAGATATTCTGCCGAGTCAGTCGTGGGTATCCCGCCACGTCGGTGGGATATTATGTTCAAATCTTAAATAACAAAAGTATTAAATGTGTGCTACATATAGTTGTTCATCATGTAATTGTGCTAATTCATATTGATTAGGCCTTATCAATCTTTGTTCACTTTTGCTTTACAATGTCACATACATCCCTGGGATGTCTAAGTCAATCGCATCATACAGATGCCTTTATCACATTTTTATCCCCTGGGGATGTCTCATTTTCATTTATTTACTTGGTGTCACACACAAACATTTAAATATTCACATTTTGATGCTTAAATATTCATTTGAATCACTCTATATGCATGCTTTTGAAAATTAAAATACATGTTCAAGGTGTTCCCTATCTCACATCTCTGAATGTCCAAGCATCAAGGTCTAACACGGCTCCTTATGCTTGCCTTCCCTCATACCACTTATGGTACACCATGGCATATGCAAAGCATCAAGAAAGATGCAATAAAGAAGGTATAAGACCCTCCTTGAACCTCAAAGTTCACTTTAAAAGCCAACTAAAACTGTCAAAATCGATTAATCGATCTCCCAAAATCGATTAATAAAATTCCAAATCGATTAATCAATGCCAAATCGATTAATCAAAAATCCAAACTTCGATTAATCGATCCCAAATCGATTAATCAAAAATCCAAACTCAATTGATCGATTTTAAAATCGATCAATCGATTTTCCTAGCTCTCCATTTTCCAGCCACTGGAAGTGCTCAAATGATTAATCGATTTTAAAATTGATTAATCGAAATTCCAGAATCGATTAATAGATTTCAAATCGATCAATCAGTTTCGGGCATTTCTGCCCAACTTACTTCTGAAAGTCAATTCTGCCCAACTTACTTCAGAACCAAAATCGATTAATCGATTTGGTTAGAAACACAGCCCTTTTTCGGGCATTTCTTCCAAATCTCTTCCTTTTCATTTCCCTTCTTTATTTCTTTATTTAAACCTCAATTAATTACTCAACAGCATGTTTAAAACAATCTAATATAACTCACCTAAAATCAACCCTTGGTTGATTCAATGATTTGGCTTGAAGGCTAGGGCTCCTAGCTTTAACTTCAACGGTTCCAATCATGTTAAATGCAACCTTAAATGTTCAAACCCGTCTTCAATTCAAATCCGCATTAACTCCTAGCCATTACTCCTTCCTTGATCTCTCTCTCTCTCTCCTCTTAACTCTTCTTACCAACCCAAAACAAGGGAATTAACTTCTCTTAGGTTATTAAGTCCCTTATAACTCCCCTTGTTTCGGTGTTAGGCATATACACCCAAGATAGGTGTACACTGTTACTCACTAACCTTTAAACTACACACACTTACACACTTACTTATGACATCAACCTAAGTTGTAAACACGGTCATTGAGTTGACTTTCACCTAATCAACCTATGACCAGTGAGGCACGCATTTTGAGGTCACTATTCAGCCCCCCAAATTTGGGGATGTTATATTCTCCCCACCTTGGGAATTTTCGTCCTCGAAAATGCACTCAAAGGTTTCTCATTGAAAGACCCACACACATCGACATATGCAGTTTCATCCACAACGCATCCTATATGAAACGAAGTACATAGATAATGATGCAAAATAAAGAAGCACAATTGAAGGTAATTGGCAACAATTTAACTTTGATTCACATTCGCTACAAAACAAGATAATCCCCCCCCATATAATGGCATCCATGCCAAGATAGTTTCATACATGAGATTTTTAAAATAATTGCAGTTCAAAAAGAAATGTCATGATCTCAAGCTCACGCGGTCCCCTCTCCAGGCTGGTCTACTATGTCTGGCTACTGCGGTCCCTCGCCTGGCTGCTGTGGTGGCCCCGAACCAGATGTGTCGGTGTCAGCTGCACCCTCAGCAGGAGCATCAGGCATCCAAGTCTGCTCCTCCGCTAGGCGCTGCTAGAAATCCACGGGATAGATGTACCACATAGTGTGGTACATCAAGAAATCCAAGCGACGGTTCATCTATTGGTTGTTGGCCTCCATCCGAGCTAACACATCGTCGATAGTAGGAGCGGGGCAAATGGCACATCGAAGGTAGGAAGACAGGTGTAGAAGTAGCCGGAGGTGATCGTGACGTAGTAGGAGGTGGCACTATGGACTGCCCCTCGCGTGGAACTGAGCCATGAGACGGTGCTCCCTCAGCTGGTGGATCCTGATGTTGTGGTGGGGGTGGTGCCGGTGCTGGTCCCTCTACTGCTAGGGCCTTCTTTAACACCCTAAAACTACGACCCCATGAAGTGATGGAATAATGCTTCACATGGTTCGTAGCCTTCCTCTCCACGAGTGAAATAGCAAACTCTGGGGCGTCAGAGTAGCATTCCAACATACTCGATATAAGGCGAGCATAGGGCATCTTCTCCTTAGGTCGCAGAGGACCCTTCATCATCTTTCCTTTGATGTAAATCATATCCTCAATGATGAGTTTGGTCACATCAAACCAACGACCGCAGTATGCTGCGTATAAGGACTGCTGGGCCAACTCAACCCTCTCTGTATCATGTCACATAGGATATAAATTACACTTGAT
Organism: Chloranthus sessilifolius; assembly: GCA_021018995.1. Taxonomy (NCBI): domain Eukaryota; kingdom Viridiplantae; phylum Streptophyta; class Magnoliopsida; order Chloranthales; family Chloranthaceae; genus Chloranthus; species Chloranthus sessilifolius. Next base: position 147,687,964 of record CM037584.1, on the reverse strand, counting down.
TATAAATCAAGCATCCACATATAAGGAGGTAGGTCTACCCTCCTTATGGATTTACCTGAATCCTTATTTCCTCTAGTCATCTCCATCATGATGTCCTCAAATTTTGCTTCCTCAGTAAATAGTGGAAAGAGGGTGGTCTCGGGCATAAAACCCAAGTAACACTCTAGGGATTCGTGCGCATGGCTGCAGGTGAATGTATAACTACGTCCGTCGATCTCAGTCGTAATGGTGTCATCAACCCGACCCGCCCTATGGTTCTAGTAGAATAGGTGCACGAGTCGAGGATAAAAGTGTTCATGCAATGGGTTCAAAAGGTTTTCGGGACCTGCCTTTTGAAGGTATTGTCGGACCCATTGGGTCTTACCCTCGACATCGGGGTCGGTAAATAAGGCTTCGTCGATGATGTACTCATCTTCGAATTCCTTTGCTGCCCACCACTCATTTGGTTGGGATAAATTTTTGAGTGGTGGTTGGGGTATCGGCGACGACTCGCGTGAAGACGCAATCGTTGAATCAAATTCAGAATCTGATGAAGGAGGTGGTGATGATGGAGGTGATGGTGATGGTGATGGTGTTGGTGGTGCAGAGTTCTTACGCCGAACCGGGAGTTTGGACGTCGATTGTTTCGTAGCCAATCGTGTTCTAGGCGGGATTTTTGGTCAAAAATTTAAAAATCTAGGGCTATGATAAGTGAAATTGTAAAGAAATCGAAGAACTAGGGTTTACCGTGTGTGTTCGATTTGATTGGCTGAAGATTTCGATCTGAAATCGATCTGAAAAGCCTTAAACCCTAGCTATTATGGCTGCTCAAAGAGGAAGGAAAATAGCGCCCAACAGAAAAATTGAAATTGAACAGTGACCTCGGAATGCGTGCCTGACTGGTCATAGGTTGACCGGGTGAAAGTCAACTCGATGACCATGCTTACAACTTAGGTTGATGTCATAAGTAAGTGTGTGTAGTTTAAAGTTTAGTGAGTAATAATGTACACCTATCTTGGGTGTATATGCCTAACACCGAAACAAGGGGAGTTATAAGGGACTTAATAATCTAAGAGAAGTTAATTCCCTTGTTTTGGGTTGGTAAGAAGAGTTAAGAGGAGAGAGAGAGAGAGATCAAGGAAGGAGTAATGGCTAGGAGTTAATGCGGATTTGAATTGAAGACGGGTTTGAACATTTAAGGTCGCATTCAACGTGATTGGAACCGTTGAAGTTAAAGCTAGGAGCCCTAGCCTTCAAGCCAAATCATTGAATCAGCCAAGGGTTGATTTAAGGTGAGTTATATTAGATTGTTTTAAATATGTTGTTGAGTAATTAATTAAAGTTTAAATAAAGAAATAAAGAAGGGAAATGAAGGGAAATGAAAAGGAAGAGATTTGGAAGAAATGCATGAAAAAAGGTTGAGTTTCTGACCAAATCGATCAATCGATTTTGGTTCAGAAGTAAGCTGGGCATAATTGACTTTCAGAAGTAAGCTAGGCAGAATTGCCCGAAACCGATTGATCGATTTTAAATCGATCAATCAATTCTGCAATTTCAATTAATCGATTTGAAAATCGATTAATCATCTGAGCACTTCCAATGGCTGGAAAATGGAGAGCTGGGAAAATTGATTGATCGATTTTAAAATCAATCAATCGAGTTTGGATTTTCGATTAATCGAAGTTTGGATTTTCGATTAATCGATTTGGGATTTCGATTAATCGATTTTGACAGTTTTAGTTGGCTTTTGAATTGGACTTTGAGGTTCAAGGAGGGTCTTATACCTTCTTTATTGCATCTTTCTTGATGCTTTGCATATGTCATGGTGTACCATAGGTAGTACGAGGGAACGCAAGTATAAGGAGCCATGTTAGACCTTGATGCTTGGACATTTAGAGACGTGAGGTAGGGAACACCTTGAACATGTATTTTAATTTTCAAAAGCATGTATGTAGAGTGATTCAAATGAATATTTACGCATCAAAATGTGAATCTTTAAATGTGTGTATGTGACACCAAGTAAATAAATGAAAATAAGACATTCCTAGGGGATGAAAATGTGATAAAGGCATCTGTATGCGATTAACTTAGACATCCCAGTGATGTATGTGACATTGTAAAATAAAAGTGAACAAAGATTGATAAGGCCTAATCGATATAAATTTGCACAATTACACAGTAAATAACTATATGTACCACACATTTGATACTTTTATTATTTAAGGTTTGAACAGAATACCCCACCGACGTGGCGGGATACCCACGACTGACTCGACAGAATATCGGTGACCGGTACAGCGGCCAATCCATATATCAGTTTAATATCCCAGGGATGTGTATATGAGACTAGAAACCCCGTCGCCCATGAGAAAGGGACCTGGGTGGTATTCAATAAAGAAATAGATATGAAAATTGTCTATTTAGACGACCATGGAAGGTATTCCATCAGGCGCCCGACTCTATGATAAGTTGGAAAATATTTAAGTTAAGATTTAAGTAATTAGGCCAAATCAGTAACTAATTTCAGCAAGTTGAGAATGAATAAATACATGTAAAGTAACAGTTGCATCTAGTACATATTTTTTTAGTTATTTAAAATGCCTTCTCAGTAATTCTATCAGGTAAATCATGTTTTTTAATTTTTTTAGAATATATGTGAGAGCTTGACTTATATGTTCAATTGTTATTTCCCTATTCAGCTAGGATGAGCTTACCCCTTTAGACTATACGTCGTAGGTCCACTGCTTGCGGCTGCTGAGGCTTCGAGAGACGTAGATCCGAAAGATTCGGATTACGTGCCTGAGGAAGAGTTGGAGCCTCCTCCTAAGGACTTCTTGTAGAAGACATGTGCGTACTTTGAGAGAGATTTTTGAGAGTATTCTGTATGGCTTGGTATGTCAAGCCTTTATTTTGAGAAAAATGTGATTAAATGATATATTCTTTTGGGTGAACCATCTGGGGTGATCTTGCTATCACCGATGGTTTAAGTCGGTTCTTCTGTTCATGCGTTAGCATGGAAGTAGAACTGTCTTTTGAGCTTTTGCTTTGGACTAGCATGTATTTCATGTTGTTCAGTTTATATGTTTTACTTGAGTTGCTTGATATACCAATATTCCGTATGGACTATAGGGGCACGACCTAGAGGGTCGTGCTGATGGCACGAGTTTTGGAGTGCCGAAATTTGGGCTGTCACAACTACTATGATGGTTTGCTAAGAAATTAGGATTTTTATATTTTTTCATAATTTTCATATAATGATTAACTAAAAAAAATTTTAAAAATTTATAAAATAATAAATTTTCAACAAAAATTAAACTAACAAAAGTTTGTATTCCCCCCTCAAAATTAAATAGGACAATGTCCTCATTGTGCAAAACAGGGGACATACAGAAAAGGTTACCTATTTTATTTATTGCTATGTTAGTAATCGGGTATATAATCTGCAAAAAAATCAACAATTCTTTCCCTCAAACTTAGGAGAAAAATACTTCCGACTTAAATAAAGAATATTAGATGTTAGTAGTAAAAATAAAAGAAAGATAGTAATAAAAACTTTTTATTTATGAACTAATTACAGCAACATGAAAAGAAAACTAATTACATGAAAGAAATCCTAGGAAAAATCTAAACTAGACTAAGACTCTGGCAGCAACATTTGAAAAGAACTCTTCCGGCTTTTAGCTACTTTCAATCACAATCTCTCATTCCTTCCCACAAAAGACATATCCACGCCTTCGCAAGGTCACCTCCCCTATCTTCCAAGTCTCTCAAAGCAATGCACGTCACATTTCTGTTTTTAGAAATAAATACAAGCTACTGTGGTAATCCTTCGAAGAGTGGGGAATGAACACCTCTCTGATACATATTTTTCCTATACTGCTCCCTTGTAAAAACTATGTGGAGGAAATATAGCGCAAGCAAAGAGAGAAGATACGCAATGGAGAAGGGTAGCGAGGGACGGCTCAACCCACCATCATCATATGGGAGTTTTCATTCGGGGTGGGTTGTGATGGTGTAAAGGTTAGGAAGTGGGGGGAGATGGGTTCGTGGTATATGGTTTCGACTTTGGGTTAGGTTTAGGGCCAAGGATAGTTGTAACAATCCCCAGATTTATACACTGCAGTGGTGAGTGTTCGGTCAGGTCATGTGTAAGGACCTCACTAAGACACCCTAAGAATCTCACTAAGGTTACCTTCCAAAACCATGTGACAATGCATGGGATCTCAGCCCAAAATATCACCTCAACTAAACAACAGGCATATAGACTAAATTCGTTTGAAAAATAACCAAGGAAAGCTGGATGGTCTAATTGTAAATTATATAACAAGAACTTTGCTGTTTTGTTTTATTTGCTGTTTTGTTTTATATATAATACTCTTATCCAAGTATACTAGTTTTGCATGAAAGTTTATCTTAAGAAGCTTGTAAGCTACTTGCATGTAAGATTTGGAACACGACTCAAATGAGTCATTTTAAGCCTTCATGCACGCAAAACAGAGTTAAACCAGTATAAAATTCCCACTAGGAAGCCTTGGCTTTCTACTTTTGCTTCAACTTGTTAATGACATTTTGACAAAACCAATAACAAAATTCTGAGAATGAAAACCAAATAAGAAAGATAAGTTTCTTGCACTGTCACCAGACGTTGTGACTTCGCTTCCAATTTATCTTCGGCGCTATCATAACCTCATAACCACAAAAGGTACATATACTCTCACCATTTTATATGCAATGGTGGAACCTAAATCATTGATCGGTGGTGTTGATTTGATCAACAACACAGAACAATGAATTGAAGTGAGTCATTCAAATGTTTCCTTGATGACTGATAAACTGATATCAATATATATGCATATCTAATATATATAGATCAAGCTATATTTTCTGTCAAATTATTAAATATAGATATATATATATATATATATATACTTTTAAATGTATATATATAAGTAAGCAAAAAAAATAGCAGAAGCAACAACACATAGAAAGAACAGAGAAGACAGCTGAAGCCCGGCAAGACACTCTGCTGAGTGGCTTGTCGCGGCAACCTCAAAGGGTTGCCACGGCAAGCAGTGTGTGTTGCCGCGACAACCTCCCCAGCCTTGGGTTTTTGCATTTTGAACTATGAGTCGTGTCTTCTGCACTTCGGACCTTGAGTCCATGATAGATACCTATGTTAATCTTGGTACACTGTGTATCACCTATTGGTCTTGGTGCACTGTGCATCACCTATAAACGATTAGTTTTTAAAATAAATCCATGTTTCATAGATTTGGTGCCACATGGAGCACTTAAACATTTTTGAAGAAATGGATTCGCATGATGTTATCGGATGACTAAAAGTGCATCGACGACAACACGTGTAAGACTTGACGCACACAGGTATGGAATCTACCTTGGTATTTTATATTTGAATAAGCATGTTAATTAGTTTCATGGAAGCTTGGATAAACAATCATGTACGTGCTAATAAGCATAGTAGAGATAAAATCTGATATTTTATGTAAACTGATAAACTTGACTTGATCTAAAATAAATAGACATAAATTGCCAGAAAATTTGATGAGAAGCAAAAGAATAATATATAGCATAAAGCAGAATCAAGAGTATCTAGTAGTTTGACCCTAATCAGAAAGAAACTGATACTTTTAAGTTTTGTAAATTCATGCTTCTAGTAGCTTCATACCATTCAGCATAAAAGAAATACATGGAACTGCATCTTGAGCTTAAGCATTTTATGTTGTTCATTTTATCCTGTCATTTGAGATATCTGTTATACGTTGTTACTCTGATTCAAATCAAGTGATCTCGCTAACTCGGGAGCTTGAGATTCTTGAATCAAGTTATCCCGCTAACTCAGGAGCTTGACAAGTGATCCTGCTAACTCGGGATCTTGAATTATTCTCGTCCAAGTGATCCCGCTAACTCGGGAGCTTGACAAGTGATCCCGCTAACTCGGGAGCTTGACCTTGTTGATTCTCTATTTTCGCTAGCATGTATTTTCAGTTCAGTCTGCTTCTCTCACTTGTTATATCATGCATAAATATAGCATTTCATCATGTTATTCATATGTTATTTTATGCTCCTCTATGAAAAAGTGATAAACTATCAATATAAAATAACAATGCAATATTCTCTACTGAGCTGTGGATGATAGCTCATTCCTCGACTTAATTGTCTTAGCTGCAGAGCCTGACCCTGAGCACGCGGCAGACCCTACATACGTGCCTGAGGGAGATGACGACGACGACGAGGAAGACGACATCCCAGAGGAGTTCTTCCCGTAGTTAAGTTGTAGCTTGGGATTCAGGGGATAAAATGGGGCATTGAGAGATAGAGAGAGAGAGAGAGAGAGAAAGAAGGAAAAGATCATTTCTGGTTTGCATAATGATATATGTTGGTTTCAGATTTTTGTGGGATGTTGTTTGGATGTATAGGTTTCTTTTCACTATTTAGATGACGGGTGGCCGTCATCGATAAAAAGCTATACATCAAACATTTTGCTTTATGTTTATCACATATTATAGTTTCTATTTGATCAGTTATTTGCCATATGAGTTATTTGTCAGAGTTTAAAATACATTGCTTCCGCATTCTGCGACACTTTGATGTAAAATAAGGAACCCTTGATGAGAGGATCATATCAGGTGATCCGATGGCGCGACCTTTCCTAGTTTGAGAAACTGGGAAACGTCGGGTTGTCACAATAGTTTTAGTGGACAATTCAGCATCTTGAGTGAGTTGTCGACGCTTCAGATCTTCTACTTTCTATAGTGCAGCCAGAAGCTCAGTTCTATGTATTTTGAGAATTTTATCAAGTTGCTTACTGAAATCGTTCTGGTGATGCTCTTCCGTCATGGGGTTTTAGGTATGAAAGATTGAAGACGAGAGAGGTGAGATGATTTACGGATGGGTATGGATTTATAAGGAAAAAAAAATCTTGAACCGTCACTTCGAGTAAATGTCAATGTGTAGGTTCCTAGGCTAGGGTGGTTGGGAAGTTGTAGTCTTTAATGCAGAAGTTGTTTGTTTCCCATATGAATTAAATGGGTCTGAATTCCAATATAACTGATAAGACAGACCACTTGAATTGTCTGTTCCCTAGAATTGTAGTTTACAATTCTAGCTAAAAGTGAACCGCTGAAAAGACTCTTCAGTTGAATCGCATTTGCTACGATTCAACACTGTTGCTCGTAAATCCATACGTTCAAATAGTTACAAACAAAAAGAGAGAGATTCATGCGATTGGGTGTATCTTACACATTATGAATCGTATGAAATTCTCCTAAAAGAAAGAATAATAAGACTGATATACATACATTACAAAATTCTGCTACGGGTGAGTCGGTAGCTAAACGAGTTCTAGAGGGACCTATTTAAAAATAGAGGGAGTTGATGTGCCTCCCACAGATATGTTTCCTATAGTTGTACCAACTGTATGTGAAGGTGATACGTTACTCTCTCCTCCCGTAAGGTTTCGCTGCTCAATTTGAGTCTCCACCCTTACGATATATTAGCGCAGGTGATTGAGTAACTTTGTCTGGATGCGGCTATGTTGCACCCAGTTATCTGCTATTTGCAATAGGGCATCCTCATTACCAGTGTGGTATTGGGCTCTTGTGGGGCAAAAAGGAACAATAGAAGATTGGGTGACCAAGTGAGTTGAGCCATGGTTAGGACCACAGGCTTCTCTTTGTTCAGATGTTGGGTGCGATTTTATACCCACCAGAGATTGAATTTTTGTTTTCCAAAATTATAGTTTCAGAAACCTTTTCATCATTGACTTTAGTCTATATATTCTTCCTTGCTTAGGAAGTGCATTTGTTAAATTCTCCGAATCAATCTCACCTGATATGTGATTTTGTACTGGTTCCTTGCTAAGGGTCTCAAAGAGTTCTCAAGCTTCTACTATTAAGTTACAAAACATACCACCACAGCCAACATCAATCATATGCCTAGTTTGGTCATTTAATCCTTCATAGAAAGTGAGCACTATTTGCCATTCCACGACCCCATGATGAGGACACATATAGAGAAGATCCTCGAGGCGACTCCAACTCTCTTGAAGAGGTTCATCCGGAAATTGATAGAACGTTAAAATAAGATGTCGGATTCTATTCGTTTTGCACCTTGGGAAGTACTTCATGAGGCTTCCTTATAGTTGACAATTTTCTGGTTTGTGCTTTATCACTTTTCTCCTTTTGTCTCTTTTGAAGAATCGTAAATTATAATTTTCTGGCTTTCAGTAGCGGCAAATCGTCTTTTTCGCTCAATCATTTTTCTTATTACTTTTTGAGTATATTTTGACAAAGATTAACACTTAGGCTCTAATTTACTACTTATCCTTAATATCTGCACATCAGTAACTCGTTAGTAGCAAACTAAGTCCTAGCATCACTAAGTTAAGGGTAATAAAATGATAAATTATGTGACTGATCACTAGTGTACTATTATAGTTTAATATTTTGAAAAAATCCAAAAAGATTTAAAGTTTATAGGCACCTTCACTGAAAACCTTCAACAGACAACTCCCCACTAGGGATCACCTAAGGGTTTAAAGGCTTGTTGCATCTGCTAAATGCAATCGTGCTCCCTACAAAAGTGGCATTCATTTATTAGTTAGGAATATATATATTTCTCATGTTTGCTAGGGACAAGCAAAACTCAAGTTTGGGGGTGTGACCAGTCACATATTTACCATATTTGTACCCTCATAGGAGCACTAAGCTTCATTAGATAAATGAAGTTAGGTATGGCGTTAGCTTCTGCATTGCCATAATTTTGTACAGTCGATTGAATCTTTTCAGATAAAATGTATAAATATTACAAGCATAAATTATAAAGTGTCATTTACATTGTATAAATGTCTACAAAGACAAATTATACAATTTGAAGTTTACATTAAATAAATCTTACAGAAAGAGGAATAACAACAAATTTTAAGTTTATATTGGATAATAACAAATTTAAGACAACGCTTCAATCTCGCCACCCACATCCCATTTCTCTTCGACGTGAGTAGGGGGTGCCCAATCTCGGCCCTGAAACAAAGTATGTTAGCCTGTGTAAATGTGAGCTGAAAGCTCCTATTGACACCCTCAACGTACTTCATCACAAAAACCCCACAGTCAACCATTTTTTCGTGTGGTACTTTTTTTACACCCATACACTTCCAAGAATATTTCCCATAAATTGCATCGGTTGCACCATACATATGTAAAAGGGCTAACAAATACTACGTCTGGCAAAAAAATAAATGGACAGATGTTACACATACATTCAAAATATACAGGGGCGCTGACGCCCTGAAAAAGAAGAGTTGTCACATCAGAGTCCAAGCGTCAACGCTCTGCAAAATAAGCGTTGACACTTCGATGAAGAAGTACTAGAGCATCGTCGGAGGGTGTTATCATTTTGGTTTGAGAAGTGCTCCACAGGGTCTTCAATCTTACCAGGGTTTTGATCTCGTTGCAAAATTTGGACATCAGAGACTTATCCAGGCACGGATCCAAGCCAACGACCATAGGGATTGAGGAGGTGGCATAAGCAAGCTCCTAGTGGAGTGAATGGTCGATATGAATTGGAATAAATATTGATTTACAATCCATCACTGATAAGGCGTGATTCCTATCGAAGAGGAAACGCCACATTGGCTCCGTGCCATATTGCACTTCCAAAAATTTGGCGTAAACATTACACCATCCCCCTAAGTCGGTTGAGAGGTAAGTTGCATTCTCTTCATTATTCAGCTCAAATACTTTAAAGTTTGTGGTCATGCATTTGAGTGCCACAGGGGACATCCAGAAAGTCTTCTGAAACTTTTCAAGTTGCATGTCCTCCCACTTGTTTAGGACCTTAAAGTACATAAACATTATATGCATACGAAGGTTAAAATATCAATAAAATAAAGGGAAGTGATGCCTTTCAATGGGGAGTGTTAGTGCTTCAGTGTCGTAGCGTCGGCGCTTCTATGTGGAAGCGACGACGCGGCTATGGTGAAGCACTGACGCTACTATAGGGAAGCGTTAACGCATCTGTGTCAAAGCGCCAACGCTTCTATATGGAAGCGACGGCACGGCCCTGTTGAAGCGATGACATTGCTTTGTAGATGGCATTGCTATGTTGAAGCGTTGGCACTGGAACAGAGAAGTCATGTGATTAAAAATTACTAGGTCTTCTATGTCCATTGGTTCTTGTAGGTTGCGTAGCTGCTAGATGGTAATCTGTCGGCCCCCAACAGTTGAGATGACAGTCTTATGTTCAATTTCAAAAATAAGTTAAAATATAAGGGGATATACTTTACTACAATGATAAATGTGGTGAGGAGATACACTTACTCATTCTCACTATTAGGCTTTTCCCAAATAGCCTTCATATAGGCCTCCGCTGATACCGTGGGGGCCCCTGTTTTAGCCTATTGCAGGGATGAGAGACCATGGGTTCCTTTCTTTTAGCAAGAGTTTTAGGGAGAGTTTTAGAGGGAGGAATCACGACTGGGGCTTTACCCCGATTCCTCTCACTTCTCTTGAAGACGGTTAGGCCATCATCGTCATCGTCGTCTTCAGCTTGCACTGAAGACTTCTCCCCAGTGCATGATTGCGTGCAGGGCATCTCAGGACCGGAGTCATGAGACGCAATTTGTGGCGGTGGTGGTGGAGGTTGAGGTAGAGGTTGGGCCTATTCCAAAGGTTGGGGTTGGGTTGGGGCTGTTTCGGAGGTTGAGGTTAAGGCTGAGGCTGTTCTGGAGGTTTGGGTTGGGGTTGGGGTTGGGGTTGGGGCTGGGTAGGAGGTTGGGGCTAGGGTTGGGGTTGGAGGGAGTAGGAGGCTGGGGTTTGCTTTGGGTAGGAAGTTGGGACTTCGATTGGGGTGTGCTCTTCCTAGGAGGTTGGGCCTAAGGTTGGGGCATCGGTTTAATTTTGCTTTGGGTAGGAGGATGGGCCTGAGGTTGGATCCGAGTTGATGGTGGTTGATGCACAGCAGCAGATGAGGAGGTGGTGGCTGATGTCTATTTTAGGGCAGACCTTTTTCGTTGGGGGACAACTGTCGAATGTGTCCTAGTGAGCCCCAACAGGCTTCTCGCCATAGCGTTGTCCGGCAATATGAGAAAATAGACGTATTAATGAGTCACGAAATAAAAAATGGCGAAGCGTTGACGCCTCGTAAAAGAGACGTCAACACCTCGTAAAAGAGGCACCGCCGCTTTCATTTAGAAGCGGTAACGCTTCATAATCAAAGTCGTAACGCTTTCTTTTGGAAGCGATCTACTTCATACTTAAAGCAGTATAGCTTTCATTTGGAAGCATTGATGCTTCGAAATCGAAGCAATGGCGCTTCTACGTCGAAGCACTCTTATAATCTAGTGCATTAAACAAATAGCATACCTCCAAGATTTTTGTCAAGGTCGCCTTCAAAGATGATTGATCTATCAAGATTAGGTTGTTCTGCCGCCTCAGATAGTCCTGCTCCTTCAAGATCTGGGTGTTTTATTCCTTCAGTTTTTGATTCTTCTGTTCTATCTTAAGAACTTGTAGTCCGAAGTCATTAAAGCTCATGCTCCGCTCTCTAATTGACCTCTCACAGTTTGCAATTCTTGCATCGGCAGACTGCATCCATTTTTCAACAATCTATGTCCCTGGCACGTGCTTAACGACACTGGGACGATCTTCGTGGACTTAAGGGCTTTGGGAGCCTCTTCTTCTTCCTCGTCTTTATCTTCTTCTACTTCTTCTTGCTGGGCCGTTTATTTTGTGCTCGAAAAGGGGAAAATCAAACAATTATAGAATCTATGAATTGCACACACACCAAGGCAAATAAACTCACAGGCCTGGAAGTATTCAAGGCTATTTCAGCAAGTTTTAAAAGGATAAGTAAGGGTATGTCCACAGGGAAATATGGTCTAACTTTCAGCAAATCTCCAAATCCAGAGTGGATTTGGCACTCTATCCTAATCTAAGAAAGAGGAGAGGTTTTTGGGGTTTTGTCACTTTAACTACAAACTATAGAATTAAATGCTACTGATCCAGATCTAATTCAACACAGAGGTAACGGGAGATATAGAGGGGATGAAAAATCAAAGGATGAGAACAAAAGCTAGGGGTATTGGTCTCTCACTGAAAATCAAAGGAATCAATGGCAATGCTAAGATTTGATTTGCTACAATCCTCTTTTCTGGCTCCCAGCTTCCCAGGTTATCCTGACAGAGGTGAGGTATAAGATTCTAATCTCAATCAGAGAATTGAAGCAATCATAAGGCTATGATCTATCCACTTTAATGGTCACAGACCATCCTAGAGATTGTTCTGCTTTAAAGATCTTGAGTAGAACAGGAAAACCATTACAAATGCTGTAGATGTCAGGATATGAGACCCTCATAGGCTAGCATCTACAGGAATATCCAACCCAGGGAAAATAAATATGAAAAAGTGAAATATAGATCAGAATCACCTTTAAAATCTATAATTATACTGTCAAATTACGACACAATTGTGCTCAGATCTGTAATTTGTGCATCTTACAGTTCCTTACAATGCCTTTAAATCTCTCAATTTACAGCTTAAGACCTCACCCTAACTACTGAGAAGAGTTTAGCCACTCATGATTGGCTAAAGAGAGAAGGGAGAAAAGAGGAAAAAGGAAGAATTTTTGTAAAAATGGATCTCGCCCGAAGCTCTGGTTTTCTCAATTTCTGTATCGTCTCTTCTACATTTTCTCCAAGCTTTTATACTCTCCTCCTCTATCCTCAAATCCGTTTCAGCCAATCAGAATGCAAGGGAATAATTTTGTGATGCTGATGTGGCCGATTTCTCTTCTAAAAGCTCTTCTCCCATTGGCTCTCATCTGACAAGTACATGTGATATCGTTAGAGTTTCTGTGCGTGGCCCATTGTGTGTCTAAAATACTCTCAGGAGTCGCTGACATGCTTTAGAACATGTGCACAGGTTTCTGGCATGCACAACTGCTGAGGATAGAACTGAGAAATTCCCTAAATCGAGTGTCGAGAGGTTTTAGGATCCTCTCGACAGGTTCTGTTTGGCTTTACAAATAAATCGACAGGTTTGTAGACCTATCGAGAGGATTGACGACACTTGTCGATAGGATTGGCGATCATCTCATTCATCTCCTCGATAGGTTCTGGTCGATTGGTTATTGCAGATCCTGTCGACAGCTTCTTTTCATCCTCTCGAGGAATGTGCCCAACAGTTATCGACAGGATTGAATGCACTGCACGATGGGTTCAGTTGAACTTCTTGACATGTAAATCAATCCTCTCGATATCTTCTCATTTAGGCACCAAATCCTCTCGGCAGCTTAAGAGAACCCCTCGACAGCTTGATTTCTATGCTTTCTTGACTGGCACGCACTTCTAATGTGTTGTCTTTCATTTGTCTCACCCATAGTCACCTCTGGGTGGATCCAATCTTCATCCCTTGGCATTGTACTTGGTCTCACGTGCACCCAGTTGGGTTCATGGCCTTCAATGGGTTTCTCAAGCTTTGTGGATTATTGGAGTTTGAGCACAGGTTGAGGGTGCAGATTGCTTATCTGCCTTGTTTGCTGAAATTCCCCTATCATAGGTCGGCTCTCCTCATAGCATGTACACTTGAGTTCTCGAAAGGCTTACAAAAAGATAGATTTTCTATATTATTGACGAATAAAAAAGAATTAAGAAAATTAACATCGCTTCATTAGAAAAGCAGCGTCGCCTCTTTGGGAAAGTGAAATCGCCTCTTTTGGAAAGCTACATCGCCTCATTTTGAAAGTGATATCGCCTCATTTGAAAAGTGATATCGCCTCATTTGAAAGCGATGCCGCTTTGTTATAGAGGTGGCATCGCTTCGTTAGAGAGGCGGATCATGCAAACTACCTTATTCTCGAAGTCTTTAATGTAATCTTCCTCGTACTCTAATTTGTCTCCCATTTCAGCAGCCTTGAGAAGCGGTGGAGGCCTTTAGACCTCGTTGGGACGCTCTTCCCGTTCCTCTCGTATGCCCAAATCTGAGGAACAACATATCGATGAGATTTTTATGAACTTCATAGGAAATAAAACCTAAAATTAGATCAAGCATCAAGGATCAAAATAGTGGTTTCATTTTTGGTTTCGGACATGCCCGAAACCAAAAATTTGAACCGAAATTTCCGCCGAAAACTTGAATTTCGACAGAAAATTTCCCCTCCATACATTTTTTTTATCGAAATTTCAGTTCAAAATTTTGATTCAGTGTGGACGGAAACATTTTGACTGATAATTTGAATTATCGGCCGAAATTTTGAACCATGGTACACATATTGCCCTCAAAATTAGAGCACAACATTACCTGTAGGGCAATGGTGCAACCATAAATATTATATTATTACACATATTTTGTCCTATGGCTATTTTTTTATTTCTCTTCGCTTTATCGACACACTGCAGCTAGTGCTTGTACGTCAAATCACCCCATGATTATTCAATTAAATTTAGAATATTATCAATGAGAACGAGGTAGGGGTCGTCGAGGATGTAGTTTTTGTTTGGGAAGAGGACAATAGTGAGAACGAACAACAAACAGAACTTCAGGAAGTCATCGTCGGCACTCTCAGCTAGCCATTAATGGCATCGAGGATATGTCCCCTCTTTACAGGGTTAATGCCCCTGAAATACTTATTTCTAATTGTCTGGTCTTTGGGAAGGGACTTGGAGGGAGGGTAATGAAGGGGACTAGTAATTCAAAGACCAGTTATTAAGAAAAAATCAAGTGAGCGAAATCTAATAGTGTCCTTCCCAAAATTTTAGACATTTTTCCCAACCTTGAACTTCATGATGCAGGCCAGATGACCGTTGACGCTTTTCACGACCTTTGGTGTCAAAAAAAATTATCTGAAGACTAATTCTGAAAGCTGAGTTTTCCTATGTTTAGCTGCCTCGTCATAGATCGACCGACACTTCACAATGGTGCACTTAGTCGCTGGAGTCTTGAGAATCATCTTGAAAATCTATGAATTATAAAAAAAAGTTTAAAGAATAAAACATTAAAAAAGGAGCATCGTTGCTTACACATCATAGCGCTAGCGTCTCTTCATAGAAGCTCAAACTCTTCATTAAAGAAGCGTTAGCACTCCGTCCATGAAAGATGACGCCTCTGTCGTCCTCTATATAGCAAGCGTCATCACTTCCTTAACGAAGTGCTAACGCTTCATTAAAGAAGCGTTAGCGCTCCGTCAAGGAAGGGATGGCGCATCTATATAGCGGGGCTAGTGCTTTATATTTAAAGCAGAAAGAAAATAAAAGGACATTAATCATAATTCATAAAAAAGGGAAAGGAGGTCGTCGATTAGCTGTGCCTTCTTATTGCGCTCTAAAAAGAGTAAAATTTAGACAAAGATGAAAAGTAATTTGTGTGTGCAATCATGGGATTTTTTTTACGATCCCATCGCGACGATGCGCTCGCTAAATAAAATATTTAGAGTCGTCACCTGGAGCTTTTGGTGTCCCGGGAAACCTATATCAATTTTTATGAGCACCGAAATACTAAAAATATGACTCTGAATCCGGCCCACACCAAAGGTTCTTGGGTAGGGGCTTCGGTTATCGATTGGGAAGGTGTTAGGCACCCAATCAATCCGCTAAATGCGGTCACTACTTAAGGCCAAGTCTATGTGGGGCTGATTTATATTATATATATATATATATAAGGAAGCAAAATGAGCGGCACTTCCTCTTGCCCGAAGGCACACCGATCCTATTGAGACCTTCCCGCTTACCAAAATTTGGGCAGCGTAACGGCTCAATTCTAGGATAGAGGAAAAGCAAAGACGGTAGAGGAATAGAGGGGAGAGCTGGAGCTCTCAGGCCCTTGTAGCACCATTGGGGAGCCTTGCGTTGGCTTGCTTCGGTGAGCTTTTTGAAGGCTTGTATGGTATGGAATGGGGTTCTAACTCCTAAGGCTTGAGGCTAAGAGGTAGAGAAGGAAAGCTAGGGGATAACACACACCTAACCTAGAGGTTTTTAGGGAAATACTAAGGTCTAAAGGGACTTTCTGAATTCTAGAATTTGTATGCGGATGGTACACCAAAGGGAGAAAGATCTTCTCACTTAAGCTCTTTCTCTCTTAGGTAAAAATTCTCAACCCTTAAGCAAAATGGGTGGCTCTCTATTTATAGAGAAAGGGAGGATTAGTTAGGGGTTAAAGTCCTAATTGAGTTAATAATTAGGTAATAGGCAATCTAAGGTTTTTGTGATTTTCTAGAGCTTGGAGAAGAGGGATTTTGGTTTAATGGTAGATGATAGGGTGGTGACTTGAATGGCAAAAGGGTGATAACTTAAGCTAATAGGGTCACTAGGGTCCTAAAGAAACACACCCTAGACTTTGGGATGGTCCACAAGTCAAACTCCCAATGTCAATTTTGGCCATTTTTTGAAGGAAAACCAGGCCCAAACTGTTGGAAGTTGAAGACCCGTAGGGGCCCGGCCCGGTTTGCAATTTCTTGCACAAATTCGCATTTTTCAAATTGCCATAACGTTTTATGTACAACTCCAAATTAGGCGATTCTTGGCTCGTTGGAAAGCTGAGAAAGTCTACTTTCCAATGGTATAGGTCTTAGGTTAGGAAACTATCTATGCTAACTTTGACACTCCTCTTTTCATTAGTTATTTTGGTTAGTTCAAAACTGGCTCTATGGGTCCGGTTTTGCAATTTCTTACACAAATTTGCGATCTTTATTCTGTCATATCTTTTGATGTACAACTCTAAATTAGGCGATTCTTAGTTCATTGGAAAGATGAGAAGCTCTACTTTCTAATAGTATATGCCTTAGGTTGGGAAACTATCCATAAAAACTTTAGCACTCCTCTTTCTAATCGATATTCAGGGGGGTTCGACTCGTGCCCAGAAAGGGTTCTAATAAGTCTGGGAACGCTATGGTTGATTCCTAAGGGTTTGGGATTAGTTTCTAAAGGTTCGGGATAAGTTCTTAGGGATGTAAGGTGATTCCTAGGGGTTTAAAAAAATTTCTAAGTGTTCTATACATGCCATCAAAAGCTCGAAAGTGCACCTCTTTCGAAATGTGTTTTGATCAGGCCTTAGGCCAAATTTGGGTGTCTACAAATGCCCCTCTTTGGTATCCGATCACTAATGATCGAATGTCAAAGAAAATGAGACATTCGAAGAGGCCCAAGGTATTACTGACAGGTCTGCTACATTCTAAACGAACTTCAAACATCAAATGAGTAACACGGTGAGAAAACGAAAGCCCTGGTGTGCCAGGCTAAACATTCGTTTCTCGAGGTAGTCGATTCCCAAGCGCTTAACGACATTACTGGGCATAACCGAGGTGGAATGAGTTGCGAACTCCTTATAGTCAGGAAAGACATTCGCTTCTCGGGATGATTTTGAAGGTATCTGATGTTTAGAATTCATTCTGAATGCAACTACCTCGTGAGTAAGAGGGGTGATCGACCAACATTCAAAGATAGGCGCGAAGTAAACATACGCAAGGCTCCACAGTTTGTGTCCAATCCTACGAGGCGTTTGACGGCCCCATCTGACTGTTCGCGAGTGCCCCTACTGAAAGCAGGGCTCGAGGTCTTTGGACGAACCCATCGATCCCAAAGTTTATTTAGTATGACTGCCCGAGCAAAGTGAATAGTTATCACAGTACTTTTTGGGGAGGACGTGCCATTTTTGGAAGCATGCCCTAGATTAACATGACCTAGAGTGCCCAACTTCGACTACCTTAAACAGATCCAACTAAACATTGGGGTGTCGCTCGAAAGGGACATCTAATCCTGGTCTCTGCTGATAATGATCATAAACATCAATCAACTATGCATAATCATGCATCCATCAGGGGCAATAAGCAATAACAAAGGCGATGGAAGCCCCGACCCGGACCCAGCCGAGTACAATTTACGGGGACAAATGACCATCATATGGATACCCAGAGCAGGGCGTACACTTTACAGGGATACCGTTGCCCATACAGGTTTTAAGCCTACAGAAAAATAAAAGGGAAATAAACCCTTCTGAATGCATGGTTGCACATAGTTTGATTGACACGTAATCTCATTCTCAACAGGTTGGTCTCAACCAACAATTGACCTTTTCAAATGGAGAATCTGGAGCTTAAGACACTAAAGTTCATATGAATCTAAAACAGAGCGCTCAATGCAAAAATTTAGCAGTGGAGTCGACTTTATCAAAACATTGACTATTGACCGGGACCGACACCATTGCTCCCTCCTTAAAGCAGGATCCAAAAATTTGAGGTGAACCTCTGACTCGGGACTTTAGTATGGCATAGTTGTACTGCGGATAAAATATTGACATTTTACCGCCTTATGCCTGTGCGTCTCTGCGGGGGAATACAAATCTATTCTTCCTCTCTTTTTTCTTTTTTCAAAGATTGCTTTTTCCATTATTATTTTTTAAACAAGCATTATCTGGACCTCAAACCCCGAGAAGCGCACGCCCAAACAATGCATACCAAGAGCTCGTGCCTCCGTAATAGTTTGTGACAAAATTGAAGGTAACATACTCAAGTTCATGTAATATCAAAAAGACCTGGTCAGAATTGGGTGTCCACCGAAGGATACTCAATCTTGGCCTCCGTCATCAATGAAGTTACAAATGAACAACTATGCATAAACATGCACCCATTAGGGACGATAAGCAGCAAAGGCGATGGAAGCCTCGACCCGGACCTGCCCGGGTACAATTTACGAGAACAAATGACCATCATACGGATATCCAGATGCATGGCATATACTTTACAGGGATACCGCTGCCCATATAGATTTTAAGCCTACAGAAAAATAAAAGGGAAATGAACCCTTCTGGATGCATGGTTGCACATAGTTGTCTGACGTAGTTTCGTATTTGACAGGTTGGAATCAATCCAACAATGGATCTTTTCAAGGACGGAGTTATCCGGGCCTCAAACCCCGTAGGGCACTCGCCCGGACAGTGCAGACCAAGAGTCTACACCTCCAAAAATATCACGTGACAAACTTGAAGTACAAGGCACTCAAGTTCACCTGAAACCAAAATATGGAGCGATTAGGGCAAAGATATAGCAGTGGAATCAATCCGATCCAAGCATTGACTGTTTAACCGAAATTGACACCGTCGCTCCTACTTTGAAATAGGATCCATGGATCCAAGGTGAACCTTAGACCTAGGACATTAATTTTGCACAGTTGCATTGCCGGTAAAATATTGACATTTTACCGCATTGAAAATATGCAAGTGCGTAGCTGTGAGTAAAAAGTTTACAGATTTATAATTTTATTTATTTATTTATTATTTTATTTTTTTCACAATGATTTTCTGTCTCTTTTTTTTTTCTTTTTTTAATAGACCTGACATCGCTGGTGAGGTGCTATCTGATTTGTCCATCACCGGGACGTTGCCGACTTCAAGGCTTTGGATCGTTGTGATGTTCCTGCATATTCTCGAGAAAATGTCAATCCCTTTTTTGTTTATATAAGTAACAACTGCATCCTAATTAACAGAAGGAGAAACAAACTTTACCTATATTTTTCATTTTCAAGGTTTATATTTTTTTTTTGGATTTTTATTTTCAGAGATTTTTTGTTATTTTTCTTCATTTTTGAGATTGAAATATGATGTTAGAAATATGTACATGAAAATGAGTAGAAATATATGCACATTTTTTGGTATTTGGATTTTTCTTGATTTTTTTTTTTTTTTTTTTGGCTTTTCTTTCTTTACTTTTTTTTGGTGTGGTGCCTTAATCACCGGGTGAGATCTCAGATCCCCTTTTGAGCATGGTCGAACCCCTTTTCTAATGGTCGGGTTTTGAGGGAGTTTCCACAATTTTACCGACACCGGAACGCCAACCCCCTTGGGTCGAGTCAAACCTTTCTCCTTACCTTGGGTCATATGTTTGACAAAGCAGTTTCACAAAGGCAATTCTGGTCGGGGCCTGATTTGAGCTAATATGAGCGGTCCGAAAAAGGGGATCAGGGGGAGTAACCAACAGGGCTCCTTAAGCATCAATCTTCTCAATCAGTCCAAACCTTTTCTTTTCTTTTTTTATCTTTTAGCCCATTTTTTACTCACAACGCCCAAGGTGGGTTCGTCGTGCCCATTTTGCCCTCTTTTTACCCGTGGCGCCCTTTCGGGTTTTCACCACGTCCATGGGTTTAGCTCTCTTACCCCAAGCTCCCTTTCAGGTTTTCACCTGGTCCGCACAAACCCGCTATTTTTACCCGTAGCGCCCTTTCAGATTTTCACCACGTCCATCTTTTTTTGAGCTTGTACTTTTATTTATTTTTTCTTTTTATTACTTTTATTTTTCCTTTATTATTTTTTTTTCAAAAGCCACGACATAGACGTCGATTCCGTCATAGCCGGCTAGATAGGGTTCGGGTGTCGTCTCACAACTCGGCTTGTGTTGACTTAACAGATGTTATGACTGCTTGTGAACCTAAAAAGAGGGCTTTCTTCAGGGTGTAGCATGGCCATAGGTCAGGTTAGGATTTGAAGGTATGCTGGGCTGAAAAAGTATTTCCTTGATACGGCTTCAGTTTTCTCAACATACTTTCTTCCTTGGGGATCTTACTGTACATGCCCCATAAATTTTGTTCTTTTCGTTTTATTTCAGGCAATCTTTTTTTTTGAGGTTTTGCTTTTCGGATTTTTTTTAGATTTTGATGGTAATTTCACTTCTCTTTTTTTATGTACATACACACATTTTTTGGGAAAGAAATTATTGAAAGAAAAAGGCCCAGGCTCAAATGGGGTAGTAAGAGATATCATCATTTTTGGGGATGTTTTTTGGCTACTGTGCTTCAAATGATGGCCTCTTTTGGGTGGTTCTTAAGCAATCACGTATCTATTTCATCAATACTTACCTTATCGCGATAAACTAAGAGTAGAATCGTCGGACGTATCCAGCGTTGATGGGCTCAGGAAGATGATCTCCGTCCATGGTGGCGAGGTGGATGGCGTATCCCGGTAGCACTTCTCGGATGACGTAAGGTCCTTCCCAGTTTGGTTTAAACTTTCCTCTCAGATCAGCATGGAGGGATGGGAAGATCTTCTTCAGCACAATGTCTCCTACCTTTAGACCTCGACCGCGGACACGTTTATTGTAAGCGCGTGCGATTCGCCCCTGGTAAACTTGAGTGTGACACAAGGCTAGGAGTCTCTTCTCGTCTAGTAAGTTCAGCTGGTCAAAGCAGGATCTCTCTCTTTCTGCATCGGATAAGCCTGATTTCATGAGGATTCGGAGTGAGGGTACTTCGACCTCCACTGGTAGGACGGCCTCGGTTCCATACACTAGGGAGAATGGTGTTGCCCCTATAGCGGTACGGATCGATGTTCGGTAGGCCCACAAAGTAAATGGCAGCATTTCGCTCCAATCTCGATGAGTGACGACCATTTTCTCAAAGATGCGGACGACTATCTTGTTCACGGCTTCCACGGCTCCATTAGTTTGAGGCCGATAAGGGGACGAGGGATGGTGTTTGATCTTGTATTGCTCGCAGAAGGCTCGGATGCGCTTATTTGCAAAGTTTGTGCCGTTGTCCATGATGATATCTTTGGATACTCCAAATCGACACACAATATTATTCTTGACAAACTTCTCGACGTGACTGGCCGTGATGTTGGCATATGACGCCGCTTCTACCCACTTGGTGAAGTATTCAATGGCGACGAAGATGAACCGATGTCCATTTGATGCTTTCGGATTAATCATTCCAACAACGCCCCAGGTAGCAAATGTCCAAGGAGTGGTTATGTAGTGAAGATCGATGGCAGGAGCGTGTATCAGACTAGAGTGTTCTTGACACTTGTAGCATTTTTGAACATGTTTTCAACAATCCGATTCCATGGTGGTCCAAAAGTATCCCTGCCGTAGGATTTTCTTAGCGAGCATGTGACTGCTGACGTGGGCTCCGCATACTCCCTCATGGATTTCTTTCATAATATTGACCGCTTCCCTTTCGGTAAGGCACCTGAGCAAGTTGTTATTGTAGGATCGCTTGTAAAGGTATTCCCCACAAATGACGTAACCTGCCACTAAACGTTGAATGGTTCGCCGGTCTGTCTTGGACGTACCCTCAGGGAAGGTTAGTGTCTCAAGAAAATTCTTGATATCTGAGAATCAAGGTGGCTCATCATCAAGCTTTGTAGGTTCCTTAATCTGGAGGCAGAAGGCCAGCTCATTCCTCTGTTCGATCATGATCGGCTTCATCTCAGCACCATACGAGATTTCTATCATTGATGCCAACATTGCTAGTGCGTCAACAAAGCGATTCCTTATTCGCGGGACATATGAGAATATCACGTCTTTGAAACAAGCTATCAGATCCTCAAGGTGCTCATGGTAGGGGATCAATTCTTGTCTTTCGTCTTCCAATCTCCATTCGTCTGATATATGATCAACTGTAAATCGCCGAACACTCGAAGGTGAGTTACATTCAGGTCCAATGTCAATTGCAGGCCTGTGGCACAAGCTTCGTACTCAGCCATGTTGTTAGAGGAAGGGAAGTTGAGCTTGATAGAGACTGGTACGTGGGATCCTTTCAGCGAAATCAAAATGGCGCCGACTCCCTGACCCTCATCATTGGCAGCCCCGTCAAAGTTCATTACCCACGATTCTTCTACTTCTTCGATATCGTCTTCTGTCATGAACAGGATGTCCTCATTGGGAAATTCAGTTCTCAAAGGTTCATAATCTAACAAAGGATTGTCGGCAAGATGATCGGCAAGTGCATGCCCCTTAATCGATTTCTGAGTGACGTACATGATGTCAAACTCAGATAATAAAAGCTGCCATCATGTAGTACGCCCGATAAGAGTCAGCTTCTCAAAAAGGTACTTCAACGGGTCCATTCGGGCTAAAAGTAAAACGACTTGAGATAGTAAGTAATGGCAGAGTCTCTGAGTAGCCCATACAAGAGCCAGGCATGCTTTCTCCATATGAGAATAGCGCATTTCATAATCAGTAAACTTCTTGCTCAGATAATAGATGGCCTGCTCACTTCTTCCTTTCTCATCATGCTGCCCTAAGACACATCCCATCGAAACTTCCTTCATAGAGGGATACATCAAGAGTGGTCTCCCTGTCTCAGGTGGTACCAAAACAGGTGGGTTAATGAGGTAGCTTTTGATTTTATCGAACGCTACCTGACAATCCTCATTCCATTCAATGGGCAAGTTCTTCCTTAATAGCATGAAGATTGGTGTGCAGATTGGAGTGAGTTGTGTAATGAACCGACTGGTATATTGTATTCTGCCCAAGAACCCTCTAACCTCTTTTTCGGTAGATGGTGGCAGAATTTCTATGATAGTTTTAACTTTAACTGGGTCAACCTCGATCCCTCTCCTGCTGACGATGAATCCCAACAGTTTCCCAGACATAGCACCAAAATTACACTTCTGTGGGTTCAGACGTAGCCTATACTTTCTCAACCTCTCGAACAGCTTCTGGACGTTCACCAAGTGATCGCTTCGCTCCGGTGACTTAGCTATCATATCATCGACATATACTTTAATTTCTCTGTGCATCATGTCATGAAACAGCGCAGTCATAGCTCTTTGGTACATTGCACTGGCATTCTTCAGTCCAAATGGTGTGACTCGATAGCAAAAGGTTCCCCAGGGGGTAATAAACGATGTCTTCTCACGATCAACCTCCGCCATCCTTATCTAGTTGTATCCTGATAATCCATCCATGAATGAAAGCATCCCATGCTTAGCAGTGTTATCGACCAAGATGTCGATGTGTGGCAATGAGAAGTCGTCCTTCGGGCTCGCTTTGTTCAAATTACGAAAATCGATATCCATGCGGACCTTTTCATCCTTTTTTGGTACAAGCACAATATTAGCTAGCCACTGCGGGTATTTAGATACCATGAGGAATCCCACATCATGCTGCTTGATGACCTCGTCTTTGACTTTCAACATCCACTCGGGTCGGAGACGTCTCAGCTTTTGCTTAATCGGCTTTATATCGGGGTAGAGAGGCAACTCATGTTCGACCAAATCGATGTCCAGACCAGGCATGTCCCCATACGACCAAGCAAAAATGTCTTGATATGACTGAAGGAAGTCGATCATGCTTTTTATTTCCTCAGGAGATAGTGACATTCAGATTTTGGTAATACGAGGAATATCTTTAGCCCCTAGATTAATGTCTTGTTTCTTCGACAATTGGGGTAGGGCCATGCTCAAAGTCGGCAAACCGGTCATGGAGCTCATTGGGGAGCTCCTCTAAAGGGATATCCTCATCAAGACTCGTAACACCCACCTCTTCTTGTATTTCTACAGGAAAGGGGTTGATTTTACGTGGGACGGGTATTTCAATTAAGGTATCTTTTTGTGGGATTTTATTTGGAATTTTAAATGACAATGTTTTTGGATTTTGTACCTTTTTAATGTTTTTTGAATTTTTATTTTCTTCAATTTTTTTGAGATTTTTTATTTTTTTGATATTTTTGAGATTTTTGTTTTCTTCGGAGACAGACCTTTGGCAGCATGAGTCTGTGTATATACAAGGTATTGCCTGTCAAGGGCTCATCTCACTTTTTATAGGTTATTTTTTTAGAAAAACGGGTGCCAAATGTTAGGCCACCTCCGCTTTCAGGGTTTGGGGCAGAGATGCCTAGTTGCGTACCTGAGGGGTCTCTCCTTTACCTAATTAGATGCAGGGTGCTAACTGATATGGCTCCTTAGGGTCAGTTTCCATCATGTTAATCTCCATTTCATCTGAGATGATATCATCAAACGTTAGCACGGCTTTGTGGTGATTCACCACAGGGGGAGTTTGTTCAGGTACGGGTCATCGTTCCTCAAAGAGGGATACGCGGCCAAATCTATCTCCAGGCTGGGAAGGGTAATATGAGGATTGGTGGGGTGAACTGGTGTTGTAGGCTTGTGTGGGGTTAATCGGGTTTCCCCATTCCGTTCAATTTTCACAACCCCAGCACTTATGAATGAGTTCCTGATGTGAGGCCTGGGACGGGATTTTTTCTTCTATGTGGATCCCCTTGGCTTTCGCAGCTGCCGTTGTCCAGACCTTCTCCTTGGCCTCTCTTACCTCTTCTTCGGTGGGCTTATAACATAGCCCGAACCTGAACTTCTGACTGCCCTTAGCTATGATGGGCTCCTTCCTTCCTTGTAATCTGGGCCCAAGACCTCTTCCTTTTTTATAGCCCTACTTTTGGAGCATGGCTACTGCTGCTACCATGCCACCTCCGGTTCTTGGAATGATGCTCTCGATGGGCTCTGGGAGTATTGCCGACACCTCGTACTCGAAACTGTGGAGGTCGACGTCCTCAGCGGTGTGTGGTATATCCAACATATTGGGTTTTTCAACGCTATTGGCGGCCTTTTCTTTCTCACTGTGCCCCTCTCTAATGAATGTGATAATCTTATGCCCAGATGTAAATTTGAGTTTTTGGTGCAATGTGGAAGGTATGGCTCCGACTTTATGTAGCCACAGGCGCCCTAACAGCAGATTAAACGAGGATTTGATGTCCATTACTTGAAATAGTATGAAGAAGGTCATTGGCCCAATTAACAGCTCAAGGTCAACTTCTCCCATTATCTCTCTTCGTGTGTTATCAAAACCTCGAACCTTTGGTTTCGTTCAATTTACGTATTGCTGTCTACCCCAATCTTGGTGGCGGTTCTTAATGGACATATATTCAATGCAGACCCCTTATCGATTAGAACTAAGGGGATAATCATATTTTCGAACTCAAAGGTTATATTCAAAGATTTTCAGTGACTACCTCCTTCCTTAGGTAAATCGGTATCAAAAAATGAAATGGCATTTGGAGTCATCACTTGACCAATTATCTGCCCGACTTCATCGAGGCTAACTTGAAGCGATACATGCGCATTCTTTAACGCCTCCATTAATGCTTGAAAATTGAGTGGGACGTCATTAACAGATCCCATACAGTAATATGGGCGGGCATTCTTCTCAGGTGAGTCTCCAGTATATGTTCTCGACTCATTTTTTCGAAGGGGTTCACTGCGCTATTTTTCTTTCCTTCTAATTGGGCTTGTGTTGCTATCGGTGTTTCTGACTGCTTCGAGATCTTCTCGAATTGGGTCACAAAGTCCACTGCCCCTTCTCTATGGCTATCAGTGTTAACATCTGTTTGCTCATAACTCAGCGGGACCTGATGAGGATTATAGGTTAGTCCTGAGATCTGAAATGGTATAGCAGCCGGTATCGAAGGTACTTGCTTTGCGGGCTCAGAAGGTGTGGGCAACACTTGATTTACCTCAGTGATAGCCGGTTGAGGGGTAAAATTAGGCCAAATGGGGGTGGTGAAGCTTGAGGGTGGTGGTACTAAAGAAAAAGGGGCAACAGTAGGCCATTGGTAGCTGATAGGTGCTGGCGGGGGTTGGAGGTATGATGAGCTATCGGGTAATTAACAGGGGTGGTGGTGTATGGTTGATATGTATTTATATGCACATAATTACGGGTGTTGGTGATGAAAAGTAAGCCCTAAGATCTAAGGGTTCAACTCGTGGTGCAGTCGGGTTGGGGAAATAATCTGACAAATTTAGGGGTTCAATTACCTTGATGTTCCTTTCTTTAATATTTATTGATAATGGCGCCACATAACTCTCTCGATCACTGATGTAATCGGATGGGATAAACTCAAACTCCTCTTGCTTTTCTATCATTCCAACGGTGGGTCTGAGACCTGCTCCTCTGGTAGGCTGTGGGGGTAGTGACATCTGGTGGATATTCGTATGCTAGTTTGCTTGAGTGGGTGCAAGGGGAATGATCTTTCCAACATCGATTAAATCTTGGATCGCGTGCTTCAATGGAAAGTAGCGATCAGTTGGGTGACCCGGACCCTGATGGAAATTGCAATGAGTATTGGGGTCAAAATTATATGGAATTGGATTGGGAGGAGGTCGTGGTTGGAGAATAGTTATTAAACCCTTTTCAATTAATAATGAAAAAAGTACACTCAAAGATTGCCCCAAGGGCATAAAGACTCGATCATAGCAGGCTCTCCTCTCTGGGGTCATTTGCATTCCTTGCCCATTCCCTGCTCTCTATATCGGCTTAGTTCTGACAGGCGCTGGCTGTGCGGCTTGAAATTGAAACGGGGTTATATTGTTATTATGGGACCTGGTGTTGGCAATGTTCTGAACATCGACCCCTGTTCTCTTATCATTCCTTTATTCTGAAAACCTTCTAACCCTACTGGTTCCACTTGGTACATTTTTATTCAGGCGGCCTTCCCTGATAGCATCCTCGCATCGATTAGCATTCCTCACCAAATCAGCAAAGCTGGACTGCTGCTAGTATACCAAAAAGTTCAAGATCATTGGCAAAGTATTATTTGAAATCATTTCGATCTGCTCATCGTCAGGTATCCTGTTTCTGACCTGAGCTGCTAGTGCTCTCCATCACCCCAAATAGTCGTTGAAAGTCTCATTCGGGTTCTGGCTTAGACGGGCTAAGTCTGACTTACGCGGCTCAATGTCTATATTGTAGACATATTGTTCTTATATTGTTCTTGGAATAGGTGCGTTAGGTCCTTCCATGTCCTCATCACAGATGGTTCTAAAGATGTGAACCACCTCAAAGTCAGACCGATTAAACTCTTTTGAAAGACTTTTATCAATAGTCTTTCGTCCCCTCCATACTGGCACATGTCTCCATAGTAAGACTTTAGGTGCGCTATGGGATTGCCGGTGCCGTTGTATTTGTCGAAGGTCGGCATTTTAAATTTGGGAGGCAAGGGGATCTCAGCGAATAAACACAAATTTGTGAAGTTCGTGGCGTGGATTTCAACACCACTCATTTTCATTAACTGCTTCTGTATTTTGTCTAACTGTTCTTTCAGCTGCTCTGATTCTTTGGACACGGAAGCTGCTTTCTCGGCAGTTGATTGGACTTCACTTTGGGCTATTAGGGGCTGGGTAATTAAAGGAGGAAGGTTTAGGTTGGTCAATGCCCCAACATAGGCTCTATTGTTCCTAATCTCATCCTCTTCATACTGTTGATCGACATATTGTGCAGTGAGGGTGGGATTCTCATGCTGATGTTGCACGGATCGGATGGGAATGACATGAGCGGGGGTTGGGTGAGTCCATTGGGGATGAGGGAAGGTTTGTTGGATGATGGGATGAGTGAAAGTTAGATTTTGGAGTGGGGCCTAATAAGGCCATTAAGCATGGGGGAAGGCCTAAAACTGGCTTTGGGATGTTGGGATATGGGAGAGTTGGGATTGATGTAAGGCATGGGTTTGAGATGAGTATGAGGATTGTGAATGGGTAAAATTTTGGAAGAATTGTGAAGTGTATGGGTGTGAGGTTCTAAGGTTTTGTTGGGCTTGGGTTTGGACTATGAAGCCTTGGGAGGGTTGGGCTATGAAACCTTGGCCCTGATAGGTTTGGGCCATGGGCCATTGATGGATCTAGGCCATGGGCCCTTGATGGGTCTGGCCATTGGGCCTTGATGGGTCTGACCCATCGGGTCTTGGTGGGTTTGGCCCATTGGGCCTTTATGGGTCTAGCTCATTGGGCCTTGATGGGTCTGGGCCATGGGCCCTTGATGGGTTTGGTCCATTGGGGCTTGGTGGGTCTGGGCCATGGGCCCTTTGTGAGAAAGGGTGAATTGGGCCATTGGGCCTTGGGGCATGTGGGTTGTGGGGGTTTGGATGATGTGTATGATGAGGGGTTGATGGGAGTCATGGGGGAGTGAAGCATGGAGATTGGCTAGGGTATGAGATGGGTTCATGGATATGGGAGGTGGAGGAGAGGAGGCATTTTGGGAAGCCTTTCACATGGAGTAGACTTGGAACATCTCCTCCATCATGATCATGGAAGGAGGGTCGGATGAAGATGGATTTAAGGGGTGATGGGGTATAGATGGGATGGAGGTGGAGGATAAATTGGGCATAGCCCTGGTAAAATTAGGCATGACCCGGGTAAGTGATGGAACATGGGGTGGATTTGAGGGAAGAAGTGGGGCATTAGAAAATGAGGGTTGGTTGGGTATGTATGGGGATGATGAAGGATAAAGTGTTGGTGATTAGGAAAAATCGGGCATGGCCCCAGTAAAAATGGGCATGACCCGAGTAGATGGGGAGATGTGTAGGGGGTTGGATAAGGCGGAAGTAGTATATGTGAATGAGGGTGGATCGGGCCTATATGGGGAAGATGGAAGATGGGGCATAGATGTGGATGTAGGAATTTGGGTGGATGAAAAATAGGGTATGTTGGGTGGATCTTGAATGGGTGAGAAAGGGGAAATAGGCATGGTTTGGGTAAAATATGGAGAATTGGGAGATGGATTTTGGATAAGTTGGGAAGTGGTGGATGGAAAAATAAGGGCGCCAAAGGGGCCGGAAATGGCAAAGGGTGATTGGGTGAAGGAATTGTTGGTTAAAATTTCTCCCAAATGGGAATGGGTTGGAGAATATGGCGGGGATGAATCAAGATCGGCAAAAGCCAGGTCCACTACCCACGACATCGTTTGTTGGCGGGTTGGGTACAGGTGTCTTGGATAAGGCCCAAAAAATTTCCTCCTCCTTCCCCTACGGGATGATGGAGGGCAAGATGATATCGTTATGCCGGCACCACAAAGACTCTAGTTTTTAGGTTATTATTATTATTTTTTAAAAAAATTAAATTTTTATAAATGAAAACAAAGGTTCCGAGGCCCTGGAGTTCTCTTCTCGGGTGGCTTTCGTACCCTAATTTAGGACCCGCGGCGACGATTTTGAAGCACTTCGAAAAAATCAAAGGAAGACCTTTGATCTATTTAAGAAACGAAAATTGATACAAACAACCTGATCCCCCGAGATGAGTCAAAGAGAAGTCTCCTTCTTTTGACCGGCGGAGGCGTATTAGGTGTCGGGATGGCGGGGCCCAAACAGAGGCACTAAGACGCTAATCGGGGGACTCGGGATGTGGAAAAGGCCACAGATCCGAACTGCTAATGTTTAAAACTACACAGCAGCAACTTCAATTCG
Organism: Chloranthus sessilifolius; assembly: GCA_021018995.1. Taxonomy (NCBI): domain Eukaryota; kingdom Viridiplantae; phylum Streptophyta; class Magnoliopsida; order Chloranthales; family Chloranthaceae; genus Chloranthus; species Chloranthus sessilifolius. The sequence continues at coordinate 147,658,020 of CM037584.1, read as the reverse complement.
GAGTTGGTCTTTAAACCGGTTTTTTTGTGAAAGTTGGGCTTCCGGGAACTGACTAATTTTTTAGTGAACCGTTCTCTCCTCACCGAACCTAAGGGATGTGAGTCCGATATAACTCGTTAGCACGCTCCCAAGGATTTTAAGCTTTGTAGGGATGGGAACCCACCCGATATACCTCTAGCGTAAGCGCTTTCTCATATACTAGGTGAGCTGGAACTTTTCGGATCATTACCACTAGGGGCTGCCACCATACTAAGACCCGGGTAGTTGTATGTGTGCCTAAATCCAACCCTTTGAAAATCTATCCCGTAAAAGTAAATTAATTAAGTTCCCTATCTTGGTTTAATTTTAAAACTTTTCAAAGTTTTTTTTATGGATGTTTTTGTAAGTTCAAAGAACGAGGGTGATGATCTCGTGCCGCCTCTACGAGCCGGCGTCCACTGTTAGCATATGATAAGAAATAAGGAAAAATGACGGGCCAGTCAAGAGATTAGGCGAAAAATATAAAGTGCTGAAATTTAAAGCCGAATCGTAAAGGTAAGTAAGAAAGGTGTCAGTCAAGTGATTAGGCAAAAATTGCTGAAATTTAAAGCCGAAACGTAGGGGTAAGTAAAAAAAGTGTCAGTCAAGTGACTAGAAAAAAATTGCTGAAATTTAAAGCTGAAACGTAGGTAAGCAAGAAAGGTGTCAGTCAAGTGACTAGGCGAAAATTGTTGAAATTTAAAGTCGAAATGTAGGGGTAAGGAAAAAAGGTGTCAGTTAAGTGACTAGGTAAAAATTGCTAAAATTTAAAGTCGAAACGTAGGGGTAAGTAAAATGATGTAATTGGAGGGGTGAGTAAAAAAAAGTAAAAAATGCACTAAAAAATAGCAATAAAAGGTTAGTAAAAATAAAAAATAAATGAGCCAAATTCAAGGGGAAGCTCTACTAGCTACTCCCCAGCAGAGTCACCATCTGTGCAACCATGGGATTTTTTTGACGATCCCATCGCGATGATGCGCTCGCTAAATAAAATATTTAGAGTCGTCACCCGGAGCTTTTAGTGTCCCGGAAAACCTAGATCAATTTTTATGAGTACCGAAGTGCTAAAAATATTACTTTGAATCCGGTCCACATCAAAGGTTCTTGGGTAGGGGCTTCGGTTATCGATTGGAAAGGTGTTAGGCACTCAATCAACCCGCTAAATACGGTCTCTGCTTAAGGTCAGGTCTATGTGGGGCTGGTTTATATATATATATATATATAAGGAAGGAAAATGAGAGGGACTTCCCCTTGCCCGAAGGCACACCGATCCTATTAAGCCTTTCCCACTTGCCTAAATTTGGGCAACGTAATGGCTCAATTCTAAGATAGAGGAAAAGCAAAGAAGGTAGAGGAATAGAGGGGAGAGCTGGAGCTCCTGGGCCCTTGTAGCACCATTGAGGAGCCTTGCGTTTGCTTGCTTCGGTGAGCTTTTTGAAGGCTTGTATGGTATGGAATGGGGTTCTAACTCCTAAGGCTTGAAGCTAAGAGGTAGAGAAGGAAAGCTAGGGGATAACACACACCTAACTTAGAAGTTTTTAGTGAAATGCTAAGGTCTAAAGGGGCTTTTTGAATTCTGAAATTTGTATGGGGATTGTGCACCAAAGGGAAAAAGATATTCTCACTTAAGCTCTTTCTCTCTTAGATAAAAATTCTCAACCCTTAAGCAAAATGGGTGGATCTCTATTTATAGAGAAATGGAGGATTAGTGAGGGGTTAAAGTCTTAATTGGGTTAGCAATTAGGTAATGGACAATCTAAGGTTTTGTGGTTTTCTAGAGCTTGGAGAAGAGGGATTTGGGTGTAATAGTAGATGATAGGGTGGTGACTTGAATGGGAAAAGGGTGATAACTTAAGCTAATAAGGTCACTATGGTCCTAAAGAAACACACCCTACACTTTGGGATGGTCCACAAGTCAAACCCCCAATGTCAATTTTGGCCATTTTTTGAAGGAAAACCAGGCCCAAACTGTTGGAAGTTGAAGACCCGCAGGGCCCCGGCCCGATTTGTAATTTCCTGCACAAATTCACATTTTTCAAATTGCCGTAACGTTTTATGTACAACTCCAAATTAGGCGATTCTTGGCTCGTTAGAAAGGTGGGAAAGTCTACTTTCCAATGGTATAGGTCTTAGGTTAGACAACTATATATGCTAGCCTTGGAACTTCTCTTTTCATCAGCTGTTTTGGTTAGTTTGAAATTGGCTCTATGGGTCCGATTTTACAATTTCTTGTACAAATTTGTGACTTTATTCTATCATATTTTTTTATGTACAATTTCAAATTAGGCGATTCTTAGTTCGTTGAAAAGATGGGAAGCTCTACTTTCTAATGGTATATGTCTTAGGTTTGGCAACTATTTACAAAAACTTTAGCACTCCTCTTTCTAACCACTGTTCAGGGGGGGTCGACTTGTGCCCGGGAAGAGTTCTAATAGGTCTGGGAAGGTTATGGTTGATTCATAAGGGTTCAGGATTGGTTTCTAAAGGTTCGGAATAAGTTCTGAGGGATCTAAGGTGATTCCTAAGGGTTCCATAGATGCCATCAAAAGCTCGGAAGTGTGCCTCTCTCGAAATGTGTTTCGATTGGGCCTTGGGCCAAATTTAGGTGTCTACATTGTGAATTTTTAATTCATAAATTTTCCGCCTCAAATAATCTTTTCGAACAGTAATAATGGTCATTACAACCCCCAATGTCAAGCATCGTATCCCTAGCCGCTTTGCACCGCTTCACTTTTCAGATTCTAACAGCGATAACTTAGGGTTAAAACGAGGTTAAATGATTAAAATACAAAACGTCACTTCAGCCAAAAAAATACTACATGGCATGCCTATATTAATGAGCGCTGAGATATCTCTACACCCGAGCATAAAGCCCTTGGCCATATATATATATATATGAAAAGGGGTTGGTACCCATAAGGATAGACTCATGACTGTCAAAGCAAAATGATTGTTCATATTAGGAGTGGCCTTACAACAAACTCAATGTAAGATTTGGGCAGTCTGATCCCTGCACTAATCTGGATGGTTATATTTTTCAAAAAGTAAGATTAAAATGCACCAATTGGGAACCAATCCTTTTTATAGGCGTGATTCTCTGGTATCATTGATGAGCTACTTAGGGTCTCCATAGGTTCGGCCAAGTCGAGTTCAGGCCAAGCTTTAAACGGGCTGATTATAATCAAGCTTCTTGAATTAACCTATACTCGGCCTGATTACTAATCAGGTTGTGCCATCCCCGGCCTACTTACCTTAGCCGATACCCTTTGTATGATAGGATGCGATCAGGCAAGTCGCCAGCTAGCTCGACAATTTATATACAATTTCATGAAATAGAATCAGTCAAGTCAGGTTTTTATTGGTATTTGGTCATGGTGCCGTTAGGCACAACCGATATTATGGAGACCATCTAACCCTTGTTATCATATTTTTATATAAATTGTATTTATAATATATTATATTAACTAATATTTATTTGAAATATGTTTTTGGAAACAAAACTTTGTAAAACGCTAACAGAGTTTATTGTATATTGATGACAATATTAAGATGGGCCGTTTCTCTGATTGAATGCACATAAATCCGAACATTAGGATTTTGGCTATAAAAGAAGGCCTTTGTGCCATGAGCAAAATATCAAAAAACAATGAGAAGATGTTCATTGAGAAATAGTGCCTATTCGATCAGCGATCACCAGTTTCGCGGCATCGCCCTCTTGATCTTGCGATCAACCGTTGACAATGATTCATACCTTCTCTTGTATCAAAGCTTGGTTCATCATCATTATCGTAGACGAGCAGCGCCGATCTCTTCTCGGCGAGGTAGATCTGTAAAAGGTAACCACATCACCATTTGATCGTCCGATCATTCCCAGCGCATCAAGATTATATCCAAGTCTTAGATCAGATCTAGAACATCACCGGAAATTTATTTATTTTCATCAAAGAACACCAACGTCTTCTGTTCACCGCCATTCAAGCTCCTCAAAGAAAAGCTCCTACTTTACCTATTGTTTTCCTGAGAAGAAAGGTTTTTTTTATAAGAGTCTTTTATCGGAAGGAGAGAAAGTTATTACAAAAGACAATACAACACAGTTCTCGAGTGGTGGTCCTTGTCAAACCAAATCAATATTTTTTGGGAAATTTACCTGATCGGCCCTGTCAGATACGCCTTTTACGTCAGAAGCCCTGTAGTTTCACTTTTACCCAGACAAACCCGCTCCAAGCCTAGCCGACCCTAAGGAGAGTAAAAGGTCCAAATTACCCCCTTCTATGACCTTCTTTAACCAACAAAGCATCCTCTTCTTCCTCATTTTATCCTGCAAAAAAGTTAGAGGTGTAAAACCCTAGACGAAGTCTCCTTACTTAGTCTGATCTGCTCTGATCTGCTATTTCGAAGAAGAAAACAGAGGCTTGGGAGAAGAAGCCCCTGCATTTCTTCATTGTGGCAAAAAGACCCTGAACTTTGTCTTTGCGACGCGAGGTATCCTACTTAAACCCCATTTTCAGTTTATTAGTGTCTCTTAGTGATGCAGTATCTCCTATTCGTGTAGTATATGAAAGTTCTTTGTATCCTTCGATCCATTTTTTTAAAAATATATATCGATTGGAGTCGATGACGATTGTATTTGCAATCGATATCGATTGTATACACAATCGGCATCGACTCTATATGGAGTCGATATCGATTGTATTTGCAATCGATATCGACTCTATATGGAGTCGATGACGATTGTATTTGCAATCGACTAAGATTTATAGTTGTCTTTTCTCTTTTGTTTCATCAGTCTTATGACCCTTCCTTTTCATTCTTAAACAGACGATGATGGACGTGAGGATTCCTCTTCTTTGTCATTATGATGGCCTTCTTGTAAACAATGATGGCTTGTATGAAGGTGGCCGGCGGAGGCTTATTAACATTTCAACTGAAATTTCTTATGAACAATTAATATATGCTTTGTCCGGTTTTATGGCGGATGAAACAGTTTCCACAAAGTTTCATATGAAGATAGTGAATATGCCTGTGGTTGCCGATATTTTGGACTCTGATGATTTGGCTACATTATTTACGTTTTATAAATTCGGAGTGGACGTCATAAAAGTATTCATCATTAAGGAACCGTCATCCTTCCCAGTTGAAGCTGAACAAGTAAATCTCGGCGGGACTGATTTTGTGACTCATTCATTTCAGCCATGTAAGTTTGAGGATGAAACTGTATACGATACCGTCTCGTTAGGCGATGACGGTTATATTGCGGTGAACGATGGCAGAGGAAAAGCAACATTTGATTTAAACGATGCTCCGATTGAATCGTATGATGACCCAGTAAAATACATGCATGGGTCACAACAATGTAGTCAATGGTTAGACTATACTTCAGAAAGGGTGGTGGATACCGACGATTTCAGTCATATCTTCCCCGGTGGATGGACAACTTGGTTTACTCAAGACTTATGTTCTACCATGCCATCGATGGGAATTACCAAAGTAACTCAACCCCATGTCCATACATTACGAGCACCCTTCTGAAGGGCCTAGCCAACCACGCCATTATCCATTCTGTGAAGGATCCGGTCAATCACATCAGAACCCCTTCGATGAAGGATCTAGTCAACCACCCGAGAACACCGCTAGTGAATGGCGTAGTCATCCTCAAGCCATGAATGAAGATACCTTAGAAGAAGAATATGAAGGCGAACCGGATGGGTTTATCAAAGAGGATTCGAAAATTTTTGTGAGACATTGACAATCCCCTAGTAGACAGAGATTACGAAATGTCAAAGACATCGGGCGACTCCTCCGATGAAGAGGTGGAAACTGAATATCGGAATTGGACGTTTTAAATTGGAGAGATCTTCCGAGATAAACAAACATTTCAAAGAACATTGAAAGAACACGCGGTGGAGAAAAACTTTCAAATTCGGCCTTTGAGGACCGCTAGTTATCGAGTGACAGCCGGATGCTATGAACCCGATTGTTCGTGGCGAATACATGCTTCTAAATTGACTGGGTTCGATTCTTTCCAAATCAAGATATTCAATAATACTCACACATGCGGAGCCGCTAAGATCGGACCGCACAGTCACCGTAATGCAACAATCTCCTTCGTAGCGAACTATGTACGGGATAAACTTATGGAAGGATTCGACTACACACCGGCGTCGATAATGTTTAATATTGTAAAAGCTTATAATGTGCAAATCTCATATGCAAAAGCTTGGAGGGGAAAAGAGCTTGCCCTTAATGATATTAGAGGCAGTTGGGAAGGATAATTTGTTGATCTACCGGCCTACATGAAGGAGATGGAGAGGATAGATCCTAATGTACAAACATCCTTTCAACTTACTCTTGACGATAAGTTTCAAAGATTTTTTTGGAGTTTTGGCCCATGCATCGGAAGCTACAGCAATATACTTCGTCGCATATTGCTTGTAAACGGCACACACCTACGAGAACGTTTCGAAGGGATCCTACTTATCGCCTCTGCGCAAGACGGTAATGGTCATATATTACCGTTAGCATTTGCCATGGTCGAGTTAGAAGAAGAGGATACGTGGATGTGGTTTCTTGAATGGGTAGGTGCGTTTGTGATCTGTGGGTTTAACGAAGATTTCGTATTTATCACGGACAGGTCGAAGGGTTTAATAAATGAGATGAAACGTATCTTCCCTAACGCATATCACAACTACTGCATGCGGCATATGACACAAAATTTGCAGCACAAGTATCCCAGGAATAATGTGAAGGGTCTATGGTGGTGCGCCGCGCGTACATATTCGAAAGAGAAATTTGATTATTTTATTAACAAAATGAAGAAAGATCCTGCTAATTCTCAGGCCGTAGAATATATTTTGAAAATAGATCCGAAGCATTGGGCACGCGCACATATGGAAGGAAGGTAGTACGATTCCCTGACTACGAATATTGCCGAAAGTTTAAACAACGTGCTAAAGATAGCTCGAGAGAGACCAATTATCGACTTAATCAGAACTACTAGAGAGAAAGTCGCCGATCATTTTCAAAAACGCAAAGAGATATCTGAGAAATGGACCACCCTTCTCTGCCCGAAAGCAGACACTCACATGAAGAAGGTGTTGCAATGGGCCGGTAGAAAGAGAGCTCAACCATACGGGCGCGATCAATTCCAAGTCAATTCCAGAAATTTCATTCATCACGTTGACTTGGAACATAAGACCTATAGTTGCCGCCGTTGGTACATTCATGGCTTGCCTTGCTCCCATGTCGTGGCGGCCATCAATCGAAGAAGTTACGACTACCATAAATTTTGTGAGAACGGGTTTTTCACCGCTTGCTTTAGACAAACATATGATGAGCAATGGGTTCCCACCCTCGATAAAAGTCAATGGGAGTTCCAAGCAAAGCAACTCCATGAAAATATGAAAGTGAGACCACCCTATTATTGCTGAAAGCAAGTTGGTCGTCCGAGGAAGAGAAGGATAAGGTCTAAGGGTGAGGTTAGGGCACTACAGTGTAGCAGGTGCAGTGAATATGGTCACAACCGCAGGAGCTGCACGGCAGTGGGACCGATGGGCTGACAGTGTATATTTTTAATAATGATAGATTGAATGTAAATGAGAAATTCAGAATCCATGTTTTTTTACTGTAATATAGTCTTTACCGATGTATCATAGAGTCGTCATCGACTGTATCCATAATCGATATCGACTCTATATAGAGTCGCCATCGACTATTTATAAAGTCGATATCGATTCATTTAAGAATCGGTATCGATTATGGATACCGTCGATGACGACTCTATATATAGTCGATCGTGATTACATAAAGAGTCGTTAACGATTAGTTATATAGTTGTTAGCGATTACATAAAGAGTCGTAACGATTAGTTATATAGTCGGTAGCAATTACATACAGAGTCGTCACCGATTATTTATATAGTCGATGACGACTATATATGTAGTCGCTAATGGCTGCTATTTCTACTTTTTAACTACAACTACATAAAAATAGTGCAATTATATTCAAAATAATTCATTAAGAAAAAATATTTCATTTACAATTACAAAAATATTAAAATACAACCACACTACTGCTGCTCTCCCTCCTTTTTATCGTGCTTCGCCAGTACTCCGCCATCGCCTGTGTATGTAGCCAGTATATGGCCAATTTCTGCCCTGATCCTATCTATATCTGATTGCGCGAAGTCAAATTTCTTCCCCATCATAAAGTATTCGACATACTTCACAACAAACACTCCACAATCACAGGAGTTGGTCTGTCGGGGGAGGACTTTGATCCGGCAGTCACTAGATGACCAAGGATAGTTCTTCTTTATTAGTGCAGCGGAGTCACCGTACGAATATAAAATCACGGGAAGGTATTGGGTCTATTTCGAAATAATAGAGAGGAGTGTCAGATATAACAATGATAAAAGATATGCTAAGCAAAATATCTTACCAGCGCCTGCAATTGGGACACATATCTTTCCTTAGAGGGCCTATTAAATATAGGGTCGACGATCATTATCGATCGTTCGACTACCTTTACGATCGCAAGCGCCCAGTGTAGTGGTTGTTCTGAATGTATTGGCATAAATATCTATAAAAAAGTAATATAATCTCAAAGGGTATGATAGAAAAATTAAAAAGAATAATTATAAAGAGGATAAAAGCATACTATGTTGCATTCGTGAGCCCACAAATTCCGAAGCTCATTGAAGAAGAAAGTTTCCATCAGCTTCTTTCCTCCGGTCTCTCTTTGTCTATAGACAGCCCACCGTTGAACTTGAACCTCGATCGACTGGTCGTATAATTTTTCAGCAAGCAGGAACTTGTTGAAATCTCTCAGTTCATAGCCCATGTACGTCAGCGCGGCAGGGTCCATAAGGAAGTTTTTGACCTCTTTATCAGGATGAATTTTATCATCAATTACTTCCAAATGTCTCAGGTAGGCGCCCATAACCTGAAACCAATGCAGTTAGATTAAAATATGCAGTTAGAGTTAAATACATAATCGTTATCGACTCTATAAGTCATTGATATCTATTAATTTGAGAGTCAATAACGATTACCTAAGCCATCGAAATCGTTATCGACTCTCTAATGAATCGATATCGATGATTTACAGAGTCGCTAACGATTACATAAGCCATCGTTAGCGACTCTAAAAGCCATCGATCTCGATTAATTTGAGAGTCGATAACGATTATGTAAGTCATCGTTATCGACTCTATAAGGAATCGATATCGACTCTTTTTCGAGTTGTCGACAGCTTTAACCATTCTTGATTTTGCCTACAGTATGTTAAACTTACAAAGTTATCCAGGTACTACGTTGCCGCCAGATATCTGAAGGATTGCACCACCAGCTTATACTTGCCGATAGTGTTAACATATTCTCTGCATAAAAAATGGCCAACTTAACTAATCTTCACGATAAATATATAATCATAAAGTTAAGTATTCAGGGTAGAATAACTTACTCGTCCTCCTTCAGAGGCTTGTTCCATATGTTTAGCAAGGAGCATCTTCAATAGACCAGACAGCGGTAATGGCCGCCACGTCCGGCTCAGCTCGTGATTGGTCCTTCGCTGGCCTTCTCGGTAGGCTTCTTTTCAGCCGCTACCCTTCGCTGTGCCTTAGGTTTGACGGCAATTACTTTGCTGAGTTTTTCTTACCTAAGTCTTAAGCGAGGCTCAGCTTGTTGGTGAGGCAATTGGGAAGAGGTTTCCTCTTCACCAGCAGGACCCTTATCAGTTTGAGTCTCAAGCTGCTTGTCAGCAACTGCCGTCACCTCATCAACGGGAGGAGGAGGAACATGATGCGCAGGAGCTGATGGTTCCTTATCGACAGCTGTGTCGCACACCTTCGATATCAGCTCCTCAATAGCCACATCCTGTACATCGAAATAATGGTGCAAAATAAGAATTAATTTTTGGTCCACATTTTAAAAAGTCCAAATCGATTTTATATATGATCGTTATCGTTTATATATATAGTCACTATCGATTTTATATATGATTGTTATTGATTATATATAGTCGCTATCGATTGTAAATATAATCGATATCGACTGTATATATAATCGATAACGATTGCATATATAATCGATATCGACTGTATATATAATCGATGTCGATTTATGTTAACAAAACTGAACATATAAAATCAGATTTCAACACATACCTTAGGTCTCGCCTCCAATAAATTTTCAAGGAGTTTTTTTATATTCGTCTGGCCCTTTCTGACCAAATAGTTGTAGTGATTTAACTTCTGCCACTCCGTATCCCTTGAATTCAGCCTCTCATTGAAGGAGTTGCATAGTTTCTCTAAAGAAGCGCAACGTTTAGCCAGGGCCTTATTCTCTCCCTCCAAATCGCTCACTCTTCTGGTGAGCTTCAAGTTCTCCATCGTCAAATGATCGACCATCCTCGTCAAAGGATCATTGGAGGTGGAGGGTTCAGCTGGGCTATCTTTCGCTGCCAGGCTCTCCTTGGTGGCCCCCCTAGTTCTTGGCCGACCCTCTCCCACATGGACGGGGCCCTTTTTCGAGAGGGGTTCTTCTTCAGACGTCGATGCGTCATCCCATTCTTCCTCTCCAATATTCTTGACCGAAATGTAATTTCTTTTCTTCTTCGGCCGCATCTCTTCCACAGCTTTCTTGGCCGGTTCTTTCCTCTTCCCCCCAACCTCCTTTTGAACCCGTAGATATTCTCTTAACACGGGTATCTCTAATTCAAAGCCCTGAGGCACGAGGGGAGCGCGAACCTTTTGAAAGAAAATGAAACATGTAAATAACAGAATAAAATGATCGTTATATATAATAAATCACTCTCGATTATGTAAAGAATCGGTACCGACTATTTAATAAATCGTTATCCATTCGTTAAAAAATCGTTATCGATTATTTAATGAATCGTTATCGACTACTTAGTAAGTCGTTATCGACTCTGTACGGAATCACTATCGATTGTTAAGGAATCGTTATCGATTCTTAAATGAATCAGTATCGATTCTGTAATGAATCGTTATCGATTCTAGAATGAATCGGTAAGTTGCTTTTTGAATTGGCAATAGACCTCATACCTTGCTGTCTAACATCTGTCCGCGAGTGTAACCTTTGATCCTTGACTGCGCCCTGTCCGACCATTTCAGCAGCCGTGGGAAAGGGTCCTTGAGGCCTAGCTGGGATGGCGATATATCGGGCAGGATCTCATAAGCCCACCATTGAAGTACACATATGCATCCATATGTGTTGTACGTCTTCAGGGCTTTATCCATCTCGGCGGTTTTTCTATTCGCCGCGCCCTTAATTATATACTCGATCAAGTCTTGGTAGACGTGCAGACCCCACGGAGTTCGGTTAAAGGTCTCCACATCATCGATGAGGTCGATGTGGTCTTCCGAAATCTGATGGTGGGACCCGGGGAAGAGAAATATGCACAACACAAATAGAAGGGACAACTTTAAGAAGTCCTCATCACTTTCCGCTCTCCAAATTGCAGCATCTATATGAGACCGGAGAATTTTTCCAGGAGGCGTTCCACGAAAGTATTTGTATCGAATGGTTTGTTCTTCCGATGGTTTAACGGATGGGGTATACTTTTCTGGGCCAACTACGGCAACGCCCAGTATCAATGCAATGTCTATCTTCCGAAGATAGACATCAGTCTTCCCAATTCGGAAGTGGTTTTTTTCAACCCAAAATGTCAACATCGCATCCACCACATCGGAAAGAAATCCCACACCCTTAGGCATTTGAAATATTCCACCAAAAACTAAATCTCTCAGTAACTTCTTCCGAGCTGACATTTTCATAGAGATTCGAAATGGCACTGGGTGAACACTTGGCAACAGCTCGGTGTATAACCATCTTGACAGCCTTTTGAAATGAACTATAATAAAAAAGAAAGGACTGAGCCTCATACTAACAAGGATAGTTTAAATATTGATGAAATGTATATATAAAACCTGTATCGATTACATATAGAGTCGTTATCGATTACATATGTAATCGATACCGACTCTAGATATAATCGATATCGAGTCTATATATAATCGATACCGATTCTATATGTAATCGATATCGAGTCTAGATGTAATCGATATCGAGTCTAGATGTAATCGATATCGATTACATATGAAATCGCCATCGACTCAATATAAATTCGCAATGACCTCAAAATATTTATTTATATAGAAATTACTTAATTTACTGACTCAAAAGATTTCATGAAGTCGTCATTAAATCAAAATGTTTCATTTACTTGCAAAATTTTTAATTACATTCATAATATTTCAATAACAATTAAAAATGAAAAGAAAATCTTGCAGCAACGTCCTAGGAAGATTCTTCGATAAAAGCGGTCCTCCGCTTCTAACCAAAATTTAGAAAGATGGATGAAGAGCAGGTGGTGGATGGGGTGGAGAGGCAGGTGGTTCCCTCTTAAGTTTCTTTTTCTTTCTTTTGTTCTTTTTCTTTTCTTCCTTCTTCTTTACCTACATCGATTACATATATAATCGATATCGACCCTATATGTAATCGATACCGACTCTAGATATAATCGATGTCGATTACTTATGAAATCGCCATCAATTCAATATAAGACTACAATGATCTCAAAATATTTATTTATATAGAAAATATTTAATTTACTAACTCAAAAGATTTCATGAAGTCGCCATTGCATCAAAATGTTTCATTTACTTACAAAAATTTTCAATTACATTCAAAATTTTTCACTTATAATTAAAAATGAAAAGAAAATTTAGGAAGATGGATGAAGAGTAGGTGGTGGATGGGGTGGAGAGGCGGGTAGTTCCGTCTTAAGTTTCTTTTTCTTTTCTTCCTTCTTCTTTTTCTTTTCTTTCTTCCTCTTCTTCTTTTCTTCCTTCCTCTTCTTCTTTTCTTCCTTCGCCAAAATCTCCATTACTTCATCGCATTTTCCCCCATGTGAACCGCAAAGGATCCGTTACGTGGTGGTGGTGGGTCCTCCCATACAGGCTCGAACTTGATTGGGTTATAGAAGGTTTTTTCTTCGTCGTCTGACATTGGGAAAAATATGGGCTGGTAGGGATGATAGGTGGTTTGCTAAGGACGAACTAAACCTGTATTTAAAGCTCCTAGATTGTGGAATACGAATCGTTGTATTAAATTTTCTCATTCTTCCAACCTAACTTGCCATAATGGTTTTACAAAAGGGTAGTTGGCAATAAATTGAACGTCGGCTGAGATAAATATAAAACCTCGTATGATTTATTATGGCATCGAGGGTAATAACTATAGGGAAATTAATTCATATGATGGGTATTAATTATATTCATAGAGAGTCGATATCGATTTGTTATAGAGTCGTCATCCACAATTTATATAGTCGATTACGACTACATATATAATCGTTATCGACTCTAAATGTAATCGATAGCGACTCTACATATAATCGATAGCGACTCAATATGTAATCGTTAACGATTACATATAAGATCGATATCGATTACATCTAAGATCGATATCGATTACATATGGGAAAACCTAAAAAAATTATGTCAAAATGTGCACCAAAGAGAGGAGAAAAAAAAAATCTATAGCGATGGAAGGTAATTTTAATTCTAACTTACAGATTTGGTAGCTTTAAGGTTGTAGATTTGAACGCGATCGTCGACGAAGCGGCAATGACTCTCCACCGACTTCGAACGAAAAAGTAAAATGAAAACAGTAAATGATTTGAAAAGAGGACAGCTATTTATTACTGTGGGGGTACTTTGGGCATTTCCTACAGGCGTGCCTCAGCTCGGCGCGCAGCGGGTTTGTCTGGGTAAAAGTGAAACTATAGGGCTTCTGACGTAAAAGGCGTATCTGACAGGGCCTGTCAAGTAAATTTCCCATATTTTTTTAATCCAAGCTAGCATTATCAATCAAATCCTACTTCACAACTAGCATTATCAGTTCACTTCAATATTATTTTTTAATCCCAAATAGCTAAGAAAAGTTGAGCCGAGCCGAGCCGAGCTATTTTGGATTTTGTGCTGCTATGATTTGGTGATGCTATTAACACTGAATTCAGTGTTTGTAACTCGGTATTTTCAAGAGATTAGAGTCGTTTCAACTCTAATTGAGGTGCCGTTTTCACCAGCTGATTTGTGAAAACTTTCAATTTAGCATCCGCACATTCTGAAGCAGCATCATTGATCAAGTCACTATGGACCGTTCTACCTGCAATCGCTCGGTATTGGTATTCTCTCGATTGATTTCATTCGAACCGGTCAGTCGTGTCTAAAATCTTCTTATTTAAATTTATTTTTTCATACATATATTTAGAAAATGACTTCTAAAATTGTGACGCATGAACTATCCAATACTGAAAAACTATCTAGTTTAAATTATCCAAATTGGAGACGTAAAATAAATCAAATTCTAAGCCCGGATAAGATTAATTATGTTTTAGAAAATGAAGTTTTTGAAAAATCATCATCCGATATTTCAAAGAATATTATGGAAAAATATAATAAATTGGTCGACGATGATAAAATTGTTAGAACTACTATTCTTATTTTTATGAATATTGAATTGGTTCGGGTGTTTGAAGAGTATAAAGCTGCTAAAGAAATGATGCATGTTATATATCAAAAATATGGAACCACTTTTGAAACATATATTCAACTCCTTTTACAAAAATATCATTCATGTAAAATGAAAGAAACAGACTCAGTTATCGATCACGTAAACAGGATGACCATATTGGCTAAGGACCTTGTCACGGCCGGTAATGAAGTTTCTGACCGTATGCAAGTCAATGTTACTTTGAACAGTCTTCCTGAATCATGAGAACCCATTGTTATTGGTTTGAATCACTCAGCACAAAATGTGACTATATTGAACCTCTCAATGCATTTGGGAATTGAAAAAGAAAGAAAGAATAAAAAGAAAAATAATACTAAACTTCTTCTCAGTGAGTCTCAACCTTCTGGATCTCAAATTAAAATAAATAAGAAAAATAACAAATTTAAGGAAAAGAAGAAATTTTTTAAAAATTCTAAGAATCAAAAAAAGTTTTTTCACAAACATCCCAAAGGAAAATGTTACACTTATCGAAAATTAGGTCATTACAAATTAAACTGTCCAGAAAAATCTAAGAATAACAATAATAATGGTAATAGGCGCGATATTTTCTGTGTATGTTCTGAATCATTGGTTGCAGACCATGATCTGAATGGTTGGTGGGTGGATTCTGCCTCTACACAATATGTCGCTAGGTGTCAAGATGGTTTTGTGAACTTCAAAGAGGTCAAAGTCAGCGAGCACCGTATTTATATGGGAAATGACGCATACTGTGACGTGTTAGGAATTTGTACTTTCAAGCTGCAGTTACCTAGGGATATTAATCTATGTTTGTCTGAAACTTTGTATGTACCAAATATGAGGCGCAATCTAATTTCTGTTCCTAAACTAGACAAAAGAGGTTTTGAGGTTAGGTTTTTATCTGAAAAAGTGTCAATTGGGAAGTATCGATGTATCATTGCTTGAGGAAGTAGGATGAACAACTTGTATTGTCTGAATGTGATTAATGAAACTTCTACTTCCGCCTACTTTGATGTGTCTATGAATGTATGTGATGATGGCCAATATCTATGGCACTTAAGACTCGGACATATAAATAAGAATAAAATAAAAAATATGTCTGATAAAGAATTAATTTTCAAACGTAAAAGGTTTAATTTACCTACTTGTGAATCATGTTTATCTAGAAAATTAGCTCGTAAACCTTTCTCCAAAGCTGAAAGATGTAAATAATTCACTCTGATATATGTGGGCCTTTTAGTGTAAAAACTTATCGACAAAAATATTATTTTGTTACTTTTATAGATGTCTATTCTAGGTTTGGTCACATGTATCTAATTGGTAATAAATTAGAAGCTTTAGATTTGTTCAAAGAATATAAAAGTGAGGTGGAAAATCAATTTCGATAGAAATATCAAAATTTTAAGAACAGATAGAGGAGAATTTACTTCTGATGAATTTAAAAAAATTTGTAGCAAATTTGAAATTAAACGTTACTTAACAATGACTTACACACCACAACAAAATGGTGTTGCTGAAAAATGAAATAGAACTCTAATGGAAATGATAAGATTCATGTTATCTGATTCTAATTTATCTAAATTTTTTTGGGAAGAAGCCTTAAGTACCGCTATGTATATTCTTAATAGGGTTCCAACCAAAGCTATAGAAACAACTCCTTATGAATTGTGGACAGGAAGAAAATTTGACTTAAGTAACTTAAGTAAATGAGGTTCGATTGCTCATGTGTTAATACCATATCAACTTACAGATAAATTAGATAATAAAATCATTAGATGTCATTTTATAGGATATTATGATGGATTAAAAGGTTATAGGTTTTATCATAAAGATAAGGGATTAATAGAAAGTAGAGATGCTAAATTTTTAGAATATTTAAACGATGATAACATTTCGCAAACTGAAAATATAAATCCTTTTGTGAAAGATGATAATCACTCCATTACAAATAGTAATGATTCTATACAACCAGTGAGCATAGAAACATTTGTACCTTATACTACTATTAGTGGTAAAAAAAAAACTAGGATTCCTCCATCCTACTTGAATGATTTTTATGTTCACTTAAATAAAGATATAGCAAACATTGACGTGGACCAGAGAGATGATCTTAGTAAATATAATGAAGCTATTAATTCACCTGAATCTAATAAATGGTTAAAAATAATAATTGAAGAACTTGATTCCATAGAAAAGAACAAAGTATGGGAACTTAGTGATTTGCCTAGTGATAGAAATGCTATAGGATGTAAATGGGTATTGAAAAAGAAACTAAAATCAGATGATTTAATTGATAAATTTAAAGCTATAATTGTAGCTAAAGGCTTTACCCAAAGAGAAGGGATAGATTATCATGATACATATTCTCCTATAGCTAAATTTATGTCAATTAGAATCATTTTAGCTATTGTTGCCCATTTTGATTTAGAACTATTCCAAATGGATGTTAAAACTGCTTTTCTAAATTGAGAAGTAAATGAAACCATTTTTATAAAACAATCAGAAGCTTTTGAGATTAAAGGACATGAAGATAAAGTGTATAAGTTAAAAGATCTTTATACGGGCTAAAACAATCTTCACGTAATGGTATTTGACATTTCATAGTGCAATACTTAAATGGGATATATGGTTAACAAATTAGATCATTGTGTATGTCTTAAAAAGTGAGAGTAGGTTTACAATTTTATCCTTGTATGTAGATGATATACTTCTTCCTGGAAATGATTTAGAAATAATTGATAACACCAAATCATAGCTTAACTCTCAGTTTGAGATAAAGGACATGGGAGAGGCATCTTATGTTCTTGGAATAAAAATAAATAAAGATAGAAAATCTCGAATGATCTGTTTAAGCCAAGAAAGATATATTGACATAATTTAAAAAAAAAAAAAAATGAATGGTTGTAATCCTTTGTCTACACTAGTGGAAAAGAGATTGAAACTCAGTAAAAGATTGTCCATGTGACGGACAAGAAAGATTAAACATTCCCTATGCTCAAGCTGTAGGGAGTTTGATTATGCTATGCTATGTACGAGACCAGATATCGCTTTCGCAGTAGGTCTTGTTAGTAGATACCAAAATAACCCTGGTATAAAATACTGGCAAGCACTAAAAAGAATTTTGAAGTATCTAAAGGATACAAAACATCTTAAATCATGTTTTCAATTCGATAAGCTTGAGGTTCAGGGATATTCTGATTTTGATCATGTTGGAGATAAGGATGATGGAAAATCCACCTCTGGTCATGTTTTCCTCTTTGGATGAGCTGTTGTTTCTTAGTCTAATAAGAAACAAGGATGTGTTGCTCTACATACTCAAGAAGCCGAGTATGTAGAGCATAAAATGTTTCATAAAAGATATGAAACTTGATATAACCGACAGGCCTGTGCATTTCTTTTGTGACAATAAAGCTGTAATTAAATTGATTGAAAGTTGAGCAAATAGCTCTAAGGGCAAACACATTAAAGTTCAATATCACTACATTGAAGATGTAGTAGAGACGGGTGAAGTGACAGTAAGTCATTTACCTTCTTCTGATATGGTTGCCGACCCTTTGACAAAAGGTCCAAGTATGAAAATATTTACAAAACATGTTGGATTGATGGGACTTAAGGATGCCTAAGTCAAATTGATTCCAAGGCACTTAATAATTTATTTATATTGAAAAAGAAATACTGTGATAGGCAAATCCGCTTTGACGAGTAAAACCTCATGATTGGGATAAATGGTGATGATGAGCAAATTCACTTTGGCGTGCAAAACCTCGTGACTTAGAAAAGATTTGTTGTGATGGGCAAATGCGCTTTTGGTGTGCAAAACCTCATAATTGGGATATGATCTAATAGGTAAATCCTAAAACGGCAAAAACTTTAGACATATCACGGCCTACACAGCCAAGTGGGAGATGTTGGTATTTGGCCATTGTGTCGTTAAGCACAACTGATATTATGGAGACCATCTCGAGTAAATCTCCATAATATCAGTAATAAACCCTTATTACCATATTTATATACAAATTGTATTTATAATATATTATATTAACTAATATTTAGTTTTAATATATTTTTGAAAATAAAACTTTGTAAAACAGTAAAAAAGTTTATTGTATATTGATGACAATATTAAGATGGGCCATTTCTCCGATTGAATGCGCATAAATCCGATTGTTAAGATTTTGGCTATAAAAGAAGGCCTTTGTGTCATGAGCAAAACATCGAAAAACAAAGAGAAAACGTTCATTGAGAAATAGTACCTAATCGATCGGCGATCACCAGCTTCGCCGCATCGCCCTCTTGATCTTGCGATCAACCATTGACAACGATCCATACCTTCAGTTCCAGCCGCATTTAAACAGGCCAATTTTCAATCAGGCTTTGAAAACTAGCCCATACCCAGAATGACACACTAACTGCGTCTGACCACTTACATATCTGGCCTGCCGTTCTCAGCTCATGCCTTGCTCATTGCAGGCTGGGCCGGGCTGAAACCCAGCCTGTTGAGATCCCTACGCTGCTATTTAAAAATATAAGGGCCACTTTTGGATTGATCAAAGGACAAAGTTAGGTTGTCATACCCTATGTGTACATACGGTGAGAAAAGTCGGTCTCTTTGGACGATGGTCCTTCATTGAAAAGGAGGCCCATTCTGCCAGTCAGGATCATCCAAGAGGTCATGCACACATTTTTGCAAATTTTTTACTTTTTTTTCTTTTATTCTTTTATATTTTATAGGACCCATCTCTCATGACCGTCATTTAAACACTATTTTTAGTGTTTAAATGCTCTTATACCATCACTGGTTTAAGATGTGCTCATCTTGGGTCAGATTTCAGCTTGGCATACATTTTGAAAAGTTGTCTGCAAAGCTAACATGACCTGTAAGGAGGGGTGCAGATGGGTCGGGTCACCCCAACAGGTGAAGCAACCCAACCGGAAACAGGTTATGTTTAGGTTCAGATTTCTGATTCAACCGATAATTGGTTGAGGTTTCTTGACCTGAACCCATCTCAACCCGACTCCCTCCTCCCCTATATATTAACCTAGTTTGCTACCCCGATCCAGACCAAACCCGACCTGCCTGCACCCCTACCATAGGTAGGTTCCCTAAGTTTTTGATGGAGAAGTCGAACATCAACCACTGTCTGATGAACCTTTTCTTTTAAATAGAGAATCGCCAAATTTATGTGCACAACAAAAAAATGTGCGCCTACGTGACTTCGATATTCTTATTTGGATTTGGATTCGGATTCCGATAGGGTAGCGAACACAGCAACATTCGTCTTAAACCATTCGTTGAATCGATGGTGAACGATATGAAAACAGGGAGGACCCTTATTTGGGCAACTAGACCTCAGAAGACCCCGGGCAAGACAAGATCAGCAGGGTCGGGTCGGCCATGCCAACTATGGAACTAACTGCTTACAGTGAAGATCTTAGAAGAAAACAAACTACAACCAACTGCTTACAGTGAAAATCTTAGAAGAAAATACACTACGATGATTTCCTAAATTTTATGTACCAACACAATGGAACTAAAATGTTCAGAGCACAAATCAGGTAACATCATTTGACATAAAAAAATAAATTTGATCCAATCTAACCATGTGAAGAAAATTATAAAGGAAAACCATCAAACACATTTTTTTCCAAAATGCCTACCAATAAAAGTAACAAACTAGGGAAAAAATTACCAACAGCTGACTTTTTTGGGAATTTCTTACAAAATGTAATGTTTTGAGGCTGTATTTGAGATTGCTCTTTCAAGGCAAAGAGCAGCCACTTAAAAGAGCAGGTTTAAATTGCTCTTTTCAAGAGACCAAATTCTGCTCTTTCACTCTAGGAAAGAGTTAAAAGAGTACTTCCAACTAAACATACTAAAGTGCTCTGCACCAGGGCAGAGAGCTACTCTTTGCCTCAAAAGAGCAATTCCAAACATAGCCTCAGTTATTTTGAGAAAAAATAACCCTCAAATATTTTCTTCCAAATTAGAACAACTAATATTAGATATACAACCAGAGCATTGCATGGGTCAATTTCCCTTCGCAAACCTTCGATGCACAGATAATTTATAGCGCCAAACTAGCAAAAAGGTCAAAAGCGTATTCAGTGATTTGTCTGCCTCAGAAATAGCCACACCTCCCGAGGCTTGAAACATTTTGGCACTTGGAATTTGACTGGAGCGCAGCTGACGGTGATTGGGTCTGGGACCTAATGGTCACAGCGGCAATGAGAGAACAGAAATTCATTGGCCCTCTAAAAAAATGGTGCTCCAGGTTCCACAACACCTATATCTTCTTAACCCAGCTCAAAACTAAGAGGGTTTACTCCTTTATTCCAAAAATATAGAACTCAAATCACAACAAATGTGCAATCACAATTGAAAATACAAAAATAAAGCATGGGAATTATGATATGCTGTCTTTGTAAACTCAACACCACCTAAATGTTATCGTCTCGTTTACTTGAAAGAAATAACTTCTTGTCACTAATAACACTAAGTTCCTCATAATTTAATTTTAAAAACATTACAAGCTGCATAGTATCCTAATTCGGTTCAATACGAAGGGCAAGGAAAGAAAAAAAAAAAAAAAGTGCCTCACCGATTAACTAAGCCAAGATAACGGTCAAATTTTCGATAGCTTATAGTATGCTCAGTGCATGGACTGAAACCGTTTCATGATCATGAGACTCATGTCCATATATCGCTGAGCGCAGTTGGCAAGACAAGTCGTTTCGCTAGAGCTGAACTTGCTGCCTGGGGTGCCAGTGATGCATTTGTCCCAGCATGTATCAGTGAGCTTCCCTACCATCTCAGTAACCATGGCTCTCTGCTTCTCTTGCTGCAAAAGTCGAAGAAGACACCTTTAATCATACATTGCAGAATCACTGAAAACTAATGTGGGTAGGTTTATCCAAAGGACAAAAATCATCCATAGAACCACCATCTAGGTTATTCAGCTCCCAGGGCATATACAAGTGGGGAGATATTACTTGCACACGCAAAGTTGGCCCTTGCAGACAATTTAAAAGAAAGACCTGATATGTTGGGGACCTGTGCCATGTGGAAACATCATCTAAGCCATCTGATTTGAAGGTTGTGATCCAAAAATATTTGAAGCAAAAGATTGGCACAAAACACATTCTTGATCATGTGATTCAATGCGGTCAAAGGCCATCATCTGATTTGGCGGCGGATTTAGCGATCGTATTTTGTGCCCATCTTTTGCAGCAAAGATCAAAATCATGACCCTCAAATCAGACCGGCTTGGATGGTATTTCCCCGTGGCACACTTACCCAAAATACAAAGTCTTTCTTTTAAATTGTGTGCTTGGGCTAACTTTGTGCGTGCAAGTAATGACTCCCTTTACAAATTCCTGTTGAGATTTCTACAAAATCGCCTGATTGATATCTAACTCAGTATCGAGTATCGGTCCGATCTTTCGAGCATACGTAACGGCCAATACAGAAATGGTATCGCCGATAGTAAAACCAGTTTTTTTTTTTTTTTTTTTAAATATATATATATATATATATATATATATATATATATATATATATATATATATATATATATATATATATATATATATATATAATGAATGTATCAGTTCACACTCGACACCCATACAGTATCGGCCGATAACAATATAGTATACTGATACCACCCCGATTCTGCAATACCACATAGTATACTGATACCACCCGGATTCTGGCAATACCGATACGTATAGGTATCGGTCGAGTTTCGATCCCTAGTTAAAAACAACTACCTAGTACCATCAAAGGGAAGATTTTGAAATTGAGTTTTCATATCCGATCCAATATATCAAGAGCTAGAACTAAAGCACAAATATATATATATATATATATATATATATATATATATATATATATATATATATATATCATGAAATAATCCATTGAACAAATTAATCCTTAACTTTCTGTGAACGAAAAATTCTCCTTCCTAAACCTATATGCTAATTTTATTTTTGGAGGATGAGATTCAGTTGAGATGTGGGAATTTGTGCGATCCCAAGCCAGTGCTTGCTACCACAACGGCAACAAATGAATTAGGTAATCTCAAATATGTAATGCAACAACATTCATGAAAAAAACATAGGACTGGGTTCATCTTAGCAAGGCAGCTATGGTTAATCTAGGATTTTTTCTGCTGCAACCTAATAAAACAAGGATTCTCTGCCAACTTTTGACATACAAACCATTTAACAATTTCAATTAACGAGTAACCAACTAGGAACTTGATATTGGAAGCTGACAGCCTTTGACTAGGTCTGCATCGAGTTGTATGCTTGTTGTAGACTAGATATCGAGGATGGAGAAGTTGGTACACGAGGTTTGCATACAACCATTGAATCAAACCTCCAAAGCATGTGACTAGTTGAATGCTCGTAACCTCTATTGAAGGAGATAATTCCAAGTCGACTCAGCTGAGCCGTCACAACTCACCCAAACCTTTAAACCCACTTTGAACCTTCTCAAAAAGATTTACATCATAAAACATTAAACACCAACAATATTGTCAGGGAAGTTGTTCATTTCATTATAGTACATCGGGCCTTTCATTTTCTCAGGAAAAAAAAAAAGAGCCCAGGCACTTTGCTTGTGAAAGTGAGTATGCCATTTAGTGCCTTTCAAGGTTCAAGGCAATCAATGCAACTAAATTCCATTATACAAAATTGAAAATGTGGGGAATGGGGTTAACAGGATACACACAATACTCAGATTAGCCAAGAACAACAACTGTAAACCAGAGGAGGAAGAAAATGCAAGCATTTAATCACCTTCTACAATTTTATTTTATTTTTAAAAACATCAATCTTGTATCTAAACAACCAAAGTGTAAGCCATAGTGATGGATAAAAGGAGCTAACACTCCTCCAGCCATCTAGTTCTGCAATGTCCAGTAGCTTGCAATGTATAGTACTCCATATCACTATTCTTAGTAACAGTTGGGAGGTGGCAAACTGTGGGCGTGCCACTCTCCCAAAACTCAGCAATTGGAGGCCTCAACCGATCGATTATGTCAAAATCAGTTACAACAGGTGTTCTATAGGGAACCTGGGGCTAGCAGGTACGGCTGATCAAAAAATTGAGAGATATTCGAAAAATACTGTATTCACCTTGGCCAAGTTGATAGTATGGAAGCTGAACTAAGTGCGGCGCTGTATCCTTTTAAATTAAGTGTTTGCTTTTAAAGGTCCTTTGCACAAAAAATATACTTCAAAAAAAGAAGTTTGATCATTATTGATGTTGTGTTGCAGCAATTCTGCAGAAGTATAGGTGCTTCAAGAGTGGTCAGAACTGAGAACTCTAACAGATCTCTGGAGGTTGGGCTAGCAAATTTCTAAGACTTCATGACCTGCTAAATCAAGCCGTGGATCTCCTGTCTGATTGCAAATCCAGATCTGACATATTCAGCCAGAATCAAATCAAACAGCAAATAGCCTCACAAAACTATGTGCAGTTTATCAGGGAAGTTCTGCTATCCAGAATGTTTAAATTTTATAATCTGATTTCTAATTTTGAAAGGACAGTGTTATATGGAGGACAAATTTTATGTAGACAAAATGCAGGCGGCTGATGTGGCGCGACACAATTGGCTGCAAGTGCGATGGGGCTCAATTAATGCAGGTCGGTGTAGCCAGTCACGTTGCGCCACATCAGACACCTGCACTTTGTCCTCAACAAATCTGTCCTACGTTTATAATTTTCCATTGTGTAAAACTAGGATGTCTCTTTGGCTGTAGACATGTAGTAAGTTACTAAGATATATTTCTCTTTATCTTTTCATTTCAGTTAATATATCTACCACTTAACAGTAAAAAAATTCCTTGGCAAGCAGATAGCCATATTACATGTGCCATCCAAGATTCATCGATATAAATGTTCTCACAGGAATTAATCCACAGGGAAAGAAAAGAAAACGCATTCACATAGGGATCTTTTGATTCCCACAGTCCATTAATGCTCATTTCATAAAGAAAGGATGCACGCTGGACTAAAACTTCAAATGAAGCACAATATATGGTGTTACCCATTCAAGAAATCCATTATGTTCACAATAAAGATTTTCTATAATTCTATCCAGTTACATTACAGAATTGATCAGAGAATTCAATTTTTGCAACACCTTAATTCTCCCATCGAATACTTATGTATAATTTCTTGCCTCTTCTCTGAAAAGAAGCACAATGTCGGATTCCTCATTAAATTTTAGGATATCAGGAACATTTTGTTTTTGGTAACTCCATCATGTTTACATAAGCTGATCCCCTGTTGGGATCAGCTTTCCTCTCTGTACATCATTAATTTTCAGTGCTTCTTTTAATAAAATTGCTATAAATGAAAAACGTCATCACCACCACATCCAGAAAAATCTGGAAAATGGTCCACCAAATGAACTCTCTGAATTAAATGTACCACGGATCTTTGAGTTATGTAACTTCTACTAAGATACATATACAAAAGAAAGAGGATACACCAAAAGTGAGAAGCTCAAATGTGTGGCATATTAGAATGCGAAATACAAGAACATAACATGACATATGATGAGGATTCTCACCATCAAAGTTTTTAGGTGGAGTGTGGGATGGGAATGGATTCTCACCATTGATCGTTTGCTAAAAAGAGGAATCAAGATTAGAAATAGATGAGTTATGTGTTTGCAACATGAGTCTGATGAATCATCACTTGATTCACTGCTAGGTTGCTAGAGAGATCTGGGGTTAAGTGCTCAATTCCTTTGGTGTGTCATGGGTTTTTCAGGAAGATTGTGGAGATCTCATAGCTTCTTGGGAAGGTGTCAGAATTGAGGGGTAAATGGTTACATTTGGAATAACATCATTCTGGCGGTTCTGTGGGCTATCTGTAATTTGGAATAACATCATTCTGGCAGTTCTGTGGGCTATCTGTAATGAAAGAAACAACAGGATTTTTAGACGTATCAGAAAAACTATTGCCCTCATTATGAAAAACATCCGTGATTGGGCTACCAGTTGGATCAATCCATTTCCACCTGAGAAGGACAGAGAAGACAGAGATTACTTAGCCGACTGGGGTAACCTGAGCAATTAACACTATTCCTTCTTGCTGATGGAGATCTTTTCTCATGGTTTATTTAGCAAGCGGAGTCTGGGGTTTTCGAGAGGGTTTGTGAGGTTTGGGTTTTCTCTTTATTTTATGTTTTAGTTCTTTTTTATGAGTTCCAGCCATAGGTCAAAATATCAGACGATACCGATACGTATCGTTTTAGGGGGTCTCCACTACAATACATTGCAATGTAACGACTCCTCAATGTATCACCCAAATTATCGGCCGATAATTTCAAATTGTCGTTCGATAATTTGAATTTTTTTTATTTTTTTTCTTAGAAAAAACATAGTATGCATCATCCGATACATTGAACGTTGTATTGGCGATACATTCAATGTATTGGACGATACAAACGATACATATTGGTTTGAAGGCAGACCGATACCTACCGGATTTCCGAGATTTTGACCCATGATTCCAGCACATTGCTGGTCCTCTAAAATTTTATGTACTTTTTTATATCGTTCATTCACTTTTTCTGTTACCAATCAAAAAAAGAGAGCATGACATATGATGCAATTGGAAATTAGAAACTGATTGGACCATTCCCACAGCCTCTGTTGCCAAAAGATTAGTTTCAATGTCATTTAGATGAATGTGGCAGAATACAAATAATGGTGATCATGATATCAACAATCTCTAACCTTACAGTTCACCAATCTCCATTGCAATATCTCAGCTCCTAATCCATTGTATTGTAAAGAAGGAATCATTTCTACCTTAAAAAAATATCTCAAATTTTGTCATTAAGCATGAAGACCACTGTTTTAAAACTCGCCGAGTCGACTCGGAACTCAGGCGAGTCGACTCGACCCAGTTTCGGGTCGACTCGGCTACTGACTCGATTTGAGCTGAGACTCGGTCGACTCGCCGAGCCGACTCGAAAACTCGGTCGAGTTTGTTGACTCGGCGAGTCAACTTTAACAACCTAAGAAGAAAGGAGGAGGAAGAAAGAAGAAAGAACAAGAAGAAGAAAAAAGAAAGAAGAAAGAAGAAAGAAGAGAGAGGAAGAAGAAGAAGAAAGAAGAAGAGGAAGGAAGAAAGGGAGAAAGAAAGAAAGGAAAAGAAAGAAAGAAAGAAAGAAAGAAAAATAAGGAAATAAGGAAAGAAAGAAAGAAAGAACAAGAAGGAAATAAGGAAAAAAGTACAGAAAGCAAAGAAAGAAAGAAGCAAAAAAAGAAAGCAAAGAAAGAAAGAAAGAAAGAATCAAAGAAGGAAAGAAAGAAAGAAGAATATATATATATATATATATATATATATATATATATATATATATATATATATATATATATTAAATAACCCAAGTCGGAGCGAGTCGAATCGGACCGATTTTCCGAGTTGACTCTACTCAGATGATTTCCGAGTCGAGTCGAGTTTCCGTGTTTTAAAACCATAGTGAAGACCATATTGCAAAGCTATTACTTCAGCTGCATTTCGGTCATGTAAACAAATCGGACAGAGATACGTAAATTAAAATCCTAGTATCACAAAAGGTACCACCCATGCCATCTAATCAGATATTAGTCATCACAGAACTGCTGAAGTTCAGCTTAAGAAAGGTAGCATGGAGAAGTTTCCAAATTTCACATCCTGATTCTTAACTTTTCACCAATAAAGGACCACCCAACAGGAGGCTGGCGCTGTGGCCTGGACCACGCCGCAAGAAGTGACGATCCCGAGTTCGAATCCCACCCCTTGTCAGCCACTCGCAGGGATTTATCCCTACTGACTGGTACATGTGATGTGTGGGAGTTGCACGTACCCGGGGACTTAGTCCGGTGCTCTAAGAGGCCGCATATCCCGTTATCAAAAAAAAAAATGCCTGAAATTCATATGTAAGATAAAGGAACACATGCAATTATATACTTATGTTAATTTATTAGTTTAACCGACTCAAATACGCCCCTTTGGCATTAGAAAGAACTTTGATTCTTACCTTCCAAAAACCAATGCAATTGTCAAGTTTATGAGAATCACTTATCTATCTATTTATACATACAAATATATAGGTAGTTGTCTGGTCGTACCAGAACAATAATATGCCAGAGCAAAATGCACCTAAGATCAAATATTTCGAGCCGGCTTCCGTGGAAAATTCAAGCTTTCTTTTTTATGCTGTGATCACATAAAAACATATATTTTGAGGCTTCAAATGTTATATGGGGTGATTGGCGAAACCAACCTTAAATGATCCCAAACCAAACTTTCCAAAGGACAAGGATCGATGGGTTGTTCACTAACTCCTCATTAGCAAAGCATAGAACACATAAGCACTATATGGTGAAACCTCAAGATTAAAGATTATTGATGGTGAGAATCTTATCCAACAACAATCAAACTGAAAGCAAGCTCTCTATGGGGACCAGGTCAATGATCCAAAGGATGGTCCATTCATCCCCGAAACAGTCCCTGAACTCACAGTAGAAAGGATCGAATTAAAGGATATCAACTCCAACTGGTGAAACCTCAATGTTGAACATGATTGATAGGTGGCATTAAAAACCAAAGCAAGTGCTACATTGGGCACAGGAATGTTCCACATTTCACTCAGAGAAATGGTCCCCTGAGGGATTAAAGGATATTATTACAAATGACTTGGTTCAGAATAAATACATCAGATAACCAAGCCCAGTTTGGCGAAGTTGCTTCCCAAAGAACTTTTCAGGGTAAAATATTGGATGAGAAGCACTTTCCACTCAAGGACATGGCCACCTCTAGCAGAAAATATTGTGTATTTGGAGAAGCAGCCTGGGGGCTGCTTCTCTATTTTCAGCTAGAGATGGCCAAGGCCTTGGGCGGAAAGTGCTTCTCAACCAATATTTTACCCTAAAAAGTGCTTCCTTGGAAGCAACTTTGCCAAACAGGGCCCAAAACCAAGTGATACAATCACTTTCTGATCTAGCGAAGTAGACATTGTCTAGACTCTAGTCTATTCAAGAGTAGCCAGCAATCTCTTTATCCCTAAGATTTTGAGTAAGATAAACAACAAATGGCCTTGCCCCAATCCCCAATTCACGAAGCTCATTTACATACGTGTTTTTAAAGACTCTGAAACTAACACAAAATTGCTTCTCATTGCACCGCTTTCTTCCCAAATTCCGACATTTTCCCAAGCTTCCATGCTCAAAAGTGTAGCTAATGCCTCTTGGCCCACGTAAGTCTTAAGTCTACTAACAGTTATCCATAGGCTGGAGTCCCCAATCCATTAATTCTTTACCAGGGTAACCCAATTCGTTCAGCATACATACTAAGCAATTCTTTTTCGAAGTATTAAAAATGCATTGTATAGAAGGGGATTTGAACCTTGGTCTGTTGTTTTGAAGAGCTATCACTTGACCAGCAATCTATTAAACACCTTTGTGTATTAAATAAACAACATTAATAACAATATTTACTATTTTATATAAAATATATCAAAATAGATTATATTTTCATTCCAAAACTCATCCTTCCCATAGTGACCTGGGTTTGCTCAACCATGGCAAATCACGAACCATCACCCTGAAGTCAAACCGAACAAACCGCGAACCTAGTAACATTGCTCTTGACACTAGTCAGATTCATAGATACCCCCGCCCAAAATTCCTCTAAATCATGCTTCCCCCTAGAACCCTCACCACCCACAAGCCACCTATAATTTCACCCTCTCCGCATAACCCCTTCCGTAATAATGCCTCTCCGAATTCTTTTGAATCTTCTATATGGATTTCTGAGGTCTACATAAGCTTCTAATCCACCAAATGATATTGCTTCCATTCAAAGGAAGTCCCTTCATGGTTGATTTAGTTGATTCACCATGCACTCAGTCAATGGAAAAGGAATATGAACTAGGCATAATAAGTTAGTTTTAAGATTGTTATCCACCCCACAAATGAAAGACCCTCTCTTTTCAAACAAAAAGGTATCCACCTTCGAAACGAAAGAAGCTCTCTTTTCCAACAAAAAGGCTTTCTCCCAACTTCTCAACCACCAAATCCACAATGCCACCTTTGGGTTAAAATACAAAAAGAACCAAATATGTCGAAGGGAAATCGCCTTTTAGACAGCCGAACTTGGAAGTTATCTCCTTGATCAACATATCCCCTACATTGACCCCCAACGCCATTCTTTTTCTAACGTCTTCAACAAGACTCTGCCCAATAAAATTTTATCACCATTCTCAAGTAATCAATGCTTTGAAAAATATAAGACCATTTTTTGTGAAGTGGACCTGTCACTTTCGATCAGGCGTTACCCACCTTACACCTTCAAGATCAAACATTACCCACCCTAAAGCCTCCAAGATCAGACATTACCCACCCTGAAGCCTTCAATCATCCTCCATTTGAGTTACTCACTCAATGAGCCACTATGCCTTTCTAAATATCATAGAGAGAAAAGTGGTGATGATAGAACCCTTACCTTAGACCACAAGAATTGGAAAAGCCCTTCGGAAACTACATAACTTTTATTTTGAGAGAAAGACACAATGAAGGTCATCCCTAAATAGGGAAAGAGGGAGCTTGCGCTTGAGTTGTTGAGCTGAACTCTACACTCAAGCCATTTGGTGCCAAGTGCACATGCACAAGGTTGATCAACGACCGTCCCCCAAAAACACTATTTTTACACCGTTGATTTTGTGGTCAATGGTTGAAAATTTTCAGGGGCAATTTACGGTAAAAAAAAAACCATATCTTTGACCCATCAAATGAGGGACGAAAAGGTACAATTTTTTTTGTCTAAAACCCTCGAGGGACTGGTGAACCATTAGAGGATGTGATGCAATTGGAGATCACGTGCCATGTGACACAAGATCTATACTTGAGTGCAGAATTGAACTCTACAAATTAGCATTGTATAAATTGTATGTATTTCACTATTATAATATGAAGAATTATATCACAACTAGTTTCATTTTTTATAATGACCAAGACACTCTTACATTATTTATAAATCTGAAGTGAATGAACGAATGGTAAGATTAGGTATCGAAATTTTATTTAGGTTACTTATGTGATATTAAAATAAAAAATATAAAAATTATAATTACCACTCAGAGAGAGTTAGCGAGACCCGTTTTGCCTCCTAAAAGATCACCAAAATTAGGTACATTACTCTTGCAAAGTATCATTCCAAAAGAGTTTGTATTGAATACCCGACTAACAAATTCAAGGGTAGAGATCTTGTTAATTCCAACAAAATTTAGCCAATATACGAATGTCTTCCGTACAATAGTCCCCCCCACCCCTCCCCCCTTCTTTAATAACCCACTTTCCCTCCTAAATTTTGTACTCTTTATTTGATTATTAGCAAATCTTATCCTAACAGCTTAAGATAGAAATTCAATCTTTTCCTAATAGGTTAACATAAAAAGTAATCTAATTCATTGAATCTAAATCTAGAAATATTCAAAGCAGGTGAGAGCCTCATCTCGACGAGATATCTTCTTAGTCTCCTTATTGGAAATAAACAAGAGATGAGACGCCACAATGAAATTTGAATTAAGTGCCACATGACACGCATCCGTAGTGTGCAGGTGGATACAACCCATCTATGGCTCATGCAAAGGTTCTTAAGGTTAATAGTATGGCAATTACTCCTGAATTACTGTAGCGTTCTCGGGACTTTGAAATTGAGGACAACTTGTGCAATGGCCATTGTCATCTTCCAATGCTTGAAGGTTTTCTTTTTTTATGAGTAAGCAAGGACTGAACCTGCAACTTCAAGCTTGTAATATTGTCCAACTTTCTAGTCAACATACATGCCCAACCCAACCCCTTTAATGGTGGGAGACTTGGGACAATACTTGCAAACAAGGAGTATGCATAACGCAATCCATGGTTTTAAACTCGCCAAGTTGGCTCAAAACTCGACTGAGTCGATTCAGCTCAACCAAGTTTGAGTCGGCTGTTAAGAAAACTCAACTATGCTTTTAAAGTTTAAACTCGGTCAACTTAGCGAGTCAACTCAGACACTCGATCAAGTTTGTCGACTCACCAAGTCGACTTAGGAAACTTAAAAAAAATCATTTACTTCATTTGAAGGGCCTTTATGTAAATGTCATTTATTATGAACTAAAGGATAAGCCTTAAAGGGCATTTTATCGACTAAACCAAAGCTCTCTCAACCTCTCTCTTCTCTAACTATTTTTTGTTAAGCAACACCCTAACAGAAAAGAAAATAAAAGGAAGAGGCTATAACGTCCTTATTACAACACTAAGCTAAGAAGAAGAAGAAACTATCAAAAAGGAAGGAAGAGGAGTTGGTGCTATGTATCAAGTATTAAGTGTTTTTTTTAAACCCCAAACCTTCATTATTCAATGACCTGTATGGAAACATAGAACTATAAATTAAACAATGCATACGCACAACACTAATTACTCTAACCATGGGTCAAAATCTCGGAAATTCGGTACATATTGATCTGCTCCTAAACCGAAACATGTCTTTCGTATCGTCCGATAAATTGAACGTACCGGCCAATACATTGTTCAATGTATTGGACGATAGATACTAAGTTTTCAAAAACATATCAAAAAAGATAATATCCAAATTATCGGACAATAATTTCAAATTAGCATCCGATATGAACGATAATTACATTGAGGGGTCAATACATTGATAGGTATCAGTTTTTTCCGAAATTTTTGACCCCATGCCTCCTAAAATTGATACATATCAGTTTTTTCCAAAATTTTAAACCATGGCTCTAACTACAAGCATAGCACAGTACACTA
Source organism: Chloranthus sessilifolius (assembly GCA_021018995.1). Lineage (NCBI taxonomy): Eukaryota > Viridiplantae > Streptophyta > Magnoliopsida > Chloranthales > Chloranthaceae > Chloranthus > Chloranthus sessilifolius. The sequence goes on along the minus strand of CM037584.1, from coordinate 147,625,615 downwards.
ATTTCAACAGAGACTAAACACAAAAGAATGATGGGCATATTATTCAAGACACAAGATAACAAAGGCCTAGTCAAGGTTCTTCCCACACCAAACTTAAAACTTAAGCTAACAATTCCTTTCATTGGTCTCATACTAATAGTGAAAGAGAAACGGAGGAAGACAATGAAAAAACCTCAGAAGCGCCCTAAAGAAGATCCAGAGGAAGACAAGGAAGAAGACCCCACTGACTAACTTGCGTAACAACAGGCAGAAGAGCTGAAGGAAGATTATGAAGAATATTCCAAGAAAGATATTATGATAATACAATTATTGATCAAAACAAAGTATTAATGATAATACAAACTTGACTGAAGATCTCGAATAGGAAAATGAACCTGGAAACTATCAAAATGATTTCTCAACACTCCATCGCCAAGGATGATAATGTAATGCTAAACAAAATGGGGAAGACTGAGTGAACTAGGTTGCGTATGGCATAGCTCTTTGCTAACCCCTGCCACAGCAGAGTTCACCAACTTTAGTTGATTCTCATTCTCTTTTCTAAACTCCCTGCAAAGGAGGATTTACATGCTCTAGCAGCAACCTCCCTGCTCTCTACTAGCTCCCTACCAGAGCAAATAAAATCTGCCCCGGCAAGGAGTAAGTAGAGAGGAGGATAGAACTACTTAACAGGTAAATCTTGCGTAAAATCTTGCTATGCAAGGAGTTATCAAGGAGAAGGAGTACCTGCTAAAGCAAGTAGCATGATGTTACCAAAGAGGATGGGAACCTGCTAAAGCAAGTGAACTCCGCTATGGCAGGGGCTAGCAAAGAGCTATGCAATACGCAGCCCTATTCTCCACACTAGTGTATGGAGGAATTCAAATATTTACTAAGTTCCATTGGAATTCAGGTCTCCCTTGAAGTGGGCAGTTTACTTGTTATTCACTTAGACATAAAAACCAACTAACATTCTAACAGTGCACGGTAAATATTAGTTAACTACACTTAGCAATCAAACAAATATAAAAAGGTTAAACTACATAGAATCCCATCGACTAAAAACATATATTTTTTTTTTTGTAAAATGAATATATATGCAACAAAATATATAATAACAAACCCAATATTCTACCAATACAATATATTAGTTAAACTAAAAACAACATTTCAAGGTGTTTCAATGCAATTTATGTAGAGAAGTCTTAATTCAGAAACTGCTGCAACTCGCCCGAGTTCAGAGCTGAGATATCGATTGCAATTCGCCCGAGTTCAGCCCAATTTCTGAGCGAACAAATAAATCTTGATTCGAAAATAAAACTTCGAAGAAATCAGCAGAAAAATGAGAGAAGAAGAAATCTTACATCAAGAAACTGCTGCAGCTCGGCCGAGTTAAGCGCTGAAGAATCCATTGAAACCCTGTAAACCCTAAAACCCGTAAAACCCTACAAAGCTCGATGTTATATAAGGAGAGAGAAATTATGTTCGGCTGTTAGACGCATATATTTGTCATGCATATCAATCATCCTTTACCACTGACTCCGTCAACGGAAATTTTGTTTGGATTTTGAAATGGATGACTTTTTGACAAGATTTCGTGGCTATAAGATTCTTCATCCTAAGGCTCTCAATGGACCGGGTCGACTGCAGTGAGTTATATGATTGATATCCCGTTTAGAATTATACAAAAAAATAAATAAATAAATAAACATAAAGTTGATATCATGATTAGCGCAAATAATTTACATCAAAGACTTTAGATCATAGATTTTGGTTGGCTTAGATTATATTTTCACATGCCACATGTCCTGAAAATACGTACAAAGTTCTCCCTTTACACAATTTAAAAGAAGAGATTTTTGCATTTACCCCCTAAGTTATTTCAAAATAGCACTCCGCCCCAGGGTTTTTACCTACTTGTATTCCGCTCCTTTGAATATTGTTTCGTGTGCAAAATGGCCCTACCATGACGAAATGTTAGTAAATACATAATGTTGTTAACGTTAGTCACTTAAGCGGCGTTCTTTTTTTCACAAATATCATCTATACTCTTCTTCTCTATCTCTGACGACAAGGTCATATCACGTCCCCAGATGCAATATCGAATAGAGAGAGGAGGGTTTCCATTCCCATTCAAGAGAAGAGAAGACTAGTGAGTTTAATGGCTTAGGAAGATAAGATAAAGAGTTTTATTTATACATTTTAGGGGTTTTTTTATTGATTTTTGTCTATTATTTCACTAAATTTTGATTCTCTATATGCATGCATGCATCCAATTGCCTTGAAGAACAACATTTTTGGGAAACGAATATGACTTTTTCTCTAACTCCTTGCATCTGGAACTCAAACGTCTCATCCTATCAAGGTAACACAATGGTTTCTTTTTTGTTTTTTCAATTTACAAATCTGATTTTGGTTGTTTTATTTTCAAATGAGATGATAAAAACCCTATTTTAGTTAGGTTTCGACTAAAACCCTAGTTTCAAAGGGATAAAACCCTACTTTCTGAAGGATTAAGCAGGTTTTTGAATCAATTATTTTGTTAGATTTCCTTCAAAATACCTTGATTCATAGTTACACAGTTTTATCCTATTTTATAATTATATCATTTAGTTGTTATAGTAGTTGCATTTTTAAATCATGGTTAGTTGTTTAATCTATCTAGATGTATACATAGGTGCATTATATAGTGGTTGTCTGTATTGTGTAAGTGTATATAGTGGATTTTTTTTTCCTTTTTAATTATATATAGTGGTTGTTTTGTGTGTAACTATATAAGGTTGTTTACTATTATAATGGCTCGATAGTTTGTAGTGTATCTGTGTAGGTAGGACGATGAACCGACAAAATTTGTTTGAAGATTACATAAAATTGAGGGTTCATTGGGGAGGTTCATTCATCAAATACAGTGGCCGCAATAGATACGTAAGAGGCAAATTCAATGAATGTTCTGTCAATATAGATCGAACATCGTACCTTATGTTGGTAAATGATGTCATTCAAATCTACAGCATCCCTCCAACTTCTACACCGATTGTCAAGTACAGGCACTTGAGTGTAGGAGGGCAAGATGAAGTGGTCTCTATCCTAAGTGACTCCGATTTTATGACGATATTTGAGGGACATCGTCAAATGAAGGCATTCGATATATATATATATATATGTGTGTGTGTGTGTGTGTGTGTGTGTGGAGGTTGAGCCGAATTCGGTGCCTTTAAACATGGAAGTAGATCCTCCTTACACAACAATGAACCATGAAAAAAGGGGGAGAGATGCAAGTTATGAGGAAGAAAACAGTGACAGTTCTTTTGATGTGGATTTTAAGGAAATATATTCAATGAGGGAATGTTTTGATTAGGATGAGAGTTTCTCAAATTACGTAGGAGGAGACACTACCGAGCAGTTGGAAAGAATGAATGGTGACAATTTATCTAATTACGAAGATCCAGATGGTTACGAATCATTTGGTAGTTTAGATAGTGGAAATGAAATTTCGAATGATGAGGTTGAGATAGGGTTGCAGCATGAGTTTGTAAACGAAAGGGATAAACTTATTTTTACCATAGGGATGGTGTATGAGTCTATCTATGACTTCAGAGATGTATTGGTGCATTTCGTAGTTCTTCATGATTTTCAGCTGTTTTATGTGAAGAATGAGAAAACGAGGGTAACAGCAAAGTGTGCGTAAACCAAATGTCCCTAGCGCATTCATGCGTCCGTATATGAGGGCAATACAACGTTTTGTGTCAAAACTTACAACGAAAAGCATACATATTCAAGTTGTAATCAAGATGGAAACAAGATGGCCACTGCCAGATGGATTTCTGGATGTGTGGAGAAACAAGTTAAAATTGGCCGTGAAATTGGAATTAAGAAGTTCGTGAGGATATTATTCAAGAAGTATGGTGTTAGGATTCCATATCATCGCATATGGTGAGGTAAAGAATTAGCATTCGGTCATGTTTATGGTTCTTTCGAAGAATTGTACAAGCTTGTGCCTTCATTTTGTTTATCGGTGTTACGGATTAATCTAGGTGGCATTGTGAAGTACTTGAAGAGGATGAGACTTTTCAAAGAGTATTCATCTATTTAGCAGCATGTCATATGAGTTTTTTGGTTGGTTGTCGACCATTCTTAGGCCTTGATGGATGTCACTTGAAAGGAAAATGCAAGTGTAACCTTCTTGCCGCCACAGTGTTGGATGGGAACCGGGGGTTATTTCCGCTAACGTATGCAGTGGTAGAGCATGAAAATAAAGAGAGTTGGACTTGGTTTGCTGAGTAGTTGCAGCTAGCGATAGGATATCCAAACAATCTAGTTTTCATGTCGGACAGACAAAATGGCCTATTAAATGTTGCGCGTAAGATATATCCCACAACTAAACATATGTAATTACTATTTTTCTTTCCTGTGTAATTTATCTAAGTAGTAATGAGTGGTAACTGATATCAGTCTATAAAAGGCCAAATGCTTTCAGTGATACCTACTATCATTGAGTGGTAACTGATATTAATGTATGGTTGTAATCCATATAGGTAATTGATATCAGTGTATGATTATAATCCAAATGATATCAGTGATTTAGTGTACCATTGAGTGGTAATTGGTAGCAGTGAGACCATTCAGTGTATAACTTTAGTTCACTATACTTAACCATATAGGTACCTGATATGGTTGTATTATAAGTTTTAGTGTGTTAGTGCTACAATTAAAAGAATTACAATGTCTTCATTTGGACAGGTTTTGTGTATGTTATCTTTTCAAGAATTTCAAGGGCTCGTTCAAGGGAAAAGTATATGAGAAGCTATATTGGGAAGCAACCTGTGCATTTGTTAAACATGAGCTCGATAAATTTTTGGATAGTATTACAGAAAAATCCACTAAGGCACTATTGGTATGTGCTTTTTCTAGGTCCCTTTCAAGTCCCAAAATAAGTGGCCCAATTCGGTCCATGTGGGCTCTGGCAGAAAGCGATGGAATAATAATCTAATAAATAATAAATGCTGAATGGAAAGAGGAAAATTCTTAACAAAGAATACCTGGGTTGATGCAATCACCAGCTGCAGATATTTATTGATGCTGCAATATGTCACTGATCACACTCTGCGGGATGGGGTTGACTCATTTACTAAATGTCGGTCGGTCAACTTCAGCAGCTACATGTTGCCTATGATCTAACTAGTTTAGTTTCTTATTCCTACTAAACTTATCTAAAAAAGGGAGAGGTGGCCCGCTATGCTGAGGAGGATCGGCCCCGTTCCCGGGTATGCTCCGTAAGCTCCCTTGTCAAATCGGATGGCTAAGGTTAAAAACTAGAAAAAGTTAGGGACCTAATTGGCTCTAGTCTAAGAATTTGGGCAGAGATTTCCTAAAGATTTAAGGCTAAATGTTTATTCCTTCAATACTCCTTCAAGAGTCAAGGATAGCTGGCCAGTACCGTTAGCCTGACTACCCTGAGGTTTCAATAGAAGAGTTTGCAATTCTAGAAGTTTAGAATGTAGCCCAACTCCTTTCTTTGAGAACCTCAGAGAGAACCTCGAATTTTCTAAAAGGACTAAGCTTGAGAGAGGAGAGATTGCTATGAAAATTGGTGAGTTTAGTTGTTGGAGGAGGTCTTTTTATAGGTATCAGGTCAATTATGTGTATGGGCATATGTGCACAATTAACCTATTATGCGCATGTGATATGGCCCGTGATTCAATTGCGCTCACAGTCTCATGCGTATAAATGCCCGAAAGTCGGTCACCAACTAGGGAATGATCGGCTGGCTGACTCAACCAGTGTCCTAGTTCCAGTATGCCATGGAACCTATTACATGCATGGACCCATGCGCATAATCCAATTATGTGCATGGAGTCATGCATAGTAGGAGAATTCAGGCGGTCTTGGGATTTAGAGACCTGATCCAACTCTGGATTAGTTGTGCGCACCAATTGGTGTGCGTAATCAATTACGCGCATATAGCTATGCACGTAATCGGGTCTTAGGACGGTCCACAGAAATAGAAACCTGATCCAAATTGGACCAATTGCACACATGGGGTCATGTGTGCAATCAAATTGCGCGCTTGTGTCTAGGCGCGTAATTCGAGATCTTCTCGGGTTTGGTCGGGTCTAAGTTAAAGAGGTTGAAATTTCAACCCAGAACTCCCCCCTTACACTATTTGTATGGTGTATGGGTCCTAGATGGGGTTTTAGAGGGTTCTAAGACTTTTGGAGAGGATCGGTTCCTTTCCAAAAGTCATGGGCAAGTTCAAAGGTTGATTGAACAGGTTTATATACTTCGACAGGGTGAAAATGGGGTGTCTACCGATGGCCCTCTTCAGCGCATTATTGTGGAACAAGAGTGCGTATAAGAAGTAGACACCCTCCTTTCAGGGTACTTTATCGTTTCTTTGAGAGATCACAAGTGTGAGTCAGGGAACTGATATGAAATGCTTGACTTTTGTATCTGTCAGTGTAAGCTAAAAGGAGGCATTCGCGAGCCATATAGTAGCAATCGAGAGGTGTATCCTCAGTCGTAGGTGCATATCGCATCTCGTCTCATTTCGTGACCTGCTGCATATCAAAGTCAAACGGAGCAAAATTGACACAAACGAGGTACGGGTGGCATCATACGAATATATAGAAACAAGGTTAAGTGACCAGATAATCTGGTGTAATGCGATAGCGAAGGCTTTCGTGGATCATGTTAGGCCTGACATGTCATTGTTCACACCAATGACGTGTCAGGGGTCCCTTTCCAGTAGATATTTGTGATTTCTCAAAGTTGAGTATACTCAATTTTCGATTTTCCAGGGAAAAAAAGGATTGGGGTGATGAGAGGTGAAAGTTTGATAGATAGGGGTTTTGAAAGTTCGGGTTCTAATTTACGATCAATTCGGTAAATTTTTTGAAAAATATAGCTTTCGAGACGTCACTAAGTAGATCCATCGGTACGGTATTTGGGGACTCAACCTTTGTTTGGTTGTCAAGACGACGCTCGATATGTTGGCTACACCTTCTAACCTTCTCGTGGATACTAATGATTATCTCTTATGGGAGGATTACAGTGATTCGTGAATCAGGAGAGTCAGATTTTGAAAACGTTTGACTTAATATTAGTTAACTATATTGGTACAAAATATCGAGTGAAGGGGGATGATACTTACCTGGTTTATTATTGGCGGAAGGCCTTTGTGGTATTCGTGACGGAACGTGGTGATTGTTGGCACAATGGGACACTTGGGAGGTTCGGGTTTGCTATTTGCCTCTTCGTGATGGGACATTGGTGGGCCTCCCCTCTGGTGGCATACTGTGGTGGATTATGGTGGGATCTAATGGTTATGTGATGGGATGTTTTGTGTTCGTTTGGTGAGGGGATCGTGTTATGACGAGACTTGTCTTTAGTACTGACGGTGTGGTGGGGCCTTTGAGGTTGCGATGGGACAATGAGTTTTTTAGGAAATGGGATGGTGGTGATTATGTGTTCATTCTATTGTGATGGGCCATGTTTTCATGTGTGCTTATGGGTTTGCGATGGGGCGTTGGCAGTCCTCCTTTCCGGTCGGTATGCGAGGTTACACCATGGGACGAGGGTGTCTAGAAGGGGACAATTGTCAAAAGGGTTTTACTCATTCCAGGAGCATGCAAAATCACACAACCACTCACATCATCCACATTGGTTGATTTTGTCAGCTCTTGGACTACTGTGCTTCTGCTAAATTTTTTCACATGAATTCAAAGCCTTTTTGTTGGTGTTTATGCATTGTCTCTTTAATGTTAGGGAGGACTTCTCATACTATTTCTTTGGCAGGAATCTCTGTCCTTTGGGTGTCATCACTATTGTCTTCAAAGTCAAGTTCATTCAACGTAGCGCAACAGTCCCCTTTGACAGTCGGGGGGTTTTGTGTCAGGTTATCACAGAGGGTATGCAATCGTGGATGGTAAAATATATCTAATCTCCAACTTAGCGAAAGAACATAATTTGCAGATTGTTTCGTCAAGAATAAAGTGGTGTTTCCCTTGGCAACAACTAGATTGATCTATTTCATTCTCCATCGCATTTTCTATAGCAGCTTTAGTCCATAGATCATCCACTTCGTCATCAGCTTTGGTCACCTTTTCTTTGAGAGAGAGCTTCAACGGGAAAAACATTTGGATTTTTGGTGGAGTTTTATCTTAGCGGGGTCTATCCGGAGGGTGTTGTTGTAATCTCTATCTCCCCCTGATCAGTTACATAATATACCATTTTATCACCCTTAACTTACTGATGCAGGACTTAGTTTACTACTAATAAATTACCGATGTGTGGTTATTAAGAAAAACTAGTAAAAGAGAGCCAAAATGTTAATCTTTATCAAAATGAACTCAAAAAGAGCAGTAAAAGATGATTACGCACAAAAAGATAATTCGTTATATATTGAAGACTAGAAAATCGTGAAAAGACGATTGAGTGCTACTACAAAAGATAAAAATGAGAAACCATAATTTACGATTCCCCAAGAAGATGTTCAAGAAGCTGAAGTGATACAGACTGAAAAGTGATGAATCGTAATCTAAAGAATAGTCCAATAAGAAAGCTATGGAAAATAGAAAATCGTAATTTACGATTTTCTAAAAAAAGAAAAGAAAAGTCATAATCATTATTCATAATTAGGATTATGAAGCTTTCTTGTTGCCTATCGTTACTGCTGCTCATGTGAAGATTACACCGCTATGAATAGAATTAGAAGAACTCTTGAATTAGAAGTTTGGTTGATCACAGATCCGAGAAGATTGGTGAAGATAGACCCCAAAAGATCTCTACTGCAGAACAATCCAGAAGTGTATCGACTAAACGAAGCAAGGAATCATAAAATTAGAATTAGAGTTATATTAGGATAGTTTTATTTCTTTTATTAGAATTAGAAGTCTTATAAATCGACTCCTTATGATCTATAAATAAGAGAGCCCGGTATAGGAATAATCATTGAAGAAATTCTCAGTATCAATTAACGACTGAGGTTGGATTTTCTTCTGATCAAAATTAGAGTATATTTTTATTACTTTGTAGATTAGATATTCAAGGTTTCTCAAGAGCAATTAACTACTATTGGATACTAAAGATTAGTGTAAATATTTGTAGTTTCTCAGAAGCAATTGACGACTGTGACTGAGGGGTGAAGGATATATTTACTTTTACTTTCTAGTTTAGATTTTATTTTTTTATTTCCTGCTTTGTAAATATCTTCAGATTTTAATTTGAATTGACGGCTCAGATTGGCGTATGCAGATTGGTGTAACGGTTTTTACTTTTTCATCTTCAATTTTCTCTAAAATTTGATTGATGCCCAAGTTTTAGGAGATTGTTGATTAGATTAAATCTGTATTGATAGGATTTTAGTATTGATTGACGACCAATGCTAGGAAATTTGATATATAGTGTAATGGTACTGTTTAATTTTATAAATATCCGATAACTGAAGATTGTGATTGATGACCATAATCTGAAAGAGGATTAGGATTTATTTTTTGCAAACTTAGTTTAAAAATAATTCTTTTATTCATATTTCTCCAATAGTTTAGGATCTTAAAAGAGAAGTATAACTTTTTATAAAAATTAAGTTAATATAATTTAACCTGTCTCTGTAGGAACGATCATTTGCTAGTACTATGATTTCCATTGTGCGCTTGCAATATAGGTTAAGACTTAATTAGATACACACATAAATAGACGTAATCTCCCCCATCGGCGTCATCATCATCATTTGTACTGGTCGCGGTGCTCATTTCTTCCTCGGTTGGTAGTTTGATACTTTTTCTTGGATTTTTAACCACGCTGATGGGGCATTCATTGTACTTTATCAGTAGTAGAAGCAATATACTCATTATCGCCATTATCATTTGCTGACTTCGAGTGGTGCTTGCTGAGTCCCCGATCGGTTCCTTCTTCCTTCTTTGCTTAAGGTGGCCGCGATGGGATGGTGGGGGAATGGTCTCCCTTTCTCTGGGGTGGTGATTCAGATCCTTCGGATTTTATTCATCGTGACGTGACTCCGGAGAGCGGTCTCCCTACTTTCCGATCACGGTGGGGGTTTATTTGTGGTGGTATGTGCGCTCTGTCCTATCATTCAGGTGCCGTTTCAAATTGCGATGAGATTTTTATTATTTATTGTTTTTGTTTTATTTTTATTACTGTCGTTGGGGCTTTGATGGGCCTATTTTTTTTTTCCATGATTATTTCTTAGGTTTATTTGCTTATTTATCTGTCATGGTGAGACGGGGGGGGGAGTAGCATCTCTTTTTGTTGTGTGAGGGTATCAGGGGGTGTTTCGAGTTGTAGTTATCAGGATGGGACTTATGGGGTATGGCTTCCTCTTTTTTGCTTATTTTTCTCTTATTTATTAGGTTTATTTATTTTTTATTCTATTTTATCTTATTTAGTTATTTTTTTATTTTTATTTTATTTTATTCTTATTTTTATTTTTATTTTATTTTATTTTATTTTATTTTGTTTTGTTTTGTTATTTCTGGGGTTGCAAGGGGATGTTCATGATTGTTTTTATTTTTGTGGCATTTTATTTTTTTAGTTATTTGATAGTTTGCTATTTTTATTATTTTATTATTTTTTTTGCATATCTTAGGTTGGTGTGGTTGCTTTTATTTTATATGGTGGAGAGGAGTTTTTGTTGTTTATTTAGTTTGGGTATGGGCTTTGTGTTCTCTCTTATTTTATTAGGGTGACACTTGTTAAGCATATGCGGGTTTGGATTGGAGTTAAGTGGGTGTGTTAGGTACTTTCATGTTATTGGTTTATCTATTTGTCATGGGTTGTTTTTCTATGGGGCTAGGTGTCTTCTTTTGGCTTTGATAGATGAGTGGTGCCCATGGGCGAGACACTTGTCATGTTGTAGTTAAGGGGTTATTGCCTATATATAGGTATTAGGGGCTTGGGCTTTAGTGCTTAATTTGTTATTCATTTAGTTTAATTTTGTGAATTTGTAATTTGTAAGCTTTGTAAATTTTGGTGTATTTTATTTTAATATTTTTTCTTCCATTTTATTTTGTTTCAAGGGTGTTATGCCCTAAAGGGGGTTATGATGATTGGCTTATTCATGGGTATTGGAGGTGTTGGCATCGAGGAGTAGCACTAGGGTCGATGAAGTTAATCTGACCCAAAGTGTTACTATGTTGGGTGCAGGGATGATGATGAGGTCAGTGGAGGGCCAAAGGTCTTACAAACGGGTGCTTCTTGTTCATATTCTTCTTCCTCTTATTCGCTTCCTGTGAGCCACTCTTTCTTTTTTGTCAGCTCGGGCCTCCGTTGTGTTGCCACTTGGCCATGAAAATTGAAAGATTGCATCATAAGCGGTAACTCAGGCAACAGAGGAGGCAAAGATGAGATTTGTGTTAGAACTTGCTCAGCTCGTGCTTCTCCTTTGTAAGGTGGTCTGCCGGATCAATGGAAAGTTGTGTGAGAGGCATCGACATGCCATCTAGTCCTCACTTCTCCTCCTGTGCCTGATTAGAGCATGTGTCCTTCGAGTGTTTTATTTTCAAGCTTCTTGTTTAAGTTGTATATTTAGGGGGTATGCCCTCGGTGTTATTTGTAAAAATTTCTTATATTTATGAAAGTGGCTTTTCTTACTATTTTTTTGGACTTTTATTATTTTGTTTAGAATTTAGTGTGCTTGATGGTTAATCTTCAAGTGTCTTGTAGCTTATGATTTGGTTTTAGGTTTAATTATTTATTTTCTTAGGTTAATTATTCGCGTACTTAATGCTATATTTTATTTTAGTTTAGATTTAGTTTAGCCTGACTCTTTGTCCTTGGGTGATCCTTATCTCTTGGGTTTCGAATTTTTGGGCTAGTATTTTTATGATAGCCTAATATTTATTTATCCCTTAATTGCTCATGATTAGCATGGACATATTTCTCTTTTTTTACCATCTTGTTTGGTTTACGGGTGTATAATATCTATATGTATATGTGTATAACCATGTATATGTATATATACTCTATTTCTTTTACTGTTATATATATATATATATATATATATATATATATATATATATATATATATATATATATATATAGGCCGAGAGGGCACACACACACACACATATATACACAGGCCGAGAGGGCACACCTGCACACACACACACATACACACACACACATATATATATGTGTGTGTGTGTGTGTGTGCAGGTGTGCCCTCTCGTCCTGTGTATATATATATTTTGTCTAGGCTCAGTAATTGCACACATATATGTGAGCGTTGTAGACACCCCATTTTCGCCCTCTCGGAGTATACAAACCTGTTCGGTCAACCTTTGACCTTGCCCATGACTTCCGGAAAGGAACCTATCCTCTCCAAAAGTCTTAAAATCCCCTTAAACCCCACGTTCGAGACTCATACATTATACGAATAGTGTATGGGGGAGTTCTGGGTTGAAATCTCAACCCCACATACTCGGGCTCGACTCGGCCCGGGAAGCTCCCGAATTACGCACATACCATGGCCCATGTAATTCGATTGCATGTGTGCTTCCACGCGCGTAATTGGTCCAAAGCGGACCAAGATACACCTTCCTGTGCACCAACCTAAGACTTGGATTATGTGCACCACTTATTGCACGCAATTCGATTCAACGTGTCCACGAACGTGAATAATTGGTCCCTGTTGGACCAGGGTTACAACTTCTATGACCAGTCGAACTCTTCAATTGTGTGCATGGTTCTATGCACATAATTGGATTATGCGCGTAATTGGTTTCAGTCACATTGGGACTAGGGCACCGGCTGAGCCAGTCAGTCAGTCATTCTCGAGTTAGTGACCGACTCAAGGGGAATTGCACGCATGGGAACATGCACGGAATTCAGTTCCACGTATGGATCTATGCGCGCAATTGCTTAATTGCATACATGGTCCCACGCGCGTAATTAATCCAATACCTATAAAAAGACTCCCACTCCACACCCAAACTCAACCAATTCTCTTCTACAATTCTCTCTTCTGAGCTTAGTCCTTTTAGAAAATTCAAGGTTCTCTTTGGGGTTCTCAAAGAAAGGGGTTGGGTTGCATTCTGTAGACTCTTCTTTAGGAATCTCAAGTAGTCAGGCTAGCAGTACTGGTCAGCTAGCCCTAACTCCCGAAGGAGTATTAAAGGAATAAGCATCCTTAGCCTTAGAAATCCTTGCCCAAATTCTTAGCCTAGAGCTAATTAGGTCCCTAACCTCTTTCAGTTTTTAGCCTTAGCCACCCGATTTGCCCTATGGAGCTTACAGGGGGTACCCAGGAATGGGGCCGATCCTCCTTAGTGGCCACCTTTTTTAGATAGGTTTAGCAGGAGTAAGAAACAAAGCTAGATAGACCTTAGGCTACCCGTAGCTGCTGAAGTTGTTCAGCCAACGTTTAGTAAAGGAGTCAACTCGCATCCCACAGAGCGTGATTAGTGACGTGTTACAACGTCGATAAATATCTGCAGCTGGTGATCGCATCAACCTAGGGATTCTCCATTTAGAATTCACCTTTTCCTTTCAGCAGTTAATATTCCTTAGTCTATTACTCTATCGCTTTCCGTCAGAGTCCACGTGGACCAAATTGGACCACTTATTCCGGGGACCGAAAGGAACCTAGAAAAAGTGCATACCAACAACTGGCAATAGCGATGGGACTCCTCTTGCTAAAATAATCTTTGTTTGTTTAGTTTAGTTTTCCTACTTTATTTTAGTTCAATTTTATTTTCTCGCTTTATTTTCTCACTTTATTTTCTCGCTTTATCACTTTTTACACACTCGCACGAGAACCAGTGTAAGTGCTTCAAAGTTGTTTGGGATACGCCGGATAAATTCTAGTAATGACCCGCCCTTATGGGGGTTCCACAATAATTCCACATACGATGATGAGTCGTCTGCCCCTCTCAAGATTAACATGGCTGGAGAAGACGAGCGAATACCGCATACACCCCCGAGTACCAGAAATGATGACGGACGAAGAGAGAGCAATATGGGGCAGAATTATACTGTCGAGCAGATCATTGGCTTAAATCTCTATGCATTGTTGAAAGGAGGGCCAGAGGCCCACCAGTTACTTTGAAGCCTAGGGGCCATTTATAATGATGCCATAGAACAACAGGATCGAGACAAGCAAGAGCAACAAAGAGAGGAGAGGTCGCCTCCAACTCCAAATATCGCGTCTTTGTTAATCACTGAATTATGCCACTTTCCACCTCTTGGCCTAGCCCTTACTAGACTTTAGAGCTGTTTAATAATTGATTGTTGAGTATGGTTTTGTAGTTAGCAATAATTTACATAATGATGCAGCAATCCATGTAACAAGTGCCAAGAAGAGAGGAATTAGAGTCAAGCATTGGAGCTGATAGAAATACAAAGATTGAACCATGGTGGTCCCAACCATATGGGCTGTTCAGCATGCCTTGAACCCCTAGAAGTCCTGCAATGAGAGACAAGTGGGACCCATGCCCAAAGGAGCGTTGCAGCAGACTAGACAAACCAGCTGAGAAGCAAAATCTCAGCTCGAGCAATCTTGAGAAAATCTGAAGCCTTCAGGTCTATCCTCTCGAGATGTCTCAAGTAGAACATACCTCCAGATCAATACACTCGAGTAGTTGTCGAGCAGACTTGAGCAATTCATGTCTGTAGCGACAACACACTCGAGTAGTTCAAACCCTTGCTAAAGCTAGCCTCTCAAGCAGGTTGAGCAGTTCAAAGAGTGCAACAGTCCAACCTGTCAAGCAGTCTCAAGAACATCATGGATGCAACAGTTAGTCCTCTTGAGTAGACAAAACCTTCAATAGTCATCCACTCGAGAAGTCTTCAGACAGAAGCCTATCTTCTTGAGTCCTCTCGAGAAACCTTCATAACTGTCCTTCAGAATATCCTTCACGAGCCATCCACTCGAGCAGTTGTCGAGCAGACCAAGACTTCAACACTCCAGCCTATCTAGCAGCCTTCAGAAGTATGCCATCCTCTCGAAGCTTGGGATCCAGCAAATATTTATGGACTTTAGGGGCATATTTGGAACTTCCACAACACATGGGACACATATCCAAGTATGTACTGCATTCCTAATAAAATGGGGGCAATACTTGGCTGTAATTGAGTCACGTCAGCAGATCCTAACTGTTTTGATTCTCCTTCTCTCTGATTGGCCAGAGTAAAAAGTAACTTTTTGGGATTGTATAAATACCATGTAAAGAATGCAGAAAGGAGGGGGAGGGGGATCACACGAGACAACACATAGGACTTTAGGTTTAGGTTTAGGTTTAGGTCATCTTCCTTTATGTTCTTCTTCTCTCCTTAGCTCAGCATATCTGGCTAAATCTTTGTAGCAGTTAGGGCTAGTTTTATTGTGCACTGCTTTGTAATAACATTGTGAAGAGCTTGGAGTCTTGCAGACTATAGATTTGAGAGTTGCATCATTGTAAGTTCCTTTTTTGGGCAATGAATAGCTGGTTTTAATGTTTCATTCGATCTGTAATCTCTTGTAATTTTAATTAGATGTTTATGGATTTTATGCACCTATGGATGCATGAGTTTGTAGTCTTGCAAACATAGTGTATGCAGTGATTTTATTGTTTCATCTTTAACCCCCATGACTAGATTATATCCATGGGATAGCCTGCGACCATTTGAGTGGACAGGCTATAGCCCAAAGACTAATCCATATCTCAAGGTTGAGTTGGATTCTTCTTCCTTACATTTGTGCTTGTAGCCAAATGAAGGATTGCTGCAGATCCAACTCTTGCTATGTTTTACAGTGCTTTTTGCAGTAAAAATTAGTCCCTAATTGCCTACTCCATTTTCTGTCTATGTTACCAAACCACTTTCATTCTTCTTTAACCCCTTTTCTTTTATTTTTGATTTTTTTATCTATTTCTGTTTTAATTAGTAACAACCCCAAAACACTCTCTTTATCCTGTTTTATTATATTAAGATAGATTAGGTTTACAGTTGCCAGATTTGTAGCAGATCTAGAGATTTACTACCTTTAGATCCATAACTCTATGGAACAACCCTTACTTCATTTAAAACTTACTACAACAGCCTTATATCTTGCAGGTGGTGTTTGTGTTCTAATTCCATCTTTAGCAATCTTTGCTTTATTTTTGCAATTCTTTATTTCTATCATATTTTGACCACTTTTAGAATAAAGAACAACAACACAAACTGTGAACCAACAGTCCCCCCGTAGGTCACCACCGAGGCAGACTGTGTACACTTTCGTCATTAACAATCGACAAGGTAGACCTCATCCTCAAACTACTAAGAAAGACGCCACCATAAGAATGGAGGACCTCACCCGAGTCCTCGATGAATACGTGGCTAAGAGAGTGTCTCGGATTTTCATTTGGATTCGACAAGTTTTGTTGGGACCTCAAATTTAACTTACCTGCAGGTTTCAAGCTGCCCAAGTTCAGCAAGTACAACGGCACAGGAAATCCGAGTCACCATCTGGCGTTGTTCTACAATGGCTGTCGACCCATTCGCAATAATCAGGGTCTTCTCATCCACTACTTTTAGAGGTCACTAGAAGGAGAAGCTCTCGATTAGTTCGCTGGCCTGCCACTGCATAAGATCGACACATTTGACAGTTTAGCCAGTCAATTCCTTGACCAATACAAACACCTGATACAGGAAGCAGTTAGTCTCAGTGACTTAATGACGATGAAATAATAGCCTGATGAGGAATTCGCAGACTTCGTGAGGCAATGGAGAAGACTCGTCGCTCAAACTGGAAGCCAGATGAAGGAGAAGGATGCAATTGATATCATTATCAATAATGTCAAAGAGCCCCTTCGAAGCACTCTTATCATAAGTGACTGCCTTGACTTCGATACTATGACACATCAAGAGCGGAGATCTCTCCCTTTCGATAATATTATCGAAAGCCGCATCTTCTAGCGACACAAAGATGAAGAATAATAAGAAAAATTCAGGCTCCAAGCAAGTCAATGCGGTCGCCAATCAAGGGCAAAACTCTGGAAGCGAGAACTTCCAGCCCTGGAATTCTGGTCAAAACTAGTACCAGAATCAGAATCAATAATGATACCCCAACAAAAACTAGAACCAAAACCACAATACAGCCCAGAACCGAATGACCAACCCTCCAAACTACAACAATGTACTCTCACCGTAAAAATTCAATCAGCAAACTAGGCTTGCTTACTAGCCAAAGTATGAGCACTACCCTCCGTTACCTGACACCATCCCTAACATCTTTCGCCTCCTCAACAATGAGAATCTGATCAGATTCCCACCAGAATGACCATGCCTCTGGCCTGCAGACCTTGTGCTTTTCATCAATTTGCGAGACACAACCTAGAAGATTGTTGGGTTCTACGGGACGTAATATATGATATGAATGATCGGAATCAGTTTGACTAGGAATCCCTGTGAAACAGTAACTAAAACAATAACCAATCTCTGCAGAATCTAGGGATTATTAACAACCCCATGCCCAATCACAATAAAGGGCCGGTCTCCCACATCACCACAGTAGACCTCCCCAATCAGCTCCTCATACATCCCTCCACCCTGATTACTTGCATTAATCCTCCAAACACCTCAACCAACCCAGTTGAACTCCTGAGACTCCCAATCATTTGGCCCCATCCTTTGACTTTCATAACACGAATCGAATCACCAAACCCTCCACCATACCCAAACTTCACTCGCATACGAGTCCAGTCATTCAGGGCTCGAAGACCTAACTATTGGAATGTGCTTTTTCTGGCTCCCATTCGGTCCTTGAAAAGAGTGGCCTAATTCTGTCCGAGTGGACTTTGACAAAGGCGATAAATAGTAAATTAAGAGATATTAAGTGCAGGGAATAAAAGGTAAATTCTAAGAGAAAAATACCTGGTTCATTGTGATCGCCAACTGCAGATGTTTATCGACACTGCAACACATCACTGATCACGCGGGTGGAGATATGGGTTGTTCTCTTTACTGAATCGTTGCCCAAACAACGTCAGCAACTCTGGGTTACCTGAGAGTTTAGCTTATATAGTTTTCTTATTCCCGCTCTAAGTCTACTTACTCTGGTTTTCCTAATACTACTCTAACTTTAACTAATTTTACTTTCCTAATACTACTATAAGTTTAATTATTTTAGTTTCATACTTCTACTACAAGTCTAATTAATTTAGTTTCCTAATTCTACTATAATTCTAATTAAAGAAAGGGGTTGTGGTCCACTATGCTAAAGAGGATCTGCCCCGTTCCCGGGTACCCTCCATAAGCTCCCTTGGGCAAATCCGGTGGCTAAGGATGATTTTATAAATATGGAAGATTGAAAAAAATTGAATTTGAAAATTAAGGATTTATGGATTGAAATTGCGAGTTTAAAGATTAAAATTAGAATTAAAAGGGCTATGAACTAGAAGTAAGAAATTAGGAATTAGAACTAGTATTAAGAACTAGGAATTAAAATCTAAGATCTAGAACTAGGAATTAAGAACTAGAACTTAAAATAAGAACTATGATATAAAATTTAGGACTAAAAAAAAAAAAGAAATTAATAACTAAAAGCTAAGAACTGGTTCTAGAGACTAAGAACTATAACTAAAAGTTAAGAACTAGAAACTAAGAACTAAGATCTAGAAACTAAGAACTAGAACTAGAAACTATAAATGAAGAACTAGAAGCTAGAAACTAAGAGATTACCTAGAGTCAGGCGTTGAGATCCCTAAGCTTGGAAGAGACGAACTCGAAAATTTGATTGTTGGATGTGTGTTGTTGGTTGAGGTAGGGGGGTCTATTTATAGGTATACGGGTAATTACACGCTCTGTGAGAGGCACACAATTAGCCGGTCGAATTTAATTACACACCCTATTGGGTGCGCTTAATTGAATTACGCGCCTGTCTCGAGCGCTTAATCACTCTGAGTCGGTGACAAACTCAGTGAGTGACCGGCTGATTGACTCAGCCGAATGTCCTAGTTCCAGTCTAACTGGAACTAATTGCGCGCCTTATCTAGTGCGGGCTGCCTGCTTATAGGTACTTAATAGGGGAACTTGGGCGATCACAGGAATTAGAGACCAGGTCCAACTGGGGACCAATTACGCGTGGCTGTTGGGATTGTGTGCTCTGTTCAGAGTGCGTAATTAGGTCTTAAGGCGGTCTGAAGAGGGGTGGAGTTTCAGTCCAAGCTAGACCAATTGCATGCCAATGATTGGCATGCAATTTGATTGCGTGCACCATATAGGTGTGTAATCCACTCCAAAGGTAAGCCGCAGGAAGGACAATTATGGTGCAAAAGGGACCAATTACGTGCATGTGTCCATGCATGTAATCGAATGGCGCGCCTCTATGAGGGCGTAGAATTCAGAATCTTCCCCTGGCTAAGTCGGGTCTGAACCACAGAGCTATTGTTTCAGCCTGTGCTTCCACCATATACTATTATTTCAATATATAGTCCCCTATGTTTAGGGTTTAAAGCTTTCAGAAAGAGTGAGCCCCTCTCCGAAAGTCATGGGCAAGGTCAAAGGTTGACCGAACAAGTTTATATATTCTGAGAGGGCAAATTTGGGGTGTCTACACTAACCTTTGTAGACGGCCGACAGAACCTTTGACTCCCCCAAACCCTGAACCAGCTCCATTACCACTACCCCTTTCTGACTCTGAACCTGAAAATGGTGGAACCACCTCTCAAGACTTACCACAGGTCGACAGTACGCCGGATCAAGAATCTGAGATAATAGCTAAATGCGAGCAAAGTACTGAAGCGGGACAGCAAGATAAGGAACCAAGCAAGGAAGAGGCTTTGATCTCTATATTTCTGGAAGAGGAAGACTACACGCAATACCTCCCACCGTGGAATGGCATAACACCGATATGTATACCTTCCTCTAACTTTACACCATTTGTGACAAGCATTTCATGGAATCCATGGAGACAAGTCGCTACATGGCTCAAGGAACAACAACCAACCTACCCGATCCTCAAATCAGGGACCAACTATCTGCCATTTTCTTAGGAAAAATAGAACGTGAGCACTTAGCCATCGGAGAGGTTAGCAAGAGATAGAGACGCAAACCTGCCTCCCCTACCTCGTGTGATTCCTCCACCCCCAGTTCCGAAGCCTTAGCCACTTCAGCCAATTGTAAACAAAACACACAGGTCCGGTAAAGAGCCAACACTAGAGTCTGGTCAGGAGTATGATCTCCTATGGCACCTTGAGAAAGTTTCGGCCTAGAAATCAATCCTCGAGCTTATCAAGAAGTCACCAGAGCACTACAAACTGCTAATGAAGGCACTAGCGAAAACCCATGTAGACGAGGACACCATTCTGGACCAACTGCACGAAATGACTTTAGTCATGGCGCAACCGCTAGCACTCATCTTCACCGACGCTGACATGCCAAAAGAATCACTGCGAGGAAGTTCAACCCCTATATATATTTAATAGTGATAATAAGAGGATTCTCAGTACCTCACGCATTGGTCGACACAGGCACGAGATTAAATATATGTCCAATGACGACGTTCAAGACCCTCAAGTATATAGAGTAGGACGTACGATCGTCATTGATCAGGCTTACTCATGTATGTATCTAATTAAGTCTTAACCTATTGTAAGCGTACAATGAAAATTGTAATACTAGAATAGGAGCGTTCTCACGAGGATATGCTTTATATTATATATATTAATTGTCTAAAAACTTATATTTATCTTTTAAGATACTAAACTACTTGAGAAATATGAATAAAGAATGGTTTCTTAAACTAAATTGTAAAAAATAAATCCTAAATCCTGCTTCAGATTATGGTCGTCAATCACAATCTTCAGCTATCTGATGTTTACAAATTTAAAATTCCGTTACACTATATCTCAGTCTTCTAGAATTTGGACGTCAATCAAAACTAACATCCTTCAATATAGATTTATACTAATCTTCAATCTATCAAAAATTTGGGCATCAATAAAATTCTAGAAAATCATAGATGAAAAAAAAAAATCATTACACTAATTTGCAAGCCTCAACCTAAGTCGTCAATTCAAACTAAAATTTGAAGATATTTATAAAGCAGAAAATTGAGATAAAATAAATCTAAACTAGAAAGTAATAAAAATTATATCTTTCACCGCTTAGCCGCAGTCATCAATTGCTTCTGAGAAACTACAGATATTTACTCTAATCATCCAGATCTGAATCCCAGTTGACAATTGTGATCGAGGAACCTTGAAAATTAAACTAAATTACTCTAATTTTGATCAGAAGAAAACTCAACCTCAGTTGTCAATTGATGCTGAGAATTTTTTCGATGATTAATTCCTATACTAAGCCCTCTGATTATAGATCATAAGGGGCCGATTTACAAAACTCCTAATTCTAATAAAAGAAACTACTAAAACAAAAGTGTCCTATTATAACTATAATTCTTAATTTAATCTTCCTTGCTTTCAACAGTTGATGTACTTCTGAATCATCTCCTTTATTTCAATAACAGAGTCCTTTAAAAGTCATCTTCGTCAATCTTCTCAGATCCGTGATTGGCCAGCCTTCTAAGTTAAGCATTCTCCTAATTATATTCATGGCGGTGTAAGTTCACGTGATAGTACTTCAGAAAGCGTCTTTTTGTAAAATCGTAAATCATGATTTTCTAGCTTTTACTCTCTGGACGATTCTTTATTTACGATTGATCGTCTTCTGTTGAATCGTACTTCACTCTTGAACGACTTTTCTTCTGAAGAATCGTGAATTATGATTTTCTACTTTCTTTATAGCACTTTGTAAAATCTTAAAGCATAATTTTTTATCTTTCAGTAGGCGATGATTCCATCTTTTTTATTTAATAGTCTTTATTATTACTTTATGAGTTCATTTTTGACAAATATTAACATTTTGATTATCTTTTACTATTTTTTTTAATATATGCACATCAATAACTTATTAGTAGCAAACTAAGGTCTAACATCACTAAGTTAAGGGTGGTAAATTAGAATATTATGTGATTGATCACACCCCCAAACTTACGCTTTGCTAGTCCCTAACAAATAAGGAATATAAAACATCCTAAACTAAAAATTTAAATGCCACTTTCGTAGGGAGCATGATTGCATTTAGCAAATACAACAAGCCTTTAAAACCCCTAGGTGATCCCTAGTAGAGGAGTTGTAGTCTCCTGAAGGTTTTCAGTAAAGTTACCTGCAACCTTCAAATATTTTTTGATTTTTCAAAATTTACAAAGAAAACAAAAGGTTAAAAATCTAATTTGATTTTCGTACACTAGCTAAGTTAACCAAGTTGATCATCACATGGTTGTTATGATTTTATAAAATTACCAACCTTTTATCCTTGCTTTCCATTATAACAGTTATCCATGATTAGAACCCTAAAAAATTTAAATTCATAGTAAGCAGGGAGTGTATGCATCAGTGAATAGTTTATTCTTCATAAAATTTTCTAAACTGTAGTTTTAGAAAATATTTTTATTCAAAAACTCACACTATTGGCGTACTCTTAAAAAAAAACATCGAAACTTTTGGGTTCTCTCAATGTATTTAGAAGAATTCAATCAAAGGATAATTGTAAAAAATTTTAATCTCAAGAAAAAGATAATCTATTCTATTCATATGATTCCCTATGTAATCTATAGTATCTATTATTCATATCTCTACCAGGCTTATGCTTTTGCAAATTATAAATAAAAAAGGTCTTTCCTTTGGATTGTAATGAGGCTATGGGTTTGAGAAGGTGTCAAAGAAAGATAGAAAAGAATTCAAAATTTTTCTGAGAATTTAGTTCTTCTTTCTCTTATCTTTTTTTTTTTCTACTTTAGTTGGTATCCACGAATTTGGATGCTTCTTCCCATTTTTCTTTTTTATAAAATCCAATTTTGATCTAAAATCGTATTTTTACGATTTTCCTTCTTTACGAAAGCACTTTGCCCCCCATTTTTTTTTTTTTTTCAGAAATCGTCTTTTCATGATTTTTCTTCTTTTCCCATATTTTCTTTTTATTATTATTATTTTTCAGCAGTACCCTTTTTTCAGCATTCCCCTTATCTGTTGACTTTTACTCCTTTCATTCCATCTTCCCTTCTTTTATATTCTAAACTCTCAAAAAATGTAAGGGTTAAAGGTTGAAAGCTTTGGGTAGTACTTATGGTTAAGGGTTTTCAATAATTTTGGTATAAAGAAATTCAATTTTGGCTTCTAATATAGGATCAAAGGATCAGTTATTTTCCAAGATTTTAGATTTTTTACTCTATTTAAACAAAAGAATCATCTTTATGATTTACTAGCATAGATGCCTTATTGTTTTGATGCTTCTAATAGATAGTTCTAGAAAAAAAATCAGGTTATCATAGTCATATAATATTTTGATTCTAAATTCAGTAATATGAGATTTCATAAAAGAAGTAAAGAAGTTCAAAGAAATTTTGACTTGAATAGAAACAGTCTCTCTCAAGGAAAGGAAAAATTATTCTCTGATGCTCACTGGTTTATAATTTTGAAATTATAGTCAAAATGTTGTAGTTCAGATCAATCTATTATTTTAAACATTCAATCTAATACTGTGTTCAATGAGCTAAAACATGAATTGAGTTGTTCTTTATTCTTGATTATTGAACTGCTACTATGATAGATCATAAGTTTTGATGATTCATAATTTTTTCAATCATAATTCACATATAATAGTTAACTATAAAAAAAAAACTATTTAAAAAAAAAGAGAAAAGAAGAAACGAAAAAAAAAAATTTATGCAAAAAGCAAAATAAAACTAACAAACAAATTGATATACTAATTAACTAATATTGTACACAGAAGTTGTGTATCCCCCAAACTTAATTTGGACAATGCCCTCATTGGCATAAAATTAGGGGACACTCAAAATTTATTTACCTGAAAGATCATACCTGTGAGGCTTGTAATGTTCTGCAATTTTTACTCACTCGGTGATGAAAGATATGGTACCAGAATGGAAGCAGTAAGTGGGGCTGGTGAGGCTAGTAATGAGGATGAGTTATTCGATAGGTCTTCTTTCGAGTCAGACACCACATCTGTAGAGTAATCATTTTGTTCTTATGAAAGTGGTTCTCTATGAGTCATAGGCTCAGCCTCATCAGTATTTTCCTTCTCATTTATCATACTGAAAAAGTTTCATTTCAGACTCTGTTGCTCCTTTCCAACCTTTTCTCTGTTTTTCAAATCCGCAGTCAACTTTTTAATCACGACAGATTTTAGTTGAATTTTCATTCTCAGTTTTACTGCTTCAGTTTGTTCTTCTACTACTGTGGCCCGTCATTTCTTTGTGAGAGGCTTAATAGTCTTCTTTCGTTCAGCATTAGTTAAACTGAGGGAATCATTTTTTTCTTGTAGTTTCAGAATTTTCCCTTTTACTACGGTTAGTAGATGATTCTTCTCACCCAGCTGTCTATTGAGCTCTTGATGGTAATCTCTGAGAGCTTTTTCTTTTGCAGTTTCTCTTGCATCTGGGTCTTCAATGAATTCGCCGTATTGCTCCATCAGGGTAGCAATTTTATCCTCATAGTCTTTCTTCTCACCCTCCCATGCTTCTTGGTTCTTTCTTAATGCATTGTTTTCTTCACGCAAATGCACCAGTTGAGAGGCTCAACTGGTGCATTTGCGTCCAATGTGTAAGGAATTCTTACTATTTCCTTACTATTTTGCAGTTTCTCTCACTTAGAGGCTTCCTGTACTTTCCTTACTATTTATGTTGTCCAATGTGTAAGGAATTCTTTCGCAGCCTTCTGCTTTAAGATTTCCACTATCTCTGAGCGTTTTTGAACAATGAGGGTAGCTTCAAGGACTCTGTTCTTCAATCTGTTAAATTCTTCCTTCCACTTCTTACAACACATGGTAGTGGCATCAAATTTGGGGCATAAGTATCTTTCCATTGCTCTACTTCCTTCAATCTCCTTTCTAATTCAGGGATTGTTGTGGTGGTAACTGGCGGATCAACGGGGGGTACTTCTTCTCAATTTAACAACTCTGTGAAACTCCCTCTTGGTATTTCAGAACTTAGTCTTGCTTCTGCTGCTTGGATTGTAAGAGTCTGCTCAGTATTGGAAGGAATTGTGGGTGAAACAAGAGGCTCTATTGGTGCAGGGACATGGCTAGAAGTAACCATTTCAGTAATCTACTGGTCCATTGGTAGAGGAATCTCTTCTGCTGTAGCTATCATTGGGCTCATAGGCTCTGCTTCTATAACAGTTGGCAGTGTATCTACCTCAGTTGAAGGGGTAATAGCAAGCCCTATTGGTGAGTCCAAAGCCGAGTCATATAGACTAGCTTGGTCCGTAACTAGAAGTTCTAACTCAGCTACCCTCTTATGTATTGGAGAGCTAGTCTCTGCTCTTTCTTGAGATTAAGTAGAAGTACTCATTCCCGTTTCCGTAATTGCTTCTTCTGAGGCTATAGTTTTTGTTGGTTGCTCCATGGTAGACTCTTCGCGACCCTTGGGTATAGAGGGGACACTCTTTGTGCGTGCTGAAATAGGAATTATCTGTTTGTTTGCAGCACTTAAAGTTCTCATGTAGGTCTTGGCGGTGAGGCTATCCTCTGTTCTAGGAAGAGCCTTTTCTTTCGGATCAATGTTGTATCCCACATTCATTAACAAATTTATAATTAACCCTCCAAAGGGTAGACATAATATCTTTTTTTGATATTTTCTTGGTTCAACTTTTCCCTCACGGTATTGATTACTTCTAGCAGGTAGGCTGGAACACTAAACCAGTAGCGATTAGCCATAAGATATAAGATTCTTACGAAGAGTGCCCTCTATTGTGTCCCATGAACCATTGGGTGGATGGTCTTGTGAATTAAGACATTCAAGAAGTGAATCTGTAGACTCCGTGATTCTACATCTTTTCTCAAGAAAAATGATCTGTCTTTGGGGGGTTTTCTCAGTAGCTTTGTCGCCATCTGAACAAAGTTCAGGAGAAAATGGGGTTGTTCTCATAAAATATTGACTACCGGATTGTCAGGGGGCACTTCATGTCTTTCCAAAGGTGTATTCATCACCCAAGCAACCATTGCCTTTGTTATTGCAATTGGGAATCCGTCAATGGTTGTGGACAAAATTGGCTCTGAACCCTTGCTACTATTAACCGTACTTTTATAAATAGTCGTACCAATCTTAGGTAGACTTGTGTGACTCTGGGCTCTAGGAAGTACTGCAGCCCGACATCCTTAAAGTATTGGATTACCCCTCTACTTATTTAACATTCTTCCCACAAGGTAATGTCCACTAAGATTTCGGCCCCCACACTATGGTATTTCATTGATTTTGGGAGTCGTTCTATTGTAACGTCGGAGGACGCTGGTTTTTTACCTTTATCAACCCCTGAGGGCTTAGCTTTCTTTCTGGGTAGGTCTGCAACTTTCGATTTAGCCTTAAGGACAGTAGACCGTGTGATGCGGTTAATAAGTGGAGAGTTATCAGAATTGTTACCTTTGTCCCCTTCTTCCTCCCTCTATCGCTTGCCCATTACTTCTAACATGCTGTAATTTCTTTTTTTGTAAGATCTATAGAATATTATTTAGTAAATTGCAACTTCCATATATAAATTTGAAATTGATTGCAGAGACTCTTCTGTTTAGAATGGAGATTGTTACCTTGATCTTGACTAATCAACAAACCCTAGTTTTAAGATATTGCTTAGAACTTGAATAAGGTTTCCAAAATCAAATAGGAGATACAAGGAAAATTTAAGAAATAAAAATAGTTGAGTCTTAGTCGATGGATTTTTGAAAAACAGAGGGACAGACAATAGAAAAAATGGAGGGTTCAATAATGGGGCTGATGTATCCACTCTCGAATATATAGGCCCTATCTCAGTAATGACCTGCTAAATCGATCATCACGCATGTTTTAACCTAGAGTCGTTGGTCGACTCTAGCTTTACAGTAATGGTAAGTACAAGCCCTCGTATCAATTGAATCGTAGTCACTACGCTTTCACTGATAGACATATCCATAACGACAATCAATCGTAAATCCATACGATTGGTCGCCATAATATATGATAGGAGTTATGTTATGATCCATCATTTTTCAATGATTTGAGCCGTAGTGTAATACCTAGGATTGAAAGGAAAAGGAAATAATTCTACATATTTTACCATGGGCGCTATGGATGAGTCAGAAGCTTGACGATTCATGAGGTTTTTATATTTGATTTTGGGGAGCCGATGTCTCCCCCAAGAATACTTATCCTCTAGGATTGTTGACTGCCTACGTCAACAATTGGCCACTCTCTCTTTTCGCCACTTGGGAAACTAGCTAGCCTATCTGGCTGTCCAGCTTCATGATGGACTGAGTATGAGAATGGAGCACTTGAGAGAACTGAGCAAGCTGATGTAAATCTTTTGAGTGCCGATGCGACTGTTGTTGCAAATCTCAGAGGATTTGAACAATTGTGGCATCAGGTGCATTGCTCTATGGTCTAAATTGGGGTTGTACAATAGGCATTTGAGGTCTTTGGTGGAAAACTTGGGTCTGGGGGAATCGGGGTTTCACAATCGATGGTGCTAGTTGCGCTCCTCCTGTGGAACCATAGTTAAATCCTGGGTAATTCTTCTACGCTGGTTATACGTGTTCCCATAGTCTCTCTTCTGAAAAGCCATTATTTGTTCGTTTTCCACCACCTCTTGGTGGGATCGCTCAACTGAGTTTTTAGCAAAATTTTGAGTTTGACAATTAGAATAGCTTGCCAAGGATCTATCCGGAGTGCTAAGTTTGGCAGCCATTAATGTTGCGATTTGTTGTTCAAGAGTCAAAACTTTTGCACTCATGTCTTCCTCCTTTACTTTATCTTTGCTGATTTTGTAAAGTCCTCCCGTTGTGAGCGGGGTGTTGCGAGTGACATCTGGATTAGATCTAAGCCATGCCTATTTTTGCTTTGAGTTATTGGCCAGTTTCTCGAATAGGTTCCAGGACGGTTGGCCATTTTGAGCCATAAAGGCTCCTCCACTCACGACATCGACTGGTTAGTCTTAGTCAATCCTTGGTAGAAACTTTGTGCTATAGACCAATTTGGTACCTTGTGATGAGGGCACTTCTGTAACAGATCCTTCATTCATTTTCAACTCTTGTGAAATAATTCTCTCGGCCTTTGCCTGAAGTCTTGAATTGCTTGTTGAATTTGGTTAGTTTTACCAATTGGGAAGTACTCGCCAAGAACTTGGACTGCAGTTCCTCCCATATGGTAATACTTCTGGCAAGTAAGAAAATTAATCATGCCTTCGCCCTATCTTCGAGATAGAATGGGAATATACATAGTTTTTTAGCCTCTTTGTTGGCTGCTGATAGTTGTAACAGTGTGTAAAACTCTATGAAGTACCTCAAATGCTGGTAGGGATCTTCTCGACCAAGCCAATGAAAGGTGGGTATAGATTGAAGCGTATTTAGCTTGATTTCATAATTTTGACCCGCAGGCACCTCTGGTATAACTATACATGAGGGCTCGATCAAAGCTATTGAGCTGAAGTGTGCTTGTATTGACAGATCGTCAGCCATGGTTAAGGATTCTCTTGTGGGAATTTTGTTTGCTGCCAAATTACGCAGGAGAGTCCTTTCAATTTCTGGATCACACTCGAAGAAATCTAGACTTTGAGATCAAGTGTGATGCATACGAAACTAAAAACTATATTTTTTTTGGTGTGTTTTTAACTTTATTTAATTTTTATTCTAGAAGGCAGGGAGAGAAACAAATCTGAGCCTCTCTAGCTTCTCTGATAAGGGGAAGTTGAAGCCTTGATTCGTTACACCGAATAAACCTGCAAAAGATTTAAGAAGTGATAAAAATAATTAAAAATATAAAAAAATATAAAAAGAGAAAGATAAATACTTATTTTCTTAAACTAATATAAATATAAAATTCGCTATCCCCGACAACGACGCCAAAAACTTGATGGGGCTTACTTATGTATGTATCTAATTAAGTCTTAACCTATTCCAAGCGTACAATGGAAATTGTAATACTAGCAAAGGATCGTTCCCACTAGGATATTTTTTATATTATATATATTAATTATTTGAAAACTTATATTTAACTTTTAAGATCCTAAACTACTTGAGAAATATGAATAAAGAATGGTTTCTTAAACTAAATTGCAGAAAATAAATCCTAAATCCTCCTTCAGATTGCGGTCGTCAATTACAATCTTCAACTATCGGATGTTTACAAATTGAAAATACCGTTACACTATATCTCAATATTCTAGAATTTGGGCGTCAATCAAACTAACATCCTTCAATATAGATTTATACTAATCTTTAATCTACCAGATATTTGGGAGTCAATCAAATTCTAGAAAATCAGAGATGGAAAAAAAAAACTATTATACTAATCTGCAAACCTCAACCTGAGTCGTCAATTCAAATTAAAATTTGAAGATGTTTACAAAGCAAGAAATTGCAATAAAATAAATCTAAACTAGAAAGCAATAAAAATTATATCTTTCACCCCTGAGCTGCAGTTGTCAATTGCTTCTGAGAAACTGCAAATATGTACTCTAATCTTCCAGCTTTCAATCCCAGTCATCAATTATAATCGAGGAACCTTGGATATTAAACTGAACTACTCTAATTTTTATCGGAAGAAAACCCAACCTCAATTGTCAATTGATGTTGAGAATTTTTTCGATGATTAAGTCCTATACCAAGTCTTCTTATTTATATATCCTAAGGGGTCGGTTTACAAAACTCCTAATTCTAATAAAAGAAACTACTAAAACAAAAGTGTCCTATTATAACTATAATTCCTAATTTTATTTTCCTTGCTTTCAATAGTTGATGTACTTCTGGATCTTTTCCTTGATTTCGGCAACAGTCCTTTAAAAGTCTTCTTCATCAATCTTCTCAGATTCGTGATTGGCCAAACTTCTAAATCAATAATTCTTCTAATTATATTCATGGCGGTGTAAGTTCACGTGACAACACTTCAGAAAGCGTCTTTTTGTAAAATCATAGATCACGATTTTCTAGCTTTTACTCTCTGGACGATTCATTATTTATGATTGATCGTCTTCTGTTGTATCATACTTCACTCTTGAACGACTTTCTTCTGAAGAATCGTAAATTAAGATTTTCTACTTCCTTTGCAGCGCTCCATAAAAACGTAAAGTATGATTTTTCATCTTTCAGTAGACCATGATTCCGTCTCTTTCATTCAATCATCTTTTTTATTGCTTTATGAATTCATTTTAATGAATATGAATATTTTGGTTCTCTTTTGCTATTTTTTTAATATCTGCACATCAGTAACTTATTAGTAGCAAACTAAGGTCTAACATCACTAATTTAAGGGTGGTAAATTGGTAAATTATGTGGCTGATTAGTCATCACTATCCCTCATCACATACAATGGCTCTCGGTGCTTTGTTAAAGGTACTATCAAGCTTCAAGTCCATCTCGGGCTGGTGACCAAGGACGTCACATTTCATGTTTCAGATTCCTCCAGTACCTACAACCTGATCCTAGGGAGAAAATGGTTGGAGTCCATGAAGGCCATCGCATCGAAATACCACCAATGCATCAAGTTTTCCCACGAGGACACTATCATCAGGGTATACGCTGATGCCCCCTTTGGGAATATGGACACTTATTACATTGCGAGCATCCCGACAGCCCACGATTTAGTACTCTCCACTGGCCACATCAAGAGAATGAAAGACGATGACGACGCATTGGAAGTAAAAGTTAACCCTCAATGGTCTCCACCGGTCCCTCAACAGAAATTAACCAAAAGAGAAGTTGACTCCAACCTCGCACGAATGTATGATGTAATCCAAACTACTACGAAAGGTTGGGACCTCATGTATCAGCTGGGGTATATCCCACACACTGGACTCGACAAGAATAAGCAAGGGCCGATAGGCTCTGTAATTTCGAAAAAGGTTCGTAAACACACTGGCGTAGGATACCAACCAGACGGGAAGGAAACTGACGCCTTCGTAACTTCACCAAAATGGTCACTCTACGATCATTTTGTCTATGGAAATACCGAGAAGGCCGACGTGCTAAAGAGAGAGGAATCCCTCACCAAACCCCAAAAAATGGAAATTGAGAAATGGTTGAAGCCTTCATTGATCTAATAAATCTAGGTCAGAACGATGATATAGATAAACCACTAGAGGGAGTTAGACCACTATTCGAAGTAGGGGAATCACCCGTCACCAACAAGAAAAGGCATCGAGTGCTTGAGCCACTCGTCGAAGACTGGAAGTCAATGGACGAACCACATCACAATGACAGAGGTTGGGGAGGAGCTAACACTTGAAACTACCCAACTTTCAGGATCACTGCAGCTCTAAATATTCTGGAGATCGTTAGAAGAAGAATGGCAATCGCGCCAAGTGAGGATGAGGACTATTGGATAGACCTCCCTGCCCTTGAGCTAGCAGAACAATTAGGCGGGGACCCCCTAAGGCTATCAAGTGAAGAAGACGAGCCTCACCAAGAAGATTCTAACTCAAGAAATGATAATTTTGATCCCGAAGGATGGGAGTGCCCATGGGGATACCCCTGCATGAATAAGCCATACCAGCCTTGCTGCTGAGTATGCATGTTCATACTGAGAGAGCATGAACCACGAGAAGAACTTATAAATCTAGAAGGTAGTTAGTCAAATCCACTCGAAGACGTATATAACCTCTAGATATTCTTCAAAGAACAAGCGATCCTCGCAATTGAAGAAGTTGAACCATCAATCGGACTGCTACCCTCATCGTTTATCAAGAAAGACGCATCAAACGAGGACTACAAAAAAAAGCCCAATTCAAAATGAATCCACATCATCCGAAGGCTTGCACGAACGGGTCCAGCAATCGTCACGCTTCCACAATTAAGAGAAGCGCCCCTGTCGATTCCTCTTCAGGAAAATATTAAATGGAGGATACCTGCGTTGATGTGATCACCAGCTGCAGATATTTATCGATGCTGCAACACGTCACTAATCACGCTTTAAGAAGAGCGTGGACTTGCAGGTTGAACTCCTTTACTGAATCGCCAGCCGGCCAACGTCAGCAGCTATGGGTTGCCTTGGGGTTTAGCTAGTTTAGTTTCCTAAGCTTGCTAAAAGTTTAATTGATTTGGTCTTCTAATTCTTCTCTAAGTCTGGCTAACTGGGAGTCTTCTAGTGTTACTCTAACTCTAATTAATTTAGTTTCCTAATCCGACTAGGAATCTAATTAATCTAGTCTTTTGATCCTACTAGAAGTTTAATTAAAAAGATCTCCTAATTCTATTGGGAGTTTAATTTAAAAAAAAAAGGTCTCCTAATATTACTAGGAGTCTAATTAAAAAAAGGGTCTCTTAACTCTACTAAGAGTCTAATTAAAAGAGGAGTTGTGACCCATTATGCTAAGGAGGATCGGCCCCGTTCCCGGGTACCCTCCGTAAGCTCCCTTGGGCAAATCAGATGGCTAAGAATTATTTTGTAAATATTAAAGATTAAAATTTGAATTTGAACTTAGAATTGAGAATTAGAAATCAAATATTGAGATTGAGAATTAAGAATTTAGAACTAGAACGAAGAATTCGAACTAGAAAAAAAAAATTGAATTAAAAAGAAAAATGGGAACTAGAAAGAGAATTAGGAACTAGAACTAGAACTAGAACCTAGAAACTAAGAACTAGAACAGAAAACTAGAATAAGATTACCTAAAGCCGAGCGTTTCTTTCTCTTTCTGGCGTTGCAGAGGAGGAACTCGAGCTCCCTTGGCGGGGCCGGACCTAGAGAGAGAAGAGATCTCTATCTAAGATTGTTGTGTATTGGTCGAGGTAGGGAGGTCTATTTATAGGTATTCGGGTAATTACGTGCCCTGTGGGATGTGCGTAATTAATCAGTCAAATCCAATTACGCGCCCTATCCTGAGAGCATAATCTC
This sequence comes from Chloranthus sessilifolius, assembly GCA_021018995.1. Lineage (NCBI taxonomy): Eukaryota > Viridiplantae > Streptophyta > Magnoliopsida > Chloranthales > Chloranthaceae > Chloranthus > Chloranthus sessilifolius. The sequence continues at coordinate 147,592,785 of CM037584.1, read as the reverse complement.
TCTGAGTCGGTGACCGACTCAATGAGTGACCGACAGACTGCCTCAATCAGATGTCCTAGTTCCAGTCTAATTGGAACTAATTGCGCGTCATGTACAGCACGTGCAATCGATTGCGCTTTCTGATTTCGGCGCACAATTGGGTCTTAAGGTGACCTCTAGAAGGTTAAGGGTCGGTCCATATTGTACCAATTGTACGCCAGTAGTGGGGCGTGCAATTGAATTACGTGCGCATTATAGGGCGCATAATCCACTCCTAAGGCGACCCACAGGAAGAACATGCCTGGTCCAAGTGGGACCAATTGCGTGCCAACTATGGGGCGTGCAATTAAACTGCGCGCGCTGGACAAGGCGCGTAATTCAAGAATTTTCTTGGGTTGAGTTGGGTCCGAACCACAAGGCTATTATTTCTACATGTGCTTTGACTATATACTATTGTTTCAGTATATAGTCCCCGTATTAGGGTTGTGGGATCTGAGCCACAGGGCTATTGTTTCAACCTATGTTCAGTCATATACTATTATTTCAATATATGGTCCCCATATCAAGGTTGTAGGGTCTGAGCCACAGAGCTATTATTTCAGCCTGTGTTCAACCATATACTATTGTTTCAGTATATGGTCCCCGTATTAGGGTTTCAAGGCTTTCAGAGAAGGTAAGTCCCTTCTGAGAGTTGCAAGTAAGGTCAAAGGTTGACCAACAGATCTGTATACTTTGAGAGGGAAAATTGGGGTGTCTACAGCCCCGTATCAAATTCAATTCAAGTATGGCAGGGAAGGACCAACTTATGGCTAAAACAATGGAGGAATATTATGCATTCACACCTCTTACACCTCCCCCATGTATTCAATTACCCCCTACAGGCGATAATGAGACTTTTGAAATTATGGCCAATGTGCTTCAAATACCTCCTACTTTTCATGGGCTAATGGATGAAGATCCCTATTTGCATCTAAAAAAATTTCTAGAAGTATGCACCATCATTAGAATCAAGAATTTGTCGGAAGCATCCACTCGTTTGAGGTTGTTCTCACATTCTATTAGGGATGAGACAAAGCAGTGGATACACTCTTTGCCTAGTAATTCTATTGCTAATTGGGAATGATTAGAACGCAGGTTTCTTATAAAATTCTTTTCAATCTGCAAAATGAATAAAATTCGGCATCTAATTATAACATTTCATCAATTCCCGAATGAATCTCTTCAGGAATGTTGGAACCGTCTTAAGGATCTTCTGCACAAGTGTCCTTACCATGGGGGTCACGCGCTGGTAAATTGTGCTCACTTTCTATGAAGACCTTAATGATGCAACCTGGCACATGATTGATGTGGCCTGTGGTGGAATGTTCCATACAATGACTGCAAAGGATGCTTGGGAACTCTTTGAGACCCTTAACGAGGAACCGGTGCAACACCACGCACTGGGTGAGGTTGATTTTGAGACTTTAAGGAATACACTTCCTAGGCAAGGAGGCTTATAAAAATTAAAGTCAATGATGAAATGTCTTCTGAGGCTGAAGCTTTGAAAAGCAAAAATTTAATCTCTGGTGGGTATAAAATCGTACCCAACATCTCAAAAAAGAGAAGCTTGTGGTCCTAACCATGGCCCAAATCAAGTAGTTCCCCAACCTCCAACTGTTTCTCCTTACCCCACAGAAGCCTAAAACCACACTGCTACAGAGGAAGCCATGATGCAAATAGCTGAAAGCTGGCTGCAGCATGATCATATCCAAAATCAATTACTCCACTCTCTTCAGCAATCTATCATAAAGTTAGAAACTCAAATCAAGCAACTAACCCTTTTTTAGAGAGAGAGTAATTTACCTCCTTCACATACAGTTGGCACGACTAGAGGACGTATCTTTATGGGAGGAACATCAACTCCCGCTGATCTAAACTGAGTTCCTCTAGAATCTATCGAGCTACCGACTCAACTGTAGAAAACACCTGTAACATATGTACATAATTTAATATTAGAGAGTACTCTACAATCTTTAGTGTACAAGAATGCATTCAATCGTAGACTCTTTTGTCATGTCATAATCACTTTGAGCGTATGGATTTATGAGTTCTCGTGATTAAAAGAGTCAAACTGTAGCGAGTTTGAAGCGTCGCAGAGTCTCATTATTATTCTCCAGAATCGCAAACAACAATTCTAGGGAACAGGCAAAGCCAGTGATCGATCTTATCGGTTATATTATTTTTCAAACCCATTTAATTCATAGAGGAAGCGGGCACGCATCGCATTCAATTTTGCCACTTGCCAACTACCCAAGCCTCTTCCCTATAAATCCATACCTATCTACAGACTACAACCATCTCATAACCTTTCTTCTTCCTCCTCTCTTAACCCTAAACCTTATGGCAGAGGAAGATACCCTAAGCAATTTCCGCAAAAGACTTGATAGAATCATAGAGATACACCAGGCCGAACTCCTGGCTGCAATAAAGAAAGTAGAAAATCTGAAGCACCAGCGACCCGTCCCGGATGCTGAATCATCCACCAAAACTATCCTTTACCCTAAACCTAACCCAAATGTGAAACCTTCTCCCTACGCTTCATCTTCTCCCACTTCCTAACCTTTACACCATCACAACTCACCCTGAATGTGACTCCCTTTGTGATGATGGTGGGTTGAGTCGTTCCTCACCACCCTTCTCCATTGCTCATACTCTTCACTGCATTCTCTTGATTCTCTCTGTAGAATCCTCGCAGGGGAATAATATTGAGTGAAGGGTGATCCGGAGATGTGTTCACTTTCCCACTCTTCAAAGCACTCCCACAATGGCACTGCATCTCTTCTAAACAAGACCTATCATGTGCTCTGTTTGGGAGAGATAAAGAAGGGCAAAAAGAAGTGTTCCAACAGCTCTTGGAGTAGCGACTCTGCCAAGGTGTGGATACTCCTTTGGTCGGAAGGAATGAGAGACTCTGATTAAAGGTTGTTAGAAGCCGAGGACCGATCTTTATCGAAGAATCTTTTCCCTCGGACATTACTGCTAGTATCATAGTTAGTGTGTGTCTAGATTCTTCTTAGGTTTTCATCTTTTATGAAATAGTTTTTGTTTTCCAGTAATACCTATAATTAGTTTCCTTTCCATTGTAATTAGTCCATGTAAATATATGAACTGTTTCTATTGAGTACTTTTGTTTTTAATTTTTTTTTATGTTGCTATTTTTGTTATTACTCTTCTGTGATTGCATCGAAGTTAGTTTTCCTCAAGCTTGGGGGATATTATAAATCCCACAATGGGTTTTTTTTTTCCGATACAGACAACATTGGTAGCAATTCTTGGTAATATTTTAGTACCTCCTATTTTTTTTACAATGAGGACATTGTCCTATTTAAGTTTGAGAGGGTACACAACTTCTGTGTATAATAGTTTATTTTATTTTGCTTTCTAGTTTAGAATAGTTTTATAAATATTAGGATCAGTTAATCATCATATGTGAATCATGATAAATAAAATTATGAATCCTGAAAACTTACAATCCATTGTAGCAGAAGTTCAACAATCAAACAATAGAGCAGTTATAATTCATGATTAGTTGTTTTGAGCACTATATCAGATTGAATGTTTAAAACTATACAATCGATTTAAACTGTAATATTTAGATTATAGTTTTAAAATTATTTAATCAGTGAGCTTTTGAACCATAATTTTTTTTTTTTTGAGAGAGAGACTATTATCTATTCAAGCTTAAATTTTTATGAACTTCTTAACTAAAATCTCATATTGCTGAAAAATTGAATCAAATATTCTGTAATTATGATGATTTATTTCTTTAGAACTATTTATTAAATATATCAAAATAATATGACATCCATACTAGTAAATCGTGAAAATGATCAAAGGCCATCTTTTGTTAGTCAAAGCCAAAAAAGCCAAAATCTCATAAATAATTTATCCTTTAAACTCATATTAGAAGCCTAAACTGAATTTCTTCGTATCAAGATTTTATAAACCCTTAACCATATGTATTACCCAAAGCTTTCAACCTTTGACCCTTACATTTTCTAAGAGTTTAAAATACAAAAGAATGGAAGAAGAGGGAGTGAAAAGAGTATAAAAAAATAGATAAGGGATATGCCGAACAAGGGTACGACTAAGGAGAAATAAAAAGAAGAAAATATGGGAAATAGTCAAAAAATTGTAATTACGATTCAAAAAAAAAAACAGAAAAGCAAAGAGCTTCCAAATCTTAAAATCCAAACGATATCTGAAGAAAATCGATTGAAGAAATGGGATTTACATAAGAAAACGGAAAAAAAAAATGGGAAGAAGTTATCCAACTTCTTAGATACTTACTGAAGTAGAAAAGAAAAGAAGAGAAGAATATACAGAAGGAAGAACTAAACTCTCAGAAACCTTTGAATCTTATCTACCTTTCTTTAAAACTTCTTAACCCAAAGACCCATTACAAACCATAATAAAGACCTTTTTTATTTATGCTTTGCAAAAATATGAGTCTAGTAGAGATATATGCTATAGTTATTATGAATGAACGAAAAATCATATAAATAGAATTGATTATTCATTCCATGAGATTTATCTTTTCCGTCAAATTATCCTTCAAATTTATCATATATATCATATTGTGAGAACAAAAAATTTTGACATCTTTTTTAGAGTATGCCAATAGTGAGAGTTTGGATGAAAATATTTTCTAAATCTATAGTTTAAAAAAAAATATGATGAATAAACTTTTCACTGATACGCACACATTCTACGCTTTACAGAGTTTGAATTGATGAGTTCTGATTAAGGATAACTGTTATGATAGAAAAAGAAAAGATATAAAAGATTTATAATTTTTGAAAATCATAATAGCCATATGATGACTAACTTAATTAGTGTATAAAATTAATGCAGATTTTTAATTTTTATTTTGCTTTGAAAAACTGAAAAACTTAAAAATATTTTGAAGTTTGTAGGTAACTTTACTGAAAATCTTCAGGAGACTACAACTACTCCACTAGGGATCACCTAGGGATTTAAAGACTTGTTGCATCTGCTAAATATAATCATGCTCCCTACGAAAGTGGCATTTAAATTTTATATTAGTATTTCTTTCCTTGTTTGCTAGAGACTAGCAAAACGTAAGTTTGGGGGTATGATCAGTCACAGAATATACTATTTTATCACCCTTAACTTAATACTGTTAGACCCCAGTTTACTACTAACAAGCCAATGATGTGCAAATATTAAAAAAAATTAGTAAAAGAGAACCAAAGTATTAATTTTCGTCAAAATAAACTCAAAAGGCAATAAGAAAAACAATTGAACGTGAAAGACGATTCGACACTGTTGAAAGCTAAGAAATCCTACTTTATGATTGAACTAAGCCAAAGAAATAAGAAATCATAATTTACAACTCTTCAGAAGGCGTTCAAAGCAAAATGTGATACAGAAAGAAAGCAATCGATTGTAATATAGAATCATCCAGAAGAAAGCTGTAACAGAAGAGAGAAATCGTGATTTACGATTTTACAAATAAAAGCTTCTCATTGTTGCTGATCACGTGAAGATTCACATCGCCATGCACCAATTTAGATGACCTCTTAAATTAAAAGTCTATCGAATCACGGATCTGAGAAGATTGATGAAGAAAGACTACTAAAGATCTCGGTTGTTGAAATTAAGGAGAAAGTCCAAAGGCGCATCAACCATTGAAAGCAAGAAAGATAAAATTAGGAATTAGAGTTATATTAGGAATATTTTATTTTTAGTAGTTTCTTTTATTAGGATTAGAATACTATAAACTTACTCCTTATGATCTATAAATAAGAAGGCTCGACATAGGAATAATTTCATCGAAGGAATTCTCATAATCAATTGGCAAGCGAGGTTGGTTTTCTTCCGATCAAAAATAGTTTACAATAGTTTAGATATCTAAGGCTCCTCGATCACAATTGACGACTAGAATTGAGAGCTGAAAGATTAGTGTAGATATTCATAGTTTTTCAGAAGCAATTGACGCCTGCGGCTGAGGGGTTGGTTGTAGATTAGATTAAATCTCTATTAATAGGATTCTAGTTTTGATTGACGACTAACGCTAGGAGACTTGATATATAATGTAACGGTATTTTAATTTTATAAATATCTGAGAACGGAAGGAGATTAATTGACGACTAGGATCCAGAAGTTTGAAGATTAGGATTTATTTTCTGACACTTTAGTTTAAACAAAAACCATTATTTTATTCATATTTCTCAAGTAGTTTAGGATCTTAAAGATAAATATAAGTTTTCAAAAAATAGAATTACAAAGATAAATCACTTCCTCGTGGGAACAATCCTATACTAACATTACAATTTCAATTGTGTTTGCAATAGGTTAAGACTACTTAATTAGAACAACATAAAGGGCACATCATGGTTTCATCCCTTTCCTCCAGGTGAGGTTTCAATTTTTTGTAAGTCTTTCAAAAATTGTTACCTTCCTTTAAGGGTTCTTTTATTGACGCCAATTTATTTTGCCTTTATTCAGTTTTGGGCGTACGACCATTTCATCTTTCTTCGCCCTAGGGTTCCTCCACGGACGGCGCCTATGTTTTCACGTATGTATGTGTGGCGGACGTTGATGGGAGGTTGCCGAAGGAGTACAAACCTCCAGACCGTGAGGTGGCTGTTCGAGGATATGCACCTCAATCAGGTGTGTGTGTGTGTTCACTTTATTTTGTTAGTTCTATTTGTCTTGTGTCTCAAATTTTACTGACATATTTGCTTCATTTGTTTTTTTTCGATTGCAGGTCATTTGGAGACGCTATGACGATGGCGAAGGTGCTGACCAGGCTGTGATATAGTCTGGTCAGGCTCTCTTTAGGCGGGAGTTTTGGGGTACCCTTATTTTGAGATGATGGAGCTGATCCACCTCTCCCGTGTTGCGTGCCAGTTGGGGCTCCCCCAGGGCGTCCCTCCAGAGCTTCGTGCGCTGATATCAAAGAAGAAGACTGGCCCCCCTGGCCGTTTCTTTGATAAGAAGATGCCATATTAGTATTTAGATTTTAGGACTGGGGGGACAGAGGTGACCAGGGCGCGGGATGAGGCAGATGCTCGGGGCCTACATGAGATGGTTTGAGGAGTTGGGCGGCCGCCTTTTTACTCGATTCCCCTTCCAAGGGTAGGGCTCCTTTAGCATCGGCAGCCCTGATTCTACCAGGGCCTTGAGAGAGTGAGTGGCTGAGCTGGAGAGGGGCCAGTTGAGGCCAGGAGTCCGTGGGGCGGATGGGGAGTGCCCTGCATCTTTCACATGAGAGGATGGGGAGTGCCCTCCGCCCTGATGAGGAGATGTTGCGGTCACTGGCTTCCTCTATTGTCGATGCCAGAGCCGCAGAGGATGGTCTGAGGGTTCAGCTGGAGGAGACCCGTCGTGTTCTAGTGAGTATAGTTCGACTTTTATAATTTTGTTTTACTTGTCTTGTTTCAGAGAATTAATGCGTTCGTATATTTCTCAGGCGATGAGAGAGGATGAGGTGGCTCGCCAGACACAATTGATTGGGCTGCTTCAGGGTCAGCAGTAGGCTGGTCGTGAGGTGGAGGCCAGCCTACACTCTGAGATTGATAGACTGGTGAGTGTTATATGAATTTTATTAATAATTAGCGTTGTTGGTTTTGTTATTTCTGATGTATTTGTCGCCTATTATGTTTACAGAGGGCAGAGTTTTCCACTGCTGGGGTATCTGTTCCAGCATTTGATCCAACTTCGACGACATCGTCCAGCCGGGAGGATCCAGTGATAGCCTAGCTCCATGCTGAGCTAGAGCATTGGGTAAGTTTTTGCGTTTTGGTTGTTTAGTTTTGCTTATTTTGTCTAGTGATCATTCTTCCTAATGCTGGGTTAGAATATTTTTTAGTGACAGTTTGCTCAAGGCCTCCAGCTGAGGGAGGCCACAACAGCTTCATTGCGGCCAGAGAGTTAGGTATAATATGTGTTTTAGTTTGCGTATGTTTGTTTTGTCTTGTAACTTTTGTCTGACGGGTTTGTGTTTGTTGTTTGTTTCTTTACGTAGGCCATTTCTGACCCCGCTCCTGAGGCTCCTCCTCTTACTCAGGTATGTTGAGCATGTGCAGTTCTATTCTTAGTTTTTGTGTATATGCATTTTTCTTATGCATTTTCACTTGTGTTGTAGCAGCCTGCGGTGGTATCTCAGCCTGCACCAGTTATAGATCCAGTGACTACTGTGACAATTGGGCACCTTCTTCGGGAGCGAGCAGACTTGGTATGCTTCTCTTCTCTTTTTTTTAGCCTTTCCTTCCTTCGTGGGTATGCTTGGTTCCTGATTTTTTGTTGTCTTGCAGGCTTGTCAGCTCAAGGAGTCACATCTGGAGACAGCGCAGAGGCGTACCGTTCCAGAGGCGAGAAGACAAACCCTTACAGGTGACCCGGAGCCAGTCGGTGCGGGGGCTATTATTGAGATGATTGCCCACTCACACGATTGAGTTGGAGACTGTTTGCTAAACTGTACATGCTGAGATGCAGGTGACGATAGACCAGTTGCAGTATCAGCTAGAGAGGAGGGATCAAGGTATCCGTGGGATGGTCGGTCGCTTGGCCATGTCGGAGTCGGTGGGTACGGGCCCCTCAGCTGGGCGTCCTTGTCGTATGACCCGTGAGCGCGTTAGGGACTACGCTCATGAGGACTCGGTATTCCGCGCTATGATGTCGGGGTCCTTCAAGCTTGCGGCCCAGGCGGGCTACCAGTCAGGCGAGCAAGGGGGGTTCTATCGCAGGGCCCTCCCCTCCCAGGGGGTGCCCACTTATTCCGAGGGTTGGGATTGAGGTCTTGGTGGATCCAGCTTCTGATCCACGAGTTGATGACACCGGGGATAGCGAGGAGCAGTCATCCCAGAGGTACCGAAGGGAGTAGGGCTATGTACATATTTCTTTTGTATTCTTTTCTCTACGGTATATACATGGGGTATGCCCCCGGTGACTTATGTAAAAAGGGTTCGATATATATATATATATATATATATATATATATAAATTTTTGGTTCGGGCGTACCTCTTTGTACTTTTCCTTTATCTTCCATGCTTTAGTTGTCTACCTAGGTGCCGTCATATGTTATTAGGACTGAGAATTTATAGATCGAAATTAAGAAATTTAAAAATCTATGAATTAAACTAAAACTGCAAGCTATGAACTAGAAGTAAGGAATCAGGAACTAGGCTAGAGATTAAGAACTAGAACCTGAAAATAAGAACTAAGATCTAGAACTTAGAAACTAAAGATCTAGAATTAGAAATTTAGAACTAGAGATCTAGAGATAAGAATTTAGAATTAGAACTAAGAATTAAGAACTAGAATTAGAGACTAAGAACTACAATTTAAAACCTAAGAACTAGGAAAAAAACTAAGAACTAGAAAGAGATTATCTGAAGCCAAGCGTTTCTTCCTCCTTCCAGGACCGCAAAGAGAAAGGACTCGAGCTTGGGAGAGGCCTGAGCTCGAGAGAAGGGGGTTTTCTATTGAAATTTATGTGTTTGGGTGTAGGGTAGGAGGATTTTTATAGGTATCGAGCTAATTTCGCGTGTGTGGCTATGTGCTCAATTGGTGAATTAAGCACATGGGACATGGCGTGGAATCGAATTAAGCGCAAGATCCATAGCGCTTAATTCGGTTTAAGTCAGTCGCGGATTCGAGGATGGCCGACTGACCGGTTGTCTTAGTTCCATTAGGGCTTGGAACCAATTCCGTGCATGTGTATCTGCGTGGAATTTGATTCTGCACATTGAGGTGTGCACGAGATCATGGAGTTCAGACGACCTTGGGAAGTAGAGTCCCAGTCCAACTCTGGACTGATTTCACATGTGGGCATACACGTGAGATCGAATTTCGCGCAAGGGTGTATGTGTGGAATCATGGACTTTGGACTTTAGGGGTGCACGGTAGTCTATGGCCAGTCCAAGTGGGGCTGATTACGCGCTGATGGGCCTGTGTGTAATTGAATTAAGCGCGTAGTGCTATGCGCGTAATCCGGGTCCTAAGGCGGTCCATAGGCTAAGGCGGTCCTAAGCCTGGTCCAAGTGGGACCAATTACGTGCGTGTATTCACGCATGTAATCGAATTACGCACGTCTATAGATGTGCGGAATTCGAGATCTTCTTGGGTCTGGTCGGGTCCAAGCCACAGAGCTATTGTTTCAGCCTGGGTCTCAACCATATACTATTATTTTAGTATATGGTCCTCGTATTTAGGTTTTTAAAGTCTTCGGAGAAGGTCAGTCATTCTCTAGAGATCGTGGGCAAGGTTAAAGATTGATTGAACAGGTTTGTATACTTCAAGAGGGCAAAATTGGGGTGTCTATAATAACCTAATATGAAATTGGGCATTCCATTTTTGTAGGTTGTCAAAGTATTGGATGCTCTTCACTGAATCTCTGGTTATTGTAGTAGAGGCTACCAATTGATGCATGAATGCTTGTATTAGATAAGTACATTAACTGATTGCATCGTGAGAGGTTGCATGGTGGATTATGCTGTCATAAGATAACCTCTTACTCATAAGCACTGATTAATAAAGTTCTTAGACCTGAGAAATTATATTAAGTACTGAATGATGATTTGTATCACTTTGAGGGTATCCATATAAACTGGTGAAGTTTATAACATACTACTTATTGGGTGTCTAATGAACCATTTGAGTGATGTTAGAATTTCAACATGGAATCCATAAACATTCATTTGGGGTATGTTCACGATTGGGGAAAGATTGACATCAAATATGAACTCCTAACGTTAGGTGTTTTATCGATGATTTATTAAAAATATTATTTTATTAACGAATAAAATAATATTAAATATATATTTTATTTTGAACGACATTTGTATTGGTGAGAAATAGCTTCTCAATATTAGATGATAACTATAGCCCCTATGTCATTCGTAAGACTATGAGATTGACAATATTTATTTTCCCCATAAATATTCTATTTTGGGGATTCACTATCATATGATTATCTCACATCCCTGATAGCCCTAATGGGTTGATCACTGGGTCAATCGACTTATTGGAGTAGCCTCAAATAGTACATCCCACAACGATTTGGCCTTGCGCTCTAGATAGGTTCATTGCTTGATCTTTTCACTCTTTCTGTGGACATAAGATGTCCATTACCTTATTGCACAAGATCAATTTATTTAATTAAATAGTCTATTACCATTAAGAGTCATTAGAACTCTTACTAAGGGCATTTTAGTAAGACTAAAGTTGTTAAGACACATTGGTAATTATTATTAATGAATAGGCTTTGACCATGTGTATCACTTAGTCATGGTGCATAAGAAATACATGCTATCAGAATCTCTATCTCTTTTTGAAAAGATACGAAAGTTTAAAGTTTAACTCTTAAAATTTAAAAACTTATTATCTTTCGGATAGAGTATGAGTTGCAATAAGATACGGAAGTTTGACTTCCGTGAAAAAAAGAATCTTTTTCATATATTTGTGATAAGTTCTCGAGAGAGAGACATACCGATTTTGAGAGTCTTCTTCTCTGAGAGTGAAAAAGAAAAGGAGAGAACATTGAACCTTTGAGAAGCAAGATCGTTTCTGTTTTTGGAGAATTGATCTTTTTCCTTTGGACTACATCTTCCTCCGATCTTTGAGAATTCAACCCTAAGATTGAGCTAAGGTTCGTTTTATATATATTTCAACTAATTCATTATTTTTGTCTATGATCTTTTAGGATATTTTCTTTATCCATTTTGAGATGGACAATGTTATATGGAGGACATAGTTTATGTAGACAAAGTGCAGGCGGTTGATGTGGCACGATGCAATTGGCTGCAAGTGCAATGAAACTCAATTAATGCAAGTCAGTGCAACCAGTCACGTCACGCCACGTTAGCCACCCACACTTTGCCCTCAACAAATCTTTCCTCCGTTTATAATTTTCCTTTTGAGATTTCATAGATCCAGTGTTAATAAAAGTGCAAAGATCCTAATAAGCGTGATTTATGTTTTTAAAAGAGTTTTAAAATTAATTTTTCTGCAAGAAACTACAAAAAATAAGACTATTAGCGGCAGTTCTTTGTAGCCAAAAACTGCCGCTATTAACAAAATACTATTAAAGGCTATTAAGACTATTAGCGGCAAGGGTATTAGCGGTAGTTTTTTTATTAATAGCAGCAGTTTTTTACTATCGCTAATAGTCTTATTTTTTGTAGTGAGAAAAATCGCAGTTCAACTATCAGCGGTAGGCCCTGCTCGCCTGTATGCTGGTTTGCCACTAATTACAAGCACAAGGAAGCAAGAGAAAAGGAAGACTAATAAAGACAAGAAGGAAAACAATTAGAATTTTAAGGATTGCAAACTTATAGAAAGCTTAGCCCTCATGAAAACGAGTGGAGAAATAAGAGTTACAAAGTTGACCCCAAATAGATGAGATAAGGCTGTGATCAAGCCGGCCCTAAGATTTTGTGGCCCAAGGCAAGTGCTTAAAATGGGGCCACTCCTTTATATTAATCTTCAAAAAAAAAGCATCGCCACAATTCTTTTTTTGGACAAATAAAATAATACTCATTGCCTCTGGATTACAAACATCTTCATATTCTATTCTACTGTTTATAATTTGAAAATTTAACTAAAAAAATAACAAAAGTATATAAAAAGTATATATTAAAGAAAAATGCAATACAAAAAGAGAACAACTAAATAATAGAATGTACTCAACTAATAATTTTTTGGCATTTTTTGATACTTTAATTGTCATTGAATCTTGAACTGTCATTTTTTAGTACTTTAAGAGTCTCAAAAGGTTCCATAAATAAGTAACCCAACCAATAACCTTGTGGGCCTGGGCCCAACGCAGTCCTCGCTGCAATGATGGTATCGAATGATCCCATGATTGCAATCTACACAAACGTGTATACCTATTATAAACTCGCTCTCTATTTGACTGTCTGAACAGAGCCATAGAAAGCTTACTTTCACAGATTTCAAAGCCCTAAAGATCTGCCAAAATACCTCTTGATGGGATTACGCCACCCATAGAATGGTTGATCATAAACTGATGGTCTAATTTGTTAGATTTGTTTGGACGGATACAGAAGTTGGTGAGTGGAAGGGTATCTAGGTAATAGCAATGTTACCCATAATTCCAAGTCAACTTCACCAAGTAAACCCATCAAGAGGAACGCCTATACATTTGCAGGCTTCAAACGCCACCAGGAGTTCCCATAACACAGTTAGCCATGGCCACAGAAACCATCAAGGAGACTACATACCCAACCCTCCCCCTTGAGAATCGTGTGGCGATTGTCACCGGTGCTGCACGCGGCATCGGACGCGCCATAGCGATCCATCTGGCATCCCTAGGCGCAAAACTTGTGCTCAATTTTGCAACAAACTCCACCCAAGCTGACCTCTTAGCATCAGAGATCAATTACTCATCTTCCTCGGCATCGCACCCTCGCGCGATCTCAGTCCAAGGCGATGTATCAGACTCGGCCCAAGTCAAGAACTTGTTTGATGAGGCCGAGAAGGCCTTCGGCACGAAAATCCATATCCTTGTGAACTGTGCCGGGGTCCTAGACTCCAAGTATCCTGCCTTGGCTGCCACTGCTGAGGAAGATTTTGACATGACATTTAGTGTCAACACTAAAGGTGCTTTTTTGTGTGCTCGAGAGGCCGCTAATCGGGTGACACATGGCGGTGGAGGACGGATTATACTGATCACATCGTCTGTGATCGGTTTGCTCCGGCCGGGGTATGGTGCTTACGCGGCTTCAAAGGCGGCGGTAGAGACGATGACTAAGATTCTTGCAAAGGAACTGAAGGGAACAGGAATAACTGCCAACTGTGTGGCACCAGGGCCTATTGCCACTGACTTGTTTTTCAAAGGGAAAAGCGAAGAATTGGTGAAAAGGATGATCAGTGAGATTCCTTTAGAGAGGCTCGGGGAGCCGAAAGACGTAGCACCTATTGTAGGGTTCTTGGCTAGTGATGCCGGCGAGTGGATTAACGGGCAAGTTGTACGGGCTAATGGTGGCATTGTTTAAGTTACTCTCTTGCTGTGAGCATTGGAGTTAAACCTCAGACCTCAACCCTACACGTTTAATGGCATCACTATTCACCATTAGGGCAAAAGCACAATCACTTGTTCCCTTTGTTTTTCTAGTCCTTTTGTTCTTGTTTTATGCATCTCTTAGATCGCTTCCACTGATGATTGAAATAAATATTGAGTCTTTTATTGAATAACCATGTTGTATATCAATTTTGTTTGGGTACCTCTGTTGGCGTTTGGACATAAATATTTTTATGTTTTATTTTTATTTTTTTACCCTCGTTCACCCTCCAACATTACTGAATGCGTCTATGTTCACAACCCAACGACTGCATGGATATGGATGATTGAGATCGTTTTTCACCCCAATCTTTCACACAACGGATTTGAAATCATGTGTGTACCACTTGACAGTGAGATTTCACATGGCACATATGCCCAAACAATGGCCCTAAAATCACATGGCACACATCACGCTCACGTGATTTTAGGGCCATATTTTTTGGATCTATGCCATGTGGAATCTATAAATGACCATCTGATATTAAGATCATGGTCTGAAGTTCCATTGTGTTGAAGATTGGAGGGACAAACGATCTCAATCGTCTGATTCCAAGACATTCGTGAGTTCCAATGGGTTTCGAGTGTAGGCACTTTCAGTGTACATGTAGGCACGAATAGAAGTACATGTATTGTTTATCGCTTTCACCGTGGGTTTGTGGTTTATGGTTTACTAGTGCTTGTTGAAAATCTCGAGAGCGAGGAATTTACATGGCTATAGCAAAATTACTTGCATTTGGGTTAGCTCTTTTGCATTAAAGAGCTGCTCTTTTGCTCATTGGGCACAGCAGGAAACGGTTTTCAGGTTTGGTAACTGCTCCTCGCCCCATCTGCTCGGGCAGGGAGCTATTTTAAGAGATAAAATTGTTCTTTGCCTACTCTTTATGAGAGCAAATTTTATCTGTTCTAAATGAGAGTCAGTCAGAGAGCCCTGTCCGCTCTTATAAGAGCCAACCTAAACGCATTGTTTAATTATCCGGAAGTAGAAGATACTCTTTGAGGCATTTAATAAAACTAGTGGTGATCATAACTATGTTTATAAATGAATGAAAATGTTTTTAAGAGACATTTAGTCAAACAGTAGGTCCCGTCTCAATAAAAGGAAGGCTAGAGCTCATTAAATGCAAGATAGGGCTGTCAACGGGTAGGGCTTCAACCCGAGCCCAGCCCAGCCCAAACAAGTGCAATTATATTAAGGAAAATGTTGGGCTTGCCCGAATATGGCTTGACCCTAACCCAATTCCGCTCTAGTTTGAGCTTAATTAAAGGGCCTGAGCCTGAAAGCAATCGGTCAAACGCAACCCGATTTTACGTCCTCGCCATGTTCAGGCGCAATTTGTAGGGATTTATATTAGAAAATGATGAACCGTGGGATGTAAAGTTTCTTAATTTTTAGGTGTAAATGCAGTGGAGGAAAATGTCGTGCAACCAGGTGCATGCTCCCTATTGCAAGGTAACAAAATCGGTTTCAGTATTGGGTATCAATCTTTGGAGTACCGATACGGATCTGCCCATTTTAAAAAGAAAAAAGATTAGAGAAAGAAGATACAGATATCAACCGATACCTGATACATATCGGATAATACGGGCTCATATCGGTCAATACCTGATACATGTCGGCCGATACAGGCCCATATCGACTGATACTGATATCGAGTTGGATACTCGTTGTATATCAGTACCAATAGGTATCGATTTTTTCCAATAATATATTCTCCATCTCCTCACCACATCATAATTTTACCGCTTGCCCAAATATTATTCCATCTATTTAGGGCCGGATTCAATATGATTAAATTATCAAACTAAATCAAATCATATTATCAAACTTAATTCAAAAGTTTTTAGGATGTGAAAGCCAGCTTTTGCAAGGCCTCTGGAGGATCTCTCTTTGGTTCCATTCGGGTTTCTAGCTCTTTAGAGTAGGTGGTCATACATTGAATGGCATTAGGTCAAATAATTGCACTTTTTGGGAGATTTGAACCATCTGATGACATTTGCTTATAAGTGTGATTCTTTGCATTAGACATATTCCAATAATGCCCGGCAATTTGGATTATTTAGAATGGTCATATATTGAACTAATTTCACCAAATGGCACATGCTGATGTTTAAATATGGCTAGAGCTTATTTCTCCCTTTTTTCTCTTCTGTCAAGAATAGTGGCAGATGACCACATCTTTAAAATTTATTTCATGCCTGCCCACTAATTAGACCAAATGGCACATTTTTGCCAACAATCTAAAATCATTAAGATGATGGTTGATAATTTATATATTGAACTAAAATAGACCTAAAACACACACATTGGTGGAACTTGACCATAATGTGCAGTAAATTCTCTAATAGTCGGTCCAATATCAGCCCCTTGGTGATACATCAGGTTACTCTATTCGAATAGAGAATCATTGCCAAGTAAATTGGTTTCCTTTTCTTAGGTCTAAGGAGCCTTTGGAAACATACTTAAAAGAAGGATAAGCAAAGACCCAACTAATGAAAAAAAATTTCGATCCTCAAATGAAATAAAAATCATATTACTTCTTTCCTCGAAGATTCTTTTATTTCTTTCTTCCCACATGTACCAAGGCAATATATTTCTTTCTTTGGTAAATGATGTTTCATGTGTTGTAGTTGATCAACCGTTAACACCTTGTCCATAGCTAACAACCACACAAAATGAACAACAGCTGAGATGTTAAGGTTGTGTTTGGGTTGCTTTTGGAGGCAAAGTGCGACTCTCTGCTTTGGCGCAAGAGCACTTTAGTATGAGAGTGTGTGTGGTTGTAAGTGCTCTTAGCTCTTTCAGAGATTGAAAGAGCTGAATTGGAATCTCTTTAAAAGGGAAATTTAACATTGCTCTTTTAAGTAGGCTACTCTTTGGCTCCAAAGAGCAATCCCACATACGGCCTAACTCTCCAAATCTAGTTCTAACTAAGAACATGGATGATAAAACAAGAGAGTAAATTGTATAGCTTTTATACAAAGAAAATAACTTTCATGGTAGGAAGTCCAATGAATTGATTGTCTTCTTCTTCAAATCTAAAAGGATCTCCTTATGGAGATAAGAGAGATACTTAGGTTGTGTATGGCATAACTCTCTGCTAGTCCCTGCCATAGCAAAGTTCACTTGCTTTAGCAGGTTCCCACCATCTTTACTAGCATCCTGCTATCTGCTTTTAGCAAGTACCCCTTCTCCTTGATAACTCTTTCCATAACAAGATATTATGCAAGATTTACCTGTTCAGCAGTTTTACCCTCCTCTCTGCTCACTCTTTGCCATAGCAGATTTTATTTGCTCCGGTAGGGAGTTTGTAGAGACCAGGGAGGTTACTGTTAGAACAGTAAAATCCTCTTTTGCAGGGAGTTAGAAAAGATAATGAAAATCAACTAAAGTAGGAAAATTCTGCTGTGGCAAAAGCTAGCAGAGAGCTATACCATACGCAGCCTTAGCCAATGGGAATATTTCAACATCAAAGAGTCCTTCTCACCCTCAAATTCCACCTGTGAACACTTACCGAGTTACAAGCTATCATCTCTTTAGCAGTGTCTCATTTATTTTCCACAGTCTGCTAAATTATGAAATCTATCTTCGAGAGGTAACTCAAAAAGTCCTCTACCATGCCGAAAAGATGTGCTTGATCCATCCCGAATTTGAATTCTAGATCATTTGGAATTTTGAAATAGATTTGGATTGACACGTGACATATTTATGCCGGAGGAGGGTTCTTCATAGGGCATTTCTCATGACCAGCTCTTCAAAACTATTTATGTAATAGCCTGAAAAATCACGCTAAACTATGACCTCGGGATCCGTGCCCGATCGGTAATAGGTTTGATCAAATGGAAGTCCAACAGTTAGTATGTGGTGTAATGAACGGATGAGATGTGATAAATAGAATGCCTATGTGGTGTGTGTTGTGAATGTGTAGTCGCATACACCTACCGCGGTGTATGTGCTCAACACACAAGTGAGGAAGAGGATAAAAGGGTTTAATTGCCCTAAAATCAAGAGTTTGGTTGTTGAAGGAGAGTAAAGAAGAGAGAGAGAGAGAGAGAGAGAGAGAGAGAGAGAGAGAGAGAAGTAAGAGAGGAGTTATTGCAACTGATTGGAGGGGGGATTCAAGCGATAAAAGCCGGATTCAATCCGATTTGGATCTGTTAGAGCCAAAGCTGGAAACCCTAGCCTTCCAACCACTGGATTGAAATCAACTTGAGATCTATTCAAGGTAAAAATTTTGTAAATAAAATGCATAGATTATAGGGGTTAAGTTGTGGTTGAATGTGGGTTAAATCATAGGATAATGGCTTAGAAAAATAGAGGAAAAAGTATGGAAGAAGATTGGGAAGAACAGCTCGAAAGGGGCTGAATCTGACAATTTCGATTAATCGAAATTGGGTTTCGATTAATCGAAATTGGCCAGGAAGTTGAAAAGTCGAAGATTTGATTTGATTAATCGAATTGGAGTTCGATTAATCGATTTTGATTTCGATTAATCGATTTTGGAAATCGATTAATCATCGGGAACCTCGATGGACCCCGAAGTGGAGGAAATGACTTGTGGAAAATCGACTAATCGAAATGGGATTTCGATTAATCGATTTCAATTTTCGATTAATCGATTTGGGATCGATTAAGCGATTTTAGGAACTCGACTTTGCGAAACTGAGAACTTCGATTAATCGAATTAGGATTCGATTAATCGAATGAAAACTCGACTACTCGAATTGAGAATCGACTTTGCGAAAATGAGAATTTCGATCAATCGAATTAGGATTCGATTAATCGAATGAAAACTCGACTACTCGAATTGAGAATCGACTTTGCGAAACAGAGAATTTTGATTAATCGAATTTACTTCGATTAATCGATATTGACCTTCGATTAATCGATTTTGGAAATCGATTAATCGAATCAGATTCGATTAATCGATTTTGGAATTCGATTAATCGACTGAGATAAATTGTGTTGACTTTTGGGTCTGACTTTAAGATTCTTGGAGGGTCTTATACCTTCTTTATTGCATCCTTTGTGATGTGTTTTACCTGTTATGTGGTACCATAGGTGGTACGTATGAACTGATGCACAAGGAGCCACGTGGGACCTTGATGCATTGATCAAATGAAGACTTGAGGTAGGGAACACCTTGAACATGTACTTTATTTTACAAGAGCATGTATGTAGTGATATAGAATTCAATTCAAATATTTATTTCTTAAGAATTTGTGAAAAGTGTGTGTATGTGACATCCATAAGAGTAATCATAATGAGCCATCCCCAGGGGATGAAGAAGTAAAGAGATAAGAGCATCAGGTGTGATGCAAGTAAATGGATACATCCCAAGGATGTATCCAAGGATTGAATCATGTTTGATAGGGCCTAACTGATATAAGATAGCACATTTACATGGTGAATAACTATATGTAAGACACCGATATTTTTGTTATTTGAGGCAGATATCCACGAACGGGCGAGATATCCGTGACCGATACGGGCGAAACCGTGAGGCTGCCAAGTGAGGCTTATCCGTACATAGTAAGCACACCCCAGGGGTGTTGATTGAGACAAGTGAAACCCCGCCACCAATCCCCAGGGGAAAGGGGCTTGGGTACTATTTGTATTCCCAGGGAATACGGTTAAAACTGTCTATATAGATGACGATGATGGGTATCTCATCGGGGCTCGATGCTATATTGCTCGGGGATTACTTAAGTTGAAAGTTTAAGTTTTGCTTTAGGCCTTCTCAGCATCATTCATGAGTAAATGAAAACATATGTAATCAACAGTAAAACGAAATGCTTTTTAACTGTTTCATCAATAATTGCATAGACACATCATGCATGGCATATCATGGAATATATGTGAGTCATAATTTATATGTTCAACTGTGTTTGTTTCCCTATTGAGCTAGGATGTAGCTCACCCTATAGACTATACGTCGCAGGTCCACTACTAGCAGCTGCCGAGGCTTCAAGAGACGCTGATCCCGGCGAGTCGGACCTTGCAGTCGGTGACGAGTTGGAGCCACCTCCTGAGGACTTCTTCTAGAGGACTCCGTTGTGCCGCTTTGAGGGCTTTTAGAGAGATTTTGTACGGCTTGGTATGTCAAGCCTTGATTTTATTTAAAACCATGTATATAAGGAGTTGGGATTATTCTTTTGGGACGAACCATCCGTGATGATTTCTATCATCGATGGTTCGGATCGGTTCTCCATTCATGCAGAGGCATGAGGGTAGAACTGTCTTTTGGGGAGTTAATTAATATAGATTTAAATTCCGCAATTTCGTTTATTATACTTTTTGATGCTTGATATACTAGTGTTCCGTGCTTAGCTAAAGGGCACGGTCAAGATGATCGTGCTGATGGCACGGGTTTCGGGGTGCCAAAATCCGGGCTGTCACAATTTAATTGCTAAAAAATTCATTAAATTCTCTTAGGTTGCGTTTGGGAACGTAGATTTGGATTTGGGCATTTGGATTTAGATCTCCTATGTCCAAATCCACTAATTGGCTCCACCTTTTTGTGTTGGGATTTAGATTTGGTAAATCCACCGGAATTTAGAAATCCATATCTGTATTGTAAAATAGTGGATTTATAAATAATAACTCTTAGGCGTTATTTGAAAATCCAAATCTTACACCAGCATATAATTGGTTATGTTTAGTGAATAAAAAGATGTTACTTAGTGCTATTATAGGTACGATTCGACATGATATTCGATCCGCCCGAGCCGGGTATTTTTAAGCTTGATCGATTTGGTTGAGTTGGGCATGAGGCAACCCGAATTAAACCGAACCGAATCGGGTTGAACCAGTGGTAAATGAAGAAGATTGAACCGGTACCAGACCGAACTAGACCCGACCCATCCCAAGCTTAAGTAGTTATCAAGAATACTAGAAAACTAGCTGCTACGTAATGGCTAGTTTTTGGTCAACACCTTGTATAGTGTACCTTAGGTGCAACCAGGAAATTGCTAGTTGCACCAATTTTCGATTTTTTTTATTTCTATTTTTTTCTGAACCCAAACCGAACCGAACTCTGAAAATTTCAGTTTCGGTTCGGGAATGGTTTATGTGTTGGAGGAATTCGGTGTACTGAAACTGAATTTTTCGGTGTTCAGTTTGATTCGGTTTGCTTCAGTTTGGGTTCAGAAAAAAAATATTGTTGGTTGCACTCATTTTCGATTTTTTTTTCTTGAACCCAAACCGAAGCAAACCGAACTGAACACAGAAAAATTTGGTTTCGGTTTGGGAACGGTTTATGTGTTGGAGGAATTTGGTGTATCGAAACTGAATTTTTCGGTATTCGGTTCGGTTTGAGTTCAGAAAAAAAAAAATATTGGTTGTACCCATTTTCAAATTTTTTTTCCCTAAACCCAAACCGAAGCAAACTGAATCAAACCGAATTGAACACTGAAAAAATTGGTTTCGGTTCGGGAACGATTTGTGTTGGAGGAATTTGGTGTACCGTAACTGTAACTGATATATTTCGGTTCGGTTTCAATTTGTGGTGTACCGAACAGAAAATTGAAAAAATCGGATTCAGTTCGATTCGGTACAATTACCTTTCATCCCTACTTATATAAAATATATGAAGGAACCAATGAAATATAAATTTTTTTTATAAAAAAAATAGTAAAATAAATTATCCATAAATCATTGGACCAAATTTTAAGACAATGCTTAAACATCCAAACAAGAGATTTGCAAATCCAAATATTTCAAATTCTGAATTTAAAATGCTTTGAAATCCCCAAATCCAAATCCATGTTTCCAAACACCGCCTTAGGGTGCATTTGGGAACAATTATTTGGATTTAGGGACGGTATTTGCAATTCAAGCATAAGAAATTATGGATTTCAAATATTTGAATTACAAATCCTTTGATTGGATTTACGAATATGTTATTTAGATGCATAATAGTGTATATAGTTTTGGTCCAACAATTTCAATAGATCAATAAGATCTACCATATACGGGATTAGATGACTCATACGCTAGTGAAAGTATTGGCTTTTGTTTAGTCCCACTAGTTGATCCCAATATATGGTGCAACCATCTTTAAAACCTTCCCTTTCACACTTACTACATTGCATTACCAAAATCCATGTTAAAGTCAGGTTTGACCGAGCTAAAATTTGTGATATTTCTCACCATTGCTATGATACGAGTATACTTGCTTAGGACTATTAACAGGTCGGGTTGGGTTGGGACAAAAGTTTGACTTTCCATCCCAACCTAATGGGCCGGACAAGTTATATACCCGACTTGACCTAGTTAAAAACCCGTTATTTCCTTCAAGTTATAATGGTAATCTCACCATTAATACTTCATTTATAAATTGAATAGTAATAGAAATACATGTCCTACCAAGACATAATTTGAAACTTGCTATCTTCTTGCCTGAAAGATTGACGACCTTCGTGTAAAAAATATTCATTGGGATCAACATGAGGCTCTTACTACATTGCATTACCAAAATCCATGTTACATTACTACATTGCTCTTACCATTAATACTTCATTTATAGGTCATGCTCACTGATTTCTCTCAGAGGCATGAGAATGAAAATAATAATTCATTTCAATGGAGGCATTCAAGATGTTTCAAATCCCGGATAACAAAAGTCCATTATTATCCATTTATCTGCATGGGTGAATTACATATAACTTTTTCCTCTTTTCTTGTCCATGATTAAAGAAAAAAAAAGGTCTAATAAGTAATATGCTGTTGATTTTGTATAAACAATACAAATCAAGTTTTTAAGTAAAAATCATGACATGAGTCTGGCTAAATATGGAAACGTGGCCCAACTAAATCAAATCGAATAGTAAGTCAGATGGATTGAGGGCCTACTCTTATTCTTGTATTTGTGGAAAAGCCAGCGCTTCAAGAACAAAGCTCAAACTGTGTTGTTCGTATTTGAAGAGGTGAATGCTTTGCTCTTTGGACTATTCCACAGACTGTTGGTGCACATGCACAAACCTAAGTCTCTACTCATAGTCCGTAGGGTTTCAGAACCACCATCAGTTCAGAACCTGCTTCGTTTATGGATTGGCAAACTATCCTATACCCAGCTTGGCTTACAAAAATCTTATTTATTATTTAAAAATAACTAAAATAAAAAAAATCATTAATTTTGACAAACTTTTGTTAATTTCACCGAAATTAATGAAATTTTGCAATTTCGGAGAAATCACCGAATTTCGCCAAAAGTTTCGTCCGACCCTGTTCTGGCGAATTTCGAAGACTTTTGCTAAAATTTGTCACTATGAATTGCACCCCGGCTGGATGAAAATCCTAGTTCCGCCTCTGGCGATGGTAACAGTGATGTAACCATCACCTATGATAATTAACAGTTTAAGTACAATTGATATAGTTTAGGCATGATCAAAATATGGTTCAGTCAATAGTGATAGAGAGAGAGAGAGGGAGAAAGCGTGGGATGAGAGAGAAAATTGAGAGGAATTATAACAAAAAGATGGAGAAGCAACGAGATAGAGAGAGAGAGAGAGGGAGAGAGGGAGAAAGAGACAACGAGGAGGAGAGAGCATGTGGGGGGAGATAGAGAGAGAAAGAGAGCGAGAGAGAGAGAAAGAGAGAAAAGCAAGGAAAGAGGGCAAGAGCTCGTGCAATGACATGACTCCAAATACAAGTTAGTGGATTTCAAATAATGCATGCAACGAGTTATTTGAAATTCCGAATTTTAACACCATGGGTGTCGTTTCAAATGACACTGAACTTCACTGGATTTGGTGAAATCCAAATCCTTCTCCAGAAGGGTGTGTTTGGCTACCATCATTTGATAGGAGGATTTGTATTTGAAATGTTAGATTTTTAAATCCTTCGTTTGGGAAGGTTATGTAAGAGTTTGGATTTGAATTTGTCAAATCCAATCATTTGCAAAGAAGAAAATTTTCCTAAAGTGGAGGGATTTGAAATAACGCCTCCGAGAAGCTATTTCAAATCCAAAACTCAAATTCGTGGGTCTTATTGTGAGCATCTTCTATATCTCTCCCTTTTCATATGCTACTTTTCAAGTAACCCATGATTTTGTGGAATGATTGACTCCACCTATCTAGATGTGAATCTCGCTTTACCAAACTGAAACCAAAACCAATTTCTCGGTTTAAGTGTCGGTTTAGACAAAACCTAATCCGAACCAAATTGTCACTTTCAATTAACCAAAATTCCCATTCCTTGAAACTAAAATCGAACCGGACCGATCCGATTTCAGTCTGTTCAGTTCACTTATTTTTTCAAAGAGAAATTTTCGGTTTTTGGTTTTAGAGTCAGCTTTCTCTCCCTGCTGCAGGTGTTTTCGGAGTTCACCCAAAACCGAAACTGCACTAATCCAAAACCGATTTTGATTTTTTTGGTTTTGGATCGATTTTTTCTGTTCGATTTTAGATTTTATAAATTTATGTGCTTAACACAGTAAAAAATTCGGCATGAGTTGGGTATCGGGTTGAATTCCAATCTACAATCCTAATTGTGATTCATGTATACTAAAAATTTGGGTTACTAGAATCTCAATCTATTTTTCTTTCTAAACTTGTCTACTGCAGCATTTATAAATTTTATAAATGCTAAGAATAAATCCAAATACACTCCCTAAACATCCAAACAACATATTTTCCAATCCAAATATTTCAAATTCTGGATTTGAAATGCTTAGACTTAAAATGCTTGAATTTGAAATTCTCAAATGCAAATTCCTCTATCCAAATGTAGCCTAAGTGCATATCCAAACGATGGATTTGGAATTGAGGGGCTCAAATCTAAATGTCTATTCCCAAATGCACCGTTGGAGTGATTCATTAGTACGACATTTAGGTGCATTTCTCAACTTAAATACTAATCAAATTAGAAGTTTGAAATATGCTAGGTATTGTACTCAACTAGATATTGCCTATGTTGTAGGTATTTAAATATGTTTGTAAGAAAACTAAATTAAAGTCATTGAAATGTTTTAACTTGTGTTCTTCGATACTTGAAGAAGAACATAAAATTGAATTGCACATTATTTACACTTTTCAAATGTACTAGAAGGTTTTGGAATGCAAGTTACAATTCACAAGACTACAAATAAACATTTTAGGTGGATGTAGTAGAAGGTTTTGTAATGCAAGTGGGTGGATATTCACTTTAGGTGGAGCCGTGATCTCATGGGGTCAAAGAAATAAAAATGTTTCACCCTATGGAATTAGAATTTGGAGCAAGAGCATATTGCTACGGGGAAGCAAAATAGTAGATAAATTTAATAATAAAAATTTTCTTAATGCTCAAACTTATACCATCTTTACCTATACATTGTAATAGTGAAGTAACACTAACAAAGGTCTATCATAAAACATAGAATGAAGAATTTAGACATATAGGTTTAAGGCATAACTATGTCAAAAATTTACTAACAAAAGAAGTAATCTCAGTGTTAAGCATTAAGTCTTTACAAAACTTGGCATATCCATTTACTAAGGTCGAGCAATGGCTCTTAATAGATTTTATAACTTTAAATTTATAGAAATGAAGTTATAAAAATATTTCTAATATATCTACCATGTAAGTGTGAAAGTTTGACAAATTCGAAATAAGAAAAGTTTTTATCTCAGCACTCACAGAAACCAAGACAGAAGCACATAACCATAAAAGTGATATTGTAAATAAGCTAAGCACAAAAGCCTTTGAAAATAAATGTGTATTATGGTAATTTCATTTCATCAATAAGTGGCATCAATTTATGACTAAGATAATTATTGATAGTCGTAAAACTTTTTTTTTTTTTTTTTTGAGGACACTCATAAAACTTGGTTGAAGTCTAGAGGAAATTGCTCATTGAAATATGGACTCTTCTTAAATGCTCAGACAATTTTATTTTATATTCTTAAATAGTGCGAAAATGCCCAGACAATTTATGACTAGTAGAATGCACGTGCGATGCACATGTGCGAAATGAGAAGGATATTAGTTGCAAAAACAAAGTTGAAGGCTCATTCTTATAACAAACATATTAGATCGCTGGTCAATGCATAATTTTTTGAGAAATTGGATTCCAATCAATATATACACATTAAAATCCTTATGGTCCGCTGGATTTGACCTAGAAATTTCCCTGAATAAAAAGTTTAAAAATTATATTCTAAAAGTCAAACTATAGCACTGAAATTCAATTGAAAAAAAAAATAGATTAAAGGTTCAAATTAGGTATCAAATGGTCCAAATCAACGAATACATGTTACAATTAGCAAGTAGAGAATGAGAATCTCGATCTCTATTCTTTCTACTAATGCCTCAAAAAAATTTGAAGAGAAACAACTTTATGTCACAATAAAAATAAAATATTTGGATGATAAAGAACCCCCAAAAATCAAGAACTAATCAACTTACCTTTGGCTGTCAACGTTAAATTTGAGGATGAATAAGGCTTTGAGTTTGAAGAGTTGTTGAGCGAAAGAATGTTGGAGCGGTTGCCATGAAAACAACACAAAAATAATTGAATTAAAAAAAAATTATTTATGTGAAAATGACATAGAAAAAATTGTGATAGTAAAAAAATCTAAGATGTTTAGATGTTTACAAAAATTTTGTGATGAGAAAAAAAAATTGAAGAGAAAGGATTGTTTGGCACAAAATAATTAAATGAAGGGATTTTAAAATTTTAAATAAATATTTGCATAGAATAAAACAATTTAAAAAATATCGAAGAGGGAAAAAAATATATAAATGTATATGAATTTGTTCTTTTTTTGAAAAAAAAAACACAAAAAAATTGAAAACGGCATGAAAAAAGGAGATTAGAACACAAAAATGGTTGTTAAATTATTTAAATACACCATTATAGCATGGTTTATTGCCATTTGTGATCAATCTAAATTGTCCAAATGACCATCCATCGTTGGAACATGTTTTAGCCAAAGAATCATGCCCATAAGTGAATGTGAAGCATCTAACTGGTGAACTTTAATACCACCTACTAAAACTAAGAACAACAATTGGATTAGAGTCAATAGTTCGAATGATTTAAATCTCCAATGAAAATGATATTCAATTTATGATCTACCACTTTGACTGTGTGGGTTACCCAGATCTAAAACCATTGATAGTGGTTAAATGACGATCGAGAGAGACAGGTCCAAATTTTTTTTTTTTAAATTTGGAGTTCATGATTAATGTAGAATGATGTACCTTGATAGCTAAACAAACTTTGTGTTTCATGTCATGAGTTGTATTTTTCGGTTTATGAGTCTAATTATTTATTGATGATAATAGATTGGTAAAAGTGAAAATTTTTATATGCTAATCATATTATATATCATTTCACATGTCCAAGAGTGTTAGAAAAATTGTTTCGAGTTGCAACATAAAATAAAGATTGGAATGAAAATACGCAGATTCGGATCGAGACACGTTGAATATCGCTATCTTTAAATTAAGATTTGCCCTTATCACTATGATCTAGTGATCACCAATAGGTTACGGGCATATCGGTTCCAGGATACAACGAATCGGAAGTGTATTTATGTGATCAGATTTGGTGAATCTGATCACGCAACCAGAACACCCAAAAACGAGAGCGAAACTCTGAAATGAAAGAACTTTTTAAAACACCGAGAAGAGTAAAAGAATAAAAAATGCAGTGTTGTTAACATGAGGGGTCTCAGGTTGCTTTTATAGAAAGGAACAAGTGTAACTGAATGGACATGATCTTGAGTCCCTTTTATAGAAAGGAACAGGTGTAACTGAACGGACATATCTGTTTTACAGAAAACTAAACGAATTTAAAATTTAAATAGGCAGTTACACTATTGTCCAAAAGTTAAAGTTTAATTAAATTACACTTTTGTCCAAAAGTTTAACTAAATACACCACCTCGCCACGCCACGTGCTCGTGCCTGTCCCGGCTCGGCACACATATGTGTGACTGATGGGGTGTATGACGGTGGAAGCTACAAAATTCGGTGCCCTCTGAGTGAAGACTACAAGCCTTGAGCTAAAGATACAACATATAAAATAAAACCCAAAATATTATTACCCGATATGGGACTATTCATCCTAAAAAATACTTTTATAAAAAACACTTATATTTTAAAATATCCACCATAGAGTTATAGAGAATATATAAGATTGAAATATCTTATGTTTTATACATGATTGATTCATAAATATTTAGATAAAAGATTTATCTAAATATTTATGAATCAATCATGCCTAAAACATAAGATACACATCTAAGATATGGATCTTTCTTTCAATTATAAATATTCTCTATTATACCTAAAAATCATTGCACTAATATATGACGTACATGACTGCTTAAGCAAAGTCATGCCACAGGTTAAGCTCCACCACCGTTAGTGCGTTTTCCAGTTGTGTAAAAAAAAACATGATGTTAGATTATTGGGTGGCGTTATTCATACACCCATTTTCCTCTAAAGAACATACCGTATTTTCACCATAAAAAATCGTTGACTATCTTAAATTAGATTATAGATGTATTTTTTCATCCTAATCTTCCACAACTAAATCTTATGATCATGGGGCACCGTGCACCTATCAAACGGTCAGATCTTGATTCAACTTTGTACAAATCCCCAAAAAAATATCTATATTGTCTGATAATGGAGTGAAAAAGTATCTCAATTCCTTTCAAAGCCGTCAATGGTTTAAATATGTGTAACACGGTTAGAAAAGTAAGAATCTTGGATTGGAAATAAACATTTTTTAATTGATTTTGAAGAACATGCGAAAGAAGATGCGCAGGTATGTTTTTCTATTTTCGTTTCCTTTAATGGCCCTGGATCACTATGAAAAGACATTAATATCTATCGGTTGTAAATGCAATATCATTACATAAACACTTTTTTAAAAGCGCTATTTATGTCATTTTGTGATAAATGGGACCATATGCAATATCATTACATAAACAATATCGTCCACCTTCACCTTCTCCTATATATATATATATATATATATATATATATATATATATGGGAAAAGGGAAAATCGGATCAGCAGCTGGGTAGAGCAGACACGAGGAAAGTGTTTTTGCACTAACTCGGATTAGTCATAGTAGAGATTTTTTAGTGTCAGTAATAGGTAAAGTAGGCAGTAGGAGAATATTGGAGGCTATACCTGACGGAGGAAGGAAGCGATGTCCCCAATGGGAAGGTCTTGTCGAATATAATAGCAGTAAAACAGTTCAAAAATTGAGACAGGTTCCTTCTCTTTCCCTCCCTATTCAGGTTCATTTTCTCTATTATTTTATTTCCTCTCTTTGGCTTACAACTTTCTCATTTTTCCTGGAGTTCTGACTGAATAGAAGCGCAAAGAGATAACTTTCTCATTTTTTCTAGAGTGCGGACTGGATAGAAGCACAAAGAGAAAACTTTCTCTTTTTTTCTGGAGCTCGTACTGGATAGAAGTGCAGAAGAGTCAACTCTCTCTTCTTTTCTGGAGCTCATACTGGATAAACGCACAGAAGAGACAATTTTCTCTATTTTGTTGGAGTTCATACTAGATAGAAGCGTAGAAGAAACTGAATATAAGTGCAGAAGAGACAATTTTCTCTTTTTTTTAGAGCATGTACTGAATAGAAGCTCAGAAGAGGACATTTGAGGTAAGTATTTTTTTTTTTTTGTGTATTATTTTCAGCTTACAGAATATTCAAATATATATGGCATTAGATGCGTCATCGCTTTTACGTCCACACGACGATGCTTCGTATGTGAATCGGTTTCCTCATCTGCTCATAGTTGATGGATCTTTTTACTTATTTACAGGGTGAAGATAAAAAAATTATAAGCATTAGAAAACATATAAATTATAAGCACACGCTTTTTATTTGAAGCGATAGGAAGCGACGGCGCAATGATTGAGAAGAGTCATCACTTCCATATTGAAGAGTTGGCGCTTGGTATGGCCGCGTTATCGCTTTCTTGTGAATCTGTTTCCTTATTAGCCCGTTGTTCATTTATTTTTTGTCTAATGCAGGAGCTGTAATAGACTCAATTGGAGGATTCAATGTAGGTGGTGTTGATTTAAATGTCACCCATGAGACGGTTTCTTTAAAAGAAGTTTCACATGGTGGTGATAGGGATATCAAAATATTTGATTCTTGTGGAGGTGTCGAGAATACGAACAAGGAATGGAAGCCACGTATGGGCTTGAAATTCCAATATGAAGACGAGGCATATACTTCTATAATTTATACGCGAAGAAAATTGGCGTTAACAAAGTCACACCTACGAATCCGCAAAGGGGGAGATTATAAAGAGAAAATATATATGCTAGTTCGAAGGATTCAAGCAGCCTGACAAGCTAAAAATACACACTAATATAAAGTATTCAAGAGATAACAGATGCGAATGTGGGGCAAAGTTAAAAATTAGGATCGACGAGTAAAAGTTGTAGAGGTAATAGAATTTAGAGAGCCACTACGTGAAAAAGTCAAAAAAATCACTGTCTTAAACAGTGGGTTTTTCAAAAAAACCACCGCCCTAAACAGTTGTAAAAAAAGGTGTGGTTTTTTTTTACCACCACATAAAACAGTGGTTTACGAACTTCAACAACGACTGTTCTTTACAGTCATAGAAAAAATCACTACTTTTGGCAGTGGTTTTTTTATGTAAATTTTTTAAAAATAATAAATTACGTCAACGATTTTTTATGCAATTTTTTTTAAAATAATATTTTTTTATGCTTTTTTTAATACAATTTTTTTATATTTTTTTAAATAAAATTTTTTTAATGTTTTTTTTTTAATATAATTTTTTTAATATTTTTTTTTAATGCTTAAAAAAAAATTATATAAAAAAAAAGTCATTAATCTCATATTTCAACACATCCATTCAACTCAAATGCAAATAATTCAATGCCATTAATAAAAAAAGAAGCCCGATTATTTTATTCAAACAAAAGGTTTCATCTCAACCTATGATCCAACCTTTCAAATCAATCAAATATTTTAAACTCTATATATCCAATCCTTTTATTCAAATAAAAGAAGAAGAAAAGAAAGAGAGTTAACAATATGAGAATCCTATGGCCCATTTTTAAAATAAAAGAAAAAAAATAATAATAATTGCTTCGCCTCTCCTGCCAAGTGTCCCCGACTCCTAGTGATCCGTATGAGGTGAGCTTGAAATCGGTCGCCTAAAATCAAAAGAAACACATCATTAAAGTCTAGGCCATGGTGCATTAATGGATTAAAGTTTTCCAGCAGCCAACCTAAATGAATCAAGAACTACACATAATACTGTTGAAATAACTTCTAGAAATTTAGGAGGCTGCATAATATACAAAGTCAATATATTACCTGATCATGACTAACTGATAGCAAATATTCGCTAGACCTAGCCCATGCAATATCCGTTACTACAGCACAGTGACCTGATGGAACTACTTGCGGCTGCCAATTTTTAACTATTTTTGCAATCTTCAACACTATTGAAGAACAATAAGACATGGCCAAAGATTAACCAATATGTATAATATTAAGAGCCTGAACAAGAATATTTTTCTAAATGAAGTACCTTAAATGAGCTACATAAATGAATTTTCTCACCAACTATAGAATTGTTACCTTCTAAATAAATGTATCTAACCTCCTCGATTTGCTTGGATCCGGGGGCCGAAAATCCTCCAGCCGTAGATTGGAGCTTGTGCGCATCTTGTTTACAATGGAATCACCTTTATCTATTCTTATGATCTCGAGAATGCTACCAAGAACTTCGGATGCAAGCCCATTATGTAGAAACCTGCCCGGTTCCTCACCCCCTTCCTGTAATAACCTTCCAATTTCTCTTAAAGAGACCAAATTTTCTGAGATTGTTTTGCCAAGAATGCGGCCAAGATGCTCTACAGCCTTAGGGGCATCGGTAATTGCATCCAACAAGGAAGAAAGCACGGACTCAAACCTGGAGAAGCAGCAAGGAATATGCAATTAAGATGGATTCTACTTTATGTTTATGAAACAAGGTGAAATAGGATTTCTCAAAATATACGCTTACATTAACAAAAAATAAATGAGAGAGAGAGAGAGAAATGGTAGCAATACATCGGTAACTTACCCTTTGATGAGCTGTAGTTGACTTAGAGAGATTTCTCGGGATTTCCCGAGGTTAATGAGAAGCATAGCCAAAAGATCTCGATCAAAGTCCTTCCTCTCAAAAGAGTCTACGACCCACTGTGATATCATGTCTGAGTAGAAACCTGGGGAATTCAGGTCTTTGATGCATAAAATGAGTTCCTCCTCGCTTCTGACACTGAAAATGAAGCATCATTTTTTGGCATGTAAATATACATGTGGGAAAATGAAGAATAACAAAGATTTGCACTTATGCTCCAGAAGTGGGATATTAAGATACATCAGATAGACAACTGCTCCAGCTATGCAAGCAAAAGATAATTTTAACAAAATAAAATGCACTACTAGATGAAAGAGCTGAAAAACTGAAACAGATTTTTTTTCGTCCAAATAGGGATTTTTAATCACATAAACTTCAGGGGGCCTTTCTTTAACCCAATTACTTTCCTATCGTGTTTTTACCTGTTTCTTTACTCGTGAAATAATGCTCCAAGAAGTTGACTCCATGCTTGTCAGAAATTTTTGGCCACGAACTTGGTCTTACGCCAATCAATTGAGCCAAGAAGTTGACTCCATGTTTGTGAATATTTTGCCACCACTCGGCCTTAATACTTTTTTTTATATTATATTAGTAGAGAACTGAAGGTAAATTTTTTACCAAAACTAAAGGCGACACCAAACTAGTAAGGAGCTATTTGTGGCCCGGCAGTAAGATAATACAGACAAAGTCTTGTAGCTCCTCAGTAGATAATATAGACAATTTCTTTGACAGATCAGCACGTTTGTGAATTGAACCAATGTTAGACAATGCAAGCTCTCGCAACTACAATTGACAATAAGA
Source organism: Chloranthus sessilifolius (assembly GCA_021018995.1). Taxonomy (NCBI): domain Eukaryota; kingdom Viridiplantae; phylum Streptophyta; class Magnoliopsida; order Chloranthales; family Chloranthaceae; genus Chloranthus; species Chloranthus sessilifolius. Next base: position 147,559,792 of record CM037584.1, on the reverse strand, counting down.
TTATAGTTGTGGTCATGATGGGTAAAATTTGAGGTCAAATGTAGTAAAAAACTATAAAATGATCAAGTTTCTCAACACTGCCCATACTTAAAAAGGCAATATGATTGATAGCTCTTGTTGCTTAATATATCAAGTTCACTGTATCAAACTTGTACCCATATTTTGTCACTTTGCTTTCGGGTCATATCTCATTAAGCAACAAGAACTAGATATATTAAAAAGGCAGTCTTCTAACTACTATTCCTTGACTCTTGTACGCATATGATAGTTAAACTATAGTACTAATCAGGAAGTTAAACTATAGTACTTTCATTTTTTCACCAGAAATCTTGCAAGACGCTATTCAAATTTGATAAAAAAAAAATCAAGAAGGATACCACTAACAAGGAAGTTAAACTATAGTACTTATCATTTTTTCACCAGAAATCCTGCAAGACGCTATTCAAATTTGATAAAAAAAAAAAATCATGACAATCGGGAAAAATCAAGATACAATGGTGGCAATTAAGGGATCAAACCAGGCAGCGGAGAGGAAGGGTTGTGAGCAGCTACCTCCCACACACCAGCCAAAGTAGACTTGCTCCAAGCAAAATAAAAAAATAAAGGTTTTGTTTGGGATTGCTCTTTGCAGAGAGAGCAGCCCACTTAAAAGAGCTGGTTTAAATTTCTCTTTTAAAGAGACTCAAATTCAACTCTTTTACTCTCAACCTAAATTTGCATTTGGGTTAGCTCTTTTGGGGCAAAGAGCTGCTCTTTCACTTTTTGGCTGATCTTAGTTATTGCAACATAATGCAACCTCAAAACAAAATAAATAATCATTTTAACAAGTTTAAGAGTGTTGGAAGAGATCGACATTGTAAAAGATAATTGCAAAATGACTAAATCGAGAACTCTGTTTCACTACATCTATCGGCAATTATTTGCTTAATCAAGTCAACTATTTATCATAATTCAAACTTATATGACAACTTACAACTGAAACTAGGTTAAAAAGTTCCTAGGGAAAATGAGATACCTCCCCAATACTCGCAATAAAGTTGTAAAGATTATATAATCCATAAAGCAGCAGACTTGCTAAAACCAAGATAAATTCAAATAAATGATTCATGCAATATTTCTTACAATAACATACCTAGTCAAGACTATAAAAAAACATTGGCTTTGTGGCTTTTAAAATAAGACATTATGTGATACAAGCAGTAGAAGTTGAGAGTTGGAACGACAATGCTTTAAAACATAGAGAGAAATACCAATGCCATATCTGACTAGAGTATCTCGTGTAAATGCAAATGGAGAATTTGAACCAAACATGACTAAAGAGAGATTAATGGCCCATGGATCCTTTCCATCGTATGCAAGCTCATAAAAATAGGGAAACTAAAACTCTATGGATTGAGCAACACAAAGTTTGGATATAACTAGGTAGTAATAAATGATGAGTAGCAAATTCTAATAACAAATGGAAGTTTACAAACGTGCGCCACATGATCACTTCAACGGTGTAACATGAAAGGATCTAATTTATTAAGAACATGAAGCAAGAAATAGCCGCTCTATGTAAATTTTAATGTTACAAGAAAGCATACCCTTTCCATTTTTTGGGTGGAATCAACATCGGCATGTAAGGAATCACCATGTGCTTAGCCTGCAAATGCACATGTTAAAACCTGAAAAGTACCACTTTTCACCCCTTAACTTAACCTTTGATGAGACCCTTAGCCACCTAATAAACTCTTCTTAAGTGTTTTGTTCAGGAAATAATCAGCAGTGAAATAAGGCCAAGAATCCTGTTATGGAGCCTGCTTTGGCACCAGATGGCCCTCAGCAAGAATGAACTTTGAAGCCTCGCGCAGATCAGCTGAGCTTCCCAAGGCTTTACAGTAACCTCTCGTGTAGATGAATGACTAAGGAACTTTAGAAACTCAACCTCGCGCAGCTCTCGCGAAGCTCAAGAGTAGAACACATCGCTCAGTGTCGCGCAGTTCAAAGCAGACCTCTCTCAATCTCGCAAAGTTTGCTTAAGACAGCTGAGGAGAGAGAGCTTCAGAAGATTCCTCGCTCAGTCGCCACAGGGTACAATTCTCAGAAGAAGAACGCCTCGCGCAGTTCGCGCGCCATTCAAGAAAGAAAGCATCCTGGCGAAGGCAAAGCCAAGCTCGCAAAGATTGAGTGAGACAAAGAACCTCGCGCAGTTCAAAACTCGAAAGAATCTCGCAAGGTAACTCGCGAAGTCCAAGTAAAGAGAAGAGCTCGCGCAGTTCTCGCGCTGCTGCCCAGCGAAGACTAATCTACCGCGCGACTGCTTGAATTGCAACCTCACGACGCTTGAGACTATGTTTTCTATTCAACCTCGCGAACTCCAACCCAGCGAGAGCTCAACTCTCTACCGCGCTACTGCCTGAAGAGAAAACCAAGGCAACCTCGCGACGGCTGAAGCTTCAGTGTCAAATCATCCTAGCGAAGAGCAATGAGCTACCACGCGACAAGTCTGGGAAACTATAGCTACCTAGCGAGGCTCTGAACCTAAACTTCCATCTCTTCAGCAGAGGGCATTCTAGAAATTTCCAGTGATTAGGGCACGCACTCCCATGCTCAAATCTCCGTGGCCCCGAGGCATCCAAGGATCAGTATAAGGCCAAGTGGCATCGTTAAAATTAGGGTTTCCTAACCCTAATGCACCGCCACCCCACTGCTATATATACCCAGGCCTAGCTTAGGTTTAGGTATCTGGGAACTTATCTCAGATCGCTTTTCTTTTCTTTCTTTTTAGCAGTAAGTAGTTTTTCTTTTTCTTTTTCTTTTCTTCTCTCCATAGTCCAGCAATTGCTGGCTATGACTTTGTATATGTATTTGAGTTAGATTAATGGTAGTTTTGCAATAGAATTTGTACTTTGTGGGATTGTTGTTTATATGTGAGATGCTCTGTGCAAGGCTGCTGCCTTGTGATCCCACATTGCCTTGGCTGTGTTTCAAAGCAATGGAGGACTGATTTTAAGGGCCACTCAGATCCAAGTGACCTGTGTGTCTGGGCTATCATGGTCTTCCAGCCTTAGCCCCACCACAGGACCTACTAGATCTGAAATCCCCATGGGAGCTTGAGCTGGTAGCCTGGTGAACATGGTGGTAGCAGCGATAATCTTGTTTTGTTTTGGGCTCCGTGAGGAGGATAACCTCTGGGATAGTCTGTGACCATTTAAGTGGACAGATTATAGCCTTAGGGTGATTCTGATCCACCGATCCAAGATGGATCCTTCTTCTTTTCACCTGAGCTTGTAGAAGCTTGGTGAGGGATTGTACAGAGGCAGACTCCCCCATATTTGTATAGATCTGCCATCAGATGTTGGATTTGATCTGGTTATAGAGATTGTAGGCTGGTGATTGGACCATTGTAGCCTCTCTCAAGCAATGGACAGCTGGATTGAAGGTTGTACTCAATCGCTTGCTGGTTCTATGTGTCTAGGCTATCATGGTTTTTCAGCCTTAGCCCCACATATAGAACTTTAGAGGTTGAGGTTCCCTATGGATTCTTGAGCTGGTAGCCTGGATGAAATAGTGCCTGCAATGATTTATTTGTTATGTTCTGACCCATCCCTGGATAGTGGCTCCCCTATGGGATAGTCTGTGACCATTCAAGTGGACAGGTTATAGCCCTAAGGGTGGAGTCATGGCAGTAGAGATGGGTTGGATCCTTTCTCCTCAGAGGTGATAATGTAGCCTCTGGACAGGATTTCTATAACATTAGATCTAAATATGAGTTACAAAACTCCTCTGACCTTGGTTAAATAACATATTTCTCACCTTTTTATAATTATTTTCCACACTCCATTCATCCTCTCAATCCTTTCTGTAATTTAGTTATTAGAATACTTAGAATAAGTGACCTTAAACTCCCCTCCTTTTAGGACTGCCAGAGCTTTAGACAGATCTAGAGGGACTACTAGAGACGGCTCCCTTGGAGCCTTAGATCACCTTTCCCTGTGGGACAAACTCTTACTTATCAAAACTTGCTACAAAGGACCCTGTATCTTGCAGGTCTAGGATTTCCGAGTTGTGCTGATTCATCCCCTGTTTTATTCTGTTTTTGATTTTTAAATAACTTTCACCACCAACCAATAAGCGAAGCACACTTGGGAGTACAACAGCACAAAAATCTGAAATATGAGAATAACAAAGAAGAAGAAAACACTAAATAGCCACTAGCTTGATCAACCTTTTAATCTTTTCTCAATCATAAAATTTGCATAATGTTTTTATCAGCATTGTGAGGGTACCACCATGCAGGATTAAAAAGGTATTCATGTATCAATTGAGACATACGAAAAATTACTCATCTCAATCACTAAACATAGAACCATAATACAGCTCCAAACAACTTGGACTCGAGTCAGTCAACGCGGGCATCAGCATTGAGAAGGTCCCACCTTGCAGGATTAAAAAAGTATTCATGAATCCATTGAGCATGTAATCACAAGAAAATTTTGCACGTCTCAATCGAGCAACTTGCCGAGTTGAACAAATTGACTCAGTCCAAACTCAGGCCGAGTCTTAGTTAAAACACACTAATCCTAATAAGTGAAAAAGGCAAATTAAGTACCCAAACATGCCGTCAATTGTTTACGCTTGACTACGTACCGACAAACTCTAGCTACGCTAAAAAAGTGTAAACCTTTGTTGTGTTTCTCATGAAAAAAAAAGCGAAGTTAAACGGACAAGACTCCGGACAACACTATTCTAAACCCTCAAAACTAGGTATTTCCACTTTCACCTGTTGTCTTGGATTGTAAATTAGGGTAAACCACCACTTCCCAATCATTTGTCACATCCTAAAAAAATGCGTAGTTAGTTGAAGACCCAGAAAGGAAAAAGAGCGAAACTAAATGCAAGCAACCTCTTGTTCTATCAAGCAATGGCACCAGTATACAGATATGAATATGGATGCTAGTATCAGAAGCGAGGATGATTCACATTTCCCGAAATCACAGGATCCAAAAATCAGTGTAATATTATGTTATATTAATTGTATGCTTCAGATATATATTGTACTGTCCTCAGCATGATAGGAACATGCCATGTCTGTTTGTATCATGAGAATAGATATAAGAATGTTTCGACTCTGAAAATTTTGAGTAGATGCTGATGCTGATGCAAACTCCTATACATTTTTTATCACTGGAGAATTGATCTGCTTGATGAGTTGTCTTTAGGTCCAGCTGGGTGAATCTTTTGCTTAGATGAGATAGATATAAGAGATTAATTGGGGTAAACCATTTCCAAATGTTAGAATCTAAGGTTTCAATACGGGTATCGATATCCGTCTCGGTCCTTACCACTACTTTAAAAGGGACTCTAACATGAAAATGAACAAATCGTTTTACACGAAGGATCTTGAGATGATTGTATACTATAAGATGGTCAGTTTTTTATACTATGTGACATACATCCCAAAAAGTGTACTTAAAATCACTAGAGCATAATGTGTGCCATGTGGTTTTCCTATCACTATTGTTAGATCTTCACTTAGAGAATAATGTGTGCCAACTGCCATGTGATTTTCCAGTCTATTTTTGAGGTGGCATAAAAAAAACTTCGAATGATTTACAGTATATATCAATTAATAACTAGGATTATAATTGTATACTATTTACAAAAGAGAAGTGACTAATATGTCTCTAAATTGTTAAATGATCAAGCTAATCCCTAGTACAATGTAATATGTAATAATGTGTATAATATATGTCTCTTAAAAATTGTAACCTGTTAGACTGATTGTATTGCCCTACAAACTTTCCATGTCACTTTACTCATCCATCTGAACATACATATCTTTGCCTCATGCATTCCATCTTCTCATTGCTTTTTTTTTTCGTAAGCTGGACACCACATAGTGTATGTTTTCATAATGTTATGAGTTCTGCAAATCAGGTGACATGGGGACCACTTACAAAATGGTTGTACCCAAAAATCTGTGAAGAAAAAAATAACTGTATCTTTAGCAATGACCATCGAAAATCAGAGTATTGCAGGTACTTTGCAAAAGGTTATTTCAGATCATGAAGCTTCTTCTTCATGTAAGTTTTTAATTTGGAGTGTCGGAAACTTGTCCAACTAGTGCAAGGTTTGCACTCTTCCACATCCCAAAAATGGTTGATCAATTGGATGGTTTGGATTGCTAGCCACCATACTATTAAAAGAACAAAGAAAAAACAAACTAGGTGATTATTATTCCATGAACCAAAGGAGTGAATCCTAAGCATGTTTCTGTTCTCAAAAGTAAAGAAATCTTTGACCTGATGATAGTGTCTTGACATCTCTCGATCACGCGAGTCGCTAATTTGATCACGCGAGTCAATTTCAACTTCATTCATCTTCTGTTTTGGACTAAGGCTAAAATTTTACTCCTTTAGCCATTTCATTTAACTTCTTGATTCCAATAAAAAATCATTCAAAATCCTAGTGCAAACCAAGCCTTTCTCCAACTGGGAAGTAGTTTAGATCCCTCTCCAAGTTCAAAGGTTTTTTGGATAAGAGGAAACCTCCTATAGCTCGTAATTTGTATATCACTTTTTTTTTTTATCAAACTTTCTAACATTATCTATTTACCAATGAAAAATTTAGACATTTACTATTTATCGTGCATTTGTTTTAAATTTCATTTTGTGTGTGTGCGAGAGGGGGGGGGTAACTTAAATATTTCCTCCAGCCCATGCAAAATTTACACACACACACACTAAAAAAAAAAGTATTATTTCACAATATTTGAAAGAATTTTGATTTTTCTACCCACAAAAATAAATATTTTGAGTGATTAGAAATGTGATTTTCTTAGTGGAGAAATTAACAGGTCTATCTCCAAATTCCAGCAACATATTTGCATTTCACCGAGATAGCTGATCCAATGGTGTAACATGTGAAGTGCCCTTACTTTGTGAGTTGGTATAAGACTATAAGGTAACCGTCCCAATTCTTTCTCAAGAATGAATATGTCTATCTCCTTGTATGCATATGGTTAAACTCACACTTCCACTATATGAAGGCATGTTTCATTGATCTAGATTTGACATTTCCACAATTGGAGCTACCTTTTGGCGTTGAAATGTAAAATCTAAGACTCTAACCCTTCCCAAGAAGAAACCTAATTGGAGCAAAGATTGGTAACTCTAATAGCAAAAATGTGAAAACTATATAATCAAAAAATTTTAGAGTGTCGGGAAAAGAAACATGGAGGTGCTCTGATTTTCTACATACATGCTTCACACCTAAAGGCATAAAAAACACTCCATATTAATCTTTCCAGTTTGAGTCGTTTCATCATCATCATAGTCTTATCTATTTTTCAAGTGATATAAACCCATTGATGATTATATTTTTCCGACTAGCTAATCTTCATGCAAAGTGCAGCCACTTGAAATATTTTGATGGCAGAAAACCCACAACGTGCCCCCAAAAAGTGGGCTAAGGAGGGCCTTATAATTGGATTACTATGTGCTCTTATCTTTGACATACATGCCTAACACCTACTTTTGAGAATGCAGGCCCAAACTGAAATGCACTTATTTCAGTATGCTCTATAAATCATATGATAATTATTAACAATAGTACCAAAAGAAACAAAAAAAAATCTCTAAGTTTTGATACTTGGAAGCTTCAATCCGAATGGGAAATCAGAAGAATTCTAATCAAATTGATTGAAAAATGGCGTGCCGTGGATTGAAATATTTGTAACGTGATAAATAATTTTATTTTTAATATAATATATATATATATAGAGAGAGAGAGAGAAGGAGAGAGAGGATACCTTTACAAGTGTTGTAACAATCTCCCTTAAACTGGACGCCTTGAACTAGGGGGCACGCACACACTCTTCCACGGAAGGTATCCTGAGAAAATAATTGCATTTATTGTTATGTATAAAAATAATTAGACACGTGTTAAGTCCACAATACCCGGATACCTGTATTGGTGCAAATCCCTAGTACCAATATTGATGCAGTAGGACCTAGATATGGTACAGCCATACAGGATATTGGTGGAAATACAGCAGGGATACCTTTTATTCTCTAAATAAATGAATATAATTCATAAATGTGGGTGCCTATTAAATTTCTATATAAATGCTATGTGATCTAATGGTGGAGTCCGAGAGGACAAATGTTACGTAAATAAATCAATCATATCACAAAAACACAGTTAAGAGAAAATGAAGAACGTTGCTTCAAATGGTTTGGGCATCTCCCATGGAAACTTGAAGGCTAAAACAGCCCTTGCATGAAGGATTGAAAGATTATAAATTGTTATGATTTCAGTTAGTGATATGCCCATATTCTTAGCATAGGTAGCACTATTATCCGTGCAACAATATTCCTAAACTTGGTTCGAGGTCACATTTTGAAGATGAGAACACTGCTGACAGTGTTTAAATGGATAAGGCCATGTCAACCCACTCAATTTCCACGTGTTGCGCATCTTTGATCAATCCAAGTCTATGATCTATCACTTTGACGGTACGGATCACCAAGTTCAAATATTAATGCTTTAAAGAAGAGCCTACCTACCTAGAGTTCTGATAACAGCATCCGCACATTCCTTGTTATACTTTTTCTGCTTCATAGGGCACCTTATTTGATAACAACATCCATTACAGCTAAAATTGCAGCCCAAAGCATTGAGGATTATCTGGTGGCTATAGCTAAGATTGCAGAAAAAGAGAAAGAAAAGTGGATTATAAATCCAATGAGGGAGATAAATGGGAAAAGAAGCTCTTGTTGAAAACCCATTGTCACACTCTTGCTTTTCACATCAGGCACCACCCATGCGCCTGATGTGCCATGTTAGGGACATCAAATGGTTGTTAAAACTCTAGAAATGGCTCCCAGGACCAATGGTATAGAAAATTGATAAAATTCCATCTTCCTCAAAAGCAATGGTTACTTCTAGGCGCTGACTTGTCAGTGGGAGGAAGCAGGCCTAATCTTGTTTCCTTGCAGGAGACAAACACTGATGAGTGGGGCTCACTGTCAGAGCTTATTCCTACGAGAAAAGAACAGTGTAGCTCCTACTACTCCAACCAACAAGAGCACAGGTATGAACAACATATTTGCATTCTCATCACATACGGTTTCTCTCAGAAGTATAGTAGTGTCAGTTTCCAGCACTTTTAACTAAAACTAGCATATAAGAGAAAAAAAGGAAAAAAGTAAGGGTTTTCTTTTAAAGCAAGTTGCCTAACAAAACAAAATAAAAAAGGAGGGAATTAATAACATTAGAAGAAACTAGGTAATTACCCCTCGTCTCTGCATTTCCATGGTCCGTCGAAAAGCTGCTGTTTTTGGTAGGAGATTTTCAGGCGAGAATTTTGACGAGTGACTGTAATTTTTACCACGGAAAATGATTATTGCATGACCTCTAATTACCAAGAGGATTCGAATTCACATAAAGAAATATTATGCAGGGCGGGTCAGCATGAATCCTTCTAGATACAAATAACCCAAATGAACTATTGCTTGAACATATGGCACAAAACCAAGTTCAAAAGATTGAATTGCAGGTAATTATGGCACTAATAAAAAAATCTATAATAGAAAAGTATTTTACCACCTATTACCATCTACAATTGATGAGATCACTGTATATACACAATCATATAATCTGAAGACAGCATTAGTTAAATCAGAGGTCTCTTAATCAGGAAAGAGTACGAAGACTTCAGTGAGAACTTCCCTCTCTTCTCCCCCAACCACAACCTAGCATCTTGTCTATTAAGGTCAGTCCTAAACTCACTCCATTCCTCTGGGAGCTCCAAGAATTCCAAGCCTTCTTCCTCTCTAAGTTCTGACAAAGATGGATACCCCAAGAATAATTGCTAAGAGTGAAGGTAGCTCCCTAGAGCCTAAGAGCAGCTTTTGTGGAGTGACCCAGTAGGGGCTGATCTTTAAGAGAGTTATTTTGTAGGAATTTTTTCTTGGTAACAGTGTTGAATAAACAATTCAGAGCTACTCTTATAGAAATTGTTGTCTAATAGACACAACTGTAGGATAACAGATTGTGGTTAATGGACTAAAATGCACCTGAAAGTGTTCAGGGAGCAATATAAGAGCATTCCAAATCAGAGATTGGGATCCTCCTCTGAAGACACATTACCAAATACACAACATAATTAAACAAACTCAACATCATCCTCTTCTCTGGGATCAGTATAACAAGCAAACCAGAATAACAAGACACGGCCATTTTGCCATTAAGACCCACATCAAGCCAACCTTGAAATAACCACAACAAGCTGAGATGATAGAGATAAATAACCACAACAAATCAGATATAAGATAAGCACAAGATTAACTTGAAAAAATATTGAAATATAAAAATAAACTAAAGTACAGAAAAAATTACAATGCACTAAAATGCAGAAGACAGAAATTAAAGATAAATCACTTACTAACACAACAAATATATAGGGTCACAACGGTTGGGTGTCACCAGCCCACTCCGGATTTGGGTTGGGTTTGGGCTTAAAAAATAAACCCAAGCCGAAATGAACATAGATCAAACCCAGCCTGATTTTATAGTTGGGCCAGGTTCTAACTAGTTTCCATGGTTAAAAATAATCAATATCATAGGTAGTGCAGGTAACTTGCATCATTACATTATCGATCCTATGAAAAACTCTACCTCATCAATCATGTCAAAAGCCGACTTCCACAGGTGTTGGGCAACTTGAAAATCTATGAAAGTCAGCTTTTGACAGGATTTGGTGCCTAAAGAACTATTTATAGCTTGATATTCATATGATTTCAGTGAGGTAAGTCGATCCCTTTTCTGAAGTGTTCTCTATAATGTTGAATATATGGTTGATATTAAAATAAAATAAGTCCTTTTGAAACTGTTCACGTGCTTTGCTGTTATACTCCTGAATAGTGCATATGATTGTGCAACAACATCGGCAACAAAATTTCCGACAAGCTAGCAACTTTTTCCCACTTGCATATGTCAACTAGGAGCGGCCATTAGCCACAGTACTGAAATATGAGTTTTAATCTATAGTATCTAGGGCTTATATTGAAGAAAAAGAGAAAGCAAACATGGTTGTCTTCAAAGAGTTTGTATTAGGTACCCGGCCTGTGTACAAAAAAATAGAGACACCGAATCAGTGAAAGGTCAAAGCATGCTTCCACTGATGAATAAAAGGATCGACAGACAATCACCTTGATGAGCAAGATATACAAGATACTTCGGATCCTGAGCTCCTTACATGGTTTTTACATGAAAAATTGCTATACATGATTTTCTTTTGTAGGTCCATACAAAAGATAATGAATAAACCAGAGAAGAGGCAAAAGGGCCTCATTTATATATAATACACAGAAACTGCTTGAAATCTAAGACAATCAGGGGCTAAAGATCTTATTTATCTCAAGAAGCTCGATGCCACCAAAAGGTTGGCCAGGAAGCTCAACCAAGATAGTGAGTAACATATGCTCAAGGATAATGATGGATGAATTTCGGTCTCAATGAGCCTCGCCCTTTCTGTCAAAACAGGATTTTACCCAACAACAGAAATCGATGTAACGATATCCTTTTAATCAAACAGGTTCATCCAATCGGGAGGACTCTTAAATGGCAAAATTCAGGACAATTCTTTGTCCCCACTCTATTGTGAAAATTGATAGCCAATCTTTTAGCCATATTATTATGCATTTTAGCAGAGAACTTTTTTTTTACATGCATATCAACTTACTCCAGATCTCTGATAAGAAAGAAGATTGGGGTGTTCGATTTATTGATGTCTGAATTATATTGACAAAATTTTCCATGGCCATATTACATTCCACCTGCTACATGATATAGTCATCATTGCCATGGAAAGACAAAATGAAGAAAAAAATAACACAGGACGAGGGTAATAAAGGGAATGGATAGAGGCATCGATCTCAAAATAAGGTTCAAATGGGATATTTAGGCCTTGAATAAGAGAAAGCAAGAGGTAAGGCAAGTATCACATGCCCACTTTAAGTGGATCATGTGTCCCTTAGGCTACAAGAGGGAAACAGAGAAAAGAGAGATATTTCTCTCTTGCCTAAAATCTAAGAGAGAAAATCTATGTCCTATAAAGAGAGAGAACTCTCTCAGTAACACTTAATGAAAAAAGATTGAGTGTTTTTTTATAAAATGACTTTTGCCTCTTGATGTTTTTTTTGGAGCTTATGTTATGAGAGAAGCTTAATTAATTAAAAAAAAAATCCTCTTCTTGATTAGATTCTTTGATTCTTTCTCGATTTTTTTTTTAATTTGACAAATTTTTGAATTTTTTTTCCAAATTTTTATCATTGTGATACATGCTTTAACAATCTCTCCAGGGATTGTTAATGAGATCCCCCTTACTTGCAGCCCTGGGTTTTATCATAAAGCATTTGTCAAAGTTGAGTATGAGGGTGCCTAAAGTTGGATCCCGTTTATCTGTTGACTTATTAAATTTCTTTGTGCTAAAGATGTCATTCTTCCAACTTCAATGAATAAATAGATTTTAAAAGTAAAAAGTTCATCTAATCGATGAACTTTTAACTTTTGTTCATTGTGGCTCATTGGTTTCTGTTCTATGTGATGAATGAGGCTTCCCTGCATCTCCAAGTTGGGCCACTTGGAAAGTGTTAGGTACCCATTCTACCAGTCCACAGATAAGTATCTTGGCTACTTAGGCAAATAAGAGCAAAAAGAAAAATCAATTCTGCTAATAGAACTACTTCAGCAGGAAGTACTCTAGCATCGCAGTAGATTAGCTAAAGGACTCAGTATAGCAAATGAATCTAAAAGAAAGAGCAAAGTCACTTCTTACTTGAAGGCAACTTGGATCACCCACTTCTATTATTTTCTTCAAAAAATAAATTTTTCTAAACATTTTTTTATCAGTAAATGCAAGTATATGAACTGAGAAAAGATATATACACTCCTGTGCGAGACAGCGGGGAGCCGTATAGCTGTATTCAAAGAAATTTATATAATTTTTTTTTTTCAACTATCACAGATGGCATTCAGGTTACTCATTGTAGTATAGCTGTATTCAAAGAAAGATGCCGCAACTTAATGAAGATAAACAAAATTATATATAAAAAATATAACAGAGAATTTAGTGGCAGAGCCTAGAGAAGAGAAAAAATCTATCTTTTGGAAGCAAAATCCAACAAATCAAACAACCAGATCCAAGCGTCAAGTAAGAAAGATAAAACTACAGCATAAACTCTTTAAAAAAAAAATTCCTATTTATGAGAAAAAATTAATAATCAAAATATTCAGAAGCTTAGATCTATGGAAAAACATAACCAAACACCATAAATTCATGCCTCACATAGATTATATCTAAAAGAGTAGAAAGCATTTAACCTCATAATTATTCGTAAATCCATATATTCGCTCTGATATCAGCGGCAGCAGACTAAATCTTCCATAAATCCATATATTCGCTCTAAAAAACTTGGCTCTCGATCTAAAACCCACTTCAGAAATGTAAAATTTCAGAAATCGTGAGATTGGATGAGTACCAAAGGGAAACTTGGTGCTCGATCGCCATTGTGTAATAAATCCAGAGAGTAGATGATCTAAAAAAAATTAGAGAGAAGACAATCTAAGAAATCTCTATATTTGTATTACATAGAGAAGAGGATAGAGAAGACGATCTTTGCTAGATTGGTGCTCGATCTTCTATGAGTTCCATCGGCGATGGAGATTGAGAAGATGATAGAGAAGTCAGATGCTCTTAGCACTCAATTGGGGATGGAGCTCCATTGGCGTGAAGAACATCCAAAATTGAATCGAAGAGGATAGGGTTTTGTGATTGAAATTGGGAAATTTAAATATAAAAAATTCAAAGATCTACCTCTTTAATACGTGATTTGACTCCGAAAATGCGTAAATCTCCTTCGTTGCAACTCGATTCTGCCATTATCGAACTGATCGAGGTCAAAATTGGGTGACAATTGGGAGAGATTTTGAAAATTAGGTCTATGAAATCACAGAGAAGTGGTGATTTCGATTTTGATGGAGCCTAGGGTTTTGAAGAGGGAGATGGAGGCCAGGATTCGAAGAAGGAGATGGAGGCTAGGTTTGGAAGAGAGAGAAAGAGAGGGGAGGAGGTGACTTCAGAATGGTAAAAAAAATAATAATCTGATTTGGTTGGCCACGATATATTATAGCATGGGATGGTGGTTAATGAGTTAAACCACTGTCTTTATTTAATAAACTATTGTTTTGTACGGTTGATTATTCTACTATTGCTGCAACAGTGGTTCTTTTGGACAATAGAGAAGTTGTTTTCTTGCCATTTTGATGCAGTGAGACCCATAATCATCAGTTGTATACACCTACGAAGGTGTAGAAACTACGATCACATAATAAGATGAACGGAGAGGCTAGCGTGACGACATAATAAGATAGAAGCATTTGATAACATAATTCCTCCTTCGAATATTTCTATTATTTTATCGAGTTTGGATGGAGAGGCTAGTGTGATGATAAACCCTCAACAAACTCGGGATTACCTAAAAAAGATAAGAAGGGAGAGTAACACCGATCCCATGTGCACGACCATGATCAAGAGCTTCATTGATAGGCAGAATAAAGGAGATGGTTTCTTCTTTGAAGCCGAACTAGACGAAGAATGTCGTATGTGTAGTATATTTTGGGCTGATCACAGGTCACGGATGGCGTATCAACAGTTCGGTGATGTGGTGGTATTCGACACCACTTACAAAACAAATAAATTGCTACCGTTCACCCCATTCACGGGGATCAATCATCATTGATAGACGACGCTTTTTGGATGTGCTTTGCTCGCATATGAGACAGAGGAGACATTCGTTTGATTATTTAAAATGTGGCTGAAGTGCATGGGTCATAAGAAACTTAATGCAATCATCACCGATTAATGCAACAAAATGAGCAAGGCCATCTCCGAAGTTCTTTCGGGACCACACATCGCCTCTGCTTATGGCACATAGGGAAGAATGAATTGAACCATCTCTCTTAGTTGAAGGTAAAGTTTGAGAATTTCGAGAGAAAGTACAATCAGTGCAAGTTCAGTGAAACGGTTCCGATTTCAAAAGGAGATGGGCAGAACTCATTGAGGAGTTTCAATTGCAAGACAACGCGTGGTTGAAACAAATGTACGCTCTTAGAAGGAAATAGATTCCATGCTACTTGAGCGATATATTTTAGGTTGGCATGACCACTACGCAACGCGGAGAAAGTATAAATTCTTTCTTCGATACCTATGTCAATGCCCAGACGAGTTTAACAAAATTTGTCAAATAATACAATCTTGTTGTCCAATCTCGTCGCGATAAAGAAAATAGGGAGGATGTCGTCTCAATGTCTACGACACCGAAGCTCTTGTTCAAAAATTTAATCGAGAAGCATGCCATTGTTGTGTATACGAGAACTATGTTCAATAGATTCCACTCTGAGTTTCAAAAGTTTTCATCTTTTACATCCTAAAAGGTAGTTGAAGAGGAAGCCGAAGCAGTTGTTATATACCAAGTGCGTAGAAGTGGTGGGGATGGCACAGAGGATAGCAGTCGAACATTCAAAGTTCGTTTTGAGTGTGGAGATGCCACGGCCACTTGTCATTGCAAGCACTTCGAGACAGATGGTTTGTTGTGTTCTCACATCTTCAAAGTTTACTTCAAGGAAGAGGTAGACCAAATTCCTTCTAAGTATATTCTACGTCGATGGACGAAAGATGCTAGATATAGTACCGTAAGGTTGGGGGTGAGTAACAAAGAGGATTTCAATTTTGTCTCTATGATGAAAATATGGAAGGTGAGAGAAGTCGGACTAAAGTTAATTCAGTTAGGGATATAATCGAATCTCTTGGTGGATTACAGTTGGAAGGGATGATGAAACTATTAGAAGGCGCAGAGGCCATTAAAACGGAAGAGGATAATGAAAGAGCGACTAGCATCACGTCCTGTCTGGGCGGTTCCTCCCAGCCTAGCGAAGGAATTTCATTGCAAGATCATGCCAATATAATAGTGCGAGATTCAATGCGATGTACCACCAAAGGTAAGCCAAGCAACAATGACAGAATGAAGTCTGAAATGGAGGTTGGTTTTGAACAATCATAAAAGAAGAGAAGCCATTGTAAGGATTGTGGTCAATTTGGTTATAAAATCACAACTTGCGTGCTTCTGAGGGTCGGGATGATGGTTGATAGCGCTGGACAGAGCCAAATAGAATAGGGGACGAGGGAACGTGTGGTCTCACCGAGTCACACTAATTCAATTTCATGAAAAGCGCAATCGCTTGGCCTAGGAAGTGCAGACGCTTCACATTTGAAGCGTCATCGCTTCGTATCTGAAATGTGGGCACGTCTCTTCGATTAGTTGGAGCTTCTTTTTCGATGTGCTGACGCTTCGATACAATGCATTTGTGCCTATCTGACCAGAGTTGTATTTATTATCATGTGGCTAGCCTATGATAATCTATTCATGTGTTAAATTTATTTCTTTTATGCGTTCATTCTCGATGATTTAAGGATTGATTTATATATTTCGTGACCATCATTCAGAGGCAACGACACCTCATACGAGAAGCGACGACGCTAAGTTTTTGAAGCGTTGGAGCTTCGTCATTGAAGTGTCGGCGTTAGCGCTTCTTTTTAATCTCATGCACCCATTGGATCCTAGGTGAGTGAAGCGCCTGTGACTCAACCTAGAACCATTGACAATGTTAACTTTTCGTTAATGCACTCCTGTGACTTGACATTTTCATATACTCATGGAGCTTCGTTTTTATTACTCAAAGCTATTTATGAAGAAAAAAAATTTACTAATCAGGATACAGAAGATTTCATTCATAAATCAAAACTATTTATTTACATAGTCTTACACTGTCTTTATGTACATCGTCTTTCTTTACACTATCTTTCTTTACACCATCTTTCTTTATCATAAATGGGTCTTGTGGTCGAAGTTTCATCGCTTCTAAATTGAAGTGTCATCACGTCTTAATTAAAGCGTCATCGCTTCTCAGTTGATGCGATGTCGCTTCCCATTTTTGTGACATTGCCTCCCATTTACACTGTCATTCTTTACACTATTTTCCTATATACTACATTTCGTGACCATCATTCAGAGGCGACGACACCTCATACGAGAAGTGACGGCACAACGTGAAGGAAGCGACGACGCTATGTTTTTGAAGTATTAGAGCTTCATCATTGAAGCGTCGACGCTGACGCTTCTTTTTAATCCCGTGTGCCTATTGGATCCTAGGTTAGTGAAGTGCTTGTGACTTAACCTGGAACCATTGACAATGTTAACTTTTCATGAACGCACTCCTGTGGATTGACATTTTCATATACTCATGGAGATTCATTTTTTTTACTTAGAGCTACTTATGAAGTAAAAAGATTTACTAATGAGGATATAGAAGATTTCATTCATAAATTAAAACTATTTCTTTACTTTCGTTACACCGTCTTTCTTTATCGTAAATGAATCTTGTTGTCAAAGTGTCATCACGTCTAAGTAGAAGCGTCATCGCATCTTAGTTGAAGCGTCATCGTGATTTAGTTGAAGTGTCAACGCTTCTTTGTTGAATCGACGTCGCTTACCATTTCTATGATGACGCTTCATCGCTCCTCCTCCCTTCATTCTCTTTCCTTCTTCCGCCTTGGAAGAAAGAAAGAGAATGAAGGGAGGAGCGACGAACGAGATATGATGGATGAGTGGATATGGTGATATGGTTGGTTGGAGGAGGATGCCACATTTTATGAAAATGTTGGAGGTGGTGGCGGGGGATGGGTCACGGGTCCACGAGGAGGTGGCGCACGCGGGGAGGAAGGCGGTGGTGGAGGAGGCGGATGTGGAGGAGGTAGAGGTAGAAATGGTGGCGGAAATAGAGGTAGAGTTGTAAAGGGAAATAGAGGTAGAGGTGGAAATGGAGGGGAGTTTGTTATGCTGGAAGTCGTGGATGAGGAAGTTGAGTTGGAGATGGTGGCGGTGGTTATGGTTGGAGTGGAAGAGGAAGAAGTGGAGGCGGAAGAAGAAGAATCGGTTGCGGAGTCGGGAGAAGAAGCACCAGCTCCAGAGCCGGGAGAAGAAGGTGCTTTGGGTCTCCCACCACCAGCAGCATAACGGGAAGGTCATCATCATCCGAAATAACAATAACTTCTTCAGAGGGAGGGGGAACCACATGCTCATTGTCGGGGATGACTATCAGCTCGTTGTCATCGGGGATGCCGATAACCGAACCATCTTAGGAACTAATAAAACACTTACGTGCTAGCCGGTGTCTCCTTCTCAAACCGTTACGACACATTTCGATCTGGACTATGGAAGATGAAACTTTTAATCCAAAGAACAACAGAAGATGAAAAAAATTTTTGCGCTATGATGCCCTTTAAATAGCAATTTATACTACAATTTCATTAAATAAACTGTTGTAGTTATCATGGTGCACTGCCGCCAAAGGCATTTCGTAAATCAATGACACTTCATATTTATTGCATCGGCATAGCTATTTCACGAGCTCCTCTCAAATTACGATAAGAAGCATGTCGATGTTTGATTTTACCCATGGGACTTATTATTACAAACATTAGCGCTCGAATAAGACATTTATTAAAGCGTCAACACTTCTAAATTGAAGCGTTAACTCTCCTAAGTCAAACCGTCATCGCTTTTAAATTGATGCATCAACACTTTATAATTGAAGCGTCAGCGCTTAAATTTAGGCTGTGTTTCATTTATTATGAATTTCGAGGAGTTTGAAATTGTAGAGTGTGTTGTCTTTTCGCGCAGTCTTTTCCAACATTATTTATTGCAGCAACTTTTCGTATACCAATATAAACGCCTTTTATCCTTCCGTCATTTTCATCTTCACTATGTAATTCTTTCATGCGTTGAAGCATGCCACAATTTGTTCTTCCCCATGGCGCCTATTATTAGAAGCGTCAGCTCTTCGTAGTCGAACGCCACCGTTTCTTAAACATACAAATGTAAGTTGACACTAGCACCTTTCTGTGCGAAGAGACGACCGACCTTACTTCATTTACTAGCATTGTCAAAGTATTAACAGTAGCACCTTTTTTGTATGATATGACATGTACCACCTTTTCAGTACGAAGCGACAACCGACCTTACTTTATTTATTACCATCGTTAGAGTATTAACATGTAGTACTTATTTTGTGTGATATGACACGTAGCACCTTTCTGTGCGAAGCGGCAGTTCGTATCCCAATAAAAATGCCTTTTATGTCTCTCTCCAGATTGTTTACCTTTAAATCCACCAACCAAATCTTTGAGTTCACCCATGCTGAAACACATTAACTTGGTAGAATCAGATGATGGAGATCGTTTATCCTCCCAATGATTCACACGATGAATCTTGAGATCATGGGCCTACCATCAGACGATTAGTGTTTTTCCTAGGATTTATTTTTGTTTGATTTCATGTCGACTGTAACAAATCCTTAAATAAGACGCGCCGTCATTTCCAAATCGAAGCGTCATTGCTACGAAATCGTTTCTAAATCGAAGAGTCGTCGCTTGAAACTCAGAGTGTCATTAGAAGCGGCAACGCCTCAACTAGCCCTAATATTCATGCCGCTTGGTCGAAGTGTTGACCCTAATATTTAGGGCATTGTCACTTTATTGACTATGGAGCTACGTTTGTATTACTCAGAACAAAAACAAACTAAGGAATACCCCAAAATTTATCATAGTGTCGAGTGCACCAGGCATGATAAAATAATGCAGAAAAGAAAATAATATACACAAAAAGAAAATTTTTATTAATATTGAAAGAAATATTTACAGAGATTAACCAATAAATTGATTACATTAAAGATAAATTTGTTTGACCCCCAAAAGAAAGTTGAGATTAGAGACTTTGGAGGCCCTGAAGACGAGCTCGAACTTTTGAAGTTTTTACGACAGAGGGCAAAGATTTTGAAAAGAATGGTTATCTTCACTTCTAAACTTGGGCGAAGCAATTCACAGAAGCAAATGTTCGTTAGAAATTTAATAGCATTCCCAAGAGATTTTTCATGTATTACAATATCCCTCTTGCTGGGATATTTAGCAATGGAGGGGGGTAGCATGGTCTGATTCCCAACTAACTGTCCTCGTAGAGGAACTCGCACTGAGGTGGGAATTTGACAGTGAGATTGTGAAGCAGTGGGGAAGGTGAGAAGTTGAAAAAAAGGGTCATTTTGGACGAGGTTTATGGCAACGGGGGCTCTCGGTAGATGATTCAGCATCTGGAATGGGTCGTTCGCGTGTCATCCTTTCTAATCTCTTTATTGCAGTCAGAATTTTAGCCCTTTACTTTTCAAGGATTTGATCAACCCTTCTGCTTAGTTTGTCATGGTCTGATTCTTCCGCCATGAAGTTGAGGTTAGGGTTAGGGTTAGGAGACGAAGAAAGATGATGGGTTTGGAATGGGAAGGGTTTGTGATGGGACGTGGCTTTATAGGGAAAAAGGCTAGGGTCTGAAACGTCACTTTGAAATAAATTTTGAGGGTCGGTGGTAGGTAGCATATTCTACGAACTTCTCTCGAATTACGATAAGAAGTGTGTCGTTGTTTGAAGTTACCTATGGTGCTTGTTCTTCGAAGCGTCAGCGCTTCAGTAAGATGATTGTCGAAGCTTCATCACTTCTAATTTGAAGCATCATCGCATTTAATTCAAAGCATCATTGCCTCTAATTTGAAGTGCCATCGCTTCAATTGCTTGCGGGGACGCTTCTTGACATAAGCGGTGTTTCCTTTATTACAATTTGACATGACTTCGATATTATGGACTGTGTTATCTTTTCGCGCAGTCTTTTTCAATATTATTTATTGCAACGGTTGTTCATATTCAAGTGAAAACGATTCTCGAGGAGCTTGAAATTTTGGATTGTGATATATTTTTGCCCAAGTTTATCCAACATTAATTACTCCAATGGTTGTTCGTATCCCAATAAATGCCTTTTTTCTCAAAAAATATAAAAACGCCTTTTAGTCGTCCTTCAGTTTAATCTTGACTATATCCTTTCTTTTGCCTTCCGTCCCCAAACGAAAGGCCACCATGCCTAAAAAAATCAACTCCGAGATTATCCAAGCCTTCAGATTCTTCGATCATATTATTGAATGTTTAAAGGCGGATGTTCCACAATAACAGCTCGCGCTTCTGGCAGAGACGAAGGCGCATTTTCAAAGGGTGAAGGACGAGAATGAAGGGGATATAGCCGTGATTAAAGACATTTCTGCCAAGTTTGAGGGGCGGATGCGCGAAGTACGACCCATTCCAAAGGGGGAGTCGTCTACCCTAAATGATGGCATCTCAGGCGGCTTTGCAGATGTCTCACTACGTCAAAATAGATGATATAAGACTGTCTAAAGCCGTCTTATTTTAAAAATAAGACGGCCGAATACCGTCCTCACGACCGGTCTTTTTTTGGGCGTCTTAAAAATATAAGACGGTCCTAAACCGTCTTATATTCCATAAATACGACGGTAGGAAATGACTATTTTCGACAGTCCTATTATAAGACAGTCCGAAGCCGTCTCATATTAACCATTGAAGACGATCACCAACCATTTAATAAGACAGCTCATGACCGTCTCTAATAAATCGTCCTTTATTTAGAGGCAGTCATGAGCTGTCTTATTTATTATATCGGACAGTCCTTTATGAACCGTCCTATTTGAATGATGGTCGACATAAGATGGTCAGAAGCCGTCTTATTTATTTTATTAGACAGTCTTTATGAACCTGAATAATGGTCGAAATAAGATGGTCTTAGGCAGTCCTTTTTTTAAAATCATAATAAAAAAAATATTAATAATTCTGGGAAGGGCCTGTACCCCAGAATACTTTGCTCATCCATAAAAAAATATTAATAATTCTGGGAAGGGCCTGTACCCTAGAATACTTTGCTCATCCATCAAAATATTCACAGTAAAACAACATATTTACCATGCTTATCCAATGAAAATTTACCCTTCTTAACTAATAGAAAATCATAAATGAGTATAATAAATATTTTGAACTAAACCACAAATTTTACCTTGCTTTTCCAATATAAAAAAATTTGAGACTAATATAACAACAGATTGGTTTGAGTACATGAAAAATATGTGAGAAAAGTGCAAACTATCCCTTTGCAAACCATTTCCAAATTTAGTAAGGAAACCTGTGGTTTTTTCTGAATGATATGATTTTTGATCTCTTCCAGCAACTAAAAAATGAGAAGCTTTCCCATTTTTTCGGTCAACTAAGTGGATGTCTTCATCATCTGATGCAACAAGCAACATCTATCGACGGGGGAAGCTATCCAAATGTTTATCATGCGGGTGCTTCTTTTGTGATTTCGCACAAACTAATTGATGCATGCCCTTCTCGCTATTAAATAGCTCAATGGATTACTCAACCCTGAAAATCAAAGTACAACTATTCTATAGAAAAAAAAAAAGAGCGCATGTCAAGAAAGAGAAGAAAAGTAATGTAAAACATCATTTCCTTAGGAAAATCAGAACGAAAAAAAGGCTTCATATACAACTGACCTTAGCAATTATATGAACAAACCAAATAGGTTTTTAATTGTATCAAGCAGCATGGAACCACGGGAATACACCCAAAAAAATCTTCATATTGTTAGAAAGTGTGATAATATAACCAATGCAATTATTGTCAACTAGAACAAATTAGATGGGCTCCATATTTTCACCCAGTCAAAGAAAAAAGTGTCTCAGAACCCAGATTATATATAGGAAATCCAATTGATAAGCTGTCGTTGGCTACAAAATTTGAAATTTGCAAAATCTCAAATTTAATAGTATCAGTACATAAATAATGTGTCAATTTCAAAACCATATCAACTCTGTGTCACTTGCTCTAAATCTCCGACACTCAAAGGAAGGATGCAATTCAATGTCAGAGCTCTAAATGTAAGCATACATTGGCCAAATGCTATTAGGAGTTACAAAACTGCCACTAAAATCCCAAAACTAAATAATATTGTACTAAATATTCCCAAGCATTATATATCTAAGGAAATCAGGACAAAGTCATTTTCAATCAATAGAAACAAATCATGTAGATCGGCAAAGAAAGGAAATTTTGGTGGTCAAAATGCATCTTTTCTTGAGATTAAAATAGCCAAAAGTAATATGTAGCCACAAGTCCAATGGCTGGCCTAACTCTGATACCGGAAGGATCCAGTCCAGTTTCATTGCTAGTGACATATGCTCAACCCAGCATAAAGGTCTGACAATTCCAAACAAAATAAGAACAAAGACAGAATTGAGAAAGGTTCTCCAAGTTAGTCCATCAATAATTCCTACAAAGTTCCAATTCAATTTTAATTGCACAATCAACTATGAGAAAATTAGGAAATCATTAAGAAATCTGGCATGATCACAACTGCTCTACTGATCAGAAACAACACACTTTCTTCAACACTGCAAAAATAACAAGAAACTTGAAATAAACAAGTCTGAAGCTACACCTGAATTATTTGACACAAAACTTGAAGGAGAAAATATTTTGCTTGAATAGAATCAAAAAATGAACGATGCCAATCTACATCTACAAAGTTCAACTTAAAAGGTAATAAATTGTAATAAAAAATTGTTGTACTAGATCATGATTTAACAATAAACAAACATCAATAATCTAACAGATAGATTGTGGGAAGAACAAGTCCAAGTGGGAATATATATATATATATATATATATATATATATATATATATATATATATATATATATATATTTCCAAGCAAGAGGGAGTCGAAAATTAAATGAGAAATAGATAAATATTTTGGAATATGTTCATCATGGCTTTTAATCGTCAACGAATAAGAGTTCACTAAACCAATAGTCATGCTGATGTTTTCTTTATTCATAATTAAGGCAACCCAAAAGGTACATCAAGGTGGTCTAAGCGATTGTTTAGGCCCACAAACAGAGATTGTCACTCACATGTCATGCTAAATAACAGCCAAAATTAAGCAAGCAAATTAAAAGTCCTCCCCGCTTAACAATTTTACATAGATATGAATAACAACCATCTATCAATCAATGCAAATTTTTTTGAAGTAATAGCCCAACAAATAACTGAATGTTTAACCTTACTTCAAATTTCCAATAGACAACACACCAGAGAACACTACACTATCTCTCTCAACCCATAAATTCAACATCGCAGGCATCATCACTAAATTCCATAGAGCCCTTCTTTATTACTGAAAATCCCAGAATCCCAGGCAGCAAACAGTCCCAACTATAGTAATGAAGGTACCATTTTACCCCAAACAGAATCAGGGCATACAATCATAACTAGTAAGCAAGTGAACAATGGATTAATAACAGGTAATCCACCGATTCTTCACAGATGTATACAATATGATTGTGTATGCATGCATCAATGTTGCCCCACAAACTACAAGGCTGCAACCAACTATCCTTTCCAACTACCAAATGAAGTCAAATTCGAAAAGCCTATAAAAACGCTCTTTATTGTTGAATTCTACGGATTGATTACAAATATTTTGGAGCTTTCTAGTTAGTTGCGGTTAACATTGATAACGGGCATTTGCAAAGAGATATTGGTAGCCATCTCTTGATTCAACTACCATGCCAAGGCTGATTTACACTTGTACTTAAACTTGAAATCAAACATATGTAAAGATAAAAAGATTTACACTTGTACATAAAAAGATTTACACTTGTACCTAAAGTCAATAGATGGATTAGAACCTTGCCACCCCGTATCTTTCCAGTGGTCAGAGATCAGGCCTCTAAATTTAGTATCTGAAAAAGCAGCATTCCACAATTCTCTAAGAGCTTCCTGCCAATAAGCAAGTGTCAGGAGGTGATAAACTTGTGATTTTGTAGCCTCTCCTGAAAAGCAACTTTTTATTATTTAAAAATAAAAATAAATTACTAACTTACTACCATCCACTTTCAATGAAGAAACCTCATGCCAGAAACAATATGTATTCAAGAGTAGACGCTAAATTCCATTATTTGATGTGAAAGAAAATTCTGTCTTATTTAAGTAAACACAAGCTCGAGAGTACTAGATACTACCCCACTTGCTAGTAGGTGGGTGATAAAAAAAAACCCAGAAACCCAAAAAAAAAGGACCTGGAACTGAACCAAAATGAAACAAAACCGGTTGTGGATCAGTTCGGTTTTGGGTGCCGAAAACTGGCTTAGTAGGGAGAGAAAACCGATGAAAAAAATGAAAAGCCGAAGAAAACAAATAAAATAAATAAAATCTCTTTCAAAAAATTAAAAAAAAATAATAATAATTCGAAAAACCAAAAACCAAACCGATCCAAAAACTAAAACACAAAACAAAGTTTGATGGGTTCGGTTTCGGCTTCAGGGAATGGAGAGTTTGGTTACCCGAAACTGACAACTTTCGGTTCGGATTCAGTTTTGAGTAAACCGATAGAGAAATGTCAGTTAGGTAAACTGAACTTCCACCCCTACTTGCTACTAGACAATGTTTAATTAGGAAAATTGCATCTCTATCCAAAATAAAAGCTTGGATGCACTACAAAAAACAAGACTATTAGCGGCAGTCAAAAACTGTCGCTATTAATAAAAAACTGCCGCTAATAGTCTCTAAAAAATTGCCGCTAATAATCTGTTTTTTTCAAGTGATGAAATTAAAAGTTAATTCTCATATCTCAATTTAGTGATACAACAAGATGTAAAAGATATTTTCTGCAACATTAAAAAAGTAGAACAAGGAAAAATCGTAGAAATAACATGGACTGTACACTTTTATATCCAAAAATCATAGATCAATCATAGACTGTGCACTTGTATATCCAAAAATCATAGATCAATCATGGACTGTGCACTTGTGTATCCAAAAATCATAGATCAAATAACAATATTTTTTTCTATAAAAACTTCGTTTTAGAGAAAGCAATGGATTTGCATGAAGAGTTTGAAGTAAGATAAAAGGCCAAACATGATTTGACTACATGATTCTTGATATGTATGGCTCAAGAAATCAAGGAACCTAGACTTTTCTTCTAACAAATCAAAAAACAACTAGGCATAATTTAGGAAATATAACATACTTGATGGTATGGGCGAGTCTCATCAAAAGGTACATTTAATCGTTCTTGAAGCTTTTGCACTCTTTCTTCCTACAACAAAGTAAAAGGTTCTGCTCAACTAGCTGAAAAAATAATAGAATATATATATGAAATTATGTTCATGTATATGATGCCCCCAGCAAATTTAAATATAAGTATATACCAAGTGTATAGTATACATCTTAAAGAATTCCATTTAAAATGAGAAAGAAGACCCTCCAAAACTCCATACATCTCCACCCGATGGGCCCTCCTGATGGGATTTAAAATTTTAAAAATTAAAAATTAAAATGAATTTAAAATTGGAGATTCCATACAATTTAAACTTCACATATTAAATGGTTAAACTTATGATTTTAGAATTGATAGGGGAGGGATCATTTTCCTCATTTTCCCAAAAACATATGAGACATAGTCATACACTGAATCATAGAATAAAGGAGTAATCTATGGGAAGACACTAGAAGTGCTTAGATGTGTCAAATTTACCTGAAGTGGAGTTAAAATATAATCTTGATTTTTTTCACTTCCTTGGCGTTTATTAGCAGCGTGATAAAGGAGTCCACCAATCCATGATCGTGATCCAACCATAGCATTAGCTGCCAACCCCAAATATTGACAAGGACAAAAATATCATCTGAAATGAAAGGAAGAATAAATGATTCATTTCTTAATCAGTATTAGCTGCTGACCTTGAGATGGATGGTTGAGAAAAGGTGATTAACTTATGGTGAGAAATTTCATTACCTAACTTCTCAATGAGTTTACGACAAACCTGGTGCATTGAATTTAGGCAGTCCCACAAAAATCAGAGCATGGCAGAACATCACGAGGACTGGCAACAGCCCAAAAATCTCACAATCAAGAAAAGCAATGGTGATCTGATAAATGAGATTTTTTAACTTATATATGGATCTTTTTCCATAATCAGATCAGCCACTTATTTGCAATATTTTCTGGCTATCTATTGAATATTTAGTATTGTTTGATTAATGCAATTTTTGAGATAAAGTAACTACACAAGGTATGGGTCTTGGGCTAAGTATAGTTCAAATGATGTCCCAACATCTGGACAACTTGGATTTTTTAGAAGTGGGACGGTGACTGTTATCTGAACCATACGGTGAGAAGTAAGCCCCGTTTATCAAGAAAGGTATCAAAACAGGTTCATTCCCAAATTCCCACAAAAAAAGGAGAAAATGGGTGAGGTTGTATTGGTAACTTGAGGTTGCGCTTGCCGACAAATACCAATAACCAAAATAAATAAATAAATAAAAATATCAATTTTCATATCCCACAGGGTCCCTCAGTTGAGCCTCACGGGTTCAATCCAAGCATACCCATCAAAGATCTGAACCAGATGCGAAAAAAAAGTGCAGGGTCGCCGGAGAACAAGATGAAAGAGAAAATTAATAATAATACATACATGGGTTCACCAATTGCCCGTTGTTGGTGGTACTTCATCGGTCACCCATGGTGCTTTTCCGATCACTGGTGGCACTGGAAGGGCAACAATGGCATAGTAGAGAGGCAAAGACAAGAGATGTGAGATAATTTAGGCTTTAGGGTTTAGCAAAGAGGGCTTTATTTCCCACAGAAAACATAAAATTTTAAAAAAATGGAATAAAAATATAGCACTAATAGGAGATTAGCCGAATCCGCGAATTAATCAGCAATACATTAGATCCTTGATTTGGCGATCTTTTTTGAAGATAAAATTAAAATAAAGAGGAGGGAGGGAGATCTGAGTGAGAGTGAGAGTGAGAGTAAGAGTGAGAGAGGGGGGGGGGGGGGGGGGGCGAGAGGGAGATGGAGCTAGCTAGGGTTTTTTTTTAATTTCTTTTAGAGATGGGATATGAGAGGGAAAGAGGAAGAGACGGGATGAGAGAGGTGAGGAAGAGATGGTTGAGGCATTTATTTTAGATGGGTATAACCATCGTGAAAATAAGACGAGTTATATCGTCTTATTACCCGTCATTAAATTCCGTGCCTTTAGTTATTGTGCGACCGTCCTATGCTTAAATTTAAGACGGGTACAGACTGTCTTATTTAAAGACGAAAAAAGCAAGTCTTATTTTATGTCTTTTTCAAATGTTTTTGACGTAGTGTCTAGCCTCCCTCTTTCCTATGTTTTCTTTTCTTTGTCTTGTACAATTTGTTGTACTTTTTTTTAATATATGAACACATTAATACAAACTCTACTTTTGTCATTTAAATTAATATAATCTCTGCTTTTCGATGTGTTGGTAGCCCTAATAATCATGCCGGTAATAATAATGCCTTTAGGTCGAAACGCTAGCTCTAATTAGAAGCGTCATCGCTTCTAATAGGAAGCATCTTTGCTTCTAATTTTAAGCATCATCGCTTCTATTTTGAAGCGTCATAGCTTGTAATTGAAGCGGTAGCGCTTCGGCTGATGGCGAGGTCTCTTGACATAAGCGGGGTTTCGTTTATTATGAATCCCGAGAAGTTTGAAATAGGGAGCCATCTCTGTTAACCATAGTCGTCTGCAAAACCCCCCTTCCCCTAAACCTTAAACCAGTTAATGAAGCGTCATTGCCTCTTAATTGAAGCGTGGACGTCCTCAAGATATACATTATTTATTGTAGCTAGCCTCCGTCCCTTTCATCTTCACTGCATATCCTTTCTTTTGTCTTCTTTCACTGACTGTTTGAAGCGGCAGTACCTCAGCTAGCCTTAATACTCAACTCGCTTTAATAAGACGTGCCAGCGCTTCTAACTTGAGACTTCATCGCTTCAAACACGATTCGTCATCGCTTCTAACTTAAAGCATCATCGCTTTATAATTCAAGCGTCTGCGCTTTTTAATTAGATCGTGGTCGCTTTTCAATTGAAGCGTCATCGTTTTTTAACTGTGCAAGTGGTGGTAATTCCGATCTATTTACAATTCATATTTGTTGCCGCGACTGTTGTAAATTTATATCTTTTGGTATAACTTTGTCCTCAGTGCATATGAAGAGATTGACAAGAATAATAAGAAAATAACATGTCTTCAAATGAACTAACGAAACATATACATTGCATAGTTAAAAAATGATAACGCTTCAATTGAAAAGCGACCATGATTTAATTAAAAAGTGCTGACACTTTTTAATTAGCTAAACAAATATATACGGCCAAAGGAAATCCTAGGAAAGCGTCACTGCTTCTTAAACGTACAAGTGTAAGTTGACACTTACACCTTTTTGTGCGAAGCGACGACCGACCTTACTTCATTTACTAGCATCGTCAGAGTAATAACACGCAGCACCTTTTTTATGCAATATGACACGTAGCACCTTTCTGTGCGAAGCGGCTGTTCATATCCTAACAAGAACTCCTTTCTTATTCAAATAAGCAATGGAGCATGTGAAAACGCAATCTTGGTCATCTGATTTAAAGTTTATAATCTATAGATCCTTAGTGGATAAGATTAACACGAAATATAATCTTCATCATGTGATTAAATATAGTCAAATGCTATTATTTGATTATACGATTAACAACAATAGATCATATGATAAATATCATGTTTTGCTCTAATCTTATCCACTAAGGACCTATAGATCATGAACGTTAAATCAGATGGCCTAGATTGTATTTTCACATGTCACATATCCCTAAAATGGAAAGTCATTCTTTAACCTCGGTCTATCTCGAAGCATCATCGTTTCGACCTTGAAGAGATATCGCTTCGTGATCGAAGCGACATCGTTACAATCTCGAAGTGGCATCACTTCAATCTCGAAGCGTTATCGCTTTGATCTCGAACCGTCATCATGACGAAATCGTTGCGTGGTTGATTCTATCTCAAGGCGTCGTCGTTTCAAATTTGTAACTTTTGGGATAACTTTTTTATATATACAGAAGGTGTGTACCTCCAAACTTATATAGGACAATCTTGTGCACAAAATAGGAAATACCAAAAATTTATCATAAGGCCGAGTGCAAAGAAAGTCAATAAATTCCCCCAAACTTGAGAGAAATCAGCACCAAGAAGAAAAATCAATACAAATTATTATGGAAAGAAATATTTACATGGATTAACTTTTGTTTAAACCTAGGAAAAATGAACAAAGAAGTTGATTACTTAAAAAATAAACCTAGAAAAAATACAGACAAGAACTGACACAGTAAAGTTTATGATAGAGATCTGTCTCGGGGTCTTCAAATTTTTGGCTTCATCAAGAGAGATGGCTCTCTCATACTGTAAATTTTTAACCCACCATCCTCGTAGTTTGCTATAAATTTTTGGCTCCGTCAAGAGAGATTGCTCCCTCATTCAGCCATTGATGAGGTGATCGCAAGGATCTGTAGGAGTAAGGATTACATTGTCGATAAAATACCATAAAAGATATGCCAAGACAGTGGAGATGAGGACGTTGAGGCCGAGGCGGAAGAAGGAAAGAGAATGAAGGGAGGAGCGAGGAAGGGGAGTTTGCAATGGAGAACGGTCTCAGGGTCTTTACATTTTTGGCTCCATCAAGAGAGATGACTCCCTCTTGCTGTAAATTTCTAACCCACCATCCTTGTAGAGGAACTTGCACCGAGGATGCAACATTTGATGGTGAGGCTGGTGAGATTGTGAAGAAGTGGGGAAAGGTGAGAAGTTGGAAAAAAGGGTTGGTTTGGGACGAGGTTTATGGCAATGGGGGGTCTCAATAGAGGATTCAGCGTCTGGAATGGGTCGCTAGCGCTTCAACTTTTCTAATCTCTTTATTGCAGCCAAAACTTCGATCCTTTGCTTTTCAAAGATTCGATCAAGCCTTCTATTTAGCTCAATATGGTCTGGTCCTTTCGCCATGGGGTTAGGTCTAGGAGACGAAGAAAGACGATGGATTTGGAATGAGAAGGGTTTGTGACGGGACGTGGTTTCATAGGAAAAATGGCTAGGGTTTAAAACGTCACTTCAAAATAAATTTTGAGGGTCGGTGGAGAAACTTCTCTGAAATATCGGGCCGTTGTTTAATGTTACCCATGGTGCTTGTTCATAGCAGCGTCAGCGGTTTAGTCAGACGATTGTCGAAGTATCATCGCTTCTAATTCGAAGCGTCGTCACTTCAATCACGTGCAGTGATGCTTCTTGACCTAAGCAGGTGTTGGTGCGCCCTTTTTCTGGGTTCCTCTCGGTCCCCGTTGAATCAATGGCTCCAATTCTGTCCAAGTGGACTCTAGCGATGCGGTGTTTGGAGTGTGTTAGAAATAAATGGTTTTCTAAGAAGGTTCCTAGTTTATTACGATCGCCAGCTGCAGATATTTAACGACGCTGCAACACGTCAATGATCACGCTTTAGAACAAGTATGGGTTACTTCTTTACTAAATCGTTCGCCTGTGAACATCAACAGCTATATCTTTTCTATAATTTAGATAGTTTAATTTTTATTTCCTTCCCCTGTTATTATTGTAGTTCTAATCAGTTTAGACTTCCCAATTCTCTTGTGAGTCTAGTTGTGTGGGAATTTGTTATGATTTATTTAATTTAGTATTCTAATTCTATCCGGAGTCTAATTAATTTTAGTTTCCTATCAATACTAGATTTCTAATTAATATAGCGTCCTAATACTACTAAAAGTCCAATTAACATCGGTCTCCTAATTGTACTAGGAATGCAGGTGTATTAATTTTAATGAATCTTTAATTAAGCCAAGCATGCTAGTTACACTAAAATTCTAAGTAAAGAGCGTATACTAATTGTACTAGAATTCTAATTGAAATAGAGAACTAGTTTTACTAAAACTCTAATTTAAGCAATGAATTAATTTTTATATGAATAAACTAGAAAAATCTAATTGAGGGAAACAAACTAATTTGATTAAAATTTTGATTAGAGCAATAAATTAACTGTACTTGAAATCTAATTAAAACAATGAATTAATCATACTAAATTCTAATTAAAATAAAGGACTGATTTGACTAGAATTATAATCAAAGCAATGAATTAATTATACTAAGATTCTAATTAGAATAAAAGGACTGATTACTAATACTGGGGTCTAATAAAGCGAGGAATTAACTATGCTAGAATTATCTAATTAAAAATAAAGGAATTAATTTTATTAGAGTTCTAATCGAAGTAATTATTCTAAGGATTTAATTAAAATAAGGCATATAAATTGACTATACTAAAATTTTAAGAAGAAATTATGGAACTGATATTATAATCCTAATTAAAGCAACTGAGTAATTCTAAAAAAAATGGGGTTTGGGCCCGCTATGCTAAGGAGGATTGGCCTCGTTCCTGAGTACCCTCCGTAAGCTCCCTTGGGCAAATCAAGTGGCTGAGATTAAGATAAATTAAATTTAGGATTATAAAATATATTTTTTTTTATTTTTTTCAGAGTCGATTTCAGAATAATAATTATGAATGAAATTGAGAAACTAGAATTATAGAAACTAAAATTAATATTTAGGATTTTTAGAAATATTAAACTAGGAAATTTAAATTTTTAGGACTGAATTCAGGTCCGAAATGAGAAAATCAGACCGTATGATTAAAGACTAGTTCTAGAATCCAAGGACTAGAACCAGAAATTAATGATAGGACTGAAAATTGAGATTTTAGAACGGAATTAAAGCCTAGGGCCGATAAATTAGACCGTCGGATTAAAGACTGGTTCAAAATTCGGAGAACTAGAACCAGATATAAAAAATTTATGGTCTAAAAAATGGTGCTACGGTCTCGGGCTGAAAATTAAAACCTATAATTAAAACTAAGAGAAAGATCCTAAGTCTAAAACTAAGATTTTTACCTAGGATCGGGGTAGCGGAGAGAAACCTCAAAGATTATGTGCTTGAACTTCGAAATCATGGCTAGCTTGCTCTATGTGCTCATTCTGGGAGTTCTCTGGCTTCGAAATCCCAAAAAAGTTTGTTCTCTCTCACTCTCCTCCCCTCTCTTTTTTTGGTCAAAATTTAAAAAAGCTTTTATAGGTTTTTCTTCAATTAAATGTCATGTTGCAAGCGTTTAATAAAAGTATGCGCTGATCTCTCGGTGCTCCTCGCTTTGAGTTGGTCATCGACTTAGTGAGCGACTGGCTGACTTGCTCAACGAGTTTCCTAGTCCTAATAGCATTAGAACTAATTGTGCACCCATTTTTGGGGTACGTAATCCAATTAAGCGTCACTCTCAAAGCGTTTAATCGAGGAAACTTAGAGATCGAGGACGGTGAGGCTAGGCCGGGCGTAGGCCAATTGCGCGCTAGTGATGGGGCGCTCAATCCGATCGCTTGTCTCATGATAGACGCATGATCGAGTCTCGAGTTGGTCTGGGGAAAGGAAGTTTGGTCTAAGAAGGTACTGATTGCACACTTGTGATTTGGCATGCGATCGAATTGAGCGCTTGGTTTTAGGCGCTTAATTCGGGTTGTCCAGGTCCGGGTCGGGTTTGAAATGTCAAGCTACTGTTTCAGCCTGCATTTCGATTATATACTATTATTTCAGTATATAGTCTCCCTACATTGGGATCTGAACCATAGAGCTATTGTTTCAGCCATGTACTATTATTTCAGTGCATGGTTCCCATGTCGAGGGTATGGGGCCTGAGCCACAAAACTATTATTTCAACCTGTGTCCAGCCATATACTATTGTTTCAGTATATGGTCCCATATTAGGGTTAGGGGTCTGAAATGCGAGACTATTGTTTCAGTCTGTATTCTAACTATATACTATTATTTCAGTATATAGTCTCCCTACGTCGGGATCTGAGCCACAGAGTTATTGTTTCAGCCAGTGTTCAGCCATGTACTATTGTTCTAGTATATGGTTCTCACGTTGGGGGTATGGGGCCTGAGTCACAGAACTATTGTTTCAGCATATAGTCCCATATCAAGGTTATGATGTCAAAGGTTGACCGAATAAATTTGTATATTTCGAGAGGGCAAAATGGGGGTGTCTACAGTGGGGTTTTGTTTATTAGATATTTCAATGACTTTGAAATTATGGAGTGTGTTGTCTCTTCGCATATTCTTTTCCAACATTATTTATTGCAGCGACTGTTCGTATCGCAATAAATACGCTTCTTTTCGCGCAGTCTTTTCAAACATTACGAAAGCAATGACTTTTCGTATTCTAATCAAATAAAAAAGTGGTTTTACAGTACGATCATTTATTCATATTGATCGTATCCTTTCTTTTACCCTCCAACTCTGAAACCCCTTTCTCTAAACCCTAAACCCTAAAACATAGCGAAACAACCCAGCTGGTTCGAGATAAATGAAACCCTTGATCGTCTTATCGAAAGGAAAAAGTACGAGATATACGTGGTTTTGGCCAAAAAGGAGAGGCTGATTAAAAGGCACAAGGTCGCCAACAACGGCGCATTTTGAACGACATTGAGTCGTCTACCACATCCTCCCCTCACCCTATACCCCATCCTAACTCTCCACCCTCTTCGCCATCTTCACCTACCCCTACCCTCCCGAAGACGACAAGTAGATGGCATCCCAGTCTCTCTTTTTGGAGGGATAAATTTTAAAAATAATGCACAACTTTTCTCATTTGTCTGACTAGTTTTATCCTATATTTTTTTTCCTTATTTTTTTTTCCTTCTTGTATAATTTATTTTTATAATTAGTCACAGTTTATATGAATACAAACTCTTTCATTTAATTTCACCAAGAGGATAATACATCTGTTGATGTAATATATAAGTTACAAATGCATTAAGAAAATGGAAGCATTGACGCTCCATTTGTGGAGCTTTGACTCCTCATTGTCAAAGCGCTGACGCCCCATTGTGAAAGCGTTGACGCCTCACTGTAAAGCTTCTGTGAATAGGTTCCGTGTATTAAAAAATTCCTGTGTAAAAAGAACCACTGTAAATTTATGTATAAAAAAAATTTATAGAAGCGATTTCACATCGTCAATGGCATGCCCAATCTCCGCCATGAAAGTGTCGATGTCTTCCAGCTTGAAATCTAGCTGGAGTTCCCTGCTTAAATAATCCACGTATTTCATCACAAAAATCCTGCAGTCAGTATCATTTTTTTAGATCGGCACATTGTCGACAGCCTTACTGTCCCAAGGCCATTTATCAAAAATGGAAGTCGGGTCATTGCTCACATGAAGCAAGGCTGGGAGGTAATGCGTCTGTTAATAAAGAAAAAGTAAAATATCAGTTACACATGAACTTAGAAAATAGAAGGGAGCGTTGATGCACTAATGTCAAAGCGTTGACGCCGCATTATCAAAGCGCTTCTGCTAAGAGTGATAAGCGATTTCGGCGTTACTTTTGAGAGTATTCTAGCGTAACTTACCAGTGTCCTTATCACCTTGCCAATTTTGATTTCTGCAAAAAGATCGGGGAGGGGGTTAAGGACATCAATTTTATGAGCTGAGGGGGTCGCCACAGCAAGTGTCCAGTGTCGTGGCTTTGGGATATGAATCGGAATAAAAAAATATTCAAACTCAATTGCATTCAAGGCGCGATTTTTATTTATGACAAAACGCTGCAACGACAGCATATTCTGTTGCGCGAAAAAAGAATCGGCGTACTCTCTGCTCCATCCCGCCATGTCGAGAGGTACGTGTTCACCACTCTCTCTAATGTAATTCTCAAAATCTCTAACATCCGTGGCCATGTAGTTGAGTCCAACGACAGCCATCCGAAAAATCTTCCTCTTCTCAATGTCTTCCTGCTTGTCCATGACCCTAAAGTACGCAGTCATTATCTGCATACTAAAGTGTAAACATCAATATGAAATCAGGGAAGCGACAGGGTTGAATAGAGACTAATACTTATTGGGTCTTCTATTTCCTGTTTGGATCGCAGGGAACACATCAACTCGACTGTAATACGTCGGGACCCAACGGTTGAGATGAGAGTCCTACGTTTAAATTAAAATATAAGTGGATCAATTTCTAGCACTTCGGAGTAGATGCGTTAGTGCTTACTTTACAAAGCGATGACACTCTGACCTAAAGGCGACAACGCTTCGACAATGACAAATTGGCGCTTCGAAAGGCATGTTAAAAGTTGTATGGAGTGAATATACTTACTCGTTCTCTCTGTTGGGCATTTCTCAACTAGCATTTATAAAGGCATGAGGTGGTGCATCAGCGGCTGATAAACCCACCTCTTTGGCCTTCTTTTTACAAGTTTGCGAGACCAGCTCTCTCTTTCTTTTGGAGTGAGTTTGGGAGGGAGGAATCGTGAGGCCTTTAGCCCGAGTCCTCTCATTTCTCCTTAAAGAGAATGGGACTTTGTTCTCCACTTCTTCTTCGTCATGAGACGCAGTAGATGGTGGTGGTGGTTGTGATTGGGGATGGGGTTTCTCCTTTGTAGGAGGTTGGGTTTTAGACTGTGGTGGTAGTGGAGGTAAGGATTTCGATTGGGTAAGGGTTTCGATTTTGGTTGGGGCTGGGACTTGGTTTGTGGTTGCGGTTGGGGTTGGGGCTGTGGTTATGGTTAGGGCTTGAGTTGGGGCTTGTACTTAGGCTTGGGCTTGGATTGTGATTGTGGTTGTGGTTTTGCGTGGGGTTGGGGCTGGAGCTATGGGTGGGGTTGGGGGTGGGGCTGTGATTGTGGCTATGGGTGGGGTTGGGACTGGAACTTGGGCTTGGGTTGTGGTTATGGTTTTGCATGGGGTTGGGTTGGGTCTGTGGGTGGGGTTGGGGATGGGGATGGGAATGGGGCTGTGATGTGGTTGTGGTTGTGGGTGGGGTTGGGGTTGGGGATGGGGCTGTGATTGTGGTTGTGAGTGGGGTTGGGGATGGGGTTGTGATTGTGATTATGGTTGTGGGTGGAATTCGAGATGGGGTTCGGGCAGAGGCAGACCTTTGGTGTTGGGGGAAACGTGTCTGATAATCTCCAGCGAAGCCCAGCAGACTTCCCGCTACACTGCGGGCCTGCAATATGATAAGAATATCAGTTCATGTTTAAAAAATAATTAACATATAGAAGCGTTCACGCTTCATATTTGAAGCATCGACATATTATAGAGAAGTGTCGTCGCCTCCTGTAGAAGCATCAGTGCTAGATATGGAGGCGTCGGTGCTTCATAGTCGAAGCGTCGAAACATCATAGAGAAGCGTTTGCACTTCATCTTTGAATTTTCTTAAGCCCAATCCCGCATAGTTTAGAAGCATACCTAAGATAGACACGCTTGTTGATTCCAGAAGAGGGCGAACTGATTCTTAATATTTGCATGTTCCTTCTAGATAAGGGCGTTCTGACCATTCAGTTTATGGTTCTAAGGCTACTGAAATGGGAAGCAAATAATAAAACGAAGAAATCGTACATCGCGGACTTTCAATACAAGGTAAATTTGAAACGAGGTGATATCGTATCCAAATATAGGCGCTATTGCTACAATTTAGAAGTGCAACCGCTTCGAAATGAAGCGATGACACCTATAAAAGATAAGATTCACTTCTAAATGAGGCGGTGATGCCTCTAACACAAGCGCAATCACTACGAAATGAAGCGATGACACCTTTATAACGAGCGCAATCGCTTCTTAAGGAAGCCGTCGCATATTCCCAAATTCTCAATCCGTCGAAAATAATGTGGAATATCTATCATCTTGTAGGCTGCCCGGGTTGGGAAACTGGAGGCGACACTCTACGAAAAGTCCTTGCCTGTGGTAGAAGCCATATTGAGGACAAGGCAGAGACTTGTGAAATCGAGTGAATGACAACCGGTCCCTCCCATTACTGTGAAGAGGAAGAAAATGGACATTGAAGTTATTAGCGTCTCGAACGAGGAAGAGGCAGAAGAGAAACAAGAAGAAGAAGAGGAAGAAGAAGAACCCAAATCCCGTTTGTCTGCGGAATAGTGGATTGATGAACAATGAAAGCATTTTACCGATTCAAGATTTGTAGACTGTGAGAGGTCAATGATAAAGTGGAGCAAAGGCTTCGACGACCTCCGTTTAAAGGTTCTTCAGCTAAAAATGGAGAACCAGCAACTGAAGGTAGGCGGCGCTGGCAACCTTGGCTGGGGCACACCTGCCGTTAATCTCGTCCACCCAAATTTGAGGTAAATAAAATAAATATTTGATGACTTTCTTAATCGTCACCGATTCGTAGGAAATAAAACATGACATTCTGAGAGACGACATTACTTGCAAGGAAATAGTGCAGTAGTACATATTATAAACATGCGGTGCGTTTGATTTCTCGGCTATATCCCTCATCATCTTCGCTTTGTCCACCCACATTACAAGTTGATTGTACGCGTGATGACCCCATGGATATACGTTGAAATTAGGGAGATCATCAATGAGGTCGAGGTGGGAGATCTCGAGGGTGTATTTTGTGTTTGAGAAGAGGGCGGTGGTGAGGATGAACAACAAACATAGTTTCAGGAAGTTTTCGTCAGCATCCTGCTCGAGACTGTCAATTGCTTGTTCTATGTGTGCCCTATTTACATATGAAAAACCTATATCTAATGGTCTGTTCTTCGGGAATCTCCACCTTCAAAGGGTAACCAGTGGGGTCGGCCATTCCAAGACCAGTTATCAAGAAAAAATCAAGGGACTGAAATCTGATAATGTCAGACTTGTCAGTCCCAAATTTCTAAACGTTGTCATGGTCCCAGAACTTGATGATTGTGTCCAGGAGGGTGTTGACACTTATCACACCCTTTGGAGCCACAAAAAATACACCGAAGACCGAATCCTTGAGGAGATTTTTTTCCCTCAGATGTCGCGTCATAAATGACCCAACACTTTTTGATGGTGCACTTAGCCGTTAGGGTCTTGAGAATCATCTTCAAAATATGTAATACAGAAAAAAAAAATTTAGAGAAGAAGGTACTAATAATAGGAGAGACGTCGCTTCCATGTACAGACACAAATACCTTAAATGTTGGGGCGCCGACGCTCCAAGCAGTGAGGCACTCCCATCCATATATAAGGCGCAAGCGCCTCAAATGTTGGAGCGCCGACACTCCAAGCAGTGAGGTACCCTCGCATATATATGAGGTACATACTCTTCATCTATAGAAGGGATGGCGCTTCTATTTGCCATTTTTTAAATGGGATGAAAATAAAATGACACTCACATTGTTACTAGATGTAGAAGTATGGTTTCGCTGCTTTGATGTTTCTTACTGCGCTCTAAGAAGATGAAGATTGAGAGAGCGAAGGTGAAAAGTAATTTATAAATTTGTAATTCACAAAATTCCCCCCTTAAATATTTTTTTGGAATGGGAATAATGGTCATTGCACAACACGATGTCAGGCGTCGTAATCCCGCCCGTCTCACCCCGTTCCTCAGTTAATGTTCTGATAATGTTAATAAAGAAATGCGTTTGGACTTTGCTTCGCACAAAATGGTAATACGTGTCAAAATTTGTGGCGCTTCATATCATGTACAGAGCTCTAACGCTTCCTTTTCATAGCGGAAACACTAACAGAAGATAACACCAGTGCTTCTTATCTCAGCGCTAGCACTTCTCAGGGGAAGCGAAGTTTCCTCTGATAAAAGCGTCATTAATGTTCAACATTTTAGCAATAAATGTTAAACATCCGCCAATTAAAGAACTCCCCAAAGGTGTGCCCGAAGAGGTCTCTCAAATAGTCAATTCAAATGATAATAATTACCATTGAGAACCCTGAAGTCATGCACTACTTTTAATTAATGATATTACATCAGACATCGTGATATCCTGTAGTATAGGAAGCGCAATCGCCTCCTTTATAGAAGCGTAAGCACTTTGAATCAGATAGTCTTCTCGTGTGTCTTTTTGAATATAATCATGATAAAACCACGATATCAGGCACGGACTCCTAGCGCCTCTCCATGCTTTGTCTTTCTGATTCTATCAGTGTCAATAATAATCATGATTAAAGCGCGGTGAAATTAGGAAAAATAGAGGCTGTCGCATCACCGACAGAGGCATTACGTGTCAAGCTCCTATTAATATGCGCAGAGATATCTCTACGCCTGAGCGCATATCCCTCAGGTGCAAATACGTTGCTTTACATAAATATGATCAAATCTTTGACTCCCGACTATGTGAAACTTGATATCGAATTGAATTGAGACCAAAAAATCAATTAAAGTTGGGTTAAAGAGGTGCAGCCCCTTGGCTAAGCTGCCTTTTATTTTGTTGACCAGATGTTGCACCCACGCTTGCAATGATGGTATACATGTTCCATGAATCACTCAAGTGATATGAAGAAACATGGAAGCTCGAAATTTTTATTATGGCTCATATGAGTATAATGGGTTTTAATCTATACTATGATTGAAAACAAAAATAAGAGAAAGAGTTTCGGTCAATTTTGCACTTTTATTTATAAAATACCCCTAATTAATCTTATATATCCCTAAATCACCCTATCTTTATATTTTATATTTAACACAGTTTAAGCCATAGTGACAAATTTCGTCAAAATTTCACGAAATGAGTTAAACGAAACTTTCGACGAAATTTCGGCGAAATTTCAAAAATTTTAGTTTTTTTAATAAAATTTCGTTAATTTTCAAAAATTTTGAATTTCTTTTATTAGTAATTTACTAATATAATAATATTTACAAATTTTGAATTTTTTGAATTTTTTTATTTTTTTATTAGTAACTTACTAATAAATGGCAAAAGCAAAGTTTGCTCTTTGCTCACCGGTCACACTCACCAACTATGGTTTCATTAAGTGTAGAGTTGAAGCAATTTATAGGGGATTGGAATGTTTAGAATTCTCTCCCCAAACGATGTGGAACTAAAGCTTCAAAACAAAAAAGTCACTTTTTGTATATGCCTTGTAGGATTGTAGCTTTGTGCTTAAGCTTTAATGTTTAGCACATATATTTAAATATAGTGTTTTATATATATTAGATCTTCAAAAAAATTTTGAAATTAATTCGAAATGTACCGAAAAGTTACCGAAAATAAAATTTGTCACTATCTAAGCCACCTAATTAGAAGGTCGTGATTTAAGCATCTTTAATGTAAAAGATTGATGCAAAACATAATCTTTAATATGTGA
The DNA here is from genome assembly GCA_021018995.1 of Chloranthus sessilifolius. NCBI lineage: Eukaryota > Viridiplantae > Streptophyta > Magnoliopsida > Chloranthales > Chloranthaceae > Chloranthus > Chloranthus sessilifolius. The sequence goes on along the minus strand of CM037584.1, from coordinate 147,518,764 downwards.
TTCAAAAAGTCAACCATTGAATCTGATGATAGCCATTCAATCATATGATAAAGATTTAAATGCAGTCTCTCCATTTTATTAAATAAAGACGTCACTTTGAGTAGTTATCAATAATCTCCATTTTTAAATTAAGACGTCACTTTGAGTAGTTATCAATAAAAAAGAGTATCTTGGGTTTCCTTTCTGCGGGATAAAAATTTTTAGAGTTACTCTATTCTACCTATGAGATTATTGGTCAGTGCTTACGCTAAAAGCTGTTTACCACCTTAAATCAGACGATCGTGATAGTATTTCATGCCAAATCTTCAATACAACATATCTTGAGACATTGTGTGTGCCATCAGGTGGTCAAATTTATGATTCCATATCCAAAATGTTACCCAAAAATCAAATGGCACACATCACGCTCAAACGGACTTTTAGGGACACATATTGGGATCTGTACCACGTAAAATCAAACACTTGACCGTTTGACGGCACACCCATAATCTCAAGATTCATTGTGACGAAGATTGGCATGAAAACTATCACGATCGTCTAATCAATTCTTTGGAGGTGACTTAGAATCCTCATCGGAGGCCATCATATTTTTGCTGAACAATTCTCTGTGAGACCAACTCTCCTAACAATCAATTAAACACCATTTATTGGCTAATGAAATCCATATCAGCATAGTGCTATATCATTAATTGGAGGTCTATAGGTTCAAAAATTTTACTTTTTGGAACCCGATCTATACAATCTAATATCAAAGGTTTTTGTTAATTTTGATGGCTGATATTAAAGATCACAAATCGAAAGGTTTACATCCACTTATAGACATGATCCTTTGGTTGGGACATTTTTCGACGATAAATTGTAATAACCCGAAAAATCACGTCAAACGAGGACCTCGGGATCCGTGTCCGTTCGGTCTTAGGTTTGACCATGAGATAGTTCATTGATGAACTTAAGATGAGATGAGCGGATGTGATGTGTGAACCAGTGTAGAAGAGTGGAGAGATAGAGGGGTGTGTAGAGTAACACACACCGATGGGTGTGTATGTGCTCCACACCGAGAAAAGAGATAAGATAAAAAGGGTTGAAAACCCTAATTTTCATATTTTGGTTGTTGAGAGGAGTAAAGAAGAGAGAGAGAGAGAAAGAGAGGAGTAAAGGAGCTAGTGAGGAGTTATTGCAAGTTGTTGGAAGGGGATTTCTTGCGATCAAAGCGCCGGATTCGACGCGGGGGATCTGTTCAGATAAAAGCTGGAAACCCTAACCTTCCAACCCTACATTTAAATCAAATTGAGGTTGATTTAAGGTGAGATTCTTGTAAATAAATTGTGTAGATTTATAGAATAAATTATGGTTAAAATGGGTGGAAATTGTAGGAATATTGCTTAGAAAATAACTGAGAAAAGATTGGGAAGAACCAAAGAAAGAAGGTTGAACTCGGGATTTCGACTTAATCGAAATTGGGATTCGATTAATCGAAATTCCCCAAGAAGTTGAAAAGTCGATGACCACGAATTGACTAATCGAATTGAATTTCGATTAGTCGACTTTGAATTTCGACTAGTCGAGTTGGGTGTCTAATCGAGAGCCTCCGGAGGAGTAAAATGGGTTAGGAAATCGACCATCGAAATTGGATTTCGACTAGTCGAGAGGATTTCGACTAATCGAATTGGACTCGATTAGTCGATTTTATGTTCAATTATTTAAGGAAAACGGGCGATTAGAGCGGGGATTTCGACTAATCGATTTGGGGAATCGATTAATCGAAATTGGTCCTCGACTAATCGATTTTGAGAATCGACTAGTCGAGTTGGATTTCGACTAGTCGAACCAGGAACTCGACTAGTCGACTGACCTAGTTCTTGTTGGCTTTTGATTCTTACTTCAAGACTCTAGGGGGGTCTTGAGACTTATTCATTACATCTTTTGTGATGTTTTGAATGTGTTTAATGGTATCATAGGTGATGGGTATAAAAGTGGGCACAAGGAGCCGAGTGGGACCTTGATGCATTGAATCGATAGAGACCTAAGGTAGGGAACACCTTGAACATGTACCTTATTTTACAAGAGCATGTATGTAGTGATATAAATTCTCATTCCAATATTTTTACTGCATAAAGAATTGTGAAAAGTGTGTGTGTGTGATATTCATAAGAGTAAACAAATGAGCCATCCCCAGGGGATGAAGAAGTAAAGAGAGAAGAGCATCAGGTGTGATGCAAGTGAATGGATACATCCCAGGGATGTATCCAAGGATTGAATCATGCTTGATAGGGCCTAACTGATATAAGATAGCACACTTACACGGTGAATAACTATATGTAAGGCACCGATATTTTTGTTATTTGAGGTTTGATAGGTTACCCCACCGACGTGGCGGGATAACCACGACTGACGCGGCAGGATATCCGTGACCGATACGGCGGCTAATCCGTAGGCCAGTACGGAGGCTTATCCGTACAGAGTAAGCACACCCCAGGGGTGTTGATGAGATGTGAAACCCCGCTACCAATCCCTGTGGAAAGGGCTTGGTACTATTGGTATTCCTGTGAATACATTTAAAACCTGCTCTATATAGATGACGATGAAGGGTATCTCTGGGCTCGATGCTATATTGCTCGGGGATTATTTAAGTTGAAGTTTAAGTTTTGCTTTAGGCCTTCTCAGCATCATTCATGATTAACTAAAAGACATGAGTAATCTACCAGTAATTGAAGTGTTTTTAACCGTTTTTCATCAATAAATGCATAGACACATCATGCATACATATCATAGAATACATGTGAGTTATATTTTATATGTTCAAGTGTGTTAGTTCCTATTGAGCTAGGATGTAGCTCACCCTATAGACTATACGCCGCAGTCCACTACTAGCAATGCCGAGGCTTCGTGGAGACGCCGACCGGTGAGCGGACCTATGCGGCCTGAGGAGTTAGAGCCACCTCCAGAGGACTTCTTCTAGAGGACTCTGTACTTTTGAGGAGTTTTAGTTGAGATTGTACGGCTTGGTATGTCAAGCTTTTTTTTTTTGATTAAACCTTGTGTATATGATATCGAGTATTCTTTTGGTGAACCATCCATGATGATGGTTATCATCGATGGTTCGGATCCTCCTTCATGAGGCATGAGGGTAGAAGCTATCTTTGAGAAGTGTTTTTATGTAGATTTAAATTCCAAAGATGTTCTTATTTATTTTATGCTTGATATACCAAAGGTTCCGCGTATAGTTGAGGGGCACGGTCAAGATGATCGTCCGATGGCACGGGTTTCGGGAGCCAAATCCGGCCATCACGCTGGTATCAAAGCCATTTTCTTTTAGCAATTCTGACAAGGGTTCTTTCGTCAGAACATAGGGGCTTCTGCTAACGAAACTTTAGTTTCAAATGCAGCCGCAATGTCAGCTAGAGGGAGAGGCCGACCAAGAGGAGGCCATCAAAGGAGTTTGCGTAGTGGAGATGATTTCATCTCTCCTACCAACAGAGTGCCTTTAGGAAGTAACGAGGCCCCAGGGGGCAGTAGTAGCAGACAGCATGAGGAAGAGGATCGAGATCATCAGGATCAAGATCTGAGAGAGCAAGAAAGATTGAGAGAAAGACAAGAAGATAGAGAAGAGCGACAAAGGATGATGCACACTATGGAGACTATGGCAGCTGCCATGGCACAACAAGCAGCATCCTTTGCAGCTCATGCATCAAGAGAACAGCAGCCACCTGCACCACCTGTAGGACCTGCGTTGCCTTTGCCCTCATCTTTTACAGAATTTAGGAGGATGAGACCTCCTTCATTTTCTGGGCAGGCAGACACAATGGCCGCTGAGAACTGGTTGATGGAGATGGAGAAAGTCTTTAGCGTGCTAACCACGGAAGATGAGAGTGTAAGATGGGCGCTTACATGTTGGATGGGGAGGCCGCCTTGGTGGAAGTCTGTGATACGGACTCGGGCTCAGGAGACCCCAGAGTTGCCTTGGACTTGGGAGGAGTTTGTTGAGGAGTTCAACAAACAATATTTTCCAGAAGTAGTGAGGAACCAGCTTGAGATACAGTTTTTACAATTAGTGCAAGGGAGGATGACAGTGAGAGAATACGGGGTAGAGTTTCTACGACTTGCCCGTTTTGCTCGGACACGCCGCTCAAGTGATGAAGTCCAAGAGGTTTCAGCAAGGGTTGAAGCCTGAGGTTAGGGGAGGCGTAGCTCCATTTCAACTGAGGACCTATGAAGAGGTCATGAGCAAGGCGTTAGTTGTAGAAGAGGAAAATAATAACAGAGTATCGGCTGTGAGGGAGCAGCAGAGAGGAGGAAACGAACAAGGAAGAACGACGCACTATGAACCGGTGAACAAAAAGCCGAGGTTCATGGGCCAGAATCAGAGACCACAGTTTCAAGGGGTTTCGAAGACCGCTAACAATAACAACAACAACACCAACAAAGGTTTCCGTACTCGCCGGAAGACTATTCGCTATGAGAGCCCGCCATGTCTCATGGCGCCATCGTTACTGTGGTTCTCGACTGCTTTCTTCCGCACCTCGGGAGACTTGCGCAAAGTGTGGCAAGCCTCATAGAACAGTGGACTGTAGATTGGGGACTAGGGGTTGTTTCCGATGTGGCAAGGTGGGCCACTTGATCAAGGATTGCCCCGAGACAGATAAAAGAAAGACGGTTTCAGTTGCAGCACCACGACCAATTCAAGCAAGGAAACCGGTCGTTGTGGAGAGTTTATACCACCGTCAGAAGGTGGAACGTGCATGATGTCATCCAAGGTGAGATTCCTTTTAAAAATTAAAGAAAATTTTCTTTTCGTTAAAACATTAGATAGAGAAGAAGCATGCATTACGAAATTATATAGATTCTTTCTCAAGACCAAAAGCTGTATGTAAATTGAGGATGTAAATTAATGTGTAAATTATTGTATGTGTGTATGTATACTATAGGTACTCTAAATATATATGAAAAAGGATGCTTCGGTGGATATGACGCTCGAGTATTGATAGACCCCGGGTCTACCCATTCATTCGTCACTCCACGTTTCGCTAAGAAGATGAAGATTGTCCCAGAGACGTTGGATTTCGGCCCCATTCGTGTCTATTCCGACTGGAGAGTTAGTAGACACGGAGTTAGCTTGCAAATCCATCATCGTAGCAGTTCAAGATGTGGAGGTGCATGAACTAGAAGCAAAGCTGATACTGTTAGACATGCAAGGGTTTGATGTGATCCTTGGCATGGACTGGTTGGCGCAACATTGTGCAACCGTCGATTGCAAGAACAAGGTGGTTATCTTCAGACCCAACACAAGAAGATCATTTCGCCAAGGAGTGAGGTCGCCATCGCATCACCGATCTCAAAGAAGAAGGGCAAAAGATGATCAGAAAAGGTTGCAGTGGATGCTTAGCTTTCTTAAAGGAGGACAAGGAAGAAAAGAACGTTATTTCTGAGATAGCAGTTGTGCGAGACTTCGCTGACGTGTTTCCAGAAGAATTGCCTGGATTACCTCCAGAAAGAGAAGTAGAATTCGCCATTGACTTAGCACCAGGAACGGAGCCTATTTCAAAAGCACCTTATAGAATGGCTCCCGCTGAGTTAAAGGAGTTGAAGGAACAACTACAAGAACTAATGGACAAGGGGTTTGTTAGACCGAGCGTGTCTCCATGGGGAGCACCGGTCTTGTTTGTCAAGAAGAAAGATGGGTCAATGCGGCTATGCATTGACTATCGGCAATTGAACAAACTCACTGTGAAGAACCGCTACCCTTTGCCTAGAATAGACGATCTATTCGACCAACTGCAAGGAGCAAGGTATTTTTCCAAGATCGACCTGAGATCTGGGTATCATCAGTTGAGAGTCAAGGCAGAGGACATTCAGAAGACAGCTTTCCGAACACGGTATGGACACTATGAATTCCTTGTGATGTCGTTTGGATTAACGAATGCTCCAGCATCATTTATGGATCTGATGAACCGAGTGTTTAAACCACACTTGGACTCCTGCGTCGTAGTATTTGTTGATGATATACTGATATACTCCAAATCCAAGACAGAACACGAAGAACATTTGAGGATTGCTCTACAGACGCTACGTGAACACCAATTGTACGCCAAGCTCAGCAAGTGTGAGTTTTGGTTGGAAGAAGTTAGCTTTTTGGGACATGTCGCCTCAAGCACGGTGTCACGGTAGAGATCCAAAGAAAGATAGAAGCAAGAGTTAAATGGGAGCAACCAAAAACAAAGGATGATGTCAAGTTTTCCGGGCTTAGCGTAGCTATTATCGACGTTGCTGAGGGGGTTTTCAAAGATATCGGGACCTCTCACAAAGTCGACACGTAAAGATTCAAGGTTTGAGGAGTGAGGCGAGAAGAGTTTTCAAGAACTCAAACGAGACTCACTGGCTCCAAGTGTTAGCGATTCCTTCAGCGAAAGGAGGATACGCTGTACAATGCGTCGTCATACAATGGCCTTGGTTGTGTGCTCAACCAACACAAGAAGGTGATAGCTACGATCAAGACAGTTGAAAGAACACGAGAAAAATTACCCGACTCATGACTTGAACCGGCAAAGCAATTATTTTGCGCTAAAGATTTGGAGACATTACTTGTATGGTGAAACCTTTGAAATTTTCACCGATCATAAGAGCCTCCGATATCTATTTACACAGAAAGAGCTCAACATGAGACAGCGCAGATGGATGGAGTTCCTCAAGGATTATGATTGTTCCATACAATACCATCCAGGCAAGGCAAATGTAGTGGCCGATGCATTGAGTCGAAAAGGTTCAGCTCAGTTAGCTTCCTTGATTTTGGGTATGCACCGATGGAAATTATTGGAAGACCTGGCATTCTATGATGCGAACATTGAGTCAAAGGACACTGGATCCTTTTTGGCTAACATATCCGTAAAGCCAGTGATATTTGAGCATATCCACGATCTACAGATGAAAGATCCGACATTAACAAAGATCCATCAAGACGTGAGTGAAGGCATCAGGTCGGACTTCTCATTAAAAGAAGATGGTTCTTTGTTGTTTAAAGGCCGTCTATGCATTCCGGACAACGCCGATCTAAGACGAACGATTCTTGATGAGGCCCATAAGTCAAATTATGCTATCCACCCTGGTAGCACCAAAATGTACCAAGACTTGAAAAAGAACTACTGGTGGAGAGGACTGAAACAAGACGTGGCCGAGTATGTGTCACGATGTTTGACTTGTCAGCAAGTGAAGGTTGATCATAGACATCCTGCGGGACTATTGCAACCTTTACCAATACCAGAATGGAAGTGGGAATCGATCTCGATGGATTTCATTATTGGATTACCCCGTACTGCCAAGAGACACAATGCCATTTGGGTCGTTGTAGACCGGTTGACTAAATCAAGACTTTTTGCCGTCATAACACTACATACAAGCAGGAAGATTGGCAGATTTATACATGAAGGAAATTGTAAGATTACATGGTATTCCAAGCAGCATAGTTTCAGATCGTGATCCACTATATACATCCAAGTTTTGGAAGAAATTTCAAGAAGGAATGGGAACACGGTTAGACTTTAGTTCAGCTTTCCATCCTCAAACTGATGGACAGACAGAGCGAGTAAACCAAGTGATAGAAGACATGCTCAGAGCGTGCATGCTTGATATGCAAGGATACTGGGATGAGTATCTGCCGATGCTCGAGTTCGCATATAATAATCCAAACGAGCATTGGCATGGCACCGTATGAAGCTCTGTATGGACGACGATGCAAGTCACCTCTCAATTGGGAGGAAACAGGTGAGAAATTTGTATTAGGACCAAAGCTACTTGAGGATAACGCTACCGTCGTTCGAATAATTAGAGAAAGGTTGAAGACAGCACAGAGTAGACAGAAAAGTTACGCCGATATAAAGCGGACAAGTGTTGACTATAAAGTGGGCGAGCACGTGTTTGTGAAAGTATCACCTATGAAAGGTGTAACGATATTTGGAAAGAGAGGGAAGTTAAGTCCACGTTATGTTGGACCATTCGAAATTTTGGGACGAGTAGGTGAAGTTGCATATCGTATTGGTTTACCACCGCTATTTGATCGAGTGCATAATGTTTTCCACATATCGATGCTCAGGAAGTACGTAAATGATCCGTCTCATGTATTAGGAAAGCAACCTATAGAGATGTGTGAGGACATGAGCATGATAGAGGAACCAGTGGAGATTTTAGATCGAAAAGAGCAAGTACTACGCACTAAAGTAATTCCCTTAGTGCTTGTTCGGTGGAACAATCATCCTAAAGAAGAGGCTACTTGGGAACGAGAGGCCGATGTGAAAGAACAATACTCAGCCTTGTTTCCAACGACGTGAGGATTCGATGTAAATCGCAAACGTAGTTGTGAAATCTCCACGATACTGGTAATTCAATGGAAATTTTGATCCAAATTATTCAATGGAAATTTTTGTGAAACTTTGACCAATTGAGACATTTCGACTAGTCGAATTGACAATTCGACTAATCGAAAGTCAAATCGACTTAATCATTGGCTATGCCGGAGCCGTAGTTCAAAAAGAATAAGTTAGAAAATTTCGACTAGTCGAACTAGGGTTCGACTAATCGAATTTGGAAGTTCGATTAGTCGAATTCACATTTCGACTAGTCGAATTACTTAAAGAGTCTAAAAGAAATTTCTGAAAGTGGACAATTCGACTAGTCGAAAGGGAAATCGACTAGTCGAAAAATTGCATTCGACTAATCGAGTTATGGAGGGAATTGTAGAAGTTTAAAAGGGGCACACGATTTCGACTAGTCGAATTATATTTCGACTAGTCGAATTATATTTCGACTAGTCGAAGTTAAAATTTCGACTAATCGAAACGGATTTCGACTAGTCGACTGAGTCCTTCCAGTGGGCTCCAAAGTTAGAATTTGAACCCTAAACATTTCGACTAATCGAAATGGGATTTCGACTAGTCGAATCGTAATCACTAGTAATTAGGAAAATCGACTAATCGAATTGGGAGTTCCTTGTTTGAATTCGACTAGTCGAACTGAGAAATTCGACTAGTCGAGCCAACCACTATATATATGAGAAAGGGGGTTTTTCAACCCATACGATTTTTGAGTTTTTGGGCACCCGATTCCTCTTCTTCTCCGGCGATTCAACTACCTAGGGTTTGCACCATTTTCGGCCATTCTCGACCGGATTTGACTTCACACACCTTCTCAAGATTGGGTAAACCCTAATCTTTGTTTCTTTTTCATATTTTTTTTCATATAAGAAACCCTATTTCCTTGCTTTTAGCGAGAATGCGCCCTAAAACGCGATTATCATCGAAGAGGGCGTAAATCGCAGACGGCCGCAAAAACGCCGCACCACCACCAACCCCTTCGCCTGTGAGGACACCCTCACCATCGACATCGGACACTACGACCGGGTCGACTAGCGCGTCTTCACATGACGCAAGCCCTATTCCACCACCACAACCCCGAGCAACCCACGAATGGTGGGCAGCCAAGGTCTTTGAGGTCGAACACATTTTCGACAAAACTCTTTTGACAAGGATGTGGTCCAAGGTGAGACCATATGGGCCCTAAACTACCTCAACAACGCCTCACCTTCCTCCTCAAACCAATCCGGAAGTTCTACTATCCGCGATTGGTTCGGTTATTTTACCAGTGGCCTCAAGGATGGCCTTATCGACGACGTGGTGAAGACCACGATTGAGGGTCGTGAATACCTCATCACTGCCGTCATGTCCAAGAAGCACCGAGTGCTACTTGGACTATGTAACCGAGACCACACTACTACCACCTTCCCAGCCGCCAATGTCGAAGATATCCTTGCCGACATGACCAAGGGAAAAAGGGATCGCACTCGTCTAAGAGGGTTGACCTTCCACATTACATGTGGATGCTCGATTCCGCTTTTCACGCCAACCTCTACCCCATGCTACAAAGACCGAGCGTGTTGAGTGGTGCAACAGTCTCTATGCGCCTATAACGGCCGATGGTTTGATGTTACCTTAGTCATCCTTGAAGGGATGAGGTACATCAAAGGAAAGCTCATGAAGGGCAACCTGAACTAGGGATGGGATGCCCCACGCGCATCATCTCTAGCATTCTAGAGGCATATTCATCCTTCCGCCTATGCCGTCTCACCCCACGAGGCGACGGCCACCGATCCGGTGAAACCATTCTCCCACACCGAATGGAACAGGAGTTACAATCTCCTGAAGAAGACTTTACCACCACCAGCTGGCGCAGCCGAGGACACAGCTACAATCCCACCACCACCCCCTCCACCACAGCCACAACCACAACTACCTGTAGAGGGCGCAGTACCACCCCCAGTCGTTCCACCAGCTGCACCGCAGCAAATCATTCCACCACCACCACCAGCAGCTACACCACCACCACCTCGACCTACACCGGCGACCCCCTCTACTTCACGTCGCCGACCCGCCCCAGCCACCACCACCACCATTGAGGAGACTCTCGCCGAGGCGTAATGGAAGCGAATAACGAGAGGATGAACAGGAGAATTGATTTCCTCATGTTTCACACCCTCAAGTTTATCTACCCTCACACCTACCTGGACATGCTGGCCCGCGAAGAGGAATGGACCGCCGGCACCACAGCCTTCCATCAGGGTCCGGTCTTTCGGACGCAATTACATGATGCCGGTGCTTCTACTTCCACTGCACCCCCACCACCGACGACGTCGACGACGACGCAGCCACCATCTACTTCCACTACCATTCCACCTCTGCCGCCGACCGAGATTCCACCGCCAGCTGTGGACGCCTCATCCGCTCCCACCACCAGCCATCCTGCCACCCGTGGCAGATCCGCCAGCTCCCGTCGACCATCACTGCCCAGCTCCGATCCACCCACGGGCCTGACTGCCGTAGTTTTGTTTCGTTTTTGTGCATTGTACATCTTTTTGTATAGGGGTGAACCATTTTTATTTTTCTGTTGTGGTCCCCATTTCAGTAACTATTATCACTTTTGATTTTTATATATATATAATTTTTGTTACTGTTATATGTGGTTTATTGATTGCCTCCCCATGTACTTCCGTGTGCTAAGTGATAGACCACCTCACCTCCGAAAAAGTGGGGAGAGGTGACCACCACACTGTGGGTGATTTTCGAGGACTAAAATTCCCAAGGTGGGGAGGATGTAATAACTGAAAATCACGCCAAACGAGGACCTGGATCCGTGGTCCGCTCGGGTCTTAGGTTTGACCATGAGATAGTTCATTGATGAACTTAAGATGAGATGAGCGGATGTGATGTGTGAACCAAAGGTAGAAGAGTGGAGAGATAGAGGTGTGTAGAGTAACACACACGATGGGTGTGTATGTGCTCCACACCAGAAAAGAGATAAGATAAAATGGTTGAAAACCCTAATTTTCATATTTTGGTTGTTGAGAGGAGTAAAGAAGAGAGCAGAGAGAGAAGAGAGGAGTAAAGGAGCTAGTGAGGAGTTATTGCAAGTTGTTGGAAGGATTACATCAAAGCGCCGGATTCGACGCGGGGATCTGCTCGAGATAAAAGTGAAACCCTAACCTTCCAACCCTACATTTAAATCAAATTGAGGTTGATTTAAGGTGAGATTCTTGTAAATAAATGGTGTAGATTTATAGAATAAATTATGGTTAAAATGGGTGGAAATTGTAGGAATATTGCTTAGAAAATAATCGAGAAAAGATTGGGGAAGAAACAAAAGAAGGTCGAACACAGGGATTTCGACTAATCGAAATTGGGATTCGATTAATCGAAATTCCCAAGAAGTTGAAAAGTCGATGACCACGAATTCGACTAATCGAATTGAATTTCGATTAGTCGACTTTTGAATTTCGACTAGTCGAGTTGGGTGTCGACTAGTCGAATCGAGAGCCTCATGAGGAGTAAAATGGGTTAGGAAATCGACCATCGAAATTGGATTTCGACTAGTCGAGGATTTCGACTAATCGAATTGGACTCGATTAGTCGATTTTGTATGTTCAATTATTTAAGGAAAATCGATGTTAGAATAGGGGATTTCACTAATCGATTTGGGGAATCGATTAATCGAAATTGGACCTCGACTAATCGATTTTGAGAATCGACTAGTCGAGTTGATTTCTAGTCGAACCAGGAACTCGACTAGTCGACTGACCTAGTTCTTGTTGGCTTTTGATTTTTACTTCAAGACTCTAGGGGGGTCTTGAGACTTATTCATTACATCTTTTGTGATGTTTCGAATGTGTTTAATGGTATCATAGGTGATGCGTATGAAAGTGGGCACAAGGAGCCGAGTGGGACCTTGATGCATTGAATCGATAGAGACCTAAGGTAGGGAACACCTTGAACATGTACCTTATTTTACAAGAGCATGTATGTAGTGATATAAATTCCCATTCCAATATTTTTACTGCATAAAGAATTGTGAAAAGTGTGTGTGTGTGATATTCATAAGAGTAAACAAATGAGCCATCCCTAGGGGATGAAGAAGTAAAGAGAGAAGAGCATCAGGTGTGATGTAGTGAATGGATACATCCTGTGGATGTATCCAAGGATTGAATCATGCTTGATAGGGCCTAATCGATATAAGATAGCACACTTACACGGTGAATAACTATATGTAAGGCAATCATATTTTGTTATTTGAGGTTTGATAGGTTACCCCACCGACGTATGGATAACCACGATCGACGCAGGATATCCGTGACCGATACGGCGGCTTAATCCAGAGGCCAAGACGAGGCTTATCCGCAGAGTAAGCACACCCTGTGGGTGTTGATGAGATGTGAAACCGCTACCAATCCCTGTGAAAGGGGCTTGGTACTATTGGTATTCCTGTGGAATACATTTAAAGCCTATATACATGACGATGAAGGGTATCTCGTCGGGGCTCGATGCTATATTGCTCGGGGATTATTTAAGTTGAAGTTTAAGTTTTGCTTTAGGCCTTCTCAGCATCATTCATGATTAACTAAAAGACATGAGTAATCTACCAGTAATTGAAGTATTTTTAACTGTTTTTCATCAATAAATGCATAGACACATCATGCATACATATCATAGAATACATGTGAGTTATATTTTATATGTTCAATTGTGTTCCCTATTGAGCTAGGATGTAGCTCACCCTGTCCACTACTAGCAGCCGAGGCTTGAGAGCGCCGACGGTGAGTCGGACCTTGCGGCCGGCGAGGAGTTAGAGCCACCTCCAGAGGACTTCTTCTAGAGGACTCTGCTGTGCGACTTTGAGGAGTTTTAGTTGGAGATTGTACGGCTTGGTATGTCAAGCCTGGTTTTTTTTTTTTTGATTAAACCTTGTGTATATGATATCAGAGTATTCTTTTGGGCGAACCATCCATGATGATGGTTATCATCGATGGTTCGGATCGGTCCTCCCTTCATGCAGAGGCATGAGGGTAGAACTGTCTTTTGAGAAGTGTTTTTATGTAGATTTAAATTCTGCAAGATGTTCTTATTTATTTTATGCTTGATATACCAGTGTTCCGTGCATAGTTGAGGGGCACGGTCAAGATGATCGTGCTGATGGCACGGGTTTCGGGGAGCCGAAATCCGGGCTGTCACATAAATTGACACTTGAGAAATTTAGATTGATCATAGATGTGTGCCACATGGCACAATGATAAATCACACTTCAATGGGATGCGATAAAAAGTGGGAATTTTTGCAAATACCCCCAAGTTATGCTGATATTATAAGAAAAAACTATGTTATCGTTATTTGCTCTAAACCCCCTCGTTAGCATTTTGGTATTTATAAAACACCCTCTTTAACGTATACTACTTTAAATGGTTAATCAATCGTTGAAGAATAGTCTAAATGTCATATTTACCCTTCCAAAATTTAATTACTAAATTGCCACCGTCTACGCATGGTAACAAGTTGGCGCCCCTGCACTTACAAAATAGAGTACCTTTAAATCCACCCACCAAATCATTGAGTTCACCCACGCTGAAAAACATTGACTGCGATGAATTGAATGATGGATATCATTTTTCGTCTCAACGTTTCACTTGATGGATCTTGAGATCACGGTGACACCATCAGACGGTTGACTGCATTGAATCGGACGATAGATATCGTTTATCGTTTCAACCTTTCACACGATAGATCTTAAGATCATGGTGGCACCATCAGACGGTTGACTGCATTGATTTTGACAATGGAGATTGTTTATCATCCCAACCTCTCACAAGATGGACCTTGAGATCATTGTGGCACCATCAGACAGTTGACTGCATTGAATCAAATTATAGAGATCGTTTATCGTCAACATTGCACACGATGGATCTTGAGATCATGGTGGCACCATCATACAGTTGACTGCATTGAATCGGAAAATGGAGGTCGTTTATCGTCCCAACCTTTCACACGATGGATCTTGGGATCATGGTGGCACCATCAAACGTTTGACTGCATTGAATCGGACGATAGAGATCATTTATCGTCCCAACTTTCACATGATGGATCTTGAGATCATGGTGGCACCATCAGACGGTTGATTTTTTATTTCATGTGGGACACACCCAAAAGGCATTACCAAAGTGTTCCTAGGGTCTGCATGAACAAGGGCTGTAATTGACCTGAATGCTGTGGGAGGTTGGGAAATGGACGCTTGGAGTGGACATGCAGGTGGGAAGGAGGGGCAGGGGAGGTATAGTGAGTGTGTTGCAGTGGCTGTAATAATGGCAGTGGGCACAAGTAGTGGTAATGGCTTTTAAACGGTGGTGGACGGTAGCGATAGAGTACGAGTGGTAGAGGGCATTGAAGGTGATGGTGGAGATCAGATGATTGCAGACAAAGTGTTGCTGATGGTGGCACATGGAGGAAGAGATGGCTAGGCTGGTGGTTGTGCTAGGTGGAGAAGAAGAAGTGTTGAGTTCGATGCAAAATCCCTAAAATTTTGCATACAGACCTAGCCTTTCGAAAATACTACAAATAGGGTTTAAAGGTAGCAAAAAGTTACTTGAAAACCCAAGAATAAAATTGAAAATGCCCACTCTTTGAATGTACCTGAAGAACAAATATTTGGGATCTTCGATTTTTGCTTGAAATCCCTTGGGAGATGCTACGAATCTGAACCGAATATGAATTCTCCTCTTGTCGGATGCACTTTGATGTTTTGACTCTCAGAGAGATTTTTCATTTTAACTTCGGACGGGAATTTATATGTACAGGAAACATAAAACTAAGGGGTTTATAGCAAATAGCAATAAATGAGGCGTTATAATATCAGCAGCCATTTGCAAAAGAACCCTAAAAAGTGACATTTATTAGTGTAATGTCACTTAAATAATATTTGGTGTTTAGATGTGGGTCAGAGACATTATCCCATTATTAATTAGAATCTTTTGTTTTTCGTTTTTTTGAGATGCATTATTTATTAGTATCTTACTTTCCTTCTTGAGCCATTATCCCATTATTAATTAGTATCTTTTGTTTTTTGTATTTTGTTTTTTTGAGATGCATTATTTATTAGTATCTTACTTTCCTTCTTCATATAAATATACGATTTACAAGCCCATATATTATCTAGATTGGACGGTCTAAATCACTTCTGGAGATATCTAAGGGAGTAGCAGGGTTTACTTTTCTATATAAGTGTCCCCCTAGGGTATCTATATACTAGAACTTCTACCACCAAAGCCATGGCCAATGAAGAAACTACCAACGAGCAAACATACCCCACCCTTCCCCTCGAAAACCGTGTAGCGATCGTAACGGGCGCCTCGCGCGGCATCGGACGTGCCATAGCCCTCCACCTCGCATCGCTAGGCGCCAAGTGTGTTCTCAATTACGCAAAAAATGCCGCTCTAGCTGATCTCTTAGCATCTGAGATCAATTCCTCGGTTTCGTCATTGCACCCTCGCGCAATCACCGTCATGGCCGACGTATCGGACTCGACCCAAGTCAAGAAGCTGTTCGATGAGGCCGAAAAGGCGTTCGGCACGAAAATCAATATCCTTGTGAATTGTGCTGGGGTCCTAGATCCAAAGTACCCTACTGTGGCTGCCACTTCTGAGGAAGATTGGGACATGACATTTAGCGTCAATGCCAAGGGTGCCTTTCTATGTTCTCGAGAGGCCGCTAATCGAGTGACATGTGGCGGTGGTGGACGGATCATATTGATGACTTCGTCGATGGTTGGTGGGCTCAAGCCTGGCTTTGGTGCTTACGCGGCCTCCAAGGCAGCAGTGGAAACGCTGACTAAGATTATGGCAAAGGAGCTGAAGGGTACAGGGATAACTGTCAATTGTGTGGCACCGGGACCGATTGCAACCGACATGTTCTTTATGGGTAAAACCGAGGAACAGGTGAAGAAGTCAATCGATGAGTGTCCCTTAGGGAGACTGGGAGAGACGAAGGACGTCGCACCTCTTGTAGGCTTCTTAGCCAGCGACGGCGGAGAATGGGTTAATGGGCAGGTTATCCGCATTAATGGGGGTTATGTTTAAATTTAATGGTCTCCCTTCTCCTACTAGTATGGGTCCAATAAGTCGTTTTGGCTATCAGCCATACATTCTAGATGGTTAGTAGTTTGCTTCATTTGTAAGGAGATTAAGTGTGAAATAGAGTAAATTTGCTAGCGAGTTTGCTACATGAACCAATGGTAGGGTTTCTCGGAGCTAAGGATCTATTGCACCTTCCATCATTATGCAGCTTTCATTTAGCTATCTGCCGAAGATATTTAATGCAAGGATGCGATCAGTTAGTATTTGAATTGTTATGTGCCTCTTATGTCTCTGAAGCAATTCTTCAAACAATTGGAGTACAGGAATTTTACCATACCGTGGAGGTCTGATAATGACAATGCTTCTCAGAGGCATTTCTTCAAATAGGTGGCGTGTATATATATATATATACACTAGTATGCGCTAGTATGGAGGGGACATTACACGTAAGTAAAATAAAAAATTTAATCATTTGACAAAACTATGTTAAATAGTTCAATCATATATTTAATTATTTGAAAGCATGAAATAAGACATTTCTTGTGAGCAATCCCTCACGAGTAATCCCTCACCAATTAGTTTATTTGTCTCAATCATATATACATCGGTATTGACCGAATTGCAAAGGACTATATTGTCCTTTTGAAATATATGGACACCCAACAGACCCCAAAAAGATCTTATTTATGCAAAGGAGATGATGATGAAGACGATAATGATGATTATTACGGACATCATGATCCCTTCAGAAGTCAAAGAAAGGAGGGATAGAGCATAGAATTTTACATCGCACAGATATGATTGAACGACACAAACTCAAGATTCCATTTGCAAGATGATCAGAGTAAAGTTTCGAAGTCTAACCAGAGTTGACAGAAAGTAGACACATTTGAGTTTGATGATTAGGGTAAGGTTTCTAAATTTAACCAAAGTTAATAGAAAAGTAGGCAGTATTATCTACACACATTTGAGTTACAGGCCAACTCGGAATCAAGGCAGATCTCCGTAGTATTCATCCTTCAACTTGAGCTCAATATAACATTCTGGAAATGCCAATGGGTCGTGTTCTTCTTCAATATATGGATTGTCAATTTCTCCGTTACCTGAAATGCTTCAGTCTCTAATAAGATTGATAAATAGACAAATCATATGCAAGAGAGAAAACTAGAATGGCGTTGAGAAAATGGAAAAGGACAAAGGAAAAAAACTTGGGACATTCTACTTGCTTATGTTCTTAATTATGAGAAACTCGTAGCACAAATACCTAATCACTCATGTTCCTTTATTAAGGTCTTTGAAACAAATCCTTATAGTAGATGTCATATTGAAGCACATAATTAGTGAAAACACGAAAAATATAAGCTGGTAAACTATCAAGATCAGGGCATCTTCAACACAATTAATATTCAAGAAACTAACATTATAACTTTTAATGTGGAAGTTGAAACAAAAACAAGTTCATGGATGGTAGTAAAATAAAATAATAAATGAAGGGTATGTGACGGGGACGCCGACATTGTAGACATCGGATATGGACCTTTTCGCGTGTACCGACGTCGGAAGAAGAGGAATGGAAATTAAAACTAGGCGAGAGAGGACATTTTGGAAACCGCAAGGAGAAGTGCCGCAGCAAGCCCTGGCTCGAGCGGTTATAATCCTCGCTCGAGCGGCCACTTAAGCTCGCTTGAGCGAGCCCTCGCTCGAGCAGTTATAATTCTCGCTCGAGCGGGCCCAGTGACAAATTTTTTTTTTTTTTTTTTTTTTTGTCTTTTATTATTTTAGAACTCTTTTAGTGCGAGTTTTATTTCGTTTAGGGTTTTCTTAGCCTATATAAAGGCCTTGTAAATACTCTATTAAGGAGATTGATTATGAATGAAAAGAGCTTTTGCTTATGTGTGCGTGAGATGAGTCTCTACGAAGAGTGAATCTTCTTCCCGAGAAGGGTTTGGTGCGAAGCCAAGGGTGTGAAGCCTACAATTCTATCTACCTCTTTTATCTTTGTTTGTGTGATTCTACAACCCTAAATCGACCATCTTCTTGTGAAATCCCAAACCCTAAATTTCTCTAAATCCTTGAATCGATCCGATTCAACAATCGTAGAGCCCAGTAGAGTTATTAAACCTTTACGATAATCGAGAAAATCTGATCCCATCATTGAATCGTGAGCACCCTAATGAAAGAAACCTAGAGTTCTATCTCTAGGATCGATCTGTATGCAACCTAACGGATCTAAGCGCCCAAGGAATACTACGAGACCCGAGGTATTCAAGTATATTTTGCAAGTTTCATTGTTTAGTTTAATTCCCATTTAATTTGAAACATTCAATCATATCATTCACGTAGTTTAGGTACCTGCAATCTGTCGATTTGGTATCGTAGACCTAGGTTCTAGGTTAGGCATACCTTGTGTGACATTGCATTGATTGCACTTTATTTTCATCACATATTATTTCAGTTTGGCCAAAGTGTTCATCTTGCATTCCATTCTAGAGCCCGTCAGTAGTAAACTGTATCACCATGGACATGAGTGGGATTACCGAAGCTCTTAACAGCCTGAGGGCTGACCTAAAATCGATCAACGATCGAATGACTACCTTAGAGGCAGCCCAAAGGACTCTCAACACATCCAATGAGAGATTGTTAGACCGAGCCAATCGGTTTGACGTGGGTGATGGGTACTTTGAACCACAAGTGAGCGTAATTGTCCACGTTTTGAGCGAAATGGCTACCAACATAATCGGAGCCGGAATCATAGGTTTGATCATCATGGAGATGACTACGACCCGGAAGGGAGGCTCCTCAAAAATGTCCGAGTTGAGTTCCCGACTTTCGATGGAAGGCTAGATCCTCAAGTCTTCCTTGACTGGTTATCCGATATGGACCAGCACTTTGAGTGGTTTGGCATGAGCGATGAGAGGTGTGTTAGACTTGCTAAGATGAAGCTCATAGGCCAAGCCCGACTCTTTTGGGTCAACGTTGAACGCATCGAGCAATCTAATGCGGGTTGTGCTCCCATTACCCATTGGGAGGACATGAAGGAGCGACTTACAGAGAAGTACGTTCCTTCTTCATACTACCATCGTCTCCTTGACCAATGGCAAAATCTGCGCCAAGGTAGTATGCCCGTATCGGATTACATTGGCAAATTTGAAGAGTTCATGATGAGAGCCAAGGTATCCGAAGACCCCCAAGTCACTCTATCCAGATTTCGTACCGGATTGAGATTTGACTTACTTGCGAAGAGTTAGTCTCCCACCCTGTTGAGACTCTCGCCGAGTGTTACACCGTCGTTCAAGACCTTGAACGATATTTGAAAATGACGGTGACTAGGCGATCTGATTTTCACACTAGTCAATTCCGTACTGGCGAAGTGAAATCTAGTGCTGGAAACCCGCCTGCCAAACTCACGCAACCCACATCTACCAATGTGAGGTTTGACAAAGGTAAGGGTGTAGCCGGAGAATCCTCGAAGAGTGGGTCTCATGTCAAATGCTATAAATGTCAAGGGTTGGGACACTTTGCCGCCCAATGCCCTACGAGAGACCCACAAAGGAATCTCTTCATTGACGGGGAAGGAGAAGAGAGTGAAGGAGTTTATGAGGAAGAGGTCTTTGAGCCGAATGCCACACCTAGTGACGAGGAAGGTGATAGCATGGGTCGCGCTCTAGTTGTGAGGTGTGCCTTTGCACAGCCTCAACGGGATGAAAAGGAGGATTGGCGAAGGGAGAACATCTTCCACACCTTTACCACATGTGGGACAAAGAGTTGTAGGATAATCGTGGATAGCAGAAGCTGCACCAATGTGGTGTCAGAACATACCGTCACCCGCTTAGGGCTTACACCTGAAGCCCATCCGAGACCTTATAAAGTCGCATGGGTTGACTCTTCATCCATTCTCGTATCTCAGAGGTGTCGTGTACCCATACAGTTGGGTTCATACACTGACACCCTATGGTGCGATGTGGTACCAATGGATGTGGGCCACATTATCTTAGGGAGGCCATGGCTCTATGATTTGAACGTGACTATTTTTGGGCGATCTAACATTTGTACGTTCAATTACAAGGGCAAGAAAATCACTCTTAACCCTTTGGCTCCCAAAGCACCATCAGTCAACAGAGTTGAGAAGAAGGGAGGTCAATCCAAGGCCATCAATATTGTGACCCCTTCAGAGTTTGAGAGAACATCGAAAGATGAGAGTGTTGTGTATGTCGTTGTTACTGTTGAGAGTACTTCTGAGTCAGTTTGTGAGTACCCCAAGGAGGTAGAGCCCATCCTGAATGAATTTGCGGGTGTTTTCCCCGAAGACTTACCTAGTGAGCTCCCTCCCATGCGTGGCATTCAACACGCAATTGACTTAGTTCCCGGATCGACATTACCGAACCGCCCCTACAAAGTTGAATCCCGGTGAGCATGCCGAGTTGACTCGGCAAGTCGTTGAGCTCCTACAAAAGGGGTTCATAAAGAGAGTCTGAGCAGTGTCTTTGTACGATTACTCACGCCTAAGAAAGATGGTACATGGCACATGTGTGGATAGCCGAGCGATTAATAAGATCATCTTTTAAATATCAGTTTTCCATAGCATGCTCGATGACATGCTTGACATGATGGTTGGAGCCACTATCTTTTCCAAGATAGACCTTAAAGTGGCTACCATCAAAAGTGATTCGCTCAGCGATGAATGGAAAACCGCCTTCAAGACCAAAGACGGTCTTTATGAGTGGATGGTCATGCCTTTTGGGCTTTCCAATGCATCGAGCACATTTATGAGGCTCATGACCCAAGTGTTGAGGCCATTCCTTGGTAAATTCCTTGTCGTATACTTTGATGGCATCCCCGATTCTACGGACAAGGAGCAACACATCATCCACCTAAGGTTGGTTTGCGAAACCTTGAGGGGAGAGAAGTTATACGCGAATCTTAAGAAGTGTACCTTCATGCAGCATTCTGTTGTATTCTTGGGATTCATTGTCTCGGTAGACGGGATGGTTGCGGACCCTACAAAGGTTAAGGCCATTGTGGAGTGGCCCGAACCTCGAAATATTCATGAAGTCCGTAGCTTCCACGGTTTGGCCACATTTTACCGTCGCTTCATCCGAAATTTTAGCACCATCATGGCTCCCATTACCGATTGCATGAGAAAAGGGGAGTTCCTATGGAGCAAAGCCGCGACGAGGGCCTTTGCCGAGATAAAAGAGAAAATGGTTACTGCACCCGTCATGCGCCTACCAGACTTTTCTAAAGTCTTCGAAGTAGCATGTGACGCATCGGGTGTAGGCATAGGCGGAGTGCTGAGCCAAGAAGGCCA
Organism: Chloranthus sessilifolius; assembly: GCA_021018995.1. Taxonomy (NCBI): domain Eukaryota; kingdom Viridiplantae; phylum Streptophyta; class Magnoliopsida; order Chloranthales; family Chloranthaceae; genus Chloranthus; species Chloranthus sessilifolius. The sequence continues at coordinate 147,497,027 of CM037584.1, read as the reverse complement.
CCCTGTGGCCTATTTTAGTGAGAAACTCAATGAGGCAAAGCAGAAATACTCCACCTATGACAAGGAGTTTTATGCGGTCGTCCGATCTCTGTGGTATTGGAAACATTACCTGAGACCGCAAGAATTTGTGTTGTTTTCTGACCACGAAGCCTTACGTTTCCTTGCTTCCCAGAAAAAGTTGAACCCGAGGCACGCGAAGTGGGTCGAGTACCTTCAAGGGTTCACATTTGTTTTGAAGCATAAGGCTGGTGCCGAGAACAAGGCTGCTGATGCGCTTAGTCGTCGAGTCATGACTTGCAGTCTATGAGCATCGAGGTCATCGGATTTGAGCAGTTGAAGCAATATTATCCTGATTGCCCATATTTCGAGACAGAATACACTGCTTTCTTTGAAAATTCGAACAACAATAACTCTGAATATACCCTGCTGGATGGGTATTTGTTCAAAGGGAATCATTTGTGCATCCCTCGCACTTCATTGCATGACTTCCTCATCTGGGAGTTACATGCCGGAGGGATTGCCGGAAATTTTGGGCGCGATAAAACCAGTGCGCTTGTTGAGGATAGGTTCTATTGGCCTAGCCTTGTGAGAGATGTCTCTAGGGTCGTAAAACAATGTCGTACATGCCAAGTTGCAAAGCATATAAAACAAAATACGGGCTTGTACACCCCTTTGCCCGTGCCACACACCCCGTGGCAAGACATCTCCATGGATTTCGTGCTAGGACTTTCAAAGACTCAACGAAAGCACGATTCCATTTTTGTGGTAGTGGACCGCTTTTCTAAGATGGCCCACTTCATACCCTGCTCTAAAACCTCCGATGCGGCTCACATAGCCAAACTATTTTTCAGGGAGGTTGTGCGTCTACATGGTTTACCCCAGACGATTGTGTCGGATCGAGATGTGAGATTTACCAGTTACTTCTGGAAAACTTTATGGCACATGATGGGGTACCATGCTCTAATTTTCTTCGGCCTATCATCCTCAAACAGATGGCCAAACGGAGTCCACCAATAGGAGCTTAGGTAATCTTCTCCGTTGTCTTGTTGGTGATCACCCTAGGACTTGGGATTCTATTTTGCCTTTAGCCGAGTTTGCATATAACAATTCAGTCAATAGGTCCCTAGGTATGAGTCCTTTTGAGGTCGTCCTTGGTCATAGGCCTAGAATACCAATTGATCTAATTCCCATGTCTGCATCTCATCGAGTTTCTGAGTCAGTCGATTCATTTGCACAACATATACATGAATTGCATGCCGAAATCAGAAAAAGAATTAATGCTAGCAATGAACAATACAAAATATCTGCGGATGCGTACAGGCGCTTCAAGGAATTCCAGGTTAGAGATTACGTCATGGTTCGGGCTAGGCCTGAGCGGTTCCCATTGGGAGCCGCAAAGAAACTTCAAGCTTGGTATACTGGGCCTTAGAATTGTGGCAAGGAGCGGCCTAATGCATATGTTATCGAAGCTTCCACCGATATAGGGGTCACTCTACATTCAATGTGGAGGACCCGTTCCCTCTGAGGCCCCACCCCTCACAACCCCTTCCACGCAGCCCAGAGCCCACATTCCATTCCCCACCGCAACCCCTACCCTTCCCTTCCCCACACAAGCAACGCAGAGAGGAGATCGAAGGAATACTAGATGATATGGCGATATCCACCCATGATGGTGGAATTCAAAAGTACTTGGTCAAGTGGTTTGGAAAGCCGGACTCCGAGAACTCATGGGTCGCTGAAGACGAAGTTCGACGTTTGAACCCCGACATACTCGAGCACTATCACGACGCCGCTTCATCAGTGATGAAGCCTTTTCGGCCCGAGAGAATTGACGGGGACGCCGACATTGTAGACATCGGATATGGACCTTTTCGCGTGTACCGACGTCGGAAGAAGAGGAATGGAAATTAAAACTAGGCGAGAGAGGACATTCTGGAAACCGCAAGGAGAAGTGCCGCAGCAAGCCCTCGCTCGAGCGGTTATAATCCTCGCTCGAGTGGGCCCTCGCTCGAGCGGTTATAATCCTCGCTCGAGCGGGCCCAGTGACGAAAATTTTCTTTTATTTGTTTTTTTTTTAGTCTTTTATTATTTTAGAACTCTTTTAGTGCGAGTTTTATTTCGTTTAGGGTTTTCTTAGCCTATATAAAGGCCTTGTAAACACTCTATTAAGGAGATTGATTATGAATGAAAAGAGCTTTTGCTTATGTGTGCTTGAGATGAGCCTCTACGAAGAGTGAATCTTCTTCCCGAGAAGGGTTTGGTGCGAAGCCAAGGGTGTGAAGCCTACAATTCTATCTACCTCTTTTATCTTTGTTTGCGTTATTCTACAACCCTAAATCGACCATCTTCTTGTGAAATCCCAAACCCTAAATTTCTCTAAATCCTTGAATCGATTCGATTCAACAACCGTAGAGCCCAGTAGAGTTATTAAACCTTCCGCACCTGATAATCAGAGAAAATCAGTGATCCCATCATTGAATCGTGAGCACCCTAATCTGGAAAGAAACCTAGAGTTCTATCTCTAGGATCGATCTGCGCTGCAACCTAACGGATCTAGCGCCTGGACTGAACCCTGCCTGAATTATACGTGATTCTCCCAAGGAATACTACGAGACCCTGAGGTATTCGTTATATTTTGCAAGTTTCATTGTTTAGTTTAATTCTTATTTAATTTCGGCAAAAATTCAATCATATCATTCACGTAGTTTAGGGTACCGTCCTGCGTCAGTATGTGTCAAAATCTGATGCCAATACTTAATCATCTGACATGAAAGCCTTCGTTTCACTGCCAGTGTGGCGTTAGTACACTATCAATTGCGATTCCAAGCTAAATAATATCAAGAGTCTCTATCAACCATGAAAGCTAAAATGTAAGAACCAAAAACTTAAAAAAAGAGAGTTCCAAAATATTTTGGATATTTTCAATATACAGTATAAAAAGATCTATTTTGTTTTAGAAGAGATAAAACATGCATGCAGACACCAACCCTGAAGTTATAGATTTCAAAAATGATAATAATGTATTATGAATTAGCAATACGAAATCAAAATGTCACAAATTTGTACGAGTTGTCTTACACACTTCTTTTTTTTTGGATAGAAAGTTGTCTTACACAGTTAATCCTATATAATGTCCTTTTCTAAACAATAACAAGCTTGCTTCCATATGCCCATTCAATTATTATTAGAGACAATTCAATTACCAATCTGATATTTTTCATCCTTTATTGTTATGGAAATGTGAAGATTTTTGCAGCAATTAATTAATGGGAGAATGTTACGGATCAAAGGAAAGGAATTTAGTACGTCTACTTACGCTACGCTGGGATGAGATCCAATTTCGGAATCGGTCAATTCAACTCAATTACATAAATAAAGGTTCCACCTTTGACTCCAACTTTTACTGAAATTATCTTAGGGGCAAAGAGATACAATTGGGAAGTGCTTCATAATTTTTATTAAAAAACACCAATATGAAAAGAAACACAATTTCTAGCTTAATACTTCAAGAGCATTCAGAAAGATTTTTTTTTTTATTACATGATACTCTAGCTTGGAATTAAAGGCTCCAAATGTTTCAACTCATTGGATTCAAATTTCTCTCTTCTCTTTTAGTAGGGAAATTGTAATAAAACTTGCGACCTCAAGGTTGCGGCACAATTGGCCTTACAATTGAGCTATGGGTTCACCCCTGTAATAGCCCGAAAAATCTCGTTGAACTATGACCTCGGGATTCGTGTTCGATTGGTCTTAGGTTTGACCATGAGATAGTTCCTTGATGAACTTGGGGTGAGGTGAGCGGATGTGATGTGTGAACCAGTGTAGAAGAGTGGAGAGATAGAGGAGTGTGTAGAGTTGCATACACTGATGGGTGTGTATGTGCTCCACACCGAGAAAAGAGATAAGATAAAAAGGGTTGAAAACCCTAACTTTCATGTTTTGGTGGTTGAGAGAAGTAAAGAAGAGAGAGAAAGAGAGATGAGTAAGAGAGGAGTTATTGTGGGTGATTGGAAGAAGGATTCAAGCATTAAAGAGGCCGGATTTGACGCAAGGAATCCGTTAGAAACCAAAGCTGGAACCCTAGCCTTCCAACCATTTGATTTGAAATCAACTTGAGATCTATTTAAGGTAAAATTTTTGTAAATAAGATGCATAGATTATAGGGGTTAAGTTGCAGTTAAATGTGGGTTAAATCATAGGATAATGGCTTAGAAAAATAGAAGAAAAAAGTATGGAAAAAGATTGGGAAGAATAGCTCGAAAGGGGCTGAATCTGACAATTTCGATTAATCGAAATTGGGTTTCGATTAATCGAAATTGGCCAGGAAGTTGAAAGGTCTGAGGACCCCGATTTCGATTAATCGAATTTGATTTCGATTAATCGACCTCGGATTTCGATTAATCGATTTGGGGATCGATTAATCGACTGAGAACCTCCAGTGGACCCCAGGGGTTAAAGGAAATGACTTGAGGAAAAATCGACTAATCGAAATGGGATTTCGATTAATCGATTTTGGTTTTCGATTAATCGATTTAGAATCGATTAATCAACTTGTGAAACTCGACTGTTCGAACTGAGGGTCTACTTTACGAAAAGAAGGATTTCGATTAATCGAATGAAAACTCGACTGTTCGAACAGAAATTTTGCTTTGCGAAAAGAGGAATTTCGATTAATCGAAATTGGATTCGATTAATCGAATGAAAACTCGACTGTTCGAACTGGGAATGGACTTTGCGAAAAGGAGAATTTCGATTAATCGAAATTGCTTCGATTAATCAATATTGACCTTCGATTAATCGATTTTGGAATTCGATTAATCGACTGTAGTAAACTATGTTGACTTTTGGTTTGACTTTAAGATTCTTGGGGGATCTTATACCTTCTTTATTGCATCCTTTGCGATGTGTTTTACCTGTTATGTGGTACCATAGGTGGTACGTGTGGACTAGTGCACAAGGAGCCACGTGGAACCTTGATGCATTGATCAAGTGAAGACTGGAGGTAGGGAACACCTTGAACATGTACCTTATTTTACAAGAGCATGTATGTAGTGATATAAATTTCCATTCAAATATTTTTACTGCTTAAAGAATTGTGAAAAGTGTGTGTGTGTGATATTCATAAGACTAAACTAATGAGCCATCCCCAGGGGATGAAGAAGTAAAGAGATAAGAGCATCAGGTGTGATGCAAGTAAATGGATACATCCCAGGGATGTATCCAAGGATTGAATCATGTTTGATAGGGCCTAAGCGATATAAAATAGCACACTTACGGTGAATAACTATATGTAAGGCACCGATATTTTTGTTATTTGAGGTTTGATAGGTTACCCCACGTGGCGGGATATCCACATGACACACGGCAGGATACCGTGGACCGTCTGGTTGGCGAAACCGTAGGCTGTGAGGCTTATCCGTGTACATAGTAAGCACACCGGGTGTTGATTGAGACAAGTGAAACCCGCCACCAATCCCGGGGAAAGGGGCTTGGGTACTATATGGTATTCCGGGAATACATTGAAACTCTATATAGATGGCGATGAAGGGTATCTCATCGGGGCTCGATGCTATATTGCTCGGGGATTACTTAAGTTGAAAGTTTAAGTTTTGCTTTAGGCCTTTTCAGCATTATTCATGAGCAAATGAAAATATAAGTAATCAACAGTAAAACGAAATGCTTTTAACGTTTCATCAACAAATAGATACATCATGCATATCATAGAATATATGTGAGTTATAATTTATATGTTCGATGTTTGTTCCCTATTGAGCTAGGATGTAGCTCACCCTATAGACTATCGTGAGGTCCACTATTAGCAACCTGTCGGCGGCTTGAGAGGCCGATCCCGTGAGTCGGATCTTGCGGCCGAGAAGTTGGAGCCACCTCCAGAGGACTTCTTCTAGAGGACTCCGTTGTGCCACTTTGAGGGATTTTACAGAGAGTTTTGTACGGCTTGGTATGTCAAGCCTTGATTTTGTTAAAACCATGTATATAAGGTTTTGGATTATTCTTTTGGGGCGAACCATCCGTGATGATTTCTATCATCGAAGGTTGCTAAACGTTCTCCATTCATGTAGAGGCATGAGGGTAGAACTGTCTTTTGGAAAGTTAATTAATATAGATTTAAATTCCGCAATTTCATTTATAGTACTTTTGATGCTTGATATACCAGTGTTCCGTGCTTAGCTAAGGGCACGGTCAAGATGATCGTGCTGATGGCACGGGTTTCGGGGTGCCGAATTCCGGGCTGTCACAGTTGGTATCAAAGCTATTTTCTTTTAGCAATTCTGACAAGGGTTCTTTCATCAGAACATAGGGGCTTCTGCTAACGAAACTTTAGTTTCAAATGCACCATAAATGTCACTAGAGGAGAGGCCGCCAAGGGAGGCCATCAAAGGAGTTTCGCGTGAGTGGAGATGATTTCATCTCTCCTACCAATAGAGTGCCTTTAGGAGTCTTTGAGGCCCCGAGCGATAGTGAGCGACATGAGGAAGAGGATCGAGATCATCAGGATCAAGATCTGAGAGAGCAAGAAAGATTGAGAGAAAGACAAGAAGATAGAGAGGAGCGACAAAGGATGATGCACACTATGGAGACTATGGCAGCTGCCATGGCACAACAAGCCGCATCCTTTGCAGCTCATGCATCAAGAGAACAGCAGCCACCTACACCACCTGTAGGATCTGCGTTGCCTGTGCCCTCATCATTTACAGAATTTAGGAGGATGAGACCTCCTTCATTTTCTGGGCAGGCAGACACTATGGCCGCTGAGAATTGGTTGATGGAGATGGAAAAGGTCTTTAGCGTGCTAACTTGCATGGAAGACGAGAGTGTAAGATGGGCAGCTTACATGTTGGATGGGGAGGCTGGGCCTTGGTGGAAGTCTGTGATACGGACTCGGGCTCAGGAGACCCCAGAATTGCCTTGGACTTTGGAGGAGTTTGTTGAGGAGTTCAACAAACAATATTTTCCAGCAGTGGTGAGGAACCAGCTTGAGATACAATTTTTACAATTAGTGCAAGGGAGAATGATGTGAGGGAATATGGGGTAGAGTTTCACGACTTGCCCGTTTTGGTTCGATTACGCCGCTTCTGAAGTGATGAAGTCCAAGAGGTTTCTGCAAGGTTTGCAGCCTCAGGTTAGATGAGGCGTAGCTCCATTTCACCTGAGGACCTATGAAGAGGTCATGAGCAAGGCGTTGGTCGAGAAGAGGAGAACAATAATAGATATCGACAGAGGGAGCAGGAGAGAGGAGGAAATGAACAAGGAAGAACGGCGCATAATGAACCGGTGAACAAAAAGCCGAGATTCATGGGCCAGAGTCAGAGACCACAGTTTCAGGGAGGTTTCGGAAGACCGGCGCAACAGCAACAACAAAAACACCAACAGTGGTTACCATTACTTGCATCGGGAGACCTATTCGCTATGAGAGCCCCGCCATGTCTCTGGCGCCCGTTACTCGGGGTTCTCAGACTTTGCTTTCTTCCGCACCTCGGAGACTTGCAAAGTGTGGCAAGCCTCATAGGGGATGGACCATGATTGGGAACTAGGGCTGTTTCCGATGTGGCAAGGTGGGCCACTTGATCAAGGATTGCCCAGAGCAGATAAAAGAAAGACGGTTTGATTTGACCACGACCAATTCAAGCAAGGAAAGCAGTCGTTGAGAGAGAAACTATCGATCCCAAGGTGAGATTTTCTTTTAAAATTAAAGAAAAATTTTCATTTCATTAAAACTTTAGATAGAGAAGGAGCATACATTAGGAATCGAATAGATTATTTTTCTTTTGTATCTGACGGTATATAAATTGAGGTGTAAATTGATGTGTAAATTATTGTATGTGTATGTATACTATAGGTACTCTAAATATATATGAAAAGGATGCTTGGTGGATATGACGCTGAGTGTTGATAGACCGGGTCTACCCACTCATTCGTCACTCCACGTTTGTGAAGAAGATGAAGATTGTCCCGACGTTGGATTTCGTCCTATCGTGTCTATTCCATTTGGAGAGTTAGTAGACACGGAGTTAGCTTGCAAATCCATCATCGTAGTTCAAGATTTGAGGTGCATGAACTAGAAGCAAAGTCGACATCTTAGACATGCAAGGGTTTGATGTGATCCTTGGCATGGACCGGTTATAAAGACATTGTGCAACCGTCGATTGCAAGAACAAGGTAGTTATTTTCGACCCAACACAAGAAGATCATTTCGGTTTCAAGGAGTAAGGTCATCATCATCACCGATCTCGTGAAGAAGGGCGAAAATGATCGAGAAAGGTGCGATGGATACTTAGCTTTCTTAAAGGAGGACAAGGAAGAAAAGAATGTCATTTCTGAGATAGCAGTTGTGCGAGACTTCGCTGACGTGTTTCCAGAAGAGTTGCCTGGATTACCTCCAGAAAGAGAAGTAGAATTCGCCATTGACTTAGCACCAGGAACGGAGCCTATTTCAAAAGCACCTTATAGAATGGCTCCCGCTGAGTTAAAGGAGTTGAAGGAACAACTACAAGAGCTTATGGACAAGGGGTTTGTTAGACCAAGCGTGTCTCCATGGGGAGCACCGGTCTTGTTTGTCAAGAAGAAAGATGGGTCAATGCGGCTATGCATTGACTATCGGCAATTGAACAAACTCACTGTGAAGAACCGCTACCCTTTGCCTAGAATAGACGATCTATTCGACCAACTGCAAGGAGTAAGGTATTTTTCCAAGATCGACCTGAGATCTGGGTATCATCAGTTGCGAGTCAAGGCAGAGGACATTCAGAAGACAGCTTTCCGGACACGGTATGGACACTATGAATTCCTTGTGATGCCGTTTGGATTAACGAATGCTCCGGCGTCGTTTTTGGATCTGATGAACCGAGTGTTTAAACCACACTTGGACTCCTGCGTCGTAGTATTTGTTGATGATATACTGATATACTCCAAATCCAAGACAGAACACGAAGAACATTTGAGGATTGCTCTACAGACACTACGTGAACACCAATTGTACGCCAAACTCAGCAAATGTGAGTTTTGGTTGGAAGAAGTTAACTTTTTGGGACATGTCGTCTCAAAGCATGGTATCACTGTAGATCCAGCAAAGATAGAAGCAGTAGTTAAATGGGAGCAACCAAAGACAGTGACCGATGTCCGAAGTTTTCTGGGCTTAGCAGGCTATTATCGACGTTTCGTTGAGGGGTTTTCAAAGATATCGGGACCTCTCACAAAGCTGACACGAAAAGATTCAAGGTTTGAGTGGAGTGAGGCATGTGAGAAGAGTTTCCAAGAACTCAAAACGAGACTCACTTGCTCATGTTAGCAATTCCTTCGGCAAAGGAGGATACGCCCGTGTCAATGACGCGTTGGCCTTGGTTGTGTGCTCACCGACCACAAGAAGGTGATAGCTTACGAATGAAGACAGTTGAAGGAACACGAGAAAAATTACCCGACTCATGACTTGGAACTAGCAGCAGTCATTTTTGCGCTGAAGATTTGGAGACATTACTTGTATGGTGAGACATTTGAAATTTTCACCGATCATAAGAGCCTCCGATACTTGTTTACACAGAAAGAGCTCAACATGAGACAGCGCAGATGGATGGAATTCCTCAAGGATTACGATTGCTCTATACAATACCATCCAGGCAAGGCGAATGTAGTAGCCGATGCATTGAGTCGAAAAGGTTCAGCTCAGTTAGCTTCTTTGATTTTGGGTATGCACCGATGGAAATTATTGGAAGACTTGGCAACCTATGATGCGAACATTGAGTCAAAGGACACTGGATCCTTTTTGGCTAACATATCAGTAAAGCCAGTGATATTTGAGCATATCCACGATCTACAGATGAAAGATCCAGCATTAACAAAGATTCATCAAGACGTGAGTGAAGGCATTAGGTCGGACTTCTCAGTAAAAGAAGATGGTTCTTTATTGTTCAAGGGCCGTCTCTGCATTCCGGACAATGCCGACCTAAGACGAACGATTCTTGATGAGGCCCATAAGTCAAATTATGCTATCCACCCTGGTAGCACCAAAATGTACCAAGATTTGAAAAAGAATTTCTGGTGGAGAGGACTGAAACAAGACGTGGCCGAGTATGTGTCACAGTGTTTGACTTGTCAGCAAGTGAAGGTTGATCATAGACATCCTGCGGGACTATTGCAACCTTTACCAATACCAGAATGGAAGTGGGAATCGATCTCGATGGATTTCATTGTTGGATTACCCCGTACTGCCAAGAGACACAATGCCATTTGGGTCGTCGTAGACCGATTGACCAAATCAGCGCACTTTTTGCCGTACAATACCACATATACAGCAGGAAGATTGGCAGACCTATACATGAAGGAGATTGTAAGATTACACGGGATTCCAAGCAGCATAGTTTCAGATCGTGATCCACTATATACGTCCAAGTTTTGGAAGAAATTTCAAGAAGGAATGGGAACACGACTAGACTTTAGTTCAGCTTTCCATCCTCAAACTGATGGGCAGACAGAGCGAGTAAATCAAGTGATAGAAGACATGCTCAGGGCGTGCATGCTTGATATGCAAGGATACTGGGATGAGTATCTACCGATGCTCGAGTTCGCATACAACAACAGTTTCCAAACGAGCATTGGCATGGCACCGTATGAAGCTCTGTATGGACGACGATGCAAGTCACCTCTAAATTGGGAGGAAACAGGTGAGAAATTTGTATTAGGACCAAAATTACTTGAAGATAACGCTACCGTCGTTCGAATTATCAGAGAAAGGTTGAAGACAGCACAGAGTTGACAGAAAAGTTACGCCGATATGAAGCGGACTAGTGTTGACTACAAAGTGGGCGAGCACGTGTTTGTAAAGGTGTCACCTATGAAAGGTGTAATGAGATTTGGCAAGAGAGGGAAGTTAAGTCCACGTTATGTTGGACCGTTCGAAATTTTGGGACGAGTAGGTGAAGTTGCATATCGCGTTGGTTTACCACCGCTATTTGATCGAGTGCATAATGTTTTCCACATATCGATGCTCAGAAAGTACGTGAATGATCCGTCTCATGTATTAGGAAAGCAACCTATAGAGATGTGTGAGGACATGAGCATGATAGAGGAACCAGTGGAGATTTTGGATCGAAAAGAACAAGTACTGCGCACTAAAGTGATTCCCTTAGTGCTTGTTCGGTGGAACAATCATCCAAAAGAAGAGGCTACTTGGGAACGAGAGGCCGAAGTGAAGGAACAATATCCAGCCTTGTTTCCAACAACGTGAGAATTCAATGTAAACCGCAACCACGTTTGTGAAATCTCCACTATACTTGTACTTCAATGGAAATTTGATCCAATCTGTCGTAAATTGTCAAATGTAGTAAAAGAACCAAAGAAATTGACAATCTACACAATTTGGGCAAAACCGATTAATCGAATTTCAAATCGATTAATCGATTTGGAATTTCGATTAATCGATTTTGTTCGATTAGTCGACTGACATGTATCAGTGACTGGAAATTGAAAGGAGAGTGAGATTATACATAGAAGACCAATTTCGATTGATCGAATTGAAAATTCGATTAATCGATTTGAAATCGACTAATCGATTTTGGAAAATTCGATTAATCGAATTATATTTCGATTAATCTATTTACTAAAGGGACTTACAAAAAATTTGAAATCAAATGGATGATTTCGATTAATCGAAGTGGGTTTCGATTAATCGATTTTGAAATTTCGATTAATCGAAATGGGTTCGATTACTCGAAAATTTTAAGAAATTCTGGAAATTTAGAAGTTATAGCCCGATTTCGATTAATCGAAACTAAATTCGATTAATCGATTTTGGAATTTCGATTAATCGAAATGGATTTCGATTAATCGACTGGCTCGCGCCAGCGAGCTCAAAAATTTAAAGTTTTAAACAGACACGATTTCGATTAATCGAAATGGTTTCGATTAATCGAATTTGACTTTCGATTAATCGATTTGGGAAATCGATTAATCGATTTTAAGCGGTTTAACCTAGTTCGAAATCTCGATTAATCGATTCTGGATTTCGATTAATCGAGCCGAGGCCTATATATTGGAAATTAGGGGTTTTTCTTGCCATTCGAAATTTTTGAACTCTCGAGTGTTTGGCGCTTCATCTCCCCCTTCTTCTCCAACCAACCGAGCGATTTAGGGTTTGGGTTTTCCGCCGATTCGCATCCGAAATCGCCCGCATTCGCCACCGAAGCCTAAGGTAAACCCTAGGCTCAAGTATATTCTTCAATTTCAAGTCGAAAACCCTAGTTTTTACCGGATATTTCGTCAAAATGCCGCCCAAAACCTGTTTGTCTTCGAAGAAAGCAACCTCCAAGTTGCCGGTTAGGCGTAAGAACGCCGCACCACCACCACCTACCCCATCGCCGGTGAGGACTCCATCACCGTCGGAATCGGAGACCACCTCCGATTCGACGAGCGATCTGTGAGTCTTCCCCAATCCACCCCATGCCACCACCCACCTGGCGCCGAGCAACCAAACGAGTGGTGGGCAGCCAAGACCTTTGAGGTCGAATATACCATCGACCCTACCCTTTTCACCGATCCCGAAGTACCGGGCGAGACCCAATGGGCTCAAAACTACATAAACAATGCCGGTCTCGGCAATCTCCTCAAACCAATCCGGGGTTCCTACTACCCTAGATTGGTGAGATTATTCTACCAAGGGTTAACCAATGGCCCTACCGACGACTCTATCATAACCAAGATCGAGGGTCGTCTCTATACGATCACTCGTCGCCACATTCACGAGGTGCTCGAGTGCTACCTCGAGTTCACCCCCGAGACTACCCTATTTCCACCCTTTGTGGAAGACCCCCAATTTGAGGAAGTCATGACCCTCATGACAAATGGCAAGAAGGGGTCGGGCACTTCCATCAAGAGGGTTGATCTTCCACCCTACATGTGGATGCTCGACTCCATAATCAAATGCAACCTTTACCCGATGTGCCACGACACGGAGCGCGTCGACAAAGTGCAACATGCACTTTACGCGGCCTTCTGTGGCCGATGGTTTGATGCTACCAAGGTCATCCTAGAAGGGATGAGGTACATCAAGGGCAAATTAATGAAGGGCAACATGCGGCCCAAGGAGAAGATGCCCTATGCTCGTCTCATATCGAGCATGTTGGAGTGCTACTCCAACGAGCCATCCTACACCATCTCACCTCACGAGGTGAGGGCTACGGATCACGTGAAGACGTTCACAAAGTCTTCATGGACCCGTAGCTACAACCTGCTAAAGTGGACCCTACCAGCTCAAGGGTCCCGCCCAGCCCAGAGCCCCAGCGTAGCACCGCCACCACCCCACCACCTCGGCGGGACCCACTTGAGGGTGGGGCACACCACTGCCAGAGAGCCATCTGTGGAGAGGGTTCCTCACACCACAGCCTCACCGACACCACAGACACTCCGCGCCATGACACCCACCTCATCCTACCGCCGTGTGCCCTCCATCCGGTCATACCATCGCGGACGTGTTGGCTCGTATGGAAGCCAACAACGAGAGGATGAACCGGAGGATGGACTTCTTGATGTTCCACACCCTCCGCTACATTTACCCGACGGACTACCACCGCTACCTCGCCCAGGAGGAGGAGTGGACCGCTGGACGCACTGCCTTCCACAGAGGACCCGTCTTTCCTTCCACCACTACAGACGCGGTTCCCTCCACATCCACATCCGCTCCGCCGACAGAGACCCTTCCACATGACAGAAGCCCAGCTCCTGCAGACCCACCCGTCACTGCAGCACCGGACCAGCCTAGCGAGGGGCCTGCATGAGTTTTATTTGTATTTTTGTATCAGTCATGTTTTGTATAGACGTATATCTTGTACGCCAACTCATATGGCGCCTTGTAAAATTTTACTATATTAATAGAAATTCAACTTTTTGTGTAATTGTTTCTCTTTTTTTGTTGTTACAACTTTACTTCCATGTTTATAAGTGTGAATGTGTGACTACTTGAGTGCGTCTCACTAAATTGGACTACCTCACCTGAGCGTGTGGGGAGAGAGAGACCTAGAGCGAGATAAACCTTGGGTTATTTTCGAGGACGAAAATTCCCAAGGTGGGGAGGATGTAATAGCCCGAAAAATCTCGTTGAACTATGACCTCGGGATTCGTGTCCGATTGGTCTTAGGTTTGACCATGAGATAGTTCCTTGATGAACTTGGGGTGAGGTGAGCGGATGTGATGTGTGAACCAGTGTAGAAGAGTGGAGAGATAGAGGAGTGTGTAGAGTTGCATACACTGATGGGTGTGTATGTGCTCCACACCGAGAAAAGAGATAAGATAAAAAGGGTTGAAAACCCTAACTTTCATGTTTTGGTGGTTGAGAGAAGTAAAGAGAGAGAGATGAGTAAGAGAGGAGTTATTGTGGGTGATTGGAAGAAGGATTCAAGCATTAAAGAGGCCGGATTTGACGCAAGGAATCCGTTAGAAACCAAAGCTGGAACCCTAGCCTTCCAACCATTTGATTTGAAATCAACTTGAGATCTATTTAAGGTAAAATTTTTGTAAATAAGATGCATAGATTATAGGGGTTAAGTTGCAGTTAAATGTGGGTTAAATCATAGGATAATGGCTTAGAAAAATAGAAGAAAAAAGTATGGAAAAAGATTGGGAAGAATAGCTTGAAAGGGGCTGAATCTGACAATTTCGACTAATCGAAAGTGGGTTACGATTAATCGAAATTGGCCAGGAAGTTGAAAGGTCTGAGGACCCCGATTTCGATTAATCGAATTTGATTTCGATTAATCGACCTCGGATTTCGATTAATCGATTTGGGGATCGATTAATCGACTGAGAACCTCCAGTGGACCCCAGGGGTTAAAGGAAATGACTTGAGGAAAAATCGACTAATCGAAATGGGATTTGATTAATCGATTTTGTTTTCGATGTCGATTTGGAATCGATTAATCAACTTGTGAAACTTCATTTGATTCGAGGGACTACTTTACGAAAAGAAGGATTTCGATTAATCGAAATTGGACTCGATTAATCGAATGAAAACTCGACTGTTCGAACAGAAATTTTGCTTTGCGAAAAGAGGAATTTCGATTAATCGAAATTGGATTCGATTAATCGAATGAAAACTCATTATTCAGGGAATGGACTTTGTGAAAAGGAGAATTTCGATTAATCGAAATTGCTTCGATTAATCGATATTGACCTTCGATTAATCGATTTTGGAAATCGATTAATCGAATCAGATTCGATTAATCGATTTTGGAATTCGATTAATCGACTGTAGTAAACTATGTTGACTTTTAGTTTGACTTTAAGATTCTTGGGGGATCTTATACCTTCTTTATTGCATCCTTTGCGATGTGTTTTACCTGTTATGTGGTACCATAGGTGGTACGTGTGGACTAGTGCACAAGGAGCCACGTGGAACCTTGATGCATTGATCAAGTGAAGACTGGAGGTAGGGAACACCTTGAACATGTACCTTATTTTACAAGAGCATGTATGTAGTGATATAAATTTCCATTCAAATATTTTTACTGCTTAAAGAATTGTGAAAAGTGTGTGTGTGTGATATTCATAAGACTAAACTAATGAGCCATCCCCAGGGGATGAAGAAGTAAAGAGATAAGAGCATCAGGTGTGATGCAAGTAAATGGATACATCCCAGGGATGTATCCAAGGATTGAATCATGTTTGATAGGGCCTAACTGATATAAAATAGCACACTTACACGGTGAATAACTATATGTAACGATATTTTTATTATTTGAGGTTTGATAGGTTACCCCAGGCGTGGCGGGATATCCACTGACACGGCGGGATACCCGTGGCCGTCTGGTGTAAACCGTAGGCCAAGTGAGGCTTATCCGTACATAGTAAGCACACCCCAGGGGTGTTGATTGAGACAAGTGAAACTCCGCCACCAATCCCCAGGGGAAAGGGGCTTGGGTACTATATGGTATTCCCAGGGAATACATTGAAACTGTCTATATAGATGACGATGAAGGGTATCTCATCGGGGCTCGATGCTATATTGCTCGGGGATTACTTAAGTTGAAAGTTTAAGTTTTGCTTTAGGCCTTTTCAGCATTATTCATGAGCAAATGAAAATATAAGTAATCAACAGTAAAACGAAATGCTTTTTAACTGTTTCATCAACAACTGCATAGATACATCATGCATGACATATCATAGAATATATGTGAGTTATAATTTATATGTTCAGCAGTGTTTGTTCCCTATTGAGCTAGGATGTAGCTCACCCTATAGACTATACGTCGCAGGTCCACTATTAGCAACTGCCGCGGCTTCAGGAGACGCTGATCCCGGCGAGTCGGATCTTGCGGCCGGTGACGAGTTGGAGCCACCTCCAGAGGACTTCTTCTAGAGGACTCCGTTGTGCCACTTTGAGGGATTTTACAGAGAGTTTTTGTACGGCTTGGTATGTCAAGCCTTGATTTTGTTAAAACCATGTATATAAGGTTTTGGATTATTCTTTTGGGACGAACCATCCGTGATGATTTCTATCATCGATGGTTCGGATCGGTTCTCCATTCATGTAGAGGCATGAGGGTAGAACTGTCTTTTGGAAAGTTAATTAATATAGATTTAAATTCCGCAATTTCATTTATAGTACCTTTGATGCTTGATATACCAGTGTTCCGTGCTTAGCTAAGGGCACGGTCAAGATGATCGTGCTGATGGCACGGGTTTCGGGGTGCCGAATTCCGGGCTGTCACAACCCCCCTTTCATTTTCAAGGAATATAATATTATCTCTATCATTATCTTGTTATCCCATCATTTGGGATTAGCTTTGCAAGTCCAATTTCTCCATTCAATTCAGTCTAAAGCTAAAATTAATACTATTTTGCAATCCTTCATGTCGCTGCTCACCACTTCCCTCAAGAATTTATTGGTCTTTCCCTTGTGCGATATTTCCTTGTGCTTGCATCATTTCAATGCTTCAGGAAGGTATTGTTTCAGGTTTCCAATAGACATACCCAAGGAATCTCAAATGGCATTCCTTATTTTTATGTTTTACTGGAGTCACCCATTAACTTACTATTATGTATTTCTTAATTCTTATTCTCTTATTTCTCCCGGCATCGACCTCAGCATACACATATTGACCACATTTACTTTATCTTCTTGTTGCCTCTTTGTATCGTATCCGGTATCCGGTATCCGGTATCCCACATCATATGATAATGCAGGTCTTAAGGTTGCTTCGTAAAAAAATGTTCAAATGAAGATGGCATTTTTTGATCATACAAATGCCACTCGCCTGTATCCACTTCGTTGTATTGATGTCCTTTAAGACATCCTCTTCAAACCACTCGTCCAATAGAATGGAGAGCTTAAAAATCAAGGAAGTTCATTTTAGGGTACGATATGTGCTTCCATGTGGCACACTACAATTGGGTAACTGCCCATTTGGAAACTATCTGACATTGTAGGCACCTTCTTTGGAGGAGAAATAAGTGTATGTGGACTTCGAAATTTGAAGTCAAGTTTACTTATTTCCCACTACAAATCTTAACAACTCTGCTAGCATGAGCCTATGCTCAAGTTTGGTGTTTCAGTCAACTAAGCCTAAGTTTAGGGATGCCCGCTTCCAAGTGGCACATCACTTTCAGATAACCATCTAACATTCTAGGCACCTCCTTTGGAGAAGAAATAAGTGTATGTGGACTTCGAAATTTGAAGTCAGGTTTACTTATTTCCCACTACAAATCTTAACAACTCTGCTAGCATGAGCCTATGCTCAAGTTTGATGTTTCAATCAGCTAAGCCTAATTTTAGGGATGCCCGCATCCAAGTGCCACATCACTATCAGATAACTGTCTAACATTGTAGGTACATCCTTTGGAGAAGAAATAAGTGTATGTGGACTTCGAAATTTGAAGTCAGGTTTACTTATTTCCCACTACAAATCTTAACAACTATGCTAGCATGAGCCTATGCTCAAGTTTGGTATTTCAATCAGCTAAGCCTAATTTTAGGGATGCCCACATCCAAGTGCCACATCACTATCAGATAACCGTCTAACATTGTAGGTACATCCTTTGGAGAAGAAATAAGTGTATGTGGACTTCGAAATTTGAAGTCAAGTTTACTTATTTCCCACTACAAATCTTAACAACTCTGCTAGCATGAGCCTATGCTCAAGTTTGGTGTTTCAATCAGCTAAGCCTAATTTTAGGGATGCCCACTTCCAAGTGGCTCATCACTAGTAGATAACCCCCTATAAGGAATATATAATGGGCATCGCCTTTGGAGAAGAAGATATAGGAGCAATCGAATTTTGACCCCAGTTCGATTTTTTTTCAACTAAAGATCTTACCAACTTTGCTAGCATGAATTGTTAAATAAAAAATAAATAAAATACTAAAGCCATTTTTGAAGGGTGATGTTGCATGCTGGAAGCCTCTATGGGGAATGCCCAATTGACATTATAAATTGGGTATGAACTGTGAAGTGTGAACCCTTTTGGTTACAAAAACTAAAATGTTGAACACAATGAGAGATAAATGAGAAGAATGTACAGAATTTTTTTTTTAAAATGTAATTTTTATAACACAAAACTATGACATGAATATATACGTATATATTAAATATAAAATTTATCAAGTGGTATGGTTGATAAAGAGTACTTCTGTGTCGCCCATCCAAAATTTTGATATGCATCATCTGACATGTATTGTAACAGTAACTATTTTAATCTCATGTCTAGTGTATAAATGAATGTATTAATTGCATCATTGGACAACCTATACTTATTCATTTTTGAAACGATGAAGCCAAAAAGGTACCTTATCAAAGCGGCAAGCCTCGAGTGCAGATATTGTTGAAGCAACCCCATCAACAATCAAATGGCTTGAATGAGATGCCAATGCACAAAGAGTATCAGCAGCTGCCTTACGGGTAGCCCAATCGCTACTCTCAAGACACTTATGGTGTGATTGCTCCTACTTGCATCATGTTCAAACTATAGGTCATCTTACTTTTGTAGGTTGCAACTACACAAAAAATTACAGTATGTTCTTCATACATGCTAGAATAATCTCCTTTTCCTCATCATTTTTCATGAACTACAGAGGAAAAAATCTTTGAAGAAATGGGATGAAATATGACAAGAGTAGAGCAATTTGGATGGACTGTGGAATAGTTATGTAGAACCTGAATGCAAATTGTATTATGGACATGAAATATCACACAATCTTAGCACAGGACTACCGTTTATTACTAACCGTACGAAGAAATCTGCAACTCCATGAACGGAGTGGGAATTGCATATTCGAAAACCAAATTGGTAAGGGAGTTCCAAAACGTGCAGTCAAAACCAGATACATAGAGATCAAGAATTTCCTTACATTTCCTAATAAAATTGAAAATGGATAAGAATTAGCAGAAGAATAAAATTTTAGAGAGGGCTAGGAACTATAGACATGGTGGGTTGAGGTTGGTTATAGCTTAAAGCCATACACTACTGAAAATCAAATCTTTTTGGAACTCAACCGTGCTCTTTGACTACGTAACAAACATTTCAGTTGACCAAAAAACTATTAAGGCTGCCAACCCAAAATGCTTAAGAAAAAAAGAGCTCAAGAACATTTTTACAACTATGATCCATCCATACTCCTTACAGTTCTGAAGATCATACTACATAGAAAATTTACAATAAGTTAGTCATACAGTCAAACAAGCAATTCCTATTCATGCTTACCAGATTATCTACTAAAATCACAATCATCAATACACACACATTGAAATAAAACAAGCCAGTGTCACTCAATTCATTTACTTATATTTTTCCAAAAAAAGGCACGTTTCCCTAATGCAGAGAAGTATAAAGTCAGTGGATGTTGCTGAAAATAACATAAAGGATAACCTCGAATAACTGTAAAAATAGCATTTTCAATTGAAAAAGTATCCCCAACTGAATCCAAAATTGACTTTCCCATTCCATTTCTTGTGCCTACATTCAAATTGTTAATTTAAAAAAAATAATCAAATAAATAGGGCAAAAAATTGTTACCCAACTACTAATCCCCATCTTGAGTTAAAAATAAACAAGGTCATATTGAGGAAAACAAGAAAACATTTTGATTAAAAGGATTAAGTGAGATAGCGGAGAGAGAAATAACCATGTGACAAGGAGAGTAGCATTTTAACTCAAAGTCATTTTTTGTTTTATTGAAGCAATGCATTTAGGTTACATAATCTCATCCCAGTCCTAGGTCTACTGATCAAACTTAGAAGTGGGTATTTTCCGAATTGAAAATCAGACCATCAAACAAATACAAACTCTCTTTTTAAGTAAAAGAACCATAAAAATTACATAACCTATAAATACTTCAAAATCACATTAAAAAATACATAACCTGTAAATTATTCTTTAAACATTTAGAGAATTATAAAGCCCACCAAAGGCCATTCATAAAATACTACACATTCATGCATGTGTTATTAGAGTTTGGTGCCAAACTATAAGTGTAGCGGCATAAAGCATTCAACGTCATTCATAAATGATGATTTTTCTACTCAAAGAAGAACAGAAGATGACAGATGCTACACATGCTTGCTAATATCATAGACTTTGGTTCTAAACTAGGAGTTTAGGAGTGTAAACCATTCAACTTCACTCATAAAAAAAATGATTTTTCTCAAAGAAAAACATAAGCTTTGATTTCTTACCCTTCTTACTCATAACCGATATCTGGTAATGTAACAACCCGGATTTTCGAAATCTAATTTTGTGGTGTTAGATGTGTTGTACACCATACACAATGTTAGTGCTCCACACCGGAACCTAATCTATTTGAGGAAAACTCTATTTAAGACTAAGATACCGACAACTCTTTCACATTTCTTCTTTTTGAGAAAACCCTAGCCATCTCTTCTCTCTTCTTTTTCTTAAAAACCCTAGCCATCACTACTCCTCTACTCACCCTTTTCTAAAAAACTCCCTAATCTCTTTTCCAAAAATCTTTGGTGTGTTCTTCCACAAAAAATACTATGTGTTATTTTTTCGCCGTCAAGATCAAAGAGGAAGAAGAAGGCAAAATCGTGGACTGGCCATCACATGGACGCCGATCTCTATCACCTTAATCGTCATAGATTTGTCAATCACGCTTCAAGAGATGGGTACCCGTCAATCCATCTCGTACTTCTCAGATCCCGTCACGTGGGATACATTCAATCGCGTATCGACGGGCTATTAAAATGAATCTAGATTTGTTTTTCTTATAAAATTACTTTTAAGATTGAAATAATGGTTAATCTTAATTTAATATTATTTTAATTATTTTATGTTTTCTGTTTTGGGTTTAATTTTTCGAAACCCTAAACTGTTCAAAATCCCGATAGTCGATCGATCGATTAACACTTTCGATTAATCGATTGATTCGGAACAGTGTCAGAAGCCCTCTACTAATTTATATAGTCTCTCTGTAGGTTATATAGTCGATCGATTGACTTCTATGCTCGATCGATCGATTCTGGGCTAAATTAATTAAAAATCCAAACCGCGTACCTCATTAACTAATTTTATCACCTTATGTCGATCGAACGAACCTCATGCTCGATCAATCAACCCATCCATCAAACACTGTGTTGGTTGCATGTGGTTATAAGTGTAATGATTGTTTTTTTTTATAAAGGCCATTTGAATGTTTAAAGTATCCCTTGGATACATATTATACTATATTAAAAGGAAAAAGTGGATATGGGTTATTAATGTAAAAACCAACTTACATCATACAATTTACATTATAATAATGATATATTACTACATAAAACAAAAAGGTTAATCAAGTACCTCTTTTTTTAATAGAATAACATGCCACAATGTAATATATAATATTGTTATATTGGGAAAGTGTTATTCAGGCATCAAATTGACTCCCCATCTCAAGCTTTTGTGTTTCGATCCATCGACCTTATGCTCGATCGATCGATACACTCAATTTCTGTACTTTTATGTTCAGGCGTGAGAAATTTAAACTACTCTTCATGAAACTAATAAAATAATATACAATTTACATTATATTACCTATACATTCTTAGATAAGACATCTCACACTCAAGTGATGTGTTATTATATACATATAATTTATATTTTAATGATTATTTTATTCTATTTAAAACTATGGTACTCAAGTACCTTATTAATTATTTTAATATTATACTTGGTTGCTCTAAAGGTTGGGCACGTTCCGAATTCATTAACTTTTTCATCGATCGACCCTATGCCCGATCAATCGATTCTGACTAGAATTGTGTAACTTATATTATATTCTGATTGATCGATTCTAAAACCGATCAATCGATTTGTGTTCGAACAGGTAGCTTTTATTAATATTACTTTTATCTTGTGACTTCACTTGCAGGACCAAAACTTAACGCACTTTAATTACTCGATGTTTTGATCGATGGTCGTGATGTACTCCACTTTAAATTGTATTGCCTTTAATTTGAGTATTTAATTATAGTACACTATATATGTAGTATTTTATCGCTTCAACGTGACTACTTCGATAACATGAAGTATTAGAAATTTGATGCCTCGTGAAAATCAAACTCTGACCTTCACATTATCAAAATTACACTTATTACTATCCTATTCTATATTGTATTGAGATAAGGTGCAAATAAATATATGCATAAAAATAGTAAATGTTGATGTAAATATTTCTGTACACATGATATTTTTGTGTTTTCATCTTGATCACATTATATGAGTTATGGGTAAGTTAGATCATATGTACGCGAGTGTATGAGATCATGCCTATGTTTGGGTGTGGTGATTCACTAAGATGGTATCGAAACGAGGAATACAATGTATTCACGTGTCTTACAACTCATGGTGGTATGGGACATCAAGACAAATAGGGTGAGTGTGAATTCAGTGTAACATCATATACGGTGACCCTATCACCCTGAGTTTTAATATGAGAGGATAAGATATGAGACATGATACGAGATTTGGGCCTTGGGCCTTAGTTATAGTGAGATCTCTTTATGGTCACGTGAATCTTAGAATGTAGGTGTTCATATACGGATGCAACCCCTCTATGATAGTTTGGAACCTCGATGGTAACGAGATCTCCTTACTGTCACATAAAGTATATCCAAGTTATTACAAAACCCTTTCCTTAGAAAGTGTGATTTAGTGGAGTTATCCCACTATAGCTCGTCCTTGAGTTTAGTGGTAAGGGTATGATAGGATGTGAGTCTGTAAGATAAGTTATGATATAAGTATGATAATAAGGCTAGTATAAGATTAAGAATTTAAGTCTATATGTTTCGTTGCTTGCATAGCTACCGTAAGGGCAATAACGTCTTACAGCCAAGACAAGTCTCTGGGAGACATTATGAGTATGAGTATGTTTATAAGTTACGTTCGTACATATGTCTCCCCATTAGGCTAGGTAGAGAGTATGAGTAGGATAGGGAGGGCGTTACGTAGCATTATGATATGGTGGTATGATACTATGATGATCCTAATATGATAGCTCGAGTAACGACTCTAACACATGTCGTATAAGATTTATAAGTATGTTAGTTACGCTCATACGATATACATACGTATGTACGAGAATAATATGATGTGGTATGTTATGATATATGGTGAGGTATGTTAGGATATGAGTATCTAGATTATGATCATGCATTTATGTTATGATATAAGTTTTACATTATGTGTATGTTTTGGTTATATTCTCTTTCAGTTAGTTTGAGATACTATATTTATCACTCACTTGATGCATCCACAATGCACCTGAGTAGTATGGGATGGATTAGTGGTGTATCCACTAAGTTTACGTGACTGAGTAAACTCAACCCACGAAAATTTAACAACTGTAGATGATTACATTAGTGTAGTAGACGCTGGCTATTCAGATCCTACTGAAGCCGATTTCGTTGACCACGTGGACGCTGAGTACCAAGAGTCTTGGGAGGGTGATGCCACTGTGTACCAGGAGGACTTTGGTATTGACTTTAAACCCGAGTGCCGGCTATTGATATTTGTGGACTCGGTACTGAGTTTGTTTGATATTATTGTTATTGACACTATGCTTTTTTTTATTAGATTTGTCTCCGACCTATATTTTCCTTTACTAGTGGTTACCTAAATTTTTATCACATTTATTATGTATCCATGACTGCTTTTATATTTCACCTTTATTTATGGCCTTCACGGATTTTGTGAAACCTTATTTGCGCAAGAACTCTGATTATGTATATGTCTGTTTAGCATATCGGGGATGCGTGCGGGTCATAACTCGGAATTCTAAGCCCTCGGGATGGAATAGAATTTTGGGTGGTAACAGGTAGCTTGTCCCAACTGACTTGAGAAAGGTAACTCCTTAGAAAGAGACCTCGCATAGGATGTTGAATCACTTGAATGTCGCGACACATTTCCACTAGATCTTTGAGAACATCCTTAGCAGGGGCCTCCTTTGATTTAATGTACACCGACCCTACTGTGCAGAGCAGATACCTAACAAATCAATAATGTGTATACCAGATACTCGCGAACACTGATTATGTACAATTGGGTCTGAACTGGTGAGATCAAACTTGATGCAAAAAAGATGACAAAACATTTCACAACAAAAAGATAGTTTTATACAGCTAACATACTACAAACCACATTTGTTTATCAATGCATTAACAAAGTCAAAAATAAAATTAGTCATTCTTAACTTGACTCAAATTGTATGTATCATTTTAGCATCAAAGCATCGGAAATAAGCAATACTACATAGATATGTTGGCTATCATTAGTTTCCTTTTATAAAAAATAAAGAACTCTTGGATTACAAACACATAGTAATCAATAACAATCAAGAAAAAAGAATCAAGACTTTGGACACGGTTCTTATAATTATATAACAAAAGTAAAGAGCCCTCAGAGGAGCCTAAGGTTTATTAAAGAAAATAAAATTCACCATCACATAATCCGCATGCAAAATTATTTACTCAACATAATGAGATTGAGATGAAAACATCATACCATTTAAAGATATTAATAATAAACTTAAGAAATGACATATGAATGATGCCCAAAATTGCTGGTTTCATTTATAAATGGTACTTAATACTTGATACTGTGCAGAGCTCATCATCTTATGAAGACAAATTTTGGACAAATGGAGCAACTTGCTACCTCAAAATAGAACGATGCCACGTCTCATTTATTATGTTTCAAATTGATATAAACAAAAGATACCATTGATGACAACTTGAAAGCCACATAATTAACTCAATATTTCGAGATCGAGATGGAAATACCATCAACTGTAAAGATATTGATAGTAAACTTAAGAGTTGGCATGTGAAAGATGCCCAAAAATGTTGGTTTCATTCATAAATGATACTCAATAGCGAGCAGAGCTCATCATCCTCGTAAAGAATGTAAAGAACTATTCAAATTTTGGCCAACTTCGATATATAGATTCAATGAAAAATAGAAAAAGTTTACAAACCTTCTCTTGGGAAATTTATCAAACACTTCATGTATTATATAAAGGAATAAATGATGCCTTTAGTGCATATCACTCTTCTTTGTTCTCTTTTCTACAGGTTTGCAAAGAAGCTAGGCCTGGTGATCAACCACATAATATACTATTTTATCACCCTTAACTTAGTGATGCTAGAACTTAGTTTGCTACTAATAAGTTACTGATGTGCAGATATTAAAAAAAAATAGCAAAAGAGAATCAAAATATTAATATTCATCAAAATAAACTCATAAAGGAATAAAAAGACGATTGAACGAAGAAGACGAATCATCACCTACAGAAAGATGAAAAATCGTACTTTACGATTTTGCGAAATAATTCAAAGGAAGAAGTAGAAAATCGAAATTTAAGATTCTTCAGAAGAAAGTCGTTCAAAGCTAAAGTGAAGTATAATAGAAAGCGATTGATTGTAAAGTAATACAGAATTGTTTTATAGGAAGCTATGGAGAATAGAAAATTGTGATTTACGATTTTACAGAATGAAAGCTTATTGCCGCTGTTGATCACGTGTGAACTTACACCGTCATGAACCAAATTAGAAGATCTCTTAAAGAAGAAGTCTGGTGAATCACGGATATGAGAAGATTGATGAATAAGACTTTTAAAGATCTCTACTGCTGAAAATAAGGAAAACAATCCAAAAGTATATCAACTATCCGAAGAAAGGAAAGATAAAATTAGAATTAGAATTATAATAAGATACTTTTATTTTAGTAATTTCTTTTATTAGAATTTTTGTAAATCAACCCCTTAGGATCTATAAATAAGAGGCCTGGTATAGGAATTAGCCATCAAAGAAATTCCCAACATCAATTGGCAACTGAGGTTGTGTTTTCTTTCGATCATTAGAGTAGTTTAGTTTAGATATCCAAGGTTCCTCGATCATAATTGATGACTGAGATTGAAAGCTGAAAGATTAGAGTAGATATCTATAGTTTCTCAGAAGCAATTGACGACTACGGCTGAGGGGTGAAAGATATAATTTTATTATTTTCTAGTTTAGATTTATTTTATTACAATTTCTTGCTTTATAAACATCTTCAGATTTTGATTTGAATTTGATGACTCAGGTTATTTTATTTTTCATCTTTAATTTTTTAGAATTTGATTGACGCCCAAATTTATGGTAGATTAAAGATTAGTATAAATATATATTGAATGATGCTAGTTTTGATTGACGCCCAAAATCTAGAAGACTGAGATATAGTGTAACGGTATTTTAAATATATAAATATCTGATAGCTGAAGATTGTGATTGACGATCACAATCTAAAGAAGGAGGATTTAGGATTTATTTTTTGCAATTTAGTTTAGGAAATCATTCTTTATTCATATTTCTTAAGTAGTTTAGAATCTTAAAAGATAAATATAAGTTTTCAAAAAATTAATACAGACAGTATAAATCATATCCTCGTGGGAACGATCCTATGCTAGTATTACAATTTCCATTGTGCGCTTTCAATAGGTTAAGACTTAATTAGATCTACATATAAAGAGCATACTATGTTTTTGGCGCCGTTGTTGGGGATAGTGAGTTTTATATTTATATTAGTATAGGAAAACAAGTATTTATCTTTCTCTTTTATATTTATTTATATCTTTAATTTTCTTTGATCACTTCTTAAAACTTTTGCAGGTTTATTCGGAGTGACGAATCAAGGTTTCAACTTTCCCTGATCAGAGAAGCTAGAGGCTCAGATTTGTTTCTCTCCCTGCTTTCTAGAATAAAAATTAAATAAAGTTAAAAACACAAAAATATAGTTTTTCTTTCTGTATGCATCACACTTGATCTCGAGGTCTAGATTTCTTCGAGTGTGATCTGAAAATTGAAAGGACTCTCTTGCGTAATTTAGCAATGAACCGAATTCCCACAAGGGAATCCTTAACTATGGCTGACGATCGTTCAATCAAAGCACATTTCAGCCATGTTGCTCTGACTGCACCCTCCTGTATAGTTTTACCAGAGGTTGCAGCCGGACAGAAGTATGAAATCAAACTCAATACACTTCAAGTTGTACCTGCTTTTCATAGGCTTGATAGAGAGGATCCCTATCAACATTTAAGGGATTTTATAGAACTTTGTACGATGTTACAACTGTCAGCAGCTAATGAGGAATCGATTAAGTTAAGGCTGGTTCCATTCTCTCTCAAGGATAGAGTGAAAGCATGGCTGACTTCACTGCCTGCCAGGAGTATAACCACTTGGGAAGAACTGCAATCCAAATTCTTAAATGAATACTTTCCAATTGATAAAACTAACCAAATTCAACAAGCAATTCAAGATTTCAGGCAGCAGCCTGGAGAATTGTTTCATGAAAGCTGGCAACACATGAAAGACCTATTGAGGAAGTGCCCTCATCATGATGTGTCAAACTGGTCGATAGCACAGAATTTCTATCAAGGATTGACTGAGACTAACCAGTCTACAGTCAATGCAATAAGTGGAGGAGCCTTTATGTTTTAAATTGGCCAACAATCCTGATACTTATTCGAGAAACTGGCCGATAACTCAAAGTACAAACAGTCTCTGCTTAGATCTGATTCTGATATCACTCATTACACCTCGCTTGTGAGGGGTGGACTTTACGATATCAATAAAGATAAAGTAAAGAAATAGGATGATATGAGTGGGAAGGTTTTGGCTCTTGAACAAAAGATCGCAACACTATTGGCTGCCAAATCGAGCACTCCAGACAGACCTTTGGCAAACTGTTCTAATTGCCAAACTAAGACTTATAACGAAAACCCAGAGGTTCCATCATACCAAGAGGTAGTGGAAAATGAGCAAGTAATGGATTTTCAAATGGGAGATTATGGAAACACGTATAATCCAGCGTGGAGGAACCACCCCAGATTTAACTATGGTTCCATAGGAGGAGCACAACTAGCACCATCGGTTGCGCAACCTCGATACCCAAGTTTTCCATTAAAGACCTCAAATGCCTACTATGCAACCCCAATTTGTACCACAGAGCAATGCACCTGATGCCACAGCTGTTCAAATCCTCTGAGATTTATAGCAACAATCGCATCAGCACTCGAAAGATTTACATCAGCTTGCTCAATTCTCTCAAGTGCTCAATTCACATACTCAATCCATCCTGAAGCTAGAAAGCCAGATAGGCAAGCTAGCTTCCCAAGTGGCGAAAAGAGAGAGTGGCCAATTGCCGACACAACCACTCAGCAATCCTAGAGGACAAGTATTCTTGGGGGATATATCAACTCTCCAAAATCAAATATAAAAATCTCATAGATCATCGAGCTACCGAATCATCTATAGCACCCATTGTAAAATATGTAGAATTATTTCTTTTTATTTTAGGTATTACACTATAGCTCAAATCGTTGATAAATGATGGATCGTAATATAACTCCTATTGTATATTATATCAAACAATCGTATAGATTTACTATCGATCGTCATGTCTATTCTATCAGTGAGAGCGTAGTGACTACGATTCAACTGATACAAGGGTTCGAATTTACTATTGTTGAGAGCTAGAGTTGACCAATGACTCTAGGTTAACACACACGTGATGACCGGTTCAGCAAATCATCACTAAGATAGGGCCTACATATTCAAGAGAGGATACGTCGGCCCCATTATCGAACCCTCCATTTTTGCTATCGTTTTCCCTCTATTTTTCAAAATTTTCAACTAAGACAACCGTTTTTGTTTCTTAAAATTTTTCCTTGTATCTCCTGTTTGATTCCAGAAACCCTATTCAAGTTCTAAGCAATATCTTAAAACTAGGGTTTATTGATTACTCAAGATCAAGGTAACAATCTCCATTCTTAAACGAATGAATCTCTACAAATATTTATGAAAGTTAATATGCAAGTAGTGATTTACTAAATAATATTCTCTACATCTTGTAGACAAAGAAATTGCAGTATGTCGAGAGAAACGGGCAAGTGACAGAGGGAGGAAGAAGAAGAGCGAGGTAACAGTTCCGATAACTCCCCAATTATTAACTGTATCGTATGGTCTGCTGCCCTCAAAACTAAATTAAAAGCAGTAGACCCACCCAAAAAGAAATCCAAATCTTTCAGGGTAGTTATCAGATAACTACCTAAAGAAACACATGAGACCGACTCTGTATCTACCCCTGGAAAGGGCATGAAGTTATATAAAGGCAAAAAGCCAGCATCCTTAGCCACGACATTAAATCGGCTCCTCCCTACCTCAATGAAACTCCATATTGTGGGATCCGAAATTGCTGTAGACATTGAGTCTTTGGAAAAATTAGAAATGAGTGGGAAAACCATCAAATATTTTAAGGATGTCGGGCTGTAATATTTCTTAGAACCGGGAGTCACACCAATCTACCCCAGATTGGTGAGGTTGTTTTACAAAAATATGGCCAAAAGTAGCCAGGAACCATCTCTAGTTCTCTCCACCAGTATCGATGGACTACCTATCCAAATTACAAAGGAAATGGTCACCAGGGTAATGCAAGCACCCTTGGAGATATGACAAGTATCCCAGGACAACCCAGAGGCCAACATTTTGAGGATGTCATCCAATACCCTTCCTGATTTTATCCAAATGGCAACAGAGCTGTTAGGAAAACCTCCTTAGGACAGGTCCTTTTCCTTCGAAAAGATTTGGAAACAAAGAGTTTATCACTTCACTTCTTGGATATTTTAATTCATAAGACTATTCACCCCACGAGTCACGAAACACAGAGAATGGCACTTTTTGCCAGAGCATTGTACTTAATGGTGAACCGCTATTGGTTCGATGTGCCCTCTTACCTTTTTGAAGTAATCACCACCATGAGGGAGAAATTGAGTCAAGAAAAATATCAGACGAAGAAGTTGACTTTGCCCTTTGGAGGTGTTATTACAAACTTACTGATGAATGTGGGGTATAGCATAGATCCCAAAGAAAGGATCTACCGAGAGCAGAGGAAAGTTTAACAGTAATAGCCTATAAGAGAACTTTAGGTGTGTTGGTTTATATTTTGTGTCTATGTTCTTATTAATGAAAAAATGGTACAGGTATGGTTGCAATGGATTGAAAACAGCAGCAAAATAAACACACAATCTTGCAAGATCCAAGGCTGTTGTAGTAAGTTTTGATAAGTAAGAGTTTGTCCCACAGGGAGTGATGATCTAAACACAATAATGGAATAGTAAATCTCCAGATCTGCTACAGATCTGGCAACTCTAAACCTAAACTAGAAAGCAAGGTAAAGAGAGGGTATTTTTAGGTTGTCACAAACTAAACTAAAAACAGAAATAAAAACTAAAATAAAAGAAAGGTGGTTAAAGAAAAATGAAGGTGGTTTGAGAAAATAATTAAAAATTGTGGAGAAGTAGGCAGCTATGGGCTAATCTTCACTGCAAAACAGATCAAGAGCTGGATCTGCAGTTGTCCTTCACTTGGCTACAGGCACAAGTGCAAGGTAGAAGAATCCAGCCTAACCCAGAGACATGAACTGATCTTAGGGCTATATTCTGTCCACTTCAATGGTCACAGAATATCTCAGGGACTTTATCCAATCAAGGGGTTAGAGTTGAAACAGTAAAATTATTACAGACACTATGTTTGTAAGGCTACAAGCTCATGCATCCATAAGAGCAAACAATCCATGAAAATTTAGTGAAAACTATAAGAAATTACATATTAAATGGGGCTTTAAAATTAGTTGGTCATTGCTATAAAGAGACTTGCAATGACCTAGCTCTCAAGTCTGCAATCTCTGCAAGACCCCAGATCTATTGACTGAAAATAGTATTGTAAAACAGAGGAGGAGCTGGATCTGCAACAGTCCCTCACTGGGCTACATACACAAGTGCAGGGAAAAAGAATCCAGCTCAACCCTATGATCTGGACTAATCCTAGGATTATATTTTGTCCACTTAAATGGTTACAGAATATCCCATAGATGTGATCCAGTCAAGGATTTAAACTAGAACATGAAAACTATTGCAGCCACTATGTTTGCAAGGCTACAAGCACATGCATCCATAGGTGTATAAAACTCATATAGATCTAAATGATAAACATAAGAAAAATATAGATTAAATAGAGTATTAAAAATAGTTGTTCATTGTTAAAAAGGACTTACAATTACTCTGCCCTCAAGGCTGCAGTCTCTACAAGATTCCAAGACTGCTCACAATGTTATTACAAAACAGATTATAATATCAAAAATAGCCCTATCTGTACAAAGATTTAGCCCAACATTGTTGTTGAGCTAAGGAAAGAAAAAGAAAATCAAAAAGGAAAGAAACTAAACCCTAACCCTAATCCTAAAATGAGCACAGGCTAAGAGTATTCCTGGCTGGTTTTTACAAAACAGCTTATAGCTATATATACAATCCATAAAGCAATAAAATATTTAGGCCAATCAGAAAAAAGGAAAAATCAAAGCATTGGTGGTTGTTGTCGTGACTTATTCTTAGCCTAGTGTTGCCCCGAGTTGTGAGGAACAACTCAGCACATTGGGACATGTGCCCCAGGTGCTGTGGAATTCTAAAAATATCCCTGAAGTTCGAATACAAAAGCTAGAACCCGAGCCTCAAGTGGTTGGAGCTTTAGAATATAAATCTTGAGAGGTTCTCGAGTGGTTGATTTGCTTCAGGTATGCAACTCGAGTGGATGGCTGCAGCTGCTGGACTGGATCATTGTTTCAACAATAAAGTGCTCGAGTGGATCAGTGTTTCAGTAATGCATCTTGTGAGGTTTAGTGGCTTCAGTAAAAATAGCTCGATAGGTTTGATTTGAAGCTTTAAACTGCAGCTTGATAGGTACATTGCTTCAAGCATTCAGCTTGTGTGGTTCAAGCAACAGCTATAATGTACTCGAGATCCTCTCGAGATTGATTTGCTGAAGGTGCATCTACTCAAGAACCACTCGAGATTTAAATGTTGAAGCTGCGATGTGCTCGAGATCCACTCGAGAAGAGATTGCTGAAGCTGTGTTTTGCTTTAACTGCTCGAGGTGCTGGTTTGTTGCACACATGATGTGCCCAAGTTGCTTCCTTCACTGCTCGGTAGGTATAGATCTACTCGAGTAGTTTAATGCAGCAGCTATAAAGTGCTCGAGATTTAAATGCTGAAGCTGATGGTTTGTTTGAGCTGCTCGACAAGTTACTCTTGAAAGCACAAAGCTGCTCGAACTTGGAGTTCTGAGTGTGCAGTGCTGCTTAAGCTGCTCGAGATGTTGGAGTGCTGAGCTGGTGGTTTGTTTGAGCTTCTCAACAAGTTACTCTTTAAAGCACAGAGTTGCTCGAACTTGGAGTTCTGAGTGTGCAGTGCTGCTTAAGCTGCTCGTGATGTTGAAGTGCTAAAGCTGGTTGCTTTTCAGCTGTCCTATATAGTCTGCTGCATCAACACTCCACTGTGGTTGGATCCTGTAACATCTTGAAAATTTTGACTTTAAAGTGTGTACCTCGAGATACGTGTCCAACTTTAAAGAAGTTATTTCTCTTTGGTTTTGGTAGGTGGTTAGGAATTTATAAAGAGAGAGAGAGAGAGAGAGAGGAAGGGAAAGGGAGTAAATGCTAAGGATTTGGTGTGAAATTGCGGATTGAAGCCATACGTGGGCTGTTAATCTCGAAGGCAACATGTGTGAATTCGTGGAATCAAAGCCAACAACCCTAGCTTTCAATCCAAGCCATTGAATCAAGCGTACGTTCCGATTTAAGGTAAGGCTTTACTAATTTAGGATGTGTGTGAAATTTGAGCTTTAAATTAAAGTATAAATGTAGGATTAAAAGAGGGAAGAGGAGAAAAATTAGAGAGAAAAGAAAGCTTAATGAATAGCCCGAAGAGGGCTGTTTTTCTGTCAAAATCGATTGATCGAATTGAGAATCGATTAATTGATTTTTGACAGAAAGCAAATATGGAGACTGTAGCACGAAACCGATTAATCGAATTAAATTCGATTAATCGATTTTTGGTTTTCGATTAATCGATTCCAAATCGATTAATCAACTGGATACTTCCAGTGGCAGGAAAAATCTGACTTTTGAAAAATTGATTAATCGATTTGGGATCGATTAATCGATTTTAGAATTTCGATTAATCGATTTTGAAAATTCGATTAATCGATATTGGGATCGATTAATCGATTTTGACAGTTTTTGTGTGAGTTCTATTTTGGACCTTGGAGTTTTGGGAGGGCCTTGTACCCTTCTTTTATGCATCATTCTTGATGCTTTGTGTATGACATGAAGTACTTTAGGTTGAGCACTTGAATTTGAGCATATAAAGCTACCGTGGACCTTGATGCTTGGGAATTAAAGCACATGAGGTAGGGAATACTTTGAACATATACTTTGATTATGATAACATATATGTAATGATGTGAAAATGCGTATGCATGTGTGAGGGCCTAGAGATATGCTTGTGTTTTTTTAAATTTAGTTAAAGCGTGTGAATTTAAGGTGTGTGTACACTAATGAAGAAATCAGTAACAATATAAATGTGTGACATCCCAGGGATGTATTTCTTTTTATGTGAGCATCTAGGTGATGCAAATGATGTAGACAAGACTTGAACAAAACTTTAAATTATTGTATTTAGCACAACTTCACGGTGAATAATTACATGTATTTTGCATAATTGATTTGAGGTTCGTAGAATACCCCACCGACACGAAGGTATACCCGTGACTAACTCGACAGAATATCCGTGACCGGTACGACGGCCAATCCGTACAAACATGAGATGAAATTACCAAGAGGATAATGAGTATGCAAAATCGTCTCGATGAATGAGACTTTAATTTGTATTTAGTTGAAATATAGTTCAATTGAACGACGATGGTGGGTATTCCATCGGGGCTTGATGCTATATTGCTCGAGGATTATTTAAATTATTTGATTTAAGTTTTAGGACCAATCTTTTGTCTTGTGTGAACAAGGTAAAAACAAGATAAAACGTGTAGAGTAACAGATGCATCCAGTTCATGCTTTCAGTAACTTAAACTATTTTCTAACTATCTTTCATTGATAAATCATGCTTCGTAATGTCATTCAGTTAATTATCTATTGAGCTATGATGTAGCTCACTCCTTCGACTACACGTCATAGGTCCAGTGTTAGTTGCTACTGCTGTTTCGGGAGACATTGATCCGGAGGATTCTAATTATGTGCTTGAGGAAGAATCAGAGCCCCTTCTTGAGGAGTTCTTCTAGAGGACCCTCTGCATACTTTGATTATCTTGTGAGAGAGATTGTACGACTTGGTATGTCCAGCCTTTTGTATCAGATAATATAAATTTTTGTGAGACATTCTTTTGGCGAACCATCTGGGGAGACGACTGTTTTGTCACAAATGGTTCGGATTGGTTCTTTTGCCCATGCAGTGGCATGAGATCAGAACTATCTTTTGGACTATATATTTTTGGCCTTATCTTATAGAACTGGAGATTTAGTTCAATATTAGCTCATTAGTACATATTTTGTTTTCTAGTTGTGTGGATATACCAAATGTTCAGTGCATGTATATGGGGCACGGCCTCGAGGGTCGTGCCAATGGCACAGGTTTCGAGGTGCCAAAATTTGGGCTATTAGAGGTCCACTTTCCTTCTTCCTGCTGGACTTCTAAGGGTCCAAGGCATGCTACATGGCCCACACTGTAGGGACCACCATGGTGCATTCTCTATAATTCCATCAACTCTACAACTTGCCTCTAAATTCTTTCTTCTTGGCTTTCATTAATTGAATTGCTGCACTAAGCTACAGTTTATTGCTATCTATAAAAACACACTTAAAAAGTAATTATTAACTAGCTCAAAGGTCTATTAAAGGCTAGGTTAGGAGGTGAAAAGTGGCATAATTCAAAGATTAACACACCCCCAAACATAATCTTTGCTAGTCCTCGAGTAAAGGAAAAATTAAACAATTATTCTAAGAAATTAAATGCCACTGTTGTAGGGAGCACGGATGCATTTAGGTTATGCATCAAGCCTTTTAAACCCCTAGGTGATCCCTAGTGGAGGAGTACAGCCTCCTGAGGATTTTCAGTGAAGATACCCACAAACTTCCCAATTAAAACAGTTAAGTATAATGCAGCCAATGACAAAACCGATTCTAATAAATAAAACTTCATTCCACACCTATTCTTTAAAACTTAGAGTTGTTTAAAGCAGTAATGCAAATAATTGAATACTCAGATTAGTATGTATTTACATCACCACCAATCAGTTTACATCAAGAATACATTGTGTGAAAATCAGTACTAAGCTTGACATTAATTCAAAAATCAGGTTTTAATATTGCCCAATAAGTTTAAATTTCAGACCCAATTCTCACCAGGGCTATCTCTCAACAATAAAAATCCAAGGTGTTCATATTCTCATCAGCTCAAGATTAGTTACAGACCTCAAATAGGCCTGCAAGCATGAGCATAGGCATTCCTTCTAATTTCTAACATCCTCATGTACTTTTCACCATAGATTAGACATCCCTTTGTCTCCACATGACAGCTCATTTCACTTTGGATCAACAAGGTCTTTTAGATGGGTTGCAATGTGGCTTATGATTGAGGTTTAAAAAGAATAGAAGGGGTAAAAAGGATTCAAAATTGAGAAATCAGCAAGGAGAGGAGGTGGTTCATGACTTCAACTTCTTCATTTCATCACAGCTTCATTTTGTATTTTTCAGATCTGAAGTAGCCAACTTCTTCTCTTCTTTTTACGTTTTTTAGATGAAGTACTTCTCTTGACTTCTTTTTCTTTTTTTCTTTTCTTTTTTTTTCTTTTTATAATTTTTTATTTTTTTATTTTTCAATTTTTTTTATGAAATGCCACAACTATATAACTAATACACTGCTTTTTATAGCATTCTTCTCTTCTCCTTCTACCAAATGTTGAATCCATCCCACCTATCTTCAACATCTTTTCTTTTACCTTTTGAAATCTCAGAGTGAGGGTAAGGTTGAATCAGGTCATGAGGTTTAAGTTCAAGTAATCTGGTGTTTGTCAAAGAAAAATGAATTTAAAGGCTCAAAGAGTGTATGTAAAGGGCAGTTTCAAATGGTAGGAATATTAGGCTTAAACTATCCAAATGAAGGCCTTAAATCATCTCCTCAGTGTCATGAGTACTGTCCAACAGTTTCAATTTGGGGAGCCTAACTTCTAGTGAAATGATGTTGAGTCAGTCAATCCTTAGAGCAGAAGAAATTGCCAAAGGTACTCTTCAAAAGAAATTGATAGGCCCAAATCTCACTGATTATAGTCTTCAAATGAACTCATGGGGTATATCTTCACCTTTTTCTCTCCTTTCTGGTTTACTAAGTATTACTCGTGAAAAGAAAAATTCTTAATGTTACCTTCATGGAAGTGCTAAATTTTCAAAGATTTTCAGTTTTAATTTCCTCTTTCTAACATGATTAGTTAGAAATTAATTTTATTTATCTCAATTTACCTAACACTGCTGCACTAAACTTAATGGCCTACCACCCTGTCATACCCCTAAACCTAAGATAAACATTGTCCTCAATGTTTCAAGAATAATGTATAGGGGCAGCAGGGTGTGTAAAAGAGAAAATAACTACAACAGAAAATAAAAAGAAAATGAAAATAACAAAGAGAAAAAGAGAGTGGATAACTAAACAAACTATTATATACAATGACATTGATAAGATAAAACAATGACACAAACTCTAAAATAGAAACTCTACATTTACACCTAACCAAAAACAACAATTAAACTATAAAAAACAGCAACTATAAAAGACACCTAGAACAGTAAATCCTAAAACAGAAATTACCTACACATGGCCTGCATATGAATCATGATTAATGGCAAAAATATTGGATGCATGGTGTGGGGTGATGATTGTGAGGGTTTAGCAGAGAGATACAGTGAGAGAATGACTTCACAAAGGCTTTAGAAACTCAGAACCCAAGCCTAAACAGGTTGGTTCTTCAGAACAAATAGCTCAAGAGGATCTCGAGCAGATGAATATAAGCACACCATCCTATCAAGGTTGTTATAGCCTTTGGCACATCTATCCCGAGAGGATGCCTGAAGGCATCTAATCCTCTCGAGAATGCAAAATATGCTTAGTTAACTCATAATCTATCACACTCTCATACAATACAGTACACTGATCTTAATGATAAACTTATCTATTCAACACACAACAAGTACATCAGCAGTTACGGCAGAAATTTTAATCAAGATTCATCCACAGCAGACCATAGCAAACACAGTAATTATAGAAAGTTAAAACATTCTAACAGATATGTTACATATGATACACAGGTTGAGCTCAAATAGTAGTAGAAGGTTCTTGAAAGTAAATGGTCTTAGGGGGCTCCACAGCATTTTCAACATATCATTTGAGCCTCTAACCATTAACCTCATGACCCTTCCCAAAATTAAGGTCCATGATCTCAGCAGTTCCAGATGCTGATTCATGAATGATAGTAAATTATTCATCCCATCTGGATCTCAGCTAAACTGGATAGAACTGTAATTTAGAAGTTAAAAAGTCATACCTTTGCAATTGCATAGGCATCAAGCCTCAGTTCTCTAGCTCAAAAATTACAGTTGCTTGAGAGATATAGGGAGCTACTCTAGCTCCACATCAGGTGGACAGTCAATAAAAGGCTGAGGGAGGGGCAACAGGGCAGGTGTCCAAGTGGACTGCTACACTAGCCTCACTAAGAAGCCCAAGATGATTACTTTTTCAGCACATAAGTAGGGGCCTCCTCAATTCATACTTCAACAATTTCATTCAATACCTTAGCCCATGTCCAACAGTTTGGGCAAGGTGTATTCCACCATCTCTTCAATGATAACAATTGCCTAACAGTGCTCATTTCCTCCATCCTAGCCTCCCCTTGGAAAAAGTAGAATATTCTTTAAATCATGAGGAAATGACAGATGAAGTACTATTGGTCCTCATCTACTACCTTATATTTTTTATTTTATTTTTTATTTTTAAAATTTTTAATTTTTAATTTTAATTTAATTTAATTTTTTTTTTATCAGCTGGGGCTCAACCACAGCCCTTTTATTTAGCTCCTCTCCTTATGCACTTCTTTTAGCATCAAAAGCATCTTGGCTTTCCACCATTTTTCCACTCAAGGCATTGATGACTATAGTTTCTTCATGAGTTGAAGAACCTTCAGCAATCAGGTGTTACCCCTTGGGATTGGACACTCTTCCCTTCTTGTCAGAGCATTGAAGATTTGACCCAGCTAGTCTTCTATTTTTTTGATGCTCTGACTGTGAGAACTCATAGTCTGTGACAAGGAGCTGAGGTTTTGCAATGAAGACAAAACTTGCTCCTTAAAGGAGGGGGCTCTTGTTTGTGGGGTGGCAAAAATAATTGACTTGGTTGGGGGGACTGATGTGGGAATTGTTGTCTTGGGGCATAACCTTGAGGGTACTGCTGGTGGGTCAGTAGGGCAGTGCCTGCTGCTGCTGGGGTTGAGGAAAATCATCTTGTCTCCACCTTAAGTTAGGGTCTTTCCTCCAATGATACCCAATAGGTTAATGTTCATTTGATTGAGCAGCATTGGCATGCTCCATAACTAACTCTGGATATTGACCAACAAAAGGACAGTCTAACAAGGAGTGTGTGGGTGAGTGGCATATCAGACATGCTTCTCTAACCTATGCAGCCATGTGGGGCTGTAACACACTAAATATTTTATCAAACTTTTTAGACAAATTGTCCACTTTCCTCTCTAGGTCATTGTGCACATTTAATTCATACAATTTTCTTTTAGAAGTGGGTTCTTTTGCACCTCTAGAAGCTGGCTCAATGTCATTTTTTGACAGAGACTCCTACTGTGTAGAGTTTTCACTTATCACATCAAACAAATCCAAGGCTTCCTCATCAGTTTTGTTGAGGTAAGTGCCACCACATGAAGCATCCACCATATCTCTACTTTTAAAAGCAATCCACTGGTAGAAGCTTTGCACAAGTTGCCACTTGGGGATTTGGTGGTGTGGACACTGTCTCAGCAGCTCCTTAAACCTTTCCCAAACTTTATGAAAATCTTCAATTGGAAATTAAGCAAAGGAAATTATGTTCTTCCTCAACTGACTGGTTTTGCCTATTGGGAAAATTTTAGCCAAGAACTGGCATTGGATGGCATTACATGATGTTATGTTGTTTGTTGAGAGCATGTTAAGCCAAGTTCTAGCCTTATCCTTTAATGAAAAAGGAAAAAGCCTCATTTTAGTGGCTTCAACTCCCAAGCCAGCAATTTTAAATGTGGTGCATAAGGCAAGAAACTCATCAATGTGCTTGTAAGGGTCTTCTTTACTTAACCCATGAAGTGACGGTAACATTTGGATGGTTTGAGGCTTAATCACGTAATTACCCTCAGCAGTTGAGAACTGAATGCAAAAGAGGGATAAATATGCCCCTGGTGCATAGTAGTCCCTAAGGGGTCTAGGTTGCTCTCCTATCTCAAATGTTTATATAAGTTCAACAAGGTTATGTGTTGTTTGCTTAGGTCTAAGGACTCTCTCTATTTCAGGATTCAAAGGTTCTAACTCAAGATTGAGTGACCTTCTACCCAGCATACAACACACAGCAAGTAAAAAGCTAACTTACAGAACACTTAAAAAATACTAAATACTACTGCTGAAATTTAAAGAATGTAGAAATGAAACTACAACATGGGAGAGAGAGGGAGAGATGCAAACTAAGGCAGATGCTCTAGCTGCAGCTATTGTCTCCCCTAATTGCTACTGCTCAAAATCTGTAAAAATCTAAAAATTACAGCAGGAATTTATTCAAACACAAAACAGATAATAACAGGTCTAAAAAAGAAAATAAAGAAAAAATGCAAAAATCAAACAAAAACTACAGTTGTAATTTATTCAAACACTACAACTACAATAAATCTAAACAAAAACTCATATTTACTACTTAGATCAAAACTCCCCGACAACGACGCTAAAAATTTGTTGGTTTATATTTTGTGCCTGTGTTCTTATTAATGAAAAAGTGGTAAAGGTATGGCAGCAATGGAGAAGGGCAAAATGAAAATAAAAAGGGAGTGAGAATGGATTGAAAATAATAATAAAATAAACACACAATCCTACAAGATCCAGGGCTGTTGTAGCAAGTTTTGATAAGAGT
Source organism: Chloranthus sessilifolius (assembly GCA_021018995.1). NCBI lineage: Eukaryota > Viridiplantae > Streptophyta > Magnoliopsida > Chloranthales > Chloranthaceae > Chloranthus > Chloranthus sessilifolius. The sequence goes on along the minus strand of CM037584.1, from coordinate 147,456,456 downwards.
TTGTCCCACAGGGAGTGATGATCTAAACACAATAGTGGAATAGTAAATCTTCAGATCTACTACATATCTGACAACTCTAAACCTAAACTAGAAAGCAAGGTAAAGAGAGAGTGTTTTTAGGTTGTCACAAACTAAACTAAAAACAGAAATAAAAACTAAAATAAAAGAAAGGGGGTTAAAGAAGAATGAATGTGATTTGGAAAAATAAATAAAAACTGTGGAGAAGTAGGCAGTAATGAGCTAATCTTCACTACAAAACAGATCAAGAACTGGATCTGCAGTTGTCTTTTACTTGGCTACAGGCACAAGTGCAAGGTAGAAGAATCCAGCCTAATTCAGAGACATAAACTGATCTTAGGGCTATATTCTGTCCACTTAAATGGTCACAAAATATCTCAGGGACTTTATTCAATCAAGGAGTTAGAGTTGAAATAGGAAAACCATTGCAGACACTATATTTGCAAGGTTATAAGCTCATGCATCCATAGGAGCAAACAATCCATGAAAATCTAGTGAAAACTACAAGAAATCATAGATTAAATGGGGCTTTAAAATCAGCTGGTCATTGCTATATGACTTATCTCTCAAGTCTGTAATCTCTGCAAGACCCCAGATCTATTGACTGAAAATAGTATTATAAAACAGATGAGGAGCTGGATTTGTAGCAGTCCCTCACTTGGCTACAAGCACAAGTATACAGAAAAAGAATCCATCTCAGCCCTGTGATCTGGACTAATCCTAGGGTTAAATGATCATAGAATATCCCATAGATGCGATCCAGTCAAGGAGTTACACTAGAACAGAAAAACTACTACAACCACTATGTTTGTAAGGCTACAAGCACATGCATCCATAGGTTCATAAAACTCATATAAATCTAAATGATAAACATAAGAAAAATATAGATTAAATGGAGCATTAAAAATGGTTGTTCATTGCTGAAAAGGACTTACAATGACTCTGGCCTCAAGGCTGCAGTCTCTACGAGATTCCAAGACTGCTCACAATGTTATTACAAAACAGATTACAACATCCAATATAACCCTATCTGCTATAAAGATTTAGCCCAACATTGTTGTTGAGCTAAGGAAAGAAAATGAAAAAGGAAGGAAACTAAACCTAACCCTAATCCTAAAATGAGCACAGGCTAAGAGTATTCCTGGCTGGGTTTTACAAAGCAGCTTATAGCTATATATACAATCCATAAAGCAATAAAATACTTTGGCCAATCAGAAAAAAGGAAAAATTGAAGCAATGGTATCTGCTGTCGTGGCTTATTCTCAGCCTATTGTTGCCCCGAGTTGTGAGGAACAACTCAGCACATTGGGATATGTGCCTCAGGTTCTGTGGAATCCCAAAAATATCCCTAAAGTTCTAATACAAAAGCTGGAACCCGAGCCTCGAGTGGTTGGAGCTTCAGAATATAAATCTTGAGAGGTTCTCGAGTGGTTGATTTGGTTCAAGTATGCAGCTCGAGTGAATGGTTGCAGCTGCCCGACAGGATCATTGTTTCAACAATAAAGTGCTCGAGTGGATAGTGTTTCAGCAATGCAGCTCGTGAGGTTCAGTGGCTTCAGTAAAAATAGCTCGACAGGTTTGATTTAAAGCGTTAAACTGTAGCTCGACAGGTACATTGCTTCAACCATTCAGCTCGTGTGGTTCAGGCAATAGAGATAATGTACTTGAGATTGATTTGCTGAAGGTGCATCTACTCAAGAACCACTCGAGATTTAAATGTTGAAGCTGCAATGTGCTCGAGATCCACTCGAGAAGAGATTGCTGCAGTTATGTTCTGCTTTACTGCTCAAGCTGCTAGCTTGCTGCACACATGATGTGCCCGAGCTGTTTCCTTCACTGCTCGGCAGGTATAGATCTGCTCAAGTAGTTTAATGCAACACCTATAAAGTGCTCGAGATTTAAATGCTGAAGTTGGTGGTTTTTTTGAGATGCTCGACAAGTTACTCTTGAAAGCACAAAGCTGCTCGAACTTGGAGTTCTGAGTGTGTAGTGCTGCTTAAGCTGCTCGAGATGTTGAAGTGCTGAAGTTGGCGGTTTGTTTGAGCTGCTCGACAAGTTACTCTTGAAAGCACAGAGCTGCTCGAACTTGAAGTTCTGAGTGTGCAGTGCTGCTTAAGCTGCTCGAGATGTTGAAATGTTGAAGCTGGTTGCTTCTCAATTGTCTTATATAGTTTGCTGCAGCAGCACTCCACTATGCTTGGGTCCACTTTCCTTCTCCCTGTTGGAGTTCTAGGGGTCCAGGGCATGCTAAATGGCCCACATGGTGGGGACCACCATGGTGCATTCTCTATAATTCCATCAGCTCCACAACTTGCCTCTAAATTCCTTCTTCTTGGCTCTCATTAATTGGATTGCTGCACTAAGTTGTAGTTTATTGCTATCTACAAAAACACACTTAAAAAGTAATTAATGGTCAGCTCAAAGGTCTATTAAAGGCTAGGTTAGGATGTGGAAAGTGACATAATTCAGAGATTAATAAGGTGCCGAAAATAAAATAAAAATCCCTCTCACTTCTCGCACCAAAAGTACCTCCTTTACGCTAAGAGTCCCACAAATTCCTGAGACCCAGAAAGAATCTGTCATGGAGCAGTTCACAGAAATACAAGTATCGTACCCACAAGGAAGCGCGAAATAATTTTAAAGAGAACACGAATGCCCAAGGAAGTACAGAGGGAGAGAAAGTTGATTTGCAAAGTTATCACCACACGATGCTAAAACGATAAACTTATAATGATCTAAGTAAGAATAAATGATGACAAAGAAAATAACAATTAAAAGATGATCAAGGAGTTTGTTAACCCTAGATTTGTAATTTCTCAACAATCAATCACACAATTTCATATCACACCAATATACCATCATTTAACTACAAGAAAAATGAATTGTAAAGAGTGTGATTATTGATCCGGCATACCCTATCCAAATACTATGACTCATCCTAATACGACATTTATCATGCGAAAGGCATAGCGTATCTCATATTTGAAATCACAGCAGTAAGAACCAATCAGACGGTGTCCTAGATCAGTCTACAAGATCAGATCTAGGTAGAATGACTCTTTTATAGTCGTCGATAACCAATATTGACGGCTATAAATGGGTATTCGATGATCATATATTAAGTACACACTACAAGCTGAATGATTCAATGATGATGACAAGAAATTGTAGAAATAAAAATAAATCAATTACTCATCTAGGGGTTGCTTCCTCCTTGAACGAGGGGGTTTAGCCACTCATCCTTGATCTACATGCCTGATGCAAACCAGAAGCCGTCATCAAAATATGCTCTTTTATTTATCAATAGATTTATCCTTACAATGCTCTTTTCCTAGTTACAAACTACAATTCAAAACTATAAAGAAAAGCTAGGAAAAACCTAAGAGAATTCTGCCAGAAAAAGCCCCCTAAACCTTAAGCATAGCATTGCTTTTATAGGGTGCGGATAGGAAAATTTCCATAATAGGCTCAATCGATTGAAATTCAAATTTCAATCGATTGATTTTGAATCCATCTTTTGGCAGAATCATTTGAATTTGAATTCAATCGATTGAGTTACATATATCAATCGATTGAATTAATTCAACTTCAAAATAAAGGGGGAAAAAGTTGTCATCCATGTCAATCAATTGATTCATGAGATTCAATCGATTGACTATGACAGACAACATCTTCATTCTTCTGATGGAGGCTGGGCCAATCAATCATTTTCACGAATTTTGATATTTTTGCTGACTTCTTGCTCCAATGTTCTCGTGTAACCCTTAATTATCCTCTTTTGTACTCTCTCAAGATCCAACGGTCAAAAACACCTAAAACCACTAAAATTGTTCAACAGCCATCAATTAGCCTTCATCAGATAGCCAAATATTATTTTAAGGTGTGAATTATAGTCATATTTCGGCACAGATCAGGTAATGCCTCCATATCTTCAAAGCAAAGATGACCGCAACTAATTCCAGGTCATGCGTGGGGTAATTCCTTTCATGGTCTTTCAACTGCCTTGAGCCATATGCGACCACTCGTTCATGCTGATTCAACACGCAACCTAATCTAGTGTGAGATGCATCGGTGAACATGACAAATCCTCTGCTACCAGATAGTATAGTAAGCACTGGTGCAGAGGTCAGTTTTTTCTTGAGCTCTTGAAAGCTCTTCTCACATGCTTCCGTCCACTCAAATTTGATATTTTTTCGAGTGAGTTGCGTGAGGGTCCAGCGATTTTTGAGAACCCTTCAACAAATACGGGATAGTAGCCTGCAAGTCCTAGAAAACTACGAATCTCAGTGACAGTTCTGGGTTGTTCCCATTTCAACACAGCTGCTAGCTTGGATGGATCTACCCTTACACCCAATTCTGAAATAATGTGTCCCAAAAAGCTCACTTGCTCAAGCCAAAACTCACATTTGCTGAGCTTTACTTATAACTGAGAGTCTCGTAGTGTTTGCAATGCTAGATGCGGATGTTGTTCATGCTCCTCTCGCATCTTTGAGTATATGAGAATGTCGTCAATGAAGACAACCACACACTGGTCCAGATATGGCCTGAATACTCGGTTCATGAGATCCATGAACTACTTTGGTGTATTTGTCAATTCGAATGGTATTACGAGAAACTCGTAATAACCATATCTCGTATGAAAGGTCGTCTTTGGAACATCTGCAGCTCTCACCTTCATCGGATGGTAATCGGATCGTAGGTCTATCTTAGAGAAAAATTTCGCTCTTTGCAGTTGGTCGAAGAGGTCATCAATCCTTGGGAGCGGATACCGATTCTTTATGGTCAACTTGTTCAATTGCTGGTAGTCGATGCATAGTCACATAGACCCATCTTTCTTCTTGTTGCAACGAGTTCGCTATACAGAAGAGGAGAAGGTGAGTTGGGCTTCATTCCAACTCGAGGGTGAAGAGGACCCATGGTGGAAATCAATTGAGAGAACTCGAGTACCGGGAACACCGTAGACCTGGGCTGAATTTACCAATGTCTTTAATCAAAAATATTTCCCAACCATGGAGAGACGTCAAATGAAAATTCAGTTTGCCAATCTAGTGCAAGGGCAAATGAGTGTTCATGAGTATGAGACCGAGTTTATCACAATTTGCACCAATGTTGGTAGCCACCGACTTGATGAAGATGCAGAATGTGATGTCCCAAAAAAATTTTGACTTTTAAGCAGTCCATCTCGGTGTACATGCCCGACTAGTCACGTACCTAAGAATATAAAAATATTAAAGTGATTTAATGAATTAGAATAAATTTTTAGTGAAAAAGAAAGATTTAGAAATAATATGAACCATTTGATACTGTACACCGAGGTACGGTGTAACGGCTTTACACCCAAAAGCTAACTTAAAGTATAAAAGCCAAATGGGATAAGAGAACTCATTTCTCTTGTTTTAGTTGTTGAGAATTTATTGAGAAGAGAGAGAAGGAAGGAGAGCTCTAAACTTAGTGTGGTGTGTGCAAGATTGGAGTTGTGCGTGGAGTTCGGGGATTGAGGATCGAAGAGAATTCCAAAATTTTGACTCTGAAAACCTAGCTTGGGCATGAACTCATGGATCGAGGAATCAATCAATTAAAGGTGAGGAAACTTACGTGAAATTATGATATTTAATTATATTAGACTTTAGGTATGATGTAGGTGAAAAATTAGAAGTGTAGGAGTTCAATTTGAAAGAAAATGAGTTTGGGAAGTTGAACCCCGTGAATGTGAGAAATATGAAAAAATCGATCGATCGAAATAAGTATCCAATTGATCGATTTTGTCAGAGAAAAAATATGAAAGTTTCTGGAGAAACCGATCGATCAAAATGAAATTTGATCGATCGATTTGTGAAACCGATTAATCTGTTTGAACACTGATCGATCAATTTGTGAAAACAGTGAGCGTGTTAGAGGGTTTCTGAAGGAACCAACCGATTAAAATAGAATTTGATCGATCGATTTGAAATTTGATCGATCGATTTGGGAACCGATCGATCGGATTATGGCACTAAAAGTGTGTGGTTTTCTGAAAGAACCGATTGATCGAAATTGAATTCAATCAATCAATTTGAAACTCCATCGATCAATTTGGGAACCGATCGATCGGATTGTGACATGAGAAATGTATTGGTTTTCTGATAAAACTGACCGATCGAAATGTATTTCGATCGATCGATTTTGGAAACCGATCGATCGATTTGGGAATCGATCAATCGATTTGGACAGATTCAAAGGTTTTTCAATTTTTCATAAGGAGAACTGTGTGAGACTTTTAGTCTTCCTGTTTCTTGTCATTTATGACTTACGGGAAGTGAATTTGTGTGTTCTAGGTATGAGCATGAGTATGTGTGAGTGGGGCTAGCTCGGAATAAGAAGCCTTCGTGTTGGTTTTGCGTTGAGGTAGGGAAAACTCTGTAACATGTGCATTTTATTACAACTATCATGGATTTTGTGATGTGATGAAAGTGTGTGTGATTTATAAATTTTGTCAATGAAAAGCATGAACTTCGTTTATGGTTTTAAATGTGAAAAGTGTGTGTGTATGTGCACTCTGAAAGATTATGTGTGTGTGTGAAAAAGAATCGGCTATGAGTGTGTGTGTGAGCTTTAAATATCAAAACTTCAAACCTAGTATAAATTACCACAATTCACGATGATAAACTATAAGTTAAATTTCGCACTTTGATTTAAGAATTCATGCGGAATGAACCTTTGTGCTCCGGTATGGCGGGATATTCATTCTTTGATTACCATTTTGCGGTAATACTTCGTTCGGCACAAGTCACCTCGTTCAAAGGGGCTTGGGCATTGTGTAAATTGTTCATTGAACGACGGTGGTTAGGGTTCCCATCGGTATATGTGTGGCTCTCGATGTTATATATGCTCAAGATTTTATTTAAGTAAATGATTTAAGTTTGTGTTGTAAGAACAAGTTTTAGCAACCATGATTAGTGTGTTTTGAAATATACATCAGATATTCATTTTTTATTAATTTAAATACTTTTAAATTGTGATTCTTAGCAAGAAAAGCATATTTTAAATTATGTCATGAGATATATGTGTGATGTGAAAATATGCATGTTAGTTATGTTTCCCTATTGAGCTTAGATGTTAGCTCAACCCTCGACTATACATAACAGGTACAGGTGTAGACGAGGGTACTGAGGATATTGATTATGAGGACCTAGAGTACATTCCAGAGGAGGAGACTGAGCCCCCTCCTGACGAGTTCTTCTAGTGGGTTACGCTGCGAGAGTTTAGTTTTGAGATCCATTGTGAGGCTTGGTATGTCCAGCCGATTTTGTTAGAACTCATATATTTATGTCGTACTGTATTATTTTGCGAACCATTGTTTGGTGACAGTGTTCGTCACTGGTTGGTCAATTCGGTTTTTTTGTCCATGTGATTTGCATAGGATTAGAACCATCTTTTGTTATGATCCGGACATTGTCATTATATAGAATTAAAGATTTAATTCCTTATGGTGACTCTATCTGCTTAATTAAAATATATATTTTGTTTCCACTTTATGTGTGGATATACCAAGTATTCAGTTCGTTCGGGGATCACTTTATGGGCAGTCCTGACGGCACGAGTTTCCGGGTGCAGAAATTCGGGCTATCAGAGTTGGTATCAAAGCATATGCTTTAGAGATTTTTGACAAGCCTTAGATGTGATTTATATGCTTAAGATTTTGTTAGAATATAGGGACCTTCTACTAATGAAACTTTTGATTTCATGTTGCAGAACATCATGTCCACTAGAGGTAGAGGACGACCGAGAGGCGATCATGGGAGGAACTTGAGAAGTGGGGATGAGATTCCCACCAGTTTCAATAGGGTTCCGATTGGTAATAGAGAGGTTCCGGAAAGAAGCATTTCGAAAGAGAGGAACTAGGAAAGAGATCAAGATAAAGAGGAAAGGCAGAGGATGACACATGCCATGGAGGTTGTGGCAAATGCCATGGATCAACAGACAACACTGATGGCTATAAATAGTGTCGTCAACCATCAGCAGTCACCTACACCTCCGATTCCACAGACACCGTCAACATTTGTTGAGTTTAGGAGATTGAGACCTCCTAGTTTATTTGGTCAGACAGATCCGCTTGAAGCGGAAAAGTGGCTTAACCAGATTAAGAAGCTCCTCCAGAGATTACCATATATGAAAGAGGAGAAAGTAAGTTGGGCCTCTTTTCAGTTGGAGGGAGAAGCCGATCCATTGTGGAAATCGGTGTTAAGGATGAGAGAGCAAGACAATCCAGATGGATTGTGGGCTTGGGAATAGTTTGTCGAGGTTTTCAACAAAGAGTACTTCCCAAAGCAAGTGAGAAATCAGATGGCTGCTAAATTTCTAACATTGGAGCAAGGAGTGATGACCGTACGAGAATATGGTACGGAGTTCACGAGGCTGTCTAGGTTTGCTCCTCAGTATGTGGCCACGGAATTGATGAAGGCCAACAAGTTTGAAAGCGACTTAAGGCCGATCATTCATAATAGGATCTCTGTGCTAGAGTTGGAGACCTATGAAGCGATTATAGGGAAGGCACTGGTTGCCGAGAAGGATATCGATGATATGTATAAAAGATGAGACCAGCAGAGTAAGAGTAAGCCAAGTCAAGGGAGACCAAGCAACTATGAGTCGATGAACAAAACGCTAAGATTCGTAGCACTAGTTTCAAGACAACCTGCTTAGACCAATTACTCTAGGCCACCTATGCCTGCATCTGGGAGACCTTTCTGTTACGAGGGCCCTGCTACCACTACCGAAGTATCAATTACTCAAGATTTCTCAAGAGCAACATCATCCACTCCGACTGAGACGTGCGCTAGATGTGGCAAGGCTCACAAGACTCAAATTATAGACGGGTTACGGGTGGACACTTTAACTGTGGAAATTTGATGGAGCATATGCTTAAGGATTGCCCAGAGCTGAGGAAGGAGAGGACGGCATTAGCTGTTACTCCAAGGCCTATACAGACAGTGAGGCCTATTGTGCAGGGGCGTGCATATGCTATTATCGCTCAGGATGCCCAGAATAGCAATGATATTATCCAAGGTGAAATTTCTTTTTAAATTCAAGATATATCATTGATTTGAAATTTTAAATAGAGAAGGTGCATTAATTCTAGAAGCAGTCTTTTAAATCCTATTGTTTACATAACCTAGCTATTAGTGCCTATGTAATTATTTAATTATGCATGTGACGTAGGTACTTTACAAAGGTATGGTAAGGGTGATTACCTCTGTTATGAAGCAAGAGTGTTAATAGATCCAGGGTCTACTAACTTATTTGTGACACCGCAATTTGCGAACAAAGTGAAGGTTATTCTCGAGACCTTAGACTTTATTTTGGCGGTATCAGTCCCAACAAGAAATGCAGTCAGTACCGATACAGTGTGTCAGTCAGTTATAGTCGCCATCAGGGATTACGAAAGTCATGAATTGGTGGCAGATTTGATCATATTGGATATGCAAGAATTCAATGTAATCCTTGGCATGGACTGATTATCCACGAATGGCGCAAGCATTGATTGACGGAGGAAGATGTTTACTTTTCAACCGAATGAGAATAGATCATTCAAGTTTCTAGGAATGCGATCAACCTTTGTACCTCTTACCTTCGCAGTCCAAGTAGAATGTTTGATAAAGAAGGGATGCAGTGGATACTTTGCTTCTCTGAAAGAGCAACGGGAAGAGAAGAATGTGATATCTAAAATTCCGATTGCTAGTGAGTTTCAAGACGTGTTTCCAGATAAATTGGTGGTATTGCCACCAGATAGAGAAGTAGAGTTCGCCATCGACTTAGCACCGGGAACGGAGCTAGTATCTAAAGCACCATATCGAATGGCCCCAACTAAGTTGAAGGAGTTGAAGGACCAGTTACAGGGACTCTTAGATAAAGAGTTCATAAGACCAAGTGTGTCTCCTTGGGGAGCACTGGTCTTATTTGTGAAGAAGAAGGACGGGTCGATGGGATTGTACGTCGACTATCGTCAGTTGAATAAGTTAACCATCAAGAATCGATACCCTTTGCCCAGAATAGACGATCTATTTTATCAGTTACAAGGTACAAGATTCTTTTCCAAGATCGACTTGAGATCTGGATACCATCAGTTGCGAGTTAAAATCGAAGATATATAGAAAATGGCATTCAGAACCAGATATGGACATTACAAGTACTTGGTGATGCCTTTCGGCTTTGCTAACGCACCAACTTCATTCATGTATCTAATGAATCGGGTGTTCAAACCACACCTCGATACTTGTATAGTCGTGTTTGTAGATGACAACCTCATCTACTCGAAAAAAAGGAGCATGAATAGTATCTGAGGATAACTTTACAGACACTACGTGAATACCAGTTATATGCGAAGCTCAGTAAGTGTGAGTTTTGAATAGAAAAAGTAAGCTTCTTGGGACATGTTGTCTCAGAAGAAGGTGTTATAGTGGATCCAACAAAGATCGAGGCAGTAGTAGAATGGGAACAACCAAAGACTGTGACTGAGATTCATAGTTTTCTTTGTCTGGCTGGGTATTATAGACAGTTTGGAGAAGGATTTTTAAGATTTCAGGACCGCTCACGAGACTGACAAGAGAAGATGTAAAGTTTGAGTGGACTGAAGAGTGTGAGAAGAGTTTTTAAGAACTCAAGAAGAGACTAACTTTAGCACCAGTGTTGGATATTCCATCAGGCAATGGAGGGTTTGTTGTGTATAGTGATGCTTCACACAGTGGCTTAGGCTGTGTGCTCAACCAGAATAAGAAGGTTATTGCATATGGGTCGAGATAGCTTACGGACCACGAGAGAAATTATCTAACACATGATTTGGAACTAGCAGCAGTGATCTTCGCATTGAAGATATGGAGACACTACTTGTATGGAGAGACCTTTGAGATCTTCACGGATCACAAGAGCCTCAGATACTTATTTACGTAGAAAGAACTAAATATGAGGCAACATAGATGGATGGAGTTTCTTAAGGATTACGATTGCTCCATTCAGTATCACCCAGGCAAGGTGAATGTTATAGCAGATACTTTGAGTTGAAAGATTTGGCTATACTATCTAACCTTATCATGGGGATCCGTAGATGAAAACTGCTAGAGGATCTTTCTTTATATGACATGAAGATCGAGGTATAAGCTTCAAGAGCCTCTATGGAAAATATCACGATTCGACCGATGATCTTCGATCACATTTATGAGTTACAGATGAAAGATGCAGAGTTAGAGAAGATCAAACGGGGTGTGATTGATGGCAGTAGACCAAATTTCTCCATCAAGAAAGATAAATCGCTATTATTTTGAGAGACATCTACGTATACCGATAGATGCTGACCTTCGACAAACTATTCTAGATGAAGCCCACAAGTGATATTCATCCTGGTGGTACCAAGATGTACCAGGATCTGAAGAAGAACTATTGGTGGAGAGGTTTGAAATAGGATGTTACTGAATATGTTTCAAAGAGTTTAGTATGTCAGCAAGTGCAGGTGGATCACAGACATCCGACAGATTTATTGCAACCTCTACCAATACCAGAGTGGAAATGGGAGTCAATTTTTATGAACTTCATATTGGGATTACCACGGACAGCAAGGAAGCACAATGCCATTTGGATGGTTGTTGATCGACTAACCAAGTCAGCTCACTTCTTGCCATACAACACGATATATACGGTAGAAAGGCTTACAAAGATGTATATGAAAGAGATAGTTCGATTGCATGGTATACCAGCCAACATTGTTTCAGATTATGACCCGTTATATATTTTAAAGTTTTGGCAGAAGTTTCAAGAATGAATGGGTACGCGATTAGACTTCAGTTCGGCATTTCACCCACAAACGGATGGACAAACCGAGCGGGTGAATCAAATAATTGAAGATATGCTCAAAGCGTGTATGCTTGATTTTTAGGGATCATGGGATCAACACTTGTCATTGATCGAGTTTGCATACAATAACAGTTTTCAGGGGAGTATCGGCATGGCACCTTATGAAGCACTATATGGACGGCGATATAGATCACCGATTAATTGGGAAGAGACCGGTGAAAGGTTTATATTAGGTCTGGAAGTTATTGAGAGAAATGTTGAAACCGTTCGTTTGATTCATGAAAGGATCAAGATAGCTCAAAGTAGACAGAAGAGTTATGCCAATATCAAGAGGACAAGTATCGATTTTCAAGTTGGAGATCATGTATTCGTCAAGATCTTACCAATAAAAGGTGTGATGCGATTTGAAAAGTGGGGAAAGCTAAGCCCACGCTACATAGGACCTTTTGAAAGTTTGGGTCGGGTTGATGAAGTGGCATACAGAGTTGCTTCACCCCCACAACTTGATCGGGTACACAATGTATTTCACATATCGATGTTAAGGAAATATGTGAAGGACCCTACACACATCTTTGATGATTAACTGAACAAGATTTATGAAGATTTGACCATGAGAGAAGAGTCGGTTCAAATACTTGATCGAAAGGAACAAGTATTGTGCATGAAACATATTCCGTTAGTGCTTGTTAAGTGGCGGAATCATTCAGCAGAGGAGGCCACTTGGGAGCGTGAAGCCGAGATCCACGATCAATACCCTCAATTGTTATAATGAGAGTTGAGAAAAGTTTTGGAAATTGTAAATTTCTTTTGAGTTTATAAACTTGATGTTTTAATGTGTAAATGTAGCTTGATGGAACTATAAAGAACAAAATATTTCAAAGTTAGGAAGTTGCAATCAATTGGGAGTGAAAAACTTAGATTTTGAGGTTTTCTGTCAAAACCGACTGATCGAAACCTAAACCGATTGATCGATTTGACAGAACAGAGGCATAGGCTTTGTCTGTGAAAATCGATCGATCGAAATAAAAAATCGATCAATCAATATTACTAGGCGGCAAGGTTAATATGAAAACCGACCGATTTGTACCAAAATAGATGGAAGAGTGTATGAGTTCACTCATGACCATGTTGCCGACGCACTCGAGTGCTATGTCGACTATGGTACTGAGATCGATTTGAGGGAACCAAACTGTACACCAGTTGATTTTCATATAGTTATAGAGAAGATGGCCCAGGGCAGGCAAGGGTCGGGTCAAGTAATTAAAAGAGTTGATTTGCCTAGTCATTTGTGGATGTTGGATACGATTTTTAAATGCAACCTATACCCTATGAGACATAAGACCGAGAGGGTTGGGGAAGTGCAGTGGGTCTTATTTTCAACACATATGGGTCAGAGGTTTAGTTCCCCAAAGGATGTATTTGAGGAGATGAAGTATTCTGAAAGATGTTGAAAGGGGGAGGGAAACTAGTAGATGAGATTCCATACGCTCGCCTCATATCCAGTATGATTGAGGATTATCCCTGAGGTGAAGAGTATACAATTTCCGACGATGAGCCGAGATTAAACGATAACATGAAGCTATACTCTCTCAAGGATTGGAATAAAACTTATAATCAATTGAAGAAGAGTCTCCAGGTAGAAGAACAAGTACCGCCTATACATGGTGCTGCACCCGATGCTCCTCAAGACCAAGAGCAGCATGCACATGACGCATGCTCAGATCACCAAAGAATCGCAGCCCCACCTCGCCAGATGTTTTAACGTGTGCCTCCACCACCTTAGCGTACATCTACTGCTACTATTGATGACGTTCTCGCCCTCATGGCTGAGAACAATCATCAGTTGAGCCGACGCCTGGACTACCATGAGGCGTTGATGGCTGAGACGATGCGCTTCATGTATCCTTTCGATTATCTACAGCTTATAAGCTGACGACGTGCCTATATACCTCGCTTCAAGTTCGAGCAAAGTAAACCGATAACGAGGATAAGCAACGGTGATACTGGATTGAATGAGACTCAGGGTATTAGTTTTGATATTCAAAGAATGATTTTTTTAAATTATATGTAATTAATTCAGGAAAATTTCTATAAATGATTAAACTATTGTGGCATGGTTGCCACCTTTGGATGGTATATATGTTTGATGTGGATGGTTTGTAAATTTTAAATTTGTCTATGGGAATGTTAATTTTTGCATATGAATGAGAGTTTTCTGTCGATTATATGCAACTGTAGATGGGTTGATTAGTTTTCTTGGCTGCATGTGATTAGATACATGTCTTGAATGAGTATGATTAGATATGTGTGGATATTGTTGGGAATGTGTGTGTTGTAGTAAGTCGCGTTGTGTGATTAGTTACCTTAGGTTCATTTTCGATGATGAAAATTTCTAAGGAGGGGAGAATGTGATGTCCCAAAAAATTTTGACTTTTGAACAATCCATCTCGGTGTGCATGCCCGACTGGTCACGTACCAAAGAATATAAAAATATTATAGTGATTTAATGAGTTAGAATAAATTTTTAGTGAAAAAGAAAGATTTAGAAATAGTATGAACCATTTGATGAAGTACCGTACACCGAGGTACGGTGTAACGGCTTAACACCCAAAAACTAAACTTTAAGTATAAAGGCCAAATGGGATAAGAGAATTCATTTCTCTTGTTTTAGTTGTTGAGAATTTATTGAGAAGAGAGAGAAGGAATGAGAGCTCTAAACGTAGTGTAGTGTGTGCAAGATTGGAGCTATACGTGGAGTTTGGGGACTGAGGATCGAAGAGAATCCCAAAATTTCAACTCTGAAACCCTAACTTGGGCATGAATTCGTGGATCGAGGAATTGATCAATTAAAGGCGAGAAAACTTATATGAATTTGTGATCTTTAGTTATATTAGACTTTAGGTATGATGTGGGTGAAAAATTAGAAGTGTAGGAGTTAAATTTGAAAGAAAATGAGTTTGGGAAGTGGAAACCCATGAATATGAGAAATTTGACAAAACTAATCGTCCGAAATAAGTATCCGATCGATCGATTTTGCCAGAGCAAAAATATAAAAGTTTATGGAGAAACCAATCGATTGACATGAAATTTGATCGATCGATTTGTGAAAACAGTGAGCGTGTTAAAGGGTTTCTGAAGGAACAGATCGATTGAAATGGAATTCGATCGATTTGGGAACCGATCGATCGAATTATGGCACTAGAAGTGTGTGGTTTTCTGAAGGAACCAATTGATCGAAATTGAATTCAATCAATCAATTTGAAACTCGATCGATCGATTTGGGAACCGATTGATCGGATTGTGACATGAGAAATGTATTGGTTTTCTAATAAAACTGACCGATCGAAATGTATTTCGATAGATCGATTTTAGAAACCGATCAATCGATTTGGACAAATTCAAAGGTTTTTCAATTTTTCATAAGGAGAACAGTGAGAGACTTTTAGTCTTCCTATTTCTTATCATTTATGACTTACGGGAAGTGAATTTGTGTGCTTTAGGTATGAGCATGAGTATGTGTGAGTGGGGCTAGCTCGAAATAAGAAGCCTTCATGTTGGTTTTGCGTTGAGGTAGGGAAAACTCTGTAACATGTGCATTTTATTACAACTATCATGGATTTTATGATATGATGAAAGTGTGGGTGATTTGTAATTTTTCAATGATAAGCATAAACTTCGTTTATGATTTTAAATGTGAAAAGTGTGTGTGTATGTGCACTCTGAAAGATTATGTGTGTGTGTGACATCAGAAAGAATCAGCTATGAGTGTGTGTGAGCTTTGAATATTAAAACTTCAAACCTAGTATAAATTACCATAATTCATGGTGATAAACTATAAGTCAAATTTCACACTTTAATTTAAGAATTAATGCGGAACAAATCTTTGTGCTCTGGTACAGCGGGATATCCGTTCTTTGATTACCATTCTACGGTAATACTTCGTTCGACACAAATCACCTCGTTCTAAGGGGTTTGGGCATTGTGTTAATTGTTCATTGAACGACGATGGTTGGGGTTCCCATCAATATATGTGTGGCTATCGATGATATATATGCTCGAGATTATATTTAAGTAATTGATTTAAGTTTCTGTGTTGTAAGAAAAGTTTTAGCAGCCATGATTAATGTGTTTTGAAATATGCATCAGATATTCATTTTTTGTCAATTTAAATACTTTTAAATTGTGATTCTTAGTAGGAAAAGTGTGTTTTGAATTATGTCATGAGATATATGTGTAATGTGAAAATATGCATGTTAACTATATTTTCCTATTGAGCTTAGATGTTAGCTCCCCCCTCGAATATACCTCACAGGTACAGGTGTAGATGCGGGTACTGAGGACATTGATCCTAAGGACCCAGAGTACATACCAGAGGAGGAGACTGAGCCCCCTTCTGACGAGTTCTTCTAGTGGGCTATGCTGCGGGAGTTTAGTTTTGAGATCTGTTGTTAGGCTTGGTACGTCCAGCCAGTTTTATTAGAACTCATGTATTTATGTCATACTGTATTATTTTGCGAACCATTGTTTGGTGACAATGTTCGTCACTGGTGGTTCGATTCGGTTCTTTTGTCCATGTGATTTGCATTTGATTAGAACCGTCTTTTGTTATGATTCGGACATTGTTATTATATATAATTGGAGATTTAATTTCTTATGATGACTCTATCTGCTTAGTTAGAATATATGTTATGTTTCCTCTTTGTGTGTGGATGTACCAAGTATTCAGTTCATTTCGGGATCACCTTATGAGCGGTCCTAATGACACGGGTTTTTGGGTGTGAAAATTTAGGCTAGAGTTTAACTCAGCTTTTCACCCTCAGACCGATGGACAAACAGAAAGGGTGAATCAGGTTAAAGACATGTTGCGGGCCTGTATATTATATTCCAAGGGTCATGGGATAAACACCTGTCGTTAGTTGAATTTTCCTACAACAACAGTTATTAGGTGAGCATCAGAATGGCTCCTTTTGAAGCACTCTATGGCCACCGATGTAAATCCCCGATAAATTGGAAAGAGATCGGAGAGCGAATATTATTGGGCTCATAACTCATTGAAAGCACAAATGAGACCGTCCGTCACATCCAGGAACGACTAAAAATAGCCTAAAGCCGTCAGAAAAGTTATACGGATCTTAAAAGGTCAAGCGTGGAATTTCAGTTTGGCGATCATGTGTTTGTCAAGATCTCATCGACCAAGGGTGTGATGCGATTTGGCAAATGAGGGAAGCTTAGTCCTTGATATATTGGCCCTTTCAAAATTTTAATCCATGTTGGCAAAGTGGCCTATCGCATTGCTCTACCGTCGCAGTTGTCCAACATTCACAACATGTTCCACATGTCGATGATGAGAAAATATGTGAGAGATGCGTCGCACGTATTGGACTACCAGCCAATAGAAGTCCAAGAGGACTTAACACTAATTGAAGAACCACTCAAAGTCTTAGACCACAAGGAGTAGATTATGTGGGCAAAACGTATCCCACTTGTCCTAGTCCAATGGTGCAACCATTCCAACGCCGAAGCGACATTAGAACATGAAGCCTAAATCAGAGAGCAATACCCGAGACTGTTTCAATGAGATCAGTCACTTTTGTATGTCATGGTAGTAAAGTGTAAATGAGTCCATGTATGTGTAGACAAGGACAAAGTCATAACGAAATCAATACTAAATCTGTCACTATCAAGTATGTGTATCTTTCAAATTCAATATATTGAGCAATTGTTCATAAATTGCGTTCGAAATATGATTCAAATACTTGTCAAATTTAGTAGATCATTAGTCAAATGACCCGATAAACATGTAGAAAGTACTCCCACATTATACTATTAATGACTAGCATAAGCCTGGACCATAACCCATCAGTCACATTGACATTTGCGAGCCTAAATCAACCCCAGAACATAAATTATGTTTCTGTGTTGCTCGCCGCAACGAGATTGAAGCTTGCCGCGGTGACACTTCATAATTGGGCTCCGCGACGAGAACTTAAAGTTGCTGCGGCGACTGAGAAAACTTTAAAGGGGCCCGAGAAACCATCATTTGTCGTTTTCGAGAATTTTAAGCCTGGGTCCCTCTCTCGTTGTCTCTCCCGCGTGAACCCCGACCATTCGCATTGGAATCGTTCGATCTTTCGCGCCAACACTCTCCAAGCTCAAGGATCAACGTGCATGAGCTTCGCCGAGTCTGATTTCTCTTGGATTTAACCCATCTTGTGAGGTAAACCACATGAAACCCTCCTTTCCTATCCGTTTTCTTGCGCATGGCAACTAGGAAGAAGGCCACGACCAAAATCCTAGTCTCTCGACCAAAACTCTCTGCTAGCGCCAAGGGTAAGGCCTCGGCTAGCTCGGAACCTCCGCCGCCAAGCCTAGAGCAACCGGCGGCATGGTTGGCTAATAAGACGTTTGAACCTGAATGGTTGTTTGACCCAAAATTATTTACCGATGATATAATAATCTAGTCGATAGACCAAATAAGACGTGCCAACCTTGAACCCCTACTTCAACCCGTCCAGCCCCATTATCACCCATGTCTGGTTAAACTATTTTACCAGCATTTCAAAGACACTGATGCCTATGGAAATTTCACCATGGAAATTGACGGGCGTAAGTTTCACATGGGCTTGTGTACATTGCTATAGCCATGCGCTGCAGCATAAACTATGATAACATAAGGGGTTTACGAATTCCCTGTCCCAAGGAGCCAAAATTTCATCAAATTACAGCTGGAATGACTGGTGGTCTTCAAGCCTCTGGCCAATTCGTGACCCAAACCCAACTGCCCAACATAATGTGGTTTTTGGATGTTGTATTCTGCAATAATCTGTACCCCCTTCAGAATGAGAGAGAGAGAGAGAGACGGGACTTGTTACTTCAGGCACTATTTGCCATACATGAAGATAGGTAGTTTTTTGTGCCTCGAGTAGTGTACGAGGGTATAAAATACACAAACAAAGAGTCACTGAGCATTGTTAATAAACCCTTGACTGCCTTGCCCTATGCCCGAATAATATCTCGACTCCTTGATGGTCATGAAGATGACGACAATGAAGAACCATATGAGATACTGGCAGGTGAGGAAACTAGGATGGATAATGTGAAAAAAATTTCATGGAAGCAATGGAATATGATCTTAAAGAGGTGTCGTTTGAGTGTGAGAAATAGAGCTCTACGACAACCGGCCAGGGGTGTACAACAAGAACCGCCTGAACAGGTCGCACCCGAACCGCACAACCTATACCTGCTCAAGCCCCTCAGCCACAAGGACAACAAGGTGAATTCCTTACAATGGCTGAGTTCTCTCGCCAAATGGAGTTGTAGCAGTTGCATACTTCTCAACTTCTTAAAGCCCAACATAGACGAAACCTGGAGCACTTCAAAATCCTCCATCAAAACAATTATTTGATGCATCAGAGATTAGATTTCCATGATGAAATCTGTTGGTTTAGAATTCTTAGTGTGTGCTTGTTTTATTAGTTGGTGGTAAAAGTAATTTAAAAATCAAAGAAAGAGTAAGACAGGGGACAGAATCAGTACAACTAAGAAATCCTAGACCTGCAAGATACAGGGTCCATTGTGGTAAGTTTTGATAAGTAAGAGTTTGTCCCACAGGGAAAGGTGATCTACAGCTCCAAGGGAGCCATCTCTAGTAGTCCCTCCAGATCTGACTACAGATCTGGCAGTCCTAAAAAGGAGGGGAGTTTAAGGTCACTTATTCTAGGTATTCTAAGGTAACCTAATGTCTAAACTACAGAAAGGGTTGAGAGGATGGATGGAGTGTGGAAAATAAATATAAAAGGGTGAGAAATATGTTATTAAGCCTAGATCAGAGGAGCTTTGTAACTCAGATTCAGATCTGATGTTATAGAAATCCTGTCCAATGGCTACGTTATCACCACTGAGGAGAAAAGATCCAACCCATCTCTCTGCCATGATTCAATACCTTAAGGTTATAACCTGTCCACTCAAATGGTCACAGACTATCCCATAGGGGAACCACAATCCAGGGATGGGCCAAAACAAGTTAATCATTGTAGGCACTATTTCATCCAGGCTACCAGCTCAAGAATCCATAGGGAACCTCAACCTCTAAAGCTCTATGTGTGAGGCTAAGGCTGTATAGGACCATGATAGCCCAGACACATAGAACCAACAAGAGATTGAGTACAACCTTCGATCTAGCTGTCCATTGCTTGAGTGAGGTTACAATAGTCCAGTCA
This sequence comes from Chloranthus sessilifolius, assembly GCA_021018995.1. Lineage (NCBI taxonomy): Eukaryota > Viridiplantae > Streptophyta > Magnoliopsida > Chloranthales > Chloranthaceae > Chloranthus > Chloranthus sessilifolius. The sequence continues at coordinate 147,436,399 of CM037584.1, read as the reverse complement.
CAAGCCTACAATCTCTATAACCAGATCAGATCTAACATCTGATAGCGGATCTATACAATTATAGGGGAGTCTGCCTCTGTACAATCTCCCACCAGGCTTATATAAGCTCAGGTGTAAAGAAGAAAGATCCATCTTGGATCGGTGGATTAGAATCACCCTAAGGCTATAACCTGTCCACTTGAATGGTCACAGACTATCCCAGAGGCTATCCTCCTCACGGAGCCCAAGACAAAACAAGAATATCGCTGCCACCACTATGGTCACAAGGCTACCAGCTCAAGCTCCCATGGGAATTTCAGATCTAGTGGGTCCTGTGGTGGGGCTAAGGCTGTATAGGACCATGATAGCCCAGACACACAGGTCACTTGGATCTGAGTGGCCCTTAGAATCAGTCCTCCATTGCTTTGAATCACAGCCAAAGCAATGGCCGATCACAAGGCAACAGCCTTGCATAGAGCATCTCACATTCAAACACAAATCCCATAATGTAAAAAATCCTATTACAGAACTTCCATTAAACTAGTTCAAAATGCATACAAAGGCATAGCGAGCAAATGCTGGACTATGGAGAGAAGGAAAAAGAAAAAAGAAAACTACTTACAGCTACAAAAAAAAGAAGAAAAACGATCTCAGATCAAATCTCCAAGAAATGAGATGTGTTCCCAGCTATTCCAGGATGTCTAAACCTAAGCTAAGTATGGGTTTATATAGCAGTGGTGTGGCGGCGCATTAGGGTTAGGAAACCCTAATTTTAAAGATGCCACGTGGCTGAATAGTGATCCTTGGATGCCTTGGGGCGCGCACACGGAGATTTGAGCATGGGAGTGCGTGCCCTAATCGCTGGAAATTCCCAGAAGGTCCTCTGCTGAAGAGATGGTAGTTGAAGTTCAAAGCTTCGCTAGGTAGCCATTGTTTCCCAGACTTATCGCATGGTAGCTCTTGCTCTTCGCGAGGATGATTTGATATTGAAGCTTCAACCGTCGCGAGGTTGCCTTGGTTTTCTCTTCAAGCAGTCGCGAGGTTGAGTAGACATCAAAGCCTCAGATGTCGCGGGGTTGGAGTTCAAGCAGTCGCGAGGTAGCTGCGCGATCGCTGGGTTGATCTTCGCGAGGACAGATTTGAATAGCGCAAGAACTTCGCGAACACTTCTCTTCAATGGACTTCGCGAGTTTCCTCACGAGGCTTTAATGAGTTTTGAACTGCGCGAGGTTTCATGTCTTGATTGATCTTCGCGAGGATGGCTCCGTCTTCGCGAGGATGCTTTCTTCTTGAATGGCGCGAGAACTGCGCAAGGAGTTCTCTTCTGATAATTGCATCCCGCGGCCACTGCACGACAGCTACGCGAGGAGTCTCCTGAAGCTCTCTCTCTTCAGCCGTTCTGAGCGAACTGCGTGAGGTTGAGAGAGATCTGTTTTGAACTACGCGAGACTGCGCGATGTGTTCTACTCTTGAGCTTCACGAGAGCTACGCGAGTAGTTGTTGTAAAGTCTTGGGAAGCTCAGTTGGACTACACGAGGCTCATTCCAGGTCTGGATTCAGAGTCCATCCTTCTGAGAGACTTCTGGTGCCAAAACAGGCTCCTTAGCAGGATTCCTGGCCTTGTTTCACTGCTGATTATTACCTACATAAAATACTTAACAAGAACTTATTAGATGGCTAAGGGTCTAATCAAAGGTTAAGTTAAGGGGTGAAAAGTGATACTTTTCAGGTCTTAACACAAAATCCTAACTCATTGGGTGGTGAACACGTACCGGACTGCCCATGCCCCGATTTTAGCTCAAGCACGCGAGTTCGTCTCAGAGTACACGAAGAGCGCATCTTGTCAAAGAGTTGGTCCCTCAGAGACTGGAGCTCAAAGCCGTGATGAGCAACCACCCGCGCAATCGACGGGACAACTAGGTGAGAAATTTTGAAATTTGAAATCAATAGTGTACAAATTATAACCGTAAAACTTTTGAAGTTTCAATGCTTACGAAATTACTGTTGATTGCACAGAATGAATGAAATAGACAATTGTATTAACATGTCAACCTTTGCTCAATAATAATCTTCTGTATCATTAAAATACCCTAATCTCTTATAGAACCAACCCTAGTAACAACTGAATCATAGCCCTATTTACACTTGCGCTTAGCTAAGTCAATTATGATTACAAAATTTGATTGGGCATGACGTTATTAATGAAAGTAGCTATAGTGGTTTATATATAATCGACACAGAGATGTAACTTGTGGTTTACACCCTGCAGATTTTTCCTAGTCCGAGTACACCTGATAACCATGACTTGACGATTAGTATATATAGACTGGGTCTCCTTGGAACATGACCCAACAATCAATTGGATTCCTTGTGTGAGAAACAACAAGTTGAACCCATATTTTAGGCCCAATGGGTCAGCAGCCCAACTAGTGTGACCCAATGGTAACGGGACTCAAGCCAGACATGTGTCAGCACTTAAGGGTCAGAATCCATTAGCCCAACCTGGCCCATGGGTTAAAACCATTAGAACATCTGACCCACAAGCTATAAAACCCCAATCTATGGCCTTTGAGTCAAGTCTATGCACTCAAGTGGGTGTATTGGTTCCACACTTGAACCAACCCCAGTTTATTTAGCTCTCATCCACGCATAAGTTGTTCATGGGAGTTGAGTGTCAAGCAAGGGAAAATGAAGTCGAGCTCCTTCCTCTCATACTGTCTCCATCTTGAAGGAACTCCTTTCACCGTCCAATCTCGTCGATTCAATCTGCTCAAATCTAGCCTCGATATAGAGAGATGCCATCCCATTATTCTTGAACCGCGGGCTCATTAGAACAAAGGCCAAGATGTTCTAGTAAGAGGGAGTGATGCGGAGCATGGAGACTTCGCAATTGAGGAATCCGTTGCGGTAAACCCTCAAATCCTTGCTCCATAGGTTTATTTTCTACATTTAGAACTGGCTCACGCAAGTGTTAAAGGTTCATGAGGTAGATTTTGGAAATCGGACATATAAGAGGCTTTGTAGCTAAAATCATGGAATCTGATGCCTCAATTTGCGTGCATGGATATTAACACTTGTGATTGGAGGCTTAATTTGCATAAACCTGACCCGACTAGGTTGCATTCTAGCAATGCATGCATCGAAACCCCGGGGTTACCACCTTGTGTCCTAATACGAACTGCTCTGTTCCCTACTATGGGATACTTACCCTAATGTCATATGATCTGATATGTCTCGAATCATGCAATGTGATATGCTATGTTATGATTTCATGCTATGTATTCTAAATTGTCTCGAATCCTTGTTACATGTGTTCATACTTGTTTCTGTTGACATGCTTCGATTTGTGTTTCAACTTTTTGTCCCGATATGCATTGCATAAGCATATTTATTTGACATCATGATTTGACGTGTTAAGGCTCTAGTGATTGCTTTGCTTTGAAATCGATATATTTTGTTACAATACGAACTTCAGTTGCTTTTATATATGCATCAAGAACATGAATTAGAACGATAAAGTGTGATTTAGCATGTTATTTTCTCAATTGAGCTTGGATGAAGCTCACCCCTTGGCTATACGTCACAGCTGCAGGAGCTGATATTGAACGGGATCCGGAGCGGGAGGACGATCTGGATTTTAACTCAAAGGAAGAGGAGGACCTGCCTGAGGGACATTTCCCCTAGCTGCTTGGAGTGAATTTTGGATAGTTCTTTGGTAAACAGACGTGTAATTAAATACGATGATATATTTTGATCCACTGTTTAGATGGAGTTCGGCCTTCACCGGTGGATATATAGTTTCTTTTAGATTTGTGCATGTGGTAGATAGTTTTGTAGGTTTATTTCTGCCATGTGTTCTTACTATTGCTTTGTCATGCTTTTCGTTTTGCACACTTTGCTTCCGTTTTTACAAGCTTACCATTTCGAGATGACCCAATCCTTCCTAATGCATAGTGAGTGAAAAGATCGAGCTGTCAGGAAGTGATGCTTGCACATTGATACCATAGCATCACTGTAATTTGAGTCTTGTGTGTGATCCGACGGCGCGGGTTTTTGAAGTAAGGAAAACTCGGGCTATCACACATTGAGTAATTATAGTTAACACAAAAATAGAATGCACAAAAAAATTAACATCAATATGAGATTTAGATGTACATTTCCAATTAAAAATAAGTAGTTAAAAGAAAGTATAAATGCCAAAGGTTGAAAGATTAGAAACAGAAAGGAAAATATAACAGAAAAATAAAAATTTTTAACCCTATACCCTAAACAAAACACCCACCAATAAAATCAATATTTTGTTGAAAATAGAAAATAAAACGCATACATTAAGGAATTATAGAATACACAAAAAAACCAACATCAATATAAGATAAACCCTAAACAATACACCCATCAATAAAATCAATATTTTGTTGAAAATAGAAAATAGAAAATGCAGTGAGAACCCTGTTGTTTATATAGAGTGGAGAAAACCCCAAAAACATTTTTTTGGAAAAAACCCTACAAAAGAGAGTTTATGGACAAAACCCAAAAAAAAATAGTTTACCTCGAGTTTGTGTTGAAGGCCAGTGATACCTTCGGTTGAGAATCGTCTAAACGATCATCTTTGATCGAAGAAGATGGAAAATGTTGAGGTTGAAAAAGATGGAAAACGTTGAGCACTTGATGATAGGGTTCTATCTATTCCAAATTTTATTTTCTCTCTTTGTCTCATCTTTCTCTCTCTTCTCTCTCTTCTTGCTCTGCTCGGTGATAACTTTTCTTGCCCTTTTTTTAAGCGAAGATAAGATAAATGTCAGTTCTCATGTTAGGGTAATTATGGGGAATTTGAAAATCAGACCAAAGCAACGAAAATGCAGCGAGAACCCTCTTGTTTATATATTCATTTAAAAAATATAAAAACCAAAAGCTGAAAGATTAGAAACAGAAAGGAAAATATAACAGAAAAATATAACCCTAAACCCTAAATAAACACCCATCAATAAAATCAATAATTTGTTGAAAATAGAAAATAAAAAGTATACATTGAGTAATTATAGTTAACACAAAAATAGAATACACAAAAAACCAACATCGATATGAAATAAACCCTAAAAGAAACACCCATCAATAAAATCAATATTTTGTTGAAAATAGAAAATGTAGCGAGAACCCTGTTGTTTATATAGAGTGGAGAAAACCCCAAAAACAGATTTTATGGAAAAAAACCCTACAAAAGAGAGTTTAAAAAAAAAGTTTACCTCAAGTTTGTGTTGAAGGCCAACGATACCTTCGGCTGAAATCGTCTGAACGATCTTCGTTGATTGAAGAAGATGGAAGATGTTGAGCAGATGATGACGGGGTTCTATCAATTCCCAGCTTTATTTTCTCTCTCCGTCTCCTCTTTCTCTCTCTTCTCTCTCTTCTTTCTCTCTCTTTCTTTGCTCAGTGATAACCTTTCTTGCCCTTTTTTTAAGAGAAGATAAAATAAACATCAGTTCTCATGTTAGGGGTATTATGGGAAATTCAAAAATCGAACCAAAGCAGCGAGAACCCTCTTGTTTATATATTCTTTTAAGATACAAGGTATATATATATATATATATATATATATATATATATATATATATATATATATATATGTATATGGCAAAGGAGAAAATGCGCTCGGGCGTAGAGACATCTCTAAGCCCCCTCAAATGGGGACCGGACATGTGGAAAGTGAAATTGCACTAACCCGGGTTGGCTATAGCGGAGTTTCGTACTGACAGTGGTAGGTAAAGTAAGTAGTGCAAGCGGCTATACCTGACGGAGGTAGCTAGGGCAGGCCCCAAGGGAAATGTCTCGTCATGATATGACGGTAAAAGAATTTGAACAATAAATACTAAACATTCGGCCAATCAATGGTCTCCCTGAAGGGGTGTCTCAAATAGTCATTTCAAATAGTAATGATTACCATTAAAAATGATGAAGTCATGCCCCGCTTCTCATTTAATGTTTTGACAATGATAATAAATGAAGTAAAGTTGGAGGTTGCTTCGCACAAAAAGGCGCTACGTGTCAACTTTAAGGCACTACGTGTCATATGGAAGGCATATTCCATTCCATGATGGAGCGCTAACCATTCAAAATAGTCGCGGTAACGCCCAATAATGACGCTATTGCGCGTCTTATACGAAGACAATGCGCCACTTACCAAAGCGCAAACACTTTTTATCGAAGTGCAAACACTTCTTATTAAAGCACTACCCCTTCTTATCGGACAGTAAACGATCTTCTCGAAGAGGCGCCTCAAATAGTTATTTCGAATTGTAATGATAGTCATTGAAAACTACGATGTCATGCGTTGCTTCTCATTTAATGTTATGATGACGATAATAAATGATATCACGTCAGACGTCGCCTCGCAGCAAAAAAAATTGCTACGTGTCATTTGCTGGGCACAAAATCGAAGCGCTACGCTTCATGATAGAGGCACTAGCGCCCATATAAGAAGCACAATTGCCTCTTTCTTAGAAGCGTAGCACTTCAAAGACTGTTGAATATAAAATAATTTATATTTGGGTAATAAAAGTCTTTATGAATGTAATGATGGACATATCAATCACGATGATTGGAACGTATCCCCTGTGCCTTGCCCCGCTTTGCCTTTCTGATTCTGTCAGTGAGAACCATGATTAAAGCATGGTTAAATGAGGAAAATGGGGGAATGTTGCATCAGCCAAAGAGGCGCTATGTGTCGAGCTCCTATCAATAGGCGTAGAGATTTCTCTACGCCTGGGCGCATATCCCCGACCATATATATATATCACGTGACATGAAAGTGAACCATCATGCCACAATCTCTTTAAAAGCGATCTCAAGAGTTAACCTCTTGAGACAAAGATGAGATTCCTGTTACTCTTGGTGCAAAGACAGGGCTATCGCAGATCACTTATACGCACATCTCAGCTAAAGTTGGACCAGTATGATGTCTTGGATTGCTTAAAAATATTTGCCACATTAACTTGGGCTGTTATAGTGAGTTCCACAATAATTTCACGAGGTTAAAGTTCGGAAAAGTACAGAAAAATTTGGCAAGTTCAGGGAAATATTTAAAGGAAAAATTGGAAAGAAAAAAAATAATTCAAAAAGCACAATTTTTTTTGAAAAAAATGAGGAATTATTCAAGAATAATTGATGAATTATTTGCGATCTTTTGTGAAGATACGATTTTTTGAAAAAATCATGAATAATTTGCAGAACCTTAAATTGGCACACTTTTGAAAAATTCGGCAATTTTTTATGACAGTTATCTGTAGGGTAGGGCTATTCTCATATGTTTAATAGCAAAGTACCACAGTTTTTTTCATGGATGAAAATCATTAATTGATTTGAATCAGACGATGGAGAAATTTTTTGTTCCAATCTTCCTTATGATTGCTCTCAAGATCATTGTGCACCTAACAGATAGTCAGATGTTGATTTCATATAACACACATCCTCTGTGACAACTTGGATTTCGATAACCGATACCCGTGCCGTCAGATCACCCGTTAGGGCGATCTCTTGCTTACAGAACACTTGGTACATCCACAGATAGCAGAAAATAAAACTGATATCTCTAACTAAGCAGATAGAGATAAACAACAAAAGAAAGTTCCATTTCTATATCTAAAAAATTGACCAAAATAACGGTTTCAAATTCCATGTCAAAATGTATGGACAAAAGAACCGAAATGAACTAATAGTGATGGAAAACCATCACAAAATAGCGATTCACAAAATAATATTCAAGATTATATTACATTGTCCAATCATTTAACTCGAAAAGGTTGGATGTACCAAGCCCAAAACATAGAACAAACACAATTACTCTGAATTTCTGCTTAGGAAAGAACTCCTCTGGTAGGGGCTCAGTTTCCTCCTCTTGTTTGTACTCTGGATCACTCTTCGAATCCAACTCCTTCTCTAAGTTTTTACTTGTGACATATAGTCGAAGGGTGAGCTAACGTCTAAACTCAATAGGGAAAAATATTAATAGCATTTAAATCTCATATCTCAAAGCATAAAGTTTCATAACTAATTTTCATATGCACATTTCACATTTTCATATTTGAATTCCATATGAGGAAAGTTAATCACGCACACACACACACACACACACTTAAATCACATGCTTTGTTTTTAAAAACATTGGGCATAACTTAACACAGTAACTTAAATACTTTTGTGAGCATATATAGCATCAAAAGCCATACATATATCGATAGAAATCCCTTACCATAGTCTTTCAATGAACTCTTTTCGCATATGCCCAAGCTCCTGCGTTGGGAGAGATACTTGTGCCGAACAGAGCTTTACCATTGACCAATAAGAAATGAATGGATATCCTGCCATATCGGAGCACAAGAGATTCATAACATATAAACCTTAAATCATAGTGCAAAGTCTAACTTATAGTTTTCACACTGTATAAAGTGATTACATTATACTATTTAGAAAACTTATATTCATACACAATTTTCAGAGTTCACACGAACACATTTATCACATCACATTTCTTATATCACATCACATTTAATGTTTCAAAACTTATTTAAAAGATTCGAATATTATATGTTTGATTTCACATAACATGTCATGACTTATCACATCACATTACTCAACTTATACAGAGCACATCAAATTAAATGATCATAAATTTTAATTTTCTACCTCGAATCACGTTTTCTCAACAAAATCATACGAAGCCCTTTGCAAATTTATGCGGCTTTCATTCCTTTAACCTACATTTCAAATTACCCAAAGACCGTTTAAAAATGTCTAAAAAGCCTAATGGTCAAAGTCTACGAAGAAAACTTTAAAAAATAAGCAAAATTGCTTTAACTCTGTTTCTCACACATGCGAGTTATAGGGTTGGGCGCGTGAGCTCAAAAGCACACACAGACCTCGGGCGCGCTATCGAAATTCAGCTTACTAAAGCTGAATTTCTCCAGCCGCCTCTGGCACGCGAGGCTCACTTAAACCTTCCTGAAGGTATCTCGTGCAAGCCAGAAACACAACTCGCGTGAGCGAGCACATGGATTACTTATACTCTCGTGCGAGCGAGTATCAGAGGCTCATTGGAGCCGCTATTCTCGATCGAGCGAGGCTTAATTCTGCCTTTATGAAGGCACCATGCGTGAGTGAGGAACATAGCTCGCGTGAGCGAGTTTCAAAATTTCTTTCAGATTTGAGTTTTTCTTCAACTCAATCTTCTCGTGACTTCTTCTCAAACACTTCTCACACTTCTCACACAACTTATAACATATCTTATTCTACAATTTTTTTACATATTTGGGATTGATTTCTTACCTTTCTAAGTATCGAATCTCGCAAGAATCGAAGCGTTCCTTTCCTCACAAGCAAATGGGTTTCAAAACCCATTTCGCATACGATCTACACTCCATAATCTCTCTCATCATCGTCAAACGATAATCTTTCACACACGAGTTTGCAAAAATCTCACGACGATCCAACGGCTCGGAGCACACGGATTCAAGCAAATCCTTCTTTTTCAAACCTCTTTTCTTTCTTTCACTCCTCTCTCTAAAACTCAAAGCAAGCAAACAATTTGTCTTGCTTGTGAGTTACCCCTCACATATCCAAGTAAGCACTTTGCTTCCTTATGAAGCACAAACACACACCCGGTGTGTTACTCTTATCCACTTACACTCTCTATGTTAAACACATACAAATGTTGGTGTATATATGTGAAAACTCATACACTTAGTCCAGCACCTACCCACTCATGGATTATCACGCATGCATACTGACCCAACCAAACACTATAATCATACCGTGCACCATTTTATACGCAATCTAACTAAATTACACAGTCTTTCATATTTTGGGGATATTACATCCTCAAAAGTAACCTAGTAAAAGAGTTGACCTTCACTTTTAGTGATGTGTGCCATGTGGAATCAACATCTGACCATCTGATAGGTATGTCATGATCTTAAAATATATCGTGAGAAACATTAGAATAAAAAATAATGTCAATCATTTGATTTAAATCGGTCAATGATTTTTTTGTGTGCAAAAAAAATTGTGTGTAATGGGGCAATTATAGATAAATCATTAATAGGTTAAACTTAAAATCATGAATCCATTAACATTTGTGTATTTAAAAAAAAAAACTTACCTACTTATAGCTATTGGTGAATGTGTTTTTCACCTAATACCAACTCTTGAAATAACTGGAAACTCCCGGTGACATTTCGTTGCAAACCGGTTAAATCCAGACTAACCGGTGACACATATAAAATCGAGACCCACATGAAAAGGCCTTCAAATCTCATCCGCTCATCTGTTTCTCTCTCCTCTCAGACATCTCATCCTTTCTGTCTCTCTCTTGGCTCATATTCAACGGACCAAACCCTAAATACCCCTTCTTTTAGCTCCAGATAGTCTCTCATCTACGGTATAAAACGAGACCTCCTTTCAAATCTTCCCGCTAGATATTACTTCGTCGTTCGATTTCAGTAGAAATCGAAGTCACTTCTTCCTCAAATCGTCTTAGAAGCCCTAGATTTCTTCAAATTTCGATAAAAGCCGTAAAATATTGACTAGAACTTTTATTGATAGAGTTTCAGATATTTATGCAGCTGATCTTGTTAGAATCTTTAATTTTCCAAGGATTTTGGTCTGATTTGAGGTGGAAGAGCGAAAAATCGACCGGATTTCAATTTTTGTGGGAAGCTCTCCGATTTTAGCTGTGAGAAACCCAAGAAATATGAAATCTGGTGTCCGGTCTTGCAGCCTGGATTTCTACCTTTCAGATTTGTCAGATATTTTTGCTATCGATCGTCCGGTAGGGAAAAAACCCAAACTTGATTTGTACTTTTTAAAGGGATTTAAGAACTGGTCTTACATTTCGGAATTCGAGCATACCGAAAATTCGAAGAAATCTGAATTTCTCCAGGAAGAATACACTCGATTTCGAAGTTTCAAAGAACTTTGAAGTCCGTCTGATTCTGATCAGCCGAGAAACCCTAGAAATCGCAGAAGACTCAGATAAATAATTGTTAAATTCTTTCGTGCAGAATAGCCAACAGCCTATTGGAATTGTATTTCTCCTTGATTGAGTGAGGCTGGTGTTTTATTTCTGAGAAATTTCAGGCATTTCTGATTTACGTTGTCCTTGAAAGCCTAAAATTTGAAGAGAATTTTGTCAAATTGTGAAAGAGGGGGATCACCATTCACCAATATGATCAAATTTTATCTTCTTACACGGACAATAAATCCTATTTGAATTAAAATCTAAATCAATCTTCTACAGAAAATAAAACAGTTAAACCGAGCCTTTACTTCATTTTTGACGGATAATTCTGAATTTCCTGAATTTGAGCAAGTCTCTCTCTTCATTTCAATACATTCTCTTCCTAATTTATAGAGACGGCATAGTTTAAACTATACCTTGGTTTGCCCCACTTTGGGGTTATAGTCAATTAGGAGTAAATAGTTATAAAAAAATTGGTCTGATTTTGTGAGAGGAGGAAGACAGCCCAAAATCTTCGGAGAAATCATTCTGGTCTCGAGTGGAGTATGGCTGATCAGATACTGGAAGGGAGCCAACCTGTAGATCTTTTGAAGCATCCCTCTGGAATTGTTCCCACACTCCAGTAAGTATTTTTTTTTAAAATTTGTTTGTTTGCAGTTCCTGAAGATGGGTTTTAATGGATGCTCTGAATAAGGGTCATGGTCTGTCTGGACAAGCTCCATGCCAATGCACTACAACTCCCGCCCACTACCCACCAGAACAGGTTTTATCTGCTCTGTTGGGAGGCTTGTTTTTCACTTAAAACAGCTCAAGAACTGCTCTTAGGCCCAGGGAGCTAAGGCAAATGCACACTTGGTGTAGTTAAAGGCACAAGGAGCACCTGAGGCGTGCCGCCTTATTTTAAAACCAGACAAATAAGGTGATATAAAAAATAATTGACTATTTTTTGTTTAAAACCATGGTCACTAGTATCAGAATTTGTTATGCATAAAAATGTATATAAAAAACAGTGATAAATATAACTTCAATAGAAGGAATAAATTTCTTAAACATTATACAATATAAACATGGTTAATAGAATTAACCATTTTTGTGCATTTAAAAAACAACTTAACTAACTAGGAATTATTTAGGTAAATGACTCAGAGAGCCAAGTGACAAGAAGTAAGCATTAAGCAAGTTAAAAAAATAAAATATCATTTTAAAGCACCAACTAAAAATTAATAAAGCATACACTTTAAAATATTACGAATCTCATAGGCTAAAATTCAAAATCAAGTAAAATGAATCAAAATTTTAACTTGGTGATATATTTTGGTCACCTATAGTGATTAGAAAAAAAGAAAAAAAGAAAAAAAGAAAAGAAATAAGATTTAGGAGCTAAGAATTTCTTGAATTTTAAATTAGAAATAGGATAAATAGGTCAAAAGTTCATCTCAACTTACCCATAGAAAGGTTAAAAAAAGATAGGATAAATAGAGGAAATGTTTACTTAGAAATGTTAGACAGGATTAAAAGAGTATCTTAAACATGTTAGGTAGGATTAAAAGGTGTGCTTTAACACTTCGAATGTTGGGAAAACCCCAAATGGGCCTCACGTAGGTATGCAAAACATTTTTTCTAACCGTAGTGCAGTCACTTTTAGGTTTGCGGCTAACATTCCTCGCCTAAGGGAAGAAGGCACATGCCTCGGCACTATTCTTAAAGTCGCCTGGGGCGGCCGCCAAAGCGGTTCGGGCCCCTAGGCGCCCCGATTTAGGCTGGGGTGCCCTTTCAGGCGGACCAGATTTGGGGTGCGGCCCAAGCCACCCCGGGCGGCCACCCTTTTTTTTTTCCCCCGGGAGCCATTACTTGACAGATTTTAGAAGGGCCTTTGCACTCGGGTAGTTGGCCCTTGCACCGATTTAAAGAGAGATTTGGTATTTTAGGGACATGTGACATGTGAAGACCATTAATGACGTCAAATCAGATGACGGAGGTCGTGTTTCACCCTGATATTTCACATAATAGATCTTACATCTATCAGACCGTCAGTTTTTTATTCCATGTGTCACAGATACACAGAAAATGACCCTAAACTTACGCAATCACGTTTAAGCGTCATGTGTATCATATGATTAGTGCGCCATGATCTCAAGATCTAGTGTGTGGGATATTGGGCTGAAACAAGATCACCATCATCTGATTCGAAGCAATTAATGGTTTTCAAGGTCTCTTTAACGTGGGTGCAAACAGAGGTACCCAAGAAAAATGTGGGTGTTCTTGGGTGCACACACACACATGTATATATATAAAATCATCTGATTCGAAGCAATTAATGATTTTCAAGGTGTCTCTAACGTGGGTGCAAACAGAGGTACCCAAGAAAAATGTTGGTGTTCTTGGGTGCACACACACACACACACACATATATATATACTTCGGGACCGCCTGGATCTTGGGGCGCCTGCCTAGGCGCCTCACCGCCCGGCCCGATCCGCCTGAAAATCCACCCAGTCACTTGAACTCGCCCATTGACTTTAGGAACACTGTGCCTCGACTCACTTGGCATTTAGTCGCTTCGAAATAGAAGCAAGTTCAGGACCTGTGTTTGCACGACTGAGGTCTAAGGTGGACTCCTAGGTGCAACTTTAATTACACCGATGAGAGTTTTGAGCAATATTATGTAATTTTATTGTCAGTAATATAGCTAATTTATCTTGTGCTTGTGTTCTAGCAATGAGACTCACAAGTTTTTCAAAGTTTTAGCTTGTGTGAAACTGTGAATAGAGAAAAATGCTATAGGGTAGAGGATTGGTCATATAAAAAGTCAATATGAAGATCTTATCAATAGATGGTCTACGATAGATATCCCTATCATGTAGAAAAAAAAGAACTTATGTTGTATTTGCGTTATTTTGGTGCACATAGGTGGCATATTGACGGGGGACGTCAAGATCGAGAGCATTGGAGTTGGGCCGCAACATAATTTTCAGCTTCAAGGAATTTTTTTTTTGGGTGAATAGTGTCACGGACATCCGTGATGAATAGTGTTGGACGTCCGTGATTTTGACCCCCCACTGTCCGTAAGTCATGGATGTCCGTGGGGCACTACTAACGTCTGTGGGCGTCGCGACAGGATTTCTAAATTTTGCGAAAATTTTCTTTTTTAGTCTTTTATTATTATTATTATTAGGACTCTTAATTTCGAGTTTTACTTTGGTGGCCTATATAAGGAGGCTTGTAAAGACAATTTAATTAGATTTTGAATATTTGAATGCTTTTATGCTTGAATATTCTTCTGCCTGAGATGAGTTTGGTGTGAGGCCAAGGAAATGATTCCCAAAAGCTATTTTATCTTTTCTATCACTGTTTTCTTTAATCTTTTACCTTATTGATCCCTGCTTGTTTTCTAAATCTTAATCTATTGATTTTGATCCCAAAATCCTAAACCCCTTTTGAACCCTAAATCGATCAGTGCTAAAGCCCTTTTCGAAATCATAAGCCTATTACAACACCATAAATCTATTTCACAGCCCTAGTTTGAGCCCGTGAACCTACATCAGATCGAAGACGAACGCCCAAGCCTGGAAAAGCCAGAGTTCTATCTCTAGGCCGATCTCGCCTCAAATTTGAAAGTACTTGCGCATTGGATTGGACACTCTATTCGGATCTCGCGTGATTTACCTACCAGAATTCTCTAAACCCGAAGGTATCGAGTTAATTTTGAGATTAAACTTGAATTAATTTTATTTAATTTCGGCCAAATCCGTATCAAAATCATATTCACGCATTTTAGGGTTACCGTCCTGCATCACATATTAATAGAAACTGTGTAAGAGGATGTGGAACATCTCTCAATTAAGTTTCTTTTCTCTAACAGTATTGTCACATTTATTTTTTCTTCTCCTAGTCATCTTTTTGTCTGTATCCCCTTCCTTTTAGTGCTTCCTTGGGTATGGGTTTTGAAATGCCTTAGGCTGGTCATGTGGCCCTCTTTATCCCCTATTTTACCGGCCTCCTCTTTTTAAAACAAAAATCTTTTATCACTAAAGGTATCTTTATTTGCAATCATAGTTTACAAAAACAATCTAGGGTTGCAAATAATGGTACAGATTGTTAGATATGGCATATCGGGTTAGGCCTTTTTTTTCGCTCCCTCAAATCTCTCGTTCCTATAAAATCATTTTCTCTCTCTCTCTCTCTCTCTCTCTCTCTCTCTCTCTCTCCACATGGCCCACCCACTAGTTACTATCGGTAAGGGTACCTCTGTTTGCACCTAACATGATTACTAAGGGAGTCTTGGGCACTGAAACCTATTGACTACTTGCAGTCTGATGATGGAGATCGTTTTCACCCCAAACTTCTACACAATGGATCTTGAGACAGTGCTCTCACCATCATACGGTTAATTTTTTATTCCACGTGGCATATATCCCAAAATAATGGCCTTAAAGTCACGCTTGAGCGTGATGTGTGCCATGTGGTTTAAGGCCACTTTTTTGGGATCTTTGCCATGTGGAATAAACAACTGACCGTCTGATGGTACGCGCTCATGGTCTAAAGATCCTTTGTGCATAAAATTGGGGTGAAAAATGATCTCCATCATCTGATTCCAAGCAATCAATGGGTTTCAGTGGGATTGAGACGTTGGCACTCTTAGTAATTTTGTAGGCACGAATAGAGGTATTGGTAAAAAGAGGACTATAAGAGAAGTCTTTTACTTGCACATGATAGAAAGACTTGGTATTTTTGTGGAGCTGTGCCATTTGAAAACGCTATCTAAGTCGTCTGATTTGAAGGCTATGATCTTTGGCGCAAAAAATTTGCGAAAAGCATAACCTCTATTATATAATTCAATGCAGTCAATTGTTGAAAGAGAAGGCTGCGGCGTTATTCGAAACCAGCTCCCACATCCACCACAGTTCGAGTAGAATTCTCACTGCCTTCTTCCGATTCCCAATTGTCCAATCTCCATTGACTCCCATCCGACATGAATGTTCGAACCAGAGTGGTCCCCCAGTCACAATCTCTTGAAGAACCTATCATCAATTTCACTTTTTTTAGCAGGATCATGCATTGAGAACCCATCGATAGAGGTGATTTGGGAGGAACAAAGCAGTTGCAAGTTGCAATTAAAGAGTATGTGACAAATACAAAGGCTTGTGTTGGTTTGTATTGGTGAGGAAGCGAGGTTTTTGATGGAAGAGAGAAAAAGAATATGGGTGTGAGAGACGAGAGGCGACTGCACGGTAGAACTGGAGGAGGTCTCAACGGAAACTGCCGATACGTTAGAACCATGTGTGGATGAAACCCGAAACAAGAGCCTCAAAGCCGATAAGTTATAAACTTAGGGTTGAGATGAAGTACCTATCTATTTTCATGTGTCTTGCCATTAGACCATATATATTACTTTATAGAGACTTCAAAGAGTGGTGTACAAAACAGTATAACCTCTCTTTAAGAATCCGACATATTTTATTTCCGATTGCCAAGAAGGGGTATTTGGTTGATATGTATGAGAAATGTGGAGAGACTGGGTTTGCATGTGAGGTGTCCGATGCAATGCCTGATAGAGGACCTGCGAGTTTTACTGATATTATTGCAAGTAATAAATCGACGATTGAGTTTTTGGAAGTCAGTTTTCTAAAGACAGAAACTCCCCTGATTTACTACATGTAACTAGTAGCAAGAAGAATTCATTTTTTAGTTTTTCACAAAATTTCCATTTCTGCTACTTATGTTCTTAATAGGCTTTTTATGGAGTAGGTTTATAAGCTTTTTAATATTGACCTTTAAAAAAAATTTCACAACGGTCCATAATATAGCTACCTTCTAAATTATAGTCATCGATGTATGATGCAAGTATTGCAAACTAAAATCCAAATCCAAATTCATAGATAATCTTTAATTGCCAAACTATGCATTTAGAAATCCTCAGTTTCAATCCAAAGTCACTAAAAATCATGCATTTCAAATCCCTAGACCAGATCCAAATCCTTGTTCCCAGATGCGACCTTTAGTGTCTTTGTTGAGTTGACATACAAATATCAGGTTTTATATTTATTTTTCTTTTACTATAATGTTTACAATTAGTAATCAAATCAAAATAGGAATGAGGGTAATCAATTTGAATAAAAAGACAATTTATTTGGTAGAGGGCTGTTTATGTTATTTCTATTATAGTTATTTACCTTGTGTGTGTTCGTGTCGGTGTGTGCTCGTGCCGCGGGCATGCTCGTGGGTGTGCAGGTTAGTACTAGTGCGTCGTGCATGTGGCGCGCATATATGCACGTGCGTATGTGTTCGCAATGCGTGTGATGGGTTTTCTATAATGGGAATGATAATTGCAAAAACAAATCCTTAGGGGCATTTATCTTGGAAAGTAAATCAAATTCAATGTCTCTAATTTGATTTGCAAACATATACTCAAACTGAAACAATTGAATTTTAATCACATAAAATAATTGTGAGGATTTATGGAGTTTGTACTCATTAAGAACTCTAGATTGGAGATCAAAAGATTGTCTTGTCCTGAAAACGTCGGATAAAGGTAAACTATATTGAAAATGATCAAAATTTAATGAAAAGATTGTTTTTTATGCTTCTCAAATTAGTTTGCGGATGGAAATTTGCAACTGATTCATTGAATTAGGATAAGAATCAAGGCCAACAAAACCTAATTGTATAATCACTCTGAGATTTTGATTGGATGATATGTTCTTGGAGAAACCAATATTTGTAAAGATGAAATTCAAGTTTTGTACCCCCCAACCCATCCACACCAACCACCATACACACACACACGCACAAAGTGTAATAAAGAGCTGTACCCCCCAACCCATACACACCAACCACCACCACCACACACACAAACACACACACACGCAAAAAGTGTAATAAAGAGCAACTACTCATATATTTGATGGGTAAGCTCGGATTGCACCTGCAACCACATGGTAGCAATACAGTTCACCTTCCAACTGACCTATAGGCCCAATTTTGGATTCAATAAATAATGAAAATCAAATTTTGATTCAACAATGTGCCAAAGGAAGCAAGAGAGTCGCATTGTGAAATTGTACGACCTGATGAAGGAGCTGCTGCCTGTAGAAAGCCTTGTCTAATCAAGGGGGAGATGGTAAGAAAGAAAAGTTAAAACTTTTGGATCAATGATGACCGCCCCTTTCGCAGATTGGGCAATGGCCATCCCACTTAGGCCACGTGCCAACTATTGGGCAATCCAAGTCATCAAAAAGGTTACTCATATTAGATTGTGCTTAACTTTTTAGTTGTCGATATTCAAGTGCATCTATCGGATGGTTCTGCTCCTCTGCCATGATCTTTTTGCTGAGACCTTAACCAATGATGAGGAGCTAGGTGGACGGCTTCGATTGATCAACGATGCCAACCACTGGGAATATGATTGGACAGTCATGGCCTAGCCATTTAAACATTGCCGTCAGAGTTGGCAATCCAAGTCATCAAAAAGGTTACTCATATTAGTAGATTGTGCTTAACTTTTTAGTTGTCGATATTCAAGTGCATCTATTGGATGGTTCTGCTCCTCTGCTATGATCTTTTTGCTGAGACCTTAACCAATGATGAGGAGCTAGGTGGACGGTTTGGATTGATCAAAGATGCCAACCACTGGGAATATGATTGGGCAGTCATGGCCTAGCCATTTAAACATTGCCGTCAGAGTTGGTCTCAATGTTTAGAGAATTGAAGCGTTTGGTTGTTTTGTAAAAGATTGCTAAATCAAAATCCTGACTATTTTTTAATTGATAATTTCATTGATGATGAAAGAAACTTCTGAACAAGATTCCTGAGACTCTAGGGCACATAGTATGGATCAAAGGCTAGTGGTGGACGATGAATATCTCACCCTGAATGCAATGCAACACAGATCTTTGGGTGTCAGTACTAAAGTGTATTGAAAGCCTTAAGACCAATCAGACAGTAGTAGGGAGCTTATACTAAGGAGAGGAGCAGTTTAGTAACTTGTGGTGGGATTCGTGGTCTCGCAGATAGTGCTCATCGAAGGGCGTGGAGAGGCCATGTGGCTTGACCGGGTTGGCGAGTCAAAAGGAAGAACAAAGGCTATGGGGGCTCTTTGCAGTACCTAGTGATAGTGAGTGATTGAGGGTTTGGGTGGATGGGTTGTTAGAGATGAATGGTTGAGTGGGGATGAGGTGGATGCTCTAGAGGGAGACACATGTATTTCTCTGAGAGGGGTCAGCTGTTGTCCCCACGAACTTGCATCTAGCAGGTGTTGTTAGGGCCACTTTCAATTTTGGATTGGGTATTATAGCACCCAAACTGACATAAAATTAGATTTTAATGAGGCTTGGGACTGGCCATGTGACCCTCCTGCATAATAAGCTATCAAAGACTTCTGAGGTTGTGCGTGAGAAGTGTTTGTGATGTTCAACGGCTCTTCTTCCCTGTTGGTTTTTTATTGCTTCTAGTACAACGACCTATGGGCTTTGACTCATCTGTATCATCGGTAGTGCCTGCTCCAATGTCTTCTTCAGTGGCAGTTGGGTTACCTGGATGGGGTTGGTTTGAGTCGCAAAACATTGAGATGGTAACTTCTAAGCTATCTGGAGTCCTCAAGCTATCCGTATACTATTATCAATTCATGCTGGCTTGGGGAAGGTATGGAAGTTATTTTACATCGAAGTCAATGTTGATAGATTGCTCTATTGTAGTGTCATTTGTCTGCATGCTTAAATCTTTGTCCCATTCTCTGTTTTGGCATCTGGTCAGGCTTGATTTGCACAGTTCATCTCTGATTTTAAGGATGGATCATTGGTTGAGAGATATTGTGACTGCTTTGGCAGTGGCAGGGATATGCTTTGTAGATTTAACGGTGTTTCACACAGTTTTACTGGATAGAAGGGACAAGGGAGATTGATTGTTCATGAAAGTGAGGTTGGTTGAGGATCTTATGGCTATAAACAATCTCTGGAAATGTTAGATGAACATCTGTTGTTTAGATAGTGCACATTAGCAGGTTTGGACTGTGAGGGAATACAACTCTAAGGGTTCAGACTGTGTTGTGTGAGAGAGAGAAGGAAGACTGATTTTTCATGAAACTGGGTAGAGAATGGTATGATGATAAAGAATCTCTGGAAATGTTGGATGAAGATCTGTTGTTTAGATAGTGTAGATTAGAAGGACCGTGAGGGGAGTTTTGAGCTGCTCGGAGAATTGTTTGATGACTAGGCTATCGAGACTAGGGTGGTTGATTTCCATCACTTGAGGAAATGCTTGCTCGGGACATTCTAAAGGTTGGAGTGATGGCTGGGTTATTTTTCTATATAAATCCCATTGACCTGGATAAGCTGTTTATCTCACTGGAAGGGAGATGGAGGGAGGAAGGGCAAAGGGAATTTAACAGTTCGAAATCAAAGAGGAACTATGAGACCAGAGAGGGCAGGGGTAAAGGGGTGTTGTAGGTTACAGTGTTCTAGGTTTCTGGGTATATACTGTTTATCCTGTAGCTTGGAATATGTTTATCATTTAGTTTTCTTAGAGTGTTCTTGGTTTCTGGGTATACCCTGTTTATCATTTAGTTTATTGGAATTTAAAGAGTTTGAGTGACAGTGATAATGTGTGGCAGTCAGGAATTTTCTTAAATCTAGAGGGTGCTCTTTGATAACTTTGTAAGAAACTAACTGTGATGCTGGAAAATGTTCGATTAGTTTTTAAGGTGATTCCTTCTAGGGATTGTGTTGGAGGTGTAAGGTGCCATTGGGAAGTAGGGACAATACTGGTAGCCTAGGACCCTGATACATTGGTGGGTCGCTCTTCTGTTCCATTAAATTCAAAGATTGGGTTAAGGATTTTGCGCAGGGTCTTCCGTTTATATATGGACCAAATGATCCTAGGGAGAGGGGAAGTTTCTGGATGGAGCTGAGGACGATTATGTGGCAATTGGGGTCTACCATGTTCATGAGGGGAGACTTTAATGTGGTCGAGTTTTGCATTGAGAGTGGAGGCTGCTGAGTTGATAGATGTGTAAGATGTTTCCAAAAGTTCTCGAGGAGATGTGAAATGGTGGATATCCCGACGGGGGATGCTGAATTTACTTGGTCAAATGGGCACAGGTGTCTTCTATGCCTTAGCTGGCCTGTTTTGTCTGCAATAAGGAGTGGAAGCTCCCCCTTCTGAATCTTCTTTTGTTGACTCTTCCCAGACTTGTGTTTGATAGTGTGCCAATTATGATTTGGTATCTGATACTGTGGGTTGGGCTTGCCTGTTCATATTGTAGAATATGTGCATGAAAATGGAAGTTATGATGCCCTGGTTTGTTCTTAGTGGTTCTCTTGATGTCTTAGGAGTAATGTGCAAAGACCCTTTGCTGTGAAACTCAAGTTGCTCAAGGCTGAGTTGAAAAAATGGAATAAGAATGTGTTTGGAGTTGTTAGTGCTAAACTCAAAGGAGATTTTGGAAAAATTCCAAGAACCGGATCTAAAAGAGAAGGGTTTGATGTTTAGTGATGATCGTAATAGGAGGGTTCTGTGCTTAAGAGACCTTGAACAAAAATTAAATGAAGATTTTTGTTCAGACAAAAAATTTAATGTTGGGTGGCTGAAGGAGGGGCATAAAAATATAAAGGTTTTTTTCACTTTATAGGATAGTCACAAAAGTCGGTGACTTTTTCAAAAATTCAGACAAAGTCACCGACTTGGGGTTAAGGCTATATGGTCGCTGATTATTCAGCTGAGTCAGCTACTCAGCCAAAAGTCGGTGATTTTTATGATGTTTAATTTTTTTTTATTTGTCCTTTTTCGGTTTCTTTTCTAACTTACGTCTCTGACCCAACGCTCTATCCCCATAACCTCCTCTCTTTCTGTTCTAACTCCTCTTTGCCCTAACTACGCCCAACGGCCACCAAAACTCCGGTAATTCGTTTTTTTCCCCCTTCTTTTTTTCTTTCTTCTTCGTATTATTATTTTTTCTTTTCTTCTCCCTTCCACTGTTTCTTGTTTCTTCTTCACTTTATTTTCCTTCTTGCTCCTCACCCCCCCACCAAATGCTGAAAACCCCCCATTAAGTGAAGATGAAAATTGTTGACTGCTTTGAATTGGACAAGGGAGGTCGTATTTTATTCCAATCTTCCACACAACTGATCTTGAGATCATGGGCATATCATCTGATGGTATTCCTATGATCTGAGATTGAAGATCAGTTGTGTGGCAGTCAACGGTTTTTTACTTGAAGTATATAATGCTATTTGTTTTTATTTATTTTTTAATTTTCCTTGGTTTTTCCTGACTTTGACTGATTTTTGCCGATTTTTCCTGACTTACACCCTTGCCGATTTATCGTCGACTCCCGACTTTGTGACTATGCTTTATGGTCAATGCTCGAGAGAGAGTCAATGCCATTGAACATCCATTAGTTGATTGAAGAAGAGTGATGCGTATTTTAGATCCGCCTGTTTGAATCGTGATCGAATAAAGAGATGTCAAGAGAGAAAGTGGACCCACGAATGGGTTTAAAAAAAAAAAAGACCCGTTTGATCAAAAAGAAAAAAATCCAAAATTTATTAGGGTCTTTAACTTTCAATCCCGTCATTTTTATGTTTGGCCTATTTTGAAGTGTCAAACGAAGTTGGATTGATGCGAAATTGATCGTATTTGAAAGCTTATCGAAGTAGCTTTCCAACGAGCCAAAAAACGTGCAATTCCGACAAATATTGAAGAAGTTATGGTCAGTTTTCAGAGGCTGCACATAAAGTGACGAATTTCAAGAATCCTAATTGAATTAGGATTAGTCTCTTTTATTATTTTATTTTAGAAAGTAAGAGTTGTTTCTTTTATTAGAAATATGATTAGTTTCCTTATTGTTTAGGACTTTATTGTTTAGAAGAATTAGGATATTTCTTTTATTTGAATTAGGAATTAGAGTTATAATAGGATTTCTAATTTTATGCATTGGCTAGCCTATTTATAGGCTTGTAAACACTTTTATTATTAGTTTTTGGTTAATGAACATTGCTTATGCAAAATTGAGAGTTCTAAACTTTCGTAAGGGTGTGATTCTCTCAAAACGGAGAGCGATTCTTCGATTCCCGCTTACGGTTTGGTGCGAGGCCAACTCTTCTTCCATCTCTATCTTCTTTAGATCTACGGTTTGTGTAAGTAGCGTAATCCTAATTATTTTATTGATCTCATAAAAGCCCTAAATCAATATTTTATTCACCATTAATTTTATTAGCTTTCTATTTTCGTTTGGTATCGAAAGAACCCGCTTGCGAGTTCGTTCGACGCCCTAAAACTATCGGAGATCTAGCCGTTCATAAGAACCCTAGTCTTCTAGATCCGCGATAGGGAACGTACACGAAAGTAACGCTATTTTGGGCCGAAATTAAATCACCTAATTGATTTATGGGATTTTTCGTGGTAATTTGTTATGAGAAATTATTATTTTTAATTGATCAAATTAATTTTACTCCTAATCTCAGCCCTAACATTGCATGTAGTAAGTTCCCGCATCAAATTGGTATCAGAGAATCAGTTTAGTTTAAGGGTTTTAGTGCTCATATAGGTTTTAGTTTTTATTTTTATTTTTTAGGTTTTAAAAAAAAAAAAAAAAAAAAGTCTAGCTTTTGTCTAGAAAAAAATTTGTTTGAAAATTTTCGTTTAGCTTTTGTCTGAGATTTTTTTGCTAGTTTTTGTCTGAAAATTTCTGTCTACCTTTTTGTCTGCAATTTATGTCTGGCTTTGTCTTAAAAAAATTTGTCTAGCTTTTGTCTGAAAAGTTCGTCTGGCTTTTGTCTGAAATTTTTTGTCTAGCTTTTTGTCTGCATTAAAAAAAAGAGAATATTTTTGTAAAGCTTTCGTCTAAGTTTTTTTTTTGTCTAGCTTTCGTCTAGCCTTTGTCTAACTTTTATTTTACATCACTTAGTTTTATAATTGCATGCCATTTCAATCTTATTGCATTTTATTTCATTAGTGTTCATTAGTGTGCACGTCTAGTGTTTGACAAAAGTTCTTATCCATTGTTGGTTCATAGTGTGTCTTTTGAGTATTGTGTCTGAATTGTGTTTGTGTTAAGCATCATGTATGAGTCACTTACACGTCACCGTGAATTCCTTACCCGTCATGAAAGGGTACTAGCCAAACAAGGAAACCACTACACTCTAAATTCTTGGCAAAATCCTAAAAATTGTGATAAGACTAGAGTTAGGGGATACCCTCATCATTGTGATAGAGTATAGAGGAATATTTTGATTGGTATGGCGTACCAAATGAGTACAAAATTAGGCTAGCAAAAACAAAGTTGGAGGGTAATGTCAAAAATTTTTGGACTCGCGTAGAACATCGTATTGAATCTCTTCGAAATAAACACATCTCCACATGGGACAACATGAAGGTGCGACTTATTGAAAAGCATGTTCCTTTAACACACTGTCACCTTCTTCGGAGTTTGAAAACCAAGACGGATAAGTGTCCTGATTGCCTTAAGTGTCAAGGTTTGGACACTTTGCATACCAATGCCCCACAAAATTTCCCACTCAGAATTTATTGACTAAAAGAGTGAGTCCTAAGGAGCCGAAGAATATGGAAGTGAAAGAAGTGTACGACCCTAGTACCGTGCTGAGTGAAGAGGAGATAGAAGAAGCTGATGAAAGTCTAGTTTGTATTAAAGAGACTTCTATTTCCCTTGTGAGTAGTGATGTTGAGTCACTCACACTTGAACCAATCGAGCCACTTGCCTATGAGTCATTGGTACCCATAGAGTTGGGCGCACACAACTTGTTGGTGCCCATTGGGTCGAATACATGTGAGTCCATCGAACTGGGCACACAAGAACCATTAGTGTCAATTAAATCATCTAGAGTCTTTGATTTTGGTTGAAGCGAGTACACATGAGTTAATCGAGTCGAGTGTACATGAGCCATTAGTGCCCTTTGCATCATTCACACAAGAGTCGTTAGTGTCACTTACACATGAGCCTATAGAGCCCAATCCTATCTACTCATTGATTTCCAAATACCTGCCTGAACAATATGTGAAGAGGTTAGATGGAAGAGTTTTGGGAGATCCATATTTTATTACTAAGGTAAAGACACACCAAGCATATCGATAGTATCTTCTTAAGTGGAAAGGTAAATCGGAAATTGACAACACTTGGACTGCAAGGAGAACGCAATCTGAGAAACATCAAGCATACCTCATCTAGTGGAAGGGTAAGCTAAAAACTAGAACACACATAGATTTCGTCCCAATGTTCATTCATCAAAGGTCATCAGAGTCTACATCCAGTTTTGCATATTGCATTCATGAGTTACATGCTGAGATTAAGAAAAGAATTAATTTAAAGAACGAAAAATATAAATTCTCTGCAAATTCTCATAGACGATTCAAAGAATTCTAAGAGGGTGATTTTGTGATGGTTTGGAATATACCCGAGCGATTCCCGCAAGGAGTTGCAAAGAAGTTCCAAGCTTGTGGTGCTGGACCCTAGCAGATCTTGAAGCGTGCCGGTTCTAATGCTTATATCTTAGATCTTCCGTCGGAATTGGGGATTAGCATGACTTTCAATGTGGAGGACCTTGTTCCATTCCATGGCCCTTCAACCATCCCTGCCAACCCCTTTGGGCCTTCTACATCCGATGATCCAATTATTCCCCTTCCCACACCGTTACCCTCACCTACTCGGCAAATCCGTGAGATCATCGAAGATGTGCTGGAAGATCAGATTGTATCCACCAACCATGGGGGACTTCAAAAGTACTTGGTCAAGTGGAATAATAAGGCCGACACAAAGAATGAATACGTGGATTACACAAGAGTTTAGCAGATTGACCCGGATCTCTTGGAGCTCTGTCACAACCATGGGGACGTTCGATTCCAGCCGCTTCCGATCGAAGTTCCATATATATTGTCTGTGATTGCGACTGTGAAAACTCATGCCAACCAAAGTTCGAGGTCGAACTTTTTCAAAGTAGAGGGGATTGATGCGTATTTTAGATCCGCCTGTTTGAATCGTGATCGGATAAAGAGATGTCAAGAGAGAAAGTGGACCCACGAATGGGTTTTAAAAAAAAAGACCCGTTTGATCAAAAAGAAAAGAAATCCAAAATTTATTAGGGTCTTTAACTTTCAATCCCGTCATTTTTATGTTTGGCCTATTTTGAAGTGTTAAACGAAGTTGGATTGATGCGAAATTGATCGTATTTGAAAGCTTATCGAAGTAGCTTTCCAACGAGCCAAAAAACGTGCAATTCCGACAAATATTGAAGAAGTTATGGTCAGTTTTCAGAGGCTGCACATAAAGTGACGAATTTCAAGAATCCTAATTGAATTATGATTAGTCTCTTTTATTATTTTATTTTAGAAAGTAAGAGTTGTTTCTTTTATTAGAAATATGATTAGTTTTCTTATTGTTTAGGACTTTATTGTTTAGAAGAATTAGGATATTTCTTTTATTTGAATTAGGAACTAGAGTTATAATAGGATTTCTAATTTTATGCATTGGCTAGCCTATTTAAAGGCTTGTAAACATTTTTATTATTAGTTTTTGGTTAATGAAAATTACTTATGCAAAATTGATAGTTCTAAACTTTCGTGAGGGTGTGATTCTCTCAAAACGGAAAGCGATTCTTCGATTCCCGCTTGCGATTTGGTACGAGGCCAACTCTTCTTCCATCTCTATCTTCTTTAGATCTACGGTTTGCGTAAGTAGCATAATCCTAATTATTTTATTGATCTCATAAAAGCCCTAAATCAATATTTTGTTCACCATTAATTTTATTAGCCTTTTATTTTCTTTTGGTATCGAGAGAACCCGCTTGCGAGCTCGTTCGATGCCCTAAAACTATCGGAGATCTAGCCGTTCATAAGAACCCTAGTCTTCTAGATCCGCGATAGGGAACGTACACGAAAGTAACGCTAATTTGGGCCGAAATTAAATCACCTAATTGATTTCTGGGATTTTCTGTGGTAATATGTTATGAGAAATTATTATTTTAAATTGATTAAATTAATTTTACTCCTAATATCAGCCCTAACATTACATGTAGTAAGTTCTCGCATCAAAGAGTGGTGGATGGAGAGGAGCTCAATCTCAAAATGATCAACTATTATAGGTCTCTTTTTGATGGGGAAGTTTGGTCAAGACCCAAATTTGATGACCACGAATTTTGGTCAATCTTAATTGTCAATCATGTCATTCTTCATAGATGTTTTGATGAACAAGAGATCATGAAAGCTATTTTTGAGAGGTGAGTGGGGTTAATAGAGCATTAAACCCAGATGGCTATACTCTTTTTGGGGATCTCCTTTAGGTTGAAGTTATGGATGTTTTTGGGGAGTAACCTAGACTTGAGAAAGTGGTAATTGCATCAATAACGCTTTCCTCGTGATCATCCCAACCAAAACTAGGCCGGAAAACTAAACAATTTTAGACCAATCAGCGTATGGGGCAGCTTGAATAAGATCTCGTAAGGTCCTTGCGAATTGGCTCAAATTGCATATGAAAACTATTATTTCACCATGTTAGGGTGCGTTTGTGGAAGGAAGGCATATCATGGATGCTGCGATCTTCACACGAGTATATTGACTCGAGATAAAGGCACAAACTATCAAGTTTGATTTGTAAATTAGAGGAGAAGGCTAATGATAGAGTGGACTAGGTCTTTTTCAGCTATATGCTCGGTTGATTAGATTTTAATTTAAAGTGGCTGGAATGGATCACAGGGTGTGTGTCTTCGACATGGTTCTTGGTTCTTGTTAATCGGATAGAGGCTTCTTCAAAAGCTCTAGAGGCTTACACCAAGGTGGGCCCTATATCTCCTTGTTTGATGTTTTTGGAGAGGCTTTTAGTAGACTTATGGTTAAAGCGGCAGAATCGGACCTGGTTCATGGCTTTGCGCTTGCTAGGGGTGATCTAGAGGGGACACATCTTCAGTATGCTTATGACACACTTAATCTTTGTTGTGCCTTTGAGGAGGAACTCTTCCATTTAAAGGCTATGATTAGTGATGCGGTGTCAAGTCAGTGGCTCAACCTTGGGAAGGTAGGATCATTAGGGTAAGGATGGAGGAGTTGGAAGTTGAATCTTTGGCATGTTATATAAGCTGTAGTCGGTGGGTCACACTCTTCTGTTATTCTCTTAGGGTTGGTTTGACTTTGTGTGTCCTGCCTTAGAACTGTTTGATAAGAAGCTCGTGGGTTGGAAAGGGGTCTTCCTGTCAAAAGGTGGAACGGTGCCTTTGATTGAGGCTATTCTTGCCAATCATCCAATTTACTTTACGCATATTTCATACATACATATCATGGCCACTTCCTAGGTGTGCCTATCTCCCAAATTTTATAAATTTCTGCCTCTCCGCTTCCAGTTTCTGCAACGGATGGGAAGATTAACCAAAGAATTTTTTTTTATCATGGTAATGTGATGTGGAAATGACATTTTATCCAGCCTAGTTTTGAACGTCTCCACTACAAAATTCAAACCAAATCATTGATTGTTCCAGCTTCAAACAATCTCTTAAATATTTGATGGGGAAAGAATGACCTCATATTCAATTATCTCTAGAAAATCTGTAATTATGCCACCTTTCATGTTGATTCCACCAGCCAATTGATTTGTTTTAGTTGATATCTTGTGCAAGACACATTACAATATGGGTCAAGAGCAAGGGTCAAAATATTGGATTTCGTTTCGGTCATGACCGACACCGAAATTTTCCCCTCAATACATTTAATAACCAAAATTTTGGATTTTGGTTTCGGTAGGGACCGAAACCGAAACATTTCGTCCGAAATCTTCAGATTTCGGCCAAAATTTTGATCCATGGTCAAGAGGCATAGATTTTCTGTTCACGTCATTGTGATTTCACCCATCCTTATTATGTCATCAATATTCTGTAAATGAGATATCAAAAGACCATTCTGAGCAGGCTGATGCCAGATTACAAGTGGCAACTTGTGGCTCTTGCATGAATTCTGCCAATGGCCTATATGCTGCTAAAGTGAAAAAATGGAGATACAAAGTTCCCTTGCCTAAAATCACTAGGCAATTTGAAATAGTTGATCTGATCGCCATTTATAATTCCTGAGAGTTGAACCATTCAGATACCACTAAGGCTATTTCTGACACTATGTTGCTTAATGCTTAATTCATCTTCTCCAGGTCCCCTGCTTAATTACTGCATTTCCTAAATTTGACTTTGATATCAATAACCTCATTAGCCGCCATGACCTTTTTTATCAACCCCATGAACCTGCCTGATTAAAATAAAATAAAATTATGGTTTTCTATAAGTGATGATTGATATCCTGTTTAAAATAATATTCTAGTATATGGCTGGTACTATAGTGAACATTGGTTTGAGTATTTGTTCAATCTCTAGGAACATCGTTTCAACAGTGAACTTGGACTGCAAGCTGGACCTTAAGACCATAGCTCTGCAAGCCCGTAACGCTGAGTATAATCCCAAGGTACGGAACAGTTCGATGGTAGCTCTTTTGCTTTTTCTCAAAGCATGCATATTTTCTATTGGCCTTTAGTTTGCAGTCTTTGCTGACCTTTTTCACTGTGTTATGTGGAAGTACTGGCTTTACATATTTTCTTTCTCGGGAAATTTACAGAAACATAATATATATATATATATATATATATATTTCTAAATGTTTTGTTTTAACAGCGTTTTGCTGCTGTTATTATGAGGATAAGAGAACCAAAAACTACGGCATTGATATTTGCTTCCGGAAAAATGGTGAGTGAATATCTGATAGCATCTAATAGGCTTCTCATGTTCCTTCTGGATTAGTTTAGATAGCATTTATTCATATACAAATTGTTTTACATGTCAGTTATTCTCACTGCTTTGTTGGACTTCCAATATTAGCGTAATTGTTTTACATGTCAATTATTCTCGCTGCTTTGTGGACGTCCAATATGAACGTAATCAAAATTTCCTTCAAGAACTCTAGATGTTTTCTTATGCACAATGTTGGCTTTGTTCATTTGGAATTGCTTTTGTATATGGATTATCCGGTTTCCTTTTGTTCTATAGGCCTTGTTGCCCCGTTTTTCATAGGCACTAAGTTGGTGTTCAGTTAACATTCGGCGGTAGAAAGGTCTGGAAAAAATCAGCAAAAATTGGGAAAGACGAGAAAAGTTGGAAAAAAAATGAAACAGATTAAGAAAATTGAAAATGACTAAACCTGAAACTAATATTTTTATTAACAGCCCACTATCAATAAGCCTTCTGCAGATACACAATTCTGTATGTGTTTATCAGAACAAGGCAGTAAGCGTTGTTACAAAATATTAATTGAATATAATCCCACCCTTTCAGCCCTAGGAGACACTTGCGCCCCCTCTGGCAACGCAAGGCCCCGTGTGGGTGGAAGGCAACTCTCCAGCTCCTCTCCCACATAGAAGGGTAAAACAGTCATTCAGCCAGAATAGTAGGAGAACCTCAAACCTATTGGTTTGACATACCGTAACGCTTCTGCATCGCTAGCCTATCTTGGCTGTGTCGCGTCCGTGTCGCTCCTGCGTCTTACCCACATGCGACCGTGTCGCGTCCTCGCAGCGCGACCACGTCGCCAGTCCCTCTTGGCCCCAAGTCGCGTGCCCTCCTGGCACCACATGTCGTGTCCCAAGCACCGTGCTGCAAGCTCGAGTATTGGCCCTGTCACATCCTCCACCACTCCATAATGTCAACGTCCTCGTTGACGCATTATCGCAGTGAACTGACCCTGCCAACTCCTCCCAGCCTGAGTTGCCTTCCATCCACACGCGAGCACGAGTTGCCTTCCATCCACACGGGGCCTTGCGTTGCCAGAGGGGGGGGGCAAGAGGGCCTTGCGACGTGGTCGCGCTGCAAGGATGCGACACAGTTGCATGTGGGTAAGACGCGGGAGTGACACGGTTGCGACATGGACGCGACACAGCCAAGATAGGCTAGCGATGCGGAGGCGTTGCGGTATGTCAAACCAATAGGTTTGAGGTTCTCCTGCCATTTTGGCTGAATGACTGTTTTACCCTTCTATGTGGGAGAGGAGCTGGAGAGTTGCTTTCCACTCACACAGGGCCTTGCGTTGCCAGAGGGGGCGCAAGTGTCTCCTAGGCCTGAAAGGGTGGGCCTAGGACGTCGACGCAGCGATGCCGTGTGACACCTAAGGGAGGTTGATGTATGGCTTCGGACTACGCGTCGCGGTGCATACGGCTGGACAACCTCGCGAGAAGAACACCAGCGCTGCGTGGGACTCAGTTGAGCACGACAACATGTGGGCCAAGGATGAACGAGTGCTAGTAATTCGGAACGCACATGAAGGCAGGCTGCGTGGGACTCAATTGAGCACGCGAGCACAAGGCTGTGGGCTTGGTTCGGTATGTGAGCAAGACATGATGGCATGGGGAGCTGCATGTCAAGACGGTTGCAAAGCGAGGTACTAGCGCAGTGCACAGGGTGAAGCTTGAGCAGGCCAAGTTTAGCACAGTGGTGCAAATGAGCGTGTCGTAAGGGGCACGATACAGTTGGGTGGTAGGCCGCGAAACAGAGGTAACCATGTTGGGAGAGTTCCCGTCCTCTAAGCAGGCGGTATCAGAGCTGATGTGTAGATGAGTTGGCTTCGTTACATGTAGTAGCGAAGCACCGCGCGGGTTGAAAGCGCGTCGAAGGATGCCCCGCGACTGTTGGTATCAGAAGTAGGCTGACTTAGTGCCGCGGGCGTTAAGTGCCGCACGGGACTGAGGTTGCAGAAGTGTGACCCCGTGACATTTGGTATCAGAGCCAAGTTCGATCCAAAAGCGATGATGCTATTAAGCAAATTGGTGTCAGCAGTGACACGCGGTGTGGTGTCAACAGGGCACGCGACATCCCTGAGCTAGTTAACAGCTGAGGGCCTTGTGACAGCAGAACCAAGTTAACCCAGCAGGGGTGACGGTGGGGAGCTAGTGGGAAGGTGCGGACCTAAGAACTACAAATGTGATGCTAACTGGTTGGGAGGAGTTGGCGGGGTCAGTTCACTGCGATCATGTGTCAACGAGGACGTTGACATTATGGAGTGGTGGAGGATGTGACGGGGCCAATATTCGAGCTTGCAGCTTGGTGCTTGGGGCACGACATGTGGTGCTAGGAGGGCACGCGACATGGGGCCAAGAGGGCCTTGCGGTGTGGTCGCGCTGCGAGGACGCGACACAGTCGCATGTGGGTAAGACGCGGGAGCGACATGGATGCGACACAGCCAAGATAGGCTAGTGATGCAGATGCGTTACGGTATGTCAAACCAATAGGTTTGAGGTTCTCCTGCTATTCTTGTTGAATGATTGTTTTACCCTTCTATGTGGGAGAGGAGCTGGAGAGTTGCCTTCCACCCGCACGGGGCCTTGCGTTGCCAGAGGGGGCGCAAGTGTCTCCTAGGCCTGAAAGGGTGGGCCTAGGACATCGACGCAGCGATGCCGTGTGGCACCCAAGGGAGGTTGATGTATGGCTCCGGACCATGGGTCAAAATATCGTCCGATACCGATACGTATCGGACGATACGTATCGATTTTGGAGGTCACCGGTACGATACATAGGGTATGTATCGTACCACCTATAAAATAAGTAAATTATCGTCCGATACGGGCAAAATATCGTCCGTATCGGACGATAATATCAAATTATCAGACGATAATTTGAAATTATCGTTCGTATCGGACGATAATTTGAAATTATCGTGGGCCCCACCCTTTGATCGACTAAAGGGTCGGGTTTCCCATTTTTTCCCCCATTTTCCTCCTCCTTTCTTCTTCCTCTCTTCTTCCTTCTTCCTCTCTCATTTTTGGGTTATTTGCACCCTAAATCGCCGCCGAATCGTAAAAAAAATCACGGGATCAACGTAGAAGGTACGTGTTTATCGTTTTACCATCATTTTATTTCATTTTAAATACTAAAATAAGATAGATCTACCTAATTTAAGGGTAGATCTACCTTATATAAGTATAAATCTACCTTATTTAAGTATAGATCTACCTTATATAAGTGTAGATCTACCTTATTTAAGGGTAGATGTACCTTATATAAGTGTAGATCTACCTTATTTAAGGGTAGATGTAGCCATAAATTTGGTAGATCTACCATATTTAATGGTAGATCTATCATATTTAATGGGTAAAAAATAATTAAAATATTTAAATTATTTAAATTAAGAAAAGGGGAAAAATAATTTAAAATATTTAAATTAATTAAAATTATGGGTCAAAAATAATATAAATAATTATAATTATCGGTCACATGTAATCAATATGGGTCATATAAAATATGGGTCACATATAATTTAAACTTAAAATTAATATGGGTCACATATAATTAAATTTATGGGTCACATATTAAATTATATGCGACCCATATTAATTTTAATAATAAATTTAATTATATGTGACCCATATTGATTATATGTGACCGTCATATATAATTAAAATAATTAATATTATGGGATATGTCCTATAAAACATTAGAATAATATGGAATAAATTTTAAATAAATTTTTAAAAATTATAATAATATCAAATAAATATTCAAAAATTATAATAATATCAAATAAATATTCAAAAATTAAAATAATATCAAATAAATATTCATAAATTATAATAATATCAAATAAATATTCATAAATTATAATAATATCAAATAAACATTCATAAATTATAATAATATAAAATAAATATTCATAAATTATAATAATATCAAATAAATATTTATAAATTAGAATAATATAAAATAAAATTTTAAATGTAATCTAAATTTTATAAAAATTAGAATAATATCAAATAAATTTAATAAAATATAATCTAATATTTTTAAAATAGCAATAATTAAAAAATAAAATTTATTTTCAAGTGTAAATTAGATGTTTACTTTAATACAATCGTTTGCTCATTCATGCAGGTGACAAATAAATATGGTACGATCGACAGGTCCAGCCAATGATCAAAATCTCGTTTTTTCGATACGTATCGTCCAGCCCCAAAACCGATACGTATCGGCTCCGGACGAAACTCTCCGATTTTTCCCAAAAAAAAAACAAAAAAAATATTAAAACCGATAATTTGAAATTGTCGGACGATAATTTCAAATTTTCGTCCGATACGAACGATACATTGAACGATACGAACGATACATTGAACGATAATTTGACTGTTTTTTCAGGGGGGCGATAAAAACCCATTGTATCGTATCGGTGAGGTCCAAAATCGATACGTATCGGTATCGGACGATATTTTGATCCATGAATCCAGCGTGGCAATACGGTATAGCAATAGATGGTAATAGACTCCAGATACAATGTAAGCTTTGTGGAAAAAAACTGCTGGGAGAAGGTATCACACGGTTAAAGGAGCATCTGGCTCACGTAAAGGGAGAGACAAGAGGGTGTCCCAGTGTACCCAGAGAAGTAAAAGAAAATATCAGAGCTAGTTTACAAGCGGCAAAGGGAAAGAAAAAAGCTGAAGCCGATCGTGATAGGGAAATGTATGAGAGAATCAGGAGGCGGATCCGAGTTTACATCACTTTTGAGAGGATGATGAGGATGAGGATGAGCAGATAGCGAGAGCTATGAGAGAAAGTGTCAGAGAAGCACAACAGCGGCGAGATCAGGAAGAAGCCGATTATCGGTTTCGGTCCAGGTTAAGGGGCCCATCCATGCCTGCTACCGGTGATGGATCTAGTCATAGGCCACATGTTGTTGAGGATGATAAGGATGTTGGTGCTTGGGTTGCGTGGAGTCGACATCGGGAGGGATTATGGCCGTCTACTAGAGATTACTCTGACCTATGGATCCATTCATGTATCGCACTGAAAGCTCCAAACAAACCAAATTGAGTGCAATCTCACTTACAAAAATGGGGAAGAAGCTTGGAAAATCCATTGCCAAGTTTTTTATATACAACCACTTTCCGAGCCAAGTAGCAGAGTCGTCGTACTTCAAAAACATGATTGATACAAGTGCAGAAGTTGGTCAAGGAGTTAAAAAACCTTCTCCATACAAGATATTTGGGCCCTTACTAACAGATGAGTACGATGAGATAACTGCCTATGTAAAAAGCTTTGAGGATGTATGGGATGAGAGAGGTTGCACAATTATGTGCGATGGATGGACTGGTCCCACAAAAAAGAGTTTGATCAACTTTTTGGTTCTGACGATCTTGGGACGGTATTTTTGAAATCGGTTGATGCTTAGACACGTAAGGCTACGACTACCTCTTTAAACTAATGGATATGGTAGTTCAAGAGGTTGAAGAGCAGCGGGTTGTGCAGGTGGCAATAGATAATGCAGCAAATTACAAAGCCGCTGGATTAAAACTAATGACGAAGAGACGTCACCTGTACTGGACCCCGTGTGCCGCTCATTGCGTGGACCTCATTCTTGAGGATTTAGGAAAGAGAAGCAAGGCACAGGCAACTATTCAGAAGGGAAGAACGATTACTTCCTACCTGTACAACAGTGACAAGCTGGTCAATTTAATGAGAGCCTTCACGAACAATGAGTTGCTCCAACTTGCAATTACACGTTTTGCAACACAGTTCTTAGCCCTACAGAGTTTGGCTAGATATAGGCGTGAGCTGAAAAGCATGGTGTCGTTGGAAGAATGAAATCAACATGAAATAGGACTCTCACGAGCAAAGAGACTAGCTTGCACTGAAGTTGCTGACTTGATCTACAGCACGCAGTTTTGGGCAGATGTCGACCACCTGATCGCCGTCACTACCCCGTTGGTGCAAGTGTTGAGATTGGTTGATGGTGATGAGAAACCAACGATGGGGTACGTTTATGAGTCAATGGATAAGGAAAAATTGGCTATAAAAAACAAATGCCCTACAAAATATAAACGATACTGGGCGATTATCGACAAGAGGTGGGATGCACAATTTCACCAGTACTTGCATGCAGCAGGTATAACATGTTGGACAATTATGTAGTGATTTTTATTTATTTATTCATTATTTTCATATACTGATGAAATTGCTCATATTTGATGTGTAGCACTACTTGAATCCGACCTTCGATTATCTGTGACGCTTGATGAGTGACACTGATGAAGTGTATACCGGTTTGCTGAATGTAATCCAAAGAATACTCCCTGAGTTGGCAGACCAAGGTCAAGCCATAAGAGATGTAAGTAATCATAGTATCATACCTTATAACTAGTAAGTCAA
The DNA here is from genome assembly GCA_021018995.1 of Chloranthus sessilifolius. Lineage (NCBI taxonomy): Eukaryota > Viridiplantae > Streptophyta > Magnoliopsida > Chloranthales > Chloranthaceae > Chloranthus > Chloranthus sessilifolius. The sequence goes on along the minus strand of CM037584.1, from coordinate 147,400,258 downwards.
ATGTCATGTGATATTATCATCTACTTATTGATATGTGCCTTACTGTGTTTCATCTTTATAGATTGACATGTTTCGCAAGAGACATGGGTCATTTGGGACCCCGTTGGCGCAATCCCAAATTAAACACGACAAACCCGCTGATTGGTGGATGCATTATGGAGGTGATGGTCCGATATTGAGGCGGGTAGCATTGAGGGTATTGTCGCAAACGTGTTCCTCGTCCAACTGCGAGCGGAATTGGAGCACTTTCTCTCTCATTCATACTAAGACAAGGAATAGACTAACTATGGACCGATTGGAAAAGTTAGTCTACTGCCACTACAACATGCGATTAAGGGTCAGGAATATACAGAGGACCAACCGTGGTAAGCAATTACATGAAGTCTTAGATCCTCAATTATATGAAGTCTTACTTACATATTATACTAATTCATCTATCATATTCTACCTTGCAGACAGTGAATATTTTGATCCCATCTAGTTGGATTATATATTCGAGGAGGATGACCCTTTGAATCAATGGATCGAAGAGAGAGAAGAGCCAGTCTTGAATCTTGAGAGCAGAATGGTTTGGACAATCTTTGAAAGAGTAGCGAGAAGCTTTCCAACCAGCGAGGCGAAAGAGAAGATTGAATCGTCATTCAGTGGTTGGATCTGATGAGGAAACGCAGCCCTGTAGTGATGATGGGAGTGGTGAGGATGATGGTGGAGGGCATGATGGTGGAGGGGACATTGGCACTAGTGGTGGAGGGGAGGATGCTGGTACCTCTGATCTTTATAGAGATATGGCGGCATAGGACGATGACTCAACACCGTTAACATAGTTCGACACTCCTACATTTAAAATGAGAGGGGTTGAAGGAAGAGGAGCGTCGGAATCATATCAAACACCACCACCACCACCACAAGGTCCACAAGATGATACAGATATGGGTTATATGACTTCTAGCTTCGAGGGATTTAGTTTGCAAAATACCGAAGATTCAGCAACTAGTAACCCATACTACCAACCACAACAAACCTACCCGATGCCATATGACTTCGTTGGTCAGATTTTTGGAGGACTGGCCTTTACGTACTACACTGAGCCATATTCGTTGCTACAGCCTCAGTTTCAAGGGGGCACATATGATCATGGCTATCAATATGGCCAACATTATAGGCAAAGGCCGGAAAGCTCGCGCACCGATGACGATGATGATCATGAGGGCCAAGAACCACCACGAAATTCAATGTGGCTCTAAAGTAAGTTTTTCATATACAATTAAATTTATTTTTATCAACATAGCTATTAATTTTGACAATATATAATTTATTTTTGTCAATATACATTGTAATTTAGTTTATGCGTGGCTGCGTCGATCAAATTATGAAATATTGTTAATAAAATATGCATGTGATCAGTTGGTCAAAAATAATATTAGAAGATCTATTACATTAAGTCAAAAATGTGATCTTAAGTAAAAAATAAGTCACAAAATAGGCATGTGACTTGGGTTAAGTCGCAAAATAGGCATGTAGCTTATATATTAATCTAAATAATGCATCAAATAAGTCAAAAATAGTTGAAATAAATACCAAATAAATAAATATAATTTTTCAGATTTTTTTGGTATTTTTTCAGATTTTTTTGAGATTTTTTTTTTTGAATGTATCAAACCGATACATTGAATGTATCAGACGATACCCGATACGTATCGTCCTGGAGGTCTGGACGATACGTATCGGATTTCCGATATTTTGACCCATGCTTCGGACTACGCGTCGCGGTGCATACAGCTGGGCAACCTTGCGAGAAGAACACCAGCGTTGCGTGGGGCTTAGTTGAGCACGACGGCATGTGGGCCAAGGATGAACGAGTGCTAGTAATTCGGAACGCACACGAAGGCAGGCTGCGTGAGACTCAGTTGAGCACGCGAGCACGAGGCACAGGGCTGTGGGCTTGGTTCGGTATGTGAGCAAGACATGATGGCATGTGGAGCTGCATGCCAAGACGGTTGCGCAGCGAGGTACTAGCACAGTGCACAGGGTGAAGCTTGAGTAGGCCAAGTTTAGCACAGTGGTGCAAATGAGCGTGTTGTAAGGGGCACAATACAGTTGGGTGGTAGGCCGCGAAATAGAGGTAACCATGTTGGGGGAGTTCCTGTCCTCTAGGCGGGTGGTATCAGAGCTGATGTGTAGAAGGGTTGGCTTTGTTACATGCGGTAGCGAAGCACCGCGCGGGTTGAAAGCGTCGAAGGGCGCCTGTATTGAAGTATCAGTGACTTAGTGCCATGGCGTTAAGTCTTGACCTGAGGTTGCGCGACCGTGACAAGCTGCCCCAAGATCCAGGCGACCGCTATATATATATATATTTGTTTAATCATAAATGTATATATTTTAATCACTTGAAAAGCATGTGCAAGTAATGGCTCCCTATATATATATATATGTAAAAATTAAATATATGCGAGATTGTGTGTGACTGTATATATATATATATATTACATATACCCGTCACTGGACTGTGGCACACACACACTCTGTACCCTCTAGGAAAGAAGAGAAAAAGAAAGGATGCAGTGCAACCAATCAATGAAGGATCAAAAGATGAGAAGAAGAAAAAGAAAAAAAAAACCAATGCCAAAAAAAAAAACAAAAAAAAAGAAGAAAAACCAAAAAAAAAAAAACTTACCGAAGGGTGCCGCCGCCTTGCCGAAGCTTTGAAGAAGGAAAGATGACAGTTGGAAAAAAAATAGTACACAGAGGACACCGGAGAAGGAGAAAAAAAAACCTACCGGAGCCGGAGGCTGAATGGGCGCTGGTGGGAGGATCACTGGATCCCTGTGCGTCAAAAAAGAACATCAGATGATGGAAATTTTTTTTTTAAAAATATATATAGAAGGAAAAAGAATTGAAAAAAAAAACCTTACCGGAGGGTCGCCGGTGGTTGCTGGTAGTCACTGGCGCTCACTGGTTGTCGCCGGTGAGTGGAAGAGACGTCTGAAGCCCTAAGCCCCCCAAACCCTTCCTTCGAGCGCAAATGAAAGCTCCTCCCCCCCAAATATATATATATATATAGGTGCCCAAACAAAACAGATTGGCTGGGGACCCGTTCTTGAATGATGCCGATTTTTGAAACATTGGATGAAGGATTCAAATTTCGCTCTAGTTTAGTGTACCAAGCGATAATCACGATATCGTCTCTTGATACCTCTCAGGTGAATAAATAAGGCTTGAATAAGGCTTGAAGGATTAAAACAAATAAAATGGTAGGTCAAAAAATTGAAACTAATAATATTTTGGAGTTTTTGCAATTTATCAAAGCAAAGGAAAAATATTAATATATGATAAATAGAGAAAAAATGGAATAAGAGGATGGAGGTCCAAGGCTTCACACAAGGATTTTCAAGGCTTCGCACCAATGGTGTACGTTGGCTTCACACCAAGTCGCACGAGAAATGCATTAACACTCCTCAAGTTTTGAAAGATTCGCTCCTTCGATCAAAAACTCTTCACAAGTTTTCTAAGGTTTGCACAAAAGCAACTCTCAAATTTTCATTAATAAAAAAATTATAATAAAGTTTATAAGTTTTGAAATAGGCAAACCAAAACCCTAAGAATACTACTTAAAATAAAACTCATAATCAATCATTAAAACTTTCTAATCTAACTGTCATAATTAATTTCACCATTAATCCCGTTTTTTATTACGCGACCACTTTTGAAGGGTCAAACAATGTTCGATTGACGTGAAATTGATCTTGTTTGAAAGGTTATCGAAGTAGCTTTCCAACAAGACAATAATTACACAATTTCGACACATATTGATAGACTTATGACCACTTTTCCGATGGTTGCGCAAAAAGTGACGGGAATAATAGTCACATATCACATATATGTGCCTGACCCCTAATTGATTCAAATAAGGAAACTAATCCTAAAACAAACCACTTATTAAAAAAATCCTAATCAACTAAAACATTTTCACATTTCTCTTTCGCCTTTGAAACGTCATTGGCGGCTGCTTGAATCTGATGTCCCCATCAACTCTCCCCGGGTTGGAAAAACTCATCTTCGATTAGTTGTAGAACCCACGTGTGGTACCTTTCAGATGCTCAACTCTCGGCTTGCCCTTCCATGTTGTGAGATACTTCTGATTTTTATCCACCTTGGTATTGAAGTTTGGATCCCTCTAGAACCTCATCATCCATCCTTTTCTCATATTGCACAGATAGGGTACGGGTTATGTATTGATTAAAGGGACCTAGCTCGGTTGTTTGGGTAATAAGGAATTGATCAAAGGGCGTGGTGGCTGGACCTATAATAGGTGTAAGATCCGCTACGGCAACTATCGGGACAAACCCTAAGATACCAAACTGATGTGAAACAAACGCTAAAACCCTAATTATGCAAGTTTGGGATTAACCACAAATTAATTTGAATAATGAAAATATTTAAAGTCGCCCAAACACATAAAGAAGTTTAAAGAATTTAATTAAACAATTAGAGAAACTCAATTTAGCGTTCGCATGCATTAAAATTTTTTGATCTAGAAAAACGGATCTGATGAAGGAATCGAGTTTCACTCTAGTTTAGGGTACCAAGCGATAATCACGGTATCATTCTCTTGATTCCTCTCGGGTGAATAAATAAGGCTTGAAGGATTACAACAAATAAAAGGGTAGATCAAAAGATTGAAACTAATAATATTTTGGGGTTTTTGGAATTTATTAAAGCAAAGGAAAAATATTACTATATGATAAATAGAGAAAAGATAGAATGAGGGGATAGAGGTCCAAGGCTTCACACCAAGGATTTTCAAGGCTTCGCACCAAGATTGCACGTCGGCTTCACACCAAGTCGCACGAGAAATGCATAAACACTCTTCAGTTTCGAAAGATTCGCTCATTCGATCGAAAACTCTTCACAAGTTCTCTAAGGGGTTTACACAAAAACAACTCTCAAATTTTCATTAATAAAAAAACTATAATAAAGTTGTTTGCAAGCCTTTAAATAAGCAAACCAAAACCCTAAGAATACTACTAAAAATAAAACTCTTAATCAATCATTAAAACTTTCTAATCTAACGCTATGATTTGGTTTTTGTAAATGATGGTTCCACCATTAAAATTGCTGGCTGCTTGGAATCAGACGGTGGAAATCATTTTTCATTTACGCGACCACTTTTGAAGGGTCAAACGATGTCCGATTGACGTGAAATTGATCTTGTTTGAAAGGTTATCGAAGTAGCTTTCTAACAAGACAATAATCACACAATTCCGACACATATTGATAGACTTATGACCACTTTTTTGATGGTTGAGTAGAAAGTGACGGGATTAACAGTCACATATCACATATATGTGCATGACCTCTAATTGATTCAAATAAGGAAACTAATATTGAAACAAACCACTTATTAAAAGAATCCTAATCAACTAAAACATTTTCACATTCCTCTTTCGCCTTTGAAACGTCACTGGTGGTTGCTTGAATCTGATGTCCACATTATTTGGCAAGGTAGCTCCAGGGATCAAATCAATGGCGTGTTGGATGTCCCGTAGAGGTAATTCATTTGGGAGGTCTTCAGGAAAGACATCCGCAAACTCATTCATGATTGGTTCAACCTCTTGTGAAACCTCAATGTTAGAATCTTTGTACTTTTCAACTGTGGCAAGGGCATAGGCTGTCCTTCGTCTTAGCACCTCTCTCAAACTCTAGAGCGCTAACGATGTGAACGACCCTAGATATTTTCTCTATCTTTATTAGGCCTTTATCATTCGATTTGGTTGGCTTCGCTGTGGGTGGCTTTAGAGGTAAAGGATCTATCTTGATTTTGTTACCGTTGTAAGTAAATATACACATGCTCGATCTCCCAAACAGTGTAATGTCCATGTCGTACAATCGTGGCCTCCCAAGGATGATATGCCCCACATCCATAGGCACAACATCGCACTACAAGGTGTCCTTGTACGAGCCGAATTGTACATGAACTTGTCACCTTTGGGAAATAGAGATGGAAGATGAGTTGACCCAGGCAAGCTTGTAGGGTCCTGGGAGAGTTGCGGGCGCAAGCCCTAATCGAGAATGGGTTCTCTCGGAAACCACATTGGTGCAACTCCCATTGTCGACGATGACTCGACAAGCTTTCTCCCCACATTTGGCTATGGTATAGGAAATATTATCTCGTCGCCAATCATCACTCTCCTTGATTGGGCTAGAGCACATCTAACCATAAGAGCCAACGAGGTATTATCCTTCTCAACGGGATATGAGATATCCCTAAGACACGCCATTGTTCGCTCCCCTACACATTCTTCTTCATCACTAGCGAACGACTCAGGCTCATAAACTTCAACAATACCTTCATCATGCTCATTTTCGGTGTCCTCAGCTATGAACAGATTTCAGGATGGGCATTGTACTGTAAAATGCCCGATGTCGTGGCACTTGTAACACTTGTTCTGACCGCTAGTTTTGGGGCTTTCAAGCATTGAACTCTTACCCTTATCGACTCGAGTTACCGGTGTAGTAACGGGGTTGGGCCTAGCAGACGGGGCACTAATGTTGGGCTTTGGCTCAGGCACATTGGATCGATAACTAGACTTATAAATAGATGGAGTACTAGTTTTGAGGTATCACTCCAGCTCTTCAACTTTAGAGAAACATTTGTCTAAATTATCAATAGGGTACAGAATAAGTTCCCTTTGCAGTTTTGGGTGAAGGCCCATTCAAAATCGGGATAGGGTAACTTTCTTCGGTTCATTCACATCGGCCAGGTCTTTAGTTCTTCAAATTTATCGATGTATTCAGTGACCGGTGAATTTCCTTGATGCAATGAATGCCACTGATCAAGAATGTGTTCATCGTAGGATATAGGAGCATATTTATCACTCAACTGGTCCTTCACCTCTTACCAAGTGGAAATGGGTAAAGTTTAGCTTGGCCCGTAAGCTTGACCTTAGCAAAGCGGATATTTCCCTCTTCGGACATGGTGTACCACTCGAAGTAGTTTTCCATGCCGATAACCCATTCGAGAAAGACTTTGGGTTACCTTTTCCCATCGAAAGTAGGGGCGTCCATTTTTATCGATTTCATGATTTTATCATCCTGATTGGTGTGAATTTCGTGACGATGAGGAACTTCCCTCCTACGTTCATGGGTGTGGACTCTATTGGGATTTTCAGCGATGAGATCATTAATTTCTTTCACGCGGGTTTGTAAACCTTCATGCCGGGTTTGTAGATCTTGCAACTGTTGTTGCACCTGAGTATGGTTCTCATCCATCCGGGTTTGAAGGGTGGACACCCTAGATGTAAGATCTCTAAGTAAGGCTTCTATCTTGTTGGGATTCATGGAGGTGTAAGACAAAATTAGACAAAGGCTAGACGAAAGCTAGACAGAAAATCAGACCAAAATCTAGACGAAAACTAGACACAAGTTGGATGAAAACATCAGATAGAAGCTAGACGAGAACTAGACAGAAACTAGACAAATCTGAAATAATGAATCTAAAATGTTGTAAAAAAATAATAAAAGAAATAAACTCTAAAACTTATATGAACACTAAAACCCTAAAACTAAACCTATCTCTAATACCAATTTGATGCGGGAACTTATTAAATGCAATGCTAGGGCTGAGATTAGAATTAAAACTAATTTAATAAATTAAAAATAATAATTTCTCATAACAAATTACCACATAAAATTCTAGAAATTCAATTAGATGATTAAATGTCAGCCCAAAATAGCGTTACTATCGTGTACGTTCCCTATCGTGGATCTAGAAGACTAGGGTTCTTAAGAATGGCTAGATTTCCGATAGTTTTAGGGCGTCGAACGAACTCGCAAGCGGGTTCTCTCGATACCAATGAAAATAAAAAACTCACAATAAATTGGGGATGAACGAATAGGCTGATTTTTGAATTTTTATGAGGCAAATAGGGTAGATTTGAAATTTAATGGATGAATAAATAATTAAGGTTACGCTACTTACGCAAACCGTAGATCTAAAGCAGATAGAGATGGAAGAAGAGTTGGCCTCGCACCAAACTGCAAGCGGGACGAAACGCTCTCCGTTTTGATAGGATCACACCCTCACAAAAGTTTATAACTCTCAAGTTTGCAAAAACAATTTTTTTAATTCACCAATAATTAAGTTCTAGCACTAATGGCCTTTATGTAGACTTTTACAATGCATAAAACTAGAAATCTTAATGTAATTCTAATTCCTAGTTTAAATAAAAGAAATATCCTAATTCTTCTAAAACAATAAAATAAAGTCCTAAAACAATAAGGAAACTAATCTTATATCTAATAAAAGAAACAAATCCTATTTTCTAAAATAAAATAATAAAAGTGACTAATCCTAATTCAATTAGGAGTCTTGAAACTCGTTACTTTCTGTGCAGCTTCCGAAAATTGATAATAAATTCTTCTATACTTGTCGGAATTGCTCGATTTTTGGCTCTTTGGAAAGCTACTTTGATAAACTTTCAAATATGACCAATTTCGCATCAATCTGACTTTATTTGATACTTTAAAATAAGCCAAACATAAAAGTGATGGGATAGAAAGTTGTTGACCCTCTAATCAGAGAATTTTTGTAATAAATTTTGGATTTTCTTCTTTCGCCTCCGATATGTTATGGGTGGTTGCTTGAATCGGATGTCCCCATCATAACGTTAGGTGTTTTATGGAAAATGTTATTTTATTAATGAATGAAATATTATTAAATATATTTATGTTTGGAACGATATTTGTATTTATGAGAAATAGTTTCTCAATATTTGATTATAACTATAGCCCTAATGTCATTTGTAAAACTATGAAATTGACAAGAATTATTTATTTAATGAAAGTTGGTAAAACTGTTCTAAAGGGCATTTCAGTAAGACTAAAGTTACTAGGACTTATTGGTAATTTTTACAAATGAATAGGCTTTAAGTGACCATGTGTATCACTTACCTTCGGTGCATAAAGAATTTATTCTATCACTATCTCTATCTCATTTTGAAAAGATACGGAAGTTTCATTTTAATAAGCTAAGGAATCTATTCTTTATATGAATGAAAAGTCTCACACCGATTTTGAGAATTCTTTTAAGAGTGAAAAAGAAAAGGAGCGAACATCGAACTTCTGAAAAGCAAGATCATGACGAATCTTTTTCCATTTGGATTGCATCTTCAACCTTTGAGAACTAAATCCCAAGATTGAGCTAAGGTTAGTTCTAAATCTATTCCAGTCAATCCAGTAGAGTATTTATGATCCTTTAGGATATTTTCTGTCTATATTGAGATTTCATAATTCATTTGTCGACTATAAGTGCAAAAGATCATTCTTTATTTGTTTGATTTTTATTTTATTTCAAAAAGTTTAAAATTTCTCTCAAGAAAATCGCACCTTCATTATTAAAATAGTCAATCAACTATACTTTAGGATTAACAGGTTTTTATCGACAAAAGGAGATAAGTTATATTGCAGTGTTCTTAAAAGCGGTTGGGGAGCCCACCCGGGCGGTCAGAGTAGCTGCCCGGGCTGTTTGGGCCACCAAGCGCCCCTATTTTGCTCTGGATGTCAACTCAGGTGGACCGGGTCTGGGGAGCCCACCTTGAGTTTTTTGGTTAGTATTAACGACATATCTGTTGCGTTGACTTAGGCGAAACGTATCGATTTTTCGGTGAACGGATACCGATACTACCTACCAGTATCGGGGTGGTATTCGATATTGGATACCGGTATCGGTCGATACTGCATGGTATGGGCCGATATGTATCGGGTATTAGCCGATACTAGACATTTTCAATTTTTGTCGCTTTGTTTTTTGGTTAGTGTTAGCGAATATATATGTTGCGTACCCAAGTTCACCTCAAGACAAAGATAACAACAATCTCGGTACGTGTGGCAGTGCCCATGCTACACATCCAAGGTCAATACAAGATATATATTTGAAAGGCTAATTGATGCATATTTTAGATCTGCATGTTTGAATCGTGGTCGGATAAAGAGGAAACGTCAAAAGAGAAAGTGGACCCACGAATGGGTTTTTAAAAAAAGGCTCGTAAAAGACCCGTTTGATCATAAAGAAGAAAATTCAAAATTTATTAGGGTCTTCAACTTTCAATCCCTTACTTTTATGTTTGGCCTATTTTGAAGTGTCAAACGAAGTCAGATTGATGCGAAATTGGACATATTTGAAAGTTTACCGAAGTAGCTTTCCAACGAGCCAAAAAACGTGTAATTCTGATAAGTATTGAAGAAGTTATGGTCAGTTTTATGAAGCTGCACATAAAGTGACGAATTTCAAGAATCCTAATTGAATTAGGATTAGTCTCTTTTATTATTTGATTTTAGAAAGTAAAAGTTGTTTTTTTTTATTAGAAATAGGATTAATTTTCTTATTGGTTTAGGACTTTCTTGGTTTAGAAGAATTATGATATTTCTTTTATTTGAGTTAGGAATTAGTGTTATATTAGGATTTCTAATTTTATGCATTGGTTAGCCTATTTAAAGGCTTGTAAACACTTTTATTATTAGTTTTTGGTTAATGAAAATTGCTTATGCAAAATTGAGAGTTCTAAACTTTCGTGAGGGTGTCATTCTCTCAAAACGGAGAGCGATTTTTCGATTCCCGCTTGCGGTTTGGTGCGAGGCTAACTCTTCTACCATCTCTATCTTCTTTAGATTTACAGTTTGCGTAAGTAGCGTAATCTTAATTATTTTATTGATCTCATAAAAGCCTAAAATCAATATTTTGTTCATCATTAATTTTATTAGCCTTTTATTTTCGTTTGGATCGAGAGAAATCGCTTGCGAGTTCGTTCGACGCCCTAAAACTATTGGAGATCTAGCCGTTCATAAGAACCCTAGTCTTCTAGATCCACGATAGGGAACGTGCTAAACAATTAATCACCTAATTGAATTTTCAGAATTTTCCGTGATAATTTGTTATGAGAAATTATTATTTTTAATTGATTAAATTAATTTTAATCATAATCTCAGCCCTTACATTGTATTTAGTAAGTACCCGCATTACTAATCTTGATAAATAAGAAGAATATTGCGAGACTAATCTCGATAAATTGCAAGCTGTTGCTAGACAATTGAAAAGGAAAGAAAGAGCCAATCATATAAAAAAGGTGATATACGTACAAATGGCAAAATCCAATCAAAATAAGATAAACGTGAAAGGGAAGCTGCTAGAAAAATGAATAAAGAAAGCAAGCGTCAATTATAAGAAGGTGATATTGCTACAGATGGCAAAAGCCAAGCAAAGTAAAATAAACATGGAAGGAGCCTTATTTCTACCCAATTTAGTATTGAACCACAAATAGAAAATATTCAACCCGTAGGAGCCTTATTTCTACCCAATTTAGTATTGAACCACAAATAGAAAATATTCAACCCGCACCCATGTTAAATAGGGGTTGTGCGAATTGTTGTATCGACCTGTACGTATCGATACTGATACCCGATTTGCTACCTTGGCGCTGGTGGCCCGAATTGCCCCCTTCCCCCCGACCGTCTTTGAGAACACTATGATATAGCTCATCTCCTTTTGTCGATAAGGTTCTATTAATTCTAAAGTATAGCTGATTGACTATTTTGATAGCGAAAGTGCGATTTTCTTGTGAGAAAATCATTTTTAAACATTTTAAAATGACATAAAATAAAATCAGACAAATAAAGAAGGATCTTTTGCAATTATAATGGACACATGAATTATGAAATGTCAATATAGATAAAAAAAAAAAGAGATACACTGAACTTTATATTTGAGATCATGCATTAGAACTTTATATTTGATGACAATCTTTCTCCAATCTTAAACATACCCAAAATAAATGGTTATGGATTTCATGTTGAAATTCTATCATTACTCAAATGGTTCACTGTACACCCAATAAGTATCATATTATAAATTGACTCAGTTGATATAGATACCCTCTTAAGTGCTGCAAATCATCATTCAATAATTAATATAATTTCTCAGGTCTAAGGACTTTATTAATCAATACTTATGAGTAAGAGGCTATCTCATGACCGCATGTTCCATCATGCAACCTCTCACAATGCAATCTGTCAATGTACTTAACTAATGTAAGCATACATGCATTTGTCTATTCTCTACTACAATAACCGGTGATTTGGTTCTCTCTTAGTGAAGAGCATCCAATACTTTGGCAACATATCAAAATGGAGTGCCCATCTCCATATTAGGTTGTGAAGATAATTTTAAAGTATAGCTGATTGACTATTTTGATAGCAAAAGTGCGATTTTCTTGTGAGAAAATCATTTTTAAACATTTTTAAATGACATAAAATAAAATCACACAAATAAAGAAGGATCTTTTGCACTTATAATGGACACATGAATTATGAAATATCAATATAGATAAAAAAAAAAAGAGATCATAAATACTCTGATGGATTGATTGGAATAGATTTCGAACTAACCTTAGCTCAATCTTAGGATTTAGTTCTCGAACGCTGAAGATGCAATCAAAATGGAAAAAGACAAACCAAATTGATCTTGCTTCTCAAAAGTACAGTGTTCTCTCAGTTTCTTTTTCACTCTAAGAAAAGAAAAGCTCTCAAAATCAGTGTATCCTAGAAAACTTTTCATTAATATAAATAATAGATTTCTTAGCTTACGAACTTTCGTATCTTACTATAAATCTCCCTCTATTCAAAAGATTACCAGATTTTAAAATTTTGAAAAATTAAATTTTAAACTTTCATATCTTTTCAAAAAAGAGATGGAGATAGTGATATAATATATTCTTTATACACCGAAGCTAAGCGATTCACATGGTCACTTAATGCCTATTCATTTGTAAAATTACCAATGAGTCCTAGCAACTTTAGTCTTACTAAAATATCCTTTATAAGATTTCTACCAACTCTTATTAAATATAGACTATTTAATTAAGCAAATGATTTTTGTCAATCTCGTAGTTTTACGAGTGACATTGGGGGATATAGTTGTTATCAAATATTGCAAAACTATTTTATCATAAATACAAATATCGTTCAAAATATAAATATATTGAATAATATTTTATTCATTAATAAAATGCATTTTCAATAAATCATCGATAAAAAAACTACCATTAGAACTTTATATTTGATGACAATCTTTCTCCAATCTTAAACATACCCAAAATAAATGGTTATGGATTTCATGTTGAAATTCTATCATTACTCAAATGGTTCACTGTACACCCAATAAGTATCATATTATAAATTGACCCAGTTGACATAGATACCCTCTTAAGTGATGCAAATCATCATTCAATAATTAATATAATTTCTCAGGTCTGAGGACTTTATTAATCAATAATTACGAGTAAGAGGCTATCTCATGACCGCATGTTCCATCATGCAACCTCTCACGATGCAATATGTCAATGTACTTAACTAATGTAAGCATACATGCATCTGTGTATTCTGTACTACAATAACCCGTGATTCGGTTATCTCTTAGTGAAGAGCATCCAATACTTTGGCAACCTACCAAAATGGAGTGCCCATCTCCATATTAGGTTGTGAAGATAATTTTTAACATAAGGAACCAAAGACATAGATCTCATGTGTCAGTCCGTAGCTAATCACCTAACTCATTTTGCAATATGCCTAAGCTTGTTTGATATTAGACATCTCAGTGATCATCTAATGATCAAAGTGTAGGTCATGCACCTATTTATAATTTATGCATGACATAAAAATATCTTATCAAGAATATGAATAAAAGACTTATCTGAATTAATCAAAATATCAAATACAAAAATAAAATGACTTTTAAGGGCATACTTCCAACATATTTAATTCTCTCCGTGGCGTCATTTGATTATGAAGCGCCTATGAATAGCCTTTTGGAATATGAATTCTGTGTTTCATGAATGTCTGAAATCTGGGTGTAAATTATTAATAGAAATGCAGAGTATGATGATATATGTAATATAGAGCACTCTACAAATTACATAAATATATAATAAAAGTGTGAAAAAAAAGTGCATAATAAGGCTGTGCGCCTCAAATAAATAAGTAATGGACGTTTTAGTATTATAGGCATGGGGAGGACAGTTTCTTTGGAATTGAAAGATTTTCATATTTTGATGGGGCATTTTTCTTTTCATTTCTTTGGGGGGTTTGATGGAAGGTCGCTATTAACAAGGTTATGTTAATCAGGAAGGTTTCTTTTTGTTCATATTTTTTTTTTTAGTAACGATGCTAATCTACTGATCTTTATAGCGAGTCAAGGCTATTGCATTTTCACATTAAAAATTGGATGCATTCATTGCTGGACTTAATGTTTGAAAACATGGTCTTGACTCAGTTATAACTGTTTCGATTTTGTAGTTTCCTTGGCTGATCAAACGCAAAACCTCATATTTATTACAAATTAGCCGTTTCAGTGGGTGCTTAGACTCACGTTGATTGTCAGCCCACCATACTTGATTCCTATGGGTTCCGAGTTCATCACTAAGATTTGAAAGACCATTTGAATGCTTGATCCTTTGCCTATAATTGAGATTCCCAGAATTATTTCATATATAGGCAGGTTTATGTAGGTGATACCAGTCATGACAATTGGAAATTTCGAAGTTGTATTGAAAAGATGAAGCCAAATTATTGGGAAGAGAATCCCTCACACAGTGAGATCATTTAAATTAATCTTTGATGCATTGTTCAGTCGGGAACCTGGTCCCGAATGGTGGTGGCAATATTATTAGGGTAGCCGGAGGAGCGCTAATCTTATCATTTTCCTGCCATCTAGAGAGAATTTGATTGCTGCTCTTTTGGTATCCGCACTTTGTGTGCTTTGGAGCGGGTTTATGTGATTGTAGTGGGTGACTCTTTGGATCATCAAATGGATTGGTATAATGTGGTGCCTTTTTTATTTGGTTTAGGGAAGCATTAGAACTCACGATGGATTGGTCATTCTCTCTCCCATGTTCAAAGATGTAAATTTGGCCACGGACATGCTTGCCAAAGAATTTTGAACCATACTTACTCATTTACAAAGATAAATTTTTAGAGAAAGAGGCAAGGAGCTTTGAATAGAGAATCTGGGACACTATTGTTAATAATACTAGACTGTAAAACAAAACTGAGCTCATTTATGTTACCGGAGCATGATGTGTATGGCATTGATAAGCTGTGGATACAGTTTTTACGCTTACACTGAGCTGTTGTCTGGTGATATACTGCGTTGTTTTGTAGTGTCCGTTAAACATATATGCCACCTCTAGGGAGAGTAGTGATATTCCTACATGTCAGCAACATGTGCGTTATATTGGTCCACTTTTCTATTAGGCATTGGTTTCAAGAAAAAAATGCTTGGCATGCATCCATGTTTGGTCTAGAAGTTTAGAGAAATAGTGGATCATAATTTTCACCTGACACAGCTAGCTAGCATTAAGTAGGTACTGGTTAAAATTGTTGATCCTTGGGAGGAAAAAAATCTCTATATTTCCATCTGAGAATTTACAATTCAATCTCAGGCAGTGTTGTCTCAGGGGCGCCTAGACCACCCCCTGCACCTTGCAAACTAGGCGTAAGTGCAGTGAGGCCTGCGCTTTTTTGCCTAGGCTCAAAAGCGCAAAAGTGCGCCTAGGCGCCCTTCAAGTTATTTTGTTTAAAAAAGGTTAAAAATCTTATATAACTTAAAATTTGTACACGAGTAATAAGTTAAACTTATATCTCTTAAGTCGTAATTCTTGAAATTTATATTTCGTAAGTTTATAAGCCTTAGTGCTACACTCTTGAGAGTCGAGAATTAGGCTCTCTTTCTAGTTACTTGGACACCTACTTGCTAGTCTATTAAATTATATTTTTTAATGCACACAAATTGATAATGTTCAATTATTTATGATATTTATTTATTTCTTGCATTTCATATTTGTTGATTACTCGATTGTTATTATAGGTTTATAGTAGAGTACCTTTAAATTCACCTACCGAATCTTTAAGGGTACCCACGCTAAAACCCACTGGTTGTGTCAAACGATGGAGATCGCTTTTCGTCCCAAATTTCCAATCTTCCCCATGATGGATCTTGAGATCATGGGCATACCATCAGACGGACAATTTTTTATTTCACGTGACACACATTCCGAAAAAAGTGGCCGTAATCAGGTTTGATTGTTGAGTTCCACACGATGTTAAGGTCACTTTTGGATATGTGCTACGTGAAATCAAATACTAATTGTTTGATGGTACGCTCATAATCTCAAGATCCGTTGTGTTGAAAGATTGGGATAAAAAAAGATCTCCCTCGTTTGATTCAAAGCAAGCAATGGGTTTTCAGCGTGGGCGACCTAAAAAATTCTGTGTGAAGTTTTAGGTACTCGCTCTAGTATTGTTCTCTAATTTTATATGCATTTATCATTTATATTTAAAAATTAAAAAAAATTAATTGATGTATATATTTAAAGATTTAAATATAACAAATTACTATTTGAAATATAAAATATAATTTGTTACTATAAAATACATTTATATTAACATATAGATATTTAAATATGTAATAAAAAATTTAGCATTAAAATGCACCTCGAAAAAAAAAACCTTGTGCCTAGGCCCTAGGAACCCTTATCGCCTCAGATGTGCTAGTGCTTTTGACAACAATGATTCCTGGAAAAAATTTCATGCTTTTCGATGACATTTGAGGTATACCATCACATGAAGGTTGTTGATTTCAGGTTTGTACAGGAGCAAAGAGCGAGCATCAATCAAAATTAGCGGCAAGGAAGGTATGATTGCTAAATAAATGCATCTGAATTCTGAACTGCAAATCCATCACCATCTTTGGTTTAGGATTAATCACCATGAAGATGATTTCAACCTGACACGAGCTCTTTGTTTTCTAGTATGCTCGTATTATTCAGAAGCTTGGGTTTCCTGCTATATTCAAGGTATTTGTATTACGTTCTGTTGTAAAATTCTTTTGGTTTGCATTTAGGAACAAGCAGTTGTTTTTGAAAATTTCAAATCCAATCATTTCAAATGTAGGCATTTCAAATCCAGGATTTGAAATACTTGGATTTGAAAATCTCTTGTTTGGATGCTTGAGGAGTGTATTTGGATTTATCCTTAGGACATTAACAAGTTTTATAAAAAAATAAATTTAGATTTTAGTATCCCAAATTTTAGTATACATGAATCACAATTAGGATTGTAGATGGGTAGGGTCAACCCGATACCCAAACCATCCGGGCCGAATTTTTTACTGGGTCGGGCACATAAACTTCACTCGTCCAGATGGGTTTGGTCGAGTCAACTAAGAGGTTAGGCCAGGTCGGGCAAAAAGCCGGACGGATTGGGTCGGGTTGACTAAGATTAGGTCAGGTCGCAGGTCGGGTTGGGTCGGGTCAACCCGATCCAATAATTTAGATATAAAGAATAATGAAAAATATGGATTTTTTACCGGGTTGGGTTGGGTTTTATTTCGTTAGGCGACGAGTCAGATCGGGCATGATCACAATCACTTTTGGTGATGTGTGCCATGCGGAATAAATATCTAACAGTGTCATCCCAATCAGCCAGATTTGCAGCCATGGAAACCGTGGAAGTCAAAATTCTGTCATTTCCAATGACTGCAGATCTGGTTGAACTCAATTTCAGGTTCAACTTGTTGGACCTGATCATTGCCTATCCCGATATCCATATGTAAAAAAAAGTAAAAATAAAAGAAGAAAAAGATAAACAAAGGCTAGTGTTTCTACAACACTTTATGTTGCAACCACCTCACTTAAACAAAGAAAAAATCTGCTAACTACTTTAAATCAGGTGATGGAGACCATTTTCATCCCAATCTTCCACAATAGATCTTGAGATCATGGGCCTACTATTAGGCAGTCAGATATTGATTCCACGTGGCACGCATACCAAAAAGTAAATGTGAACCATGGTTGATGGTATGCTTATGATCACATTCACTTTTTAGGATGTGTGCCATGTGGAATCAACATCTGATCATCTGACAATAGGCCCATGATCTCAAGATCATTTTTGTGGAAGATTGGGAAGAAAATCACTCTCCATCAATCAGATTTAAAGCAGTAAACAAATTTTTCCTTTGTTTAAGTGAGGTCGGTGTAACATAAATTGGTGTGGTAGTAACACCAACCAAAAAGATAACAAAAGGGTTTCCTTTCAGTGAGAAATTTATATCTGCAACCATAGTTTTTGCATGTGAAAGCAGTTGACTAATTAGAATCAGCCATAGAAATCATTTTTTGGCCAACCTTTCACATAATAGATCTTGGAGTCATGACCCAACTATCTGGTGGTGAGATGTTGATTCTACGTTCCACACATCTCCCAAAGTGATGAGGGAAGCCCTTCTCATGGTATCCCATGATCATGATTAATTTTGAGGATGTGTGCCACATGGATTCAATATCCAACCGTCTGATTGATGTATAACGATCTAAAGATCTATCATATGGAAAAGTTGGACGAAAAGTTGTCTGTACGATCTGATTTAAAGCAGTCAACAGTCTGCTAACGGATTGCAAATAAAGTTTCACTTTTTTATTTGTTTTTTCCTGTGAGAGATGATGCGCTGCAGCACTAGTCACCTCGCGCGAACAAAACCGAATTTGAAATAACGCTTGATAGACATCATTAGAATATTCGATTTTTTCTTCTATTGCTGGATATTTGCAAATTCTGGGATTTGCAAATCTAAATCCAGCACTCTCAAGATAGCTATCCAAACGGTGGATTTGGATTTGATCAATTCAAATCCAAATCCAACCTATGAAATGACAGTTCCCAAATGCAGATCAAATCCAAATCCAACCTATGAAATGACAGTTCCCAAATGCAGCCTTGGAGAATTTCTCCACAGATTATCCTCTGCTACTTTCATTTGTCTACTTTGAGCTTTTATTGAATTTCAGATTATAATCTGCTTTTGTTCTTATGAGTATCTTATGTTCCATAGGATTTCAAAATTCAGAATATTGTTGGCTCTTGTGATGTCAAATTTCCTATAAGACTAGAAGGCCTTGCATATTCTCATGGTGCTTTCTCAAGTGTAAGTGCAAATATATAATTTTGATTGACATATTACCTAAAACTTGTTGAGCTGGATGAACCTATTGTTATTTATATATTAATAATATTGGAATAATTTGAAAATTTCAATTAGCCAATAATTTGTAGAGGCCATTTTCACCACGATTCGGCGTACATGGTGACTGATCTTGCTATCCAATTGATGGGAAAGCCTAAGAATTATGCCGATTGGATGTTCCTTACCATGTGGTCAATTGACCTCTTTTACAGACAAATGGGTAGTATTTTCTTGAATCTGCAATTACTACCTACTCCATGGACGAATTAAGAGGTTGTCCTGATTGAGTTCTGACTGACAGTCATGTGCATCCATTGGATAACAGCTAGTTTTCTTATGTAGAAGCACTGAATGTTATGATCAATTAGTATATTATTTTGGACATTCGGAGTGGTCTTTGTTTAATTTTAAACGCAATTTCGTGGTGGCTGCTTCTAACAGTATGAACCCGAACTATTTCCTGGTCTAATCTATCGCATGAAACAACCGAAGATTGTGCTTCTCATCTTTGTGTCAGGCAAGATTGTTCTTACTGGAGCCAAGGTGACATGATTATTATTACCTTATCTTTGTATTTTGCTCTCCATATATATCCTAGTAGGGTGATTGATGTTTCCAATCCTGTTTTTTTAAATACCCCTACAGGTGAGAGATGAGACCTACACGGCGTTTGAGAACATATATCCAGTTCTTAGAGAGTTCAGGAAGAGCCAACAGTGGTACGATTCATTTTAACAAGGGAGGTTTCTCCCATTTTAGAGACCCGTCTTTCTCTACCAACATCAGAAAATAGTCAGGTCCACTGACAGTCTATTCAAGGTAGGCTATTAAAAGTTGACATTCACAGTTTTCAGCCTCCCTGATATGTGTGAATGTCAACTTTTGATAGGATTATCACACTGAAGACAAGTTGGTGGGGCTTGTCTATCTCCCGATGTTGCTACACCCTTGATCAGACTAGGATTTTGGTTAACAAATTCAATTTTTTGTTTTTTTGTTTTTGGGTTTTCTTCAATGAGCAGATACCAGAGTAGTAGCTGTGAGAATCGCGATGTTGCCAAGGATACCCAGAAACTGTAAATAGGTAAAGAGCTTATGTTTCTAACCATTACTTACCTACTGTTTGATTGGTTTCAAGGTCGCTACTGCAAATGCTTCTTCACAATAGGGTGGTTTTTAAAAGCTTGAAACCCAAAAGAGAGCCATTTGTTGTTCCATACTTAAAATATTACTCATACAATCTAAATGGGAAAGTTTGAAATGGCTTATGTTGTTTTGATTGTCAACTATAATAACCAGTTTTGTATATTTTTTTTTCTTTGCCTCTTTAACATAATAATTATCAGAGATATATATGGGGAAAGGTGAAGGTACTCTAGGTGGAGTACCCTCTCCATAGAATTTGTGACGGCTCATTGGGTGTTTGAACCATCTAATCATGGGTGGTTGGTCTATGCGCTTTAATATTGATGGTTGTGCATAATTGTTTTTAACTGTTGATACTAAAAGTAAACCAATCTGATATATACACCATCTAAGCTGTCAAAGTTCTAGGGAACTAATCCAATCTATGCATTATCTATGTTGTAAAAATTATAGTGAACCAATCTGATCTGTGCACTATCGAAGCCATCAAAGTTGGAGTGAACCAATCTGATCTATGCCTCAGCTAAGCTGTCAAAGTTGTAGCTCATATATTGAACTAGAGTGAGCCTAGATGTCACTTATTGTGGGATTTGAACTTGGTTAATATGGTCGTATGTGCATATGTTTTCATTGGTCCATAGTATATGGATGGATGTCACTAAAGGGTTAATATGGATGGATATCACTAAGCGTTCCATTATTTACAACTTGAGATTCTTTGTTCTTAATTGGGGTTTTACATGCTAAAATTGTGGAGTGCTTTGAATCAGATGGTGATGATTGTTTTTTGTCCCAATCTTTGATGCAATAGATCTTGAGATTGTGGGCCTACCATTAGATGGTTAGATGTTGATACCATGTGGCACACGTCTCAAAAATTGAATATGATCATGGGCATACATCAAAAGGTGATCTCATATCAATTTTTAGGATGTGCTCCACAGGGAATCATAATTTGACTACATTATGTGGATGATTGTGTCAAAAATGATGTCGGTCTAATTTGAAGCAGTAAACAATTTTAGCTTGAGAAAGTCGGGTTGACAAGAAGAAATTTGGGATTGTAAATAAATGTTCAATCGGGCAGGTTAGATATGGGGGAGTTTGGATATTGGTTAACCTAGCAACTCATTTTGGCTTCAAAACATATTATGCGTGTAACCGTGTTACATGTAACGACAAAGGCGTGCTGATCCTCGTACTCAATTCCTTATAAGCATATTGCAAACGCTTCTCATTCATAGTGAAGGAGCCTTTAAACGCGTTTTGTAGAACCTTACGTGCCATCAAATGTGCCCTATCCTTTTACAAGTCCCTCAACAAAGTCGTTTTCTTCCATATCCTTGGTAGAGTATATACTTCATTTTTTACATGATTTTAAAGATTTTATGCGACAGTTGAAACTTTTTTTTAACATATCTCCATAATCTATCTGTTTTGACTATGATAGGCATGTCAAATTTTCATTGGATCATGAAACTAAGAGCAGAGCTGTCATGTAGATCACTCAAGCAGAGAAGAATTTTTTTTAATTTATTACTCAGGCTAAAAGATCATATGCCACGAGGCATGATCAACCCAAAACAACTCCCGTTTTGGGTTGATCAACCACGGACATGTGATTTTAATTTTTATTTTTTTTATAACTTTTTGCCCTTTGTTTGATAGGTCAAACAGAGGGCCCAAAACTTTGGTCATTGATTTTTGTAAACTTCCATCACATTTTTAACAATGAAAAAGTCATAAAAGCAATTTTTTTAATGGGATTTGATCGACCTTATCTAATTTATCGTGGCACCCGACCCTCGCGATGGACGCCACTTGATAGTGAGCAAAAAAATATCTCTGTGCTCGGGCACACGTCCACGGCCTCTATTCATATATGAGACTACTAATTCAATTTCTAATAAAATAAAGTTCTTGAATTAGACTCCTATTCAAAATTAAACTTAATGAACTAGACTTCTATTCAATTAGACTTCCTCGACTCCCACTTCCAAAGAGTCATTGGCCCATCCCCTCCGGTGCTTGTGTATAGAGTTGGTGATGACTCTTAACACTCTCCCCAATGTCAAGTCTCTACTGACGACGCTGAGATCCTTCCTAATCTTTGAAAATTTTGCTGTGGGCAAACCCTTCTTGAATATGTTTGCAATTTGCTTAATTTTTATTGGAATAAGATTAATGGCCCCTTGAAGCACTTTTTCTTAGATACGGTGATGATGAACTTCAATGTTTTTGGTCTAGGAATGAAATATTGGATTTTCTGCAAGTTGTATAGCACTACTGCTTTCACAATATACTCCAACTACATAATTTGTTAGTTGGTGTAAGTCCTTCGTTAGCTACATCAACAACGTACTTTCCTGTGCAGCCATGCAGTTGCACAATATTCAGGTTCTGTAGCTGACAAAGACACAATGGGTTGTCTTTTATTGCACCATCAGACTGCTCCTGACCCAAGTCTAAACAGATATCCAGCGATTGATCTTCGATTAAAAAGATCACCTGCATAATCTACATCACAATGTCCGAATACTTCAGGATCAACTCCTTGATATAATATACCAAAATCAACAATTCCTTTTATATGCTTTAGTGTACGTCGCACACAATATCAAGATGTGATTTTCTCAAATTTTGCATTTGGAATTTGCAGAAAATGACTCACGACCCCAACCACTTGAGTTATATTTGGTCAGGTGAGAGTTAGATAAATTAGGTTGCCCACTAATTGCTTATACCTACACACATCTTCAAGTTCTTCACCTTCATCGACTCTAGTCTTTGCATTAAATCAGGTTGCCCACTAATTGCCTATACCTACAGATATCTTCAAGTTCTTCACTTTCATCCACTTGAGTCTTTACATTAACTTCTAGTAGAGTGCTAGCTGTTTTGCAACTAAGCCCCAAACCGGTTTAACAAATTAGTTGAATACTTTTATTGATATAAAAATATTTCAAATTCACTCTTATGAAGTTCGAGACCAAGAAAGTGTTGAAATTCTCCAAGTTCTTTCATTTGAAATTGAGTTCCAAGATTCATTCGAACTCTTGTAAGTTCTTCTTCATGTTCTGCAGTGACAACTAGGTCATCAACATTGGCTAGTACTATTGATATTCTTTGAGCTTCAGACTTCACAAATAAAACCGAGTCCAACAGCGCTAGAGAGTACTCGCTTATGACTAAAAAGTTGGTGATCTTGCCATTCCACACCCTTGGCGCCTGTTTTAGTCCGTATAGTACCTTTTGCAATTTGCATACATGGTGAGGGTGGGATGAACTTTCAAATCCCCTTGGCTGCTCCATAAAAACTTCTCGATCTACCTAACCATGCAAAAATGCATTTTTTACATCCAGCTGCGACAGTTTCCATCCTTTGCTAGTGGCAAGTGTGATGCAAAATTGGATAGAGGTTACCTTAGCTACTAGGCTAAACTTTGCTGCATAGTTGACACCATAGTATTGTGAGAAACCATGAACAACCAAATGCGCTTTGTACCTTTCCGCAGAACCATCTGCCCGAGTCTTAACTTTGTTGACCCACTTACATGAAATGAGTTTAACACCATCTGGCTTGGGTACCAGATCCCAAGTTTCGATGTCTTTCAAGGCTTCAATTTCTTCAATCATGGCTTCTTTCCATTAACGAATTCCTTCCGCTTGATTAAACGTGATTGGTTCTTTGAGCGCTGACTCTTTCAAATTCGAAACTTGAGCAATTGCAGTATTTCCCTCCCTTGCAGTGAAATTAAAAGATTTTGGGTTTGGTTATGACACTCGTGACGGTCCTCTCAAAATTGGGCTTTGATCTCCCTGTTCGAAATCTTCAATCTATGATGGACGATCTTCAATGATGGTTGATTGATGAACACCAGTTTTCTAGGGACTAATAGATTTTTGGTTGTTTTCTCTGATTTCATGCCCAGCTGACTCAAACTCCTTTGAGCTTGGTGATACCTGTGATTCTATCATTTCTTCAAGTTCTTTTTCAAATTGGTGACTCATTGGAAGCTCTACTTGATCTGATGCCCACCATGATGATGCTTCATCAAATACCACGTTTCGAGAAACATGGACCCGATCAGTAGTTGGGTCGATACACCTCGACCTTTCCTTTTTGAATCATATCCACATAAAATACTCCGAATAGCCTTCTTATCGAACTTGCTGCAAAGATGATCGGGTACAAACACATAGCAAACTAAACTGAAAACACGAAAGTGCCTTACCGTAGGGTTCATTCCTTATAGCTTTTGAAACGGTGATTTCCAATTGAGTTTTGGTTGAGGTAGGCAATTGATGACATAGTTTGAAGTCATCATGCAGTCGGCCCAAAAACGAGGCAGAACATGCTTTGACTATAGCAAACTTCGACATGTTTCCATTAGGTATCTATTTTTGTTTTCCGACACAACTACCTCTTTTAATGTGATGGTCTTCTAAATACTCTTTGAACTTATTCAATGTATACTCTTCCCCATTATTTGTTCTCAGACATTCCAGCTTATATTTAAGTTATTTTTCCACCTTTGTATGAAATTCTTTGAACTTTTCAAGAACTTATTATATCTCCTTTAAGAATGTTGGGATTGTGCCTTGAATCTCGTGGCCACAGTGTACCATCTAAAACTTTCGGGTGCAATCTCATGACTACGAGCCTCGAGTTCATGTCCACAAGTTTTGGCTTGAACTTCAAGGTTTCAATTTTTTTATGGGGTTATTGAAGGGTATTTTCGTCATATATTATTTGAGCATTTATACCTGTATTATATAAACCTAATTAGAAATTAGAGTTTAATATAAGAGAGAGATTAAGAAAGAAAACTCAATTTCATTTATTGAGTGGGTGAGATCTGAGAGATTTGTAACCCTAATTTTCATAGATTAGTGAAAGTGCTCAGCATCACCCGTGGATGTAGGCAAATTGTTGAACTACGTAAATCTTGTGTTTGCGTTTTGTTGCTTGTGTTTTTTTTTTTTTATTGTCATAATTTCTACAAATTGGTATCAGAGTGTAGGGTTTCTAGGTTTTTCATTTTTCTCTTTACAATGGTAATAAAATCTACAAGCAAGTTTGAAGTTGAGAAATTTGACGGAAAGGATAATTTCGAATTATGGCAGAGAAGGGTTAAAGATCTACTCGTGCAGCAAGGTTTCCACAGAACGTTGCATGAAAAATCGAAAAAGCTGGCAAACATGGATGATGATGACTGGGAGGAATTAGAGTTGAAGGCAGTCAACACGATTCGTCTTTATCTCGCGGATGATGCCATGTACAATGTGATTGATGAAGAATCGACACCCAAACTTTGGGAAAAACTTGAAAGCCTGTGCATGACAAATCTCTAACGAACAAGTTATTTCTAAAACAACAACTCCATACGCTTCAGATGAAGGGATGATCGAATCTGTTGGAGCATCTCAATACCTTCAACAGGATTATATCTCAGTTACTTAGCATTGAAGTTAACGTGAAAAATGAGGATAAGACTCTTCTTATTCTTGCATCTCTTCCTTCTTCGTATGAGCATCTTATTACAACGTTGCTCTACAGGAAGGATACTCTCAAAACAGAATAGGTTACGATGACGCTTCTGTCAAACGAGTTGAGGAAGAAACTGAGTATTGAAGAACCACGGGCGGAGGGTCTTGGGGCATAGGGAAAGAACCGTAATAGAGGCATATCAAGGGAAAAGGGTTTCAGCAACGGAAACAAAACCCAACTGAAATCAAAGGGAAAAACGTAAGAAAATTTGCTCCGTTATCATTGCAAGGAGGGACACATGAAGCGAAACTACAAACTGTTTATTTGTGAATAAGAAAATAAGAAAAAAGGGAAAAGGAAAAGCCTCCACATCAGACCAAGCAAGCAATGAAGAAAGCAATGCAGACGAAGGTGATGGTGACGTTCTATCTGTCCCCATAGGTATGAATTTATTTTCTGATGCATGGATTTTAGATTCTGATTGTTCTTGGCATATGTGTCCTAATAAAGAATGGTTTGATACATACAAATAGTTCAATGGTGAATCTATGTTTATGAGAAATAATGTTTAATGTAAAACTATTGGAATCGAAACTGTAAAAAGCAAAATATATGATGGTGTGGTTCAAACTCTTACTGATGTAAAACATATACTAGATCTAAAGAAAAATCTAATTTATTTAGGTGCATTAGATTCTAGTGGTTGTAAATATATTACAGAAGGTGGAGAATTAAAGGTTGTTAAAGGGTGATTATTATGAGAGGTCAGATTGATGGAAACCTATACAGATTGGTAGGAAATTCTGTTATAGGTGGAGCATCTGTATCTACTACAGAAGATAGTAATACAGATGATACAAATCTGTGGAAGAGATGATGAACTAGCCAGGTATTTCCTGAAACACAAGTCAGATTTAGCACTGGAGTGAAAAAGGGATGCTCCACCTATAACAGTGAAAAAGGGATGATGAAACTTCACAAACAAAATTTGTTATAGGGTGTTAAGAACTGCAAGCTTGGGTTCTGCAAGTATTATTTATATGGAAAGCAGTGCAGGGTCAGATTTAACACTGGAGTCCATAACAGCAAAGCGATGTTAGACTTCGTACATTCAGATGTTTGGGGACCTACAGTAGAACCATCAAATGGAGGTGTAAAATATTTTGTCACCTTCATTGACGACTTCTTAAAAAAGGTTTGGATTTATTTCATGCAACACACGTCAGAAGTGTTCATAAAATCCAAACAGTGGAAAGCAAAAGTTGAGGAACATATTGGAAAGCAATTGAAGTGCCTCAGGTCAGATAACGGGGCAAGTGTACAGAATTTATGAAATATTGCAAAGATGGGGGCATTGTTCATCACTTAAGTAATCAAGGGACTCCACAACAAAACGGAGTCGCAGAACGAATGAACAAGGCCCTTTTGAAAAGACCAAGGAGCATGAGATTAAATGTGGACCTAGAAAAGGGTTTCTGGGCGGAGGCACTAACCATGACTTGCTTTATCATAAATCGATCGCCATCTACGACTTTCGATTTTAAAACACCAGAAGAAGTTTGGACGGGAAAATTTACAAATCATTCTACTCTTAGAATTTCGGGTGTCTAGCATACATCCATGTACAAGCCATGCAGAGATCTAAGTTAGATCAAAAGTAAAAAAGGTGTATATTTCTCAAGTATGAGAAAGGGGTGAAAGGATTCAAACTATGAGATCCCTTAGCAAAGAAAGACAGTAGTCAGCAGAGATGTGGTCTTTGATGGGGCCTACATTCAGAAAATCAGTAAACAAGGTGAAGGAAAAATCAGAGAAAATATTCTCAAGGGACCTAGCACAATTGAGGTGGAGGTAGATGATTTAGAATCTCCTAAATAAGATAATTTGCTATAGCCTTCATATGAAAAATTACCCAACATGGAGCACTACCAACAACATCAAGTGTCACAAGGCATTGAAAAAGGTAGGAGCAAAAGAGATAAAAGGGCACCAGCTAGGTATGACTTTGGAGATATGATTTATTCTGTACTATTTACTGGAAATGGAGTGATAAAATTAGAGGAAAGAGATACATAGGTGACATCTATGATGGAAGAGATGGAGTCTTTTAAAAAAAATAAGATGTGAGAGTTGGTGAAACTTCCTAAGAGAAAGAAGCTATTGGGTGTAAGTGGGCATTCAGAAAGAAAGAAGCATCATTAGAACGGGAAAAGGAACGGTACAAAGCACGGCTGGTGGCTAAGGGATATGCACAAAGGGAAGGAGTGGACTACAATGAGATTTTCTCACCGGTAGTCAAACATACATCAATTCGGGTATTACTTGCTATGACGACCTTCTTTAATTTCGAATTAGAGCAACTTGAAGTTAAGACGGCTTTCCTACATGGAGATTTAGAAGAACAAATTTATATGGAGCAACTTGAAGGATTAAAAGAAAATGGAATGATGGACTATGTGTGTAGATTAAAGAAGTCGCTATACGGTTTGAAGCAATCCCCAAGGCAATGGTGAAAGCGCTTCGACTCCTTCATGGAAAAGAATGGTTATATTCGTAGTGAGTATGATTATTGTATTTACTTTCATTTTCTTCTTGATAGTTCATATATATATATTTGCTTCTTTATGTTGATGACATGCTACATGCTTACTGCTGCTAAGAGCAAGTCACGTCAATCTATTAAAGCGTTAATTGGCAAATGAGTTTGATATGAAGGATCTACGTGCTACAGAAAAGATCCTTGGCATGAAAATCCGGCGGTATAGGAAGCATGGAAAATTAAGAAATATATTGAAAAGGTACTGGACATGTTTAGTATAGATAACGCTGAATCAACTAGTACTCCTCTAGCCGCACATTTCAAACTATGTGCAAATTTGTTCCCTACCACAGAAGAAGTGGAAGATATGTTACATGTGTCATATGTGAGTGCAGTTGGGTGTTGTCTTATGTATGCTATGGTATGCACAAGGCCCGACATTGTCCAAGCGGTCAGTGTTGTTGGGGAAATCCAGGAAAAGAGCATTGGAATGCTGTAAAATAGATTATGAGGTATCTGAGTGGAACAATGGACTTGGGTATTTTATTTGAGAAAGATGAAGCATTAGAAGATGTTGAAGGATATGTCGACTCTAATTTTGTAGGTGACTTAGACATGAGATGGTCTACTATAGGCTATGTGTTCACACTTGCAGGTGAAGCGATTAGTTGGAAGTTGATGCTGCAATCGATAATTGCTTTGTCGACTATAGAAGCGGAATACATGGCAACTATAAAAGCAATTTGGGTAAAGAGTTTGGTCAAGGAACTTGGTTTGGACAAAGAGAGGATGTCGGTACACTATGATAGTCAGAGTGTCATACACCTAGCAAAGAATCAGGTGCATCATGCGCAGATAAAATATATAGCGATCCGATATCATAAGATAAGCGAGTACATAGCGGAAGGCGAGATTTATCTTTTGAAGATGAATACTCAAGATAATGCTACAGACATGTTGACAAAGCCAGTACCCAAGGAGAAGTTGAAGCATTGCTTGGACTTGATTAATCTCACTAAGTGTTGAAGATTGTGTTGCACTCTTGAAATGTGCGAAACCTTGCATTCTAGGTGAAAGAATGCAGAAGGAAAAAAGCATAGCGAGAAGGCATTACGTTGTTATCTTCGGGGTGACTTGTGAGGATTCAAGTCAAGGTGGAGATTATTGGAATTGTGCCTGAAATCTCGTGGCCACGAGTGCACCATCTAAAACTTTTGGGTGCAATCTCGTGGCCATGAGCCCTGAGTTCATGGTCACGAGTTTTGGCTCGAACTTAGAGGTTTCAATTTTTTATGGGATTACTGAAGGGTATTTTCGTCATATATTATTTGAGTGTTTATACTCATATTATATAAACCTAATTAGAGATTAGGGTTTATTATAAGAGAGAGATCAAGAAGAAAACTCAATTTCATTTATTGAGTGCGATGAGATCTAAGGGATTTGTAACCCTAGTTTTCACAGATTAGTGAAAGGACTTAGTACCACCATTGGACGTAGGCAAATTGTTGAACCACATAAATCTTGTGTTGGCGTTTTACTTGTTATGTGTGTTTTTTTTATTGTCATAATTTCTATAAAGAAGAAAACCCAAATGTATCAAGAGAAGTCATCAATAAAGGTTAGCATGTACCTTTTTCCTTCAATCGATGTGTCCCTCACGAGCCCAAACACATTTGAATGCACAAGTTAAAGAGGCCTTAGTGCTTGAAATTTTGACTCAGAGAAAGGAAGCTGATGTGCCTTCCAATACTGACATCTTACACTTACAACATCATCTCACATCTAAATCTGAAAGACCTTTTAGCATGTTTTTCTTCATCATCACCTTTAGCTTGAAATATCCAACGTGTGCAAGTCTCGCATGCCAAAAATCAAATGTCTCACCCTTCTGAGTTTTCTCGACATAAGCTGACTCGATTAACATCACATAGACCAACTCAACCCGTTTTCCTGCATTGTTGGTGTGCCCTTTATTTATAGGTTCTTGTAAATTTTCACATCATCAGGCCCAAATAGCACAAAATTTCTAGAGTTCGCCAACTATGAGACTAGCACCAAGTTCTTTATCACAGAGACATGAAATACCTCTTGATGTAGAGTTGAATCCTCACTTCCCTTGGGGTGCATATAGCATTGCCTACGTGAGTGATTGGAAGCTTTGCATTGTTTGGGTCACTACTACATGCTGACCTATCTACTATCTCTTCAAAAAAAATTCTACTTCATCACCTATCATATGATTTGAGGATCCTGAATCTACTTTCCAGTTCTTGGTATAGTCGATTCTTTCTTTTGGATCTAACACTGTGCTTGATAGACCATGAATGTTCAAATCTGTTTCAGGTAATGAGGCATGTACATCAACTGTGGATAGATAGGCAGCCCACTCTTCCTCCTCGCTTTCAACTCTTTCTGGGCGATTTTCAGAGGTAGCAGAGTTTCCTTCGGATCTCTTCTTCCGTGTTTGGCAATTTCTTGTGAAATGGCTAGCTTTCCTACAATTGTAGCAAAGGCTTTTTTTTGAATCTTGCGTTTGATTTGAGCTTTCCCCATTCTTTTTCAATTTGTGCTCGTTTGCTGATTAGGATTTGAGTTCTTTTGCTTTTGAGTATTGGACTTTTTCTTGTTTCCGGTAAAGGGGGCTTCCTCTTTCTCCTTAGTTGCATGACCTGCCATTTGCATGGCAAGACTCTCTTGATTTGCAAGTAGGCTTTCAAGTTCCAACATATTGGTTGATTCAGCCATCCACGAATAGTTGTCATGAACCCTTGGTATAGAAGAAGTTGATATTATTAGGGTTTGGAAGGTTAGAGAAGAGAAAGAAAGAATGAGAAGGCTTAGTGAGTTTTACTCTTCTCACAAGCAATTATATTAAGTTATATAGAAAATATACATGCACACCCATTTTATTCAACACACACCATATATATAATTATAATATCATTATTCCTAACACTCCCCCTCAAGCTGGATCATGCATATTGACCATGCCAAACTTGACAACATCACTGAGTGTGTTAGGCCCAACGGCCTTAGTCAAAATATATGCAAGTTGCTGAGAGGATGTAACATCAATTAAAACAAGAGTCTTGTCTCATACTTTCTCGCGAATAAAATGAATGTTAATCTCAATGTGTTTGGTACTTTCGTGAATAACAGCATCAGAAGCAATCTTCTCTGCTGCCTCATTGTCACAGTGGAGGGGAACATGGTCTAAAATAAGATAATCAAGCTCAGATAAAAGGGAGCACACCCACAAGACTTCACAGGTACCATGTGTTATGGCTCGGTACTCGACTTATGTACTGGATTTAGACACCACCACCTACTTTTTACTCTTCCAGGCAACCAGGCTGCCTCCCAAGAAAACATAATAGCCAGAAGAAGATCGACAATTAGTAACAGATCCAGCCCAATCGGCATCAGTGTAAGCTGAAATACTCATAGGACCATAAGCACGATATACCAATCCAAAATCTGGGTTTAACTTGATATACCTAAGAATGCGATGGATGACCGCAAGGTGGACAGTGCGATGAGCATGCATAAACTGGCTGACAAGACTAACAACAAACATGATATCAGGACTAGTAAGAGTGAGATAAATCAATCTGCCCACCAATCTTTGGTACTCATGCGGATCCGAAAGTAAATCTCCATCCTTCTCATGTATTGAAAGTTTCTGATCCATAGGTGAGGTTGCTGGTTTACAATCAAGCATACCAATATCACGCAACAAGTCTATGGCATACTTTCTCTGAGAGATAAATATCATTTTTTAAGATCTAGCAATTTCCAACCCAAGAAAATATTTCAGGTATCCCAAGTTTTTGACTTCAAATATTCTGCCCAATTCACTCTTAGTCCAACTGATAAAAGTATGATTATCACTAGTAAGAATAATGTCATCCACATACACTAGAAGAATAGCACTACCAGAAGGACTAGAGTGAATGAAAACTGTATGATCTAAGTGACATCTGTGGAATCCTAAATCAATAGTAACACTACTAAAGCGATGAAACTATGCCCTAGGTGACTGCTTCAACCCATAAATTGATTTTCAAAGTCGACAAACATTCGCAGTCTCCCCCTGAAGCAGGAAATCGGGAGGGAGATCCATATAAACCTCCTCAATGAGATCACCATGAAGAAACACATCTTTAACATTGAGTTGATGAAGAGGTCATCTCTGCATGACCGAAAGGGCTAAGAGAATACGAACAGAAGTCAACTTACAGGAGTAAGAGTTGGATCAGGGATACTTACAGGAGTTGGAGTGACCAATGTAGAGGATGAAGGAGGCATTGCTAAAGTTGAACCACGCCACCTGCGTTAGACATAAGTAAGCACCCCCTTTTGTTACGGAGGAATAGGAAGATCCTGAAGTGTAGGCAAAGGGAGAGGGGCGGCAGGGGTAGGAGTATGACAATCTTCAGTAAAATAGGGAGCATCCTTAAAAAATGTGACATCCATAGAAGTGTAAAACCGACGAGTATGAGGATCATAGCAACGATACCCTTTAGAAATAGGAGAGTAGCCAGCAAAGAGACATCTCATAGCTTTGCCATCTAATTTCTATCGAGTGGGATGAAAGTCTTAGATAAAACAAGTACATCCAAACACACGAGACTCAACAGAAAAAAAATGATTTGTGGGTCAAAGAGAATGATATGGAGTATGACCCGCCAACGCCCTAATTGGGGTGCAGTTCACCCGTTCTCATTCTAAATAATTACTTGAATTTAGTTTATTGAGGTGATACTAGTGGAAAGATTTTCACCACTCATATTTTTATATCCCTTGTCATTTTTCCTTAAAGGAAAAAAAAGAAGCAAGGATATAAGGAAAACAACACCAAAGCAACAGCAAAACAGTGCCAAACTAGCCAAAAAATAGTGGCAAAGACTACCACAAAATAACCCCAAAAATGATTTTATATCATAGGCAACTCTCACAAGATCCACAAAGATATTTCCTTATAGTAGCAACAATATTTATCCTTAGTTCACTAAATCAGCACCAAACAAGCATTTTTACAAACACTTTCTAGGAACTTTTTAAAACAGCCCAATAAAACCTCATTGCCTGTATTCTAGCAGTGAAATATCATTCATAGTTGTAATTTCCAGACATTAAAGGTAAATTTTATACTATAGATTTGGATAGAATTATCAACGGATGGATGACATTACTTTACTAGTTTTCAGCCAGACCCCTCTATGTCATTTCAACAAACAGCTGATGTGCAGTTTTTGAACAACATAATCTAATAGTAATATTAACAAATAAAATCATATAGCTGTCTACAATCATGTAAATAGAGAGCGCAGGTGACACCCATAGAACTGCCCACAGGCATCGCGGATCCATATTTAATCATATAGTTGTCCACTTTCAGATTTAATCATATCCAAGGAAACTGAAAAAAAAAATAAACACTTCAGATCTTCACTGATTGCTGCAATCTGTGCACCACAACATCAAGAATAAAGAACTAATGCAAGCCCCAGTGTGCAAGGGAGAAATAGGATAGTGCGAGAATTTGGGAAAAAGAAAACAGAGAATTGAAGGGTTTCACATGGCTTCAAAGATCCTTTCAAAACACTCAGAAGACAAGCTCAGACCCATCGACAAAGAAGAGAAAAATGGTCAGCAGAAAAAAACCAGATCAATCGCGAATAAGCTTCATCTCATTTTGTGGTCAAACTGTTTGACCTGACTGACGTCAGCGATGATGGTGAGTGGCAATGGGTTTGGCTTTGATACCAAGAAGAAGTTGATATTATTAGGGTTTGGAAGGTTAGAGGAGAAGAGAAAGAAAGAATGAGAAGGCTTAGTGAGTTTTGCTCTTCTCACAAACAATTATATTAAGTTATATAGAAAAGATACATGCATACTCATTTTACTCAACACACACCTTACATATAATTCTAATATCAATATTCCTA
This sequence comes from Chloranthus sessilifolius, assembly GCA_021018995.1. NCBI lineage: Eukaryota > Viridiplantae > Streptophyta > Magnoliopsida > Chloranthales > Chloranthaceae > Chloranthus > Chloranthus sessilifolius. The sequence goes on along the minus strand of CM037584.1, from coordinate 147,366,059 downwards.
ACAGGTATTCGGCTTTAAGACCTCGGATGATAACTCTCCTCATTCGAGCATCTGAAGTCTTTGATTCCGCATCTAGCTGAGATATTTCATGGAAAATCCCTTTGATTTTCATGAAATATTGAGAAATAGTCAAGTTTCCTTTATATGGAACTGATTTTGTTCTCAAGTAGCTATAACCGAGCATTGTTTGTCCTTGAAAACAAAGTAGATAAGGCACCCCAAGCGTCTTTGGGAGACTTGGTTTCGAATGTTCTAATAGGTCTTTTTGAATGGTGGCCTATAACACAAATAAAGCTTTTCCAACCTTGATATTCCAGTTCTTTGCTTCCTCACCATTCTTAGGTGCATGAACTTGTTCACCACAAACAATCTCCCAAAGATCTTGCCCTTGAGATATGATTCTAGACATGATCTCCAGTATTTGTAGTTAGCATTGTTCAGTTTCTCAATCCCATTCACATAATTGGTAGTCTCCATTGGCTAAAAAACGTGGAATTGCATAAGTGATGATGAGATCTTCAAACGCACCATTAGATCGTCGGGTCCCTATCTAGAACAATCACACGTGCTATTGCAATCTCCTCCGGAACCGTAAAATCGCACAAATCCCAGACTTGTGGCTCTAATACCACTTGTAGATCACTTAAGCGTATTTATCAGAGAAAAAAATAAATTACTCACTCAAGCATACATACCAAAGAGGCATTAGCCCTTGGAGGAGGAGGAGGTCTTAGGTTCGATCCTTGTCTTCCACATTATTTCCCACCCTTGTCTTTACAAGGTGTGGGTTAGGTTCTATTAGTTAATCCTCACCACTATAGTTGGTGCTCCCTCATGCTGCTCTGCAACTATTACATATGTATGCGTGCCTGCTCCTCGGTTCTCGACGTTGTCTCGGTTGAATGGCTGTATAAAAAAAAAAATCCCAACTACACATGTATATTTATATATAAGACTACTAATTCAATTTCTAATAAAATAAAGTTCTTGAACTAGACTCCTATTCAAATTAAACTTAATGAACCGACTCATATTCAGTTAGACTTCCTAGACTTGTACTTCCATCGAGTCACTGGCCCATGGCCTTTCCCCTCCAGTGCTTCTGTAGAGAGTTCGCGATGACTCTCAACATGCCAATAGGTTGAGTCCGGTCGGGCCAGAATTTTATCTGCCCAATGGGTCAAGGGTATATGCCTGACCTAATCTGACCCAATGGTGTAGCCTGACACAACCTGGTGGGTTCAAGGGTATATGCTTGACCAAACCCCAATCCCAAAAACCCAACTCAACCCGATTTATAACCCCCTTATTTCATTGATTATATATATATATATATATATATATATATATATATATATATATATATATATATATATATATGAGGCCCGGGGATATGCGCTCGGGCGTAGAGATATCTCTGTGCATATTGATAGGAGCTCAACACGTAGCGCCTCTGTAGCTAATGCGACAATCTCTCATTTTCCTAATTTCACTGGGCTTTAACCATGATTACCACTGAATTGACACTGATAGAATAAAAAAGGCAAAGCGAGATGTGGCGTTGGGAGTCCATGCCTGACATCTTGATTTTTTCATGATTATATTCGAAAAGACAAGCGAGAAGACCACCTGATTGTGCTTCCTATACGACGCACTATCGCGATTTATGATGTAATATCATTAATTAAAAGCGACACATGATATCGTAGTTTTCAAGTAAGAAGCGCCGACGCTCAGGTAAGAAGCGCTGACGCTATATTCTATTAGCGCTTCCGCGACGAGAAGGAAGCGTTAGCGCTCCGTACATTATAAGAGGCGCCCCAAATTTTGACACGTAGCACCATTTTGATACGAAGCGCCCCATATTTTGTCAGAACATTAAACGATGAGTGGGGCGAGGTGGACGGGATTACGGCACTTGACATCGTGTCGTCCAATGGCCATTATTCCCATTCGAGATAAATATTTAAGGCCGGAATTTTGTGAATTAGAAATTCACAAATTACTTCTCGCCTTCGCCCTCCCAATTTTCATCTTCTCAGAGTGCAGTAAGAAATATCAAAGCGGCGAAACCCTATTTCTGCATCTAGTAACAAGGTAAGTGTTATTTTATTTCCGTCTCGTTTTAAAAATATCAAATTGAAGTGTCATCCCTTCCATAGATTAACCGTTTACGCCTCATATATGGGTGGGGGCGCTTCACCGCTCTAGCTTTTGGAGGGTCAGCGCTTCAACATTTGAGGCGCTTACACTTGTACATGGAAGCGATGCCTCTTCTATTATTACTACCTTCTTCTCTAAACTTTTCTTTTTTCTTTGTCACATATTTTGAAGATGGTTCTCAAGACCCAAACCGCTAAGTGCACTATCGAAAAGTATCGGGTCATTTATGATGTGACATCTGAGGGAAGGAAAAATCTGCTTAATGATTTGGTCTTCAGTGTATTCTTTGTGACTCTAAAGGGCGTGATAAGCAATAACAGCCTCCTGGACACAATCATCAAGTTCTGGGACCATGGCAACATTTAGAATTTGGGACTGACAAGTCTGACATTATCAGATTTCGGGCCTTTGATTCTGCCTTAATAACTGGTCTTCGAATGATCGACCCCGCCGATAACGCTCCAAAGGTGGAGATTCCAGAAGAACAAACCATTAGATATAGGTTTTTCAGGGGCCTCAAAGATGTCAATCGGGCACACATCGAAAATGCGATTGAGAGTCTCTGGCAGGATGCTGACAACGACTTTCTGAAACTCTCTGTTGTTCGTCATCGCCACTGTCCTATTTCCAAACACAAAATACACCCTCGACAACTCCTACCTCGACCTCGTTGATGATCTCCCCAATTTCAACGAATATCTATGGGGCCGTCATGCATACAACCATCTTCTAATATGTGTGGACAAAGCGAAGAAGATGAGGGGTATAGCTGAGAAAGTAAAAGCAGAGCGTGTTTACAATATTTATGGTTGCACTATTGCCCTGCAGGTAATGTCGTTTCCCAAAATTTCTTATTTTGTTTCCTATGAAGCGTTGACGATTACGAAAGTCATCAAATATTTATTTTATTTTTCTCAGATCTGGGCATACGAGATTAATGACAGGTGCGTCCCACACAAGGTTGCTGGCATCGTGCAGTTTCCAAGGCTACTGAAATGGGAAGTAAACGACAAAACTAGAAAACTGTACATCGCAAACTTTCAGCACAAGATAAATTTGAAATGAGGCGATATCGCATCCAAATATAGGTGTTATCGCTACAATGTAGAAGCGCAAATGCTTCTAAATGAAGTGATGACACCTCTAGAAGACGAGATTTGCTTCTAAATGAGGCGATGGCACCTCTAACACAAGCACAATCGCTATGAAATGAAGTGATGGCACCTCTAATCTAATACGAGCGTAATCGCATCCAAATATAGGCGTTATCGCTGCAATATAGAAGCGTAACCTCCTTCAAATGAAGTGATGATGCCTCTAAAGATAAAATTCACCTCTAAGTAAGGCGATGGTGCTCATAATAAGAGCGTAATCGCAACAAAAAGAAGCGATGCCGCTTATATAACGAGCACAATCGGTTTTTAAAGAAGCTGTAGCATATGCTCAGATTCTTAATCAGTCAAAAATAATATAGAATATCTATCATCTTGTAGGTCACCCGTGTCCGACAACTCGAGGCCACACCCGATAAAAGCACCTTGCCTGTGGTAAAAGTCGTATTGAGAACAAGGGAGAGACCTGCAGAATCGGGTGAAGGACAAACGATTCCTCCCATTACTGTACGGAAGAAGAAATTGACATAGATGTTATTAGCATCTCGGACGAGGAGGAGGAAGAATAAGAAGAGGTAGCGGAGGAAGAAGAAGAAGAAGATGGAGAAGAAAATGAAGAAGAGGAAGAAGAAGCAGAACCTAAATCCCGTCAGTTCACGAAACAGCGGATTGATGAAAAATGGAAGCAGTCTGTCGATTCAAGAATTACAGACTGTGAGAGGTCACTCGACGACCTCCGTATAAAGGTTGTTTAGCTGGAATAAGAGAACCAATAACTAAAAGTAAAGGCTCTTCAGCTGGACCAGGAGAACCAGAAATTGAAGGTAAAGGTTCTAAACTATGCTGGAAAATGCTGAGCTTGATGAAGCGCAGACGCTTCCCTATGATGTGTCAACACTTCGACTATGAAGCGTTGACGCTTCGACTATGAAGCGCCGACGCCTCCATATCAAGCGCTGACGCTTCTACAGGAGGTGACGACGCTTCTCTATGATGCGTCAATGCTTTAGACATGAAGCGCGAATGCTTTTATATGTTAACTATTTTTTAATTATGAACTAATATTCTTATCATATTACAGGCCCGAGGTGTGGAGGGAAGTCAGGTGGGCCTCACTGGGGGTTATAAAAAATATGTTCCCCAATACCAAAGGTCTGCCGCCACCCTAACACGGGGCGACCTGCATCCCCTGGCCGAAGGGATGGTAATGCCCCGAGCCCCAACCTCACTCACAACCCAATCCCAAGCCCAAGCCCAAGCCCCAGTCCCAATCCCACGCATAACCCAAGTCCAAGCCCAAGCCCTAGGCCCAATCCCAACCCCACGCATAACCCAATCCCCAGTCCAAGCCCAAGCCCCAGCCCCAACCAAGACCATAGCCCCAACCCCAATCCCATGCACAACCCAATCCCCAGTCCAAGCCCAAGCCCCAACCCCAACAATAGCCACAGGCCCAACCTAAACCCCACGCTCAACCCAATCCCCAACCCAAGCTCAAGCCCTAGGCTCAACCCCAACCACAGCCTCAGACCCAACCCCACGCACAACCCAATCCCTAGCCCAAGCCCAAGCCCCAAACAAAACCATAACCCCAATCCCACACACAACCCAAGCCCAAGTCCCAGGCCCAACCCCAACCCCACGCACAACCCAATCCCCAGCCCAGCCCCAACCAAAACCACAACCCCAGCCTCAATCCCTAGCCCAAGCCTAAGCCTCAGGCCCAACCCAAACCCCATGCACAACCCAATCTCCAGCCCAAGCCTAAGCCCAACCACAGCCCTAGGCCCAACCCCACACACAACCCAATCCCTAGCCCAAGCCCAAGCCCCAGCCCCAACCCCAATCCCATGCACAACCCAAGCCCAAGTCCCAAGCCCAACCACAACCATTGCAGGAGCCCCACCCCAGCCCCAAATCCAGCAGTCCTAGCCCACCGCCCAACTCCAACCCCCTAACCCCTTGGGTCCAGTCCACCTTGACCCACCTCGAACACAACCATAGCCCCAACCACAACCACTGCCCGAGCTCCGCCCCAGCCCTAGACCCAACTCCAACCCCAATCCTAGCCCCAGCCCCAACTCCAACCCTAACCCTAATCCTAGTCCTTGCCCCAACCCTAACCCCAATCCTAGTCCCAACCCCAACCCCAAGCCTCGACCACAACCGCAACCCTAATAATAACGAAACTCCAAATTATAACCATAATCCAACCTCCACCACCACTACCTACTGTGTCTCATGACTCTGGTCCTGAGATGTCCCTTACGTAATCTTACACTAAGGAGAAATATTCAGTGCAAGATAAAGGCCCAGTCGTCTTCAAGAGAAGTGAGAGGAATCAGGGTAAAGCCCTTGCAGCGATTCCTCCCTCACAAACTCTCTCTAAAAAAAAGGGAGAGCTAGTCTCCTAGCCCTGTAAAAAGAAGGCCAATGCGAGGGGCTCCCCGCCCGCATCACCCTCAACCTATATAAAGGCTATTTGGGAAAAGCCCGACTACGAGAATGAGTAAGTACATTCTCCCGTGACCCTTTATCGAAGCGTCAACGCATCATAGTCGTCTTTAGGTGAAAGCGCTAGTGCCACACCATCTTGAAGCGTCAGTGCCACAACATCTTAAAGCGTCAGCGCATATGTTACTAAGCGTAAGCGCGTTTACTATGAAGCGCCAGTGCTCCGTATTTTACTGACATCCCCTTATATTTTAATTTTAACATAGGACTGCCATCTCGACTGTTGGGTCCCGACGTATTACCGTCTACCTGATATGCTGCCTGAAATTCTCACGGGAAATAAAAGATCTAGTGAGTATTAATCCCTAATCAACTGCGGGCATCACTAATTTCATATTGATATAATCTATTTTCGTATGTAGATAATGTCCGCATACTTTAAGGTCATAGACAAGCGGGAGGACATACAACTTGGTGAGAATAAGAAAGAGAAGGCTTTTTGGATGTCCCCCCTTGCACTCAAATGCATGATTGCAGATTTTAGAACATTCCAACAGGACTGCGAAACCAATTCAGCTTATCTGCCATCCAACATTGCGGGATGGAGAATGCATTATGCCGATTTTTTTCAGGCACAGAATGACACGAACCCATTGCAGCGTTTCTTCATAAATAAAAATTGCCCCTTTAATGCGATTGACTATTTTGAATTATTTATTCTGATTCACATTAATAACCCCTCCCACTGGGTGCTTGTCGTGACACTCCCATCACAAAGAGCTATACTTATCCTATACCCGTGTCCAGATAAATCTCCGAAAACCAAATTTCGCGAGGAGATAAAGACACTGGTGAGTTTAGAAATCATTGTTAGAAGTGCTAGCGTGTCCTTATCGAAGCGTTGTCACTTCTTATAAGAAGCGACAACGCTTTTATTTAGGGGCGTCAGTGCCCCCATATATTTTATAAATGCGTGTAACTTCTCTTTTACTTTTTTATTGACAGACACATTACCTCCCAGCCCTGTTACATATTCACGGTGCATTCGAATCCATTTTTCATAAATATCCTTGAAAATGTCGGAGTATCAAGGCGCCGCGCCAAGAAAATGGTAATGACTGTGGGGTTTTCATGATGAAATACGTTAATTATTTAAGCATGGGCCTCCAGCCTACATTTGAGCAGAAAGATATCTTTCATTTCAGGGTCGAGATTGAGCACACCATCGCTATGCACGTGGAAGAAAATTGGGATGCTAGTGACGATGTTGAATCTATTTTATAAATTAAAAAAAAATTAAAAAAATTATACATAAATGTATCTTCACATTTCTTGATATACATAACATGTACTGGATTCATACAATATACACAAGACTTACACATGATAGATACAACGTAAACTGTTAGTAGTACACGAGATTTATTCACAAGTATTGTTAAATTATGATTTAATATCCTTTATTGACCAACGTCCCTTATTGGAAGTGATATATGGATGAAGAATAAATTGATGTCACCCTAAACTACGTTTTTTATTAGAATACGAATTCATAATAATCAAAATGCCAACGCTTGTCATTAAGAAGCGATATTGCCTTAGTGAAGCGCTAGCGCCTCAAAAAAGTAGTGACAAATCTAAATGAAGCGCTAACGCTTCTTGTTTGAAACTATGATGCATGACGAGTCTAAATGAAGCGTTGTTGATGCTTCTATCTAGTTTCGATGATGCATCTCACTGAAAAGTTGATGCATGGAATGTAAATTGACCTGAACATTAAGGCTACTAATTGACTTAAGACACCAACGTATAAAATAGCACTACTAATAAGAAGCGACAACACCCTGAATATTAGGCTAGCACTTCGCCCTAGCTATTTGAACATTAGGGCTGACGCTTCTCAAATGTCTTACGCTTATTATAATAATTCGAGAACAATAGAGATTGTATTCAATTGATAATGTTGGAAAAGACTGGGCGAGAAAATAACACAGTCCACAATTTCAAAGTCCTCGAAACACCGTAATTAGAAGCGACGACGCTTCAATTTAGAATCGAAGACGCTTCGACCATCGTCTAAGTGAAGCATTGACGCTTCTATGAGCAAGCGCCATAGGTAACATCAAACAACGGCTTGACATTGAGGTGTCAGTGCTATGACAATGGGGTGTCATCGCTTTGACAATGGGGCGTCAACGCCTCCATTTTCTAAACTGTGACTAATTACAAAAATAAATTGTGATATTAAACGAAAGAGTTTGCGTACATATAAACTGTGATTAATTATAAAAATGAACTATACAATTAGTCATATAAACTGTGACTAACTCCCAACACTGGGATGTCATCTACTTCCCGTCTTCGGGAGGGTAGGGGTAGTTGAAGATGGGGAAGAGGGTGGAGATTTACGATGGGGTGTAGGGCGTTGGGGGGATGTGGTAGATGATTCAACATCGTCGAGAATGCGCCGTTGTTGGCGAAACTACCTCTCCTTCTCAGCAAAAATCGCTTCAAGCAAGGCCTTCTGCCTTTAAATCAGCCTCTCCTTCTTGGCCGAAAGCACGCATATCTCGAACTTTTCCCTTTCGATAAGACGATCAAGGGTTTAACTTATCTCGGACCAGCTGGCTTGTCCTGCTATGGTTTACGGTTTACAGTAAGGGATTTTAGAGACGAAGGGCAAAAGAAAGGATATGGTCAAAATGAATAAATGGTCGTACTGTAACACCACTTTTTACTTGGTTGGAATATAAAAAGCTGCTGCTTTCGAAATTTTTGAAAAGACTGCGCAAAAAAAAATAATATTGGAACAACCACTGCAAGAAATAATGTTGGAAAAGAATGAGTGAAAAGACAATACAGTCCACAATTTCAAAGTTTTCAAAATTCGTAATAAACGAAAAGACGCTTAGGTCAGGGAGTGTCTCCACCTGTTATTGAAGCGATGATGCTTCGAATTAGATGCGATGACGCATCGAATTAGAAGCGATGGCGCTTTGAATTAGAAGCGATGATGTTTCGACAATCGTCTCACTGAACTTCGTGGAATACGCTACCTGCCACTGACCCTAGAAATTTATTTCGTAGTGATGTTTCAAACCCTAGCCTTTTTCCCTATAAAGCCACATCCCGTCACAAACCCTTCCCATTTTATACCCATCGCCTTTCTCAGTCTCCTAACCCTGACCCTAATCCCATGGCGGAAGAACCAGACCATGACCAATCTCATCATTAAATGTTTGCATTCTCAGTGCGAGTTCCTCTACGAGGATGGTGGGTTAGAAATTTACAGCAAGAGGGAGCCGAAAATGTGAAGACACCGAGACCGATCTCCCCCGCTCCTCCCTTCATTCTCTTTCCTTCTTCCGCCTCAACCTCAGCCTCCTCGTCTCTACCGTCTCGGCGTATCTTTTGTGGCATTTTGTCGACAGTGTAATCCTTACTCCTACGGATCATTACGATCACCTCATCAATGGCCGAATGAGGTAGCCATCTCTGTTAACGGATGGTGGGTTAGAAATTTACAGCAAACTCCGAGGATCTCCAACGCAAATTTTACTGTGCCTATATTTTTTCTAAGTTAATCTTTTATGTAATCAACTTATTTGTTAATATCTGTAAATATTAATTTTCATATTAATAGAGAAATTCTGTTTGTGGATATTATCCCAAAAATTACAGATTTGCAAATATACTGGAACCATTAGCGCAAGAAGAGACCTTGCCATCAACCGAAGCGATGACGCTTCCATTTAGAAGCAACGACGAATCTAATTAGGGCTAGCGATTCGACTTAGCCGCATTATTATTAGTGGCATGATTATTAGGGCTACCAGCATATCGAAAATCAGAGATTGTATTAATCTCGTCCTTCACCCTTTGAGGGACAGAAGGCAAAAGAAAGGATATGGTCAAAAGATTAAATCGATGGAGGGCTAAAAAGCATTTTTATATTTTTTGAGAAATAAGACATTTTTATTGGGATACGAACAGTTGCTGGAATAATTAATATTAGATAAGACTAGGCAAAAATACAACATAATCCATAATTTCAAGCTCCTCCAAATTTGTAATAAATGAATCATTTTTACTGGGATACGAACAGTTGTTGCAATAAATTATGTTGGAAAGACTGATTGAAAAGACAACACGACCCGCAATATCAAAGTCTTCGAAATTCGTGATAAACGAACCGCCGCTTACGTCATAAAGCGTCCCCGTCTGTAATTGAAGCGGTGACGCTTCAAAATAGAGGCAATGATGCTTCTACAATCGTCTCACTGAAGCGTTGTGTCACAGGGTAACTTTTTCGACACCCGTGCGTTATCTCGCTGCTGCTACAGCGAGGCCAGCCTAGCCAACCAGAGCGATGATACCACCCACCTAGAGGACGGAAACTCTAGTTCATGATTTCCTTCACCCGAGGTAAACCATCTCAACGCATCGTGTCTACTTGCGACACACATGCCAGCACCTTAGCGCCTCGCTTGGCCTGCCTAGCTTCACCCTGTGTCCAACACTAGTTCCTTGCTCGCGATAGTAGCATGCAGCTCCACATGATGTCCCATTCCATACATGTCTCGCCAACATACTGAACCAAGCCTACCATCGTGTGTGCTCCATGCGACCAGTACACAATCGCTTCGAGCCCTCAGCTAGCGTGCACCAAGTGTCCCACATATCCCTCTAGTGCCCAGGCGAAGTTTCCAACTCATATATACCGCGACATGTAGCTCGGATCATATGGTAACCTCACCTAGGGTGACACACGACATCGTCGTAGCGACGTTCTAGGCCCACCCCTCAAGACCTAGAAGACCTATGCACCCCTTCAGCAATGAATGGCCCCATGTGTAGGGAAATAGCTCTCGAACTCCCTTCCCCCAAGTATGGTCTAAACACCGACTTGGGTCATCCAGCAGAAGAACCTCAAACCTATTAGTTTGACATACCACCATGGCACACAGAGCTCTGCCTGTGGCACACAATGTCGTCCTCTACACCAATATGCCTTTGAGGTCCCGCGTCATCTGCTCATGCGACCGTGTCGCGACTATGTCACGTCTGTGTCACATTCGCATCGCGAGGCCTTTATGGCCTCATGTCGCATGCCCTCTTGGCACCACATGACGTGCCCTCATGGAACCAGGACGTCGCATCTGTATCGTGACCATGTCGCGTTCGTGTTGCGATCATGTCGCAAGGCCCTCATGGCCTCATGTCGCGTGCCTTCTTGGCACCACATGGCGTACCCTCATGGAACCAGAATGTTGCATGTCCTCTTGACACCACAGTACATGCCATCCAAGTTAGATGTCGCATGCCTAATGGCAGCAGATGTTGCGTGCCTCATAATACCACATCACGTGCCGTCATGGCACTAGAATGCCGCGTGTCATATTGACACCACATCGCATGCCGTCTTGGCACCGCATCACGTGCCTAATGGCACCAAAATGTCACGTGTCTTCAGGGTATCACATCACGTGCCTAATGGCACTAGGATGTTGCGTGCCTTCAGGGCACCACATCACGTGCCTAATGGCACTAGGACGTCGCGTGCCCCTACACAAAGTATTGCATTCCATGCCCCACGTGTGTCTAGTCGCCACACTAGATCGGCACTTAGCTCGAGTCACCATCGCAGCATATATAAGGGAACACGCACGGGCCATTAGGCTACGTGCTTCAATGCAGAGGATAAATGTGTTGCTCATTCGTAGGCACGACATGGTCGCGAATGAGACCACTTGAACTAGCGAGGAGGAGTTAAACCTTGAGTCTAGGTTTATGTGGAGACTTTGCATGGGGTGAAGACGAAAGTCGAGGAACTGATGCAGGTCTTAGTGTCAACATACATAGCCAGATTGGTGGATGTGGCATGGTCATTCCCTTAAGATATTGCATCAATGAGGACATTGACCTTATTGAGTCGGGGAGAATGTGACGGCCTCATTAATCTGGGTGCTAGTATGAAGGCATGGCGATCTTGGAGCTAGGCATTTGGCTAGCAGGAAGGCATGCGGACCTTGTAGCTAGCTGTATGACGGGTGAGCGCTGAAGCACGTGTCCTTACGGCATGTGCATGTTCCCCTTATATATACTACGACAGTGACTCGAGCTAAGTGTCAATCTAGTGTGGCGACTAGATGCACGTGGGGCATGGAATGCAATGCTCCGTGTAGGGGCACACGACGTAGTGTTAGGAAGGCACGCGATGTCCTGGTGCCATTAGGCACGTGATGTCGTGTGCCTTCAAGGCACTACATCACATGCTTAATGGCACCAAGATGTCGCGTGCCTTCAGGGCACCACATCATGTGCCTAATGGCACCAGGGCGTTGCGTGCCTTCCTAGCACCACGTCGTGTGCCCCTACGCAGAGCACTGTATTCCATACCTCACGTGTGTCTAGTCGCCACACTAGATCGACACTTAGCTCGAGTCACCATCGTAGCATATATAAGGGGAACACGCACATGCCATAAGGCCACGTGCTTCAGCGCTCACACGTCATACAGCTAGCTACAAGATCTACCTACCTTCCTGCTAGCCAAATGCCCAGCTCCAAGGTCACCATGCCTTCATGTTGGCACTCAGATTAATGAGGCCATCACATCCTCTCCGACTCAATAAGGTTAACGTCCTCGTTGATGTAATATCTCAAGGGAATGATCATGCCACATCCACCAATCTGGCTATGTCAATGTCCATGTTGACACTAAGACCTGCATCAGTTCCTCGACTTTCGTCTTCACCCCATGCGAAGTCTCCACAGATACCTAGCCCCGAGGTTTAACTCCTCGCTAGTTCAAGTGGTCTCATGTTGCGTCCGTGTCGCGACCATGTTGCGCCGACGAACAAGCAACACATTTATCCTCTACGCGGCTTTACACCAGCACTAATTGTCACTATGCCATACACAAGCATTTGGAACCACGACTCGCTCTAGTATCTCGATACCACGTGTCTTCACCCAAGAGTTCACCTACTAATTTGGTCCTCGAAACACCTTAGTACATCGGTTATGCCTTCACAACTCTTTTTCTCAAGCTCGCCTTTAGCTCAACCTAGCTACAAGGCCCTCTCACCTTCCTGCTAGTTGATCAAATGTGCATCTTTATGCACCAGGGTCGTGATCACATCACATCCTCCCCCACTTAAATGCGTCGACATCCTCGTCAACATGCGAACTCCTACGTCAGTTCCTCAACACATTTCGATCTTCACCGAAACACAACTCACATCTGAATCACAGCTACTACACTTCACTGCTTTTATTTGATATTTTGTGTTAGTACCTCAACCATTTTCTATGTCTTCACCCCCCCGTAGTGTTCTAATTAACTTAGTCTGGTCTGTATTTCACCCAGGTATCCTATAATATCAGTTCCTCATACAACCAGAAGCAAACTGATCGTTAGCATCATTCCTGTTATTACTTAAATCGACTACTAAAAGCAGGCATACTTGCGCCTTAGATGTCCACATCATCGACTCCAAGCTCGCGCAACTCATTGCGCATTGTAGCTCTCGAGGTTCTCAACAGTCTGTCTTCACCCAGGAGTCTAGCTTTCATCTACACTGCCACACTCTAACACCTCAACACCTCTGTGTCTTCGCCCAAGAGTTTGACTTGTGTCTGATTAGTAGAACTCCAGTACCTCGACATATGTTTTCAACCACGAGCCTATAGCTCTAGTATCTTGACACCACGTGTGTTCACCCAAGAGACTGTCGGTGAGCGACCACGCTCAGCCCTACAAAGCACTATGCTTTGTAATACAGAAATCCGCAACACTACTTGTATCTTTCGACTATAGCAGCCGACCGAACCTAGTTTTCTAATACCTTTGGACTTGATCATCATTATAAGCCCTTAACTGTCCTGCAGTGCTCTAGTACCTCAACACTACTGCGTTTTCACCCAAGTGTCTGCTGCGAGCACCTTGCTCAATACACGAAGCTCTATGCCTCTAACACTATAGTACCTCGACCTCTGTCTTCACCCAATAGCGTGACTTGAGTCACCTCTTGCAACCCGACCTACGATCTAATTCGCTGCCTTGGTGTATGTTTCTAGTGTCTTAATGAGCGCAACCAATGCATTCACTTTCTAACGGTTGTTATGCCTTGGTACCTCGAACATTGTCCTCTTCACCCCGAAACATCACGCATTTGCCTTGAACAGTTCCGCTTCAATCTTCTAACCACATTGCCTCAGCCATGCTCAAAAACTGACTTTGGCTCTTCTCGTAGACCAAAGATTTCGATGATCGCCTGGGACTCGCTTCCTTTGAAGATACCCATCTAGCTTTCGCATGTGCTTCCTCTGAAGCTGTACTGGATCACCTGGGACTCACTTCCTCTGAAGGTACCCATCTGGTTCTCACATCGGCTTCCTCTGAAGCCATGCTGGATCAGCCGTCCAGCCATCCGTCTCACACGGACGCCATGCCTTATTGTCACACTACAAAGCAACGAGCTCCTGACCACTTCTCCGGTTCAGCGTAGCTCATTCCAGTTCTCGCAGTAACCCGCTTAATTGTACACTCGATCCTGGCCCATTGCAACACATTGATCTGTCACACTGTTTCATACAAGCGATCTAGACCATCATGTCATGTACCAGCAATCGATTCAGAAAATCTCAGCTTCCTCATGAAGTGAGATCAGAGCATCCTCCTTGCTCCATGCCAGCATGGCAATGGTGCTCACAGCACTAATGTAACTCAACAACTCATGTTGAAAGTCACTAGCGTTCATCCGCCTCGGACCTACCCGCTACCTCAATGTGTGGCCCTCATGGCCAACAAGTGTCAAGCACATTTTTATAACAACATAACTCAGCAGTACCATCCATCTGCATGTGACTAAATCACATCTCAATCGCAGACGTGCAACTCAATCGCACACAAGTAACTCTGGCTGTCACGAACTCAGAGCGCACCTCATCGCTCTGGTTTGCTAATGTAGTCCCATTCGGAATGATCTAGCTCTGATACCAACTGTCATGGGATAATTTTTTTGACACCCGTACAATGTCTCGCTGCCGCTACAGCGAGGCCAGCCTAGCCAACCAGAGTGATGATATCACCTGCCTAGAGGACGGGAACTCTAGTTCATGATTTCCTTCATCCGAGGTAAGCCATCTCAACGCATCGTGTCTACTCGCGACATATATGCTAGCACCTTAGTGCCTCGCTTGGCCTGCCTAGCTTCACCCTGTGTCCGACACTAGTTCCTCGCTCGTGATAGTAGCATGCAGCTCCACATGATGTCTCATTCCATACATGTCTCATCGACATACTGAACCAAGCCCACCATCGTGTATGGCCCATGCGACCAACACACAATCGCTTCAGGCCCTCAGCTAATGTGCACCACAGTGTCCCACATAGCCCTCGAGTGCCCCAGGCGAAGTTACCAACCCATATACACCATGGCGCGTAGCTCGGGTCATATGGTAACCTCACCTAGGGTGACACACGACATCACCACAGCGACGTTCTAGGCTCACCCCTCAAGACCTAAAAGACCTATGTGCCCCTCCAGCAACGCATGGCCTCATGTGTAGGGAAATAGTTCCTTAGCTCCCTTCTCCCAAGTATGGTCTAAACATCGACTTGGGTCATCCAGTAGAAGAACCTCAAACCTATTGGTTTGACATACTACCATGACACACAGAGCTCTGCCCGTGGCACATAGTGTCGTCCTCTACACCAGCATGCCCTTGAGGTTCCGCGTCATCTTCTCATGCGATCATGTCGCACCGTGTTGCGACTATGTCGCGTCTGTGTCGCGTTCGCATCGCGAAGTCTTCATGGCCTCATGTCGTGTGCCCTCTTGACACCACATGATGTGCCCTCATGGCACCAGGACGTCGCATACCTTTCTGGCACCACATTGCGTCCGTGTCGCGACCATATCGTAAGGCCCTCTTGGCACCACATGGCGTACCCTCATGACACCAGAATGTTGTGTGCCCTCTTGGCACCACATTACATATCATCCAAGTTAGATGTCGCATGCCCTCTTGGCACCATATCGCGTGCCTAATAGTATCAGATGTTGCGTGCCTCATGACACCACATCGCGTGTCGTCATGGCACCACCTCACGTGCCTCATGGCACTAGGATGTCGCGTGTCATGTTGACACAACATTATGTGCCTAATGACACCAGGATGTCGTGTACCTTCAAGGCACTACATCAAGTGTCTAATGGCACTAGGACGTCGCATGCCTTCCTAGCACCATGTCGCATGCCCCTACATGGAGTACCGCATTTCATGCCCCACGTGCATCTAGTCACCACACTGGATCGACACTTAGCTCGAGTCATCATCGCAACATATATAAGGGGAACACATACACTTCGTAAGGACACGCGCTTCAGTGCTCACGTGCCATATAGCTAGCTATAAGGTCCGCCTGCCTTCATGCTAGCCAAATACCCAGTTTCAAAGTCGCCATGCCTTCATGCTGGTGCCCAAATTAATGAGGCCGTCACAGCTAACGCTAAAAAATAAGCACCATTGGTAACATCATATAATTGGGCGCTACTTATCGTAATTCGAGAGAACTTCGTGGAATATGGTACGTGCAACTAACCCTCGATATTTATTTTGGAGGTGACGCTTCAAAGCCTAACCTTTTTCCCTATAAAGCCACGTCCCCTCACAAAGCTTAAACCTTAAACCCGTCCCATTTCGAGCCCATCGTCTTTCTCCGTCTCCTAACTCTAACCCCATGGCGGAAGAATTAGACCATGACGAGTTAAGCAGAAGGCTTGATCGATTCCTTGAAAAGTGAAGGGCAAAGCTTCTAGCTGCAATAAAAAGATTAGAAAAATTGAAGTGGCAGTGAGCCATTCTAGACATTGATTCATCTATCAAGACCCCCCTGTTGCCATAAACCTCGTCCCAAACTGACCCTTTTTTCTAACTTCTCACCTTCCCCCACATCTTAAAAATATCACCGTCAAACTCCCACCTCAGTGCAAGTTCCTATACGAGGATGGTGGGTTCAAAATTTACATGCCTCCCCTTGCCCTTGGCTGTGAATTTCTTCATAACTGGATTTTATTCTCTTCGCCGGCCAATTAGAGATATTTGGAACACAGGAGGTGCGATCCTAGCAAGAGGGATCCATCTCTCTTGACAAAGCAAACAAATTGAAGAACCCGAGACCGAACTCCATTGCAAACTTTAGCTTCTCGATGGTCGCTGCCGTTGTCCGTGTCTAGTTTTTTCTTAGGTCTATCATTAATGTAATCAATTTATTGGTTAATCTCTGTAAATATTTCTTTCAATATTAACAAAAATTTTCTTTTTGTGTTATTATATTTTTTTGTGTATTATTTTCTTATGCCCAGTGCACTCGAATGTTTTGTTTTTGTTTTGAGTAATACAAACATGGCTCCATAGTCAATGAAGCGATGGTGCCCTGAATATTAGCGTCAACGCTTCTACCAAGCGGCGTGATTATTAGAGCTAGGTGAGGCGATGCCTCTACAAACAACGCTTGGAGTTAGAAGCGCCGACGCTTCGAGTTAGAAGCGAAGACGCATCGATTTAGAAGCGACGACGCTTCGATTTAGAAGTGTTGATGCTTCTACCAAACCTGTTATATCTATTTGAGGTGCTGCCGCTCCTAACAATTAGCTTCTTATTTGTTAACTCATTTTTCACGTCATTTATTTTGAATGTAATGTATATATTTCATTAGCTCATTTGGAGACATGTTATTTTTTTTGTTATTCTTGTCAATTTCTTCATATGCACTGAGGATAAAGTTATATCAAAAGTTATAGATTTAAAGCAGTCGCTGCAACAAATACGAATTATTAATAGATTGGAATTACCACCCCTTGTACAGTTAAAAAATGATGACGCTTCAATTTAAAAGTGACCACGATCTAATTAAAGAGCGTTGACGCTTGAATTATAAAGCGATGATGCTTTAAGTTAGCATGATGACGAATCGTGTTTGAAGCAATGATGCCTCGATTTAGAAGCACTGTCGCGTCTTATTGAAACAAGCTGAGTATTAAGGCTAGCTGAGGCACTGATACTTCAAACAGAGAGTGACGGAAGGCAAAAGAAAGGATATGCAATGAAGAGCCGCAATAATAAATAATGTTGAAAAAGACTGCGTGAAAAGACAACACACTACACAATTTCAAATCCTCGAAATTAAGAAAAAAAATGAAACGCCGCTTTCAGAATTAATTGAAGCGTTATCGCAAGTAATTACTATTTAAAGGGCACAATAAATATGAAGCCCAACTATAACTGTCTATTTAATGAAATTGCATGACAAATTGCTATTTAAAGGGCATCATAGCACTCTAATTTTTTCATCTTATGTTGCTCATTCGATTAACTATTTCGTCTTCCTCAGTTCAAATCGAAATGAGTCGTAACGGTTTGAGAAGGAGCCACTGGCTAACGCGCCTGTGTTTTATCAGTTCGTACGATGGTTTGATTATCGACATACCCGATGACAATGAGCTAGTTGTCGTCCCTGACAATGAGCATGCTGTTCCCTCTCCCCCTAAAGAAGTTATCGTCATTCCGAACGATGAAGACCTTCCCGTTATGTTACTAGTGGTGGGAGACCCAGAGGCCCTTCTTCTCTCGGCTCCGGAGCCGGTGCTTGCTTTTGCAGCTCCGCAGCTGGTTCTTCTTCTTCCACCTCCACTTCTTCCTCTTCCACCCTAGCCACAACCACCACCGCTATTATCTCCAACTCCACTTCCTCATCCACCACCGCCAGCATAACACACTCCCCACATCTGCCTATACCTCTACCTCCATTTCCACATCGACCTCCACCGCTACCTCCTCCACTTCCGCTGCCTCCCCCACCCACCGCGTGCACCACCGATGCAACCTCCCTTCATTCTCTTTCCTTCTTCTCCCTCGACCTCAACCTCCTAATCTCCACTATGTGGGAGTATCCTTTGTAGTTTTTTGTTGACAGTGTTATCCTTGCTCCTACGGATTACGATAAAGGAAGACTATAAAGAAAGACGATATATAGAAATATTTTTGATGTAAAGAAAAAAAATTTATTTATAAATGAAATCTTTTTACATGATTATTAAAATTGTTTTACTTGATTTATAAATATAGCGGCTTCGCTTTGCTAGAAAGCGTCATCACTCAAATGGGAAGCGACGTCGCTTCATAAGCGAAGCGCTCGCAATTCAAAAAGCAAACCATGGACGATTCCTTCCTAAAACGTTGCTGCTTTTTTTATTTAATGCAATAAGCGATGGCGCTTTAACTTAGAAGCGATGACGCTTCTACTTACATTAAGAAAGCGTCATCGGCCTTAATTCAAGCGCCAAAACGCTAACGCTTCAACTTGTAAGCAATGACATTTCAGTAAACAAGTGAGCACGCTTCAATAAACGAAGTGCCCACGCTTTAAAATAAGAGCGTCACCGCTTCCTTCACGAAGCTAGATAGCTTTCATATGAGGCGTCGTCACTTCGGAATGATAATCACGAAATGTTGAATTCGATCCTAAAATCAAGAATGAACGCATAAAAAATAATAAATTCAATACATGCAAAATGATCATGGGCTATCCACATGATTCAAAATATAGCTCTGGTCAGATAGGCGAGGACGCTAAGTAAAGAAGCGTCAACACATCGAAAAAAAACCCGCCAACGCATAGAAGACAATCAGACGCGCCCACACTTCCAATTCGAAGCGATATCGCTTTGATAGCGAAGCACCAGCTCTACCAAATGAGAAGAGATATCACTTTTCAAAAAATACAATCATCATGACTCCGCAAACCGCACTTTCCATTGTCCCATGCTCTGTTTGGCTTTGTCCAACACTCCCCTATGCTGTTTGGCTCTTTCCAGTGCTAACAGCCATCATCCTGGCCCTCTTTACCGGAAAAGTTATAATTTTATGACCTAACTCACTACAACACTTACAATGGCGTCTCTTCTTTTTTTATTCTTCGAAACCAACCTCTATTGCAGACTTCATTCTATCGTTATTGGTTGGCCTACCTTTGGTGGTACATCGTACTGGATCTCGCACTGTAATGTTGGCATGCTCTTGCAATAAAATTCCTTGGCTAGACAGGTCGGATTCGAAAGAAGAGGACGCGATGCTAGTGCATCTTTCATTATTCTCTTCCGTTCTTATGGCCTCTACGCCTTCTAATAATTTCTTCATCCCTTTTAACGTGTAATCAACTAAGCGATTCGATTCCATCCCCAACAGAATTAATGTCAATCCTGCTTCTCTCAGCTTCCATATTTTCATTGTAGAGACAGAATTGAAATTCACTTTCTCACCATAGCCCACCAAACATATAGTATTGTATCTAGCTTCTTTCGTCCATCGAGGTAGAATGTATTTAGATGGAATTTGGTTTACCTCTTCTTTGAAGTAAACATGAAATATGTGAGAGCACAATAAACTCTCGGCCTCGAAGTACTTGCACTCACAAGTGGTCGTGCCATCTCGACATTCAAAACAAACTTTGAATGTTCGACTGCTATCCTCCGTGCCATCCCCACCACTTCTACGCACTTTGTATGCAATAACCGCCCCGACTTTCTTTTCGACCACCTTTTGGGACTTAAAAGAGGCAAACTTTCGAAACTCAGAGTGAAATCTATCAAACATGATTCTCGTATGCACGGTAGCGGCATGCCTCTCGATTGAATTTTCAAACAAGAGCTCTGGTGTCGTAAACATTGAGACGAGATCCTCCCTATTTTCTTTATAGCGATGAAATTGGACGGTAAAATCATATTGCTTGACAAATTCCGTCAAACTCGTCTACGCATTGACATAGGAATCGAAGAAAGAATTTATACTTTCACTGCATTGCGTGGTGGTCATGTCAGCCCAAAAGGTATCGCTCAAGTAGCATGAAATCCATTTTCTTCTATGGGTGTACATTTGTCTCAACCACAAATTGTCTTGCAATTGAAACTCCTCCACAAGTTCTGTCCATCTCCTTTCAAAATCATCAATCATTTGACTGAACTTGCACTGATTGTATTTTCTCCCAAAATTCTCAAACTTTACCTTCAGCTGTGAGAGATGGTTCAATTCAATCCTCCCTATGTGCCATATGCAGAGGCGACGCGTGGTCCTCAGAAGAACTTCAGAGATGGCCTTGCTCATCTAATTGCATTGCATTGATCGGTGATAATTGTATTAGGTTTCTTACCACCCATGCACTTCAACCATATGTTAAACAATTAAATGAATGTCTCCTCCGTCTCATCCGCGAGCAATGCACATCTAAAAAGCATTGTCTGTCAATAATGGTTGACCCCCGTGAATGGGGCGAAAGGCAGTAATAATTTATTTATTTTGTAAGTGGTGTCGAATACCACCACATCACCGAATTGTTGATACGCCATTCGTGACCTATGATCAGCCCAAAATATACTACGCATACGATATTCTTCGTCTAACTCGGCTTCAAAGAAAAAATCATATCTTTTATTTTGCCTATCAATGAAGGATTTGATCACGGTCATACACATCAGATGGATGCCACTCTCTTTTCTTATCTTCTTTAGGTAATCTCGAGTTTGTTGAGGGTTTACCGTCACGCCATCCTCTTCATCCAAACTCGACAAAACAGTAGAAATCTTCGAATGAGGGATTATGCCATCAAATGCACCTATCAACGATTTACTTAATCCAGTCATTTCACTATGTGTCTGTCATCTCTTGAACACTTTATATCAGTGTGTATTTTGCGCTTATCAGACTGTTTGAACCATTCGAACGAACATTTTTATTTTCTCTTTATAATCTACCCTTTTGCGGATTTATAAGTGTTACTTTTCCTAACGCTGAAACCAACTTTTCTAGTATATAAATTATAAAGGTTATATGCCTCATCTTCATATTTGAATTTCAAGCCTATACATGGCTTCCATTCCTCACTGGTATTTTCGGATCCTGCACAATTATCCAGCATTTCCATATCCCTATCACAAGCATATGAAACTCCTTTTAAAGAAACCGTCTCGGGGGTGAGATTTAAATCAACAATACCTACACTGAATCCTCCAATGAAGTCCATTATAGCCCCTGCATTAAAGAAAAAATAAATCAACAACAGGCTAATAAGGAAGCGATGTCGTAGCCTTAAGGAGCGTCAACACATCAAGTTAGAAGCGATGGCGCTTCTAACTCCTCGTGCTATCGCTTTGTATCGCCTCACATTTTCGTACTTCATATAATTTTATGATTTCCACCATAAATCAACAATGGGCTAATAAGGAAACTGCTTTATAACGAAGGGCTGACGTGGTCACAAAGATCGGCTGCGCTTCAAGTTAAAAGTGACGACGCTTCTTACTCGTCGTGTCATCGTTTTGTTGGGCTCCACATAAGAAGCGATGTTGCTTCTACGTCGAATATAATTTATATATTTTGGTTCTTCATATAATTTTATGATCTCCACCCTAAATCAACAACGGGCTAATAAGGAAACCGCTTCATAACAAAGAGCTGATGCGGCCATAAAGAGCAATTGTGCTTCAAGTTAAAAGCGATTACGCTTTGTTCCTCTTCACATACGAAGATATGGCGCAAACCATACGAAGCACCGTCGCCTGCGCATCTATGACCAACCCTAACTATCCACAGAAAATGTGTCTGCCTTAACTGTAACATAAATAACTTTACTTAATTTATAAAGTTACCTCAAATGACACTCTTCTGAAAGTTGACAAAGCGACATTTCTATCCAGTCAGAGCTTTAGAGTTGGAGAGAGAAAAAGATGTCTCTTGGTTGCTAGCACTTGAGTCAGCTCTAGAGAGAGGGAAAGTTGTCTCTTCTGCGCTAGAGAGAGATAAATTTGTCTCTGGTACGAAGCGCTTCAGTCGGAGCTCCAGAGAGAGAGAGACATAAAGTTGTCTCTTTTGTGCTAGCGCTTCAGTTCCATTCCAGAGTTGACAGAGAGTTTCGCAAAGAAATGCAAGCGAGAGAGAGGAAATAAAATGAGAGAGAAAAAACCTAAAGAGAGCGAGACAGAGAATGAACCTTCGCGCGTTTTTTGAATTGTTTGAAAGAACCATAGAGCTTTTAGAATTATTTTACCATCATATCCTGACGAGACATTCCATCTTGGGGTCCTAGCTCTGGGATACTAGCAACCCGTACCTACTTTACCTACCACTGTCAGTAGGAAAATCCTTCTTAAGCTAGCCGGGGTTAATACAAAAACAATTTCCACATGTCCGCTACCCATCAGGGGAGCGTAGAGAAATCTCTACTCCCGAGCACATTTTCCCTTTGCCTATATATATATATATATATATATATATATATATATATATATATATATATATATAGTCTGAGTCGAGTCTAATTGATCTGATTTTGGTTCAACCCCCTAGGCAAGTTTATTTGCGTGAACCAGTTAAAAAACTAAATCAGGTGGGTGGGGAAAAATTTTAGTTGCCCTCCGGGTTCCCACCCGATCTGAATAACCAACCCTCCACCAACACAAAAACCTGTTCCGACCCACCCCATTATTTCCTAAATTATATATATATATATAAAGCATCGGGTTGTTTCAGGTCGATCCACCCAAACCCAATTCTTGCCTGACCCGACCTGTTTACAGCCGTCTAAGAGTCCTTTACCAAGGCCCTTTTATTTCAATATCATACGCCATGCATTTGAAGAGTAGATCTGAACGGATCATTTCTCTCTCTCTCTCTCTCTCTCTCTCACACACAGCATAACTTCATATAGAGATATTAAAAGGGGAAATTTACCTGACCGGCCCTGTCAGATACGCCTTTTACGTCAGAAGCCCTATAGTTTCACTTTTACCCAGACAAACCAGCTGTGCGCCGAGCTGAGGCACGCCTGTAGGAAATACCCAAACTACCCCCACAGTAATAAATAGCCGCCGTCGTTTCAAATCATTTACTGTTTTGAATTTACTTTTTCGTTCGAAGTCGGTGGAGAGTCGTTGACGCTTCGTGGACGATCGCGTTCAAAACTATAACCTTCAAGCTACCAAATCTGTAAGTTAGAATTAAAATTAGCTTCCATCGCTATAGATTTTTTATTTCTCCTCTCTTTGTTGCATATTTTGACATATTTTTTTTAGGTTTTCCCATATGTAATCGGTAACGATTACATGTGTAATCGATTACGACTACATATGTAGTCGATATCGATTATATATGTAATCGTTACCGATTACATATGGGAAACGTTCTCGATTACCTTTAGAGTCGATAAAGATTATATATGTAGTCGTAATCGACTATATAAACTGTGGATGACGAATCTATAACAAATCGATATCGACTCTCTATGAATATAATTAATACCCATCATTTGAAATAATTTCCCTATAGTTATTACCCTCGATGCCATAATAAATCATACGAGGTTTTATATTTATCTCAGCCGACGTTCAATTTATTGCCAACTACCCTTTTGTAAAACCATTATGGCAAGTTAGGTTGGAAGAATGAAAATTTAATACAACGAAAGTATTCCACAATCTAGGAGCTTTAAATACAGTTTAGTTCGACCTTAGCAAACCACCTATCATCCCTAGCACATATTTAATAAGAAAAAAACCTTCTATAACCCAATAAAGTTCTATCTGTATGGGAGGACCACCACCACCACGAACTGATCCTCTGCAGCCTTCTGTGGGACGATACGATGAAGTAATGGAGATTTTGGCGAAGGAGGAAAAGAAGAAGAAGAGGAAGGAAGAAAAGAAAAGAAGAAGGAAGAAAAGAAAAGAAAAAGCGGCGGAACCACGGCTCTCCACCCCATCCACCACCGCTCTTCATCCTTCTTCCTAACTTTTCTTTTTTTAATTATAAATGAAAAAATTTGAATGTAATTCAAATATTTTGAAGTAAATGAAACAACTTTTGATGCAATGGCGACTTCATGAATTCTTTTGAGTCCGTAAATTAAATATTTTCTATGTAAATAAGGAAATTTACGACAGTAAATTAAACATTTTGAGATCAATGTAGATTTATATTTAATTGATAGCGATTTCATAAGTAATCGAGATCGATTACGTTGAGAGTCGATAGCGATTACATATAGAACGATATCGATTATAGATAATCGATGTAGGTAAAGAAGAAGGAAGAAAAGAAATAGAACAAAAGAAAGAAAAAGAAACTTAAGAGTCAAGAAATCAAGTAATTTCTATATAAATAAACATTTTGAGGTCATTGCGATATATATTGAGTCGTTGGCGATTTCAGAATGTCGATATCGATTACATATAGAGTCGTTAGCGCTTACATATGTAATCGTTATCGTATCGATTATATGTAGACTTGCAAGATTTTCCTTTTACTTTTAATTTTAATTGAACTATTATGAATGTAATTGAAAATTTTGCAAGTAAATGAAACATTTTGATTCAATGGCGACTTCATGAAATCTTTTGTGTCTATATCGATTACATATAGACTCGATATCGATTACATCTAGAGTAAGATTATCGATTATATATAGACTCTATCGCGATTACATCTAGAGTCGTTAGCGATTACCTATATAAATCGACTCTAGATATGTAATCGATCTGGGTTTTATATATACATTTCATCAACATTTTTAACTATCCTTGTTAGTATGGTGTTGAGTCCTTTCATTTTTATTACATTCATTTCAAAAGATCGTCAAGATGGTTGTACACCGTTGTTGCCAAGTGTTCTCCCAAAGGTCGCTTTGAATCTCTACGAAAGTGCTACTCCAGATCGGAAGAAGTTCCGAGAGATTCGTTTTTGGTGGAATATTTCAAATCCGAAGGGTGTGGGATTTCTTCGATGTCGTGGATTGGTCGACATTTTGGGTTGATAAAACCATTTCGAATTGGGAAGACCGATGTCTATCTTCTAAGATAGACATTGCATTGATCTGGGCCTTGCCAGTAGTTGGCCCGAAAAGGATACCCCATCCTTAAACCATCGGTAGAACAAACCATTAGAAACAAATACTTTCGTGAACGCCTCCGGAAAAATTCTCCTGGTCCTCATATAGATCTTAATTTATAGAGTGGAAAGTGATGAGGACTTCTTAAAGTTGTCCCTTACATTTGTGTTGTGCATATTTCTCTTCGGTTCCCACCATCAAATTTCAAGACCACATCGACCTCATCGATGATATGGAGGCCTTCAACCGAACTCAGGTAAGTGCCTTTCGTCTACCGGAGACTTGATGGAGTATATAATAAAAGGCGGCGAATAGAAAAACACGAGATGGATAAAGCCACGAAGCGTACAACACATATGGATGCATATGTGTACTTCAATGGTGGGCTTATGAGATCCTGCCAGATATATCGCCATCCCAGCTAGGCCTCAAGGACCCTTTCCCACGGCTGCTGAAATGGTCGGACAGGGCGCAGTCCAGGATCAAAGGTTACACTCGCGGGCAGATGTTAGACAGCAAGGTATGAGGTCTATCTATTAAAAAAAAAAAGCAACTTACCGATTCATTCTAGAATCGATACCGATTCATTACAGAATCGCTACCGATTCATTTACGAATCGATAGCGATTACTTACAGAGTCGATAACGACTTAATAAGTAATCGATAACGATTCATTATCTAATCGATAGTGATTTGTTAAGGTAAGGAATCAATAGCGATTCTTTACACAATCGAGAGTGATTTATTATATATATAACGATCATTTTATTATGTTGTTTCATTTTCTTTCAAAAGGTTCGCGCTCCCCTCATGCCTCAGGGCTTTGAATTAGAGATACCCGTGGTAAGAGAATATCTACGTTCAAAAGGAGGTTGGGGAAAGAGGAAAGAACCGATCAAGAAAGCTGTGGAAGAGATTCGGCCGAAGAAGAAAAGAAATTACATTCCGGTCGATAATCTTGGAGAGGGAGAGGAAGAATGGGATGACGCATCGACGTCTGAAGAAGAACCCCTCTCGAAAAAGGGCCCCGTGCTAGTGGGAGAGGGTCGGCCAAGAACTAGGGGGGCCGCAAGGAGAGCCTGGCAGTGAAAGATAGCCCGGCTGAAGTGTCCACCTCCAATGATTCTTTGTTGAGGAGGGTCGATCATTTGTGTTGGATAACGAAGCTCACCCAAAGAGTGAGCGATTTGGAGGAGAGAATAAGGCGCTAAACGCTAGCGTTGCGCTTCTTTAGAGAAACTACGCAACTCCTTCAATGAGAGGCTGAATTCAAGGGATGCGGAGTGGCAGAAGTTAAATCACTACAACTCTTTAGTCAGAAAGGGCCAGACTGAAATAAAAGATCTCCTTGAAAATTTATTGGAGGCGAGACCTAAGGTATATGTTGAAATCTAGTTTTAATATTCAATTTTCGTTATCTATATAATCGATAACGACCATATATAAAATAGATAGCGAGTATATATATAAGCGATAGCGACTATATATATGATCGATCAGTGATTATATATATAATCGACGACTATATATATATAATCGAGAAGCGATTATATATATATAATCGATAGCGATTATATTTAAAATCGATTTGGACATTTTAAAATGTGGACCAAAAATTAATTCTTATTTTACACCATTATTTCGATGTACGTGATGTGGCTATGGAGGAGCGATATCGAAGGTGTGCGACCTGACCTTCAATAAGGAACCATTAGCTCGCCGGTTCCTCCTCCTCCGTTGATGAGGTGAAGCGCCGAGGCGACTGAGACCCAATCGATAAGGGTCTTGGTGAAGAGGAAACCTCTTCCCAATTGCCTCACCAACAATGTGAAGCTTCGCTTAAGACCTAGACAGCTTAAAGCCAGAAAATAATTTCCATCAAACCTAAGGCCCAATGAAGGTAGCGGTTGAAAAGAAGCCCACCGAAGGCGTGAAGGACCAAGCTGAGCTGGATCGGTGGCAATCATTACCGGTCCCGGGTCTCGATGAAGATGCTCTCTTGAGCTAACATGAGGAAAAATATATGCTAGACATATGGAACAAGCTGAAGGAGGACGAGTAAGTAGAATTACCACGATACTTAACTTTATTATTATATATTTATCGTGAAGATTAGTTAAGTTGGTCATTTTTATGAAGAATATGTTAGCAAAGCAAGTACAAGTCGGTGGTGCAATCCTTGATGTCTGGCGGAAACCGACGGATAACTTTGTAAGTTTAATATTAGGCAAAATCGTTATCGATGGCTTATACAATCAAGTATCGATGGCTTATGTAATCGTTATCGATGGCTTATGGAATCGTATCGATGGCTTGTAGAGTCGCTAACGATGGCGTATGTAATAATTAGCGACTACGTAAATCATCGATATCGATTCATTAGAGAGTCGATAACTATTTCGACGACTTAAATAATCGTTCTGACTCTAAAATGAATCGATATCAATGATGATCGAAGCTAACGATTATGTATTTAACTCTATCGCATATTTTAATCTAAGCGCATTGGTTTCAGGTTATGGGCGCCTACATGAGACATTTGGAAGTTATTGATGATAAATTTCATCCTGAGAAAAATGTCAAAAACTTCCTAATGGACCCTGCGACACTGACGTACATGGGCTATGAACTGAGAGATTTTAACAAGTTCCTGCTTGCTGAAAAATTATACGACCGGTCGATCGAGGTTCAAGTTCACGGTGGCTCTATAAACAAAGAGAGACGGGGGGGAAGAGGCTGATGGAAACTTTCTTCTACAATGAGCTTCGGGATCTGTGGGCTCACGAATGCAACATAGTATGCTTTTATCCTCTTTATAATTATTCTTTTTAATTTTTTCTATCCTACCCTTTGAGATTATATTACTTTTTTGTAGATATTTATGCCAATACATTCTGAACAACCACTACACTGGGCGCTTGCGATCGTAAAGGTAGTCGAACGATCGATAATGATCGTCGACCCTATATTTAATAGGCCCTCTAAGGAAAGATATGTGGCCCAATTGCGGTATTTGGTAAGATATTTTGCTTAGCATATCTTTTATCATTGTTAGCTTAACATATCTGACACTCCTCTCTATTATTTCGAAACAGACCCAATACCTTGCCGTGATCTTATATTCGTACGGTGACTCCTCGCTAATAAAGAAGAACTATCCTTGGGCATCTATCGATCACGGATCAAAGCCCCCCATGGCACCAACTCCTGTGATTGCGAGTGTTTGTTGTGAAGTATGTCAATATTTTATGATGGGGAAGAAATTTGACTTAATCGGATATAGAGAGGATCAGGGCAGAAATTGGCCATACACTGGCTACATACACAGGCGATGGCGGAGTACTGGCGAAGGAAGACAAAAGGAGGGGGAGCAGCAGTAGTGTGGTTGTATTTGAATATTTTTGTAATAGTGTGGTTGCATTGAATATTTTGTAATTGAAAATTGAATTATTTTGAATATAATGGCACTATTTTTATGTACTTGTAGTTAAAAGTAGAATAGCATCCATTAGCGACTACATATATAGTCATCGCCACTATATATAAATAATCGGTGACGACTCTGTATGTAATCGCTTTCGACTCTGTATGTAATCGTCGTCGATTGTATAAATAATCGATATCGACTATATATGTCATCCTCATTGACGATATTCATAATCGATGCCGATTCTTAAATGAATCGATATCGACGTTATACATAGTCGATGGCGACTCTATATAGAATCGATATCGATTAGTTATACAATCGATGACGACTCTATGATACATCAGTAACGACTATAATAGAGTGTAAAAAAACATGGATTCTGAATTTCTCATTTACATTCAATCTATCATTATTAAAAATATACACTGTTAGCCCATCGGTCCCACTGCCTTGCAGCTCCTGCGGTTGTGACCATATTCGCTGCACTACCTATAATCAGAGTGCCCTAACCTCACCCTTAGACCTTATCCTTCTCTTCCTCGGACGGCCGGCTTGCTTTCGGCAATAATAGGGTGGTCTCACTTTCATATTTTCAGGGAGTTGCTCTGCTTGGAACTCCCATTGACTTTTATCGAGGGTGGGAACCCATTGCTCATATGTTTGTCTAAAGCAAGCGGTGAAAAATCAGTTCTCACAAAATTTATGGTAGTCGTAACTTCTTCGATTGATGGCCGCCACGGCATGGGAGCAAGGCAAGCCATGAATGTGCCAACGGCGACAACTACAGGTCTTGTGTTCCAAGTGGACGTGATGAATGGAATTTTCGGAATTGACTTGGAATTGATCGCTACCAGATGGTTGAGCTCTCTTTCACCGCCCATTGCAACA
This sequence comes from Chloranthus sessilifolius, assembly GCA_021018995.1. Lineage (NCBI taxonomy): Eukaryota > Viridiplantae > Streptophyta > Magnoliopsida > Chloranthales > Chloranthaceae > Chloranthus > Chloranthus sessilifolius. Next base: position 147,336,066 of record CM037584.1, on the reverse strand, counting down.
CTTTCTTCATGTGAGCATCCGCCGAAGAAGGGTGGTCCATTTATCGATATCTCTGCGTTTTGAAAATGATCGTGACTTTCTCTCTAGTAGTTGATTAAGTCAATAATTGGTCTCTCTCGAGCTATCTTTAGCATTTGTTTAAACTTTAAAGCAATATTCGTGAGTCGGACTCATCGCCTTCCTTCCATATATGCGTGCGCTCAATGCTTTGGATCTATTTTCAAAATATATTCTACTACCGAGAGAATCGGCGCAGGATCTTTCTTCATTTCGTTGATAAAATAATCAAATTTCTCTTCGAATATGCAGCGGCACCACCATAGACCCTTCACATTGTTCTGGGATACTTGTGCGCAAATTTTGTGTCATATGCCGTGCGATAGTTGTGATATGCGTTAGGGAAGATACGTTTCACCGCATTTATTAAACCCTTCGACCTGTCCGTGATAATTACGAGATCCTCGTTAAACCCACCGATCACGAACGCACCTACCCGTTCAAGAAACCACATCCACGTATCCTCTTCTTCTAACTCGACCACGGCAAATGCTAACGGTAATATATGACCATTACCGTCTTCTTGCAGAGGCGATAAGGAGGATTCCATTCGAAACGTCCTCGTAGGTGTGTGCCGTCTACAAGCAATATGCGACGAAGTGTATTGCGGTAGCTTCCGATGCATGGGCCAAAACTCCAAAAAAATCTTTGAAACTTACCGTCAAGAGTAAGTTGAAAGGATGTTTGTACATTAGGATCTACCCTCTTCATCTCCTTCACGTAGGCCGATAGATCAACAAATTGTCCTTCCCAACTTCCTCTAATATCATTAAGGGCAAGCTCTTTTCCCCTCCAAGCTTTTGCATATGAGATTTGCACATTATAAGCTTTTGCAATATCAAACATTATCGACGCCGGTGTGTAGTTGAATCCTTCCATAAGTTTATCCCGTACATAATTCGCTACGAAGGAGATTGTTGCATTACGGTGACCGTGCGGTCCGATCTTAGCGGCTCCGCATGTGTGAGTACTATTGAATGTCTTGATTTGGAAAGAATCGAGCCTCAATTTAGAAGCATGTATTTATACGAACAATCGGGTTCGTAGCATCGTATCCTTTCTCGATAACTAGCGGTCCTCAAAGGCCGAATTTGAAAGTTTTTCTCAACCGCGTGTTCTTTCAATGCTCTTTGAAATGTTTGTTTGTCTCGGAAGATCTCTCCAATTTTAAACGTCCAATTCCGATATTCAGTTTCCACCTCTTCATCGGAGGAATCGCCCGATGTCTCTGACATTTCGTAATCTCCGTCTACTAGGGAGTTGTCAAAATCTCTCCCAAAAATTTTGGGTCCTCTTTGATAAACCCATCCAGTTCGCCTTCATATTCTTCTTCTAAGGTATCTTCATTCATGGCGGTGTTCTCGGGTGGTTGACTAGATCCTTCACCGAAGGGGTTCTGATGTGATTGACCGGATCCTTCACAGAATGGATAATGGCGTGGTTGGCTAGGCCCTTCACCGAAGGGGTGCTCATATGTATGGACATGGGGTTGAGTTACTCCGGTAATTTCCATCGATGGCATGGTAGAACATAAGTTTTGAGTAAACCAAGTTGTCCATCCACCGGGGAAGATATGACTGAAATCGTTGGTATTCACCACCCTCTCTGAAGTATAGTCTAACCATTGACTACATTGTTGTGACCCATGCATGTATTTTACTGGGTCATCATACGATTCAATCGGAGCATCGTTTAAATCAAATGTTGCTTTCCCTCTGCCATCGTTCGCCACAATATAACCGTCATCGCCTAACGGGACGGTATCGTATACAATTTCATCCTCAAACTTACATGGTCAAATGAATGAGACACAAAATCGATCCCCGCCGAGATTTACTTGTTCAGCTTCAACTGGGAAGGATGACGGTTCCTTAATGATGAATACTTTTATAACGTCCACTCCGGATTTATAAAAACTAAATAATGTAGCCAAATCATCAGAGTCCAAAATGTCGGCAACTACAGGCGTATTCACTATCTTCATATGAAACTTTGTTGAAACTTTCATCCGCAAAAGCGGCAATGAACATTCGCTTTATGAATTGTTCATAAGAAATTTCAATTGAAATGTTAATAAGCCTCCGCCGCCACCTTCATACAAGCCATCATTATAAGAAGGCCATCATAGTGACAAAGAAGAGGAATCCTCACGTCTCATGCATCATTTAAGAATGAGAAGGAAGGGTCATAAGTCGGAGGAAATAAAAGAGGAAAGACGACTGTAACTGTTAGGCGATTGCAAATACAAGGGATATCGACTCTAGTTGAAATCGATGTCGATTGTTTATACAATCGATATCGATTGTATATACAATCGCGTCGACTCTATTTGAAATCGATATCGATTGTATAAACAATCGATATCGATATCACATACAATCGTCATCGATTGTATATATAATCGATATCGATTTCAAATAGAGTCAATGTCGACTCTATACAATCGATATCGATTGTATGTGATATCGATATCGGATGTATATGGAGCATGACGAAATGCGTGGGCCTTCTTCTAAGAGATCGCATCACTACATAACACTAATAAGCGAAAATGAGGTTAAGTAGGATACCTCTAGTCGATATACCTCTAATCGACTCGATATACAATCGTCATCGATTGTATATACAATCGATATCGATTTCAAATAGAGTCGTAATCGAGTCTATACACAATCGATATGTATGTGATATCGATATCGGATGTATATGGAGCCGATATAAAATGCGTGGGCCTTCTTCTAAGAGATACTGCATCACTACATAACACTAATAAACTGAAAATGGGGTTAAGTAGGATACCTCTAGTCGCAAGGACAAAGTTCAGGGCCTTCTTCTTCTCCAAGCCTCTGTTTTCTTCTTCGAAATAGCAGATCGGAGCAGATCAGACTAAGTAAGGACACTCCGTCTAGGGTTTTACACCTCTAACTTTTTTGCAGGTTAAAATGAGGAAGAAGACGATGCTTTGTTTGTTAAAGAAGGTCTTAGAAGGGGGTAATTTGGACCTTTTACTCTCCTTAGGGTCGGCTAGGCTTGGAGCTGGTTTGTCTGGGTAAAAGTGAAACTATAGGGCTTCTGACGTAAAAGGCGTATCTGACAGGGCCGGTCAGGTAAATTTCCCTATTAAAAGTGTGTCAGAATTAGTCTCAAGCAAGGTACCAAACTCAGTATCAGTATCAGATATCGGACCTTAGAGGACTGACAAAATCGGCCAAGACCGATATGGATTGACCCATTCTCTTTTTTTTTTTGTTAAAGAGAAAAATATAGGTATCAGCCGATACCCGATACGTATCGGCCGATACCGAGTTGGATACTTGATATGTATCGGTTTGCCAAAAAACTGATACATATCACCAATATGTATCGGTGTTGGCTGATATTTGATAGCATGGTCCCAACTGAAGATATGAGCCATAGGCCCTGCTTCATTTTGCTTTTTAATTAAGTTTATAACCCAAAAGTAGGGCTGTCAACAGGCCGGGTTCGAGCCCAATTTTTTAGAAATTTAATAAGCGGGCCCAACCCGGCCCGTATAAGAAAGGGCCCGAATTTGGGCTTGAAAGTTTAAGGCCCCAGCCCGACCCGGCCCGTTTAGACAAGGTCCTTTAAGAAAAAAAAAAAAAAAAACTTAAAATTTTTGTTAAAAATTGTTTAAAACCCGGCCCAGCCTGTTTAGCTAAACGGGCCGGGCTACATAATTTTAAATCGGGTTGAGTCCGGCCCGGCCCATTTAGCTAAACAAGACGGGCCAAAATTGTTTTTTTAAATAAATGGGCCTGGTGAAAACCCGGGCCGGCCCGTTGACAGCCCTACCGAAAAGGGAGCTACAACTTGTACACGAGATTTGTACATGTTTAAATAGAAAGTCTTACTATTTTTAGGTTCTGTGCCACTTGGAACATCATTTAAGCCGTATGATTTGAAAACTAAGATGTAAAAATATTTGGGGCTAAATATTGGCAAGAAACGGGAGCTCAGTCATATGATTCAATCCTTTGAATGGTTGACTCTGACAAATTAGCTGTTAGAGATAATATTTCGTGCCAATTTTTTGCCTCAAAAATCTTTTCATCATAGTCTACAAATCAGACAGCTTAGATGATTTTCCACATGACACAAATCCCAAAAATAACAGTCTTTCTTTTTAACCATATGCCATGATACAAATCTCGCGTACAAGTGATAGCTCCCTAACCAAAATTAGGTGTATCAATGCTTTGGGCTCGGACTGGAAAATCACTGGGCAGGGCCAAGGTCCCAAGATCAGCACATTAACACCCCGGAACCAAACTACTACCTTGGAAACTTCCCTCTTTTAAATGCATAAGGGGATGTTCCACTTACGTGGACCGAAAACTAAAAAGACATAGGTACTCTGATCCTATAAACTATGGCTGTGTTTGGGATTACTCTTTGGGAGCGTAGAATAGAGCAGCTGCTGCTCGTTGTTGTTGCAAATGAAAATGAGGAGAGCGAAGGATTGGAAGAAGGAAAAAAGATGTTGCTCTTTCAAATATGAAAAACATCTCATTTTAAAAGAGTATGAAAAGTTATGCTATTTCATAAAAAGGCCTCCCTTTTTTCTTCTTTCAAGCCTTTCCTCTCTCCCCACATTTCTTTGCAAGAACAAAAAGCAGCTGCTGCTCTTTTCTACACTCTCAAAGAGCAATGCCAATCACAGCTTCTGTAACTAACCCAATCCCATATAACTTGGCTCAATAAAAATGATGGGAGTGGGTTATAGCCCATTCATTAAAAAACTAGCCTGGGCCGTCCTCTTGGCCTAGCACATATGTTTGATCAATCCAAGTAAGTCAACCAAAGGTATATCATTCGGACATCTCAGCCAAAAATTCATGCCTAGTAAAGAGAGTTCTGACCATTTGATTGGTGCACTTTCATTCCAATCGCTAAAAAATGAGATAAAGGCTCCTAATTGACATTTAAAGTGAGTGAGACTCTTTATTTCACACGATTGAAGTGTGATTTATCATTGTGCCATATGACGCACATCTATGATCAAGACAGTCTGTCATGGCTTGATTGTCTTCCCTGCTTTCGCTCTTGCTGCCTCTACCGTTGCTTGATAAAGAAGTAGCTCATACGCTTTCCTCTTGATAGACTCATGAGTTAGCCTCCGCGAGTCCGAGATCTCATGACATAACAGCATTCCTGAATGGAAACTCCCACATATCTCAACCCAAAAAACTCTACCAAACCTTCCAAATTTTCACCATTGGGATATATGTTTTACTCATACTTCGTACTTATGACGGGAAATTGTTCAATATATGCTGACCATTCATGTGGACTATGTAGTCTCCAATTTTTTTTCGAACATTTCTCCGTATCTTTCCTGTATTTATCCAAATTAAACTGAACTGATACTCCGGCGAATGATTGTCGAATCTAAACTTGGTTACTATGGGTCTCAGAATCCAAATAACCAAGCAAAATGCTCCCCCACAGTAGAAACAAGTACACAAGGGAATCACTAAGAACAGGGATGGGATTTGCAGCACCTCCCATGGGATGTGAAACATTCAACTTGAGCAATCTCCAAGGAGCTCTCAACTCAAGCAAGAGACCAACTACTGATGATCATAATTCCCAAGTTAAAAGAGCTTGTTTCACTCTAAGCAGGCCCAATTTGCCTCATTTTCATCCATGGGCGAAACACATTTTTAAAAAAAGATTGAAGCCATGGAAACGATTGCTTGACAAGTGACAGCAAACTAGGCAGAAATTTCCAGAGAAAAGGTAGGAGGAATGGCAGTAATTTCTCAGGTTAAATCAAAATTAATAAAGCATAGATTGAAGGCATAATGCTCTTGTACCAAAAAATTTATTTTTCTTTGGAGACCTTATTCTCCTTTGAGCATGAAACGGAGGGACCAGTTTTACATAAAGAGGAGGGTAGTTAAATTACCTTACATCCTGCCAAAGACCTTTGTTAACTTAGTTTCTAGTACTTTACAGTTGCTTTGATTGCATCCAGGATCTGCAGTAAAATGGGCACCAATACATAATCAAATTACCATACAATGACAGAAAATAGAGTATCAAAACATCTGACAATTTGAGATCAACCCACCTTGTTCTTTGTAGGCATATAAAAAGGTTCGAAAACGAGCGGAAAGGGAATATCGAGGCCGCATATTCTAGCAACAGGAGCTTCTAACTGCAACCGGAATCAATAAATTACGTTTGTGTTTTCTGCCTGTTAGCACTTAGCATGACTTATAATTCTAACCATATATATATAAATAAAAAATAAAGGCCAAAAATATGTAACTGGAGTGCAACCAATGTAAGGGGGACCTTTACTCAGGCGACAAGTGGATTGTGGCCAAGCTTGCTGATCTCTTAATTCTAACCATATATATAAAAAAATAAAAAAGACGGAAATAGCATGTAATCAATAAAGGCCAAAAATATGTAACTGGAATGCAACCAATGTAAGGGGGACCTTTACTCAGGCGACTAGTGGATTGTGGCCAAGCTTACTGATCTCTTGTAAAGATGGTCTTCATCCCAGGTCAATTGTAAAGTAAGGGTCGCTCCTTTATCCTAGAGAGATGTGAAGTCTTTTCAGAGGGGGAATCCATCAAGCTTGATCAACCGTTAACAAGTAATCCAGTGTGGGTCGATTTGGTCGGGTGCGTGTACAAAAATAGTACTTCAAGATCCATTACGTGTCCAAGGCCTTTTGTTCTTCTTGGCATCTAATTTTCTGGTACAAATCTTCTTGGTTCTTAAAAAGAAACAACCTGAGAAGGTTCAATTGTCTGAAATAAATTTCTAGATCCACGGATTCTCAACACCGCATTGGTAAAAAGAGCAGAATTCTTGTTGACTGATGCAAATTTCCAAAAAAAATAATCATGGACCCTTTTTCTTTGGTGAATGTAAGCAATTTCAATCAGAGGTTTAAAAAATTTCAGATGCCACCTTTGCCTTATGTTGATACCAATATAGAGCCAGATTTCAATGAAAATTGCAGTCCTGAAGTGGGTTTTACATACTTTTCAAGTGAACTAGTTATTGATAGAATATAAGGGAAACCAGTCTCTAAGTCAGCTGCAAAAACCAAAAAGATCAGGATTGGTTAGCAGTATAGAGTGAGTACCATGCACTTTTAGTTTATTCAGAATGCTCATCAACCCCCACATTTTAGCTTCTCTAGTTTGTACTTTCATGAGTAGCGCACAAAAGTGTGATCATGACTTAACTCCAATGATGCACTGCTAAGTTACCATTTAGGTTGTTAATCAGGAGTGTATCCATGTATACTGATCCCCCCCCACCAAGCTAAAAGGATTGTGCAACTGGCCCCCCAAATATACTGTCAAGGGCCCCTATTCAAAAATTATTTTCATTCCCTCCTTCCCATGAGACAAGCTCCTCACTCTCTCTCTCTCCCTCTCCCTCTCTATGCTGTACATAGCAATAGCAGTCGGGCAGCCCTCACTCTTTCTCTCTCAGTACTTTTATTTAAAACCAAAATTCTTCCTTCTCCACCTTGGTGTCATGTGTTTAAACCGATGAATGCTTTGAATCTGATGATGGGGATTGTATTTTATACCAGTCTTCACCACCATAGATCTTGAGATCATGGGCTTACCATCAAATGGTTAGATTTTGATTCCACGAGGCACCCATCCCAAAAAAATAACATGATCATGCATACATTGGATCACTTTTTGAGACGTGTGCCACATAAATTAAATATGACTGTCACATAGTAGGCCCATGATCTCCAAATCTATGATGTCGAAGATGAAGATGAAAAAAAAATGTCCGTTTCTGATTGAAAGCAGTGAACGGTTTAAGCATGTTAGCCCCGAGTTGAAAAAGAAATATCTTGGGGTTGAAAATAAAGGCATCCTAAGGTAAGGGTACCTATTATTTACACTCCTTGAAATTGTACACTCACCCTTCTCCTCCAGCTGGAATGAGTTGACCGCTATGAATTAGACGATGAACATCGTTTCTCGTCTCAATCTTTCACACAAGGGATCTTGAGATCATGGGTGGACCATCTGACAGTTAGTTTTTTATTCCACGTTTCACACATCCCACAAAGTGACCTAGAAATCATGTTTGAGAGTGGCTTGTGCATGTGATTTTAGGGTTACCTTTTTGGGATGAAAAATGATAATTGTGATGAAAAATGATCTCCATGGTCTGATTCAAATATTAACATTGGTGGACCATCAGGTGCCCCCTCATTAAGAAAATCCTCAACTGCAGCTTTTGACAACAGGTTATAAGGAACACACACACACACACACACACACACACACACACACACACACACACACACGTTCACTTATAGTCATGTAAAATATGTTGTTCATTATTATATAGGGGTGCGAATGTGCAGGCTTGGACTGCAAGCCTGGTATGGCAGACTGGTGTTCAAATATCTTGGCCTGTGGTGGGTGTGGGCTGGGCTTGAGCCTGGGTCCTTATCATGTGGCGTGAAATCAGCCTAAGCGTCAATCTAAGCTCTATTTGTACCCTTAGTATTTTCATATAACATCATTGGTGTCACCAAAGTGGGCTCGCAGGCATAGTTTTTAATGGAGTGAAGAGGTCTACAACAGAGTTTGGCAAATCGGAACACATGATATTTCTCCGAAAGGATAAAGGACAACTTTGTAATTATGTATTTAAACTTAAAATGGCATTCTAGCCTGTATTTCTGAAATATGGTTGCTGATATAAGAAAAGGAAACTCAACCCCAACATCAATTTGTAGTGGCATAAGAGACATTAACAAAGAAGAAAATAGAGGCATCTCTATAAAGGCCCAAGCATGGGTATGGCGAATGTGTCTGACAGATTGATTCACAAAAATATTGGGAATTTGGGATAGGTGATTTTAATAATTAAAATGAAAACCAAAGTAAGATGGGAATGCACCACAGTAACCCATCGGAAATTACCAATTAAGCATAATTCCTAAAGCTAAGCGAATCAAATGGGCAGTGAATGAGTGGGGTTTACCCTCAAGAAGCAGCTTTCAGCAATAGAAGCGGAGATTTCACCACCAAACCCTCCAGTCACGGGTGCTTCGTGACTAACCTATTAAAAGACAATAGACGGTCTGCTTAGATATACAAGAAGCAGTAATTACGCAGTAGATGAGAAATTCTACTCACAAGAAGCCTTCCAGTCTTTTTGACAGAGGCTTCCACTGTTTCCTTGTCCCAAGGTAGCAACGTTCTTAGATCTATAAGTTCGCATGAAATTCCATCCTGACAATTTCCACGATTCAAATATGGTTTCAGGAATTTCAAATGTTAGAAAATGATAACTGAAACTCAAGGTCAAGTAAAGAGTTAATAATGGTTTGTTTAAAATATAAAGTATCGAATCACACATATTCAAATTCTCCGGACGGGTGCTGCATGGTTAAAAATTCCAGAAGGAACCGATATATATCGTCCAATATGTATCGGTTTCGGAGGTCACTAGGTCGATAGATTGAATGTATCGGCCCATATATAATGGTATGTATCGGACGATACATACCAATATATCGTCCAAAACCGATACTTATCGTCCGTTCTGTAGCAGTTTTGGAGCTGGCTGGCATGTAGTGAAAAACCGAGAATTTGAACCTTGGGGTGCTGCAGCACACATGCTTTTCTAATGATATGAGTTTTTATAGAGATTGAAAAGTTGAGGGTTTATATACTTGGTTCTTCTAATTGAGAAAGGAGTCATTAAAAAAATGACCAACAATTACTAACAATTTTGGGCTTTTCTTTACGTGACATTTACGGCTTTGAAGATGAAGAGCGTCGTTTAAACTACACTAAATTAAAATGGTAGCTGAGTAATATAAGCTAATAGCTACACCCGTGTACTCGAAAGACGACACTTGATATAAAAGCTTTATGAGGACACAAATTTCTTGGGGTGCATAACTAAATCACATTGCTGTGTAAGTATGAGTGCTCCATGAATATTGGTAGGATCTTATACCCCATTGAGCTATCATTCCGATGAAAACCAAATCGTGATGGAAGAGGCACAACTCAATGTTTTATGGTGTTGAGAGAGCATTTCAAGTGGGTCCACGAGGCTTGTACAAGGACCCACCCAACAATTCCCCCACTTGTACCACCCGAGCGGGACTCGAACCCTTGACCTGGCTCTAATACCACTTGTAGGATCTTATATCCCATTGAGCTACTATTCCAATCAAAACCAACTGGTGATGGAAGAGGCACAACTCAATGTTTTAAGGTGTTGGGAGAGCGTTTCGAGTGTCCCTTCCCCTAGGGGCCCACGAGGATTGTACAGGAACCCAATAAATATTTTACAACAGATCAAATGGTACGATTTGAACCCAAATATATGAGACAAGGTGGTGATGATGATAATAGTTCAAATGGTAATTTGACCACTTTGAGTGATTTGTCAACTGGATATTTATTGGCCCAGTTGGAACTCAATTTGAAACATCTGTTTCAACTTCCCATTTATAAGTTAATAAGCTCCCAACTGTAAATACCACTAATAGGTCCATAATATAATTTCACAAAATTTAGGTAGCAAGGAAGCACACAAAAGATGAAGGGATGGAACAAAGGGTCACTTGGTAAGAGTTTCTTCAGAGTAATCAAGAGAGATCATTACTATTTACTATAAACAACAAATTTGCATAGACAACAAATTTACTATAAACAACAAATTTGCATAGAATATGAATCTAACACAAATTAATCATAACAAATTTCCCCTCGCTAGGAGAGGGTTTTTATTGAAAATGGCGGACTTTACACTTCCGGGTATCGCAATCGATTCCCCATTAATTACATCAAAATTGAATACCTCTGATTAAAAACTACTAAATAAAATTAACGTAATTACATCTCTGAAATAAACAAACTAAATTATAAGTCTTGGTTTTCATCGACATCTTCAATCCGTCACGAGATAGATGCATAGTATGATGTCATCATTAAAGATTTGAGAAATATGAAATAGGGAACGACGGATGAGAGAATCCCTCCAAAAGTCGGTTTCATCTGATCGACAAGCACGAGTCATTACTGGAGCAAGAACCTCGTGGACAAACCTTAAAACGAATTTTTGTTCTCTGGTCTCAAAGATGAATTCGAATTCCAAATCTATCCTCCTGGTAACTGGTTATCAAAGGAGTTATAGAGTATTTAATCGTATGTTAAATCTCGCCAAATTCCTTAAAATTTGGTGATCATTGATTATGTCTTTGTAATGACTTTACCGTTGGATCTCATTACGATCTCGTATTATGATTGTTTGACCAAAAGTCAACAAGTCCACTGTTAGATCTGGCCAAAACCACAAGATCTGATCAATATACAATAAATTCACCATTAGATCTCGTTACGATCTCGTCTTATGATTGTTTGACCAAAAGTCAACGAGTCTACGTTAGATTTGACCAAAACTATAAGATCTGGTCAATACGTAATAAATCCACCGTTGGATCTTGTTACACTCTCGTATTATGATCGTTTGACCAAAAGTCAAACGAGTCCACCTTTGGATTTGACCGACAACATAAGATCTGTTCAATATGTAATAAATTCACCGTTGGATCTTCTTACTATCGCGTATTGTGATCGTTTGACCAAAAGTCAAACAATCCACCGTAAAAGAATTTTCGATCTCGAGGTTAAGGTCCAAAACCCTACATTTGAGGGAGTGATGATCCGAACTGCGAGGAAAACTCTAATTTCGGGACACAATTCAGATATGGTAAATAAGTCGTCGTAGATGAATATTTCCAGTGTCATAGTCTGGAATCATTCTTTGGGTTCGTGATTGCAACCCGTATGAATATCAAATTTGTAGTTACAATCCGAGTGTACTAGGAGTTATGCCTAGGGTCGTACCCACGTAGCTTAACTATTTCTAAGTACACAGGAAATTGGGTACAAGTCATAACGCGTAATCCTAATTTTTAACCATAAATTCTACTTAGGTAAGAGTCGTAGCTCTTATCCTAAGCGTATTACCTTTATGTAAGAGTCATAACTCTTATCCTAAATATATCCATCCGGATTTAAAAATAAAAGAAAGGAATAGAAGGAATCTCAGAGATATCATAAGTCTTTTGCAAGGAAAGTCGGAGATATATTCGGCAGAGGTCTCCTATCTGAATTTTCGAATCTTCGATAATGAGAATGGATATGTTATTTATAGATTTATGGTAGCGGTTATAAGAAGTTATAATCCTACGACGTGCCTAAGTATGTTATCTAGGCACGTAGGTGCCTAAGTATGTTATCTAGGCACGTAAGTGCCTAATTATGATATCTAGGCACGTAGGTGCCTAAGTATGTTTTCTAGGCACATACGTGCCTAAGTATGATATTTAGGCACCTAGCTGCCTAAGTATTTTTTTTCTAGGCGTGTGGGTGCCTAAGTATAATATTTAGGCACCTAAGTGCCTAAGTATGTTTTTCTATTCACCTGGGTGCCTAAGTATAATATCTATGCACTGCCTAAGAATGATATTTAGGCGCCTAGGAGCCTAACTATAATATCTAAGCACTTAGGTGCCTAAGTATGTTTTCACGGCACATGCGTGCCTAAAAATGATATCTAGGCACCTAAGTGCCTAAGTAGGTTTTTCTAGGCACCTGGGTGCCTAAGTATGGTATCTATGCACCTAGGTGCCTAACTATGATATCTAGGCACCTAGGTGCCTAAGTATATAATCTGAGTACCTAAGTGCCTAAGTATATTATTTGAGTACCTAGGTGCCTAAGAATGATATCTAGGCACCTAGGTGCCTAAGTATATTATTTAGGTACCTAGGTGCCTAACTATGATATCTAAGCACTTAGGTGCCTACATATGTTTTATAAGCACATAGGAGCCTAACTATATTATCTAGGCACTTATGTGCCTAAGTATGTTTTCTAGGCACCTAGGTGCCTAAGAATGATATCTAGGCACCTAGGTGCCTAAGTATGGTATCTAGGCACATACGTGCTTAAGTATGATATCTAGACACCTAGGTGCCTAACTATATATCTAGGCATATAGGTGCCTAAATACGTTTTCTAGGCACCTAGGTGCCTAACTGTGTTATCCAGGCACCTAGGTGCCTAGGTATTCTTTTATATAACTTAGGACTTTAAGTCCTAGTTCGAGTAGACTTGCATAGGTTATATTTTTTGACACAACTTAGGATTTTAAGTCCTGGTTATAGTAGGCTTGTTAAAAAGAAAGATTATAAATAGGGTCCCCTTTCTTAATTTATTCTATCTGATTTTTCAGATTAAGTAGAAGGAGTTCTAGATTCCAAAAATTCTGAGTCAACAGGTGCCTCCTTGATTTGTATTGACTTTTTTATAAAAAAAAACGAAAAAAGATAAAAAGTTGATAAAAATCGATTTAAGTTTATATTTCCTACGAGAATTTTACTCCTAACTAGTGATCGTATTCTCTACAGAGATTCGTTCATCGAAATCTGACTTGTGCTCGTATTCTCCACCGAGATTCGATCATCAAATTTTGAATTTTGCGGTCCATCGGATGACCTTGTTTCAATCTGAGAGATTTCAGGGGACAAATCTTGGATTTTGAGATTAATCAGACTGAACTTCCTACGAAAAGACTGCATACTGATTTCTAGTTATAGGATTTGTGATTCTTACGAGGACGCTCTCCGATTATCAAGATGAATCTCCTAAATCGGATTTACGATTCTTACGAGAATGCTCTCCGATTACAAAGATGAATCTCCTAAATCTCTCAGACAGTCCGATTGAAATTTATGAACCTTAATAAATCGATAACAATTATGAAATAGATTTTTTATTGACCATTGATCTTACTATAGATCAGGTGGTCAAAATTAAATTTGAAAGATCTACTTTGGCTATCCGGGCAAATCTGACCAATTTTAGGACATTTACAGAGATCGAAATGTCGTTAAAAATATTTTCTAAAAATCAACAAAAGCTATGAAATTGATTTTTTATTGACCATCGATTTCGATATAGATCGGGTGGTCAAAATTAAATCTAAAATATTTGCTTTGGCTACTCAAGCATATCTGACTGATTTTAGGACGTTTATAGAGATCGAAACGTCCTTAAAAATATTTTCTAAAAATCAACAAAAATTATGCAGTTGATTTTTTATTGACCATCGATTTCGATGTAGATTGGGTGGTCAAAATTAAATCCGAAAGATCTACTTTGGTTACCTGGCCAAATCTGATTGATTTTAGAGCGTTTATAGAGATCGAAACATCCTTAAAAATATTTTCTAAAAATCAACAAAAATTATGAAGTTGATTTTTTATTGACCATCGATCTCGATATAGATTGAGTGGTCAAAATTATATCCGTAAGATCTGCTTTGGCTGCCCGGGCAGATCTGACTAAATTTGGGACGTTTACAGATATCGAAATGTTTTTAAAAATATTTTCTAAAAATCAACAAAAAATATGAAGTTGATTTTTTATTGACCTCTATCTCAATGTAAATCGAGTAGTCAAAATTAAATTCGAAAGATCTACTTTGGCTACCCGGGCAGATCTGACTAATTTTGTGACGTTTACAGAAATCAAAACGTCCTTAAAAATATTTTCTAAAAATCAATAAAAATATTGAAGTTGATTTTTTATTGACCATCTATATTGATATAGATCGATTGGTCAAAATTAAATCCGAAAGATCTACTTTGGCTATCCGAGTAGATCTGACTGATTTTACGACGCTTACAGAGATCGAAATGTACTTAAAAATATTTTCTAAAAATAAAAAAAATTATAAAGTTTATTTTTTATTGACCATCGATCTCAATGTAGATCGAGTGGTCAAAATTAAATTCGAAAGATCTACTTTGGTTATCCGGACAGATCTGACTGATTTTAGGACGTTTACAGAGATCGAAACATCCTTAAAAATATTTTCTAAAAATCAACAAAAATTATGAAGTTGATTTTTTATTCACCATCTATCTCGATTGAGATCGAGTGGTCAAAATTAAATCCTAAGGATCTACTTTGGCTATCCGAGCAGGTTTGACTGATTTTGGGACTTTTACAAAAATCGAAACGTCCTTAAAAATATTTTCTAAAAATCAACAAAATTATGAAGATGGTTTTTTATTGACCATCTATCTGGACCATCGATCTCGGTGTAGATCGGGTGGTCAAAATTAAATGCGAAAGATCTACTTTGGCTACTCGAACAAATCTGACTGATTTTGAGACGTTTACAGAGATCGAAACGTCCTTAAAAATATTTTCTAAAAATCAACAAAAATTATGAAGTTGAGTTTTTATTGATCATTGATCTTGATATAGATCGGGTGGTATGAAAAATATGAAATTTGATCAGCTATCCGAGTCAAAATCTAAGACGGTCTCTGATCATAAAATCAATCGACGGATCAAATTAATACTTGTAGAAATTCAACTAAAATATGTACGTTGAATTTTGATTGGGCTTCGAGTTTAAAACTCATTGGATGACCCGATAAATTTACATGAGATTTGACCGGCTACCCGAATCAAGATCTGAGACGTTCTCCGATGATAAAATCGATCGAAGGATCAAATTAATATTTTTAAAAATTCAACTAAAATATGTATGTTGAATTTTGATCGGGCTTCGAGTTTAAAACTCATCGGATGATCCGATTAAATTTACATGAGATCTAACCGGCTATCTGAATGAAGATTTGAGACGGTCTCTGATGATAAAATCAATCGGAAGACCAAATTAACGTTTTAGAAATTCAACTAAAAATAAGTAGGTTGAATTTTGATCGAGCTTCGAGTTTATAACTCATCGGATGGCCCGATTAAATAATAAAATTTGATCAGGCTATCTGATATAGAATTTTAATAGGTATCAGGTCGGAAACTTATTGGACGACCCAATATGTAGTTTTTTGTAAAGTTTGAATAAAATAATTAAGTCAAAATTTGACGGCTCTATAATTTTAGCAAAATCTGATTAGAATATCTAACTCAGAATTTTGACGGACTCTGTATTAGGTAACCCGATTTATTTTAACATATTAGGATGGTTAGAATGACTAACTAGAAATGTGACAACTGCACTATGCAGACTTTTGTTGAGTCATTTGATTCTTAAATATAAAATTTGATCCAAATAACTGATTCAAGATTTTGACAGGTATCAAGTTACCCAATTTATTTCACAAGTTGCAATCACATATTTCTCACTTCATTCTTGTGTGAATAATAGAGATTAGATGTGGCATATCTGTGTATGCTCTTTCACAATTTATTCTTGTATGAGTAGAGGAATACATACAACATAACTACCTGCATATCCTACACAGTTTAACCTTGTGCACGTAGGAGGTTATACGATGATGTACCTATATACATACCTTAGGCATTTTATCCTCATGTGAGTAAGAGGTAACATGTAAACGTACCTACGTTGTTTACATTAATAATGCACCTAAGTACAAACCTTACACAATTTATCCTCATGCGAGTAGGAGGTTACATGATGATGATGATGATGTACCTATGTACATGTCTTATGCAGTTTAGCCCGATACAGTACATTCAATGTACTGTATCGCCATTTTGAATGCATATACCCGGACGATACATTCAATGTATCGTCCGGTATTTTACTATTCCGATACGTATCGATTTTGAGCTCGGACGACACGTATCCGATACCCGGTATTTTGACCCATGCCAGATGCTCTTGAGCGGAACCACTTCCATTGAAACGGGTGAATTTTGGTTGTTGATAGTCAGTCAGAATTGGAACATAGTCGATTTCTGACGGGTAAGGTTTTTTATAAAATTTTGAAGCCCTTTGAAAGTCTTTAAGATTTTCGGTTATCATATGTTGAACTTGATCCATTGATAAGATATTATTCATTTCTTTCCTTTGCTTTTCTCTCTCGAGAAGTGCATCTATTTAAGTGTCCCGAATAATGATAACGTGACGCAGCTCTTGAATTTGCTCTAAAAGAGATGCATTGCCTTCACTAGAAACCATCATGACTGGCATGACAGTAGGTGTCATCATTATCGCTTCTGCTGAGTTGTAACGAGTTTCGTGGTGAAATGCGTTCGAAGAACGAGCTTTGTTTGAAGAAAACTTATCATCAAGTTTCAAAGATGAAATGATCATCTTGTTTGCCTCCAGACGAGGTACATTGAATGACGATGAGTCATTGATTGCCTCCGGATGAGATGAGTTGAATGACGATGAGTCATTGATTGCCCTTGGATGACGTAAAAGTCTCATTATCAGATGAAATGATCATCTGATTTTCCTCCAAAAACGAGGTGAGTTGAATGACGATGAGTCATCAATTGCCTCCAGATGAGGCGAAGTTCCAATATCAGATGAAACGATCATCTTGTTTGCCTCCAAACGAGGTGAGTTGAACGACGATGAGTCATCAATTGCTTCCAAATGAGGCGAAGCAAGTGTACTAACAATCCTCAGTATTCCTGTAGGGCTCACCGAGTTTGATCGGGGTGATTTTGTTAATGGAGCTTCAGGAGATTTATCCTTGGAGAAGAGGGAATTGAAATCTCCATATGGTGGGTACTCAGTTGAAGTGAGCAAATTAGGAGACCTCGGTTCCTCCATATGAGAACGTTTTTCTTCTAATGTGGCGCGAGTCATGAGGATGTTGGTTGAGTATCGGAGTGTTGTCTCCTCAGTTTGAGGGTATGTCCTCTCCACATGTTGATTGTTAGCGGCAGAGGATGCAATGCTTTTTCCATAAGCCATTGAGTTGATTGGTAAGCTGAATAAATTTACTGCATGGAATAACGAACGATTAGATGAATGTGTGCATGGAATAACCAACAATTAATCATTCATCACATTCAACTCATTTTCAGAGAATTTATTTCATTCAATAGCTTAAAGATGAAAGAAGTGTGTCCCACCGGGCGTGCCAGAAATTTGTAAACAACAAATTTGCGTAGAATATGAATCAAACACAAATTAATCATAACAATTTCCCGTGGCTAGGAGAGGGTTTTTGTTGAAAATGGCGGACTTTACACTCCCGGGTATCGCAATTGATTCTCCGTTAATTACATTAAAATTGAATACCTCTGATTAAAAACTACTAAATAAAATTAACGTAATTACATCCCTGAAATAAACAAACTAAATTCTAAGTCTTGGTTTTCATCGACATATTCAATCCGTCACGAGATAGATGCATAGTATGCTGTCTTCATTAAAGATTTGAGAAATATGAAATAGGGGACGACGGATGGGAGAATCCCTCCAAAAGCCAGTTTCATCTGATCGACAAGCACGAGTCATTACTGGAGCAAGAACCTCGTGGATGAACCTTAAAACGAATTTTTGTTCTCTGGTTTCAAAGATGAATTCGAATACCAAATCCATCCTCCTGATAACTGGTTATCAGAGGAGTTATAGAGTATTTAATCGTAAGTTAGATCTCGCCAAATTCCTTAAAATTTGATCATAGATTATGTACTTGTAATGCTTTTACCGTTGGATCTCATTATGATCTCGTATTATGATTGTTTGACCAAAAGTCAATAACTTCACAGTTGGATCTGACCAAAACCACAAGATCCAGTCAATATATAATAAATCCACCGTTAGATCTCGTTACGATCTCATATTATGATCGTTTGACCAAAAGTCAACAAGCCCACAGTTAGACTTGACCAAAACTATAAGATCTGGTCAATATGTAATAAATCCACCGTTGGATCTTGTTACGCTCTTGTATTATGATCATTTGAACAAAAGTCAAACGAGTCCACCGTTGGATTTGACCAACACCATAAGATCTGGTCAATATGTCATAAATTCATCGTTGGATCTTCTTACTAGCGCGTATTGTGATCGTTTGACCAAAAGTCAAACAATCCACTGTAAAAAGAATTTTTGATCTCGAGGTTAAGGTCCAAACCCAACGTTTGAGGGAGTGATGATCCAAACTGTAAGGGAAACTCTAATTTCGAGACAATTCAGATCCGGTAAATGAGTCATCGTAGATGAATATTTCCGGTGTCATAGTCCGGAATCATTCTTTGGGTTTGTGAGTGCAACTCGTATGAATATCAAGTTTGTGGTTGCAATCCGAGTGTACTAGGAGTTACGCCCAAGGTCGTACCTATGTAACTTAACTATTTCTAAGTACACAGGAAATTGGGTACGAGTCGTAACGCGTAATCCCAATTTTTAACCATAAATTCTACTTAGGTAAGAGTCGTAGCTCTTATCCTAAGCGTATTACCTTTAGGTAAGAGCCGTAGCTCTTATCCTAAATATATCCACCCGAACTTAAAAATAAAATAAAGGAACAGAAAGAATCTCAGAGATACCCTAAAGTCATTTGCAAGGAAAGTCAGAGATATATTCAGCGGAGGTCTCCTATCTAAATTTTCGGATCTTCGATAATGAGAACGGATTTGCTATTTATAGATTTATGGTAACAGTTATAAGAAGTTATAATCTTAAGATTTCCGCAAGAGTTTCATAAACTCAAGGGTTGTGAGAGCTACGTAAGTTTTCACTTTCACGCAGATTGAGAAAAAATCATTCTCACGTATGCAAGTCTTTACTCATAACCACCTAGGCACGTAGGTGCCTAAGTATGATATCTATGCGCCTAGGTGCCTAAGTATGATATTTAGGCATCTAGGTGCCTAAGTATATTTTTTCTAGGCACCTAGGTGCCTAACTATGATATCTAGGCACATACGTGCCTAAGAGTGATATCTAGGTACCTAGGTGCCTATGTATGTTTTTTTTCTAGGCGCCTGGGTGCCTAAGTATAATATTTAGGCACCTAGATGCCTAAGTATGTTTTTTAGGCACCTGAGTGCCTAAGTACGATATCTACGCACCTAGGTGCCTCAAAATGATATTTAGGCACTTAGGTGCCTAACTATGATATCTAGGCACCTAGATGCTTAAGTATGTTTTCACGGCACATACGTGCCTAAGAATGATATCTAGGCACCAACCTCAAGGGGTTAGGTGAGCTGGCCAGGTACCTGCTTCCAAAAGTAGGAGACCTAAGTTCGAAACCCCTCCGCTCCTTGAGGCTACCCTCGGGATTTATATCCTGTACTGACCCGACATGTGTTGAATTTGGGGTGCGCATGTGCCCCTGGGATTAGGCGGGTGCTCTAAGAGGCCCGAATACCAAGGCTATCAAAAAAAAAAAAAAATGATATTTAGGCACCTAGGTGCTTAAGTATGTTTTCCTAGGCACCTAGGTGCTCTGAGTATGGTATCTAGGCACCTAGGTGCCTAAGTATATGATCTGGGCACCTAGGTGCCTAAGTATATTATTTGGGCACCTAGGTGCATAAGAATTATATCTAGGCACCTAGGTGCCTAACTATGATATCTAGGCACCTAGGTGCCTAAATATATTATTTAGGTACCTAGGTGCCTAATTATGATATCTAAGCACATAGGTGCCTAAGTGTGTTTTCTAGGCACATAGGTGCCTAAGTATGTTATCTAGATACCTAGGTACCTAACTATGTTATCTAGGCACCTAGGTGCCTAACTATATATCTAGGCACATAGGTGCCTAAGTATATTTTCTAGGCGCATATGTGCCTAAAGATGATATCTAGACACCTACGTGCCTAAGTATGTTATCTAGGTACCTACGTGTCTAATTATGTTATCTAGGCACCTAGGTGCCTAGGTATTCTTTGACATAACTTAGGACTTTAAGTCCTAGTTCGAGTAGACTTGCACGGGTTATATTTTTTGACACAACTTAAGATTTTAAGTCCTAGTTAGAGTGGGTTTGTTAAAAAGAAAGATTATAAATAGGGTCCCCTTTCTTAATTTCTTCCATTAATTTATTCTATCTAACTTTTGAAATTAAGTGAAAGGAGTTCCAGATTCCAAAAATTCTGAGTCAACATTTACAAGCCACATACCTTTGCAGCATCAGCACAGGCCTGCTCCATCACTGAAAGCTGAGCTCCCCAGCCCACGAGTGTTATGTCATTGCCTTCACGAATCACCTGGATGACATAATAAGAGTATTATATTCTGTTTTCAAATGTCCGATCAAATAATGATCAGGAATTGTTTACCTCTGCCTGAGATAAGGGCAACATGTAATCATGCTCGGGAACCTCTTCCACTGCCAAGCGGTAAAGCCACTGTAAAGCCCACATGATAGCTTATATGAGAAGCATGGTATTGTAGAAATTTTAAACAGGAATAAGACCCACATTTCTGAATCAACATTTAGCCAACATACATGCCAAAAATTGTGTGTTTCATCCATTTGTTTATATTTATGTGAAGTAGTTTCATATGTTGGTCCCCAAACATGAAAAGGGTCATGCTGATCCTCGTCGCTAACTTTAAATGGCTTGGTCATCAGGGATCACCATGACACCGTTGCATGTTTGGAGCTCCATTTAAACTCTTTTTTTTAATGACTCTTTCATCACATTTTCCCTTTTAATGTCTCAGAGAAATTTGTTATTCATTTAGTTTACTCAGTTTTTTTTTTTAAATAAAAAACAAAGGGAATTTCTTTTTAAGAGAAAACTCGAAATACATCCCCGACCACGAGGGGACCAACCCCAGCACAAGGCGAGGTGGGTGGTGAACAGCTACCCATCCTCACCAACGCCGGGCAGGACCCAAAGGGAATGGGTAAATCCATCCCGAGAAAAAAAAAATGCTATCCCTGTTGAAGCTCGGGATAGCCCATGGGTTTGCCCATTCCCTAAAACAATGAGCCATGTCTACATTATCCAGTATGCCACATTTGGGCATGAAGCTCTTAGGAAAAAAAGATGTAGACCTGACTCTACACTACGATTTCAATTTCAGCAAAATTTAGAGTCCCCATATGATAAAAGGAATACCTTTGGCTCAAAAAAGACAACAGGGTTTGGATCGCGTATGCATGCCAATAATAATCCTTTTGCTTGCTTTGGACTCCGAGGAATGACTACCTATAATAATGAGAAAAATATCTAAAAAATTTAGAATCCACAAAGTCTTCACAAACTTCTAAGTTAAACTTCAGGAGCTACAATATCTGCAACCAGCGAAAGTATATTTTCCAACTCTCATCTTCTCATAAACTTCAAGGTCCTCAGAGATGGTGAATGAATGCCTTCTCAAAGCACATAAAATTTATGTTACCAGACACTTCAAAATGCGCCATATTTCAATTTTGAGTGTAAAAGCCACACCTCTGTTATATCAATGCCGCATCCACCTTGAATCTTGGTAACAAAGAGTAAAATACAGAAGAAAGGAAGATTGACCTTGAGACCTGGAACATGACAAAAGAAAGCCTCCGGTGATTGTGAATGATAATGCCCGCCATGCCCAACGGCTCCATAAGGGGATCTTATTGTTAAACCTGAGAAAAGCACATGGCATTTAAGCATGCTTATACCAAAATAGATAAACAGAAGAAGCCTTCGCTGTACAGAAACAGAACCTCCACAATTGAACTGGTTCCCACTCCGGTATCTGAACTTAGCTGCTTCATTGACAATCTACATAGCAGAATCACTGTCACCCTATCGACATATATCGACATCATGCTAAGAGGATATAATACCACATATGGAACTTAAAAAGAACAACAATAAACTGTCAAAAGCACACTCAAACTTGAAATATTAGCAGTGCTAAATGCATGAGTTGTACACGAGTTTTGGACACTTGTCAACATCGCCATTAGGACAAAGGGAGGTAATTATTGAAAAAGAATAAAAAAAGACAAAGGGAGCTGTTCAGGTTCTCCTGGTTTTAAAAGCATCGGATGTGTAGGATGATACTGCAGGAATCATAGGGACCATGGTTGTCAAGGCCACACTATAGCCCTCTCCATGGCCTAGCCATGGTGAATGGCGATGGGAAACGTCATATACAACCAAATAGCCATGATGACTAAATAGCGACGCCATAGCGGAATAACATTATAGCGTCGCCATGTACATTATTTTATTTTTTTGATAATAACGTATAATACTTATAAGTTATAACAATTTTATAATATATAAGTTACAAAAGTTAACTTACAAGTTACAAAACCCCAACTTATAAGTTACAAAATCCTCGACTCTTTCTCTCTCTCTCTCTCTCTTTCTCTCATCACAGCAGCTACCAACACCAGCGTCGACGAAAGCTCAGCATTGGCGACACTACTGCACGCTTACTTAATATTTCACGTTTTTTAATATTCTATATTTGTTGATATTTCATATTTATTTATTTATACTTACCACGTTGCAAATTTGTTGATGTTCCGTATTTGATTTGTATTTATTGATATTTATTTATGCTCAGAACATGAAATCCTCAATATTAGAATCAAAGTATGAAGCCTCACTAGTTGAATTTTTTTCTTCCTATAAAAAAAAAAATACTACTAATTAATACATAAAAATAAAAAAATTTAAAAAATAAAATAATAAATAGTCTCGCTATGATGGCGTAGCGAGCCTCTTCGCCATGATCTCGCTAGACCGCCTTAACTACCTTGATAGGGACAAGTCAGCAAATAGGGAATGAATCAGCATGTTAAGGTCCTAACCAATACTCTAAAAATCCCTAGGCATTAGTGGAGCGGGAAGTTAATTCCTTATTAATTTGGGGTCATAACACACCATCACGCTCTGCAGCCGACGTCCACGGCGGCCCTCACTCCGATACTCTCTTTGGGTCCATCATGTAGCCCTTTCCTCAGGTCACCCCTTCTGAGGACTCCACGGTTGCCCACTTTGTGGCGGCTTTCACTCCGGTACCCCTCTTTAGGGCTCCCAGGTAGCCCTTTCCCAGGTCACCCCTTCTGTGACTCGAACTCAAGTCGTGGTGTTGGTTCTAATACCATTTGTGTCCTAACCAATACTCCAAAAATGCCTAGGCGTTAGTGGAGAGGGAATATAATTCCTTATTACTTTTACGTCATAACACGGCGGGGGAAAAGTCGGAAAATTCGACCAAATCAGGAAGTAGTAGGAAAAAACCAGGAAAATTTGAGAATTATTAAATAAGTTCTGAAACGTTTTGTGTAATATAATCACTTTACATTATCATATAACACTACAAACGACAAGGTGTCTATGATTTTTTAGTGTTTTGTGTCCTATGTCTTTAATCCGATAAAAATGTCTATTATTGAATTTACAACATCATATAGAATTCCTTTCTTAGAAATCAAAAGAAGAAATTCCAGAACTTTCAGATTGATGGGGATTTCCTTGCTTCACTTCAGAGTGACTTTCCATTTGGATCTCATCCGCTAACATAACTTGAAAAAGGGAACCTCAAAAGTTACAAATTTCTGAAGGAGACGGCCTCCTCCATAAAATGAACAAGTTTAAGAAGACAAAATGATGAGGGTCCAAAAACATGATAGTAAAGATATCATCTTCTTATATCGGTAGCATTTTGAAACTATAATTTTAATATTTTAAATATTTTTTAGAATTTCAAATTGTTGTTATTGTTTTTTAATCTCAGCTGTAAATTTTCTTTTAAAAGTAATGAACATGCATTTGGCACCCGATTTTAGCAATCAAAGGCATTTCAATATCCATTAAGGTTGTGTTTGAGATTCCTCTTTGGAGGCAAAGAGCAGGTTCAAATTGCTCTTTTAAAGAGATCCAAATTCAACTCTTTCACTCTCCGAAAGAGCTAAGAGCACTTACAAACAAACACACTTCCATACTAAATTGCTCTATGCCAGAGCAGAGAGCTGCTCTTTGCCTCCAAAGAGCAATCCCAAACACAACATAAAAGAACAGCGTAAACGCAAAGTATAAGTGCTAAATTTATGCCCAACAAACCTAAAACAAACCTGGAAAATTGGGCCTTCCAAAATTTCAAGAGCAAAACTTAAAATACTAAAGGGGAAGATGCAAGAAATGCATGTCTGTGCAAATAGTTCCTCAACCCAAGCGAAAAATAAAAAATAAAGGACTGACTGACTCAATCTTTTACTAGAGGAAACATGCCTGATCAAAAGCAGGATATATATAATCTGCAAACTGAATTTCAGCAATAGCTCGATTCCCCTATTACAAAAAAATAAATTACAAAAGTTAGAAACATCATGAAAGAAAGAATCGAATTGGTTGCATAACTGAAAGAGTGGACTAAAACAAGCGGAAACATAAACATGAATGTGAAAAGTAAAATAAGTGGATGCCTGATAACATTCACAATCTCACCATTGCTGCAAGACCAATGCCAAATCCAACAATCCCCTGTGTTGAAGGGCATATTAGCATTTATATAGATATATCGAACAAAGCACAATTTCTCAAATGTACCATACTAAATAGAAACAGATATATATATATATATATATATATATATATATATATATATATATATATATATATATATATATATATATATATATATATATAAATTGAAACAGAAGAGAATTTTACTAGAAAATATGATATGATCAGGTTCATGGTCTCGCAAAATTGGATAAGTAAATGATGAGTTAATGAGATCAATTGAATAAGTAAATGACAAGTTTCCAACCTACGCGCTTACGAAATTGCGGACTTCATGTTGAAGAACTACAATAAATATTTAAAGCTTGTTACGTGGGCTAAAATTAGAGACGCACCTGTTCACAAAGAGGAGTATTGAACACCCTGTGTCTACCAAATCGATCGGCCAATCCTGTTGTACAACGGAAAACGCCACCAAAGCTAACATCCTCCCCAAAGATATAGGCACTGCAGAAAAGCTACTCTGTTCTAATATTAAATAAAAATACTCCACATAAATAGCATTGGCGGGAATGCATAGAGAAAAGGAAGCCAAAAAGCCCACTCAACAGTCAACACAAACCCAATCAACCAATGTGTTATGTTCCAGTTTACATGTTTTATTCAAATTAAAATGGTCATAGATTGCTGTAAAGAAGGTACAAATTTCAAATTATCTAAACAACAATGATTAACAAAAAGCTGTCAAAATTACAATAAACAATGAAATCGGCTCTATATTTCCAATTAAAAGGTTAAAGCAAAGAAGCATGGCACCAAGTTATCAAATCCAAACTGTGATGACCAAGACCCACATGCTACAATATTGTCCGGTTCTGCGCTTAGGTCCCCGCCCCGGTTTTGTTTCTGGCATGGGTGTTACGTTTCGCCATCCCCACCCAAAACGCGTCATGACAGGTAGTGTCCGCAATCACATATAGCCCAGGGTCAGGACTTTTCCCTATCCGATGTCGGACTATTACACAAACAGCACAAAATCGCATATGAAAGACCTTTTTGTCTCATAGGCTAGCAAATTCTAAAAAGTCAAACATGGGTGTAATCCTAACTTGGTTATAAAAGGCATGGGTAATAATCATGTTGAAAATAAAATTTTATTATATTAATCACCTTAAATAAATATTATGATAATAAACCCCAAATCACCAAATAAAATAGCCCAAAAATAATTTATGAAAGACTTATTTTTCCTTCATAAGCAAACACCCATGTGCTCCAAACTGGTAAAAATGGATTTTTTTTCACTGTTTTTCCATTATTCAGTTTTCAGAAGCACAAACAAGTTCAGAAAAGAAACCTAAAATTAAAAAAATTAAAAATTAAGGTGAAACTTGCCTGATATTTTTCTATACAAGATACAGAAAAAGAACGAAAGAAAAAATATTCCATTTGCTTAATAATTGAACTGTTTTGAAATGCAATATGGATAGGGATTAGAAAGCACAACTCAAGAACAAACTCGCATTACGCCTGTAAATTGTTCTAGGTGTATGACCTCATAAAGTTATACTTATGAACTGAAGATAATACCATCCAGAAACAAGTTCAGAAAAGAAACCTAAAATTAAAAAAATTAAAAATTAAGGCGAAACTTGCCTGATATCTTTCTATACAAGATACAGAAATAGAAGGAAAGAAAAAATATTCCATTTGCTTAATAATTGAACTGTTTTGAAATGCAACATGGATAGGGATTAGAAAGCACAACTCAAGAACAAACTCGCATTACACCTGTAAATTGCTCTAGGTGTATGACCTCATAAAGTTATACTTATGAACTGAAGATAATACCATCTAGAACTTCGATATGGGAAAAAAAAAATGATTGTTTTAAAAAATATAAGATAGTAAATCATAGTATCCAATCCTCAAGAAGCGGACATCCTGAGTTCGAATCCCCCCCCTCCCCCTGTTTGTCACCCGCAGGGATTCATCCCTACTTACCTGGTATGTGGTGCAGGTGTTGCACGTGCCCGGGGACTTAGTCGGGTGCTGTAAAAGGCCCAAATACCCCGTCATCGAAAAAAATAAATAGTATCCAAAAAAAGATGCAATAAAAAACTTCGAAATTGTTCATAAATTGGACTGTGAAATTATACAGATGAGGTAAAGAAGATCTACCTATCTATAAAACCAAAATAAAAACTTTGTTCATGCTTAGACCTATAAAAACATGAAAATAAGCCACAATGCAATAGACTGCACCCTTAAAACTCTATAAATTAGGTATCAAAATTTATGTGACTAAGTGCACTAATTAAATAAAAGAATACGTGAGTTTCCTAGGAAGAAAATTTTCTTATAATTTCTAAGAACGTAATAACACAAATTGAAACACACAAGATACAATGCCATTAAAATGCTGCACATTAGATCTTGAAATCCAAGCTAGTGAAAATCTATTACTGGGTTTTCTTAGAAAAATTAAAAACATCTTCTTTTAAGTGCTTAGAATTATAATGACATAGAAGTTATTAAAACCAAACCCATTAGATCTTACGCATGAATGGAGGAAAATAAGATCTCTTATGGCATCATGGAGAACCCTTCTTCTAAGTGATTAGAACTATAATCAAACAATTAAAATCACAACATCATAAGTACCCACCATTAAACCACTGCAAACTCATTAGCATCATCACCTTGCCCCCATGTATTTGGGACCAGCTTTGTGAGTCTTACTTCTCCACTCAACACTATTCAGGACTAAACTCTCTATCTTTCTACGATCCTTCATGTCATGTCTCTATACTCCTGCCTACTTTTTTATTGGTCTTCCTCTTTCCCTCTTTCCGTGTGCTTCTATCGTTTCAATCTTTCAAACACAGGCTGTTTTAAGTCTCTATTGGACATGCCCAAACCATCTCAAGCGGACATTTTTACAAAATAACGATAAGACCTGCATTACTGTATGACACAGAGTGTTGGGCTACAAAGAAGCTAATAGATATCATAATTCATGTCGCTGAGATGCGTATGCTGAGATGGAGTAGCAAGAAAGAATAGTATTAACAACACTTTGACCTCATAATACAAGACTTACTTGTTTCCACTTCACCCATCATGCATTAATCCTATTTGAGATGTCATACTTGTATCCATCATCTGGTTATATCATAGAGCTCAAATACCAAAATCTATGATAATGTGGTGCTAAATAGTTTTCTATCTTGAGCAAATAATCCTCCATGCACTCGTATTCACTAAACTCATACTCTATGTATTTCATCTATGTTCTACTAACTTTAAACCTCATAATTCTAAGGCGTTTATCCAAAGTTCCAACTTATCATTTACCTGCTTCCTTATCTAGCCACTTAGTACCACATCATTTGCAAACAACATATAGAATGGGACTTTTATCTTGCATATTTACTGGCAATTCATCCATAACCAATGCAAACAAAAAAGGACTCAAAGCAGATCCTTGATGCTCACCAATTGTATTTCGACACATCTCACACAATAGTTCTTAAGCACTAGTTATTCCCCCTTCTTATATATCTTGAATAATCTCAAAATTAAGTTTTACTTAATTCCTTGCAATAAAAAAAGGGTTGATGGGCTAGTACTGGATTCAATATGTTACATTTACTCAAGCCGATCTCTTTCTGTCAAAAGCTGACATGAACAGATTTCAGGGGCCATGATATCTATCAGCTTTTGGCATGCAATAGTCTATAAAAAACTAAGGTGTTGGGGAGCACAGGATAATCCGTGCGCCTGGTGGCCATATCACATGCCACATGGCATGATCAACCCAACACAAATCCCGTTTTCGGTTGATCAGCCATTGGATATGTGACCTTTTTGCCCTCCGTTTGATGTGTCAAAGATAAGGTAATGCCCTAAAAATTTGGTGCATTGATTTTCCCCAACTTTGACCGCATTTTTAACGGTGGAAAAGTCATAAAAACAAGTTTTTTCAATAGGATTTGATCAACCTTACCTAAGATGCTGTGGGATCCGATCCTAGTGATGGACACCACATGATGGCCGACTGACAGTGGGTGTAGAGATTTCTCTACACCCGGGTGCATAGTCCCAGTCCTCAAAAACTAATTAAATTTTTCTTTAACAAGATTAATCATTAAAAGAATTAAATCAAGATCATAAAAAAAAAAAAAAGGAGCCCTGATTGGAGTGGGTCTCATAATGATCCCAAAAAAATATTGGAGTAGTTCTCCATAATTTTTTTTTTCTTTTTGATAAATAAATAAATCAAACCTTCTTTCAATTGCTTAGAAGCAAGAACCCACGAAACCACAGCAAATTGGATCTTAAAATTCAAAATTTACTAAATTCTAAGACCTGGTTTTCTAAAAAACATTACAAAAAAACTTTTTTTTTCATACTAGCAAAGAACCAAATTCATATTAAAAAATCATCACAGCACAGGGCAATGAACCTCAAAATCGAAAATAATGATATTCTAAAAGCGAATAAAAGAAAATAAGATATGGGTTTCGTAGCAATCATCTGAAACGTACCGAGGATCGGTTTCTAACGCTATTTCTAGCGCCTGATTGATTGCAGTGAAGAGATTCATCAGCCTTTTTTCGTTTGCTGGGTTTTTCTTCTTCTGTTCATTGCCATTCGTGGAGTAGTAACTGACGCGAGAGTTAAAACCCTGTTTTCTTCTTACTAATTTCTCTAAAACCTTCGCCATGCAAATCTTGATACACAGTTCAAACTTCAAAAGAGATTCGAACCTCAACAGGTTTGGAGTAATTTTTATTTTTTTTTTGTTTTTGCAAGGAAACGGGTTTGGAGTATTTAAATTGAAACCAATTGTTTATTTACCTCGTGCGATTGCACCGAGTTAAGTGAAATTTCTCCTTGCACATGCGTCATGGGATTGCACCTAAAATAAAAAAAATCAATGCACCCTAATTTTTTTCTTTACTCTCTAGAATGTTCTCCCCTCTCCCCTCTCTCCTCTCTCCTCTCTCCTCTCTCCTCTCTCCTCTCTAGACCGTTCTCTCTCTCTCTAAACGGTTAGTTGCTAAAATAAAAAATCCGTCCGAGTCAAGAGAGAGAGTTACAAAAATCTTAGTCTTCTATTATAAAAATCACTACCATCAATCACCATAGGTGGGTCCTTCATCAGCGATGGTAGGGAGAACTCTATAATTCTTTGTGCTTCTCCGGTTAAACACTCATCTATAGACTAGAATTGCTTAAACATGTTTCATCTAATTGTATATAACTTAACGTTTTATAGGGTTCTAAGAATCACTATTGCCTTTTACCTAAAAAGTTGTCTTGTCTTCAACTTTAAATAATTACTTCTATAGCAATTTTCCCTTTGGGGTTTGGAAATTGTAGCTCCCGACTTGAGCTCATGCTTGATTCAACTGCAATGGAAGGGTGTTTGCCGAGTGATTTATCTGGGTTGCATCTATTGAGGCGATTGTATCTTCAAGAAAATTATCTTTCCGGGCTCTTGAGCTAGAAAACTATCTATAATAAAAATTATCGGAATTTAGAAAATAAAAATAAATTCTTTGTCTCTTGATCTCCTTTTTTAACCTCTTTTAACATTCATACTCAAGTGCAACTACTAGGGTAATTTAGGTCTTTTTGAAAAAAAAGTAATTGTTAGTATTTTTTACACCTCCGGTGGATTGCGTGTGCAATTAATAGCTCCCTTGTTTATTTCTTGTTTTTCATTTTTTAATACCTCTCTCACTCTCCACTCTCTCGTTATTATTTATTTAGTGCTATTAGAACTTAGATCATGGCGCCGATGACGCCTGCGGGTACCTCTGTTTGCGCGAACAAATTCTAAAGCACTCGGAAAGGCTTGAGGGGCGATTGTTAGTTTGGATGGTTAAAAGGCTTGAACAAAAAATCGTACAACATGAGCGTAGTAGGGGCTGTCACCGAGTCGCTTGGAAGTTAATGGGAAACAAGGACAATGGAAACTAAGGTTCATGGTGCCCAAGTAGGGCTGTCACCGGGTCTAAGTTGAACAAAAAATTTTGCTACCCAATAAGAAAATACGTATTCTGGAGCCAATCCAGTAAAAAAACCCATTTAAGTGGCATACATAGGAGAATTAAAACTTACAAGCAAAATTTGTACTATAGCATAGAGTTAAAAAGAAAGACTTTGTTGCTTTGGGGATAGGATTGTAGAACACCATCTGAGCCGTCTGATGTGAAGACTATGTTGGAAAGATCTTTGTGACAAAAAATTGGCAGTCAACCACTTAATCAGATAATAGACTTTGACTGTATTCAATCAGATAATAGAGATCGCTTTTCGAGTCAATCTTTGGCCCAAATGATCCTTTCATGATGGTCTTTAAATCAGACAGCTCTTATGGTGTTCCACGTGGCTCAAACACCAAATTACAAAGTATTTCTCTTTAACCATGCGCCATGATAAATCAATCTCTCTCTCTCTCTCTCTCTCTCTCTCTATATATATATATATATATATATATATAATATGAGAAATGAGACTATGGATTCCAATGCATGGCATAATGTGTGTTGGTACCTTAAATCATGCGCCACGTGATTGTGAGTGACACTCATCCTCTAAAGGTTCACCTTGCAGTTTTAGGAAAAAACAAATTATTACAAACTTGTTTGCCCTTCAAATCACAAGTCAAAAGTTTTCATCTACTTCGTGCTCGAGCGAGTTGAGTACATGTCCAAGGTCGATCACGTACCATCTAAACATAAAAGAATAAAAAAGGAGATGATCTTCCACCATTGAATATTGGGTCAAAGCTGAAATTATTTTATGCACTATATTTGGGACGCAACCTTTTAATCTTTTATTTATAGTATCTGATCGACCTTGGGCAAGTTGTTGTGGTACCCATTTCCTTGGTTGGGTGCCACATACAGCCCAACACCCAATTTTGTACATGTGCTCGTGATTGACGATGATGTCTTCACCAAATGAGATCTGGCACTAGCAGATAAATCTTGTCCGGTCGGATTGCAAATTGCTTCGATTCCGGAGGATTGAAATTAGGCGGTGGAGATATAGTTGGAGATGAATCAGATCTAGAAATCCCTAATTTCTTTTCCTCTTGAGTTTTTCTTGAATTCGTGCAGAAGCCTTAAAAGATAGCCGAGCCGTTTGATCTTTTGTTGGCGTGCTGGCTAATGATAACGACAACGGAAGTAGATCTCATGACAGATCTTACACCACCGTGATTATAACAGATAGAAATAAGATGGTGGTGGTCTCCTTAGACCAGCAGTGAAGATGGGTTGTAACTCCTAAGACGTTGGCAATTAGATCTTAGCATGCACGATCGAACGGCTAAAAATCTGATGGCCAAAGAAGCGGACTGCCAAAGATAGGCAGTGCGCCTGGTGTGGCCAGAGATCAGCTTGGCTGAAAAGCATCCAAAGATCGGACGGTCAAAGATTTGACGACAAAAGCTTTGATACTAGTGAAAGAACAAATCGACTCGACGGATGTGAGTCGAATCAATACAAGATTTGTCGCGAGACTGGAGATCGCCGATAACGTGAGTGTTTCCCCAGGAATGGGTACACCTTGCGACCTTAATGATATCTTTTTGAGATGCCTTTGGTAGGTGGCGGTAAGCCCCCTTTTGTAGGGTCGCAAGGGATCTTCTAACGTTCGGATTACTCGACGTTATAGAGAAATCATTTTCTCCTATTAATCTAGCACACATCGAAAGTGTCCCGAGTAAACGCGACTCTGTTTTCCATTAATATAGCGCACAACGACTATATGGGTAGGATTCTGTTTCCCACTACGTTTGTGACAGCCCGATTTTTTCGACACATTTTTTTTTCTATGACACGGATCTCCAAGAAAATTGAACTGCTAGATCGTATATCAGAATCTGATACAAAATACTTTGGTATATCCACACAATGCGAAAATCAAAGAAGTTATAATACATAACAGAAAGAAACGATTCCATTCTATACAGAACATCTAAAATAAAAAAACAGAAATAAAACCATCGGTGATGGCCGACCATCACCTAAATAGCGACACACAAAATGTATATACAATGCAAATTTTGATTCTATGAAATTTTGTAAATATACCAAGTCTAAAGTCTAAAAGTCATTGGACCAAGTCCAAAAGGTGCCAAGTCCAAAATCAATGATTTACAGGATCCTCTCAAGCCTGATCCAGATCTGCACCTGTGACGTATTGTTAATCAGTGAAAAATATCATTTTTCACCTCCTAACCTGACCTTTGATAGACTTTTGAGTTGACTAATAATATTTTTTAAGTATATTTTGTAGTTAGCAATAAATTATAGTTATAATGTAGACATCCATCTAAAAATGCCAAGAAAAGACCTACTGGAGAGTTGCATCAATACATAACAGATTCAACATATGCTCATGCACCCCAAGCAATCAGCCATCAAGCAGATTCACAAAGCCTCAAAATTCTATGGCAATGGCATGTGTCCAACTATGTACACATGGGAGCAAAGTAGTAGCTGCATCTGATGAAGAATGAACCCCTAAAAAGGGCACTGAGTGTTGGACAGATGAAAGCCAACACCCCAAGTTGTGTACAAGCTATGGAAGCAAAGAAAAGACCCTATCGAGATGTCTGGGTGCTGAATGGAAGCTGTCAAGAGGTTATTTCAACCTATTGAGAGGTTCTACAGATGAGAAATAAAGAGGTCGAGAGGTTTACAACACCTATCGACTGGTTTGAACTGCTGAAGAGGATCCTGTCGAATAGGCCAAATCAACCTAGCGAGAGGTCTACTAAAGCAACCATCCTCGCGAAGTGCAGAAAGCTGAAATTATACCTGTCGAGAGGTTCCTTGAACCTATCGAACATACATAATCAACCTAGCGAGAGGATACCTGAAGCTGCAATGAATTTTGCGAGGTTGCATCATCCTGTTGAGAGGATGGCTGAAGCTAGTGTAGCAGTTAAGCATTGAATTCATCATGTCAAACAGTTCAATAGAACTTGTCGAAGGCTACATTCAACCTATCGAATGGAGCAAAAAGCACATTCAGAACCTATCGAGAGGTTCTCTGAACCTCTTGAAGCACGAATTTGGAACTTCTCAGGACAACTGAGAATGCAGCTCACTTCAGTGCTCTGTTGCACATGGCCCGAGGCATGCTAACAACCCTTGAGGGTATTTTTGGAATGCAAATGGGTACGAATGTGAACCCTCTAACTACCTCACGTGTGCTCACCCAATTCGAATTAATTTATGGGGGATTCTAGAAGTGAAGTCAGCCACATCAGCAGCCCAAAATAACATAATTATTCCCTTGAATTCTGATTGGCTGAAACAGATCTGAGATAGAGGGAAAGAGTATAAATAGAGGAGAAGCCTAACAGAAGAACCATCCAAAAATTAAGAGAGACCAGAGATCAAATTTGAATTCTTTTTCCTCCCAAAATTCTAGCCTTCTTCCCTCTTCTCCATTCTCTCTTAGCCCAATCATAGTTGGCTAAATACTTGCAGCAGCTAGGGTGAGGTAGATCTGCTGTAAAATTGAGAGGTTTGAGAGCTTTGTATGAGGATTAGATGATGCATAGACTGTAGATCTGAGAACAATTTATTGTAAGTTGTTTTGAATCAATAAATTGTTGGTTGTAAAGTTCATTTAAATCCATAGATCCTATGGTTCCATTAGATTCTTAATTGGATTTATGTATTTGGGAATGCCCATTCATTTAACCTTTAGATCTCTTGATAGCCATATGAACTTCCTAGGTTTAATATTCCTGTGGATGCTTGAGCTTGTAGCCTTGTATCCACAGCATCTGTAGTGACTTTATTGTTATAATTGAAGCCTTTGGATTGAAGGAAATCCCTAGGATGATTTGTGACCATTGAAGTGGACAGATCATAGCCTTAAGATCAATTTAATCCTCTGGTTTAGATTGAATTTTTTTACCTTGCATCTGTGCTTATAACCAGATGAAGGATAGCTGCAAATCAATCCCCTGTATTGCTATTTAACCAATCAATTTTCAGTGAGACCAAATCCCAAGATGCTATTCTCTACCTTTGATTTTAATTCCCCAAAACCTTTTCTCTATTTCTTCAAATTTGTTTTCTACTCATCTCTTGATCATTTGCAGTTAGATTTATTTTTCTGAAGTTTAGTTAAAAGTGACAACCCCTAAAACATCTCCTCTTTCCTTTCCTATTTTGTTTTAAGTTAGAATAGGTTATAGTGCCAGATCTGTTCTAGATCTAGAGATTTACTATATTCTTTAACACATTTTCCTGTGGACATACCCCTACTTACCTTTTAAAACTTGTTGCAATAGTCCTGAATTCTTGCAGGCCTGTGCCTTACCTTGGTGTCTTTTGCTGTAATTTTTCTTCAAGTTTACTGTTTTTAATATCTTAGTAATTACAAGGTAGGTAATATAACAAATTTTTGGCGCCGCTGTCGAGGAGCTGTATTTTTAGAATTGGTAGATCTAAGTCTTTCTTATTTTAAATTTTAGATTTATAATTGACTGTGTAGTGTTTGATTAATTACTTCTTTAGTTTTTTATAATTTTCTAAATTTTTTGCAGATTTGGAACTGTGGCTGAGAGGAGTAATTTTGCTAAAAGGAGGAGCAAGTTGTGCTTGAGTTTGCATTTCCTTACTCTTTTATATTTCTAAATCTGTGAATTTTTAGATCTGCAGTAATAGTTTTTTGTGTTTGTATTTGTTTATTGAAATCTGTATTGTAATTTTGTATGTTGTACTTTGTGTTTGTGTGTCGTGTATGTTTGGAAGGAGAACTCTCAACCCTGAGATTTTATCATTAAATCTTGAAGTTGAGAGGATTCTTAGGTCTAGACAAGCTACACCTACTTGTTGAATTAGAGACTGGAGAAATGGGCCAGCAGCCTAGATTGTTGAGAGAATATTTTGCACCTGGTGTATATAATTCTCCTTTATTTATACAATTTCCTATTGTGGAGGGAAATTATGAGATCAAGTCTTCAATAATTCAAATGTTACCTTATTTCCATGGGTTGAGTAAAGAGGATCCATACAAACATGTTGATGGATTTCTTGCTTTGTGGACTACTTTTAATATTACTGGTTTGGGGCCAAAAGCCACCAAGCTTAGGTTATTTTCTTTTTCATTAAAGGACAAAGTCAGGGCCTGATTTTTTATGCTCCCAACCAACAGTATTACCTCTTGGAATGACCTGCAATGTCAATTCTTAGCTAAGTTACTTCCCATGTCTAGAACAAGTCAATTGAGAAAAAGCATCATATAATTTTCTCAATTCTCAACTGAAAGCTTCTATGAGGCTTGAGAAAGATTCAAAGAGCTGTTAAGGCAATGCCCTCATTATCAAATTCCTCAATGACAACTTGTATAAATTTTTTATCAAGTAATTAATCCACAAAGTAAAAATATGGTGGATGCCTCTTGTGGAGGTACTTACCTTCTTCATAAAACAACTGAGGAAGCCTGAGAGTTGTTTGAGGTTATTGGAGAGAACTCAATGCAGCAGGAGACCTTGTCTAGGGACATTGAGTCTGATGAAAGAGAATACAACAATAGGGAGAATGTATGAGGTTGCTGGTTATAATGATTTGGAGAGAAAGATAGATAGTTTGACTCAGAAGTTTGATAAGTTAAT
Organism: Chloranthus sessilifolius; assembly: GCA_021018995.1. Taxonomy (NCBI): domain Eukaryota; kingdom Viridiplantae; phylum Streptophyta; class Magnoliopsida; order Chloranthales; family Chloranthaceae; genus Chloranthus; species Chloranthus sessilifolius. The sequence goes on along the minus strand of CM037584.1, from coordinate 147,299,115 downwards.
GGGAGCAATACAGTCTCCAATGGCTGTCAAAGTGAAAGAGGCATGTCTGATATGCCAGTCTCCCACTCACTCCCTTGAAGAATGCCCCTCTGCTGCACAATTTCTTGATCTGGTTATGGAGCATGCTAATGCTGCTCAGTCCTTTGGACAACAGCCAGCTACTGGTTATCCTTGGAGAAACTACCCCAACCTGAGGTGGAGACAGGACAATTTCCAAAACCAGCAACAGCAGCAGCCAATGCCCTATAGAACTGCTCAGCCTATCAACAAAATTTCTTCCTAAGGCTTCAATATCAACAGCCTATGGCCCAACCAATGGCACAACCTATGCATCAAAATGTACCAGTCCCAGCACCCTTTAGAACACCCTCCTTTGAGGAGCAGGTCTGGCTTCATTGCAGAATCTGGGCTCTTTGTCTCAAATAGTTAACTCCCATAACCAAAGTATTAAGAAGATAGAGGACCACCTTGGTAAGCTATCCAATACTTTGACTAGGAGAGAAGAGGGAAGATTGCCTAGTCACCCTTTGAATAATCCAAAAGGGCAGTATATGGTGGGTGAGGTCTCTTCATCACATGAAGAAGCTAAATCCATCACCACTTTGAGAAGTGGGAGGCTGGTTGACAACAAGGTTGGTATTGAGCCTGAGAGGAATAAAAATAAGGAAAAAACTGATGAGATTGCTAAGATAGCAAATGAGAGATCAGTCCCTCATTTGCCATTTCTCAATGCACTTCAAGCACCTTGTCTTTTTAATAAGAGGAATGCTAAAATTGAGGAAATGATGAAACTTTTAAACAAGTAAAAATCAACTTGCCTTTACTTGATGCAATCAAGCAAGTTTCAGCCTATGCAAAGTTTTTGAAAGACTTGTGCACCCACAAAAGACAGTCAAGAATATATTTATCCAAGAAGATCTTTTTTGCTAAGAAAGTGAACCAAGTGTTGTCCATTGCAACCCTAACAAAACTCCAAGATCCTAAAATTCTCACAATCCCTTGCATCATTGGGGATCACACCATTGAAAAAGCCTTGTTAGATCTGGGGGCCAGTGTGAATCTACTTCCATATTCAATATATGAGAAGTTAGGTTTGGGGGAATTGAAGCCCACATATATGGTATTACAGCTGACTGACAGATCTGAAAGGAGGCCAGTGGGAATTATAGAAGATGTGTTAGTTAGGGTTGACAAATTTTTTTATCCAGAAGATTTTATGGTTCTTGACATGGAACCAAGTAAGTGCACTATCTCCATTCCTGTTATTTTGGACAGGCCATTCTTGGCCACTGCCAATGCTTATATACAATATAGATCAAGTGTAATGGAGGTGTCCTTTGATAATATGAAAGTTAAACTAAATATCTACAATGCAATAAATCAGCCTCACTTGGATAGTGAGGACTGCTTTATGATTGATGTGCTGGATGAGCTTGTGGAAGAAACTTTATCCAAGCTGCTGCATTGTGATGACATGTTTGATATTTTTGACAATGTTTGGAATGAAATTATGGAAGAAAAAGTCCCCACACCTGAGATTCAAGAGGTGAAAACCTTAAATTTTGAAGTGGGGCCAACAGCAAAATATCCTCCTTGGAAACTAGCTGTGTTGCCTCTTCCACCACCTTCTAAGGCACCTTCGTTGCCTTCACTCATAAGTCCACCTAATGTGGAATAAAAATAACTTCCTAAGTCTTTGAAAAATGTATTTTTGAGAGCAAATTAGAAGTTACATGTGATAATTTCTTCTTCCCTCACTGATGAGTAGGAAGAAGAACTGTTGTGTGTGTTAAAAAAGTATAAGAGAGCAATAGGTTGGACTATTGCTGATCTTGGAGGAATCAATCCTGTTATTTGTATGCATAAGATCCACCTGGAAGAGGTAGAGAAAGTTAAACCCCCATATGCAAGTAGTGATGAAGGAGGTGGTTAAATTGTTAGATGCAGGAGTCATCTATCCTATTTCAGATTCTGAATGGGTGGCACCTATCCAGGTGGTACCTAAAAAATCTGAAATCACTGTGACTAAATCAGATTCTGGTGAGCAAATTCCAACCAGGGAGACCATTGGTTGGAGGGTGTGCATTGATTATAGAAAGCTTAATTCAAAAATCAGAAAAGATCATTTTCCTTTGCCCTTCATAGACCAGATTTTGGATAAGTTAGCAGGCAAAGCTTTATATTATTTTCTTGATGGATGCTTTGGGTATAACTAGATTCCTGTGTATCCACAATATCAGAAGAAAATAACTTTCACATGTCAATTTGGCACCTTTGCTTATAGGAGGATGCCATTTGGATTGTGCAATGCCCTTGTAACTTTTCAAAGGTGTATGTATGTCATCTTCTCGAATATGATTGATCAATTTTTAGAGATATTCATGGATACTTTTTTTATCTTTGGGGAAAGTTTTAGCCAATGATTACATCACCTCATCCTAGTGTTGTAGAGTTGTGAAGAGACCAACTTGGTCTTAAGTTGGGAAAAGAGTCACTTTATGGTTACCCAAGGCATAGTCCCCACAGAGGCATAGAGGTTGATCAAGCTAAAATTAATTTGATTACACATCTGCGCCCACCTAAAACTGTCAAACAAGTCTGATCCTTTTTGGGGTATGCTGATTTTTATAGAAGATTCATCAAAGATTTCAGTAAAATTTCAAAACCTCTTTGGCACATGTTGTGCTAAGAGGTTCCTTTTATATTCAATGATGAATGTCTCACTGCTTTTAAGTTGTTGAAAGGATGTTAGACCTCTGCACTTGTCTTACAAGCCCCTGATTATTCTTTGCCATTTGAGCTGATATGCGATGCATCAGATTTTGTAATTGGTACAGTTTTGGGGCAGAGAAAGGGCAAGTTACCTTGTGTGGTTGCTTATGCAAGCAAGACAATGATTGATGCTCAGTTAAACTACACCACAACTGAGAAGGTGCTATTAGCCATTGTCTATGCATTGAAAAATTCAGATCTTATATGTTAGGATCTAGGATTATGGTGTTCACAGACCATCCAACCCTAAAATACCTTTTATCTAAAAAGGAAGCCAAACCAAGATTAATCAGATGAATCCTTCTATTACAAGAGTTTGATCTTGAGATTAAAGACAAAAAAGGGGTTGAAAATATGGTTGCAGACCACTTATCTAGGATCCTAGCTGCTGAGTTTGATGGATTGCCTATCAATGATTCATTCCCAGATGAGCAACTCTTTGTTGTCAACATGAGTGTACCCTGGTTTGCACACATAGTGAATTATCTGGCTGTAGGTAGGATCCCCCCACATTGAATTAAAATGGACAAGGATCTATTTTTCTCTCAGATCAGATATTATATGTGGGAGGGTCCATACCTTTTTAAGAACTGTGCAGGCTAGGTTGTGAGAAGGTGTGTACCTGAAAATGAATTTCACAATAGACTAACAATGTGTCATGAACAGGCTTGTGGAGGCCATTTCAGTGGAAGCAAGGCTGCTGCAAAAATACTTCAAAGTGGATTCTGTTGGCCTACTTTATTCAAAGATGCATGACAACACTATAAGGCTTGTGCAAAATGCCAGAAAATGGGAAGTATTTCTAAAAGAAATTTCATGCCTTTACAACCCATTCTTGTAGTTGAATTGTTTGACATTTGGGGGATTGACTTCATGGGTCCCTTCCCTCCTTATGGGTATAATTTTATTCTTGTGGTTGTGGACTATGTGTCCAAGTAGGTTGAAGCCATAGCCACAAGAACCAATGATCACAAAGTTGTCATTAAGTTCTTGAAAGACAATATTTTCTCTAGGTTTAGTACCCCCAGAGCTATCATTAGTGATGGAGGAAGCCATTTCTGCAATAGGTATTTTAAAATTTTGCTTACAAAGTACTCTGTGACACACAGAGTTGCCACTCCATACCACCCATAGACCAGTGGGCAAGTAGAAATTTCTAATAGAAAGATTAAATACATTCTAGAAAAAACTGTGAGAGGAGATAGGAAGGATTGATCCCTAAAGTTGACTGATACTCTTTGGGCTTATAGAACTGCCTATAAGACCCCAATAGGTATGTCTCCCTTTAGGATAGTGTATGGCAAGGCATGCCATTTACCAGTAGAATCTGAACATAAAGCCTACTGGGCTATTAAGTCATTGAATTTTGATCTGACTGCTGCTGGTATGCACAGGAGGCTGCATCTGTCAGAACTTGAAGAGCTGAGATTGGATGCCTACTCAAATGCAAGGATTTACAAAGAAAAGGCCAAATCTTTTTATGATAAACATTTGATGAGAAAGGAGTCTGTTGCAGGTAACAAGGTATGGTTTGCTCAACTCAAAGTTGAAAATTTTCCCAGGGAAGTTAAAATCTAGATGGGAGGGGCCCTCCATTGTGATTCAAGTATCCCCATCAGGAGCTGTTGAAATCATGGATCCTAAGGATGGTAGGATCATGAAAGTTAATGGTCAAAGGCTCAAAATCTGTGTTGAAAATATGGTAGAGCCTGTGGTGATCATTCACCTTCAAGAACCTCCAAAGTATGAATGTCTGTCAACATTGTACATTATGTACCATAGCTGTCATGATGTTGTTGTTTTTATTCTTTTTCTGTTTGGTTAGATCTGTAATTTTTACTTAATTTTTTCATTTCGAATAATAACTCAGTTGTACTAAGGTTAGGAAGGTCTCTAATGCATGAGAAATAAATGGAAACAAAGGAAGATTGATGAGTTTGTGTGAATGTTGACAAGTGTACTGATGTGAAGTGAGTTTGGATATAAACTGAAGCTATCGAGGGGTTGGGGGAGTAATTTGACAGGTTCTGAAAGTGATTGAGGTGATTTTGACAGGTACTGAGACTTGTCATTAGGATGAACCTAGTGTTCGATAGGAATTGAAGGTATTTACTGCAATTTCGACAGGTTCTATGTACTTGTCGAGAGGTTGAGAAACCTCTTAGAACCCTAAATGTTAAAAACTTGTAACCTATTGAGAGGTTGGATGAACCTCTCGATTTGCAATTTCTGAAGCCTGTATACCTATCGAGAGGTTTGATGAAACTCTCGAAACCTTCAGCCTAACAGTCCTGCTAATCCAAGCGGTTTTAACTGTTCGACACGTTGTTTCATCCTATCGAAACCTTCTTTCCAACCTATCGAAATCATGTTTTGCTTGTTAAAACCTATCGATAGGTTCATTCCATCCATTCAACACCTTGAGCTGAAAGTTTGGTTCCTTCTCTACCCGAGTTTCCAGTTTCTTTTTTCTTCTCCATCTCCCTGGTTCCAATTCCAAGTACCTTGTCATTGTTCCAGTTGCATCAACTTTGCAAGGCTGACATTTTGCACTTGGTTTGTGCTGTTTGGTTCTGTGTGCTACTAGTTTCGAGAAGCCCTAGTTTTATGAGTAAGTTCTTCTTCATCTCCATCCTTGTGATTTCTTAGTATTGTAGTTCTATATCTTTGGAGGATTTGTAGTGTGTGTGGTAAATTGATTGAAGAAAGGCAGATTGTTGTGGTGTTTGAGAAGTGTTGTGAGGATTTTGAGTCCCAATGGCTGAATTTGAGGGCACTTTGACCGATTTTCTTCAATCCCCTTCCCAATCCACCCTAAAATCCTCTAGGAAGTCTAGTAGGTTAGCCTCACAGCCTAAGGCCAACCCACCTACTAAGAGGAAACTAACTGTGGACAAACCCAAGAAGGCCCAAAAGGCTAAGAAAGCCTAAATTGTTGAGGAAGTTACTGAGGGATTGCCTAGAAATAACCCTAAGCCCGAGATTGAGTTACCTGTGACCTTGACAACTCCTAATGAGTTTGTGGACTCTTTAGATCTGATTCTTGAGACAGTCTTTGACCTACCTTACTTTTACTAAGGTAGAGGAGTGCAAGGAGACCTTGGCCTACTTTAAAAAGGCATCCTTGAAACCTCTTTTGACTCCATTACAAGAAAAGGTATACCCAAGATTGGTCAAATTATGATATCAAAACATCAAGGAAAAGAAGATGCCAGGGTTAACTAATCCTACCCTTCTGCTGTTGGTTGATGGCTGGGAGCTAGTAGTGGATTACCAGGACATTGGGTTGGCATTGGGAGTCCCATTTTTATATGATCCAGCTAGCAGTTTGGGAGCCCTTGACAGTGTGTCCTTTAGGAACATGGCTAGACATTTGACTCAGGGCATAGTTGGATTTGGAGAATATTTGATGAGGAGAGATTTAGACCCCAACTTGCTTTTCATTGATACAATTTTGAGAAAGAATGTATACATTAGTGGACATTAGAAGGAGAGAAGAACCCCTATAGTGGATGCCCTTTATTTCTTCTCTAAGGGCCAATTCTTTAATGCCTCTCAGCTGATATTTGAGGCCATGGTGCATGTACATGACAAGATAAAAAAGGGACAAGTGTTGCAGGGTTGCCTTACAGCAGACTCATTACTGCTCTGCTAAGGCAAGGAAAGTATGTATTGAAGAAAGATGAACCTACTGAGGGTTTGAGCCCAAAAATTTTTGGGAGGAGAGCTTGGTCCACTAGTATGACCCTGATTGGGAAGAGCAAGAAGAAGCAAGTTGAGAGTTATGAAAACGAAGCACCTCAGGTGCCCAGCTTAACACCTGCTCCTGTTATCTCTGCTGCTCCAGTAGCTAGCTCAGTGCCTTTGCCCACCTCTGCTGGTAGTAGTTCAGTGCCTCTACTCGTGGCCTCTGCATCTGTATCAGTCATCCCTACTATTGTTACCTCTGTTGTTGTCACTCCTATTCCTGTGACCTCTCCTGTCGTCAGTTCTGCCAATATCCTCCCATCCACCACCATACCTTCTATTTCTATCCCCATCCCTTCGAGCAGCTCATCCATTCCATCTACCATCACCACAATTACCCCTGTGTCAGCTCCTCCTACCACTGACCTAATATTAACCTTGTCTTCACCACCCATACAAACCACCTACCAGAGAAAAACCAAGCAAGCCACATCCCCAACCCCCCCAGCTAGCCCATCCATCCCCTTTGTAGAACCTTTAAGCCCTGAACTAGCAGCCCCACTTCCATTTGACCCAATTACTTTCATTTCACCCACTTCATCATCCCTACCTTTGGCTACTGACCCTGTTACTTTCAGTTCTCCTATCCATACTCAGGAGCTGGAACATTTCACCACTGAGGGGTATTCATCCCTAATAGATTCTTTTGTGGTAGATATTGGGCATGAATACTCCCCTTTACCTGATTCTCCACACCCTACACCTTTCCATCATGCTTCCACATCTCCTTTCCAGCCTATTATATCCATTCCACCTGTTACCCAAGCTCAAATCTTACCAGATGCCTCTGCCTAGATCCTTTCCCTTCTCACATCCATCCTAGCCCAGCTTCAAACAAACACAAAAAACCAATCTCTCATAACCACCTATCTACATACCATTCAATCCACCTTAATTCCATCTACCACAACCACTCAACCTCTTACTACTCCTACCCTTATACCCAGTCCATCACCACCACATCTTCTCCTCCATCTTTCCCTATGGTGGTCACTTCCATAGTTGGTACCACACCTTCATCTCCTCGGCTGACTCTTGTAGTAGTTACTTGCAATGCTGCTACTCAAACTGATTTTGAGGAGGAAGACTCACCCCTGCCTTTTACCCAGATTGACCTAACTGAATCATACCTCCCATTTTTACCCTTCACTTACCCTTCCACCCCACCTGAGTCAGTTGTTGAGGAGGAGCTGCCACTTTCTTTCATTTTACCATCACTTTCACAGCCTGAGCTACCCATCACCCCTTCCTCCATGGATGTTCCTCACCATTAGGCTATTGTCCCATATGGATCCAACACCATTCACCTTTACCATCCCTCACCAAAGCCATAGAGACCAACCCCTATGTTGGGTAGGATATCAAAATTTTAGTGGAAGCAATCCTGGCCTTGACATAACAGGCCCATGAAGTAGAAATTGAACCTGTTTTAGAGGCTCATAGGAAAGAGGAATGGAAGCTATGACAGATGGTCCTCAACTCCCTTGACTTATACAAGGTCTACAAAGACAAATCCATCCTACTGTCCAGACTTGTTGATACCTTATCCCTCTATCCAGCTCTGAAATCTGTTGAGTCAGTTGGTATTTCCATCAAGGAGCCTGGCGCAAAGCCAAAAAAGAAAAAGAAGCTAGCTACAATCAAATCCACACCTGATGCTGTCAGTACAGAGCCAGTGAAGAAGGACAAGAATCCTTATGAAGAAAAATATGCCTGAACCCCTCCTTTTGTTTTAAGTTCAGATACTGAGTCTGATTAGGTGTAGATAGTGGGTGTGTTTAGACTACGTAGTTAAGATACTATTGTTCTAGGTAGTTTGGTTGTATATAGTTTTCTTTTTGCATTTTTTCATCTTTGTAACTATTTTGTATATAGTTCATTTTAATGAAATGTTCATTTTATGTGCCATTGTCTATATCTCTGTTGTTCATATTTATCTTACTTTGTGTAGTTTTATTTTGCTTATACCTTGCTGATTCTAGTGTTATATTTCTGAAACAGTGAAGACATTGTTCCTCATAGGTTTGGAGGTATAGCAAGGTAATTTTAACAAATTATGAGGTAGTTAAGCTAAGTGCAATGGTGTTAGTATGGTCAAAATAAATTCAGCAAAATTTCAACTGAGTGATTTTGAAAAAGGAAATTTAAAATGTAGGATAGACTGTTTAATGCTAGGATCCTTTGAAAATTCAACATTTCCATGAAAGATATCATCAAGAAATTTTTGTTATAATCAATATATAGTAAACCATTAGGGAGAGAAAAAGTAAGAACATGCCTTGAGAGTCCTAAGGAAGACCATATCCAGTGAGACCTGGCTTGTAAATTTCTATTTGAAGAGTGTTTGACATTTTTTCTGCTCTAAGGGCTATTTGAATTTAGTTCTTCTCACTAGAAGTTAGGTACTCCAAATTGAAGCAAAGTGACAGCACTCATGACATTGAAGATATGATGTAAGGTAATCCCTTGGACAGTTTGAGCTAAAAATCCTTACCCTTTGAATTGCCCTTGTATACACCATTTGAGCCTGAAAATCCCATTCTTCTTTAACAAAAATAAAAACATTTTTTGAACCTGAACCTCTTGACCTGTTTCAGTTCACCCTCAATCTAAGAATTCAGGAGGTGGAGGGAGAAGTGAGGTTAGAGGAGCAAGGTTTGATATTTGGTGGAAGGAGAAGGGAGAAAGTCAAAGAAAAACAGTGTATCAGTTGTGTAGCTGTGGCATTCCAGCCCATAAAAAAAAAATATATGAGAAAAATATAAAAGAAAAAAATACAAAAAAAAGAGAAAAACATAAAGACAAAACAAAAGAAAATGCAAAGAGAAGTCACTTCATTTGGAAATTGGAAGAAGATGAGAAGCTGATTACTTCGAATTGGAAAATATCAAAGCAGATGAAGTTGTGCTAAAATAAAGAAGGTGGGTATACTACCTCCTTACCTTATTGATTTCTCAAATTTGAATCCCTCTTTACCCTTTTATTATTTATAAGTCTCACCCATAAGCCACATTACAACCCAATAAAAAGACCTTACTGATCTGAAGTTTGATTGAACTGTCATGTGGAGATAAGGAACTGTTTAATCTATGGTGAAAAGAGTTGGAAGATTTTAGGAATTAGAGCAACTGCCTATGCTCATGCTTGCAGCCCTATTTGATGACTGTAACTGCTTTTGAGTTTGAGTGAAATTGAACACCTTTGAAATCATTTGTGAGAGTATGCCTATGAGAACATTGGGTCTGAAATTGGATTTATTTAGGCATTGTTTAAAACTGCTTCTCCAATTAATGGTAAATTACATACTGTTTTGCACATATTGTTCTCTTGATAATGTCAGATTGGTTGTGATAAGTTTGAAAAAGGATTTAGGTATTAAATTATTAAAATTTATTACTTTGAAAATTCTGAATTTGAATGAGCAAGGTATGGAATGAAGCTAAATTTGTTGGAATCCAACTTGTGACTAGTTGCACTTGATTTAATTATGTTCATATTGAAGTTTGTGGGTAACTTCACTGGAAAACCTCAGGACCCTTCACTCCTCCACTAGGGATCACCTAGGGGTTTAAAAGGCTTGATGCATATGCTAAATGCATCTGTGCTCCCAACAAAAGTGACATTTTTTGTTTTTACTTTTTCCTTTGCTCAGGGACTAGCAAAGCTTAGGTTTGGGGGTGTGTTAATCAGTGAAAAATACTATTTTTCATCTCCTAACCTAACCTTTGATAGACTTTTGAGTTGAATAATAATGTGTTTTGAGCATGTTTTATAGTTAGCAATAAATTACAGTCATAGTGAAGACATCCATCTAAAAATACCAAGAAAAGACTTGCTGGAGAGTTGCATCAATATTGAACAGATTCAACATGTGCTCATGCAGCCTAAGCAATCAGCCATCAAGAAGATTCACAAAGCCTCAAAATTCTATGACAATGGCATGTGTCCAACTGTGTACACATGGGAACAAAGCAGTAGCTGCATCTGATAAAGAATGAACCCCTAAAAAGGGCACTAAGTGTTGGACAGATGATAGTCAGCACCCCAAGCTGTGTACAAGCTGTGGAAGCAAAGAAAAGAACCTATCAAGAGGTCTGGGTGCTGAATGGAAGCTGTCGAGAGATTATTTCAACCTATCGAGAGGTTCTACTGATGAGAAATATAGAGGTCGAGAGGTTTACAACACCTATCGAATGGTTTGAACTGCTGAAGAGGATCCTGTCGAATAGTGCAAATCAACCTAGCGAAAGGTCTACTGAAGCAACCATCCTCGCGAAGTGTAGAAAGCTGAAATTATACCTATCGAGAGGTTTCCTGAACCTATCGAACAGACAAAATCAACCTAGCGAGAGGATACCTGAAGCTGCAATGAATCTCGTGAGGTTGCATCATCCTGTCGAGAGGATGGCTGAAGCTAGTGCAGCAGTTAAGCATTGAATTCATCCTGTCGAGCAGTTCAACAGAACCTGTCGAAGGCTACATTCAACCTATCGAATGGAGCAAAAAGCACGGTCATAATCTATCTAGAGGTTCTCTGAACCTCTCAAAGCACAAATTTGGAACTTCTCAGGGCAGCTGAGAATGTAGCTCACTTCAGTGCTCTGTTGCACATGGTCCGAGGCATGCTAACAACCCTTGAGGGTATTTTTAGAATGCAAATGGGTATGAATGTGAACCCTCTAACTACCTCACGTGTGCTCACCCAATTCGAATAAATTTGTGGGGGATTCTAGAAGTGAAGTCAGCCACATCAGCAGTCCAAAATAACAGAATTATTCCCTTGAATTTTGATTAGCTGAAACAGATCTGAGATAGAGGGAAAGAGTATAAATAGAGGAGAAGCCTAACAGAAGAACCATCCAGAAATTAAGAGAGGTCAGGGATCAAATTCGAATTCTTTTTCCTCCCAAAATTCCAGCCTTCTTCCCTCTTCTCCATTCTCTCTTTAGCCCAATCATGGTTGGCTAAATACTTGCAGCAGCTAGGGTGAGGTAGATCTGTAAAATTGAGAGGTTTGAGAGCTTTGTATGAGGATTAGATGATGCATAGACTGCAGATCTGAGAATAATTTATTGTAAGTTGTTTTGAATCAATAAATTGTTGGCTGTAAAGTTCATTTAAATCCATAGATCCTGTGGTTCCATTAGATTCTCAATCGAATTTATGTATTTGGGAATGCCCATTCATTTAACCTTTAGATATCTTGATAGCCATCTGAACTTCCTAGGTTTAATATTCCTGTGGATGCCTTAGCTTGTAGCCTTATATCTACAGCATCTATAGTGATTTTATTGTTCTAATTGAAGCCTTTGGATTGAAGGAAATCCCTAGGATGATCTGTGACCATTGAAGTGGACAGATCATAGCCTTAAGATCAATTCAATCCTCTGGTTTAGATTGAATTTTTTTACCTTGCATCTGTGCTTATAGCCAGATGAAGGATAACTGCAAATCAATCCCCTGCATTGCTATTTAACTAATCAATTTTCAGTGAGAGCAAATCCCAAGCTACTATTCTCTACCTTTGATTTTAATTCCCCAAAACCTTTTCTCTATTTCTTCAAATCTTTTTTCTACTCATCTCTGGATCATTTGCAGTTAGATTTATTTTTCTATAGTTTAGTTAAAAGTGACAACCCCTAAAACATCTCCTCTTTCCTTTCCTGCTTTGTTTTAAGTTAGAATAGGTTAGAGTGTCAGATCTGTTCTAGATCTGGAGATTTACTACATTCTTCAACACATTTTCCTGTGGACATACCCCTAGTTACCTGTTAAAACTTGTTGCAACAGTCCTGAATTCTTGCAGGCCTATTCCTTACCTTGGTGTCTTTTGCTGTGATTTTTCTTCTAGTTTACTATTTTTAATATCTTAATAATTACAAGGTAGGTAATATACCACGTATAGACGGGGTGAGCTAACAGTCTAAGCTCAGCAGAGGAAAGCTCAATACACTACGTGAAAATAATTAATAAACAACACTAGTCACTTCAAAATAACCACGGTTTCTGACCGTTGTAGAGAAATTAACCAATGCAACGGCTCCCGTCTGAGGTTTTGGTGATACAACGGCCCACTTTAATCACCTTTTTGCATATAAGCGGGTTCAAACCAGTGACCTCAGGCACCCAAAAATTATTTCGTGCCTAAACGAAATAAGAGCTCAAATATTGCGCCCAATTGGCCCCTAATCTTCTTTGTCTTCTTCCATCCACGCTCTCGGTCTACTCTCTCGGTCCTCTTTTACCTATAAGAAATAACAGCCAGAGCCAGAGCCTCTCTCCCTCTCTCAACCTCTCCTCCAACACGACACACCCCCCCTCTCTCTCTCTCCATTCTGCGAGGCGGGCGACTGCTGCTCCTGCTCCTCCAATCGGCGATGCTACTCACTACAAAAGCGAGGTGATTTCCTGGCCACTCACGCAGCCGACCGACTCCACGCAACCTACTCATTCCACACTCAAAGCTTCCTCTCGCTGAGCCCTAATTTCATCGCTCAGTGCTAAACTCCTCTCGCTCAGATCCTCAGATCCGGATGATCTCTCCCTCCTTCGTTGGTTTTCCAAAATCCCAAATCTATAGGACCATTGGATCTGATTCAACCATCTCAACCGATTTGAAATCTGTATGTTCGTTATTCTCACTAATCTCTTCATTTTTTTGTTTATTTATTTTTAAATCTTTAGATCTTTGTGATGCTTTTTCGAATTATGTTTGAGATCTATATTTTTTTTTGTTTGATTTCATCCACACCTTTTGATATAATATGTGTCACTGTGAAAGGGTTCTTATTATTTTATTTTTTTATATTATTGATTTGCCTATTTTTACATGGATCGATCTGCATTTATGTTGGTTTTCTTGTTCCTAATTGCTCTTTTTCTGTTATGTTTAAGATTCCGAACTAGATTTCATATATATATATATATATATATATATACATTAATCTCAAACGAATCACGAGCAGCTTTTACTAGGATTTCTGGGTAGATTTAGCATTTATAATCGTTGCTCTCTATACTGTGTTTTGGCACAGAAATTTAGGGTTTTAGAATACAGGTTTTTATTGGTATTTGCCTATCTTGTAAGATCAGACTATTTACTCAAATCCTTGTTATTACGTAGATTTTTGGGTGGATTTAAGTGGGTTTTGACCAATATAACTTGGGCTTTTAGATGTATATATGGTATTCTTGTTCTACTTCTGCTAATGTAGGGGCCCTCTGTTGATCTTGAAATGAGGGTTCTTTGTTTCTTTTTCACTAGTGTGATTTCATTTTTTTTTTTTGCTGGTAATCTCGTGTTTGGAAAATGGGAGAGATACGAACCATTTTTTCCTCGAGGTATATGTTCTTTTTCAGCTTGTTCAAATTTTTATCTGTCTTTTGCATCTGGCCAAATTCATTCTAGTTTTTTATTATTATTATTTTTTATTTGCTATACATTTTTCTCTCCTGTTCTTTATTGTTGACATCTTTATTTGGTTTATTAGATTTTGTTGATGAATAATTAGATTAGAAATGTTGTGATTTATTCCCAAAATTCGATCTTTGAATCTGTTAAGAGATGTTCGCTATTGGATTTATTTTGTTTCCTTAGGTTTTGGAGTTTTCTTATTAGAGTTGGTCTTTTAGGGGCTGGGAAATGATGAGAGATACAAAATAGGTAAGTCTGAAGCGTATGGTGTCCAACACTTCTGTTATGCTAAATAATTTGCACGCCAGTCTGATCCCAAACCCTGCTTTATCTTTTGCAAGTCGAGCTGTATGTATTTTTGCCTTTGGCATGCCAGATTTTTCATGCGTCGAGTGTTATTTGACTATTTTGTATTCATTGTGACTTTGAAACATAACAAATGAAAGAAAATCTTGATACAATCGTATCAGATGGGCTTGTTTTATTCTACCGGTGCAGTATAGGTTATAGGCTGTTAGGGTGGTCTTTTGGTTGTTTCTGTTAGTTGGAGTGAGTGTTGTCTAACATGGTTGTTGCAAGCTTGCAGCCTCTCACATGATGCTTTGAGAGTCGAATGCGAGGGTGGAATGCGAGAATATATACATATAGTGCCACATGATGCTGTTAGGGTGGTCTTTTGGTTGCTTCTGTTAGTTGGAGTGAGTGTTGTCTAGCATGGTTGTTTCAGGCTTGCAGCCTCTCACATGATGCTTTGAGAGTCGAATGCGAGACTATATACATATAGTGCCACCCCATGTGGAGCTCAGGACATTGTTGAGATCAATCCAAAATAAATTCTGATTTCATTGGTCCAGATTTGAAGCCATAAAAATAAGCAGTGGGGATGAAGTTTTGATTTTTTGTTTTTTTTCCTTTCAAGATGATATAAACACCGGCACCTTGCTTCATGTGGAACTTTGGGGCATGCTCACTAGGCTATAGTGTAGAGTTGAACTCTCACTACAAAAAAAGAGGCCGACGCCGATGACTATTATTGGAAGCCGTTGGCGTATATGACCCGGCGCCGATATATAACCCCCTGCCGTTAACTAGCCGTGAGTTTACGGACGGAAAGCCTATTTTTCCCTTAATGAAACCAATATTTTAAAAATACCACCATTCTAAAAGGCCCTTCATTCATCTATATTTTCAAGTCATGCCATTAAAGTTTATAACCATTCTAAAAGGCTCTTCATTCACCTTTATTTACAAGTCATGCCATTATAATTTACCACTATTCTAAAAGGAGTACCTTTAAATCCACCCACAAAATCTTTGAGTTCAACTACGTTGAAACACATCGACTGCATTAAATCAAATGATGGGGATTTTTTATCGTCCCAATCTTTCATGAGCTCGATCTTTAGATCATGGGTGTACCATCAGACGGTCGATTTTTTATTTCATGTGGTACACACCCCTAAAAGTGACCTTAATATCAATTTTAAGCATGCACGTGATGTTAAGGTCATTTTTCTGAAATGTGTGCCACGTGAAATAAAACATTGACCATCTGATGGTACGATCATGATCTCAAGATCCATCATATGAAAGATTGGGAGGATAAATGATCTCCATCATTCGATTCAATTCAATCAACGTGTTTCAGCGTGGGTGAACTTAAAGATTCAGTGGGTGGATTTAAAGTTACTCTTCTAAAAGGCCCTTCACTCATCCATCAGATTCAAGACTCATCAGATGGGTGATTCCCCCATTAAAGCATGCCAACGTTTGGACGAATGCTCAACCAATGGAGGATTTGTGGCAAATGATGCAATTATTCTTGAAAAGAAAACCTTCAATCTACATGTTCCATTCAAAATACTTGTCCCTCCAATTTCTTATATGATTCAAGACCCATTTTTAGGAATTGGATTGCCTAACTGCGTCTGCTTCCATCCCTCGAATCTTTGAGTTCACCCACGCTAAAACATATTGATTGCATTGAATAAGACGATGGAGATCGTTTAGGCATATCATTAGACGATCAGTGTATTATTTTGTGGCACACATCTTAGAAAAGTGACTTTAACATCATGTATACGGTTAAAATTAATTTTAAGGTTATTTATTTGGATGTGTACCACATGAAATAAAAAATCAACCATCTGATGGTGCCACCATGATCTCAAGATCCATCGTGTGAAAGGTTGGGACGATAAACAATCTCCATCGTCCGATTCAATGCAATCAACCGTCTGATGGTGCCACCATGATCTCAAGATCCATCGTGTGAATGGTTGGGACGATAAACAACCTCCATCGTCCAATTCAATGCAGTCACCTGTCTGATGGTGCCACCATGATCTCAAGATACATTGTGTGAAAGGTTGGGACGATAAATGATCTCCATTGTCCGATTCAATGTAGTCAACCGTCTAATGGTGCCACCGTGATCTCAAGATCCATCGTGTGGAAGGTTGGGACGATAAACGATCTCCATCGTCCAATTCAATACAGTCAATGTTTTTCAGCGTGGGTAAATTCAAATATTTGGAGGGTGGATTTAAACTACTCTTTTTTGTAAGTGGAGGGGTGGATTTAAAATTAATCTTACCATGTGTAGAGGGTGGCAATTTAGTAATTTAATTTTAAAAAGGATAAATATGGTATTTAGGTTATTCTTTAACGGCTGGTTAACCATTTAAAGTAATATTCGTTAAAGAGGGTGTTTTATAAACACAAAATGCTAACTCAGGGGGTTTAAAGCAAATAACTATAACTGGGGGGGTTATTTGTAATATCAACATAACTCAGGGTGGTATTTGCAAAAAGCCCTTCAATTTTCCATCCCCCATCACCCCCAACTCAGGTTGAGCCTACACCCTTCAATTTTCCCCCTATACCCTCCATTCCCCCTCTTATCCTACCCCCTCCCACCTTCTCTGCAAAATCTACCCAAACAGACCCAAAACCTGACCCCATTCCCCCACCACTTGACTTCCCTACTCTCATTCCCCATTCCCCCCCCAGGACCAAGCACACTTCACTCCTTCCACCTCCTATCTGTCAATTGCACCCAAACATCATTTCTACAGCCCTCCTTACCTCACCATCCTACATCACATGCGGGATAATGCTTACCTGAGGAAGGATGTCCTCAGGGGTATGGCCAAGCTACGCCAATCAATTGAGACCCCCCTGCTGGAGAAGATTGATGAGATGACGGAGGCCCATAGCGAGCAACTACTGAGAATCTCCTTGGGGTGAAAAAATATGGTGGAGGAATATCAAAAGACGAAAGCTTCAGCTACTTATTATCAGATTAATTGGGAGTATGAGAAATCCAATGTCGCAATGATCGCTTCTAGCAAGAATGCTTGAAAAACGACTTAACAATGCCCAGGAAATCCAAAAAATCCAAAAGGAGATCCATGAGACTGACGCCCTCAAATTTAAAGTCCAGATAGCCTCATTGGAATCTGCATTGGCCGCTGCCAGAAATGAACCTTACCACCCAACCCCACTCTTTGTTCAAGTGCCTCAGCCTGCGCTAACTACCACTCCAGCTCCAGCTGCCCAGTCTGAGGAGGCACCACCTAAGCCCCAAAAAGATAAAGGAAAAGCTCCTGCTTCACCTCCACCGGCGCAGCCACCAACTACTGAGCAGCCTCCACCTCCCAAGGCCTCTGCTGCACCTTCCCAAAAACAAACTTATCCGCAGCGGAGGAAAGTCACAGCCAAGAAGTCTGCTCCCAAAGTTGTCCCCTTAAAAATTGGCAAAGAGCTCACTGCCCTCAAGAGGCACACGCCACCCCCGAGTCCACTGGTAAAGGAAAGTCACCAGTGGTCCCCACTGCGAAACCTAAAGCTAAAGGCAAAGGAAAATCCCCTGCCTCCCCCCCTGCTAAGCGTAAAGGCAAAGCCTCTCAAGAACTCAAGGAACCAAAGGCCCCCAAGGCGCCAAAAGTAAGGGTGAGGGCACCTAAAGCTCCTACTGTGGTGAAAACACCAGCCGAGAAGAAAAAGGCAAGGGAGGAGAAGAAGAAAGAGAACAGAGCTGCCCTTAAGGCAAAGGCTAAACAGATGGGCTGGGATTTCCTTACAGATTCTGATTCAGATTAGATCCTAGCTTTTAGATTATATCTTAGGTTTTTCTTCTTGTCATTCCACTTGTAACTATTTTTATTCCACTTTAATAGCAATTCTAGTTTTCTCTATTGCTTTATTCTGTGTGTCTCTTTCTGCTTGTTTATTACTTGTGATTTTGTCTTTTTGCCATTTATGGGAGAAGAGTTTTTGGGGGGATATTTTTCTTTGAACCAGTAATCCCTGTCGCGGAGATGGAGTTTATATAAATTTGTACAATTACCTGCTTCCAGGATTGCAATGGCTCCTTCCACTTGATGTGCCATCATAAGTGTACCTCGCGAAGATCCCCAGCTCAGCTGCGCGAGAAATGTCCTTTTCTCATCACTTATTGCTCCTCGCGAGGATCTCCGTGCCCTACATTTACCTCTTTAAATACCATGCCTCTCTTTGGACATTCATTTAATGCTGCTTCTCTTTTCCAAAGAGCCAGTTGTGTATTTTCTTCTTTCCCCACACAACCCTCATTTATTGCCAAGTGTGAAAACGGGCGCAATTTCTATTCCGCCGATTCATGTTCCCTCGTCCTTCTCTTTTAAACCGGCTCTCAGTCCCTTTTCATCTCATTCCTCCTCTTCTAACCCTAGAAGTCCATACCTCCTCACACAAATGGCGGATGATAGCCCATTTGGCTTCCCAATCAAATTTTACCCCATCTGGGACGATCCCCCACCGCCTAGGGAGCCGGACCCCTTGCAATTTCTCTGGGATGAGTATGACGAGGTCATGCGGATCCTGGCCAAGGAGGAAAAGAAAAAGTAAAAAAGAGAGAAGTTAGAGGAGAAGAAAAAGAAAAAAAGGGAGAAGCGGGAGAAGAAGAAAAAGAAAAATATGGCACCACCTGCATCTCCCCCTCCATCTTCCTCCAACCCCGCATCTCCCCCTCCATCTTCCTCCAACCCTCCCCCGGCTACACCTTAACCCCCCCCCCATTTTCTCTTTTCTTTTTTCCCTTTTTTTTGTCATATTTTCTTTTTTTTAATGAAAGTTTTCTTGTAGTTCCATACTGTTCAGTTTTGCATTTTTATTTCTCTCTCTTCTTCTATATGTGTTTCTGCATGTTTCCTTGGATTCTACCATTTATTCTCCCCTCTAAACCAGTGAGGACACTGCTCCTCCTAGGTTTGGGGGTGTGGCAGATAGGTCTGCCAATAACATAGTTAACTTAAAGTGCAGCAGAATCATGTGAGTAACATAGAAATGGAGCTGTGTTCATTTAAGAATTATGACAATTAAGGAATTTAAATTTTTGTGCAGATCTTTAGACATTATAAATTTCTAAATTTTCACATTTCTATGATGAGAACACCAAGAAAACTCACTAGTATAAGCACTTAGTGAACCATTGAAGAGATAAAAAGGTAAGGACATGCTTAAAAGTTCAAAGGAAGATCATCACCAATGAGAATTGGGCCTACAAATTTTTTTATTTTAAGGAGTGATTGAGGCAAATTTCTTCTAGCTTTAAGGACTGGCTGAGTTAATGTGTTCACTAAAAGTTAGGTAACTCCAAGTTGAAACAACTGACAGCACTCATGGCACTTAGGAAAGGATCAAGGCCTTCTCTTGGACAGTTTGAGCCTAAACAGACCAAACCCTAAAGCAACTGCCCTTGTTCATACACTCTTTGAGCTTAAAAAGTCTAATTTTCTTCAAAAACACACCTGAGTACTTGTACCTGAACCTATGGATCTGATTTAACCTTACCCTCACTCTGAGAAGTCAGACGGTAAAGGAGAAAGAGTTAAAAATGGACTAGCTAGGGTCAACATTGGATGAGTGGAGAAGAATTATCTGAAGTTCTAGCAGTGTAACAACTGAGGAAAAAGGTGGCAGTTTCATAAAAAAAAAAAACAAAAAAAAAAGTAAAAACAAAAACTGCACCAGAATAAAAAGAAAACAATAATGAAGAGGAGTAAGAGAGGAATCAAGAGGAAACATTCATTGGGAAAAAATCAAACAAGAAGAGAAACTGATCACTTCAAATCTGAAGATTTCAAAGAAGATGAAAGGAGCTGAATTAAAGAAGGTGAAGTCATGAATCACCTCCTGCACCTACTGATTTCTGAATTTCAAACCCCTTTTTCAACCTTCTAATTCTTTTTATAACCCAATACCATAAGCCATATTACAGCCCAGTTAAAGCCCTTGTGATCCAAAGTTGAATGAGCTGTCATGTGGAGATAATGAGTTGTCCAATCTATGATAAAAATTTGCCAATGATGCCAGAACTTGAATGCTATGCCTATGCTCATGCTTACAGACCCATTTGGGGGATGCAACTGCTCTTGAGCTTGAGAGACAATAAAACCCGCAAAAGTTCTTTGTGAGAGTATGCCCTAGAGAGTTTTGGGTCTGATATTGAATGTATTGGGCATGACCTACAACCTAATTTTTAATTTAATGATGAACTCAGTGCTAACACACATGTATAGTTTCCCTATTGTGTACTGATTGGAAATGTTGTGCTATCGTGGGAAGTTTTTGATGCTTAAACATCTGTGCAGACAATGCATTTAAATTTCTTATATTTTTACTGATTTAGGGGTGAACTGATGCTCTATTTCTTGACAGTTGACCTGAATCTTGCACTTCTGCTAACTGTTTTATTGAGAAGTTTGTGGGTATCTTCACTGAAAACCCTTAGGAGACTTCACTCCTCCACTAGGGATCACCTAGGGGTTTAAAAGGCTTGGTACATGTGCTAAATGTATCCGTGCTCCCTACGAAAGTGGCAGTTAATTTATGTAGATTTTTAGTGTAGCTTTGCTAAGGGACTAGCAAAGATTAGGTTTGGGGGTGTGTTAAGACATGAAAAGTACCACTTTTCACCCCTCAACTTAGCCTCTGTTAAACCCTTAGCCATCTAATAAATGTGTGTTAAGTTATTTCTGTAGATAATAAACAGCAGCTACAATAAGGCCTGAACCTTGTTAAGGAGCCCACTTTTGCCCCAGAAGTCTCTCAGAAGGATGAAAACTAAACCCAGACAAGAATTGAACCTTGCGCAGCTTTCACAAGCTTTAAAGGATTCAGAAATTAAGCCTCGCGCAGTCCTCGTGAGTTTCCCAAAACTTCATTTCCAATTGCTCGCACTGTTCTCGCGCAGTTGAGTGACAGAGGGGCTTCAGAATCATACTTCGCGCAGCTCTCGCGAAGCTCAAATATAAATGCTCGCTAAGTCTCACGCAGCTCAAGAAAGCAGCTCTCAAACCTCGCGCAGTTCACTTAGATCAACTGAGGAGAGAGCTCCGTATTTAATGGCGTAGCATCGCGCGATGTAATGGATGCAAAACTTCAGAAAAACTTCTTGTGCAATTCAGAGACCAATGCACATCACGTCCTCGCAAAGATCCATTGAGAAACAAATTGCTCGCGCGATTCCCGTGCCATTCAAAAGGAAAGTGCAATCCTGTGAAGACCAGAGCAATCCAGCGAGGATTCAATGCTCTATAGCGCGACTGCTTCAGCTGTAACTAAGACAACCCCGCGACGGCTAGAATTTCAACCTAATCCAATCTCGCGAAGACTGTGCTACCACGCGATAGTCTTGGAAACCAGTGCTACCTGGCGAGGCTCTGAACTCTAACTCTCCCTCACCTCTGCAGAGGACATTCTGGGAACTTCCAGTAATTAGGGCACGCATTCCAACGCTCCAATTTTTGTGCACGTGCCCCAAGGCATCCAAGGGACAATAGTAGGCCATGTGGCATCGTTAAAATTAGGGTTTCCTAACCCTCATGCGCCGTCAAACTAGCTGCTATATAAACCTAAGCATGGTTTAGGTTTAGGGGACCCCCTCTTAGAATAGAATTTTGTCTATCTTCTTCTTGCATTAGCTGTAGATCTTCAGTAAGATTTAGGTAGTTTTTTTTTTTTTTTTTTTTTCTCCATAGCCCAGCACTTGCTGGCTATGCCTCTGTATGCTTATGTGGTTTAGATTTACTGAAATTTCATGATTGGGTGTTTTACATGTATGAGATTGAAGTTTGAGATTGAGTTGTTCTGTATAAGGCTGCTACCTTGAGATCCTCCATTGCAAGGTCGTATTATAAGCAATGGAGGACTGTTTCTAAAGATCTATTCAGATCCAAGTGACTTGTGTGTCTGGGCTAACATGCTCCTATACAAGCCTAGCCCCACCACAGGACCCACTAGATCTGAATCCCCATGGAAGGAATGTGTTTGTAGCCTTGTGAACATGGTGGTGACAACAATGTTTCTTGTTCTGTTTTGGACCTCTGTGAGGAGGATAGTCTCTGGGATAATCTGTGACCATTTAAGTGGACAGGTTATAGTCTTAGGGTGAGGCCAATCCACAGATCCAAGACAAATTCTTCTTCTTTACACTTGTGCTTGTAGCCCTGTGAGAGATTGTACAGAGACCTGGTTTGTATAGACCCGCCATCAGATGGCAGACCTGGTTTAGTTATAGAGATTGTAGGCTTGAGACTGGATCACTGCAGTCTCTCTAAAGCAGTGGACAGCTGGATCTAAGGTTGCACTCAAACTCTTGCTGGTTCTATGTGTCTGGGCTAACATGCTCCCATACAGGCCTAACCCCACACATAGCACTTTAGAGGTTGAGGTTCCCAATGGATTCTTGTGCTTATAGCCTGGATGAAGTAGTGCCTATAATGATAAACTTGTTCTGACCCATCTCTGGACTGTGGTTCCCCAATTGGATAGTCTGTGACCATTTAAGTGGACAGGTTATAGCCATAAAGGGATTGGATCATGGCATAGAGATGAGTTGGATTCTTTCCCTTCAGTGATGATAATGTAGCTATTGGACAGGACTTCTATAGCAGCAGATCTGAATTTGAGTCATGAAACCCATAAGATCTGAACCTAATAGCATACTTCTCACCCTTTTATATTTATTTTCTCACTCCATCTTCTTTCTTAACCCTTTCTATAGTGTAGACATTAGGATACCTTAGAATTTAGATTTTAGTGACCCTAAACCCTTCCCGATCGATAACCGAAGCCCCTACCCTAGAGCCTTTGGCAAAGACCGGTAAATCAGAGTCATATTTAGCACTTCGGTGCTCAAAATATTGATTTAATGGTTTCTCGGGTCACCAAAAGCTCCGAGTGGCGACTCTACATTTTATTCCACCATGAGCGCATCGCCGCGACAGGTTCGAGAGGATCCATGGTCGCATAGTTGTGATGATCCCGTGTCGCCTTTACGGGCTGGCGTCCATAGGTAGAATATGATTGCGATAATGAAAAAGCTTAAGTAGGCTCGCCAAACGGCTTAGCCGTGTCAAATGCGCTAGTAAGCCCGCCAATCGGTTAAGGCATGTAAATAATGAAAAAGTAAATGAAAGTAAAGACAATGCTCAAGTAGGCCCGCCAATTGGCTTAGGCTCTTAAATGACGGAAAGTAGGGGTAAGTAAAAATTGACGGAATCGTAGGGGTGAGTATGAAAGAAAAAAATAAAAAATAAAATGTGTTAGTAAAAATGAATAAAAATAACAAAAGAGGCCAAACATTAAGGGGAAGCTCTACTAGCTACTCCCCAGCATAGTCGCCATCTGTGCAACCATGAATTTTTATCGATTTGTGACGATGATGCGCTAGTGATATGTGCAACCGTGGGATTTTTGACGATCCCGTCACGGTGATGCACTCGCTTGCAAAAATATAGAGTCGCCACTTGGAGCTTTGGTGTCCCAAGATACCTATATCATTTTCATAAGCACCAAAGTGCTACAAATATGACTCTGAATCCGATCCACACCAAAGGCTCTTGGGTAGGAGCTTCGGTTATCGATCGGGAAAGTATTAGGCACCCGATCAACCCGCTTAACGTGGTCTCTACTAATGGCCAAAATAAAAATAAAGTAAAAGAAATGAAAATGGCTTTCTCTTGCCTAAATGGGCCTTAAATCCTATTTGTGCCCCTCCGTTCCTACCAAAAATTCGACGGCGTAACAACACAAATGGGAGGATGGGAAAAGCTAAGGAAGAGATAGGAGAAGAAAGGGGAGAGCCGGAGCCCTCGGGCCCTTGTAGCACCATAGGAGAGCCCTGCGTTGGCTTGCTTGGATGAGCTTTTAAAGGCTTGAATGGTAGAGAATGGGGTTCCAACTCCTAAGGCTTGGTAGCTAAGAGGTGGAGAAGGAAGGCCAAGGGGTAGCACACACCTAACCTAGAGGTTTTTGATGAAATGTAAGGCTTCAAGGAAGATTTATGGATTCTGGAATTTGTATGGGAAGTGTGCACCAAAGGGAGAAAGATCTTCTCACTTTAAGCTCTTTCTCTCTTAGGTCAAAATTCTCAACCTTTAATCCAAGGGGGGGGGGCTCTATTTATAGGAAATGGGTGGATTAGAGGCTACTTAGATACTAATTAGGTTTAGCAATTAGGTAATTTATAATCTAAGGTTTCCTAGGATTTTAAGAGCTTGGAAAGGTGTGAAGGTGGTTATAATGGTGGATGATAGGGTGGGGCCTTAAGTCACTTAAGGGATTATAAATAGGGTGAAAAGGGGTGCAGCAGAACTAACAAAACACACCCCAAAGACTTAGGTGGTCAACAAGTCAAACCCCACTCACAAATTTTAAGGTAAAAACTCAGGGTCACTATTCATATGCACAGTAAAATAATTCTGTACAGTAGCCTGGAAGTTGGCTTCGTGAGGGGTGGGGTCTACTTTAATACTGGCGCAACTATTAGTTATGCCAGACTTAAATCCTGGGAAAGTGGCTTGGAGCAACTAATAGTTGTGCCAGGCTAAATTGTAATTGGTGCAACTATTAGTTGTGCCAAATCCCTAGGGGGGGCAATTGAAATTACCTTTTTCCCTCCGGGTTTAGACCACCATATCTGTTGATGTACAACTTCGATTGGGGCGATTCCTAGACCGTTGGAAAGTTGACAACTTTTACTTTTCGATGGTATGAGATTCGATCGTAGTAGAAGGCCATAGTTAATCCTGGTGCACCACTCTTCATCCATTGCCCGGGAAGGTTAGGTTTTAGGGTTCAAATGGGTTCTAAGGGTCGGGATTGGTTTCTAAAGGTTCGGGGTAAGTTCCTAAGGGATCTAGGGTGATTCCTAAGGGTTCCATACATGCCATCAAAAGCTTGGAAATGCACCTCTCTCAAAATGTGTTTCGATTAGGCCTTGGGCTAAATTTGAGTGTCTATAGATGCCCCTCTTTGATATCCGATCACTAATGATCGAATGTCAAAGAAAAGAGACATCCGAAGAGGCCCAAGGCATTACTGACGGGTCCGATACATTCATAACAAACTTCAAACATTAGATGAGTAACATGTTGAGAAAATAAAAGCCCTGGATGCCAGGCTAAGCATTCATTTCTCAAGGTAATCGGTCCCCAAGTGCTTAGCGACATTACTGGGCATAACCAAGGAGGAACGAGTTGTGAAAGCCTTGTATGCCAGGCCAAACATTCGCTTCTTGAGATGATTTGAAGGTATTTGATGTTTAAGATTCATTATAAATGCAACAGCTTCGTAAGTAAGAGGGGTGATCGACCCACATTCAAAGATAGGCGCAACGCAAACATACACAAGGCTCCACAGTTTACGTCCAATCCTATGAGGCATTTGATTGCCCCATTTGACTAGTCACGGGTACCCCTGCTTGAAGCAGGGTTCAGAATCTTTGGGCGAACCCATCAATCCCAAAGTTTATTTAGCATGACTACCCGAGCGAAGTGAATAGATATCGCAACGTTTTTTGGGAAGACGTGCTATTTTCGAAGATGTGCCCCGGATCAACACGACCTAGAGCATCTAGCTTCAACTATCTTGAACAGATCCAACCAAACATTGGGCATCTCTCAAAAGGGACATCCAATCCTTGTTTCTGTCAACAATAATCATAAACATCATTTAACTATGCATAAACATGCACCCATTAAGGGCGATAAGCAATAAAAGCGATGAAAGCCCTGACCCGAACCTGTCCGGGTACAATTTACAGGAACAAACGACCATCATACCGATACCTAGACGCATGGCGTACACTTTACAGGGATACCGCTGCCAATACATGTTTTAAGCCTGCAGAAAATAAAGGGGAAATGAACCCTTCTGGATACGTGGTTGTACATAGTTTGATTGATACGTAGTTTCATTCTTAACAGGTTAGTTTCAACCAACAATTGACCTTTCTTCAAGGAATCTGAAGCTTAAGACACTCAAGTTCATATGAATCCAAGAATAGAGTGCTTAGCTCGAAGAATTAGTAGTGGAGTCAACCCGATCACAACACTGACCGTTTGATCGGGATTGACGCCGTTGCTCCTACTTTGACGTAGGATCCAAAGATTCAGGGCAAACCCTAGACTTGGGACTTTAATATGGCACAACTACACTGCTGATAAAACATTGACATTTTACCGCATTATGCATGTGCGTAATCTATGGGAAACACAAATAGGTTTTTATTTTATCTTCCTGATTTTTCTGTCATTTTATGTGATTTTTTGGATTTTCAAAGTTATCATTTTTATGTGAATCTTTTGGTTTTTCGAAGTTATCATTTTTTCTTCTTCTTCTTCTTTTTTTTGGAATTTTTTTAGTTTATGCGAATTACTCTGACATTTTATGCGAGTTATCCTTTTGGCTTTTATGTGGGATTTTTTTTCTTTGGGCTTTTTATGTTTTTCTATGTAAGATGGAGATGCCTATTGCTCTTGTTCCACTTTATTCTTATCACGGCTTCCTGGATAGGTCGAATGAGGATCGACACCTCACTTGGGAACACGTGCATCAGCCGTGAGTAAACAACATGAAGAGAGGGGGAAACCGGGTTGTACATCTGACCCGCACCAGGCCTAAAAACCCGGCCTCTGTGGTTGGCGCAACTATTAGTTGCGCCAGGCCAACAGGGGCCTTAAAATTTCCTGGTGTAACTAATCGTTGCGCCAAGCCAAAAGAAGGCTCAAAATTGCCTGGTGCAACTAATAGTTGCACCAAACCAAAAGGGGGCTCAAAATTGCCTGGTGCAACTATTAGTTGCGCCAGGCTTGGCTAGGGAGCAATTTAAACAGCCCGGGTTCGTGCTGTGGGGTATTGTTTTTGAAATTTTCTTTCCCCCCTTTTCCTTAAAACCGAAAAACTACCTTCTTAAGGTTCCTTTACATTACCTCTATGCGTGCTTCATTGTTGTTGCTTGCTTGTGTCGATCGATCACTGGCCTGCGCTAGATCAATGACCTCATCTTCTTCACAAGGTAACCATTAAAAACTCATTTTTCTTGTTTTTTCTTGCAAATATGATCATGATCTTGCATGTTTTGATGAGTAATGGTTTACTTTCATGGTATGTATGTTTATTGATGGTGTGTGGATGGTTTCTTATGAATGATGCCCTATTTTTGTTGTTTTGTGGGTTTTACATAATATATATACATATATATTATATTTTTTTTTGTTGTTTTTATTTGTGCATATTGAAAGGGATTTTTTAATTTTTATTTTTGCCAATAAAGTAAAAGGATTTTTTTTGTGTTTTTTTTTTGTTTTTTTATTTTTGTAAATAAAGTAAAGGAATTTTTTATTTTTTTATTTTTTTTGGTTTTATTTTGCAAATAAAGTAAAATGATTTTTTATTTTTTGGTTTTCATTTTTGCAAATAAAGTATAGGAATTTTTTTGTTTTTTTGTTTTTTACTTTTGTCAATAAAGTAAAGGGATTTTCTTGTTTTTGTTTTTATATATTTTTTTTTCAGGAACACGTAGAAATGATTGTTTGTTTCATTTTTTTTTTTAACATAAGGAAAAGAGAAGGGATTTTTGTTAGAAGCATGATGATTTGTTTGTTACTTTTATTTTCCTAAACATAAAGGAGGGATATTTTTGTAAAAGAAGGGCTTTTCACTTCTTTTTTTTTTTTTTAGAAACATAAAAGAATGATTTTATTTGATTCTAACTTCCTTTATCTTCAAAGATAGGAAGGGGAAATTTTATTATTATTTTGTTGGTTTTTTTTTTTTGAAGAAAAGTTTTTTGTTTTGTATTTTCAATCTAAAAGGGATCTCTTTTTTTGTTTGTGCATATGTATCACTTATTTATGAAAATAAGTAAAAGAGGAAAGGGCGAGCATACTTACCTTCCTTGGTAGCATAGCACATCGTGGTTCTTTATCATTGATCTGCTCTGATGTGATTGCTTTTTGTTGTCCCAGAATGTCGGGTGATGATGAGCATGTTTCTGCAGAGGGCCAGGAGGGGGGGCCCGAGGTAGTATATGGTCCACGAGGGGAGGAGTTCCTTTGGGTAGAGCGGAAAGCGGGCCCATGGCTCGAAATGCAAGGCGAGGCTGCCCGAGTTGGCCTTCTACATTAGCAGCATACTCATATTTCGAATTTCGACATAGCAGTTCAGGTAAAAGAAGGTTCAGATTTCTTTCTTTTGTGCAGCATTTATTTCTTTCTATGATCTGATGCACTTTTCTCTACTTATGCAGGCCTTGCCCTCAATTGTATTCCGCGGGGTGTGGCTTGATTTCCAAGACTTCTACCTCTATGTCCCCCCTGTAGTGAAGTTCCTGTTGGCGTAGGTGGGCTTTAGAGAGTTTCTGACCTGCCCTGCTATGAGGGCTGATGCTGCCTATCTGAAGGCCCTGATCGAACGGTTTCACCCAGAGACGATGACCTTCCATATGCCGTACGCCGAGATGACCCTAATGCCTGTTGACTGGGCAATGATTACAGGTATTAGGATGGGAGGGATGCCGATAGCCGGCCTCTCTGTGCCAAGTAGGGAGGACGTCATCCGACTGATAGGGGCCTATCCCCCTCGCGGGCAGACACATGGTACCGAGGTCAAGATGACCTGGCTTACTGCGCTTTACACGACCGACGAGTTGGTGGACCTGGGGCAGCCAGACAGGGTGCTTTATATTACGCCCGAGCGGGCGATCGTCCTGGCCCACATTACTCTTCTGATCCTGCTGGGTAAGACCCTTTTTACCAATGCGAGCGGTGGCCGAGTCAGCCTAGCGTTGCTGGGCGTCATGGATAATTGGGGTGGCGTCCATACATATGACTGGGGCAGGGCTGGGTACGCATGGCTGATGTATAACTTAGCTCGGGTCACGACTGGGCATTCCAAATCTGTCGTTAGTTTTTGGGCTGCCTTGGAGGTAATCCCTCACTCTTTCATTTTCGCCATTTTCCTTGAATGATCTTTACATGGTACTGACCTGCTCTTGTGTACTGCTCTTTTCAGGTATGGGGATACCATCATTTTCACCCTGGGCGCCCGCTTCTTCACTTAGAGGAACTTACTTACCCTCTTCTTAGCAACTGGAACCAAGCCCAGCGCCGTGATGTGGGCATGAAGCACCTGGAGATGGGTTTAAGGTCCCAAATTGACCTGATGGTTCCTGAGTAGGTAAAGCCCCTCTTAACAACTTGGTTTACCCATGCTTGGAAATCCTTCTTAATTAGTATACTACCTATTTAATTGACTGACCACTTTTAGACTTGGACAGATCCTCCACGATCCATATCTCGCTTCCCCCTTCTGGGATCGGGCTGCCGTAGGCCCCTCTCACCTATTTAACAACCGTCGTGTTGTTTTCTTTTATGGGGCATGGGCCAAGGCTTACTATTAGGGAGAGCGGGTGGTGCACCAGTACCGGGGCTACTATGCCATTCCCGTGGACCCTCCTGCGGATGTTTGGAATCCTGTCAGCAGCGTTGAGGAACTCACGGCGGCCCTCCTCAACAATGGGCTCCCTATCCATGCTCTTCATGTGCCCAGAGACTATCACACTTGGTACGAGTGCCTGCCATATCGGTTTATCCTGCCACAATTTGTACCTAGTGTCAATTTCTTTGCATTTGGCGGCCCGCGTGGACTGGTAATTACCTTTTCCTCTTTAGATTAGTCTCTTTTTGTTCTATCTCGGCCTCTGTTCTTTCTGAACTGATTTTTATTTTGTTTATAGTTTGCTCCAGGGGACGGCGCTGATGATGAAGGCGGGACGGCAGCGGGTACAGTTGATACTTCAGGGGCAGGACCTTCTAGCGTTGACCCTTCTGGTGCGGGTCCTTTCGGCGAGGGTTCTTCCGGTGAGGGTTCTTCCGGTGTTGGTCCATCGGGTATTTCTCAGGCTGGTGCCCTTGGGGGCGATCCGACCATGGTCTACGGGACCTTTCGACGCCTTAATGGCAGTTTCCTCTCGAGTGTGTGTGCCGTCATGGATAGGCAGGCACGTCTCTCTGCTGAAGCGGCCTGTGTCCCTCCTCCTGAGGTGATTCTCGGGGTAAGTCTTCTGACGACCCATATCTTTCTTATTTCGACCTCCTTTTGCACATGTTTTTATGATTGTCCTGATAGCTAACATTGTATCTTTCTGAATATAGAACTTTGACTCAGCTATGGTGGAGTATGTGGCGTATCATCATAACCTCACGGAGCTTCGGGATGTGGAGATGGTGAGTGTTCTGCTGCTCTGCTCTCCCTGTGGGTTTCAACTCTTCCCCCCTTTTGTGTGTGTCCCCTGATTGGTCCTGATCTTTGTTTTTGGCCATGACTTGTAGCGTGCACACGCCAAAGAGTCGCGATCTTTGCTTAGCCGGATTTCTCAAGCCTAGTCCTGAGTGGGGAATATGCGGACTTACCAGGGATCCGCTCGTCGTCGGAAGAAATCAAAGGGCGTGGACAAGGAATAGGCCTTAGCTTCTATTTTTTAAACAATAGTACTGTTATTCACTGAAAAGTACCACTTTTCACCTCTTAACCTAGCCTTTGATAGACCTTAAAGCAGACTAATAATCATTTGTTAAGTGTGTTTTGTAGTTAGCAATAATCTATGCAGCTTAATACAAAATCCATCCTTTTTTGCCTAAAGAAGAGGAAGAAGACATGCAAAGATGACAGCTGAGCCAAAGCCTAATGGAACACCCTGGTAGTGCTCACCATGGTGACTCATTTGCTGGTCATCATTGACCAAAAGCCCAATAGATGGATGAAGTTGGCTGAGAATGGAGAAACTGCAACAACAGTAAGTGCAATGCATTAGAGCATAGAAAGACAGATCTCGCAGAGTTGAGAAGCTCCCTCACGAAGCTAAGGATGCAGTGGAAGATGCCCTCACGTAGATTGGACTCGTAGTTAAGAGGAGAGCTGTAAAGACATCGCGAAGATCTCGCGGATTAAAATCCTCAGAATTTATGGTCGTGAAGCTCTCACGGAGATCAAGCCTTAAAGCAGTCGCGTGAAGAACATAGCGAGTACATGTGTGTACTGAACAAAATTCCACCTCGCAGAGTTCGTGCGTGGCCTTGGAAGAGAGACACCTAGAATTCTCCTCGCACAGATCTTGTGCACTTTAAAGCTTTACCAATTACTATGCGAGCGCAGGAGCATACCTATGCGAGTACCCAGTGAGAGGGAGCTTTTAAAGCTCTACTATGTGAGAAGTCTAGGAACTCCAGATCATCTCCGTGATAGAATTACAGCGCAAAGGAACTACGCGATTAACTGAAGATTCACTGCGCGAGTGAGCACTTCCCACTATCCAAAAGCTACTCCGCGAAGGCTTTGCAATTGTGCGAATGAATGAATGGATATGCCAGCCACGCGAAGCATGGGCTCCCCACTTCTCAGTTTTAACTCAAGGACCTTTCGAGAATTTCCCAAGGCTAGGGCACACTTCTCGAGGCACGAATTTTGAGGCGCATGTCTCAAGGCATTCAAGGGTTGTAACAGTGTCACGTCTGCTGAAAAAATTAGGGTTAATCTCTTTAGAGCCAAGGCCGTATGGATAGAGTATATAAGCTACACTTAGAGTTTAGTTTTAGCATCGACCCTTCTTTTCATCCTCTATCGGTTGAGAGCTTCAGAAGGCTTGGGTTAGGGTTTGATCACCTCTTTTTCCCACTTTTCTTCTCCCTTAGCCCAACACTTGCTGACTAATCCCCCTGTAAGTAGTTAGGTTTAGTTTATTTCAGTTTATAATAGGTTTTATATACATTGGGATTTTTTATGGGCAGTGTACAGGCTACAGCCTGGAGGCAGTTCATTATAAGTTTCACTGTTATTAATGGATTATTATTTTAATGATTAATTGAATCTAAAGATCTTATGGTTTCTTTAGATGTCTATAGGATCCATGTATTTGGGACGAGCCCATTCAGTTTCCAGTAGATCTATTGTTTACCATCTAATTTCCCTTGGTTTTATAGTCCCATGGAAAGTAATCCTAGATCTGTAGTGAGATCTGGAGAGCTCGGAGGCCTATGGACCATAGTGGTTGCAACAATTTTCATATTTTTTCTCAGACCTCTGTGGTATGGACAGACCAATGGGATACCCTGTGACCATTTGAGTGGATAGAGTATATCCCTAAGGTGGTGTCCAGTCACATGTTTGAGAAAGATTCTTCTCCCCTGCACATGAGCTTCTAGAGCCTTATGAGGAGATTTGTATAGGAACTGGCTCCCCTTTGTTTTACCTAGCCGATATCAGATGTTAGATCTGATGTCCTTGTAGTAGTTGCAGCTTGAGGCTGAGTCATTGCGGGCCTTTTTTAGCAATGATCAGCTAGATTTAGAGCCTTATTCAACCTATTATATGGTCCTTTTTGTGGGCACCAGTGAGCCGTTGGCCTTGGCAAAGCACTTAGGATTTTATGGGTTGGAATACTTATGGATGTCAGTCAGATCTGTGCGCAGATATGGGGAGCTTGTAGGACTGGCATTACATAGTGCTGTAATAGTATTCATGGCTTGGTCTGGTCCAGTGGTTGGGGAAATGATCAGTCCACTCATCTGGGTTAGATTAGCAACTTCTAGCTTGATCAATGGGATTTGACAAACTCTATAGAATAAGCTGTGACCATTTGAGTGGACAACCTATAGCCTTAAGAGCACCCCAAATGGCATGGGTTAAGTTGGACACTTCTACCTTGTTGAGGCTTTTGATAGTGTCTCAGCAAGGAGCACTGCAGAGACAGACTAAATCTGAGTTACATTACTGCTTTAACTCTAAACTTAACCTGCTTACTTCTCACCAATTTTTATATTTTATTTTAGAACATACCATCACCATCTTCTTCTTAATCCTTTGTTTAGGATAGGGCTACATTTTATTTTTCTATTATTAGGATTAATTTAATGTAGTCATGACACCCAGCTCGCTTTTTTTAGGATTGTCAGATCTGTAGCCAGATCTGGAGGCTTACTATTATAGCCCATTTTGGGTTCTAGATCAATTTCTCTGTGGGACAAACTCTTACTTATCAAAACTTGCTACAACAGGCCCTGTATCTTCAAGGTCTAGGATTATGTTAGTTGTGCTGAATCCATTCTTTTGTTTTACTTTGTTTTTAAATTTATTTTCACGAAACAATCAATAAACAACACCAATAGTCACACACAAGTTTTTAGCACTGCTGTCGGGGAAATTGATCTTTTTAGAAGACCTGAGTTGTACTATAATTTAGATTTCTAAATTCTTTGTAGCTGTACCTAAACTATAATAAAAGTATTACTAATTCTTTGTGAAATTTTGCAGAAATGGAGAGCAGAAGAAGGGAAAAGTTAGAGCTACAGTTGGAGTGAAGCTAGCTCTGTTTGCACTTTTTTCCCCTAAATCTCAGTCCATTTATGTTTACTTCCCTGTTATTTATTTAGTGTAAATCTATGTAGTTATTAATTTTTGTTTGAAATATTCTTTGTGTGTGCTTGTGATCATTTTCTGTACTTACTATGAGTGTGAGTATATGCATGGTAGGTCTTTAAACCTTGAGCTAGAACTTCCAAATCTAGAGGTTGAAAGGATCCTTAGACCTAGACGCATCCCACAGGGCCCTGCTATTAAAACTGAACCAGCTATCATGGCTAAAAGGAAGAGAACATTAAAGGAGTACAATGCACCTAGGGAGTATACCTCTCTTCTGCATTCAATTCCCCTATGTTGAAGGGAATTATGAGATTAAATCCTCCACCATCAATATGCTGCCTTCGTTTTATGAACTTAGTAAAGAAGATCCTTACAAGCATATAGACCAATTTTTAGCACTTTGCACTACCTTCAATATTGTTGGCTTGAGACCTAAGGCCACCAAACTGAAGCTTTTTCCTTTCTCACTAAAGGAGAAAGCCAGCACATGGCTATCAAAGCTCCCAGCCAACAGCATACAGTCATGGAATGACCTTCAAACCAAATTCCTGGCCAAATTCTTTCCCATGAACAAAACCAGCCAGATGAGGACAAATATTTTGTCATTCACTCAGTTCTCAACTGAGGATTTTTGTGAAGCTTGAGAAAGATTCCAGAAGATGTTAAAACAATGCCCCCACCACCAAATCCTAATGTGGCAGCTTATCCAAGTATTTTATCAAGGAATTAATTCCAAGAGTAGGGATATGGTGGATGCTTCCTGTGGTGGTAGTTACCTCCACAAGACAGCTGAGGAAGCTTGGAAGCTGTTTGACATTATAGGGAAAAATTCCATGCAGCAGGAGTCTCTGCTACGTAATGATAGCCAGACTCCAGCTAAGATGGTAAAAGAGGTCACCCCTAGAGGTGGAATATTTGAAGTGAAGGTGCAAGGTGATCTAGAGAGGAAGGTGGACAACGTGAGCTTGAAGTTTGATAAATTGATGAATGTGATGCAGTCCCGGATGGTTACACAGGTGGAGGAGGCATGTCTGATATGCCAATCTCCCACACATTCTATTAATGATTGTCCATCTGTCACCTAGTTTTCAAATTTTGTTATGGAGAAAGCCAATGCTGCTCAAACTTTTGGGCAGCAGCCTGCTGGGTATTCTTGGAGGAACCACCCAAATCTAAGGTGGAGACAAGATTCATATCCTCAACCTCAGCAGTAGCAAATGATAGCTCCTTACAGACTCCAACATCAGTTTAATCAAGGTTACCCACCAAGGTAAAATTTTCTGTTACCTGCCCCACCGTCCAACCAATTGGCCTTGCCCACACAACAGCCCAGATCCTCTTCATTTGAAGAGCAAATGCTGGCTTCAATGCAAAATTTGGAGAGCTTGGTGCAGACTGTCAATTCTCTTGGACAGAGCATCAAGAAGATTGAGGACCAGCTAGGCTAGATTTGTAATGCTTTGAATAGGAGGGAGGAAGGAAAATTGCCTAGTCAACCCCTGACAAATCCGAAGGGTTAGTATATGATTGGTAATGCATCCTCTACTCAGGAGGAAGCTAGTTCCTAGTGAGCAAAAGGTTGGTAATAAGTGTATAATATGTATAAAAATTATGTTTTGATTTGTGTTCGTTAGAGTTCTGTCTGTTGTGTTTTCTTGAGTTTGTTGGATTGCTTATGTTGCTTTGCCTGTGTTTATGTTTTGTGATTGAATACATTTGCATATTTTTCATCTGATTCTGCTGTGTATTTGTTGACGAATGGTTGAGGTACCCTTATCATAACATGCATGAAGTTGAGCTGAAAATAATTTATTTTTTTTTGGAGTCTGCAATGTTGATGATTTGATGTGTGAAAATGAGCACATATTTTTCATGTTTGAATGAAGTACCTCTCAAAGGGTTGGTGTTCATGCATAGTGGTTGGGTTCACCACAACAGGGATGCACCAACCAATGTGTTGCACTGAGCTGAAGGAGTTTAGGTTGTGAAGAAATGTTGTCTCGCAGATCTAGAAGGCTTTATTGTGTTGCACGAGCCATCTCTTGGCTTGCTTGCGTGCTAAAACACCTGAGCAATGGCTGTAAAAGTGCCTCACGGAGTTACTTTCTGCTCCACGAGCCCACTCTGAGCGTAAAATATGCCATGTGTAATGTTCCGCGCAACTGCTGCGTGAGGTATTAATTCTGGAAGGTAATAGCCCTCGTTCACCAGAGCCACTGAGTCAAATCCGTGAATTTTAATGTGAGGCAGGTTGTTCTTCTGCGTGACAGAACGTCTCGCAGTTTTAAACTGACGTCCCTTTCCTCTCCTTTCTTCTCTACTTTGTAATCCACACCACCTCAGGCATTTTCCTCTCATCATATTGTTCCCTAGCTACTCCTGATAACTTCGAGCAAGGTTTGGGGGGATTTTAGCCACTGTGCACAATTTTAGGTGGAACTCTAGCTCTCAACTGGTATGCTCTCCATTTCTTTCTCTGCCATGTGTTTGATTTATTTAAAAGAAGAGAAGAAGGGGAAATTTTGAAGCTTCTGTACTTACTCAGTGTGATTGGCATTTTCTCAGAGTTGTGAGCCCAAAATTTGAAAATCTGAGCACGTATGGCCACGGTTTTAAAATTTTTAGATACCCTCACTGCGATGCTGAACTAGTCTGCCAGTGGCAGCCCTATGGCCACTAGAAAATCCGCAAGGATTGCAGAGGCCTTCACATTGGAGACCTCTGAGGTACCCTCACCTGTTGTTGAGCCCACCAATACAAAAGAAAAGAAGAAATCTGCCCCAAGGAAGAGGGGCCGAGAGCACCCACCGCCTAAGAGCCCTGAAATATCAAAGAAGAAATAGAAAAAGGGCAAAGCTGTGGCCCCTGAGGTAAAGTGACCACTGAATGCCTCAGGGTCTTTTCTGACTTTGTGCAAGCAATCCAGCTGGAGGCTGAAACCATTTTCGACAAAGTCTATTTTGAGGAGCTACCTGAGACTTCTGCCTCCATTGAATATCTGACAAAGGCATCTCTGCTGCCCCTGTTGAGGCCCTCAATGCAGCTGGTTTTTCCAAGATTAGTAAGATTATTTTATCAGAATATGAAGTTAAAAACTGGTGATGATGGGTACCCAACACTGCTGGTATTAATTGATGATTTCGAGATGTTGTTCAACCAGGCAGACATTGCAAGGATACTAGGGATACTAGCCAAGTATAACCCTGAGTGGGGCTTGGGTCCTCCTTTGACTGCCAACATTACTGAGATAGCCAGGGAGTTAACTGGAGGGATCACTACCTCAGGTGACTCAATCAGAAAGAGGGATTTTCACCCCAACCTCAGGCTAGTGGATGTTGTGTTGCAGAAAAACGTGTATTGCTCTAGGCATGTGCAAGAGAGGAGGTACCCCATAGCTGATGCCCTCTTCTCATTTCATAGAAACCACAACTTGGATGTAGCCAAGTTAGTTTTTTAGGGGATTAAAGATTTATGCGAGAAGGTGAAAATAATGAAGAAACCTCATGCCCTTCTGATCGGTGCTGAAATATGACTATATTTCATACCTTAAACCCTACACTTAGCAGTTCGATGAAAGTATTTGATGGCAGTTGTGAAGTTTTGATGTTAACAGGTGTTCCTAAACCTTGGATCTTCCAAGTGCATAAAAGAAAGAAATTAGAGGTTACAAAAGAACTATGGACACAAAGGTTTAAAGAAGCACTGAAATCTGTGAAGGGAATCAAACTCCATCAAGGGAAAGAAAGATATTGAACCCCGCGAAGCGCATAAAATCTAACCCAGCGAGCACCTGAGTTCTTAAAGTACAATCAACCTCGCGACAAGGAAAGTCTCCTTATCCAGTCAACCACGCGAAGAGCAGAAAACCAACCTAGCGACTGTTGCTGCTGAGGGCATATTGGAGATTTCACCAAAAAGGGCATTTACTTCCAACTAGTGTCAATCGATTGAGACATGAATTTCAATCGATTGAGACAAAAAGGCAAAAGTGTCTTAAAGGAGGTTAAATTCAAAGTTCAATCGATTGAGATCTAAGCCTCAATCGATTGAGGCAATTATTCAAAGTTCAATCGATTGAGATCTAAGCCTCAATCGATTGAGGCAACTAGGGTTAGTTTGAATCGGCTATTATAAATAAGAGGCCCACGGCTTTGTAATGAGAGAGGAGTTTTTTTTTGGAATATAGGAGAGTTTTTAGTGTAGGGTTATCTTCCGAGAGCTTTTACTTTTTAATTTTAGTTTAGTTTTTAGTTTAGATTTTTTTGTAAAGAGACTTGCTTAGAACATATTTTTATTTTTAGTTTTCTTTTCTCTTGGGAATGGACTTGAATGAAATTGAAGATCTTGCACCAAGGATGAGTGGCTAAAAGCTGTAGATCGGGGAAGATGCGATCCCCAGATAAGTACCCATATTTTATGTTTAATGCCATAGTATAATATTGTCATCATCAAATTATTTTTCTCAAAGTTTGTGATTATGTTTATGTTGTTTTGATCTAAACATCATGAGATACGCTATGCTTTTAGCATGATTCATACCGCAATGTTAGGCTGAGTCATCGTTTTTAGATAGGGTATGCCGGGTTAATGATCACGCTTAATTACTAGTCATGTTTCTCTTAGAATGATGGTGTGTTTGATGTTAATAAAATTGTGGGTTTAAAAATAGAAAAGGGTATAAATCTGGGGTAGCAAATTCCTTGATCTTGTTTTTAAAATTTGTTCTTAAATTTCTCATTACAAAATTTTTAGATTAATTTATTTTCTTTCTTGCAATTAGAAAAGTGTTAATTTTTGGTAAAAATTAAATCTGCCCCTTGGTACTTCCTCGGGGATATTTTCTAAATCTCTTAGGAAGAATTGATTAAAATTTCAGATTTCCCTGTGGGTTCGACACCCTTGTTCTTGCCTTACTAGAACAGATCTTGTACACTTGCAAGGGTTTATTTAAAATCGATCACCTTCCCTACTGCAGATTGATTACTACATTGATGAAGTGGGGGAAGTATCCATTTAAAAGGGAGGAGGAGACTGTGGCACTGAACCCCAAACAGAGTGGGAAGAAACAGTGGGGAATCAGTGGCACCATGATAGAGAAAAAGAAGAAGAAGAGGGAGGAGTTATTGAGAGAAGCAACCCCAACCATTCATGAAGTAACTGCTACTGCTGATGCTGCTATATCCTCCACCTCACTTGTGCCAGCCAGCACAACACTCACCTCCACCATTACCTCTACCTCCATGCTAGCTCCACCTTTAACCCAGACATCACAGCTCATCACAAGCCCACTACCCTTACTTGACCCTATATCACCAACCACCATAGCCACAGCCACCCTACCTATTTCTACCCCCCTACCTATTTTTCCATCCCACCCTAGCCCGCCTATCAAGACCCAATACCAAAAGAAAAAGAAAACTATCAAAACTCCTACTACACCCCATCCCACTTATCACTCTCGAACCATTCCAATCCCTGAAACCACAACCATTCTAGACCCATACTCACACCTTATGAACCTGAAACCCATATCTTTGAAGTTCCACATTTTTCCATTGAGACTTCCCCACCTTTTGTACCTATCACTGGTGAGCCTGTAGACTAATTCATTCCCTTCTCCCATGCCACGAAGCCATTTTCAGGAGAGGAATTTTCTACTATGATGTCCACTATCCTAGGAGACATCAACCTTGAGTATACCCCTCTCAGACTCACCTCACCCTTCACACTTCACCCCTCCACATCATCCATCACCCCAGGCCACTACCCTCACACATAGATCCACTTCTCCCTTTCAACATGTTCCCCCTACCTAACCCACAACCACTACCATACCTGACCTCTTGCCCCAAATCCTACACCTCTTACTCTCTCTACTATCCCAAATGTTGGCTAACACCCAAAATCAGGCCTTCATTGAGACACACATTCAATCCCTAACCTCCACTCTCCAAAACCAGGCCTACCTAGAAACCTGCCTTCAAGCCATCCAATCAACTTTGGCTACCTTACCCCAACCCTTATCCTTAGCAGCCACCACACCCCCTCCTACTCACACTGAAGCCTCTACATTAACCGACCCAAATATTCCCCCTATTGTAGCCACCTCCAATGCTGCAATAGATGTGGATGACCTAATACCCACCTCTTCTAAGTCAATCCAAACAGAACCAGACCTGGAACCCCAACCGGAGCTTCAATCTATAATTTCCCAACCCACTCCTTTTTCATTCCTGGCTGGCCCTTCTTCAAGTGAGGACCAGCCTTTGATTCCTGCCTTTTCTTTTTCCATCCCCCCTACTCCACCCTCCTTCATGCAATGAAATCCAATCCTTACATAAAAAAGGATGTCATTCGAGGGATGGCTACTATCAGAACATCAATCAGGATACCCTATGAAGAAAGGATCCATCACATAAAATTGGATAACGAGATGCAGCTCAAGAACATCGCAAAAAGGTGGAAACAACTGTTGCATTATATAAAGCCCAAGAGAAGATAGCTAGCCAAGAGAAGCTGAATGTTGAACAAGAGAAAATGACTGCTGCAATAGAAAAGCTGAGAGCTTATGGATTAGAGAAGAGATTGACTGCTTCAAAGGAGATAAGGGAGATCCTTATATCCCGAGCTGAATTGGTGGAACAAAAAGCTGAAATCCTGGAAAGGCAATTAGCTCTAGCAACTGGGAGAATACCTCCACCTGCTGTTGGGGAGTCCGAGAAAGGGAAAGGAGTCAAAATTAAAGATGAACCAGCATATATTTAGCCACAAACTCAGATGGCTAATAATTTTTGCACATGTATTTAGTTAGGAAGTAGTGTTTCATTTTTTTTATAGTTTACTTTCACCTACTTTATACGTACTTTAGCTGTTATAATAACATTGCTCTTTATTTTATTTTGTTTACTTTCCAATCTGTCTTTCTTTATTTCTGTGCGTTTGTTTTTATGTTGTTTGTTATGTATTTTTCTCTCTTGTAGTTTCTGTTCTATTAATGTCTATGTCTTAAGCCTGCTGCACATTCACATCCACCTTTGAATCAGTGAGGACACTGCTTCTCTTAGGTTTGGGGGTGTGGCAGGCTCTGCCAAAGAAGCAGTTAACCTAAGTGCAGCAGAATCAAGTGAGTTAGATAAAAATGGATCCATGTTCACTTAAGAATCATAAAAAAAAAAAAATTGAGAAATTTAAAAGAAAAAAAATATATATATTTTGCAGACCTTGAGGCATCACAAGCTTTTAAATTTTAGTATTTTCATGATGTGAACACCAAGAAAACTCACTTGTATCAGTACTTAGTGAATCATTAAAGAAAGAAAAAGGTAAGGACATGCCTAAGAGCTCAATGGAAGACCATAACTAGTAAGATTTGGGCCTACAAAATTTTTTCCTTTCTTTGAGGAGTAACTAAGGCAATTCTTCTAGCCCTAAGAACTGGCTGAGTTTGTTCCCTCACTAGAAGTTAGGCACCTCCAAGTTGAAATAACTGACAGCACTCATGACACTTAGGAAAGGATCAAGGCCTTCTCTTGGACAGTTTGAGCTTAAACAGACCAAACCTCAATTAACTGCCCTTGTGCACACACTTTTTGAGCCTTAATTTTCAATTTTCTTCAAAATGTACCTGAGTACTTGTACCTGAACCAATGGACCTAATTCAATCCTACCCTCACGCTGAGAAATTAGAAGTTAAAGGAGAGGGAGCTAAAGATGGACAAGATAAGGTCAACATTGGGTGAATGGAGAAGAGATACTTAAAGCTTAGCAGTGTAGCAGCTGAGGAGAGAGGTGACAAGTCAAAAAAATAAAAATAAAAAGAAAAATACATCCAAAAGAAAGAAAAACAATAATGAAGAGGAATAAGAGAGGAGTCAAGAGGAAAAGTTCATTGAAAAATCAAAAATAAGAGAAGCTGGCCTCACCTCCTTCACCAACTTATTTCATAATTTTGAATCCCTTTTCAACCACCCATTTTTTATAAACTATCCCATAAGCCACATTACAACCCAGTTAA
The DNA here is from genome assembly GCA_021018995.1 of Chloranthus sessilifolius. Lineage (NCBI taxonomy): Eukaryota > Viridiplantae > Streptophyta > Magnoliopsida > Chloranthales > Chloranthaceae > Chloranthus > Chloranthus sessilifolius. Next base: position 147,257,422 of record CM037584.1, on the reverse strand, counting down.
AAGACCCTGTGATCTAAAGTTGAATGAGCTGTCATGCAGAGACAAAGAGCTGTCTAATCTATGGTGAGGATTAGCCAATGATGCCATAACTTAGATGTTATGCCTATGCTCATACTTACAGACCCATTTGGGGCCTGTAACTGCTCTTGAGCTTGAGAGAAAATAGAAACCCTCAAAGTTCCTTGTGAGAAGTATGCCCTGGTAAACATTGGGTCTGATGTTGAATGTATTAAGCATGACCTATAACCTAATTTTTGAATTAATGATGAACTCAGTACTAACCTACATGTGATGTTTTCCCCTGCTGTGAGCTAATTAGAAATGATGTGCATCTATGTAGAAGCTGTGATGAGTAAATGTCTGTGCATAATCATATGTTCAAATTTCTCATATATTTTCTTTGGTTGAATCAAAGGTGAACTAATGCTCTATTTCTTGACAGCTAACTTGATAATTTTGTACTTCTGTTAACTATTTTATTGAGAAGTTTGTGGGTATCTTCATTGAAAAGCCTCAGGAGACTTCACTCCTCCACTAGGGATCACCTAGGGGTTTAAAAGGCTTGGTACATATGCTAAATATATCCGTGCTCCTACGAAAGTGGCATTTAAATTCTTAGAATAGTTGTTTTAAATTTTTCTTTGCTCAAGGACTATCAAAGATTAGGTTTGGGGGTGTGTTATTCACTGAAAAGTACCACTTTTCATCTCTTAACCTAGCATTTGATAGACCTTGAAGCAGACTAATAATCATTTGTTAAGTATGTTTTATAGTTAGTAATAATTTATGTAGCTTAATACAAAATCCATCCTTTTTGGCCCAAAGAAGAGGAAGAAGATATGCAAAGATGACAGCTGAGCCAAAGCCTAATAGAACACCCTGGTAATGCTCACCATGGTGACTCATTTACTGATCATCATTGACCAAAATCCCAACAGATAGATGAAGTTAGCTGAGAATGGAGAAACTGCAATAGTAGCAAGTGCAATACATCAGAGCATAGAAAGACAGATCTCGCAGAGTTAAGAAGCTCCCTCGTGAAGCTAAGGATGCAGTGGAAGATGCCCTCGCACAGATTGGACGCGCAGTCAAGAAGAGAGCTATAAAGACATCGCGAAGATCTCGTGGATTAAAATCCTCAGAATTTCTGGTCGCGAAGCTCTCGCGGAGATCAAGCCTTAAAGCAGCCTCACGAAGAACATAGCGAGTCCATGTGTGTACTGAACAAAATTCCACCTCGCGGAGTTTGTGTGTGGCCCTGGAAGAGAGAGACGCCTAAAATTCTCGCGCAGATCACGCACACTCTGAAGCTTTATCAATTACTACACGAGTGCAGGAGCATACCTGCGTGAGTACCCAGCGAGAGAGAGCTTTTGAAGCTTTACTGTGCGAGAAGTCTAGGCACTCCAGATCATCTCTGTGACAGAATTGCAGCGCAAAGGAGCTGTGCTATTAACTAAAGATTCACTACACGAGTGAGCACTTCCCACCGACCAAAAGCAGCTCTGTGAAGGCTCTGCAACTACGCGAATGAATGAATGCATATGCCAGCCTTGCGAAGCACGGGCTCCCACTTCTCAGTTTTAACTCAAGGACCTTTTAGGAATTTCCCAAGGCTAGGGCACACTTCCCGAGGCATGGATTTTGAGGTGCATGTCTCAAGGCATTCAAGGGTTGTAACAGTGTCATGTCTGCTGAAAAAATTAGGGTTAATCTCTTCAGAGCCAAGGCCGTATGGATAGAGTATATAAGCTACACTTAGAGTTTAGTTTTAGCATCGACCTTTATTTTCATCCTCTGTCGGTTGAGAGCTCTAGCAGGCTAGGGTTAGGGTCTGATCACCTCTTTTTCTCATTTTTCTTCTCTCTTAGGCCAGCACTTGCTGGCTAATCTCCCTGTAAGTAGTTAGGTTTAGTTTATTTCAGTTTGTAATAGGTTTTATATACATTGGGATTTTTGATGAGCAGTTGTGTACAGGCTATAGCCTGGAGGCAGTTCATTGTAAGTTTCACTATTATTAATGGATTGTTACTTTAATGATTAATCAAATCTAAAGATCTTATAGTTTCTTTAGATATCTATAGGATCCATGTATTTGGGACGAGCCCATTCAGTTTCCAGTAGATCTATTATTTACCATCTGATTTCCCTTGGTTTGATAGCCCCATGGAAAGCAATGCTAGATCTGTAGTGAGATCTGGGGAGCTCGGAGGCTTGTGGGCCATGGTAGTTGTAGTAGTTTTCATATTCTTTCTCAGACCTCTGTAGTATGGACAGACCAATGGGATACCCTGTGACCATTTGAGTGGACAGACTATAGCTCTAAGGTGGTGTCCAGCCACATCTTTGAGAAAGATTCTTCTCCCCTGTACATGAACTTCTAGAGCCTTATGAGGAGATTTGTATAGGAACTGGCTCTCCTCTGTTTTACCTAGTCGATATCAGATGTTAGATCTAATGTCTCTGTTGTAGTTGCAGCTTGAGGTTGAGTCATTGCAGGCCTTTTGTAGCAATGACCAGCTAGATTTAATGCCTTGTTCAACCTATTACATGGTCCTTTTTGTAGGCACTAGTGAGCCATTGGCCTTGGCAACGTACTTAGGATTTTATGGGCATTACATAGTGCTGCAATAGTATTCATGGCCTGGTTTGGTCCAGTGGTTGGGGAAATGATCAGCTCATTCCTCTGGGTTAGATTAGCAACTTTGGCTTGATCAATGGGATTTGACAGACTCTATAGGATAGGCTGTGACCATTTGAGTGGACAGCCTATAGCCTTAAGAGCATCCCAAATGGCATGGGTTAAGTTGGACACTTCTACCTTGTTGAGGCTTTTGATAGCGCCTCAGCAAGGAGCACTGCAGAGACAGACTAAATCTGAGTTACATTAGTACTTTAACTCTGAACTTAATCTACTTACTTCTTACCAATTTTTATATTTTATTTTGGAACACACAATCACCATCTTCTTCTTAACTCTTTTTTTAAGATAGGGCTACATTTTATTTTTCTGTTGTTAGGATTAATTTAGTGTAGTCGTGACACCCAGCTCCCTTTCTTTAGGATTGTCATATCTGTAGCCAGATCTGGAGGCCTACTATTATAGCCCACTTTGGGTTCTAGATCAATTTCTCTATGGGATAAACTCTTACTTATCAAAACTTGCTTCAATAGGCCCTGTATCTTCAAGATCTAGGATTATGTTGGTTGTGTTGAATCCATTATTTTGTTTTACTTTGTCTTTAAATTTGTTTTCACCAAACAATCAATAAACAACACCAGTAGTCACACACAACAAGTACCCGTGGGATTGATGATTTAAAATTTTAGACAGCTTGGGATGGATGATGTAGCACTTTGTGGATGATTTTTTATTTTGGAAATATTTTAGTGTTTTTGTCTTGATTGCATGACATGATTTCCTTGCGCCGTATCTATTTTTCTGTAGGCTGTATCTGCCAAGCGCTCTCAGAAAGCAACCTTTTGGGTTGCATGCTTTAATGTAGGTTCTATCCTGCACATAAAAAAACAAAATAGTTTCTAAACTGTTAGTGACATTTTAAAGATTTGTGAACGTTGCTTATGACTACCAACAGTTTTGACCAATTTTTTAAAGGGCTGGAAACAAACAAAATTCCTCCCAATCAAGCCCCAAAATGGCTTAGGAGGAGGGAGCTTTAGTCTGGCGCAACTATTAGTTGCGCCAGTCTAAACCTATGGAAAAATTGTACTGGCGCAACTATTAGTTGCGCCAAACTAAAGTTTGGGAAAATTGTACTAGCGCAAATATTAGTTGCGCCAGACTAAAGTTTGGGACAAAATGCACTGGCGCAACTAATAGTTGCGCCAGCCTTAGCCTGGGGAGCAATGGGTCCTTATATACCCGAGTTAGTCCAAAACTCTTTCTTTTCTATTTGACTTGGCCCTTTTGACTGATTCTTTTTATTCTTGCTTTTGAAAGGTGGGTCCATCGCCATACATCGATTTTTATCTTCTTGAAGGATCTTTGTACGTCTATGAACCCTCTTTCCAACCCTCCCTTACGTGGAGGGCCCGAAACCAATTTATCCCCTTCCTTGGGCATGGGACCCAAATTTCTAACAAGTTGGGTATGGAGCTTGAATGAGAGTGAGCTCGCTGACTTGGAGCGCCTTGGGCTATCTCACCTTCCTTCCTTTCTTGAGGTTCCCCCACGGTGGGACCTTCTTCATGTCGCCACATATTTTTGGAATCGGAGTGGCCATGTGTTCTAATTTGGGAATCGAGAGATAACTCCTACTCTTGAGGAATTGTCTAACTTGTCTGGTTTGAGGCTTCACAGGGACCTTGCCAGAATTGTACCGAAGCCGGGCTATGCCAAAGCCGTTCACCTTACCCTTGGCTTGAAGAAAAATGAATATGAGAAAAGTCTCATTAGGGGGGCCCACTAAGTGTTTGATGAAATTCCTGAAAGAACTTTTTAGTGACAAAAGTCTCCGAAAATTGCCAACTCGGAACATCTTCAACGTGAAAGCATTCTCTCTTAGAATTATCTCATCAATCTTTTTCTTTACCAGGGGAGAGAGCTTCTCTTTGACAATTTGCGATATTTTGACCGAGTTGGAGGCGGGCCGATCTATGATGCATTTGGTGCTCGCTATACCTTTTCGGTGCCTTGATGCACTTTCCCTTGGGAAGACTAGGAATCTTTGAGGTTGCCCACTTTTGCTTCAGGTTTGGTTGGGAGAGCATCTTGCCATTTTTGAACCAGTGCCCCGCTTTTATCTTGCTCGCGGAGAGGTTATTTGATGCTTTTTGGGCAGGTGCCACATGATTCCCCAGGGAGATTTGTCGGAATTGAAGCTTTGGCTAATTAGCGCGAATCTTATATAGAGATTTCCTTGGCTAGAGCGGACCTTCCCTGTGATTCTTTCCAGAGACCACGAGGGCATCACCCTTCTGGGATTGACCGACATCACCTTTTACTTCCCATTTCAGGTGTTGCATCAGTTCGGCTGCACTCAATAGATGCCTTGTGAGGCAAAACCCCCTCTGTGTGACTTGATCTTTTCTAAAGGGTCCTCTGGGGACATAGATCGAATTGCCGCTCTTTGGGAGACACGTCAGTCGACACTGATGTGCGATATGGAGTAGGGAGGCTTGGTTCAGTCTTCTCCTGAGTATGAGGCCTGGCTATTGACTGAGAAGCCTATTGCTGATTGTCTGGAATCAGTGGAGAGTATTGACACTAGCCGAAGAAAGAGATGGCACTCCGAGCCCGCATTGAGCTACTAGTGGATGAGAAGAGGGCCCTGCACGAGCTTTTAACACAGGAAAAGGTCAAAGCAGAGAATGCAGAGGGAGAGGTCCTTCGTTTGAAAGGATCCTTAAGCGTTGCCCTTGGAGCCGCTGATACTTCTCAGAAGAGGTATAAGAGCTTGCATGGTCGTTGGTTGACCGAGCAGAACGCCCGGGAAGATGATTTTTGTGCTGAGATTAGTGCCTTAAAGCACGAGCTGGGCTGCTGATTCCTTCTTGCATACATAACTTTTTGCACAGATCAGATACACAGAAAAGGGGGCATAAGCAACCCCTTTATAGATACACACATTTTTGGTATATATTTTTTCTTTATGTTTTTGTTTTTTTTGTAAAAGGAGGAAAGAAAGAAAGCTACTCATCACACCGGCTATTTTTTGGGATGTGGTGTAAGCGGTGCATTTTGTAAAAGAAGGGCAGTTTATTATGTAGACTTTTTGTTCTTTTTATTTTGTGCATTTTTTTGGGTGGGGTGCCTTAATCACTGGGTGAAACCTTGGGTCCTCTTTTAAGCATGGTCGAACCCTCCCTCAACTGGTTGAGTCCGAGAGGGTTTTAATGGTTTTACCAATACTGGAATGTCAATCCCTTCGGATTGAGTCAAATCTTTCTCCTTACCTTGAGTCATACGTTTGACAAAGCAATTTCACAAAAGCAATTCTGGTCGGGACCCGATTTGAACTAACATGAGCGGCCCAGTCGGAAAAATGAGCGACAGGGAGAGTAACAAAAGGGTTCCTCAAACATCAACCAATTATTTCACACCTTTCTTCCTTTCTTTCTTTTTTCTTTTTTTTTTTTAAATTTATCTCCTTTTTTACCTGTGGCGCCCTTTCAGGTTTTCACCACGTCCATGGGTTTAGCTCTCTTACCCCAAGCACCCTCTCGGGTTTTCACCTAGTCCGTGCAAGCTCACTGTTTTTACCCGTAATGCCCTTTCGGGTTTTCACCACGTCCATCTTACTTTGAGCTTGTATTTTTATTTTATTTTTTATTTTCTTTATTTTTTCATTTCTTTTTTTCAAAAGCCACTACAGAGACGTCGATTCCGTCATAGCCGGCCAAATGGGGTTCTGGTGTTGTCTCACAGCTCGGCTTGCGTTGACTTAATAGATATTATGACTGCTTGTAAACCTAAAAGAGGGCTTTCTTCAGGGTGTAGCTTGGCCATGGGTTAGGTTAGGATTTTAAAGTAGGCTAGGCTAAAAGGGTTTCCTTGATACAGCCTCAGTTTTCTCAACATACTTTCTTCCTTGGGGGTTTTTACTATACATGCTCGTGATTCTTCTACATTTTTTTATTCTTTTTGCTCCATTTCAGGCAATCTCTTTTTGAGGTTTTGCTTTTTTGATTTTTTAGATTTTGATAGCAACTTTACTTCCCTTTTTTTGTATATGTACACACACATTTTTTTGGAGAAGGGGGGTTATTGAAAGAAAGGCCCAGGCTCAAATGGGGTAGCAAAGGATATCATCATTTTTAGGGATGCTTTTTTGCTACTATATTTTGAAATGATGGCCTCTTTTGAGTGATTCTTAAGCAGTCACGTATTTGTTTCACCAATACTTACCTTATCGTAATAGACTAAGAGTAGAACCGTCGGAAGTATCCAGCGTTGATGGGCTCAGGAAGATGATCTCCGTCCATGGTGGCAAGATGGATAGCGTATCCCGGTAACACTTCTCGAGCGACATAAGGTCCTTCCCAGTTCGGCCTGAACTTCCCTCTTGGATCGACATGGAGGGATGGGAAGATTTTTTTCAGTACAGTGTCTCCTACCTTTAGATCTCGACCGCGGACACATTTATTATAAGCGCGTGCGATTCACCCATGGTAAACCTGAGTATGACATAAGGCGAAGAGTCATTTCTCGTCTAGTAATTTCAGCTGGTTAAAGTGGGATGTCTCTCTTTCTGCTTCAAGTAAGCCCGATTCCATGAGGATCCGAAGCGACGGTACTTTAATTTCTACCAGTAGGAAGGCCTCGATTCCATACACAAGGGAGAATGATGTTGCCACTGTAGCAGTACAAATCGACGTTCTATAGGCCCACAAAGCAAATGGCAGCATCTCACTCCAATCTCGGTAGGTGACGACCATTTTCTCTAGGATGCTTATGACCGTCTTGTTCGCAGCTTCCACGGCTCCATTAGTTTGAGGCTGATAAGGTGACGAGCGATGGTGTTTGATTTTATATTGCTCGCAGAAGGCTCGGATGCGCTTATTCACAAAATTGGTGCCATTGTCTGTGATGATATCTTTCGGTACTCCAAATCGGCACACAATATTGTTTTTGAGAAACTTCTCGACGTGACTGGCCGTAATGTTTGCATATGACGCCGCTTCTACCCATTTGGTGAAGTATTCAATGGCGATGAGGATGAACAGATGTCCATTTGATGCTTTCGGACTAATCATTCCGACGATGTCAAGGCCCCAGGTAGCAAATGGCCAAGGAGTGGTCATGCATTGTAGATCGACGGCAGGAGCGTGTATCAGACTGCAGTGTTCCTGACACTTGTAGCATTTCTGAACATGTTTGCAACAATCTAATTCTATAGTGGTCTAAAAGTATTCCTGCCGCAGAATTTTCTTAGCAAGCATGTGACCGCTGACGTGGGCTCCACATACTCCCTCGTGGATCTCTCTCATGATATTGGTTGCTTCACTTTCAGTAAGGCACCTGAGTAAGATATTATTATAGGATCGCTTGTAAAGGCACTCCCCGCAAATGACGTAGCCTGCCGCTAGACATTGAATGGTTCACCGATCTGTCTTGGATGTACCCTCAGGGAAGGTTAGCGTCTCGAGAAAATTCTTGATATCGGAGAACCAAGGTAGCTCATCATCAGGCTTTGTAGGTTCCTCAATCTGGAGAGAAAAGGTCGGCTCATTCCTTTGCTCGATCATGATCGGCTTCATCTCAGCACCATACGGGATTTCTATCATTGATGCTAGCATTGCTAGTGCATCGGCAAAGCAATTCCTTATCCGTGGGACATAGGAGAAAGTGACATCCTCGAAGCAAGCTATTAGATCCTCAAGGTGCTCATGGTAGGGGATCAGTTTCTCATCTTTTGTCTTCTAGTCATCATTCATCTGGCATATGATTAACTGCAAATCACCAAACACTCGAAGGTGAGTTATATTCAGAATGAGAGCCGCCTGCAGACCAGTGGCACAAGCTTCGTACTCAGCCATGTTGTTAGTGTAAGGGAAGTTGAGCTTAATAGAGACTAGTACATGGGATCCTTTCGGCGAAATCAGAATGGCACCAACTCCCTGACCCTCGGCATTTGCTGCCCTGTCAAAGTGCATTACCCATGATTCTTCCGCTTCTTCTATATCGTCTTTCATCATGAACAAGATATCTTCATCTGGGAACTCAGTTCTCAAAGGTTCGTAATCTGGCAAAGGATTGTCAGCAAGATGATCTGCGAGTGCCTGCCCCTTAATTGACTTTTGAGTGACGTACGTGATGTCGAACTCAAATAACAAAAGTTGCCATCGTGCAGTTCTTCCAGTGAGAACTGGCTTTTCGAACAAGTATTTCAACGAGTCCATTCGGGCTAAAAGTAGAACAGTTTGAAATAGCAAGTAATGGTGGAGCCTCTGAGTAGCTCATACAAGAGCCAGGCATGCTTTCTCCAGATGAGAATAGCGCATTTCATAATCAGTAAACTTCTTGCTCAAATAGTAAATAGCATGTTCTCTTCTTCTTATCTCGTCATGCTGACCTAAGACACATCCCATCAAAATTTTTGTCATGGATAGATACATCAAGAGTGGTCTCCTTGGCTCGGGTGATACCAACACAGGTGGGTTAAGGAGGTAGCCTTCGATTTTATCGAACGCTGCCTGACAATCGTCGTTCTATTCCATGGGCGAGTTCTTCCTCAGTAGCTTAAAGATCGGTGTGCAAATAGGCGTTAGTTGTGCTATGAACTGAGTGATATATTATATTCTGCCTAAGAACCCCCTAACCTCTTTCTTAGTAGACGGTGGCAGCATTTCAGTGATAGCTTTGACTTTAACTGGGTCAACCTCGATCCCTATCCTGCTGACGATGAATCCTAACAATTTCTCAGACATAGCGCCAAAAGCGCACTTCTGTGGGTTTAGACATAATCGATACTTCCTCAGTCTTTCAAACAGCTTCTGGAGGATTACCAAGTGATCGCCTCGCTCCAGCGACTTGGCTATCATATCGTCGACATACACTTCAATTTCTTGGTGCATCATGTCGTGAAACAGCGCAATCATAGCTCTCTGGTACGTTGCACCGATATTCTTTAGCCCAAATGGCATGACTCTGTAGCAAAAGGTTCCCCAGGAGGTGATGAATGCAGTCTTCTCTCTGTCTGCCTCTGCCATCTTTATCTAATTATATTCGGAGAATCCATCCATAAAAGAAAGCATCCTGTGCTTAGCGATATTATCGACCAAGATGTTGATGTACGGCAATGGAAAATCGTCCTTCAGGCTTGCCCTGTTCAAATTACAGGAATCGATACACATACGGACCTTCCCATCTTTCTTCGATACAGGCACGATATTGGCTAGCCACTGCGGGTATTTGGATACCATGAGGAAACCCGCATCATACTGTTTGATGACCTCATCCTTGACTTTTAGCATCCACTCGGGTCGGAGACGTCTCAGCTTTTATTTAACCGACTTCATATCAGGGTAGAGAGGAAACTCATGCTCGACCAAATCTGTAACATCCTGAAAATTTTGAATTTAAATAGTGTACCTCGGGATGCATGCCCGACTTTGAATAGTGTGCCTTGGGGTGCGTGCCCGTCTGGTCACGTATCTGACTTTGTGAAATTAATTAATTAAGTTACTTTGGGTTAGGTCTTAAGTGGAAAAGATTGACAAAATGGTGTGTTAGTCATTAGATGATCTTAATATACACCAAGCTTTGGTGTATTGGCTCAACACTCAATTCGATGGATAAATGGTTTGGGTGTGTTGGCCCCACACCGAATCAAAAGAGTATTTTATGGTAGATAACACCCTAACTAGGTGTGTTTATTTCACGCAGAAGCTAGTTCTTTAGATAAGAACTAATACCCAAGGATTCATGTATATGCTTTGTAAGGGAAGCAAGCCCTTTGGCTTATAATAAGAGAAGGCAAGGGGTTTCCTTTGGTTACCCGGTTTGCAAGAGAAAGGGGTTTTGGGTTTTCTTGTGAAAGGAAGAAGAAGAAGGAGAAGAGGTGTCGGATCCGTGTGCGTCGAGCCTTGGGATTACGTGAAAAAGGCTTGGTGAGATCGTGTGAAAGAGAATCCCCAATATTTTAACTTTGAAACCCTAGATCGTTGTGCGAGCTCGTGGATCGAGGAGTCGATCGAATCGAGGTAAGAAATTTTGGTTATGTGTTGTGTATGATCTTTAGGTTTTATTGTGTGAAAATCAATGAAAAAGAAAGATGATAGATATGATTTTTATGAAAAAATGGGTTTCAAGGTTCAAACCCGAGAACTACTCAAAAACTGCAAAAATCGATTGATCGATTTTAAAAATTGATTAATTGATTTTTGACAGGAGAGAAATTAAAAAGGAAATTCACGAAACCGATTAATCGAAGAAAATTTTGATTAATCGATTTTGAAAATCGATTGATCGATTTTGCTTGAGCTTGCTGATACTACCGTAGTATTTTGGCAATAACCTTTTGTGCCGAACTCTGATTGATATGATTCTTATTGCGTTGGAAAGATGATAGCAAGACCTACAACTTTTGTGAATTGACCAACTTATGAATCAGTCGTGTTACAGGTCAAAAGTTAGTAATAATCGAGGTCAAATGCTGATTTTTCGAGAAACGAAACCGATTAATCGAATTTAATTCGATTGATCGATTTTTGATTTTCGATTGATCGATTTTTTATTTTCGATTGATTGATTTAGAATCGATTAATCAAATGGGTATTTCTAGTGGCTTAAAAAAGGTACAATTTGGGAAAATCGATTGATCGATTTTGGAATTTCGATTAATCGATATAGGGATCGATTAATCGATTTTGACTGTGCTCGCCAGTACTGCTTTGGTATTGTGACCATAACTTTCTGTTCAGACCTCCGATTGATGCGATTCTTGAGGCATTGGAAAGATAAAACAGAGATCTACAACTTTTGTGTTTGACTAACTTATGAATCTAAAGTTTTAAAGGTCAAAATTTAGGGAGAAGGTTACATCAATTTCTATGTTGGCGCGAACTTGCCCGTTCCGACTCGATTTTGAGAAAACACTTAAATAGTCTAAGTGATTAGTGATTAGAATTGATCCTTGATGCATCATCATATATTTGTGATATAGATTGAGGACGGGAATCTATCGATAAGGCTTAGCTTGGCTTCGCGCAACTTTGAGGTTACGGTGGGGAAAATTCGATATACACTTATATTTTTATTTGATTCCATAGACTCTTATGATATTTTTGATTTGGCTCAAACTATGTTTAGAACTTGGAATATTTTGAAACAATGTTTGCTTTAGAAATCTTTGAAATAATTGAAATCCATGAACCTTGGTATTTGAATTTCAAATTCGACCTGTGTATTTGAATCTAATCTTTGTAATTGAAATTAATGTAAACCTTTGTGGATATAAATGGGGAATACGACTTTGAATATGAATCTAGTATTAGACTTTGAATCCGAACATTGAATCTAAAAGTCATGTAAGCAAATCGAACTCAGAAGTTAAATTTGAACCGAATAATAAATCTTGTCATTTGGACCGCTATGGGCGGATTACAAGTAAATTGAAGTGGACCGCTATGGGCGGATTATAAGTATATTATGGACCGCTATGGGCGGATTATGTGCATTGTGGACCGCTAGGGCGGATTGTTCATGGGATCGTGAACCGTGGATTATAAGTAGGTAAATCAAATCAGTAAGCCACATGAATGAATTGAACTCTGCAAATCAGATGTATAAGTCATTTAAGCAAATCAAACTTCGTAAATCAAATCTGTAAGACATATAATATGAACATAAGAACCGTAATTTGACCAGTACGGCGGGTTATCCGTAATTTGAACCGGTACGGTGGGATATCCATAATTTGAACCGGTGCGACAGGATATCCGTAATTTGAACTGGTACAGCAGTTTATTTGTAATTTGTTATTTGTATCGTACTTTGGAATCTAAACATTGAATCTAAAACTCTGAACAAGCTATGTAAGAATAAGTAAGGTCGGCACGGCGGAATATCCGTGATTTGAACCGGCACGGTGGGATATCCATGAATCGACTTTGTAAGTGATGTAAGAATGTGTAAGACATGTAAGTGAAACTATGTAAGAAGACACGTAAGTGAATGTAAGCGAACTCAGTAAATCAAGATAAGACATGTAAGTGAATTGAAAACAGTTTCAGTTTTGATAAGAAAATGTCTTTGAAATAAGTTTGTTTATGAAATCAGTTTCTATTGTGAGTTTGAAAATGTCAACAATTTTTAATATGAAAATGTTTTGATCTTCGTCTTTGAATCTATGTATGACTGATGAGATGTACATTGGTATCGATTTTCTCTACTGAGCTTAGATGTAGCTCACCCTGACTATACGTCACAGGTATAATGCTATCAGGACACCAGACTTGTAGATTGAGGACTTGAGGAGTGCTGAGATTTTTGGGATTGTAGATCGAGTGCCTTATGGAGTTTGGTGAGTGTGGCTTGGTACAATGTGTTATTATATACTAGTCGTACACCACTGTTTGGTGATATTGGTACATCATCAGTGGTCATTGTTAGTTATTGTAATATTTAATATTAGAATTAGAGATTTTATTTATGCTATGTTTGGTACCAAGTATTTCTGTATCAAGTTGTGATCTACGATCTGATGGTCCGATTTTCCTATTGGATTTAGTTTTAAAAAAGAAAAAAAATATATTGTTGGTTTTTATGGAAATGAGAAAATCGGGCTGTCACAGTTGGTATCAAAGCTTAAGTATTAGGTCTTATTGGGACTCGAAGTTTTAGTGATAAGTATGTTAGGATATATAAAAAAAAAACCGTCACAATTGGTATCAGAGCAGTTTCTTTTAGAAATTCTGACAATCATTTTTTTTGTCAGAGCATAGGGACTTCTGCTAACGAAACTTTGGTTTCACGTGCAGATCATGATGTCTTCTAGGGGAAGAGGCCGACCCAGGGGCGGCCAAGGTAGAAGTTTGCGTAGTGGAGATGGGTACATCTCTCCTACAAACAGAGTGCCTAAGGAGAATAGAGGGGCCCCAGAGGGTAGCAGTAGTAGATAAGCAGAGAACCAGGATCAAGATCATCAGGATCAAGATCAAGGAGAACAAGAGAGGACCAGAGAAAGAAATGAGGAGAGAGAAGAGCGTCAGAGGATGATGCACACCATGGAGACCATGGTGATCGCCATAACACAAGACGGATCCTGGCAACTTATATGCCCATGAGCAACAACACCACCTCGCCTCCAAGAGGGACCTACAACGCCAAAGGGCTTACCGAGTTTAGGAGGATGAGACCTCCTAGCTTTTCAGGGCAAGCACACACCATGGCAGCTGAGAATTGGCTGAGTGAGATGGAGAAAGTGTTTAGCGTGCTGATATGCACGGAAGCCGAGAGTGTCCGTTGGGCAGCCTACATGTTAGATGGGGAGGTTGGGCCTTGGTGGAAGTCGTTTCATGGACTAGGGCTCAGGAGACTCCAGATTTGCCTTAGACATGGGATGAATTCGTTGAAGAGTTTAACAAGCAGTACTTCCCTGAAGTAGTGCGCAATCAAATGGAGGTTCAATTCCTTCAACTTGTGCAAGGGAAGATGACAGTGAGAGAATATAGGGTAGAGTTCATGTGACTTTCACATTTTGCTCCCGAGTTTGTGGCCTCAGATCTAACGAAGGCCAAGAAATTTCAACGCGGCTTAAGGCCGGATATCAGGGGAAAAGTCGCTGCTTTTGAGTTGAAAACCTATGAAGCAGTAATGAGCAAGGCTCTTGTGGTGGAAGAAGACGTGGAGGAAATGTATAAGAGAAGGGACCAATAGCGTAAAGAAAGAGCAAGTCAAATGCAGTCATATGCCCATGAGTAGACAATCGAGATACTGAAATTCTTGATGCCAGCATCCAGTCTGCCTACTCAGCCTATCCACTCGCGACCACCCATGTCTACACCCACGAGGTCTTTTCATCCTCCGAACCCTACAACGATGCTCCAGTCAAGGGTGCAACCGACTTCACACACCACTTCTGCCGCCCCAATTGAGTCGTGCTCAAGATGCAAGAAGCAACATAAGATGGAAGAGTGCGGGTGGGTCAAGGGCACATGTTTCAAGTGTGGCCGACAAGGACATTTGATAAAGGATTGCCCCGCGGCGAAGAAAGGACAGGCGACATTGATAAGCTCTCGTGAGCCCTCTTGACCTACAATTTAAGATCAAGTTTCAAATGCTCAAACCCTACACTAGACGGTTTTGGTTGTTATAGTTAGATGGTTATTTTATCATTTGTGCATGGGTATTGTACCCTTGCTTTGGTTATTTTGTGGATGGTTGGATCTGTTTTATTAATGATTGTACCTTTTGGATATTATTGATGTATTTCGCTAATAGTTGGACATATTATTGTGACTAGGTTGTCTTCACGATTGATTGTGTTTGTAGTGGTGAATGACATATGATAAATAAGTGCAGGATTTATTATCGTTATAGTTGTAGCTCAAATAGTAATGAATGGCAGGGTAAAGCTTTACTTAGCCTCCATATTTATGGGATGATTATTTTATGGAATGGTTTAATTTTCTATATGGACAATTGTGATTGTGGTTAATATTTAAAATGGCCTGCCAAACTTATCAAAAAAGGGATAGCATAGTCGTGGCTAAATGTTCAGTTTAGTTGTGGATATCTTGTTAGTCATTCATGAAAATTACATGGATTGATGTGAAATATTTAGTTTGACCATTGTGGTGTACCCTCAGTATTCATATCATACCACCAACAATAGCCATACACTTTAGGTTGGTAATGTGTAATTGCAGCCAAATGAGTCATGAATTTTGAGGACGAAATTTCCTTTAAGGGGAGGAGAATGTAACAACCCTGATTCTATCAAAAATAAGTCCGACAATTTTTGAGGACGAAAATTTTATAAGGAGGGAAGAATGTAACATCCTGAAAATTTTGAATTTAAATAGTGTACCTCGGGATGCATGCCCGACTTTAAATAGTGTGCCTTAGGGTGCGTGCTCGACTGGTCATATATCTGACTTTGTGAAATTAATTAATTAAGTTACTTTGGGTTAGGTCTTAAGTGGAGAAGATTGACAAAATGGTGTGTTAGTCATTAGATGATCTTAATATACACCAAGCTTTGGTGTATTGGCTCAACACTAAATCCGATGGATAAATGGTTTGGGTGTGTTGGCCCCACACCGAATCAAAAGAGTATTTTATGGTAGATAACACCCTAACTAGGTGTGTTCGTTTCACGTGGAAGCTAGTTCTTTAGATAAGAACTAATACCCAAGGATTTTTGTAAGGGAAGCAAGCCCTTTGACTTATAATAAGAGAAGGCAAGGGGTTTCCTTTCGTTACCCGGTTTGCAAGAAAAAGGGGTTTTGGGTTTTCTTGTGAAAGGAAGAAGAAGAAGGAGAAGAGGTGCCGGATCCGTGTGCGCCGAGCCTTGGGATTACGTGAAAAAGGCTTGGTGAGATCATGTGAGAAAGAGAATCCCCAATATTTCAACTTTGAAACCCTAGATCGTTGTGCGAGCTCGTGGATTTAGGAGTCGATCGGATCGAGGTAAGAAATTTTGGTTATGTGTTGTGTATGATCTTTAGGTTTGATTGTGTAAAAATCAATGAAAAAGAAAGATGATAGATATGATTTTTATGAAAAAATGGGTTTCAAGGTTCAAACCCGAGAACTGCGAAAATCGATTGATCGATTTTAAAAATCGATTAATTGATTTTTGATAGGAGAGAAATTCAAGAGGAAATTCACGAAACTGATTAATCGAAGAAAATTTCGATTGATCGATTTTGAAAATCGATAGATCGATTTGGATTTTGCCTGAGCTTGCTGACACTACCGTAGTATTTTGGCCATAACGTTTTGTGTCAAACTCTGATTGATATGATTCTGATTGCATTGGAAAGGCGATAGTAATCCCTACAACTTTCATGAATTGACCAACTTGTGAATCAATCGTTTTAAAGGTCAAACGTTAGTAATAATCTGAGTCAAATGCTGATTTTTCGAGAAACGAAACCGATTAATCGAATTTAATTCGATTGATCAATTTTTAATTTTCGATTGATCGATTTGTAATCGATTAATCAAATGGGTATTTCCAGTGGCTTAAAAAAGGTATAGTTTGGGAAAATTGATTAATCAATTTTAAAATTGATTGATCAATTTAGGAATTTCGATTAATCGATATAGGGATCGATTAATCGATTTTGACTGTGCTCGCCAGTATGGCTTTGGTAGTTTGACCATAACTTTCTTCGCTGACCTCCGATTGATGCAATTATTGAGGCGTTGGAAAGATAACAAAGAGAGCTACAACTTTTGTGTTTTGACCAACTTATGAATATGAAGGTTTAAAGGTCAAACTTTAGGGGGAAGGTTACATCAATTTCTATGTTGGTGCGAACTTGCCCGTTCCGACTCGATTTTGAGAAAACACTTAAATAGTCTAAGTGATTAGTGATTAGAATTGATCCTTGATACATCAACATATATTTATGATGTAGATTGAGGGCGGAAATCTATCGATAAGGGTTAGCTTGGCTTCGCGCAACTTTGAGGTTAAGGTGGGGAAAATTCGATATACACTTGTATTTTTATTTGATTCCATAGACTCTTATGATGTTTTTGATTTGGCTCAAACTATGTTTAGAACTTGAAATATTTTGAAATAATGTTTACTTTAGAAATCTTTGAAATAATTGAAAGCCATGAACCTTAGTATTTGAATTTCAAATTCGACTTGTGTATTTGAATCTATCCTTTGTAATTGAAATTAATGTAAACCTTTGTGGATATAAATGGGGAATACGACTTCGAATCCGAACATTGAATCTGAAAGTCATGTAAGCAAATCGAACTCAAAAGTTAAATTTGAACCGAATAATAAATCTTGTCATTTGGACCGCTATGGGCGGATTACAAGTAAATTGAAGAGGACCGCTATGGGCGGATTATAAGTATATTGTGGACTGCTATGGGCGGATTATGTGCATTGTGGACCGCTAGGGCGGATTGCTCGTGGGATCGTGGACCGCTAGGGCGGATTATAAGTAGGTAAATCAAATTAGTAAGCCACGTGAATGAATTGAACTCTGGGTACCACCTATGGTTGATTTGGAAATCAGTAAGCCACAGATTAATTGATTTGATTTCGATTAGTTGATTTGGAAATCGACTAATCGACTGGGTACCTCCAGTGGCTGAAGAAAGGAGACCTGGAGAAATCGACTAATCTAGTTGGGAAATCGATTAATCAATTTTGGATTTTGATTAATCGATTTGGGATCGACTAATCGATTTCAGACTTCGACTACTCGATTTGAGAATCGACTTCATTATGTTAGAGACTTTGATTAATCAATTTGGGATTGATTAATCAAATTTAAATTCTGATTAATCGATTTTGAGAATCGATTAATTGATTTGGGTTTCGATTAATCGATTTTAGGAATCGATTAATCGACTTTAACAGTTTTACTTAACTTTGTAACTTTTCTTTGAGATTCATGGAGGGTCCAGGACCTTCTTCATTACATCTTTAGTGATGTATTGTATGTTTTATGATGTACCATAGGTGGTACGTGTGAAAGCGAGTACAAGGAGCTGCGTGGGACCTTGATGCTTGGACCATCAGAGAATTGAGGTAGAGAATACCTTGAACATGTACTTTAATTTCAAGAGCATGTATGTAGTGATATAATTATCAGATTTGAAATTGTTTTAACTGTGAAAAGCTTTGTGAAAATGAGTGCATGTGTGACACCAAGAATGTGATAAAGGCATCTGTATGATGCAAGTAATTAAGAACAAGTAATCTAATGAGATTGAGACATCCCTAGGGGATGAGAAAGTAATAAAGGCATCAGGTGTGATGCAGGTATGCATACATCCCAGGGATGTATACATAGGATTGAATAATTACTGTTGAGGCCTAACTGATATAAGATAGCACACTTACACGGTGAACAACTATATATAAAGCACATGTTATTTTTGTTATTTGAGGTTTGATAGGATACCCCACAGACGTGGCGAGATACCTCGATCGACGCGGAATATCCGTGGACCGATGCGGCGAATCCGCATACCGACGGAGGTTTATCCGTAACCGTAAGTACATCCCAGGGATGTTGTGTGATATTTAACCCCGCCGCCTAGTGAGAAAGAGGCTTGAGTCGTGTTCCCAAGGAATATAGTTTTACAACTGTCTAATTAGATGACGATGAAGGGTATCTCATCGGGGCTCAATGCTATATTGCTCGGGGATTACTTAAGTTGAAGATTTAAGTTTTGCTTTAGGCCTGTTCAGTGTCATTCATGATAAATCAATAGTAAAGTACGACATGCTAACTACCAGTAAACTTGAATGCAATTCATTATATTTAAACTATTTTTCTAGCAAAAGCATAGACACATCATGCTTAAAGTATCATGGAATATATGTGAGTTTTAACTTATATGTTCATTGTGTTATTCCCTATTGAGCTAAGGTGTAGCTCACTCTTTAGACTATAAGTCGCAGGTCCACTGATAGCAGCAGTTGAGGCTTCGGGAGACGTAGATCCGAGTGATTCGGATTACGTGCCTGGAGACAAGTTGGAGCCTCCACCCGAGGACTTCTTCTAGGAGACTCTGCTGTGTACTTTGATAGAGAGTCAGTTTTGAGAGCAGATTGTACGGCTTGGTATGTCAAGCCTTTATTTTATCAAATAATGTAATTAAATTGGATTATTCTTTTGGCGAACCATCTGGGGTGATCTGTTTATCACCGATGGTTCGGGTCGGTTCTCTGTTCATGCAGTGGCATGAAAGTAGAACTGTCTTTTGTATATGCCAGTTAGGCATATTAACTAATTCCGCTTTATGAAATTATTTGCTTTAATTTATTTAATTGTGCTTGTTATACCAATGTTCAGTGTAATGTTTTGGGGCACAGTCTGGAGGATCATGCTGATGGCACGGGTTTCGGGGTGTCGAAATTCGGGCTGTCACAAAATCGGTGTCCAGACCAAGCATGTCCTCGTATGAATAGGCAAAAATGTCTTGGTATGACCAAAGGAAGTCAATCATGCTTTTTCTTTCTTTGGGAGATAGCGACATTTCGATTTTGGTAATTCGGGGAACCTCCTCAGTCCCTAGATTAGCGTCCTCAGTTTCCTCGACAATGGGGGTAGGGCCATGCTCAAAGTCGGCAAACCAGTCAAGGAGCTCATTGGGGAGCTCCCCCGAAGGACTATCCTCGTCCAGACTCATAACTCCTACCTCTTCTTGTATTTCTATAGGAAAGAGATCGATTTTACGTGGGACGGATATTTTGATTAAGGTATCTTTTTATGAGATTTTATATGGAATCTTAAAAGACATTTTTTTTGGGTTTTATATTTTTTCAATGTTTTTGAGATTTTTGTTTTCTTTGGAGATGGACCCTTGGCAAAGCGGGTTGCTATATATACAAGGTATTTCCTGCCAAGGACTTATCTCGCTTTTTATAGGTTGTTTTTTTTTTAGAAATGGGTGTCAAATGCTAGGCCACTCCCCACTTCCAGGGTTTAGGGTAAAGATACACAATTACGTACCTGAGGGGCCGCTCCTTTACCTGTTTGGATGGAGGGTGCTGACCGATATGACTCTTTGGAGTCAGCCTCCATCATATTGATCCCCATTTCATCTGAGATGATGTCCTCAAACGTCAATACTGTTTTGTGGTGATTTACCACAGGGGGAGTTTATTTAGGTACTGGTCGTTATTCTTTGAAAAGGGACAACGTGGCCAAATCTATCTCCAAGCTAGGAAGGATAATGTGGAGATTGATGGGATGGACAGGGGTTATGGGTTTGTGTGGGGTCAAATGGGTTACCCCATTTCGGTCAATTTTTACAACCCCGACACTTATGAATGAATTCCGGATATGAGGCATGGGACGGGGTTTCTCTTCTATGTTGATTCCTTGAGCTCTTGCAAATGTAGCGACCCTGGCTTTCTCTTTGGCCTCTCAGACCTCTTCCTCCGTGGGCTTGTAGCCTAACCCGAAATGAACTTTCTGTTCCTTGGTGATGACTGGCTCTCTTCTGCCCTCAATGGGCTCTGGGAGTATCGCTGATACTTCATACTCAAAACTGTGGAGGTTGACATCCTCAACGGTGTGTGGTATACCTAGCATATTGGGTTTCTCCACGCTGTTGGTAGCTTTCTATTTCTCACTCTGCTCCTCACCGATGATCGTGATGATCTTATCCCCAGATGCAAATTTGAGTTTCTGGTGAAATGTGGAAGGTATGGCTCCGACTTTGTGCAGCCACGGGTGTCCTAACAATAGATTAAATGAGAATTTAATGTCCATTACTTGAAACAATATGGAAAAGGTCATTGGCTTGATTAACAGCTTAAGATCAACTTCTCCCATTATTTCTCTCCTGGTATTATCAAAACCTCTAGCACTGATTCTTGTGGGCCTCAACATGCATGGATCTACTCTAATTTTTGTGGCGGTTCTTAATAGGCATATATTCAACGCGGACCCATTATCGATTAGAACCAAGGGGTTTACCATGTTTCCGGACTCAACGGTTATATTCAAAGATTTCGAGTGGCTACCTCCTTCCTCTGATAAGTCAGCATCAAAATATGAAATGGCATTCAGAGCCATCACTTGGCCAATTATATGCCCGACTTCTTCTGGGCTAACTTGAAGTGACACATGTGCATTCTTTAACGCCCCCATTAATGCTTGGAAATGAAGTGGGGACGTCATCAATAGATCCCATACAGTTATATGGGCAAGCATTCTTCTCAGCTGAGTCTCTAGTATATGCTCTCAACTCATTTTCTTGAATGGGTTCATTGTGCTATCTTTCGTCCCCTCTGATTGGGCTTGTGCTACTATTGGTGCTTCTGGCTGCTTTGATATCCTCCCAGATCGTGTGACAAAGTCCACTGCCCCTTCTCTATGGCTATCAACGTTGACATCTGGTTGTTCATAACTCAGCGGGACCTGGTGAGGATCATAGGTTGGTCTTGATATCTGAAACGGTATAGCTGCCGGTATCGAAGGCACTTGCACTGCGGGTTCAGGAGGTGTGGATAACACTTGACTTACCTTTGTAATAGTTGGTTGAGTGGCCAAATTGGGCCAAATGGGGGTGATGAAGCTTGAGGGTGGTGGTACTAGGGGAAAAGGGGTAAAGCAGGCCATTGGTAGCTGATAGGTGCTGGCGGGGGATCGGGGGTTTGATGGGCCATTAAGTAATTGACGGGGGTGGTGGAGTTTGCAGGTGATTGGACTGGGGGTAATGGGGTGGGCGCAGGCCATTGGTAGTTTATTGGTGGGGGAGGATTGGGGGCCCATTGGTTCATTGGGTAATTGATGAGAGTGGTGGTGTATAGTTGATATGCATGTATGTGTACATAATTGAAGGGTGTGGGAGATGGAAAGTATGCCCTGAGATCTAAGGGTTCAATTTGTGAAGTCGGGTTGGGGAAATAATCTGATAAATTCAGGGGTTCAATCACCCCGATATTCCTTTCTTCAACATTTCTCGGTAATAGTGCTACATAGCTCTCCCGATCACTGATATAATCGGACGGGTCAAACTCTAATTCCTCCTCATATTCCTCTACCATCTCGATGGTGGGTCTAGGACCGGCTCCTTCGGTAGGATGTGGGGGTAATGGCACCTGGTGAATATTTGCATGCTGATTCACTTGTGAAGGCGTTGGGGAATGATTTTTCCTGCATCGATCAAATCTTGGATTATGTGCTTCAATGGAAAGTAGCGATCAGTAGGGTGATCCGGACCCTGATAAAAATTGCAATGGGTATTTGGGTCATAGTTTTTTAGGATCGGGTGAGGAGGAGGTTACGGTTGACAGATAGTTATTAATCCATTTTCTATTAATAAAGGCAAAAGTACATTTAGTGATTGCCCCAGGGGCATAAACACTCGGTCATAGCAGGCTCTCCTCTGTTCAGGAGTCATATACATTCCTTGCCCATTCTCTGTCCTTTGTATCCGCTCAGTTCTAACTGGCCCTGACTGCGCTGCTTGGAATTGGAATGGGGCTATATTGTTATTGTTGGGTCGGGTGTTTGCAACATTTTGAACCTCTGCCCTTGTCCTCCTATCATTCTTCTATTCGGTAAATATCCTAACCCCACTAGGCCCCCTGGATGTATTCTTGTTCAACCATCCTTCCCTGATGGCATCTTCACAGCGATTGGCGTTCCTTACTAGATCAGCAAAACTAGACTGCAGCTGATATACTAAAAAGTCAGAGATCACTGGTAGAGTATTCTTGGAAATCATCTATATCTGCTCATTATCAGGTGTTCTATTTCTGACCTGGGCTGCTAGTGCTCTCCACCGCCCTAGATAATCACTGAAGGTTTCATTCGGGTTCTATCTTAAATGGGCTAAGTCTGACTTGTGCAACTCAATGTCTATATTATAGACATATTGTTCTTGGAACAGGTGCGTCAAGTCCTTCCACGTTTTCATCATAGATGGTTCCAAAGACGTGAACCACCTCAGGGCTAGACCCGTCAAACTCTTTTGAAAGACTTTTATTAGTAGTCTCTCGTCCCCCCCATATTGGCACATGTCCCCACATAGGACTTGAGGTGTGCGATCGGGTTGCCGGTGCCGTTATATTTGGTGAAGGCTGGCATTTTAAATTTGGGAGGCAAGGGGACCTCAGTGAACAAACACAAATCTGTGAAGTCCGTGGCATGGATTTCAGCACCACCCATTTTCATCAACTGCCTTTATATTTTGTCCAACTATTTTTTCAGCTGTTCTGACTCTTTCGATATAGGGGCTGCTTTCTCGACCGTTCGTTGGACTTCACTTTGGGCCACCAAGGGGTGGGCAGTTATGGGAGGAGAGTTAAGGTTGGTCAATACCCCAGCATAGGCTCCATTATTCTTAATCTCGTCCTCCTCATACTGCTAGTCAGTATAATGTACAACGAGGGCGGGATTCTCTTGTTGGTGTTGCATGGGTTGGATGGGAATGGCATGAGTGGGGGTTGGGTGAGCACATTGGGGATGAGGGAAAGTCTGTTAGATGATGGGATGAGTGGGGGTGAGCACATTGGGGATGAGGGAAAGTCTGTTAGATGATGGGATGAGTGGAAGTTTTGTTTTAGGGTGGGGCCTTATGAGGCCATTGGGCATGGGGAGCGGTTTGGAGATGATCTTGGGGTATGGGGTCATGGGAAAATTGGGTTTGGGGTATGGCATGGGTTTGACCCGGGTGTGAAGGTTGGGTGAAATGTTGGGGGTATTGTGGAAGGTATGAGTGTGGGATTTGGGCTTGGGCCATGAAGCCTTGATCATGATAAGTTTGGGCCATGGGCCATTGATGGGTTTGGGCCATGAACCCTTGATAGGTTTGGGCCATGGGCCCTTGGTGGGTCTAGCCCAGTGGGCCTTGATGGGTTTGGGCCATGGGCCCTTGGTAGGTTTGGGCCATGAGCCCTTGGTGGGTCTGGGCTAAGGGCCCTTGATGGGTCTGGCCCGGTGGGCCTTGGTGGGTCTAGCCCAGTGGACCTTGATGGGTTTGGGCCATGGGCCTTGGGTAGGTTTGGGCCATGGGCTCTTGGTGGGTGTGGCTTGGTGGGCCTTGGTGGGTCTGGGCCATGGGCCCTTGGTGGGTTTGGGTGGTAGGGTACTGGGCCATTGGGCCCTCTAAAAAAAGGGATTGGGCCTTGGGGCATGTGGGTAATGGGGGTTTGGATGGTGTGGATTATGGGGGGTTGATGGGGGTCATGGGAGAGTGAGGCATGGAGATTGGCAAGGGTGTGAGACGAGTTCATGGATATGAGGTGTGGAGGAGAGGAGGCATTTTGGGAAGCCTTCCACATGGAGTAGGCTTTGAACATCTCCTCCATCATGGTCATGGAAGGAGGGTCAGATGTCGGTAGTGGATTAAAGGGGTGATGGGGTACAGATGTGATGGATGTGGGGGATAAATTGGGTATGCCGGTAACATCGGGCATGACCCGAGTAAGTGATGGAATATGGGGTCGATTGGAGGGATGAGGGGATGTATTGGGTATGTTTTGGGATGAAGGGGGGTTTGGTGTGGAGGGGTGAGAAAAATCGAGCATGGCCCCAGTAAAAATGGGCATGACCCGGATAGATGGGGGGTTGGATAAGGTGGAAGTGGTGTAAATAAATGTGAGTGGATCGAGCCTATAGGGGGAAGATGGAAAATGGGACATGGATGTGGATTGGGAGAATGGGTTTGGGTTTGTCATGAATGTGGATGGAAAATGGGTTGGATTTGGCATGGGCATGGTTTGGGCAAAAGATGAGGGGTTGGGGGTGGGACTTTGGATGTTTTGGGAGGTAGTGGTTGGGAAAATGGGGGCGCCTAACGGGCCGGTAACGGTATAGGGTGATTGGGTGAGAGGGATGGTGGAAAAGACTTCCCTGAATGGGAACGGGTTGGGGAATGTGACGAGGATGAGTCGGGATCAGCATAAGCCGGGTTCACTACCCACGACATTCTACGAGAACGGGTTGGGTAAGGGTGCTTTGGATAAGGCCCAAAAATTCTCTTCCTTCTTTCCCTACGGGACGACGGAGGACAAGATGATGTCGTTGTGCCATCACCACAAGAACTCTATTTTTAGGTTTTGATTTTATTTTATGTATTTTTAAAAAAAAAATTAATTTTAGAGAAAACTTTGAAGAATAAAGGTTTCGAGGCCTTAGAATTCCTTTCTCGGGTGGCTTTCGTACCCTAACTTGAGACCTGCGGCGACGACTCCAAAGCACTTCGAAAGAATCAAAGGAAAAAAATTGATCTATTGAAGGCACAAAAATCGAGGCAAGCAACCCAATCCCCCGAAATGAGTAAAAAAGAAAGTTTCCTTCTTTTGATCGGCAGGGGTGTATTGGGTGTCGGAGATGGCGGGGCCCATACAGAGGTACTAAACACACTAATCGGGGGACTCGGGAGGTGAGAAAGTCTCAGATTTCAAGCTGCTAATGTCCAGGTAAGCCTGGCGCAACTAATACATGTGCCAAGGTAGCAGGGCCCTTTTTTTACACTAGAGCAACTATTAGTTGTGCCAAGGTAAAAATGACGGATTTAAAGCTAGCGCAACTATTAGTTGCGCTAGTTATAAATATGGAATTTTTACACTAGCACAACTAATACTTGTGCCAGATAAAAATGGGACTCAATAACTTATAATAGCAGGGAACAACAGCCTGAAAATTGGTCATTTTTTTTAGGTTTTGTGGAAGCTAGGCTTCCGGGAGCTGAGCTATTTTTTTTTATGATCGGTTCTCTCCTTACCGCACCTAAAGGGTTTGAGTCCAGTATAACTCGCTAACGCGCTCCCCAACGGGTTTTAAGCTTGTAGGAATGGGAACCCACCTGACATACCTCCGGCGCAAGCGTCTTCTCAGATACTAGGTGGGCTGGGACTTTTCTGGATCATCACCACTAGGGGCTGCCGCCATACTAAGACCCAGGTGGTTGTATGTGTGCCTAAACCCAACCCTTTTAAAAATCTAACCCGCAAAGACAAATTGATTAAGCTCCCTAGCTTGGTTCAATTTTAATTTTTTTCAAAGCCTTTTTTTTTATGGAAATTTTCTTTAGTTCAAAGATCGGGGGTGATGATCCCGTGCTGCCACTACGGGCTGACGTCTACCGTCGAAATATGTTTGCACAAGTAGGCCCGCCAATTGGCTAAGGCACTTTAAATAACGGGAAAATAAAGAAATTAAAAGACAATGCTCAAGTAGGTCCGCCAATCGGCTAAGGCACCTAAAATGACAGAAATATAAAGAAAAATAAAGATAATGCGCAAGTAGGCCCGCCGATCAGCTAAGGCACGTAAATGACGGAAAAGTAGGGGTGAGTAAAACAAAAATAAAATAAAATAAATAATAAAAAATAGCAAAATGGTTAGTAAAATAAAAATAAAAGGCTAAATTTTAAGGAGAAGCTCTACAAGCTATCCCCAGCAGAGTCGCCATCTATGCAACCATGGGATTTTTGACAATCCCGTTGCGGCGATGCGCTCGCTTGCAAAAATATAGAGTTGTCACCCAGAGCCTTTGGTGTCCCGGGATACCTATATCATTTTTATAAGCACCGAAGTGCCACAAATATGACTCTGAATCTGGTCCACACCAAAGGCTCTTGGGTAGGGGCTTCGGTTATCGATCGAGAAGGTGTTAGGCACCTGATCAACCCGCTTAATGCGGTCTCTACTAATAGCCAAAACAAAAATAAAGTAAAGGAAACGAAAATGGCTTCCTCTTGCCCAAATGGGCCTTAAATCCTATTTGTGCCCCTTCGTTCCTACCGAAAATTCGGCGGTGTAATGGCACAAATGGGAGGATGGGAAGAGCTAAGAAAGAGATAAGAGAAGAAAGGGGAGAGCCGGAGCCCTCGAGCTCTTGTAGCACCGTAGGAGAGCCTTGCGTTGGCTTGCTTTGATGAGCTTTTGAAGGCTTGAATGGTAGAGAATGGGGTTCTAACTCATCAGGCTTGGTAGCTAAGAGGTAGAGAAGGAAGGCCAAGCGGTAGCACACACCTAACCTAGAGGTTTTTGATGCAATGGAAGGCTTGAAGAAAGATTTATGGATTCTGGAATTTGTATGAGAAGTGTGCACTAAAGGGAGAAAGATCTTCTCACTTTAAGCTCTTTCTCTCTTAGGTCAAAATTCTCAACCTTTAATCCAAGGGGAGGGGGGCTCTATTTATAGGAAATGAGTGGATTAGGAGGGTACTTAGATACTAATTGGGTTTAGCAATTAGGTAATCTCTCATTTAAGATTTTCTAAGATTTTAAGAGCTTGGAAATGTGTGAAGGTGGTTCTAATGGTGGATGATAGGGTGGGGCCTTAAGTCTCTTAAGGGGTTGTAAATAGGGTCCAAAGGGGTGCAACAGAACTAACAAAATACACCCCAAAGACCCAGGTGGTCAACAAGTCAAACCCCATTCATAAATTTTGAGGTAAAAACCTATGGTCACTGTTCATATGCCTGACACAATTATTAGTTGTGCCAAGCAAATGCACAGTAAAACAGTTTTGTACAGTAGCCTGGAAGTTGGCTTCGCGAGGGGTGGGGTCCACTTTAATACTGGTGCAACTATTAGTTACGCCAGGCTTAAATCCTGGGAAAGTGGCTTGGCGCAACTAATAGTTGCGGCAGGCTAAATTGTAACTAGCACAACTATTAGTTGCGCTAAGCCATTTCTAGGAGAAATGGCCTGGCACAACTATTAGTTGCACCAAATTCCTAGGGGGGCCAATTGAAATTATACTTTTTCCCTCCGAGTTTAGACCGTCATATCTTTTGATGTACAACTCTGATTGGAGGGATTCCTAGACCTTTGGAAAGCTGACAACTTTTACTTTTTGATGGCATAATATTCGATTGTAGTAAAATGCCATAGCTGATCCAGGTGCATCATTCTTCATCTATTTCCCGAGAAGGTTAGGTTTTAGGGTTCGAAATGGATTTTAAGGATCGGGATTGGTTTCTAAAGGTTCAGGGTAGGTTCCTAAGGGATCTAGGGTGATTTCTAAGGGTTTCATACATGCCATCGAAATCTTGGAAATGCGCCTCTCTTGAAATGTGTTTCGATTAGGCCTTGGACCAAATTTGGGTGTCTACATGATAAAACTAGAGTCGCCGCCCAGAGCTTTTGGTGTCCCGAGAAACCTAAATCAAAATTAAAAGCACTAAAGTATAAAAATATGACTTTGATTCTAGTCTGCGCCAAAGGATCTTGGGTAGAGGCTTTGGTTATCGATCGGGAAGGTGTTAGGCACCCGATCAACCCGCTCATAAGTGGTCTCTACTATGGTCAGGTCTATGTGTAGTTGGTTTATGTAATATATATATATATATATATATATATATATATAAGAAATAAAATGAGCGG
The DNA here is from genome assembly GCA_021018995.1 of Chloranthus sessilifolius. Taxonomy (NCBI): domain Eukaryota; kingdom Viridiplantae; phylum Streptophyta; class Magnoliopsida; order Chloranthales; family Chloranthaceae; genus Chloranthus; species Chloranthus sessilifolius. The sequence continues at coordinate 147,228,956 of CM037584.1, read as the reverse complement.
CACTTCTCCTTGCACGAAGGCACACCAATCCTATTAGGCCCTTCCTGCTTGTCGAAATTTGGACAGCGTAACTGCTCAATTCTAGGATAGAGGAAAATCAAAGAAGGAAGAGGAATAGAGGAGAGAGCTGGGCCCTTGTAGCACCGATGTGGACCTTTGCGTGACTGCGTTTGATGAGCTTCCAATTGATTTAATGGTCACGGGATGGGTTTTAATCTCTAAGGCTTGGTAGCTAAGAGATAAGAGAAGAAGGCTAGGGGAAAGTTCTAACTAACTCTTAAGGATTTATGATGGAAAATGAATGGTAAAGGATGAATCTCAGTTCTGAAATTTTGTGGAGGAAATGCTAAAAGGGAGGGGACTCTAATCTTTTATCTCTTTTTGAATTTTTTTTCAAGCCCATAACAAGGGAGGGGTGCCTCTCTATTTATAGAAAATGAGAGGATTAAATTCCTAATTGGGTTAGCAATTAGGTAATCCTAGATCTAAGGTTTTTGAGTTTTTCAAGGTCTTAGATAGGTGGGAATGGGGTTTCAATGGTAGATGATAGGGTAGACTTCTAAATGGAAAAAGGGTGAAAAATAAGGCTAGTGGGGGAACAAAAATCCCAATAAAACTAACCCTAATGGATGGGGTGGTCAATAAGTCAAACCCCAAATTCAAATTTGGACAAAAATCCCAAAAATCACTGTAGCTAAGTCTAGCATGTATATTATACACGCTAGTTATAAGTGCAGCAACCTGAGAAGAAGCTGGAGGTTTAGAACACGCCCTGGGGCCCACAAAAAGCCAATTTTTCCTAGTGTGTATATTCTACACGCTAGGCAAAATTCTGCTAGAATTTTGCTTAGTGTGTATATTATACACGCCACGTTAGGCAAAAATTCCTGCATTTCTGCCCCATTTTCAAACCGTCATAACCTTTGATATACAACACCGATTGAGGTGATTCTTAGCTCGTTGGAAAGCTGGGAACATCCTCTTTCCAATGGTATATGATTTAGCTCTAGAAGTGGTTTGTGTAAATTTTGGCAATCCTCTTTCTAACCACTATTTAGGAGCGTTCGAAACTGGTTTAGGAAGGGTTTCAAGGGTGTAGGGGTGATTCCTAATGATTTTGGGAAAGTTCCTAAAGGTTTGGGAAGATTCCTAAGGGTATGGGAAGGTTTCTAAGGGTATGAGAGATTCTATCGAAAGATTGGGGGGAGGGCGCCTTTCTCGAAGTATGTTTCGATCAGGCCTTGGGCCAAATTTGGGTGTCTACACTATGCTTCTAAATTTTCAATCATATCTTAACTAAAGCTTAACATAACTATGAATCACAATTTAACATATCCTTGCTCACCTTTATTTGGTCGATCACACGTCTTTCACGAGTAGTAGCCACGGAGGGTTTCGAAACGAAATTCGTTGAATCGTACGCAGCCTTACGACGAATCTCCGCTCCAACACATACTACTCTTCATTTTACTTATCACGTATGGTGCGATCACACGATTGGCTCACACGTTGTATGATGGGATGAGAAATTTTAAACTCTCTTCCTTCTTTTACAAAACAACCAACCAAAAATGGAAATACCTTATCCATTTGCTTTTATATCGAATGGACATTCTTTGAGTGTCAAGCCGGTACACCACACGTCGGTGTACGGTCATTCATCTAACAGTCAATTTATCATTTATTCCTTCTTTCTTTTCACTCGAGGAGTATTCTTACAATTTATCATTTATTCCTTCTTTCTTTTCACTCGAGCTGTACGGTCATTCGTCTAACGGTTTCCTCAGGACACTCATTCCTTCTCTGTTTCCCAATTCGATCGATCAGTGCACAAACCTGTCGATCGGTCTCCAAAATTGTTCGATCGAATTTCATTATGATCGATCGATTTCTCCATAAACTTTCACATTTTTGTCCTATCAAAATCGATCGGATACTAATTTCGATCGATCGATTTTGACAGATTCTCATAAACACGAGCTTTTTCTTCTCTGACTCATTTTTCCTCAAATTTGAACCTTATGCTTCTAAATTTTCAATCATATCTTAACTAAATCTTAATATAACTATGAATCACAATTTAACACATCCTTGCTCACCTTTATTTGGTCGATCACATGTCTTTCACAAGTAGTTGCCACGGAGGGTTTCAAAGCGAAATTTGTTGAATCGTATGCGGCCTTATGACGAATCTCCGCTCCAACACATACTACTCTTAATTTTACTGATCGCGTATGGTGCGATCATACGATTGGCTCACATGTTGCATGATGGGATGAGAAAGTTTAAACTCTCTTCCTTCTTTCACAAAACAACTAAGCAAAAGCGGAAATACCTTATCCATTTGCTTTTATATCAAATGGACATTCTTCGGGTGTCAAGCCGGTACACCGCACGTCGGTGTACGGTCATTCATCTAAAGACCAATTTATCATTTATTCCTTCTTTATTTTCACTCAAGGTGTATTCTTACAATTTAACTCACTATAAAAATTTATACTGTCAGCTGCGTGACTTGTCGGACACACACACCGAGTCGGACTTGTTCGAAAATTGAAATTTTTCGGGACGTCACATATTCATTAACCAATTACAATCTTAATTCAGAAGAATAAGAAACAACTAACCAAGGGCGAAGCCAAGAATTTTTGTTGGTGGGGGCTACAAATGATAAATATAATATTAGTAGTTATTTTACCATCGATTTAGGGGCTTCTACATCATAGATTTGGGGGCTTATATACAAACAAAGGTTGTATAAGAACCATACTTAATAGAATCTCTAGAGTTAAATGGGGACTTGAGCCCCCACACCCTTCTATGTGGCTACGCCTGTGCAACTAAATATTCATACTTATCTTTGATATAATGATTCTCAGAATTGGAAGACTGATCCACGCATCTCCATAATTTATTTCATTAATTGAAAAGAAATTATAGAGCACATAATGAAAATTAAACTATCTCTATAGCTATCTATCTACTACTATTTTCCTCTGTCCCGGTTGTCTCCCTATTAACAACCAAAACATCTTATTTATAGATTCATAAGAGTCCTAATTACATTCTAATTTAAAGTCCTAAAAATCATATTATAAATCCTAGTAAAATTAGAATTCTACTTAAACTGAAACTTCTAAAAATATATGCTTCTTGAACAATATTGAGTCTAGAGTCGTGAACTATCATCTGAAGGTTATCTACCATCTCGATTCTGTAGCATCTCCTTGTGCATTTGTGGCTCAATTTGAGATTGGTCAAGGCAACAACTCATGCAATCATAATTCAAGATTAATTGCGATGGGATCTTGGTTTTATGTGTACTCTTGAATCTTCACGATTAATCACAATTCTTTTTCTTCAATCATAATTCTTCACGATCAATCATGACTCTTCCTTTTCTTGAGATCGCATTTCACAATTGCAAAGACTTTCTTCTCTGGAAAGTCTTTATTCTTGTCACGATCAATCGTAACTCATGATTGCATGGGCTCTCTTCTCTGTTTGGTTTTATATTTTCTTCTCTTGCAATCGTCCAAGGTCTCGATCGATTGTGACCCAACTTTTCTTCAATCCTGATCCTCATTATCCATCATGAGTTTATGATTTATGCAATCATGGGGTATCTTTCAAAGGCTGAGATCTTTGACCAATTTTGACTCTTCTTTTCTCATTTATCTTTTCTCTTCTGGGTTAAAGAGATCCTTAGCTTTTGATCAGCTTAGATTCTAGATTACTCTGGTACTATAGGATCTCATCCTCAAGTGTTATGTTAAGTGCTTCTGTACAAATTTCTCATCAAAGATCATTTACTTGTCAAGACCTAAAAATATATAGCTCAAGATATTGCATTAGTACCTTAATTTGGACTAAAAAGGCTTTGCGTGACAGCCCGAATTTCACGCCCAAAAACTCGCGCCGTTAGATCAGCCCTTAAGGCCGATCCCCTTATACGAACGGAACACTTGGTACATCCACACAAAGCAAAATAAAGCAAAATTTCCAAACAAGCATATATAATCATCATATGAAAGTATATCTCCATGTCTATATAATGATGTACTCAAAAGTCTACAAAAGACAGTTCTAATCCCATGAAAATTACATGGACAAAAGAACCGAACCACCAGTGAAAACACCGTCACCAGGTGTGGTTCGCAAAACAATACTAATTGACATATACATAAGTTCTTACAAATATGGCTGGACGTACCAAGCCTTACAAATATAATTTCAAAAAAATCAAACTAGCGTAACATAATCCACTAGAAGAACTCCTCAGGAGGGGGCTCAATCTCCTCCTTCGGAATTTACTCTAGGTCCTCAGGATCTACGTCCTCAGTATCTGCCGCTACCTCTGTACCTGTGACGTATAGTCGAAGGGTGAGCTACATCTAAGCTCAATAGGGAAACATAAGCAACATGCATATTATGATATCAAACATATACTTCATGGCATAATCAAAAACATGCTTATCTTATGAGATTCATAATTTCTTATAACAATTTATAATTTAAAAGTATTTAAATTGACAAAAATAAATATCTGATGCAAGTTTTAAAACACACTAATCATGGCTACTCAAATTGTTCTCTTAAAGCACATACTTAAATAAATTACTTAAATAATCTCCCGAGCAATTATAGCATCGAGAGCCGCATATTATACTGATGGAATACCCCAAACATCGTCGTTCAATGAACAATTCACACAAAGTTATCCAATCTTGTTTGAATTAGGAGACTTGTGCCAAACAAAGTATTTCCACAGATTGGAAATCAAAGAACGGATATCTCGCCGTACCAGAGCACAAGTACGGATATCCCACCGTATCAGTCACGGGTATACCACTGCGTCGGTAGGGTATTCAACACATAACCTTAAATCAAAGTGTGAAGTTTACATATAGTTATTCACCATGTATTTGTGATAATTTATACTAGGTTTTCTTTGAAAGTCATGCACAAATATATCTCATTTTGCTGAGCTCATACGTACACTTATTTGATGTCACACACACTTACTGAGGTCACCTGCTTAACTTATCAGGTTTCACACACACACACTTGCAGTTTCTTCATGGTATACATATTCATATGCTTTCATATTTAAAGAACATAACGAAATTCATGCTAGATGATTTACGAAACTGAGCTATACTTTATTTATTCGTATTTGATTTTCCTAGTTTGGATACTCCTGTGGGCCAGTAAAAAATGGTGAAGCTTGTAGCCTGGTATTCACAGTATCTATAATGGTTAACCTGTTCTAATCAAGACCATTGGCTTGAGATAATCTCTAGGATGATCTGTGACCATTCAAGTAGACAGGTCATAGCCTTAGGATTGCTCTAATTCTCTGATTAAGATTAGATCCTTATACCATGCATCTGTCGGGGTCAAACCTGGGGAGCTTGTAGCCAGATGAAGGATTGTTGCAGATCTGATCTAAGCATTGCCTTTGATTCATTTAATTTTCAGTGAAAAACCAAATCCCTAGCTGCTGCTCTCCATCATTTGATTTTTAATCCATTTTCTTTCACTTTTGTGTTTTCTTAAAATCTGGATCAACTGTATTTAATTTTTGTAGTTTGTAGTGACAAAAAATCCAAAACCTCTCCTCTTTCCTGTTTTAGTGTAGCTTAAATTAGGATAGAGTGTCAGATCTACTGCAGATCTGGAGATTTACCATAGTTTATTCACATTTCCCTATGGACATACCCTTGCTTACCTATCAAAACTTGCTACAACAGCCCTGTATCTTGTAGGTCTAGGAGATTGTAGTTGTGCTGAATCCACCCTCTGTTTTAATTTGATTTTATTTTGCTTTTATCATTACACAATAAATCAGCACACTCGATTCCCCCAACAGGTAGTTCTAGCTAACTCTCAAGGTTTGGGGATGAAAGATGGGATTTTAAAGGCAAAGCTCAAATCTAAAATTTGTATGGAGGAATGGTGTTTGAAAATGGAGAGGGAGCGCTCTAGGTTTTTCTCTCTTTTAAAAAATTTTCAAGCCCTTAAGCAAGGGGGTCGCTCTCTATTTATAGAGGTTGAGGTGATTAGTGAAGGGTTAAGTAATAATGGGATTAGAAATTAGGTAATGGGTAATCTAAGGTTTTTGGGGTTTTCTAGAGCTTGGAGAAGAGGGATTTGGGTTTAATGGTAGATGATAGGGTGGTGACTTGAATGGTAAAAGGGTAATAACTTAAGCTAATAAGGTCACTAGGGTCCTAAAAAACCCCCAATGTCAATTTTAGCCATTTTGGCCATTTTTTGGAGAAAAATCAGACCCAAACTGTTGAAAGTTGAAGGCCCGCAGGGGCTCGGCTTGGTTTTATAATTTTCTGCACAAAATCGCGTTCTTCATTTCACCATAACTTTTTATGTACAACTCCGAATTAGGCAATTCTTAGCTCGTTGGAAAGCTAGGAACCTCTACTTTCTAATGCTATAGACCTTAGGTTGGGAAACTATCTATGAAAACTTTGATATTTCTCTTTTCATCAGCTATTTTGGTTGGTTCGAAACTAGCTCTATAGGTCTGATTTTGCAATTTCTTGCACAAATCTGTGATCTTCATTTTGCCATAACGTTTTAGGTACAACTCTGAATTAGGCAATTCTTAGCTCGTTGAAAAACTAAGAACCTCTACTTTCCAATGGTATAGGCCTCAGGTTAGGATGCTATTTATAAAAACTTTGGCACTCCTCTTTTCTTCAGTATTTTGGTTGATTCGAAACTAGCTCTTTGAGTCTGATTTTACTTTCTAAGGAAAGATTATGGTTGATTCCTAAGAGTTTGGGAATATTTCTAAAGGTTTGGATTAAGTTCTAAGGATTTGGGAGGTGCTTTCAAAAGCTTGGGAGTATGCATTTCTCAAATTATGGGTCAATCGAGCCTTGGGCTAAATTTGAGTGTCTATTGATGCCTCTCTTTGGTATCTGATCACTAATGATCGAATGCCAAAGAAAGAGACGTCCGAAGAGGCCCAAGACATGCTAATGGGTCCATCATATTCAAAGCGAACCTCAAACATAAAAAAAGTAAAAGAAAAATAACTAAATAGAGAGGGACGTAACCCCAACACTTGAGAAAACGTGTCACTCGAGAGTAGCGGAAGCCCAACACTTGAGAAAACATCTGTTCTTCAAGGCTACTGGTCTCCATGCACTTAGCAACATTACTAGGTAAAATCGTGATGGTGTAATTAAAAATGCATGATATTTGAGATTCATTTCGAACAAGACTACCCCGTGAGAGAGAGGGTGATCGGCCCATACTTAAAGATTAGCATAAAGTAATGACACGAAGATTTACAGTTTGGGTCTAATCTCATGAGGCATTGATTGCCCCATTTGATCGGCCACGGGTGCCCCTACGTGAGGTAGGGTTTGAGATCTTTGGACGAACCCATCAATCTCGAGGATAATTTAGCACAACTACCAGAACGGAGCGAATATTAATGTCGTAATGCTTTTTGGGAGTATGTGCCACTTTTGACGACAATCTTATAACATACCAACTATGTAAAAACATGAACCCATTATGGGAAAAATAGAAGCAAGGCGATAGAAATTCTGACCCAGATCCCGTCTGGGTATAATTTATTAGAACAAACGACCATCAAACGGATACCCAGACACATGGCCCCTATCTAAGGGATACCGTGTAGGTTTTAAGCCTGCGACCAAGAAAAAATCAAGAGAAAAAGATCTCTTATGTATCCATGTTTGAACATAGTTGTTTGATATGTAATCTCATTTAGTGGTGGAATCAAACCGATTGAAACATTGACTATTTAACAAAGATTGACACTGTCACTCCTACTTTGAAGTAGGATCCAAAGATCTATGGCAAACCTTAGATTTAGGACATTAATTTAATACAGCTGCGTTGCCGATAAAATATTAATATTTTACTGTATTGAAGCACATATGTACGTAGTTGTGCGTGATGAAAAAGTGATTTTCTTTTTCCAAATGATTTTTTTTTCTTCTTTTTTTGAATTCATCGACTTGGCAAACAGGGCCCTCAAGGTAGTCTAATCGGCGACTCATCAAATGATAATTCTCACTCATTTGATGAGTTTTCTCAGCCACTAGGGCGAAAACATTATCAATGATCGTCGTAGAGGCACGGTGGGGTGGTGGTGGCACACGGATCTGAGCACGCCACTGTGGTGTGGTAGTAGCAGTTGGCTGATCCTCAACTGGTGCTTCCTGAGCTAGCTGGTCCTGATCTTGCAAGGCATTAGGTGCAATGTTTTGTTCGGGTGGTCCTTATTCATCTTCCTCATGCGGTCTTTTAACTAAACACTTATAAGTTTTATTCCATTCCTTCAGAGTGTAGGGTTGGACATTATCCGTCAATCTCGGCTCATTCTTTGAAATCGTATACTCGCTGCTGCCAGTGTAGTCCTCAATCATAATAGAAATAAGTCAGGCATAAGGCATGTCATCCACGAGTTTTGCTGCCCCTTCTAGCATCTTCCCTCTAGCATACTTTAGACTCTCAAAAATAGGCTTAGGCGCACTAAACCATCACCCGTTAAACACAAAAAACAACGCCTGTTGTATCTCTCCATGCCTTTCAGTCATGTGCCTCAATGGATACAAATTACACTTGAAAATGGTGTCAAACATCCACATATCACTTGATAAGTCCACTCTCTTGATCGATGAACCGGACCCCTGCCTGCCCTGGGTCATCTGTGTCTTCACAGTCTCAAAATCTACGGTATTTGGAAAAGGTTCGCGTAACTCTGATCTCAGTACTATACTTCATATAACATTCTATTGCATCGGCCACATCGGAATGAGTAAACTCGTACACTCGACTGTCTATTTTTGTACAAAAGGTGTTCGGTTTGTCATCTTCATACATATTCTGGTAGAATAGTCTCACTAAACGGGGGTAGTAATACTCGTGAAATAGTTGGAGTATATTCTCCAATCCCGCCCTAGTGAGATATTAAAATGCCATTGTGTCTCACCCCTCTTTGCAAATAGTTTCTAATCTATGCTCCACTCGGGCTCAAAATCCTTGTCAGCCCACCACTCGCTGGGCCGTTCATGAGGTGGTGGTGGCTGTGACGGCTGCTGTGGTGGTGGTGGTGGTGCCGAAGAACCCGCTTGTGATGAGGGTTTCTTCGAAGTGGCGTCCTTCGACGTTTGTCAAGTCTTAGGCGCCATAACACCCATAACAAATTACTAAACTAGGATTTTCCCAAAAAAAAACTAAAGAATCTAGGGGAAAAGGCAGAAAATGAAAATTTCAAACTCTCATAAGTTTAAGATTTACCTATTTGAAGCTATTGAATCTTAATCCTACGAAGAATTGAGCTCCAACAGAAAACAAAAATCAAACGACCTATATATATATATATATATATATATATATATATAGTGTCGAAATCGATCGATCGATTTTAAAATCGATCGCTTGATTTCTTTCATAAATGCACTAGTTGACGATTTCGATTGATCGGTTTCAAAATCGATTGGTCGGTTTTCAAATTTCTATCGAATGATCACTCATTTCGTTTGATCAGTTTCATAAATCGATCGATCTATATGCCCATTTTGATCAGTCAATTTTTCATTTAGTTTAAAATTTCTTCTCTGTTTTTGTGATTTTGTTTGATCAATGTTCATTCCGATCGAACGATTTAAAATTAATCGATCGGTTTTAATTTCGATCAATCAGTTTTGTCAAACACAGCCTGCTTCTCAGTCCTATCAAATCAATCGATTGGTTTATATTTTGATCGGTCGATTTGACAAAAAGCTTCAGATTTTTGTGTTTTTCACTTCAAGTTAATTTAAACTTCTTACATTGTCATTTACATGGTCCTTATGACCCAACCAAGTCAATATCTAACATTAAACTTCACATTTTTAATCTCACATGAATTTACATTTTAACACTTCATGAATTTACATTTTAACACTTCATGTTCATAATTGTTTACATAGTATTTACAAATTTTTTTCACTCTCACTGAACAACTGTGGGTATTGATCGCGAATCTCCGTCTCGCGTTTCCACGTAGCCTCTTCTACTGGACGATTCTTCCATTTAACAAGCTCTAACGAAATTCATTTTGTGCGCAAGACTTGCTCTTTTCGATCGAGTATTTGAATAGACTCTTCAATCATTGTCATATTCTCATACATCTCGATTGGTTGATCATCCAAAACGTGAGTCAGATCCTTCACATCCTTTCGAAGCATAGATACATAAAACACGTTATGTACCCTATCCAGTTGTGAAGGTAACACAATTCTGTAAGCAACTTCACTAACTCTTCCTAAAACTTCTAAGGGTCCAAAGTAGCGTGGGCTTAGCTTTCCCCACCTTCCAAATCTCATGACACCTTTCATTGGTGAGATCTTAACGAAAACGTGATCTCCAACATGAAAATCAACACTTGTCCTCTTGATATCAGCATAACTTTTATGTCTGCTCTGAGCCGACTTGATGCTTTCTCTAATCACACGAACGATGGTGGCATTGCTTTCAATTATTTTCGGACCCAAAACAAACTTTTCTCCGGTCTCTTTCCAATTGATCGGTGATCTACATCATCGTCCATATAGTGCCTCATAAGGTGCCATATCGATACTCGTCTGAAAGCTGTTATTGTATGCAAACTCAATCAATGGTAAATGTTAATCCCATGATCCCTAAAAATCAAGTATACATGCTCTGAGCATATCCTCTATGATCTGATTCACCCGTTCTGTTTGTGCATCCGTTTGTGGGTGAAATGCCGAACTGAAGTCTATCCGTGTACCCATTCCCTCTTGAAACTTTTGCCAAAAATTTGAAGTGTATAACAAGTCATGATCTGAAACAATACTAACTGAAATACCATGCAATCAGACTATCTCTTTCATGTACATCTCTACTAATCTTCCTGGCATATATGTTGTGTTGTATGGGGAAAAGTGAGCTGATTTGGTTAATCGGTCAACAACTACCCAAATGGCATTGCGTCTTTTTGCTGTCCGTGGTAATCCCAATATGAAGTCTATAGAGATTGACTCTCATTTTCACTCTGGTATTGGCAGAGGTTGTAATAAACCTGTCGGATGCCTGTGATCTAACTTCACTTGCTGACATACTAAATACTTTGACACGTACTCAGCAACATCCTGTTTTAAACCTGTCCACCAATAGTTCTTTCTCATATCCTGATACATCTTGGTGCTACCAGGATGAATAACATACATAGACTTATGGGCTTCATCTAAAATAGTCGGTGTAAGATCGGCATCGATCTGTATACATAGACGTCCCCTGAACAAAAGTGATCCATCCTCCTTGATGGAGAAATTTGGTCTAGTGCCATCAAACACACCCTGTCTGATCTTTACTAACTCTGTATCTTTCATCTGTAACTCATGAATGTGATTGAAGATTATCGATCGTATCATAATGTTAGCTAGTAAGGCTCCTGAAGCTTGTACCTCGATCTTTATGTCATACAAGGAAAGGTCCTCTAGCAGTTTCCATCAACGAATCCCAATAAAAAGGTAAGTCAAGAGAGCCAAACTCTTCCAACTCAAGGCATCTGCTACCACATTCCTAGATGATACTGAATCGAGCAATTGTAGTCCTTAAGCAATTCCATCCATCTCCGTTGCCTCATATTTAGTTCCTTCTGGGTAAACAAATATCAGATACTTTTATGATCTGTGAATATCTCAAAGGTCTCTCCGTACAAGTAGTGTCTCTATATCTTCAACGCGAAGATCACTGCTGCTAGTTCTAAGTCATGTGTTGGGTAATTCCTCTCATGGCCCTTAAGCTGTCTTGACCCATAAGCAATAACCTTCTTATTATGGTTGAGCACATACCCTAAGCCACTGTGTGAAGCATCACTGTACAAAGCAAACCCTCCATTGCCTAAAGGTATAGCCAACACTGGTGCTAAAGTTAACCTCTTCTTAAGTTCTTGAAAACTCTTCTCGCAATTTTCAGTCCATTCAAACCTTACATCTTTTCTTGTAAGCTTCGTGAGCAGTCCAGAAATCTTTGAAAATCCCTCTACAAATCGTCTGTAATACCCAGCCAGACCAAGGAAACTGCAAATCTTAGTCACAGTCTTTGGTTATTCCCATTCCACTACTGCCTCGATCTTTGCTGGATCCACTGTAACACCATCCTTTGAGACTACATGTCCCAAGAAACTCACTTTCTCTAACCAAAACTCACACTTACTGAGCTTTACATATAATTAGTGTTCCCGCAGTGTCTATAGAGCAATCCTCAGATGTTGTTTATGCTCCTTCTTGGTTTTCGAGTAGATGAGGATGTCATCTACGACCACTACTACACAAGTATCAAGGTGTGGTTTAAACACCTGATTCATTAGATCCATGAATGATGCCGGTGCATTAATCAATCCAAATGGCATCACCAAGAACTCGTAGTGCCCATATCATGTCCTGAATGCCCTCTTCTGTATATCCTCGACCTTGACTCTCAACTGGTGATATCTAGATCTCAGGTGGATCTTGAAAAAAAATCTTGCACCCTGTAACTGATCAAACAAATCGTCTATCCTAGGCAAAGGGTATCGATTCTTGATAGTTAACTTGTTCAACTGATGATAGTCGATGCACAGCCTCATCAACTCGTCCTTCTTCTTCACAAACAAGACCGGTGCTCCCTAAGGAGACACACTAGGTCTTACAAATCCTTTATCTAGGAGTTCTTGTAATTGATCCTTCAACTCAGCTGGAGTCATTCGATATGGTGCTTTAGATACTGGCTTCGTACCTAATGCTAAGTCAATGGCGAACTCCACTTCTCTATCCGGTGGTAACCCCAACCACTCATCTGGAAAAAATACTCAAACTCGCATGCTATTGGAATCTCGATTATGATGTTCTTCTCCTCTTTGTGCTCTTTAAGAAAAGCTAGGTAATCATTGCATCCCTTCTTTATCAAACATTCAGCTCTGACTGCAGAGATAAGCGGTACAAAAGTCGATCGCATTCCTAGAAACCTAAATGATCTTCTCATATTCGGTCTAAAGGTAACCATCTTTCTTCGGCAATCGACATTTACGCGATACGTGGATAACCAATCCATGCTAAGGATTACGTGGAATCCTTGCATATCTAACATGATAAAATCCACCACCAATTCATGACTGTCGCAATCCTTGATGGCGATTATGACTAACCGACAAATCATATCAGTACTTACTAAATTCCCCATCGGGACTAACACCGCCAAAATAAATTCCAAGGCCTCGGGAACAACCTTCACTTTATTCGCAAATTAGGGTGTAATAAATGAGTGGGTAGACCCTGGGTCTATCAACACTCTTGCTTCATAACAAAGAAAATCTTCTTTACCGTACATTTGCAAGGTACGTATATCGTACACATATTTAAGCAATTTACTTATGCATTAAAATTAAGAACGTAAGAAATTATGTGCAATCATGAGATTTTTGACGATCCCGTCATGACGATGCGCTCACTAATAAAAAATAAAGAACCGCCACCCAGAGCTTTTGGTGTCCCGAGAAACCTAGATCATTTTTATAAGCGTCAAAGTGCCACAAATATGACTCTGAATTCGGTCTATGCCAAAGGCTCTTGGGTAGGGGCTTCAGTTATCGATTGGGAAGGTGTTAAGCACCCAATCAACCTGCTTAATGTAGTCTCTACTTATGACCAAAATAAAAACAATATAAAAGAAATGAAAAAGGTTTCCTCATGCCCAAATGAGTCTTAAAATCCTATTTGTGCCCCTCCATTCCTACCAAAAATTTGGCGGCGTAACGGCACAAATGGGAGGATGGAGGAATAACCGAGAAGGTAGAGGAATAGAGGGGAGAGCCAGAGCTCTCGGGCCCTTGTTGCACCGCTGAGGAGCCTTGTGTTGGCTTACTTCGGTGAACTTTTGAAGGCTTGTATGATGAGAAATGGAGTTCTAACTCCTATGACTTACTAGCTGAGAGGTAGAGAGGGAAGGCTAGGGGGTAACACACCTCCTCTAACCTAGAGCTTATGGGTGAAAAGCTAAGGTTTAAAGGGACTTCTAAATTTTTGGAATTTGTATGGGAATGGTGCACTAGAGGAGAGAGAGAGAGAAGGGATTCCTTAATCTCTTAATTGCAAATTTTTTCAAGCCATTTGTAAAGGGGGGTGTCTCTCTATTTATAGGAAAAAGAGAGGTTAGGAGGGTGCTTAGGGGCTAATTGGATTTAGCAATTAGGTAATGGGCCATCTAAGGTTTCCTAAGGTTTTTTAAGCCTTGAAAAATATGAAGAGGTGCTCTAATGGTGGATGATAGGGTGAGGCTTTAAACCACTTAAGGAATTACATATAGATAGTAAATGGGTGCAATAGAACTAGCAAATCACACCCCAAAGGTCAAGATGGTCAACAAGTCAAACCCCAATTACAAAATTCGAGGCAAAAACCCAGAGTTACTGTTCATATGCCTGGCGCAATTATTAGTTGCGCCAAGCATATGCACAGTAAAACAATGATGCACAGTAGCTTTGGGAAGTCGACTACCCCCGGGGGACCCACCTATAACTGGCGCAACTATTAGTTGTGCCAAATCCCTAAGGGGGTTCACATGAATTTACCATTCTACCCTTCAAGTTCAGAATGTGATATCTTTGCGTATACAGCTCCGATTAGGGTGATTCTTAGCCCTTTGGAAAGCTGGAGACTTTTACTTTTCAATGGTATGAGATTTGATTATAGTAAAAGGTCATAGCTAATCCCGGTGCACCACTCTTTATCCATTGCTTGGGAGAGCAAGGTTTAGGTCTGGAATGAGTTCTACGGGTCGGGATGGGTTCCTTGAAGGTTCAGGAAGGTTTCTAAGGTGATTCCTAAGGATTTGGGATGGTTCTTAAGGTTTCAAAAGGGTTCCATATATGCCATCAAAATCTCAGAGATGCGCCTCTCTCAAAATGTGTGTCGATCGGGCCTTGGGCCAAATTTGAGTGTTTATAGATGCCCCTTTTTGGTATCCGATCACTAATGATCGAATGCCAAAGAAAAGAGACATCCGAAGAGGCCCAAGGCATTACTGACGGGTTCGCTGCATTCAAAACAAACTTCAAACATCAGATGAGTAACATGGTGAGAAAATGAAAGTCCTGTATGTCGGAAAAAATAGTCGTTTCTCAAGGTAATCGGTCCCCAAGAGCTTAACGACATTATTAAGCATAACCGAGGTAGAAAATGAGTTACAAAAGCCCAACAACTGGGAAAAATGGTCTCTTCTCAAGATTATTTGAAGGAGTTTGATGTTCAAGATTCATTCTGAGTACAATAACTTCGTAAGTAAGGAGGGTGATTGACCCACATTCAAAGATAGGCGCAACGCAAGTACGCAAGGCTCCACAGTTTGTGTCTAGTCATATAAGGCATTAACCGCCTCATTTGACTAGTCACGGGTGCCCCTTCTTGAAGCAGGGTTCAAGGTCTTTAGGCGAATCCATTGATCCCGAAGTTTATTTAGCACGACTATCCGAGCGGAGCGAACAAAGGTCACAACGCTTTTTAAGAGTGTGTGTTGTTTTTCCAACGTGCCCCAGATCATCATGACCCAAAGTATCTAACCTTTAATAACACAAAATAGATCCAGCCAAAATCAGGTGCCCACCAAAAGAGACATTCAATCCTGGTCTCTGCTGATAATGATCTTACAAACCAATTAACTATGCATAAACATGCATCCATTAGGGGCGATAAGCAACAAAGGTGACAGAAGTCTCGACCCAGATCCTGTCCGGGTATAATTTACGAGAACAAATGACCATCCTACGAATACTCAGACACAAGGCGTACACTTTACAAGGATATCGTGTCAATACAGGTTTTAAGCCTGCGAAAATAAGGGGAATGAACCCTTCTGCATGCATGTTTATACATAGTTTGATTGACATGTAGTTTCATTTTCAATAGGTTGGTTTCAACCAACGATTGACCTTTTTTCATAACGAAGTTACCCGGACCTCAAACCCTGTAGGGCGCATGCCTGGACAATGCAGACACAGAGTCTACACCTCCGAAATAGGTCATGATGAATCTCAAGTTAGACACTCACGTTCATATGAATCCGCCAACTGAGCGCTCGTCGCAAAGATTTAGCAGTGGAGTCGACTCGATCGAAACATTGATCATTTGACCGGGATTGACACCATTGCTCCTACTTCGAGGTAGGATCCAAAAATCTAAGGCGCACCTTTAGACTTAGGTCATTGATATAACACAACTATATTGCCTATAAAATATTAGCATTTTACCCCATTAGAACATGCGTGTGCGTCCAATTATATGAGGCATAGACCACCTCATTTAACTGGGCACCGGTGTCTTTGCTTAAAGCAGAGTTTGAGGTCTTTGGGCAAACCCATTGATCTTGAGGTTTATTTAGCCCGATTACCCGAGCGGAGTGAATAGATGTCGCAACACTTTTTGGGAGTACGTGCTATTTTTTCAAAACACATGCATTTTTTGTTATTTTATGTGAGAATTTTTTGACTTTTTATGTTTATCATTTTATGTGATTTTTTGGATTTTAAGTTATTATTTCATGTGATTTTATTACTTTATTACTTCTATTTATGCGAATTATTTTTGAGATTTTCTTCATATATATTTTTTTATGGATTTTCATATTTTTAAGTTATCATTTTATGGGATTTTTTGGTTTTTTAGAACTATTATTTTATGGGAATTACTCTATCATTTTATATGAATTATTCTATCATTTTATGTGAATTATTTTTGGCTTTTTCTGTGAGATTTTTTCATCATTTTTTAAAACCTTTTTACATTTTTCTGTGTGGGATCGGGATGCCTATTGATCTCGATCCATTTTATTCTAACATGGCTTCTCGGGCGAGTCAAAAAAGGATGGACACGCCATTTGGGAGTACGTGCATCTACCGGGAGTAAACAAAATGAAAAGAGGGGGGTATGGGGTTATGCATCTGACCCGTACCAAGCCCAAAACCCGGCCTGTTAGTGGCTGGCGCGACTATTACTTGCACCAAGCCAAAAGAAGGCTCAAAATAGCCTGGCGTAACTAATAGTTACACCAGGCCTGACTGGGTTTCAAATTTAAGCAGCCCGAGTTCGGGCAGCAAGGGCAAAGTTTCAAAATTTTATTTCTCCCCCCCTCTTCAAACAGAAAATTGGCCTCTCCTTTATATCGCCTCCACGCGTGCCTCATTGCCGGCATTTACTTGCACCGATTGATTGTCCGCACCGCACTAGATCAAAGACCCTAAGTATCCATCTTTAAATAAAACTGAACAGATCCGGTCAAAATTGGGTGCCTACCGAAGGAGGCACTCAATCTTGGTCTCCATCAACAATGATCTTATTATCAAATAATTATATAAAAATATGCACTGATCACGGGTATAATTTACGAGAATAAACGGCCATCCAACGGATACCCAGACACAAGGCATACACTTTACTGGGATACCGTACAAATGTAGGTTTTAAGCCTGCACCCTAAAATGAGCCCTTAAGAATGCATATTTGAACATAGTCATTCGATAGGTAATTTCCTTTTTGGCAAGTTGGTTTTAACCAACAATTGGCCTTCATCTGAGGAATCTGAGGCTTAAGACACTTAAGTTCACATGAGTCCAAAAACAGAGCGCTTAGCTCGAAGATTTAGCAGTGGAATCAACCTGATCGAAATATCGGCCGTTTGATCGGGATTGATGTCGTTACTCCTACTTTGAAGTAGGATCCAAAAATTCAAGGCGAACCTTAGATTTAGGACATTAATTTAGCACAACTGCGTTGCCGATAAAATATTGACATTTTACCGCATCGGAACACGCATGTGCGTAGCTGTGCGTGGAGAAAGTAACACAAAAATATGGTTATCTTTTTTCTTTTAAAAAAAAATAATAATTTTCTTCTCTTCCTTTTTTGAATTAACTGGACGTCGGTGCTGAGATGCTTCATCTGATATGTCCATCGTCGAGAGGTTGCTTACTTCGAGGCTTCGAACCTTTTGATGTTCCTGCACATCTCAAGAAAGCGTCAGTCCTTTTTTTGTTTATATTCAAAAAAATACATCCTAATCAATAGAAGGAGAATCAAACTTTTACCTCTATTATTTATTTTTTTTCATTTTTCCAAGATCTATATATATATACATATTTTTTGGATTTTTTTTATTTGTAGAGATTTTTTTTGTTCTTGGAAGTATGATGCTATGCATATGGAAAAGAGTAGAAATATAAATAATTTTTTTTGTGTTTAGAGTTTCCTTAATTTTTTTTGTTCTTTCTTTTTCTTTTTTTTATTATTATTTATTTATTTATTTATTTTTGTTTTTTTGATGGCTTATCAGTGAGACGAAGTAACGAGTTCCATTTTGAGTATAGTCAAACCCATTCATGTGATTGGACTTGAGTGAGGTTCATCAATTTTACCAAGGTCGAAACATCCATCCCTTTGGATCAAATCAACCCTTTCTCCTTACCTCGGGTCATACGCTTGATGAAGCAATTTTACAAAGACAATTCTGGTTAGGGCCCGATTTGAACTATCATGAGTGGCCCAGTCGGAAAAAGGGAATCAGGGAGAGCAAAAAAAAGGGCCTCTCAAACACCCATCTTATCAATCAATTCAAACCTTTCTTTCAACTTCTCATTTTAATCCATTTTTACTCACAACGCCCAAGGTGGGTTCGTCATGCCTATTTTTTGCCCTCTTTTTACCCGTGGCGCCCTTTCGGGTTTTCACCACGTCTATGGGTTTAGCTCTCTTACCCTAAGCGCCCTTTCGGGTTTCCACATGGTCCACACAAACTCACTATTTTTACCTGTAGTGCCCTCTCGAGTTATCACCACGTCCATCTTGCTTTGAGCTTGTAATTTTATTTTTATTTTTATTTCTTTTACTTTTTTTCAAAAGCCATGACATAGACATTGATTCCATCATAGCCAGCCGAATGGGGTTCCAAAGTCGTCTCACAACTCGGTTTGTATTGACTTAACCAATACTATGACTGCTTGTGAACCTAAAAAGAGGGCTTTCTTCACAGTGCAGCTTGGCCATGGGTCAAGTTAGGATTCGAAGGTATGCTAGGCTAAAAAGGGTTTCCTTGACACGATCTCAGTTTTTCACAACATACTTTCTTCCTTGGGGGATTTTACCGTACATGCCCCATAATTCTTCTATATTTTTTCTTTTTTTCTTTGTTTTATTTCAGGCAATCTCTTTTTGGGGTTTGACATTTTCGATTTTTTTTTAATTTTGATTTTACTTTCCCTTTTTTGTATATGTACACATTTTTTTTGGGGAAGGGGTTTATTGAAAGAAAGGCCCTGGATCAAATGGGGTAGCAAAGGATATCATCATTGTTAGGGATGCTTTTTGGCTACTGTGCTTAGAATGATGGCCTCTTTTGGGTGGTTCTTAAGCAGTCACGTATCTGTTTTATCAATACTTACCTTATCGCAATAGACTAAGCGTAGAACCGTCGGACGTATCCAACATTGATGGGCTCAGGAAGATGATCTCTGTCCATGCTGGTAAGGCGGATGGCGTATCTCGGTAGCACTTCTCGGACGACGTAAGGTCCTTCCTAGTACGATTTGAACTTTCCTCTCGGATCAGCGTGGAGGGATGGAAAGATCTTCTTCAGTACAATGTCTCCTACCTTTAAATCTCGACCTTGACACGTTTATTGTAAGTGTGTGTGATTCGCACCTAGTAAAATTGAGTATGACACAAGGCTAGGAGTCTCTTCTCGTCCAATAAGTTTAATTTTTCAAAGCGAGATCTCTCCCTCTCTGCCTCGGGTAAGCCTAATTTCATGAGGATTCGAAGTGAGGGTACTTCAACCTCTATCAGTAGGATGACCTCAGTTCCATGCACAAGGGAGAATAGTGTTGCCCCTATAGCGGTACAGATCGATGTTCTGTAGGCCCACAAAGCAAATGACAACATTTCGCTCCAATCTCGGTAAGTGATGACCATCTTTTCGAGGATATGGATGACTGTCTTATTCGTAGCTTCCACGGATCCATTAGTTTGAGGCCGATAAGGTGACGAGCGATGGTATTTGATTTTGTATTGCTTGCAGAAAGCTCAAATGCGCTTATTCGTAAAGTCTGTGCCGTTGTCCGTGATAATATCCTTGGGTACTCCAAATCGGCACACAATATTATTCTTGAGAAACTTCTCGACATGACTGGCCGTGATGTTGGCATATGACGCTGCTTCTACCCACTTGGTGAAGTACTCAATGGCGACGAGGATGAACCAATGTCCGTTTGATGCTTTCAGATTAATCATTTCGACGATGTCAAGGCCCCAGGTAGCAAATGGCCAAGGAGTGGTCATGCAGTGTAGATTGATGGCAGGAGCATGTATCAGATTGGAATGTTCCTGACACTTGTAGCATTTCTAAACATGTTTGCAGTAATCCAATTCTATAGTGGTCCAAAAGTATCACTGCCGTAGAATTTTCTTAGCGAGAATGTGATCACTGACATGGGCACCGCATACTCCCTCGTAGATCTCTTTCATTATGTTAATTGCTTCACTTTCTATAAGGCATCTAAGCAAGACATTGTTGTACGATTGCTTGTAAAGGCATTCCCCAAAAATGACGTAGCCTGTTGCTAAACGTTGAATGGTTTGTCAGTCCGTCTTAGAGGTACCCTCAGGAAAAGTTAGTGTCTCGAGAAAATTCTTCATATCTGAGAACCAAGGTGGCTCATCATCAGGCTTTGTAGGTTCCTCAATTTAGAGGCAGAAGGCCGGCTCATTCCTTTGCTCGATCATGATCGGCTTCATCTCGACACCATACGAGATTTCAATTATTTATGCCAAAGTGGCTAATGCGTCAACAAAGCGATTCTTTATCCGGGGGACATATGAGAATGTCACATCTTTGAAGCAAGCTATCAGATCCTCGAGGTGTTCATTATAAGGGATTAGTTTCTCATCTTTTCTCTTCCAATATTTATTCGTCTAGCATAGGATCAACTACGAATCACTGAATACTCAGAGGTGATTTACGTTCAGATCGAGAGCCGCCTATAAACCAGTGGCACAACCTTCGTACTCAGCCATGTTGTTAGTGCAAGGAAAGTTGAGCTTGATAGAGACTGGTATATGTGATCCTTTCGGCGAAATCAGAATGGAGCCAATCCCCTGACCCTCGACATTGGCTGCCCCGTCAAAGTGCATTATCCAAGATTCCTCTGCTTCCTCAGTCTCGTCCTCCGTCATGAATAGGATGTCCTCATCGGGGAACTCAGTTCTCAAGGGTTCATAATCTAGCAAAGGATTGTCGGCAAGATGATCAACGAGTGCTTCCCATTGATCAACTTCTGGGCAACGTATGTGATGTCAAACTCAGACAATAAAAGCTGCCATCATGTGGTTCATCCAATAAGAGTCGGCTTCTCGAAAAGGTTCTTCAACTGGTCCATTTGGGCCAAAAGTAGAACAGCTTGGGATAGCAAGTAATGGCGGAGCCTCTGAGTAACCCATACAAGAGCCAGGCATGCTTTCTCTAGATGAGAATAGCGCGTCTCATAATCAGTAAACTTCTTGCTTAGATAGTAGATGGCCTGCTCTCTTCTTCCCATCTCGTCATGCTGCCCTAAGACACAGCCCATCGAGACTTCCATCGTGGAGAGATACATCATGAGTGGTCTCCCCGGCTCAGGTGATACCAAAATAGGTGGATTAAGGAGGTAGCTTTTGATTTTATCGAACGCTGCCTGACAATCATCATTTCATTCAACGAGTGAGTTCTTCCTTAGTAGTTTGAAGATCGGCGTGCAGATTGGAGTTAGTTGTGCAATGAACCGACTGATATATTGTATTCTGCCTAAGAACCCTCTAACTTCTTTCTCAGTAGATGGTGGCAGTATTTTTGCGGTAGCTTTAACTTTGACTAGGTCAACCTCGATCCCTCTCCTGCTGACGATAAATCCCAACAGTTTTCTAGACATAGCACCAAATGCACACTTCTGTGGATTCAGATGTAACATGTACTTTCTTAGTCTTTCAAACAGCTTCTAAAGGTTTACCAAGTCATTGCTTCACTCTGGTGACTTGGCTATCATATCATTGACATGCACTTCAATTTCTCGGTGCATCATGTCATGAAAAAGCACAGCCATAGCTCTCTGGTACGTTGCACCGACATTCTTTAGCTCAAACGACATGACTTTGTAGAAAAAGGTTTCCCAAGGAGTGATGAACGCAGTCTTCTCTCGATCTGCCTCTGCCATCTTAATCTGATTGTATCCTGAGAATCCATCCATGAAAGAAAGCATCTCGTGCTTAGTAGTGTCATCGACCAGGATGTCAATGTGCGGTAATGGGAAATCGTCTTTCAGGCTTGCCTTGTTTTGTTTAAGTTTCTAAAATCAATGCATATGCAAACTTTTCCATCCTTCTTCGGTACAGGCACAATATTGGCTAGCCACTGTGGGTACTTAGATACCATGAGAAACCCCACGTCATACTGCTTGATGACCTCATCCTTGAATTTCAACATCCACTCGGGTCGGAGATGTCTCAGCTTCTACTTAACCGACTCCATATCAGGGTAGAGAGGCAACTCATGCTCAACCAAATTGGTGGCCAGACCAGGCATATCCTCATATGACCAAGCAAAAACTTTTTGGTATGACCGAAGGAATTAGATCATGCTTTTTCTTTCTTCAGGAGATAGCGACATTTGATTTTAGTAATTCAGGAAATCTCCTCAGTCCCCAGATTAACGTCCTCAGTTTCTTCAACAATGGGGGTAGGGCCATGCTCAAATTCGGTAAACTGGTCAAGGAGCTCATTGGGAAGCTCCTCCGAAGGGATATCCTCATCCAGACTCATAATACTTACCTCTTCTTATATTTCTATAGGAAAGAATTGATTTTACGTGGGACGGGTATTTCGATTAAGGCATCTTTTTATGGGATTTTATTTAAAATTTTAAAAGACAATATTTTTGGACTTTGTATTTTTTCAATGTTTTTGGGATTTTTATTTTCTTCGGAGATGGACCCTTAGCAACACGAGTCTGTGTATATACATAGTATTGCCTACCAAGGGCTTATCTCACTTTTTATAGGTTATTTTTTTTAGAAAATGGGTGCCAAATGTTAGGCCACTCTCTGCTTCTAGGGTTTGGGGCAAAGATGCCCAGTTGCGTACCTGAGAGGCTGCTCCTTTACCTGTCTGGATGGAGGGTGTTTACTGATACGGCTCTTCGGAGTCAGCCTCCATCATGTTGATCTCCATTTCGTCTAGGATAATATCCCCAAATGTTAACACTGTTTTATGGTGATTCACCACAGGGGGAGTTTATTCAGGTACGGGTCGTCACTCCTCAAAGAGGGATAACGCGGCCAAGTCTATCTCCAGGTCCGAAAGGGTGATGTGTGGATTGGTGGGGTGAACCAGTGTTGTAGTCTTCTGTGGGGTTAATCGGGTTACCCCATTTCGGTCAATCTTCACAACCCCCACACTCAGAAATGAATTTTCGATATGAGGCCTAGGACGGGGTTTCTCCTCTACGTGGATCCCCCTAGCTTTTGCAGTTGTCGTTGCATGGGCCTGCTCGTTAGCCTCTCGCACCTCTTCTCCGTGGGCTTGTAACCTAACCCAAATCTGACTTTTTGACTGCCCTTTACTGTGATTGGCTCCTTCTTGCCTTACAATCTGGGCCCCAGCCCTCTTCCTTTTTTGTAGCTCCACTTTTGGAGCATGGCCACTACTGCTACCATCCCACCTCCAGTTCTTGGAATGATGCCCTCGATGGGCTTTGGGAGTATTGTAGAAACCTCATATTCGAAACAGTGGAGGTCGACATCCTCAGCGGTGTGCGGCACATCCAACACATTAGGCTTTTCGATGCTATTGGTGGCTTTTTGTTTCTCATTATACCCTTTACCAACAATGGTAATAATCTTATGCTCGGACGCAAACTTGAGCTTTTGGTGCAGCGTTGACGGTATTGCTCCAACCTCATGTAACCAGGGGCGTCCCAGTAATAGATTAAATGAGGTTTTAATGTCCATTACCTGAAATAATATGGAGAAGGTCATTGGCCCAATCAACAGCTCAAGGTCAACTTCTCCCATTATCTCTCTTCTGGTATTGTCAAAACCTCGGGCACTGGTTCTCGTGGCTCTCAACATGCATGGATCTACCCCGATCTTGGTGGCGATTATTAGCGGTCATATGTTTAACACAGACCCATTGTCAATCAAAACTAGCGGGATTATCATATTTCCAGACTCAACAATTATATTTAAGGATTTCGAGTGACTACCTCCTTCTTCTAGTAAATCGGCATCCGAAAATGAAATAGCATTCGGGGCCATTACTTGACTGATTATCTGTCTGACTTCATCCGAGCTAACTGGAAGTGACACATGCGCTTTCTTTAACGCCCCCATTAATGCTTGAAAATGGAGTGGGGATGTCATTAACAAATCTCACACAGTGATGCGAGATGGCATCCTTTGCAGCTGAGTCTCCAGTATGTGTTCTTGACTCATTTTCTCAAAAAGATTCACGAGGCTATCCTTCTTTCCCTCCGGCTGGGCCTGTGCTACTGCTGGTGCTTCTGATTGCTTTGAAATCTTCTCGAATTAGATCACAAAGTCCACTGCCCCTTTTCTGTTGCTGCTAGTATTAATATCTGTTTGCTCATAACTCAGAGGGACCTGATGTGAGTTATAGGTTGGTCTCAAAATTTGAAATGGTATGGCTACTGGTATCGGATGCTCTTGCACTGTGGGCTCCGGAGGTGTGGGTAACACTTGGTTTACTTCGGTGATAGCTGGTTGGGTGGAAAAATTGGGCCAGACGAGAGTGGTGAAGCTGGTGAGTGGTGGCACTGGGGGAAAAGGGATAGGGGTAGGCCATTGGTAGCTGATAGGTGCTGGCGGGAGGTTGAGGGTATGATGGGCTATCGAGTAATTGACGGGGGTGGTGGTGTATGGTTGATATGTATTTATATGCACATAATTGACAGGAGTGGTGATGAAAAATAGACCCTAAGATCTAAGGGCTCAACTTGTGGTGCTGGGCTGGAAAAATAATCTGACAAGTTCAGGGGTTCAATCACCCCAATATTCCTTTCTTCACAGTTTCTCGGCAATGGTGCTACATAGCTCTCCCAGTCACTGATGTAGTCTGATGGGTCAAACTCAAACTCCTCCTCACCTTCTATCATTTCGATGGTGGGTCTGGGACTTGCTCCTCCGATAGGATGGGGGGGTAATGGCACCTGGTGGATATTTGCATGTTGGTTCACTTGGGAAGGTGCCAGTGGAATGATTTTCCCAGCGTCCATTAAATCTTTGATCGCGTGCTTCAATGGGAAGCAGCGATCAGTCGGGTGACCCAGACCCTGATGAAAGTTGCAGTGAGTACTAGTGTCATAATTCTTCGAGATCGGGTGAGGAGGAGGTTGCAGTTGATGAATAGTGACTAATCCCTTTCTATTAGTAAAGGTAAAAGTACACTTAATGATTGCCTCAGGGGTGTAAACACTTGATCGTAGCGGGCTCTCCTATGCTCCGGAGTCATTTGCATTCCTTGTCCATTCCCTGCTCTCTGCATCTGCTTAGTTCTGATCGGTGTTGGTTGGGCTACTTGAAATTGGAACGGGGTTATATTATTATTGGGCCTCATGTTGGCAACGTTCTGAACGTCAGCCCCTGTTCTCTTCTCATTCCTCTATTCCAAAAATCTCCTAACCCCACTGGCTCCACTTGGTACATTTTTATTCAAGCGGCCTTCCTTGATAGCGTCCTCACATCGATTAGTGTTCCTTACCAGATCAGCAAAGCTGGACTGCTACTAGTACACCAAAAAGTTTGAAATTACTGGCAAGGTATTCTTGGAGATTATTTCGATTTGTTCATCATCAGGTATTCTGTTCCTAACCTGAGCTGTCAGTGCTTTCCAACACCCCAGATAATCGCTAAAGGTCTCATTTGGGTTCTGCTTTAACCGGGCCATGTCAGAATTACATGGTTCGATGTTTATGTTATATTCATATTGTTCCTGGAACAAATGCGTTAAGCCCTTCCACATTTTCATCATAGATGGTTCCAAAGATGTGAACCATCTTAAGGCCGGACCGGTCAAACTCTTCTTAAAGACTTTTATCAGTAGTCTTTCGTCTCCTCCATATTGGAACATGTCCTCATAGTAGGACTTGAAGTGTGCAATAGGATTGTTGGTGACGTTATACTTGTCAAAAGCCGGCATTTTAAATTTGGGTGGTTAGGGGACCTCAGCAAACAGACACAAAATTGTGAAGTCCGTGGCGTGGATTTTAGCACCACCCATTTTTAACAACTGCTTCTGTATTTTGTCCAACTGTTCTTTCAGTCGCTCTGATTCTTTGGACATGGGAGCCACTTTCTCGGCAGTTGTTTGGACTTCACTTTAGGCTATCAGGGGGTGGGAAATGATAGGAGGAGGGTTAAGGCTGGTCAGAGCCCCAGCATAGGCTCCATTATTTCTTATCTTATCTTCTTCATACCGCTGGTCTATATAAGATGCAGTGAGGGCAGGATTCTCTTATTGATGCTGCATGGATTGGGTGGGGATGGCCTGGATGGGGGTTGGGTGAGTCCATTGGGGATGAGGGAAGGTTTGTTGGATGATGGGATGAGTGGAAGTTAGATTTTGGAGTGGGGCCTGATGAGGCCATTGGGCTTGGGGAAAGGCTTGAAATTGACTTTGGGATGTCGGGATATGGGATTGGGGTTGATGTAAATTTTGGGTTTGAGCTGGGTATGAGGGTTGTGAATGGGTGAAATTCTAGAGGAATTGTGAAGGGTATGGGTGCAAGGCTCCAAGGTTTTACTGGGCTTGAGTTTGGACCATGAAGCCTTGGGAGGGTTGGGCCACAAACCCTTGGTCATAATAGGTTTGGGCCATGGTCCCTTGATGGGTTTGGGCCATGGTCCCTTGATGGGTTTGGGCCATGGACCCTTGTGGGTATGGCCCATTGGGCCTTGGTGGATCTGGGCCATGGGCCCTTAGTGGGTCTGGCCCATTGGGCCTTGGTGGATCTGATCCATGGACCCTTGATGGGTATGGGTATGAGTCATGGGATTTTGGGCCATGGGGTCTTGGGATATGTGGGTAATGGGGTTTTGAGCTATTGGGCCCTGGGACATGTGGGAAATGGGGGTTTGGATAGTGTGGATGATGGAGGGTTGATGGGGGTCATGGGGGAGTGAGGCATGGAAGCTTGGTAGGGTCTCGAATAGATTCATGGGTGTGTGGTATGAATGAGGGGGGATGTGTTGGGAGGCCTTCCACCTATTATAGCTTTGAAACATCTCCTCCATCGTGGCCATGGAAGCAAGATCGGATGGAGATGGGCTATTTGATGGTTGGAGGGGTATGGATGGAGTGTGGGAAGAGGAAAAATTAGACATGGCGCCAGTAAAATTGGGCATGGCCCTGGTGAGGGGTGGGATATAGGGTGGATTGGAGAAGTGAGGTGGGGCATTGGTGGATGGATTAGGTATGTATGAGAGAGGAAAATTGGTCGTGGCTTCGAAAAAGATGGGCATGACTTGGGTAAATGGAGGGATGTGTGGGAGATTTGATGTGGTATGGATGGACGTGGGTGGATTGGGTTGGGAGGATGAGAAATGGGGCATGTTGGTCAAGGTAGAGGATGGGTTTTGAGCAGTTGTAAAAGGAAGGTGAGATGAGTTGGAGATGGCCATGGATGAAGGCATGGTTTGGGAAAATGATGGAAAATTTGGACTTTAGGTATTTTGGGAGCTGGTGGAAGGGAAAATAGGGGCACCGAACGGATCAGTTATGGTGAGGTTTGATTGGGCAAGGGGGGTGGAAGTAAAGGCTTCTTCGGTGTGGGAATGGGTTGGAGAATGTGGTGGGGATGAGTCGGGATTAGCATAAGCCGGCTCCACCGCCCATGGCATATCTTGGTATCAGGTTGTGTACGGGTGCCTCAGATGGGGCTCGTAAAGCTTCCTCCTTCTTCCCCTACAGGATGACGGAGGATACGATGATGCCATTATGCCGACACCAATCAAGACTCTATTTTTAATTTTTTAATTTTAATTTTTTTGAATTTTTGTAAGTGAAAAGAAATGAGGATTCTGGGGCCTTTTTGAATTCCCTTCTCGGGTGGCTTTCATACCCTAAATAGGTCCTATGGCACCAGTTCCGAAGCACTTCGAAAGAATCAAAGGAAAACCCCTTGATCTATTGAAGGCATGGAAACCAATTCAAACAATCCGATCCCCGAAATGAATAAAAAAGAAGTCACCTTCTTTTGACCGACGAGGGCATATTGGGTGTCAAAAATTGTGGGGCCTAAACAGAGGCACTAAATACACTAATCGGGGAGTCCGGGATGTGAAATAGGCCACAGATTCGGATTAAGGCTGCTCAGAACTAACCTGGTGCATCTATTAGTGGCACCAGAGCAAAAGTTCCAAATTTAAAGCTGGCGCAACTAATAATTGTGCTAGTGTTCTTTTGGAACATTTTGCATTGGCACAACTATTAGTGCCGCCAGAGCAAAACGACTCTTCAGATTGTTTGACAGCAGCAATCTCAGTTCGAAATGAGTCTCCAAACTGGCTATTTATGGAAGCTAGGCTTCTGGGGGCTGACTGTTTATATGATCTGCTCTCTTCCTCACCAAACCTAAGGATTTAAGGCCAAATCAGGTTCACTATCGCTCTCTTTTTTCCCAGGTTTTAAGTTTGGTAACGAGAAGGTTACCCACCCGATATACCTCAAGTGCAAGAACTTTTCTCAGGTACTAGGTGGGCAAGGACTTTTCTGGATCATCACCACTAGAGGCTACCCCTGTACTAAGACTCGGGTGTTTGTATGTGTGCCTGAATAACCCAGCCTTTTAAAAATCTATCCCACAAAAATCAATTTAAATCCCCTTTGATGGTTCAATTTTATTTTTCACTTTTAAGGAAATTTTCTTAAGTTTAAAGGCCGGAGGTGATGATCCTGTGCCGCCTCTACGAGCTAGCTTTCACTGGCGGAATATGATTGCAGAATTAAAAGCACAAGTAGGACCGTCAAATGGCTAAAGCACTTTAAATGATGGAAATGTAAAGAAATTAAATGACAATGCACAAGTAGACCCGCCGATCAGCTAAGGTTCTTAAAATAATGGAATTGTAAAGAAATTGAATGTGGTGCGCAAGTAGGCCCACCAATCAGCTAAGGTTCATAAATGACGTAAAGTAGGGGTAAGTAAAATGACGTAATCAGAGGGGTGAGTAAAAAAATAGTAAAAAATAGTAATAAAAGGTTAGTAAATTCAAAAATAAAGAGACCAAGTTCAAGGGGAAGCTCTACTAGCTACTCTCCAGCAGAGTCGCCATCTGTGCAACCGTGAGATTTTTGACAATCCCGTCACGACGATGCACTCACTAATGAAAAATATAGAATCGCCACCCAGAGCTTTTGGTGTCTCGAGAAACCTAGATCATTTTTATAAACACTAAAGTGCCACAAATATGACTCTGAATCTGGTCTACGCCAAGGGTTCTTGGGTAGGGGCTTCAGTTATCGATTGGGAAGGTGTTAGGCACCCAATCAACCCGCTTAACGTAGTCTCTACTTATGGCCAAAACAAAAATAATATAAAAGAAATGAAAAAGGCTTCCTCTTTCCCAAATGGGTCTTAAAATCCTATTTGTGCCCCTCCGTTCCTACCGAAAATTTGGCGCCATAACGGTACAAATGGAAGGATGGAGGAATAATCGAGAAGGTAGAGGAATAGAGGGGAGAGCTGGAGCTCTCGGGCCCTTGTTGCACCGCTGAGGAGTCTTGCATTAGCTTGCTTCGGTGAGCTTTTGAAGGCTTGTATGATGAGAAATAGCATTCTAACTCCTATGACTTACTAGCTAAGAGGTAGAGAGGGAAGGCTAGGGGGTAACACACCTCTAACCTAGATTTTATGGGTGAAAACCTAAGGTCTAAAGGGACTTTTAAAGTTCTGGAATTTGTATGGAATGGTGCACTAGAGGAGAGAGAGAGAGAGAGAGAGAGAGAGAGAGAGAGAGAAGGGATTCCCTAATCTCTTAATTGCAAATTTTTTCAAGTCATTTGTAAGTGGGGTGCTCTCTATTTATAAGGAAAAGAGAGGTTAGGAGGGTGCTTAGGGGCTAATTGGGGTTAGCAATTAGGTAATGGGCCATCTAAGGTTTCCAAGGGTTTTTGGAGCCTTGAAAAATATGAAGAGGTGCTCCAATGGTGGATGATAGGGTGAGACTTTAAACCACTGAAGGAGTTGCATATAGATAGTAAATGGGTGTAACAGAACTAGCAAAATACACTCCAAAGGTCAAGATGGTCAACAAGTCAAACCCCAATCACAAAATTCAAGGTAAAACCCAGAGTTACTGTTCATATGCCTGGCGCAACTATTCGTTGCGCCAAGCATATGCATAGTAAAACAGTGATGCACAGTAGCTTTGGGAAGTCAACTACCCGCGGGGGGACCCACCTATAACTGGCGTAACTATTAGTTGCACCAAATCCCTAAGGGGGTTCACATTAATTTACCATTTTGCCCTTCGAGTTTGAAATACGATATCTTTGTGTATACAGCTCCGATTGGGGTGATTCTTGGCCCATTGGAAAGCTGAAGAATTCTATTTTTTTATGATATGAGATTTGTTCATAGTAGAATGTCACAACTAGTCCCAGTGCACCACTCTTCATCCATTGCTCGGGAAAGCTAGGTTTAGATCCGGAATGGGTTCTAAGGGTCAGGATGGGTTCCTGAAAGTTCGAGAAGGTTTCTATGGTGATTCCTAAGGGTTTGGGATGGCTCCTAAGATTTTGGAAGGGTTTCTAAGGGTTTCATACATGCCATCAATAGCTCAGAGATGCGCCTCTCTTGAAATGTGTGTTGATCGGGCCTTGGGCCAAATTTGGGTGTCTACAAATTAGATTTAAAAACTACTTATTAATATTGATGCATCTTCTCTATCTAAAATTTAAATCAATGACATAATTTAATTTAAAAGATATTTCACCTTGAATGATGTCATTACTATTTTGGGCACCCTGAGCTGTGATCGCATATGCTCGTCCTTGTACCGTAGGTTTCTTCGTCTGCAACAGCCTAAGCATCGGAGCTGATGTCGTCCTCTCCTTCCTCATCTCTAGGCAATCCTTAATCATATGTCCCATTTTCTCACATTTGAAGCACTTGCTTGTACCCCGCCTACAATCTGCAGTCTTGTGAGACTTGCCACACCTGGCATACGTCTCAGTCAGAGTAGAAGATGATGCCCTAGAAAATCCCTGAGTAATTGACACTCCAGTAGTAGTCGTAGGGCTCTCATAATGAATCGGTCTCACAGACGTAGGCATAGGTAGCCTAGAGTAATTGGTCTGAGGTGGTCTGGAGTAATGGATCTATGTAAACTGCCTCTGAGTAGGTGCTACGAATCGTGGCTTTTTGTTCACCGATTCGTAGGTGCCAGACATCGCTTGACCTGCCTTACCCTTGATCTGTTGGTCCCGCCTCTTATACATATCTTTAATGGCTTTCTTGGCAACCAGCGCCTTTCCATCACTTTCGCGTAAGTCTCTAGTTCTAACACAGTGATTCTATCACGTAGAATCGACCTCAACCCACTTTCAAATTTATTGACCTTCATAAGTTCAGTGGCTACATAATCCGGGATAAACCTTAATAACCTTACAAACTCTGTACCATATTCTCGTACAGTCATCGCCCCTTGCTCCAAGGTCATAAACCTTGTTGCCATCTAATTTCTTATCTGCTTTGGGAAATACTCCTTGTTGAACACTTCAACGAATTCTTCCCATGTCCATAACCCAGCTAGGTTCTCTTTCTCTCTCTTCAACAATACTGACTTCCACCACGGGTTGGCATCTCCCTCTAATTGAAATGAATCCCAACTCACCTTCTCTGCCTCAGTACAAGGCAATCTCTGTAGGATCTTCTCAATCCGATTCATCCATTTCTCTACCTCCAATGGGTCTGTTTGACTATAGAAACTAGGAGGTTTCAATCTCCTAAATTCAATGAATCCGGTCTAATGTGGTAGAGTATGTGGAACTGGATGTGTAGGTGGCATCTGCTGATGGTTATTTGCATTATTAGTTGCCAATAACATTGTCTATTGAGTCATGGCAGTCGCCATGGCTTCCATAGCCAACATCATCCTCCATCTATCTTCTCTTTCTTCGTTCCTTTCTTGATCTCTATTTTTCAGATTACTGCCTTCCGGAACCCCTCGGTTATCAAGCGAAACTCTATTGGAACTAGTGGGAATCTCGTCCCCACTTATCAAGTTCCTAATATGGCCGCCCCCTTGGTCGGCCTCTTCCTCTAGCAGACATGACGTTCTACAATATGAAACCAAAGTTTCATTAGCAGAAAGCCCTTATACTCTAACAAAAGCTTAAACATATAATCTACATCTAAGGCTTGTCAGAAATCTTTAAAGCAAATTCTTTGATACCAACTTTGACAACCCAAATTTCCGCACTTGGAAACCCGCACTGTCAGATCAGCCCTTAAGGTCGATCTCCTTATACGAACGGAACACTTGGTACATCCACACACAAAGCGACACAAAGCAAACTTTGCAAACAAGCAAATAGAGTCATCATACGAAAGTAAATATCCATTTCTATATAATGACGTACTCAAAAGTCAGCAAAAGATGATTCTAATCCCATGGAAATTATATGGACAAAAGAATCGAACCGAACCACCAGTGAAAACACCGTCACCAGGTGTGGTTCGCAAAACAACACTAACTGACATATACATAAGTTCTTACAAAAATGGATGGACGTACCAAGCCTTACAAAAATTATTTCAAAAAAATCAAACTAGCGTAATACCGTTCGCTAGAAGAACTCCTCAGGAGGGGGCTCAGTCTCTGCCTCCAGAATATACCTTGGGTCCTTAGGATCTACGTCCTCAGTACCCGCCGCTGCCTCTGTACCTGTGACGTAAAGTCGAAGGGTGAGCTACATCTAAGCTCAATAGGGAAACATAAGCAACATGCATATTATGATATCAAACATATACTTCATGGCATAATCGAAAACATGCTTATCTTACGAGATTCACAATTTCTTACAAGAATTTACAATTTAAAAGTATTTAAATTGACAAAACGAATATCTGATGCAAGTTTTAAAACACACTAATCATGGCTACTCAAATTGTTCTCTTAACGCACACACTTAAATAATCTCTCGAGCAATTATAGCATCGAGAGCCGCATATTATACTAATGGAATACCCCAAACATCGTCATTCAATGAACAATTCACACAAAGTTGCCCAAGCTCCTTTGAATTAGAAGACTTATGCCGAACGAAGTATTTCCACAAATTAAAAATCAAAGAACGGATATCCTGCCGTACCGGAGAACAAGTACGGATACCCCGCCGTACCGGTCACGGATATATAGCCGCGTCGGTAGGGTATTCAACACATATCCTTAAATTAAAATGCAAAATTTACATATAGTTATTCACCGTGTATTTGTGATAATTTATACTAGGTTTTCTTTCAAAGTCACACACACATATCTCATTTTGCTGAGCTCATACGTACACATATCTGATGTCACACACACATATTTTTGCTTCTTACTGAGGTCACCTACTTAACTTATCAAGTTTCACACACACACTTGTGGTTTCTTCATGGTATACATATTCATATGCTTTTCATGTTTAAAGAACATAACAAAATTCATGTTAGATGATTTACGAAGATCACACAATCACACAAATTTCTATCATATCACAAAGGTCATGCTAAACGAAATCAAATGCACATGTTACTGAGTTTTCCCTACCTCACACGAAATCACATGAAAGTTTATTATCTCAAGCTAGCTCTCCTAGCTCATACTCATCCTCATACCTAACACACAGAAATCCACAAACCATACGTTAGAAATGATATAAAACAAGAAGATAGAAGCTCTCCCCCAAAGTCCTTAAAACAAAACACAACAAAATCCTGAGTCTGCCTAAATCGATCGATCAATTCTAAAATCGATCAATCGAAATACATTTCGATCGATCGATTTTCCCTGAAACCACTAATTCTGGTGCCACAATTCTATCGATCGGGTTTTCAATCGATCAATCAAAATTTCAAATTGATCGATCATACCTTATTTCGATCGATCAGTTCACTCACAAAACCTTTAACAAATACATTATTTTTCTCCAATCGATTGATCAATGTCTGAATTGATCAGTCGGTTTACCAATCGATCGATCGAACGACATTTCGATCGATCGATTTCTCCAGAAACCTTTATACCTTCACTCTTGACAAAATTGATCAATCGATCAGTTATTTCGATCGATCGGTTTTGCCAGATTTTCCCTAGTCACCCTTTCTAACTTCTCAACCCATTTTCTTTCAAACTAAATCTCTTTCTTTTATCTTCTCACTCAAATGCAAACGACAATTCAACACACATATAGTTCACAACTTAATTCATAGCTCTTACCTTTTGAATCGATCGATTCTTCAATCCACTGTTCACACTCAGACTAGGGCTTTTGCAAATGGAAACTTGGACTTCCTATGATCCAAAACCCTTTTAACTACGCATCCCGTTCCGATCTTGCATGCTCACGTACACCTTTCAAAGCAACTTCCTTCTCTCTCTTCTCATTTACTCTCTCTCAACAACCTAAGGCAGTTGAAATAACTCCTCCCAATATTTTAATTCTTATACTTAATGTCATGAGCTTGGGTGTTAAGCACATACACCAAACCTAGGTGTACCTCACATCATCTAATGGTCATACACATTCTAACCTCACATCATCTAATGGTCATACACATTCTAACCTTCTCTTTCTCAATCAAAAACCTAAGTTATCACTTTAATATTTTTACTTTTCTCAGATGCGTGACCAGTCGGCATGCACATCGAGACGGACTGTTCAAAGGTCAAAATTTTTGGGACATTACACTTTTTATAGGGTATCAAAACATGTATTTTCTGTGAATGATCATTAGGCTTGATTATTGACCACTCTGTATGATGAATAATGATTTAAAGACAATCTCTATTACACGAGTCGATCATAGTCAAAGATCCGTCATTGTTCTCATTTGATTTTGACTTTATTCTACACCCATATCTAATAATTTTCAATCACTATTTTCTGTCTAAATGGTCTCTTCATCAAAAAAAAGTAAATGGGTCATTATCTTCCTTGTCTAGAAAGTTTCAATGGTACAAACTTCAGACATTGGCAACAAAAACTTATGTTTCTATTAATGACACTTAATGTCCCTCACGTGCTCATTACCTAGTGTCTCGTCATGACATTCACTTCAGCAGTCGCTGAAATTCAATCAAAACAAAAATGTGAGTCGTATGATTACTCATGTTGTGGATATATTCTGAACTTGCTCACCGACACTTTATTCGATGTGTACCAATCTATAAAATCAGCTATAGAATTATGGGATGCTCTAGAGAAGAAATATAGAACCGAGGATGCAAGTTCTCAAGCATATATTGTAAGTCAATTTTTTAATTTTCATATGATTGATGGTAATACTGTTCTAGATCAAGTTTATTACTTTCAAGTTATCATTAACAACACGATTGTTGAAGGATCAAATTTTGATGAATGGTTCCTCCTTAGTACGGTAATTGCTAAACTACCACTACTACGAAAGGATTATAAAAAAATCTTTAAACATAGTAATATGAATATGACGATGGAAGAACTCTTTCAACATCTTCGTATTGAAAAAGAAGCCCGAAAGAGGAATACTATGGAGGAACACGGGGAACATATTTTTAGAGCACATCTTGTTGACACTAATGGTACAGAGAAAAAGTTTCATGACAAGATGTTAAAGGCAAAGAGTTATCCAAACCAATACAAGAACACTATATTGAATCAAAGAAAATGGTCTTGTTACCATTGCGATAAATCAGAACATTTTAAGAAGGATTGCAGGTACTTTAAGAAGGCTCAAACAAATCTGGTTGAAAGTAATGACAAGGATAAAAACTTTATTTTGGTCAAGGATTTAAAGATCGAAACATATCGGCTGGGTCCCAGACCGATAGTCTCAGATATATCGGATACGTATTGGCTAAACCAACTGATATTGAAGTAATTTCTTTCCTATTTTAAAATTATTAAATTTAAAAAAAATGCCCAAAGGGTATTTTTGGTATTATATCTAATTCATATCTGATATGGGCCAATATGGCCCTGATATGGTCCTAATATTTGCCCTCATTGATCCGATTTTTACCACCTTTGCCAAATCGAGGATGAATATCATATCAGATGGGGTCGAAATTGATATATATATATATATATATATATATATATATATATATATCGGCCGATATGTATCAGATATGACCGATATTTAAAACCATAGTGGCGATTATTTTCGAAATTAATATGATAGAGGATGATAAAGAATGATAGAATGATACAAGTGCTACTCAAAATGTGTGAAATAATTGCACCATATTTCATCCTACAAAGCGACATGTCATGATTAAAGTATCTATGTAGGGAATTCATCCAAAGCAAAGATCAAAAGATATGAAAAATTCATCTCAAATTTACTTCCGAATTTTTTAAAACTTTAATTGATGTTTTACATATATATGAGATAAGAAAGAACCTTGCATCGGTTGGCTTATCATTGTAGGGAAAGTGCATGCTCTTGGGGGATATTCAAGGCAATATCTTTAACGAAAAGGAATTCCTTTGCCTATATGATTGACGTGTTTAGTTTGTCTAGGTTATTTTAATTATCAATATATAAAAATATGATGCACTTGAATTTAATTCCAGCACATGAAATTGATGTAGGAAAATGTGAAGTTTGTGTTAAATCTAAAATTATTAGAAAGACCTTTAAGCATGTAAATAAAAATTCAAATGCCTTAGATTTAATTTACTCATATTCTTGTGATGCATTTCATATACCCACTAGAGGAGAAAAACGTTATTTTTTATATTTATCAATAATTTTTTAAAATATACATATATTTATTTATTACAAAATAAATGCGAAGCACTAGACCTATAAGACTTTTATAAGAATCAACTAGAGAGAAAATTTAAAGCCTTAATATCGAATATGAGAGGTGAATATATGTCAAATGACTTCACTCATTTTTGTGAAAGTCATGGGATAAGACATGAATTCACCGTCCTTTGTACCCCTCACCAAAATAGTATTGTCGAAAGAAAAAATAGGACATTAATGAAAATGATTAATACTATGAATCGTAACTCCAATTTGAAATTGGATATTTGGGATGATTCATTATTGACTTATGTTCACATCCATAATAGGATTCCTAATAAGGAAACTAATAAAACTCCATATGAGCTTAGATTTGAATCCTCTAAAGAGTATAAAAATACTATTATAATGTGTATAATGATCCTTTAACATTTAAGGAAGCTATTACTTCTAGAGATGCAATTTTTTTTTAAAGAAGTCATTTATGATTAAATGGATTCTTTGATGGCAAACAAATATGGGAATTAGTTGACTTGCCTCCTAGGTCTAACGTTATGGATAAAAATAGTTTTTAAGAGAAAATATGAAACTAATGGATCAATTGATAAATTTAAGGCTAGGTTAGTTGCAAAAGGTTTTAGGAAAAATAAAGGAATTAATTATTTCGATACTTTTGTCTCTATTGTACGTCTTACTATAATTACATTATTAATTACCTTAGCTTCTATACACAAATTAATAATTCATCAAATGGATGTAAAAACTATATTTTTAACTGGAGATTTAAAAGAGAAAGTTTATGTGGAACAACCAGAAGGTTTGATACTTCTTGAAAACGAAAATAAAGTATGTAAACTTATTAAGTCTCTTTATGACTTAAAGCAAGCTCCAAAGCATTGATAAAGTTATTATTAGTCATGACTTTAATATTAATGAGTCTAAAAAATGTATGAATAGTAAATTCTTTGAATATAATAATATTATTATATGTCTATAAATGGATGATTTGAAATAATTTTAAAACCAAAAGCCTACTTAGTTCAACTTTCAATATAAAAGATATGAGCGAAACTGATAGTCTTAGGAGCTAAAATTTTAAGACAAGATAATAATATTATTTTGTCTGAAGCATATTACTATGGGAAAATAGTTAAGAAATTCATTTACTTTAACTTAGAGCTTGTTTCAATTCCTTATATTAAAGTGAAATTAGTTACAAATTAAGAAAGATGCATGACTCAACTTGAATATGCTAGTCAAGTAGGAAGTTTACTGTACCTCATGCACTATACTTATTCGAATATTGCCTATGTTATAGGACTTGTAAGTAGGTTCACTAATAACCTTGGTGTTGTTCATTTGAATGTTGTGACTCAAAATTTTAAAATATTTAAAGAAGAGCATCAATGTAGGATTATATTATTATGATTTTTTTAATAATTTAAAATATTACAGTGATGTAAGTTGGAACTCACATGATTTTAAATCGATATTATGACGACCCGACTTTTCCAATCCCTTAGGTAGAGGAAAGACCGGTTCGCCAACCTACCGGTTAAACAATAAGCCGGACATATAGAACACATATCAGAGTAAAGCGCAATAAATAACTAAAGCTAAGAAAAATGCGAAAATAATTAAAGTGCAGAACCACCAATGATGGCCGACCGTCACCGAACCATGATTCACTACAGTATTCAAAAGTCTAGTACAAAACTAAAAATATCCAACCAAGGTGGGCCCACAAATCCAAGTCTAACTCTCACCAAAGGCAGGAAAAATAAAATAAGTTCTAAGCTGGGAACCTCAGGCTCTTCCTTAAGAACAGATTGACGCCTAAATCGCCACGCCAAGCTGGACACATGGCGTATAGTCGGAGTGAGCTAACCAATAAAGCTCAGTAGAAGAAAGACATCAACAGCATTTTACCTTAACTAGCATAGTTTTCAAAACATGTATATATCATAATATAGAGCATCGAAATTAGATATGCAAATAAGAGCTGAAATTTAATTGCAGAATTTTATTGCAAAATCAGTTTCCAAGTTCTTAAAACAGATTCTAAAACAGATGCATGATTTCAGTATTTCAGCGTCTCTAACTTCTATATGCAAAGTTCAGTAATTCATGACATAATCCTCAACTTAAAATACCTCCCAAGTTACTATATCTCGAGAGCAAGAATATAGTCGATGGGAACCCCTACCTACCATCGTCGTTCATGAACCCTTTTTCAGAATGCGACAAGCCTTTGCACTCAGGAGGGTAACTTATACCAAGAAGTTGTTCATAAATTTTTAGGGGTCATTCAGATGAATCATAAGCAATGACTCTCTCATTCTGGTAAAGAACACAGCCTAAACCCCCATACGATGCATCACTGTACACTACAAAACCTCCCTTGGCTGACGATATAGCAAGTACTGGCGCAGTAGTCGATCATTTCTTAAGTTCCTAAAAACTCTTCTTACACTGCTTTGTCCAATCAAACTTAGTATTCTTCTTCGTAAGTTATGTAAGCAGGTCTGATATCTTGGAGAAACCCTCTACAAACCTTCTACAATAACCTGTCAAACCGAGGAAACTATAAACCTCTGTAACTGTCTTCGGCTGTTCCCAATTCATCACTGACTCAATCTTTGTTAGGTCAACTGTAATACCGGTCTCAGAGACAACATGGCCTAGGAAACTAACCTGCTCAAGCCAAAACTCATACTTGCTTAGTTTCGCATATAACTGATGATCTCTGAGGGTTTATAGAGCCACTCGCATGTGCTGCTCATGTTCTTCTCGCATCTTTGAATAAATGAGGATGTCATCTACAAAAACTACTACAGACTTGTCCAAATGTGACTTGAATATCCAGTTCATCAAGTCCATAAATGACGCGGGTGTGTTTGTCAATCCAAATGGCATGACCAAGAACTCGTAGTGTCCATATCGGGTTCTGAACGCTGTCTTCTAAATGTCTTCAGATTTGACTTTCAACTGATGGTAGCCTGATCTCAAGTCAATCTTCGAGAAGAACCTTGCTCCTTGTAACTGATCGAACAAATCATCAATTCTCAGAAGCAGATAACTATTTTTAATTGTCAACTTATTTAGCTGGTGGTAATTGTTGGTTGTGTTACCTTCCCTCAAATGAGGGTCTAAAATCAACAATAAAACTAGGCAGACACACTCATACAGACTTGCAAGTATTTAGGATCTGTTGTAGCAAGCTTTAAAAGAATGGTAAGTAAGGGAATGTCCACAGGGAGGCTGTTTAGAAATATGACAAATCTCCATATCTGTGTCAGTTCTGGCACCCTAGCTATTACTAATTTAGTTAAAAGACAGGGGAGAGGTTTGTAATGGGTTGTCACTTAAACTAAGCTACAATTTAAACATAAGCTATCTTGGATCGAGTTTAGGAGCTTAGATCTTGCAGGGGAAGAGAGTAAAAACACAAAAAATGGAGAAGAGTAGCTTGGAGGTTGGTTTTTACTGAAATCAGATTCAATTAATCATGCTACAGAGGTTCAGAGCACACAATTCCCTCGCTGGCTATAAGCAAAGCTGCAGGGTATAAATTCCACTCCAAATCACAGGATCCACCTGGTCTTAAGGCTATGATCTGTCCACTTTAATGGTCACAGACCATCCTATAGACTTTATCGAATCCATGGATTGTAGTAGATGAATCCAATTGAGGCCTGAGCTTAGATTTACCTTAAGGTTATGATCTGTCCACTTCAATGGTCACAGACCATCCTAGAGATCTCCTACAAAGTCAGAGCCTCAATTAGAACAATTAAAATCACTACAGATGCTGCAATTCTTAGGTCACTGACTCAAGGAATCACAGGAGCATTAGATCCAGGGAGATCATATGGTATCCAAGAGGTCTACCAGTTAAGTGGGTGAGCTGATCTACAACTCTTCTACACAAATCCGATCGATCACCAAATAGAACCAAAGGAAGTTTAAATCTAATTAAAGTATTAAAAATAGCATTATCATTGCAAACAAGGTCACTTTACAATGGAAATACTCTCAGATCTATAGTCTGTGTGGCTAGGAACGTACAATAGCACTCTTAACCTCACTCAATTACAGATCTAACTTCGTTCCTCGCTACTCCAAGGGATTTAGCCAATCATGGTTGGGCTAAAGGAGGGAAATGGAATTGCTCTGCAGGCGCTAATCTCCATAATTTTGGCTCAGATCTCGATCCCCCCAATAGCAATTGGGGATCTCTATATATAGCTTTCTCCTCTATTTTTCCCGCCAAAAATCCCTTCTAGAAGGTCGTCAGAGTTTGTTAGAGTTCTGTTAAAGCACATGGGTCGGTTAGGGCTTTCTAGGGCATCTTCTGGAACCGTCGTGTCGGTCATCAAGTGCCTCAGATTACGTGCAGCGGGTCACTGAAGTACAGCGTGTGCTCAACTGAATTTCTGAGAAGTTCTGCACACAATTTCAATAAGTTTGAATCAAGCATTTTGGTCCTTTCGCTAGGTTCTCATATATGTTCGATAGGTTTTGATAGGATGAATCTTCGCTTGTAGTTCCAGCCTTCTCAATCCTTGGTTTGGAGTATTCGACAAGTTGGAAAAGCTCTTCGATAGGTTCTGCTCTTCATTTCACCATTTCGATAGGTTTGCTTTCAGTCTTATCAAAAGGCTCAATCACCCTTCGATAGGTTATATTCTAATATTCTCATCTCGATAGGTTCAAGAAACCATTCGATAGGTTCCTTTAACTCTTCAAGCAGGTTTTTGATAGGATGGGCTTTCCCTTTCATTCATCTGCTCGATAGGTTCAGGGATCCTGTCGAATCCCTCACTTCAGCACATGTCTTCCTCTTTCTGCCTTCAATTCCTATCGAGCCCTTCTCTAATTTCATGAATTCTTCTCTTTTATCCTTCAGCTCCTATCGAAGTCTTCCAGATGCCCTTTCGATAAGTTGTTTTAAGACCTGTCTTCACTTCCTTTCCTTTGTTCTGCTGCAGCCACGCATTCCAAGGGCTTAGTGATGTGCTGCCCTCTGGTGTGCTGTTGCTGGGTCTGCATAGTGCTGAGAGATGACTTCTTTGTAGGCATTCTTAAGTAGTTTTTTGCATTATTACCAGCTTTAACTGCTATCTATAAAAGACACTCAACAGAGGCTTATTAGTGTGCTCACAGGTCTGTCAATGGTCAGGTTAAAGGGTGAAAAGTGGCATTTTTCACCACTTGACACACCTCCAAACCTAAGCTTTGCTAGTCCCTAAGCAAAGAAGAGTTAAAATGAATTAAAAATGCCACTTTCGTAGGGAGCACAGATGCATTTAGCCTATGCATCAAGCCTTTTAAACCCCTAGGTGATCCCTAGTGGAGGAGTGAAGTCTCCTGAGGGTTTTCAGTGAAGGTACCCACAAACTTCTCCAATACAACTTAGTTAATAATAGTGCAACCTGTTAAAATAGAGTTTAAGCAAATCAAATAAATTCACATCATGCCCATTCATTAAAGGAATTTCAACAGAAAAACATCCATTTGAAGATATGAAAGTCTGCTGAAATCTCTTCATCATCACTCAGTTTGTGTCAAGGCATTTCTCCTAAAATTTGATGCATAACACACCATCGATTTGAGGATCCTGCTCAGATACTTCCCCCATCAACTGGATTTCAAACCCAAGTCTCATC
This sequence comes from Chloranthus sessilifolius, assembly GCA_021018995.1. NCBI lineage: Eukaryota > Viridiplantae > Streptophyta > Magnoliopsida > Chloranthales > Chloranthaceae > Chloranthus > Chloranthus sessilifolius. Next base: position 147,186,210 of record CM037584.1, on the reverse strand, counting down.
AGGGCTGTTCACTCATCAGTATAGAAAAGAGGGGTAAATTATATCACTCAGCTCAAGAGCAGTTACAACTCTCAAATAGGACTACAAGCAGGAGCATAGGCATTGCTTGAATTTCTGACTTTTCCAGCTCTTTACACCATAGATTAAGCAAATTCTCATCTCCACATAACGGCTCAATCCACTTTCAGATCAGTAAGGGCTTTTGATTTGGGTTGTAATGTGGCTTAGGGATGAGGTTTGTGAAAGAGCACAAGGAGTAAATAGGGTTCAAAATTGAGAAATCAGTAAAGGTAAGGAGGTGATCTAGACTCCTTTAATTCAGCACAATTCCATCTACTTCTTGAATTTTCAGAGCCAAAGTGGCCAACTTCTTCTCTTCCTTCCAATCTTTAAATGAAATGACTTCTCTTCCTTTTTCTTTATTTCTCTCTCTTTTTTTTTTCTTTTTGTTTATTTATGGGCTGTGGCCACAATAATACCACATGAGTCTCCCTCTTTTTGAGCCAACAATACCCCAGCTCTACCTTCTTCCATTTCATTTACCTTCTGAATTCTCAGAGTGAGGTTTATGTTGCATTAGGTCAAAGGGTTTCTTTTTTTTTTGGGGTTTTGAATTTTCTTATTTTTCATCCAAAGAAAAACTGGGAATTTTAAGGCTCCAAAGGTGTGTATCAAGGGCAATTCAAAGGTGAGGAAATTTTAGGCTCAAACTGTCCAAGGGATGGCCTTACTTCATGTCTTCCATGTTATGAATGCAGTCAAGCTTGTTTCAATTTGGATTTGCCTAACTTCTAGTGGTCAAGATTAAGTCCAATCAGCTCTCAAAGTAGAAGAAATTGCCAAGACACTCTTCAAAGAAATTTTCAGGCCCAATTCTCACTGGGTATGGCCTTCCATCCAAATCTCTGGGGAGTATCCTCACAGTCTCTTCTCATTTCTGGTTTACTAGACATCAAAAAATTTCTTTAAAAATTCTTGACATTTGCTTCATGAAAAATGTTAAAACTTTAGCTTTCTTCAGTTGCAAATGGTTTTTAAGTTTCCTTAACAACAAATATGAGGTGAATTCATTCTCTTTTCAATTATTCCTTTTCAACTTGGCTGCACTACAATTAACTAGTTTATTGGCATCCATGCCACACCCCCAAACCTAAACTAAACAATGTCCTCACTGTTCTTAGCAGAATGGGTTTAGTTGTGCAGACATCCAGAGAAAATAAATGGAACAAGAAATAAATAGAGAAGCAATAAGTGAAATGAACAAAACATTTTATTACAAATTACTGAAGACAGATATGTGGACAAAATCTCCTTTGGAAAAAAAATGTCCCCCCTGGCTCAGGGATATCCTCAGCCTGCGTCAGGTGGAAGAGGAACTGCAAGCCAAGGGGGAAAGAAAAGGAAAAAGAGTGGGATCAGGGGGCTGGCGGTGAGGTGGTGGATGAGGATGAGGATGACGGGGGGGAACAGCCGGTGACTCGGTCTTCTGCCTCTTCTTCTCCCTCTTTAGGTTTTTCTTTTTCTCCTTGGCGAGGATTCTCTGTACCTCGTCATATTCGTCCCAGAGAAATCGAAGAGGATCAGGCTCGACCGGTGGTGGTGGTGGCCAGACTGGGAAGAACTTGGTAGGTAAATCTTGAGGTTTGTCATCTGCCATGAGTGTGGGCTGGAAGAGCTGGACAGGTTAGGGGGGAATGGATGTGTAAGGACTGGACGAAGCCAATATTTAAGGAGCATGGGCGTTGGAATATGAAACGATGCAATAAAAGTGGCGCATTCTTCTAGGCTTGAGAATTGAAAATGAAGGGCGGGAATACATGGAGTGGTGGCCGTTGTGTGGGAAATGAAGCGTAGACTGCATGATGGACTAAGCACTGAGAGAGGGTTAGGTATTCAGGAAGTGCACAGGACAAGACTACCTTATCGATATGGGTGTGAAAAACAATTTCGATAGGATGACGAAAATGGTGGCGATAGGTCAATGTATCCTATCGAAGACTTGGCAGTCAAAGCTTACAAAAGGTATAATTCGATAGGATCTCGACAGGTGGAACCTTCCTTTCGATAGGTTGGAATTCGACGCGATTCGTCATTTCGATAGGTTCCGATAGGTACCCATAACCTATCGAAAAGTTTCTGTTGCCCTATTTAACCTATCGAGGGGTTGGTTTCACCTATCGTCAAGGCTCAGTGCCCCTCGAAAACGTCCAGAATCCTATCGAAATCATCAACCGTCTTATCGAAGGATTCTAAAAGCCAAAAGTTGGATATTTGAGTGTAGTGCTCAGTCTCAGCACCCTGAAAATTTTCCTGCTAAGCCAGCCGTCACTTTATTAATACAAATAAATCACATATTTTACATATGATACAAGCCAAAATCAGCTATTAACCTGGAGGGTCTTGAAGATCAATGCTCTCCTCAGGCTCATAAATCTTGTCCACACACAATTTGAGCCTCTAGCCATTGACCTTCATGACTCTACCATCTGTAGGGTCCCTGACTTCAACAGCTCCAGATGGGGAAACATGTACAACTATGAAGGGTCCATCCCATTTGGATTGCAACTTTCCTGAAAAGAATTTTAATCTAGAATTGAACATCCACACCTTATCATTGGGTTTGAATTCTTTCCGTAGCAAATGTCTGTCGTGGAAGGCTTTGGTCTTCTCTTTGTAGGTCTAAGCATTGGCGTATGCTTCCAATCTGAGCTCATCCAGCTCAGCTAACTGCAGTTTCCTGTGTATACCAGCAGAGCTGAAATCAGAATTTATTGCTTTAATAGCCCAGTATGCTTTGTGTTCCAATTCAACAGGCAAATGGCATGCCTTGCCATAAACTAGTCTGAATGGGGACATACCTATGAGGGTCTTATAGGCAGTCCTATAAGCCCATAAGGCATCTGTCAATTTCATGGACCAGTCCCTCCTATCACTTCTCACAATCTTCTCTAAAATGTGTTTGATTTCCCTATTGGAAATCTCTACTTGCCCACTGGTTTGTGGGTGGTAGGGAGTGGCTACCCTGTGGATCACAGAGTACTTTTCCAGCAACTTATCAAAAGGTTTATTACAGAAGTGCCTTTCCCCATCGCTAATGATGGCTTTGGGGATGCCAAACCTGGAGAAGATGTTGTCTTTGAAGAATTTAATGACAACTTTGTGGTCGCTTGTCCTTGTAGCTATGGATTCTACCCATTTGGACACGTAGTCCACAGCTACAAGGATAAAATTATATCCACAGGAGGGGGAAAATGGTCCCATAAAGTCAATACCCCAGACATCAAACAATTCGACCACAAGTATGGGCTGCAAAGGCATGGAATTTCTCTTAGTAATACTTCCCATCTGTAGGCATCGAGGACAAGCTTTGCAATGTTGTCGGGCATCTTTGAACTGAGTAGGCCAATAGAAACCACTCTAAAGCACCTTCACAGCAGTCTTGTTACCACTGAAGTGGCCCCCACAAGCATGTTCATGACTCATGGTTAAAATGTGGTGGAACTCTATTTTTGATACACATCTTCTAATTACTTGGTCTGAACAATGCTTAAAAAGATAAGGATCCTCCCATATATAGTGTCTGATCTGGGAGAAAAACAAGTTTCTATCATTCTTGTTCCAATGTGGAGGGATCCTTTTCACAGCAAGGTAGTTCACGATATTAGCAAACCAGCGCATACTGATCTCCACAGCAAACAGCTGCTTATCTGGAAAAGAATCATTGATGGGCAGGCTCTCTGTTTCTGCAACTTGGATCCTTGACAGATGATCAGCAACCACATTCTCCACTCCCTTCTTGTCTTTAATCTCCAAATAGAATTCCTGTAAAAGGAGAATCCATCTGATTAATCTTGTTTTGGCTTCCTTCTTAGACAAGAGGTATTTCAAGGCTGAGTGGTCAGTGAACACAGTGATTTTAGAGCCCAACACATAAGATCTGAATTTTTCTAAAGCAAAGACAATGGCTAACAGCTCCTTCTCAGTCGTGGTGTAATTCAATTGAGCATCAACCATTAATTTACTAGCATACGCCACCACACATGGTGCCTTGTCTCTTCTTTGTTCTAAAACAGCCCCCATGGCAAAGTCTGATGCATCACACATCAGCTCAAATGGTAAGGAGAAATCAAGGGCTTGTAGAATAGGAGCTGTAGTCAAGCAAGTTTTCAGCAGTCATGCAGTCATCATTGAACTCAAAGGGTACCTCTTGGCACAACAGGTGGCACAGAGGTTTGGTGATTTTGTTGAAGTCCTTAATGAATCTCCTATAAAACCCAGCATGGCCCAGGAAAGACCTGACTTGTTTGACAGTTTTGGGAGGGGGCAAATGGGAAATTAAGTCAATCTTAGCCTGATCAACCTCTATTCCCTTATGGGAGACCACATGTCCGAGGACAGTGCCTTGAGTCACCATAAAATGACTCTTTTCCCAACTTAGGACCAGGTTGGTCTCCTCACACTTCTGCAGCACATAACTGAGATTGTGCAGGCATTGGCTAAAATCATCTCCATAAATGGAGAAATTATCCATGAAGATCTCCAAAAACTTGTCAATCATGTCAGAAAAAATGGTATACATGCATCTTTGGAAAGTGGCAGGTGCATTGCACAGCCCAAATGGCATCCTCCTGTATGCAAAGGTCCCAAATGGGCAAGTGAATGTAGTTTTTTCTTGGTCTTGGGGGTAGACAGGGATTTGATTGTACCCTGAATATCTATCAAGGAAACAGTAATATGCCTTGCCTGTCAGCTTGTCCAAAATTTGGTCTATGAAGGGCAATGGGAAGTGGTCCTTGCTGGTTTTTTCATTGAGCTTTCTATAATCTATGCATACTCTCCAACCTGTGGTTTGTCTGGTTGGAATCATCTCTCCTGAATCTGCTTCAACAACTGTGATGCCAGATTTCTTGGGTACTACCTGGGTAGGTGCCGCCCATTGGGAATCCGAGATAGGGTATATGATGCCAGCATCGAGGAGTTTGACTACCTCCTTCATCACAACTTCCTGCATGTGCGGGTTGAGTTTCCTTTGCATCTCTCGAGAAGGTTTGGCATCTTCCTCAAGATGAATCTTATGAATGCACACAGCAGGATTAACCCCCCCTAAGTCTGCAATGGTCCATCCTATTACCCTCCTATGCCTTTTTAGCACCCCAAGTAGTTCTCTTTCCTGCTCAATGGTGAGGGAAGAAGAAATTATCACAGGTAATTTGTTGTTGTCTCCTAAAAAGGCATATTTCAAAGCTTTTGGGAGTTACTTTAACTCCACCTCTGGGGGATTGATGAGGGAGGGCAATAGGGGTGTCTTGGAGGGGGGTGGAAGAGGCAACAAAGCAAGCTTCCATGGATAGAGCTTTGCTGGTTCTGTTCTAGAAGAGACAAGTTGCACATGCTCAATTTCAGAGGTGAGAGTTTTTTCTACCTCTGGTTCCTTCCATACTTCAGCTAGCTCATTAGACCATTCCTTACCATGCAGCAGCATATTCACATTTTCTTGCACAACCTCATCTATTACATCTAGAGAAAAACAATCCTCATCAGGATGAGGTTGATTGGCTACGTTGTATACATTTAATTTGACCTTCATATATTCAAATGACACTTCCATTATTTCATACCTGCATTGAATGCAAGCATTAGCTGTGGCCAAAAAGGGTCTGCCTAGGATCACAGGTATGGAGGTGGCATTCCTACCTGGTTCCATATCCAGCACCAAAAAGTCAGCAGGATAAAAGAATTTGTTAACTCCAACCAAAACATCCTCGATTATTCCCATAGGTTTCCTTTCAGATCTGTTAGCCAGTTGTAGAACAACATGTGTGGGCTTTAATTTGCCTAAACCCAGCTTCTCATATACTGAATATGAAAGCAAATTTACACTGGCTCCCAGATCTAATAGGGCTTTGTCAATGGTATGATCCCCAATGATGCAGGGGATTGTGGGGAGTCCATGGTCTTGAAGTTTGCAGGGAGTTGTAATGGACAGGACATGCTTAACTTTTTCGGCTGAAAAAACTTTCTTGGATAGGTGTATCCTAGATTGTCTTTTATGGGTGTACAGGCCTTTTAAGAATTTGGCATAGGCTGAGACTTGCTTAATGGCATCAAGTAAAGGCAGATTGATCTTTACTTGCTTGAAAGTCTCCATCATTTCTTCAATTTTTCCTTGCCCTTTATCAAAATGGGAAGGTGCCTGTAGTGCCTTAGGAAATGGCAAGTGTGGGATTGCTCCCTCACTTGCAGCCTTAGCCAATGGGGTCTCTTTCTTTTTGAGTTTTTTCTTTTCTTGAGGATCATCATTATCCTCTTTATTCATAGCTGATTGTTCCTGCAAGTCCACCATTGGTGGTCTTTATTGTGTGTTGGTAGAAATTACTTCATTTTCTACCTCCAAGTGCCTCACAGGCTCACAGCCTACTTGGTTGTCAACTAACTTACCACTTCTCAAAGTTGTAACAGATTTAGCTTCCTCATAAGTGGAGGAAACTTTACCCACTACAAACTGCCTTTGTGGATTGTCCTGTGGTTGGCTAGCAACCTTCCTCCCTCTCTCTTAGTCAGAGCATCAGACAGCTGACCAAGTTGATCCTCTATCTTTTTGATGCTCTAGTTGTGAGAGTGCACAGTTTGGGTCAAGGTGTTCAAGCTCTATAATAAAGATAGAACTTGTTCCTCAAAGGATGGTGTTCTCATAGTTGGAGTGGGTGCAGCTTGCTGCATAGGAGGAGCTACATGTTGGGCCATGGGTTGCTGATACTGAGGCCTTGGGGCATAACCTTCTCGATAGGGCTGAGCATTTCTATAGGGCATGGGCTGTTGGGGCTGCTGCTGCTGGCTGGGTTATTCATCTTGTCTCCACCTCAGATTGGGGTGGTTCCTCCATTGATACCCAGCAGCAGGCTGCTGCCCATAAGACTAAGCTGCAGCCACATGCTCTGTTATAAAATCAGGAAATTGATCAGCAAATGGGCATTCTTCCATGGGATGAGCAGGGGACTGACATATGGCACATGCCTCCTCCACTCTAGCAGTCACAGGTGACTACATTGCTCCCATCAGCCTATCAAATTTCATAGTTAAGCTGTCCACTTTCCTTTCCAACTCACTTGGCACACTCACTTCATATATCTTTCCCCTTGAGGTGTTCTCTTTCATCAATTTAGGAGGCTCTAGATCTCTTGCTAAGGTTTCCCTTTGCATAGAGTTCTCACTGATGATGTCAAAGAGCTCCCACACCTCCTCAGCAGTTTTATGGAGATAGGTGCCACCACAGGAGGCATCTATCATATCTCTACTTTTAGCATCAATTCCCTGATAAAAGTTTTGAACCAATTGTCATTCAGGGATTTGATGGTGGGGGCATTTCTTGAGGAGTTCCTTAAATCTCTCCCAGGATTGATGAAAGTCTTCAGTTAAATCTTGGGTAAAAGAGATGATACCCTTCCTCAACTGGCTGGTCTTTGACATAGGAAAAAATTTGGTCAGAAACTAACATTGGAGATCACTCCAGGACTTAATACTGTTAGGTGGAAGCAGGGACAACCAGGTCCTGGCTTTATCCTTTAATGAAAAAGGAAAGAGTCTAATCCTGGTGGTCTCCTCCCCCAAACCTGTGATATTAAATGTAGTGCACAGTCCCAAGAACTCATTAATGTGCTTATAGGGGTCTTCTTTGGTCAAGCCATGAAATGAAGGCAGCATTTGAATGATGGATGATTTTATCTCATAGTTTCCCTGAGCAGCTGGGAATTGAATGCAGAAGGGGGAATTGTAGATCCCTGGTGCATTAAACTCCTTAAGGGTTCTCGGCTACTGTTGCTCACCCATTTCTACAGAATCAAATACAACATAAGTGGGTGTAGTTGCTCTGGATCTGAGAAGTCTTTCAACCTCTGGATTTAGTGGAATAAACTAAGGTTGCAGAGTTCTCCTACCAAACATACAACACTCAGATTTTGAATGCAAAACAAATCCAAACACACAACAAATAGAATCAACCAAAATTTCTAACTATTCTAACAAAAATTATCAACAGATCTGAAAAATAACAGGGGAGTAGAGGGATGCAAACTATAGAGCAGTCTCCAGCATGATTCTCCTCTCACTGGTAACCTTAGATCTGATGAACTGCACACAAACTACTGAAAAGCAACCCAACTTACAAATGCAGTTACTAAAATCAAATAAAAACTATAAATCTATTATCAAAACTTAGATCTATCAATTTCTAAACTGCCTCCCCGGTAGCAGCACCAAAAATTTGTTGGTTGTGTTGCCTTCCCTCAAATGAGGGTCTAAAATCAACAATAAAACTAGGCAGACATACTCATACAGACCTGCAAGTATTCAGGATTTGTTGTAGCAAGCTTTAAAAGAATGGTAAGTAAGGAAATGTCCACAGGGAGGCTATTTAGAAATATGACAAATCTCCAGATCTGTGTCAGATCTGGCACCCTAGCTATTACTAATTTAGTTAAAAGACAGGGGAGAGGTTTGTAATGGGTTGTCACTTAAACTAAGCTACAATTTAAACATAAGCTATCTTGGATCGAGTTTAGGAGCTTAGATCTTGCAGGGGAAGAGAGTAAAAATGCAGAAAATGGAAAAGAGTAGCTTGGAGGTTGGTTTTCACTGAAATCAGATTCAATTAATCATGCTACAGAGGTTCAGAGCACACAATTCCCTCGCTGGCTGTAAGCAAAGCTGCAGGGTATAAATTCCACTCCAAATCATAGGATCCACCTGGTCTTAAGGCTATGATCTGTCCACTTTAATGGTCACAGACCATCCTATAGACTTTATCGAATCCATGGATTGTAGCAGATGAATCCAATTGAGGCCTGAGCTTAGATTTACCTTAAGGTTATGATCTGTCCACTTCAATGGTCACAGACCATCCTAGAGATCTCCTATAAAGCCAGAGCCTCATTTAGAACAATTAAAACCACTACAGATGCTGTAATTCTCAGGTCACTGACTCAAGGAATCACAGGAGCATCAGATCCAGGGAGATCAGATGGTATCCAAGAGGTCTACCAGTTAAGTGGGTAAGCTGATCTACAACTCCTCTACACAAATCTGATCGATCACCAAATGGAACCAAAGGAAGTTTAAATCTAATTAAAGCATTAAAAACAATATTATCATTGCAAATAAGGTCACTTTATAATGGAAATACTCTCAGATCTGTAGTCTGTGCAACTAGGAACCTATAATAGCACTCTTAACCTCACCCAATTACAGATCTAACTTCGCTCCTCGCTACTCCAAGGGATTTAGCCAACCATGGTTGGGCTAAATGAGGGAAATGGAATTGCTCTGCAGGCGCTAATCTCTAAAATTTTGGCTCAGATCTCGATCCCCCCAATGGCAATTGGGGATCTCTATTTATAGCTTTCTCCTCTGTTTTTCCCGCCAAAAATCCCTTTTAGAAGGTCGTCAGAGTTTGTTAGAGTTCTGTTAAAGCACATGGGTCGGTTAGGGCTTTCTAGGGCATCTTCTGGAACCGTCGTGTCGGTCATCAAATGCCTCGGATTGCGTGCAGTGGGTCATTGAAGTACAACATGTGCTCAGCTAAATTTCTGAGAAGTTCTGCACATGATTTTGACAGGTTCAGGAAGCTTTCGACAGGTTTGAATCAAGCATTTTGGTCCTTTCGCTAGGTTCTCATATCCGTTCGATAGGTTTCGATAGGATGAATCTTCACTTAGAGTTCCAGCCTTCTCAGTCCTTGGTTTGGAGTATTCGACAGGTTGGAAAAGCTCTTCGACAGGTTCTGCTCTTCATTCTGCCATTTTGATAGGTTTGCTTTCAGTCTTATCGAAAGACTCAATCACCCTTAGATAGGTTCTGTTCCAACATTCTCATCTCGATAGATTCAAGAAACCATTCAATAGGTTCCTTTGACTCTTCAGGCAAGTTTTCGATAAGATGGGCTTTCTCTTTCATTCATCTGCTCGATAGGTTCAGGGATCCTATCGAATCCCTCATTTCAGCACATGTCTTCCTCTTTCTGCCTTAAGATCCTATCGAGCCCTTCTCCAACTGCACGAATTCTTCTCTTTTATCTTTCAGCTCCTATCGAAGTCTTCCAGATGCCCTTTCAATAGGCTATTTTAAGACTTGTCTTCACTTCCTTTCCTTTGTCCTGCTGCAGCCACGCATTCCAAGGGCTCAGTGATGTGCTGCCCTCTAGAGTGCTATTGCTGGGTCTGCATAGTGCTGAGAGATGGCTTCTCTGTGGGTATTCTTAAGTGGTTTTCTGCATTATTACCAACTTTTACTGCTATCTATAAAAGGCACTCAGCAAAGGCTTATTAGTGTGCTCACAGGTCTGTCAATGGTCAGGTTAAAGGGTGAAAAGTGGCATTTTTCACCACTTAACAGTAATTAATCCAAAGTCGCATTGAACTATCTTTCTTCCTCACAAACAAAACCAATGCTCCCCAAGGTGACACACTCGATCGGATGAAACCCTTATCTAGCCATTCCTGAAGCTGCTCCTTCAACTCTTTCAATTCTACAGGCGCCATTCGATACGGAGCTTTCGATACAGGTTCGGTACCCAGTGCTAATTCAATCAAAAATTCAATCTCCCGATCAGGTGGTAATCTAGGTAGATCTTTAGGGAAAATGTCTGGATACTCACAAGCAATCATAATGTCTGTAATATTCCTCTTCTCCTTATGATCTTGTAAATATGTCAGATAATCATAACACCTGTTCTTCATCATACGGTCTGCTCAGATAGTAGAGATAAATGGTGTCACATAGGATTTGACTCCGCAGAATCGGAAGGATTTTCTCTTCGGAGGGCGGAAGGTTACAATTTTTTGAAGACAATCCACGCTCGCGTGGTAAGTAGATAACCAATCCATCCCTAGTATCACGTCAAACCCTTCCCTGCTCAAAATAATCAAATCAACTACAGTCTTGTGGTCTTCGATCATCACGATCACAGATTAACACACGGTATCAGTGCTCATTGAGTTACCCATAGGAATTGACACTACCAAGATGAAATCAAGGGCCTTTGGAATGATGCCCAACTTCTCAATGAACAACGGAGTGACAAAAGAATGGGTAGACCTGGGGTCTATCAACACTCGTGTTTATGTTTTACGTCGCCCTCACGACCCATAAAAAGGGTATCTTAGAATTATACAAGCATTTTAATTAAAATTTTCTAACCATGTGATATTCATGCATGACTTATTACAAGAATTTATTAAATATGACATAATATATAACAGAATAAAGATAAAAAGACATCTCAACTTTTAATAATACCTTGGATCACGTCATTAGACATTTTGACTTCCTAAGCCGTCACGGCATAAGCTCTACCTTGAATAGTAGGTCAGGTCGATCTTTGAGTAGATGTCAAATTAGTTCTTCCCTTATCCTCTTGAGGATAATCCTTAACCATGTGCTGGATTGTACCACACCAAAAGCATGCTCCAGTGTTCCTCTTACAATCCTCGGTCTTGTGTAGTTTTTCACACCTTAGACATGAAGCGATCGGGGCAGAAGATGCAGCAAGTGATGATCCTTGTACCACTGACGCTCCACTAGTCGTAGAACCCATTGGCCGTAAAGATTGCACGGGTGAAGACATTGCCGGACTCTGATAGGGGGTCGGTCCAAAAGAAACTATTGGTCTAGAATAAGCAGGTTGAATAGGATTCACCAGCGGCTTCGTAAAATTGGCCCTCTTGTTCTCATAAGCACCTCACTGCCCTTGCATACTTCTGTCCTTATTCTGTTGACTCCTCAGAAACAGCTTTTGAATTTCCTCTTCAGCAATGAGGGCCTTTTACATCATTCCCCCATATGTCTCTATCTCCAACATAGCTACTCTCTCTTGCATATTCGGCCTCAGACCCAGCTGAAATTTTCTGGCCTTCATCATATCAGTGGCCACATGCTGAGGTACAAACCTCGAAAATCATGTGAACTCATCTCCATACTCACACACTGACATTGTCCCCTGCTCCAGCTTGATGAAGTGGACCTCCATCTGATGCCTAATGATCTTGGGAAAGTACTGATCGTTGAATGCTTTGATAAACTCAGCCCATGTCCAAGGAGTATTAGAAAACTCCTGCTCCCTGTGTCTAGACACGGACTTCCACCATGGTCTAGCCTGTCCGTCCAGTTTGAAAGTTGCCCAATGAACTTTCTCGACATCGGTGCACTAAAGTACTTCAAAGATCTTTTCCATCTCATCCAACCAACCTTCGGCCTCCATTGGATCAGTCTGTCCAGAAAAATTTAGAGGTCTCATCCTCCTGAATTCGGTAAATCTGGAGGATCGTTATTGTTGTCTAGCAGAAATATGCTTTGCTTGCTGGGCAATGGCAGCAGTCTGGTGAGCCATAGATGCTGTCTGCTAAGCTATGTTGGTGGCCAGATTTTCCAACACTAGCTCCATTCTTCCATCCTAACCTCTTTCAGCTCCAACTCCCACCAGAACTGCTTTAGAACAAGTAGCAAACTCAACTCCCCTAGATGTCCTGACACCTTCGGGAATATTCTCTAATGGAACTGTCCTACCTCTGCTTCTGCCTCTGAATCTTGGGGCCATGCTAATCTGTCATTGTGAAAATAACAACATCAGTCAAAAATTAGATTGTAAACACAATCATGCACACAATCCTAGTGGTTCGGGACTTAACTACATAACTCTGATGCAAATTGTGATGGAGACACGGTCGGGTTCTCATGGGTCCCTAGATAACCTAAAGCCACAGCTCTGATACCAACTGTGACAACCTGACTTTTCCAATCCCTCAGGTATAGGAAAGGCCAGTTCGCCAACCTATCGGTTAAACGATAAGCTGGACAAACAAAACACATATTAGAGTAAAGCACATAAATAACCAAAGCTAAGAAAAATGCAGAAGTAATTAAAGTGCAGAACCACGATGATGGTCGACCATCACCGAAACATGGTTCACTATAGTATTCAAAAGTCTAGTACAAAACTAAAAATATCCAACCAAGGTGGGCCCACAAATCCAAGTCTAACTCTCACTAAAAGCAGGAAAAATAAAATAAGTCCTAAGCTAGGAAAAACTCCTCATGAGGAACCTCAGGCTCTTCCTTAGGTACGTAATCAGGATCAGTCTCGCAGCCCCGAACTACCACGTCAGTACCTAGACCTGTGACGTATAGTTGGAGAGAGCTAACCAACAAAGCTCAGTAGAAGAAAGACATCAACATCATTTTACCTTCACTAACATGGTTTTTAAAATATGTATATATCAAAACAAAGAGCATCGAAATCAGATATGCAAATAAGAGCTGAAATTTAATTACAAAATTTCATAGGCAAAATCAGTTTTCAAATTCTAAAATAGATGCATGATTTTAGTATTTCAGTGTCTCTAACTTCTATATGCGAAGTTCAGTAATTCATGACTTAATCCTCAACTTAAAATACCTCCCAAGTTACTATATCTCGAGAGCAGGAATATAGCCGATAGGAACCCCTACCTACCATCATTGTTCATGAACCCTTTTTTAGAATGCGACAAGCCCCTGCACTCAAGAGGATAACTTGTGCCAGGAAGTTGTTCAGAAATTTTGAGGGGTCGTTTAGATGAATCATAAAACAGATGTAGATACTAACATAATTCAGATGCAAATTTCTTATACATATTTCAGGTTTCAGATTTTCAGTTTACAGACTTGATTTCAATGGCATATGCAAGTTCAAAGATTCTAATTCAAAATATCCATGCGAATTAAAATAAAATACGGTAGTAATGAGATTCTCCTACCTCAGAACGTCTCACACAAACCAGAGTCCAAACTAAGCTTAACGGACGGTATCAAGATCCACAATATAACCTAACACCAATAGAGACCATATGTTACGAGCCTAGTAGCATACAACCATAAAATTCAGAAAGAAAACAAAAATAGACCAAAGACATACTCTGATACTCGAGTGAGCGATGATAATCCTCGCTCAAGTGATAACTTAAACTCGCGCGAGCAAGTGCAAAGACTACAGTATAATTAACCCTTTTCGAGTATACGACTTTTAAAGTTAAACTTCTGGCGATGCCTCGCGCGAGTGATCTACAGCAACTGCGCGATCTGAGTTTCAGGAACTCAAATAAAGATGCAATTTTTTGCCCCGTTTTCACTTGAATTGATTCCCATACATCCCCAAAGCAAAACCCACCTCTAATCTATTGATTCTAATCAATAATCTTAATCAAAATCGTACCTTTAATCGAAGATTTTCTCGATTTGAAAAAGACCCGCACCAAAGGATTTTAGAACGAAATCGTCGGATCTCCTCCACAATTCGCGCCGTAATCGATCCCATGAGTTCACAGGGACAACTCCTATCCGTTCACAATGATATCAATCCCTCCAACCCATTGGGAACACGTCCACGGTCGATTCATGCTTGCACTAGGTTAAGGGTTTCAAACAAAAGAGGGTTCTAGAGAAAAGGGGTTTCTAAAGAAGGTTTCACAACGACGGATCTCACATTCGGTTGGCGGAACGATGAGGTCGAGGTTCTTCGTGGATGGCTCACGTCTCCTTCTTTCTTAAGAAATAAAACAAATAACCTTAACCTAATTGTATACGGGAAACTAATCTCTCTCATAATAGGATTATTCTATGTGTTAAGCACACACACTCTTATTGTGTGTTAAACTTCTAATTCCAACAACTTAGGTCTGGTGTTGCGCGATCACACCGAAGGTTGGTGCACGACTTTCACACAAGGGTCCAATCAAGCCCTAAATAAAAATTCGTTCGTACGATCACATTTAAATAATAATCAAAGGCAAATGGCAACACTGGTCACCGAGTCGAATACTCACACAGGGTCGATCTAATTCGGGTTTAAAAATATGGGTCTTTATAGATATCTGGCTAGATATTCATAATGAGTGGAGCTACGATCTAATGAGGATTGAAAAGTAAACCACTTAATCCACTCTACGATGGAGTCAAAATTTATTACATTAGCAACATGCATCAAGGAAGCATAATGGTTGAAAAAGTTGATATTTGAGACTCCACTTATGATTACTGTCTCCACTGTTTATACATTATGATAGTGAAACATCACTATCAAAGGCTTATTGTAAAATTTATTATACATGTAGGCCTCGGGCATAGCAATGTTAGAAGTTTACTCAAAAGATGAGTAATTTCAATATTAAGTATCAGGTCTCAACAAAATCTAGCGGATCCATTTATAAAAGGTCTTAAAATATAATAATATTTGAAACCTCATTGGGAATGAGTTTAAAACCTTTAACCTGCATTTATCATTTATGTTGGAAACTCAACTTAAAGTTTAAAATAGGTTTTCAATGGGAAAGAAATCATAAAAATACGTAAAAAGTGTATGGAACTTTAATATTGTAATGATAAGAGAGGTTGAGTAAAAGTACTCTATTTTTTTGGATAATAGTAAAAGAACTCTTAATAGATTTATAATACTTAATATTGAAGTGTTTCAGTCACAATAACACTTTTGATAGATCCTACGTAGGTGTGGAAGTTTGGTTGCCTCTAAAACGAGAAAAACTTTTATCTCATTAAACACTCACAGAAATCAAGATTACAGCATAGAACCATAAATGTGCTAATATTTAAGAACACTTAACTTCTTTGATAATGTATGATAATTTCAATTCACCGTAATGTGTTGACAGTTTTCAAGACCAAGATCACTGAAGACACTGGTAAACTTTGAGTTGTAATACTTAGATAATATTTTAAAGTCCTAGAGGCACTATTTGCAAGACTTCTGCTTTATGCTCAGAAACAGTTTATTTTAAAATTTCAAAATAGTGGATATTATTGTAAAATTTGAAATTTTAATTATCTCGTATCGGAGGGAACAGGAGGTGGATTGTACTTTATGAGCACAAGCTTTGGCTCAAGTCTTGTCCTTATTGCAGGGGGCATCCAAGTTTTCAGATTACGCCCCCCCACCCCTCCCCCTTGCACTTTTAGACACTCTATATCCAAACACACACACACAGGCACACACACTCACATTTTTACTAAGCATATTCTAAGATAAAGAGTGTTATGGGCAGTGTTTCAACACAACCAGTTGTTCATTGTCAATCGACTTTAATTGTGGTCGTTGTATCCTGGGATCACGTTCATTGGGCCTGATTATTGACCTTTGTCTGGGAATAAACAATGATTTAAAGACAATGTTTCTTCCGTGCCTTGATCACAGTCAAAGATCTGACACCATTCTCATTTGATTTTGGCTTTATTGTACACCATTTCTAATAGGTTCACCCAATCCCTTAGGATTTTAGAAAAAAAATTCCTGTTTGAACCATTTTGCCTTCAAATCATAGGTCAATATCGTGGTTCTCAACCCAAACATATTGCATTGAGTTTCTTTGAACTTTGACCACTAATTCAACAACTTTTTTATTTTCTTTCAATACTACCTGATCGACCTTGGACAAGTTGCTGCTATACCCAATCGAGTCGAAGGTAGCGCCAAAACGCTACCCTCGTGGATGCTAGCGTCACCACCATCTATATATACAAATTTATATATATGGAGCTTACTCTCATGGAGTATGCAAGGATAGGTACCACAAGGTCATGGGGAACTCCGAGTGGTCTTTGAGCTGATTGTATAGATTGATTTGAAAACAAATACATTTTAATTTTGAAAGCCAAATTTTGATTGGAATTCAATTATTTAAATTTTTGGCCTCAAAAAACATATGGTCGAATTTTATTTTTTTTAAATACATCCTTACCTTGCTCCATGTGGCACCCAGAATATACTTTGAGAGCCATGTGGACCTTGATAGTTGATATATCATAGTCACCATGTCGGGGTTCGACAACTATTCGGAGGGGATAAAATTCGGAAAATTTTGACAAAATCCTGCAAGATCAGGGAAATATTTGGAAGAAAAATTGGAGATAAAAAAATGATATAAAATTATAAAAAAATTTAAAATATTAAAAAACCACAATTTTTTAAAATTTTTGGGAGCTATTCGCAAATTATTGTGAACACGCGAATTTTGGAAAAAGTCGCGAAAAATTTGGGATTAATTCACATAACCTTAAATTCAAGAATTATTTACAATTTTTTAAAAAATTCAGCAATTTTTGAAGAAGAGACTTCAAGGAAATAAAGTCGAGTTGGCTAATTTTGGCTACAATCCTGCCTATAAACCAACTCACAAGAGAACTTTCTTAAAGGATGATGCAATCAGTGGGAGTTAGAAATAAAGGACAAAATCAAATTCACTAATGATTAGATTATTCATTTAAAAGGCATGTGACCAGATTGGGAATACTAGAATCTTTTGAGGACTCAGTTTGAGTGGGAGTTATCTCACAATGTATCTTTTGAGGGCTCTGTTCGAGTGGGAGTTATCTTACAATGTATCTTTTGAGGACTATGTTCAAGTGGGAGCTATCTCACAATGTATCTTTTGAGAACTCTGTTTGAGTGGGAGTTATCTCACAATGTACTTATTTTTTTGTACCTTACTTATTATTGTTGACATTATATTACTTTGATGCATCTTTATTTGATCTCGTGGTCATTATTTAGCATATGCAATGATGTTATTGCTTGGGAGCATAAGTGCTCAAATAAGGTAGCTTGAGCTATCGTGATTAGGCACCACGGTTTGTGTAGCTTTTGTCCTGATAGGTGGATGATGGTTTTCATATAACGCATGCCATAATATATCAGGACAATATATCTTAGGGTATAAAGCAGGACGAATGAGGAGATATACACAAAAAGTTGTATTAAAGTGTATATTTCCTGATATCACTTAAACCACCACTAAAATCACAGTGAGCTCTCAAGTTTATTAATGATATTAGTATTTTGACTATAAAACTATCATAATGAGATTTGAAGAAATAATACATTATTGGCATTCATGATCCGACATTAAGATTGCTACTAAACTTGGGAGAATGTATGTTACATCGAAGTCTTGAAAGTCAATGTTTTTTACAAAATTTTAAAAGATAGTCATCCATTTTTTAACTAAGTCAATCATGATATTTTCCTTATTTTCTATTTTATTTTATTTTATAAAAATAGATATTAAAGTTAATGTGTGGTTCAAGTGGGAGATTGTTGGGTATTTGTGACCCACACACTAACTTTTACTCTTTCCTTGCTTACTTAATACTTGATTGACTAAAGGCTTCAAGAATTACGTTAGTAATGTGATCTTACTCCATGCGACTTTAGGAGTCGGTTTTGGCATGATTGGTTTATGGTAAGCCAATCCATATTTTCTAGTGATACACCTCTCTTAAATCATTAATGGGTTGGGATTCAAGGGCATGCTATAAAAGAGGACAACGTCCCCTCTTCATCTCCAATCAATGTAATCGTACCCAATGTATAGAGGGAGATTGAAGTGAGGTAACATTATCCTCAAGTTCTAAGCACGCGGCTCATCGAAATTCTCCTCTACTCATTCCATCTATATGAATTTTCTAAATCAGCTTTAACCAGAAATAGTAGTTCACACAGACGAATGCACATGCAATCTTAATAAAATTGAATTTCAAAATTTAAGGATAACATGTCCTCAATAGGTCGGTCACCTTTGGGTAGACTATAAACTGACTTTAGCTACACATCCCGAAACGATTACTTTACCGTTTTATCTAAACCCCTTTATAGATAGAACTAAGGCTCCTAGGCATTCTAGCATGTCAATAGTTCATTTTTTCATTCTAAGAGAATGCCCACATACTAATTTTGATTAAATTTAATTTCATGAGGAAAGTTCATGATAATAGACATTGAATGTGTTCAATTTATATATAAAAGGTTCATTAACAAAAAAATTATACATCATATTACTATAAACAATGACATGATAGTATAAGAGCAGCAAGTAGAAAAAGATCAACAATTTCTGTATAATATGAGGAAAAGTTGTATAATTGCATAAAATAAATTTAATGAACTTTGACTGGAATTTTCAGGTACAAAATAATCCCAGACAGTCCAAACAAAGAGTCTAACATGTAGAACTTGTCGAGTAGACCAAAAATGATAGGTCATATGTATAAATCGGAATTGTAAATCTCCAGATAGTGCATCCCAAAGATTGATCCCGAATTAGACTCAATGTGGTGGTGCAAATAGATTTATAGATTAAATTGATATTTACAGTCGTAGAAACAAAATAAAAATTAGGTTGTAATGAATCTAGTCTGCAAAACAATTCGGGAAGCACCAGTGATTTAGCTTCACATGGGATAGCCACCCATTACAATAAAAAAAAAATTTAAAATTTGTTGCATTTGCTTTTGATAATATTATATTTATAATATTCATTGCCTTTAAAATTATTTCAATATAAAGTCAGTTGCTATTTGCTTTTGGGTATATTGTAGTATTATATATTGATATAATATAAAATATATAATTTGAAGTACATAGCAGCCTATCCATGCGTCCATGGATGCATTTTTTTCTTATGCTGGAAAATATTCTCAAAAAAAAAATTGAGGGGAAACAGCATAAGCAAAAATGCATCCGTGGGCGCACAGGATAGGCGGCTGATGACGGTGAGCTGAAATCCTAACAGAGTAAGTAGTTGCAAAAGCGACAGTCCAACCCACCGGCCAATGGGCCCCGACGCTAGGAACCGTCTGGTCTCAATCCGGTGGCCGTCTGGTGAGTTAAAAATGTACCGACTATGGAGAGTTGAGAAAAACTCACCGTCATCTTCTCCAACTAGTTTTTTGCAATTTATTCTTTTTTATTTTTTAAGCATAAGCCTTTGGCCAACCAGTGGGTATTGGAGAGGTTGGATCACTAACCGGCGGCAGGAAAAACACTATGAGCCCATCCACCACAACCACCAACGAGCTAACGGCTTCGGCAAACCAACCGACGTTATACCATGGCTCTAATACCATCAAGGATTCAAGGGAGAGGTGTATCACTAGAAAATAGGGATTGGCTCCTTTTAATTTCCCCAAATTTTGGCATGTGTCAGTTGAAATTGTTTGAGTTTCGTTTGGAGATGTGAATGACTAACATGCGATAGCGGTGTTATGGCTTAGCATCATACCTACCCGACAAGTGGTTAGGATGTGTTAGCCACACACTATATCGATTCCTTATTTTGGGTAAGAACATACACCTATGTCAAGGGTTTAGGCCTCACACCAAGGGAAAGCTTTGGATAAGCTTTTGGAATAGACCAAACACACAAGGAATATGTGTGTGCTTCACAAGGAAGCAAAGACTTGGTTAGGATAAGTGGGTATGACCTAACGTGAGCCATCCCCTTTGTTTTCTTGCCTTGTATTGAGTGAGAATTTAGAGAGAGAGAAAGGGAAAGGATTGTGAAGGAGAAGAGAGGATTCACCAAATTCGTGTACTCCGAAGCTCCAAATCTTCATGAAGTTTCTACCAAGCTATCTTAAGGGAATTGTCGCAGTCGCTTTGCGAAGTGGATGAAATCCGTAAACGAGAGGTGGTGATCCGACCCCACAAACATTCCTTTGGATCCGTTTTGAAACCCTCTCTTCGAATTCAATTTTTCACTCGGATTACTCGGAGATTTCGCTAGTTTAAAAGGTAAGAAGTTTCAAAGATGTTAAATTTGTAGAACTAGATGCCTTGAAAATTGTGTGAGAAGTGTGGGTGTGAATGGAGAAGAAATCGTGAGAAGATCAAGCTTGAAAAACTCAGATCTGAAGAATTTCTTAAACTCGCTCGCGTGAGCTATGGTTTTCGCGTGCGCGAGGAGACTTCAGAAAGGATCAATCGACCCTCACACGAATGAGAGAAGAGGCTCCAGTGAGCCTCTAATGCTTCACTCGGCGAGCTGATAGGTGCCATTGGACTCACTCACGCGACCTTGTTTCTCGCTTACACGAGATGCCTTCAAAATGGCCTGAGTGAACCTCGTGCACCCGAGGAAACTGAGGAAAAGAGGCTTCAGCAAGCTTCTATTCACTCGCGCGCTTGAGATATTTGTGTGCTATTGAACTCGCACGCCCCACCCTGTATCTCGCACGTGTGAGATTCAGAGTTAGGCTTATTTTAAGCTTTTTGTATAAATTTTTCGAAAATATAGGTTGTTAGGCTTTCTTAAGCACTTCTAAAGAATCTTAGGTGAATTGGGAAGTAGGTTAAAGTGTGATTTATCGCGAGGAGTTTTTAGTTAGCTTGATTTGCATGAAGCGTGATTGAGGTAGGGGAAACATCTTAAACCATTTATATTAATACTAAATACATGAAAATTGTGATGTAATAAGTAAGAATGTGAATTGTATTATTTAAGCTTTGCACAGGGATTAATCATACGATTTAAATGTGAAAATGATAAGTACGTGTGTGTGTGACAAATATGTGTGTGTGTGTGTGTGTGATAAGTCCATGAGTGTGTGATAAGTATGTGTGAGCAAGACATCTTATGAAACTTCAAATCTAGCTATAAGTAAATCACTTTGCACGGTGTTCAACTATAAGTTAAAATCAGCACTTCGATTTAAGGTTCATGTGAAACGAATCCCAAATTGTGCTCGGATATGGCGAGATATCCATTCATTTTCTCACCGGCCAATGGTAAAATTTCGTGTTTGGCACAAGCATCCCTCACAACGCAGGGGCATATGCAATATGTGAAAATAGTTCATTGAACGACGATGATTGGGATTCCCATAGGTATATATGTGGCTCTGAATACTATATATGTTTAGGATTTTATTTAAGTTATTTGTTTAAGTACAATAAGATGTGAAACAAGAATGTGAAACAATCTGATTTGTAAAAAAGAATTTAGAAATCAAATGATGCTTATGAAACTTTGTTAAATTTTTGCTTTACTTCGATCCATGCATCTTAGAATATGAGTTATTTGAAACATGAAAATTATGCAACTCAGTCATAGAAATCCATCCTTTCAATATGATGTAAATGTTTTTTATGTGCCCCTATTGAACTTAGACTATTAGCTCACCCTTCGACTATACATCACAGGTTCTGATTTAGAGAAGGAATTGGATCCGAAAAGCGATCTAAAATACATTCCTGAGGAGGAGATTGAGCCCCTGCCTGAGGAGTTTTTCCCTAGATAGGGATTGAGTCATAACTGAAAAATATTTTGTGCTTAGGGCTTGGTACATCCAGCCATTTTGAAATTGAAATGTGAATCATGTAATTATATTTTTTATATTATTTTGTGAACCATTGTTTAGGTGATGGTTTTTCATCACCGATGGTTCGTTTCGGTTCTTTGTCCATGTATCTTGGCATGTAATTGGAACCATTATTTTGATCTGTTTTAAAGATAGAAGTGGAACTTTCTTTTACTGATTATGATGAATCTATCTACTTAATTAGAGATATCGGCTTTGTATTCTGCTTGTGTGGATGTACTAAGTATACGGTAACTCATGGATCGCCTTAACGATGATTCTATGGCAAGGATTTCGGGTTAGTGAAATCTGGGCTGTCACAGTTGATATCAAAACTTCAAGTTTAAAAATTTCTAATAGATCTTAGACTTATGCTATGTGTTTAAGATTTTTTCAGAGTATAGGGACCGTCTATTAATGAAACTTTTGTTTCATGTTAACAGAACAGTATGCCTCCTAGAGGTAGAGGACGACCGAGAGGTGGTTGAGCCCGAACCACAAGGAGTGGTGAAGGAGTTGACACAGGAATAGATAATGTTTTGTTGGGTGAGAATGTTACCATGGGGCTGAATAGGACTCCTGTTAGAGAAAGAAATCCTCCTAAAGAGGGAGATCAAGGAAGAGTAGAGAGAGAAAGGATGGAACAAGCCATGGAAACAATGGCTAATGCCATGGCACAACAAATTGAGCTGATGGCAGAAAATAATGTAAATAGATATACGCCACCACCTCAACCTTTCACATTAGAATTCAAAAGAATGCATCCACCTAGTTTCTCAGGACAATCTGAACCACTAGAAGCAGAAAATTGGTTTAACGAGATGGAGAAGATCTTCAGTGTGTTTCCTTGCACTGAGGATGAGAGAGTAAGATGGGATGTGTTCAAATTAGATGGGGAAGTAGGCCCATGGTGGAAGTCAGTATCAAGGACAAGGAAACAATTTGCTCCGGGTATGTTATGGACTTGGGAAGAGTTCATTGAGGAATTCAATAGAGAGTGTTTCCCCAAACAAGTGAGAGATAAGATGGAAGTGAAATTCATAAATCTGGAACAAGGGAAGATGTCCGTACGAGAGTATGGAATAGAGTTTACAAGGTTGTCGAGGTTTGCATTAGAGCATGAGGCCTCTGATCGGATGAAAGCCAAAAAGTTTCAGCTCAGATTGAGGCCAAATATCCGCGATAGAATATCAGTGCTTGAGTTAGAAACATATGGGGAATTGATGAGCAAGGCCTTGGTTATTGAGGAAGACATCGAAGAGATGTATAAAAGAAAGGATCAATAAAGCAAAGGAAAGGCAAACCAAGGGTGGTTTAATAACTATGAATCGATGGATAAAAAGTCGAGGTTTACAGTATCAACTCGAAGACAGTTTAGTCAGGCCACTTATGCTAGGCCATCCATACCTACACCAGGAGTGTTAGTTGCTCAAGGATTTTCGAGTGCTGCATCATCTACTCCGCAGGAGACTTGTGCACATTGTGGTAAATCGCACAAGACTACGGATTATAGATAGGGTACAGGGGCATATTTTAAATGTGATCAGATGAGGCATATAATAAGGGACTACCCAAAGTTAAGAAATGAGGGTAAGGTATTGTTAATCTCTAAAAAGTACCACTTTTCACCTCCTAACCTATCCTTTGATGGACCTTTGAGCTGGTAAATAATGTGTTTTTAAGTGTGTTTTTATAGATAACAGGAAAATATAGCTTAGTGCTGCAATCCATCCTTTTAGTGCCAAAAAGAAGGAATTTTGTGTTAAGCTGAGGAGCTGATGAGTTTACAATGAATGCACCATGGTGGTTCACACCATTGGGGCTATTTAGTATTCTTCGGGGTCTTAGAAGGCCTGTTGAGGGTGAAAAGTGGAGCCAAAGTTTAGTACAGTGCTGTTGTAGCAGATTAAACAGAACATCAGTTGGGCACATGACAGCTCCAACATTCTCCTTACAAGCAGCCCAGAACACATCAATGTTGCAGTAAATGGTGGCTCAAGTAGTTCAGCAACCTCTGTACCATATAAAACTAGGTTGTTGAGTTGTAGAACTGAAGAGCAGCAGCTGGAGAGTGGAGGCTATACACAAATCTAAGTACATTGCTAAAGCTCCACACCCATTCGAGCAGTTCACAACTGCATATTCAACCCACCTTGAGCAGATGGTTTATCCTGTGGAGCAGTTGGCTGGTGTTGTACTTAATAAACTCGAGTAGTTCAGCAATCCACTCGAGCTGTGCAATGATGGAGAGCTGAACTCGAGTAGTCACAACTGAAGACATCAAACCTCTCGAGCTGGGAGCCTAAGAATCTAAAGCATAAAGCATCTCGAGCAGCTCCTATCCATCCTCTCGAGCAGTTCATTGAAGATGTCAAGTAGTTGGCTAAAGCTCCATGAGAGCACTCGAGCAATTCAGAAGTTATATATCCAACCTGTCGAGCTGATCAACCAACCAATCGAGTGGAGAACTGAAGCTAATAATGAGCTTGAGTAGTTCAATAATCCTCTTGAGCTGCAATTAATCTACTCGAGCAGCTCAGAAGAGCTGGGAATTCAACCTGTTGAGCACTTTAAAGTGCATGTTTTATGAACTCGAGCAGTTCACTGCTCCCATTCCAGCCACTAGAGCCCTTCAAAGCCTGCATTTCATCCTGTCGAGAGCTACTCGAGAGCTGCTCAAGACCAAAATCCTTAAGTTGCCTGAAGCCATCAACTACTCGAGAGCTACTCAAGCTGCAATATCTGAAGCATTCCAGCTGCTCGAGATATATACCTGAAGCCTTCAGCCTCTCGAGAACTACTCAAGATAACAAATCTGAAGCTGCAACTGCTCGAGGCACAAGTTCCAGCTACTGTCTCCAACATTCAAGGGTATTTTTGGGATTCCACAGCTTCTAGGGCACACATCCCAATGTGCTGAGCTATCCCACACTTCTCAAAGCATCACTTGGCTACAAATAAGCCACGACACCAACTCCAAAAGTGGTTATTTCTGATTGGCTAATACACACTACTACTGTATGGACTGTCTATATATAGTAAAAACCTGTTTTATAAAATCATCCAGAATAGCTGGATCAAAGTTTAGTTTAGGGTTTTAGTTTCCTTTTTCATTTTCTTTTTCTTCTTTCCTTAGCACAGCAGCAATGTTGGGCTAAAGCTTTGTATAGCAGCTAGGTTTATTTCAGCTTTGCAATCGGGTTTGTAATAATATAGTGAGCAATTTTGGGATTTTACACAGACTGTTGCCCTGAGGGCAGGTCATTGTAAGTCATTTTTAGGTAATGAAATGTCAAGTTTAATGCTCCATTTAATCTTTATTTTTCTATGTTCTTCACATGAATCTATATGGGTCTTATGCACCTATGGTTGCTTGAGCTTGTAGCCCTACAACCATAGTGTCATGTTTTATTTCTAACCCCTGTGATTGGGATAACCTCTGGGATAGCCTATGACCATTTTAGTGGGCAGGGTATAGCCCTAAGGCTGGTCTGAATCACAGGGCTAAGCTGAATTCTTTTTCTCTGCACTTGTGCTTGTAGCCAAGTGCGAGATAGCTGCAAACCCAGCTCCTCCTCTATTTTGCAATCTCATTTTCAGTGAATAGACCTGAGATCTTGTAGAGATTGTAGACTTGTGAGCTGGATCATTGCAGACCTTTTTGTAGCAATGACCAGCTGAGTCTAAGTCCCCATTCAACCTGAGATTTCTTGTAGTTTCTACTTGATTTTCAAGGACTATTTGCTCCTATGAATGCATGAGCTTGTAGCCTTGCAAACATGGTGTCTGCAATAGTTTTTCTTGTTCTGATTTAATCCATTGACTAGATGAAATCTCTAGGATATTTTGTGACCATTCAAGTGGATAAAATACAGCCCTAATATCAGTTCATGCCTTTGGGTTAGGTTAGATTCTTTTACCTTATAGATGTGCTTGTAGCCATCTGAAGGATTGTTGCAGATCTAGTTCTTGATCTGAGTTGTAATGCTGATTTACCCACAACTGCTTCTCATTATTTTTACTTTATTTTCTCACTCCATCATCTTCTTCCTTTACCCCCTTCTTTAGCTGTAGTTTATTTCTGTTTTTAGTTTTATTTTAGTTGTGACACCTAAACACCCTCTCTTTACATTGCTTTCTAGTGTAGGTTTAGAGTTGCCAGATCTGTAGCTAGATCTGGAGATTTACTATACAACCCTTGCAGTTTAGATCATCACTCCTTATGGAACAAACTCTTACTTATTAAAACTTGCTACAACAGTTCTGTATCTTGCAGGCTGTGTATAGATTATTATTTTATGTGTTGTTCTATTTCATTCCCTCCCCATTTAAATTTGTTTTTGCTGCCTAGTTTACCATCACTTTTATAAAAAAAAAAAAAAAAGCACAGGCAATCTAACCATCAGGTATCAACTTCAGCGCAACGGCCTACACGGCAACCGCGAGCTATTGTTCAAGGTCGTGCTTATGAAATTACTACAAAGGATACCCAGACCAATAACGATGTAATCCAAGGTATAATTACCCATTTAATTTCAGAATGTCATTATTTAAAAATTTTAGATGAAGAAGGTGCAAAAATTTTAAAGCGGTCTTTTAAATTCCTACGTTTGAATGTTATATTTTTTTTGTACATATCTTATTTGTAGTATGTATATAATGTAGGTACCTTACAAATGTATAGTAAAAGCGATTATTGTTGTTATGAAGCACGATTTTTGATAGACCTAGGGTCTACTCACTCGTTTGCGACTCCTTAATTTTCGGTTAGAATGAAGGTCGTTCCCATGACCTTAGATTTTATTTTGGCAGTATCAGTTCCAACGAGAAATTCAGTTAGTAGTGACACTGTGCATCGATCAGTTATAGTCGCTATTAGGGATTATGAAGATCATGAATTAGTGGCTGATTCGATCATGTTGGATATGCAAAGATTCGATGTAATCCTTGGAATGGACTAGTTATCCACTCATGACGTGAATGTCGATTGCGAGAGAAAGATGGTTACTTTCACCCAAATGTGAGTAGATCATTCAGGTTTTTCGGCATGCGATCAACCTTTGTACCATTCATCTCCACGATTCGCGCAGAACGAATGTAGTGGATACTTAGCATTTTTACAAGAGCAGCTAGAAGAGAAGAATGTTATAGCGGAAATTTTGGTGGCTTGTGAGTTTCAAGATGTTTTTCCTAAAGAGTTATTGGGATTACCACCTGATCGAGAGGTTGAGTTTGCGATTGACTTAGCCCTAGGTACAGAGGCAGTATCTAAAGCGCCTTATCGAATGACTCCAGCTGAATTGAAGGAGTTGAAGGATCAGCTACAAGAAATTTTAGACAAAGGTTTTATAAGATCAAGTGTGTCTCCTTGGGGAGCACCGGTCTTATTTATTTACAAAAAGGACAGGTCGATGAGATTGTGCATCGACTATCATCAGTTGAACAAGTTGACTATCAAGAACCGATATCCTTTACCCATAATCGATGATCTCTTTGATCAATTGCAATGAGAAAGGTTCTTTTTCAAGATCATCAACTGAAGGTGAAAGCCAAGGATGTTCAAAAGACGGCATTCCGAATCAAATATGGGCATTATGAGTTTCTTGTGATGCCTTTCAGTTAAACCAACTGTAGACACTCAAATTTGGCCCAAGGCCCGATCGACACATACTTCGAGAAAGGCATACCCCCGAGCTTTCGAAAGCATTTCTCAAACCCTTAGGAATCATCCCAAAACCTTTAGAACCCTTCCCAAACCCTTAGGAATCAACCCCAGCCTTCCCAGAACTATTAGAACCCTTCCCGAACCAATTTTGAACCCTCCTAAATAGCAATTAGAAAGAGGAGTGCCAAAGTTTTTATAAATAGTTGCCCAACCTAAGGCCTATACCATTAGAAAGTAGAGTTTCTCAGCTTTCTAACAAGCTAAGAATCTCCTACTTTAGAGTTATACATCAAAAGTTTTGGTGGAATGAAGATCGAAGATTTATACAGAAAATTGTAAAATCGGACCCATAGAGCCAGTTTCAAACTAACCAAAATAACTGATGAAAAGAGGAGTAGCACAGTCTTTATAGATAGTTTCCCAACCTGAGGCCTATACCATTGAAAAGTAGAGGTTCTCAGCTTTCCAACGAGCTAATAATCGCCTAATTCGAAGTTGTACATCAAAAGTTATGGTGAAATGAAGATCATAGATTTGTGCAGGAAATTGTAAAATCGGGCTGGGCCCCTGTGGGTCTTTAACTTCCAACAGTTTGGGCCGAGTTTTTCTTCAAAAAATGGTCAAAATTGATATTGGGGGTTTGACTTGTGAACCATCCCAAAATCTGGGGTGTGTTTCGTTAGGACCCTAGTGACCCTATTAGCTTAAGTTATCACCTTTTTGCCATTCAAGTCCCCACCCTATCATCTACCATTAAACTTAATCCCTCTTCTCCAAGCTCTAGAAAACCTCAAAAATCTTAGATTGCCCATTACCTAATTTCTAAACCTATTAGTGACTTAACCCTTCACTAATCACCCCTTCCTCTATAAATAGAGAGCCACCCCCCCTTGTTTAGGGCTTGAAAAAAATTCTCAAGAGAGAGAAACCTTTAGTGGTCCCTTTCCTCTCTTTTTAGTATTAAAACCTCACAAATATCATAACTTAAGTTCATCCATTAACCTCTTTTTTTCATCTTAAATATCTTATATCTTGTAGGAACAAGGCCTTAGACTCCCTCTCCTACCTCCTAGCCACCTAGTCTTGGTGTTCAAGACCCATCTCTCAACCATTAAAGCTATCAAAAGTTCATCCAACGTAGTCATGGAAAAGTCCACATCAGTGCTACAAGGGGCCGAGAGCTCCAGCTCTCCCCTCTATTCCTCTACCTTCTTTACTTTTCCTCTATCCTAGAATTGAGCTATTATGCTGCCCAAATTTCGACAAGCGGGAAAGGCTCAATAGGATCGGTGTGCCTTCGGGCAAGGGAAAGTGCCGCTCATTTTATTTCTTTATATATATATATATATATAAACCAGCCTCATATAGACCCGGCCATAGTAAAGACCGTCAATCAGGTGCCTAACACCTTCTCGATTGATAACCGAAACCCCTACCCAAGAGCCTTTGGCGTAGATCGGTAAATAAGAGTCATATTTGGCTCTTTAGTGCTTTCAATATTGATTTTGGTTTCCCGAGACACCAAAAGCTCCAGGTGGCGACTCTAATTTTTTATAACGAGCGCATCATCGCGATGAATCAATAAGATCCACGATTGCACACCAACGCACCAGCTTCATTTATGAATCTCATGAACAAAGTGTTCAAGTCGCATTTGGATATGTGTATGGTTATGTTTGTGGATGACATACTCATCTACTTATGGTTTCGAGAAGAGCATGAGCAGCATCTGAAGATCGCTCTGCAAACGTTGCATGAACACCAGTTATATGCAATACTCAACAAGTGTGAGTCTTGGCTAAAAGAAGTGAGCTTTTTGGGACACATAGTCTCAGAAGCAGGTGTTACAGTAGATCCGACAAAGATCGAGGTTGTGGTAGAATGGAAGCAACTAAAGACTGTAACAGAGATTCGTAGTTTCCTCGATCTGGCTAGGTATTATAGGAGATTTGTGGAAGGGTTATCCACGATTTTGGGGCCACTGACGCGACTTACAAGGAAAGATGTTAAATTTGAGTGGATTGAAGCATGTGAAAAGAGTTTCCAAAAACTCAAGAGGAGATTGACCTCCGCACCAGTGTTAGCCATTCCACCAGGAAGTGGAGGTTTTGTTGTTTATAGTGATGCATCACACTGTGGCTCAGGTTGTGTGCTCAACCAGAATAGGAAAGTTATCGCCTACGGGTCGAGACAGCTTAAGGATCATGAAAAGAATTATCCAACACATAATCTTGAATTAACAACGGTAATATTTACCTTAAAGCTATAGAGACATTACTTGTATGGAGAAACCTTTGAGATCTTCATGGACTACAAGAGTCTCAAGTAAATGTTTACACAGAAGGACCTGAATATGAGACAGACAGTGGATGGAGTTTCTTAAAGACTGCGATTTCTCCATTCAATATCATCTAGGCAAGAAAAATATAGTCGCAGATGATTTGAGTTGAAAGACTTCGGCTCAGATATCGAGTCTCATTCTGGGACTCCGTAGATGAAAACTATTAGAAAACATATCATTCTATGACACAAGGATCGAGGTGAAAGCTTCAGGAGCTTTCCTAGCAAATGTCATAATCAGACTAACGATCTTTGATTATATCTATGAGCTTCAGATGAAAGATCTCGAATTATTAAAGATCCGGCAAGGGGTGATAGACGGTACTAGTCAGGACTTCTCTATCAAGAGTGATGGATCATTACTGTTCAGAGGGCGTCTGTGTGTACTGACCGATGTCGATCTATGGCATACCATCTTAGAAGAAGCCCATAAGTCAAAATATGTAATTCATCCTAGTGGTACTAAGATGTACAAAGATCTGAAGAAAATTTTTTAGTGGCGAGGTTTGAAGAAAGATGTAGTTGAATACATCTCAAGGTGTTTGGTGTGTCAGCAAGAAAAGGTAGATTACAAGCATCCATCTAGTTTATTGCAACCATTACTGATACCTGAATGGAAGTGGCAATCCATTTCTATGGATTTTATTTTGGGATTACCACGAACAATGAGGAAGCACAACACCATATGAGTGGTCATCGATAAACTGACCAAGTCAGCCTATTTCTTGTCATACAATACGACATATACAACAAGTAGATTTACAGAGATGTACATGAAGGAGATTGTTCGATTGCATGGTATTCCTATGAGAATTGTCTCAGATCGAGATCTATTGTATACCTCATAGTTTTGGCAGAAGTTTCAAGAAGGGATGGGTACGAGACTAGACTTTAGTTCTGCATTCCATCCATAAACATACGGTCAGGTTGAGAGGGTGAACCAGATTATAGAAGACATGCTTAGAGCTTGTATGCTTGATTTTCAAGGATCATGGGATCAACATTTATCTTTGATCGAGTTCGCATACAACAACAACTATCATATGAGTATAAGTATGGCACCGTATGAAACTTTATATGGGAAATGATGTAGATCTCCAATCAATTGGGAAGAAATGAGAGAAAAGTTTTTTTTGGGTCCAGAAATTATTGAAAGTACCATCGAAGTAGTACGTTTGATTCGTGAAAGGTTAAAGGTCACACAGAGCCGACAAAAGAGCTATGCTGACCTTAAGAGAATGAGCATTGAGTTTCAGGTAAACTTAATGCTTTAGTTACGATACAAACTCCGATGTATAGGTGCATGTAGTTGCAATATTAATGTTGTACATTCCTTTCAGGCTAGAGACAATGTCTTCATCAAGATTTTACCTACTAAAGCTGTGATGTGTTTTGGGAAGCGTGGAAAGTTGAGCCCACATTACGTGAGACCTTTTATAGTTTTAGGACGTGTTGGAGAGATTACTTATTGAGTTGCTCTACCACCACAACTCTCAAGCATGCATAATGTGTTTCATGTGTCGATGCTGAGACGTAAATGATCCAACTCACGTTCTAGATTACCAACCGATCAAAATTCAGGAAGACTTGACGGTTAGGGAAGAGCCGGTACAAATTCTCAATCAAAAGGAACAGGTACTATGCACCAAAAGGATTTTATTAGTGCTTGTCAGATAGCGAAACCATTCACCAGAAGAAGCTACTTGGGAATGCGAGTCGGACGTGCGTGACGCATGTTCGCAGTTGTTTGAGTAGACCATGTAAAACTTCAAGTTTTGTAATAGGAATTTTAATCCAAATTTGCTTGTGAAATGGTGTTAGTTTAGTGCGAAATTGTTGTGAATACGTGTAATAAGTTAATTCGAATATGTGCATTTTCAGGTATGAAAATTGATGCCAAGAGGTGCCTCAAACATCGTAGAGATGATGTTGAAAGTAGGAGAAATGAAAAGCAAAACATAAATTGGCACAAAATGAAGTGCCTGTGAACTCGCACGCCCAAGATTCAGATCACGCTCGCACGAGGCACTCAGAAAAGGAAAAATAAGAAAGGGAATTCCATTCCCTGTGAGTTACTGAGACCCGCGCATGAGGTTCCAAGCTCGCTCGTGCAAGTCACTTAGAAAGAAAAAAAAAAGAGGGGATTTGATTTCCAGTGAGGAACTAAGACTTGCACGCTTAAGCCTTAGTAGTCGCATGCACGAGAATCTGGATATAAAAAGATTTTAACTTTTTTTTCTTCACCATTTTGCATGAAGCGAAAGGGGGGTCTTAGGGTTCTTCCATTTTCTTCGAGCAAGCAACAGATTTTCTTCCAAATCACGCGAACCATCGATCTTTTCGTGACATTTCTTGGGTATTTTACGCGCCAAAGGTAAGATTTACCTTTTTAAGTAGTTTCATTTCATTTTGTTGAGAAAACCCTAGAATGGCACCAAAATCCCTAAACCCTAGGAAGAAATCGGCCATATTGTTGAGTTCTAAGCGAGCCAAGGTGGTTCTTCCACCCAACCCTCATGTTCAACTCGTCGAATGGTAGGAAGCAAAGACATTTGAACTTGAATGGTTTTTTCACAAAGATCTTTTCAAGGATCAACTGGTCACAGAATGGACCCACAATTATCTCACCTCCGCAAGGATGCTATCAATTTTACGACCATTTTATGATAGTTACTACTTGCATTTGGTTAAGCTATTTTACCAAACTTTACGAACGGACCCAACCAACACTAAACTAATCATCACCATTGACGAAAAGACCCTTATCTTTGACCAAAAAGACACTGCCAGGGCAATGAATTTCTCTTGGGAGTTTTTGGATGATGTTGGTGCGAAGTCCCCAATCCGTGAAATCGCCAATCTTCATAATATTACGACTCAAATGACCAATGGGGAGACTGGAACCGGGAAGTCTGTTACAAGGGCCCAGTTGCCCGAACGCTTATGGCCTTTGGACATCATTTTTAGGAAAAATCTTTTCCCCTGAGGTCATGAACAAGAACGGTGGGATCCATTCCTTCAAGCCCTATTTGTTGCTCACCAAAACAGGTGATTTAATGCACCTGCCTTGGTGAGAGAGGGAATTAAGTATGCTCATGAACGTACTAGGCCTGGAGCAGTCCCCAAAGTGATAAATCAAGTACCCTATGCTCGATTAATCTCAAGGATGATTGACGAGTATGAGTCCTCAACAGAAGCCGATAACTATGAGGTTTCTAACCAAGGCAGAAACCTCTATTAACTATAGGTGAATAGGGGCCTGGAGCAGTCCCCTATCCACCTATAATGTTAAAACTTATTAGGTTCATGATTTAAACCTTAGCTACACTAGTCCCCAAGCTAGTGTTAGACAGAGAAGGGAAAGAGACATTGCGCAACGTGTGCGACAAGAAAAAGAACAACAACCCCCTCACCCAGGACCCAAGCAGGCAACTCAACCTCTGATACCACCACAGCAGATCCTCCACAGCCCGACAAGTACTTCTACATAGAGTTGCTACATAGGATGAGCCTACAGGACCAAGCCCTCACCAACATCATGAGGCAGAATGACTAGTTGAGGAGCCAGCACAACTACCATGAGGCCCTGCACGCTGAGGCTATGCGTTACATGTACCTTGTCGACTACATACAGCATATGACGATGGCCCGAGCCTCTACATCAGGTGCTTCTAGATCTGGAGCTAGTGGTGTGGGTGACGATGTGGATGCACAGATGGGAGGTGCCGAGAGCTAGCTGCGGAGCATGGCTTATAGTTTTATTCTGTTAACAATTACAACATTTTGTAATCTTGGATGACTGTGACATGGGTTAATTTTTGATACTTGTAACTTTGGATGATTGTGATGTGGCTTAATTGTAAATTTTGGATGTAAATGGTTTTGGTTATGGATTTTGCATTTACCTATGTTGATTATTAAATTTAGAATGTGAATGTGTGGATAGTTTTGATTGTGAATGTGAAGGGTTTTGGATGCCGCGTACTATACAATGTTCATTTCTTATAAATTTTGATTTAGTGTGCTTATGCTAGTGGGTAATTGTGGTGTGGATTTGTCGATTGCAAACTTTATTAAATGAATATGTCAATTGTGGACTTTTGTGCATGTACAATGGTTTGGTCAAATTTGACCAATTGTTGCGTTGGATATGTAATCCAATTGTTGTTACGGTTGTGTGATATGAGATGCCTTGTACACCTTTAGGTGGATTGTGAATAGCTTTTCATGCAGGTGGTGTATATGGATGTGTCGATATGTAAAATTTTGTGTAGATGAGTAAAGTGTGGATCTTAATGCAGTTACAATTGTGGGTCACTTTTGCCCAACCGTTGAATTGGAGGTGTGATCCAATTCTTTTTCCGTTACTTTTATGGATTGTGTAATTGTGTGGATTTTGGATGAGTGATGTGTGTGGATTGTGGATCTGTAGTAATTTCGTCAGATTTTGGATATGCATATGTGTTTTCATGCAGGAGATAGACATTTCAAAATATAGGCATTCCATTTGATGTGTGTGATTAGGTTTTGAAGTATGATTTAGTTAGCATGTTAGGGTCCAGATAACTTCAGTCAATTTTCGAGGACGAAAATTTTTATAAGTTGGGGAGGATGTAATATCCCCAAATTTCGGCACGTGTCAGTTGAAACTATTTGAGTTTCATTTGGAGATGTGAATGATTAACACGCGGTAGCGGTGTTATGGCTTAGCATCATACCTACCCAACAAGTGGTTAGGATGTGTTAGCCACACACCATACCAATTCCTTATTTTGGGTAAGAACATACACCTATGTTAGGTGTTTAGGCCTCACACCAAGGGAAAGCTTTGGATAAGCTTTTGGATAAGACCAAACACATGAGGAATAGGTGTGTGCTTCACAAGGAAGCAAAGACTTGGTCAGGATAAGTGGGTATGACCTCACATGAGCCATTCCCTTTATTTTCTTGCCTTGTATTGAGTGAGAGTTTAGAGAGAGAGAGAGAAAGGGAAAGGATTGTGAAGGAGAAGAGAGGATTTGCCAAATCCGTGTCCTCTGAAGCTCCAAATCTTCATGAAGTTTCTACCAAGCGATCTCAAGGGAATTGTCACAGTCGCTTTGCGAAGTAGATGAAATCCGTGAACGAGAGGTGGTGATCCGACCCCACAAACATTCCTTTGGATCCGTTTTGAAACCCTCTCTTCGGATTCGATTTTTCACTTGGATTACTCTGAGATTTTGCTAGTTTAAAAGATAATATGTCGCAACCCAAAGATGTTAAATTTGTAGAATTATATGCCTTGAAAATTGTGTGAGAAGTGTGGGTGTGAATGGAGAAGAAATCGCAAGATCGAGTGTGAAAAACTCATATCTGAAGAGTTTCTGAAACTCGCTCACGCGAGCTATGATTCTTACACGTGCGAGGAACCTTCAGAAAGGCTCAATCGACCCTCGCGTGAACGAGAGAAGAGGCTCCAGTGAGCCTCGGATGCTTTGCTCACGCGAGCTGATAGGTGCCATTGAACTTGCTCACGCGACCTTTTTCTCGCTTGCGCGAGATGCCTTCAGAATAGCCCGAGTGAGTGTTGGTCTATTTTGTGTGCTTGCTACTGACTTTATTGAAGATAGTGATAAGAATGGGGTAAATGAAAAATGAGTGAAAGGTAGAGTGACGATTACGGAGCAGCAAGCCTAAAATATGCACAGTCCTGCAAGATACAGGGTCTATTGTAGCAAGTTTTGATAAGTAAGAGTTTGTCCCACAGGGAAGTTGATCTAAAGCTCTAAGGGAGCTATCCTTAGTAGGCTCTCCAGATCTGGCAATCCTAAATGGAAGGGGATTTAAGGTATCCTAATGTCTAAACTATAGAAAGGGTTGAGAAAACGGATGGAGTGTGAGAAAATAAATATCAAAGGGTGAGAAGTATGTTATTAGGTACAGATCTAATGGGGTCTTGTAACTCAGACTCAGATCTGTTACTATAGAAGTCCTGTCCAATGGCTACATTATCACCAAAGAGGAGAAAGAATCAAACTCACTCTTGTGCCATGATCCAATCCCTTAAGGCTATAACCTGTCTACTCAAATGGTCATAGACTATCCAATAGGGGAACCACAATCCAGAGATGAGTCAGAACAAGTTTACCATTGTAGGCACTACTTCATCCAGGCTACAAGCTCAAGAATCCATAGGAACCTTGTTAAGACTTGAAAAGTACAACTTTTTACCCCTTAACTTAACCTTTGATTAGACCCATAGCCACCTAATAAGTCCTTGTTAAGTATTTTATATAGGTAGTACCCAGCAGTGAAATAAGGCCAGGAATCCTGCTAAAAAGCCTATTTTGGCACCAAAAGTCCCTCAGAAGGATGAAGTCTGAATCCAGACCTAAAAATGAGCCTCGCGCGGTCCAACTGAGCTTCCCAAGACTCTACAACAACTTCTCGCACAGATGATTGACTGAAGAGCCTCAGAAACATAAACTCGCGCAGCTCTAGCGAAGCTCAAGAATAGAACACCTCGCGCTCTCAGCGATTCAGCAGACTTTCTCTCAACCGCACTTAGCTCGCTTTAACGCAGTTGAGAAGAGAGACTTCGAAGACTCCTCATGCAAATTGCCGCGCCGCGGGATGCAACTATCAGAAGAGAACTCCTTGCACAGTTCTCACGCCATTCAAGAAGAAAGCATCCTTGCGAAGGCAAAGCCACCCTCACAAAGATCAGTTAAGACATGGAATCTCGCACGATTTAGAACTCATCAAAGCCTCGCGAGGTAACCCGCGAAGCCCAGTGAAGATAAGTGCTCGCGAAGTTCTCGCGCTATTCAAATCTATCTTCGCGAAGATCAAACCTCGCGATTGCTTAAGCTCCAACCCCGCGAAATCTGAGGCTCTGATGTCCACTCAACCTCGTGACTGCCTAAAGAGCAAATCAAGCCACCCTCACGAAGGCAGAAGCTTCAATTTCAAATCATCCTAGCGAAGAACAAAAGCTACCACGCGATAAGTCTGAGAAACAATGGCTACCTAGTGAAGCTCTGAACCTCAAACTTCCATCTCTTCAGCTGAGGACTTTTTGGTAATTTCCAACGATTAGGTCACGCACTCCCACGGTCAAATCTCTGTGCACGCGCCCCAAGGCATCAGAGGATCACTATTCGGCCACGTGGCATCGTTAAAATTAGGGTTTCCTAACCCTAATACACCGCCACACCACTACTATAAATACCCACACTTAGCTTAGGTTTGGGGAGCTTAGACTTTCTTTTCTTTCTACATCCTAGAATAGCTAGGAACCCATCTCATTTCTGGGAGACCTGATCTGAGATCGCTTAGTTTTTCTTTTTATAGTTGTAAGTAGTTTTCTTTTTCTCTTTCCTTCTCTCCATAGTCCAGCACTTGCTGGCTATGTCTTTGTATATAGTTTGAACTAGATTAATGTAAGTTCTGTAATAGGATCTGTACTTTGTGAGATTTATGTTTGTGTGTGAGATGCTCTGTGCAAGGCTGCTGCCTTGTGATCCGCCATTGCTTTGACTGTGTTTCAAAGCAATGGAGGACTGATTCTAAGGGCCACTCAGATCCAAGTGACCTGTGTGTCTGGGCTATCATGATCCTATACAGCCTTAGCCCCACCACAGGACCCACTAGATCTGAAATCCCCATGGGAGCTTGAGCTGGTAGCCTTGTGACCATGGTGATAGCAGCGATATTCTTATTTTGTCTTGGGCTCCGTGAGGAGGATAACCTCTGGGATAGTCTGTGACCATTTAAGTGGACAGATTATAGCCTTAGGGTGATTCTAATCCACCGATCTAAGATGGATCCTTCTTCTTTACACCTGATCTTGTGGAAGCCTGGTGGGAGATTGTACAGAGGCAGACTCCCCTATATTTGTATAGATCTGCCATCAGATGTTGGATCTGATCTGGTTATAGAGATTGTAGACTGGTGACTGGACCATTGTAGCCTCACTCAAGCAATGGACAGCTAGATCGAAGGTTGTACTCAATCTCTTACTGGTTCTATGTGTCTGGGCTATCATGGTCTTATACAGCCTTAGCCCCACATATAGAGCTTTAGAGGTTGAGGTTCCCTATAGATTCTTGAGCTGGTAGCCTAGATGAAATAGTTCCTGCAATGATTTACTGGTTATATTTTGACCCATCCCTGGATAGTGGTTCCCCTATGGGATAATCTGTGACCATTTGAGTGGACAAGTTATAGCCTTAAGGGTGAAATTATGGCAGAGTGATGGGTTAGATCCTTTCTCCTCAGTGGTGATAATGTAGCCACTGGACAGGATTTCTATAGCATCAGATCTGAATATGAGTTACAAAACTCCTCTGATCTGGGTTCAATAGCATACTTCTCACCCTTTTATATTTATTTCCACACTCCATCCATCCTCTCAACCCTTTCTGTAGTTTAAACATTAGAATACTTAGAATAAGTGACCTTAAACTCCCCTCCTTTTAGGACTGCCAGATCTGTAGTCAGATCTGGAGGGACTACTTGAGATGGCTCCTTTGGAGTTGTAGATCACCTGTCCCTGTGGGACAAACTCTTACTTATCAAAACTTACTACAATGGACCCTGTATCTTGCAGGTCTAGGATTTCTTAGTTGTGCTGATTTCATCTCCTGTTTTACTCTTTCTTTGATTTTCAAATGACTTTCACCACCAACCAATAAAGTAAACACACACTCAGAAACCCGCCAACAAGTTTTTGGCGTCGTTGCCGAGGAAAGATGATCTATTAGTAGACCCTTAGTTTTTGTATTCTTAGTATTCTTTGCACATGTGAATAATTGATACTGCTGACATAATTTTGAATCTTTCTTGCAGATCTAGACAGTGGCAGTGAAGGATAGTTGGACTACAAGTGGAGCTTAGCTACCTCTATTTGCAAACTCTCTGACTTTTAAAACTCTGTCTATCTTTCTTAAAAAAATTTCTAGCAGTATCTAGGATAGTTTTAAATGTATTCTTTGAATAGCTGTAATCTAGTTAGATAAATTTGTTAGTTGTACAATTATTCTTTTGCAATGTGCCTGCAAGAATCTTTCCTTGCGGTTGGTGTGCTTGTATGCTAGGGAGGAGATCCCTCAGCCCTGCTTTAGAGCCTCTTAACCCTGAGTTAGAAAGGGGAAGGAGACTTAGAAGAGACAGGCACACCACAGGAGAGCCCCTAAGTGAATCTGTTACAGTAATTATGGGTGAAGAACAATCTAGAACCCTCAAGGAGTTGAATGCTCCGGATGACTATAACTCCCCTTTTAGCATTCAATTCCTTGATGTTCAGGGGAACTATGAAATAAAAACTTCAATCATCCAGATGCTGCCAGCTTTCCATGGGCTTAGCAAGGAGGACCCTTACAAGCATATTGACCAATTCTTGGCCTTGTGCACCACTTTTAATATCACTGGTTTAGGACCTGAGGCTACTAGGCTCAGACTCTTTCCCTTCTCTCTGAAGGATAGGGCCAGTACCTGGCTGACCACTCTTCCCAACAATAGCATTGCTTCATGGAAAGACCTGCAGACCAAGTTCCTAACCAAGTTCTTCCCTGAGACCAAAACTAGCCAGTTGAGGAAAGAGATTCTTGCGTTTGCTCAATCCCCAACTGAGGATTTTAACTAGCCCTGGGATAGGTTTAAAGAGATGCTCAAACAATGCCCCCACCACAAGATCCCAGAGTGGCAGCTTGTACAAAGCTTCTACAATGGGATTGATGAGAAAAATAGAGATATGGTCGATGCCTCTTGTGGTGGATCCTACATGCACAAGACTGCTGAGGAGGCATGGGAATTGTTTGAGGTGATTAGTGAGAATGCTTTTCAAAAGCCATCCCTGGCAAGAACTAGTCAGGAATCTGAGTCAAAGGTGGGGCCTGCTGCTGGGTCAAAAGGAAAAGTTTATGAGGTGTCTGGGAACAATGACCTGCAGCTGCAGATGGCAAACCTCTCTATGAAGTTTGACAAATTATTGACTGTGATATAACCCAGAAGGGCTGCTCATGTGGCGGAGGCATGTCTGATATGCCAGTCCCCACAGCACACAATGGAGGAATGTCCATCTACAGGGCAATTTCCTGAATTGGTTTTGGAACATGCTGCTGCTCAATCTTATGGCCATCAATAATCTGGGGGCTACAATAGGCAACCATATGGATACCAGCACCAAAATGCTGGTTACCAATGGAGAGACCACCCAAATCTGAGGTGGAGGCAAGACAACTACATGCAGCCCCAGCAGATGTTGGCCTTACCACAAAGGCCACAGCAGCAGTTCAATCAAGGGAATGCCCCTAGGTCTAGCTTCCAACACCATCAGCAGCCCCATCAGCAGTAAAATCAGTTGGCCTTACCCCCTTCTCAACCTAGAAATACTTCTTTCAAGGACCAGGTCTTGACCTCACTGCAAAACCTGGGTTCCTTGGCTCAGACTGTGAACTCTCATGGTCAGAGCATTAAGAAGATGGAAGAACAGATTGGACAACTAGCGAACACCTTAGCCAAAAGAGAAGAGGGAAGGTTGCCCAGTCAACCAGTGGTGAATCCCAAGGGCCAATTTTTGATTGGTGAAGGATCCTCAGACCCTGAAGGGGATCTTTCATTGAATTGATGATAAGAACTGTGCACCTTTGTATAATATGTACTTTACAATTTAGAGGAATTTGTAGCAATCTTGTTGGAATCTGAGTTTAGTGCTTTATGCCTACTTTTATTCTTGTTCCCCTTGTTTGCTAATATCAAGTGATTGAATGATAATAGTAGTATTTTAATGCTTTTCATGATGTGTGAATTTAATGCTTTGAGAGTATGGGAATTTGTGAATGCTTTATAATGCTTATGGGTGTCCCTAGAAGAGAGACTGTGAGAGAATCCACCCACAAAGTCAGGGTCAAAAGGCTGACTAGTGGGTGAGTGAATTCTAACTCTGTTAAGCCATCGCGGGGTTCTGAATAATGGGTTTGGTCCCCTCTCGCGCAATTCATAAAGAACTACCTTGGTTTGCTGTCGCGAGCTTCAGATATAACTGGGTGGGCTGCCTCGCGCAGTTTAAATGAACATCTAATCTCGTGACCCATTCATGCCCATCCAGTGAGCGGATATTTTCAAAGTGCGCCGAGCCTCGCGATATTTAAATCCCACCCCGCGCTACTTTTCTTTACTACTTTCTCTTTCCTCTCCTGCCAGCGAAACCCTAGCTCCCATTCCTCTCAATCTCTCTCCTCCAGCTTCCTGTCTACAGTTCATTGCTCACTTTGAAATTCTGGATTTTTATTCTTAAAGCCTCCATCAACAATTGCCCCCTGCTAGGAGCTCTTGCGATCTACCATGCGTTAAATTGAACAGAACCCTAACTTTTAGGGTTATACTCAGCTCTTAATCTTTCCTTTCCAAATTTCAACTACACACTCACCAGGGTGAATCTTAATGGCTCCTAAAAGTGCACCTGTGAAGAGAGCCAGGGACCAGGCCACCGTGGAGCCTGTCCCTAAGAAAGCCAAGTCCTCTATGGCACAACAAAAAGGGAAGGAGGTGATTCCTGAGGTGACTGTAACAGCACCTGATTATTCTACTCTCTCTGCGCTCCTCATTTCCATTCCCTTAGAACCTGAAGCCATTTTTGATATATCGTTCTTCGAATCTGAGCCGTTGTCAGCTCCTGCCATTGAGTTCTTGCACAAGGCTGGTTTGTTCCCCTTGATGTAAATGATTCCTGCACTAGCCTATCCTAGGTTAGTGCAACTCTTTTACCAGCACCTTAGGGTCAGACCTGACACACATGGGCAGCTAGGCCTCCTCCAAAAGAGCCACTGCAGCTCAAAAAGGAAAAAGGCCGGCCCCTCCATCCCCACCTCCAAAGGTCACCAGAGCTTGTGCTCAGGATGATCCCCATGGTCGCCTACTTTCCAAAGAGGAACGCAGACAGGCTGCTGCTACCCTTGGATTGAATCCCACTGAGCTTTTTCCTTCTGACTCCGACTCTGATTCTACACCACCAAAGGATCCCAGTGCCCCCACTACTGCTGCTGCTCCTTCATCAAGCCCTGCTGAACAATCCTATCCTCAGCGAAGGAAGGTTGCTGCCAAGAGGACTACTCCCCCAAGTGGCTCTTTGAAAATTGGCAAAGACAAATCTGCCCAGTCTGAGGAGGCACCACCACTAAGCCAGCCCGTGAAAGGGAAGAGCCCTGCCATTCCTGCAGCCAAAGTACAAGAACCATCTTCTGTGGCTCCCCCTAAACCAGTGAAAGGGAAAAGTCCTCTCCTGCCTCAGGTGAAAGCAAAAGCTAAATCCCCTGTTGTCCCTCCTGAGCCAGCACCAGCCCAATCCCCTCTTATTGCCCCTCCGGCCTAGTAAGGGCAAGCCTCCAAAGGTAAGGGCCCCAAAGGAAAATCTCCCACCAAACCCCCTGAGCCAACCACTGATAAATCTTCAGAGATCCCTCCTGAACCAAAGAAGAGAAAAATGAGGGTCAGAGCTCCAACCATACCCAAAACGGCCGACCAAAGAAAGGCAGAGAGAGACCGAAGGAAGAAAGAGGAGGAGGCTTACCTTCAAGAACATGCCAAGAAAATGGGTTGGGACAAGTTTTGAGCCAGATTCTGACTAGATTGTCCATAGGATTTTATCCGTTTTCATACTCTTTTACTTCTGTTTTCTTGTAGTTTGTACACTTCTCATTTTTAATAGACTTTATTCTCTTATCATTACTTTTTTGCTTTTTATATTGTGTGTTTGTTTCTTGTTCTGGTCTTTTATGCTGTAATAACTCTACTGCACAGACACCTTTAAACCAGTGAGGACACTGCTTATCATAGGTTTGGGGGTGTGCCAGGCAGACTCTGCCAATGGAATAGCTAATATAAGTGCAGCAGACTCATCTGAGCAATATAGAAATGGACCTCTGTTCACTTAAGAATCATGAAAATAAGAAGTTTAAAATTTTTTGTGAACTTTTGACATTATAAACTTATAAATACTCCACATTTCCATGATAATATCACCAAGGAAACTCACTTGTATCAACACTCAGTGAATCAGTAGAGAGAGAAAAAGGTGAGGACATACTTAAAAGTTCAAAGGAAGACCATAACCAGTGAGAATTGGGCCTATATAAAAAATTTTCCATCTTTTGACGAGTAACCAAGGCAATCCCTTCTAGTTCTAAAGACTGACTGAGTCACTGTGCTCACTAGAAGTTAGGTAAATCCAAGTTGAAACAACTGACAAGACTTCACTCATGAGGCGAGGAAAGGATCAAGGCCTTCTCTTGGATAGTTTGAGCCTAATAAGACCAACCCTTAAGTAACTGCCCTTGTCCATACCCCCTTTGAGCTTTAAATCCTAAATTTCTTCAAAATACACCTGAGTACTTGAACCTGAACCTATGAACCTGCTTCAGCCTACCCTCACTCTGAGAATTCAGAGGTAAAGGAGAAGAAGTTGAAAATGAACTAGCTATGGTCAACAGTAGGTGAATCGAAAAGAAATACCTCAAATCTGGCAGTATGATAATTGGGAGCATGGTGGCATTTCTGAAAAGTAAAAATAAAAAAATAAATAAAAATCAGAAAATTCCACAAGAAGGAAACAAAAATAACAATGAAGAGAAGTAAGGGAGGAGTCAAGAGGAACTTTCATTGAAAAATCAAAATCAAGAAGAGAAACTGATCACTTCAAATCTGAAAATCTCAAAAAGATGAAAGGAGCTGAATTCAAGAAGGTGAAATCATGAATCACCTTTGTCACCTACTGATTTCTCAATTTTGAACCCCTTCTCAACCCTCCATTCTTTCAACCCCACTCTATAAGCCACATTACAGCCCAGTTAAAAGCCCTTGTGATCCAAAAGTTGAGTGAGCTATCATGTGAAGATAAAGAGTTATCCAATCTATGGTGAGTAACTGCCAATGATGTCAGCAATTAAGAACTCTGCCTATGCTCATGCTTACAGACCCATTTGGGGGATGTAGCTGCTCTTGAGCCTGTGAGAGAATGAACCCCTCAACAAAACCCTTATGAGAGTATGCCCTGCAAAGTTTTTGGGTCTGAACTTGAATGCATTATGTATGACCTTAACCTAATTTTTGACCTAAGGATAAGCTCAGTGCTGGCACACACCAGCACAGTTTTCTGTGATTGTAAACTAATTGGAAATGCTGTGCAATCATGAAGAGTTTATGTTGTTTAAGTTACTGTGCAACCAATGAATTAAATTTCTTTTATGCTTAATGATGCAAGAGTAAACTAAGTCTGCCCCTTGATTGCTCATTGGATGATATTGCACTTTTGTTAACTGTTTCATTGAAGAAGT
Source organism: Chloranthus sessilifolius (assembly GCA_021018995.1). Taxonomy (NCBI): domain Eukaryota; kingdom Viridiplantae; phylum Streptophyta; class Magnoliopsida; order Chloranthales; family Chloranthaceae; genus Chloranthus; species Chloranthus sessilifolius. Next base: position 147,141,723 of record CM037584.1, on the reverse strand, counting down.
TTGTGGGTATCTTCACTAAAAACCCTCAGGAGACTTCACTCCTCCACTAGGGATCACCTAGGGGTTTAAAAGGCTTGGTACATATGCTAAATGTATCTGTGCTCCCTACGAAAGTGGTATTTAATTTTTATATTAGGTTTAATGTAGCTTTGCTAAGGGACTAGCAAAGATTAGGTTTGGGGTTGTGTTAAGACCTGAAAAGTACCACTTTTCACCCTTTAACTTAACCTTTGATTAGACTCATAGCCTACTAATAAGTCCTTGTTAAGTGTTTTATGTAGGTAGTACCCAGCAGTGAAATAAGGCTAGGAATCCTGCTAAAAAGCCTGTTTTGGCACCAGAAGTCCCTCAGAAGGATGAAGTCTAAATCCAGACCTAAAAATGAGCCTCGCGCAATCCAGCTGAGCTTCCCAAGACTCTACAATAACTTCTCACGCAGATGATTGACTAAAGAGCCTCAGAAATATAAACTCGCGCAGCTCTCACGAAGCTCAAGAATAGAACACCTCGCGCAGTCTCGCACAGTTCAAAGCAGACTTCTCTCAACCACGCGCAGTTCTCTCAGAACGGCTGAGAAGAGAGAGCTTCAGAAGACTCCTCGCGCAGCTATCGCGTAGTCGCCGCGGGATGCAACTATCAGAAGAGAACTCCTCGCGCAGTTCTCATGCCATTCAAGAAGAAAGCGTCCTTACGAAGGCAAAGCCACCCTCGCGAAGATCAGTTAAGACATGGAACCTCGCGCAGTTCAGAACCCATCAAAGCCTCGTGAGGTAACTCACGAAGCCCAGTGAAGATAAGTGCTAGCGAAGTTCTCGCGCTATTCAAATCTATCTTCGCGGAGATCAAACCTCGCGACTGCTTAAGGTCCAACCCCGCGACATCTGAGGCTCTGATGTCCACTCAACCTCGCGACTGCCTGAAGAGCAAACCAAGCCAACCTCGCGAAGGCAGAAGCTTCAATTTCAAATTATCCTAGCAAAGAAAAAAAGCTACCACGCGAAAAGTCTGGGAAATAATGGCTACCTAGGGAAGCTCTGAACCTCAAACTTCCATCTCTTCAGCTGAGGACTTTCTAGGAATTTCCAGTGATTAGGGCACGCACTCTCATGCTCAAATCTTTGTGCACGTGCCCCAAGGCATCGGAGGATCACTATTCAGCCACGTGGCATCATTAAAATTAGGGTTTCCTAACCCTAATGCGTCGCCACACCACTGCTATAAATACCCACACTTAGCTTAGGTTTGGGGAGCTTAGACTTTCTTTTCTTTCTACATCCTGGAATAGCTAGGAACCCATCTTATTTCTGAGAGACCTGATCTGAGATCGTTTGGTTTTTCTTTTTGTAGTTGTAAGTAGTTTTATTTTTCTTTTTCCTTCTCTCCATAGTCCAGCACTTGCTGGCTATGTCTTTGTATGTAGTTTGAACTAGATTAATGAAAGTTCTGTAATAGGATCTGTACTTTATGAGATTTGTGTTTATGTGTGAGATGCTCTGTGCAAGGCTGTTGCCTTGTGATCCACCATTGCTTTTGCTGTGTTTCAAAGCAATGGAGGACTGATTCTAAGGGCCACTCAGATACAAGTGACCTGTGTGTCTGGGCTATCATGATCCTATACAGCCTTAGCCCCACCACAGGACCCACTAGATCTGAAATCCCCATGGGAGCTTGAGCTGGTAGCCTTGTGACCATGGTGGTAGCAGCGATATTCTTGTTTTGGCTTGGGCTCCGTGAGGAGGATAACCTCTGGGATAGTCTGTAACCATTTAAGTGGACAGATTATAGCCTTAGGGTGATTCTAATCCACCGATCCAAGATGGATCCTTCTTCTTTACACCTGAGCTTGTAGAAGCCTGGTGGGAGATTGTACAGAGGCAGACTCCCCTATATTTGTATAGATTCGCTATCAGATGTTGGATCTGATCTGGTTATAGAGATTGTAGGATGGTGACTAGACCATTATAGCCTCACTCAAGCAATGGATAGCTAGATCGAAGGTTGTACTCAATCTCTTGCTGGTTCTATGTGTCTGGGCTATCATGGTCCTATACAGCCTTAGCCCCACATATAGGGCTTTAGAGGTTGAGGTTCCCTATAGATTCTTGAGCTGGTAGCCTGGATGAAATAGTGCCTGTAATGATTTACTGGTTATGTTTTGACCCATCCTTGGATAGTGGTTCCCCTATGCGATAATCTGTGACCATTTGAGTGGACGGGTTATAGCCTTAAGGGTGGAATCATGGCAGAGTGATGGGTTGGATCCTTTCTCCTCAGTGGTGATAATGTAGCCACTGGACAGGATTTCTATAGCATCAGATCTGAATATGAGTTACAAAACTCCTCTGATCTGGGTTCAATAACATACTTCTCACCCTTTTATATTTATTTTTCACACTCCATCCATCCTCTCAACCCTTTCTGTAGTTTAGACATTAGAATACTTAGAATAAGTGACCTTAAACTCCCCTCCTTTTAGGACTGCCAGATCTGTAGTCAGATCTGGAGGGACTACTAGTGATGGCTCCTTTGGAGCTGTAGATCACCTTTCCCTGTGGGACAAACTCTTACTTATCAAAACTTGCTACAATAGACCGTGTATCTTACAGGTCTAGGATTTCTTAGTTGTGCTGATTCCATCTCCTGTTTTACTCTTTCTTTGATTTTCAAATGACTTTCACCACCAACCAATAAAGTAAGCACACACTCAGAAAACCGCCAACAAACCTCATCCTCTAAAGTTCTGTGTGTGGGGCCAGGCCTACAAAGTGCACAAGCCTGGACACACAGGACCAGTAAGAGTTTGAGTATTAGCTTTTAAGCATGGCTGATCACTGCTTTAGAAAGACTGCAGTGATCCAGTCACAAGCCTATAATCTCTACAGCCAACTTAGATCTGCAATCTGATGGTGGATCTATTCAACTATAGGGGAGTCTGTCACTGCACAATCTCTCACAAGGCTACAAGCACAAGTGCAGAGAAGAATAATCTATCTTAGTTTCATGAATTGGCCTCACCTTAGGGCTATAATCTGTCCACTTGAATGGTCACAGACTATCCACAGAGGCTATCCTACTCATAAATGGCTAAGACTGAACAAGAACATTGCTACCGCCACCATGTTCACAAGGCTACGAGCACAAGTTCCCATGGGGATTCAGATTTAGTGGGTCCTGTGGTGGGAGAAGGCCTGTAAAGTTCCTAACCTGGACACACTGGTCACTTAGATCTAAATAGTACCTTAGAAGTAATCCTCCATTGCTTACAAAATAACTTAGCAATGGAGGATCTCAAGGTAGCAGCCTTGTACAGCACAACTCATAACAAAAATAACATCTCATACATGCAACAGATCCTATTACAAAAACTCCATTAAAATCTATACCAGATAATCATACAAAAGGCATAGCCAGCAAGTGCTAAACTATGGAGAGAAAGAAAAAGGAAAAAGAAGAAAACTCTTAAACCCTAACCTTAGCCCACTGTAATTCTACAATTGGTTTTTTGGAGAAGAAGCACAGAAGTTAAGTCCCAAAAAGGGTCGATCCTCAAACCTAAGCTAGGCTTAGGCTTATATAGCAGTCGGCTTCCCTTCCAATTAGGGTTAGGAAAACCCTAATTTCTTAATGTAACTGCGGCCCATTCTTGTCCCTTGGATGCCTCGGGGCGAGCGCACGGAGATTGAAGCATTGGAGTGTGTGCCCTAATTACTGGAGATTCCCGGATTGCCCTTGCAAAAGTGGGGAAAAGTTTAGAATTCAATCCTCGCTGGATAGAAACGATTTCAGATCTTTCTGCGTGGTAGAATTGGCGTCGTGGGATTGAATTGACTTGAAATTCATGCAGTCGCGGGATTGGCATTTTAGTCATCGCGGAATACAAATGGCTATGCGAGATTGCTCTTTCAGCTTTGAATGGCGCGGGGAATACTCGCGCGGTTCGTCCCTTGGTGAATCTCACGAGAGATCCTCGCGAAGAAGCAGTGTTCATGAGTTTCTGGGTCGCATGAGCATTTCTCTAAAGGTTTGTATCTCGTGACCACTGCGCGACAGCTGCGCGCAGGAATACCTTAAGCTCTCTCTTCTGAGTGAGTCGTGCGAAGCTTAAAGATTCTTCTTTTGAGCTGCGCGAGACTGCGCAAATGCTTTAGACTGAACCTCGCAAGGACCTCGCGAAGCCTGCTTTTCAATTCTTTCTAACACCAAACCGCGCGAGAACGGCGCACAAACTGCGCGACCAGTTGTTGTGCTTCCTCCAGAAGACCGCGACAACTGTGCAAAGGCATTATCTCTGGCTCAATTGAACCCTATGACATTTGTGTGAGGCATTCTTCTTGATTTATTTCTGCTTGGATGTGCCTATGCTTCAGCCAACTCTCTGTCTGGGTTCATCCTTCGTTCTGCTGAGGTAGTTCTGGGGCAACAGTGAGCTTCTTGGCATGGTTAGGGGTTTATTGGCAGCTGCTGCTTATTACCTACAGAACATGCTTAAAACACTTTTATTAAATGATTAAGGGTCTAACAGAGATTAAGTTAAGGGATGAAAAGTGGTACTTTTAAGTCTTAACACACCCCCAAACCTAATCTTTGCTAGTCCCTTAGTAAAGCTATAATTAAATGCCACTTTTGTAAGGATCACAGATACATTTAGCATATGTACCAAGCCTTTTAAACCCCTAGGTGATCCCTAGTGGAGGAATGAAGTCTCCTGAGGGTTTTCAGTGAAGACACCCACAAACTTCACCATTAAAATCAATTAAGTATAGTGCAGATAATGACGACACAGATTCAATTATTTAAAGTTTCATTCCACACCCATTTAACACTTAGAGGAAACTGCAGCAATGTTTGCAGGCCATTTAAAACTTAAAAGTTAACATGTGTTTGCCTGACCACCATTCATTTAACATTAGAATTTTAATGTATAAAAATCAATACTCTGCTTGCCTTTAATTCAAAATCCAGGTTGGATACTTCCCTAATGAGGTTTAAATTCAGACCCAATTCTCACTTGGGCTATCTCTCAACATTAATAACCTGAGGGTGTTCTCATTCTCAACAGCTCAAGAGCAGTTGCAGACCCCAAATGGGTTTGCAAGCATGAGCATAGGCCAAGCTTCTAATTTCTGACATCTTCAAGGATTTTTACCATAGATTTGGCAACTCTTCATCTCCACATGACAGCTCATTTGACTTTGGATCCACAAGGTCTTTTTGAAAGGGTTGTAATGTGGCTTATGGCTGAGGGGTGTAAAGAATAAAGGGGTAAAAACGGAGTCCAAATTAAGAAATCAGCAAGGTAAGGAGTGGTTCATGACTTCACAACCTTCATTCCAGTAAAAATTTCATCTTCCTCTTCTATTTCAGAGACAAAGTGGCCAGCTTCTCCTCTTCTTTTCAATTTTCAGATGATGATGTTCTCTAGACTTCTCTTTCTTTTTCTCTTTTTATTTTCTTTATTCATTATTTTGATGAAATGCCACACAACTGCCATTGATACACAGCTGTTCACAAGTTGCTTTTCTTCACCTTTCACAGAATATTAGACCATTCTCAATATCTTTACCTCCTTCTCCTTTATCTTCTGAATTCTCAGAGTGAGGGTAAGGTTGACTCAAGTAATGAGGTTAAGGTGCAAGTTTTCTGGTTTTTGTGAAAAAAAAATATGATTTTAAGGCTCAACTAGTGTATGCAAAAGGACAGATTTTAAAAGGTTTAATTTTTAAGCTCAAACTGTCCAAATGAGGGCCTTGGATCATTTCCTTAGTCTCATGAGTGCTATCAATTAGTTTTGATTTAGAGTTGTACAACTTCTAGTGAAAAAGTCTTGATTCGCTCAGTCGTTAGAGCAGAAATAATGCCAAAAATACTCTTTAAAAGAAAATGATGGGCCCAAATCTCACTAGGTATGGTCTTCAATTTTAACTCATGGGGTGTATTTTCGTCTGTTTCTCTCCTTTTAGGCTCGCTGAGTACTTAACTCAAAAAAATTTCTAATATTGGCTTCATGGTGGTGTCAAGATCACTTTTATCTGTTTCCAAAAGTCTGTAAAAATATTTAAATCTTTACATGTTTCCTCATTGTATCAAGTTAAGTGGAGATTGACTTTATTCATCCCATTTTTACTACCATTACTGTACTAAAATTAACTATTCTATTGGCAGACTGCCACACCCCCAAACCACTCGGAGCAGTGCCCTCACTGGTTTAGAGGTGATAAAAAGCAGTGGAATCCAAGCAGACAGACAGAAATAAACACAGAAGAAGAGAGAGAAACAGAAAATACAAATGGAACAGTATGGAACTAAAAGAAACTTTCATTAAAATAAAAAGAAAATATGACAAAAAGATGGAAAAAGAAAAGACAAAATGGGGGGGGGGGGATCAATGTGTAGCCGGGGGAGGGTTTGAGGAAGATGGAGGGGGAGATGCAGGTAGTGCTATTTTTTTCTTCTTCTTTTTTCTCTTCTCTCTTTTTCTCTTTTTCTTTTCCTCCTTGGCGAGGATCCGCTGGACCTCGTCAAATTCATCCCAGAGAAATTGCAAGGGGTCCGGCTCCTTTGGCGGTGGGGGATCTTCCCAGATGGGATAGAATTTGATTGGGAACCCGAAGGGGTTGTCATCCGCCATTTGTGTGAGGGGGTATGGACTTCTAGGATAAGAATAGGAGGGATGAGATGAAAAGGGACTGATAGTCGGTTTAAAAGAGGGGGACGAGGGAACATGAATCAGCGGAATTGAAATTGTGCCCCTTTTCAAACTTTGCAATAAATGAGAGTTGTTTGGGGAAAGAAGAAACACACAACTGACTCTTTGGAAAAGAGAATGAGCATTAACTGAATGTGTAAAGATAGGCATGATATTTAAAGGGGTTAGTGTATCACGTGGGGATCCTCGCGAAGAACAATCAGTGATGAGTAAAGGACATTTCTCGCGCAGCTGAGCTAGGGATCTCCGCGAGGCAGCCTAACATGGCTCATCAAATTGAAGAAGAAGCCATTGAAATCCCTGAGGCAGGTATTTGCACAGATTTATTCAACCACCATCTACATCTATCCTTCACATAGATGACTATTTCAAAGAAACGTAGCCTCCCTAAAATCATCTCTCATGTATGACAAAAAAGAACACAATGAAAACTATCAAACAGAACAAGCACACAAAACAGAGCAATAGACAAAAACTAGAGATTCTATTGAAGTGGGAGAAAGTATTTACAAATTTAGTTACAAGAAGCAAAACCTAATCTACAATCTAAAAACTGGAATCTAATCTGATTCCAAATCTGTAAGGAAATCCCAGCCCATCCTTTTAGCCTGTGCGTTAAGGGCAGCTCTGTCCTGTTTCTTCTTTTCCTCCCTTTCCTTTTTCTTTTCTGCTGATATTTTTTATGCAATTGGAACTTTAGGTGCCCTCACCCTTACTTTTGGTGGCTTGGGAGCTTTTGATTCCTTGGGTTCTTGAGGGGCTTTTCCTTTGCACTTAGCAGGGGGGTGGCAGGGGATTTTCCTTTCCCTTTGCCTTTGCTTCTGCTTCTGCTGTGGAGACCACTGGGGATTTCCCTTTTCCGTTAGCTTTGGCTTCCTCAGTGGGATCCATTAGGGATTTCCCTTTTCCAGTGGACTCAGGTTGGGCAGGGGACTGTGCCTCTTCAGACTGGGCAGCAGGCTCTTTGCCAATTTTTAAAGGGACAGCTTTGGGAGCAGACCTCTTAGCAGTGACTTTCCTTCGCTGAGGATAAGTTTACTTCTGTGGTGGTTCAGCAGAGGCCGTGGTAAGGGTAGGTTGCTCTGTAGTTGGAGGCTGCTCCGTAGGAGGTGAAGCAAGAGCTTTTCCTTTGACTTGCTGGAGCTTAGGTTGTGCCTCCGCAGACTGGGTAGGTGGAGCTGGAGTAGTAGTTGGCTCAGGCTCAGGCATGTGAATAGAGATGGGGAATTGACTCTGAGGGGACATTTCCAAGAGTCTCGGATTCCAATGAGGCTATTTGGATTTGATGTTTGAGGATGTCAGTCTCATGGATCTCCTTTTAGATTTTTTGGATCTCCTGTGCATTGTTAAGCCGTTTTTCAAGCATTCTTGCCCGGGCATTCGCTGCAGCAGCATTGGATTTCTCATACTCCCAATTTATCTGATGATAAGTAGATGTAGCCTTGGCCTTTTGATAGGCATCCAAAATGTTAGTCCACCCCAATGAGATGCCCAGAAGTTGCTATCAGTGTTCCTCCATCATTTTATCAATCTGCTCCAGCAGGGGGGTCTCAATTGATTGGCGAAGCTTGGCCATGCCCCTCAGGACATCCTTCCTCAGGTAAATATTATCCCTCATGTGATGGAGGATGGTGAGGTAGGGAGGGCTATAAAAATGATGTTTTGGGGGGATGGGAAGATAGGAGGTGGAAGGAGCAAAGTGTGCTTGGTCCTGGGGGGGAGGTGGTGGGGTAACAGTGGGTAGGTCTATTTGAGGGGGAAGGGAGATAAGTTATGGGTCAGTCTGTGTCTTTTTGTTAGTGAATGTTGGAGGTGGTAGGATAAGAGATGGAATGGAGGGTATAGGGGGAAATGAGAATGGGGTAGGCGCAGAGGGTGTAGGGGTGGTGGGGAAATGGGAATGGTGAAAGGAATGAAAGGAAATGGGGGTGGAAGAGGGAATGTGGGTGGTGGAGGGGGTTGGGAGTCAGGAGAGAAATCTGTTTGGGTATCTTTGTCATTGAACAAGACCAGAGGGGGTGAAGTGGGTGGTGGAGGGATGGGTGGATTGGTTAAGGTGTGTAGGGTGGATTGGATGGAGGTGAGTTCAGTTTGCATCTGATCCTATTTTTGGGTATTGGTGGATAGTTGGGCTTGAATATCTTGGATAAGGGAAAGGATAAGGGGTAGTATGTCAGGGATAGAAGGTTGGGTTTGTGAAGAAGAGGGTACTGGTTGGAAAGGTGAGGAAGGTACATGATGAAAAGTGGAGGGAGGGGAAGAGTGGGGTTCTGGGGAGTGGTGCTATGAGGTAGTTGGGAGTCTGGGAGAGGGGTGTAGTAGGATGGTATTGTTTCAAGGAAGGTAGATATAAAGGCTTGAAAGCCTATGGATGTGTTAAGGGTTACGTCAATGTCTATGAGGGAGGGTGTAGTAGATATGGCTGGGGTGGTGGTTTCTGCAAGGTGGGGTGTGTCAATGGGGATAGAAGGGATTGAGGGTGGTGTCTGAGAGATGGTTGGGATGGTCTCAGTGGTCTTTCATTTTTTGTAGGAGATGAGTGGAGGGCTGGTAGGCTTAGGTAGAGATGAGGGGGGAATTGTGGCTGTGTACTGAGGTAAGGTAGGGGATGGTGAGTCCTCCCACGGATCAAGCACATGTGAAGGGGGAGTGGGCATGGAGAATGGAAATAGAGGGGGGTGAGAGATAGATGCAAGAAGAGTGGTGGACGCAGGGGTAACAGGTGCTGCTGCAGCTATGGAAGTGATAAGCTCTGGGGGCACCTCCTTTGTAGCAGGGGTAGACCCTGATCTAGCTACCTCTTCTGCTTGCTTGGGCAGGGCCTGAGCCTTAGCTTGTTTCTTTTTCTGGCCCCCCATCAAACTCCTGCTGATTCTCCATTACCTCTTGGCAAAGGTAGTAGGGGTAAGGGTGGTGGTCTGCTCAGTCTTTCTTATCTTGTATCCCCCCTTGATCAGCAGCAAGGTAATGATTCTTGCATAGGGTAGAGTGTGAGGCTTCTTGTTTGACCTTAACTTCTCCACTACATCTTTCATTGCCTCAAAAATTAGCTAGACTGCATGGAAGCCATGGCCCAAGTGGAAAGAATAGACATCATCCGCAATGGGGGTTCTCCTTTACTGTTGATGTCTTAAGCAATATATGTTCTTTCGCAGGACCTGGTCAATGAACAGGAGTTCAGGTTCCAATTCTCTCCTTTTGATTGAGTCCCCTGTGGCTTTTAATCCTCTAGTTAGGGCCCGTGTAATTGTATCAATCGATGCACTCAGAGGGGGGCCATATCCACAGCCAAGGTCGAATGTTGCTGGGATGCCCAACACTTCAGCGATCATCTTAGGACCCACTAACATATCAAAGTCGTCAATCAGCACCAGCAAGCACCCTTGTCCATCGTTGTCCTTCTTGACCTTGATGTGCTAATAAAATAGCTGCACTAGCCTGGGGTAGGCTAGTGCTGGAATTCCTCTCATCAATGACAGCAGGCCCGCTTTGCTCATAAATTGTACTGCAGGGGCAGAGAGAGGTTCTTTCTCAAAAAATGGTACATCAAAGGCTGTTTCAGGCTCCAATGGAATTGACTCCATGAACTCAGAAGGAGTAGAGAACTTAGTGGTTGGTACTGCCGCCTCCTCAACCACTTCCTTTCCTTTTTTGGGGGACTTTGAAGTCTTGGCCTTTTTAGGGGTGGTCTTTGCAAGGTCCTTATCCTTTCCTTTTCTCTTCTGTGCAGTTTTTGGAGCCATGTCTAACTCTGTCCTATAGTACGAGAAACGGAGGCTGAAATCTAGGGTTTGGTTTGATTTGACACACAGGGCACCTCAAGATCTCTGAGCAGAGAGCAATGGAAGGGGGTGGTATTAGGAACAACTCCGTAGATTTATACAGTGAATGATGAGTTGTAGGAGTGATGCTGGAGGGGAGAGGGGAGAGATCCAAAAGCTAGGGTTTCGCAGAGGGAAGAAGGATGAAAATAATGAAAAAGGGACAAAGCGCGGGGTTGAAATACTTATCACGAAGCTCGATGCGCTTTGAAACATCTGGTCGCAGGTTTGGAAATGAACCTAGCGAAGGTGTTGATTAAATCTAGATTGCGCGACGATCTCTCAAGTTGTCCTTGGAGCACGCGACAAAGTGAGGTTAATTCATGTGAATTGTGCGAGCGGCTCCTAGGTCTCTTTTGGATTGCACGAAAAGCTCTGAGGTTCATTTTGAATCTCGCGACAGACTTAGAATCTTGCGACAGTAAATGAAGTATTTCTATTGAATTGCGCGAGAGTCTCCCAGTTTACCTTGTGAACCTCGTGACAGCCTGATAATCTCGCGATAACTACTGAATAGCTCGATGTGGACCGCGCGAGAGGTTGTCAGGTACACATGAATCTCGCGATAGGCATTGAATGTTTCTATGCAAACTGCGCGACATGCTCCCAAGCTTCCTTTTTAACCAACGATAGCTTTTGAATCTCGCGATAGTCTCTCAGGCTTTCATTTTGAACCCAACGAGAGTAAGGTATAAAACAGAGAGCATGTGCTCTCTGTTCTGCCCCTTTTCCTGTTTGCTTGTGGTTGGATCCTGGGCATGACTCTCTCCTATGGCTACATCTAAACACATGAAAACTCAATCATCCAATCAAAAACAACCTCCCACATTAGGCATGCAACAGAAGCTATCAATTGAAAAACAATAAGAATGAAACCATGCATCAAAAGTTTAAAACAGATTGGTCTAGATTCAGATAAGACCACGAACAAATCCTAAAGAATAGAAACAAAAGAAAGCAAGATAAATCAACCAAAAACAACATACATATGATACAGTAATGACACACCTGTTGATCAATTTGAAGAAGGATCTCCTTAAAGGTGAATGGTGTCCATTGGTTCAACAGGTTTTTCAAAACAAGGCTTAAGCCTCTCACTTTCAAGGTTCTCCCAGACTTGGGATCCTTGATTTCCACAGCACCAGATGGGGAAACATGCATGACAATGTAAGGACCTTCCCATCTGGATTTCAATTTGCCCGAAAAAAACTTAAGTTTGGAGTTAAACAACCAAACCTTATCACCAGCAATGAAACTCTTTCTCAACAGTCATTTGTCAAAGAAAGTTTTGAACCTTTCCTTGTAGATCTTGGCATTGGCATACGCATCCATCCTTAGTTCTTCCAATTCGGACAGCTGCAGCAACCTGTGAAGACCAACAGAAGTTAGATCTAGATTCAAATGTTTGATGGCCTAATAGGCCCTGTGTTCTAACTCCACTGGGAGATGACAGGCTTTGCCATAGACCAGTCTGAATGGGGACATACCAATGGGAGTCTTATAGGCAGTCCTATAAGCCCACAGTGCATCATTAAGCTTGTCAGCCCAATCCTTCCTATCAGTCCTCACAGTCTTCTCAAGGATATGCTTGATCTCCCTATTTGAAATTTTAACTTGCCCACTGTTTTGTGGGTGGTAGGGAGTAGCAGTCCTATGGGTGACAGAATATTTCTTGAGCAAGCTCTCAAAATTTCTGTTACAGAAATGGCTCCCCCCATCACTGATAATGGTTTTAGGGGTACCAAATCTGGAGAAGATATTCTGCTTTATGAACTTGAGGACAACCTGATTATCATTAGTTCTTGTGGCAATGGCTTCTACCCATTTGGAAACATAGTCCACTGCCACTAAGATGAAATGAAAGCCATTTGAAGGAGGAAAGGGGCCCATAAAATCAATATCCCACACATCAAACAGTTCTACAACAAGGATGGGCTGTAAGGGCATTGAATTTCGTTTAGACAGCCCTCCTAGTTTCTGACATCTTTCACAGGCCTTGCAGTGTGTATGGGCATCTCTGAAAAGGGAAGGCCAATAGAAACCACACTGCAACACTTTGTCAGCTATTTTTCTCACTAAAGTGATCCCCACAGGCATTTTCATGGCACATGGCCAGAATACTGGGGGTATCACTTTCGGGAACATATTTTTGAATGATTTGGTATGCACAATACTTGTACAAGTAAAGTTCCTCCCAGAAAAAGAATTTGACCTGTGAGAAAAATAGGGCTTTGTCCATTTTTGTCCAATGGGCAGGAATCTTACCTATAACTAGATAATTGACAATATGTGCATACCAAGGAACTAAAGATTGGATGGCAAACAGTTGTTCATCCGGGAATACATCATTTGTAGCAAGGTCATCAACACCTTTCTCCAACATAATTCTAGACAAGTGGTCAGCCACCACATTTTCTACACCCTTCTTGTCCTTGATTTCGATGTCAAACTCCTGCAACAGGAGTATCCATCTAATCAATCTGGGATTTGCATCCTTCTTGGACAGTAGGTACTTTAATGCTGAGTGGTCAGTGAAGATGATAGTTTTAGACCCAAGTAGGTAAAGTCTAAATTTGTCCACAGTAAAAACCACTGCCAGAAGCTCTTTCTCAGTGGTTGTGGAGTTCAGTTGAGCTTCAGCAAGTGATTTGCTGAGATATGCAATGACCACAGGCAGCTTATCTTTTCTCTGGCCCAGGACAACACCTTTTGCCAAGTCAGATGCATCACACATCAATTCAAAGGGCAAGGTATGGTCAGGTGTTTGGAGTACAGGGGCAGAGGTGAGACAAATTTTTAGAGTTTCAAAAGCCTTCAAACATTTAGCAGAGAAGCCAAAGGGCACATCCTAGCAGAGCAGGTGGCACAATAGTTTAGCAATTTTACTGAAGTCTTTGATAAACCTCCTGTAGAATCCAGCATGTTCAAGGAAGGATCTGATTTGCTTGACTGTTCTCAGATGGGGCAAATTTTTAATGAGGACAACTTTGGCCTTGTCTACCTCAATTCCATCTTTAAAGACTACATGGCCCAACACAATTCCCTGTGTTACCATGAAGTGGCTCTTCTCCCAACTTAAGACCAAATTGGTCTCTTCACATCTCTGTAAGACCTGATGGAGGTGTTGTAGACATTGGTCAAAGCTATCCCCATAAACCAAAAAATCATCCATGAAAATTTCCAAGAATTTGTCAATCATATCAGAAAAAATGGCATACATACACCTCTGAAAGGTGGCTTGGATATTACACAGTCCAAAAGACATCCTTCTGTAAGCAAAGGTGCCAAAAGGACAAGTAAAAGTAGTTTTCTCTTGATCCAGAGGGTGCAGAGGGATCTGGTTGTACCCTGAGTACCCATCAAGAAAACAGTAAAAACCTTTCCCAGCCAACTTATCCAAAATTTGATCAATAAAGGGGAGAGGGAAGTGGTCTTTTCTGGTCTTGGAGTTGAGTTTTCGATAATCGATGCAAACTCTCCACCAAAGGGTCTCCTGGTGATCTCAACTTTAGAGTCGACAGATCATTTGTTATGCCAGATTTCTTGGGTACCACCTGGATTGGTGCCACCCATTCAGAATCAGAGATGGGGTAAATTACCCCAACATCCAGTAATTTAATGATTTCTTTCAGAACCACTTCTTGCATGTAAGGATTCAATTTCCTCTGCATTTCCCTGAAGGGTGTTGAGCCCTCCTCTAGATGAATTCTATGCATACAGATTGATGCATCAATCCCTCCTAGATCAGCAATGGTCCAGCCAATTTCTTTCTTGTTCTTTCTCAAAACTGTTAGCAATTCCTCCTCTTGCTCACTGATAAGAGAAGAGGAGATAATCACAGGAAGTTTCTTATCATTCTCGAGGAAAGCATACTTCAATGTCTTTGGAAGCTTCTTGAGTTCCAGATTAGGGGCTTGTTGAATGGATGGCAGGATTGGTGTATTGTTGGTAGGGGGAAGGGGCAGCAATGTAGGTTTCCAATTGGAATGCTGCACTAAGCCCACAGAAGACCTTACTAGGGATATGTCTTCTGGCATTAAATTTAGGCTTCCTTCCTTCACCATGTTCCAAACTTCAGTTAAATCAGTGATAATATTGCTCCACTCCAGCAGAGTGGGCAGTTCTTCTTCAATAATTTCTTCTAGTACATCCACTGCAAAGCATTCCTCATTGTCTAGCTGAGGGTACTTTGCACTGTTGTACACATTAAGCTCAACTTTTATATGTCCGAAAGTGACCTCTATGATCCCGGACCTGCATTGAATGTATGCATTGGCAGTGGCCAAGAATGGTCTGCCCAGAATAATAGGTATTGGGGATGTACTCTTGCTGCAACCAATGTCCAACACAAGGAATTCTACAGGCTAGAAGAACTTGTCTACCCCCACTAGAACATCCTCAACCACTCCCATGAGTTTCCTCTCAGACCTATCAGCCATCAAAAGAACAATGGGGGTGGGCTTGAGCTCCCCCAAACCTAGCTGCTGATACACATTGTATGGTAGCAGGTTAACACTGGCTCCAAGGTCCAAAAGGGCCCTCCCAATTGTGTGGTCCCCAATAATACAGGGAATAGTGGGTATCCTTGGGTCTTGCAACTTATCAGGCATTGTCATGGTTAATACAGAATTAACTGTATCAGTCGCAAAGACCTTTTTGGACAAATGGCCTCTGGCCTTTCTTTTCTGAGTACAGAGGTCTTTCAGAAACTTTGCATAGGCTGGAACCTGTCGGATTGCATCAAGCAGGGGTAAATTTATTTTGACCTACTTAAAGGTCTCTATCATTTCCTCGATCTGTGCCTGACCCTTATCAAAATGGGCAGGGTCACTCAAAGCTTGAGGAAATGGCAGCTGACGTACTGCTGGTTCCTCAGCTGCAAGCCTATGGTTGAACTTTTATTTTTTTCTTTTATCTATTTTTATCTCCTGCTGAGGCTCAACTACAACCTCTTTATTTTTTCCTTGTTGAAGGGTAGCAGACAGTTCTTGACTATATGCCCTAACAAAGTCTTTATCACTTCCACTTGACATTTTCTTGGGGTAGACCTCTCCTTGTTCCTTTCCCACTTAGTTGTCTACTAGCCTACCAGACCTTAGGGCAGTGATGGCATTGGCCCCCTCGAAATTTGAGGAGCTTTCTCCAATGGAATACTGGCCCTTAGGGTTGGCTATTGGCTGGCTTGGCAACCTACCCTCCTCTCTTTTAGCCAGAGTATTGGCTATTTGGCCAAGCTGCTCTTCTATTTTCTTAATGCTTTGACTGTGAGAAGTCACAGTCTGATTCAAGGGTCCAAGGCTTTGCAATTGGGCCAAAACCTGGTCCTCGAAAGAAGCACTTTGGGGCTGGGGTGGTGGAACTACCAATTGATTTTGTTGTTGGGGCTATTGCTGTTGGAAATTCGACCTTGGGGCATAAACCTGGTTAAACTGCTGCTGTGGCCTTTGAGGTAAGGCCAACATCTATTTTGGCTGCATATAATTGTCTTGCCTCCACCTCAAATTTGGGTGGTCTCTCCATTGGTAACCAGCATTTTGGTGCTGGTATCCATATGGTTCTTTATTGTAGCCACCAGATTGTTGCTGTCCAAAAGATTGGGCAGCAGCAGCCTGTTTCATTACAAACTCAGGGTATTGCTCTGCAGATGGACACTCTTTCACTGTGTACTATGGAGATTGGCATATCAGACATGCCTCCATCACTTGTGCAGCCATTCTGGGCTGCACCACAGTCAAAAGTTTATCAAGTCTTTCAATAAGATTGGCCATCTGCATTCTCAGGTTATCGTTTCCTCTAACTTCATACATCTTTCCTTTAGAAGTCTTAGCAAGCCCCAGCTTAGGAGGAGGCTCCTGAACAGTTCTAGATGAGGGCATCTTCTGAAAAGCATTTTCACTTATGACCTCGAACAAGCCCCATGCCTCATCAACTATTTTATGCATGTATGTTCCACCACAAGAGGCATCTACCATGTCTCTGCTCTTCTCATCAATCTCATTGTAGAAGCTCTGGACAAGCTGCCAGTCAGGGATCTTGTGGTGAAGACATTATTTGAGCATCTCTTTAAATCTATCCCAGCATTGGTTAAAATCTTCAGTTGGGGACTGGGCAAAAGAAAGTATGCCCTTCCTCAATTGGCTGATCTTGGTCTCTGAGAAAAATTTAGATAGAAATCTTGTCTGGAGGTCTTTCCAGGAAGTGATGTTGTTGTTTGGGAGAGTAGATAACTAAGTCATGGCCCTGTCCTTTAAGGAGAAAGGAAAGAGCCTTAACCTAGTGGCTTCTGGTCCCAAACCAGCAATGGAGAATGTCGTGCACAGGGCCAAGAACTGGTCAATTGCTTGTAAGGGTCTTCCTTGCTAAGCCCATGGAAAGAGGGAAGCATTTGGATGATGAAAGTTTTGATTTCGTAGTTTCCTTGAACATCTGGGAATTGAATGCTGAAAGGAGAACTATAATCATCTGGAGCATTCAATTCCTTCAATGTTCTAGGTTGTTCTTCACCCATAACTGCTATCTCAATTTCAATAGGGGGCTCAACTGTGGTGTAATATAAGACTGAGGGATCTCAGGGTTAGTAGGCTCTAATGTAGGACTGAGGGATCTCCTTCCTAACATGCACACACACCAACAGCAGGGAAGACTATTCGCAGGCACATTGCACTTAATAAAAATTACAACTATCCTAATCAACTGCTATGGAATCTTCAAGGGAGAAATAGACTGAGTTTTGAGGGTTAGAGAAGTACAAACAGAGGTAGCTAAACTCCCAGTATAATTCTACTCTCCTTCTCTGCTACGGTCCAGATATGCAAGAAAAATTCCAAATGTAATTCAGCAGTATCAATTATTCACAAGTACAGCTACCAAAGAATAAAGAATCAAAAATCTAGAGTTTACTAAAAGATCAGTCTTCCCCGACAGCGGCGCCAAAAACTTGTTGGTCTATTTTGAGTGCTTGCTACTGACTTTATTGAAGACAGTGATAAGAATGGGGTAAATGAAAAATGAGTGAAAGGTAGAGTGACGATTACGGAGCAACAAGCCTAAAATATGCACAGTCCTGCAAGATACAAGGCCTGTTGTAGCAAGTTTTGATAAGTAAGAGTTTGTCCCACAGGAAAGTTGATCTAAAGCTCCAAGGGAGCTATCCTTAGTAGGCTCTCCAGATCTGACTACAGATCTGGCAATCCTAAATGGAAGGAGATTTAGGGTCACTATAATCTAAATTCTAAGGTATCCTAATGTCTAAACTATAGAAAGGGTTGAGAAAATGGATGGAGTGTGAGAAAATAAATATCAAAGGGTGAGAAGTATGTTATTAGATACAGATCTGATGGAGTCTTGTAACTCAGACTCAGATCTGTTGGTATAGAAGTCCTATCCAATGGCTACATTATTACCAAAGAGGAGAAAGAATCAAACTCACTCCTGTGCCATGATCCAATCCCTTAAGGCTATAACCTGTCCACTCAAATGGTCACAGACTATCCAATAGGGGAACCATAATCCAGAGATGAATCAGAACAAGTTTACCATTGTAGGCACTACTTCATCCAGGCTACAAGCTCAAGAATTCATAGGAATCTCATCCTCTAAAGTTCTGTGTGTGGGGCTAGGCCTACAAAGTGCACAAGCCTGGACACACAGGACCAGCAAGAGTTTGAGTATTAGCTTTTAAGCATGGCTGATCACTACTTTAGAAAGACTGCAGTGATTCAGTCACAAGCCTACAATCTCTCTGACCAACTCGAGATCCGCAATCGATGGTGGATCTATTCAACTATAGAGTCATCCTTTGCACAATCTCTCACAAGGCTACAAGCACAAGTGCAGAGAAGAAGAATCTGTCTTAGTTTCATGAATTGGCCTCACCCTAGGGCTATAATCTGTCCACTTGAATGGTCACAGACTATCCACAGAGGCTATCCTCCTCACAAATGGCTAAGACAGAATAAGAATATTGCTACCGCCACCATGTTCACAAGGCTACAAGCACAAGTTCCCATGGGGATTTAGATTTAGTGGGTCCTGTGGTGGGGGAAGGCCTACAAAGTGCCTAACCTGGACACACAGGTCACTTAGATCTAAATAGTATCTTAAAAGTAATCCTCCATTGCTTACAAAATAACTTAGCAATGGAGGATCTCAAGGCAGCAGCCTTGTACAGTACAACTCACAACAAAAATAACATCTCATACATGCAGCAGATCCTATTATAAAAACTCTATTAAAATCTATACCAGATAATCATACAAAAGGCATAGCCAGCAAGTGCTGGACTATGGAGAGAAAGAAAAAGGAAAAAGAAGAAAACTCCTAAACCCTAACCTTAGCCCACTGTCATTCTACAGTTGATTTTTTGGAGAAGAAGCACAGAAGTTAAGTCTCAAAAAGGGTTGATCCTCAAACCTAAGCTAGGCTTAGGCTTATATAGCAGCCGGCTTTCCCTCCAATTAGGGTTAGGAAAACCCTAATTTCTCAATGTAATTGCGGCCCATTCTTATCCCTTGGATGCCTCGGGGCATGTGCACGAAGATTGAAGCAGCGGAGTGTGTGCCCTAATTGCTGGAGATTCCCGGATTGCCCTTACAAAAGGGGGGAGAAGTTTAGAATTCGATCCTCGCTGGGTAGAAACGATTTCAGATCTTTCCGCATGGTAGAATTGGCATCGCGGGGTTGAATTGACTTGAAATTCATGCAGTCACAAGATTGGCATTTTAGTCATCGCAGAATACAAATGGCTATCGCGAGATTGCTCTTTCAGCTTTGAATGGCGCGGGGATTGCTCGCGCGGTTCGTCCCTTGGTGAATCTCGCGAGAGATCCTCGCGAAGAAGCAGTGTTCATGAGTTTCTAGGTCACCCGAGCATTTCTCTGAAGGTCTATATTTCGCGGCCACTACGCGACAGTTGCGCGCAGGAATACCTGAAGCTCTCTCTTCTAAGTGAGTCAAGCAAAGCTTAACGGTTCTTCTTTTGAGCTGCGCGAGACTGCGCAAATGCTTTAGACTGAGCCTCGCGAGGACCTCGCAAAGCCTGCTTTTTAATTCTTTCTGGCACCAAATCACGTGAGAACGGCTCGCAAACTGTGCGACCAATTGTTGTGTTTCCTCCAGAAGACCGCGACAACTGCGCGAAGGCATTATCTCTGGCTCAATTGAACCCTGTGACATTTGCGCGAAGTATTCTTCTTGATTTATTTCTGCTTGGATGTGCCTATGCTTCAGCCAACTCTCTGTCTGAGTTCATCCTTCGTTCTGCTGAGAAGTTTTGGGGCAACAGTGAGCTTCTTGACATGGTTAGGGGTTTATTGGCAACTGCTGCTTATTACCTACAGAACATGCTTAAAACACTTTTATTAAATGATTAAGGGTCTAACAGAGATTAAGTTAAGGGGTGAAAAGTGGTACTTTTCAGGTCTTAACAGTGAGCCTCATGCGCCCGAGGCAACTAAGGAAAAAAGGCTTCAGTAAGGTTCTGTTCACTCGTGCGCTCAAGATATTTGTGTGTTATTGGATTCGCGCGCCTGACCCTGTATCTCACGTGCGCCAGATTCAGAGTTAGGCTTCTTTTAAGCCTTTTTGTGTAAATTTTTCGGAAATATAAATTGTTAGGCTTTCTTAAGCACTTTTAAAGAATCTTAGGTGAATTGGGATGTAGGTTAAAGCGTGATTTATTGCGAAGAGTTTTGAGTTAGCTTGATTTACGTGAAGCGTGATTGAGGTAGGGGAAACATCCTAAACCATTTATATTAATACTAAATACATGAAAATTGTGATGTGATAAGTCAGAATGTGAACTGTGTTGTTTGAGTTTTCCACATGGATTCAGTCATACGATTTAAATGTGAAAATAAAAAGTACGTGTGTGTAACAAGTATGTGTGTGTGATAAGTATGTGTGAGCAAGACATCTTGCGAAACTTCAAATCTAGCTATAAGTAAATCACTTTAGACAGTGTTAAATTATAAGTTAAAATCAGCACTTCGATTTAAGGTTCATGTTCATGTGAAATGAATCCCAAATTGTGCTCCAATACGGCAGGATATCCGTTCATTTTCTCATCGGCCAACGGTAAAATTTCGTGTTCGGCACAAGCATCCATCACAACGCAAGGGCTTATGCAATATGTGAAAATGATTCATTGAACGACGATAGTTGGGATTCCCATCGGTATATATGTGGCTCCCAATGCTATATATACTTGGGATTGTATTTAAGTTATTTGTTTAAGTACGATAAGATGTGAAACAAGAATGTGAAACAATCTGATTTGTGAAAAAGAATTTAGAAATCAAATAATGTTTACGAAACTGTATTAAATTTTCGCTTTACTTCAATCCATGCATCTCAGAATATGAGTTATTTGAAACATGTAAATTATGCAACTCAGTCATAGAAATTCATGCTTTTAATATGATGTAAATGATTTTGATGTGCCCCTATTGAGCTTAGACTGTTAGCTCACCCTTCAACTATATGTCACAAGCACTGATTAAGAGAAGGAATTAAATCCAGAAAGCGATCCGGAATACATTCCTGGGGAGGAGATTGAGCCCCTGCCTGAGGAGTTTTTCCCTAAATAGGGATTGTGTCAGAATTGAATTATAGTTTGTGCTTAGGGCTTGGTACGTCCAACCATTTTGGATTTGAAATGTGAATCATGTAATTATATTTTGGGTATTATTTTGTGAACCATTGTTTGGATGATGGTTGTACATCACCGATGGTTCATTTCGATTCTTTGTCCATGTATCTTGGCATGAATTAGAATCGTTATTTTGATTTGTTTTAAAGATTGAAGTGAAACTTTCTTTTGTTGATTATGATGACCCCATTTGCTTAATTAGATATATCGGCTTTGTGTTCTGCTTGTGTGGATGCACTAAGTATACAGTAACTCATGGATCGCCTTAACAGTGATTCGACGACACGGATTTCAAGTTAATGAAATCCGAGCTATCACACTCCTAAAGTTGCGTGGAGTAAGATCCTGTTACCAACGTAAGTTTCACCCGAAATCCGAGCCGTCACACTCCTAAAGTCGCGTGGAGTAAGATCCTATTACCAGCGTAAGTTTCGAAGCCTTTAGTCAATTAAGATTTAAGTAAACAACGAAAGAGTAAAATTTAGTGTGTGGGTGATAAATACCCAACATTTTTATGAATGTGATATATTAGAGTAACTTCATATATACACACACAACAAATATACCTAATCTTTCTTCTTCTCTTCATTCTGATAGAAAATTGTGAGCCTAGCTAGCTTCTCTCTAATGATCGAAAAACATAACATCAAACCGGCCAAAAAGAAGAAGCATTTATATGTTGAAACCTTTTCTTCATCATCCAAATTGAAAACGGTAACCCTAGCTTCTCTCTCCCGCCATAAAAAGAACATCCTTCACATAGGAAGAAATTCCCAAGAATCTCATGATTGGCATGACTCTTTCGGGCCTTAGAGCCCCTCTTGGCTCTCTGGTGGGAAGCACATGAGGCCCAAGAGCCCTATTTGGTGAGGTACTACAGCTCTGGGCTCCGGCTGAGAGCCCACCAAAGCTCATTTTTCAACCTTTTCAAGGAGCCGATGAAAGCTGCTCTTTTGAAGGCAACAAAATGGGGAAAGAACAAACAAAAAGCAATTGGGATACAATTATGTTATCCTTATTAAAAAATCATGAGGGCATATCAGTCATTTTACCAAAGTCAAGGTCAGAAAAGGTTCCATTATTTGGAGATATTCTATTGGCATAAAGTATAAACCACAAATATGTTGGTTGTGAAGCCTTCTCTAATTCGCACATGCTCATAGAAGCGAAGATATCTTCTAGAAAGGTCACCATTCTTTCTCAAGAGGCGAACAATACACATTTGACTTGAAATAACAACCATACACTCTCTGTGCTAAAATATCCACTCTGAATTTTATAAATGATGGTTAAATTATTAAATATCGCTGCCTTCTGATTAAAATCCAAACGAAACCAATCAGACGATTCTAACCCCTCACTAATTCCTTTATCTATCCACCATTGCTCAGACGATTCTAACCCCCTCACTAATTCGTTTATCTATCCACCATTGCTGGTTAGGTACCATATTTGCGACCGGATATTCGGTCTAGGTTTTCCATAGTGAGAGCCATTGATTGCTTTGAATATGGTGATGGAGATCTTTTTGTCACAATCTTATACAAAATGATTTTTTGAGATCATGGCCCACCTACCAAACCGTTAGCTGTTGATTTATTGGCACACATCTCCAAAAGTGACGTGATCATGGACGGACCATGAGAAGGGGTTGTCAAATCACTTTTGGAGATGTGTGCCACATGGAATCAATATCTGACTATCCGATAGGTGGGCCACGATCTTAAGAATTATCGTGTGGACGAATGGGAAAATAAAAATGATCTCTATCGTCTAATTCAAGACCGTCAATGGATCTCATGATGGAAAACTGCGGTTGCCTTTATCGAATACTCAGTTGCAGAAAACGGCATTGATATGAAAAATCTGATGGATGGTGTCTGCTACTCGGCCGTGAATGTCCAGCATGAAGACCTATACACTAAGTTGTTATGTATAGTTTGCTATATAGGATCTTTCCCTACACAGCATATACGTACACTTTCAAAACAACAAAAAAGTCCCCTGAACCCTTGTTGCACCCTAACGTTCATGGCAAAATTTACACCACAAGGGGGTCTAAAACTGATCATCAATGGTGATAGAGCCACTGTTGCATTTGAATCCAAAGACCCATTTCCTTGTAAACTTTTTGGATTGAGATTTGCAGAGAGCCCACTTAAAATCCACATGAACAAGGCCTTGTTTCATGGTTATAGTAGAGTGTGCTCCCTTAGGAAGAAAGCTAGTAGATTTGATGTAAAAGAGTGCTTGAATGATGATGATTATGATGATCTTAACCAGGACGGATTGTCTTGTTTTAGGGCTTTGGTGCTGGATATCTCCTACAGGTAATTCATTATGGTTTTAGATTTTTTTTTTTTTTTCGGAAATTATTTGTTTATATGTTTATTTTTATTTCATTAATTGGGTTATAGGTAATTTCTAATCTAGAAATGTTTTTTCTTCTCTTGGGTTCTTGTAATTTGTAATTTAATTAGTTGGGATTTAGCTAGATATGTTCGGGAATTTTAGTTTTAGAATTTATTTATTTTCTTCATTTTTTTGTGGTTGCAAAATATATGTAATATGTTTTTCAGTTGGGTGGGTCTTTGTAATATGAAGTTTCCTATTGTTTAGTCATTTTGAATATTTGATTTCTGATATGTGTTGGCTTGTTGTAACTTGTAAGTTTGCAATTTAGCTATTGTTTAGTCATGTTTGGATTTTGGTGGTCTTTTGGAGGTTGGTTGTAGCTAGTTAGGATTTTACTCTTGAATAAATTAGATCAAGTTATTTATTTATTTTATTATTATTATTATTATTTTATTTTATTTTTAAATTTTAATATTCATGTAGGTTCTTCCCTAGGGAACATTATTATTATTATTATCAATAAGGCCAAAAATTGGCGGACCAACACCCATAAAGACATGTTCCGCTACCCATCGCTCATGCAATAGAAATAGATCCCAAACACTTTGACGAAGAGAGTGGCGGGTGCCCCGACCAACAAAGTAGCAGCAGTAGAAGACACGACATAGCACTGACGAATTGCTTTGACTAATACAGGCAGGCCACCACGCTACCACTAAGGTGGTAGGCCCACCTTAGGGTTGAAGGCCTGAATGGTAACAATTATAGATAAAGAACTCCTATCCAAAAACCCTCGTGTCAGGAATGGACTAGTTCTGCAACGGATCAATTGAATCCAGCACCTATAAGGTCGACCACTTGCTCTTTTATTCATTTTTGTATCCTCTGTTTTGGTGACCATTTTTTCAAAAATGAAAATGGGTTGCGTACCTTATACAAACAGTTATAGCAGAGAGAGAGAGAGAGAGAGAGAGAGAGAGAGAGAGAGAGAATTTAAAAGCCTAGGGTAGGGAGTTTTATTTGAGTGAATTGATCATCGATTCTATACATGAGGCACCATTTTCGTGTCAAGTAGTGTTAGTGGTCTACAAGGCAATCGTGTAGATTGATTCATCCTAAGATTGTACTGAAAAATTATATAAATCGTGTTATTAATAGCCTAAAAGCGCAACAGATTGAACGTTTGAAATGAAAATCGCATGGTAGTCATTGATTTTTGGCACTTTTAGACTCTAAATCACACGGTGCAGATGAAATTTTTGATGCAATTTTATGATGAATCCAATCTAGATGATCACCCCAACCAGTGCCAACATGGTGTTCTGACGCAGGGGGCCATTGTTAGGGTTGTCAATGGGTCGGATTGACTCAAAGGTGGTGGTGGTGGGTGGGTGGGTCGGATTGAGTAATCATTATTTGAGATGCAAATGTATAGGGATTTTGCTAGATTTGTCTTAGCTTTTTCCCCCTTTCATTTAGGGTTGTATTGATTCTTTCGTTTTTTTCTGCAACTAGTTTGATAGTTTCTTAGCAATTTATTGTATATTAATTTAGTATTCATTTACCTTTTTCTGTTTTTATTTTGAAGTTAGGTTGTTGGCATATGTAATTTAGTAATGATTAGCAGTTTTTCATTATATGAGGTTTCTTATGCTCTAAATAGCTTGCAATTTACATATTGTTTAGTTAATTATTGGGTTGGTTTGCAACTAGTATGCAATCTATATTGATTATTTCTTTAGGATTTATATATTTATTGAGGTTGTTTGTTGCTACTATGTAATTTAGCATCTTTTCATTGCTTTGAACCTTTTTGTTAGACTTTGAGTTGGATTATAGCCATATCTCAATGAAAGTGTTAATTGATTTTGGTTTCTTGATATTTCTTCTGAGTTGGGTGTTGGTTCTAAAATTCACCTTGAATTAGGCATAATTTAATTTTGCCTTATTGTGTGGTGTGCTTCTTTCTCAATTTAAACATGTAGAAGTTGTAAATTCTTTGGTCATTATTAATTTTTGTTAGATAAAAATGGAAATTGAAATGTGTAAGTGGGTCCCTCTTTGGAAAATAGAGGACACTTCCAAGTTAAAACTTCCAGTTTTGAAAATCAAAGGCAACAGGAAAATACAGCTCATATCCAATTGCAGTTATTACTAATGGGTACCGGCTTCTGTATAATATTCAGTCACTGCATTTTCCCATGCTCGTATATTAGTATAGGTTTATGGATACATTTGATGTTTTTTATTATTTTATTTTTTCTAAATCCCTTTTTTTCCCACTAATTTTCTCAAATTCTAAAATTTTCAACCAAAAAGTCATCATCTTATTGTAAATACGCATTGTATTTGATGATATGCATCAGTTTTCGGGTGGTTGATGCATGCTTTGATACAGGTAACTTAATCTCTGTACACTGTCCTTGTTGGTGTACAAGAACTAGTATTACTTGGTACTCCAAATACCTGCTCTGGTATATATATACCATTGCCTCTTCATATGTTAATTTCCATATAATTTTTAGAAAATTCATTATTGGTGACAAAACTTGCATCTTGTTTCACATATTTTTATGTGATTAATCATTGCTAGGCCAGTGAATGTCGTCTGCTGGAGGCGTGCTATATGTTTGGAATTTATGGAGAAGGTTAGAACATAGAATATCCTCGGTTTATTTTTGTTGCTGATGACTTTGTTTGGACCTTGTTTACTGCCACTCAAATACCCTATTTCTCACTTCTTGTTTTGTGCCTTCAATTAGTTGCATAGTGACAGAAAATTCTCTTTTCTGAGAAATATGCATTTAATACGTGTATTATTAATACAACTAATAAAACCCGCATTATACTCATTTTGTGTTTAAAAGCTGCTATTTTGTTTAAAATGCATAGCTTGTGTTCTATACGCAAAAATATGTGTATTAAACCCATCTTTTTCCGACTTTTTCCATTTTTTTTCTTCTTTGGTTTTTCCCGACTACTATGTTTTATAGTTTGTTAAGCTTCCAATTTTTTTCCCCTTTGATGTTCGAACTTTTCCATATTTTACCAACTTTTTGGCTCATCGTTTTAACCTATCCGTAGTTTGTCACTTTGCTGAGTTAAGTGTTAGTATTACTATTCTAAATGCTGTAATCTGATACATTTCGTGATTCTGTTTCTCATTTCCTAGTCTTTTGCAACTATGATTCATTGGTTTGAACTAGTGTTTTATTTTTCTACTACTCGAAATAGCTTTGCATATCAGTTTTGAGGCCCTCCATCTTGTTTCGGCGCAGGCTGATGTTCTAGAATATTACAACCAGACTGTATCTTCTCCTAGTGGATCCTTCTACATTCCCGCTGTCTTGAGGGTATAAAAAATTAATCAACTGATACTACGCTAAATAATTCACTAGATTGTGATTTTTCCCAACTCTGATTGTATTGTCAAGGTATCGGTAACTCTACTTAACATATGACCCCTCTTTGTTTCAGGTTTCACATTTATTGCAGGTTGTCAAGAGAAGACGGACGAAAAAGAATCTTACTCGTAAAAATATATTTTATCGGGATTCTTTCGCTTGTCAGTAAGTTTTCCTCTTAAACAAGTATCTGATTAAGCTATATTTACTTTCAGTCATGTAAGTGTAATTTCTAGATGGATGCAATTAAAAGGTACTTCTTAGCTTATGGTATTAATTCACTATTGTACTTTTTTTTTTTAATGAAAACATTTATATCAATAAGAGCAAAACACATAAAAGGAGGAAGAAAAAGAAATTGAGGAAGGGGCAGACTCTTCCTAGCTGAAATAAACTTCTCTCAAAATGTTTTCTGTTGCTAATAAATCTGACTATCATATATGTAGTGGCAATATTCATAGCATGCTTCGAGTTTGAAAATGGGATAGAAAATTTTCCTTTGTATAAAAAATAGCTAATGAGCCCAGACACTCTTCCAGCACTCTGTTCTTTCGGGGAGCGAATATTGACTCTCTCAAAGCACGATTCAATGCATTACTTTACACTGGCCTTTTACTTATAGTAAAATCATCATTAAAGCAGGGCCATGGTGAACTAGCAATTGATCACGATTCAGCTCCCTAACCAGATTTGTTGACTTTTTCACAAGCTTCATTGGAGTTTTAACTCTGACAATTATTGAAGTGAAAGCTAGTAATAATTGTGAAGTTTAGAGCTTTTCTACGTAAGACAGATTTCATGGAACATAACTGGGTGATTATTTGTGCACATATAGAAGCAACTATTGCTGAAAATTCTTTAAGTTCTTGCAGTTTGTCTTATCAATTATTCTTCAAGGCTGTATTGGTCCAAGACTTTTAAGTTAGTTAGAAATTTACCAAAACCAAGTTAACTCTATATATAATTGAATTCATGAAATATGGTGAGCTTGATACATTGAAGATTGAGTATGTGTGCCATCTGTTAGGAATTCGACTTACACTACCGAACTTCCGATCGCGATGAATGCGGAAAAATAAGAAGATGCAAAAGAACAATCACACACAATCGAGGGCTAAGATTTACGTGGTTCACCCAATCGAGGGCTATGTTCACGGGAGTATATGCACTATTTATGAACGTTTACAACGCACACACTCTCTTCTCTTTAGTGCACTCTCAAGCAAGATCAAACACGATCTTCAACAGTAAAACCATTGTTAAACCAAGGACGTTGTCCTTCAAAGAACAGAGAAGAGATTTGCCGGAATATACTAATGATTCTGACACAAGAACGGCTTCAATCAGATCTTCAATCCCCAAACCCTTCTTCAATACCTTGCCTCTCCAAAGTATTCACCCAAGTTTTCTCTCTTGAAAAACTCTCTCAAAAGTTTCAACTTTCATCCATGAACTTTTCCTTTATATAGAAGTCTCGAATCCTACTTCTAACCCAAGAGAAACTGCTCAAAAACCGGAGTTTACACATAACTTTACGTCGCAGGTCGCTCGAGCGACAACCATACTTGCTCGAGTGGGAACAAAACTCGCTCGAGCGACTTTTTCCCGAAAGATTGCTCTAGTTGAGTGCTAACCTCGCTCGAGCGGATTTGGTTCCCGCTCTAGCAACCCAACCTTGGGGTGAAATCTAATACAACAATCTCTACCTAGGTTTCATCCCCAACCACATCACCGCCCCAATGAGCATCAACATCTTCGACAAGTGTTAATCAAGTTTAGGCAATGCCTAAACTTAATTTGTGTAATCGGCTTGGTCAACATGTCCGCTGCGTTTTCTTTCGTATCGATCTTCTCAACCGATATTACTCCATCTTCTATCATATCTCAGATAAAATGATATTAGACATTTATATGCTTTGTTCTAGCATGAAAGACCTGGTTCTTTGCTAGGTGAATGACACTCTTACTGTCCCAGAAGATATTGGTGCTCTCATTAACCTCACCAAACTCACTAACCAAACCTTTTAAGTCATAAAGCTTCGTTAGCCGCTTCTATAGCCGCTACATACTCGGCTTCTGTAGTTGACGTCGCAACTATCCCTTAGAGCATAGACTTCCAATTGATTGCTCCACCTGTCAAGATGAACATGTACCCCATGGTTGACCTTCTTCTCTCAAGGTCACCAGCATAGTCGGAATCAACATAACCATAGAGATCCAACTCGCATGTATCTCCACCTTCAAACATCAAACCATATTCAGTTGTACCTTTCAGATATCTCAATATCCATTTCATTGCAAGCCAATGTTCCTTACCTGGATTAGACATATACTTGCAAACCACACTCAAGACCTGTGTTAAATCTAGACGTGTACTCACCATGGCATACATCAAACTCCCAACAACATTTGCATACGAAATATTCTTCATGTATTCCCTTTCTGCCTGTGTGGACGAACTCATCTTCTTTATGAGTTTAAAATGCCTTGCAAGAAGAGTTGATACAAGCTTGGCATTATTCATATTGTACTTCTCAAGGAGCTTTTGGATAAAAGTCCTTTGAGTTAATTAAAACTTTTTCTTCTCACGATCCCTTGTGGTTTCCATACCTAGGATCTTATTTGCGAAACCAAGATCCATCATCTCAAACTTCTGGCTCAATGATTGCTTTAGCTTGTTGATTTCAACCTTGCTTCATGCTACTATTAGCATATCATCTACATAGAAAATTAAGAAGATTCTCTCCCCTTTACAATACTTTTTCCAGTAGACACAACAATCATACTGCCCTCTATGATACCCTATATTCAGCATATACGAATCAAATTTCTTGTACCACTGCCTGGGTGCCTGCTTGAGACCGTACAAGGATTTCTTCAATCTACAAACAAGTGATTCTGACCCTTCTGCTTCAAATCCTTCTGGCTGTCGCATATAAATTTCTTCCTAAAGATCTCCATGGAGGAAAGCTTTTTTCACATCCATCTGTTCTAGTTCTAGATCTTTCTAAGCAACGACTGCTAACAACATGCAAATCGAAGTGTGCTTCGCAACCGGAGAGAATATCCCATTGTAATCGATTCCCTCTATCTGAGAGAACCCCTTTGCAACTAGCCTTGCTTTGAACTTCAAAGTCTCACTCTTATCACCTTCTTTCTTTCGAATGACCCATTTACAACCGATGACTCTCTTCCCTTCAGGAAGTTTCATGAGATCCCAAGTTTCATTCTTCAAAAGTGACTGTCATTCTTCTTCCATAGCTAACTGCCACTTTACTGCATTTGTATCTGCCCGAGCTTCTAAAACCGTGTTTGGTTCCTCATTCTCTGTGATCAATGCAAGTGTTAAAGGAACCATATCCTTAAATTTTTCAGGACGCTTCTTCGTCCTTTCTGACCTTCTCAAGGTAATTTGAACTGGAACTTGGGACCACAAGTCTTGAGATATTGTGTCATCATGCTCTATTTCAGAGTCTTCATTATCCTTCTCATTATGCTCATGTCTTTCAACATCAACTTGTACTTGTGGTTCACCAGATGACTGAGATTTGTCTTCCGCCCTTTTCATCGAAAACTCATCTTTATTGAAAGTAACATCTCTTTCAACTATCACTTTGTGAGATTGTGTATCCTATAAATGATAACCCTTGACTCCTTCACCATAGCCAATCAAACACACTTTTTAGATTTTAGATCTAACTTGGATTGTTCACTTTCCTTAAGTAATGCATAAACAGCATATCCAAATACCCTCAAATGAGAGTAATTCCCGTGTCTTCCATACCAAACCTCATCTACAGTTTTAGAATTCAAAGTCGTTGAAGGCGATCGGTTGATCAAGTAATATGTTGTGTTCACTGCCTCTGCCCAAAACCCATGACTCAAGCCGAAATGATTCAACATACACCGAGTTTTTTCTAGTAGTGTTCTGTTCATCCTCTCTGTCACGCAATTTTGTTGAAGATTTCCAGGTACTGTTAAATGTCATCTAACAATCCCTTGATTTTCACAGTAAACCTTGAACTCTGATGACAGGTATTCCCTACCATTATCTGATCTAAGAATCTTCACCTTCCTATTTGTCTGCTTTTCAACCATACTCTACCACTGCCTAAATTTCTGAAACACATCCGACTTATTTTTAATCGGATACACCCAAACTTTCCTAGAGTAGTCATCTATGAATGACACAAAATAGTTGGCTCCACCCACCGAAGTGACTTTAGTCGGTCCCCATACATCTAAATGTATATAGTCAATCAGTCCCTTCGAAATATGCTTTCCTGTGGAGAAACTGACTTTCTTCTGCTTCTCGAAGATGCAGTCTTTACAAAATTCAGCTTACAAGTTTGAATGTCAGAAATTGCATTATTCTTTATGAGCTCTGTCAGCGCTCGTTCACTCATGTGACCAAGCCTTTTGTGCCATAAATCAGAGAGATCCTTGAAATCTTTCGTAGCCGCAACACCACTATCGTTGATTGTGTTGCCTACGAGAGTATAGAGATTTCCCATCTTTTCACCTTTCATCAAGGTCATAGCACCACGTACGACCTTTAGTTTATCGAATTCTAGGATGACTCGACAACCTATCTCATCTAACCCCCAACGAGATTAGATTTTTCTTCAAATCAGGCACATGCCTAACCTCAGTAAGAGTGCGAACACAACCATCAAACATTTTGATTCTGATAGATCCGATACCCACTGCTTCACATACACTATCATTCTCCATCAAAATCGTCTCACTATTGGCTTCCTTATACTGGTCAAACCAATCCCTGTACGGACACATGTGATACGGTGCCCCTGAATCTAAGATCCATCTGCCATCAAACTGACTGGAGCTAAACAATTCACACAATAGGTCTTCATCAGAATCTGACTTAGCAACACTGGCTTGTTGCGAAGTCCCTTCATCACACTTATCTTTATTCAATCTCTACTTGCAATATTTGCCAATATGTCTAGATTGCTTACGAAAGTAACATATAACATCCTTTCTGTCACTCCTAGATTTGGACCTGTTGTTTTCTCTCTTTGATTTATTATCCCCTCAGGACTTGTCTCTTTTACAATCATGGTTCCGACCTCTTTCGCTCAAGAGACTAATCCCTTCGGAGTTAGATTCGGGTTGTTTTCTCAATTTGTCGGAAAGAAGTGCAGCAGTCACTTCTTCGACAACAATAGCATCTTTACCATAAATTAATGTGGTAACAAGGTGCTCATAAGATGGTGGCAATGAGGTGAGCAAGAGAAGTGCAAGATCTTCTTCTTCAAGTTTCACCTCAATGCTCAATAGTTCACTAACTATTTTATTAAACGAATTCAAATGGTCATGAATACGCGTACCAACCTTCATACGAAGGGTATAGAGTTGCTTCTTCATCAAGAGTCTATTGGGCAACGACTTTGTCATGTAAAGAGATTCCATCTTCTTCCATAGTTCCACGATCATCTTCTCATGAAGAACGCTGTACAGAATTTCATCGGACAAGCACAGTCGAATAGTGCTTACGACTCTCTTATCAATAGAGTTCCACTCTTCATCGAACATCTCTGCCTTTTTCCCATCTCCTTCCCAAGTAAAGCATCATTAATGCCTTGTTGGACAAGAAGATTTGTGAGCTTGACTTGCCACAAAGCGAAGTTACTCTTCCCTGAAAACTTCTCCACCTCGAATCATCCATTCGAGACCTTCATCGCCATTATAGCGTAAACTTGGCTCTGATACCACCTTTTAGGAATTCAACCCACACTACCGAACTCTCGATCGCGATGAATGTGGAAAAATAAGATGCAAAAGAAAAATCACACACACAACACAAAAGATTTATGTGGTTCACCCAATCAAGAGCTACGTCCACGGGAGTATATGCACTATTTATGAACGTTTACAACGCACATACTCTCTTCTCTCTAGTGCACTCTCAAACAAGATCAAACACGATCTTCAACAGTAAAACCACTGTTAAACAAAGGACGTTGTCCTTCAAAGAATAGAGAAGAGATCTGCCAGAATATAGTAACGATTCCGATACAAGAACGGCTTCAATCCCCAAACTCTTCTTCAATACCTTGCCTCTCCAAAGTATTCACCCAAGTTTTTCTCTCTTGAAAAACTCTCTCAAAAGCTCTAACTTTCGTCCATGAACTTTCCCTATATATAGAAGTCCCAAATCCTACTTCTGACCCAAGAGAAACTGCTCAAAAATCGGAATCTACACGTAGCTTGACGTCGCGGGTCGCTCGAGCGACAACCAAACTCACTTGAGCAACTAAAACCCGAGAAAATTCCTTCACAATAGTGCGCAGGTCGCTCAAGCAGGAACCAAACTTGCTCGAGCGACTTTTTCCCGAAAGATTGCTCTAATTGAGTGCTAACCTCGCTCGAGCGGATTTGGTTCCCGCTCGAGCGACCCAACCTCTAATACAACACCATCAACCAGCACTGAATCAGATGTGCCAGCAGCCAGCTCAGTATAGTTTTATTCTTAGTATGATTTCCCATCAAGTAGGTTGTATTGTTGCTTTGGAGGTGATTCTCCAATTTCTAAGATGAAACACCGGGTCCTGTAAGTAGTGAAAATCAGCATTTGGGTTCCTATGTGCATATCAAGTCAAATCTAGATTATAAGTATGAGAAAAATTAAAGCATGCTGAGCAAATTCTATAATATGTATCTTATGAGGATTGAGGAGTTTCAAAATTGTCTTGAGTATAGTCTCGAAGACCTATTTGAGAGAGAGAGAGAGACAGAGATTAAATAATTAAGAACAGTTCATCAAACTAGGCTGATGCATGGTTTAAAAGATCATTTGATCAGTATCGGTATTGGACGAGGGTGTTACAAGAGCAACAGTGTTATTGTATCGTATAGTACCTTCCAGATTATTCGATGATATCAAATTATTAAAATTATCAAACTATATAGTCTGATAATTTTAAATTTCAATATGAAATTTAAAATTATCAGTCGATACATCCAATAGTTTGAACCCTAAACCGTTTTAACCCCGATAAATTGTTTAAAGGACCGTCCAATATGTACCAAATTCTTTGCTGATAATTTCTACATTTCGGTATCAGTGGGTACCAATACGTATTGGAAATCAAGGATTTGAAGGTGATGGCACTTTGTCAATGCAGAATGTGGTTCATGCTTTAAATAATGCTGAAGTGGTGACACTTTGCCTATGCAGAATGTGATTCATTCTTTGAATAATGCTCGAAAGAAATGTCCAAAAGAGTCTTTGAAAATTCTAAGGTGAAGAAACTATTAGGGAAATATTTTTGTAACAAAACAAATATAATTTCATTAAAAATAAAATGCTTGAATTACTCTCTTAAAGCAACTTGTATAGAAAATGAGAAAATACCAAAAACGTCAGGACGCCTCAAGCGTATATGTCAACGGGAACTCCTGTGCAAACCTTCTAATTCAGACATGGATCAAAATATCGTCCGATACCGATACGTATCGGTTTTGGACCTCATCGATACGGTACATTCAAGGTACCGTATCAGTGCCTCCCATACAAAAATCCAAAATACCAGACGATACATTGGAATGTATCGTCCGGAACCAATACGTATCGGTTTTCCGAATTTCTGACCCATGAATTCAGATCATCATAATGCTAAGTGCTGTAAGTAACAACGAGTAAACTTCCTATTCAAGCATCCTAAAGATTATGCAACATTAAAATAAATAATTTATTTCCCCCATTATCCATATTTTCATCACTCCCTGAATTTATGTTAGTATCTCATTTGTTGAAGTTTAGTCCTGCATCGGGTATTCATAGCCTTGTCTATCCTCTTATAATATCCCGGGCCCCTCCACTCATAGCCAATTAGTGTTGAGATGGATGCCCAGATTTATTATGGTATCAGAGCAGGCCTTTCTCCACTCCAAGTCACCTAGTTCAATTCTCCACATGATTTGGCTCAGTCCGGCCAATACGTGCAGGGGCATGTTGCAGTTTAGTCCCACATTGGGTATTCATAGCTTTGTCTCTCCTCTTATAAGATTATGGGCCCTTTCACTCATAGCCAATTGGTTTTGACGTGGATGCCCAAATTTGAAAGAGGAATAGGATCAGGTTTAGTATTTTAGGGTTAGATTAGAATAGATGAAGATGGTTTATGTTAGAGTTAGAATATCTATTTAGGGCTGGTGTTTAGAGTTATAGAAGAAAGCTAGAAGGGATGAAGAGAATGACTTAATGAGTCTAATTAACTCATTTTCCTTTATATTAATAAAGATAATACACACACCCACCCATTACTATGTATGACACAGCAGTAATAAATAAGCCTCATTAATAAACACTAACACTCCCTCTCAAGCTGGGGCATGAATTTCATGCATGCCCAGCTTGACCATAATGTCTTGAAGAATTGGAGGACCAAGGGGCTTGGTGAAGACATCAGCAAGTTGTTGAGGAGAATCAATATCGACAAGCTGAAAGGAGTGATCCCAAACTTTTTTGCATATAAAATGAATGTCCACATCGATATGGTTAGCTCTCTCATGTAAAACAGAATCAGAGGCTAGCTTTTCAGGAACTTCGTTGTCACAGTGAAGAGGCATAGAACTAGAAATAGGAAAGCCAAGTTCCATCATAAAAGATTGCAGCCAAAACATCTCAGAAGCACAATGAACAATAACACGATACTTAGCCTTTGTACTAGAAAGAGAAACCACAATTATTTTTTTGCTTTTCCATGCAACAGGATTTCCACCAAGGAATGCATAGTACCCTAAAGTGGATCGCCTATCAGTGGTAGCACCAGCCCAATTGGCATCAGTGTACCCAACTATAAAAAGATGACCATGAGACTAATTAAGAATTCACTGATCAGGTTGGGATTTGAGATATCTCAAAATCCTGTGAGCAGCAGCCATATGTGAAATACATGGAGCATGCATGAATTGACTAATCAGGCTGATTGCAAAGGTAATATCAGGACGAGTCAATGTAAGATAAACAAGTCTTCCAACAAGTCTCTGAAGTGAAAGAGGAGTATGATCAGTGTTAATGTTTATTAATTAGGATTTATTTATTATTGGTGTATAATACATAATAATAGGTGTGAGATAGTGACAGGGATGAAGATAAAGAGATGGTCCCAACTCCAAGCACCGGAGTAACAAATCCTTCTGCAAGCCAAACCTGGGCAGAGGTACTAGGAGGTGCATAGGTAGTAAAGTCCTGAGACTCACCCGTCGTATAGTCGATAGCGCCAGAATCAATTACCCAGCAAGGAGAATATTAGGAGGTGGCAAGGAATGCAAATGTACTTGATGCTCCAGCATGGGTGAAAATTTCGGGTATCGGATACGTATCGTCCGAGCTCAAAACAAATACGTATCGGACGATACGTATCGGAATAGTAAAATACCGGACGATACATTGAATGTATCGTCCGGGCATCTACATACAATGTACCGTATCGCCCAAGTCTGATACCGATACGTATCGTCCGATACGTATCGGTATCAGACGATATTTTGATCCATGAGCTCCAGTCATAGTAGTAGAAGTGGCTGCAGTGGATGTAGGTGTAGAAGTAGGAGCATGTGATCTCAACTCAGTAGGAACCATCTCCAAGATGTCGTGAAGGAACTCAACGAATCCAAAGGGGAGGGGCACTAATAGTATTAAGAGTAGCCTCAAATCCGGAAGTAGAAGATGTATGTGCAGAAGATCTCAACTGAAATGAGTCTGGATATCCATGTAGCTTATAACAATGATAACGATCATATCCAGTCTTCTGACAATGGGCACAAACAGGAGAAGAACAACCTTTACCTCTCCCACCATGGCCCTTACCACAGCCACAGTCAGAGCCTCTACCACTACCAAGATGAGGTTGATAATCAGTAATAAAAGCATAACTATCTGAGGATGTGGTAGCAGGAGCTGAAGCCATAACCGTATGTCGTTGCTCCTCGGAGAACAAAATTTTATAAACTCTGCTGAGAGAAGGAAGAGGACGTGTCGTAAGAAAAGATGTTTGTGTCTGCTCATACTCATAACAAAGGCCACCTAAAACGGCATAAATTTGCTGATGCATGTTGCTTACAAAGTATGGATGTTACCTTGGTACCAAACTGAGTAATCGGTTCATAGATGAAGACAACATCCTATGCATCTATCTCATCACCAATTGACGATGCCGATGAAGATTTAGGCTTAGGAATATTCAGTTTGGACGGCGGATGAAAGAGTCGATTCGAAAGTATACTTAGGATGAAAGAGCCGATTAGAAAGTAAGGATGTTACCTCAGTACCAAACTGAGTAATTGCTTCATCAGATTGATGCTCATGTCGCTTTCGGATGGTGAATGAAAGAGTCCCTCCTCTGAAAGTCCGACCCATCAAATCGATAGTCATGGGTCATTATTGGAGCAAGGATCTCATGGATGGTTCTTAGAACTGTTAACTTGGAAATTTGGGAATTGGGAACTCTTTCTTCTTCCACTTAGCCTTAAAAATCAGATATAATAAATTAATAAAAGGAATTAGAAAAAGCGACTATTTAATTTTTATTTTTTTTTAACAAATCCTACTTTAAATAGGATTTTAAGTCCTAAGTTATGTCAGACACCTAGGTGTCTAAAAAAATATACTTAGCCACCTAGGTAGCTAGGTGGCTAGAAAATATATTTAGCCACCTAGGTGACTAGAAAATATGCGTAGCCACCTAGATGGCTAGAAAATATATTTAGTCACCTAGATGACTAGAAAAATACTGATCCACCTAGGAGGCTAGAAAATATACGTAGTCACGTAGGTGGCTAGAAAAATATTTATCCATCTAGGTGGATAGAAAAATACTTATCCACCTAGGTGGATAGAAAAATACTTATCGACCTAGCTAACTAGAAAATATACGTAGTCACCTAGGTAGATAGTAAAATACTTATCCACCTAGGTGACTAAAAAATATACTTAGCCACCTAGCTGGCTAGAAATATTCTTAGCCACCTAGCTTACTAGAAAAATACTTATCCACCTAAGTGAATAGAAAAATACTTATCCACCTAGGTGGCTAGAAAATATACGTAGTCACCTAGGTGGCTAGAAAAATACTTATCCACCTAGGTGGCTAGAAAATATACCTAGCCACCTAGCTGGATAGAAATACTTATCCACCTAGATGGCTAGAAAATATACTTAGCCACCTAGGTGGCTAGAAATATACTTAGCCACCTAACTGGCTATAAAAATACTTATCCACCTAGGTGGATAGAAAATATAGGTCTTCACCTAGGTGGCTAGAAAAATACCTATCCGCCTAGGTGGATAGAAAAATACTTATCCACCTAGGTGACTAGAAAATATACTTAGCCACCTAGCTGGCTAGAAAATTGTTTATCCACCTAGGTGGATAGAAAAATACGTATCCACCTAGGTGGCTAGAAAAATATTTATCCACCTAGGTGGATAGATAAATACTTATCCACCTAGGTGGCTAAAAAATACTTATCCACCTATGTGGATAGAAAAATACTTATCCACCTAGGTGGATAGAAAATATACTTAACCACCTAGCTAGCTAGAAATATACTTAGCCACCTAGCTGGCTAGAAAAATACTTATCTACCTAGGTGGATAGAAAATATACGTAGTCACCTAGGTGGCTAGAAAAATACTTATCCACCTATGTGGATAGAAAAATACTTATCCACCTAGGTGACTAGAAAATATACTTAGCCACCTAGCTGGCTAGAAAAATGCTTATCCACCTAGGTGGATAGAAAAATGTTTATCCTTCACTTAGGTAACTAGAAAAATATTTATCCACCTAGGTGGATAGAAAAATACTTATCCACCTAGATGGCTAGAAAAATACTTATCCACCTAGCTGGCTAGAAAAATACTTAGCCACCTAGCTGGCTAGACAAATGCTTATCCACCTAGGTGGATAGAAAAATACTTATCCACCTAGCTGGCTAGAAAATATACTTAGCCACCTAGCTGGCTAGAAATATACTTAACCACCCAGCTGGCTAGAAAATATACGCAGTCACCTAGGTGACTAGAAAAATATATATCCACCTATGTGGATAGAAAAATACTTATCTACCTAGGTAGCTAGAAAATATACTTAGCCACCTAGCTGGCTAGAAAATGCTTATCCACCTAGGTGGCTAGAAAAAAATTTATCTACCTAGGTGGCTAGAAAAATACTTATCCACCTAGGTGGCTAGAAAAATACTTATCCACCTAGGTGGCTAGAAAATATACTTAGCCACCTAGTTGGCCAGAAAAATATTTATCCACTTAGGTGACTAGAAAATATACTTAGTCACCTAGCCGGCTAGAAAAATATTTATCCACCTAGGTGAATAGAAAAATACTTATCCACCTAGGTGGATAGAAAAATATACCTAGCCACTTAGGTGGATAGAAAAATACTTATCTACCTAGGTGGATAGAAAAACAACTTATCCACCTAGGTGGATAAAAAATATACTTATCCACCTAGGTGACTAGAGAACATACTAGGCACCTAAGCGGTTATGAGAAAAGAATAACGTACGTGAGAAGAATCTTTCTCAATCCGCGTGAAGACGAAAACTTATGCAGCTTTCTCAACCGTTCATTTCATGAAAACCTTATGGGAACCATAGGATCGTAACTTCTATAACCGCTACCATAAATCTATAAATAGCAGACCCGTCCTCATTGCCAGAGATCCTGAAAATTCTAACACAAGACCTCTGCCGAAAATATCTCCAACTCTTCTAACAAAAGATTTTAGGGTATCTTCGAGATTCTAGCTATTCTTTTCTTCTTTTTTATTTATTCTTTTTATTTTTTAAAAGTGGACGGGAGGAATAGATTTGGATTAAGACTTTTAGGATAAGGGTTACGACCCTTACCTAAAAGAGATACGCTTAGGATAAGAGCTACGGCTCCTCCTAAGTAGGATTCATGGTTGTAATTTGTATGTTTAGGATAAGAACTACGGCTCCTCCTAAGTAGAATCTATGGTTGCAATTTGGGATTACGCGTTATGACTCGTACCCAATCTCTTACGTACTTAGAAATAGTTAAGCCACGTGGGTATGACCTTGGGCATAACTCCTAGTACACTCGGATTGCAAACCACGAATTCGATACTCATACAGGTTGCAATCACGAACCCGAAGAATAATTTCGGACTATAATACCGAAAATATTTATCTATGATAATTAGAGTTTCCCTCGTGGTTCGGATCATCACTCCCTCAAATGAGGGTTTGGACCTTAACCTCAAGATTGGAAATTCTTTCACGGTGTACTTATTGACTTTTGGTCAAATGATCATAATGTGAGATCGTAACGAGATCTAACGGTGAATTTATCACATATTGATCATATTTTATTAATGTGGTCAAATCTAACGGTAGAATCGTTGACTTTTGGTCAAACGATCATAATGTGAGATCGTAACAAGATCCAATGGTGGATTTATCATATATTGACTAGATTTTATAAATTTGGTCAAATCCAATGACAGAATCATTGACTTTTGGTCAAACGATCATAATGTGAGATCGTAACGAGATCCAATGGTGGATTTATTACGTATTGACCAGATCTTATGAATCTAGTCAAATCTACTGGTGGAATCATTGAATTTTGGGTAAACGATCATAATGTGATATCGTAACTAGATCCGATGGTGAATTTATTACGTTTTGACTAGATCTTATGAATTTGGTCAAATCCAATGGTAGAATTGTTGACTTTTGGTCAAACAATTATAGTGTGAGATCGTAACGAGATCCAAGGGTGGATTTATTATGTATTGATCAGATCTTATGAATCTAGTCAAATCTAATGGTGGAATCGTTGACTTTTAGTCAAACGATCATAATGTGAGATCGTAACGAGATCCAACAGTAGATTTATTATGTATTGACCAGATCTTATGAATCTTGTCAAATCTAATGGTAGAATTGTTGACTTTTGGTCAAATGGTCATAATACAAGGTCGTAATGAGATCCAACTGTGGATTTATTACGTATTGACCAGATCTTATGAATTTAGTTAAATCCAATGGTGAAATCATTATAAAATCATCTATGATCATCAAATTTTAAGAAATTTGACGATATCTAACTCATAATTAAACACTCACTGAAAGTGATAACTCTTTTGATAATCAGTTGCCCGAAGAATGGATTTGATATTCGAACTCATCTTTGAAACCAGAGAACAAGAATTCATTTTAAGACTCGTCCACGAGTTTCTTGCTCCAGTAATGACTCATGCTTTTCGATCAAATGGAATCGACTTTTGGAGGAGGGGTTCTCCCATCCGTCGTCTCCTATTTCATATTTCGCAAATCTCCAATGAAGATAGTCTGCTATGCATGTTATCTCATGACGGATTGAAGATGTCGATAAAGACTTAGAATTAGAATTTTTGTTTTGTTTATTTCAGAAATGTAATTGCGTTATTTTTTATTTAGTAGTTTTTAATCAGAGGTATTCAATTTTGATGTAATTAACGGGGAATCGATTGCGATACCCGAAAGTGTAAGGTCCGCCATTTTAAATAAAACCCTCTCCTAGCGAGGGAAAATTTATTATGATTGATTTGTGTTAGATTTATATCCTATGCAAATTTGTTGTTTATAAATTTCTGGCACGCTCGGTGGGACCCACTTCTCCTCTCATCTTTAAGCTACAAAATGAAACGAATTCTCTGAAAACGAGTTGAATATGATGAATGATTAATCGTTGGTTATTCCATGCAATAGATTTATTCAACTTACCAATCAACTCAATGGGTTATGGAAAGAGCATTGCATCCTCTTCCGCTAATAATCAACATGTGGAGAGGGCATGCCCTCAAACTGAGGAGGCAACACTCCAATACTCAACTAGCCGCATGGCTCACGCCACATTAGTAGAAGAACGTTCTCATATGGAGGAACCAGTGTCTCCTAACTAGTTCACTTCGACTGAGAACCCACTATATGGATATTTCGATTCCCTCTTCTCGAAGGATGAATCTCCTGAAACTTTATCAGTAAAATCACCCCGATCAAACTCAGTGAACCCTATAGGAATACTAAAAATTATTAGTGCACTTGCTTCTCATCTGGAGGCAATTGATGACTCATCGTCATTTAACTCACCTCGTTCAGAGGCAAACAAGATGATCGTTTCATCTGATATTGGGACTTCGCCTCATCCGAAGGCAATCAATGACTCATCGTCATTCAACTTGTCTCGTCTGGAGGCAAACAAGATCGTTTCGCCTCATCTGGAGGCAATTGATGACTCATCGTCATTTAACTCACCTCGTTCAGAGGCAAACAAGATGATCGTTTCATCTGATATTGGGACTTCGCCTCATCTGGAGGCAATCAATGACTCATCGTCACTCAACTTGTCTCGTCTGGAGGCAAACAAGATGATCGTTTCATCTCATCTTGAGGCAATTGATGACTCATCATCATTCAATTCACCTCGTCTGGAGGCAAACAAGATGATCATTTCATCTTTGAAACTTGATGATAAGTCTTCTTCAAACAACTCTCGTTCTTCAAACTCCTTTCACCATGAAACCCGTTACATCTCAGCAGAAGCTACGATAACACCTCCTACTGTCATGTCAGTCATGATGGTTTCTAGTGAAGACAATGGATCTCTTTTAGAGCAAATTCAAGAACTGCGTCGCGCTATCAGTATTCGAGACATTGAAATAGCTGCACTTCTCGAGAGAGAAAAGCAAAGGAAAGAAATGAATGATATCTTATCAATGGATCAAGTTCAACATATGATAACCGAAAATCTTAAAGACTTTCAAAAGACTTCTATGTCTTACAGAAAGCCTTACCCGCCAGAAATCGACGATGTTCCATTTCCGATCGACTATCAACAACCAAAATTCACCCGTTTCAATGGAAGTGGTTCCGCTCAAGAGCATCTGGCACATTTCGTCGCAGCATGCGGCGACACCGCCAAGAATAGTCCGTTGTTGCTAAGGCAATTCGTACAAACCTTGGCAGGACCAGCTTTCACCTGGTATACGAAGTTATTACCCAATTCGATGACGAGTTGGGTTCAAATGCAGAAACAGTTCCTACAAAGATTTTTCAGTATTCAGAGATCTGTAGGGATCGCAAAGTTATCACAAATTGAGCAGCAACCACGCGAAAGGGTTGCCGATTATATCACGAGATGGAGAGATGCTAGTCTTCTTTGTTCATCAAAGATTTCAGAATCGGAGGCAGTTCAAATGTGCCTCAGTGATTTGAAGAAGGATATAAGTATACCTCTTCATGGAAAGGCTCTGAAAACACTTGAAGCATTATCTTCACGAGCT
The DNA here is from genome assembly GCA_021018995.1 of Chloranthus sessilifolius. NCBI lineage: Eukaryota > Viridiplantae > Streptophyta > Magnoliopsida > Chloranthales > Chloranthaceae > Chloranthus > Chloranthus sessilifolius. Next base: position 147,098,449 of record CM037584.1, on the reverse strand, counting down.
ACGGATATTGAAGGGTTTCTTATCTAATGTAGTCATCAGCTAAAGTTTCCAACGGACCACGAGCCAAAGGATAATATGGCATTATGATCCTCAAAATCACTTATTGAGCGTAATACAAAAAGTGTGGAGGCATATTGAATTCAAATATTGTAGGTCTTCAAAATGAAAGTTACACATTGATCGTTCAAGAACGATCTTGCCTTCATTGTTTAACACCCTATGATCGTCACTCAAAAACACCCAGGAGCTCAAACTCTAGTGGAAAAGACTATATGTGCATTCCATTCAAATGGTTCACATCTGTAGAAGAAAATGAGTTACCACTTATCGATGGTTGCTTCATTCAGAAACATACATTTTCTCCCCCTCGTATGAGAATAAACTACATGAGAATATATGTAGGTATGTTATATGTAACCTCCTACTCGCATGAGGCTAAACTGCATAAGATATGTACATTGGTACATCATCACCATCATGTAATCTCCTACTCGCATGAGGATAAACTGCGTAAGGTTTGTACTTAGGTGCATCATCGTGTAACCTCCTACGTGTACAAGGTTAAACTGCGTAGATATGTAGGTAGTTATGTTGCATGTATTCCTCTACTCATACAAGAATAAATTATGAAAGAGCATATGTAGGTATGCCATATCTAATCTCGAGTATTCACACAAGAATGAAGTGTGAGAAACTTGTGAAATAAATTGGGTAACTTGATACCTTTCAAAATCTTGAATCAGTTATTTCGATCAAGAATCAAGTGACTCAACAAAAGTCTGCATAGCGCAGTTGTCACATTTCTAGTCAATCATTCTGACCATCCTAATATGTTTAAATAAATCAGGCTACCTAATACAGAGTCCATCAAAATTTTGAGTCAGATACTCTGATCAGATTTTGCTAAAATAAATCGGGCTACCTAATACAGAGTCCGTCAAAATTCTGAGTTAGATATTCCAATCAGATTTTGCTAAAATTATAGAGCTGTCAAAATTTGACTTATTTATTTTACTCAAACTTTACAAAAAACTACATATTGGGTCGTCCGAAAAGTTTTCGACCCAATACCTGTTAAATTTTATATCAGATAGCCTCATCGAATTTTATATATTTAATCAGGTCATCCGATGAGTTTTAAACTCAAAGCCCGATCAAAATTCAAACCTTCATATTTTAGGTTGAATTTCTAAAAATGTTAATTTGGTCTTCCGATTGATGTTATCATCAGAGACCGTCTCAGATCTTCATTCGGATAGCCAGTCAAATCTCATATAAATTTAATCGGGTCATTCGATGAGTTTTAAACTCGAAGCCCGATCGAAATTCAACCTACATATTTTAGTTGAATTTCTAAAAGTATTAATTTGGTCTTTCGATTGATTTTATGATCAGAGACCTCTCAGATTTTGACTCGGATAGCCGATCAAATTTCATATTTTTCATACCACCTGATCTATATCAAGATCGATGGTCAATACAAAATCAACCTGATAAATTTTGTTGATTTTCAGAAAATATATTTTAAGAACGTTTTGATCTCTGTAAATGTCCCAAAATCAATCAGATCTGCCAGGGTAGCCAAAGTAGATCTTTCATATTTAATTTTGACCATCCAATCTACATTGAGATCGATGGTCAATATAAAACCAACCTTATAATTTTTTGTTGATTTTTAGAAAATATTTTTAAGGACGTTTTGGTCTCTATAAACGTCCCAAAATCAGTCAGATCTATCCGGGTAGCCAAAGTAGATCTTTCGAATTTAATTTTGACCATCCGATTTACATTAAGATCGATGGTAAATATAAAATCAACCTCATATTTTTTGTTGATTTTTAGAATATATTTTTAAGGATGTTTTGATCTTTGTAAACGTTCCCAAAATCAGTCAGATCTGCCCGGGTAGCCAAAGTAGATCTTTCGGATTTAATTTCGACCACCCGATCTGCGTTGAGATCGATGGTCAATATAAAATCAATCTTATAATTTTTGTTGATTTTTAGAAAATATTTTTAAGGACGTTTTGATCTCCGTAAACGTCCCAAAATCAGTCAGATCTGCCCGGGTAGCCAAAGTAGATCTTTTGGATTTAATTTCGACCACCTGATCTACATCGAGATCGATGGTCAATATAAAATCAACCTCATAATTTTTGTTGATTTTTAGAAAATATTTTTAGGGACGTTTCGATCTCTGTAAACACCTTAAAAACAGTCATTTCTGCATGGGTAGCCAAAGTAGATCTTTTGGATTTAATTTCGACTGCCCAATCTACATCGAGATCAATGGTCAATAGATAATCAATTTCATAATTGTTGTTATCGATTTATTAAGGTTCATAAATTTTAATCGGATCGTCTAAGAGATTTAGGAGATTCATCTTAGTAGTTGGAGAGCGTTCTCGTAAGAATCGCAAATCCAATCTAGGAGATTCATCTTGATAATCGAAGAGCGTCCTCGTAAGAATCGTAAATCTTATAACCATAAATTAGTATACAGTATTCCCGTAGGAATTACAGTTCGATTAATCTCGAAATAAAAAAATTCATCTCTTGAAAAATCTCTTATATTGAAATAAGATCATCCGATGGACCCAAAAAAAAAAAAATTTAATTTCAATGATCAAATCTCCGTTGAGAATAGGATCACTAGTCAGATTTCAATGAATCGAATCTCCGTAGAGAATACGATCATTAGTCAGTAATAAAATTCTCATAAGAAATAAAAATTTATATCGATTTTTATCAATTTTTTTATGATTTTCATTTTTTTTTTAATAAAAAAATAATAATAATAATAATCGAGGAGGCACCTGTTAACTTGAAAATTTGGGAATTGGGAACGTTTTCTTCTTCCACTTAGCCTTAAAAATCAGATAGAATAAATTAATAGAAGGAATTAGAAAAAGTGACTATTTATAGTTTTTTTTTTTTAACAAATCCTACTTTAAATAGGATTTAAAGTCCTAAGTTATGTCAGACATGGGTCAAAAAATCGTCCAATACGTATCGGTTTTGGACTTGGGCGGTACGATACAAAGGCATTGTATCGTACCCCCTTAAAAATAATATACTTATCGTCCGATACGAACAATGTATCGTCCGATAATATGTATATATATATTTTATTTTTTTCAATTATCTACACAATCGATGGCGATTGTCTACACAGTCGATATCGATAGTGTAGACAATCGAAAAAAAAAATTCAATGTATCAAACCGATACATTCAATATATCGGCCGATTCCCGATACGTATCGTCCTGAAGGTTAGAACGATACGTATCGGTTTACCGATATTTTGATCATTGATGTCAGACACCTAGGTGTCTAGAAAAATATACTTAGCCACTTAGGTAACTCAAAAAATATATGTAGTCACCTCGGTGGCTAGAAAATATATTTAGCCACCTAGGTGACTAGAAAATATGCGTAGCCACCTAGGTGGCTAGAAAATATATTTAGTTACTTAAATGACTAGAAAATTACTTATCCACCTAGGAGGCTAGAAAATATACGTAGTCACCTAGGTGGCTAGAAAAATACTTATCCACCTACGTAGATTGAAAAATACTTATCTACCTAGCTGGCTAGAAAACATATGTAGTCATCTAGGTGGATAGAAAAATACTTATCCACCTAGCTGGCTAGAAAATATATGTAGTCACTTAAGTGGATAGAAAAATACTTATCCACCTAGGTGGCTAGGATAAATATACTTATCCACCTAAGTAAATAGAAAAATACTTATCCGCCTAGGTGGCTAAAAAAATACTTATCCACCTAGGTGGATAGAAAAATACTTATCCACCTAGGTGGCTAGAAAATATACTTAGCCACCTAGCTGGCTAGAAATATACTTAGCCACCTAGCTGGCTAGAAAAATACTTATCCACCTAAGTGGCTAGAAAATATACGTAGTCACCTAGGTGGCTAGAAAAATATTTATCCACCTATTTGGATAGAAAAATACTTATCCACCTAGGTGGCTAAAAAATATACTTAGCCACCTAACTGGCTAGAAAAATGCTTATCCACCTAGGTGAATAGAAAAATGCTTATCCACCTAGGTGGCTAGAAAATATACGTAGTCATCTAGGTGACTAGAAAAATACTTATCCACCTAGGTGGCTAGAAAATATACCTAGCCACCTAGCGGGATAGAAAAATACTTATTCACCTAGATGACTAAAAAATATACTTAGCCACCCAGCTGGCTAGAAATATACTTAGCCACCTAGATGGCTAGAAAATATACTTAGCCACCAAGCTAGCTAGAAATATACTTAGCCACCTAACTGACTATAAAAATACTTATCCACCTAGGTGGCTAGAAAATATACGTAGTCACCTAGGTGGATAGAAAAATACTTATCTACCTAGGTGACTAGATAATATACTTAGCCACCTAGCTGGCTAGAAAAATGTTTATCCACCTAGGTGGATAGAAAAATACTTATCCACCTTGGTGGCTAGAAAATATACGTAGTCACCTAGGTGGCTAGAAAAATATTTATCCACCTAGGTGGATAGAAAAATACTTATCCACCTAGCTGGCTAGAAAAATACTTATCCACCTAGCTGGCTAGAAAATATACGTAGTCACCTAGGTCGCTAGAAAAATACTTATCCACCTAGGTGGCTAGAAAATATACTTAGCCACCTAGTTGGCTAGAAAAATGTTTATCCACCTAGGTGGCTAGAAAATATACATAGTCACCTAGGTGGCTAAAAAAATACTTATCCACCTAGGTAGATAGAAAAATACTTAGCCACCTAGCTGGCTAGAAAAATGTTTATCCACCTAGGTGGATAAAAAAATACTTATCCTCCTAGGTGGCTAGAAAATATACGTAGTCACCTAAGTGGTTAGAAAAATATCTATCCACCTAGGTGGATAGAAAAATACTTATCCACTTAGGTGGCTAGAAAATATACTTAGCCACCTAGCTGGCTAGAAAAATGCTTATCCACCTAGGTGGATAGAAAAATATTTATCCACCTAGGTGGCTAGAAAATATACGTAGTCACCTAGGTGGCTAGAAAAATACTTATCCACCTAGGTTGATAGAAAAATATACCTAGCCACCTAGCTGGATAGAAAATATACCTAGCTACCTAGCTGGATAGAAAAATACTTATGTACCCAGGTGGATAGAAAATATAACTATCTACCTAGGTGGCTAGAGAACATACTTAGGCACATAGGCGGTTATGAGAAAAGAATGACGTACGTGAGAAAAATCTTTCTCAATCCGCGTGAAGACGAAAACTTACGCAGCTCTCTCAACCGTTCATTTCATGAAAACCTTACAGGAACCGTAGGATTGTAACTTTTATAACTGCTACCATAAATCTATAAATAGTAGGCCCGTCCTCATTGTCAGAGATCCCGAAAATTCTGACACGAGACCTCTGTCGAAAATATTTCCAACTCTTCTAACAAAAGACTTTAGGGTATCTCCAAGATTCTGGCTATTCTTTTCTTCTTTTTTTTTTATTTTTTTTATTTTTTAAAAGTGGACGGGAGGAATAAGTTAGGATTAAGACTTTTAGGATAAGGGTTACGACGCTTACCTAAAAGAGATACGCTTAGGATAAGAGCTACTGCTCCTAAGTAGGATTTATGGTTGTTATTTGGGATTACGTGTTACGACTCATACCCAATCTCTTGCGTACTTAGAAATAGTTAAGCCACGTGGATATAACCTTGGGCATAACTCCTAGTACATTCGGATTGCAAACCGCGAATTCGATACTCATACGGGTAGCAATCACGAATCCGAAGAATAATTTCATACTATAATACCCAAAATATTCATCTATGATAATTAGAGTTTTCCTCACGGTTCGGATCATCACTCCCTCAAATGAGGGTTTGAACCTTAACCTCGAGATTGGAAATTATTTCACGGTGTGCTTGTTGACTTTTGTTCAAACGATCATAATGTGAGATCGTAACGAGATCTAACGGTGAATTTATCACATATTGATCATATTTTATTAATATGGTCAAATCCAATGGTAGAATCGTTGACTTTTGGTCAAACGATCATAATGTGAGATCGTAACGTGATCCAACGATGGATTTATCATATATTGACCAGATTTTATAAATTTGGTCAAATCTAACTGTAGAATCGTTGACTTTTAGTCAAACGATCATAATGTGAGATCGTAACAAGATCCAACAGTGGATTTATTACGTATTGACCAGATCTTATGAATCTAGTCAAATCTAACAGTGGAATCATTGACTTTTGGTCAAACGATCATAATGTGATATCGTAACAAGATCCAACGGTGAATTTATTACGTATTGACTAGATCTTATGAATTTGGTCAAATCCAACTGTAGAATTGTTGACTTTTAGTCAAACGATCATAGTGTGAGATCGTAACAAGATCCAATGGTGGATTTATTACGTATTTATCATATCTTATGAATTTGGTCAAATCTAATGGTGGAATTGTTGACTTTTGGTCAAACGATCATATTGTGAGATCATAACAAGATCCAACGGTAGATTTATTACGTATTGACCAGATCTTATGAATCTTATCAAATCTAACGGTAGAATCATTGACTTTTGGTCAAATGGTCATAATACAAGATCGTAATGAGATCCAACGGTGGACTTATTACTTCTTGATCAGATCTTATGAATTTGGTTAAATCCAATGGTGAAATCATTATAAAATCATCTATGATTATCAAATTTTAAGAAATTTGACGATATCTAACTCATAATTAGACACTATCAATGAAAGTGATAACTCTTTTGATAATCAGTTGCCCGAAGAATGGATTAGATATTCGAACTCATCTTTGAAACCAGAGAACAAGAATTCTTTTTAAGACTCGTCCACGAGTTTCTTGCTCCAGTAATGACTCGTGGTTTTCGAGCAAATGGAGCTGACTTTTGGAGGAGGGGTTCTCCGATCCGTCGTCCCTTATTTCATATTTCGCAAATCTCCGATAAAGATAGTCTGCTATGCATTTATCTCATGACGGATTGAAGATGTCGATGAAGGCTTAGAATTAGAATTTTAGTTTTGTTTTTTTCAGATATGTAATTGCGTTATTTTTTATTTAGTAGATTTTAATCAGAGGTATTCAATTTTGATGTAATTAACGGGGAATCGATTGCGATACCCGGAAGTGTAAGGTCTGCCATTTTAAATAAAACTCTCTCCTAGTGAGGGAAAATTTGTTATGATTTATTTGTGTTAAATTTATATCCTACGTAAATTTGTTGTTTACAAGAACAAATTCTCATTCTCTTGTCTCAAAGATGAATTCAAATACTAGATCCATATCTTTGATGGCTGGTCAGAAGTATTAGTATTTTTAATCGTAAGAGTACATGATCATTAATTAAGTATCATCAGTGTTACCTAGACATGTGGCACGAGTGGCACACCAATTTCTAAAAATTCCAATACGGCGGCACGACCTTAAGAAAAATAAGTTAAATAAATAGAGCATATATAGAAAAAAATTGAAGAGAAATCTTAGAAGCCAATTGAGTTATGTAACGAAAAGGAACATAGTATGTCATGAACCTAAATGAAAGTATACAATGAGCATTTTGATGGTATTATGCGGTATTTTCATACATTTTCAGAAGTTCTGTGTTGTTTAAGGAGTGTCCAAGTACCACCAAGTGTCGGCGTGGCAAAAATCCCGAAACTAGAAGTGTCAAGGTAACACTGAGTATCAACGAATTTCTTAGAATTTGATGAACCGTTATCTTATAATTTGGTCAGTATATGACAGATCTATGTTTGGATTGAGTCACAATCTTATGATTTAGCCATTTCGTGATGGTTCCACCATTAGATCGAACTATAATCCTATGATTTGGTTGATTGTTGAATTTGATTGAAACCTTGTGATTTGGCCAATTTACAATAAATTCACCATAGGATCGCGTTACGGTCTCATGATATGGTCAACTTATGAAAGGCCATCCGTTAGATTTGACCAAAATCCTTGCAGAGTAATACGATAATCTAATATTCGAATAACCGATTCTCAAGTAGAACAATAAATTTACACTAGCCCAAGGACACAACCAAATAAAGAAGAAAGATCAAAGACGAAGATATGTGAGAAGATAAATATAATTATCATTCAACAATGGACATTACAAGAAATAAAACTAACGCACTTAGCAAAATACCACCACTTGCACAAGAGATGAGATGTTTGATTTCTACTCATGCACAATGGTTAAAGAAAGGTTATATGGACTTAGACAATCAAGGAAAATACCCTACATGTGTATAGAGGTGTTAGGGTAGGTTTCTTGCGTATTCTCACAAGAGAATACAAAGATATAGATGGTTTTCTATGGGTGCAATGAAAACTTCTGAAAATGGAACTTTGGAAGATGAAATGAGATATGAAAAATGATGATAACTAATTGTGGCTTACGGGGAAGGGAATAGGTTGCATTGGACACAATGAAGTGTATGGGAAAATGAAAAGGTTGTATGGAGAAATATAAAAAAGCCTTCATGATGTTGTCAACATGGGTAAATGGAAAAGTTTAGTGGGAAGAAGTGACGAAGGAAAGAAAGGCAAGTGGCATCCAACATGTGCAAGTGGGGCCCATACAAAATTACAAGCATACTCACTACATCACTCAAAAAACAAAAAAAAAAAACTAAACTAATTCTAGAAAATACACTTCAAACATTTTAACAATCCTATAATTTGGTCAACTCATAATAAATTTACCATTCGATCCCTTTACAGTCTTATGATATGGTCAACTTATCAAAAGTCAACAAGTCAACTATTAGATTTGATCAAAACCTTGTGATGTGGTCAACTCATAATAAATTCACCGTTGGAACGCGTTACGGTTTCATGATATGATCAACTTATGAAAAATCGATAAGTCAACTATTACATTTGACCAAAATCTCGTGATGTGGTCAATTCATAATAAATCCATCATTGGAACGTATTATGGTCTCATAATATGGTCAACTTATAAAAAGTCATCAAATCAACCATTAATTTTGACCATAATCTTATGATTCGGTCAATGTATGAGAAAGTCAATGTTAATTTGACCATAATCTTGTGATTTGGTCAACGTATGACAAAGCAACATTAAGTTTGACCATAACCTTGTGAATTGGTTAATGTTGACCATGAAAAGTTGACCATCAGATCAGATCAAAATATCTTAAGAAATTTCCTATGTCAAGGTTAAGGTCCAAACCTTTAATTTAAGGGAGTGAAACCCGAACCGTGAGGGAAACTCCAATATTTAAAGTATGATTGTGATGGGCCAATTCGATGAGTTAATCACAGTCACATGATCTATGATTGATATGATGTAGTCTCTCCTAGGTCATGATGGTGACCATGTCCGATTTAACCTTCTCAATTCGTAGTTGCAACCATCAATACTCAAAAAGTCCACTTGCGATTGATAATCGTAACCCTCTGTAACATCCATAAATTTTTTCAAAACCATAGGTCCTAATTAGGTACGTGTTCATTAAGAAACGCTTCACCATTTCTGATTTTTCAAACGAGATCGTTTCGGGTCCGTTTGAGCTTCGTGTAAGGTTTTTGGACCAAGGCTCATACACCGTGGTGGTGTATTGGATTAACGCCGAATCTCGTGTAATCAATGGTTCTGGTGTGCAAGCTCCGCGCCGAACCGAAGATCTTTTTGGTGAAACATGAAACACCTTACTTAGGTGTATTTGTTTCACGCGGAAACAAATTCTATGGATACGAGCTAACAGCCAAATGGGTGTATGTGTTTAATAAGGGAACCGACCTTTAACTTATAAAAAGCAAGGCTTCCTTTAGAAGCCATTATCACACCGCAACATTCTTCGTGAAGAAACTTTGCATCGCCTTACAAAGGTTCCTCTCTCACAGATTCTGACCATTTGAAACCTTTGAGTCCAATATCTGTTAGATAGAGGAGCTTGAGGGAGGGTAGTTACGAGCAAGTGTGAACCAGCCATAGCTAGCATGTACTCCGAGAATTGAGAGGTTGAAGATCGATACGTGTTAACGTAGAGCTCGTTCGGAGATCTATCGCCATAGGAATCCGCAAGATTGACTCTGAAACCCCTTTCGATAAAAGTCATCGAAAGCCTTATAATCGACCTCAAAAGGTGAGCGTATTAGTATTTTAATATTGTATTAATGGTTTTTGAACTTAGAGTAGTTAGTATGTGTGAATGGAAGAGATTCGGGTTAGATTTGGGGAAAAGAGACCAAGGAGGATGAAGCTCGAAGGGCTATAGAATCTATCGAAATTTAACAATCGATTTTGACAGGACTGATATTCAAATTTTGTTTCTGAGGAAATCGAACGTTTGAAATTGAAATCGAACGATCGATTTTGAGAATCGATTGATCAATTTTGACACAGCTGATAAGCAAAATTTATGAAGGAATCAAACGATTGAATTGGGAAATCGATCAATCGATTTCCCCTGTTTCTGGCTGTTTTTAGTTTTTCCTTGGAAAAACTTTGAAAAGCTTTGAGCTATCTGTTTTCAACACTATTGACACATAGTACGATGTTAATGTGATCTAGGTTGAGCATGGGAGGTCGTATGTGAGGGCCATTGGATTGCTTTGAATGGCTCCGAATCCGAAATAGGGGAAACTCACTACCAATTGCATTTTTGACTTGAATTCATAGATATCGTGATGTAATCTGACTGCAATTGAACTATAGAACTTTCGTTTAATTACATTGAACTCTCTGAACTTTGAATTTCGTTTCCGTTTGAACTCTTTGAATTTAGAATGTCAATATGAAATTTTGAACCGTGAAGCCTTTGCTTTCCGAATTTTGAACCTTGAATCTGATATGCATATGAATCCGAACTATGAGTCTTTGCATATGAAATTTGAATCCAAATAAGGGTCTTAGCTTTGTGACTGAATTTAGAACTATGAATAAGGAGGTGAATCTGAGTTATGAGTCTGAATTTAGAACTTGGATGTCTGAATATGAACGTGAATTGAATACGAGCTTTGAGTCTGAAGTCGAATCTAAACGCGGAAATTGAGTAAGAATGAGAAATTGTAAATGTACTTTGAACGACAAAACACAGTGGAATAGTGGACTGGTACGACAGTTATCCGTACACATTGTACACAGTGCATGGCATTCATAGTGGACCTGTACGGCGGTTATCCGTACGCATTTCATAGCATACATAGTGGACTGATACGACGGTTATCCGTACACATTGTATAGCATACGTAAGTGAACATTGTGAGTGTAGTGAACACTGTGAGTGGAGTGAATACACTATGAGTGAACAATGGACATGGAATCATTGAATAGTGAATGATGGAATTGAACCCTGAACATTAAATTATTGAACAGTATATTGTGAATAAGAAAATACGAGCTTTTGTTTCTATCATAGAATATCTGCTCTGTTATCGCGTTTGTTCTGTCGTCGAATATCTGATCTGCTTCTGCTTTGAAACAGTGACTTCGAAGTTGAGAAGAATTCGAAGTTGCCTACTGGGGGGAGAAGCTCACTTGGATTGGAACAGTGACTTCTGAGATTTGAGCTTGGTATGTTATAGTTTCTGTAGATGATGGTTAGTCATCATCGATGGTTAATTTTAGTTCTTCCAATGATGTGTCTGTATTAGATTGTGTTGTGTCATTATACTGTAACTGCTTTAATTTCCGCAATGTGTGTGAATGTATCAAGTATTCTGTATCAGATTGTATTCTGCGATCTGGCGGTCCGAGTTTTCCCATTAGGTTAAAAGTAAAGACAAAAATATATCTCAAAAAAATTATGTTGGAAAAATTCGGGCTGTCACAGTTAGTATCAGAGATGTGGCAGTAGATTCTATCAGGACATAGGTGACCCAACTGTGACTCTGTCACAGTTGGTATCAGAGCTTAGGCTTTAGGTCTCATGGGGACTCAGAGCCATATCTTTAAGTTCAGGGATATGGCAGTAGGTTTGTCGGAGTCCGAGCTTTAGGTCTTATGGGAGACCTGAGGATATGATGATAGGTTCAAGGTTATCACTTTAGTTTTGTCCGAACATAGGGGACATAGGAAGGCTTAGATTATGTTTGATTATGATTAAGGCTTTAGATCGATCACTTCTGATGAAATTTTTATTTGATCATGACAGATCAGTATAGCTCCTCGTGTCAGAGGAGGTAGAGGCAGACCGAGGACGGTCTGCATGACAGATGTTCCTGAAGTGAGGGCTCATCGCGTGGTGTAGGAATCGCCACCAGTCCTCATACCATTCCGTTGGGAGGTAGTGACAGTGGTAGTGATAGACAACTGTTGGAGACCATGGCCAACACAATGACACAGCAGACGACATCCATGGCACAACAAGTCAAGCTAGGCAACAGCCTTTAGGATTTTCGAAATTTAGAAAGATGCATCCTCCGAACTTTTCGGGCCAAACCAATCCACTTGAGGCCGAGAAATGGTTGAATGAGATGGAGAAGATCTTTAGTGTACTTCCTTGCACTGAGGATGAGAAAGTGAGATGGGCAACCTTCAAACTGGATGGAGAGGTTGATCCTTGGTGGAAGGCAGCTCAGAGAGATAGGGTGCACGAAATCCCGAATGCACCATGGACTTGGGCCGAGTTTACTAAGAAGTTCAATGACGAGTACTTCCCCAACATAGTAAGAAATCAATGGGAAGTCCAGTTTATAGAATTGAAACAAGACCGGATGAGCTTGCGTGAGTACAAGGCTGAATTTACTAGGCTTTCAAGGGTTGCACCTCAACATGTGGCCACATATTTGATGAAGGCCAAGAAGTTTCAATGTGGCTTACGGCCTAACATCTAGGAGAGAGTCTCCCTATTTAAGCTAGGAACGTAGGCAGGGGTAATGGCCAAGGCCCTTATCGCCGAGGACATCGAGAAGGTGTATAAGAGGAGAGACCAACAAAATAGGAGTGAGGCAAGTCGAGCGCAATTTTATTCTTCTGAGTAGACAAGCACGGAACCGGTACTACTGATGTCAGCACCTATTCAGCCTGTTCGAACCGCCTACTCGAGACCATCCATACCTACGTCTTCGAGGCCTTTCCACCTTTCACACCCTACTATTGTTGCCGTGTCAGGGGTGCAGCAACCTTCACGCAGCACTTCATCAACATCGGTTGATTCCTACGCACGGTGGGGAGGACGACATAGGTCCGATGAATGTTGGTGGCATTGTTATGAAAATTGCCCGGGGCGGCCGCCCGAACGGTTCGGGCCCCCGGGCGCCCCGGTTTAGGCCTAGGCGGACTTCAGGGTGGACCGGATTTGGGGCGCCCGCCAGGCCAGCCGGGCGATGGCCAGAGGCGCCTCGGCCGCCTCGATCGCCAATCCCTAATTTTATTTTATTTTTTACCACCTTTGTTTTTCTTCTTTTTCCTCAGTGTTTTTCTTATTCTTAGTTTTTTTTTTTCTTCTTCCTCTGTTTTTCTCCTTTTTCAGTTTTTATGATCTTGCACAACACTTTTTTTGTTCTTCTTTTCTTTTTTTTCTTCCTCCTATTCTGGCAAGTGGCACAGATATATATATATATATACATAGCGGCCGCCCGGGCGCCACCCAGCGATTTCCGCCCAAACATCCCCCCGAACCCGCTCATCGATTTTAAGAACACTAGTTGGTGGGCTACGGGCGCATGCCTTAAATGTGGACAGGTTGGACATCGGAAAAGAGACTGTCCCAAAATATGGAACGAAACGGCTACTCAGAGGTCTCTTAACCCACAGTGATACTCAAATGACGACTCGGTCACAAACTCAAGAGTTAGGTTTACACCTTGTAGGTACTCAATGTCTTCGGTATGTTGTATGAACTTCATGAGAAAATGGACATCTTTGGTGTAAGTTAGTGAACAGTAGACTTTTGTGGTGGTTGTGATTAGTCTTGTGAATGAATGATTTAGCTTTCTTGTAAATAATGGTTTCGATTTCTTGTGATACTGGTTTAAATGTTGAGACAATCATTCGCAGGTGGTTGGTAACAACCAATTACTAAGATACACACCAAAAGTAACAGGATAAATTTTCGAGGACGAAAATTTCTATCAGGGGGGGTGAATGTAATGACCCTACTTTCAAGCATGTTGAATTGTATCCATACCTTTTCGAAATACGCAAGTAAATTTTCGAGGACGAAAATTCTTTAAGGTGGGAAGATTGTAACATCCCGAAAAAATTTCGAAACCATAGGTCCTGATTAGGTACGTGCTCATTAAGAAACGCTTCACCGTTTCTGATTTTTCAAACAAGATCATTTCGGGTCCATTTGAGCTTCGTGTAAGGTTTTTGGACCAAGGCTCATACACAGTGGTGGTGTATTAGCTTAAAGCCGAATCCCATGTAATCAATGGTTCTAGTGTGCAAGCTCCGCACCAAACCAAAGATCTTTTGGTGAAACATGAAACACCTTACTTAGGTGTATCCGTTTCACGTGGAAACAAATTCTATGGATAATAGCTAACACCCAAATGGATGTATATGTTTAATAAGGGTACCAGCCCGCTTAACTTATAGAAGGCAAGGCTTCCTTTAGAAGCCATTACCGGTTGCTAACCTTTGGGGCTTTGGGTTTCTAGAGAGAGAGAGCGAGAAAGAATAGAAAACTTCTACCCCTTCCTTGGATTTCGACCGCGAGATCGCATCGCAACGTTCTTCGCGAAGAAACTTTACACTGCTTTACAAAAGTTCCGCTCTCGCAGATTTCGACCATTTGAAACCTTTGAGTCTGATATTTGTTAGATAGAGGAGCTTGAGGGAGGGTAGTTACGAGCAAGTGTGAACCAGCCGTAGCTAGCTTGTACTCTGAGAATTGAGAGGGTGAAGATCGATACGTGTTAACGTAGAGCTCGTTCGGAGATCTATCGCCATAGGAATCCTCAAGATTGACTCCGAAACCCCTTTCGATAGAAGTCATCGGCAGCCTTGTAATTGACCTCAAAAGGTGAGCATATTAGTATTTTAATGTTGTATTAATGGTTTTTGAAATTAGAGTAGTTAGTATGTGCAAATAGAAAAGAATCGGATTAGATTTGGGGAAAAGAGACCAAGGAGGAAGAAGCCCGAAGGGCTACAGAATCTGTCGAAATCGAATGATCGATTTGGAAATCGATCAATCGATTTTTACCGGACTGATATTCAAATTTTGCTTATGAGGAAATCAAACGTTCGAAATTGAAATTGAACGTTCGAATTTGAAATCGAACGATCGATTTTGACACAGCTGATAAGCAAAATTTCTGAAGGAATCGAACGTTCGAATTGGAAATCGAACGATCGATTTCTCGTGTTTCTTGTTGTTTTCAGTTTTTCCTTGGAAAAACTTTGAAAAGCTTTTAGCTATCTATTTTCGACACTATTAACACAGTACGATGTTAATGTGATCTAGGTTGAGCATGGGAGGCCGTATGTGAGGACCATTGGATCGCTTTGAACCAAAGGATCAAAATTTCGGCCGAAATGAAGGAAATTTCAGTCCAAATTATCGGTTTCGGTCCTCACCGAAACGATAATTTGGACCGAAATTTCGATCATATTTTTGTATGGAATTGAAATTTCGGTTCAAATTTTCGATTTCGGTCCTCTCCGAAACCGAAATGAAACCCGAAATTTTGATCCTTGCTTTGAACGGCTCTGAATCCGAAGTAGGGGAAACTCACTACCAATTGTATTTTTTACTTGAATTCATAGATATCGTGATGTAATCTGACTGCAATTGAACTATGGAACTTTTGTTTAATTGCATTGAACTCTCTGAACTTTGAATTTCGTTTATGTTTGAACTCTTTGAATTTAGAATGTCAATCTAAAATTTTGAGCCATGAAGTCTTTGCTTTCCGAAATTTGAACCAAATCTGATATGCATGAGTCCAAACTATGAGCCTTTGCATATGAAATTTGAATCCGAATAAGGGTCTTAGCTTTGTGACTGAATTTCAAACTATGAATAAGGAGGTGAATCTGAGTTGAGTCTAAATCTGAATCAGAGTTGTAAATCTGAATCCGAACATGAACTTGGAAGTCTAAATATGAACGTGAAATGAATACAAGCTTTGAGTCTGAAGTCGAATCTAAACTTAGAAATTGAGTAAGAATGAGAAATTGTAAATGTACTTTGAACGACAAAACACAGTGGAATAGTGGACTGGTACGGCGGTTATCCATACACATTGTACACAGTGCATGACATACATAGTGGACCGGTATGGCGGTTATCCGTACGCATTTCATAGAATACATAGTGGACCGGTACGGCGGTTATCCGTACGCATTGCATAGCATACATAGGTGAACATTGTGAGTGTAGTGAACACTGTGAGTGGAGTGAATACACTGTGAGTGAACAATGGACATGGAATCATTGAATAGTGAATGATGGAATCTGAACCCTGAACATTAAATTATTGAATAGTATATTATGAATAAGAAAATACAAGCTTTTGTTTCTATCATAGAATATCTGCTTTGCTATCGCTTTTGTTCTGTCGTCGATTATCTGATCTGCTTCTACTTTGAACTCTGTCATCAATTCTATATATTGACATGATAATTTGTAATTGTGGTTGATATTTCTTCTACTGAACTTAGACTGTTAGCTCACCCCGACTATACGTCACAGGTATAGCTTCGGGACCCTGGACTTGAGAAGAATTCTTAATTGCCTACTGGGGGGAGAAGCTCACTTGAATTGGAGCAGTGACTTCTGAGATTTGAGCTTGGTATGTTATAGAGTTTCTGTAGGTGATGGTTAGTCATCATCGGTGGTTAATTTTAGTTCTTTCGATCATGTGTCTGTATTAGATTGTGTTCTGTCATTATACTGTAACTGTTTTGATTTCCGCAATGTGTGTGAATGTATCAAGTATTCTGTATCAGATTGCGTTCTATGATCTGGCGGTCCGAGTTTTCCCTTTCGGTTTAAAATAAATAAATAAATAAATATCTCAGGAAATTTAGGTTGGGAAAAATCCGGGTTGTCTCGCCCTCATATATAAGGGGCTTTAAGCATGGGTGTGTTATAACCCGAATTGTCTAAGTGTAACCCAAATAAATGAGGGTCTTAGGCATGGGTCCGGAATTGACCACATAACCTAAGTGTGACCCGAACATATGAAGGTCTTAGGCATGGGTCCGGAAGAGACCTACATAACTTAAGTGCGACCCAAATTGAGAAGACTTAGACATGGGCCCACACAATCTAAGTGTTAAGAGAGAATAACGGAGAGAGATGCCTTAGGCAAGATATCTCGGCAGAACTTCGACAGAGCTTTGAGGTAAAAATTTCGGATCCTTGCAAATGAGAAGGGGTTTGCTATTTATAGGCTTCAACGTAGCAGTTATCATTTGACGGTCTCTATCCGTCTTAGTCAAATCTACGGTGAAAAAGGGTAGGTCTCAAGATCCACGCAGATTGGTGAGAATGGTAGTTGTTTCTGCATGGGTGATGATAGTTGTCCTCTACGCGGCCTTCAAACCAATGAGATTTGAGGGACGTGGGATTAATCCCACGTGACCCTATAGATCTACGTTGTTTGTCATTTTTGGGTGTTCATGATGAATTTTGAGAACAAAATTCGTTGGAGGACCGGCTGTGAAGAAGCAACCTCTTATTATTTTAAGGTACACCCACGCAAGAGACTTGCATGGGTCATACTAGAGAGGGTGTGAGACTCATGCAAGTGGCCCCGCTTAGGCCAAGGATGAAAGAGTGTGAGACCCATGCAAGTGGCCCCGCCTAGGTCAAGGACGAGAGAGTGTGAAATCCATACAAGTGGCCCTGCCTAGGTCAATGATCAAAGAGTGTGAGACCCATGCAAGTGGCCCCGCCTAGGTCAAGGATGACAGTGTGAGACCCATGCAAGTGGCCCTACTTAGGTCCAGGATGAAAGAGTGTGAGACCCATGCGGGTGGATCCGTGTGGGTCAAGGATGAAAGAGAAAGAGAAAGAAAAATGAGAGGTAGATAGGGAATAGAAGAGATGGAGAGTGGGACCCACGCAGGTGGGTCTACGTGGGTCAGGGAACTAGAGAAAATAGGGAGACCCACGCAGGGTCACCTGCATGGGTTATCTGTTCCTCTTCTTTCTTTTCTCTTCTTCTTTCGTTTTTGTAAGTTTTATTGACACAAATTTTGTGTCTACAATGATGCAACATGCTGGAGGATGGTGTCCAACGCATGCGAAACATCCACAATAAGCATTAAAAACAGTAGACACGAGGCAGTATGCAGTCAATCTGGGAGCACACAACGAATCCGAAACGATATCCATCAGAAAACAACATGAAAAGCATCGGTCATCGCTGAAGTTGATTCTTCACCAGGCGTTAGTATAATGGTGACACAAAAAATCACCACAAAACCAGAAACGTGATGCTTGCCTTCCCGAGAAAACACCAAAACTCAGCCAATCCTTGACCAAACGACACGAAGGAAGTTGCTGGAGATGCTAGAAGACCAACCGACACAAGTCTGTAAGATCTTGGTGGCTTACACAGCCTGCACGAGAATCTGGGCCACAAACACAAAAAAGCTCAGATTTTCGAATGCCTCAAAGGTGTACTTGAAAATCCATTAAATAGCCTTCAAACAGATTCGGCCAAAGAGGCAAAAACGACCACCATAATCTTGAGAGTGCTTGCATCACTTGCTTAGAAGCAAAGATGATAAATATATGAAGAAGAAAGGATGTTACTAAGATGATAAATATATGAAGAAGAAAGGATGTTACTGTGGAAGGTCAAACAGGAAAACTTCGATGAGATGCCATCTTTGATCTTTTTGAATGAAGTTGTAGCACTTTTGAAGTTAAAATTTACTCAAGAAGTATATGAGTATAGGCATTTGTTTCACTTTTGAAGTTGAAATTTACTCAAGAAGTATATGAGTATTGGCATTTGTTTTAAGCCAAGTTAGACACAAAATCTTTTTTATACAAGATAACAGGTTGATTAATTTCAAGGGGTATATCCAACTCTATTTCCTTCTTTTTTATTAATCATTTTGTTAAGCATTTGGAGGGTCTCTGTCCTTGTGCTTGGTCATCCATTTGGAGGGTCTCTCTCCTTGTGCTTGGTCATCCATTTGGAGGGTTACTGCTTCGTCTAGGGCCGTCTTCTTCACCTGGTTCATTGCTAAAGGAAGTTTGGAAACTAGAGATCTGCTGCGTGAAAGAGTTATGGCGATACCTGGGGGCTGTGTGCTTTGTTTTCACAATAGAGAAACCTGGTACCACCTCATGTTGCACTGCCACATTTCAAGATCCATCTCAGAGGATCTCCTCACCCGCTTCAGTGTCATTTGGTGCTTTCCGGGCTCGTGTGAGGCATTCATTTCCTCTTGGATTCAGGGTCCCCCTTGTAGATGTGGACCTCACCTGTGAGCTCTTTCGCTTCTCGCTGGTTTCTGCTAAATTTGGATGAAGCGTAATTCCTGCCTCTTCAGGCGACAAAGAAGGCCTGCCTCTATTATCCTTCAGAAGATCTGCGATTTTTCCATTGCTTGGGCTCTTGCTCTATCATTTTGAAGGACTGAGCGTCCTATATTGATCAGGGTTGATTTGAGGGTTTTATTTCGTCCTTCTGGTGAATGGGTGATGACAGCTCATTGTTGCGGTTGGCCCTTGACCATCGGATTCCTGTTTTTGGTTGCCTTGTTTCTCTGTTTTCGTGCTTTTCACTTCTTTGTCTTTTGCTTAGTGCCTTGCTAAGAGAGCTGTGTTTTTTGTTTTCTTTTTTAATTGGTGGATCGAATCTCCTCCTTTACTGATTAAAAAAAATAATTATATGTAACTCAGTCAAATAAATAAAAGATGACTATTTTTTTATCATTCCTTTTCTGAAAGTACGTAAATGCATTTGTGCTAGAAATTTAGCGAATGGCACCCATTCCACAGACTAAATGTATACCTTGGTATGTGATTGAAATGACATGTTTTCTCCTCTATCAACAGGTACTGTTCTTCTTGTGAGAACTTGACTATTGACCATGTTTTGCCAATTTCACGAGGTGGGGAATGGAAATGGGAAAATCTGGTATGTCTGGTTGCTCCCCTTCGCACTCTGGTTCCAAATCTTCTTACATTTGCACATGAGTGATTCTTATCTGAAGCTTAGAGAAGGCCATATCCATATTTATGGATGAGTGTCGTAAGGTACAAGTATAATTTCATAATAGTAATAATTATGAAAATAAAAATAAATTACGCTACGTGTAGCATACTACGTAAACAAATGTGATGCAATTATCAGTGGACCCAGATGAAAAAATATAATAACCAAAAAATTTTCTCCAAATATCATTGGTTAACTATTAAAATTTTTGAAAAACTACACTTGTTTTTTAGTATATGCTGAAGAAACTAAAACAACCCTAATAATTAGCCCCATAACTCATGACCATCGTAACCTACAAAACTTATAAATATAAGGGAATGGTTCTGCTCACTCCCTTACTCCCTTTCAGAAACGGTAAATGTTTATTATTCACATTTTGTGGGTGGAATTTTGTCAAAATGTGACGTTTACCGATCTCTAGGCTGAACAATTTTCAAAGGATCTATACCAACTATGGCTAGCCTCTTATCAGTCCATATTTGGTTAATGGGCCAAGAAATTTCATTCATGTAGTCCCCAAGAATTTTGCTGCGGATCACCACCTCCACATCCCTGTGGAGAATGTCCGTCTTATGGAACAGGCCTTATTCATCAAAATATAATAACTTAGCTACATGTACCTGAAAGCTTACGTAAAGAAAAAATCCATCAGGGATCATCAGATAAGTAAAAATTCTTATTGCTTAATCAACATGAAAAGACACAAAGACACACTCGACACATTTGTATTTGTTCCATTACAATAAATATCTCATACCATCAATCACTTTTTCTTCCCAGCTTCTTATTGAAAGTGTTAAACTCTACAATATTACTGTTTATTCCAGGTTACAGCTTGTTGGAATTGCAATTCAAGAAAAGGTTACAAAACTTTGGAGGAAGCAAATATGAAGCTGATCAAGGTCCCAAAGGTTTCTCTCTGCCACATATATCTATATTAATCCAGTTCTTTCTTATATAAATAAGCTACAGTTCGCACTTTTCTCACTTGCATGGCACCAGAGTAAACACATTGCTTTAGAATTCGGGGGAAAGAGGAATGCCACAGATCTCAAGACTGAACAATTTATTTATTCAGTCCTAAAACCTGATGAAAGTCACAATTTTCATAGGATTTTGCAGATAAAATGTGTGACCAATGTTTTGGAAAAGGACCAACTCTGATGCCCCTTTAATCGTATATGAAAAGTAGAAAGAAGAAGTGAACATGATATCTGGTTCTCTTTTGTTTCTTTGTCGTATCCGCCGTTTAAAAATCAATTATCTTGTAGCTGTCCATGCACTAATTTTTATACTTGTTGATCTTGTAGGTGCCAAGAGATGTCGACATACTTGCCATACCCCTCACAGTTGCAGCAATAAAGATGTTGAGGAAGAGAAAAGGCATGCCCTACGAGTGGTGCCAATACCTATCAAAGTCATTATCAGAGCCATAACATTAATCATGGATGCCTGTATATCTCCTGTGGGCCTCATTGATCTTACACAGCTTCAAAAAGTTTGTAATGTCACTTTTCCGAATATATTATGGAATGTGTTTAAATTCATCATGTTGGATCATACATATACTAAAATTTCATGTATGTAAATTATTTATCTTATAATACTGTAGTGGTCCTGTATCTATTCTGCAACTTGCAACCATGAGTTTGTAGATTGAATCCCAACTTATTAAAGAAAAAAAGTGCGTTCTCCCAAAGTTTGTTGCAGTATACTGAAATCACTTAGGTGCCCAAAATTTATTCACTGTTTTTTCTCATGATTCTTTTTTTTATCAGCAAAGAGAAAATATTAAAATTAGAAGCAGCACAAAACATAGCAGTAGTAAGGAACTACCAAAACTAGATACAAAACAAAACATAACGCAAAGTTAGAACCCTTGCATCAGGGATCAGAATCCATCAAACACCCACTGAGGATCACGGAAGAGGCAGGGGAGGAAAGGAGGAAGAGGCTAAAGTTCAGGGGGAGGAGTTCTAGGGAAAGGTTGGTTAGGGTGGCCATTCACGGAGAGGGAGGGGTGGAGGTCTGGGCTTTTATCTCCAGTCGCCATGGTGCAATTGGAAATTAGGTCTATCACAGTCCCGAGGACAGAGAGGGATGGTCTAGCTTTCCTTTGGAAAACCATTCTTTTGAGCCAAATTGCCCACATAACTGCATACGGCACAAAGTTCCACAACTATTGATATGTATCAATAGGGGAGCATCCCATCTACAGTTGAAGTACTGTAGAAACCGAAGTAGGTAAAACCCACTGAATGCCAAAAGCCTGCAGCAACGCTCTGCTGCACAGACCCTTGGGAAAGTTGTAATGAGTTAACGTATGAGGGACGGACTCCCCGATAGCCATGCAAAGGAGACACTTGTTCCGGATTCTCAGCCCGCTCTTTCTCCAGTGATCCCTCGTGAGGATCCTACCCCAGGCAGCAGACCAAGTGAAAAAATTAATTTTTGGTGGAACTTTCGCCTTCCAATATTTAACCCACTTAGGCGTATCGGAGTGGGTGATTTTGTATTTGAGGTGGTGCCTATAGCAAGAGGCCACAATGAATTTTCCTTTCACGCTTTTGGTCCACACTCTCGTGTCCGCTGTCATTCGGGTTAGCCAAGTGAAGTAACGGGAAAATGGAGACAAACTCGTCGATCTCCTCATCTTTAAGCATTCTACGTGTGGCCATGTTCCAAACCCGTTTCCCTTTGATTAACTCGACATATAAATCGATCGTATCATTGGGAACCGCCGCAATTCTGAAAATGCGGGGAAAAGCAGCCACTAGGGCCCTATCTCTTAGCCAACAATCATGCCAAAAGTTGATCTTATACCTGTCCCCCCCACGAGAAACTAAGGCACTGCTGATAATCTTCCCTAGCCGGCAGCAAACCTTTATACCATCCGGAACCATTGCGTGTCGTCGTGTCCATAGACCACTCATTGAGAGACTCGCCATACTTTTCGGATACTGTTTTCCGCCAGATTTTGTTTCTTTCAGAAGCCTCACAGAACCTCCATAACCATTTCCCGAGGAGAGCTTGATTCACCTGCTTAATTCTTCGGATACCCAGCCCTCCCTTTATTTTACTAGTGCAACAGTCACTCCAATTGACAAGGTGTAGCTTCCCTGTAGGCCCAGCTCCTTCCCACAAGAAGTCTCTGGTCAATTTTTCGAGGGTTGCAATGACAGCGGCCAGGGCAGAATATAAAGATAAAAAGAAATTCGGGAGTGAGGGCAAAGTGAACTTAAGGAGGGCCAATCTTCCCTCAATGTTGAGCAGCTTACTCTTCCATTTGACGAGCTTTTTTTGGAATCTAAGGATGACCGGTTCCCAGTGGAAAGCTTTTAGTTTGCCCACCCCAAGCGGCAGACCAAGATATCTGAACAGTAGTCTTAGACCGCCATAAGGGTTGACCTTGTATTTACACCAATGGCCTTTGATCTGTGAAAATTCACTTTTTCAGAGCGGTCCTTTGAGCATCAGCTATTTCCGACAAAGTCTAGGCCATGGATGGTGGCCCTATAGAAATCCGGGTTTGAATAAACGTTTTGGTAATAAGATAGAAGGAAGGAAGCATCCCCGACTCTCAGTTGGTTAATAGTATTCCGGCCCCTTCTACCGTTGGCCACCTGGTGAAAAAATTGGGCATAGCCATCTCCCTGCCGAAGCTTGTGCATTAGACTTCTGCCTCCACATGTGTATTAGACTTCAGCCTCCACATGATTTCCTCCTCGGTCAATATATACGGTTGAAAGCTATCTTTAAACCGAGTCTAATATCCTTCTCATCGGAGAGCGGCCTATCCTCCTCGATGAGATGGTCCTTAATCGCAAAGATGTTTCCAAAAACCTCTCTATTCCACTGCTTGGTTTTATCCTTGAGCAATTTAAACTTGACCGTGAGAAACCTACCGTCCGTTCCATGAACACCCGTCTCATTCCACCAAACTCGGACTCTACTGCGAAAGTCCTCATTAAAAAACCAAACATTTTCGAACCGAAAAGGGTGTGGCCCGAGATACCTTCACATTTAATACTCAGCATAATCGGTTTGTGATCCGAAACCATGGTGGGCCAAGCATCCACTATTGTCTCTGGGAAGTCCTCTATCCAAACATGGTTGTAAAGAAATTTGTTGAGTTGGCAAAAAGTAGGGCGTAAATTATTTTGTCATAATCATGATCTAACCTAAGAATGCTCCTAACATATGTTAGAATGCCAATTAGAATAGGTGTGACAAAACTGCTGTCACTATCGGATGGTCACGGACATCCGTGAGTAATTCACGAACGTCCGTACCCCAACAATATAAAAAGGGATTTCAGTTTCGGGAAGATATAACTTCCGGGAAAAACTTCTAACTTTCGAAAATCTCTTCCGAATTCCTGATTTTCCTTCTCTTTGAGATATCTTAGGTGTCTTCCGAATTGATTAAAATCTCAAAGAATCCTTTGCCTCTGCGATATGAGGTTGATCTTAGAGTTTCAAAGTAGTAGTTGGCTCATGCGATTCGAGTGGACAATCGTAAGAGACGACGGTTGACAGCGATAGCATTATACTATGAAAAGGATGATCTTGAGATGCGATCGTTGTTGGTGAGAAGAGTGATAGGACATTTCATTCTTAAAGCACTGTAAGAATTTAATATTTTTCATAGTGGATTGTTTGCCTTGGATCTGAGATAAATCTCGTGGTTTTAACCTGTGATAGAGTTTTCCACGTAAAAATCGTTTATGTTCATTTTGTGGGTGTAATTGTTTCTCTTTATTATTCACATTATTGTATCGCTTCTAAGATCATTGATTACCCTAAAATTTCAATTGGTATCAGAGCCTAGGTCACTTGGATTGATTCTCACGAATCGAGTGTCATGGCAAACTCGGGATATCATGATCTTCTTAGAGAATGTGCATTTACAATTAGACTCCTCTATTTGATGGTTCTAACTATCCTTACTGGAAAGCAAGGATGAGAGCTTTTCTAAGCTCTATGGATCCTCGCATCTAGTATGCTATTGAGGATGGTTGGTCTCCACCTACTACGACCTCCGTACTCGATAACATACCTAATACGACAACTAAACCTAGATCCTTGTGGATTGATCAGGAATTTGATAACTTTGGCTATAACTACAAGGCTCTCAATGTCTTATTTGGGGCCATGACTGCTTCCGAGTTCTGCTGGATCAGTACATGCACTATAGCTAAGGATGCATGAAAAATTCTTGAGACAACATATGAAAGGACCCCTCAAGTGAAGATTTTTAAACTTCATATGCTCACATCTCAATTTCAAAATCTTCGCATGAAAGAGGCTGAAAAATTTTCTAACTTTTATATTCTTCTTAATGATATTGTCAACGGTTCCTTTAATTTAGGTGAACCAATTTCTAACACAAAAAATGTGAGAAAAATTTTAAGATCTTCACCTAAACGATTCAGATCTAAAGTCAATGCCATTGTTGAATTTAAAGATGTTGACAACTTAAACTTGGACGAACTAGTTGGTTCTTTACAAATCTATGAGTATGAAATACAAGACATTCATGGTAGTAAAAGTGTTGCCTTTAAATCATCCAAGGATGATTCTAAATCTAACATTGATTCTGACAAATCAGAAGAACTTGCTCTTTTGGTTAAAAAAATTCAAGAAGTTCTATAACAATAAGAAACAACTTTTCAAAGAACCAAGAAGTTGGAAAATTTTAAATCATTTGAGAAGAAACCACAAAAAGAATCATCGGACACTTTTTAATGTTACAAGTGTCGTGGTTATGAACATTTTGCTGTGGAATGCCCTAATCGAAAAAAGGATAAGGGAAAGTCCAAAGTATTGGTTGCCACACATGAAACTGAAATGCAAAATGAGTCATCATCTGATGAATCTGAACAAGCCTCACATGGCTTTAGAGCCTTTGTGGCCTCGATTGTTGAGTCTGATACTCCTCAATCTAAAAGTTTTTCTATCAACGAGATTGAATCTTTTATTTTTTCATCCTCTTACTCCGAAAATGATGGTGATATTCTTGATATGACTAATGCCTATAGTGAGCTGTATCAAGAATCTTTAGAACTCACCAAAGAAAAATCAAGATTATTCAAGGAAGTTTTTGACTTGAAAAATACAACAAATAATTTTAACTCTCAACTCGAAACCCACATTCAAGAGAAAATTTCCCTTGACAATTCTTGTAAATCTCTTGAGGACAAAGTGAGGTTTCTAAACTCTGAATTTATGGAACAAGAAAATAAAATCAATTCTCTCACTTTAATTAATGAAAATTTAAAAAGTGAAGTTGGTTCCATTACCATCAAATATTCAAACTTTTGCAATGGAAACGAGAAATTTGATAAACTTCTAAGGGTTGGTCAAAAAACTTCTGATAAATCAGGAATTGGGTACAGTCACTCATCTACCCAAAAGTCAAAACTTGAGACCAGTCATGCTCCTAAATTTGTACAGGAAACCAAAAAAACTCAAGTGATTTCTAAATCAATTCTAAAAAACTGTGTCAAAACCACGAACGTCTGTGGTGTGTGATTGCAATAATTGCTCTTAACGAGGTTTGAGGCAGTTGCATTAACTGCACTTAACAGATATAAGGACGGTTGTCCATGTAATGCTACGAACGTCCGAGATACCCAAAACTGTGAGGACTGAAAATCACGGACGTTCGTGGGGTTTCAATGGACGTCCATCCATTTTTATTTTTTTTAAATGTCGGGCAGTTACTTTTAACTCATTTTGACCGAATTTTTAACCATCTTCATCGAAAAAAATTTTACTCCATTTTTACTGTGCTTGATCTTTCACCATGCCACTCCGACGTAAAAACTCAAGAAAATATTCGGCTACAGCATCTGCATCAGGTTTGGGACCACCTCCTTCAACTATTCAACATTTTCCGATTCCCGTGCATAAAGAAAGATTTAATCGATTCTTCGCTACGCGATCTTTGATTGTTGAACGTGTTGCTCTCGAACAATTTCTACGCGATCACAATCTATTCTCCATGTTCAAGAGTCAAGGCTAGCTTTCTTTTTTCTCTCTCTCCGATCCGGCGTACACCGATGTGGTTCGGTGCTTCTACGTGAATTTGATCAACAGTCACATCATCGAGAATCAGATAGAAAGCTACGTCATCTCGTATGTATTAGGTACTAAAATCCGTATCTCCCCTATTCATATTTCAGAAGTACTTGGTATTCCTTTAAATACGGATGGGTATAGTTTTTCAGTCGAAGAGAGTGAAATATATTCTCTTTTTCAACCATCTATTGTTTATGATTTCATCTGTGATGTACCTGACCGTCCAACTGGTGTCGCGCTTCATTACTCGTCACTTAAACTACCCTTCCAATAGCTTCGTCATATACTTTTTGCCACACTTACGCCACGAGCAAGAAATAAAGATCAGGTTCGATGGGAAATGGTCTATCTGATGTTCCTACTTGAAAAGGAACATCCTCTGTGTATATTGACAATTATTTTTGAGATGATCTCCCGTCTTATGCGTGACGAAACATCCAAGATGCCTCTACTCTTTCCTATCATCATCAGAAAGGTTGTTGCTTATCAGATGACTCTTCCTCCTTTTCTAGCAACCACTCGAGTGATGGATCTGCTTGGAAAACTAACAAAAATAAGGAAAAGAGTACGGATTGATCTAGATGACATCGAGTTCATTGACGAAAGTTCATACGATGAGGATGCTGGAGTAGATGCCAAGGGAGATGTTGGTTCTTGTGACATTCTAGTTCATCCATTTCCAGGTCCGGAGGGGTAATACTACGATCAACGTTTTGATTGTATCGATTATGATATTCAGAACCTAGCAACTCGGGTTGAGAATGGATTTAATTTGTACGGGGAGCAGCTGTCATCTCTCCAAATGACCATGGTCGATGGGTTTGTTGCAATGATGAATCGTTTTGATTCCATCTTTCCTCCTCATGGTGCTCACTTTCCGCCACCTCAGTGATTGCGTGGTTGATTGCTTTTAGTGGTTGATTGTTTAGATGTTAGATGACTTCTTTGTTTTTGTGACTATGTTTAGTATTTTGTTCAAGAACTTTATGTAAATGTGTGATGTGGTAGATGCGTTTAAATGTGTTTTGTTGATAGTTGGTTTCTGACTAATTCACAAACATCTCTTTGTAATTTTGATTTCGAATTGTTCAAATCTTTATATCATTTGGTTTGTGAATGTGGTCTTATTAATTCATGAATGCTTGATCATTTTATTCCCATTATCACATTATGACAAAAAGGAGGAGATTGGTTAGTATGATTATATTTGTTTATTTTATGGTTGGTATGATGATCTTTGGTTTATGATTATATTTGTTTATTTTATTGTTGGTATGATGATCTTTAGTTATTTTTTTATTATTCTCTGCCACACTTGATCTTTTGTTTTTATTATTTCAGGTAGCAGGAAATGTTGAAAATGTCCCAATGTTTTATTATACAAGTTTAGTTAATCTACTTGGCAAATTAGTTAAGGGGGCAAATAGAGTTGTAATTTTTACATTACATGCTAGATTGATGTATAGGATTTAGATGAGAGCTAATATGATGTAATTTTTATTTCGTTGAATCCTTGTAAGCTAAGTTTTTTCATGATTGTGACAAAATGAGAGATTGTAAGTTATTATGTCATAATCATGATCTAACCTAGGAATGCTCTCAATATATGTTAGAATGCCAACTAGAATAGGTGTGACAAAACTGTTGTCACTGTCGGGTGGACGGACGTCCATGCCTGTACTCACGGACATCCATGAGTAATTCACAAACGTCCTTACCCGACAGTATAAAAAGGGATTTCAGTTTCGAGAAGATCTAACTTTCGGAGAAAATTTCTAACTTTCGAAAATCTCTTCCAAATTCCTGATTTCCCTTCTCTTTGAGATATCTTAGGTGTATTCCAAATTAATTAAAATCTCAAAGAATCCTTTACCTCTGTGATCTGAGGTTGATCATGGAATTTCAAAGTAGTAGTTGGCTCGTATGATTCGAGTGGACCATCGTAAGAGACGACAGTTGACGGCGATAGCATTACATTATGAAAAGGATGATCGTGAGACGTGATCGTTGTTGGTGAGAAGAGTGATAGGGCATTTCATTCTTAAAGCACTGTAAGAATTTAATTTTTTCATAGTGGATTATTTGCCTTGGATCTGAGATAGATCCCGTGATTTTTACTTGTGATAAGATTTTTCACGTAAAAATCATTTGTATTCATTTTGTGGGTGTAATTGTTTCTTTTTATTATTCACATTATTGTATCGCTTGTAAGATCATTTATTACCCTGAAATTTCATAGGGAGCTCTTGGCCATTAGTCAGGCGTATTGTCCCCCTCTCATTTCGACATCTCGCAAGCTACATCCAAAAACAAAATTTTAGAATTTTCCAGCCTCTTTACTATCAACCGGTCCACCATTTTTTTCAAGAGGAGAGCAGCACATTAAAATCACCCTTAATCAAGGATCAAATTTTCGGTCCAAATATGTATGGGATTCATATTTTCGGTCAAATTATCGATCGAAATTTTGGTTTTCGGCAGAAATTTCGGTCCAAATTTTCGGTTTCGGTCCCCTCCGAAACCGAAATGAAAACTGAAATTTTGATCCTTGCCCTTGATACACCATCCATGATGCAAAGACTACGCTTAACTCGAAGAAGTCCTCTCTTTCCCCACTATCATTGGGGCCTTACACCCCTGTAAAAACCCCGAGTGAACCGTTGAGCATGTTCCCGAGAAGAGCTGAGATCGAATACTCTGCAGAATCCCCATCCAATTTCTAAAAAATCTTATTATTCCAAGTTAGTAGGACTCCCCACGCGGTGCCCTGGGCATCAACACAATCCCAAGCCCAGTCACCTCTTCCTAAAATAGATTTCACCTTAGCATCGGTAACCTCACTCCATTTGGTTTCTTGAAGCGTAACCTTATCGGGCTTTATCTGCTTGATCATAGCCTTGACGACGACCATCTTGTCCTTGTGGCCGAGCCTTAGGACATTCCAAGAAAGAAAGAGCATCGGCATGGAGAGTAAACCCAGAAACCGGAAGCAAGGAACTCCATCAAGGAATTCACACCTCATCAGCCCGATTGATCTCACACGTTTGTTTCTTCGTACATTTCGCCAATTGGTAGTACTTGAAGCCCAATTTGAGTTTATTCCCTTCCATCTTGGTCACTACCTTGATCCTCTCTTGTCTTCCTCCTTTGAACATGAATTTGGTAAAAAATTCCAATAAGCTTCTCGGATCCGAAAAGATCATTCCTAAGGCTTTCTCGACTTCCAGATCATTTTGCGCTCGTCTGTACTCACTATCCAGCAAGGTGTAACGGAAGGTAGGTGGGGTTATTGGGAAGCGGCGGTGGATCGACATAATAGGTGGTTCAAGCACAGGGATATTAGGGTCACTGTTGATCTCAGTGGGCGAGAGATTAGTATCCACATATCTACAATTAGAAACATACCCACAAGCATTAGTGACACATCATGGCCCAATGGGCGTAAAAGAAAAGGGAAAAGAGACAGTAGTATGAGGCAGTTTTGAGGGAGGGGGTCTTGGGCCAAAGTATTCCCCCAATCCAAAATACTCAAAACTATCGGATCCATGGGGAAGGCCCAGTACCCACTAGCTAGGGTCTAGAGGAGAGGCGTCACGAGTTTCATTATGAGGCGGCGCGTGTTTAGAAGATACAACAACATTGGGTAGTGGTGGTGTTATGCTATCGCCACATGTGTCACATAAAATTAGGGACGGGCAGAGCACAGGCACAACAGGAGAGGTAGTTGAAGTACACGAGCGTAGCCGCGAGCTGGCACAGCTGTTGTCTAAACTGGCGTCAGTAGACCGGGTGGCATCCTTAATAGCCGCGAGCTGGCACAGCTGTTGTCTAAACTGGCGTCAGTAGACCGGGTGGCATCCTTAATAGCCGCGAGCTGGAACAGTAGACCGGGTGGCATCCTTAATAGCCGCGAGCTGGAACAGTAGACCGGGTGGCATCCTTAATAGCCGCGAGCTGGCACAGCTGTTGTCTAAACTGGCGTCAGTAGACCGGGTGGCATCCTTAATAGCCCCATCAACACCAACAGAGGAAAAGTCGATTTTGGCTTTATCTCCACCAGCGTCAACTTCAGAAAGAGGGGATATTCTCCCACGTGCTTTGTCTTGGGGTGCATGAAAGGTCCCTTCGTAATCACAGAGCCCCGCTCCCCTCCATCGGATGTAAATCTACCAGGTCAACGGGTTAATGATTAAAAAGGCCACGTCGTAAGCAAGCGGAAGAGACTGCTAGACTTTCCATGCCAAAACTGAAGAACAAGTGGAATTCGAGACATGAGAGATTGAGTCCCCATCCCGCGTAGCTGAAGGTATAATTAAACCCTCATCGATTGTTGAAAATCCCCATGAACAATCTAAACCATCAAATCACATTCCATTATTGGTATAAAACTGCGTCTCCTTCATCCTTCCAAGTTTGAAAATAGAGCTGTTATCACCTTCCAAAGTAGCCTTCCCTTTGGCCTTGTTCGGGTGTTTCCCCAATTTTCTCATAAAAGCTTTGATTCCTGACAAGTCAGTTTCCTGTAGATTCCTGGCCAACTCTAATTCCTGGCTTTCCCTAGGTGTGTTCTTTTAGGTATCAGAAATGCTCTGATTCCTGACTTTTCCTAGAAACAAAGGATTTCCTGTGTTCTTGTAATTTTCTAGAAAAGTACAGAATCAGTCTAGTTTAGGAACATCGTATGACTGTAGGAATGATCCAAGAGCACTGAATACTGTGTCGTATATATTCGAAGGTCATTTTTAGTCGATGCACGATCCATAGACTATTGAATACTTCCATCGATGCAATTGTGCAAAATTGATTCGTACAACTATAGTACACGATCACCTATCATAATAACACCATCAAGTCATTAGTACGAAGAAGGAAAGTACATACTACATTAGCCCATAAAGGGCAAAGGTGGCTTAACTGAAAAGGCAACTACAAAATGAAAAATAAAAAGGAGGCACAGGAAAAGTGGCATATAACCCCAAAGATGACTACGAGGTTTCGTCGTTGTCACCCCCCTCCTTGAAAGAGTATGAGGCAGTCTTCGCATGTATGTGGGAGCTACTCTCGTCGTCCGAACTATCATCGCGATGTCGTTGCATGGGAGGTATCCAATCGGAGTCCTACTCATCCTTCGACTCCATCCTGGTCTCTAGAGTATTGTCCTCTGAGTTCAAACTTAGAAGCACTGAGTTATTTGCAATGTCTGGTGGTCAAATAATCTGAGGCACCGGTCACACAGGTGGTGCCCGCTAAGGCAATCGGCCCAATTGGGTGGCGAGCAGGTTGGATGGGTTTTGGAAAGGGCCTCGAATTTTT
Source organism: Chloranthus sessilifolius (assembly GCA_021018995.1). Taxonomy (NCBI): domain Eukaryota; kingdom Viridiplantae; phylum Streptophyta; class Magnoliopsida; order Chloranthales; family Chloranthaceae; genus Chloranthus; species Chloranthus sessilifolius. The sequence continues at coordinate 147,065,902 of CM037584.1, read as the reverse complement.
GGTGCCCTGACTCGATAGAGATGTCCAAAAGGCGCAAGTGGAAATGGATGATGTTGTGGTAGTCGATACGTCTGTGGTCCCCGATATGGAGGATCTAAGTCTATTACTTCGATCCTTTGCCTCGCTGGAGACGCAAGTGCTAATGATGAAGACCTTGTGCGTGATTGCAATGAGCCCGGAGTTCCCGACATGGATGGCAATAATTTATAATTTATAACATTGGTACTGTATTATTTAAAACTTCAGTTGTAGTAATCGATAAAAAAGTTGTAAAAAAAAATCATGAAGCACCTCATTTAATATTTGAATGGTAGATTAATTACATCCTTTGAAATACATACACAATCAAAAGAGATACAATAAAAAGAATAGCAATTCGTGAAAAAAATCCACAGACACATTGTGCATACACACTCTCAGTCTGACTTCTAAATACTACCCGAGGAATGACCGATTATTAGAAAAAATGGGGTGCTTCTCCAATTGTCATGATTGGCACTTGGGAAAGACGAGGGTTGGTATATAAGAATAGAGTCTTCTACTATATGGTGGCGTTGGTTAATGGGATGATTATATGAGGGGGTGTTTTGAAAACTTTGAAATGTGTTAACCGCCTCATCATACGTTCGGAATGAGCGATGATAAGCTCCCGAGAACATTGTTACTTCTCGTGAGCATTCCTCCCATGTTCAATAAACACCCGGTCTCCTATCAATAAAAGCAACATAGTATTTACCCATTACATTTGAGAAGATATATTAAAAGTTCAATGTCAGCATAAATTTAATTTGAAGAACAGGAATTCGTAGTAAAAGAGTCATCAGTGAAATGATACTAATGAATATTATTCTATGAAATGAACTCAATTAGATTGTGCATTCCACATTCTATTTGCTATATCATCGCGAAAGGCGTTCATCCACTCATGATTCACAAGAGTTTGAGTGCTATGAACGTCCGGGTCTTCTACTTCCACAGACCTATCATTCGATGACACTATTCGATCAGGCCATTCGTAAAAGAATGGATCCTCACGATCGTAAGTCCTTATGTAATTGTGTAAGACACAATATGTAACAACTATCTTATTTTGCGTTTGCATAGGAAACTTCATTTGCACTTGGAGAATTGGAAAGCGTTCTTTAAGTACCCCAAATGTCTGTTCTATGACATTTCACAGTGACATCTGTCGCTTATTAAATAGTTTTTGGGGAGTCGTTGAAGGGTTTAAAGTGTTAAATTCTTTAAGATGGTATCGCACGTATAATAACCTGAAATTTTCGAAAAAGTTGAATCGTTGACCCTGACGAATTTGCGACCTTTTGATTGATTTAACCCGAGTCAAATATTTGACCTAGGTATCGTGGCCTCAAATCTCACTTGTTATAATTGGGGGTATGTGCCAAGCACATTAAGTCCCAACTCGTACCCTATGTAGAGTGTATGTGCATTTGTGCATATTGCACATGAACCCGAGCCCAATAACATAACCCGTCACGTGGCACCCAACCAAGTGTACGTATTCGCCAAGGCACGCAACACCACCTTGGAACTTTCGAAATAATTAAATTAGAAGAATATATTTTGTGTGATAAGTGTGTGCGATTATTTGAGCCGACTAGTTGGGCCAACTATTTGGACCGACTTTGAGCCTTAATTAGGACCTTTAGATAAGCAACATCTCGACTTTCCGAACACCCGTACTCCTGACTAGGTGTACATGTTGGCCATAAGGATTTAATTTAAGACCCTTGGATATAAAGCTAAAATGTCGTTTCGGTGTGTACGCTTCACACCGAAACAACCCCAAGTTATAAGCAAGCCCTCACGTGGGGTTGCTCATTTGCTTGCAAATTGAGAGAAGAAAGAAGAGAAAGAAAAGCTTAAAGAGAGAGTGAAAGAGGAGAACCAAGTGGAAGAGAAGAAGCGCCATCGTGTTGCTCTTCCCAGAGCGGATCGTCGTCGACCTCCCAAAATCATCTTCTTCGATTGACCCCAAGAGAACATTGATCTCGGCACGGTTTTGAGCTAAGAATTCAAGAGAACTCTATTTCCCTCCAAAACCCCTTTTGAAAGACCCTAATCACTTTGAAAGACCCTAATCTTCCTCTCAAATCTTCTTTGTCTTTTCAAGAAGATTCGTGCTTGTTCCGACCACACGGAACTTCGATCTTCAATGTCGTTGCGAATGGAGAGAAGGGATTGAACTATAAGAGGAGCAAGAGGGTTTGACGCCAATTCTCATCGATTTCGATCAGCGTAGAACTTGCATGCTCGAAATCGGAAGGTAAGATTTGATTTGTTTGGTGTAAAATTAGTTAGATTTAGTTGGGTGTGTGATTTGGAGTATATATAATGGGTTTTGGTTATTTTGGAATAAAGAAAAAGAAATCGATCGTTCGATTTTGAATGAGCTTGTCGACTCTACTTCAATATTTTGGCCGTAACTTTTTTCTCCAAACTTCGATTAACGCAATTCTTACGGCGTTGGAAAGAGAACAACAATATCTACAACTTTTGTGAATTAAGAATTTAGTAAATCCAAAGTTTTAAATGTCAAAATTTAGGAGGAAGTTGAGTTAAATTCTAAGTTAGCACGAACTTGCCCATTTCTACCTCGATTTCGAGAAAACACTTAGATGCGTTAGATTTGTTAGAAATTAAGATCAATCCTTAATTCATTATCATGAATGTGATGTAGGTTAAGAATCGAGAATGCTTATATGGGAAAGTTACATCGTTTTACGTGTCTTGTGAACAAAGGTGAGAAACGTTCCATACACAATTACATTTTTTATTTAATTTCATAAATGTTTGATATGATCGAATGAAATGTGATAAGTTTTGATTTGGAAATGAATTATTATTTGAACACTTTGCAAAGGTAGGGGAAACTTCATGTACCTAAGTGCATTCTTGTTTTTTATTCATAGATCATGTGACATGTTTGACTGATTTGTAACTGCTTTTGAATAATTGAAAATTGTGAAAGATGAATTTGTATTTGCATTCTTAGAAAAAAAATAAACAAAACCTATGCTTGAATCTTGATTTTTAATGGATGCTTTAAAAATGGAAACTTTATTTTTAAATGTATTTAGAACTTGTTATGTTTACTGTTTTCGAATCTTTGAAAACTTGAATCTTGGATCGGGAATTGAACCCTGTGATTCATCGAACTTTAAATCGAACCCAGAAGTTAAATTTGAAGCAAATGTGAACTTGAAATTAAATCCAAATCGAATATGTATATAAATTTGAATCTAAATCGAACATGAATCCTGAAATTGAACTCATGAATCGAACCGGCATGGCGGTATATCCATGAATCGAATAGTAAGTCTTGTCATTAAGTGGACCTCTATGGGAAGAGTTATCGGAAGGAGTCGCTAGCCTGTTCTTCGAGAGAACAAAATCATAATCTAGATAAAAGGTCAGTTAGTGCCGATTCGATTCGCTTGGATCTAGACGATCTTTGACGATCGGCCCAAAATCGTTTTTTTTTTTTTTTTTTGTAAAGGCAGCAGATATCAAAACACAAGGTGTGGATCTTTCTCTCCCATGATATTGCATGAGCTAAACCTAAGGAAGTAACCTCCTCTCGCTAGTAGCAATCCAAAATCTATTAACATGGATAGTTTGATCCTAGTCAATCTCACGGTTCCATCTTCCACGCAGGTTCGCAAGTGCGGTGTACGACAAGGTAGGTGGCGGAAGTCACGGCAAAGGTTGGGACTATTGGCCCAATATATATATATATATAAGAAAAAATATGGATCAAACAAAATAAGACCAACCATAGTTCTGATACCAATTGTTAAACGTCTTAAACAAATAATCATGATCTAGGCTTGAATCATTTGATCAACATATGGAATATGACAGTTATCTAGTAAGATAAATCTTACTTACTTAATTAGATGATCGCAAAGGTGAACTTGATCGGTAACTCCTCCGTATAAGACCAAACTCTTAGGACAAATCACTTCTCTTCCTTTCTATCTCTATTGATGGGAATAGCATTGAGAATAGATAAAGAATGAGCATTGTCCTCCTTATATAGACATTGATTTGTTTCCTAGCCCATCAAGAAAACTAATAGGAAATTAAATCTAGAGGATGTGTCACTTCCATAAGAGGGATCACCACAATCCTATAAGATTAGTAAGGAATTCCGCCAAGATTGTATGGTGATTCCTATTGTGCCAAGTATAGAAAGTCTGACCAATTCAAGTTTTAGTAAGTAAAATAAACGAGGTTAGTGTGTGGGTCATAAAAATCACTCAATGTGTTCAGTACTTCCGAGGATCATTGAAGACCTGAGGTATGGTGGGAGACCATGAACTTTAAGCCAAGTACCGGTTTCATTTTGGAGCAGCGAAGAACGAAACGCAGAGTGTAGCCCGCCCGGCTGCAGAGGCCCAACTTTACTATTTCCTCCATTCTGCTTTCATCTCCCTCCTCGAGTCGGAGGAGGAATTTTTTGGATAACTTAGAAATATGAAATCCTGTGCTCCTCATTATTTTCAAATTTTGTAATTTACATGCTAAAATAATTGTATCAGGGTGTGTTTGGAGAGAAAATCTCATTAGATTAATGGTGCTTCCCCTATGTGAAAATATCAAAAGTAGGGTTATTGATGGTTGTTAGGAAGGTTTCAGGATCATGTAGAGGATAGGAATGACGGACCAAAACATGTTCACTAGCCAATATGTGGTGGGGGTTGAATTCTTTTCTTCAGGTCTCATTTAGACAATATAGAGGATAAGGCGATGGTGGTTCACATGGTTTTCTTGGGAGTCGAGGTGGTTCACAGCTTATGCGAATGCCACATTGTAACTTAATGCCTTCCTACCTTCTTCCTCTTGAACAGGTGTCTTTGGCTTTTAGACGGTCCAAGCTGTCACCTCATATCATCACCAACATCCACCAAACATAACTAGGTAAGGCTACAACCGTTGTGAGAGTTCCGAACAAGACAAAAATGCTATAGAACTATATTTTCTTAAACATAATGTTTCATTTAATATTTGATTTATTATAATTTAACTACAAGAAATCCCTAGCATTCTTCAATCTAAAGGCATCACCACGTAGCAATATATCCCCTAGGGTGTAGTAAAGTTGAAATGGCCATCGGTATTCTCAACGAGGACATCTATATGTGATAAAAGGAAATCATCCTTGAGGCATGCTTTGTTCAGATTTCTAAAGTCTATGCAACACAAACTTACCCATCATTCTTCACACGGAATCAGATACTACAATTATGCCCCAACTATCATGGCCTTTCACCTCTTCCCCCGCCCTTTTTGTAACAGGATATTACCTGTAGTATACTACATCGTGCAAGTCTTTCTTCATAACTTGCCTATAGTGGTGGTCTACCGCGCAGTACCCTCCTGAACTTATTGCTCTCATACGTCGTTTGCGCCTAATGTTGTCCCAATTTTGGGATTATTGCATAGATGATTCTCATGTGAGTAGTCGGAATTACGCGTATAGCATATTCACGAACAATTAGCCTCATTTTCCATGGGGATTATGCTCAGTGCTCATGTGTGTAACGTGTATTACATGACCATAGTGACTTCAAGTGTAATCAGCCCCCATAATTGCTCTAGGGTTCCCCGCTTCCTTTTTTTGAAATTTATCTTTCTTCTTTTGTAGGAGCCCACCTCAGTCACCTTCCATATTATGTGGATTTGTGTGCATACTTTGTATGTAACCTTCTTCAGTGCCTGAGAGATCACCTTTTCTTGGCTGAGATTTCTCCTATTTTTGAGATTCAGTTCTTTCGAGATTTACCACAGAATCCTTGGTGCTTTTGTAGAGCACTAAAGATAGGAGACGATTTCTTTTAATTTGCCACTTGGAGAGATGACCCCAAGCCCCGATTGGGTTTGGGTCACAAGTGTACACTGTAATGGGGAGTAGATTTCCAACCTGCAACCAAGTGATAGAAGATCGTGCATTGGTCTAGGAGTTGCTTGGAGGGGAATTTCCCTTAGAGACCTCCAACCGGTATATGATGAGGGTTGGCTGGCTCTTTGATCATTTCAGCTCCACCCTAAGTCGTCTGTTGTCTTATGAGGGGATTGAGGCTAACAGACAGTTAAGGGGCTTCCTTCTCTAAGCTTTTGTTGACCTCTTGTTCGTTGGTTTCTCCGAAGGGACCGTTAATGGGATTTTCCTCCATGCCCTCAGAGATTTGAACTGCTTGGGCAACTATGATGCTAGCCCATCTTTATCCCCTGCTGGACTGGTGGGTTACCCGTGTGGCTTCTTTGAGTGGTTTTCACCCTTTTCTTCTGGTTCCATTTCTTAATTATTTTTTTTGGTTTCCCCCATTTTTTATCTATCTATATTCTATCATGGTCACTAACTATTTTTACCTGTTTATGCAGATTTGGATTTATGACAATTTCTCCTCTGGACGATCGATTCATTCTGATCCTCTTCCTCATTTCTTCCCTCGTGTGGGGATGTGAGCCCAACATATACATGAAGATATCCATTTGTCGAACCTCCACTTGGTTTGTGGTCTTCTTGAGGATCTGCGGGACGATGAAGTTTATTCTTTCTCACCTATCCCCTGAGTGCTTGTTTTTTCATACTTCTCTCTCATTTGCAAGTGGCTTGGCACCTGATGGGGAGGCTAGGCTACTATTGTTTCTTCGTCTCTTTACTGTCTCTCATGTACCTCTCCATTTGTCATGCCCTCTCGTAGAGTGTCGGGAATCTTCGACAGTCTCCTGATGCTATAGCAGTTTTCAAAGGACCAATCAGATTAGATGTAATCATGTGTACAGTGTCATTTTCTATTATTATTATTATTATTATAATAAAAGTGACTTTTGCAGCTAGGTTCTTGCACCTTTTTATAAAGGACATGAAATCTTCACCTTCTTTTTGCATTGTTCAATCAGATCTCTCAGTGTGGGGGGAAGCTGAACCTGATGCTTGTACTAGCTGTAGAATCGATAGAAGAGTTCTTCGGAAGAGGTCATGGTGTTCTTTGTCTCAGATTATTTGACATGAGTTGCATGGTTCGATCAGATCTCTCAGTGTGGGGGGAAGCTGAACCTGATGCTTGTACTAGCTGTAGAATCGATAGAAGAGTTCTTCGGAAGAGGTCATGGTGTTCTTTGTCTCTGATTATTTGACATGAGTCACATCCATAAAAAAGATACGTGCAACTGTTGGTTCCTTCGTTAACATCGTTGACTGCATTGAATCTAACGATGAAGATGATTTTTATCCCAATCTTTGGCAAGATACATCTTGAGATCAAAACCCATATATCAGACGATGAGATGTTGATTCCATGTGTCATGAATCCCCAAAAGTGTTTTTCTGGTACAACATGATCAAGATCACTTGGTGGATATGTGTCACGTCGAATCAAAATCTAACCGTCTGATATGTAGCCATGATTTTAAGATTTGTTGTGTGGGAGATTAAGACAAAACTATCTGCATCGTCTAATTTTGACAAAAAAAATTGGCCGAAATTAATGAAATTTCGTTAGGTGCGCTACCCATTTTGGTGTTTAAATGACGATCAAGAGAGTCTTGAAGGGGCTGCTACTAACACCCCCCCCCCCCTCCCCCTCTCACCAAATGTTGAATATACCCCTTAAGAATAGCCAAAAACCATTATCTTGTTTGAATTAGAAGATAGAGATCGTTTTTCGTTCCAATCTTTCACAAAACTGATCTTGAGAACAAGAGAAAATTATCAAAAGGTCAGCTTTTTACTCCACATGACATAGATCCCAAAAAAGTGACACAAAGACTAAGTGGCACACATAATGCTCACAGGCGTTTTTTAGGATGTTTGCCATATAGAATTAAAAACTGATGATGATATTCTCATGATCTCAATATCAGTTGTGGGAAAGAATGGACTGACTCTCTTTACTGGCATTTAAACGTCAAAATGGTGTTTAAATGATCTTACACCATCAATGGTTTAAGATGTGGGTGCTTTATACCGTCAAAATGTTAGATTATAGATTGAATTGCAACAGACCCAAAAATGGTGGTTTAGGGAGATTTAAACCATTCGATCTGTTGACTATAATATCAACCCTTGTTTTCTATTTTAATGGCTGATATTCCCTTAATCAATGGGATGGTACACATTGAATTGCCGACATGTTTCTTTGGACAATTTAGATTGGTCACGGAGGTGCACCATATGACATAATGATGAATAACTCTTAATAAAAAATACATATAATTGCAATGCTTTAAGATCACTTATTTTTTATCGGTCATTAATGAGATAGGTTCTAATCTCAACGGTTGTTCTTAGGGAAATTTTCCAAATCGACCCTGTCAGATACACTTTTTCCGTCAGAGACCCTATATTTCGACCTTTCACCTAACCGACCAGCTGCAAGCCAAGTCGTTGCCTGCCTTTATGAAATATCGAGAGTACCCCAACGTAATAAATAACCGTCAAAGATTCAAATCATTAGGGGTTTACGTTTTTACTTCTTACTTTTCATTTGAAGTCGGTGGAGGCGAGTCTTTTGAAAGTCGGTAACGCTCGGAGCTTCAATCTTCAACCTACCAAATCTGTAAGTTAGAAATCAAATTATCTTCCATTGCTGTATAATTTTATCTTCTTTTGACGGTCTATATTTTGAATTAATATTTTTTATTTCCTTATAATAACGGAGCGATATCGATTCTTTAAACAATCGATATCGATTTCATAAATAATCGATACAGATTGTTTATACAATCAATGTCGATTATTTATATAATCGTTAACGATTATTTATACAATCAATAACAATTATTTAGGCAATCGATAACGATTATTTATGAAATCGATATCGATATTTTAAACAGTCGTTCTCATAGGTTCTCTTAGCCTGATTAGATTATACGTTTCCTTTTTATTACAGTTTATTTAAACAAACCGTCAAAATGGTCGTACAACGTATTATTGTCAAATGTTTCCCTGCTGACATCTGGAAGGTCTACGATGAAGATAGCCCGGAGCGGAAGGAGTTGCTGAGAGAATCAGTTTTCGATGGAATATTCTAAATGCCAAAGGGTGTGGGTTTTCTTGGAGATGTCGTCGATGCGATGTTAAGATTTTGCGTTGAAAAGAACCACTTTCGAATCGGGAAGAGAGATGTCTATCTTTGAAAGATGGGCATTGCCTTAATACTGGGCCTTGTCGTGGTTGAACCCGAACAGTATACCCCTTCTATTAAACCGTCGGAAAAGGAAATGATTCACTACAAATATTTTCGTGGACTACCTACTGATAAAATTCTTCAGTCTCATAGGCAGTGCAATTAGGTGAGTGGAAAATGACGACAACTTCGTAAAGTTGTCTCTTCTATTTGTGTTGTATACATTTCTTTTTCCCAGGTCTCACCATCAACCATCGGAAGAGCATGTTGACCTCCTCGATGTCATCGAGACCTTCAAACAAACTCCGTGGGGTCTCCACGTGTACAATGACTTGCTCGAGTATATAGCAAAGGATGTGGTAAATAGAAACACTGCCGAAAAGGATAAAGCCTTTAAGTCATATAATACTTATGATTGCATATGTGTACTTCAATGGTGGGCTTATGAGATGCTGCCAAAAATCTCACCTGAAAGAACACCCCTGAAGAACCCTTTTTCACGATTATTGAAATGAGCGAAGAAGGCGCAATCGAGGACGAAAGGCTACACTCATGTGAAGATTCTGAGCTGGAAAATATGGTGTCTATTTAAAATACATCAAATTTCTAAAGATAAGGGTTGTAAATAGTACTTCAAATTTTTTAAAGTTAATTTGTATAGGGTTATCGACTTCTTAACGAGTCGATACTGACTGTTAAAAAAATCGATAACAACTTCTTAAACAGTCAATACCGACTCTTTAAAATGTCGTTATCGACTTGTTAAGAAGTTGATATCGATTTTTTTAAGAATCGATATTGACTCGTTAAGAAGTTGATACCGATTGTTTAAAGAGTCGATAACGACTTTTTAAAGAGTCAGTATCAACTGTTTAAGAAGTCGACATCTTATGCTAATATTATATTTTCGATTTAGTATTATGATATTTTGGGTGCTTCTCATTTACTTTTTTTGTGAAAGGTTTGCACTCTCCTCGAACCGGTTTCCTTCGAGTTTAAGATACCCGTTGTAAGGGAATATGTGCGGGATCAAAGGATTATTTTGGGAAAGAATAAAGAGGTTGATAAACAGGTCAAGAAAACTGTGGAAGTGGATATGAGATCGAAGAATAAAATAAATTACTTTTCGGTCAAAAATATTGACAAAGAAGAATTTGACGACGAATTGACGTCGGATGAAGACTCATCCTCAAAAGAGGGCCCTGTCCAATTAGAGCGGCCGAGAACAAGAGAGGCCGCTAAGGCAAGCAGCAGTGCACCAACCTCCTCTTATGAAGTGTTGTTGAGGAGGATTGGCGATATGGCGCTTAGCAACTTAAAACTCACTCAGAGTGAGCCATTTCGAGCGGAGAGTAAACCATTTGGAGGGAGAGAATGCGCTCCTCCAAACACAATGCAACTCCTTAGATGACTAACTCACTTCAAAGGATGTGGAGTTGCAGACGATGACTCATGTAAACAAGTTGATTAGAAAGGAGCAAGGGACTCTGAAAGAACTCCTTCAAACGATTTTAGAGGCGATACCTAAGGTATGTATTGTAATGTAGTTTGTATAAGTGAATATAATTCATTTTCTTTGTAATTATGTTTGTTTCGATGTTCAAGATGCTAATATTTCGAAGCTACTATCGAAGCTGCCTAGCACATCTTTCGATATCCCTCCCATGTCTAAAACCGATAAGGGGCTAGCTGACAATCAACCCGAGTCTCAAGCCAATAAAGGGCCAGATGGTGATGAGCAACCATCTTCCCAACCCGAGAAACTAGTTGACACTCGCTTGAGGCCTAAAAAATTCTCAAAACAAATTGCCTCAAAACCTAGGACCGGACAAAAGGGTTCTCCGAAGAAAATCTCATAACGATAATGATCATCGACGAGACGATAGCCATTTCTACAGTTGAGCTAACAGTGGAGCAGAAATACATGAATGCCTTCTGAAAAAGGCCTGTTTCAGAAGACGAGTAAGTTAATTAATTTTTCCCATTATAGTTAGTTAGTAGTAAATTTGGTTTTGAATTTCAACGTCAGCTTTGTAATTTATGCAGCACCTACGTAAGAACAGTCATTGATTATACTCTCCGATTGCAGTCTTTCAAGTGTTTAGAAGGCACGGACTACTTAGACAATATTGTAAGCAACATTCAATGTCTATTTTTCAATTTTTCTCTCAATATTGATACTCTAAGGTAAGTAATGAATAGGCAGTCAATCGACTCTCTAAATAGTCGTTATCGATCGTATAAAGAGTCGATAACGACTGTATAAAGAATCGATACCAACTCCTTATACAGTTGTTATCAATCTTATAAAGAGTCGATAACAATTGTTTAGAGAGTCGATGACAATTCTTTATACAGTCGATATCAACCATATAAATAATCGATACCAATTGTATAAAGAGTCGACACCGATTGTTTATATAGTCGGCACTGACCGAGGATCAAAATTTGGGGAAATTTTTCGATTTCGGGCTTGACCGAAACTGAAGATTTGAATCGAAATTTTGGCCGAAAACCAAAAATTTGGCCGAAATTTCAGCCATAATTTTGGGTCCCATACAAATTTGGATCAAAATTTCGATCCAAATCATCATTTCGGTGGGGACCGAAACCGAAAATTTCGGTCATTTCGGCCGAAATTTTGATCCTTGGTACCGATAGTCTAACAAGTCATTAACTCTGTATTATTATTGCTTTCAGATAATAGGAGCCTAGTTAAGACTCCTGGAAATCATTGAAGACACTACTCATCCTGAACGAAAGGATAAATGCTTCCCTATGAGCCCCACCATTTTGACCCACATGGTCATGGACCTGAGAGATTTCAACAAATTTGTTATTTCTGAAAACCTCAATAAACCTGATGGATGCATATGATCCACCTTCACTTGTAGACACACCAAACACCAAGAGACGTACTCAGCTACGTCTTTCTTTAAACTTCTCCACCAAAAACCTTTCTTCAGATCTTGATACATCTTGGTACCAATAGGATGGATCGCATATTTCAACTTATGGGCCTCTTCTAAAATGATATACCACAAATCGGCATCGATCGATGTTCAAAGACGTCCTCTAAACAGTAGTGATCCATCACTCTTAATAGAGAAATCCTGACTAGTACCATCAGTCACCCCTTGCCGAATTTTCAACAAATTAGAATCTTTCATCTGAAGCTCATAGATTTGATCAACGATCACTGGTCGGATAGTAACATTTTCTAGGAAAGCTCCTGAAGCTTTCACCTCAATCCTCGTATCATACAATGATATGTCCTCTAACAGTTTCCATCTATGGAGTCCTAGAATGAGAATCGATAATTGAGCCGAAGTCTTCCGACTCAACGTATCTGCGACCACATTTTCCTTGCCTGGATGATATTGAATGGAACAATCGTAGTCATTGAGAAACTCCATCCACTATCTCTGTCTCATATTCAGGTCCTTCTGTGTAAACAAATATTTGAGACTTTTGTGGTCCATAAAGCTCTCAAAGGTTTCTCCATATAGATAATGTCTCCATATCTTCAAAGAAAATATTATTGCTGCTAACTCGAGATCATGTGTTAGATAGTTCTTTTAATGATCTTTAAGCTGTCTCGACCGGTAGGCGATAACTTTTCGATTTTAATTGAGCACACAACCTAAGCAGTTGTGTGATGCATTGCTATATACAGCAAAACCTCCTCTCCCTGATGGAATGGCTAACACTGGTGCTGAGGTCAATCTCTTCTTGAGTTTTTGGAAACTCTCTTCACATACTTCAGTCCATTCAAACTTAACATCTTTTCTCGTAAGTCTCGTGAGTGGCTCCAAAATCTTCGAGAACCCTTTCACAAACCTCCTATACTGTCCAACCAGACCAAGGAAACTGTGAATCTCAGTCATAGTCTTTGGTTGCTCCCATTCTACTGCAGCCTCGATCTTTGTCGGATCCACTATCACGCCTACTTCTAAGACCACGTGTCCTAAAAAGCTCATTTGTTCTAGCCAAAACTCACACTTACTAAGATTTTCATACAATTGGTGTTCACACAATATCTGTAGAGCGATCTTCAGATGTTGTTCCATTTTTAATTTCAGGGATGAAAAGATCTTTCACAAGAGTTGGTCCAATTTGAGGAGCCTGTGTTACTACCTTGAAAGTAGAAGGTTTTGGGATCCATCTATGTTGTCAAATATTGATAGATTCTCCATTCCCCACATGCCAAATTAAGCCATTTTCAAGAGTATCTTGAACCGAAAGCAAGCTTCGCCAAGTGAAAGAGGGATTTCGACTAATATTTGCGTTAAGAAAACCACCATTTGGAAAATATTTTCCTTTAAGAAGTTTTGCCGTAAAAGACGAGCCATTGGTTATGAGCCTCCATCCCTATTTCACAAGCATACCGATATTGAAGGTTTCAAGGTTTTTTAACCCAAATCCTCCCGATTGTTTTCCTTCATACATAGTACTCCATGATGCCCAGTGCATTCCTCCACTATTGCCATGTTTACCCCACCATAATTTCGTCATCATCATAGAGATCTCATTAAGAAAGGTTTTTGGGAGTTTAAAAACACTCATTGCATATGTCGGGATAGCTTGTGCCATAGCCATAATAAGAATTTCCTTACCTCCCATAGAAAGAAGCTTCTCCTTCCACCCTTGAATCTTTCGCCATACCCGATCTTTGATAGACCCGAACAGTAGTCATTTTGAGCGGCCCATCATAGAAGGAAGACCCAAATATTTCTCGTGAAGTATGATCCTTCTAATATTAACAAAATGTGAAATCTCCGATTTAGTATCTTCATGAATATTCTTACTGAAAGAGAGCGTTGACTTTTCATAGTTAATCATTTGACCGGAGGCCGCTTTATACAAATTAATGAGAATTGTATTTTCCCTCATTTTTCCGGAACTGTGGCTTTTGTAAAAACTAAATTGTCATCCGCAAACAACAAGTGAGACATAATTGGGGCTCCTCAACATATTTTAATTTCCGAAAGACGACTAATAGTTTATAAATAGAAACCTTGTAAGTACACGAGTCCAAAGTACTAGGGCGAGTACAAGGGTGTCGAATCACAGGAACTTGTCGTTTACCTTTCCTAACTACTGTCCTAACCTAAAGTAATTTGTAAAAGAAGTTTCCTAAATTAATTAAACTAAAAAGAAAACTAATACAGTTTTGGATGGGTTATGAGAAAGCAGACTGGGATCCTCCTTGGATCACAAACTCGTAAATAATAAACTCTTATTCCTCTCCTATTTCAAATTCTAGGTACTCCCACTCCAGGCTACAAGCTCTACGACTAGGTATAAGAATTAAGTCCTATTCATAGTCATAGATCAGTCTAAACTGATATGATCCGTCTAATCACTAGCGACCTAAACAATAAGCATTATTGCACGTAACCGACAAAACTAGGCTACAAGCTCTAATCCTTCGATGAATATCCTATCAAATATAATCCTAATCCCTACAAGGCCATTAGAATCAAATAACATAGAATTAAACATTTACTAGCACATTCACGGTACAACTAGAGCCTCAAATATGTAATCGTACCACAAAATAGAATTCAAACTAGAAGAAGAATAAGATTTTATTATGTACTCATCTTGTGACAGCCCGGATTTTGGCACCCCAAAACCTGTGCCATCAACATGATCCTCCAGACTGTGCCCCATAGATCTGTGCGGACAACTAAACAAGATAAGACTATTAACTGCACGATGCGAAAATAAATATGATAATCTAGACATAAACTCAAAAGACAGTTCTACTTTCATGCCGACGAATGAACAGAAAACTGATCCGAACCATCGGTGATAAACAGATCACCTCAGATGCTTCGCCAAAAGAATTATATCATTTAAATATATTATTTCTCAAAATAAAGGCTTGACAAACCAAGCCGCACAAAATGCTCTCAAAACTCTCCCTATCAAAGTACTCAGCGAAGTCTCTTAGAAGAAGTCCTCGGGAGGAGACTCTAACTCTTCCTCGGGTATGTAATCTGAATCACCCAGATCTGCGTCTCCCAAATCTTCAGCAGCTTCAAGCAAAGGACCTGCAACATATAGTCTAAAGGGGTGAGCTACATCCTAGCTCAATAGGGAACAACACAATGAACATATAAATTAAATCCTCATATATATTCCATAATATTTCTAGCATGATATATTTATGAACTTGCTGGAAAACAGTTTAAATGATTACAATATGCATTGAAGTTTACTGGTGGTTTGCATGTTTCATTTATTCTCAAACTGTTCATGAATTACACTGATTCAGCTCAAAGAAACTTAAATTTTCAACTTAAGTAATCCCCGAGTAATATAACATCGAGCCCCGATGGAATACCCACCATCGTCGTCTAAATAGATAGTTGTTATCTATATTTTACACTTGAAATACTACCCAGGTCCCTTTCTCATAGGCGACGAGCTTTAGTCTCATCTCAACATCCTTGGGATGTGCTACTGGTGTACGGATTGACCGCAGTACCAGTGTACGGATTGGCCGCCGTATCGATCACGAATATTCTGCCAAGTCAGTCGTGGGTATCCCGCCACATCGGTGGGATATTCTATTTAAACCTTAAATAACAAAAATATCATGTGCTTTACATATAGTTATTCACCGTGTAAATATGATACTTTATATCGATTAGGCCTTGTCAGTCTTTGTTCAATCTTACTTTACAATCTCACTTACATCCCTGTGATGTCTAAATTACTCGCATCACACTGATGCCTTTATCACTTTCTCATCCCCTAGGGATGTCTCATTTTCATATGCTTATTTGGTGTCACACACACACACATGGAGATTATATGATTTATTTTATTTCTATATCACTACATACATGCTCTTACAATCAAAGTACATGTTCAAGGTGTTCCCTACCTCAAGTGTCTGACTGTCCAAGCATTAAGGTCCCACACGACTCCTCATGCTTGCCTTAGTTTTTACCACCTATGGTACATCATAACATATACACAACATCAATAGGGATGCAATAGAGAAGATACAAGACCCTCCATGAATCTCATGGTTCAAATAAGAAGCCAACTAAAACTGCCAAAATCGATTAATCGATCTCCAAAATTGATTAATCGAAACCCTAAATCAATTAATCAATTCTCAAATCGATTAATCAAAATCCAAAATCTATTAATCGGTTTCCCCAAGCCTTATTTCTCCAGCCACTGGAGGTACTCAGTCGATTAGTCAATTTTCAAATCGATTAATCGAATTTAAAATCGACAAAACGATTTCAAGATCGATTAATCGATCTCGGGCTTTTATGCCTTTTCAACTTTTAGACCAAAATCGATTAATTGATTAATCGATTTGGCCATAACTCAACCCCTTTTCAGGTTGTTCTTCCAAATCTTTTTCTTCCTATTTTTCTTTCTTTTCTATGTCTTTAATTCATTATTTTCACTATACTTGACTGAATTTAATCATCAAAACTTTATGCATTTAAATCTAACAAAACTCACCTCAAATCAATCTCTTAAAGAATGTATTGGTTGGTTTAATGGCTAGGGTTCCAGCTCTTGCTTCAACGGTCCTTCACGCGTCGAATCCGGCATTCAATGCTCAAACCCTTCCTTCAATCAAGCTACATTAACTTCTCCTTGCCATTAACTCCCCTTTACTCTCTCTCTCTCTCTCCTCTTAACTTCTCTCACCAACCAAATAAGAGAATAACTTCTCTTAGGTTATTAAAACCCTTATAATCCTCTTCAGCTTTGGTGTTAAGCACATACACCAGAAATAGGTGTATGTGACCCTTAACTAACACCATACACTATGCTTCGGGTCATACTACATCACATAACACTTTCCTTCTCAAGTCTTTCGTTTTACCATCACTTGGTCAACCTACGACCAATCAGGCACGGATCTCGAGGTCACTGTTCATCGCTCAATTTTTGGGATATTACATTCTCCCCACCTTAGAAATTTTCGTTCTCAAAAATGAACCCAAAAGGTGTGTCGATTGGGTACCCCACACACAGGTGATGTCACGTACCCAACCACGAAAAATTAAATAATTTTTACCACACGCAATGCAAGAAGTAAAGTAAGTCCAAGCGAATTTCAAAAAAATATGATTGCCATTTTATGTATTCCAAAAAGTTTACAATTGTCCCGTTTCTCAATAATTACAATTCAAAGTTTAATTACAACACCACAAAATCTCAAAAAGTGATCACGAAAGAACATCATCGTCGCAAGCTCACACCGTCCCCTCTCCCAGCTGGTTTGGTGCTGGGTGACTCACCTCGCCTGGTCGCTGTGGCGCCGAGCTATCTGTCTCGGCATCTGCGGCACCCGAATGGAAAGTAGTCGCACCCGCAGTCCAAGCCTGCTCTTGCGCGAGGCGTTGCTGGTAGTCCAGAGGATAGATGTACCGCGTGGTGTGGTACATCAAAAAGTTCATGCGCCTGTTCATCTGCTGGTTGTTGGCCTCCATTTGGGCCAACACATCCTCGATTGTAGGTGTTGGGCGAGTTGCTCGTCGGTGATAGGATGATGTAGGTGTGGCAGCCGCTGACTGCGAAGGTGGCGTAGGGGATGTGGTAGTAGGTGGCACTATGGGCTGCCCCTCTGGTGGTACTGAGGTATGAGATGGTGCTCCCTCAGCTGGTGGAATAATGGGGTGTGCTCCCCCTATTGGCGGGTCCTATTGTGGTAGTGGGGGTGGTGGTGGTGCTTCTGCTGTTGGGCCCTCAACTGGCAGGGTCCTCTTCAATAATCGGTAGCTACGACCCATGAAGCGATGGAGTAGTGTTTCACGTGGTCTGTAGCCTTCTCCTTATGGGGTGAGATGGCGTACCCTGGAGAGTCAGAATAGCACTCCAGCATGCTCGAAATGAGGCAAGCATATGTCATCTTCTCTTTGGGCCTCAAAGGGGACCCTTCATCAACTTTCCTTTGATGTAGACTATCCCTTCTAAGACGATCTTGGTGGCGTCGAACCAACGGTTGCAGAATGCTGCATATAGGGCCTGTTGGACCAACCCACCCTCTCTATCATGACGCATCGGGTAGAGGTTATACTTGATTATAGAATCAAGCATCCACATGTAGTGGGGTAAATCTACCCTCCTAATGGACAATCCGGATCCGCCGAGCCCCTTGGTCATCTCGGTCTGAATCTCCTCAATTGGGATTTCTTGCTCAAAGGGGGGAAAAAGGTCGGTCTCTGGTACGTGGTCGAGGTAGCATTCAAGGGATTGGTATATGTGAGCTCTGGTAAAAAGGTAATGGCGACCGTTAATTTCAATCACCACGGTGTCATCAACGCGGCCCTTTTGCAGTTTCTGGTAAAACAAGTGAACTAGCCTAGGGTAGTAATACCCGTGAAGCGGCTTCAATAGGTTACTGAGGCCTGCGTTGACAAGATAGTTCTTAGCCCATTTGGTCTCACCCTTGACGTCGGGGTCGGTAAACAAGACCTCATCGATAATATATTCATCTTCAAAGTTCTTTGCCGCCCACCACTCATTTGGTTGGGGCAAGTTTACGGGTGGTGGTGGTAGGGTCGGTGAAGATTCATGTGAAGATGCGCTCGTCGAACCGGATGTGGTATCCAATGACGATGGGGATGGGGTTTGTAGAGGTGATGGTGATGGTGGTGGTGGTGCGGCGTTCTTACGTCGTACCGGGAGCGTCGAAGCCGCTTACTTGGTGGTCAAGCGAGTACGAGGTGGCATTTTGAATTTAAAAAATAAGGAAATTAGGGTTTTGATGGCTCAAATTTTGAAGAAAACTCGAATCTAGGGTTTACCTTAGGTGTTCGATCCGAATGGCAAGCGGTTTTGTTCCAAAATCGACCCTAAATCCGTAAAAACCCTAACTTTGCAAGGTGGTTCGAGGAGGAAGACGAAATGGCGCGCAAGAGAAAACAAAACAAGTTTTCGAATGAGGAGAAAATCCCCCTTTTTCACATATATAGGCCCAAATCGATTAATCGATTTCTAAAATCGATTAATCAGTTTAAAAAAATTTCTCGAGCCGCGCGAAATCGATTAATCGATTTCCAAAATTGATTAATCGAAATTCAAAATCGATTAATCGAATTCATTTCGATTAATCAAATTTTTCGGTCATTTAATATTCCAGGTTTGCCAGCTCACTGGCATGTGCCAGTCGATTAATCGATTTCCCAAATCGATTAATCGAATTTCACCTCGATTAATCGAAATCGTTATACCCTTAAATTTTCCAAAATTCCCAGCTCACTGGCGTGTGCCAGTCGATTAATCGAGTTCCCCTCGATTAATCGAAATTTCACTTTATTAAATTTTTGAATCTCCATTCACTGGCGTATGCCAGTCGATCAGTCGATCAAAATCGATTAATCAATTTTCATTAGAAATTCAAAAAATTTCTTGATTTATGTCTCTTTTGTTTTCTTGGTAATACATGACCAGTGGGTCATTAGTTTTGTGAAGCATGTCTTCATAGCTATTGCGTGGTATGATGAATCCTAACCATGCATTCTATATCGCATCACAGCACAATTTTCGATTAACATTCTCTCCATTGGATAAATTTGCCAAATGGTCAATATTGTATTACAATAGACAGTTTAAATCCTCAAACATGCTTGCGGTGATACAATTTTGACTCTCAACTCGTCGCAAACAAGTCCGGGTATTGTTCTTTCACGTCGTCCTCTCGTTCCCACGTAGCTTCTTTGGCCGGATGATTTTTCCATCGAACAAGCACTAATGAAATTACCTTTGTGCGCAACACTTGTTCTTTTCGGTCTAATATCCCCGCCGGTTCTTCTATCATGCTCATATCCTCGTACATCTCAAAAGGTTGTCCTCCTAAGATATGAGAAGGATCATTCATGTACTTTCTAAGCATAGATACGTGGAAGACGTTGTGTACCCGATCGTATCGTGGCGGTAAGCTAACACGATATGCAACCTCTCCTACTCGACCCAAAACCTCAAAGGGTCCAAGATAACAGGGACTTAATTTCCCTCTTTTTTTCGAATCTCATTACGCCCTTCATAAGTGACACCTTGACAAACACATGTTCACCCACCTTACAGTCTACACTAGTCCACTTAATATCGGCATAGCTTTTCTGCCTGCTTTGAGCCGCTTTGAGTTTTGCCCTTATCTTCAATCATCTCGGGTCCCAAAATAAATTCCTCACTGGTTTTCTCTCAATTGATGGGCGATTTACATTGTCTCCCATAAAAGAACTTCATACGGTGTCATGCCAATGCTCGCTTGGAAACTATTATTGTATGCAAACTCAATCAACGGTAGGTGCTGATCTCATGATCCTTTCAATTCTAACATACACGCCCTAAGCATGTCTTCGATGATCTGATTTACCCGCTCTGTTTGCCCATCAGTCTACGGATGGAATGCTGAATTGAAATCCAATCGCGTTCCCATTCCCTCTTGAAATTTCTTCCAAAATTTCGACGTGTACACTGGATCACAGTCAGAAACGATACTGCCTGGAAATCTCATGTAGGCACACGATCTCCTTCATATACAATTCCGTAAGTCTTCCCACCGTGTACATTGTGTTGTAAGGCAAGAAATATGTTGACTTAGTTAATCGGCCTACGACTATCCAAATGGCATTGTATCTCTTTGCAGCACGCGGTAGTCCAACGATAAAGTCTATAGAGATCGATTCTCACTTCCACTCCGGTATAGGTAGAGGTTGTAATAATCCCGTAGGATGTCTATGATTGGCCTTCACTTGCTAACATATCAAAAAACGTGACACGTACTTACCCATGTCTTGCTTCAAACCTCTCCACCAGTAATTTTTTTTCAAATCTTGATATATTTTCGTGCTACTAGGGTGGATCGCATAGTTTGACTTGTGAGATTCATCAAGGATAGTTTACTGTAGATCGGCATTGTCCGGAATGCAAAGACGACCCTTGAACAATAAGGAACCATCTTCTTTCACTGAGAAGTCTGGTTTGATGCCTTCAATCACATCTTGACGAATCTTGGTTAGCGCCGGGTCTTTCATCTGTAGCTCATGGATATGCTCAAATATCACTGGTCTCACTAATTCGTTAGCCAAAAAGGCTCCTGTAGCTTGTGACTCGATATTTGCATCATACAGTGTCAAATCTTCAAACAACTTCCATCTGTGCATACCCAAAATCAAACTAGCCAACTGAGTTGAACCCTTCTGACTCAAGGCATCTACTATTACATTAGCCATGCCTAGATGGTACAGTATAGAACAGTCATAGTCCTTGAGGAACTCCATCCATCTGCACTACCTCATATTTAATTCTTTCTGTGTAATCAGATATCTGAGGCTCTTGTAGTCGGTGAAAATCTCAAAGGTCTCACCATACAAGTAATGTCGCCAAATCTTCAGTGCAAATATAACTGCTACTAGTTCCAGGTCATGTGTCTGGTAATCGTTCTCGGGCATTTATGCCTTTTCAACTTCCAGACCAAAATCGATTAATCGATTAATCAATTTTCCAAATCGATTAATCGATTTGGCTAGAACTCAGCCCCTTTTCGGGTTGTTCTTCCAAATCTTTTTATTCCTATTTTTCTTTATTTTCTATGTCTTCAATTCATCATTTTCACTATACTTGACTGAATTTAATCATCAAAACTTTATGCATTTAAATCTAACAAAACTCACCTCAAATCAATCTCTTAAAGAATGGATTGGTTGGTTTAATGGCTAGGGTTCCAGCTCTTGCTTCAACGGTCCTTCACGCGTCGAATCCGGCATTCAATGCTCAAACCCTTCCTTCAATCAAGCCTAATTAACTTCTCCTTGCCATTAACTCTCCTTTACTCTCTCTCTCACTCTCCTCTTAACTTTCTCACCAACCAAATAAGAGAATAGCTTCTCTTAAGTTATTAAAACCCTTATAACCCTCTTCAGCTTTGGTATTAAGCACATACACCAGAGATAGGTGTATGCGACCCTTAACTAATACCATAGATCTGTGCGGACAACTAAACAAGATAAGACAATTAACTGCACGATGCGGAAATAAATATGTTAATCTAGGAATAAACTTAAAAGACAGTTCTACTTTCATGCCGACGCATAAACAAAGAACCAATTCGAACCATCGGTGATAAACAGATCACTTCAGATGGTTCGCCAAAAGAATTATATCATTTAAATATATTATTTCTCAAAACAAAGGCTTGACATACTAAGCTTCACAAAATGCTCTCAAAACTCTCCCTATCAAAGTACTCAGCGAAGTCTCCTAGAAGAAGTCATCGGGAGGAGGCTCTAACTCTTCCCCGGGCACGTAATCCGAATCACTCGGATTCGCGTCTCCCAAAACTTCAGCAGCTGCAAGCAAAGGACCTGCGACGTATAGTCTAAAGGGGTGAGCTATATCCTAGCTCAATAGGGAACAACACAATGAACATATAAGTCAAATCCGAACATATATTCCATGATATTCTTATCATGATGTATTTATGAACTTGCTGAAAAATAGTTTAAATGATTACAATATGCATTGAAGTTTACTGGTGGTTTACATGTTTCATTTATTCTCAAACTGTTCATGAATTATACTAATTTGATCCAAAGAAACTTAAATCTTCAACTTAAGTAATCCCTAAGAAATATAGCATCGAGCCCCGATGGAATATCCACCATTGTCGTCTAAATAGACAGTTGTTATCTATATTTCACACTTGAAATACTACCCAGGTCCCTTTCTCATAGGCGACGGGGTCTAGTCTCATCTCAACATCCCCGGATGTACTCTTTGGTATTTGGATTGACATCGTCAGATACCGATTGGTCATTGACCAATCACGGATATTCTACCGAGTCAGTCGTGGGTATCTCGCCACATTGGTGGGGTATTCTGTTTAAACTTTAAATAACAAAAATATCATGTGCTTTACATATAGTTAGTCATCGTGTAAATATGCTACTTTATATCGATTAGGCCTTGTCAGTCTTTGTTCAATCTTACTTTACAATCTCAGTTACATCCCTGAAATGTCTAAATTACTCGCATCACACTGATGCCTTTATCACTTTCTCATCCCCTGGGGATGTCTCACTTTTATATGCTTACTTGGTGTCACACACACACATAGAGATTATATGATTCATTTCATTTCTATATCACTACATACATGCTCTTGCAATCAAAGTATATGTTCAAGGTGTTCCCTACCTCAAGTGTGATTGTCCAAGCATCAAGGTCTCACACAGCTCCTCATGCTTCCCTTACCTCGTACCACCTATGGTACATCATAACATATACACAACATCAATAGGGATGCAATAGAGAAGGTCCAAGACCCTCCATGAACCTCATGGTTCAAATAAGAAGCTAACTAAAACTGTCAAAATCGATTAATCGATCTCCAAAATCAATTAATCGAAATCCTAAATTGATTAATCGATCCCAAATCGATTAATCGAAAGTCCACAATCGATTAATCAATTTCCAAATTGATTAATCAAAATCTAAAATCGATTAATCGATTCTCAAATAGATTAATCGGTTTCCCCAAACCTTATTTCTCCAATCACTGGAGGTACTCAGTCGATTAGTCGATTTCCAAATCGATTAATCGAATTCAAAATCGACTAATCGATTTCAAGATCGATTAATCGATCTCGGGCTTTTATGCCTTTTCAACTTCCATACCAAAATCGATTAATCGATTTGGCCAGAACTAAGTCCCTTTTCGGGTTGTTCTTCCAAATCTTTTTATTCCTATTTTTCTTTCTTTTCTATGTCTTCAATTCATCATTTTCACTATATTTGACTGAATTTAATCATCAAAACTTTATGTATTTAAATCTAACAAAGCTCACCTCAAATCAATCTCTTAAAGAATGGATTGGTTGGTTTAATGGCTAGGGTTCCAGCTCTTGCTTCAACGGTCCTTCACGCGTCGAATCCGACATTCAATGCTCAAACCCCTCCTTCAATCAAGCCACATTAGCTTCTCCTCGCCATTAACTCTCCTTTACTCTCTCTCTCTCTCTCTCTCTCTCCTCTTAACTTCTCTCACCAACCAAACAAAGGAATAGCTTCTCTTACGTTATTAAAACCCGTATAACCCTCTTCAGCTTTGGTGTTAAGCACATACACCAGAGATAGGTGTATGTGACCCTTAACTAACACCATACATTATGCTTAGGATCATACTACATCACATAATACTTTCCTTCTCGAGTCTATCGTTTGACCATCACTTGGTCAACCTACGACCAATCAGGCACGAATCTCGAGGTCACTGCTCATCGCTCAATTTTCGGGGATATTATACATCTGTAATTTACAAAGGATCCCAACCTTGGAGAAGTTTAGCCTCACATTGACAATTCGATCTTCATTATTGCTGATTCAATCATCTCTCAATTATTATAATATTCAATCTCACAACTCTCTAGAACTGGTAACTAACTTAACCTATGGACTCTCACGACTAAAAACTCTACGCAAAGAACTCTGTCGAGGGACTCTCAACTCTAACCATAGGGTCCTTATTTATAGATTCATAGGGCCCTAGCACAATTTAGACACAACAAATAATCTTAAAGACCTAAAAAATCTACTGGGGAAGAAGAATTCAGAGGGACTCTCATATGCCAACAGTAACAGGGTGTCAAGCCTTGAAAAATTGCAACAAACCATTGTCTCGACCAGTTGAACCCTCGTTTCTCCTTTAGATCGCACATGCTTCTGTTATTCCTTTCGACCAGTCAAACTGGTTTCGAATGATCCAAGTCTTCAAATCTCTTTAATGCACATCTTCTGGCTCGACTAGCCGAAAATAGCTTTGACCGGTCCAAATTATATAAAAAACGCTTATACTACTCTCTGTTGCATCTCAACCGGTCGAACCAATTTTGATCGGTCCACTCTTGAATTTCTGAAGTTCCCAAATACTCGACCGGTCAACACAACCAATCTTCTTCCCTTCTTTTCTTTCTTCTGCTCCTCTCTGCTGTGCGATTACGATCGGTCAAAAGTGCATTCTCGACCGGTCGAAACAGACTATTTCTGGGACATTTCTGTCTGTTTCTGCTTGGATTTCTACCGTGGCTTCGAGTTTTCTTCTTCTGTGCTCTTTTTAGCCATTTTTACAATCTTTCAACTTTCAAACCTGTTGTAACATATCACAAACTAAATGCAACCATTAGTAGCTAAGTGAGGGTTAACAAGGCTGAGATTTGGGCATAAAATATATCATTTTGAAGTCTAATCGCACTCCCAAAACTCAACTTTGCTAGTCCTCGAGAAAAGGAAAAATTCAAACAAAAGCAAAACTAAACTATCCTATAATTTATAAATTAATCTATGTAAGTAAATGTCACTTTCATAGGGAGCACGGTTGCATTTAGCATATGCAATAAGCCTTTAAACCCCTAGGTGATCCCTAGTGGAGGAGTTGTGTCTCTTGAGGGTTTATGGTACAGTTACTCACAAACTTCTAAAATTGTTTTGAAACCAACTATAAAATGAGTTTTCAAAATCAGTTTTTATAATATTTATACTTTTGAAAAACAAAAATCAATTGTTGTTCTAACATGTGAGCTTTCGTTTTTAAATACCGATGCCATATTAATTCTACTGTTGCCCAATCAAATTGATCCAATGTTCCGATCCACAGATACTTCATTCATGCCTAGAGTGATGTGTGTGTGCTTACCAATGCTAAAATCTTTCTATCATGTGACCAGTCCAAACGGTTGATCATTGAATCTCATGTCTCAACTCAATCTTCACCTTAGGTATATGCTCGAATTAGAATCACTCTAATGAATGGTTCAATTTTCTCACACATGTGAGAGAACATTAAAATACAAATAAAAGAGTCTCACATGATATAAGAAACACGATGCATCTAAGAATAAAAAGAAATCTCATAATGAAAGATATTTGTATCCTGAGCATGTCATATCGAACAACATAGGCATTTATCATATGAAGATTGAATCAAGAAGGTCTTTTTAAAGGTTGTAATGGGGCTCATGTAAGGGTTAATAAAGAAATGAAAATTTGACTCAAATTTTCTGAGAAATTGGAAAAGAAACTACTTTGGCTTTTCTAATTTTTCCGTTGTTCTTTTTCTAATCTCTCCAAAATTTTCTTTTTCTCTTTCTCAACTTTTTTTTTTTTTTTACTCCTCTTCTTTTTGGGAATACCTTATACTCTTCATTCTTTTTTAATTTTCTTTTTCTCCCTTTTTCACAAAATATCTTGTCATATGCTCCCAGTAAACACCACACTCATTCGTCTCTACTTACTCTCTTTCCATTTACTTTCATCCCACGTTCCCAATTTCTCAAAGATAGAAAGGTAAAACTTAAATTTTCAGAAATGGTGTTGGGGTATGATTAACATGGCTTATCAAGAAACATATAAAGGCAAATTTTTTTAAAAAGACTCAAAAGGGGTGCTAAAAGGTGAAATTGTACGAGGTGGAGCATTTTAAGCACAAACGAGCCAAGGATGGCCTTCAATCATTTGCTCACAAGATGGTAAAAATGCTAGCTAAAGTGTAATGTGTTTAGCACAATGATATAATGTCATGCAAAGTAACAAACCAAGATGAAATATATGAGATTAAGCAAGCACAATCGTATTTAAAGACACTCCAAATTTGTATAAACACTCATCAAGAATGGATAATTGGATCTAAAGCTCACCGGATTTAGTCTCCACTAGGATCCTAAGATTCAACATTCAAACTAATCTCTTGATTTTCGGACTTAAGCATGGTAGTAGTGCAGAAATTTTCTAAACATGAATTTTAGACCTATCTTTAAATGTTCACATTGAAATCAATAATCCTAGACAACAACAGTCCTAACATGACATAAATATTTTAAAAGTAGAATTCACATGCATCAGCAATAATAGTTTGAAAACTATGGGAAAATAAAGCACAAGATGGTTCAAGACTATACAAAAATGTGGTTTTGAGGGTGTCAAAACAGTGGTCGATTAAAAGATGCATCAATATAGAAACACAAACCACAAAAATAAGCATAAACACCCCCAAACCTAAGTGGTGTAATGCCCTCATTACACAAAACAATAGACAATCAAAAGATGACAAGAAGGCAATCAGAAAAATATAAAAAAATCAACACAAACACCAACGATACTCGCTCAACGTCCTTTACGCTTACGGCAGGATGAAGGAGGAGGAGGCAGAGGTACGATCACCCCCTTTCCACGAGAGGAAGGAGGGGCTCCACCCAAATCAGCATCATCGACATCAAGAATAATGGGAGATAATTGGGCACGTAAATTATTCATTTCTTTCTCCCATTGCTCCCTAGCCTCCGCATGTTTCTTCACAGCCACCGCATGAGTTTTGGCATCCGCTTCATGAAAATACTGCTCGTAATTCCAGCAGAGGTGCATATCCTCATAGTCCTCCTTCATCTTCAGCCAATTATGCCGAAGAGAAATTATCATCGATTGTTCGGCCACCAAGGCAGCGTTAGATCAATTCAGTTCCTCCTTAAGGGCATCTGTATATACTCCCATGGTGTAGACGAAGGCGACATCTAAAATGACCTGAGACTGTACGGGTTTTCCAAGAAAAGGCACAATGTCCCAGGTCGAAGAGTCAGAAGTGACAAGGTCATGTGGACCCTAGCCGCTCACAACTAAAGACATGGAGGGCTCCTCAGTGGGTTCCTCCGGTACATCCCCTCAAGAACTTGGGGTGAGGAACTAGGCTCCTCATAATCTATGAGCCCAGGTGCAGCGCTGGCCCCTGGCTCTCCTAATGAAGAAGGGGGAGCAGGCCCAGTGGGCTCCATGGTTGGGGCCTCAGAAGGGGCAATGTCTGAACCCTTCTTCATGAAGGGTTCTTGGTGGGGGAGGTGAACTAGGTGGAGGAGCAGGTTTGTCATCATGGGAAGACCCACTCGGACCGCCCCTCGAAAGTAAAATTGTTATCCCCCTCAACACCTCAGTCAGAAGCCCCCTCATGGAGGCGAGGTCGGCTCGAATCTCAGGCTACCTCACCTCTAATGCGTTGAGGCGCTGCTTCACCGTGGACTGCGAAGTGGTTGTAAAATACAAGTCCACAAATGGGGCAGCGCCCCCATGAATGGCCTCATCCATTAGGTCACTAAAACCACCAACACCTATCTCGAAGGTGTCGGGCAAAAATGTGGAGGGTAAGGGTATGGATGGAGGGGTGGAAGTGGAGGCGGTAGCACACGCTCCAGTGTAGTGATGGGGGTCCATGAAAAGCATGGTGACCGGAGGTGCTATGGTAGATGTGGGAATGGGTGAAGTCTCGGCCCATGTGAATGGTGATGGGACCCGAGGAGACGAAGGGTAGAAGGCGGTATCCCCTGTCTCAAGGGGTGGTGAAGGTGATGGAGTGCAAGGGATAGGTTGGGCGAATGAGGGTATAGGTAGGGAAGGGACGGAGGTAGTGGTGTTGGTTGCTCTAGCAGCAGATCCAGCGGGGCTAGGGACGGAGACTGCCGGAGTCTTCGTCGGAGGTGCAACCGAGGAAGTGGCCACAACAGCCTGCTCGAGAGCAGTGGGCTGGGCTTTCCTCCATTGGCTCGCCTCGTAGAGCTTTGGGAGTGCTTTCAGTGTGGACTCCTTTGGGTCAATCTTGTACCCCTGACGGAGTAACAAACGTGTGATGGTTCGCCAATATGGGAATCTAAGCGACGTCTAGTGGTATCGTGTTGACGCTAATTTTCTTAGGGTATCGAGTAACCCATAAAATTTAACTTTGTCGGCTCAAACCATCACCCTTAATGACAGCATAGAGGACCTGAAGAAGGTCCCCATGCCGTTGGGTCATATGTGATATTGGAAAATCTTTTATATAACACTACGTCCGCAAAAGAAAAGGTTTGGTAGGAGGGTGGCTCGGGTGGTGAAGGTGGGACCCATCTATGGCTTGCCGGAAATGACACGCACCAGTTCTGCAAAGGTAGGGTAGTCACGGCCCCTCGACAAGTCACACCCTACGGGAGGAGTAGTTGGGATGCCACAGCCTTCAGCCAGTTATACCTGAGCAAATGAAATGTTGAATCCACCGGCTTTCATGAAAAATGGCCTGGTCCATCAGAATTATAAACAAGATTAGGATAAAATAGTCAGATCAGCCAGGGGTACACCAGCTTCAGCGATGGTGCCAATAAGCCCTCAAGGTCGGCTGGCTTAAAATAGGTCAGTTCAAGCCTCGGGCAACTTCTCAAAATACTTCATGTCGAACTCGGGTTCGACAAAGAAGTCATGATGCATCCTAGTCGACAATGGATTGTCCCTCCTCGGGGCCTGGGTTTGGGTCACAGGAGTAGTAGATGGTGTTTGCGACGCAACTGTCGACACCTTGGTGCCAATACGAATAACAGCACCAAGGTTCGAAAGCACGGTAGGTCCTGCTTTCTTTTTGGGTGGGGCATCCACCATGGGTGCCTTGCCCTTGTCATGCTTCTTACTCATTTAACAATAATATAACACAAGATAAACTAACAAAAACAAACACTAAACAATGCAAACTCGTAGCGTGAACGCACGTCGATCACGACCAAAGGATGTGAAAAGCCGAGCCCATGCGTTGGATTTATAGACTTGAAGCGGCGTGATGCGAAACGACAAAGAAAGCGACGCGATGGAAGGCAAAACGGTGGCGCAAATGTTGGATGTGTATGGTTGGAAGGTGAAAAGGCACACGAAAAGAGGAAAATTAAAAAAAGGCAACTCATGGGAGCTCGGGGAGGACGAAGAGAAGAAGTTAGGGCTTGGATTGGTCGAAATGGGATTTCGACTGGTCCAGGGGCTTCAAATAGCCCCAAGCCTTTGGAACTCGATTGGTCGAAACCTATTTTGACCGATCGAAATAAATTATCTGCCCTGCTTTTGTCTGAAACATCAGTTCCAATTTCGGTCGAGATTGACTTTTCTCTTCTTCCAGGACCAAAACCGCCCCAGACTCCTCAAAACTTACCTAAATTTTCTCTCTCTCTCTCTCTCTCTCTTTTTATTTTTATTTTCTTTTCTCACCTAATACCCGCACACACACAAAACTCATTAAATCTAATAATGGTAAAATCAAAACCTAAATTAATAGTGTACAATGGGCTTGGGTTGCCTCCCAAGAAGCGCAACGGATGTGTCGATAGTTTGACAAGGTCAACGGGCCTATCAAGTCACTGGTGGATTAGGGGAAGATGAAGTCTCCCCTGCAATTAATTGACCTTTTGGGTTATTAAATGGCTGAGATGGTAACCGGTCCTCGTCTCTCTTGCTCAACGCGATAGCCAGTTGCCCCAAACTGGGTTTCTGGCCTGGCAATGGATTGCGTGTGAGAGTGGAGTAACTACATTTATTGTTGGGACTGTTGCTACTAGCTTTGGCTGCCTTCAACATGGCCTCCTCAAAATTGTTACTCCAACGAGGTCTATACTATTGTTGGCTCTGGTGTTGCGGAGGGGGTTGAGATGTACATTGGCCTATATGGCTGAATGACACCCTCCTCCGCATTATTTTTCCAGGCCAAGTTCGGGTGATTCCTCCAGCTCTAATTATAGGTATTTCTGAAGTTGTTCTGGTCTGGTCTCTGGTAGGAATTCTCAGCATTAATATGCTCTTGTACCGTCTCGGAGTATAAAGGTGCAACAGGACAATTAGGAACCGTATGAGTAGGGCTTTGGCATATGCTACAAGCCTCACTTACTTGAGCTATTGGGTGCAATTTCACACTCAACATGGATTCAAATTTCTTTTTCAAAGCCTCAACTTTGGTAGAAATATCCGTTGTTGGTTTCAATTCAAACAACCCTCCTCGCTTAGGAGGTGTAGTTCGTGAAACCTCGGGATCAATCCTACTCGATGCAGCTTGTTGCATCGAGTTTTCACTTAAGTTCTCGAAAAGTTCCCAAGCATCATCTGCAGTCTTTGTAAGGAAGGTACCCCTGTAAGAGGCATCGACCATTTGCCAGTTTTGCTCAGTCAGTCCTTCATAGAAGTTTTGTACTATTTGCCAGTTCTAAACCTCGTGATGAGGACACTTGCGCAGAAGTTCGTTAAGGCGTTCCCAGCTCTTGTGGAAGGACTCATCCGGAGTCTGACAAAAGGTAGTTATAGCTTTTCGGATATGATTTGTTTTGCCGATTGGGAAGTACTTTGTGAGAAACTTGGATTGCAATGCTTCCTAACTCGCAATCAAATCACGAGCAAAGAGTTAAGCTACTTCTTTGCCTTGTCCTTGATAGAGAATGGAAAAAGACTCATACGAGCGGCCTCTTCCGACAAAGTGTTGATTTTAAATATTGTGAAAACTTCTAGAAAGTTCGTGAGATGATCATAGGGGTCTTTGTTACTAAGCCCATAAAAGCCCGGAAACATTTAAACAAAGTTGGGCTTAATCTCGAAGGTCTCATTACCATATTAAAAGAGTAGACTGTGTGTAATACTCCCTCAACGTTTTAGCCACAGGCGGTTCCTCTCCCGCCATATTAAAATGAATCGGGGGAAGGATGGGGTGTCTAGAATGATCAAAACTTACGACGATTTGAGAAGAATGTGAGCTAGCACGGATACGCCGGCAAGTTCTCTCAATCTCAAGGTCAAGTCGCTCTAGAGAAGAGAACTGCCACCTTGGCACAAATAGAAAAATAAAAATAAAAATAAAATACTAACCTATCCTATTGGAAATTTCAAAAATGTACCTTAGCCTCTCGCGGTGTCCCGTGACAAGCTTCGGTAGATTCGAGATTTCGATCTCCCAAGCCTATAAAACAAAAACAAAAGGCAAACTAAGGTTAGTATAATTTAGAGATATACAAATTAAGACATAAATTAAAAAAATAAAGCCGAAGTCCCTGACAACGGTGCTAAAAACTTGATTGTTTATAAATAAAAACCTTGCAAGTGCACAAGTCTGAAGTACTAAGGCGAGCACAAGTGTGACAGCCCGGATTTCGGCACCCCGAAACCCGTGCCATCAGCACGATCATCTTGACCGTGCCCCTTAGCTATGCACGGAACATTGGCATATCAAGCATAAAATGAAATAATAAACGAAACTGCGGAATTTAAATCTATATTAAAGCAATTCTCCAAAAGACAGTTCTACCCCCATGCCTCTGCATGAATGGAGAACCGATCCGAACCATCGATGATAGAAATCATCACGGATGGTTCGCCCCAAAAGAATAATCCCAAACTCAATATATACATTGTTCAACCAAAACAAGGCTTGACATACCAAGCCGTACAAATCTTTATCAAAAAGCCCTCAAAGCGGCACAACGGAGTCCTCTAGAAGAAGTCCTCAGGAGGTGGCTCCAACTCTTCGCCGGCCGCAAGGTCCGACTCACCGGGGTCAGCGTCTCCTGAAGCCTCGGCAGCTGCTAGTAGTGAACCTGCGACGTATAGTCTATAGGGTGAGCTACATCCTAGCTCAATAGGGAACAAAACACCGTTGAACATATAAATTATTACTCACATATATTCCATGATATGCCATGCATGATGTGTCTATGCAATTACTAATAAAAACAGTTTAAAAGTATTACATTTTACTGGTAGTTTACTCGTGTCTTTTATTTACTCATGAATGATGCTGAAAAGGCCTAAAGCAAAACTTAAACTTTCAACTTAAGTAATCCCCGAGCAATATAGCATCGAGCCCCGATGAGATACCCATCATCGTCATCTATATAGACACTTTTAACGTATTCCCTGGGAATACAATATAGTACCCAAGCCCCTTTCCCCTGGGGATTGGTGGCGGGGTTTCACTTGTCTCAAATCAACACCCCTGGGGTGTGCTTACTGTGTACGGATAAGCCTTCGCACTGGCCTACGGTTTTGCCGCCGTATCGGTCACGGATATCCTGCCGTGTCAGTCGTGGATATCCCGCCACGTCGGTGGGGTACCCTATCAAACCTCAAATAATAAAAATATCGGTGCCTTACATATAGTTATTCACCGTGTAAGTGTGCTATCTTATATCAGTTAGGCCCTATCAAACATGATTCAATCTTGGATACATCCCTGGGATGTATCCATTCACTTGCATCACACCTGATGCTCTTATCTCTTTACTTCTTCATCCCCTGGGGATGGCTCATTATAATTACTCTTATGGATGTCACACACACACACTTTTCACAATTCTTAAGCAATAAAATATTTTGAATTTGAATTCTATATCACTACATACATGCTCTTGTAAAATAAAGTACATGTTCAAGGTGTTCTCTACTTCAAGTCTTGTTTGATCAACGCATCAAGGTCCCACGTGGCTCCTTGTGCACTAGCTCACACGTACCACCTATGGTACCACATAACATGTGAAATACATCACTAAAGATGTAATCAAGAAGGTCTAAGACCCTCCAAGAATCTTAAAGTCAAACTCAAAAGTCAACATAAATTAGCTCAGTCGATTAATCGAACTCCAAAATCGATTAATCGAAGGTCAATATCGATTAATCGATTCTCAAATCGATTAATCGAGATTCCCATTCGATTAATCGAAACCCAATTCGATTAATCAAAATTTCCTACCTATCATGTCGATTCTCAATTCGAGTGATCGAATTTCCAAAATCGATTAATCGACCCCAAATCGATTAATCGAAATTCTAAATCGATTAATCGAATTCCCATTTCGATTAGTCGATTTCTCCAAACTATTTTCTTTCCTCCACCGAGTTCATCAGAGGTTCCCAGTCGATTAATCGATATTCAAATCGAGTAATCGAAATCCAAAGTCGATTAATCGAAACTCAGTTCGATTAATCGAACTCGGGTTCC
Source organism: Chloranthus sessilifolius (assembly GCA_021018995.1). Classification (NCBI taxonomy): domain Eukaryota; kingdom Viridiplantae; phylum Streptophyta; class Magnoliopsida; order Chloranthales; family Chloranthaceae; genus Chloranthus; species Chloranthus sessilifolius. The sequence continues at coordinate 147,031,954 of CM037584.1, read as the reverse complement.
TTGACTTTTCAACTTCTTGGTGAATTTCGATTAATCGAATCTCAATTTTGATTAATCGAATCTCAATTTCGATTAATCGAAATTGCCAGATTCAGCCCCCTTGAGCTGTTCCCCCCAACCTTTTTCCACTCTTTTTCCTCTATTTTTCTAAACCATTATCCTATAATTTAAACCATTTTTAACTACAATTTACCCTCTACAACCTATGCATTTTATTCACAAAAATTTACCTTTAATCAATCTCAAATTGATTTCAAATCAAGTGGTTGGAAGGCTAGGGTTCCAGCTTTGGCTTGAACGGATTCTTTGCGCAGAATCGGCCTCTTTAATGCTTGAATCCCCCTTCCAATCACCCACAATAACTCCTTGCTTGATCACTCTCTTTACTCCTCTCTCTCTCTTCTTTACTTCTCTCTCAACAACCAAAACTATTGATTTTAGGGTTATTAAACCCTTTTATCTCCCCCTTAGCTTGTGTGTTGAGCACATGCACCTCGATAGGTGTATGTGACTTTAGATTTACAACACACACCACATAGCCACACAACCCATCACATCTCGTCCATTCATCACACCCCATGCTAACTATTGGACTTCTATTTGGTCAAACCTATGACCGATCGGGCATGGATCCCGAGGTCATAGTTTAGGGTGATTTTTTCGGGATATTACAACAAGGGTGTCGAACCAAAGGGACTTATCGTTTACCTTTCCTAACTACTGTCCTAACCTAAAGTAATTTGTAAAAGAATTTTCCTAAATTAATTAAACTAAAAGGCATACTAACACAGTTTTGGATGGGTTATGAGAAGGTAGACTGGGATCCTCCTTGGAACACAGACTAGTAAATAACAAACTCTTATTCCTCTCCTATTTCAAATTTTAGGTACTCCCACTCTAAGCTACAAGCTCTGCAGCTAGGTATAAGAATTAAGTCCTATTCATAGTCACGGACTAGTTTAAACCGATATGATCCACCTAATCACTAGCGACCTAAATAATAGATATCATTGCACGTAATCGACAAAACTAGGCTACAAACTCTAATTCATTGATGAATATCTTATCAAATCTAATCCTAATCCCTACAAGGCCATTAAAATCAAATAATATAGAATTAAACCTTTGCCAGCGCGTTCACGGTACACCCCCTAACCTCAAACATGCAATCGTACCACAAAACAGAATTCAAAATAGAAGAAGAATAAGATTTTATTATATACTCATCTGTAATTTACAAAGGATCCCAGCCTTGGAGAAGTTTAGCCTCTCATTGACAGATCAATCTTCATCATTGCTGATTCGATCATCTCTCAATGATTATAGTATTCAATCTCAAAACTCTTCAGAACTGGTAACTAACCTAACCTACGGACTCTCACGGCTAAAAATTCTATGCAAAGAACTCTGCCGAGGGACTCTCAACTCTAACCCTAGGGTCCTTATTTATAAATTCATAAGGCCCTAGCACAAATTGTGCATGGAAAATAATCTTAAAAATCCCAAAAACTCAGCTGAGGAAGAAGAATCCGGAGGGACTCTCGGATGCCAACAGTAATAGGCTATCAAGCCCTGAAAAATTGCAACAAACCATTGTCTCGACTGGTTGAGAATGAATCTCGACCAGTCGAGCCTTCATTTCTCCTTCAGGTCGCACAAGCTTCTCTTCTTCCTTTATTTTTGACCGGTCGAACTGGTTTCGACCGGTCCAAGTCTTCAAATCTCTTTAACGCACAACTTTTGGCTCGACCGATTGAAAATAACTTCGATCGATTCAAATTATGTAAAAACACTCATACAACTTTGTTGCATCTTGACCAGTCGAACCAATTTCGACCGGTCCAAATTATATAAAAACACCCATACAACTTTGTTGCATCTCGATCGGTCGAACTTTGGTTCGACCGGTCCAAATTATATTAAAACACTCATACAACTCTGTTGCCTCTCGACCGGTCGAACCAATTTCGACTAATCCACTCTTGAATTTCTGAAGCTCCCAAATACTTGACCGGTTGAACCAATTTCGATCGGTCCACTCTTGAATTTCTGAAACTCCCAAATACTCGACCGGTCGAATTTACCATTTCAACCAGTCGACACAGCCAGTCTTCTTCTCTTCGTTTCTTTCTTTTTGTCCTCTCTACTGTGCGATTTCGACCGGTCGAAAGTGCATTCTCGACCGGTCGAAATTGCATTCTCAACTGGTCGAAACTGACTATTTCTGGGACATTTCTCTCTATTTCAACTTGAATTTCTGCCTTGGCTTCAGGTTTTCTTCTTCTTTTCTCTTCTAGCCATTTTTACAATATTTCAGCCTTCAAACCTGTTGCAACACATCACAAACTAAAGACAACCATTAGTAACTAAGTGAGGGTTAACAAGGCCGAGATTTGGGCATAAAATAATCCATTTTTAAGGCTAATCACTATGCAGTTTGGAGTAGAGAGGAGAAGACCTCTGTGCAAATGATGAACATATAAGGGGAAAGAGGATCCCTTTGCCGAAGACCCTGGTCGGTGTGATATGACCCATAACAGTACCATTGATGAGAAAAGAATATGAAATAGATGAAATCGTTCCCATAATTAAAGCAACAAAATTTTGAGGAAAACCCACTTTGAAAAGAGTTATTTCCAGAAAATGCCACTCAACTCGACCATAAGCCTTGCTCATATCAAGTTTTAATACACATTCTTCCCCTTTGTTTTTTAGCGCATATAATGCCCCACCTCATAAATTGTGAGGTCGTTATCCTTGATCATACGACCCTTGATAAAAGCTGTTTGGTTTTCAGAGATGATGGCCAGAAGAATAGGCTTTAAGCGATTGGCTATGGTTTTTGAGATAAAAATGACATTACAGAGGGTTATTGGATGAAATTTAGTGATATATTTGGGATGTTTGGTTTTCGGGATAAGGGTAATGAAGGCATTATTGATATCCTGAAGAGATATTAAAATTATTGTTAAGGTAATCTAGATCAACTTTAACAACATCATTACCAATAATATGCCAATATTTCTGAAAAAATAAAGCAGGCATATCATCGGGCCCTAGGGCCTTGAGGGGGTGCATCTAATCAAGAGTTGCTTTCACTTTGGCTCTCGTGAAAGTATTGGATAGTGCCTGATTTTGCAAGCTAGAGAGTTTTGGCGTCACGCATTGAAGAGCTTCCTCCACATGATTTTGTGGCCCTCTAGTGAAAAGTTTACTATAATAATTCTGCGTGATCTCAATAATATCTTCAATAGTAGATCGCCATGTGCCTTCCTCATCACATAATCCATCAATCCGACTCACTTTCCTCCTTTGAGATGCCTTTGCATGGAAGAAATTGGTATTTTGGTCGCCCTCCTTAAGCCTCAAATCACGTGATCATTCTTTCCACATGATTTCACTACAATCAAGAAGCTTGTTAAGATATCTTCCAAGATCCTTTTCTAAGCTTGGGTCATGATCATTCCTGTGCATCCGAATGATCTCAAGCATCGTTGTTTTCTCATCGATGAGTTTTTGGATATGCCCACAAGAAGATTTACTCCGTGAGAAAAGGATAAAGATTGAGCACAGGTACTAAGACAAATTGGGGAGTGATCATAGCAGGATCATAGCAGGTGTTGGAGAGTAGCTGTGAGGAAGAACTTGGACCATTAGTGAGTTGCCACAGCTCGATCCAGCCCCTCACAGACAAATTCGCCATCCTTCCCAAGTAAATTTCGGCCTAAATAAAACCCAAATCAGAAAATTCACAATCATCAATGACTGCTCGAAAGCTATTAATTTGAAATTGATTTTGTGTTCGATGTCCCTCCTTCTCATCTTGAAAGAGTTTCGTTAAAGTCCCCTAAGCAAAGCCATGAGAGAGTGTACTGACCATTCAGCCGTCGAAGCAGCTGCCACCCAAGTTCCCTCCTTTGAGAATCCGACTCACCATAAATCGCCATTTTGAGTTATACAGCTCGAGTACTCTAACATCAATGTGGTTCTTCGATTGAGATCGCAAATCAATCAAAACATCTGATTTCCACAACAAAGCCAGACCCCTTGAACGTCCCACACAATCCACATAAACTCCATGTTGGAAATTTAATTTCCATTTTATTTTTTCAACATCTAGGCCACGCATCCTAGTTTTGTAAAGAAGAATGACATCAGGACCTTCCTTCCTAATAAGCAAACGAGAACAATGACATCAGGACCTTCCTTCGTAATAAGCAAACGATTTATTGAAATGAAGTGATTTTTTAGACCAATTAGTGAAACTTAAATTCCCAACCTACATCCCTACTTCTTCTCTACCATCTTTGTGTTATTATAACATGTAAGGAATATGAATGAGGTCTCAATGTCCACTTCTTCTTTGTGTTATTATAACATGTAAGGAATATGAATGAGGTCTCAATGTCCACTTCTTCTCTACCATCTTTGTGTTATTATAACATGTAAGGAATATGAATGAGGTCTCAATGTCCACTTCTTCTCTACCATCTTTGTGTTATTATAACATGTAAGGAATATGAATGAGGTCTCAATGTCCCAATGTCCCACCCGACCTTTTCGTTGCTCGGGAGAATTGATGAAGCAATGGTAATGATTCTTGTTGTTGGGTTTAGAAAGCACACGTATGGGTACCTCATACGAGTAGGGTGATACGGTGATTTCTAAAAAATCAGGTACGAATATGGCAGGGTTCTTATATTTAAAAATTATTTATATATATATTCAAATGCTGCTTTTTATCTTATACCATTAAAGTGAATTATCATTGTGCACATCTATTATTATTGAGCCACGTAAACTATCCGATCGGTGAACTTTAATATAAGCCATCAAAATTAACAACAATTGTTGAAATTAGAGTGCACAAATTAGATGGTTCAGATCTCTTAAAAAATTTAATTACCATTTAATGCTTAAATAATGTTGAAACGATCTTGTACCATTAAAGTTAAATTTTAATCTCACACTAATAAGCCAAATACTACTATTTTTCCATGTGATGAACATTTGTGATCAATCTAAATTGTCCAATTGGAACATGGGTTAACCAAAAGAAATATGCCTATAAATGGATGTAAACCGTCCAATTGATGATCTTTATTTTCAGCCATTAAAACTGAAAATAATGGTTGATGTTAAAGCCCACAAATAAGAGGGCTTAAATCTCCCTACAATACCATTTTTAGGCCTATTAAAACAGAAATCGGATGGAGCACATCCATATATCAGATAGCTTAAATATCCCTGAAAAATCATTTTGACGGCTGAGATCACTTATGTCTTAAACCTTTAATGGTCTAAGAAGATTTAAACACCATTTTGGCGTCTAAAGTGATGGGCAGGAGAGTCGGTCCCATATTTCCCTTCCGTATAAATGTCGGTCACGACTCACAACCACTCCCGAAAGCAGAGCAAAAAAGGAAAAACAAAAAAACCATAGGGAAGAAGAACGAAGCACAAAAAAGAAGCGATTTCGAGCAACGCAACGACGCAGACTCAGGTAAGTCCTTTCTTCTTCTTCGTCATTTTTTTTGTTTTTTTTTTTTCCTCTCGTTTGCAACCCTAAAAGTGGGTCGGCTCCATGGGTTTTATACCAAAGGGGAATTATTTATTAAATGGAAAAAAATCTTCCCCTTTCGGCAACGTATCCCGGCCATATCCCAACCGTATCGGCGCCCTTTCTTTTTTAAAAGGAAACTCGTGGGATACGCATGCAAGCGTATCTCGTGGTGCCCAATTTGGAGTATCCGTCCTTCCTATCACAATGTAATTAAAAATATGATTGAATCTGAGTTGGGTATGAGATGACTAGCGCTTTGATCATCGGATCTATCTTTGAATAAATGGAAACAAAAGGAGTCTACTTAGAGATTTGAATGACCTAAATCAGAGCCAGCCTGAGTCTGGGAAGAGAGAACTGAAAATTATATCTTTGGATCTCAATCTTTCCCATCTTTTTGTCTATTGATTTCTATGGTATTTTTTTTTCCAATTTTATGGAATATAAGATTTTTGATAACAGATTCCATGTGGATAGTACCTGTTTCAATCTATAATCTCATTTCGTGTTCCAAACTTTCACAAATCTGGAAGTATGTTTTATTTCAGACTTTCAGGTGTTAGTGCTATATGGAATGAGGTTTAGTTTTTATTTCTTTAACTGCTTTGTAAAAAAATAAAAAAATATAAAAAATTAGACTGCTCAGTTAGTATTACCTGTAGGCACAGAAGGAGGATCTTCAGTTTTTGATCTGTTAAAATGACTTATGGGTTTCTACCACAGGCATGTAAGCTGCTGTTGTTTTCTGGAAGATATTGGAAGATCTGTGGGGGAAGTGTAATAAAATCTGTGGTATTTATGGCATGAGCAGCAACAACAGAGAGCACAGGCTGAGCTATAGAATTTTATTAGGTACTGCTTATCACAGTGAAAACAGGTAAGTTTGAAGTGTACTTCTCAAATGTTCTGCAATTTTTCAAATTGGTAATAATTGTTAGCCACTGGATCCATAATACATAAAGGTATTTCTAGTATAAATACCTATACAACATATTTTTTTAATTTTGGTGTTCACTCCAAATAATTTCAAGTAGCTTTAAGCTGTGCTAGAATGTCTCATTTTTTCAAGGCGATATTTGCCCCACTAGTAAAGGATTACTGACAAACTCATAGTTTAGTTCATCAATAGAGCTGGTCACCTTAGATCAAAATGTTAATAATACCCAATGAGTGTGGCTTTTTGGCCACTTGAGTACACTATATGGACTATTATGTTGATGGCTTGATTGCTTAAAAACATTTGCCAAGTGGTGCAGAGTTTCGGCTGCCATCTGTAATGGAGTGGTGTTAAGTCTATTAATCCTAACATGATACTCTTCATTTATTCATTGCAAGAATAAGTATTTGTCATTGCCCCAATTAGCACAAAGCATGTTCTAATTAGCCAAAATTGACATATATAGCAATAGAAAACAGTGTTCTATTTTATTTTTGTTAGATGCCTCTATAGGAGCTTTACTCCACTATGGTTACAATTTCATGCTACCATATCATCTATGTTGCAGATGAAGCACTAGGAACACTAATTGCCCTTGCATTTACATTGTTGGGTGTAGTTTGTAGGATGCTTGAATCTAAGTGTCACTTGTTTATACAAAATCTTCTAATTTTTTTCCTGCCAATGAACATGACTTTGCAGCAGTTGAACATTGTAGGTTCCCTTAATATTAAGATTGATAGTATTGTTGAAGATTCTAATTTGATATGTTAATATATAAATAAATAAATAAATATATATATATATATATATATATATATATATATATATATATATATTATTTTAGATCTCGATTTTGCACCAAGAAGAAGCTCTATATTTGAGGTGTAATCAAGGTCTGAGTTCTATAGATTTCTCCCCCCCCCCCCCCCCCCCCACAAAAAAATGATTAGAGGAATGAGATTTATGGGTTATATTTTGATTTTGCATACTAACGAATTGATGAAATTTTATTAGTGACCAAGCCTATTTGATCTTCTATAATATGTATTTATTTTGCATGCCAACTATTTGATGAATTTTTTTATTGATCCAGCTCATTTGATCTTTTATAATTTATATTTTTTTATTTTGCGTACCAATTGTTCTTAGTTCACCGCCCAAACATGGGACATTGAAAAATTTCACCTTTGACCTAAAATTCAATGGTTGAAAATGACTCATTTTTTTCTAGATAGTCTTTGATTGACCTTTGGCATGTTGACATGGCACCCGATCCCGGGTTGGGTGCCATCTCACACCCAATTGGTTTGAACTAGCGCCTTTATGTTACAACTACCTCACTTAGTCATAGTAAAAAAGGCTATCTGATTGGTATAACACGGTGGAAGTCGATTTTCGTCCAAATATTCTACCCAATAGATCTCGAAATCGTGAGCCTACCATAAGACGGTCAAATATTGATTACACATGGCATGCTTCTCAAAAAGTTAACAGGTCCATGGTGAACCATCAAATGTGGTTCCCATTCACCTTTTGGGATGTAAGCCATGTGTAATCAACATTTGACCGTCTGATGGTTGTCCCATGATCTGAAGATCTATTATGTGGAAGATTGGGGGGCGAAAAAATGATTTCCATAATCTGATTCAAAGCAGTCAACATAGTTTTTACTTTGCATAAGTGAGGTGGTTGTAACTTAAAGTGGTGTGGCGGTAACACCAGCCGTAATAAAGTAACAAAGAAAGGAATGAAACTAAGATTCTTCAGACCATAGGGGACACCACTGTTGACTACATCTTTCATTATATTTCCGTGCCCCTAAACACCCTTTGCATTAGCATGGCTACAATCAAATTGTCACACCAATTACTGAGCCATGGCCCATCCTGGAAATGACGGCTAACCAATTTGCACAACCAGATCCAATGAATGAGCACGTGCACCAGTTGACAGCCAATGCACATCATCCTACATACCCATCTATCTATCTATCTTTTTTTCTATTGTAAGGTGTGAAAAATGTTCATCATACATGCCCAAAGTGACAGTTTGATAGGTACGCTCATGATCACAGTCAGTTTTGGTGATGTGTGCCACATGGAATCAACATGTGACCGCCTGATAGGTGCTCCATGATCTCAAGATCTATTGTGTGGAAATTGGGAAGAAAAACGATCTCCATCGTTTGATTCTTGACAGTCGACGGTTTTTTTTATGGTGGAAATAGTGTGTTCTTCACATGTTTAACGGGTGCAAATAACGCCACCCCTACTATTTTTTCTATTCATCTAGTTAGTAAAATAATTAGTTAATGTTTGTAATAATTTTGTACAAGAATATATCCAAACATTAATTCTTGTGCTTGTGAGTAACACAAACTAATAAATTATATTATGACCTACATCTAAATTCGATTGATCCCATCTTCAATGGGTCGGGTCCTGGTCTACCTTGACCTAGACCCACCAAACCCAAAAAGGTCTAAGGTGTTTTATTTGGACGCCACTCGGACCTGATTCCAAATGAGTAGGGTCCGGTTCACCCCCGACCCAAACTCGACTCGACCCGACCCGACCCATTTGCACCCCTATCCTCCCTCTCTCTCTACACGTGCAATGCACGTGAATAATGCTATAATTAGATATAAACAACGGTTCTAAGTGCCTACATGGAATTATAAGAATCCTTTGTTACACGATACGTTCTCAGTTGGAAAACAAATTGGTAAACTTGTGCTACGTGGCAAAAATGTTCAATTTGTAAGTACACTTTGAGAGCACTTTAACTACTATTTAGCGAATCGAAATTATCTTTGAAGATATTGTTAAATGTTCGCGTTTTACAGCTGATATCCAACCATATATTTTCCGCGTAAGAGACCATCTGGCCATTCAACAAAATCACGAGGGACATTTTGGTGAATAGATCTTCCCTCTTGGCTCTTAAGCACCCACTTCGGGTCTTTGTACAGAAAGAGAACCAAAAATCGCACAGCTTGGCGGAGGTCACTCGGTCTTTGTCAATGGCGGATTAGAGTTTTGATTTTTTACTTTCTCCAAATCCCTTTTCATTTTTCTCAAAAGTTTCTAATCAACATATGTTGGTTATTTGAAGCTGAGATATGGGCATATGTTTCCCACTCGTTCATAGTCTAGATTATGTGATGGTTATGATTTTGTGCGTGTAGCACTATTGTTCACCAAGTTTTGCCACCTGATGCAAAAAATTCAACGTTGAGATCAATGGTAGTGTGCTTAAGAGAGATGAAATCCTAGTGAAAAATTAGGGTTATGGTTAGGTTGAAGAAGAGGAAGAACAGAGAGAAAAAGAGAGATGGAATAAGTCACATTCCCTTTCTTTCATATGCCTCCCTTTTACAATATGAGACACCCACCTTTTATTGCTTATACGCCTACTATTGAATACACAATAACACACACACATGCACACCAACTAACAGTGAATACTATACACACACCAACACTCCCCCTCAAGTTGGAGCATCGATGTAAATTATCGTAACTTGATGGTGATATCATATAAGCGATTTCTCCCTACAACTTTGGTGAGTACATTTGCAAGTTGATCCTCAAAATGACTTGAGGTATACTAAATTCCTTCAACTCTACCTTCTCTCTCATGAAGTGGAAGTACACTTCATTATGCTTGGTTCCTTCATGGAACACAAGATTTTCAACAATTTGTTGTGTTGCTTTGTTGTCCCCATAGAGTCAGGGGCAATTTTACACGAACTCCATGATCAGATAGGATAAATCGAAGCCACGTTCCCTCTATCCCTTGATACGTGACTCTGTATTCCCATTTAACACTTCAGTTGGAAATTACATGTTTTTTATTATTTCAGGTGACCAAATTTCCCCAAGAAACGTGCAATAGCCACTGGTGGATCTTATGTCATTGAGAGAACGAGCCCAATCTGAGTCTGTAAACACCTCATCATCCATGTCCACGATTTGTATGGAGTAACCCTCTTCCTTCAGGCAGTGTTACCTGGACACGTGGCACGATTGCCAAGTGTCAAGGTGCCAATAGATGTTTGGCACGCCAATCTCTAAAAATTCGAATACTGCGGCACGGCCATAAGAAAAATAAAATAAATAAATAAAACATATATAGAGAAAAATTGAAGGGATATCTTAGAAAACCAATTTAGATATGTAATGAAAAGATTCATAATATATGTCGTGAACCTAAATAAACGTATATTATAGTATAAAATCGTTTTCAATGACCCAAACCTTGTTTCAGTAGTTACTAAACTTTACACAAATTTCTTTTGAAACAAAGTTCATTTTATCGTTGTCAAAATGATAAACATTTTAATAGTATTATGAGGTTTTTCATATATGTCTAGAAGTTTCATGCTATTTGAGGAGTGTCCAAGTGTCGGCACGGGTGCCAAGTGCCACCAAGTGTCGGCACGGCAAAAATCCCAAAAGTAGAAGTGCCAAGGTAACACTGCCTTCAGGTATCTCAGGATTCTGTAGATCGCATCAAGATGTGTAGTCCTAGCCTCCTAGGTGCATGTATATGCCGACTCAAAACACACACAACATATGCAATGTCTGGCCGAATCATGGAAATATAAATGAGTTTTCCCACTAGCCATTGGTAAACTCCAATATCCTTGAGAGGTTCCCCTTCTTTTCCCTTGTTTCTTTGATCCTTCCCAATAGGAATAACAGCTGGCCTACAACCCAACATATGTTTGCTTTAACACATCAAAGTATATTTCCTTTGGGAGAGAGCTATCCCCCTTTAGATCTGGCCACTTCAATCCCCAAATCCAAATCTTTGATAGCAAACACTCCCAAAATACCCCTTCAGCTTCAATATCTCTTCACTGTCATCTCCAATGACAATGACGTCATCCACACAAACAACTAAGGCTATGAGATGGACCCCTCTGTTTATGAACAAGGTGTGGTCATAGTGGTTCAACTGATACCTAAAACCTATCACTGCATCACTGAATTTTTTGAACCATTCTCCGGGGGATTGCTTTAACCTATAAATGGCTTTCTTCAATTATACATGTCACCATAACCCTCATGGAGGGAGAAACCAGGAGGTAAGCCGTAAAGCTATATACACTTCCTTCTTAATCCCCATGTTGAAGTGCATACATTTAATTGGTACAAAGACCAGTCTTTGTATGGAACCAAAGAAAGAAGCACTCTAATAGTATTTGACTTTCCAATTGATATGAATGTTTCCGGGTAGTTCACTCCTTGTGTCTATGTGAACCCCCTTTAGCAACTAGCCTAGCTTTATATCTTTCAATAAAGCCATTTGGTCTACATGTGAATGTATAAACCCATTTACATCCAACTACGTTTTTTCTTTCAGGAAGTTCCACAACTTCCCAAGTGTCATTTTTTTTTCCTGACGCCTTCATTTCCTGTATCATAACTTCCTTCTACTGCTGTTGAGACAAGGAACCAAAGACACATGTAGGAATAGATCTAGAATCTAATGAGGTAGTAAAGGATAAATGTGATGTAGAGAGAGCCCGATAAGACACAAATTTACTAATTGGGTGGCGAGTACAAGACGTGGGGTTTTTACGCAAAGCAATGGGCACATCAAGGTAAAAAAACTTGAGAACATGGATTAGGAGATGGTTCTTGATCAGTGGTTTGAGAAAGAGGTTGCTCATGAGGTGGCTCTTGAGGTTCTCATAACTTTTCCCTTATAAAGGCCTTTCCTTTTCCAAACTTGTCAAAGCTATAATCCTTGTCAGTGAACTCTTCTTTTTTCCTATCGTTGTACCTCTCCTTGCTGTACTTCTCTTTGCTGTTGCACTTCTTTAACATCATCACCGCTGCCATTTAGGGTAAAACAACTGTGCTCTCTTCATCCTTAGAATTCTCTCCCTGAAGAGGGCACTGGGAAGGAGAGGAGTATGGAGTAGACTCAAAGAATATAACATACATAGAAATGAACATTCACCCATACAATGGGCTGTAGAGCCGGAAACCTTTTTGAGTTGAGGGATAGCTAACAAAATAGACCTTGTAGCTTTCAGATCCAACTTATCACAGTGAACAATAGGGGCATGAGCAAAACAGAGAGAGCTAAAAGCATGAGGAGGTACAAGAAATAAATGAGAATCTGAACATAACAGCTGATAAGGGGACTTACCCTCAAGAATGGGTGTAGGCATTTGATTTATCCAAAACCTTGCAGTGGTACAACTTCTCCCCACAAACGCTTGGGAACATTCATACCAAGGAAGCACATATACTCCATTTTTGGCAATGTGCCTGTATCGCATTCGTATCGGATACCGATACTTGAGGGATACGGCTGTGTGCGTATCTTAGGCGTTTATGGAAAAAAACAAAATTAAAGGAAGAAGAAGAAATCAAACTGCGAGTTTGGGTTTTTGGAAAAGAAGAAGAAATCGAAGGAGCCTACCAGTGTGCAACCTGCCCATTTGAAATCAATCTCTGTAAGGTTTTTTTTTTTCGTTTTCTTCTTCTTACGTTTACTAACCTAAAATATATAAAAAAATAATTTATAAATACACGTACCTTCCGTATTGTCTTGATTTTTTGCAAATTGTCGTATCGCTGTACCCGTATCGTTTCGTACCCGTGTCTCGTATCCTTATCCGTGCTTCTTAGATTCATACCAAGGAGTAGAGACCGAGAAACCTCAAGGAGAGGACGATATTTCCTTTTTGCGACTCCATTTTGTTGAGGATCGTATAGATATGTGGTTTGCCACTCAATTCCATGAATATGAAGGAATGATTGAAGGTGTTGGGAAGAATATTTCCCACCATTATCAGGTCACAATATCTTAACATTTGCATGGAATTGAGTTTGGACCAGCTTGTGGAGGATAGGAAAAAAATATGGCATCTTCATCTTTAAATTTCATTAAAAATACGACAGTATATCTAATAAAATCATTAATGAAACTATGAAAGTGACAAAGTAGCAATACCCCCGCAATGTGATAACAGGGGATGGCCCCCACACATCAGAATGAACAAGTTTCAAAGGAGTGCTGCTTTTACTTAGATTGTCAAGGTATGAACTTCTGAAATGCCTTGAAATGACGAGCATTGACAAACCTCACATTTAAAAGTATTAGCATCAAGGGTGACAAAATAATGATACCCCCACAATGAGATAACAGGGGATGGCCCCCACCCATCAGAATGAACAAGTTTGAAAGGAGTGCTGCTTTTACTTATATTGACAGGGTATGAACTTCTGAAATGCCTTGAGAGTTGACGAGCATTGACAAACCTCACATTTAAAAGTGTATTGGCATCAAGGGAATTAAACTGTTCTAGAAACAAGATTCGCAATCGTGAGATGGGTAAATGGCCACGATGAGCATGCCATTGATGTGCCTCATTCAACGAGAAAGTCGCAACAACCCTTTTCTTTTGTATGTGTTGGTCTTCAAACTGGTAGAGGCCTCGCTCCTCAAAAACCACGACCAATGTTCCTCCCGATAGACACACCCTGCAATACACAATGAGTGGGATAAAAGATTACACTACAATTAAGTGACTTAGTAATTTGGCTAATCGATAACTAATTCATAGGCATTTTTGGAACAAACAACGTAGAATCAAGAGATGGACAGCCAGATTTAACCGTCCCCTTTCCCTTCATAGGGACAGGAGACCCATTGGCAACATGAATGCGACATTGATTCGAAATGGGAGACATGGAATGGGGGAGTTTTGACATACCATATGGTCAGTGTCCCCAGAGTTGATGATCCAGGGTGACAGAGGGAGGATGCATTGACATACCCAAAAAATACCTGACTTAGGTACTTGTGAGGTGGAGGTCTGAGCACTGGAAGCACCATGCGGGATATCATGATATTCCTCGTGTTAAAAGTGACTGCAATAGGGGAAGATCTTTGACTTCTACCATGAGATCCTTCAATATCCGACATTATTTTTAACTTCTTCCATCTCCACAAAATCCAAAAAAACTTCAAAACGACAACAGCCATTTCAACAAAATATGGGCTATACAACCTTTCAACGACATGTGCACAACCAAAAATGGGCTATACAACCTTTCAACAACAAGTGCACAACTGCACAGCCTTAGCATTTATGAGATCACAACCTTAACACTTATGAGATCAACACTGCAACACCACAGGAATACTACCAAGAAACCGTGTCATAAACACTTTTAAGGAAACTGCCAGTTACACTGTTGATAAAAAATATACATAGTTGATGTCAGCCCACAAGGAAGAAACTTCACAACTCACCAAATACTCAACAAACTTCACCAAGAGCACATCCAAGGAGCCTTATGCAGTGAACTGTAGCCTTTCCACCTATTAATAAGAAAGAGTGGAAACACGATAATCAAGAAAATACTCCAAAAAACTCGCATAACCTGGGATTTGCTGTGATGCAGTCTTCCGTAAACCATTCCGATCAAGATCAATGACTGACAGTTCCCCTTTCCAATCACACGAAGCCTGGAAGCCTAGAAAATCACAAGGGACTGAGAGATAGAGATCCACTTGAAACACTACTTTTGAGGCCTCAAATCACCATCGCACAGAAGACAAAAGTCTCCATGGAAAAATGATTCAACTGTGTAAGCCCCCCCCCCCCCCCCTCTCTCCCCTCGGGGATTTTGGGAGGTCAAAGTTTGACCTTACTGTTCATGAGACATCATGCTGGCATCAGAAACAACAATAATGATGTCAGAGAAGGGGATGGGGTTGATGGGTTCTAGTGAATCTGCTCTGATACCAAGATCAAATGGTAGTGAATAAGTAGGGCTAGGTTAGGTTGAAAAGAGGAAGAAGAGAGATGGAAGATAAGGGATCTGAGTTCTTATGTGACATTTCCTTTCTTTCATTAATATATACCCTTTTTCAATTTAAGACTCAGACTCACTATTGCTTACACACACACACACACCAACTAACAATGAATCCTATGCACACACCAACAAAGAGCAGTCAAACACCTTAAAAATGAATTGTTAAAACAGGTTATGCGGTAACTGTTCATTTTTATGGCCTTCGACTATTCTTAATCTCTTGATAATTTTTTTTTTTAATAAAATCTTCAGGCACACTTGATCTAAATCTCAGCTGTTTTGCAGCAGGTGGTACCACTTGCTGAAAAATATTGCTACATGTACAAAATCACAACTGTCATCCTGTTTCTGTGGAGATCTACTGAGGCCCTGTTTGGCAACCGTTTTTCAAAAAAGCACTTTTCAGGTCTTGTAAAGAAGTGTATTTCTCAAATGTTGCTTCTCAAAAGGTTTATCATATGCTAATAATAGTGTTGTGTGAGAAGCAGCATGGGGCAGCTTCTCAACACAACGCCATTTTTAACTAGAGGTGCTAGGTTCTTGGGTGAAATGTGCGTTTCACCCAAATTTTTTTCCTTTGAAAAGTGCTCTTTGGAAAAGGGTTGACAAACAGGGCCTGATTTATTTTTTGGCCAAATCCTTTCTATCACATCTATTGTACATTCCTTTATCTTTGATAAAATTTTGATTACCAATCAGAAAATGGTAACATATTGATCTAGCAAAATTCTTTAAGCTACAGATTGGCCAACTGGATGTGAAATCTCAGTACCCATGGTTGGGGTACTGAGATTTTGGCCATGTAGATAACATTGAATAACGACTCATCTGATGGATACACTTGAATTAAAGCTTGTGTACATTATATATGGATTATAATGCACTTGCATTTTATTGGGAACCTTGATTTATGTAGTTATTATTTTTTTTGTTATCTGCAGTTCTTTCATGAGATGACATCTCCTCATGTTGAAATGGAGGCTGCCAAGTTTCTGCACAAACTCATTCAAGACTCAAAGGATGAGCCTGCCGTACTAGCGAGAAAGCTATTTGTGGTGTGTAACACTTGCTTTGGTCAGTAATATAGTTCTAGGTTAGGTTCAATCATGATGCCTATTGTTTTATCCTTTTCGTGTGTACCAGATATGTCAACATATGAAAGTAAGTGGGAAGGAGCAATCCTTACCGTATCAAGTAATATCCAGGTAATGCATTTTCAACTCATTCGCATTTTCAAAATTTTAAATGGATTTTATTTGCCTTTTATACTTTTTAGTAAGAGCTTACTCCCATTGCTAAGATTCATTTCTAATCTGTGCTCTCGATATAGGAGGGGAACTTGTCGATATGCACTCACACTTCTGAATGCATTTATTAATTTTTTTACTATTGGAGGGATAAAATTTCAACAAACCATTACTGCTTTGCTTCTTTTTTTTTGCATTTAAATTGTATGAATTATGTACGTAACACACGATTCTTTATGCTAGA
Organism: Chloranthus sessilifolius; assembly: GCA_021018995.1. Classification (NCBI taxonomy): domain Eukaryota; kingdom Viridiplantae; phylum Streptophyta; class Magnoliopsida; order Chloranthales; family Chloranthaceae; genus Chloranthus; species Chloranthus sessilifolius. Next base: position 147,015,111 of record CM037584.1, on the reverse strand, counting down.
ATTCAATGGATTTAAGTATTCTTATGTGATTTGGAATTAATTGGCCTGTTAAAATATTTCAGATGTATCAATGCATGTGACTGAGCTAACTATAGTTGAGAGCATGTCTTTGCAGTCAGAATAATATTCAGTTGCATTCTTATGATTAATATAAAAACCAGCGAGAAACATTTCCTCATGAAGCTATTCAACCTTAATTTATGTTCCTCTCTCTTTCTCTCTCTCTCTCTCTTCTTCTAAATCTAAACCCTAACCTTCTCCCACATCTCCTAATCTCTTTAACCCCAATCTTCTTTGATTTCTTGGTATTAGAGCTCGACTAGTCAAACCCATCTCTTCACGCCACCTATGCCGACGTCTGTATGACATCACACTGATGTTAGCCTGTAACTTTTTGACCTCCGTTTGCATCAAACTTGAACTAGTTGGATCGGTTTTGCACTCTGAGCATCTTTTTCTCTTGGATTGATGCCATTTGAAGCAGTTTTGAAGGTTGGTCGAAGGGCTTTTTATTGCAATCCAAAGCGACTTAATCACATTTTTTGAGTCCTCGACCTCGGTGTTTTTTTTTGGTTACATAATCACTCGAGGATGAATCGATTTTGCTCTACGAATCATTTGGTGGTGGTCTTCTAGCTTTTGGAGCAGTATCGACTGAGTGTGCATATTTCCTAGCTCACAGTCATTGCTTGTGTATCGTGCCCCCTCAAATATGGTAAATTTGTACTGGTGAATCTTCATTGGTAGTTCTACACTCTACAAATTTAGATCTGCTATGCTTTTGGCTCTATGCTCGATTAATTTGTTCATTGGAGAAAGGTAGATTGTATTGAGATGATGGATGTTGCAAGTTTTATGAGCGTTTGCCCTCTTTCCAATCAATAACCCTGATGGGTTCTTTTGTGGTTCCATTTATTTGGCCTTTTGTCTCGAATACTTTGTTAGTGTTAGTGAAGATTTTTCTTGCACTTTTTTTAGAGTTTGTTTAAGTGTCTTGTTTTTGTTTTTTTATTGTGGTCGAGAAATATATCTCAATGAGTCCTGAGAATCTCCCCTCAAGCATGACAACTGTCACGCTGCATCCATTCAATTATCTCCAATCTAAGAGGGTATCACATTGTATGTCCAAGGTAGCAAGAAAATGCGCCCACAGGGTCGATTCCTAAACCATACAATACACGGATCCCCTGATATTGCTGTTTGGGAGGCTGATAATGCCATCATCCTTGGCTGGTTATTTCACTCCACTGAGCAGAATTTTTCACGAAGTATTATGTTCTATGACTGCTGCCCCTATTATGGAGTAAGCTGGAAGAGTGCTTTGCCCCAATTGAACATGATGTACATATTTATTTGGTTGTGGTATTGCCATGTGTAGACATGTGATATGCCTATGGGAGAGTAGTTTACTACACTATAGCATGTGGGAGGAGCTCAGTCGTTATGAGCCAATCTCTCAATTTGGTGAGGAGGTTACTGCCACACTTGGGCGACCCCACGAGCCCACAAAATTATATGATTATATGTTTATGGGTAGCTGCCATCCTGAGTAAGACCAGACTTGGACACAGATTCTTACGACTCGTTTCTCCCGTCTCACAACGTAATTCTTGAGGTTTTATTTTCAAAGATGCAATGTCGATATATTATGACTTCTACACAATTAACTCTTCAGGAGAGTTGCATTTGGCTACAGACTCTTATTCTTCATCTGACTGGTAGAGGTTCTGACCGTGGCCGTGATCGTGGCGATGGACTATCTACTTTGCCTGTGCTCACTATGGCAAAGATAGGCATGATTGCGATCATTGTTATAAGTTACAAGAATGTCCTGATGCTCTCCAATCTCAATCATCGATTCACACAACTACTGCTTACAGTCTTTAGCCTACTATGGACACTCCACTCTTGGACAGTATTAGCTCTCTATGTGCTGACATTTTAGAGATGGTTCGAGCCGAGTAGCGGGCTCATGCATTTATTGCATCTGCTGCTGCTTCTGCTTGTAGTTTACGCTGGGACCTGGGTCTTCGGGTACTTCTGCATGCCATCACCATTCCTTTATCCCCTTCGCTCTCTCTGACTCATACTTAGCATCCTTTCAATTTTTTTAATGAATTTTCTTTCGATTAGTTGTATTTTTTGTAGGAGGCGATTATAAGGAGACTTGTTGGTTGAGCCATCGAGCGAGGATGTGTATACTACTTTGATGGTGGAGGAGATAGTCTTGCAGCTTCAACTGCTGTTATTGATAGAACTTGTTCTATTGTTTCTTTTAGTTCCTTATCTTCCGTTACTGCTACTCATGAAACTTTTGGTTTATGGCAAGCCAGATTCTAACATATTTGTTTTAGAAATGTATGCCATTTTATTCCCAATTTTAAATGCTTGTGCACAATTGTTGAATTCTGGTTGCTTGGAAGAATAGGCTATTCGACAAACTGGAGGAAGAAGTGGGGATGTACTCGGCGTCGGTGGTGCTGCGGAACAAGGATTCAGGGAAAGAATGGATGTTTGCTGGGATCTATGGTCCTACCGACGACAGGGAATGGCCGGACTTCTGGATGGAGCTGGCTGCCCTTGCAGCTAGATGGGCCCTGCTGTGCTGCCTGGTGGGGGGGGGACTTTAATGCCATCAGATGGGGCTTTGAGAAACAGGGGGAGCGCCCGATGTGGTTGTTACGCGCGAGTTCAATGCCTTTATCTCCGATTGGGAGCTGGTGGATGTTCTACTTACCGGCACGTGGTTCACTTGGTCTAATCTTCAATCAAGCCCGACCTTGTGTAGGCTTGATCGTTTCCTTTGCAATTTGGATTGGTTGGATATCTTTCCGGATGTAAGGCTAGAATGCTTGGCTCGCACAGTCTCGGATCATCGCCCTCTATTCTTGAAGTGTGATTTGCGCGGGAGAGGACCCACTCCATTCCGTTTTGAAAACATGTGGTTGCTGGAGAGTGATTATCAGGGGCTGGTGCCACTTTGGTGGAATGAGTCGACGCCTGTGGGATCGGCAGCCTACAAATTCATCACCAAGCTTTAGCGGGTGAAAGCTAAGACTAAAGCTTGGAATAAGGAGGTGTATGGCAGGGTACAGGTCAAGAAAGAGGCACTCCTAGCGTGCCTAAAGGACCTGGATGACTTGGAGGAAAATAGGCAGCTGTCCACCGACGAGAGAGAAGAAAGATACCCTAAGAAAACTGAATTCAGCAATGTATGCCTGGCCGAGGAGATAAGCTGGAAGTAAAAGGCTAAGGTCAGATGGCTCAAGGAGGGTGACGCAAATACTAAATACTTCCATGCGGTTGTCAATGCGAGAAACAAAAAGAACTTCCTGGGCAGTATTACTGTTGGTGGGATTACTTATTCGGATCAGGATCAGGTCCGAGATAAAATTGTCGAGTTCTATAGGGATTTGTACAGGGAAGATGGGTTGTCTCGACCCCTACTTGATGGAATATCTTTCACGTCCATTGCGATGGAAGAACGGGTGGGATTGGAACGTCGTTTCAGCGAGGAGCTGTGGCGGGTCGTGCGGTTTGGGGCAAAAAATAAAGCACCAGGACCCGATGGGTTTACTACGGAATATTTCAGGTTCTTTTGGCAAACCATTAAGATTGACCTCATGGAGGTTATGCATGAGTTCCACGCATCGGGTTCATTGGGAGGAGCCTGAATTCCACCTTCATTACCCTCATTCCCAAGCGCGAGGGGGCTGAGGACATCTCGGAGTTTCAGCCTATCTGCCTCACGAACTGTCTCTATAAGATTATTTCCAAGGTACTGGCAAATAGACTAATTTCGGTGATGGCTGCGATCATTTCCGAGAATCAGGGAGCTTTTGTCAAGGGCCGGTAGTTGGTGGACCTGGTTGCGGTTGCGCAAGAGACCATCCATTTAGCACATACCGATCGGCGACCGGCTGCCCTTTGGAAGGTTGATATGGAAAAAGCTTATGATTGGGTGAGTTGGGACAGTCTGGACTACATGATGAGTAGGATGGGTTTTGGTATGACATGGAGAGTTGGATGCGGGGGTGCTACGCATCAGCTTGGTTCTTGGTCCTCATCAACGGTACCGCGGCTGGATACTTCAACAGCTCTAAAGGGTTATGCCAAGGGGATCCCTTATCCCCTTTTCTATTCAATATGGTGGGAGAGGCTTTATCGGGTCTGATTACGCAAGCCAAACAAGCGAACCTTATTTCTGGCATTAAAGTGGGCAATTCGGGGAGACACATCGCACATCTACAATTTGTTGATGACACCATTATTTTCGGGAAAGCGGATGTGTCGGAATTTAGTACGCTGGTTGATGTCCTATCAATCTATGAGGTTGTCTCGGGACAAAGGATCAACTTATCCAAATCTTCTATCACGGGTATTGGGATCGATTAGAATCTGCTGAATGAATTGGCGACGACGGTGGGATGCGCTGTTGACAAGTTCCCTATTAAATATTTGGGGCTGCCCCTCTGCCTAAGGTATCCTAATGCTAGAGCCTGGGATCCTGTTGTGCAGCGGTTTGAGCAAAGACTGTCGTCGTGGAAAGGGAAGTTACTTAGTAGTGGCGGTTGGCTTTTGCTGGTGAAATCCGTCCTCGCGTCGATGCCCATTTTCTACATGTCGATGTTCAAGTGCCCAATGGGGTTGATCAAACGCCTTAAATAGATCTAGAGAAATTTCCTTTGGAAGGGATCGGGCTTGGAGAAACGTTTTCATTTAGTCAATTGGGACACTTGCCAGCTACCAATTTAGTGTGGTGGGCTGGGAATACGCAGTTTGAAATGGACAAACATCTCGCTGTTGGGAAAGTGGTTCTGGCGAGCAGGGAGGGAGGACGAAAGGGACAACCTTTGGTGCAAGGTACTGCTGGAGAAGTATGGGATGTTTTTCTGTAACTGGGGTATAAATGCTACAGTGAATAGAGGAGGGTCAACTTGGTGGAAACAAATTTGCAGCACGTGGTGCTTCTTCGCCAGAGGGTTGCGTTTCAGTTGGGGCTGTGGCTCTCGTATTCGCTTATGGGAGGATGCTTGGGTGGATGTTTGACCCTTCAAAGTGACCTTCCCTAAAATTTACGACATCTCTATCAACCCTACCGGCCGGATTCATGAGTTCCTTTCGGATACGGAAAGAGGGGGGGCTGTGGGAGGTAGTTACCCGTAGGTACCTCAGGGATGATGAGGTGATGCCTTTCGCTACGCTGATGCTGATTCTCAGCAATGTCAGGTGGAACAATCATGGGCTGGATCAGATTCTTTGGAGCCCAAGTGGCAGTGGTCTCTTCAGTGTTTGAGCCTATTACAGAATGCTTACTCGTCGACCACTAATCCGGTTTTCTTGGGCCAGCCTTTGGAGAGAACCCATTCCTCCCAAGATACGGTTCTTTGCTTGGACCTTATTACACGGGAAAATTCTCACCTTCGATCAACTTATGCGAAGGGGGATGGAGGGCCCTAACTGGTGTGTTATGTGCAGTACAATGGAGGAGACTGTGCCTCATCTGATGTTGCACTGTGCTGTGGCGCGGGAGCTGTGGTCCATTGTGCTAAAGTCCTTCAGCACGTGTTGGGTTACGCCGACATCTCCACACAGCTAGTGGCTGATGTGGAAGGCCGCCCCCGTGGAGGAGCATCTCAGAGCACATTGGAAGGTGGTTTTCTTCGCGGTGCTGTGGACTATATGGGGTGAGAGGAACATGCGAATTTTCGAGATGCTGAGCAGACCAGTGGGGATGATAATGAAAGCCATCAGAGACCTTGTGTGGTTTTGGGTGTCTAGAGGGAGGGATGGGATCTATGAGGAGCACTACTTGTGGGAACCAGGTTAAAAGGGTGCTAGGCCTGGTTTCTTTTAGGTCGCTTGTATATATATATATATATATATATATATATATATATATATATATATATATATATATTTTTTTTTTTTTTTTTGCGTTTTGGTCGTGTCTTTGTATTGTTCTTTCAACGCCTTGCTGTTTTCAATATAATCCCTTTTACCGATCAAAAAAAAAAATTGTTAAATTTCAATGTGATGCTTGTGAGTAAACTAAACATTTTAGAAATTCTTATCCGTCTCATATGCATCAAGTCTTAAATTCTTTGGGAACCATGTTTCCCGTTGAACAACAATATTTGGATGCCTTTTTTTGTTTATAATTTTAGTCTTCATCATCACAAACTTGATGATAAAGCCATCAAATGTCTTTTTATTGATTATTCTAGCCACTTTAAAGGGCATCGATGCTATGATCCTAGTACTAATCGTTATTTTATTTCCTTGAATATTTCATTCTGAGCATGCTACTTATTTTTTTGATGATACCCATACCTGTTGCCATTAGGTCATCCTCATATGTACAATAGTGCAAGCAAAAGGATTATCTTACGTAACATTAACGGTGGCACGTATCTCTTGTCAGTGGAGTACTTTTGTTGCACTTTATTTAGCTTCTCACTGAAATAAGCAATCGGGATGACCTTCTTGGCTCAGAACTCTTGTCGTGATGCTAGATGCGTTACACTTGACCTCAAAGACTTTAGACAAGTCAACTAGGCGCATGAAAGGAGCTTCAGTCATCTTTGACTTGATCTCCTTGAATACCTTAGCTGCGACACTCTTCCATCGAAATTCCCCTTTTCTAATGCAAGAGGTAATAGGAGCCATGACGGAACTAAACCATGTATGAAGCTACCGACTTCATGGATATGCTCTGAGGCTCGGGCACTCTACAATGGACCTAACCTTTTTCGGGACCCACAGTCAGTCCACTAGCTGATACAACAAATCACAAGAAGATGACTTGATGTGTCATGAATGCGCACCTTCTAAGATTCACGTACAACTTCTCTCCTCTGAGAATCATATAGACCGACCTTAACTGGTCTAGGTGATGTTATTTACTGTGATTATATATCATGATATCATCAAAGTACACCACTTGGACCTTGCGTATGAAAGACCTCAACACTTGTGTCATGATCCTCATAAATGTGCTAGGGGCGTTTGAAAGCCCAAACCAAAAGGCATGACCAACCACTCATATAACCTGGCAGTCTTCCACTCATCCCCGGGACGAATGTGAACTTGATGATAGCCACTTTTAAGATCTATCTTTGAAAAGATAGTGACATTTGCCATCATATCAAGGGCATCGTCTAGCCTCGGTATAGGAAACTGATACTTGACTGTGATCTTATTAATCGCACAATTGCCCACACGCATTCTCCAAGATCCATCCTTCTCGGGTATGAGGAGTGGAAGCACGACACAAGGGCTTAGACTTTCCCTAATGAACCATTTCCTAAGGAGCTCACTTGCCTCTTCAAATTTGCATGTTCAGTAAGATTCATTCTATAGAGAGGAAAATTCAGTAAAGTTGATCCGGGTACCAAGTCTATGGCATGTTGAATTCCCTATATCCCTCATGGGTGGAAGCTCATCTGGAAGGTCTTCAGGGAAGACATCCTGAAATGGTTTCAACACCGGCTTGACCTGTCACTCAACACGAGACTCTGGGGTGGTCTCTACAATGATGAGAATGTAAGCAACATTCTCCTCTTTCACCTCCCTCTCTAACTTTGAGGGGCTCGCAATATTAACTAGCTTGACCTTGCTCTCTTGTCCACTTGTGCCGATTTTCTCATTCTTTTCTGTTGGTGTTTTAAGAGGCAAAGAGTTTAATTTGATTTTCTTACTCATGAATTAATGCACAAACATTTGATCACCCGAATAGTGTAACATCCATATAATATAACCACAACCTTCCTAAGATGATCTGCCTGTCATCCATAGGCATTACATTACATCCCAAAGTGTCTTTATGTGATTAAAATTGAATCAGAACTTGACACCTTTGGGATACGGGAATCGATGACATGTCAAACCATGCAACTTGATACGGTCGAGGATGGGGTTCTAGTGAGAGTCTTAATCGGGACACTGTGCTAGTGGACACTATGTTAGTGCAACTTCCACTATCAACTATGACTACTATTTTACTTACCACACTTGGCATAGATATAAAAGATGTTCTCCCTAGCCAGTAATCACACTCCTTCCTTGGGGTATTACCCTCCCCAATAGCATTGGAAACCTCCCTAACACACACAAGGTTGTATCCCTCCTTCAGGCCCAATCCCCCTTCTCTTCACATTCTTCTTCGATGAGCATATTTCTACCGTGGTATCGGGTAGGGCACTCAGCGGCAAGGTGCCCAAAATCGCGACACTTAAAACACTTATGTTGCTTTCCATTCGTAGAACTCTCACCAACCACCACATTGTTCTCTGCTCTAAAACTCAGTGAAGTGTCTTGGGTGGTCTTTGGAGGTTGATTCCCAACATTAGGCCTAACTTTGGAAGAAGCAGACCTATAGTTAGAATTACCGGAGTTAAACCATTTGGTGGATGGTGTTTTCAAATAGCACTCCAACTCTTGCACCATCGCATAACACTCTTCTAAGGTTTTAACTTCATGGGGGATTAACTCCTTTTGCAACTCTGGACGAAGACCTGTCGTAAACCTAGAACGCGCAACTTGGATCTCTTCCACTACATTGGTTCGCATGACGCATTCCTTGAATTTGGCAATGTAATCATTGACAAACATACTACCTTCTCGAAGGTTCTGCCACTGATCCAAAAGGCGTCGATTGCATGACGTGGGAACATACTTGTCATAAAGCTTCTCGACCGTGTTCCACATTGGTGTAGAACAACCTAGCTTGGCCCACTAGCTTCATCTTAGCTAATAGCAATCAAAATAATGCTTTATGTTCGACAACCAATCAATGATGGCTTTAGGAACCCTCTTCCCATCATAGGTGGAGCCTCTATCCGAATGACTTTAAGAAATCTTTCGTCAGAATCACTTTCCGACTCACTATGCTCGCATTCTATCCTAGGTGGTGTCTTACTACCCTCTACATGGCTGATGTGTAATCTTCTATCCATGGTTCGCCTAGGTGGTGTCCTACTAGCCTCATCATTTAAGAACTCTTAGAATCCTTCCATACAGGCCTTTATGTGCGCAAGGCGATCAGTAAGAGCTCGTATAGCTTCACCAACTTCATCGGTGGCCATTGGTGATTGACACAAACTCAACACTCTAAATGAAATCCTAAAAGTCAATTTAGAATGCAAACACAAAATAAAATAAAATTATGCAACTGTAATTCGACTTAAGATGCAAACACCCTAAACTAGAACTGTTCTCTGACACCGAAGTTGATGCAGGACCACACACTAAAACCCTATTATGCAATTTGCTGAAACTAATTGGTTATTTTAAAGAGCAATAAAAAATAAAAATTCAAATTTGATTATGCTAGGATTATGGCATAATTAAAAATAAGGGATTCACAACAGTCGAATTCCATTGTTAAGTTCGGTACGATAGTCCCTACTCAATCCGATCGTGGGTTCTCAAGATAGAACTTGATTTCCCTCTAGCGGAGGGCATGAAACGACTAACCATGATGGCGTCTTTTGATTTCGAACGACTAACCATTTTAGAATTTCAAAGAAATAATGGATTCAGAATAAAGGTAGAAAATTTAAAGAAAATTTTCTCAGGGCTTTTAGAAAATCCCAACAACCATGAAATTAAACAATAATTCAAAGGAAGTAATCAACTAATTACCTTACACAAAGAACTAGGAAGATAGAATATTGAATAATCAATGGAATTTCGCCAATGAAAATATTGGTCTCGCATCAAACCCTAAACTCGGGGAAGAAGAAACTCTCAACAAGTTCTCCAAGAGTGCACAAAGCATTCAAATTCCTTTATAATCAAGTTCCCCTCATAATGGTTTTAACAAGGCTTTATAAAATAATTAAAACGCGTACTAAAAATAAAAGACTCCTAAATTAATTCATGAAAACAAACTAAAAAGGAAAGTTTGCAACTTAATTGTGACGTTGACGGTTGATTGTCATTTAGGTCATGGTCGATCGTGAATTAAATTGCGGCTGATTGTAAATTCACAGTTGTTTGGACTATAGAGATATAGAAGCATAAGTCCTTTGCTCCCGAGAATTCTCCAGGAACGGTCAACCATCTCTGAAACACGGTTGGCCGTGATTTCCTTTTCATGGTTCCTCTAGTCTTCTCTTGCATTCTCTCCCCATGTGCACGTCTCCACAAGGTACGGTCCTCACTTGTCGCGCTCACGTACACTTTGTCTGATCGAGTGGGTGCGTTGACTCCATCACTAATTCCAAGAATGCAAACTTGAGGAAGATGTAAGGAAAACCCAAGAAGTTTCACCAAGGAAATTATTGGCTTTGGCACCAAGTCCATCTTGGGAGATTTGAAGAATCGCTCTTTCAAAGGAAAACTCTTCACAAGTTCTCAAAGTTGCACAAAGCAATAATTTTCATTCAATAATCACTAATTAAAGAAAATAAAAGTCCTGACAACTCTATTTATAAGAATTAAAAACCCTAAACTAGGTCTAAACTACTAAGAATAGAAGACTCCTAATGTAACTTGCAACAACAAAGGAAACTGACAGCCAAAATTCGACTACCGATTGGGTTAGGCCTGAATACGCGCGCACGGAAACTCAATTCACACCCGTGAGCTGCGAAATTTGCGGGCGCGAGTTATTGAAGTTGCGACATTGCGCAATGAGATTGCGCAAAACCGTGCTCTGCTCGATCTCGAGGGCACGGGATTGGTCACAGTCAATTTCTGGATTATTTTTACCTTCTTTCTCTCTATACTTTCTCCTCCCATGTGCGCGTCTTCCCATAGTGAGGTCTTCTCGCGTGGCGCGCACGTGCATAGGGGTCTTCAACCTCCTCCCAAAGTGCTATGAGAGGCATCAATGCCTTGGGCTTCTTCTTGCACTTTTTATACACTTTGTATAGGTTGATGTCCCCATCACTTAACTTATACAGATTAGTTTTGTTTGTACATAATGGATAAATTAGGGAAAAGAACATCAAAAGAGTTCCCTGTATCGTCTACCCTCCATATAATTTATTCTTCCAGAAAAGAATGCACTTTCCATCATCTAAGCTGTATGGAATATGAATGTGCACCTTAGTATACACCTACTTTCACCCTTTTTCATTTTGGAAATTTCCAATTTCTCCATCCCCCCAACCGAATGAAGCTACTCATGACTTCGTCTATCACTAATAATCTCAACCAAAGGTCTATGTCATCACACATACTAGAAGAAGCATACCTCCATCTCTTTCTAGTGAGACATCATTAATAAGTCTGCTAGACTTTATCCCATGGCCACCAACCTCTCTAGGACTCGAGTCTTGATCCCAATTCCCTGGGTAAACCGTTTTTTGACATATTGAATCTACTCCACAGGAGGTGTTTAATATAAAACTGTTTTTGATCTACTAAATGTTGCATTTTCTGTGTGGCTCATAAAATCTCTTAGTTCTGCAGTGCGTAGGTTAGGAATTTATTAACTGTTGCTAATATACCTTGCAAATATGTTCATATTGGTCTTATAGTTTGAACAAGCAATATCTTTTCTAATAGTTGTGTATGCATCTCTTTTGGAAACAAGGAGAAAGAGCACTTGCTGAGAGCTTAGTCAGATTTTGAATCTACCTCAAGATCTATTTGTAGGAGTAGTCATCATAATGTTCTGTTCATGTTTTTTATGAGCACTTAGAAGATCTCGTGATCCAGGATATTTAGAGATTTTTTTTTTGTTTCTCTTCTTGGTATTTTTACCTTGCCATTTTTTACATATACCTCCATATATGCAATGGTTAGTTATATTTGTTTTTCCTGCCAATGTTTTAGTTATGACATCTTAATTGCTACATTATTCCCTAAATGGTTTTGAATAATAGAAAAGTACTTCCACAGTTTGAAACAACAGTGGTTAAACCGCAAGATTTTACTTTCCATAAAAGCAGATTTATTTTTGTTTATTGGCATGTATCCCCTAAATTTTCAAGTTGTCCGGGAGAAAAAAATATTCTCATTATTTGCTTACAACTACAACTGGTCATCTTACTACTACTTTATCATTTTCAGGGCCATGGAAACTGTTATCAGTCAGCACAATATTGATATTGATGTTCTGAAGTCATCTCGCCCTCCTGCGGCCGGTGCAACTCAGGCTGTTGATTCTGGGTATGGAACATCAAAGGACAAGGATATCGTTGACAGATCATCATCCTTGGGTTCCGTGGACATCCCTCTGAAAGGCGGACCTTTTGGTGCATGGCAAGCTGCATCAAATTGTAAAACAAGGGAAGATCTTTATGGCGGTTCGATCCAGAGTGCCTCTGGCATGTTGAAAGAATCTAATGCAGCTTCTTACGAGAATGAGATGGCCAAACATGAGGCAATTACTTCGAGCAGGCCATCTGTTGGGCCACTCAATGTGGAGAGTACCGTAAATGATGGCCATCAAGGGATCATCTCTCAAAGAAGTGGGATGTCGTTTGATCATGAAAGCCCAGCCAGTCTGGCTGTGGATGACTCTAGATCTGCTAATTCACAGGAGAAGTGTGATAATGTCAAACTGGATAAAAGGGCACCACCGAAAGATAATAAAAAAGGCCGTGGTAAGAGGAAAAAGGCAGATTCAACAATGAACATGGAGGGTCAAACTGAAAATCTTCAACAATCAGATAACCCCGGTACTGCCTTTAATTCAAAGAAGGGGAAACTGATGAACAAGGGGGATATGCAAGGTCATTTTTCTGGTAAAGGTGATGAACAACATGCTCGCATAAATCATGCTCAACATAGTGGTCACTTCGAGCAATTTTCATCATTACCTAGTGTCACGGGATCGTTATTTAGAGCCAAACAAGACAATATCCAGAACTTGCCTGAAAGGCCTATGGATAAAACAAAAATTGCAACTCCGACATCAAGGTCTCCAATTTCAAAATATCCCGATGAAGTGGACCTGTCTTCAACTCATGGTATTTATGGGCTTCCCACTGGAGGTCCATTACAGTCCAGACATGACGTTATGAGTTCTAGGGGCCTCTGGAATCAAACTAAGGTGGGGTTGCAATTAGATAATTCTCAAGGGTCTAAGTTCACTCCTGCTGTTTCAGGTAGTTTGGCAGAGGGAGCTTCTGGAACACGGTTAACAGAATCATCTCCTGGACATGAAGCTGTTATACCTGGAAATGAGTTGAAAAGTAACATTTATGAGTCCAGGTTGTCGGAGAACCAAGTTTTTGAATTTTCTGGGAAGCTCACTGAAGGGATATTATCTAAGGCTGGTAAATTTTGGCAACAACAAACAATGCCTAATTCAGCATCAATAGTTGGGGAAAAATCTACTGACAAAGAAGGTGAACTTGGGTGTTCAGGAAGATCCCTTGGGGTTGTAAATACTAGTTCACAGGGTACCAATATAACTCCAAATAGTACAGGTGCTGTTGGAAAAGTTAATAGTGGAACAACTGGAGCCTTCAGTACATATGCGATGGGAAAAACTGGCTTCTCAGCTCTAGCACATTTTAACAGTTCATTTGGAAATCATGAATTGGTTTCCAAAATGCATAAAGAAAGAAATGTGGAAGCTTCTTCTGGTCCTCAGATACTGGAAAAGAGTAAGGATATGATGGCTGTTGATGCGAATATGAAGCCTCCATCAATTGACCGCGGTCATACTAAAGTTGCAGCTGATCCTGAACAATGGAAGGCTAGCTTTATGAAAGAGTCTGACGCTTCTGCTTCTGTTTCTTCTGGAAAGATCTTAGAGCACGAGGGTGGTATTTCTCATGCAGCACCCAGCTCATATAAGATGGTTCAGGTACTTGTGTTCGCTTCTATCATCTTTTTTAATGATTTCAGAAATGATAATTGGTGTCAACTTAGTAGCCTTTAACGTAGATGCCCTGTACAATTTAAATTTGAGTATTGCTGATCAGGGAAAAGATTAATATTAGTGTGGTTATGTGCAAACCATCCTCAAAAATCTGTACCATGGAGTCAGTGCCTCCAAATAAGCCCTTCTTACTAGACTCTAACCGATGCTAGTTGGGTAAGGGTTTTTACTTAGTACAGCTGTAATATATTTACACATGCAGGAGAATGGCAGTATACATTCGAGCGCAGCGTGAAAGCGCTACACTTGATTGCTTGACCGCGTGCCATGTGGCATGTGATCATGAGTTTCACCACATGCCCTATGGTTTTAGAAGTTTTTTTAAAAAATTTTTTTGCACTTATTTTCACAAGTCAAAATTTCCCCTACTGTGAATTTTGCTTTTGACCAAAATATACCTCTTCTTTGAATGATCATTGATCAACCTTGTTCATGTGGCACCCTATCCTCGGGTTGGGTGGCATGTGGCACTGAACTGGTTTGAGTGTAGTGCCCAACACAAGAGGGAGAGGCCCACTGCTCTGGCCCATAGGGGCCCTAAGTATTTTTCAAGTTTTGGGGGCCAAGTGGTGCACCGCCCCCCCAAAAAAAATCCACCACACACGCAGAACATTTTATGTGGATCCACCCTTGCTTATATGAGAGTGAGAAAGGTACAATAATAGGGTTTACCATGAAAACTGAAAATAGAGGGAGAGAGAGAGAAGACACGATAAAAGAATATAAAAATATGTAAGTTTTATATTTTTTATTATAAAAAGCAACAAAAGCATGCTATTTCTTTACTATGAAGTGACCACTTTTTGGTGCTTTATCCGCGTAGGTGCCCACTTCAAAATCGAAGTGGGCGCTTTGTAAAGACCCCTAGAAGTCAAGCGGCACCTAGGCGCTTTAGGAGGCAAATCAGCGAAGCGACTGCCTAGGTGGGGCCTACGCGCCACATTTGAGAATAGAGCACGTGGGCATGGTTTTGGTGCCACATGAAGCAAGAGGGCATTGCATATGTTATTTAAAAGAAATAAAAAAACTCATCTCTACGGTAAAAAATAAAAAAATGACTGCGTAGAACGGTCCAAATTTCAAACAGTATCAATCCCACAGTGGAGATTGGATTACAGATTTCTTCTATCTATGCAATGGAGAAAGCGAAGGATAAGTTTGGGTTTCGGCATGTCGGATAGCACATCTGTTTCCAGTGTCGTGCTTCCTTGGTCCGTGTGGCACAGAATAAGGTTTTAAGTGTCATGTAGAACCTTTTCAAGAGGTTTGGAACTATGGTGAATGTGGTCCTTGGGACCCCTACTTGCTAATACAACTAATATTATGCATGCGTAAAACAGAGAGTAGCAGTAAATTCATTAATGGCATATGTGTAATAAACACAAATTTTTATTAAATAAAAGAGGCGAAGTAGGGGGAAGTGAGACATTGCATGTCCCCTAAATTAACATGTGATTTTTTTTTTTTTTTTCAATAGTGACTATGCTTGAGAATCTCAAGGATGACCTTAGATCAACTTCCTTTGATTCCACTTCGTGTCCAAGATGACAAATACGACACAAAAAGTAACCAACTAGAGAGAGCAATCAACTTGAAAATAATGAAGGAGCTTGAAGGTTCAACTTACAAAAGCAATAGCTGTTACTCAATTAATAAAACTCAGTAAAAAATTCCATATAATATGTCCCATGTATATATGAAAGTACTTGTGACCAAGTTATGACTAAGTGAAACTCCTGTTTTACTTCTACCTAAGTAACTAAATGGATAAAGAAGGAAGAAATCTAATGTGCACAAGCTGCCCCTTATGATCTCAGGTCAGAGTTATGTTATAAGGTCATGTGAGTTTTAAAGTGCGCATGAGATTAGGACAGTGCTTTGCATGGAATAAATTTGGAGGACAATGTCAAACAAGGCTGCAGGAAAGTAAAGTAAAAAATACTTTTCGGCGAGAAGCCCTTTCGCTTAAAATCTCAGTGATTTCTCTCTCTGTCTCTCTTTTTTGGATTTATAAAGGATAATATATTGAAATGAAACGCAACAGTACAAAATGGCAGCCAAGATTCTCTGCAGGTTTTAAGCCAGCTGCTTGACGGGGGATTTCTCTCTCGCATATTGGATCTCCTCTCTCTCGCTGCAGGTTCTAAGTGAACTCGATTTCATTTCTATCCTTCATGGTGGCAGTGGCATTGCTTGTTTATATGTGGGAAAATGTTACTTTTACTTATTATGTATTTTACCTCATTTTACTTTTAATGATAACATTGGCTTGCGATTTCTGTTTTTTCCTGCATTAAATTGATAGATATGTGTAAACAGGGCAGTAGCACTCAGGGACCACAAAGCAAGGATAGCATTTCAGGGAAGGGTGAGATAATTGATCACAGAGATCAAGATAATTTTGCTAAGATAAAGTTGGACGGCCATGAAAATGATACATCTGGAGATCAAAAGAGTAACATGGAAATGAGTTCACTTCGAAGTGCAACTCCTAAAGATATGGGAAGAACTGCCGTGTCCCAGTCTTCTGCCTTCTCAGAGATGCCTTTTAAGGAACAACATCTGAAACAACTCAGAGCCCAGTGCCTTGTCTTTCTTGCATTCAGGTATGTTACACAAGCCAAGTACCACTACATGTTTCCAATAAAACGAAAGTACCCTTCTGTGTGGTGAATGTGGATACTCATTAACTGGCTCATGCAATATATGGATATTATGTACTCCAAATATATGTCTCCGATTCCTACGTTCAAGTTGTTTTTCTTCATGGTGCAGGAATGGTAAAGTCCCCAGAAATTTGTTCTTGTAATTCTCCAATTCTTACGTTTAAGTTACTTTTCATTGTGGTGCAGGAATGGTATAGTCCCAAGAAATTTGCATCTTGAAATTGCCCTAGGAGACAGCTACCCAAGGGAAGGTAAGTTTAAGTGCAATAAATAATGCTATCCGCCGACCTAATTTACCATATATTGTTTTTAGGATTTTTTGCATTTAGCTCCCTGAGATATGTCTTAGACGCACTCTACCTACCCCGGTGTTATACCTATTTACATTGCGACCCTTGCTTTTGTGTTTCATTTACTTACTACCCCCTACAGTGGACTGTCTGACAAAATAACCTTTGACTGCTTTGAACCAAATGATGGAGATTATTTTTCGCCCCAATCTTTGATCTAATTGATCTCGAGATCATGTACCTACAATCAGACGATTAGATTTTGATTCCCATGGCACACGTCTCGAAAAGTGATCCAAGAACCATGTTTGATGTACACCCATGATCATATTTACTTTTTGGGTTGTTTGCCATGTGGAATCAAAATCTGACCCCCTGATGGCAGGCTTTTGATCTCAAAGATTCACTGGGTGGAAGATTGTGGTGAAAAACGATCTCCATCGTCTGATTCAAAGCAGTCAAAGATTAGTTTTTTAACAGTCAACGACTGATCAGTTCCTATAGGTGTTAATAAGTAAAGGAAATACAAAAGCAAGGGCCGCAGTTGAAATAAGTGAAACATGAGGGGCGGAGTGCAAATAAGGCATCTCAGGGGTTAAATGCAAAAAACCCTTGTTTATATCCGCTTGCATCAGTAAAGCGATTTATGTAAATGACTTGTTTAACTATAGGTGGCAACACAGAAGTAACTCGAAAAGGATTGAATGATCATAGAGGAAAAGACCTATCTTCAAAGGATCCAACTAATAGTAATGAGATCACTGGTTTGTTTGGAAAATCAAATGATACTAGGGAATCTGAAAAAGAGATGTCACTTTCCCGAATCCCACCAGGTTCTTCATCTACTGGGAGTCTGATGGAGACAGACTCCTCATCGAAAGATACAGAAAACACTAAAAAGCTAAAGAATAAAAAATGTCCCCCCTCTGACCGCTCTGTAACAACAGAAGAAAAAAAGCGCCGTAACACCACGAGAAGGAAACCCGAGGGTGAAATGCAGACCCAGGAAACTGCAGAATCAAGGGCTGTCATTACTACTCCATTGGAGTCTTCCTTTTCAATGAATGACCGGAGATTTGGATCAGAGAGTCATCATGAAAAGGATGATGTGGAGCACGATCATCAGCAACTTGGGAGGTTGAACCAAGTCTCTTCTCCTGTTATTGGCATAAACAAGCAGCAGAAGCTGCCCGGGATAACTGGTTTGGCTGGAATTGGAATTTATAATAACACTTTTAAGGAAACACATGATTCTGAATTGGCTCCGCAGGTACCTGTATCCCAAAAAATAGAAAATCCTTTAAATCAGTCTCAAGCTCAAAATGACAATGACAGATTAAGCAAATTGTATAAGTCAGAGTTGCCCATGCATGCATACCCACAAGGTGAAAAATATCAATCCAACTTTTTTGCAAAAGAGAAGAATACATCAGTTTCCGGGAAGGATGTTGAACTTGAAAACTCCAACCCCATGGGGAAGCCTACTAAACAAGTTGGCATTTTCTCCACATATGTTGGTCAGGGAGAGAATCGTCCGAGATCTTCAGAGTTGGTTATCTCTAGCAACCTGGCCGATTCTTGTTATCATGCAGGAAATAATGGGCCAAATGAAAAGACGGTTTCTGATATTCCAAATAAATGTAATCCAGATGGATGCAGAACCCTGACGTTTAGTGATTCACCAAAATGTGGGAATCAGTTTGAAGAGGAAGAAGAGGAATACAGTGCAGTATGCAATGACATTTCTCGCTCTCCTCCGAAGTACATGACTTCTGAAAAGTGGATTATGGACCAACAAAAAAGAAAACTTAATGAAGAGCAAGATTGGGCATTAAAGCAGCGGGAGACAGAGGAAAGAATTTCAGCACGTATCACCAAGTTAAAGGTGTCGTTTTGACATTCTTATTATTTTTGGGTCCTATATTTTAATTTTTTTATATCCTCCAGGTGAGTTTGATAATGCAAGTTCTTTATTACAGTAGAATGTTCTGCCATGATCAGACTATGTTCTATAATGTGTGCATATTGAAAATTTTAGTTAAAGCTAACACAACAGAGAAGAAAGAGAACAAGCATGGAAAATGAGAGAGAAGTGAGAAGATGAGAACGTGAGTTTGTTCCCTCGGTCTTTTAGAGATCATTATTTGGACATAGTGATGTTGGGTCCTCTTTTTTATTAACTTGATATTTAACAAGCACACAAATACATACATGTCCATAGTTCAAGTGATAAAAGCATAAATACTAAACTATTCTTAACTAGAGGCTACTGAATGAAGATTAAACTAATTTCATGAGAATTAAACTAACCAAAGGTCCTGATAGGGGAGTGTTCCTCTATCAGCAGATCTTCATGCTAATGTTTTACATCTGCCGATTTAAATACTAGTTTACTGTCCATCAGCTGCCTCACTAAGTCTCTAAACTGTTATGTAACATTTTTTCCTACTTAGTCTGAGCTTCAGGACCTAACTACGAGACAGATTTCTGGCACGGGGTTTGAGAGAGCGGGTGATGCGGGACAAGAACCCTAAACTACGTGAATGTTCTAAACTACGTGAATGTTCTAAATTAGATGAATGTTTATGAGATGATGATTTTCCGAAATTAAACTAAATTAATTAAACAATAAACCTGAGAATAATGCGAGTACCTTAGGATTTCGCAGTTTTTCATTGGAGAATCACACTTGATTCGAGTAAGGTTCGGTCCGAGCGCTAGATCCATTTGCCTTGTGGTGCAAATCGATCCTAGAGGTAGGACTCTAGCTTCTCCAGATTAGGGCGCCGCTCGTGATTCAATGATGGAATCACGAGTGTTCTAAGGGTTCTGATTCGGGTTGGTTTAACGGCTCGGATGGAATCTGGGCTTGAATCGGATTGATTCAGGAACTCAGATGGGATCTAGGGTTTATGAACTTCTGTATTTGAAGGTTGGATTACTGGATTTAGGATTTATGAGATAGGTTTGATTCAATGGCTCTGATGAATGCTAGGGTTTATGGTTTTCTGGATGAATCTAGGCTGTTGATGATTAATACGCAAGCAAAAGATAAAATCAAAGAAAGGGATTGAAAGAAAATAAATTTTGGGCTTCACACTCTTGGCTTCACACCTTCTTTGGAAGCGAAGATTCACTCTTCGAAGAAACTCATCTCAAGTTCCAAAAGCAAAAGCTCTTTCATTCAATAATCAAAAACTAATTACAATGTTTATTTATAGACCTTCTATTGGAAGCCTCACAAAAGAAAATAAAACCCTAAAACAAACATAAAAAAAAGACAAGTATGCCCATAAAACTCAACTTCGATTTTTGAGGAAAACCCTTTTCGCGAAAATTCGATTGATCGGTGTCCCCGTCAGTACACACGATATGGTCCGTATCCGATGTCTACGATGCCGGTGTCCCCGTCAGCGGGATTATACTACTTTGGTGCGGATAGGCTGATGACACCTTCATCTTCTACCATTATGTCTCCTTCTAGTAGTATTATGGCTGAAACACTTTGACATGCATGTCTTGGTCATGCCAACTTGCATAGTGTTTGTGTTTATTATTTCCAAAGTTTCAAAATGATGCCACTGGTTTTAAATTTCAATGTCACCTTGTGAGTTGTGCAAGCATACTAGATCTTCCTATTCATCTTATATGACTTGCAGTGATACGTTATTTGGTCTTATTCATAGTGATGTGTGAGGAACTGCACCTTTATATTCTTCTATTGGATTTAGATATTATGTTACCTTCATTGATGACGATTCACGATGGCTGTACCTACTAAATTTTAAAGATGAAGTACTCGCCACCTATATTAATTTCTTTACTATGGTTCAAACACAGCTTGGTCAAACTATTAAGGTTCTTAGGTCTGACAAGGGTGGTGAATACTCATCTTAGTCTTTCAGTCCTATTTTCAGTAGGTTGAGACCTTGCATCAACATATATGCCCTTTTACTCCACAAAAAAATGGTGTTGCAAAGCATAAGAATAAGCATCTCATAGAAGTCACTCGTCCTCTCCTTCATGGGATGCTTGTTCCAATCTTATTGCTCCACGACCCTTCTCACTGCCACTTTTCTTATCAATTGTACACCTAGATGTATCTTGAATGGTCCCGATGGACACTTTTCCATCCTTTCTACGAAGACATATAAAGGTTTCATATTAGATGGTTTTCCTACTTTAGATATGTTTCCTAACCTATCTCCTTTCTTATTATACACAGGGATTTCGCCTCTATATAAGGATATACAAACCCATCCCCACATTTAAATATAAGTTTTTTTACCGTAATCTTTCGTCTTCCTCTCTTCCTTCTCTTCGTTCTATCATGAATTCTTTTTTCACCGGATTTGGTTGTTTATAAGCTTGTCCCATGTGGGTTCCCTTTTTCAAATGGAACCTGATTCCAAGAATCCCATATCCATTTTGAATATATTGGAGAACATGGTGGAGATAGAGTGGCTATACATGCAGTAGGTCATGACTCCTAATGATTTCAGATTTTCACCTTTCATTTTTTTTTTTAACTATTTTGATTTTTGACTGTTCTTAAAATTTACTGTAGGAATTTTAAAATGGTGAAGATTTTTATTGTAAGAACTAGTAACTAGTAACTAGTATAAGAGCTGGGTGTGGAGAGATGACTGGGTACCTAGTTGGAGTCGGTATCTGGTTGGAGTTGGAATTCATCAAGGGTCTGCATTGAATTCTCAATTGTTTGCATTTGCTGTGGATGAATATCCAATAGAAATACAATATGAGATTTCGTGGTTAATGTTCTTTACTAATAGTGTCTTTTCAATTGGTTAGACAAAAAAGCAAGTAAATAATAAGATGAAACTATGGAGAAAGCCCTTGTAGTTAGGGGGTTTGAAGGGTATTTTTATAAGGCCAGCAGTATGTCCTGAGTCACTTGACTGTGCAGAGTGCTTGACTATGAAGAAAGGACAATCAGATAAAGTACATGCAGTTGAGATGCGTGGAGTAACACAAAATGATATAATTATGAATGGTTACGTGAGAGCAATGCTCCTAATGTTGGCGGGCAGTCGGGTGGATTTTCAGGCGGATCTGGCCGGGCTGCCCCTAGGCAGGCGCCCAAGAACCGGGCGGTCACTATATATGTGTATTCTATATATATATATATATATATATATATATATATATATATATATATATATATATGTTACTAAAAACTTATTACATTAAAAGTGGAAATTGTAGGTCAGAAAATTAAATTTAAACACACGATTGTATTCAAGTAAATACTAAATATAATTTATATATTACTCTTTTGTACTCCCAGGAATTTTTTCCGGTGTTGTCAAAACACTAGGCGCACCCGAGGTCACAAAGGTCCCTGGGGCCTAGGCGCAAGCCTTTTTTTTCGAGGCGCAATTTAATTCTAGTATTTTATATATATATATATATATATATATATATATATATATATATATATATATATATATATATATATATATACATAAATGTATTAATTTATATATGTAATTTGTATATATTAATATCAATGGTAATGATCTTCACAATTGAATCATAGGCATAGCCCATGAATCGTGTTGTGATTGGTTTCAATAGTTTCCTTTGACTTTTCTAAGGCAGCTAATGTTACATGCAACAAGTTACAACTAGAGTCATGGGCTTATGCCCCATGATTCAAGCGAGGAAATCAATTGCCTAATATAAAATAATATGTTCTAATAATAAATTATTTTTTATAATTGTAATATAATTTATGATATTTAAATATTTAAATGGATTTATAAATCAATTTCTCTTTTTAGTTTTTAAACATAAATGATAAATGTGTATAAATATTAAAGAATAATACAATAAATCTTTAATAACAATCAAGCAATCAACAAATATGAAATGCAAGGAACAAATAAATTTCATAAATAGTTGAACATTGTGCATTTATGTGCACTAAGAAATACAACTTAACAAACTAGCAAGTAGCAAGGTTGGATCCTAAGTAACTAGCAAGGAGCCCCAATTCTTTACCCTTGATTGTAGCATTGTACCTTATAAACGAGATATAAGTTAAAATTATTACTCGTGGACAAGGTTTATATATATAACGATTTTTAACCTTTTTATTGAAGTAACTCGAGACACACCTAGGCGCACTTTTACGCTTTTAAGTAACTAGCAAGTGAGCCCTTGATTGTAGCACTTTAGCTTTGAAACTTAAGAGATATAGATTTAACTTACAACTAGTAAAGACTAGCAAGGTTGGTTTTTTAGTAACTAGTAAGGGAGCCCTAATTCTTGACCCTTGATTGTAGCATTATAGCTTATAAACTAAGAGAGATAAGTTTAACATATAACTCGTGTACAAGTTTTATATTTATAAAAGTTTTTGATCTTTTTTGATTGAAGTACCTCGAGGCATGCCTAGGCTTACTTTTGCGCTTTTACGCCTAGGCGCTAAACGCGCACTCCTACGCGTGCCTCACTTCAACTGTGCTTAAATTACAAGGCAGGCGCCGAGGGTGGGCCTAGGCGCAAAGCTCACCTAGGTGAGCCTTTGACAGCACTGATTTTTTTGAAAATTTCCCGGAATTTAACTGAAATAACCCCCTACCGAAATATTGCTGAAAACAAAATTTGTCACTATGGTCATGGCTCTCAAAAAAAAAAAACCATGACGGGGAGGACTCTTGGGCCCCCAGTCCTGGTTCACCCTGGTCGACGCCCCGGGCTAAATTGGGGCGTCCAGGGGCACGAACCGCTTGGGCAGCTGCCCCGGCCGATTTTAGGAACATTGTGTGAGGGGAAGGTTAAAAATGGTTTAATAAAAGAGAGAATCAAGATTGGTGTTTAAAATGTTGGGCCTGTTCGGCCTGAAACAGCCCAAGCACAAGGGAGTAGGAGAGAGGTGTTGGAATATATACTAGAGCTTTTGGTTTGCACTTAGTCAGTCATATTGTGTGTCTGATAGTTTAACCACTCATGTAAATTTTCCTTAGTTTCCTCTTTTTCATGTATATGATATGCATGAAATTCTAAGTATGTATATAAACCAATAATAGAAGGTTTAGGCTACAACATCTAACCCTAATTCTTTTGTCCATCTTCTTCCTCCTCTAAACCGTAACCCTAATTAACTTCTCAAACTGCAAGTTGGTAGCAGAGCAGCCAATCATCGGGCACACCACTGTACTGCTGACGTCACGCTGATATGCTGACGCCATTCTGACGTCAGTAAGGTCAAACTGTAGACCTCAGGTTGAAATTTCGGCACTGGGGTTCTGATCGGAATTTTCAGCTTACCTTTTTTGTCTCCTGGCGCGACTTCATCATGACATCCCCTCATCTCGAGGTTGTCTCGTCGAGACAACCATCCCCAATTCTCAGATTCTGCATAAATCTGGCATCCTACCCTTCTATCTGGCTGAAATCACACAGATTCTTCCATGAGGTAAGAATCTATTTTTTTTCTTCTGTGAAAACGCTGTTGTGGTGCTCCATTTGACGTGATTTCTCGGCCTATTGCTGGAAACCTGTCTAAAAAAGAATGTTGCACTGTTTTTCCGACAGCTATAGTAAATACTGGTGCTTGAGAACTCTGAAATCTGCAGATTCATCTCTTTATGTGTGCTGCAATTTTTTTAAATTTGATTTGTGACTGGATTCTGGTTGTATGCCTTCAAATGAGAGTACCACCTTTGTAATTTCCCATGGATTGTGTTGTTTTCTTGCTGAAGATCGAGCAGTGATGCTCTTGAAGTCTAGTTGATACTTTGGAAGGTTCTAGGACCATGAGAAAGAGGGAAATCCCTCCTTGTTGCTGTGAGGAAGGTTGTAGAACCTCAGAGTTCTCTTTGCATTGTGTTAGACAACCACGCATTATGATCTTTTTTGTTGTGGCGGAGGTTGATTTGGTTTGTGTGAACGATGGATGAGAACAAAGTCAGTGTTGGTGGTGGCATTGAAGGGTCTCCTAGGCTTCAAATACCACTATAAAGTGAGGGGACCAATTGCTTTGAGTGCTCAAGGTCGGCATCTATATTTTGGGATCCAAGAATAAACTTTGATACATAAATGGGACTATTCCAAACCTAAGATTAGTGATCCAAAATATGGTGATTGGGAAGTTGATAATCTGACGGTGATGACATGGATATTACGTTCTATGCAACTCTCAATTAGTTGATCCTTTATGTATGCCTCTGATGTAAAAGCCCTGTCGGAAGCAATCAGGGTTGCGTTCTCTCAGAAGCAGAATTTTGCAGATATGTTTTAGCTAATGGATAGATTAGCAGCCCGACAACGGGGAAGAAATCTATGGGTGGGTGTTATACCCAACTCAGGTGCATGTGGGATGAGTTGGCAGAGTACCAGGTGGATGAGATGTGCACCGAATGCAGTTTGAAAGCTAGTCCATAAATGAGAGGAAAAAAGTCTTTGATCTTCTTCGCGGAGTTACCCAAAATATGAGAATGTCCAGGCTACCGTTCTCGGTCGTGAGGAGTGTCCCCCACTTGGCACTGTTTTATCTCTCCTGCAACATGAGGAGATCTGATGCCAGCTGATGCATGTGTCTCTTGGGCCTACGTAGCATTCTGTCTTACCTTCGTTTTTGGAGTTTTGTGGACATGGTAGCTCCGGAGATAGAGGGGATGTGGCCGTGGAGGCCTATCATGTGAGGAGGACAAGCCGCAATGTACACATTGTGGGGGAAGGGGCCCTCATGGAGATATGTTGGGACTTAGTTGGCAAACCCTATTTCCCAAGCACACAGACTGTTAAAGCATATGTTGCTGAGGATGATTCTAGATTTCATGCCTCTTCACAGCTAAGCAGTCGGCACCTCTAGTGCACACTCCCAGGCCACATAATCAGTGACTCTTTCCCAGAGAGAGTATTAGGAGTTCCTTAGCTATCGAGCTGCTGCTGGCCAGGCCCCATCCTCCCATCATTCAGACAGGTACCATTGAGTCTACTCATACCTCTTCTACATCCCAATCCTCTTAGATTATTGAATCAGGAGCCAAAAATCATATGTATGGTATGTCTACATTTGATTCTTTTTCTCCTATGCCCTCTCCTTGTCACATTTAGGTAGCAGATGGTTCCCTTGTTTCTGTGCAGGGGCAAGAGAATGTATACAATGGTAGTTTATCTCACCTCCGCTTCACATATTCCTCAGGTGCCTTTTAGTCTTTTTACTGTCAGTAAACTTACCAAGAAAATGAACTGCACCATAACCTTTCTTTCCTTCCTATTGCATGTTTCTGGACCTGAATATGGGGAGGACTTTTGGTCATGGGCGTGAAGAGAGGGGTCTCTACATATTTGAAGACCCGAAGCCACTTGGTGTTGCTGCAGCTACTGCTACGTACACATATGTGAAGAGTGCCCATCTATGGCACAAGAGGCTTGACATCTTCCCCTTCATCGTTTACATATGTTGTTATTACATTGTTGGATGCATCTATTTATGAAAATTTCAAATGTGAGACCTAGCAATAAGCTAAACATAATAAAATAATTTATCCTCCTTTTGTTAGTAAATGTGATGTTCCATTTCAAATTATTCATTATGATGTTTGGAGCCTTCTCCAGTTGTATCCTTTGGTGGTTATCGTTATTTTATTTCGTTTATTGATGAGTACTCGATACACCACCCGCTTTTTTATGAAAACCGAAAGGGAGGTTAGTGCGATTTTTCTTGTTTATCACAAGTGGAATGAAACTCAATTTAATGCTAGAGTTAGGGGTCTAAGATATGACATTGGTGGAGAGTACTCCTTCCAAGATATACAATCTTACTTCAGGATGCATGACTTTTTAAGTGACAATCTACTTGCTCCTACACTCCACAACAAAATTGAGTGGCTGAGAGTAAGAATCACCACCTTCTTGAGTTCTCTAGATCCTTACTGTTATGCATCAATGTTCTCAAACATCTATGGGGTGAAGCTGTTCTCAGTTCTCACCTCTGCTTATCTCATAACCGATTCCTACACCACTCCTTGGGGGCAAATCTCCTTACCAAACTTTGTCTCCTAATGGTAAACCCTTCCTAGTGTCCCCTAGGACCTGTGGCGGCCTTTGCTTTGCACATATTCCCTCCATCAAATGTGATAAACTCTTGGTCAAGGCAATAAAGTGTATATTTGTTGGGTACCCTGCCACTTAGAGTGCAAGTGTTATGATCTATTTACTGAGGTATCTATCGTAACAATGGTAGTCACATTCTGTGAGTCCAGCCCCTTCTTTGGTCCTCCTCAGTGCCCTCTTCAGGGGGAGAAGTGTCCTAGTAATGAAGAGAGAATCGAAAATCCTATACCTCTGCCTTTTATGTGGAAGGAGGACCTTGAAGACGACATTGCAGAAATGGTTAGTGCAAGTGACCCCAATGTTCCTATAATGCGTTGGGACAGATTTGGGAAGGGAAAAACCTTTGTGAGAAAGAAAAAAAGTATATGAAGCTACCTTCTTGCTCATGACATCGATCAAAGATCTTCTCCTGAAGCAAATCCACTTGCCTTTGATTTAGACCTTCTCATTGCTATTCGCGAGGGTATATGACCACCATCTCTAAGTTTGACTTATCATGCCCTGTTATCCTGTTATTCGAGTTTTATCTCATCCTTGGATTCCGTTTCTATTCCATCTTATGTATCTGAAGATTTCAATGCAACTAAAATGGAAAGAGGCCATGGAACAGGAAATGAGAATCCTTGAGAAGAACAATACATGGGAGGTTGCTGAGTTACTCGCTGGCAAGAAACTATGGGTGCAAGTGGGTATATACTGTGATGTATCGCTCAGATGGGTATGTTGCAAGGTACAGGGTCAGACTGGTTGCCAAGGGGTTCACCCAAACTCCCGGTATTGACTTACATGAGACATTTGCCCCTGTCACTAATCTCAATTCTATCTAAGTTCTCCTGTCCCTTGCTGCAAACAAGGATTGGCCGATGTACCAATTTGATGTCAAGAATGCCTTTCTACATGGAGATCTCAAGGAAGAAGTATATATGTCTATAACTTGGTTTCTACTTCATGGGGAGAACGTTTGTATATTAAAGAAAGGCTAACTATGGCCTAAAACAGTCCACGAGAGCATGGTTCATGAAATTCAGCGATGCCGTTATGCATTGTGGGTACTAGAGGAGCCATTATGATCACACTCTCTTTGTGAAAGGGGTGGACTTACTGCTGCTCTCATTGTGTATGTTGATTATATCATTGTCACCGGAGATGACAGTGAGGAAATTCTTAAGTTGAAATGCTACATCAGCAAGGTCTTTGACATCAAAGACATAGAACCTCTATGCTACTTCCTTGGCATAAAAGTGGCCAGATCTAACAAAGGGATTGTTCTCTTCCAGAGGAAGTACACTCTCGATGCCTTGAAGCAAGTGAGCATGTTGGGTGCAAAACTATTGACACCCTAATACAGGATTTATACACTAAACCCTAAAATAGTGTTTCAATCCGACACGAGATATTTAGAGTTTCGATTATACGATCTATGCACAATAATCATGAAATTAATTAAAGCAAAGAAAGAAGAATAGAGGAGAGAAAAGAAAACAAATAAAATTTTTGGGCCTCACTCCGTTGGACTCACTCTAAACCCATCTTCGGAACAAGAAGAATCTCTCTTCCATTAAAAACTTGTCACAAGTTCTCAAGATTCATTCATTCATCAACTTCCTCCTAAAATAAACTCTCATTACAACAATTTATAGCACTGAAAAACCCCAAACTTAACTCTACTTTGAATGGACTAAAATACCCTTAGACTAGACACACCACTTAAATTTCCCATCACCGACTTAAATTCCCATCATAGAACGGTCGACCTAGACTTGACTCAGGGTCGGCTGTGATCATCATTGTGGTTGATGTGATATGCCCCACGGTCGACCTTGAATTGGGGACTCTCTATTTTCCCAGAAAACAGAACGAAGTCCCATCATGGCTTCCTTAACCAGTCTTTAACAGGTCTTAAAACACCCATTTGCGAGTTCACTTAATCGTCAGTTTCCTTCTTTTGATTGGGCCATGATTCCAATGCGCAGGCTTCGATTTCGCATTAATTCCCCTTCCTTTAAAATGGTTCGACCTTGAACTTTTGTCGAAATTATCTCTCTGCTTGTAGGGAAAGGGCTGAAGCTTTAGATGGATATAAGGACACAATCTTTTCAGGTTTGGCAATCTTTAAATATTCAGAATTGTTAGGACCATTCGCTATCCCTACCATGATTCGTTTGGACTGATTACTCTGGTGAGAATCTTCTTGAATCTTATTTGGAGTAGTATCCACCAACATGTCCTCACTGATCATCTGAGTGGTGCCATTACTCAACTGATTTTAGGGATTTACCCACAATATCATCGACGTCCCCGGGCTCTTCCAGTACTAGTTTCTTAGCCGCCTGATACAGAGGTGATGATTTTATTGTAACTATCCAAGCAAAGTCCCATGGATTGCACTTCTTGCAACAAGTACGGTCTGAGCTCCATCGCACATTTACCAAGTACTTCCTCCCCTAACTGTCGTGCAGTGGATGATAATTCCTCATCTTCCTTTCGTACGCTAGCTAAGAGGAAAGAGAGATTCTCAAGCGAAATATAGTCACTCTCCTCCAACACCATTATCATAACCATAGCCATGGGTTTAAAAACATTGCCTGAATGGTAGTTCCTTATAAATTTCAGGAAATGGTGGCACACCTCAAGAATCAAATTGTCACACTCAAGATCCATCATTTCAACACATGACCTAGTCTTTGCCATAGTTTCAAGAATTGGTAGTCTCCTAGAATATGAGCGACTTTCCAAATTAAACAAATTCCCAAACGACGCAACAATTACTTGGAAAACCTCCATTAATTCAATATCTAGATTTGTTATTTTTGTGATATCGCGGCTACTAGATGCCACGGCAATTCTCACATCCATATCTGAATGCCTCAAAAGTTCTTTTGCAACCCGTGCTTTCACTGAGCGCACTTGACATCGACTCAGACAGTGATTGCTTCACACATTGTAGAAACCTCTCAAGTTCATCAAGAAGAGAGAAGCTCATCAACATCAGAAGGAGGCTTGATGAGTCTGTTACCAGCATCCCTACGAAACAGAACGGAGTCCCGTCATTGCGGTTGACTGTGAATTGGGGACTCTGTTTTCCCAAAAAACAGAACGGAGTCCTGTCACGGCTTCCTTAACCAGTCTTTTAACATGTCTTCAAATACCCATTTGAGAGTTCACTTAATCGTCAATTTTCGTCTCTTGATCGGACCACGATTTCAATGTGTAGGGTTTGATTCTACATAACACCCGATTGACCCAAATAATAGAACCAACTCTGAGGAAGGTGAACCTCTCAAGGACATGATTAAGTATGAAAGGCTGGTGGGAAAGCTTATTTATTTCACAAGTACCAAACCTGATATGGCGTAGGCTGATAGTGTGTTTTTTCAGTATATTCATGCTACTCATTTTCCACATCTTGATGTTGTGTATCGGGATTCTGAGATATGTGAAGTCTAGTCCAGGAAGAGGACTTCTATATTGTAAACATGGGCTCTTAGACGTGGAAGTCTTCACTGATGCAAATTATGTTGGGTCGGTCAGTGATGAACGATCTATTACCAGGTACCGGCTATGTTACCTTTCTAGGGGAAATTGGTCTCTTGGAAGAGTAAGAAGCCTCAAGTTGTTGCAAATTCTAGTGCTGAGGTTGAGTACATGGCCATGCCCCAAGATCCAAGAGAATGAATGTGGCTGAGATTCATTCTAAATGACTTGGGTATACAAGTAGACTTCTAATGGCCTTGTCTGGAGATAATGAGGCAGTTCTTCATATTGCTGAGAATCTAGTTTTCCATGAAAGAACCAAGCGCATAGAAGTTGACTGCCACTTTATGACAGAAGGTTGAGTCTTAAGAGTTCGAAACTCCACAGGTTTCCTCAGAAGATCATTTAGCCGATATTCTCACCATAGTTGTTGGAAGAATAAAATTGAAAGCTATTTTGTCCAAGTTGGACATGATTGACATCTTTGCTCCAATTTGAGGGGGAGTGTTGGAATATATATTTTAGAGCTTATGGTTTGCATTCAAGTCATATTGTGTGTGTGATAGTTTAGCCGCTTGTGTAAATTTTCCTTAGTTTCCTTTTTTTTCATGTTTCTGATATACATGAGATTGTAAGTATGGTATATATTAAAAATAGAAGGGTTTGGGTTACAACAACCGAACTCTAATTTACCATATTAAAAATAGAAGGGTTTGGGTTACAACAACCTAACCCTAATTTTCCTTCCATCTTCCTTCTGTAAACACTAACCCTAATTTACTTCTCGAACCGCAAGTAGAAGGATGACTGATAAAGGCTTGGAGGGAAGTAGTTAGTAGCAAAATGTCGGATTGCTGAGTGACAAAGATGTTAGCCTAGAAATAGGATTCAAATAGCCTACCTGAAGTAACTTTATGCCTTTTAAAACATTTAATGTATATGTTAAATTATTATGCAGGCATTGCCATATTTTTCGATAAATCAATGGAAAGTATGTGTATGTGTGGCGGTTGCCTCGTGTGGCCAAAAGGGGAGGGAGATTTGAGTGGGTTTGAGGTCTTTGAGAAGCAGCTAGTTTGTTTGTTTGAATTTCGTTACCAAACTTTTGGTTGTATCATGATTATGTTGTACCTTTCTTGATTTAGGACAAATAGGGTGCATTACTCTTTCCCAAACCGAGGCTGTATTTCTTCATTTACAGAGCTTTAACAATTGGAGCACTCTGCCCAAGGATCAAAATTTCGGGTTTCATTTCGGTTTCGGAGGGGACCGAAACCGAAAATTTGAACCAAAATTTCGGCCGATAATTTCAATCCCATACAAAAATATGACCGAAATTTTGGTCCAAATTATCATTTCAGTGAGGACTGAAACCGATAATTTGGACCGAAATTTCGGTCATTTCGGCCGAAACTTTGATCCTTGACTCTGCCCATGAAAAAACTTGCTGCGATCTAATATCAACCCCTTGTAGATGTTCATAGTAGATCTTTTGTTGTGCTGTTGGTTTGCATTTTTCTAATTTTTTATGCTATGCAGGAGAATGTAAGTTCATCTGAAGATATTTCGGCCAAGACCAAAAGTGTTATTGAACTGAAAAAGCTTCAGCTGCTTCAGCTTCAACGCCGCTTACGGAGGTACCTAATTTTTTTTTGATCAGTAATAAAAGATTATATAAAAACCAGCAAGGCGCTGAAGCCGTATACAAACGGAGGTACCTAATGGTTCTTAATTTTTTGGTAACATTACTTTTAGTAAGTTTTTGTAGCTTTTTTTAGAAACATAAATCATGGTATATCATTCCATATCTGCTACAACTTTATTTCCTTTGTAATCTCCATTTACAGACTCTCGTTCGTACTTTTTCTGATGCTTTTTTTTTTTTTTTTTTGAACAGTGAATTTCTGCATGATTTCTTCAGGCCTAACACTTCTGATATGGACCGTTTGAAATCAATCAAGAAACATAGACATGGAAGGCGGCTGAAACAGCTTGAAAAGTTCGAACAGAAAATGAAAGAGGAACGGCAAAAGCGTATACGTGAGAGGCAGAAGGAGTTCTTTAGTGAAATAGAAGTTCACAAGTGTGCATCTATATTCTTAATGCATTATTCTATCCTGGAATTTAGTTATTGGTTACCCTTTCTCTAATCTACTATATAAATATTCATTTTCTGTCCCATGCCATTTAGAAGTTACTCGCACCATGCTTTTAACGGTTTTGTTGAAATTGCACATTAAGTTATAAATACCGCTAGTAAATTTTAGTTAATCTGTTTTATGTAGCATTTTGAGAAGCAAAACTACTACATGTCTTGAATTTTTTGTTCATTGTGTTTTTAGGGAAAGACTGGATGATAGCTTCAAGATTAAGAGAGAACGCTGGAAGGGTTATAATAAATATGTGAAGGAGTTCCATAAAAGGAAAGAGCGGATACATCGAGAGAAGATTGATCGAATCCAGCGTGAAAAGATAAACTTATTGAAGAACAATGATGTAGAGGGATACCTACGGATGGTTCAGGTCTTAGCTTAAGTTCCTATTGTATGGTGTTGTAGGGTAGCCTTATATTATTGTACCTTTTGTATATTGATACCTTTATAACCGTATAGGATGCAAAATCAGATCGAGTTAAGCAGCTCCTCAAGGAAACTGAAAAATATCTTCAGAAGCTGGGTTCAAAGGTACAGGAGGCAAAGGCCATGGCAAGAAGCTTTGAGATGGAAATGGAGGATAACCGAGCTGTCAATTTTGTTGAGAAGAATGAGATTACTATCTACAATGAAGATGAAAGTGACCAGGCGCAGGCAAGTATTACTCTTTCTGCACATTCTTGTGCTGTTTTTTTTGTCTCTGTCTGATTATTTGAATATCTGTTGCAGCATTACCTAGAAAGCAATGAAAAGTACTATCTAATGGCTCACAGGTATTGATGTTGTATATTTTATTTTTCCTGGAATTTCAGTGATGAAATATTCAGCTGTCACTTTCGACTCCTAGTTAATTTTAACATTGTTTATATATTGGAGTTTAAGTAAGAAATGATTTGATTTCTTTATTCCACCATTTTTTCTTACTTTCATTTCTTTGTTACTTGAAAAAATCTGAGTGTATTGTATTTGATACATCACTTTGCAAATTTGCTTCTCTTGATCAGATAGGCGCCATTTCATGTTACTCGGGAATTTTATTGCAGTTAATCTTTGTTTCTGCAGTATAAAAGAGAGTATAGATAAGCAGCCTGCTTCTCTTCTGGGTGGAAAACTAAGAGAGTGAGTTGGATTTGGATAATGTTCAGTTTCCCGTTTGTGGAATTTGTTTGCCACTTGAATTCTCCGCTTCAATGTTTCAGCTCGCCGGATGATTCATTACTATGGATTAATAGGTTCACTCTTTTGGTTTGACAGGTACCAAATGAATGGTCTGCGGTGGTTGGTTTCTTTATACAATAATCACTTGAATGGGATTCTTGCGGATGAAATGGGTCTTGGTAAAACTGTCCAAGTATGTTTATCAGATACGATATCACATAATTATAATAGATTTTTTTTTTTGACTACATGGTTGTGGGAATTGACAATTTAAGCTGTGTTTTGCAGGTTATTTCACTAATTTGTTACCTAATGGAAGCAAAAAATGACAGAGGACCATTTCTGGTGGTCGTTCCATCCTCCGTTTTACCAGGATGGGAGTCTGAACTTAGCTTCTGGGCACCTGGCGTAAATAAAATTTTGTATGCCGGTGGTCCTGAAGAGAGGCGTAGGGTATTCAGGTAAATGACATGCCAACGTGGAACTTTGTCACCTCAATTTCTTAGTCATTTTGACATAGTTCTAAAACTCGGCGATTCAACGAGTTAAGTCGGCCGAGTTACTCGACTCGCTGGGATTTCGAGTTATGTCCGTGTCGAGTCAAGATTTCGCTAGGATGATGCAATCAGTGTTCAGAAACTACACTTACATATAAAATATTTTAATGGGATAAGGTTTCAGTATCTTTGTAAATACTATTAAGCTACCCATTTTGAATATATATATATATATATATATATATATATATATATATATATATATATATATATATATATATATATATATATATATATTTCAAAATGTGTACTAAATAACCGAGTCGGAGCGAGGCGAGTTAATGTAAGTCTTTGATTTAACTTGACTCAACTGACTTTCGACTCGAGTTTTCTTGTTTTAAAGCCATGCACTTGGACTGATTAAAAAAAAATTAAAAATTTCTTAGTCATTTGGAGAATGACTTCTACTATCCTCTTCGTCACTTTTTTAATCAGTTGTACTATCCTGTCTTTTTGTAGAGAAAGGATCGTTTCTCAGAAATTCAATGTCCTTTTGACAACCTATGAGTACTTAATGAACAAACATGATCGGCCAAAACTAAGCAAAATACCTTGGCACTATATAATAATTGATGAGGGCCATCGGATCAAGAATGCATCTTGCAAGCTGAACGCAGACTTAAAGCATTATCAGAGTTCTCATCGTTTGCTGTTGACGGGAACACCTCTACAGGTCACTGAATGCTCTTTATTGCCATTGATGTGTTGCATTTGCTACTCTTATTCTTCAAATTCAATGCTTTAAAGTGTGACTGTTCTGTATTTGAGCTGTGTGAAAACTTAAATCGTCCTGTCAGTTCCTTTTGCCTTTATCTGCAGCATCGTCTTATGCAAGGTATCAAAATCGGAATCGGGTATCGGTCTATCCTAGACTGATACGTAGCAGCCGATACGGATACGGTATTGCCGATACTGTATCAGCCAAGATTTTTTTTTTGCTTTTGAAAAAAGCAAAAAAAAAAAGGAAAATACTTGTATCGGTTAGTATTGGCTGATACCGTGACAATATCAGCCGATACTGACCCGTATTGGCCCGATACTGATACTGATGATACCGACACCGATACCACCTGGGACCTGTATCGGGGTGGTATAGTTCTCGATGAAACCATTACAAATCGCTGATATGTATCGGTATCGGCCGAGTTTTACCATGGTCTTATACGTCAGTGCTCATACTTATTTTTGTTCCACAGCTATATTGAGTTATTATTATTTTTTTCAAAATATTATAAAATAAGAGTACTTTTAATTTAATTTTTTTCGGAGTTGTGCCTGTAGCTCAACTAAAAGGTTGACAATAATGCAACCTTGAGGTCACAGGTTCAAACCCTGCTTATTCTTTTTCTTTTTATTTTTATTTTTTATAATATTTATTGTTTAAGGAAAGGGGTATCTGGGTGCTTGCCCAGTGTTTGGATGCTGGGAAAGTGCCCAGATTCTAGTGTCACCTGGCATTCAGTGCGCATGTGGCACAGATTCCTCCTATGGTTTATCGTCACCTAGGGAATTTAGAATATATATATATATATATATATATATATATATATATATATATATATATATATATATATTGACACTGATTTTAACATTGTTGAAATAAATGGTGAATTGCTGAAACATTTCACCATTCATTTTAGAAAAAATAATTGTTCACTTTTAGATTGACAGTCGACAATGCTTTTGAATTTTTTTAATGATAATAGATAGACCTTGCGCTGAAGTCTGTGGTCCCAAACTTGTGTGTGGGTGCCATGTGGCGCTCATCTTGCTATAAGCCCAGCATTCAAACGCTGAGCTCTTTCTCAAAGTCTCAGAGAAAATGTCCTTTGATCAATAGCGGGACATTTCAAATCTTGATTAAACTTCGCATTTGAATTCTAGTGTCATGATAATTGATATAATTATATGTTTATAAATGTAGAATAATCTTGAGGAACTGTGGGCACTACTTAACTTCTTGTTACCAAATATTTTCAACTCTTCAGAGGATTTTTCTCAATGGTTTAACAAACCATTTGAGAGCAGTGGCGATAATTCACCCGATCAAGTAAGGTTTTGCCTTTTTTCGTTTTTTTCAATAAACATAGTTATATTGCGTTCCTTCTCATTAAACGTTAAATTTTCTCCTAATATTCTTGTAATCAAGTTATGCATTTGCAACTAGGCGTTACTCTCCGAGGAGGAAAATCTTTTGATTATAAACCGTCTTCATCAAGTCCTTCGACCTTTTGTACTTCGAAGGCTCAAACACAAGGTTTGGTAGCGTAATACTTTATTTCAATTTATTAGTATGTGAAGATTATGTTTTTCTCACTTGTATAAGCATTTGCATACTGAAAACATACTTCTTGATGTCTAGTTAATATTATTGTTTCTTATTGTTGAAAACATAAAGACCTGTCTATTTATCAAGTATCCTTGGTAGGTATAAATATCTGAAGACATTCTTTTTGGTAAAGTATATTCTAGGTAACATAGTATATGCTTTAATATTCTTGGATTCATTACTTATTTTGGGAAGTGTTAACTTTTCTACAGTGA
Organism: Chloranthus sessilifolius; assembly: GCA_021018995.1. Lineage (NCBI taxonomy): Eukaryota > Viridiplantae > Streptophyta > Magnoliopsida > Chloranthales > Chloranthaceae > Chloranthus > Chloranthus sessilifolius. Next base: position 146,978,334 of record CM037584.1, on the reverse strand, counting down.
TTGTTATAATATGTTTGCACCAAAAATAATGTTCTTTTAATTTAAGGATAAATTGTAACCTATTGTAAGTGAATATCTTCAATAAAGTGCTGCCATCTGTTCTCAAGTGGGATACTTTTTTTTTTTTTTTTTTTACTTTGCTTTTTTATTATGATTTCTTAGCTTTTGGTTGAAAAACATATCTGCAGTTTGTTGATTTCACCAGTAAATTATTCTCACTGATCTGGTGCCACAGGAAACTATATTCCGTCAACCTTATCCTTTTACAAAATGCAGCTTCTCTATTAGGGAGAAAATGAACTTTTGAGGTACAGAAAGTGGGTAATCATGCTGCTAACTTGAAAGGGACTCGTTCCATCCCTTCTCTTGGTAGATTCTAATCAATGAGATGCTGTCAGATGTTCAAATTTGTATGCCATGGTTTATAATGTTGGCAATAATTCGTTTTGCTTAATTTTGGACTGGATAGAATAAAGGATGAAATTATGATGAGGAGTTTAGGGTCCGATTGACCGGTGAGGGAGTTCTTATTTGCAAACTTCAAATTGCAAAGGTAGAGAGAGTAGACTGAGAATTTGAGAGTAGAGAGCTCGATATATTATGTTTGAATTCCACGATTAGGGTTTTTAACAATCACATTTAAGGGCATATTAGTAATCCTCTTATATATTTTAACATACGTAATATTTATTATAGTACTTATATATAAATATAAAACTATAATATATTTATAGTAAGAGATGAGCCGAGTTGAGCTGCATACTGCTCTGCTCAAGCTCTGCTCAATTTGAAGCAAGCTTTATCTTTTAGCTTGGCTCGGCTCCCGAGTCGAGCTGAAAGAGCTTTTAGCTGTTATTTTTGAACTTGAGTCGAGCGAGCTGGGTTGGCTCATTGACAGCCCTATCAGATAGTTGAAGGTGAGGCCAACAAGAGATTAGGTCAGGAAATATGGCTCTGATACCGACTTGACTTATTGTGAGGTTTACGTTTAGATTTCTAGGAGGAGGAGGAGGAGGAAGAAGAAGATTTACCTAACTTTTTCTTAAAAAAAATGTGGAAAGTAAGGGGTTAAGGTTAGAAGAAGAGAACAGGAGAGCAAGGGGCTAAGCTTAGAAGAAGAGAACAGGAGAAGCAGAAGAGGGATAGAAAATAGAAATGAAAAAGTGGCCTTAAAGTTTGGAATAGGAAAAATAGAAGAGAGATAGAAAGATATAAGAGGAAAAAAGTAGCCTAAAAAGGGCTTTCAAGTGACTAATATGGTGCTACAGAAATGTAGCACCGACCCAAGTTTATCGACAATAATTTGAAATTACAGTCCGATTATTTATGTTTTTGAAATTATCGTCCGATACTGCCAATAATTTCATTTTACCTGCCGATGATTTTACTGGTACATTAAGTGGTCCTTACTTGCCAATGTATCGACCGGGGACTTCTGAAACTGATACGTATCGGATGATATGTATCAGTTTCGTCCGTTTTTTTGACCCATGTATCCATTCTAATATTTTTTAAGAACCTCTGTAGCATATTACCATACATTGATGCACCATACACATGCTAAAAAAATTCCATGTAAACATGTCAAAAAATCTAAGCTTGTTGTCGTGCACTCACTCAAGTTAATGTCATAGCGCATTGTCATACATAGAAACACATGCTAAACCGTCTAAGCATGTAAGAAATTAAGTATATCAAATGTGAGCACCAAATAGCAATCTCCTCTTGTTTATCTTCTCAGCCTTCAAATCTTATTAGGCACAATGGCTCTGGAAAAAGAAAAAAATATTATCAAAAAATCAAAACCTCCTCTCCTGTGTACCGTTTCAACCTTCAAATCTTAAGCAAAGAGGGTTTGGAAAAAAAAAACTGAGGCTACACAAGGTAGAGAGACTGTGCAACACCATCACAAAAATTTGCAATTGAGAAGAATGCATTATTTAAAGAAATTCTAAACCTTTTAAGAAAAAGCCGATTGATTCAGGGCTGACAGTTAATTCGTGATTTTGTGATGTTTTGAAAAACTAATGATTTATTTCAGTTATTCATGGATCAATCACCAAATAATCAGCGGGCCAATTTCTTTGGATTTTTTTTTAAATATTGGTATTTTTTGTGACTGATCAAATCAATGAGCGTTAAAATTTTCTCCAGTTGTAATATTCAATCTGCTCTTAATTTCATGTTTTTTTTAGGTTGAAAATGAATTGCCTGAGAAGATTGAAAGGCTTGTAAGATGTGAGGCTTCTGCTTATCAAAAGCTCTTGATGAAGAGGGTGGAGGATAATCTTGGTTCCATTGGAAATTCGAAGGTATTTTCTATATTTTTTTATTGTCTTTTTCTTATTTGGCATGTCTGTTGGTCTAGATTTTCAGTTGGTCATGTTAATTACTATTATTGGCTATTTACTTTCACCAGTTATTCGATCCTGGTTCATTTTTTGACTAAATATTATTACACTGCTTAGGGCCGCTCGGTGCACAACACTGTGATGGAGTTACGTAATATATGCAATCATCCATATCTCAGCCAACTTCACGCAGAGGAGGCATGCCATTTTCCTTCACATTCTTGCTGACTGTGGTTTAATCTTCTGTGCAGATTTCTGGATCCTTTCTTTGTTTACATCGTAATTCATTTTCTTCCTCCTGTAGGTTGATAATTTTATACCTAAACATTATCTGCCACCGATTGTGAGGCTTTGTGGAAAGTTAGAAATGTTAGACCGTTTACTACCCAAGTTAAAAGCAACTGATCACCGGGTATGTGCAAATTCTCAGACACATTTCTTACTTCGTAAGACACATAACAAATATATGTTGATGAGTTGAGGAGTGTAGCGGTGAAAATATCTTCTGACATACTCATTTATATGTTTGAAATGATTGGATTTGACTAAGTGTTATTTGTAGAGATATTTCCATTGCATGGGTGTAAATGAAGTTATACGTGAATGGTTGGTCATATAATTTGTAGGAGTTCTTTTGTTTCTGTCTACAACAGAACTAAATGGAAGCATATGTTTGACTTAGATATTTGCATGTGAATTTCTTGAAATCATGTTATACTTTGATGCTTGAAAGGTTGGTTTTTATATTGTTGTAAGGTGCTGTAAAAAATTTTCTTCATCTTGCAACACCTATTCAACAGTCAACACTAGTGGTTTATATTTTTGAGAAGGCTTTTTGCTATTATGTTTTAAAAGTTTTATGCATATATAATTATCTTCTGAAATTGAAAATGTATTTCTCTTTTTTTTTTTTTTTTTTAATAAAAAGAGAATTTTATTGTGTTATTTGAATTTGTATCCCTAAATTATCATGGGATGCCACAGTACAACACCAGAAAGCCTGGTTCTTCCTGAATTACTCCAATTAGCCTACTGTCATTTTTCAAGATTTCTATTGGATAATGGAGAATTAGAGGAATTCGAAATCATTTGTTTGCATTAAGGTTATAAATCAGTCTGTTATCTTATTATAGTTTCTCTATAACTTTTTAATCTTAATATGCTAAATATTCAGCCTGAACTCCATTTCTTTTAATCACCTTAACCATGAAGGCAATTAGTCTTAGTTGCAAAGTATGCTGGTTGCATACAAAATGGAAATCATTCAAAATAACATTATTTTTTCTATAATAATTGAGGACCAATCAAATAAATAAGGTGTGCTAATGGAGTTTGGTAATTGGGATTGTTGCATAATAGTGATCTGATCGTCAACATAAGAGCTTCGGGGCCATATGAATCGAATCCTCATTCCAATGATAACTCAGAGGCAAATTTGTTTGTAGACTAATTTCTTTGTGGACTATTCTGCCTGCTTTTTCGTTGACATATTGGTGGTGGTAGTCATGGTGCAGAATGTGCTGGTGGTGTGTGATATGGTGGTGGTAGTTGTGTGTGGTAGATGTGGTCATGGTGGTGTGTGTTGGTGGCTGACCTGGTGGTAGTCATGGTGGAGGTGGTGAGTGTTGGTGGCGAGTTGGTGATGATGGTGTCAACGGTGGAGAAGGTGGTGGTGCTGAAGTTGTCGTAGTTGCAGAGGTGATGGTTGTGGTGAAAGAGATGGCGGTGGTGCATTATATTCGTGGTGGAGAGGTGGTGATGGGTTGTAGTGGAGGAGGAGGAGGTGGTGATGGTGATGGTGATTGTAGGAGTGGCAGTTGTGGTTATTTTGTGTGATGTGTTAGTGTAGGTAATAGAGATTTGGAAGTCCCGGATTCTGGGCTATTTGGTTGGAAAGAAATGTAGGGTGTTTTGGAGGAAGAGGACGCTTGTCGAATTCGTTATGCGAGAAGCTAGAGATTGGGTGATTATTTGGGCGATGCTGGATAAGGGTTTTGTGCCTAATGATGAGTTGAGGCTGGTTGAGTGTTGGGATGATATGAGATTTGACTTTGTTCACTCAGCCGGGTTTTGTTTTCCGGGTGGGCTAGAGGCTTGTTTCTTTTTGGCTGGGCTACTTATTTTCTTTCTTCGAGTCTGAGTTGGGAAAAGTGTGGTAATTGAGTCTTTGTTTTAGTTTTCGGTAGCTAGTAGGAATTTTCCTACTTAGGGGGATAACAGGTATTCATGAGAGATGTTGGATAGTTTAGGGGGATTATAAATATTCATGAGATTTTTGATAATTGGATAGGCTCTCGTTTCATTTCGCAATTTGTTGGCATGTTACAAAATAGTGACTAGTGCAGAACCAAACGATGCAATTTCCTAACCTATGCTTCATGTGTAGAGCACAGAAAATAATGCATCACTTATATTTACTAGAGGTGCATTATTTTTTACCTGACCTATTTAGTAGTTGGGTTAGATTTTTTACCCTGAATGTTCCATTCATGATTGTGTTGGGTTGAGTCTTAAAAAGGTGATCATTTGGTAAATAGGTCAGGTTTGATCGAACTTGACCTACATGTGATCCATTGATCTAATGGGTCGCCTTTGAGTAGGGTTTGGGCCATGCCTATTGAAAAATATGCAAAATTTATGAGTTAGTCTCGCATGACGCACTGTTCTAATTCGTTTACCTTTGAGACAATTTAAAGGTGATCTAGATCTCACCCATTTAATAATTGGGTTGGTGTTTTGGATTCGACCCGACCTAGTGGGTCGAACTTAAGTGAGTTCAATATTTGCAATTATTTTACGTTAGTCCAAAGTCGACCATTTAAAAAATTGGTCCGATTTGGGCGAGTAAAGGGGTCTAGAACTGACCCATTTAATAATTGGGTTGGTGTTTTGGTCCAACATATATTTTTTTTATCGGTGTTTTGGTCCTACATGTTCCAATGGGTCCAACTTCCGACCTAGATCCTTCTATAATTTGGGCCAGGCCAAATGATTCATAAGCTCAACCTGCTTGCCTATTCTTTTGCACCCCTAATTTTACATGGTGCAATGAAGAGAGGTCTGTGGAAATTGGAATCACTTTTTTCTTCCCCTTTTGGCTTCGACTTTTGATAACCAGCTTAAAAGGATCTTAATGCAGGATGCACATTGGTTTGCTTGTTATTGTAGGTCAATTTTGTGGAGATCATTCATTTTCTACCAAGGAAAATATCGATCCATGGGATTCCGACCATCCATTAAATTTTCCAAAAGTTCCACCATCTTATAGCCTTTTTTTAATACTTCCCTTCATGAATGCTTCTTGTTGTTGCAAGAATGTCTGTCTTAACTCATGATAACTATGAAGCTTGCTAGGCTTTTTACCTCAATCATGGTTTCAAAGCCTTTTAGACAAGGAACATTAAATGGTATATCTATTTGATAGAGCTATCTTGCTATATATAGGTGCACCCTATCCCTCTCTTTTTCTGTAAATATTTTCAATTATTATTAGTTTTCCTTCCTCTTCTCCACGACATCTCTGAGATCATGGGGAATAAACCATTTAATGGGCCTCTTTTATCAATATATATTTTTCCTCAATGAGGCTTTATAACCACCACATCACATTCTTCATCCCTCCCAACGATCATTTAATATTTGTTGGTCTTTCTCTCTAATTTCATGAATATTTTCTCCTCAACATCATTGGGAAGTTCACATCTGGCGCCATTTGTCCCTAGTCCCAACATTGGCTAGATGTTACTTATAGAGGACAATCCCACCACTCGTAATATTCCCCACTAAAATTTAAATGTGATTGTGTTTTTATCTTTAGGACAAATGACTCCTCATCCAAAAAAAGGGTCTCTTTTAGACCATATTTTTCATCCTCAAAGGTTGAGACAATGAAGTACCTATACATAGCCAAGATTTGTATGGGCTTTTTGACGTACAAACAAATTCCAATCTCTTCGGTCCTATGCTTTCAGCCAATAATATCTTCATCCTAGACAATGAGGAGACATGCTTCGTTTGGGAAATAATACTTTTTCATCATCATCACAGCCTTATCCCATCTCTTTGTGGTCAGGCTTTCCTTCCATTATGTAGTGTAAAGGAATAAGGTCTCGTGGGATTCTCATCTGGAGGCACGAAAGATCCTCGACCAAACATGGACAAATGAGTGTGGTTCCTTGATCGCGGCTGAAAAGTAGTAGGGTGGTGTTCACCATACCCCCAAACATCTCTCTCTCTCTCTCTCCCTCTCTCTCTCTCTCCATCCGCAATTAAGGGAGGGACTTATTTGCAATTAATACTATTAATAAATATGAATTGACCAATAAAAAGACCAGGTAGAGTTTTAGTCATGAGATTGAAACTGGAAGAAAAATTGAAACATATTAATGTGTACATCATCGTCACTGCCTTATGTAGTGTTACCTGGACACGTGGCACATGTGCCAAGTGTCAAGGTGCAAATAGATGTTTGGTGCGCCAATCTCTAAAAATTTGAATACGGCGGCACGGCCATAAGAAAAATAAAATAAATAAATAAAACATATATAGAGAAAAATTGAAGGGATATCTTAGAGAACTAATTTAGATATGTAATGAAAAATTCATAATATATGTCGTGAGCCTAAATAAACATATATTATAGTATAAATCGTTTTCAACGACCCAAACCTTTGTTTCTGTAGTTACTAAACTTTATACATTTCTCTTTTGAAACAAAGTTCATTTTATCGTTATCAAAACGATGAGCATTTTAATAGTATTATGAAAATTTTCATATATGTCTAAAAGTTTCGTGCTGTTTGAGGAGTGTCCAAGTGTTGGCACGGGTGCCAAGTGCCACCAAGTGTTGGCACAGCAAAAATCCCAAAAGTAGAAGTGCCAAGGTAACACTGGCCATATGCCATTTAAACAGATTAATGTGTGGTTGTCACTGAATTGTGGTTGATTGTCCAACTACCAACTTGCATGGTAGTCACTGAAACCTGTCCTTAGAGATGGCTTTTTGAAACCATCAGCGAGTTGATTAGATAACTGAACTAGACTCTGGATCTCAGGTACAGCCTTCAACCGAAAGGCCACAATCTCTAGTTCCCTCTGTGGTTATAGTTTTTGTTTTTGTTTTTGTTTTTTTTTTTTTTTTTTTTGACGATAGGGCAGTTTGTGTTGGGGGGGGGGGGGGGGGGGTTATACCCTTTCATTTCAGGGATGAACGATATGGGTTTTCCTAACAGCATTTTTTTAAGCTGTCGTTTATCAACCTGGTGCATGTGCCTGCGGCACCCAACTGGCTCGAGTGCAGCATTCCAGGCTGCACTCAAATGCATACTCGTGCACCTCTCTCGCTATGTGTGTTATTAAGCTAGTTGACTGTTATTTATTTGAAACAAAATCTGCTTTATGATCCCATATCTTGCAAATTTATTGATGTTGGTATGAGCCTGATATCTATAAATTATGTTGTGGCCCTCAGGAGACGTATCATTGGCTTCTCTTACTTTTTTCGAGAATCATATATATATATATATATATATATATATATATATATATATATATATATATATATATATATTGTAATAACTGTCATAGATTATGAGGTTATATGGGACTGTTTTTATTCTGAAAGCTGAACGATCTCCTGGATTAAATATTTTATATTTCCATTGTGGTTCCAGTCAAGTTTGTCAAGTCGGATTTCTTGTGTCAAAGACATCCATTCCACCATATGTAACAGTAGAAATGAACCAAGACATTTCTGGAGATTTTCTTATACTTCGTAGACAAAATTTTAGTAACATAAAGTCGTGAACATATCTAATTTTCTATCATCTAAAAAGAAACCCTATAGCTGTGCAAGTACAAGTCCAATGTAAGTGTATAGTATACTTATGTCGTACATTTATATGATATTTATCTTTCAAGCTTCAAATTCTACTATAAAAAAGGAAATCGGATAGTTGCACAATATCTATGAATGCATATACTTGTTTCCTTGACTTTGTAAGTTTGTTTACCCCATTTGTATAAAACCTAAGTCTTCATTCTTCATCTCAGTCCCTAATATCATCATCTTCATATCAATTAAATCATCATCATTTTCTTATGTTCTTTTTCTTCCTCCTCTTTGACCTCTTCATAGGCTATGGAGTGTCCTCTTCTTTCTTGTTTTCTTTCTCTTCGTTCTTTTCGCCCCTTCATTTGATTGATACTGAAGGGGTTTATAAGCTGAGGTCGGGGGAGGGAGGGGGGGGGGGGGGGGGGAAATAGATAATAAAACTTTTGTTTAATGAAAATTAAGTTATAATGGAAATCACATGTATTGTGTATCACATTGTTTCATACTGTATTGTACTGTGTATGATATGGCTAGATACGATATATATATATATATATGATCGATAATGGAAATTGAATTAAAAGGGACAAAAGAGAGATACAAAACAAGCAGCGAGGTGCTGCAAAAAAGGAGACCCCCCCAAAAACCTCTAGCTTAGAGCAGCCCAGCCCAAGAACGAGCTAATCAGATCTCAGAGTTTCCCATTCTCTCAAAAAGTCCCGACCCTCTCATTGATTCTTTTGGACCGATATGGTAACCCACCACACCGCGAAATCTCTTGCGATCCTAAGAATGGTAGCTAGAGCACGGAGCTTTCTACATATCGTTTTCTCTAGTATCCTGTATTCTATGTTATTGTTCACAATGGTTCCAGTAACCTCTTTAATATTGGGACTGATTATACTGCAGGTTCTCTTCTTCTCCACCATGACTAGATTGCTTGATGTTATGGAGGAGTATCTGTCCTGGAAACGGTACAGGTATCTTCGCTTGGACGGACACACTTCAGGAAGTGAACGTGGTGCCCTTATTGAGGAATTCAATAAGCCGGACTCTTCTGCTTTTATTTTTCTGCTCAGGTAATATTTTGTGTTTTCAGTTCAATCTAGACTTTAAAGTAGTTTTTGGCTTTTTTACTATTTCTTTCAGCACTCCCATTTATGCAATGTGCAATAATACTAAGGTGAGTTAAGGCTGCTTTTGGGTTAACTATTTCATACAAACGAGCAGCTCTTTCGCTCTTTGGCTCCCGTTGGGAACTGCTTGTATGCTTAGTAACACAGCTCCTCGCCCCATTTTCCCTGACGGGGAGTTGTTTAAGTGATAAAACTGCTCTCTATTATTATAACTTTTTTGCATGTGCTTATAGCATTCGAGCTGGAGGTGTTGGAGTGAATCTTCAAGCTGCTGATACGGTCATCATATTTGATACTGATTGGAATCCTCAGGTATTACATAAAATGCTGTGCTTCTTCCAATTTTTCTTAGCACATATTCAAACTCACATTCTTAAAGTTTGCTTGCTTCTCGATGCTCTTCAGGTTGACTTACAGGCACAAGCAAGGGCTCATAGGATTGGCCAAAAGAGAGATGTACTTGTTCTGCGATTAGAAACGGTAAATATTTCCCTTAATTTCATGAGAAGTTACTCTCTTTTTTATGGGCAAGCTGGGATTGAACCTACAACCTCAACATTTCAATATTTTCAACCTTCCAGTTGAGTTACAAGCCCAACCACCTTGAGAAGTTACATTTCAGATGGAACTCAGGAGCCATTAGGCATCTAGCATGGCATGAATCCTTCCCTAATTCCCGCTTTATTTTGAGCTGTGTTATTGTATTTTCTGGGATTTGATGTCTTTTTTTTTGGAAGTTAGGTTGGGATATTATCACATGTTTAATTCTTCTCATGGCTCTCTTATCACTTCATATATTCTTTTTCTTCTGTACTATTCTATGGTCCATAGTTGCCAGAAAAGAAATTGAATGCAGGATATGATGGGAGAGATAAACTTGAGAACCTCCTTATTTCACAACTTTTTTAGAGTTACAAGTGCAGGAAACGAGGGGAAAATGTTGTTACTAGTGACTGTGGTTTGACCTTCTGTGACCTCATTTTCCAAGCGTATTAGAAAAGTTTATAATTTTATGATACTTAGACTATTATGCATATATGGAACCAAAAAAGTAATATGTCAGCTTCTAATACTGTAACACTTGATAGGGCTTTCCTTTGAAACATGTCTGGTCAGAGTCAGAGATTCAACAAGTAGAGGACCTGTGGTTTTTAGGGATTGCCTGTGATTTGTAATACTTCTGTTATCTGAAGGTTCTCAATTATTGATGGTTGTAATGGATGGTGATGTTACTTGCTTAGGTCTATGATGCAGTCTCTTTATTTTCTTTTCATTGTGGGGACTTTAGGCTCTGTTTGGATGTTTTCTAGGAAAATGATGGAAATGGATTTAAAAAGCTCATGGATTCCAACCCTTTGCGATTAATAGGAATTCGTCTTGGGGCTAACGTGGGATCCGCTCAAGGACCTACTGGTTTAGGTAAATATCTAATGCGTTCCCCGACTGGAGAAGTCATTTTTGGAGGAGAAACTATGCGTTTTTGGGATCTACGTGCCCCTTGGTTGGAACCTCTAAGGGGTCCCAATGGTTTGGACTTGAGTAGGCTGAAAAAAGACATACAACCTTGGCAAGAACGACGTTCGGCGTCTTTTTTTAGCGTTTGGATTGGGTAATAGCACATTGGATTGGGTACTAACACATAGAAAAGAGATTCTCTCTCTCTCTCTCTCTCTCTCTAGAGAGAGAGAGAGAGGACTGCACGTAATTACGTTTTCCCTTTGGATGAAATCCCCCTCTTTAGGGGGATTTAGCGGTTTCCGGACCCTAATTTATTGTCAAACTCGGGATTATAGAATATCTTCCTTTCCTTTCCACCACTTTCCTTTCTTTTCCCTGTATCTAAACAGGCCCTTAGGGTTTTTCTCAAAGGTCAATGTTGTAAATTGGAACATACAAATGTTGAGAAACAAATGAGTGCACTGTCATTTTTGAACGGTATTAGTATTACAGCTAAGGCCCTTATATTTGAGTTCATGTGCAACATTCCCTTTTTTTTCTTTTTGGTATTGGTAGTAAGGAATTTTTTTCTATTTTGGAAGTAGCCAATTGATGGTTAGGTAAAGCTAAACTTTGACAAATGCAGAGGTAACCAAGACTTTTTGGGATTGGCGAATTTTTCACAAATTGCTTTGGAAATGTGATCCTTTATTTCTTTGTTCTTGTTAATGTCATCAATGTGATTGATGCTAAGGTCGAAGCCTTATGGATATGCCTTCATTTCTGCCCCAAGTCAGTGCATTGAAATTTTGGATTGAAGGTGATGCTAGTACTGTAGTCGTATGACTTCAACATCTATCTAAAGTCTAAATCATAGTTCTAAAACAGTCATCAAGTAACTCGGCCGAGTTACTCGACTCGCTGGGATTTCGAGTTATGTCTGAGCCGAAGCGAGACTTCGCTAGGATGATGCAACCAAGGTTCATAACTAATCCTTATATATATATATATAGAAAATCTCCTTGAACTTTGTGAGGGGGGTTTGCCCCCTAACCTTTGTGAGAGATATGATTTAAAGGGGTTTATCAGGATAATCTGCTGCCCCGAGTATAGGAAGGACATTTTTGTTCAGTTTTAAGGGCTGGATCTTGTGTTTTGGGATGACACTGGGATCTATTCCCCCTATTCATGGCCATAGACTAGCCTGGAGTTCTTTGATCTCCAAGGCTAGCTCTTCGGATCTTTCTTGTTCTTCGAGTTTTATTCGCTTTCAATCTCCTGATGTCCTTTCCAATGAGGAGGATGTGGCTTTGGAGTCTACTAGATGGTTTAAAGCTTTGGTAGGGTATGCACTTGGCAAAAGAGTAGTCTTCCAAGGTCTGAAGTTGGCAATTGAGAAGATGTGGAAGAATAAAGGAACTGTTGAGATACGATCTATGAATGATGGATTATTCCTGTTTGATTTCTCTTTGGAGGAAGATTGGATAATGATCCTCGAGGCGGGACTTTGGTCTATTGGAGGTAGGCCATTGATTTTTAAAAAATGGACACCTACTTTCAGAATGGAGAAAGAAAACTTCAGTACATTGCCTGTGTGGATTAGACTTCCAGGTCAGCAATTGATATGCTGGCCAAACAATACTTTGAGTTCCATTAGAAGTCGTATTGGCACACCTTTGCTTATGGATAAATCTACGGCGGAAAGAACCAGACTCTTGTACCAAGAATATGCGTAGAGGTTAAGATGGATTCATAACTACTTGACAATGTGGAGATCAAACGAGATGATGGATCATCCTTTTACCAAAAAATTGGATATGAATGGTGGCCGAAGGTTTGCAAAACTTGCAAATCTCTACTTCATTCTGACTGAACCATTCTTGCCTTTCTCAGTGCAATGGACAGCAATGCTGGAATCGTCCAAGAGGTGGTACATGGTGACTGTGGAGTCTCGGGCAATGATGACACAGAGATGGAGGATCGGGTGATTCGTGAAACTCCTGACGAATCCCAATACCCCTGATATACGTGTAGGTCAATCCAATGAGATTGGAAATCAATTGGAGTATCCAAATATCCCAGAAAATCAAGGAATGGATGATTCACGGAATGAAGAAGATACGGAGGAGCGTGGGAAGATAGTCAAGAGATTGTGTGTACGATGGAAACCTGCAATTCTCGGGAAGATTCTCCTACGATTTCGGGAGAGAATGTTGTGATTGATAATTCCCAGTGTAATGAATCTGTTAGGACGGGAGAATCTGAGGATGAGATCACGCTTTCCGATTGGCAAGTCCAGAGTAAAAGAAATCCTAGGGAAGAAGAACTCGTGCCACATCACCTAAAATTTCTATAGAGTCAACTGAAATATTGACTTCCGAAAATCCCTACGTGGACATTGATAACCAATTTGGAGCACTTTGTGATGCAGAAGCTGACAGTCCAGATGGCACGCTGAAGGTATATTCTATGATTCAAATCTTGAAACAAAGTAAAAAGACTAAAAAACCTTAAGGAGGAAAGAATGGACCCACGGTTGCTGGGAAAAAACTTTCGAACTACGGCCGAGGGGAATCAGCCACACTCAAACCACTTTATGAATTGCATGAGCTGGAATGTCCGTGGCTTCCACCAGCGGACTAAAAGAATGGAGGCGAGGAGATTGATTAGAGAGTATGCTCTGGGGATTCCTTGTATGCTAGAAACAAATTCTTGAGCAAAGGAGCCGCATAATTGCAATAACCATCAATAAGAGATGGGAATACCTAACAAATTATGATTCTCATAGATATGGAAGAATCTGGATCATGTGGGATCCATTGAAAAATAAATTCATCAAGCTTCAGGAAAGTGATCAGATGATTCACTGTTTGGTTACAAGAATCCAAGATAATTTCGAATTCCAACTAACCACTGTTTATGCTTCTAACCTTGCGTCTGATAAAAGGAACCTTTGGTGTTCTCTGGAAAATGTAGCATGCTCCATTTCTTCACCTTGGTTAGAGATTGGTGATTTTAATTGTGTAAGGAGTCGAGAGGAAAAGATAGGAGGGAGGGTGGTTTCACTCAGAATCCTAAACGAATTCAACCAGACACTTGACTTGTGTGGGTAATCTAATATGCACGCAATTGGGAACACACTATCTTGGTTGAATAGATTGTCGAGGTCTTGAAGGATTCTGTGTAGATTAGATTGTGCCTTAACGAATGTGGACTTGAAAAATTTGATGCCAAGTGTCATTGTTGAATATCTTCCCTCTGGCATTTCTGATAATGCAGCACTCCTCATCAAGCTTGAAGAGAACCAACCCCAAGGTCCAAAGCCGTTTACATTTTTTTAACATGTGGTGCAGTAGACCGGGGTTTCGAGATGTTATTCTAAACACATGGCAGGGAAGAATGGAGGGGGCTGACATGTTTAGACTTCAGCAGAAATTAATCAAGGTTAAGCAGGCAGTCAAGGAATGGAGTCATAATCAATTTGGTTCTATTCATGCTCGAATATCTGATGCTCCACTCATTGGAGTCAAATACGGAGAACTATTCAGGCTAATCCCATCGCTTCGAATCTTGTTGATGAAGAACGACAGGCTTCCAAAGAACTTAATGAGGAGCTTGATGCTGAGGAGAAATTATACCATCAGAAGGCGAGAATTCGAGGATTCTATGAGGCTGATCGAAATATGAGATATTTTCACCCGTCCGTCAAAGCGAGAATATCAACGAATTCATTGTATGAGCTTAAGATTGATGGTGGCAATACTATCCATCAAACGAATCTTATAGGAGAAGAACTGATAAAATATTATAAAAATATTTATTCCCCTTCTAGCACCGGGAAAATCCCTACTATTCCTTTTCATAGAAGGATTTCTGATGAAGGTGTGCTAACCTTTCTTTCCCCATTTCAAAGAAAGAGATCAGAAAAGTTGTTGTTGATGAGCTTAAGATTGATGATGGCAATACTATCCATCAAACGAATCTTATAGGAGCAGAACTGGTAAAATATTATAAAAATATTTATTCCCCTTCTAGCACCGGGAAAATTCCTACTATTCCTTTTCATAGAAGGATTTCTGATGAAGGTGTGGCTAACCTTTCATCCCCAGTTTCAAAGAAAGAGATCAGAAAAGTTGTTTTTGATTCTACCAATCGAAAAGCTCCAGGACCTGATGGTTTCCCTGCCAATATCTTCAAGAACTATTGGGACAGTGTGGGTGAGGACTTCAGCAAAGCGGTAAATAGATTCTTTAGAAAAAGAAAATTTACTTAAATCGATAAATGCTACTTTCATTCGGCCTATCTCTAAGGAAGCAAATGCACTGTGGATAAGTTCTGACCCATCGCCTTGTGTAACTTTGTTTACAAAGGTGATCTCTAACTGGTTGGCGATGGTTCACCCTAAGTTGGGAAGAAGGATCACTGAAAATATCCTTCTTGCTCATGAAATGGTTAGAAAATTTCACCTAAGGTCTCGGCCTAAAGCAGTATGTGCGAAGATTGATATTAGGAAAGCTTACGATAAAGCATGGATCAAAATCTCGGTTTCAGTTTCGTTCACTACCCAAACTCTGGGCCTAAAGCAGTATGTGCGAAGATTGATATTAGGAAAGCTAACGATAGAGCATGGACCAAAATCTCGGTTTCAGTTTTGATCACCACCTGAACTGTAAATTGGTCAAATTTTAGTCAAAATTTTGGTAAATTCGGTAATTTTCGGACTTTTTTGAAAATTTGCTCCGAACTTTGCTGAACTTTATTTTTTTGGTTTTTTAAAACTCTTTCACATTGCTAGAAGGCATATTTGAACTAGTGAGTCTAATTTTCGACCATTTAAAGTAACATATGTCTATTATCGTAAAAATTGAAACATAAAGTAGGCAAAAAATGACTTCATTACCTGAACTCGAGAAGCCAACTATTCAAAGCCACATAGAGTTTCTGACTGGTTCTTCATCAACATCCCAAGCATCATTGTGCTGTCGTGACATATAATATTATCCGTATTCATAGCCATATGCCTCGTGTTGAGATTCTTGTGGTTGATCATGTTGGGAGATAGTAATATGCATACGATCCACCAAATATTTGTGAAACGAAACTCTCATTTCATGGGTTGCTTAGTCGAGGATATTGTGGGTTGATGTAAGATTGGTCGGTATGTTGAAACCCAAACGCACCAAAGCTACTAATTGTAGAGTTAATGACGTCTTGATTATGTGGAGTTTGGTAGGACTCTGATGATCATCTTCCTTCCAGCTATTTGCGTTTAAATGTGCGAGTGTCATACATATTCATGTCATCATCTGTCCACTATGCAACTCCACTTGAAGGCTGCCCATAGAAAGTACCTCCATCACCTATGTAAGTATCACCTCTACTGTGTGCCCTCTCCACCGCCACTATCATCACCCCCAGTACCATCATCATCACCACCACCTCCCTCATCGTTATCACCACCACTACCACCACCTCCCTCATTGTCATCACCACTACTACCTCCGTCATCGTCATCTCGAGGAGGTGATCCTAGGTGACAAAGCCTTCGCTTTCTACGAGATTATGAGGGCTGGTCTTCGACAACTCTTTCAACGTAATCTAACCATTCCGTGCCCTCACTATCCAAAATTGGAGCTTCTCTCTCTTTAATCCACTCTCAAATGACCATCTTTCGAGAAAAGGTAATCCAATTCGATCGAATTAAAAGTGTACAAATAACCCGCCGTAGCGGTCCAAGGGATACAAATAACCCAGCGTAGCGGTCCAAGGAATACAAATAACCCGCTGTAGCGGTCCAAGGGGTACAAATAACCCGCCATAGCGGTCTAAGGGATACAAATAACCCGCCGCAGCGGTCCAAGGGTATGTATGCATGTGTGTACAAATTACCTGCCGTACCAGCCAAGGGATGCATGTATGTGTGTACGGATACCCGCCATACTGGTCCATGGGATGCATATATGTGTGTGTGTACGGATACTCACCGTACCGGTCCGAGGAATGCATGTATGTGTGTGTATGGATTCCCTTCCGTACCGGTCCAAGGGATGCACATATAACCCTCCATAGCGGTCCGAGGGATGCACAAATAACCCAACGTAGCGGTCCAAGGGTGTGCGTATAACCCGTCGTAGCGGTCCAAGGGTGTGCGTATAACCCGTCGTAGCGGTCCAAGGATGTCAAAGTTTACATTTATTTAGATTTCAAATTCACAACTTCTAAAACATGTCATATCAGAGGAGTCATAAGCCAGAACAGAACGAATCAGATCAAACATAACGTGAACTGATCAAACATAACGAATCAGATCAAAGCATAACTAAACAAAACGAGTCGGATCAAAACAGAACGAATTGGATTGAAACGGAACTAAACAGAACAAGTCGGGTCAAAACTAAACTAAACGGAACGAATCATGTCATAAGCAGGAACAGAACAATTAGATCATAAACGGAAACAAAACGAATCAGATCATATGTAGAAACAGAAGGGGAACATAGTAGATCATAACTGAAAAGAATCATATCGGAACAGAAACATAGCACATCCTTAACAGAACAAATCAGAACGTCAAAACATCATAACATCAAAATATCATAGCAAAGTATCCCATAGTAGGAACACATCATATAACGGAGACAAATCAGATAACGGAACAAAGCAAATAACGGAACAAGGCATCAGGTCAAACATCAAATTGAAAACATAAGATCAAAGCATATGATTCAAAGTTAAAAATATAGCAGTGCATTGAAAGCCCCCTATCTTAGGTTTCGAAGTTGCAAGAAAGAGAGCAATGCAAAGGTCTCTATGTGGGACCTTCAGTTCCCAATCTACATCACATATACACGATGATGTATTAAGGCTTGATTCTAATTACTAATAATTTTGACGTATTTAAGTGTTTTCTCAAAATCGAGGCGGAAATGGGCAAGTTCGTGCTGACTCAGAACTTGACCAACTTCACACTCAATTTTGATCCTTAAAACTTTCGATTCATATAATTGTTAATTCACATAAGTTATAGGGCTCGTTGTCCTCTTTCTAACACCGTAAGAATCGCTTCAATTAGAGTTCGGAGCAGAAAGTTAAGACCAAAATACCGAGGCTGTGTCGACACTTCAGTCAAAATCGAATGATCGATTTTTCCAAGGTAAAAAATTCGATCGATCAATTTCTCCAGAAATTTTACACATGTCAAATCCGATCGATCGATTTTTCAAACAGATCGATCAGTTTTGATAGATGCAGAACCCTTCGGGCTTCTTCTCCCTCCATCTGAATCGATCAAAACTCATTCCACTCCAAATCACACACAAATGAAACCTAAACTAAATCCACACTATTAAATCACGAGTCTTACCTTGATTTATGAGCACGCAACGCCTACGTGCGAGATTTGACGTGAAACCCACATGTGAAACCCTCTTGTTCCTCTAACGCCCCAAACTCTTCGTTCTCTTTGATTCTCTCGATCGTAGCGGACGGAGATCGACTCCTCTCAACTCACACACAACCCAACATCTCTCTTGCGTGAAATGGGAGGATCTAGAGAGGTGTAAATGGGGTTTTGGTCTCAAGATAAAAGAGGGTTTGGGAGAGTTCTCTCATGCCCTTGATCGTAACCGTGACAAGGATTGGCACCCTCTTGCGGTGGGTCTAAGAAGAAGTTGATGGAGATCAACCCAATGAAGAAGAAGAAGCAAGCCCTTCCTCTTTCTCCTCTTTCTTTTCTTTCCTCTCTTTCTCTTCTCTCAAATTTTTAGCAAGACAAATGAAAACCCACGGGTGGGGCTTGCTTATAATGTGGGGGTGGTTTCGGTGTAAAGCTTATGCACCGAAACAAGTATATGCTCTTATGGGGTTGGCTATGTATGAAGCAGCACACCAAAGTAAGGTGTTGGCTTACATCCAACGGTCCAAATTATATCCTCATGGCCAACACGTACGCCTCTTCGGGCGTACAAGTGTCCGAAAATTTCGAGACGTTACAGCGAGGGTACCTGTTCTTCACATTTGCTTGATTCAACTGACGGTAGTCGATGCACATCTGCATGGTTCTATCTTTCTTCATAAACAGAACAAGGATTTGCGCCCTCTTGCAGTGGGTCTAAGAAGTTGATGGAGATCAACCCAATGAAGAAGAACCAAGCCCTTCCTCTCTCTTCTCTTTCTTTTCTTTCCTCCTTTTCTCCTCTCAAATTTTTTGCAAGACAAATGAAAACCCACGGGTGGGGCTTGCTTATAACGTAGGGGTGGTTTCGGTGTGAAGCTTATGCACTGAAACAAGTATATGCTCTTATGGGGTTGGGTATGTGTGAAGCTAGCACACCAAAGTAAGGTGTTGGCTTACATCCAACGGTCCAAATTATATCCTCATGGCCAACATGTACAGAGAGGGTACCGAAAAATTCGGGACGTTACAGAGAGGGTACCTGTTCTTCACAGTTACTTGATTCAACTAACGGTAGTCGATACACATCTGCATGGTTCCATCTTTCTTCACAAACAAAACAAGAGTGCCTCAAGGTGAAACACTTGGTCGGATAAATCCCTTCTCTAACAATTCTTCCAATTGGTTCTTTAATTCTTGTAATTCTGTCAGTGCCATGCGATATGGAGCTTTCGAGATTGGAGCTGTTTGCAGTGGTAAATCGATGGTGAAGCCAATCTCGCGAAGGGGAGGTAACCCCGGAAGATCATCAGGAAAGACGTATAAAAATTCAAAAAACTATGGGAATACTAAAAATTTTGGACACTTTCTTAGTTTCCTCACTTAGAATATATGCTAGAAACCCCTGACTACCTTTGTTAAGGAATCTTCTTGCCTTGAGGGCGGAAGTTGCAGGAAATTTGGAGTTTTTAATTTTCCCTTGGAAGGAGAATCTTGGTTGACCATGAATACAAAAATTGACTTGTTTTCTAAAACAATTGATATTAGCATGGTAAGTAGCGAGCCAATCCATACACAAGATAACATTAAAATCGGACATATCAAGCAAAATTAAGTCGACTGGTAGGTTTCTGCCCTCTAGGTTAAGTGTACACTCCTTACATATTGTGTTGGTAACCAAAAAATACCACGTGGTGGTGTGGTTACTGAGAGTGAAAAATCTAGATGTTGATAGATTTCAAGTATCTAGCAAATGCTGGTGAAGTAAATGAATTACTTGAGCCAATATCAAATAAAACTTTAGCGGCTTTCTCAGAAACTGATAAGGTACCTTGAATTCCATTTTCCGAGGTTTCTGTATCCTTATGAGTCAAGGAGAATACCTTTCCTCGAACGTCCTGACGTTGCTGTTGAGTAGTCTGCTAATTGCCTTGGCATGGTTGGTATTGAACCAGTTGTTGTCATTGTTGCTGTTGCGAGTACTGCTGTTGAATAGGTTGAGCGTTCCTCATTACACCGCAATATTTCAGTATATGCCCCAGTTTTTGGCAACTGCTGCAAGTCCTTTTCGGTTTTGGACACATTCGAGACCCATGCCTAGATTCTCCGCAATTAAAGTAAGTCGCATTCATCATCCTACAGGGCATGGTGCCATGGTGCCTTTGACAAATTTTGCATGAGGGACTAGGAAGAGCGAGGGCCTGCGAACTTTCAAATCGAGGTTGTTTATAGTTATTGCTTGGAAGAATTGGTGCATTACTATTGTTGCCTGATGACTCCCTCTTCTTAACGTGGAACTTGTGAAGTTCCTTGCAATCTTCTTGTGCAGCCATTGCTCGTCGAACTGATAAGGAATAATCTTCCGAAAAGAACATGGAAATGCGCGTACGAATATTGGGCCTGAGACCCCTATCAAACTTCTCCGCTCGCTCAATTTCTGATAGAGGATGTCGATAAAATCGTTCTAAATCAGCAAACTTTGGTTCACACTCAGATTCCTGATCGTTTTAGATTAAAACCTTGCAAGCGCACAAGTTCTATCGTAGCAAGGCGAATACGAGGGTGTCGAATCCACAGGGAAGCGCAAAATTTAATTAATTTTAAAAGAGTGCAATCCGAGTTCCTTGACGACATGATTATTGGGACATTGACGGGGCGTGGTGGTCGTTGGATTGTGGGACCTGCTTCAGCCATTGGAAAGGGAATGTCGGGAGACAAATGCGAAAAGTGGTACGAGGAAGGAATTTCAGGAGAGAATGAAACAGAAAGGACCACAGTGGTCCCTTAAAAAGAACTCATGCGACTGGAAACGGTTGCGAATTCTAACTTCGATCGATTGAAATTTCAAATTCAATCGATTGAATTTAAATTATGACCGTTTGGTAGCTGACGACACAATTCGATCGATTGATTTGGGGAGATTAATTGATTGAATTTATTGTTGTGCCGTTTCGAATGAACATTCGAAAAGACTGTAGTCAAATCACTTAGGAAAACAGAACCCGTCAGACATATAATTAGAACATAAGGCGTTTTGGGCGATAAAGCATTTCAATTTCGAAATGCAAATGGCCGGATCGAATTGTCATTTGTAGTTGAGCGAACTAGAAGAATTGCGCTATGATGCATATGAAAAATTGCTTCTAGGTCATCCCAGAAGTAGTGTTTTACTTGGGAGAAAAATAGATCTGTCATTTTTACCCCATTGCGAAGGGATTCAGCCAGTGACTAATAGTTCACAAAGTTTGCGTACCAAGGGGCTCTATTTGCTGCTACACCTATTGCCATTAATTGTCTACACCTATTGCCATTAATTGTTCATCCGGAAATATGTCACGGATGGTCTCTGACGAGGATGATTCTTCGGGTAGAATCCGTGACAAGTGATCGACGACCACAATCTCAACTCCCTTCTTGTCACGAATTTCAAAGTTGAATTCCTGGAGGAGCAAGATCCATCGGTTCAATGTCGGTTTCATATTATTTTTAATGCCGAATGATCTGAAAAGACCGCTATCTTGGAACCTGGCAAATATGAACCGAATTTACCTAGCGCATATACCACAACCAATAATTCTTTTTCAGTCGTGGTATTATTCAGCTACGCATCCATCAATGTTTTACTGGTGTAGTAAGTCACATGGGGTAATTTACCGACCCTTCGTCCTAAGACTGCTCCGATTGCATAGTCCGAAGCATCGCACATTAATTTGAAAGGAAGAGAGTAATCTGGCAGTTGGATCACAGGAGCGTTTGAAAGCAACTCCCTCAGTTTCAAAAAGGCCTTCATACAATCATCATCAACGTTAAAAGGAACGTTCTTCCCAAGCAGGCTATATAATGGTTTAGCTACTTTGCTAAAATCTTTAATGAATCTCCTATAGAACCCCACATATCCCAAAAACGATCGTATTTGCCTAACGAACTTTGGGGGTGGCAGATTAGCAATCAAGTTGAATTTTGCCTTGTCGACTTCGATTCCTTTCTTTGATATAATGTGCCCTAGGACAATTGCTTGTTGGACCATAAAATGACTCTTTTCCCAGCTTAGATCAAGATTAAAGTCCTTGCAACGTTGTAAAACCAACGTCAAATGATGCAGACACATTTCAAGTCTTCCCAAAAACTCAAAAGTCATCCATGAATACTTC
Source organism: Chloranthus sessilifolius (assembly GCA_021018995.1). Taxonomy (NCBI): domain Eukaryota; kingdom Viridiplantae; phylum Streptophyta; class Magnoliopsida; order Chloranthales; family Chloranthaceae; genus Chloranthus; species Chloranthus sessilifolius. The sequence continues at coordinate 146,956,033 of CM037584.1, read as the reverse complement.
AATAAACTAGTCAACCATATCAGAAAATATGGCTAAAATGGTATGGGTAAGGTCACTTGTCAACCATATCAGTATTTATGCTTTGTCATTAAACTAAAATGGTATGGGTAAGGTCACTTGTCTCAATAGTTAGATCCAAGGGTTTCGTATGGCGTGCACAAAATTTCACAGTTCTAATGGTCACTTGGGCACAAGGGGAAAAGTGGTCAATAAGGATATTGTCGAAGTTGGGAAAAAGAGAGAGAACTTGGTCATCGAAGATTAAGGTCTATGGTTATTTCAAATCCCTAATTTAGACGACACCCGGTTAACAAAAATTAAAACAAATCTGTTTTATAATTAATTAAAATAAAAGTTCCGTTTTTAAGACTCTTGGTTTAATAAAATCTCCGATTAAATGCAAATTCTGTGCCAATATAAAATAACTTAAAATTTCTGGTTTATTGAAAAAATTCTAAAGCATTTGGTTTTAAAAATTCTGTTCGAATATATAAAAAACAGTTTTAAAAAATCTGATTTAATAGGAAAATCAGTTTTAATCAGTTTTGAAGTTCCTAAATTTCGGAACCTGGTATTATAAGATACTTCTCTAGTTTATACGATAATTTCTAAATTAGGGATTCACAAAAAAATTTAAATATATATATAATTAGAAATTTATCAAAACAAATATATATAATTAGAATAGAGAGGAGGAGAGAACACTAGTGATGACCAGTGTCTACCGGGGAAAATTCTGGTCACTAGAGAAGAGAGAAAAACACAAAAAGAAGATAAAATACCAAATAAAAGACATACCTTAGAGAAAAAGAGGAGCTTGAAGAAGAACGTGGTGTGAAAGAGAGGAGAAAGAGGGTTCTATATATAGGCTTGGTGGGGTGACAGTTTGGATTCGGAGTTAATCGACGAGTAATGAAGGGCCTTACTGAATTGAAGAAGAAGAAAAAAGAAACGGAGATTTGGGATTTAAGTTGTAAGGGGAGGGTTAGGGTGTACAGCGCATGCAAGATAGTGTGTGTGTGCGCTCATGGGTCGAAACAGGTCGGGTTGGGCCGAGTAATGGGTTGGGTCAAGTAATGGGTCGGTTAAGTTGGGTCGTCACAAAACCACTCTGCAAATTGTTATTAAGTTTAGGGAGATGGATTGCGTACTTCGGTCTATGTCGGGATTTATATTTAGCAGAGGGGGCTGTGAAGTCATTGTAATTTTCAGTTTTTCGACATAGTTTTTTCATACTGTATTTTATTTCTGGACTCCTATAGCTTGTAACTTAGCTTTTTGATTAATGAAAGAAAATGGAATTCGCCTGTTTGAGAAAAAAAGAAAAAATAAATTTGGTACTTAAACTGGACGATTTCCCAAGTCATATCTCTGTTTTTTCACACCATGGTTGATTGCTATTTTATTGAGTAACCTTCTGTTGTTGCGAGGTTATAGTGTTGTGATACAAGTAAGCAGTGCATTAGTTAAGTGTCTAGATCCATACCATTGCTTGTTGTTGAAATCCATCAGTCTAGATTCATACTGTCATGATCTTATGGCAAGGAATCTTCAAGCATGCTTTTCTGTGAAACTTTCCTTTTTTTATAACATATGTAGCAATCTATAACTTTCTGTATGATACGTACTGGTTCGGACGACAGCGGTACGATACATGCACCAACTATGACCTGGTGTATGAATCGTCTGATACAAACGATTGTATCGGATGATACATTGTTTTTTTTTTTCAATGTGCCGGATAATATATTCAATTTATCATCCGGTTTTTAAATTTTGTTATAGAAAGGGTCTCTTAAGGATCGGCACCACATTCAGTGTAAACAAAATAAAAAAATTGTACCGGTCGATGCATTGATCAATGTATCGGCGATACATTCAATGTATCGACTGATACATCGATACGTATTGTCCAGGATGGCTGGAGGATACATATCGGATTTCCGATATTTTGACCCATGAATACCAGCTATAAACTGTGTTTGTGCTAAGTTATTCTAAATTGCTATATCTATAATCAGGTCAGCACTGTGGAGGAACAAGTTAGAGCTGCGGCTGAGCACAAATTAGGAGTGGCTAATCAGAGCATCACTGCTGGATTTTTTGACAACCATACTAGGTTAATTTGAATTTTTTCCCTTTTCAGGATCACACTCAAGACTTGATGTTACTTGAACATCTTATATTTCTCTAAACAATATTGTCCATTCTATTTGATTTCTGCTGAAAGGTTTCTTCCATAACTCTATTACAGTGCAGAAGATCGGAGGGAATACTTGGAGTCTCTCCTTAGGGAATGTAAGAAAGAAGAAGCTGCTCACGTTTTAGATGATGATGCTCTAAACGATCTCTTAGCCCGCAGGTAAATCAAGTTATAAATTCCAATTTAATAAAGTGTAAGATGTTTTGCGTGGAAAGTGGTATTCCTTGACAGTAATCCTTTTGTCAAAAAAAAGCTGGTCCCATCATAGTCACCAAATTCTTTAAAAAAACGTAAATAATTCGAGAATTTAAGGTTCTACGAATTAATCATGAATTATTCACAATTTTTATGAAATTTTGTATCTTTTTTAAACATTCAGGAATTTCACAAATATTTTGCTAATAATTTGTATGAAATATTGTTACTTGTGATTTTTAATGATCTTTTTACAATTTATCTTATTCTTATTTGTTTACCCGATTTTTTCTCCAATTGTTTCCCGAACTTCCCGGGTTTGCCTATTTTTTCGAGTTTTAACGTTGCCGAACCCCGACTTGGTTACTATGGGCCCCATCAGAGCATTACACATTTCATTCCTCATGGTGAAATGGCATGAATGCCCCTAATGGGAGCCAGCTATCTTCCAAACCCTTGTCAATGCCGTGCATGTTTTTCCTCCAACATTGAATGTCAATTCTTTCAACTGTCACATTACTTATAAGTTGCATTATTCTACTTTTTTTTGCCAACTTTTTGCAACTAGTATATCCTGAAAGAAATTTGTTTTCTCAAATGTAGTCTGAATTTGAATTATTTGCTCTATTTTTTTTTTCAGTGAATCAGAAATCGACATTTTTGAATCAATTGACAAACAAAGGCATGAAGAGGAGATGGTTAGTGTGTTTATGCTCTTCCATATAGATTCGGATCCCAGTTTTTTTTTTTTTTTTCCTATTCTGATGAAATGACTTTCTAATCATGGTATATCAGGCTCTCTGGAGGTCATTACAGGGACGAAGCAAGGATGGTTCAGAGCCCATGCCTTCTCGTCTTGTAACAGATGAGGATTTGAAGGCATTCTACAAAGCTATAGAAATATACGACACATCAAATGCTGGGGTAAAGCGGAAAAGCGAATATCTTGGGGAACTTGATACCCAACAATATGGAAGGGGAAAAAGAGCTAGAGAGGTTGGTGTGACATTTTTTAACTACCCGAAAGGGCGTGAGTCGCCATCTGTAACTACCTGAAGGGCGCCACATAGCGCCCTTCGGGTAGTTACAACATTTAATGCCGTTCTAAGGGCTTCTTTGCTTTTGCTTCTTAGGTACGCTCTTACGAAGATCAATGGACAGAAGAAGAATTTGAAAAGCTTTGTCAAGTGGATTCCCCTGAATCCCCGAAACCCATGGAAGAAGAAAAGGTTTCTTGCATGACAAATGATGCAGGTGTAAAAGTGGAGGATACAGAACATAAAATTAAAATGGAGGTTACTGAACAACAGCAAATACCATCTAAAGAGCCAGCAGCAGCGCCTGTGCCCACGCCAGCGCCTGCGTCTGCGCTTGCGCCTGTGCCTGTGCCTGTGCCTGTGCCTGTGCCTGCGCGTGCGCCTGCGCTTGCGCTTGCACCTGCGCCTGTGCCTGCACCTGCACCTGCACCTGCACCTGTGCCAGCAGTCACAGCAGCAGTAGTACCATCTCCATCATTCCTGGTACTAGCACCTCCAACTATAGCCAAAGAGCCAACACAAATTCCCAAAGAACCACAACAACCGCCTTGCAAAGAGCCACCACAACCAACCAAAAGAGGACGAGGTAGGCCAAAGAGAGCAACGGCAGATCCTTCTGCTCCATCTGAAAATGTAACAAAATCTGAAATGGAACCTCAGAGACGAGCTGTTCTGAGTTCTGTAACCACCTCTGGCCCTGATGGTTCCTTACAAATCAAAGGACTTGTTCGAAACTCACAACATGAGTCTAGTACAGGAACTCCTACTGGGTTTTTTACCACTCCTGGCCCTGCAATGACCTCACAAGTTAAGGGACAAGCCAAAAGGGCTCCAAGTGGACCAGAAAAGCCTCGACGCCGGGCAAAGAAACAGAGTTGCAGTTCACCTGCTATTGGTGTAGAAGTTACTTCAAACTTACCTAATGTTAATTTTGAGATCAATCCGATTTCAGGTTTGCAAAAGTTGATTGATGTGGCATCAGTAAAAGCCCCAAGTCCCTCCCTTGTTCTAGAGAAATACAGGAGCATGTTACCTACCCTTGATAAAAGGGAGTCTCCAGTTTCTGAGGCTAAATCCATTTTCTTTGAAACCAAATCATCACAAAGTGCAGATGTGCGAGAGCAGAAAAAACATATTGTGCGAGCTGGACAAGATAACAAACTTGACCCATCTACAACTGTTTTGTCTCCATTGGCACAACATTTAATCGAGAGGAGAAACCTTCGAATGGGACCCGCAGATACCGTGTCTGATCTGAAGCCAACTGAGAACATGGCATATACTTCTGTTCAGACCCCACAGAGAGGACTCTTTTCGGATACAGTATCTGATCCGAAGCAAAAGCCAACTGAGAAAACATCATTTACTTCCGTTCAAACCCCACAGAGAGGACTCCCCTCGGATACGGTACCTGATGTGAGGCAAAAGCCAACCGAGAAAAGAGCACATACTTCTGTTCAGACCCCACAGAGAGGACTCCCCTCAGATACGCTACCTGATCTGAGACAAAAGCCCACTGAGAAAACAGCACATACCTCTGTTCAAACCCAACAGAGAGGACTCCCCTTGGATACGGTACCTGATCTGAGACAAAAGCCAACTGAGAAAACAGCGCATACTTCTGTTCGGACCCCACTGAGAGCACCCGTTTTTGACTCCTCAAAGGCAGAGCTTCCAAAATTTTCAAGTGGTAGTACGGAACTCCCTGGCGTCATATCTGCGGAAACCGCTACACGCCAAGAAAATGTGCAACTCGGCACTGTTCCTCATGTGGTTTCAAGAGCTGCCCCGTTCCGTCAAGTGAAATCCTCGGCAAGGAAAGACAGGAGCACTATACCTGCCGCAGCCAAACCAGTAATAGTCAAACGGGAACTTGCAACAACGAAGGATTCAGTTTATTATAATAAAGAAGCCGCTCCCGAAACAAAAAATGTTGACTTTGATGTTTCTGCAGCAGTTACTTCTCCTGCTCATCTGGTAGGTTCAAGCGAAGCAGATAGGAACGTAGCTAATTTGGGGGAAAAAAGTCTTGAAACAAATTCTTCAAAGCCAGACTCAACAGAGAAATCAGAAAGTTCTATCCAAATTGGCCGGAAATCTGATACATTGAAACTGCAAGGAAATGGCGCCAGTTTAATGGATGAGAAGTCTGCATGTAAGGAAACTGATGAAGTCAAAGCAGTCAAAGATACAGTTGTTCAACTCGTAAAAGCACCAAAAGAAACAGATGAAAGGTCACAGATGAAGTCACGGCTGCGAAGTAGTGCTACCAGTCTAACAGACAAGGAATCTGCACCTAAGGAAGCTGATGAAGTCAAATCTGCTAAAGGTAAAGATGATCAAGGTTCAAAAGCAAAGGATGAACAGTTGGCGATTGCTTTTGGATTATCTCCAGCCCCTATAGGAGTTGGAAAAGATGTTGCTGCTTCTTCTTCAAACAACAAGGTCTGTCCAATTGCTAACCTGACAACTGGAAAAGATTCAAGTCAACCTCGAGAAGAACATACTTCACAAGCACCACTTGGGTCAGTTGAAACAAACCCTAAATTAGCTTTGCCAGCAGCAAACCTCATTGAAATGGTTCCTGCTCAAATCACTACTAATACTCTCCCTGAAGTGAAGGCAAAAATTGAGGCGAAGGAAATGGTAGAGGTGGTTGGAAGTGAACCCCAGTTGATTTCTGGAGCCATTGAAACCTCGAAAGATTCAAGAAAACACGGCCAAGAGAAATCACTTCCCGATGTTCATATGGATGCTGCCTCTGAGGGGGGAATTCAAGCAACAACATTCGAAACAAAGGCTATGGAAGCTTCTTCAGTGGTAAGTGATGGTTTCGGAAACACTATTTCGGAAGTGAAGGAGAAGGTTGAGGTTGGTGAAGCCAAACCAACACTCATTTCTGAAGCCATTGAAATGTCAACAGATTCGCGACAACTTAGCCAAGAGAAGTATGATCCGAGGGCTCAAACAGATGCAATCTGTTCAGTTTCTACCGGCATCCAGATGGATGATATTCCCCAGGAGAAAGAACTTTTTGCTGATTCGAAAAAAACTACAAATTTAGTTGAATTGGGGTCAGATAAATGTGAGGTACGCGAGAATGTAAATTCTACCGAGGTTGGAAGCATTTCTACTGTAAATTGCACTCCATCAAGTGAAACTGATGCTGAAGTCCACCAAGTTGGCTCTTTTTCTAAGGTTACCAACTGTACACTGGATGAACCATATAAGGGTTCTGCTAGTAATTATATTTCAGATACCCGTCCTGCTCAAACCTGCACAGTTTCCATGGATCCTGAGAAAACTGAAGGCGATTCTGGGCCTGGCCAAAGCGAAGTACCGGACCTTCTGAAGACTCCTGTCGAACCCGATGAGAAAAATATTGATCTTGTTGATGTCAGTGATGCAGATAAAAGTTGTCTAGGTTGTGTGAATCCGGAGAAAGATGACGGACCTGTTGGACCAGGCAAAGATTCTGTTGTTCCTAGCATTCCTCTGGCAAAGGCCAGATACTCTGAAGCTCCAAATCTTCCTGATGTTGCGTTAGATGTAACCCCCCCTGATCAGGAGAAATCAGACGGTCAAATTTTGGGAGCTATGAACTCTGCGGCTCCCTTAAATCCTGAGACAGCGGATGCCATTTGTTCCAATCTTCCTGATCCAGCTCCTAGTGGTAAGATTGCAGACAAGGATGGTTGCGTTCGAGAAAATGTCGAACCGAAAGAGAATCCTTCTTCATCCGCCATGAAAGCAGATGATGAAAAGGATTCCGCAGCTAGTGTTCCTCCGATAGAAGCCGAGGCAAAAGAAACAGAGTGCAGTATTGTAGCAGATTCAAATTCAAATTCGTGCTCCGCTGAAGCCGAAGCATGTGTCCCAAAGTCATCAAGCGAGTAAAATCAATTTGGTTTATAGAATTTGTAGCTGATTCCTGTTGTACTCCAGGATGCAGTTGTAGCTTAAATGTTTCTTTCAATAGTGTTATGATTATACACCATATCAGATGTTCCATGGTATATTGCCCGACACAAGTGTATCTGTTGCGAATGGTGGCTGGTAGGACTGCATTTTTTGGGTCGAACCGGACCGAACCGCCGGTTTTGCTCCGGTTTGGATGGGTACTGGTTTGGGTTTGGTTTGGCAAAAATAAAAACCGAAAGTTCGGTTTGGATTGGGTTCCGGGCCTTCCCAAGCCGAAACCAACTGAACCGATTGTAAGTATTTTTCTAATATATATATATATATATATAGTCAACTTGAGTCAAGCAGATGATTGGGCCTCGTATTTTCGGTCCAAAATTTAGTGTTTCACAAACTTACTTAAGACTCGAATCTCAAAAGACGTTGAATTAGGGATTAGAGACTTGCGCTCGAATCTCTTTTTTGTGTACTATGCTGGGCTGTTGGAGTTAAATTTCTTAGAATTTAAAAATTTATGTTTTGGATATAGAACTACCTCCAGTAGATATCGTCACATTGGTTTGTGACTCTGAATTCTTCTTTTGCAGGTCAATGTTAAAGTGAAATAGGCTGTTTTCAATTACTCATGAGCTCTTTTGCAGGTCAATGTTAAAGTGAAATAGGCTGTTTTCAATAACTCATAAGCTTGTTGAGCATCGGATCAGATCAGGTGAATCGGATCAGATCAGGTGATGTTTGGGTCAACTTTGAGAGTATTAAAATTTATTTCTAAAGTGTAAATTAGAATGTAAAATAGGTTATTTTCTAAAGTGTAATTGTGTAAAACATGTTTTCAATGTCAGAATGTAACCAGTTGCCTCCTATTGTATTTCCTGTGTAGCAAACGCCTCTCAAAAACAAACTTGATCCATCATTGGCACCATTTGTGGAACCATCATCAATTCATCTCATCAGGTATTCTTCTTTATCCAAACTCTGATTAATTAAAGTGAATGTGATGCATTTCTTTTTGTTATCTGTTTTGAGAAGGGTGAATAGATTATAAAAGTACAATGACTCCGGAAAAAATGAAAATAGTGTAAAACATGTTGAAAAGGGTGAATAGATTATAAAAGTACAATGACTCGGGAAAAAATAAAAGTGTAAAGCATGTTGAGAAATTGGGAAAATTTTGATGTGTAAGTAGAACTTATAGGGAAACCGAAACTGACCAAACCTAACTGAAACTGAATCGAATCGGGTTGGTTTGGTTCGATAGTTGGATGGTTTGGTTTGAACATTTAGAAACTGATTAGAACCGGTTTGGTTTGTGGTTTTTTGTCCAAAACCGACCAAACCGAGCCAAATACACCCCCTAGTGGCTGGTCGAATGACATATTGGTTTATAATGTTTTTTAGCAATTTAACTACATATTTTAATAGTGAAAATTTGCTGGTTAATGGCTGATTTTTTTTCTATTTATTTATTTGTGTTCCTAAATTAACTAAGCTGACCAGAAATGGGTAGGGCTATATAGCCAACATGTATCCACCAAAGACCTGGCCGATATGTCCGATGTGCATCATTAAACAGGATAAGTTTAATGATGAGTACCATTATTTACACCTGGTGAAACTGTGACCACACCCCATCTCTAGCCGACATGTATTGGCTGCTTTGAATCAGACTGATGGAGATCGTTTTACATCCCAATCTTCCCCAATAGATCTTGAGATCAAGGGCATCCCAGTCTTCCACAAAACAAACCTGAGCATTCCGTTAGACTGCCAATTTTTCATTTCGTGTGGCACAACTTCTAAAAGGTGACCTTAAAATCGCATTTGAGCTTGGCGTCTGCCACCTGATTTTAGGGTCACTTTTCGGGATGTGGAATAAAATATTGACCGTCTGATGATTACACCCATGCATGGATAAAAGAAATTGGATTTTCGATACGTATCGTCCTGGTACAATTTTTTTTTTTTGTTTAAAATTCTAGGATGAATGATAAATTGATTGATAATTTGGACAATACGGATGATAAATTGGACGAAATGGATGATAATTTGATTGTTTCTAAGGGGCTAGAGAAAAACCCTAAAATTCTGGGACGAACGGTAAATTGATCGATAATTTGGACGATACAGACGATAATTTGACTGTTTTTTTGGGGCCCTGAGAAAAACCTATTTTACTGTATCGTCTAGGTCCAAAATCGAAACGTATTAGATGATATGTATCGGTATCGGACGATATTTTGATCCATGCACCCATGGTTTCAATTGTTCATCTCTGATGGGTGATCCGACCATCACGAGCAATAAAGTGGACCGGATATTCTTGTGAAGCATGCAGACTTCCATGCGTCACAAGGTGTCGCAATCCACTTTCCGGACCACTATCACAGACAAAACTCTGAAAATACCGAAAATGACTCAGATTACTACCTATGTCAGTTGATGATACATCAAAAGTACACTTGTTTTTGCCACCTGGCACACTTGGTCGATTCAAATTTTATGAGTTGCAAATTCTCGAGGTTGGTGGAAGGAGATGGACATATATATACATCATCTTGGCGAACGGTATGGCTATAGAAACAGAATTCGCTAAATTTTTTTACCATGTCTCTTTAAATTGTGATTTTTGGCTAAAACATTTTTCATGATTTGACCACAACTCATTGAAAAGTGTGCTTATTTCTCTATTTTTTATTTTATTTTATTCTTTTAATTATTCTGAACACCGTGATTAAATTGCAGATTTTACTTCTTAATCATATGACATCTTCGTTGTTAATTAGCTTTAGCAATAATTTTTAACCACTTTTTACTAAATAAATATCTTTTTAGCTTAACATAAAATTTTTCGAATCTGGATTATTTCTTTGTGGGTTAATATCAAATTCTTTTGAATTTGGCTAAGTTTTTCCTTAATCATAAATTTCCAAAGGCTGCTGATGTGGTTGAACCTGGTTGGACCTTTCCATTGCCCCCAATAGAAAACTTAAGATTAATTCGACATCAAGAGGGAAAAGACGAGCCCCACCGTTTTCCCTTTTAGAGGTAAAATCTTATTTAATAGTTGACTAGTAGTTGACATACACATTTATCAGTGTAACGACGATACACTAATTTCCGCAAACGTTGTTTCGTTGACCTCTAATGACTAAAGTGACTATTTTTTATTGGTTTGACCAGTGATGTGGCCTCGAGCCACCCTTTTTCTTTGTAGGGTGTATACACTCATGCTCAATTCGACCCAACTTTCAGCCCCCCCCCCCCATTTGGTATTATTTATAAAATGATAACAATAATAATAACGATAATGTGTGCGATCATAAGCAAATTCTAACTCAAACGTCTTAAACGTTTTTGTGTTGTGATCCCAAAATGAACACTTAAGCTTGATACTACTCCAACCCGGTAAGTGATTGTGCGTTACTCGGGTCTAGTGTCTTGATATAACACCCATAATCATAATGGGCGTGTGTGGTGTTAGATAGGGATACCATGAAGACTTGGCGTCAGTGCCCAACACTTAAACCCAAACCGGACCTTTGAAAATTAACCGAACAGAGTCCATTAGGGATCCAATATAGAAACCCAATCAAAAGACCATCCACTTCCTAATATGCCCTAGTGCCCTACAAAAGCAACTCATCCTCTAGTCACTTAGGCAGTTGGCACCCAACTCCACATTTCTCTCACTCTACCATTGCTTAATATACTAACCCTCTCCCCTGTTAGCTCTTAACACGAGTATCAAAGAAGCCTAACGTGGACTCCCTATCTTTTGAGTTTCGGTGTGCAAGCTCTACGCTCTATCATAGGTTCCATATTATAGAAAATAAAAAGAAATATAGAAATTAAAAATTCGGTGCAGCTGGCATCATGGCACCCGAAGTCTATTTTGCATGCCATCTTTTGGCAACTAACTTCTAGAGAGAGAAAAAAAAACTTTTGGACTCTTCCTCGTTTTAGCTAGCTTCCCCTTACTGGGCTCCTCTCTGTCTACCTATATGCCATATAGTTTGTTTCGGGCCCCTCCACCACCGTAGAGTTGGACCGCAATGGGAGAACTGCTGCACCAGATATCAAACTAGAAGAAGTTGTGTTTCCAATCCGTTGTGGTACATAGAACTCGGACTATGCCAACGCACATATCAATACAGACCATCATTTATCTGTGAACGAGGTGGGTGCCCTTATATCCATTTCAATCTACTCCTTTTACATGATAAAAATCATATTTTCTCTGAAAGGAGCTGATAAAACAAAATCAGAATTTTTACAACTTCTCATCAGTTTCCGTTACCACAAAAGTGATAGAGCTGACCCATAGGTCAAACCCTTTGACCCGAGGCTAGGAGACCCAAGGCTCTTCAATATGGTACGAGACAAGTGCTGACCAAAGTGCCCTAAGGGCATGAAAGGAGGGGGGAGGGAGAGGTGACGACAACTGCAAATAGAATGGGCTTCAGCCCTTTATGTTTTGCGTTCACTCGAGCAAAGGAGTCAGTTTGACCTTCTTGGTTCTTGAGCTACAGTCTGAATGAGCCCAAGGCCAAAGCATGAACCACTGGTTATTCCTAGCCCTCTATACATCCTATGGATAGGATTGTCCGATTTTATCGGTTTTATTATTATTTTGGTGCCTCAAATCCAAAGGAAAAATATTGTTAAACTTGGGCTTCAGTCCTATTCTTATGCATGCACCCAAGCTGAGTAGATCCAATGGGGCTGAGGCCTAAACAGTAAAACCCCTTAACTTCTGGGGCTTCACATCTGACGGCTCATAGTCCTATAATTATTTTATGTAATTATTTATTTTCTACTTTTAAAATCATAAACTTCTAAAAATAGGTCATAGTCCTTTCTGTGTCAGTGCTAGTGGTTAGTTTGACCCTTGTTGCACCCAACCTGTGAACCCTTAACACAACTTGAAGGACATTTTTTGACCACTTGACCCCCTATGACATGGACGATCGGATTTCCCTGAAACTAAATATATGTTGGCCTTGGTGACACTTAAAAACTTAAGAAAAATAAATATACCACACTAAAGCAGCAGCCATATATGTCACATGGATTAATGCCACGGGTTACCTTTGACCCCCCTTAACTTTTGGGAATCAGGACCAAACTGGCACATAAAATCAACTTCAAAATAATCTTGATGATAATACTTAGCGAATCAGAGAAATAGTCATTGCAATTTTGAGAACGTGTTTCGAGGCTCGAAAGTTTAGAAAATTAAGATTGCACAACTAAGATAAAGGGGTTTGTTTGACTGCCCCCTGTTTGACCCGCTTTTTAATAAACTAATAAAAGGTCAAAATGCAAAGCCCACCTAAATTTTAGAAAACTTTACAAATATCAGGCATGATCGCTCCATAAGCGATCTGATGGCCTATAAAAGTTGCCCAAATTTATGCATGAACTCTAATTATTGCGGACCACTTCGAGCAGTTATTTAATGTGGAAATATTCACAGTTGATGAGTGCAACTAGAGAAAAAAAATCATTAATTTTCTGTCATCAGGCAAAATTTCATCATGATCCCATGCACGATTTTCAAGGTCACGGTACAACATAACCGATTGCTGCTATACCCCTAAAGTGAAGCTACGAGGTCGTGTAGGGTACTCGCATGGTTGAGGTGTGGCTCAAACACGATAAGTTAGGAGTATAATAAAGCCAAGTCAATCATATGGGATCCCAAATATAAACGGGTCCACGCAGTGGCCCAAGTTCTGTTCATGCCCCGGATGCCCCGTTCTCAACGACGTGTCATGCGCATTTGTCAGAAATTCAGTTTGACATCGAACGTCTTCTAACAACCACCTAAGCACCTTAAATATCACTTGTGTCACCTCACATATGCCTCGATGACCGTACACTAATACTATTTTGACCTAAATCTTTGATCCTCTAATCAGCTCGATCTCAATCGCCCTAAAATCTGTGTATCTCAATCATAAAGATCTACATGTAGTTTGGTCTTATCAAGACTGATTCTTATCGGAATCATCAGGTTGAGATGACCTACTAAATAAGTTTAATTAACAAATCACTCACTTGTAGTTAGTTTTAATGTACAAGTAAATTTTATCTTTCATGCGATGCTTACTGTTATATCAATTCAATTTATGCAATGCTTGTTCTTTCCAAATTTTAATTGTAATATTGTGATCACAAATGTGTAAGGTGTATGCAATAATTTTCTTTAGTCAGATATATCATTCCACCATTTGTCTTGCATTACGTAGAAAATTATAATAGGGCATACCCATGATTAGTTAAAGAATAAGATACGACACTCGACCTTTAAGCCTTCATCATTATGAGGTTTCTTTTACAGTAACGTGAAACTCGAAACGTAGGCATCTATGTACGGATGCACCACCTCTAAGGGAGTAGAGGTTGCTACAAGAAATACATTCAAGTCATTACGAAATCCGTCCATTGGAAAACGTGATTTAGTAAAACTTATCGCTCTATAGCACACTTTAATTTAAGTTGTATGTAAATGATAAGAAAATGTGACTAAAATGAGATAAAATACAGATATGATAAGATACGTTGTGAAGACCAACTGAATATGAAATTAAGTTCTACACGTGTCATACCTTATGAGCCACTGTAATGGTACACCTTCTGCAGCCAAGACGAGTCTTAAGGACAATATGATACGATAATGTCTCGAATGAAAAGGGGCACTGATACGCGCAACCTCATCTTGATGGATGGTGGTTTACGATGCGATATGATAAGAAAGTTAGGTGATTATCTACGCGTGAACCTCGTGTGGTAGACTCGAGCAGCAACCCTGACACTTATCGTATACGTAAGATATATATGATGCGAAGTACGTTGTGTAGGCATATAAAGCTACAATAAGATTTAAGATATGTCACGTAAATTAAATTGACGAGACAAATAAGAAAAGTGATAAACATTAGAAGCATCATATGCATTGAAATTTATTACGTCCTTTCAGCTTTATAGTTACGAAATGTTTATGAAATTTTTTGTTATGCTGTTAATATAAAATTGTAAAGGATTCACTTTGATTTACGAGGATGCACCCAAGACCACTTAGATAGATTATGGTGGATCGGTTGTATAATCCATTGAGTTTACGTGACTTTGTAAACTCATCTCATGAAAAATTAACAGTTGCAGATGAAGATATTAACTACTCTTCCCCGGGGGGACTTTGATATACTAGTAAATGATACAGCGTATGAGGGTGACGACCTGAATGACCAGCTAGACGATGCCATATGTGTATTAAACATTTATGAGGACTTTTTAATAATTATTCGTTCTTTTGTTTTTGGTCACTTAGTATCTTGGGCCCAAAATTAAATAAGCCTGATGTAGCGTTTTATGTTAGTAAAAAACCTATTCATGATTTTTGAGAGTCCAAATTTATATAATCTCTAGTAAGATATATGTATTTGCACTTATTGCCTTAACAAGCGTGCAGAGTCATGACACGGGATTCTAGGCCTTTGAATTTAGGTAGAATTTTCGGCCGTGAAAGTCAGTGTCCTTGACAAATTAGCAGGTCAACTGTAGACAAGAAGCTTCCCATCTTCTGATGGCGGTGAAAGTCAATATCATATCTTTACTATATAATGAGAGGAGAGAGATTAAGCTACACTAAAGAATTAGTGTTTCTACATTACTTTAAAAGGGTACCTCTATTCGCGCCAACATTTGAAAGCACCAACCCTTGAAATCTTTTGATTGCTTGAAATTAGATGATGGAGATCGTTTTTTACTCCAATCTTTCACACAGTGAATCTTTAATCATGAGCATAGTATCAGGCAGTTAATGTTTTATTCCAAATGGCACATATACTCCAAAAGTGGGCTTTAAATCCTATGACAGATATCATGCACAAACGTGACTAAGGGCCATGTTTTTGGGATCTGTGACACGTGGAATATAAAATTGACCGTTTGATGATAAGATCATGATATAAAGATCCATTGAGTCGAAGATTGGGGTGAAAAATGATCTCCATCGTCTACTTCCAAGCAATCAATGAGTTTCAAGAGTCGGCGCTTTCACAAGTACCATACTTAAATTGTCTATTTTTTAATCATTAATAAAAAAAAAATATCAATGTCTATTTGATCTCACCTTATAATCCCTAAAATCTTTTGAACCAACATTTATAGATTATGAAATCAATGAATTACCTATACCTTTAGGCTGTGTTTAGAAATAGGAATTTGCATTTGAGAATTTGAAATCCAATCATTTCAAATCTATGCATTTCAAATCCAGAATTTGAAATATTTAGATTTAAAAATCCCTTGTTTGAATGTTTAAATAGCCCTCAAGAACTGATTTAGATTCTAGATGATAATATTTGCATTAGCTAATATTATACTTAAGTATATGTCTTTGAGAAATTTCATCGAACAGTTCACATGCAACATTAAAAACCATTCACCTATCTGTTATACTCATCATCAATAAAACTCATTGGTAAAAATGAAACTAGTGTCTTCAACTTTGATTTGCTACAGAAACACTGATGAAGCTCTTACTGCTTTCTCACTATCTTTGAGGTCGAATTTGTCTTCATTTTCAACCAATAATTTCGAATCAACTCCACACAACCATTTGGATTAAAATTTAAACGTGAAGAACTTCTCCGAAACCAACCATCACAACAAACACCCATAACGGTTGAATATGACTTTGAGTTTTCCAAGATTTCCTTGAATAAATCAAGCGGAAGCCTAATTTGACCATCCAAAAAGCATGATTGAATAAATTGATAGTTGACAACTACCACAATACAAGGACGACATAGTCAGCCATTCCAATTTGAAACAATTGGAATGCAAAATTCAAAACCCAAATGCATCAGGTACAAATCATAACAATCCCAACCCTGAAATTGAGGAGCTTGCCTTTTTGCTGATTGAATGATGTTGCCGACAGTTGTGGCCAATGAGGAGCTCGAGGACCCTAATGAGTTTTGCACATTGTTTTTAGCATAGGAGAGCGAAGGGTGAGAAGAGAGCACCAAGGGAGAGAAGAGAGCACTAAGAGAAGAGAAGGCAGGAAGACTCGACTACAATCCAAATTTTATGGATTTCAAATGACTTCAAATGACTCTCAAGAGGTGTTATTTCCAAATGATGGTGGATTTTAGCAAACCCAAAGCCAAGTGTTGATGGTGGATTTTAGCAAACCCAAAGCCAAGTGTTAAAAAGTAATTCCCAAAAGCTGGATTTCAATTCCAACTACCCAAATTCAAATCCAAATCCCGTCCGTCAAATGAGATTCCCGAAGGACTTCTATTGATTTTTAGGAACTCAAGATTAATGGGCCATTAATCCAACCATAAAACATCTTAGAAGAGAGTGTAGTTGGATCCAACTTTTCCCTCCTGGTTCCTCCATTAATCCAACCATAAAACATTTTAGAAGAGAGTGTAGTTGGATTCAACTTTTCCTTCCTACTTCCTCTAGTCAATATACCTGACTTCCTTTGGAGAACTCAAAATGGTCCTCTTACTTTTAAGACCTTTAGAACTGGTGATCCATTTAAATAACGATAGATATCGGCATATCGACTGGGTCTCAAGCTGATATATTGGCCAAACCAGCCGATATTAAAGTAACTTCATTTTCTTATCCGGTATGGGCCGATTTGGTCATGCTAAGATCATCTTTCGTGCCAATATTTTACATCAAAAATGTTCAGATCATGACATTTAAATCAAATTGCTTAGATGGTGTTTTCACATTGCTTAAGTCCCCAAACTATAAAGTATTTCTTTTTAAATTGTGTGTAAGGGTAAAGTTTGTAAGTAATGGCTCCTTTAACATTTTATGCAATTGGCTTTAAACTTGCTGGCATCTATTATTATTATTATTATTATTAAATTAGAAGATAGGCAAGCCTACTAACATCTATTCGAGGCAGGTTTCTTGTCAATTTTTTATATATTAAAATACTTGTAATAAAAAAAAAAAAAAGGCAACAAGAAAGGAATAAGGGCTCCTGACTGACATTGTCAATTTTTTATATATTAAAATACTTGTAATAAAAAATATAAGGCAACATGAAAGGAATAATGGCTCCTGACTCACATTTAAGCAAAGAATGGTGTTTAAATGATTTTACACCATCATAATTAAAGGTTTAACTCACACCATTGAAGTGTGATTTATCAGCCCAATGAAACTTGCCTATAAGTGGATGTGAACCATCTGATTGAGGAACTTTAATATTAGCTTTTAAAACTTAAAAATAATGATTGACATTACCGTCCACAAATTGAATGATTTAAATCTTCCTAAAACACTGTTTTTAGGCCTCTTCAATCTATGATCTATCATTTTGACTGTACGAATCACCCACATCTTAAATCATTGATGGCATATGACCATTTAAACAGCGTTATAGTGTTTAGATGATAGCCAATAGAGTCGGGTCTATGATATATACAAAAGTTTAGGTTCAACTTGGTCGACTGTGTATGCAGTTTTAAAACCCTTTGTTCCATATATGATTTACACCTCCCGAGCGAGAAGCATAGCAAAGAGTAAATAACTTAGTCCAATTTGAAGGAACGAGTATTCCCACACCTTGGAAAAGGTAGGAGCACTCACTTATATATATATATATATATATATAAATTTTTTTTTTTATATGACATACGGCTGAGACAATCTCGACAGTCGAGGAGAAGTGTACGCATATAGATGTAATCAATGCGGAGCAGTACCAACTGAGAGTGGTGAAGACAACACCAACGAGAGTGGCGAGAGCAAACAATACAAACCAAACCTACACTTTGTAAAGATAAGGGAGGGAAAGAAGCCTGAAGACTTAATCCCATGACCTTCTTCCCCACAATGGGGGAAGCATTTTTATTAGGCATTAAGTAAGAGTTAAATCTTAAAATTCACTATTTATTTTTATATTCACTTTTTAATTTAATTTAATTATTATTATTTTTCAATTTGCACCCATTTATAAAGGAATTACAGTTCTTCTTCTTCCTCACTTTGCACAACCATAATCGGTCCATTACCATACACACACTCGTTAGCCATCACACCACTTCTACAGCCCACTATCAGCACCACCTTGTCCATGTCCATCCGATCTCCACCATCACCTTAGACACCCTCCACCAAGCTACTCTATTTTAGCATCCACCACAACCCAAAATCCATTATCACCACCTATGGTCACTACACCACTAATCGCCACCACAACTGAAGGATTCTTAAATCATGTCACATATCGTCATCAAGAGGGAGAAGGTGTAGTTAGACTTGTGGTCACTTATTGCGGCTCGTCCGACAGGTCTAGGGCTTGCCTTGTGACTCCAAGCACACTTTTTCCTTATATGAATCCTCGTTTATATAAGCAACCAATGTAACCGATGAATTTCCCTTTAAGAAGCATTAATCAACCTCTTAATCGCAACATTTGTAACGGTTCTCTTCAATCAATATATTCCAATAACAATTACTATATATATACATATATATAATCATAACCGTTGGATGACATTCATGGCCACATTCCAACAAGAACCATTAGAACCCTCTTTCCCAAAGGTTAGCCACTCTACATGTCCAATCATCATCGACAACTAAAACAAGGGCCAATTACTGCCCTTGTTCATGCAGCAAGCGCACCCATATAACCAATGGTAGACCCAGGATTTTCATCTAGTCCGGGCACAAGTTTAATTAGATTTAATTTTTTTTTTATAAATTATATAAATATAAAATAATTCTAACTGTCAAAACCTCACTTTGCACCATTCTAGGGACTGAATCTGCGGCTACCGTAAGAGGTTATGCCTTTTGAAGTTTTATTTACGGAGTCATGGCCATTGCACATAGTTTAATAGAACGAAATGCTATTTTGTATATATATATATATATATCCAAAAGAATGGTTAAGTTGATGATCTAAACATTATTAGTATAGAAGATTTGGTTAATCAGTCTCTTAACCATTCTAAACATCTGGGTTTCTTCTCTTCTAATTTGTTGAATGATTTGGTTAATCGCTGCCTCTAACTATTCTTGTTTATTTGAAGCCACACTAAAAAAAATAAGACTATTAGCAGCAGCTAAAAACTGTCATTATTAATAAAAAATTGCCGCTAATGCCCTTGTCGTCATGGGTCAAAATATCGTCCGAATCCGATACGTATCGGTTTTGGACGTCACTGATACGGTACATTCAAGGTACCGTATCGGTGCCTCTCACACAAAAATATAAAATTTTGGATGATATATTGGAATGTATCGTCCGATATCGATACATATCGATTTTAGGACTGAACGATACGTATCGTTGTTCCGAGATTTTAACCCATAATTACTGCTAATAGTCTTTCATAGTTTTGTGTTAATAGCGACAACTAATAATCTATTTTTTTTTTTTTTAGTGCGATTTCTGCTTTCAGGTAATCCACATCTAAAGTTGCGTTGCGCATTGATTATCAAACCAACAACTAGGCTGTCCCATCCCTCTATGATAATGGCTTTTGTGAAAAGCACCTTTTAGCCTCGATTTCATTATCTGCCACACAAATATGGAGTAAAGTGGAAGAACCCACATGACCTACGAGTCTACAACACAAATTTTCTCATATATTATTTAATTCGTTTATGTAGGCAGTCACGAATTTGCGATTCTAATCATTGAGTGAAAATTAGGGCCTTTTTGGACAACTCTTATAAGTTACTTTTCTAAGTCCTGAAACGAGGCGCGTTACATGTTACTTACCCAAAAACTCTCTCACAATGTTAAAAATGGTACTGTGCAAGAAGCAATACCGTGACCGCTTCTCAATGAAACACTACCTTTATCTCGAGGTGTCCATGTTTTTGGGTGAATTAAGGGAGAGTGATCTAATGGCAATCATATAACTAACTACAATATAAGGTACTCCATTGCTGTCTAAAGGCATCACAACTGACAAAAGTTGTGGGATGGTCAAATCCAATGGTTCAAATTGCTTTCTTTTGGCAAACCTTTTTTAAATATCTCACTTTCAACGTTAAAATGTTGAGTGAAAAGCAGATTTTACCTAAGGACCTGACCACTTTATAGATGAATAATGGTGCTACGTTGAGAAGCTGTCCTCTACTACTTCTCACACAACACTATTTTTAGTAAGTGATAGGCATACCATGTGATACACCTCTTTACAATATCTCAAAAGTGCTTTTATGTAAGGTTGCCAAACAAGGCCTTAGACATCATATCATATTTTCCTATATAATTTATATTGTCACATCATACTATATAAGTTTGGGAATCGCTTAGGTCCTCCAATAGAGGACAATGACTGCCCTCCAAGATATTCGTGGAGCTCCACGTGGCATTCTAAATACATGTTGGTTGTCACATGGAGTACGGGTGTATTATTTAGATTAATTTAAAAAAAAAATAATTAAAAAAATATATATTTAAAGCACAAGTCAAACTTAGATTAGTTTCAATGATATAAATTTTATTGATAAAAAAATATATGGTAAAAATGAGTTATCAAATTTTTTTTTCCAAAGATGATTTAAGTAATGCACCTATGCTCCATATAGCATCAAAATAGTGTTACGAACACCACATAAAACTCTACGTAAGATCTTGGCGGACTCTCACAATTCTCCAGTGGAGGACAAGACCCTTTTCCATAAGTTAATAATAACTTCATAGAGTTATTGCTTTTATGTAACAGTTACATTTGCCCATATAAGATAATTTTATTTATTTTGTTCAATTTTTCCTTTTTAATTAATTGATGGGATCTTTCTATACTATTTATCTCATACACCATTATATTCATTTATATGACCGGATATTGGTTAATAATATAAGTAAGAATAAAATGAAATGCACTGTCTTTAAAGTTAAAACATAATAGTGGCACAGGTGCTAAATAGGTACCGCTTTTTACACATAGATTTATTGAAAAGCGCCTGCATCTAAAGCCCCTTGAAATCAATAGATTGCTCGATATCAGAAGATGGAAATCATTTTTCACCCTAATGTTTAACACACAGGATTTTAAGATCACGAGCTTAATATCAAATTGTCAACTTTTTATTCCACATAGCATAGATTTTTAAAAGTAGCCCTAAAATCACATGGCATGGATCACAATTAAATATGATTTTTGGAGATTTTTTTTAAGGACTTGTGTCATGTGGAATAAAAACTAACAATCAGGATTCACCCCGTAAGTTATTGCTTCCAATAGATATGTTTTTGGAAGAACTACTAACACTTTCAGCAGGGTTAAAAAAATTACTTTTAACGATTATTTTTTCACAATGCCCCTCAAAGTAATAATAAAATACTACAATTAAAACGATCATGAGAGTGTTAAAATTCTAAGTATAAATGAAACTTTTAGCAGCGTTGGTTAAAAGCTGCTAGAGAGTACAGATAGTTGCGGCTTTTATAATGCCCAGAAATTGTGGATTAAAATTTTGGTTTCAGTTTTGGTTTTGGTTTATTTGATGACTTGAATCATAAATTGGTCAAATTTTAGTCAAATTATTAATAAAATTTAGTAAATTTTGGATTCTTTTAAAAATATGCTCCAAATTTTGTCGAACTTTGCCGAACTTTATTTTATTGGGTTTTTTAAAGTCTTTGACATTATAGTCTACAAATTAGATGACTTAAAATTGCTTATAATTACCGTATCAAAAAAAAAAAAAAAAAAAAAAATTGCCTACAATACCTTTTTTAGTCATTTATGATAGCTTAAATATCCCTACAATGCCTTTTTTATCTCACACCATTGAAGTTTGATTTATCAGCCATCAATCTAAATTGTCAAAGTAGCAATCTATCATTGGAATGACAATCTCAGCCTAATGAAATATGTGGATAATTAGATGTCAAACAATCCGATTGACAAATGCTAATATCAGCCATTAAAACTAAAAGCAACGGGAATGCTATAGTCAATGGATCGGATGGTTTAAATCTCCTTAAAATGCTATTTTTAGGCATGTTGTACATCAATATATGATCTGTCACTTTGATGGTTCGGATCACCCACATCTTAAACCATTGGTGGTATAAGATCATTTAAACACTAATGACGATCAGGAGAGTTGATCCCTTAAAAATTATGAGTTTCAATTTTTAGAAGCACAACCTATCTTAAACCAATTTTAAAATCTATACCTTTAGGGCCCATCTTAAACCATTGATTCATGGTCTTTAATAACAGCTATTAAATTGAAAACAATGGTTGATATTAACTCTACAAATCAGATGTTTTAAATCTCCCTAAAAAAATTGTGACAGCCCGAATTTTCTAACCGTGAAACCCGAACCGTCGGATCGACACTAAGGCTGATCTTCGAACGGAACACTTGGCATATCCACACACGAAGCGGAAACAAAGCATGAAATCTAGTTTAGTAGATAGAGTCATTATAGGAAAAAAAAATCTCCAATTCTATATTTCAAAAAATAAAATAACGGTTCTAATCCCATGTAAAAACTCATGAGTAGAAGAATCGAAAAGAACTATCAATGATGACCGACCATCATTGAAACATGATTTACAAAAGAATAATATAATCATAATTCAAAAGTTTATATTCCTTACAAGACAAAAACCATACTATAACCCATAATTCCAAAGTCGGACCTACCCGTGCTTTGCGCAGTTAAAACAATTCTTAGGATAATGCTCTAAGTCCTTCTCCTTAGGAGAAAAATTAGGATCCTCCACCCTTGCAGGATCTTTTAAGTCAACCTCAGCTCATGTACTTGTGACGTATAGTTGTGGGATGAGCTAACAAAATAAGCACAGTAGGAAAATACTAATAGCATGTAGATTCTTAACATCACACGTATATTTTATGACAAACGAAAGATGATTTTTCTCATACGAAGATTCACAATTTAAAGGTATTTGACCTGAAGCAAAACTGAGATCAAATATAATTTTCCAAAGTTTAAACACATGATTTCCACAACTTATGCTTATAACGAAAGAAAAACTAAAATTACTCACTTAAATAATATCTCGAATATATAGCATTGAGTCCCCGATGGAATATCTACCATTGTCGTTCATATGAAGCATTTTCACATGGTGTCCAACGTCCCAAAGATGATGGACACTTGTACCGAACAATTATCGTTAACCGACAAAATTCACAAGATTAAACAAAGGGTTGTATGGATATCCCGCCGTACCAGTTACGGATATCCCGCCGCGTTGGTCACGGTTATACCGTCGTGTCGGTCGGGTATTGACACATTCAATCTTAAATCATAGTGCATACATATAGCTTATCACCGTATAATGTGATAATTATATCTAAAACAAAAAGTTAAAAGCACATTCTTTTAAACACATTTATTGGAATGAATCTTGAAAGATTCTCACATCATAAACACGATTTCTAAAACACGCCACATGCTTACACATTCACATTTTCAAAAGGCTTATGCAAAACTCAATAGTAATTGATAACAAACCACATCATATTATAATTCATATGCTAGTCGTATCAAATGCACATGGTGTAGAGATTTCCCTACCTCACACGACGTCATACTAAATTTCTTAGCTCAAGTTAGCACTTCTAGCCTCAAGGCTCAAGCTCTCACCTAATATACATGAATTTATAACAAATGTAAAAAATAACGTAAAACAGGAAGATACAATGTCACCAAAAAATTTTCACTTCAAACAAAAACCAAACTCTGAAGCAGCTAAAATCGATTGGTCGAATTAATTTCGACCGATCGATTTTCCTTAAGAAAACCAAACCCTTTTCTTTCACACGAAAACCGATCAGTCGATTTCCCAAATCGACCGGTCGATCTAAAATCGATTGGTCGAATTCCCCAGAACTAATTTCTCATATTTTCTGTTTTGTGGAAATCGACCGGTTGGTTTCCTTTTGATTGGTCGGTTTTCAAAGTCGACTAGTCGGCTTCCATTCGATCGGTCGATTTCGTTTAGAAACCCACAAACTCATCAATTTCTATAAAATCGATCGGTCGATTTGAAAATCGATTGGTCAATTTTGTCAGTTTTCACCCAACTGTGGTTTAACTTTTCTAACTCAATTTTCCTTCAATTCTTATCCTTTCTTCTTCGATTTTCCGACTCATACATAACTAATTCACTCATTTATTTCTCACAAAATTTATCTAAAATCTTACCTTTTAATCGATCAATTCCTCGATCCACGCTCTTACACACAACTAAGGCTTTGTAGCTCGAAGCTTTAAATTTCACACGATCCAAATCTCGCAATTAATACACCGCTTTAACTCTTCATATGCACCCTCACATCATCGTATTGATTTCTCCTCACTCTCCTCTCTCTCTCTCTCTTAATAATTCTCTCAACAACTAATTCATAAGAGAAATAAATTCTCTTAAGGTTTACATCATTATATCTAACCTTAGGGTTAGGTGTTAAGTACATACACTATGATTAGGTGTATACAGCTCATCCTAGGATTCATACACAACCTCAAGCATTCTTATTTCACTTAACACAGAACCTAACATAATTTTACCAAATTATTTTCATAAGGCTGGGTACGTGACCTATAGGGCACGTACACCGAGGCATACAGTTCAAGGTCAACATCTCGAAACATTACATTCTCCCCTCCTTAAGAATTTTCGTCCCCGAAAATGTACCTATAGGATTTCACTTTCAAGTCACGGCTGAAAAGGTAATTCCTACACATCCCGAGTCAGGTTCAAACGTATCATAATACAGACGTAAAAGACATCTCATACTTAACATATCTCATACTTACGCATCTCATACTTAACATATCCACAAACATATCTAACCACACACATTGATAACACATCCACACCCTGCCTTCAAATTTGGTCATAATAGTAAACAAAGTGATTAAAATGCCATGCATTCACAAAATGAAAGATATATATAGATGAAGCATTTAATCCTACAACTTCCTACAACATCCACACCAAAATAACGAAGCAAAGGTGGCAAACATGCCACCATAGTTTAACATCCAAAAAGTGGCAACCATGCCACAATAGTTTAAACGGTTATAAACCATACCATGTATTAATTACAAAAATTATTTTAAAAAAGAAAAGATATCTTAGCGCATCAAAATAAACCCACATTCTATATATAACTATACTCAAGTCGCCGCATCACCCGGTTGCTCATCTGTAGGTCCTGCCTCCGCCTCCCTAACTGTGTCATCTCCAACTACTTTATCAGACGTAGACGCTCAAGTGGTAAAGTACCATGGGTTTGGTACCGAAGCATGAGCATCTATGAGCTGTGTCATATAATCAGTGGGGTAGGCATGCTGCATCAGGCGTGTAAACACGTCCTTATGGTAGTCTATCCGGCGATGCAACAAACGGTTACTCTCTTCCAATCTAACAATGTGAGCGAGGACATCGTCAAATGTAGCAGGTGCATGCTATGCAGGAGGTACATGAAATTGTTTTTGTTGCTGATCAGGAGCTGCTGGCTGTTCCTCAGCTTGTTATCCTTAGTCTTGTGGGGCTTTGGGTATGGGTGGTACTACTTGCTTACCGGGAGGAAGAACCTTTTTCAATTGGTTATAGGTCCGATTCCAATCCGAGAAAGTATACAATGCTACGTGGTCATTTGCTTGCGGTTCCTCATAAGAAATTTTATACTCTTCGTCATCAGAGTAATCCTCAATCATACTTGACAAAAGCCGAGCATATGAAATATGATCCTTCGATTTTTCTCCTCCCTTCATCAACTTCCCTTGTATATATTTCATCCCTTCAAAGATCATCTGAGTTGTACTAAACCATCGGCCCCTAAACGCCGAATACAATGCTCGTTGTACCTCTCCTACCCTCTCAGTATTGTGGCGCATCGGGTAAAGGTTGCACTTAATGATTATATCCAACATCCATAGATGAGGAGGCAAATCGATCCTCCTAATTTCTGTACTGGACCCATGTCGTCCCTGTGTTATCTGCCGTCTAATCTCCAAGTAATCTACGGGTTTCCGGGATGGGGGAAATAACTCGATTCCATCACCATACGAATCATAACATTCTAGGGCTTTACAAGCATGGTTCAGAGTGAAACTATACTCACGACCGTCAATTTTGGTCGTAATCAAACTCGAATTTTTAGTCTCACGCATATTTTGGTAAAACAGCTGCACCAGACAAGGGTAATAATAATCATGCAGTGGCTTAAGGACATCCCCTAAACCAGCCTTGACGATGTAATCCTTAGCCCACACTGCATTTCCCTGGACATCCTGTTCTTGAAACAGGGTCTCGCCAATGATATATTCATCTTTGAAATCTTTACTCGCGCACCACTCATTGGGCTGCTCTAAATGTGGTGGTGAAGAATGGTGTGATGATGATGGTGACTGTGGTGAAGATGGGGATTCTCGTGATGATGGTGTCGGGGGTGGTCTTGACGAACTAGGACGTCGAAAAGGTAGTTTCGAAGTCACAACTTTCAAAGTTTGTCATGTTTTGGGTGGCATTCCTAGGGTTCTTCAAAGAAATCCCAAACCAGGGTTCAAAAATAGAATGCAAATCCAACCACCAAAAGCTTACGAAATAGGGTTTACCTCTTGTGGTGCGATTTGAATCCGATTCCGCACGAATCTGAGCTAAAATGTTTGAAACTCCTCCCCAACTAGCTCTAAGAGGAAAACAAAAGAAAGCCCCAATCACTAAGAACAAATTATGATATTTCGAATCCATAAAAAAATACCCTTATATATAAATACGCAAAAATCGATCGGTCGAACTCAAAATCGATCGATCAGTTTTACACTTAAAACCCTGCTAGCGAATTTGATCGGTCGGTCTTGATATTGACCGGTCTAATTCCATCCATGGATCAAAATATCATCCGATACCGATACGTATCGGATGATACGTATTGATATCGGACCAAAACGATACGGTACATTGAAAGTACCGTATCGTTCATTTATATATATAATACCGGACGATACATTGAATGTATCGTCCGGTACTTTACTGTTCCGGTACATATTGTTCAATGTATCGTCCGGTACTTTACTGTTCCGGTACATATTGTCCGATACGTACTGGTTTTCCGGCAGGACGATACGTATCGATTTTCCGACATTTTGATCCATGATTCCATCATTCTTTAATGCCCATGGAAAATCGACTGGTCGATTCTAAAATCTACCAATCGGTTTTAAAATCGATCGGTTGAACTCAATTCAACCGGTCGGTTTTCATAAGTTGTCTCATTATCTCAAAATTATTCTTTATTTTGTGAAAATCGAGGTTTGATTTTCGACCGGTCAATTTTCACAGATTGACTCCAGATCTGTATTTTCTTTCTCTTCAACCTAACTGCTACTTCATGCTTTAATAGTATTTGATTCCTCACAATTTTGTTTAGTACACCCAGGTACTTAATACTCTAAATTCTTTTTATAACTCAAACATTAGTGCATGTATAAAATTTTTCAATCAAAATAGAAGTACAAGTATAATTTCTGCTCAACTCTCCTCAAACAAGTGAGGGTATTGCTCCTTAATTTCCGCCTCATGCTCCCAAGTAGCCTCTTCAGCTGGATGATTTCTCCACTTGACAAGCACTAATGGAATGCTCTTCGTACGTAAAATTTTCTCCTTCCGATCAAGTATTTACACCGACTCTTCCTTGACGGTTAAATCTTCTTGAATTTCAATCGGTTGGTAATCTAGCACGTGCGTTGGGTCTTTGACGTACCGTCGTAGCATTGAGATGTGAAAGACATCATGTACTCTATCAGGTTGCGGGGGTAACCCTATATGCAACTTCGCCATCTCTCCCTAATTCTTCAAAAGGTCCAATATAGCAGGGACTTAGCTTCCCACGCTTTCCGAAGCGCATTACACCTTTCATCGATGAAATCTTTACAAATACGTGGTCTCCAACTTGAAAATCCATGCTGGTTCTTTTGATATCGACATAACTCTTCTGCCGACTCTTAGTTGCCTTAATCCTTTCCCGAATCATACGAACGACTTCTACATTTTTCTCTAACACTTCCAGACCCAACACAAACTTTTCACCGATCTCTTCCCAATTGATCGAAGATCTACATCTCTGTCCATACAGAACTTCATACGGAGCCATCCCAATGCTTTGCTAAAAACTGTTATTGTACGTAAACTCAATCAACGGTAAATGTTGATCCCATAATCCCTGAAAGTCAATCATACAGGCTCTAAGCATATCTTCAATGATTTGATTGACTCTCTCAGTTTAACCATTTGTTTGTGGATGGAACGCCAAACTAAAATCTAATCTCGTGCCCATGCCTCCTTGGAATCTTTGCCAAAATATTAAGGTCAAAATATTGAGGTATATAATGGGTCACGATCTGAAATATTGCTCGTCGAAATACCATGTAATTGGATGATTTCTTTCATATACAAATCTGCTAATTTTCTTGTCGTATATGTAGTATTATAGGGCAGAAAATGTGCTAATTTTGTTAGGTGATCTACGACCACCCAAATAACATTATAACACTTCGCTGTCCTTGGTAATCTTATAATGAAATCCATGGAGATTGACTCCCATTTTCATTTGGGTATTGGTAGAGTTTGTAATAGACTTGTTGGGTGTTTATGATTTACTTTTACTTACTGACATACCAAGCATTTAGATATGTACTCGACAACATCTTTCTTCAATCCTCTCCACCAATAGTTCTTCCTCAAATCCTAGTACATCTTGGTACCACCAGGATGAATAGCATACTTGGACTTATGAACTTTGTCTAATATAGTTTGTCGCAAATCAACATCCATCGGTATACATAGGCGTCCTCTTAATAGTAACGATCCATCTTCCTTAATAGAAAAATCTACTCTGGTGCCGTCTGTCACACCTTGTCTAATCTTGAAAGCTCCGCATCTTTTATCTGCAGTTCATAGATACGATAAAAAATTGTTGGTCTAATTGTGATGTTAGCCAACAAGGCACTTGAAACTCTGACCTCAATATTCTTATCATACAAAGAAAGGTCTTCCAATAATTTCCATCGACGGAGTCCCATAATAAGACTAGCTAACTGAACTGAATTCTTTTGACTCAATGCATCTGTCACGATGTTTGCTTTACTTGGGTGACATTGAATAGAGCAATCGTAGTCCTTGAGAAATTCAATCCAACTCCGTTGCCTCATATTTAATTCCTTTTGCGTAAACAAGTACCTGAGGCTTTTATAGCCTGTGAAGATCTTGAAGGTCTCACCATATAGATAATGTTTCCAGATCTTAAATACAAAGATCACCACGACTAACTCAAGATCATATGTCGGATAGTTCTTTTCATCATCCTTAAGTTGTCTCGACCCGTAAGCAATAACCTTCCTATTCTGATTGAGTACACAGCCTAAGCCACTGTGCGAAGCATCGCTACATACAATGAATCCTTCACTGCCTGATGAAATAGCTAATACTGGTGAGGAGGTAAGCCATTTCTTAAGTTCCTGAAAACTCTCTTCACATTCACTACTCCACTCAAACTTAACATCTTTTCTTGTAAGTCGCGTGAGTGGTCCTGAAATCTTAGAAAATCCCTCTATAAATCTTCTATAGTACCCAGCCAGATCGAGAAAATTGTGAATCTTAGTCACAGTCTTTGGTTGTTCCCAATCGACTACTGCCTCAATCTTTGCTAGATCAACTGTCACACCTGCTTTTGAGACTATGTAGCCTAGAAAACTCACTTGGTCTAACCAGAACTCACACTTACTGAGTTTGGCATATAATTGATGCTCACGTAGCGTTTGTAATGAAATGCGTAAGTGTTGCTTGTGTTCTTTCCTGGATTTCGAATAAATGAGAATGTCATCCACGAACGCAATCACGTACGAATCAAGATGTGGTTTAAATACCCTGTTCATGAGATTCAACATGAAGCTGGTGCATTAGTCAAGCCGAAAGGCATCACATGGAACTTATAATGCTCATATATGATTCTGAATGCAATCTTCTAAACATCGGAGGCCTTCACTTTCAGCTGATGATACCCCGTTCTCAAGTCAATCTTTGTGAAGAACTTTACACCTTACAACTGATCAAAGATATCATCAATCCTGGGTAAGGAGTACTTATTCTTGATCGTCAGCTTGTTCAATTGATGATAGTCGATGCAGAGCCTCATCGACCTGTCCTTCTTAACAAACAAGACCGGTGCTCCCCAAGGAGATACACTAGGTCTTATGAAGCCTTTGTCCAACAACTCTTATAACTGCTCCTTCAATTCTTTCAACTCGACAGGAGTCATTTGATAAGGCACTTTAGATACTGGCTTTGTGCCTGGTGCTAAGTCGATTGCGAATTCAATCTCTCGATCCAGTGGTAACCTTGGTAAGTCATCGGGAAACACGTCCGTAAACTCGTAAGCAATCGAAACATCGGTGTTGACGTTCTTTACTTCCCGTTGCTCTTATAGAAATGCTATGTATCCACTGCATCCATTCCTCATCATCCGCTCAGCTCGTACCGCGGAGATGATTGGTATAATCTTACCCTTATCACCGACAAATCGGAAAGACTTTTGCTTCGGTGGACGGAATGCGACAACTTTTCATAGGTAGTCAACACTCGATGATAAGCTGATAGCCAATTCATGCCAAGGAGTACATCGAATCCTTGCATATTCAACAAAATGAGATCCGTCATCATCTCGTAATCTTCAACTCGTATGATAATAGATCGGCAACACGTGTTTGTAGTCACTAAACTTCTCGTAGGAACTGACACGTCCAAAATGAACTCCAACCTTCGGGAACGACCTTCAATCTTCCCGCAAACTCCGGAGTCACAAACGAGTGGGTAGACCCTAGGTCTATCAGAACTCGTGTATCACAATGATCACCGTCGTTTTCTTTATGTAGTTGTAAAGTATCTATGTTAATACACATACTAGATAATTAGGCATGCATGGTAAAGTTAAACACTCACAAAAATAGAAACCTAGTAGATCATTCTTATTTATGCCCCTTCTTCATCTAAAATGCAATTAAACTAAATTGAACATGACTAGACAATTATACCTTGGATAACTTCGTTACTTGCTCGAGCATCTTCGGTGGTCACTGCAAAAGCATGGCCTTGTATGATAGGTCTCGTAGGTCGCATAGGCCTTTGCGCGGTAGTTGATGAAACCATACCTTCTTTTCTCAGTTCTAGGCAATCTTTGATCATATGGCCATCTTTTCGCATTTAAAACACTCCCCTGTGCCACGTTTATAATTGAAAGTTTTATGAGAATTGTCACAACGGGCACACGTGATCTGGGGACTCGACGACGCCGCTCTCGAGAATCCCTGAGTAATTGCTGCTCCTTTAGACTGACTTTGAGCAGGGATATCTATACGGAAAGGTCTCACAAGAGTAGATACTGGTGGCCTAGGATAATTTGTGTAGGCAGGTTGGCTTGAAATCGAAGTTGGTGCTGTAAATCTTGACTTTTTATTCCCCGAGTCGTAGTCACTTGCTCTCCCTTGGCCCGCCTTATTTTTGTTCTACTGATCCTGCCTTTTATACATATTATCTATATCTCTCTCGGCCACAATTACCTTTCCCATCACTTCAGCATATGTCTTTAGCTCCAACACTGAAATCCTATCTCGCACATTGGCCTCAAGCCTTCTTCAAATTTATTGGCCTCCTTCATTAGTTCAGTGGCTACTAGTTCTGATGCGAACCTCGATAATCTTATAAACTCAGTACCATACTCTCGTACGGTCATACTTCCTTGCTCCAAATTAGCAAAATCTTTTTTCATCTGATTCCTCACTTGCTTGAAAAAATATTCTTTGTTGAACACCTCAACAAATTCTGCCCAAGTCCATGGACTGTGAGGATTTTCAACCTCTCTCTTTCTCAGTATCGATTTCTACCATGAATCGGCATCACCCTCAAGCTGGAAGGATGCCCAACCAAACTTCTCATCCTCAGTGCTTTGAAGTCTCTGTAGAAGTTTCTCAATTTAATTTAACCATTTTTCTGCCTCAAGCGGATCCATCTGCCCATAGAAACTAGGAGGTCTCAATCTCCTAAAGTCAATAAATGATGAGGGCAATAATGCTGGAGGAGGTGGTGGTGGTGGTTGCTGATGGTTCACATTATTAGTAGCCAGTAGTATCGTCTGTTGAGCCATGGCAGTAGCCTATTGAGCCATGGCAGCAGCCTATTGAGCCATGGCAGCAACCACAACTTTCATGACCTGTGCCATCCTTACAGCTGCTCCTCCCTCTGATCTCTCTCACTAGAAGGGTTTCTCTAATCTCTATTAGAACTCGTAGGGATCTCATACCCACTCCTTAAACTTCTCCCACGACCGCCTCTAGGTTGTCCTCTACTTCTTGTATACATCTTGATCTGTTACAATGAAATAGCACTTCCATTAACAGAAGGTTCCTATACTCCAACAAAATCTTAAACATATAGTCTAATCTAAGACTTGTCAGAACTTTTCTAGAGCCTAAGCTTTGATACCAACTGTGACAGCCCAGATTTCCTAACCGCGAAACCCAGACCGTCGGATCGACACTAAGGCCAATCCCCGAACGGAACACTTGGCACATCCACACACAAAGCAAAAATAAAGCATGAAATCTAGCTCAGCAGATAGAGTCATCATAGGCAAAAAAAAACTCCAATTCTATATCTCAAAAGACAAAATAACGGTTCTAATCCCATGTAAAAGCTCATGGGCAGAAGAACCGAAAAGAACCACCGGTGATGACCGCCATCATTGAAACATGATTTACAAAAGAATAATAGAATTATAATCCAAAAGTTTATATTCCTTACAGCACAAAAACCATACTATAACCCATCATTCTAAAGTCGGACCTACCCGTGCTTTGCGCAGATAAAATAATTCTCAGGATAAGGCTCTGAGTCCTCCTTAGGAGAAAAATTAGGATCCTCCACCCTTGCAGGATCCTCTAAGTCAACCTCAGCTCCTATACCAGTGACGTATAGTCAAGGGATGAGTTAACAACATAAACTCAGTAGGGAAATACTAATAGCATGCAGATTCTTAACATCACATATATATCTTATGACATAAACGGAATAGGATTTTTCTCATACGAAGATTCACAATTTAAAGGTATTTGACCTAAAGCAAAACTGAGATCAAATACAATTTTCCAAAGTTTAAACACATGATTTCCACAACTTATTCTTATGATGAAAGAAAAACTTAAATTGCTCACTTAAATAATCCCTCGAGCACATAGCATCGAGCCCCCGATGGAATACCCACCATCGTCGTTCTTATGAACCATTTCCACATGGTGGCCAAGGTCTCAGAGATGATGAACACTTGTGTCGAACACAATTATTGTTGGCTGACAGAATTCATAAGATCAAACAAAGGATTGTACGGATATCCCGCTGTACCGGTCACAGATATCCTGCTGCGTCAGTCACGATTATACAGCCGCGTTGGTCGGATATTCACACATTCAATCTTAAATTATAGTGCATACATATAGCTTATCGCCGTGTAATGTGATAATTATATATAAAATAAAAAGTTAAAAGCACCTTCTGTCACACACATTTATCGGAATGAATCTTGAAAGATCCTCATATCATAAACACGATTTCCAAAACACGCTCACACACTTACAAATTCACATTTTCAAAAGGCTTATGCAAAACTTAATAGTAATTGATGACAAACGACATCATATTATAATTCACATGCTAGTTGTATCAAATGCACATGATATAGAGATTTTTCTACCTCACACGACGTCACACTTAATCTTCTTAGCCCAAGTTAACACTTCTAGCCCCAAGGCTCAAGCTCACACCTAATATACATAAATTTATAACAAAAGTAAAAAATGATGTAAAACAGGAAGATACAATGTCTCCCAAAAGTTCTCACTTCAAACAAAAACCAAATT
Organism: Chloranthus sessilifolius; assembly: GCA_021018995.1. Taxonomy (NCBI): domain Eukaryota; kingdom Viridiplantae; phylum Streptophyta; class Magnoliopsida; order Chloranthales; family Chloranthaceae; genus Chloranthus; species Chloranthus sessilifolius. The sequence continues at coordinate 146,921,712 of CM037584.1, read as the reverse complement.
CTGAAGCAGCTAAAATCGATTGATCGAATTAATTTCGACCGGTCGGTTTTCCTTAAGAAAACCAGACCCTTTTCTTTCACACGAAAACCGATAAGTCGATTTTCCAAATCGACCGGTCGGTTTCCAAAATTGACCGGTCGATCTAAAATCGACTAGTCGAATTCCCCAGAACTAATTTCTTATATTCTCTGTTTTGTGAAAATCGACCAGTCGGTTTCCTTTTGATTGGTTGAATTTCAAAGTCGACCGGTCGATTTCCATTCGACCGGTCGGTTTCCATTCGACCGGTCGGTTTGGCTTAGAAACCCACAAACTCATCAATTTCGACAAAATCGATCAGTCGATTTGAAAATCGATCGATCGATTTTCCAACTCTCCTCACTCTTATATCTCTCTCTCTCATAATAACTCTCTCAACAACTAGTTCATAAGAGAATAAATTCTCTTAAGGTTTACATTCTTATATCTAACCTTAGGCTTAGGTGTTAGGCACATACACTATGATTAGGTGTATAAACTCATCGAAGGATTCATACGCAACCTCAAGCATTCTTATTTCACTTAATACATAACCTAACATAACTTTACAAAATTATTTTCATAAGGTCGGGGATGTGACCTATAGGGCACGCACACCGAGGCATACGGTTCAAGGTCAACATTTCGGGACATTACAAAAACAAATTTGGCCCATTATGACTGAAATCAGATGACTTAAATCTTCCTAATTAGAATGACAATCTCAGCCCAATGAAATATGCTGATAAGTGGATGTCAACAATCCGATTGACAAACTTTAATATCAGCCATTAAAACCAAAAGCAACGGGTGGTATTATAGTTAAAGGATCGAATGGTTTAGATTTCCTAAAAATACTATTTTTAGGCATGCTGCACTTCAATATATGATATGTCACTTTGATGATTCAGATCACTCACATCTTAAACCATTGATGGTGTAAGATCAATTAAACACCAATGATGGTTAGGAGTGTTGGTCTTTTAAAAATTATGAGTTAAAATTTTTTAAAGCATAGCCCATCTTAAACCATTTTTAAAATATGTATCTTTAGGGCCCATCTCAAATCATTGATTAATGGTCTTTAATATCAACCATTAAATTAAAAACAATGGTTGATATTAAGTCCACAAATCAGATGACTTAAATCACCCAAAAAAATATTTTTGGGCTTATTATGATTGAAACCAGATGGCTTAAATCTCCCTAATCATACAAATCGCCCAAATCTTAAACCATTGATGATTTATGATCTTTTGAACACCTTTTTGATGTGTAAATGATGGTCACTGAAGTCAAACTCTTTAAAATAAAAGGGTTTCATGCTCGTTTAAACCCAAGGCTCAAATCGCTGAAATAACAAAACGGTGGAGGAGGAGAAGAAGAAAAAATATAGATTAAGAAGCAAGGAAGTGAGTATCCGCTTCATTTGTCTTTTTCTTTTCTTTCTTTCTCCTCTTCTTTTCTTTTTCCTTTCTTCTTTTTCTCCTCCACTGTTTTATTTCTCTGCTATTAAAGAAGCAAGCAAGGAGAAAAAACAGGGACATTTTTTTCTCCCTACCAAATCTCAGTTTTAGAGGGATTAAGAAAAAATGCAAAAGAAGTTTCAAAAATATGGAAAAGCAGTTGCAAAAATTGGGTTTTAAAACCCTGAAAAAAATTTGAAAACTCAAACTGTGATTCTCGGCCGATAATTTCATTTTTTCAAGGGGGGGGGGGGCTCCATAAATTGAATACTTTCGGCCTGTATTGGGCCGAAACAGAGTCATCTTGGTCGAAACTTTAAAATTTCGACAGAGATTTTGACCCATGCAAGAAACGTTGCTAGTACCATTGGAATGTGGGTAAATTCTGTAAATAGTATTTGCTGCATTTTTGTGTATTTGCCGCATTTTCTAATAAATGTCGCTAAAAGCTTATTTATTTGTAGTGAATCATCGTCACTCTTCCCTTTTATAAGAGTTATATAAAAAATGTAACATCCCCAATTTTGAACTCGCACGCACTGACTAAGTGCATGTGCATGGGCCAATACACTATTTTAGTGTGTGCTTAACACTGAATTGACCTAGTAGACCACGAGGTTTTGATCCTTAAGCAGCAATGGTTATGAGGTTTAAGGACTTAAAACTGTTTGGGTACGATTTGGACTCATTTCGAGTCTTTTGGAAGAGTTAATACACTAAAGGTTGGGTGTGCGAGCTTCACACCATGTGATGGTAGGTGGATGAGAACAAACACACATGATTGTTGGTGCACGCTTTTTCTAGGTTCCTCTCAGTCCCCGTTGAATTAGTGGCTCCAATTCTGTGCAAGTGGACTCTAGCGATGCGGCGTTTGGAATGTTAAAAATAAAGGGTTTTTTAGGAAGGTTCCTAGTTTGTTGCGATCACCAGTTGCAAATATTTAACGATGTTGCAATACGTCAATGATCACGCTTTAGAGCGGGTGTGGGTTACTTCTTTACTGAATCGTCTGCCTACGAACGTTAGCAGCTATATCTTTTCTTATAATTTAGATAGTTTAATTTTTCTTTCCTTCCCCTGTTATTATTGTAGTTCTAATCAGTTTAGACTTCTCAATTCTCTTGTGAGTCTAATTATGTGGGGATTTGTTATGATTTATTTAATTTAGTATTCTAATTCTATCCGGAGTCTAATTAATTTTAGTTTCCTAGCACTACTAGAATTCTAATTAATATAGTGTCCTAATACTACTAAAAGTCCAATTAACATCGGTCTCCTAATTGTATTAGGAATATATGTATATTAATTTTAATGAACCTTTAATTAAACTAAGCATGCTAGTTGTACTGAAATTCTAAGTAAAGCACGTATACTGGTTGTACCAGAATTCTAATTGAAATAGAGAACTAGTTTTACTAAAACTCTAATTTAAGCAATGAATTAATTTTATATGAATAAAATAGAAAAAATCTAATTGAGGGAAACAAACTAATTTGATTAAAATTTCGATTAGAGCAATGAATTAACTATACTTGAAATCTAATTAAAGCAATGGATTAATTATACTAAATTCTAATTAAAATAAAAGACAGATTACTGATACTGGGGTCTAAAAAAGCATGGAATTAACTATGCTAGAATTAGCTAGTTAAAATAAAGGAACTAATTTTTATTGGAGTTCTAATCGAAGTAATTATTCTAAGGATTTAATTAAAGTAAAGCATGTAAATTGACAATACTAAAATTCTAAGAAGAAATTATAGAACTGATATTATAATCCTAATTAAAGAAACTAAGTAATTCTAAAAAAAAGGGTTTGGGCCCGCTATGCTAAGGAGGATTGGCCTCATTCCCGGGTACTCTCCGTAAGCTCCCTTGGATAAATCGAATGGCTGAGATTAAAGATAAATTGGATTTAGGATTATAAAATAGTATTTTTAGATTTTTCAGAGTCGATTTCGGAGTAATAATTATGAATGAAATTGAGAAACTAGAATTATATAAACAAAAATTAATATTTAGGATTTTTTAGAAATATTAAATCAAGAAATTAAAATTAAAATTAAAATTTCTAGGACTGAATTCGGGTCCGAAATCAGAAAATCAGACCATATGATTAAAGATTGGTTCTCGAATCCAAGGACTAGAACCAAAAATTAATGATAGGACTAGAAATTGAGATTTTAGAATGAAATTAGAGCCTAGGGTTGGTAAATTAGACCGTCGGTTTAAGAACTGGTTCTAAATTCAGAGAACTAGAGCCAGATATAAAAAATTTGCGGTTTAAAAAAGGGTGCTACGGTCTCGGAGTGAAAATTAAAATCTATAATTAAAATTAAGAGAAATATTCTAAGTCTAAAACTAACATTTTTACCTAGGACCAGGGCTGCGGAGAGAAACTTCGAAGATTATGTGCTTGAATTTTGAAATCATGGTAAGGTTGCTCTATGTGCTCATTCTCGGAGTCCTCTAGTTTCGGAATCCCAAAAAAAATTTGTTCTCTCTCGCTCTGCTCCCTTTTTGTTTTTTGGGTCAAAATTTAAAAAAACTTTTATAGGTTTTTCTTCAATTAAATGCCTCGTTTCAGGCGTTTAATAAAATTGCGTGTCGATCTCCCGGTGCTTAATCGCTTTGAGTCGGTCACCGACTCAGTAAGCGACCGGCTGACTTGCTCAGCGAGTTTCTTAGTCATAATAGCATTAGAACTAATTGCGCGTCCATTTTGGGGTGTGTAATCCAATTAAGCGCCACTCTCAAAGCATTTAATAGAGGAAACTTAAGGATCAAGGACGGTGAGGCTAGGCCGGGCGTAGGCCAATTGCGTGTTGGTGATGGGGCACTCAATTCGATCGCGCATCTCATGATAGATGTGTGATTGAGTCTTGAGTTGGTATGGGGAAAGGAAGTCTGGTCTAAGAAGGGACTGATTGCGCGCTTGTGATTTGGCATGTAATTGAATTGAGCACTTGGTTTTAGGCGCTTAATTCAGGGTTGTTCCGGTCCGGGTCGGGCTAGAAATGCCAGGTTACTGTTTCAGCCTATATTTCGACTATATACTATTGTTTTAGTATACAGTCTCCCAACGTTGGGATGTGAGCCACAAAGCTATTTTTTCATCCTGTGTTCAGCCATTTACTATTGTTTCAGTGCATGGTTCCCACATCGAGAGTATGGGGCATGAGCCACAGAACTATTGTTTCAGCCTATGTCTAGCCATATACTATTATTTCAGTATATGGTCCCACATTAGGGTTAGGGGTCTAAAATGTGAGACTATTATTTCAGTCTGCATTCTGACTATATACTATTATTTTAGTATATAGTCTCCCTACATCGGGATCTGAGCCACAGAGCTATTATTTCAGCCTATATTCAGCCATGTACTATTATTTCAGTATATGGTTCCCACGTCAGGGGTATGGGGCCTGAGTCATAAAACTATTATTTCAGCCTGTGTCCAGCCATATACTATTATTTCAGCATATGGTCTCATATCAGGGTTATGAGGTCAAAGGTTGACTGAATAAATTTATATATTTCGAGAGAGCAAAATAGGGGTGTCTACAGATGCCCCTCTTCGGTGCGCTCTTGCAAAGTAAGAACGCGTCAAAGAAGTAGACACCCCTTATTCGAGGTGTCTTCTCATTTCTCTTGAGAAATCACAAATGTGAACTGGGGATGTTGACATGATATGCTTAGCTTTCTTATCTATCAGCGCAACCTAAAATGGAGCATTTGAAGGGCAAATGGTAGCTGTCGAAGGGCACATTCTGGGTCTGTGGATCCATGGCGCATCCTGCCTCATGGCACGGGTTGACAGAGAGATTTTATGCAATCGAGGTATCGGGGCATCAATCAAATATCCAAAACAAGGTCCAGGGACTGATAATAATAAAATAAAGTATCGTGTAATATCGAAGACTTTTACAAGTCATGTCAGACCGGGCGCGTCATTGCTCACGCCAATGCGTGTCAGGCGTTCATTTTCTAATAAGCGTTTGTAAGTTCTTAGATTGAATATACTCAATATTCAGTTTCCCAGGGGAATGGCAGATTTGGGCTAGTAATTAAGGTGGGAGTCTTGTGAGGTGTGCTCAATTTAATTCTGTGTAGTAGCGCGTGCGCTTGATTCATCTGGAGTCGGCCTCTAAGTTGGGAATTCTAGTACTAATGTGTCTGAACAAACGATTCTACGCAGTGGAGTGTGCGCTTGATCCAATTCTGCATAGTAGGATATGCGCTTGATTACGAGTTCAGGGGTCTTTGGAGTTAAAGGTTAGGTTTAAGTGTAATTTATTATGCGCGGGTGATGGGGCGCTTAATCAATTTTTTTTTTTTGTATTTAAAGAAAGGTGAGTTGGGTCTATTTATCTTGTTGCTTTGTTCTTCTTTTTTTCTCTCTCTTTTTATTTTATTTTATTTTATTTTTTTTAGTAAGGGGATTTTGAAAAATCGAGGGTTTTGAAAATTTAGGGATTTTAACTTAAGATCAATTCGGTGGTAAAACGGAAAAAAAGGTGGCCCAACCGTTATTATGGTTGTCAAGATGACACTTGGCATGCCGAATAGTCTGTCTAACCTTCTTGGCGAGTATTGATGATTGTCTCTTATGGGAGGACTATAGTGATTCGCGATTCAAGAGAGACGGGTTTTGAAAATATTTGACTTAATCATAGCTAACTATATATTTACAAGGAATATTGAGTAAAATAAAAAAAGTAGGTAGTACTTACCTGAGGGTGATACTTACCTAGATTGTGCGTAGCTTGTATGGTCTGGTGGCATCGTAGTGTCGCGATGGGGCTTCAGAGATTTCTTCTCATCAGGTCTGCTATGGCAAGGCTTGGCTGTTGTGATGTGATGTCTTGGGAGAAATGATGTCGCAATGGGACCTGGGAATTCTCCCTTTCTTTGGCTGCGTGCTGGGTGAGTCCTGGTGGGACGTAGGGATCAATTCGAGAGAGAGAGAGAGCCCTTTGCCTTAGCGATAGGACATGATTAATCTTTTTCTCTTTTCGTCATATGGCGTGGCATGTGCTGTCTGAGCTTTTTTTTATTCAGGTAGTGATGTTCGCGATGGGATGTCGACTGAGCATAGTTAGCGATGGCGTGCTCGCCTTCTCAGGAGATTTACTTTCGACTTCTCACGATGGGTCATAAGGATATGGTTAATTTATTATGATGGGATTGGATATTGAGGTGATATCGCATGTGTACACGTTATCGCAATGGGAATGGGTGATGTCGATGCTTCCTTCTCATGCAAGGATATGCGATAGGACGGGTGAATTTTGATCAAAGTGTGATGCAAAGTCAGACATTGAGCGCTTGTTTTAGGTCACTTAATACGATTACGCGCCTATTTTCGGGCGTGCGATCTCAGGCTTGAGGGGCTATTTATGCGCATGTAAGTGTGCGTGTGATTGTGTTATGCGCTATAACCGTAGCGCCTGATCGAGGCGTCACCAGGTCAGTGTAAGGGCGACCTAGGTCGCGCAGCGGTAGTGTGTCGTTTGATAAATTTGTTGGTTCATGGAGTGCGCATGATCGGAGCGTCGCACGGTTGGCACGAGTGATGGCTTATTTGTACGCTTTAGTTAGGGCGTGCATTTTGGATTGTGTGCATCATGTGTGACGTGTGATTTGGTTAAAAACCAGTGTTCTGGTGCGTGATTGAGTCCGTACTCTATATAAGCGAGGGAGCTTTCATTTGTTTTTTATTTTTTAGTTTAGTCTGAAATTTTAACCTTTTTCTGGATATCTTATGTTCTGAAATTTGTGTTTTAGTGATATTGGGCGATCTAACTATCCAATTGATATGCCGTTTCTTTCTATATTCGTTATTTCGCGTGATCTCCGTCGCGAGGTGATGCTCGTGGACGGCATTATTCTGGGAGTAGGCGGTATTGGGAATGAGGGCACTAGTCTTCACATCAGTTCTTTTTAGAGAGCAGTGAAGGTAGTGTTGAGGAGGCGGCGGTGGAGGAGGTGAAGATAGCGGAAGAGAAGGAGTAAAAAGTGGAGGGATGTGTTTCCCAACCAATTCTCCCTGAAGCCTTCGATTGGACACTTCGAGCGGAATCTGCTCCTCGTTTCGTCTCAGTTTTGAAGCCAATCTTCGTTTTAGGTTGTAGGTTAAAGTTTTAGGTTTTCATTTTGGGTTGTAAATTCAGGAGGTATGCCTTCGGTGATACTTGTAAAGATTTTGAGTTATGAATAAAGAGGCATTTTTTTTTGTTTTGTCATGCTTATTAATTCGTTTAAACTTATTAGCTGACTAGTTGGATTTATCTGATTTGTTTGACTTATTTCAGGATTTAGTTTAGCTTGGAGTTCAATTTGTTTTATGGGGTTTATTTAGAGGGTTTACTTGGTTTTGATGGTTTTGGTTGGGGCATTTTTCTTGGCGGGGTCCCAAACAATTTAGGGTTTCATTTTTTAGCGTGAAGTTTAAGGTATTTTGTTATAGTTTTTTGTTTGACTTGAGGTGACTTGTTAAAAGGTGTGAGTTTTCAAAATTTTTGAATGGGTGTTAAGTGTTCAAATCTTATCGGCTTATTTACTTTGCTTTGGGATTTGTGTTTCCTTGAAGGGGTAAGTGTTGTGTGATTATTAGTCCATCTGAGTTTGTCATGGATTGTGGTCTTTCAAAGGGGGTATGTGTTTGGTTTAGATTTAATTAGATTGGAAGGGTTTAAAGGTGTGACACTTGTCATTTGATAATTCAAGAGGTATAGTTTATAAATGTGTGAGCTAAAATTTTTGGGTTCTTGTTGTTTTGAATTTTATTCCAAGTTTGGGATTAAAAGTTTTGAGGCATTTTTTTATTTTGGGCATTTTCTTATTCATTAATATATTTTTTTCTTTTCTTTTTTATATCCTGAGATTTTAGACCCGAAGAGTTGTATTTATTGAGTGGATCATTGAGAATGGACGGGATTGGGAATGCAATGTAGCAGTCGAATTGCTGCTATGCTAAGGGAAGAGGTGGAGGAGAAAAAGGTGATAGAAAGGAAACCCAAGGATAAGGTAGGCTCAGAATTCTCGTGACCAATGCTTATTTTTCTTCGGTAGGCTCTATGGATTCCATGTTAGTTGCTCTCCCTCATTATAGTTTCTAAGGTGAGCTTCTAAGGGTAGATCTCGCAGGGCTTGGGTGGCTTTCTGTGAGCCATTCTTTCTTTTCTGCTAGCTCGGGGCAAGGGAAAGAGGTAATTACGGCTAGAATTTGTTTAGGGTGCTTCCCCCCTCCGGACTTCTCCGAGATTTCTAGAGTCTCGAATAAATTCGGATTCGGGCATTGCCTGAATGGGCTATTTTTTTTTTAGTTTCTTGTTTAAAGTTTTATATTCAGAGGGTAAGCCCTCGGTGTATTTTGTAATGATTTTATTTATTTATGAAGAGATTATAATTTTAATTTCTTTTATAAATTCAGGTCTAGTTTATTTTGTAGCTTATTTGATTTATTTTGAGTGCGAGGTTTACTTGTTTAATTTATTTATTTTGGATCGGGGCATGTTAGGAGCATTTTTTTGTTTTGACTTAGTTTAGGCTTAGTTGGAGTGTATGAATGATGGGGATATTTTTCTTGTTTAGTTTCGCCTTAGTTGGGGCAAGTTTTTTTTTATTTAGTTTTGGTTGGAGTGTGTAAATGGTGTTGGGGCATTTTTTTTAGTTTGATCTTAGTCTGGAGCATTTTCTTTTAGTTATTGGGGTGCATATTTCTTTAAGTCCAAAATATTTTGGATCGGGCTTAACAAGGGCGTGCTTTAGGCCAATAATTAGTGTCGGAGATCACCCAATTTAGGCCTGTGAACATGCTATCTTGGGCATTTTTTTTCTTTGTGTTTTAGCGGAATTGCGTGCTTCACTCCGAGCGCATAAATTAATTGCACGCTAGAGGGTGGATGCGTGTTCAGAGCATCAGAACGTCGTTAAGCGACAGTTTTTGGGCATTTGATTGAGTTAAATGCATGGTACCGGGTGTGTGATTAGGGTGGCGGCTGGTCACTGTATGGGTGACCATTGGCATTCGGGCGCCACTGTGTGGTCGCTTGAAGCGATTACGCGCCTAGTAGGCTGCGTGCAACCAGATGGTCGGGTTGGTTTGAGTGGGCACCGATTAGGTTACACACTCAAGACTGGTCGTGTGATGCGAGTTAAGTGCGATGAGAGTGGTGCGTGATTGGTTTGAGCGCATGAATTTATGCGCGCGATTTTGGCATGTCCTATAAATAGTTCAAAACTTTTCATTTTTGTCGCGCGATTCGTTTTAGTCTTTGTTTCTCTATTTTCTTATTTCTTTGTATTCTAATTTTTGTGTTTTCATGATATTTGCTATCTGACAATTCATTTGAGGCATCGTTTCCTTCGTTCTTTTTAGTTTTTCAAGCTCTTCATTTTAGGATGGAGGGCGAGGGTATTGGTGGGTGCGATCTTACTGTTCCTGAGTTGGAGAGGATGTTAGGGGCGGAGATGGGTGAGATTTCCGAGGGTCGGACCGATGCTGTCGGGGAGGTGGCATGGACCGAGTCTCATACTTGGTACCGTGCCTTGTCGGAGTTTCAGCAGGCGCGGCTGGTGTCTTTCAATTTTAGACTGATCCTAGCATTGAAGCCCTTTCAGGTCGATCGTGGCTTGATCGCGGTCATCTTGGAGAGGTGGAGGGAGAGGCATCAGGCGGTTCTCTTTTCAGTTGGTATGATATTGCCGGCTCCAGAGGACTGGGTCCACGTTACCTACCTTCGTTTCAAGGGTGAGCTGATCACAGGGCGGATGGCAGGAGAGTATTTAGCAGTGTGTGAGGAGATTTTGGGTGTGCCATATAGGTCGAGCGGATCGGGGCTAGGTGTAGTTCGGGCCACATTGTTTTTTGATACGTTTACGAGTGTCTTTGTCCCCCCGATGCGCCATTCGGAGGCGAAGGCATCTTATGAGGCGCGTTGTGTGATAGTGGCTGTCCAGGAGCCGGGTTGGCTGCAGATAGGGTGCTTCGACTCGGGGATGCGTCACCGAGTTATTTTTGATGATTCTTGGGGACTTGGATCGAGACCCCACCTATGCGTGGGGTGTGGCCGCATTGGCGCATCTATATGAGTAGCTTTACCGTTGAGGACGGGGCGTCGTGACGATCGGAGGTTTCCTTCCCTTCCTTCAGGTGAGTTTTAGTTAATTAAAGTCATAGAGTCTCTATTTTTTTTCTTGGTCTTTTGATAGTAGCATCTACTTAGCATTTCCTCTATTTTGTTTTCTAGCTTTGGGCATATGATCACTTCACTTTTCTTCGTCCGGGGGTTTCGTTGGAGGTGAGGTTCACATTTCCGCGGATGCACATGTGGAGGGAGGCGTTGAGGGGTCATCGTTGGTCTTCAGATCTTTAGACTGCGCGCGGTCTATTTAAGGATATGCATGCGGGGCAGGTATAGATCATCATGCGTATGTTTTTTTTTTTGTTTTATTTTGATCTTTTAGGATATGAGTCTTTGTTGAGGGGTCGACTCGTTTGCTTGGTGGGTCGGAGTCGATGGCTACGGGTTCCTCGGCTAGGCAATCTCGTCACATGTCCCATGATTATGTCAGGAGTGATGCTCTTGAGGATTATGTTGTTTGTGAGGTTCTTGCGAGGTATCCTCCTCATTCGCGATCGAGGCGATCTGTTAGTCAGGCGAGTGAGGGGGGTTCTGTGGCAGGGCCTCGTCGTCTAAAGGTTCCGAGGACTCTAGGTGCTGAGATTGTGTTTTTTGACGATCAGTCTATGGACCTCCGAGTTGATGATACCGGGGACAGTGGTGATCGACCATCCCAGCGACAGCGTAGGGAGTAGGGGTGCATGCCTGTATTTTTTTATCCATGGCATGTGTATATTGTATATATAGGGGGGATGCCCCCAGTGATAAGTGTAAAAAGGAATGAAAAGATTTTGACATCTATATAGAGATTTTTGGGTCTAGATGTACCTGATTGGCTCTGTAGACACCCAAATTTGGCCCAAGGCCCGATCGAAACACATTTCGAGAGAGGCGCATTTTCGAGCTTTTGACGGCATGTATGGAATCCTTAAGAATCACCTTAAACCCTTTGGAATCACCCTAAATCCCTTACGAACCTATCCCAAACCTTTAGAAACCAGCCCCGACCCTTAGAACCCATTCCAAACCCTAAACCTAACCTTCCCGGGCAATGGATAAAGAGTGGTATACCAGAACTAGCTGAGGTCTTTTACTAATATCAAATAATATACCATTGGAAAGAGGACTTCTCCAGATTTCCAACGAGCTAAGAATTACCTCAATCGGAGTTGTATATCAAAAGTTATGACCATTTAAAAATGGAGCTTTTTTAGAGGGATTTTTACCTGGCGCAACTAATAGTTGCGCCATGCCATTTTCCCCCCAGAAATGGCCTGGCGCAACTAATAGTTGCGCTAGGTAAAAATAGGTCCCCCCACCCCTCGCAAGGCCAACTTTCAAGCTCGTTCATCATCGCTTTATCAGATTTGCCTCGGGCGAACTAATAGTTGCGCTAAAATCGTGATTGGGGTTTGACTTGTTGACCACCTTGACCTTTGGGGTGTGTTTAGCTAGTTCTGTTGCACCCTTTTGAAGCCTATTTACACCCCTTCAAGTGACTTTAGGCCTCACCCCATCATCCACCATTGGAGGACCTCCCCACACATGTCAAGGCTAAAAAAATCCTGGAAAACCTTAGATTGCCCATTACCTAATTGCTAATCCAATTAGGACTTTAACCCCTCACTAATCCTCCCTTTCTCTATAAATAGAGAGCCACCCTTCTTGCTTAAGGGTTGAGAATTTTGGCCTAAGAGAGAAAGAGCTTGAAGTGAGAAGATCTTTCTCCCTTTGGTGCACACTTCTCATACAAATTTCAGAATTCTAAAACCTCCTTTGAGTGATATTTTTCACCTTAGATCCCTTAGTTTAGGTATATGCTACTCATTCACCTTCCCTCTCTACTTCTTAGTTAGCAAGCCTTAGAGGTTAGAACCCCTCTTTCCACCATACAAGCCTCAAAAAGCTCATCAAAAGCAAGCCAAGCAAGGCTCTCCTACGGTGCTACAAGGGCCCGAGGGCTCCAACTCTCCCCTTTCTTCTCCTATCTCTTTCTAGCTCCCTCCATCCTCCCATTTGTGCCGTTATGCCACCGATTTTTTGGTAGGAATGGAGGGGCACAAATAGGATTCTAAGCCCTTTTGGGCAAGAGGAAGCTATTTTCTTTTCTTTCACTTCATTTTATTTTTGGCCATTAGTAGAGACCGCGTTAAGCGGGTTGATCGGGTGCCTAACACCTTCCCGATCGATAACCGAAGCCCCTACCCAAGAGCCTTTTGTGTAGACCGGATTCAGAGTCATATTTTTAGCACTTCGGTTCTCATAAAAATAAACTAGGTATCTCGGGACATCGAAAGCTCTGGGTGGCAACTCTATATTTTTCATTAGAGAGCCCATCGTCGCGATGAGATCGTCTCGATTCTCACGGTTGCACAGATGGCGACTCTGCTGGGGAGTAGCTAGTAGAGCTTCCCCTTGAACTTGGCCCATTTATTTTTTATTTTTACTAATCTTTTATTGCTATTTTTTAGTGCATTTTTTAACTTTTTCTTTTACTCACCCCTCTGATTACGTCATTTTACTTACCCCTACGTTTCGGCTTTAAATTTCAGCAATCTTTGCCTAGTCACTTGATTGGCACCTTTTTACTTACCCCTACGTTTCGGCTTTAAATTTCAGCAATTTTTGCCTAGTCACTTGACTGGCACCTTTCTTGCTTACCTACGTTTCGGCTTTAAATTTCAGTAATTTTTACCTAGTCACTTGACTGGCATCTTTTTTACTTACCCCTATATTTCGGCTTTAAATTTCAGTAATTTTTGCCTAGTCACTTGACTGGCACCTTTCTTACTTACCTTTACGATGCGGTTTTAAATTTCAGCACTTTATATTTTCTGCCTAGTTGCTTGACTGGCCCCGTCATTTTTTCCTTATTTCTTGTCATATCCTAACAGTGGACACCGGTCCGTAGTGGTGGCACGGGATAATCACTCCCGGTCTTTGAACTAAAGAAAACTTCCAAAAAAAGAGAAAAGCTTTGAAAAAATTAAAATTGAACCAAGTTAGGGAGCTTAATTAATTTGTTTTTATGGGGTAGATTTTCAAAGGATTGGGTTTAGGCACACATACAACTACCTGAGTCTTAGTATGGCGGTAGCCCCTAGTGGTGATGATCCAGAAAAGTCCCAGCCCACCTAGTATCTGAGAAAGTGCTTGTGCTGGAGGTATATCGGGTGGGTTCCCATTCCGAAGCTTAAAACCCTTGGGGAGCGCGTTAGCGAGTTATACCGGACTCAAACCCTTTAGGTGCGGTGAGGAGAGAATCGATCACTAAAAAATAGCTCAGTTCCTGGAAGCCTAGCTTCCACAAAAAACCAAAAAAGAGACTCATTTCGGGTGTTGGTGGCTGCTGTCAAACATTCTGGTGCAGCAGATTTTGTATGGCGCATATATTAGTTGCGCTAGTGCAAAAAATTGGAAATTATAATTGGCGCAACTAATAGTTGTGCCGGCTTCAAAATCCACCTTTTTTTACCTTGGCGCAATTAATAGTTGCACCAGTGTAAAAATAGTGCCCTGCAACCTATTAGTTGCGCCGGCTTTAAAATCCACCTTTTTTTACCTTGGCGCAACTAATAGTTGCGCCAGTGTAAAAATAGTGCCCTGCAACCTGGGCGCAGGTATTAGTTGCGCCAGGTCTGTGTAACAGCACCTTAGCTTGAATCTGTGGCCTTCTTCACCTCCCGAGTCCCCCGATCAGTGTGCTTAGTACCTTGTTTAGGCCCCGCCATCTCCGACACCCAATATGCCCCAGCCGATCAAAAGAGGGCAACTTCTTTTTGGCTCATTCCGAGGGATCAGGTTGTTTGCCTCGATTTTCGTGCCTTCAATAGATCGAAGGTTCTCCTTCGATTCTTTTGAAGTGCATTGGAGTCGTCGCCATAAATTAAGGTACGAGAGCCACTTGAAAAGGGAATTCCAAGGCTTCGGAACCTTTATTTTTTAAAACTTTTTCAAAAAATTCAAAAAACATATATATAATCAAAACCCAAAGAGAAATAGATAGTTTGTGGTGCCAGCACAACGACATCATCTTGCCCTCCGCTGTCTCGTAGGGGAAGGAGGAAATATTTTTGAGCCTTATCCAAGGCACCCTTACCCGACCCGCTCCTGAAGAATGTTGTGGGTAGTGGACCCGGCTTACGCCGATCCTGACTCACCCCCGCCACATTCTCCAACCCACTTCCATTCGGGAGAAGTCTTTTCCACCATCCCCCTCCCCAACCCCCTTTTACCGTTACCGGCCCATTTGGCGCCCCCATTTTCCCAACCACTACCTCCCAAAATATCCAAAATCCACCCCCCCCATTCTCCATCTTTTGCCCAAGCCATGCCCATGCCAAGTCCAACTCATCTCCCATCCACATCCATACAAAACCTAAACCCATTTTCCCAATCCACATCCATGCCCCACTTCCCATCATCCCCCTATAGACCCGATCCACCCACATTCACATACACCACTTCCACCCTATCCAACCCCCCCCCCCAAAATCCTCCATCCATCTGGGTCATGTCCATTTTTATCGGGGTCATGCCCAACTTTCCTCATCTCTCCTCATCATGCCCCCCATCATCCCAAAACATATCCAATACATCCCCTCATCTACCCCATACCCCCCCACCTACTATGGCCATGCCCGATTATACCGGGGCCATACCCAATTTTTCCACCACCTCCATCCCATCTATACCCCATCACCCCTTAATCTCCCATCTCCATCCAACCCTTTCTCCATGACCATGATGGAGGAGAGGTTCCAAGCCTATTCCATGTGGAAGGCTTCTCAAAACACCCCCTCTCCTCCACACCCCATGAACCCATCCCATACCCTAGCCAATCTCCATGCCTCACTCCCCCATGACCCCCATCAACCCCCATTACCCACTTACCCCAAGGCCCTATGGCCCAATTTCTAAACTCCCACATACCCCAAGGCCCATTGGCCCAAACCCCCTTTTTTCACATATTTCAGGACCCCATGACCCAATACCCCACCACCCAAGCCTACCCAGGGCCCATGGCCCAGACCCACCAAAGGCCCATGGCCCAAACACATCAAGGCCCACTGGGCCATACCCACCAAGGGCCCATGGGCCAAACCTACATAGGGCCCATGGCCTAGACCCACCAAGGGATCATGGCCCAAAACCATCAAGGCCCATTGGGTCAGACCCATCAAGGGCCCATGACCCATACCGACCCATGGCCCACTAGCCCACACCCACCAAGGGTCCATGGCCCAAACCTATCAATGGCCTGTGGCCCAAAATGGCCAAGGGTTCATGGCCCAAACCCAAACCCCACACTCATACCATCCATAATACCCCCAACATTTAACCCAACCTTCACAGCCGGGTCAAACCCGTGCCATACCTCAAACCCAATTCTCCCATGGGCCCACACCCCAAGGCCATCTCCAAACCTTCCCCCATACCCAATGGCCCTATCAGGCCCCACCTCAAAACCAAATTCCCATCACCCAACAAACCTTTCCTCACCCCCAATGGGCTCACCCAACCCCTACTCATGTTATTCCCATCCAACCCATGCAACAACAACAGGAGAATCCCGCCCTCACTGTACATTATGCCGACCAGCTGTATGAAGAGGATGAGATTAGGAATAGCGGGGCCTATGCTGGGGCTTTGACCGGCCTCAACACTCCTCCCATAATTGCCCACCCCCTGGTGGCCCAGAGTGAAGTTCAACTGACGGCCGAGAAAGCGACCCCTGTATCAAAAGAGTCGGAACAGCTGAAAGAACAGTTAGACAAAATACAAAAGTAGCTGATGAAAATGGGTGGTGCTGAAATCCACGCCACAGACTTCACAGACATATGTCTGTTCGCTGAGGTCCCCCTGCCCCCCAAATTTAAAATGCCAGCCTTCGACAAATATAATAATGGCACTAGCAATCCTATTGTGCACCTGAAGTCCTACTGTGGGGACATGTGCCAATACGGGGAGGACGAAAGACTACTAATAAAAGTCTTTCAAAAGAGTCTGACCGGTCTGGCTTTGAGATGGTTCACATCATTAAAGCCATCCATGATGAAAACATGGAGGGACTTGACGCACCTCTTTCAAGAACAGTATGTCTACAATATAGACATCGAGCCGTGTAAGTCCGACTTGGCCCATTTAAAGCAGAACCAGAACGAGACCTTAAGCGACTACTTTGGGCGATGGAGAGCATTGGCAGCTCAGGTCAAGAATAGAATACCTGATGATGAACAGATAGAGATGATTTCAAAGAATACCGCCGATTGATTTGAACTTTTGGTATATCGGGCCAGACCAACTTCTTGATCTGGTGAGAAATGCTAACCGATGCGAGGACGCCATCAAGGAGGGGTGTCTGAAAAAGAATATGCCGAGTGGATCCAGTGGGGTTAGAAGATTTTTAGAGCAAAGGAACGAGAAGAGAACAGGGGGCGATGTCCAGAACATAGTCAATACCCGGCCCAATAATAATACAATCCCGTTTCAATTTCAGGCTGCCTCACTAGCACCCGTTAGGCCTGAGCAGACGCAAAGAATGGGGAATAGGCAAGGAATGCAAATGACCCCGGAACAGAGGAGAGCCTGCTACGACCAAGTCTTCACACCTCTGGGGCAATCATTGAGTGTACTATTGCCCTTATTAGTAGAAAAGGGATTAGTGGCTATCCGCAAACCACAACCTCTTCCTCACTCGATCCCAAGGAACTATGACCCAAATACCTACTGTAATTTTCATCAGAGTTCAGGTCACCCTATTGATCGCTGCTTCCCATTGAAGCACGCCATCCAGGATTTGATTGATGTCAGGAAAATCATTCCCCTTGCACCCTCTCAGCATACTAATATTCATCAAGTGCCACTATCCCCACATCCCACCGGAGGAGCAAGTCCCAGACCCACCGTCGGAATGACAGAAGACGAGGAGGAGTTTGAATTTGACCCATCTGATTATATCAATGATCGGGAGAATTATGTGGCACCATTGCCGAGGAATGATGAAGAAAGGAATGTTGGGGTAATTGAACCCCTCAATTTGTCTGAATATTTCCCCAACCCAACCCTGCAATTTGAACCCTTGGATCTCCGGGCATACTTTCCGTCCACCACACCCGTCAATTATATAAATATCAATGCATATCAATCATACACCACAACCCCCATCAATTACCCTATAAGCCCCTAGGCCCCCAATACTGCACCTGCACCCGCTAGTTATCAATGGCCTGCGCCCGTCCCATTTCAACTACCACCATACACCACAGCCCCCATCGACACCTTTGCCACCAGTGTTCCCAATCCAACACCAGACCCATCGCTTATCAATGGACCCCATCACCCCCCAGTTCACACCGCAACTCCACCACCCCGATCAATTACCTAACGGCCCATCAGACCCCCCATTTGCTGCCAGCACCCACTAGCTATCAATGGCCTACTTTTACCTCCTTCCCTCCAATGCCACCACCCTTAAGCTTCACCATCCCCATTTGGCCCAATCTTTCCACCCAATCCGCTGCCATCGTGGTGAATCAAGTATTGCCCACAGCTCCTGAGCCGACAGTACAAGTACCTCAAGAACCGACAATCATACATTTCTAGCTCTCGGGACCCACATATGATCCTCATGAGGTTTCGCTAAGCTATGAACAAATAGATGTCAATGCAGCGAGAGAGAAGGGGCGAGAGATTTTGTTACTGTGTTAGGAGGATATCAAAATAGCTGTACCAAAGAACAAAGACAGGCCCAACCCGAAGGAAAGAAAGACAATGCGGTGAACCCCTTCGAGAAGATGAGTCGAGAACATATACTGGAGACTCAGCTGATAAGAATGCCTGCCCATATCACTGTATGGGATCTGTTGATGACATCCCTGCTCCATTTTCAAGCATTAATGGGGGCGTTAAAAAATGTGCATGTATCACTTCAAGTTAGCCCGGATGAAGTCAGGCAGATAATTGGTCAAGTGATGGCTCCAAATGCCATTTCATTTCCTGATGCCGATTTACCTGAGGAAGGAGGAAGTCACTCAAAATCTTTAAATATAATCGTTGAGTCCGGAAATATGATTATCCCCTTGGTACTAATTGATAATGGGTCTGTATTGAATATATGCCCGTTAAGAACTGCCACCAAGAACGGGGTTGATCCGTGCATGCTAAGGCCCACCAGAACCAGGGCCCGAGGTTTTGATATCACACGAAGAAAGATAATGGGAGAAGTTGACCTTGAGCTGTTAATTGGGCCAATGACCTTCTCCATAATATTTCAGGTAATGGACATCAAATCCTTATTTAATCTGCTGTTAGGGCACCCGTGGCTACATGAAGTTAGAGCCAGACCTTCCACATTGTACCAGAAACTCAAATTTGCATCTGGGCATAAGATTATCACAATCATCGGAGAGGTGCACAGTGAGAAAGAGAAGGCCACTAACAGCGTGGAGAAACCCAATATGCTGGATGTACCACACACTGCTGAGGACATCGACCTCCACAGTTTTGAGTACGAAGTGTCGGCAATACTCCCGGAGCCCATCGAGGGCATCATGCCTAAAACAGGAGGCGTTATGGTAGCGGTAGTGGCAATGCTTCAAAAGTGAGGTTATCAGAAAGGAAGGGGTCTGAGACCCAGATTACAAGGAAGAAAAGAGCCAATTGTCGCTAAGGGACAAAAGGTAAGATTCAGGCTAGGATACAAGCCCACAGAGCAAGAGGTTCGAGAGGCCAAAGAGAAAGCCAGGGTCGCCGCAGCAGCAAGAGCTCGAGGAATCAACATAGAAGAGAAACCTTGCCCTAGGCCGCACATCAGGGATTCCTTCATCAGTGCAGGGGTCTTAAAGATCGATCGAAATGGGGCAACCCATTTGACCCTACACAAACCCACAGCCCCAATCCATCCCACCAATCCCCAGATCTCCCTTCCCAACTTGGAGATAGATTTGGCCACGTTGTCCCTTTTTGAGGAACGACGGTTGGTACCTGAACAAACCCCCCCTGTGGTGAATCACCACAAAATCGAGTTATCGTTTGAGGACATGATCTCAGATAAAATGGGGATCAATTTGATGGAGGCTGACTCCAATGAGCCATATCAGTCAGCACCCTCCATCCCAACAGGTAAAGAAGCGGCCCCTCAAGTACGCAACTGGGCATCTTTGCCCCAAACCCTGGAAGCGGAGAGTGGCCTAACATTTGGCACCCGTTTCCCAAAAAAAAACAACCTATAAAAAGTGAGAGAAGCCCTTGGCAAACAATACCTTGTGTATATAGCAACCCGCCTTGCCAAGGGCCCGTCTCCGAAGAAAATAAAAATCTCAAAAACATAGAAAAAATATAAAATCTCAAAAACATGGAAAAAATATAAAATCTCAAAAACATGAAAAAAATATAAAATCTCAAAAACATTGAAAAAATCCAAAGTCCAAAAATAGTCATTTAAAATTCTAGAAAATGTCCCACAAAAGGATGCCATATTCAAAATGCCCGTCCCACGTGAAATCGACCCCTTCCCTGTAGAAATATAAGAAGAGGTAGGGATCACGAGTCTAGATGTGGATGTCCCCTTCGAGGAACTCCCCAATGAGCTCCTTGATCGATTTGCCGACTTTGAGTATGACCCTACCCCCATTGTCGAAGAGACCGAAGACGTCAATCTAGGAACTAAGGAGGTTCCTAGGATAACCAAAATCGGAACGTCACTATCTCCTGAGGAAAGAAAAAGCATGATCGACTTCTTTCAGTCATACTAAGACGTTTTTGCCTAGTCGTACGAGGACATGCCTGGTCTGGATACTGATTTGGTTGAGCATGAGTTGCCCCTCTACCCTGATATGAAGCCAGTCAAGCAGAAGCTCCGACTTGAATGGATGCTGAAAGTCAAAGATGAGGTCATCAAGCAATACGATGCAGGGTTTCTCATGGTATCTAAATACCCGCAATGGCTAGCCAATATCGTACCTGTGCCAAAGAACGATGGAAAGGTCCGCATGTGTATCAATTTCTGCAATTTGAACAAAGCGAGCCCAAAGGACGATTTCCTATTACCACACATCGACATCTTGGTTGATAACACAACTAAGCACGAGATGCTTTCTTTTATGGATGGATTCTCAAGATACAATCAGATCAAAATGGTAAAGGTTGATCGCGAGAAGACAACGTTCATTACCCCCTGGGGAACCTTTTGCTATTAAGTCATGCCATTTGGGCTGAAGAATGCCGGTGCAACGTACCAGAGAGCTATGACTGTACTATTTCATGACATGATGCACCGAGAGATTGAAGTATATGTCGATGATATGACAGCTAAATCACCAGAGCAAAGCGACCATCTAGTAAACCTTCAGAAGCTGTTTGAAAGGCTGAGGAAGTATCGACTATGACTGAATCCACAGAAGTGCGCATTTGGTGCTATGTCAGGGAAACTTCTAGGGTTCATCATCAGCAGGAGGGGGATCGAGGTTGACCCAATCAAAGTCAAAGCTATCACTAAAATGCCACTGCCGTCAATTGAGAAAGAGGTTAGAGGGTTTCTGGGTAGAATACAGTATATCAGTTGGTTCATTGCACAGCTAACTCCAATCTGCACGTTGATCTTTAAGTTACTAAGGAAGAATTCACCTGTTGAATGCAACGACGATTGTCAGGCAGCGTTCGAAAAAATCAAAAGCTACCTCCTTAATCCACCTGTTTTGGTACCACCTGAGCTAGGGAGACCACTCTTGATGTATCTCTCCACGACGAAAGTTTCGATGGGATTAGTCTTGGGGCAGCACGATGAAACGAGAAGAAGAGAGCAGGCTATTTACTATTTGAGCAAGAAGTTTACTGATTATGAAGCGCGCTACTCTCATCTGGAGAAAGCATGTCTGGCTCTTGTATGGGCTACTCAAAGGCTCCGCCTCTACTTGCTATCTCAGGCCGTTCTGCTCTTGGCCGGAATGGACCCATTGAAATACTTATTTGAAAAGCTAGCTCTCACTGGACGAATCGCACGATGGTAACTTTTATTATCTGAATTCGACATCACATACATCACTCAGAAGTCGATCAAGGGGCAGGCACTTGCTGATCATCTTGCTGACAATCCTTTACCTGATTATGAGCCTTTGAGAACTGAGTTCCCCGATGAGGACATCCTGTTCATGACAGAAGACGATACAAAAGAAGTAGAAGAATCATGGGTAACGCACTTTGACGGGGCAGCAAATGTCGAGGGCCAAGGAGCTGGCGTTATCCTAATTTCACCAAAAGGATCCCATGTACCGGTCTCTATCAAGCTCAACTTCCCTTGCACTAACAATATGGCTGAGTACGAAGCTTGTGCCGCTGGTCTACATGCAGCTCTCGAACTAAATGTAACTCACCTTCGAGTATGTGGTGATTCACAGTTAATCATATGTCAGACGAATGGTGACTGAAAGACGAAAGACAAGAAACTGATCCCCTATCATGAATACCTCGAGGATCTGATAGCTTGCTTTCAAGATGTGACTTTCTCATACGTCTCCCGGATAAGGAATCTCTTTGCTAACACATTAGCAACTTTGGCGTCAATGATTGAAATCCCTTATGGTGTTGAGATGAAGCCGATCATGATCGAGCAGAGGAATGAGCCGGCCTTCTACCTCCAGATTGAGGAACCTATAAAGCCTGATGATGAGCCACCTTGGTTCTCAGATATCAAGAATTTCCCCGAGACCCTAACTTTCCCGGAGGGTACATCCAAGACAGACCGACGAACCATTCAACGTTTAGCGGCAGGTTACGTCATTTGCCGGGAATGCCTCTACAAGCGATCATACAATAACATCTTACTTAGGTGCCTCACTGAAAGTGAAGCGGTCAATATTATGAAAGAAATCCATGAGGGAGTATGCAGAGCCCACGTCAGTGGTCACATGCTCGCTAAGAAAATCCTACGGCAGGGATACTTTTGGACCTCCATGGAATTGGATTGTTGCAAGCATGTTCAAAAATGCTACAAGTGTCAAGAACACTCTAGTCTGATACACGCTCCTGCCATTGATCTTCATTGCATGACCACTCCTTGGCCATTTGCTACTTGAGGCCTTGACATTGTCGGAATGATTAATCCGAAAGCACCAAACGGACATTGGTTCATCCTTGTCGCCATTGAATACTTCACCAAGTGGGTAGAAGCGGCGTCATATGCCAACATCGCTGCTAGTCACGTTGAGATGTTTCTCAAGAACAATATTGTGTGTCAATTTGGAGTACCCAAAGATATCATCATGGACAACGACATAAACTTTGCAAATAAGCACATCTGAGACTTCTGCGAGCAATACAAGATCAAGCACCATCGCTCATCCCCTTATCGGCCTCAAACTAATGGAGCCGTGAAAGCCGCTAACAAGACAGTCGTCCGCATCCTTGAGAAAATGGTCGTCACTTATCGAGATTTGAGTGAAATGCTGCCATTTGCTTTATGAACCTACCGAACATCGATCCGTACCGCTACAGGGGCAACACCATTCTCCCTTGTGTATGGAACCGAGGCCGTCCTCTCGATAGAGGTTGAAGTACCCTCGCTTCGAATCCTCATGGAATCAGGCTTATCCAAAGCAGAAAGAGAGAGATCCCGCTTTGAACAGTTAAACTTATTGGACGAGAAGAGACTCCTAGCCTTGTATCACACTCAGGTTTATTAGGGGCAAATCGCACGCGCTTATAATAAACGTGTCCGCGGTCAAGATCTAAAGGTAGGAGACACTGTGTTGAACAAGATCTTCCCATCCCTCCATGCTGATCCGAGAGAAAAGTTTAAACCGAACTGGGAAGGACCTTACGTCATTCGAGAAGTATTGCCGAGATACGCCATCCGCCTCGCCACCATGGATGGAGATCATCTTCCTGAGCCCATCAACGCTGGATACGTCCGATGGCCGATGGCTCTACTCTTAGTCTATCGTGATAAGGTAAGTATTGATGAAACAGATATGTGACTGCTTAAGAACCACCCAAAAGAGGCCATCATTCCAAACACAGTAGCCAGAAAGCATCCCTAAAAATGACGATATCCTTTGCTACCCCATTTGACCCTGGGCCTTTTTTCTTTCAATAACTCCTTTCCCAAAAAATTGTGTGTATGTACATTCAAAAAAGAGAAGTGAAATTACCATCAAAATCCAAAAAGCAAACCCCCCCCCCCCCAAATAAAAAAAGAGGATTGCCTGAAATAAAAAAAAAAGAACAAAAATCATGGGGCATGTACAGTAAGATCCTCAAGGAAGAAAGTATGTTGAGAAAACTGAAGCCATATCAAAGATACTTTTCTATCCCAGCATACCTTCAAATCCTAACCTGACCCATGGCCAAAGCCCTCTTTTTAGGTTCACAAGCAGTCATAGGATCTGTTAAAGTCAACACAAGCCGAGTTGTGAGACGACACCTGAACCCCACCTAGTCGGCTATGATGGAATCAACGTCTATGTCGTGGCTGTTGAAAAAAGGAAATAAAAAAAATAAAAACTAATAATAAAATAAAAAATACAAGCTCAAAGCAAGATGGATGTGGTGAAAACCTGAAAGGACGCTACGGGTAAAAACAACGAGTTTGTGCGGACCAGGTGAAAATTCGAAGGGGCGCTTGGGGTAAGAGAGCTAAACCCATGGACGTGGTGAAAACCTGAAAGGGCGCCACGGGTAAAAAAGGAGATAAATAAATTTTAAAAAAAAAGAGAGAAAAAATTGAAAAAGAAAGGTTTGGACTGATTGAGAAGATTGATATTTGCGGAACCCTTTTGTTACTCTTCCTGTACCCTCTTGTCCGACTTGGCCGCTCATGCTAGTTCGAATCGGGTCCCGACCAAAATTGTCTTTGTGAAATCCGCACCGCCAAACGTATGACTTGAGGCAAGGAGAAAGGTTTAACTCAATCCAAAGGGATCGACGTTCCGGCCTTTGTAAAATCTAGAAACTCGCTCAGGTCTGACTGCATGAAAGAGTTCGACTATGCTCAAAATGGGACCCGTTACTCCGTCTCACTATCAAGGCATCAAAAAAAAAGAAAAGAGAAGAAAAGCTAAAAACAAAAAATCAAGAAAAATCCAAACACCAAAAAATGTGTATACATTTCTACTCATTTTCATGAACAAATTTCCAGCATCATATTTCAATCTCAAAAATAAAGAAAAATAATAAAAAATCTCTAAAAACAAAAATCCAAAAAATATCTTGAAAATAAAAAAGTGTAGACAGAAATCTACTTTTTTTTCTATTGTTTAGGATGCATTTTCTTTATATGTATAAACAAAAAAGGGATTGACGTTTTCTTGAGAATGTGTCGGAACATCACACGGTCCAAAGCCTCGAAGCGGGCAACTTCTCAGCGATGGACAAATCAGATAAAGCATCTCACCACCGACGTCAGGTCTAAAAAAAAAAAAATGAAAATCATTTTGAAAAGAAAAAGAAAAAGAAATCTATGTTTTCATGCTACGCATAGCTACACACATGCGTGTTTTGATGCGATAAAATGTCAATATTTTATCGACAACGCAACTATGCAAAATTAATGTCCTAGGTCAAAGGTTCACCTTGGATCCATGGATCCTACTTCAAAGTAGGAGCAATGGTGTCAGTCCTGATCAAACAGTCAATGTTTCGATCGAGTCGACTCCACTGCTAAATTTTTGTAATGAGCGCTATGTTTTGGATTCATGTGAATTTAAGTGTCTTAAGCTTCTGATTCTCCGTTGGAAAAGGTCAATCGCTGGTTGAAACCAACCTGTTAGGAATGAGATTACGTATCAATCAAACTATGTGCAACCATGCATTCTGCGAAGGGTTCATTTCCTTTTTATTTTCTGCAGGCTTAAAACCTGTGCGGGCAGCGGTATCCCTATAAAGTGTACGCCATGCGTCTGGGTATCCGTATGATGGTCGTTTGTCTCCGTAAATTATACCCGAGTGGGTCCGGGTTGGGGCTTCCATCGCCTTTGTTGTTGCTTATTGCCCCCGATGGGTGCATGATTATGCATAGTTAATTGATGATTATGATCATTGTCAACAGAGACCAGGATTGGATGCCCCCTTTTGGGAGGTGCCCAATGTCTGGCTAGATCTGTTCAAGGAAGTCAAAACTGGATACTCTAGATCATGCTGAGCTGAGGCATGCATTCAGAAAATGGCACGTACTCCCAAAAAGTATTATGACATCTATTCACTTCGCTCGGGTGGTCATGATAAATAAAGTTTGGGATCGATGGGTTCGCCCAAAGATCTCGACCTGCTTTCAGCAGGGGCACCCACGAATAATCCAATGAGGTCGTCAAATGCCTTGTAGGATTGGACGCAAACTGTGGAGCCTTGTGTATGTTTACTTCACGCCTATCTTTGAATGTGGGTCGATCACTCCTCTTACTTACGAAACTGTTGTATTCAGAATAAATCTCGAACATCAATCACCTTCAAATCATCTCGAGAAGCAGACATTTTTCTCGACTAACGGGCTTTCACAACTCGAGAGAATGTTTTTCCCAGCTATTGGGCTTTCGCAACTCATTCCACCTCGGTTATGCCCAGTAATGTCGCTAAGCACTTGGGAATCAATTACTTCGAGAAACGAATGATTAGCCTGACACCCCAAGGCTTTCGTTTTCTCACCATGTTACTCACTTGATGTTTGAAGTTCGTTCTGAATGCAGTGGACCCGTCAGTAATGCCTTGGGCCTCTTCGGATGTCTCTTTTCTTTGGCATACGATCATTAGTGATCGGATACCAAAGAGGGGCATCTGTAGACACCCAAATTTGGCCCAAGGCCCGATCGAAACGCATTTCGAGAGAGGCTCATTTTTGAGCTTTTGATGGCATGTATGGAACCCTTAGGAATCACCCTAAACCCTTAGGAATCACCTTAGATCCCTTAGGAACCTATCTCAAACCTTTAGAAACCAGCCCCGATCCTTAGAACCCATTCCAAACCCTAAACCTAACCTTCCCGGGCAATGGATAAAGAGTGGTATACCAGGACTACCTGAGGTCTTTTACTAATATCAAATCATATACCATTGGAAAGAGGACTTCTCCATCTTTCCAATGAGCTAAGAATCACCTTAATCGCAGTAGTATATCAAAAGTTATGACCATTTGAAAATCAGACTTTTTTGGAGGGATTTTTGCTTGGTGCAACTAATAGTTGTGCCAGGTCTTTTTCCCCCAGAAATGGCCTGGCGCAACTAATAGTTATGCCAGGTATAAATGGATCCCCCCACCCCTCGCAAGGCTAACTTCCAGGCTACTGTTTATCATTGTTTTACTGTACATTTGCCTGGCGCAACTATTAGTTGTGCCAGGCATATGAACAGTAACTATTGGATTTTGCCCTGAAAATCGTGATTGGGGTTTGACTTGTTGACCACCTCGACCTTTGGGGTATGTTTAGCTAGTTCTGTTGCACCCTTTTAAAGCCTATTTGCACTTTCAAGTGACTTAAGGCCTCACCCCATCATCCACCATTGGAGGACCTCCCCACACATGTCTAGGCTCCAAAAACCCTAGGAAATCTTAGATTGCCGATTACCTAATTGCTAATCCAATTAGGACTTTAACCCCTCACTAATCCTCCCTTTCTCTATAAATAGAGAGCCACCCCTCTTGCTTAAGGGTTGAGAATTTTAGCCTAAGAGATAAAGAGCTTGAAGTGAGAAGATCTTTCTCCCTTTGGTGCACACTTCCCATACAAATTCCAGAATTCTAAAACCTCCTTTGAGTGATATTTTTCACCTTTGATCCCTTAGTTTAGGTATATGCTTCCCATTCACCTTCCCTCTCTACCTCTTAGTTAGCAAGCCTTAGAGGTTAGAACCCCTCTTTCCACCATACAGGCCTCCAAAAGCTCATCAAAAGCAAGCCAAGCAAGGCTCTCCTACGGTGCTGCAAGGGCTCGAGGGCTCCGACTCTCCCCTTTCTTCTCCTATCTCTTTCTAGCTCCCTCCATCCTCCCATTTGTGCCGTTACGCCGCTGATTTTTTGGTAGGAACGGAGGGGCACAAATAGGATTCTAAGCCCTTTTGGGCAAGAGGAAGCTATTTTCTTTTCTTTCACTTCATTTTATTTTTGTCCATTAGTAGAGACCGCGTTAAGCGGGTTGATCAGGTGCCTAACACCTTCCCGATCGATAACCGAAGCCCCTACCCAAGAGCCTTTAGTGTGGACCGGATTCAGAGTCATATTTTAGAACTTCTGTACTCATAAAAATGAACTAGGTATCTCGGGATACCGAATGCTCCGGGTGGCGACTCTGTATTTTTCGTTAGAGAGCACATTGAAGCGACGGGATCGTCTCGATTCCCACGGTTTCACAGACTCTTTTTTTTAGTTACCTCTTGCGTCTACTTTTGCTTTTTAGTTGCTTTAGTGCCATCGACCGTCATTGGGACTTGGATGCTTCCTGAGCTGGCCTGGTGATAGTTGAAGGTTGCTTCATATCTGCACATGTGAGAGTAATGCTGTCAGTAATTTTTGTTCTTCCCCTTGCTAGTTGTTAAGGGGGGTAAGTGTCTTAGACCGGAGTTTGGTAGCAAAAGATGGATATGTGCTCTTTTATTTTTTATTTTTTATTTTTTTTTTCTTCTTATTTTTTTGAAATGACAATAATGCAACAGGGAAAGCAAATAGCTAAGATAGAAATAATAATAAAACAATAAAAATAAAAATTCCCCAGTGTAGGAGCGTGGTAGGATTGGCAGTATGGTATCTTCGATAGCACTTTTTGGATGGTAACTTTGTCGTTCCTCATCTTCTTTGTGGACAAGCTAGCACTTCTGATATGATTCTTCTTCTAATCTATAAAAAAAATACCCTAGCATCAAGATGTAATGGAGCTTTTCTGGGTTTCGAGATGTGCACTTTGGGTTTATAAGCAGTCATGAGTATTTGGTGAGTTAGTTTTAAAGAAAAGTTGATCGGTACTGTCATCAAACCGATGAGGTCTCTTTGATTAGGTCAGTTATATACGGGGTCTATCCTAGGGTGGTGGTCATCCTATCCCGTGGTTATTAGGGAGAAGTATGGTATGTATAGTAGGTAATTGCATCAGTCATTATTCATCAGTTTTTCAGTTTCATTTCTAGGAACATCCTGTAAGGCTTTTGATTTATCGTCTGAAGTTAAAATAGAAGAGGTGAGTAGGGCTCAGTGATACGGGAAATAGTTTGTATCTAATGTTTCCTAAAAGGGATAAGTAATAACCTTTTTTCTCAGAGGGGATATGAGATGCCATGATCGAGCTCTTCGTCATGTTCGGTATCATCAAAATCTCATATTCTATGGTTAGCAGGAGTCTGTCCTCTTCTCACCACCTTACGATAACATCTAGTAGTATGAGGATATCAGTGATGCTCTCGCAACTTTTTTATTCACTTTTAGTAATATTAACAGGGATGTCCTCATGGTCTGTTCATGCTTTCCTGAGCTCATTGACTTGTTCATTCGTCGTAATGCTCTCACTCAAAAATTTTGATGTATGTATTCTTGATAGCATCCTGCTAGCGTAAGAATAATGAGTTTTGATTGAACCTAACTTCTTTATTTTTTTTTGCTCTAACCTCTCCTCCAATGGTGAGGGAAGGGAAATGAGGATCGAGTGTTACTTATGCTTTTAAAAGAGGTTATATAGGTCATTAATCCTTTATTCAGATTGCCTGAGTGAGAAAAGGTGGGCAATAAATCGGAGGTCTTATGGTTATTTTGAGAATTGAAAGTGTACGACCAATGAATGGGTCATGACGACTACGGGGGTGATAAGTATAACTATTTAGCCACGAGATGTGACAATCACAGGGCTAAGGGTAATATTTTCTAAGGTACATGGCGTTCCAAGCGCTAGGGAGTTCTTCCCCACTTCGGTTCATCAGTTTGTAGGCATTTCCAGGGTATGCGGCTGTTATGACATAAGGGCCTTTCCAGTTCGATTTCAATTTTCCTTTTAGATGGGCGTGCTTGGAAGGTATAATTTTCTTTAAGACTAATTTCCCAATATTAAAGATTCGTTCAAAGACTTTCTTATCATAAGCCCTGGCTACTCTCCTCTGATATACCTAAGCGTGATCAGCTGCCGTTAGACATGTTTCATGGAGCTACTTTAGCTGCGTGAGTAGGGCAATTCTCCTATTGTCTAAGGATAGCTCATCATCGAGTTAAATCCGTAAAGATGGTACTTATATCTCATATGATAGGACTGCCTCCATCTCGTAGGTAAGTAGGTAGGGAGTTTGGCCAGTGGCCGTACGAATAGAGGTCCTATAGGCCCAGAGTGCTTCTGGTAGTCATTCAGGCCAGTCGGCTCTATTGCTCGTTTCTACTGTGCATTTTAGGATTTGAATCAACATTTTGTTCGTAGCTTCTGCCTGTCCATTACCTTGAGGGTAGAATAGTGATGAGTGACGTAGATCGATGCCGTACTTCTTGCATAACTTCTTCGTCTTCTCCTCGATGAACTGTGGTCTGTTGTCAGTGACAAACATCCTGGGTACTCCAAACTTGGTGATGATATTTCTAACGATAAACTTTACTAGTATTGAAGTGGTGATTCTGATATAGGATTCAGCTTCTGCTCATTTGGTATAGTATTTGGTCGCTATAAGTATGAATGCGTGGTTGTGAGTGTTCCCAATGGTGTCTGTGAAAGGTCCAATGACATCGAAGGCCCACATCGAAAACAGCCATGGCGAGATCATAGTATTCAATGCAACTGATGGAGCTTTGACAAGTGCGACATGTTCTTGGCATTGCTTACAGGATTGGACGTAGAGGTGATAATCTCTAATCATTGTCGGCCAGAAGTAGCCTTGTCGTGTAACTTGATCAGCGAGTCTCTGTCTACCGAAGTGGGCGTCGCAAGCACTAGTGTGTGCTTCTGGAATGATGTATTATTCTTTGACAGTTGTGATGCATCATAGTAATACTTATTTAGTGAAGACCTCTTTGTATAATGTTTCACCAAGTATGCAGAATTGGGCTCATCATTTTCTTATAGTCTTCTGTTCGATCTTCGTGGCATATGGAGGGACGTGTTGATGTTTCAAGAAATTTCAGATGTCGAAATACCACGGTTGTCCATCGTTGGTCGGTGATTTTTCAAATATGAATATAGCGACTCCGATTTCTGTCTTGATGTGCTTTTTCGGGGTGATCGCTTCTTTTGATCCTGTACTTGTGGGGGGGATAGGTAATTCTCTTTTGACGGTCCATGCAATCTCGTGGGTGGGTACTGTTAGCTTTTCACTGAAGAAGGTCTTGGTATTTTTCCTGATGGGTATTTGGATGACAGAGGCTAGCGTGACTAAGGAATTTGTGAGCTCATTTTTTAATCTAGGGATGTGCGTGAAAGAGATTTTTTCAAATTTCTTTACTAAATATTGAGCGGTTTCTAGGTATGCCATTAGTCTCATTTCCTTAGTTTTCCATTCTCCTATAACTTATGAAATTACTAGTTTGAAATCACCGATGGTTTTTGACTGTTTAACACCTAATTATAGTGCTTCTCGTAGTCCAGCTATAAAGGCTTCATATTCTGTGACATTGTTAGTGATAGGGAAATCTAGTTGAAAAGCCTTAGGTATGACAACTCCTTCTGGGCTTAGGAGGACTATCCCGATGCCTTTTCCTTTGTGATTTAGAGCGTTGTCAAAATAAAGGATCCATGAGGTCTTATCAGGTTCTTCGTTATAAATCGTGAATAGGTCCTCATCGGGAAAATCCGCATGCACGGGCTCATCACTCGACAGTGGGAGATCTGCGAGGTAATCGACGACCACTTGCCCTTTGATCTATTTCTGCGTGACGTAAGTGATTTCAAATTCTTACAGGAGCATATGCCAGCGAGCAATCTTTCCTGATGTTGCGAGCTTTTCAAATATATACTTCAGAGGGTCGTTCGGGCTAGTACTAGTATTTTATGTGCTCTGAAGTAGTGTCGTAATTTGATAGAGGCCCACACCAATGTGAGACAGGTCTTCTCTATTGATGTATATTTTCGTTCATATTCGACCATCGTCCTACTGAGGTAGTAGATAGCCTTCTCTCTCTTACTGTCTTTTTCATATTGTCTCAAAATTACTCACATTGCTTTGTCGTTTGCTGAGAGGTATAGAATTAGGGGTATTCTGGGGACTGATGGCGATAGGATTGGTGGGTTAAGGAGGTACTTCTTGATGTTGTCAAAGGCTTGCTGACACTGATCATCCCATTTGTACTCAGTTCCTCCTTTAAGTAGTCTGTAGAAAGGATTGCATCTGTCCGAATGTTGGGAGATAAATCTTCTGATGAATTGTAATCTTCCTATCAAGCCTCATAACTCTTTGATTTTACTAGGAGGTGGCATTTCGAGGATGGCTCTGACTTTTACAAGGTCAACTTCGATCCCTCGCTTGCTAACTATGAAACCAAGTAATTTTCTAGAAGTGACCCCGAAGACATATTTTTTTGGGTTCATTTTTAGTTGGTATTTCTTAGCTCTTTATAACATTAGTCGGAGTGCTTCAACATGTCCTACTCGTGTTTGAGATTTCACTAATATGTCATCGACATAGACTTCTACACACTTATACATCATGTCATGAAAGATAGCCATCATGGTGCGTTAATACGTGGCTCCTGCGTTCTTGAGCTCAAAAGGCATAACGATGTAATGGTATGTTCCCCATGGTGTGGTGAAGGAAGTCTTCTCTTGGTCAGACTCTGCTAATTTGATCTGATTATATTCAGAGAAACCGTCCATAAAGGATAGCATCTCATGTCCAGTGGTGTTGTCGACTAGAGTTTCAATGTGTGGAAGTGGGAAGTCATCTTTTGAGTATGCCTGGTTGAGGTTTCAGAAGTCGTTGCAAACTCGTACTCTACTGTCTTTCTTGGCGATATGTACTATGTTGGCGACCCACTTAGGGTAAAGAATGACTGATAAATTTAGCTTTGTGTAACTTATCGACTTCCTCTTTAACTTAGAGGGCGGTTCGTGGGTGCATCCTGCGGAGTTTCTGCTTAACAGGCTTTGCATCGGGTTCTAAGACGAGGCGATGTTCTACTAAACTTGGGTCTAAACTGGGCATGTCCTCATAAGACCATGCAAAGGAATCTAGGTGTTCTTATAGGACTTGTGCAATTTATTGGCGTTCCTTGGAGTTGAGCATTGCGCTAATCAGTAGCTTCTTGGGTTTCTCTTCAGTGCCAAAGTTAATTTCTTCTATGGATTCTGTGGCAGCTTGGGTTTGCTCATCGAAATGCCTGATAATCTGTTGGAAGTCCAGTGCCTCCTCGACAACTGGTGTTCTTTCTTCATCCTCGGTCAGTTCGTATACTGCGAAATTGCTACACTAGGGATCTGAGTTTGTGAAAGGTAACCCTTCATCGGCACAATATGACTGAGAGATCTTTGGTAAGGTGAAGGTCAAGATTACTGATTCTTTTCTCAAAGTCACGAAGTATCTCATCTGGTATGATCACTGGCTTGTTGTTTAGCCAGGATGCTTTACGTCCTCGTGCAGGGAATGGGATAGAAACCTTAGGAGAAAAGTCTCCTTGTTTGCCACAAATTTGGTTCGAGATGAAGAGTTTCCTTTCTCTTCTGGGGTTTTATGATTTTTTTGGATTTTGTATTTTTGAATTTTTAAGGTTTTCTATTTTTTCTATTTTTTTGATTTTTGATAATAAATATGGTACATGGTCGGTCGCCTTAAGGGGTGTTGGGAGAATTGCTTCCTCTACCCGGCTGCTGGAGCCGTTCGAGCGATTCTTCAGGAAATGCATACTTGTTGTGAATTTAGTACTTTTTTTTTTTTGAGTCCTCATCTGATGAGATCTTTTGCAGAGTGACGCTAGTGACAACGACACTAATGCTTGGACTTCTCCTGCCACATTGATTGCCTCTTCTTTGAAGAAGCTCTAAAGATTGTAGTCAATTGAACTATCATCCTCTGGGTTGTAATAATGTTGTTCTTCCCACCAAGGGGGATCTCCCAAAGGATCCTCAGGGATAACAAGTTCTTTTCCTTGATCTTCATAATATGTTAGGATGAGCGCGCATGCTCGGCAGCGAGGTTGATAATGGTGAAGAATGCAGGGGGGATCTTCAAGGACATTCCCATCCTTCTAGGTTAGAGTCGAAGACGGTATCGAATTTATCTTCTTGATCTGATAGTGCTTGAAGTCCTAGATTGGCTCGCTCCGCTAACTCGAGTGCCAGACGGTCTATCCAGTAGTCCTTGTCATCACTTGAGGAGGTTGCCACTCTTCTTCTAGAGATTTCCAAAATATTTGGAGTTGCGGTGAATCTGGAGATGTAGAAGTGTCCAGTTCAAGTTCCTCATCAAATTCTATGAGGGCGATGGGAGTGTTTCCCCCTAGGTCAATCAGACGATCGTTGGGATTTTCTGCTTCTTGTGTTGGTAGCTGAGCTGTAGGTCATTACTTGTGTCGGTGGTCACGAGGTTAGAGTGATTAGATTCTTCTATCGTAGAGTGTTGGGTTCAACTAGCAAAGCGCTCTAATATGCTGGCGCATGCCCTACAGCGGGGTTGGTATGGGTAAGCATACAAGAGGAGTCCCAAGGGCATTCCCATCCGTCCAGGCCAAGGCCAAGGCGGATGCCATACGAGTTAGTATTTTCTTATGGAGTGTCATCTTTTTCCCATGTTAAGCGTAAGTGCTCTTCACTCTCTTGCAAGGCTGCTATGTGAAAATCTTCGTTATCAGTGGATTCCCAGTCTTCTACGCGTGGGTCGAGTTCTGGAGGTTCTTCTCCGCTCTCTTCTGCAAATTCCTTAGTATCAAACATGGGCTTGACTCCTTCGAGTGGTTTATCTGTGACAGCTCGAATTTCGGCACCCCAAAACCCGTACTATCAGTGCGACTCTCGAGGCCGTGCCTCATAAACCTGCATAGAATATTGGTATAACCAAGCACAATAAAGCATAAGAATTGAATTTAACTAAGTCTCCCATGCATTAATGATATATTATTCTAATCAGAACCTAAAAGACAGTTCTAATCCCATGCCACTGCATGAGCAGAAGAACTGGCCTGAACCATCGGTGAATAAAACAAAGTCACCCCAGATGGTTTGCCAAAATATATTAATATAATACATTTACTTAAAAAGGCTTGACATACCAAGCTGTACAGAAATCTATCAAAACTGAATCAAAGTACGAGCAGAATCTCCTTGAAGAAGCCCTCAGGAGGGGGCTCCAGCTCCTCCCCTGGTACGTAATCCGAATCGCTTAGATCAACGTCTCCAGAAGTAGTAGCAGCCGCAAGTATGGGACCTGCGACGTATAGTCTAAAGGGTGAGCTACATCACAACTCAATAGGGAAACAATATGAATTGAACCTATAAGTTAGTCTCTCACATATATTCCATGATAATTAATAGTATGATATATCAATAAGTTTTCTTAGAAAAAAAATAGTTTAAATAACTGAAAAGATGCATTTGGATGTCACTATTACTTTACTTGTTTCATTAGTTCTCAACTTGTTTATTTATCACAATGAATCGGCCTAAAGACTTAAATCATAGCTTAAATATTCCCCGACTTACTATAGCGTCGGGCGCTCGATGGAATACCCACCATTATCGTCTAATCAGACATTTTTATATCTTTCAATGCTACCCAGGTCCCTTTCTCATAGGCGACGGGGTTCATAATTCATACATAAACAACTACATTCCTGGAATGTCCAACTGGTGTACTGATTGACCGCCGTACCGGTCACAGATATCTTGCTGTGTCAGTCGTGGGGTATTCTCCAAACCTTAAATATCAAGTGCACTACATATAGTTATTCATCGTGTGATTGTGCTAAATATAGTAAATTAGGCCTTATCATTCTCATTCTCTTTGCTTTACATGATCACTTACATCCTTGGGATATCTAAGTCAATACATCATACAGATGCCTTTATCATTTTCACATCCCCTGGGGACGTCATACTTATTCACTTTACTTTGTGTTCACGCACACATCCACACTTAAGATTCACATTTTCAATGTATAGTTACTCTTTCTTTATCACTACATATATGATCTTATAATTAAAGTACATGTTCAAGGTGTTCCCTACCTCATGTGTCTGAATGTCCAAGCATTAAGGTCCCCCGCAGTTCCCCATGCTTGTCTTCACACGTACCACCTATGGTACACCATAGCACAAGCAAAGCATAAAAAAGGATGCATAAAAGAAGGTACAAGACCCTCCCTAAACCTCAAAGTCCAGAATAAAAGTCAACAGAAACTGTCCAAATCGATTAATCGACCTCCAAAATTGATCAATCGAAATTCCAAAATTGATTAATCGATCCCAGATTGATTAATCAAAATTCTAAAATCGATTGATCAATTTCTCAAATTGATCAATCAGTTTCCCCAAGCCTTCATTTTCCAGTCATTGGGAGTGCTCAGACGATTAATCAATTTTCAATCGATTAATCAAATTTCAAAAATTGATTGATTGATTTTCAAATTGATCAATTAGTTTCGGATCACTTTGCCCAACTAACCTCCAGGCCATAATTGATCGATCGTTTTTCAAATCGATCAATCGATTTGGTCAGAAATTCAGCCCTTTGCGGCCATTTCTTCCAGCTTTCTTCCTCATCATTTTTCCTTCGTTTCTATTCTTTAATTCATCATTTAAATCACAATTTAATGCACTATAACATGTTTAAAATGAATTCAATATAACTAACCTCAAATCAACCCCTTGGTTGACACAATTGTTGGCTCAAAGGCTAGGGCTCCTAGCTTTGACTCCAACGGTTTCCAATGCGTCGTATCCAGCGTTAAATGCTCAAGCCCTTCATCAATTTGGAATCCACATTAACTCCTCTTAGCATTTACTCCTTCCTTACTCTCTCTCTCTCTCTCTTCTTAATTCTTCTCACCAACCAAAAACAAGAGAAATAACTTCTCTTGAGTTATTAAGTCCCTTTAATCCTTCTTGCTTCAGTGTTAGGCACATACACCCAAGACTCGTGTATGTGATCTCTAAACTGGCTCTTACACTTTGCACACGTATCCTCAGGATGCGTGCCCCACTTTGAACAGTTCACCTCAAACTAAATTGAGTCATAGTCATCGTATTGACTTTCACTTGGTGAAACCTACGACCAGTCGGGCACGCATCCTGAGGATACTGTTCACGCTCAAAATTTGGGGATGTTATATTCTCCCCACCTTGGGAATTTTTGTCCTAAAAAATGTACGCAAAGGTCTCCACCATGGAATACCCACACACATAGACAGATGCAGATTCATTTAAAAGCAATTACCACACACATAGACAGATGTAGTATCATTGAAGAACAGGTAGTGCACATGCGAGCTAAAAAGAGATTTCATGTGTAAGAAGACTCAACGAATAAAATGTCACAACCATGGCATCCATGCCAATTAGTTCGATACATAGCAATTTTCAACTTACGTACAATTCCCCAAAAAGTTAGAATCCTCCAAAATTAAGTACAAACCAAAAAGATAATTACACACCCAAAAGATTTACAATCCAATTGCCAAGAAGTAATGACAACAAAATAAAAAGAATGTCATCAGCTCGTGCTCACGATGTCCCCTCTCTTGGCTGATCTGCCATGTCTGGTGGCTGTGGCCCCGAACCAGATGCACCGGCGTTAGTTGCACCCTCAACTGGAGCATCAGGAGTCCAAGTTCGCTCCTCCGCAATGTGTCACTGGTAGTCCTCCGAATAGATGTGTCGTATAGTGTGGTATAGTAGGAAATCGATCCGACGGTTCATTTGTTGGTTGTTGACCTCCATGTTGGCCAACACATCATCAATAGTAGGTGCGGAATGGGTTGCACAATGATGATGAGGTGGTGTAGAAGTAGCCGGTGATCGTGTAGAGTAGTAGGTGGCACGATAGGCTGCCCCAACGGGTGGCATAATTGGTTGCTCCCCCCCGTTGGTGGGTCTTGATGTGGTGGGGGTGGGGAATCACCAGCTTGAGCAGGTGCTGGCCCCTCAACTGGTAGAGCTTTGGCTAACATCTGATAGCTACCGCCCCATGAAGCCATGGAGTAATGCTTCACATGGTCGGTGGCCTTCCGTTCAGTAGGTGAAATGTGATACTCTGGGGCGTCAGAGTAGCATTCTAGCATACTCGATATCAGGCGAGCGTAAGGCATACACTCCTTAGGCCTCAACGACCCTTCATCATCTTTCCCTTTATATAAACCATCCCCTCTATGACCAATTTGGAAGCGTTAAACCAACGGCCTCGGTACACTGCGTATAGGGCCTGTTGGACCAACTCTACATGCTCGGTATGATGGCGCATAGGGTAAAGAATACACTTGATTATTGAATCAAGCATCGACATGTAGGGAGGTAAATCTATCCTCCGTATAGATTGTCCAGATCCCTTACTATCGCTAGTCATCTTAGCCATAATCTCTTCAAAAGGAACCTCTTCATCAAATGATGGATAAAGGGTGGTCTCGGGTATGTAGTTCAGGTAACATTCGAGAGACTCGTGGACGTGACGTCAGGTAAAAAGGTAATGCCGACCGTCAATCTCAGTAGTGACGGTATCGTCCACTCGACCCGCCTTAAGGTTTTGATAAAATGGTCGCACGAGTCGCGGGTAATAATGCTCGTGCAAAGGCTTCAAAAGATTGCCGAGGCCGGCCTTGACGAGGTAGTGTCGGGCCCATTGGGTTTCACCCACAATGTCAGGATCGGTAAATAGGGCCTCGTCAATGATGTATTCATGTTCAAACTCCTTTGCCGACCACCATTCATTTGGTTGGGGAAAGTTTCCGGGTGGTGGTTGGGGTAATGGCGACGACTCGCGTGATGATGCGCCCGTCGAATCAGATGCTGCATCTGATGAAGATGATGGTGATGATGGAGGTGATAGTGAAGGTGGTGGTAGCGCGGCGTTCTTGCGCCGTACCGGAAGCTTAGACGTCGATTGTTTCATAGCCAATCGAGTCCTAGGAGGTATTTTGGTTTTAAACGAAAAAGATTCCACAAAACTAGGCTTTGATGGTTGATATTGAAAAGAAATTTGAAATCTAAGGTTTACCTTATGCGTTTGATCTGAATGGGTAGGGATTTGATCTGAACGCGATATGAAAAGCCTCAATCCCTAGTGGTTTTGGTAGCAAAAGAGGGAGGAGAAATTGGTGCCCAAAAGAAGAAAAAGAAACTAAAATTCGAATGGCTAGAAAAATCCAAAAACTGGCATATATAGGCAAAAATCGATTGATCGATTTTCATAACTAAAGCTCCGTCTAGCGAAATCGATTGATCGATTTAAAAATTGATTGATCGATTTCCGAAAATTGATCAATCGAATTCCACTCGATTAATCAAAATTTAATGCCATTAAAATGTCAAATTTTCCACCTCACTGGCATGTGCCAGTCGTTCAATCGAACGAAATTGAATGATTGATTTCCAAAATTGATTGATCGATTTTAGAAATCGATTAATCGGTTTTGATAGATTTTTCAAAAAAAATTTTGCTTTATTTTTCCTTTATTTTCTTGGTATTTCTTAGTCATTTGGTCCTTGACTTTGTGAAGCATGCAGTGATTACCCATTTCACGATGTGATTACCATTATATTGTGCATTTCATTTCATAATGATACGTTTGCAACGCACACTGATCCCATTTATTCCTTGAAAGATACAAAAAGAAATTTTTTAGCATAAACGCACCACTTTTGATTACATGTTGGTTTAAACTTGCAAACATGCTTGCGATGATACAATCAAGCTCTCAACTCGTCGTAAATATGTCTGGATATTGCTCTCTCACATCCGTCTCTCTTTCCCATGTAGCTTCTTCGGCCGGATGATTCTTCCATCAAACAAGTACTAAAGGAATCACTTTGGTGCACAACACTTGTGCTTTTCTATCTAATATCTTCGCCGGTTCCTCTATCATGCTTATATCCTCATGCATTTCCAATAGCTAACCTCCCAAGATATGGGAAGGGTACTTCCTAAGCATAGATACGTGGAAAACGTTGTGTACTCGATCAAATCGTGGTATTAATCCAACGTGATATGCCACCTTGCCTACACGACCCAAGACCTCAAAGGGTCCAAGGTAACGGGAACTCAGCTTGCCTCTCTTTCCAAACCTCATAATGCCTTTCATAGGCGACAGTTTCAGAAACACATGTTCACCAACGGTGTAGTCTATACTCATTCTCTTGATATCGGCATAACTTTTCTGCCTGCTTTAAGTCGACCTAAGTCTTTCTCTGATCATACGAATAACCATGGTGTTATCTTCAAGCAACTCTGGCCCCAAAACAAATTTCTCGCTTGTCTCTTCCCAATTGATAGGCGATCTACACCGTCGTCCATGGAGAGCTTCATACGGTGCCATGCCAATACTTGTCTGATATCTATTATTGTATGCAAATTCGATCAACGATAGATGTTGATCCCATGGTCCTTGTAGTTCAAGCATACATGCTCTGAGCATGTCTTCTATGACTTGATTTACCCGCTCAGTTTGCCCATCGATTTGCGGATGGAATGCCAAACTGAAGTCCAATCGTGTTCCCATGCCTTCCTGAAACTTCTTCCAAAAGTTTGAAGTGTATAACGGGTCACGATAAAAAATAATGCTGCTTGGAATCCCGTGTAGTCGCACGATCTCCTTCATATATAACTCTACAAGTCTCCCTGTCGTGTACATCGTGTTGTAAGGCAAGAAGTGCGCTGACTTGGTCAATCGGTCTACTACTACTCAAATGACATTGTATCTCTTAGTTGTACGTGGTAGCCTAACGATGAAGTCCATAGAGATTGACTCCCATTTCCACTCTGGTATGGGTAGAGGTTGTAATAACCCAGCAGTGTGTCTATGATCGACCTTCACCTGCTGACACGTCCAATATCGTGACACATACTTGGCCATGTCTTGCTTTAAACCTCTCCACCAGTAATTCTTCCTCAAGTCTTAGTACATTTTAGTGCTACCAGGGTGGATAGCATACTTTGACTTGTGTGCTTCATCAAGGATAGTTTGTCGTAGATCGGCATCATCTAGAATACAAAGATGGCCCTTGAATAATAAGGAGCCATCTTCTTTTACTGAGAACTTTGGTTTTATGCCTTCAATCACATCTTGGCGAATCTTGGTCAACTCAGGGTCTCTCATTTGTAGCTCGTGGATGTGCTCAAAGATCATCGGTCTCACTGATATGTTAGCCAAGAAGGCTCCTGTAGCTTGTACCTCAATATTTGCATTATATAGTGAGATGTCTTTAAACAATTTCCATCTATGCATCCCCATAATCAAACTAGCCAATTGAGATGCACCCTTCCAACTCAAGGCATCGGTTATCATATTAGCCTTGCCTGGATGATACTGTATGGAGCAGTCATAGTCTTTGAGAAACTCCATCCATCTGCGCTGCCTCATATTTAACTCTTTCTGTGTAAATAGATATCTGAGGCTCTTGTGGTCGGTGAAGATCTTAAAGGTCTCACCGTACAAATAATGTCTTTAGATCTTCAACGTAAATATGACCGCTGCTAGTTCTAAGTCATGTGTCAGGTAGTTCTTCTCATGCTCTTTTAGCTATCTCGACCTGTATGCTATCACCTTTTTATGTTGGTTAAGTATGCAGTCCAAACCATTATACAAAGCATAACTATATACTGCAAACCCTCCACTGCCTGAAGGAATCACTAGCATTGGAGCTGAAGTGAGTCTTTTTTTGAGTTCTTGAAAACTCTTCACATGCGTCACTCCACTCAAATCTCGTGTCCTTCCGTGTAAGTCTCGTAAGAGGTCCCGATATTTTTAAAAATCCCTCTACAAAACATCGATAGTAGCCAGCTGGACCAAGGAAACTACGAAAGTCTGTTACCGTCTTTGGTTATCTCTAATTTATCACTACTTCGATCTTAGCCAGATCTACTGTGACACCTTCCTTTGAGATAATATGTCCCAAAAAGCTAACTTCTTCTAACCAAAACTTGCACTTATTGAGTTTGGCATATAATTGGTGTTCACGTAAGGTTTAGAGAGAAACTCTCAAGTGTTCTTCATACTCCTTTGATTTGGAATAGATCAGAATGTCATCAACGAACACCACGATGTAGGAGTTCAAGTGTGGTTTAAACACTCGATTTATTAAGTCCATAAACGACACTGGGGCATTCATCAACCCAGACGGCATCACTAAGAACTCGTAGTGTCCGTACCATGTCCTAAATGCTGTCTTCTGAATATCCTCTGCCTTGACTCTCAACTGATGGCGTAATACCCTGAAAAATCACATTAAACAGTGACCTCGGGATCCGTGCCCGATTGGTCACAGGTTTGACCAATTAGGA
Organism: Chloranthus sessilifolius; assembly: GCA_021018995.1. Classification (NCBI taxonomy): domain Eukaryota; kingdom Viridiplantae; phylum Streptophyta; class Magnoliopsida; order Chloranthales; family Chloranthaceae; genus Chloranthus; species Chloranthus sessilifolius. Next base: position 146,879,744 of record CM037584.1, on the reverse strand, counting down.
GTTTAATAGTTAGCATAGAGTGTGATGAATGGATGAGATGTGATAGTTTGAGTGACTAGGTAGTGTGTGATTTGAATGTGAAGTTGCATACACCTATCGCGGTGTATGTGCTCAACACACAAGTGAGGAAAGAGATAAAAGGGTTTAATAACCCTAAAATCTGTATTTGGTTGTTGAGAGAGGAGTAAAGAAGAGAGAGAGAGGAGTTAAGAGGTTGAGCAAGAGTTATTGTGAGTGATTGGAAGGGAGATTCTAGCATTAAAGAGACCGATTCGACGCGGAGAATTCGTTCAAGCCAAAGCTGGAACCCTAGCCTTTCCAACCACTCGATTTGAAATCAATTTGAGATTGATTGAAGGTAGGATTTTTTGTAATTTAAATGCATGGATTAAAGGGTTAAGTTGTAGTTAGAAATGGTGTAAAATGTAGGGTAAAAGCTTAGAAAAATGGAGGAAAAAAAGTAAGGAAAGAGATTGAGAAGAACAGCCAAAAGGGGGCTGAATCTGGCAATTTCGATTAATCGAAATTGGGTTTCGATTAATCGAAATTGGCCAAGAAGTTGAAAAGTCAGAGGACCCCGATCTCGATTAATCAAATTTAGTTTCAATTAATCGACTTTGGATTTTGATTAATCGAATTGAGAATCGATTAATCGACTGAGAGCCTACAGTGGACTCCAGTGAAGAAGAGAACTGGGCTTGATGAAATCGACTAATCGAAATAAAAATTTGATTAATCGATTTGTAATTTCGATTAATCGATTTGGGATCGATTAATGAGAATTTCGATTAATCGAATTGGGATTCGATTAATCGAATATCGAAAATCTCGATTAATCGACGAGAAATCGATTAATCGAGTAGTTGAATCTTCATTAATCGATTTGAAATCGATTAATCGACATTGATAATTCGATTAATCAATTTTGGAATGTTCCATTAATCGACTAGCTTTTATGTTGACTTTTGAGTTTGACTTAAGATTCTTGATGTGGTCTCGGACCTTCCTTTATTGCATCCTTAGTGATGTGTTTCACATGTTATGTGGTATCATAGGTGGTACGTGTGAGCAAGTGCACAAGGAGCCACGTGGGACCTTGATGCGTTGATCAAACGAAGACTTGAGGTAGGGAACTCCTTGAACATGTACCTTATTTTGCAAGAGCATGTATGTAGTGATATAGATTTAATTTCAAATGTTTTATAAAGAGTTGTGAAGAAGTGTGTGTGTGTGTGACACCAATAAAAGTAATCATAATGAGCCATCCCCAGGGGATGAAGAAGTAAGGAGATAAGAGCATCAAGTGTGATGCAAATGAATGGATACGTCCCAGGGATGTATCCAAGATTGGATCATGTTTGATAGGGCCTAACTGATATAAGATAGCACATTTACACGGTGAATAACTATATGTAAGACACCGATATTTTTGTTATTTGAGGTTTGATAGGGTACCCCACCGACGTGGCGGGATATCCACGACTGACACGGCAGGATATCCGTGACCGATATGGCGACGAAACCGTAGGCAAGTGCGGAGGCTTATCCGTACATAGTAAGCACACCCCAGGGGTGTTGATTGAGACTAGTGAAACCCCGCCACCAATCCCCAGGGGAAAGGGGCTTGGGTACTATTAGTATTCCCAGGGAATACGTTAAAAGTGTCTATATAGATGACGATGATGGGTATCTCATCGGGGCTCGATGCTATATTGCTCGGGGATTACTTAAGTTGAAAGTTTAAGTTTTGCTTTAGGCCTTTTCAGCATCATTCATGAATAAATAAAAGACATGAGTAAACTACCAGTAAAAATGAAATGCTTTTTAACTATTTTCATTAGCAACTGGATAGACACATCATGCATGGCATATCATGGAATATATGTGAGTAATAATTTATATGTTCAACTGTGTTTTTTTTCCCTATTGAGCTAGGATGTAGCTCACCCTATAGACTATACGTCGCAGGTCCACTACTAGCAGCTGCCGAGGCTTCAGGAGACACTGACCCCGGTGAGTCGGACCTCGCGGTCGGTGAAGAGTTGGAGCCACCACCTGAGGACTTCTTCTAGAGGACTCCGTTGTGCCGCTTTGAGGGTTTTTGGATAGAGATTTGTACGGCTTGGTATGTCAAGCCTTGTTTTGGCTAAACAATGTACATGTATAAATTGAGATTATTCTTTTGGGGCGAACCATCCGTGATGATTTGCCATCATCGATGGTTCGGATCGGTTCTCCATTCATGCAGAGGCATGAGGGTAGAACTGTCTTTTGAGAAATGCTTTTATATAGATTTAAATTCCGCAGTTTCAATTACAATTTCATTTTTGCTTGATATGCCAATGTTCCGTGCTTAGCTAAGGGGCACGGTCAAGATGATCGTGCTGATGGCACGGGTTTCGAGATGCCAAAATCCGGGCTGTCACAGTTGGTATCAAAGCCATTTCTTTTAGCAATTCTGACAATCGTTCTTTTGGTCAGAACATAGGGACTTCTGCTAACGAAACTTTAGTTTCAATGCAGCTACAAATGTCATCTAGAGGAAGAGGCTGACTAAGGGGAGGCCAACAGAGGAGCCTACGTAGTGGAGATGATTACATCTCTCCTACTAATAGAGTGCCTTTAGGAGGTACTGAGGCCCCAAGGGGCAGTAGTAGTAGACAGCATGGTGAAAAGGATCGAGATCGTCAGGATCAAGATCTAAGAGAACAAGAGAGAGTGAGAGAAAGACAGGAAGATAGAGAGGAGCGACAAAGGATGATGCACACTATGGAGACTATGGCAGCTGCCATGGCACGACAAGCAGCATCCTTTGCAGCTCATGCATCAAGAGAACAGCAGCCACCTACACCACCTGTAGGGCCTGCGCTTCCTGTACCCTCATCCTTTACAGAGTTTAGGAGGATGAGACCTCCTTCATTTTCTGGGCAGGCAGACACAATGGCCGCTGAGAACTGGCTTATGGAGATGGAGAAAGTATTTAGCGTGCTGACATGCACAGAAGATGAGAGTGTGAGATGGGTAGCTTATATGTTGGATGGGGAGGCTGGGCCTTGGTGGAAGTCCGTGATACGGACTCGGGCTCAGGAGACCCCAGAGTTGCCTTGGACTTGGGAGAATATTTTCCGGAAGTGGTGAGGAACCAGCTTGAGATACAATTTCTATAGTTAGTGCAAGGGAGAATGACAGTGAGAGAGTATGGGGTGGAGTTTCTACGACTTGCCCGTTTTACTCCGGATTACGTCGCTACCAACGTGATGAAATCCAAGAGGTTTCAGCAAGGTTTGAAGCCTGAGGTGAGGGGAGGCGTAGCTCCATTTCAGCTGAGGACCTATGAAGAGGTCATGAGTAAAGCATTGGTCGTGGAAGAAGAGAATACGAATAGATATAGATAGAGGGAGCAGCAGAGAGGAGGAAATGAACAAGGAAGGACGGGGACCTATGAACCGGTGAATAAAAAGCCGAGGTTCGTGGCCCAAAATCAGAGACCACAGTTTCAGGGAGGTTTTGGAAGGCCGGCGCAACAACAACACCAACAGAGGTTTCCACTACTTGCGTCGGGGAGACCTTTACGCTATGAGAGCCCTGCCATGTCTACTGGCGCTACTATCACACAGGGTTCTCGTACTATTTCTTCCGCACCTCGGGAGACTTGCGCAAAGTGTGGCAAGCCTCATAGAATAGTGGATTGCAGAGCGGGGACTAGGGGTTGTTTCCGATGTGGCAAGGTGGGCCACTTGATCAAGGATTGCCCTGAGATGGACAAAAGAAAGACGGTTTCAGTTGCAGTACCACGTCCCATTCAAGCAAGGAAGCCGATCGTTCAGGGGAGAGCCTATGCAGTCACTGCTCAGGAAGCAGGAAACATGCATGACGTCATCCAAGGTGAGACTCTTTTAAATTAAAGAAAATTTTGTTTCATTAAAATTTTAGATAGAGAAGGTGCATGCATTAGGAATTGTATAGATTCTTTTTCTCAATGATAAATTTATATGTGAATTAGGGGTGTAAATTGATGTGTAAATTATTGTATGTATGTATGTATACCATAGGTACTTTAACTATATATGAAAAAGGATGCTTTGTTGGATATGACGCTAGAGTGTTGATAGACCCAGGGTCTACCCACTCATTCGTCACTCCACGTTTCGCCAAGAAGATGAAGATTGTTTCAGAGGCGTTGGACTTCGTCCTATCTGTGTCTATTCCGACTGGAGAGTTAGTGGACACAGAGTTAGCTTGCAAATCCATCATTGTAGCAGTTCGAGACCTAGAGGTGCATGAATTGGAAGCGAAGTTGATACTGTTAGACATGCAAGGGTTTGATGTGATTCTTGGCATGGACTGGTTGGCGCAGCACTGTGCAACAGTCGATTGCAAGAACAAGGTTGTCATTTTCAGACCCAACACAAGGAGATCATTTCGGTTTCAAGGAGTGAGGTCGTCATCTGTGCCACTGATCTCAGCAGTAAGGGCCGAGAAAATGATCAGAAAGGGTTGCAGTGGATACTTGGCTTTCTTAAAGGAGGACAAGGAAGAAAAGAATGTCATTTCTGAGATAGCAGTTGTGCGAGACTTCGCCGACGTGTTTCCAGAAGAATTGCCTGGATTACCTCCAGAGAGAGAAGTAGAATTCGCCATTGACTTAGCACCAGGAACGGAGCCTATTTCAAAAGCGCCATATCGAATGGCTCCTGCTGAGTTAAAGGAGTTGAAAGAACAACTACAAGAGCTTATGGACAAGGGGTTTGTTAGACCGAGCGTGTCTCCATGGGGAGCACCGGTCTTGTTTGTCAAGAAGAAAGATGGGTCAATGCGGCTATGCATTGACTATCGACAATTGAACAAACTCACTGTGAAGAACTGCTACCCTTTGCCTAGAATTAACGATCTATTCGACCAACTGCAAGGAGCAAGGTATTTTTCCAAGATCGACCTGAGATCTGGATATCATCAGTTGCGAGTCAAGGCAGAGGACATCCAGAAGAAAGCTTTCCGGACACGGTATGGACACTATGAATTCCTTGTGATGCCGTTTGGATTGACGAATGCTCTGGTGTCATTTATGGGTATGATGAACCGAGCGTTTAAACCACACTTGGACTCCTGCGTCATAGTGTTCGTTGATGATATATTGATATACTCTAAATCCAAGATGGAACACGAAGAACACTTGAGGATTGCCCTACAGACTCTACGTGAACACCAATTGTACACCAAACTCAGCAAATGCGAGTTTTGGTTGGAAGAGGTTAGCTTTTTGGGACATGTCGTCTCAAAGCATGGTGTCACTGTAGATCCAGCAAAGATAGAAGCAGTGGTTAAATGGGAGCAACCAAAGACAGTGACCGATGTCCGAAGTTTTCTGGGCTTAGCAAGTTATTATAGACATTTTGTTGAGGGGTTTTCAAAGATATCGGGACCTCTCACAAAGCTGACACGAAAAGATTCAAGATTTGAGTGGAGTGAGGCATGCGAGAAGAGTTTTCAAGAACTCAAGACGAGACTCACTTCGGCTCCAGTGCTAGCGATTCCTTCAGGCAGTGGAGGATACACAGTATACAGCGATGCGTCATACAATGGTTTAGGTTGTGTACTCAACCAACACAAGAAGGTGATAGCTTACGGATCAAGACAGCTGAAAGAACACGAGAAAAATTATCCGACTCATGACTTGGAACTAGCAGCAATCATTTTTGCGCTGAAGATTTGGAGACATTACTTGTATGGTGAGACTTTTAAAATTTTCACCGATCATACGAGCCTCCGATACCTGTTTACACAGAAAGAGCTCAACATGAGACAACGCAGATGGATGGAATTCCTCAAGGATTACGATTGCTCCATACAGTCCCATTCAGGCAAGGTGAATGTACTAGCCGATGCATTGAGTCGGAAGGGTTCAACTCAGTTAGCTTGTTTGATTTTGGGTATGCACCGATGGAAATTATTGGAAGACCTGGCACTCTACGATGTAAACATTGAGTCAAAAGCTACCGGATCCTTTTTGGCTAATATATCGGTAAAGCCAGTGATATTTGAGCATATCCACGATCTACAGATGAAAGATCCGGCATTAACAAAGATTCATCAAGACGTGAGTGAAGGCATCAGGTTGGACTTCTCAGTTAAAGAAGATGGTTCTTTATTGTTTAAGGGCCGTCTATGCATTCCGGACAATGTCGATCTAAGACGAACAATTCCTGATGAGGCCCATAAGTTAAATTATGCTATCCACCCTGGTAGCACCAAGATGTACCAAGACTTGAAAAAGAACTACTGGTGGAGAGGACCGAAGCAAGACGTGGCCGAATACGTGTCACGGTGTTTGACTTGTCAGCAAGTGAAGATTGATCATAGACATCCTGCTGGACTATTGCAGCCTTTACCAATCCCAGAATGGAAATGGGAATCGATCTCGATGGATTTCATTATTGGATTGCCCCGTACTGCCAAGAGACACAATGCCATTTGGGTAGTCGTGGACCGATTGACCAAATCAGCACACTTTTTGCCGTACAATACTATGTATACGGCAGGAAGACTGACAGACTTATACATGAAGGAGATCGTAAGGTTACATGGGATTCCAAGCAGCATAGTTTCAGATCGTGATCCACTATATACGTCCAAGTTTTGGAAGAAATTTCAAGAAGGAATGGGAACAAGACTAGACTTTAGTTCAGCTTTCCATCCTCAAACTGATGGGCAGACAGAGCGAGTGAACCAAGTGATAGAAGATATGCTCAGAGCGTGCATGCTTGATATGCAAGGATACTGGGATGAGTATCTACCGTTGCTCGAATTTGCATACAACAGCAGTTTCCAAACGAGCATTGGTATGGCACCGTATGAAGCTCTGTATGGATGACGATGCAAATCACCCCTCAATTGGGAAGAAACTAGTGAGAGATTTGTTTTAGGGCCAAAACTACTTGAAGACAATGCCACGGTCGTTCGAATAATCAGAGAAAGGCTGAAGTCAGCATAGAGTAGACAGAAAAGTTACGCCGACATGAAGCGGACTAGTGTCGACTATAAAGTGGGGGAGCACGTGTTTGTGAAAGTGTCACCTATGAAAGGCGTAATGAGATTTGGCAAGAGAGGGAAGTTAAGCCCACGCTATGTTGGACCATTTGAAATTTTGGGACGCGTAGGTGAAGTTGCGTATCGCATTGGCTTACCATCGCTGTTTGATCGGGTACATAACGTTTTCCACATCTCAATGCTCAGAAAGTATGTGAACGATCCATCTCATGTGTTAGGGAAACAACCTATGGAGATGTGTGAGGACATGAGCATGATAGAGGAACCGGTGGAAATCTTGGATCGAAAGGAACAGAATCACAGCCTTAGTGCTAGTGCGGTGGAACAATCATCCAAAGGAAGAGGCTACTTGGGAACGAGAGGCCGATGTGAAAGAACAATATCCAGCCTTATTTCCAACGACGTGAGAATCCAATGTACACCACAAGCATGTTTGTGGAATCTCCACAATACTTGTAATTCAATGGAAGTCTTGATCAAAAGTATGATTAAAGGAACAGATTTTTGTATGTACATGACCAAGTGTACGTGTTTTTATGGAACTATGAGCCACTTGATGTCATAAACTGCCAAAAGTAATCAAAGAACCAAAGAACTTGAAAATCTGTAGAAATTGGGCAAAACCGATTAATCGAATTTCAAATCGATTAATCGATTTGGAATTTCGATTAATCGATTTTGTTCGATTAGTCGACTGGCAGATGCCAGTGACTGGAAATTTGGATAAGAGTTAGGACAGACACAGAATACAATTTCGATTGATCGATTTATAATTTTGATTAATCGATTTGGGATCGATTAATCGATTTTGGGAATTCGATTAATTGAATTGGGTATTCGATTAATCGAACTACATGTTCGATTAATCAAACAAACTGGGAATGTTAGAAGAAATTAGGAATGAATTAATGAAATTTCGACTAATTGAGGAGGTTTCGATTAATCGAACTGAAAGTTCGATTAATCGATTTACTTAAAGGGACCATGAAGATTCTAAGTCAGAGAAACGATTTCGATTAATCGAAGTAGAATTCGATTAATCGATTTGAAATTTCGATTAATCGAACCATAGTTTGACTAATCGAATAACTTAAGGAATCTTGAAATTTTTGGAAGTTACTGCACGATTTCGATTAATCGAAGTGAATTTCGATTAATCGATTTTGAAATTTCGATTAATCAAAATGGATTTCGATTAATCGACTGGCTCGCGCCAGTGAGCTCTAAAACTTAAATTTTTAAACGGATACGATTTTGATTAATCGAATTTGACTTTCGATTGATCAATTTGGGAAATCGATTAATCGATTTTGCGCGACTTAACCTAGTTTTGAATCTCGATTAATCGATTCTAAATTTCGATTAATCGAGCCGGGGCCTATATATTGAAAATTGGGGATTTTCTTTCCCATTCGAATCATTTGAACTTGGAGATTTTTTTGGGCGCTTCATCTTCTTCTTCTTCTCCAACCATCCGGCGCCCTAGGGTTTGCATCTCCGTGGTTTTCGGCTCGTATTCAAATCATAACGCCTCCAAAACCCACGGTAAACCCTAATTTCATACTTTTCCTTCAATTTGAGCTAGCTAAACCCTAGATTTTTGCTATTTTCTAAAAATGTCACCCAAAACCTGGTTGTCTTGGAAGAAGGCAACCTCTAAGCTACCGGTTCGGCGTAAGAACACCGCACCACCACCACCTACCCCTTCGTCGGTGAGGACTCCATCATCGTCGGCATTGGAGACCACCTCCGGTTCGACGAGCGCATCTTCGCGCGAGTCTTCCCGCGAGTCCACCCCCATGCCCCCACCACCCACTAATGTGGAGCAACCAAATGAATGGTGGGCCGCAAAGACCTTTGAGGTCGAGTACCTCATCGACCCTACCCTTTTCACAAATCCCGATGTACCGGGCGAGACCCGATGGGCTTGTAATTACCTTAACAATGCCGGTCTCGGCAACCTTCTCAAACCAATCCGGGGTTCCTACTACCCTAGATTGGTGAGAATATTTTACCAAGGGCTTGTGGATGGCCCAACTGACGATGTGATCAAGACCACCATCGAGGGTCGAGAGTACACGATCACTCGTCGTCACATACACGAGGTGCTTGAGTGCTACCTCGACTTTACCCCTGAGACCACCCTATTTCCACCCTTTGAGGAGGAACCTCGATTCGAGGAGGTCATGACCCGCATGACCAATGGTAAGAAGGGGTCGGGATCCTCCATCAAGAGGGTTGACCTTCCCCACTACATGTGGATGCTTGATTCTATAATCAAGTGTAATCTATACCCGATGCGCCACGACACGGAGCGCGTGGAAAAAGTGCAACAGGCAATTTACGCGGCCTTCTGTGGCCGATGGTTTGACGCCACCATGCTCGTCCTCGAGGGGATGAGGTACATTAAGGGCAAACTGATGAAGGGCAACCTCCGGCCCAAGGCGAAGATGCCCTATGCTCGCCTCATCTCGAGCATGTTGGAGTGCTACTCCAAGGATCCCTCCTACACCATCTCACCTCATGAGGTGAGGGCTACGGACTGCGTGAAGACGTTTTCCAAGTCTTCATGGACCCGTAGCTACAACCTGCTCAAGCGGACCCTATCGGCTCCGGGTCCCGCTCCAGCAGCAGCAGTCGCACCGCCACCACCCCCACCACCACAGCAGGACCCACCCGTGGGTGGGGCACACCCAGCTGAGCCTTCAGTAGAGAGGGCCACCTCTCACACTGTGACCTCACCGACACTGCCCGCTCACTCCGCGCCCGCTACACCCACCTCATCATACCGCCGGTGCGCCGCCCCATTCGGTCCTACCATTGACGACGTGTTGGCTCGCATGGAGGCCAACAACGAGCGGATGAACCGGAGGATGGACTTCTTGATGTTCCACACCCTCCGCTACATCTACCCGACAGACTACCATCGCTACCTCGCTCAGGAGGAGGAGTGGACTGCTGGACGGACCGCCTTCCACAGGGGTCCCGTCTTCCATCCCACCATTGCCACTACCGACACGGCTCCTTCCACATCTACCTCCGCTCCGCCGACAGAGATGCCGCAGCCACAGCCGCCGCTACCTCCGACTACCCAGCCAGCACAGTCTCCACCACCCATGGCCACGATGACCCACCAGCCGTGCTTATTTTGTATGAGTCATGATTGTATACATGTAGATTTTATATGCCAACTCATGTGGCGCCTTGTAAAATTTTTAGATATTAATAGCAATCAAATTTCTATTTAAATCGTTCATTGTCGTCAAATTTTAATTCTATACTTGTATTCTTTTAATTACCTGGATGCGTCTGAGTCAATTGGACTGCCTCACCTGAGAGTGTGGGGGGGGGAGAGACCACGACCGACGCACTTTGGGTTATTTTCGAGGACAAAAATTTCCAAGGTGGGGAGGATGTAATACCCTAAAAAATCATGTTAAATAGTGACCTCGAGATCCGTACCCGATTGGTCACAGGTTTGATCAATTAGGAGTTCAATAGTTAGCATAGAGTGTGATGAACGAATGAGATGTGATAGTTTGAGTGACTATGTGGTGTGTGATGTGAATGTGAAGTCGCATACACCTATCGCGGTGTATGTGCTCAACACACAAGTGAGGAAAGAGATAAAAGGGTTTAATAACCGTAAAATCTGTATTTGGTTGTTGAGAGATGAGTAAAGAAGAGAGAGAGAGGAGTTAAGAGGTTGAGCAAGAGTTATTGTGAGTGATTGGAAGGGAGATTCTAGCATTAAAGAGATCGATTCAACGCGGAGAATTAGTTCAAGCCAAAGCTGGAACCCTAGCCTTTCCAACCACTCGATTTGAAATCAATTTGAGATTGATTGAAGGTAGGATTTTTTGTAATTTAAATGCATGGATTAAAGGGTTAAGTTGTAGTTAGAAATGGTGTAAAATGTAGGGTAAAAGCTTAGAAAAATGGAGGAAAAAAAGTAAGGAAAGAGATTGAGAAGAACAGCCAAAAGGGGGCTGAATCTGGCAATTTCGATTAATCGAAATTGGGTTTTGATTAATCGAAATTGGCCAAGAAGTTGAAAAGTCAGAGGACCCCGATCTCGATTAATCGAATTTAGTTTCAATTAATCGACTTTGGATTTCGATTAATCGAATTGAGAATCGATTAATCGACTGGGAGCCTACAGTGGACTCCAGTGAAGAAGAGAACTGGGCTTGATGAAATCGACTAATCGAAATGAAAATTCGATTAATCGATTTGTAATTTCGATTAATCGATTTGGGATCGATTAATCGATCTTGGAAACTTGATTACTCGAATTGAGAATCGACTTAATAGAGCAGAGAATTTCGATTAATCGAATTGGGTTTCGATTAATCGAATGGAAATCTCGATTAATCGATTTGAGAATCGATTAATCGATATTGACTTTCGATTAATCGATTTTGGAAATCGATTAATCGACTGGGCCAGTTTATGTTGACTTCTGAGTTTGACTTTGAGATTCTTGGGGGGTCTTGGACCTCCTTTATTGCATCCTTAGTGATGTGTTTCACATGTTATGTGGTATCATAGGTGGTACGTGTGAGCAAGTGCACAAGGAGCCACGTGGGACCTTGATGCGTTGATCAAACGAAGACTTGAGGTAGGGAACTCCTTGAACATGTACCTTATTTTACAAGAGCATGTATGTAGTGATATAGATTTAATTTCAAATGTTTTATAAAGAGTTGTGAAGAAGTGTGTGTGTGTGTGACACCAATAAAAGTAATCATAATGAGCCATCCCCAGAGGATGAAGAAGTAAGGAGATAAGAGCATCAAGTGTGATGCAAATGAATGGATACGTCCCAGGGATGTATCCAAGATTGGATCATGTTTGATAGGGCCTAACTGATATAAGATAGCACATTTACACGGTGAATAACTATATATAAGACACCGATATTTTTGTTATTTGAGGTTTGATAGGGTACCCCACCGACGTGGCGGGATATCCACGACTGACACGGCAGGATATCCGTGACCGATACGGCGGCGAAACCGTAGGCCAGTGCGGAGGCTTATCCGTACATAGTAAGCACACCCCAGGGGTGTTGATTGAGACTAGTGAAACCCCACCACCAATCTCCAGGGGAAAGGGGCTTGGGTACTATTAATATTCCCAGGGAATACGTTAAAAGTGTCTATATAGATGACGATGATGGGTATCTCATCGGGGCTCGATGCTATATTGCTCGGGGATTACTTAAGTTGAAAGTTTAAGTTTTGCTTTAGGCCTTTTCAGCATCATTCATGAATAAATAAAAGACATGAGTAAACTACCAGTAAAAATGAAATGCTTTTTAACTGTTTTCATCAGCAACTGCATAGACACATCATGCATGGCATATCATGGAATATATGTGAGTAATAATTTATATGCTCAACTATATTTTTTTTCCCTATTGAGCTAGGATGTAGCTCACCCTATAGACTATACGTCGCAGGTCCACTACTAGCAGCTGCCGAGGCTTCAGGAGACACTGACCCCGGTGAGTCGGACCTCGCGGCCGGTGAAGAGTTGGAGCCACCTCCTGAGGACTTCTTCTAGAGGACTCCGTTGTGCCGCTTTGAAGGTTTTTGGATAGAGATTTGTACGGCTTGATATGTCAAGCCTTGTTTTGGCTAAACAATGTACATGTATAAATTGAGATTATTCTTTTGGGGCGAACCATCCGTGATGATTTGCCATCATCGATGGTTCGGATCGGTTCTCCATTCATGCAGAGGCATGAGGGTAGAACTGTCTTTTGAGAAATGCTTTTATATAGATTTAAATTCCGCAGTTTCAATTACAATTTCATTTTTGCTTGATATGCCAATGTTCCGTGCTTAGCTAAGGGGCACGGTCAAGATGATCGTGCTGATGGCATGGGTTTTGGGGTGCCGAAATCCGGGCTGTCACATATGGTATCCAGATCTCAGATTGATCTTGGAAAAGTACCTTGCTCCTTATAGCTGATCGAATAAATCATCAATTCGAGGCAATGGATATCTATTCTTAATGGTCAGTTTGTTTAACTGGCGATAGTCAATGCACAGTCGCATTGACCCATCCTTCTTCTTTACAAACAAGACTGGTGCTCCCCACAGAGATACAGTCGGTCTCATAAACCCCTTGTCCATGAGCTCTTGTAACTACTCTTTTAACTCTTTCAACTCAGCAGGAGCCATCCTATATGGTGCTTTAGAAACAGGCTCCGTTCCAAGTGCTAAGTCGATGGCGAACTCCACCTCTCTATCTGGAGGTAATCCTGGTAATTCGTCAAGAAATACATCCTCAAATTCTCGCACAACTGCTATCTCTGAAATAATACTCTTATCTTCCTTATCCTCCTTCAAGAATGCCAAATAACCGCTGCACCCTTTCTGATCAAGCGCTGGGCCTTGACTGCAGAAATAAGTGGCATATACGTCGATCTCTCCCCTTAAAATCGAAATGATCTCCTTGTGTTAGGTCTGAAGATGATGACCTTGTTCTTGCAATCTACAGTCGCACAGTATTGTGACAACCAATCCATGTCAAGGATCACGTTGAATCCTTGCATGTCTAATAAAATCAAATTTGCCAGTAGTTCAAAGTCATCTCCATCCTTGATGGTCACTATCACTGACTTACACACCCTTTCCGTATCGACCTAGTTCCTGGTCAGGATCGATACCGCTAAGATGAAATCTATCGTCTCCGGGTTGACCTCCATCTTCTTTGTGAAACGGGGAGTAGTAAATGAGTGGGTAAACCCCGGGTCCACCAACACTCTAGCCTTATACGCTACATCACTTTCCCTTTCGTATAAGTGTAAGTACCTATATCATACATTTACATATACATAACACCTAGATATATCAAAATTTTTATGAAAGTGAATTAGTCTATTTTACTTCTTATATGAATGCACCTTCTCTATCTAAAATCTTTAAGAATTGAAATTCTTTATTTAAAGAAAATCTCACCTTGAATCACGTCGGTGGTATTTTGTGCTTCCTGGGCAGTGACTGCATAGGCTCTTCCTAGCACGATCGGCTTCCTTGATTGTATAGGTCGTGGCATTGAAGTAGAAATTGTCCTCTCCTTAGCCATACTTGGACAGTTTCGAATGATGTGACCTATCTTCCCACATTTATAGCAACCTTGCATGCCTTTCTTGCAATCTGCCGTCTTGTAGGACTTGCCACACTTGGCACAAGTCTCCACTGTAGTTGACGCTGCTCGTGAGTAACCCTGTGTAATTGCTGCTCCTGTGGTGATAGCAGGGCTCTCATATCTCACCGGCCTCCCCGATGTAAGCACTGGTAATCTTTGATAGTTTATTTGCTGCGCTGGTCTCACATACCCTGGTTGGAATGGTTGCCTCTAAATAGGCGCTACGAACCTCAACTTTTTATTCTCCGGCTCATAGTTTCCAACTCTATTCTAATCTGTTCTTCCCCTGCCTGACTGATCCCTTCTCCAATATCTATCTTCATTATCCTCCTCAATCACTAAGGCTTTGCTCATGACCTCCCCATAGGTCTTCAACTCAAATGCTGTACACGTCCCTTGATGTCCGGCCTCAAGCCGCGTTGTAGTCATTTTGCTTTCATCAAGTCCATGACTACATACTCAGGAGAAAGACAAGCAAGTCGCATGAACTCAACCCCGTACTCTCTAACTGTCATTCTCCCTTGCTCAAGCTGTAAAAGTTTTACTTCCATCTAATTCCTTACTATCTCAGGGAAGTACTGCTTGTTGAATTCCTCTACAAATTCATCCCATGTCCAGGGCAATCCTAGGGTCTCTTGAGCCCTAGTCCTAGAAACAGACTTCCACCAAGGCCCAGCCTCCCCATCAAGCATATAAGCTTCCCAACAGACGCTCTCATCTTCCATGCATGTAAGCACAATAAACACCTTCTCCATTTCACTCAACCAATTCTCAGCAGCTATTGGCTCAGCTTGCCCTGAAAAGTTAGGAGGATGCATCCTCCTAAACTCTGTAAATGCAGAGGGCACTGGCGGTGTCGGACCTACTGGAGGTGTAGGTGGTTGTTACTGATCACTGACATTGTGAGTTGCTAGAGATGCTGCTTGTTGAGCCATGACTGTCGCCATGGTTTCCATGGTATGCATCATCCTCTGATGCTCCTCTCTCTCTTCGTTTCTTTCCCTTACTCTTTCTTGTTCTCTTTGGTTTCTTTCCTGATGATTTCTTTCTTCTTGGTCTTGGTTATCTTGACCACTACTTCTTGAAGCCCCTCTATCTCCCATTGGCACTCAATTCGTAGCCGAGATGTAATCATCTCTAGTATGCAAATTTCTCTCATGACCGCCATGGGTCGACCTCTTCCCCTAGAAGACACAACGGTCTGCAAGTGAAACCAAGGTCTCATTAGAAGAAGTCTCGATGCTCTGACAAAAACACGAATTGTCAGAATTTCTAAAAGAAATGGCTTTGATACCAACTGTGACAGCCCAAATTTCAGCACCCTGAAACCCGTACCATCAACACGACCCTCGAGATCGTGTCCCATAAACCTGTATGGAACATTGATATAACCAAGCACAATAAAGCATAAGAATTGAATTTAACTAAGTCTCCCATGCATTAATGATATATTATTCTAATCAGAACCTAAAAGACAGTTCTAATCCCATGCCACTACATGAGCAGAAGAATCAGCTCGAACCATTGGTGAATAAAACAAAGACACCCTAGATGGTTCGCCAAAATATATCAATATAATATATTCACTCAAAAAGGCTTGACATACCAAGCCGTACAGAAATCTCTCAAAACTGAATCAAAGTATGAGTAGAATCTCCTAGAAGAAGTCATCAGGAGGGGGCTCCTGTTCCTCCTTAGGTACATAATCCGAATCTCCTGGATCAACGTCTTCAGAAGTAGTAGTAGCCGCAAGTATGGGACCTGCGACGTATAGTCTAAAGGGTGAGCTACATCATAGCTCAATAGGGAAAGAAACTGAATTGAACATATAAGTTAGTCTCTCACATATATTTCATGATAATTAACAGTATGATGTATCAATAAGTTTTCTTAGAAAAAAAATAGTTTAAATAACTGAAAAGATGCATTTGGATGTCATTATTACTTTACTTGTTTCATTAGTTCTCAACTTGTTTATTTACCACAATGATTCGGCTTAAAGACTTAAATCATAGCTTAAATATTCCCCGACTTACTATAGCGTCGGGCGCCTGATGGAATACCCACCATTGTCGTCTAATCAGATATTTTTATATCTTTCAATGCTACCCAGGTCCCTTTCTCATAGGCGATGGGGTTCATAATTCATACATAAACAACTACATTCCTGGAATGTCCAACTGGTGTACGGATTGGCCGCCGTACCGGTCACGGATATCCTGCTGTATCAGTCGTGAGTATACCCCCACATTGGTGGGGTATTCTCCAAACCTTAAATATCAAGTGCACTACATATAGTTATTCACCGTGTGATTGTGCTAAATATAGTAAATTAGGCCTTATCATTCTCATTCTCTTTGCTTTATATGATCACTTACATCCCTGGGATGTCCAAGTCAATGCATCATACAGATGCCTTTATCATTTTCACATCCCCTGGGGACGTCATACTTATTCACTTTACTTTGTGCTCACGTACACATCCACACTTAAGATTCACATTTTCAATATATAGTTACTCTTTCTTTATCACTACATATATGATCTTGCAATGAAAGGACATATTCAAGGTGTTCCCTACCTCACGTGTTCGAATGTCCAAGCATCAAGGTCCCCCATAGTTCTCCATGCTTGTCTTCACACGTACCACCTATGGTACACCACAGCACAAGCATAGCATCAAGAAAAATGCATAAAAGAGGGTACAAGACCCTCCCTAAACCTCAAAGTCTAAAACAAAAGCCAACAGAAACTGTTCAAATCTATTGATCGATCAATCAAAATTTCAAAATTGATTAATTGATCCCAAATCGATTAATCGAAATTCTAAAATCTATTGATCGATTTCTCAAATCGATCAATCGGTTTCCCCAAGCCTTCATTTTCTAGTCACTGAGAGTGCTCAGACGATTAATCGATTTTCATTCGATTAATCGAATTTCAAAAATCAATTGATCGATTTTCAAATCGATCAATTGGTTTCGGGTCACTTTGCCCAACTAACCTCCAGGCCAAAATCGATCAATCGATTTGGTTAGAAATTCAGCCCTTTGCGGCCATTTCTTCTAGCTTTCTTCCTCATCATTTTTCTTTCGTTTCTATTCTTTAATTCATCATTTAAATCACAATTTAATGCACTACAACATGTTTAAAATGAATTCAATATAACTAACCTTAAATCAACCCCTTTGTTGACATAATGATTGGCTCAAAGGCTAGGGCTCCTAGCTTTGACTCCAACGGTTTCCAATGCATCGCATCCAACGTTAAATGCTCAAGCCCTTCATCAATTTGGAATCCACATTAACTCCTCTTAGCATTTACTCCTTCCTTTCTCTCTCTCTCTCTCTGTCTTCTTAATTCTTCTCACCAACCAAAAACAAGAGAAATAACTTCTCTTGAGTTATTAAGTCCCTTTAACCCTTCTTGCTTCAGTGTTAGGCACATACACCCAAGACTCGTGTATGTGATCTCTAAACTGGCTCTTACACTTCGCACACATGCTTGTTCACCTTAAACTAAATTGAGTCATAGTCATCATACTGACTTTCACTTGGTCAAACCTACGACCAGTCGGGCACACATCTCGAGGACACTGTTCACACCCAAAATTTAGGGATATTATATTATCAATATCGTAATTTAAATTGGTTAAATCATTGAACACTTTAGTCATTCGCTCAATTTCCACTTCTTGAGATCTAGTAAAGGACACTTCCTGATGCTTTGGAACATTTGCTTTCTCAGTGGTCCCATAGGCAAAGTGGTCATATAGAGACTATTTTTGTGAGGTAGGGGACAAGTCAGCTTGTGGGACATCCGATTGGTAACCTAACCCTATGTGCTTACGTATTTGTATTGGGACAACGAGTCCTACATGACCTTGCTTATTTTTACCGAGTCCAGTGTGGGGAACGTATCCATGTTGGTACATAAGGTCCCACCCTTTTATCGTGGTAGGGTTAATGGCATAGAGTTTGGCGAGGTCTGGGCTAACCTCTCTTCTCATTAATTTTTGTTGAGGCGTTGGGGGAAAACTAGGAGGAGTAGGGGGGCAGACTTTCGCAATGATTGTCTCATCAGGGATTCGAGTCTTTTGAATATGACTTGTGTTTAATACATAATTGTGAGCAATTGGTATGCTTGTCGCATAATCAGTATCCATCTCCTGGAGGGGTGCATCAGCGTATATACGAACGATGGAGTCCTCGTATGGGAATTTGATGCATTGATGGTATGTGAATGCGACGACCTTCATTAACTCCAGCCATTTTCTTCCTAAAATGAGATTATACGTACTAGCGGAATCAGAAACATGGAAGGTAACGTTTTTATTTCAGGTCTGAGGCAAACCTGTAGCTTGATAGTTCCTTTGATAAAGCGACGCGACCCATCATAAGCTATGAGTGACAGTGCGGAGGGCCTGACATCCTGCTCCTGTATTCGAGCATTTTTAACATGGTGAGAGGGTAGATGTTAAGTCCTGCTCCCGTGTCAACTAGTGTGTGTGGTATAGAGAATCCTCTAATTATGATCATAAGATATATGGGGGTCGCACTCTCGTGCAGTGACTCTTTAGGCATGTCTGCGTCTATAAAAGTGAGCGTCAGAGGTTTCGCCATGACAAAAGTGATTTGATGAAGCTCATCTAGGGTCGTATCCTCATCCACTTGCATGTCTTTAAGTATCCTTACCAATAATCGGTGATAGTCAGGCGATTTCTTGATGAGTTCTAGCATAGATATCTGGGCTGAGATCTTCTGGAGATGCCGCAGAAGGTTGTATTCTTGCCCTGACTTGAGCGTAGTTTCTTTGCCTGGCCGATGGGCCTTAGGTGTAGGTGGTTGGAATGGTTGAGGTACAGACATTGGTGGAGGGATGATGTGAGTTGGGGGAGGTAAGTTAACTTCTCTTTCTCTCACATTCTCCTTTAGCGGTTGTGCATTCGCGAAATCCTTATTTCAAGGGAAAGGCGGAGGTGGGTAATTGGTTCCTGATTTGAGAATCGGGCAAGTCGGTTGTTGATCGAACCCGGCGAGGCTTGACGCAGATGTATTTGTAAAATGGGTGAAATTCAAAGTTGGAACGCGTACCTGAATGGTGCCGCTCCAAGGTGGGAGGTACTGTGTGTAATCTTCCTCTTCTAGGAAAGTAGAGACCAACATTGGTCAGGATGTTCTTCTAGCTCGCTTTCTTTTAAATTCAGCGAACGCTTGTGGTTATTTTATTGTCTTGACTTGGAGCCTTTCAGGTGACACTTTCTCCCCATGCAACAATTTGGGCTGTAGTTTAGAGAATATGATCTCCATACTCGGGTTCAGAATCAGAAAAAGGAAGCGGTAATGGCATTGGTTCGAGATTTGGAGCGGTTGGAGGTTCTAGTGGGTGACTACGGAGGAGTGGTCTCCTAGCCCTAAATGAATGAACTCGTATCTAAGTGAATTTTGGATAAGGAGGTGGATTCGGCAAGGTGATACAAATGATTAGGGCCGAGGGATGCTGGGGTGAAGGAGCTCTCGCTGGTGTGGCAAAAGTAGCAGAGGGTTGAATGCGAGTGATTAAGGTGGAAGGTTGGAAGGGGGATCAACCGGAGAGATCTACGATGGTGACCTAAGCCAGTGTTGCTTGGTTGTGGTTGGGCATTGGGTTATTAACGATCCCTAAATTTTGTTGGGGTTGGTTATTATTAGGGTTAGGATTCCTAAGCACTTCCCAATTGATTTGACTTTAGTCATTCATGTCATAGATTACGTCCCTGAGGACTTAATAATATTCTAGGTTGTGTCTCGCGTATCAATGGAAGGCATAATATTTACTATAGTCTAGATTTGTCTGCCATGGGCGGGGTCTTTCCTGCAGGAATCAGAGGATTCTGAGTATTAAGGAGATGGAAGATGTTGGGAATTGTATCCGGTAAAGGGGGATATAGTTCCCGCCTCGGTTGGTAGGGGCCTCTAGCTGAGTTAAAGTTCTACGGTGAGGGCACACTATTATAATTCAGCACATGGGCCGATCGATTTTGTGTCGTGTTTTAATTCTGGTAGGTGCTGAAATATTGATTTCTATTCTGATACTGGCCCTGATTCTGATTCTGGCTTTGATTTTTGTTTGCATATCTTTGCTGATTAGTACCTTGGTTTTGGTTCGTGTATCATTGCTGATTTTTATTTTGCCCGAAGTTTTATGGGTGGAAATTTTCGATCCCAGAGTTTTATCCTTTATTAACAATGGTGTTGACTTGTTCGGTTCCTAAGGCTTTCTTATTATTTTTTGATTTTGATTTACTGGAAGAGCCCACTTTTGATGTGACTATGGATAGAGCAAGGTCTCCGCCTTTAATGTGTCACTCTAGTCGGGATGCCCGGGAGTGGAGTGCAGTGAAGTCGGGGCAATCACTTATGACAAGTGCTCTCTTTAACGGTTCTCTAGTGTTATCGATGATAATATCTACCGAATCTTTCTCTTTTATTGAAGTACTGGTCCTAGCAGCGAGTTTTCTCCATCTGGTAACGAAGTCGGTAAATTCTTCATCAGGTCCTTGCTTGGCTGCCATTAGATCGTTGAGACTGACTATCTCTTGGATCAAGTGTTTGTATTGGTCTAGAAATTGACTAGCTAATTCATCGAAGGTTTCTATCTTACAAAGCGGGAGTCTCGCAAACCAATCTAAAGCTTCTCCTTCTAATGAGCGTTGGAAATAGTGAATGGGAAGTCCTTGATTATCACGTATGGGTCGACAATCATTACAAAAGATGACCAAGTGATGATTCGGATTTCCCGTGCCATTATATTTGGTAAATTTCGATGGCTTAAATCCTATTGGTAAATTAAACTCGATGTCCCAACAAAATTTGTCGAATCCGAATGAGTGACCGGGGTGCTCTCTCTTGGCCATGTGCTCATTGAGCAATTTAGGGAGATCTTCGATTTTAATGGTGCTATCTTTTAGAGGGACCCATGAGCAAACCTTGTCTAAAGAGTCATCATTGAAGAATGCGTGGGCAGGTTGTCTGAATGGTGTGGCTCGGGCTGACACTGTGCTTGGGGTAGGAGGTGGCCTCTCTTGTCGCTCTTGTTCTTCTGAAAATTGTCATGACCTAATGGTTTCGTATGCAGCGGCCAACCCTCGAAGCAATTCCTCAGAGTCATCATCTCTTCTTTGTATTCTTTGAATACTGAGTACTACGATCTGTTGAGCGGTGAGGTTTTGTTCGGTGTTACCATCTCTCCCATTATGATTATTAGCGGTGTGTGGGGTGGAGAAGGGATTTTCTTGCTCGCCGACCATGCTAATCTCAAGTTATCGTGGGCTGGAATTGTGAAATGGTTCTTCTTCATATGTGAAGTTGTTATGATATTTCCACAATGGTAGGTCCCCTAAACTCACTCTTAGTATATCAGACATCTCGAGTCTTTGATGAAGACTCATATATATATAAAAGGAAATATAAATGACACGATGGAAAGAAAAAAAGGGAGATAAGATGAAAACTAACTATCTAGAAAAAGAGTTTGCAAAAGTGTCCTATCGTGATCACCAGTCTGTTGGTGCACACTTTTTTTGGGTTCCTCTCAGTCGCCGTTGAATTAGTGGCTCCAATTCTGCCCAAGTAGACTCTAGCGATGTGGCGTTTGAAATGTTAGAAATAAAGGGTTTTCTAGGAAGGTTCCTAGTTTGTTGCGATCATCAACTACAGATATTTAACGATGTTGCAGCACGTCAATGATCACGCTTTAGAGCGGGTATGGGTTACTTCTTTACTGAATCGTCTGCCTGCGAACGTCATCAACTATGTCTTTTCTTATAATTTAGATAGTTTAATTTTTCTTCCCTTCCCCTGTTATTATTATAGTTCAAATCAGTTTAGACTTCTCAATTCTCTTGTGAGTCTAGTTATGTGGGAATTTATTATGGTTTATTTAATTTAGTATTCTAATTCTATCCAGAGTCTAATTAATTTTAGTTTCCCAGCACTACTAGAATTCTAATTAATATAGTGTCCTAATACTACTAAAAGTCCAATTAACATCGGTCTCCTAATTGTACTAGGAATGCAAGTATATTAATTTTAATGAAACTTTAATTAAACCAAGCATGCTAGTTGTACTGAAATTCTAAGTAAAGTACATATACTAGTTGTACTAGAATTCTAATTGAAATATAGAACTAGTTTTACTAAAACTCTAATTTAAGCAATGAATTAATTTTATATGAATAAAATAGAAAAAATCTAATTATGAGAAACAAACTAATTTGATTAAAATTCCTATTAGAGCAATAAATTAACTGTACTTGAAATCTAATTAAAGCAATGGATTAATCATACTAAATTCTAATTAAAATCAAAGACTGATTACTGATACTGGGGTCTAATAAAGCGAGGAATTAACTATGCTAGAATTAGCTAATTAAAATAAAGGAACTAATTTTTAGTGGAGTTCTAATCGAAGCAATTATTCTAAGGATTTAATTAAAATATAGCATGTAAATTGACTATACTAAAATTCTAAGAAGAAATTATGGAACTGATGTTATAATCCTAATTAAAGCAACTAAGTAATTGTAAAAAAAAAAAGGGTTTGGGCCCGCTATGCTAAGGAGGATTGGCCTCGTTCTCAAGTACCCTCCGTAAGCTCCCTTGGGCAAATCGGATGGCTGAGATTAAAGATAAATTCGATTTAGAATTATAAAATAGTATTTTTAGATTTTTCAGAATCGATTTCAGAGTAATAATTATGAATGAAATTGAGAAACTAGAATTATAGAAACAAAAATTAATATTTAGTATTTTATAAATATTAAACCAAGAAATTAAAATTAAAATTAAAATTTCTAGGACTGAATTCGGATCCGAAATCAGAAAATCAGATCGTATGATTAAAGACTGATTCTAGAATCTAAGGATTAGAACCAGGAATTAATGATAAGACTGGAAATTGAGATTTTATAATGGAATTAGAGCCTAGGGTCGGTAAATTAGATCGTCGGGTTAAGGACTAGTTCTAAATTCGGAGAACTAGAACTAGATATAAAAAAATTGCGGTCTAAAAAGGGTGCTACGGTCTCGGACTAAAAATTAAAACCTATAATTAAAACTAAGAGAAAGATCCTAAGTCTAAAACTAAGATTTTACCTAGGACCGGGGCGGCAGAGAGAAACCTCGAAGATTCTACGTTTGAATTTCGAAATCATGGTTAGGTTGCTCTATGTGCTCATTCTCGGAGTTCTCTGGTTTCGGAATCCCAAAAAAAATTTGTTCTCTCTCGCTCTCCTCCTTTTTTTTTGGGTCAAAATTAAAAAAGCTTTTATAGGTTTTTCTTCAATTAAATGCCCTGTTTTAGGTGTTTAATAAAATTGTGTACCGATCTCCCGGTGCTTAATCGCTTTGAGTCGGTCACTGACTCAGTGAGCGACCGGCTGACTTGCTCAACGAGTTTCTTGGTCCTAATAGCATTAGAACTAATTGCGCACCCATTTTAGGGTGCGTAATCCAATTAAGCACCACTGTCGAAGTGTTTAATCAAGGAAACTTAGGGATCAAGGACGGTGAGGCTAGGCTGGGCGTAGGCCAATTGCACGCCAGTGATGGGGCGCTCAATCCGGTCACGCGTCTAATGATAGACGCGTGATCGAGTCTCAAGTTGGTATGGGGAAAGGAAGTCTGGTCTGAGAAGGGATTGATTGCGCGCTTTTGATTTGGCGTGCAATCGAATTGAGCGCTTGGTTTTGGTCTCTTAATTTGGGGTTGTTCGGGTCCGGGTCGGGCTTGAAATGCCAGGCTACTATTTCAGCCTGTATTTTGACTATATACTATTGTTTCAGTATATAGTCTCTCAATGTTGGGATCTGAGCCACAGAGCTATTGTTTCAGCCTGTGTTCAGCCATGTGCTATTGTTTCAGTGCATGGTTCCCACGTTGGGAGTATGAGGCCTGAGCCATAGAACTATTGTTTCAACCTATGTCCAACTATATACTATTATTTTGGTATATGGTCCCACATTAGGGTTAGGGGTCTGAAATGCGAGACTATTATTTCAGTTTGTATTCTACTTATATACTATTATTTCAGTATATAGTCTCCCTATATCGAGATTTGAGCCATAGAGCTATTATTTTTGCCTGTGTTCAGCCATGTACTATTGTTTCAGTATATGGTTCCCATGTCGGGGGTATAGGGCCTGAGCTACAAAACTATTGTTTCAGCTTGTGTCCACCCACATACTATTGTTTCATCATATGGTTCCATATCAAGGTTATGAGGTCAAAGGTTGATCGAACAAATTTGTATATTCTGAGAGGGAAAAATGGGGGTGTCTACAATGATGTGTGTGTGCTTTACAGGGAACCAAACCAACGGGATAAGTGGGGGGTAGGCATCTCACGCAAGCCTCATTGGCTTTGTTTTGTTTTGCAAGAGAGTTGACAGAGGGAGATAGAGAGAGAAAGAGAAAGGGGTGTGAAGAAGAAGAGGGATTTTTCCTAAATCCGTGTTCTCACGG
This sequence comes from Chloranthus sessilifolius, assembly GCA_021018995.1. Lineage (NCBI taxonomy): Eukaryota > Viridiplantae > Streptophyta > Magnoliopsida > Chloranthales > Chloranthaceae > Chloranthus > Chloranthus sessilifolius. The sequence continues at coordinate 146,855,035 of CM037584.1, read as the reverse complement.
AGTTACTCTTTGCGACATAATCTCTCGTGCGGCAACTAGCTTTTCTTGAACTAAATCAGCCTACTCGGGTTTCCAACCTACACGGTAGGGCATTAGGTTAGAAACTATACGAATTCCCGAATGCAATTCATATAGCTATACGCAGTGACATTCCTAGGGGCAGCCCTATTTAGAGTTTAGGTCCACACCGTGAATGGTGGTCATGGACCACCAACACGATGGCTCCAACGCATGACGTGACAAGAGCGACCCAATACCTATGCGAGGCCCGGATGCGCTAACTCAAGCTTACAAGGCTATCGTACGCGTTTCGTAGGGGATCACTTAGGCCAGCGACACATCATGTGGCTGTTAGATCCTTTCCCCATATATATGGTTTAAACATCAACAGTGCCAAAATGGCAGGAGGACCTCAAACCCCTTGGTTTGACATACCGTAACGCCTTGCACTGCTAACCCAACTTGATCATGTCGTGACCGTATCACGTGCCCTGCTGGCACTACATCACGATCCAAACTGCCACCATGTTGCGTGACCTCTTGGCCCACGACCGAAGCTCTTGGAGTACCATTTTGGCACTGCTAACTCAACCCACCAGTGCCTGCTGCACTAGTGGCACAAGTGGCCCTGCGGCTGACTCGGATGGCCACGCCGTGAGCCCACGTCACATCCTCCCCTACTTAGTTGCGTTGACATCTCCGTCAACGCGCTTCCAGTACTTCTTTAGGGAGGATTGGAAGGACAAGTGGGTACTCTCAAGTTCCCAAGTAATTTCGGCCTCTAGTAGGCCCTTCCACTTCAAAAGGTACTCCACAGGAAATTCATTATGACTGCCATCTTCCCTGTTACTGCATCTGTGTGCAAGGATTTCTTCAACCTGTCTCTTCAACTATAAATCGGCATCTAGGGCGACACGAGTTGACAAACTTCTTCCTTGATTATTTGGGTCTCTTTTATATGGCTTCAAGCAACTGACGTGAAATACTAGATGCATTCGCAGTCGAGAAGGAAGTTGCACTCGAAATGAGACATCATTGATCCTTTTTATGATTGGGAATGGCCCATCGTACTTGTAAACTAACCCTGTGTGTTTTCTTCTGAAAAATTTGAGCTGCTTCAGATTAAGCTTTACCAAAACTTCATTGCCTACGTGCAACTCGATAGGCCGTCGACCCTGATCGACCCACTTTTTCATTCGTTTAGCAGCCTTTTCCAGATAGGCCCTAGCAATCTCTGCATTCCTCTGCCACTCTTTGGCAAGATGGTAGGCTACCAAACTTGACCCAGTATATCCCATAGTAATTGTATGCGGCGTTAACAGTTGCTGGCCAATTGCAAATTTGAATGGGCTCTTATTTGAGGCTGAACTCTTTTGCAGATTATAATAAAATTATGCCACATCTAATAACTGAACCCAGTTCTTTTGGTTGGCACTGATAAAATGTCTCAAATATTGTTCGAAAATAGCATTCACCCTTTTTGTCTGTCCGTCTGTTTATGGATGCATGCTAGATGAGAAGTTCAGTTTTATCCCCAGGAGCTGAAAAACTTTCGACCAAAATTTGCTAGCAAACCGTGGATCTCTATCACTGACAATCACTTATGGCACTCCCCAATGTTTCACAACATTACTGACAAATAATCATGCAGCTTGCTCTGCATTATAATTCAACGGTGCTGGAATGAATGTAGCGTACGTTGAGAACCGATCCACAACTACCAGGAAGGTCCCGAGTGTCCCTACTTTAGGCAATGCAGAGATGAAGTCAAGGGAGACGCTCTCCCATGGTCTGGATGGCGCTGGCGACGGCTGCAGGAGTCCAAATGGTTTAGCTCTTTCCACTTTGTCTTGCTAGCATATCAGGCAAGTCCTGATATACTCCTCTACATCCTCTTCCATCTTAGGCCAATAGAAATGCCTTTTCAACAAGGCGAGCGTGCGACGAATTCCTGGATGACCAGCCCACAATGTGTCATGACACTCTTTCAGGAGTTCCTTTCTAAGTTCTCCCACTTTCGATACATAGAAACGGCCCCTTTGGTCACCAACAATCCTTCCTCAGTCCAGAACCGCCATGTTTTCCCCTCTTGTATCTGCTGTAGTAGGGTCCAAGCGAGTGGATCTAATTTTAACCAATCGCGCAATTTATCGGGGATAGTCAAACTATTACAGCTAGCTGTAGTTTGTTCTTCAATTTTTAATGCTGCTAACTGAACTTTCAATGCTGCGAACTCTGCTTTATGACTTAAAGCGTCTGCGACTTGGTTGGTCCTGCCAGGCTTATACACCAAGTCCATATTGAACTCGGCCAAGAAATCCTGCCAATGGGCCTGTTTCGACAATAATTTCTTTTGTGTTTGAAAGTAGCTGGTCGCCACATTATCAGTCATCACTAGGAACTTCGACCCAAGTAGGTAGTGCCTCCATGTCCTTAGACAATGTACTACTACCATCATTTCTTTTTCTTGAACCGTGTATCGTCGCTCGGTATCATTCAGCTTTCTGCTCTCAAAGGCCACTGGATGCTCTTCTTGCATTAATACTCCTCCTATCGCATAGTCGGAGGCATCCGTGTGTACCTCAAATGGCTTGGAGTGATCAGGTAGCTTTAGCACGGGGTCACTCATGACTACCACTTTTAAATCCTCAAATGCCCTCTGGCATTTTTCCCACCACTGCCACAGTCGATCCTTCTTCAACAGGTCAGTCAGTGGTGCTACACGGTGTGAATAATCAGGGATGAACCTTCTGTAATAGTTGACAAGACCCAAAAATGACCGCAACTCGATCAAGCCTTCTGACACTCTCCAGTCTTGGATTGCACGAACTTTCTCAAGGTCCATGCTGATATTTCCTCCCTCAATATTGTGTCCTAAAAATATAATCTACTCTTGTGCAAATGAACACTTCTCCTTCTTGACATAGAACTAATTTTCTCGAAGTATCTTGAATATGATTTGGAGGTGGCTGAGATGTTCTTCCAATGTGTTGCTATATACAACGATATCGTCTAAGTACACCACCACGAACTTGTCGAGGTAGGCATGGAACAACTCATTCATCAAGGTGCAGAAGGTGGCTGGGGAATTAGTCAGCCCAAAGGGCATCACTAGAAACTCAAAGGCTTCATACCTGGTCACACAGGTAGTCTTGCTTTCGTCTCCCTCGGTGACTCACACCTGGTAATAGCCAGATCTCAAGTCCAGCTTGGTAAAGTACCTCACACTACCCAACTGATCAAACAAATCTGTAATCAATGACATTGGATACTTATTCTTGACGGTGACCTTATTCAACGCTCTGTAGTCAATGCATAATCGAAGGCTACTGTCACGTTTCTTCTGAAATAGAACTGGAGCGCCAAATGGAGCTTTAGACGATCGAACAAACCCTACTCCCAATAACTCATCTAACTTCCAACGTAACTCGGCTAGATCTGGAGGAGCCATTCTGTAGGGAGCTTTAGCCGACGTCTTCGCACCTGGTTCCAATTCGATTCGGTGATCCACTGATCTCCTTGGTGGTAGCACCTTAGGCAATTCTGGCAGCATGACATATTAGAATTCTTTGAGTATTCCTGACACACATTCTGGCACAATCTCTGTCGGCCCTGTTGCTTTCTCTTCTAGCAGTGTAGCAAGAAATGTAGGTTCCCCTCTTCTTAGTCCCTTCTTTAACTGAAGTGCTGAGATAAACCCATCACTCTCCACTTCTTTATCTTTCTGAATGACGGGGATCATGCAAGGGGTCTCTTCTCCGAACATGCACACTGACCCGAGGTATGGCATGGGCACTGCTTTAGCCTGGTGTAGGAGTTCTAACCCAAGGACAACCTTGAAATCATCCATCTGTACTGCCATAAAGTTCGCTGCACCGCTCCATGGCCCTATCTGTACAGGTACCCCCTTTGCTACACCCTTTATGGGGCGCGCCTCCGAGTTCACGGCCTTTATACGGCTGGACTCTTGCTCCAGTTTCAACCCTAGGCGACGTGCTTCTTTATCAACAATGAAGTTATGCGTCGCCCCCGTGTCCACATGGCATGGGTACTTTTCCCATTGATGCACACCTCTATGTACATCAACCCCTTGGGCACAACTATTTTTCCCTTCTCTACCTGACCTTTAATGGCATTCAGCAACCTGAGTGCCCCCATTTTTGGTTCATCGACGGCAGGAGGTGGAGCACTGGCGGATCCCTGTAGGGCATTCACAGACCGTTTCTACAGGCAATCTTTCACTCGATGAGGCCCTCCGCATAGAAAGCAACCTGACTTAGGTGTAAAATTCGTTGACTCGGCAGACTTGATACGAGACTCTTTCCCATGCGACTTCTTTTCATGAGTGCCGCTCTTGCTTTTTTATTGGCTTTCGTCGGATTCTTTGAACCACTTTTGTTCTCATGCGGCCTCTTCTTATTTTGATCTGATGGCCCGTAGTCTGTTAATCATTCTACAGCAGCCTGTGTGGCTGCTAAGTCCGATAGTGCTCTTTTGTTTAATTTAGTTTGTGCCCAGGGCTTGAGGCTTTCAATGAAGTAGAATAATTTATCCTCTTCAGACATTTCCCTGATGTCCAACATCAAAGCAGAGAATTGCCTCACGTATTCTCTCACTGTGCCCGTATGTTATAGCTTTCGTAGTTTATGTCAGGCAATAAAGTCAACATTTTCGGGCAAGAACTAAGCTTTTAATTCTTTCTTCAAATCCTCCCACGTATCTACCACACAGCGCCCATCCTGAATCTCTGTGTAGTGTGTACGCCACCATAGTTTAGCATCTCCCTCAAGATACATGGTCGTTGTGACCACTTTCATAGCTTAGGTGGCAGGTGGGATGAGACGGAAGTATTACTCAATGTCCCATAAGAAATTATCTAACTCCTTAGCATCACGAGCACCCCCGTAACATTGCGGCTCGGGTATCTTGACCTTTTGTTGGGGAGTTTCTGGCTGTTGAGCTGTCCCAGAACCAATCACCCTCATTAGGACGTTCATCTTCATGGTCAGGTCATCGATTTGTAAACGAAGGGCTTCAACGGTGCCCCTCGTGTCCTCGGTGAGGATCTCCATGTTCTCCGCTAACATGACATGGTTCACTTCCTGCTTATTTACAAGCGCAACCACAGACTCTATTTGTTTCGTTCAAGCTTCCAAATCATCCAACCGTTCCCTTGTGCGCCTTCGCATAGCACCGCTGCTTATCCTAGTGTCGGCCATCTTTAGGCTCTGATACCAAATGTCACGGAGTTACTCTTTCCGATGTAATCTCTCGTGCGACAACTAGCTTTTCTCGAACTAGATCAGCCTACTCGGGTTTCCAACCTGCATGTTAGCGCATTAGCTTAGAAACTATGTGGATTCCTGAATGCAATTCATATAGCTATACGTAGCGATATTCCTAGGGGCAGCCCCACTTATAGTTTAGGTCCACACCGTGAATGGTGGTCGTGGACCACCAACATGATGGCTCCAGCGCACGACGCGATAAGAGCGACCCAACACCTATGCGAGGCCTGGATGCGCGAACTCAAGCCCACAAGGCTATTGTACGCGTTCCGTAGGGGATCACTTAGGCCAGTGACATGTCACGTGGCTGTTAGATCCTTTCCCCATATATATGGTTTAAACATCAATAGTGCCAAAATGGCGGGAGGACCTCAAGCCCCTCGGTTTGACATACCGCAACGCCTTGCACTGCTAACCCAGCTTGATCTTGTCGTGACTGCATCACGTGCCCTGCTGGCACTGCATCACGACCCAAACTGCCACCATGTCACGTGCCCTCTTGGCCCACAACCGAAGCTCTTGGGGTACCAATGGCGAAGCCCTCATGGCTTGGTGGCGTGCCGACGATGCCCTAGGTTCAACCGACCAATGCCTGATGCACTAGTGGCACAAGTGGCCCTATGGCTAACTCGGATGGCCACGCTGCGAGCCCACGTCACAGTGTGCTCCGAATCTTCGAACCTTCTCAAAATTTTGACAATTTGTCTTCAGGGGAGTTCGAACCGTCAATCTCCATCATGAGGATCTATGGACGGGAGGGGAATCTACAAACTTCTTTTAGATTCATTCGAAACCCCTCCGTCGATTTTGTGTGCGGCTCGATTCTCACTCGATTTAAGTGTGGATTGCACTAATTAAGAGGTAAGAAATAATTAGTTAAGTATGGAAATTGGTGGTTTTAACTTCCTAGAAATTTGTGTGAGATATGTGAAAGAGAAATGTGAAAAGTCGCGTGAGCAATGGGTGTTGAAACGCAAGAATTTGAAGGATCTCTGGTTCTTGTGCACACGAGTTTTAGTCCTTGCTCACCCGAGAAGCCTTCAGAATGACCTTTTAGGCCTCGCGTGCACGGGACAGAGGGTCCAGTAAGCCTCTGATGCTTTGCTCACGCGAGAGCTGTGGGTGCCAGGTGACTCGCGCGCCCGACCCTATAGCTCACGCATGCGAGATACAGAGTTTGGTTTATTTTAGTTCTTTTCATGTGAATTCTTCAGAAATTTCATTTGTGGGGAATTCTTAGACATTCTAAAAGGTTTTTGGATGCTTTGTAAGGTAGGTTAAGGATTTGGGGACGTCTGTGAGGATTGCGTGACTTGTGACCGAAGTAGGGGAAATTCAACGTCCATTTACACTTTTGACTTTGATTCATAGATGTCTTTGATATTTGTTTCATTTCACTTCTTTACTCGTAGCTCGTATGATATTTGTTTGTCTTGCTTCTTGATTCATAGTTCGCACGATGTTTGTTTTGTTTTGCTTCTTGACTTGTAGTTCGTACGATGTTTACTTTGTTTTGCTTCTTGACTCATAGCTGGAATGATATTCGTTCTGTTTACTTTTTGACTCGTAACTTAGAAGACATTAGTTTATTTGTAGAAGAAAATGGTTTTTGGACTTGTGACAATTTGCATGTTTGTGACAATTTACATGTTCGTGACAATTTGCATGTTCATCATGAAAGCTTTGGAAAATAAGTTCTGCGTATAAGTCTTGTATTGTGCATAAAAAAAAATTGTAAACTCTGAATGAGTTAGTTTCTGAAAAAGGGGAAAGGACATTGAGATTTTCCGTGAGTTATTAAATGATTATTATGTGTTAGCATGTGCATTCGATTTAAGGTTCACGTGAATAAATACTCTACCAACGCGATGGGATATCTGCGGCCAAGGTAATTTCACTTTGCCAAGTATCCCTCATAACGTAGGGGCATGGGAAATTCTGCAAATGTTCAATTGAGCGACGATGGTTAGAGATTCCCATCGAAAAATCTGTGGCTCTTAATGCTATATTATGCTTGGGAGAATTTAAGTTATTGTTTTAAGTTAGTTTTTGAGATAAGCAAGAATGAAACTTTGAAAATATGCATGAAACTTAGAAATTAAGGAATTTGCTTGGAGATTTATTGAGTAAATTGTGTTAAGTTATGCATGAGATGATAAGTTGCATTTGAAACACGTATGTGAGCAAGAAATCAGACAACACTTGAAAACTCCAAATTTTATGGCTGTGATCTTTATGTAACACACCATCATAGACTATTGAAATTTCTTTGAGATTCCATCTTGATATAAATTCCAGTTATTTTTGTGAAACTCCATTTTTGTATTACCTTTCAATTCTATCATTGAATCTATGCTTCTATATGATGAAATGTGAATTTACATTGGGCTTTCCCTTACTGAGCTTAAACTATTAGCTCACCCCGACTATACGTCACAGGTGTAGATCTGGATTAGGTACCAGAGAAAGGTTCGGGATCTCCAGTTTTGAGAATTCTACCCTAGGTGCTGGCGTTGGACTAGGAGCACTTTGGGTTTAGTTGTGTACTTTTGGACTTGGACTTGGTACATCCGATGATCAGATACAATGACACTAGCAGTTTTTGTAAATATATTTTTTAAGCCACTGTTTTGGTGATGGTCAACCATCATCGGTGGTTTCTTTTAGTCTTTTGCGTTAGAGGTTATGTATAAAGTAAAAAATTTTAGATCTGCCTAGTGATATCTAAATTTTCATTTTCGCGTATGTATGATATCTACTTTCATTTCCACACTTATATGTGGATGTACAGAGTATTTTTTGTACTCGGACCATGAAGTACGACCCGACGGTCCGATTTTCCCTGAGTTTCGGGGATAAGAAAAAAGAAGAAGAGAATGTGTCAGGAAAATCGGACTGTCACAAAAAAGAACAAATAAAAGATTAGGATATTACTATCGGACCTCATAGTTTCACCTTTCAAAATAGTGGACCCATAGTTTTGCGTGCTTTATGTAACAAAGGACAGGTTTGAGCCACACGTCCGCCAAACGATCAAATGTCCATCACTATCTTCTCTCTCTCTCTCTCTCTCTTTATCTCTTTCTCTCAACGTACAGTTTCCCCTACCACTATTGTACATCATCAGAATATGAAGGGTGCACGATTTTTGCTCACCATTATTAATAGAAGTAGCGTTTTTTTTTAAGAGAAAAAATGAGGTTTCTTTGGAGAAAAAGTTGTATAACTAAGACGTAATTGTCACGCCCCTCAGCCCTTGGCCTCGCCCATCGCGATCCATGAGCTGAGCCGGCATGGCGCGCCCTGCTGATTCGATTATTCAATTGTTTCCAAAACTTATTTTAATTTCATAATTCATTTCCCGAACTTGATAAATCATGTTCTGATTAGCCTCCTTTACCACATATATATATTTAAAAATATTACGGGAAATATCTTTTACGGAAAAACTCTCTTTTCCTTTTCAGCAATTTGCGGAAGCGTCTTCATTTCATTTTCAATAAATTGCGGAAGCGTAATTAAATTCTTTTCAATAGATTGCGAAAGCATATTTAAATTCTTGTCCATTTATTTTTCCATTCTCGTTAACCTGATCGGGCAGGTTCGATTTTCACAACTTTTATTATAAAACTGATCGTACTCATTGCGGAATCGTAAGTAAGATAATTCAAAAGATATTTTCAAAGAGTTCAAACTTTAAAAAGCCAATATTTACAAAAGTTAAATTCAATGACACATCTATAATTTTTTAAAAGTACTAGACTAACAAAAACAAAAGGAGAAAATCCCGTTAAAATCAAGTGTGAATAGGTCACACGTGTGCAAGTGCTGGTAGTTCTATAGGCAAAATGATCTCAAAACTATCAGCTTAGTGATCACTTTTGGATCTCTCCTCGTCCAACTCCTCTAGCTTTGACTGGATGGCTGCTAACTAGCCTCTGAAATTTTTGGGTCATAAAAGAATCATAAGCCATGAAGCTTAATTAAGTCTTAGTCAATTATGTTGTGATTTTCAGTACGAGTAATGTAAGAGAAGTTCATATGTGCTAGTGTGAGTGACGTTTCCTGCAATCGTGATATAAATGAAGTAAATAACATTAAACTAATGCTAACAGAAAAATTCCAATTATGAATCACATTCAACAATTACTACCTAATATGAAGATAAGCATTTGCAATACAATAATGAAAATAGCATTTATGAGGAATTGCAATTATAACATGGAAATGATATTCTACAGATGACAATTAAGGTATTAACATGCATAAAGATTTACAAGGTATATTAAATTTTTATGAATTTAATATAATGTCAATTCACTAGATTATTAAATCTTGTTTTCTTGTTACTTTGTATATTTATTATTAATGTCTTTTAATTAATTCGGTGCGATACCAAACACCAATCATCCAAAATTTAAAATTCGATTGCCAATATCGTGCAAACAGAGCCTGACACTCTTGGCCATTTAGTCAATCAATACATTGATCAATGACCCAATTGGTCTAACGAGACCTAATCCGTAACTGATATTTCAAGAACTCGTCTAAATATGACGTGCTCATATGAGCCTGTTCACAAGAACAACGGTTAGCTATTCGAGGTTTTCAAGTTCGAAACAGTATCATCTTTTCACTTTCAAAGTTTCAGTATTTGTTATCAATTAATCAATATTCAAGATTCAATATTTAAATTCGAATAACTTCTTTATTCAAAGTTCAATATTCAATCGGATTCAATATTCAATATTCGTTATTCAGTATTCAAATTTGATATTTCATGTTTCATGTAACATCCCCAATTTTTGACCCGCACGCGCCAACGATTTGGGCCAACTATATTGGATTGACTCATTGCGCCGACAGTTGGACAAACTTTGGGTATTAGTTGGTGTAAAAAATGTGTGTATGTGTGCTTCACACCGAAGCAAAACATTATGAATGATGGTTAACACTTGGTTTAAGTGTACCTGCTTAACACCAAGGCCAAGCTTAGTTTAGTTGAGTTAGAATACACAAGTGGTGTGTGTGTGCTTCACACGCCAAAGGGATAAAAGGGGTGGGCATTTCACACAAGCCACATTGGCTTTGTTTGATTTTGCATGAGGGTTCATAGAGAAGGAATTAAGAAGAAAGAAGAAAGGTAGAGAGAAAAGGAGAGTTTAAAACCTTCACCTGCTATCCCTTTACCTTGTGATTTGATCGTGTGATTATGCCTTATGCAATCAAGAGAGTGGAGAGTAACGTGTGATCAAGAGTGGAGTTGCCGTGGGCTCCGTTTCCACTCAATTGCAAGTGGAATCAGCAAATTTCACTCTGAAACCCTCTCGTGGGCAAGAGCTCGTGGATCGAGGAATTACTTCAAGGTGAGGAAAATTAGGTGAAATTGTAATTTAAAGTTATGCTATGCTTTAAGTATGATGTGAGTGAAAAATTAGAAGAAAAGAAGTTAGAATTTAAGAAAAATATGAGCTAAGGAAGAAGAAAATCGTGTTTCTGAAAAATCTGACAAAACTGATCGATCGAAATTTGAATCAATCGATCGATTTTGACAGGACATAAGTGTGTGAAGAGTTTTTGAGAAAACCGACTGATTGAATTTAAATTCGATCGATCTATTTGAGGATCCGATCGATCAAAATAGAATTTCGATCGATCGAAATTGTTGACAGGTTTCCTGAAGGGTTGATAGGTTCCTGTAGAGTCGACAGGATGGGATGTAAAGATGGATTGGCTTCTGACTAAACCGATCGGTCGATTTAGGAATCGATCGATCTATTTGGAAATCGATCGATCGATTTATGAACCGATCGATCGAGTGTGGGACTGATTATACAAATAGAAATGTATATGTTTTTCGAAGGAAACAGATTGATCTAAATGTGTTTCGTTTGAACGATTTTGGAATTCGATCGATTGGATTTGGATTCGATCGATCGATTTGGTCAGTTTTTGGAATTTTTCTGTTTTGAGAAAGAAACTTTGGGAGACTTTGGAACTTTCTATTTTTCGTTACTTTTGACTAATAGGAAGTAAATTGGTGTGTTCTAGGTTATGACCAAGGGGACGTGAGGGGAATGTCACCTTGATAAGGGAATCTTCATTTTGGCTTCAAGTTGAGGTAGGGAAAACTTCGTAATATGTGTATTTGATTACAACTAGCATTGATTTTGTGATGTGATAGAAATATGTGATTTGTGAATATGGTTATTTATTTAGCATGAATTTCATTCATAGTTATAAATATGAAAAGTGTGTGTAAAATCAGTTATATGCGTGTGTGACATAAGAGAGATGTGAATAAGTGTGTGTTTGAAACTTCAAACCTAATTATAAATTATCACATTTCATGGTGATAAACTATAAGTTAATTTTGCACTATGATTTAAAATTTATGAGCAAATACCCAACCGATGTGATGGGATATCCGTGACCGATGTGGCGGGATATTCGTGACTGGTATGACGTGATATCCATACAACTATGCTTCGGGACGGCGAAATATCCGTTCATTTCCTACCGATTTGCGATAAATTTCCTTCTGCACACACTTCCCTCATACAAAGGGACTTGGGCATCGTACAAATAATTCATTGAATGACGATGGTAGGTATTCCCATCGGTATATATATGTGGCTCTCGATGTTATATATGCTCGAGAGTGTAGTTAAGTGATCAGTTGAAGTTTTTCTTTTGTTATGAGAATAAATTTTGGAAATCATGTGTTTAAACTTTGAAATCTGTATTTGATATCAGTTTTGCTTTAAGTCAAATATCTTTAAATTGTGAATCTTTGTTTGAAAAGCATGTTCAAATTATGTCATAAGATATATGTGTGATGTGATAATATGCATGCTATTGCTATTTCCTTACTGAGCTTAGATGTTAGCTCATCCTTCGACTATACATCACAGGTACAGGTGTAGATCAGGATCGGGCACTAGAGAAAGGCATACGATCTCCCATTTGGGGAATTCTACCCTAGGTGAGGACTTGGACAAGATATATTTTGGGTTTGTATGGTGGATTTTTGAGGATTTTAGATTTGGACTTGATATGTCCTGGGATCAAATACAGTGTTAAGATTTATTTTGTATGTACGTTTTGGAAGCCACTGTTTAGGTGATGGTCAGCCATCACCGGTGGTTTCTTTTAGCCTTTGTATTAGAGGTTATGTATAAAGTAGAAAGACTTAGTTCTGATTAGTGATATCTATAATTTCATTTTCACGCATGTATGATATCTGCTTTGATTTCTACGCTTATACATGGATATACGAAGTATTTATGTATTCGGATTGTGAAGTGTGATCCGACGGTCTGGTTTTTCCTGAGTTTAAGATATAAGAAAGAAAAAAAATATATAGTACAGGATTTTATGAGAACGGGAAAAGTCGGTGTGCAACCATGGATTTTTAACGATCCGTTGCGATGATGCGCAAGTATATAAAAAAATAAAGAGTCGCCACCCGGAGCTTTTGGTGTCCCGGGAAACCTAAATCAATATTGAAAACACCGAAGTGTAAAAATATGACTGTGATTCCGGTCTACGCCAAAGGCACTTGGGTAGGGGCTTCGGTTATTGATCGGGAAGGTGTTAGGCACCTGACCCCGCTCGTAAGCGGTCTCTACTATGGCTGTTTGGGTGTGTATATAATATATATATATATATATATATATATATATATATATATATATATATAAAGAAAAAAAAATGAGCGACACTTCTCCTTGCCCGAAGGCACACTTATCCTATTGGGTCCTTCCCGCTTGCCGAAATTTGGACAACATAATAGCTAAATTCTAGGATATGGGAAAAGCAAAGAAGGTAGAGGAATAGAGGGGAGAGCCGAACCTCTCAGGCCCTTGTAGCACCGATGTAGACCTTCGCGTGAGATGAGCTTCCGATAGATTTAATGGTCGCTGGATGGGTTCTAATCTCTAAGGCTTGGTAGCTAAGAGGTAAGAGAAGAAGGCTAAGGGATAGTTTTAGCTAAATCTCAAGGATTTATGATGAGAAATGGATGGTAAAGGATGAATCTCAGTTTTAGAATTTTATGGGTGGAATGCTAAAAGGGAGGGCACTCTAATCTTTTCTCTTTAGATTTTTTTTCGAATCATTTGCAAGGGGCGGGGGGGGGGGGGTGGTTACCTCTCTATTTATAGGGAAGGAGAGGGTTAGTGAGGGGTTAAAGTTCTAATTGCATTAGAAATTAGGTAATCCTAGATCTAAGGATTCTAGGTTTTTCAAGGTCATGGATAGGTGTGAGAATGAGTTCAATGGTAGATGATAGGGTAGACTTCTAAATAGAAAAAGGGTGAAAAAGAAGGCTAGTGGGGTTGCAACAGTCTCAACAAAACCAACCCCAATGGATGGGGTGGTCAACAAGTCAAACCCCAAATTCGAATTTGGACAAAACTCTCAAATATTATTGTAGCTAAGCCTAACATGTATATTATACACGCTAGGCATAGCAACAATGCTTTCTGAGATCCGGGAGGTTGAGAACCTGCTCTGGGGCCCCAAAAGACCAAATTTTTCCTAGGTTGTTTATTAGACACGCTAGGCTAAATTCCTACAAATCACCATAACTTTTTATATATAACTCAGATTGAGGCGATTCTTGGATCGTTGGAAAGATGGAGAAGTTCTCTTTCCAATAGTATATGACTCAGCTCTAGAAAAAGTCTTTGTAAACTTTAGCACTCCTCTTTCCAACCACTATTTTGGAGGATTCAGCACTGGTCCGAGAAAGATTCTAAGGGGTCTGGGAAGGTTGAGGTTGATTCCTAAGGGTTTTGGGAAAGTTACTAAAGATTTGAGAAGGTTCCTAAGGGTATGAGAAGGTTCCTAAGGGTATGGGACGGTTCCTATGGGAGATGCTATCGGAAGCTCGGGGGTACACCCTTCTCGAAGTATGTTTCGATCGGGCCTTGGGCCAATTTTGGATGTCTATAGATGCCCCTCTTTGGTATCCGATCACTAATGATCGAATGCCAAAGAAGAAGACATCCGAAGAGGCCCAAGGCATGCCAACAGGTTCACTATATTCAAAGCGAACCTCAAACATCAAGATGGTAACATGGTGAGTAAATGGAAGCCCTGTATGTCTGGAAAAACATTCGTTCCTCAAGGCTATCAGTCCCCAAGCGCTTAGCGATATTACTGGGCATAACCGAGATGGTGCGAGTTGCAAAAGCCCAATATATTGGGAAAAATATCCGCTTCTCGAGATGATTAAAGATGTTTGATGTCCATGTTTCATTTTAAATAAAATAACTCCGTGAGCGGGAAGGTAATCGACCCATACTTAAAGACAGGCGCGAGACAAAAACGCGAAAATCCATAGTTCGTGTCCATTCATATGAGGCATTGATTCCCCCATTTGATCAGCCACGGGTGCCCCTGCGTGAAGCAAGGTTCTAGGTCTCTGAGTAAACTCATTGATCCTGAAATTAATTTAGCACAATTACCTGAGCGAAGCGAATATTGATGTCACAATATTTTTTGGGAGTGTGTGCCATTTTTGATAGTGTATTCTGGATCAACATGACCTAGAGTACCCAACTTCAAATAATACTAGGCAGATCTGGCAACGATGATCTTATTATTGAACGATTATGTAAAAACAAGTACTCATCAGGGGCAAGAAAAATAAGGGAGAATGGAAGTCCCAACCTAGAACCTGTCCGGGGACCATTTACAGGAACATCGACCATCTAATGGATACCCAAATGCATGACATATACTTTACAGAGATACTGTGCAAATGTAGGTTTCATAGCCTACACCCTAGAATGAGCTCTTCTGAATGCATATTTGAACATAGTCGTTCGATAGGTAATTTCCTTTTTGACAGGTTGGTTTTAACGAACGATTGACCTTTTTCTGAGGAATCTGAAGCTTAAGACACTTAAGTTCACATGAATCCAAAAACGGAGCGCTTAACTCAAGGATTTAGCGGTGGAATCAACCTGATCGAAATATTGACCGTTTGATCGGGATTGACACCATTGCTCCTACTTTAAAGTAGGATCTAAAGATCCAAGGTGAACCTCAGTCTCAGGACGTTAATGTAGCACAGCTGCATTGCCGATAAAATATTGACTTTTTACCACATTAAAGCACGCATGTGCATAATTGTGCGTGATTAAAGTACCACGAAAATATAGCTATCTTTTTTCTTTTTAAAAATAATTTTCTTTTGTCTTTTTTCTTTTCTTTCTCTTTTTTTGGAATAGACCGGACGTTGGTGGTGAGATCCTTCATCTGATTTGTCGATCACCGAGAGGTCGCCGGCTTTGAGGCTTTAGACCATTTGATGTTCCTACACGTTCTTGAGAAAATGTCAGTCTATTTTTTATTTATATAGGTAATAGTATGCATCCTAATTAACAGAAGGACAAGCAAACCTTTATCTACATATTTTTTTCATTTTTTCAAGATATATATATATATATATATATTTATTTTTGTTTTTAGATTTTTTTATTCTTTTTCTTTATTTTGAGATGGAAGTACGATGCCATAAATATATACATGGACAAGAGTAGAAATATATACTTTTTTTGTATTTGAATTTTTCTTAATTTTTTTATGTTCTTTTTTTGCTTGTCTTCTTTTTTTGTTTGATGCCTTAATAATGAGGCGAAGTAATGGTCTCATTTTGAGCATAGTCGAACCCATTCATATGGTCGGACCTGAGTGAGGTTCAAAATTTTTATCAAGGCCGGAATATCTATCCCATCAGATCAAATTAACCCTTTATCCTTACCTCGGGTCATACGTTTGATGGTGCAGTCTGAAGATATACTTGATCAAGATTCGATTTGAGCAAACATGAGCGGCCCAATTGGAAACCAGATAAATCAAAAATGTAATCGAAGGATTAGTTGAAAGAATTATCTTTTCTCTTCTATTTATCTTTTTCAACATTTTTTACTCACAGCACCTAAGACGGGTTTTCGCTATGCCTGTTGTTACCCTCTTTTTTACCCATAGTGCCCTTTCAGGTTTCCACTATGTTCGTGGGTATGCATTTTTACCCCAGGCACCTTTTCGAATTTTCACCTGGTCCGCACAAGCTCATTCTTTTTACCCGTGGTGCCCTTTCGGGTTTTCACCACATCCTTTTTTGCTTTGAGCTTGTATTTTATTTTTCTTTTCCCTTTTCTTTTTTTCTTTCATTCACTCCAAGGCCATGACATGGATGTCGATTCTGTCATAGCCGGCTGAGTGGAATTCTCTTGTCGTCTCACAGCTTGGCTCGTGTTGACTCAATGGATACTGTGACTGCTTGTAGACCCTAAAGAGGGCTTTCTCTTGGGATGAATCGTGGCCATGGGATAGGTTAGACATTTTGAAGGTATTTTTGGGTTAAGAAGGTTTCCTTGATAGGGGTTCCAATTGCCGTAATACACTTCTTCCTTAGAGAATTTTGACTGTACATGCCTCACTTTTTCTTTTCTATTTTTAAAATTCTTTTTACTTTTTTCAGATATTCTCTTTTTGGGATTTTACTTTTCTAATTTTTTTTAAAAGATTTGATGGTAACTCTTTTTCTCATTTTTTTGTTTAGTATATACACTTTTTCGTCTTCTTTTCTGGGGAGGGGTTTAACGAAAGAAAGTCAAATGGGTCAATGACTGTAGCAAGGGTATAAGTGTTTAGGGATGCTTTATTTTTACTACTTGGCTTTGAAATGATGGCCTCTCTTATGGGGTCCTTAAGCAGTCACGTATCCATCTTATTAATACTTACCTTGACGCGGAGACTAGGAGTAGAATTGTCGTACGTATCCAACGTTGATTGGCTCAGGAAAGTGATCTCCGTCCATGGTGGCGAGGCAGATCGCGTATTCTGGGAGTACCTCTTCGTTGACGTAAGGTCCTTCCCAGTTGAGCTTAAATTTTCCTCTTTGATCGGTGTGGAGAGATGGGAAGATTTTCTTGAGTACGATATCTCCCACTTCTAAATCTCAGACGCGAACACGCTTGTTATAAGCACGTGAGATTCACCCTTTGATACGTTGCCCCAACATTCTTCAACCCAAATGGCATGACTCGGTAATAGAAAGTTCCCCATGGAGTGATAAATCCCATCCTTTTTCGGTCTGCCTCGGCCATCTTGATCTGATTATACCTAAAAAATCCATCCATGAACGAGAGCATCCCATGCCTGATAGTGTTATCGACCAAGATATCAATGTGTGGCAACGGGAAGTCATCCTTTAGGCTGGCTTTGTTGAGGTTTTAAAAATAAATATACATTCGAACCTTTCCATCTTTCTTCGGTACCGAGACGATGTTGGCTAGCCACTGCAGGTACTTGGAGACTATGAGAAACCCCGCATCATACTGTTTGATAACTTCATCTTTTACTTTCAACATCCACTTAGGCTAGAGACGTCTTCACTTCTGCTTGACTGGCCTGACATCCGGGTAAAGTGGCAACTCATGCTCGATCAAATCGATATCCAAATCGGGCATGTCCTCATATGACTATGCGAAGATATCTTGGTATGATCGAAGGAAATCAATCATGCTTTTTCTTTCCTCGAGAGACAGTGATGTACCGATCTTGGTGATTCTAGGAGACTCCTCAGTCCCTAGATTGACGTCCTTAGTTTCTTCAACGATCGGGGTAGGGCCATGCTCAAAATTGGCGTACCATTCAAGGAGCTCATTGGGAAGCTCCTCAGAAGAGATTCCCTCATCTAGACTCGTGACTCCTACCTCATTTTGTATTTCTACAGGAAAGGGGTGAATGCCACATGGGATGGGCATTTCTATTAAGGCACCTTTTTCTTTGATTTTCTTGAGAATTTTGAAAGACAATTTTTTTAGATTATTTGGTATTTCTTTTATTTTTTTGAAATTTTCTTTTTCTTCATAAATAGATCTTTGGCATGGCGGGTCCCTATAAACACATGGTACTGCTTGCCAAAGCCTCATTCCACTTTTTACAGGTTATTTTTTTTGGAAAGCAGGTGCCGAATTTCAGGCCACTTGAAGGTTTCAGAGTTAGGGGCACAGATGCCCAATTCCTTACCTGGGGTGTTACCGTTTTACCTGCTCGGATGGAGGAGGCTAATTGATACGACTCTTAGGAGTCATCCCCTATCATGTGGATCATGGGCTCGCCCGGGACCCTGACCTCAAACGCCAATATGGTTATGTGGTGATTTACCACAGGGGGGATTGTATAGGTATGGGAAACTCCTCAAAAAGGGACAGGGAGGCTAGGTCTATTTTCAAGTTGGGGGGGATGATTTGGGGATTGGTTGGGTGAATAGGAGCTACCGACTTATATGGGGTTAGCTGTGTTGCCCCATTCTGATTAATCTTTACAATCCCGGCACTTACGAAGGTATTTCGGATGTGAGGCCTAGGACGGGGTTCGTCCTCTAAGCTTATTCCCTTGGCTTTTGTTGTAGCAATGGTTTGAGCCTTTTCCTTAGCTTCTCAGACTTCTTCTTCGGTGGGCCTGTAACCTAAGCCGAATCTAACATGTTGGCCACCTTTTGCTTTGACCGGGTCTCTCCTGCCTTGGAAACGGGGATCCAAACCTTTTACTTTTTGATAGCCCCACTTTTGGAGCATGACCACTGCTGCAGTCATTCCACCTCCGATTTTTGTGGTGACCTCTCTGATAGGTTCTGACGCCAATGTTGACACATCATACTGGAAGCTGTGGAGATCGGTGTCTTCATCTATATGGGGTACATCTAGCACCTTTAGATTTTCGATGCTGTGGGCCATCTTCTCTCTTTTCTCTTGTCCTTCACCTTTGACAGTAATAACTTTCTCTTCGAATATGAATTTAAACTGTTGATATAAGGTGGAGGGAACTGCCCCAATTTCATGCAGCTACGGGCACCCTAGCAGCAGGTTGAAGGCGAACTTGATGTCCATGACTTGGAACGGAATTGAGAAGGCCATTGGCCCAATGGTGAGCTCAAGATCGACTTCTCCTATCACCTCCCTCCAGATATTATCAAACCCTCTTGCACTTGTTCTGACTGGTCTAAATGCGGAGGGGTCCACCCCTATCTTGGTTGCGGTTCTGAGCAGGCAATTCTAGATCTAAGGTTTTTAGGTTTTTCAAGGTCATAGATAGGTGTGAGAATGGGTTCAATGGTAGATGATATGGTCGACTTCTAAATGGTAAAAGGGTGAAAAAGAAGGTTAGTGGGGGTGCAACAGTCCCAACAAAACCAACCCCAATGGATGGTGTGGTCAACAAGTCAAACCCCAAATTCGAATTTGGGCAAAAATCCCAAAAATTACTGTAGCTAAGCCTAGCGTGTATATTATACACGCTAGGCATAGCAACAGTGCTTTCTGAGATCCTGGAGGTTGAGAACTTGCCCTAGGCCCCCCAAAAAGACCAAATTTTGTCTGGCATGTGTATTAGACATGCTAGGCCAAAAATTTCCAAAATTGGCCTAGCATGTGTATTACACACGCTAGGCTAAATTCCTGTAAATCTGCTCAATTTTTAAATCGCCATAACTTTTGATATATAACTTGGATTGAGGCTATTCTTAGCTCGTTGGAAAGCGGGGGAAGTCCTCTATCCAATGGTATATGACTTAGTTCCAAAAGAGGTTTGTGTAAATTTTAGCACTCCTCTTTCCAACTACTATTCTGGAGTGCTCAGCACTGGTATGGGAAAGGTTCTAAGGGGTCCGGGAAGGTTGGGATTGATTCCTAAGGGTTTTGGGAAAGTTTCTAAAGGTTTGGAAAGGTTCCTAAGGGTATGGGAAGGTTCCTATGTGAGATGCTATCGGAAGCTCGGGGGTACGCCATTCTCGAAGTATGTTTCGATCAGACCTTAGGCCAAATTTGGGTGTCTATAGTCGGGGTGTCACATTTCATATCCAATTCAATATTCAGAAATCGATATTCAGTATTTGATGTTCAATATTCCAGATTCAATATTCAGTAAACCCATATTCAAGGGTTCATATTCAAACAATATTCGTTATTTTGTGTTCAAATTTGCTATTTCATGTTTCATATCTAATTTAATATTCAGAAATCGATATTCAGTATTCGATGCTCAATATTCAGGAAACCCATATTCAAGGGTTCATATTCAATTTCAAATATTCGATAATTTAATTACAATTTTTTTCATTCAATTTTATTCCATGTTTTTCATATTCAGGTTCCATATCCCATTTGGTTCATGGTTTCATATCAATTTTGATGACTTTATCTTTGAAAGTTCGCAAAGTATTTTTCAATGTATTCACAACCATTTCAATCATTAATGTCAAACATCACATGTCATTCAATTCTATCAGGATTCATATCTATCAGTCAATTCCATCAATCAATCAATTACTATCAATCGACCAACTTCATTATCAATCAATCAATTTTGTTTAAATCATAAATTGAAGTCCACGTCCTTAAATTTTAAGACTTGATTATAAAAACGGATCCCATTGGTTCCCACTTATACTACGTGCTACCTCTGTTTAGAGTTCAATAGAGACTTGTATTTTTTGTCATTGATAAAAGAGAATCAAGCATCTCTAATCACGAATTAAGGAATTGAGGTGCCTGTTCTCTAATTACTCTACGAGTTCTCTACATCCCTACTAACACCCGAGTCGAGTCAACCATTTGACTACTCATCGGTGCATTAATGTTCTTTTATTTATTTGGAGACGATTCCCTATGTGGGTATCTCCTATGTGAGTATTCTAAGAGGGGATTCTTACCTTTCTATTTTCGATTATCCGATTTAACGGTCTAGGTTCAGGTCATACCCTAAGGTTTTGACCAGTTTCTCACTTGAGCATCTTAAAGCTCATCAGAGGGTCAATAGAGGTATTTATTTATTTATTTCGGATAAGTACCTTGGGTCCACTCCTTTCTTATTATAGATTCACCTTGGGTCTTAGGCCCAATAGGCTATGGTCTTATTCTATTATCTCGATGATTTGTCATAAGGGTGCCAACCACTTGTCCATGCCGGGTATTTGGACTTAGTTAAATCTAAACTTACGAGTTTAGAGTTCATGGGTCATTTCCTAGGTATTTTGGATCTGCACTAGATCCAATTCTAAGTATATGGGTATTTTCAAGGTCTAAGCCTATAAGCGGGTGTATTCATTTTTCAAGGGGCGCCTTTATCAGTTTCGTTAAAAATTTGTGGGCTGGGCCACAACTTTAGAAACTCATCTAAGGCTCACAGGGCCATGGACCAGGTAATAAGGTCTTTACAAATTTTATTTAGAAATTTTAATATTGGGCTCTTAGGCCATCAATGGGTCCACTCCATAGTTTAAATGACCAAGTCAACTCAAATTAAAATTCACAATACCTCCACAGTGGCCATTGTGATCTGGTGTTGCTTAGATGGTGACAGGTATCGAGGAAAGTCCAGATTTTGACTACATCCTTCAAATTGCAGATTTTTGACAAGTGAACCGAACACTTTGCGGTAAATCGTACGTTATTTTCAACTCCAATCGAATTTTCGAGTCCTACGAATACTGGGCAAAAGAGCATCGATAGCCACATCTTTCTCAGGTGGTGACACTCAAAAATATTATCAGGTTTGATCATGGTTGACAGATTCCTAGGATCTATTTTCCCTTATCAGGTTATTGGGCCATATTAATTGGTCTTCAAAGTAAGGTCAGTAACTCTTAGTGCTGATTTCTAAATCACACACTCGGCGGCTTTTTGGAAAGCTCAAAGAGTCATTTCCATTTTATATTTATATTTTAGGGTCAAAAGTCTAGGGATCATGATGGAATCAGGTCCATTCGATCAGGGGTCGGTTCTAGTTGCTAGCTGTGCGCCACTAGACATAGTTTCGCACCACAAAATTCCGAATTTTCGAGCCGATAAGTTACATGAAATTTGCAAATTAAATTTCACCCAAGTCTAAGGGATAAGTCAAGGTTTATCCTTAATTTATATTAGATTTTTCTGAGGGGTCTTAGGCACAGTAAATCCTAGCCCTTCGAAGGTTTAGATTTCTCGTGCGACAGGACAAATTCACTACCTCACACTTCAAATTCTGTGAAAGTCAAGATACGGAGAATCGGATTCCAAAATTTTGACTGGGTATCAGAAACCCATTTATTTATTTAAATTAAAATTTTAATTTTTTTTTTAATTTTATTTAATGCCGTTTTGCTCTCAGGTCTGAGAGTATTCTGCCGTGGGCTGCAAGGCCTACAGGCTTGGGCCATTGATGGGGTCCATCTAGAGGTCCATCTTATACCACAAAATTTCTGATTTTGACACGGGATGACTCCAGATTGATCCCAGATCAATCGAGATCCTTTTTAAGGTCCATTTTATCGATCTAACGACACGGATCATTGCTGTCACTATCCTATTTGTCAAGTACGATTCAAGTCATATATCAGGCAAATTCAGGCTAGTTTTGTTGGCCATCCGATTGATTCCGATTTTTCGAGCACGATTAAGTTTTTCAAAAATTTATTATCAAAGATCGGTTTTACAAAAATCAGGTTTTCTAAATCATGTTTCGATCAAATCCTTTTCTTATCAGAGATCTTTAATATCACTATAGCCCAATTACCCGAATTTTCGAGGATTTATTGATAAGTAATCGATCACCGTTGATCACTCGTGCTTAATAATGGTCATGAGCTTCCAAGGTATGGAAACTCATCAGGCCACAGGTCAACCAAAATGATTAAATCTCAAACATTAAACCATCTAATGGTCTTAACTATTGCTACACTATAGTGAAGGGATACTCAAGAATTTTTACACAAGCATCTATAGCCATTCAATTGTTTTCATGATCAAACTCATAAATTCATCACACACATTTTGGAAATCAGTTTCTAAACTAATTACATCAGTGAGCAAAATTAACTAATATGATCAAGATCATTCACTCACAAATTTCAAGCAAGATTACCAAGCATAGTATTCAAATTTAATAAATCTAAGCTCATGCATCTATGGCCATTCGATCACATCATCAAAACAATAACTAAAAGTAAATTTTCTGAGAAATTAAATCAGAAATCTATCCAATGACAACCATGAACATTCTAATATTATCATTCTATTATATGGAAAAATAGCAAAATTTCAAGACTACACTACTCATAGCTTAAAAATCCTATCTTGCATCTATGACCATTCAATATAAATTCATATAAAACAGTGTTCAAGAAATATTATTTTTTGAATCTAAACCATGTAATCAAGCAATCAAAACTATTAGATTGATATAATATCACCCTTCTTTATGAAAAAATACGAAATTTCAAGACTACATTAATTCTAGCCTTAAAAATCCTATCATGCATCTATGACCATTCAATATAAATTCATATAAAATAGTGATCAAGAAACAATATTTCTGGAATCTAAACCATGTAATGAAGCAATCACAACCATTAAATCTCACATATACAATCTATTCTATCCAAATAAATTAGTATCAAAGTTCAAGCATAAATTTTAAAATTTTTGTTAAGATAAAACGGTTTGATAAAAGACCATCCATTTTCTTCAAAAATATGATCAAAATATAAATATTTATTACCATTTCTGAGATCATATGGTCATCATGATGGTATCCTATGGAGGAGGAGTCATGCTAAGCCATGATGGCACATGGTCTCTACTCAAACTCCAAATGTATCATGATCACTCCAAAAGTGATCATAGACCATTCAATCATGATAAGGGTAGTGTGTGATCATCAAAATCACACACACTATCTCCAAATCTCAGGTCATCCATCATCAAAATCACAATCGAAAATCCATTCAAAATCAAAATTTCAAACCACTTTCATGAAAACTCTAGACTATCAATGGACATAGTTAATCTTTGATCGATTTTGGACCATTGGATGGCCTTGCATGATCACCAAGATCACATGCATGGCATAATTTGGTTCTGATCTAACCAAGCTACAGAAATCTTCAAGCTTTTTAAAAAAATTCAAAGTAAAAATCAAAATCTATATCTAAACTCCTACACTACTATTCTAGAAAACTCAAAACAAAACTAAGACATTACCTTTATTCTCTTTGTTTTTCTTTGCTGATTTGATAAAAAATTTATGGTGAAAAGGGCTGAGATGGGGTTTAGTTTAAGATATGTGGTTAAGGAAGAGGTGGGTAGTAGATTTGTGGTCTTAGGTTAGAGTTTCAAAGGTTGGATGTGGAGGACAAATGCAAGAGATGCAGGAGCTCTAATGGAGTTTTTGGAAGGAAGAAGAAGATGGAAATGGAGAAGCCCATGTAAAATTCAAAATTTGCAAAGAGGCTTGGGGGACAAAGCCTTCATGAAGTTGGCCAAGTGTCCATGCATCTCCTCCCATGCTACACTCTCTCTTCTCTCTCCAAAGTTCACATGCACATGGGATAAGTGGACCACACATGGCTCACTTCCCACCACGCCTTGAGTCTGATCTTGTCTTTTAATGCCCTCTAGGTCCTCAATTTATGTGAACTTATAATCTTCAAACTCATCTTGTGGTGCATGTGTGAAAGCCCATCTTTCACCTTAAATTTCTCCAAAGTTTTTCAATGATCTTAGATGGGGTCAAATCTAGTCAACTAGATGAGTGGCTAGGATGAGCTAGAGATTAACAAATTCATATTTATAATTATAGAAATTAAGAAATTTAAATACAAATGCCCTTGAGTTTTATTACTAATTATAAGAATTGCCATGGCTCCATGCAAGACACATATACAATGTCTAGAATATTAGTACATCTAGTCGTTTAGGATTTATGAGTCTATGTTTGACTCAAACCATTGACCATCACTATGATGATCATCGAGATCTAAACCGTTGGTGATGATCTCTACATTATCACCAAGGCTCAGTCCCAATTTGGGTCAAATCTCGAGTTAGGGTAAATCAATAGCCAGTCCGAGCTTCTCATGTGATGTGAGATATGGTGTGTGTTTTACTTAATTACTAACACATCCAAGTAAATAAAATTGGTGCCCTTAGAAATGATACTATCTCATCAATCGACAGGTGGGTGCTCAACATTTTTTGGGTGGACATGACCTCAGGCAGTCACATGACACAGTCAGGTCTCAACAGATATTAGTCAACTGGTTGACTAACATAGAATTCGAGGGCAGGTGTTACAGTAATATCAGATCGGATTGCATCAGCGGATCCGAATAAGGTTAGTTGCTTCTTAATTTATCTTTTGACCCAAAAGGGGGATAAGACTAAAAGAGACTTGCCAAATTATAAGAGCAAAAATTAGAATTCAAGTTCGAGTTTAAACCAACTCCTCAAATCTGTGTTGCCAGTGTGTTTGGACGGCCACCAAAAGTAAGTTAAGTCAATGTTACTTAATTCAATCATTCACCCAATGAATTGCGAATTGAATACAACGAATCGAGTTCGACATAGCTGTTAGATCTAATTGTCACGATCTATGATAATCTCGTAGTTCACTCACATATGTGTTGCCAAGTATAGCTAGTTATTTGTAAATGTTATGGTGTTTGATTGAGTTATTCTTATTCACAAGTGTTTTTGTTCTAAGAACTATTAATAAGAGTTGCAATATTTTTTATAGTTGACCACGTTTCTTTTTGTGCTTAACCACTTAAATATTTGTGATTGACCACAACAAAAGTGATGGTCAACTATGAAATTGGTTCCGTAAAAGATACTTTCATATATTTATTTAGGGTTACAACTAATATAAATAGTCTCTTAAGAACCTTTTGGTTTTTAGCTCTCTCTACTTTATTTCTCAACTATCTTTGTGAGAAAAAAATATTTTTGGCTTTTGAAACTTTTGATCAGATCTCTTCGTTATTCAAAGGTACTTGTTCCGTTTCTATTTTTTAAAGTGAATAGCGGTTGAATTTTTGAGCGTGTCTAGGCTAGAGGATTCGAGTGACCTTGGTGGAATCCAGGGTGTTGTTGTGGCTCGTGTGCACACGAGTGGACCATCGTGCGACTCGATGGTTGAAGGCGCCAAATCAAGAAATTGTGGGGACGAGTAGTGGATTTTAGCGCTGTGATCTGGAAAGGTTTGATAGAACTAGAGAGTCTGTATTCATTTGGTACCTTTTGTAACCATTTAACTCATAGTGTATTTGTTGCCTTGGATCTGGTATAGATCCCGTATTTTTTTCCTTTTTGGGTTTCCATGTAAAAAACTTGTGTGCAACGATGATTGATTTGTTTTATGTTATTTATTTTCAATTGGTATCAGAGTCAGTGCACTTGATTTGAGTTCTCACGAACCGAGTGTTTCTATGACATTTTTTATAACGTGGATTTATCATTTTCAAAATGGGATAGACAAAATGGTTTAAAGAAACAAAAGGATTTTGAAAATAACATAAAACTAAATCGTTTGAAATGGTCCATTGTTACAAGTGTAAGGGTTTTGGGCACACTACTTTGAATTGCTCAAATAAGAAGAGGGAACAAAATAAGTTTAGAACCTTTGTGGCTACTGTCAATGAGCAAGATGTTGCGATTTCTAGTGATGTTGAATCATTCTCTGATTCTGAAGAAGAGACTTGTGCCATTAATGAAGCCTATGGTTAATTGTACTTCGAGTGTATGAAACTGATCAAAGTGAAGGGTAAGCACTTAAAAGAAATATCCGAGTTGAAAAGTGTTAACTCCTCCCTAAAACTTCGAGGTTGAGGAACTTAAACTTGTCAAGGAGAAACAAGAAAGCACTATGAGATCTCTCCAAGAAAAAGTTAGTTTCCTTGAAAATGAATGCCAAGAGCATCATGGGAATTTTGAGGTCCTCACCCTTGAAAATGAGAAGTTGAAAAGTGAATTTGCTCATCAACCTCAAAGTTCACTAGTTTTTGCAAGGGCAAAGAAAAATTTGAAAAATTGTCAGGCATTAAAAAATCAAGAGCTAATAAGGGTGTTCTTGGATATGTTGGTACTTCTTCCTCTAAGCTCAAGACCAACCCAAAGCCAATTGTGAATATACTTGATGTTCTAAAAACTGTTGGTCGAAAAGTTCCTAGGTGCTTCTACTGTGGTAGACAAGGGCACGCTATTTCTAACTGTGCTATTAGGAGAAGGGACATGTATCAATCTTTAATGATTAGAAGGAATCACATAGATAGAGAGTAATCGGTCTCATGGTAGACATATTCCAACTAGGTACACAAATGCTCATAATGATAGAAAGAGAAATATGCACTTCAATAGACCTATCTCTAATAGGCACATAAAGGTTTCTCAATATCATAATTTGAGGTCAAATTTAAGGAAAGTTGAGAGAAAAGATTTTTGTACTGGTATTGCAATTCCAAGATACACTCTCAAGTGGATTAGGAAGAGTGATTTGATTTGACTTGTTTGTTTTTGTATCTTAGTAGGTTTTTACTTTCTCCTTATTTTTTATTTTATTTTCATAAAAAAATATAAATATTTTTTTTTGAAAAGATTTAAAAAGAAAAATCATTTATGAGTGTGTCATATTTATAATAATATGCTCAATTCTATTATCTTGCATGCACATTTGTATATGTTAGGCCTCTCTTTATATTCATTGAATTTTAAGTGTATGGGTGATCTTTATCAGATTGTGTGCATATGTGTATCTTAGTCAATCAACCTTTAAAATCATGCATATGCGACTTTTTAATTCATCACCATATAGTTGATAAATTGTTTGAAGGTGATGTTCAGTGTCACCTATGCCATTAGCCTTTTTGAGCCTTATTTTTTTTCAATGACAAAGGGCTACATAGACGACTCATGTGAAAGCCATCACTAAGTGGACGTAGAAAATGGCTATAGAGTCAATTGTAGAGTGAAAGCTGTTGTCCTCAAATTTCACTCAATTTGTCAATTGTTTATGTAGAATTAAAAAAATGAAAAAAAAAGAAAAAAATGCTCAAAAGTTTTATTCTCCTCAATTTAGAAGTTATGAAGAAGAGACAAAATGACTACCTACACAAGTCTGGTGACAAAGCCACCATCGTCTTGCGTAGAACGATTGGAAATCCACTTGGGTATTTGGGTTTACACAAATTTCTAAACTTCCCTTTGTTGTTTAATGAAGATTTATATGATTTGAAGATGTAGTTGGGTTAAAATATTTCTCACCTTAGTATTGGTATGCGCTTTTTCTGAGTTCCTTCAGTTCATGAAAGAAGTGCCCAATTCGGTCCTGTGGACTCTGGCTACGGGCGATAAAATGGTAAACTATGAAATATTACATGCTGAAAGCAAAAGGAAAATATTAACTGAAGAATATCTGGATGATGCGATCGCCAGCTGCAGATGTTTATCGACGCTGCAACACATCACTAATCATGCGCGAGGAGATACAGGCTTACTCCTTTATTAAACGTTGGCCGGCCGACTCCAGCAGCTATGAGTAGCTTGAGGTTTATCTAATCTAACTTCCTACTCCTGCTCTAAGTCTAATTGGTTTAGTTTCCTATCCTACTCTGATTCTAACTAGCTGGGTTTCCTAGTACTTCTTTAAGTCTGACTAGTTTAGTTTCCTACTATTACTCTGATTCTAATTAATTCGGTCTTCTAATGCTACTCTCATTCTAACTATATTAGTCTCCTAATATTCCTCTAATAAAAAAAGAAAGGGGGGTTGTGGCCCATTTGCTAAGGAGGATTGGTCCCGTTTCTAGATACCCTCCGTAAGCTCTCTTGGGCAAATCAGGTGGCTAAGGTAATTTTTATAAGTATTAGAGATTAAAGACTGAATTTAAATTAAGAATTAAGAATTTAAGGATTAAAAACGAAGGATTTAAGGATTGAGGACTAAGATTAGATTTAAGAACTAAGAAATAAAGTTGAAAAACTAAGCATTAGAAGTAAAATTAAGAACTAGAACTAAAATTAATAACTAAAACTAAAACTTAAGAACTAGTACGAAAGATTGAGAACTAGAACTAAGAACTTAAGAACTAGAACTAGAAACTAAGAACTAGAACTAGAAAATTAAAAACTAAGAACTAGAAAGAGATTACTTGAAGCTAAGCGCTTCTTCCTCCTTCCGGTATCGCAGAGAGAAACTCGACCTTTCTGGGAGAGGCCTGAGCTCAAGAGAGGAGAGATTGCTATTGAATTGGTGTAAAAGTTGTGAGCTAGGGGGTCTTTTTATAGGTGTACGGGTAATTTCGCGCGTAGGGCCAGGTGCGCAATAGGTGGATTGCGTGCATGACCTAAAGCGCTCAATTGAATTTTGTGCATAGTGTAATACGCTTAATTCACTTTGAGTCGGTCATTGACTCGGGAGTGATCGACTGAGCAGGTGTCCTAGTTCTAGCGTGCTTTGGAACCAATTCCGCGAATATGGCTATGCATGGAATCCAATTCCATGCGGGGAGATATGCGAGATCGGGGAGTTCGGGCGGTAATGGGAAGTAGAGTTCCAGTCCATATCTGGACTGATTCCGTGTGTGGTCCCACACGTGGAACCAATTCCACGTAGAAATGTATGTGTGGAATCGAGGGTTTTAGGGGGTGCACGAAAGTGGAGTTCTAGTCCGTTTGGGATCAATTACGCATGTCATAGCACACGTGCAATCAATTCCGTGCATGGGTGATAGCGTGAAATTGAAGGAACTCCCGGGTCGGGTCAGGTCCGAGTTTTTGGGTTGATATTTCAACCCATACCTTGACTATAACTATGTGTATAGTATATAGTCCTCGTATTTAGGGTTTTAAGGTTTTCGGAGAAGTCAGTCCTTTTTTAGAGATCGTGGGCAAGGTCAAAGGTTGACCAAAAGGTTTGTATACTCAGAGAAGGCAAAATTGGTGTGTCTATAGATGCCCCTCTTCGGCGCGTTCTTATGGAACAAGAATGAGTCGAAGAAGTAGACACCCCCTTTTGAGGGTGCCTTCTCATTTCTTTGAAAAATCAAAAGTGTGAACCAGGGAGCTGACATGAGATGCTTGACTTTTTTATCTATTAGTGCAAGCTAAGGAGGAGCATTCGATCGAGAAGTGCATCCTCATCCGCGGGTGCAAGTGGCATCCCATCGCATATCGCAACCTGCTACAAGTGGCAGTCAAACAGGGGGTAATTAACACAATCGAGGTACTGGGGGGCGTCATACGAATGTTCAGAGATAAGGGTGAGTGACTAGATAATATTATGTAATTTGATGGTGAAGGCTTTCGCAAGTCATGTCAGGCCGGACATGTCATTTCTCACACCAACAATGCGTTAGGGGTCCCTTTTCAGTGGACATTTGTGATTTCTCAGAGTTGAGAATACTTTGTGTTCGATTTCCTAGGGGAAAGAATGGATTGGGGTGATGAGAGGTGAAAGTTTGATAGATAGGAGATTTTGAAATTCAAATTTTTTTTAAACTTAAGATCAATTCGGTGGTAAAACTTCAAAAAACATGATTTCCGAGATATCTCTAAGTAGATCCATCGGTACAAGATTTGTGAACCTAACCTTTATTTGGTTGTCAAGGAGACGCATGGTATGCCAAATACTCTGTCTAACCTCCTTGCGAATATTGATGATTATGTAACAGTTGACAAAATTGGTCACACTATATCTGTCACACAAATAATTGATTTTTTTTTTTAAATAATAAAATAGCTCAACACACAATTTGGTAATGATGCATCGGCATGTTTGACACATAAGGGTATCAACCCTTTGACCAAAACCAGGCAAACAAAAAGGTTGCCTCGGCACCTGAGGCAAGCACATGTGGTTGCCTCGACAACGTGAGGCAAGCACCTTGCCTCGGGCACTTAAGGCAAGCAAAAAGGTTGCCTCAGCAACTTGAGGCAACTAAGTCATTTAATAATACACTTAATAGTTATATATATATTCGAACATACACTTCAACAAAAGCATTATTAAGACCTACCATATAACTACTATTGGTGTAATTGGTTTACACCAAAGCCAAACCAAATTTGGCTTATACACTAAACTATTATATGAGTTTGGTACAAAAACTAAAGCCTATTTTGGCTTATGCGTGTGAAAATAACAACTTATGTGGGAGATGTAGGGAATGTTTCCTTGTATATCTTATAAGCTACTTGAAACATTCCCTACATCTCCCAGCAAACCACATGAGTCAAAAGAACCAGAGAAGACCAAGAAATACCCCGATAAGCTTGTGTCTCAGGTTTGCCGCAACAACCCCACATGCTTGCCGTGGCAAGGTGCAAGCTGAAGGGCTTGCCTCGGCAAGCAATGTCCTTGCCGCGGCAAGCTTATGCTCAGACCACTGTTTGGTATTTTGGTCATAACTTTTGACCCTAAACTTTGATGGGTATGATTCTTGATGCGTTGGAAAGGAGACAACGATCCCTATAACTTTCATGAATTAATAAATTCCCGAGTCTAACGTTTAAAGGGTAAAAAATTAGTGACAAGTTGCAGTAAGATGCTGAGCTGAAGAGCTTGCTGCGGCAACCCTGCATCTAAAGCACTTGGTGACACCTCTGTCAGGAGTTAGTGCTGGGTTGACTTGTTAAGTTTGACCATGAGACTTGGGACTATAAATGGTCCATAATTGGGGTCTATGTTAATCCAATAAACCATTCAAAATACTAAAACTATGAACATAAATGCTAGATAATTGGTGCACATGATGAGATTTGCTTAAAGACATGCGTGCACGGGAAACCAATTACGTGTAAACCTGGTCTACGATAGGGAAATTACCTTACTAATTTATGTGATAGTTCTTATTCTTATCTAAGCTAAGCAAACTTTTGATGTAAGCATATATAGACCTATACGCATAGCAATTTTTGATATGAATGATGATAAAGAAATATTTAGAGTTCAGTTTAGTTTTAGTTAAGAATGAATTGCTAGTTCTGTTCATCAAGTGATAGATATCAGTTTAGAGGTGTGTGTTCCAATGTAAGATCTGATTTTGTAATCAATATGCTAGTTATTAGCTCAGTTTTGCTAAAAATGTAGGACCATGCTAGGTCGGTTTTGAATATGCTCGTGTGGATAGTTCTAAGAGTTTAGTTGTGATAATTCAAGTTTGAAAGTTCAGATTTGATAACTTGGTATATCGGGTATGCTTGGATGAGTATGACCATGTTATGCTAGTTTTGAGTATCCTTGTTTTGATAAGTGGTTTTGATAGTGCAGCGTTAGAGATCATCTTTGATAAGTTTAGTTACTAATTCAGCTTTAATAAATGATTATCTCGCATGATGCCTTGTCAGTGAGATTCCTCGTATTTGGTCAGCATGAATATGTCAGCATGATACAATAGTTGCATGATTTAGTGCTTGTTCTGTTTTATGCTGCTAGGATAGATTGATGCTAGACTAGACCTAAGATAAGATGACATGTGCTTCATTTTTATTATGCATCTAGACATGAATTGATAATCTAACATATAAATTAACAATTTAATTGTCCCTGCTGAGCTTTGATGATAGCTCATCCTACGACTTTATGTCTTAGCTGCAGATATTGCTCAGGACCCTGAGCACGAGGCTGATCCTACCTACCATCAGGAAGAGGACGAGGGAGACGAGGAGGAAGGTTCTGTAGAAGAATTCTTTTCGAAATAGGTTAGAGAGAGAGAGTAGTGGTTTTAAACATGTATAAACAACAGTGTGGTTTGAGATAGTTTACTACTTCATGTATAGGTTTTCTGTTTATATTTCTTGTTCAGTTTACTGCTTTTGATAAAGGAATGGATATCAGTTCTGCCATATTTCTTCGTATTAGAGTTATTTTAATTCGCTTCTACAATTATAAAACTTTGTACATGATGCACTTGTAAGAAAGGATCATGTTAGGTGATCCGACGGCGCGACTTTTCCCATTTACGAGAAGGGGAAAAGTCGGGCTATCATAGATTGTCTCTTATGGGAGGACTACAGTGATTCGCCGATTGTGAGAGACGAGTTTTGGAATATGTTTGACTTAATATTAGCTAACTATATTTATAGGGAATATCGAGTAGAGGGGGGAGTGCTACTTACCTGATTTGTCTCGCGATGGGATGTCGGAGAGTTTCTCTCTTCTTTATTGGGGGTGTGTGTTTCTGTCCTGATGGGGCATGGTGGTTGTGGTGATGGGACATTTGGGACGTTTGACTCTTTGCTCTTCATGATGGGACATTGGTTGAGCCTTCCTTTTGTTCAATATGAGAGGTCACGCGGTGGGGCTTGGTAGTTATGAGAGGAGATAACTATGTTTATTTCTTTCTTAGGTAGATCTTGGGTTATATGATGAGATCAAGTTGTAGTTGCATTGCAACGGGACTTGTTTTTAGCATTATGGTGCAGAGGAGTTTCGATGATGGTGCGCTTATGGGTGTATGGTGGGTGCAAGCGAGGCTACGCGGTGGGGTTGTATCTCGATGGGGTATGATATGGGCGTGCGATGGGACAAGGATGTCGGGAGGATAGGGGATCTTGCCTGTTCGCGAGATCACACAACCACCCATGTCATTGAAGTTAGTTGACTTTGTCACCTCTTTGAATACTAT
The DNA here is from genome assembly GCA_021018995.1 of Chloranthus sessilifolius. Classification (NCBI taxonomy): domain Eukaryota; kingdom Viridiplantae; phylum Streptophyta; class Magnoliopsida; order Chloranthales; family Chloranthaceae; genus Chloranthus; species Chloranthus sessilifolius. The sequence continues at coordinate 146,821,288 of CM037584.1, read as the reverse complement.
GCCTCTTGCTGAATTTTTTCCAGGTGAACTCAAAGCCTTCTTGCTAGTGTTTCTGCTTCGTCTCTTTGACGTCGGGGATGGTTTTCCATGCTGCTCTTTGTTGAGAGCTTTTAGTGCTTGGGTATCATCATTGTCGTCTTCGAAGTCGAGTCTTCCGACATCGTGGATTGATCCTTGGTGGGAATATATCTGATCTCCAACTTAATGAAAGAGAAAGTCTACGGCTTACTCTGGCCGATGCTTCGCTTGGTGGCAACAAATAGATGGATCCATTTCGTTCTCTGTCGTGGCGGCTTTCAGTTTGTATTTTGTTTGCTGTCAGTCTTGGTCGACACTCCAATAAGGTTTGTGCTTTGGGTGGAGTTGTGTCTTTAGTGGTGTCTGAGGGTTTCTTGGTCGGTTGTCGCAATGGGACCGCGAGGGGATATGCCTTCCTTGTTTTCGACCATGGTGGGGTGTTATTTATGTCACTCCTTATTATGTGCTTTGTTCTTGTTGTGTCTTCATCGCGATGGGACTGTAAGGGGGTGATTTTCTCTTATTTTATTTTGTTTTCATTCTATTATGTATTGTATTTATTTTTATTTTATTGTTTTATTTTATTTTATTATTATTATTTTTTTTTTTTCTAATTCATGCTGTTTATTTTGTTTATTTATTATGTTCATCCTTGCGAATTGGGCTAGGTCTCTGGCTGGCTTTGGTGGTATGAGTGATAGGTTACATTTCGGGGCATTTGTTCTGGATTAAATTTTTGTTATTGGTTATTTTGAATTTTGGGTTGGTAGAATTTTGCTTTTGTCATGGGGAAAGAGGGAACCTCATGTGTGTTTAAGGTGTGAGGTTTGTTTCTTCTCATGTTTTGTGAGTGTGACACTTGTCTAGCATATGTGAGTTTAGAATGTGACGGGTTTAAATTAAAGCTAGATAAGTGTGTTGGATGTTTTAATGTCAATAGCTCATTTATTATGCCATGGATTGTGTTTCTTTAATTGCTTGGATATTGGCTCATCTTGTTTTCTCAAGGATTACGTTTTTTTTTTTTTTTTTAAAAAGAGGGGGTAAATGTCTTGTGATTATTGGTTTATCTCCATTTTCCATGGATTGTTTTTTCTTTGAAGGGCTAGGTGTCTTGTTTTGACTTAGTTAGATAAGGGATGTTTGTGGGTGTGACACTTGTCACATTGTAGCTAAGGGTGTTTTGCCTATAAATAGGTACTTAGGGGCTGGTTTTATTTTGAACTTTGTTTATTATTTGTTTGTGGGCTTGTAATAAATTTTAGTCTTTGGATTTTTCGTTTTGTTGATGCCTTTTCTTCCGTTTTGTTTTGTTTCCTGGGAGTTATACCCTAAAGAGGTTTGTAATGGCGATTTATTTTTGGGAATGAGTGGTATTGGGAATGTGGGGTAGCATATGGGGTGCTACTTCGTAGGGGGAAGAGGTGGAAGAGATAAAGGTAGAGGAAAGAAAACAGAGGAAAAGAGATGGATCAGAGTTCTCGTGATTGATCCTAGTTGCTCCTTGTTAGGCCTTGTCGATTGATCTTTTGTGAGCCTTCATTTGGGGGCTTCCTAAAATTGCCTTCCATAGGTGTATCCCTCAGTCACTGAGTGGCCTTCTGTGAGACACTCAGGTGTCTTTGAGTGCCTGTCTTGAAAAATCATACATGAGGCATTGACAGGCTATCTAGTCCCCACTTCTCCTGAGCACCTTCATTTGGGCATGCATTGCCTGAATGTGCTGATTTTAAGCTTCTTGTTTTAGATTGTATATTCAGGGGAAAGTTCCCGGTGTGATTTGTAATTATTTTTCTTATTTATGAAAGTGGCCTTCATTATATTATTTATTTTTGTGGGTTATGATTTGGCTTGATTGGTATTACTTTTGGACTATTTTTGGGTTGACTGTCTTTGTGTTAACGTTTATGTTTATTTTTGTTTATCTCTTGGCTTGTTTCCGGGATGATTATTTATTTTGGTTTTGGGTTTGGGTCTTTCCTGGGTATCTCTGCTATGGTCTATTATTCCTCGTTGTTTCATTGCATGTGTTCGTGCATAACAGTTCAGTTTTGTTCTTATTGCTGTAAGTTTTTTATACATGAGTGTATGTGTGTGCAGGTGTGCCTTCTCAGCCTGCATATATATTTTTGGTTCTGGGTTGCCAATTCCGCGCATGGGATTTGGCGCTTAATCCAATTACGCATAGGGGTAGGTGCGGGTGATCGAAGGATCAGTGGGCTAATTGTGTGCATGTGACATCGAGTGTAACCCGATTACGCGCCATTTGTTATGCGCGTGATTGAAAGGTCAAGGGGTCATTGAAGAGGGTGTCCGAGCGTCTATTTGGATTTCGCGCAGAGGCGGATGTCCGTGATTCCAACTCCGTGCGGTATAAATTGGGCGGTTTTGGTTTGTCACCCGAGCGAGTGGACGGAGAGCTAATTGCACACCAGCTTTCTGGTGCTCAATTTGGATTTTGTGCCAGTTAGTTGGCGCTTGATTCGATTGCGTGCGGTTGTCTATACGCGCAATGGGCTGCCATCTATTTAAGCCAAAAAAATTTCTCGTTTGACCCGCGCGTTCTGATTTTCTCTGCTTTCTGTGCTTCCTTGCTTCCCGAGTGATCAGATTTTCGTGTTTCCTCGATATCTTGCAATCCGTTCGTCGAATTTTAGCCCGATTTCTTGCATTTTTCTCAAATTTTCAAACACTTTCTTATGAGATGGAGCCCAAGGGTAGTGTGACTGTTTCGAATCTGGAGTTGATGTTGGGGAGTGAGGGTGTTTCGGAGGTTCCTGTTGAGGGGGGAGAGGAGGTTTCCACCTGTTGCCGAGGAGGGTGTTGAGGTGGCTGCTGTAGTTGACGAGGATGAGGTTCCTCCCGGTGATGAGGGCGAGGTTCTCCCATTGCTGAGGGTGCTGATCCACCACAGGCTGAGCATTAGATATGGATTCCACTAGCGGAGGCCTTCACGGCGAACCGGGTAGGTGTTCGAAAACAAGACACTTTTAATTTCCTAGGAATTTAGGTTATAACGTAGATTTCTAGGAGATGGAAGCCCTTTTGTTTTACGTAGAACCCGCATTTGGTTGTGGCTTGTATGCGCATTCATGCATCCTGCCTATATATAGCTCTAGGTCACACTTATTTTACCGTCTTATGTTGCTTTTCCCATGTTTTGCGTGCCTATCATAGATTATTGCCATGTTCGTTGTCATATCATTGCTGTCTTAGATCATGTTTCTTGTGCTATGTGGTCGTGTAGCTTTATGTATTTTCTTATTCCGTGTTTGTTAGTGTTATTATATATATAATTTTTTTTTTTTTTTTTGTTGCTATCATTATTGTTAGTAATTTTGTCGCTATTATTATTATTATTATTTTTGTTGCTTCAGTTATTGGTCCATTTAGTATCGATTTATCGTGATTAGTTACTATTTGTTACTATCCGCTACTATTATTGTTGGTCGTTGATTACTCGTATTTTATCGTCACTATTATTATTATTTGTTACTATTATTCGTTATATATATATATTTCATTATTATTTGTTATTATTATTTTTTTATTTTTTAATTTATTATTATTGTTTCAACATTTTACTATTATCACTTAGCCATGATTTTTTCATTGTTTTATTTTTACCAATTTGTATTTCTTATGTTTTCTTTTATTCTTTTGTTGTACGTTTAGGAGCCCCTTGGTGTATCAGTTCTGTGTGGGTAGAGTTTCATGCTTGGTACCGGGCTCTCCTTGTGTTTCAACAGGAGAGGTTGGTGTCTTTCGACTTTGGGTCGATTCTGGGGCTCAAGCCTTTCCACCCCGACATCGGTTTGGTCGGGGCCATAGTAGAGCGATGGAGGGAGGAGCAGTAGGCGCTGCTTTTCCCTACGAGGATGATGCTTTTGACCCCTGGGGATTGGGTACGTGTGACAAGCATGAGGTTCGAGGGTGAGCCTGTGACTAGGGAGATGTTGTTTGATTATCAGGCAGCGTGCGTAGAGTGCCTTGGACTCGAGTATCTTTCTAGCGGGTTTGGGTCAAGGTTGATTCGAACCACTTGGTTCCTTGATACCTTTGCTGCGGGGTTTCTCCCTCCGAGATGTCACCCAGAGTCTGCGGCGGCATATGAGGAGTGTCGTATAGTGATAAAGGCTCGTGCCCCCGTATTAGAGGCAGGGTGGAGGTTGATGGTGTCATCAGGGCCTTCTTGATGCATTTCTTCAGAGCGGTATTATTTTCTTCTTCCTCCCGGGGGTGCATTACCTGGCTATTTTTGCCGCTACTCGTGGACCTAGACTATGGTTCCTCGTCTGCATGGGGTGCGACAATGTTAGCCCATCTTTATGGGCAGTTGTTTCATCACGCGAGGGGTGCTGCTACCATTCGTGGCTTCATTCCTTTCCTCTAGGTGAGTTTTTAGTCTTATAGGTCTTTTAGGGATCGTTGTTTTCTTTTAGGAGTTCTCATTGATGTTGATTTGTTTCACCTTGTTCAGTTCTGGGCGTATGACCATTTCACTTTCCTTCGCTCTAGAGTTCCTCCAGGAACGACACCTACGTTTCCGCGTATGTACGCATGGCGGACGTTGATGGGAGATCACCAGAGGAGTATAAACGTCCAGACTATGAGGTGGCTGTTTGAGGATATGCACCTCGGTTAGTGATCGCTACTATATGTGTATCTAATTAAGTCTTAACCTATTGGAAGCGCACAATAGAAATTGAAGAGCTAGTATAGGATCGTTCCCATGAAGACAGGTTCTTCTATATTAGTTTAATTTTTTGAAAACTTATACTTATCTTTTATGTTCCTAAACTATTAGAGAAATATGAATAAAAGAATTATTTCTTAATCTAAATTGTAGAAAATAAATCCTAAATCCTCCTTCAGATTATGGTCGTCAATCACAATCTTCAGCTATCGGATATTTATGAAATTAAACAGTACCGTTACACTATATATCAAGTTTTCTAGCATTAGTTGTCAATCAAATTCTAGAAAATTGAAGATGGAAAAGTAAAAACCATTACACTAATCTGCTAACTTCAATGTGAGTCGTCAATTCAAATTAAAATTTGAAGATATTTAAAAAGTAGGAAATTATAATAAAATAAATCTAAACTAGAAAGTAATAAAATTATATCTTTCACCCCTCAGCCGCAGTCGTCAATTGCTTCTGAAAAACTATATATATCTACACTAATCTTCAGCTTTCAATTGTAGTTGTCAATTGCTCTTGAGAAACCTTGGATATCTAATCTACAAAGTAATAAAAATCTACTTTAAATTTGATCGGAAGAAAACCCAACCTCAGTCATCAATTGATGCTGAGAATTCCTTCAATGGATATTCCTATGTGCCAAGCCTCTTATTTATAGATCATAAGGGTTGATTTACAAACTTCTAATTCTAATAAAAGAAATTACTAACGCAAAACTATCCTAATATAACTTTACTTTTAATCTTTATCTTTCCTTGCTTTCATTATGTTGATGTACTTTTAGATTTCTTTCTCTATTTCAGCAACAAAGTCCCTTAAGATTCTTCTTCTTCAAGAAATCTTCTAATTTTATGCATGGCGGTGTTCTTTCTCACTTTATCAGCAACTTCGAAAGGTGCCTTATTTGGAAAATCGTAAATCATGATTTTCTATTCTTCTATTGAAACTTCTTCTAGAAAATCATAAATCACGATTTTTTGACACAGCTTCCTATAGAACGATTCTTCATTTATGATTACGATTACGATTCATCGCTTCTCTTGTATCACACTCTTTTGAACGACTTTCTTTTGTAGAGTCGTAAATTATAATTTCAATTCTTCTTAGTACTTTGTTCTGAAAAATCGTAAATCATGATTTTTCATCTTTTCAATAGGCGATGACTCGTCTTTTGGTTCAATCGCCTTTTTATTGCTTTACGAGTTCATTTTAACGAATATTATTACTTTAGTTCTCTTTTGCTATTTTTCTTTAATATCTATATATCAGTAAGTTATTAGTAACAAACTAAGTCCTAACATCACTAAGTTGAGGGTAGTAAAATGGCATATTATATGACTGATCAGTTAGGTGTGTGTACGCTTTTTTTTGTTAGTTCTGTTTTATTTTGTATTTCCAATTTTACTAACATATTTTTTTCATTTATTTTTTGATCACAGGTCATTTGGAGACCCTACGGGGATGATGAGGGTGCTGACCAGGCTGTGATATAGTCTGGTCAGGTACTTTTCAGGCGGGAGATATGGATCCCTTGCTTTGAGATGGTGGAGCGGATCCATCTCTCTCGAGCTACGCGCCAGTTGGGACTCCCCTAGGGAGTCCCTCCCGAGCTTCGCCCACTAGTGGCAAAGAAGACTGGTCCCCCCGTCGATTCTTCGAGAAGACGATGCCAGAGAAGTATGCAGATTTCAGGGCTTGGGGGACTAAGGTGATCAGGGCTAGTGACAAGGCAAATGCTCGAGCCTTTACGAGATGGTTCTAGGAGCTCGGTGGGTGGCTGTTTACCTGATTCCCCTTCCAGGGGAAGAGCTCCTTTGATGATGGCGGGCCTGATTCTGCTGCAACATTGAGAGGGCGAGTGGCCGAGCTGGAGCGGGGCCAACTAAGCCCGGGGGTTCGCTGGGCATTGGAGGCACTACATCTTGCACAGGAGCGGATGGCGAGTGCCCCCTGTCTCGATGCAAAGATGTTGAGGTCACTAGCGGTCTCCATAGTTGACGCTAGAGCCACAGAGGATGGTTTGAGGGGTCAGCTGGAGGAGACTGATCGACTTATTATGTATATTAAAATTATATTGAATTCAAGTCTTAACCTATTACTAGCACACAATGGAAATCATAGTACTAACATAGGATCGTTCCCATGAGGAAGTTTATTTATCTATTTACTTCTTATTTATATCTTCTATTTAAATCCTTATTTTAAAAACTTCTATTTATCTTGAAGATCTAATCTACTGGCGAAACATGATTAAAAGAATTTGTTTTTATCTAAAGTGCATAAAATAAATCTAAATCCTCCTTCTGATTGAGGTCATCAATCCCAATCTTTAGCTATTGGATATTTATGAAAATAAATAGTACCGTTATACTATATCTCTAGTTTCTTAGCATTTGTCGTCAATTAAGGCTAAGATCCTATCAATACAGATTTAATCTAATCAACAACTTCCTAAAATCTGGGCCTCAATCAAACCTTAGAAAACTGAAGATGGAAAATTATAAACCATTACACTAATCAGTAAATTCTAACCTGAGTCGTCAATTCAAATTAAAACTTGGAGATGTTTACAAAGCTGTAAATTTAAACTAAAAAGCAAAGTAAAATATATCCTTCACCCCTCGGCCGCAGTCATCAATTGCTCCTGAGAAACTACAGATATGTACTCTAATCTTCAAGACTCAATTATAATCGTCAATTGCTCTTGAGAAACCTCTGATATCTAATCTATTCTAACTATTTTATACTACTTTGATAGGAATAAAATCTAATTTCAGGTGTCAATTGATGCTGAAATTCTTCAATGATTATTCCTACACCAAGCTCTCTTATTTATAGATCATAAGGAGCCAGTTTACAAGTTCTAAATTTAATAAAAGAAATAAAAACTATCCTAATATAACTCTACTTTTAATTTCATCTTTTCCTTGCTTTTTTTAGTTGATGCGCTTCATGAAAGTTCTTTAATCTTCAGTAGAGTCCTTCAGAGTAGATCTTCATCAATATTCTCAGATCTGTGATTAACTGAACTTCTAATTCTAGGAGTCTTCTAATTCTGTTCATGGCTAGCTCTCACGTGATCAACAACAATAACAGTAAATAGAAAACTTTCTATTTTTGGAAAATCATAGATAACAATTTCTTCTATTGTAGCTTCTTTAGAAAATCATAAATTATAATTTTCTCTTCTTTCATGGCTTTCATACTAGACTTGGTCTTTGGATGATTTTCTATTACAAACGATCGCTTTTTTTTTTTCTCTCTTGTCGTCTTTACTCTTTTGTCGCTTCTGAAGAATCGCCTTTTTAAAGAATCATAAAATTATAATTTCTTATTTATTTCTTTCTTCTTTTTACTTCAGCAGTAGCATAAAATCATTAAATATGATTTCTCATCTTTCTTGTATTGGCGAATCGTCTTTACACACTCAATCGTCATTCTTACTACTTTTTGAGTTCACTTTGATGAATATTAACACTTAGGCTCTCTTTTACAGTTTATCTCTAATATTTGTACATCAGTAACTTATTAGTAACAAACTAAAGCCTATCATCACTAAGTTAAGGGTGATAAAATAGTAAATTATGTGACTGATCACACCCCCAAACTTAAGTTTTGCTAGTCCATAGCAAACAAGGAAAATTAAACTATCCTAAAACTAAAAACTTAAATGCCACTTTCGTATGGAGCACAATTGCATTTAGCAGATGCAACAAACCTTTCAACCCCTAGGTGATCCCTAGTGGAGGAGTTGTAGTCTTTTGAAGGTTTTCAGCGAAGTTACATACAAACTTTCAATATTTTTGAGTTTTTCAAAATATTTTTTAAAATTAAAAATTTAAAATATAGATTTTTATATACTAATTACTCAGTCAATCATTAGATGTTCATTATTTTTAAAAAAATTTCAAATCTTTATCCTTAGCTTTCCATCATCGTAATTTTCCTCTATTAGAACTCAACAACTTCAATTTGGTATAGCTAGGAGTGTGTGCATATCAGTAAAAATTTTATTCATCATAGATTTTTTTAAACTGCAGTTTCTAGAAAATATTTTCATCTAAACTCTCACTTATTGGGATACTCTAAAAAATAATCAAACTTTTGGGTTCTCACAATATTGTAGATATATATGTAAACTTCATCAGACAATTAAGAAGATAAATCTCATGGAAAGGATAATAAGTTCTGTTCATATAACTTCTACATTTATTCATAGCATTTATTTTATATATCTCTACTAGACTCATATTCTTACAAATCGTAAATCACAAAGATCTTTCCTTTGGCTTGTAATGGAGCTTTGGGTTTCCAGAAGGTTTCAAAGAAAAAGGTAAAGAAGATTCAAAATTATTTATGAGAATTTAACTCTTCCTTCTCTTTTACTTCTATATTTTTCAGCTTCAGTAAGTATCCTTATTTTGGATAACTTCTTCCCATTTCTTTTCTAGTGTAAATCCCTTTTTTTTTTTCTAGTTGGAAGCTTTTTGCTTCTCTTTTTTTTTTTTTCATGAAATCGTCCTTTTACGATTTCTTCTATTTCTTTTCTCATATTTTCATACGATTGTATTTCTTCCTATTTGTACCCTTTTTAGTAGATCCTTTATCTGTAATGCATATACTCCTTTCACTCCCTCTTCTCCCCTTCTTTTACATTTTAAACTCTCAGAAATTATTAGGGTTAAAGATAGAAGGTTTTGGATAGTACATATGGTTAAAGGTTTATAAAATTTTGGTACAAATAAATTTAGTTTTTAGGCTTCTAATATGGGTTTAAAGGTAATATATTATGGAATTTTTGGCTTTTTTTGGCTCTGATTTAACAAAAAGTGGCCTTTGGTCATTTTCACGATTTACTAATATGGATGTTTTATTGCTTTTATATATGTAATAGATAGTTATAAACAAATAAATCATTATATTTACAGAATGTCTTGATTCTAAGTTCAGCATTATGAGATTTCAAATAGTAGAGAAGTTCAAGAAAAATTTAGCATGAATAAAATAACAGTCTCTCTTTCTCAGAATAAAAGAGGAAATAGGCTCTTTAGCTCACTGGTTATATGATTTTGAAACTATAATCTAAAATATCTGTAGTTCGGATCAATTGTATAGTTTCAAATATTCATCTGATACAGTGTTCTAGAGATGCTTTACTTTGAATTGTAACTATTTTTCTTTTGATTTTTGAACTACTACTATAATGGGTTACTAAGAGTTTCTGTAATATCCCAAAAATTTGAACGTTAAACAGTGACCTCGAGATCTGTGTCCCATTGGTCGTAGGTTTGACCAAGCGATGGTCAAACAGTGGACTCATGAAAGGATGAATTGATGTGATGTAAAATTGACCTAAGTGCAGTGTATGGTGTGAGTTTAATGCCACATATACCTTTCTCTGGTGTATGTGCTTAGCACCGGAACTTGAGAAAGGATATAAGGGTTTAATAACCTAGGTTTCATTTGTTTTAGTTGGTGAAAGAGAGTTAAGAAGAGAGAGAGAGAACCAAGGTGAGTAATGGTTAAGAGTTATTGTGGGTTGATTTAAGGAAAAATTTCAAGTATTTAATGCCGGATTCACCGCGTGGAGGATCGTTGAAGCATGGGCCGGAATCCTAGCTATTAAATCAACTGTTCAATCAATTAGGAGATTGATTTGAGTTGAGTTTTTATTAGAATTAAATGCATAGATGTTTGATGGTTAAAATTAGTCAAATGTAGTTAAAAAGATAGATTAAAGGCATAGAAAAGGGAAGAAATTGATAAGGAAAAGATTTGGAAGAACAACCCGAAAAAGGACTGAGTTCTGGCCAAATCGATTAATCAATTTTAGTCTAGAAGTTAAAAACGCAAGGATGTCCGATTTCGATTAATCGATCTGGAAATCAATTAATCGATTTTGAAGGTCGATTAATCAATTTAGAAATCGACTAATCGACTGGGTACCTCCAATGGCTGGAGAGATGAGACTTGGGGAAGTCGACTAATCAATTTGGGGAATTCGATTAATCGATTTTGGATTTCGATTAATTGATTTGGGATCGATTAATCGATTTTGAATTTTCGGCTGCTCAATTTGAGAATCGATTTAGCCATTTTGGGGATGTCGATTAATCGATTTGAGATCGATTAATCGATTTTGGACTTTCGATTAATCGATTTTAGGAACCGATTAATCGATTTAGGGTTCGATTAATTGATTTTGGGAATCGATTAATTGATTTTGGCAGTTTCACTTGACTTCTTAATTGGACCTTGGGGTTCATGGAGGGTCTAGGACCTTCTTTATTGCATCTTTAGTGATATGCTGCATGTATCATAGGTGATACGTGTGAGAGCAAGCATAAGGAGCCGTGTGGGACCTTGATGCTTGGACCTTTAGAGACTTGAGGTAGGGAACACCTTGAACATATACTTTAATTGCAAGAGCATGTATGTAGTGATATGAAAATCAAATTGAAAATATTTTAACTGTATAAATCTTTGTAAAAGGGTGCGTGTGTGACACCAAGTAAGCTAATGAAAATGAGGCATCCCCAGGGGATGAGAAAGTGATAAAGGCATCAGTGTGATGCGAGTAATTTAGACATCCTAGGGATGCAAGTAAGATTGAATAACTATTGATAAGGCCTAACTGATGTAAGATAGCACTTTTACACGGTGAATAACTATATGTAAAGCACATGATACTTTTTTTATTTAAGGATTGAATAGAATACCCCACCGACATGGCGAGATACCCACGACTGACTCGGCAAGATATTCGTGACCGGTACGGCGGCCAATCCGTACACTGGTACCGAGGTTTATCCGTACACAGTAAGTACATCCCAGGGATGTTGAGATGAGATTTAACCCTGCCGCCTATGAGAAAGGGGCTTGGGTAGTATTCCTAGGGAATACACATAACAACTATCTATTTAGATGACAATGGAGGGTATTCCATCGGGGCTCGATGCTATATTGCTTGGGGACTACTTAAGTTGAATATTTAAGTTTTGCTTTAGGCCTAATCAGTGTAATTCATGAACAGTTGAAAATAAATGAAACATGTAAACTACCAGTAAACTTCAATGCATAATTGTCATCTTTTAAATTGTTTTACCAGCAAATGCATAGATACATCATACGTAGAATATCATGGAATATATGTGAAATTTTGACTTATATGTTCATTGTGTTGTTCCCTATTGAGCTAGGATGTAGCTCACCCCTTAGACTATACATCACAGGTCCAGTGCTAGCAGCGGCCCAGGCTTCGGGAGACATGGATCTAGGTGATTCGGATTACGTGTCTGGGGACGAGTTAGAGCCCCCTCCTGAGGACTTCTTCTAGGAGACTCCGCTGTGTACTTTGAGAGAGTAGTTTTGAGAACTCATTGGTACGGCTTGGTATGTCAAGCCTTTATTTTGATAGACAATGTAAATAATTGATATATTCTTTTGACGAACCATCTGGTGTGACCTGTTGATCACTGATGGTTTGGATCGGTTCTTTGTTCATGCAGTGGCATGAAAGTAGAACTATCTTTTGAGTTTATATTTAGAATAGTATTTTACTTCCACATCGTGTAGTTATTGATCTATTTTGTTTTAACATTGCTTGTTATACCAATGTTCCGTACATAGTCATGGGGCACGATCTAGAGGATCGTGCTGATGGCACGGGTTTCGGGGTGTCAAAATTCGGGCTGTCACAGTTTCGGATTTTCATATTTTTTCTATCATAATTCTCATATAATGATTAACTTTTTTAATTTAAAAAAACTATACTATCAAAATTGATATGTATCTCCCCCAAACTTAATTAGGACAATGTCCTCATTGTGCAAAATAGGAGACACACAGGAAAAATATTACTTTATTTTACTACTTAGTTAGTTACCGGGTTTATAATCTGTAAAAAGAATAAAAAATCTTTCCCGAAACTTGGGAGAAAAATATTACCGATTTTATAGAATTTAAAAAATGATTAGAAACAGTAAATATAACAAAAGAACTATATATATATATATATATATATATATATATGAACTACTTACAGAAATATGGAAAGGAAACTAATTACATCGAAATAAATCCTAGGAAAAATCTAGACACGCACTAAACTAGGGCACTGGCAGCAACGTCCGAGAGAAATCTTCGCTGAAGATCGGTCCTCCAACTTCTAACCAAAAATTATCCTGTCAAAAATGGTTTGCTTTCCTGGCCCCGGGATGTCCTTAATTTGCTGCTCTTGGTAGAGGAACCGCAATCTAGTAAGGAGAATAGCAGAGATTAGGCAGAAACAGGGGGTGGTGGCTGAGCGGAAGAGGGGGTGAAGATGGGAGGTGTGTCAGAAGAGGCAGGTGGTTCCCTCTTCCTATTTTTATTTTTCTTCTTTTTCTTCTTTTTCTTTGCTTCCTTCATCAAAATCTTCTGAACTTTCTCGTACTCGCCCCACAGGAATTGTAGGGGGTTTGGCTATGGTAGTGGTGGTGGGTCCTCCCATACTGGAATAACTTTATTGGGTTATAGTTGGTTTTATTGTTTGTCATGGGTAAGGATCGGATGGTAGGGATGAGAAGGAATAATTTTGCAAAGGATAGACCAATCCCGTATTTGAAGTGCTTGGATGGTGGAATACGAATCGTCTTTTTAAATTTTCTCATCCTTTCGAGCTTAATTGCCATAATGATTCTACAGAAAGTTAGTTGATAATAAATTGGACGTTGACTGAAATAAATATAAAACGTCGTATGATTTATTATGTGTGATGATATCGAAGAGTATACATGACGGGTAATAATTATGTAGTAGATTGCTTATTTAGTGGTGTATGTATACATGAAAAACTTTGAGATGTATTTGAGCATAACTACTTCTTTTTATGTTTTATGTGATTTTTATTTTAGACAGCAGGGAGAGGAGCAAATCTGAGCTTCTAAATTTCATGGCCGACAGAAGTTGGAAACTTGATCCATTACTTTGAATAAACATGAAAAAGAGTAAGAAGTGATCAAAGAAAAATAAAAAGATAAAAAAATATAAAAAGAGAGATAAATATTGGTTTCTAACAGAATAAAAATATTAGATAAAAATAGAAATAAAGATAAATTCTGCTTCCCCGGCAACGGCGCCAAAACTTGATCGGCTTATTATGTGTATTAAAATTATATTGAATTCAAGTCTTAACCTATTACAAGCGCAAAATGAAAATCATAGTACTAGCATAGGATCGTTCCCACGAGAAAGTTTATTTATCTATTTACTTCTTATTTATATCTTCTATATAAATCCTTATTTTAAAAACTTCTATTTATCTTTAAGATCTAATCTACTGGAGAAATATGAATAAAAGAATTTGTTTTAATCTAAAGTGCATAAAATAAATTTAAATCCTCCTTCTGATTGAGGTCGTTAATCCCAATCTCCAGCTATCGGATATTTATGAAAATAAACAGTACCAATGCACTATATCTCTAGTATCCGATCGCTTTTTTTGCTTTTGAAGAATCGTCTTTTTAAAGAACCATAAAATTATAATTTTTTATTTCTTTCTTTCTTCTTTTTACTTCAGCAGTAGCGCAAAATCGTTAAATACGATTTCCCATTTTTCTTATATTGGTAAATCGTCTTTACACACTCAATCATTATTCTTACTATTTTTTTAGTTCACTTTGATGAATATTAACACTTAGGCTCTCTTTTACTGTTTATCTCTAATATTTGCACACCAATAACTTATTAGTAACAAACTAAAGCCTAGCATCACTAAGTGAAGGGTGATAAAATGGTAAATTATGTGACTGATCAGAGACCCGTTGTGCTCTGGTGAGTTCAGTTTGTCTTCTTTAGTCGTATTTGATTTTCTTATTTTATTTTTGTCGGTTATTGTGCTTGTATATGTCTCAGGTGGTGAGAGAGGGTGAGGTCACTTGCCAGGCACAATATATCGAGTTGCTTTAGGGTGAGAAATAGGCTGGTCGTGAGGTGGCAACCAGTTTGCATTCAGAGATTGATAGACTGGTGAGTGTTCGCCTTTGTCTTTTAGTTAGTCATTAGTGTTGTCATTTTTATTGTTTCTGATGTGTTTATTGTATGTTATATTTGTAGAGGGCGGAGCTTTCTACTGTTGGAGTATCTGCTCCAGTGTTTGATCTGACTTTAGTGGCATCCTCTAGTAGGAGGATCCGGTGATCACTCAGCTCTGAGCTGAGTTAGAGTGTTGGGTAAGTTTTTCTTTTCTTGAGTTGTTTCGTTCTGTTTTATTTAGTGACCCACTAATATCGTGTTTGAATATTTTCAGCGTCAGCTTGCCGAGGACCTCCAGATGAGGGTGGCCACAACTGCCTCTTTACTTCTAGAGAGTCAGGTATAGTATGTGTTTTAGTTTATGTGTGTGTTAGTTGTTTATTTTGTTGATCGATTTTATCTGACGTGTTTGCATTTGTTGTCTACTTTTCCTTGTGCAGGTCGTCCCTGATTCTGCTCTTTAGTCTCCTCCCCAGGAGTCTACTCCTCCTCCTACTCAGGTATGTTGAGCTAGTGTAGTCTTTAGTTTTGTGGTTGTGATAGTATTTGATGCGCTTTTAATTGTATTATAGCAGCCCATGTCCGAGGTTCCTCCTCCGTGACCTACCGATCTGTTGACTATTGAGACTGTCGAGCGCCTTCTTCAGGAGGTGACTATATATTTGATGGTTGACCGTAGGGCTCGAGCGGTTGAGTTGGAGAGTGCTCGGGCTGTAGCTCGTGTCGAGTTGCAGACGACGATTGAACTTCTGCAGCATGAGTTGGCGAGAGTAGGAGGGAGAGTGCGAGGGATGCTCGGTCACCTTCTGAGGTCGGGTTCGAGGGCTATTGGCTCACAAGCTGAGATCCATCGTGCGACCCGTGAGCGTATGAGGGCCTATGCTCAGGCAGACTCGACCCTCGGGCCCTTATTTGCCTTTGACCCTCTACATTCACGGTCTAGGCAGACCTCGAGCCAGGCGAATGAGGGGGGTTCTGTTGCAAGGCCTCCCTCTTCTAGGAGACCCCTGCCTACTCCCCAGACTTCAACTGAGGCCTCAGTTGACCAGGCTCTTGGTCTGTGAGTTGAAGATGCTGGAGAGAGTGGTGAGCGTCCCTCACAGAGGGAACGAAGGGAGTAGGGTCATGTATATTATTTTTGTATTCTTTCCTTTATTGTATATACAGGGGGTATGCTCTCAGTGACAGATGTAATTTTTTTTTTTTTGAGATGTATATAAATGAATTTTTGGTTTAGATGTACCTAGTCTCGCTTCTTTCTTTTTTTACCTTCCACACTTTAGCTACTTGCTTAGGTGTCGTCGCCTATTATTGGGACTTGGATGCTCTTTGAGTTGGTCCAGTAATAGTTAAAGGTTGCTCTGTATCTACACATGAGGATAAGGTTATTAGTAATTTTATTTTCTCCCTTTCTAATTGTCAAGGGGGGGGGGGTGTCTCAGACCGTGGTCTGAAAATAGAAACGGGATCATTGTATCCTTTTTTTTGTCTTTTTTTGTATTACTTTTCATTACAAGGAGAGGAAAATGGAAAGAAAAGTACTAAAATAAAATTTTAGAAACTAAAAAAATGCCCCAGTGTAAAAGTGTGGCAGGGTAGGCAGCGCGACATTCTTTGGCAGTCTTCCTCGAGTGCCAGTCTTGTTTTTCTGCATCTTTTCTGTGGGCAAGCAGTGGCCTTTGATATAATCCTCCTCCTGAATAAATAATGCCCCAGTGTTAAGGTGCAATGGAGATTTTCTAGGTTTGTGAGTATTGGGGTCTACATAGAGCCGTGGATGTTTGGGGACTTAATTTTGAAGAAAATTCTTTGATAATACTTTACCGTACTAGAAGAAGATGTTCAGTTATACCAGCCATGTATCGGGTTTTACCTTTGGCAGGGGCCTTCATATCACCTAGCCTTGACAAGGGTGGGGTGAGTGGTAGATTGTAGGTGATGGCATCAGTCATCCTTCACGAGTTTTCAATTTTATTTCTTAAAATATCATAGGAAAGTTTTGACTCATTGTCCGAAAGTGAAAATATCATAGGAAAGTTTTGACTCATCGTCTGAAAGTGAACATAAAGGGGGTAAGGCTCAGTGATGTAGGGACAGTTTCCTACTTGACAACTCTTAGAAGGGATAGGCAACAATCTTTTTCTCGGGTGGTGTGGAGTGCCATAGTTGAGATCTTCGTCATGTTTTGGAACCATCAAAGTCTCATATTCTATGATTATCAGGTCTTTGTCCTCCTCCCACCACCTTACGATGATATCTAATAGTGTAGAGACACCAGGGATACCCTCGTAGTTTGCTTATACTTTCCTAATAAGATTACCAGGAATGTCCTCACAATTTGCTTATGCTTCTCTAGGCTTATTGACTCGTTCACCTGTCGTACTTCTCTCACTCGGTTATGCTTCTCCTTTTCTCTCTTTAGTCTCTTGCTTTTGTCTCTCTTAAAGCATGTATATTTTTGAAAGCAGTCTGCTAATGCAAGAATAATGAGTTTTGATTAAAACCTAACATCTTCATCTTTCATACTCTAACGTCTTCTCCAATGATGGGGAAAGGGGTGAGAATCAAGTGTTGCCTATGCTTTTAAAAGAAGTTGGGTATTCGACTAATCCTTTCGATCAGATTGCCCGAATGGAGAGATGGGCAACGAGTTAGAAGCTTTCAGGAGATATTATTGGAAATAATGACTTACGACTAACGAATGACTTGTGACGACTGCGAGGGTGGTATCTATGTCCGACTACAGGATATGACAGTCACGGTGCTAAGGGTAGTATTTTCTAAGGTACATGGCATTCCATGGGTTAGGAAGTTCCTCCCTATCTTGGTTTACCAGATTGTATGCATTTCCGGGATATGCGATCGCTATAACATACGAACCCTCCCAATTTGGCTTTAGTTTCCCGTCGGGGTGAGCGTACTTGGAGGGTATGATTTTCTTCAAGACTAACTCTCCGATTTCAAAGCTCGCTCGAGGACTTTCTTATCGTAGGCTCTGGCCACTCTCCTTTGACACACCTACACATGGTCGATTGCCCTTAGACGCGTCTCATTGAGCTGTTCTAGCTAGGTAAGCAGAGCAACCCTCCTTTCGTTTATGGATAGCTGATTGTCAAGTTGGACTCATAGAGATGGTACTTGTATTTAGTAGGGTAAAACTGCCTCCATCCCATACGTGAGGAGATAAGGAGTGTGGCCAGCGGCTATGCGAATAGAGGTCCTATAGGCCTAAAGTGCTTCGGGTAATCGATCGGGCCATTCGATTGGGTAGACACCCCAATTTTCTCCTCTTAAAGTATACAAACATGTTCGGTCAACCTTTGACACTGCCCACGATCTCCAGAGAAGGACTGACCTTCTCTGAAGACCTTCAAACCTTAAATGTGGAGACCATACACTGAAACAATAGTATAAGGATAATACCCAGGCTAAAACAATAGCTTTGTGGCTCGTACTCGATCCGACCCTGGAAGATCCCAAATTTCGTGCACCTATGGACACACAAAACTAGATTGTATGCGTGAATACACACGTGCAATTGGTCCCACTTGGACCAAGTTCCCTCTTCCCATGGACCGCCTTACCACCCGAATTATGCACAGGCCAATAAGCGCTTAATTCAATTACACGCAAGTCACTCTGCACACAATTAGTCCTACTTGGATTGGGCATAGACTGCCGTGCACCCCCTAAAGTCCTTGATCTCGTGCATACACGGCTGCACGGAATCTATTCCACGTGTGAGGCCATACGCGGAATTGGTCCAAACACGGACTGGGACTCTAATTCCCAAGACCCCCCGAACTCCCCGATCTTGCATGGACTACCCTATGCAGAATTGGATTCTATGCTTAGCTATATGCGCGGAGTCGGTTCAGAGGCCCACTGGAACTAGGACGCCCGGTCAAATGGTCACTCCTGAGTCAGCGACCTACTGAAAGTGAATTAAGCGCGTTAGACTATGTGCGGAATTCAATTAAGCGCCTCTGGTCATGCGTGTAATTCACCTATTGCATAGATGAACCCATGCGCGAAATTAGCCCTATACCTATAAATAGATCCCAATACCTCGACCAAATTCACTAATTCACTAAACTTTTCTCTTCTTTTTTAAGCTTCCTCTTCTTAGGGATTTCGAGGTTCTCTATGCGGCTTCAAGGAGAGGAGTCGAGCAACTCTCTGGGTTCTTTGAGCTAGTGGCACCGGCCCACTAGTCCCAACGCTCATGGGAACACGGAGGAGGAAGCGCTCCGCTTCTAGGTAATCTCTCCCTTAGTCTTCAATTTAGTTTTTATTTTCAATATTTCCCTTAGTCTAGTTTTAGACCTAGCCCTTAGGAAATCCCTACCCAAATCCTTAGTCCCAATTAGGTCTCCCCAACCTTTCCCAATTTTCAATCCTGTCACTTTTATATTTGTACTATTTTGAAACATCAAACAAAGTCGGATTGATGTCAAATTGGTCACATTTAAAAGCTTATCGAAGTAGTTTCCAATGAGTTAAAAAAATGCGCAATTCTGATAAGTATTGAAGAAGTTATGGTCAATTTTCAGAAGCTGCATAAAAAGTGACGAATTTCAAGACTCCTAATTGAATTAGGATTAGTCTTTATATTATCTTATTTTAGAAAATAGGATTTGTTTCTTTTATTAGAAATAGAATCAATTTCCTTATCATTCTAGGACTTTATTTTATTGTTTTAGAAGAATTAGGAATTAGAGTTACGTTAGGATTAAGAATTGGGATATTTCTTTTTTTTGAATTAGGAATTAGAGTTATACTAGGATTTATAGTAAAAGCTTATAAATAGACCCCTACCTCTCAGTCATTCAATACACAATTCTCATTCTCAAGCTTCATCCTTCTGGAGATTTCGAGGTTCTCTCTGCAGCACCAAAAGCGAGGGAGGAAGCGATAGTCTTCAGGTAATCTCCTTCTAGTTATTAATCTTAGTTCTAGTTCTTAATTCTAGTTCTAGTTCTTAATTCACTATAAAAAATAAGACTACTAGCGGCAGCCAAAAACTGCCGCTATTAACAAAAAAACTTCCGCTAATAGTCTTAATAGCCCTTAATAGCTTTTTTGTTAATAGCGGCAGTTTTTTACGGCCAAAAACTGTCGCTAATAGTCTCATTTTTTATAGTTCTAGTTCTCTAGTTCTTAATTCTTAATTCTTAGTTCTAGTTCTAGTTCTTAATTCTTAGTTCTAGTTCTAGTTCTTAGTTCTTATTTCTCAATTCTTAGTTCTAGTTTTAGTTCTTAATTTTTAGTTCTAATTCTTAATTCTTAGTTTTAGTTCTTAATCCTTAGTTCTAGTTTTAATTTTAGTTCTTAATTCGTAATTCTCAATCTTTAATTCTTAATTCTTAATTTTTTTAATCCTTAGTTCTTAGTCCTTAGATTAAATTCAGTCTTTAATCTCCAGTATTTATAAAATAGCCCTTAACCACCCGATTTGCCCAAGGGAGCTTACGGAGGGTACCTAGGAATGGGGCCGATCCTCCTTAGCATAATGCCCCCCCCCCCCCCCCCACTTTTTTCTTAGTTAGAATCAGAGTAAGATTAGGAGACCAGATTAGTTAGACTCCAGGTAGGACTAGTAAGCTAAGTTAATTAGAATCCCAACAGGAATAGGAAAACCAAACTAGTTAGACTATAAGCAACCCATAGTTGCTGAAGTCGACTAGCCGATGTTTAGTAAAGAAGACCCACACCTGCTCATATCCGTAAAGCATGATCAGTGACGTGTTGCAGCGTTGATAAAAATCTGCAGCTAGCGATCGCATCATCCAGGTACTCCCCATTTAATATCTGCCTCTTTAATTTCAGTAATTTAATATTTTACAGTTTATTATTCTATCACCCTCGGCCAGAGTCCACTTGAACTGAATTGGGCCACTTCTTTCGGGGACCGAAAGGAACCCAGAAAGAGCACGTACCAACAGACTGACGATTGTGATGGGACACCTTTCGCTAGGGTTGGCCCAATCTAATTAGTTTGGTCTTTTTCTAATATTATTTTTCAACCTTTTTCACCATTTCTTTTTCACACACTCGCACTGCATACTTAGCTTCTAAAGAAAAAAAAAGAGAAAAAAAGAAAAAAACTATTTTAAAATGTCAGGCATCAAAAAATTAAACATTAATGACATCGATCCACCCTTATGGGGCCTCCCTAGAGATCCCGAGTATAACGTTCAACCATCTCCATGGACATCCCATCATCGTGCCCAGGTAAATATGGTTAGTGAGAGCAGAAAATGTCCCTTCGCTCCACAAAACACAAATCACAGCGACAATAGCGGAGAATGTGGTACTGAGCAAAGCTACCCAGCTAGCGAAGTTATAGACCACACTGCCAGTGCACTCCCGAAAGGAGGAAAAGATGCCGACACCCTGCTCCAGACTTTGACCGACTTATACAAAGCTGTAAAAGACCAGAGACAAGTTACTTTCGAAAGCAGATAGAGAGGAAGGACGCTGACTCCTCCGCGTACTCCGACTCCTCCGACACTTAACACATACACACCTCGCACATCCTATGACGACAGCCACCAAAGACAAACCTCTCCCGAGACACCTAAAGACGATGCTACGATCAACATGGATGATCTCCCTTGATTTCTAGATGCCTACATGGCTAAGAAAGATCATTCTAAGCGATCCTCTAGATTCGACAAATTTTGTCGAGACCTCGACTTCACTGGACCCGCCTGGTTCAAACCAGCCAAATTCAATAAATACAACGATACAGGGAACCCGAGACACCACTTGGCCCTGTTCTATAATGACTGCTTATCTATTCGAACTAATCATGGGCTCCTGAACCACTACTTTCAGAGATAGTTAGAAAGAGAAACCCTTGACTGGTTCGTTGCTCTGCCTCATTAGAAATTAAGACCTTTAAAGACTTAGCTGATAGATTCCTAGACCAATACCAACACTTGACTCACAAAGAGATCAGTCTCACCGAGTTGATGAACAAAAGACAAGAGGACAACGAAGACTTCATGACATTCTCCAACCGCTGGAGAAGGCTCGCTGCCCGAACGGGGAATCAAATAAAAGAACATGATGCGATAGAAATCGTGATCAGCAACACCCTTGAACCCCTCCTGAGTGCTCTCATCCTAAGTGACTACCCTGACTTCGCTGTCCATTATCAACGCGCTACATGCATACAATGATACATAAAGGAAGGGAGCCTTAACCTCTCCGCTCTGACATCTGAAGGTCCTCCGACTACCATAGAGTGAAAATTCCAAACGAGACTCTAAGCCCCGAACAAATCAACATAAACAAAGGATAAAACCAAACAAACCCTCAACCATACCACCCATATGACCAAGCTCAAGATTTATACACAAACCTATAACCTGACCATAACCAATCTCTATGTCCTAACCAGAATCAAGACCAACATCCCAACAATACCACCTTCTACAACTCGTTATTTGACCAAACCCAATCAAGCTCTCAACTTGCGTACAACACCATACTAACCAACCCTATCTTTTATGACCCCTTACCATACCATACTCAACCATACATTCAATCAAACTCTACACCTCCAACCGCTTTTGACCCATTCCACCCGGCAAGCCTAATCCAAAGGATTGAACCTCCCTCTGAGCTTGTCCATACCATTCACTCACAATCAACTAACTTTATCTCACACACCAATAAATGCAAAATCACCTGTCACACCGAACCAGTCACCAAGATCACTAAGATCCAACCTATCACTGACTGAACCCCTAAACTAACCCAGCCTATCACCAAACTCATCACCAAGCTCAATGCACTGATCCAACCTACTGGCAAAATCGCCAAACATGTTCCCGAAACTTCCCGACCTATTACTAAAATCATCAAACACGATTATGAAGTAACCCAGTCAGCCGTTAAGATAAAAAAATTAACCCCCGAACCAACTCAGCTTACCCTTGAATCCGATAACGTACCAACAAACAAATCAACCCCCGCACCTCCTAAACAGACACCCAAACCAATGACGCAAACTACCCTCGAACAGGCTCACGTGTCGATTCTAGAAGTAATTTTTGAACCAATCAATTGGTATTATAGGACGCCATTCATACTTAAACCAATCACAAAACTAAACTCTGAACCCAAACCCGTAATCTAATGTACCGAAATTGCTAGCCCTCTCGCTTCCAAATCAGCTACGACCCTTGAAATTGAACACAGTACCGAACACATTGCCCGACAAATTTCAAAACCAAACAAGCCCCTTCCTCTAATCGCCCGCCCCCTTACACCTGAACCAACATCGAAACTCAAACCCTTGATCAAACACATGATCGAAAACCTCACCCCACAAACCTCAAAATCAACCCTCGAATCAACTTCTACACCCACTTCAGAACCCGAACTCACTACCGAACTTACCATTCCACCGACTATGAGACTGAACCTTAAACACAAATCTATTATCGAACTCGAACTTATCATCGAGCCTCAATCCATCATCAAATTAAAACCTACCATCAAACCTAAACCAATCATTGAATACAAACCTGTCATCGAACCTAAAATCATCATCGAATCTAAACCCGTCATCGAACATGAACCTGTCACCGAAATCAAACCTATCGTCAAACTTGAACCCCTCATCAAACACAAACCCATTATTGAAACTAAACTTATCATCAAACCCGAACCTATCAACGGACCCATCTCTACTTCACCAACTTCACTCACCTCCGAGCCAACCACCGAACCTATCGACGAGCAAATCCCTGAATTTAACATAATTCCCACTCTCGAAACTAAACCTAACTTAAATCTTATGGTACCAATTAATATCCAAATCGACATATCGCCAAATCCTCAAATTTTACAACATAAAACAAACATCATAACTAAGGTTACTTCCGACTCTTGGGTCCAAATTTCTATAGATTTTATAATTAAAACCCCCATGGAAGTTCAACCAACAATAAAGTAGCCACATCAAACTCCCAACACAATTATAAACAAAACTCTAAAACAACCTCGTGACAAGCCCAAAATACGCATCAAACAAAACAAGCATAATCAAACAAAGCCACACCGTCCGATACGAAGGAAAGGTCCACCTTGGCCAACAACTTCACGTCTCCTCCTCTTACTTTACCTTTACCTCATCCTATCATTACCTTTACAACACTACCACCCCTCTCGACGAGCCCCACTCTAACTTTACCCGCAGACAACTTTCCAACCACCCGTGATTGAAAAACTCTCTAACAACTCTACTCTCAAACTCTACGAAATGCCTCACTCCACTGAGAGGCTAAAGAAGGTCCTTCCGGACAAGGAGGCCCCGACCATAAAAGATTTAGCAAAAGAAAAAATTAAAAGACACCACACCTATTTCGACAAATCTCATATTATCCAAAACACAAACGCATGCCTAACCTCTCCCTCGTTCCAGATCATTCAGATCGAGAGGGATCGAGGACCCCAAAGCAGATTATCCAATAGCTACTTCGTCCGGCCGTTTGAGTCAGTCTCCGTTCAAGGAACTGATGTTGCACAGTAACACAATAATAATAATAATAAAACAAAATACAAAACAAAGAAAAAATACAAAAAAACATAAAAATTCACAAAACCAAAAGTATAAATGCCCCAAAAAAATATAAAAACTTGAAAACAGAAATATTCTTTTATGCCCCAAACCCCTCGAACTCATACTCGACCGAGAACTCAAAGTCGAGGAGCTAGTGAAAATGAAACAGTGCCTACACGATCGCCTCACCTGGAGGAAATTGAGACCCAAAAGGGAAGTACTTTCATTAACTCAGCAACATGCCAAGGAAACAGCTGCAGGGGAAGGATTTCCTAAACCTTGGAGTGATATTTATAACTCGATCATCATCATGTCTCTTAGCCTAAACAAACATACTTATACTTACCATCCTCATAGTCATTGCAAGACATTTGCTAGTCGTAGGTCATTATTTTCAAAACCATTTTGGGAATCATCTGGCTCATTGACCACCTTCCTCTTCGGACGAGTTGATAGAAAGGTCTAGTGGACCATAAAACTTTCTAAAATATAGAAAACTTTAGATTCTCACACACCATGCCAGCCATTGGAGTTGATGTTAGAGCAGAAAAAAAATGAAAATGTAAGGTTCCATCAAATCTCATAATTCTTGCGTTAGTAGGTTGTTTTAAAAAAAGAGAGACAAAAAAAGAGAGAAAAGAAGCACAACTGAGTGAGAGAATGTGACGAATGAATAGTCAATGAATTCAGGGAAGCATAAGAGAAACTGTGAGGGCACCCTTAGTATTCCCTACCAGGGAAGCATAAGCAAAATCGTGAGGGCATCTGATCGATTTTAAATGAACCCTTGCAAGTGTACAAGATCTGTTCTAGTAAGGTAAGAACAAGGGTGTCGAACCCACAGGGAAATCTGAAATTTTAATCAATTCTTCCTAGAGATTTAGATAATATCCCCGAGGAAGTACCAAGGGGCAGATTTAATTTTTACCAAAAATTAACACTTTTCTAATTGCAAGAAAGAAAATAAATTAATCTAAAAATTATGTAATGAGAAATCTAAGAACAAATTTTAAAAACAAGATCAAGGAATTTGCTACCCCAGATTTATACCCTTTTCTATTTTTAAACCCACAATTTTCTTAACATCAAACACACCATCATTCTAAGAGAAACATGACTAGTAATTAAGCATGATCATTAACCCGGCATACCCTATCTAAAAACAATGACTCAAATAATCAGGTATGAATCATGTGAAAAGCATAGCGTATCTCATGGTATTTTAGATCAAAACAATAAAAACATGATCACTACACTTTGAGAAAAACAATTTGATGATGAAATTATCAAACTATGGCATTAAACATAAAATATGGGTACTTATCTGGGGATCGCATCCTCCTTGATCTACAGCCTCTAGCCTCTCATCCTTGGTGCAAGATCTTCAATTTCATTCAAAACCATTCCCAAAGTAAAGAGCAAAGAAGGTGTAAAATAAAATATGTTCTCGGAAAATCTCAACACAATTTTATTACTCTAAGAAAACCCTCTACAAAAGTCTCTCTCGGCAAATTATTACACAAATTTTTCTCAGAATAAAAAAAACTCTATATTCAAAAAGCTCCCTTTTACAATGCCGCAGCCTCTTATTTATAATAGCCGATTCAACCTAACCCTAATTGCCTCAATCGATTGAGGCTTAAATCTCAATCGATTGAACTTTTAATTTAATCACCTTTAGGACACTTTTGCCTTTTTGTCTCAATCGATTGAATTTCATGTCTCAATCGATTGACACTAGTTTAATCACCTTTAGGACACTTTTGCCTTTTTGTCTCAATTGATTGAATTTCATGTCTCAATCGATTGACACTAGTTGGAAGTAGATGCCCTAATTGGTGGAAATCTCCAATATGCCCTCAGCAGAAACAGTCGCCAGGTTGAAATGCACAGACTTTCGCTAGGTTAGATTTCTCCTCATTTGGGTTGGATAGTGCTCTTCGGCGTGGTTGAATTGGAGAAGGATACTTTCACCGTCGGTGGTTGCTTTTATTCATCACCATCGCTAGGTTGAAATGTCAGAGTCGCTAGGTTGAATTGAATGGCGCTAGGTTGACTGTAGTCGCTAGGTTGAAGTGTGTGGCGCGGGAACCGCGCGACGGCCATTTCTTCCAACTGCGCGAAGGCTTATTTACACTTTGTTCCTCGCGGAAACTTCAATATCTTCCCCTTCTTGATGGAGTTTGATTCCCTTCACGGATTTCAGCGCTTCTTTGGACCCTTTTTGTCCATAGCTCTTTTGTAGCCTTTAATTTCTTTCTTTTATACACTTGGAAGATCCAAAGGTCAGAAACACCTGTTATCATCAAAACCTCACAACAACCATCAAATACTTTCATCGAACGGCTAAGTGTAGGATTTAAGGTATGAAATATAGTCATATTTCAGCACCGATCAGCATCCCTGATATCTCCACACTACTAGATGTCATCGTACGATGACGAGAGGAATACAAAACTCTTGCTAACCATAGAATTGATGATTTTATAGTGTTGGACCATGACAAAGAGCTCAATTATGGCACCCCATTATCTACCCGAGAAGAAAGTAGTTGACTACCATTTCAGAAATTGGTTGAATAAGAAGCTACCCTCAGATCAATAAACCTTATCTCCTCTTCACCGTTAATTTTTTTTCTCTTCGAACAATGAGTCAAATGACTTCCTAAAATCCCATTGAGGATAAAACCAACAACTTATGAATGACAAGTGATGTAATCACTCATTACCTACCATCCACCTCTATAATGTTACGATATATGATGATCATTCAGTACTTACAAAATCAAGCCTGACATGTGGCTGAAATAATTAAACTACTTCCCAACATGGGATCATTACAAGCACACTCCAGGATACTTGTGACGCTGATGAAAGTCTTTCCATCGCTTGACACTAGGGCATTTTTTTAAGAGCGCTAACACCTTGGCAGCGATAATTAGGTCCCAAGATGGATATCCCAAACTGGGGAATTTTTTTAAATTTTCAGTTTAGTTCTTACTTTTCCACCAAAGGACCTAAAAAAAAAAAAGGTCAAACATCCAAAATAAGACACCCAACACACTTATCTAGAAACATAAAATTACACAATTCCAAGAAGTGTCACCTTTACAAAATGAGGGAATAATGCAAAACCTATACCTTA
Organism: Chloranthus sessilifolius; assembly: GCA_021018995.1. NCBI lineage: Eukaryota > Viridiplantae > Streptophyta > Magnoliopsida > Chloranthales > Chloranthaceae > Chloranthus > Chloranthus sessilifolius. The sequence continues at coordinate 146,793,830 of CM037584.1, read as the reverse complement.
AACAAAACAAAAACCTCAAAAATAAGAAAAGAAAGTACAACAAAACAAATAAATCCAACGAAATAAACAAAATAAACAAAATCAAACAAAAACAAAATAAAACAAAATCAAACAAAATCACACAAAATACAACAAAAATCATACAAAAGGCAAAAAAAAAAAAATCAAAGGGAAAAACTGCCTCCCGCAGTCCAATTGCAACTAAACCACTCCCTGATGCCCACCACTTGCTTCGCTGTAGTAAATACACTGATAAAACAAAATAACATAAAATAAAATAAAATAGTCGCTCATAGTCCCATCGCAATAACACAACCCAAAAATTCAGGACACCTCTCGATGCCCTGTCACAATCAGACCACTAGAACGTCGAAAAATAACAATAAACAATAAAAATTTCATCGCAATACAAAAGTGGAGAAAGAAAAATAATGATAATGACACCCGAATGATGACAAAGCAGCCACAAGAGAAACCATTCCCTCACCACCCCACGAATATTGTCCCACCATGAAAGTGAATCATTTCCCCTTTGCCCCGTCGTGTGACTCCACACGCTGATCAGAGAGGAGGCTGCCGACATCCCACACACGCCCCCTACAGTCCCATCGCAACACTACCCCACCACATAACCTCGCATGCCATACACCCATAAATGCACCATCATCGAAACCCCACTACACCATAACGCTAAAGACAAGTTTCGTTGCGATGCAACTACAACCTGACCTCATCACATAATCCAAGATCTGCTAAAAAAAGAAGTAAACATAGCTGTCCCATAGCATAACCACCAAGCCGCACCGCGTGACCTCGCACACTAACCAGAAGAGAGGCTTAACCAACATCCCGTCGCCAAGAGCAAGTAGAATCCCCCTCTCATCCCATCGTAAACATCAATGACAAATGTCCCATTGTAATAAACTAAACCAACCCATCTCTAAACCCGGAATTCAACAAACCAAAAGGGGAGGTTCACCAATGTTCCATCACGAAGAAGTAGGTAGTAAATCCAAACCCCCCAAATATCCCATTGTGACAATCAACATGTCCCATTGCGCAACAATATCTAGGACCTGCCACTATAGAAATGAAAGAAGAGACGAACCTCTCCGACATCCCATCGTGTCCATCAATTATTGGTCCCATCATGAGTCTCTCATCATGCGATCTAGACATCCCATCGCGAGACAAATAAGGTAAGTATCACTTTCTCCTCCACTTGATATTCCCTATAAAATATAGTTATATAATATTAAGTCAAACATTTTCAAAACCTGTCTCCCCCAATCCGCGAATCACTGTAGTCTTCGCATAAGAGACAATTATCAGTATTCGTGAGAAGGTTAGATAGAGTATTCAACATACCAAGCATCATCTTGATAACCAAACAAAGGTCGAGTTCACAAATCCCGTACCGATGGATTTACTCAACAATGTCTCAGAAGCGACATTTTTAAAGTTTTACCATCGAATTGATTTTAAGTTAAAATCTCAAAATTTTAAAACTCCTATCTATCAAATTCTCACCTCTCATCAATCCAATCCATATTTTCCCCTAGGAAATCGAATACTAAATATCCTCTAACTTTGAGAAATCACAAATGTCCACTGGAAAGGTCTCCTGACACGTCACTGGTGTGAGCAATGACGCGCTTGACCTGACATAACTTGCGAAAGTCTTTACCATCATATCATATTATTTGGTCACCTGACCTCATCTCCGGACATTTGTATAAAGCCCCCTGGTACCTCAATTGTGTCAATATCCGGCTGTTTGACTGCCCCTTACAGCAGGTCGCGATATGCGAAGGGATGCCACTTACACCCACGGATGAGGATATACCCCTCGGCAACTACCACTGGGCTCCCGAATGCTCCCTTTTAGCTTGCACTGATAGATAAGAAAGCCAAACACTTCATGTCAGCTCCCCAGTTCACATTTGTGATTTACTAAAGAAATGAGAAGGCACCTCGGAAGAGGGGTGCCTACTTCTTCGACGCATTCTTATTCCATAAGAATGCGTCGAAGAGAGGCATCTGTAGACACCCCAATGTTGCCCTCTCAGAGTATACAAATATGTTCGGTCAACCTTTGACCCTGCCCACGATCTCTAGAGAAAGACTGACCTTCTCTGAAGACCTTAAAACCCTAAATGTAGGGACCATACACCGAAACAATAGTATATGGTTGAGACCCAAGCTGAAACAATAGCTCTGTGGTTTGGACCGAATCCAACCCAGGAAGATCCCAAATTCTGTGCACCAATAGAGGCGTAAAATTAGATTGTACATGTGAATACACATGAGCAATTGGTCCCACTTGGACCAGACTCCCTCTTCTCGAGGACCGCCTTAGCACCCAGATTGCACGCAAGCCAATATGTGCTTAATTCAATTACACGCAAGTCGCTCTTCGCGCAATTAATCCTACTTGGACTGGGCATAGACTGTCGTGAACCCCCTAAAGTCCTTGATCCCGCACATACACGGCTGCACGGAATCGATCCATGTGTGAGGCCATACGTGGAATTGGTCCAAACACAGATTGAGACTCTAATTCCCAACACCGCCCGAACTCCCCGATCTCGCGTGGAACTAGGATGCCCGGTCAAACGGTCACTCTCGAATCAAACGACCTACTGAAAGTGAATTAAGTGCATTGGGCTATGTGTGGAATTCAATTAAGCGCCTCTGGTCATGCGCGTAATTCACCTATTGCGCAGATGGACCATGCGTGGAATTAGTCCTATACCTATAAATAGATCCCCATACCTCGACCAAACTCACTAATTCACTACACTTTTCTCTTCTTTTTTAAGCTTCCTCTTCTTAGGGATTTCGAAGTTCTCTATGCGGCTTCAAGGAGAGGAGTCGAGCAGCTCTCTAGGATCTTCGAGCTAGTGGCACCGGCTCACTAGTCCCAGCACTCAGGGGAGCACGGAGGAGAAAGCGCTCCGCTTCTAGGTAATCTCTCCCTTAGTATTCAGTTTAGTTTTTATTTCTAATATTGCCCTTAGTCTACTTTTAGACCTAGCTCTTAGGAAATCCCTACCCAAATCCTTAGTCTAGAGCCAATTAGGTCTTCGCAACCTTTCCCAATTGTCAATCCTGTCACTTTTATGTTTGGCCTATTTTGAAACATCAAACGAAGTCGGATTGATGTGAAATTGGTCACATTTGAAAGTTTATCGAAGTAGCAATGAGCTAAAAAATGCGTAATTCCGATAAGTATTAAAGAAGTTATGGTCAATTTTCGGAAGCTGCACAAAAAGTGATGAATTTCAAGACTCCTAATTGAATTAGGATTAGTATCTTTATTATCTTATTTTAGAAAATAGGATTCATTTCTTTTATTAGATATATGATCAGTTTCCTTATCGTTATAGGACTTTATTTTATTGTTTTAGAAGAATTAGGAATTAGAGTTACGCCAGGATTAAGAATTGGGATATTTCTTTTGTTTGAATTAGGAATTAGAGTTATACTAGGATTTCTAGTAAAAGCCTATAAATAGACCCTTATCCCCCAACCATTCAATACAGAATTCTCATTCTCAAGCTTCTTCCTTTTGAAGATTTCGAGGTTCTCTCTCTGCAGTGCCAAAAGCGAGGGAGGAAGCGATAGTCTTCAAGTAATCTCTTTCTAGTTCTTAATCTTAGTTCTAGTTCTTAATTCTAGTTTTAGTTCTTAATTCTTAGTTCTAGTTCTTAATTTGTAGTTCTAGTTCTAGTTCTTAATTCTTAATTCTTAGTTCTAGTTCTAGTTCTTAGTTCTTAGTTCTAGTTTTAATTCTAGTTATTAATTCTTAGTTCTCAATCCTTAATTGTTAATTTTTTTTAATCCTTAGTTCTTAGTCCTTAGTTTAAATTTAGTCTTTAATCGCTAATATTTATAAAATAGCCCTTAGCTACCTGATTTGTCTAAGGGAGCTTATGGAGGGTACTCGGGAATGGGGCCGATCCTCCTTAGCATAACGGGCCACCACCCCCTTTTTTCTTAGTTAGAATCAGAGTAGGATTAGGAGACTAGATTAGTTAGACTCCCAGTAGGACTAGTAAGCTAAGTTAATTAGAATCCTAACAGGAATAGGAAAACCAAACTAGTTAGACTATAAGCAACCCATAGCTGCTGAAGTCAGCCGACCGACGTTCAGTAAAGAAGACCCACACCCGTTCATCTCCGCAAAGCGTGATCAATGACGTGTTGCAGCGTTGATAAAAATCTGTAGCTAGCGATCGCATCATCCAGGTACTCCTTAATTAATATTTACCTCTTTAATTTCAGTAATTTAATATTTCACAGTTTATTATTCTATCGCCCTCGGCCAGAGTTCACTTGGACCGAATTGGGCCACTTCTTTCGGGGACTAAAAGGAACCCAGAAAAAGCGTATACCAATAAACTCCATTTCTCATCTCTATTATTTGTTTCAAAATGTGGATCAGCATTTTGATCGTGGCTTCTGCTTGCCCATTTCTCTGGGGATAGAATGGTGACGAGTGGTGTAGGTCATTGCCGTATTTCTTGCACAATCTCTTCATCTTCTCTGCGATGAACTGCGGTTCATTGTTGGTGACGAACATTCTGGGAACACCAAACCTTGTGATGATGTTTCGAACAATAAACTTTAAGAGTGTTGAAGCAGTGATTCTAACATATGACTCGACTTCTGCCCATTTGGTGTATTATTCGGTTACAGTGAGGATGAATGTGTGCTTGTGAGTGTTCTCGACTGTGGCTGTGAATGGTCTAACAATATCGAAGGCCCACATCGAGAAAGGCCATGGAGAGGCTATGGGGTTAAACACAACTGATGGGGATTTGATGAGTGCAGTAAGCTCCTGACATTGCCTACAACATTGGACATAGAGGTGACAATCCCTTGTCATCGTTGGCCAGTAGTAGCCTGATCGCATGATCTGATCTGTGAGTCTCTGTCTGTCAGCGTGGGTGCCGCAAGCACTAGCGTGCAGTTCCTAGATGATTATAGTCCTTCGAATTCCGTGACACACCGCAATAGGACTCCTTTAGTGAAGGCTTCTTTGTATAGTATCTCGCCCAGGATGCAAAATTTGGCGCATCGATTCCTTTTGGTCTTCCATTCAATCTTTGTAGCATAAGGAGGAATGTGTCGGTGTTTTAGGAAATTCCATATGTTGAAGTACCATGGCTATCCATCATCGGTTGGTGACTTCTCAAATCTGAAGGTCGCGATGGTTGCCTCCTTCTTCGTAAGATCCCTTGAGGTAGGTTGCCTTTCTTTCATAATAGCTCTTGGTCAAGTTGATAGTTCCAGTTTCACTTTCCAGGTGACTTCGTGTGCTGAAGTAGTCAATTTTTCGATGGAGAAGGATTTTATGCTTTGTTCGACTGGTATTTGTATGACTAAGGCTAGCGTGGCGAGGGAATCTACCAGCTTGTTCTCTAAAATTGGGATATGGGTGAAAGAAATCCTTTCAAATTTCTTTACTAGGAACTAAGAGGTCTCTAAATATTCCATTAGTCTTCTTTCCTTTATCTTTCACTCTCCAATTACTTATGATATTACAAGATTGGAGTCGTCGATTTTCTTTAGCTGTTTGATGCCCAGCTGCAGTGTTGTTCTTAGTCCGGCAATGAAGGCTTCATACTCTGCAACATTGTTGGTGACTGGGAAGTTGAGTTGAAAGGCTTTAGGTATGACGACTCCTGGGCTTAGTAGGACTATCCCGATGCCCTTTCCTTTATGAATAAGAGCCCCATCGAAATATAAAGTTCATGAGGTATTGTCGGGCTCTTCTTCGCGAATCGAGAGTAATTCTTCGTCAAGAAAGTCGATACATACTGGCTCGTTGCCTGGGAGTGGAAGATTAGCGAGGTGATCGGTGATTGCCTGTCCTTTGATCGAATTTTGCGTGACATAGGTGATGTAAAATTCTTACAGTAGCATATGCCATCGAGCAATTTTTTCAGATGTAGCGGGCTTCTCGAATATGTACTTTAGAGGGTCTATGCGTGCGAGCACCATTATCTTGTATGCTTCGAGGTAGTGGCATAATTTTATCGAGCCCCATACTAGTGTCAGGCAAGTCTTTTCCATTGTCATGTATTTCTACTCGTACTCGACCATCGTCCTATTGAGGTAGTAGATGGCTTTCTCCTTCTTCTCATCATCGTTATACTGTCCTAAGATTACCCCCATCACTTTGTCATTGGCTGAGACGTAAAGGATCAAGGAGGTATATTTTGATATTGTTGAAGGCTTACTGACACTGGTCATCCCATATATACTCGGCTCCTCCTTTGAGCAGTCTGTAGAAAGGGTCGCATCTGTCTGAGTGCTGGGAGATGAATCTCCTAATGAATTGCAATCTTCCTATCAATCCTCTTAGTTCTTTAATGTTGCTGGGAGGTGGCATCTCAAGGATGGCTTGGACTTTCACCGGATTGACTTCAATTCCTCGTTTGCTTACTATGAATCCGAGTAATTTTCAGAGGTTACCCTGAATACACATTTCTTCGGATTCATCTTCAGTTGATACTTGTTAGATTATTCTAGCACCAGTCGAAGGGATTTAGCGTGTCCTACTTGTGTTTGAGACTTCACCAATATGTCATCGACATAGACTTCTATGCACTCGTGCATCATGTTGTGGGATATAGCCATCATGGCGCATTGGTACGTGGCTCTTGTGTTTCTGAGGTCGAAAGGCATGACGACGTAGCAATAGGTTCCCCATGGCGTAGTGAAAAAAGTCTTCTCTTGGTCAAAATCTGCTAACTTGATTTGATTATATCCTAAGAAGCCATCCATAAAGGACAACATCTCATGTCTGGCAGTGTTGTCGACCAGAGTGTCGAAGTGTGGGAGTGGGAAGTCATCCTTTGGGCATGCTTGGTTAAGGTTTTGAAAGTCGACGCACACCCGTACTCTGGCATCCTTCTTAGTGACAGGTACTATATTTGCAACCCACTTGGGGTAGAGGATGACTCAGATGAATTTGGCCCTCTGTAGCTTGTCAACTTCCTCTTTGACTTGTAGTGCTATTTGCTGGTGCATTCTTCTCAGTTTCTGCTTGACGAGTTTAACATCGGGTTTCAAGACCAAACAATGTTCTACTAGGCTCGGATCAAGACCAGGCATGTCTTCATAGGATCATGCAAAAGAGCTGAGGTGATCTTGGAGGACTTGAATAATCTATTGTCGTTCCTTGGCGCTAAGTGTTGCACTGATTAGTAGCTTCTTGGGCTTATCCTCAGTGTCGAAGTTGATTTCCTTTGTGGGTTCTACGGCGGCTTGAGTTTGCTCGTCAAACCGTTTGATGACCCACTGAAGTCCTATGTCTCCTCAGTAGCTCGCCCTTCTTCATTGTCTCTAAGCTCATAAACAGCAAAATCGCTACATTGGGGGGGTTAGTTTTGCGAGAGGTAACCCTTCATCGGTTCAATTGATAACCGCGACGTCCTTAGTAAGTTGTAGATCGAGGCTATTCATTCTCCTCTCGAAGTCGCTGAGTATCTCATCGGGTATAATTACCAGCCTGTTACTTCGTCCAGATATTTTGCGCTCTCGTGAGGGGAAAGTAGTAAGGTTGCATCTAGCAAGATCAAGGCGCATTTCCACGATGTCAAAAGTAGCGACACAACTTTGCGCAGGCATATCTGTTATTTCTTCCTTGACTTCATCTGTGTAACCATTACTTGCAGCCTTAAGAGAGAAGTCTCTATGTTGGTCACTAAGCAGGTCTGGGATGAAGGGTTCCCTCTCTTTTTCAAAAGTTTCTAATCTTTTTGATTTTTTTATCTTTAAATTTTTAGGGGTTTTTGGGTTTTCTATTTTTTTGATTTTTGATAATAAGTATGGTACAGGGTCTACTTCCTGAGGAGGAATCGACGGGGGTGCTTCTCCTAGTTGGGGAATCATGACGACTACTGGAGCCGCTTGGGCGTGCCTTCGGGTGATATGGACTCGTTCTGAATTTGGCATTTTTTTTGTAATCTTCCTCTGGCGTGATTCTTCTGATGAATGACGAAAGCGGCGGTCTGACGGATGTTTGATCAGTCACAGAATATACCATTTTATCACCCTTAACTTAGTGATGATAGACTCCAGTCTACTACTAACAAGTTGATGATGTGCAAATATTACGAATAAATAGCAAAAGAGAACGAAAGTGTTAATCTTCATCAAAATGAACTAATAAAGCAATAAGTCAAAAGATGACTCGACGCATGTTTAAAGCCAGAAATCGTACTTTGCAATTGAATGAAGCCAAAGAGAAAATGAGAAATTATAATTTATGATTCTTCAAATGATACTTCAGGCAGAGTGTGATACAAAAGAGAATTGGGATTGTTCGTATTAGAGAATCGTACCTAGAGTTATGATCTGAAAAGAGAAAATCGTGATTTACGATTTTACAGAGTAAAGACTCCTTTTTCTATTGATCACGTGAGAGCTATACCGCAATGCACAGAATTAAAAGATTATTCAAACTAGAAGTTTGGCAATCCACGGATTTGAGAAGATTGAGAAGAAAGACTCCTAAAGATCTTTACTACTGCTAAAAGAAGGAATAATCCAGAGTGATCAACTACTCAAAGCAAGGAAAGATGAAATTAGGAGTTAGAGTTATATTAGAAAATCTTTTATTTTAGTAGTTTATTTTATTAGGATTAGAATAATATAAACTGACTCCTTACGATCTATAAATAAGAGAGCTCGGCATAGGAGAAGAATTATCGAAGGAACTCTCAGCATCAATTGACGACTGAGGTTGGGTTTTTTTTCAATCAACTTTAGTGTAGTTTGGTTTAGATATCTAAGGTTTCTTGAGAGCAATTGATGATTGCAATTGGGAGTTGGAAGATTAGAGTAGAGTATCTGTAGTTTTTCAGGAGCAATTGACGCCTGTAAGTGAGGGATGAAAGATCTTTTTATTACTTTCTAGTTTAGATTTATTTTTATGCACTTTTACTACTTTGTAAATATCTAAAGTTTTTTATTTGAATTGATGACTCAGATTGGAAATTTACAGATTAGTGTAACGATACTTTAATTTTGTAAATATCCAACCACTGAAGGATTGTGATTGACGACCATAATCTGGAAGGAGGATTTAGGTTTATTTTATGCAATTAGTTTAAATAGATCATTCTTTATTCATATTTATCCAATAGTTTAAGATTTTAAAAGACAAATATAAGTTTTAGAATAAACGAAACAATAATAGAAGAAATCACTTCCTCGTGGGAACGATCCTATACTAGTGTGGCAATTTCCATTGTGCGCTTGCAATAGGTTAAGACTTTGGTACGAATTTAGAGCACATCAAGTTTTTGGCGCCGCTGTCGAGGAAGCGGATTAATTTTTTCTTATTTTGTTTTATTTTGAAAACTAATATTTGTCTTTCTCTTTATATTTTTAATTTTCTTTGATCACTTCTTAATCTTTTACAGGTTTACTCGAAGTAGTGAATCACAGGTTTCAACACTTCCTTTGATCAGAGAAGCTAGAGGCCCAGATTTATTTCTCTCCCTACTTTCTAAAATAAAAATCAGATAAATTGAAAAAAAAAAAAAAAAGACATTTCCAATATCGTTCTAGCTAGCTTGATCTATTTTTAATCCCATTCATTATGGCGGATAAAGACCAATTTGTGGCTAAAACGTTGGGAGAGAATTATGCGTTGACACCTCTTACCCCTCCCTCATGTATTCAATTACCGCCTGTGTCCGGTGACGGAACCTTCGAAATCAAACGCAGCGTATTTCAATTTTTACCTATCTTTTATGGGTTTGGCAAGGAGGATTCGTATATGCATATAATGAGTTTTCTAGAAATCTGTGCAATTATCAAAATTAAAAACTTGTCGGAGGAGGCTAATCGTTTGAGGCTCTTCCCATTTTCCTTTAAAGAGAGGGTAAAGCAGTGGCTGAACTCTTTGCCCAGCAATTCAATTGCTAGTTGGGAAGAACAGTAGACCAAGTTCATCACAATATACTTCCCAATTAGTAAGATGAATTGAATCCAGATGATCATCACAATGTTTCATCAATTGCCGGATGAGTCTCTGCAGGAGAGCTGGAAGGGTCTTAACGAGCTTTTGAACAAGTGCCCACATCAAGGGGTCTCGCGCTAGCATTTAGTGCTTGATTTCTATGAAGACCTTAATGAACAAACCTGACACACAATTGATGTTGCTTGTGGAGGAATGTTTCGTACGTTAACTACAAAAGATGCTTGGGAGCTTTTTGAGACCCTTAGAGAGGAAATGATACAAAACCATGCATCGGTTGGGACCGATTTGGAGACTTTAAGGAATAAGCCTCCTAAGCGGGGAGTACCTTATGAATTAAAGTCAATGATGAACTACCTTCTAAAGATAAAACTTTGGAAGATAAAATTTCTGTCTCTTTGGATATAAAATTATACCCAACATCTCAAAAAGATGAAGCATGTGGTCTTAACCATGACCCAACTCAAGCAGTTTCTCAACACCCTGTTGTACCTTTTGACCCCACAGGTATCCAAGACCATACTGTTTCCATCAAGGATGTCATGATGCAGACATGTGGAAATTGTCGGTAGCATGACCAGAACCAATCAAAGCCACTCTTCTCGCTTCAAAAATCTATTTTCAAGTTAGAGGCCCAAGTTGAGCAGCTAACTATTTTAATTAACAGGTAAGAGAGTAGCTACTCTTCACCATGGCCAGTTGGCACTTCAAGAGGACATAACTTTTTAGGAGGCACATCAACTCCCTGTGAATTCAACTAGAGCTCCTCTTAAAACATCCTGTAACGTATGTGTATTATTTCTTTTGTTGCTATTAGAAAATTTTTGTTAGGGAAGACCTTACAATCTCGAGTGTGTCAGAACACATTCAATCGTAAAGACCTCTCTTTTGGCCTATAATCACCTTGAGCGTATGGATTTATAATTTTTAGTCATTTATAAAGATGAATCATAGAGATTACGATTCGAAGCATCAAGAGTCTCATTATTATTCTCCATAATCGTAAACGACAATTCTAGGGAACAGGCAATTCCAGTGACCTATCTTATCGGTTACCTTGGAATTCGAACCCATTTATTTCATAAAGGAAGCAGGCACGCATCGCATTCAATATTGCCACTTACCAACCACTTAAGCCTAAGAGCCTACACTTCGACATTTGACTCAAAGTGACAGTTTAGAGCTCAACACTTCCCTTTAAAACTAGACCTTTACCTTTCCAAAACCCATCTCTTTCGTCTTCCATTTTCAAACCCCTAGCCCTTATGGTGGAAGAGCTTAACAAAGGTAATTTCAATGGAAGACTTGATAGAATTCTTGAGATACACAAGGCCGAGCTCTTGACTGCAATAAATATAGTAAAAGAATTGAAGCGCCAACGACCCATCCCGAATGCTAAATCGTCCACCGAAACTATTCCTTACCCTAAACCTAACCCAAATCCGAAACCCCATTCAAAGAACCCATCTTCCCCCTCTTCCTAGCCATTCCACCATCACAACCCACCCCGAGTGCAAGTTTCATTATGATGATGGTGGGTTGATCCATCCCTTGCCACCCCTCTCCATTGCTCATACTCTTTACTGCATTCTCTTGATTCTCTTCGTAGAATCTTCGCAAGGGAGCAGTATAAGCTGTGGGAGGATAGAGATGTGTTCACTTCCCACTCTTTAAATCACTTCCCTCGAGTGGATTGCATTTCTTTCAACGAAAATTTGTGATGTGCTCTATTTGGGGGAGGAAATTTGGAAGACAAGGGCAAGAGAGATGGCTTCCCCTTGATGGTATGAACACTCTTTAGGCAAGGGCGAATGAGACTCTGATTGAAGATGGTTAGAAGCCGAGGATTGATCTTTATCGAACAACCTTTCGCCTCGGACGTTGCTACTGGTGTCATAGTTAGGATGTGTCTAGATTTTTCCTAGGCTTAATATTTTATGTAATTATTTTTCTTTCTTTTCAATCATTTCTATAAATATTTCGTTTGACATGTAGAAAGTTATTTTGTCTAATTCTTTTCATTTATGATGCAATTTCTGTCTGAATAAACCGTAAGTAATTTCTCCCAAGTTTGGAGGGAGATTTTTGAACAATTTTGTAGAATATATGGCCGGTATCTTAGCAACATCATGAAGGTAATGAAATTTTAAAGTATCCCCCCTTTTTTTTTGCATAATGAGGATATTGTCCTAGTCAAGTTTGGGGGGGGGGGGTACATTTCTGTGTATATTAGAGTTTTTACTTAGTTTATTAGTTTTTTTGTTTAGTTTATTAGTCCTCAGTCTTTTTATTTTAATGATAAATTTTTTTTTGAAAATTTAACCATTATATGAGAGTTATGATAGAAAAATTTATGAATCCATAAACTTTACGATCCATCGTAGTAGAAGTTCAAAAATCAAAATAGAGCAGTTACGATTCATGTCTCGCTCTTTTGAACACTGTATCAAATTGAATGTTTGAAACTATACTATGATTTAAACTGTAATATTTATATTATAGTTTAAAATTATATAACCAGTGAGCTTTTGAGCCATAATTCCTCTTTTATTTTGAGCGAGAGACTGCTTTCTATTCGAAATCAAAAAAAATTTTTGAACTTCTTTACTGTGTTAATGAAATCTCATATTGCTGAAAATTAGAATCAAATATTCTATGAGTATGAGGATTTGTTTTTCTAGAACTATTCATTATATACATCAAAACAATATGACATGCATGCTAGTAAATCGTAAAGATGATTCAAGGCCATCTTTTGTTTACTTTGAGCCAAAAAGACAAAATTTCATAAAACATTTATCCTTCGAACCCATATTAGAGCGTAAACTAAATTTCTTTGTACCAAGATTTTATAAACCCTTAACCATATGTACTACCTAAAACTTTCAACCTTTAACCCTTACAATTTCTGAGAGTTTAGAACGTAAAAGAAGGGAAGAAGAGGGAGTGAAAGGAGTATAAGAAAATAGATAAGGGATATGCTGAAAAAGGGTATAACTGAGAAGAAATAAATTGAAGAAATATGAGACAAGAAGTGAAATCGTAATTACGATTTTGAAAAGATAGAGAAATAAAAAGCTTCCAATTTGAAAAACTCAAGAGGATATTTACACAAAAAAGGGTTTTACACAAGAAAACAGAAAAACAATAATGGGAAGAAGTTATCCAATTTTGGATACTTATTGACTCAAAAAAGAAGACAATGAAAGAAGAACTGAATTCTCATAAATACTTGAATCTTTTCTACCTTTCTTTGGAACCTTTTAGCCTAAAGCCTCATTACAAGCCAAATAAAGACCTTTTTGATTTATGGTTTACAACAGCATGAGCCTAGTAGAGATATCTATAGTAAATACTATGGAAAAATAAGGAGACATAAATAGAATTGATTATCTTTCCATGAGATTATCTTTTTAGTCAATTATCCGTTAAAAATTATCATACATATCATATACTGAGAGAACCCAAAAATTTTGACATCTTTTTTAGAGTATGCCAATAGTAAGAGTTTGAATGAAAATATTTTTTAAATCTGCAGTTTAGAAAAATCTATGATGAATAAACTTTTCATTGATATGCACACACTCCACGCTTTACTAAATTAAAATTATTGAGTTCTGATCAAGGATAATTGCTATGATGAAAAGTTAAGGATAAATGATTTATACTTTTTGAAAAATCATAATAACCATATGATGATTAAAAATGAGCTAGTGTACAAAATCATTTTAGATCTTTAAAATTTTGCTTTTATTTTGAAAAAAAAAAGAAAAAAATTGAAAAATCTAAAAATATTTGAAGTTTGTTGGTAACTTCACTGAAAACCTTCAGGAGACTATAACTCCTCCACTAGGAATCACCTAAGGGTTTAAAGGCTTGTTGCATCTGCTAAATGCAATCGTGCTCCCTACAAAAATGACATTTAACATTGTAACTTAGCTTAGTATTTCTTCCCTTGTTTGCTAGGGACTAGCAAATCATAAGTTTGGGGGTGTGATCAGTCACAGAATATACCATCTTATCACCCTAAACTTAGTGATGCTAGACACCAGTTTACTACTAACAAATTGATGATGTGCAAATATTAAGAATAAACAACAAAAAAGAACCAAAGTGTTAATCTTCGTCAAAATGAACTCATAAAGCAAAAAGAAAGACGATCGAGCATAAAAGATGACTCGACGCATGTTTAAAGCTAGAAATCGTACTTTGCAATTGAACGAAGCCAAAAATTAAATGAGAAATCGTAATTTACGATTTTTCAAACGATACTTCAGGCAGAATGCGATACAAAAGAGAATTGCGATCATTCGTACGAGAGAATCGTACCGAGAGTTATGAGCTGAAAAGAGAAAATCGTGATTTACGATTTTATAGAGTAAAGACTCTTGTTGCTGTTGATCATGTGAGAGATACACCGCAATGCATGAAATTAGAAGATTATTCAAACTAGAAGTTTGGCAATCCACGGATCTGAGAAGTTTAAGAAGAAAGACTCCTAAAGATCTCTACTGCTGCTAAAAGAAGGAACAATCCAGAGCACATCAACTATTCAAAGCAAGGAAAGATGAAATTAGGAGTTAAGAGTTATATTAGGAAACTTTTTGTTTTAGTAGTTTCTTTTATTAGGTTTAGAATAATGTAAACTGACTCCTTATGATCTATAAATAAGAGAACTCGACATAGGAGATGAATTATCGAAGGAACTCTCAACATCAATTGACAACTGAGGTTGGGTTTTCTTTCGATCAACTTTAGTTTAGTTTAGTTTAGATATCTAAGGTTTCTCGAGAGAAATTGACGACTGCAATTGGGAGCTGGAAGATTAGAGTAGAGTATATGTAGTTTCTCAGGAGCAATTGACGCCTATGACTGAGGGATGAAAGATCTTTTTATTGCTTTCTAGTTTAGATTTAATTTTATGTACTTTTATTGCTTTGTAAACATCTAAAAGTTTTTTATTTGAATTGACGGCTCGATTGGAAATTTGCAGATTAGTGTAACGGTACTTTAATTTTGTAAATATCCAAGCACTGAAGGATTGTGATTGGCGACCATAATCAGGAAGGAGGATTTAGATTTATTTTGTGCAATTAGTTTAAACAAATCATTCTTTATTCATATTTCTCCAGTAGTTTAGAATCTTAAAAGATAAATATAAGTTTTAGAATAAATAAAACTATAATAGAAGAAATCACTTCCTCGTGGGAACAATTATATACTAGTGCTACAATTTCCATTGCGTGCTTGCAATAGATTAAGACTTCAGTACGAATTTAGAGCACATCAAGTTTTTGGATTCTTCTTTGGCCAGGATAGTGTCTTATTCTGTCATAAGGAAGGCTTGGTCTTCAAAGAGGGCCCAGAGATCTTCTGACTCTTCTTCTTCTTCTGGCGAGCCTGACTGATTGCCCTTTGAGCTAGAGGATTCTTCTCCTTTGGTTTCGTGGTACGTCAGGATAAAGGCACATTTCCGGTAGTGAGGTTGGTATCGTCCAGATATGCAAGGATACTCCCATGGGCATTCCCATTCCTCAGAATTGGGGTCGGGGCTACTGTTGCTGGGGCTGGAGGCGTCTTGCTGAGACTCATCTTCTTCATCGGATGGGCTTTGGAGGCCTTGGTCTAGTTGTTCTGCTAACTCGAGAGCTGGGAGATCGATCTAGTAGTCTTCATTGTCGCTCGGCGGTGGTTCCCACTCTTCCTCTAAGGACCTCCAGACTATCTGAAGCTAAGGTGATCCCGGAGATTGAGGAGTATCTAGTTCCAGTTCCTCTTCGTCCTCTATAGCGGTAATGTGAAGAACTTTGGTCTTAGTCGTTTGGCAAATCTCGTCTAGGATAGCTTTCTCCCACCGTTGCATCATAAATGTGCATAGGCTGCAGTAGGGTGATTTTGGATGAGGACATCAGCGTGGGCATTGCCAATTGTCGAGTATGTGTTAGTAGTCAAAATCACTATCGGAGTCTGACCCCCTTGTCTTGTGAGTGGTCGCCCTCCCTACAGAATTTCAGACAGTCCACTTTAACATGATCCTCTAGATCTGTGGTAGAAAGAGTCATCCAATAGTCTTCCTCCTTGCTTGATATCGAGCGTCAGTCCTCTTCCGTTTGTCATTGAGGTTGGGATAACTGCAGAGATTGGGGGGTATCTGGTTTCAGTTCTTCTTCTATCCCGAGAGCCATGATATGAAAGTCTTCTTTGTCGGTTGATTCCTAATCTTCTATGATAGGCAACCCTAGTCTTCTCTATGAGGTGTTTCTTCAACTTTGAATAGTTGTCCGACTCCTTTAGGTGCCTAGTCGGGCTCTTCATTTTGGTTTAAATCTATCAAGTCTGCGAAGGCTTCAGCCATATGCTCGACATCCGTGATCTGGGGTCGAGTGAGAGGTTCCATTCTCTTTGGCACATAGGCCTTCTCAGTAGTTCTTTACACGAAATGATCATAGAGTGACCACTTGGGCGAGGTCGGTAATAGGTCAACTTGTTTGCTATCTGGATGGTAGCCTATCCCGGTGTGCTTGTGGACTTTCTTGGGGACGATAGGGCCTATCATCTCATGGTTATTCTTGCCAATTCCTGTATGTAGGGTGGGTCCTAGTTGGTACATGAGGTCCCACCGATGTGTCATCATGAGTTTTTGTCTTCTTGATGTGTTGGATGGACAATACTAAATCGTGAGCCGTTGGGGTGCTCGCCGCATAATCAGTATCCATTTCCTCGAGGGGTGCGTCAGCATATATTATGACAATAGAGTCTTTATGGGGAAACTTGATGCATTGGTGATATGTGGATGCTATGACTTACATGGATTTCAGCCATTTTCTCCCTAATATTAAGTTATTGGTGCTAGAGGAGTTAGAGACAAGGAATGTGACGTCCTTGGTCACCGGCACGAGGTAGACTTGAAGCTTGATAGTTCCTTTGATGAAGCGTCGCGAGCCATCATATGCGATAAGGGATAAAGATGACGGCCGCACATCCTTTTCTGTGCACTCCAAAGTCTTGAGCATCGTCATTGGGAACATATTTAGTCTGACTCCTGTGTCGACCAGCGTGTGAGGGACTAAGAAACCTCTGATCATTACTGTTAAGTATATTGTGACAGCCCGGATTTCGGCACCCCAAAACCCGTGCCATCAGCACGATCCTCCAGACCGTGCCCCAAAACTATGCATGGAACATTGGTATAACAAGCAACCATAAATAAATAAGGCAAAAGATTTCATAAAATGGAAAGTAACATGCCCATCTGGTATAACAAAAGACAGTTCTAGTTTCATGCCACTGCATGAACAGAGAACCGATCCGAACCATCGGTGATAAACAGATCACCCCAGATGGTTCGCCAAAAGAAATAATCCAATTTAGTTACATTATTTATCAAAAATAAAGGCTTGACATACTAAGCCGTACAAGTCTGCTCTCAAAAACTACTCTCTGTCAAAGTACACAGCAGAGTCTCCTAGAAGAAATCCTTGGGAGGAGGGTCCAACTAATCTCCAGGCACGTAATCCAAATCACTCAGATCAACGCCTCCCGAAGCCTCAGCTGCTACCAACAAAGGACCTGTAATGTATAGTCTAAAGGGGTGAGCTACATCCTAGCTCAATAGGGAACAACGCAATGAACATATAAATTAAAACTCACATATATTCCATGATATTCTAAGCATGATGAGTCTATGCATTTGCTAGAAAAATAGTTTAAAAACTGATGATTTACATTCAAGTTCACTGGTAATTAGCATGTCTTACTTTACTGTTGATTTATCATGAATGACACTGAACAGGCCTAAAGCAAAACTTAAATCTTTAACTTAAGTAATCCCTGAACAATATAGCATCGAGCCCCGATGAGATACCCTTCATCGTCGTCTAAATAGACAGTTGTAAAAATGTATTCCCTGGGAATACGACCCAAGCCCCTTTCTTAATAGGCGGCGGGGTTAAAACTCATCTCAACATCCCTGGGATGTGCTTACTATATAAGGATAGACCTCCGCACTGGTGTACGGATTGGCCACCATACCGGTCACGGATATCCTGCCACGTCAGTCGTGGGTATCCCGCCATGTCGGTGGGGTATCGTAAGCAAACCTCAAATAATAAAAATAACATGTGCTTTACATATAGTTGTTCACCGTGTAAAGTACTATTTTATATCAGTTAGGCCTCAATGGTAATTATTCAATCACATATACATCCCTGGGATGTATAACTTACTTGCATCCATTGATGCCTTTATTACTTTCTCATCCCCTGAGGATGTCTCATTCTCATTAGATTACTTGATCTTAGTTACTCGCATCACACAGTTGCCTTTATCGCGTTCTTGGTATCACACACACACTCATTTTTACAAAGCTTTTCATAATTAAAACACTTTCAATTATGATAAATATATTACTACATGAATGCTCTTGCAATTAAAGTACATGTTCAAGGTGTTCCTTACCTCAATTCTCTGGAGGTCCAAGCATCAAGGTCCCACACGGCTCCTTGTACTCGCTTTCACATGTACCACCTATGGTACATCATAACACATGCAATACATCACTAAAGATGTAATGAAGAAGTCCTAGAACCTCCATGAGTCTCAAAGTAAAACTATAAAGTCAAGCAAAACTGCCAAAGTCGATTAATCGATTCCCAAAATTGATTAATCAAAACACAATTCGATTAATCGATTCCCAAAATCGATTAATCGAAGTCCAAATCGATTAATCGATTCCCAAAATCGATTAATCAAGATTCAAATTCGATTAATCGATCCCAAATCGATTAATTGAAATCTCCAACATAGTAAGGTCGATTCTCAAATCGAGTGGTTGAAAGTCTGAAATTGATTAATCGATCCCAAATCGATTAATCGAAATCCAAAGTCAATTAATCGATTTCTCAACTCGATTAGTCGATTTCCCCAGGTCATGTTTCTCCATCCACTAGAGGTACCCAGTCGATTAGTCGATCTCCAAATCGATTAATCGACCTTCCAAATCGATTAATCGAAATCCAATTTGATTAATCAAAATCGGGCTTACTTGATTTTTCAACTTCCAAACCAAAATTGATTAATCGAATCCCAATTTCGATTAATCGATTTAGTCCGATTCAGCCCCCTTTCTGGCTATTCTTCCATATCTTTTCCCTTTCTTCTCTAAGCCTTTAATCTATCCTTTAAACCCTTCGACTGAATTTAATGATCTACAATCTATGCATTAACTTCAATTTAAAACTCACCTTCAATCAATCTCAAATTGATTAAGATCTAGGTTGGAATGGCTAAGGCTCTAGCTTTTGCTTCAACGGCCCTAAACACGTTGAATCCGGCAATCAATGCTCCACTTTCCCTCAATCCAACTACAATAACTCCTTGGCAAATAGTTACCTTCTCTCTCTCTCTCTCTTCTTAACTCTTCAACAATCAAACAAAAGGATTCTAGGGTTATTAAACCCTTATATCCTTCTTTAGTTTCGGTGTTAAGCGCACACACCAGAGATAGGTGTATGTGACTATAACTTAACACTATACTCTATACTTAGGTCACATTCGCACCACTTCAGTTCATCACTTCATGAGTGCACTGTTTGACCATCACTTGGTCAACCCTATGACTAATCGGGCACGGATCTCAAGGTCAAAGTTAAACGTTAAATTTTTCGAGATATTACGTTCTCCCCACCTTAGGAATTTTCGTCCTCGAAAATAACCCAAGGGTGCTCTGGTGTGGTACCCCACACACAGCGGTGTCATGTGCCTACTTACAAAATTAAGTTATGCATCACACAATACAAGAAATAAAACTAATGCAAGGACATCCAAAACTGATCTGTATTCCATTAAATTCTCAAAATTTACAAGTATCTTTAACTGTTGTCGATAATTACAATTTAATTACGACAGTACAAAATGTCCAAAAAGAGACCACAAGATAAAAACCATCGTCAGCCGCTCACGCCGTCCCCTCTCCTGGCTGGTCTGATGCAGGGGCGGGCTGCTCTAACTGAACTGGCTGCTTAGGTGGTGGCTGGGGCGTCTCCGTAGGCTGCTCGGGTTACTGGGGCGCCGAGCCAGATGCATCGACAGTAGATGTGCTCACAAGGAAAACTGGACCCGTATGGAAGGCAGTCCGACCCGCAGTCCATGCCTCCTCCTGCGCGAGGCGCTACTGGTAGTCCAATAGATGTACCGTAGAGTGTGGTATATCAAAAAGTCAATCCGCTGGTTCATCCTTTCGTTGTTGGCCTCCATCCTGGCCAACACGTCCTTGATAGTAGGCGCCGGGCGAGCCGCTCGCCGGCAGTAAGAAGACGTCGGTGTGACTGCCGCAGAGTGCGCTGGTAGCATAGGTGAGGCAGTGGTATGGGAGGGTAACCCCTCCGCTGGTGGATCAACTGGGTGTGCCCCACCCAAGGGTGGGCCCTGATGTGGTGGTAGGGGTGGTGGTGGTGCTACTGGTGCTGCTGCTGGTGCTGGGCCCTGAGCCGGTAGGGTCCGCTTAAGTAAATTGTAACTACGACCCCATGAAGAGTTTGAGAACGTCTTCACTCGGACCGTAGCCCTCTCCTCATGAGGCGATATAGTGTATTCTGGAGTGTTTGAGTAACACTCCAGCATGCTCGAGATGAGCCGAGCATAGGGCATTTTTTCTTTGGGCCTTAGATTGTCCTTCATCAACTTCCCCTTAATATATCTCATCCCCTCCAGGATGATCATGGTGGCGTCAAACCAACGGCCACAGAAGGTCGCGTAAAGTGCCTGCTGCACTTTATCCACCCTCTCGGTGTCATGACATAGCGGGTAAAGGTTGCACTTGATTATGGAATCAAGCATCCACATGTAATGGGGAAGGTCGACCCTCCTAATGGACGATCCCGACCCCTTTTTCCCATTTGTCATCCGAGTCATTATTTCTTCAAATCTCACCTCTTCCTCAAAGGGTGGGAAGAGGGTGGTCTCGGGTACAAAGTCCAAATGGCACTCTAAGACCTCGTGGATGTGGCGACGAGTGAAAGTGTAGTCACGACCCTCTATCTTGGTCGTGACTATGTCGTCCGTAGGTCCGTCCGTCAGCCCTTGGTAAAATAGTCGGACAAATATAGGGTAGTAGGACCCGCAGATTGGTTTCAAAATATTGCCGAGATCGGCCTTTACAAGGTAATTTCGAGCCCATTGGGTCTCTCCCGATACATCGGGGTTTGTAAATAGGGTTTCATCACTAATGTACTCGATTTCAAAAGTCTTAGCCGCCCACCACTCGTTGGGTTGGAGTACATTGGTGGGTGGTGGTGGCATTGGTGAAGACTCGCGCAAAGACGCGCTCGTCGAACCGGATGTGGTATCCGATGCCGACGGTGACGGAGTCCTCACCGGTGATGGGGTAGGTGGTGGCGGTGCGGCGTTCTTACGTCAGACCGGGAGTTTGGATGTTGCCTTCTTCGAAGACAATCGGGTTTTAGGCAGCATCTTGGTGAAAATTCACCAAAACTAGGGTTTATGTAGTTTGAAATGGAAAAGAAGCGAAAACTAGGGTTTTACCTTAGGTATTCGACCCAATGTCACGCGATTTCGATCCGAAATTGATTCGAAATGCCCAAAAACCCCAGGTTGCTCTGTCGGTTGGAGAAGAAGAAGAAGAAGGCGCGCAAGGAAAAACTCCAAATGATTTCAAATGGGGAAAAAATCCCTTCGATTTATATATATAGGCCCCGGTTCGATTAATCGATTTGCAAAATTGATTAATCGAGTTTCAAAACTAGGTTCAGCCGCGCGAAATTGATTAATCAATTTCCAAAATTGATTAATCGAAACTCAAAATCGATTAATCAAACTCATTTCGATTAATCGAAATCGTAGTCATTAAAATTTTTAAGTTTTCGAGCTCACTGGTATGAGCCAGTCGATTAATCGAAATTCACTTCGATTAATCAAAATTCTAAAATCGATTAATCGAATTTTACTTCGATTAGTAGAAATCGTGAGGTTTCTTCAAAATTTTCCCAATTCCTCAGTGACTCGATTAATTGATCTTCCAGATCGATTAGTCGAAATCCCAAATCAATAAATTGAATTCTTCTTCGATAAATCAAAATCGTATAAAATTCTTCAAAATTTTCCAAAATTCTTAAGTTATCGATTAATCGAATCTCTAGATCGATTAATCAAAATCTAAAATTGATTAATCGAAACTAAAATCGATTAATCAAATTTTCACTTCTTTCATTTCCGGATTCCTCATTAAATTTCCACTCACTGGCGCATGCTAGTCGACTAATCGACCAAAATCGATTAATCAGTTTTGATCTGATTCTTCAGATTTAAAACTTTTCATGTCTCCTTGATTTCTCTTGGTAAACTATGACCAGTTGGTCATTGTTTCTACAAAATACATCATCACGGCATTTAACTTAGGAACGCTATGTGGATAAAATTGTTTCTCTTTGAATGAACTGATCAAAAGATCGACATTGAATTACAACATATAATTTTGACCAGTTGGTCATTGGTTCTACAAAATACATCATCATGACATTTAACTTAGAACGCTATGTGAATAAAATTGTTTCTCTTTGAATGAACTGATCAAAAGATCGACATTGAATTACAACATGTAATCTAAATCCACAAACATGCTTGCAGTGATACAATTTTTGACTCTCAAGCTGTCGCAAACAAGTCCGGATATTGTTCTTTCACGTCGGCCTCTCGTTCCCATGTAGCTTCCTCGGTCGGATGATGCTTCCATCGAACCAGTACTAATGGAATCACTTTTGTTCGCAACACTTGTTCCTTTCGATCTAAAATCTCCACTGGCTCTTCGATCATAGTCATGTCCTCATGCATCTCAAATGATTGACCGCTCAATACGTGATCAGGGTCGTTAAGGTACTTCCTGAGCATAGATACATGGAACACATTATGTACCTGATCAAATAACGGTGGCAATCCAATGTGGTAAGCAACTTCCCCTACTCGACCCAAAACTTCAAATGGTCCAAGATAGTGGGGACTTAGCTTTCCTCTCTTTCCAAATCTCATCACCCCCTTCATAGGTGACACTTTCACAAACACGTGTTAACCCACCTTGAAGTCTACACTCGTCCGCTTGATATCGGCGTAGCTTTTCTGTCTGCTCTGAGCCGCTTTGAGTTTTGCCCTTATCATACGAACATAGGTGGCATTATCTTCAAGTATCTTGGGTCCCAAAACAAATTTCTCCTCGGTTTCTTCTCAATTGATGGGCGATCTACATCGCCATCCATAAAGTGCTTCATATGGTGCCATCCCAATGCTCGTCTGAAAGCTATTGTTATATGCGAACTCAGTCAAGGGTAGGTGCTGATCTCATGATCCTTGTAATTCTAACATACATGCCCTAAGCATGTCCTCAATGATCTGATTGACCCTCTGCTCGCTTCTGCATTTGTGGATGGAATCTTGCGTCAAATCATTCCTTCTTAAAATTTCTTCCAAAATTTTGATGTATATAATGGGTCACGGTTTGAAACAATGCTACTCGGAATCCCATGCAAACGGACAATCTCCTTCAAATGCAGCTCTGCCAGTCTTCCCGCCGTGTACATCGTGTTGTAAGGCAAGAAGTGTGTTGACTTGGTCAATCGATCGACCACTACCCAAATGGCATTATACTTCTTTGCAGTACGTGGTAACCCAACGTTGAAGTCCACAGAGATCGATTCCCACTTCCATTCTGGTATAGGTAGAGGCTGCAATAGACCTACGGGGTGTCTATGATCGATCTTGACTTGCTGGCACGTCAAACACCGTGACACTTACTCTGCCACATCTTGTTTCAAGCCTTTCCACCAGTAATTCTTTTTCAAATCTTGATACATCTTTGTGCTTCCTGGGTGGATAGCATAGCTTGATTTGTGTGATTCATCCAGAATTGTTCACTACAGATCGGCATTATCCGAAATGCAAAGACGGCCCTTGAACAATAAGGAACCATCCTCCTTGATCGAAAACTCAAATCCAATGCCTTCAGTTACATCTTGACGAATCTTTGTTAGCGCCGGGTCTTTTATCTGTAGTTCATGGATATGCTCTGTAATATCCTAAAAATTCAGAGTTAAATAGTGACCTCGGGAATCGTGCCTAACTGGTCATAGGTTTGACCATGTAAGAGTTCACAAGTTAACTTAGGATAAGATTAACGGATGAGATGTGAGAATTTAAGTAACTGTGTGGAACGTGACGAAATCAAGAACTACATACACCTACTTCTGATGTATGTGCTTAACACACGGGTTGAAAGAGAAATAAAAGGGTTTAATAGCCCTAGTTTTTTAGTTTGGTTGTTGAGAGAGAGTAAAGAAGAGAGAGAGAGGAGAGCATAATTAATGCAAGGAGTAATGGTGGGTGTTTGGAAGGGGAATTCAAGCATTTAAAAGGCCGATTCGACACGAAGGATCCGTTCAAGCCAAAGCTGGAACCCTAGCCTTTCCAACCCCTTTGACCATATCAATTTGAGATTGATTGAAGGTAAAATTTTGTAAATTTAATGCATAGGTTATAGAGGTTTAAATTCAGTCAAAAATGTTTTAAATGATAGATTAAGTACTTAGAAAAATGAAGGAAAAAGAGTAGGAAAAGATTTGGAAGAACAGCCCAAAGGGGGGTTGAATCTGGCCAAATCGATTAATTGAAATCAGGTTTCAATTAATCGATTTTTGCCAAGAAGTTGAAAAGTCAAAGAACCCGAATTCGATTAATTGAACTGAGTTTCGATTAATCGACTTTGGATTTTGATTAATCGATTTTGGTGTCGATTAATCGACTGGGAACCTCCAGTGGCTGGAGGAAAGTGACCTGGGGAAATCGACTAGTCAAAATGGGATTTCGATTAATCGATTTCGAATTTTGATTAATCGATTTGGGATCGATTAATCGATTTTGGGAATTCGATTACTCGAATTGAGAATCGAATTGATAGATTAGAGAATTTCGATTAATCGATGTGGGATTCGATTAATCGAATGGGGATCTCGATTAATCAAATTTGGGAATCGATTAATCAATTTTAAATTTCAATTAATCGATTTTGGGAATCGATTAATCAAATCAATTTCGATTAATTAATCTTGGAGTTCGATTAATTGACTGACTTAAAATTTGTTGACTTTTTAGTTTGACTTCAAGATTCTCGGGGGGTCTTGGTCCTTCCTTATTATATCTTTAATGATGTGTTGCATGTGTTATGTTGTACCATAGGTAGTACGTATGATCATGGGCACAAGGAGCCACGTGGGACCTTGATGCGTGAATTATCAGAGATTTGAGGTAGGGAACACCTTGAACATGTACTTTAATTTGCAAGAGCATGTATGTAGTGATATAGAATCAAATTGAAAATTGTTTTATTGCTTAAAGATTTGTGAAAATTATGTGTGAGTGACACCAATAAGAGTATATAATGATGAGCCATCCCCAGGGGATGAGGAAGTGATTTAATAAGAGCATCAGGTGTGATGCAAGTGAATAGATACATCCCAGGGATGTATCTAGGATTGAATAATGTCTGATAGGGCCTAACTGATATAAGATACCACACTTACACGGTGAATAACTATATGTAAAGCACCTGATATTTTTATTATTTGAGGTTTGATAGGATACCCCACCGACGTGGCGGGATACCCACGACTGACGCGGTAGGATATCCGTGACCGAAGACAAAACCGTAAGCCGGTCGAGGCATATCCAGACATAAGCACACCCTGTGTTGAATTGAGACAAGTTGAAACCCTGCCACCGATCCCCAGGGGAAAGGGGCTTGGGTACTAATTGTATTCCCAGGGAATACGTTTAAAACTGTCTATATAGATAACGATGAAGGGTATCTCATCGGGGCTCGATGCTATATTGCTCGGGGATTACTTAAGTTGAAAGGTTAAGTTTTGCTTTAGGCCTAGTCAGTATCATTCATGAGTAATTAAAAGACATGTGTAAACTACCAGTAAAAGGTGATGCTTTTCGACTGTTTTTCTCAGTAATTGCATAGATACATCATGCATGACATATCATGGAAAATATGTGAGTTTTAATTTATATGTTCACTGTGTTTTGTTCCCTATTGAGCTATGATGTAGCTCACCCTTTAGACTATACGTCGCAGGTCCACTATTAGCAGCTGCTGAGGCTTCAGGGGACGTTGACCCTGGTGAGTCGGACCTTGCGCCTGGTGACGAGTTGGAGCCGCCTCCGGAGGACTTCTTCTAGAGGACTCCGTTGTGCACCTTTGAGAGTTTTGTGAGCGTATTTGGTACGGCTTGGTATGTCAAGCCTTATTTTTTATTAAACAATGTAAATAAATGTTGGGATTAATCTTTTGGGCGAACCATCCTTGATGATCAGCTGTTATCGATGATTCGGGCCGGTTGTCCATTCATGCAGAGGCATGAAGGTAGAACTGTCTTTTGAGTAATAATTAAATGGTGATTTATTTCGCAGTTCTATTTATGTTCTTTCCATTAGTGTTGCTTGATATACCAGTGTTCCATGCGTAGTCAAGGGGCATAGTCAAGATGATCGTGCTTATGGCACGAGTTTCGGGGTGTCGAAATCCGGGATGCCATAGTTGGTATCAAAGCAATTTCTTTTAGCAAATCTGACAATCATTCATTTTGTCAGAACATAGGGACTTCTGCTAACAAAACCTTAGTTTCAAATGCAGCCGCGAATGTCATCTAGGGGAAAAGGCCGACCGAGAGGAGGCCAACAGAGAAGTTTACGTAGTGGAGATGATTACATCTCTCCTACCAATCGAGTACCCTTGGGAAGGAGTGAAGCCCCAGGGGGCAACAGTAGTAGACAACAAGAGGAAGAGGATCGAGATCGTCAGGATCAAGATCTGAGAGAACAGGAGAGAGTGAGAGAAAGACAGGAAGATAGAGAGGAGCGCCAAAGAATGATGCACACCATGGAGACTATGGCAGCTGCCATGACACAACAAGCCGCATCCTTTACAGCTCATGCAGCAAGAGAGCAGCAACCACCTACACCACCTGTAGGACCTACATTGCCTGTGCCTTCGTATTTTACTGAGTTTAGGAGGATGAGACCTCTTACATTTTCTGGGCAGGCAGACACGATGGCAGCAGAAAATTGGTTGATGAAAATGGAGAAAGTATTCAGCGTGCTGACATGCATGGAAGATGAGAGTGTTAGATGGGCAGCCTACATGCTAGATGGGGAGGCTAGGCCTTGGTGGAAGTTCGTGATACGGAATAGGGCCCAGGAGACCCCAGAGTTGCCATGGACTTGGGAGGAGTTTGTTGAGGAGTTCAACAAATAGTATTTTCCAGAGGTGGTGAGAAACCAAATGGAGATTCAGTTTCTACAATTAGTGCAAGGGAGGATGAATGTGAGAGAATACGGAGTGGAGTTTCTATGACTCGCCCATTTTGCTCCTGATTACGTCGCCACCGACGTGATGAAATCAAAGAGGTTTCAGCAAGGCTTGAAGCCTGAGGTTAGAGGAGGAGTAGCTCCATTTCAGTTGAGGACCTATGAAGAGGTCATGAGCAAGGCACTAGTTGTGGAAGAGGAAACTAACAACAGATAT
The DNA here is from genome assembly GCA_021018995.1 of Chloranthus sessilifolius. NCBI lineage: Eukaryota > Viridiplantae > Streptophyta > Magnoliopsida > Chloranthales > Chloranthaceae > Chloranthus > Chloranthus sessilifolius. Next base: position 146,766,240 of record CM037584.1, on the reverse strand, counting down.
AGACAGAGAGAGCAACAAAGAGGAAGCAATGATCAAGGAAGAACGGGGAACTACGAACCGGTGAATAAAAAGCCGAGGTTCGTGGCCCAAAATCAGAGACCACAGTTCCAGGGAGGTTTCGGAAGACCGGCGCAGCAGCACAACCAACAGAGATTTCCACTACTTGCGTCGGGGAGACCTTTATGCTATGAGAGCCCTGCCATGTCTACTGGCGCTACCGTCACACAGGGTTCTCGTACAGTTTCTTCCGCACCTCGAGAGACTTGTGCCAAGTGTGGCAAGCCTCACGTTCGGTTACGTATTGCTAAGTAGGAACCGGGGTTGTTTAGATGTGGCAAGGTGGGCCACTTGATCAAGAGATTGAGGTTGATAAGGGAAGGCGACTTGGGTTACACGACCCATTCAAACGCATGATTCGTTCATGGAAGAGCCTATCGATCCTTTCGAAGGCGAGCATGATCAAGGATTTTCATTTAAATAAAGGGTTGTAAATTCCTTAAAAATTTTAGATAGAGAAGGTGCATTCATTAGGAAATAGTGTAGATTATTTTTAAAACACTGAATTTGTACGTGAATTAGGGGTGTAAATTATTGTATGTATGTATACTATAGGTACGCTAACTGTATATGAGAAAGGATGCTTCGTTGGATATGACACTAGAGTGTTGATAGACCCAGGGTCTACACACTCATTCATCACTCCACGATTTGCCAAGAGGATGAAGATTATTCCAGAGGCGTTGGATTTTATCCTATTTGTGTCTATTCCGACTGGAGAGTTAGTGGACACAGAGCTAGCTTGCAAATCCGTCATCGTAGCAATTCGAGACCTGGAGGTGCATGAATTGGAGGCAAAGTTGATACTACTGGACATGCAAGGGTTTGATGTGATCCTTGGCATGGACTGGTTGGCACAGCATTGTGCGACGGTCGATTGCAAGAACAAGGTTGTCGTCTTCAGACCCAACACAAGAAGATCATTTCGATTTCAAGGAGTGAGGTCATCACGTATGCCACTGATCTCAGCAGTAAGGGCCGAGCGGATGATCAGGAAGGGTTGCAATGGATACTTGGCTTTCTTAAAGGAGGACAAGGAAGAAAAGAACGTCATCTCTGAGATAGCAGTTGTGTGAGACTTCACCGATGTTTTTTCAGAAGAGTTGTCTGGATTACCTCCAGAGAGAGAAGTAGAATTCACCATTGACTTAGCATCGGGAATGGAGCCTGTTTCAAAAGCACCATTTAGAATGGCTCCTGCTGAGTTGAAGGAGTTGAAAGAGCAACTACAAGAGCTCATGGATAAGGGGTTTTCCAGACCGAGCGTGTCTCCGTGGGGAGCACCGGTCTTGTTTGTTAAGAAGAAAGATGGGTCAATGCGTCTATGCATTGACTATCGACAACTGAACAAACTCACTGTCAAGAACCGTTACCCTTTGCCTGAATCGATGATCTGTTCGATCAACTGCAAGGAGCAAGGTATTTTTCCAAGATCAACCTGAGATCTGAATACCATCAGTTGAGAGTCAAGGCAGAGGACATCTAGAAGGAAGCTTTCAGGACACGGTATGGACACTATGGATTCCTTGTAATGCCGTTTGGGTTGACGAATGCTCCAGCGTCGTTTATGGATCTGATGAATCGAGTGTTTAAACCACACTTGGACTCCTGCGTAGTAGTATTCGTTGATGATATTTTGATATACTCCAAATCCAAGACGGAACACGAAGAACATTTGAGGATTGCTCTACAGACGCTACGTGAACACCAATTGTACGCCAAACTCAGCAAATGTGAGTTTTGGTTGAAAGAGGTTAGCTTTTTAGGACATGTTGTCTCAAAGCACGGTGTCACTGTAGATCCAACAAAGATAGAAGCAGTGGTTAAATGGGAGCAACCAAAGACAGTGACCGATGTCCGAAGTTTTCTTGGGTTAGTAAGCTACTATTGACATTTCGTCGAGGAGTTTTCAAAGATATCGGGACCTCTCACGAAGCTGACACGAAAGGATTCAAGATTTGAGTGGAGTGAGGCATGCGAGAAGAGTTTTCAAGAACTTAAGACGAGATTCACTTCAGCTCCAGTGCTAGCGATTCCTTCAGGTAGTGGAGGATATGCAGTGTACAACGATGCATCATACAATGGTTTGGGTTGCGTGCTCAACCAACACAAGAAAGTGATAGCTTACGGGTCAAGACAGCTGAAAGAACACGAGAAAAATTACCCGACTCATGACTTGGAGCTATCAGCAGTCATTTTTGCACTGAAGATTTGGAGACATTACTTGTATGGTGAGATGTTTGAAATTTTCACCAATCATAAGAGCCTCCGATACCTGTTTACACAGAAAGAGCTCAACATGAGACAGCACAGATGGATGGAGTTCCTCAAGGACTATGATTGTTCTATACATTACCTATGTTCGTATGATAAGGGCAAAACTTAAAGCGACGCAGAGCAGACAGAAAAGCTACGCTGATATCAAGCGGACGAGTGTAGACTACAAGGTGGGTGAACACGTGTTTGTGAAGGTGTCACCTATGAAAGGGGTGATGAGATTTGGAAAGAGAGGTAAGCTAAGTCCCCGCTATCTTGGACCATTTGAGGTTTTGGGACGAGTAGGGAAAGTTGCTTACCGTATTGGATTGCCACCGTTGTTCGATTCAGTACACAATGTCTTCCACGTATCACTGCTTAGGAAGTACATTAACGACCCTGACCACGTGTTGAGTGGTCAAGAGTTAGAGATGCATGAGGACATGACCATGATCGAAGAGCCGGTGGAGATTTTAGATCGAAAGAAATAAGTACTGCGAACGAAAGTGATTCCACTCGTACTTGTCAGATGGAACCATCATCCGGCTGAGGAAGCTACATGGGAACGAGAGGCCGATATGAAGGAACAATATCCAGCCTTGTTTCCAACCACTTGAGAGTCAATTATACCCCCGCAAGCGTGTTTGTGGATTTTGACAACACTTGTAATCCAATGTAAAATTTTGATCAAAGTATGGCATAGAAATTTTTTTTATATACACACATGACCATGATGATGTGTTTTGTAGAACCAAGGATCACTTGATATCATAAATTACCAAGATAAATCAAATAGATAGCGAAATTTGAAAACCAACAGAATTTGATCAAAACCGATTAATCGATTTGGAAATTCGATTAATCGATTTTGTTCGATTAGTCAACTGGCATGTGCTAGTGACTGGGAACTTGAATGAGGATTAGAAAAATGACAGAGTGAAATTTTGATTAATCGATCATGGTTTCGATTAATTGATTTAGTTTTTTGATTAATCGAATTGAGGGTTCGATTAATCGAACAAATTGAGAATTTTAGAAGAACTTAGAGGGATTTTATGAAATTTTGATTAATCGAGGAGGAATTCGATTAATCGATTTATGGTTTCAATTAATCAAACTGGAAGTTCGATTAATCGATTAATTTAAGGAAATTAGAAAATTTGAAGTATGAGGAACGATTTTGATTAATCGAATCATAGTTCGACTAATCGAGTAACTAAAAGAATCCTGAAAAGTTTAGAAGGGACTGCACGATTTCGATTAATAGAACTGAATTTTGATTAATCGATTTTGGAATTTCGATTAATCGAAATGGATTTCGATTAATCGATTGGCTTGCGCCAGTGAGCTCAAAAACTTGAAAATTTTAATGGATACGATTTCGATTAATCGAAATGGTTTCGATTAATCGAATTTGAGTTTTGACTAATCGATTTTGCGCGGCTTGACCTAGTTTTGAATCTCGATTAATCGAGATTAAATTTTGATTAATCGAATCTAAGCCTATATATATAAATTTGGGGATTTTGCTCCCCATTCGAAATCATTTGGGTTTTTTGTGTTTTGGGCGCCATTTCTTCTTCTTCTTCTCCAACCAACCGAGCACTCTAGGGTTTGCGTTTTCCGTCAATGTTCGGATCGGATTCAAGTACCATCGCATCCAAAACCCACGATAAACCCTAAATTTGTGTTTTTTTTCAAATTGAGTTAGAGAAACCCTAGTCTCTTGAATTTTCACTAAAATGCTGCCGAAAAGCCGGTTGTCTTCGGCAAGGGCGACCTCTAAACTCCCGGTCCGGCGTAAGAACGCCACACCGCCACCACCTACCCCTTCACCGGTGAGGACTCTATCACCGTCGGCATCGGAGACCACCTCTGGTTCGACGAGTGCGTCTTCACGTGAATCTACCCCCATGCCGCCACAACCCACTAACGTACTACAACCCAATGAGTGGTGGGAGGCGAAGACCTTTGAGGTCGAGTATAACATCGACCCAACCCTCTTTACGAACCCCGATATACCGGGTGACACCCAATGGGCTCGCAACTACCTCCGAAATGCCGGTCTCGAAAACCTTCTCAAACCATCCGGGGTTCCTACTACCCTAGGTTAGTTAGATTGTTTTACCAAGGGCTCGTAGACGGCTCTACCGACGACGTGATTAAGACCACCATAGAGGGTCGGGAGTACATAATCACCCGTCGCCACATACACGAGGTACTCGAGTGTTACCTCGATTTCACCCCAGAGACCACCCTCTTCCCACTCTTTGAAGAGGAAGTTAAATTTGAAGAGATTATGACCCGCATGACTAACGGGAAAAAGGGGTCAGGATCCTCCATCAAGAGGGTCGACCTTCCCCACTACATGTGGATGCTTGATTCCATCATCAAGTGTAACCTCTACCCGTTGTGGCACGACACCGAGCGGATAGAGATGGTGCAGCAGGCACTATATGCGGCCTTTTGTGGTCGTTGGTTCGACGCAACCATGCTCATCCTAGAAGGGATGAGATACATAAAAGGTAAATTGATGAAGGGCAACTTGAGGCCCAAAGAGAAAATGCCGTATGCTCGGCTGATCTCGAGCATGTTGGAGTGTTACTCCAACGCTCCCGAGTATGCGGTATCGCCCCACGAGGTGCGGGCGATGGACTGAGTGAAGATGTTTTCCAAGTCTTCATGGAGCCAAAGCTACAACTTGTTGAAGCAGACCCTACTGGCTCCGGGTCCAGTTCCAGTAGCAGCAGCAGCGGAAGTAGCACCACCACCACCCCCACCACCACATCAGGACCCACCCATGGGAGGGGCACACCCGGTTGAGCCCGCAGCGGAGGGGGTGCCCTCCCATACCACCGTTTCCCCTACACCGCCAGCATAGTCCGCGCCAGCTACACCCACGTCATCCTACCGTCGGCGCGCAGCTCACTCCGGTCCTACCGTCGAGGATGTGTTGGCACGCATGGAGGCCAACAACGAGCGGATGAACCGGAGGATGGACTTCCTTATGTTCCATACCCTCCGCTACATCTACCTGTTGGACTACCAGTGGTATTTAGCTCAGGAGGAGGAGTGGACCGCGGGACGAACTGCCTTCCATAGGGGTCCCGTCTTCCGTCCGACCACCGCGGCTACCGATGCAGCATGCTCCACACCCCAGCCGCAGGAGCACCCTACAGAGCCACCCCAGCAACAGCAGCTAGCCCAGTCAGAGCAGCTTGCTCTTACACCAGATCAGCCACCAGAGGGGACAGCTTGACACCAAGACGAGGATATTTTTGTATTATCGATTTTAGGAGTTTTGATGTAATTCAAAAGCTATAAACAACAACGGTAATTTTGGAAATATAATGAAATACAGAAACAATTTTGTATATTTATGATCATTGATTTTCTTACATTCTGTCACGTGTCGTCGTTTTCTTACATTATGTAATGGTTTTGTAAATTTTCTCCTACAATTATATTTTTATGCTATGTGTGTGTCTACACTCTATTGTGTTAAACAACTGGTCCACCTCACACAAGTGTGGGGGGGGGGGGGAGGGGGGCAAACCAGACCGACGCCCTTGGAATATTTTTGGGGACAAAAATTCCCAAAGTGGGGAGGATGTAATATCCCAAAAATTCAGAGTTAAACAGTGACCTCGGGATCCGTGCCCGACTGGTCATAGGTTTGACCATGTAAGAGTTCACAAGTTAACGTAGGATAAGATGAACGGATGAGATGTGAGAATTTAAGTAACTGTGTGGAACATGACGAAATCTGCAGCTACATACACCTACTTCTAGTGTATGTGCTCAACACACGGGTTGAATGAGAAATAAAAGGGTTTAATAGCCCTAGTTCTTTTGTTTGGTTGTTGAGAGAGAGTAAAGAAGAGAGAGAGAGAGAAGGAGAGCATAGTTAATGCAAGGAGTAATGGTGGGTGTTTGGAAGGGGAATTCAAGCATTTAAAAGGCCGATTCGACACGAAGGATCCGTTCAAGCCAAAGCTGGAACCCTAGCCTTTCCAACCCCTTTGACCATATCAATTTGAGATTGATTGAAGGTAAAATTTTGTAAATTTAATGCATAGGTTATAGAGGTTTAAATTCAGTCAAAAATGTTTTAAATGATAGATTAAGTACTTAGAAAAATGAAGGAAAAAGAGTAGGAAAAAATTTGAAGGCCAAATCAATTAATCGAAATCAGGTTTCGATTAATCGATTTTCGCCAAGAAGTTGAAAAGTCAAAGAACCCGAATTCGATTAATCGACTTTGGATTTCGATTAATCGATTTTGGTGTCGATTAATTGACTGGGAACCTCCAGTGGCTAGAGGAAAGTGACTTGGGGAAATCGACTAGTCGAAATGGGATTTCGATTAATCGATTTCGAATTTCGATTAATCGATTTGGGATCGATTAATCGATTTTGGGAATTCGATTACTCAAATTGAGAATCGAATTGATAGATTAGAGAATTTTGATTAATCGATGTGGGATTCAATTAATCGAACGGGGATCTCGATTAATCGAATTTGGGAATCGATTAATCGATTTTGAATTTCGATTAATCGATTTTGGGAATCGATTAATCAAATCAGTTTCGATTAATCGATCTTGGAGTTCGATTAATCGACTGACTTAAAATTTATTGACCTTTTAGTTTGACTTCAAGATTCTCGGGGGGGTCTTGGACCTTCCTTATTACATCTTTAATGATGTGTTGCATGTGTTATGTTGTACCAAAGGTAGTACGTATGATCATGGGCACAAGGAGCCACGTGGGACCTTGATGCATGAATTATCAGAGATTTGAGGTAGGGAACACCTTGAACATATACTTTAATTTGCAAGAGCATGTATGTATTGATATAGAATCAAATTGAAAACTATTTTATTGCTTAAAGTTTTGTGAAAATTATGTGTGAGTGACACCAATAAGAGTATATAATGATGAGCCATCCCCAGGGGATGAGGAAGTGATTTAATAAGAGCATCAGGTGTGATGCAAGTGAATAGATACATCCCAGGGATGTATCTAGGATTGAATAATGTCTGATAGGGCCTAACTGATATAAGATACCACACTTACACGGTGAATAACTATATGTAAAGCACCTGATATTTTTGTTATTTGAGGTTTGATAGGATACCCCACCGACGTGGCGGGATACCCACGACTGACGCGGCAGGATATCCGTGACCGATACGGCGGCGAAACCGTAAGCCAGTGCGGAGGCATATCCGTACACAGTAAGCACACCCCAGGGGTGTTGAATTGAGATAAGTTGAAACCCCGCCACCGATCCCTCGGGGAATGAGGCTTGGGTACTAATTGTATTCCCAGGGAATACGTTTAAAACTGTCTATATAGATGACGATGAAGGGTATCTCATCGGGGCTCGATGCTATATTGCTCGGGGATTACTTAAGTTGAAAGGTTAAGTTTTGCTTTAGGCCTAGTCAGTATCATTCATGAGTAATTAAAAGACATGTGTAAACTACCAGTAAAAGGTGATGCTTTTCGACTGTTTTTCTCAGTAATTGCATAGATACATCATGCATGACATATCATGGAAAATATGTGAGTTTTAATTTATATGTTCACTGTGTTTTGTTCCCTATTGAGCTATGATGTATCTCACCCTTTAGACTATATGTCGCAGGTCCACTATTAGCAGCTGTTGAGGCTTCAGGGGACGTTGACCCTGGTGAGTCGGACCTTGCGCCTGGTGACGAGTTGGAGCCGCCTCCGGAGGACTTCTTCTAGAGGACTCCGTTGTGCACCTTTGAGAGTTTTGTGAGCGTATTTGGTACGGCTTGGTATGTCAAGCCTTGTTTTTGATTAAAAAATGTAAATAATTGTTGGGATTATTCTTTTGGGCGAACCATCCTTGATGATTAGCTGTTATCGATGGTTCGGGCTGATTCTCCATTCATGCAGAGGCATGAAAGTAGAACTGTCTTTTGAGTAATATTTAAATGGTGATTTATTTCGCAGCCCTATTTATGTTCTTTCCATTAGTGTTGCTTGATATACCAGTGTTCCGTGCGTAGTCAAGGGGCACAGTCAAGATGATCGTGCTGATGGCACGAGTTTCGGGGTGCTAAAATTCAGGCTGTCACATGTTCAAATATCATCGGTCTCACTGAGATATTAGCTAAGAAGGCTCCTATAACTTGCGACTCGATGTTCGCATCATATAGTGCCAGATCTTCAAATAACTTCCATCGATGCATACCCAAAATTAAACTAGCCAACTGAGCTGAACTCTTTTGACTCAAGGCATCGACTACTACATTAGCTTTGCCTAGATGGTACTGTATAGAGCAATCATAGTTCTTGAGAAACTCCATCCATCTGCTCTGCCTCATATTTAGTTCCTTCTGTGTAAACTGATATCTGAGGCTCTTATGATCAGTGAGGATCTCAAAGGTCTCACCATATAGGTAATGTCTCCAAATCTTAAGCATAAAAATGGCAGCTACTAATTCCAGGTCATGTGTCGGATAATTCTTCTCATGCTCTTTCAACTATCTCGACCCATACGCTATCACCTTTTTGTGTTGATTAAGCACAGCCCAAACCAGTACAAGAAGCATCGCTATACACTGCAAACCCTCCACTGCCTGAAGGAATAGCTAACATTGGAGCTGAAGTGAGTCTCTTCTTGAGTTCTTGAAAACTCTTCTCATATGCCTCACTCCTTTCAAACCTTGCATCTTTCCGTGTAAGTCTCGTGAGTGGTCCTGATATCTTTGAAAAAACCTCAACAAAACGTCGATAGTAACCTGCTAACCCAAGGAAACTACGGACGTCGGTCACGGTCTTTGGTTGCTCCCAATTCACCACTGTTTCGATTTTTGCTGGATCTATAGTGACACCATGCTTTGAGACAACGTGTCCCAAAAAGCTAACCTCTTCTAACCAGAACTCACATTTGCTGAGCTTGGCATATAGTTGGTGTTCACGTAGAGTTTGTAGGGCTACTCTCAAGTGCTTCTCATGCTCTTCCTCTGATTTTGAATAAATCAGGATGTCGTCAACAAACACTACGACACAAAAGTCTAGGTGTGGTTTAAACACCCTATTCATCAAATCCATGAATGACATCGGGGCATTTGTTAACCCAAACGGCATCACTAAGAACTCGTAGTGTCCATATCGAGTCCTGAATGCAGTCTTCTGAATATCCTCTGCCTTGACTCTCAACTGATGGTATCCAGATCTCAAATCGATCTTGGAAAAGTACTTCGCTCCTTGCAATTGATCAAACAGGTCATCTATCCTAGGCAAAGGGTATCGATTCTTAATTGTGAGTTTGTTCAATTGTCGATAGTCAATGCTCAGAATGATCAACCCATCTTTCTTCTTTACAAACAAGACCGGTGCTCCCCATGGAGACACACTCGGTCTAATAAACCCCTTGTCCATTAACTCTTGCAACTGTTCTTTCAACTCCTTCAACTCAGCAGGAGCCATTCTGTATGGTGCTTTAGAAACAGGCTTCGTTCCTGGTGCTAAGTCGATGGCGAATTCTACCTCTCTCTGGAGGTAATCCAGGTAACTCCTCCGAAAATACATCGGCAAAGTCTCGCACAACTGCTATCTCAGATATAACATTCTTCTCCTCTTTATCTTCCTTCAAGAACGCCAAGTATCCACTACACCCTTTTCTGATCAAGCACTCGGCCCTGACTGCCAGGATAAGTGGTAGGTGTGTCGACCTTTCTCCTCAAAATTGGAACGATCTCCTTGTATTTGGTCTGAAGATGACGACCTTATTCTTGCAATCTACCGTCGCACAGTGAGTCGACAGCCAATCCATGCCAAGGATCATGTTGAATCCTTAGATGTTTAACAGAATTAGGTTCGTCGGTAGCTCAAATACATCTCCATCCATGACCCTCACGATCACGGAGTTGCAACCCTTTTCGATATCAACCGCTTTCCCAGTAGGAACAGTTAGGGTTAAAACGAAGTCTAACTCCTCTGGGTCGACTTTCATCCTCTTTGTAAAGCGAGGGGTAACAAATGAGTGGGTAGACCCCAGGTCTATCAACACTCGAGCTTCGTATATCACGTCGCTTCCCTTCTTATATATTTGTAACATACCTAACCATACATACACATATGTAGTGTTTATCATCATACTAGAATTTATCACATGCAAGTTCTTTTCTATTTCATATATGGATGCACCTTCTCTATCTACAATTTCAATAATTGAAATTCTTTATTTAAAAAGGAAGCTCACCTTGAATGACATCGTTTGTATTCTGAGCCTCTTGAGCTGTGACTGCGAAGGCTCTCCCTTGGATGATCGGCTTCCTCGCTTGTATAGGTCATGGCATAGGAGCTGAAGTCGTCTTCCCTTTGTTCATCTTAGGGCACTCATTGATCAAGTGGCCCACCTTGCCACATCTAAAGCAACCCCAAGTTCCTTGCCTACAGTCAGCTGTTCTATGAGACTTGCCACACTTGGCACAAGTCTCCCATGGTGTGGAAGAAGCTGCTCGCGAGAACCCCTGAGTAACTGTCGCTCCGATAGTAATAGCAGGGCTCTCGTATCTTATCGGCCTCCTCGACGCAAGCAATGGAAATTTCTATTGGTTGCTCTACTGCGCCGGTCTCCCATAACCTCCTTGGAATGGTGGTTTCTGATTGTTTGGTATGAATCTCAACTTTTTGTTCACCGGTTCATAATTCCCCGTTCTGCTCTGGTCCGTATTCCACCTTCCTTGTTGCTCTCTCTGGCGGTATTTATTGTTATTTTCTTCCTCCACTATCAGCACTTTGCTCATGACCTCACCATAGGTCCTCAGTTGGAATGGTGCCACTCCTCCCCTCACGTCTGGCTTCAAACCTTGCTGAAACCTCTTTGCTTTCATCATCTCTGTGATGACGTAGTCGGGCGCAAAGCGAGCGAGTGGCATGAACTCCACTCCGTATTCTCTCACAGTCATCTTCCCTTGTACTAACTGCAAAAATTGAACTTCCATCTGGTTTCTCACCACCTCCGGGAAATACTGCTTGTTGAATTCCTTGACGAACTCGTCCCATGTCCAAGGCATGTCTGGGGTCTCCTCAGCCCTAGTCCTAGAAACGGACTTTGACCAAGGCCCAGCCTCCCCGTCTAACATGTAGGCTACCCAACGGACGCTCTTGTCCTCTGTACAAGTGAGCACACTAAACACCTTTTCCATCTCACTCAGCCAGTTTTTAGCTGCCATAAAATCAGCCTGTCCTGAAAAGCTAAGAGGTCTCATCCTCCTAAACTCGATAAAAGCAGAAGATACTGGCGGTGTTGGAGCCACTGGAGGTGTCGGTGGCTAATGCTTCTCGTGGGCAGTATGAGCTGCCAAGGATGCTGCCTGTTGAGCCATAGCAGCCGCCATGGTCTCCATGGTGTGCATCATCCTCTGACGCTCCTCTCTATCCTCATTCCTTTCTCTAACTCTTTCCTGCCCTCTTTAATCTTGATCCTGACGATCACGGTTCTCTCCCTGATCCTGGCTCCCTTGGCCTCCACTGCCAGAAGCCCCTCCATCTTCTATAGGCTCTCTATTCACGTCCGAGATAAAATCATCTCGACTACACAAGCTTCTACTATGGCCGCCCTTGGATCGGCCCCTTCTTCTAGAAGACATAATGGTCTGCATGTGAAAATAAAGTTTTCATTAACAGAAGTCCCTATGCTCTGACAAAAGAATGATTTTCAGAATTTCTAAAAAAACTGCTTTGATACCAACTGTGACAATTCGGATTTCGACACCCCAAAACCCGTGCCATCAGCACGATCCTCCAGACCGTGCCCCAAAACTATTCACGGAACATTGGTATAACAAGCAACCATAAATAAATAAGGTAAAAAATTTCATAAAATGGAAAGTAACATGCCCATCTGGCATAACAAAAGACAGTTCTACTTTCATGCTACTGCATGAACAGAGAACCGATCCGAACCATCGGTGATAAACAGATCACCCCAGATGGTTCGCCAAAAGAATAATCCAATTTAGTTACATTGTTTATCAAAAATAAAGGCTTGAGATACCAAGCCGTACAAGTCTACTCTCAAAAACTACTCTCTGTCAAAGTACACAGCAGAGTCTCCTAGAAGAAATCCTCGGGAGGAGCCTCCAACTAGTCTCCAGGCACGTAATCCGAATCACCCGGATCAACGCCTCCCGAAGCCTCAGCTGCTGCCAACAAAGGACCTGCGACGTATAGTCTAAAGGGGTGAGCTACATCCTAGCTCAATAGGGAACAACACAATGAACATATAAATTAAAACTCACATATATTCCATGATATTCTAAGCATGATGAGTCCATGCATTTGCTAGAAAAATAGTTTAACAACTGATGATTTACATTCAAGTTCACTGGTAATTAGCATGTCTTACTTTACTGTTGATTTATCATGAATGACACTGAACAGGCCTAAAGAAAAACTTAAATCTTCAACTTAAGTAATCCCCGAGCAATATAGCATCGAGCCCCGATGAGATACCCTTCATCGTCTTCTAAATAGACAGTTGTAAAAATTTATTCCCTGGGAATATGACCCAAGCCCCTTTCTCAATAGGCGGCGGGATTAAAACTCATCTCAACATCCCTGGGATGTGCTTACTGTATATGGATAGACCTCCGCACTGGTGTATGGATTGGCCATCGTACCGGTCACGGATATCCTACCGTGTCAGTCGTGGTTATCCAGCCACGTCGGTGGGGTATCCTAAACAAATCTCAAATAACAAAAATAACATGTGCTTTACATATAGTTGTTCACCGTATAAAATGCTATCTTATATCAGTTAGGCCTCAACAATAATTATTCAATCACATATACATCCCTGCGATGTATAACTTACTCGCATCCACTGATGCCTTTATTACTTTCTCATCCCCTGGGAATGTCTCATTCTCATTAGATTACTTGATCTTAGTTACTCGCATCACATAGATGCCTTTATCGCATTCTTAGTGTCACACACACACCCATTTTCACAAAGCTTTTCATAGTTAAAACACTTTCAATTCTGATAAATATATCACTACATACATGCTCTTACAATTAAAGTACATATTCAAAGTGTTCCCTACCTTAATTCTCTGGAGGTCCAAGCATCAAGGTCCCACGCAGTTCCTTGTGCTCGCTTTCACACATACCACCTATGGTACATTATAACACATGCAATATATCACTAAAGATATAATGAAGAAGGTCCTAGACCCTTCATGAGTCTCAAAGTAATACTATAAAGTCAAGCAAAACTGCCAAAGTCGATTAATCGATTCCCAAAATTGATTAATCGAAACACAATTCGATTAATCGATTCCCAAAATTGATTAATCGAAGTCCAAATCGATTAATCGATTCCCAAAATCGATTAATCGAGATTCAAATTCGATTAATCGATCCCAAATCGATTAATCAAAATCTCCAACATAGTAAGGTCGATTCTCAAATCGAGTGGTCGAAAGTCTGAAATCGATTAGTCGATCCCAAATCGATTAATTGAAATCCAAAGTCGATTAATCGATTTCTCAACTCGATTAGTCAATTTCCCCAGGTCATGTTTCTCCAGCCACTGGAGGTACCTAGTCGATTAGTCGATCTCCAAATCGATTAATCAACCTTCCAAATCGATTAATCGAAATCTAATTCGATTAGTTGATCTCCAAATCGATTAATCAACCTTCTAAATCGATTAATTGAAATCTAATTCGATTAATCGAAATCGGGTTTACTTGACTTTTCAACTTTCAGACCAAAATCGATTAATCGAATCCCAATTTCGATTAATTAATTTGGTTTGATTCAGCCCCCTTTCTGGCTGTTCTTCCATATCTTTTCCCTTTCTTCTCTAAGCCTTTAATATATCCTTTAAACCCTTCTTGACTGAATTTAATGATCTATAATCTATGCATTAACCTCAATTTAAAACTCACCTTCAATCAATCTCAAATTGATTAAGATCTAGGTTGGAATGGCTAGGGCTCCAGCTTTTGCTTCAACGGCTCCAAACGCGTTGAATCCGGCAATCAATGCTCCACGGTTTAGCAAATGCAACAAGCCTTTAAACCCGTAGGTGATCCCTAGTGGAGGAGTTGTAGTCTCTTGAAGGTTTTCAGTGAAGTTATCTAAAAACTTCAAATCTTTTTATATTTTTCAAAAACAAAACTAATCAAACGTAAAAAAATCTAAACTAATTTTATACACTAATTATCTAATCATCACATGGTTGTTATGTTTTTCCAAATATAGGATTTCATTAACCACCACTTTCCATCTTAACAGTTATCCTTAATCAGAACTCAACAATTTTGATTCTGTAAAGCATGGAGTGTGTGTGTACCAGTAAAAAGTTTATTCATCATAAATTTATCTAAACTGCAAATTTAGAAAACATTTTCAATCAAACTCTCGCTATTGGCATACTTTAAAAAATATATCAAAATTTGTGGTTCTCACAGTATGATATCTCTTGAAGAATTATTTAAAAGATAATTAAAAAAACATGAATCTCATGCAAAGGATAATCAATTCTATTCATATGATTCCTTATGCAATCCATAGTATCTATTATTCACATCTCTAATAGGCTTATGCTTTTGCAAATCATAAATCAAAAAGGTCTTTCCTTCAGCTTGTAATGGGGCTTTAAGTTTAAAAGGTTCCAAAGAAAGGTAGATATGATTCAAAGGTTTCTGAGAATTTAGTTCTTCCTTCTCTATCTCCTTCTCTTCTTTTCTTTTATACTTCAGTAAGCATCCAGGAATTGGATAACTTCTTCCTATTTACTAATTCTTATTTTTGTAAAATCCCATTTTAAGTCCCTTGATTTAGAAATGTCTTTTTTTTTTTACGATTTTCATTCTTTTCGAAAGCTTTTTGCTTTAGAACCTTTCTTTTCTTTTAGAAATCGTCTTTTCACGACTTTTCATTCTTTTCCCATATTCTTTTATTGTGCGTATTTCTTCAGCTGTACCCTTTTATTGCATAACCCTTTTTTTAGTGACTTATACTCCTTTCACTCCCTCTTCTTTCCTTCTTTTGTATTCTAAACTTTCAGGAATTGTAAGGGTTGAAGGTTAAAAGTTTTGGGTAGCATATATAGTTAAGGGTTTATAAGATCTTGGTACAAAGAAATTTGGTTAAAGCTTCTAATATGGGTTCAAAGGATAATATATTTTCTAAGATTT
This sequence comes from Chloranthus sessilifolius, assembly GCA_021018995.1. NCBI lineage: Eukaryota > Viridiplantae > Streptophyta > Magnoliopsida > Chloranthales > Chloranthaceae > Chloranthus > Chloranthus sessilifolius. The sequence goes on along the minus strand of CM037584.1, from coordinate 146,750,728 downwards.
TGACTTTTTAGCTCTGGTTAACAAAAGATGGCCTTAAATCATCTTCACAATTTGTTAGCATAAATGCCTTATTGTTTTGATATTTCTAATAGATAGTTATAGATAAAAAAAATAGGTTATCATAATCATAGAATATTTTGATTCTAAGTTCAGCAATATGAGATTTTTCATAAAAATAGTAGAGAAGTTCAAAGAATTTTAATTGAATAGATAACAGTCTCTCTCTCCAAAGAAAGGAAAGATTAGTCTTTGAAGCTCACTGGTTATATAATTTTGAAACTACTAGTCTAAATATTGCAGTTCAAATCAACCTATTATTTCAAATATTCGATTGATATAGTGCTCTTGAAGAGCTGAAATATGAATTGTAATTGTTCTATTTCTGGTTGTTAAACTTCTACTACGATGGATTGTAAGGTTTCTGGAATCATATTTTTGTCTATCATACTCACATGTAATGTTTAAATAGCAAAATTCTAAACTAAGAACTACTAAAACTGAAACAGAAAGAAATTTTTTTTTTTCTGCAAAATGGTAAAAGTAATGCAAAAAGTAGTGTTATTTATAAAATTAAACTAATATATACACAAGTTGTATATCAAAAAATAAAGTTTTATTTATAAAATTAAACTAATATATACACAAGTCAAAAATTAAAGTGTTATTTACAAAATTAAACTAATATATACACAAGTTTATATCCCCTCCACAACTTAAATTGGATAATGTCCTCACTGGCATAAAAAATAGGAGATACAAAAAAAATTCATACCTGTGGGGTTTAGGATATAGTAAATCCATACGATTACTTGAGAACATAATATTATACAGCATGAAGTATCTTACGATCGATCGTGTTTTACCATGATTTGAATCATAACATACTAAGAAAATTTTTTTAGCTAAAGCAAAATAAAAGAGTTAGTTTACATATTTTACAGGATTTTTCTACGAATGAGTCAGTAGCTCGACAGTGCCCATGAGTATATCAGACATACTCAGGGTCTTCCAGTGATATAATGATCACTGACCCATCTTCGTCTGGAAAGAAAAATTTCAGGGTTTCATATCCTCGTTTGATAATTAAGTTGGAGAATATGAACAAAATATGTTCTCCTTTATTTTTTTTGAGTTTTTATAAAAAATTGACGGTGCGCCGCAAGCATTAGGAAAAGGTAACCTGGTACACATGATACTTCAGTCATAATATTAGGCACACTATTTTATTATTTTTTTGATTTTCAGTGTTATATTTTTCTGGTCTAGAAACTTCCTTGTTTCTCTTAGGCTCATCCTTTAATTTTTTTGGGACATCCACAGTTGTGGGAATCTCAACTTTATTATCCACGGCTCTGCCACTTCATAAAATTGAATAATTTGGACATGCACTACAAAAATCGATGTTTCTCCCACAAAAACTTGTTCTCTTGAGTTACTCACAGGTCGTGACTGTAACTGGAGCCTCTCTCATTCCACCAATTGCATAGCAAGCTGCCCAACTTGGGCTTCTAGCTTCGTAATGGATTGTGTGTGTGAATGTAAAACTTGAGAGAATTGAGCAAGTTGGGATAAATCCTTGGAACGTTGATGCCACTGTTGTTGTAAATCCGTAAGGATTTGAACAACTGTGTCATCAAATTCGCTGCTCGGAGGACTAAACTGCTACTGCTCATATGGCTGATATGGTCTCATGGGTGGCAGGTAGGTCTATTAGAAATTATGTGCAGGAGGATAGCTTGACTCAACAACAAAGGGTCCTTGTTGTTGAGCCATAATTAAAATAAGGATGCTTATTCCATTGCGAGTTTTACGTGTTACCGTATTCACTTCGATGGAATGCATACGCCCATTCCCAGCCTATCATCTTCGGGTATAATGGGGCAACATGACATTTAAATACTCAAAAAGATTTAAATTTTGAGATCGAGTGTGATGCATACACCAGAAAAATATATTTTTATGTTTTTAATTTTACTTGATTTTTATTTTTGTTTTTGGGTTTATTTCATTTTTATTTTAGAAAACAGGGAGAGAAGATAAATCTGAACCTCTAGCTTCTCTGATCAGGGGAAGTGTTGAAACTTGGGATTCACTACTCTGAGTAAAACTTGTAAAAGCTTAAGAAGTGATCAAGAAAAATAAAAAGAGAAAGATAAATTCCTTTTAAAAAAATAAAAATATAAAATAAAATCTGCTTCCTCGGCAGCAACGCCAAAAACTTGATATGCTTTTTATGTTGTTCTAATTAAGTTTTAACCTATTACAAGCACACAATGGAAATTGTAATGCTAGTATAGGATCGTTCCCACGAGGAAGTGATTTATCCTTATATTTTTATTTTAAAAAATGTATATTTATCTTTAAGGTTCTAAACTACTTGGGAAATATGAATAAAAGAATGGTTATTGTTTAAACTAAAGTGCAAGAAAATAAATCCTAATCTTTAAACTTCTGGATCCTGGTCGTCAATTAGTCTCCTTCTATTCTCAGATATTTATGAAATTAAAACTACCATTACACTATATCAAGTCTCCTAACATTGGTCGTCAATCAAAACTAAAATCCTATCAATACAGATTTAATCTAATCTGCAACCAACCAAAATTTGGGTGTCAATCAAATCTAGAAGAATTGTAGATGAAAAATAAAATACCATTACACTAATCTACAAATTCTCAACTTGACTCATCAATTCAAATAAAAAACTTGAAGATGTTTACAAAGCAGGAAATATGCAATAAAATAAATCTAAACTAGAAAGCAAAGTAGAACCATCCAAAGGATTGATCTTTCAGCTTCCTCAGCCTTGATTGTCAAGCAAGGCCTTAGAGAACTGTGGATGATTTTACTTGATAAATCTAATGTACAATGGGTATTGGAAGAAAACCCAAACCTCAGTGGTCAATTGATGTTGATAAATTCTTCGATGAAATTATTCCTATGCCGAGCCCTCTTATTTATAGATCATAAGAGGTCAGTTTACAGTGATCTAATTCTAATAAAAGAAACGATTAAAACCAAAAGATTCCTAATATAATTTAAATTCCTAATTTTATCTTCCTTGCTTTCACTGGTTCATGCGCTTCTAGATTTTCTCCTTAATTTCAGCAATCAAGATCTTTAGGAGTCCTTCTTCATCAATCTTCTTAGATCTGTGATTTGCCAAATTTCTAATTCAGGAGTTCTTCTATTTTGGTGCATGGCGGTGTGGATCTTCACGTGATCAGCAACACTGAGAAGCTTCTATTTGTTAAATCGTAAATCATGATTTCTCTCTTCTGTTATAGCTTTCTCTTTGGATGATTCTATATTACGATCGATCACTTTCTTTATATATCGCCTTTTGCTTTGAACATCTTCTGAAGAATCATAAATTATGATTTTTTATTTCTTTGACTTCATTCAATCGTAAAGCACGATTCTTAGCTTTTAGAAGTGTCGAATCGTCTTTCTCGTTCAATCATTTTTCTTATTATTTGTTGAGTTCATTTTGATGAAGATAAACACTTTGGTTCTCTTTTACTGATTTTCTTTAATATCTTCACATCATTATCTTGTTACTACCAAACTAGGGTCTAGTAGTATTAAGTTAAGGGTGATAAAATGGTATATTCTGTGACTGATCACATGCCTCATCCAACGCTTTCATTAGTAGTCGGTGATGCTTGGGTGACTTATTGATAAGCTCAAGTATTGATATCTATGTTGAGACTTTTTCAAGGTGTCATAGGAGATCATACTCCTAGCCTCTCTCGAGTGCTGGCTCTTTACTGGCTCTATGTGCTTTGTATTGCGTTCGGTTGTGGTGGCTGAGGTACTGGCACCGGGGATGGAGGTGGAGTAATCACATGAGGCGAGGGAGACAAGTTTTTTTCCCTTTCTTATGTTATTCTCTCCGATGGCTGAGCACCCATATTCTGCTTCTCCCCGGGGAAAGTACCGGGTACGCAGATTGTTGGTGCTCGGGTTATACGGCGATTCATCTTGATGAACTTTTTGGAATGATCATAGAGAATGAAGTGACGTTGGAAGCAGGGATACGCACTGGGGCTATGCCATTCCATGGGGGGAGGTATTGTGTGTAATCCTCTTCTTCCAGAAATGTGGAGATTAGTTCATCTTTCTTGGTTGACTCTTCATTCTGTCTATCTGTTTCGGTGGTTAGCTTGAATTGAGGTATTGCTTCAGGTCCTTGGTCGAATGTGTTGTCGACCTGTGTCAAATATTGAATGGGGGTTTCATCGTCTTCAGGCTTAGTATCATAGAGGGGCATTTGATCCGGAGCATCATCGACCTCTGGTAAGTTTTGAGTGAGGATACCACTATCTTCGGGTTCAGAGTCGTAGAGGGGCAATGTCAGTAGAGTTGGTTTAGGGTTTGGGGGAGTCAAGGATTCTGGCGGCAGTCTTTGAAGGTTGGGCCTCCGTGCCCTAAATGCTTGGACTCTGATCTGATTAAAGGTCAAATATAGAGGAGAATCCGAAGGTGTGATTCAAGTGATCAATAATGAGGGGTGCATACGGATGGCTAGAGGTCTTGGGGGTTCAATTGAGCCGGCTGGGGCACTGGGCAGATTGATGCTGGTAAGGATGAATGGGGAGTCGGCTAGGGAGATCCATTGTAGTAATGTGCGATACTGGTTCCTAGTTATGGTTAGGCATGGGGTTTATAATGATCCATAGGTTCTGTGAGGGTTGATTGTGATTGGGGTTGGAATTTTGGAGAGACTCCCAGTCAATTTGGTTTTGATCATTCATGTCATAGATCATGCCCTATAAAACTCAACAGTCTTCGAAGTTATGTCCTGCGAATTGATGAAATGGGCAAAACTTACTGTAGTTGAGATTTACGGGCCAGGGTCTTGGTCATTCTGGTGGGAATCAAATGAGGTTCTGGTTGCTAAGGAGGCAAAAGATGCTAGGGATGGTGTTGAGCAATGGAGGGTAATGTTCGCGTTTTGGTTGGTAAGGACCCCTGGTTTGCTGGTTGAAGTTCTAGGGCGGGGGTATGTTGTTATAATTCTGAGGGTTAGCTGGCCGATTTTGGGCTATATTATGATTCTGGTTCTGGTAGGTATTTTGGTTAGGGTATTAGTTCCAATTTTGATATTAGTTCTTGTTTTGATTAGGGTACCGCTGTTGATTCTGGTTCTGGTATTGATTTTGACCAGGATTCCTTGGTTGATAGTTTCTATTTTAGAGTTCTGTCGATTGATAACCATGTTGACTTGCTCAAAGCTGGAGGCTTTCTTATTGTTTTTTGCCTTCGAGTCACTGAAAGAGTCAACCTGCGATGCTATTATCGAAAAGGCAAAGTCTCCTCTCTTGATGTGTCATTGGATACAGTTAGCGTGCAAGTGAAGGGCATCGAAGTCTGGGCAATCACTTATAATAAGAGCGCTTTGAAGAGGATCTCTAACGTTATCTATGATGATGTAGATCGCATCCTTCTCTTTCATCTGGCTCCCGGTGCGGGCTGTAAGCTTCCTCCAACAATTTTTGAAGTCCGCGAAGTCCTCTTCGGGTTCTTGTTTAGTTGTCATTGGGTCACCAAGACTGACCGCTTCTTGTATCAGATGCTTATACTGGTTCAGGAATTGGTCGGTCAGATCTTCGGAGGTGTCGATCCTGTGGAGCTGTAATCTGACAAACCAATCGAGGGCTCTCCTTCCAACGATCTATGAAAGTAGTGGATTAGGAGCCCTTGGTTTTCACGAATGGGCTGACAGTCGTTACAGAATAATGCCAGATTGTGATTTGGGTTTTCGGTATCGTTGTAGTTACTGAACTTCGGCGGCTTGAATCCTGTAGGTAAGTTAAACTCGAGGTCCCGATAGAATTTGTCAAATCCGAACGATAATCCAGGACGCTCTCTCTTTATGACAGCCCAGATTTTAGCACCCCGAAACCTGTGTCGTCAGTGGGCTAGCACTAAGGCCGAACCCGAACGCATTACATAGCCTCACGTAGCACAACGAAAATAAAGTAGAACCATACTAACTAACCATCATAACAATATAATGGAACTAGTACTATCCACAAAAGCTCAAAACGACAGTTCTAATTCCATATGAACACCTATGGAAAGAGAACAGACGAGAGCCACCTATAAGGACCATTCCTTACCGAAACATGGTTCACCTAAAGGAATTAATTTATAATTATCATATAAAACAAGTATTCTTCACATCGTCTCAAAATACTACTCTCTCAACCTAAGGCCAACTATGTTTGGCATCGCACAAAGGAAATAGCACTCAGGGGAAAGTTCTTCTAGATCCGCACCAGGTGATAACTCAGGATCCTCCCTCTCCAAGATCTCTGTTCCAATGCCTTCACATGAACCTGTGACATTTAGTCGAGGAATGAGCTTCATCCAAGCTCAGTAGGGAAAAAATCATAGCATGTTTATATAACATCAACATATATCTTATGGCATAATGAAGCAAAAATTTTCAGAGTATATGCACAGTGTGATTATCATGACATGAAAGGCACATACAATGCTTGTTTGAAATTCATACACATGCTCTCATTTCATTCCAACATATGAAAAGAAAACTTAAAGTGCTTTACTTAAAATATTAGAATGAGGAACTATAGCCTCAAGCCCTTGATGGAATACCTACCATCGTCGCTCATATGAACCTTTTTCACATATATCCAAGGTCCCAAAAAAGGTGGACACTTGGCCGAACATAATTACCGTTATACGGTAGGAGTAACAAAGCACATAGCACAAAGGTGTACAGATTGTCCGCCGTACTGGTCAAGTATTCACAAAACCTTAAATCGTTGTGCATACATATAGCTTACCACCGTGTAAAGTAATAATTATAGTTTATATCAAATGTCAGAACGAAATGTGAAGGTCACACCCACATACATAGATCGGAATGAATCTCGAAAGATTTCATAACACTTGCACAATTCAGAAATATAATGATGCACATGGCTTTTTAATTTGAAGTTATAAACAAAATTTACAAGATTGAATCCAAATTTGCATCATGATATAACACACATGCTAATATAGTAAATACACATGATATCAAGTGTTCCCTACCTCAAAATCTTAACCCGCACGCGCTCAATCTGCGGTTTGGGCTTGCTCTTCATTACACAAGGTCAGGTCACCTAAACATATAAAATCCATGGTTCACACATTAGAACTATGGTAAACATACTCTAACAACTTTCCTAAAAAATCTCACAGTCCAAACTTAACAAAATCCAAAATCTGGCAATTTCGATCGATCGAATCCCTATTTCGACCGATCAAAACCCATTTTTGATCGATCGAATCTCATTTCGATCAGTCGAACTCCTCAAAGCATATATCATTTCTTAGTTCGATCGAACAATTCTGCCTTTTTGATCGAACGGACACAAATTCGATCGATCGAAAATAATTTTGATTGGTCGAATCCTCACAGAGCCAATTGACTACAACACATTTCGATTGAACGAATCCCAATTCAGTCGATCGAAATCACATAATTCGATCGATCGAAAATATTTCGATCGGTCGAATCCCTCAGAAGCTAAATGACAATCAACACAGTTCGATTGAACGAATTTTAATTCAATCGATCGAATTTTCTAATTTGATCGATAGAGGATATTCTGATCAGTGGAATCCTCTCAACAGACTTTTTCAAAATCTCTGTTCTATATGTTTCGATCGATTGAGTGTGTAATTCGATCGATCAAAACACACTTCGTTCGATCAAAATTTATTTCGATTGAACGAATTCCCTCAAACATCGAATTCTTCCTCCTTAAGCCCATTTTGATTGATCAAATTGAATTTCGATCGGTCGAAATGAACAGCTTTCATTTGTTCTTGGGTTTTCACACATGTTCTCTTTTCTTTCCCAATTCAGACCTCAATCCTTGTGATTTCTTGGTCTGAAATTGAATAAAAACTATCCTTAACAAAATTTCGCAACCTATCCTTAATTTCATACCTTGATTCTATCTGAATCCTCAATCCTTGCTTCAAAATCAGATTAGGGTTCCACCAAGCGAACAACGGCTATTCGTCGCTCAAAACCCTCAACTACTAGCTTCGAGGATGGATCGATCACGCATTTAGTTCACAGTCGACGCCCAAGATTCTCTATCTCTTCTTAACTTCAATGATCAGCAATAAGAAGGGTTTTGAATGCAAATTAAATGAGGGTATTTATTTCCCTTTTAACAAGCCATGGGTTTAGGTGTAACACAGCTACACCAAAGTTGGTGTACGTGCGTTCACTAACTCATAATCTAACCTACCTATACAAAATTCGATCCATCGGATTTGATCTATAGACATTACATAGACCATCAGCATGATCCTCAACGTATGGATCGTCAAGCACGCATACTGAGGCATACAATTCATAGGTCAGAACTCAGGGACATTACACTCTTATCTATGTAATCGTCGAAAATCTTGAGAGATCCTCTATTCTTACATTGGTGTCTTTCTTGGTAGTTTGGGGATGGGCTCTATCTTGCCGGTTATTAGTAATGAAGGTGTGCACAGTCTGCCTCGGTGGAGTCACGCTAGGGGACGGGGTGCTTGAAGTCGGAGACAGTCTTTCCTCCTGTCTTTGCTCTCACTCCTCTTGCTCCTATTGATCTCTGACAGTCTCGTATGCAGCAACCATGCCTCGGAGTAGTTCTTTTGCTTCCTTTCCTCCTAATTGCAACTTTTGGACACTAAGTTCCACAAGTTTTCGGGCCGTGAAATTCTGCCCAATGTTGCTTTCTCTCTGGTCATCATGATTACTGGTGGTCAGGGGAGTGAAGGGGTTCCCCTCGTTGCCGGCCATATTAATCTCAGGGTTGAATCGTAGGACGGGTCGACATTGTATATAGGGTTGTTGTGGTACCCTCATAATGGAGGATTACCACTACTGGTCAGGTTTATTCTATGTAACCTTGACATCTCTAACCCTTGATAGATGTTCATGCGCTCTCGGAGAGCCCTCGAGAGTGTGAGTGGGAACGAGAAAGTGATAAAGCGAGAAAATAATTAAAGCAAGAAAATAAAGTAGGAAAATAAAGCTAAACTAGACAAAAACTACTTTAGCATAAAGCGTCCCATTGTGATCGCCAGTCTGTTGGTACGCACTTTTTCTGGGTTCCTTTCAATTCCTGAAAGAAGTGGCCCAATTCGATCCTGTTGACTTTGGGTAGGGGCAATAGAATGGTAAACTATGAAATATTACATGTTGAAAGGAAAAGGCAAATATTAAATGAAGAATACCTGGATGATGCGATCGCCAGCTACATATATTTATTGACACTACAACATGTCACTAATCATGCACGAGGAGATACAGGCTTTCTCCTTTATTAAATGTCGGCCGACCGACTCTAGCAGCTATGAGTAGCTTGAGGTTTGTCTAATCTAACTTCCTACTCCTGCACTAAATTTAATTGGTTTGGTTTCCTAATCCTACTCTGATTTTAACTAGTTGGGTTTCCTAGCACTACTCTAAGTCTAACTAGTTTAGTTTCCTACTGCCACTTAGATTCTAATTAATTTGGTCTTCAAATGCTACTCTAATTCTAATTAGCTTAGTCTCCTAATGATACTCTCATTCTAACTATTTTAGTCTCCTAATGTTACTCTAATTCTAACTATTTTAGCCCCCTAATGTTACTCTAATAAAAAAAGAAAGGGGGGTTGTGGTCCGTTATTCTAAGGAGGATTAGCCCCATTCCTAGGTATCCTTCATAAGCTCTCTTGGGAAAATTGGGTGGCTAAGGCAATTTTTATAAGTATTACAAATTAAAGATTGAATTTAAATTAAGAATTAAGAATTTAAGGGTTAAAAATGAAGGATTTAAGGATTGGGGACTAAGATTTGATCTAAGAACTAAGAACTAAAGTGGAAAAACTAAGAATTAGAATTAAGAACTAGAACTAAAATTAAGAACTAGAATTAAAACTTAAGAACTAGAATGAAAGATTGAGAACTAGAACTAAGAACTTAAGAACTAAAACTAGAAACTAAGATCTAGAATTAGAAAATTAAAAACTAAGAACTAGAAAGAGATTATCTGAAGCTAAATGCTTCTTCCTCCTTCTAGTGCTGCAGAGAGAAACTAGAGCTTCCTGGGAGAGGCTTGAGCTCGAGAGAGGAGAGATTGCTATTGAATTGGTGTAAAAGTTGTGACGTAGGGGGGTCTTTTTATAGGTGTATGGGTAATTCCACGTGTAGGGCATGTGCGCAATAGGTGGATTGCACACATGACTTGAAGCACTCAATTGAATTTTGTGCATAGTGTAATGCGCTTATTTCACTTTGAGTCGATCACTGACTCGGGAGTGCTCGACTGAGCAGGTGTCCTATCTAGTGTGCTTTGGAACCAATTATGCGCATATGGCTATGTGTGGAATCCAATTCCGCGCGGGGAGGTATGAGCGAGATCGAGGAGTTCGGGTGGTTTTGGGAAGTAGAGTCCCAGTCCATATCTAGATTGATTCTGCGTGTGGTCTCACATGTGGAACCGATTCCACGTAGGAATGTATGCGCCAAATTGAGGGTTTTAGGCGGTGCACGAAAGTGGAGTTCTGGTCTATTTGGGATCAATTACACGCATCATGGCACGCGTGCAATCAATTCCGTGCATGGGTAATAACACGAAATTGGAGAAACTCCCGAGCCAGGTCGAGTCTGAGTTTTTAGGTTGATATTTCAATCCATACCTCGACTATATACTATGTATATAGTATATAGTCCCCGTATTTAGGGTTTTAAGAATTTTGGAGAAAGTCAGTCCTTTTTCAGAGATCGTGGGTAAGGTCAAAAGTTGACCAAATAGGATGTATACTCCGAGAGGATAAAATTGGGGTGTCTACACTTATATCCCCTATTTTTTCTTACACTTTTCATGTTTGAGACAGTTATCTTTGGCCATTGCATCATCACTTTTATCTTGTCAAATATATGTGAAAGTTGTGAATTTGTATAAACAAGGTTGATGAGTGTTTGTTGCTTTGGAGACATATGTGTACGATGTTTGTTGTTTACTAGTCACTTGAGATTCAATGCATTGTAGGATTATCCTCTCTGATTTGATGTGCATGATTGATGATTCTTTGAAATTTATGATTGTGATGATGACCTACTTGATTTGATTTCATTTTTGCAAATTCTGAAATTAATTTTGAAAGGGTTGAATGTGGAATATTTGATCTTAGACGGTAAATGAATGGGAGAATGAGAGTATTGTTCTATCTACTCTGGTGTAGTTGTGTGGCATTGGTTTTAAAGCTTGATCACCGTCTCATTTTTTAGAGTGTTATTAAAAAAAAAAAAAAATTAATTGTGTTCTTGTTGGATTTTTTTTCTTTTATGGAGAGCCTATGAATTTCTTTTTCATATTCTTTTTCTAAGACCTTCAGGTTTGTCCCCTTGTCACCTTATAATAAAAAGGGGGAGAATGTATTTGTGTGGCTTGTTTTGTTTTGTGGCTATTAAATGCTCTTTAATGATTAACCTTATCTCTCAAGTAATGATGATGTAATGATCGACCCCTTTAGAGCTGTATCGTCTCTATTTTTGTCTCTTCTAGATTTGAGATCTCTTGTCTTTAGTGCTTTAGATTATAGGTTGAAGATGCTAAAAAGTTTTTTGCCCACATCATCGGGTGTTTATTTGGCTTAGGTTTAGTGTGACAGCCTGAATTTTCTCCACACAGATTTTCTGAGATATATATATATATATATATATATATATATATATATATATATATATTTAACTTTAAACCAAATAGGAAAACCCGAACCGTTGGGTTGTACAGATCACAATCGGAATTACATAGTACTTGACGTACATTCACACATATTGCGGAAATCAAGTAGTTATAGAATAACGGGTAGAAATATATATTTCATTTCTATACAGACACACGACTGGAAGAACTAAAATAAACCACCGGTGATGACTAACCTTCACTTAAACAGTGGTATAGAAATATGTAATATCCCCAAATTTTGGGCAAATACGTAAGTCAAAAGGATGTGTGAATGATTGCAGTGTGTGTGCTTCACAAGGGAACCCATGAAATTTTGTACACACTTTGGTGTGTATGTGTCTCACACCAAATGAATAAGTGGATATGTGTAACAAACAACATTAGTGTTTGTATTTTACATGTAAGAAAAGTGATTGCTTACATGTAAAATCCAATTGTGAGTTTTCTAACTTGTTTGTTTTGAGAGAAAAGGAGAAAGGTTTGAAGAGAAGAGAGAAGGATTGCATGAATCCTTGTGTAAAGATCCACTAGATCATAGTGAATCTTATGCAAACTCATGTGTGAAGGATTGCCATACGATTGTGCTGGAGTCGTGATAATCGTAGAGCTTGGAGAGATCTATGAGTGAACCGTTGAGTTAAAGGTGAGAATTCGACACTCTAATGTGTGAATTGTGTTAATAAAAGTATTTTAATATGATGTGTGAGAAGTGTGGAAAAATTTAGGAAACAAAAGTGAGAAGATCGAGTTGAGAAAAAACTCAAATTTGAAAGAACTCTGCTTCTCGCGCGCCCGAGCTCCAGAGCTCGCTTGCACGAGAAGCCTTCAGTAAAGCATAAGTGCCTGAGAGGCTCTGAGACTCGCTCGTGTGAGGGCTTAAGTGAACAAAAGGCTCGCTCGCGCGAGGCCTCACGTGGAGCTCGATGGCTAAAATCCGATGTCGCCCTTGAGGTCTGGGCCTCGCGTAGCTTGAACTTCAGGCTCGCATGCAGAGCTCAGGCTCGATAGACCAATTTGTTTGGACTCTTTTTGCATGAATTCTTTGAAATTATGTTTTCTTAAGCAATTCTTAAGGGGTATTTGGACATTTTTGAATGTAAGACTAAAGCATTGAGCCTATGTGTAAGTGCTCAAGAGAGCAATGTGTGGAATGTGATAAGCGTGACTTGAGGTAGGGGAAATGTATGATCATTTTAATTAAGTGTGCTTCGTATAAGTTAAGTAATGTGATGTGAAAAGCCATAAGAATTTTGTGAAAAAAAAGTATGTGATATAGTATTATTTCAACCAAGTTTTGTGATGTGATAAGTCATGATATGAAATTATTTAATTCAAACAAGTTTTGAATAGAATATATGTGATGTGAAAGAAGCAAATGTGATGTGTCAACTGTGAAATGTGAGAATTCTAAAACTATGTAAGAATGTTAGTTTTCCAAAAATAGTATAATGTATCACAATACACGGTGTGAAACTATAAGTTAGAAAGTGCACATTCATTTAAGGTTTAATATAATGAATCCATTGTGCTCCGGTACGGCAAGATATCCGTTCAATTCTCTTACCGGCCAATGGTAATATTTATTTAGCACAAGCATCCCTCCTAACACAAGGGCTTGGGCTTATGTGTAAATGGTTCATTGAATGACAATGGTAGGATTCCCATCGGTATTATATGCATCTTCTAATGCTATAATTGCTTAGAAAAGTATTTAAGTTAATACTTTAAGTTATGACAAATATTTTCAAAACTAATTATGTGATTCCAGCATGTGTGCGATTAAATTTTGCATATGGAATTCAATTGAGATAAATGTGGAATGTGCCTATGAAAATCAGTTATGTGATATTATGCTTGAGATATGATATTGAATGCTACTAATGTTTTCCCCTATTGAGCTTCGATGTTAACTCACCATTCGACTACGTCACAGGTTAGGACTTAGAGAAGGATCTGGATATTGAAAGTGATCCAGAATACGAACCAGAAGAGTAGATTGAGCCTCTACCGGAGGAGTACTTTCCTAAATAGATTGAGTGGGTGTTTGAGTAGTCAAGAGTTATATTTTGTTTGGCTTGGAACGTCCAGCCATTTTTGAGTTATACTAAGTCATGTAATATAATTCTTTTGGATATTATTTTGTAAACTATTGGTTGGTGACAGATATCTATCATCGATGGTTCATTTCGATTCATCCCTTCCTGCATTTGGAATGAAATTTAGAACCGTTATTTTGATCAGGTTACATTTAGAAATGTATTTTCTTTTGAAGCTTAGAATGAATCTATCTGTTTAAAGGAGATATCTATATGAGATCTGTTTATATGGATGTGCCAAGTATTCGTGTAAGCATGGGATCGTCCTAATGGGTGATTTGATGGTCCGAGTTTCGGGGTGTCGAAATCCAGCTGTCACAGTTGGTATCAGAGCGAGCTTAGGCTCTAGATTCTATGAGGATCAACTGTGTCATATTTGGCATAGTTGGTATCACAACTTCATTATTTTGCGATTCTGATAGAGTTAGAAGTGAGTTGTAGTGTGTGTTGTGTAGTGTGTTTAGAACTTTCTATTAGTGAAACTTTTATTTCATGTTAATCGAACAAGATGCCTCCTAGGGGTAGAGGATGACGAAGAGGTGGTCGTGCCCGAACCACAAGGAGTAGTGAGAGATTGGATACTGGTATGGAGGATGTGAGGAATGAGGACATGGCTACGGGTTCGAATAGGAATCCGGTTAGAGAGAGATCTTCCCGAACATGGAGATCAAGGCAGAGAAAGGTTGGGAATAGAAAGGATGGCACAATGCATAGAGATTGTGGCTAATGCCATGACGCAACAGACGAAATTGATTGCGTCTAATAATGCCAATGATCACCAATAGACACCACCTCAACCACCACCTCAGCCACAAGTACAACCATTAGCATTTGTGGAATTTAGAAGAATACATCCTCCCAGTTTCTCAGGACAAGCTGAACCAATAGAGGCAGAGAACTGGATCAAGGAAGTAGAAAAGATCTTCAGTGTGCTTCCATGCACTGAGGATGAGAAAGTAAGATAGGCGACATTTAAATTAGAAGGGGAAGCAGGCCCATGGTGGACATCGGTATCGAGAACAAGAGAACAGGTTACACTAGGTATACCATGGACGTGGGAAGAGTTCCTAGAGGAATTCAATAAGGAATATTTCCCTAAACAGGTAAGGGATTAGATGGAGGTCAAGTTTATAAACCTAGAGCAAGGAAAAATGTCCGTGCGAGAGTACGGAGTAGAGTTTATAAGATTGTCGAGGTTTACATTGGAACATATAGCCTTGGATAGGATGAAAGTAAAGAAATTTCAATGGGGATTGAGACCGAACATCTGAGACCGAGTTTCAATGCTTCAATTGGAAACATATGGGAAGTTACGAGCAAGGCATTAGTGGCAGAGGAAGATATAGATAAGATGTACAAACGAAGGGATCAACATAACAAAGGTAAAGCAAGTCAAGGGAAGTTTGGAAGTTCAGATTCGATGAATAAAAAGTCGAGGTACATGGCACCAACACCTACACAATTTACTCAAGGAAATTACACTAGGCCGTTTGTGCCTACGCTTACTAGGTCATTTCGTCCTTTTAGCCCTACTCATACCACCGGAGGATCAATTGCTCAAGGAATTTTGAGAGCAGCATCATCTACACCGCAGGACAAGTGTGCACGTTGTGGTAAACCACATAAGACCACAGATTGTAGAAGAGGCATAGTGGCATGCTTTAAATATGGAAAAATAGGGCACATGATAAGGGATTGCCCAATGTTAAAGAGCGAGGGAAGAGTAACTGTTGTAGGACCGCAAAGGCCTACGCGACAATCACGACCTACAGTGCAAGGCCGAGCGTATGCAGTCACAGCTAAGGATTCCAACACAAGCAATGACATAATCCAAGGTATAAAGAATTTAATTAAAGTCAATTGAGATTCTTACTAAAATTTTAGATGAAGAAGGTGCATAAATAGAAAAGTAGAATTTTTTATTTTAATTTCTACATTGACTTTTATGTTTCTTTTGTTGTGTAATTAAATTCGTAGTATGTGTATAACGTAGGTACATTACAAATGTGTAGAAAAGACGACTATTTTTGTTATGAAGCCCGAGTTCTGATAGACCCAAGGTCTATACATTCATTTGTGACACCTGAATTCACGATAAAGGTGAAGGTCATTCCTAAACCTTTAGACTTCATGTTGGACATTTCGGTCCCAACAGGGAATTCAGTTAAAATCGATACAGTGTGTCGATCAGTGATGGTAAACATAGGGGAGGTGGAGATCACGAGTTGATGACCAACTTGATATTGTTGGATATGCAAGGATTCGATGTAATCATTGGCATGGATTGGTTATCCACCCATAATGCAAATGTCAATTACCGGAGAAATATAGTTACATTTCACCCAGATGAGGGTAGATCATTCAAATTTTTTAGCATGCGATCGACTTTTGTACCGCTCATTTCTGCGATCTGTGCGAAGAAAATGATGAGAAATGGGTGTAGTGGATATCTAGCATTTTTGTAAATTAACAATTAAGAATCGATATCCTCTGCCAAGAATCGACGAACTATTTGATCAGTTACAAGGGGCAAAATTCTTTTCTAAGATAGATTTGAGATCGGGTTATCACCAGCTAAAGGTGAAAGTCGAGGATGTTCAGAAGATGGCATTCAGAACTAGGTATGGACATTATGAATTCCTTGTGATGCCTTTCAGTTTAACCAACGCTCCAGCTTCATTTATGGATCTCATGAATAGAGTATTCAAGTCACATTTGGATATGTGTGTTGTGGTGTTCGTAGACGATATTCTTATATACTCAAAGTCCCAAGAGGAACAGGAGCAACATTTGAGGATTGCTTTGCAGACATTACGTGAACACCAGTTATATGCTAAATAAACTCAGTAAGTATGAGTTTTTGGCTTGAAGAAGTAAGCTTTTTGGGACATGTGGTCTCAGAAACCAATGTCACTGTGGATCCTGCAAAGACCGAGGCAACAGTGAATTGGGAACAACCACAGACTGTGACAGAGATTCGCAATTTCCTTGGTCAAGATGGATACTACAGGAGGTTTGTGGAAGGGTTTTCGAAGATCTAATGGCCACTCACGAAGCTTATATAGAAAGACGTTAAATTTCAGTGAACGGATGAATGTGAAAAGAGTTTCCAAGAACTCAAGAAGAGATTGACATCAGCACCAGTGTTAGCCATTCCATCTGGGAGGGGAGGTTTTACTATGTATAACGATGCATCGTACAATGGCTTAGGTTGTGTGCTCAATCAAAATAGGAAGATTATTGCCTATGGATCTAGACAACTTAAGGATCATGAAAAAAACTATCTGATGCATAACCTTGATTTAGCAATTGTGATATTTGCACTGAAGATAAGGAGGCATTATCTATATGGAGAAACCATTAACATATTCACAGACCACAAGAGTCTCAAGTATTTGTCCACATAGAGAGGCCTAAATATGAGACAGAGAAGGTGGATAGAATTTCTTAAAGACTATAATTACTCCATACAATACCATCCAGGCAAGGCAAATGTAGTTGCAGATGCTTTGAGTTAGAAGACTTCGGCTCAATTGTCGAATCTTATTTTGGGACTCCACCGCTGGAAGCTGTTAGAGGACATATCATTGTATGATACGAGGATTGAGGAGAAGGCTTCAGGGGCTTTCTTAGCAAATGTTATGATCAGACCAGTGATTTTTGATCGCATATATGAGCTTCAGATGAAAGATGATGAGTTGTTAAAAATTCGGCAAGGTGTGAAAGATGGTGCTAGTTCATATTTTTCTATCAAGAGTGATGGATCACTGTTATTTAGAGGGCTTTTATGTGTGCCTACCGATGTCGATATGCGTCGTACCATTTTAGAATAGGCCTATAAGTGAAACTACGTAATCCATCCGGGTGGTACAAAGATGTATCAAGATCTGAAGAAAAGTTTTTGGTAGAGAGGTTTGAAGAAAGATGTAGCAGAGTAAGTCTCAAAATATTTGCTTTGTCAGCAGGTGAAGGTGGATCACAGGCATCCATCTGAATTATTACAACCGTTGTCGATACCCGAGTGGAAGTGGGAATCTATTTCAATGGACTTTATATTAGGATTACCACAGACGGTGAGGAAACATAATGCAATATGGGTGATCGTTGACATATTAATTAAATCGGTCTTTCTTGCCCTATAACACCACGTATATTGCAAGTAGACTGGTAGATATGTATATGAGGGAGATTGTTCGGTTACACGCTATTCCAGTAAGCATCGTTTCCCATCAAGATCTGTTGTATACTTCACAATTTTGGCAGAAATTTTAAGAAGGTATGAGCACTAGACTAGATTTGACTTCAGCGTTTCATCCACAGACATATGGTCAGACTGAATGAGTAAATAAGATCATAGAGGATATGCAAAGGGCTTGTATGCTAGATTTTCAAAGCTCATGGGATCAACACTTACCATTGATCGAGTTCGCATACACCAATAGCTATCAGACGAGTATAGGTATGGCACCATATGAAACTTTGTATGGTGGACGGTGTAGATCTCCAATTAATTGGAAAGAAATAAGAGAGAAATTTATTTTGGGGCCAGAGATTCTGGAGAGTACCCACTGAAGCGGTACATGTGATTAGAGAGAGATTAAGGGCCACACAGAGTAGACAGAAGAGTTATACTGACCTTAAGAGGACAAACATGAAATTTCAGGTAAAAGTTAAGGTTTTGTTGTAATGAATTGCACAGTTATATATATATATATCTAAATAGCTGTCAGTATCGGTGTTAATACAAAGTATTTCTTTCAGACTAGAGATAATGTCTTCATTAAGATTTCACCGACTAAGGGTGTTATGCATTTTGAAAAGCGTGGCAAGTTGAGTCCTCGATACGTTAGACCTTTTGAGGTTTTGGGACATGTTAGAGAGGTTGCTTACCGAGTTGCACTCCCACCGTAACTCTCAAGCATGCACGATGTATTTTATGTCTCAATGCTGAGACGATATGTAAAGGATCCAACTCACATATTGGATTACCAACCGATAGAATACAGGAGGACTTGATGGTCAAGGAAGAACCAGTACAGATTCTTGATCAGAAGGAACAAGTATTACGCATAAAGAGAATTCCATTGGTGCTCATTTGGTGGCAGAACCATTTACCAGAGGAAGCCATGTGGGAACGTGAGTCGAATGTGCATAATGCTTATCCGAATTTGTTTACATGAGTTTTGTGTAGTTATGCATAATTTTGAACAAGTGTTATGAATGTAATGTTGAATTATGATTTTTCTTGATTGACTGTGTAAGGATTGGTAAACGTTAAAATCATTACAGACTGGTAACAAATTGGACACAAAATGATGTCTCAAATAAGGAAGAATTAAAGGGAAAAAGAAAAAGAATCGAAAAATATAGAGAAAATACTACATAATAGAAGTACTATGGTTCTCGCGCGCCCAAGCTTTAGTGCTTGCTCGTGCAAGGCACTCAGACAAAGGAAACAGGTAGGGAAGTTTGACTCCCTGAGAGCTTACTGAGTCTCGCTCGCGCGAGGCTTAAGTGAACTTAAAGCTCGCTTGTGCAAGCCACTCATAAATGAAAAAAAAAATATATACAATAATAAAAAGAAATTGAGTTCCAGTGGATGACTGACACTCGCGTGCCTGAGCTGCCTTAAGTCACACGTGTGAGGAATAGACTATAAAAGGGTTTTAACCCTTCTCGACGGCATTTTACATCAAATCTTGAGAGGGAGAGATCTAGGGTTTGAGTTTTTCACGGTGGAGCTTTGCATAAGTGATTCATCAGATTTCTTCACGATTCAATTGGATTTTCTTGCTCACAAGGTAATCTAGAATCACTTTTCAAGCTCCATTTTCATTTATTTTGGATTACAAGCCCTAGAATGGCTTCTAAGTGCCCAAATCGCAAACCTAGGAAGAAAATGGCGGTGACACCACCTAGTTCGCGCAAAAGGAATGCTCCACTGCCAATTCCTTTGACCGAACCTGCCCCATGGTGGGAAGATAAAGTCTTTGAACTTGAATGGTCGATTCACAAAGATATTTTTGAGGATCAACCGTCCACCCAATGGATGTTAGACTATATTAAGACGAATGATTTGAAACCACTGTTAGCGCCTTTTCATGCACGCTATTACCCCCGTTTGGTGAAATTGTTTTACCAAACTTTTAAAATGGATGATACCCAAACCAAATTGATTTGCGAGAATGACGAAAGAAAATTTATTTTTGATGACGAGGATATTTCCAATGCTATGGGATGCACGCTGAAATACGTGGATGATGGAGCTTTAAAATCCCCAATCCGAGGAACTGTAGAATTTAAGGATATTGTGACCAATATGACTCGAGGGGTGATTGGCACGGGAAAGTCGATGACACGGACCCAGTTACCATAATATATGTGGCCTTTAGATATCATTTTTAGGAAAATTTATTTCCCTTAGGCCATGAACAGGAGAGAAGGGAACCTTTCCTACAAGCAATCTATGCGGCTCATTAGGGTAGGTGGTTTAGTGCGCCTATTCTGGTGAGAAAAGCGATTAAACATGCTTATGAGCGAAATAGACTAGGTGCTATCCCCACACCTATAAACCGGTTACCCTACGCCCGGTTAATCTCATGGTTGTTTGAGTTGCATGATGGGGTTGATGGTTATGAAATCCCTCCTTATGAGCCTATACTCACGGATAATACCAAAACCTATCGAGCCAAGGATTTAACCTAAAGCCTGCACAACCTTTAGAACAATGTTAAAAGGAAAAGAGAGAGAGAGAGAGATAGCACAATAGGCGGCATAGCAACAACCCCCTCAACCCGGAACAGTCCCACACCCAATTTCCCAAACCAGTGTACCACCTCCAATCCATACTAGTATGAGTAGTCAAGATGAAATACTTCGTGAAATACTCCAGCAGAACCGGAAAATAAGGCTGCATCAGTGGTTTCAGGGGGCCATTAGCATAGACTTGATGCGCCATGCCTATCCGCAGACTTTCAGGGAGCACCTTACCACAATGCGAAATACGGTTTTTGGTGCTTCCAGCTCTGGCGCGGCTGCTAGCGCTGGTGATGCTGAGGCTGATGATGACGATGGCGATAAGGCCGATGATGGTGATGAGATCGAGGAGGAGTCAAGTTCTGGAGATGAGGAGTCTGATCAGGGTGGAGATGATGAGAGTTAGCCACTGTTGGTGATCATGGAGAACATTTTGTGATATTTTCATTTTTTAAAATATACAGGGAGAAATTAATTGTAAACTTTTGATGTGTAAACTCTGAAACTATGGTGACATGGTTGTCACATGGATACTTGTT
This sequence comes from Chloranthus sessilifolius, assembly GCA_021018995.1. Lineage (NCBI taxonomy): Eukaryota > Viridiplantae > Streptophyta > Magnoliopsida > Chloranthales > Chloranthaceae > Chloranthus > Chloranthus sessilifolius. Next base: position 146,729,578 of record CM037584.1, on the reverse strand, counting down.
TAAATTTTTTGTGGTGTGAATGGTATTTATATTATGTGAATAGTTTAATATTTCAATGTGAATGGTTACTTAGTTGTGAATGGATTACTTAGTATTCAAATGATTTAGTATTTCAGCCTAGTGTGTTTGATTATTACGTCTTGGAAGTTCCTCTGCGAAGTAATTGTGGATGGTTCTGGTTTAAATTTTCACGACATGTTAATTTAATGTGCTAGGAATGGTTATGGTCTTATGTGCTTAGAATTATAGTTTCCTATAATGGAAGTTTTGATTTGTTGTTGTGTGGTATTGTGGATACCGCAATTGGTAAATTTTGTGCGGGATGCAGATTCTATGTCAATTTAATGACATATCTGGGTTGACACAACTTGTGGTTGATACATTGTAGTACATTTAGACTGCAGGTTTTATTATGAGTTTCTTTGCCTACATGGAAAATAGAATGTACTTATCATATGTGTGAACGTGTATAGGACACAGTGTGTGGCTGTGTCAAGTTGATAGATGTGGATAATAACGGTGTCATATATTATGTATATGTTTTCATTTATACGTACATAGGTGCCACATACATGTGTGCTGTAAATTGTATCCTTGCAGGTAGTTAGTGTATACTTCTGCCGAAAGTGGGCGTTAGTTTGCTATTATGTGTACGCTTACAGTCTCATGTGTGTGGGTTTGTTAGTGTGACTTAGGTCAATTTTCGAGGATGAAAATTTTATAAGATGAGATAAATGTAATATCCTCAAATTTTGGGCAAATACGTAAGTCAAAAGGATGTGTGAATGATTGCGGTGTGTGTGCTTCACAAGGGAACCCATGAAATTTTGTACACACTTTGGTGTGTATGTGTCTCACACCAAATGAACAAGTGGATATGTGTAACAAACATCTTTAGTGTTTGTGTTTTACACAGTGGCGTAGCCACATATAAGGGTGTGGGGGCTCAAGCCCCCATTTCACTCTAGAGTTTCTATGGAATATGGTTCTTATACAACCTTTGTTTGTATATAATCTCCCAAACTATGATGTAGAAGCCCCCAAATCGATCGTAAAATAAGTACTAACATTATATTTATCACTTGTAGCCCCCACCAACAAAAAATCTATAATCTCCCAAACTATGATGGAGAAGCCCCCAAATCGATCGTAAAATAACTACTAACATTATATTTATCATTTGTAGCCCCCACCAACAAAAAATCCTGGCTACGCCAGTGGTTTTTTACATGTAAGTAAAGTGATTGCTTGGGTGTGAGGGATAACCCACGCATGAAACCCAATTATGGGTTTGCTAACTTGTTTGTTTTGAGAGAAAAGGAAGAAAGGTTTGATGTGAAGAGAGAAGGATTGCTTCATTCCTTGTGTTAAGAACCACTAGATCATAGTGAATCTTATGCAAACTTGCGTGTGAAGGATTGCCATACAATTGTGTTGGAGTCGTGGTGATTGTGGAGCTTGGAGAGATCAAAGTGGGTTTTTGAAACCCATTTACTTGCAAGGAAGGAAGACGATCCGATCTACGAGTGAACCGTTGAGTTAAAGGTGAGAAATCGACACTCTAATGTATGAATTGTGTTAATAATGTGTTTTAATATGATGTGTGAGAAGTGTGAAAGAAATTAGGGAACAAAACTGAGAAGATCGAGTTGAGAAAAAACTCAGATCTGAAAGAACTCTGCTTCTCGTGCGCCTGAGCTCTAGAGCTCGCTCGCGCGAGAAGCCTTCTGTAAAGCATAAATGCCTGAGAGACTCTGAGACTCGCTCGTGCGAGGGCTTAAATGAGAAAAAGGCTTGCTCGCGCGAGGCCTCACGTGAGTAGCTCCAGTAAGCTAAAATCCAGTCGGTCGCCCGATGTCCAAGTCTCGCGTAACTAGCTTCAGAGCTCGCGTGCCTGAGCTCCAGGGCTCGCTCGTACGAGAAGCACAATCAAATTTGTTTGGACTCTTTTTGCATGAATTCTTTGATATTATGTATCTTAGGCTTTCTAAGGCAATTCCAAAGGGGTATTTGGATATTTTTGAATATAGGACTAAAGCATTGAGCTTATGTGTAACTGCTCAAAAGATCAATGTGTGGAATGTGATAAGCGTGACTTGAGGTAGGGAAAACGTACGATCATTTCAATTAATTGTGCTTCGTATAAGTGAAGTAATGTGATGTGATAAGCCATAAGAGTTATGTGAAAAATAAGCATGTGATATAGTATTGTTTCAAACAAGTTTTATGATGTGATAAGTCATGATATGAAATTCTTTAATTCAAACAAGTTTTGAATAGAATATATGTGATGTGAAAGAAGAAAATGTGATGTGTTAACTGTGAAATGTGAGAATTCTAAAAATGTGTAAGAATATTAGTTTTCCAAAAATAGTTTAATGTATCACAATACACGGTGTGAAACTATAAGTTAGAAGGTGCACATTCATTTAAGATTTAGTATAACAAATCCATTGTGCTCCGGTACGGCGGGATATTCATTCATTGTGCTCCGATACGGCGGGATATCTATTCAATTCTCTTACCGGCCAACGGTAATATTTATTTGGCACAAACATCCCTCCTAACGCAAAGGCTTGGGCTTATGTGTAAATGATTCATTAAATGATGATGGTAGGATTCCCGTCGGTATTATATGCGTCTTCTAATGCTATAATTGCTTAGAAAAGTATTTAAGTTAATGCTTTAAGTTATGAAAAATATTTTCAAAATAAAGTATGTGATTCAAGCATGTGTGTGATTAAATTTTGCATATAGAATTCAATTGAGATAAATGCGGAATGTGCCTATGAAAATCAGTTATATGACATTATGCTTGAGATATGATATTGAATGCTACTAGTATTTTCCCCTATTGAGCTTCTATGTTAGCTTACCCTTCGACTATACGTTACAGGTTAGGACTTAGAGAAGGACCTGGGTATTGAAAGTGATCTAGAATACGAACCTGAAGAGGAGATTGAGCCCCTATCGGAGTTCTTTCCTAAATAGATTGAGTGGGTGTTTGAGCAGTCAGGACTTATATTTTGTTTGGCTTGGTACGTCCAACCATTTTTGAGTTATGCTAAGTCATGTAATATAATTCTTTTGGATATTATTTTGTGAACCATTGGTTGGTGATAGATGTCTATCACCGATGGTTCATTTCGGTTATTCCCTTCATGCATTTGGCATGAAATTTAGAATCGTTATTTTGATCAGGCTACATTAAGAAATGTATTTTCTTTTGAAGCTTAGAATAAATCTATCTGTTTAAAGGAGATATCTATGTGAAATTTGTTTATGTGGATGTGCCAAGTGTTCGTGTAAGCGTGGGATTACCCTAACGGGTGATCTGATGGTCTGGATTTTGGGGTGCCAAAATCCGGTCTGTCACAAAATATGTACAAAAACTGAAACTCTATAACATACCAAGCTCAAATCTCAGATGTTACTGTACCAAATCTAATTGAGCTTCTTTCTCCAGTAGGTAACTTGGATCCTCCTCAAGTCAAAGATCCTAGTCAATACTTACACCTGTGACGTATAGTCAGGGCGAGTTAACAGCCTAAGCTCAGTAGAAGAATCTCAAATTCAATTGACATCTTATCATATCATTGAATAGATTAAATGAAAGAAGTAAAAACGGAATTGAGCAGATATTCAAGGATCGAAACAAATATGAAAACATAGTGGATATTCAATTTGAAAAAAAAGTAGAAATACAATGAGGAAGGCAAAGACAATCCCTTGTCAGAACAAAGTCCCAAGTATCCTTAAATCAAAACAGTTCGAAGTCCCACATATCTTCTAATTCCTCAAATTCCAAATTCACTTCTTTAACTGCGATCACTTCTTCTTGTGCGTTCATATCTTCCACTATGTTTCAGTGTATACGGAAAAACCGTTGTACCGGTCCAGCCAGTGTACAGTCACTCAGTTGGTGTCTAGTCAGTTTATGTAGTATCCAGTATGTACGAGAAAATCCGCCATACCGGTCTAATATGCATGCAGTGTATAGTGTGTACGGATAAGCCACCATACCGGTCCAGTCAGTGTATGCAGTATACAGTATGTATGAAAAAACCAGCCGTATCGGTTCAGTATGCATGCAGTGTACAGTCGCGCAGTCAATATCCAGTCTACCAATATCAGAGTTAATGTCAAATCATTCGATATCCAAATGCAACTGACATTTCAGAGATCTCAATGTTAACAATTTAAAGATTGTCAACTTCCAATATTTCTACAAAAAGGGTTTTATACTTAACATGATTCAATTTCTCAAATGCAATCAATCTTACAAATTTGATTTCAAATCACAATTATCACTTTTCAGTCTAAATATTCAAATACAGTCAAATCAATAAGTTCTGAATTCATTGCTAAGATTACAATTTATTTCAAACAGATATCACGTCAAATTAGATTCAAGGCATCAATTTCAAAGAGTTCTAATAACTTCATTCGATCCTACAATGACATCTATGAAATCAATTCGAAAATGCAATGAGTAATGAGTTTCCCCTACCCTAAATTCGAAGCCGTTCAAAGCAATTCAAAGGACCTCATATACGGTCTCCCATTCTTAACCTAGATCATATTAAGACCATACTACGTGTCAATGGTGGGGAAAAACAAATTTGCTCAAAGTTTTCCAAAGTTTTTCCAAGGAAAACTGAACCAACCAAAATAGAAAAAATCAATCGATCGATTTCCAAAGCAGAGAAATTCGATTGATCAATTTCTTAGAATATATATTTTGCAATCCCTATTTTATAAAATTCGATTGCTCGATTTCAAAATCGATCGATCAATTTCAAATTCGAGCGATCGATTTTAATTCGATCGATCGAATCCTTCAAAATTCCTAATTCGATCAATCGATTTACAAAATCGATCGATCAATTCCTTCAAAAATCTTTACATATCTCTGTCTTGTCAAAATCGATCGATCATTTCAGAAATCGATCGTTCAATTTTGACAAATTCTATAATCCTCGGGCTTCTTCTTCTTGGGCTCCGAATCATTCAAAACCCGTTCCACTCACTCTAATTCACTCACAAATGAAACTTAAACTAAATCCATACTTTTAAATCATGATTCTTACCTCGATCTATGAGCACGCAACGTCAATGTGTGAGATTGATGTGAAACCCACATGTGAAACCCTCTTGCTTCTTCGATGGTTCGATCTCTTCTCTCTGATCGTAACGGCATCAAATTTGAAGATCAAATCCTTCAAACGCACCTGATGAACAACGAAGAAGACAAGGGGAATGGAGCTTCTTCTCTCTTAGCCCTTCTCTTTTTCCCTCCTTTTCTTCTCTCTTCTTTTGCAACCGAATGAAACTTCCTTGAGAAGTTTCATTTATAACTAAGGGAGTCAGTTCCGTGTGAAACTCGCACACCCAAAATGGCATATTAGTTTGTTTCGGTGTTAAGCTCATACACCTAAACAAGTTGTTAACTATTATACAACTAAACTTTTGGTTCGATGTGGGGCCAGCACACCCAAACCATTATCCACTGAATTCGGTGTTAAGCAAATACACCACAATTGTGTATAAGCTTTGGTCCAAAAATCCCAGACGAAGTCCAAATGAGCCCAAGATGATTTTATCTAGACAATTCAAAGCGGTGACGCATTTCTCCATGGACAAGCACCTAATCAGGACCTAGGGTTTTAAAAAAAATTTGGGATGTCACATTCTTCTCACCTTAAAGAATTTTCATCCTCTAAAATTTATGTGTTATATTCGAAAAGGTACGAGTACAATTCAACATCCCCAAAATTAGGGTCATTACATTCACCCCTCCTTTAGAAATTTTTATCCTCGAAAATTTATCCTGTTACTTTTGGTGGTTATCTCAGTAATTGGTTGCTACCAACCGCCTGCAAAAGATCGGCTCAACATTTAAACCCTTATCATAAAGAAATCTTAACCATTAATCTACAAGCCCAACCACTATCACCACAAAAGTATAGGGTTCATTGAAATTTACACCAAAGATGTCCATTTTCTCATGGAGCTCATACAAAATACTGGAGACACTGAGTATCTACAAGGTGTAAACCCATCTCTTGGTTTGTGACCTACTCGTTGTTTGGGCATCACTGGGGGTTAAGAGGCTTCTGAGTAGCTGCTAAAGTTGTTCTTTCCTTTCCTTTCTCTTGACAGTCTTTTACCTGATGTCCCATTTGACCACACCTAAGGCATGCGCCAGTGGACTACCAACATTCCGTCGTCTTATGTCATCCTCCACACCTTGCGTAGGGCTCAATCAGTGCGGATGATGTGGTGTGTGACCTCTGAGACGTAGACATGGGTCGTCTTGAGTAGGCAGTCTGAGCAGGCTGGATAGGTGCTGACATTAGGGGTATCGGTTCCTTGCTTGTCTGTTCAAAAGCACAAGCTCGTGTTTGACTTGTCCCATCTCTTTGGTTCTGCTCTTTTCTTTGGTACTTCTTTTCAATGTCTTCCTTGGCGATAAGGGCCTTGGCCATTACCGCTGCATCTGTTCCTAGCTCAAACAGTGTGACCCTCTATGAGATGTCAGGCCGTACACTGCATTGAAGCTTCTTGGCCTTCATCAACTCTGTGGCCACATGCTAAGGTGCAAACTTCGAAAGCCTAGTAAATTCAGCCCCATACTCGCGTACGCTCATCTGGACTTGCTTCAATTCTATAAACTGGACTTCCCATTGATTTTTCACAACGTTGGGGAAGTACTCGTCTTCAAACTTCTCAGTAAACTCGGCCCAAGTCCATGGTACATTCGGGATCTCTTTCACCCTATTTATCTGCACTGCTTTCCACCAGGGATCAACCTCTCCGTCATGTTTAAAGGCTGCCCATCTCACTTTCTCATCCTCAGTGCAACAAAATACACTGAAGATCTTCTTCATCTCATTCAACCACTTCTCGGTCTCAAGTGGATCGATTTGACTCGAAAAGCTCAGAGGACGCATCTTTCTAAATTCTATAAATCCGAAAGGTTGTTGCCTAGATGCTAGTTTCTCGGTCTGATGTGCCATTGAAGTCATCTGTTGTGTAATTGCGTTGGCCATGGTCTCCAACAGTTGTCTATCACTACCACTATCACTACCTCTCAACGGAATGGGATTAGGATCTGTGGAGATTTCTACACCACGTGATGTTCCCTTGCCTTCAGGGACATCCGTCATGCGCACCGTTCTTGGACTGCCTCTACCTCATCTGACCGGTGGGGCCATACTGATCTGTCATGTTCAATAAAAACGTTCAATCAGAAGTGATCGTGAAGATCCAAGCCTTAATCAGAAGTGATCTTCCTATATCCCCAACGCTATGACAAACCTAAAGTCATATCCCTCGAGTCTCCTGGAAGACCTAAAGCTCGGACTCTGACAAAACCTACTGCCATATCTCTTAACCTAAAGCTATTACTCTGATTTCCCATGAGACCTAAAGCCTATGCTCTGATACCAACTGTGACAGCTAGAATTTTCCCCACACAGATTTTTTGAGATATATTTTTTTTCTTTAAACTTTAAACCAAATGGGAAAACTCAGACCGTTGGGTCATACAAACCGCATTCCGAATTACCGAGTACTTGGTACTTTCACACATATTGCGGAAATCAAGCAGGTATAGCATAACTAGTATAAATATATATTTCATTTCTATACAGACACCTGACTGGAAGAATTAAAATAAACCATAGGTGATGACTAACCATTACTTAAACAGTGATATACAAATATGTCCAAAAACTGAAATTCTATAATATACCAAGCTCAAATCACTTAAACAGTGATGTACAAATATGTACAAAAACTGAATTTCTATAATATACCAAGCTCAAATCTCATAAGTCACTGTACCAAATCTATTTGAGCTTCTTTCTCCAGTAGGTAACTTGGATCCTCCTCAAGTCCAAGGTCTTAGTCAATACCTACACTTGTGACGTATAGTCGGGGTGAGTTAATAGTCTAAGCTAAGTAGAAGAATCTCAAATTCAATTGACATCTTATCATATCATTGCATAGATTTAATGACAGAGGCAAAAAAGAAATAGAGTAGATATTCAAGGATCGAAACAAATACGAAAACAGAGTAGATATTTAATTTGAAACAAAACCATAAATAGAATGATAGAGGCAAAGACAATCCCTTATCAGAACAAAGTCTCAAGTATCCTGAAATGAAAATAGTCGAAGTCCTACATATCTTCTAATTCCTCAAATTCCGAATTCCCTTCTTTCAGTGCATTCACTTCTTCCAGTGCGTTCTTGTCTTCCACTATCTATCAGTGTATACGGATAAACCACTGTATCGGTCCAGTTAGTGTACAGTCACTCAATCGGTGTCCAGTCATTTTATGCAGTATGCAGTATGTACAAAAAAACTCGGCATACCGGTCCAGTATGCATGCAGTGTACAGTGTGTAAGGATAACCCGCCATACCGGTTCAGTCAGTGTATGCAGTATGTAGTATGTATGAAAAAACCCGCCGTACCGGTCTAGTATGCATGTAGTGTACAGTGACGCAGTTAACATCCAGTCTACCAATATCAGTGTTACTATCAAATCATTCGATATCCAAATGCAACTAATATTTCAGCGATCTCAATGTTAACAATTCAATGATAGTCAACTTCCAATATTCCTATAAAATGGGTTTTAGACTTAACAGGATTCAATTTCTCAAATGCAGTCAATCTTACAAATTCAATTTCAAATCACAATTACCACTTTTCAATCCAAATATTCAAATACAGTCAAATCAACAAGTTCTAAATTCATTGCTTAGATCACAATTTAATTCAAACATATATCACGTCAAATCAGATTCAAGGCATCAATTTCAAAGAGTTCTAATCACTTCATTCGATCCTACAATGATGTCTATGAAATCAATTCAAAAATGCGATGAATAATGAGTTTCCCCTACCTTAAATTCGGAGCTGTTCAAAGTAATCCAAATGGCCTCCTATACGGCCTCCCATTCTTAACCTAGATCACATTAAGATCATACTACGCGTTAAGGTGGGGAAAAACAAATTTGCTCGATGTTTTCCAAAGTTTATCCAAGGAAAACTTAACCAACCAAAATAGAATAAATCAATCGATCGATCGATTTCCTAGAATATATATTTTTCAATCCCTGTTTTATACAAGTCGATCGATCGATTTCAAACTCGATCGATCAGTTTCAAATTCGAACGACCGATTTTAATTCGATCGATCGATTCCATAAAAATTCCTAATTCGATCGATCGATTCCTTCATAAATCTTTACATATCTCTGTCTTGTTAAAATCTATCAATCGATTTAGAAATCGATCGTTCGATTTTGACAGATTCTGAAGCCCTCGGGCTTCTTCGTCCTTGGATCCAAATAGTTCAAAACCCATTCCACTCACTCTAATTCACACACAAATGAAACTTAAACTAAATTCATACTTTTAAATCACGATTCTTATCTCGATATACAAGCACGCAACGCCTATGTGCAAGATTGAAGTGAAACCCACATGTGAAACCCTCTTGTTGCTCCGATGGTTCGATCTCTCCTCTCCGATCGTAACGACGTCAAATTTGAAGATCAAATCCTTCAAATGCACCCGATGAACAACGAAGAAGACAAGGGGAAAGGAGGTTCTTCTCTCTCTCCTTCCTTCTCTTCTCTCTTCTTTTGCAATCGAATGAAACTTCCTTGAGAAGTTTCATTTATAACTAAGGGAGTTGGTTCGGTGTGAAGCTCGCACACCTAAAATGGCATATTAGTTTCGTTCAGTGTTAAGCACATACACCTAAACAAGGTGTTAACTATTATACAACTAAACTTTTGGTTTGGTGTGGGGCTAGTACACCCAAACCATTTATCAACTGAATTCGGTGTTAAGCTAATACACCGCAACGATGTATGAGCTTTGGTCTAAAAATCCCAGACGAAGTCCAAACGAACCGAAGATGATTTTATTTGGAAAATTCAAGGCGGTGACACGTTTCTCAATGGACATGCACCTAATCGGGACCTAGGGTTTTGAAAAAATTTCGGGATGTTACATTCTTCCCACCTTAAAGAATTTTCATCCTAAAAAATTTACGTGTTGTATTCGAAAAGGTAGGAGTACAATTCAACATCCCCAAAATTAGGGTCATTACATTCACCCTTCCTTTAGAAATTTTCATCCTCGAAAATTTATCTTATTACTTTTGGTGGTTATCTCAGTAATTAGTAGTTACCAACCGCCAGCTAAAGATCGGCTCAACATTTAAACCTTTATGAGAAAGAAATCTAAACCATTAATCTACAAGGGCAACCACTATCACCAAAAAAGTGTAGGGTTCATTGAAATTTACACCAAAGATGTCTATTTTCTCATGAAGCTCATACATAATGCTGGAGACACTGAGTATCTACAAGGCGTAAAGCCATCTCTTGAGTTTGTGACCTACTCGTCGTTTGGGCATCACTGTGGGTTAAGAGGCCTCTAAGTAGCCACCGAAGTTGTTCTTTCCTTTCCTTTCTTTGGAAAGTCTTTTACCTGATGTCCCATTTGACCACACCTGAGACATGCGCCAGTGGACCACTAACATTATGTCGTCTTATGTCATCCTCCACACCTTGCGTAGGGCTCAATCAGTGCGGATGATGTGGTGTGTGACCTCTCAGACGTAGACATGGGTCGTCTCGAGTAGGCAGTCTGAGCAGGTTGGATAGGTGCTGACATTAGGGGTATTAGTTCCTTGCTTGTCTGTTCGAAAGCACAAGCTCGTGTTTGACTTGTCCCATCTCTTTGGTTCTGCTCTTTTCTTTGGTACTTCTTTTCAATGTCTTCCTCGGCGATAAGGGCCTTAGCCATTACTGCTGCATATGTTCCTAACTCAAAAAGTGAGACCCTCTCCTAGATGTTAGGCCGTAAGCCACGTTGAATCTTCTTGGCCTTCATCAACTCTGTGGCCACATGCTGAGGTGCAAACATCGAAAGCCTTGTAAATTCGGCCCCGTACTCACGTATGCTCATTTGGTCTTGCTTCAATTCTATATACTGGACTTCCTATTGATTTCTCACCACATTGGGGAAGTACTCGTCTTCAAACTTCGCAGTAAACTCGGCCCAAGTCCATGGTGCATTCGGGATCTCTTGCACTCTATTTCTTTGCACTACTTTCCACCAGGGATCAACCTCTCCATCAAGTTTGAAGGCTGCTCACCTCACTTTCTCATCCTCAGTGTAAGGAAGTACACTGAAGATCTTCTCCATCTTGTTTAACCAGTTCTCAGCCTCAACGGGATTGACTTGACCTGAAAAGCTCGAAGGACGCATCTTTCTAAATTTTGAAAATCTGGAAGGTTGTTGCCTAGGCACTAGTAGCACGGTCTGTTGTGCCATTGAAGTCGTCTGCTGTGTCATTGCATTGGCCATGGTCTCCAACAACTGTCTATCACTCCCATTGTCACTACCTCCGAACGGAATGGGATTAGGATCGGTGGCGATTCCTACACCACGCAACGTTCCCTCGCCTTCAGGGACATCAGTCATGTGGACCGTTCAAAGTATGCGTTTACCTCCTCTGACATGTGGGGCCATACTGATATGTCATGTTCAACAAAAATGTTCAATCAGAAGTGATCGTGAAGATCCAAGCCTTAACCATAAGTGATTTTCCTCTGTCCCCTATGCTATGACAAACCTAAAGTCATATCCCTCGGGTCTCCCATAAGACCTACAGCTCGGACTCTGACAAAACCTACGACCATATCTCTTAACTTAAAGCTATGGCTCTGAGTTCCCATGAGACCTAAAGCCTAAGCTCTGATACCAACTGTGACAGCTAGAATTTTTCCCACATAGATTTTATGAGATATTTATTTTTTTCTTTAAACTTTAAACCAAATGGGAAAGCCCGGACCGTTAGGTCGTACAGATCACAATCCGAATTTTAGAGTACTTGGTACATTCACACATATTGCGGAAATCAAGCAGTAATAGCATAAATGGCAGAAATATATATTTCATTTCTATACAGACACATGACAGGAAGAACTAAAATAAATCACTGGTGATGACTAACCATCACTTAAACAGTGGTATACAAATATGTACAAAAGCTGAAACTCTATAATATACCAAGCTCAAATCTCATAAGTCATTATACCAAACCTAATTGAGCTTCTTTCTTCAGTAGGTAACTTGGATCCTCCTAAACTCCAAGGTCCTGATCAATACCCTGTGACGTATAGTCGGGGTGAGCTAACAGTCTAAGCTCAGTAGAAGAATCTCAAATTTAATTGACATCTTATCATATCATTGCATAGATTTAATGACAGAAGCAAAAACAAAACTGAGCAGATATTCAATGATCGAAACAAATATGAAAACATAGTGGATATTCAATGTGAAACAAAAGTAGAAATACAATGACAGAGGCAAAGACAATCCCTTGTCAGAACAAAGTCTCAAGTATCCTTAAATCATAACAGTTTGAAGTCCCACATATCTTCTATTTCCTCAAATTCCAAATTCACTTCTTTTAGTGCATTCACATCTTCTAGTGCGTTCATATCTTCCACTATCTATTAGTGTATACGGATAAACAGCCGCACTGGTCCAATCAAAGTACAGTCACTTAGTCAGTGTCTAGTCAGTTTATATAGTATGTAAGGTAAAACCCACAGTACCGGTCCAGTATGCATGCAATGCGATTGTACGACTGTCCAAAGATGCATGTAGTGTATGTTGATCAATATTATGTCTACCAATATCAGAGTTAATGTCAAATCATTCGATATCCAAATGCAACTAACATTTAAGAGATTTTAGTGTTAATAGTTCAAAGATTGTCAACTTCCAATATTCCTACAAAAAGGGTTTTAGACTTAACAAGATTCAATTTCTCAAATGCAGTCAATCTTATATATTCAATTTCAAATCACAATTATCACTTTTCAATCCAAATATGTAAATACAGTCAAATCAATAAGTTCTAAATCCATTGCTTAGATCACAATTTAATTCAAACGGATATCACGTCAAATCAAATTCAAGGCATCAATTTCAAAGAGCTCTAATCACTTCATTCGATCCTACAATGATGTCTATGAAATCAATTCAAAAATGTAATGAAAACTGAGTTTCCCCTACCTTAAATTCGGAGCCATTCAAAGCAATCCAAAGGTCCTCACATGCGGTCTCCCATTCTTAACCTAGATCACATTAAGATCATACTACGTGTTAATGGTGGGGAAAAATAAATTTGCTCGATGTTTTCCAAAGTTTATCCAAGGAAAACTTAACCAACCAAAATAGAACAAATCGATCGATCGATTTCCAAAGCAGAGAAATTCGATCGATCGATTTCCTAGAATATATATTTTCCAATCCCTGTTTTATACAAGTCGATCGATCGATTTCAAACTCGATCGATCAGTTTCAAATTCGAAAGACCGATTTCAATTCGATCGATCGATTCCTTCAAAATTCCTAATTCGATTGATCGATTCCTTCAGAAATCTTTACATATCTCTATCTTGTCAAAATCGATCGATCGATTAAGAAATCGATCGTTCGATTATGACAGATTATGTAGCCCTCGGGCTTCTTCGTCCTTGGCTCTGAATCGTTCAAAACCCATTCCTCTCACTCTAATTTACACACAAATGAAACTTAAACTAAATCCGTACTTTTAAATCACGATTCTTACCTGGATATATGAGCACGCAACATCTATGTGCGAGATTGAAGTGAAACCCACATGTGAAACCCTCTTGCTTCTTCGATCGTTCGATCTCTTCTCTCCGATCTTAATAGCGTCAAATTTGAAGATCAAATGCTTCAAATGCACCTGATGAACAATGAAGAAGACAAGGGGAACGGAGCTTCTTCTCTCTTAGCTCTTCTCTTTCTCCTTCCTTCTCTTCTCTCTTCTTTTGCAACCGAATGAAATTCCTTGAGAAGTTTCATTTATAACTAAGGGAGTCGGTTCAGTGTGAAGCTCGCACACCCAAAATGGCATATTAGTTTGGTTTGGTGTTAAGCACATACACCGCTAAAGATCAGCTCAACATTTAAACCCTTATAAGAAAGAAATCTAAACCGTTAATCTACAAGGCCAACCACTATCACCACAAAAGTGTAGGGTTCATTGAAATTTACACCAAAGATGTCCATTTTCTCATGGAGCTCATACAAAATGCTGGAGACACTGAGTATCTACAAGGCGTAAACCTATCTCTTGAGCTTGTGACCTACTCATCATTTGGCCATCACTGTGGGTTAAGAGGTCTCTGAGTAGCCGCCAAAGTTGTTGTTTCCTTTCCTTTCTCTGGACAGTCTTTTATATGATGTCTCATCTGACCACACCTGAGGCATGCGCGAGTGGACCACCAACATTCCGTCGTCTTATGTTGTCCTCCACACCGTGCGCATGACCCAACCAGTGCGGATGAAGTGGTGTGTGACCTCTGAGACCTAGACACGGGTGGCCTCGAGTAGGCAATCTGAGCAGGCTGGATAAGTGCTGGAATTAGGAGTCTCGGTTCCTTGCTTGCTTGTTCGGAAGCACAAGCTCGTGTTTGACTTATCCCCTCTCTTTGGTTCTGCTCTTTTCTTTGGTACTTCTTTTCATTGTCTTCCTCGGCTATAAGGGCCTTGGCCTTTATCGCTGTATATGTTTCTGACTCAAACAGTGAGACCCTCTCCTGAATGTCAGGCCGTAAGACGCGTTGAATCTTCTTGGCCTTCATCAACTTTGTGGCCACTTGCTGAGGTGCAAACCTCGAAAGCCTAGTAAATTCGGCCCCGTACCTGCGTACTCTCATCTGGTTTTGCTTCAATTGTATAAACATGACTTCCTATTGATTTCTCACCACGTTGGGGAAGTACTCATAGTTACTTCTCAGTAAACTCGGCCCAAGTCCATGGTGCATTCGAGATCTCTTGCACCCTATTTCTCTGCATTGCTTTCCACCAGGGATCAACCTCTCCATCCAGTTTGAAGGCTGCCTATCTCACTTTCTCATCCTTAGTGCAAGGAAGTACACTGAAGATCTTCTCCATCTCGTTCAACCACTTCTCGGCCTCAGGGGGATTGACTTGACCCGAAAAGCTCGGAGGACGCAGCTTTCTAAATTCTGAAAATCCGAAAGGTTGTTGCCTAGATGCTAGTAGCTCGGTCTCCTGTGCCATTGAAGTCATCTATTGTATCATTGCATTGGCCATGGTCTCCAACAACTGTCTATCACTGCCACTATCACTACTTCCAAACGGAATGGGATTAGGACTGGTGGCGATTCCTACACCAGGCGATGTTCCATCGCCTTCAGGGACAGCTGTCATGCGAACTGTTCAAAGTCCGCCTCTACCTCCTTTGACACGTGGGTCCATACTGATATGCCATGTTCAAAAATAGGTTCAATCAGAAGTGATTGTGAAGATCCAAGCCTTAACCAGAAGTGATCTTTCTATGTCCCCTACGCTATGACAAACCTAAAGTCATATCCCTCGGGTCTCCCACAAGACCTAAAGCTCAGACTCTGACAAAACCTACTACCATATATCTTAACCTAAAGCTATGGATCTGAGTTCTCATGAGACCTAAAGCCTAAGCTCTGATACCAACTGTGACAGCTCGAATTTTCTCCACACAGATTTTCTGAGATATTGATTTTTTTCTTTAAACTTTCAACCAAATGGGAAAACCTACACCGTCGGGTCATACAGATCACAATCTGAATTACAGAGTACTTGGTACATTTACACATTGCAAAAATCAAGCAGTTATAGCATAAATGGCAGAAATATATATTTCATTTCTATGAAGACATGATTGGAAGAACTAAAATTCATCACCAGTGATGACTAACCATCACTTAAACAGTGGTATACAAATATGTATAAAAACTGAAACTCTATAATACACCAAGCTCAAATCTCAAAAGTCACTATACCAAATCTAATTGAGCTTCTTTCTTCAGTAGGTAATTTGGATCCTCCTTAAGTCCAAGGTCCTAGTCAATACCCTGTGACGTATAGTCGGGGTGAGCTAACAGTCTAAGATCAGTAGAAAAATCTCAAATTTAATTGACATCTTATCATATCATTGCATAGATTTAATGACAAAAGCAAAAATAAAACTGAGCAGATATTCAATGATCGAAACAAATACGAAAACATAGTGGATATTCAATGTGAAACAAAAGTAGAAATACAATGACAGAGGCAAAGACAATCCCTTGTCAAAACAAAGTCCCAAGTATCCTTAAATCATAACAGTTTGAAGTCCCACAGATCTTCTAATTCCTCAAATTCCAAATTCACTTCTTTTAGTGCATTCACATCTTCCAGTGCGTTCATATCTTCCACTATCTATTAGTGTATAAAAACCACGACCGGTCCAATCAAAGTACATACCACTCAGGTTCAGTCAGTTTATATAGTATGTAAGGTAAAACCCAATCGTATCGACCGTCCAAGATGCATGCAAAGGTTCAATGTACGGATAACCCGCCATACCGGTCCCCAAGTATGTAGTCGCACGCTCCAAAGATGCATGTAGTGTACAACAAGATACCAATGTTCCCTACCAATATCAGAGTTAACGTCAAATCATTCGATATCCAAATGCAACTAACATTTAAGAGATTTTAGTGTTAATAGTTCAAAGATTGTCAACTTCCAATATTGCTACAAAAATGGTTTTAGACTTAACAAGATTCAATTTCTCAAATGCAGTCAATCTTATAAATTCAATTTCAAATCACAATTATCACTGTTCAATCCAAATATGTAAATACAGTCAAATCAATAAGTTCTAAATCCATTGCTTAGATCACAATTTAATTCAAACAGATATCACGTCAAATCAAATTCAAGGCATCAATTTCAAAGAGCTCTAATCACTTCATTCGATCCTACAATGATGTCTATGAAATCAATTCAAAAATGTAATGAGTACGGAGTTTCCCCTACCTTAAATTCGGAGCCGTTCAAAGCAATCCAAAGGTCCTCAGATACGGTCTCCCATTCTTAACCTAGATCACATTAAGATCATACTACGTGTCAATGGTGGCGAAAAATAAATTTGCTCAAAGTTTCTCAAAGTTTTTCCAAGGAAAACTGAACCAACCAAAATAGAACAAATCAATCGATCAATTTCCAAAGCAAAGAAATTCGATCGATCGATTTCCCATAATATATATTTTTCAATCCCTGTTTTATACAAGTCGATCGATCAATTTTCAAATTGATCGATCAGTTTCAAATTCAAATGATCAGCTTCAATTCGACCGATCAATTTCCAAATCGATTGATCAGTTTCAAATTCGAACAATCGGTTTCAATTTGATCGATTGATTCCTTCAGAATTCCTAATTCGATCGATCGATCGATTCCTTAAAAAATCTTTACATATCTCTGTCTTGTCAAAATCGATCGATCGATTCAGAAATCGATTGTTCGATTTTGATAGATTCTGTAGCCCTCGGGCTTCTTCTTCCTTGGCTCTGAATCGTTTAGAACCTATTCCACTTACTCTAATTCACACACAAATGAAACTTAAACTTAATCCATACTTTTAAATCATGATTCTTTCCTCGATCTACGAGCACGCAACATCTATGGATGAGATTGACGTGAAACCCACATGTGAAACCGTCTTTCTTCTTCGATGGTTCGATCTCTTCTCTCTAATCGTAACGACATCAAATTTGAAGATCAATTCATTCAAACGCACTCGATGAACAACGAAGAAGACAAGGGGAACAGAGCTTCTTCTCTCTTAGGTCTTCTCTTTCTCCTTCCTTCTCTTCTCTCTTCTTTTGCAACCGAATGAAACTTCCTTGAGAAGTTTCATTTATAACTAAGGGAGTCGGTTCGGTGTGAAGCTCACACACCCAAAACGACATATTAGTTTGGTTTGGTGTTAAGCACATACACCTAAATAAGGTGTTAACTATTATACAACAAAACTTTTGGTTGGGTGTGGGGCTTGCATACCCAAACCACTTATCCACTGAATTCAATGTTAAGCTAATACACCACAACTGTGTATAAGCTTTGGTCCAAAAATCCCAGACAAAGTCCAAACGGACCCAAAATGATTTTATCTAAAAAATTCAAAACGGTGACGGTTTCTCAGCGGACACATACCTAATCAGGACCTATGGTTTCGAAAAATTTTCGGGATGCTACATTTAGGGTGAGTATATTGAGTTATAATTTCTTGCATGACATATCGATTATTTGTATAGGGTTAGTTTATGATAGATTTAATTCTTTTTTATTTCATATCCCTGTAAACTAGGTTTTGCCATAGATGGTGACAAAGGAGGAGACTTTTTGATTTGATTGTAATGATCTATGATAACCTAGTAGTTCACTCCCTTATGTGTTGCCAAGTATAGCTACTCATTTGTGATTCCTATGATGTTTGATTGAGTTATTCTTATTCACAAGTGTTTTTATTTTAAGAACTATATATAAGAGTTGTAAATATTCGTGGTTGACTGCAACCAAAGTGATGGTCAACCATAAAATTGATTCTGTAAAAGATATTTCTATATCTTTCTTTATGATTACAACTAATATAAATAGTCTCTTAAGAACCTTTTAGTTTTTAGCTCTCCCACTTTATTGCTTAGTCGTCTTTGTGAGAAAAAAATCTCTTTTACCTTTGAAACTTTTGATCGGATCTCTTGGTTATTCAAAGACACTTGTTTCGTTTCTATTTTTTGAAGTAAATAGCGCTTTAAATTTTAAGCATGTCTAGGCTCGTGGATTCGAGTGACCTTGATGTAATCCGGAGTGTTGTTGTGGCTCGTTTGAGCACGAGTGGACCATCGTGCAGCTCGATGGTTGAAGGTGACAAATCGAGAAACTGTGGGGGCGTGTAGTGGATTCTAGCGTTGTGATTTGGAAAAGTTTGATAGGACTAGAGAGTCAACATTCTTTCGATACTTTCTGTAATCATTTAACTCATAGTGTATTTATTGCCTTGGATCTAGTATAGATCCCGTTGTTTTTTCCTTTTTGGGTTTTCATGTAAAAATCTCATGTGCAGTGGTGATTAATTTAGTTTATATTATTTATTTTCAATATCATCGCTAGGAAAATCTAGGATACTGGAATTTCAATAATAAAGGAATTGCCGAATTAATCATGAGTAATTTGTTTATAATAAAATTTTGAAAGTATAAAAATATAATTTAACCTACTATTTATGTAGTTAGTAAATAATTTAAAAACTCATACTACCTTTGCGAATCGGATTCATTTAAAAATAGAGAATTGTGAGTTACGAACCCGGCTTCAAATCAAGTAAATTAGCGAACTAAGTAACTATGGGCTAAAACAATTGGTCGATTCAATATCGGATCGGCGATCCAATACAAAAAACAAAAGTATTAGCGGCAGACAAAAATTGCCGCTATTAACAAAAAACAGCCGTTAAAACCCTTATCGCTAATAGTCTTAATAAGTTTTTTATTAATAGCGGCAGTTTTTTGCTCTAAAAAACTGCCGTTAATAGTCTTATTTTTTGTAGTGCTATCTTTTGACCATTGGACTAGTGCACCCCTCTTGATGCTATAAATTGCATTGTTTCAAGAGACGTATAAAAAGCCGCTTATACGGAAAAATGTATAAAACATGTAGTTTTTGTTTAAAATGCATGTTGTACGTTTTTTTTTCCGTAAAAATTACTTTTTAAATGGAAAAATGGTTTAATTAAATGTATCTTTATATTAATATATATATATATATATATATGTATATTTTAAATTTTTGTATTTTTTTGGTACTTTTATGTTTTTACTATAATTTTCCCTTCCCGTATTCTTCGGGTAC
The DNA here is from genome assembly GCA_021018995.1 of Chloranthus sessilifolius. Lineage (NCBI taxonomy): Eukaryota > Viridiplantae > Streptophyta > Magnoliopsida > Chloranthales > Chloranthaceae > Chloranthus > Chloranthus sessilifolius. The sequence continues at coordinate 146,709,760 of CM037584.1, read as the reverse complement.
TCTATTTTTCCCCCCTTTCACTGTTTTTTTCCTGGATCGATTTTTCCCATGCCGTTTTATTCCTCTTATCCTTGTGAATATGCCTAATACCTCTCAAAGAAGGGAGCTAAAACTTGCACACGAGATATGCGCCATGGCACATGGTTATAAATAAAGACTTCCTTATTTTTTATATTTGTACGTGTCCCATGGAACACCATCTTCGCCGTTTGATATGAAGATAATGAGGGAAAGATCTTTGAGGCCAAAGGTTAGCATGAAACATAATCTCTATCATCTAATTCAATAAAGTCAAAGTCCATTATCTGATTCAATGGCGACTCTTATAAATCAAATGATAGAGATTATGTTTCCAATTGTTAGTCTCAAATATCTTTGGGAGCCATTACTTGCACACGTTTTTTAAGTGATTGCACCGAATTTAAAGAAAGACTTGGTGTTTTAGAGACATGATATGTAAAAATGCAATATGGGCCGTCTGATTTGATGTTCATGATTGATAGATCTCTGGTACATAAAATTGGAACAAAACACGATACTTGTCATATGATCTATTGTAGTCAACTATTGAATTATATAATAGCCTTTGACTCCAGATAATCAAATGATGAAAATTATATTTTGTTCTAATCTTTTGCAATTGATATCTTTAAATTATGACATTCAAATCAACGGCTTAGATGGTGTTTTCACATAGTAGAGGTCGAGTCTTTCTTTTAATTTGGTTAATTCGGTGTCATAAACTGCCACTATTAACAAAAAATAAGATTATTAGCGCCAGACATAAACTGCCGCTATTAACAAAAAAACTGCCGCTAATAGTTTTAATAGTTTTTTTGTTAATAGCGTGAGCTAACAGTCTTATTTTTTGTAGTGTGGCTCCCAATATCTTTAGATCATGATCTTCAAATCGGCTTAGATAATGTTTCATGTGGCATAAATCCCAAAATAACAATTATTAGGGTATTTTTGTAAGATGCCTTATCTAACTTTGAGAATTGGCGAGATCTCTTACATATTATTGGAATTGGCAAAATCTCTTACCCAACTGCTTTAGCAGATGGTAACTCTCTAAAAAATATTGAAATAACAATACTACCCTTGCCTTTTCATTTAACAATTAATGACTTATTTTTAGGACAAATAATTTTTAAAATGATGCATATATCCTCACGGAGCAGTTGAAAAATGCTCAACCATTCAATTTCTCGCCGATCAAAATCATGGGACAGTCCAAAGTTAATCGTGTGGTAATCACACGGTAAATAGCCAAAACAAAAATGGACTCAAAAATAAGATTAATTGACATTCTTTTTCTTTTTCTCTCACACACTCTTAATAACTTTAAGATAAGCATGACCTTCTTTTCCTATTTTCTCTCCCCTCTTAATAAGTTTAGAAAAATTGCAAACGATAGATAGATTTGATAGAGAGAGTATAGGGGGCTAACGTGGTGCGATGTGATTGGCTGCACTAACGTACATTAATTGATCCCACCACACTTGCAATCAATTGTATTGTGCCACATCAATCGCTTGTACTTTGTCTACATAAAATCCGTCCGCCATATAATAATGTCCATAAGTTTAAGATAAGCATGAACTTTTTTTTCATATTTTCTTTCACACCTCATAGGAGTACGCCCCTTATAATGGGCAAAATTTAGTAAGAGTTAAAAGATCACGGTTACCATATGGTCTCGCGGTTACGAATGCAGTAACCTCGTGGTTACAGTGTGGTAACAATTTGAGCTTTTTTAAAATTATTTGTCCATAAAATTATTTTAAAAATTATTTTTAATTTTTAAAATTATTTACTAAGGAATCTTAATTTATGATTTTCCGCTTTACTCATTTCAAAAATTATTTGTGCAAAAAATGAGCACTGATTGTTAAATGAAAAGGTAAGGGTAATATTGATATATTGATATTTGACATGTTGTTAGCACCATTTAAAACGATTTGATCAGAGATCTCGGAAATTCCAATACCAGGTAAGCGATCTCCCAAATTCCAAAAGTTAGGTGAGGTATCTATCAAAAATCTCATTTATTACAGAGCCTCGCCCACCTATTTACTAAAAGCGCTTGCTTAATGAAAGGGCGGGCCCACCACACATATCCTTAAGTGAGGGCTTTCAGTAACTAAGCAGGTGCACAAATAGAGATTCCACTACATAAGATAAGACTATTAGTAGTTTTTTGCAGTAAAAAAACTATCGCTATTAACAAAAAAACTATTAAAGACTATTATGACCATTAATAGCAGTTTTTATTGTTAATTGCAACATTTTTTGGCTGCAGCTAATAGTCTTATTTTTTGTAGTGTTCCCATTTATTATAGGCAAAGGGGAGTATGCTGCTCCCGGGCGAACCCGAACTCTAGATCACATGCCACGTGGCGTGATCAACTCAAACAACTCCCGTTTTGGGTTGATCAGTCATGTAACATGTGATTTAAAAAAAAAAAATTAACTTTGTTGCCCTCTTTTTGATGGGTCAAAGATGAGATTATGCCCCAAAAAAACCGTGTAATGATTTTTCCAACTTTGACTAGATTTTTAACATTAGAAAAGTAAAAAAAAAAAACAAAAACAAATTTGGAATGGGATATTCGACCTTGCCTACATGGCTGTGGCACCCATCCTCCACTACAAAAATAAGGTGTTTTAGCGGTACTTGTTATTAACACAATTTTTGGTAGCGGTAAAACTAATAGCGGCAGTTTTTGGTAGCGACGGGATTAATAGCAGCAGTTTTTTATTAAAAAACCTGCCGCTAATAGTCTTATTTTTTGTAGTGCTCATGATGGACGCCACATGATTGCCAACTGATGGTAGTAGTAAGTGTAGTGATATCTCAACACCCGGTCGCATAGTCCCTGACTCTCAACCAAAATAGGAAAATGATGGAAGACGAATCTGCCAATTAAGAACAGTTAGTTTGGTTAGAGATAAAAAGAGTCAATTCACCGTATCTGGTGGGTTCTTAATTCCGTGAAGCATACATACTGAATCTGCACTCTTTTTAGAGCAGGTTCATCTCTAATATCAAAGACGATCAGTTGTGAATAAAAACGAGAGAAAAAGAGAAGGCGCTTTGTTTTAAGCCATGTTGCTTTCTCTGCCGACAGAAAACGCATAAACTCTCTCTCTCTCTCTCTCTCTCTCTCTCTCTCTCTCTCTCTCCTTTATCTCTTTGTCTGGCCATGGATATCTATCGGAATGTGTCAGTTTCCGGTGCGCTGTCATCAGAATATCAGCGGGAGAAGGTTGTTTCTCCGGCCAGTTCTAAGCTAGGGGGTTGCTCTAGTTCTCTAGAGGAGCTCTTTCCTGGTGAGAATATGGTGAGTATTTTTGTAAAATAAATTTTATTTTTTTCTTATTTTTCTCTTCTGGGTTGATATCCAGAGTGTCTGTTAGAGTTTCTTTGGGTGCATTTTCACTATTGTTTTTTTTGGAGTTAACATTTTCCCTTTATTAGTTTTATATTTTAGTCTATTAGTTTTATGGGTTCTGTGTTTTTAAATGGTTTCTGTGTGTATTTGGCCTTATATTTTATGAGATTTTTAGATGAGGTCTGTACAAGGGCTCTTTTTATTTATTTTTCATTTTTTGGTAATCTTTGTGTTCTTTGTAACCTAACCATTGATGGGCTTATATATATATATATATATATATATATATATATATATATATATATCATGGAAGAAGATGAAATTAACATTTATAGGGGCTAACAAATTTAAGTCTATAATTTCTTCTGAAGGTTTCTATTTTTCCCTAGAGGCTTTAGACATGTTCACAGGTAACTGTAAGGCCTTTCTTTGCCTTTTTTTTTTAATGTAATTGCTTTATTTTTTAATTAAAAAAGATAATTCTGTGTCCCATTTATCATAGCTCTTGATGATGAGCCGATTTTCTTGAGATAATAATTTTATTTTATTTTTTATTCATGCAGGAAGGTGACATTAATCTTGAGTGGCTATCAATCTTTGTAGAGGACTGCCTCTCTAGCACTACAAACTACACTCCAATACCAACAACCACTCATATCCAAAACCCACCTCCAAAAACCCCTCGTAAACCCTCTCTACAAGGGCTGGTAATACCAGGCAAAGCCAGAACCAAAAGAAAAAGAGCCACACCACCAATACCAAAAGAAGCCAAGTTGAGCAATGTGTCAGTTGTGCACCAAACAGAGCATGTGACCACCTCAGACCCACCATTACTGCACCACGCTTATTGGTTAGCAGATAGTGAGCTGATTGTGTACAAAAAAGACCAAGAAAAAACTGCAGAAGATGATGCAGAAGGCATGGGCAGCTTAGATGATGGCAGTGTAGGGCAGCCTAGGAGGTGCACCCACTGCCTGTCACAAAAAACACCACAGTGGAGAGCTGGACCATTGGGACCCAAAACACTTTGTAACGCATGTGGTGTTAGATATAAATCTGGTCGGTTGCTGCCTGAATATAGGCCAGCTAAGAGCCCTACTTTTGAAATCTATAAACACTCAAATTCTCATAAGAAGGTTATGGAGATGAGAAAATCAATTATCCCATCTGACCCAAATCAATACTTGGGTATGTGGTGTAAAGAAAGGATAAAGTTTTAGTATTATCATCTTTTTCTTTCAGCATATTTTGTTTGTGTACATGGGTTTAGTTAAATTTTAGCTCTTTGATAGAGAAAATTATTCTCCTTTTTTTTTGGTTACATTCTTTTTAAATTTTGGTATATAAATACTGTTTTTCGATTGATTTTGTGATGCATACCTATAGAACCTGTAAAATTTCGTGTAGTCTAGATGTGGAGACCATGGTCTAGGTTTCTCGGGAGGAAATCTGAGTAGATTTTGGCTAGTTAATTAGGATTTCAAATATGTTGGATATGGTATTTTGCAATGGTGGGCAACTAGCCCTCCTAGGTTGGTATCTTACATTAGTATTGGGGTGTTAGTTTTGATTCTGGTTAGGGTATGGATGTTGATTTTGGTTAGGGTATTGCTTAGGGAATTGGCTTTGATTATTCTGAGTATTTTGATCATATGAGTGAAAGCTAATTTGTTTTCGTTCTTGATTTGTATTGATTTGTTCAGAGCCTAGAATTTTATTTGGAGTTTGTGCCCTAGGGTTGTTCGAAGAGGATCCTTCGGACGTTAGTATAGAGAGATTAAAGTCTCCATTTTTCATGCGACGCTATATGCGCGAAACACGTAAATAGAGGTTTGAGAAGTAAGGGTAGTTGCTTAGTATGAGAGCACTATGAAAGGGCTCCTGGGTATTATCAATTATGATGTCTATGGCGTCTTTCTCTTTTGTCTAATACCCTACTTGAGTGGCAAACCTTCTCCAACGACTAACGAAAGTCGCGAAGTCTCGTCTCCTTGTTTTGTGGTCATCACACTACAAAAAATAAAATTATTAGCGGCAGCCAAAAACTGCCATTATTAACAAAAAAACTTCCGCTAATATTCTTATTTTTTATAGTGTCAAGTTGGCGAGACTGATCTTTTTGTGAGTGTGACACCCCGGATTTTTCCAACATAATTTGCTGATATATATATATATATATATATATATATATATATATATATATATATATATATATATAACTTTAAATCAAATGGGAAAACTAGGACCGCCAAGTCGCAGAACACAATTTGATTACAGAATACTCAGTACATCCACAAGATGTGAAAATCAAAGTAGATATTATACATGGCATAACTAAAATTTTCATTTCTATATAGAGCATATGAACAAAACCTAAAGTAAAATCACCGGTGATGGCCAACCATCGCCTAAACAGTGGCATACAATGTCTGTACAAAACTAATTCTATCATTCTACAAAAACATTGAACGTACCAAGTCCAAAAATTTAAATCTCACCGTGTCTAAAATCGCTATCTATGGACAACTCTATAGGCGGAAGATCTTCGTCTTCCGGATCATTCTCAAGCTCCGAGGTTCAGATCGGGATCTACACCTGTAACGTATAATCGGGGTGAGCTAACACTCTCAACTCAATAGGGAGAAATCAATACCAATGTACATCTCCTTAAGCAATGCACAGATTCAATGACAGAAATTTCAAGGGTAATTTCATATCAATACCAAAATCCGAAAAACATCAAATTTCGAGTTCAATTTCAAAGATCTAAGTTTTCAAAGTATGAAGCTCGTATTCAAAGATCAAACTTCACTTTCTAGGTTTGAAATTCATATTCAATGCTTTATGTTTGGAATTCATATTCAGTGATTCACGGTTCTTAATTCATTTTCATAGTTTAGATCTAAAGTTCACAGATTTGATGTTCATATTCATAGTTTGATGATTTGATATTCATGTCTCAATTTCAAGGTTCATAGGGTTCTAATTCAAAGTTCACATTCCGAGTCTAAAGGGTTTTTCGAAGTTCGTGCTCAGAGTTCAAAAGTCAAATTCGGATTCAAGGTTTCAGATTCAAACTTGCATATTCAAGAGTTCAAAGTTCGGAATTTCAAATTCAATGTTCGGATTTCAAAGCACAATAAAAATAACAAATTACAAATAAACTGCTATAGTAGTTCAAATTACGCATATCCCGTCGTAACAGTTCAAATTACGGATATCCCACCATACCGATTCAAATTACGAATATCCCATCGTACCGATTCTAATTATGGATAACCCGCCGTATCGGTCAAATTACTGATTAAATGTTCAAATACACGGATATCTCGCCGTGTCGGCCAAATGCAGAGTTTAGAGATTTAGAGTTTTATTTCTATGATCATATTCGGATTCAAGATTCAAAGTTCAGATTACGTATTCAATTTTGGAGTTCATATTCCATCAGAGTTCAGATATTCAATGTTCACAAGGTTCGAGGATTTCATAAAGTTCATATGCGAGTCGATGATTCAATGCGAGTCAATTCATAGTTCGGAGTTCATGTTCAAATATAAATTTTGAGTTTCTAATTCAAGTTCAAAGTTCATGTTCGAATTCAGAAGTCAAAACTCATATTCATTTTTCAAATATCAAGATGCAAATCAAATTCTTAATAGTCAAAAGCAAAGTTCAAAGTTCAGATATTCAGATGCTTATTCAAATGCAGAGTTTAGATTTCACATGCAAAATTTAAAGATTTTAAAACATTCAATGCGGGCAAACTAGACAAATTTCCATCATTCAGATCTATGAATCAAAATCTAAAATGAGATTGAGTATCGAGTTTTCCCTACCTCGAGTTTGGAGTCGTACAAAAGCAACGCAAGGTCCTTATCGACGACCTCCCGTTCCCAATCTACATCACATGTATGATGATGTATTAAGGCTTGATTATAATTACTAATAATTTTAGCGTATTTAAGTGTTTTCTTAAAATCGGGGCGGAAATAGGCAAGTTCGTGCTAACTCAGTACTTAACCCAATTAATCGCTCAATTTTGACTCTTAAAAAATTTGATTCATAAAATTATTAATTCACAAACATTATAGAGGTTGTTGTCTTCTTTTCAACGCCTTAAAAAATCGCGTCAATCCGAGTTCAAAGTAAAATGCTATGGCCAAAATACCGAAGCTGTGTCGGCACTTTAGTCAAAATCGAACGATCGATTTTCTCTAGAATTTTTACACTTTTCTATTCTATACAATCTAATCGATCGATCGGTTTTGACAGCTTCAGAAACCCTTCGGGCTTCTTCGTCTTCAATCCAAAACACCCAAAACTCATCCACACGCATCCCAATCATTCATACATCAAATCTAAACTACCTCTACACTATTAAACATAAATCTTACCTTTCAAAACCCATGAAAGCAACTTCTATGGTGATCGGGGTTGATGGAACTTGTGTTAAACCCACTCGTTACTTCTATGACGCAATCTTCAACAAAAATAGAAACCTAACGGTTACGGAATCGGCAAAGAATTGTCTTGAAGAAGTAGAAGAAGTTTGGCAAAAAGATCAATGGTGATTTTGGGCTTCAAAATGCAAAGAAAGGAGGTATTTCTCCAAGCTCTTCTCTTCACTCTTATGAAGACGAAATCGAGTTTCACATGGACGGAATGAGCGAAGATCTCCTAGAAGAAGAAATAAGGATTTGGGAGGAGATCAAACGGCAAATTGGGTCGCAAAATGCAAGGGATGAAGCTTCTTCTCTCTTCATTTCCTCTTCTAAAACTTCTCTTGAAATTTCCTTTGCAATTCAAGCTTACCCGAGAAGCTATTCTCATATACATTTGGGCTTGCCTAAATGCTAAGCACTCACACCTATTTGGTGTGTTTGCTCTTATCCACTTGGTCTTAGATTAGTTGTGAAACCAATACACCTAAGTGAGGTGTTAGTTCCATTCCAAATGGAGGTTTGGTCCGGTGTGAAACTAGCACACCCAAATTAAGTCTTAGCTCACCTACCAAAGGGCCAAAGTCAGCTCAAATGGTCGGCTCAACTAGTCAACCCAATTAGTCGGTCCAACTGGTTGGTTCAATTAGTCGGCCCAATCAGTCAGCCTAATTAGTCGGCCCTAATCGGTCCAACTCGTCTACCCAATTAGTTGCGCACACTTTTCACATAAAATACATTCTTCTAAATTAATTATTTCAAAAGTTCCAAGGCAATATTACGTGTCTTGCCGAATATGTACACTCGGTTGGGTGCCATGTGACGGGTTGGGTTATTGGGCTCGGGTCTACTAGTTGAAATTCGGGTTGAGGCCCAAGTTCAAACATTGGGCTCGGTTTCGTGTGTAACATGTATAAACAAACGTACACTCTACACAGGGTACGAGTTGGGCTTTAATGTGTTTGGCTTGTACCCCCAATTATAACAAGTGGGTTTGACGCCACGTTACCCAGGTTCAATGATTTGACTCAGGTCAAATCAGTCAAAAGGTTGCATTCTCGTCAAAGGTCAGCAAATCAATATTTACAAAAATTTTGGGTTGTTACAGTGAGTCATGTGTTTGTATTAGTCTACGAATCTATATGCCAGATCTTCGAATACCTTGATTTTAGCCAAAGGTAGAGCGACAAACTAGTCTAGAGCTTCTCCTTCTAGAGATCTTTGATAGTAATGGATTAGAATCCCATGATTAGTGCGGATTGATTGACAGTCGTTACCGAAGAGTGCCAATTGATGGTTCAGATTTCTTGAACTGTTATACTGGTTGAATTTTGGAGGTTTAAAACCAGCAGGTGTAGTGAATTCGAGATCTTGACATAATTTGTTGAATCCAAAAGATTGTTTGGATGCTCTCTCTTAGCCATATAGTTGTCTAAGATCTGAACGAGGTTCTTATGGCAGTCTTCTTTTTAGATGTCTCAAGAAAGAGTTGTTTTTGACGGTTATCGTTGTGTAGGGTACAAAAAGTATGTTTGTTACGCGTTCACTAATGACACGTCCTTGGTCATCCACCACCTGTCAGTCAAGGATGCCTTGGTACAAACCACCCAAGGCTTGAAACAGAATTATGGGTTCTTTTCCTCCCTTTGACAATGCATGGGTAGTAAGGTTTATAATTTGTTTGGCGGTGTAGCTCAGCCCAGTGCTATTGTCTCTAGTATTTGGTGGAGTAAAGGGTGATTCTTCACTTTCACCACCCATATTTACCTGACTATGATCTTGGGCTATCTGTTGAGACGACCCAATATAATACTCATGATTCTTATGGAAGCCCCATGAGGATGAGTCATTATTATTGAAGTTAAATTTTTTGATGTCTGACCTTTTTTTTGGAAAAGTTGATAGCACAAGCACTCAATCTCACAGGTTTTAGGACTAAGGCGAAAGGGATGTTCCTATTCTAGTTCGGGTACCTAGGCTTTTCTTATCGAATATGCGGGTGTTTTCAAGGTCAAAGGGGGGTGGGTACAATCCTTTCCTGATTAAGTCTTACGGGAAGGTCTGATGTATAGGAAGTTCCCCGAATCGAATCCCTGAAGAGATGATTACACCGGCCCTTTCACAACATAGGGGCATAGTATAGATTGGTTTCTGAATAATGCCTAGTATGCGTGTTTAGTGTGTGCTAGAAGTGATAAAAGAAAATAAATTAAGAAACCCAAATTAATTAAAACGGGGCAACCCTAGTAAAAGCAGTCCCACCGTGATTGCCATTCTGTTGATACACATTTTTCAGGAATCCTCTCGGATTCGGGAAAATGGCCCAGTGTGATCACAAGGGGACTCTGTTTGTGAATAGCAGGTGGAATGTGATGAATGGGGGGCTTATCTGCACCTATAAATAAATATCATTAGTTGCAACCGAATTTAAATATATACCTGGTTCGTGATCACCATCTACAAATGATTATCGACACTGTAAAATGTCATTGCTCATGAGGATGAGCAGGGGATGATTTGTTTGGACCCCTATGCTAAATGCCGGCCTGCCGACTTTAATAGCTAAGGTTTGCCTAGGTTTTTAACTAATTTGGGGTTTTCCTAATCCTAAATGGTCTAACTAAAGGGGTGTGTTGGTCCTTTATGCGTGGGAAGATCAAATCCATTCCAGCGTACCGTCCGTTGGCTCCCTTGGGAAAATCAGTTTGGATGGCTATGATTGGTTTTGAAATTATGATGAGAATATGAGGCGTGACCCTAATTGGATGTAAGTTAGAAATTTCGGTAGGGGTTTCCTAAGGGTCGGATCTAAGGCTAGCTTTATCTCTCTTCGGACCCCTCGGGAATTGAAGTAGAAAGGCCAACCCCAACTAAAATGACTATTCTACAAGATTCCTGGAAGAGAGTCAAAGTTCAAAGCCCAACACTTAGAGTTCAACTCAGTTCTAATTTAGAATCTCAGAGCCAACCTCAAGAGTTCTGAAGAGAAAAAGCAAAAAATTGTGTTTTGTGAATGAGAGGGGTAGGGGCCTATTTATAGTATACAGTCAATTATACACACATGATTCTAAATTATACGCTGGAAGTCCTGTGTATAATCCATATTATACGTTGGGAATCAAGCGCATAATGAATTATACGTTGTGGCTCTAGCGTATAATTCAAACGATCGCGGGGGAGTCGGTTAGGGTGACCAGCTGATGACCGGACAACTGGATAAGCCTGCAGAGAAAGAGTCCCAGTCCAAAATGGACTGATTATACACTGGTATCCCAATGTATAATGAATTATACACTATCTTTCAGCGTATAATCCGGGAGGGAGATCGGTTTGCGAAGTATTAGAGTCCTAGTCCAAAGCAGACTAATTATACGTTGGGTGTCCAGCGTATAATCAATTATATGTTGGGTTTCTAGCGTATAATCAGGAACTCATCCCGGGTTGGGTCCAATTATTAACTGGGAGTCTAACATATAATTGATTATACGTTGGAGTTCCAGCTTATAAGTCCCTGAGATATGGGTTTTGAGGCTTTTGGTTGAGGTTGACTTTTCAAGAGCTCAGGGCTAGGCCAATGGTTGCCTGAACACTTTTGTGTACTCTGAGGGGTTGAAAATGGGGTGTCTACACTCTTTTCCTAGCTTGCTGGTTTGTGTAGAATTCTATGGAGATATAGGTTGGGATGGGGCTGAAATTGAGGTATGTTAGGCTAGAGGAGAAGGGGAGTTCAATGGTGGTGGAGGATCAAAGATTCAATGGTTGGATGTGGAGGACCAAAGCTAGAGGTGGAGGAGCTGTAATAGAGAAAGATGGAGGAAGAAGATTGAATGGAATGAAGGTGGGAAGGTGGTATTCAATTATTGCAAGGGAAGGTAGGGGACAAGCTTGACATGTGTCAAGCTGGGTCTTCCCAAGCTTCACTCTCTCTCCTCTCCTCTCTCTCATTTCACATGTGCATGGGAGGGTGGGACACAGTTGGTTTCCACTCTCCACCCTCCCTTTGGTCTCTATCTTCTCTTTTATCACTTTTTGGGTCCTCAGATTTTGTGAACTTTATAGAATCCCAATTTGGGCAATTTTTCGGGTCAGGACCATTCATCAGTCAGTTTTGGTCTTTAACATGTGGTTTGAGATGTTGGGTGTGTGATTACTTAATTACTACCACACCCACTCAATTTAAAGGGCCGCCCTATGGTACAACTCATTCCCATCTAGTTACAGGTGGGTGCTTGACATATTTGGATGGACTTGGCCTCAGGCAGTCACCTGACACAACCAAGTCTTATCAAGTCTTAGTCAACTGGTTGACTGACACAAGTTTCAAGGGACGGGTATTACATATGTGGCCATGAACGCAGAGAGATTATATTCTTTGACTAATCCATATCTCTGGATCTAGTTAGATTTATCTCAATAGCTGAGCTTGTAGCCAGTTAGAGGTAGATCACTAGATCCAGTCCCTTACTTAGAATTGCAATGTTTCTTGGTGAATTGATCCTCTAACTGTCACTACAAGAAATAAGACTATTAGCAACAGTTTCTTGCAGGCAAAAAGTGCTGCTATTAACAAAAAAACTATTAAGACTATTAGCGGCAGTTTTTTATATTAATAGCGGCAGTTTATGGCTGCTGCTAATAGTTTTTTTTTTTAGTGTGTTGTTTCCCTCTTTGTTTTATCCTTCTTCTTCACATTATTTCACTCTCTCTTCAATCCTAATTCTGGTATAAGGATCTAAGTATTAACCCCCCCTATCCCTTGGGTTCGATAACCCTACTCAGTAGGTAATAGCTTCAATTGACCTGGTTGAGCTGACAGCAAACAGAAAAGATATCCTTCAGCACAAAATGGTCTTAGCAACATTAGATTAATTGAGGGTCAATTTCTTGACCCTCCACCGTGCACAGATTAGCATAACCAGACTCCTACAACACTTTTTTACCAGAAATGGTCACTCTTAATTTGAAAAAAAAATTGTAACCTTTATATTGGCTCTGATTACTTAGGTAGCTCTTAAAACTAACTCACTCTCACATAAATTCTTTGGCCAAACCTTTTGATCTTATGCTTTAGCCAAACACGACCTGCACAAATCCGAATACTAAGTTGACAAAGGCATGCTGTCATCAAAACACTCTAAATTCTCAAATTTGGCTTTATTATTTAAATCACTCTACAAAGCAAGCATGAGACATTATGGGGACCAATTTTTTATTCCACCGCCAACATGGCCTCAGAGCCATAGACTAGTGAAAAAGGGGACCAATTAGTAGAAGACCCGGGGAAGTTATGTAGTATGCCCATATATGGCATTCAAAAGCCCATTAAGCCAATCTCTTGGGTTCTGGGACACTGTGCTCTTTAGTATCTTGAGAAGTTTTGTTGGTTGTGTTTGCCTCTCCATTGGTCTGTGGCCTGTAAGTTGTGGATCTATGATGATGTATTTGCTGAAAAATGGTTACATTTCATTGTTAACAAATTTTGACCCATTATAAAAAATGATTTCGTTTTAAATTGCAACTCTAGTGATGATATTCTCAATGGTAAAATTGCACACGGCATGCCCCGTGGCTTTTGTTCATGGAATAACCTCAGTCGATATTGGATCTTGACCGATCGAGATCAAGAAAATCAGCGATGAAGTCAAAATTAGTAAAGCAGTTTAGGGCGGTTTCTCATTCTCTTTCTTTTACAACTCTTTTAGGACTTTCCTTCCTACTTCCCCTTTAATTTAGAATGTCTTAGGATCTTATGAATATATAAATAAGGACTCTAAATTAGGTTTTAGATAGCTCTATTTCCTTGCTTTTTAGGTTTTCTTTTCTAGGATTTTTTAGAGTTTTTGTTTGGGGAAGTGTAAACCATCGTCTTGAAGTCGAATCAAAGAGTTGTACTCCGATGATGAAGATCCCAACAATAATGCATGGCTAGTTTCCGAAGTTTAGGAGCTCTTGTAAATCGAGGATAAATTTTAATTGAAAATTCTAATTTCTTTTCTAATTTGAATTTATTTATCGTAATGATTGCATGATTGAGATTCACTCTTGTTCGTGACTTGTTCTGAATGATTCTAAATCGTTTAATTTATGTTTACGATAATCGTAATTGCCTTGTAGGGATTATGACTGGAATTAATGGGATATTCACCGTTGAATTAGTATTTGTAATTTAGTTTGATAGATTTCATGCAATGGTGTTTACGGATTAGATTGCTAGAGATTAGATGGATTATATTGTTGCGACTAGTCCATGACTATGAATAGGTTCTGATTATTTTACCTAGCTTTAGCTTGTAGCGAAGTGAATGTTACTACCCGGAATTCAAATTGGAATAGGAATAGGATTGCAAATTGTTACAAATCTGAGATGAAGACAGGCCCTAAACTATTTTCTCCATTGCTTTCTAAATCAATTATTTTTGCGAACATTAGATTTATTTAGATAAATCTCTTTTAACCTTAAGTTCCTTGAAAATCAATTTTCTAATTGAGACTTTAAATTAGATATTAGTATTCCTTTGGGTCCGACAACCCTTAATAGCTCATCTTTATTACAATACTTGTGCGTTTGCAAGAGTTCATATTTAGAACACATCAAGTTTTTTCCGCCGTTAGCGAAGACTGCGGCAATATTTGATTAATTGTCTCTTAGTTAGTTAGACTTTCAGTTCTTGTTATATAATCTTTATTTTTCTTTAATTTTAGATTTAGAGATCAAGGTTCAAGTCCGCCAAAGGGTCAAAGGGATTATTGCGAGAGGCTAAGGTACGCACCTTTGTTTATAGATTTAGTTAGTTTTATTTTTTGGTTTTATGTCAAGGTTGAGAGTGTAATTTTCTACTCTTGAGCAATTCGACCTTGAGATCGAGAGGACCTTGAGGTGTAAACTTGGTTCCTTGCGTTCTTCTCGAGCCCAGCTTAATTTCACACGTACCGATCACCCTCCTCTACAACCTCTCATTCTCGTGATGGAAGAGGTACAATAGCCTGCGACTAGAACATTGAGGGAGTACTATACTCCAATAGCCTTTGCTTCAACCTCATTTATCCGGCTTCCCGCTGCCATCGGTAACGGGACCTTCGAGGTTAAGCCTAATGTTATTCAAATATTTTCTAATTTTTATGAGCTTAGTAACGAAAATCCCTACAAACACTTGATGGAACCTTGCATTTTCATTCTTTGTACTCTAACATCAACTCCAATGGTGAAAGAGATGTATGAGAATCTAGAGTTTCTATATTTCAAAAAAGTTTTATGATTCACTAGACCTTTCGATCAACTTGCCAGAATAGGAGGGCGGTCGATGAGTTAGCTGATTCCCAAAATGATTTCGAAGATAATGACCTATGACTGGCGAATGCCTTGTGATGATTGCGATGATGATAAGTATATAAGTATGCATATTTAGGCTACGAAACATGATGATCATTGAGTTATGAATATCGTTCTAAGGGTAAGGAAGTCCTTCCCTGTAGTTGTTTCCTGGGCATGCTGTCAAAATAATGTAAGTACTTCCCTAGTGGGTTTTGATTTTCTCCTTGCGAGGTGGTTGTGCAGGCATTGTTTCTTAGCAGTAGTTCCACAACTTCGAGTTTTCGATTAGGTAAAAGTATATGTTGGAAAATTTTGAGCATTAAATATCGGGGTCAAAGACACTATTGGGTAAAAATATATTTTTGTGTTTTTGAGTGTATGTATTTTTTTTTATTTTTAGGTGTATTGAACGGTTGGAGTGACCGCCCATCTGCAATTTTTCAATTTGTCATTGTTCCTTGATCACCCTCAATTTGATTGATCAGGGATGAGAGAGAAATTATGTTTACGTTTATGATTTGGATGGTGTAAGATTTGCTGAATAAGGTGTAGAGTCGTTTGATTTCTTCTTTTGATAAATCTTTTAGGATTGGAGCCTGCTTGTCATGAGGGACCTTTTTTAGCCTCTCAGTAGAGTAGGGCATGTTGTAACGTCGGGGCGTGAGACAGGGTCGTTCCCATGAGGTTTTTGTGCATTATCATTTTCAGTTGATGGTTATTGGAGATGGTTTCTGGGTTGTATCGTTTTGATTTTCTGAAAGGAGTTAGTTGGAGGGGAGTCGGATGGTGATTTTGTATGGAAAGTGACAAGGTGAGACATAAGAAGAAGAATGAGGAAAGAAGGTAAGGACGTGTGGACCATGGTGGACCCTTCCTTCGCTTGTGGAGGTTTAGTTTTGTTTGATTCCACTTGTTTCATTTGATTCGCACATTGGGTGAGGTCGCTTTATGGTTTTATTTGTGATTTTTTGGGGTGGTTTGGTTTTTAGAAGTTTGAGGTAGCATTGTTGTTGGTTAGGAGTCCGTAGGAGTGTCGGTTGTGAGGTTTATAGAAATTTGGATATGGAGGTCAAAAGTGGATTTGGTTAGGATGCCAATCTTATGTTGCGAGGTTCGAGGATATGGCAATATGTCAATTTGGATGTAAACCCGGGTCGTGAGGTTTGGGTTTGATTTGGTTTCGAGAGTGGGAGGGTTGATAGTTTTTTGGGTTTGTTTCTCGTCATTTTCGGTGGTTGGCTCGAAGGCGAGTGAAGCTGGTGTTGCAGGGATATGTTTAGGCTCGATGATGGGTTTTGTTTCGATAACGGGTTTGTGTTCGATGAGGGGTTCGGTTTCGGTGATTGGTTCATGTTCGAGGATAGGTTTATATTCGACGATAGTTTTAGGTTTGAAGACAGGTTTGTATTCGGTGATCGGTTTAGGTTTGACAACAGGTTCAGGTTTGATGATTGGTTTAGGTTTGATGATAAGTTTCGGTTTGATGGTAAGTTTAGGTTTGAGGTTCAGTTTCATAGTCGGCGAGGTGATAGGTTCAATAATGGGTTTAAGTTTTTATTTCAAAATCGAGGGGATGATAAGTTCAGTAGTGAGTTCGGGTTTCGAGGTGGGCGTAGAAGTTGATACGAGGGTCGATTCTGAAGTTTGTGGGGCAAGGTTTTCGATCGTGTGTTTGATAAGGAGTTCGAGTTTTGACGTTGGATTAGGCGTAAGGGGGTTGGTGATTTGAGGAAGGGGCTCGATTGCAGGTTTAGGTTCGACGTTTAGTTCGGAATTTGTGGGATGATCGGTCCAAGAGTTGGTTTGGGGGTGAGAAGGCCAGTGATCTTAGGAACGGATCCAATCATGGGTTTAGATTTGAAGTTTATCATTGTGATCGGTTTAAGTATGAATGGTGTTGTAGTATGTGGGTAGATTGATTCGAGGATGGCTTCTGGGACCAATAGGTGAGCTTGTTTAGTGGTTGATCATGGAGTTGGTTTGGGTATTTGTTGAGGGAGCATGTGGATTTATTCATTGGTGGGTAGGTCATCGAGTTCAAGAGCCGGTTGAGTTAGTTTAGGGATAAGTGTGTCTATTTTGGTGATGGGTGGAGTTAGTTTAGGGGGGTGAATTTGGTGCTAGGTTAGATTTTAGTGATCTTGGTGACCAGCTCAGGGCGAAAGGTGATTTCATGCCTATTGGTGCATGGGACAGGGTTAACTGATTGTGAGTGAATGGTATGGATGTGCTCTGAGGGAGGTTCAATTCTACAAATCAAGCTAGCTGGATGCACTAGGACAGGGGTGAAAGAGTGTACGACATCATATGCGGGTTGGATTTGATCTAACAATGGGTTGCAGTAGGTGATGTCAGTCAGCATGGCGTTGGGGTATTGGTTTTGGTCATAGTGTGAGTTTGTGTATTGGTTGGGGTATTGTTGTTGGTTATGGTTAGAGTGCAAGTCCGTGTATTGATAGTTTATCTGGTTTGCGTTGATTTGTTTAGGGCTCAGCGTTTGGCTCAGGGTGTTTGTCTTAGCGTTATTGGAAGAGGGTCCTTTGGATGTCGGAGCAGAGAAGTTAAGGTTCTCGTCTTTTATGTAACGTTGTATGCATGTAGCGCGTTGATATAGGACCGTAAAGTCAAGGTAGTCACTCAGGATGAGACCACTCTGAAGAAGTTCGCAGGCATTATCGATCACGATTTTATCGTGTCGCTTTCTTTTATCTGATTTCTAGTTCGGGCGGCGAGTCTCCTCCAGCGGTTGGCGAACATTGTGAAGTCTTCGTCGTCCTCGTATTTTGTGTTCATCAACTCAGCGAGACTGATCTCTTCGTGAGTCAAGTGTTGGCATTGGTCTAAGAATCTATCAGGTAAGTCTTCGAAGGTCTCGATTCCCGTTAGAGGTAGAGCAGTGAACCAGTCGATGGCTTCTCCTTCTAAAGATCATTGAAAGTAATGGATGAGGAGCCTATGATTAGTGCTGATTGGTCGATAGTCATTGCAAAATAGGGCCAAGTGGTGTTTTGGATTCCCTATACCTTTGTATTTGTTGAATTTTGGTGGTTTAAAGCCTGTGGATACAGTGCAATCTAGGTCTCGATAGAATTTGTCGAATCCAAAAGTGTGGTTAGAATGCTCTCTCTTAGCCATGTAGTCTTCTAGAAATCGAGGGAGATCGTCCATGTTTATCGTGGTATCATTTGTAGGTATCTTGAGAGAGGGTTGTCTTCGGCGATTGTCGTTATAGGGTTGTGAGGGGTATGCATGTTATGTGTCGAGGGAGTCGAAGCTTGTGGAGGAGATGGCGTCCTTTCCTCTTGCCTATTCCTTGAAGTGACTTGTTTGTTTATCCACTTTCGGTCCATTGCAGCTTTGTATAGCTCGGCGAGGGACTGTCGTAGGGCGTCGGCTTCTTCTCCTCCCTTCATCAACTTATCGGTAGTAAAGTTTAAAATTTGGCCGGCGGTGTATCTTGGCTCGCTGTCATCTCCGTTGTTGCCACCGTGATTTATATTTTTGGGAGCGAAGGGGTAATTTTCGCTTTCACTGACCATGTTTATCCAAGCACGACGTTGGGCTGTCCATGGAGATGGCCTAACGTTATACTCGGGACTGTTAGGGAGGTCCCATGGGGATGAGTCGACATCATTAAAGTTCAATTTCCTGATGCCCGATATTTTTATTTTGTTTTATTTTTATTTATTATTATTATATATATATATATATTTTATTTTTGAAAGGTTTATATGCGTGTAAGTGTGTGTAAGAAAGTGATAAAATAAAGCAAAAAAAATCAAACTAATTAGATCAGGGAAACCCTAGCAGAAGGGGTCCCATCGCGATGGCTAGTCTGTTGGTACGTACTTTTTCTGGGTTCCTTTCGATCCCCTGAAGAAGTGGCCCAATTCTGTCCGAGTGAACTCTGGCTAAGGGCGATGAAATAATAAACTATGAAATATTACATGCTGAAAGGAAGAGGCGAATATAAAATAGAGAATACCTGGGTGATGCGATCGCCAACTGTGGATGTTTATCGACGTTGCAAAACGTCACTGATCACGTGCGGGGGGAAACAGATTGACTCCTTTACTGAACGTCGGCCGACCGACTCCAATAGCTAAAAATAGCCTAAGGTCTATCAAGTCTAACTTTTTAATCCTGCTCTAAGTCTAATCGATTTTGTCTTATGACCCTACTTTGAATCTAACTGACTGTGAGTCTCCTAATACTATTGTAACTTTGACTATTTTAGTTTCCTACTACTACTTTAATTAAAAAAAGGGGTTATGGCCTACTATGCTAAGGAGGATCAGCCCCATTCCCGGGTACCCTCCGTAAGCTCTCTTGGATAAATCGGGATGGCTAAGGCTATTTTGAAAAGAATGAGAGGGGCTAGGGACCTAATGGGCTCTAGGCTAAGAATTTTAGGCAGGGGTTTCCTAAGAATCTAAGGCTAAGGATGCTTGTTCCTTTAATAATCCTTCGAGAGTCAGGGTTAGCTGGCCAGTACTGCTAGCCTGACTACCTGGGGCTCCTAGAGAAGAGTCTGCAATTCTAGAAGTCTAGAAGATAGCTTAACCCCTTTCTTTGGAAGCCCCAGAGAGGACCTCAAATTTTCTCAAAGGGAGAAGCTTGAGAAAGAGAAGAAAAGATAGTAAAATTGGTTATGAAAAAGTTGTGAGGAAGGGGGGTCTTTTTATAGGTATCGAGTAAATTATGCGCTCTGAGACAAGTGCACAATTTATCAATTGCGCGCAGTAACCAGGGAGCTTAATTGAATTTCGCGCCCTCTCTTGGGCGCTTAATCCAATTTTGAGTCGATCATTGACTCTAGAATGACTGGCTGATTGGCTTGGCCGATGTCCTAGTTCCATTCTGCTTGGAAGTAATTGCATGCCCTGTGGGGAGCGCGTAATCCAATTATACGCCTGGATCAGTACACGTGATCGAGGAGTTTGGGCGGTCATAGAAGTTATAGCCCCGATCCAACTTGGAACCATTGCTCGCGGCTGGTGGAGCGCGCAATTCGATTATGTGCGGGGTGAACTGCACATAATTGGGGAGCTTAGGCGGCGCACAGAACGTGTGCCCTAGTCCACTTGGACTAATTGAGAGTGCAATGTACCACGTGCAATTGAATTGGGCGCTTGTGTCCAAGCGTGTAATTCGGGAACCTCCCGGGCCGGGTTGGGTCAGAGCAATGGGTCGAGATTTCAGGTTTAGGATAGACAGACTGGTAGGAAGGTAAGGATAGACAGGCATATATATTTACATGTAATATCATTTAAGTAAATGTCTACTTGTAAATAATGAAATAACCCCCATTTGAATTTAATAAAAATAGTCTCGGATAAAAAATCTCAAATAATAAAAAGTCAACTTTCCAGGTTAAGAACAAAATCCGATTTTTTGTAATTTGGTCAAATTTCTAACTTTCAAATGGCAAGCCTTTCTGTGAAACTTTAAAGCCCATAAATTCTATCATATCAAAGTATTGCTAAAATTTCAAAGTCCGATAGAAAAAGTTGAGCTTCCAAATGGGGAATATATTGTCGGGGTTCTGACTCGACCTTTGACCTTCGATTGACACGGCCGGGGCTTAACTATACACTATTGTTATGGTGCCTAATTCTTAGATTGTGGGGTTTTCAGGGTTTTAAGACTCTTAGAGAGGGTTGGTCCCTTTTCAAAAGTCATGAGCAAGGTCAAAGGTTGACCGAACAGGTTTGTATACTCCGAGAGAGCGAAAATGGGGTGTCTACAGTTATATTCGCCCATCCTTATAAGAATTTCGTCCTCAAAATTTACGTACCTAATTCAATGAGGTGCAAATATTTATCGCGAATCTCTGCCTTACGTTCCCAAGTAGCCTCATCAGATGAATGATTCAGCCACCTCACTAGTACTAGCGGGATCCGTTTGGTACGCAAAATTTGCTCTTTTCGGTCAACGAATATGCATCGGCTCCTTAGCCACAATCATATCCTCATGTAGCTCGATAGGCTGATAGTCCAAAATATTAACAAATTGATATTTTCTTTGTCTTGTTGAACAATTTTCATTTTTTTTAGACTCAATATTTTCAATTGATAATACTTCAATATTAACAAAGGTCATCAATACTCTTCATTGTTAAATCCTCCCAAGATATATAACCTTTTGCAATCGAAGTTATCTTACTTCACATTTGAGTTAATTGAAATTAGGAGTTTCATTATTCACTCAGTCTTCTAATGAAAATTTTATACCGATCAAAAAGTGTATCATACTTATTGTTGAGCACATCTGTGCAACCGTGGGAATCGAGACGATCCCGTCGCGACGATGCACTCTCCAACGAAAAATATAGAGTCGCCACCCAGAGCTTTCGGTGTCCCGGGATACCTAATTCATTTTTATGAGCACCGAAGTGCTAAAAATATGACTCTGAATCCGGTCCACACCAAAGGCTCTTGGGTAGGGGCTTCGGTTATCGATCCGGTCCACACCCGATCAACCCGCTTAACACGGTCTCTACTAATGGCCAAAAATAAAATAAAGGAAAAGAAAAGAAAATAGCTTCCTTTTGTCCAAAAGGGCTTAGAATTCTATTTGTGCCCCTCTGTTCCTACCGAAAAATCGGCGGCGTAACGACACAAATGGGAGGATGGAGGGAGCTAGAAAGAGATAGGAGAAGAAAGGGGAGAGCCGGAGCTCTCGGGCCCTTGTAGCACCGTAGAGGAGCTTTGCGTGGCTTGCTTTGATGAGCTCTTGAAGGCCTTGTATGGTGGAAAACGGGGTTCTAACTCTTAAGACTTAAAGCTAAGAGGTAGGGAAGGGAGGCTAGGGGATCACACACACCTAGGCTAAGGGTTTTGGATGCAAGAACAAGCTTGAAATGAGGTTGGGAGATTTTAGAATTTGGGTAAAAATAGTGCACAAAACGGAGGAAGAACTTCTCACTTTGAGCTCTTTCTCTCTTAAGCAAATTTCTCAACCCTTAAACCAAGGGGTGGGGGGCTCTATTTATAGGAAAAGGGTGGGTTAGGTGGCACTTAAGAGCTAAATGAGTTTAGCAATTAGGTAATCTCACATCTAAGGATTCCTAGGGTTTTTGGAGCCTTGAAATGTATGAGAATGTCCTCCAATGGTGGTTGATGGGGTGAGGCCTAAAGCCACTTAAAGGGGTGCAAATAGGCTTCAAGAGGGTGCAACAGAATTAGCAAAACACACCCCTAAGGTCAAGGTGGTCAATAAGTCAAACTCCAATCATAATATTCGGGGCAAATTCCAGATTCTTTGTTCATATGCAGCGCAACTATTAGTTGCACTGGCAAAAATATCTGATAAAATAGTATGTCTGACTCGGAAGTCATTTCATGAGGATGGGGCCCACTTTTGAATCTGGCGCAACTATTAGTTGTGCCAGGCTAAAAATAAGGGAAAATTGGCTTGGCACAACTATTAGTTGCACCAGGCAAAGTTTAATACTGGCGCAACTATTAGTTGCGCCAAGTCCCTAAGGGGCCCACATGACTTTACGTTCATGCCCTCCAGGCTCGGTTTGCCATATCTTTTGACGTATACCTCCGATTGGGGCGATTCTTGGACCGTTGGAAAACTGACGATCTCTATTTTTCAATGGTACAAGATTTGATATTAGTAGAAGACCTTATCTAGTCCTAGTGCACCATTCTTTACTCATAGCTCGGGAAGGTTAGGTTTAGGGTTTGGAATGGGTTCTAAGGATTGAGACTGGTTTCTAAAGGTTCGGGATAGGTTCCTAAGGGATCTAGGGTGATTCTTAAGGATTTGGGGTGATTTCTAAGGGTTCCATACATGCCATCAAAAGCTCAGAATTACACTTCTCTCGAAAGGTGTTTCGATTGGGCCTTGGACCAAATTTGGGTGTCTACAGATGCCCCTCTTTGGTATCCGATCACTAGTGATCGTATGCCAAAGAAAAGAGACATCCGAAGAGGCCCAAGGCATTACTGACGGGTCCGCTGCATTCAAAACAAACTTTAAACATCAGGTGAGTAACACGGTGAGAAAACGAAAGCCCTGGGGTGCCAGGCTAATCATTCGTTCCTTGAGGTAATCGATTCCCAAGCGCTTAGCGACATTACTGGGCATAACCGAGGTGGAATGAGTTGTGAAAGCCCACTAGCTAGGAAAAATGTTTGCCTCTCGAGTTGCGAAAGCCCGCTAGTCGGGAAAAATGTCCGCTTCTCGAGATGATTTGAAGGTGATTGATGTTCGAGATTCATTCTGAATACAACAATTTCGTAAGTAAGAGGGGTGATCGACCCACATTCAAAGATAGGTGCGAAGTAAACATACACAAGGCTCTGTAGTTTATGTCCAATCCTATCAGGCATTTGATGACCTCATTGGATTATTCGCAGGTGCCCCTGCTGAAAGCAGGGTTCGAGATCTTTGGGCGAACCCATCGATCCCAAAGTTTATTTAGTATGACCACCCGAGCAAAGTGAATAGATGTCACAACTCTTTTTGGGAGTACGTGCCATTTTTTTGAAAGCATGCCTCAACTCAGCATGACCTAGAGTATCCAGTTTCGACTTCCTTGAACAAATCCAGCCAAACATTGGGCACCTCCCAAAAGGGGGCATCCAATCCAATCTGCCATAATCATCAATTAACTATGCATAATCATGCACCCATCGGGGGCAATAAGCAACAACAAAGGTGATGGTAGCCCTGACCCAGACTCGCTCGGGTACAATTTACGAGGACAAACGACCATCATACAGATACCCAAATGCATGGTATACACTTTATAGGGATACCGCTGCCCATACAGGTTTTAAGCCTACGAAAAATAAAAGGGAAATGAACCCTTCTGAAAGCATGGTTGCACATAGTTTGATTGATATGTAATCTCATCCTCAATAGGTTAGTTTCAACCAACGATTGACCTTTTCCAACGGAGAATCTGAAGCTTAAGACACCCATGTTCATATGAATCCAAAGACAGAGCGCTTGGCTCAAAAGATTTAGTAGTGGAATCAACTCGATCCAAGCATTGACTGTTTGACCAAAATTGACACTATCGCTCCTACTTTGAAGTGGGATCCATGGATCCAAGGCGAACCTTTGACCTAGGACATTAATTTTGCACAACTGTATTGTCGATAAAATATTGACATTTTACCGCATCGAAAATACGCGAGTGCATAACTGTGCTTAGCATGAAAACATAGATTTCTTTTTCTTTTCAAAATGATTTTTATCATTTTTTTTGTTAGACCTAATGTCGGTGGTGAGATGCTTTATCTGATTTGTCCATCGTTGAGAAGTTGCCCGCTTCGAGGCTTTGGACGGTGTGATGTTCCTACACATTCTCGAGAAAACGTCAGTCCCTTTTTTGTTTATACATATAAAGAAAATGCATCCTAAACAGTAGAAGAAAAAGTAGATTTCTACCTACACTTTTTCATTTTCAAGATATTTTTTGGATTTTAATTTTTGGAGATTTTTTGTTATTTTTCTTCATATTTGAGATTGAAATATGATGCTGGAAATATGTACATGAAAATGAGAACACATTTTTTTAGTGTTTGGATTTTTCTTGATTTTTTTGTTTTGTTTTTTTTTTTTTTTTTAGCTTTTTTTTTTTTTTTGATGCCTTGATAGTGAGACAGAGTAACGGGTCCTATTTTGAGCGTAGTCAAACTCTTTCATGCAGTCGGACCTGAGTGAGTTTCCAGATTTTACCAAGGCCAGAACGTTGATCCCTTTGGATTGAGTTAAACCTTTCTCCTTGCCTCGGGTCATACGTTTGACGGTGCGGGTTTCACAAAGATAATTATGGTTGAGGCCCGATTTGAACTAGCATGAGCGGCCCAGTTAGACAAGAGGGTACAGGAAGAGTAACAAAAGGGTTCCTCAAACATCAATCTTCTCAATCAGTCCAAACCTTTCTTTTTTAATTTTTTTCTATTTTTTATCTCCCCCTTTTTTTACCCGTGGTGCCCTTTTGGGTTTTCACCACGTCCATGGGTTTAGCTCTCTTACCCCAAGCACCCTTTCAAGTTTTCACCTGGTCTGCACAAGCCCGCTGTTTTTACCCGTAATGCCCTTTCGGGTTTTCACTATGTCCATCTTACTTTGAGCTTGTATTTTTATTTTATTTTTTATTCTTTTTATTATTATTATATATATATATATATATTATTTATTTTTGCAAGAGCCACGACATAGACGTTGATTCCGTCATAGCTGGCTAGATGGGGTTCTGGTGTCGTCTCACGACTCGGCTCATGTTGACTTAACAGATATTATGACTGCTTGCGAATCTACAAAGAGGGCTTCCTTCAGGGTGTAGCTTGGCCATGGGTTAGGTTAGGATTTGAAGGTATGCTGGGTTAAAAGGATTTCCTTGATACGGATTTAGTTTTCTCAACATACATTCTTCCTTGGGGGTTTTACTATACATGCCCTGTGATTCTTCTACATTTTTTTATTCTTTTTGCTTCATTTCAGGCAATCTCTTTTTGAGGTTTTGCTTTTTCAATTTTTTTGGATTTTGATAGTAACTCTACTTCATCTTTTCTCTTTTTTTTTTTTGGTATATGTACACATATATTTTTTTTGGGGGAATGGGTTTATTGAAAGAAAGGCCCAGGCTCAAATGGGATAGCAAAGGATATCATCATTTTTTGGGATATTTTTGGGCTACTGTGCTTGGAATGATGGCCTCTTTTGGGTGGTTCTTAAGCAGTCACGTATCTGTTTCATCAATACTTACCTTATCGCGATAGGCTAAGAGTAGAACCGTCGGACGTATCCAGCGTTGATGGGCTCAGGAAGATGATCTCCGTCCATGGTGGCGAGGCGGATGGCGTATCCCGGCAGCACTTCTCGAATGACGTATGGTCCTTCCCAGTTTGGCTTGAACTTTCCTCTTGGATCGGCGTGGAGGGATGGGAAGATCTTCTTCAGCACAGTGTCTCCTACCTTTAGATCTCGACCGCAGACACGTTTATTGTAAGCGCGTGCGATTCACCCCTAGTAAACTTGAGTGTGACACAAGGCTAGGAGTCTCTTCTCGTCCAATAAGTTTAATTATTCAAAGCAGGATCTCTCTCTCTCCGCTTCGGGTAAGCCTGATTCCATGAGGATTTGGAGCGAGGGTACTTCAACCTCTACCGGGAGGACGGCCTCGGTTCCATACACAAGGGAGAAAGGTGTTGCCCCTGTAGCAGTACGGATCAACTTTTGGTAGGCCCACAAAGCAAATAGCAGCATTTCGCTCAAATCTCTATAAGTGATGACCATTTTCTCAAGGATGCGGATGACCGTCTTGTTTGTGGCTTCCACGGCTCCATTAGTTTGAGGCCGATAAGGGGATGAGCGATGATGTTTGATCTTGTATTGCTCGCAGAAGTCTCGGATGCACTTGTTCGCAAAGTTTGTGTCGTTGTCGTGATGATATCTTTGGGTACTCCAAATCGGCACACAATATTGTTCTTGAGAAACTTCTCAACGTGACTGGCTGTGACATTGGCATATGACGCCGCTTCTACCCACTTGGTGAAGTATTCAATGGCGACGAGGATGAATCGATGTCCGTTTGATGCTTTCGGATTAATCATTTTGACAACGTCGAGGCCCCAGGTAGCAAATGGCCAAGGAGTGGTCATGTAGTGAAGATCAATGGCAGGAGCGCGTATCAGACTAGAGTGTTATTGACACTTATAGCATTTTTGAACATATTTGCAACAATCCTATTCCATGGTGGTCTAAAAGTACCCCTGCCGTAGAATTTTCTTGGCGAGCATGTGACCGCTGACGTGGGCTCCATATACTCTCTCATGGATTTCTTTCAGAATATTGACCGCTTCACTTTCAGTGAGGCAGCTGAGTAAGATGTTATTGTATGATCTCTTGTAGAGGCATTCCCCATAAATGACGTAACTTGCTGCTAAGCGTTGAATAGTTTGTCGGTCTGTCTTGGATGTACCCTCTAGGAAAGTTAGGGTCTCGAGGAAATTCTTGATATCTAAGAACTAAGGTGGCTCATCATCAGGCTTTGTAGGTTCCTCAATCTGGAGGTAGAAGGCCGGCTCATTCCTCTACTCGATCACGATCAACTTCATCTCAACACCATAGGGGACTTCAATCATTGACGCTAAAGTTGCTAATGCGTCGGCAAAGCGATTCCTTATCCGAGGGACGTATGAGAAAGTCACATCTTGGAAGCAAGCTATCAGATCCTCGAGGTGCTCATGATAGGGGATTAGTTTCTCATCTTTCATCTTCCAGTCACCATTCGTCTGACATATGATTAACTGTGAATCGCCAAATACTCGAAGGTGAGCTACATTCAGATTGAGAGCTGCCTGTAGACCAACGGTACAAGCTTCGTACTCAGCCATATTGTTAGTGCAAGGGAAGTTGAGTTTGATAGAGATCGGTACATGGGATCCTTTTGGTGAAATCAGGATGGCACCAACTCCTTGGCCCTCAACATTTGCTGCCCCGTCAAAGTGCATTACCCATGATTCTTCTACTTCTTCTGTATTGTCTTCCATCATGAATAAGATATCTTCATCTGGGAATTTGGTTCTTAACGGCTCATAGTCAAGTAAAGGATTATCAGTAAGATGATCAGCAAGCGCCTGCCCCTTGATCAATTTTTGAGTGACGTACGTGATGTCGAATTCAGATAATAAAAGTTGCCATCATGTGGTTCGTTCCTTGAGAGCTGGCTTTTCAAATGGGTATTTTAATGGGTCAATTCGGGCCAAGAGCAGAACCGCCTGAGATAGCAAATAGTGGCGGAGCCTTTGAGTAGCCCATACAAGAGCTAGGCATCCTTTCTCCAAATGAGAGTAGCGCGTCTCATAATTAGTAAACTTCTTGCTCAGATAGTAAATGGCCTGCTCTCGTCTTCTCGTTTCATCGTGCTGCCCCAAGACACATCCCATCGAAACTTTCGTCATAGAGAGATACATCAAGAGTGGTCTCCCTGGCTCAGGTGGTACCAAAATAGGTGGATTAAGGAGGTAGCTTTGATTTTTTTGAACGCTGCTTGACAATCGTCGTTCCATTCAACGGGCAAATTCTTCCTTAGTAACTTGAAGATCGGTGTGCAGATTGGAGTTATTTGTGTAATGAACCGACTGATATACTGTATTCTGCCCAGAAACCCTCTAACCTCTTTCTTGGTAGACGGTGGTGGCATTTCAGTGATGGCTTTGACTTTGATTGGGTCGACCTCAGTCCCCCGCTTGCTGACGATGAACCCTAGAAGCTTCCCTGACATAGCACCAAATGTGCACTTCTGTGGATTCAGTCGTAGCCGATACTTCCTCAGCCTTTCAAATAGCTTCTGAAGGTTTACCAGATGGTCGCTTCGCTCTGGTGATTTAGCTATCATATCATCGACATATACTGCAATCTCTTGGTGCATCATGTCATGAAATAGTGCAGTCATAGCTCTCTGGTACGTTGCACCGACATTCTTCAGCCCAAATGGCATAACTCAATAGCAAAAGGTTCCCCAGGGGGGAATCAATGCTGTCTTCTCGCGATCAACCTCTGCCATTTTGATCTGATTATATCCTGAGAATCCATCCATAAAAGAAAGCATCCCGTGCTTAGCTGTGTTATTGACCAAGATGTCGATGTGTGGTAATGGGAAATCGTCCTTTGGGCTCGCTCTGTTCAAATTGTAGAAATCGATCACATGCAAACCTTTCCATCTTCCTTTGGTACAGGCAAGATATTGGCTAGCCACTACGGGTATTTGCATCATATTGCTTGATGACCTCGTCTTTGACTTT
This sequence comes from Chloranthus sessilifolius, assembly GCA_021018995.1. Taxonomy (NCBI): domain Eukaryota; kingdom Viridiplantae; phylum Streptophyta; class Magnoliopsida; order Chloranthales; family Chloranthaceae; genus Chloranthus; species Chloranthus sessilifolius. The sequence goes on along the minus strand of CM037584.1, from coordinate 146,680,839 downwards.
TAGCATCCATTTGGGTCAGAGACGTCTCAGCTTCTGCTTGACTGGCTTCATATCAGGGTAGAGAGGTAACTCATGCTCGACCAAATCAGTATCCAGACCAGGCATGTCCTTATACGACCAGGTAAAACGTCTTGGTATGACCGAAGGAAGTTGATCATGCTTTTTCTTTCCTCAGGAGACAGTGACATTCCGATTTTGGTTATCCTAGGAACCTCCTCAGTTCCTAGATTGTCGTCTTCGGTCTCTTCGACAATGGGGGTAGGGCCATACTCAAAGTCGGCAAATCGGTCAAGGAGCTCATTGGGGAGCTCCTCGAAGGGGACATCCTCGTCCAGACTCGTGATCCCTACCTCTTCTTATATTTCAACAGGGAAGGGGCCGATTTCACGTGGGACGGGCATTTTGATTAAGGCATCCTTTTGTGGGACATTTTCTGGAATTTCAAATGAAAATATTTTTGGGCTTTGGATTTTTTCAATGTTTTTGAGATTTTGTGTTTTTTGTATGTTTTTGAGATTTTGCATTTTTTCCATGTTTTTGAGATTTTTGTTTTCTTCGGAAACGGACCCTTGGCAAGGCGGGCTTGTGTATATACAAGGTATTGCCTGCCAAGGGCTTATCTCACTTTTTATAAGTTATTTTGTATTGAAAAATGGGTGCCAAATGTTAGGCCACTCCCCACTTTCAGGGTTTGGGGCAAAGATGCCCAGTTGCATACCTGAGGGGCAGCTTCTTTACTTGTTGGGATGGAGGGTGCTGGCTGATATGGCTCATTGGAGTAAGCCTCCATCATATTGATCCCTATTTCGTCTGAGATCATGTCCTCAAATGATAACTCTGTTTCGTGGTGATTTACCATAGGGGGGATTTGTTCAGGTACCGATCGTCGTTCCTCGAAAAGGGACAATGTGGCCAAATCTATCTCCAAGCTGGGAAGGGAGATCTGGGGATTGGTGGGATGGACTGGGGCTATGGGTTTGTGTGGGGTCAAATGGGTTGCCCCATTTCGATCGATCTTTACGACCCCTGCACTGACAAAAGAATCCCTGATGTGCGGCCTAGGGCAAGGTTTCTCTTCTATGTTGATTCCTTGAGCTCTTGCAGCCGCGGTGATCCTGGCTTTCTCTTTGGCCTCTCGGACTTCTTGCTCTGTTGGCTTGTATCCTAGCCCGAATCTTACTTTTTGTCTCTTAATCACAACTGGCACTCTTCTGCCTTGTAATTTGGGTCCCAGACCCCTTCCTTTCTTAGAGTCCCACTTTTGGAGCATTGCCACTGCCGCTACCATACCGCCTCCCATTTTAGACATAATGCCCTCAATGGGTTCTGGGAGTATAACTGACACCTCATACTCAAAACTGTGGAGGTCGACATCCTCAACGGTGTGTGGTACATCTAGCATATTGAGTTTTTCAACGCTATTGGCGGCCTTTTCTTTCTCACTATGCCCCTCTCCAATGATTGTGATAATCTTATGCGCAGATGCAAATATGAGTTTCTAGTGCAATGTGGAAGGTATGGCTCGACTTCATGTAGCCACGGGCTCCCCAATAACAGATTAAATGAGGATTTGATATCCATGACTTGAAACAAGAAGGAAAAGGTCATTGGCCCTATCAACAGCTCAAGATCAACTTCTCCCATTATTTCTCTCCTGGTATTGTCAAACCCTCTAGCGCTGGTTCTGGTGGGCCTTAACATGCACGGATCAATCCCAATCTTGGTGGCGGTTCTCAACGGGCATATATTAAATGTAGACCCATTATCAATTAGCACTAAGGGGATAATCATATTTCCGGACTCAACGGTTATATTCAAAGATTTTGAGTGACTACCTCCTTCCTCAGGTAAATCGGCATCAGAAAATGAAATGGCATTTGGAGCCATCACTTGACCAATTATCTACCCAACTCCATCTGGGCTAACTTGGAGTGATACATGCGCATTTTTTAACGCCCCCATTAATGCTTAGAAATGGAGTGGGGACGTCATCATGATCTCATCTGATGATATGGCGCATTCTTCTCAACTGAGTCTCCAGTATATGTTCTCGACTCATCTTCTCGAAGGGGTTCACCATGCTATCTTTCTTTCCTTCGGTTTGGTATTTCTCGCTGATATCCTCCTGATCCGGTAATAAAATCTATCGCCCTTCTCACTCTGACTTCCGACATTGATATCTGTTTGTTCGTAGCTTAGCGGGACCTGATGAGGATCATATGTGGGTCCTGAGAGGTGGAAGGGTATGGCTGTCGGTTCTTAAGGTACTTGTACTGTCAGCTCAGGAGGTGTGGGCAATACTTGATTCACCCTGGTGGCGGTGGGTTGGGTGGAAAGATTGGGTCAAATGGGGGTGGTGAAGCTTGAGGGTGGTGGCATTGGAGGGAAGGAGGTAAAAGTAGGCCATTGATAGCTAGTGGGTGCTGGCGGCAGATGGGGGGTCTGATGGGCCGCTAGGTAATTGACCGGGGTGGTGGAGTTTGCCGATGGCTGAGCTGGGGGTGATGGGGTGGGCGCAGGCTATTGATAACAGATGGGTGCGGGTGTTGGATTGGGGGCCTGGTGGCTTAAAGGGTAATCGATGGGGGTTGTGGTGTATGGCGGTAGTTGAAATGGGGCAAGCGCAGGCCATTGATGACTAGCGGGTGCGGGTGCTGGATTGGGGACATGGGAGTTTATAGGGTAATTGATGGGGGTTGTGGTGTATGGTTGGTATGCATTGATATTTACATAATTGACGGGTGTGGTGGACGGAAAGTATGCCCGGAGATCCAAAGGTTCAAATTATGGGGTTGGGTTGGGGAAATATTCAGACAAATTTAGGGGTTCAATTACCTCAACATTCCTTTCTTCATCATTCCTCGGCCATGGTGCCACATAATTCTCCCGATCACTGATATAATCGGATGGGTCAAATTCAAACTCCTCCTCATCTTCTACCATTTCGATGGTGGGTCTGAGACCTGCTCTTCCGATAGGATGTGGGGGTAGTGGCACTTGGTGAATATTAGCATGCTGAGAAGGTGTAGGGGGAATGATTTACCCAGCATCGATCAAATCCTGGATGGCGTGCTTCAATGGGAAGCAGCGATCAGTAGGGTGACCTGGACCCTGATAAAAATTACAATGGGTATTTGGGCCATAGTTCTTTGGGATCGGGTGAGGAGGAGGTTGCGGTTGGCGGATAGCCACTAATCCCTTTTCTACTAACAGGGGTAAAAGTACACTCAAAGATTGCCCCGGTGTGTGAAGACTTCGGTGGCGGGCTCTCCTCATTAGGTCATTTGCATTCCTTGCCCATTCCCCATTCTTTGCATCTGCTCAGGCCTAACAGGTGCTGGTGGGGCTGCCTGCAATTGAAACGGGGTAGTATTATTATTGGTCCTGGTATTGACTATGTTCTAGACATCGCCCCCTGTTCTCTTCTCGCTCCTCTGTTATGAAAATCTTCTAACCCCACTGGGTCCACTTGGCACGTTCTTATTTAGACGCCCCTCCCTTATGGCGTCCTCACATCGGTTGGCGTTTCTCACCAGATTAGTAAAGCTGGTTTGCTGCTGATATACCAAAAAGTCTGAAATCACTGGCAGAGTGTTTTTTGAAATCATCTCTATCTGTTCATCATCAGGTATTCTGTTCCTGACCTGAGCTGCCAATGCCCTCCATCGCCCCAAGTAGTCCCTGAAGGTCTCGTTCTGATTCTGCTTCAAACGGGCCAAGTCGGACTTACGCGGCTCAACGTCTATATTGTAGACATACTGTTCTTGGAAGAGATGCGTCAAGTCCCTCCATGTTTTCATCATAGACGGTTCTAATGATGTGAACCATCTTAAAGCTGGCCTGGTCAGACTCTTTTGAAAGACTTTTATTAGTAGTCTTTCGTCCTCCCCATATTGGCACATGTCCCCACAGTAGGACTTCAGGTGTGCAATAGAATTGCCCGTGCCATTATATTTATCAAAGGCTGATATTTTAAATTTGGGGGGCAGGGGGACCTCAGCGAACAAACATAAGTCTGTGAAGTCCGTGACATGGATTTCAACACCACCCATTTTCATCAGCTGCTTTTGTATTTTGTCTAGCTGTTCTTTCAGCTGCTCTGACTCTTTAGACACGGGAGTAGCTTTCTCGACAGTTGGTTGGACTTCACTCTGGGCCACCAGGGGATGGGCAATTATGGGAGGAGGGTTGAGGCTGGTCAAAGCCCCAGCATAAGCCCCGCTATTCCTAATCTCGTCTTCTTCATACTGTTGGTCGGCATAGTGTGCAGCGAGGGCGGGATTCTCCAGTTGTTGTTGCATGGGTTGGATGGGAATGACATGAGTGGGGGTTGGGTGAGCCCATTGGGGGTGAGAAAAGGTTTGTTGGGTGATGGGAATTTGGTTTTGAGGCGGGGCCTGCTAGGGCCATTGGGTATGGGGGAAGGTTTGGAGATGGCTGATAAGTAGTGAAAAATACCATTTTTCACCCCTAAACATGAGCCTTGAAAGGCCCTTGAGAGGACTAAATAAGTGCTTTAGTGTTCATATTTCAGCTAACCAAAAAGACAGGTTCAAATCCGAAAACCATCCTAAAATGATCAAAAAGCTGACAACGCATGTCAAGCTCAAAGAGGGAGTGAAGAAATAGCCTCAGCAATGGCTAAAAAGGTCCTAAAAGAGCAAGAAAAGACCTAAAGAAGAAGAAGGATCCATTCGCAAAGAAGAATGGAAGCTAAAAGTTCAATTCACAAAGAACATCTACTATTCGCAAAGAACTTTGAACTTTGCGAAAAGAAGAAAACACTCCTCGAATAGAAGATTTACCTCTGCGAAAAGAAGAGAAGTGCTTTGCGAAAAGAACTTACGCTGCGAAAAGAACTACGCTGCTGAAAAGAACTTCGCTGCGAAAAGAACTTACGGAGCCAACCTACTTTGAAAAGACCCTTAACCTCGCAAAATGGCATCTTTGAGATTCTGACCACTTTGAAGGGCATTTCGATAAACTCTGACGTGCCCCAATGTAATTAAAAGCCCAGAGACATTCCGGAAGATTCCAAGCACAAACCAAAGGCATATTCCGCCCCACGTGAAAACCCAAAGATGAAATCACTTGGCGGGAACTTCTAGAAGCTCAAACAAACTTTTGAATTCCCATAGCAAATTGATGCTTCTAACGCTTTGATTGGTGAACCAGATCGAGCATTTTCATTGGCGAAGCAGATCGGATCCCGTGCTCAATGACCATTGGGCAATACTGGATCGAGCACTTCGATTGGTCAATTCAGCCTTGTCAGGGGATAGAGGAAAGCTATAAATTGAGAAGACATTTGCCCAATTGAGGCATCCATTTTGAGTTTTCATTTCTATTTCCCTCCTACGGATAGTCTATCTGTGCCCCTTGTAATTTCTCCCTCTCTTTCGCTTTTTGAGAATTGCTGAGAGTGCTTTTGTAACGCCAAAGAGATCGGATTCAAGACTGCTAGTCTGAGGGCTTTCTAAAGCCGTGCTCTGTAATTGTAAGGGCTTTCTAAAGCCGTGCTCTGTAATTGTAAGATTGAATTTAAAAGGTTGCTGTAAACTGTGTTTTCTCCATTGGATTCATGTCAAGGGTTCTTATTGATCACCTTAGTGCATTAGACTCCTTTAGATTCACTACTTTGCATGCAATTTCCCTTGATTCATTACCAATTAGCGTCAGTAACCTAATTACAAAGACTTGCGCGATGATGTTCATGTTCAATTGAGGATAGGTCAACAACTATTGGATGATCCGTGACCATTTAAGTGATGATCATAACCATAAGTCTAAACCCTTCCTTAATTGATTTATTTCTCTTACATCTGTCGGTAGCCGGATGAAGATTGAATCAACTCTATTTAGTTGCGATTCTCCATTAAAATTCAAAGCGAAATCACGAAAGTTATTATTTCTCCATTTGATTTATTTTAATCACTTCCCAACTTGAATCTGGATCGGTTAGATAATTCTTTTCTTTATTTGCTTTTAGTTAAACGTGACAAAAACCCAACACTCTCTTTTATCCGCTTAGATAATTATAGAGCCAGATCCGGTAGCACAGATCCGGAGGTCTATCTCATATTTGGACTAATTCTCCGTGGACGATCTTTAATATACTCACTTTTAAAACTTACTACAATTGGCCACGATCTTGCGAGTGCTATTGTTAGCCCTCAATGTCTGATATCTCTTTCATAATTTAAAATTATGTAACTTATTATTCATTAATTCGTTCTCAAAATACACAAAAAAAAGGCACATGTGGAGCGACAACAAGTTTTTGGCGCCGTTGCCGGGGATTTTGTTCTAAAATAGATAGACCTATGTTTATTTTCATTTATTTATCAGTCATTTATTAATTCTGTTGTTATTTCTGTGCAGCTTACAGCTGTATGAAGGAAAGGAAAGCACGTAATTCAACAGTTTCTTGTACCAAATTCCTCTCGAGTTGTATGTTTGGCAGAGAACCCTCAATCCAGATTCTCCGTTAAATTGAAGTTGAAAGACTCCTAAGAAACCGACATACATCATGTATATCTCTGAAATGGGCAAGACCGAGATTGTTAAGAGACTACTTTGCCCCTGGTGCTTATAATTCCCCATTTTGCATACAATTTCCCACAGTGGAGGGAAATTATGAAATTAAGTCCTCCACCATCCAAATGTTGCCTTCATTCCATGGATTGAGTAAGGAAGACCCTTACAAACACATTGATGAATTTCTGGCTTTGTGCACAACATTTAACATAGCTGGACTTGGTCGAGGCAACCAAGCTTAGGCTCTTTCCTTTTCATTAAAGGACAAAGCTAGAGCATGGTTATCTATGTTAGCACCAAGATCACATCATGGAATGATTTGCAATGTCAATTTTGTCAAAATATTTCCCAATGACTAAAACCAGCCAACCGAGACAAAGCATCATCTCTTTCTCCCAAAACTCAATCGAAACTTTCCATGAAGCATGGGAAAGGTTTAAAGAATCATAAGGCAATGCCCTCACCATCAAATTCCTAAATGGCTACTGGTTCAAAGCTTCTATCAAGGAACCGATCGGAAGGGCAAGAACATGGTGGATGCCTCTGTGGAGGGTCTTAAGAAAATAGTTGAAGAGGTTTGGGACCTCTTTGAGTGATTGGAGAAAATTCAACCCAGAGGAATCTGCGTCAAGGGACAGAGAATCCAAATAGGATGAATAATCCCCAATTCACAAGAGGAAAGTTTATGAAGTCAATGAGTGGAAAGGAAAGTGGATAATTTAACCACAAAATTTGATAGGTGATGGACTCATTTAAAGCTCCAAATGGGTCAAGAGTAGAGGAGGCATGTCCGATATGCGGTCCCTACTCATTCAATTGATCAATGTCATACGCATCACAATTTCCGAACTCATGATGGAACAAGCTCATGCAGCTGATCTTATGGATGATGCAATCGAATGACTACCCATGGAGATCTCATCCTAATCTCGAGGTGGAATCGGAAATTACTAACCCCAACGCAGAAGAGCAAAAATCAATTACCTTTCAAACCTCGCCACCATATCAGAATTTTATAATAAATCAAATTTTCAGACCTAACCAACAACAAGCCATGCGTGATGCACCCTGCCTCCTAGATCCACGACCTTTGAAGAGCGGGTCTTGAGTTCACTTCAAAATCTTGAACTCTGTCTCGCATCGTGAACCTTCACTCGAGCATTAAAAAAATTGAAGAAACCCTGGGCCAACTCTCAAATTCATTAGCTAAGAGAGAGGAGGGCAGACTACCCAGCCAGCCTTTGAACAATCCTAAGGGACAGTTCATGGTTGGAGAATCCTCAAATGGCCATGAGGAAATCAAAGTTGTGACTACTTTGAGAAGTGGAAAAATAATAAACAACACAGTGGGTAGTGAAGAGGAAAAAGATGAAGAACAAGTGCAGGAACAACAGCATGATAAAAGCAATGAGGTTGTTGATTTACCTCAGAAAACAAAAAAAAATGAAAAACAGAAAAATAAAAAAATTGTTGAAAAAGATGAGGAGGAGAGATTTGTTCCTCACCTCCCATTTCCTCATGCAATGAAGTCCGTTTCTCCTTTTGACAAAGGAAACACAAAAATTGAGGAAATGATGGAGACATTCAAGCAAGTTAAAATTAATCTACCTCTGCTTGATGCAATCAAACAGGTCCCTGCTTATGCAAAATTTCTCAAAGAGGTGTGCACCCACAAAAGGCAATCTAGGATACATCTATCCAAGAAGGCCTTTGCTGTGGAGAGAATCAACCAAGTGCTATCCATTGCAACACCCCTAAAATGCAAGATCTGGAATCCCCACAATCCCTGCATCATTGGGGAGCATACCATCGAGAAAGCTCGCTGCTAGATCTGGGAGCTAGTGTCAACTGCTTCCTTATTCGTATATGAGAAGCTAGGTTTGGGAGAATTGAAACCCACTCAAGTGGTGTTGCAACTAGTCGATGATCCGAGAGAAAACCCGTGGGATTGATTGAAGATGTGCTAGTAGGAGTAGATAAATTCTTCTATCCTGCTGATTTTACGGTGTTGGACATGGAACCAACTAAAAGCACACTTCCATCCTCATCATTTAGGGAGACCATTCTGCTACACAAATGCTTGTATTCAATGTCCTGCGGTATCATGGAAGTTTCTTTGGTAATATGAAAGTCAAATTGAATGTTTATAATGTTAACCAACCTCAATTTCTTCTTTGAAGAGTGTTTTCATGTTGACATCATGGATGAACTTGTGGAGGAGTCTTTGCAAAAATTTCTGCAGGTGAAGACTCCACCACGAAGAAAAATGATTGGGGATCCATTGGAAAAGAAGGAAAAGGAGATCAAATTCAAAGGAGTCAACTTTGTGCAAGGCACTCACAAACAATCATCAAGTTCCCCTTCTTGGAAACACCTTTCTCTCCTCTTCCACAAGTTACCAAGGTACCTTTGCTACCTTCTTTTCTCACCCACGAATTAGAACTCAAACTACCCAAAAATCTGAAATATATATTTTGGGAGATCATCAAACATTACTGTTATTATTTCTTCCTCCTCACAAAGGAGCAAGAAGAGGAGTCATTAGTAGTTCTAAAACAACACAAGAAAGCAATTGGTGGACCATTGCTGATTTGGGAGGAATAAACCCATTTGCATGCATAAGATCCACCTTGAAGAGGATGCAAAGCCTTCTAGAGAAATGCAAAGAAGGTGAATCCTCACATGCAAGAGGTGGTTATGAAGGAAGTTGTAAAGTCATAGATGTCAGGGTCATTTACCCCATTTCAGATTCTCTGGTAGCACCCACACGGTGGTGCCTAAGAAATCTGCATCAACGTAGAAGAATTTGAATGGTGAACTTATGTCCACCGGACAAACAATGTGGATGGAGGGTGCATAGACTACAGAAAATTGAATACCATGACAAGAAAAGACCATTTCCCCTCCCTTCATTGACCAAATCCTTGATAAGCTAGCGAGCAAAGCTTACTCGCTTCCTTGATGGGTACTCTGGTTACAACCGGATCACTGTGTACCCACAGGACCAAGAAAAGACCACCTTCACCGCCTTTGGCACTTTTGCCTATAGGAGGATGCCCTTTGGTCTTTGCAATGCCCTCGCTACTTTTCAAAGATGCATGTATGCCATCTTTTGACATGATTGATCAATTCATGGAGATCTTCATGGATTTTTTCAATTTATGGAGACTTTTCCCAATGCTTACACCACCTCAAGTTGGTGTTGCAAAGATGTGAAGAAACCAATTTGGTTCTAAGTTTGGGAAAGAGTCATTTTATGGTCACCAAGGCATTGTCCTAGGACATGTGGTCTCCCATAAAGGCATGGAGGTGGACCAAGCAAAAATTGATCTAATTGCACATTTGCCTCCTCCCGTAACTCATTAAGCAAATCAAGTTTTTAGGGCATGCGGATTTTATAGGAGGTTCATCAAAGATTTCAAAGAAAATTTCCAAGCCACTCACATTTCATTGTGTCAAGATGTACCTTTTGTATTTACCGATGAATGCATGATGACCTTTGAGGTCCTTAAGAAATGTGATTTGACCCATCTTGCAGTCCCGACTATTCACCCTTTGAGTGATGTGTGATGCATCGGACTATGCCCTAGAGCTGTCCTAGGCGGAGAAAGATAAGCTTCCCCATGTCATAGCTTATGCCCGAGATCCATGATAGATGCAGCTCAACTACACAACAACCGAGAAAGAGTTGCTGGCCATTGTGTTTGCATTGGAGAAATTGGTCTTATGTTTTAGGTTCACAAATGTGGTGTTCTTGACCACTGCCCTAAAGTACCTTATACATCTAAGAAGGATACCAAGCCCAGATTAATCGATGGATCCTCCTATTACAGGAGTTTGATCTACTGATTAAGGATAAGAAAGGAGTGGAGAATGTGGTGGTGATCACTTATCCGAATTCTCAATCTTGAGGATGATAGCTTACCCACTAATGAATCATTTCGATGAGCAACTTTTGCCATCAATACCCACGATCCTTGGTTTGCAAACATAGTCAACTTCTTGGCTATCGGATGATTCCTCAACATTGGAATCGAATGGATAAAGATCTTTTCTTCTCACAAGTTAAAAATTTCATTTGGGAAGACCCTTATCTATTCAAGAATTGTGCGAGACCAAGTGATCGAAAGTGTGTCGGACCATGAATTCTCGGCATATTGTCAATGTGTCATGAACAGCTGTGGAGGCCATTTCGGCAATAAAACAGCAAAAATTCTGCAGTGGTTTCTATTGGCCCACAATCTTTAAAGATGCCTTACAACATCAGTAAATCTTGCGAATCGCCAAAAATGGGCAAGATTTCCAAAAGAAACTCAATGCCCCAGCCAATCCTCGGTAGTTGAGCATTTGGATGTATGGGGAATAGATTTCATGGGCCCTTTCCTCCTTCTAATGGAAATAACTTCATTTTAGTAGCGATGGACTATGTCTCCAAGTGGATTGAAGCCATAGCTACTAAATCAAATGATCACAAAGTGGTTTTGAAATTTCTCAAGGACCACATTTTTCCAGGTTTGGTTTTCCCAGAGCCATCATCGGTGATGGGGAGCCACTTTGCAACAGCTTTGAAACTCTATTGAAAAAGTACTGTCACTCATAGAGTAGCCACTCCTATCATCCACAAACCTTGGACAAGTGGAGATTTCAATAGAGAAATCAAACACATTTTGGAAAAAACAAGAAAGAAGGCAGAGAAAGGATTGGTCATTTAAGTTTGAATGATGCTTTGTGGGCATCTGAGCTGCCTACAAAACTCCAATTGGAATGTCCCTTTTAGACTGGTCTATGGCAAAGCATGTCATTTGCAGTAGAGTTAGAATACAAAGCTTTACGGCTATTAAAACATTTAATATGGATCTAACTTTGGTAATCACAGGAAACTTCAACTCACCGAATTGGAAGAGCTGCGGATGGATGCTTATACAAGCTCCATTGTATAAGGAGAAAGTCAAATCATTTCATGATAGGAGTTTAATGAGAAAAGAGTTCATACCGGTTCTAAGGTATGGTTATTCAACTCTAAACTTAAATTCTTTCCGGCAAATTGAGATCCGGATGGGAAGGGCCATACACACATCATCAAGGCCTCCCCTCAGTGGAAATTTCAGACCCCAATGATGGAAGAGTCATTAAGGTAAATGGTCGAGGCTCAAGCCATGCATTGACAACATTCAGAGCCCGTCGCCCATCCGTCATCACGAATCTCCAAAAATCGATGGTAGAAAATTGTATATTATGTTTGTACAACATAGTTTTTACTAAATTTCTCTGCTTTCTTTTCCTTTTCGCATAGTTTAATTACACCTTAAAGTTCAAATCGCAGCAAAAAATTACTTTTCGTAAAGTCCAAAGTTCTATTCGAAAAGATTCTCGAGCGTAAATGAATCGCTCGAAACAAAGATGTTCTTTCGAATAGTTGATTATGATAACATTTCCTTTTCGAATAGACGGTTCAAGCTAAGTCCTTTGAAATAATCTTTCCGGTTATCTACTTGTCGAAAGGCACTTTTGCCATTCAAGTAATAAGAAGGGCTCTTTGGAACTTTTCAAAACTTAAAGGTGCTTTTATGATTTTAGCTTCAAGTATATTTAGTCGTTTTGAAGTTAGCGTTGTATTTGCAAATACTCTCTGCAGAGCGACGCTCCACTAAAACCCTAGCTCACTCTCTTCTCACACGAGCTCCTCAAGGATATCAGCCGTTTTGTTCCTAATTGTTTGAGCGTTTCCATTTTTCAGAGATCAAAGTCAGACTGTCAGTTGGGCGATCTGTACAAGCAAAGCGACTCAGTTCAAGAACAAACCCTAGATCGCGGTATTGTTTCTATCCATTCTCGCTCAAAATTTTTTGTTCTAGATCTGTGGTAGCCAGTATTTGGGCTTTTGTTTTCCTCCATTTTAAGTATGGGAAAGACTGAAAAATCCTTAGCTGCCATGTTCCCCAAATCATCAGTCAAGAAGGCAACCAAATCGACCCCAAAAGCCAAAGGCAAAGCAAAAACGTCTGCAAAGAGAAAGCTTTCAATGGACAAGGCAGATAGGGTTGAAAAAGGAAAGAAAATACGCCATAAGGAGCCTACCCCTGCTGCCTCAAGCCCTGAGTCTGAGCTGCCCCCATTACCCATTCACTTAGTTTTGCCTAACCCTTCATTGATGCCCAGAAGCTCATACGAAGTTATTGGTGGATGAAACTTTTTTCTCCACCAAACCTGATTGCCTACCATCCCTAAGCTACCTCAGGGAAGCTTCTCTCAGCACTATCCTCACCTCATTATCAGAAACAACTTATCCAAGGATGATAAACTGGTATCAAAACCTCACAAAGGTCACTAAAGATGTTGTGACGTGCCAACCTTAGTCATTTTCATAGATAACTATGACCTAAGGATGTACCTGAGGACATAGGGCATGCTCGGGATACCTTTTCAATTCAACCCCGATGGACCTTTGGTCGCTCGGCTTTCTTTCGTAAACATGGCTGCCCATTTGACACAAGGCATGGTGAGTTCCGGGCAATCAATAATGAGAAGAGATCTCGCAATATCTCGCTAATGGATTCCATACTCGAGGGAGCTTTTATGTAATCAAGGGCATACCCAAGAGAGGCGAACTCCTATCCTCAAGCCCTCTTTCACTTTTCTAAGGGCAATTTTCAATGCCCCATGCTCATCTGGAAGCAATGGCTGATGTGAGTGCCAAGGTAAAGAAGGAACAGAAAATTGGCCTCCCTTTGGAAGACTAATTTCAGCCCTCTTAAGAGCCAAGTTTGACATTGATAGGGAAGAGCCCTTTGAGGTACTCACCTCACAACTTTGGCAAGAAAGCACGGACCACAAGTCGTGCCATGTTAAGAAGAATGAGGGAAGTAGGAGAACCAGCACCCGCCTCCTGCCGAACCCATAGCACTTTGAGCAGAGCTAGTTCTTTCTGAGCATGACAGAGAACCAAGCCACGAAGTGTGGGTGGGCATCTGCGAAGTGGAAATTGTCTTGAGCCTCAACCAGCCCTGAGCCTCGGCCAGCCCCTACCAGGTTTATAAGCCCAACTCCCTGTGGTGACCAGGCTCTTTAGTCGCACCACTTGCTGCACTAGTCCACACACCTGAGGTAGCCAACTTTTGTGCACCTCCTCTGACCACAGATGGCTGGTTCCCTATTCCTCCACACCTCCCCCATCCCAGGGTTCATCATCCACACCTTCCATCATTCCTATTTTGGACACCCCTACCACACCAACCACCCTACTATCCCAACACCACCCATCTCCCCAACAATAACTGTGTCCTAGAGGAATTAGCCACCCCAATCCTTGCTCCATCCCTTCCACCCCTCGCTCCAAAGCTCCTCACATTCCCACACCCCTTGACACATACACCGAGGTATCCGGACCTCTGAACCCCAACCTTTCCCCACAGAGGCGTATTCACCCTATTTGACACCATGGAGCTAGATCCTACACCTATCCCTGCTCCTCCCCTTTCACCCATTTCCCCACCTCCCTTTCACACCCATTACCCCCAACCTCCACCTCACTAATCCCAATCCCTCTAGGCTAATCTCCCCACACCGCTCCCTACACCCAGATCCTCACCTACCTCCAAAATATCCAAGCCCGGCTCCAAACAAATGCAGACAATCACCGCTACATTGAGTTCATCCGTTAATCGCCCATTACCACCTACCCCATTACCCTGCTCTCCATTTTGCCTCACAAAGGCTACCCAAATGCAGACCCCCTTCACCACCCCTGCTTTTCTCGATTTAGCCATTCAATGACCTCTCTTAACCCCCCTCCCCAGTGGACCCCTTTAGTCCCCTACCACTCCATCCCCCTCCCTAGATATGCCACCCTCTCCCAGGCCATGATAGAAAATCCCTACATCCGTAGGGATGTGCAGAAGGGGCTGGCTGATTTGGAGGCCTACATCCGAACCCCTTATGAGGCCAAAATAAAAAATTAGAGCATTTCATGCAATTTGAGAGAGAGAAGATGAGGGATCTGGTGGGACGAACATTCCAATTGGTCAAGGCTGAGCAGCACAAGGTGGCTATGCTCCAAGCTCAGTTAGCTCAAGAACAGAAGAAAACCACCAGCCTGACCAAACACCTTGGCCTCACCAGAAAGATCAAGTCAGAAGAGTACACTGAACTCCAGAACTCCATTCCTGAGAAACCAAAATCCAGTTCTGATTCCAACACTGATTCTAGTTCGGATTCTGACAGTGACTCTAGTTCAGAGCCCATAGAACCCATCTATGATACTGACTTTGATCCTAGTTATTAAAAGTCTGCATCTACTGTGTCTCAAATACAATGTATAAATCTTTTGTTTTTTGTATCATTCAGTGCAATTACATCATTTGTTTTTTTCTTATTCCATTTTCTCTCATTAATTGTTCTGTCATTATTTTGCAATTTTTCATTATAGTGCTCTACTTGAAACAAACAAAATAAACCTCACCCTTACTCCCTTTCCCCTCTTTTCTTTTATTTTCTGTAAAATTTCTGGTTCATACAATTTGCTTTCTGCAATTCTGCATGCTATTATTTTTTCTGCTGTTTTCCCCTACTAACTGTGACTATGCCACCAGCTTTGAACAAGTGAGGACACTGCTCCTCGTAGGTTTGGGGGTGTGGCGGTGTCTGCCCAAGGAATAGTTAACCTAAGGACAATAGAATCACCTAAGTAATCAGGAAATGAATTATTTTACTTAAGAATCATGACAATGTGGAAATTTTAAAATTTTCTTTGCAAGAATTTAGACATTCTAAACCTTGCGATATTCTACATTTCCATGATAATTACACCATAAAAACATACTGGTATCAGCACATAGTAAGTCAAAAGGAAGAGAAAAAGGTAAAGATATACTTAAAAGCTCAAGGAAAAACCATAACCAGTGAGAATTGAGCCCATATATTTTCCATCTCTGTTGAAGAGTGACTGAGGCAATTTTTTCTGATTCAAAGGATTGGCTGAGGCATTAGATCCACTAGAAGTTAGGAAACTCCAAATTAAAACAAGTAACAGCACTCATGAAACTGAGGAAAAGATCAAGGCCTTCTTTGGACAGCTTGAACCTATGAGTAACCAACCAAGAAAAATCTGCCTGTTTGTACCCCATTTGAGTATAAATCCTACAATTCTTCATCAAAAATACCCAAAAGTACTTTTTGAACCTATGGAACCAATTCAGCCTTCCCTCACTCTGAGAATTCAGGAGGTAAAGGAGAAAGAACTGAAGATGGACCATTTCTGGGCAACATCAAGAAAATGAAGAGAAAATACCTCAAAAACAGGCAATATGGTGACTGAGAAAAGAAAAGACAAACAATGTGAAAAAGTTGCGAGCAGAAAGGCAAAAAAAAAAAAAAAAAGGGACCTTACGTTGAAAAATGCAAGATCAAAGAAAGAACTGATCACTGTGAATGTGAGAATCTCGAAAAGAAGAAGAAAGAAGCTAAACTCAAAAAGGTGGAGTCATGAACCATCTCCTGCACTTCCTGAGTTCTCAAATTCAAACCTCTGTTCAAATTGCCTTTCCTTGAAACTTCACTCCATAAGCCATACAAACAAACCTAGATTAAAAGCCCTTGTGATCCAAAGTTGAGTGAGCTGTCATGTGGAGATGAGAAGTGACCCAATCTATGGTGAGGAGATGTCAATGATGCCATTGCCTAAGAATCATGCCTATGCTCATGCTTACAGATCCATTTGGGAGATGTAACTGCTCTTGAGCTTGAGTGAAAATGAACCCCTCAACAAAAACACTGATGAGAGTATACCCTGGTGAGTGTTTGGGTTGGAACTTGAGCACCTTAAGTATGACTTATAACCTAATTTTTATCCATAGGATGAGCTTACTCCTGGCACATCTGTATGATTTTCTATATTTGTTCACTGATTGGAAATAGTGAAACATTCATGAGGTTTATAAATGTTTAAATTCGTGCAAACAATAATCAAATTTTCTGTTTCATCATTGATTCAAGAGTAACTAACCTGCTCCTTTTTGCTCATTTGATAATATTGCGATATTAAGCATTTCATGGAGAAGTTTGTGGGTACCTTCACCGAAAACCCTCAGGAGACTGCACTCCTGCCCTAGGGAGCACCTAGGGGTGGAGAAGGCTTGTTGCATATGCTAAATGCACTGTGCTTCCTACAAAAGTGGCTCTTTACTTTGTTTTTATGTTTCTTTGCTCGTGGACTAGCAAAGCTTAGGTTTGGGGGTGTGATAAGTAGTGAAAATACCATTTTCACCCCTAAACATGAGCCTTGAAAGGCCCTTGAGAGGACTAAATAAGTGCTTTAGTGTTCATATTGCGCCTAACCAAAAGACAGTCCAAATCAAAACCATCCTAAAATGATCAAAAGTCGACAATGCATGTCAAGCTCAAAGAGGAGTGAAGAAATAGTCTCAAAGAATGGCTAAAAGGTCCTAAAAGAGCAAGAAAAGACCTAAAGAAGAAGAAGGATCCATTCAAAGAAGAATGGAAGCTAAAAGTTCAATTCAAGAAAGAACATCTACTATTCGCAAAGAACTTTGAACTTTGCGAAAAGAAGAAAACACTCTAATAGAAGATTTACCTCTGAAAAGAAGAGAAGTGCTTTATGAAAGAACTTCGCTTATGAAAAAGAACTTCGAGCCAACCTACTTAAAAGACCCTTAACCTCTGCGAAATGGCATCTTTGAGGATTTATGACCACTTTGAAGGGCATTTCAAGAACTCTGCAGCGCCCCTAATGTAATTAAAAGCCCAGAGACATTCTCGAAGATTCCAAGCACAAACCAAAGGCATATTCCCCACGTGAAAACCCAAAGATGAAATCACGGAACTTCTAGAAGCTCAAACAAACTTTTGAATTCCCATGAATTGATGCTTCTAACGCTGATTGGTGAACCAGATCGAGCATTTTCATTGGCGAAACAGATCTGGATCCCGTGCTCAACACCATTGGGCAATCTGATCTGAGCACCGATTGGTCAATTCAGCCTTGCGAGGATAGAGGAAAGCTATAAATTGAGAAGACATTTGCCCAATTGAGGCATCCAGATTTTGAGTTTTCATTTCTATTTCCTCCTTCCAGATAGTCTATCTGCACTTGTAATTTCTTCCTCTCTTTTGCTTTTTGAGAATTCAGAGTGCTTTTGTAACGCCAAAGAGATCGGATTCAAGATCGCTAGTCCGAGGGCTTTCTAAAGCCGTGCTCAGAATTGTAAGGGCTTTCTAAAGCCGTGCTCAGAATTGTAAGATTGAATTTAAAAGGTTGTCAAAAAGCATGTTTTCTCCATTGGATTCATGTCAAGGGTTCTTATTGATCACCTTAGTGCATTAGACTCCTTTAGATTCACTACTTTGCATGCAATTTCCTTGATTCATTACCCTGCATTTAATTAGCGTCAGAATCTAGTTCATAAAGACTTGCGTTGATGTTCATGTTCAATTGAGGATAGGTCAACAACTATTGGATGATCCGTGACCATTTAAGTGATGATCATAACCATAAGTCTAAACCCTTCCTTAATTCAGATTTATTTCTCTTACATCCGTGTCTTTGGTAGCCGATGAAGATTGAATCAACTCTATTTAGTTGATTCTCCATTAAAATTCAAAGGCGAAATCACAGAAAGTTATTATTTCTCCATTTGATTTATTTTAATCACTTCCCCAACTTGAATCTGGATCAGTTAGATAATTCTTTTCTTTATTTGCTTTTAGTTAAACATGACAAAAACCCAACACTCTCTTTTTATCTGCTTTCTAGATAATTATAGAGCCAGATCTGGTAGCACAGATCTGGAGGTCTATCTCATATTTCAGACTAATTCTCTGTGGACGATCTTTAATATACTCACTTTTAAAACTTACTACAATTGGCCCTGATCTTGCAGGCTATTGTTAGCCCTCAATGTGCTGATATCTCTTTCATAATTTAAAATTATGTAACTTATTATTCATTAATTCGTTCTCAAAATACACAAAAAAAAGGCACATGTGGAGCGACAACAATGGCCTTGGGGTGTGGGGCCATGGGAGAATTGGGTTTGGGGGATGACATGGGTTTGACCCAGTTGTGAAGGTTGGGTTAAATGTTGGGGGTATTGGGGAAGGTGTGAGTGTGGGGTTCGGGCTTGGGCCATGAACCCTTGGTAATTCTGGGTCATGGGCCATTGATAGGTTTGGGCCATGGACCCTTGGTAGGTTTGGGCCAAGGACCCTTGATGGGTCTGGGCCATAGGCCCTTAGAGGGTCTAGCCCAATGGGCCTTGATTGGTCTGGCCCATGGGCCTTGATGGATCTCGCCCATGGGCCATTGGTGGGTATTGGCCATGGGCCCTTTGTGGGTCTGGCCCAATGGGCCTTGATGGATCTGGGCCATGGGCTTGGTGGGTTTGGGCCCTTGGTGGGTCTGGGCCATGGGCCCTAGGTAGGTTTGGGTGGTGGGGTATTGGGCCATGGGGCCCTGGGATATGTGGAAAAAGGGGGTTTGGGCCAATGGGCCTTGGGGTATGTGGGAGTTTGGAGATTGGGCCATGAGGCCTTGGGCTAAGTGGGTAATGGGGGTTTGGGTGGTATGGATTATGGGGGGTTGATGGGGGTCATGGGGGAGTGAGGCATGGAGATTGGTTAGGGTATGGGAAGGGTTCATGGGGTGTGGAGGAGAAGGGGTGTTTTGAGAAGCCTTCCACATGGAATAGGCTTGGAACATCTCCTCCATCACGGTCATGGAGGAAGGGTTGGATGGAGATGGGGGATTTAAGGGGTGATGGGGTATAGATGGGATGGAGGTGGTGGAAAAATTGGGCATGACCCCGGTATAATCGGGCATGGCCACAGTAGGTGGGGGGGTATGGGGTGGATGAGGGGATGTATTGGGTATATTTTGGGATGATGGGGGGCATGATGAGGAGGGACGAGGAAAGTTGCGCATGACCCCAGTAAAAATGGGCATGACTCGGATGGATGGGGTATTTTATGGGGGGTTGGATAGGGTGGAAGTGGTGTATGTGAATGCGGGTGGATCGGGTCTATAGGGGTATGTTGGGAAGTGGGGCATGGATGTGGATTGGGAAAATGGGTTTGGCATGGGCATGGTTTAGGCAAAAGATGGAGAATGGGGGGTTGGATTTTGGATATTTTGGGGGGTATTGGTTGGGAAAATGGGGGCACCAAATGGGCCGGTAACGGTAAAGCGGGGTTGGGTGAGGGGGATGGTGGAAAAAGCTTCCCCAGAATGGGAGTGGGTTGGAGAATGTGGCGGGTATGAGTCGGGATCGGCGTAAGCCGGGTCCACTACCCACGACATTCTTTGTGAGTGGGTTGGGTAAGGGTGCCTTGGATAAGGCCCAAAAATCCTCTTCCTTCTTCTCCTACGGGACGACAGAGGGCAAGATGATGCCGTTGTGCCGGCACCACAAACTATATATTTTTTGGATTTTGATTATATATATTTTTTGAATTTTATGAAATTTTTTTGAAAAACAAAGGTTCCAAGGCCTTGGAATTCTCTTTTCGGGTGGCTCTCGTACCTTAATTCATGACCTGCGGCAATGGTTCCGATGCACTTTGGAAGAATCGAAGGAGAACCTTCGATCTATTGAAGGCACAGAAATCGAGGCAAACAACCTGATCCCTTTGAATGAGCCAAAAGAGGTTGCCCTCTTTTGACCGACAGGGGCGTATTGGGTGTCGGAGATGGCGGGGCCCAAACAAGGCACTAAGAACACTGATCGGGAGACTCGGGAGGTGAAGAAGACCACAGATTCGGGCTGGGGTGCTATAAATAGACCTGGCATAACTAATACTTGTGCCTAGGTTGGAGGGGAGCTCTTTTACACTAGCGCAACTATTAGTTGCGCCAAGGTAAAAAAGTGGAGTTTAAAGCTGGCGCAACTATTAGTTGCGCCAGTTATAAATTCTAGATTTTTGTGCTAGTGCAACTAATACATGCGCCAGCCAAAAACAGATACTTCAGAATTTTTGGCAGCAGCCACCAACACCCGAAATGAATCTCTCTTTTTTTTGGTTTTGTGGAAGCTAGGCTTCCGGGAACTGATCTAGTTTTTTTTTTTTTGGTGAATGATTCTCTTCTCACCGATGTCTTAAGGATTGAGTCCAGTATAACTCGCTAGCGCGCTCTCCCAAGGGTTTTAAGCTTTGGAATGGGAACCCACCCGATATACCTCCGGCGCAAGCGCTTTCTTAGATACTAGGTAGGCTAGGACTTTTCTGGATCATCACCACTAGGGGCTGCCGCCATACTAAGACCCGAGTGTTTATGTGTTTGCCTAATCCAACCCTTTTGAAAATCTAACCCGCAAAAATAAATTAATTAAGCTCCCTAACTTGGTTCAATTTTAATTTTTTTTCAAAGCTTTTTCTTTTTTTTTTTGGAAGTTTTCTTTAGTTCAAAGACCGGGGGTGATTATCCCGTGCAGCCACTACGGGCCGGCGTCCACTGTTAGGATATGAGTGCGCAAGTAGGCCCGCCAATCGGCTAAGGCAATTTAAATGATGAAAATGTAAAGAAAATTAAAAGACAATGCACAAGTAGGCCTGCCAATCGGCTAAGGCACTAAAATGACGGAAAAGTAAGGAATTTTAAAGGACAATGCGCATGTAGGCCCGCCAATCGGCTAAGGCTCGTAAATGATGAAAAAGTAGGGGTAAGTAAAACAACTTAATCGGAGGGTTGAGTAAAAAAATAGCAAAAATAAACTAAAAAAACCAGCAATGATATGTTAGTAAAAATCAAAAATAACAAGGCCAAGTTCAAGGGGAAGTTCTACAAGCTTAACAAGTCAAACCTCAATCACGAAATTCGGGGCAAATTCCAACAGTTACTGTTAATATGCCTGGCGCAACAAATGTACAGTAAAATAGTATGTACAGTGCCTGGAAGTCAGCTCGCGAGGATGGGGCCCACTTTTGAATCTGGCACAACTATTAGTTGCGCTAGGCTAAAAATATGGGAAAATTGGCCTGGCACAACTATTAGTTCCGCCAGGCAAAGTTTAATACTGGTGTAACTATTAGTTGCGCCAAGTCCCTAAGGGGCCCACATGACTTTACGTTCATGCCCTCTAGGCTCGGTTTGCCATATCTTTTGACGTATACCTCTGATTGGGGCGATTCTTGGACCGTTGGTAAGCTGACGATCTCTACTTTTCAATGGTATGGGATTTGATATCAGTAGAAGACCTCAGCTACTCCTGGTGCACCATTCTTTACCCATAGCTCTGAAAGGTTAGGTTTAGGGTTTAGAATGGGTTCTAAGGGTTGGGACTGGTTTCTAAAGGTTCGGGATAGGTTCCTAAGGGATCTAGGGTGATTCCTAAGGGTTTGGGGTGATTCCTAAGGGTTCCATACATGCCATCAAAATCTCATAATTGTACTTCTCTCGAAAGGTGTTTCGATCGGGCCTTGGGTAAAATTTGGGTGTCTACAACATCATTTGAGTATAAAAGGTGCACATACCTGTCTTTGGGCTATCTTTGAGTAACATAAGTTATTGCATTACAAAAATTTAGGTGGGTTAAATCTATGCTCACTATCCACTAAGGCATTCTAAAGGATTTAGCTAGTAATAAAATCTCCAGTTGGTTTTCTATGAATACTCATTTGGCTGAGGGCTTCCATCCTTATACTCTTAAAGGTTATAAATCCTCAATCATTTATCAACCAAGCTATGATCTTCTTCTTAATTCTCAATTCATGGCTTGATTATCATTAGTAATCTATAATCAATAACTCTAAATGTTCATTTCAACTCATCCCTAATATAATCTCAAGTCCACAGACTTCAAGTGATCTTTCTTAGAAATATCTCCTATATATTTAATAAACTGATCAACTCTATCACCTATATATCCTCAATCTAAGTTTTCAGTCTAAAATCTACAATTATCATACTTGCTTAATATCCCCGAGTCCCAATGAGAACTTAAAGACTTTGCTTTGATACCAAATGTAACGACCGAATTTTTTAGACAAAATACGTGTCATTAACATTCATGTCATAGGCATGCGATGGTTTAATCCTAATCTGATGGTAATGTATTTGAGAAAATACAAGCCATTTTTTTAAAAACAATATTATACAAACTGTAACAACCCTGATTTTTTCAACGTTGAATAGTTGACCTTTGACGATGATACGGCTGTTTTGACCTGTTTGACCTTAGTTAAACCCTTGATGTCTGTAGCGCGGCCTCTGGCTCATCTATCTTGAATTGGGTAAATGCACCTAATATACATATCTGAAGACCAATTCCTGATTCGAGCAATCAATTTGAAACTCGAACCTGTATGTGAAGTGTGCGTGTTGCACACGACTCGAACCCGAGAATGGACCAAGTTTGATCCCACCCCCTCAAGCACTAGACCAAAATCCATAGGCTTCGTTAGTTATTGTTAATGAATAATTTAAAATGAGAAGGATGGCGTGTGCGTGATCAAGGGAGATCGTGTACACACTAGGCACGAGCCTAACCGGAGTCCCAAAGAAAGAAATCGAGAGAGAACTGAGCGAAGCGCACAAGTTCACTCGAGCGAATTTACAATCACTCGAGTGAATTTTTGACCAGGCCTTTGTAAATTGGAAATCGCTCGAGCGAATTTGGTTTTTGCTCAAGCAATCTTTAACCTATATATGGGATGCACGCCCATTTCCATTTCATTTTCTTGCGAAGTAACCTTTCTTCTTCCGCGAGAAACCCTGTTTCTCCTCACTTCTCTTCTTCGAAAACCCTAGCCCTTGATCTCTTCTCAATTCCTTCTTCACTCAAGAAGATCCTTGTCTGTTCATGTAACAGCCCCAAAATGAGAACCTGTGTGGACCAACTCTATACGCATGGTGGTGTGGTGCACTGTGCCATTTCAGATTTAGCGATGTCATTTAGTATGGGTGGGAAAGAAAGAACACCTAAGTTAAGTGTATGGGGTTCACAAGTGAACCAAGTTATAGTGTGAAACACTAGTGGGGTGTTTGTGCTTCACAAGGAAGCTATCCAAGCTATAAGAAATGGGTAAGACTCCTTTCTCTTCTTTTGCCTTGAAACTCTAGAGGAGAGGAAGAGAGAAGGGAGAGAGAGCTTGGGAGAGTGTGTGTGCATTGAGATCGAGATCATAGACGATATAGCGTGTTATTGCTCCTTCATCTTGATAATTGACTCATGTGATGACGTAGGGAGTGTGGATGGGTTTGTGAAGAGAGTAAGAGATTGAGGAGGAGAAGAACTTCAACCATAAATTGTTGATCTCCCTCTCAACCTTCTTGGTTGATCTTGAAACACCGCAAAGAAATCGCTGAACTATCTTATTTGAGTTCGTGAGAAGGTGAACCTCAAGCTTGGTCGGTTCGTGTGGAAGAGACATCGAAAGATGAGTTCATTTGACCACAAATCCATGCCAAGGAAAGAGGTAAGATCTTGTAGAATTTGAATAGATCTTGTGTGGATTAATAGTCATAAATGGGGGAAATTAAGCCCTAAAGGTGTGTTATAAATGTTAAATAAGATTTCGGTGAGAAGGGGGATGGATAGGAAATCCGATTTTAAGAAGAAACCCCAAAATCTCGAAAGTCACTCGCGCGAATTTGAGACTCACTCCTGCGACATGGACTTGCTCGCGCGAGAGAAGCTTCTAAATAGGCATGACAATGTGCTTTAAGCGATGAATCGGAAAGAATATGTGAAGTCACCACGACCTAAAAACCAGCATGTATGTGTCTTAGGTCAATGTGCGTAAGAAAGACAAAAGGCCACGATCGCTCAAAGCTGCCAAGCGCGATTGTGAGGTGCCATATGACTCGCTCGCGCGACCTTAGATCTCCCGCACACAACTGAGCAAGTTAAGGAAAATTTTGATTTTTCTTCGAGAACCCTCCAAATCATTGAGTGTGTGGTCTCTTAGGCATGGGTTAAGGACCTTTGAATGCCTCAAATTGTAGGTTTGATTTGGACTATTGCCTAAGGAATTTCGCTTCGTCTTTGTGTGTTTCGGCGTGAACTTCGTATGAGGTAGGGGAAATTCAATACCATGACTTCCGATATGAATGGTGTAGATAATGTGAACATGATTAAGCATGTGTGTGTGTGTGATAAGAATGTGAACATGATAAGAGATGTGTGAACGAAATAAGTACGATAAGCAAGCATGTGTGAACATGATGAACATGTGTGAATGTGATAAGTAAGCATGTGAAACGCAAAACTAGCTATAATTAATCACACTGATCATCTACATGGTGAAAAACTATAAGTTAGAATTGCACAATGATTTAAGGTTTCTGTGAAATGAATCCCCATGGTGTATCCGGTACGACGAGATATCCATACAAGTGGACCGGCTAACGGTCAATGTGAAGCACAAGGGACCCTGTTAACTTAGCTCAGGGGCTTGGCAATGTAGCACAAGTGACCCTATTAACTTAGCTCAGAGGTTTGGCAATGTGGCACAAGTGACCCTGTTAACTTAGCTCAGGGGCTTGGCAATTGTGTGATGTGTTCATTGATCGATGGTGGTTTGGGGATTCCCATCGATATTAATGTGGCTCCCAATGCTATATATGCTGGGGAGATTATTTAAGTTACGTGTTAAGTCATTCTGAAGCATGAGAAGCATATGAAAATGAATTAAGTAAGAACTTGAGAATATATGAGGCAAATTCAATTATTTCAATCATCTAAAAGTTTCGTTTCGTGAAATGTGCTTTGAGTTCAGTCATAAGGTCTATACTTTGAAATTTGTTATGCATGCTAGTGATATTCCCCTATTGATCTTAGACTGTTAGATCACCCCTCCGACTATACGTCACAAGTACAGATGCGGATTTAGGTGTTGGGGATTCTGGCTAAGAAGAAGAGCCTGATTACATCCCAGAGGAGGAATCGGATCTTCTATCAGAGGATTATTTCCCTTAGGGGACTTGTAAGACTTTGAGGATTTTGTGTAAGGTGCAGTACGTCCAGCCTTAGTAAGTAGTTTAGAACATGGATTCATGAAATGTAAACTATTATTTTGAATCACTATTTGGGTGATGATTGTTCATCATCGGTGGTTCGTTTCGGTTCTGTCGTGCTTATGTTTACGTAAGGATAGAACCGTTATTCTTGTCTCTTGCCTCTTATTTTGTTAAACATAATTATGTTGTCTTTGCCATATATATGATGATTGTATCTATAAATTAAAGAGGGATCAACTTTATTTCCGTGTATGAGTTGACATCTCATATGTTCATTTCAGGGATCATCGAAAATAGTGACCTGACGACACGGGTTTCAAGGTAGGAAATCCAGGCTGTCACACTTCATCCTTAAGAAACTTTAATTTTTGACGTCATGAGATCGAAGAGAGGAAACAATCGAGTCAGACTCCTATATTCCTTTGGTTGGACGACCGTGAGCTTCGCATGCGTGATCTACAAAGGTAAACATCGCAACGCAAGTGTACGAATTTCGATTTGTAGGGTTTAGTTGATTAGTGTGTGTTTTCGAATTTTGTATGCAAGGGTTTGAGAAATCTGATTTCAGATGCGAATTGGAGATTATACCCTCAGATGAGCGAGAGCTTCGGCATCGATTTTCATCCATTCGACCGTCGTAGACTTCGTATATACGATCTAGAAGGTAAGCGTCGTAGCGTTGCCGCGTGAACTTGATTTCCTAATTCTAGAATGACAAATATGTGGGTGTTGATGGGAATTATTTTAGAATTCCAGGAAGAAGAACAAATTCTTAAAATTTGCAGAATCTGACAAATTCGCTCGAGAGAATTAGAATCCGCTTGAGTGAAATGCCTTCAGAATACAAAGGAAGATTGCCTGGAAAATTCGCTCGAGCGAATTTTCCACCATTTGTTGGCAAAATTTTTCTGGAAAAATTTGCTTGCGCGACTTTGTGTGTCCACATGGATTCTGAGAAAATCGCTCGCACTATTTTGGAAATCGCTCGAGTGAATTGTGCAATCTCAGCTGCCTTTAATATTGTTTGGTGAAACTTGAGAGACTTCGTCACACAGTTTGATCCGTCCGTTATTAACATATAGTCTATGAAATATTGTGGGATAGATTGAGAACCGGAACTCGTCTATAAGAGCTTTCACAAACGCTTTCGTACGACTTCGAAATCGAGGTAGGGAAAACTCAATGCACAAATTCATCTTGATTTTTGATTCATAGATTCCGTGATATAATTGAATGTAAACTTTGAATTTGAAATTGAAATTGAGTTTTATGTATTGAATTATGAAATACTCCTTTGAGCATGAATTTGAATGGTACTTTTTGATTCTTGAACTATAGATTCATGTAATGTAAATTGATTTGATTTGAT
This sequence comes from Chloranthus sessilifolius, assembly GCA_021018995.1. Classification (NCBI taxonomy): domain Eukaryota; kingdom Viridiplantae; phylum Streptophyta; class Magnoliopsida; order Chloranthales; family Chloranthaceae; genus Chloranthus; species Chloranthus sessilifolius. Next base: position 146,653,966 of record CM037584.1, on the reverse strand, counting down.
CATGAAAAATTAGACCTTTGAACTTTATTGAACTTCAAATCTAGAACTCGAATACGAAATTGAATTTAGGATTCAAATTCTGAAAATTGAACATCAAATTTTAATCTAAACTCTGAACACAAATTTGGAACTGTTTGGAATTGTGAACTTAGAAATGTACTAAGACTCTGAAATCATATAGGAAATCTGAATATGACCTCTGAATATGAATTGTAAATATGAATGTGAACGCTAAACTCCGACTCCTGAATATGAAATCTGAACCATGAAAGGGAATATGAACTCTATAAATTATGGACTCCGTATGTGAAACTATGAACTCCGAACTCTGTATGTGAACTTTGGATGTGACATGAATCCTCCGAACTCTGTGAAATCTGAATGATTTAACTATTAATTCTAAATAAAGAACATTACTATGTGTTAGAATCCTCATTTTGATTTAAGGTTCATCAGAACGAATCCCCCGCTCTTTGCACCGGTACGACGGTTTATCCATACACTTCGAACCGTTTTGACAGCAAATTGAACCGCACAAACATCCCTCACAATGTAGGGGCTTGGGCACGTTTGTAAAGTATTCATTAAACGACGATGGTCATATGGTGATTCCCATCAGTATTAACTTCGGCTCTAATGCTATATTCGCAATAGAGATTATTTAAGTTATAGTTTTAAGTCATGCATTAACTAAGAAGTGACATGTAAATGAGAAAACGAATAAGTGAAATGAATCCAGAAAGATGTGAAATCGAATATGAATTGGAATAAGAACTCTGAATCCGAATCTGACACCGAACTCTAGAATTAGGACTTTGAAATCTCAAGTGAATTCAGAAATTGACCTAGTTTTAAACTCTGCATGTAATTGGGAACTCAAGATTTTTTGGACATTGTTTTATGAAAATATATTTGAAAGTTGCCATTGTTTTAATAGGAAAAATGCTTCTGCCAACTAATCTCAGTCTTCTTATATGAAACTGCTTTTGAAAATTGTTTATGTTTCTGTAGGCACCTAAATTTGGCCCAAGGCCCGATCGAAAACATATTTCGAGAGAGGCGCGCCTCTGAGCTTTTGATTGCATGTATGACACCCTTAGATACCTTCTCAAACCCTTAGGAATCATTCCAAATTCCTTAGAATTTACCCCAAACCTTTAGAAACCAATCCCGATCCTTAGAACCCCTTCCGAATCCTAAACCTAACCTTCCCAAGCAATGGATGAAGAGTGATACACCAAGACTAGTTGAGGTCTTCTACTACTATCAAGTCATATACCATTGGAAAGAGGACTTCCCCAGCTTTCCAACGAGCTAAGAATCGCCTCAATCGGAGTTATGTAATAAAACTTATGGGGATTTAAAAATCATACGATTTTAGAAGATTTTGGCTTGGCGCAACTAATAGTTACGCCAGGCCATTTTGTGCTCAAAAATGGCTTGGCACAACTAATAGTTGCGCCAGGGCTCCTAAAACCATTGTGAATCATTGTATTACTATACATATGCTTGGCGCAACTATTAGTTTCGCCAGGCATATGAACAATACCTGTGATTTTTTGCTTCAAAAATTGAGATTGGGGATTGACTTGTTGACCATCTTGATCTTTGAAGGGTGTTTTGTTAGTTCGATTGCACCCTTTTAATGCCTATTTACAACCCTTAAGTGATTTAAAATACTAACCTATCATCCACCATTAAAACCATTCCCACACATCTCCAAGCTCTCAAAATCTTAGGAAACCTTATATTAGATATTACCTAATTGCTAACCACAATTAGCACCTAAGTAGCCTCCTAACCTAACCTTTTCTTATAAATAGAGTCCCCCTCCTATTAAGACCTGAAAAGTACCACTTTTCACCCCTTAACTTAATCTTTGTTAGACCCTTAGTCATTTAATAAATGTGTGTTAAGCCCATCTTGTAGGTAATAAGCAGCAGCTACAGATAAGGCCCTAACCATGCCAAGAAGCCTACTACTGCCCCAAAAGTTCCCCAAAAGAAAGGAAGTTGGACCCAGACAGAGAATTGGCTGCAGCGTAGGCACAGCAGAGCAGCAACAAGTCAAGAAGTGAGCCTCGCGCAGATGTCACAGGATTTAATTAAATCAGAAAGAATGCTTCACGCAGTTGTAGCGGGTTTCTGAAGGCAGCACACCAACTGCTCGCATTGTTCTCATGCAGATTAATGTCAGAAGGACCCAGAAAGTAGACTTCATACAGTTCTCACGAGGTTCAGTCATGAGCGCTGGCGCAGTCTCACGCAGCTCAAAAGCGGAGCATTTAATCTTCGCGTGATTCACTGAGGAGAGAGAGATCCAGGCATTCTTGCGCGCAGCTGTCGCGCAGTGGCCGCGGGATGCAAACCTTCAAGGAACTGCTCACACGATCTAGAGGCCTATGCACATTGCTTCATTCACCAAGGAATGAACTGCACGCGCGATTCTCGCGCCACTCAAATGAAAAGCGCAGTCCCACGATGACCAGAGCAATCCCGCGATGACCAAACTATCTATCCCGCGACTGTAAGAACTTCAAGTCAATTCAGTCTCACGACGACAATTCTATCATGCAACAAAACCTAGAAACTCTTGCTACCTGGTGAGGCTCGGGATCTTAACTTCCCCCCACTTCTGCAGGGGCAGTTTGGAAACTTCCAGTAACTAGGGCATGCATCCCAATGCTCCAATCTCCGTGCACATGCCCCGAGGCATCCAAGGAACAGTAATGGGCCACATTTACATTGTTAAAATTAGGATTTTCCTAACCCTAATGCTCACACATCCAACTGCTATATAAGCCTATGCCTGGTTTAGGTTGAAGGGGCGGATCTTCTTGAATCAATTGTAGAATTCCACTAGGCTAAGGTTAGGGTTTAGGCAGCTTCTTTTTCCCTTTTTTTCTTCTCTTCATAGTCCAGCACTTGCTGGCTATGCCTTTGTATGTTTATTTGGAGCAGTTTTAATGGAGTTTTACAATAGGATCTTATACATGTATGGGATTGATGTTTGAGGGTTGTTCTGTACAAGGCTGCTGCCTTGAGATCCTCCATTGCTAAGTTGTATTGTAAGCAATGGAGGATTATTTTTAAGGATTTATTTAGATCCAAGTGACCTATGTGTCCAAGCTAGGCACATATGCAGGCCTATGCCCCACCACAGGATCCACTAAATCTGAATCTCCATGGGAGCCTGAGCTGGTAGCCTTGTGAACATGGTGGTGGCAGTAATCTACTTGTTCTGTCTCAGACCTCTGTGAGGAGGATAGCCTCTGTCGATAGTCTGTGACCATTTAAGTGGATAGGTTATAGCCCTAGGGTGAGGCCAATCCACAGATCTAAGACAGATTCTTCTTCTCTGCACTTGTGCTCGTAGCCCTGTGAGAGATTGTACAGAGACAGACTCCCCTGTATTTGTATAGACCCACCATCAGATGGCAGATCTGATCTGGCTATAGAGATTGTAGGCTTGTGACTGGATCACTGCTGTCTCTCTAAAGTAGTGAACAGCTAGATCTAAAGCTAGTACTCAAACTCTTGCTAGTCCTGTGTGTCTAGGCTAGTGCACATTGCAAGCCTAGCCCCACACACAGAACTTTAGAGGTTGAGATTCCTATGAATTCCTGAGCTGGTAGCCTGGATGAAGTAGTGCCTACAATGATGAACTTGTTCTGACCCATCTATGGATTGTGGTTCCCCTATTGGATAGTCTGTGACCATTTGAGTGGACAGGTTATAGCCATAAGGGATTGGATTATGGCACAAGGGTGAGTTGGATCCTTTCTCCTCTTTGGTGATAATGTAACCATTGGACAAGATTTCTATAGCAGCAAATCTGAGTCTGAGTAATAAAACCCATCAGATCTGTACCTAATAGCTTACTTCTCACCCTTTTATATTTATTATCTCACACTCCATCATTCTTCTCAACCATTTCTGTAGTTTAGGCATTAGGTTACCCTAGGATTTAAACAATAGTGACCTTAAATCCCCTTCCATTTAGGATTGCCAGATCTGTAGTCAGATCTGAATGGCCTACTAAAGATAGCTCCCTTGGAGCTTTAGATCATTTTTCCCTGTGGGACAAACTCTTACTTATTAAAACTTGCTACAACAGGCCCTGTATCTTGCAGGTCTGTGTATTTTTAGACTTGCTGCTTTGTAGTTTTCAATCCACCTCTGATTTATTTTCACTAACACATTCTTATCACTGTTTTCAATAAAGTTAGTAGCAAGCACTTAAAATATCCTAACACCTCCCCTTGGGTTAAAGGTTGAGAAAATTACCTAAGAGAGAAATATCTTAAAGTGAGAGAATCTTTCTTCCTTTGGTGCACCATTGCTCATACAAATTCTAGAATTGATAAACCTCCTTCCAAGCCTTACCTTTCATAAAAGGCCTCTAGGTTAGGTGTGTGCTATCCATTTGCCTTTCCTCTCTACCTTCTAGCTAGCAAGCCTTAGAGGTTAGAACCCCTTTTTCCATCATTCAAGCCTTCAAAATTTCATCAAAACAAGCCAACGCAAGGCTTCCCAATGGTACAACAAGGGCCCGAGAGCTCTGGCTCTCCCCTCTATTCCTCTACCTTCTCGGTTATTCCTCCATCCTCCCATTTGTACCGTTACACCGTCAAATTTTTGGTAGGAACGGAGGCGCACAAATAAGATTCTAAGCCTCTTTGTGCAAGAGGAAGCCATTTTCTTTTCCTTTATATTATTTTTGTTTTGGCCATAAGTAGAGACCGCATTAAGCGGGTTGATTGGGTGCCGTCATTTTAGTGCTTTAGCCGATTGGCGGGCCTACTTGCCCATTGTCTTTTAATTTTCTTTAAATTTTAATCATTTAGGGTGCTTTAATTGGCAGGCCTCCTTGTGTAAACATATTCTAATAGTAGACGCCGGCCCGTAGTGGCGGCACGGGATCATCATCCCCGATTTTTGAACTAAAGAAAACTTTCATAAAAAAGAAGCTTTGAAAAAAAATTAAAATTGAACCAAGATAGGGAACTTAATCAATTTGTTTTTACAAGAAAGATTTTTAAAGGGTTGGGTTTAGGCACACATACAACCACCCGGGTCTTAGTATGGCGGCAGCCCCTAGTGGTGATGATCCAGAAAAGTCCCAGCCCACCTAGTATCTAAGAAGGCACTTGCGCCGGAGGTATATTGGGTGGGTCACCTATTCCTACAAGCTTAAAACCCGTTGGAGAGCGCGCTAGCGAGTTATACCGGACTCAAACCCTTAGGTTCGGTTAGGAGAGAATGATTCACTAAAAAAATCAGTCAATTCTCGGAAGCCTAGCGTCCACAAAAAGCCAAAAGCAGACTCAATTCGGGCTGAAGTAGCTGCTATCAAGAGTTCTGGAAACCCACTTTTGCCTGGCGCAAGTATTAGTTGCGCCAATGCAAAAATCCCCAAAAATACACTGGCGCAACTAATAGTTGCGCCAACCATATTTAGGGAATTTTTGCTCTGGCGCATGTATTAGTTGCGCCAGTATTGTTCTGAGCAATCCAGCCCGATTCTGTAGCCTTTTCCACATCTCGAATCCTCCAATTAGTGTCATAGTGCCTCTATTTGGGCCCCGCCATCTCTGACACCCAATATGCCCCCGTTGGTCAAAAGAAGGTAACTTTTTTTTGACTAATTTCTAGGGATCGGATTGTTCACCTTGATTTTCGTGCCTTCAATAGATCAAAGGTCTTCCTTTAATTCTTCTGAAGTGCTTCAGAATCGTCACCGCGGGTCCTAAATTAGGGTACGAAAGCCACCCGAGAAGGGAATTCTAAGGCCTCGAAACCTTTGTTTTTATAAAAAATTCTTTCCAAAAAAAATTAATCAAAAATAAAAAAGCCTAAAAACTAGAGTCTTTGTGGCGTCGGCATAACAGCATCATCTTACCCTTCATCATCCCATAGGGGAAGGAGGAGAAAATTTTTCGGGCCTTTTCTAAGGCATCCATACCCAACCCGCCAACAAACAATGTCATGGGTAGTCAACCCGGCTTACGCCGATCCGGATTCATCCCCACCACAATCTCCAACCCACTCCTATTCGGGAGAAGTTTTTTCCACTGTCCCCCTCACCCAATCACCTTTTACAATTACTGGGTCCTTTGGTACCCCCATTTTCCCAAAATATCCAAAATCAGCCCTCCCATTCCCCATCTTTTATTCAAATCATGCCCATTTTCCCTCCCATATCCATGCCAAATCCAACACATTTCCCATCCACATCCATACAAAACCCAACCCAATTTTCCCCATCCACATCCATGCCCCATTTTCCATCTTTCCCATATAGGCCCGATCCACCCTCATTCACCCATGTCACCTCCATCTTATCCAACCCCCTACAAATCCTCCCATCTACCCAGGTCATGCCCATTTTTATCGGGGCCATGCCTGATTTTTCCCAAACACCCACAGTTTACCCTTCATCATCCCTAAACATTCCCAATCCACCCCCCTTTGCCAATACCCCACTTCATCCCTCCAATCCACCCCATATCCCATCCGTTACCCGGGTCATGCCCGATTTTACTGGGACCATGCCCAATTATCCCACCACATCCATCCCATCTATATCTCATCACCCCTTAAATTTATCATCTCCATCTGATCCTCCTTCCATGACCATGATGGAGGAAATGTTCCAAGCCTACTCCATGTAGAAGGCTTCCCAAAATCACTCCTCTCCTCCACACCCCATACCCATAAACCCATCCCATACCCTAGTCAATCTCCATGCCTCACTCTCCCATGACCCCCACAACCCCCCATCATCCACACCATCCAAACCCCCATTTCCCACATGCCCCACGAACCATTGGCCCAAGCCCCCATTTGCCACTTGACCCAAGGCCCATTGGCCCAAATCTCCACTTTCCACATGCTCCAAGGCCCATTGGACCAAAACCCAACCACCCACACATACCAAAGGCCCATTGCCCAAATCCATCAAGGGTCCATGGCCCAAACTCATCAATGGCCCACGGTCCATACCCTCCAAAACCTAATGGATCAGACCCACATACCCCAAGCCCAAACCCAGGCCCATCAGGCCTAGACCCACCAATGGCCCATGGCCCAAGCCCACTAAAGCACCATGGCCCATACCTCTTAAAACCCAATGGGCCTAACCCAAATCCACCAAGGACCCATGGCCTAGACCCATCAGGCCCAAACCCACCAATGGCCCATGGCCAAATCCTCCAAAGCCCAATGGGCTATACCCATCAAGGCCTAATGGGCCAAGACCCGCCAAATCCCTTGCCCTTTACCCAAGCCCAACCTGACCGAGGCCTTATGGCCAAACCTCCCAGGGCTTCATTCCAAGCCCAAGCCCCACACTCATACCTTCCACAATACCCCCAACATTTCACCCACCCCCAACCTTCACACCCGGGTCAAACCCATGCCATAGCCCAAACCCAATTTTCTCATGGCCCCATACCCCAAGACCATCTCTAAACCTTCCCCCATGTCCAATGGCCTCATCAGGCCCCACCCCTAAACCAAACTACCACTCACCCCATCACCCCACAACACTTCCCTTACATTCAAGGGGCTCACCCAACCTACATCCAATTCAATCCCATCCAGTCCATGCATCAACATGAAAATCTCATCCTCACTGCACCCTATGTAGACTAGTAGTATGAGGAGGACGAGATCAGTAACAGTTGGGCCTATGCCGGGGCAATGACCAATGCCAATCCTCCACCTGTAATTGCCCCACCCCTGGTAGCCCAGAGTGAGTCCAAACTCACAATTGAGAAGACGACCCACATGTCTAAAGAATCGAAACAATTGAGAGAACAGTTGGACAAGATACAAAAGCAGTTATTGAAGATGGGTGGTGCTGAAATCCATGCCACAAACTTCACGGACTTGTGCATGTTTGCTGAGATCCCCCTACCACCTAAATTCAAAATGCCGGTTTTCGATAAATATAACGGCACAGGCAACCCTATTGCACACCTTAAGTCCTACTGTGGGGACATGTGCCAATACGGCGGAGACGAACGACTCCTCATCAAAGTGTTCTAGAAAAGTATAACCGCCCCAGTTTTAAGATGGTTCACATCTCTTAAACCATCAATGATTAAAATGTGGAAAGATCTGACCCACCTATTCCAAGAGCCATATGTCTACAACATAGACATTGAGCCTCGCAAGTCAGATCTAGCTCAATTGAAGCAGAACTCCAATGAAACCTTCAATGATTACTTAGGGCGTTGGAGAGCATTGACAGCTCAAGTCAGAAATAGGATACCTGACGACGAGCAGATAAAAATGATCTTAAAGAATACCTTGCCAGTGATCTCAGATTTTCTTGTATACCAGCAGCAGTCTAGTTTTGCTGACTTGATAAGGAACGCCAATCGCTGTGAGGATGCCATCAGAGAAGGGCGGTTGAACAAGAATGCATTCGGGGGGTCCAACGGGATTAGGAGGTTCTCCGAGCAGAGAAATGATAGAAGAACAGGGGCAGAGGTACAAAATATTGCAAACACCCGGCCCAACAATAACAATGTAGCCCCCTTCCAATTTAAAGTAGCGCAACCAGCTCCCGTCAAGACAGGGCCAGTACAGAGAGCCGGGAATGGGCAGGGAATGCAAATGACCCCAGAGAGGAGAGCCCGTTATGATCCAGTCTTTACACCCTTGGGGCAATCCCTGAGTGTACTTTTGCCATTATTAATTGAAAAGGGTTTAATAACTGTTCTCCAACCACGACCTCCTCCCAATCCGATTCCATATAATTTTGACCCCAATACTCATTGTAATTTCTATCAGGGTCCGGATCACCCGACTGATTGCTGCTTCCCATTGAAACACGCGATCCAAGACTTAATTGATGCTGGGAAGATCCTTACACCCACCCAAGCAAACCAGCATGCGAATATCCATCAGGTGCCTTTACCACCACACCCTACTGGAATAGCAGGTCCCAGACCCACCATAGGGATGGTAGAGGAATTTGAAGAAGAATTGGAGTTTGATCCGTCAGACTACATTTGTGATCAAGAAATGTTTTTGGCACCAAGGCAGAGAAATCTAGGAGAAGGAACTGTTGGGGTGATTGAACCCCTAAATCAGCAGACATTTCCCCACCCCCTGAGACCGATCTTAGGGCCTATTTTCCACCACCCACCTCCATTAACTATGTACAAATAAATGTGTATCAACCATATTCCACCACCCCCTTTTATTACCCAATAAGCCATCAAGCCCCCAATCCTCTACCCGCACCCATCAGTTATCCATGGCCTACGCCCACCCCATTACCCCTGGTGCAACCACCGTTAAACCTCACCACCCCTACATGGCCCAATTTTGCCACACACCCATCCTTCACTAAGGTAAACCAAGTCTTACCTACCTTACCCGAGCCATCAGCACACGCACATCAAGAGCCGGCATCCCTATCGTTCCAGATCATGGGGCCAACCTATGTTCCTCATCAGGTCCCACTGAGCTATGAACAGACCAATGCTAATGTCGGCAGCAACAACAGGGAAGGGGCCGTGGACTTCATTACCAGATTGAAAAAGATCTCGAAATAGCCTGAGGCAGCAACAAAAATAGCAGCAGCCAAGCACGGCCGGAGGGAAAGAAAGACAGTGTAGTCCACCCGTTTGAAAAGATGAGCCGGGAGCACATCCTTGAGACCTAACTAAGAAGAATGCCGGCCCATATCACTGTCTGGGACTATTAATGACATCCCCACTCTATTTTCAAGCTTTAATGGGAGCATTAAAGAATGCCCATGTGTCCCAGCAGGTGAGCCCAGATGAAGTTAGGCAAATAATTGGACAAGTAATGGCACCCAATGCCATTTCTTTTTCGGATGCAGATCTGCTGGAGGAGGGAAACAGGCATGCTAAATCTTTCAATATTACTGTCAAATTTGGGAACATGATAATTCTCTTAGTTCTAATTGATAACGGGTCAACTCTGAATGTGTGCCCATTGCGGACTGCCACCAAAATCGGTGTGGACCCCTGTATGCTGAGGCCGACAATAACAAGTGCTTAGGGTTTTGATAACACAAGAAGAGAAATAATGGGAGAGGTCGACCTTGAGTTAGTAATCGAGCCCATGACCTTTTTCATGCCTTTCCAAGTGATGGATATCAAATCTTCATTTAATCTGCTAATAGGACACCCCTGGTTGCATGAGGTTGGGGCGATACCTTCTACCCTCCATCAAAAATTAAATTTCATATCCGGACAGAAGGTGATCACCATCATTAGTGAAGGGCATGACGATAAAGACAAGGCCACCCATAGCATTGAAAATCCTAAAGTACTGGATGTGCCACATACTGAGGAAGACACCGACCTCCACAATTTCGAATATGAGGTATCAGCAGTAGGCCCAGAACCTTCGAAAAGCATAATCTCTAAAATCGACAGCAGAATGGAATGCTTTCATTCATGAATGGATTCTCTGGATATAATCATATCAAAATGGCAGAGGCGGATCGACAAAAGACAGCATTCATCACTCATTGGGGCATCTTCTGCTATTGGGTCATGCCATTTGGGCTGAAGAATGCCGGCGAGAGCAATGACTGCATTATTCCATGACATGATGCACCGAGAAATTGAGGTGTACGTCGACAACATGATCGCCAAGTCACCGGAGTGAAGCGGCCATTTGGTAAACCTTCAGAAGCTATTTGAAAGACTGAGTAAGTACAGGTTATGTCTAAATCCCCAGAAGTGCGCATTTGGCGCCATGTCAGGGAAACTGTTGAGATTCATCATCAGCAGGAGAGGGATCAAGGTCGACCCAGTCAAAGTTAAAGCTATCACTGAAATGCCTCCACCATCTGCTGAGAAAGAAGTTAGAGGGTTCTTGGGTAGAATACAACATATCAGTCAGTTCATTACACAGCTAATGCCTATCTGCACACCGATCTTCAAGTTACTAAGGAAGAATTTGCCCGTTGAATGGAATGATGACTGTCAGGCAGCGTTCGATAAAATCAAAAGCTGCCTCCTTAACCCACCTATGTTGGTATCACCCGAGCCAAGGAGACCACTCTTGATGTATCTCTCCACTATGGAAGTTCAGATGGGATGTGTCTTAGGGTAGCATGATGAGACGGGAAGAAGAGAACATACCATCTACTATCTTAGCAAGAAGTTTACTTATTATGAGACGCGTTATTCTCATTTGGAGAAAGCATGCCTAGCTCTTGTATGGAGCACTCAGAGGCTCCACCATTACTTGCTATCTCAAGTCATTTTACTTTTAGCCTGAATGGATCCGCTGAAATACTTGTTCGAAAAGCCAGCCTTCATTGGACGGACTGCACGCTGGCAGTTCTTATTATTCGAGTTCGACATCATGTTCGTCACTCAAAAGTCAATCACGGGGCAGGCACTTGCTGATCATCTTGCCGATAATCCTTTACCTGACTATGAGCCATTAAGAACCGAATTCCCAGATTAAGATATCTTATTCATGATAGAAGACGATATAGCAGAAGCAAAAGAATCATGGGTAATATACTTTGATGGGGAATCAAATTACGAAGGTTAGGGAGTTGGCGCTATCCTAATCTCGCCAAAAGGATCACACGTACCAGTTTCTATCAAGCTCAACTTTCCCTGCATAAACAACAGGGTCGAATATGAAGCTTGTGTTGCTGGTCTGCAGGCGGCTCTTTATCTGAATGTAACTCACCTTCGAGTGTTTGGCGATTCGCAGTTAATCATATGCCAGACGAACGGTGACTAGAAGATGAAAGATGAGAAACTAATCTCCTACCATGAGCACCTTGAGGATCTGATAGCTTGCTTCGAGGATGTCACTTTCTCCTATGTCCCATGGATAAGGAATCGCTTCACTAATGCATTAGCAACTTTGGCGTCAATGGTAGAAATCTCGTATGGAGTTGAGATGAAGTCGATCATGATCGAACAGAGAAATGAGCCGACCTTCTGCCTATAGATTGAGGGACCTACAAAGCCTGATGATGAGCCACCTTGGTTCTTAGATATCAAGAATTTTCTCGAGACATTAACTTTTCCTGAGGGTACATCCAAGACGGATCGACGAACCATTCAACTTCTAGCAGCAGGCTACGTCATTTGTGGGGAATGCCTTTACAAGCAATCGTACAACAACATCTTTCTCAGGTGCCTTACAGAAAGTGAAGTAATCAATATCATGAGAGAGATCCATGAGAGAGTATGTGGTGCCCACGTCAGCGGTCACATGCTTGCTAAAAAATTCTACGGCAGGGATACTTTTGGACCACCATGGAATCGAATTGCTGCAGACATATTCAGAAATGCTACAAGTGTCAGGAACACTCCAGTCTGATACATGCTCTTGCTATCGATCTACACTGCATGACCACTCCTTGGCCATTTGCTACCTGGGGCCTTGACATCGTCGGAATGATTAATCCAAAAGCATCAAACGGACATCGATTCATCCTCGTCGCCATTGAATACTTCACTAAGTGGGTAGAAGTGGCGTCATATGCCAACATCACAGCCAGTCACGCTGAGAGGTTTCTCAAAAATAATATTGTGTGTCGATTCGGAGTGCCCAAGGATATCATCACGGACAATGGCACCAACTTTGCGAATAAGCGCATCCAAGCCTTCTGCGAGCAGTACAAGATCAAGCACCATCGCTCGTCACCTTATTGGCCTCAAACAAATGGAGCCGTGGAAGCTGCGAACAAGACGATCGTCCGCATCCTTGAGAAGATGGTCGTCACTTATCGAGATTGGAGTGAAATGCTATCGTTTTCTTTGTGGGCCTATAGAACATCTATCCGTACCGCTACAGGGGCAACACCATTCTCCCTTGTGTATGGAACCGAGGCCATCCTATCGATAGAGATTAAACTACCCTCTCTCCGAATCCTCATAGAATCAAGCTTACCCAAAGCAGAGCAAGAAAGATCTTGCTTTGAACAATTGAACTTATTGAACGAGAAGAGACTCCTAGCCTTGTGTCATACTCAAGTTTATCAGGGGCGAATCGCACGTGCTTACAATAAATGTGTCCACGGTCGAGATCTAAAGATAGGAGACATTGTGTTGAAGAAGATCTTCCCATCCCTCCATGCCGATCCGAGAGGAAAGTTCAAGCTGAACTGGTAAGGACCTTACGTCATTCGAGAGGTGCTACCGGGATAAGCCATCTGCCTCACCACTATGGACGAAGATCATTTTCCTGAGCCCATCAATGCTGGATACGTCCGACAGTTCTAGGCTTAGTCTATCGCAATAAGGTAAGTATTGGTGAAACAGATACGTGATTGCTTAAGAATCACCCAAAAGAGGCCATCATTCCAAGCACAGTAGACAAAAAGCAACCCTAAAAAAAATAGATGATATCCTTTACTACCCCATTTTGAGCCCAGGCCTTTCTTTCAGTGAACCACTTCCCTGGAAAAGAAAAAGTGTGTACATATATAAAAAAAGAGTGGAAGTAAAATTACCATCAAAATCTAAAAAATCGGAAAAGCAAAACCTCAAGAAGTGATTGCCTGAAATAAGATAAAGAAAAAAAAAAAAAAAGAATCATGGGGCATGTATAGTAAAATCCCCCAAGGAAGAAAGTATGTTGAGAAAAACTGAAGCCATATCAAGAAAACCCTATTTAGCCCCGCATACCTTCAAATCCTAACCTAACCAATGGCCAAGCTACACCCTGAAGAAAGCCCTCTTTGTAGGTTCATAAGCAGTCATAGTATCTGTTAAGTCAACACGAGCCGAATTATGAGACGACACCAGAACCCCGTCTAGCTGGCTATGACGGAATTGACGTCTATGTCGTGACTTTTGAAAAAAAAAATAATGTAAAAGGAAAAAAATAAAATAAAAATACAAGCTCAAAGCAAGATGGACGTAGTGAAACCCCAAAAGGGTGCTATGGGTAAAAACAACGAGTTTGTGCGGACCAAGTGAAAACTCTAAAGGGCGCTTGGGGTAAGAGAGCTAAGCCCATGGACGTGGTGAAATTTCGAAAGGATGCCATGGGTAAAAAAGGAGATAAATAAAAAAAATAAAAAAAATTAAAAGAAGAAAGGTTTGAAATGATTGATTGATGTTTGAGGAACCTTTTTGTTACTCTCCTTGTTGCCCATTTTTCGACTGGGCCACTCATGTTAGTTCAAGACGGGTCCCGACCAGAATTGTCTTTGTGAAACTGCTTTGTCAAACATATGACTCAAGGTAAAGAGAAAGGTTTGACTCAATCCAAAGGGATTAACATTCTGACCTTGGTGAAACTGCTGAAACTCACTCAGGCCAGACCATATGAAACGGTTTAGCTATGCTCAAAATGGGACCTGTGACTTCACCTCACTGATAAGGCATCATAAAAAAAAAAAAAAAAAAAAGCCAAAAAAAGAACAAAAAAAAATCCACATACAAAAAATGTATGTATATATTTATGCTCTTTCTCATATACATAGTTACAACATCTTACTTCCATCTCAAAAATGAAGAAAAAGAACAAAAAATCTCTGAAAAATAAAAATCCAAAAAATTCTACTCTTTCTCATGTACATAGTTACAACATCGTACTTCCATGTCAAAAATGAAGAAAAAGAATAAAAAATCTCTGAAAAATAAAAATCTAAAAAATTCTACTCTTTCTCATGTACATAGTTACAACATCGTACTTCCATGTCAAAAATAAAGCAAAAGAACAAAAAAATCTTTGAAAATAAAAATCCAAAAAATATATATAAATCTTGAAAATAAAAATATATATATATATATAGGTAAAAGTTTGTTTCTCCTTTTGTTAATTAGGATGCATTTGTTACTTATATAAATAAAAAAGGGACTGACGTTTTCTCAAGAATGTGCAGGAATATCACACGGTCCAAAGCCTCGAAGCGGGCGACTTCTCAGCGATGGACAAATCAGATGAAGCATCTCACCACTGACGTCAGGTCTATTAAAAAAGAAGAAGAGAAAATCAGTTTAAAAAAGAAAGAAATAAATCTGTGTTTTTTTCATTTGAACTTTTTGTAACGCACAGCTATGCACATACGTGTCTTCAATGCGGTAAAATGTTGATATTTTATCGGCAACGCAGCTGTGCAAAACTAATATCTTAGGTTTGAGGTTCACCTTGGATCCATGGATCCTATTTCAAAGTAGGAGCAACGGAGTCAATATCGGTCAAATAGTCAATGTTTCGATCAAGATGATTCCACTGTTAAATCTTTGAGCTAAGCACTCTGTCTTTAATTCATATGAACATGAGAGTCTAAGCTTCAGATTTGTCACGAACATTTCAGAGGTGGACTCGTGGTCCGCGTAGTCTGGGCGCACGCCCTATGAGGTTTGAGGTTCGGGTAACTCCGTTGAGAAAGGTCAATCGTTGGTTGAAACCAACCTGTTAAGAATGAGATTACACATCAATCAAACTATGTGCAACCATGCATCCGGAAGGATTCATTTTCCCTTTATTTTCTACAGGCTTAAAATCTGTATTGGCAGTGGTATCCTTGTAAAGTATACGTCATGTGTCTGGGTATCCGTATGATGGTTGTTTGTTCCTGTATATTATACCTGGGCAGGCCCGGGTTGGGGCTTCCATCGCCTTTGTTACTTATCGCCCCTAATGGGTGTATGATTATTATTGACAGAGACCAGGAGGGTGTCCCTTTTGGGAGATACCCAATGTATGGTTAGATCTGCTTAGGATTATTTTAAGTTGGATGCTCTAGGTCATGTGGGTCTGGGGCACATTTTTTGAAAATGGCACGCACTCCCTAAAAAGCGTTGTGACCTCTATTCGCTCTGCTCGGGTAGTCATGCTAAATAAACTTCGGGATCGAAGGGTTCGCCCAAAGACCTCAAACCCTGCTTTAGGCAAGGGCACCTGTGACCAGTCAAATGGGGCAATCAAATGCCACATAGGATTGGACGCAAATTGTGGAGCCTTGTATAGTTTTGCTTAGCGCCTATCTTTAAGTGTGGGTCGATCACCCCTCTTACTTGCGAAGCTATTGTATTTTGAACGAATCTCGAATATTAAATACCTTCAAAATCATCCTGAGAGGCGAATGTTTTTCCTGACTATAGGGCATTCGCAACTCATCCCACCTCGGTTATGCCCAGTAATGTCGCTAAGTGCTTGGGGGTCGATTACCTTGAGAAACGAATGTTTAGCCTGGTATACAGGGCTTTCGTTTTCTCATCATGTTACCCGTATGATATTTAAAGTTTGTTCTGAATGCAGCGGACCCATCAATAATGCCTTGGGCCTCTTCAGATGTCTCTTTTCTTTGACATTCGATCATTAGTGATCGAATACCAAAGACGGACATCTGTAGACACCCACATTTAGCCCAAGGCCCGATCAAAATACATTTCGAGAGAGGCGCGCCTTTGAGCTTTTGATGACATGTATGGTACCCTTAGATACCTTCTCAAACCCTTAGAGATCACCCCAAACTCCTTGGAATTTATTCTAAACCTTTAGAAATCAATCCCAACCCTTAGAACCCATTCTGAACCTTAAACCTAACCTTTCGGGGCAATGGATAAAGAGTGGTGCACAAAGAATAGCTAAAGTCTTATACTACTATTAAGTCATATATTATTGGAAAGAGGACTTCCCTAGCTTTCCAACGAGTTAAGAATCACCTCAATCGGAGTTATATAGCAAACGTTATGGCTATTTGAAAATCGTGTGATTTTACAAGATTTTGGCTTGGCGCAACTAATAGTTGCGCCAAGCTTAAGTGGGTCCCCCCGCGGGCTTGCAACCTCCCAAAACCATTGTGAATCACTATATTACTGTACATATGCTTGGCACAACTATTAGTTGCGCCAGGCATATGAACAGTACCTGTGGATTTTTCTTCGAAAATCGAGATTAGGGTTTTACTTATTGACCATCTTGATCTTTGGGGGGTGTTTTGTTAGTTCTATTGCACCCTTTTAATGCCTATTTGGAACCCTTAAGTGATTTGAAATTCTAACCTATCATCCACCATTAAAACCATTCCCACACATCTCTAAGCTCTCAAAATCCTAGAAGACCTTAGATTAGAGATTACCTAATTACTAATCACAATTAGCACCTAAGAAACCTCCTAACCTACCCTTTTCCTATAAATAGAGCCCCCCTCCCCTTGGGTTAAAGGTTGAGAAAATTACCTAAGAGAGAAAGAGCTTAAAGTGAGAAGATATTTCTCCCTTTGGTGCACCATTACTCATACAAATTCCAGAATTGATAAACCTCCTTCCAAGCCTTTCCTTTCATAAAAAGCCTCTAGGTTAGGTGTGTGCTATCCATTTACCTTTCCTCTCTATCTCTTAGCTAGCAAGCCTTAGAGGTTACAACCCCTTTTTCCACCATTCAAGCCTTTAAAAGTTCATCAAAGCAAGCCAATGCAAGGCTCCCCAACGGTGCAACAAGGGCCTGAGAGCTCCGACCCTCCCCTCTATTTCTCTACCTTCTCGATTATTCCTCCATCCTCCTATTTGTGTCGTTACGCCGCCAAATTTTTGGTAGGAACGGAGGGGCACAAATAGGATTCTAAGCCCCTTTGGGCAAGAGGAGCCATTTTCTTTTCCTTTATATCATTTTTGTTTTGGCCATAACTAGAAACCGTATTAAGCGAGTTGATTGGGTGTCTAACACCTTCCCAATCAATAACCGAAACCTCTACCCAAGAACCTTTGGTGTGGATCGGATTTAAAGTCATATTTGTAGCACTTTGGTACTTATAAAAATTATCTAGGTTTTCCAGGACACCAAAAGCTCTGGCTGGCGACTCAATATTTTTGTTAGCGAGCGCATCACCGTGACGGGATTGTCAAAAAATCCCACAGTTGCACAGTTTCTGTTACGAAAGTGCCGTCAAAATTAGTCATTTTGCCTGATATGAAAATGCCTTGAAAATGTTCGAAATTTCATCTGAGCTTTCGATATGTTAATGCCCTTTTAAAATAGCTTTCTGGCTTTGATTTGAAAATGCTATTTGTGATGATCATTGGATCTATGTATGGATTGATAAGATGAAAAAGTGTATTGATCTTTTATCTACTAAGCTTAGACTGTTAGCTCATCCTGACATTTATGTCACAGGTGCAGACATTAGTCAGGTCACTGAACTTGAGATCAATCATGCTTATGCGCAAGAAGTAGCAGAAGAACTTCCGCCTGTGAACTCCGATCCATGGATTGCTGGATTTGGACTTGGTATATGTTAGACCTTATGTGTTTGGATTTAGTTGGATTTGGCACACTTTAGACAATGTATAATTAAACCACTATTTCGGTGATGGTCGATCGTCACCGGCAGTCTTTAGTTTTGGTTTATGTTCTGTATAGCCATTGGAATCTCTCTCAGTTAATGCCATAGTTTATA
This sequence comes from Chloranthus sessilifolius, assembly GCA_021018995.1. Taxonomy (NCBI): domain Eukaryota; kingdom Viridiplantae; phylum Streptophyta; class Magnoliopsida; order Chloranthales; family Chloranthaceae; genus Chloranthus; species Chloranthus sessilifolius. Next base: position 146,635,585 of record CM037584.1, on the reverse strand, counting down.
TGCACATGATATCTAATTTGATCTTTGATTTTCGCATGCACAAATTACTCTGATTTTTGGTCATCGGTATAGAAAAAAAAAATAATTTGTTCTAAATTTCGAACACCAGACGGTTTGATTTTTCTCGAAATCCGTGTAGGGATAATCGGGTCATCACACAAACATTAATTGAATTACTTATTAAACTAAAACAAAAAATTTTAACATCCATAAATGAAAATAGTAATCCACATGTACCACCAATGACGGTCGTACGCCATACAAATAGTGGTACTTACATCAATATATGCGAAAAGCAATAATTAAATATTCTAAAGAAAATTTATTAAATGTTATCAAGTCTTAATCAAAGAATTCTCACTACGGATAAAATTCTTCAGGTGGAAGATCTTCCTCGTCTTTAGACACGGGATCATAATCCTCTTCCAATTTAAGATTTTTGTCAACGTCTATACCTGCGACACATTGTGTCGGGTAAGAAAAAATTTCGACGGTGCATAGTAAGGAGTTAATTACCCTCAATGACTTGAAACATTTAATTAACCAGCATGCACAAAATCTATAGAATTAATGTGACAATAATTTAGAGATATATATATCATAAGACATGGGAAAACTAGCAAAATTTATGATTATGAGATTGAGATTTTCAAGGGTTGTGTCTAAAATTCTACACAAAATTTATTTATTACAAAATTTAAGTACTTTTGTATTTCATAAAATATACCTGTGAGAATTAGACTAACCACAATGACACATGTCTTGTAGTTCCTGCATGACTTAATTACTAATTTAAAGTAATTTTCGCACATACTAGATGCCAAAACTAAAGTAATATTTATATCGATAGGGATCCCATCCATCGTCGCCCATGGACAATATTCATGATTAGCCGTAACCCCTACTCATCGAGGTGGCTCGTGCTTGGTCTGTATCTTGACATGACATGATGAGATCTTATTTTAAATCGAAAATCATACATGCAAAATGATCGCTTGAATTTTTAGCATACATATACTTATAATCTTTGACTTTCTTTACCGTAAATTTGTGTCATGTCTATTTATATCCATGTCTTAAATGACCTTTAAATCTGTGTCTATTTATATCCATGTTGTGAATTCGTGTCATGTCTGTTTCTTATTTTATGACGCACCCTTTATGTTTGATAATCATGTAGATACATATAGTATAATAAGAATAAACCAAATCTTTCATCATTCATGACCACAAAAATAGGACTTACATGTACAAAATAATTTTGCAGTTATGATGCAATCCGATCGAATTAGGACCTAATTAGTCAAAAATTAACTTTTACAATTCATGTTAGAACCAGAGAATTCTAACCGTCAGATGTGAAGATCATAAAAAGTTGGGAGGGGTGATCATACAAAAATTTTCGTGATTCTAGTCATATGAGTGTTTGATCAAAGGTCAAACGTGAATTTACAGAACACTTCAGAAATCAAATGCAGGAATTTGTTATGCAGATTTTAAAGTAGGCTTCTTGGGGCCGATATTCAAAGTGACTAGACACTGATTTACTCTCAGATATTCGAATAGTTTTGGTAGAGGGCATTGCCCTCTACATCACTCATTTGATGGGACATCCATTGGAGGTCTATAAAAATTTCTACGATTACGTGAAGTTAGGGAAAAACCCAAACTGGTCTGAAATAAAATTTCAGCATCATCCTCTAATTTTCATGCTAGATCAATTATTTTTTTCAAGAGTATAGTCATCACATAAATTGGAACTAACATACATATCCTAGTATACATGAAATTAATTATTTAAATAAGTTACAAAGTGGAGATTAGCAATCAATGACACATTCAAACATGACTAATTAAATAAATGGTCTGAGGCTAAGGAATGATGGGTTTAAGGCACAATTTATTGTTAGAGCATACTAAATAATCAAATGAGTCAAAGTAAAAATGAATAATTAAATTCTCCCTATCTCGAATCCTAGCGTCGCAAGGGAAGTTTGTTGGTGTAATATAAATTTTTCCGTCGAAGGAAATGCCATCGGGATTAGATTCCAAGAATGTTGTCCCTACTTTTTCATCTCGTTTATAATTTTCGCAAGAGATCGGGTGGTCTGGAATGGATTATTGATGCGGTTGACATGGGCTGGTTTTGACTTGTCATGACATTCCTATTCCTTAATAGTTACCGAGATTGTTGCACTCGTTGTGGTAGTGGTAGGGGCTCGAGTTTGATGACTCGGTTGTGAGGGACCGAATGTTAGCGTGGGTCAATGTAAGAGGTGTAAAGGTGGTGTTTTAATGGTGTAAAGAGGAGATGAGAGTGTCCAATGTGGCTCAGGGTTCAAGTCTCGAAGAAAAGGTGGTTGGGTAGAAGAGAGGAGTTCAAAAGGAGAAGAGATGGCTGGGTATATTGCGTTTAAAAAAGTAGAAAGAGAGAGAGAGCTGCTTTGGTTAACGGGAGATTAATGGCAGCTTGGGCAGCTTGGGCTAACGTTGAGAGAGAGAGAGAGATCTTGAGAGAGAGAGAACCGAATTGGTGTGTTCGGTCATATAAGGAAGCTTGGAAGGAAAGTGCCCTATTTGCTGGGTTTATTGCCTTTCTTTTTTTTTCTTTTTTTTTAAAGGAAAGTTGAGTTTGACTTGTGTGTTGGGCACCTACACCTTGTGCCACACACAAGTGTAAACATATAACTTCCACAACCTGCCACTTGTCTACTCATTCATTTTATTTATTTATTATTATTATAACTTTTATTTATTTTCTAATATTGACCTTGAGGTCCAAGAACCAAACGCATTCAACTATAAGTCTGACCAATTTGGGTTGTGGTACAAATAGTGCGAGCAAGGGCGCAACCCACTTATATATGTGCAAGCCCATCCTAGTTTATCAATAAGATCAATAAGATGGCACGGCCACACGTGTCGGCCTCGAGTTCGGATCATGTATTTAATGTGAGCACAGGTCATTTGGGTTCTTACCAATTATTCACAAAATCCTAATTTGAACTCTAGTTGATGGTTGTGATTTTAGTAACATGGGATGGGTGCCAATACTAACTCGTCATTGCACCCATATCTAACCACACACAATAAATAATAGTTTGAAGACTAGGTGTGTCAAATGGCACATTCTTATGAATCCTAGGTAGTTGAGCCTTGGCGAGTTTTGGAATTGGCTTGGGTTAGGTTCGTGCCTAGGGTGCACATGATCGGACTTGATCATGTGCACGTACACCATTCTTCTCATTTAAATTATTTATTAATAATAACTAAATAAGCCCATGTGTTATAATTATAGTGCTTGAAAAGGTGGGCTCAAACTTGGTTCGATCTCGGGGTTCGAGTCGTGTGCAACACACACGTCACATAAGGGTTCGAGTTTCTAATTAATGGTCAAGTTTGGAATTGGTATCAAATTAGTGTTTGGGTGTATTTACTCAATTAAAATAGGTGGGCCAAAGGCCACGTCACAGACGTCAAAAGTTTGACCAAAGCCAAATTGATCAAAACAATCGTAATATCATCAAAGGTCAATGATTCAATGTTTGCAAAAATCAAGGTCATTACATGATGAGAGGATCATCACCAATGGATCAGATTTAGAAACTTATCATTGGATTTATTGATGTGTTGAGTCAAACCTTTACCCATAAATTAAATAGAAGTCCATAGCTAACACATAAAGTTGTGTATTTATGGTTTGCATTAGAGAGTGGCAATTCTTGTAATTTAAACTAAAGCCCAAGGGCAATAGTAAATGAAATTCCTAATTTTTGTAAATAGAAATTTAAATTTTACAAATCTCTAGCAACTCCTAGCCCTTGATTAATTTGACCAAGATTTGACCTATCTTACACTACTCATTTACATTGGAGAAATCTAGGGTGTAAGATGCACCCATGTGCATGCAAACCGATTTGTGAGACTTTAAAAGTTTACAAGAATTAAGGGTCTTGAAGACCACTAAAGACAAGAAGTTGACTCAATGTGTGGTTGAGTGCTGAGCCAAAGTGGGGGCCACTCCTTGGGGGCATGGAATCTTAGAGGAGAGAGAGTGTGTGTTGGGAAGGGAGGGAATTCCTTGGGAAGAAATGGTGTGCCACACTTGGCACATTATTGCAGCCCCTTGTCTCCCCGAAGCCTTGCAAATTTTAAATTCCATAGGGAGGGGCCTCTCATTCCATCGGTCATCTTCTTCTTCCTCTCTTCCACCTCCATTAGAACTCCATTACAGCTCTAGAATTCTAAAAATTTGCCCTTACATCCTAGTCATTAAAACTTCAATCCACCACCACCAATCCATCCCATTTCTTCTCTAGCTTTACATAAGTTTGTTTGGATATTTTTCCGGCCCTTTCCGCCATAGAACTTGGATTAAAACAGCAAGCAAGGAGAGAGCTAGCAAGTTAAAGTTTTGGTTATGGTTTGTTATGGAATTTTAACTTTTAGTCTAGGATTTCTTCCATAGTCTCTTATAGATTTTGGTAATTCTTCTTCTTTGAAATTCGGGGATGACTATAGTCAATATAATACCTGAATATTGGAGGCCATGCATGTGATCTATATGATCATGCAAGGTCATCCAATGGTCTCGAATGGCCATGTAAGCTAAGGCCCTCTAGTGTAGAAATTTATAAGTTTTTCTTGCATTTTTAGCTTGAAAATTTATTTTTGATCCAATGTTTTGAGTAAATCTGGGATGAAATATTAGACTTGAGATGTTGGAGGCCATGCATGTGATTTACATGATCATATAAGGTCATCCAATGGAGGTCAAACCAAGCAATTTTTTAATATGGCTTGGAATTCTTGAGTTTTTATAAGATAAAATGGGATTTTTAATTAGAACTTTTGAATTTTCTTGGATGATATGTTAGACCTGGGATGTTGAAGGTCATGCATGTGATTTACATGATCATGGAAGGCCATCTAATGGTCTAGATTGGTCCACAAAGGTCAAACCAATCAATTTTTGGAATATGGCTTGGATTTCTTGAGTTTTTGAAAAATAGAATGGGATTTTTATTTAAAAACTTTAAATATTCTAGAATTGTATAATATAATAGTGGTATTGGATGCCATGCATGTGATCTGCATGATCATGCAAGGCCATCCAATAGTCTAGATTGACCAAATGGGTCAAAACTTAGAAAAACACTACAAAAAATAAGACTGTTAGCGGCAGCCAAAAACTGCCGCTAATAGTCTTAATAGTCTTTAATAGTTTTTTTGTTAACAGCGACAGTTTTTATTGTAAAAAATTGCCGCTAGTAGTTTTATTTTTGTAGTAAAATTTGGAATTTTTTTTGGATTTTCTTGGGAGTTATGTTAAATAAAAAGGATTTTTGGTTTAAAAACATGAAAGTTTTTAAATACATGTTGGACCAGTGACCTCGGATGCCATGCATGTGATCTACATGATCATGCAAGGCTATCCAATGGTCAAGAGTTTGTCAAACATGATCACTATGCACTAATGTGTAGGAACTTTGAATTTTTGGCTTTCTTTGATCATACTATGCAAAGTAGATTATATAATCTTCATGGATAGTAAACATATGTGTAGTAGGCCACAAATTTAGATTTTTGATCTCTGGAAATCATATTTATCACGGATTTTTAGGTCAATTGAATGGCTGTTGATGCATTTTGCTCTAATGCATAGTATAGTGTAGAATAGTCTTAACTCTTTGCATAGAAATTTTATAGAAATCTCGACCTGAGATACATGCTTATTTTGATGAATTATTCATGTGAGATCTTAGAAATTATTCATCACATACTGGTTTTAATCATGACCAAATGAACGGCCTTAGATTGCTTGATTGATAGATAGCTTGCGTATGATTTAGCATTGAATCCTTGCATTATTGCTTATAGAATTAGAATAGATTTTTTACATGTCTTGGGGCTGAAATATACTAAGAATTATAAGTTGCATATAAGAAAATTGTAGCCCAACTATTAGTTTGATAAGTGCCCAATCGGATGGTCACGATTAATAGCCTTGATAGTTGTTCGATTTGCTTGAAATGTATGGTTAATTGATTGATTTGATTATGCGATTTTGAGTGTGGGTTTAATTCTTTGATAAGTATAAATTAAGTAGTCAATCTTAGAATGATATGATAGACTACCAAAAGTTTGATTATGAAAATTGAATGGTGATAGATGCATGGATAGGAATAGATTCGATATATAGGCTTCATGTCACTAACTATAATCGGGACCACTAGATGGACTTTCGATCAAAGTTTGTGTAACATCCTCGAAACCTTTGGATTTTGAATAGTGTCCTCGGTATGCGTACTCATCAGGGCACTAGTGAAACCAAGTGGAAGTCAATTTGATAACTTAGGTTAAATTAAGTTTGATGTGAATGTGCTTATGAGTGTGGTATGAGATTTTATTATGAAGTCACATACACTTGTTATGGGTGTGTATGCCTTATACCGAAGGGTTGAATTGGGTTAAAAGAGTTAATGTATAAGAGAGGCTATTCCTCTTTGGCTTTGGTAGGTGATTAAAGATTTATGAAGAGAGAGAGTGAGAGAGAGTGAGGAGGAAGGAGTAAATGCAAGAGATTTATGTGGGATTAAGGATTTGAGTCATACGTGAGCCATTAATCACGATGGTAACGCGTGGGGATTCGAGGAATCATGCTAAGAACCCTAGCTCTTGGAGGCAAACCCTTGAATCACCCATACTTGGAGTTGAGGTAAGATCTTTGTAAATTATGATGTGGGTAATTTAATGATTATATAATTGAACTAATAAAGAATTTAAGGAAATAGAAAAAAGGAGAAAATGGAGAGAGAGCAAAGCTAGAGGAAATGCCAGAAGAGGGCTGGGTTTCTGTTAAATTCGATTAATCAAATTTAAAACCAATTAATCGATTTTTGATAGAATACAGATCTGGACACAGAAGCATGAAACCGATTAATCGAATTAAATTTTGACTAATCGATTTTTTATTTCGATTAATCGATTTGAAATCGATTAATCGTCTGGGTACTCCCAGTGAATGGAAAATGAGGAGTCTGGGAAAACCGATAAATCAATTTTTGGATCGATTAATTGATTCTGGAATTTTGATTAATCGATTTGGGATCGATTAGTCGATTTTGACAGTTTCTGAGTGAGTTTTGTTTGGACCTTGGAGTTCTGGGAAGGCTTTGTACCTTCTTTTATGCACCGTTCTTGATGCTTTACTTGTGATATGATATAATTTAGGTTGAACGCTTAAATGCGAGCATGGGAAGCCACTATGGACCTTGATGCTTGAAGATTTAAGTAGCGTGAGATAGGGAATATCTTGAACATGTACTTTAATTACAATAGCATGTATGTAGTGATATAGAAATGAATAGTTATGCATTGAGAGCATAGAGATGCGTATCTTTTTCTTAAAAAGTAGTCGAACATATGAAATTAAAGTGTGTGTGTGTGTGTGTGGGTGAACACTAAGTAAGGAAATAAGTATGTTATGAGTATGTGACATCTCAAGGGGGTGTGAATGACATAAGGGCATCTAAGTGATACATATGAGCTGGTTACATCCCAGGGATGTATGGAAAATCGTGAACATCCGAGTAAGGTGAAGTAAATTAAATGAGAATTGAACAAACCTAAAATACTATGTTTAGCACAATCATATAGTGAAAAACTATATGCAGTTGCACATTTGATTTAAGATTTGGTGAATACCCCACTGACACAGCGGTATACCCGTGGCTGACTCGGCAGGATATCCGTGATCGGTACGGCGGCCAATTCGTATGCCAGTATGATATCCCAGAGATGTATGCGAGCTTTGTGCCCCATCACCTATGAGGAAGGAACCTGGGTAGTATTACTTAAATGAAAAATAAATGAAAAATAGTCTGATTGGACAACGATGGTAGGTATTCCATTGGGGCTCGATGGCTATAGTGTATCGAGGATTATTTAAGTTATTAATTTAAGTTTTAAGGCCGATCTTTATCTTTTGAGAACAAGTTGAAAATAAGTAAATGCATATAGAGTAACAGATGCATTCAGTTCATGCTTTCAGTAACTTAAAATGGTTTTCCAACTATTTTTATTGATAAATCATGTTTCTAAATATCATGAAATATATGTGAGTAAGATAGATTTATATGTTCATTCAGTTGTTTCCCTATTAAGCTATGATGTAGCTCACTCTTTAGACTATACGTCACAGGTCCAGTGTTAGCTGCTGCTGTTGCTTCGGGAGACGCTGATCCGGAAGATTCGGATTACGTGCCTGGGGAGGAGTCAGAGCCCCCTCCTGAGGATTTCTTCTAGAGGACCCCTACGTACTTTGATAGAGTTTTGTGAAAGATACTATATAGCTTGGTATGTCCAGCCCTATTTCTGAGAAAATATAATATAAAACGAGACATTCTTTTGGCGAACCATCCAGGGTGACTGCTGAGTCGTCATTGATGGTTCGGGTTGGTTCTTTTGCTCATGCAGTGGCATGAGATCAGAACTATCTATTGAGTTACGTGTTCTGACTTATATTATGGAACTTGAGAGTTAATTCTATAATTGCTTTAGGATATGTTTTACTTTAAAAATTGTGTGGATATACCAATGTTCCGTTCTTATGTATGGGGCACAGCCTTGAGGGTCGTGCCGATGGCACGGGTTTCAGGGTGCTAAAATCTGAGCTGTCACAGTTGGTATCAAAGCAATTTCTTTTAGAATTTCTGACAAGTCTTGATTTTGTCAGAGTATAGGACCTTCTGCTAATAAAACTATGGTTTCATGTATATAGCGTGATGTCTTCTAGAGGAAGAGGTCGGCCCAGGGGTGGCCATGAAAGAAACTTGCGGAGCAGAGACGATTTTATCTCGGCTTCGAATAGAGTGCCGTTGGAGAATAGTAATGCCCCAGGAGGTAGTAATCAAGGGAACCGAGACCAAGAAGAGAATCAAGATAGAGATCATCAAGATAGAGATCAACAAGAGCAAGAAGGGTTAGAGAAAGACACGAAGAGAGAGAAGAGCGTGAGAGGATGATGCACACCATGGAAACCATGGCAAATGCCATGGCTCAGCAAGGGGCGTCCTTGGCAGCTTATAATGCCAATGACCAGCATCAGCCACCTATACCTCCAGTAGGTACTACATAGGCATTGCCCTCTACATTTCACAGAGTTTAGGAGGATGTGTCCTCCGAGTTTTTCAAGGTAAGCAGAGCCAATGGATGTAGGGAATTGGTTGAGTGAGATGGAGAAAGTATTCAGTGTGCTTACGTGCACTGAAGATGAAAGTGCCCGTTGGACAGCATATATGTTGGATAGGGAGGCAGGCCCATGGTGGAAGTCCGTGTCTAGGATTAGGGTTTAGGAAACCCCAGGATTGCCATGGACATGGGAGGAATTTGTGGGTGAATTTAACAAACAATACTTCCCTGAAGTAGTACGCAATCAAATGGAAGTTAAATTTCTTCAGCTCGAGCAAGGAAGGATGTCGTGAAGGAATATGGAGTAGGGTTCATGAGGCTTGCTCGTTTTGCTCCTGACTTTGTAGTTACGGACTTGATGAAAGCCAAGAAACTACAACGCGGCTTAAGGCCGGACATCAGGGGAAAGGTAGCAGCATTTGAATTGAACAGCAATGGAAAAGTTATCAGCAAGGCCTTGGTGATATAAGAAGACAATGAAGATCGATACCGAAGGGAAGATCAACAAGGGAGAAGGAAGGAAAGATCAAAGTACAGTGGAAAACTATGAGCCAGTAAACAAAAAGCTGCGATTTGTAGCACCCATGAGGAGACAATAGTTTTAAACTGGTTATATCAGACCGGCCCAACAAACAAATTATCAGAGATTACCTGTGCTTGCATTTGGGAGGCTGATCAAATATGGGAACCCTGCTACCACCACTGGAGTATCAGTTATCCAGAGTTTCTCACGGGCAGCATCTGCTACTACAGTTGAGACTTGTGGCAAGTGTGGCAAATCTTATAAAATAGCAGATTGTAGAAGGGGTACTTGGGGTTGCTATAAGTGTGAAAAGATGGGCCACATGATCCGAGATTACCTTGAGATGAATAAAGAGAAAGCGGCTTCTACTTCCATGCCAAGACCGATACAAACAAGGAAGTCGGTCATACAAGGAAGAGCGTATGCAGTTACTACCCAGGAGGCATAGAATGTCAATGACGCTTTCCAAGGTGAAATTTTCTTTTAAAAAAATTAAGAATTTCAATTTCTTAAAGTTTTAGATAGAGAAGGTGCATCCATGTAGGGAGTAGAATAGACTCATTCCTGTAAATAAATTTTGATGTATAAGTATGTTATATATATATATATAAATGTATGATATAGGTACCTTACAATTATACGAAAAGGGAAGTGATGTAGTTTATGAAGCTAGAGTGTTGATAGACCCAGGGTCTACCCATTCATTTACTACTCCTCAATTTGCAAAGAAGATGAAGGTCAATCCAGAGACGTTGGATTTTATCTTAGCGGTATCTATTCCAACTGGGGAATCGATCGATACAGACATGGTGTGTAAATCGGTGATAGTAACCATCATAGATGGGGACGTCTATGAACTGGCAGAGAATTTAGTTCTATTAATATGAAAGGATTCGACGTGATCCTTGGTATGGATTGGTTGTCAGCTCATTGTGCAACGGTAGATTGTAAGAACAAAGTCATCATCTTCAGACCTAATACGAGGAGATCATTTCAATTTCGGGGAATGAGATCAACGTTTATGCCACTTGTGTCCATGGTCAGGGCCGAGCGCTTAATCAAAAAGGGGTGTAGTGGTTACTTAGCTTTTTAAAGGAAGATAAAGAAGGGAAGAATATTATTTCAGAGATCACAGTTGCGCATGAATTTGAGGATGTATTTCAGGAGGAATTGCCAGGATTAGCTCCTGATAAAGAGGTGGAATTTGCTATCGAGTTAGCACCTAGAACAGAGCCAGTTTCCAAAGCACCATATAGAATGGCTCCTACTGAGTTGAAGGAATTGAAAGAGCAGTTGCAAGAGCTCATGGATAAGGGGTTTGTAAGACCTAGCGTGTCTCCTTGGGGAGCACCGGTCTTGTTTGTAAAGAAGAAAGATGGGTCGATGCGACTGTGCATCAACTTTCGCCAGTTAAACAAATTAACCATTAAGAATTGATATTCATTGCCTAGGATTGATGATTTATTTGATCAACTGTAAGGAGCGAGGTATTTTTCTAAGATTGATATGAGATCTAGATAGCATCAGCTAAGAGTCAAGACCGAGGACATCCAGAAGACAGCATTCAGGACACGGTATCGACACTACAAGTTCTTAGTGATGTCATTTGATTTTACGAATGCACCAACGTCGTTTATGAATTTGATGAATCGGGTGTTTAAACCACACCTAGACACTTGCGTCGTAGTATTCATCGGCGACATCCTGATATATTCCAAGTCAAAGAAGGAACACAAAGAATATTTGAGAGTTGCTCTACATACTCTACATGAACACCAACTATATGCTAAACTTAGTAAGTGCGAGTTTTGGTTAGAGAAAGTTGGCCTTTTGGGACATGTCATCTCAAAGGATGGTGTCACAGTAGATCTGGCTAAGATCAAAGCAGTTGTAAAATGGGAATAACTAAAGACGGTAACAGACATCTGTATTTTAAGAACATTAGAGCTGGCTACTATCGACGTTTTGTAGAGGGATTTTCCAAAATATCGGGACCACTTATGAGACTCGCAAGAAAGGATGCGAGATTTGAGTGGAGTGAAGCGTGCGAAAAGAGTTTAAGAACTCAAGAGATTTACTTTAGCTCCAGTGTTAGCAATTCTTTCAAGCAGTGGAGGGTTTGCGGTATATAGTGATGCTTCACATAATGGTTTAGGCTGCGTGGTCAACCAACACAAGAAAGTGATTACTTATGGGTCGAGACAATTGAAAGATCACGAGAAGAACTACCTGACACATGACCTGAAACTAGCAGTGATCATATTTGCGTTAAAAATTTAGAGACATTATTTGTATAGTGAGACCTTTGAGATCTTCACTGACCATAAGAGCTTAGGTACCTGTTTACACAGAAAAAAAATATGAGGCAGCGCAGGTGGATGGAGTTTCTCAAGGATTATGATTGCTCTATATAATTTCACCCAGGCAAGGCTAATGTCGTAGCATATGCCTTGAGTAGCTAATCTGATCGCGGGGATGCACTGATGGAAGTTGTTTGAAGATCTTTCATTGTATGATGCAAATATCGAGGTGCAAGCTACAGGGGATTTCTTGGCCAACATCACAGTGAGACCAATGATCTTTGAGCATATTCACGAATTTCTCAAGGATTATGAAAGATCTGGAGTTAACTAAAATCCGACAAGATGTGATTGAGGGCATCAAACCAGAGTTCTCAGTAAAAGAAGATGGTTCCTTACTATTAAAGGGATACCTTTGTGTTCCAATTGATGTCGATCTACGACAAACTATTCTCGATAAGGCTCACAAATTGAAATATACAATCCACCCCGATAGCACGAAAATATATCAGGACTTGAGGAAGAATTACTGTTATGGTATTTTAGATGCTTGCTACTGACTTTATTGGAAACAGTGATAAGAATGGGGTTAGCAAAAATAAATCAATGGTGGATTGAAAACTACAGAGCAGCAAGCCTAAAAATACATAGACCTGCAAGATACAGGACCTGTTGTAGCAAGTTTTAATAAGTAAGAGTTTGTCCTACAGGGAAAAATGATCTAAAGCTCCAAGGGAGCCATCTTTAGTAGGCCCTCCAGATCTGACTATAGATCTGGCAATCCTAAATGGAACGGGATTTAAGGTCACTAATGTTTGAATCCTAAGGTAACCTAATGCCTAAACTATAGAAATGGTTGAGAAGAATGATGGAGTGTGAGAAAATAAATATAAAAGGGTGAGAAGTAAGCTATTAGGTACAGATTTGATGGGTCTTATAACTCAGACTCAGATCTGCTGCTATAGAAATCCTGTCAAATGGCTACATTATCACCAAAGAGGAGAAAGGATCCAACTCACCCCTGTGCCATGATCCAAGTTTATCATTGTAGGCATTACTTCATCCAGGCTACCAGCTCAAGAATTCATAGGAACCTTAACCTCTAAAGTTCTATGTGTGGCGCTAAGCCTGCAATGTGCACTAGCCTGGACACACAGGACCAGCAAGAGTTTGAGTACTAGCTTTAGGTCTAGCTGTTCACTGCTTTAGAAAGACAAAGTGATGATCCACCTACAATCTCTCTGACGGTGATCAGATCATCGCATCGATGGTGGGTGTATACAAATCTGAGCTCTGCCTCCACAATCTCTCATAAGGCAACAAGCACAAGTGCAGAGAAGAAGAATCTGTCTTAGACCTGTGGATTGGCCTCACTCTAGGGCTATAACCTGTCCACTTGAATGGTCACAGACTATCCACAGAGGCTATCGCTCCTCACAGAGGTCTGAGACAGAACAAGAAGATTACTGCCACCACCATGTTCACAAGGCTATCACCTCAAGCTCCCATGGGGATTCAGATTTAGTGGATCCTGTGGTGGGCGATAGGCTTGCAATGTGCCTAGCCTAGACACACAGGTCACTTGGATCTAAATAAATCCTTAAAAATAATCCTCCATTGCTTACAATGCAATATAGCAATGAAGGATCTCAAGGCAGCAGCCTTGTACAGAACAACCCTCAAACTTCAATCCCATACATGCATAAGATCCTATTATAAAACTCTATTAAAACTATTCCAAATAATCATACAAAGGGTATAGCTAGCAAGTGCTGGACTATAGAGAGAAGAAAAGGGAAAAAGAAGCTGCCTAAACCCTAACCTTAGCCTATTAGAATTCTACAGCTGATTCAAGAAGGAGTACAGAAGACCCTTAAACCTAAACTAGGCTTAGGCTTATATAGCAGTCAGCTGTGGGAGCATTAGGGTTAGGAAAACCCTAATTTTATCGATGCAATCGTGGCTCATTTATGTTCCTTGGATGCCTCGGGGCGTGTGCACAAAGATTGGAGCAATGGAGTGCGTGCCCTAGTTGCTAGAAGTTCCCAGATTGCCCCTGTAGAAGTGGGGAGAAGTTAAGATCCTGAGCCTCGCTAGGTAGCAAGGATTTCTAGGTCTTGTCACGTGATAGAGTAGTCATCACGGGATTGTATTGCCTTGAAGCTCTTACAGTTGCGGGATAGATAGTTTGGTCATCGCGGGATTGCTCTGATTGTTGCGAGATTGTGCTTCCCATTTGAATGGCGTGGGAATCGCGCGTGCAGTTCATTCCTTGGTGAATCTCGCGGGGATACTCGTGAAGAAGCAAGGTGCATAGGCCTCTGGATCACGTGAGCAGTTCCCTGAAGGTCTGTATCCCGCGGCTACTGCAGCAGGAATGCCTGGAGCTTTCTCTCCTCAGTGAATCGCACGAAGATTAAAGGCTCCTTTCTTAAGCTGCGCGAGAGCTTCCAACTGAGCCTCGCGAGAACTGTGCAAAGTATGCTTTTTAATCCCTTCTGTCTTCAATCTGTGTGAGAACAGCGCGACCAGTTGGTGTGCTACCTTCAGAAACCCGTGACAACTGCACGAAGCATTCTTTTTTATTCAATTGAACCCTGCGACATCTGCGTGAGGCTCACATCTTAACTTGTTGCTGCTTTGTTGTGCCTCTGCTGTAGCTAGTTCTCTGTCCGGGTCTAACTTTCTTTCTCTTGAGGCACTTCTGGGACAACAGTAAGCTTTTTGGCATGGTTAGGGCCTTATCTGCAGCTACTGCTTATTACCTATAAAATGGGCTTAACACACATTTATTAAATGACTAAGGGTCTAGCAGAGATTAAGTTAAGGGGTGAAAAGTGGTACTTTTCAGATCTTAACACACCCCCAAACCTAATCTTTGCTAGTCCCTTAGCAAAGCTTTAATTAATTAAATGCCACTTTCGTAGGGATCACAGGTACATTTAGCATATGTGCCAAGCCTTTTAAACCCCTAGGTGATCCCTAGTGGAGGAGTGAAGTCTCCTGATGGTTTTCAGTGAAGTTACCCACAAACTTCTCAAGAAAAATAGTTAAGAGTGGTGCAGTCAATGGCAAAACAAATTTCAATGAATAGAGCATCAATCCACTTTCCTTTGGAATTCAGAGGAAATTGTAGCAGTAATGCAGGCCATTTAAAACTCAAAATTAACTTGTGTTTGCATCACCACCATTCATTTTATATTAGAAATTCAATGTGTAAGAATCAATACCAAGCTTGTCTTAAATTCAAAAATTGACAATCTGAGGGTGTTCACATTCAAAACAGCTCAAGAGCAGTTAAAGACCACAAATGGGCCTGCAAGCATGAGCATAGGCAAGGCTTCTAATTTCTGACATTCTCATGATTTTTCACCATAGATTGGACAACTCCTCATCTCCACATGATAGCTCATTTCACTTTGGATCTACAAGGTCTTTTTGAATCGGTTGTAATGTGGCTTATGGGTGAGGGATATAGAGAATGAAGGGAAAAAAGGGAATCAAAATTAAGAAATCAGCAAGGTAAGGGGTGATTCATGACTTCACAACCTTTATTTCAGCAAAACTTCATCTTACTTGATATATTTCAGAATCAAAGTGGCCAACTTCTCCTCTTCTTTTCAATTTTCAGATGATGTTCTTCTCTAGACTTCTCTTTCTTTTTCTCTTTTTATTTTTATTCAATATTTTTATGATTTTTATGATGAACTGCCATACAAATACCATTGATACACTGCTGTTCATAAGTTGCTTTTCTTCACCTTCCACCAAATGTTGGACCACTCTCACTATCTTTAACTCCTTCTCCTTGACCTTCTGAATTCTCAGAGTGAGGGTGAGGTTGAATCAGGTCAAGAGGTTAAGGTGCAAGTACTTTGGTGTTTGTCAAAGAAAAGTAGGATTTTTAAGGCTCAACTAGTGTATGCAAAAGGGCAGTTTTAAAAGGTTGGGTTTTCAGGCTCAAACTGTCCAAATGAAGGCCTTGGATCATTTCCTTAGTGTCATGAGTGCTGTCAATTAGTTTTGATTTGGAGGTGCCTAACTTCTAGGGAAAAGGTCTTGACTCAATCAGTCCTTAGAGCATAAATAATGCTAAAAACACTCTTCAAAAGAAAATGATAGGCCCAAATTTCACTAGGTATGGTCCTCAAATTAACCCATGGGGTGTATTTTCACCTGTTTCTCTCCTCTTAGGTTCACTAAGTACTAACTGAAAAATTTTCTGATGTTAGCTTCATGGTGGTGCTAAGATGTTGAAATTTTAAGTTTCAAAATGTCTGCAAAATTATTTTAATATTTTCACAAATTTCCTTATTGTAGCAAGTTAAGTGAAAATTAACTTTATTCATCCCAGTTAACTATTCTATTGGCAGACCTACCCTGCCACACCCCCAAACCATGAGGAGCAGTGTCCTCACTGGTTCAAAGGTGAGAAAGTGCAGGGTAATAGTCAAGAACAAAAAAGTAAACACACACAGATGATATACACAAAGCAATATACAAAAAGAAATTCTATTAGCTAAGAAAAAAGTGTACAACTGTAATTACAATGACAAGAAAAGAAGTGGAAAGGAAAGAAAAGCTTGAGTACAATATAGGTTAAGAAGATGAGGAATCAGAATCTGAATCTGTGAACCAGTCCCAGCCCATCTTTTGTGCATGTTTCCTAAGTGCAGCTTTGTCCTTTTTCTTGCTTGCTTGCTTCTCAATTGGACTTTTTTTCTTCTTTGCTTTGCTCTCAGCTGGACTCTTTTTCTTTGGCTGTCTTGGTTTCTTTGGTTGGACTGGTGGTTTCTTCATGGTTGGAGCTTTTGGTGCCCTCACCCTCATTTTTCTAGTTTTGGGTTCAGGAGGGATCAGAGGGGATTTTCCTTTGTCTTGCTCAGTTGGGGCTACTGGGAACTTTCCTTTATCTGGCTGGACAAGTGGTTGTGCCTCCTCAGACTGGGTAGCTGGCGTTTGAGAAGGTTTAGGCTCAGGTTCTGGCATGAGTACAGAGAGTGGGGTGGGTTGCTGAGCTGCAGTTCTGGCAACAACCAATGAGGCTTCCTAAGAGGCTATTTGGATTTTGGCTTTGAGGAGGTCAGTTTCATGTATTTCCTTTTAGAGTCGAAAGATTTCCTGGGCATTGTTGAGACTCTTTTCAAACATCCTGGCCTTCATCCTCTCCACATTGGTGTTTGCCTTCTCCAGCTCCAAATTCATCTGATGATAAGCAGCCATGGTCTTTGCCTTCTCATAGGCCTCCAAGATGTTGGTCCACCAAAGGGAAATATCCAGTAATTGCTTTCTATGGGCTTCCTTAATTTCACTAAGCTGCTACAGCAGGGGGGTCTCTATGGATTGCCGAAGTTGGGCCATGCCCCTTAGGACATCCCTCCTAAGGTAGGGATTGTCTCTCATGGCATGGAGGATGGTGAGGTAGGGAGGGATGTAAAAGGAGTGTTTGGGTGCGATGGGAAGAGAAGAAGTGGAAGGATCCGAATGTTATTGGTCCTGGGTGGGGGAAGTGGTGTTATCAGTGGGTAAGTCGAGTTGTTGGGGGAGGGTAACAGGTCCTGGGTCTGTTTGGGTGGAGTTGTCAATGTAAGTTGGAGGGGATAGTATAAGAGGTGGAATTGAAGGCATGGGTGGGAAAGAAAATGAGGTAGACTCACTAGGAGTAGGGGGTGATGGGGGGAGGGAAAAAAGGAATGGTGAAAGGTATGAAAGAGAATGGTTGGGTTGTCGGGTCAAGGCTGGGAGGGGAAACGACCAGGGGGGTTTGAGTGGATTGTTGAGGGATGGGTGGGTTGGTCAATGTCTGAAGTGTGGATTTGATGGAAGTGATTTCAGTCTGCATCTGGTCCTGTATGTGTGTTGTGGTGGATAGTTGGGATTGGATGTCTTGGATGAGGGAGAGGATGAGTGTCAGTGTATCCGAGTTGGGAGGTTGAGATTGGGTAGAAGATGGCACAGGTTGAAAAGGTGAGGAAGGGACATGATGGAAAGTGGAAGGAGGAGGAGATTGGGGTTTTGGTGAGTGATGTGGTGATGTAATTGGGGAGTCCAGGAGGGGGGTGTAGTGGGTTGGCATGGTGTTAAGGAAACTAGCCATAAAGGCTTGAAATTCAGTGGTTGTGTTAAGGTTGAGGTCTATGTATGTGAGTGGGAATGTAGTAGGCATGGAAGGAGTGGTGTCTTGGTCAATGAGAGGAGTGTCAGTGGGGATAAAAGGGATTGTGGGTGGTGTCAGGGAGATGGTGGGTGTTGTGTCAGTGGTTTTTCTTTTCTTGTAGGAGATTAGTGGGGGGCTGCCAGATTTTTGGAAAGATGATAGGGGTATTAGAGCTGTGTATTGAGGTAGGGTAGGGGATGGTGAGGGGCTGACATGGGGAGTGGTGTCCTCCCAGGTACCAATCACAGGAAAAAGGGGTGTAGGGGAGGAAGGGAGAGATGTTGATGGTTGAATGGGAGGGGATGTTGTCAGGATAGGGGATCTTGGAGTAAAAGGTGGGAGGGATGTGTGGGCTGCTGCAGCAGTGGTGGTGATAGGCTCTGGAATCTCCTCTGTAGTATGTGGGTGGGCCTTGTAATGTTGCCTTCCTTGCTTGGGAGGGGCCTGAGCCTCAGCTTTCTTCTTCTTCTGGGTCTCCATCAGGCTCCTGCTGATTCCCTATTACCTCTTGGAAAAAGTTGTAGGGGTAAGGGTGGTAGTCTCCTCTCCTTTTGCTATCTTGTCCCCCCCTTTAGAAGTAGCTTGGTGATGACTTTGGCATAGGGGAGTGTGTGTGGCTTCTTGTTCTGCCCTAATTTCTTCACCAGATCCTTCATTGCTTCAAAGATTAATCAGGCTGCATGGAAGCCATGGCCCAGAGAGAACGAGTAAACAACATCAACAATAGGAGCTCTCCTCTCCTGCTGATGGCCTGAATGGTAAATGTTCTTTCTCAGGACCTGGTCAATGAAAAGGAGTCCAGGCTCCAACTCTCTTCTTCTGATAGAATCCCCTGAGGCATTTAATCCTCTAGTCAGAGCCCTTGCAATTGTATCAATTGAGGCACTCAGGGGGGCTATATCCACAGCTAGGGTCAAATGCGACTGGGATGCCCAATACCTCTGCAATCAGCTTGGGGCTAACTAACATTTCAAAATCATCAATCAACACAAGGAGGCATGCTTGTCCATCTTTGTCCTTGGTGACCCTGATGTGCTGATAAAAGATTTGCACTAGTCTAGGGTAGGCTAGTACTGGTATTCCTCTCATCAAGGGTGTCAGGCCCGCCTTGCTCATAAATTGAATGGCAGGGGCTGAGAGAGGCTCCTTCTCGAAGAAAGGCAGGTCGAAAGCTATTTCAGACTCCAATGGGATTGAAGTCATGAGCTTGGAGGGTGTAGAAAACTCAGGGGTTGGCTCCTCCACCTCCTCAACCACTTCCTTCCCTTTTTTCGGTGCCTTTGAAGTCTTGGCCTTCTTAGGAGCGGACTCAATAGGGGCCATATCCTTGCCCCTTTTCTTTGGTGCACTCTTGGGGGCCATTACAAACTCTACTTTTAAAGATGAAAACGGGGGACTGAGATCTGAGTGCTTACCCTAAAATTGTAGGGTTTGGTTCGATCTGACGCACAGTGCACCGCGAGATCTCTGAGCAGAGGGCAACTGATGGGGATGACGTTAGGAACAAATCTGTAGATTCCTAGTGTGAATGATGGGTTGTAGGATGGACGCTGGAGGAGAGAGGGAGAAGTGCGCCAAAAGCTAGGATTTCGCTTGATGGAGAAGGAAGAGAGAGTACTAGAAAAGAAGACAAGCGCGGGGTTAAAATACTTGTCGCTAAGCTCGGTGCGCTTTGGAAATATCTGGTCGCGGCATTGGAAATGAAACCTAGTGAAGGTGTAATTGCAACTTGTATTGCTCAAGAGTTTCCCAAGTTTACCTTGGAGCACGCGACAGCTTGTGAAGAATTCTATATGAATTGCGTGAGAGTCTCCCAAGCTTCCTTTTGGACTGCGCGAGAGGTTCCCAGGTTCACTTTGAATCTCGCGACAGCCTTTTGAATCTCACGAAAGCTAGTGAAGTATTCAATTTGAATTGCGCGAGAGTCTCCCAAGCTTCCTTGGACAGTGCGAGAGGTTCCTAGGCCTCCTTTTAGACTGCACGACAGTAAAGTACTAAACAGAGATCATGTGCTCGTCATTCTGCCATTTTGATTTGTGCTGTGGCTGGATCCTAGGCATGACTCACCACCAGGGGTACCCTCAGACACATTAAGATCAAACATTCAAGCATAGACAGCAGAAATCACTATCCAACATTGTGCATTCAAGCAAAAACCATCAATTCAAGAGCAGTAATCATCAAACCAAGCATAAAGAGGAACCAGACCAGACAGATTCAGACTTAAGTGAGGCCACTAGAATTTTCTCTAAAATTTGAACAAAAGAAAGCAATACAAATCTAACAAAACCAAAGTACATATGATACAATATTAACACACCTGTGGATCAGTTTAATGAAGGGTCCCCTTGAAAGTGAATGGTGTCTATAGGTTCAACAGGGATTTCTAAACAAGGCTTAAGCCTCTGACCATTCACCTTCAAGGTTTTCCCTGACTTGGGATCCTTGATTTCCACAGCACCAGATGGGGAAACATTCATGACAATATAGGGACCTTCCCATCTGGATTTCAGTTTTCCAGGAAAAAATTTAAGTTTAGAATTAAACAGCCAAACCTTATCACCAGCCATGAAGCTCTTTCTTAACAAACCCTTGTCAAAGAAAGCCTTGGACCTTTCCTTGTAGATCCGGGCATTGGCATATGCATCCATCCTCAGCTCTTCCAGTTTTGACAGCTGCAGCAACCTGTGATGACCAGTAGAAGTTAGGTCTAGATTTAAATTTTTTATGGCCCAATAGGCCCTGTGTTCTAACTCTACTGGGAGATGGCAAACCTTGCCATAAACCAGTCTGAATGGGGACATCCCAATGGGAGTCTTATAAGTAGTCCTATAAGCCCATAATGCATCATTTAGCTTGACAGCCCAGCCCTGTCTGTCAGTCCTCACTGTCTTCTCAAGGATGTGCTTGATCTCCCTATTTGAAATTTCAACTTGCCCACTAGTTTGTGGGTGGTAGGGAGTAGCAATCCTATGGTTGATAGAATATTTCTTGAGCAAGCTCTGGAAATTTTTGTTGTAGAAATGGCTACCCCCATCACTGATAATGGCTCTAAGGGTGCCAAATCTTGAGAAGATATTCTGCTTTACAAACTTGAGGACAACTTGATTATCATTGGTTCTTGTGGCAATAGCTTCTACCCATTTTGACACATAATCCACTGCCACTAAGATGAAATGATAACCATTTGAAGGAGGAAAGGGGCCCATAAAGTTAATACCCAGACATCAAACAGTTCCACAACAAGGATGGGCTGCAAAGGCAATGAGTTTCTTTTGGACAACCCTCCTAATTTCTGACATCTTTCACAGGTCTTGTAGTGTGTATTGGCATCTCTGAATAAAGAAGGCCAATAGAACCCACACTGTAAGATTTTGTCAGCTATTTTTCTTCCATTAAAGTAGCCTCCACAGGCATTTTCATGGCACATGGCCAAAATACTGGGGACATCACTTTCTGGAACATATTTTCTGATGCTTTGGTCTGCACAATACACAAAGCAAGGTTCCTCCCAGAAAAAGAATTTGACCTATGAGAAAAATAGGTCTTTATTCATTTTGGTCCAATGGGCAGGAATTTTGCCTATAACTAGATAATTTACAATGTGTGCATACAAGGGAACCAAGGATTGGATGGCAAACAATTGCTCATCCGGGAAAACATCATTTGTAGGATCATCAACACATTTTTCCAACATAATTCTGGACAAGTGGTCAGCCACCACATTTTCCACACCCTTTTTGTCCTTGATTTCAATGTCAAACTCCTGCAACAGGAGTATCCATCTAATCAGCCTGGGCTTAGCATCTTTCTTGGACAATAGGAATTTTAATGCTGAGTGGTATGTGAAGATTACAGTTTTAGACCCAAGTAAGTAGGGTCTAAATTTGTCAACAGCAAAAACCACTGCTAGAAGCTCTTTCTCAGTTGTGGTGTAATTCAGCTGAGCTTCAGCAAGTGATTTGTTGAGATAGGCAATGACCACTGGCAACTTATCTTTCCTTTGGCCCAAAATAGCACCTATTGCCAAGTCGGATGCATCACACATCAACTCAAAGGGCAGTGCATAGTCAGGTGTTTGGAGTACAGGGGCAGAGGTGAGGCATATCTTTAAAGTTTCAAAAGCCTTAAGACATTCAGCAGAAAAATCAAAGGGCACATCCTGGCAGAGCAGGTGGCACAATGGCTTAGCAATTTTGCTGATGTCTTTAATGAACCTCCTGTAAAATCCTACATGTCCAAGGAAAGATCTGATTTATTTGACTGTTCTTGGAGGGGGCAAATTTGTAATGAGGTCAACTTTGGCCTTATCTACCTCAATCCCTTCTCTAGAGACTACATGGCCCAACACAATACCTTGTGTTACCATGAAGTGACTCTTTTCTCAACTTAAGACCAGATTGGTCTCCTCACATCTTTATAAGACCAGGTGGAGGTGTTGCAGACATTGGCCAAAGCTGTCCCCATATACAGAGAAATCATCCATAAAAATTTCCAAGAATTTATCAATCATATAAGAGAATATGACATACATACACCTCTGAAAGGTGATTGGGGCATTACACAGCCCAAAAGGCATTCTTCGACAAGCAATGGTGCCAAAAGGGCAAGTAAATATAGTTTTCTCTTGGTCATGAGGGTGCACAGTGATCTGGTTGTACCCTGAGTACCCATCAAGAAAGCAGTAAAAAGTTTTTCCAGCCAACTTATCTAGAATTTTGTCTATGAAGGGGAGAGGAAAGTGGTCTTTTCTGGTCTTAGAGTTGAGCTTCCGATAATCGATGCAAACTCTCCAGCCAGTGGTCTCCCTAGCTGGTCTCAGCTTTCCAGACTCAGTTGTAACAACTGTTATGCCAGATTTCTTGGGTACCACTTGGATAGGTGCTACCCATTCAATATCAGAAATGGGGTAAATTACCCCAGCATCTAGCAATTTAATGATTTCTTTGAGGACCACTTCCTGCATGTGAGGATTCAATTTCCTCTGCATTTCCCTGGAGGGTACTGAGCCCTCCTCTAAATGGATCCTGTGCATACAGATTGATGCATCTATCCCTCTTAGATCTGCAATGGTCCAGCCAATTACCTTTTTGTGCTTCCTCAAGACTGTTAGTAATTCTTCCTCTTGCTCATTGGTAAGAGAGGAGGAGATAATTACAGAAAGTTTTTCACCTTTCTCAAGGAAGGCATATTTCAATATTTCTGGAAGCTTCTTGAGATCCAGATCAGGGGCTTGTTGGGTGGATGACAGGATTGGTGCTTTGTTGGTTTGAGGAAGAGGCAGCAATGTAAGTTTCCAAATGGAATGCTGCACTAAGCCCACAGAAGACTTCAATGTGGTCATGTCTTCTGGCATAACAGCTGGGCTTTCTTCCTCTACCATGTCCTAAACTTCAATTAAACTTGTGACAATGTTACCGCAATCGAGCAGAGTGGGCAATTCTTCTTCAACAACTTCCTCTAGTACATCCACTGTAGAGCTTTCCTCATTGTCTAGTTGAGGGTACTTTGCACTGTTGTACATATTAAGTTCAACCTTCATATGTCCAAAAGTTACCTCTATGATCCCTGACCTGCATTGAATGCATGCATTGGTTGTTGCTAAGAATGGCCTACCCAAAATAATAGGTATAAGGGTTGTACTCTTGTTGCAGCCCATGTCCAAAACCAGGAAGTCTGCAGGGTAGAAGAACTTGTCCACCCCTATTAAGACATCCTCAACCACTCCCATAGGTCTCCTTTCAGACCTATCAGCCATTAACAGCACAATGGGGGTGGGTTTTAGCTCTCCCAAACCTAGCTGCTGATACACACTGTATGGCAGCAGGTTTACACTGGCTCCAAGGTCTAGAAGGGCCCTTCCAATTGTGTGGTCTCCAATTATGCAAGGGATAGTGGGTAACC
Source organism: Chloranthus sessilifolius (assembly GCA_021018995.1). Classification (NCBI taxonomy): domain Eukaryota; kingdom Viridiplantae; phylum Streptophyta; class Magnoliopsida; order Chloranthales; family Chloranthaceae; genus Chloranthus; species Chloranthus sessilifolius. Next base: position 146,611,509 of record CM037584.1, on the reverse strand, counting down.
CTGGGTCTTGCAACTTCTCTGGCATTGTTATGTTTAATACAGAAATAACTGTATCAGTTGCAAAGACCTTTTTGGACAAATGGACTCTAGCTTTTCTTTTCATGGTACAAAGGTCTTTCAGAAATTTGGCATAGGTTGGGACCTGTCTAATTGCATCAAGCAGGGGTAAATTAATTTTTACCTGCTTAAAAGTCTCCATCATTTCCTCTATCTGTGCATTCCCCTTATCAAAAGGGGCAGGGCCACTCAAAGCTTGAGAAAATGGCAACTGAGGTACTACTGGTTCCTCAGCTGCAAGCCTATGACTAAACTTTTATTTTTTTCTTTTTTCATCTTTTATTTCCTGTTGAGGCTCAACTATAGTCTCTTATTTTTCCCTTGTTGCAGGGTAGCAGGCAACTCTTGGCTCTGTACTCTAACAAATTCTTTGGAAATGACCTCTCCTTGTTCCTTTCCAACCTGGTTGTCTACCAGCCTGCCAGACCTCAAGGTTGTGATGGAATTAGCTCCCTCAAAACTTGAGAAACCTTCTCCAATCGAATATTGGCCCTTAGGGTTGGCCACTAGCTGGCTTGGCAACCTGCCCTCCTCTCTTTTGGCCAAGGCATTGGATATTTGGCCTAATTGCTCTTCCATTTTCTTTATGCTTTGACTGTGAGAAGTCACAGTCTGAGTCAAGATTCTAAGGCTTTGTAATGAGGTCAAAACCTGATCCTCAAAAGAAATATTTCAGGGCTGAGGTGGGGGAATTACCAACTGATTTTACTACTGGGGTAGCTGCTGATGCTGGAAATTTGACCTTTGGGCATATCCCTGGTTAAATTACTGTTGTGGCCTTTGAGGTAAGGCCAACATCTATTGTGGCTGCATGTAATTGTCTTGTCTCCACCTCAAATTTTGGTGGTCTCTCCACTGGTAACCATCATTTTGGTGTTGGTATCCAAATGACTGTTTATTGTAGCCAACAGATTGTTGCTGGCCAAATGATTGGGCAGCAGCAACTTGTTCCATCACATACTAAGGATATTGCCCTGCAGATGGGCACTCTTCCACTGTGTGTTGTGGAGATCGGCATATCAAACATGCCTTCATCACCTGTGCAACCAATCTGGGTTGCACCACAAATAATAGTTTATCAAATTTATTAGAAAGATTGGCCATCTGCATTTTCTGGTCATTATTCCCAGTTACTTCATACATCTTTCCTTTGGAAGTTTCAACAAGTCCCATTTTAGGAGAAGGCGCTTGAACAGTTCTTAATAAAGATATCTTTTGGAAAGCATTTTCACTGATAACCTCGAACAAGTCCCATGCCTCATCAGCTGTTTTGTGCATGTAAGTTCCACCACAAGAGGCATCTACCATGTCTCTGTTTTTCTTATCAATCCCATTATAGAAGCTCTGGACAAGCTGCTAGTCAGGGATCTTGTGGTGGGGATATTGTTTGAGCATCTCCTTGAATCTGTCCCATGCTTGATTAAAATCCTCAGTTGGGGATGGGGCAAAAGCAAGTATTGCTTTCCTCAACTGGCTGGTTTTTGTCTCTAGGAAGAATTTGGTCAAAAATCTTGTCTGGAGGTCTTTCCAAGAAGTGATGCTATTGTTTGGGAGAGTAGCTAACCAGGTGCTGGCCCTATCCTTTAGGGAGAAAGGAAAGCGCCTTAATCTAGTGGCTTCTGGTCCCAAACCAGCAATGGAGAATGTTGTGCACAGGGCCAAGAATTGGTCAATGTGCTTGTAGGGTTCTTCCTTGCTGAGCCCATGGAAAGAGGGAAGCATTTGGATGATTGAGGTTTTAATCTCATAGTTTCCCTGAACATCTGGGAATTGAATGCTGAATGGGGAATTATAATCATCAGGAGCATTCAATTCCTTCAATGTTCTAGGTTGCTCTTCACCCATGACTACTGTCTTAGTTTCAGTAAGGAGCTCAACTGTGGTGTGTCTGGGCCTTCTTGGTCTTCTGCCCCTTTCTATCTCAGGGTTAGGAGGCTCTAATGTGGGACTGAGGGATCTCCTTCCTAACATGCGCACACACCAAAAGCAGGGAGGACTACTTGCAGACACATTGCAATTAACAAAATTACAACTATCCTAATCAACTGCTATGGAATTTTCAAAGGAGAAATAGACTGAGCTTTTGGGGGTTAGAGAAGTGCAAACAGAGGTAGCTAGATTCCACGTGCAGTTCAATTTTCCTCTCTGCTACTATCCAGATCTGCAAGAAAAATTCTAATTGTAAATCAGCAGTATCAATTATTCACAAGCACAGCTACCAAAGAAAAAAAAAATACAAAAATCTAGGGTCTACTAATAGATCAAGATTCTGCAGCAACGACGTAAAAAACTTGTTATGGTATTTTAGATGCTTGCTGCTGACTTTATTAGAAACAGTGATAAGAATGGGGTTAGTGAAAATAAATCAAAGGTGGATTGAAAACTACAGAGCAGCAAGCCTAAAAATACACAGACCTGTAAGATACAGGACCTGTTGTAGCAAGTTTTAATAAGTAAGAGTTTGTCCCACAGGGAAAAATGATCTAAAGCTCCAAGGGAGCCATCTTTAATAGGCCCTCCAGATCTGATTACAGATCTGGCAATCCTAAATGGAAGGAGATTTAAGGTCCCTAATGTTTGAATCCTAAGGTAACCTAATGCCTGAACTACAGAAATGATTGAGAAGAATGATGGAGTGTGAGAAAATAAATATAAAAGGATGAGAAGTAAGCTATTAGTTACAGATCTGATGGGTCTTATAACTCAGACTCAGATCTGCTGCTATAAAAATCTTGTCCAATGGCCACATTATCTCCAAAGAGGAGAAAGGATCCAACTCACCCCTGTGCCATTATCCAATCCCTTATGGCTATAACCTGTCCACTTGAATGGTCACAGACTATCCAATAGGGGAATTACAATCCAGAGATGGGTCAGAACAAGTTTATCATTGTAGGCACTACTTCATTTAGGCTACCAGCTCAAGAATCCATAGGAACCTCAACCTCTAAAGTTCGGTGTGTGGGGCTAGGCCTGCAATGTGCACTAGCCTGGACACACAGGACCAGCAAGAGTTTGAGTACTAGCTTTAGGTCTAACTGTTCACTACTTTAGAAAGACAGCAGTGATCTAGTCACAAGCCTACAATCTCTACAGCCAGATCAGATCTGCCATTTGATGGTGGGTCTATACAAATACAGGGGAGTCTGTCTCTGTACAATCTCTCACAAGGCAACAAGCACAAGTGCAGAGAAGAAGAATCTGTCTTAGACCTGTGGATTGGCCTCACCCTAGGGCTATAACCTGTCCACTTGAATGGTCACAGACTATCCACAGAGGCTATCGCTCCTCACAGCGGTCTGAGACAGAATAAGAAGATTACTGCCACCACCATATTCACAAGGCTACCAGCTCAAGCTCCCATGGGGATTTAGATTTAGTGGATCCTGTGGTGTGGCATAGGCCTGCAATGTGCTTAGCCTGGACACATAGGTCACTTGGATCTAAATAAATCTTTAAAAATAATCTTCCATTGCTTAAAATGCAACATAGCAATGGAGGATCTCAAGGCAGCAGCCTTGTACAGAACAACCCTCAAACTTCAATCCCATACATGCATAAGATCCTATTATAAAACTCCATTAAAACTATTCCAAATAATCATACAAAGGGTATAGCCAGCAAGTGCTGGACTATAGAGAGAAGAAAAGGGAAAAAGAAGCTGCCTAAACCCTAATCTTAGCCTATTAGAATTCTACAGATGATTCAAGGAGTACAGAAGACCCTTAAACCTAAACTAGGCTTAGGCATCTATAGCAGTCAGCTGTGGGAGCATTAGGGTTAGGAAAACCCTAATTTTATTAATGCAATCATGGCTCATATCTATTCCTTGGATGCCTCGGGGCATGTGCTTGGAGATTAGAGCATTGGAGTGCATGCCCTAGTTGCTAGAAGTTCCCAGATTGGCCCTGCAGAAGTGGGGAGAAGTTAAGATCCCGAGCCTCGCTAGGTAGCAAGGAATTCTAGGTCTTGTCGCGTGATAGAGTAGTCGTCGCGGGATTATATTACCTTGAAGCTCTTACAGTCGCGGGATAGATAGTTTGGTCATCGCGGGATTGCTCTGATCGTCGCGGGATTGCGCTTCCCATTTGAATGGTGCGGGAATCGCGTGCGCAGTTCATTCCTTGGTGAATCTCGCGGGGATCCTCGCGAAGAAGCAAGGTGCATAGGCCTCTGGATCACGCGAGCGCCTCAAGGCGTTCAGATCCCGCTGCCATCAGATTGACGCATGCAGGAATGCTCGAGCTCTCTCTCTCCTCAGTGAATCGCGTAAAGATTAAAGGCTCCTTTCTTGAGCTGCGCGAGACTGTGCAACTGAGGCTCACGAGAACTACGCGAAGTATGCTTTTTAATCCCTTCTGTCTTCAATCTGCGTGAGAACAGCGTGACCTGTTGGTGTGCTGCCTTCAGAAACCCGTGACAACTACGCGAAGCATTCTTTCTGATTCAATTGAACCCTGTAACATTTGTGCGAGGCTCACATCTTAGCTTGTTGTTGTTTTACTATGCCTCTGCTGCAGCTAGTTCTCTGTCTGGGTCTAACTTCCTTTCTCCTGAGGCACTTCTGGGACAATAGTAAGCTTCTTGACATTGTTAGGGCCTTATCTGCAACTGCTGGTTATTACCTATAAAATGGGCTTAATACACATTTATTAAATGACTAAGGGTCTAACAGAGATTAAGTTAAGGGATGAAAAGTGGTACTTTTTAGGTCTTAACAATTACTGGTGGAGAGGTCTGAAGCAAGACGTAGCCAAGTACGTGTAAAGGTGTTTGACATGTCAACAAGTGAAAGTGGACCACAAACATCCTGCTAGATTGTTGCAACCTCTACCTATACCAGAGTGGAAGTGAGAATCAATCTCTATGGATTTTATTGTAAGGTTACCGCGTACAACAAAGAGATACAATACCATTTGGGTAGTCATGGATCGACTAACCAAGTCAGCACACTTCTTACCCTACAACACGATGTACACAGCAGGAAGACTCGCAGAGTTATATATAAAGGAGATAGTACGGTTGCACGGAATTCCCAGCAGCATCGTCTCTGATTGTGACCCGTTATATACTTTAAAATTTTGAAAGAAGTTTCAAGAAGGCATGGGTACGCGATTAGACTTTAGTTCAACGTTTCATCCACAGACCGATGGGCAAACAGAGCGGGTCAATCAGGTGATAGAAGACATGCTTAGAGCGTGTATGCATGAATTACAAGGATCATGAGATCAACACTTACCGTTAATCGAATTTGTATACAACAATAGCTTCCAAGCGAGCATTGAAATGACACCTTATGAAGCTCTCTATGGAAGGTGACGTAGATCGCCTATCAATTAGGAAGAGACCGGCGAAAAGTTCATTTTGGGGCCAGAGTTACTTGAAGATAACGCCATCATTATTCGTATGATCAAAGAGAGACTTAGATCGGCTCAGAGCAGACAAAAGAGATATGCCAGTATCAAAAGAACGAGCGTGGACTATGCTGTTAGCAAGCATGTATTTGTGAAGGTATCGCCCATGAAAGGCATCATGAGATTTGGGAAGAGGGGAAAGCTGAGTCCCCGTTACCTTGGACCCTTTGAGGTTTTGGGTCGAGTTGGCGAGGTCACTTATCACATTGGATTACCTCCGTTGTTTGATCGGGTACATAATGTGTTTCATGTATCCATGCTCCGAAAGTATCTAAATAACCCTGCCCATATCTTGGGATGTCAGTCGATCGAAATGCACGAAGATATGACCATGATAGATGAAGCGGCTCAAATATTGGATAGAAAAGATCAAGTGTTACGCACGAAGGTGATTCCTTTAGTACTGGTCAGGTGGAAGAATCATCCAACCGAAGAAGCTACTTAGGAATGCAAGGTGGATGTTAGGGAACAGTATCTGGACTTGTTTGCAGAGAGCTGAGAGCATAATTGTATCATTGTATGTATTTTTGTCAATTTGACACGTCTATGTAAGCGAAAGTTCACACGTCTATATCAACTTATTCAGGAAATGAAAAGAAAACAATGTTGGTTGTAAATGGACCTTTTGTGAAATAAAAAATGTTTAGCATGATGGTAATTGCATCACGAAACAAATGAACAATATGTACTGAGAAGCAACAGAAGTGTCAGCAAGGGGTTAACTTAAAAGCCATAGAAAAACTGACAAAAAGACAGAAGCTAATGAAGAAAAATAAGAAGTAAAGATTTTTACAGTTCTGTCAAAACCGATTAATCAATTTATAAATCGATTAATTGATTTTGATTTTTGATTAATCGAGATCGTTCAATTGAACGATTGGCTCAAATTAATGAGCTGAGAAACCTGGAAAAATAATAACAGTCAATTTCGACTAATCGATTTTGAAAATCGACTAATCAATTTTTGAAACCAATTAATTGATTTCGAGCAGCTGAGTTTAAGTGGTGAAAACCGATTAATCGATTTTGAAATCGATTAATCGATTTTTGCCTATAAGTAACAATTTTGGGAAAAAATTTCCCATTTCGAATTTCAAACTGATTTTTTTCTTTTGGGTGCCATTTTCTTCTTCCTTTGGCTAGCGACACTTGCGTGGATTTGGGGGCTTCGAGATAAAAAATAAATAAATAACCCTAGCCATTTGATCGAATACGCAAGGTAAACCCAAAATCTTGCGATTTCCTTCCACTTTGAGTCAATTCCAGCCCTAGGTTTTAAATTTTTTTTCACTATAAAAACCTAGAATGCCGCCTAAAACTCGACTCACTTCGAAGCAAGCGGCTTCTAAACTACCCGTACGGCGTAAGAACACCGCGCCACTGATCGGTGTTGAAATATGACTATAATTCACACTCTAAATCCTACATTTAGCTGTTCAATGAAAGCATCTGATGGTTGTTGTGAGGTTTTGATGTTTACAGGTGTTTCTGACAGCTAGATCGTTCAAGTGCATAAAAGAAGGAAATTACAGGCTAAAAAAGAGATATGGACAAAAAGGTCCAAAGAAGCATTGAAAGCCATGAAGAGAATCAACCTCCATCAAGAAAGGGGAGACTTTGCATTGAAGAGTCAATCGATTGAGGCATTATGGTCAATCGATTGACAGATGGAGAAAAACTCAACCCTAGAAATTCAATCGATTGAGACATAAAATTCAATCGATTGAGACATGAAGGCAGAAGTGTCCTAAGGGAATTCGAACTCTAAGTCAATCGATTGAGACTTCTGTCTCAATCGATTGAGGCAATTAGGGTTAGTTTCAATCGGATATTATAAATAAGAGGCTTACGGCTTTGAAAGGGGAGAGTTGTTTTTTTAGAGAGAGTTTTTTTTTAATATTGAGAGTTTTTATTTCTTAGAAATTTGTGTAATAACTAGAGACTTTTGTAAGAGAGTTTTCGGAGAGTAGTAAAATTGTGTTCTTCTTTTTACACCTTCTTTGCTCTTTACATTGGGAATGATTTTGAATACAATTGAAAATCTTGCGACAAGGATGAGAGGCTAAAGGTCATGGAGTCAAGGAGGATGCGATCCCGGATAAGTACCTATATTTTATGTTTAATGCCATAGTTTGATAATTTCATCATCAAATCGTTTTTCTTAAAGTGTAGTGATTCTGCTTTTAGTGTTTTGATCTAAAATACCATGAGATACGCTATGCTTTTCACATGATTCATACCGCGATTAGGCTGAGTCATTGTTTTTAGATAGGGTATGCCGGGTTAATGATCACGCTTAATTACTAGTCATGTTTCTCTTAGAATGATGATGTGTTGATGTTAATAAAATTGTGGGTTTAAAAATAGAAAAGGGTATAAATCTGGGGTAGCAAATTCCTTGATCTTGTGTTTAAAATCTGTTCTTAGATTTTTCATTACATAATTTTTAGATTAGTTTATTTTCTTTCTTGCAATTAGAAAAGTGTTAACTCTTGGTAAAAATTAAATCTGCCCCTTGGTACTTCCTCGGGGATATTTTCTAAATCTTTAGGCAGAATTGAATAAAATTTCAGATTTCCCTGTGGGTTCGACACCCTTGTTCTTGCCTTACTAGAACCGATCTTGTAAACTTGCAAGGGTTTATTTAAAATTGATCAAGTTTTTGGCGCCATTGCCGGGGAAATCGGCGATTTTTTTATAGCAGTCAACCGATTGAGAATAACCCCTCAATCGATTGACTCTATTTTGTGTGTGTGTGTTTGCTTGTCAGTCAATCGATTGAGCCTTGTTCTCAATCGATTGATTGTGTGTGTTTTTAGCAATAATTGTGTCTCAATCTATTGACACAACTCTGTCAATAGATTGAAAGCTGAAAAAAAAAAATATATAAAAAAAAAAATATATTCTTTCCCTAATTTTCTTTCTTAGATTAGATTTTGTGAACTTCTTTTAGGAAGTTTTTATTTTTAGGAAGTTTTTATTTTAGTTTAGAAATTTTCTTTTAGGAAAGATTTTCTAGGTTTTTAATTTCTAATTTCTAATTTTCGAATTTAGATTTTATTTTTTTTATTTTTTTTTATTATTTTTCTGAATTTTAATTTAAAAAATAAAAAAATAAAAAAATAATAATAATAAAAATAAAAATAAAAATTGAGTGGTCTTCTTTCCTTTTCCTTCTTACTTTGCTCTTTGTTCATAGCAGCATTCAATCGATTGAAGCTACATTCTCAATCGATTGATACTGAGCCATTTTCTGTGTGCTCTCTACTCTTTTCTCAATCGATTGACATTCCTATGTCAATCAATTGACAGAATTCTTGTGTGTTTTTAATCTTTGAACCTCAATTGATTGGGATAAGTCTCTCAATCGATTGACTGACAAAGTCTTTTGCTGATATTCTGTGTGCTTTCTGACTTTTGGAACCTCAATCGATTGAGAGTATCCCCTCAATCGATTGACTGACAAGTCATTTGTGAGAAATTTTATGTGCTTCTGTCCATCTATTGAGACCACAGTCTCAATCGATTGAGTCTGTTTAAGGACTTATTTTGGGTTCTTCAAACCTTTGATTGTGGGTGTGGTGTATGAGCTTTACTCGTTCTCATCACCCACATTTGCTACCGTTTAATCCGGAGATCGAACGATCTTTGCGAGACAATCTTAGAATCCAAAGGAATCAGTATCATCCTACTGATACCATGGCTAATTAAGTGCAAGAAATGAATGAAAACAACAATCAGAATGGCAACAATGTGAATAATGGAAATAATGGGAACAATAATTACTATGGGGGACCTAGAACACTTGAATACTATAATGATCCTGGTTTTTACGAGGATCAGGAGTGTATCATGCATGCTCCCATTCCCGGGAATCATTATGAATTCAAATCGAATGATTCAAATGCTACCAATATTCCATGGTTTGGCAATGAAAATCCGACGCTCATCCGAACGAGTTCACTGGGTATGCAAATGTTCAGAGTCCACAATGTTATCAATGAGATAGCGAAGCTCGACTCTTCCGCTCTCTTTAAGAGACAAGGCAAAACGTGGTTCTATTCTTTAGAACCGCAATCTATTCAGAGTTGGGCCGAGCTACATCGCTCCTCAAAAAGTATTTTCCCATGACTAAAGCCATAGAGATGCGTCAGAAGATCATTTTCCTGTCCCAACAGCCTACAGATACATTCCATGAATGCTGAGAACGTTTTAAGGAGTTAATCAGAAGTTGCCCTAACCATCAAGTTCCAAGGTGGCAACAAGTCCAAAGTTTCTACAATGGACTGATTCCTGAAGAAAGACGCATGGTTGATGCATCTTGCGGTGGATCTTGTGCCACGAAAGAGGCCGATGAGTTGTGGGCATTGTTTGAGAAATTGTATCAAACCTCGATACAAAGTGCGACACTGGGGCGAACCACTTTGGACTTAGCACCTAAATCTCATGTGTTGACTAAAGACGGATTGTATGAGGTCAACAATAATAACTCTGATCTATCAACCAAGGTTGATATGCTGTCCAAACAGATGAACATGTTGATAGCTGCAACCAAGCAAGCTAAAGTTCTTGTCACCCCCACTGTATGCTCAATTTGTGAACACCCAGGTCATATGGCTAATGAGTGCCCAACTACCTTGACATTCCTTCCTGATGAATCTCCTCTTCCGGAAGCGGATAAATGTCACTCAATCTTATCGCAAGGTAGAAAGCGTACTCAAATACCTACAACCCAGTGGAAAAATCACCCCAACTTAGGATGGAGTGGATCAAACCAAACTGGTCAGGTCAACCAGCAATACCGAGCCAATCCTACGAATGGACAACAAGTTTTTCCACAAAATTTTCAGCAAAATTTCCGTCCACAACAGAATTTTCAGCAGAATTCTAATTTTCACCAGAATTCTAACTTTCAAAGAATGCATATTCTCATCCAAATTCGATTTTCAAAATCGAATTTCAATCGTAATCCTAATCAATCTCATACAAGCACTTCAAAGGATTCTGATCTGGAAGAAAAGGTAATGCGCAGTATGCAATCTTTTCAACAGATGATAATCGACCAAGTCAGTCAATTGGCAAATCAACTGAGTCGACGAGAGGAGGGTAAGCTTCCCAGCCAACCCATCAACAATCCTCGCGGCCAAGCATCATCTGATGAAGGACCATTAAATAGTCAACAGTTGAAAGTCACATTCGTGTTCGAAGTGGACGGGAAGTTCATAATCAAGTGGAATTGCCTGTGGGAGCAGAGGAAGGAAGTGAAGCAAACAAAGAGCAGCAAGCAGATAAAGAGAAAGAGTCAGAGAGAATAGCGGAGAAAGAAGAAAGAGAAAGAGATAGAAAGAAAGAGAAGGAGGAAGAGCAAAGAAGAGAAAGGAAAAGAAAAGGTGATAGAGGATGAGTCTCCCTCAAGCGTCCAACAAGGACAAGACGAAGATTCAGAAGGGGAACCGCACCTTTGTCCCAAAGGCACCATTTCCTCAATGCCTAACTCCTCCATCAAGAATGGGAAAGGACCAACAAAATGGAAGATATTTTCAAACATTTAAGCAAGTAAAGATAAACCTTCCATTGCTTGAAACGATCAAGCAAGTGCCTGAGTATGCAAAGTTTTTCAAAGATTTATGCACTCGGAGAGAAAGGCACGTAATCATGTTTCATGGAAAGTGTTCTTGACTAATCAAGTCAGTTCTATATTGCAATTGGAAACCCCAGAAAACTAAAAGACCCCGGAGTTCCCTCTTGTTCCATGTGTCATTGGTGGGCAACCATTGGGAAAGCGTTATTGGATTTGGGAGCCGTGTTAATTTAATCCCATATTCATTGTACAAGAAACTCGGATCGGGTGAATTGAGACCCAACGGTCACACTCGCAACTAGCGATAGATCGAAGACGCCGAGGGCGTTATTGAGGATGTCTTGGTTGGAATAGATAAGTTTGTCTTTCCAGTGGATTTTGTTGTTTTGGACATGGACACACCTGTTAAGTCACTTAATCAAGTCCCCATCATCCTTGGACGTCCGTTTCTCGCTACGGCCAACGCGTGCATTAATTGTCGAACAGGAGTCATGGACATTTCTTTTGGAAACATGAAGGTTCGATTGAATATCTTCCATGCGATGAACCATTTCCCAAACGAGGATGAGGTCGAATGTTTTTACATCGATCAGATAGATGAAGTGGTGGATGAGGCATTACCTTCAATGCTTACCAAAGAGGAATTTGAAAATGCTTTGTTGGCCATCTATGAAGAGAAAGGATGGGAAGAGAAGCAGTCCGACAAGAGAGAGTCTAGCTCATCATGCCAGGATGATCACTTAGATGCGAGTGTGCCTGAGATAGAATCATTACCTGTTGAGGTGAAGGACGTGTTGCCTCCATCACTTGAGCAACCACCACTTGTGGAATTGAAACAATTGCCAGAGTCCCTCAAGTATGCTTTTCTGGGACCTCATGAAACACTGCCAGTAATAATCTCATCCACGTTGCTTGTCGGTAACAAGAAAAAGAGTTGTTGAAGGTGCTGAAAGAGCACAAGGAAGCTATCGGTTGGACTCTCACTGATCTCAAAGGGATTGACCCATCGGTATGTATGCATAAAATACATTTGGAAGATGAGAGTAAACCTTCAAGGGAACCACAGAGGCGACTTAATCCAAACATGCAAGAAGTCGTTCTAAAAGAAGTCATTAAACTCCTTGATCGGAATCATCTATCCGATTGATAGTGAATGGGTTAGTCCATCCAAATTGTTTCAAAAAGTCCGGAATCACCGTGAAGGAAGCTGCAAGGAGAATTGGTCCCCACTCGAGAACTCTTGGATGGCGGTTCTCGCATTGACTTTCGGAAATTAAACGCCGCCACCGTAAAGGATCATTTTCCTTCCGTTCATTGATCAAATCCTTGAAAAGTTAGAATGGCAAGAGTTTTACCGCTTTCTTGATGGGTATTCGATACAATCAGTGCTGTCTACCCGGTGATCAAGAAAAGACAACGCTCACATGCCCTTATGGTACGCGTTTGCATACCGCAGATGCCATTGCTATGTAATGCCCCGACCACATTTCAACGGTGTATGTTAGCCATATTTTCGGATATGATCGACAAATTCATTGAAGTATTCATGGGCGACTTTTCGGTTTTGGGAGAACCTTTGATTCTTGTTTGAATCATCTTTCACAAGTGCAACGTTGTGTTGACTCCAAACTTGTTCTTAGCTGGGAGAAGAGCCATTTTATGGTTAAACAAGGGATTGTTCTGGGGCACATTGTCTCACAGAAAGGAATCGAGGTGGATAGAGCAAAAGTTGAACTAATTGCTAACTTGCCACCACCCAACCGGGTTCGTCAAAATCGGTCAATTTTGGGTCATGCGATTTTATCGAAGGTTTATTAAGGATTTCAAGGTGGCTAAACCATTGTGCACCTTGCTTGGCAAAGATGTTCCTTTTGAATTTATCGAGGACCGCATGCAAGCATTTTTAAATTAAAGCTCTTATCCCATGCACCAATTATCCAGCCACCCGATTATTCTCTCCCATTCGCACTCATGTGTGATGCGTCTGATCACGCAATTGGAGCTGTCCTAGGACAGAGGGTGAACAAATTACCTCACGTAATTTATTATGCTAGCAAGTCATTAATTGATGCCCAACTCAATTACACCACCACCGAGAAAGAATTATTAGCTGTGGTGTATGCTCTAGACAAGTTTCGTTCCTATTTGCTAGGATAAAAAATAGTGGTCTTTTCAGATCATTCCGCTCTGAAATATCTTCTAGCAAAGAAGGATACTAAACCGAGATTAATCCGTTGGATTCTTCTGCTCCAAGAGTTCAATTTCGAGATTAAGGATAAGAAGGGGGTTGAGAACGTGGTGGCTGATCATTTGTCGAGAATTCTACACAAGAATCAATGCATAGGGACCATCCGTGACACGTTTCCGGATGAACATTTGCTATCAATTGAGGTAGCTTATGCAAAGGTCCCATGGTTTGCGAACATTGTGAATTATCTGGTTACTGGCAGAATCCCCACTGAGTGGGGTAAGAATGATAAGAATCTCTTTTTCTCCCAAATAAAATACTATTTTGGGATGAACCATGTTTGTTCAAATTCCGCCGATCAGATCATCGAGATGTGTACCAAGAGGAGCAAATGAGCGTCCCCACACTTGTGTCATGTCAGCTGTGGCGGCCATTTCGAGGATGAAGACCGCCTTAAAATCCTTCAAAGCGGATTCTCTGGCCTCCATCTTCGTGATGTCGCTCAATTTTGCAAGGAAAGTCGACGATGTCAACAGCTTGGCAATATTTCAAAACGGAATATGATGTCCCTTAATCCAATTCTGATTGTTGGAATTTTGATGTTTGGGGGATTGACTTTATGGGTCCCTTTCCCCCATCCTTTGGGTTTTCATATATTCTAGTGGTCATTGATTATGTCTCGAAATGGATAGAAGTCAGGGTAACCCGGTCGAATGATCATAAGGTTGTGGTCAAATTCCTTAGAGAAAATGTGTTTACCCGATTCGGGATTCCAAGAGCAATCATCAGCGATGGCGGTTCGCATTTTTGTAATAGCCATTTTGCCACCTTAATGAAGAAGTACGGCGTCACGCACAAAGTTGCTACGCCGTACCATCCTGAACTAGCGGTCAGGTGGAAGTGTCTAATCGGGAAATTAAACGAATTCTAGAAAAAACGGTCCAACCGAATAGAAAAGATTGGTCAAACCGGCTCTCAGAGGCTCTGTGGGCATATCGGACCGCATTCAAGACTCCGATTGGAATGTCTCCGTTTCGAATTGTTTACGGGAAAGCTTGCCATCTTCCTGTCGAATTGGAGCATAAAGCATTCTGGGCGATAAAAAGATTTAATTCTGACATGCAAGCAGCCGGGTCACATCGCCGATTGCAATTGAATGAATTGGAGGAATTACGCTACGAAGCGTATGAGAATTCGAAAATGTACAAGGAAAGGTATAAAAAGCTGCATGATGCGTCCATTTCTCGAAAAGAATTTCACGTTGGCCAAAAAGTTTGGCTATTCAATTCCCGACTGAAGCTCCACCCGGGAAAATTAAAATCTCGATGGGAAGGCCCATTTCAGGTAGTGTCCATTAGTGCGCATGGTGCCATTGAAATTCGGAGCCTTGTTGACAATCGCATTTGTAAAGTTAATGGGCAAAGACTCAAACCAATGTTTGAGCCGATCACCCAGTTACAGATTGAGGCGATGCACCTCCGTGATCCTGGGGACTGATCACTGAAAGGTCGAAATAGCCGCGTGTAAACTCAAAAATAACAAAACTCTCTCTAAAACAAAACCAACTCTCCCCTTTCAAAGCCGTAAGCCTCTTATTTATAATATCCGATTGAAACTAACCCTAATTGCCTCAATCGATTGAGACAGAAGTCTCAATCGATTGACTTAGAGTTCGAATTCCCTTAGGACACTTCTGCCTTCATGTCTCAATCGATTGAATTTTATGTCTCAATCGATTGAATTTCTAGGGTTGAGTTTTTCTCCATCTGTCAATCGATTGACCATAATGCCTCAATCGATTGACTCTTCAATGCAAAGTCTCCCCTTTCTTGATGGAGGTTGATTCTCTTCATGGCTTTCAATGCTTCTTTGGACCTTTTTGTCCATATCTCTTTTTTAGCCTGTAATTTCCTTCTTTTATGCACTTGAACGATCTAGCTGTCAGAAACACCTGTAAATATCAAAACCTCACAACAACCATCAGATGCTTTCATTGAACAGCTAAATATAGGATTTAGAGTGTGAATTATAGTCATATTTCAACACCGATCACACCCCCAAACCTACACTTTGCTAGTCCTCGAGCAAAGAGAATGATAAATATAAAAATAAACTAACATCCTAAAATTTAAATGCCACTTTCGTAGGGAACACGATTGCACTTAGCGTGTGCAACAAGCCTTTAAACCCCTAGGTGATCCCTAGTGGAGGAGTTGTGTCTCCTGAAGGTTTTCAGTTGAAGGTACCTACAAACTTCAAGGCTATCATGATTGATTAATCATGTCCTTAAGCAATTAGACGCTCCTGAAAAATCTTTTTAGAATACATCTAACCACGTTCATTCCATTTATGCCACATTCAGCCTGCATCGCTGTCTTCTAATGTTCATATTTCATGCCTCAATGTCATGAGATCATCAACGCCCAAAGTTCTTATGTCGAGGAAAAAGCTTAAATCGAACTTTAGATCACATGTCTAGACTCCAATCCTCACCATGGGTATACACTCGAGAATGAAATCACTTATGAATGAGATGGAATTATAACACAATTAGAAGAAAATCTCACAAGTTTAAAGATATACGGTGTATCAAAGAATTATAAGGGAAATCTCATTAAGAAAGATATCTGTATTTTAAGCATGCATATATCAAGCACCATAGACAATTGTGTACTTACTCTCCACAAGACATTTCATCACTCATGATTGGATCAAAAAGGTCTTTTCTAAGGTTGTAATGGGGCTCGGGTTAAGGTTAAGAGAAGAAAGGAAGGATGGATTCAAAAGTTTCTGAGAAATTGGAAAAGAAACAACTACTGATTTTTTATTCTTTTTCTTTTCTAGTCTCTCACCATTCTTCTCAATATATTTTTCATTGTTTTTACAATTTCCTTTTCTTCCCCCTTTTTTTTATTTTTTTTATTTTTTTTTTATTTTTTTATTTTTCAGTACACACTATAACACATATAATCCCCACTTACTCTCGTTTCACTCATTTTCATCCCTTGTTCCTAATTTCTCAGAAATAAGTAAGGGCAAGCTGAATTTTCAGAAGCGGTAAGGGGTTAAAGGTTATTACTATCAAAGAATGTATAAAGGTAAATTTCCAATAAGCTCAAAGGTGTACTAGAAGGATAAATTTATAAGGTGGGTCAGTTTAAGCACAGACGAACCAATGATGGCCTTAGATCATTTCCTTTCATGATGGTAAAATATGCCCATTTGCCTTAAGTTAGTACACAATGATTTCTAGTGTAATGTTATAACACACATAAAATCACAAATCAATGGGTTTTAACAATTGGAACAAGGATTTCAAAGATACTCCGAATTTATTTCAGCACTCATTAAGAACAAGGACAAGTGTTTCAAAAACTTTCAAGGTTTTAGTCTTTCTTTGTGATCTTTAGGATTCCATGTTACCCACTTAATCCTCCGATTTTGAGATTGAAAGCGAGTGATGAAAACAATTATTTTTAAGCATGATTCATGATCATTAATGTTCAATATCTACACCTTATGGGCACTCATAAAATAACCATGATATGATAGCATTGATTA
The DNA here is from genome assembly GCA_021018995.1 of Chloranthus sessilifolius. Lineage (NCBI taxonomy): Eukaryota > Viridiplantae > Streptophyta > Magnoliopsida > Chloranthales > Chloranthaceae > Chloranthus > Chloranthus sessilifolius. The sequence continues at coordinate 146,594,708 of CM037584.1, read as the reverse complement.
AAGAAATTTCAGGAAGAATTTTTCATGCTCACAAATATGAATAATCAATTAAATTACAGCTTTTGCCAACCATCAGTTAATCGATTGAGACCAAATTCTCAATCGATTGACTGAGTGGACTCAATCGATTGACTGAGCCACAAATTCTTATATCCTTTAATGTTTATCAGTTGATCGATTGAGACAGTATGCTCAATCGATTGACTGATAAACATTCAAAAATCCGAGAACAGCTAAAAGGTTGTTTTTTTTTTTTTTTTTTTTTTTTTAAAAGAAGAACAATTACCCCCCCAAACTTGAATGGGCCAATGTCCTCATTGGGGATGATGTGGAGAAAGGGAAGAAGGCCTCCCCCAAACCTGCTCTATGCAATCAAAGGACAAAACAACCGAGCAAGGGAAAGAGAGAAAACACAAATACGAAACTATATTGTTATTAAAAAGAAAATTATGACAAAGTAAAGCAAAATCTAACGTGATGTAACACGAAACAAACGAATCCCAAAACGAAAACAAACCGAACTGAAACAACAAAAACAGAAAAAGAAACCCTACCCTAAAGACATGTAAAATTAGACCCTAAAAACCGAAAACAAATCCTCTAGTCCGCCATGGTAGAGATGCCGCCCCGTGGCTTTGGAAAAGCGTAGCGCCACATTTCTTCAGAAATTCCAACCGCGCCGACGGGTGGGATTTGTGCCCGAGGTGGTGATAAGGGTGGGGGAGGGGTGGTGATGACAGGTGATGAAACAGATTCGTCATCAAGGTGGATGATGGCATGGGTGGACCAATCGATGGGTGGTGGAGCGGTGTATCGGGCACGTTTGCGTGCGGGCTCCATTAACTGTTGGACTGCGGCGCGCGTACGAGGACGGATGGAAGACATGGCGACAAGGCGGGGACGGAAACTGCAAATATGGACTAAAAGGAGGACCCGGCAAGTGCCTTAAATAGCTAAGAATTTCCTAAAAGAGGGACACTTTAAAAGAAAAAAATTCGGAAGTCGGTGCATGGAGAAATATTTAGAAAGGAGTCTCAGTCAATCGATTGACATGTTTGTGTCAATCGATTGACAAGAGAGGGCAAAGATGGTAAATCCGAGCTCCACATCAAATATTTGGAGAAACGCCTATTCCAAAGATAGGGTTGACTGGCTGACCAAGTAAGTGTCAATCGATTGGCACCTAAATGTCAATCGATTGATGAACCATGCTAAAAATAGAGACCAAAACCAGGAATGTCCAAATTTAGGTGCATCATTCAATCGATTGAGACAGAAGTCTCAATCGATTGACGGAGGAAAATTTAGGAGGGCATGAAGTAGCTCAATCGATTGAGAGGGAGATCTCAATCGATTGACTGAGAGCCAGAAACCAAACACAAAATATGCCCAAAACAAAGCAAACATTATCATTTAAAACTTGTAGCCACCGATCCGATACATCAACAACAAAAAAAAAACATAAACACCAAACAGAGAAAAGAAAAACTTCACAACAAAACAAGACAATCACACATCATCATCATCATCTTCATCTTCATCTTCATCTTCCGGTGCCCGCCCCTCGTTCATTGCCACTCTTGCGCCGTCGATGAAATGGTTGGCACGACCCGGGAATGACTCGCGAGCCATCCGCATAAGGAGAGCGGTTTGAAACCGGGACCGCCTATCCACACCACCAAGCCGTGCATTCAGCCCGTCCATCCGCACCTCAAGGCGAGCAACAGCCGCCTAGGCATCAAAATCGGGGACCTCTTCGGGACGAGGTCGCCTAACACCGCCACGTTGGCGCTGTGCGGGGCTTGGACGGGGAGGAGGAGGAGCATCCTCAACCGGGGCCGATTGCACGCGGATGATCGCCTTGATACTCTTGACCCACACATTCACACCATATTGATAGAATTGCATGTCGCCCATCTCCTCATCGTCAGTAGTTGTTTCTTTTCCAATTTCTCAGAAACTTTTGAATCCATCCTTCCTTTCTTCTCTTAACCTTAACCCGAGCCCCATTACAACCTTAGAAAAGACCTTTTTGATCCAATCATGAGTGATGAACTGCCTTGTGGAGAGTAAGTACACAATTGTCTATGGTGCTTGATATATGCATGCTTAAAATACAGATATCTTTCTTAATGAGATTTCCCTTATAATTCTTTGATACACCGTATATCTTTAAACTTGTGAGATTTTCTTCTAATTGTGTTATAATTCCATCTCATTCATCGGAAGTGATTTCATTCTGAGTGTATACCCATGGTGAGGATTGGAGTCTAGACATGTGATCTAAAAGTTCCAGTTTAAGCTTTTTTCCTCTGACATAAGAACTTTGGGCAGTGATGATCTCATGACATTGAGGCATGAAATATGAACATTAGAAGACAACGGTCTGAACTGAATGTGGCATAAATGGAATGAACGTGGTTAGATGTATTCTAAAAAGATTTTTCAGGAGCGTCTAATTACTTAAGGACATGATTAATCAATCATGATAGCCTTGAAGTTTGTAGGTACCTTCAACTGAAAACCTTCAGGAGACACAACTCCTCCACTAGGGATCACCTAGGGGTTTAAAGGCTTGTTGCACACGCTAAGTGCAATCGTGTTCCCTACGAAAGTGGCATTTAAATTTTAGGATGTTAGTTTATTTTTATATTTATCATTCTCTTTGAGGACTAGCAAAGTGTAGGTTTGGGGTGTGATCGGTGTTGAAATATGACTATAATTCACACTCTAAATCCTACATTTAGTCTTAATGAAAGCATCGATGGTTGTTGTGAGGTTTTGATGTTTACAGTGTTTCGATACCTAGATCGTTCAAGTGCATAAAAGAAGGAAATTACAGGCTAATAAAGAGATATGGACAAAAAGGTCCAAAGAAGCATTGAAAGCCATGAAGAGAATCAACCTCCATCAAGAAAGGGGAGACTTTGCATTGAAGAGTCAATCGATTGAGGCATTATGGTCAATCGATTGACAGATGGAGAAAAACTCAACCCTAGAAATTCAATCGATTGAGACATAAAATTCAATCGATTGAGACATGAAGGCAGAAGTGTCCTAAGGGAATTCGAACTCTAAGTCAATCGATTGAGACTTCTGTCTCAATCGATTGAGGCAATTAGGGTTAGTTTCAATCGGATATTATAAATAAGAGGCTTACGGCTTTGAAAGGGGAGAGTTGTTTTTGTTTTAGAGAGAGAGTTTTTTTTTTGAATAGAGAGTTTTTATTTCTTTGAGAGTTTTTATTTCTTAGAGAAATTTGTGTAATAACTAGAGACTTTTGTAAGAGAGTTTTCGGAGAGTAGTAAAATTGTGTTCTTCTTTTTACACCTTCTTTGCTCTTTACATTGGGAATGATTTTGAATACAATTGAAGATCTTGCGACAAGGATGAGAGGCTAAAGGCTGTAGGTCAAGGAGGATGCGATCCCCAGATAAGTACCTATATTTTATGTTTAATGCCATAGTTTGATAATTTCATCATCAAATCATTTTTCTTAAAGTGTAGTGATTCTGCTTTTAGTGTTTTGATCTAAAATACCATGAGATACGCTATGCTTTTCACATGATTCATACCGTGATTAGGCTGAGTCATTGTTTTTAGATAGGGTATGCCGGGTTAATGATCACGCTTAATTACTAGTCATGTTTCTCTTAAAATGATGATGTGTTGATGTTAATAAAATTGTGGGTTTAAAAATAGAAAAGGGTATAAATCTGGGGTAGCAAATTCCTTGATCTTGTGTTTAAAATCTGTTCTTAGATTTCTCATTACATAATTTTTAGATTAGTTTATTTTCTTTCTTGCAATTAGAAAAGTGTTAACTCTTGGTAAAAATTAAATCTGCCCCTTGGTACTTCCTCGGGGATATTTTCTAAATCTTTAGGAAGAATTGAATAAAATTTCAGATTTCCCTGTGGGTTCGACACCCTTGTTCTTGCCTTACTAGAACCGATCTTGTAAACTTGCAAGGGTTTATTTAAAATTGATCAGCCACCACCACTGTAACCTTCACCTTCACTTTCATCATCATCATCATCATCATCTTATTTGACGGACGCGTCGTCACGCGACTCGTCACCACCATCATCTCAACCCGGCCATTTACCCCAACCAAATGAATGGTGGGCTGCAAAAGACTTTGAATATGAATACATCATAGACCAAGATCTCTGTGAGGACCCGGAGGTTGAGGGCGAGACAAAGTGGGCTCAGAAATACCTCGTCGATGTGGGCCTCGGTAACCTTTTGAAACCATTGCATGGCTATTATTATCCTAGGTTAATTAGGCTGTTTGATCAAAACCTAAAGGAGGGTAGGGAGACCGGCACCGTTACGACCGAAATCGATGGTCGTAAGTATCTTTTTACCCGACACCACGTTCATGAATCCTTAGAGTGTTTTATGGCATATGTACCGGAGACAAACCTCTTACCCCCATTCGATCAGCCCGTTGGTTTTGAGGAAATTAGAACTGAGATGACAAAGGAAAATAAGGGATCCGAAAAGTCCATACGAAGGGTTGACTTATCCCCTCATTTGTGGATGCTTGACTCGATTATCAAATGGAACCTCTATCCCATGCGCCATGATACCGAGAGAGTGGAGTTGGTTCAACAGGAGTTGTACGCGGCATACCGTGGCCGTTGGTTCGATGCTACTAAATTGGTGTTGGAGGGCATGATTTACATCAAGGGAAAAATGATGAAGGGACCATTAAGACCAAAGGAGTGTATGCCATATGCTCGTCTCATTCCTAGTATGATTGAGTGTTATTCGACTGTCGTGGAGTACGTTATTCCTCCGACCAAGCCGAGGGCCACTGATCGTGTCAAACGTTACTCCATTGTTTCCTGGAGCTGAAGCTACAACCTTCTGAAGAAGGTGCTACCATCGGAGGGCCCAATACCTGCCCAAGCTGGTGATGCCCGACCACAGCAGGACCAACCAGCAGTAGGGGAGCAGCCTCCTGACCCTGTATAGCCGGCAAAGCAGCCTTTTGTACCGCCTTCTGCTCCTACACAGTCTGCTCCTACTACTCCTATGTGATCTCACAGGAGACGGGCACCTGCCCAAGCTGGTACTATAGATGATGTTCTTGCCCTCATGGCGGAGAACAACTGCCAGATTCTAGCGCACCACAGGCATATGGAGGAGAGCAACACCCGGATGGACCATCGGCTGAATTTTCATGAGGAACTGCTCCACTAGACCATGCAGCTTATATATCCCAGCGATTACCCTCAGCGCATAGTGGCGGCGCGGACATGGATTCCTGATGCATCAGGTTTTGGTACACATGAGCATGATGAGGAGGATCAGCCAGGGGATGGGACTACGTAATTGCCGGCTTTTGATGTTTCTTTTTGAGTTGTAATTATTTTTGGGTTGTAATTATTTAGAAATATGATGTACTGAACAATATGGCATGGTTACCATTGTTTCTTTTTGAGTAATGCACTTTCTATCCTTGCTTATCTGGTATTCGGTTTATTGTTAATGTATGCAAATGTAGTTAAGTTTTATGCAGGATGTGTTGTGATAACGTTGTATAAATTGTCATGTGCTTATGTGTATGGGGCTTCCATGAAGGAAAACCCTTGGATATATTTTCGAGGACGAAAATTTCCAAGGTGGGGAGAATGTAACATCCTCGAAATCTTTGGATTTTGAATAGTGTCCTCGGGATGCGTGCTCATCTGGGCACTAGTGAAAACAAGTGGAAGTCAATTTGATGACTTAGGTTAAATTAGGTTTGATGTGAATGTGCTTGTGAGTGTGGTATTAGATTTTATTATGAAGCCACATACACCTATTATGGGTGTGTATGCCTTATACCGAAGGGTTGAATTGGGTTAGAAGAGTTAATGTATAAGAGAAGCTATTTCACTTTGGCTTTGGTGGGTGGTTAAGGATTTATGAAGCGAGAGAGAGAGAGAGAGAGTGAGGAGGAAGGAGTAAATGTAAGAGATTTATGTGGGATTAAGGATTTGAGCCATACGTGAGCCATTAATCACGACGGTAATGCATGGGGATTAGAGGAATCAAGCTAAGAACCCTAGCACTTGGTGGTAAACCCTTGAATCACCCATACTTGGAATTCAGGTGAGATCTTTGTAAATTATGATGTGGGTAATTTAATGATTATATAATTGAACTAATAAAGAATTTAAGGAAATAGAAAAAAGGAGAAAATGGAGAGAGAGCAAAGCTAGAGGAAATGCCCAAAGAGGGCTGGGTTTCTGTCAAATTCGATTAATCGAATTTAAAACCGATTAATCGATTTTTGACAGAATATAGATCTGGACATAAAAGCACGAAATCGATTAATCAAATTAAATTTTGATTAATCAATTTTTTATTTCAATTAATCGATTTGAAATCGATTAATCACCTGGGTACTCCTAGTGAATGGAAAATGAGGAGTCTGGGAAAACCGATTAATCGATTTTTAGATCGATTAATCGATTCTGGAGTTTCGATTAATCGATATGAAGATCGATTAATCGATTTTGACAGTTTTTGAGTGAGTTTTGTTTTAGACCTGTGAGTTATGGGAAGTCTTTGTACCTTCTTTTATGCATCGTTCTTGATGCTTTGCTTATGATATGATATAATTTAGGTTGAACGCTTAAATGCGAGCATGGGAAGCCACTATGGACCTTGACACTTGGGGATTTAAGCAGCGTGAGATAGGGAATACCTTGAACATGTACTTTAATTACAATAGCATATATGTAGTGACATGGAAATGAATAGTTATGTGTTGAGAGAATACAGATGGGCATGTTTTTCTTGAAAAGTAGTCAAACATGTGAAATTAAAGTATGTGTGTGTGTGTGGGTGAACACTAAGTAAGGAAATAAGTATGCTATGAGTATGTGACATCTCAAGAGGGTGTGAATGATATAAGGGCATCTAAGTGATGCATATGAGTTGATTACATCCCAGGGATGTATGGAAAATCATGAACATCCGAGTAAGGTGAATAAATTAAATGAGAATTGAACAGATCTAAAATATTATGTTTAGCACAATCACAAAGTGAATAACTATATGTAGTTGCACATTTGATTTAAGGTTTGGTGAATACCTCACCGACACGGCAGTATACCCGTGACTGACTCGGCAGGATATCTATGACTGGTAAGGCGGCCAATCTGTACGCCAGTTTAACCTCCTAGGGATGTGTGTGAGCTTTGTGTCCCGCCGCTTATGAGGAAGGGACCTGGGTAGTATTACTTGAATGAAAAATAAATGAAAAATAGTCTGATTGGACGACGATGGTGGGTATTCCATCGGGGCTCGATGGCTATAGTGCATCGAGGATTATTTAAGTTATTGATTTAAGTTTTAAGGTCGATCTTTATCTTTTGAGAATAAGTTGAAAACAAGTAAACACATGTAGAGTAACATATGCACTCAGTTCATGCTTTCAGTAACTTAAACGATTTTTCAATTATTTTTATTGATAAATCATGTTTTTAAATGTCATGAAATATATGTGACTAAGATAAATTTATATGTTTATTCAGTTGTTTCCCTATTGAGCTATGATGTAGCACACTCTTTAGACTATACATCGTAGGTCCAGTGTTAGTTGTTGTTACTGCAGTTTCGGGAGACGTTGATCTGAAGGATTCAGATTACGTGTCTGGAGAGGAGTCAAAGTCCCCTCATGAGGATTTCTTCTAGAGGACCCCAGCATACTTTGATAGAGTTTTGTGTAAGAAATTGTACGACTTGATATGTCCAGCCCTATTTTTGAGAAAATGTAATATAAAATGAGACATTCTTTTGGCGAAACATCCAAGGTGGCTGCTGAGTAGTCACTGATGGTTCGGGTTGGTTCTTTTGCTCATGCAGTGGCATGAGATCAGATCTACCTTTTGAGTTACGTGTTCTGGCTTATATTATAGAAATGGAGAGTTAATTCTATAATTTCTTTAGGATATGTTTTACTTTAAAAATTGTGTTGATATACCAATGTTCCGTTCTTATATATGAGGCAGGACCTTGAGGGTCGTGCCAATGGCACGGGCTTCAGGGTGCCGAAATCCGGGCTGTCACAGTTTCACCATTTTGATAGACTGATGGTTCAATGGAATTCCCAATTTTGAAAACTCATGACCAGCATCGATCATGAATGATCAACGGTGATCAATGGCTTACCGATGAAAGCCCAAAATTTGGTCACTTAGGCTATAAAAAGTATGGCGATTAGAACTTGAAAATTCGATCGAATGACTTGTAAGAATAGTTATTTTTTTAAAAAATAATTTCCAAAAAGAAAATGGATTTTGAAAAATGTAATCATGTTTGGAATATTAGGCTCAATTGGATGGCTCTTCAAGCCCAATTCGAAACCTTTAGATAAATCGATGCCTGAAAAAATAGGGTAGCACTAGCAAGCAATTAGTGCCACCCAAATAGATATAATGAACTTGAAAGAGGACTGATGAACCTGGGATTAACTTAGGAACGTCTCGGATCAAGACCCAAAAAAAAAAGTGTGGCATTGGATGGGCCACTAGGTGGACTCCATCGAAGGCCCAAGTCTGTAGGCTTTGTAACCCACAACAATTTATTCTCAAAACAGTGAGAAAATTAAATGGAAATAAAATCCAAAAATTTTCTGAAAAATTTTGATAAATAATTTAATGGGTTTTTGACGCCCAGTTAAAATTTCAGATCCGAACTTCATATGATTTGAAAGTTACGGCACCCGGAGCACAAGCAACGAAACTTCCCTGTTTCACCTAAAATCAGATCCTTGAACAGTTGTGATTTCTATGCCTGAAACCTTTTCATAAAAATCTAGGATAAATTGAGAATGGACCTTGACCTGTCCTTAAGGTTTGGGTAAATTTTCACACAATGATTCGATCAGAATTGTCGGCAAGAAAATCGGCAAAAATATAACGCAGAATTGCGAAACATGACACCCAGCCAGAAATCAGACCTGACCCTTGATCGGATGAGTCTGATTACATCCTGATCCTTTGACCTTTGATCCTTAAAATGTAAAGGAAAATGTAGGTAGCTCGTGGATCTTTCCAGAAAGTTGCTGAGTGCTCGATTTGCCTATCGACACTAAGAGTTACGAACCAGACAATAAGGCCAAAATAACATATTCGTAGTAAATAGGATTGGTAAAGTGAATAAGAGCTTGTCAAAAGACCCAACCAAATCTTTTGATGTCCCAATAAGACCCAAATAACAAATTCTTAGTACATAGGATTGGTAAAGTGAATAAGAGCTTACATGACCTTTCCCATGGCTCGGTAAATCTAAATGATTTTCTAAGATACAAGCCCAACCCAAAACATTTTGATAAAGACCCTTAATGATAAATAAAAATGGCCTAGACCTTAGAAAGACCCATGCATCTAGATTTGGATCTAGTAAAGGCTCAAACCCCATAAGGGATAACTCATTTGACCCATAACTCCTTGGACCCATTGGACCCATAACACCTTGGATTCATTGGACCCATAACCCATTAGACCCATAATTCACTAGACCCAAAACTTATTGGACCCAAGACATGTCATGCCGCCCGTCGGCGAGCCTGATGCGAGGCGGCGTCGACGCACACCATTCATATTTCCTTTCATAACTATTTTCACGTCCTTATTTTTTTCCATGTATTTTCCCATATTTTTGTAGAAATACAATTAAATTACGGAAACGATTAATTTCATTTATCAAAGTAATTTGCGAAAACATATTTAAATATTTTTTATTTAAATTCCCATTTTCGTTAACCTGTTTGGGCAAGTTTGGGTTTTACAATTTAATCGTAACAAATTTCTATCAAGTGCAAAATTATAAATAAGATAAATCAAGAGATTTTTCCCAAAAGTAAAACCTTAAAAGTTTAAACATACTTCAAAGTTTCAATACAAAGATATATCAACTGTTTTCTCAAAAGTACTGGACTTAAAATCAAAACGAGATAAAGGAAAAGATCCAATCAAATCAAGTGTGTAGTGTTGGTAGTTCTATGTGCAAGATGAGCTCTAATTATCAGCTTGATAATTGCTCCGGGATCCTTCCTAGTCCAGCTCCTCTACCTTTGGCTGGGTGGCTACTGACTGGCCTCTGAAATTTTTGGGTCATGAAATGACCGTAAGCAATGAAGCTCAATAAAGTATTAGTTAGCATTGTCATAAATTTATAGAGCAAGTGTTATAAAATATTCCATATATGTAGGTGCATGTGGGGTTTCCGACAATTGTAATAATATGAAAATAATCAAGATTAAACTAGGAAGTCTAAGTATGAAGAAATTGACAATCACTATCTGACATGAAGGCAAATATTCACAATTTAACACCAACATACGAATTAACATGCAACATTATTAACTAAGTATGGGAAATTATTTTATAGCTTAACTACTAACCATATTTACAAGTGACATTAAAGTTTATAAGCTCATTTACATCTTGCTTATTTATTTAGGGTATTTTTTTATTATTAGTGTCTTTAAATTAATTCAGTGTTGATACCAGAACACCACTCATGGGCCAAGATTCAAGATTCAAGATGCCAATGTTTGCGCGAACAAAAAATGAAACTCTCTGTCGTTTAGCCAATCTAGGGAAGGATCAATGACCCTACTGGTCTTACTAGACCTGATCCTCAGTTGATATTTTAAGAATCCTTTCAAGTATAGGGTGCTCATATGAGCCTGTCCGTGAGAACAACGATAAGCTCTGTGAGGCTTTCAAGTTCAAGATAGTATCTCTTTCCACTTTTATGATTTCAGGATTCGTTATTAAGTAATTAATGTTCGAAGTTCAGTGTATTCAAGATTTCCATATTCAAGTTCAAGTATACTCTTTTCTAGAAGTTCAAGTTCAAGTTCCCATACCGGGTTCAAGTTTCAAGTATTCAAGTACCCCTTTCGGGTTCAAGATTCAAGTATTCAAGTACCCATTCCAGGTTCAAGATTCAACTATTCAAGTACTTATTTTGGGTTCAAGATTCAAGAATTCAAGTATTCAAGTATTCAAGTGTTCAAGTATTCAAGTATTCAAGTAATCGAGTGTTCAAGTATTCAAGTACTCAGGTGTTCAAGAGTTCAAGTACTCAAGTTCGCTTCCAAGTTCAAGATCAAGTTTAAGTACACATTCTAATTCAAGCATGAGTTCAAGCACAAATACAAGTTCTAGATCAAGCAGGAGTTCGAGTCAAGCACACGTTCTAGTCCAAACATGAGTTCGAGTTAAACAAGCACAATTTCTAGTTCAAGCAAAAGTTCAAGTCAAGTGCTAGTTCTAATTCAAGATCAAATAATAGTTCAAATTCAAGATTCAAGCGCAATTTCAAGCTCATGTACAAGTTTAAGTTCGAGTTCGAGTTCAGGTATGAGTTCAAGTTCAAGTACTAGTTCAAGATCGAGTTTAAGTTCCAGTTCAAATACTAGTTCAAATACAAGATCAAATACAAGTTTGAGTTCTAATTCAAATACAAGTTCGAATACCAGTTAAAATCATGTTCAAATACAAGTTCTAAATCAAGTTTGAATTCCAGTTCAAATACTAGTTCTAGATCAAATTCAAGTTCTAGTTCTAGTGCAAGCAGGAATTCAAGTTCAAGTTCCGGTTCAAAGTCAAGTTCGAGTTCCAATTCAAAATCAAGTTCAAGTTCAAGTTCAAAATCAAGTCCAAGTTCCAGTTCAAATATGAGTTCTAGGTCAAGCATGAATTCAAATTCAAGTACAAGTTCTAGTTCAAGCATGAGTTCAAGTACTAGCTCTAGTTCAAAAGATATCAAGTTCAAGCAGAAGTCAGGTCCGAGTTTTAAATGACTTGACCCTAATGGAAGATCTCGTCAGCTTATACTTATGTCAAGTGTTACCTCAGTTTACAGTCCAAAGGGGGACTTATATTTATCATCGTCGATATAAACACGGCCATCTCTAACAAAGTTTGGTGCAATAAGTGCATGTTTCCAGAAATCCTATCTATTCAAGTTAAGTCAACTAACTGACTGTTCAATGAGGATTAACCATCTTACTTATCCTATAATCTCAATATGGGCCGTAGGACTAACGAATTATGGATCCAATGGATTTTAGATCCAAAGGGTCCAATGGGATCCATTCAATACATGTCCGATGGATTTTAGGTCCAATGGATTATAGGTCAAAAGGGTCTAATACAATATTGGTCCAATGGATTTTAGGTCTAATGGCTCCAACAGGTCCATTGCAACATGGGTCCAACAGATTATTTCCTAAGTGATCCAGACCTTTACTAGATCTAAATTTAGTGGTTCGGGCCATGGGTATTTAGTTCTCATGGGCATTGATTCAAATGTCTTGGGCCGAGCTCGTAATCCAATTTACCAAGCTATGGGTTAGGTCCTTAACTAGTCTCCTATCAATCCTTATTACTTAAGAGTTTAGGATTTTGGGCCTCATCGGGCCGTCAAAGAATTCAATCGGGTCCTTTAATTGACCAATTTCACATAGGTTTTATCCTATGTTAGCATCATGGGACTATGTGTTTGGGCCTACCCAATTAGTCACGGGTCTTGGGTGAAGGTCCGAATACTAAGTTTTCATCCTATAAATGCTAAATTTTTCAAGGTAGTGGGGGATAGTCTATAGTAAATCGGTCACCATTTTTGGTTCCGATAGAATTGTTGCATGTTTCTAAAATTGGGGGCGAGATAACTGTTAAGAGCATCTTTCGCAAGTGGTGGCATCCAAAATTTCGATCACATTTGATCACAGAAGACAAATCACCGAGATCTGTTTTGTTTTATCAAAGTTTCGGGCCAGAATTATTGAGCCTCAGAGTCAGGCCTATAACTTTAGATTATGAAAATGGAATCAGGTGCTCAATAGTTCTCTGGAAAGATCTGTGAGTTGGCCTTCTTTTTCATTTATATTATTCGAGTCAAAAGTTAACATATCAGGACCTAATCGGGTCAATCCACTTGAAGGTCAGGTCAGGTTTCTGGCTGTGTGCCATTTACCTATATTCTGAGCTACATGTTGCCGAATTTCTTGCTGTCAATTCTGATCGAATTGAGGTATGAAATTTTTACCAAATTTTAAGGATGTTCTAAGGTCTATGCTTAATTTATTCTGGATTTTTTCACTAATAGTTCGGGCATGGAAACTGGAACTCATTACAGTCCTGTTTCTCTGTGCAGCGGGACCAATTCGTCACATCGCATTCCGATTGCCGTAACTTTCAGACCGTACAGGATTCGGGTCTAAAAATTTTATTGAGTATCGAAAAGTCAGTCAAGTACATCCCATAATGTTTAGGGATTTTTCTAATAATTATTTCTATTTATTTTATTCACTGTTCTGGGACTGATTTTTTGTGGGCTGCAAGGTCCACAGTTTTGGGCCTTAGATGGGAACCACCTAGTGGTCCATCCTATGCCACATATTATCGGGTCTCGGTCCGAGACATTATCAAGCTAATCCCAAGTCTATTGGGATCAAATTTTGGGTTATCACATCCATTTAACTAACGTTAATTGGCTACCGATACCTTCCTAGTCGCCGGTATCGGTTATTCCTAACTTATCGGGTTAGGCTTTTGGGAGCCATCCGATCGGGCTAAATATATCGGGAATGTTTGAAAACTCATTTTTATTTTGAAATTATTATGCAAAAATCCCATTTAAAAATCTTCATTTATTTGATTTTAAAAATCCCATGTGGATCCTAACCATTCATCTAATCCTATCCATTCATCTAACACCGTTGAAATGTCCATGATCCAGTCAAGGGTAAAAACATAAATTTTTTTCAGAATTCTAAAACTTATTAAGCTCATCATTAACTTATGAACCTATTAATAAATTCTAAGTATCTTTAGCAAGAAAACTTAGCCAATCAAGCCAATATACAGAGCAATCAATCGAGACCATCCGATTGATTAACCATCGTGATCAATAAATGAACTATATTTTTCTGAGATGTGGCCATTAAAATATGTCCATGTCCAGCCACTTCTTGAGCCAAATATCCATACTAATGCTATCAAGAAAATAAAAGGTACATTCCAATCTAGAACACATGTAATTGATTCAAAGTGTAAGCGATCTAAGACCATATATTCCAAATATGATCAAGTCAATATAAGATGGATTCAAAATAGAGATCACATGCAAATATTTAATCAAATTTATCAAGCATCTTATCAAAATTTTCTATGAAAATCTATGTAAAATCATACCACAAAATCAACACTATTCTAGACATATAGTGAAAATGCATCTTTTTGCTTAACATTGACCTAGAAATCCGTGAACTAGGTAATGGATCATAGTAATGGAAAAATTATAAACTTAATCTATTTTGATTGTATCATGCATCTCTATGGATCAATTACTCTAAAATTTATAACATGATCAAAGATTTCAAGGATTTCCTAGTTTTTCTAAGTTTTTACCTTCTAGGTCAATCTAAGCCATTTGATGGCCTTGCATGTGTACCAAGATCACATGCACGACTTCACTTGGCTCAGGTATATGTCCCAATACAGAATATAAAGGAAATTTCATGCCAAATTTCATTTTACACTATCAAAAATATAAAATATTCTAGCTATATTACATAAATGATCTAGTTTGACCTTTTTGGTCATTTGGGACCATTGGATGGCCTTGCATGAATGTAAAAATCACATGCATAGTCACTCATATCTCAGGTCAAAACTTTATTAGAGAATTTATTCATGTTACTAAAGAAAATCCAACTCAAACCATGGAAATCTATAAGAAAACCCACCAAAATGTAAGAATCTAGCTAGTGGTCTAGGCCTATGTGGCCATCATGGACCCTTGGATAGCTCTAGGTGACCTTAAAGATCACAACCAATAAGCTATTATATTCTGGTATAATGTGAAACATGATCATTCAAGAACTTATAGCCATCCTAAAACAAAAAAAGATTATAAATCTATGAAAAAAATTAATACAACTAGCCTAGGAATCTAGACAAAAGCTAGTCTAAGACTTTACCTTCACTATGCTAGTTTCTCCTTGCCGGTTTTCTTTTTATCCTTGTGGATAAATGGGCTGAGATGAAGCTCAAAAATATATATGTGGAACTAGGATGAGTGAGAAGTAGAGTGGTGGTGTTGTATGTGAGATTCAATGGTTGGATTGATGGGGCAAATTTTTCTTAAAGCTATGGCTCTAAACTTTGTGTCCCATGATGGAATTCGAAATTTTCAAGGATGGGGAGGAGACAAGGGCTGAAAAATGGTGGCATGTGTCCCAAGTTTGCTTCCCTAAGACTCCCATCTCTTCCCAAGGTGTTCCCTCTCTCTCCTCTCTCCTCCACTCATCATATCTTGATTTGTCTTTTGTAGTCTTCAAGACCCTTAAACTTTGTGAAATTCTAAGGTCTTACAAATCTTGTGGTGCATGCACATAGGTGCATCTTACACCCTAGATTTCCCCAAGAAAAATATGTGGTGCAAGATGGGTCAAATCCTAGTCAAATAGACCTAGGGCAAGGATTTGCTAGAGATTAGCAATATCCTAATTTCTAATTACTAAAATTAAGTAATTTATTTATAATTGCCCTTGGGATTATTCAAATATTACAAGGGTCTCATTATCAATATCAAAGCACAAACACTCAACCCAAATGTTAGTGCATCTAGCTTCCTTCAATTTTAAGTGTCAAGATTTGATTCAACCCAGCAAGCAATCCTATGATCACTTGCAAAATCCAATCCATTGGCGATGATCTCCTCATCGCCACCAAGGCTCAGACCCAATTCAGGTCAAACCTCTGGTCAGGGTCCAACATAAAGCAGTCCGAGTTGGTTACAAGGTATGAGATGTGATGTGTGTTTTACTAAATTTCTAACACACTCATTCAAGTAAATTTTGTGCCCTATGGGTGCCACTAAAAATAGGCAATATCCCATCAATCTAAGGTGGATGCCTCGTGAATTTTAATGGACTTAGCCTTAGGCAGTCACTTGGTACAGTCAGGTCTCAGTCAACAGTTTGACCAATACAGAAATCGAGGGACATGTGTTTCATCCTCCCCTCCTTAAAGAGGATTCCTTCCTCAGAATCAACACTACCAGGGACGTTTCAGAAATACTTGTGATTTCCATTAAGGTTTCGGTTCCAGCGATAACGACATCAAGCCTATAAATCTTGTCTCGAACAAGTGGTTGATCCATGACTTTTATTTATCAGATTAGGTCGATTAGAAGTGGTCAATGTCAACCAATCAATTTATAACATTGTTCATGGTGACATTAAAAAATCTAATCTTACCTATCAAGCATAGACTATACCAATACAAGCAAAATCAATATCATAATCATGTCGTTTCTAGAGAATCATTCAGAAAAGGAAATGCTAGAAAGAATCAAGACCATGTCAATTGATCAAAACAAGATCAAGTGACACAAGTCATATTAAGGCATCTAATCAATATCAATCAAACAAATGATGCCAAGAATTTTAGGGAGTCAAATAATCCGACTCAGGTCAATTAGTCAATTTCATTTCAAATCCTTAAGACCATTTCAAGAAATTGAGTCCAAAATAGGCAGTTATCAAGCGATCCAAATCAATTCAAGATTATCATGACAATATCAAGATCAAGTCAAGCAAGCAAAACCATATCAGGAAACCAAAGTCACATTCGAGCAATTTAGGATCAAAATCAAGTAATCATATCAGAAGACCAAAAACATATTCAACAATCGAGGTCATATTCAAGCAATCATATTCATGTTCAAGCAATCGAGGTCACATTCAAGCAATCATAGTCAGAGTTTGTAGTTAAAATTTTAGGGTAACACTAGTACCTTCAAATAGATGGGGGTATCTAGATCATAATTGCGAGAGTATCATTCAGACGATGATGGCTAGGAATTTCAAATTTTCGAGATTTCACGAAATTAAAGACATCCTTTCCAATAGTGTTCAAGGAGAACACAAAGAACAATCAAGCGATTAAAGGATTTAACATCGAGTGTCTTAAAGAACTAGGTCGAAACCGTGTGAAAAACTTTCCAAGGAAATCGACGAATCTTCATTAGTTGCATGTGTGTATGCATCCACACATCCAGCAAAATCGGAGCGTCAGAAGAAAGTGACAAGTTTTCAATACGTACACGAATCTGCATATGTGGCCGACAAGAATGAGCAATAAACGGTACTTTACTACATCTTTCCAGAGATTAGGGGTCAATTGAAGACCAAGGTTTAATTGAATTAGAGATATGGACTGTTCGAGAATAGAAAGAACTTACTTTACCGAGATTGACAAAATTCATAAAAATTAAAGATTTCTCATGTTTTATGATGTCATCTTAACAAGGTCAAGGTAAAGTCTTTTATTTGTCATGTCATTGTTGATCTATTCGCGCTTTAATGCAATCTTAATCTATTTCTAATTCAAGTTCTTGCATGTGTCCAACCTATATCAAATTCAATTTCAAAATCAAGTTCAATTTACATTAGATTCAAATTAAAATTTAGATCTAATACAAACTCTATCTATTTTAGGTTGACTTTTCAAAGATCAAGTCATCAATTATAGAGATCAGAATCAAATCTTAGTGCTTTCATTTATCAAATTAGATCAGTTTTGCACCATACGAGTGATGGTCACAGTGGCATCATCTGCGTGATGATCACCAAATTGAATCAATCAAATGTTCAATAACCTTTTTAAACTCTTGTTGATAGTCAAAGTGTTTGATTCAATATCAAGTATCAATAAGTTTAAGAGGTTATTATGTGTCATTGATTTAGTTGAAGTTGTAATGCTTCACCAGGTCTTCCAGTCTTCCAGAGAGATATACATCAACCAAGCCTCCAGTTTTAGTATGTTCCAGTTAGGGTGTCAAGAAGAATTGCTAAGTAAGGATGTCAAGTAGGGCTAAGTGACATATTATCCAAGTTCGGGTGATCGGGTTTAAGTGATAGTGGTCTGACCACCTAAAGTGCCATGTGCAATTTCTTTTTAAAAATTCTTTAGAAACTATTCAAATTCAAGTAAACTAGGAGAAATTTCAAAATTCAAATCATCGAAAAATGGTCTTAGAAAACAAACATGAAGTATGAAGATTTATAAACTTTTAGCTTTGATACCAACTCCGGTTGTCACGCCCCTCGCACCCTGCCCCGTGATCCGTCGACGAACCCGATGCAAGGCAACGTCGACGCACACCATTCATATTTCCTTTCATAACTATAATCACGTCCTTATCTTTTTCCACGTATTTTACCATATTTTTGTAGAAATATATTTAAATTACAGAATCGATTAATTTTATTTATCAAAGTAATTTGCGAAAACATATTTAAATACTTTCGATTTAAATTCCCATTTTTGTTAACCTGTTCAGGCAAGTTCGGGTTTTACGATTTTATCGTAATAAATTTCTATCAAGTGCAAAATTATAAATAAGATAAATCAAGAGATTTTTTCTAAAAGTAAAACCTTAAAAGATCAAACATACTTCAAAGTTCAAATACAAAGATATATCAACTGTTTTCTCAAAAGTACTGGACTTCAAACCAAAATGAGATAAAGGAAAAGATCCTATCAAATCAAGTGAGTAGAGCTGGTAGTTCTATGGGCAAGATGAGCTCCAATTATCAGCTAGATAGTTGCTTCAAGATCCTTCCTAGTCTAGCTCCTCTAGCTTTGGCTAGGTGGTTGCTGACTGGCCTCTGGAATTTTTAGGGTATGAAACGACCGTAAGCGATGAAGCTCAATAAAGTCTTAGTTATCATTGTCATAAATTTCTAGATCAAGTGTTATAAAACATTCCATAGATGCAAGTGCATGTGGGATTTTCAGCAGTTGTGATAATATGGAAATAATCAAGATTAAACTAGGAAGTCTAAGTATGAAGACATTGACAATCACTATCTGACCTGAAGGCAAATATTCACAATTCAACACAAACATACAAATTAACATGCAACATTATTAGCTATGGGAAATTATTTCACAGATTAACTACTAACAATATTTATAAGTGACATTAAAATTTATAAGCTCATTTACATCTTGCTTATTTATTTAGGGTATTTGTTTATTATTAGTGTCCTTTAATTAATTCGGTGTCAGTACTAGAACGCCACCCATGGGCCAAGATTCAAGATTCAAGATGTCAATGTTTGTCCGAACAAAGGCTGACACTCTCCGCCGTTTATCCAATCTAGGCACGGATCAATGACCCTATTGGTCTAACTAGACCCGATCCTCAGCTGACATTTCAGGAATCCTTTCAAGTATAGGGTGCTCATATGAGCCTGTCCGTGAGAACAGTGATCAGTTATGTGAGGCTTTCATGCTCAAGATAGTATCTCCTTCTACTTTCACAATTTCAGGATTCGTTATTAAGTAATTAATGTTCAAGGTTCAGTGTACTCAGGATTTCCATATTCAAGTTCAAGTATAATCCTTTCTAGAAGTTCAAGTTCAAGTTCCCATACCGGTAAGATTTAAGTATTCAAGTACCCATTCCGGGTTGAAGATTCAAGTATTCAATATTCAAGTATTCAAGTATTCAAGTGTTCAAGTATTAAAGTACTCGAGTTCCCTTTCGAATTCAAGATCAACTTCAAGTACACATTCTAATTCAAGCATGAGTTCAAGCACAAATAAAAGTTCTAGATCGAGCAGGAGTTCAAGTCAAGCACATGTTCTAGTTCAAACATGAGTTCGAGTCAAGCAAGCACAATTTCTAGTTCAAGAAAAAGTTCAAGTCAAGTGCTAGTTCTAATTCAAGCTCAAATACCAGTTCAAATTCAAGATTCAAGCACAATTTCAAGCTCATGTACAAGTTTAAGTTCGAGTTCGAGTTCAGGTATGAGTTCGAGTTCAGGTATGAGTTCAAGTTCAAGTACTAGTTCAAATACCACTTTAAGATCGAGTTCATGTTCCAGTTCAAATACCACTTCAAATACAAGTTCGAGTTCAAGTTTCAGTTCAAATACAAGATCAAATACAAGTTCCAGTTCCAGTTCAAATACAAGTTTGAGTTCCAGTTCAAGTTCGAATACCAGTTCAAAATCATGTTCAAATTTCAAGTTCAAATACAAGTTCTAAATCAAGTTTGAGTTCAAGTTCAAATACTAGTTCTAGATCAAATTCAAGTTCCAGTTCTAGTGCAAGCAGAAATTCAAGTTCAAGTTCCGATTCAAAGTCAAGTTCGAGTTCCAATTCAAAATTAAGTTCAAGTTCAAGTTCAAAATCAAGTCCAAGTTCTAGTTCAAATACGAGTTCTAGGTCAAGCATGAATTCAAATTCAAGTACAAGTTCTAGTTCAGAAGATATCAAGTTCAAGCAAAAGTCAGGTCTGAGTTTTAAATGACTCGACCTAATGGAGGATCTCGTCAGCTTACACTTATGTCAAGTGTTACCACAGTTTAAAGTCCAAAGGGGGACTTATATTTATCATCGTCGATATAAACTCGGTCATCTCTAAAGAAGTTTGGGGCAATAAGTGAATGCTTCTAGAAATCCTATCTATTCAAGTTAAGTCACCTAACCGACTGTTCAATGAGGATTAGCCATCTTACTTACCCTATAATCTCAAATATGGGTCGTGGGACTAACAAATTATGGGTCCAATGGTCCAAAGGATCCAACAGGTTCAATTCAATATGGGTCCAATGGATTTTAGGTCCAATGGGATCCATCCAATACATGTCCGATGGATTTTAGGTCCAATGGGTCCAATGGTCCAAAGGGTCCAATTCAATATGGGTCCAATGGATTTTAGGTCCAATGGGTTCAATGGGTCCATTGAAATATGGGTCCAATGGATTATTTCCTAAGTGATTTGGACCTTTACTAGATCTAAATCTAGTGGTACGGGCCTTTCCGAGGTTCGGGCTATGGATATTTAGTTCTCATGGGCCTTGATTCAAATGTCTTGGGCCGAGCTCGTAATCCACTTTACCAAGCTATGGGCCGGGTCCTTAACTAGACTCCTATCAATCCTAATTACTTAAGTGTTTAGGATTTTTGGTCTCATTGGGCCGTCAAAGAATTCAATTGCGTCCTTTAATTGAGCAATTTCACATAGGTTTTATCCTATGTTAGCATCATGGGACTATGTATTTGGGCCTGCCCAATTATTCACGGGTCTTGGGTCAAGGTCCGAATTCTATGTTTTCATCCTATAATTGTCGAATTTTCCAAGGTAGTGGCGTACAGTCTATAGTAAATCGGGCACCACTTTCAGTTTCAATCAAATTTTTGTAAGTTTTTAAAACTGGGGGCGAGGTAACTGATAAGAGTATCTTTCTCAAGAGGTGGCATCCAAAATTTTGATTAGGTCAAATCATAGGAGACAAATCACTGAGATTTGTTCTATTTTATAAAAAATTTGGGCCAAAATTATTGAGCCTCGAAGTCGGGGCTAAACCTTTCAATTTTGACAAAGGAATGTGCTCAATGGCTCTCTGGAAAGATCCGTGAGTCGTCCTTCTATGTCATTTTCATTATTCAAGTCAAAAGTGTGACGGCTCGAATTTCCTTCCCACAAAACCTGCGCCGTCAAATTGTGCACGCTATCTGAATTACAATGATACTATGGTATCGAAGTGCATAAATCACTTTCGGCAACTCGATCTTTCCTCAAATCAAATAATAGGAAGGATCAAGCCATCTGCCAATGGTAAACTTATCAAAGTGCAGAAGCAAAGTGCGCAAAGCGAAAAATAGAGCTATAACAAGAAGTAAAATGGCAACATAAACTCAAAAGCTAACCATCATACACATGTATCCAAAAACTATACACCATCAACGCATATACCAAAATATACATCCACCGGTGAAGGCCGACCTTCACCTAAACAGTGGAGCAAAATATACACTTGTATTCGGTTTCCCAAATTCACTGTACCATTTATCCGATCTCAAGACTATCCAAGCTCTCCACCAACACAGCTAAGGAAAGGCTTCTGGCTGTTCTTCCTCATGGTTGTAATTCGGGTCTTCCTCTTGCTCCGGATCCCTCATAAGGTTAGCTCCTACAGCTGCGACATATAGTCGGGGAATGAGCTACAGTCCAAACTCAATAGGGAATAACAATGCTAAATTTCCTTTTTAACAATCTTATTCATGAATCTTAATGCATAGATAAAAATAATTTTAAAGAACTAAAGACTTTAGTTATCATATCAAAACATATCCTTTCATGAATGCAAGTAATCATATTCAAAATAGTGCATATCGGATCAAGAAAAGCGTAACAAGAACTTAGAAACATTTCAAGCAAAGCGAGTGATCAGTCACATAATTTACCATTTTATCACCCTTAACATAGTGATGCTAGGACTTAGTTTGCTACTAACGATTTACTGATGTGCAAATATTAAAGATAAGCAGTAAATTAGAGCCTAAGTGTTAATCCTTGTCAAAATAAACTCAAAAAGCAGTAAAAAGACGATTAAGCGTTAAAGATGATTTGCCAATAACAGGATGGCTGAAAAATCATAATTCCTTAAAAGACAATTCTTCAGAAAGCGGTCACATAAAAATAAGAAATTGTTAGCTGAAAGCCAACTGAAAATAGAAAATCATGAATTACGATTTTTCAGAAAGAATAAGAAAGAAATTGTTATTTACGATTTCCTAAAAATAGAAGCTTTCTACTACACACTGCTGTTGCGGATCACATGAGAGTTTAACACCGCCATATCCAAAATCTAAAAGACTCTTGCAATTAGAAGTCTGGTGAACCACGGATCTGAGAAGATTGATAAAGATTTAATCCGAAGGATTCTGCTGCTGCTCAATAAAGTACAATCCAGAAGTGTATCAACTAAAGGAAGCAAGGAAGGATAAAATTAGAAATTAAAGTTATATTAGGAATCTTTTGTTTTTAGTAGTTTCTTTTATTATAACTAGATCTTTGTAAACCGACCCCTTATGATCTATAAATAAGAGGGCTCGACATATAAATAAGCATCGAAAAATTTCAACATCAATTGACGCTTGAGGTTGAATTTTCTTCCGATCAAAGTAGTGTAACATAGTTAGAGTAGATTAGAAATCAGAGGTTTCTCAAGATCAATTGACGGCTGCAATTGAGTGCTGAAGATTAGTGTAGATATCTGTAATTTCTTAGGGGCAATTGATGACTGCAGCTGAGGGGTGAAGGATATATTTTACTTTTCTTTCTAGTTTAGATTTTATTTGCTTTATAAATATCTATAAGTTTTTATTTGAATTGATGACTCAGGTTAGAATTTGCAGATTAGTGTAACGGTTTTTACTTTTCCATCTTCAGTTTTCTAGAGTTTGATTGACGCCAAAATTTTTGGTTGATTGTTGATTAGATTAAATCTGTATTGATAGGATCTTAGACTTGATTGACAACCAATGCTAGGAGACTAAAAATATGGTGTAACGGTACTGTTTATTTTTATAAATCTCTGAAAGCTGAAGATTAAGATTGACGACCTTAATCTGAAAAAGGAGGATTATGATTTATTTTTATGTACTTTAGTTTAATAACAAATTCTTTTATTTACATTTCTCCAGTAGTTTAGATCTTAAAGATAAATAAAATTTTTTAAGATAGGGATTTAGATAAAAGATATAAACTAGGAATTAATTACATAATGAACTTCCTCGTGGGATCAATCCTATACTAGCTCTACAATTTTTATTGTGCACTTGCAATAGATTAAGACTTGAATTTAATATAATTATAATACATAATACGCAACTGATCAAGTTTTTTGCGCCGCTGCCAGGGAAGCGAAATTTATCTAATTCTTTCAAGTTTTTATCTAATATTTTTATCCTTTTAGAAACTAATATTTATCTTTCTCTTTTTATATTTCTTTATATTTTTATTTTTCTTTGATCACTTCTTAAGCTTTTACAAGTTTATTCGGAGTAACAGATCAGAACTTCAACACTTTTGCTGGCCACAAAGACTAGAGGCTCATATTCATTTCTCTCCCTGCTTTCAATATATATATATATATATATATATATATATATATATATATATATGAATATATAACCAGTATTTTTTGTAAACATGCAAGGCCATAATTACCCAGCGCGGCCAAGCTATCAGTTGACTTTTGACCCCCAAGAGTACTCACCTACCCCTGAGCAACTCCTCGCTGCTCAGTGGGGAAGTCCTGAGAACTGCTATAACCATCCGTGGGGAGACCATTACAATTTTCCACAGATGACCCAACAAGACTACTCTTATGCACATCAGTGTTGGGGTATTTTGGTGTGCTAATTTATTATATAATGATGAATACAAAGCAAAATCAGAGTAAAACAGGGGATGAATTCAGCACAACAAAAATATCCTAGCCCTGCAAGATACAGGGTCCTTTGTAGCAAGTTTTAAAAGAGTAAGTAAGTAAGGGAATGTCCACAGGGAGGTGAGTTCAAAATATGGTAAATCTCCAAATCTGTAAGAGATCTAGCACCCTAACTAATACTAAGTCAGCTAAAAGACAGGGGAGAGTTTTAAAAGGGTTGTCACTTAAGCTAAACTACAGATAAAATGCAACTAAATGAGATCGAGTCCAGAGATATAGATCTTGCAGATGGAAGGGCTTAAAAATAGAAAATAGAGAAGAGCTACTTAGAGATTGGTCTTACTGCAATCAGGTTGAGTTGATCATGTTACAGGGGTTTAGAGCACACAAATCCCTCACTGGCTACAAGCACAACTGCAGGGTAAAAGATTCCACTCTAAACTAAAGGATTTAACTTATCTTAAGGCTATGGTCTGTCCACTTCAATGGTCACAAACCATCCTATATAGACTTCATCCTATCCAAAGGTTTATGGTAGAAAAACCCAATTGAAACCAGAGATTGGACTGCTCTTAAGGCTATGATCTGTCCACTTTAATGGTCACAGATCATCCTAGGGAATTCCTCCAAACCAAAGGTTTCAACCAGAGCATTAAAACCACTACAGATATTATAATTTCTAGGTCACAGACATAAGAAATTACAGGGATATCAGATCTAGGGAGATCGGATGGTATCCAAGAGGTCTACCAGTTAAGTGGGTGAGATGATCAACAGACTCCTCTACACAAATCTGATCGAGCACTAAATGAAATCAAAAGAAATATAGATCCAATTAAAGCAATAAAAATAACATTTACATTGCAATAAAAACTCGCTTTACAATGAAATGTTGTCAGATCTGTAGTCTGTGTAGCAATTAACCCACAACAACTCTCTCAATCTTACCCAATTACAGATCTAACCTCTCTCCTCGCCGCTCCTAGGGAATTAGCCAACCATAGTTGAGCTAAAAGAGGGAAAATGGAATTCGCTGCAAGCCCTGATCTCCAGAATTTGATCTAAATCTCGATCTCCCCCAATTGCAATTGGGGATCTCAATATATAGCTTTCTCTCTTGTTTTTCCTGCCAATATTCCCTTCTAGAAGGTCCTCAAAGTTTGTTAGAGTTCTGTTAGAGCACGTGGGTTGGTTAGGGTTTCCTAGCGCATCTTTTGGATCATCGTGCCAGTCACCAATGTGCCTCAGTTTACGTGCAGCAGGTCACAAAGTCGTAGCGTGTGCATAGCTGATTTTCTGAGAAGTTCTTCACACGATTTTGATAGGTTCAGGAAGCTTCCGACAGGTTCAAATGGAGCTTTGTGGCCCCTTTCGATAGGTTCTCAGGTCTCTTCGATAGGTTCTGATAGGATGATTCTTCTCTTAAGGCTTCAGCATTCTCAGCCATTTTTCTGGAGCATTCGACAGGTTGGAGAAGCTTTTTGTCAAGTTGGAGGACCATTTCTATAGGTCCAGCTCTGCATGCCATCATTCCTATAGGTTTTCTCTTACTCCTATCGAAAGGCTCAAGCACCCTTCGATAGGCTCTGTTCCAGTGTCTCCATCTCGATAGGTCTAGGCCACCATCCGACAGGTTTAGGAAACCATTCGATAGGTTCCCCTTTCACCTTAGGCAGGCTTTCGATAGGATTGTTTCTTCCTTTCTTTCAGCTGCTCGATAGGTTCTTAGATCCTATCGAACTCCTCAATCCACACGAATCGATCCTTTCTCTGCCTATAGATCCTATTGAAACCTTTCCATATCGAAACCTTTCCAACTACACGAATTCCTCCCTTGTTAGCTCTCAGCTCCTATCGAAGTCTTCGGATAACCTCTCGATAGGATGTTTTCACCCTATTTTCACTTCCTTCGCCTTGCCCTGCTGTTGCCATGCGTCCTAAGGGCCCAATGGTGCGCTATTGCTGGGTTTGTACTGTGCTGAGAGATAAACTTCCGTGTGTGTCATTCTTGAGTGGTTTCCTACATTTTTCCTATTTTTTATTGCTATCAACAAAGCAGACTCAACAGAGGTTTATTAATGTGCTCACAGGTCCTGCAAAGGTCAGGTTAAGGGGTGAAAACTGGCATTTTTCACTACTTAACACACCCCCAAACCTAAGCTTTTTTAGTCCCTGAGCAAAGGAGAAACAAAGAAAATTTAAAATGCCACTTTCGTAGGGTTCACGGATGCATTTAGCATATGCATCAAGCCTTTAAAACCCCTAGGTGATCCCTAGTGGAGGAGTGAAGTCTCCTGAGGGTTTTCAGTGAAGGTACCCATAAACTTCTCCAATAAAGTTAGTTAATAGTAGTGCATCCTACTAAAACATAGTTTTAGTAAATAAAATAAATTCACACCATGTCCATTCAATTCATTAGAGGGGTTTCAACAAAAAAAGCATCAGTTCAAAACTTGAAAGTCTGTTGTAATCCTTAACCATCACTCAACTCATGTCAAGGCATTTCTCCTAAAAATTAATGCATGGCTCACCTTTCATTGGAGAATTCTGTTTTGATACTACCCCCATCAAATTGGATTTCGGACCCAAGTCTCACCGGGGCTGTTCACTCATAATAAGGATCGAAGGGTGCATCATTTCACACAGCTCAAGAGTAGTTGCAGCCCTCAAATAGGACTGCAAGCATGAGCATAGGCATGTCTCTAATTCCTGAAATTTTCTAACTCCTTTCACCATAGATTGAACAAATCCTAATCTCCACATGACAGCTCAAGTCATTTTAGATTAGTAAGGTCTTTTTATTGAGTTGTAATGTGGCTTAGGGATGAGGTTTGTAAAAGAATGAAAGGGTAAAAGGGATTCAAATTGAGAAATCAGTAAAGGTAAGGAGGTGGTCTGTAGCTCAACCTTCTTCATTTCAGCACCTCTTCACTTTCTTTTTGGAATTTCAGACTTGAAGTGATCAGCTTCATCAGCTTCTTATCTTCTTATAGATTTTCAAATGAAGTGACTTCTCTTTCTCATCCTTTTGCTATGTTTTTTTTTTTTTTTTTTGTATTGGAATGCCACAACACCACCAAATGAGTTTTCTTCTTTCTCAACCAACCATCCAACCAGCTCTACCTTCTGAAATCTCAGAGTGAGGGTCAGGCTATATCAGGTTGCTAAGGTTTTGGGTTCAAATTTTTTGATTTTTTATCAAAGAAAACTGGGACTTTTAAGGCTCAAGTGATGTGTATCAAAAGCAGTTCAAAGGTAGGGCATTTTAGGCTCAAACTGTCTAAGGGATGGCCTTACTTCATGTCCTCCATGTCATGAATGCTGTCAAGCTGTTTCAACTTGGATTTGCCTAACTTCTAGTGAGCAGAATTGAGTCCAATCAGTCCTTAGAGCAGAAGAATTTGCCAAGACACTCTTCAAAGAAAATTTTTCAGGCCAAAATCTCACTGTGTATGGCCTTCCATCAAATTTTCTGGGGTGTATCCTTATAGTTTTCTCTTATTTCAGGTTCACTACACATTAAAATTTTTTCGAAAATTGTTGACATTTACTTCATGGCAAATGTTGAACTACAGCTTATTTTAGTTTGAAACAGTTTTTTTTTATTATTATTTCCTCTTTTCCAAAAAAAAAAAATCAAGTGAGAATTTACTCTAATTCCAACCACTCCTTTTTAGCCTAGCTACACTATCATTAACTCATTTCATTGGCATACCTGCCATACCCCCAAACCTAAACTAAACAGTGTCCTAACTGTTGGGAGCATGGTAGTAAGGAAATAGGTAAGACATAATATTAGAAAAGAAAGAGAAACGGAAATGGAGAGTATACAAGCACAGATAACCTTACAAAGATATTTTATTGAAAATAACACACTACAAATCTGTTGTTACGAAAAATTTGTCGTCCCCCTGGTGCCAGGATATCCTCATCCTTCGTACGGTGGAAGAGGAACTGCAAGCCAGGATGGGAGGAAGAAAAGGAAAAAGAAAAACAACAATTATAGATCAAGAGGCAGGGGGTGGCGTAGTGAGGGAGGATGAAGGTGGGGATACCGGAGGCTCGGTCTTCCGTCTCTTCTTCTCCCTCTTGTTCTTTTCCCTTTCCTCCTTGGACAGGATTCTCTGTACCTCTTCGTATTCATCCCAGAGAAATTGGAGGGGATCAGGCTCGACCGGTGGTGGTGGTGGCAGCCAGACTGGGTAGAACTTGATCAACAAGTCTTGAGGTTTGTCGTCGGCCATGAGTATGGGATGGAAGGATTGCACGAGTCAAGGGGAAATGGATGCAGAAGGGCTGGACGAGGCTGATATTTAAAGAGCATGGGCGTTGGAATATGAATCGGTACAATAAATTTTCGCATTCTTCCAGGCTAAAAGTGAAAGTGGGAATAAATGGAGCGGTGGTTGCTGGGTGGGAAATAGAGCGCGGACTGCATGATGTGCTATTTTTAGGAGTGGTAGTTAAGTCAAGGCAGTATGCGCAATGAATGCTGAGACACCGATGTGTGGATAAGGATGACACGTGCTCTGATAATAAGAAGGGCAAATGAGGAAGAGGGAGCTAGGGTTTTCAGTAGGTGTCGAATGGAAGAGACTGTCCTAACGAAAGATTATAGAGAATGAAAGACAATTTCGATAGGATGAGGTGAATGATTCCGATAGGTCAAGGCATCCTGTCGAAATCATAGCGAATAAAACTTTCAAATGGAATGATTCGATAGGACTCTAATAGGTGGGATCATCCTTTCGATAGGTATATGGTGGGTGATCCATCATTTCGGTAGGTTCCAGATAGGTATCCAGAACCTATCGAAACCTTCTTTTTGTCCCTCTTGATCCTATCGAAGAGTTGATTTTAGCTATCGACCTGTATCTGTGCCTATTGAAGATCTCAAATAACCTATCGAAATCATCAATTGACCTCACGAAAGGTGCAATTAGCACCTAGTCTCAGCACCCAGCAAACTCCTATTGTTTCAGCACCCAGCAAACTCCCAAAAGCCCAATAACTTTGCATTTTAGTGCAGTGCTCAGTCTCAGCACCCAGCAAACTCCTACTGTTTATGGTATACTTTATTTATTGACCTTATAAACAAACTCCCATGATCCCTAAACTGTAAGCAGTATCAAGATGACAACCTACCCCTAGCATGGCAATGTACATGAACAAACTATCAAGACAAAAGAAATATGATACATATAATACACAATGAAATCAGGTATTAAACTGGTGGGCCCTGAAGATCAATGGTCTCCTCAGGCCCAAGAATGTTTTCAACACAAATTTTTAGCCTTTGACCATTGACTTTAATGATCCTACCATCTCTAGGGTCCATGATTTCTACAGCCCCAGATGGAGAAACATGTACAACTGTGAAAGACCCCTCCCATCTGAACTGCAACTTTCCTGGAAAGAATTTTAATCTAGAGTTGAACATCCATACCTTGTCATTTGTCTTGAATTCTTTCCATAGCAAGTGTCTATCATGGAAGGCTTTGGTCTTCTCCTTTTAAATCCGGGCATTTGCATAAGCTTCTAATCGTAGCTCATCCAGCTCAGATAACTGGAGTTTCCTGTGTGTACCAACACAGTTTAAATCAGAATTTATTGCTCTAATAGCCCAATATGCTTTGTGTTCCAACTCAACAGGCAAGTGGCATGCCTTGCCATAAACTAGTCTGAATGGGGACATACCTATGGGGATTTTATAGGCAGTCCTATAAGCCCATAAGGCATCTGTCAATTTTATGGACTAGTCCCTCCTGTCAGTTCTCACAGTCTTCTCTAGAATGTGTTTGATTTCTCTATTGAAAATCTCTACATGTCCACTGGTTTGTGGGTGGTAGGGAGTGGCTACTCTGTGGGTCACAGAGTATTTTTCCATCAGTTTATCAAAAGGTTTGTTACAGAAGTGGCTGCCCCCATCACTAATAATAGCTTTGGGGATGCCAAACCTCGAGAAGATGTTGTCTTTTAAAAATTTAATGACAACCTTGTGGTCATTTGCTCTTGTAGCTATGGCCTCTACCCATTTGGACACGTAGTCCACAACTACAAGGATGAAATTATATCCATAGGAGGGTGGGAAAGGTCCAATAAAATCGATTCTCCAAATGTCAAACAATTCAACAACAAGTATAGGTTGCAAAGGAATGGAGTTTCTCTTTGTAATACTTCCCATTTGCTGACATCGACGACACACTTTGCAATGCTGCTAGGCATCTTTGAACAGCATAGGCCAATAGAAACCACTTTGAAGCACCTTCACCGTAGTCTTGTTACCACTGAAGTGGCCCCCACAGGCCTGTTCATGGCATATGGTTAGAATGTTTTTGAACTCGGTCTCAGGCACACGTCTTATCACTTGAACTGCGCAATGCTTAAAGAGGTAAGGATCCTCCCACATGCAATATCGAATATGTGAGAAGAACATACTTCTATCATCCTTATTCCAATGTGGAGGGATCCTTCCCACAACAAGGTAGTTTACTATATTGACAAACCATGGCATACTTATCTGTACAGTAAAAAGCTGCTCATCTGGGAAAGAATCATTGATGGGCAAGCTCTCTGTTCCAGCCTCTGGGATCCTTGACAGATGGTCAGCAACCACATTCTCAACTCCCTTCTTGTCTTTAATCTCCAAGTTGAATTCCTGCAAAAGAAGAATCCATTTGATTAGTTTTGCTTTTGCTTCCTTCTTGAACAAGAGGTACTTCAAGGCTGCGTGGTCAGTAAACACAGTAATTTTTTATCCCAGCACATAAGAGCTGAATTTTTCCAAAGCAAATACAATAGCTAACAACTCCTTCTCAGTCGTGGTGTAATTCAATTGAGCATCAACCATTAATTTATTAGCATACGCTACCACACATGGTGCCTTGTCTGTTCTTTGGCCCAAAACTGTACCAATGGTGAAGTCTGATGCATCACACATCAGCTCCAATGGCAGCGAAAAATCAGGGGCTTGCAAGATAGGAGCTATAGTCAAATAAGTTTTTAACAATTCAAAAGCAGTAAGGCATTCATCATTGAACTCAAAGGGAACCTCCTTGCACAACAGGTGGCAAAGAGGCTTGGAAATTTTGTTGAAGTCCTTGATGAGCCTCCTATAAAACCCAGCATGGCCCAAGAATGACCTGACTTGTTTGATAGTTTTGGGAGGGGCAAATGTGCAATTAAGTCAATCTTAGCCTGATCAACCTCTATTCCTTTATGGGAGACAACATGTCCTAGGACAGTGCCTTGAGTCACCATGAAGTGACTCTTTTTCCAACTGAGAACTAGGTTGGTCTCCTCACACCTTTGCAGCACAGAGCTGAGATGGTGTAGGCATTGGCTAAAATCATCTCCATAAATGGAGAAATCATCCATGAAGATCTCTAAAAACTTATCAATCATGTCAGAGAAGATGGCATACATACGTCTTTGGAAAGTGGCAGGTGCATTACACAACCCAAATGACATCCTTCTGTATGCAAAGGTTCCAAATGGGCACGTGAATGTGGTTTTTTCTTGGTCTCGGGGGTAGACAGGGATCTGATTGTACCATGAATATCCATCAAGAAAATAGTAATAGGCCTTGCCTGCCAACTTGTCCAAGATCTGATCTATGAAGGGCAATGAGAAGTGATCCTTGCTGGTTTTCTCATTGAGCTTTCGATAATCTATGCATACCCTCCAACCAGTGGTCTGTCTGGTTGGAATCAGCTCACCTGAGTATGCTTCCATTACTGTGATCCCAAATTTCTTAGGTACTACCTGGGTAGGTGCCACCGATTGAGAATCCGAGATAGGGTAAATTATCCCAGCATTGAGGAGTTTGACTACCTCCTTCATCACCACTTCCTGCATGTGTGGGTTGAGTTTTCTTTGCATCTCTCTAGAAGGTTTAGAGCCTTCCTCAAGATGTATTTTATGCATGCACACAATAGGATTGATCCCCCCTAAGTCTGCAATGGTTCATCCTATTGCCCTCTTATGCCTTTTTAGCACACAAAGTTCTTTTTCCTGCTCAAGGGTGAGTGAAGAAGAAATTATCACTGGTAATTTGTTATTGTCTCCTAAAATGGCATACTTCAAAGATTTTGGGAGCTGTTTTAACTCCACATCTAGGGGACTAATGAGGGAAGGCAATAGGGGTGTCTTAGAGGGTGGTGGAAGAGGTAACAAAGCAGGCCTCCATGGGTGAAGCTGTGTTGGCTTTGCTTCAGAGGATACAGTTTTCCCATGTTCAATCTCAGAGGTGGAGACCTTCTCTTCCTCTGTTTCCTTCCATACTTTGTCAAAAACATTAGACCACTCATTACCATGCAGCAACATATCCAAATTTTCTTGCACAACCTCATCTATCACATCTATGGAAAAACAGTCCTCATCAAGATGAGGTTGATTGGTTGAGTTGTACACATTCAATTTAGCCTTCATGTTCCTAAAGGATACTTCCATGACTCCTGAGCTACATTGTATACAAGCATTAGCTGTGGCAAAAAAGGGCCTTCCCAATATTCAGGTATGGAAGTAACACGCTTGGTTCCATGTCCAGCACCAGAAAATCAGCAAGGTAAAATAATTTGTCAACCCCAACCAAAACATCTTCAATGATCCCCACAGGCTTCCTTTCTAATCTATCAACTAGTTGTAAGACCACCTATGTGGGCTTCAACTCTCCTAATCCCAGCTTCTCATATAATGAATATGGAAGCAAGTTCACACTAGCTCCCAGATATAACAAAGCCTTTTCGATGGTATGATCCCCAATGATGCAGGGGATAGTGGGGACTCCAGGGTCTTGGAGTTTGGTTGGGGTGGCTATAGTCAATATTTTCTTCACCTTTTCTGCCGAAAAGACCTTCTTTGATAAATGTATCCTAGACTATCTTTTATGGGTGCACAAGTCTTTCAAGAACTTGGCATAGGCTGGAATTTGCTTGATTGCATCAAGTAAAGGCAAGTTGAACTTCACTTGCTTAAAAGTTTCCATCATTTCCTCTATTCTACCTTGCCCTTTGTCGAAAGGGGAAGGTGCTTGCAATGCCTTGGGAAATGGCAAATGTGGGACTACTCCCTCTTTGCAGCCTTAGTCAGCTGGTCATCTGTCTATTTAACTTTTTTATTTTCTTGAGAATCCTCGTTCTCTTTCTTATTTAAATTGGGTTGTTCCTGATTGTCCATAATTGGTGGCTCTTGTTGTGTCCTTTCTAAAACCACTTCCTTTTCTTTTCTCAAATCTCTGACAGGCTCACAGCCCACTTGATTATCTACCAGCCGTCCACTCCTAAATGTAGTAACAAATTTAGCTTCCTCCTGGGTGGAGGAAACTTCACCTACTACAAACTCTCTCCTTGGGTTATTTAGTGGTTGGCGAGGTAGCCTCCCTTCCTCTCTCTTAGTCAACGCATTAGACAGCTGACCAAGATGGTCTTTTATCTTTTTTATGCTTTGGCTGTGAGAGTGCACAATTTGAGATAAGGGACCCAAATTCTATAATGAGGCCAGAACTTGTTCCTCAAAAGAAAGTGATCTCACAGCTGGAGGGGGTGCAGGTTGCTGCACAGGCTGGCCCACAGGCTGGGTCATGGGCTGCTGGTAATGAGGTTGGGGAACATAACTTTGGTGGTAGGGTTGAGCATTTTTGTAGGGCATGGGCTGCTGTTGCTGGCTTGGGTATGCATCTTGTCTCCACCTCAAGTTGGGGTGGTTCCTCCATTGGTACCCAGCAGCAAGCTGTTGCCCATAGGACTAAGTGGTAGCCACATGCTCTGTAACAAAATCTGGAAACTAGACAGCTGATGGGCATTCTTTAATGGGGTGGGTGGGAGACTGGCATATAGCACATGCCTCCTCCACCCTAGCGGCCATGGGTGACTGCATTGCTCCCATGAGCTTATCAAATTTCAATGTCAGGCTATCTACTTTCCTTTCCAAATCACTTTGTACATTCACCTCAAACATCTTCCCTCTGGTGCTATTTTCTTTCACCAATCTAGGAGGACAAGGTTTTCCTTTGCATGGAGTTCTCACTAACGATATCAAACAACTCCCAGGCCTCCTCAATAGTCTTATGGAGGTAGGTGACACCACAAGAGGCATCTACCAAGTCTCTGCTTTTCGAGTCAATCCCTTGATAAAAACTTTTAAACCAATTGCCATTCAGGGATTTGATGGTGGGGGCATTTCTTTAGGAGTTCCTTGAATCTCTCTCAAGCTTGGTAAAAATCCTCAGTTGGATCTTGGGCAAATGAGATGATGCCCTTCCTCAACTGGCTTGTTTTGGACATGGGAAAGAATTTGGCCAAAAATTGACATTGAAGGTCACTCCAGGACTGAATGCTGTTGGGTGGAAGCATTGACAACTAGGTCCTGGCTCTATCCTTCAATGAAAAAGGAAAGAGTCTCATCCTGGTTGCCTGTTAAGACCTGAAAAGTACCACTTTTCACCCTTTAACTTAACCTTTGATTAGATCCTTAGCCATCTAATAAGTTTTTTGTAAGTGTTTTATGTATGTAATAATAAGCAGTGAAATAAGGCCAGGAATCCTGCTAAGGAGCCTGTTTTGGCACCAGAAGTCCCTCAGAAGGATGGACTCTGAATCCAGACCTGGAATGAGCCTCGCACAGTCCAACTGAGCTTCCCAAGACTTTATAACAACTACTCGCACAGTGGCCGCGGGATGCAATTATCAGAAGAGAACTCCTCGTGCAATTCTCACGCCATTCAAGAAGAAAGCATCCTCGCGAAGACGGAGCCATCCTCACGAAGATCAATCAATACATGAAACCTCGCGCAATTTAGAACTCATTAAAGCCTCATGAGGAAACTCGCAAAGTCCATTTAAGAGAAGTGCTCCTGAAGTTCTCGCGCTATTCAAATCTATCCTCGCGAAGATCAACCCAGCGATCGCGCAGCTACCTCACGACTGCTTGAACTCTAACCCCGCGACATCTGAGGCTTTGATGTCTACTCAACCTCGCGACTGCCTGAAGAGAAAACCAAGGCAACCTCACGACGGTTGAAGCTTCAATATCAAATCATCCTCGTGAAGAGCAACAACTACCACGCGACAAGTTTGGGAAACAAGGGGCTACCTAGCAAAGCTCTGAACTTTAACTTCCATCTCTTCATCAGAGGACCTTTTAGAAATTTCTAGCGATTAAGGCACACACTCCCATGCTCAAATCTTTGTGCACGCGCCCCAAGGCATCCAAGGATCACTATTCGGCCATGTGGCATCGTTAAAATTAGGGTTTTCTAACCCTAATGCGCCGCCACACCACTGCTATAAAAACCCATACTTAGCTTTGGTTTAGACATCCTGGAATAGCTGGGAACACATCTCATTTCTTGGAGACTTGATCTGAGATCATTTTTCTTTTCTTTTTATAGTTGTAAGTACTTTTCTTTTTCTTTTTCCTTCTCTCCATAGTCCAGCACTTGCTGGCTATGTCTTTGTATGCTTTTTTAACTAGATCAATGGAAGTTTTGTAATAGGATTTGTACTCTATGGGATTTGTGTTTGAATGTGAGATGCTCTGTGCAAGGCTGCTACCTTGTGATCTGCCATTACTTTGGCCATGATTCAAAGCAATGGAGGACTGATTCTAAGGGCCACTCAGATCCAAGTGACCTGTGTGTCTGGGCTATCATGGTCATATACAGCCTTAGCCCCACCATAGGACCCACTAGATCTGAAATCCCCATGGGAGCTTGAGCTGGTAGCCTTGTGACCATGGTGGTGGCAGTGATATTCTTGTTTTGTCTTGGGCTCCGTGAGGAGGATAGCCTCTCGGATAATCTGTGACCATTCAAGTGGACAGGTTAGAGCCTTAGGGCGATTCTAATCCACCGATCCAAGATGGATCTTTCTTCTTTACACCTGAGCTTGTAGAAGCCTGGTGGGAGATTATACAGAGGTAGACTCCCCTATATTTGTATAGATCCGCTATCAGATGTTAGATCTGATTTGGTTATAGAGATTGTAGGCTTGTGACTGGACCATTGTAGCCTCACTCAAGCAATGGACAGCTAGATCGAAGGTTGTACTCAATCTCTTGTTGGTTTTATGTGTCTGGGCTATCATGGTCCTATACAGCCTTAGCCCCACACATAGAGCTTTAGAGGTTGAGGTTCCCTATGGATTCTTGAGCTGGTAGCCTGGATGAAATAGTGCCTACAATGATTAACTTGTTTTGACCCATCCCTGGATTGTGGTTCCCCTATGGGATAGTCTGTGACCATTTGAGTGGATAGGTTATAACCTTAACGGATTGAATCATGGCAGAGAGATGGGTTGGATCCTTTCTCCTCAGTGGTGATAACGTAGCCATTGGACAGGATTGCTATAACATCAGATCTGAATCTGAGTTACAAAGCTCCTCTGATCTAGGCTCAATAACATACTTCTCACCCTTTTATATTTATTTTCCACACTCCATCCATCCTCTCAACCCTTTCTGTAGTTTAGACATTAGGTTACCTTAGAATACCTAGAATAAGTGACCTTAAACTTCCCTTCTTTTTAGGACTACCAGATCTGTAGTCAGATCTGGAGGGACTACTAGAGATGGCTCCCTTGGAGCTGTAGATCACCTTTCCCTGTGGGACAAATTCTTACTTATCAAAACTTGCCACAATGGACCCTGTATCTTGCAGGTCTAGGATTTCTTAGTTTTGCTGATTCCATCCCCTGCTTTATCTTGATTTTAAATTTCTTTTACCACAACCAATAAAGCAAGCACACACTTAGAAATCTGCCAATAAGTATTTGGCGCCGCTGCCGGGGATAGATGATCTATTAGTAGACCCTTAGTTTTTGTATTCTTAGTATTCTTTGCAAATGTGAATAATTGATACTGCTGATATAATTTTGAACCTTTCTTACAAATCTAGACAGCAGCAGTGAAGGACAGTTGGACTGCAATTGGAGCTTAGCTGCCTCCGTTTGCAAACTCTCTAACTTTTAAAACTCTGTCTATCCTTCTTGAAAATTCTCTCGTAGTATCTAGGATAGTTGTAAATGTATTCTTTGAATAGCTGTAAATTACTGAGATAAATTTATTAATTGCAAAGTTATTCATTTGCAATGTGCCTGCAAGAAGCTCTCCTTGCTGTTGGTGTGCTTGTATGGTAGGGAGGAGATCTCTCAGCCCTACTTTAGAGCCTCTTAACCCTGAGTTAGAAAGGGGAAGGAGACTTAGAAGAGACAGGCACACCACAGGAGAGCCCCCAAGTGAATCTGTGACAGCAACTATGGGTGAGGAACAACCCAGAACTCTCAAGGAGTTGAATGCTCTGGATGACTATAACTCCCCTTTTAGCATTCAATTCCCTGATGTTCAGGGGAATTATGAAATAAAAACTTCAATCATCCAGATGCTGCCCTCTTTCCATGGGCTTAGCAAGGAGGACCCTTACAAGCATATTGACCAGTTCTTGGCCTTGTGCACCACTTTTAATATCACTGGTTTGGGACCTGAGGCTACTAGGCTCAAACTCTTTCCCTTCTCTCTGAAGGATAGGGCCAGTACCTAGTTGACCACTCTTCCCAACAATAGCATTGCTTCATGGAAAGACCTGCAGACCAAGTTCCTGACCAAGTTCTTCCCTGAGACCAAAACTAGCCAGTTGAGGAAAGAGATTCTTGCTTTTGCCCAATCTCCAACTGAGGATTTTAACCAGGCCTGGGATAGGTTTAAAGAAATGCTCAAACAATGCCCCCACCACAAGATCCTAGAGTGGCAGCTTGTACAAAGCTTCTATAATGGGATTGATGAGAAAAATAGAGAAATGGTCGATGCCTCTTGTGGTGGATCCTACATGCACAAGACTGCTGAGGAGGCATGGGAATCGTTTGAGGTGATTAGTGAGAATGCTTTTCAAAAGCCATCTCTGGCAAGAACTAGTCAGGAATTTGAGTCAAAGGTGGGGCCTGCTGTTGGAACAAGAGGAAAAGTTTATGAGGTGTCTGGGAACAATGACCTGCAGTTGCAGATGGCAAACCTCTCTATGAAATTTGACAAATTACTGACTATGATGCAACCCAGAAGGGCTGCTCATGTGGCGGAGGCATGTCTGATATGCCAGTCCCCACAGCACACAGTGGAGGAATGTCCATCTGCAGGGCAATTTCCTGAATTGGTTTTGGAACATGCTGCTGTTGCTCAATCTTATGGCCAACAACAATCTGGGGGCTACAACAGACAGCCATATAGATACCAGCACCAAAATGCTGGTTACCAATGGAGAGACCACCCAAATCTGAGGTGGAGGCAAGACAACTACATGCAGTCAGAGCAGATGTTGGCCTTACCACAGAGGCCACAGCAGCAGTTCAATCAAGGGAATGCCCCTAGGTCTAACTTCCAGCACCATCAGCAGCCCCATCAGCAACAAAATCAATTGGTCTTACCCCCATCTCAACCCAGAAATACTTCTTTTGAGGACTAGGTCTTGACCTCACTGCAAAACCTGGGTTCCTTGGCTCAGACTGTGAACTCTCATGGTCAGAGCATCAAGAAGATGGAAGAGCAGATTGGCCAACTAGTGAATACCTTAGCCAAAAGAGAGGAGGGAAGGTTGCCCAGTCAACTAGTGGTTAATCCCAAGGGCCAATTTTTGATTGGTGAAGGATCCTCAAACCCTGAAGGGGATCTTTCATTGAATTGATGTTAAGAACTGTGCACTTTGTATGATATGTACTTTACAGTTTAGAGGAATTTGTAGTGATCTTGTTGGAGTCTGAGTTTAGTGCTTTATGCCTACTTTTATTCCTGTTCCCCTTGTTTGCTAATTTCAAGTGATTGAATGATGATGGTATTATTTGAATGCTTTTCATGATGTGTGAGTTCAATGCTTTGAGAGTATGGGAATTTTTGAATGTTTTGTAATGCTTATGGGTGTCCCTGGAAGAGAGCATGTGGGAGAATCCACCCACAAAATAAAAGTCAAAAGGCTGACTAGTGGGTGTGTGAATTCTGGCTCTGTTAAGCCATCGCGAGGTTGCAAAAATTTGGTTTGGTTTCCTCTCGCGCAGTTCATAAAGAATTACTTTGCTTTGCTGTCGCGAGTTTCAGATGTAAGTTGTGTGGGCTTCCTCGCGCAGTTTAAATGAACACCCAATCTCGCGACCCATTCAGCCTACCCAGCGAGCAGATATTTTTAAAGCGCACCGAGCCTCGCGATATTTAAAATCCAACCCCGCGCTGATTTTCTTTACTGCTTTCTCTTTCCTCTCCTGCCAGCGAAACCCTAGCTCCCACTCCTCTCAATCTCTCTCCTCCAAGATCTCGCTTCACTCACTTTGAAATTTTGGATTTTTGTTCTTAAAGCTTCCATCAATAGTTGCCCCCTGCTAGGAGCTCCTGTGGTCTACCGTGCATCAAATTGAACAGAACCCTAACTTTTAGGGTAAGACTCAGCTCTTGATTTTTTCTTTCAAAATTTCAACTGCACGCTTACCAAGGAGAATCTTAGTGGCTCCTAAAAGTGCACTTGTGAAGAGAGCCAGGGACCAGGCCACCGTGGAGCCTGCCCCTAAGAAAGCCAAGTCCTCTACGGCACAACAAAAAGGGAAGGAGGTGGTTCCTGAGGTGGCTGAACAAACACCTGACTACTCTACACCCTCTGAGCTCCTCATTTCCATTCCTTTAGAGCCTGAATCCATTTTTGATATATCTTTCTTTCAATCTGAGCCGTTGTCAGCACCTGCCATTGAGTTCTTG
This sequence comes from Chloranthus sessilifolius, assembly GCA_021018995.1. Taxonomy (NCBI): domain Eukaryota; kingdom Viridiplantae; phylum Streptophyta; class Magnoliopsida; order Chloranthales; family Chloranthaceae; genus Chloranthus; species Chloranthus sessilifolius. The sequence goes on along the minus strand of CM037584.1, from coordinate 146,554,705 downwards.
CGCAAGGCTGGTTTGTTCTCCTTGATGCAAATGATTCCTGCACTAGCCTATCCTAGGTTAGTGCAACTCTTTTACCAGCACCTTAGGGTCAGACCAGACACACATGGGCAGCCAGGCCTCCTTGTACTAGTTGACAATTTTGAGATGCTACTCAGCCCAGCGTTGATTGCTGAAGTCATGGGCATCTCTGCCATTTTTGATCCCAAATGTGGTTATGGTTCCCCTGTGAGTGCCCCCATTGATACCATTGCACAGGCCATTACCAGAGGCTTGAATGCCACAGGGGACTCCATCAGAAGAAGAGATTTGGATCCCAAATTGTTGTTCATTGATCAAGTGCTGAGGAAGAATATCTATTACTCTGGCCATCAGCAAGAGAGGACACCAATTGCTGATGCTCTCTATTCCTTCTCTCTGGGCCATGGATTTAATATTGCATAGTTAATCTTTGAGGCCATGAAGGATATGATAGTGAAGCTCAGGCTGCAAAAGAAGATCCACACTCTCCCCTATGGAAGACTCATCACCAAACTACTTCTGAGGGGAGGATACAAGATACCAGTGGGGGAGTTATCTGCTGACCTCACTCCCACCGCTTTTGCCAAAAGACAATGGGGGATCAGCAGGAGTCTGATGGATCCCTAGAAGAAGAAGAAGAAGGGTGAAGCTCATATTGTTTCTTAGCAAGGTGAGAGAACTGTTGTGGCAAAGGCCACCCCTGCCCCCACAAAGAAGGCTAAATCCCCTGCTGTAAAGAAGGTGGTGCAAGCTTCTGTCACCTCTGCTTCTGCAGCAATACCTCCATCCACCACACTTGCCCCTCCATCAGCTTCTTTACCTATTCCATCTCCTCCTTTCTCTCTCTTATCCCCCTTTTCCATTCCACCTCCCCCTGTGATTCGTTCCTGGGTGGAAAGTGTTGAACTCCATGACAGCACTCCCCCTTCACCCACCTTACCTAAATACACAGCCCCAGTATCTTCAATCTCATCTGAACGAACCCCTGACAGCCCTCCCTTGATAACCTACCTTAAAAAGAAAACCTCTCACACAACCCCTGCCTTATCTTTACCTACTTCCACCACCCCTATCACTCCCATAGACACACCACATATTGACCAACCCTCAGTCCAACCCCTCCCAACTACATCTCCACTCCAAGATCTTGACTCTAAGCTAGCCACCACTTCAGGGTATCAAGCCTTCATGACTACCTTGCTTGACACCCTGCCAACCCATGATATCCCTCTCCCAGATTCTCCACTCCCTTCCCCACATCACTCATCAGACCTTTCATCTTCTCCCCCTACAACTTTCCATCATGCCCCCACTTCCCCTATCTAACTTGTTCCCTCCTATTCTCATACTCCACCCCACCCAACCTCAGATACCCTTACCCATATCCTTTCCCTCATCCATGACATCCAGACCCAGCTATCCACCACAACCCACACCCAAGCCCAAATGCAGACTAACATCACCAACATACAATCCACCCTTCAAACATTGACAAACCCACCCATCTCTACACAACCCCCTTCCACCTTTGACTCCACAGTGCCACCAAACCTCACCCCAATTGACTTAACTACACCCTTAACCCTCCAAGACACCATACCCCACCACTCATATTACCTCTACCACAATTTACCAACACTTCTACCCAAACAGACCCCATTCCTTTCCCATTCACCTTTCCCATTCAACCCCACATATTTGTCACCCCACCACTTCCATTTTGACCCTTCACCATTCCATTTTTCCCTTACCCAGAACCATCCACCAACACTGACCATCCTTCATTTACTTTTCCACCCATGCCTTCCATTCCACCCCTTATCCTACCCCCTCCTCACTTCACTGACCATTCAACACAGACTGCCCCAGCAACTTCTACCCCTCCTCTAGACTTCATCACTACATCCCCCACTTTACGCCCTAGGATCAATCACCTGCTACTTCGTCCACTCCATTTCTACCAATCTTACCCAGACACTCCTATTACACCCCTCCCTACTTCACCCTCCTCCATGCCATGAGGGATAATGCCTATATCAAGAGGGATGTCCTGAGGGGCATGGCCCAACTTCGACAAGCCATTGAGTACCCCTTACTGCAAAAATTGAGTGACCTCAAGCTTGCTCACAGGAAGAAGCTGCGTGATGTTTCAAAGGGGTGGGAGTTAATTTTGGAGACCCTCAATGCAACGAAGGCTGCTGCTACTTATTATAAATTGAATGCGGAAAGGGCAATGCCGAGTTGGTGCAGAAGAGAGCCCAGATGTTCTAAAAGAGACTGCACAATACCGAGGAGATCCACCGGCTCACTAAGGGGTTTTCTGATGCCAACCTCCTTTATGCTGAAAAGCAGATAGAAATTTTGCAAAAAAGGGTGGCATCGCTGTCAGGCTAACCAATTGAGCCCACCCCTCTCGCCACAGCACCCCCTGAGGCCCCATCCTCTTCCCCCCACCCAGGGCCATCTTCTTCCACTCCCCCTACCCCTGCACCTACACAACCTGTTCCCCCACCTCCTACAGCCCCATCTCCAGTACCTCCTCCTACTCCTCCTGCTCCCCCTGTTCCATCTCCTGCCCCAAAAAAAAAATGGATTCCTTCCAAGAAACCTCCCACCTCTAAAAGAGCCACTACAGCCCAAAAAGGAAAAAGGCCAGCCCCTCCATCCCCACCTCCAAAGGTCACCAGAGCTTCTGCTCAGGATGATCCCCATGGTCGCCTACTTTCCAAAGAGAACACAGACAGGCTGCTGCTGCCCTTGGATTGGATCCCACTGCGCTTTTTCCTTCTGACTCAGACTCTGATTCTGCCCCACCTATGGATCCCAGTGCTACGAATCCTGCTGCTGCTCCTTCATCAGGCCCTGCTAAACAAACGTATCCTCAGCGAAGGAAGGTAACTGTCAAGAGGACTACTCACCCATCTGCCTCTTTGAAAATTGGAAAAGCCAAATCTGCCCAGTCTGAGGAGGTACCACAAATGAGCCAGCCAGTGAAGGGGAAGAGCCTCGCCATTCATGAAGAATGTAACAAGACAAGTCTTCTGGCTCCCCCTCGCTTGAAAAGGAAAGTCCTCTCGCCTCAAAAGTGTGAATAAGATAAATCCCCTGTTGTCCCTCCTGAGCCAGCACAAGCCCAATCCCCTCTTATCCCCCCTCCGACTCAACAAGGGCAAGCCTCCAAAGGGACGAGCTCAAAAGGTAAAAGCCCCAAAGGAAAATCTCCCACCAAACCCCCCGAGCCACCCTCCGACAAAGCTTCCGCCATTCCTCCTGAGCCAAAGACCAGAAAAATGAGGGTCCGGACACCAACAATACCCAAAACGGTGGCCCAAAGGAAGGAAGAGAGGGAACGAAAGAAAAAAGAGGAAGAAGCTTACCTTCAAGAGCATGCCAAGAAGATGGGTTGGGACAAGTTTTAATCCAGACTCTGATTAGATTGTACCTAGGATTTTTTCTATTTCTGCAATCTTTTGATTCTGTTTTCTTTTAGTTTTTACATTTTTCATTTTTAATAGATTTTCTTCTTTTGTCATTTCTATTTTGCTTTGTTTGTTGTGTGTTTTGCTCCATGTTCTTTCCCTTCCTGTTTGCAAATAATGAATCTGCTGCACACACCTTTGACTCAAGGCGATGAACCTCCTCATAGGTTTGGGGGTGTGGCAGGCAGACCCTGCCCATGGAATAGTTAACCTAAGTGCAGCAGAGCCATCTGAGTAATATGGAAATGGATCTATGTTCACTTAAGAATCATGACAAATAAGAAAGAAATTTAAAATTTTTGCAAACTTTAGACATTATAAACTTTTAATATTTCACATTTCCATGATGATAGCACCAAGGAAACTCACTTGTATCAGCACTAAGTGAATCATTAGAGAGAGAAAAAGGTGAGGACATACTTAAAAGTTCAAAGGAAGACCATAACCAGTGAGAATTGGGCCTATAAAATTTTTTTCCATCCTTTGAGGAGTAACTAAGGCAATTTCTTCTAGTTCTAAGGACTGGCTGAGTCACTGTGCTCACTAGAAGTTAGGCAACTCTAAGTTGAAACAACTGGCAGTACTCATGAGACTTAGGAAAGGATCAAGGCCTTCCCTTGGACAGTTTGAGCCTAAAAAGACCAACCCTAAAGCAACTGCCCTTGTCCATACCCCCTTTGAGCTTTAAATCCTAAATTTCTTCAATATGCACCCAAGTACTTGTACCTGAACCTATGAACCTGATTCAGCCTACCCTCACTCTGAGAATTCAGAAGGTAAAGGAGAAAGAGCTGAAGATGGAATAGCTATGGTCAACATTAAGTGAATGGAGAAGAAATACCTCAAATCTGGTAGTATGGTAACTGAGAACATGGTGGCATTTCAGAAAAGCAAAAACGAAAATAAAAAGAAGAAAATTCCATCAAAAAGAAACAAAAACAATAATGAAGAGGAGCAAGAGAGGAGTCAAAGAAGAACTTTCTTTTGGAAAATCGAAATCAAGAAGAGAAACTGATCACTTCAAATCTGAAAATCTCAAAGAAGAAGAAAGGAGCTGAATTCAAGAAGGTGAAGTCATGAACCACCTCCTTCACTTACTGATTTCTCAATTTTGAACCCCTTTTCAATCTTCCATTCTTTTAACCCCACTCCATAAGCCACATTCCAGCCCAGTTAAAAGCCCTTATGATCCAAAGTTGAGTGAGCTGTCATGTGGAGATAAAGAGTTATCCAATCTATGGTGAGGATGTGTCAATGATGTCAGCACCTAAGAGCTATGCCTATGCTCATGCTTATAGACCCATTTGGGGGATGTAATTGCTCTTGAGCCTGAGAGAAAATGAACCCCTCAACAAGACCCTTATGAGAGTATGCCCTGGAAAGTTTTTGGGTCTGAATTTGAATGCATTATGTATGGCCTATAACCTTATTTTTAATCTGATGATGAGCTCAGTGCTGGCACACACTTGTGCAGTTTTCTGTGGTTGTACACTGATTGGAAATGTTGTGCCTTCATGAGAAGTTTATGCTATTTAAATTACTGTGCAACCAATGGATTAAATTTCTTTTATGTTTACTGATTCAAGAGTAAACTAAGTTTGCTCCTTGACTGCTCACTTGATGATATTGCATGTTTATTAACTGTTTCATTGAGAAGTTTGTGGGTGTCTTCACTGAAAACCCTCAGGAGACTTCACTCCTCCACTAGGGATCACCTAGGGGTTTAAATGGCTTGGTACATATGCTAAATGTATCCGTGTTCCCTACGAAAATGGCATTTAATTTTTGTAGTAGATTTAATGTAGCTTTGCTAAGGGACTAGCAAAGATTAGGTTTGGGGGTGTGTTAAGACATGAAAAGTACCACTTTTCACCCCTTAACTTAACCTTTGATTAGACCCTTAGCCATATAATAAGTTCTTTGTAAGTGTTTTATGTAGGTAATAATCAGCAGTAAAACAAGGTCAGGAATCCTGCTAAGGAGCCTGTTTTGGCACCAGAAGTTCCTCAGAAGGATGGACTCTGAATCCAGACCTGGAATGAACCTCGCGCAGCCCAATTGAGCTTCCCAAGACTTTATAATAACTATTCGCGTAGATCTCGCGAAGCTAAAGAGTAGAACACATCACGCAGTCTCGCACAGTTCAAAGCAGACCTCTCTCAACCTCGCGCAGTTCGCTCAAAACGGCTGAGGGGAGAGAGCTTCAGAAGACTCCTCGCACAGCTGTCGCGCAGTGGCCGCGAGATGCAATTATCAGAAGAGAACTCCTCGCGTAGTTCTCACGCCATTCAAGAAGAAAGCATCCTCGCAAAGACGAAGCCATCCTCGCGAAGATCAATCAATACATGAAACCTCGAGCAGTTCAGAACTCATTAAATCCTCGAGAGGAAACTCGCGAAGTTCATTGAAGAGAAGTGCTCACGAAGTTCTCGTGCTATTCAAATCTGTCCTCACGAAGATCAACCTAGCGATCGCGCAGCTACCTCGCGACTGCTTGAACTCCAACCCTACGACATCTGAGGCTTTGATGTCTACTCAACCTCGTGACTGCTTGAAGAGCAAACCAAGGCAACCTCGTGACGGTTGAAGCTTCAATATCAAATCATCCTCGCAAAGAGCAACAGCTACCATGCGACAAGTCTGGGAAACAAGGGGCTACCTAGCGAAGCTCTGAACTTCAACTTCCATCTCTTCATCAGAGGACCTTCTAGGAATTTCCAGCGATTAGGGCACGCACTCCCATGCTGAAATCTCTATGCACGTGTCCCAAGGCATCCAAGGATCACTATTCGATCATGTGGCATCGTTAAAATTAGGGTTTTCTTACCCTAATGCGCCGCCACACCACTGCTATAAAAACCCATACTTAGCTTAGGTTTAGACATCCTGGAATAGCTGGGAACACATCTCAATTCTTGGAGATTTGATCTAAGATCATTTTTCTTTTCTTTTTATAGCTGTAAGTAGTTTTCTTTTTCTTTTTCCTTCTCTCCATAGTCCGACCAAAGACTTGGTCTGTCTGTCTTATGCTTTTTGAACTAGATCAATGGAAGTTTTGTAATAGGATTTGTACTCTGTGGGATTTGTATTTGAATGTGAGATGCTCTGTGCAAGGCTGCTGCCTTGTGATCTGCCATTGCTTTGGCTGTGATTCAAAGCAATGGAGGACTGATTCTAAGGGCCACTCAGATCCAAGTGACTTGTGTGTCCGGGCTATCATGGTCATATACAGCCTTTGCCCCACCACAGGATCCACTAGATCTGAAATCCCCATGGGCGCTTGAGCTGGTAGCCTTGTGACCATGGTGGTGGCAGCGATATTCTTGTTTTGTCTTGGGCTCCATGAGGAGAATAGCCTCTGGGATAATTTGTGACCATTCAAGTGGACAGGTTATAGCCTTAGGGTGATTCTAATCCATCGATCCAAGATGGATCTTTCTTCTTTACACCTGAGCTTGTAGAAGCCTGGTGGGAGATTGTACAGAGGCAGACTCCCCTATATTTGTATAGATCCGCTATCAGATGTTAGATCTAATTTGGTTATAGAGATTGTAGGCTTGTGACTGGACCATTGTAGCCTCACTCAAGCAATGGTCAGCTAGATCGAAGGTTGTACTCAATCTCTTGTTGGTTTTATGTGTCTGGGCTATCATGGTCCTATACAGCCTTAGCCCCACACATAGAGCTTTAGAGGTTGAGGTTCCCTATGGATTCTTGAGCTAGTTGCCTGGATGAAATAGTGCCTACAATGATTAACTTATTTTGACCCATCCCTGGATTGTGGTTCCCCTATGGGATAGTCTGTGACCATTTGAGTGGACAGGTTATAACCTTAAGGGATTGAATCATGGTAGAGAGATGGGTTGGATCCTTTCTCCTCAGTGATGATAACGTAGCCATTGGACAGGATTGCTATAACATCAAATCTGAATCTGAGTTACAAAGCTCCTCTGATCTAGGCTCAATAACATACTTCTCACCCTTTTATATTTATTTTCCACACTCCATCCATCCTCTCAACCCTTTCTGTAGTTTAGACATTAGGTTACCTTAGAATACCTAGAATAAGTGACCTTAAACTCCCCTCCTTTTTAGGACTGCCAGATCTGTAGTCAGATCTGGAGGGACTACTAGAGATGTCTCCCTTGGAGCTGTAGATCACCTTTACCTGTGGGACAAACTCTTACTTATCAAAACTTGCGACAATGGACCCTGTATCTTGCAGGTCTAGGATTTCTTAGTTGTGTTGATTCCATCCCCCGTTTTATCTTGATTTTAAATTTCTTTTACCACAACCAATAAAGCAAGCACACTCTCAGAAATCTGCCAATATTGGCTCCTCCCCCAAACCTGTGATGTTGAAGGTGGTGCAGAGTCTTAAGAATTCATCAATGTGCTTATAAGGATCCTCTTTGGTCAGGCCATGAAATGAGGGTAGCATATGGATTATGGAAGACTTTATCTTATAATTTCCTTGAGCAACTGGGAACTGAATGCAAAAGGGGGAATTGTAAACCCCTGGTGAATTAAATTCCTTGAGAGTTCTAGGCTACTGTTGCTCACCCATTTCGGGAAATTCAACTGCAACAGATGTGAGTGGAGTTTGTCTAGATCTGAGAAGTGTTTAAACCTCTAGATTAAAAGGGACAATATGAGGTTGGAGAGTTCTTCTCCCAAACATACACTACTCAAGATATAATGCAGAGCAAATCTTCAAACACAACAAGCACGAACAAAAATAAATGATTGTTGAATCTAAAAATTAACAGATCTGATAAATAAAGGGGAGCAAAGGGATGCAAACTCAAGAGCAGCTTCCAGCACAATGCTCCTCTTTCGCAACAGCTTTAGATCTGATGAAATACAAATAGAATTTTGGAAAACAACGAAACTTATAAACAGAGTTAGTGAAAAATCAAATAACTATCACAGATCTATGCTCTAACTAAATCAAACTTAGATCTACCAATTTTAAAAATACATCATCGGAAAGGCACCAAAAACTTGTTGGGGTATTTTGGTGTGCTGATTTATTGTATAATGATGAATACAAAATAAAATCAGAGTAAAACAGAGGATGAATTGAGCACAACAAAAATATCCTAGACCTGTAAGATACAGGGTCCATTGTAGTAAGCTTTAAAAGAATAAGTAAGTAAGGGAATGTCCACAGGGAGGTGAGTTCAAAATATGGTAAATCTCCAGATCTGTAAGAGATCTGGCACCCTAACTAATGCTAAGTCAGCTAAAAGTCAGGGGAGAGTTTAAAACGGGTTGTCACTTAAGCTAAACTATAAATAAAATGCAACTAACTGAGATCGAGTCCAAAGATATAGATCTTGTAGATGGAAGGGTTTAAAAATAGAAAATGGAGAAGAGCAGCTTGGAGATTGGTCTTACTGCAATCAGGTTGAGGTGGTCATGTTACAGGGGTTCAGAGCACACAAATCCCTCAGCTGGCTACAAGCACAGCTGCAGGGTAGAAGATTCCACTCTAAACCAAAGGATTTAACTGATCTTAAGGCTATGGTCTATCCACTTCAATGGTCACAAACCATCCTATAGACTTCATCTGATCCAAAGGTTTATGGTAGAAGAATCCAATTGAAACCAAATATTGGACTACTCTTAAGGCTATGATCTGTCCACTTTAATGGTCACAGGTCATCCTAGGGAATTCCTCCAAACCAAAGGTTTCAACTAGAGCATTAAAACCACTACAGATGCTATAATTTCTAGGTCACAGACATAAGAAATTACAGGGATATCAGATCTAGGGAGATCGGATGGTATCTAAGAGGTCTACCAGTTAAGTGCGTGAGCTGATCAACAGACTCCTCTACACAAATCCGACCAAGCACCAAATGAAACCAAAAAAACTATAGATCCAATTAAAGCAATAAAAACAACATTTATATTGCAATAAAAACTCGCTCTACAATGAAATGCTCTCAGATCTATAGTCTTTGTAGCAATTAACCCACAACAACACTCTCAACCTTACCCAATTACAGATCTAACCTCTCTCCTCACTGCTCCTAGGGAATTAGCCAACCATAGTTGAGCTAAAAGAGGGAAAATAGAATTCGCTGCAAGCCCTGATCTCCAAAATTTGATCTAAATCTCGATCTCCCCTAATTGCAATTGGGGATCTCAATATATAACTTTCTCTCTTATTTTTCCCACCAATATTCTCTTCTAGAAGGTCCTCAGAGTTTGCTAGAGTTCTGTTAGAGCACGTGGGTTGGTTAGGGTTTCCTAGGGCATCTTTTGGATCATTGTGCCAGTCACCAATGTGCCTCGGTTTGCATGCAGCAGGTCACCAAGTTGTAGTGTGTGCATAGCGAATTTTCTGAGAAGTTCTTCACACGATTTCGATAGGTTTAGGAAGCTTTCGACATGTTCAAGTGGAGCTTTGTGGCCCCTTTCGATAGGTTCTCAGGTCTCTTTGATAGGTTCCGATAGGATGATTCTTCTCTTAATGCTTCAGCATTCTCAGCCCTTTTCCTATAGCATTCGACAGGTTGGAGAAGCTTTTCAACAGGTTGGAGGACCATTTCGATAGGTCAAGTTCTGCATGCCATCATTCCGATAGGTTTGCTCTTACTCCTATCGAAAGGCTCAAGCACCCTTCGATAGGTTCTGTTTCAGCGTCTCCATCTCGATAGGTCTAGGCCACCATCCAACAGGTTCAGGAAACCATTCGATAGGTTCCCCTTTCACCTCAGGCAGGCTTTGGATAGGATGGTTTCTTCCTTTAGTTCAGCTGTTCGATAGGTTCTTGGATCCTATCGAACTCCTCAATCCACACGAATCCATCCTTTCTCTGCCTTCAGATCCTATCGAAACCTTTCCAACTGCACGAATTCCTCCCTTTTTAGCTCTTAGCTCCTATCGAAGTCTTTGGATAACCTCTCAATAGGATGTTTTTAGCCTATTTTCACTTCCTTTGCCTTGCCTTGCTGTTGCCACGCGTCCCAAGGGCCAAATGGTGTGCAGCCCTTTCGTGTGCTATTATTGGGTCAGTACTGTGCTGAGAGATAAACTTCCTTATGTGGCATTCTTGAGTGGTTTCCTGCATTTTTCCTATCTTATATTGCTATCTACAAAACAGACTCAACAGAGTTTTATTAATGTGCGCACAGGTCCTGCAAAGGTTAGGTTAAGGGGTGAAAACAGGCATTTTTCACAACTTAACAATCAGTAATACCCCTATAATTCTCAACCAATATATGCCGCAAATTATTTTTTTGAACAATCACCTATTACTGATGAAGATGCCACTATTGTTCAGATTCTCCGAGATCTGCAACAACATGCGAATCAGCGTTTTAGGGAATTATCTCAACTTTCCCAAATTTCCCAAGATTTATACTCTTGCTCTCAGACTATTGCAAATCTAGGAACTAAAATTGAACTGATTGCTATACAATGGGAGGAAACAGGGAATAATGAAGGATCTTCACTACCAGCGATCAACTTAGGGGGGAATTTGAGTGATGAAATGGTAAACAACCCTACACCCCATGCCCAAGCTGTTCAAACTTTACGAAGTGGTAAGGTTGTAGATAGCAAAGTAGATATGCCTAAACCAATAGACAACCCTGAACCTCAGAAAAAGGAAAACAAAGTTATACAGGAAACCTCACCGCCAAAAAACACAAAAAAAATTAGAAAATAAAAAATTAAGGATAATGGTATACCCATATCTGCGACCGAAGTTCCCTACGTACCAAAGTTACCATTCCCTAATGCCTTTGGTACACCATCACCTTTTAACAAAAATCCACAAAAACTAGAGGAGGTCACAGAAATCTTCAAGGAAGTGAAGATTATTCTACCTTTATTAGAGGCAATTAAACAAGGCCCTGCCCATGCACAATTCTTGAAAGAGATATGCACACAAAACGAAAACAACGAAACAACGTCTCGCAAAAAGTTTTCTTAATCGAGCAAGAAAGCTCAGTCTTACAAAGCTAGGACCCCTCCTAAGCTCAAAGATTCGAGGATCCCTACAATCCCCTGTATCATAGGAAACCATGCTATAAACAAAGCACTCCTAGATTTGGGAGCAAGAGTAAATTTGCTACCATACTCTGTCTATGAAAAACTAGGACTAGGAGAAATTAGGACTACTTCGGTAACTCTTCAGTTAGCTGACAGATCAGAAAGAAGACCAGTAGGAGTAATTAAAGATGTAATGGTTTGAGTCGATAAATTTGTTTTTCCTGTCGACTTCCTAGTGTTGGACATGGAACCAAATTTGAAATCCCTAATACAAATTCCCATTATACTCGGTAGACCATTCGTGGCTATAGCCAACGCATATATTAACTGCAAGACCGGGGTAATGGAAGTTTCTTTTGGAGATATGCGATTCTAGTTGAATATTTTTTCGGCAGCCAACCAGATGGCCTCAATCGATGACAAGGAATACTTCCGCATTGATGAAATAGAAGAACTGATAGAAGAAGCATTGCCTCTCGCCTTATCTAAAGAAATGCTACAAGCCTCATCATGGTATACGAATTCAGAAGAATCAGACTTTCAAATAAAAGAAGTAGCCTCTGTGTTGAACACATCTGCCTGTGAACTCCAGTGCAAAATATGGAAACCATGGATAGAAACTTTGCCTACTACTTCCAATGAATCCTTACAATTGTCCATCGAAAAAGCGCCATCCTTAGACCTGAAATTACTTCCCAACACCCTTAAGTACGCTTTCCTTTGACCTGAAATTACTTCCCAACACCCTTAAGTATGCTTTGCTTGGACCTAATGAAACTCTACCAATAATCATTTCATCTACTCTCAGCAGGGAACAGGAGAATAAGTTGCCAGTCATACTAAAGAAATTTAAACGTGCAATCTGGTGGACCGTAGCTGACCTCAAAGGGCTTGATCTGTCAATTTGTATGCACCGAATTCATTTGGAGGATAATGCCAAAACCTCATGAGAAAGTCAGCGACAGTTGAATCCAAACATGAGGGAGGTAGTACAAAAGGAGATCATAAAGCTATTAGATGCAGGTATTATCTATCCACTTTTTGATAGCCAATGGGTAAGCCCCATTCAAGTAGTTCCAAAGAAATATGAGATTACAGTGAAAGAAAATGCATCCGATGAACTAGTTCCATTACGTGAAACCACGGGGTGGCGTGTATGTATTGACTATCGGAAGCTTAACTCCTTGACACACAAGGATCATTTTCCATTACCCTTCATTGACCAAATACTGGAAAAACTTACAGGTCAATAATATTTCTGCTTTCTAGATGGATATTAAGGGTACAATCAAGTACCAGTGTATCCGGAGGACCAGGAAAAGACCACCTTCATGTATCCTTTTAGAACGTTTGCTTACCGACTCATGGCCTTCGGGCTGTGGGATGCACCAGCAACCTTCCAAAGATGCAGGATGGCTATCTTTTCTGACATGATAGATAGGTTTCTAGAAGTATTTATGGATGATTTTTCAGTATTTGGGCTGGGAGAAGAGCCACTTTGTGGCTATCTTCGATTCTTGCCTTGATCACCTGGCCCTTGTTCTAAAAAGATGTGAAGAAACCAACCTGGTGTTGAGCTGGGAGAAGAGCCACTTTATGGTTCAAGAAGGCATTGTTTTAGGACATATCGTCTCCAAAAGAGGAATAGAAGTTGATAGGGCTAAAATTGATGTAATAGCTAATCTATGTCCACTTACCTTGGTGTGGTAGATTTGATCTTTCCTTGGCCATGCCGGCTTCTACCGCCGCTTTATTGAAGATTTTTCAAAAAACTCGAGACCCTTATACCACCTATTAGCTAATGATGTACTGTTCAATTTTGATGATGCCTTTCTTAATGAGTTCAATAAGCTTAAAGCCCTTCTCTCGTCCTCACCAATCATACAATCCCCTGATTATTCCCTACCTTTTGAAATAATGTGCGATGCATCCAACTATGCAATAGGCGCCGTCATAGGACAACGGAAACATAAGATTCCCCATGTAGTTTATTATGCGAGTCGTACTGTAATTGAAGCACAAGTTAACTACACAACTACTGAGAAGGAACTTCTCGCTGCCGTATTTGTATTAGACAAATTTTGACCATATCTATTGGGATCTAAAACTATAATTTTTTCGGATCACTCCGCACTCAAATATTTATTGGCAAAAAAGGATTGCAAACCTAGACTAATCCGATGGAACCTACTTTTGCAGGAATTTGACTTTGAAATAAAGGACAAGAAGGGAGTTGAAAATGTAGTGGCGAATCATCTGTCCAGACTCGAGATACCTCAGACCATCAGTGAAGAACCTCTCCATGACACCTTTCATGACGAGCAGCTTTTTGCCATACACGTAACAGTTCCATGGTATGACAATATTGTAAATTATTTGGCAATAGGTAAGATCCCCCCAAACTGGTCTAATCAAGATAAATATTTTTTTTTGTTATATATTATATTTGGGAGGACCCAGACCTATTTAAAGTATGCTCAGACCAAATAATCTGAAAATGTGTGCCCGATAGTGGCACCCACAATTTCTTACAATTTTGTCACACATATGCTTGTGGGGGCCACTTTGGTGATAAGAAAATGGCTGCCAAGGTACTACAATTAGGATTTTATTGGCCATCATGAATCAGGGATGCTCAGCACTTCTGTTAGGCCTGCGATCGATGTTAGAAATCAGGTGCCATCTCCTGAAAGAATATGATGCCCTTTCATCCGATTTTGGTCACAGAACCCTTAAATGTATGGGGCATAGACTTTATGGGCCCATTCCCACCCTCATATGACTTTATTTATATACTTGTAGCCGTCGACTATGTATCCAAATGAGTTGAAGCATTAGTCACAAGGACTAATGATCATAAGGTGGTAGTCTCTTTTATCAAAGAAAACATATTTGCACGGTTTGGTACCCCACGGGCTATCATAAGTGATGGGGGCAATCATTTTTGCAACAGGTATTTCGAAAGTCTACTAAAGAAATTCGGGTTTACACATAAAATTGCAACCCCCTATCACCCTCAGACCAGTGGTCAGGTGGAAGTTTCTAACTGTGAAATAAAGAAAATTTTAGAAAGAACCGTTAGACCTGATTGAAAGGACTAGTCCCTAAGACTGCATGATGCTCTATGGGCATACAAAACAGCGTACAAAACTCCCATCGGTATGTCACCTTTTAGACTAGTATACGGTAAGGCTTGCCATTTACCTGTCGAGTTAGAGCATAGAGCTTTCTGGGCAATTAAGACACTTAATTTCGAACTACTTGCATTCGGAGAACAACAGAAGCTTGAACTTAATGAGTTAGAAGAAATTTGAAATGATGCTTATCAAAATGCTCGAATTTCTAAGGCAAAAACTAAAGCATTTCACGATAAAAATATTTTACAAAAGAGTTTTGAGCCAGGCCCACAAGCCTAGTTATACAATTAAAGGTTAAAGTTATTCCCTAGAAAATTACGAAGTCGTTGGGACGGACCCTATAGTATCATAGAAACATTCCTTGACAGGGCTGTCACTATTCAGGATCCTAAGGATAATCATACATTTAAGGTTAATGGAGAAAGACTAAAACTAATGGTAACCTTACAAGAAAAAGAAACAGTGGTTACAATGTCACTAAAGGACCTAGAGTATGTCTGATATACTCTTGGACGACTGTCACACTACTGACTCATCCGTAGTAAATTGATGTATAATACTAAGATTAGAAAACTTTGGAACTAAATACACAAGCATAGGCAATCGTACTAAATACGATTTCTTTAACAAAGCCATCTCTAGCATCTCATCGTAGTGATTACGATTGTCGAGATTTATTAACAAATTTTGGAAGAGCACGACCTTCAAACCAAAAGGCATTGCCCCAATTCACGCTACACGGACACGTCCTTCACCATTAATAAGAATACCAACTGGACGAATTCCTCAACACCTACGAATTTTTATTCATATAATTGGTTTTCTTTACATGTTGCTATAATTAGTTCATAGATGAAAATTTTATTTATTTATTACCGTCTTTCTTTTATTTTTGGTACTAACATTTAACATTTAACTTTATTAAACAGGAAGTATTTTTCTCCCAAGTTTGGGAGGAAAAATTTTTTATTTTTATTTTTGCAAATTATACACCCGGTTACCAACATAGCAGTAAAGTAATAGGTAACTTTTCCAGTATGTCCCCTATTTTGCACAATGAGGACATTGTCCTATTTAAGTTTGGGGGGGATACACCACCTTTGTATAGATTAGTTTAGTTTTCTTTTTCGTAGAAATTTTAAAATTTTATTTTATTATATTTTTTAAGTTTTTTAGATAAGTTAATCATTATATGCAAATTATGAAAAAAATCAAAATCTGAATTTCTTAGTAAACCATCACAATAGTAGTTTAAAAATCAAAATAAAAATAGTTACAATTCAAAGTAAATCATCTCTAGAACACTGTATCAGAAGAATGTTTGAAACTATACGATTGATCTGAACTATAAAATATTTTAGATTATAGTTTCAAAATCATATAACCAGTGAGCTATAGAGCCTATTCCTCTTTATTCTAAGAGAAAGAGAGACTATTTTTATTTATGCTTAATTTTTTTGGAACTGTCTATTAAATATATCAAACCAATAAGACATCTATATTAGTAAATCGTGAAAATGATCAAAGGCCATCTTTTTTTTAATCGGAGCCAAAAAGCCCAAAACCCTAGATTATTTTATCATTTGAACCCATATTGGAAGCCTAAAGACTAAATTTCTTTGTACCAAAATTTTATAAACCCTTAACCATATGTATTGTCCAAAACTTTCTATCCTTAACCCTTATAATTTCTGAGTTTAGAATATAAAAGAAGGGAAGAAAAGGGAGTGAAAGGAGTATGAGTTAATAGATAAGGGATTTGCTGAAAATTGTACAAACTGAAAAAAAAATATAAATATATGAAAATATGGGAAAAGGAAAGAAAAAGAATGAAAAATCGTAAAACACAATTTTGTGAAAAGAGAAGCAAAAAGCTTCCAAGCTGAAAAAGAAGAGAAAAATGTGATTTACAAAAAGAAAAAGAAATGGGAAGAAGTTATCCAAAATAAGGACACTTATTGAAGCTGAAAAATAGAAAAAGAAGAGAAGGAAGAGCTAAACTCTTGGAAATAATTTTGAATCTTATTTACCTTTTTCTTTGAAAACTTCTAAAAACTCCATACCCCATTATAATCCGAAGGAAAGACCTTTATGATTTACGATTTATAAAAATATGAGTCTAGTAGAGATATATAAAATAAATACTATCAATAAATAAACAAATTATATGAAAAGAATTGATTATCCTTTCTATGAGATCTATCTTTTTAGCTGATTATCCTTCAAATTTATCATGAACATATCATATTATGAAAACCCAAAATTTTGATTATTTTTTAAAGTAAGCCAATAAGTGAGGGTTTGGATGAAATTTTTTTTTAAAACCTGCAGTTTAGAAAAATCTATGATAAATAAACTTTTCACTTATATGCACACACTCCACGCGATACAAGAATTGAAATTATTGAGTTCTGATCAAGGATAATTGCTATGATGGGAAGCTAAGGATAAAAGATTTGAAATATTTTAAAATAATAAATATATAATAACTAAGTAAATAATTAGTAGTGTACAAAAATTAGTTTATATTTTAAATTTTTAGTTTTGAAAAATATTTTGAAAACTTTAAAAATATTTATAGTTTGTAGGTAACTTCACTGAAAACCTTCAGGAAACTACAACTCCTCTACTAGGGATCACCTAAGGGTTTAAAGGTTTGTTGCATCTGCTAAATGCAATCGTGCTCCCTACGAAAGTGGCATTTAAATTTAAAAATTTTAAAAATTTTATTTTTTCTTGTTTGCTAGGGACTAGCAAAACTTAAGTTTCGGGTGTGATTAGTCACATAATTTACCATTTTATCACCCTTAACTTAGTGATGCTAGGACTTAGTTTGCTACTAACGAGTTAGTGATGTGCAAATATTAAAAATAAGTAATAAATTAGAGCCTAAGTGTTAATCCTTATCAAAATGAACTCAAAAAGTAGTAAAAAGACGATTAAGCATTAAAGACGATTAAGTGTTAAAGACGATTCGCCAATAACAGGAAGGCTGAAAAATCATAATTCTTCAAAAGATAATTCTTCAGAAAGCGACAAAAGAAGAAAGTGATCGATCTAAAATAAGAAATTATTAGCTGAAAGCCTACTGAAAATATAAAATCATGAATTACGATTTTTCATAAGGAACAAGAAAGAAATCATTATTTATGATTTCCTAAAAATAGAAGCTTTCTACTACACACTGCTATTGCGGATCATGTGAGAGTTTAACACCGCCATATCCATAATTAGAAGACTCCTGCACTTAGAAGTCAGGTGAACCATGGATCTGAGAAGATAGATAAAAATCTAATTTGAAGGACTCTGCTGCTGCTCAATAAAGAACAATCTAGAAGCACATCAACTAAAGAAAGCAAGGAAAGATAAAATTAGTAATAAGAATTATATTAGGAATTTTTTGTTTTTAGTAGTTTCTTTTATTAGAACTAGATCTTTGTAAACCGACCCCTTATGATCTATAAATAAGAGAGATCGACATAGGAATAAGCATCGAAGAATTTCAACATCAATTGACGCCTGAGGTTAGATTTTCTTCCGATCAAAGTAGTGTAACAAAGTTAAAGTAGATTAGATATCAGAGGTTTCTCAAGAGAAATTGACGACTGTAATTGGGTGTTGAAGATTAGTGTAGATATCTATAATTTCTCAGGAGCAATTGACAACTGTAGCTGAGGGGTGAAGGATATAATTTACTTTTCTTTCTAGTTTAGATTTTATTTGCTTTATAAATATCTCCAAGTTTAAATTTGAATTGATGACTCAGGTTAGAATTTACAGATTACTTTAATGGTTTTTACTTTTCCATCTTCAGTTTTCTAGAGTTTGATTAATGTCCAAATTTTTGGTTGATTATTGATTAGATTAAATCTGTATTGATATGATCTTAGACTTGATTGACGACCAATACTAGGAGATTAGAAATATGGTGTAACGGTACTGTTTATTTTCATAAATATTCGAAACTAAAGATTAAGATTGACGACCTTAATTTGAAGAAGGAGGATAAGGATTTAATTGTATGCACTTTGGTTTAATAACCAATTCTTTTATTCGTATTTCTCCAGTAGATTAGATCTTAAAGATAAATAAAAGTTTTTAAGATAGGAATTTAGATAAAATATATAAACTAGGAATAAATTAGATAATGAACTTTCTCATGGGATCGATTCTATACTAGCTCTACAATTTCCATTGTACGCTTGCAATAGGTTAAGACTTGAATTTAATATAATTATAATACATAATAAACAACCGATCAGGTTTTTAGCGTCGCTGCCGGGGAAGCAGAATTTATCTAATTCTTTCAAGTTTTTATCTAATATTTTTATCCTTTTAGAAACTAACATTTATCTTTCTCTTTTTATATTTTTTTATATTTTTATTTTTCTTTGATCACTTCTTAAGCTTTTGCAGGTTTATTCGGAGTAACAGATCAGAACTTCAACACTCTCGCTGGCCACAAAGACTAGAGGCTCAGATTCGTTTCTCTCCCTGCTTTCAAAAATATATATACATATATATATATATATAAATATATAACCAATATTTTTTGTAAACATACAAGGCCATAATTACCCAGCGTGGCCAGGCTATCAGTCGACTTATGACCCCTAAGAGTACTCACCTACTCCTGAGCAACTCCTCGCTGCTCAATGGGGAAGTCCCGAGAACTTCTATAACCATCAGTGGGGAGACCATTACAATTTTCCACAAATGACCTAGCATGACTACTCCTATGCACATCAACAATACCCCTATAATTCTCAACCAATATATGTCGCAAATCATTTTTTTAAACAGTCACCTATTACGGACAAAGATGCCACTATTGTTCAGATTCTCCAAGATCTGTAGCAACATTCGCATCAACGTTCTAGAGAATTATCTCAACTTTTCTAAATTTCCCAAGATTTGTTATAATAACTCAAAATTTTTGAAAATGTGGAATCGTTGACCTTAACGAGAATGCGACCTTTTGACTGATTTGACCCAAGTTAAACATTTGTCCTATGTAATGTGGTCTTGAAACCTCACTGGTTATGGTTGGAGTATGCGCCAAACACATTGAAGACCAACCCGTACCCTGTGTGGAGTGTATACGTGTTTGTGCATGTTGCACATGAATTCGGGCCCAATTTTTGAACTTGCGCCCCTACCAAAATATACATGCTAATTAGGCAAACTATTTGGGCTGACTTTGGGCCTCAACTAGAACCTTTGAAGAAGTGGCAAATCCCCAAATTTTTGGGCCCATAGGTCATGATCAGGTGCGTGCCCATTAGGAAATGCGTCACCGCTTTGGATTTTTCAAATTGGATCATTTTGGGTTCGTTTGAGCCTTGTGTGAGTGTTGACACCCAAATTTGGCCCAAGGCCCGATCGACACATACTTCGAGAAAGGCGTACCCCCGAGCTTCTGAAAGTATTTTTCAAACTCTTAGGAATCATCTCAAAACCGTTAGGAATCATCCCGAACCCTTAGGAATCAACCATAGCCTTTCCAGACCTATTAGAACCCTTCTAAGGCACGATTCAAACCCCCCTGAACAGTGGTTAGAAAGAGGAGTGCAAAAGTTTTTGTAGATAGTTGTCCAACCTAAGGCATATACCATTAGAAAGTAGATATCCCCATCTTTCCAATAAACTAAGAATTTTCTAATTTAGAGTTATACATCAAAAGTTATGGTGAAATAAAGATCACAAATTTGTGTAGAAAATTATAAAATTCGACCCATAGAGCTAGTTTTGAATCCTCCTGAGCAGTGGTTAAAGAGAGCAATTCCAAAATTTATACAAACCTCTTTTGAAGTTGAGTTATATACCATTGGAAAGAGGACTTCCTCATCTTTCTAACGAGCCAAAAATTACCTCAATCAGAGTTATACATAAAAAGTTATGGCGAAATGAAGATTATAGATTTATGCAGAAATTTGCAAAACTGGGCTGGGCCCCCTGCAGGTCTTCAACTTCCAATAGTTTGGGCCAGGTTTTCCTTCAAAAAATAGCCAAAATTGATATTGGGGGTTTGACTTGTGGACCATCTCAAAGTCTGGGGTGTGTTTCTTTAGGACCCTAGTGACCCTATTAGCTTAGGTTATCTCCCTTTTGCCATTCAAGTCACCACCCTATCATCTACCATTAAACCCAAATCCCTCTTCTCCAAGCTCTAGAAAACCCTAAAAATCTTAGATTGCCCATTACTTAATTGCTAACCCTAGTTAGCTTTTAAGTACCCCCTAACCCTCTCTTTTTCTATAAATAAAGAGGCACCACCCCCCCCTTGCAATGGGCTTGAACAAATTTTAAAAGAGAGAAAAGGCTTTAGCTATTCCTCTCTTCCTCTTTTAGCATTTGTCCATTAAAATTTCAGCACCTTAGTTCATCCTTTAGACCTTATTTTTCACCATCAATCCTTGAGATCTAGCTAGAACTAGCCCCTAGCTTTCTTCTCTTATCTCTTTAGCTACCAAGCCTTAGAGATTCAAACCCATCCTTCAACCCATTTGCTATTGAAAGCTCATCCAAGACACATCAACGCGAAGGTCCACATCGATGCTACAAGGGTCCGAGAGCTCCGGCTCTCCCCTATATTCCTCTACCTTCTTTGCTTTTCCTCTATCCTAGAATTGAGCCATTACGCTGCTCAAATTTCGGTAAGCGGGAAGGGCTCAATAGGATCGGTGTGCCTTCGGACAAGGGGAAATGCCGCCCATTTTACTTCTTTTTTATATATATATATATATATTATATAAACTAGTTCCACATAGACCCAGCCATAGTAGAGACCACTTACGAGCGGGTTGATCGGGTGCCTAACACCTTCTCAATCGATAACCGAAGCTCCTACCTAAGAGCCTTTGGCGTAGACCGGATTCAGAGTCATATTTATGACACTTTGGTGCTTATAAAAATGATCTAGGTTTCTCAAGACACCAAAAGCTCTAGGTGGCGACTCTAAATATTTTATTTAGCGAGCATATTGTCGCGATGGGATCGTCAAAAAATCCCACGGTTGCACAGATGGCGACTTTGCGGGGGACTTGCTAGTAGAGCTTTTCCTTGAACTTGGCCTCTTTATTTTTTATTTTACTAATATTTTATTACTATTTTTTATTTTATTTTTACTCACCCCTCCGATTACGTCATTTTACTTACCCCTACTTTTACGTCATTTATGAGCCTTAGCCGATCGGCAGGCCTACTTGCATATAGTCTTTAATTTTCTTTACTTTTCTGACATTTTAAGTGCCTTAGCCGATTGGCTAGCCTACTTACGCTTTGCATTTAAATTCCTTTACTTTTACGTCATTTAAAGTGCCTTAGCCGATTGGCGAGCCTACTTGTACAATCATATCCTAACAGTGGACGCTGGCCCGTAGTGGCAGCATGGGATCATCACCCCCGATTTTTGGACTCAAGAAAACTTCCATAAAACTTTTTGAAAAAATAAATTAAAATTGAACCAAGAAATGGGACTTAATCAATTTTATTTTTTTACGGGCTAGATTTTTAAAGGGTTGGGTTATTAGGCACACATACAAACACCCGGGTCTTAGTATGGCGGCAACCCCTAGTGGTAATGATCTAGAAAAGTCTCAGCCCACCTAGTATCTGAGAAGGCGCTTAGGCCAGAAGTATATCGGGTAGGTCACCTATTCCTACAAGCTTAAAACCCTTTGGGGAGCGCGCTAGTAAGTTATACCGGACTCACATCCCTTATGTTCGGTGAGGAGAGAATCGATCCACTAAAAACAGTCAGTCCTCGGAAGCCTAGCTTCCAAAAAAAAAAACCAGTTTAGAGACTCATTTCGGGCTGAAGTGGCTACTGTCAAGAATTCTGGAAACCCAATTTTGCCTGGAGCAAGTATTAGTTGCACCAATACAACAATCCCCAAAAGTACACTGGCACAACTAATAGTTGCGCCAGCCTTATTCAGGGAATTAATGCTCTAGCGCATGTATTAGTTGCACCAGGTTGGTTTCAAGCAACAACAACCCGAATTTGAAGCTTTTCTCACCTCCCGAGTCCCCTGATTAGTGCCTTTAGTGCTTTTGTTTAGGCTCTGCCATCTTCAATACCCAATACGCCCTTGCCGGTCAAAAGAAGGTGACTTCTTTTTTACTCGTTTTGGGAGATTGAGTTGTTTGCATCGATTTATGTGCCTTCAATAGATCAAAGGACTTCCTTTGATTCTTCCGATGTGCTTCGGAATCATTGTCGCGGGTCCTATTTAGGGCACAAAAGCCACCCGAGAAAGGAACATTAAAGGCTTCGGAACCATTGTTTTCACTCATTAAAAAAAAAAAAAAAATCCAAAAAAAAGCTAAAATCAAAAATTAAAAATAGAGTCTTGATTGGTATTGGCACAACGACATCATGGTACCCTCCGTCATCCCGTAGGGGAAGGAGGAAGATTTACAGGCCCCATCCGAGGCACCCATACCCAACCCGATATCGAGAAATGTCGTGGATCGTGGATCCGACTTATGCCGATCCCAACTCATCCAAGCCACATTCTCCAACCCATTCCCATACCAAAGAGGCTTTAAATTCCGCCTCCCTCACCCATTCAAACCTCACCCTAACCGGCCCGTTTAGTGCCCCTATTTTCCCTTCCACCATTTCCCAAAATATCCAAAATTCGACTCCCCATTCCCCATCATTTTCCCAAGCCATACCCCCCATCCATGACCCTCTCCAACCCATCTCACCTCCCTTCCACACCCATTCAAAACCCATCCAACATACCCTATTTCTCATCTACCCAACTTTCAACATCCACATCCATGCCCCATTTTCCGTCTTCCCCGTATAGGCTCAATTCGCCCTCATTCACATATGTCACCTCCACCCTATCCAACCCCCCACAAATCTTCCCATCTACCCGAGTCATGCCCATTTTTACTGGGGCCATGCCCGATTTTTCCCAAACATTCACACCTACCCTTCATCATCCTCATATATTCCCAACCCATCCGCCTTTTCCAATGTCCCACCTCATTCCTCCAATCCACCCCATATCCCATCTCCTACCCTAGTCATGCCTGATTTTATCGAGATCATGCCCAATTTACCCTCCACATCCACCCCATCCATGCCCCTCCAAACCTCAAATAACCCGTCTCCATCCGATCTTCCTTCCATGGCCATGATGAAAGAAATGGTCTAAGTCTACAATAGGTGAAAGGCCTCCCAACACATCCCCTCTCATCCATACCACACACCCATGGATCCATCCCATACCCTATCAAGCCTCCATGCCCCACTCCCCCATGACTCTCATCAACCCCCCATCATCCACACCATTCAATCTCCCACTACCCACATCCCCCAAGGCCGAATGGCCCAAAACCCCATTCCCTACATGCCCCAAGGCCCCATGGCCTAAAGCCCCACAACCCATACCTATCAAGGGCCCATGGCCAAGACCCATCAAGGCCCAATGGGACAAACCCATCAAGGGCCCATGGCTTAGACTTACCAAGGGCCCATGGGCCAACCCACCAAGGGCCCATGGCCTAGACCCATCAAGGCCCAATGAGGCTGTAACATCCTCAAATTTTGGGCTTTAAATAGTGTCCTCAAGATGCGTGCCCGATTGGTCGTAGGTTTGACCGAGTGAGAGTTAACATGATGACTATGACTCGATTAGGTTGATGTTAATAAGCACGTGGATGTAGTGCTAAAGCTAAATTAGGGAGCACATACACCTATCTTTGGTGTATGTCCTTAACACCAAAACATAGGAAGGGTTAAGGGCTTAAACAATTAAAGAGAAGTTATTTATCTTGAAAGGTTGGTGTAGAGTTATGAAGAGAGAGAGTCTAGAGGAAAGGAGAGAGTAAATGCTAAGGAGAGTTAGTGTGGATTCGAATTGGAAGGCGTGCTCAAGCATTAACTCTGGATACGACGCCTAGAAGTTCGTTGGAGCCGGAGGTAGGAGCCCTAGCCTTTGAGCCAAACCATTCATTCAACCAAGGGTTGATTTGAGGTGAGTTTTTGTTAGATTTTAATGAGTATATTATTGTGCATTAGCTCTAGGATAGATTGGTTAAATGTCAAATTAAGAATATAGAAAAAGAATGGAAAATGGTAAGGAAGAAAGCTGGAAGAAATGCCTGCAAAGGGCTGAGTTTTTGACCAAATCCATTGATCGATTTGGAAAATCGATCAATCAATTTTGGCCTGGAAGTTAGCTGGGCAAAGATGCCCGAAACCGATTGATTGATTTTAAATCGATCAATCGATTTATGGATTTCGATTAATCGATTTTAAATTGATTAATCGTCAGAGCATTCCTAGTGGCTGGAAAATCAGAGCTTGGGAAAACTGATTGATCGATTTTAGAAATCGATCAATCGATTTTAGAATTTTGATTAATCGATTGGGGATCAATTAATCCATTTTTGGAATTCGATTGATCGATTTTGGAGATCGATCAATCGATTTGGACAGTTTTTGTTGTCTTTTATTTTGGACTTTCGGTTCTAGGAGGGTCTTGTACTTTCTTTTATACGTCTTTCTTGATGCTTTACTTATGCTATGATGTACCATTGGTTGTACAAGTGAGTGCAAGCATGGGAAATGCCTTGGACCTTGACGCTTGAGAATTAACGTGTGAGGTAGGGAACGCCTTGAAGATGTATTTTAATAGCAAGAACATGTATGTAGTGATATAGAAATGAATACTTATATATCAAAATTATGAATCTTAAGGGTGTTTGCGTGTGAACAATAAATAAGGAAATGAGTATGTGACATCCCCAGGGGATGTGAATATGATAAGGGCATCTGTGTGATGCATTGAGTTGGACATCCCAGGGATGTATGTGAAAATGTAAAGCAAAGTGAATGAGAATTGATAAGGCCTAATATAATATATTTAGCACAATCATATATTGAATAACTATATGTAGTGCACTTTTGATATTTAAGGTTTAGAGAATACCCCACCAATGTGGCGGGATACCCACGACTGACTCGGTAGAATATCCGTGACCGGTACGGCGGCCAATCCGTACACCTGTGCACATCCTAGGGATGTATGTATTTATTTATGTGACTTAAACCCCATCGCCTATTAGAAAGGGACCTGAGTAGTATTGAATGAATGAAAAAGGTCAGATTAGACGACAATGGAGGGTATTCCATCGAGCGCCTGATGCTATAGTAAATCGGGGAATATTTAAGTTATGATTTAAGTTTTTAGGCCAAATCATTGTCTTATATGAGCAAGTTGAGAATAAATGGACACATGTAAAGTAACAGTAACATCCAGTGTATCTTTTCAGTCATTTAATAAGTTTTTCTAGCTAATTCATTGATATATCATGCTGTTAAATATCATGGAATATATGTGAGAGATTAACTTATATATTCATTTAGTTGTTTCCCTATTGAGCTAGGATGTAGCTCACCCTTTAGACTATATGTCACAGGTTTTGTACTTACGGCTGCTGCTACTTCGGGAGGCGTAGATCCGGAAGATTTGGATTATGTGCCTGAGGAGGAGTTAGAGCCCCCTCTTGAGGACTTCTTTTAGAGGACCCCTGCATACTTTGATTTAGTTTTCAGAGAACACCGTACGGCTTGGTATGTCAAGCCCTTTTTGAGAAAATATAATTAAACAATGATACCTCTTTTGGCGAACCATCTAGGGTGACTGTTGTGACGTCACTGATGGTTCGGATGGGTTCTTTTGCTCATGCGTTGGCATGGGACTAGAACCATTATTTTGGGTTATTCATTCTGATGGTCATATATATAGAACTGGAGATTTAGTTCGATTTAGTTCTTATGCTTTACTTTATTTTATTGTTGCTTGGTTATACCAATATTTCGTACAGGCATATGGGGTATGGCCTTGAGGGTCGTGCTGATGGCATGCGTTTCAAGGAGCCAAAATTTAGGCTGTCACAGTTGGTATCAAAGCTGTTTCTTTTAGAATTTCTGACAATTCTTATTTTTGTCAGAGCATAGGGACTTCTACGAATGAAACTTTGGTTTCATGTACAGATCGTAATATCTTCTAGGGGAAGAGGCCGACCCAGGGGCGGTCATGATAGAAATTTATATAGTAGAGATGATTTCATCTCGGCTACGAATAGAGTACTAATGGGAAATAGAGGGGCTTCAGGAAGTAGTGGCCAAGAGAGCCAAGACCATGAAGAGAGCTGAGAAAGAGACCGTCAGGATAGAGATCAGAGGAAACAGGAAAGAGTAAGAAAAAGAAACGAAGAGAGAGAAGAGTGTTAGAGGATGATGCACACTATGGAAACCATGGAAGCCGCCATGGCTCAACAAGCAGCATCCTTGGCAGCTCATAATATCACTGAGCAGCATTAACCACCTTTACCTCCAGTAGGTCCTATGCAGCCAGTGCCCTCAGCATTTATAGAGTTTAGGAGGATGCGTCCTCCTATCTTTTCAGGGCAAGCTGAGCCAATGGATGCAGAGAATTGGCTGAGTGAGATGGAAAATGTTTTTAGCGTGCTTATATGCACGGAGGACAAGAGTGTCAGATGGGCAGCTTACATGCTTGATGAGGAGGCAGGCCCTTGGCGGAAGTTCTTTTCTAGGACTAGGGCTCAGGAGACCCCATGATTGCGCTGGATATGGGAGGAATTCGTGGAAGAATTCAACAAACAATACTTCCCTGAAGTGGTAAGAAATCAGATGGAAGTAAAGTTTTTACAACTTGAACAGGGAAGAATGACAGTTAGAGAGTACGGGGTTGAATTTATGCGGCTTACTCGCTTTGCCCCTGATTTTGTAGTCACGGATCTTATGAAAGCAAAATGACTACAACGCGGCTTAAGGCCGGACATCAGGGGGAGAGTAGCAGCGTTTGAGTTGAAGACCTATTGAGAGGTCATTGATCGGTGCTGAAATATGACTATATTTCATACCTTAAATCCTACACTTGGCCGTTCGATGAAAGTATTTGATGGTTGTTGTGAGGTTTTGATGATAACAGGTGTTTCTGACCTTTGGATCTTCCAAGTGCATAAAAGAAAGAAATTAAAGGCTACAAAAGAGCTATGGACAAAAAGGGTCCAAAGAAGCGCTGAAATCCGTGAAGGGAATCAAACTCCATCAAGAAGGGGAAGATATTGAAGTTGCCGCGAGGAACAAAGTGTAAATAAGCCTTCGCGCAGTTGGAAGAAATGGCCGTCGCGCGGTTCCCGCGCCACACACTTCAACCTAGCGACTACAGTCAACCTAGCGCCATTCAATTCAACCACGCGAAGAGCAGAAAACCAACCTAGCGACTGTTGCTGCTGAGGGCATATTGGAGATTTCACCAAAAAGGGCATTTATTTCCAACTAGTGTCAATCGATTGAGACATGAATTTCAATCGATTGAGACAAAAAGGCAAAAGTGTCTTAAAGGAGGTTAAATTCAAAGTTCAATCGATTGAGATCTAAGCCTCAATCGATTGAGGCAACTAGGGTTAGTTTGAATCGGCTATTATAAATAAGAGGCCCACGGTTTTGTAAAGAGAGAGCTTTTGGAGAGGAGTTTTTATTCTGAGAAAATTTGTGTAATAATTTGCCAAGAGAGACTTTTGTAGAGGGTTTTTTCTTAGAGTAATAAAATTGTGTTGAGATTTTCCGAGAACATATTTTATTTTACACCTTCTTTGCTCTTTACTTTGGGAATGGTTTTGAATGAAATTGAAGATCTTGCACCAAGGATGAGAGGCTAAAGGCTGTAGATCAAGGAGGATGCGATCCCCAGATAAGTACCCATATTTTATGTTTAATGCCATAGTTTGATAATTTCATCATCAAATCGTTTTTCTCAAAGTGTAGTGATCATGTTTTTATTGTTTTGATCTAAAATACCATGAGATACGCTATGCTTTTCACATGATTCATACATTAGGTGAGTCATTGTTTTTAGATAGGGTATGTCGGGTTAATGATCATGCTTACTTACTAGTCATGTTTCTCTTAGAATGATGGTGTGTTTGATGTTAATAAAATTGTGGGTTTAAAAATAGAAAAGGGTATAAATCTGGGGTAGCAAATTCCTTGATCTTGTTTTTAAAATTTGTTCTTAGATTTCTCATTATATAATTTTTAGATTAATTTATTTTCTTTCTTGCAATTAGAAAAGTGTTAATTTTTGGTAAAAATTAAATCTGCCCCTTGGTACTTCCTCGGGGATATTTTCTAAATCTCTAGGAAGAATTGATTAAAATTTCAGATTTCCCTGTGGGTTCGACACCCTTGTTCTTGCCTTACTAGAACAGATCTTGTACACTTGCAAGGGTTAATTTAAAATCGATCAAGTTTTCGGGAAATCGGTAAAATTTTGAGTAAATTCCGATTAGAGATTTTTTGTTTTTATAACAGTCAATCGATTGAGACTTGTTTCTCAATCGATTGAGGTTGTGTGTTTTTGGCAATAATTGTGCCTCAATCGATTGACTCAACTCTGTCAATCGATTGACAAACTTGAAAATTTAAAAAAAAAAAAAAAAAAAAAAAAATTTCTTTCCCTAATTTTCTTTCTTAGATTAGATTTTGTGATATTCTTTAGGAAGTTTAGGTTTTTAGAAGTTCTTAGTTTAGAAGTTTTTCTTTTTTTTTTTTATTATTTTCCACTTTTAGAAATTTTAGGATTTTCTAAAAATAGGTTATTCATTTTTTTTAGGAAGTTTATATTTTTAGGAAATTTATATTCTTAGTTTAGAAGTTTTTCTTTTTTTTTTTTTTTTTTTTTTTCTTACTTTGCTCTCTGTTCATAGCAGCATTCAATCGATTGAAGCTCCTTTCTCAATCGATTGATACTGAGCTACTTTCTGTGTGCTCTCTACTCTTTTCTCAATCGATTGACATTCCTATGTCAATCAATTGACAGAACTCTTGTGTGTTTTAATCTTTGAACCTCAATCGATTGAGAGAAGCCTCTCAATCGATTGACTGACAAAGTCTTTTTCTGATATTCTGTGTGCTTTCTGACTCTTGGAACCTCAATCGATTGAGAGAATCCCCTCAATCGATTGACTGACAAGTCATTTGTGTGAAATTTTATGTGCTTCTGTCAATCTATTGAGACCACTGTTTCAATCGATTGAGTCTGCTTGAGGACTTATTTTGGGTTCTTCAAACCTTTGATTGTGGGTGTGGTGTATGAGCTTTACTCGTTCTCATCACCCACATTTGCTACCGTTTAATCCGGAGATCGAACGATCTTTGCGAGACAATCGTAGAATCCAAAGGAATCAGTATCATCCTACTGATACCATGGCTGATCAAGAGCAAGAAATGAATGAAAACAACAACCAGAATGGCAACAATGTAAATAATGGAAATAATGGGAACAATAATTACTATGAGGGACCTAGAACACTTGAATACTATAATGATCCTGGTTTTTACGAGGATCAGGAGTGTATCATGCATGCTCCCATTCCAGGGAATCAATATGAATTCAAATCAGCGATGGTTCAAATGCTACCAATATTCCATGGTTTGGCAAGCGAAAATCCATACGTTCATCTGAACGAGTTCACTGGGGTATGCAAAATGTTCAGAGTCCACAATGTTACTGATGAGATAGCGAAGCTCCGGCTCTTTCCGTTCTCTTTAAGAGACAAGGCAAAAACTTGGTTCTATTCTTTAGAACCGCAATCTATTCAGAGTTGGGCCGAGCTACATCGCCGGGTTCCTCAAAAAGTATTTTTCCATGACTAAAGCCATAGAGATGCGCCAAAAGCTCCTCTTCTTTTCCCAACAACCTACAGAGACATCCCATGAATGGTGGGAACGTTTTAAGGAGTTGATCAGAAGTTGCCCTAACCATCACGTTCCAAGGTGGCAACAAGCCCAAAGTTTCTACAATGGGTGATTCACGAAGAAAGACGCATGGTTGATGCATCTTGCGATGGATCTTGTGCCACCGAAAAGGCCGATGAGTTGTGGGCATTGTTTGAGAAATTGTATCAAACCTCGATACAAAGTGAGACACTGGGCGAACCACTTTGGACTTAGCACCTAAATCTCATGTGTTGACCAAAGACAATTGTATGAGGTCAACAATAATAACTCGATCTATCAACCAAGGTTGATATGTCCAAACAGATGAACATGTTGTTAGCTGCAACCAAGCAAGCTAAAGTTCCTGTCACCCCCACTGTATGCTCAATTTGTGAACACCCAGGTCATATGGCTAATGAGTGCCCAACTACCTTGACATTCCTTCCTGATGAATCTACTCTTCCAGGCGTATAAATGTCACTCAATCTTATCTAAGGTAGAAGCGTGTACTCAAATACCTACAACCCAGTGGAAAAATCACCCCAACTTAGGATGGGGTGGATCAAACCAAACTGGTCAGGTCAACCAGCAATACCGGGCCAATCCTATGAGTGGACAACAAGCGGTTCCACAAAATTTTCAGCAAAATTTCCGTCCACAACAGAATTTTCAGCAGAATTCTAATTTTCACCAGAATTCTAACTTTCAGCAGAATGCTCCATATTCTCATCCAAATTCGATTTGGAAAATTAGAATTTCAATCAAATCTAATCAATCTCATACAAGCACTTCAAAGGATTCGACCGGAAGAAAAGTTGATGCTAAGATGCAATCTTTTCAAGATGATAATCGACCAAGTCACCAATTGGCAAATCAACCGAGTCGACGAGAGGAGGGTAAGCTTCCCAGCCAACCCATCAACAATCCTCGCGACCAAGCATCATCTGATGAAGGACCATTAAATAGTCAACAGTTGAAAGCTGTTACTGTGTTGAGAAGTGGACGGGAAGTTTATAATCAAGTGGAAATGCCTGTGGAAGCAGAGGACGCAAGTGAAGCAAACAAAGAGCAGGAAGCAGAGAAAGAGATAGAGTCAGCGAGAAGAGCGGAGAAAGAGAAAAGAAAAGAGAAAGAGGAAGAGAAAAGAAGAGAGAAGGGAAAAGAAAAGGTGATAGAGGATGAGTCTCCCTCAACTGTCCAACAAGGACAAGACGAAGATTCAGAAGGGGAACCCGCACCTTGTGTCCCAAAGGCACCATTTCCTCAATGCCTAACTCCTCCATCAAGAATGGGAAAGGGACCAACAAAAATGGAAGATATTTTCGAAACATTTAAGCAAGTAAAGATAAACCTTCCATTGCTTGAAACGATCAAGCAAGTGCCTGAGTATGCAAAGTTTTTCAAAGATTTATACTTTCTAAGAGAAAGGCACGTAATCATGTTTCGAGGAAAGTGTTCTTGACTAATCAAGTCAGTTCCATATTGCAATTGGAAACCCCACAAAAACTAAAAGACCCTAGAGTTCCTACTGTTCCATGTGTCATTGGTGGGCAACCAGTTGGGAAAGCGTTATTGGATTTGGGAGCCAGTGTTAATTTAATCCCATATTCATTGTACGAGAAACTCGGACTGGGTGAATTGAGACCCACAACGGTCACACTGCAACTGGCAGATAGATCAGAAAGACGCCCGAGGGGCGTTATTGAGGATGTCTTGGTTGGAATAGATAAGTTTGTCTTTCCAGTGGATTTTGTTGTTTTGGACATGGACACACCTGTTAAGTCACTTAATCAAGTCCCCATCATCCTTGGACGTCCGTTTCTATCGCCAACGCGTGCATTAATTGTCGCACGGGAGTCATGGCCATTTCTTATGGAAACATGAAGGTTCGATTGAATATGTTCCATGGGATGAACCAGATCCCAAACGAGGATGAGGTCGAATGTTTTTACATCGATCAGATAGATGAAGTGGTGGATGAGGCATTACCTTCAATGCTTACCAAAGAGGAATTTGAAAATGCTTTGTTGGCCATCTATGAAGAGAAAGGATCGGAAGAGAAGCAGTCCGACGAGATAGAGTCTAGCTCATCATGCGGATGATCACTTAGATGCAGTGTGCGAGATAGAATCATTACGTTGAGGTGAAGGAAGTGCTGCCACCATCACTTGAGCAGCCACCAATTGTGGAATTGAAACAATTGCCAGAGTCCCTTAAATATGCTTTTCTGGGACCTCGTGAAACACTTCCAGTAATAATCTCATCCACGTTGTCGGCAGAACAAGAAAAAGAGTTGTTGAAGGTGCTGAAAGAGCACAAGGAAGCTATCGGTTGGACTTTCACTGATCTCAAAGGGATTGACCCATCGGTATGCATAAAATACATTTGGAAGATGAGAGTAAACCTTCAAGGGAACCACAGAGGCGACTTAATCCAAACATGCAAGAAGTCGTTCTAAAAGAAGTCATTAAACTCCTTGATGCTGGAATCATCTATCCGATTTCTGATAGTGAATGGGTTAGTCCAGTCCAAATTGTTTCGAAAAAGTCCGGGATCACTGTGAAGGAAACTGCTGAAGGAGAATTGGTCCCCACTCGAGAAACTACTGGATGGCGTGTCTGCATTGACTATCGGAAATTAAACACCGCCACCAGAAAGGATCATTTTCCCCTTCCGTTCATTGATCAAATCCTTGAGAAGTTAGCTGGGCAAGAGTTTCGTTTTCTTGATGGGTATTAGGGATACAATCGGTGCTGTCTACCCAAGGTGATCAAGAAAAGACAACGCTCACATGCCCTTATGGTACGTTTGCATACCGCAGAGGATGCCATTCGCCTATGTAATGCCCCGTCCACATTTCAACGGTGTATGTTGGCCATATTTTCAGATATGATCGACAAATTCATTGAAGTATTCATGGACGACTTCTCGGTTTTTGGGAGAACCTTTGATTCTTGTTTGAATCATCTTTCACAAGTGCTGCAACGTTGTGTTGACTCCAAACTTGTTCTTAGCTGGGAGAAGAGCCATTTTATGATTAAACAAGGGATTGTTCTGGGGCACATTTGTTCCACAGAAAGGAATTGAGGTGGATAGAGCAAAAGTTGATCTAATTGCTAACTTGCCACCACCCAACAGTGTTCGACAAATTCGATCATTTTTGGGTCATGCAGGATTTTATAGAAGGTTCATTAAGATTTGCAAGGTGGCTAAACCATTGTGCACCTTGCTTGGCAAAGATGTTCCTTTGAATTTATCGAGAGAGCATGCAAGCATTTTTGAAATTGCGAGAGCTCTTATCCAATGCACCAATCATCCAGCCACCGGATTATTCTCTCCCATTCGAACTCATGTGTGATGCATCTGATTACGCAATTGGAGCTGTCCTAGGGCAGAGGGTGAATAAATTACCTCACGTAATTTATTATGCTAGCAAGTCATTAATTGATGCCCAACTCAATTACACCACCACCGAGAAAGAATTATTAGCTGTGGTGTATGCTCTGGACAAGTTTCGTTCCTATTTGCTTGGATCGAAAATAGTGGTCTTTTCAGACCATTCCGCTCTGAAATATCTTCTAGCAAAGAAGGATACTAAACCGAGATTAATCCGTTGGATCCTTCTGCTCCAAGAGTTCAATTTCGAGATTAAGGATAAGAAGGGGGTTGAGAACGTGGTGGCTGATCATTTGTCGAGAATTCTACCTGAAGAATCTGCAATACCTGAGACCATCCGTGACACGTTTCCGGATGAACATTTGATAGCAATTGATGTAGCTTGTGCAAAGGTTCCATGGTTTGCGAACATTGTGAATTATCTGGTTACTGGCAGAATCCCCACTGAGTGGGGTAAGAATGATAAGAATCTCTTTTTCTCCCAAATAAAATACTATTTTTGGGATGAACCATGTCTGTTCAAATTCTGCTCAGATCAGATCATCAGGAGATGTGTACCCGAAGAGGAGCAAATGAGCGTCCTACACTTGTGTCATGCTGGGGCCTGTGGCGGCCATTTCGGAGGACAGAAGACCGCCCAGAAAATCCTTCAAAGCGGATTCTACTGGCCTCCATCTTCGTGTGTTGCTCAATTTTGCAAGGAATGCCGCGATGTCATGACTTGGCAATATTTCAAAATGAAATATGATGCCCCTTAATCCAATTCTGATTGTTGAAATTTTTGATGTTTGGGGGATTGACTTTATGGGTCCTTTTCCCCCATCCTTTGGGTTTTCATATATTCTAGTGGCTGTTGATTATGTCTCGAAATGGATAGAAGCTGTGGCAACCCGATCGAATGATCATAAGGTTGTGGTCAAATTCCTCAGAGAAAATGTGTTTAACCGATTCGGGATTCCAAGAGCAATCATTAGCGATGGCGGTTCGCATTTTTGTAATAGCCATTTTGCCACCTTAATGAAGAAGTACGGCGTCACTCACAAAGTTGCTCGCACCATCCACAGAACTAAGCGGTCAGGTGGAAGTGTCTAATCGGGAAATTAAGCGAATTCTAGAAAAAACGGTCCGACCGGATAGAAAAGATTGGTCAAACCGGCTCTCAGAGGCTCTGTGGGCCTATCGGACCGCATTCAAGACTCCGATTGGAATGTCTCCGTTTCGAATTGTTTACGGGAAAGCGTGCCATCTTCCTGTCGAATTGGAGCATAAAGCATTCTGGGCGATAAAAAGATTTAATTCTGACATGCAAGCAGCCGGGTCGCATCGCCGATTGCAATTGAATGAATTGGAGGAATTACGCTACGAAGCGTATGAGAATTCGAAGATGTACAAGGAAAGGTACAAAAAGTTGCATGATGCGTCCCTTTCTCAAAAGAGTTTCACGTTGGCCAAAAAAGTTTGGTTATTCAATTCCAAGCTCCACGGAAAATTAAAATCTCGATGGGAAGGCCCATTTGTGTAGTGTCCATTAGTGTGCATGGTGCCATTGAAATTCGGAGCCTTGCTGACAATCGCATTTGTAAAGTTAATGGGCAAAGACTCAAACCAATGTTTGAGCCGGTCACCCAGTTTAAGATTGAGACGATGCACCTCCGTGATCCTGAGGAGTGATCAATGAAAGGTCGAGCTGTCGACATGTAAACTCAGCGCTTCCTGGGAGGCACCCCAGTGTGTTTTACTTATTTTTGTTTTCCTTTTTGTTTTTGTTAGTTCTAGAATTTAGTTTTTAGTTTAGTTTAGGTTATTTTTACTTTCCAAATACATATAGCCACATTACCTTCAATCTATTTTTGGTCATGTTCTAATTTGATGCATATATTCTCTGCACCTGATCTTTGTGTGAGGTACTTTTCAACAGGTTTGGGGGTGCCTACTTATTTCAAACAATGAGGACATTGTCATTCTTAGGTTTGGGGGTACGGTTATCTATCTTGTGTTATGTATTTACAAAAAAATAAAAATAAATAATAATTTTAACCATCATACATGATTTACTTTGCAGTAGTTTTCAAACTTTAGTTGATGATGCATGAGAATTTAATTTTGAGAATATTGATGGCATATTTTGATTACTTGTATCTAGGATAATGAAGCTTAATGTGATAATTTGTGGATGACTTTGAAATTCATGCTTAGAATTTGTGCACTTATACCAAGCTAAGATTTAGAAATCGATGAATTATTTTAAACGTTGGATCGTAGGTTCTTAGTGGAGACTAAACCTGGTGAGCTTTAGAGCTAATTTCCCGTCATTGATGAGTGAATACATAAACTCGGAGTTTTCTTTGAATACGAATTATTTTGCATAATCTCATACATTTTATTTTGGCTTGTGACTTTGCATGAAATCAAATTCATATTATTGTGTTAGAATGTACTGTATATCTACTCAAGACAAATAGGCAAGATTACCATCTTTTAAGGATATGATTGAAGGTCATCTTTGGCTCGTTTGTGCTTAAAATGTCCCACCTCATATAAATTTATCCTTCTAGTACCCCTTTGAGCCTATTGAAAAATTTACCTTTATACATTCTTTGATAAGCCACATTAACCTTTAACCCTTTACCATTTCTGAAAATTCAGCTTTACCCTTCTTATTTCTGAGACGTTGGGAACGAGGGATGAAAATGAGTGAAAAGAGAGTAAGTGGAGGGATACCGAGTTGTGGTGTTTACTGAGAGTGTATGGCAAAAATATAAAAAAAAAAAAAAAAAAAAAAAAAAAAAAAAGGGGGAGAAAAAGAGAAATTTGACAAAGAATGAAAAATGTGAGGTACCATTAAGAAAAGAAATTCAAAAGAAGAAGAAAGAGTGAGAAAAGAAAAATATTGAAAAAAAAATGGTGAGAAATTAGAAAAGAAAAAGAAGAGCAATAGAAAGAAAAAGTTAGTACCTTTTCGATTTCTAAAATTTTGAATCTAAATTTCCTTTCTTTCTTACCCTTTCCTGAGCCCCATTACAACCCTACAAAAGACCTTCATGATCTGATCTTGCATTGGTAACTGCCTTGTGGAGAGTAAATATGTGATACCTATGACACTTGATATGACATGCTTAGGATATTCAAGTATCTGTTCTTATGAGATCTGTTTTTTTTGTTCATTGATTACATCGTGTTTCATTTATCATGTGAGACCTTTTGATTTGTTTTGTATTGATCTCTCACATGTGTAGGAAAACTTACCCATCATCGGAGTGATTTTATTTCGAGAGTATACCTAAAGTGAGGATTGAGTTGAGACATGAGATCCGATGATTTTCCGTTTGGACTAGTTCTAAGATGGATGAATCTTAGTTTTGGTATGCACACACTTCACGTTTAAGCATGCATGAATGAGTTATCTAACAATTTGAGCATTAGATTAATTTGAATGGATACTAGCATGATTGACATGACATTGGTATTTAAGATTGATGATTCACATGTTGAACCAATTAATGATGTTTTTGTTTTTGAATGGTATATATGTTATAAACATGTTTTGAAAACTCAATTTTGCCGATGGTTTGGAAGTTTGTGGGTAACTTCACTGTAAACCCTCAGGAGACACAACTCCTCCACTAGGGATCACCTAGGGGTTTAAAGGCTTGTTGCACATGCTAAGTGCAATCGTGTTCCCTACGAAAGTGGCATTTAAATTTTAGGATGTTAGTTTTATTTTTATATTTATCATTCTCTTTGCTCGAGGACTAGCAAAGTGTAGGTTTGGGGGTGTGATCGGTGCTGAAATATGACTATATTTCATACCTTAAATCCTACACTTGGCCGTTCGATGAAAGTATTTGATGGTTGTTGTGAGGTTTTGATGATAACAGGTGTTTCTGACCTTTGGATCTTCCAAGTGTATAAAAGAAAGAAATTAAAGGCTACAAAAGAGCTATGGACAAAAAGGGTCCAAAGAAGCGCTGAAATCCGTGAAGGGAATCAAACTCCATCAAGAAGGGGAAGATATTGA
Source organism: Chloranthus sessilifolius (assembly GCA_021018995.1). NCBI lineage: Eukaryota > Viridiplantae > Streptophyta > Magnoliopsida > Chloranthales > Chloranthaceae > Chloranthus > Chloranthus sessilifolius. Next base: position 146,516,878 of record CM037584.1, on the reverse strand, counting down.
AGTTGCCGCGAGGAACAAAGTGTAAATAAGCCTTCGCGCAGTTGGAAGAAATGGTCGTCGCGCGATTCCCGCGCCACACACTTCAACCTAGCGACTACAGTCAACCTAGCGCCATTCAATTCAACCACGCGAAGAGCAGAAAACCAACCTAGCGACTGTTGCTGCTGAGGGCATATTGGAGATTTCACCAAAAAGGGCATTTATTTCCAACTAGTGTCAATCGATTGAGACATGAATTTCAATCGATTGAGACAAAAAGGCAAAAGTATCTTAAAGGAGGTTAAATTCAAAGTTCAATCGATTGAGATCTAAGCCTCAATCGATTGAGGTAATTATTCAAAGTTCAATCGATTGAGATCTAAGCCTCAATCGATTGAGGCAACTAGGGTAAGTTTGAATCGGCTATTATAAATAAGAGGCCCACGGTTTTGTAAAGAGAGAGCTTTTGGAGAGGAGTTTTTATTCTGAGAAAATTTGTGTAATAATTTGCCAAGAGAGACTTTTGTAGAGGGTTTTTTCTTAGAGTAATAAAATTGTGTTGAGATTTTCCGAGAACATATTTTATTTTACACCTTCTTTGCTCTTTACTTTGGGAATGGTTTTGAATGAAATTGAAGATCTTGCACCAAGGATGAGAGGCTAAAGGCTGTAGATCAAGGAGGATGCGATCCCCAGATAAGTACCCATATTTTATGTTTAATGCCATAGTTTGATAATTTCATCATCAAATCGTTTTTCTCAAAGTGTAGTGATCATGTTTTTATTGTTTTGATCTAAAATACCATGAGATACGCTATGCTTTTCACATGATTCATACCGCGATTAGGCTGAGTCATTGTTTTTAGATAGGGTATGTCGGGTTAATGATCATGCTTAATTACTAGTCATGTTTCTCTTAGAATGATGGTGTGTTTGATGTTAATAAAATTGTGGGTTTAAAAATAGAAAAGGGTATAAATCTGGGGTAGCAAATTCCTTGATCTTGTTTTTAAAATTTGTTCTTAGATTTCTCATTATATAATTTTTAGATTAATTTATTTTCTTTCTTGCAATTAGAAAAGTGTTAATTTTTGGTAAAAATTAAATCTGCCCCTTGGTACTTCCTCGGGGATATTTTCTAAATCTCTAGGAAGAATTGATTAAAATTTCAGATTTCCCTGTGGGTTCGACACCCTTGTTCTTGCCTTACTAGAACAGATCTTGTACACTTGCAAGGGTTAATTTAAAATCGATCAGTCATGAGCAAAGCCTTAGTGATAGAAGAGGATAATGAAGATAGATATTGAAGAAGGGATCAGTCAGGCAGAGGAAGAGCGGATTAGACTAAGGTTGGAAACTATGAGCTGGTGAACAAAAAGCCGAGATTCGTAGCACCTATGCAGAGACAACCGTTCCAAACGAGGCATTGCTCTACTAGACGATGCAGTTCATGTATCCCATTGATTACCAGCAGTGCATCGAGCGGCAACATGGACTCTGGAGCGTCGTTCGGTACTCACTGGCGGGACGAGGTGGACCACTGGGATGGGGCCCTGTGATCGTTAGCATGGGGCATTTCTTTTTTACCTTGTAAATTCTTTTTGGGTATTGTATTTATTTTGAAAATGTTATGGAAAGAACTATCTGGCATGGATGTAATTATTTTAGGAATGTACTTCCTTTTTGGTGCGGGTAACCACTGAATGGAATACAAAAAATGCACTTTTGTTTGGCAAACTATTTTGGCTTGTACTTATTTCCTCCAAATTGTTGCAAATATACTATGTCTTCATGTAGGATGTGGTGTTTCTTATAAAATCAAACTACAATTTTCAATGGGTGTGGGTATTCTACTGGGAAGCCTTTGGGTACATTTTTTAGGACGAAAATTCCCAAGGAAGGGAGAATGTAACAACCCCAAAATTTGGGCTTTAAACAGTGTCCTTGGGATGCGTGCCCGACTGGTCGTAGGTTTGACCGAGTCAGAGTAACACGATGACTATGACTCGATTAGGTTGATGTTAATAAGCACGTGGATGTAGTGTTAAAGCTAAATTGAGGATCACATACACCTATCTTTGGTGTATGTGCTTAACACCAAAACATAGGAAGGGTTAAGGGCTTAAACAATTTAAAAAAAGTTATTTCTCTTTGAAAGGTTGGTGTAGAGTTATGAAGAGAGAGAGAGAGTCTACAGGAAAGGAGAGAGTAAATGCTAAGGAGAGTTAGTGCGGATTCGAATTGGAAGGGGTGCTCAAGCATTAACTCTGGATACGTCGCATATAAGTTCGTTGGAGTCGGAGGTAGGAGCCCTAGCCTTTGAGGTGAGTTTTTGTTGGATTTTAATGAGTATATTGTTGTGCATTAGCTCTAGGATAGTTTGGTTAATATCAAATTAAGAATGTAGAAATAGAATGAAAAATGGTAAGGAAGAAAGCTGACAGAAATAACCGCAAAGGGCTGAGTTTCTAACCAAATTGATAAAATCAATCAATCAATTTGTGGATTTCGATTAATTGATTTTAAATCGATTAATCGTTTGAGCATTCCCAGTGGCTGGAAAATCAGAGCTTGGGAAAACTGATTGATCGATTTTAGAAATCGATCAATCGATTTTGAAATTTTGATTAATCGATTTGGGATCGATTAATAGATTTTGAGAATTCAATTGATCGATTTTAGAGATCGATCAATCAATTTGGACAGTTTCTGTTGGCTTTTGTTTTGGACTTTGGTATTCTTGGAGGGTCTTGTACCTTATTTTATGCATCTTTCTTGATGCTTTGCTTATGCTATGATGTACCATAGGTTGTACAAGTGAGTGCAAGCATGAGAAACGCCTTGAACCTTGACGCTTGAGAATTAACGCGTGTGAGATAGGGAATGCCTTGAACATGTATTGTAATAGCAAGAGCATGTATGTAGTGATATAGAAATGAATACTTATACAACAAAAATGTGAATCTTAAGGGTGTGTGTGTGTGAACACTAAATAAGGAAATGAGTATGTGACGTCCCCAAGGGATGTGAATATGATAAGGGCATCTGTGTGATGTATTGAGTTAGACATCCCAGGGATGTATGTGAGAATGTAAATCAAAGTGAATGAGAATTTATAAGGCCTAATATAATATATTTAGCACAATCACATGGTGAATAACTATATGTAGTGTACTTTTGATATTTAAGGTTTGGAGAATACTCCACCGACGTGGCGGGATACCCACTACTGACTTGGCAAAATATCCGTGACCGGTACACCTGTAGCACATCCTAGGGATGTATGTATTTATGTATGAGACTTAAACCCCATCGCCTATTAGAAAGGGACCTAGGTAGTATTGAATAAATGAAAAAGGATATAAAAATAGTCTGATTAGATGACGATGGAGGGTATTCCATCGGGCCCCCGATGTTATAGTAAATCGGGGAATATTTAAGTTATGATTTAAGTCATTAGGCCAAATCATTATCTTATATGAGCAAGATGAGAATAAATGAATATATGTAAAATAACAGTAACATCCAGTGCATCTTTTTAGTCATTTGATATGTTTTTCCAACTAATTCATTGATGTATCGTGCTATTAAATATCATGAAATATATGTGAGAGATTAACTTATATGTTCATTCAGTTGTTTTCCTATTGAGCTAGGATGTAGTTCACCCTTTAGACTATACGTCACTGGTCCTGTGCTTGCGGCTGCTGCTACTTTGGGAGGCGTAGATTCGGAGGACTCGAACTACGTGCCTGAGGAGGAGTTGGAGCCCCCTCCTGAGGACTTCTTCTTGAGGAACCCTGCGTACTTTGATTTAGTTTTGAGAGAGCACCGTACGGCTTGGTATGTTAAGCCATTTTTGAGAAAATGTAATTAAACAATGATACATTCTTTTGGCGAAAATCCAGGGTGACTGTTGTGACGTCACTGATGGTTCGGATGGATTCTTTTGCTCATGCATTGGCATGGGACTAGAACCATTATTTTGGGCTATTTATTTTGATGGTCATATATATAGAACTGGAGATTTAGTTCGATTCAATTCTTATGCTTTACTTTATTTTATTGTTGCTTGGTTATACCAATGTTCCGTGCAGGCATATGAGGCACGGCCTTGAGGGTCATGCTGATGGCACGGGTTTCGGGGAGCTAAAATTTGGGCAGTCACAGAGTCAGACCCATCAAGGCTTAATGTTCCAGACCCACTAAGGGCCCATGGCCTAGACCCATCAAGGCCGAATGGGTCGGACCCACCAAGGGCCCATGGCCCAAACCCATCAATGGCTGATGGCACAAACCTATAATGACCAAGGCTTCATGGCCCAACCCTCCCAAGCCTTCATGGCCCAAACCCAAGCCCAAAACCTTGGAACCTAACACCAATACCCCTCACAATTCCTCTAAAATTTCACCCATTCACAACCATGATACCCAGCTCAAACCCATGCCTTACATCAACCCCAATTCACCCATATCCCTACATCCTAAAGTCAGCTTCAAACCTTCCCCCGTGCTCAATGGCCTCATTAGGCCCCACTCTAAAATCTAGCTTTCACTCATCCCATCATCCAACAAACTTTCCCTCATCCCCAATGGACTCACCCAACCCCTACTCATGTTAACGCCAAAGAAGAGAATCCTCACCACCGCATTACTATGTACCAGCAAGATGAAGAGGATGAGATTAGGAACAATGGAGCCTATGCTGGGGCATTGACCAACCTTAACCCTCCTCCTATCATTTCCCACCCCCTGATAGCACAAAGTGAAATCTAACCAACTGCAGAGAAAGTGGCCCCCATATCTAGGGAGTCAGAGCAGCTGAAAGAACAGTTAGATAAGATACAAAAGCAGCTGATGAAAATGGGTGGTGCTGAAATCCACGCCACGGACTTTATTGATTTATGCTTATTCGCTGAGGTCCCCTTACCCCCCAAATTTAAAATTCCAGCTTTTGACAAGTACAACGGCACCGGCAATCCTATTGCATACTTCAAGTCCTACTGTGGGGACATGTGCCAATATGGAGGGGACGAAAGACTATTGATAAAGGTCTTTCAAAAGAGTTTGACTAGTCTGGCCCTGAGGTGGTTCACATCTTTGGAACCATCTATGACAAAAATGTGGAAGGACTTAATGCACCTGTTCTAAGAAAAATATGTCTATAATATAGACATTGAGCCACGTAAGTCAGACTTGACCTTCAGTGACTACTTGGAGCGGTGGAGAGCACTAGCAGCTCAGGTAAGAAACAAGATACCTGACGATGAGCAGATTGAAATGATTTCTAAGAATACTCTACCAGTGATCTCAGATTTTTTAGTGTACTAGAAGCAGTCTAGTTTTGCTGATCTGGTGAGGAATGCCAATCGCTATGAAGATGCCATCAGGGAAGGGCGCCTAAATAAAAATATACCAAGCGAAGCCAGTGGGGTTAGAAGGTTTTTAGAATAAAGGAATAAGAAGAGAACAGGGGCCGATGTTCAGAACATTGCCAATACTAGGCCTAATAATAGCATAACCTCGTTCCAATTTCAAGCAGCATAGCCAGCGCCAATCATAACTGAGCAGATGCAGAGAGCAGGGAATGGGCAAGGAATGTAGATGACTCCTGAACAGAGGAGAGCCCACTATGATCGATTGTTTACACCCCTGAGGTAATCTCTAAGTGTACTTTTACTTTTACTAGTAGAAAAGGGATTAGTCACTATTCGTCAACCACAACCTCCTTCTCACCCGATCCCAAAAAATTATGACCCTAGTACCCATTGTAATTTTCATCAGGGTCTGGGTCGCCCAACTGATCACTACTTCCCATTGAAGCACGCGATCCAAGATTTAATCGATGTCAAGAAAATCATTCCACTCGCACCTTCTCAAGTAAACCAGCACGCGAACATCCATCAAGTGCCGTTACCCCCAAATCCTATCGGAGGAGCACGTCTCAGACCCACCATTGGGATGGTAGAAGAGTGTGAATTTGAGTTTGATCCATCCGATTACATCAGTGATCGGGAGAGCTATGTGGCACCATTGCTAAGAAATTATGAAGAAAAAAATATTAGGGTGATTGAACCCCTGAATTTATCAGACTATTTTCCCAGCCCAACACCGTAAGCCGAACCCTTAGATCTTAGAGTTTATTTTCCATCACCCACTCCTGTCAATTATGTACATATAAATACACACCAACCAAACACCACCACCCCCGTCAATTACCCGATAGCCCATCATACCCCTAATCCCTCACCAACACCTGTCAGCTACCAATGGCCTACTTTTACTCCTTTTCCCCCAGTGCCACCGCCCTCAAGCTTCACCACCCCCATTTGGCCTAATTTTTCCACTCAACCAATTATTACTAAGATAAATCAAGTGTTGCCCACACCTCCTGAGCCCACAATTCAAGTGCCTCCGATACCAATGACTATACCATTTCAGATTTCAGGATCAACCTATGATCCTCATCAGGTTCCGCTGAGTTATGAACAAACAGATATCAATTCTGGCAGCCACAAAGAAGGGACAGTGGACTTTGTGACCCAATCTGGGAAGATTTCAAAGCAACCGAAAGCACCGACAGCAGCACAAGCCCAACACGACGGAAAGAAAGATAGCGCCGTGAATCCGTTTGAGAAAATGAGTCGAGAACATATACTGGAGACTCAGCTGAGAAGAATGTCTACCCATATTACTGTATGGGATTTGTTGATGAGATCCCCACTCCATTTCCAAGCATTAATGGGAGCGTTAAAGAACACGCATGTGTCACTTCAGGTTAGCCCAAATGAAGTCGGGCAAATAATTGGTCAAGTGATGGCCCCGAATGCCATTTCTTTTTCGGATGCCGATCTACCAGAGGAAGGAGGTAGTCACTCAAAATTTTTGAATATAACTATTGAGTCCAGAAATATGATTATCCCCTTGGTTCTAATCGATAACGGGTCCGCATTGAATATATGCCCACTGAGAACCGCCACCAAGATTGGGGTAGATCCTTGCATGTTGAAACCCACGAGAACTAGTACCTGAGGTTTTGATAATACCCAGAGAGAGATAATGAGAGAAGTTGACCTTGAGCTGTTGATTGTGCCAATGGCCTTCTCCATATTGTTTCAGGTAATGGACATTAAATCCTCATTTAATCTATTATTGGGGCGCCCGTGGCTGCATGAGGTTGGAGCCATACCCTCCACATTGCACCAGAAACTCAAATTTGTAATTGGGCATAAGATCATCATAATCATCGGTGAGGGGCACAGTGAGAAAGAGAAGGCCACCAATAGCATTGAGAAGCCCAATGTACTAGATGTACGACACACCACCAAGGACGTCGACCTCCACAGATTTGAATACGAGGTGTCGGCAATTCTCTCAGAGCCTATTGAGGGCATCATTCCGAGAACTAAAGGTGAAAGGAAGGGACTTAGCCCAAGACTCCAAGGTAGAAAGAGCCTCACAAAGGGCAAAGTCGATTTGGTTAGCTATAAGCCCACGAGGAAGAAGGTGAGAGACTAAGAGATAATGTCAAGTACAGTAAAAAGCAGGGGATACACATAGAGGAAAAATCCCATCCCAGGCCTCACATCAGGAGCTCATTCATAAGTGTCAGGGTTATAAAGATGGACCGGAATGGGGAAACCCAATTAACCCCACACAAGCCTAGAGCACCGGTTCACCCCACCAATCCCCATATTACCCTTCCCAGCCTGAAGATAGACTTGACCGCGTTATCCCTCTTTGAGGAACGACGGCCCGTACCTGAACAAACTCCCCCTGTGGTAAATTATAATAAAACTGTGTTATCGTTTAAGGACATCATCTCAGACGAAATGGGGATCAATATGATGGAGGCTGACTTTAAAGAGTTGTATCAGTCAGCGTCCTCCATCCAAACAGGTAAAAGAGCGGCCCCTCAGGTACACAACTGGGCATCTTTGCCCCAAACCCTGGAAGCAGGGAGTGGCCTAATATTTTGCACCCATTTCCCAAAAAAGATAACCTATAAAAAGTGAGATAAGCCCTTGGCAGACAATACCTTGTATATACACTGACTCGTGATGCCAAGGGTCCATCTCCAAAGAAAATATAAATCTCAAAAACATTAAAAAAATATAAAATTTCATAAACATTGAAAAAATATAAAATCCCAGAAACATTGAAAAAGTACAAAGTCCAAAAACATTGTCATTTAAAATTCCAGATAAAGTCCCACAAAAGACGCCTTAATTGAAATACCCATCGCACGTAAAATCGACCCCTTCCTTGTTGAAATACAAGAAGAGGTAGGAGTTACGAGTCTGGACAAGGATATCCCTTTGGAGGAGCTCCCTAATGAGCTTCTTGATTGGTTTGCTGAGTTTGAGCATGGCCCTACCCCTATTGTCGAGGAAATTGAGGACGTTAATCTAGGGACTGAGGAGATTCCCTGAATGACCAAAATCGGAACGTCGCTGTCTCCCGAAGATAGAAAAAGCATGATTGGTTTCCTTCAGTCATACCAAGACATTTTAGCCTGGTCGTACGAGGACATGCCTAGTCTGGACACCGATTTAGTCGAGCATGAGCTGCCTCTCTACCCTGATATGAAGCCGGTTAAGCAGAAGTTGAGACGTCTCTGACCTGAGTGGATGCTGAAAGTCAAGGATGAGGTCATTAAGCAGTATGACGCAGGATTTCTCATGGTATCCAAATACCCACAGTGGCTAGCCAATATTGAGCATGTGTCAAAGAAAGATAGAAAGGACCACATGTGCATCGATTTTACAAATTTAAATAAAGCGAGCCCGAAGGATGATTTCTAATTGTCACACATCGACATATTAGTCGATAATACTGCTAAGCACAGGATGCTTTTTTTTATGGACGGATTCTCCGAATACAATCAGATAAAGATGGCAAAGGCAGATCGAGAGAAGATTGTGTTCATCACCCCCTGGGAAACCTTTTGCTATCGAGTCATGTCTTTTTGGCTAAAGAGCGTCAGTGCAACGTACCAAAGAGCTATGACTGCACTATTTCATGACATGATGCACCGAGAGATTGAAGTGTATGTCAATGATATGGTAGCCAAGTCACCGAAGCGAGGCGATCACTTGGTAAACCTCCAGAAACTATTTGAGGCTAAGAAAGTATAGGTTACGTCTGAATCCACAGAAATGCGCTTTTGGCGCTATGTTCGGAAAATTGTTAGGATTCATCGTCAATAGGAGAGGGATCGAGGTTGACCCAGTCAAAGTCAAAGCTATCACAGAAATGCCACCGCCGTCTACTGAAAAAGACGTTAGAGGGTTCTTAGGCAGAATATAATATATCAGTCGGTTCATTGCACAACTAACTCTAATCTACACGCCAATCTTCAAGCTACTTCGGAAGAACTCACCTGTTGAATGGAATGATGATTGTCAGGCAGCGTTCGATCAAATCAAAAGCTGCCTCCTTAACCCACCTATTTTTGTACCAATCGAGCTGGGGAGACCACTCTTGATGTATCTCTCCATGACGGAAGTTTCGATGGGATACGTCTTAGGGCAGCATGACGAGACAGGAAGAATAGAGTAGGCCATCTACTATTTGAGCAAGAAGTTTACTGATTATGAAATGCGTTATTCTCATATGGAGAAAGCATGCCTGGATCTTGTATGGGTTACTCAGAGGCTCCTCCATTACTTGCAATCTCAAGCCATTCTACTTTGGGCCCTAATGGACCCGTTGAAATACTTATTTGAAAAGCTGACTCTCACTGGGCGCGTCGCACGATGGCATCTCTTGTTATCTGAGTTTGACATCACGTATGTCACTCAGAAGTCGATTAAAGGACAGGCACTCGCCGATCATCTTGCTGACAATCCTTTGCCAGATTATGAACCTTTGAGAACCTAGCTCCCTTATGAGGAAATCCTGTTCATGACGAAAGATGATACTGAAGAAGCAGAAGAATCTTGGGTAATGCACTTTGAAGGGGCAGCTTATGCCAAGGGTCAGGGAGTTGGCACCATTCTGATTTCGCCGGAAGGATCACATGTACTAGTCTCTATCAAGCTCAACTTTCCTTAGACTAACAACATGGCCGAGTACGAAGCTTGTGCCGTCGATTTGCGGGTGGCTCTCGATCTGAATATAACTCACCTTCGAGTATTCGGTGATTCGCAGTTGATCATATGTCAGATGAATGGAGATTGGAAGATAAAAGATGAGAAATTGATCCCCTACCATGAGCACCTCGAGGATCTGATAGCTTGCTTCAAGGATGTGACATTTTGATATGTCCCACGTATAAGAACTCTCTTTGCTGACGCACTATCAACGTCGACATCAATGATAGAGATCCCGTATGGTGCTAAAATGAAACCGATCATGATCGAGCAAAGAAATGAGCCGGCTTTCTGCCTCCATATTGAGGAACTTACAAAGCTTGATGATGAGCCACCTTGGTTCTCAGATATCAAGAATTTCCTCGAGACACTTTCTCTGAGGGTACGTCCAAGATGGACCGATGAACCATTCAACGGTTAGCGGTGGGCTACATCATCTGTGGGGAATGCCTTTAGAAGTGATCCTACAACAACATTTTGCTCAAGTGCCTTACAGAAGGTGAAACAATCAATATTATGAAGGAGATCCACAAGGGAGAATGCGGTGCCCACGTCAGCGGTCACATGCTCGCTAAGAAAATTCTACGGCAAGAAAACTTTTGGACCACTATGAAATCGAATTGCTGCAAACATATTTAGAAATGCTATAAGTGTTAGGAACACTCTAGTCTGATACACGCACCTGCCATTGATCTTCACTGCATAACCACTCCTTGGCCATTTGCTACTTGGGGCCTTGACGTCGTCGGAATGATTAATCAAAAAGCATCAAACGGACATCGGTTCATCCTCGTCGCCATTGAATACTTTACCAAGTGGGCAGAACCGGCATCATATGCTAACATCACGGCCAGTCACGTCGAGAAGTTTCTCAAGAGTAATATTGTGTGCTGATTTAGAGTACCCAAGGATATCATCACGGACAATGATACAAACTTTGGGAATAAATACATTCGAGCTTTCTGCGAGCAATATAAGATCAAGCACCATCTCTCATCACCTTATTGGCCTCAAACAAATGGAGCCGTGGAAGCTACGAACAAGACAGTGATCCGCATCCTGGAGAAGATGGTCGTCACTTATCGAGATTAGAGCAGAATGCTGGCATTTGCTTTATGGGCCTATAGAACGTCGATCCGTATCACTTCAGGGGCAACACCATTCTCCCTGGTATATGGAACCGAGGTTGTCCTACCGGTAGAGGTTGAAGTACCCTCGCTCTGAATCCTCATGGAATCAGGCTTACTCGATGCAGAGAGAGAGAGAGATCCCACTTTGACCAATTAAACTTAAAGTACCTCGCTCTGAATCCTCATGGAATCAAGCTTACCTGAAGCAGTGAGAGAGATCCCGCTTTGATCAATTAAACTTATTAGACGAGAAAAGACTCCTAGCCTTATGCCATACTCAAGTTTCCCAGGGGCGAATCACACGCGCTTACAATAAGCATGTCCGCGGTTGAGATTTGAAGATAGGAAACACTGTGTTGAAGAAGATCTTCCCATCCCTCCACGCTGATCTGAGAGGGAAGTTCAAGCCGAACTGGGAAGGGCCTTACGTCATCCTAGAAGTGCTGCTAGGATACGCCATTCGCCTCGCCACCATGGATGGAGATCATCTTCCTGAACCCATCAATGCTGGATACGTCCGACGGTTCTACTCTTAGTCTATTACAACAAGGTAAGTCTTGGTAAAACAGATAGATGACTACTTAAGAACCACCCAAAAGAGGCCATCATTCCAAGCACAGTAGTCAAAAAGCATCCCTAAAAATGATAATATCCTTTGCTACCCCATTCGAGCCTAGGCCTTTCTTTCAATGAACCCCTTCCCAAAAAAAAAAAAAAGTGTACATATACAAAAAAAGGGAAGTAAAGTTACCATTGAAATCCAAAAAAATTAGAAAAGCAAAACCTCAAAAAGAGATTGCCTAAAATAAAACAAAGGAAAAAGAAAAAAGAATCATGGGGGCTTGTACAGTAAAAATCCCCCAAGGAAGAAGTGTGTTGTGAAAAACTGAAGCTGCATCAAGGAAACCCTTTTAGCCCAGCACGCCTTCAAATCCTAACCTAACCAATGGCCAAGGTACACCTTAAAGAAAACCCTCTTTTTAGGTTCACAAGAAGTCATAGTATCTGTTAAGTCAAGGCGAGCCGAGTTGTGAGACGACACCAGAACCCCATCTAGCCGGCTATGACGGAATCGATGTCTATGTCGTGGCTTTTGAAAATGAAAAAAAAAGAAATCAAAAGAAAAAATAAAATAAAAATACAAGCTCAAAGCAAGATGGGCGTGGTGAAAACCCAAAAGGGCACTACGGGTAAAAACAACAAGTTTGTGCGGACCAGGTGAAAACCCAAAAGGGTGCTTGGGGTAAGAGAGCTAAACCCATGGACGTGGTGAAAACCTGAAAGGGCGCCACGAGTAAAAAGAGGGCACGACGAACCCACCTTAGGGTGTTGTGAGTAAAAAAGGATTAAAGAATTAAAAAGAAAAGAAAGACTTGAACTGATTGAGAAAAATTGATATTTGAGGAGCCCTCTTGGTTACTCTCCTTGATCCCCTTTTTTCGGGACGCTCATGCTAGTTCAAATCGGGTCCCGACCAAAATTGTCTTTGTGAAACGGCTCCGTCAAATGTATGACTCAAGGTAAGGAGAAAGGTTTTACTCAGCCTAAAGGGATTGACGTTCCAGTCTTGGTGAGGCTGCTGAAACTCCCTCGGGAGTTCGACCATGCTCAAAAGAGGACCCGAGATCTCATCCAGTGATTAAGGCACCACACCCAAAAAAAAACACACAAAATAAAAGAACAAAAAGTCTGTGTAAATATAATAGATTTTCCTTTTTTATCCCTTACACCACATCCCAAAAATAGTCGGTGTGATGTCTAGCCTTCTTTATTTCTTTTTACAAAAACAAGGAAAGAACAAAAACATAAAGAAAATATGTATATAAAAAAGATGTGTGTATCTGTAAAGGGGTTTCTTACTCCCCTTTTTCTGTGTAGCTAATCTATGCAAAAAGTTATATGTGCAGGAAGGGATCAACGGTCCAGGTCAAGCTTCAAAGCACTAATCTCAGCGCGAAAACCATTCTCCCGAACATTTCGCTCGGTCAACCAACAACCATGCATGCTCTTATACCTCTTCCGAGACGCATCAGTAGCTCCAAGCGCAACACTCAAAGATCCTTTCAGGCGAAGGACCTCACTCTCCGATATTCCTGCTCTAACTTTCTCTTATACTAAAAGCTCGTGCAGGACCCTCTTCTCATTAGTCAACAACTCAATAAGGGCTCGGAGCGCTGTCTCCTTCTTCGACCAGGGACCACACCAATACTTTCCAACCAATCCAGATGATCAGTAGCAGGCTGCTCAACCAATAGCCATGCCTCATACTTAGTGGAAGACTGAACTAAATCTCTCTGTTCCATATCACACATCAGCGCAGATTGACGCATCTCCCAAAGGGTAGTAATCTGATTCACGTCCTCGGAGGACCCCCTAGAAAAGATCAAGTCACATAGAGGGTGTTTTGTCTTGCAAGGCACCTGTTGAGAGCAGCCGAACTGACGCAACACTCGAAATGGGAAATAGAAGGTGCTGCCAGTCAATCCTAGAAGGGTGATGCCCTCATGGTCTCTGGAATGAACAATTGGGAAGGTCCGATCCAACCAAGGAAGCCTCCATATCAACTCGACATCAGTCAACCAAAGCTTCAAAGCTGACGAATTGCCCTGCGGAAGCAAGTGACACCTACCTGAAAAGCATCTAGCTGCCTTACCTTGAGCAATATAAAAGCATGGCATGGGTCCCAAGATAGCAAGATGCTCACCTAACCAGACTTGAAGTAGCAAAGGACATCCCCTGAGGTTCTCCACCTTGCCCAGAGCAAACGCATCAAGACATAAATATAGTTCAACAAGGACCAAATGCATCCTTGATCGGCCCTCTGCCAATTCGGTGAAAACATCGCAAAGAGCCAGAGAGAAGCTCTCTCCCCCTGTAAAGAAAAGGACTTCCGAGATGTGACCGAGAGCAAAGGCTTTCACATTGAAGATGTTCCTAACTAACAATTTTCAAAGACTTTCGTCACCGAAAAGTTCTTCGAGGAATTTGATCGAACACCTTGTGGGCCCCCCAACGAGACTTTTCTCGTACTCAAATTTCTTCAAACCGAGAGTAAGGTGAACGGATTTGGAGTAGCCCGACTTCGGTGTGACTCTTGCGAGGCCTTTGTGAAGCTTCAAGCTAGATAAATTGGATAGCTCCTCAAGGGTTCGAGTTAACTCTCGCTTCCCAAAATGAAACACATGCACATTTGTATCCCAAAAAGAGGTTGCCGCATGAAGTAGGTCCCACCGTAGAGGAACATCAAGAAAGAAGGGAAGATGTGATAGCCCAAGCCCCTCCAATTCAACAAGCTCGCTCTTGTTCAAGCTACCAAGCTAACGTTTAAGAAAATTAGGCCCCAAGCCCAACGAACTGAGTAAATTGATTTCGAGCCCTCCATCTAAGGGAGGGTTGGAAAGTGGGTCCATAGACGTACAATGGTCTCTCAAGATTATAAAATTCAATATATGTTGATGGACTGCCTCTGGCAAATAAGGAGAAAAAGAATCAGTCAAGAAGGCCAAGTCAAAAAGAAAAGAGAGGGAATCTGGACTGCCTCGGGCATATAAGGCTTTCAAAATTGACAAAAAAATCACACTAAATAATAGCTTTGAAAAACCCAAAAAAAAAATCACACTAAATAATAGCTTGAAAAACCCAAAAAAAATCACATAAAATGATAGCTTTGAAAAACCCAAAAAAAATCACGTAAAATGATAGCTTTGAAAAACCCCAAAAAAAAAAAACAAATCAGACTAAATAATAGCTTTGAAAACCCCAAAAAAAAAATCACATAAAATGATAGTTTTGAAAAACCAAAATTCACATAAAATAATAACTTTTGAAAAAAAAAAAAAAAACACATAAAATAATAAAGAAAATCCCAAAAATAATAAAATCACATGGAATGATAACTTAAAATCCAAAAGAAAACCACATAAAATAATAACTCAAAATCTAAAAAAAAAAATTCACATAGAATGATAAACACTAAAAAGGATAAAAAATATGTCACATAAAATAACAAAAAAAATATGCTTTGAAAAGACAGCACGCACTCCAAAAAAGCGTTGCGACATCTATTCGCTCCACTCGGGTAGTCGTGCTAAATAAACTTTGGGATCAATGGGTTCACCCAAAGACCTCGAACTTTGCTTCAAACAGGGACACCTGTGACTAGTTAAATGAGGTGGTCTACGCCTCAAATGACTGGACACATGCGTATTCCAATGCGGTAAAATGTCAATATTTTATTAACAACACCAATGTGTTATAATAACGTCCTAAGTCGAAGGTACACCTTAGATTCTAGATCCTACTTTAAAGTAGGAGCAACGGTGTCAATCCCGATCAAACAGTTAATATTTTGATCGAGTCGACTCCACTGTTAAATATTTGCGATGAGCACTCTGCCTTTGGGTTCAACATGAGTGTCTAACTTGAGATTCATCACGAGCTATTTCGGAGGTGTGGACTCTTGGTCTACACTGTCCGGGTGTGCGCCCTATGAAGTTTGAGGTTCGGATAACTCCGTTATGAAAAAGATCAATCGTTGGTTGAAACCAACGTATTGAAAATGAAACTACACATCAATGAAATTATGTATAAACATGCATGCAGAAGGGTTCATTTCCCTTATTTTTGCAAGTTTAAAACCTATATTGGCATAGTATCCTTGTAAAGTGTACTCCTTACGTCTGGGTATCAGTAGAATGGTCGTTTATTCCGTAAATTGTACCTGGACGGATTTTGGGTCGAGACTTCCATTGCCTTTATTGCGTATCGCCCCTAATGGGTGCATGTTTATACATAGTTAAATGATTTTTAAGATCATTGTCGGCAGAGACCAAGATTGGATGTCTCCTTCGAGGGACACTCAATTTTGGCCGAATCTGTTTAGTGTTATTTTGAAGTTTGATGCTCTAGGTCATGTTGATCTAGGGGCACGTTATAAAAAATGACATGTACTCCTAAAAAGCGTTGCGACATCTATTCGCTCTGCTCGGTAGTCGTGCTAAATAAACTTCGGGATCAATGGATTCGCCTAAAGATATTGAACCCTTCTTCACGCAACCCGTGACCAGTTAGATGAGGTGGTCAATGCCTCATATGATTGGATACAAACTATGGATCTTCACATTTTTGTCTCGCGCCTATCTTTAAGTGTGGGTCGATCACTCTCTCACTCAAGGAGCTGTTATATTCAGAATGAAACTTGAACATCAAACATATTTAATCATCTCGAGAAGCAGATGTTTTTCCCAGTATATTGGGCTTTCGCAACTCCTTCCACCTCTGTTATGCCCAGTAATGTCGCTAAGCACTTGGGGACCGATTACCTTGAGAAACGATCATTTTTCTCGACATACAGGGCTTTTGTTTTCTCACCATGTTACTCATATGATGTTTGAAGTTTGTTTTAAATGCAACAGACCTATCAGTAATTCCTTGGGCTTCTTCGGATGTCTCTTTTCTTTGGGATTAGATCATTAGTGATCGGATACCAAAGAGGGGCATCTATAAACACCCAAATTTGGCTTAAGGCCCGATCGACACATACTTCGAGAAAGGCATACTCCTAAGCTTTCAAAAGCATTTCCCAAACCCTTTAGAATCATCCTAAAACCCTTAAGAATCAACCATAACCTTCCCAGACCTATTAGAACCCTTCTCGGGCACGATTCGAACCCCCCATGAATAGCGGTTAGAAAGATGATTGCCAAAGTTTTTGTAAATAGTTGCCTAACCTAAGGCATATACCAATAGAAAGTACAGCTCCCCACCTTTCCAAAAAACTAAGAGTTACCTAATTTGGAGTTGTACATCAAAAGTTATAGCAAAATGAAGGTCACGGATTTGTGTAGGAAATTGCAAAATCAGACCCATAGAGCTAGTTTCGAACCCTCCTGAGCAATGGTTAAAGAGAGCAATGCTAAAATTTATATAAATCACTTCTGAAGCTAAGCTATATACTATTGGAAAGAGGATTTCCCCATCTTTGCAATGAGCCAAAAATTTCCTCAATCAAAGTTATACATCAAAAGTTATGGAGAAATGAAGATCATGGATTTATGAAGGAAATTACAAAATCGGGCTGGGACCCCTGCGAGTCTTCAACTTCCAACAGTTTCGGCCTGGTTTTCCTTCAAAAAAAGGCCAAAATTGATATTGGGGGTTTGACTTGTGGACCATCCCAAAGTCTGGGTTGCGTTTCTTTAGGACCCTGTAGACACCCAAATTCGGCCTAAGGTCCGATTGGAACACATTTCGAGAGAGGTAAACTTACGAGCTTTTGATGGCATGTATAAAACCTTTAGGAACCTTTCCGAACCCTTAGGAACATTCCCAAACCATTAGGAATCAACCCTAACCTCTCCAACCCCATTAGAACCCTTTCCCGGACCAGTGTCGAATCCTCCCAAGTAGTGGTTGGAAAGAGGAGTTCTAAAATTTACACAGACCTCTTCAACAGCTGAGTTATATACCATTGGAAAGAGGATTTCTCCAGCTTTCCAACAAGCCAAATATTACCTCAATCGGAGTTATATATCAAACGTTATAACTATTTAAAAATCAGACTATTTTGGAGAAATTTTTGCCTAGAACAACTAATAGTTGCGCCAAGTCATTTTCCCCCAGAATTTGCGTGGTGCATGTTAAGACCTAAAAAGTACCACTTTTCACCCCTTAACTTAACCTTTGATTAGGCCCTTAGCCACCTAATAAGTTCTTGTTAAGTGTTTTGTGCAGGTAATAATCAGCAGTGAAATAAGGCCAAGAATCCTATTAAGGAGCCTGCTTTGGCACCAGATATCCCTCAGAAGAATGAACTCTAAATCCAGACCTAAAATGAGCCTCGCACAGCTAACCCAAGCTTTAGAGGATTCAGGATAAATATGCCTCGCGCAGTTCAACTGAGCTTCCCAAGGCTTTACAGCAACCTCTCACTCAGATGAATGACTGAAGAGCTTCAGAAACTCAAACTCACGCAGCTCTCGCGAAGCTCAAGAGTAGAACACATCACACAGTGTTGGGCAGTTCAAAGCAGACCTCTCTCAATCTCGCGTAGTTTACTCAGAACGGCTGAGGAGAGAGAGCTTCAGAAGATTTCTCGCTCAGCTGTCGCGCAGTCGTCGTGGGATGCAATTATCAAAAGAAGAACGCCTTGCGTAGTTCTCGCGCCATTCAAGAAAGAAAACATCCT
This sequence comes from Chloranthus sessilifolius, assembly GCA_021018995.1. Taxonomy (NCBI): domain Eukaryota; kingdom Viridiplantae; phylum Streptophyta; class Magnoliopsida; order Chloranthales; family Chloranthaceae; genus Chloranthus; species Chloranthus sessilifolius. Next base: position 146,498,489 of record CM037584.1, on the reverse strand, counting down.
GGCGAAGGTAAAGCCAATCTCGCGAAGATCGAGTGAGACATAGAACCTCGCGCAGTTCAGAACTCAGAAGAGCCTCGTGAGGCAACTCACAAAGTCTAAGTAAAAAGAAGTGCTCGCGAAGTTCTCGCGCTACTGCCCAGCGAAGACCGATCGACCGCGCGACTGCTTGAATTTCAACTCCCGCGACACTTGAGACTGTGTTTTCCATTCAACCTCGCGAAGCCCAATCTAGCGAGAGATCAACTCTCTACCGCGCGACTGCCTGAAGAGCAAACCAAGGCAACCTCGCGACGGCTGAAGCTTCAGTGTCAAATTATCCTAGCGAAGAGCAAAGAGCTACCACGCGACAAGTCTGGGAAACTATAGCTACCTAGCGAGGCTCTGACCCTAAACTTTCATCTCTTCAGCAGAGGACCTTCTGGGTATTTCCAGCGATTAGGGTACGCACTCCCACGCTCAAATCTCCGTGCACGTGCCTCGAGGCATCCAAGGATCATTATCAGGCCACGTGGCATCATTAAAACTAGGGTTTCCTAAACCTAATGCGCCGCCACCCCACTGCTATATAAACCCATACCTGAGCTTAGGTTTAGGCATCTGGGAATCCATCTCAGATCGTTTTTCTTTTCTCTTTCTTTTTAGCAGTAAGTAGTTTTCTTTTTCTTTTCCTTCTCTCTATAGTCCAGCATTTGCTGGCTATGCCTTTGTATGTGTTTTTGAATTAGATCAATGGAAGTTTTGCAATAAGATCTGTACTTTGTGGGATTGTTGTTTGTGTGTGAGATGCTCTGTGCAAGGCTGCTACCTTGTGATCCGCCATTGCTTTAGCTGTATTTCAAAGCAATGGAGGACTGATTCTAAGGGCCACTCAGATCCAAGTGACCTGTGTGTCTGGGCTATCATGGTCCTACAGCCTTAGCCCCACCACAGGACCCACTAGATCTGAAATCCCCATGGGAGCTTGAGCTGGTAGCCTTGTGACCATGGTGGTGGCAGCGATATTCTTGTTTTGTTTTAGACTCTGTGAGGAGGATAACCTCTGGGATAGTCTGTGACCATTTAAGTGGACAGATTATAGCCTTAGGGTGATTCTGATCCACCGATCCAAGATGGATCCTTCTTCTTTACACTTGAGCTTGTAGAAGTCTGGTGAGAGATTGTACAGAGGCAGACTCCCCCATAGTTGTATAGATCCGCCATCAGATGTTGGATCTGATCTAGTTATAGAGATTGTAGGCTGGTGACTAGACCATTGTAGCCTCGCTCAAGCAATGGACAGCTAGATCGAAGGTTGTACTCAATCTCTTACTGGTTCTATGTGTCTGGGCTATCATGGTCCTACAGCCTTAGCCCCACATGTAGTGCTTTAGAGGTTGAGGTTCCCTATGGATTCTTGAGCTGGTAGCCTGGATGAAATAGTGCCTACAATGATTTACTTGTTATGTTCTGACCCATCCCTGGATAGTGGCTCCCCTATGGGATAGTTTGTGACCATTCAAGTGGACAGGTTATAGCTTTAAGGGTGGAATCATGGCAGAGTGATGGGTTGGATCCTTTCTCCTCAGAGGTGATAATGTAGCCCCTGGACAGGATTTCTATAACATCAGATCTAAATCTGAGTTACAAAACTTCTCTGACCTAGGCTCAATAACATACTTCTCACCCTTTTTATACTCATTTTCCACACTCCATCCATCCTCTCAACACTTTCTGTAGTTTAGTTATTAGAATACTTAGAATAAGTGACCTTAAACTCCCCTCCTTCAAGGACTGCCAGATCTATAGACAGATCTGGAGGGACTACTAGAGATGGCTCCCTTGGAGCTTTAGATCACCTTTCCCTGTGGGACAAACTCTTACTTATCAAAACTTGCTACAAAGGACCCTGTATCTTGCAGGTCTAGGACTTCTGAGTTGTGCTGGATTCACCCCCTGTTTTACTCTGTCTTTGATGTTTAAATAACTTTCACCACCAACCAATAATCAAAGCACACCAGAAGTAGTCAACAGTGCAAATAATAGTTGCGTCAGGCCATTTTCTCCCAGAAATGGCTTGGCATAACTAATAGTTGTGTCAGGTATAAATGGATCCCCTCGCTCCCTGCGGGCTTCCAACTTCTAGGAAATCTCGGCCACTATTTTACTGTACATATGCTTGGCGCAACTAATAGTTGCGCCAGGCATATGAACAGTAACTATACTTTTTTGCCTCGAATTTCAAAGCTAGGGTTAAGACTTGTTGAGCACCTCAGTCCTTGGAGTGTGTTTTGATAGCTTTGTTGTACCCTTCTAACACCTATTTGCAACCCATAAGTTATCTAAACTATTAACCCATCATCCACCATTAAAGCTCATCTTCACACTTCTCTAAACCCTTGAAACCCTAGGAAACCGTAGATGCTAGATCACCTAATTTCTAACCTTGATTAGCATCTAAACATCCTTCTAACCCTCCCTTTTCATATAAAAGGAGAGGCACCCCCCCTTTACAAAGGTTGAAAAAATTAGAGTTGAGAGTTTGCTTAAGAGAGAAAGAGCTTAAAGTGAGAAAGAGCTTAAAGCGAGAAGTTCTTCCTCTCTTTTGTGCCTCCATTTCCACACAAATTCCAGAATTTAGGAACCCCCTTCCAAGCCTCATCTTTGATCCAAAAGCCTTAGTTTAGGTATGTGCTATCCCCTAAACTCCTCTCTCTTCCCCTTAGCTAGCAAGCTTTAGAGGTTAGAACTCCATTGCCTATCATAGAAGTCATCAAGAGCTCATCAAAGCGAGCCAACACAAGGTTCTCCTACGGTGCTACAAGGGCCTGAGGGCTTTGGTTCTCCCCTTTCTTCTCCTAGCTCTTTTAGTCTACTTCCATCCTTGTATTTGTGCCGTTACGCCACCGACTTTTCTGTAGGGGCGGAGGGGCACAAATAGGATTTTAAGGCCCTTTGGGCAAGAGGAAAGCTCTTTTATTTCTTTCATGCTATTTGTGTTTTGGCCATAAGTAGAGACCACATTAAGTAGGTTGATTGGGTGCGTAACACCTTTCCAATTGATAACCGAAGCCCCTACACAAGAACCTTTAATGTGGACAAGATTCAGAGTCATATTTTTAACACTTCGGTGCTCATAAAAATGAACTAGGTTTTCCGAGACACCAAAAGCTTCGGGTGGCGACTCTATATTTTTGTTTGCGAGCGTATCGTCGCGACGGGATCGTCAAAAAATCCCACGGTTGCACAGATGGCAACTCTGCTGGAGATAGCTTTTAGAGCTTCTCTTTGAAATTTGGCCATTTCTTTTTATTTTACTAATTTCTTTTGCTATTTTTTATTGTTTTTGTTATTTTCTCACTCCTACTTTTCCGTCATTTACATGCCTTAGCCGATCGGCGGGCTTACTTGTACATTGTCTTTATTTTTCCTTATATTTCTATCATTTTAGGTGTCTTAGCCAATTGGTGGGCCTACTTGAGCATTGTCTTTTAATTTCTTTAATTTTCTGTCATTTAAAATGCCTTAGCCGATTGACGGGCCTATTTGTGCAAACATATTCCGACACTGAACGTCGGGCCGTAGTGGCGGCACTGGGTCATCATTCTCGTCTTTTAGACTAAAGAAAACTTCCATAAAAAAAAATGTTTTGAAAAAAAGAAGTTGAAATTGAATCAAGAATAGGGAGCTTAATTAACTTGTTTTTACGGGATAGATTTTCAAAGGGTTGGGTTTAGGCACACATACAACCACTCGGGTCTTAGTATGGTGGTAGCCACTAGTGGTGATGATCCAAAAAGTCCTAGCCCACCTAGTATCTGAGAAGGCGCTTGCGCCGAAGGTATATTGGGTGGGTTCCCATTCCCAAAGCTTAAAACCCTCAAGAAGCGCGCTAACGAGTTATATCGGACTCAAACCTTTAGGTGCGGTAAGGAGATAATTGATCATATAAAAACAGATAGTTCTCGGAAGCCCAGCTTGCTCAAAAAAACTAAAAAAATAGACCCATTTTCAGGCTGCTGTTCCTTGCTATCAAGAGTTCTGGAGCTTCATTTTTGCCTGGCGCAAGTATTAGTTGCACCAGTACAAAAATTGCGGAATTATAACTAGCACAATTAGTAGTTGTGTCGGCCTTAAATCCGCCCACTTTTACCTTGGCACAACTAATAGTTGCGCCAGTGTAAAAAGAGGCTTTTCTGACTTAGCGCATGTATTAGTTGCGCCAAGCCTACCTGGACAGCAGCAGCCCAATGTCTGAGGCTTTCTCACCTCTCGAGTGCCCCGATTAGTGTGCTTAGTACCTTTGTTTGAGTCCCGCCATCTCCGACACCCAATACGCCCCTGCCGGTCAAAAGAAGGTGACTTCTTTTTGGCTCATTCCGAGGGATCGGGTTGTTCGCCTCGATTTCCATACCTTCAATAGATCAAAGGTCTTCCTTTGATTCTTTCAAAGCACATTGGAATCGTTGCCGTGGGTCTCAAGTTAGGATATGAAAGCCACCCGAGAAGGGAATTCAAAGACCTCGGAACCTTTGTTTTCTATAAAGAAATTCTTTCCAAAAAAATCATCAAATCAAAAACCTAAAAATAGAATCTTTGTGGTGCCGACACAACGACATCATCTTGCCCTCCGCCTTCCTATAGGGAAAGGAGGAGGATTTTTGGGCCTTATCCAAGGCACCTTAATCCAACCCGTTCCCGTAGAATGTCGTGGGTAGTGGACCAGGCTTACGCCGATCCCGACTCATCCCCACCACATTCTCCAACCCACTCCCATTCGGGAGAAGCCTTCACATCCATCCCCATCACCCTATCCCCTTTTACCATTACCGGCCCGTTTGGTACCCCATTTTCCCAACCACCACTTCCCAAAATATTCAAAATCAACCCCCTCATTCCCCATCTTTTTCCCAAGCTACCTTTCCCCCCATATCCATGCCAAACCAACTACCCATTTCACCCTCATCCCCTCAAAACCCAATACATTTCCCACCCCCATCCATGATAGACCCAACCCAAATTTCCACATCCACACCCATGCCCTGTTTTCCATCTTCCCCATATAGACCCAATCCACCATCCTTTACCTATGTCACCTCCACCCTATCCAACCCCCCACAAGTCCCCCTATATACCCAGGTCATGCCCATTTTTACCGGGGCCATGCCCGATTTTTCCCAAACACCCACACTTTACCCTTCATCATCCTTAAACATCCCCAATCCACCCCCCTTTGCCAATGCCCCATCCCATTCCTTCAATCCATCCCATACCATGGCCATGCCCAATTTTCCCTCCACATCCACCCCATCTATACCCAATCATCCCTTAAATCTACATCCACATCTGATCCTCCTTCCATGACCATGATGGAGGAGATGTTTCAAGCCAACTCCATATGGAAGGCTTGCCAAAATGCCTCATCTCCTCCACACCCCATATCCATGAACCCATCCCATACCCTAGCCAATCTCTATGCCTCACTCCCCCATGACCCCCATCAACCTCCCATCATCCACACCATCCAAACCCCCATTTCCCACATGCCCCAAGGCCCTTTGGCCCAAGCCCCAATTTCCCACATGACCTAAGGCCCATTGGCCCAAATCTCCACTTTCCACATGCCCTAAAGCCCATTGGCGCAAAACCCAACCACCCACACATAACAAGGGCCCATTGCCTAAACCCACTAAGGGCCCATGGCCCAAACCAATCAAGGGCCCATGGCCCAAACTCACCAATGGCCCATGGCCCATACCCTCCAAAACCCAACGGGTCAGACCCACATACCCTAAGCCTAAACCAAGATCAAAGGGCCCATGACCCATCAGACCCAGACCCACCAATGGCCCATGGCCCAAGCCCACCAAAATACCATGGCCCATACCCCTCAAAACCCTCAAAACCCAATGGGCCTAAACCAAATCAACCAAGGGCCCATGGTAGACCCATCAGGCTCAAACCCACCAATGGCTCATGGCCCAAACCCTCCAAAGCCCAATGGGCTATACCCATCAAGGCCTAATGGGCCAAGACCCGCCAAATCCCTTGCCCTTTACCCAAGCCTAACCTGACTAAGACCTTATGGCCCAAACCTCCCAGGGCTTCATGGCCCAAACCTCCCAGCGCTTCATGGCCCAAGCTCAAGCCCCACACTCATACCCTCCACAATACCCCCAAAATTTTACCCACCCCTGGCAGCCCAAAGTGAGTTCAGGCTAATAATTGAGAAGACGACCCCCATGTCCAAGGAGTCAGAACAGCTAAAAGAACAGTTGGATAAAATCCAAAAGCAATTACAGAAGATGGGTGGTGCTGAAATCCACGCCACAGACTTCACGGATTTATGCCTGTTTATCGAGGTCCCCCTACCCCCCAAATTTAAAATGTTAGTATTCGACAAGTACAATGGAACGAGCAACCCAATTACACACCTCAAGTCCTATTATGGGGACATGTGCCAGTACGGGGGGACGAGAGACTGTTAATAAAAGTCTTTCAAAAAGGTTTAACCGGCCCAGCTTTGAGATGGTTTACGTCTCTTGAACCGTCCATGATAAAGACCTAAAAGGACTTGATGCATTTATTCTAAGAACAGTATGTCTATAATACTGATATCGAACCACGCAAGTCTGATTGAGCCCGATTGAAACAGAATCCCAACGAGACCTTCAACGACTATTTGGGGCGTTGGAGAGCACTAGCAGCTCAAGTCAGAAATAGAATATTGGACGATGAGCAGATAGAGATAATTTCAAAGAACACTTTGCCAGTGATTTCTGATTTTCTTTTCTACCAACAACAGTCCAGCTTTACTGATTTGGTAAGGAACGCCAACCACTATGAGGATGCCATCTGGGAAGGACGGCTTAGCAAGAATGCTTCAGGGGGACCTAGCGGGGTTAGAAGGTCTGCCGAACAGAGAAACGAAAAGAGGGCAGGGGCAGGGGTGCAGAATGTGACCAATACTAGGCCCAATAACAATGTAGTCCCCTTTCAGTTTAACGCAACCAGCTCCCGTCAGACCAGGGCCAATGCAGAGAGCAGGGAACGGACAGGGAGTACAAATGACCCTGGAAAGGAGAGCCCATTATGATCGTGTTTTTATGCCCTTGGGGCAACCTTTAAGTGTACTTTTATCTTTATTAATTGAAAAGGGATTAGTAACTGTGCTCTAACCACGACCTCCTCCTAATCTGATTCTATATAATTTTGACTCGAATACTCATTGTAATTTCCACCAGGGTCTAGGTCAACCGACTGATTGTTGCTTCTCATTAAAGCACGCGATCCAAGATTTGATCGATGCTGGGAAGATCATTCCCCCTACACCCACCCAAGCAAACCAGCATGCAAATATTCACCAGGTACCTTTGCCACCACACCCTACTAGAATAGCAGGTCTCATACCCATCATAGGGATGGTAGAGGAAATTGATGAAGAGTATGAGTTTAATCCCTCTGATTACATCAGTAACAGAGACAATTTTGTGGTCCCAAGGCAGCAGGACCGAGAAGAAAGAACCATTGGGGTGATTGAACCCCCAAATCTGGCAGATTACTTTCCCACTTCTACCCCACAAGCCGAACCCCTAGATCTTAGGGCCTATTTTCCACCATTCACTCCCATAAATTACTTACAAATAAATGCGTATCAACCATACTCTACTGCCCCCTTGAATTACCCAATAAGCCATCCGGTCCCCCAATTGTCCACCCGCACCCATCAATTACCAATGGCCTACGCCCACCCCATTACCCCTGGTGAACCACCGTTAAGCTTCACCACCCCTACCTGGCCTAATTTGGCCACCCACCCATCCTCATCACTGAGGTAAGCCAGGTCTTACCTATCCTTGTAGAGCCATCAGTACATGCACCTCAAGTACCGACAGCCATACCTTTCAGTTCTCAGGACCAACCTATGATCCTCATCAGGTCCTGCTGAGCTACGAGCAAACCAATGCTAACACCGACAGCAGCAACAGAGAGGGAGTTGTGGACTTTTTTACTAGGTCGGGGAAGATATCAAAATAGCTCGAAGCAACAACAGTAGCACCAGCACGGCCAGAGGGGAAGAAGGACAGTGCAGTCCACCCATTTGAGAAGATGAGTAGGGAGCACATTCTCGAGACTCAGTTAAGAAGGATGCCAGCCCATATCACTGTTTGGGATCTTCTGATGACGTCCCCACTCTATTTCCAAGCTTTAATGGGGGCTTTAAAGAATGCACATGTGTCCCAACAGGTGAGCCTCGACGAGGTCAGGTAAATAATCAGACAGGTGATGGCACTCAATGCCATTTCATTTTCGGATGCAGATCTACCTGAGGAGGGAAACAGTCATGCCAAAACCCTCAATATTACTGTCGAATATGGGAACATGATAATTCCCTTGGTTCTAATTGATAACGGGTCAGCTCTGAACGTGTGCCTGTTGAGGACTGCCACAAAGATCGGCGTGGATCCCTGTATACTAAGGCCGACAAGGACTAGCGCTCCGGGATTTGATAATACAAGAAGAGAAATAATAGGAGAGGTCGATCTGGAATTAGTAATTGGGCCCATGACCTTCTCTATACCTTTTGAAGTGATGGGTATCAAATCTTCTTTTAATTTGCTGATAGGACGCCTGTGGTTGCAAAAGGTTGGGGAGATACCTTCTACCCTCCATCAAAAACTAAAAATTCATATCCGGGTAGAAGGTGATCACCATTATTGGTGAAGGGCACGATGAGAAAGACAAGGCCACTCATAGCATTGAAAATCCTAAGGTAGTGGATGTGCCACATACTGTGGAAGACACCGACCTCCACAATTAAGAGTATGAGGTGTCAGCAGTAGGCCCAGAACCTCCAAAAAGTATAATCTCCAAAATCAACGGTGAAATAGAAGCAACAATGGTGATGCTCCAGAAATGGGGCTATAAAAAAGGCAGAGGACTCGGGCCCAGACTGTAGGGTAGAAGAGAGCCGGTAATAGCTAAGGGATAAAAAGTTCATTTCGGATTTGGTTACAAGCCCACGGAGGAAGAGGTCCGAGAGGCCAAAGAGAAAGCTAGGGTTGCTGCAGCTGTAAGAGCTCGAGGAATCAACATAGAAGAGAAACCTCGCCCTAGGCCGCACATCAGGGAATCCTTTGTCAGCACTGGGGTCATAAAGATCGATCGAAATGGGGTAACCCATTTGAACCTACACAATCCCACCCCTGTCCATCCCACCAATCCCCACATCTCCCTCCCCAACCTCGAAATAGATCTGGCTGCCTCGTCCCTATTTGAGGAGCAACATTCCATACCAGAACAACTACTCTTGTGGTAAACCACCACAGGACTCTGCTGACGTTTGAGGATGAAATCTCAGGCGAGCCTATGGTCAATATGATGGAGGTCGATCCAGAAGAGTCACACTCGCCAGCCTCCTACATCCAAAAAGGTAAAGGGGCAGCAAGTCAGGTATGCAATTGGGCATCTTTGCCCCAAACTCTGGAAGCAGGGAGTGGCCTATAATTTGGCACCTGTTTCTCAAAAAAAAAAAAACCTATAAAAAGTGAGACAAGCCCTTGGCAGGCCATACCTTGTATATATAGCAACCTGCTTTGCCAAGGGTTCGTCTTCGAAGAAAACAAAAATCTCAAAAACATTAGAAAAATACAGAATCTCAAAAACATTGAAAAAATACAAAATCCCAAAAACATAGAGAAAATATAAAACCTAAAAATGTTGTCATTTAAAATTTCAGATAAAGTCTCACAAAGAGATGCCTTAATCGAAATACCCGTCTCACATAAAATCAACCCCTTTCCTGTAGAAATACAAGAAGAGGTAGGAATTACGAGTCTGGATGAGGATGCCCCCTTTGAGGAGCTCCCCAATGAGCTCCTTGACCGGTTTGCTGAATTTGAGCATGACCCTACCCCCATTGTCGAAGAAACTGAGGACATTAATCTAGGGACTGAGGAGATTCCTCGCATTACCAAAATTGGAACGTCGTTATCTCCAGAAGAAAGAAAAAGCATGATCAATTTCCCTCGATCATACCAAGACATTTTTACCTGGTCATACGAGGACATGCCTGGTCTAGACACCGATTTGGTTGAGCATGAGCTGCCTCTCTACCCTGATATGAAGCCGATTAAATAGAAGCTGAGATGACTCCGACTCGAGTGGATGCTGAAAGTCAAGGATGAGGTCATCAAGCAGTAGGACACAGGGTTTCTCGTGGTATCTAAGTACCCGTAGTGGCTAGCCAATATCATGCCTATGCCGAAGAAGGATGGAAAGGTCTGCATGTGTATCGACTTCTGCAATCTGAGTAGGGCGAGCCTGAAGGATGATTTCCCATTACAGCACATCGACATCTTGGTCGATAACACTACTAAGTACGGGATGCTTTCTTTTATGGATAGATTCTCAGGATACAATCAGATAAAGATGGTAGAGGCAGATTGAGAGAAGACTGCGTTTATCACACCTTGGGGAACCTTTTGCTACTGAGTCATGCCATTTGGGCTAAAGAATGCCAGTGCTACATATCAGAGTGCAATGACGGCACTATCCCATGACATGATGCACCGGGAAATTGACGTGTATATTGACGACATGATCGCCAAGTCACCGAAGCAAAGCGACCATCTGATAAACCTCCAAAAACTATTTGAGAGGTTGAGAAAGTACTGGTTATGTTTGAATCCATATAAGTGCACTTTTGGCACTATGTCTGGAAAATTGTTAGGATTCATTGTCAGTAGGAGAGGGATTGAGGTCGACCCAGTCAAAGTCAAGGCCATCACTGAAATGCCACCACTGTCTACTAAGAAGGAAGTCAGAGGGTTCTTGGGTAGAATACAATATATTAGTCAGTTCATTGCATAACTAACTCTAATTTGCACGCCGATCTTCAAACTACTAAGTAAGAACTCGCCCGTTGAATGGAATAATGATTGTTAGGCAGTGTTCGATAAAATCAAAAGCTACCTCCTTAACCTGCCTGTATTGGTACTACCCGATCCAAGGAGACCATTCTTGATGTATCTCTCCACGACAGAAGTCTCAATGGGATGTGTCTTAGGGTAGCACGACATGAAGGTCATTTACTATCTGAGTAAAAAGTTTACTGATTACGAGACGCACTATTCTCATCTGGAGAAAGCATGCCTAGCTCTTGTATGGGCTACTTAGAGGCTCCGCCATTACTTGTTATCTCAAGCCATTTTACTTTTGGCCCGAATGGACCCGTTGAAGTACATTTTTGAGAAGCCGGCTCTTACTGGATGAACTGCAAGCTAGCAACTCTTATTATCTGAGTTCGACATCACATACGTCACTCAAAAGTCAATCAAGGGACAGGCACTCGCCGATCATCTTGCCAACAATCCTTTACCTGACTATGAGCCGTTAAGGATCAAATTCCCAGATGAAGATATCATGTTCATGACAGAAGACGATACTGAAGAGGCAAAAGAATCATGGGTAATGCACTTTGATGGGCCAGCAAATGCAGAAGGTCAGGGAGTTGGTGCCATTCTGATTTTGCCGAAAGGATCCCATGTACCTGTCTCTATCAAGCTCAACTTCCCTTGCACTAAAAACATGGCTGAATACGAAGCTTATGCCACTGGTCTGCAGGTGACTCTCAATCTGAATATAGCTCACCTTCGAGTATTTGACAATTCACAGTTGATCATATGCCAGACGAACGGTGACTGGAAGACGAAAGATGAGAAGCTGATCCCTTACCATTAACACCTCGAGGATCTGATAGCTTGCTTTCAAGACATGACATTCTCATATTTTCTCCCAATAAAGAATCACTTTGTCAATGCACTAGCAATGCTGGCATCAATGATAGAAATCTCATATGGTGCTGAGATGAAGCCGATCATGATCGAGCAAAGGAATGAGCATGCCTTCTGCCTCTTGATTGAGGAACCTATAAAGCCTGATGATGAGCCACCTTGGTTCTCAGATATCAAGAATTTCCTCGAGACACTAACTTTCCTTGAGGGTACATCCAAGACGGACCGACGAACTATTCAACGTCTAGCAATAGGCTACGTCATTTGTGGGGAATGCCTTTACAAGCAATCGTACAATAATATCTTACTCAGGTGCCTTACAGAAAGTGAAGTAATCAATATTATGAAGGAGATCCACGAGGGAGTATGCGGAGCCCACATCAGTGGTCACATGCTTGCTAAGAAAATTCTATGACAGGGATACTTTTGGACCACTATGGAATCAGATTGCTACAAATATGTTAAAAAATGCTATAAGTGTCAGGAACACTCCAGCCTGATACACGCCCCTACCATCGATCTACATTAAATGACCACTCTTTGGCCATTTGCTACCTGGGGCCTTGACATCGTCGGAATGATTAAACCAAAAGAATCGAATGGACATCAGTTCATCCTCGTCGCCATTGAATACTTCACCAAGTGGGTAGAAGCGACATCATATGCCAACATCACAGTCACGTCGAGAAGTTTCTCAAAAATAATATTGTGTGCCGATTCGAAGTACCCAAGGATATTATCACTGACAATGGTACAAACTTTGCGAATAAGCACATTAGGGCCTTCTGCGAGTAATACAAGACCAAGCACCATCGCTTGTCACCTTATCGACCTCAAACTAATGGAGCCGTAGAAGCTGCGAACAAGACGGTCATCCGCATCCTAGAGAAGATTGTTGTCACTTACCGAGATTGGAGTGAAATGCTGCCATTTTCTTTATAGGCCTATAAAATGTTGATTCGTACCGCTATAGGGACAACACCATTCTCCCTTGAGTATGGAACCGAGGCCGCCCTACTGGTTGAGGTTGAAGTACCCTCGCTCTAAATCCTCATGGAATCAGGCTTACCCGAAGCAGAGAGAGAGATCTCGCTTTGACTAGTTGAATTTATTGGACGAGAAGAGACTCTTAGCCTCGTGTCACACTCAAGTCTACCAGGGGTGAATCGCACGCGCTTACAATAAACATGTCCACGGTCAAGATCTAAAGGTAGGAGACACTGTACTAAAGAAGATCTTCCCATCCCTCCACGCCGATCCGAGAGGAAAGTTCAAGCCAAACTGGGAAGGACCTTATGTCATTCAAGAGGTGCTACCGAGATACGCCATTCGCCTCGTCACCATGGACGGAGATCATCTTCCTGAGCCCATCAATGCCGGATACGCCTGACGGTTCTACTCTTAGTCTACCGCGATAAGCTATGTATTGGTGAAACAGATACATGATTGCTTAAGAACTACCCGAAAGAGGTCATCATTCTAAGCCAAAAAGCATCCCTAAAAAAAAAAACAAAAAGATGATGTCCTTTGCTACCCCATTTTGAGCCTACGCCCTTCTTTCAACGAACCACTTCCTTGGAAAAGAAAAAATGTGTACATATACAAAAAAAAGAGGAAGTAAAGTTACCATCAAAATCCAAAAAATCAAAAAAGCAAAACCTCAAAAAGAGATTGCCTAAAAAAAAAGATAAAGAAAAAAGAAAAAAATAGAATCGTGGGGCATGTACAGTAAAATCCCCCAAGGAAGAAGAATGTTGAGAAAAACTGAAACCATATCAAGAAAATTTAAGCCCAGCATACCTTCAAATCCTTACCTGACCCATGGCCAAGCTACACTCTGAAGGAAGCCCTCTTTTTAGGTTCACAAGTAGTCATAGTATCTGTTAAGTCAAGGCGAGCCGAGTTGTGAGACGATACTAGAACCCCGTCTAGCCGGCTATGACGGAATCGACGTCTATGTCGTGGATTTCTTAAAAAATAAAAAGTATAAAAAGAAAAATAAAATAAAAATATAAGTTCAAAGTAAGATGGACGTGGTGAAAACCCAAAAGGGCACTACGGGTAAAAACAACGAGTTTGTACGGACCAGGTGAAAACCCGAAAGGGCGCTTGGGGTAAGAGAGCTAACCCCATGGACGTGGTGAAAACCTGAAAGGGTGCCACGGGTAAAAAAGGAGATAAATAAAAAAAAAAAGAAAAAAAAAAAAAGGAAAAAAAAAGAAGAAGGGTTTGAAATGATTGATTAATGTTTAAGGAGCCCTCTTGGTTATTCTTCCTGATCCCCTTTTCTGGGCTGCTCATGCTAGTTCAAATCGGGTCCCGACAAGAATTGTTTTTGTGAAACTGGTTTGTCAAACCTATGACTCAAGGTAAGGAGAAAGGTTTAACTCAATCCAAAGGGATTGACATTCTGGCCTTGGTGAAACTGCTGAAACTCACTCAGGCCTGACCATATGAAAGGGTTCAGCTATGCTCAAAATGAGACCTGTGACTTCACCTCACTAATAAGGCATCATCAAAAAAAAGGAAGAAGAAAAGCCAAAAAAAAAGAATAAAAAAAATCAAGAAAAGTCAAAATACAAAAAAATGTATGTATATATTTATGCTCTTTCTCGTGTACATAGTTACATCATCTTACTTTCATCCCAAAAATAAAGAAAAAGAATAAAAAATCTCTGAAAAATATAAATTCAAAAAATTCTACTCTTTCTCATGTACATAGTTACGGCATCGTACATTCATGTCCAAAATAAAGAAAAAGAACAAAAAATCTTTGAAAATAAAAATCTAAAAAATATATATAAATCTTGAAACTGACAAAACATAGGTAAAAGTTTATTTCTCCTTCTGTTAATTAGGATTCATTTGTTACTTATATAAACAAAAAATGGACTGACATTTTCTCGAGAATGTGTAGGAATATCACACGGTCCAAAGCCTCAAAGCGGGCAACTTCTAAGCGATGGATAAATCAGATGAAGCATCTCACTACTGACGTCAGGTCTAAAAAAAAAAAGAGAAAATCAATTTGAAAAAGAAAGAAATAAATCTATGTTTTTTTCATTTGAACTTTGTGTTTTCCCACAGAGCCACACAGGCGTGTTTTCAATGCGATAAAATGTCAATATTTTATTGGCAACGCAGCTGTGCAAAACTAATGTCCCAGATCTATGGTTCACTTTGGATCTTGGGATCCTACTGCAAAGTAGGAGCAATGGTGTCAATCATGATCTAATGGTCAATGTTTCGGTCAGGACGATTCCACTGCTAAATTGTTGAGCTAAGTGCTCTATCTTTGATTCATATGAACGTGAGAGTCTAAGCTTCAGATTTATCATGAACCTTTTAGAGGTGTGGACTCGTAGTCCGCATAGTCAGGGCGTGTGCCCTACGGGGTTTGAGGTTTGGATAACTTCGTTGGAAAAGGTCAATCGTTGGTTGAGACCAACCTGATGAGAATGAGATTATGTATCAATCAAACTATGTGCAATCATGCATTCAGAAGAGTTCATTTCTCTTTTATTTTCTGCAGGCTTAAAACCTGTATTGGCAGTGGTATCCCTATAAAGTATATGCCATATGTCTGGGTATCCGTATGATGGTCGTTTATTCTCGTAAATTATACCGGGGCAGGTCCAGGTCGGGGCTTCCATCGCCTTTGTTGCTTATCGCCCCTAATGGGTGCATGTTTATGCATAGTTAAATAATATTTATGATCATTGTTGGCAGAAACCAGGATTGGATGTCCCTTTTTAGAGACACCCAATATTTGGTTGGATCTGCTCAAGGTAGTTGAAGCTCGATACTCTAGGTCATGCTGATCTGGGGCATGCTTTCGAAAATGGCATGTCCTCCCAAAAAGTGTTGTGACATCTACTCACTTTGCTCAGGCAATCATGCTAAACAATCTTCTGGATCGATGGGTTCGCCCAAAGACCTCGAACCCTACTTTCGGTAGGGGCACCCGCAAACAATCAGATGGGGAAATCAAATGCCTCGTAAGATTAGACGTAAGCTATGGAGCTTTGCGTTTTTTTGCTTTGCGCCTATCTTTGAATGTGGGTCAATCACCCCTCTTACTTGTGAAGCTGTTGTATTCAGAATAAATTTTAAACATCAAATACCTTCAAATCATCTTGAGAAGTGAATGTCTGGCCTGGCATATAAGGCTTTCGCAACTCGTTCCACCTCGGTTATGCACGGTAATGTCATTAAGCGCTTGAGGACCGATTACCTTGAGAAACAAATGTTTGGCTTGGCATACAGGGCTTTCATTTTCTAACTATGTTACTCATCTGATGTTTGAAGTTTGTTCTAAATACAGCGGACCCGTCAGTAATGCCTTGGGCCTCTTTAGATGTCTCTTTTCATTGGCATTTGATCATTAGTGATCAGATACCAAAGAGGGGCATCTGTAGACAAATTTGGCCCAAGGCCCGATCAGAATACATTTTGAGAGAGGTAAACTTTGGCATATATGAAACCATTAGGAACCTTCTCGAACCCTTAGAAACCTTCCTGAACCCTTAGGAATCAACCCTAACCTTCCCAAACCCATTAGAACCCTTTCCCGTACCAATGTCAAACCCTCACGAGCAGTGGTTAGAAAGAGGAGTTCCAAAATTTATACAGACCTCTTTAAGAGCTAAGTTATATACCATTGGAAAGAGGACTTCCCCAGCTTTCCAACAAGCCAAAAATGACCTCAATCGGAGTTATATATAAAACATTATGACTATTTGAAAATCAAGCTATTTTAGAGGAATTTTAGTCTAGCACAACTAATAGTTGCTCCAAGCCATTTTCCCCTAGAATTTGCCTGGCGCAACTAATAGTTGCGTCAGGCCATTTTCCCCCAGAAATGGCCTAGTACAACTAATAGTTGTGCCAGGTATAAATGGGTCCCCTCGCTCCCCGCGGGTTTGCAACTTCTAGGAATTCTCGCCCACTGTTTTACTATACATATGCTTCGCGCAACTAATAGTTGCGCCAAGCATATGAATAGCAACTCTATTTGTTTGCCTCGAATTTCAAAGCTAGGGTTTGATTTGTTGACCACCTCAGTCCTTGGGGTGTGTTTTGATAGCTTTATTGCACCCTTCTAACACCTATTTGCAACCCATAAGTGATCTAAACTATTAACCCTTCATCCACCATTAAAGTCCATCTTCACACTTCTCTAAACCCTTGAAACCCTAGAAAACCTTAGATGCTAGATTACCTAATTTCTAACCTTGATTAGCATCTAAACATCCTCCTAACCCCTCCTTTTCCTATAAAAGGAGAGGCACCCTCCCTTACAAAGGTTGAAAAAATTAGAGTTGAGAGTTTGCTTAAGAGAGAAAGAGCTTAAAGTGAGAAGTTCTTCCTCTCTTTTGTGCCCCCATTTCCACACAAATTCCATAATTTAGGAACCCCCTTCCAAGCTTAATCTTTGATCCAAAAGCCTTAGTTTAGGTGTGTGCTATCCCATAAAGTCCTCTCTCTACCCCTTAGCTAGCAAGCTTTAGAGGTTAGAACTCCATTGCCTATCATACAAGTCATCAAGAGCTCATCAAAGCAAGCCAACACAAGGCTCCCCTACGGTGCTACAAGTGCCCGAGTGCTTCGACTCTCCCCTTTTTTCTCCTATCTCTTTTAGCCTTCTTCCATCCTTGTGCTTGTGCCGTTACTCTGCCAACTTTTCGGTAGGGAAGGAGGGACACAAATAAGATTTTAAGGCCCTTTGGGCAAGAGGAAGGCTCTTTTATTTCTTTCATGTTATTTGTATTTTAGCCATAAGTAGAGACCGCATTAAGCGGGTTGATTGGGAGCCTAACACCTTTCCAATCGATAATCGAAACCCGTACCCAAGAACCTTTGGTATGGATCGGATTCAGAGTCATATTTTTAGCACTTCAGTGCTCATAAAAATGAACTAGGTTTATCGGGACACCAAAAGCTCTGGGTGGTGACTCTATACTTTTGTTAGCGAGCGCATCATCGCGACGGGATCATCAAAAAATCCCATGGTTGCACAGACCCTAGTGACCTTATTAGCTTAGGTTATCTCCCTTTTGACATTCAAGTCACCACCCTATCATCTACCATTAAACCCAAATCCCTCTTCTCCAAGATCTAGAAAATCCTAAAAACCTTAGATTGCCCATTACCTAATTGCTAACCCTAATTAGCTTTTAAGTACCCCCTAACCCTCTCTTTTTCTATAAATAGAGAGGCACCCCCCCTTGCAAAGGGCTTGAAAAAATTTTAAAAGAGAGAAAAGGCTTCAGCTGTTCCTCTCTTCCTCTTTTAGCATTTGTTCATTAAAATTCCAGCACTCTAGTTCATCCTTTAGACCTCATGTTCAACCATCAATCCTTGAGATCTAGGTAGAACTAGCCCCTAGCCTTCTTCTCTTACCTCTTAGCTACCAAGCCTTAGAGATTCAAACCCATCCTTCAACCCATTTGCTATCGGAAGCTCATCCAACACACATCAACGCGAAGGTCCACATCGGTGCACAAGGGCTCAAGAGCTCAGGCTCTCCGCTCTATTCCTCTACCTTCTTTGCTTTTCCTCTATCCTAGAATTGAGCCGTTACGCTGCCCAAATTTTGACAAGCGGGAAGGGCTCAATAGGATCGGTGTGCCTTCGGACAAGGGGAAGTGCTGCCCATTTTGCTTCTTATATATATATATATATATATATATATATATATATAATATAAACCAGCCCCACACAGACCCGGCCATACTAGAGACCGCTTACGAGCGGGTTAATCGGGTGCCTAACACCTTCCCGATCGATAACCGAAGCCCCTACCCAAGCGCCTTTGGCGTAGACCAGATTCAGAGTCATATTTGTGGCACTTTGGTGCTTATAAAAATGATTTAGGTTTATCGGGACACCAAAAGCTCTGGGTGGCGACTCTAAATATTTTATTTAGCGAGTGCATCATTGCGACACAGTTGCACTAGGAGAATTTTGGACCAAAGTTTATACACCGTGGTGGTGTATTGCCTTAAACGCTGAATTCCGCATGACCAGTAGTTTGGGGGTGCATGTTCCACGCCAAACCATAGATCTTTTGTATAATAATTGACACTTGATTACGTGTATACGCTTTACACCGAACCGGACCATTAGATAAGGCTTAACACTCAAGTCGAGTGTATGTGCTTCATGTGGAAGCAAAAAGCTTGATAAAAGGCAAAGCTTCTTAAGAAGCCCTACCCAGTTGAAAAACAAGAGAGAAGAGAGAAAGAGCTTTGAGAGAGGAGAAGAAGAAAACCTCCACTGTTTTTGCTCGTCCGAAGATCGTTGTTGATCTTCCTCACAAATTCTTCACCTTCTACGATTGATCACAAGGAAGCTTGAGTCTTTGACGTGATCACGATCAAGGAACGTGAGAGAACGCCATCTCTCCAAAACCCTCTTTAGAGACCCTAACTTCCATGAATCTCCCCACAAATCCCTCCCTTTATTTGTGAAACTTTACTCCGCTTTGGATCCTCAAGATATTTCAAGCCCCGACTCCATTGCGATCAAAGGAAATAAGGGTTTCAAACCATCTGAGGAGCAAGGGGGAGTTTTGGCATCAAAATCTATCAATTTCAATCACCGAAGAATGTGTATATTCGAGATTAGAAGGTAAGGTTTGTGTTTAAATAGTGTACAATGAGTTTAAATTGATTTATGGGTGATTGGAATGCATGGAATAAGATTTTTGGTGTTTTGGATGGAAGAAGACGAAGCCCAAAGGGTTTCTGAAATTGCCGAAACCGATCGATCGATTAGAAATTGATTGATCGAATTTGATAGAATAGAGAAGTGAAAATTTGTTGAAGAAACCGATCGATCAATTTGGTAAATCGATCGATCAATTTTGGAAATTAATCGATTAAATTTGGAAATTGATCGATTGATTTTGACTGAGTTTGCAGACACTGCCTCGGTATTTTAGTCATAACTTTCTGCTCCGAACTTTGATTGATGCGATTCTTATGGCTTCGGAAAGAGAACAAAAAGATCTAAAAATTTTGTGAACTAGAAAACTCATGAGTCAAATGTTTTGAGGGACAAAATTGAGCTGGGCATTAGGCCAAGTTCTAAGTTAGCATTTTTTGATTGAAGTGCCGACACAGCTTCGGTATTTTGACCGAAACTTTTTACTACGACCTCCGATTGATGTAATTATTATGGAGTTGGAAAGAGGATAACGAGTTCTACAACGTTTGTGAATTGACCAACTCATGAATCAACTATTTTAAAAGTCAAAATTTTATGGGAAGTTGGGTCAAATTAGGAGTTAGCACGAACTTGCCCATTTCTTCCTCGGTTTTGAGAAATCATATAAATATACCAAACTTATTAGTAATTAGAATCAGTTATTGATACATCATTATATATATATTGTAGATTGAGAACGAGAGGCGGTTGATAAGAACTTTTGTGTCACTTTGCACGACTCCAAACTTCAGGTAGGGAAAACTCCGTAACATGTGCAATTGATTACAACTAGTATGAATTTTGTGATATGATAGAAACATGTATTTTGTGTAACTTGTAATTTAATTAGCATAAATTTCCTTTATGATTCCAAATACCAAAAGTGAGTTGAGTATGTGCATTCAGATTTGTATATATGTGCGTGAAATCAACCATGTGTGTGTGTGATATCAAAATGAATTGAATAAATGTGCATGGAAGCTTTAAAAGTTCAAACCTAATTATAAATTATTACATTTCATGGTGATAAACTATAAGTTATTTTCGCAGTTTGATTTAAAGTTTATGCGAGAATACCTGACCGACACGGCGGGATACCTGTGACCGACACGGCGGGATATCGGTGACAGTATGGCGGATATCCGTACAACCTTGCATGACATGTAGACCGAGAATGGTCAATGGGAGTCAAGTGACCCTAGAAACAGAGTTCTAAATGATTCATATGAACGACGATGGTGGGTATTCCATCGAGGGATCGATCCTATAGATGGTCGAGGAACTATTTAAGTTATAAATTTAAGTTATTCCTTTGTTATGAGATTCAGCTTTTGGAAATCAGGTGTTAAACTTGGAAAATTTATGTTTGATATCAGTTTAATTATCTCAAGTTTCTTATCTGTCAAATTGTAAATCTTTATTTGAAAAGCATGTTTGATTTATGTCACAAGATATATGTGTGATGTGATAATATGCATGCTATTGATGTTTTCTCTACTAAGCTTAGATGTAGCTCATCCCTTGACTATACGTCACCGGTACAGGTGTCAATCAAGATCGGGATCGGGTATTAGATAAAGGCTTAGGATCTCCTGTTTGGGGAATTCTAACCTAGGTGACGACTTGGACTAGGCACTTTGGGTTTGTATGGTGATTTTTGGGGCTTTCAATCTTTGGACTTGAAATTTATCAAGATTAAATACAGTGTTAAGATTGTTTTGTAAGTATGTTGGGAAGCCACTGTTTAGGTGATGGGTGGCCATCACTGGTGGTTTTCTTTTCGACCGTCATTGTTTAGATGAAATATAAAATGTAGAAAGTATTTTGATCTGCCTAGTGATATCTATATTTCCATTTGTCATGCATATATGCTTCTTTGACTTTCACGTTAACTTGTGGATAATACCAAGAGTTTCTGTATTTGAATTATGAAGTGTGATCCGACGGACCAATTTTTCCTGGGTTTATGATGTAAGAAAGAAAAAAAAAAAATTATTGTACGGGTTTTTGAGGAAATCGGGGAAAATCGGGTTGTCACAGTTGGTATCAGAGCCAAGTTTCGATCGATTTGGTCAGTTTTTAAAATTTTTCTGTTTTGAGAATAAAACCTTGGGAATGGTGCATTCTCACCAATGGTTAACAACGTTACTTTGTAGTAAATGGCCATCTCGGATTAATCCCTAGTGAGGGTATGATGAATTAGTAGTAAATTTGTACGCACTTGATGGTATTATTGATCCTGTTTATGGTTACAGTTCTGGATTAATGATTATAATCTCAGGGTTAATATATCTTTCCTTGTGGATATGTCCTTACCAACTACTTCGCGAGATACTTTGTTAAGTTGTGAAAGTGGTGTTCGTAGTTGTAGACACCCCCATTTTGCCCTCTCGGAATATACAAATTTATTCGGTCAACCTTTGACTTCATAACCCTAACATGGGAACCATGCACTGAAAAAATAGTACATGACTGAACGCATGCTGAAAGAATAGCTCTGTGGCTCAGATCCCAACTTAGGGAGACTATATACTGAAATAATAGTATATAGTCAAAATGCAGGCTGAAATAATAGACTAGTATTTTAGACCCCTTTACCCTAATGTGGGATTATATACTGAAATAATAGTATATGACTGGACACAGGCTGAAACAATAGCTCTGTGGCTCAGGCTCCCTAACCCTAACGTGGAAACCATGCACTGAAATAATAGTACATGGCTGAATGCAGGCTGAAACAATAGCTCTGTGGCTCAGATCCTAACATAGGGAAACTATATATTGAAATAATAGTAATACAGACTGAAATAATAGTATGATATTTTAAACCCCCCTGACCTTGACTTGGAAACCATGCACTAAAATAATAGTACATGGCTGATCACAGGCTGAAATAATAGCTCTGTGGCTTAGATCCCAATGTAGGGAAACTATATACTGAAGTAATAGTATATAGTCAAAATGCAGGCTGAAACAATATTCTCGCATTTCAAACCCCACCTGAATCGGGACAGCGTCAAATTACGCGCCTAAAACCATGCTCGCAATTTGATCGCACACTAAGCCACTGACGTGCAATCAGTCCCCTCTCGGACCAGACTTCCTTTCTCAGACCACTTCAAGACTCAATCATGCGCCCACCACGACACGCGCAATCGGATTGAGCATCCACCACTGGCGCGCAATTGGCCTACGCCCGACCTAGTCTTACTGTCCTTGACCCCTAAGCTTCCTCGATTAAGTGCTTCGGATGAGATGCTTAATCGGATTGCACACTCCACACTGGGTGCGCAATTATTTCTAATGTGATCAGAACTAGGAAACTCGCTGAGCAAGTCAGCCGGTCGCTCACTGAGTCGGTTACCCACTCAAAGCGATTAAGCATTGAGAACCCGACGCGCAATTCGATTAAACACTTGAAAAAGGGCGTGTAATTTAAAATTTAGCACACCCCATAGGGCACACAATTAGTAAAATACCTATAAAAAGACCTCTCCATTACGACCCAAACTCTGGCCCCCACAACTTTGAGATTCGAGTTTCAAGTTCTTCGTCTCCAAGCTTAGGATTTCGAGATTTCTCTCTGCAGCCCAGGCCGTAGGTAATATTTACTTTCTAGTTTTAATTTTCGGTTTTAGATCTTAGGCTCCAATTTCTAGTCCTAGGTTTTAGTTTCTAATCTCTAGTCCTAGTCTTTATTTCTTAGATTTAAAACATAGGTTTTAATTATTAGTTTTGATTTTCAGTCTTAGACTGTAGCACCCCTTTTTTTTTAGACCGTAATTCTTAATATCTGGTTTCAGTTCTCAGAATCTGGGACCAGTCCTTAATCAGACTGCCTAATCCCCGACTCTAAACCTTAATTTTGTTCTGAAATCTCAATCTCCAGTCCTATTATTAATCTATGGTTCTAGTTCTTAGTTTCTAGAACCAGTCTTTAATCCTACGGTCTGATTTTCTGATTTCGGTCCCGAATTCAGTCCTTAGATTTTTTTAGCCTTTAGTTTTAATTTCTAATTTCTTATAGTTCTAATCTTTAGATTCTAATTCTTAATTCTTAAGTTTTAGAATCCAGCCCTTAGGAAATCCCTGTCCAAAATCCTTAGTCTAGAGCCAACTAGGTCTCCCCAACGTTTTCTCAATTGTCAATCCTGTCACCTTTATGTTTGGCTTATTTTGAAATATCAAACGAAGTTGGATTGAGGCAAAATTGGTCACGTTGGAAAGCTTATCGAAGTAGCTTTCCAACGAGCCAAAAAATTGCACAATTTTGACAAGTATCGAAGAAGTTATGATAAGTTTTTGCCGCTGCACAAAAAGTGACGTTTTTCAAAACTCCTAGTTGAATTAGGATTAATATCTTTATTATATTATTTTAGAAAATAGTATTTATGATAAAAGCCTATAAATAAGACATTTACCCCCCTAGCCATCCCTCGATACAAATTTCCTCTACACAATTTCCCTCTATACAATTTCCCTCTGCATGATTTAGACGATTCTTCAAGTAATTCCTGAGTCCTTAATTTTCTGGTTCTAGTTCTTAGGTTCTAGAACCAGTTCCCTTTTCTTCTTATGTTATAGTTCTAGATTTAGGTTCTAGCCCTCTAGTTCTTAAATTCTAGATCTTAGGTTTTAATCTAAATTTTTAATTTTCTGATTCTAGTCCTTAGGTTCTAGAATCAGTCTTTTTTTTATTTTTAGGTTGTACTTCTTAGGCTCTAGAATTGGTCCTTAATCTCACGGTTCAAATTTTTCTAATTTCAATCCCAATTTTGGTCCTTAGATTTTAGCTTTAGTCTTAATTTCTCATAATTCTAAATCCTAAAATTTGCTTTATAGCTTCAGCTCTTAATACTTTTTTAGTCCTAAAATTTTAACCCTTAAATACCAACCATCAATCTTTCATAAAAAAAAATTGCTTTATAATTCAAAATCACTCTCTCAATTTTAGCCACCCGATTTGCCCAAGGGAGCTTACGGAGGGTACCCCGAGAACGGGGACAATCCTCCATAGCATAGTGGGCCCAAAATCCTTTTTTTAATTAATTCAATTTCTAATTAAAATTAGGATATTTAAAGTAATCAGACTTTTAGTAGGATTAGGAGACTTAATTAATTAGATTTCTAATAGGATTATGATATCGTAAGCAATTAGACTCCCAGTAGGATTAGGAGACTAAGTTAAATAAAATCTCAGCAGGAATAGGAAAATCAAACCAGTTACACTAAAGGCAACCAACAGCTGCTGATATTCGCCAGCGGATGATTCAGTAAAGGAGTTCAACCTGTAAGCCCCCGCTCCCCTTTAAAGCGTGATCAGTGACGTGTTGCAGCATCGATAAATATCTGCAACTGACGATCGCATCTTATTAGGTATTCTTTATTTAGAATCCGCCTTTTGAATTTTAGCATTTAATATTTCCTAAATTTATTATTCCATCATTGCCTTTGCCAGAGTCCACTTGGACCGAATTGGGCCACTGATACTGGGGATCGAAAGGAACCCAGAAAAAGCTTGCACCAATAGTAATTTCCTGTGCGAGAGTTGAGTGATCTATCCCTTCAACTGTTGGGTGAGCATCCGTTAGTGAGAGATGGACATCTATAGTGTAACCTCAGCAGATAGATTATTACCAATGTGTGGTCAATCTTCAAACAATGTGTTGTAGCAAGTCTCCATTGAACTATGAGACTTTGATTGGGTGCATAATCCCAATTCGTTGCAGCATTCATTGTGTGTAATTTGAGTTTCACAAATGATTACTATATTGAATAACCAAATGTTACATCGTGCATTTTCGAGGATGAAAATTCATTTAAGGTGAGGAGATTGTGATAACCCTAGTTTAGAAGACGTTGAATCTTGACAAGGATACCAAGATGGGTGGTTCTGAGAGATAGTTGCGGATCATGGATCGAGTTTGCGATAATTGTAGAAAAACAAGTTGGATATTTCAAATTTTTGATGATTATAACTTTTGAATACTGGTAACTTTTAGATATACATGGCTTTGGATTAAAACATAAATATGTGAATGGTTAGAATTTTCAATATGGCTGGTCATAGATAATTCTAAAGATGGAATGTGAGGGACTTTGGGTCATTATAGAATGGAATTTGTACCTCAGTTAAGTAGACTTTAGATGCATGGGTTTTCAATGGGAAGATATATGGATTTTATGCAGGAAAGTTTGCAGATGTGTAGACTAAGGATGAGAGTAGGTGTGGATTGTGGATGGATTTTTCATGCCATGTTCACCTTCATTGTGGCTAGTTCCACATATTGTGGATGTAAATGTTAGTTAGCTTACGTACTTCCTTAATCAACATGTACTACTTAAGTCATGTTTTGAGGACGAATTTTTTTAAGGTAGGAAGAATGTAATAACTCAAAATTTTCGAAAATGTGGAATCCTTGACCTTAACGAGAATGTGACCTTTTGACTGATTTGACCTATGTAATGTGGTCTCGAAACCTCACTGGTTATGGTTGGAGTATGTGCCAAACACATTAAAGACCAATCCGTACCCTGTGTGGAGTTTATGCGTGTTTGTGCATGTTACACATGAACCCGGGCCCAATTTTTGAACTTGGGCCCCTACCAAAATATACATGATAATTAGGCCAACCATTTGGGCCGACTTTGGGCCTCAGCTAGAACCTTTGAAGAACTGGCGAATACCCGAATTTCTGGACCCATAGGTCTTTATCAGGAGCGTGTCCATTAGAAAACGCGTCACCGCTTTGGATTTTTCAAATTGGATCATTTCGGGTCCATTTGAGCCTTGTGTGAGACTTTTGGACCAAAGTTTATACACCATGGTGGTGTATTGGCTTAAACGCCAAATTCTGTATAACCAGTAGTTTGGGTGTGCAAGCTCCATGCCAAACCAAAGATCTTTTGTATAATAATTAACACTTGATTATGTGTATATGCTTTACGCTGAACCAGACCATTAGATAAGGCATAACACTCAAGTCGAGTGTATGTGCTTCACGTGGAAGCAAAAAGCTTTATAAATGGCAAAGCTTCTCAAGAAGCCCTACCCGGTTGGAAAACAAGAGAGAAGAGAGAAAGAGCTTTGAGAGAGGAGAAGAAGAAAACCTTCGCCGTTTTTGCTCGTCCGAAGATCGTCGTTGACCTTCCTCACAAATTCTTCACCTTCTACGATTGATCACGAGGAAGCTTGGGTCTTTGACGCGATCACGATCAAGGAATGTGAGAGAACGCCATCTTTCCAAAACCCTCTTTGGAGACCCTAACTTCCACGAATCTTTGCACAAATCCCTCCCTTTATTTGTGAAACTTTTACTCTGCTTTGGATCCTCAAAAAATTTCAAGCCCCGACTCCTTTGCGATCAAAGGAAATAAGGGTTCCCAACCATCAGAAGACCAAGGGGGGAGTTTTGGCATCAAAATTCATCGATTTCAATCACTGAAGAATGTTTATATGCGAGATTAGAAGGTAAGGTTTGTGTTTTAATAGTGTACAATGAGTTAAAATTGATATGGGTGATTGGAATGCATGGAATAAGATTTTGGGTGTTTTGGATTGATGAAGGCGAAGCCCGAAGGGTTTTTGTAACTGTCGAAACTGATCGATTAATTAGAAATCGATCGATCAGAATTTATAGAATAGAGAAGTGAAAATTTTCTGAAGAAACCAATCGATCAATTTGGTAAATCAATCGATCGATTTTGGAAACCGATCGATCGGATTTGCAAATCGATCGATTGATTTTGACTGAGCTTGCCGACACTGTCTTGGAAATTTGGTCATAACTTTCTATTCTGAACTCCGATTAATGCGATTTGTGTGGTATCAGAAAGATGACAAAGAGATTTAAAACTTTTGTGAATTAGAAAACTCATGAATCAAATGTTTCGAGGATCCAAATTGAGCAGGAAGTTAGGCCAAGTTCTAAGTTAGCATGTTTTGATTGAAGTGCCGACACAGCTTTAGTATTTTGACTATAACATTTTATTCCGAGCTCCGATTGATGCAATTCTCATGGAGTTGGAAAGAGTACAATGAGTTTTACAACTTTTGTGAATTGACCAACTCGTGAATCAACTGTTTTAAAATTCAAAATTCTATGGAAAGTTGAGTCAAATTCTGAGTTAGCACGAACTTGCCCATTTCCACCTCGGTTTTGAGAAATCATATAAATACACTAAATTTATTAGTAATTAGAATCAGTTATTAATACATTACCATATATATATATTATAGATTGAGAACGAGAGGCGGTTGATAAGAACTTTGGTGTCACTTTGCACGGGTCCAAACTTTAGGTAGGGAAAACTCCATAACATGTGTAATTGATTACAAATAGCATGAATTTGTGATGTGATAGAAACATGTGTGTTTTGTGTAACTTTTCATTTAATTAGCATAAAATCTCTTTTATGATTCTAGATACCAAAAGTGGGTGTGAGTACGTTCATTCAGATTTGTATATATGTGCATAAAATCAACCATTTGCGTGTGTGATATCAAAATGATGTGAATAAATATGCGTGGAAGCTTTGAAACTTCAAACCTAATTATAAATTACCATATTTCATGGTAATAAACTATAAGTTATTTTCGTACTTTGATTTAAGGTTTATGCGTGAATACCCGACCGACATGGCCGGATACCCGTGACCGACACGGCGAGATATCCGTGACAGGTATGGCGGGATATCCATACAACCTTGCGTGACACCTAGACCGAGAATGGACAATGGGAGTCCAATGACCCTGGTAACGGAATTCTAAATGGTTCAAATGAATGACGATGGTGAGTATTCCATCGGGGGCTCGATCCTATAGATGGTCGAGGAACTATTTAAGTTATCAATTTAAGTTCTTCCTTTGTTATGAGAATTAGCTTTTGAAAATCAGGTGTTAAACTTCGAAAATTTATGTTTGATATCAGTTTTATCTCAAGTCACTTATCCGTCAAATTGTGAATCTTTATTTGAAAAGCATGTTTAATTTATGTCACAAGATATGTGTGATGTGATAATATGCATGCTATTGATGTTTTCTCTACTGAGCTTAGATGTAGCTCATCTCTCGACTATACGTCACAAGTACAAGTGTCGATCAGCATCGGGATCGGGTATTGGAGAAAGGCTTAGGATCTCCCATTTGGGGAATTCTATCCTAGGTGAGGACTTGTACTAGGCACTTTGGGTTTGTATGGTGATTTTGGAACTTTCAATCATTGGAATTGATATGTATCAAGATTTAACACAATGTTAAAAATTGTTTTGTAAGCATGTTGGGAAGCCATTGTTTAGGTGATGGGTGTCCATCACCGGTAGTTTTCTTTTGAACCCTCGTTGTTTAGATGAAATATAAAATGTAGAAGGTTTTTAGATCTGCCTAGTAATATCTAAATTTTCATTTTTCATGCATATATGATATTTACTTTGACTTTCAAGTTAACTTGCGGATAATACCAAGAGTTTATCTGTTTGGATTATGAAGTGTGATCCGACGGATTGGTTTTCCCTGGGTTTATTATGTAAGAAAGAAAAAAAAAATTATTTTATGGGTTTTTGAGGAAAACAAGGAAAATCGGGCTATTACAGTTGGTGTCAGAGCAAAGTTTTGATCGATTCGGTCAGCTTCTGAAAATTTTCTATTTTGAGAATGAAACCTTGGGAATGATGCATTCTCACCAATGGTTAATAGCGTTACTTTTTGGTAAATGGCCATCTCGGATTAATCCCTAGTGAGCATATGATGAATTAGTAGTAAATTTATAAGCGCTTGATGGTATGGTTGCTCCTGTTCATGGTTACAGTTCTAGATTTATGATTATAATCTCAGGGTCAATATATCTTTCCTTGTGGATATGTCCTTACCAACTACTTCGCGAGATATTTTGTTAAGTTGTGAAAGTGGTGTTCGTAATTTCTTGTGCGAGAGTTGAGTGATCTATCCCTTGACTCTTGGGTGAGCATCGGTTAGTGAGAGATGGACATCTTTAGTGTAATATCAGCAAATAGATTTTTACCAGTGTGTGGTCGATCTTTAGACAATGTGTTATAGCAAGTCTCCATCCAACTCTGAGACTTTGACTGGGGGTATAATCCCAATTCGTTGTTGCGTTCGTTGTGTGTAATTTGAGTTTCACAAATGATTACTATATTGAATAACCAAATGTTACATCGTGCATTTTCGAGGATGAAAATTCATTTAAGGTGAGGAGATTGTGATAACCCTAGTTTAGAAGATGTTGAATCTTGACAAGGATACCCAGTTGGGCGGTGCTGAGAGATAGTTGCAGACGTTGGATCGAGTTTGAGATAATTGTAAAAAAATAAGTTGGACATTTCAAATTTTTGATGATTATAACTTTTGAATATTGATAACTTTTAGATATACATGGCTTTGGATTAAAACATAAATAATTGAATGGTTAGAATTTTTAATATGGATGGTCATAGATAATTCTAAAGATGGAATGTGAAGGACTTTGGGTCATTATAGAATGGAATTTGTACCTCAGTTAAGTAGACTTTAGATGCATGGGTTTTCAATGGGAAGATATATGAGTTTTATGCAGGTAAGTTTGCAGATGTGTAGACTAAGGATGAGTGTAGGTGTGGATTGTGGATGGATTTTTCATGCCATGTTCACCTTCGCTGTGGCTAGTTCCACATATTGTGGATGTGAATGCTAGTTAGGGATATGTCTACGTACTTCCTTAATCAGCATGTTCTACTTACATCAATTTTCGAGGACGAAATTTTTTAAGGTGGGAAGAATGTAATAACTTGAAATTTTTGAAAATGTGGAATCGTTGACCTTAATGAGAATGTGACCTTTTGACAGATTTGATCCAAGTTAAAAATTTGACCTATGTAATGTGCTCTCGAAACCTCACTGGTTATGGTTGGAGTATGCTACAAACAAATTAAAGACCAACCCGTACCCTGTGTGGAGTGTATGCATGTTTGTGCATGTTGCACACGAACCCGAGCCCAATTTTCGAACTTGGGCCCCTACCAAAATATACATGATAATTAGCCAACTATTTGCGAAAACATTGGGCCTCAACTAGAGCCATTGAAGAAGTGGTGAATACCTAAATTTCCAGATCCATAGGTCTTGATCAGGTGTGTGTCGTTAGGAAACGCGTCACCGCGTTGGATTTTTCAAACTGGATCATTTCGGGTCCGTTTGCGCCATGTGTGAGACTTTTAGACCAAAGTTTATACACCGTGGTGGTGTATTGGCTTAAATGCCGAATTCCGTATGACCAGTTGTTTAGGTGTGCAAGCTCTACGGCAAACCATAGATCTTTTGTATAATAATTGACACTTGATTAGGTGTATACGCTTTCCATCGAACCGGTCCATTAGATAAGGCTTAACACTCAAGTGGAGTGTATGTGCTTCACGTGGAAGCAAAAAGCTTTATAAATGGCAAAGCTTCTCAAGAAGCCCTACCCGATTGAAAAACAAGAGAGAAAAGAGAAAGAGCTTTGAGAGAGGAGAAGAAGAAAACCTCCGTCGTTTTTGCTCGTCCAAAGATTGTCGTTGATCTTCCTCACAAATTCTTCTCCTTCTATCATTGATCATGAGGAAGCTTGGGTCTTTAATGCGATCGTGATCAAGGAACGTGAGAGAACTCCATCTCTCCAAAACCCTCTTTGGAGACCCTAACTTCCGCGAATCTCCGGACAAATCCCTCCCTTTATTCGTGAAACTTTTACTCCGCTTTGGATCCTCAAGATATTTCGAGCCCCGACTCCATTGCGATCAAAGGAAATAAGGGTTTCAAACCATCGGAGGAACAAGGGGGGGTTTTGGCATCAAAATCTATCAATTTCAATCACCGAAGAAAGTGTATATGCGAGATTAGAAGGTAAGATTTGTGTTTTAATAGTGTACAATGAGTTTAAATTGCTTTATGGGTGATTGGAATGCATGGAATAAGATTTTGGGTGTTTTGGATTGAAGAAGACGAAGCCCGAAGGGTTTCTGAAATTGTCGAAACTGATCGATCGATCAGATTTTATAAAACAGAGAAGTGAAAGTTTTCTAAAGAAACTGATCAATCAATTTGGTAACTCGATCGATCGATTTTGGAAACCGATCGATCGGATTTGGAAATCGATTAATCAATTTTCACTGAGCTTGCCGACACTGCCTCAATACTTTGGTCAGGACTTTCTGGTACGATCTCCGATTGAAGCGATTCTTACGATGTCAGAAAGAGGACAAAGAGATCTAAAACTTTTGTGAATTAGAAAACTCATAAATAAATTGTTTTGAGGGTTAAAATTGAGCTGGGATTTAGGCCAAGTTCGAAGTTAGCATGTTTTGATTGAAGTGCCGACACAACTTCAGTATTTTGACCGTAACATTTTACTCGGAGCTCCGATTTATGCAATTATCGTGGAGTTAGAAAGAGTACAACGAGTTCTACAACTTGTGAATTGACCAACTTATGAATTAACTATTTTAAAAGTGAAAATTTTATGGGACGTTGAGTCAAATTCTGAGTTAGCACGAACTTGCCCATTTCCACCTCAGTTTTGAGAAATCATATAAATACACCAAATTTATTAGTAATTAGAATTAGTTATTGATTCATCATCATATGTATATTGTAGATGGAGAACGGGAGGTGGTCGATAAGAACTTTGGTGTTGCTTTGCATCGCACAAAACTTTAGGTAGGGAAAACTCCGTAACATGTGTAATTGATTACAACTAGCACGAATTTTGTGATGTGATAGAAACATGTGTGTTTTGTGTAACTGGTCATTTAATTAGCATGAATTTCCTTCATGATTCTAGATTCCAAAAGTGGGTGTTAGCATGTGCATTCAGATTTGTATATATGTGCGTGAAATCAATCATGTGTGTGTGTGATATCAAAATGAAGTGAATAAATGTGCATGAAAGCTTTGAAACTTAAAACCTAATTATAAATTATCACATTTCACGATGATAAATTATAAGTTATTTTCATACTTTGATTTAAAGTTTATGCATGAATACCCAACCGACACGGCGGGATACCCGTGACCGACACGACGGGATACCCGAGACCGACACGGTGGGATATCCGTGATCAGTACAGAGGGATATCCGTGCAACCTTGCGTGACTTGTAGACCGAGAATGGTCAATGGGAGTCAAGTGACCCTTATAATGGAGTTCTAAATGGTTCATATGAACGACGATGATGGGTATTCCATCGGGGGCTCGATCCTATTGATGGACGAGGAACTACTTAAGTTATCAATTTAAGTTCTACCTTTGTTATGAGAATCAGCTTTTGAAAATTAGGTGTTAAACTTCGAAAATTTCTGTTTGATATCAATTTTATCTCAAGTCACTTATCCGTTAAATTGTGAATCTTTATTTGAAAAGCATGTTTGATTTATGTCACAAGATGTATGTGTGATCTGATAATATGCATGCTATTGATGTTTTCTCTACTGAGCTTAGATGTAGCTCATCCCTCGACGATACGTCCCAGGTACAGGTGTCAATCAAGATCGGGATCAGGTATTGGAGAAAGGCTTAGGATCTCCGGTTTTGGTAATTCTACCCTAGGTGAGGACTTGGACTAGGCACTTTGGGTTTGTATGGTGATTTTGGGGCTTTCAATCTTTAGATTTGATATGTATCGAGATTTAACACAGTGTTAAGATTGTTTTGTAAGTATGTTGGGAAGCCACTGTTTAGGTGATGGGTGGCCATCACCAGTGGTTTTCTTTTGGACCCTTGTCGTTTAGATGAAATATAAAATGTAGAAAGTTTTTAGATCTGCCTAGTGATATCTAAATTTCCATTTTCATGCAAATATGATATTTGCTTTGACTTTCACGTTAACTTGTAGATAATACAAAGGGTTTCTGTATTTGGATTATGAAGTGTGATCCAACGGACCGGTTTTCCCTGGGTTTATGATGTAAGAAAGAAAAAAAAAAATTATTGTATGGGTTTTTGAGGTAATCGGGGAAAATCGGACTGTCACAATTGGTATCAGAGCCAAGTTTCGATCGATTTGGCCAGTTTCTGAAATTTTTCTGTTTTAAGAATGAAACCTTAGGAATGATGCATTCTCACCAATGGTTAACATCGTTACTTTGTAGTAAATGGCCATCTCTAATTAATCCCTAGTGAGGGTATGATGAATTAGTAGTAAATTTGTAAGCGCTTGATGGTATGGTTGATCCTGTTTATGGTTACAGTTCTGGATTAATGATTATAATCTCAGGGTCTATATATCTTTCCTTGTGAATATGCCCTTACCAACTACTTCGCGAGATACTTTGTTAAGTTGTGAAAGTGGTGTTCGTAATTTCCTGTGCGAGAATTGAGTGATCTGTCCCTTCGACTCTTGGGTGAGCATCGGTTTGTGAGAGATAGACATCTTTAGTGTAACCTCAGCAGATAGATTTTTACCAGTGTGTGGTCGATCTTCAGATAATGTGTTGTAGCAAGTCTCCATTCAACTCTGAGACTTTGACTGGGTGTATAATCCCAATTCGTTGCAGCATTCTTTGAGTGTAATTTGAGTTTCACAAATGATTACTATATTGAATAACCAAATGTTACATCATGCATTTTCGAGATAATTGTAGAAGACGTTGAATCTTGACAAGGACACCTAGATGGGTGGTGCTGAGACATAGTTGCTGACCTTGGATCGAGTTTGAGATCATTGTAGAAAAACAAGTTGGATATTTCAAAATTTTGATGATTATAACTTTTGAATATTGGTAACTTTTAGATATACATGGCTTTGGATTAAAATATAAATATGTGAATGGTTAGAATTTTTAATATGGCTGGTCATAGATAATTCTAAAGATGGAATGTGAAGAACTTTGGGTCATTATAGAATGGAATTTGTACCTCAGTTAAGTTGACTTTAGATTCATGGGTTTTCAATGGGAAGATATATGGATTTTATGCAGGTAAGTTTGCAGATGTGTAGATTAAGGATGAGAGTAGGTGTTGATTATGGATGGATTTTTCACGCCATGTTGACCTTCATTGTGGCTAGTTCCACATATTGTAGATGTGAATGTTAATTAGGGATATGTCTATGTACTTCCTTAATCAGCATGTACTACTTATGCCAATTGTCGAGGACGAAATTTTTTTAAGGTGGGAAGAATGTAATAACTCGAAATTTTTGAAAATGTGAAATCGTTGACCTTAATGAGAATGCGACCTTTTGATTTATTTGACTCAAGTCAAACATTTGACCTAAGTAATGTGGTCTGGAAACTTCACTGGTTATGGTTGGAGTATGTGCCAAACAAATTAATGACCAACTCGTACCCTATGTGGAGTGTATGTGTGCTTGTGCATGTTGCACACGAACTCGGGCCCAATTTTTGAACTTGGGCCCCTACCAAAATATACATGCTAATTAGGCCAACTATTTGGGCCGACTTTGGATCTCAACTAGAAACTTTGAAGAAGTGGTGAATACCCGAATTTCCAGGCCCATAGGTCTTGATCAGGTGCGTGTCCATTAGGAAACGTGTCACCGCTTTGGAATTTTCAAACTGGATCGTTTCGGGTCTGTTTGAGCCTCGTGTGAGACTTTTGGACCAAAGTTTATACACCATGGTGGTGTATTGGCCTAAACGCCGAATTCCGTATGACCAGTAGTTTGGGTATGCAAGTTCTACGCCAAACCATAGATCTTTTGTATAATAATTGACACTTGACTAGGTGTATACGCTTTATGCCGAACCGGACCATTAGATAAGGCTTAACACTCAAGTCTAGTGTATGTGCTTCACGTGGAAGCAAAAAGCTTGATAAAAGGCGAAGCTTCTCAAGAAGCCCTACCCAATTGAAAAACAAGAGAGAAGAGAGAAAGAGCTTTGAGAGATGAGAAGAAGAATACCTCCGCCATTTTTGCTCGTCCGAAGATCATCGTTGATCTTCCTCAAAAATTCTTCGCCTTCTACGATTGATCACGAGGAAGCTTGGGTCTTTGACACAATCGCGATCAAGGAACGTGAGAGAACGCAATCTCTCCAAAGCCCTCTTTAGAGACCCTAACTTCCTCGAATCTCCACACAAATCCCTCCCTTTATTCTTGAAACTTTTACTCCGCTTTGGATCGTCAATCGTCAAAAATTTCAAGCCCCGACTCCATTGTGATAAAGGAAATAAGGGTTTCAAACCATCGGAGGAACAAGGGGGGTTTTGGCATAAAAATTCGTCAATTTCAATCACCGAAGAATGTGTATATGCGAGATTAGAAGGTAAGGTTTGTGTTTTAATAGTGTACAAGCCATTTAAATTGATTTAATGGTGATTGCAATGCATGAAATAAGATTTTGGGTGTTTTGGATTGAAGAAGACGAAGCCCGAAGGGTATCTGAAACTGTCGAAACTTTTGAAACCGATCGATCAATTATAAATCTAATTGATCGATTGGATTTTGTAGAACAGAGAAGTGAAAAATTTGCTGAAGAAACTGATTGATCAACTTGGTAAATCGATCGATCAATTTTGGAAACCGATCGATCGATCGATTTTGACTGAGCTTGCTAACACTACCTTGGTATTTTAGTCATAACTTTGTTCTCTGAACTCCGATTAATACAATTTTTATGGTGTTGGAAAGAGGACAAAGAGATCTAAAACTGTTGTGAATTATAAAACTCATGAATCAAATATTTTGAGGGTCAAAATTGAGTTGGAAGTTTTGCCAAGTTCTAAGTTAGGATATTTTGATTGAAGTGCCGACACAGCTTCAGTATTTTGACCATAACATTTTACTCCGAGCTCCAATTGATGCAATTCATTTGGACTTGGAAAGAGTACAATGATTTCTACAACTTTTGTGAATTGACTAACTTGTTAATCAACTGTTTTAAAAGTCAAAATTTTATGGGAAGTTGAGTCAAATTCTGAGTTAGCACGAGCTTGCCCATTTCTACCTCGGTTTTGAGAAATCATATAAATACACCAAATTTATGAGTAATTAGAATCGGTTATTGATACATCATCATATGTATATTGTAGATTAAGAAAAGAAGGTGGTCGATAAGAACTTTGGTGTCACTTTGCTCGGCTCCAAACTCCAGGTAGGGAAAACTCTGTAACATGTGCAATTGATTACAACTAGCATGAATTTTGTGATGTGTGTTTCGTGTAACTTGTCATTTAATTAATATGAATTTCCTTCATGATTCCAAATACCAAAAGTGGGTGTAAGTATGTGCATTTAGATTTGTATATGTGTGTGAAATCAACCATGTGCGTGTGTGATATGAAAATGATGTGAATAAATGTGCGTGGAAGCTTTGAAACTTCAAACCTAATTATAAATTATCACATTTCACGATGATAAACTATAAGTTATTTTCGTACTTTGATTTAAAGTTTATGCGTGAATACCCGACCGACACTGCGGGATACCCGTGACCGACACGGCGGGATATCCGTGACCGATATGGCAGGATATCCGTGACTGATATGGCGGGATATCCGTACAACCTTGCGTGACATGTAAACCGAGAATGGTCAATGGGAGTTAAGTGACCCTGGTAATGGAGTTCTAAATGGTTCATATGAACGACGATGGTGGGTATTCCATCAGGGGCTCGATCCTATAGATGGTCGAGGAACTATTTAAGTTATCAATTTAAGTTCTTCCTTTGTTATGAGAATCAGCTTTTTGAAATCAGGTGTTAAACTTCGAAAATTTCTGTTTGATATCAGTTTTATCTCAAGTCACTTATCCGTCAAATTGTGAATCTTTATTTGAAAAGTATGTTTGATTTATGTCACAAGATATATGTGTGCTATGATAATATGCATGCTATTGATATTTTCTCTACTGAGCTTAGATGTAGCTCATCCCTCGACTATACGTCATAGGTACAGGTGTTGACCAGGATCAGGATCGGGTATTGGAGAAAGGCTTAGGATCTCCCATTTGGGGAATTCTACCCTAGGTGAGGACTTTGACTAGGCACTTTGGATTTGTATGGTGATTTTGGGGTTTTCAATCTTTGTTCCTGATATGTATCGAGATTTAACACAGTGTTCAGATTGTTTTGTTAGTATGTTGGGAAGCCACTGTTTAGGTGATGGGTGGCCATCACCAGTGGTTTTCTTTTGGACCCTCATCGTTTAGATGAAATATATAATGTAGAAAGTTTTTAGATCTGCATAGTGATATCTAAATTTCCATTTTTTATGCATATATGATATCTGAGTTGACTTTCACGTTAACTTACAGATAATACCAAGAGTTTCTGTATTCGGATTATGAAGTGTGATCCGACGGGCAGGATTTCCCTAGGTTTGTGATGTAAGAAAGAAAAAAAAAATTATTGTATTTGTTTTTACGAAAATTGGGGAAAATTGGGTTGTCACATTTATACTCCTGCTCTTAGACTAATGCAAATCTTGGAACCAAAATTAAACAGATTGCTACACAATGGGAGGAAACAGGGAACAATGAAGGATCGTCAGTACCAGTGATCAACTTAGGGGGAAATTTGAGTGATGAGATGGTAAACAACCCCACACCCCATGCCCAAGTTGTTCAAACTTTTAGAAGTGGGAAGGTTGTGGATAACAAAATAGATATGCCTAAACCAATAGACAACCCTAAACCTCAGAAAAAGGAAAACAAAGTTAGATAGGAAACCTCACCGTTAGAAAGCACAAAAAAATTAGAAAATAAAAAAAATTAAGGATAATGGTATACCCATATCTGCGACCGAAGTTCCCTATGTACCAAAGTTACCATTCTCTAACGCCTTTGGTACACCATCACCTTTTAACAAAAATCCTCAAAAACTAAAGGAGGTCACAGAAATCTTCAAGGAAGTGAAGATTAATCTACCTCTATTAGAGGCAATTAAACAAGTCCCTGGCTATGCACGATTCTTGAAAGAGATGTGCACACAAAAATGAAAACGGCGAAACAATGTCTCGCAAAAAATTTTCTTAACCGAGCAAGTAAGCTCAATCTTACAAGCCAAGACCCCTCCCAAGCTCAAAGATCCAGGAATCCCTATGATCCCCTGTATCATAGGAAATCATGCTATAAACAAAGCACTCTTGGATTTGGGAGCAAGCGTAAATTTTCTACCATACTCTGTCTATGAAAAACTAGGACTAGGAGAAATAAGGCCTACTTTGGTAACTCTTCAGTTAGTCGACAGATCAGAAAGAAGGCCAGTAGGAGTAATTGAAGATGTAATGGTTGGAGTTGATAAATTAATTTTTCCTGTCGACTTCTTGGTGTTGGACATATAACCAAGTTTGAAATCACCAACACAATTTCCCGTCATACTCGGTAGACCATTCCTGGCTACAACCAACACATGTATTAATTGTAAGATCAGGGTAATGGAAGTTTCTTTTGGAGATATACAAATCCAGTTGAATGTTTTCTCAGCAGCCAACCAGATGGCCTCAATCGACGAAGAGGAATGCTTCCTCATTGATGAAATAGAAGAACTGATAGAAGAAGCATTACCTCTCACCCTATCTAAAGAAATGCTACAAGCCTCATCATGGTATACGGATTCAGAAGAATCAGACTTTCAAATAAAAGAAGTAACTTATGTGTTGGACACATCTGCCTGTGAACTCCAGTGCAAAATATGGAAACCAAGGATAGAACCTTTACCTGTTACTTCCAATGAACCCTTACAACCGTCCATTGAAAAAGCGCCATCCTTAGACCTGAAATTACTTTCCAACATCCTTAAGTATAGTTTCCTTGGACCTAATGAAACTCTACCAGTAATCATTTCATCTGCTCTCAGCAGGGAATAGGAGAACAAGTTGTTGGTCATACTAAAGAAATTTAAATGTGCAATCGAGTGGACCGTTGCCGACCTCAAAGGGCTTGATCCGTCAATTTGTTTGCACCGAATTCATTTAGAGGATAATGCCAAAACCTCACAAGAAAGTCAGCGACGGTTGAATCCAAACATGAGGGAGGTAGTACAAAAGGAGATTGTAAAGTTGTTAGATGCATGTATTGTCTATATAATATTTGATAGCCAATTGGTAAGCCCCATTCAGGTAGTTCCAAAGAAATCTGGGATTACTGTGAAAGAAAATACATCCGGTAAACTAGTGCCATTACGTGAAACCACGGGGTGACGTGTATGTATTGATTATCGAAAGCTTAACTCTATGGCACGCAAGGATCATTTTCCATTACCCTTCGTTGACCAAATCTAGGAAAAACTTGCAAGTCAAGAATATTTCTGCTTTCTAGATGGGTATTTAGGATACAATCAAGTACCTGTGTATCCGGAGGACCAGGAAAAGGCCATCTTCACATGTCCTTTTGAAACATTTGCTTACTGACGCATGCCCTTCAGGCTGTGCAATGCACCAGCAACCTTCCAAAGATGCATGATGGCTATCTTTTCCGACATGATAGATAGGTTTCTGAAAGTATTTATGGATGATTTTTCGGTATTTGTCCAACCTTCGATTTCTGCCTTGATCACCTGGCCCTTGTTCTAGAAAGATGTGAAAAAACTAACCTAGTGTTGAGCTGGGAGAAGAGCCACTTTATGGTTCAAAAAGGCATTGTTTTAGGACATATCGTCTCCAAAAGAGGAATAGAAGTTGACAGGGTTAAAATTAATGTAATAGCTAATCTACCTCCACTTACCTTGGTGCGGCAGATTTAATCTTTCCTTGGCCATGCCGGCTTCTACTGTCACTTTATTAAAAAAATTCAAAAATCTCAAGACCCTTATGCCACCTATTAGCTAATGATGTACTCTTCAATTTTGATGATGCTTGTCTTGACGTGTTCAATAAGCTCCAAACCCTTCTCTTGTCCGCACCAATCATACAATCCCCTGATTATTCCCTACCTTTCAAAATAATGTGTGATGCATCCAACTATGCAATAGGCGCCATCATAGGACAGGGGAAAGATAAGATTCCCCGTGTAGTTTATTATGCAAGTCGTACCTTAATTGAAGCACAAGTTAACTACACCACTACTGAGAAGGAACTTCTCGCTGTCGTATTTGCATTAGATAAATTTCGACCATATCTATTGGGATCTAAAACTATCATTTTTTCAGATCACTCTGCACTCAAATATTTATTGGCAAAAAGGATGCCAAACCGAGAATAATCCGGTGGATCCTACTTTTGCAGGAATTTGACTTCGAAATAAAGGACAAGAAGGGAGTTGAAAATGTAGTGGTGGATCATCTGTCCAGACTCGAGATACCTCAGACCATCAGTGAAGAACCTCTCCATGATACCTTTCCAGACGAACAACTTTTTGCCATACATGTAACAGTTCCATGGTATGTCAATATTGTAAATTATTTGACAACAGGTAAGATCCCCCCAAACTGGTCTAATCAAGATAAATATATTTTCTTTGCCAATGCTAAATATTATATTTGGAAGGACTCAGACCTATTTAAAATATGCTCAGACCAAATAATCTGAAAATGTGTGCCCGATAGTGACACCCATAATATCCTACAATTTTGTCACACATATGCTTGTGGGGGCCACTTTGGTAGTAAGAAAATGGCTGTCAAGGTACTACAATCAAGATTTTATTGGCCATCATTATTCAAGGATGCTCAGCACTTCTGTCAGGCCTGCGATCGATGCCAGAAATCAGGTGCCATGTCTAGAAGGAATATGATGCCCTTACTTCCGATTTTGGTCGCAGAACCCTTTAATGTATGGGGCATAGACTTTATGGGCCCATTCCCACCCTCATAGAGTTTTATTTATATACTTGTAGCCATTGACTACGTATCCAAATGGGTCAAAGCATCAGCCACAAGGAGTAATGATCATAAGGTGGTAGTCTCTTTTATCAAGGAAAACATATTTACACGGTTTGGTACCCCACGGGCTATTATAAGTGACGGGGGTAGTCATTTTTGCGATAGGTATTTCGACAGTCTACTAAAGAAATAAGGAGTTACACATAAAATCGCAACCCCTATCACCCTCAGACCAGTGGTCAGGTGAAAGTTTCTAATCGTGAAATAAATAAAATTTTAGAAAGAATTGTTAGACCTGATAGAAAGGACTGGTCCTTAAGACTGCATGATGCTCTATGGGCATATAGAACATCCTACAAAACCCCCATCGGTATGTCACTTTTTAGACTAGTATACGGTAAGGCTTGCCATTTGCCTGTTGAGTTAGAGCATAGAGCTTTCTGGGCAATTAAGACACTTAATTTCGAACTACTTGCATTCGGAGAACAACGAAAGCTTGAACTTAATGAGTTAGAAGAAATTCGAAATACTGCTTATCAAAATGCTTGCATTCATAAGGCCATAACTAAAGCATTTCACGATAAAACCATTTTACGAAAGAGTTTTAAGCCAGGCCAACAAGTCTGGTTATGCAATTCAAGGTTAAAGTTGTTCCCTGGAAAATTACGAAGTTGTTGGGACGGACCCTATAATATCATAGAAACATTCCCTCATGGGGCTGTCACTATTCAGGATCCCAAGGATAACCATACATTTAAGGTTAATGGACAAGGACTTAAACTAATGGTAGCCTTACAAGAAAAGAAACAGTGGTCACAATGTCACTAAAGGACCCAGAGTATGTCTGATATACTCTTGGATGACTGTCACACTACGGACTCATCTATAGTAAATTGATGTATAATATTAAGATTAGAAAACTTTGGAACTAAATACACAAGCATGGGCAATCGTACTAAATATGATTTCTTTAACAAAGCCATCTCTAGCATCTCATCGTAGTGATTACGATTGCCGAGATTTATTAACACATTTATGAAGAGCACGGCCTTCAATGCAAAAGGCGTCGCCCCAATTTACGCTACAAAGACACGTCCTTCACCATTAATAAGAATACCAATCGGTCGAATTCCTCAACGCCTGCCTTAAACTCCATTAATAGCAACTGTTCACATTCCAGACCCTTTATAAATATGAATTGATATGCCCAATACCGTTACTCTATTCTTCCTGCACCCTCTTCCATCACCACCCTTCTCTCCATGACGAAACCCCTGACTTGAGTAGAAATTTTTGAGGCGTTTCATAGGCTCCTCCAACGAGAAGCCAACGAAATCTCCGCCCTCATTGAGGAAAAGAGGCGGCTAATCGACAAACTCATCTCTCTCCTGCCTAAACCAGGAGACAAAGATGATTCATCACCTCCATCTCCTAAAGGACAAAAAGCTTCACCATCAGCTCCTCCATCATCTTTTAAGTTTTTTTAGACACACCCGCCGCTGGAATGTGTCCCTATCTTTTTGTTACTGGCGACAACATTTCTCTCGGACGTTGCTGCCAGAGTCTTAGTTTAGTGTGTGTCTAGATTTTTCCTATGAATTTTTGTTCATATAATTAGTTTTTTTCCATGTTGCTGTAATTAGTTCATAGATGAAAAGGTTTTTTTTTTTATTACCGTCTTTCTTTTATTTTTGCTACTAACATCTAACATTTAACTTTGAAAAATCGGAAGTATTTTTCTCTCAAGTTTGGGGGGAATAATTTTTTTTTTTTTTTTTACAGATTATACACCCGGTTACTAACATAGCAGTAAAGTAATAGGTAACTTTTCCTGTATGTCTCCTAGTTTGCAAAATGAGGACATTGTCCTATTTAAGTTTGGGGGCGATACACCACCTTTGTATAGATTAGTTTAGTTTTCTTTTTAGTTTTCTTTTTCATAGAAATTAAAATTTTATTTTTAGATAAGTTAATCATTATATGCAAATTATGAAAAAATATAAAAATTCGAATTTCTTAGCAAACCATTATAGTAGTAGTTCAAAAATCAAAATAAAAATAGTTACAATTCAAAATAAAGCATCTCTAGAACACTGTATCTAAAGTTTGAAACTATACGATTGATCTAAACTAAAAAATATTTTAGATTATAGTTTCAAAATCATATAACCAGTGAGCTATAGTGCCTATTCCTCTTTATTTTGAGAGAAAGAGAGACTGTTTTTATTCATGCTTAATTTTCTTGGAACTGCTCTACTATTGCTGTCAAAATAAAATCTCATAATGCTAAACTTAGAATCAATATATTCTATAATTATGATAATTTATTTGTTTATAATTGTCTATTAAATATATCAAAGCAATAAGACATCTAGATTAGTAAATCGTGAAAATGACCAAAGGCCATCGTTTTTTTAACCAGAGCCAAAAAGCCTAAAATCTCAGGAAATTTTATCATTTGAACTCATATTAGAAGCCTAAAGACTAAATTTCTTTGTACCAGAATTTTATAAACCCTTAACCATATGTATAGCCCAAAACTTTCTATCCTTAACCCTTAAATTTTCTGAGAGTTTAGAATGTAAAAGAAGAGAAGAAAAGGGAGTGAAAGGAGTATGAGTTAATAGATAAGGGATCTGCTGAAAGGGGTACAAACTGAAAAAAATATACAAATGTATGAAAATATGGGAAAAGGAAAGAAAAAGAATGAAAAATTGTAAAACACGATTTTGTGAAAAGAGAAGCAAAAAGCTTCCAAACTGAAAAAGAAGAAAAAAAATGGGATTTACAAAAAGAAAAAGAAATGAGAAGTTATCCAAAATAAGGATACTTACTGAAGTTGAAAAATAGAAGAAGAGAAGGAAGAGCTAAACTCTTGAAAATTATTTTGAATCCTCTTTACCTTTTTCTTCGAAACTTTCTGAAAACCCAGTACCCCAGTACAATCCGAAGAAAGATCTTTGTGATTTACGATTTGCAAAAA
Organism: Chloranthus sessilifolius; assembly: GCA_021018995.1. Taxonomy (NCBI): domain Eukaryota; kingdom Viridiplantae; phylum Streptophyta; class Magnoliopsida; order Chloranthales; family Chloranthaceae; genus Chloranthus; species Chloranthus sessilifolius. Next base: position 146,454,275 of record CM037584.1, on the reverse strand, counting down.
TATGAGTCTAGTAGAGATATATGAAATAGATACTATAAATAAATAATTGCGATGAGATTTATCTTTTTAGTTGATTGTCCTTTAAATTTATCACGAACATATCATATTATGAGAACCCAAAACTTTAATTATTTTTTAGAGTATGCTAATAAGTGAGGGTTTGGATGAAAATATTTTCTAAAACCTATAGTTTAGAAAAATCTATGATAAAAAAACCTTTCACTGATATGCACACACTCCACGCTATACAAGAATTGAAATTATTGAGTTCTGATCAAGGATAATTGCGATGATGGGAAGCTCAGGCTAAAATATTTGAAATATTTTGAAATAATGAACATATAATGACTAACTGAATAATTAGTAGTGTACAAAAATTAGTTTATATTTTAAATTTTTAGTTTTGAAAAATATTTTGAAAAATCCAAAAATATTTGAAGTTTGTAGGTAACTTCACTGAAAACCTTTAGGAGACTGCAACACCTCCACTAGGGATCACCTAAGGGTCTTGTTTTATCTGCTAAATATAATCGTGCTCCCTACGAAAGTGGTATTTAAATTTAAAAGTTTTAAATATTTTATGTTTCCTTGTTTGCTAGGGACTACCAAAACATAAGTTTGGGGGTGTGATCAGTCACATAATTTATTATTTTATCACCCTTAACTTAGTGATGCTAGGACTTAGTTTGCTACTAACGAGTTACTGATGTGCAAATAATAAAGATAAGCAGTAAATTAAAGCCTAAGTGTTAATCCTTGTCAAAATGAACTCAAAAAGTAGTAAAAAGACGATTAAGCGTTAAAGACGATTCGCCAATAACAGGAAGGTTGAAAAATTGTAATTCCTCAAAAGACGATTCTTCAGAAAGTGATAAAAGAAGAAAGTGATCGATCTAAAATAAGAAATTATTAGCTGAAAGCCTACTGGAAATAGAAAATCATGAATTACAATTTTCTAAAAAGAATAAGAAAGAAATCGTTATTTATGATTTCCTAAAAATAGAAGCTTTCTAATACACACTGCTGCTGCGGATCATGTGAGAGTTTAACATTGCCATATCCAGACTTAGAAGACTCCTGCAATTAGAAGTCTGGTTAACCACGAATATAAGAAGATTGATAAAGATCTAATCTGAAGGACTCTGCTGCTGCATAAAATAGAACAATCCAGAAGCGCATCAACTAAAGAAAGCAAGGAAAGATAAAATTAAAAATTAGAGTTATATTAAGAATCTTTTATTTTTAGTAGTTTCTTTTATTAGAATTAGATCTTTGTAAATCGACCCCTTATGATCTATAAATAATAGGGCTCGGCAGAGGAATAAGCATCGAAGAATTTCAGCATCAATTAACGCCTGAGGTTGGATTTTCTTTTGATCAAAGTAGTATAACATAGCTAGAGTAGATTAGATATCAGAGGTTTCTCAAGAGCAATTGATGACTGCAATTGAGTGCTGAAGATTAGTATAGATATTTGTAATTTCTCAGGAGCAATTGACGACTGCAGCTGAGGGGTGAAGGATATATTTTACTTTGCTTTCTAATTTAGATTTTATTTACTTTGTAAACATCTCCAAATTTTAATTTGAATTGACGACTCAGGTTAGAATTTGTAGATTAGTGTAATGGTTTTTACTTTTCCATCTTCAGTTTTCTAAAGTTTGATTGACGCCCAAATTTTTGGTTGATTGTTGATTAGATTAAATCTGTATTGATAGAATCTTAGAATTGATTGACGACCAATGCTAGGAGCCTAGAAATATGGTGTGACGATACTGTTTATTTTCATAAATATCCAAAAGCTGAAGATTAAGATTGACGACCTTAATCAAAAGGAGGATTAGGATTTATTTTTATGCACTTTAGTTTAATAACCAATTCATTTATTCATATTTTTCTAGTAGAATAGATCTTAAAGATAAATAAAAGTTTTTAAAATAGGGATTTAGATAAAAGATATAAACTTGGAATTAATTAGATAATGAACTTCCTTGTCGGATCGATCCTATACTAACTCTACAATTTCCATTGTGCGCTTGCAATAGGTTAAGACTTGAATTTAATATAATTATAATACATAATAAGCAACCGATCAGCGTGTCACAAGAACATGTAACTAGAATTCACGAACGAGGTCAAATGTCAAGCCCCTGAGCTATGTTAACAGGGTCACTTGAACTAAGAAGTGAAGCCCTTGAGCTATGTTAACAGGGTCACTTGAAACGAGATAGGTCATTCCCCTGAGCTACGTTAACAGGGTCACTTGAACCCAGAAATTAAGCCCCTGAGCTACGTTAACATGGGTCACTTGAACCGAAACGTCAAGCCCTTGAGCTAAGTTAACAGGGTCACTTGAACTAAGACCATCAAGCCCTTGAGCTACGTTAACAGGGTCGCATGATCAGAGATATAACGAAGATACAAGATGCGAACATGTACTCAAAGTAGGTAGTAATGATACAATTCAAATTTAGAAGCATGGAACTCATTGGATCAAATAACATAACAAAAGCATGCAAATCATTTACAAAAATCTAATTTATAATCTTCAAAACATGCCAAGATTTTACATATATCAATTCTAGAAGATATCATGTATTTACTATTTGCATCAATGACACGAATTCAAGAAAACAAGCAATCATGCAAAATGTTCTTCCCTACTTAAAAGTCGGAACGTTGCGAGTAAAGTCACACGAATCGAGGCTAATTCCCCATCAAATGTCCCTCGCGTTCAATCTAGATCACACCACGCACATGTACCAATAGTTAGTGAACCATACATGGCTTACGCAAGGACACACAAGGTGTTAAAAGGCACAAAACTGAACTTCACAGAACAGGGGATACATCGCTACGGCGAGCTACAGAGTCACCGCGGTGAGATTCATAGGTGCCACATGAATCAAGGCCTTCTCGTCGCGGTGAGAAATTCCAGAGCCACAGTGGCCTGGTTTTCAAGGTAGCACTCATTGCGGGGAGTGCTTCAGGTCCTTTCTCGCTACGGCGAGACTTAAGGTCACCGCGGCGAACTTGATCAGCTCGCGGTCCTTTAATTTCCCTCTTCTATCCTCTTGGTTCGATATCTCTGCCATGACTCTCCCATTCTATGAACAATCAAACATATATGGTACCATTAAGCTAAATTCCTAGCCTCTAACATATTTAATTGCATTAGCCATGTTTCAAAACATTGGGAATCAGAGAATTCGGTCTTTATGCTCTTCGTGCGTCCGATTCTCGACATCTCGAGGCATGCATTCCCAGAATTCAACTAAATAGGATCTGATTTAGGAAAATTGAATCTCCCTATACTCATTTGATCATGCATGCACACATTTCAAGGCATCAAAATTCAAGAATTCGGCTATGAAGCCTTTCACATGTTCGATTCTCGAATTTCATCGCATGATATTCTATAATTTGCGTGAATCGATCCTAAATTTAGGAAATGAGATTTACGAGACAGAGCTAGACTATTTACCATAGTGGATTCTTCACATGGGAAGTCTCTGAGCTCTGTGGTCATTTGATTACTCGATCGTGGGGTTCACGGGTTCAAGAGTTCGTTACAACGATCGGCAAAGTTATGGTTTCTCCATCGTGGTTGTCGGTTCTCTTTGGACGGTTTGGAGAGATTGACTGGTTGGAGGGTTTCTCAAATGGAAGGCAAGAGGAAAAGAGAGGCTCTCCCAATTTCTAATTCTCGATCCCACGCACAACTTATGCGTGGGAGATAATTTTATAACTTAAGTGTCTAGTTAGGTGCGAAGTTGGTACACACAGCCTGGTGTGTGGGTCTAACACAAGGCCACACTAGTGGGTCCTAATCCATTGTCCTGCTTAATTACTGGGTCCGGAATCTTAAGCTGTTAACTAACAGGTTTGTCTCAAGGCTTTCATTACTGGGTCTTACTCATAGTGCCTGATTAACCACTAGGTTCTGATGCCTGGGTATTGACAGTACAACACATTCAATGTACTGGTCTTTAAGACACAATCTAAAATAAAGTACACCAGGGCGCTCTCAAAGCCAATGTACAGTCGCTACCTGACTTAGTAAATTGACGATCCTATTCCAAAGATACCCAATTCTTAATAGTGACCTGATTAACCTTGTTTATCAGGTGTATATCAATCCGGGTCTTTAATACCAGTACGTACCCTTTGTACTCGGGTGTGGGAAATTTGCAGGGCGTTACATCCTCCCCTCCTTAAATAAATTTTCATCCTCGAAAATTGATGATTCTATTAGGGAAATGGGAGACGCTACCCAGACCGTATCTTCAAAGTGATATACATTATGTCGTTAAAAGGCATCAATGAAGCTGGATCGTGAAAGTTGTTTAACCAATTTTAATCTACCCTAGAATTTGGACTTGTCAACATTGCGAGCTTACAACTAATGACAAAATTTCCATTCTCGATGTGCAAGCAGAGGATTATAAGGGAGTTTCATAATTAGGTGTAGATTATCTAGCAAATAGTGACTGACAAAAAGGTAGTTTAGTTACGCAGAAGTTACTAACTTCTAATTAGTTTGAAGCTATGCTAGAATATGGGATTACTCCTAATGTGACTTGATCCATGACAAGAATTTCTACTTATTGATTCAGAAATATACATAGCAGGAATTTATATTGGAAATGTGATGATCATGCATAAACTGACTATCAACAAGCAACATAATAAATGAACATTTAGTTCATGAAAATATTGATTACCAAACGCAAGCAGTACATCAGTGTTCTGAGGGCTCACCAGGCTGCTCTGTTGGTTTCTTTTCGCGGCGTCTATCTCCATAATCAGATGGACCGGCCCCTAGACCAGCCGCATTCCTCATATACTTAGAGGTAAACTCCCATGCGTGAGCCATAAATGGAGGATAGCTTGTCGGATATGCCTTTTCTATCAGCCGGGTTAGGATTTCATCGTGAAAAATTGGTGCAGGATTTCTAGTTGCGTAAATGTCTGCTGCTGTTGCACCTCCATCTTTCTAGTGAACTCGGCCAAAGTGAGGAGTTCACCATGAAGCATAGGTGGCTGTTGGGGTTGAGTAGGCATCTGCGGTGCAGCTCTAGGTATGGGCTGATCAGGGTTTTCTTGTTGTGCATCCCTAATGAGCTGTTGTAGGTTCCGATTCTTAACACTCAACTGACATCTCTTTAGGATCAAGCTCCATTTACTTTTCGTAAACCTCTAAACATTATCGGTCCTAATTTCTTCACCCGACGGTATCTCATACGGGTCATCATTGTCATCATCCTCATGGCTCTTAAGAAGTTGGGAGATGATACAAGCATATGGCATTGAAGTTAGGGGTTTCAGGACGGTGCTCTGCATTTGCTCATTTGCGTAAATCATGCCCTTGTAAACATCACGAGGAGCATTGAGCCATCGGTTCTTGTGCATAGTAAATAAAGCCTAGAGCAGGGCATTCTATCTTTCTCTCTCATGTTGGAGGGGATACAAGTTGCTCCAAAAGACTACGTCCAGAAACCACATATGATCTGGTAATTGGGTTTGGGCTATGGACTGGCTGGACGCATGAAGAGCACCGGTCATCTTACCAGTGATATCATGAAACTTCACCTTCTTGGGGCGAGGTGCCAATAGACCTTGACTATTATCGTATTTTGCGCTATAGCCCATGGCTGCGGCAATGTCGTGGAGGTCTATGCAAAAGGTCCGTCCATTAATCTTCGTAGTAAATTTCCCATCGGTGTCACTCTTCTTAAGGTTTTGATAGAAGAGTTTGACCAAACGGGGGTAAAAGTGTGGGTGAGCGGGTCGGAGTATTGGCTCTAACTTGGCCTGTCTAAGGTACTCTAATGACCAGACAATTGTGTCTTCATTAGCAAGCACATCTTGATCAAAGGACCATTCGGATTCGATGGCTTTAGCGCTCTATGCAACCGTGGGATTTTTGACGATCCCGTCATGACAATGCGTACTCTCTAAATGATATAGAGTTACCACTCGGAGCTTTTGGTTCCCCGGGAAACCTAGATCAATTTGATGAGCACCGAAGTATTGGTACGTGCTTTTTATGGGTTCCTTTCAGTTCCCGAAAAGAGTGGCCCAATTCAGTCCAAGTGGACTCTGGCAAAGGCGATGATGGAGCAATAAATTAGGAAATATTAAATGCTGAAATTGAATGTGCGAATTCTAAATAAAGAATACCTGAGAAGATGCGATCACTAGCTACAGATATTTATCGACGTTGTAACACGCCAATGATCACGCTTTAAGGAGAGTGGGGGCTTGTAGGTTGAATTCCTTTACTGAATCGCTGGTCGGCCGACATCAGTAGTTGTGGTTGGCTTTAGTGTGACTAGTTTCGTTTTCCAATTCCTGCTGGGATTCTAATTAACCTAGCTTACTAGTCCTACTGGGAGTCTAACTAATCTGGTCTCCTAATCATACTGGGAGTTTAATTTTAAAAGGTCACCTAATTCTACTAAAAAAGTCTAATTAAAAAAAGGTGTCCTAATTATACTAGGAGTCTAATTGATTTAAATATCTTAATCTTACTAAGAATTAATTAAATCTCATAATCCTACTAGAAGTCTAATTAATTTAAATGTCTTAATCCAATTAGAAATCTAATTAATTAAGTCTCCTAATCGTTCTAGGAGTCTAATTAATTCAAATGTTTTAATCTTACCAGGAATTTAATTCATTTAAGTACTTGACTTTCACTAACAACTAATTAACTTTCATAATCCCATAAGAAGTATAATTAATATTAGTCTCCTAATTATACTAGGAATGCAAATATGTTAATTTTACTAAAATTCTAATTAATTAAAAATATGCTAATTATGTTAAAATTGTAATTAAAGTAAATATACTAATTTTTACTAAAAATCTAAAAGGGGTTTTGGCCCGTTATGCTAAGGAGGATTGGCCCCGTTCCTGGATACCCTCCGTAAGCTCCCTTGGGCAAATCGGATGACTAGGGATTGAAAAACTGATTTTAAAATTAGGAATTATAAATTTAAAGATCAAAATTATAAATTTTAAAAGATTTAAAAAAATTAAGAACTATGAATAGGAAATTTAGAATTAAGAAACCTATGATTCTAAGATTGAAATCGAAACTAAAATCTAGAACCTAGAGATAAAGATTGAAGATCAAAACCTTAAGTCATAAAATTTTAGAACAGAATTTGAGGCTAAAAAATTAGAATCAAAACTACGAACTAAAATTTAAGGTCTAAAGACAGAAAGAGAAATCAAGAAGCTAAAGCTAAGGACTGGCTCTAATAATTAAGAACTAGAACTAGTGAATTAGAAATTTTGATTAAAACTTAAGATCTAAGATCTAGAATTTAAGAACTTAGAGGGCTAGAACCTAAATCTAGAACTAGAATTAAAAGAGGAACTAGTTCTAGAGCCTAAATCTAGAACTAGAATTAAAAGAGGAACTAGTTCTAGAACCTAAGAACTAGAACCAGAAAATTAAGAACTAAGGAATTACTTGAAGAATCGTGTAAATCGTGCAAAAGGAAATTGTATAGAGGGAAATTATGTAGAGGGAAATTTTGTAGGGGAAAATTATGTATCTAGATGGCTAGGGGGTAGAGGTTTTATTTATAGGCTTTTACTAGAAATCCTAGTATAAGTCTAATTCTTAGTTCTTCTAAAGTGATAAAGTAAAGTCCTATTTCTAATAAAAGAAAAGAATCCTATTTTCTAAAATAAAATAATAAAGAAAAGAATCCTATTTTCTAAAATAAAATAAAAACATCACTTTTTGCGCAGCGGTCGAAAATTGATCATAACTTCTTCGATACATGTCAGAATTAAGGGTTTTTTGGTTTGTTGGAAAGCTACTTCGATAAGCTTTCAAACATGACCAATTTCACATCAATCCAACTTTGTTTGATGTCTCAAAAATAGGTCAAACATAAAAGTGACGAGATTGACAATTGAGAAAGGTTGGGATCATAAACTAAGGACTGAAATCTAGAACTTAAGAATTAAGAATTATAAAAGAATCTAAGATCTAGAACTTAAGAACCTAATAACTAAGACATAAAAAAAGACTGGCTCTAAAACCTATGAACTAGATCCAGAGATTAAAAATAAGAACTAAGAACTATAGAAGAACCTAAGATCTAAGAATAAAAAAAAACGTAGAACTAAAAATTACCTAAAGCCGAACGCTGAATAGAGAATCTCAAAATCCCTAAGCTTGGAAGAGATAAAAAAATTTGTGTCTTTAGGATAGAGTGTTAAGTAGTAAAAAATGCCAGTTTTCACCCCTTAACCTGACCTTTGATGAACCTGTGAGCACACTAATAAACACCTGTTGAGTCAGTTTTGTAGATAGCAATAAAAGACAGGAATAGTACAGAAAACCACTAAAAAAATGGTGCACAAAGAAGTCCATCTCTCATCATAGTGCAAACCCAGCAATGACACACAAGAGGACTGCACACCATTGGGCCCTTGGGGCGCGTGGCAATAGCAGGGCAAGGCGAAGGAAGTGAAAACAGGCTAAAAACATCCTATCGAGAGGTTATCTGAAGACTTCGATAGGAGCTGAGAGCAAAAAATGGAGGAATTCATGCAGTTGGAAAGGTGTCGATAGGATCTGAAGGCAGAGAAAGAATGGATTCATATGGATTGAGGAGTTCAATAGGATCCAAGAACATATCGAGCAGCTGAAAGATAGGAACAAACCATCCTATCGAAAGCCTGCCTGAGTTGTAAGGGGAACCTATCGAATGGTTTCCTGAACCTATCAGATGGTGGCCTAGACCTATCGAGATGGAGACGCTAGAACAGAACCTACCGAAGGGTGCTTGAGCCTTTCGATAGGAGTGAGAGCAATCCTATCAGAATGATGGCATGCAGAGCCGAACCTATCGAAATGGTCCTCCAACCTGTCGAAAAGCTTCCCCAACCTGTTCAATGCTCCAAGCAAAGGGTTGAGAATGCTGAAGCTTTAAGAGAAGGCTCATCGTATCGAAATCTATCGAAGAGATTTGAGAACCTAGTGAAAGGACCAAAAAGCTCCATTTGAACCTATCGGAAGCTTCCTCAACCTGTCGAAATCATGTGAAGAACTTCTCAGAAAATAGGTTGTTCACACGTTGCAACTTGGTGACCTACTACACGCAAACCGAGGCACATTAGTGATCGGCACAACGATCTAAAAGATACCCTAGGAAACCCTAACCAACCCACGTGCTCTGACAGAACTCTAACAAACTCTGAGGACCTTTTAGAAGGGAATATTGGCGGGAAAAACAAGAAGAGAAAGCTATATATTGAGACTTGGATCAAATTTTGGAGATCAGAGCTTGCAGCGAAATTCTATTTTCCCTCTTTTAGCTCAACTATGGTTGGCTAATTCCCTAGGAGCAGCGAGGAGAAAGGTTATATCTGTAATTGGGTAAGGTTGAGAGTGTTATTGTGGGTTAATTGCTGCACAGACTACAGATCTGAGAGCATTTCATTATAGAGTGAGTTTTATTGCAATGTGAATATTGTTTTTATTGTTTTAATTAGATCTATAGTTCCTTTGGTTTCATTTGGTGCTCGATCGAATTTGTGTAGAGGAGTCTGTTGATCAGCTCACCCACTTAACTGGTAAACCTCTTGGATACCATCTGATCTCCCAAGATCTGATCTCCCTATAATTTCTTGTATCTGTGACCTAAAAATTGCAGCATCTGTAGTGGTTCTAATGCTCTGGTTGAAACCTTTAGTTTGGAGGAAGTCCCTAGGATGATCTGTGGCCATTAAAGTGGACAGATCATAGTCTTAAGATCAGTCCAATCTCTGGTTTCAATTGGATTCTTCTATCATAAAGCTTTGGATTGGATGAAGTCTATAAGATGGTCTGTGACCATTAAAATGGATAGACCATAGCCTTAAGATCAGTTAAATCCTTCGATTTAGAGTGGAATCTTCTACCCTGCAGCTGTGCTTGTAGCTAGGTGAGGGATTTGTGTGCTTTGAGCCCCTGTAAAATGATCAGTTATACCTGATTGCAGTGAGACCAATCTCCAAGCTGCTCTTCTCCATTTTCTATTTTTAAACCCTTCCACTTGCAAGATCTAGATCTCTGGACTTGATCTCAGTTAGTTTGCATTTCATGTTTAGTTTAGTTTAAGTGACAACCCTTTGAAACCTCTCCCCTTTCTTTTACTAACCTAGTATTAGGTAGGGTGCCAGATCTCTTTCAGATCTGGAGATTTACCATATTTTGAACGCACCTCCCTGTGGACATTCCCTTACTTACCTTTCTTTTAAAACTTGTTACAACAGGCCCTGACTACTTGCAGGTCTTGTGTGTGATCTGCCTTGATTTGAGTGAATTTAAACCCTTTTTTGAAGGCAAGGCAAAAAATCTACCAAATTTTTGGAGCCCCTGCCGGGGAGGTATTTTTGATTTAGTTTAGACCATTGATCTATAGTAGTTTGTTTGATTTTTCACTAACTGCGTTTCTAAGTTTTATTGTTTTCCATTATTCTATTTGTATTTCATCAAATCTGAAGCTGCTGTGAAAGAGGAGCATTGTGCTGGAGGTTGCTCTTGAGTTTGCATCCCTCTACTCCCCTTTATTTGTCAGATTTGTTAATTTTTAGATTCAGTAGTCATTTGTTTTTGTTCTTGCTTGTTGTGTTTGAAGATTTGCTCTACATTAGATCTTGAGTGGTGTATGTTTAGGAGAAGAACTGTCCAACCTCAGATTGTCCCATTAAATTTAGAGGTTGAAAGACTTCTCAGATCTAGACAAACTCTACTCACATCTGTTACAGCTGAATTTCCCGAAATGGGTGAGCAATAGCAACCTAGAACTCTCAAGAAATTTAATGCACCAGGGGTTTACAATTCTCCCTTCTGCATTCAGTTCCCAGCTGCTCAAGGAAATTATGAAATAAAGTCTTCCATAATCTAGATGCTACCCTCATTTCATGGCCTGACCAAAGAGGATCCTTATAAGCACATTGATGAATTCTTAGGACTGTGCACCACTTTCAATATCACAGGTTTGGGGGAGGAGGCAACCAGGATGAGGCTCTTTCCTTTTTCATTGAAGGATAGAGCCAGGACCTGGTTGTCAATGCTTCCACCAAACAACATTCAATCCTGGAGTGACCTTTAATGTCAGTTTTTGGCTAAATTCTTCCCCATGTCCAAAACAAGCCAGTTGAGGAATGGCATCATCTCATTTGCCCAAGATCCAACTGAGGATTTTCACCAAGCTTGGGAGAGATTCAAGGAACTCCTAAAGAAATACCCCCACCATCAAATCCCTGAATGACAATTGGTTTAAAGTTTTTATCAAGGGATTGATTCGAAAAGCAGAGACATGGTAGATGCTTCTTGTGGTGGCACCTACCTCCATAAAACTGCTAAGGAGGCCTAAGAGTTGTTTGATATCATTAGTGAGAACTCCATGCAGAGGGAGACCTTGTTTAGGGACTTAGATCCTCCTAGATTGGTGAAAAAGAATACCACCAGAGGAAAGATATATGAGGTAAATGTGCAAAGTGATTTGGAGAGGAAAGTAGACAGCCAGGAACTGAAATTTGATAAGATCATGGGAGCGATGCAGTCACCCATGGCCGCTAGGGTGGAGGAGGCATGTGCTATATGCCAGTCTCCTACCCACCCCATTGAAGAATGCCCATCAGCTATCCAGTTTTCAGATTTTGTAATGGAACATGTGGCTGTCACTCAGTCCTATGGGCAACAACTTGCTGCTGGGTACCAATGGAGAAACCACCCTAACTTGAGGTGGAGACAAGATGCCTACCCAAACCATCAACAGCAACCACAGCAACCCATGCCTTATTAAAATGCTCAACCCTACCACCAAAGTTATGTTCCCAAGCCTCATTACCAGCAGCCCATGACCCAGCTTGTGAGCCAGCCTGTGTAGCAACCTGCACCCCCTCCAGCTGTGAGATCACTTTCTTTCGAGGAATAAGTCCTGGCCTCACTGCAGAATTTGGGTCCCTTAACTCAAACTGTACACTCTCACAGCCAAACCATTAAAAAGATAGAAGACCATCTTGGTCAGTTGTCTAATGCTTTGACTAAGAGAGAGGAAGGGAGGCTGCTTAGCCAACCACTGGATAACCCAAGGAGACAGTATGTAGTGGGTGAAGTTTCCTCCACCTATGAGGAACCCAAATTCATTACTACATTAAGAAGTGGAAGGCTGGTTGATAACCAAGTTGGCTGTGAGACTTTGAGAAATTTTGAAAAAGGCAAAGAGGTGGTTTTCGAAAGGACACAACAAGGTCCACTAGTGGTGGACATGAAGGAGCAACCAAATGAGAATAAAGAGGATAATGATGATCCTCAAGAAAAGAGAAAAATAAAAAAGAAAGATGACCAATTGGCTAAGGCTGCAAATGAGGGAGCAATCCCACTTTTGCCATTTCCTAAAGCATTGCAAGCACCTTCCCCTTTCGATAAAGGGCAAGGTAAAATAGAGGAAATGATGGAAACTTTTAAGCAAGTAAAGATAAACTTGCCTTGATGCAATTAAACAAGTTCCAGCTTATGCCAAGTTTCTGAAGGAGTTATGCACCCATAAAAGACAGTCTAGGATACACTTATCCAAGAAGGTCTATTCAGCAGAAAAAGTAAAGCAAATTCTGTCTATTGCTACCCCCATAAAACTTTAAGATCCTGGAGTGCCCACTATCCCCTGCATCATTGGGGATCATAAAATTGAGAAAGCCTTATTGGATCTGAGAGCCAGTGTGAATTTACTGCCATATATAGTATATGAGAAGCTGGTCTTAGGAGAGTTGAAGCCCACACATGTGGTCTTACAATTGGCTAACAGATCTGAAAGGAAGCCTATGGGGGTCATTGAAGATGTCCTGGTGGAAGTTGACAAATTCTTTTACCCTGCTAACTTTTTAGTGCTAGACATGGAGCCAAGCAAATGTGTTTCTTCCATACTGGTTATTCTAGGCAGGCCGTTTTTGGCCATTACTAATGCCTGTATACAATGCACGTCTGGAGTCATGGAAGTCTCCTTTGGCAACATGAAAGTCAAGCTGAATGTGTACAACATAGCTCATGAACCGCCTCTAGATGAGGCATGTTTTTCCATTGAAGTATTAGAGGAGGTTGTGCATGAAAATTCACATCAGCTGATGCAGGGCAATGTTTGGTTCACAAATACAAAATAGCACCCAGGGAATGGGCATTTGCTGTAAACAAGATCCATGAAAGGTGCCAAGTTTGATGAGCCTGAGGAGACTGTAGACCTTTCAAATCCTCCAGATTAGCCCCTGAAGTTCAGTATGTATCATATGTACCATATTTTGCTTTTCTTTTAGGTGTTTACTTTGTTGTTGATTGATTTTGTTTCTGCAATAAAAAAAACTTCCATGCTAAATACTGGGCCATCACGTCAATATTACCAGCTATCTTGAGATAATGGGAGCTTGTCCACTAGGGAAACAAACTATAGAGCAACACAGCAGAAGAGCCTGCTGAGTGCTGAGTCTGAGAGTGCCCAAAAATGCAGCCCTATTTGGGTTTTGGGAGTTTTCGATAGGTCAAGTTCACCTTTCGTTAGGTCACATGGTGATTTCAACAGGATATTTGATAGTTTCGATAGGCACTGAGGCCTATCGAAAGGATGGTTCCACCTATCAGGATCCTATCGAATCATCCCTTTTGAAAGCTTTATCAGCTAAGCTTTTGATAGAACGTATGAACCTATCGAAACCATCCAATTCATCCTATCGAAATTGTATTTCACCTCTTATATACTGTCGATAGGTCATTTGTACCTCATTCCTTACCCTCTGCAAAACCCTAGCTCTCTTCCTTTCTCTCTCGCCTCCCTCTTTCTCCACTAAATCCTCGTAGAACCTTCAGCTACTTAATTTGTCATTTCGTAAGTGCATTGAGCTTATACAGAGGAGCATTTTGCATCTGATTTTGGAGAAATTAGAGTTGTGCATTGCGATCTCTATTAAACCCTAGGAATTTTGGGGTAAGTTTCCTTCTCACATCAATCTGTTGTTGCTCTAATTGTTAACCTCTAAATTCTATTACACGTTGGTGAGTGAGCAATCACTGCGAGTAAAATGGTTGAACCTGAGGAAACCCTAGCAACCCTACTCCGGAGACCACCTGCTTCTACCCCCAAATCTTTCAAGAAATTGAAGCCGACTTCCAAACCACCTGTTAAGAGGAAGCTCTCTGAAGAGACACCCAAGAAGGCCCCTAAAGCCAAGAAAGCCAAAGCTGTCGAAATTCAGGAGCCTGAGGTGGAAACACCCTTAGAGAGAGCTACTCCTGCTATGGAAACACCTTTGCCCACCCTTGACAGACCACCTGCAGTAGAGCTTCCAGCTGGGTTAACTACCCCCAATGAGTTTGTAGCGAATTTGAGTCTTATCCCTGAGACAGACTTTGATCTGACATACTTTGCCAACATTGGGGAGTGCTAGGGGACATTGGAATATTTGAAGAAAGAAGGTTTGTTGCCCCTGCTTTCACCCTTGAAGGAAAATGTGTACCCCAGGTTAGTGAAATTGTGGTACCAGAACCTGACAAAGAAGTTGGTCCCTAGGGCTGAGGATGTACTAGAAATATTGATTGATGACTGGTAGTTGATTGTCGATTGCAGAGATATTGGGATGGCTTTGGGAGAACCATATCAATTTGACTCCACCAGATTTGAGGGAGCACCTATATGGGCTACATTTAGGGAAATGGCTAAACAACTTACTAATGGAATAGTGGGCTCTAGTGAATCCCTGATGAGAAGAGACCTCCATCCTACCCTAAGACTCATTGATACCATTTTGAGGAAAAATGTCTATGTCACTGGGCATTTGCAAGAGAGAAGGGCCCTATTAGTGGATGCCCTATACTACTGTTCAAAGGGGCAATTTGTGAATGCACCTAAGCTGATTTTTAAAAAAATGGTGGACATCAATGACAAGGTGCTGAAGAGACAAGCTTTTGCTAAGGGAGGTGGTCTGCCCTTCAGCAGACTCATCAGATGGCTGCTCAAGGCTGGGAAGTATGTGATAATGAAGAATGAACCAATGGAGAAGCTGACCACAAAAGTGTATGGAAAGCGGGAATGGTCCCTCAGCCTCACCTTGATTAAGAAGAGTAAGCCAGCTGGAATGGAGGAGGCTGAGAAGGTACCCACTACCGTGGCAGCAGATCTTCCTGCAAAGATACTCTCATCCATCCCTTCACCTACCATACCTGTCCCATTACCCACACCTCCACCCATGCTACTTTTTTCCCTTTATATCAGTCCCTCCTCCAACAGACCCCATTCCACCCACCTTTGAACCAGTTTTACCTTCACCCGCCACTCAGGTCTTCCAACCTGAAGTCCTTGAACCTCCCACATTCTCTGAGCTTACCCCTACCATGTCTTCTCCACCCATTTCTGATTTCCCCCCTCCACAATCCCCTCTGCATACACGGGGTGTGGACCAGTTCACCACTACTGGGTTCACTGCCCTCATGACTTCAATTGTGGAGGACGTTGCTCATGAATACACCCCACTTCCTGACTCCCCACACCCCACTCCTCATTTTAACCATGCACCCTCCTCTCCTTTCCATCCCATTCAAACACCTGTCCCCTCTACCCCCACCATGCTTGGCACTTTCACCCAAATTCTCTCACTCCTACAGTCCATTCAATCTCAATTGACCATAAACACCGACAACCAAACCGTCATGAGCTCCTGCCTCCAATCAATTCAATCCACCCTTCCCCTCTTTCACCTATCCACATACCCATCCATTTATCTCCTCCTTCACCCATAGCTTCACCACCCCTTATTTCTACCCAGTCTGAGGAGGTAACAGCCCCATCTCTCCCCATACCTTCCTCACCACCATCTGTTCTCCCTTCATCACCACCTCTAATTTCTTCTGCAGTGGCTGAATCACCCATCACCTACTCCTCCCCTCTCTCTCCACCTATTTTCAAAGATGCCTCCACCCAAACTGATCCATGGGAGGATCTGATTCTCTCCACCCCCTCCTCTTCGTCCACTACACCCCTTTCCTTGCCCATTGTCCTTAGACAAAACATGTACATCCCCCCTTACCTCACCTGCTGTATGCCATGAGGGACAACCCTTACATCAAAAGGGATGTACTGAGACGTATGGCTGCACTCCGAACTTCCCTTGAAGCCCCTTATGAGGAGAGGATTGCCAACATGGAATTGGAGCACATAATCAAGCTCTGAGATATCTCTCTAGGGTGGACTGAAATCCTGACTCATTATGAATCAGCAAAATAGTTGGATGCTGCTGAGAGTCTAATTTCCAAATATGAGAAGAAGAATTCTGAGCTTCTCAATAAAAAATTAGCCAATGCTCAGGAGATACTTAAGGCCACCAAGGAACTCTCTGATGTCAACCTGCTCTATGCCGCAAAACAAATTGACATATTGGAGAAAAAGGTTGCTTCCTTGACCTCTCAGCCCTTTCAACCTACCCCTCTAGCTAGAACACCTCCTACTGAACGTCCCTTCACTCAAACCTATCCCCCTTCTACAACTCAACCTCCTCCTACCCCACCTGTGGATGTTCACCCTCCTCTAGCCCAGGAACCTCCCCCTACTCAACCTGCCCCTCCAAAATCTAAAAGGTCTTCCACCAAGAAGAAAGTTACTGCCAAAAGATCTTCTCCCTCTGCTGTTTCTGTCAAGAAAGGAAAGAAGCTTGCTGCCCAGTCTAAAGAATCTCACCCCACCAAGCCCCCAACCCAACCTGACACCTGGTTCACCTTACTCTCTAGGGACGAAAGAAGGAAGACTACTGCGGCTCTAGGATTGGACCCCAATGCCCTTTTTCCTTCTAATTTAGATTCAGATTCTGTTGTTGTTATTAATCTAAAAGGAAAACAACCAGCTGCCCAGTCTGAGGAGGTGTCAAAGAACTCGCAACAGAAATCAAAATCTCAAGGAAAAGCTCCTTTATCAAAGGATGAGCTGAAAAACCTGGCTGACCTCTATGGTTGGCCAGATGATGCCTGTAAATAGATGTGGCAGTTTGTTATTTTAGTTTCTTTTTCACCTGTATCTTGTATATATTTGACATAGTAATACAATTTTGTTTTCATGTACTTTCTTTTTTACTGTGTAGATATCTTTTTTCCATGCCTCTCTACTGATTTCATAGTGTAAAACAGTGAGGGCACTGTTTAATTTTGGTTTGGGGGTATGGCAGGTATGCCAATGAAATGAGTTAGTGATAGTGCAACTAAGCTAAAAAGGAGTGTTTGGAAATTCGAGTAAATTCTCACTTGATTTTTTTTTTTGGAAAAGAGGAAATTAAAAAAAAAAACTGTTTGAAACTGAAATAAGTTGTAGTCTAACAGGCTTCATGAGGCAAATGTCAACAATTTTTTAAAAAATTTTGATGTGTAGTAAGCCTGAAATGAGAGAAGATTATGAAGCTACACCCCAGAAAATTTGATGGAAGGCTATATCCAGTGAGATTTGGGCCTGAGAATTTTTCTTTGAAGAGTGTCTTGGCAAATTCATCTGCTCTAAGGACTGATTGGACTCAATTCTGCTCACTAGAAGTTAGGTAAATCCAAGTTGAAACAACTTGACAGCATTCATGACATGGAGGACATGAAGTAAGGCCATCCCTTGGACAGTTTGAGCTTAAAATGCCCTACCTTTGAACTGCCCTTGATACACACCACTTGAGCCTTAAAAGTCCTAGTTGTCCTTGATAAAAAAAATCAGAAAATTTAAACCCAAAATGTCAGTGACCTGATACAACCTGACCCTCACTCTGAGATTTCAGAAGGTAGAGTTGGTTTGATGGTTGGTTGAGAAAGAAGAAAACACATTTAGTGGTATTGTGGCATTAAAGAAAAAAATGGTTAAAAAAAAAAAAGAGGAAAAGAAAAACAGAAAAGCAAAATAAAAAAATGAGAAAGAGAAGTCACTTCATCGGATATTTTGAAAGAGAAGAGAGAAAGTTGGCCACTTTGGCTCTAAAAATTCGAAAAGAAGATGGAATTATGCTGAAATGAAGGTGTTGTCTAAACAACCTCCTTACCTCTACTGATTTCTCAATTTGAATCCCTTTTACCCTTTCAATCTTTTACAAACCTCATCCCTAAGCCACATTACAACCCAATAAAAAGACCTTACTAATTTAAAATGAAATGAGCTGTCATGTGGACATAAGGATTTGTTTAATCTATGGTGAAAAGAGTTAGAGAATTTCAGGAATTAGTGCAATGCCTATGCTCATGCTTGCAGTCCTATTTGAGGGCTGTAACTGCTCTTGAGCTGTGTGAAATTCTACACCCTTCATTTTTTTTGTGGTGAGTGAACAACCCTGGTGAGACTTGGGTCTGAAATCCAATTTGTGGGGGTAATATCAGAGCAGAATTCTGGAATTGATGGTGAGCCATGCATTAATTTTTAGGAGAAATGCCTTGACATGAACTGAGTGATGGTGAAGGATTACAGCAGACTTTTAAGTTTTGAACTGATGCTTTTTCTGTTGAAATTCCTCTAATGAATTGAATGGACATGGTCTGAATTTATTTAAACTCTAGTTTAGCATGATGCACTACTATTAACTAACTTTATTGAAGAAGTTTGTGGGTGCCTTCACTGAAAACCCTCAGGAGACTTCACTCCTCCACTAGGGATCACCTAAGGGTTTAAAAGGCTTGATGCATATGCTAAATGCATCCGTGATCCATACGAAAGTGGCATTTTTAGTTTTCTTTGTTTCTCCTTTGCTCAGGGACTAGCAAAGCTTAGGTTTGGGGGTGTGTTAAGTAGTGAAAAATGCCAGTTTTCACCCCTTAACCTGACCTTTGATGGACCTGTGAGCACACTAATAAACACCTGTTGAGTCAGTTTTGTAGATAGAAATAAAAGACAGGAATAGTGCAGAAAACCACTAAAAAAAATGGTGCACAAAGAAGTCCATCTCTCAGCACAGTGTAGACCCAGCAATAGCACACAAGAGGATTGCACACCATTGGGCCCTTAGGGCGCGTGACAACAGCAGGGCAAGGTGAAGGAAGTGAAAACAGGCTGAAAACATCCGATCGAGAGATTATCTGAAGACTTTGATAGGAGCTGAGAGCAAAAAATGGAGGAATTCGTGCAGTTGGAAAGGTGTCGATAGGATTTGAAGGCAGAGAAAGGATGGATTCGTGTGGATTGAGGAGTTCGATAGGATCCAAGAACATATCGAGCAGCTGAAAAAAAGGAAGAAACCATCCTATCGAAAGCCAACCTGAGTTGTAAGGGGAACCTATCGAATGGTTTCCTGAACCAGTTGGATGGTGGGCTGGACCTATTGAGATGGAGACGCTGGAACATAACCTACCGAAGGGTGCTTGAGCCTTTCGATAGGAGTGAGAGCAATCCTATCAAAATAATGGCATGCAGAGCTGAACCTATCGAAATGGTCCTCCAACCTGTCGAAAAGCTTCCCCAACTTGTCGAATGCTCCAGGCAAAGGGTTAAGAATGCTGAAGCTTTAAGAGAAGGCTCATCCTATTGGAACCTATCGAAGAGATCTAAGAACCTAGCGAAAGGACCAAAAAGCTCCATTTGAACCTGTTGGAAGCTTCCTCAACTTGTTGAAATCGTGTGAAGAACTTCTCAGAAAATAGGCTGTTCACACGCTGTAACTTGGTGACCTGCTGCATGCAAACCGAGGCACATTGGTGATTGGCATGACGATTCAAAAGATGCCCTAGGAAACCCTAACCAACCCACGTGCTCTAACAGAACTCTAACAAACTCTGAGGACCTTCTAGAGGGAAATATTGGCAGGAAAAACAAGAAGAGAAAGCTATATATTGAGACCCCCAATTGCAGAGGGGAATATTGGCGAGAATATTGAGACCCCCAATTGCAATTAGGGGAGATCGAGATTTGGATCAAATTCTGGAGATCAGAGCTTGCAGTGAAATTCCATTTTCCCTCTTTTAGCTCAACTATGGTTGGCTAATTCCCTAGGAGCAGTAAGGAGAGAGGTTAGATCTGTAATTGGGTAAGGTTGAGAGTGATATTGTGGGTTAATTACTGCACAGACTACAAATCTGAGAGCATTTCATTATAGAGTGACTTTTATTACAATGTGAATGTTATTTTTATTGTTTTAATTAGATCTATAGTTCCTTTGGTTTCATTTGGTTCTCGATCGGATTTGTGTAGAGGAGTCTGTTGATCAGCTCACCCACTTAACTAGTAGACCTCTTCGATACCATCTGATCTCCCTAGATCTAATATCCTTGCAATTTCTTACGTCTGTGACCTGGAAATTGCAGCATCTGTAGTGGTTCTAATGCTCTGGTTGAAACCTTTGGTTTGGAGGAAGTCCCTTGGATGATCTGTGACCATTGAAGTGGACAATCATAGCCTTAAGATCAGTCCAATCTCTGATTTCAATTGAATTCTTCTACCATAAACCTTTAGATCGGATGAAGTCTATAGGATGGTCTGTGACCATTGAAGTGGATAGACCATAGCCTTAAGATCAGTTAAATCCTTTGGTTTAGAGTGGAATCTTCTACCTTGCAGTTGTGCTTGTAGCCAGCTGAGGGATTTGTGTGCTTTGAACCCGTGTAACATGATCATCTCAACCTGATTGCAATGAGACCAATCTCCAAGCTGCTCTTGTCCATTTTCTATTTTTAAACCCTTCCACTTGCAAGATCTAGATCTTTGGACTCGATCTCAGTTAGTTTGCATTTCATGTTTAGTTTAGTTTAAGTGACAACCCTTTGAAACCTCTCCCCTTTCTTTTACTAACTTAGTATTAGTAGGGTGCCAGATCTCTTTCAGATCTGGAGATTTATCATATTTTGAACTCACCTCCCTGTGGACATTCCCTTACTTACCTTTATTTTAAAACTTGCTACAACAGGCCCTGACTACTTGCAGGTCTTGTGTGTGATCTGCCTTGATTTGAGTGAATTTAATCCCTTTTTGAAGGCAAGGTAAAAAATCTAACATCGAGGTAAAAGGTTCTATTTATAGGTGTTTTGCTAATTACGCGCCCTGTGGGGTGCACTTAATTAGTCGGTCAACTTCAATTACGTGCCTTAATCTAGGCATTTAATTGAATTGTGCACCGAATTACAGGCGTTTAATCGCTTTGAGTCAGTTATGGACTCAGTGAGTGATCGGCTGACTAGCTCAGCCGAGTTTCCTAGTTCTAATCATGTTAGGACTAATTACACGCCTTGTTTGGCGTATACAATTCGATTAAGCATTTGAAACCTAGCGCTTAATCGTGAAATTTTTGTGGTCAAGGGTCGGGAGACTAGGTCAGGGATAGACCAATTGCGTGTCGGTGATATGGCGCTTAATTCGATTGCGCGTTCCGTGTGGAGCACACAATCGATTCTTAAGACGGTCTAAGGAAAGGAGGTTTGACTTGAAAAAGGACTTATTGCACATTTGTGAGTTGGCGTGCAATCGAATTACGCGTGTGGTTTTAGGCACGTAATTCGGGATTGTCCGGGTCCGGGTCAGGTCTGAAATGCAAGACTATTATTTCAGTCGACATTTTGACTATATACTATTGTTTCAGTATATAGTCTCCCTACATTGGGATCTGAGTCATAGAGCTATTGTTTCAGCTTGTGTTCAGCCATATACTATTATTTCAGTGCATGGTCCCTACGTTAGGGTCATAGGGTTTGAGCCACAGAGCTATTGTTTTAGCCTGTGTTAAGCTATATACTATTATTTCAGCATATGATTCCCACATTAGGGTTAGGGGGTCTGAGCCACAGAGCTATTATTTTAGCCTATGTTCAGCCATGTACTATTGTTTCAGTGCATGGTTCCCACATTAGGGTTAAGGGGTCTGAGTCACAGAGCTATTGTTTTAGCCTGTGTTCAGCCATGTACTATTATTTCAGCATATGGTTCCCACATTAGGGTTGTGAAGCTTTCAGAGAAGGTAAGTCATTTCTGAAAAGTCATGAGTAAGGTCAAAGGTTGACCAAACAAATTCATATATTCTGAGAGGGAAAAATGGGGGTGTGTACAGATGCCCCTCTTCGGTACACTCTTGCGAAGTAAGAATGCGGCACACTTTTGCGAAGTAAGAATGCGTCGAAGAAGTAGACACCCCTCATTCGAGGTGTCTTCTCATTTCTCTTGGGAAATCATAAATGTGATCTGGGGATGTTGGCATGACATGCTTGGTTTTCTTATCTATCAGCGCAAGCTAAAATGGAGCATTCGGGGGCCCAATGGTAGCTGTCGAAAGGCATATTCCATGCAATGGATGTAAGTGATCCTCCCGCATAGCGCGACCCACTATCATAGACAGTCGATGGGGGAAGTTAGCGTATCCTAATCCGTAGGTGCAAGGGGCATCCCGTCACGTGGCGCGACCTCCTGCAAGTGACAGTCAAATAGTAAGGAGAATCATCATATCATAATCTGTGGGTGCAAGGGGCATCCCGCCACATGTCACAACCTGTTGCAAGGGGCAGTCAAACAGAGAGATATGACGCAGTCGAGGTACCGTGGGACGTCATACAAATGTTCATAAATAAGGTCTAGAGACAGATAATAAAATCATATAATGTTGAATGTTTTTACAAGTCATGTCAGACCGGGCGCATCATTGCTCACACCAATGCGCGTCAGGCGTTCCTTTTCTAATAGGCATTCATAAGTTCTTAGATTAAATATACTCATTGCTAAGTTTCCCAAGGGGAATGACTGGTTTGAGTAAGTGGTGAATGAGATGAATTTTGGTAAGTCAGGTCTCTTTGTTTATTAATATTTTTGGTTTGTTTTGTTTTGTCTTGTTTTTTTTTTGGTTTTTGGAAGTAAGGGTTTTGAAATGTCAGGAATTTTAACTTAAGATCAATTCGGTGGTAAATCTTCAAAAAACATGGCTTTCTAGACGTCGCTAAGCATATCCACCAGTACGAGATTTGTGGACCCGACCGTTTATGTGGTTGTCAAGACGACACTTGGCATGACGGATACTCCATCCAACCTTCTCGATGAATGTTAATGATTGTCTCTTATGGGAGGACTACAGTGATTTGCGAGTCAAGGGAGATAGGTTTTGAAAACATTTTGATTGATCATAACTAACTATATATTTTAGAAGAAATATTGAGTAAAAGAGAGGGTGATACTTACCTGTGTAGCCCATGATGAGACTGATCGGTTGTCGTGATGTCGTGACGGGACGCTCGGAGGGTCATTCTTTTCTTTTCTTCATTTCTACTGCAGCAGGGACTTGGTGGCCATTGTCGTGATGCAATGTCTTGGGGAGTGAATGTTGCGATGGGACATGGTGGTCTTTCCCGTTATGGTTGCATGCTGGGATGAGTCCCGGTGGTGGCGGGCTGAGATGACACGCGAGAAAGTCTTTTCTCTTCCTTCCTGTCATAGCAGATCATAGACATGATGGGACATTGGGGGTTTGCGTTAAGATGCTGAGGGATTACTGGTCATAGGCCTATTAGGGGCATTTGGATCCTGATGGGATTTTTATGTTTGAGATGCGATGGGACATGGGAGGAGTCCCTCTTCTTCTGTTGGAGTCCAGTGACTGCTGCGTAGCTAGGGATTTAGGGGGTAGGCTCTCTGCTTCCGTGATGGGACATTGGTTAAGCATAGTTAGCAATGGGATTTTTAGAAGGTTTGACTCTATACAAGGTCTCATGATGAGGATTTTGGGGAGGTGTGATTGGTGTCGAAGCTATAAGACAAGATGAAGTTATTGTGTCACGATGGAACATGTGTGACGAGATCGAATCGTAGTTGCATCATGAGGGGACATATTCATGGATGTGTGGCGAGGTTGTGTCTAGATGTTTCGGGTAGTGACATTTGTGATGGGACGTTGATGGGATATTAGTGCGACAGATGTGTCATATTTTTTTCTTTGGCTGATCTTGGGTTATATGAGATCACATTGTGGTTGCGCCGTGACTCGTTTTGTCTTTGGCTTTGGTCATGTGCCTGAGTTTTGGGAAGGTTTGCTTTTAACTTTTCACGATGGGATGTGTGGTGGCATAGCTGATTTAGGTCAATGAGCTTAGGTATTGGGATGGCATCGTAGGTGTGCATCTTATCGCGATGGGGCATGCGTGACTAGATCATGCGATGGGATTCTCCCTCTCTGGTCGGATTGTGATGGGATGAGGAAAGGTGACGGTGTCACAATAAGGCATGTGTGTCTTGTCGCGATGGGACCAGGGGTGCAGTCAATGTCTCCTGTAAAGGCCACACAATGGGACATGGGAGAAGAATCTTGACTGAGATGGGATAAAAGGTGTGAGGATGCAGATTCTGCCTGAAGTTGGGTATTGCATGCATGTTTTTGGGTGTGCGATTGAAAGTTTAAGGGGGTCATTTACGCGTTGGGATGTATGCGTGTAATCCAATTGAGCACTTAGAAAGTGTGCATGATTGAAGCGTCCCCAGGTCACTGTGCGGGTGACCATTCATATTGCGCGCTCTCATCTGAGCGCAGGATCGGAGTGTTGCGCCTATTCGACGGGCAAAAGTCTGATTGCATGTTCGGTCTGTTGCGTGTGATTGGTCTTACGCGCGTGTAGGGTAGCGCGTGATTGAATTGTGCGCTGACTTCCGGGCGCGTGATTAAGCCTTGTAGTATGGTCTTGCTCTGAGGGAGGTTCAATTCTTCGGATCAAGCTAGCTGGGTGGAATGGGGCGGGGGTGAATGAGTGTACAGTCTCGTATGCGAGTTGAGTTTGATCGAACAATGGGTTATAATAGGTAATGTTAGTTTGCATGTCATTGGGGCACTGGTTTTGGTCATAGTACAGGTTCATGTATTGATTGGTGTATAGTGGTTGGTCTTGGTCAGGGTATAGAGGTTGGTTATAGTCAAGGTACAGGTTTGTGTAAAGGTCTTGAGCTTGGTCATATACGTGGTATGGTTGAGGGTTAGTTTGGTTTTGTTATTGGTTCGCATTGATTTGTTCGGAGTCTATGGCTTCATTTAGGGTGTTTGTCTTCGGGTCGGAGGAGGGTCTGTTGGATGTTAAGGTAGGAAAACTGAGGTCTCCATTCTTCAGTCGACGTTTTATGGGTGAGGCGCGTTGATAAAGGCTAGTGAGGTCGTGATAGTCACTTAGGATGAGAATGCTCCGAAGAGGCTCTCGGGTATTGCTAATCACGATTTCTATCACATCACTTTCTTTAATTTGATTCTCTGTTCAAGCAACAAGTCTTCTCCAATGGTTGGTGAATGTCGAGAAGTCTTCATCATCCTCTTATCTTGTGTGCATCAAGTCAGCAAGACTGATTTCTTCATGAGTTAGGTGCTGGTATTGATCTAGGAATCTGTCAGCTAAGTCTTCGAATGTCTCGATTTCGGCTAAAGATAAGGCTGCGAACCAGTCAAGGGCTTCTCCTTTTAGTGATCTCGAAAAGTAATGGATCAGGAGCCCATGATTGGTGCGGATTGGTCGACAATCATTGCATAATAGGGCCAAGTGGTGCTTTGGGTTTCTCGTAACGTTATAGTTGTTGAATTTTGGAGGTTTAAAACCAGCAGGTATAGTGAAGTCGATGTCTCACCAAAATTTGTCGAATCCAAAAGTGTGACTAGAGCGTTCATTGTTAGCCATGTAGTCATCTAGAATTTAGTGGAGGTTGTTTCTATTTATGGCGGTGTCTTTTCTAGGTACCTTGGGAGAGGATTGTCCTTGGCAGTTGTTGTTGTAGAAGGTGTGAGAGGTATATGTGTTATGTGTTGGGGGAGTCAGAGAATGTGGAGGAGTCGGTGCCCTTTCCTTTTGTCTGTTCCTCGGAGTAACTTGACTTTGGGACTGGAGCAATGCGTCGGATTCTTTTCCTCCTTTTGTGAGTGCAGTGGGTGTGTGGTCCATAACTTGACTATCGGGATAGCTTCGTTCAGTACCACTGTCTTCAATACTATTGTTGTGATTTGAGTTTCGTGGAGCGAAGAGGTATTTTTCGCTCTCATTGATCGTATTTACTCGGCCACGACGCTGGGCTGTCCAGTGAGATGACTTAACGTTATACTCGAGATCACTAGGAGAGCCCCACATGGGTGGGTCGATATTATTAAAGTTTAATTTTTTGATGTCGGCCATTTTAAAATAGTTTTTTTTTTTTTTTTGAGAAAGGAAAAAAAAGTTTATCCACGTGCAAGTGTGTAGAAAAGTGATAAAGTGGAACAAAATAGAAATCAAAATAAAGAGCAAAAAATATAAAACTAAATTAAATAAAGCAAGGAAAATTGAAAACCAAATTAATTAAACTGGTGCAACCTTAGCAAAAAAGAGTCCCATCGCGATCTCCAGTCTGTTGGTACGCGCTTTTTCTGGGTTCCTTTCGGTCCTCGGAAAGAGTGGCCCAATTCGGTCCAAGTGGACTCTGGCGAAGGCAATGATGGAGTAATAAATTAGGAAATATGAAATGCTGAAATTGAAGAGGCGAATTCTAAATGAAGAATACCTGAGAAGATGCGATCGCTAGCTGCAGATATTTATCGACGCTGCAACACGTCAATGATCAAGCTTTAAGGGGAGCGGGGGCTTGTAGGTTGAATTCCTTTACTGAATCACCGGCCGACCGACGTCAGCAGCTGTGGGTTGCCTTTAGTGTGACTAGTTTGATTTTCGTATTCTTGCTGAGATTCTAATTAACTTGGCTTACTAGTCCTACTGGGAGTCTAACTAATCTGGTCTCCTAATCGTACTGGGAGTTTAATTGAAAAAGGTTACCTAATTCTACTAAAAAAGTCTAATTAAAAAAAAGACCTAATTCTACTAGGAGTCTAATTGATTTAAATGTCTTAATCTTACTAAGAATTAATTAAATCTCATAATTCTATTAGAAGTCTAATTAATTTAAATGTCTTAATCCTATTAGAAATCTAATTAATTAAGTCTCCTAATCGTACTAGGAGTCTAATTAATTCAAATGTTTTAATCTTACTAGGAATTTAATTAATTTAAGTACTTGACTTTCACTAACAACTAATTAACTTTCATAATCCACTAGAAGTATAATTAATATTAGTCCCCTAGTTGTACTAGGAATGCAAATATGCTAATTTTACTAAAACTCTAATTAATTAAAAATATGTTAATTCTGTTAAAATTCTAATTAAAGTAAATATACTAATTTTTACTAAAAATCTGAAAGGGATTTTGACCCGTTATGCTAAGGAGGGTCGGCCCCATTCCTGGATACCCTCTGTAAGCTCCCTTGGGCAAATCGGATGACTAGGGGTTGAAAAACTGATCTTAAAATTAGGAATTATAGATTTAAAGATCAAAATTATAAATTTTAAAAGATTTTAAAAAATTAAGAACTACGAACAGGAAATCTAGAATTAAGAAATCTATGATTCTAAGATTGAAATCGAAACTAAAATCTAGAACCTAGAGATAAAGATTGAAGATCAAAACCCTAAGTTTTAGAATTTTAGAACAGAATTTGAGGCTACAAAATTAGAATCAATACTACAAATTGAAATTTAAGGCCTAAAGTCAGAAAGAGAAATCAAGAAGCTAAAGCTACGGACTGACTCTAGTAATTAAGAACTAGAACTAGTGAATTAAAAATTTAGATTAAAACCTAAGATCTAAGATCTAGAATTTAAGAACTTAGAGGGCTAGAACCTAAATCTAGAACTAGAATTAAAAAAGAGGAACTGGTTCTAGAACCTAAGAACTAGAACCAGGAAATTAAGAACTAAGGAATTACCTGAAGAATCGTGTAAATCGTGTAAATCATGTACAAGGAAATTGCATAGAGGGAAATTGTGTAGGGGAAAATTATTTAGAGAAAAATTATGTATCTGGATGGCTAGGGGGTAGAGGTCTTATTTGTAGGTTTTTACTAGAAATCCTACTGTAACTCTAATTCCTAGTTCTTCTAATATAAAAAAAGAATCCTATTTTCTAAAATAAAATAATAAAGGGACTAATCCTAATTCAACTAGGAGTTTTGAAAAACGTGACTTTTTGTGCAGTGGCCTAAAATTGATCATAACTTCTTTGATACATGTCAGAATTGAGGATTTTTTAGCTTGTTGGAAAGCTACTTCGATAAGCTTTCAAATGTGACCAATTTCACATCAATCTAACAATGTTTGATGCCTCAAAATAGGTCAAATATAAAAGTAACGGGATTGACAATTGAAAAAGGTTGGGATCATAAACTAAGGACTGAAATCTAGAACTTAAGAATTAAAAGTTAAAGAAAGAATCTAAGATCTAGAACTTATGAACCTAAGAACTAAGACCTAAAAAAAGACTGGCTCTAGAACCTAAGAACTAGAACTAGAGATTAAAAATAAGAACTAAGAACTATAGACGAACCTAAGATCTAAAACCTAAGATCTAAGAATAAAAAAAAACCTAGTACTAAAAATTACCTAAAGCCGGACGCCGAATAGAGAATCTCGAAATCCCTAAGCTTAGAAGAGAGAAAAAAATTTGTGTCTTTAGGGTCGAGGTAAAAGGTTCTATTTATAGGTGTTTCACTAATTACGTGCCCTGTGGGGTGCGCTTAATTAGTTGGTCAACTTCATTTTCTTGCCTTAATCTAGGCGTTTAATTGAATTGTGCGCCAGATTACAAGCGCTTAATCGCTTTGAGTCGGTCACGGACTCAATGAGCAACCAACTGACTAGCTCAGCCGACTTTTCTAGTTCTAATCACGTTAGGACTAATTGCGCGCCTCATTTGGCATACGCAATTCGATTGAGAATTTCAAATCTAGTGCTTAATCGTGGAATTTTAGCGGTCAAGGGTCGGGAGACTAGGTCGGGGACAGACCAATTGCGTGCCAGTGATATGGTGCTTAATCCGATTGCGCGTTTCATGTGGAGCACACAATCGAGTCTTGGGGCGGTCTAAAGAAAGGAGGCTTGGTCTGAAAAGGGACTTATTGCATGTTTGTGAGTTAGGGTGCAATCGAATTGCGCGCGTGGTTTTAGGCACATAATTCGGGGTATCCGGGTCAGGTCTAAAATGTAAGACTATTATTTCAGTCGATATTTCGACTATAGATTATTATTTTAGTATATAGTCTCCCTATGTTGGGATCTGAACCACAGAGCTACTATTTTAGCCTGTGTTCAGCCATGTACTATTGTTTTAGTGCATGGTCCCTACGTTAGAGTTATGGGGTTTGAGCCACAGAGCTATTATTTTAGCCTGTGTTCAGCCATATACTATTATTTTAGCATATAATTCTCACATTAGGGTTAGGGGGTCTGAGCCACAAAGCTATTTTTTCAGCCTATGTTCAGCCATGTACTATTGTTTCAATGCATGGTTCCCATATTAGGGTTAAGGGGTCTGAGCTTCAGAGCTATTATTTCAGCCTGTGTTCAACCATATACTATTGTTTCAGCATATGGGTCCCACATTAGGATTGTGAAGCTTTCAGAGAAGGTAAGTCCTTTCCGAAAAGTCACGGGCAAGGTCAAAGGTTGACTAAACAAATTCATATATTCTGAGAGGGCAAAATGGGGGTGTCTACATAAAGTGCCAAAAATGTGGCTCTGATTCACCGGTCTGCGACAAAAGCTCTTGGGTAGGGGCTTCGGTTATTGATCGGGAAGGTGTTAGGCACCCGATCAACCCGCTCTAAAGCGATCTCTACTTATGGCCAAAATAAAAGGAAAATAACACTTCCCCTTTGCCCTAAGGCACTTGGATCCTATTTGTGCCCTTCTGCACTTGCCGAGATTTCGATGGCGTAACAACATAAATTAGAGGATAGGAGAAAAGCTAAGAAGGTAGAGGAGTAGAGGGGAGAGCCAAAGCTCTGTGGCCCTTGTAGCATCATTGTAGTTGTTCGCATGAGGGAACTTTTGTGAGCTTCCGATGGCTTGGATGGTTGAATGAAGGGTTCTAGCTCCTAGGGTTTGATGGCTAAGATATAGAGGAAGAAGGCTAGGGGGTAACTCGCTGCTAACTCAAAGGTTTTTGATGGAAGAGAGGGGCCTAAAAATGGTTTTAGAATTCTGGAATTTGGATGAAAATGGTGCACTAAAGGGGGAAAGGAAAGCTCTTAATCTTTTCTCTCTTTGGAAATTTTTTCAAGCCTCTAACCCAAGGGGAGGGGCTCTCTATTTATAGGAAAAGGGTGGGTTAGGAGGGTGCTTAGAGGCTAATTGGGATTAGCAATTTGGTAATCTCCTAATCTAAGGTTTTCTAGGATTTTGAAAGCTTAGAAATGTGGGCAAGGGGCTTCAATGGTTGATGATAGGGTGAGGCTTCAAATGACTAAAGGGTTGCAAATAGGGTAAACATGGGTGGAACAGTCCTAATGAAACCCATCCTAAACTTTGTGATGGTCAACAAGTCAAATCCTAAAAGTGAAATACGAGCAAAAAATCAACAGTTACTGTAGCTAAGCCTAGCGCATGTATTAGATGCTCCAAGCATTGCTATAGTGTCTGGAAGTCCAGAGCTCGGGGTGAGTCCCACAGATGCTTGGCACGTGTATTAGATGTGCCAAACCATTTTTGGAGAAAAAATGGCTTGGAATATGCAATACATGCGCTACATATGCCCTAGCCAAGTGTGGTTTTGGTCACCTTTCGGATCGCCGTAACTTTTGAAGTATAACTCGGATTGAGGTGATTCTTGGCTTATTGGAAAGCTAAGAACCTCTACTTTTCAATGGTATAAGATTTAGTCTCAGTAGAGGTCACTTTCAGCCCTGTTTCATCTCTCTCTAACCATTTCTCAGGAGGGTTAACTAAGGGTTTCTAAAGGTTGGGGGTAATTCTTAAGGGTATGGGCAAGTTCCTAAGGGTTTGGGAAGATTCCTAAGGGTATGGGAGAAGCTATCGGAAGCTCGAGAGTGTGCCTTTCTCGAAGTATATTTTGGTCGGGCCTTGGGCCAAATTTGGGTGTCTACAGATGCCCCTCTTTGGTATCCGATCATTAATGATCAAATGCTAAATACAAGGGACATCTGAAGAGGCCAAGGCAACACTGACAAGTCCGCCGTATTCAAAACGAACCTCAAACATCAAGTGGTTAATATGGTGAGTAAACGAAAGTCCTGTATGTTAGGAAAAATGTCCGTTTCTCAAGGTGATCGGCCCCCAAATGCTTAGCAACATTACTGGGCATAACCGCGATGGATCAAGTTGCAAAAGTCCAATATGCTAGGAAAAACATCCGCTTCTGGAGATGATTAAAGATGTTTGATGCTCAAGTTTCATTCTGAATAAAATAGATCCGTGAGTGAGAGGGTGATCGACCCATACTCAGATAGGCACGAAGTAAATATGTGAAGGCCCACAGTTTGTGTCCAATCATGTGAGGCATTGATTGCCCCATTTGACTGGCCACAGGTGCCCCTGCATGAAGCGGGGTTTGAGGTCATTGGGCGAACCCATCGGTCTCAAAATTGATTTAGCGTGACTGCTTGAGCGAAGTGAATTTATGCCGCAACGCTTTTTAGGAGTACATGCGCTTTTTGTTATTTTTATGTAGAATTTTTTTTGTTATTTTATGTGGAGATTTTTTATTCTTTTTTGGTATTTTTTGTTATTTTATGTGGAGATTTTTTTTTCTTTTTTCTCTGTTATTTCATGTGTGTTCGGGATGCTTATTGATCCCGAGCCGCTTATTCTAGCATAGCCTCTCGGGCAAATCAAATGGCGATCGACGTGCCACTTTGGGGGCGTGTGCACCTCCTCGGGTCCGAGGATGGCCGGGTTCGGTGTGTGCCACACACAAGCCAAGCCAAAATGGGCCAAGAATAGGCTGGCACATGTATTAGACGCACCAGGCCAAATCTGCCCCCGAAATAGCCTAGCGCGTGTAATACATGCGCCAGGCCAAAACGGTGCCGAATCAGGCTTGGCGCGTGTATTATATGCGCCAAGCCAAGACTGGGGGTTTTTAAAACGCTCGAGCCCGAAACGGGACTCCTTCCTAGGGTTCCTTTAGATTGATTCCAAGCATGCTTCATTGTCGGTGTTCACTTGTGCCGATTAAACACCCGCTCTACGCCGGATCAAGGACCCAATTTCTTTTGAAAGTAATCACTTTAAACCCATTTTTATTTAATTTTTCTTGAAATTTTTTTGCAATGTGGTTATGATTTTTGCTCTTCTAGATGATAAGTGAATGATATTTCTTGCAAGTGTGGTTATCCATGATTGGTTTGATCTTATTCCATGTAAATGATGCCCAATAATTTTATTTTTCTTGAGTTATTATATATTTTTTTTATTAGGGCATTCCTTCTTTCTTTCTTTTTTTAGATTTTTCGATTTTTTTTTTGGATTGCATAAATGCTCACACATATATTTTTGATTTGATTTTTTTTTTTTTTGTGGGATGCATGTATGTATATTTATTTTTATTTTTTTGTTTCTTTTTTGGATTTTTTGGTTGCATAAATGCACGCACATGTACATATTTTTTTTTGTGTTTTATTATTGGATTTTTTTTGGTTGCATGAATGCACATGTAAGTATTTATTTGTTTTTCATTTTGGATTTTTTTTGGTTGCATAAATGCACATATATGTATTATTATTATTTTTTGTTTTGTTGTTTTTTTATTGTTTTTATTTGAAATTTCTTTTTATTGCATAAATGCACATGTATGTATTATTATTTTTTTGGATTTACTTTTTTAGATTTTTTGATTGCGTAAATGCACATGTATACAGTTTTGTTGTTTTGTTTTTTTTGGATTTTTGGTTGCATAAATGCACATGCATTTATTTTAGTTTTGTGTTTTTTTTGTTCTCTCCTTTTTTGAAAGTGTGGGTGATTTGATGATGATTTTTCTTGAAAATGATGATGATGATTAGGAAAGAAAAAGGTCCTACTTACCTCCCTGTTAGCCTATTTAGCAAATGATTTCTTGCTACCGATATGTCTTGATTCTATTGCTTGTATCCATCTTAGGATGTCGAGCGAGGAGGAGTACATACTGTTGCTTTATTCTAAGTGTGCATGATTTATTTGTGTTTTGAAAACAGATTTACAAATGATGAATTATACTGAATTTGAAAAACTAAAAAGAATAAAGAAATATCAGCACAGAGAGAAGTTAATTAGCCTGCAAGATCAGGGTCAATTGTAGCAAGTTTTAAATGTAAGTTAGTACAAGATTGTCCACAGGGAATTGATTTAAAATGTAAGACAAACCTCTAGATCTGAGCTACCAAATCTGACCTTTGATCCTATCTACAAAGCACATAAGATGGGAGGTTGAATTTGTCATAATAACTAAATGAGAAAAGTAAAAATTAAACTAAATGATCCAGATCCGAGTTGGGGAGATTTGATGTAAATTAATAAGAATGGAGAAATAATATCGAACTTCGACTTAGTACTTGATTGTAGAATGAGAATGAATGTAAAACACATGAGATATTATCCAATTCTTCAACTGGCTACCAGCACAGATGCAAGAGAAAGTAATCCTACTCAAGGATTGGAATTGAGTTGAACTTATGGCTATGGTCTGTCCACTTCAATGGACACAGATCATCCAATAGTTTTCAATCCGAATCCTTGATTAAGAACAAAAAACACCACTACAAATGCTGTGAGAAATCAGGTTACAAACGCAGATTCTCACAGGGACAATGAATTAAGGGAAATTGCTTTAAAAACAGTAAATCTAAAGGAATCTAATGAATAAGGAGATCTCAGGGAACCCTTAACACGAATCCGATTGAGAACGTACTGTTCACAGCAACCTTTTCAAATTCACCATTACAATTACAAAGCACAACTTAAACAGCTCTCGGATTTGTAGTCTTGAATACAATTCTCACATGAATTACAGAAATATCTCACAGTTCTCAATTACAAATAAAAGCTAGGCTATTACAGAAGTTTCAGACAAGCTATCTGAAATGGAAATGGGGCAATAGAAATGAAACTCAAAATCTGGATACCCAAATTGGGCAAATGGTTCATCTATTTATAATTTTCCCCAAGTCTAGCTCAGATGTGTATCAACCAATCAGAATTGGTTAGATCAGTATCAACCACTAGGAATCGTGCACAAGGATCCAGATTTGTTTTGGCCAATTAGAACTGCTTGATCTAGTTCAACCAATCAGGTGACATAAGCATCAATTCTGTTATGTAATTCAAAAATCTGTTTGAGCTTCTAGAAGTTCCCGCCAAGTAATTTCATCTTTGGGTGTTCACATGGGATGGAATATGCCTTTGGTTCGTGCTTAGAATCTTCCAAAATGTCCTTGGGTTTTTAAATGCATTGGGGCACGCGCAGAGATTACTGAATTGCCCTTGCAGATGCTAGGAATCTTCAGGATATCATTTCGCACAGTTTGGTGAACTTTTTGCAAAGTACTGTGACTTCTTAAGCTCTTTTCGCACAGTTCTGGTGCTGTTCGCAAGGAGTTCTCTTCTTTTCGAATAGGTCAAGGATCCTTTCGAAGAGTTCAGGTGCTCTTCGAAAACTAAACCTGGAGCTTTTAGTTCTTTTCGCAAAGTTCAGGTTCTTTTCGAAAAGTTCAGGTTCTTTTTGAAAAGCATTCTGTTATGCATTCTTCTGTTCGAATAGCTCCAAACCTCTTTCCAGGTTGAAACTAGGCCTTTGTTCTCTTTAGTTTAGGCATTTAGACAGCCAGTGAGGTTGTTCCTTCTTCTTTCCCTAGATTAGCATGAGTCATCATCTTTTTGGCACTTTTAAGTCGCTTGTGGTTAAGCTCGCTTCATTGTTAGTCAGAAAACAAACGCTAAAAACACTTATTTAGTACTCTCAAAGGTCTATCAAGACTCAGGTTAAGGGCTGGAAAATGGTATTTTCCAGTTCTTAACACACCCCAAACCTAAGCTTTGCTAGTCCCTGAGCAAAGACAAAATTTGAAAACATAATGAAAAAGCCATTTTTGTAGGGAGCACAGTTGCATTTAGCATATGCAACAAGCCTTTTAAACCCCTAGGTGATCCCTAGTGGAGGAGTGAAGTTTCCGGAGGGTTTTTAGTGAAGGTACCCACAAACTTCTCCAATAAATCAGTTAATATTAATGCAGTTCTGTTAAAGTAGACTTTCATCCAGTCAGATTATTCACACCTGCATCAGTCAGGCTGTGAGAGGAATATCAAGAAAATATCAGTTTAAAACTAAAATTCTGCTGTCATTCCTTTCACCATTCACTCAGTTTGTGTCAAAAAGTTTTTTACAAGACAAATTAATGAAAAGCTTGCCTTCTATTTGAAAATTCAGTTTTGATGTTACTCCAATAAGTTGATTTCAAACCCAACTCTCTCTAGGATTTTCACTCACCATGCAAGTAAGAGGGTTGTACTATTTCACACAGCTCAAGAGCAAGCATAACCTCAAATAGGATGTAAGGTGAGCATAGGCATTGCTTTTCGTCAATTCACCTTCTTTTCACCATAGATTACACAAATCCTTATCTCCATGTGACAGCTCAATCCATCTTTGATCAGTAAGGACTTTAAATTGGGTTGTTATGTGGCTTATGGGTGAAATTTATCAAGAATAAAGGGGTGGAATGGAGTTTAAAATTGGGAAGTCAGTTAAGGTAAGGAGGTGGTATGGACACCTTCTTTATTTCAGCACAATTTCATCTTCTTCTTTGAATTTTCGGAGCCAAAGTGGCCATCTTTTTCTCTTTCTTTTTCAAACTTCCAATGAAATGACTTCTCTTTTTTTTTTTTTTTTCAAAATGACATTGACTGGAATGCCACACTTCTTCTACTGATACATCATTGCCTTCAACTATTTTTCTTTTTTCTATCACCAACTGTTACCCAACTCTCCTTTCTTCAACTTCCTTTCCTTTACCTTATGAATTTTTAGGATTAGGCTAAATGAGGTTGATGAGGTTTCAAAGAAATCTTAGATTTATAAAACTCAAATGGTGTGTATTAAGGGCAGTTTCAAAAGGTGGGGTTTTTGGAAGTTCAAACTGTCCAGAAGGAGGCCTTACATCATGTCTTTAATATCATGACTGCTGTCAAATTATTTCAATTTGGATATGTGTAACTTCTAGTGATAGTAAGTAGGTTCAAACAGTCCCTAGAGTAGAAAAAATTGCCAATTCATACCTCCAAAGAATACATTTCAGGCCCAAATCTCACTAGGTGTGGTTTTCTATCAAAATCCTGAGGTATATCATCACTGTTTTTTCTCTTTAGGTTTACTAAACATCAATCTTTTTTTGGAAATTTTCTGACATTCACTTCATGAAAGTATTAGAATTACACTAGGAAATTAATTTTAAAAAGTTTTAACTTCCTCATTTTTCAAAACAACAGGTGTGAAATTACTTCATCTTCAAAAATTCTGCTGATCATAAGTTGTACTGATGTTAACTAAACTATTGGCAATTCTGCCACACAAAAAATAAAAATCATATTAACAGAGAATAAAGAAAAGAAATGCACAGTAATTACAAATTAACAAAAGTTAACAGAAAACAGGAATTACATACTATAGACCCAACAAAACAAACATGTACAATGTATTCTAATAACTGGGGTCAAAATCTGTATCATAAGTTGGTTCAATGGGATCAGAACTGGAATCATTGTTAGAGTCAGAACTTGAGTCAGTATTGGAGTCTGAACTCGATTTAGCCTTCTCCTGGATTGTGGCTTGCAGCTCGGTGTATTCCTCAGATTTGATCTTTTTGGTGAGGCCAATATATTTTTCAAGTCTAGTAGCCCTCAATTTTTCTTGTTCAAGTTGTGCTTGCAACATGGTAACTTTGTGCTGTTCACTCCTAACCATCTGAAAGGTTTGGCCCAATAGGTCCTGCATCTTCTCTCTCTCAAATTTCATAAACAGCTCCAGTTTTCGAATCTGGTCTTCATAAGGGGTTTTGATGTAAGTGTGGAAATCGGCAATCCCCTTAAGGACATCGTGAAAGATGTAAGGGTTATCTTCCATAGCCCTTTTAAGAGTGGCAAAACGTGGGATGGGAATGGAGTGGTAGGGGACCATATGTATTCCAACAGTGGGGGAAGGGGAAGATGAATCTACAAGCACTACCTCAGGGTCAGTTTGGGTGGCTTGAGCAGAGACATTAAGGATTGGTGTAGGTGAATCCACAAGTATTGCCTTAGGTTCGAATTGGGTAGCATGGTCAGACACAGTGAGGATGGGTGGATCTAAAACTATTACCTCTGGATCTGTTTGGGTTGCTTGGTCAGAAACAAAAGGTACAGTGGCTAAAGTGGTTGTTTGGGATGTGGAGGCTAAGGTTTGGAGAAGGGAATTTGTCACAGACTGATTGTCTGTGTTGATATGTATTTGGGCTTGGATGGATTGGAGAAAGGTAAAGATTTGGCTAATTGTGTCAGGTGTGGGTGTGGTATGCAAAGTAGGGGCTGGTAAAATTGATGTAGATGGTTGAGGGGCAATGGGTGAAATGGCTGTAAAGGGGGAAGTAGCCAAATGGGTGAAAGGAGGAGGATCAAGTATGGGTGCAGATTCAAGCCCAATATTCTCCAAGATAGATCCCATCAAAGATGAATAAGCCTCTGTTGTGAATATCTCAGGTTCAGGGGTATGAGTGGCTTCAGGTGTATGAGTTGAATGAGCAGGTGAACCTGAGAAGCTTTGAAGAAGGGGAGTGCTAGGAGAGTGTTCAACAAAATCTGTGGCCATATCTTGGACATTGTTAGGTGAAATTGGTGGTGTAAGTATGGCTAGAGTGTTTGGTGTAGAGGGAGAGTCTGCAATTGGGATTATGGTGGTTATGAGTGATGGAACTGTTGGAATGGGTGAAGGAATAGGAGCTGTGCTAGGTGAAGTGGGTAAGATGATGGCCTCTTCAGCAATGGGTGCAGCTAAAGAGCTGGTCACCTCAGTAATAATAACTTGTTCAATGTCAGCTGCAAGTGAAATAGGTGCAGCTAAAGAGCTGGTCACCTCAGGGTCTGGTAAAGCAGGTTCAATGGCAGCTGCAGGGGCTGGTGCAGGTATAGCAGGTTCTTGGGCTAGCTCAACCTCTTCCCTCATTCTATTCAACATGGTTTGGCTTGTAGTCCAAGCCCTCTTCCCAAAAGCGTGAGGAGAGACTATCTCAAATGGCTCTTGCTCATCAATGTCAAATTTGGCTCTTAGTAGGGCTATGATCAGCCTACCAAATGGTATTCTAGCTATTTTCTGCTCCTTCTTCATCTTGACACTGATGTCAGCCATGGCTTCAAAAATTAGCATAGGGGCATTGAAGAATTGCCCCTTAGAGAAATGAAAGAGGGCCTCCAAAATGGGTGTTCTTCTTTCCTGGCTATGACATAAAAACATCCCCTCAAAATGGAATCCATTAACAAAAATTGAGGTGCTAAGTCTCTCCTCATGATGGACTGCCCAGTTCCAACTATGCCTTGGGTTAGATGTGCAGCCATTTCTCTAAAAGAAGCTGTCTCTGGTGCAGCCAAAGGACCAGCCGGATCATGTTGAAATGGTATTCCCAAGGCATTTCCAATGTCTTCATAAGTGACTGTTAAATCGCAATCATCAATGAAAATTACAAGAGTAGGGACATCAGCATCCTTCTACGTCACTTTTACCATGTTTTGGTACCATAATCTCACCATTCGTGGATAAATTTTCTCTGGAAGAGGGGTTAGGATATTGCTCAGTGAAGCATCCCTGATGTAGTTCAAGGACAGCTTACATTCAGGTTTGTTCAAGAAAAAGGTTTCATCAACAATAAGCTCTGGGATCAGCTTTTGAGCTTCAATGAAAGGGTTTGGCAGCACCAAATGCATAGGAAGAGGAGGAAGCTCAGGGTCAGGACTAGGGTCAGTTGCTGGGATGGGCTCCTCATGTCTAACCTTCTTCCCTTTCTCAATTTTATCAGCTTTATCCATCGACAGTTTCCTCTTGGCTGAGGTTTTGGATTTTCCTTTTATGGAGGGTTTGCTAATTTTCTTAGCAGAGGACTTAGGGAACATTGCAGCCAGTGATTTTTCAGCTTTCCCCATTTTAAAACTTTGTTTGAATCTCACACAATATATGCTGACACAGAAATGAACTTTGCAAAACACAAACAGAGGATATGCAAAGAAAAATACCGAAATCTAGGGTTTTGCTTAAAATCTTTGATCGCTTGATTAAATCTACCAGCATCAGAAGCAAAGGGTCCCTCTCTTCAAGCTTAATCAGTGGAACAAATATGAAGGAAATTAGATCTGAACTCTAAAAGCATGCAGGGATGGAAGGAAAATGGGTTTTCTATGAAACAGGACACTCTAGGAAGGCTTTCAAATATGAAACCCTTGCTTCAAAAGGGTTTAAATATGCTCAAAACGATTTTCGCAAAACATCTTTGAAGTTTTTGAAAAGTTCAAAACAGTCCTTTTTACAAAGGAGAATGGCATCAGTACCATTCGCAAAGCAAAAGGCTTCAGAACCAACTTTTCGAAAAGCAAAAGGCTTCAGAACCAACTATTCGAAAAACTAATCATTCTTTTCGAGCAGTTAATTACAGGTCCAGATCCTTTTCGAAAAGGAAATTAAACTTTTCGAAATGAAATTTTTTTCTTTGCGAATTGATTTTTCACATATTGTAAACTTCTCGAATTGAGTGTAAAACATGACTAAAAACAGAGAGAAATAAACTATGCAAAAATTACAAAACAAACACAAGTAAAATACATATGATACAGTTGTTTATCATCAAATTTGTGGAGGCTCTTGATGATAAATGGTCAGCACAGGCTCCAGGCTATTTTTAATGCATGGTTTGAGCCTCTGACCATTTATTTTCAAGGTTCTCCCATCACTTGGGTCCATAATTTCAACAGCCCCAGAAGGAGATGCTTGAATGACAGTATATGGCCCTTCCCACCTGGATCTCAGCTTTCCAGAAAAAAACTTAAGTTTTGAGTTGAATAGCCATACCTTAGAGCCAGCTATGAACTCTTTTCTCAACATATTTTTGTCATAGAAAGCCTTAACTTTTTCTTTGTAAGATCTTGCATTGGTGTATGCATCCATTCTCAGCTCCTCCAACTTAGCAAGCTGCAGTTTCCTGTGATTACCAGCAGTAGTAAGATCCATGTTCAAGGTTTTAATAGCCCAAAAGGCCTTATATTCTAACTCCATTGGTAAATGGCATGCTTTGCCATAGACCAATCTGAATGGGGACATGCCAATTGGGGTTTTATAGGCTGTCCTATATGCCCACAATGCATCATTCAGCTTAAAGGATCAATCCTTTCTATCCTTCTTCACAGTCTTTTCCAGTATATGTTTGATTTCTCTATTTGAAATCTCCACTTTCCCACTGGTCTGTGGATGATATGGAGTAGCTACTCTATGAGTCACAGAGTACTTTTTTAATAAAGCTTCAAAATGCTTATTACAAAAATGGTTCCCCCCATCACTGATAATAGCTCTGGGGGAACCAAACCTGGAAAAAATGTTATCCCTTAAAAATTTCAGGACAACTCTATGATCATTGGTTTTAGTGGCTGTGGCTTCAACCCATTTGGATACATAATCCACAACTACTAAGATGAAATTAAAACCATTTGAAGGAGGAAAGGGTCCCATGAAATCTATCCCCCAAATATCAAACAATTCAACTACCAAAATGGGCTGTAAAGGCATTGAGTTTCTCTTGGAAATGCTGCCTAATCTCTGGTAATTCTGACAAGACTTACAGTGCTGTAGTGCATCTTTGAAAAGTGTAGGCCAATAAAATCCACACTGCAAAACCTTTGCAGCAGTTTTGTTTCCACTAAAATGACCTCCACAGGCCTGTTCATGACACATGGAAAGTATGCTATGAAAGTCTTCTTCAGGGACACATCTTCTAATTATTTGGTCTGCACAAATCTTGAACAGATAAGGATCCTCCCAAATAAAATGTTTAATCTTTGAGAAGAAAAGATCTTTATCCATTTTATTCCAGTGTTGAGGGGTTCTTCCAGTAGCCAAAAAGTTGACTATATTCCAGTGTTGAGGGGTTCATTGATAGGCAACCTATCAATCTCAGCAGTTAGAATTCTAGACAGGTGGTCAGCCACTACATTCTCCACACCCTTTTTATCTTTAATCTGCAAATCAAACTCCTGTAATAAGAGGATCCACCTGATTAATCTTGGTTTGGTATCCTTCTTAGACAGAAGGTATTTCAGGGCTAAGTGGTCAGTGAACACCACAATTTGTGAACCCAAAACATATGACCTGAATTTCTCCAAAGCAAAAACAATTGCCAGCAGCTCCTTCTCAGTTGTTGTGTAATTGAGCTGTGCATCAATCATTGAGCTACTGGCATAAGCTATGACATGAGGCAGCTTATCCTTTCTTTGCCCAAGAACAGCTCCCAAAGCATAATCTGATGCATCACACATCACCTCAAAAGGCAATGAATAATCTGGAGACTGTAGTATTGGAGCTGAAATCAAATAATTTTTTAAGAATTCAAATGCCTTCAGGCATTCATTATTGAAAACAAAAGGAACATCTTGGCACAGTAAATGGCAAAGAGGCTTGGATATTTTACTGAAGTCCTTAATGAACCTCCTGTAAAATCCAGCATGTCCTAGAAAACTTCTGATTTGTTTAACAGTTTTGGGATGAGGTAAATGTGCAATTAAATCAATTTTTGCCCTGTCCACCTTAATGCCCTTGTGGGAGACAACATGGCCAAGGACAATGCCTTGGGTGACCATGAAATGGCTCTTCTCCCAGCTCAAAACTAAATTGGTTTCTTCACATCTCTGTAACACCAAGCTGAGATGATGTAAACACTGGGTAAAGCTGTCTCCATAATTGAAAAGTCATCCATAAAAATTTTCATAAATTGGTCAATCATATCAGAGAAAATGGAATACATACATCTTTGAAAGGTAGCAGGAGCATTACAAAGACCAAAAGGCATCCTCCTATAGGCAAAAGTGCCAAAGGGGCAAGTGAATGTGGTCTTTTCCTGATCTTGTGGATACACAGGAATCTGGTTGTAACCAGAGTAACCATCCAGAAAACAATAATAAGCTTTTCCTACTAATTTATCTAAAATCTGATCAATGAATGAAAGAGGGAAATGGTCCTTTCTGGTCATTGTGTTTAGCTTTCTGTAATCAATACAAACCCTCCAACCAGTTGTTTGTCTGGTTGAAATAAGCTCACCAAAATCTGAGGTTACAACAGTGATCCCAGATTTCTTAGGTACCACCTGTGTAGGTGCCACCCAAGCTGAATCTGAAATGAGGTAAATGACCCCAGCATCTAACAACTTAACAACCTCCTTCATGATCACTTCTTGCATATGAGGGTTCAGCCTCCTTTACGTTTCTCTAGAAGGTTTTGCATCTTCTTCCAAGTGAATTTTATGCATGCAAACGGCTAGACTGATTCCTCCCAAATCAGTAATAGTCCAGCCAATTGTCCTCTTATGTTGTTTCAATACAATCAACAACTCTTCCTCCTGCTCCTTAGTGAGGGAAGAAGAAATAATCACAGGTAATATTTTATGGTCTCCTAAAAACACATATTTTAAAATTTCTGGCAATTGTTTCAGCTCTACATCAGGTGGGCTGAGAAAAGAAGGTAACAAAGGTACCTTGGTTGTTTGTGGAAGGGGAAGAACAACAGGTTTCCATGAAAAACACCTTGCTGATTGATCATGAGTTCCTTGCACAACATTAACTTCCTCAGACTTTGAGGTATAAACTATTTTTTCCACAACATTTCTCCAAGCATCTTTAAAATCTGTGGTTAAATCTTCACACTGTAAAAATTGTGGTAAAGTTTCTTCTACCGGTTCATCCAACAAATCAACAAGAAAGCATTCCTTAAAACTGAATTGAGGCTGTGTAACTGCATTGTAGACATTTAACTTTACCTTCATATTTTCACAAGACACTTCCATAATACTAGATCTGCATTGAATGCAAGCATTGACTGTAGCCAGGAATGGTCTCCCCAAAATGGCAGGGATGGAAGTTCTGCTTTTTGTAGGTTCCATGTCCAATACCAAAAAATTAGCAGGGTAGAAAAACTTATCTACCCCTTCCAATACATCCTCAATCATCCCAACTGGCGTTCTTTCAGATCTGTCTGCTAGTTGTAACACCACATGAGTGGGTTTTAACTCTCCCAAACCTAGTTTCTCATATACAGAATATGGAAGTAGGTTGACACTAGCACCCAAATCTAATAAAGCTTTTTCAATGGTATGTTCCCCAATAATGCAAGGGACTGTGGGGATTCCAGGATCTTGAAGTTTAGGAGGTGAGGTAATGGACAAAACCTGTTTAACTCTTTCTACAACAAAGACCTTCTTGGATAACTGTATCCTAGATTGTCTTTTGTGAGTGCAAATATCTTTCAAAAATTTTGCATATGCTGGGACTTGTTTGATTGCATTAAGCAAATGTAGATTTATCTTGACTTGCTTGAAAGTCTCCATCATTTCATCTATTTTTGTGTTCCCTTTATGAAAAGGGGATGCAGATTTCATGACATGGGGAAATGATAAATGAGGAACTAATCCTTCCTTTATAGCTTTAGAATCATCACCAGAATGTTTTTGATTTTTTGTTTTTTCATTTTTTTTATTTTTCTGAGGTACATCAATACCCCCAATGCTAATATCATGTTGCTCCTGCTGCATATCTCTAGCAGTTTCCTCAATTTTTCTTTTTCTTTTTCAGGATTCACATTGTTATTTACAACTCTTCCACTTCTCAAAGTAGTGATAGCTTTTACTTCTTCATGTGAAACAGAGGCATCTCCAACCATGAACTGTCCTTTAGGATTGTTCAAGGGTTGGCTGGGTAACCTGCCTTCTTCTCTTTTAGCTAAAGTATTTGAAAGTTGACCCAATGTTTCTTCAATCTTCTTTATGCTCTGACTGTGAAAGTTTACAGTCTGAGTTAAAGACCCTAAATTCTGGAGTGAAGCTAGAACTTGGTCTTCAAAAGAAGGGGACCTAGAAGGGGTTTAAACTGGAGCAGATTGCTGCACAGGTTGTGCCATCTGTTGTGGAATGGGCTTGGTATAAAATTCTCGGTCGAAATTTGAAAGGTATTTGGTTCTTTGGTTACTGCTACTATTGTGATTGATAATTACCCTGGCTCCACCT
The DNA here is from genome assembly GCA_021018995.1 of Chloranthus sessilifolius. Lineage (NCBI taxonomy): Eukaryota > Viridiplantae > Streptophyta > Magnoliopsida > Chloranthales > Chloranthaceae > Chloranthus > Chloranthus sessilifolius. The sequence goes on along the minus strand of CM037584.1, from coordinate 146,410,209 downwards.
TAAATTGGGGTGCCCTCTCCATGCATATTCATTTGATTGCATCTGTCCAAACGATTGGGCAACATGAGCTTGCTCCACCACTAGATCTGGGAACTATGGTGCAGCTGGACATTGATCATGTGAATGAGTAGGGGACTGGCATATCAGACATGCCTCCTCTACTCTTATAACCATTGGATTTTTAAGTGAGTTCATCAATCTATCAAACTTAGTGGTCAAATTATCCATTTTCCTTTCTAACTCATTCACCTCATAGATCTTTCCTTTGCTGGTCTGCTGATTGTTCAACCGAGCAGGATTCTCAATGTCTCTTGACAAAGATTCCTGTTGAGTTGAATTTTCACCAATCACTTCAAATAGGTCCCAGACCTCCTCAACTGTTTTTTGCAAATAGGTGCCTCCACAGGAAGCATCTACCATATTCTTGCCCTTTTGATCAATTCCCTGATAAAAACTTTGAACAAGCTGCCATCGGGGAATTTGATGATGAGGACATTGCCTTAAAAGTTCTTTAAACCTTTCCCATGCTTCATGAAAAGTTTCAGTTGAGTGTTGTGAGAAGGAAATAATATTTTGTCTCAACTGGCTGGTCTTAGACATAGGGAAGTATTTGGCTAAAAATTGACATTGCAAATCATTCCAAGAAGTAAAGTTGTTTGGTGGCAACATGGACAGCCATGCTCTAGCTTTTTCCTTTAATGAAAAAGGAAAGAGCCTAAACTTGGTTGCCTCTGGACCCAGTCCAGCTATGTTGAATGTTGTATAAAGAGACAAAAATTCATCCACATGTTTGTATGGATCTTCCTTACTCAAACCATGGAAGGAAGGCAGCATCTGGATAGTTGATGATTTGATCTCATAATTTCCTTCAACAGTAGGAAATTGGATACAAAATGGGGAATTATATGCACCAGGTGCAAAGTAATCCCTCAAAAGTCTAGGTTGCTCACCCATACTAGCAGTCTCAGCAAAATTCTGTGATATTTGTCTGGTTCTTAGTAGCCTTTCAACTTCTAAATTCAGAGGGACAATCTCAGGATTGAGAGTCCTCCTACCAAACATACAACACAGAAATAGAGAATAAAATTTATGTAAAGCAAACCTTCAGTATTCCTTTCAAAGTAGATTTCACGCTCAAATGTATAGGAATAACTGCACAGATTTAAACAATAGAACAGTTAGCACTGATGTAATAATAAAAAAATATAAAAACTTAGGTCTACCAATTTTAAAATAAATTCCCCGGTAGCGACGCCAAAAACTTGTTGCTTTATTCTAAGTGTGCATGATTTATTTGTGTTTTGAAAACAGATTTGCAAATGATGAATTATACTGAATTTGGAAAACTAAAAAGAATAAAGAAATATCAGCACAGAGAGAAGTTAATTAGCCTGCAAGATCAAGGTCAATTGTAGCAAGTTTTAAATGTAAGTTAGTACAAGATCGTCCACAGGGAATTGATTTAAAATATAAGATAAACCTCCATATCTGAGCTACCAGATCTAACCTCTGATCCTATCTACAAAGCACATAAGATGGGAGGTTGAATTTGTCACAATAACTAAATGAGAAAAGTAAAAATTAAACTAAATGATCCAGATCCGAGTTGGGGAGATTTGATATAAATTAATAAGAATGGAGAAATAATATCTAACTTCGACTTAGTACTTGATTGTAGAATGAGAATGAATGTAAAACACATGAGATATTATCCAATTCTTCATCTGGCTACCAGCACAGATGCAAGAGAAAGTAATCCTACTCAAGGATTGGAATTGAGTTAAACTTATGGCTATGGTCTGTTCACTTCAATGGATACAGATCATCCAATAGTTTTCAATCTGAATCCTTGATTAAGAACAAAAAACACCACTACAAATGTTGTGAGAAATCAGGTTACAAACACATATTCTCTCAGGGACAATGAATTAAGGAAAATTGCTTTAAAAACAGTAAATCTAAAGGAATCTAATGAATAAGGAGATCTCAGGGAACCCTTAACACGATTCCGATTGAGAACATACTGTTCACAGCAACCTTTTCAAATTCACCATTACAATTACAGAGCACAGCTTAAACAGTTCTCGGATTTGTAGTCTTGAATACAATTCTCACATGAATTACAGAAATATCTCACAGTTCTCAATTACAAATAAAATCTAGGCTATTACAGAAGTTTCAGACAAGCTATCTGAAATGGAAATGGGGCAATAGAAATGAAACTCAAAATCTGGATACCCAAATTGGGCAAATGGTTCGTCTATTTATAGTTTTCCCCAAGTCTAGCTCAGATGTGTATCAACCAATCAGAATTGGTTAGATCTGTATCAACCAATAGGAGTCGAGCACAAGGATTCAGATCTGTTTTGGCCAATCAGAACTGCTTGATCTGGTTCGATAATCTGTGAAGCATCAATTCTGTTATGTAATTCAAAAATCTGTTTGAGCTTCTAGAAGTTCCCGCCAAGTAATTTCATCTTTGGGTGTTCACATGGGGTGGAATATGCCTTTGGTTCATGCTCAAAATCTTCCGAAATGTCCTTGGGTTTTTAAATGCATTGGGGCACGTGTAGAGATTACTGAATTACCCTTGCAGATGCTGGGAATCCTTAGGATATCATTTCGCACAGTTTGGAGAACTTTTCGCAATGTACTGTGACTTCTGAAGCTGTTTTCGCACAATTCTGGTGCTGTTCGCAAGGAGTTATCTTCTTTTCGAATAGGTCAGGGATCCTTTTGAAGAGTTCAGGTGCTCTTCAAAAACTAAACCTAGAGCTTTTAGTTCTTTTCGCAAAGTTCAGGTTCTTTTCGAAAAGTTAGGTTCTTTTCGAAAAGCATTCTGTTATGCATTCTTCTGTTCGAATATCTCCAAACCCCTTTCCAGGTTGAAACCAGGCCTTTGTTCTCTTTCGTTTAGGCATTTTGACAGCCAGTGAGGTTGTTCCTTCTCCTTCTTTCCCTAGATTAGCATGAGTCATCATCTTTTTGGCACTTTTAAGCTGCTTTCAGGGTTAAGCCTGCCTTCATTGTTAGCTGTAAAACAAACGCTAAAAACACTTATTTAGTACTCTCAAAGGTCTATCAAGACTCAGGTTAAGGGTTGGAAAATGGTATTTTCCAGTTCTTAACACATACAGGAGGAGGGACATGAGCAAGAAAAGGAGTTGGAAGTGGCCTATGGTTCTCGAGGGGAAGAATTTTTCGTAGTGCAACACTCCTCCCGTCCCTGGTACGAAGTGCAGGGTGAGGCCGCCCGTGCTGGTCTCCTTCATCAGTAGTACATTCATGTCTCCAACTTTGGTATCGCTGGCAAGGTAATAAAATAAGCTTTATTGTTTTAGGTGAGCTTGTTATATCTTCAGCATCTGACACCCCTTTATTTGGATGCAGGACTTGCCCTCCGTCACCTTCCGAGGAGGCTGGCTAGACCCTCAACGCTTCTATCTCTACCTCCCTCCGGTCGTGAAGTTCCTTCTTACCCAGGCCGGTTTTGGGGACTTCCTCTCGTGCCCTGCCATGCGAGCCGACACAGCCTATCCGAAGGCCCTGATCGAGAGCTTCCGTCCCGAGACCATGATCTTTCATATGGCCGTGGCGGAGATGACTCTTACCCCCGTCGATTGGTCTATGATTACGGGGATTTGGATAGGGGGTATGCCAGTGGCCGACCTTCCAATGCCCAGTCGGGATGAGGTGATTCAGCTCATTGGGGATTATCCCACCTCTGCAAACCTGCATGGTACCGAAGTTAAAATGTCCTACCTATTTGATCTGTTTACGGAGAATGAACTGGTGGACCTGGGGCAGCCAGATGCAGATATTTTCATTAAGCCAGAGTGTGCGGTGATGTTGGCTCGCATTTCGCTCCTCTTCCTGCTAGGCAAGACCCTCCACTCAAATGTCAGTGGCGGCCGGGTCTCATTGTCCCTACTCAGTCTTATGGTAAATTGGGATGATGTGCACAGATACGACTGGGGTGAGGCCGGATATGCCGTTCTATGTCTAGCCTAGCCCGAGTCTCATTGGGGAACTTGATTTTTATTGTTGACTTCTGGTCGACGATTGACGTAACCACTAACTCCTTTGCTTTTCTTGGTATATTGGTTAGTCATCCATCATGTTTCTGACACACCTTTTCTGTATACCATTTCTTTTCATCTATCTGCAGTTCCAGCCTGGCCGGCCCTCCTGCATTCTGACGTGTACACATATCCACTCATGAGCAACTAGAACATGCACCACCGTAGGGACGTTGGCATGAAGCATCTGGAGATGGGCCTGAGGTCCCAGTTCAACCTGCTAATTTCGAAGCAGGTATGACTATTTCTATCTTTTCTTTCTCAGCATTTCTTTTTATGCGACCTGCTTGGCTGACGGGACACTTTTCTATCTGGGCAGGTTATCTATGATCCCTACATTGGTTCTCCTTTTTGGGAGCGAGCTGCTGTGGGTCTGTCTCATTTCTTTGTTGACCGTCGCATCATCTTCTTCTACGGGGCCTAGGCCAAGGCATATTACTTGGGAAAGAGAGTGGTCCACCAGTATAGAGACGACTTTATTGTGCCACAGGCTCCTCCTACGAAGGTCATGGCTCCTGAGGGTACCGTTGAGGAGCTCTCTACCTAGTTTCTTCATCATGGGGTCCCCATAAATGATCTCCTCATGTCCGGGGGGTACTAGCTGTGGTATGAGTCCCTACCCTATCGGTCCATTCTTCTGCGCTTCGTACTTGGTGCCAATTTCCTGGCCTTTGGCGATCTGAGATCTCAGGTGTTTCCCTTTTCCTTAGGTACATTTTTAGCGGTTCTGATTCAATTTTGGCTTCTACTGATTGAAACTTTTCTCCTTTTCACAGTTCGAGCAGGGAGGTTACTCTGATGATGATGACGAGGCAGTGACAGGTGCTGCCGATGCTATGGGAGCTGGTCCCTTAGGTGCCTCTGGTACTGGCGCCTCTGGTAGTTCAACTGTGGAGGTCAGGGGACCTTTAGGCACCTCGATGATGCCTTCCTTGGGGGTTTATGTAAAGCCATAGAGGAGAGGGCCCGCATATCTACTGACACAATCCGGATTCCTCCTCCTGAATTGGTTCCTAGGGTAAGCAAGTTTTCTCCTTCTGCATGCTTGTTTCTTAGAAAAATGCATGTGCTAGCGCCTGTAGCTAAATGTCTCTTTCTTTTTTGTGTAGGATTATGAGTTGGCGGTGAACCAGGCGGAGTATTACCACAACATAGTCAGTCTTCAGGACGTGGAAGTGGTGAGTATCATACTAACTGGTTCCGATCATTGCCCTGCTATTTTTGTCTTTCAACTGATCTTGACTGATGGCTTTGGGTATGACTTTCAGCGTGCTTGTGAAAAAGAGTTGTGCTCCCTGCTTAGCCAACTTTCTCAGGCATGGGCTCGAGTGGGAGATGTCCGAACATATCAGAGCTCCTCGCGCATGTTTAAGAAGTCTAAGGGCGCCAATAAGGATTAGGCTCTGCTTTAGAATTTTGATACCTTTTGGGACATATTTTTTTTTGGATTTTGGATATATGTACTGGATGATGTGGCATTGTTATTATTTTCGGATGGTTGTTTTTCTAGTTTCTTCCGATGAATGTTGGTGCCTTTCCTTTTAATTGCATGGTCTATCTTTCCTTTGCTTGCTGTAGTATATCAGATTGCTTGTAGGATGGGTTTGATTTTGTCAAAAGGGATGGCCTCTGGGGCCACATACTTTGTTAACACTTGGCTACTATTTCCATGTCGGTGTGAATTTTTCCTGCACAAAGATTTATACAAGTTAGATGTGACCAAAATCCAAGTTTGGCCCTCTGTATAGGGCCTATTGTGTCTTTTTAGATAAGAGGCATAAAGTGCAGGCAAGCAGTAAAAAAAACTCCTCCCCAACCCTCACTTTTTTGCATGTGGGGACCTAAGTGACCTGGCGCCTTTATTACATGTGCCAGGCCAAATCTGGGGAAAATTACACTGGCGCATGTATTACATGCACCAAGTTCTTTCAGAGGGCAGTGGGGCCTTCTTAAGCCCAGGAATGCACTTTCTTCCTCTCTCTTGACCTTGACTTGCCATTTTTTGCTCCCCCTTTTTTTTTCTTTTCTTGCCCCCAAGGTGGGTCCATCGTCCTACATTGAATTTGAATCCTCAGGAATATCTTTGTATGTCAATGGACCCACTTTCCAACCCTGCCTCTCATTGAGGGTCCGGGACCGCGATACTTCCCTATTTGGGCGTGGGGCCCAGTTTTCTAAGGAAGTGGCTTGAGAGCATGAATGAGAGTGAGCTTGTGGGTTTGGATCGGCTTGGCTTGGTTCGTCTCGCATCCTTCCATGGAGTTCCTCCTCTTTGGGATTTCATTCATGTCACCGCTTCATTTTGGGGAGTTAACACCCATGTTTTCCGTTTTGGGAATCGTGAGTTGACTCCTACTCTCGAGGAGCTCTCCAATCTATCAGGTTTGAAGCTGCATAGAGACCTTACGAGAGTGTTGCCGAAACCAGGTTATGCTAGAGCCACTTAGAACACCTTGGGTTTGAAGAAAAATGATTATGAGAAAAGTCTCATTGGGGGGCCCACCAGGTGTTCGGTGAAATTCCTAAGAGAACTTTTCAGAGAGGAAAGCCTACAAAAGTTGCTGATCAAAAATCCTCATAACGCGAAGGCCTTTGCCCTTTGCCTTATCTCTGAGGTTCTTTTCTATACTGGGGGAGAGAGCTTCTCGCATGCACTTTGTGATATCTTGGCGAAGATAGAGGGAGGCCGCTCTGTGATGCATACAGTGCTGGTGGAGCATTATCGCTGCCTTGATGCCTTCGCTTTGGGCAAGGTGGAGGGCCTCCAGGGATGTCCCATCTTGCTCTAAATTTGCCTTGCGGAGCATCTTGCTATCTTGAGACCCATGCCTCGCTTTTACGTTGCTCGTGGTGAGGTGGCCCGTTGCTTTTTGGACAGATGCTATATGCTCCCACTAGGAGATATGTTGGGTTTGAAGCTTTGGCTAGCCGAAGCCGAGTTGGTGCAGAGGCTTCCTTGGTCAGATCAGACCTTCCCAGTGGTTCGCTCCAGAGATCATGAGGGCATCACTCTCCTCAGTTTGACTGGCAACACTTACTACTTCCCATTTCGGGTGCTGCGCCAGTTCAGTTGCCCTCAGCAAATGCCTTGTGTGACGGAGCCGCCTCTGTGTGACTTGATTTTTTGTCGGGGGTCCTCTGAGGACATGGATAGGATAGCTGCTCCCTGGGAGATGCGTCAGTCGACGCTCATTTGTGATCTAGAGCAAGGAGATTCGGCATTATCCTCCCTAGAGTACGAGGCTTGACTACTATCTGAGAAGCCTGCTGTTGGTCACTTGGGTCAAATAGAGAGCAATGATATGGAGAGGCCTTGGCCAAGGAAGGAGTCGATGCTTCAAAGATGTATTGAGCTATTGATGGACGAGAAGTGCATCCTGCATGAAAATTTAGAGAAATAGGTGGTTAGAGCAGAGGTGGCAGAGGTCAGGGCTGATGCAGTTGAGTGTGACGTCCTTCGTCTAGAAGGATCCTTGAGTCACGCTCTAGGTGCCACTGACGCTTCCCAAAAGCAATATAGGAGTCTCCATGGTCGCTGGATGACGGAGCGGGATGTGCGGGAGGATGCTTTACGCGCAAAGATCCATGCCTTGAAGCACGAGTTGGGTCGTTGATTCCCTCCTGTGCATACTTTTTGCACATATCAAACCATAGAAAGGGGTGTAAGAAACCCCTAATTAGATACATCTTTTGGTATACATATTTTCTTTATGTTTTTATTATTTTTGCACTTTTATAAAGAAAGAAAGAAGGAAGCTAGACATCTCACATATTATTTTTTAGGATGTGGTGTCAGCTGTATAAAGGTTTCTATATGAGAAAGGGAAACCTATTATCTTATAAAACTTTTATCTTTTCCCTATTTTTTTTTGTAAAATAGGGAGGATTGCGTCGACTATTACTTCAAAGATGTGGCACACACAGTGTTGGCCTGAAATGGGAAAGGAAAATTTATTATCTTTTACAAATGTGGTCTTTTCGGTCATCAAGACCAATCATCCCGGAGTGGTGGGTGCACACAGTGTGGGTGTGAAAATGGGAAGGGAAATCTATTATCTTAGACAAAAAATGGTCTCCTTCCCCTCTCTTATATTTTCTTCGTTTTTTTGGTTTGATGCCTTAATTATCCTTACCTTAGGTCATACGTTTGACGGTGCGGACTGTGAAGTCATTCTTGGTCGGGACCCAATTTGAGCTAACAAGAGCGGCCCCGTCGAGAATCGGGTAATGCGGGAGGGCAACAGAGGGGATCTTATTTATTTTCTTTTTTAATTTCTCTTCTTCAACTTTCTTACACAATGCCCAAGTTGGGTTTTCCTCGTACCCGTTGTTTCCCTATTTTTACTCGTAGTGCCCTCTCGAGTTTTCGCTATGTCCGTTTGCATTTTTACCCCAGGCGCCCTTTCAGGTTTTCGCCTGGTCCGCACAAACTCGCTATTTTTACCCATGGTGCCCTTTCGGGTTTTCACCATATTCCCTTTGCTTTGAACTTGTATATTTAAATTTTATTTTTTATCTATTTTCTTCTTTTTTTTTCTTATCAAAGGCCACGACATGGGCGTCGATTCCGTCATAGCCGGCCGGATGAAATTCTTTGGTTGTCTCACAGCTTGGCTCATGCTAACTGGACGAATACTGTGACTGCTCATAGGCCTTAAAGAGGGATTTTTCTTGGAATGTAACGTGGCCATGGGATAGGTTAGAAATTTTGAAGGTATTCTGAGTCTAAAAGGTTTCCTTGATTGGGTTCTAGCTATCCTAATACACTTCTTCCTTGGGAGATTTCGGCTATACATGCTCCACTTTTTCTTTTCTATATATATATTTTATTTATCTGTTCTTTTAGACATCCTCTTTTTGGGATTTTACTTTTCTGATTTTTGTTCGATTTGATAGTAACTTTTTTTCCTCTTTTTTGTTGGTATTATACACACATTTTTTTTGGAGGGGTTGTGAACGAAAGGTCGATGGCTCAACGGGCGTAGTGAAGGGTATGGTCATTTAGGGACACTTTTTGGCTACTGAGCTTTAAAATGATGGCCTTTTTTTAAAGAATCCCTAAGTAGTCACGCGTCCATTTTTGTCAATACTTACCTTGCTGCAGAGACCTAGGACAAGAATCGTTGGACGTATCCAGCGTTGATGGGCTCAGGAAAGTGTTCTCCGTCTATGGTGGCGAGGCAGGTAGCATATCCCGGGAGTACCTCTCCGATGACGTAAGGTCCTTCTCAGTTGGGCTTGAATTTCCCTCTCAGATCATCGTGGAGGGATGGGAAGATTTTCTTGAGTACGGTGTCTCCTACCTTCAACTCTCGACCATGAACACGTTTGTTGTAAGCGCGTGCGAGTCAAGGGAGAATGGTGTTGCCCCTGTAGCAGTGTGGATCGATGTTCTGTAGGCCCATAAAGCCAATGGTAACATTTCGCTCCAGTCTCAATAGGTGACGGCCATCTTCTCAAGGATGCGGATGACCATTTTGTTGGCAGCTTCTATGGCCCCATTGGTTTGTGGCCGATACAGTGACGAGCGATGATGTTTGATCTTGTACTACTCACAGAAGGCCTTAATGCGCTTGTTCGTGAAGTTCGTGCCATTGTCCGTGATGATATCCTTGGGTATGCCAAATCATCAAATGATATTTCTTTTGATGAATTTCTCAACATGTTGGGCCATGATGTTTATGTAGGATGCGACCTCTACCCATTTGGTGAAGTATTCAATGGCAACCAAGATGAATTGATGACCGTTTGATGCTTTCGGATTGATTTTTCTGACAACGTCAAGACCCCAAGTGGCGAATGGCCATGGAGTGGTCATGCTGTGAAGATCAATGGCTGGAGCATCGATCAGACTGGAGTGCTCTTGGCATTTGTAGCACTTTCGAACGTGCTTGCAACAATCGAATTTCATAGTGGTCAAGAAGCATCCTTGGCATAAAATCTTTTTAGTAAGCATGTGGCCATTGACGTGGACCCCACATACTCCCTCGTGAATCTCTTTCATAATGTGCGTTGCCTCGCTTTCAGTTAGGCATCGGAGCAGGATGTTGTTATACAACCGCTTGTAAAGACACTCGCCATAGATGACGTAGTTCACCACAAAACATTGAATGGTTCGTCCGTCCTCTCTGGCCGTCCCCTCAAGGAATGCCCGAGTCTTGAGGAAATTCTTGATATCTGAGAACCATAGTGGCTCATCATCCAACCTTGGGAGTTTCTTAATCTAAAGACAGAAGGCCGGCTTGTTCATCTGTTCAATCATGATCGGCTTCATCTCAACACCGTAGGGGATTTCTACCATCGATGCCAAAGTTGTTAACGTGTCGGCAAAGCGATTCCTTATCCGTGGGACATAGGAGAAAGTAACATCATTGAAGCATGCTATCAAATCTTCAAGGTGTTCATGGTATGAGATCAACTTCTCATCCTTCGTCTTCCAATCTCCATTCGTCTGGCATATGATCAATTGCGAATCACCAAATACCCAGAGGTGGGTTACTTTCAGGACAAGTGTCGCTTGTAGTCCAGCAGCACAGGCCTCATATTCTGCCATGTTGTTAGTGTAGGGGAAGTTGAGTTGATGGAAACTAGTACGTGAGATCCTTTTGGCGAGATCAAAATATCGACTCCTTGACCTTCGGCATTTGCCACTCCGTCGAAGTGCATCACCCAAGACTCCTCTGTCTCTACTGTATCATCCTCTATCATGAACATGATGTCTTCATCTGAGAATTTGATCCTTAGAGGTTCATAATCGGGTAAAGGGTTTTCGGCAAGATGATCAACAAGTGCTTGCCCCTTGATTAATTTTTGTGTGACATATGTGATGTCAAACTCAGATAGGAGAAGCTGCCAGCGCACAGTCCGCCCGGTAAGGGCTGAATTTTCGAACAGGTACTTTAATGGATCCATGTGTGCTAGGAGTAGAACGGCTTGGGATAACAAGTAGTGGCGGAGCCTCTGTGTGGCCCATATGAGAGCCAAGCATGCTTTCACCAGATGAGAATAGCGTGTCTCGTAGTCGGTGAACTTCTTACTAAGGTAGTATATGGCCTGCTCTCTTCTTCTCTTCTAGTCATGCTGCCCTAGGACACATCCCATCGAAACTTTTGTTGTGGAGAGATACATTAAGAGTGGTCTTCTTGGCTCGGTGGTACTAATACTGGAGGGTTGAGAAGGCAGCCCTCGATTTTATCGAATGTTGCCTGACAGTCATCGTTCCATTCAATAGGAGAATCTTTCCTTACTAGCTTGAAGATCGGCGCGCAAATGGGAGTGACTTGTATAATAAATTGACTGATGTACTGTATCCTGCCTAAGAAACCTCTGACCTCTTTTTCGATAGACAGCAGTGGCATTTCTGTGATGGCTTTTACCTTAATTGGGTCAACCTCGATACCTCTCCTGCTGACAATGAAGCCCAGAACTTTCCTGACATGGCGCTGAATGCGCATTTCTGATGATTCAGGTGTAACATATATTTTCTCAACCTCTCAAATAGTTTTTGGAGGTTTATCAGATGGTCACTTTGCTCTGGTGACTTTGCAATCATGTCGTTGACAAACACCTTAATTTATCGATGCATCATGTCGTGAAATAGTGCCGACATGGCTCTTTGGTATGTTGCCCTGACATCCTTTAGCCCAAATGGCATGACCTTATAGCAGAAAGTGCCCCAAGGAGTGAAAAACGCTATCTTCTCTCGATCTGCCTCCGCCATCTTGATTTGATTGTATCCGGAGAATCCGTCCATGTACAAAAGCATCCCGTGCTTAGCAGTGTTATCGACCAAGATGTCAATTTACGACAATGAGAAATCATCTTTCGGGCTGGCCTTGTTGACGTTTCTGAAATCAATACACATGCTGACCTTTCCATCCTTCTTTGGTACTAGGATGATATTGGCTAACCACTACGGGTATTGCAGAATATGAGAAATCCTGCATCATATTGCTTGATGACCTCGTCTTTTACTTTCAACATCCACTCGAGTCGGAGTCGCCTTAATTTTTGCTTGACTGGTCTGATATCGGGATAGAGTGGTAACTCATGCTCGACCAAATCGGTGTCCAAACCAAGCATGTTCTCGTATGACCATGCGAAGACGTCTTGATATGACTGAAGGAAATCAATCATGCTTTTTCTTTCCTCGGGAGATAGCGATGTTCCGATCTTAGTGATTCTATGAACCTCCTCAGTCCCTAGATTGACGTCTTCTGTTTCCTCAACAATGGGGGTAGGGCCATGCTCAAAGTCGGCAAACCGCCCAAGGAGTTCGTTAGGGAGCTCCTCAGTAGGGATTTCCTTGTCCAGACTCGTTACTCCTACCGCTTCTTGTATTTTTATAGGAAAGGGGTCGATTTCATGGAGAACGGGCTTTTCTATCAAGGCATCATTTTCTTTAACTTTATTCAGAATTTTAAAAGACAATATATTTGGTTTTTTTATTTTTTCTATATTTTGGGATTTTTGTTTTCTTCAGAGATAGGCTCTTGGCAAAGCGAGTCCCTATATATACACAGTATTGCCTACCAAGGGCTTATCTCACTTTTTATAGGTTTTTTTTTTAGGGAAACGGGTGTCGTATTTCAGGCCACTTGGCGCTTTTAGAGTTTGGGGCACAAATGCCCAATTTTGTACCTGGGGTGCTGCTCATTTACCTATTTGGATGGAGGGAGTTGGCTGATTTGATTCTTCGGAGTCAGCCTCCATCATGCTGATCATGGACTCGTCTGAGATTCTGTCCTCAAACATCAGCAGAGTCCTGTCGTGATTTACCATAGGGGGAGATTACATAGGTATGGGAGACTCTTCCTCAAAAAGGTACAAAGCAATCAGGTCTATCTCTAGGTTGGGAGGGATGATTTGAGGATTGGTAAGGTGGACAGGGGATGCTGGTTTGTGTGGGGTTAACTGTCTTGCCCCATTCCAATCTATTTTTATGATCCCAGTGCTCACAAAGGTGTTCTAAATGTGAGGTCTGGGACGGGGCTTCTCTTCTAAGTTGATTCCTCGAGCTCTAGCAGATGCTGTGGCTCAGGCTTTCTCTTTGGCCTCTCGGACCTCTTCTTTTTTGGGCTTATAACCTAACCCAAATCAGACCTACTGTCCACCTTTTGCCTTGACTAGCTCTCTCCTGCCTTGCAATCGAGGACCCAATCCCCTTCCTTTCTAATAGCCCCACTTTTGGAGCATGGCCATAGCCGCTACCATCCCGCCTCTGATTTTCAGGGTGATTCTATCTGGAGGTTCCGTGACTACCGTTGATACCTCGTATTCAAAATTGTGGAGGTTAGTATCTTCGATCGTGTGTGCTACGTCCAACACTTTAGGATTCTCAATGCTGTGGGTAGCTTTCTCCTTTTCCTCATTCCCCTCACCTATGATGGTGATGACCTTCTACCCAAACACGAATTTGAGCTTCTGGTGCAGGGTCGAAGGTATCGCCCCAACCTTATGTAACCAGGGGCATCCTAATAATAGATTGAAAGAAGATTTGATGTCCATCACGGGAAAAGGTATGGAAAAGGTCATTGGCTTGATCGCGAGCTCAAGATCAACTTCCCTAATTATTTCCCTTCTTATATTATCAAACCCTCTAGCTCTAGTTCTTGTTGGTCTCAACATACAAGGGTCCACGCCTATTTTGGTGGCGGTTCTCAGAGGGCACACATTCATAGCGAACCCGTTATCAATCAACACCAGTGGGATTACAATGTTTCCAGCCTCTACAATGATGTTGAGGGATTTCGCATGATTATTTCCCTCCTCCGGTAGATCCGTATCTGAGAAAGAGATAGAATTGAGAGCCATCACTTGTCCGATTATCTGCCTAACCTCATATGGGCATACTTGGAGTGAGACGTGTGCATTTTTTAACACCCCCATTAGAGCTTGGAAATGGAGTGGGGACGTCATTAACAGATCCCAAATCGTGGTATCTTTCTTTCCCTCTGGCTGGGCTAGTGCTGGCACCGGTGCGTCTGGTTGTTTGGAGATCTTTCCCGACCTGGTGACAAAATCAACTACCCCTTCCCTGCTACTGCCGGCATTGATGCTTGTCTGTTCATAGCTGAGCGGGACCTAATGAGGATGGTAAGTCGACCCCGGGATCTGGAACGGGGAAGAGGTGGGTACCGAGGACATTGGTGCTAAGGGATTGGAATGGGCTGGTATCACGTGGTTAACTTCTTGAAGGGTGGAGAAGGTGGGCCAAATGGGTTGGCGAGGACCGTGGACGACTGAATTGGGGGGATGTGACGGGGGTAGGCCATTGATAACTGATGGGTGCCGGAGGTGGATGGGGGATATAATTAGCCATCGGGTAATTGGTGGAGGATGCCGTGTATGATTGATAGGAGTTAATTTGGACATAGTTAATGGGAGTTGGTGCTGGGAAGTATGCCCTAAGATCTAAGGGTTCTATTTGTGGAGTGGGGTTGGGAAAGTAGTCAGCCAGATTCAAGGGTTCGATCACCCCAATACTTCCATCTCTGCAATCTCTTTGTAATGGTGCCACAAAATTTCCCTGATTGCAGATGTAATCCGACGGGTCAAAATCTTCATTATCCTCTGCCACCATGCCGATAGTGGGTCTCGGACTTGCCCCTCCTAGTGGGTGCGGGGTAGCAATGTTTGGTGAATGTTGGCATGTTGGTTGGCTTGGGAAAGTGTGGGAGGAGTGATTTTACAAGCCTCTATCAAATCCTAAATTATGTGCTTTAATGGGAAGCAGCGATCAGTAGGGTGACCCGATCTCTGGTGGAAGTTACAGTGGGTGTTGGGGTCACAGTTCCTTGGGATACGATTAGGTGGAGGTTATGGTTGGAGTGCTGTGACCAACCCTTTTTCAATTAATAAGGGTAGAAAAATATTCAGTGATTGTCCCAAAGGTGTGAAAACTCAATCAAAGTGGGCCTTTCTCTATTCTGGGGTCATCTGTGCCCCTTGCCCATTCCTGGTTCTCTGTATCGGCTCGCTTCTTACTGGAGCTAGCTGTGCAGCTTTGAATTAGATTGAGATTATACTGGTGTTGGGCCTAGTATGCGTGACATTCTACACCTCTACCCGATTCTTCTATCATTTCTTTACTCAGAGAATCTCCTGACCCCGTCAACCCCACCGGATGCATTCTTGCTTAGTCGTCCTTCTCTGATAGTGTCCTCGTAATGATTAGAGTTCCTCACCAAATCAGCAAAACTAGACTGCTATTGGTAAACGAGGAAGTCTGAGATGAATGGCAAGGTATTTTCGAGATCATCTCGATCTGCTCATTGTCAGGTATTCTGTTTCTCACCTGAGCTACCAGTACTCTCCAACGCCCAAGGTAATCGCTGAAGGTTTCATTAGAGTTCTTCTTTAAACGGGCCAGATCTGACTTGTAAGGTCCGATGTCTATGTTGTAGACATACTGCTCTTGGAACAAATGTATCAAATCTTTCCATGTTTTTATCATGGACAGTTATAAGGACATGAACCACCTCAAGGTCGGGCTCGTCAAACTCTTCTGAAAGACATAAGTAGGTGCTCATCCCTCCTCCCCCCCATATTGGCACATGTCTCCACAGTAGGACTTGAGGTGTGCGATGGGATTGCCCGTGTCATTATATTTATCAAAGACCGACATTTTGAATTTTGGGGGCAAGGGAACTTCTGTAAATAAGCACAAGTCCGAGAAATCTGTGGCATGGATCTCAGCTCCACCCATCTTTAACAGCTGCTTCTGGATTTTGTCTAATTGTTCTTTCAACTGCCCAGACTCTTTAGACAGGGGGGCCTTGATTCACTCTGTGCTACCAGGGGGTTAGTGATTATGGGTGGAGGATTGATGCTGGCAAACGCCCCAGCATAAGCCCTGCTATTCCTGATCTCATCATCCTCATATTGTGGGTCTATATATGGTGCAGTGAGGGTGAGATTTTCTTGTTGGTGCTAGCTGGGCTGGATAGGTGTCGGGTGGGACCATTGAAGAGGATGGAAATTTTGTGGAGTGATAGGATGAGTAGAATTTGGATTTTGGGTTAAGACCTGATGAGGCCATTTGTACCCAATGGCCTTGAGGTTTATGAGGATGAGGGAATTGGTGAAAGGTATGTGTTGAGTTCCCCCCTGGGGAGGGGTGTGAGGTTTGTGTGTGAAGGAGATATTAAGGGAATTGTGGAGGGTATGGGTATGTGGACCCAAGGTTTGGGCCTTGCTGGGCTTGGGTATTGGATAAGGGATTTGGAGGGGTTTGGGCCATAAGGCCTTGCGAAATTTGGCCCATTGGGCTTTGTTGGTTTTGGGCTATTGGGCTCTGGTAAGTCTGGCCCATGGGCTTGGCCCTTTGGGCCTTGATGGGTCTGGCCCGTTGGGCATTGAAGGGTGTGGATGATGGGGTTTGGGCCCTTGGGCCTTGGTGGGTTTGAGGTAATGAAGCATGGAGGCTTGGGAATATGGATGATGGGTTGGAAGAAGTGTGGTGAGGATGAAGGGGGATGTTTTAGGAGGCTTTCCAACTAGTGTAGGCTCGGACCATTTCATCCATCATGGCCATTGGAGAGGGATTGGATGGAGGTGATTTATTTGAGGGAATTTGGGGTGTGGATGTTGTAGATGTGTGGAAAAAATTGGGCATGGCCCTAATAAAATTAAGCATGACCTGGGTAAATGGGGGATATGGGGTGGATCGGAGAAACTGGGTGTGGCATGGATAAATGTGGGTGGATCGGATATATGTTGGGAGGATGAAAAATGGGGTATATTAGTGAAGGTGGAAAAGTGGCCCGGGTTTCGGGTGGATGTGGATGGAATGTGAGATGGATCTGGGATGGACATGGCGGGGGAATAGACCTTGTTTGTGAAAACGAAAGGGGATGGGGTGTCAGATTTCAAGGGTTTTGAGTGGTGGTGGACGGGAAAATGGGCGCACCGAAAGGTCCAATGACGACAAATGGAGATTGGGTGAGGTGGATGGATGTGAAACCCTCTTCTGTGTGGGAATGAGTTGGGGAATGTGGCGGGGATGAATCGAGATCGGCGTATGCCAGATCCACTACCCACGACATGGCTTGGTAACGGGTGAGGTACGGATGCCTTAGATGGGGCCCGTAAAGCTTTCTCCTTCTTCCCCTACGGGATGACGGAGGATAAGGCGGTGCCGTTGTGCCCTAAATAAACCCCGCAGCGAGACCCCGATGTGCTTCGAAAGATTTAAAAAGATTTAAAGGGGAACCCTTTGATCTATTGAAGGCACGAGAATCAATGCAAACAACCCGATCCCCCGGAATGGATCAATAAGAAGTTGCCCTCTTTTGACCGGCGGGGGCATATTGGGTGTCGGATAGTGCGAGACCTAATCAAAGGTGCTAAACCACCAAGAGGGGAACTCGGGGATGTGAAAAAGGCCTCAGATTTCGAGTTGTTCTACTCAGTGGGGATCAACCAATACTTGGCGTGAGTATTACATGCGCCAGACCAGCTTTGGTCCAAATTATGCATGGCGCATCTATTACATGCGCCAAAGAAAATATGGGGTTTCCAAACTTGGCATGTGTATTAGTTGCGCTAGGCAAAATCTGGGGTTTCCAGACTTGGCGTGTGTATTAGTTGTGCCAGGCAAACAGTGGGGTCAAATACCTCTCACAGCAAATCAGCAAGCCTGAATTCAGTCTTTTTTTCTTGGTTTTCTAGAAGCGATGCTTTCGGAGACTGATTTCTTAGTTGCACCGGGTCTCTCCTCACCAAACCTAGGGATACAAGGTCACTTCGGGACTACTAACGCTCTCCCCAAGGGTTTTAAGCTTTGTAACAGGATAGCTTACCCACCCGATATACCTCTAGCACAAGCGTCTTCTCAGATACTAGGTGGGGAGGTTCTTTTCGGGATCATCACCATTAGGGGTTGTCGCCGTACTAAGAACCAAGATGTTTGTATCTTTGCCTAGAATTTCCAACCCTTGAAAAATCTACCCTCGTAAAAATTCAATTAAAGTCCCCTCTTAGTTCAATTTTAATTTCAAATTTTAGAGGAATTTTCCTTTTAAGTCCAAAAACGGGTGGTGATGGTCCCATGCTACCTCTACGGGCCGGCGTCCACTGATGAAATATATTTGCAAAAATGTAGAAGCTCACGTAAGCCCGCCAAATGGCTAAGTTGTCTAAAAGCGCAAGTAAGCCCGCCAATCTGCTAAGGCATGTAAATGACGGAAAAATAAATGAATCGTAAGGACGGTGCTCAAGTAGGCCCGCCAATCGACTAAGGCAAGTAAATGATGGGAAAGTAGGGTAAGTAAAAGTAAGACCGAATCGTAGGGGTGAGTAAAAGAAAGAAAAAAATGAAAATGAAAAGAAACACAAGCAAATATTAGTAAAAAACAAAAAGAATGGCCAAATTTCAAGGGGAAGCTCTACTAGCTACTTCGCAGCAGAGTCGCCATCTATGCAACTGTGGGATTTTTGACGATCCCGTCATGACGATGCACACTCTCTAAAAGATATAGAGTCGCCACCTGGGGCTTTTGGTGTCCCGAGAAACCTAGATCAATTTTATGAGCGCCGAAGTGCCAAAAATGTGACTCTAATTCACCGGTCTAAGCCAAAGCCTCTTGGGTCGGGGCTTCGGTTATCGATCAGGAAGGTGTTAGGCACCCGATCAACCCGCTCTAGAGCAATATCTACTTTGGTAAAAATAAAAGGAAAATAAAAGTGAAAATAGCACTTCCTCTTTGCCCTAAAGCACTTGGATCCTATTTGTGCCCCTCTGCACTTGCCGAGATTTTGGTGGTGTAACGGCATAAATTAGAGGATAGGAGAAAAGCTAAGAAGGTAGAGGAGTAGAGGAGAGAGCCGGAGCTCTCGGGCCCTTGTAACACCGCTGTGGACCACCATGTAGGTGCACTTGATAGGCTTCCGATAGCTTAGATGGTGGAATTGTGGGTTCTAACTTCTAAAGCTTGATGGCTAAGGGATAGAGGAAGAAGGCTAGAGGGTAACTCTCTCCTAACTCAAAGGATTTTTACAGAAGAGGGGGGCCTAAAAATGGTTTTAGAATTTTAGAATTTGGATGAGAATGGTGCACCAAAGGGTAGGTTAGGAGGGTACTTAGAGCCTAATTGGGATTAGCAATTAGGTAATCTCCTAATCTAAGGTTTTCTAGGATATTGAAAGCTTAGAAATGTGGGCAAGAGGCTTCAATGGTGGATGATAGGGTGAGATTTAAAATGACTAAAGGGTTACAAATAGGGTAAACATGGGTGCAACAGTCCCAATGACACCCATCCCAAACTTTGAGATGGTCAACAAGTCAAACCCTAAAAGTAAAATTCAAGCAAAAAACCATCAATTACTATAGCTAAGCTTGGCGCATGTATTAGATGCGCCAAGCATAACTACAGTGCCTGGAAGTCCAGAGCCTGAGGTGGGTCCCACTTGTACTTGGCGCAAGTATTTGATGTGCCAAACCATTTCTGGGAAAAAAAGGCTTGGCGCATGTAATACATGTGCCAAGTATGCCTATCCTCTCGCAAAGTTCTCGCAAGGTTCAATGCATGCTTTGCGAGGTTCAATTGTTGCCCGTTTTGTGCCCAAACTTTGAATCTTCATAACTTATGATGTACAACTCCGATCAGGGCGATCCTTGGTTTGTTGGAAAATTGAGAGCCTCTACTTTTCAATAGTATAAGATTCAGTCTCAGTAGAGGTCTCTATCATCCCTGGTTCATCTCTCTCTAACCAAGGCTTGAGAGGGTTAACTAAGGGTAATCTCTAAGGGTTTGGGAAGGTTCCTAAGGGTCTAGGGCAAGTTCCTAGGGGTCTGGAAAGTTTCCTAAGGGTATGGGAGAAGCTATCAGAAGCTCGGGGGTGCGCCTCTCTCGAAGTATGTTTCAATAGGCCCTTGGGCCAGATTTGGGTGTCTACATGCTCCACCAGTTTATAGGTTGTTCTCGGGTCTGTGGTGGAGGCTCGAAACTAGCCGAGGCTTTGCCCATGGCACTCGTAGACGGTTTCATTCTGGAAACTGGGATTTTGGTCACAGCTTTCTTTTTAGATGCCATGCATAATGGAAAATTGAATGGATTGGAGGAATTTAGGGTTTTACCTCGATGAATAACTAAAATCGGAGGAAATCGGATTCGGCAGAGCTATGTGCATGTCGATCCTCGAAGCTTGGAGGGATTTGGCATGAGAAATCACCCTCTTTCAAAGGGAAAAGGATTTGTTCCATGCGGGGGAGGAGAAGAGAGAAGGGCCCATACTTTGAAAGTTTGAAAATGAAACATTTGAGGGTTCTCGAGCCCGTTATATCCATTCATAGTTGTCGCGGTGACCTTAAGTTCTCGCCGCGGCAGGCTTTAATCTCGCTATGGCGAGGTGTACAAAAGCAAGGCTCGCTATTTTGTGGTGTTTTGGGTGGCCTGCACTCCAGATTTGGATGAGACTTTAACATTGTGTGCTAAGGCTAGTATCACTTAAAATTTGTGGTCATTATATCTGTGAATTATGAGGTTATGCAATCGTTGTTAATCACCGAACAATGCACATTATTCCTAAAATGTGAGCACTAAGTACAAGCATAGGACATGGTTGATTAACAGCTGATCAGTATACATGAAATTAACTGACCTTAGTGAAACATAAGCAGATACTAGTCACAGATTTTGGCCTCACGCTCCCATGTTGCTTCAGCGGTGGAGTGATTGTGCCATTGGACTAAGACCAGTGGGATTCACTTAGTTCTCAAAATTTGTGCCTTGCGGTCTAATATCTTTATCGGCTCTTCGACTAGTGTCAAATCCTCTTGGACTTCAATTGGCTGGTAGTCCAATACGTGTGACGTGTCTCTCACATATTTTCTTAATATCGATATGTGGAACATGTTGTGGATGCTCGACAACTGTGGCGGTAAGGCAATGCGATAGGCCACTTCACCAACACAACTCAAAATCTCAAAAGGGCCAAATCACATCACTCCCTTGGTCGGTGAGATCTTCACAAATACATGGTCTCCAATCTGAAGAGAACATGGTAGTTAGCATTATTCATATTAAATTGAAACGTAAGACAACATTGTACACTAAGATTACCTGAAATTCAACTTATGATCTCTTAAGATCAGCATACTCTTATGTCGACTCTGGGCGACTTTTAATCATTCAGGTATGAGTTGGACAGTCTCATTTGTGCTCTCGAAGAGTTTCAAGCCTACTAATACACGCCCTCCAATCTCTTTCCACTTGAGCAAAGATTTACATCGGTGACCATACAGTGCTTTAAAAGGAGCCATCCCGATGCTCGTTTGGTAGCTATTATTGTACGCGAACTTGATCAAGGGCAAGTGCTTATCCCATGATCCTTAGAAGACCAACATACTGGCCCGTAACATATCTTCAATCACCTGATTCACCCTTCCAGTTTGTCCGTCGATTTGGGGATGAAATGTCGAACTAAATTCTAATTTGGAACTCATCCTTTCTTGGAATCGTGCCAGAATTGAGATGTATAAACCGGGTCCCAATCTGATACAATGCTCGAGGACATGTCGTGTAATCTAACTATCTCCTCTAGATATAATTTTGCTAGTTTTCTGACTGTATAGCGTGTACTGTATGGCAAAAAGTGTGCTGCCTTGGTTAATCGGTCGACAACTACCCAAATTGCATTATGTCCCTTCTGAGTTCTCTGTAAACCAAGGATGAAATCTATAGAAATGTTCTCCCATTTCCACTCGGGGATTGGTGGTGGCTGTAATAGACCAAAAGGGTGTCTATGGTCGACTTTAACCTGTTGGCAAACCAAACATTTTGTTACGTGCTCTGCGACATCTCTTTTCAACCCTTTCCACCAAATTTTTTTGTTAAGGTCGTGATACATCTTGGTGCTGCCTGGGTGAATAACGTATATGGATTTGTGGGCTTCCTCTAATATCTCATGTCACAAGTCGACATCGGTCAGCATGCACAATCGTCCTCTGAATAATAAGGACCCGTCGTCCTTAATAAAAAACTTCGGCTGATTTCCACTAAGTACACTCTATCGGATAGCAATCAGTTCTGTATTGGTCATTTGGAGTTCTCTGATCCTATCGAAGAGTGTTGATCTTATCTTGATATTAGCTATCAGAGCACCTAAAATTTTCACCTCGAATGCAATGTCACATGAGGCTATGTCCTCAAGTAGACACCATCTATGTATCCTGGCCACGAGATGTGACAGCTGAGCAGATGATTTTCGGCTTAATGCATCAGCTACCACATTTTCCTTCCCCGGATGGTACTGGATGGAGCAATCATAATCTTTCAAAATTTTCATTCATCTCCTCTGCCTCATATTCAGGTCCTTTTGGGTAAATAAGTACTTGAGGCTCTTATGGTCGGTGAATATCTCAAATATTTCTTTGTAGAGATAGTGTCTCCAGATCTTTAAGGCAAAAATGACTGCTGCTAGTTCAAGGTCATGCATAGGGTAGTTCTTCTTGTGGTCTTTCAGCTACCTTGAACCATATGCAATAACCTTCTCATGCTGATTTAATACACAGCCTAACCCATTGTGTGATGCATCGCTAAACACAGTGAATCCCCCACTGCCTAATGGTAGGGTGAGTACTGGTGCAAAGGTCAATCTTTTCTTCAGCTCTTGAAAGCACTATTCACACGACTCAATCCAATCAAATTTAGCAGTCGTTCGAGTGAGATGGGTGAGTGCTTCAGCAAGCTTTGTAAACCTTTCAACGAACCTTCTGTAGTATCTAGCTAACCCCAGAAAACTACGAATTTCAATTACTGTTCTTGGCTGCTCTCATTTGACTACAGCTTCTATCTTAGTTGGGTCCACTTTTATTTCAGCTTCTAAGATGACATGTCCAAGGAAGCTTACTTGCTCTATCCAGAATTCGCATTTACTGAGTTTTGCATATAATTGGGAGTCTCAAAGTGTTTGATGTGCTAGCCTTAGGTGCTGGTCGTGCTCTTCCCTCGACCTTGAGTAAGTGAGAATGTCGTTAATGAAAATAGCTGCCCATTTATCCAGATAGGGTTTGAGCACTCGACTCATGAGGTCCATGAAAGATGCGGGCACATTAGTTAGCCCAAATAGCATGACGAGAAACTCATAATGACCATATCTCGTGCGAAAAACTGTCTTTGAAATGTCTTTAGCTTTCACCTTCATCTGATGGTAACCCGACCTCAAGTCGATCTTGGAGAAGAATCTCGCTCCTTGTAGTTGATCGAAAAGATCATCTATTCTTGGTAGCGGGTATCGGTTCTTTATCATCAGCTTGTTCAACTATCTATAATCAATGCAAAGACACATAGAACCATCCTTCTTTCTGACAAACAATGCAGGTGCTCCCCATGGAGACACACTTGGCCTAATAAACCCTTTATCTAGAAGCTCTTGCAGTTATTCTTTAAGCTCCTTCAATTCGACTGGTGCCATATGGAACGGTGCCTTGGATATCGGTTCCGTGTCGGGAGCTAAATCCACCACACTTTCAACCTCTCTGTCAGGTAGTAAATCACGTAGTTCATCATCAGGGAAGTCACACACGATAGGTATATCGCTAAGATGAACTTTTTCCTCATTCCCATCATGTAAGAAAGCCAGGTACCCATGACAACCCTTGCTTAGTAGTCTTTCAGCTCTAATGGCGGATATCAAGGGTGCGACGTTTGGTTAAATCTTGTAGAACTTGAATGGTTTCCCTTTTTCAGGACGAAAAGTGACAGTTTTTCAAAGACAATCGACATTGGCATGGTGTGTATGGATAACCAATCCATGCCAAGGATTATATCGAATCCTTGCATATCTAGTAAGATTAGATCAGCCTTGGTCTTATGTCTTCAATAACGACGACTACTAAATGACACACCATATCTGTTCTCATAGAATTCTCAGTTGGAATCGAAACTGTCAGAACATATTCCAGAGGTTCAGGCTTGATTTCTAGTTTCGTTGTTGCAAATTGAGGGGTTACAAAAGAGCAGGTAGACCCCAAGTTTATCAACACTCGTGCTTTATGAGAGCAGATATCCATCACGGTACCACCCTACAAGTACATGTGTATGGTACCTGAGTTTTCATGCATACGGGTGAGTGTTTGAGTGATGAGTACTCAAATGTTCTAGCATTATCAAGTAGTGGAATACTAACAATTATTATATTCAATGCACCTTCTTCATCTAGAATATGAAGAAATTAAATTTGCTAACATGAAGGAATTTATACCTTGAATCAATTCATTGTTTGCTTGGGCATCATGTGCCGAAACTACATATGCTCGGCCTTGCATCGTAGTTCACAAAGATCTCAAAGTTGGTGTTGTCGTGGTTGCACCCTCCTTCATTTATGGGCATTCTTTGATTCGATACCCCATCTTTCCACATTTGAAACAAGCTCCCGTAGTCTTACGACACTCAGTTTTATGTGATTTTCCATAGTTCAAACATGCATTTACTGGTGTGGAGGAGGTAGTACGAGAAGCTCTGGATTGAGTTTTTGATGCACCCGTGATTGTCGGGCTTGATGCATTGAAAGGCCTTGGACATCTTTGAGGTAAGGGCAGCAAAGCTGCAGGATCAAATGGCCTCATTGATGCTGTATGAGTGGGCTGAGATGGTGGTGGCATCAAATATATGGGCCTCTTCTTGGCCTGTTCTGAGCTCACGGCTTGAGACCGACTCTTTCCACTTCTTGCTTGTTCATCTCTTCTCTTCAACATACTATCAACATCCCTCTCAGCAATAAGGGCCAATCTTACCACCCGGTCATATGTCATCGCCACAAACAAATATATCCTTTCCTTGATGACTGGCTTCAGGCCATACTTACACTTTTGTGTCTTCATCAATTCGGTGGCCACTAGCGTTGGTGCGAACTATGATAAACGAGTGAATTCAGTCTCATATTCTCACACGCTCATCTGCCCTTGTATCAAATTTGCTAACTGAATTTCTAATTGACACCTCTCTGGTGCTGGGAAGTATATCTCACTAAATACTTTGGTGAATGCAGCCCAAGTCCAAGGAGTCCTTGGCGCTCGGGTCCTCTCAATGGATTTCCACCAAGGGTCCGCTTCGCCCTCAAGTTGGAACGAGGTCCAACTCACCTTCTCTTCCTCCGTACAATGGACTCTCTGAATCATCTTCTCAATTTGGTTTAACCACTTATCAGGTTTCAAAGGATTGGCCTGCCCATAAAAGCTTGGAGGCCTCAATCTCCGGAAGTCTTGGAAACCAGATGGCTGCCTTTGCTCAACTAATATCGCCATGGTGTTTACCATGGTTTCGATCAACTAATGGACCGGTGGCGATCCCTTCGCCATTTGCCACACCGTCGGTGTTCCCAATCCTAGGTCTTCCCCTCCTAGGAGGCATATTGACCTGTCATGACTAAGCAAATGCTAAGTAAAAACGATCCTATGACTCTAGTCTAAGGAATAGTTGAAGCTAATGTCATTTTTTCTACCTAAGTCATTGTTCTAAACGCCCATAAGACGTATAGCCTAGGGCTTTGATACCACCTGTGATGGCCCAGCTATCCTTACCACAAAACCCGTGTCGTTAGATCATGCATGCGATCTGAATTACAGTGATACTATGGTATCAAAGTGCATAAATCACTTCCAATAGCTCGATCTTTCCTCAAATCAAATAATAGGAAGGATCGGGCAATCCGTCAATGGTAAGCTTACAAAAGTGCAGAAGCAAAGTGCACAAAGTGGAAAACAGAGCTATAACAAGAAGTAACATGGCAACATAAACTCAAAAGCTAACCATCATACACATGTATCCAAAAACTATACTCCATCGAAACATATACCAAAATATACATCCACTGGTGAAGGCCGACCTTCACCTAAACAGTGGAGCAAAATATACACTTGTATTCGGTTTTACAAATTCACTGTACTGTTTATCCAATCTGAAGACTATCCAAGCTCTCCACCAACACAGCTAAGGAAAGAACCCTTCTGGTTGTTCTTCCTTGTCCTCAGGGTTGTAATCAGGGTCTTCCTCTTGCTCTAGATCCCTCACAAGGTCAGCTCCTGCACCTGCGACGTATAGTCGGGGAATGAGCTATAGTCCAAGCTCAATAGGGAATAACAATGCTAAATTACCTTTTTAACAATCTCATTCATGAATCTTGATGCATAGATCAAAATAATTTTAAAGAACTAAAGACTAGCTATCATGTCAAAACATATCCTTTCATGAATGCAAGTAATCATATTAAAAATAATGCATATCGGATCAAGAAAAGCGTAACAAGAACTAGGAAATATTTCAAGCCAAGCGAGTCACAAGAACGTGTAACCAGAATTCATGAATGAGGTCAAATGTCAAGCCCTTGAGCTATGTTAACAGGGTTTCTTGAACCAAGAAGTCAAGCCCCTGAGCTACGTTAATAGAGTCACTTGAAAGGAGACAGGTCAAGCCCCTGAGCTACGTTAACAGAGTCACTTGAACCCATAAATCAAGCCCCTGAGCTACGTTAACAGGGTCACTTGAACTGAAACATCAAGCCCCTGAGCTAAGTTAGCAGGGTCACTTGAACTGAAACCATCAATCTCCTGAGCTACGTTAACAGGGTCACTTGATCAGAGACATAACAAAGATACAAGATGCGAACATGTACACAAAGTAGGTAGTAATGATATAATTCAAATTTAGAAGCATGAAACTCATTGGATCAAATAGCATAACATAACAAGATGCTGAGTATCAAAAGCATTCAAATCACATACAAAAATCCAATTTATAATCTTCAAAACATGTCAAGATTTTACATATATCAATTATAGAAGATATCAAGTATTTACAATTTACATCAATGACACGAATTCAAGAAAACAAGCAATCATGCAAAATGTTCTTCCCACCTGAAAGTCGAAATATCGCGAGTAAAGTCACACGAATCGAGGCTAATTCCCTATCAAATGTCCCTCGCTTTCAATCTAGATCACACCACACACAAGTACCCATGGTTAGTGAACCATACATGGCTTACGTAAGGACACACAAGGCGTTAAAAGGCACAAAACCCAACTTCACAGAACAGGGGATACCTCGATGCAGTGAGCTACAGGGTCGCCGCAATGAGGATCATATGTGCCACATGAATCAAGGCCTTCTCGTTGCAGAGAGTGCTTCTAGGTATCTTTCGCAAGAAAACCTAGCCAATCAAGTCAATATACCGAGCAATCAATCAGGACCATCCGATTGATTAACCATCGTGATCAATAAATGAACTATATTTTTCTGAGATGTGGCCATTGAAATATGTCCATGTACAGTCACTTCTTAGGCCAAATATCCATACTAATGCTATCAAAAAAATAAAAGGTGCATTCCAATCTAGAGCACATGTAATTAATTCAAAGTGTAAGCGATCTAAGACCATATATTCCAAATATGATCAAGTCAATATAAGATGGATTCAAAACAAAGATCACATGCAAATATTTAATCAAATTTATCAAGCATCTCATCAAAATTTTCCATGAAAATCTAAGTAAAATCATACCATAAAATCAACACTATTCTAGACATAAAGTGAAAATGCATCTTTTTGCCTAACATTGACCTGGAAATCCGTGAACTAGGTGATGGATCACAGTAATGGAAAATTTATAAACTTAATCTGTTGAGATTATAGCATGCATCTTTATGGATCAATTACTCTAAAATTTATAACATGATCAATGATTTCAAGGATTTCCTAATTTTTCTAAGTTTTGACCTTCTAGGTCAATCTAAGCCATTAGATGGCCTTGCATTTGTACCAAGATCACATGCATGGCTTCACTTGGCTCAGGTCTATGTCCCATTATAGATTATAAAAAAAATTTCATGCCAAATTTCATTTTACACTATCAAAAATATTAAATTTTCTAGCTATATTACATAGATGACCTAGTTTGACTTTTTTGGTCATTTGAGACCATTGGATGGGCTTGCATGAATGTAAAAATCACATGCATGGTCACCCATATCTCAGGTCCAAACTTCATCACAGAATTTATTCACGATACTAAGGAAAAATCAACTCAAACCATGGAAATCTATAAGAAAATCCACCAAAATGTAAGAATCTAGTGGTCTAGGCTTACGTAGCCATCGTGGACCCTTCAATGGCTCTAGGTGACCTTAAAGATCACAACCATAAGCTAATATGTTCTCGTCTCATGTGGGAACATGATCATTCCATAATTTGTAGCCATCCTAAACAAGAAAATACTATAAATCTATGAAAAATTTAATACAACTAGCCTAGGAATCTAGACAAAAGCTAGTCTAAGACTTTACCTTCACTAAGTTAGTTTCTCCTTGCTGGTTTGCTTTGATCCTTGTTGATATATGGGCTGAGATGAAGCTCAAAAATATATATGTAGAACTAGGATGAGTGGGGAGTAGAGTGGTGGTGTTGTATATGAGATTCAATTGTTGGATTGATGGAGCAATTTTTTCTAAAAGCTAGGGCTCTAACGGAGGTTTCATAGAGTTGGAAGAGAGGAAAAAGAAGATGGAAGTGTGTGAATGAGAGGGGGCCCTAAGTAACTCGAAATTTGCAAGAATGGGGAGGAGACAAGGGCTGAAAAATGGTGCCATGTGTCCCAAGTTTGCTTCCCTAAGCCTCCCATCTCTTCCAAAGGTATTCCCTCTCTCTCCTCTCTCTTCCACTCATCATGTCTTGTTTTGTCTTTTGTAGTCTTCAAGACCCTTAAAATTTGTGAAATTCTAAAGTCTTACAAATCTTATGGTACATGCACATAGGTGCATCTTACACCCTAGATTTCCCCAAGGAAAATATGTGGTGCAAGATGGGTCAAATCTTGGTCAAATGGACCAAGGGCTAGGATTTGCTAGAGATTTATAATATCCTAATTTCTAATTACTAAAATTAAGTAATTTATTTATAATTTTCCTTAGCTTATTCAAATATTACAAGGGTGCCATTATCCAAAGCAAAGCACAAACACTCAACCCAAATATTAGTGCATCTAGTTTCCTTCAATTTTAAGTGTCAAGATTTGATTCAATCCAGCAAGCAATCCTATGATCACTGCAAAATCCGATCTGTTGGTGATGATCTCCTAATCACCACCAATGCTCAGGCCCAATTCGGGTCAATTCTCGAGTTAGGGTCCAACAAGAAGCAGTTTGGGTTGGTTACAAGGTATGAGATGTGGTGTGTATTTTACTAAATTTCTAACACACCCATTCAAGTAAATGGGGTGCCCTATGGGTGCCACTAAAAATAGGCAATATCCCATCAATCTAAGGTGGGTGCCTCACAAATTTTGATGGGCATGGCCTTAGGCAGTCACCTGATTTAGTCAAGTCTCATCAGGTCTCAGTCAACAATTTGACCAATACAAAAATCAAGGGATGATCAATCACATAATATACCATTTTACTACCCGTAACTTAGTGATGCTAGTACTTAGTTTGCTACTAATAGGTTAATGATGTGCAGATATTAAGGAAATCAGTAAAAGAAAGCCATAATATTAATACTCGTCAAAATGAACTCAAAAAGAATAGTAAAAGATGATTAAGCGTAAAAAGACAATTCGCTATATATGGAGAGCTAGAAAATCGTGAAAAGACGATTGAGCGTTGCTACTAAAGAAGAAAATAAGAAATTGTAATTTACGATTCTTCAGAAGACGTTCAAGAAGCTGAAGCGATACAGAAAATAAAGTGATCAATCATAATTCAGAGAATCGTCCAGAGAGAGAGCTATGAAAGATAGAAAATCGTAATTTACGATTTTCCAGTAAAAGAGAAGAAAAGAAACAATCGTAATTTACGATTGTACTAATAGAAGTTTTTTAGCTGCTACTGATCACGTAAAGATTCCACCGCCATGAATAGAATTAGAAGAACTCTTGAATTAGAAGTTTGACTGATCACAGATCTGAGAAGATTGATGAAGATAGACTCCAGAAGATCTCTACTACTAAATAATCCAGAAGTACATCAACTAAGAAAAGCAAGGACAGATAAAATTAGAATTAGATTTATATTAGGATAGTTTTATTTTTAGGTATTTCTTTTATTAGAATTAGAAGTCTAGTAAATCGACTCCTTATGATCTATAAATAAGAGAGCCTGGTATAGGAATAATCATCAAAGAAATTCTCAGCATCAATTGACGACTGAGGTTGAGTTTTCTTTCGATCAAATTTAAAGTAGATTTTTATTATCTTGTAGATTAGATATCCAAGTTTTTCAAGAGCAATTGACGACTGCAATTGGAAGCTGAAGAGTAGAGTAGATCTGTAGTTTCTCAGAAGCAATTGACAATTGCAGCTGAGGAGTGAAAGATATAATTTTTAGTGCTTTCTAATTTAATTTTTTTTTAATTTTATTTCCTGCTTTGTAGACATCTTCAAATTTTAATTTGAATTGACGACTCAGATTGAGGTTTACAGATTAGTGTAACAATTTTCACTTTTCCATCTTCAGTTTTCTAGAATTTGATTGATGCTTCAGTTTTAGGAGATTGTTGATTATATTAAATATGTATTGATAGGATTTTAGTATTGATTGACGACCAATGCTAGGTGTGTAACCATAAATTTTTAACGATCCATTCGTGACGATGCGCTCGTATGAAAAATAAAGAATCGCCAGTGAGAGCTTTTGGTGTCCCGAAAAACCCAAATCAATATTAAATGCATCGAAGTGTCAAATATGACTCTGATCCGGTCTACGCTAAACGCTCTTGGGCATGGGGTTTGGTTATTAATCAGGAAGGTGTTAGGCACCCAATCAGCCCCCTCGTAAGCGGCCTCTACTATGGCTGTTTGGATGTGTATATAATATATATATATATAATTATATATATAAATAAATAAATGGGCAGTACTTCCTCTTGCCCAAAGGCCTACGATCCTATCAAGCTCTCTGCCAACACCAAAATTTTGGCAACGTAACGGCTTGAATCCTTGGATAGAGGAAAAGCAAAGTAGGTAGAAGAATAAAGGGGAGAGCCGGAGCTCTCGAGCCCTTATGGCACGACTGTGGTCCTTCGTACAAGAGCGACATCAGTGAGCTTCTGATAGCAAATAGGTGGTTGGATGGGTTCTAAACTCTAAGGCTAGGAAGCTAGAGGATAGGAGAAGGGGACTAAGGCCTAGTTCCTACTAAAATCGAGAGATTGATGATGGAAAATGGGATTGAAAGAGATGAACTCAGTTATGAAATTTTATGGGTTTTGTGCTAAAATGGGAGATGGGGGATCACTTACTCTTTTCTCTCTTTTGAAAATTTTTGCAAGCCTTTAATCCAAGGGGGGTGCCTCTCTATTTATAGGAAAAGGGTAGGTTAGGAAGGTGCTTAAGTGCTAATTAGGGTTAGCAATTAGGTAATCTTCTAATCTAAGGTTTTCTATGATTTTGAAAGCTTAGAAATGTAGGCAATGGGCTTCAATGGTGGATGATAGGGTGAGGTTTCAAATGACTAAGGGGTTGCAAATAGGGTAAACATGGGTGTAACAGTCCTAATGATCCCAAACTTTGAGATGGTCAATAAGTCAAACCCCAAAAGCCATTTTCGAGCAAAAAACCATCAGTTACTGTAGCTAAGTCTATCACATGTATTAGATGAGCCAAGCATAGCTACAGTGCCTGGAGGTTCAGAGCCCGCGGGGGGTCCCACCAATACTTGGCTCAAGTATTAGATGCCCCAAACCATTTCTGGGTAAAAAATGGCTTGGCACATGTAATACATGTGCCAGGCAACATCGAGTCAAATAGCCCGATTTTTAAATCACTATAACGTTTGATATACAACTCTGATTCAGGCAGTTTTTAGCTTGTTGGAAAGCTGGGGAAGTCCTCTTTCCAATGATATATAATTTAGCTCTAGAAAAAGTTTGTGTAAAATTTAGCACTCCTCTTTCCAACTACTACTCAGGAAGGTTCAAAAACTGGTTTGAGACGGGTTCTAAGGGGTTCAGGAAGGTTGGGGTTGATTCCTAAGGGTTTGGGATGATTCCTAAGGGTTTTGGGAATGCTTTCAGAAGCTCGAGAGTGTACCTTCTCTAAGTATGTGTCGATCTGGCCTTGGGCCAAATTTGGGTGTCTATAGATGCCCCTCTTTGGTATCCGATGACTAATGATTGAATGCCAAAGACAAGAGACATCCGAAGAGTCCCAAGGAATCACTGACAGGTCTACTGCATTCATAACTAACCTCAAACATTAGGTGGGTAACATGGTGAGTAAACAAAAGCCCTGTATGTCGGGAATAATATCCGTTTCTCAAGGTTATCGGTCCCTAAGCACTTAGCGATATTACTGGGCATAATAGAGGTGGAACAAGTTGCGAAAGCCCAATATGCTAAGAAAAATATCCACTTCTTGAGATTATTAAAGATGTTTGATGTTCAAGTTTCATTTTGAATCCAACAGCTCCGTAAGTGAGAGGGTGATTGATCCATACTTAAAGAGAGGAGTGAAGCAAATACGCAAAGGTTCACAGTTTGTGTTCAATCCTATAAGGCATTGATTGCCCCATTTGATTAGCCATGGGTGCCCCTGCATGAAGTAGGGTTCGAGGTCTTTGGGCGAACCCATCAATCTCGAAGTTAATTTAGCATAACTACCCGAGCGGAGTGAATATTGATGTCGCATTGCTTTTTAGGAGTGTGTGCCGTCTTTGATAATGTGCCCTAGATCAATATGACCTAGAGTATCCAACTTCAAATAAAACTGAATAGATCCGACCAAAATTGTGTGCCTACCGAAGGAGGCACTCAATCTTGGTCTCCGTCAATGATGATCTTATTATCGAACAATTATGCAAAAATTTGCACTCATCAGGGGTAGATAAAAATAAAGAGGAATGGAAGTCTCGACCCAGAACCCGTCCTGGTATAATTTATAAGAACAAACAACCATCCAACGGATACCCAGATGCAAGGTGTACACTTTACAGGGATACCGTACAAATGCAGGTTTTAAGCCTGCACCTTAAAATGAGCCCTTCAGAATGCATATTTGAATATAGTCATTCAATAGGTAATTTCCTTTTTGACAGGTTGGTTTTAGCCAACAATTGACCTTTTTCATAATGGGGTTACCAAGACCACCCCTTAGGGCGCATGCCCAGACATCGCAGACCAAGAGTCCACACCTCCGAAAAAGTTTGTGATGAATCTGAAGTTAGACACTCATGTTCTTATGAATCCAAAAACAGAGCGATCAACGCAAAGAATTTAGCGGTGGAATCAATTTGATCAAAACATTGACTGTTTGACCGAGGTTGACATTGTCACTCCTACTTTGAAGTAGGATCCAGAGATCTAAGACAAACCTTAGACTTAGGACATTAATATAGCACAACTGCATTGCCAATAAAATATTAATACTTTACCATATTAGAGCACGCATGTGCGTAGGTGTGCGTAATGAAAACATAGATTTCTTTTTCAAATGATTGTTTTTTCTATTTTTTTTAGTAGACCGATGTTTGTGGAGAGATGCTTCATTTGATCTATCCATCGCTGAGAGTTTGTCGGCTTCGAGGCTTTGGACCATTTTGATGTTCCTGCACATTTCTCAAGAAAACGTCAGTTCCTTTTTTATTTATAGAGGTAAAACTATGCATCCTAATTGACAGAAGAAACAAATTTTTACCTATTTTTTTTTTATTTTTCAAGATTTATATATATATATATATATAGTTTTTTTTTTGGATTTGTTTTTAGACTTTTTTGTCCTTTTTCTTCATTTTGAGATGGAAGTATAATGCCATAAATATGTACATGGGCATAAAAAGGAGTGTATATTTTTTAGAATTTTTCAGATTTTTTATTTTTATTGTTTTTTCTTTCTTTTCTTCTTTTGTTTTTGTTTGATGCCTTAACAATGAGGCAATGTAACGGGTCCCATTGTAAGCATAGCCGAATCCATTCATGCGGTTGGACCTGAGTGAGGTTTAACATTTTTTATCAAGGTTGGAACGTCTATCCCTTTGGATCGATTTAACCCTTTATCCTTACCTCGGGTCATATATTTGACAGTGCGGCATAAAGATATACCTGATTGAGATCTGATTTGAGTTAACATGAGCGGCACAAATGAAGATCAGAGCTCGATATTGTAACCAAGATGGGTAACTGAAGTTTTTCTCCTTTAGTTTTTTTCTTTTACAACATTATTACTCACAATGCCCAAGACGGGTTATCGCCAAGCCCATTGTCGCCCTCTTTTTTACCCGTAGTGCCCTTTTAGGTTTTCACTACGTCAATGGATATGCATTTTTACCCCAGGCACCTTTTCAGGCTTTCACCTGGTCCATACAAGCTCGAACTTTTTACCCATGGCGCCCTTTTGGGTTTTCACCAAGTCCTTTTTGCTTTGAGCTTGTATTTTTTTATTTTCATTTTTTTCTTCTTTTTTTTTTCTTTCAAGGACCACGACATGGACGTCGATTCCGTCATAGCCGGCTGGATAGTGTTCTTCTGTTGTCTCACAGCTCGGCTCGTGCTGACTTTAACCAATACTGTGACTGCTCGTAGATCTTAAAGAGGGTTTTCTTTAGGGATGTATCTTGGTCATGGGATAGGTTAGGAATTTTTGAAGGTATTCTTGGTTTAATAAGGTTTCCTTGATAGGGTTCCCATTGCCGTAATACACTTCTTCCTTAGGGGATTTTGACTGTACATGCCCCACTTTCTATTTTTTGTTATTTTTGCTTCTTTTCAGACATCCTATTTTTGGGATTTTGCTTTTTGATTTTTTTTGGAGATAGTAACTCTTTTCTCTTTTTTTTTGGTATATACACTTTTTCTATCTCTTTTTTTTGGGGGGTTAATAAAAGAAAGGCCAATGGCTCATGTAGCAAAGGGTATGATCATTTAAGGATGCTTTTTGGCTATTTGGCTTTGAAATGATGGCCTCATTTATTGGGTCTTTGAGCAATCACGTATCCACTTTATTAACACTTACCTTGCCACAGAGACTATGAGTAGAACCGTCGGACGTACCCAGCGTTGATGGGCTCAGGAAAGTGATCTCCGTCTATGGTGGTGGCGAGGCAGATCGTGTATCCCGAAAGCACTTCTCAGATGATGTAAGGTCCCTCCCAATTAGGCTTGAACTTCCCTCTCGGATCAGCGTGTCGTCATCGCCCTTTGGTATGTCACCCTAGCATTCTTCAACCCAAATGGCACGACTCGATAACAGAAACTTTATCATGGAGTAATGAATGTTGTGTTCTCGTGGTCTGCTTCAGCCATCTTGATCTGATTGTATCCGAAAAATCCATTCATGAACGACAGCATCCCATGCCTAGCAGTGTTATCAACCAAGATGTCGATGTGTGATAATGGAAAGTCATCCTTTAGGCTTGCCTTGTTCAGATTTCTAAACTCAATGCATATGTGAACCTTTCTATATTTTTTCGGTACCGAGACGATGTTAGCTAACCATTGAGGATACTTGGATACTATGAGAAACCCTACTATAGACACTCCCATTTTGCCCTCTCAGAATATATAACTATGTTCCATCAACCTCTGACCTCGCTCGTGACTTTTCGGAAAAGACTTACCTTCTCTGGAAGTTTCACCACCCTAATGTGGGACCATATACTGAAACAATAGTATACGATTGGACACAGGCTGAAACAATAGCTCTGTCGCTCAGGCCCCTTAACCCTAACGTGGGACCATATGCTGAAACAATAGTATATGGCTAGACACACACTGAAATAATAGCTCTGTGGCTCAGACTCCCTAACCCTAAATTAGGAGCCATGCACTGAAACAATAGTACATGGTTGAACATAGGCTGAAATAATAGTTCTGTGGCTCAGATCCCAACATAGGGAGACTATATACTGAAACAATAGTATATAGTTGAAATGCAGATTGAAATAATATTCTAGCATTTCAGACCCCTTAACCCTAAATTGTGAACCATGCACTGAAACAATAATACATGGCTGAACAGAGGCTGAAACAATAGCTCTATGACTTAGATCCCAACGTAGGGAGATGATATACTAAAACAATAGTATATAGTCGAAATGCAGACTGAAATAATAGTCTAGCATTTCAGACCCCCTAACCCTAAATTAGGAACCATGAATTGAAATAATAGTACATGGATGAACGCAAGCTGAAACAATAGCTCTAGGGCTCAAGTCCTAATGTAGGGAGACTATATACTGAAACAATAGTATACAGTCGAAATGCAGGCTGAAACAATAGTCTGGCATTTCAAGACTCGGACAACCTTGAATTACGTGCCTAAAACCATGCGCACAATTCGATCGCACGCTAAACCACAAACATGCAATCAGTCCCCCTCTCAGACCAGACTTCGTTTCCCCAAACCACCTCGACACTCGATTATGCGCACCACATGGCACGGGCGATCGGATTGAGTGCCTAACCACTGGCGTGCAATTAGTCTACACCCGACCTAGTCTTACAGTCCTTGACCCCCAAGCTTCCTCAATCAAGCGCTTCAATTGAGTTATTTAATCGGATTGCGCACTCCACACCAGACGCAGAATTAGTCCTAACATTGTTAGAACTAGGAAACTCACTGAGCAAGTCAGTCGGTCGCTGATTGAGTCAGTGACCGACACAAAGCGATTAAGCATCGAGAAACCGCTGTGCAATTCAGTTAAACGCCTGAAACAAGGCGTTTAATTAGGAAAAAACCTATAAAAGACCTTTTTTAATTCGCCCCAAAGGAGGACTGAAAAATTTTGTAGAGCTTAGGGATTTCGAGGTTGGAGAATTTCGAGAACGAACATAGAGAGAAACAGATCCATGATTTCGAGATTCAAGCTTCGAATTTTGAGATTCCTCTCCACAGCCCCAGCCTTAGGTAAAAATCTAGCCTTTAGTTCCCGACCTTAGTTCTAGTTAGTCCTTAAAATTAGTTTCCCTTAGTTTTAATTATTAATATTAAATTTTCAGTCTTAGACCATAGCACCTTTTTTAGACCGTAATTTTTAATATCTGATTCTAGTCCTTAGTTTCTTGAACCAGTCCTTAATCTGACAGCCTAATTCACCTACCTTAGACTTTAATTTTATTCTGAAATCATAATCTCCAGTCTTATCATTAATCTCTGGTTCTAGTTCTTAGTTTCTAGAACCAGTCCTTAATCATATGGCCTGATTTTTTTATTTCGGACCCGAATTCAGTCCTTAAATCTTAAATTCTAGTTTTAATTCCTTAATTTAATAGTTTTAAAAGTTCCAATTTATAATTTAGTCTTCTAAAATTCTAGTCTCATAATTTAATTCATAATTATAATTCAAAAACAACTTTAAATATCCTAAAAATATTATCTTAGAATTCAAAATCCAATTTGCTTTAATCTTAGCCATTCGATCTGCCCAAGGGAGCTTATGGAGGGTACTTGAGAACGAGGCCAATCCTCCTTATCATAGCGAGCCCAAAACCCTTTTTTTTAGAATTTTAGTAGAATTAATTCATCGCTTTAATTAGAATTAGTAAAGTTAGTTCCATTATTTTCCCAGAATTTTAGTATAATCAATCAATTGCTTTGATCATAATTCTAGTGAAATTAGTTCCTTTATTTTAATTAGATTTTTAGTATAAATAATTCATTATTTTAATTAGATTTCAGTATAGTTAATTCATTGCTTTAATCGGAATTTTAGTAAAATTAATTCATTACTTTAATTGGAATTTTAATAAAATTAGTTCATCGCCTAAATTAGAGTTTTAGTAAAATTAGTCCTTTATTCCAATTAGAATTTCAGTAGGACTAGTTACTTTGCTTTAATTAGAATTTCAGTCAAATCAGTATCCTTACTTTAATTAGAATCATAGTAAAATTAGTATATTTACTCTACTTAGAATTTTAGTATAATTAGCATGCTTGATTTAATTAGAGTTTCACTAGAATTGATATATTTGCATTCCTAGTATAATCAGAAGACTAATATTAATTAGACTTCTAATAGCATTAGGAAACTAAATTAATTAGACTTTTAACAAGAGTAAAATATTAAATTAATTAGACTCCTAGTAGGATTAGGAGACTAAATTAATTAGACCTTCAATAGGATTAAAAATATTAAACTAATCAGACTTGTAGTAGAATTAGGGAATTTAAGTCAAGTAGAATTACCACAATCACAAGGAAAGAAAAGGAAAACTAAACTATCTAAAGTATAAGGAAGAGCCATAGCTGTTGGCATTCATAAGCGGATGATTCACTAAAGAAGTCACCCACGCCCGCTCTAAAGCATGATCACTAACGTGTTGCAGTGTCGATAAATATCTGCAGCTGGTGATCGCAATAAACTAGAAATCTTCCTAGAAATCCCCCTTTATTTTCAACATTCCAAACACTGCATTGCCAGAGTCCACTTGGACAGAATTGAGCCACAGATTCAATGGGGACCGAGAGGAACCCAGAAAAAGCGCGCACCAATATATTGGTGATCGCGATGGGACGCTTTTGCCGAACTCTTTCATTCTTAGATAGTTAAATTTTTTTTTTTTTTACTTTTTTTTTTCTTCCCACCGCATTATTTCAAATTCCTTTCAATATATGAGTCTTCGTCAAAGACTTGAGATGTCCGGTATACGAAGAGAGAGTTTAGGAGACCTATCATTGTGGGGATATCATGGAAACCCCGTATACGAAGAAGAATCACTCTACAATTTCAGCCTACGACAACCTGAGATTAACATGGCTGGCGATCAAGAAAATTCCTTCTCTACCCCGCACACTGGAAATAATCATAATGAGAGAGATAGTAACACTAGACAAAACCTCACCACTCAACAATTCGTAGAACTCAATATTCAGATAATACAAAGAGGAGATGATGACGCTGAGGAATTACTCTGAGGACTGGCTGTCGCGTACGAGACCGTTAGGGCACGAAAATATTTGAAAGGACAAGAATGATAGAAAAGGCCGCCTCCTACCCCGAGCACGGTGTCAGCCCATGCCTCAACATTGAGACAACCTACTCACACATTCTTCAACGATGATTCCCCAAACAAGATTGACTCATGGGTTGCTCCAAAAGACAGCACCATCAAGATCGAAGATCTCCCCAAGATTCTCGATGAATACATGGCCAAGAGAGAACGCCCTGGTCACTTATTCGAGTTCGATAAGTTTTATCGGGATGTCGAATTTAACTTACTAATGGGATTCAAGCCGCTAAAATTTACCAAGTACAATGGCATGGGAAATCCAAACCATCACCTAGCCCTCTTTTGTAATGATTGTCAGCCCATACGTGATAATCAAGGACTTCTCATTCATTATTTCCATCGCTCATTAGAAGGAGAAGCTCTAGATTAGTTTCCGAGACTCCCGCTTTATAAGATAGATACATTTGACGATTTAGCCGGTCAATTCCTAGACCAATACAAGCACTTGATCCAAGAGACAGTCAGTCTCAGCGATCTAATGGTGGCAAGGCAAGGACCCGATGAAGAGTTCGCCAACTTCATCGCCAGATGGAGTAAACTCGCTGCCAGGACCGGCACTTCAATAAAAGAGAAAGACTCGGTTGACATTATCATCGATAACACTAGTGAACCATTAAAGAGCGTGCTTGTCATAACTAATTAACCCAACTTTACTGTACTCTACTCCCGGGCATCCCGACTAGCGCGACACATCAAAGGTTGTCCATAGTCACGTCGAAAGTAGGCTCTTCTAGTGAATCAAAGTAAAAAAATAATAAGAAAGCCTCAGGAACTGAACAGGTTAACACTGTTGTCAACTAAGGGCAGAACTCTGGGAATGGAAACTTCCAACCATAAAATTTCGAGCAAATTCAGAATCAACAATGGTACACAAACCAAAACCAAGGCATTAATCAACAAAGACATGCAAATTGAAACCAAGGTTAGAACCAGAACAGGATCAACACCAAAACATAAACCAATATCCTAACACCTACCAGAGCCAGAATACCACACAGAATCGGCCAGCCCACGCACAGAGTTACAATAACGTACCCCCACCATAAAACTTCAACCCAGCTAGGGGCCCCTATCAACCGAGACGGGAACACTATCTCCCTTTGCCTAATACAATTCTCAACATCTTTCATCTCCTTAACACTTAGAATCTCCTCTTATTCCCATAAGAAAGACCCTGACCTTGGTCGACAAATTTAGACTATAGCAAATACTGTGCATTTCATCGATACGCGAGACACA
This sequence comes from Chloranthus sessilifolius, assembly GCA_021018995.1. Taxonomy (NCBI): domain Eukaryota; kingdom Viridiplantae; phylum Streptophyta; class Magnoliopsida; order Chloranthales; family Chloranthaceae; genus Chloranthus; species Chloranthus sessilifolius. The sequence continues at coordinate 146,369,956 of CM037584.1, read as the reverse complement.
ATCTAGAAGACTACTAGGTCATCCGAGATATGATCTATGACATGAATGATCGAAACCAAATCAACTAGGAAGCGCTTAGCGCTTAGGAATCCTAACCCTAACAATAACCAACCCCAGCAGAACTTAGGAATCATTAATAATCCTATGCCCAACCACAACCCAGGAGCACCGGCCCAGGTCACCACTGTAGACCTCCCTGATCAATCCTCCTTCCAACCCTCCACATTAATCACTCACATCCAACCGTCTAATACTTTTGCCATGCCTATGAGAGTTCCTTCACCCCCGCACCCCTAGGCCTTGATCACCCGCATCGCCGAGCCGAACCCACCGCCTTACCCAAAATTCACCCAGATATGGGTCCACTCCTTTAGGGTTCGAAGACCATTCCTCCGTAGCCACCTACTAGAACCTTCAACCCCTCTAAATCCTGAACCAATGCCATTGCCACCCCCTTGTCCGATTCAGAGCTCGAATATGGGGATCATGTTCTTCAGACTGCAACCCAAATTGTCGCATGGGTAGATAGTGTCACCTAAAAGACTCCAAGACAAGAAAACAAAACAATTGAGTGTTTGCTAAACATAGGAGAAAGTGAGCAAGAAGAACATCCTGACCCATGCGAGACACTGGTCTCTGCTTTTCTTAAAGAAGAGGATTACACATAGTACCTCTCACCTTGGAGTGGCACAATGCAAGTACGTGCTCCGACCTCAAATTTCACTTACTTCACAAATACATCAACGTCGAGAAACACCGGGTTCACACCGAGTTCTATCAACAACCTACTTGCCTGATTCTTAAATCATGAATTAATTATCCACCTCCGCCTTTCCCTCAAAATAAGGATTTCACAAAGGTACAACCACCGGAGGGGAACATCAGAGAAAGAGAAGTTAACTTGCCACCCCCACCTCACATTATCCCTCCACCAATCTCTACACCTCAACCATTCCATCCACCTACACCAAAGGCTCATCGGCCAGGGAAAGAAATTGCACTCCAGCCAGAGCAAGAATATAACCTTCTGCGGCATCTCCAAAAGATTTCGGCCTAGATATCTATACTATAACTCATCAAGAAATCACCTGACTATCATCGATTGTTTATAAGGACCCTTGAAGACACACAAGTGGATAAGGATACAACATTAGATGAGCTTCATCAAATTGCCTCAGTCATGGCGCAACCTTCGGCACTCACTTTCACAGACGCAGACATGCCCAAAGAGTCACTCCATGAATGTTTAGCTCCCATATACCTTACAGTCATAATTAGGGGATTTTTCGTACCCCATGCGTTAGTTGATACAGGTGCAGGACTCAATATCTGCTCTATCACAACATTAAAGATGCTTGAATATGCAAAGTAGGATGTCAGGGCCTTGACACTATCTCTTATAGCTTCTGACGGATTGCGTCGTTTCGTCAAGGGAACTATCAAACTCTAGGTTCGCCTCGGACCTGTAATGAAAGATGTCACTTTCCATATTTTTGATTCCTCCAGTATGTACAATCTTATCTTAGGAAGAAAATGGTTAGAGTCAATGAAAGCCGTAGCATCCACATACCACCAATGCGTCAAATTCTCATACGAGGACTCCATTGTCCATATATACGCTGATGCACCCCTCCAAGAGATGGACACTGATTACGCGGCAAGCATTCCAACAGCCCATGATTTTGTATTGAACACGGGCCAAATTCAGAAGGCCCAAATCCCTGATGAGACAATCATTGCAAAATTCCATCCCCCTACCCCTCCTAGTTCTCCCCCGACGCGTCAACAAAAATTAATGAGAAGAGAGGTCGGCCCAGACCTCGCCAACCTTTACCACATCAACCCTACCACAACAAAAGATTGGGACCTTATGTATCAACTAGGGTACTCCCCCACATCGGGCATGGTAAAAACAAGCAAGGCCGTGTAGGACCTGTTGTCCCAAGGAAAATAGGTAAACACATAGGGTTAGGTTACCGATCCAATGGCCCGCAAGCCGACTTGTTCCCTACCTCACCAAAATGGTCTCTGTATGACCATTTCATCTATGGGTCCACTGAGAAAGTAGAGGTACCAAGGCAGAAGGAAGTGTCCTTCACTAGTTCCCAAGAAGCAAAACTCGAACGAATGGCTAAAGCATTCAATGATTTAATGAATCAGAACGACTATATTGATAAACTGCTCGAAGGAGTCAAACCCTTGTTTGACACTAAGGAGCTTATAGAAGAGAGAAAGGAAGAACCTCTCGAACTCGGGCCATGAGTAGGAGATGGGGAATCCATCGATGATGAAGATATTCACATAACTGCCTTGTAAGATAGTGAAGAACACTTACACTCAATATGGGAAGAGGATGACACCCTACAAGAAAGTCTTAATTGGCATAGCATCCGCCTCGGCCTTGGCCTTGGAGGATGGGAATGCCTGTGGGACTCCCCTGTATTGCTCACCCATACCAACCCTGCTGTGGGGCATGCACCAGCATATTAGAATGCTTCACTAGTTGGATCTGACACTCCGCGATAGTAGGATCAAATGATTTCGTCCCTGTAACAACATAAATAAGTAATGGCCTACCAACTAAGCTACCGACATAAGAAGAAGAAAATTTCGACGGCCATTTGGTCGACCAAGGGGAGACACCCAACACGCCCTTATAGTGTTTGAAGGGGAACTTGAACTAGATACTCCTTTGTCCCCAGACCCGCCACAACTCCAAATATTTTGGAAATCCCTCAAGCAAGAGTCACAACCCCCTCCGAGCGATGACAGGGACTACTGGATAGACCTCCCTACACTTGAGTTACCAGAGCAGGCAAACCTAGGACTTCAAGTATTGTCAGATCAAGAAGACGAGTTCGATACCAGCCTTAACTCTGAATCGAAAGGATGGGAATGCCCTTGGGGATCTCCCTGCATTTCTCACCGTTACCAGCCTCGTTGCCCTGCATTTGCACTTATCCTAGCATATTACGAAGTTCAAGGGAAAGAGCTCGCTACCTCGGAGGATCCCTTAGGAGGTCACCATCGACAGGAAGAGCAACCATATTCGAATTCAGAAGATGATAACTCGACTGATTACGATCTTCGAAGCTTCTTCGAGGAAGAGGAGATCAATGTGATAAGGGAATCCAAACATTAGTGCCGCTATCACCAGTGTTGCTTATTCAAAAGACTCATCAGATGAAGACTCCAAAAAAAAAAATTCAAATTCAAAACAAGTCCACATTTCTCGAAGAATTGCACGAATGGCTCTGACAGCCATCTCACTCCCTCAGTTAGAGGAAGCAACTCTCCTGATGCCTCTTGAGGCGATCGACCCTATACCATATCTACTATCGAAAATCAAAATAATAAAAAAAGCAGAAAACCCTAAAAATTCATAATACAAAATCCAAAAAAATCAGAAAACCTTAGAAAAAAAAGAGAATCCATCATCCTGAGTCAATCTTACGACCAACAAGGAGTCTTTTCTTCTAAGACTTCTATCTTATCTCCCACACGAGGACAAAAAGCATCCTGGCTAAACAACAAGCCGGTGATCATACCAGATGAGCTACATCATGACTTTGAGAAAAGGATCAATAGCCTTGACCTTCACTTTACCAAAGATCTCTCAGTCGTAAATTATGCTGACGAAGGGTTACCTTTCGTAAAATCAAATCCCCAATGTAGCAATTTTACAGTATACGAGCATACAGACGATGAAGAAGGAACACCAATCGTCAAGGAGGCGCAAGACTTCCAACGGGTTATCAAACATTTCGACGAGCAAACCCAAGCTGCCACGAAACCTACAGAAGAAATTAATTTTGGCACTAAAGAGAAACCCAAGAAGCTACTAGTTAGTGCAACGCTTAACTCCAAGGAATGTCAACAAATCGTACAAGTCCTACAAGAACACCTCGACTCCTTTACATGGTCCTGTAAAGATATGCCTAGTTAAGACCCAATCTTAGAAGAACACTGTCTTGTCTTGGAACCCGATGCAAAGCCTGTTAAGTAGAAACTCCAAAAGATGCACCCACAAATAGCCCTTCAAGTTAAAGAGGAAGTTGACAAGTTACACAAAGCCAAATTCATCCGAGTCGTCCTCTACCCCAAATGGGTCGCCAATATAGTACCTGTCGCTAAGAAAGATGGTAGAGTATGGGTTTGCATTGACTTCTAAAACCTTAACCAGGCATGCCCAAAAGACGACTTCCCACTTCCGCACATTGACACTCTAGTTGACAACACCGCTGGACATGAGATGTTATCCTTTATGGACGGTTTCTCTGGCTATAATTAGATCAAATTAGCAGAGTCTGACCAAGAGAAGACTTCGTTCACTACACCATGGGAAACTTACTGCTATGTCATCATGCCTTTCGAGCTCAAGAACGCAGGAGCCACGTATTAATGCGCCATGATGGCTATTTTTTATGACATGATGCATAAATATATAGAAGTCTACGTCGATGACATATTAGTGAAGTCCTAAACGTGGGCAGGGCATGTTGAAGCACTCCGACTGGTGCTACAAAGAGCTAAGAAATATCAGTTAAAAATGAACCCAAAGAAATGTGTCTTTGGAGTCACCTCCGGAATATAACTTAGATTCAAGTCAGCAAGCGAGGAATCAAAGTTGACCTTGCAAAAGTCAGAGCTATCCTCGAGATGCCACCTCCTAGTAATATCAAAGAATTACAAGGCCTGATAGGAAGATTGCAATTCATCAGGAGATTTATCTCCCAGCATTCAGACAGATGCAATCCTTTTTACAGACTACTTAAAGGATGAATTGAGTACAAATGGAATGCCCAGTGTCAGCAAGCCTTCGACAATATCAAGGAGTATCTCCTTAACCCGCCAATACTATCACCACCGGTCCTCGAAAGACCCCTAATACTCTACCTCTCAGCAAATGACAAAGCAATGGGAGTAATTCTAGGATAATGTGATGAAGAGAACAAGAGAGAAAAGACTATCTACTACCTTAGTAGGACGATAGTCGAATATGAAAGAAAGTACACCTCAATGGTGAAGACCTACCTCACATTGGTGTGGGCCTCAACTAAGTTATGGCACTACTTCGGAGTACATAAGATACTAGTACTAGCCCGAATGGACCATTTGAAGTATGTATTCGAAAAGACTACATGATTAGGAAAGATCGCTTGCTGGCATATGCTCTTGTAAGAATTCGATATCACTTATGTCACGCAGAAGTCGATCAAAGGATAAGCAATCGCCGATTACCTAGCAGATCTCCCACTCCCGAGTAATGAGCCCATACATGTGGATTTTCCTGATGAAGACCTACTCATAATTCATAACGAAGAGCCAGGTAAAACTTCATGGACCCTTTATTTTGACTGTGCTTTAAATCACAAAGGAAAAGGCATCGACATAGTCCTCCTAAGCCTGAAAGGAGTGCTCATACCTAAGGCCTTTCAACTAAACTTCCCTGTCACTACTAATGTTGCGGAATACGAAGCTTTCATAGTTGGACTACGAGCAACACTATAATTAGGTGTTAAACAGTTGAAAATCATCGGTGATTCTAAGCTCGTAATCTCACAAGTTATAAGAGAATGGAAAACCAAGGAAAGGAGACTGATGGCATACCTAGAAACTGCTCAATATTTAGTAAAGAAATTTGAAAGAATCTCTTTCACTCATATCCCTAGATTAGAAAATGAGCTCGCAAACTCCCTTACCACGTTAGCCTCTGTCATCCAAATACCCATCAGACAAAGTACCAAGACCTTCTTCGTCGAAAATCTAACAATACCCGTCCACAAGGTAGCATGGACTGTTAAGAGAGAATTACCAATCCTCCCCATGAGCACAGGACCAAATGAAGCAATTGCTCCAAAAAATCACGTTAAGGCAGGAATCAAAGTCACTATGTTCAGGTTTGAAAAATCGCCAATAGACGATGGACAGCCATGGTATTTTGGCATTTGGAACTTCCTAAAACATCAATACGTCCCTCCATACAGCACAAAGATCGAACGAAAGACTATAAGGAATCGATACGCCCGATTCTACGTACTTGACAAAACACTATACAAAGAAGCCTTCACCAAAAGAGTATTGCTACGATGCATCACAATCATCAAAGGATAATACATCATCTAAGAAGCACATGCATATACCTATGGCACCCATGCCGATAGACAGAGACTCGCCGATCAAATCACGCGACAAGGCTACTTCTAGTAGATAATGATAAGAGATTGCCACCTGTACGTCCAATTCTACAAATAATGCCAAGAACATGTTGCAGTTATCGGACCTTTCACAGACACAGTTGGGAACACTCACAAGCACGTGTTCATACTTACGACAACCGAATACTACACCAAATGGGCAGAAGCTGAATCCTACGTCAAAAGCACCGCTTTGACACTCATAAGGTTTATCATTTGAAATATCACCACCAGGTTTGGAGTACCTAGGATATTCATCACCGACAACGGTCCATAGTTCATCGCAGAGAAGACAAAGAAGTTATGTAAGAAGTTCGGCATCGATCTAAGCCATTCATCACCATTCTACCCTCAAGGAAATGGACAAGCAGAGGCTATAAATAAAATATTGATTCGAATTTTGAAATGCATAGTAGAGACGAGCAATGAAGCCGACTGGCCTGAACGACTACCGGAAGCACTCTGGGCCTATAGAACCTCTATTCGTACAGCCACTGGCTAAACTCCCTACCTCCTTACCTACGGGAGGGAGGCAGCCCTATCATACGAGATACAAGTACTATCCTGACGGATTCAACTCAATGATGAGCTATCCTTAGATAAGAGGAGGATTGCCCTACTCATGCAGCTAGAGCAGCTCGATAAAACACGTTTAAGGGAAGCTGATCACGCTCAAGTATATTAGAAGAGAGTGGCCAGAGCTTACGATAAGAAAGTCCTCGAACGAACCTTTAATATTGAAGAATTAGTCTTGAAAAAAATATGCCTTCCAAACACACCCGTCAGAAAGGAAAACTAAAATCGAACTTGGAAGGTCCTTACGTTATAACAGCCGCATACCTTGAGAATGCGTACAAACTGGCGAATCAAGATGGGGAAGAACTCTCTAGCCCTTTGAACGCCATGTACCTTAGAAAATACTACCCCTAGCCTTGTGATCGTCACATCCCGTGATTAAGTACTTATACTTATCACCCCCATAGTTCTCACGACCCATTCATTGGTCGTACGTCATTAATTCTTATAAATATCCTTAAGACCTCTAATTTATCAGCCACTTTCTTATTCAGGCAATCTGATCAAAGGACTAGTGACATACCTAACCCCTTTCAAAAGCATAAGTACCACCTGATCCTCATTTCCCTTCCCCCCGCCATTGGAGGAGATGTTAGAGCATAAAAAATTAAAATGCTAGGTTCAATCAAAACTCATTATTCTTATGCTAGCAGGATGCTTTAAAAAATATATATATAAAAAAAATCGAGTGAGAGCATTACGACGAATGAATAAGTCAATGAGCTTAGGGAAGGATAAGTAGGCCGTAAAGACATCTCTGGTAACTTTACTAGAAATGTATAAGCAAGTTGCGAGGGCACCCCTAATGTCCCCATACTACTAGATATCGTTGTAAGTTGGCAGGAGGAGGACAAACTCCTGCTAACCATAGAATGTGAAATTTTGATGGTACCGAAATATGAAGGTGAGCTCAATCATGGCACCCCGTATCCCCTCTGAGAAAAAAATTATTACTCATCCCTTTTACGAAGTGTTAGATACGAACTATTCCCCTTATCACTGAGTCTTACCCCTCTTCTTTTTTTCATTATTCGGACGGTAAATCGAAAGCCTGACGTGATACCCCTAGGAATGAAACTGAAACCGATGAATGATGACTGATACAATCACCTACTATACCTACCATACTTCTCCCAGATAACCACGGGATAGGATGACCACCACCGAAAGATAGATCCCTGTATACAACCAACCCAATCACAATGACCTCCCATGGTTCGATGACAGTACTAATAAGCTTTTCTCTAAAACTAACTCATCAAATACCCATGACTTCATATAGACCCAAAGTGCTCATCTAAAACTCCAGAAAAGCTCCATTGCCTCTAGACACTGGGGCATTTTTTTTATCAGAAGAAGAATCACCTTAGAAGCACCAACTCGTTCACAAGGAAGATGAGAAATAACGAAGTCACCATCCGGAGAATGATACTGAAGATACTATACTGTCGATCCTACTACGCTCCTACACTGGGGCATTTTTTTTATTTTCAACTTTTTATTTTAGTTATTTGCTTTCCCTGTTGCATTATTTTCATTTCAAAAGAAGAAAAAAAAGAAAAAGAAGAAGAAAAAAAGAGAAAAAAAAAAAAACACATATCCATCTTTTACTACCAAGCCCCGGTCTGAGACACATGCCCCCCTTGACACTTGGCAAGGGGGAGAATAAAATAATTGATAGCATTCTCTTTACATGTGCAGGTATAAAGCAACCTTCAACCATCACCGGGCCAGCTCAGGAAGAATCCAAGTCTCGATGACTACTAATGGCACCAAAAGCAAATGGTAGATGCAAGAGGTAACTAAAAGAAAGGGAAGCCAATCAGGTTCATCTAAATCAAAAATCTCTCTCTATATATATATATATATATGAATTTTCTTTTTTACATCTGTCACTAGAGGGCATACCGCCTGTATATACAATGCACACGCACAATGGACAAGAAAAATAAATACACACACACCCCTACTCCGTACGCTACCACTGGGAGGGCTGATCACCGTTGTCCCCAGTATCATTAGCCCGAAGGTTCGTAGACTGATCCTCTGAAAACGCAATCCCGACACCCAGAGTTGGCGGAACCTCTAAACGACAAGGCCCAGCTACAAAACTACCCTCGCTCGCCTGACTAGCAGACCGCCTCGTTCGAGAACGAGGAGGATACCTTGCAAGAATCTCATGAATGATAGAATCCTCACGAGCATACTCCCTAACACTATCATGTGACGTGCAACAAGACTGCCCGGCCGAGGAACCCATAGCCCTCAACTCCGATCCATCAAGCTGACCAACCAACCTCCGCACTCCTCGCTCACTCCTCATCAGATGATACTACAGCCGATCTAGGGACACCAGCATCTCTGCCCGCATCGTTCGATGGGTGTTGGGGAATTTCAGTGTGCTGATTTATTGTGTAATGGTAAAAGAAAGAAAATAAAATTAAAGTAAAACAGAAGATGGATTCAGCACATCTAAAATATCCTAGACCTGCAAGATACAGGGTCCTTTGTAGCAAGTTTTAATAAGTAAGAGTTTGTCCCATAGGGAGTAGTGATCTAAACCTATTAGGTGTATAGTAGACCTCCAGATCTGGCTACAGATCTGGTAATTCTAAGGAGAAAGAGAGCTTTGCGGGTGTCACTAGATCTAATTAATCTACAAAACATAAATCTAGAACTAAATCTAAAAGATTGAGAAAGATGGATGGTAAAATAAAATATAAAATGGGGAGAAATAGACAGCTAGGGTCTAGTTTTTTATTGCAAAATAGATCAAGAGCTGGGGAGTTGCAGCAATCCTTCATTTGGCTACAAGCACAAATGCAAGATATAAGAATCTGATTTAGACCGGAGGTTTTGATTGATCTTAAGGCTATGATCTGTCCACTTCAATGGTCACAGATCATCTAATAGATTTCCTCCATCCTGATGGCTTCGATCAGAACAAGATAATCACTACAGATGTTGTGGATGCAAGGCCACAAGCACAGGCACCCACAGGCATATCAAACCGAGGGAAATCAAATGGTTACCAAGAGATCTACCGGAGATGTGGCAGGCTTGGCCCATCTACACAAGAGCCGATCGAGAATCTAATGGGACCAAAAGATCTATAGATTTAATTAAGCTTTAAACCAACAATTTATTGCTTTAAATAAAACAACTTACAATAAACTTGTTCCCAGATCTGTAGCCTGTGCATTTATCCACATTTCTTCATGCCAAAATTACAATTACAAACTAGATCTGAGCTGCTACCTATACCTAATCCAACAGGCTGGATTAGAGAGAGAAGGGGGAAGAGAAAAGTGGAAAATAAAACCTAAAACTAAACCTAAATGAGCTAAGGAGAACTCAGGCTATTCCTTTGCTCCTACTTTCCTTGCTGAGAAATTACAGCATAATAGATGGGTATTTATATATATGCATCGATGCATGTGCCTTGAGTTGTAGCCAATCAGAGAGCAGAGGACTCGGTTTTGTTATGCACAGTTGAGGTGTCTTCATTTTGGCCAAGGAAAATCACATGTGGACTGTTGTCCCATGCGCAAATATTTGTGCCTAGCTAATGTGTTCTTGCAGCTCTCAAAAATGCCCCAGTCGGCCACTGATATTTGCTAATGGAACTTGAGATAAATCCCTGAGATGTGTGGGACATTGGGATGTGTGCCCTAGAAGCATTGGAATCTCTAAAATGTCCCTAAAGTGTGAAATAGATGATTGGAACCCGTGCCTCGATAGGTTGGAGCTTCAGAACTTCAATCTCTATAGGTTCAGGCAACTGTTTGATAGGTTGAATGGGCTTCAGGTATGCATTCGATAGGTTCTCGACAGGTTCTAACAAGAGCTCGATAGGTTCATTCAACCATTCAATAGGATGCTCGACAGGTTCATTTTCAGCTTCAGAACCTCTCGACAGGTTGATCTATGCGCAATGAGTTTCGATAGGTTTGCTTCTAGTTCCTGTCGACAGGTTCCATCAGCTTTCGATAGGTTCACCAACTAAGTTGCAACAACCATTTGATAAGTGGCATTTGCGTGATAGGTTCCAGGATCCTTTCGACAGGATCTCTTTAAGCTCCAGGGGACCTTTCGATAGGATGCTTCTTGCTTGCTTTCAACTGCCTGATAGGTTTCAGATCCAATCGAATACTCTGATCTCCACGATTTCTTCTATAGGTTGTAATAACCTATCGACAGGTTGTTTTCAGCTTATTTCTCCTTCTTCAGCGCTGCTTTGTTGTTGCTGCATGCCCCAAGTGGGCATTAGAGTGCAACCTGTGCGAGCATGGATCCTCTCGGACCCATCGCGGCGATGCGCTCGCGATGGAATAAAATGTAGAGTCGCCACCCGGAGCTTTTCGTGACCCGAGAAACCTTTAAATCAATACTTTGAGCACCAAAGTGCTAAATATGACTCTGATTTACCGGTCTTTGCCAAAGGCTCTAGGGTAGGGGCTTCGGTTATCGATCAAGAAGGGTTTAGGCACCCGATCAACCCGCATATAACGGTCTCTATCTATGGCCAAAAATAAAAATAAATGAGCGGAGCTTCCCCTTGCCCGAAGGCAATACGGTCCTATCAAGCTTTGGGCCAAACCGAAATTTCGGTGGCGTAACAGCTTGAATCCTTGGACAGAGGAAACACCGAGAAGGTAGAGGAAGAGAGGGGTGAGCCAGAGCTCACGAGCCCTTGTTGCACAGTGGAAGACCTTCGCTTCGGCGTGCTTCCGATGGCTTTAAGTGGCTTAAACGGTAGAGGAATAGGCTTTAATGCTAGGATTCGGTAGATAGGAAGTGTGGGATGAAGCTAGGGACTAAGCTTTAACTAAAAGAGGTGATCTAATGGTTGAAAAGGGTTGAAAAGGATGATCTATGCATGCTGGAATTCTGGTTGAAGAAATAAGAAAAGAACTTTCTCTCACTAGGGCTCTCTCTCTCTTAACTCAAGCTTTCACCCTAATCTTTTCAACCTAGATTTTTTCAACCCTTTTGGGAAGAGGGGGGCCTCTCTATTTATAGAGAAGAGGTGGGTTAGAGGGTTACTTAAGAGCTAATTGGTTTAGCAATTAGGTAATCCTCCATCTAAGGTTTTCTAGGTTTTTAGGGTCCTAGAGGTTTGGGAAATTGGTTTCAATGGCGGATGATGGGGTGAGACCATGGGTGACTTAAGGGTTGCCAATAAGCTCAAAGGGGGTGCAATCAACCTCAAGACACCCACCTTAACCAAGGGGATGGTCAAAGGGTCAAACCAGATGGAGGAAATTTGAGCATTTAATGGCAGATACTGTAGCTAAGCTGGGCGTATATATTACATACGCCCAGCTTATGCACAGTAATTTTCAAGAAACCCAGGGGGAATCTGAGAAGATGGGTGCCCGTGATGGGCTTTCCTATGTTGGGCGTATGTATTATATATGCCCACAATTTATTAAAAATGCCAGCGATATAATACATATACGCTGACCAAATCGGGATAAATTTGTCGCGTGTAATACATACCGAGCAAAAAGTCATAATTTTATATGGACTTTCATTCGGCCATAACTTTTGAACCACAACTCCAAATTGGGTGATCTCTAGCTCATTGGAAAGCTGGAGAAGCCCTCTTTCGAACGGTATGTGGCTCATCCTTAGTGGTGGTCTGTATAAAAATTTGTAGCTCTCCTCCCATCAAATGCTTAGAAGGATTTAAGTTAAGTCTGGGAAGGGATCCTAGGGTTTAGGGGTGATCTCTAAAGGTTGGGGGAATGGCTCTAATGGGTTTTAGGTGATTCCTAAAGGTTTGGATAGATTCCTAAGGGTTCAAGGGTGCCATCAGGAGCACAGGGGTACATCTCTCTCGGATTACAGACTGATTGGGCTTTGGGCCGAATTTGGGTGTCTACAGATGCCCTTCTTTTGTATTCGATCACTAATGATCTGATGCCAAAGATAAGAGACATTCGGGGAGGTCCAAGGCACGTTTGATGGGTCTGCCTGGTCCAACTCAATTCTCAATCATTCATGGTGATGGTGAGTGTACGTAAGCCCTCTCATTTTGGGATATCGTCTGTACCTCAAAGCTAATAGTCCCCAAGCGCATTGCGACATTACTGGGCATACCTGCAATGATCACAAAAAGCGTAAGCCCACTAGCCGGGATATCGTCCACTTCCTGAGGGAAATTATAGATTTGTGATGTTGAGTATTAATCTGAATCAGACAGCTCCATGAAACGGGGTGATCGATCTATGCTTCAGAATCGATGCGAAGCACACAAAGCGAAGGCCTACAAACAATGTGTTCAATCCTATGGGGTGTTGATAGCTCCATTGGATTGGGCACGGGTGCCCTTACCGAGGTAAGGCTCAGAGTTTTTGGGTGAACCCATCAACCTTGAAGTTGCTTTAGCATGATTTACCCGAGTGGAGCGAATATTGATGTCGCAACACTTCTTGGGAATGCATGCCCATTTTCAGAGTAATTTTGTGTTTTTTTTTTTTTTTTTTTGAATTTTCTTTTATTTCAAGGCCTCTAAGCGAAGCTCAAGGACCTCTGGCAATTTTATTCTTGCACAACTCTTTAAGTGGATCAAATGTCAGTTGATACACTTTAAGAATGCGTGCACTCTGCTAGGGATGGGTGCGCCTTGGGGACGTGCTCGTTCCGGTGGTGAGGTGCTCCTAATTCACATGGACCGGAGTGCCTTAACTTGAGACAAAGCTAAAAGGATCGGGCTAGAACCAAACATCCATCGAAAGAGATGGTCAATTCCAGCCTCCGTCCCTAATGAAATTACATCTTACTAACTATGCACAGACAGACACCCATCAGGGGCGATAAGCAGCAAATAGGCGCGAACGGAAGCCTCGACCCTAAGGTATAATTTACGAGGACAAACGACCATCCTGCGGATACCCAGACGTAAGTGCGTACATTCAACAGGGAAACCGTGCCTATACAAGTTTTGAGCCTGTGTAAAAGGAAATAAAAGGGAATGAGCCCTTTGGTCTATATGTTTGCACATAGTTTGGTTGGTTGTAATTTCATTTTTGACGGGTCAGTTTCAACTGACAATAGATTTTTCGAATGGTCTGAAGTCGGGTATACTTTTGGTTAACATAGATCCGAAGGTAGATGATCAGAGCTAAGACTTGGAAGGTGGGGTCAACCTACTCAAGATTTTTACTTCGTAATAAAAGGTTGTTATTTCCTCTCTTTTTCCTTTTTTCTTTTTTTTCTTCTTTCATGTCAGTTTGAGACTTTGAAAATGCTTAAACTGCTTTTATTTTTACACGTATCCTTAGGCGAATCAACTTTCCATGTTGATATACATTGAGGACATGCACATTCCGATGATAGGTCCTTGGTTTGCCTGCCGGATCAGGTCTCGACTTCTGCTAGGGAAGATCATGGGCTAGGTGTATGTTCCCAGGAGCAACCGGTGATGGATGAGTTCATTTGCCTACCGGATCAGGTATGAGGTGTCCCTGTGTAAAACAGGGTTCGAGAGTTTTCAGGTGAACCCGATCATTCTGAATTGATTTAACATGGCTCTTGGAAGGGGCAAATAGTAGTTGCGACGCTCCCTTGGGAACTGGTGTCATTTTTCAGCATTTTCTTTTTCTCCTTTTTTGATTTTATGGATTTATGGAGCACTCAACGGGTGCTTACAGATCTAGATCCAATTATTGTAGCACGGTCCCTTTGGGCCAATCGAAGAGAGCCCGAAGGACCGTTTGGGGATGCGTGCACCTAGTCTTGGTTGAGATGTATCTGGGCCTGGATGCCTCGGCCTCGGGACGGGTTGGGATTCTTCGCGGGAGTCCACTCCTTATTCAGATTTGGCTAGGAGAGCATTTGTCTATAATGGGGCCTATGCCGAGATTCTGCTTGGTAAGAGGGGATGTGGCTCGGGGCTTTCTAACACGCTGCTCGAGGCTACCCCATGGGAGCATCGAAGAACTAAGCCTGTGGCTATCTGATGCAGAGTTGATCTGGCAACTTCCTTGGTTGGATGGCACCTTTTCGATTGTCCGCTCTAGGGATTGTGAGGGTATCACGCTTTTGGGTTGATTGGTAGTACCTACTATTTCCCATCTCGGGTGCTTCGTCAATTCGGATACACCCAACACGTGTCGTGTACTATGAGGCCGCCCTTATGTTCCCTGATATTCTCTCGGGGTTCTCTCAGTGACCTAGATCGCATAGCAGCCCTCTGGGAGACCCGCCAATCAGCGCACATGAGTAGCTTGGTTCAGGGGGCGTCCTCTCTTCTGATTACGAGGTTTGGCTAGCATCTGAGAGCTTACCTGCCCCTAACCCAGTTTCGGTAGATGTGATAGAGACGGGACCCTGGCCATACAAGGAAATGATGCTCCAGACTAGAATTGAGTCTGTTTCTGTAAAGAAGTTGGCTATGACTGTGGCTTTGGGGAAGGAGAGGGCCAGAGCCAAGATGGCGGAGGTGAGAGCTGCTACGGCCGAGAGTGAGGTTCTTCGGTTGACTGGGCTTTTGATTGAGTCTCGCAGTGCAGCTGACGCTTCGCAGAGGCGGCAGAAGAGTCTTCATGGTAGGTGGTTGACCGATCGAAATGCCCGTGAGGACTCTCTTCTTGTAGAGATCAGTATCTTGAAGCGTAGTTCTTGCCCCTGACCTGTTCCTGCACATACCATAGATCATATACACAAAGGGGGGCTGATGCCCTATAAGAGAGATCTCCTTCCTTTTTTGGATTGTTTCCTTTTTGTTTGGTTTTTACTTGTATAGAAGGCAGAAAGTATAAAGTGTGTCATGTTGTTATCTTTTTGGGATGTAATACTTCATACGTGATGCTTGTAAGAAAATAAATGAAATCTACTATATACATATATACATATATTTTTTTGGTGTTCGAATTTTCTTCCATACGTCTCGTAATGTAAGGTTTTTCTTATGGAAAAGGAAAATTTATTATCTTTTTCAAATTTTTCTCCTACACAGGGTGAGGCTTCTTATGGGAAAGGAAAATCTATTATCTTTTTTAAAATTTTCTCCCTCACAGTGTGAGGCTTTTTATGGGAAAGGAAAATCTATTATCTTTTTTGAAATTTTCTCCTTTTTGTGGTGTCGGTATTTTCAAGGCCACCCGGCGGGTCCTCCTTTTGAGCATGGTCGAACCCCATTTTAAGATTTTCCGGCTCTTCTTTTTAAATGCGGATAGGTCAGCTTCCCCGAGATTGATTGGTCTTCTAGCCTTACCTTTGGTCATGTGTCAGACGACGCGGTAGAGACGACATACTTGATTAGGATCCGATCTAATTTTAACATGAGCGGCCCAACAAAAGGAAGGGGAAGGGGCTCAAGGGGTTTAGACTAAAATAGGTGAGCCAGAACAGATCCTCTCCTAATCTCTCTTTTTTTTTTTGACATTTTTGCTCATAGCGCCCAAGACGGGTTTTCGCCATGCCTGTCGTCCCTGTTTTTACCCGTAGCGCCCTTTCGGGTTTTCACTACGTCCGTGGGTCCACTCTCTTACCCCAAGTGCTTTTTTAGGTTTTCACCTGGTCCGCGTGAGTTCACTGTTTTTACCCGCGGTGCCCTTACGGGTTTTCACCACGTCCATCTTGCTTTGAACTCAAATTGATTTTCTTTTTTTTTTCTTTTCTTTCTTTTTATTATTATTATTTTTTTTTGTTTTTTTGAACCAGAAAGCCACGACATAGACAAAGATTCCATCATAACCGGCTGGATGGGGTTCTGGTGTCGTCTCACGACTCGGCTCATATTGACTTAACAGATATTATGATTGCTTGCGAACCTACAAAGAGGGCTTCCTTCAGGGTGTAGCTTGGCCATGGGTTAGGTTAGGATTTGAAGGCATGCTGGGCTAAAAGTGTTTCCTTGATACGGCTTCAGTTTTCTCAACATACTTTCTTCCTTGGGGGTTTTGCTGTACATGTCTCGTGATTCTTCTTTACACATCTTTTGTTATTCTTTTTCCTCCATTTCAGGTAATCTCTTTTTGAGGTTTTGCCTGCTTTTCTCTTTTTTTTTTTTTTTTTATTTGATAGTAACTTTATACACATACATCTTTTCTCTCTTCTTTTTTTTAAGGTATATGTATACGTATATATATATATATATATATTATTATTTTTTGGGGGGATGGGTTTATTGAAAGAAAGGCCCAGGCTCAAATGGGGTAGCAAAGGATATCATCATTTTTAGAGATGCTTTTGGGCTACTGTGCTTGGAATGATGGCCTCTTTTGGATGATTCTTAAGCAGTCACGTATCTGTTTTATCAATACTTACCTTATCATGATAGACTATGAGTAGAACCGTCGGACGTATCCAGCATTGATGGGCTCAGGAAGATGATCTCTATCCATGGCGACGAGGCGGATGGCGTATCCCGACAGCACTTCTCGAATGACGTATGGTCCTTCCTAATTCGGCTTAAACTTTCCTCTTGGATCGGCATGGAGGGATGGGAAGATCCTCTTCAACACGGTGTCTCCTACCTTTAGATCTCGACCACGGACATGTTTATTGTAAGCGCGTGCGATTCTCCCCTGGTAAACTTGAGTGTGACACAAGGCTAGGAGTCTCTTCTCGTCCAATAAGTTCAGCTGATCAAAGCGTGATCTCTCTCTCTCCGCTTTGGGTAAGCCTGATTCCATGAGGATTCGGAGCGAGGGTACTTTAACCTCCACCGGGAGGACGGCCTCGGTTCCATACACAAGGGAGAATGGAGTTGCCCCTGTAGCGATACGGATCGACGTTCTGTAGGCCCAAAGCACGAAGGGTAACTGCTCGCTCCAATCTCTATAAGTGACTACCATATTCTCAAGGATGTGGACGACTGTCTTGTTCGCAGCTTCCACGGCTCCATTAGTTTGAGGCCGATAAGGGGACGAGCGGTGGTGCTTGATCTTGTATTGCTCGCAGAAGTCTCAGATGCGCGTATTCGCAAAGTTTATGCCATTGTCTGTTATGATATCTTTGGGTACTCCAAATCGGCACACAATATTATTCTTGAGAAACTTCTCAACGTGACTGGCTGTGATGTTGGCATATGACGCCGCTTCTACCAACTTGGTGAAGTATTCAATGGCAACGAGGATGAATCGATGTCCATTTGATGCTTTCGGATTAATCATTCCGATAACGTCAAGGCCCCAGGAAGCCAATGGCCAAGGAGTGGTCATGCAGTGAAGATCAATGGCAGGAGCGTGTATCAGGCTGGAGTGTTCTTGACACTTGCAGCATTTTTGAACATGTTTGCAACAATCTGATTCCATAGTGGTCCAAAAGTATCCTTGCCGCAGGATTTTCTTAGCGAGCATGTGACCGCTGACGTAGGCTCCGCATACCCCCTCATGGATTTCTTTCATAATACTGACCGCTTCACTTTCAGTGAGGCACCTAAGTAAGATGTTATTATATGATCGCTTGTAGAGGCATTCACCGCAAATGACGTAACCTGCTGCTAAACATTGAATGGCTTGTCTGTCTGTCTTGGATGTACCCTCTGGGAAAGTCAGGGTCTCGAGGAAATTCTTGATGTCTGAGAACCAAGGCGGCTCATCATCAGGCTTTGTAGGTTCCTCAATCTGGAGGCAGAAGGCCGGCTCATTCCTCTGCTCGATCATGATCGGCTTCATCTCTACATCATAGGGGATTTCAATCATTGACGCCAAAGTTGCTAATGCGTCGGCAAAGCGATTCCTTATCCAGGGGACGTAGGACAAAGTCACATCTTGGAAGCAAGCTATTAGATCCTCGAGGTGTTCATGATAGGGGATTAGTTTCTCGTCTTTCATCTTCCAGTCACCATTCGTCTGACATATGATTAACTGTGAATCGCCAAAAACTCGAAGGTGAGTTACGTTCAGATCGAGAGCTGCCTGTAGATCGGCGGTGCAAGCTTCATACTCAGCCATATTATTAGTGCAGGGGAAGCTAAGCTTGATAGAGATCGGTACATGGGATCCTTTTGGCGAAATCAGGATGGCACCAACTCCTTGGCCTTCGACATGCGATGCTCCATCAAAGTGCATTACCCATGATTCTTTTGCTTCTTCTGTATCATCTTCTGTCATGAACAGGATGTCCTCATAGGGGAATTCAGTCCTTAGAGGCTCATAGTCAGGTAGAGGGTTCTCAGCAAGATGATCGGCGAGCGCCTGCCCCTTGATCGATTTCTAAGTGACAACATGATGTCAAATTCTGATAATAAAAGTTTCCATCGTGCGGTTCATCCAGTAAGAGCTGACTTTTCAAATAGGTATTTCAATGGGTGCATTTGGGCGAAGAGTAGAACGGCTTGAGATAGCAAGTAGTGGCGGAGCCTTTGAGTAGCCCATACAAGAGCTTGGCATGCTTTCTCCAAATGAGAGTAGCGCATCTCATAATCAGTAAACTTCTTGCTCAAATAGTAGATGGCCTACTCTCTTCTCTCAGTCGGCCTCTGCCATCTCATACGACCATGTGAAGATGTATTGATATGACCGGAGGAAGTCTATCATACCCTTTCTCTCCGCAGGGGACAGTGATGTTCCGATTTTGGTGATTCTAGGGACCTCTTCGGTGCCCAAATTGACGTCCTCTGTCTCTTCGACGATCGAGGTAGGGCCATGCTCAAAATTGGCAAATTGCTTAAGGAGCTCATTGGGGAGCTCATCGACTTGACCTTCCTCGTCTAGACTCGTGACTCCTACCTCTTCTTGTACTTCTACAGGGAAGGGGTCGACTTCGCATGGGACGGGTATCACGACATCATTTTCAATTTTATTAGAAATTTTAAAGGACAATATTTTTAGCATTGGTATTTTTTCTATTTTTAAGGTTTTTCATAATTTTTCGGAGGTTAGCCCCTGGCGAGGTGGATCTCTATATATACAGGGTAGAGTGTCCTAGAGGCTAACCTCACTTCTTACAGGTTGTTTTTTTTTTTTAGAGCCGGTGCCGTATTCACGGCATTTGGCGGCTCCCAAGAGTTGGGGCAAAGATGCCCAGTTACTTACCTGCGAGGCTTGGCCTTTACCCTTTTGGTTGGAAACGACATCGATAGGCTCTTGTAGTTCCCCCCTCAGCATGTTTATGGAGGGATCCTCTGGGACCCTATCCTCTATAGTTAGGATGAGCCCAAAGTGGCCGGTACGAGAGTGACAGGTGGACCGGGGGACTTCTCCCTCAAACAAGGAGAGGGCGGCTAAGGCTACCTCAAGGTCTGGGGGATGATGTAAGGGTTGGTAGGATGAGCAGAAACAGGCTTGTGTGGGGTTACCCTTGTCTCCCCATTCAGATCAATCTTTACCACTCCGGCGCTCACAAAGGTTTGACGGATGTGGGGTCGGGCGGGAGTTTCTTCTTCTAGGTTGATTTCTTTGGCCCTGGCAGCTGCTGCGGCCCTTATCTTTTCCTTGGCCTCTCTGACTTCTTCTTCAAGGGGCCTATAGCCCACGCCAAATCTGGTTTGCTGCCCCTTAGCCCTGATGGGGTCTCTTCTTCCTTGAAGGCGTGGGCCCAAACCCTTCCCTTTTTGGTGGCCCCATTTGTGGAGCATGAACACTGCTGCATCCATTCCTACCTCAGTTTTGGCTGGGGTTTTCTCAGGCGACTCAAGAGTAACGGCTGAAAAGTCATACTCAAATCGATGGAGATCGGTGTCATTTGCTGTATGCGGCATGTCAAGCACTTTCGAATTCTCAATATGCAGAGCTCTCCGCTCCCTGTCTTCTCTGCTCTCACCTACGATGGTGACGATTCTTTTGCCTGAGATGAATCGAAGCTTTTGGTGTAGAGTTGATGGTATTGCCCCGATCTCATGCAACCACGGCCGGCCCAATAGTAAATTAAATGTAGACTTGATGCCCATTACCTGGAAGGGGACAGTGAAGGTTTGCGGCTCGATGATCAGGTCGAGGTCTACCTCTCCTATGATTTCTTTTCAGGTGTTATCGAATCCCCTGGCACTTGTTATTGATGGCCGGAAGGTGTTGGGGTTTGCACCGATTTTGATTGCCGTCCTTAGAGGGCACATGTTCAATGTTGACTCGTTGTCTATTAAGACCAACGGCACCACCAGGTTCCCTACTTCCACTGTTATATTCAGGGGCTTAGAGTGGTCGTTCCCCTCGAGCGACAGATTCGCATCAGTGAATGAGATGGCATTTGGGGCCAATACATGCCCAATTATTTCTCCTACCTCGTCTGGGGTTACATGGGCGGGAAACATTCACGTCTTTGAGTGCTCCCATTAAGGCTTGAAAGTGGAGTGGGGACGTGATTAATAAATCCCAGACGATAATATGGGCGGGTATCCTCTTGAGCTGTGTTTCCAACACATGCTCTCTAGCCATTTTCTCAAAGGGGTTCCCTGCGGCCTACTCTTTCTTCTTCTCTTCTCCTCTTACGACTCTCGATGCTTCTGGCTGTGTAGAAATCCTACCTGACCGGGTGATAAATTCGACCGTCTCTTCTTGGTCACGAGCAGCATTCATGTCCATCTGCTCGTAACTTAACAGCACTTGATGTGGGTCATAGGTGAGTTTCGGGATGAGGAAAGGAGTGCATGGTGATTCTGGGGCAGATTGGGCTGGGTATGCCGGGTTCTCGGGCCCAACCAGGTTGACTCCAATAGGGGGTGTAATGGTACTGGCGGGAATTGGTGCAGTTGGGTTTGAGGGTGTGGAGGGGGTTTGTGCAGGTGTTATCGGGGCGTGGTAAGACTAGTGGTGATTGGGGCCGAGTGATAAGGGGAGTGGGTGAGGGGTTGTTTGTTTGGGTGGGGGTGGAGTTGGATTGGGGGCAAAATAGCGCAGGGATGGTGGAGGTGTGACTGGGAGAGGGTGATTGGGAAACGTCAGAGGTGCAGGTGGAGCGAGGTGATAGGGGTATGACGGGGTAGTAGATGGAGCAGGGGGTACTGATACGAAAGGTTTGTAATCGGGGTGGTATGGTGGGGTGATGATGGGTTCGTGAATGAAACAGGGTAAATCGGGGATGATGGAGTTGTGCATGGGGCGGGGTGATTTAGGAATGGTCGAGTTGTGTATTGGGCGAGGTGATTTGGGGATGGTGGGGTAGTATGTTGGGCGGTGGGATTTGAGGGTGTGTATGAGGTGGGGTAGTATGGGGGTGGTGGATTTATGTATGGCATGGGGTGATTTGGGCGTGGCGGAGAGGTGTATGGGGTGGCTGACGGTGGGATAGTGTATGGGATGGGGTGATTGGGAGGCAGTGCGTACTGTGGGATAAATTAGGAGTGGGGCGAATATGCGTATGATTATGGCGGGGCTGTGCCCATTTGGATTTGATAGGCAGGAGAGGAAGTGGAAAAATACTGCCCTAAATCTAGGGGCTCTTCTTGGTATGCCTAGATGGGGAAGTAATCGGCTAAATACAGCGGCTCGATTACCCCTACAATTGGTTCACCCTCGTTCAGCCTGGTAAATGAAAACTCTTCTTGATTACTGATGTAATCCGAGGGGTCAAACTCTTCCTCTTCCTCTTCTACGCAGTGGATGTTAGGCCTGGGGCCTCCTGGATGTAGTGGCAGAGGGGCCTGATGGATATTCTGATTCTACCCTTGAGGAAGCGGCCAGGGAATAATTTTTTTCGCCTCTATTAAATCTTAGATTGCGTGCTTTAGTGGGAAGCACCGATCCGTAGGGTGACCTGGTCCCTGGTGGAAGTTATAATGCAGGTTCGGATCATAGTTTCTTGGTATCGGATTGGGGGGTGGGCGAGGCTGGAGTAAATTGACCAGACCCTTTTGTAGCGACACTGGTAATAAGACACGTAGTGATTGCCCTAACGGTGTGAAGACCCGTTCGAATCGTGCTTTCATCTATTCCTGGGTGAATGGGGCCCTCAGTCCATTGTTCGGCCTTGGCACATGTTCGAAATGGGCTGGGGGTGGGTGTGCGGCCTAGAGTTGTATCGGGGTGGCATTGGCCCGGGGATAAACGATGTTCTGCACCTCTGCCCCTGGCCTTCTTTAAACCCTTGGTTCAGCAGCTTTTTGAACCCCAGCAGCCCCATTGGCCATACTCTTTCCCAATCTGCCCTCTCTAACAACGTCTTCACAACGGTTGGCATTTCGGACCAAATCAGTAAAGCTAGACTGCTGCTGATATACCAAGAATTCCGCAATGACTGGGAGCGCTCCCTTGGTTATTAATTCAATCTGCTCATCATCCGAAATCCGGTGGGTCACCTGGGAGGCCAATGCCCTCCACCTCCCTAAGTAGGCACTGAAAGTTTCATCATGTCTTTGCTTCAAACGGGCCAAATTCGACTTCCTTGGCTCTATGTCCATGTTATAGACATATTGTTCTTGGAATAAGTGTGTCAGATCTTTCCAAGTTTGGGTCATGGACGGTTCTAGGAATGTGAACCATCTTAGTGTCGGCCTGTCAGACTCTTTTGGAACACTTTGATGAGGAGTCATTCATCTCCGCCGTACTGGCACATATCCCCACAGTAAGATTTTAGGTGGGTGATGGGATTGCCAGTGCCATTATATTTATCAAATGATGGCATCTTAAATTTTGGTGGTAGGGGGACATCCGAGAACAGACATAAGTCTGTCAAATGCAGTTCTACTCCTCCCATCTTCGTCAGCTGCTTTTGTATTCTGTCTATCTGCTCTTTTAGCTGTTCTGATTCTTTTGTAGCTGGGATTGCCTCCCCCTGGTTTGGCTCGGCCCTGGGTGTGACGATGACGGGCCTGGGGGAGCCGAAGCTGACAGCTCCTCCACTTTTATGGATTTCGTCCTCCTCGTATTGTTGGTCATTATACTGGTGAGGGGCGAGGTCTGCTATTTGGACCTGGGGGTGATGAGTTGGATGACCTGGTGGGGCCACAAGGCTTGTAGGGGATGGGAGGGAGTGAATGGGTGAGTGATTTGTAGATGAATGATGTGCTGAGCTGGGTGTATATTCTGGGGGTGATGGGGTGTGGTTGATGTGGCGGGATGCTGTAGGCGTGGTTTTGGGGCATAGGGTGGATCGAATTTTCCGTTGGAGGCGGGATGGGCACATAAGGGGTGTAGGTAAATGAAGGGTATTGGTGAAGGGGTAAGGGGTTTGTGAACGGGCCTGGATGAGTGTGGGTGGATGGGCCTTGGGTTTGGGCTTGATGGATTTGGAAAGCTTGGGTTGATGGGCCTTGCGGGGGTTGGTATGATTTTGGGGTAATGGGCCCTGTTGGGTTTGGGCTAATGGGCCATGTGGGTATTGGGTGCGAGATGATGGGCCTTGGGCTTGGGTTTGATAGGTATGGGTCCAAGGGCCCTGGGGGACTTGGAACTGGACCTGGGTTTGGGCTTGAGCCCATGGGCCTTGAGGGTTTTGTTCCTAGGTCTGATGGGTTTGGGCTTGGGCCCATGGGTCTTGAGGGCTTTGGGTCTGGGTCTAATGGGTCTGGGCTAGGGCCCATGGGCCTTGAGGATTTTGGGTTGGGCCTGAGTCTAATGGGCTTGGCCCATGGGCCTTGAGGATTTTGGGCCTGGGTCTGATAGGTTTAGGCTTGAGCCCATGGGCCTTGAGGATTTTAGGCTTAGGCTTGGGCCCATGGATTCGTGTGGGTTTGGTCCTGAGATGAGGGGGCTAGGGTCTGTTGGGCTTGGGCCTGGGCCTAGAATTGAGGTGGGGGATCTTGGATGGTATGAATGATTGGTGGTTGGGCATGGTCATGGGGGAATGGGGTATGGAGGTTTTGGAGACCTAGATGTGGGGTTTGGAATGTTGGACTTCGAGAGGTAGCCAACAGGGCATACATCCTTCTCATGTCCTCCATTGAGGGCATGGATTCAGGTGTGAGATTGGAGGGTGATGGCCCATTCAAGGACGGAGGGGGTTGGATGAAATTGGGCATGACCTGGGTATGGGGGGTATGAATGGTTGTGCTTGGGGGGTGTGGATGTATGGCTAAGGAAGATGGTGGGTTGCTGGTCACACCCTGGGCAAAGTTGGGCACGACCTGGGTAAATAAGGGGGTCTGTTGGGATGTGGATGGACCATGTGATGTGGAGGGTATGTGAGATGAGGTGAGTGGGATATGGGATATAGGAGGCATGAATGATGAGGTGGACGGGGTGTGGGAGGTAGGCAGGGGATGGGGCTCCCGATGGGGTCTTTGGGAGTAGGGGGCTGCGGTAAGGGTGTATGGATGGGAGATGGGGATGTATGGGTCGATTGGGAAATGAGGTGTTTCAGTAGAGGATGAAATGGGGGTATGTTGGGAAAATGTAAGGGCGGGGGATGGGGTGGATGCGAACATGGGTGACCCAAATGGACCCGTGACATCGAACCGGGTTTGGGTGTTGGAGATCAGGTCTTCTCCTATATGGGAATGGGATGGGGATGATGGCGGGGATGTATCGGCACTCGACATGATCTGTTGACGAGTGTTGTACCAATGCCTTGGGTAAGGGCCGAACACTTTCCTAGTTCTTTTTCTATGGGTTGGGTTTGAGGTCGCCGTAGTGACGGTCGCACCAAAAGTGCGCGTATATACGGATTTTTGATTTTTCTATATATTTACTACTTTTTTTTTTTTGGATTTTTCAAATGAAAATTATCTCCCCTATTTAAATGAATGATGATCTGGTGCCCTAGAAAAATTCCTGTCTCGGGTGATATATGCACCATTAGTAGGTCCCACGGTGGGATCCGACACACTTCGGAAGAAGCGAAAGGGAACCCTTTCGTTCTATTGAAGGTGAGGGAATCCATGCAAACGACCCGATCCCCCGGAGCAAATCAATGAGAAGTCACCTTCTTTTGACTGGGCGGGGGCATATTGGGCGTTACAGAATGCGGGAGGCTACTGTGGGCACTAATACCGCTAATCGGGGAACTTGGGTGGTGGATTGGGCCTCGGTCAGAGTCGCCTGAGCCAAGATGTCTTTGGCATATGTATTATATACGCCTGACCAAAACTTAGCAGATTTGGCTGGGCATATATATTATATACGCCTGGCTTAAATCTGAGGATTTTGGCTGGGCGTGCATATTATATACGCATGAGTATTTTTGGGGATTTTTGGCTGGGCGTATATATTATATACGCCTGGCAGAGACAGTTCTGTCAGCTTCTTTTGACAGTAAACAGCAAGCCCGAGATGGGTCTTTTGGACTGGTTTTCTGGGAGGGATGCTCCCGGGGACTACTGTGTATGTTATCGGGTCCCTCCTTTCCGCTTCCTAGGGATACACGGCTGAATTCGGGCTATCTACGCTCTCACCATTGCGGGTATTACAGTTTGATTGGAATTGGCAACCCAACCGATATACCTCCGGCGCAAGCGCCTTCTCAGGTACTGGAAGGGGTGGTTCTTTTCAGGATCATCACCACTAGGGCTGCTACCTTACTGGAAATCGGGTAAATTATATCTGTGCCTAATCCCCCCCGAAAACTACCCAAAACACGCAAAAACAGATTTGATTATGTCCCCACACTGTTGGTTCACTTTTAATTACAGATTTTTAGAGGGGAGTAAATTTAAGTCCAAAATCAGGTCGGGGATGACAAGCCTGTGCCGCCTCAACAGGCTGGCGTTCAATGGTGAGATATGATGACTGAAATAAAGAGCGCACGTAGTCCCGCCAAATGGCTAAGGCTCGTAAATGACTGAAATTTAAATGACGTGGAAAGTAGATGCGAGCAGGCCCGCCAAACGGCTAAGGCGGCTTAAATGACAAAATCGTAAAAAACTGAAATTTAAATGCGCAAGTAGGCTCGCCAATCGGCTAAGGCACTTAAAGGACAGAATCGTAGGGGTGAGTATGTTAAAAAATAAAGAAAAATAGCAAAAAATTAGAACAAAAAACAGCCTTGGTTAGTATAAAAAAAAATAAAAAGAAAGACCAACAAGAGGGGAAGCACTAGGGTGACATCCCCAGCTGAGTCGCCATCTGTGCGAGCATGGATCCTCTCGGACCCGTCGCGGCGATGCACTCACGATGGAATAAAATGTAGAGTCGTCACCCAGAGCTTTTGGTGACCCGGAAAACCTTTAAATCAATACTTTGAGAACCAAAGTGCTAAATATGACTCTGATCTACCGGTCTTTGCCAAAGGCTCCAGGGTAGGGGCTTCGGTTATCAATCGGGAAGGGTTTAGGCACCCGATCAACCCGCATGTAGCGGTATCTATCTATGGCCAAAAATAAAAATAAATGGGCGGAGCTTCCCCTTTCTCGAAGGCAATACGGTCCTATCAAGCTTTGGGCCAAAACAAAATTTCGGCGGTGTAATGGCTTGAGTCCTTGGACGGAGGAAACACCAAGAAGGTAGAGGAAGAGAGGGGTGAGCCGGAGCTCACAGGCCCTTGTTACACCGTGGAAGATCTTCGCTTCAGTGTGCTTTTGATGGCTTTAAGTGGCTTAAACGGTAGAGGAATAGGCTCTAATGCTAGGATTCGGTAGATAGGAAGTGTGGGATGAAGCTAGGGACTAAGCTTTAACTAAAAGAGGTGATCTAATGGTTGAAAAGGGTTGAAAAGGATGATATATGCATGCTGGAATTCTGGTTGAAGAAATAAGAAAAGAACTTTCTCTCACTAGGGCTCTCTCTCTCTTAACTCAAGCTTTCACCCAAATCTTTTCAACCTTGATTTTTTCAACCCTTTTGGGAAGAGGGGGGCCTTTCTATTTATATAGAAGAGATGGGTTAAAGGGTTACTGAAGAGCTAATTGGTTTAGCAATTAGGTAATCCTCCATCTAAGGTTTTCTAGGTTTTTAGGGTCCTAGAGGTTTGGGAAATTGGTTTCAATGGCGGATGATGGGGTGAGACCATGGGTGACTTAAGGGTTGCCAATAAGCTCAAAGGGGGTGCAACCAACCTCAAGACACCCACCCTTAACCAATGGGATGGTCAAAGGGTCAAACTAGATGGAGGAAATTTGAGCATTTAATGACAGATATTGTAGCTAAGCTGGACGTATATATTGCATACGCCCAACTTATGCGCAGTAGCTTTCAAGAAAACCAGGGAGAATCTGAGAAGATGGGTGCCTGTGATGGGCCTTCCTATGCTGGGCGTATGTATTATATATGCCCGGCCAAATTTATCCCAAAAAATGATAGGCGTATATAATACATATGCCTGACCAAACTGGGGCCAAATTTGCTAGGCGTATGTAATGCATACGCCTGAGCAAAAAGTCATGATTTTATGTGGATTTTCATTCGGTCATAACTTTTGAACCACAACTCCAAATTGGGTGATCTCTAGCTCGTTGGAAAGTTGGAGAAGTCCTCTTTCCAACAGTATGTGGTTCATCCTTAATAGTGGTCTATATAAAAATTTGTAGCTCTCCTCCCATCAAATGCTCAGAAGGGTTTAAGTTGAGTCTGGGAAGGGATCCTAGGGTTTAGGGGTGATCTCTAAAGGTTGGGGGAATGGCTCTAATGTGTTTTAGGTGATTCGTAAAGGTCTGGATAGATTCCTAAGGGTTCAAGGGTGCCATCAGGAGCACAGGGGTACATCTCTCTCGGAGTACAGACTGATCGGGCCTTGGGCCCAATTTGGGTGTCTACAGAACCTTCTTGTGTGCCATAGTTGGGCCAGAGCTGTAGTGAGAAATGGACTTTCTTATGGAGCATTTTTGGGTGGATTTCTGTAATATGACTACTTTTTATTGCTATCTACAAAACATGCTCATCATGCACTTATTAGTCTACTCATAGGTCTATCAAAGCTCATATTAAAGGGTGAAAAGTGGTACTTTTCACTGATTAACAACGGGCGGCCTCCAACGCCTAAGTCTGAGTCTTCTGTGTAACCATCATCTCAACGAATAGGTCATCATGACTCTGCATCTCCCCAAGGACCTATCTCGCCTCAGGAGTGGCACGCGCTCATGCCGCCTCTAGGCGCGCCTCCTCAAGCTCGCGTACCTACATTACCACACTAAGTTAAAGAAAACCAACATATATATATATATGGACATAGAAAAAACTTTGAAAATGAAAGAATCATACCAGACCCCCCCTCTCCCCCAGAAGTCGCTCAACCATCGCAGCGGTCACTGGATCAACAGGCGGCACGGAAGGAACAACAAACGTAGGCGACTACAACAAATACAAACAAATACATTAGATAACACTATGATGACGAATAAACCATAAACACAACAATTAAAACATACTTGAGTAGGAATAGGAGCAGACCCCTGAGGGGGAGCCTCAGAAGCAGAGTCCAAAACTGCTTGCATAATGAACCAAACAAACCAACACAAGATATGTCAAAACTAAAATAAAATGAAATGACCTAAGCTGAATTACACCAAACTAGAAACTATACCTTACTCTCAGGGCGTAAAGGGGCAGCAGTCGCCTCCCTCGTCTGAAGGTCCTCGGTAACCTGACGTTATGACGACAAATAAACCATAAACACAACAATTAAAACATACCTGAGTAGGAATAGGAGCAGACCCCTGAAGGGGAGGCTCAGGAGCAGAGTCCGAAACGGCCTGCATAATGAACCAAACAAACCAACACAAGATATGTCAAAATAAAAATAAAATGAAATGACCTAAGGTGAATGACACCAAACTAGAAACTATACCTGACTCTCAAGGTGTAAAGGGGTAGCAGTCGCCTCCCTCGTCTTAAGGTCCTCGGTAACCTGACGCTGAAATACCACACGATATTAGTAAACTATTAAGAAAGCGAAATAATAATGCCCAACGAACTACTATAATCATACAGACAGGTGCACTAGCTTGGCCCATAGCTGAGCCATCGTCGAGTCCTCCCAACTAGAAGAGGCAACCGAAGAAGGATCGAATGCCGGAGCAGAGGCCCCCACGGCGGAAAGCTCTGCCCTCTACAAACACCGACAAATGCTCCAGAATTAATAAGAATCTACAAACTACCAACAATTAATAAATCTAACTAAGACACTTACCAATCGATCAATCTCAGATCATAGACTGGCCTCCACCTCCTAGCCAGCTTGCTGTTGACTACGCATCAACTCAACTATCGCCACATGACTGGCAACCTCGGCCTCCCTCTCAGACTGACCAAAACAAAATGAAACACAACAACTACATTAGAATGATGAGAAGATTAAGTCAACATAATACATAAACAATTAAACCAACTCACCAAGAACCGTCGAGTCTCTGCTAGCTGAGCCCTCACCTCATCCTCCACTCCCCTGGCATGAGAAACAAAGGAGGTAAGAGAGCCCAGCATCTCCTCATCAGGACAAGGAGCGCACCCCATCTGCTCCATCGCCCTGTGAAGGGCATCTAATGCTCCCTGCACACTCGCCGTGAGATGGCCCTGCTCTAATGCGGCTAACCTCTCCCTCAATGCCGATGTCGACTCAGGCCCGCCGACCACAAAAGAACCACTCCCATGGAAGGGACTTGTGAAGAGGCGCTCACCACCCAATGCCCCGAACCATCTTGCAAACTCTCGGACATTCGCCTCGTCACGCGCCCCCGTGACCCTGTTCCCGCAGCTCTAAAATCTGCCATCTGAAGCGCCATTCGCTTCCCAAAGTTCCGGCCAAGGGGCTCGGTCATCCTCTTCGCCACTCTATGGCGAATCTTCGGTGGGACTCCCTTAGCGAGCCCCAGCTGCCGCACCACCCGAGATAGGTGAATCCTCTCCACCTTCTCAAAATAATGGACCCATATGTCCACGTCAAAAAAGGGCTGGCTAGACTGAATCATTGGCACACCGACATCCTCCTTCGCCACATATGGCCTCCAAATCACCAAACCAAATAAACAAGCCAACCTATCAATGAAGCCTTAGAACCTAAAAAAAAAAACCTGAAACAAAATGATGCAAAATGTACACCCAGTGGTATATACCTACCCCTCATTCATATCATCGAAAAGACCACGCACGGTCTGAAGATCTGGAGACCAACAGTGACCCCGCAATGCTATCCTCCATATATGCATCCGCGGGAATGTGAACGTGACCTCCGTCGGGACCCCCAAATGAAGAAAAGAAAAATAATCATATGCCCAAAACTAAAGAAAACACAAAAAAAAAGAAATGTTAAGCTGCTACGACCAAAAGACCAAAAACATAAAAATAAAGACACTATGACACCAATTAACTAAAACTCACCTGGAGGAAGGGAAGGAAGCCTCCGATCGTTGTGAAGCCCCATCCTCGATGATAAAGCTGCTCATAGAGATGTGCCAACGCAGCCGCACCCTACGCGTAAGTAGGGACCTGATCCAAATCCCTGACACTCCTCACCCTGGTACTCCTCAGCCTCACCCTCGGCTCTCTCGCCCTCAGTCTCGCCCTCAACCTCGCCCTCAACTCTCTCACCCTCAGCTCTCTCACCCTCATCCTCAACTACACCCTACTCACTCTCGAGTACCTCCTCCTTGACCGCCACCTGGTCACCCTCTGGTACCTCCTCTCTAACTATCTTCCTGACGTCCTCCTCCATGACAACAACACCGATCCGAGCCTCGAAAGTCTCACCTATCTCTCCCATCATCATCCTCTCCAACTCATAGATAGTAAGGTCGTGTCTACCACTACCCTCACCCTCCATCTTAGAAGAAAGAGCTCGAAAAACTAGAAAGAATGGAAGAAACAGTGCCTGAAACGGACGGCCAGATCGCGGGATATCACGAAAATACGAAAACTAGAGCGCAAGGAAACAAGGAAACTAGAGAATCGAAGACAAAAACAGATAGCGTGAAAAATGAAAAAAATTTGAACTATACGTAGAACACGGGTAAATCGCGTGCGCAAATCGACGTGCTTGATCGAATCATGCACTAGTCTCCTTGCATTTAATTCAGATCAAACAACCATCCTTGAGCGCGTAAATAGATCATCGCCCACTCAAACTAACCCGACCATCTGGTCCGGCGCATCTTACCAAACGCGTAATCATCTCAAGCGTCCACACCGCGATGTGTAAATGCCAAAGGTCACTAGCATAGTGACCGGCCACCACCCTAATCCTGTGCCCCCTACCATGCGTTTAACTCGGTTAAACGACCGGATATCGATGCTTAATGACCTTCCGACCCCCTGAAACGTGCCCGCCCATTCCGGCGCGCAATTTGCTTATGCACCCGGAGTGAAGAGCACAATTCCCCAAAAACACAAAATATATTCCCATAACAGAAGAGTTATAGGCCTGAATTAGGAGATTTCCGACACTAATTACCAACCCAAACTACGCCCCTGCTAAGACCAACCTAAAGACACTCCTAACTTAGGAAATATACATCCCGAAAAAAAGTTGCCCCCATCACTTACGCACTCCAACTAATACCCAAACTAAACTAAACTAAAACTGCCCCCAACGTACCGTGGTTCCAAAATAAATACACCAAATCAAACCAAACTTAAATAACTAAACATCACACTCAAAACAAATAACGTAGGCCACAAAGTAGACCAAACCAAAAATTTACTAAATACCCACAAGCATAATTAAAAATATAATCGCTTCATAAAAGATAAAATCATTACAAAATACACCAAGGGCATACCCTCTGAATATACACCTTAAAACAAGAAATTTATAACTAGCACGTTCAGGCAATGCTCGAATCCAAATTTATTCAGGAAACAAGAAATCTCGGAGAAACCCGGAAGAGGAGGAACGCACCGTGAATGAATCCTGAGAAACAGTGGCTCACGGAAAGCCACGTAGGACCTGCGGGATCCACCTTTGGGAAGTCACCTTAGAAAGCATAACAAGGAGGAGCAACTAACACAGAATCCGCAAAGCCTACCGAGGAAGAATAAGTGTCGGTCACGAGAACTCTAACCCCGCCTTATCCTTAGGTTTCCTTTCTACCACCTTCTTCTCCTCCATCTCTTCTCCCAATAGGGTGATACTTCGAGTTGGATTGATAGCACCAACCCTAGTATCACCCCGAATTCCCAATCTTGTCCATTCCCAATAATCTGCTCAATAAATACAACTCTTCGAGTTCAATACTGGGATACAGAATAGATAGGAAGAAAAGACATTAATGAAAAAAAAAATGCCCTTAGATCACAAGACGAAAAAATGTCCCAAGACTTTTAATCCTAAGCTTGAAATAAGATTCAAAACAACAAGAACCCAAAGCCTTTGGCTCACATTTATAAACTATACCTCCTAAACCACAGAGTGACAAGTGTCACATGTTTAAAACCCTCCCAATCTAGTTAAATCCAAACCAAACACATATCTCATGAAAAAAAACACAATCCGTCACAAACTCAGATGAGCCAATAATCACCCAACACTTATCCCTCTAAGGAAACACTAAGCCAAAATAAGGCAAACAAGCCAATAGGATGCAAACACTTTACACCCATCTGGAAATTCAAAGATCACACATTTCTAACAAGTATAGTCTCCGACCAAACCTAAGACCAAAACAAAAAATCCTAAAATATAGACTAAAAACTCTCTAAAATGAGACCATGACTCATCTAGACCATGAGGTCGCCTCAAGATAATCCTCCTAAAAACAAATGCCTCCAGCAAACCCTCTAAAAAAAAAACTCAATAAAACAAATTAATTCCAGTATAAACCCGGAATAAACCTAGGATAAATTCGAAACTCTAAAGCTAAGTCAAATCCTAAATAAATCAAATAAATTACATAAATCTAACTAATCCATTAGTAAGTTTAAACGAATAAATGAGCACAATAAACAGAAACACCTCTTTATTTATAACTTAAAAATTTTTCAAGTACCATCGGAGGCATACCCCCTGAACTTACAACCCAAAACGAAAATTGGAGACCCGAAATCAATACTAAGCGAAGAGCAGAGTGTCCAATCGGAGGCTTCAGGAAGGATTGGTTAGGTAATACATCCCTCCATTTGTAACACCTTCTATTCCGCCATCTTCACCTCCCGTTGCCTCCTCTACGCTGCCTCCACTGCTCCCTAAAAGGGACCAATGTGAAGACTAGCGCCCTCATTCCCAATACCGCCCATTCCTAGAATAATGTCGTCCCCGAGCATCTCCTCAGGATGAAGATCACACAATATCACGAAAATAGAAAGAAATGATATCTCTATCAGATGGTCAGATCACCAGATATCGCTAAAATATGAATTTTAGAACATAAGAGACTTAGGAAAAGTAAAATTCGAGACTAAATCAAGGAATGAGAAACCAGCGAAGGCTCCCTCGCTTATATAGAGTACGGGCTCAATCACGCGCCTTGCATACCGCGGTCAATCAAAAACACGCGCCTTGACTGGACTGCGCAACGAAACCATCGCCCGTGCTGACCACGCGACACTCCGATCACGCACTCGTCACAGACCACGCAACCCTATTAAACAACTCACTCACGCCGCGCAATATGAAAGGTCACCCACACAGTGACCTGGTGACACCTCGATCACGCGCTATGGTCAGAGCGCTTGATCCAATCATACGCATACAATTACATGCGTAAACCACCCTTCAAATCTTCAATCGCACGCCTGAAAATAGGCGCGCGAACATATTGAACTCTCGAAAATAGGCACATGATACCCGACTTTGGATAAAATCTACACCCTCACACTTTTTATCCCATCTTGGCCAAAATTCTCCTGTCCCATCGCGTAGCCTCATAGGCTGTTACAGCAGAAAAGAAAGAGCTACTCACCCTTCTCCCATCACGTAGCCCTATAGGAGACATTGACCGCGCCCCTGGTCCCATCGCAACAAGGCATACCTCCCTTATCGTGGCACCATCACTTTCCCTCATCCCCTCACGATCCCATCAGAAAGGGAGAACCCCCACCACATAACCCCTTCACGCATGTCCCATCGCAACGAGACACACACGATACCACTCCTATATCCAAACTCATTGACCTAAATCAGCCATCCCATCACACATCCTCTTGTGAGAAGCAAAATAAGAAGCCAATCATGGCACAACCACAACCTAATCTCGTAAAACCCAAGATCAGCCAAAGAAAGAATCACACAAATATCCTACCAATGTCCCATCGCAAACGTCACCACTCGAAACATCCAGACACAACCCCTCTAAACATGCCCCATCGCGACACAACAATTTCATCTTATCTTATAGCCTATCACCCACGCACCATCATGGAAGCATAGAGTCAAACCTTCTAAAAAATCCCCCATATCTTAACACAAACCCCCAATATCCCATCACCGAAGCAGAGGGATTCCTCCCAAGCCCCATCAAAAAAAAAAAACCACCACAATCCTAAGGCCCCCATTAGGACTGCAACCAATAGTCCCCCTGATCTTAACACAGACCCCCAATTTCCCATCACAGGAAGAAAGAGAAAGTATATGATTCCCTACAACAGGAAGAAAGAGAAAAGTCTTTCTCGCACCTCATCGCACTAGCAACCACCGGGATTCACCCTAACATACAGCCGAAGAAAGGAAAAGTCACCAATGTCCCGTCGCGACATCACCTCCCCAAGATATGGCATCACATCGGTTACCGCCAGTCCCTGCCACAGTGGACATGAAGAAAAGAGAATAAATCTCCAAAGTCTCATCACGATGTCACGGCGACAGCCGGCCAGTCCCGCCACTAGCTACACAAAAACCCCCTACAACCCATCAGCCCCATCACGGACCACACAAGCTACACGCAATCTAGGTAAGTATCTCCCTCCCTTTTACTCAATATTTCTTCTAAAATATATATATATATATATAATAAAAAAAAGGTATCTATGATTAAGTCAAAATATTTTCAAAACTCGTCTCCCTCGACTCACGAATCACCGTAGTCCTCCCATAAGAGACAATCATCAGTATTCATCGAGAAGGTTAGACGGAGTATCCGGCATGCCAAGTGTCGTCTTAACAACCACACAAATGGTAGAGTCCACAAATCCAGCACCGGTGGATTTGCTTAGCGACGTCTCAGAAGTCACATTTTTCAAAGTTTTACTATCAAATTGATCTTAAGTTAAAGTCCTCGAATTTTCAAAAAAACTCTTACTTCCAAAACCAAAACCCTTTACTTCCAAAAACAAACACAAAAAATAAAACCAAAAAAAGCAACAAAAAAAAAGAAATAATAATAAACAAAGAGACCTCACCTATTAAAATTCACTTCAATTACCAGCCCAAACCGGCCATTCCCCTGGGAAACCAAACAAGTATATTTAATATAAGAACTTACAAATGCCTATTAGAAAAGGAACACCTGACGCGCATTGCTGTGAGCAATGACGCGCCTAATCTGACATGACTTACAAAAGCCTTCGACATTATATTATATTTTATTATTGGTCCCTGGACCTTATTTATGGACATTTGTATGACGCCCCCAGTACCTCAACTGCATCATGTCCCTCTGTTTGACTGCCCCTTGCACCCACAGATTAGGATATGGTGATTCTCCTTTTCGTTTGACTGTCACTCGTAGCAGGCCACGACACGCGACGGGATGCCCCTTGCACCCACGAAATAGGATACGCTGACTTCCCCCATCGAATGTCTATGACAGCGGGTCGCGATACGTGACAGGATCACACCTGGGCATCCACGGCATGGAATACACCTTTCAACAGCTACCATTGGGCCCCCGAATGCTCCATTTTAGCTTACACTGATAGATAAGAAAACCAAGCATGTCATGTCAGCATCCCCAATTTAAGTTGTGATTTCTCAAGAGAAACGAGAAGACACGTCAAATGAGGGGTGTCTACTTCTTCGACGCGTTCTTACTTCGCAAGAGCGCGCCGAAGAGGGGCATATATAGACCCCCCCATTTTGCCCTCTCGAAATATACAAATTTGATCGATCAACCTTTGACCTCGCCTGTGATTTTTCAGAAAAGACTTACCTTCTCTGGAAGTTTCACCACCCTAATGTGGGACCATATACTGAAATAATAGTATATGGCTAGACACAGGCTGAAATAATAGCTCTGTGGCTCAAGCCCCTTAACCCTAACGTGGGACCATATATTGAAATAATAGTATATGGCTAGGCACTGGCTGAAATAATAACTCTGTGGCTCAGACCCCCTAACCCTAAATTAGAAATCATACACTGAAACAATAGTACATGGCTGAATACAGGCTAAAATAATAGCTTTGTGGCTCAGATCCCAACATAGGGAGAGTATATACTAAAACAATAGTATATAGTTGAAATATAGACTAAAATAATAGTCTAGCATTTTAGACCCCCTAACCCTAAATTAGCAACCATGCACTGTAACAATAGTACATGGCTGAACATAGGCTGAAATAATAGCTCTATGACTCAGATCCCAACATAGGGAGACTATATACTGAAACGATAGTATATAGTCGAAATGCAGACTAAAACAATAGTCTAGCATTTTAGACCCCCTAACCTTAAATTGGGAACCATGCACTGAAACAATAGTACATGGCTGAACACAAGCTAAAACAATAGCGTTGTGGTTTAGGTCCCAACGTAGGGAGACTATATACTGAAACAATAGTATACAGTCAAAATATAGGCTGAAACAATAGTCTAGCATTTCAAGACCCAGACAATCCCGAATTACACACCTAAAACCAAACACGCAATTCGATCACGCGCTAAACCACAAACGTGCAATCAGTCCCCCTCTCAGACCATACTTCCTTTCCCCAAACCACCTCAAGAATCGATTATGCACGCCACATGGCACGCGTCATCGAATTGAATGCCCGACCACTGGCATGCAATTGGTCTACGCCCGACCTAGTCTTACAGTCCTTGACCCCCAAGCTTCCTCGATCAAGAACTTCAAATGAGGTATTTAATTGGATTGTGCACTCCACACTAGGCGCACAATTAGTCCTAACATTGTTAGAACTAGGAAACTCACTAAGCAAGTCAGTTGGTCACTCACTGAGTCGGTGACTGGCTCAAAGCGATTAAGCACTGGAAAATCGGCATGCAATTCAATTAAATACCTGAAACATGGTGTTTAATTAGGAAAAAATCTATAAAAAGACCTTTTTTAATTCGCCCCAAAGGGGGACTGAAAAATTTTGGAGAGCTTAGGGATTTTGAGGTTGGAGAATTTTGAGAACGAACACAGAGAGAAACAGAGACATGATTTTGAGATTCAAGCTTTGAATTTTCAGAATCCTCTCCGTAGCCCCAGCCTTAGGTAAAAATCTAGCCTTTAGTTCCCGACCTTAGTTCTAGTTAGTCCTTAAATTTAGTTTTCCTTAGTTCTAATTATTAATATTAAATTTTTAGTCTTAGACCGTAGCACCCTTTTTAGACCGCAATTTTTAATATCTAATTCTAGTCCTTAGTTTCAAGAACCAGTCCTTAATCTGACGGCCTAATTCACCGACCTTAGACTTTAATTTTATTCTTAAATCTTAATCTCCAGTCCTATCATTAATATTTGGTTCTAGTTCTTAGTTTCTAGAATCACTCCTTAATCGTACGGCCTGATTTTCTGATTTTCATCCTGAATTCAGTCCTTAAATCTTAAATTCTAGTTTTAATTCCTTAATTTAATAGTTTAAAAATCCCAATTTATAATTTAGTCTTCTAAAATTCTAGTCTCATAATTTAATTCATAATTATAATTCAAAAAAAAATTTAAAAATCTAAAAAAATATTATCTTATAATTCAAAATCCAATTTGTTCTATTCTTAGCCATCCAATTTGCCCAAGGGAGCTTACGGAGGGTACTCGAGAACGAGGCCAATCATTCTTAGCATAGTGGGCCCAAAATTTTTTTTAGAATTTTAGTAGAATTAATTCATCACTTTAATTAGAATTAGTAAAGTTAGTTCTATTATTTTCCCAGAAATTTAGTATAATCAATCTATTGCTTTGATCATAATTCTAGTGAAATTAGTTCCTTTATTTTAATTAGATTTTTAGTATAAATAATTCATTATTTTAATTAGATTTTCAGTATAGTTAATTCATTGCTTTAATTGAAATTTTAGTAAAATTAATTCATTGCTTTAATTGGAATTTTAATAAAATTAGTTCATCGCCTAAATTAGAGTTTTAGTAAAATTAGTCCTTTATTCCAATTAGAATTTAGTAGGACTAGTTCCTTTGCTTTAATTAGAATTTCAGTCAAATTAGTATACTTGCTTTAATTAGAATCGTAGTAAAATTAGTTTATTTACTCTGCTTAGAATTTCAATATAATTAGCATGCTTGATTTAATTAGAGTTTCACTAGAATTGATATATTTGCATTCCTAGTATAATTAGAAAACTAATATTAATTAGACTTCTAAAATCATTAGGAAACTAAATTAATTAGACTTTTAACAAGAGTAAAATATTAAATTAATTAGACTCCTAGTAGGATTAAGAGATTAAATTAATTAGACCTTCAATAGGATTAAAAATATTAAACTAATCAGACTCATAGTAGAATTAGGGAATTTAAGTCAAGTAGAATTACCACAATCACAAGGAAAGAAAAGAAAAACTAAACTATCTAAAGTATAAGGAAGAGTCATAGCTGTTGACATTCGCAGGCAGACGATTCAGTAAAGAAGTAACCCACACCTGCTCTAAAGCGTGATTACTGATGTGTTGCAGCGTCGATAAATATTTGCAGCTAGCGATCGCAATAAAGTAGGAATCTTCCTAGAAATCCTCCTTTATTTTCAACATTCCAAACACCGCATTGCCAGAGTCCACTTAGACAGAATTGGGCCACCGATTCAACGGGGACCGAGAGGAACCTAGAAAAAGTGCGCACCAACACCTGCGTTGTACTATTTGATGGCATCGTCCTTCATTTTCAGCCTCCTCTTAGGTTGGAGAAGTCTTAACTTCTGCTTGACTGGCCTAATATCTGGATATAGTGGCAGCTCATGCTTGCCCAAATCGGTGTCAAAACCAGGCATATCCTTATATGACCATGCGAAGATGTTTTGGTATGATCGAAGAAAATCAATCATGATTTTTCTTTCCTTGGGGGATAGCGGCGTTCTGATCTTAGTAATTCAAGGAACCTCCTTTGTACTCAGGTTGACATCCTCTGCTTCTTTAACGATCAGGGTAGGGCCATGCTCAAAATCTTTGTATCATTCAAGGAGATCATTGGGAAGCTCCTTAGCAGAGATTTTCTCATCCAGACTTGTGACTCCTACCTCTTCTTGTATGTCTATAAGAAAGGGTTGATTTCACGTGGGACGGGTTCTTTAATTAAGGCATCATTTTTCTTGATTTTATCAGGAATTTTAAAAGATAAATTTTTTGGATTATTTAATATTTCTTTTATTTTTTAGATTTTTCTTTTTCTTCGGAGATGGGCCTTTGACAAAGTGGGTCTTCATATTCACATGGTATTGCCTGTCAAAAGCTAACCTCGCTTTTTAAAGGTTGTTTCTTTTTGGGAAGCCGGTGCCGTATTTACGACCATTTGATGCTTCCAGAGTTAGGGGCATTAACGCCCAATTCCTCACCTGTGGTGTCATACCTTTACCTGCTCTAATGGAGGAGGCTAATTGAGATGGCTATTGGGAGTCAGCCTCCATTATGTTTATCATTGGGCCATCTTAAACCTGATCCTCAAAGGTTAACACTGGTTTGGAATGGTTCAGGATGGGTGGCTGGATTGGTAAGAGTTTCTCCTCAAAAAGTGATAGGGATGCCACGTCTATTTCCATATCAGGGGAAATGATTTGCGGATTAGTTGGGTAGATAGCGACCACCGGCTTGTGTGGGGTCAGCTGTGTTGCCCCATTCTGATCAATTTTTACAACCTCTGCACTCATGAATGTGTTGCAGATGTGAGGTCTCGGGCGGGGTTCATCTTCCAGGTCTAACCCCTTGGCTTTAGTAGCGGCTATGGTTCGAGCCTTCTCCTTAGCTTCCTTAACTTCTTCCTCAGTGGGCTCATAACCTAACCCAAATCTGACATGTTGGCCGCCTTTTGCTCTAACTAGATCTCTCCTACCTTGCAAACGAGGACCCAAACCTTTTCCTTTCTGATAGCCCCACTTTTGGAGCATGGCCATTGCTGCGTCCATTCCTCTGATTTTTTCAATAACCTTTCCAAAGGACTCTGGTGCTACTGTTGATATATCGTATTGAAAATTATGAAGGTTCGTGTCCTCAGCCGTGTGGGGTACATCCAACACCTTAAGGTTCTCAATGTTGTGGGCCATTTACTCTCTTTCTTCTCGCCCTTCTCCCATGACTGTTATAAACTTCTGCTCTGATATGAATTTGAGCTGTTGGTATAGAGTTGAGGGAACCGCCCCGATTTCATGCAGCCATGGGCGTCCTAGTAGTAGGTTGAAGAAGAACTTGATGTCCATGACTTAGAATGGGATTGAGAAGGTCATTGGCCCAATGGTGAGCTCAAGATCAACTTCTCCTATCACCTCCCTCCTAGTATTATCAAACCCTCTTGTACTTGTTTTGACTAGCCTGAATGTGGAGGGATCAATCCCTATTTTGGTTGCCGTTCTGAGGGGGCATACATTCAATGTCGAACCATTGTCTATCAGTACTAATGGAATCACCAAGTTTCCTATTTCCACTATAATGTTGAGGGGTTTGGAATGATTATTTTCCTCATCTGAAAGATTGGCATCTGAAAATGAGATGGCGTTGGGGGCTAAAACATGCCCAATTATTTGCCCCACCTCATCAGGGGTTACTTGGATGGACACATGTGTATCTTTTAGTTCTCCCATCAAAGCCTGGGAATGGAGAGGAGATGTCATTAACAAGTCTCAAACGGTAATGTGGGCTGGCATTCTCTTCAACTGTGTTTCCAATATGTGCTCTCTACTCATTTTTTCAAAGGGTGTACCACAGTATGTTCTTTCTTCTCTTTCAGCCGGGTTGGTACCGATACCTCAGGTTATTTGGAAATCCTCCCCGATCGAGTAACAAAATCAGTTGTCCCCTCTGCGTGACAACCCATATTAATGTCCGTTTGACTGCAATCGAGTGGGACCTGATAGGGATCATGTGTTGGTCTGGGGATTTGAAATGGGGCAGATGGGAGTGCTTCATATGATTGAATCGGTGGGGCTGGTGTGGAAAAGTTAGGTTAGATGTGGTTGACTGGTGCAGGAGGCAGCTGGACTGATGATGATGTGGTAAAATCGGGCCAACTCTATTGGGCTGGTGCTGGAGATGGGGCGAAATTGGGCACCATGTAATTTATCGGGGTTGGTGCTGGATATGCTTGGTATTGCGGGGGTAGAGTAAAATTGGACTCCACACGGGAAATGGGCGCGGGTGTAGGGAAATACCTCCTTAAATCCAAAGGTGTTGCTTGCGGTATAGGGCTCGAGAAATAATCGGTTAATTTAAAGGCTCGACTACTCCGATGGTCTCGCTCTCCTAATTCCACTACCATGAGTCATCGTAGTTTCCACTATGCGAATATATTCTGAGGGTTCGACCTTTTCCATCTCTTCCTATAATACATTAACCGTAGCCCTTGGACCCATTCCTCCCTACGAGTGCAGGGGGAACAGTGCCTGTATGATATTAGTGTGCTGATTTGCTTAAGGATGTGTCGTGGGAATGAGTTTCCCTGCCTCAATGAGGAATTGTATCACATGCTTTAACGGATAGCATCGATCAATTGAGTGTCTAGGTTCCTAGTGGTAATTACAATGTGTGCTGGGATCGTAACCTCTAGGGGGCAGATTCAGCGGAGGTCATGGTTGGAGTATGGTGACCAAACCTTTTTCGACCAACAAAGGCAAAAGGACATTTAGGGATTGTCCCAAGGGAGTGAATATTCGATTATATCGGGCCCCTCTCTACTCAGGGATCATTTCCCCCCAGGGGACACTGTTCTACCTTTGAGTTGGATTTGTTGGTGCTGGTATCGGCTGTGCTGTCGCAAACCAAAAGGGTACCTTGTTGGTGTTGGGTGGTGTGTTCATTATAGCTTATACCTCTGCCTCTAATCTTCTCTCATTTCTCTGCTCGGTGAATTTTCGAACTCCACTGGCCCCACTAGACACATTCTTACTCAAACGTCCCTCTCTAATTACGTCCTCACAACGGTTAGTGTTCCTCACCAGGTCAGCAAAGCTAGATTATTGCTGGTATACCAAAAAATTTGAGATGATTGGAAGAGTATTTCTTGAGAACATCTCAATTTATTCCTCATCAGGTATCTGCTTTTTCACTTGGACTGCCAATGCTCTCCATCTCCCCAGATAATCGCTGAATGTCTCATCGGACTTCTATTTTAATCGGGCCAAATCAGACTTGCGCAGTTCTATGTCGATGTTATAGACATATTATTCTTGAAACAAGTGGGTCAGATCCTTTCATGTTTTAATCATGGACGGTTCAAGAGACGTGACCCATCTCAAGGTCAGGCCCGTCAGACTTTTCTGAAAAACTTTTACAAGCAGGCACTCATCCCCCCATATTAACACGTCCCCACAGTAGGACTTGAGGTGTGCGATGGGGTTGCCCGTGCTGTTATATTTATCAAAGACCGGCATTTTAAATTTTGGGAGTAAGGGGACTTCTACAATTAAACATAAGTCCAAGAAATTTGTGGCATGAATTTCGGCTCCACCCATCTTCAACAGCTGCTTCTAGATTTTGTCCAATTGTTCTTTCAACTGCTTAGACTCATTAGATAGTGGGGCTATTTTTTCAACGATCGGCCTTGATTCACTTTGTGCTATCGAGGGGTTGGTGATTATGGGTGGAGGATTGATGCTAGCAAATGCCCTAGCGTAAGCCCCGCTATTCCTGATCTCATCTTCCTCATATTGTGGGTCTACATATGATCCAGTGAGGGTGAGATTTTCTTGTTGGTATTGACTAGGCTAGATAGGTGTCGGGTGGGACCATTGGAGGTGAGGGAAGTTTTGTGGAGTGATAGGATGAGTGAAATTTAGTTTTTGGGTTGGGCCCTGATGGGGCCACTATGTTTGGGGGAAGCTTGGAGATGGCTTTGGTATACAGGGACATGGGTGAATTGGGGTTGATGGAGGATAGGTGTCTGGCTTCCGTCTTGGGTCGGGTGGGAGGATTGTGTGTGAGGGAGATATTGAGGGAATTGTGGAGAGTATGGGTATGTGGGCTCAAGGTTTGGGCCTTACTGGGCTTGGGTATAGGATAAGGAACTTGGAGGGGTTTGAGCCATAAGGCCTTAGGAAATTTCGCCCATTAGGCTTTATAGGGTTTGGGCCATTGGCCCTTGGTAGGTCTGGCCCATTGGGCCTTGGTGGGTTTGACCCATTGGGCCAATGAGTATGGTCCATTAGGCCTTGATGGGTCTGACCCATTGGGCCTTGATGGGTCCGGATGATGGGTGTGACAGCCCAAAATTTTCCCAACATTAAAAAAAAAAATCAAATGAGAAAACCCAGACCGTCGGGTCGCAGATCACGATTTGAAATACAGTGTACATGGTATATCAACAATAAGCAGAAATATTAGAACAAGTAATACATATGACAGAAAATGGAAAGTTCTATCTTATACAATCACGGTCTAACAAATTCAAACCACCGGTGATGGCCGACCATCACCTAAACAGTGATTTACGAGGATATACATCAAATGCTAATTCTACCATTCTACAAACAGTCGGACCTACCAAGTCCAACCACAAAGATCCAAGACTAATGTCAAGTCAAATTCCATCTATCAAAGGTAGAAGACACACCTCAAACTCCGGATCCAAACCAAACCTACAACCTATGACGTATAGTCGAGGGGGGAGCTACCATCAAAGCTCAGTAAGGGAAACTCAAGAACAATTACATTCTATCATATGCCTTCATAGATTCAAATGTTGTAAATAAGAAAATATTTTGTTTTAGGTCAAAACAAGAGTTTACTTTCAAGCCTTTTTCATATTAAAACAATAGTTGGCTATCATATTCAAGATGGAAAACTAATTTCATAAAACATTTCATTCCAAAATTTGAGCCTAATTTCAAAGACGAGTTTATGTCAAAACACACTTTGCAATTTAAGTTCACATGACTAGTTTGAAGGAAATTTCATCACATACTATAAACTAATTTCGAAAACGTTTATCCAAAAGCGAAAAATCATAGTGCGAAAGCATTTCATGTCAAAACGAGAGCAATGTCAAGTTCATGTTCTCGTCAAAGTTCGATTCGTGTGCATGTAATCCGCTCATAGCGGTCGACAATAGTACGATTACTCCGCCCATAGCAGTTCACAATTGTACCAATAATCCGCCCATAGCGGTCCACACTATAGAGACCCCCATTTTGCCTTCTTGGAATATATTTTTTGATCGGTCAACCTTTGAC
Organism: Chloranthus sessilifolius; assembly: GCA_021018995.1. Lineage (NCBI taxonomy): Eukaryota > Viridiplantae > Streptophyta > Magnoliopsida > Chloranthales > Chloranthaceae > Chloranthus > Chloranthus sessilifolius. Next base: position 146,325,009 of record CM037584.1, on the reverse strand, counting down.
CTTTAAACCACGATATGGGAACCATGCACTGAAACAATAGTACATGGCTTAACATAGGCTGAAACAATAGCTCTGTGGCTCAGATCCTGACATGGGGAGACTATATACTGAAACAATAGTATATAGTCAGAATGCAGACTGAAATAATAGTCTTACATTTCAGTCTAGAGACCAGACCCGAACAACCCCGAATTAAGCGCATGAAACCTCGCGCGTAATTAGATTACACGCCACACCACAAGCGCGCAATCAGTCCCCCTTTCGGACAAAACTTCCTTTCTCAGACCTATTCGAGACTCAATCATGCGCCTAAAATTGGGCACGCGATCAGATTGAGCGCCACAAAACCAATGTGCAATTGGCCTACGCCCGATCTAGTCTCACTACCCTTAACCCTTAAGTTTCCTTGATTAAGCGCTTATGAGTAAACACTTAATCAGATTGTGCACCTCCCATCACCCACGCAATTAGTCGTAATTTTGCTAGGAATGAGAAACTCGCTGAGCAAGTCAGCCGGTCGCTCACTGAGTCGGTGATCGACTCAAAGTGATTAAGCGCCCGAAAACAGGCGCGTAATTTTGTTAAACGTCGAAAACTGGGCGCGTAATTGAGGAAAAACCTATAAAAGATTTTCTTCAATTCGACCCAGGGGTTTGGAATTTTTGGGTGAACTTTTTTAGACTTTTTTTTAGAATTCAAACATTTGATAACTCCGAGAATAGAACGAACACAGAGAGAGACCAAGCCATGATCCCGAGATTCAAATTTTGAGCTTCGGATGATTCTCCTCTACAGTCCAGACCCTAGGTAAGGAGTTAATTTTAGTTTCCGATCATAGCTTCTAATCTCTAGATCTAGGAATTCTATTTATTATTTTAATTTTTTTTTCAGTCTTCGACCGTAGCACCCTTTTCGGACCGAAATTCAATATATCTGATTCTATTTCTCTGTTTCTAGAATCAGTCCTTAATCTATTGGTCCGATATACCGATCTTAGACTTTAATTTAGTTCTAAAATCTTGATCAACAGTCCTATCATTAATTTCTGATTCTAATCCTTTGATTCAGAACCAATCCTTAATCATACGGCTTGATTTCCTGATTTCGGACCCGAATTCAGTCCTCAAAATTTAAATTATAGCTTTAATTCCCTATTTTTTATACTTTCAAAAATCTTAAATATTAATTCTAGTTTTATAATTCTAGTTTACAATCTAACTCATCATTATTATTCTGAAATCAACTTTGAAAAGCCCAAAATACTATTTTACGGTCCAAGAATCAATTTTTCTTTAATCTAGCCACCCAATTTGCCCAAGGGAGCTTACATAGGGTACTCAGGAATGAGGCCAATCCTCCTTAGCATAGCGGGTCCAAACCCCTTTTTTTAGGAATTTTAGAATTAAGTAATTGCTTTAGTTCCATACTTTTAGTATAATTGATTAGTAAGTTTATTTTATTTCAGCATGTTTAATTAATTAAGTGTCTTAAATCCTAGTATGACTGATTCATCTCTTTAAATCTGAATTTAATTAATCAATTCCTTGCTTTAATTACAATTTAATGGAATTAATTTCATTGCTTCAATTAGATTTTTTTAGCATAGTTAATTCATTGCTTCAATTAGAGATTTTTTATAAAATCAGGTTATCTATTTCAATCAGATTTGATAAAAATTAGTTTATTCGTTCTAATTGGATTTTAATAGTATTAATTCATTTGCTTAAATTAGAATCTCGATAAAATCAGTCTTTCATTCAAATCAGAGTTCTAACAGGACTGTTATAATTGCTTTAGTTAGAATTTCAATAGAATTGTTATACCCGATTTAATCAGAATCTTAATACAATTAGTATGCTTGAATTTATTAGAGTTTCACCAGAACTATTACACAAGCACTCCTTGTACCAATAGGAGATTGAAACTAACTGTACTTTTAATAGTATTAGGAGACTAATATTAATTAGACTTTTAAAAGAATTAGGAAATCAACATTAACTGGACTCCTAACCGAATTGGAATAAACCTATATAATCAAATTCATAACAGAATCAAGGAAGTCTAAACTGACCAGAATTATAACCATAAAGGGAAATAAAAAGGAAATTAAACTATCTAACTCAAGGAAAAGAGTGCTGCTGACGTTCGCACGTGGACGATTCAGTATATAAGTAACTCATACCCGCTCTTAAGCGTGATCATTGACGTGTTGCAGCGTCGATAAATATCTGCAGCTGGCGATCGCAATAAATTAGAATACCCCTTTATTTTTAACATTCTAAATACTGTATCGCTAGAGTCCACCAGGATAGAATTGGAAGCCACTGATTCAACGGGAACCAAGAGGAACCCAGAAAAAGCGCACACCAACACACACATGCACGTCTAATCCGCTCGTAGCGGCCCATAATGTATACTTAAATCTGCCCATAGTGGCCCACTTCAACTTGTCTGGTTTATTACTCGATTGGTTCAATTTATATACACACACATGTCTTATGGATTTGATTCACGGATATCCCACCGTGCCGGCTCGAATCACTGGTGTAACCGCCCTGCCGGTTCGACTTACGGATATCCCATCGTGCAGGTTTGATTTATACATACACACACATGTTTTACGGATTCGATTCACGGATATCACGCCATGCTGGTTCGATTCACGGGTGTAACAACCGTGCCGGTTCGATTCACGGATATCCCGCAGTGCCGGTTCAATTCACGAGTGTAACCACCATGCCGGTTCAATTCACAGATATCCTGTCATGCCGATTCGATTCACGGATATCCCACCGTGCCAGTTCAATTCAAGGGTGTAACCGCCGTACCGGTTCGATTCACGGATATCCCATCGTGCCGATTCAATTCACATTCACGTACATATCATATAGGTTAGATTTACTAGTTCTTATGTCACATTCGGATGCAAAGTCCATGTCCAAGGTTCGTAGTTCGATACAAGTACAATTTCAAGGATTCAATATTTCACAGATTTTGAAACGAGTTCTGAATTCAAAAGTCAATTTTCTACATCAGTTCTAGTGATCACATTCGAAGCTTAAAATCAATGATGTATGTAAAATTTATGTTCGAGACTCAAGACTTTCAATGCTAACAGTTTTCAAGGAATTTCAAAGGTACAATTGATTTCAATTCCAAACAAAACATGATTTCGATTCAAAATTTTGAAAGTCATACATATAACCACTTTTGCAAATATCAAAACAAAAATCAAATTCTTCACGGTCGAAAGCGTTATCAATATTCAAATTAAACACATCATGCGAATCTATGGATTCAAGTAAAAAAAAATGTCATTGATTGAGAAAGTTTCCCCTACCTCGGTTGCGAAATCCCGCAAAGTCACGCAAAATGGTGAAAGTCCTTGTGGATTTTGTTCGAGCCTTCACCTACATTATGAAGCATTCGTATACTTACATGTTAATAACTAAGTATCACACGTCAAATTTTTTTAAGTTTTCTCAAAACTAGGGCAAAAAGGACAAGTTCGCATAAATGTAAGACCATGTAAAACTTGTCCCTACTTGCCCCTAATTTTTTTTGACCTATAAAATGTTTGATTCATGAATTCATTAATTCATAAAAATTGTAGATCTCGTTGTCCCCTTTCCAACACCTCAACAATTGCGTCAATCGGAGTTTGGGACAACAAGTTATAGCCAAAATACCGAGCGGGTGTCATGGACGCTCGAGCGGGATTCATGTACGCTCGAGCGTGATTCAGTGGCACCAACAGGTACGCTCGAGTGTGTTTTACCCGAGCAGTTTTTGGCCTAAAAAGTCCGCTCGAGCATACGCTTCAGGTGGGGTCATGCTCGAGCGTGTTTCAAGTACGCTCGAGCGTAATTCCTGCAACTCTAACCTTTTTGGGACTCGGTTTTCTTCCCCGAACTTCACTCAAATCCATTCCCAAAGCACAAAATCAACACTAAAACATATATATATATATATATATATATATATATATATATATATATGGATGTGTATGAGTAATCCATGAAATTCCCCTTCTAAAATCGTGCATGCAAGGTCTGAAACATTGGAGATCGGAGTAAATCGGCTAGAAAGCCCCTCATGCATCCGATCTTTCGGAAATACATCACACGAAGCACAGAATCTTCGAAATGAACTCTAGTCCTAACAAATCAACGTTCACATATCCTCAATTGAACATTTACCTTTGCAGATCACACATGTGGGATTTGAAGTGGTCGGGATTGATTGCGGCAGAATTTGGTATGTTGCTCCGTGCCTGATCACTCGATGACTCAATCTCTCGCTACGGTCGCGACGGCATTGATGGTGCGATTCTCACGCGTTGGAGAACCAGATTAGAGGTCCTCGCACGAGTTTTGGGCGGTTTTCGAATGGCTGGAAACGAAGGCGGAAGAGGGTTTCTTCAAGAGTTGCTTAGTGAAAAAAAGGATTTCTGAGATGGAAATCAAAAGAATGGAGGGACAAGGGACGGTGGCTTTCGAGGCACGGGTTTCAAAGAAGACGGAAGAAGGAAGAAGAAGGTGCTTGGTTCTCCTTGGCTCATCCTTCCTCACAACAATTTGCAAAATGAGATAAAACGTTTAAAGAGGTCTTTACTTTAACACTTGGTGGAGTAGATTTGGTGTGGGGTTGGTATACCGAATTCGGTGCACGGGCCGATCATAGGCCACACAATAGGGGTTTTGAACCATGGGCCAGATTACAAATGGGCCCTAAATGATTTTGTCTTCAATGGGCCCTAGGTGAACTGGGTCCAACTAAACAAGAGGGCTTTATAATTGAGGTGCCCAAAATATAGTGTCTAATTGGTACACACATCTTGGTGTACGGGTCAAGCATAGGGCCTCAACTATTGGGTCTTAAGTGATTTTATCACCAAGGTGTCTTAAGTTGGCTAGACCTGATCACTAAAATGGCTTCCCTTCTAATGGTGATTGACTTAGAGTGGGTCTATAAAATCAAGATTTGTGTGTGGCTCCAAGGGGTTGGCTTGGTGTTGGACAGCTATACACATTTAGGTATTGGTTTCTTAAGATCTAAGGTTAGATCTTCGTGAGATCCCCTTTAAACCCAGATCCAATACACTTAATGGGCTTCTAAACTTGGGCCTTTTACTAACCACCAGATCTCCGACTGGTGTGCGTGGCTTATCTAGGGCCTTCAAATTTAGGTCAATTGTTTGACCAACCCTATGATGGCACATCAGATGGGTGGTGTTCAATCACCAACATTGATAGTGATCTTTAGATCATCACCATCGATCTTACCCATAACGAGTGGATTATTTGGTGTGATTTATAATAATCAAAAGATGAGGGCTCTAGATTAATGGTTGGTACCCTTAGGGGGTGTCACACCTAAATTCAAATAATGGGGTGCCTTCTATGTTGGGATACCACAATAATTAACTGGGTATTTCTTTATCCTTTTTAAAGGTGTCGACCTCTCGAGTTTGTATTTTGTGCCTCTATGGGGTCGAGTTTTTTATTCAGTGTTCGAGTTAGGAAATCGGTCCTCAGAATTTTGGATATTGGGTGTGTTTACCCAAAGTCAAGGTGGATGGGTCAGAGGCCCCATCATAGTCATCGACGATTTGACCAAGTCAAATAGGTCAAAGCAAATCATATCCTCGTTGAAAGTCAACGGTTCAATGCCAGGAAGAACTCCCTAGTCCTTGGAATGCCATGTACCTTAAGAAATATTACCCTTAACCTCGTGATCGTCACATCCCATGGTTAGATACTTATACTTGTCACCCCCGTAGTCGTCACGACCCATTCATTGGTCGTACGCCTTCAATTCTCAGAATATCCTCAAGAGCTCCGATTTATTGCCCACCTTTTCTTGCTCGGGCAATTTGATTAAAGGACTAGTGACCTATCTAACCTCTTTCAAAAGCATAAGTAACACCTGATCCTCATTTCCCTTCTCCCGCCATTGGAGGAGATGTTAGAGCAAAAAAAAATAAAGATGTTAGGTTCAATCAAAACTCATTATTCTTACGCTAGTAAGATGCTTTCAAAAAAATATATGCATTTACACGTCCAAAAAGAAATTGAGTGAGAGCATTACGACGAATGAACATGTCAATGAGCTCAGGGAAGAATAAGCAGACCATGAGGACATCTCTGGTCATTTCACTAGAAGTGTATAAGCAAGTTGCGAGGGCACCCATGATGTCCCCATACTACTAGATGTCGTCGTAAGGTAGCAGGAGGAGGATAAACTCCTACTAACCAAAGAATATGAGATTTTGATGGTGCCGAAACATGATGAAGAGCTCGATCATGGCATCCCGTATCCCTCTGAGAAAAAGACTATTACTTACCCCTTTTGGAAAGCATTAGATACAAACTACTCCTCGCACCACTAAGCCTTACCTCCCTTTGCTATTTTTATTTTTTGGACGATAAATCAGAAGCCTTGCAGGATATTCCAAGAAATGAAATCAAAAACTGATGAATGACGACTAGCGCAATTGCATACTATACATACCATGCTTCTCTCTAATAACCATGGGTTAGGATGACCACCACCCTAGGATAGATCCCTGTATACAGCAGACCTAAGCAAAGAGACCTCCCTAGTTCGGTGACAGTACCGATCAACTTTTTCTTCAAAACTAACTCACCAAATACCCATGATTACTTATAAACCCAAAGGGCTCACCGTGAAACCCGGAAAAGCTCTATTGCATATTGACGCTAGGGCATTTTTTTTAGATTGGAAGAAGAATCATATTAGAAGTGCCGGCTTACCCACAAAGAAGATAAGAAATGATGAAGTTACCCTCCGGAAAGCACTACCGAAGATTCCATACTGCCGATCCTACCACGCTCCTACACTAGGGCATTTTCATTTTTATTATTATATTATTTCTATTCTAGCTATCTCCTTTCGCTGTTGCATTATTTTCATTTCAAAGAAAAAAGAAAAGAAAAAAAAAGAAGAAAAAAAAAGAAGAAGAAGAGAGAGCACACATCTATCTTTTGCTATCAGACTTCGGTCTGAGATACTTACCCCCCTTCACAACTGGCAAGGGGGTGAACAAAACTACTGACAACATTACTTTCACATGTGCAAATACGCAAGCAACCTTCAACCATCACTGGGCCAGCTCAGCAAACATCCAAGACCTAATGATGGTTGACGGCGCTAAAGTAACTAAGAAGCAAAAGTGGACACAAGAGGTAACTAAATGAAAGGAGCCAATCAGGTACATCTAAACCAAAAGAATCTCTCTATATTTATATATGTCAAATCTTTTCATTTCTTTTTACACTTGTCACTGGGGACACCCCCCTATATATACAACAACACACACATGCTATAGATATGAACACAGACACGCACATCTACTCCCTACACTTGCATTGGCCGAGCAATCGTCTCCCCAATATCATCGACTTGGAGGTCCGTGGGTCCTCCTGAAAATATGATCTGGCGCTCGAGTTGGCGAGCCTCTAAGCGAGAGGCCCGCCAGATCCTCCTCACTCTGGCTATGCATCCGCCTCGATCGAGAACGAGGAGGATACCCCGCCAGAATATCACGAATAGTCGGATCCCTATGAGCATCATCCCTGACATGGTCATGTGACGTGTGATGAGACTATCTAGCTGAGGAACCCAAAGCCCTCGACTATGGCCCATCAAGTTGACGAGCCAGCCTATGTATCCCCCGCTCACTCCTCGCCAAATGATACTACAACCGATCTAGGATCACCTACATCTCCACCCGCGTCATCTGACGTGCCGCCTCTAACGCCTCGGTCTGAGTCCTCTGTGTGACCATCTTCTCAATGACCAGGTCCTCCCGACTCTACATCTCCCCAAGGACTCGTCTCGCCTCAGGAGTGGCGCGCACTCGCGCCACCTCTAGACGCGCCTCTTCAAGCTGACAAACCTGCATAACTGTGCCAAGTCAAGCGAAAACTAATATATATATATGAACAAACTAAGAAACTTTGAAAAAGGAAAGAACCATACTAGATCCAGAGTCGCCAACCGCCTCCCTGCTCAATGTCACGGATCAGGATAGAGAGTACAGGAGGAACAAAAAACATAGGTGGCTGCAACAAAAATAGATAAATACATTAGAAAAATACTATAATAACAAATAAACTACAAATACAATAACTAAAACATACCTAAGTAGGGATAGGAATAGACTCCTGAGGGGGAGCCTTGGGACTGGAATCCAAAACAACCTACACAAAGAACCAAATAATCCAACACAAGATATGTCATAACAAAATAAAGACGGAATAACCAAAAAATTATTATCCCACATCAAAAGAAACTTTACCTAACTCTCCGGACGTAGAGAGGCAACAATCGCCTCCCTCGTCTAAAGATCCTCGGCAACCTGACGCTGAAATACCATATGATATTAGTAAACTACTAAGAAAGCAGAACAACAACACCCAGTGAACTAATGCAATGACACAAATCAGGCAAGGTTGAATGGAACTTACCCAACAATCTAGCTCGGCCCAAAGCTGAGCCATCGCTGGATCCTCCAGACTGGAGGAGGCAACTGAAGACGAATCAAATGCCGGAATGAGACCTCCGGTGGCCAGCTCGGCTCTCTACGAATAACAATAAACATATTAGTTGGCAAGATCACGATGCTAACAATTGAACAAAATCATACTTAGGAAGACATTTACCAATCGGTCAATCTCAGAACATAGATTGGCCGCTATCTCCCGATCAGCTTGCTACTGACTACGATAGAACTCCAGCAGGGCTGCCTGACGAGCAACCTCATCCTCCCTCACAGACTGTCCAAAAGAAAATAAAATGAGACACCACAGCCATATTAGAGTGACTAGAAGACCAAGTCCACATAATATAAAGAAAAACAAAAATTAACTCACCAGGAGCTGTCGAGCCTCTGCTAGCCGAACCCCTAACTCATCCTCCACTCCCCTGGCTTGAGAGACTGAGGAGGCTAAAGACTGTAGCATCTCCTCATTTGGACGAGGAGCACACCCCATCCGCTCCATGGCCCTATGGAGAGCATCCAATGCCCCCCGCACGCTCGCGGTGAGATGGCCCTGCTCCAATGCAGCCAACCTCTCCCTCAAAGCTGACAGTGACTCTGGCTCTCCGATCGCGAAAGAGCCGCTCCCATGAAAGGGAAGTGTGAAGAGGCGCCTGCCACCCAATGAACCAAACTTCCGCGCATACTCCCAGGCGTCCGCCTCGTCACGCGCCCCCTAACTTTGGTCCCCCCAGCTTTAAAATTTGCTATCTGAAGAGCCATCCGCACCGTGAAGTTTCGGCCAGGAGGGTCGGTCATCCTCTTCGCCACTCTGTGGCAAATCTCTGGAGGGACTCCTTGAGCAAGCCCCAGCTGTCGTACCATGCGAGAAGTGTCGATCCTCTCCACCCTCTCAAAACAATGGACCCATGTATCCAAATCGAAGAAGGGCTGGCCAGACTGAATCGCTGGTACCTCCGCATCCTCCTCATCCTCATACGGCCTCCAGATCACTTACGGCCAAACAAACGAGCCGACCTCTCAATGAAGACCCAGATCTTGAAAGACCAAAGAAAGAGTATGCATGACAATCCATACCTACCCTGCATGCATGTCCTCGAAGAGGCCGTGCATGATCTGATTATCCGAAGACCAGCGACGACCCCCTCAATGTCTCCCTCCACACGTGCATCCGTTGGAACATAAATCTCACCTCCAATGGAACCCTCGGACGAAGGAAAGCTAAATGATCATACGCCCAAAATTGAAAGGAAAAGTAACAACAACAACAGCGACACCCAAGGAGAAGCGTTTACCATTAAAAGACCTAAAATTAACCAAGCTAAGGACCTCATGACACTAATTAATTGAAACTCACCTAGATGAATGGAAAGAAACCTCTGATCGATGTGACGCCCTGACCTTGATGGTAAAGTTGCTCATAGAGATGCGCCAGCGCGGCCACACCGCACCCATAGGTAGGGACTCGATCCAAATCCCCAAGTACCATAAAAACAATTAGGTGACACATCCCCGAGTTAAAGAAGAGAAAAGTATGGCACCGAGGAAGTGCATCAAAAATGCTCGAAGCACTCTATCCGCAGCCAACCCCGGCTCCACCACAGGCTCCTAACCCACCACCACTACACAACACGCCTCATAGGTCACCTTCGCCTCCGAGTGGCGCCTCGGGGGGATGAAGCCACTAGCAAACATATCAAAAAAACCAAGTGACCCGAACTATACCTGGCCCCGAGCTGCTCGACCTAGACGGCACACCCAAGATCTCCTTACATACCTCTAAATAATGCCCTGCCATCCGCCCCTTGATCATCTCGCCCTTAAAATGAAGACAGGTGATACGAACCCAATCCTCTGGAGTCGGTAACATCATGCCAACTGGAAAGATGAGCGCTTGATGCTCCTCCCTCCACCTCTCCAAGATCGTCGCGATCAGGCCACGATCGACCTAAAAGGGCTCCAACTCCAGAATCGGTCAAAAACCGAAAGACACTAGCCATGCCTGTTGAAACTCCAGCAAGGCACGATACCAAGCATGAGACTCGGCCCATGCCGAGCTGATAGCCAACTGCGGGGGCTCCTATTAAACAAAACACAAACAATAACAGTAAAATTAACACATACTTATGACGAAAGGCAAACGAATTTTTAAAACCAAAAGCAAGTCAAATATGCCCCAAACACAATAACAATTTACAACAAACACACAAAACGTGATAAGAACAAGTGAGTAGAAACATAACCTACCCCTAGATGCAATCATGATGCATGAGTGAGCACACAATCAATCATTAATGTAGGTTCGACATAAATTAGAAGGGACAAAATCCTAATAAGCCTATGTCATGACCTAAGTCACTAAGGAAATAGACGAACTCTTGCTCATGAGTGCTTACCTACCCTCGGGCAAAGAAATCCTCCAGTGGGAAGTGCCTGCGATCCAGATGCTCTGCAGCCGCACCCTGGTGCTCTGCTCCTGCACCCCTCAGCTCTCTCACCCTCGGGTATCTCACCCTCAGCTCCCTCACCTGCGGGTACCTCACCCTCAACTCTCTCACCCTCGCCATTAGCAACCCGTTGCTCAATCTCGAGTGCCTCCTCCCTGACCACTGACTGGTCAAACTCCAATACCTCCTCTCCAACTACCTCCCCAACATCCGCCTCCCCGATAACATCAATCGGGACCTCAGAAGCCTCACCTATCTCAGCCCCTAAAATCCTCTCTAGCTCAGAAAGGGTAAGATCGCGCCCACCACCACCCTCAGACTCCATCCTAGAGCGAGAGCTCGAGAAACTGAAGAGAATGGAAGAAAGGACGTCTGAAACGGACAATCGGATTGCGCGATAAAAATGAGAAACTTTAAGCCATTTATATGGAACAGTCGAATCGTGTGCTTAAATCCAAGTGCTCAAACCAATCACGCGCCAACTTAGAAGCGTTTAATTCGGATTACACAACCGATCCAGAGCGCGCAATCCAATTGTCGCCCGCTCAAACTAACCCGACCACTTGGTTGCGCGTCGCCTTCCTGGCGCGTAACCACATCAAGCGCAAGAACCAGCGTGCTGAATATCAACAGTCACTTCCACAGTAACCACCACCACCCTATTCTAGTGCCACTCCCCTGGCGTTTAATTCAGTTAAACGACCAAACACTGACTCTTAATAACTTCTTAACACCTTGGAATATGCGGTTCAAACTTGGCATGCAATTAATTTAAACGCACAGAAGGATGCGTGAAATTCCCTGGAAAACAAAAAAATATACGGATATAAAACAGCACTTTCATAGACCTAAACTAGGAGATTCCTAACAACAATTATCGGTCCAAACCATCTTGTCAAGACTGACCCAAGAATACCCCTAACTTGGAGAAATATACGCCCTAAAAAGAGCAGAATGCCCCGACACCATTCGCACACCCCAACCAAAGCTAAAAAAAAATAAAAAAAAGGAAACTTGCCCCAAACTAAGACCAAAGCTAAACACAAATTTTTGTCTCAACTAGCACCTGTCTAAGACTAAGAAGAATACCCTCATATCACACACAACCCCAAATAATATTAATGCCCCCTTTTTTGCCTGGACACTAAGACCAAACAAAAATGTCCTCATCATTTATACACTCCAACTAAGCCCAAACAAAATCAAAACAAAAGAAATACTCCTAACATGCCCCGATCCAGAATAAATAAATTAAACAAATAAATCTCACACTCCAAATAAATCAAATAAGCTGCAAAATAAACTAAACTAGAATTTATAAAAGAATTAAAATCATATCACTTCATAAATAATTAAATAATTACAAAACACACCAAGGGCATACCCTCTGAATATACAACCTAAAATAAGAAACTCAAAATCCGCACGTTCAGGCAATCCCTGAATTTGGATTCATTCAGGAAACTAGAGAACTCGGAGAAACCCGGAGAACAAAGATGCCCTGAATGAATTCTAGCCATAATAACCTCTTCCCCTTGCCCCGAGACGGTAGAAAAGAAAGAGTGGCTCACGAAAAGCCACCCAGGACCTACGGGATCCACCCTTAGGAGCTCGCCTTGGAAACACTAAAAAGGAGGAGCAACTAACGCTGAATCCGCAGAGCCTATCGAGGAAAAATAGGCATTGGCCACGAGAATTCTGACCCTACCTTTTCCTTGACTTTCCTTCCTTCCACCTTTTTCTCCTTCATCTCTTCCCTTAGCATGACAGCAATTTGACTGCAACCTCATATTCCCAATCCCGTTCATTCTCAAGAGCCCACACAATAAACACAATTCTTTGGGTCCAATACCCGGGATACAAAAGAGAAGGGAAGAAAAGACATTAATTAATAAAAAATGCCCTAAGAGAATGCCTCAAAACTTTTAATCCCACACCAAAAATAAAAAAATACAAGAACCCAAAACTTTTGGCTCACACATTTATAAACTATACTCCCTAAACAATAGAGTGACCAGTGTTATATCTTTAAACCCTCTAATCTAATCTAATCCAAACCAAACACATACCCCCTGAAAGACCACAATCCATGACAAACATAGATGAACCAATAATTACACAACACTTAACCCCCTAAGAGACACATGTCCTAAGCAAAATAGATAAACCAATAGGATTTAGATATTTAACACCTATCTAGAACCTTTGAAAACTCATACTTTTTCAACATCATGTTGGACACAAACAAAAGACTAAAACTCAAGTTCAAATAAATTCTTAAACCAACAAAAACTTTAAATTAAGTAATAAAAAAAATAATAATAACAATTCTCTAGAGTGAGACCCTAACTGGCTTGAAAAAATGCCCCCAATTAATCAAATAGAACCAAATAAATTCTCTAAACCAGGCTCAATAAGATGAATTAACATTGGGATGAGCCCTGAATAAATGAATCCTAAAAATCCAAGCTAAACTAAACCTTAAAACTAAGTCAAACAAATCAAATAAATCTAACTCATCCGTTAATAAATTTAAACGGATAAACAAGCGCAATAAGAACAAAAGAAATGCCCCTTCATTTATAATTTCAAATTTTACAATTATCACCGAAGGCATACCTCCTGAATTTACAACCCAAAATGAAAACCTAAAACTTTAACCTACAACTCAAAATAAAAATTGGGTTCGAAACTGAGACGAAGCAAGGAGCAGATCCCGCCCGGAGAGTCCAATCAGAGACTTTAGGGAGCATTGGCTGGGAAACACATTGATGAGTAACGAAATATGATGATATTTCACCCCTAAATACCTACATTTAGCTATCCGATGAAGGCTATTGTTGGCGGATTCTGAGTGTGTGCTAGCTTTATTGGTTTATGGTAAAAGAAATTTAAAGAGGGTAAAACAGGGGATGGAATCAGCACAACTAAGAAATCCTAGACCTGCAAGATACTGGGTCCATTGTGGCAAGTTTTGATAAGTAAGAGTTTGTCCCACAGGGAAAGGTGATCTATAGCTCCAAGGGAGCCATCTCTAGTAGTCCCTCCAGATCTGACTATAGATTTGGCAGTCCTAAAAAGGAGGGGAGTTTAAGGTCACTTATTCTAGGTATTCTAAGGTAACCTAATGTCTAAACTACAGAAAGGGTTGAGAGGGTGGATGGTGTGTGGAAAATAAATATAAAAGGGTGAGAAGTATGTTATTGAGCCTAGATCAGAGGAGCTTTGTAACTCAGATTTAGATATGATGTTATAGAAATCATGTCCAATGGCTACGTTATCACCACTGAGGAGAAAGCATCCAACCCATCTCTCTGCCATAATTCAATCCCTTAAGGTTATAACCTGTCCACTCAAATGGTCACAGACTATCCCATAGGGGAACCACAATTCAGGGATGGGTCAAAATAAGTTAATCATTATAGGCACTATTTCATCCAGGCTACCAGCTCAAGAATCCATAGGGAACCTTAACCTCTAAAGCTCTATGTGTGGGGCTAAGGCTATATAGGACCATGATAGCCCAGACACACAGAACCAGTAAGAGATTGAGTACAACCTTCGATCTAGCTGTCTATTGCTTGAGTGAGGCTATAATGGTTTAGTCACAAGCCTACAATCTCTATAACCAGATCAAATCTAACATCTGATAGCGGATCTACACAAATATAGGGGAGTCTGCCTCTGTACAATCTCCCACCAGGCTTCTACAAGCTCAGGTGCAAAGAAGAAGGATCCATCTTGGATCGGTGGATTAGAATCACCCTAAGGCTATAACCTATCCACTTGAATGGTCACAGACTATCCCAGAGGCTATCCTCCTCACGGAGCCCAAGACAAAACAAGAATATCACTGCCACCACCATAGTTACCAGGCTACCAGCTCAAGCTCCCATGGGGATTTCAGATCTAGTGGGTCCTGTGGTGGGGCTAAGGCTGTATATGACCATGATAGCCCAGACACACAGGTCACTTGGATCTAAGTGGCCCTTAGAATCAGTCCTCCATTACTTTGAATCACAACCAAAGCAACGGTGGATCACAAGGCAGCAGCCTTGCACAGAGCATCTCACATTCAAACATAAATCCCACAGAGTACAAATCCCATTATAAAACTTCCATTGATCTAGTTCAAAATGCATACAAAGACATAGCCAGCAAGTGCTGGACTATGGAGAGAAGGAAAAAGAAAAAGAAAACTACTTACAGCTACTTAAAAGAAAAGAAAATGATCTCAGATCAAGTCTCTCAGAAATGAGATGTGTTCCCAGCTATTCCAGGCTTTTTTAAACCTAAGCTAAGTATGAGTTTATATAGCAGTGGTGTGGCGGCGAATTAGGGTTAGGAAACCCTAATTTTTAATGATGCCACATGGCCGAATAGTGATCCTTGGATGCCTTAAGGCATGTGCATGGAGATTTGAGCGTGGGAGTGTGTGCCCTAATCGCTGGAAATTCCCAGAAGGTCCTCTGCTGAAGAGATGGAAGTTAAAGTTCAGAGCTTCGCTAGGTAGCCATTATTTCCCAGACTTGTCGCGTGGTAGCTCTTGCTCTTCGCGAGGATGATTTGATATTGAAGCTTCAACCGTCGCGAGGTTGCCTTGGTTTGCTCTTCAGGTAGTGCGAGGATGAGTAGACATCACAGGCTCAGATGTCCCAGGGTTGGAGTTCAAGCAGTCGCGAGGTAGCTGTTGCTCTTTGCGAGGATGATTTGAATAGCGTGAGAACTTCGTGAGCACTTCTCTTTAATGAACTTCACGAGTTTCCTCGCGAGGCTTTAATGAGTTCTGAACTGCGTGAGGTTTCATGTCTTGATTGATCTTTGCGAGGATGGCTTCGTCTTCGCGAGGATGCTTTCTTCTTGGATGGCGCGAGAACTGTGCGAGGAGTTCTCTTCTGTTAATTGCATCCCGCGGCCACTACGCGATAGTTGCGCGAGGAGTCTCCTGAAGCTCTCTCTCCTCAGCCGTTCTGAGCGAATTACGCGAGGTTGAGAGAGGTCTGCTTTGAACTGTGCGAGACTGCGTAATGTGTTCTACTCTTGAGCTTCGCGAGAGCTGCACGAGTAGTTGTCAAGTCTTGGGAAGCTCGGTTGGACTGCGCGAGGCTCATTCCAGGTCTGGATTCAGAGTCCACCCTTCTAAGGGACTTCTGATGCCAAAATAGACTCCTTAGCAGGATTCCTGGCCTTGTTTCACTACTAATTATTACCTACATAAAACACATAACAAGAACTTATTAGATGGCTAAGGGTCTAATCAAAGGTTAAGTTAAGAGGTGAAAAGTGGTACTTTTCAGGTCTTAACACACCCCCAAACCTAATCTTTGCTAGTCCCTTAGCAAAGCTACATTAAATTTACTACAAAAATTAAATGCCACTTTCGTAGGGAGAATGGATACATTTAGCATATGTACCAAGCCTTTTAAACCCCTAGGTGATCCCTAATGGAGGAGTGAAGTCTCCTGAGAGTTTTTAGTGAAGACACCCACAAACTTCTCAATGAAATAGTTAACAAAAATGCAATATCATCAAGTGAGCAGTCAAGGAGCAAACTTAGTTTACTCTTGAATCAGTAAACATAAAAGATATTTAATCCATTGGTTGCACAGTAATTTAAACAGCATAAACTTCTCATGAATGCACAACATTTCCAATCAGTGTACAACCACAGAAAACTGCACAAGTGTGTGCCAGCACTGAGCTCATCATCAGATTAAAAATAAGGTTATAGGTCATACATAATGCATTCAAATTCAGACCCAAAAACTTTCTAGGGCATACTCTCATAAGGGTCTTGTTGAGGGGTTCATCTTCTTTTAGGCTCAAGAGCAGTTACATCCCCCAAATGGGTCTGTAAGCATGAGCATAGGCATAGCTCTTAGGTGCTGACATCATTGACACATCCTCACCATAGATTGGATAACTCTTTATCTCCACATGACAGCTCACTCAACTTTGGATCACAAGGGCTTTTAACTGGGCTGGAATGTGGCTTATGGAGTGGGGTTAAAAGAATGGAAGATTGAAAAGTGGTTCAAAATTGAGAAATCAGTAAGTGAAGGAGGTGGTTCATGACTTCACCTTCTTGAATTCAACTCCTTTCTTCTTCTTTGAGATTTTCATATTTGAAGTGATCAATTTCTCTTCTTGATTTCGATTTTCCAAAAGAAAGTTCTTCTTTGACTCCTCTCTTGCTCCTCTTCATTATTGTTCTTGTTTCTTTTTTATGGAATTTTCTTCTTTTTATTTTTATTTTTGCTTTTCTGAAATGCCACCATGTTCTCAGTTACCATACTGCCATAATTTGAGGTATTTCTTCTCCATTCACTTAATGTTGACCATAGCTAGTCCATCTTCAACTTTTTCTCCTTTACCTTCTGAATTCTCAGAGTGAGGGTAGGCTGAATCAGGTTCATAGGTTCAGGTACAGGTACTTGGGTGCATATTGAAGAAATTTAGGATTTAAAGCTCAAAGGGGGTATGGACAAGGGCAGTTGCTTTAGGGTTGGTCTTATTAGGCTCAAACTGTCCAAGAGAAGGCCTTGATCCTTTCCTAAGTTTCATGAGTGCTGTCAGTTGTTTCAACTTGGAGTTGCCTAACTTCTAGTGAGCACAGTGACTCAGCCAGTCATTAGAACTAGATGAAATTGCCTTAGTCACTCCTCAAAGAAAAAAAATTTGTACGCCCACTTCTCACTAGTTATGGTCTTCCTTTGAACTTTTAAGTATGTCCTCACCTTTTTCTCTCTCTAATGATTCACTAAGTGCTGATACAAGTGAGTTTCCTTGGTGCTATCTTCATGGAAATGTAAAATATTAAAAGTTTATAATGTCTAAAGTTTGCAAAAATTTTAAATTTCTTATTTGTTTGTCATGATTCTTAAGTGAACATAGATCCATTTCCATATTACTCAGATGACTCTGCTACACTTAGGTTAACTATTCCATGGGCAGGGTTTGCCTGCCACACCCCCAAACCTATGAGGAGCAGTGTCCTCACTGAGTCAAAGGTGTGTGCAGCAAGTTCATTATTTGCAAACAGGAAGGGAAAGAACATGGAGCAAAACACAACAAACAAAGCAAAATAGAAATGACAAAAGAAGAAAATCTATTAAAAATGAGAAATGTACAAACAAAATCAAAAGATTACAGAAACAGAAAAAAAATCCTAGGTACAATCTAATCAGAGTTTGGATTAAAACTTGTCCCAACCCATCTTCTTGGCATGTTCTTGAAGGTAAGCCTCTTCCTCCTTTTTTTTTTCGTTCCCTCTCTTTCTTCCGTTAGGCCGCCGTTTGGGTATGGTTGGTGTCCGGACCCTCATTTTTCTGGTCTTTGGCTCAGGAGGGATCGCGGAAGCTTTGTCGGTGGGTGGCTCGGGGGGTTTGGTGGGAGATTTTCCTTTGGGGCTTTTACCTTTTGAGCTCGTCCCTTTGGAGGCTTGACCTTGCTGAGTCTAAGGGGGGAAAAGAGGGGATTGGGCTTGTGCTGGCTCAGGAGGGACAATAGGGGATTTATCTTTTTCTTGCGCCTGAGGCAGGAGAGGACTTTTCCCTTTACCAAACTTAGGGGGAGCCACATAAGACGTGTCTTGTTCCTTTGCTGCAGGAATGACAGGGCTCTTCCCCTTCACTGGCTAGCTCATTGGTGGTGCCTCCTCAGACTGGGTAGATTTATCTTTTTCAGTTTTCAAAGAGGCAGTTGGGTGAGTAGTCCTCTTGGCAGTAACCTTCCTTCGTTGAGGATAAGTTTGTTCAGCAGGGCATGATGAAGGAGGAGCAGCAGGATTCTTAGCACTGGGATCCATAGGTGGGGCAGAATCAGAGTCTGAGTTAGAAGGAAAAAGCGCAGTGGGATCTAATCCAAGGGCAGCAGTGGCCTGTCTGCATTCCTCTTTGGAAAGTATGCGACCATGGGGATCATCCTGAGCAGAAGCTCTAGTGACCTTCGGAGGGGGGGATAGAGGGGCTGGCCTTTTTCCTTTTTGGGCTGCAGTGGCTCTTTTGGAGGTGGGAGGTTTCTTGGAAGGAGTCTGTTTTCTTTTGGGGGCAGGAGATGGAACAAGGGGAGGCACAGAGACAGGAGCAGGAGCTGGAGTAGGGACTTTAGCAAGAGCAGGAACTTGAGTAGGAGCAGGAGGAGGTACCGGAGTTGGGGTTGTAGGAGGTGGGGGGATAGGTTGTGTAGGTGTAGGGGCAGGGGGAGTGGAAGAAGATGGGCCGGGTTGGGTGAAAGAAGATGGGGCCTCAGGGGGTGCTGTGGCGAGAGGGGTGGCCTGAATTGGTTGGGATAGTAGGAAGGCAACCCTCTGTTCCAAAATCTCAATTTTCTTGGTAGCCCACATGATATTGGTATCTGAAAGCTCCTTACTAAGTTTGTTGATCTCCTAAGCATTGTTCAGTTTCTTTTCTAACAACCTGACTTGCTTTTTCTCCCTTTCTGCATTGGCTTTTTCCATCTCCGTAGTCATTCTGTAGTAAGTTGCCGCAGCCTTGTTCGCATTGAGTGTCTCCAAAATTGCCTCCCACCCCTTGGAAATATCTTGCAGCTTCTCACTGTGAGCAAGCTTCAAGTCACTCAGCTTTTACAGCAAGGGGTACTTGATGGCTTGTCGAAGTTGGGCCATGCCATTGAGAACATCCCTCTTGATATAGGCATTCTCCTTCATGGCATGGAGGAGGGTGAAGTAGGGAGGGGTGTAATAGGAGTGTCTGGGTAAGATTAGTAGAAATGGAGTGGAAGAAGTAGAAGGTGATTGATCCTGGGGGGGGAAAGTGGGGGCTGTAGTGATGAAGTCTAGAGGAGGGGTAGAAGTTGTTGGGGCAGTCTGTGTTGAATGGTCAGTGAATTGAGAAGGGGGTAGGATAAGGGGTGGAATGGAAGGCATGGGTGGAAAAGTAAATGAAGGATGGTCAGTGGAGGTGGATGGTTCTGGGTAAGGGAAGAATGGAATGGTGAAGGGTCGAAATGGAAGTGGTGGGGTTACAAATATGTGGGGTTGAATGGGAAAGGTGGATGGGAAAGGAATGGGGTTTGTTTGGGTAGAAGTGTGGGTAAATTGTGGTGGAGGTAATATTAGTGGGGGAATGATAGGTAGAGTGGGGAAGGAGTGCTGGGGTATGATGTCTTGGAGGGTGAAGGGTGTAGTTAAGTCAATTGGGGTGAGGTCTGGTGGAACTATGGAGTCAGAGGTGGAAGGGGGTTGGAGGGGGGGGGTGGTAGGAGGTTGTGTAGAGATGGGTGGGTTTGTCAATGTTTGAAGGGTGGATTTTATGTTGGTGATGTCAGTTTGTATTTGGTCTTGGGTATGGGTTGTGTTGGAGAGTTGGGTCTGGATTTCATGTATGAGGGAAAGGATATGGGTAAGGGTATCTGAGGTTGGGTGGGGTGGAGTATGAGGAAAGGAGGGAACAGGTTGGAAAGGGGAAGTGGGGGCATGATGGAAAGTTGTAGGGGGTGAAGATGAAAGGTCTGGTGAGTGATGTGGGGAAGGTAGTGAGGAATCTGGGAGGGGGATATCATGGGTTGGCAGGGTGTCAAGCAAGGTAGTCATGAAGGCTTGATACCCTGAAGTGGTGGCTAGGTTAAAGTCAAGATCTTGGAGTAGAGATGTAGTTGGGAGGGGTTGAACTAAGGGTTGGTCAATATGTGGTGTGTCTGTGGGAGTGATAGGGGTGGGTGGGGTAGGTAAAGGTATGGTAGTTGTTGGGTGAGAGGTTTTCTTTTTAAGGTATGTTATCAAGGGAGGGCTGTCAGGGTTTAGGTCAGATGATGTTGGAGATACTGGGGCTGTGTATTGAGGTAAGGTGGGTGAAGGGGGAGTGCTGTCATGGGGCTCAACACTTTCCACCCAGGAACGAATCACTGTGGGAGGTGGAATGGAAAAGGGAGATAAGAGAGGAAAAGGGAGAGATGGAATAGGCAGAGAAGCTGATGGAGGGGCAAGTGTGGTGGATGGAGGTATTGCTGCAGAAGCAGAGGTGACAGAAGTTTGCACCACCTTCTTTGCAACAGGGGCTTTAGCCTTCTTTGTGGGAGCAGGGGTGGCCTTTGCCACAGCAGTTCCCTCTCCTTGCTCAGAAACAACCTGAGCTTCAACCTTCTTCTTCTTCTTCTGTGGATCCATCAGACTTCTGCTAATCCCCCATTGTCTTTTGGCAAAAGTGGTGGGAGTGAGGTCAGCAGATAAGTCCCCCACTGGTATCTTGAACCCTCCCCTCATAAGTAATTTGGTGATGAGTCTTCCATAGGGGAGAGTGTGGATCTTCTTTTGGCCATCATATCCTTCATGGCCTCAAAGATCACCCATGCAGCATTAAATCCATGGCCCAGAGAGAAGGAATAGAGGGCATCAGCAATTGGTGTCCTCCTCTCTTGCTGATGGCTGGAGCAATAGATATTCTTCCTCAGCACTTGATCAATGAACAGCAATTTGGGATCCAAATCTCTTCTTCTGATGGAGTCCCCTGTGGCCTTCAAACCTCTAGTAATGGCCTGTGCAATGGTATCAATGGAGGCACTCACAGGGGAACCATAACCACAGTTGGGATCAAAAATGGCAGGGATGCCCATGACTTCAACAATCAACGCTGGGTTGAGTAGCATCTCAAAATTGTCAACTAACACAAGGAGGCCTGGCTGCCAATGTGTGTCTGGCCTGACCCTAAGGTGCTGGTAAAAGAGTTGCACTAACCTAGGGTAGGCTAGTGCAGGAATCATTTTCATCAAGGGGATCAAACCAGCCTTGCGCAAGAACTCAATGGCAGGTGCTGACAACGGCTCAGTTTCAAAGAAAGATATATTAAAAATAGCTTCAGGCTCTAAGGGAATGGAAATGAGGAGCTCAGAGGGTGTAGAGTAATCAGGTGTTTGTTCAGCCACCTCAGGAACCACCTTCTTCCCTTTTTGTTGTGCCGTAGAGGACTTGGCTTTCTTAGGGGCAGGCTCCACGGTGGCCTGGTCACTGGCTCTCTTCATAGGTGCACTTTTAGGAGCCATTAAGATTCTCCTTGGTGAGTGTGCAGTTGAAATTTTGAAAGAAAAAAATCAATACCTGAGTCTTACCCTAAAAGTTAGGGTTCTGTTCAATTTGATGCACGGTAGACCGCAGGAGCTCCTAGCAGGGGGCAACTATTGATGGAAGCTTTAAGAACAAAAATCCAGAATTTCAAAGTGAGTGATGAACTGTAGACAGGATGCTGGAGGAGAGAGATTGAGAGGAGTTGGAGCTAGGGTTTCGTTGGCAGGAGAGGAAAGAGAAAGCAGTAAATAAAAGCAGCGCGGGGTGGGATTTTAAATATCGCGAGGCTTGGCGCGCTTTAAAGATATCCGCTCGCTAGATAGGCATGAATGAGTCGCGAGATTGGATGTTCATTTACTGCGCGAGAAAGCCCACACAACTATATCTAAAAGTCGCGACAACAAGGCAAAGTAATTCTTTATGAACTGCGCGAGAGGAGACCAAACCAAATTTTCAGAACCTCGCGATGGCTTAATAGAATCAGAATTCACACACTCACTAGTCAGCCTTTTGACCTTTATTTTGTGGGTTGATTCTCTCACAGGCTCTCTTCCAGGGACACCCATAAGCATTACAAAACATTCAAAAATTCCCATACTCTCAAAGCATTAAATTCACACATCATGAAAAGCATTCAAATAATACCATCATCATTTAATCACTTGAAATTAGCAAACAAAGGGAACAGGAATAAAAGTAGGCATAAAGCACTAAACTCAGACTCCAACAAGATCATTACAAATTCCTCTAAACTGTAAAGTACATATCATACAAAGTGCACAGTTCTTAACATCAATTCAATGGAAGATCCCCTTCAGGGTTTGAGGATCCTCCACCAATTAAAAATTGGCCCTTGGGATTAACCACTGGTTGACTGGGCAACCTTCCCTCTTCTCTTTTGGCTAAGGTATTCGCTAGTTGGCCAATCTGCTCTTCCATCTTCTTGATGCTCTGACCATGAGAATTCACAGTCTGAGCCAAGGAACCCAGGTTTTACAGTGAGGTCAAAACCTGGTCCTCGAAAGAAGTATTTGTGGGTTGAGATGAGGGTAAGACCAATTGATTTTGTTGCTGATGGTGCTGGAAGTTAGACCTAGGGGCATTCCCTTGATTGAACTGCTGTTGTGGCATTTGTGGTAAGGCCAACATCTGCTAGGGCTGCATGTAGTTGTCTTGCCTCCACCTCAGATTTGGGTGGCCTCTCCATTGGTAACTAGCATTTTGGTCTTTGGTATCCATATGGTCTCTGTAGCCCCAGTTGTTCTTGGCCATAAGATTGAGCATGACATGTTCTAAAACCAATTGAGAAATTGCCTGCAGATGGACATTCCTCCTTGTGTCTTTGTGGGGTAGCATATCGGACATGCCTCCGCCACATGAGCATATACAGGTTGCATCACGATAATTTGTCAAACTTCATAGAGAGGTTTGCCATCTGCAGTTGCAGGTTATTATTCCCAGACACCTCATAAACTTTTCCTCTTGATCCACCAGCAGGCCCCACCTTTGACTCAGATTCCTGACTAGTTCTTGCCAGGGATGGCTTTTGAAAAGCATTCTCACTAATCACCTCAAACAATTCCCATGCCTCCTCAGCAGTCTTGTGCATGTAGGATCCACCACAAGAGGCATCGACCATATCTCTATTTTTCTCATCAATCCCATTGTAGAAGCTTTGTACAAGCTGCCACTCTGGGATCTTGTGGTGGGGGCATTGTTTGAGCATTTCTTTAAACCTATCCCAGGACTGGTTAAAATCCTCAGTTGGGGATTGAGCAAAATCAAGAATCTCTTTCCTCAACTGGCTAGTTTTGGTCTCAGGGAAGAACTTGGTCAGGAACTTGGTCTGCAGGTCTTTCCATGAAGCAATGCTATTGTTGGGAAGAGTGGTCAACCAGGTACTGGCCCTATCCTTCAGAGAGAAGGGAAAGAGTCTGAGCCTAGTAGCCTCAGGTCCCAAACCAGTGATATTAAAAGTGGTGCACAAGGCCAAGAACTGGTCAATATGCTTGTAAGGGTCCTCCTTGTTAAGCCCATGGAAAGAGGGCAGCATCTGGATGATTGAAGTTTTTATTTCATAATTCCCCTGAACATAAGGGAATTTAATGCTGAAAGGGGAGTTATAGTCGTCTGGAGCATTCAACTCCTTGAGAGTTCTGGGTTGTTCTTCACCCATAGTTGCTGTCACAGATTCTCTTGGGGGCTCTCCTGTGGTGTGCCTGTCTCTTCTAAGTCTCCTTCTCCTTTCTAACTCAGGGTTAAGAGGCTCTAAAGTAGGGCTGAGAGATCTCCTCCCTAGCATACAAGCACACCAACAGCAAGGAAAGCTTCTTGCAGGCACATTGCAAATAAATAACTTTACAATTAACAAATTTATCTAACTAATTTACAGCTACTCAAGGAATACATTTACAACTATCCTAGATACTGCTAGAGAATTTGCAAGAAAGATAGACAGAGTTTTAAAAGTTAGAGAGTTTGCAAACAGAGGTAGCTAAGCTCCAATTGTAGTTCAACTGTCCTTCACTGCTGCTGTCTAGATCTGCAAGAAAGGTTCAAAATTATATCAGCAGTATCAATTATTCACATTTGCGAAGAATACTAAGAATACAAAAACTAAGGGTCTACTAATAGATCATCTATCCCCGGCAACGGCGCGAAAAACTTGTTGGCGGATTCTGAGTGTGTGCTTGCTTTATTGGTTTGTGGTAAAAGAAATTTAAAGAGGGTAAAACAGGGGATGGAATCAACACAACTAAGAAATCCTAGACCTGCAAGATACAGGGTCCATTGTGGCAAGTTTTGATAAGTAAGAGTTTGTCCCACAGGGAAAGGTGATCTACAGCTCTAAGGGAGCCATCTCTAGTAGTCCTCGGATCGACTCTGGTCTGCGTCTAAAAAGGAGGGGAGTTTAAGGTCACTTATTCTAGGTATTCTAAGGTAACCTAAGGTCTAAACTACAGAAAGGGTTGAGAGGATGGATGGAGTGTGGAAAATAAATATAAAAGGGTGAGAAGTATGTTATTGAGCCTAGATCAGAGGAGCTTTGTAACTCAAATTCGGATCTAATGTTATAGAAATCCTGTCCAATGGCTATGTTATCACCACTGAGGAGAAAGGATCCAACCCATCTCTCTGCCATAATTCAATCCCTTAAGGTTATAACCGGTCCACTCAAATGGTCACAGGCTATCCCATAGGGGAACCACAATCCAGGGATGGGTCAAAACAAGTTAATCATTGTAGGCACTATTTCATCCAGGCTACCAGCTCAAGAATCCATAGGGAACCTCAACCTCTAAAGCTCTATGTGTGGGGCTAAGGCTGTATAGGACCATGATAGCCCAGACACACAGAACCAGGAAGAGATTGAGTACAACCTTCGATCTAGCTGTCCATTGCTTGAGTGAGGCTACAATGGTTTAGTCACAAGCCTACAATCTCTATAACCAGATCAAATCTAACATCTAATAGCGGATCTATACAAATATAGGGGAGTCTGCCTCTGTACAATCTCCCACCAGGCTTCTACAAGCTCAGGTGCAAAGAAGAAGGATCCATCTTGGATCGGTCGATTAGAATCACCCTAAGGCTATAACCTATCCACTTGAATGGTCGCAAACTATCCCAGAGGCTATCCTCCTCACGGAGCCCAAGACAAAATAAGAATATCGCTGCCACCACCATGGTTACCAGGCTACCAGCTCAAGCTCCCATGGGGATTTCAGATCTAGTGGGTCCTGTGGTGGGGCTAAGGCTGTATATGACCATGATAGCCCAGACACACAGGTCACTTGGATCTGAGTGGCCCTTAGAATCAGTCCTCCATTGCTTTGAATCACAGCCAAAGCAATGGCAGATCACAAGGCAGCAGCCTTGCACAGAGCATCTCACATTCAAACACAAATCCCACAGAGTACAAATCCCATTACAAAACTTCCATTGATCTAGTTCAAAATGTATACAAAGACATAGCTAGCAAGTGCTGGACTATGGAGAGAAGGAAAAAGAAAAAGAAAACTACTTATAGCTACCAAAAAGAAAAGAAAAATGATCTCAGATCAAGTCTCCCAGAAATGAGATGTGTTCCCAGCTACTCCAGGCTTTTTTAAACCTAAGCTAAGTATGGGATTATATAGCAGTGGTGTGGCGGCGCATTAGGGTTAGGAAACCCTAATTTTTAATGATGCCACGTGGCTGAATAGTGATCCTTGGATGCCTTGGGGCACGTGCACGGAGATTTGAGCGTGGGAGTGCATGCCCTAATCACTGGAAATTCCCAGAAGGCCCTCTGTTGAAGAGATGGAAGTTGAAGTTCAGAGCTTCGCTAGGTAGCCATTATTTCCCAAACTTGTCATGTGGTAGCTCTTGCTCTTCGCGAGGATGATTTAATATTGAAGCTTCAACCGTCGCGAAGTTGCCTTGGTTTGCTCTTCAGGCAGTCGCGAGGTTGAGTAGACATCACAGCCTCAAATGTCGCGGGGTTGGAGTTCAAGCAGTCGCGAGGTAGCTATTGCTCTTCACGAGGATGATTTGAATAGCGCGAGAACTTCGCGAGCACTTCTCTTCAATGGACTTCGCGAGTTTACTCGCGAGACTTTAAGGAGTTCTAAACTGTGCGAGGTTTCATGTCTTGATTAATCTTCGCGAGGATGGCTCCGTCTTCACGAGGATGCTTTCTTCTTGGATGGCGTGAGAACTGCGCGAGGAGTTCTCTTCTGATAATTGCATCCCACGGCCACTGCGCGGCAGCTGTGTGAGGAGTCTCCTGAAGCTCTCTCTCCTCAGCCGTTTTGAACGAACTACACGAGGTTGAGAGAGGTCTGCTTTGAACTGCATGATGTGTTCTACTCTTGGGCTTCGTGAGAGCTGCGCGAATAGTTGTTGTAAAGTCTTGGGAAGCTTAGTTGGATTGCGCGAGGCTCATTCCAGGTCTGGATTCAGAGTCCACCCTTCTAAGGGACTTCTAGTGCCAAAACAAGCTCCTTAGCAGGATTCCTGGCCTTGTTTCACTGCTGATTATTACCTACATAAAACACTTAACAAGAACTTATTAGATGGCTAAGGGTCTAATCAAAGGTTAAGTTAAGGGGTGAAAAGTGGTACTTTTCAGGTCTTAACAGCTATCTGATGAGAATTACTAGATTTGAAGTGTTTCAGGTAAATATAATCCAAGTACGTAAAACAGCCCAAGAATCTCAAAAATAATATCAAAACACTGCGACTTTGGATCATCGGGAACTTGGTGCTACTTGCAGCTCAATTTGAACCTTTAAGACAAGACATCAGATTCTGGAAATTGCTAAAACTCAAAAGTTGTAGAGCTCGTCGTTAGCTTTCCAACAGCACATGAATCGGGAATAGAAAGTTATGACTAAAATACCAAGACAGTGGCTGATGCAAAGTTGGGCAGCGAAAATTGCTTTGTCCCTTAGATGTCAATCGATTGAGGACTAAGTGTCAATCGATTGACAGGAGAAGACAACTTTGGTTCCTACTTAAGAGTCAATCAATTGAGATTTAATTCTCAATCGATTGAGGTATTAGGGATAGGGTTTGTTCGACCATATAAAAAGGAAGCTACGAGTTTTGAAAGGATTATTATTTGGTTCTAGAGATAGAGAGTTTTTTATTCCTTTTTTTTTAGAGCTTTGTTCCTTTAACTTTTCAGTATTCACTTCTCCAATTTATTATTTTTGTTCTGTTGATTCATGTTTTAAATTTAAAGATTAGTAGAGAGCATTTCTAATTTCGTTTATGAAGATCATCGTGGATCAAAGAATTTTCATTGAAGGTTGAGGTATTTTTGATTGATTGGATTAATGTTATTTTACATTCTTTATTTGTTTATGTCATTTAATTACAGCATGTGTGGCTAATTTTTTAGGAATGGGGATCTAATGATTCCCATCTGAGGGATGTACTTCTAATAATATGAATTTAGGATTAAAATATGAGAATTTGTTTTTATGGTTGTTGTGTTATCACGAACGGATGAAATCCCCGCCACTAACTGGGATCGAGTGTGCCGAGTCATGCCCTAGATCTCAGATCTGTGATAGTAATTTTATTCCAATCATTGTTATATGATCTTTCTATTTTTATCGTGTGGATCTACTTACGATTACGATCTGGGATCGAGTGTGCCGAGTCATGCCCTGGATCTTGGATCTGTAATGATAATTTTATCTTAATTACTCCCTAATCTGAAATCAAGTGTGCCGAGTAATGCCCTTGATCTCAGATCTATAGTGGTATTATTGTTAGAATTTTTACTCACTTTGGGGATGATTTTTATTTATAATCTGAGATCAAGTGTGCCCAGTCATGCCCTTGATCCTAGATCTATATATGGAAATCATCTCTGAAGTTAAGTTTTGATTGCAGGGGCGCAATGTGGAACTTATCCGGGTTTTGATCATATATCTTCCATAAAAGATGCTTTTCAATGATATATCTCATAGTTTAATCCTTAGATTTGTATTATGGGAAGAACAAACCAAAGATGGGAGGATTTAGTATCTTCATCTTCTTCATCTTTCCTGTTATTTTTGAATCATCAATTGAATTTTATTTTTTAGTCAGTAATTATCATCTCACAAAACCGCCTAAATCATAATATTGGTAGGGTACTATTAAATCTTGGTAGATTTCTTGAATTACTGTTTTATCTTTTTAGATTTTCTACATTGATCCTCGTGGGAACGATCTCGTACTCTGCACCCACTATATACAATCTGATTCGTACGCTTGCGAGTAAAACATCACAATTAAAATTCACATCAAGTTTTTGGCATCGTTGCCGGGGATCAAATCAAGAAAATCTAAATTTTTAAGAAATAGACAGTTAATTTTAGGAATTTCTTGGGATTAAATTAGTATTCCTGCTACAAAAAAAAATATATAAAAAATTATAAATAAAAAAAAGGTTCAATCAATCGACGTGTGTTGTCGATCAATTGATTTTGAAAAAAAAAAATAAACAAAAAAATAAATAAATATATAAAAATAAAAAATAATTTGGTGTTAAATGTCTTATTGGTGAAATCATGTCAATGCATGGCTTCAATCCAAAATCATATACTATTTTTGAAATTTTGATACACATTACACCTATGTGTCCCTTGAGTAACTCAAATTATTACCCTGAACAAGTCCAACCCAATCCTGTTTGGAGCACCCATGACTGGCAAAGTCAACCCAATAACATGTGGGGGTTTAATCAACCTCCAATGTGTGGTATAATGCCTAACGAAGATCAAAGTTCTTATTCCAACAACTTTCCTTATGAGTTTTCATAGCAAACTCAATACTTTCAAGATACAGAACCATATGAGCCATCACAAAATTCTTCTTACTCCTTAGAATATTTAAAAGGTTTGGTGCACACCAACACTCAAAGAATTTCTAGGATACAGTCTCAAGTAAGTCAGATGATCGAGTACTTACAAATGAAAGAAAAAATAGAGGAGGCTCTTACCAGTCGGAATGATGAGGACCCCTCTAATTTCATTCAGAAATATGAGCAGGATGAATTGGTCACTACGCTTGAGACTGACACAATGAATGTTGAGGTAGTGCAAGTCCGAGGAGAAGCGGAAATGGAATGGAACGATACTTATGTCAAGGAAGGAATTGAGAATCAAATTGAGATGAGAGAGAAGGAAAATGACACCCTTACAACACCTGAAAAGGGAGACATAACCTTTTCCGATAAATGTGAAATCAATTTTGGGGAGAAAAATGAATTTCAAATCTGTTGCCCATTCATTAAATACATAGATAATCAACAGAATATCGAAAAAAGATTAATGAGTTTGAATCTGGAGTGCGATTTTGGGAATGTCAGGTACAGGGTAGAGATGGACAATAATAATGGAACTTGGGTACATCAGGGGGGTGTAACTAAGTCCTTGATAAGAGAAATGTCGGGACGATTAAATAAATCATTGATCCTGTTTAGAAAATTTTTCATGAAGATTTGAGATCCTAGTGGACTCGAAATGAATTTACACCTTGTAAATTAATTTCGCAATTTTCCTTTGAAAAAAATTAAAAAAAAAATAATAATAATAAATAAATAAATAAAAACTTTAAAAAACAAAGAGAAAAAAAAAATTGAAAAAAAAAAAAGGCTTAGATACACTCATTTTTATGGTTGATTGTGGTTTTGATAGTGTTATTCGAGTAATATTTTGTTAGTTTTGATAATCTCCTCACTATTGTTAACATTTTTTCGTGTAAAGAGGATGCTTGGATATACTGGTATATTTTCATGCAGGTTTGGGGGAGGATTTTTCCTACCTCTCTCCTTTTCATGTGTTATCACGCGCCTCAAATCATTACTCCAAGTATGCTTTCTCATTTTAATCCAATATTTTAATTATTGTCAACAATGAGGACATTGTTTTGTTTAAGTTTGGGGGTGTAGTTTGTGTGATTTTTTTTTTTTTTTTTGGATACCCCTAAAAAAAAAAAATTAATAATAATAATAATAAATAATAATAATAATAATAAATAAATAAAAATAAAAAAGGAAAAAAAAATGTTTAGTTCTAGAATATTAGTTTTAGTGTAGTTTAGGTTGTTTTTCATTTCCAAATTAGTGTAGCCACATTACCTTCAATAAATTTTTGGTCATGTTCTAATTTGATGCACAAATTTTCTGCACCTGATCTTTGTGTGGAGGTACTTTTCAACAAGTTTGGGGGTGCACTACCTATTTCAATCAATGAGGACATTGTCATTTTTAGGTTTGGGGGTATGTATGATTATCTATCTTGCGTCACTTATTTTTTTGGTTATCTATCTTGCGTCACTTATTTTTTGCACTTATTTTTTTTTATATGAAAAAAATTAAAAAAAAATTGATTGAAGAAAAAAAAAAAAAAAAAATTTTGGGAACCATCATGCACATTATTTTGTGATAGTTTTCAAACTTTAGTTGATGATACATTTGAATTTAATTTTGAGAATATCGATGTCATATTTTGATTACTTGTATCTAGGATAATGGCGCTTAATGTGATATTTTGTGGGTAATTTTGATATTCATGCTTAGAATTTTTGCACTTATACCAAGCTAAGACTTAGAAATCGATGAACTGTTTTGAATGTTGAATCTTAGGTTCTTAGTGGAGACTAAACCAGGTGAGCTTTAGAGCCAATTTCCCGTCCTTGATGAGTGAATACATGAACTCGGACTTTTCTTTGAATACGAATTATTTTACATGATCTCATACACTTCACTTTGGCTTGTGACTTTGCATGTAATCAAATTCATATTATTGTCTTAGAACGTACTGTATATCTACTCAAGACAAATAGACATAATTACCATCTTTTAAGGACATGATTGAAGGCCATCTTTGGCTCGTTTGTGCTTAGAATATCCCACCTCATATAAATTTATCCTTTTAGTACCCCCTTGAGCCTATTGAAAAATTTACCTTTATACATTCTTTGATAAGCCACGTTAACCTTTAACCCTTCACCATTTCTGAAAATTCAGCTTTACCCTTCTTATTTCTGAGAAATTAGAAACGAGGGATGAAAATGAACGAAAAGAGAGTAAGTTGAGAGATACTGAGTTGTGGTGTTTACTAAGAGTGTATGGCAAAAATATAAAAGAAAAAGGGGGGGAAAAAAGAAAAAGAAAATTGTGAAAAATATGAGGTGCGTCAAGAAAAGGAAATTCAAAAGAAAAAAAAAGAGTGAGAAAAGGAAAATATTGAGAAAAAAATAGCGAGAGATTAGAAAAGAAAAAGAAGAGCAATAAAAAAATCAAAAGTTAGTTTCTTTTCCAATTTCTCAAAAATTTTGAATCCCAACTTCCAATTCTTTCTTACCCTTTCCTGAGAACCATTACAACCCTAAAAAGACCTTCATGATCTGATGTTACATGGGTAACTGCCTTGCGGAGAGTATATATGTGATACTTATGACACTTGATATGACATGCAGAAGATATACAAGTATCTTCTTATGAGATTTATTTTTGTTCATTGATTGCATCGTGTTTCATTTATCATGTGAGAACTTTTTGCTTGCTTTGTATTGATCTCTCACATGTGTGCGAAAACTTATCCATCATCGGAGTGATTTTATTTCAAGAGTATACCTAAAGTGAGGATTGAGTCGAAACAACAGATCCGATAGTTTCCCGTTTGGACTAGTTCTGAGATGGATGAATCTTGGTTTGGATATACACACACTACACGTTTAAGCATGAATGGATGAGTTATCTAACGACTTGAGCATTAGACTAATTTGAATGGATATTAGTATAATTAGTATAACATTATTATTTAAAATTGAGAATTCGCATGTTGAATTGATTAATGATTTTGAGTTTTGAAGTTAAAGATATTATAAAAATCATGTTTTGAAAACTTAATTTTGCCGATGGTTTGAAATATTTGGAAGTTTGTGGGTAACTTTACTGTAAACCCTTAGGAGACACAACTCCTCCACTAGGGATCACCTAGGGGTTTAAAGGCCTGTTGCACATGTTAAGTGCAATCGTGTTCCCTACGAAAGTGGCATTTATTTTCTTTAGTTTGCTTTGCTCGAGGACTAGCAAAGTGTAGGTTTGGGGGTGTGATGAGTAACGAAATATGATGATATTTCACCCCTAAATACCTATATTTAGCTATTCGATGAAAGCTATCTGATAAAAGCTATCTGATGAGAATTACTAGATTTGAAGTGTTTCAGGTAAATATAATCCAAGTGCGTAAAACAGCCCAAGAATCTCGAAAATAATATCAAAACACTGCAACTTTGGATCATCGAAAACTTGGTGCTACTTTCAGCTAAATTTAGACCTTCAAGACATCTGATTTAGGAAATTGCTAAAACACAAACGTTGTAGAGCTCATCGTCAGCTTTCCAACGCCATACGAATCACCTCAATTCGACTTCGGGATAGAAAGTTATAGCCAAAATACCGAGACAGTGTCTGATGCAAAGTTGGGCGGTGAAAATTGCTTTGTCCCTTAGATGTCAATCGATTGAGGACTAAGTGTCAATCGATTAACAGGAGAAGACAACTTTGTTCCTACTTAAGAGTCAATCGATTGAGATTTAATTCTTAATCGATTAAGGTATTAGGGATAGGGTTTGTTCGACCATATAAAAAGGAAGCTACGAGTTTTGAAAGGATTATTATTAGGTTCTAGAGATAGAGAGTTTTTTATTCCTTTTTTTTTAGAGCTTTGTTCATTTAACTTTTCAATATTCATTTCTCCAATTTATTATTTTTGTTCTGTTGATTCATGTTTTAAATTTAAAGATTAGTAGAGAGCATTTCTAATTTCGTTTCTGAAGATCATCGTGGATCAAAGAATTTTCATTGAAGGTTGAGGTATTTTTGATTGATTAGATTAATGTTATTTTGTATTCCTTATTTGTTTATGTCATTTAATTACAGCATGTGTGACTAATTTCTTAGGGATGGGGATCTAATGATTCCCATCTGAGGGATGTACTTTTAATAATATGAATTTATGATTAAAATATAAGAATTTGTTTTTATGATTGTTGTGCTATCACGAACGGATGAAATCTCCGCCACTAACTGGGATCGAGTGTGCCGAGTCATGCCCTGGATCTTAAATCTGTGACGGTAATTTTATTCCAATCATTGTTATCTGATCTTTCTATTTTTATCGTGTGGATCTACTTACGATTACGATCTGGGATCGAGTGTGCAGAGTCATGCCCTGGATCTTGGATCTGTAATGGTAATTTTATCTTAATTACTCTCTAATCTGAAATCAAGCGTGCCATGTCATGCCCTTGATCTCAGATCTATGGTGGTATTATTGTTTGAATTTTTACCCACTTTAGGGATGATTTTTATTTATAATCTGAGATCAAGTGTGCCGAGTCATGCACTTGATCCCAGATCTATATATGGAAATCATCTCTGAAATTAAGTTCTGACTGCAGGGACGCAATGTGGAACCTATCGAGGTTTTGATCATATATCTTCCATAAAAGATGCTTTTCAATGATATATCTCATAGTTTAATCCTTTGATTTGTATTATGGTAAGAACAAATCAAAGATGGGAGGATTTAGTATCTTCATCTTCTTCATCTTTCCTGTTGTTTTTGAATCATCAATTGAATTTTATTTTATAGTCAGTAATTATCATCTCACAAAACCGCCTAAATCATAATACTGGTAGGGTACTGTTAAATCTTGGTAGATTTTTTGAATTACGATTTCATCTTTTTAGATTTTCTACATTGATCCTCGTGGGAACGATCTCGTACTCTGCACCCACTATATACAATCTGATTCGTGCGCTTGCGAGTAAAACATCACAATTAAAATTCACATCACGCATCCCCTCACTTTTTACTCCTACTCTTTCGCCATCTTCGCCTCCTCCACCGCCACCGCTTCAACACTACCTTCACTGCTCCTTAAAAAGGATTGATGTGAAGACAAGCGCACTCATTCCCAATACCGCCCATTCCCAGGATAACGCCATCTCTAAGCATTATTTCAGGACAGAGATCAAGCGAAATAATGAATATAGGAAGAAACAACATCCCAATCGGACGGTTAGATCGCCCGATATCACTAAAATAAGAATTTCAGAACACGAGATATTCAGAAAAGGTCAAAACTCGAGACTAAACCAGAATGAAAAACAAATGAAAGCTTTGTTGCTTATATAGAGTACAGACTCAATCACGCGCATCAACACGTGCGCTTAATTAGAACACGCGCTACTCACATGAAGCACAATCCAAAACACGCGCTCTGACCCGAGCGCGCAATTAAACCATCGCCCGCGCCATCTGCGTGACGCTCCGATCATGCGTAGCCTATGAACCAATCAAACGACACACTGTAAATGCACAATACAAAAGGTCACTTGTACACTGACTGGACAATGACCAGGTGATGCTTCAATCACGCGCAAGGATTACAGCGCATAATCCAATTGCACACACAGATACTCATGCGTAAATGACCCGTCAAGCCTGAGATCGCACGCTTGAAAGTAGGCGCGCAATCACGTTGAGCGCTTAAAAACAGGCACGTAATACCTGATTTTAGACGAAATCTACACCCTCACACCTTTGTATCCCATCTTAGTCACGATTCTTCTGTTCCATCGCGGCCAAGATTCTTTTATCACGTCATAGACATATCCTCTTGTCCCATTGTGTAGCCTCATAAACTACCTCGACTGGAAAGAAAGACCTATTCACCCGTCCTATAGCATCGATCATTCCCTAATCCCGTCGTGGCAAGACATAGACTCTTTACCATAGTACCCTCACGACCCCATCACGATAACGTGCACACAAGCGACATCACCTCAATACCCAGCCCCATCGGAATAAATTAACCATATTCTCATGACCTATTGCGAAAAGTCGAAAACAAACTGCCCAAGGATGAAGTCTATCACAACGCAGCCATGACGCAAGTTCTTTTGTAACCCAAGATCCACCAAAGAAAGACAATAATGTTTCATCGCGTAATAACATCCTTCACTAACTACATCCAGTCGATGTCCCATCGCAAACCTCGCTACCTAGAAAAGAAAGCTCAGACAGCACAGGCCATGTCATATGATGACAAGAGGGAAAGCTCAGTCATTTCCCATCGCTAAGGCAACAAACTCTCTCTCTCTTTCTCTCGAATCAACACTCAGGTCCCATCGCGACATCATTTATCCCAAGACATTGTATCACATCCGCCAAGTCCTGCCATAGCAGACCCAAAGGGAAGAAGTCTCCAAAGGCCTGTCGTGACATCACATCCGAAACACTGCATCACAGTAATAGCCACAAAGTCTCATCGCAACATTACAACACCACCACGAACCGTACAAGCTACATGCAACCCAGGTAAGTATCACCCTAGGTAAGTATTACCCCTTTTTTAATTACTCAGTATTGTCTATAAATATAGTTAGCTATGATTAAATCAAATATTTTCAAAACTCGTCTCTCTCAACTCGCAAATCACTGTAGTCCTCCCATAAGAGACAATCATCAATACTCGCCGAGAAGGTTAGATGTAGTATCCAGCATGCCAAGTGTCGTCTTGACAACCACAATAATGATTGGGTCCACAAATCCCGTATCGATAGATCTGCTCAGCGACATCTCGGAAGCCATGTTTTCCGCCGTTTTACCACCGAATTGATCTTAAGTTAAAATTTCTAAAATTTCAAATTCTCAAAACCTCTTTATTTCAAAAAAAAAAAAAAAAACAAAAAAAAAAACCTTTATTTCACAAAATAAAAAAAATCTTACTTCAAAAGAAACAAAATAAAAAAAACTACCAAAAAAGAGAAACAAAAAAAAACAAAGCAACAAGATAAACAGACCCAACTCACCTTCGTTTAAATGCCAAAAAATTTTGATTAAGCGCCCCATCATCTGCGCGCAATAAATTACACTTAAACCCGACCTTTAACTCCCAACACCGCCTGAACTTGCAATCAAGCGCATATCCCACTGTGCAAAATTGGATCAAGTGCATACTCCACTAAGCAGAATCATGGTTCAGACACATTAGGACGAGAATACCCAACTTAGACTACCCAATCTACAGACCAACCGCTAAACTTTGAATCAAGCGTATATACCACTGCGCATAATCATAGGATTAGAATTCCCAACTTAAAGGCCAACTCCAAATGAATCAAGCGCACACGCCACTGCACAAAATTCAACTGAACATACCTCATAAAACTGCACCTCAATTACCAACCCAAATCAACCATTCCCCTAGGAAACTGAACATTGACTATATTCAATCTAAGAACTAATAAATGCCTATTGGAAAAGGAATGCCTGACGTGCATTGGTGTGAGCAATTATCCGCCCAATTTGACATGAGTTGCAAAAGCCTTCGATATTTCATGATATTTAATCTTCTTTTATTATCGATCCTTGGACCTTGTTTTGGGCATTTGATTGATGCCCCGGTACCTCGATTGCATAAAATCGCTTTGTTAGCTCGCGTCATGTCACGGGATACGCCATGCACCCACAGACTTGGAATGTGCCCTTCGACAGCTACCATTTGCCCTTCAAATGCTCCATTTTTGCTTGTACTAATAGATAATAAAGCCAAGCATGTCATGTTAGCATCACCAATTTACATTTGTGAATTCCCAAGAGAAACGAGAAGACACCTTAAATGAGGGTTGTCTACTTCTTTGATGCGTTCTTACTTCGCAAGAGCGCGCCGAAGAGGGGCATCTGTAGACACCCCCATTTTGCCTTCTCAAAATATATTTTTTGTTCGGTCAACTTTTGACCTTTTAAACCCGATATGGGAACCATACACTGAAATAATAGTACATGGTTGAACATAAGCTGAAATAATATCTCTGTGGCTCAGATCCCGACACGGGGAGATTATATACTAAAACAATAGTATATAGTCGGAATGCAAACTGAAACAATAGTCTTGCATTTCAGTCTAGAGACCAGACCCAGACAACCCCGAATTAAGCGCATGAAACCTCACGCGTAATTAGATTGCACGCCATACCACAAGCGCGCAATCAGTCCCCCTTTCAGACAAAACTTTCTTTCTCATACCTATTCGAGACTCGATCACGGGCCTGAAATTGGATGCGCGATCAGATTGAGCGCCACAAAACCAACGCGCAATTGGCCTACGCCCAACCTAGTCTCACTACCCTTAACCCTTAAGTTTCCTTGATTAAGCGCTTATGATTAAACGCTTAATCAGATTGCGTTCCTCCCATCACGCACGCAATTAGCACTAATTTGGTTAGGACTGGAAAATCACTGAGTAAGTCAGCCGGTCGCTCACTGAGTCGGTGACCGACTCAAAGCAATTAAGCGTCCGAAAATAGGCGCGTAATTCGGTTAAACACCAAAAGCTGGGTGCGTAATTGAGGAAAAACCTATAAAATCTTTTCTTCAATTTGACCCAGGGGTTTGGACTTTTTGGCTGGACCTTTTTGGACTTTTTTTCAGAATTCGAGCGTTTGAAAACTCCGAAAATAGAATGAACATAGAGAGAGACCAAGCCATGATCCCGATATTCAAATTCTGAGCTTCAAATGATTCTCCTCTACAGTCCCGACCCTAGGTAAGGAGTTAATTTTAGTTTCCAATCATAGCTTCTAATCTCTAGATCTAGGAATTCTATTAATTTTTTTAATTTTTTTTTCAGTCTTAGACCGTAGCACCCTTTTCGGACCAAAATTCTATATATCTGGTTCTAGTTCTCTGTTTCTAAAACCAGTCCTTAATCTATCGGTTCGATATACCGATCTTAGACTTTAATTCAATTTTAAAATCTCGATCTACAGTCCTATCATTAATTTCTGATTCTAATCCTTTGATTCAGAACCAGTCCTTAGTCATACGGCCTGATTTCCTAATTTCAAACTCGAATTCAGTCCTCAAAATTTAAATTATAGCTTTAATTCCCTATTTTTTATACTTTCAAAATTCATAAATATTAATTCTAGTTTTATAATTCTAGTTTATAATCTAATTCATAATTATTATTCTGAAATCAACTCTGAAAAGCCCAAAATACTGTTTTACAGTCCAAAAATCAATTTGTCTTTAATCTAGCCACCCGATTTGCCCAAGGGAGCTTACGAAGGGTACTCGGGAATGAGGCCAATCCTCCTTACTATAGCAGGCCCAAACGCCTTTTTTTTAGGAATTTTAGAATTAAGTAATTGCTTTAGTTCCATACTTTTAGTATAATTGATTAGTAAGTTTATTTTATTTCAGTATGTTTAATTAATTGTCTTAAATCCTAGTATGACTGATTCATCTCTTTAAATCTGAATTTAATTGATCAATTCCTTGCTTCAATTACAATTTAATGGAATTAATTTCATTGCTTAAATTAGTTTTTTAGCATAGTTAATTCATTGCTTCAATTAGAGATTTTTTTATAAAATCAAGTTATCTATTTCAATCAGATTTGGTAAAAATTAGTTTATTCGTTCTAATTGGATTTTAATAGCATTAATTCCTTTGCCTAAATTAGAGTCTCGATAAAATCAGTCTTTTATTCAAATCAGAGTTCTAACAGGACTGTTATAATTGCTTTAGTTAGAATTTCAATAAAATTGTTATACCCGATTTAATCAGAATCTTAATACAATTAATATGCTTGAATTAATTAGAGTTTCACTAGAACTATTACACAAGCACTCCTTGTACCAATAGGAGATTGAAACTAACTAGACTTTTAGTAGTATTAGGAGACTAATATTAATTAGACTTTTAATAAAATTAGGAAATCAACATTAACTGGACTCCTAACCGGATTGGAATAAACCTATATAATTAAATTCATAACTGAACCAGGGAAGTCTAAACTGACCAAAATTATAACCATAAAGGGAAATAAAAAGGAAATTGAACTATCTAACCCAAGGGAAAGAATGTTGCTGACGTTCGCAGGCGGACGAATCAGTATAGAAGTAACCCATACCCGCTCTTAAGCGTGATCATTGACGTGTTGCAGCGTCGATAAATATCTACAGCTGGCGATCACAATAAATTAGAATACCCCTTTATTTTTAATATTCCAAACGCCGCATCGCTAGAGTCCACCAAGATAGAATTGGAAGCCACTGATTCAACGGGAACCGAGAGGAACCCAGAAAAAGCACGCACCAACACACACATGCACGTCTAATCCGCCCATAGCGGCCCATAATGTATACTTAAATACACCCATAGCAGCCCACTTCAACTTGTCTGGTTTATGACTCGATTGGTTCGATTTATATACACACACGTCTTACTGATTCGATTCACGGATATCCCGCCGTGTCGGTTCGATTCACGGGTGTAACCACCATGTCGGTTCGATTCACAGATATCCTGTCGTGCCGGTTCGATTCACAGATATCCGACCTTGCCGGTTTGATTTATACACACACACGTCTTACGGATTAAATTCACGGATATCCCGCCACATCGGTTCAATTCACAGGTGTAGCCGCCGTACCGGTTCAATTCACGGATATCCTGTCGTGCCGGTTCGATTTATATACACACACATGTCTTACAAATTCGATTCATAGATATCCCACCGTGCCAGTTCGATTCACGGGTGTAACCACCATACCGGTTCGATTCACAGATATCCTGTCGTGTCGGTTCGATTCACGGGTGTAACCGCCATATCGGTTCAATTCACGGACATCCTGCCGTGCCTGTTCGATTCATATTCATGTACATATCATATAGGTTTGATTCACGAGTTCATATGTCACATTGGGATGCAAAGTCCATGTCCAAGGTTCGTAGTTCGATACAAGTACAATTTCAAGGATTCGATATTTCACAGATTTTGAGACGAGTTCTTAATTCAAAAGTTGATTTTCTACATCAGTTCTAGTGATTACATTCGAAGCTTAAAATCAATGATGTATGTGAAATTTATGTTCGAGACTCAAGACTTTCAATGCTAACAGTTTTCAAGGAATTTCAAAGGTACAACCGATTTCAATTCCAAATAAAACATGATTTCTATTCAAAATTTCAAAAGTCATACATATAATCACTTTTGCAAATATCAAGACAAAAATCAAATTCTTCACGGTTGAAAGCATTATCAATATTCAAATTAAACACATCATGCGAATTTATGGATTCAAGTAAAAAAAAATGTCATTGATTGAGAATGTTTCCCCTACCTCGGTTGCCAAATCCCGCAAAGTCGCGCAAAATGGTGTAAAAGTCCTCATGGATTTTTTTCGAGCTTTAACCTGCATTATGAAGCATTCGTACGCTTACATGTTAATAACTAAGTATCAGACATGTCAAAAATTTTAATGTTTTCTCAAAACTAGGGCGAAAAGGACAAGTTCGCGTATACATAAGACCATGTAAAACTTCTCCCTACTTGACCCTAATTTTTTTTTGCCCTATAAAACATTTGATTCATGAATTCATTATTTCATAAAAATTGGAGAGCTCATTATCCCCTTTCCAACGCCTCAACAATCGTGTCAATCGGAGTTCGAGCCAACAAGTTATAGCCAAAATACCGAGCGGGTGTCATGGACGCTCAAGCGGGATTCATGTACGCTCGAGCATGATTCAATGGCACCAACACGTATGCTCGAGCATGTTTTACCCGGGCAGTTTTTGGCCTAAAAAATCTGCTCGAGCGTACGCTTCAGGTGGGGACACGCTCGAGCGTGTTTCAAGTACGCTCGAGCGTAATTCCTGCAACTCTAACCTTTTTGGGACTCGGTTTTCTTCCCTGAACTTCATCCAAATCCATTCCCAAAGCACAAAATCAATACTAAAACATATATATATATATATATATATATATATATATATATATATATATGTGGATGTATATGAGTAATCCATGAAACTCCCCTTCTAAAATCGTGCATGCAAGGTCCGAAACATCGAAGATCGGGGTAAATCGGCTACAAAGCCTCGCACGCATCCGATCTTTCGGAAATCCATCGCACGAAGCACAGAATCTTCGAAATGAACTCTAGTCCTAACAAATCAACGTTCACGTATCCAAAATTGAACATTTACCTTTGCGGATCATGCATGCGGTATTTGAAATGGTCAGGATTGATTGCTGCTGAATTTGGTACATTACTCCGTGCCTGATCACTCGATGACTCAATCTCTCGCTACGGTCGCGACGACATCGATGGTGCGATTCTCATGCGTTGGAGAACCAGATCAGAGGTCCTTGCACGAGTTTTGGGCGGTTTTCGAATAGCTGGAAACGAAGGCGGAAGAGGGTTTCTTCAAGAGCTGCTTAGTGGAAAAAAGGATTTCTAAGATGGAAATCAAAAGAATGGAGGTTGTGATTTCTTCCACAGGGACAAGGGACGGTGGCTTTTGAGGCACGAGCTTCAAAGAAGATGGAAGAAGGAAGAAGAAGGTGCTCGGTTCTCCTGGGCTCATCTCTCACAACAATTTGCAAAATGAGATAAAATGTTTAAAGAGGGTCTTTGCTTTAATGCTTGGTGGAGTAGATTTGGTGTGGGGTTGGTATACCGAATTTGGTGCACAGGCCGATCATAGGCCACACAACAGGGGTTTTCAACTATGGGCCAAATTACAAATGGGCCCTAAGTGATTTGGTCTTCAATAGGCCCTAGGTGGGCTGGGTTCAATTAAACAAGAGGGCTTTATAATTGAAGTGCCCAAAATTTAGTGTATAATTGGTACACACATCTCGTTGTACGGGTCAAGCATAGGGCCTCAACTATTGGGTCTTAAGTGATTTGATCACCAAGGTGTCTTAAGTTGGCTAGACCTTATCACTAAAATCGCTTCCCTTCTAATGGTGATTGACTTAGAGTGCAGTCTATAAAATCAAGATTTGTGTGTGGCTCCAAGGGGTTCGCTTGGTGTTGGGAGGTTATACACATTTAGGTATTGGTTTCTTAAGATCTAAGGTTAGA
Source organism: Chloranthus sessilifolius (assembly GCA_021018995.1). Taxonomy (NCBI): domain Eukaryota; kingdom Viridiplantae; phylum Streptophyta; class Magnoliopsida; order Chloranthales; family Chloranthaceae; genus Chloranthus; species Chloranthus sessilifolius. Next base: position 146,282,575 of record CM037584.1, on the reverse strand, counting down.
TCTTCGTGAGATCCCCTTTAAACCCAGATCCAATACACTTAATGGGCTTCTAAACTTGGGCCTTTCACTAACCACCAGATCTCCGACTGGTGTGCGTGGCTTATCTAGGGTCTTCAAATTTAGGTCAATTGTTTGACCAACGCTATGATGGCACATCAGATGGGTGGTGTTCAATCACCAACATTGATAGTGATCTTTAGATCATCACCATCGATCTTACCCATAACGAGTGGATTATTTGGTGTGATTTATAATAATCAAAAGATGAGTACCCCTTAAGGGCTCTAGATTAATGGTTGGTACCCTTAGGGGGTGTCACACCTAAATTCAAATAATCGGGTGCCTCCTATGTTGGGATGCCACAATAATTAACTGGGTGTTTTTTTATCCTTTTTAAAGTTGTCGGCTTCTCGAGTTTGTATTTTGTGCCTCTTAGGGGTCGGGTTTTCGATTCAATGTTCGAGTTAGGAAATCGGTCCTCAAAATTTTAGATATTGGGTGCGTTTACCCAAAGTCAAGGTGGATGGGTCAGAGGCCCCATCATAGTCATCGACGATTTGACCAAGTCAAATAGGTCAAAGAAAATAGTATCCTCGTCGAAAGTCAACGGTTCAACGCCAAAAAAATATGGGGTTTTACATTCTACCCTCCTTAAAAGAATTTTCGTCCTCAAAAATTTGTGTGCCATAAGTGGAGTAGTACGAAGACTTGATAGCCCAAATACTGGTACTCATATTCTCCACCAAAGTTGACAATTTAACCTCATTGAAAATTTGGGGTCATTACATTCTCCCCTCCTTAAAGGAATTTTCGTCCTCGAAAATTTATGACGCGATTTCTGGAGTCTTAGGTATAGTAGATGCTTTAACATCAACGGTAAATATAATATCACCATGTAATGTGTCATTGTCGCTATCCAGATCTAAATCCTGTAGCAAAATTAAATTCACGTCAAAAGGCTTAAACTATCAACTAGTTCCCATAACCATTGATACAATAGTGTCTCATATCCCTAGTCACAAGTTAACCATAACAAGCTAGCCCTAGGTCAGGTCATACCATTAGGAAAAATTCATCTATCAAATCTATGCATGAAAGTATCCATCAGATTAACTCAGGATTAAAAGTTCAATTAGCAACTGCTGAACCGTTAAGGGACAAGCACACTATTACTAGAACAAAGATATCTGAATCATTTACATTTTCGTGCATTAAATTGTTCATTCTTTCTTTTTCGATCTGGGACAGTCCTTTATCCGATGTCCTGACCGGCCACACTTGAAGCACGCTCCAATGACCCACCAACACTCCTCCATGCTATGTGGCCCCCCCACATTGGAAGCATAGTTCAACTGGTGTAGATGAAGTGGCGGGTGTCATTTGTATGACCTTTGCTGATCCGGTCGTAGCAGGGCACAAAAGGAAAAAGGGCTTAGAATATGTGGAGACAGGTGGTCTCGACTGGGTGGTCTGAGCAAGTTGCGATGGTGCTGGCATCAAAAGCCTCGATTGGTTGGTCACTTGTTCAAAGGCATACGATTATGCTCAACTTTGCCTACTCGCATTCTGTTCTTCTCTCCTCTTATACCTACTGTCCACATCCCTTTCAGCAATGAGGGCCAACCTTATCGCTCGTCCATATGTAGCTGCTTCAAACAGAGAGATCCTCTCCTTGATCATTGGGTTCAGACCATGCTCAAACTTCTGGGCCTTCATTGGCTCTGTGGCTACCAACAGCAGTGCGAACCTAGAGAGCCTAGTGAATTCTTACTCATATTCATGAACCGTCATTTGTCCTTGTACCAGATTTACAATCTGGATCTCCATCTAACGCCTCTCTGGTGCCGGGAAGTATTTCTCATTAAAGACCTTAGTAAATTCAGTCCAGGTCCAAGGTTTCTCCTATGTACAGGTCCTTTCGACAGATCTCCACCACTGATTCGCCTCTCCCTTGAGTTGGAAGGAAGCCCAACTCACTTTTTCCTCTTCCGTGGATGGAATTCTTCGGAGGGTCTTTTCAATTTGACTTAACCATGCTTCCACATCAAAGAGTCGGTTTGACCTCAAAAGCTATGAGGTCTCATCCTCCTAAACTCATAAAATCCTTAGGGCTGGCATCTCTCTGCTAGGAGTGCAGCTTGCTGGTTAACCATGGTTTCTAGCAATTGCTCGACGCAATGATTATTGCTTCCTTCTCCCAAAGGAACATCATTAGCACCAGTGGCTACTCCCTCATCATTACCCGTGCCTTTGGTACGGACAACCCTTGGTTGACCTCGTGGAGGCATATTGATCTGTCACGATGAAATAAGGTTTTAGTCAAAAGTGATCGTAAAGATTCAAAGCAACTCCATTTAAGGTTCCTACATCTTGATGAAATAAACCTAAGCTCTGACAAAATCTAAAGTCATTCAGAGACATGACTTCGATTCTCTAGAAGATTTCAAAATAGGGAACGTGAATCCCTCCTACGTTCCGACAGAATCTCATGCCATTGCATTTGAGCCCCAATAAGACCTAACGCTTAGGGCTCTAATATAAACTATGATAGTCACGGTCGGGTCTCCTATGCCCTATTAGAATCGACTGCCATAGCCTTGGGTTCTCATAAGACCTAAAGCCTAAGCTTTGATACCACCTGTGACAGCCTGAATTTTCTCCAACATTTTTTTAAAAAAAACCAAATGAGAAAACCTGAACCGTCAGGTCGCAAATCACGATCCGAAATACAGTGTACATGGTATATCAACAATACGCGGAAATATTAGAACAAGTAATACATGTGACAGAAAATGGAAAGTTCTATCTTATACAACCACGGTCTAACAAATTCAAACCACCGGTGATGGCCAACCATCACCTAAACAGTGGTGTACAAGGATATACATCAAATGCTAGTTTTACCATTCTACAAACAGTCAGACCTACCAAGTCCAACCACAAAGATCCAAGACTAATGTCAAGTCAAATTCTACCTACCAAAGTTAGAAGACACGCCTCAAACTCCGGATCCATATCGAGACCTGCAACCTATGACGTATAGTCGAGGGGTGAGCTACCATCAAAGCTCAATAAGGGAAACTCAAGAACAATTACATTCTATCATATGCCTTCATGGATTCAAATGTCGTAAATCAGAAATTATTTTGTTTCAGGTCAAAACAAGAGTTTACTTTCAAGCCTTTTTCATATTAAAACAATAGTTGGTTTTCATATTCAAGACGAAAAACTGATTTCAGAAAACATTTCATGCCAAAAATTGAGCCTAATTTCAAATACGAGTTTATGTCAAAACACACTTTGCAATCTAAGTTCACATGATTAGTTTGAAGGCAATTTCATCACATACGATAAACTAATTTCGAAAATGTTTATCCAAAAGCAGAAAATCATAGTGCGAAAACATTTCATGTCAAAACGAGAGCAATGAAAAGTTCATGTTCGCATCAGAGTTCGATTCGTGTGCATGTAATCCGCCCATAGCAGTCCACAATAGTACGATTACTCTGCCCATAGCGGTCCACAGTTGTACCAATAATCTACCCATAGCGGTCCACACATGCACGTCTAATGCGCCCATAGCGGCCCACAATGTATACTTAAATCCGCCCATAGTGGTCCACTTCAATTTGTCTAGTTTATTACTCGATTGGTTTGATTTATATACACACAAATGTCTTACGGATTCGATCCACGGATCTCCCACCGTGCCGGTTCGATTCACGGGTGTAACCACCGTGCCGGTTTGATTCACAGATATCCCACTGTGTTGGTTCGATTTATATACACACACATCTTACGAATTCGATTCCCAGATATCCCGCCGTGCCTATTCGATTCACGAATATCCCACCGTGTCGGTTCAATTCATAGGTGTAACTGTCATGCCGGTTCAATTCACGGATATCTCGCCGTGCCAGTTCAATTAACATTCATGTACTTATCATATAGGTTCGATTCACGAGTTCTTATGTCACATTCGGATGCAAATTTCATGTCCAATGTTCATAGTTCGATACATGTACAATTTCAAGGATTCGATATTTCACAGATTTTGAAATGAGTTCTTAATTCAAAAGTCAATTTTCTACATCAGTTCTAGTGATCACATTCAAAGCTTAAAATCAATGATGCACGTAAAATTTATGTTTGAGACTCAAGACTTTCAATGCCAATAGTTTTCAAGGAATTTCAAAGGTACAACTGATTTCAATTCCAAACAAAACACGATTTCGATTCAAAATTTTGAAAGTCATACATATAATCACTTTTGCAAATATCCAGGCAAAAATCAAATTCTTCACAGTCTAAAGCATTATCAATATTCAAATTAAACACATCATGCGAATCTATGGATTCAAGTAAAAAAAAATGTCATTGATTTAGAAAGTTTCCCCTACCTCGGTTGCGAAATCCCGCAAAGTCGCGCAAAATGGTGTAAAAGTCCTCGTGGATATTTTTCAAGCCTTAACCTACATTACGAAGCATTCGTACACTTACATGTTAATAACTAAGTATCACACATGTTAAAATTTTAAAGTTTTCTCAAAACTAGGGCGAAAAGGACAAGTCGCGTAAATGTAAGACCATGTAAAACTTGTCCCTACTTGCCCCTAATTTTTTTTACCTATAAAACATTTGATTCATGAATTCATTAATTCATAAAATTGTAGGGCTCTTTGTCCCCTTTCCAATGCCTTAAGAATCGCATCAATCAGAGTTCGGGATAACAAGTTATAGCCAAAATACCGAGCGGGTGTCATGGACAATCTAGCGGGATTCATGTACGCTCGAGCGTGATTCCGTGGCACCAACAGGTATGCTCGAGCATGTTTTACCCGAGCAGTTTTTAGCCTAAAAAGTCCACTCGAGCATATGCTTCAAGTGGGGTCATGCTCGAGCGTGTTTGTTGTCTTGCTTATCTTACAGCTATTAAAGGGTTAAAACATCAAAATAAAAGACACAATCACAGAGAGGTGGGATCAAGGTAAGCAAGCAGTCCTGCAAGAACTAGGGCTATTGCAGTAAGCTTTAACGGATAAGTAAGGTTATGTCCACAAGGAAATGTGTTCTAAACTGTAGTAAATCTCCAAATCTATAACAGATCTGGCACTTTAGCCTATCTTAGTTCAAAACAAATCAAAACAGGAAAGAGGAAGGTTTTTTAAGAGTTGTCACTTACTAAAACTATAAAAAATTAAAGATAAAAGCAAATGATCCAGAATTGATTAAAACACAGATTTAAGGAAATGGAGAAAAAGATTAAAATCAAAAGGTGGAGAACAGTAGCTAGGGGTTTTGGTCTTCACTGAAAATCAATTGGATCAAAGGCAATGCATAAGACAGATGTACTACAATCCTTCATCTGGCTACAAGTTCAGATGCAAGGTATAAGAATCTAATCTTAACCAAAGAATTGGAGCAAATCCTAAGGCTATGATCTATACACTCGAATGGTCACAAATCATCCCAGAGATTCTTCTAATTTAAGGATCTTGATTAGAACAGGTAAGCTATTGCAGATGTTGTGGATGCCAGGCTACAGGCTCAAGCATCCACAGGGATATCTAATCCAGAGAAATCAAATATGAAAAAGTGAAATGTAGATCATAATCAATCTTTAAAAACTATAATTATACTGTAATACTACAACTTACAATCCTATTGTGCTCAGATCTGTAATTTGTACACCATACAATCCATCTATAAGGCCTTTAAAACTCTCAATTTACAGCTCTCAACCTCACCCTAACTACTGAAGAGGTTTAGCCAACCATGATTGGCTAAGGAGAGAATGGGGAAAGAAGAAAGAGAGAGGGAATTTTTAGAGGGAAAGTGAAACTCGAATTTGGCTCTGGTTCTCCAAATTTTTGGATGCCTAGCTCTATAGGTTCCTCCAGCTTTTATACTCTTCCTTTCTGTCTTTAGATCCGTTTCAGCCAATCAAAGCTCAAGAGAATAATTCTGTTATTCTGAGCTGTTGATGTGACTAATTTCTCTTTTAGAAGTTCTTCACCGATTAGTCCAGACTGGACAAGTGCATGTGATGTGGTTAGGGTTCCCATTCGTGTCCAGTTGTGTTCCAAAAATACCCCCAGGTGTTGCTGACGTGCTTTGGAATGTGTGCACAAAGCACTGGAGTTTGGCAGTTGCTGTGAAAGGAACTGAGAAGTTCCTAATTCAAGTGTCAAGAAGTTTAGGGAACCTCTCAACAGGTTCTGAGTCTTCTTGGCCCTTCAATCGACAAGTTCATATGGCTTTCGACAGGATTGGCGACTTCTCGACAGGTTCAGTTGAACTAGTCGACAGGATTGGAGCCCATTTTCACCTTCTATCCAGTTTTTCATTCATCCTCTCGATTGGTTATAATCAACCTATTGACTTGTTATACAGTCTTCCGTTGAGTGATCGACAGATTGCTTCAATCCTCGCGAGAATGAGTGTAGCTTCAGGTAAGTTGTCGACAGGTTGTCTTACACTGTCCGACAGGTTCAGTTGAACTTCTCGACATGTCTTCTCCTTTGCTTCCACAGCTAGCATACTGCTCTAGGGTGCTGTTCTTCATTTGTTTAACACTCAGCACCTCTTGAGGGGTTCGACCTTCATTGAATGCAACTGGTCTTGCTCCCATGTGTGCCCATGTGCAGACATGTCATTTTCATGTAGCTCTGAGGCTCTGTGGATGCTTGATGGCTGCACTTTTAGAGGGTTGTCTTCACTAAGACTGCAATTTATTGCTTATCTACAAAACACACTCAAAACACTTTATTAGTCAACTCAATGGTCCATCAAAGGTCAGGTTATGAGGTGAAAAATAATATTTTTCACTGCTCAACACTCCCCCAAACCTAAGCTTTGCTAGTCCCTGAGAAAAGGAGAAATTAAAAACATGTATTGAAAATGAAAATGTTACTTCTGTAGGAGCACAGATGCATTAAGCCTTTTAAACCCTAGGTGATCCCTAGGGGAGGAGTGGAGTCTCCTGAGGGTTTTCAGTGAAGGTACCCACAAACTTCTCCAATGACTCAGTTGATATCAATGCAACATGTTAAAAACAAAATTCAAGCAAAATAAAATTCATTCCACACCTTGTTCATTTAATTTTAAAGGATTCTCAGCATAAACTCAGTAGTTTAAATATGAACTTCTGCTGTAATTCCTTCACAATCAATCAGCTCATGTCAAGGCATTTTGTATGAAAATTAATGCAGAGCTTACCATCAAATTGAGAATTATGTTTTGATAATGTCCCCAACAAATTCAATGTCAGACCCAAGCTCACCAAGGCTATCACTCAAAATAGAATAGAAGGGTGTATCATTTCACACAGCTCAAGAGCAGTTACAACCCTCAAATAGGACTGCAAGCATGAGCATAGGTAATGCTCAAATTTCTAAAATCCTCTTAACTCTTTTTCACCATAGATTAAACAAATCCTCATCTCCACATGACAACGGAATCAATTTTCAGATCAGTAGGGTCTTTTTATTGGGTTGTAATGTGGCTTATGGGTGAGGTTTATAAATAATAAAGGGTAGAATGGGATTCAAAATTGAGAAATCAGTAGGGTAAGGAGGTGACACGTACACCTTCTTCATTTCAGCACAATCTTCATCTTCTTTGATATTTTCATATTTGAAGTGGCCCCCTTCTCATCTTCTTCTAATTTTCAAATGAAGTGATTTCTCTTTCACATTTTTGCTTTGCTTTTCTGTTTTTTTTTTTTTCTTTTGTTCTTTCTTTTTTCGTTTTTTCTCCATTTTTCTTTTTATGAGTTGGAATGCCACAATTATAAATCTGCTACACAATTGTCATTAAAAGTATTTTTCTTCTCTTTCAACCAAATATCAAACCAGCTCTACTTTCTTCAACTCCTTCACCTTTACCTTCTGAAATCTCAAAGTGAGGGTCAAGTTGCATCAGGTAACTGAGTTTTGGGTTCAAATTTTTTTAGTTTTTATCAAAGAAAAGCTTGAATTTTCAAGGCTCAACATGGTGTGTATCAAGGGCAGTTCAAAGGTGGGAAGTTTTTAAGCTCAAACTGTCCAAAGGATAGCCCTACATCATGTCTTCAATGTCTTGAGTACTGTCAAGCTATTTCAACTTGGATTTGCCTAACTTCTAGTGAGCAAAGGTAGATTCAATCAATCCTTAGAGCAGAAAAAATTACCAAAACACTCCTCAAAGAAATTTTATTCAAGCCCAAATCTCACTGGGTATGGTCTTTCATCAAATTTCCGAGGGATATCCTCACAATTTTCTCTCTTTTCAAGTTCACTAAACATTGATTTTTTTGAAAAATTCTTGATATTTGTTTCATGACAATGTTAGAGTTATAGCAGTATTCAGTTTTAAAAAGTTTTAAATTTCTTTTTTTTCAAAAATCCGGTGGGATTTTACTTTATTTTCAAAAAAATTATTTAACATAGCTGCATTAACATTAACTATTCATTGGCATACTTGCCATACCCCCAAACCTATGAGGAACAGTGTCCTCATTGATTCAAATATAAAGATAGGTGCAGCAGGGTGTTGGTGTAAAAATTAGACACAAACAGGCTAAGTAACAATAACAAACAAAACTCACACAAACAGATAAAACAAAACAAACAAACAAACAAACAAACAAATAATAGAATCAAAGTAGACCAAATAAACATCAGACGAAAGGTAACAAAAAGAGTTGCATTAATAGAACAGGGAAATATACAATGCAAGGGAAAATAACTACGAAAAGATTATACAAAAAATATCCTAATTAATAACATGTGCAAATCTAATCATCAGAATCTTCAGCTGCTTCATATGTGCCTTGGACTCCTTTTCCTTTTTCTTTCTTCAAAGCAGCAACAATTGAAGGGCTGGAGGGGCAGTGGCAAGAGGGGTAGTCTCCGCTGGTTGTGCAGGCTTTGTGGCAGCCATTTTAGCAACTCTCCTTTCGAGTATTTCTGTCTTCTTTTCAGCAAGTTCAATTCTACTTTCATACAATTCTCAGGTGGCCTTTGTGACCTCTTTGTAGGCAGTTAACCTTTTCTCGAGTCCATCTGCTCTCATTTTCTCTATTGCTATAGTATGCTCCTGAGCTTCAAATTGAATCAAAATTTCTTTCAAGCCCTTTGATATTCTCAGCCTCCCAATCTTATAATACAGCTCCATTTGATTTATCTTCACATCATAGGGCATCTTGATTGAGGTTCTGAGGTCCGCCATGCCTCTAATGATATCCCTTTTGAGGTATGAGTTATTTTGCATGGCATGTAGGAGGGTTAAGTATGGAGGTATGTAGAAGGAAGAGACAGGTAATAATGGCTACTCAGCACTGGAAGAAGGGCCAGCCAGCAATGGAGAGGGGATGGATGAAGAGGGTAAAGGCTGAGGGTCTTCAAGCTCAGGTTCTGTTTGGGAGGCTTTGGAGGAGGTGGGTATTAGGTATTCCACATTTGTGGGATTATCAGATGTTGCTACGACAGGTGGGGTTTCAGGTTGGGGTTCTGGGTGGGGGAGTACTTGAGGTGGGGCAATAATGGGTATAAGGTTAGGGTGGGGTGCAGGTTTATTTTCAGGCTCAGGGTCTATTTGGGTGGAGGAATCCTTGGTAGAGGGTTTAGGGATTGGTTGTTCCACCTCAGCAGTGGACACCACTACTAAAGGAGATGGAGGTGGAGTGGGTAAAGGAGTAGGGGCAGGAGTAGGGGCTGGAAGAGGTTGGGAGGTAAGGGTAACAGGGCTTACAGTTGATTGGATAGCTTGTAGGCAGGTGACCATGGTAGCTTGGTTAGCTATGTTGGTTTGGAGATGGGTAAGGATGGTGGTAAGAAGGGAGAGGATTTGGGTGGAAGCTTCAGGTAGGATATGGGCTTGGGTAATAGGTGGAATGGGGATAATGGGTTAGAAGGGAGATGTGGGGGCATGCTGAAAAGGTGGGGTGGTAGCAGGCTGGATATGGGTAGGTTGTGGGGAGTCGGGTTGGGGGGTATATTCATACCTAATGTCCTCCACAATGGAGTCAATTAGGGATGAATATCTCTTAGTGGTCAGGTGGTCCAGATCTTGGGTATGGGTAAGTGAGATGGAAAAGGTGGGGTTAGTGTCAAAGGGTATGGATTGTGGACAAGTGGTAAATGGATCAGCTGATGTAGATGGTGCAGGGCTCAAGGGTTCAAGAGCTGGGATGGATGGGCTGGCTGGAGGGGTTGTAGCTGACCTTCCTAGGTAGGTGGATGTGGTGGGTAATGAAGGTAAGGTAAGGATGGGGTCTGTGGTAAGAGGGGCTGACAAAGGTGTGGATGTGGTGATGGTGGAAAGGGTGGCAAAGCTGCTGGGAGGAATTGAAACTAAAATGGAAGGTAGGGGAGCTGAGCTGGATGGTAGAGAGGGTGATGGAAAGGAGGGGCTGGCAATATTAGGGTTGACAATAGGCATAAGCACAGCTGTGGAGGAGATGAGTATGGGTTCAAATGGCACATGTGGAGGTACTGAGCTGGGACCAACAGAAGTGGATGGAGGCTCAAATATGACAGATGTAGAGGTTTCAACTGCAAAGCTGGAGATCGTAGGTGCAATTGCTAAGCTAGCCACCTGAGGGGATTCTCTGTCAGGACTCTCAACTGATTTCTTCTTGTTTTTGCCAATCAAAGTCCTACTAGCAGATCAGGCCCTCTTCCCAAACACCTTAGGGCTCACCTTCTCCATAGGCTCATCTTTTTGAAACACAAATTTTCCTTTTCTAAGCAAATCAGTGATGAGCCTGCTCTAGGGTAGTCTTGGCAAGGCTTGTGCTCTTTTGATCTTATCATTCACATCTACCATTACCTCAAATACCAGCTGAGCAACATTCATAAGCTGGCCCTTAGAGAAAAATACTGGGCATCCACAATGGGGGTTCTCCTCTCTTGCTGATGTCCAGTGACATATATGTTCTTCCTCATAATTGAATCGATGAAGAGCATGCTGGGGTGTAAATCTCTCCTCATTAATGACTCCTCATAACCCACAATGCCCTGAGTCAGCTGCCTGGCCATTTCTCTAAAAGACACATTCTCAGGTGCTGCTAGGCCATAGGTGGTATCAAAAACTGATGGGACCCCTAATGCTAACCCAATATCATTGTAATCCACCAAGAGCTCCCAATTATTAATTAAAATCTCAAGGCAAGGCTCAATTGAACCTGGCTTGGTTTTCTTCCTGATGTTCTAATACCACAATTTGACTAGCCTAGGGTAGGATTTTTCTTGCAATGGGGTCAACAATGGTGTCAGGCCTGCCTTCACCAAGTAATCCAATGTATCCTTACACTCCTCTTCCTTATAAAAATAGGGGAGGTCAAAATTTGTCTCAAGGATTAGGCCTAAAGCATCGACAAATTCATTGGGAGTGGATAGGTTCATAGGGACTTCACATTCCTCCTCAGGGTTAGGCTCAGGCTCAAAAATTTCAGGCACAGGGTTAGGTTTTGTCTCAGGGGCCTCCTCAACAATTTCTTCACTGATTTGGGCCTTCTTGGATTTCTTGGCTTTCTTAGGTTTATCAAACTTCTCAGCTTTATCCATGACAATCTTTCTTTTGGGAAATGGGTTCTCCTTAAGCTGTGTGGCTAGCTTACTGGATTTCCTAGTGGTTTTGGTAGCGGATTTGGAAGGGGCTTTGAAAAGGGTAGCAATGGTCCTCTCTGCTAGCCATTAGTCACTCAATCCCCCAAAATCAATCTCAACAACCACACAAACTTCAATGATCAATCAAATTAACCACACAAATTTGAAATTGAAGTACAAACCTTGAAAATCACATAGTGGAGCTGAAGAACTTACCAACAGAAACCTAGGGTTTCTCAAATCTCGATGTTCACGGTACCAAATCAGTCTCAAATAGGTGCAAAATGTAGCTTTCGAGAAATTGAAGCACTTGGAGCAATGGCAAGGTACTGGGAGTTTGAACTAGTGAGGGAGAGGAAGAAGGAAATGCAAAATCGACAGATAAGAGACAAAGCAGGCACATAGAAGCTGTCGAATGGCAGAAATGATTTGTCGATAGGTTTTAAATAATGAAAAACGTGTTTCGACAGGATTGGGGGAAAGGTGTCGATAGGTTGCCTCAACCTGTTGAAGAGATAACTTGTGAGCTGGTGGTGTCGAGAGGTTGGCGAAACCTCTCGAAAGGTACATAGGCTTCAGATTTTACAAATCGAGAGGTACTGACATCCTCTCGACAAGTTTAAAATTTTAAAAATTCAACCTCTCGACAAGTATCCGATCTTGTCGAAAACACATCCCACACCTTCAAAACCTCTCGATATCCTAACTCAACATCTTGGAAAGTTCAAAAGATCTTATCAAAACTCACATTTACAGCTTCAGAACCTGTCGAGAATTGACTCAAACCTCTCGACAGGTTGCTTTTCAGTTAAAACAGCTTTCTAATTAGTTCCTAGTCCATCTATCACACAAATTTATCAACTCTATTTAGCTCCCATTCATTTCTCCAGCTTTGGAATTGATGACACTTACTTCAAACCTACTGGCTACTAACTCATGATTTGTAAATGCAAACATTAAGCAAAATCTACCACAAATACATACACTGCCAGACACATTTTAAAACAACAAAATCCTAGTTATGATACATAGTATACATTGTTGAGAATCAGTCACATTTTGGAGGTTCTTGAAGGTGGATGGTCACCACAGGCTCCACCACATTTTCAACAAAAATTTTGAGTGTTTGACCATTCACTTTCATTATCCTACTATCTTTTGGATCCTTGATTTCAACAGCTCCAGATGGGGATACATGCTCTACCATGTAAGGTCCCTCCCATCTGGATCTCAACTTGCCTGGGAAAAAATCAATTTAGATTTGAACAACCATATCTTGTTGCCAGCAGTGAACTCCTTCCTCCGCAAATGTTTGTCATAGAAGGCTTTGATTTTCTCTTTGTAGATCCTAGCATTAACGTATGGTTCCAATCTTAGCTCTTCCAGCTCTGACAGTTGGAGCCTCCTATGCACGCCAGCAGAAGTTAGATCAACATTCATTGATTTAATAGCCCAATAGGCTCTATATTCTAATTCTACTGGCAAGTGACATGCCTTGTCGTACACCAGTCTGAAAGGGGACATGCCAATAATTGGAGACTTATAGGCTGTCCTATAAGCCCATAGTGCATCGTTAAGCTTCATGGCTCAGTCCTTCCTATTTGCCCTAACTGTCTTCTCTAGGATGTGCTTAATCTCCCTATTTGAGATTTCAACCTGCCCACTAGTCTGGGGGTGGTAGGGAGTTACAATCGTATGTGTAACAGAATATTTCTTGAGCTAGCTCTCAAATTTTCAGTTACAGAAATAGCTGCCCCCATCACTAATGATGGCTCTAGGGGTGCCAAATCTTGAGAAGATATTTTCTTTGATAAATTTTAAGACAGCCTTATGGTCATTAGTCCTTGTGGCAATAGCTTCAACCCATTTGGACACATAGTCCACTGCCACAAGGATAAAACTATAACCATATGAAGAAGGAAAAGGGCCCATAAAATCTATTCCCCAGATATCAAAAAGTTCAACAAGTATAGGTTATAGAGGCATGGAGTTTCTTTTAGAGATACTTCCTATTTCTTGGCATCTGTCACAAGCTTTACAATGCTGCCATGCATTCTTGAAGAGAGTGGGCCAATAAAATCCACTTTGGAACACCTTGGCAGCAGTCTTGTTGCCACTAAAATGGCCTCCACAAGCCTGTTCATGACACATGGTTAGTATGCTGTGGAAGTCCTCATCAGGGACACATCTACTCACAACTTGGTTTGCACAATGCTTAAACAGGTATGGATCCTCCCACATGTAATGTCTAATCTGTGAAAGGAATAGCTCCTTGTCCATTTTGTTCCAATGTGGGGGAATCCTACCCACAGCTAAGTAGTTCACAATATTTGTAAACCAAGGTGTCGAAGTGCTGATAGTAAACAATTGTTCATATGGGAAAGAATCATTGATAGGAAGCCTATCAAACTCCTCAGCTTGGATCCTGGATAAGTGGTCTGCAACCACATTTTCAACCCCCTTTCTATCCTTAATATCAAGATCAAACTCCTATAATAGGAGGATCCATCTGATTAATCTTGGCTTAGCATCCTTTTTTGATAAAAGGTACTTTAGGGCTGAGTGGTCAGTGAACACCACTATCCTAGATCCCAACACATAAGACATGAATTTCTCTAAAGCATAGACAATTGCCAACAATTCCTTCTCAGTTGTGGTGTAATTTAACTGAGCATCAATCATGATTTTACTTACATAAGCAATCAAACAAGGGGCCTTATCCTTCCTTTGTCCCAAAACTGCACCAATAGCAAAATCTGATGCATCGCACATCAACTCTGTGCAATCATGGGAATCGAGACGATCCCGTCGCGACGATGCCTTCTCTAACGAAAAATATAGAGTCGCCACCTAGAGCTTTCGGTGTCCCAGGATACCTAGTTCATTTTTATGAGCATCTAAGTGCTAAAAATATGACTCTGAATCCGGTCCACACCAAAGGCTCTTAGGTAGGGGCTTCGGTTATCGATCGGAAAGGTGTTAGGCACCCGATCAACCTGCTTAACTCGGTCTCTACTAATGGCCAAAAACCAAATAAAATGAAAGAAAAGAAAATAACTTTCTCTTGCCCAATAGCAAAATCTGATGTATATTTTTCAAAAAACCACTGATTAAGGAAGTGATTTTTTTAGCTTTTTCACATAGTGGCAAAAGGGTGATAACTTAAGCTAATAGGGTCACTAGGGTCCTAAAGAAACACACCCTAGACTTTGGGATGGTCTACAAGTCAAACCACCAATGTCAATTTTGGCCATTTTTTGAAGAAAAGCCAGGCCCAAACTCTTGGAAGTTGAAAACCCGCAGGGGCCCGGCCCAGTTTGCAATTTCCTGCACAAATCTGCATTTTTCAAATTGCCATAACTTTTTATGTACAACTCCAAATAAGGCGATTCTTGGCTCGTTGGAAAGCTGGAAAAGTCTACTTTCTAATGATATAGGCCTTAGGTTGGGAAACTATCTATGATAACCTTGGAACTCCTCTTTTCATCAGCTATTTTGGTTAGTTCGAAACTGGCTCTATAGGTCCGATTTTACAATTTCTTGTACAAATTTGCGATCTTCATTTTGCCATATCTTTTGATGTACAACTCCAAATTAGGCGATTCTTAGTTCGTTGGAAAGATGGAAAGCTCTACTTTCCAATGGTATATGTATTAGGTTGGGAAACTATCCATAAAAACTTTAGCACTCCTCTTTCTAACCGCTGTTTAAGGGGGTTCAAATCGTGCCCGGGAAGGGTTCTAATAGGTCTAGGAAGGTTATGATTAATTCCTAAGGATTCGAGATTGGTTTATAAAGGTTTGAGATAAGTTTTGAGGGATCTAAGGTGATTCCTAGGGGTTTGGGGTAATTCCTAAGGGTTCCATACATGCCATCAAAAGCTCAAAATTGCACCTCTCTCGAAAGGTGTTTCGATCTGGCCTTGGGCCAAATTTGGGTATTTACAGATGCCCCTCTTTGGTATCCGATCACTAATGATCGTATACCAAAGAAAAGAGACATCCGAAGAGGCCCAAGGTATTACTGGCGGGTCCGCTGCATTCAGAACAAACTTTAAACATCAGGTGAGTAACACGGTGAGAAAACGAAAGCCCTGGGGTGCCAGGCTAATCATTCATTCCTTGAGGTAATCGGTTCCCAAGCGCTTAGCGACATTACTAGGCATAACTGAGGTGGAATGAGTTGTGAAAGCCTAATAGCTGGGAAAAACATTCGCCTCTCGAGTTGCGAAAGCCTGTTAGTCGAGAAAAACATCCGCTACTCGAGATGATTTGAAGGTGATTGATGTTCGAGATTTATTCTAAATACAACAGTTTCATAAGTAAGAGGGGTGATCGACCCACATTCAAAGATAGGCGCGAAGTAAACATACGCAAGGCTCCACAGTTTGCGTCCAATCCTATAAGGCATTTGACAACCTCATTGGATTATTCGCGGGTGCCCCTACTGAAAGCAGGGTTCGAGATCTTTGGGCGAACCCATCGATCCCAAAGTTTATTTAGCATGACCACTCAAGCGAAGTGAATAGATGTCACAAAGCTTTTTAGGAGTACGCACCATTTTTCTGAAAATGTGCCCTGGATCAACATGAGCTAGAGCATCCAACTTCAACTACCTTGAACAAATCCAACCAAACATTGGGTGTCTCCCAAAAAGGGGCATCCAATCTTGGCTTCCGCTGATAATGATCATAAACATCAATTAACTATGCATAACCATGCACCCATTAGGGGCAATAAGCAACAACAAATGCGATGAAAGCCCTGACTCGGACCCGCTCGGGTACAATTTACGGGGACAAACAACCATCATACGAATACCCAGACGCATGGCGTACACTTTACAGGGATACCGCTGCCCATACAGGTTTTGAGCCTACAGAAAATAAAAAGGGAAATGATCCCTTCTGAATGCATGGTTGCACATAGTTTGATTGACAGATAGTCTCATTCTCAACAGGTTGGTCTCAACCAACGATTGACCTTTTTCTAATGGAGAATCTGAAGTTTAACACACTTAAGTTCATATGAACCCAAAAATAGAGCGTTTGGCTCAAAAGATTTAGTAGTGGAGTCAACTCGAACGAAACATCGATTGTTTGACCAAGACCGATGCCGTTGCTCCTTCCTTGAAGTAGGATCCAGAATCCAAGGCGTGCCTTAGACTTAGGATGCTATTATAGCACAGTGGTGTTGCTGATAAAACATCGACATTTTACCGTATCAGAACACGCATGTGCGTCGCTATGTGAGGAACCACAGATTTATTCTTTTTCTCTTTTTACTTTTTTTAAAGATTGCTTTTTTTTTTTTTTTTTTTTAAGCATTATCTGGACCTCGAACCCCAGGAGGCGCACGCTCAGACAAACCATACCAAGAGCCCGTGTCTCTGCAATGGTTTGTAACGAAACTGAAGCCAACGTACTCAAGTTCACCTAAAATCGAAATATGGAATGATTAGGGCGAAGATTTAGCGGTGGAATCAATCCGATCCAAGCATTGACTGTTTGACCGAAATTGGCACCGTCGCTCCTATTTTGAAATAGGATCCATGGATCCAAGGCGAACCTTAGACCTAAGACATTAATTTTGCATAGCTGCATTGCTGGTAACATATTGACATTTTACCGCATCGAAAATATGCGAGTGCATAGCTGTGCGTAGCATGAAAACATAGATTTCTTTTTCTTTTCGAAATGATTTTCATCATCATTTTTTGTGTAGACTTGACATCGGTGGTGAGATGCTTTATCTGATTTGTCCATCGCTGAGAAGTTGCCCGCTTTGAGGCTTTGGACCGTGTGATGTTCCTCCACATTCTCGAGAAAACGTCATTCCCTCTTTTGTTTATACATATAAAGAAAATGAATCCTAAACAATAGAAGAAAAAGTAGATTTCTGCCTACACTTTTTCATTTTCAATATATATATTTTTTTGGATAATTGTTTTTGGAGATTTTTTGTTATTTTTCTTCATTTTTGAGATTGAAATATGATGCTGGAAATATGAACATGAAAATGAGTAGAAATATATACACATTTTTTGGTGTTTGGATATTTCTTGATTTTTTTTTTTAGCTTTTCTTCTTTTTTTTATTTTTGATGCCTTGATAGTGAGACGGAGTAACGGGTCCCATTTTGAGCATAGTCGAATTCTTTCATGCAGTCAGACCTGAGTGAGTTTTCAGATTTTACCAAGGCCGGAATGTTGATCCCTTTGGATTGAGTTAAACCTTTCTCCTTGCCTCGGGTCATTCGTTTGACGATGCGGGTTTCACAAAGACAATTCTGGTCAGGACTCGATTCGAACAAGCATGAGCGGCCCAGTCGGACAAGAGGGTACAGGAAGAGTAACAAAAGGGTTCCTCAAACATCAATCTTCTCAATCAATCCAACCATTTCTTCTTCTTTTTTTTTCTTCTCTTTTTTCTTTTTTCTCTTTTTCTTTTTTTTATTTATCTCCTTTTTTTACCCGTGGCGCCCTTTCGGGTTTTCACCACGTCCATGAGTTTAGCTCTCTTACCCCAAGCGCCCTTTCAGATTTTCACCTAGTCCACACAAGCCCGCTGTTTTTACCCGTAATACCCTTTTGGGTTTTCACTACGTCCATTTTGCTTTGAGCTTATATTTTTATTTTATTATTTTTTCTTTTTATTATTATTTTTTTTCAAGAGCCACGACATAGACGTCGATTCTGTCATAGCCGGCTGGATGGGGTTCTGGTGTCGTCTCACGATTCGGCTCATGTTGACTTAACAAATATTATGACTGCTTGCGAACCTATAAAGAGGGCTTCCTTTAGGGTGTAGCTTGGCCATGGGTTAGGTTAGGATTTGAAGGTATGCTGGGCTAAAAGGGTTTCCTTGATACGGCTTCAGTTTTCTCAGCATACCTTCTTCCTTAGGGGTTTTTACTGTACATGCCCCGTGATTCTTCTATACACATTTTTTTTTGTTATTCTTTTTCCTCCATTTCAGGCAATCTCTTTTTGAGGTTTTACTTTTTCGATTTTTTTAGGTTTGATAGTAACTTTATACACATGCATCTTTTCTCTCTTTTTTTTTTGTATATGTATACGTATATTTTTTTTTTGGGGAATGGGTTTATTGACAGAAAGGCCCAGGCTCAAATGGGGTAGCAAAGGATATCATCATTTTTAGGGATATTTTTAGGCTACTGTGCTTAGAATGATGGCCTCCTTTGGGTGGTTCTTAAGTAGTCATGTATCTGTTCCATCAATACTTACCTTATCGCGATAGACTAAGAGTAAAACTGTCGGATGTATCTAGCGTTGATGGCCTCAAGAAGATGATCTCCGTCTACGGTGGCGAGGCGGATGGCGTATCCCGGTAGCACTTCTCGAATGACGTATGGTCGTTCCTAGTTTGGCTTAAACTTTCTTCTTGGATCGGCATGGAGGGATGGAAAGATCTGCTTCAGCACAGTGTGTCCTACCTTTAGATCTCGACCGCGAACACGTTTATTGTAAGCGCATGCGATTCTCCCCTGGTAAACTTGAGTATGACACAAGGCTAGGAGTCTCTTCTCGTCCAATAAGTTTAATTGTTTAAAGCGAGATCTCTCTCTCTCTACTTTGGGTAAGCCTGATTCCATGAGGATTCAGAGCGAGGGTACTTCAACCTCTACCGAGAGGATGGCCTTGGTTCCATACACAAGGGAGAATGGTGTTGCCCCTGTAGCTGTATGGATCGATGTTCGGTAGGCCCACAAAGCAAATGGCAGCATTTCACTCCAATCTCGATAAGTGACGACCATTTTCTCAAGGATGCGGACGACTGTCTTGTTCGCGGCTTCCATCGCTCCATTAGTTTGAGGCTGATAAGGGGATGAGCGATGGTGCTTGATCTTGTATTACTCGCAGAAGTCTCGAATGTGCTTATTCACAAAGTTTGTGTCGTTGTCCGTGATGATATCTTTGGGTACTCCAAATCGGCACACAATATTGTTCTTGAGAAACTTCTCAAAGTGACTGGCCATGATGTTGGCATATGACGCCGCTTCTACCCACTTGGTGAAGTACTCAATGGCGAAGAGGATGAACCAATGTCCGTTTGATGCTTTTGGATTAATCATTCCGACAACGTCAAGGCCCCAGGTAGCAAATGGCCAAGGAGTGGTCATGCAGTGAAGATCAATGGCAGGAGCGTGTATCAGACTGGAGTGTTCTTGACACTTGTAGCATTTTTGAACATGTTTGCAGCAATCCGATTCCATGGTGGTCCAAAAGTATCCCTACCGTAGGATTTTCTTAGCCAGCATGTGACCGCTAACGTGGGCTCTGCATACTCCCTCATGGATTTCTTTCATAATATTGATCGCTTCACTTTCAGTGAGGCACCTGAGTAAGATGTTATTGTATGATCGCTTGTAGAGGCATTCCCCGCAAATGACGTAACCTACTGCTAAACGTTGAATGGTTCGTCGGTCTGTCTTGGATGTACCCTCTGGAAAAGTTAAGGTCTCAAGGAAATTCTTAATATCTGAGAACCAAGGTGACTCATCATCAGACTTTGTAGGTTCCTCAATCTGGAGGTAGAAGGCTGGCTCATTCCTCTGCTCGATCATGATCGGCTTCATCTCAACACCATAGGGGATTTCAATCATTGACGCCAAAGTTGCTAATGCGTCGGCAAAGCGATTCCTTATCCGGGGGACGTATGAGAAAGTCACATCTTGGAAGCAAGCTATTAGATCCTCAAGGTGTTCATGATAGGGGATCAGTTTCTCATCTTTCATCTTCCAGTCACCATTCGTCTGACATATGATTAACTGTGAATGGCCAAATACTCGAAGGTGAGTTACATTCAGATCAAGAGCTACATGCAGACCAGCGACGCAAACTTCATACTCAGTCATATTGTTAGTGCAAGGGAAGTTGAGCTTGATAGAGACCGGTACATGGGATCCTTTTGGGGAAATTAGGATGGCGCCAACTCCTTGGCCCTCGACATTTGCTGCCCTGTCAAAGTGCATTATCCATGATTCTTCTGTATCGTCTTTTGTCATGAACAAGATATCTTCATCTGGGAATTCAATTCTTAATGGCTCATAGTTAGGTAAAGGATTATCAGCAAGTGTCTGCCCCTTGATCGATTTCTGAGTGACGTACGTGATGTCGAATTCAGATAATAAAAGTTGCCATCGTGTGGTTCGTCCAGTCAGAGCTGGCTTTTCCAATAGGTATTTTAATGGGTCCATTCGGCCCAAGAGCAAAACTGCCTGAGATAGCAAATAGTGGCGAAGCCTTTGAGTAGCCCATACAAGAGCTAGGCATACTTTCTCCAAATGAGAGTAGCGCGCTTCATAATCAGTAAACTTCTTGCTCAGATAGTAAATGACCTGCTCTCTTCTTCCCATTTCATCGTGCTGCCCCAAGGCACATCCCATCAAAACTTCCGTTGTGGAGAGATGCATCAAGAGTGGTCTCCCTGGCTCAGGTGGTACCAAAATAGGTGGATTAAGGAGGTAGCTTTTGATTTTTTTAAATGCTGCTTGACAATCGTCGTTCCATTCAATGGGAGAATTCTTCCTTAGTAACTTGAAGATCGACGTGCAGATTGGAGTTAGCTGTGTAATGAACCGACTGATATACTATATTCTGCCCAGAAGCCCTCTAACCTCTTTCTCGATAGATGATGGTGGTATTTCAGTGATGGCTTTGACTTTGATTGGGTTGACCTCGATCCCCCTCCTGCTGACGATGAACCCTAGAAGTTTCCCTGACATAGCACCAAATGCGCACTTCTGTGGATTCAGTCGTAGCCGATACTTCCTCAGCCTTTCAAATAGCTTCTGAAGGTTTACCGAATGGTCGCTTCGCTCTGGTGATTTAGCTATCATATCATCGACATATACTTCAATCTCTCGATGCATCATGTCATGAAATAGTGCAGTCATAACTCTCTGGTACGTTGTACCAGCATTCTTCAGCCCGAATGGCATGACTCGATAGCAAAAGGTTCCCCAGGGGGTAATGAACATTGTCTTCTCATGATCAACCTCTGCCATTTTGATCTGATTGTATCCTGAGAATCCATCCATAAAAGAAAGCATCCCGTGCTTACCTGTGTTATCAATTAAGATGTTGATGTGTGGTAATGGAAAATCGTCCTTTGGGCTCGCTTTGTTTAAATTGCGGAAATCGATACACATGCGGACCTTTCCATCCTTCTTTGGCATAGGTACGATATTGGCTAGCCATTGCGGGTATTTGGATACCATGAGAAACCCTACATCGTATTACTTGATGACCTCATCTTTGACTTTCAGCATCCATTCGGGTCAGAGACGTCTCAGCTTCTGCTTGACTGGCTTCATATCAGGGTAGAGGGCCAACTCATGCTCGACCAAATCAGTATCCAGACCAGGCATGTCCTCGTACAACCAGGCAAAAATGTCTTGGTATGATCGAAGGAAGTCTATCATACTTTTTCTTTTCTCAGGAGATAGTGACGTTCTAATTTTTGTTATCCTGGGAACCTCCTTAGTTCCTAGATTGACGTCTTCGGTCTCTTCGAAAATGGGGGTAGGGCCATACTCAAAGTCGGCAAATCGATCAAGGAGCTCATTGGGGAGTTCCTCGAAGGGGACATCCTCATCCAGACTCGTGATCCCTACGTCTTCTTCTATTTCTACAGGGAAGGGGTCGATTTCACGTGGGACGGACATTTTGATTAAGGCATCCTTTTGTGGGACATTTTCTAGAATTTTAAATGACAATATTTTTAGACTTTGGATTTTTTTAATGTTTTTGAGATTTTGTGTTTTTTCCATGTTTTAAAGATTTTGTATTTTTTCCATGTTTTTGAGATTTTTGTTTTCTTCGGAGATGGGCCCTTGGCAAGGCGGGTTGCTATATACATAAGGTATTGTTTGCCAAGGGCTTCTCTCACTTTTTATAGGTTATTTTTTTTTGGGAAACAGGTGCTAAATGTTAAGCCACTCCCTGCTTCTAGGGTTTGGGGCAAGGATGCCCAATTGCGTACCTGGGGGGCCACTTCTTTACCTATTAGGATGGAGGGTGCTGACTGATATAGCTCATTGGAGTCAGCCTCCATCATATTGATCCCCATTTTGTCTGAGATCATGTCCTCAAATGATAACTCAATTTTGTGGTGATTCACCACAGGGAGGTTTTGTTCAGGTACCGACTGTCGTTCCTCGAAAAGGGATAATGCAGCCAAATCTATCTCCAAGCTGGGAAGGGAAATCTGGGGACTGGTGGGATAGATTGGGGCTGTGAGTTTGTGTGGGGTCAAATGGGTTACCCCATTTCGATCGATCTTTACGACCCCTACGCTAACAAAGGAATCCCTTATGTGCGGCCTCGGGTGAGGTTTCTCTTCTATGTTGATTCCTCGAGCTCTTACCGCTGCGGCAACCCTGGCTTTCTCTTTGGCCTCTCAAACCTCTTGCTATGTGGGCTTGTATCCTAGCCCGAATCTTACTTTTTGTCCCTTAGCCACAACTGACTCTCTTCTGCGTTGTAATTTGGGTCCCAGACCCCTTCCTTTCTGATAGCCTCACTTTTGGAGCATTGCCACTGTCGTTATCATACCGCCTCCCATTTTAGACATGATGCCCTCAATGGGTTCTGGGAGTATAGCCGACACCTCATATTCAAAACTGTGGAGGTCGATATCCTCAACAATATGCGGTATATCCAGTATGTTAGGTTTCTCCACGCTATTGGTGGCCTTCTCTTTCTCACTGTGCCCCTCTCTGATGATTGTGACAATCTTATGCCCAGATGAAAATTTGAGTTTCTGGTGCAACGTGGAAGGTATGGCTCCGACTTCATGTAGCCACGGACGCCCCAATAACAGGTTAAATGAGGATTTGACATTCATGACTTGAAACAAGATGGAAAAAGTCATTGGCCCTATCAACAGCTTAAGATCAACTTCTCCCATTATTTCTCTCCTGGTATTGTCAAAACCTCTAGCGATGGTTCTGGTGGGCTTTAGCATGCACAGATCAACCACGATCTTGGTGGCGATTCTTAACGGGCATATATTCAATGCAGACCCATTATCAATTAATACCAAGGGGATAATCATATTTTTGGACTCAACGATTATATTCAAAGACTTTGAGTGACTACCTCCTTCCTCAGGTAAATCGGCATCAGAAAATGAAATGGCATTTGGAGCCATCACTTGACCAATTATCTGCCTGACTTCATCTGGGCTAACTTCGAGTGATACATGCGCATTTTTTAACGCCCCCATTAATGCTTAAAAATAGATTGGGGGCGTCATCAACATATCCCATACAGTGATATGGGCAGACATTCTTCTCAGCTGAGTCTCCAGTATATATTCTCGACTCATCTTCTCGAAGGGGTTCACCGCGCTGTCTTTCTTTCCTTCGGGTTGGACCTGTGTTGCAGCTGGTGCTTCTAGCTGCTTTGATATCCTCCCTGACCTGGAAACAAAATCTACTGCCCATTCTCTGTTGTTGCTGCCCGCATTGACATCTGTTTGTTCGTAGCTTAGAGGGACCTAATGAGGATCATATGTGGGTCCCAAGAGCTGGAAAGGTATGGCTGCCGGTACTTGAGGTACTTGTACTATCGGCTCAGGAGGTGTGGGTAATACTTGATTTACCACGGTGGCAGTGGGTTGGGTGGAAAGATTGGGCCAAATGAGGGTGGTAAAGCTTGAGGGTGGTGGCATTGAAGGGAAGGAGGTAAAAGTAGGCCATTGATAGCTGGTGGGTGCTGACGATAGATGGGGGGTCTGATGGGCCGTTAGGAAATTGACCGAGGTGGAGGGGTTTGCCGGTGGTTGAACTGGGGGTGTTGGGGTGGGTGTAGGCCATTGATAACTAATGGGTGCGGGTGTTGGATTGGGGGCCTGGTGGCTTAAAGGATAATCGATGGGGGTTGTGGTGTATGGTGGTAATTGAAATGGGGCGGGCACAGGCCATTGATAACTGGCGGGTGCGGGTGCAGGATTGGGGGCCTGGGGGCTTATAAGGTAATTGTTGGGGGTTGTGGTGTATGGTTGGTATGCATTTACATAATTGACGGGTGTGGTGGATGGAAAGTATGCCCAGAGATCCAAGGGTTCAAATTACGGGGTTCGGTTGGGAAAATATTCAAACAAATTTAGGGGTTCAATTACCCCAACATTCCTTTCTTCATCATTCCTTGGCAATGGTGCCACATAATTCTCCCGATCATTGATATAATCGAATGGGTCAAATTTAAACTCCTCCTCATCTTCTATCATTCCGATGGTGGGTCTAAGACTTGCTCCTCCGGTGGGATGTGGGTGTAGTGGCACTTGGTGAATATTAGCATGCTAAGAGGGTAGAGGGGGAATGATTTTTTCAGCATCGATCAAATCTTGGATGGCGTGCTTCAATGGGAAGCAGCGATCAGTAGGGTGACTCGGGCCCTGATGAAAATTACAGTGGGTATTTGGGTCATAGTTCCTTGGGATTGAGTGAGGAGGAGGTTGTGGTTGGCGGATAGCCACTAATCCCTTTTCTACTAATAGGGGTAAAAGTACGCTCAATGATTGCCCCAGAGGTGTGAAGACTCGGTCGTAGCGGGCTCTTCTCTGTTCCAGGGTCATTTGCATTCCTTGCCCATTCCCCATTCTTTGCATCTGCTCAGGCCTAACAGGTGCTGGTGGTGTAGCCTAAAATTGAAACGGAGTTGTATTGTTATTGGGCTGGGTAATGACTATGTTCTGGACATCGCCCCCTGTTCTCTTCTCATTCCTTTGTTCTGAAAATCTTCTAACCCCACTGGGTCCACTCGGCATGTTCTTATTCAGACGCCCCACCCTGATGGCATCCTCGCATCGGTTAGCATTTCTCACTAGATCAGCGAAGCTGGTCTGCTGCTGATAAACCAAAAAGTCTGAAATCACTGGCAAATTGTTCTTTGAAATCATCTCTATCTGTTCATCATCAGGTATTCTGTTCCTGACCTGAGCTGCTAGTGCTCTCAATCACCCCAAATAGTTGCTGAAGGTCTCATTCTGGTTCTGCTTTAAACGGGCCAAGTCGGACTTACGCAGCTCGATGTCCATATTGTAGGCATGCTATTCTTGAAAGAGATGCATCAAGTCCCTCCACGTTTTCATCATAGACAGTTCTAAAGATGTGAACCATCTCAAAGCCAACCCGGTCAGACTCTTTTGAAAGACTTTTATTAGCAATCTTTCGTCCTCCCCGTATTGGCACATGTCCCCACAGTAGGATTTCAGGTGCGCAATAGGATTGCTAGTGCCATTATATTTGTTGAAGGCTGGCATTTTGAATTTGGGGGGCAGGGGGACCTCAACGAACAGGCATAAGTCTGTGAAATCCATGGCATGGATTTCAGTACCACCCATTTTCATTAACTGCTTCTGTATTTTATCCAACTGTTCTTTCAGTTACTCTGATTCTTTGGACATGGGAGCTACTTTCTCGGCAGTTGGTTGGACTTCACTTTGGGCTATTAGGGGGTGGGCAATTAAAGGAGGAGGGTTTAGGCTGGTCAATGCCCCAACATAGGCTCCATTGTTCCTAATCTCGTCCTCTTCATACTGCTGGTCGACATATTGTGCAGTGAGGGCGAGATTCTCATATTGTTGTTGCATGGGTTAGATGGGAATGACATGAGTGGGGATTAGGTGAGCCCATTGGGGGTGAGGAAAGGTTTGTTGGGTGATGGAAATTTGGTTTTGAGGTGGGGCCTGATAGGGCCATTGGGTATGGGGGAAGGTTTGAAGATGGCCTTGGGGTGTGGGGCCATGGAAGAATTGGGTTTGAGGTATGGCATGGGTTTGGCCCGGCTGTGAAGGTTGGGTTAAATGTTTGGGGTATTGTGGAAGGTATGAGTGTGGGGTTTAGATTTGGGCCATGAACCCTTGGCCATTTTGGGCCACAGGCCATTGATAGGTTTGGGCCATGGACCCATGGTAGGTGTGGGCCAGTGGGACTGGGTATGTATGGGCCAAGGGCCCTTGAGGGGTTTGGCCCAATGGGCCTTGATGGGTCTGACCAAATGGGCCTTGATGGACCATGGGTCCTTGGTGGGTCTGGCCTAGTGGGCCTTGATGGGTCTGGGCCATGGGCCGTTGGTGGGTCTGGCTCAATGGGCCTTGATGGGTTTGAGCCATGGGCCTTAGTGGGTGTGGTCAAATGGGCCTTGGTGGGTCTGGCCCAATGTCTCTTGGTGGGTCTGGGCCATGGTCCCTTGGTGGGTATGGGCCATGGTCCCTTGGTGGGTCTGGCCTAATGGGCCTTGATGGGTCTAGGCCATGGGCCCTTGGTGGGTCTACCCCAGTGGCCTTGATGGGTCTGGGCCATGGGCCCTTGGTGGGTCTGAGCCATGGGCCCTTGGTAGGCTTGGGTGGTGTGGATTATGGGGGGTTGATGGGGGTCATGGGGGAGTGAGGCATGGAGATTAGCTAGGGTATAGGATGGGTTCATGGGCATGGGGTGTGAAGGAGGAGGGGGGGTATTTTGAGAAGCCTTCCACATGGAATAGGCTTGAAACATCTCCTCCATCATGGTCATGGAGGAAGGGTTGGATGGAGATGGGAGATTTAAGGGGTGATGGGGTATAGATGGGATGGAGGTGGCGGAAAAATTGGGCATGGCCCCAGTATAATCTGGCATGGCCACTGTAGGTGGGGGGGTATGGGGTGGATGAGGGGATGTATTGGGTATGTTTTGGGATGATGGGGGACATGACGAGGAGGGATGAGGAAAGTTGGGCATGGCCCCGATAAAAATGGGCATGACCCGGATGGATGGGGGATTTTGCGGGGCGTTGGATAGGGTGGAAGTGGTGTATGTGAATGTGGGTGGATCGGGTCTATAGGGGGATGATGGGAATTGGGGCATAGATGTGGATTGGAAAAATTGGTTTGGGTTTGGCATGGGCATGGTTTGGGCAAACGATGGAGAATGGGGGGTTGGATTTTGGATATTTTGGGGGATAGTGGTTGGAAAAATGGGGGCGCCAAATGAGCCGGTAACGGTAAAAGGGGTTTGGGTGAGGGGGATGGTGGAAAAAACTTCTCCCGAATGGGAGTGGGTTGGAGAATGTGGCTGGGATGAGTCAGGATCGGCGTAAGCCGGGTCCACTACCCACGACATTCTTCGGGAGCGGTCGGGTAAGGGTGCCTTGGGTAAGGCCCAAAAATCCTCCTTCTTCCCCTACGGGACGGCGGAGGGCAAGATGATGTCATTGTGCCATCACCACAAACTATCTATTTCTTTTTGGGTTTTAATTAATTATATTTTTGTGAATTTTTTTGAAAGAGTTTTGAAAAACAAAGGTTCCGAGACCTTGGAATTCCCTTTTCGGGTGGCTCTCGTACCTTAATTCAAGACCCGCGACAACGATTCTGAGGCACTTCAAAAGAATCGAAGGAGAACCTTCGATCTATTGAAAGCATAAAAATCGAGGCAAACAACCCGATCCTCCGGAATGAGCCAAAAAGAAGTTGCCCTCTTTTGACCGACGGGGGCATATTGGGTGTCAGAGATGGCGGGGCCTAAACAAGGCACTAAGCACACTAATCGGGGAACTTGGGAGGTGAATAAGGACCTCGCCGTTGCATGGCACTATTTTATTAATCGCAACTATTAGTTGCGCCAGTTATAATTTTCAATTTTTTGCACTGGCGCAACTAATACATGCGCCAGGTAAAATCTGTTGCTCCAGAATGTTTGACAACAGCCACCAACACCTGAAATAAGTCTCTTTTTTGGTTTTTTGTGGAAGCTAGGCTTCCAGAACTGAGCTATTTTTTAGTGATCGATTCTCTCCTCACCGCACCTAAAGGGTTTGAGTCCGGTATAACTCGCTAAGGCGCTCCCCAAGGGTTTTAAGCTTCGAAATGGGAACCCACCCGATATACCTCCAGCGCAAGCGCTTTCTCAAATACTAGGTGGGCTGGGACTTTTCTGGATTATCACCACTAGGGGCTGCTGCCATACTAAGACCCGGGTAGTTGTATGTGTGCCTAAACCCATCCCTTTGAAAATCTATCCCGTAAAAACAAATTAATTAAGCTCCCTAACTTGGTTCAATTTTAATTTTTTCAAAGCTTTTCTCTTTTTTTTTTTGAAAGTTTTCTTTAGTTCAAAGACCGGGGGTGATTATCCCGTGCCGCCACTACGGACCGGCGTCCAGTGTTAGGATATGACAATAAATAAATAAATAAATGACGGGGCCAGTCAAGCGACTAGGTGGGAAATATAAAGTGCTGAAATTTAAAACCAAATCGTAAAGGTAAGTAAGAAAGGTGCCAGTCAAGTGACTAGGCAAAAATTGCTGTAATTTAAAGCCGAAACATAGGGGTAAGTAAAAGAGGTTCCAGTCAAGTGACTAGGCAAAAATTGCTGAAATTTAAAGCCGAAACATAGGTAAGCAAGAAAGGTGCCAGTCAAGTGACTAGGCAAAAATTGCTGAAATTGCTGAAATTTAAAGCCGAAATGTAGGGGTAAGTATAAAAGTGCCAGTCAAGTGACTAGGCAAAAATTGCTGAAATTTAAAGCCGAAACGTAGGGGTAAGTAAAAAGGTGTCAGTCAAGTGACTAGACAAAAATTGCTGAAATTTAAAGTCGAAACGTAGGGGTAAGTAAAATGACGTAATCAGAGGGGTGAGTAAAAAAAAATAGCAAAAATACACAAAAAAAATAGCAATAATATGTTAGCAAAAATAAAAAATAACAAGGCCAAGTTCAAGGGGAAGCTCTACAAGCTACTCCCCAGCAAAGTCGTCATCTGTGCAACCATGGGAATCGAGACGATCCCGTCGCGACGATGCGCTCTCTAATGAAAAATATAGAGTCACCACCCGGAGCTTTCGGTGTCCCGGGATACCTAGTTCATTTTTATGAGCACCTAAGTGCTAAAAATATGACTCTGAATCCGGTCCACACCAAAGGCTCTTGGGTAGGGGCTTCGATTATCGATCGGGAAGGTGTTACGCACCCGATCAACCCGCTTAATGCGGTCTCTACTAATGGCCAAAAATAAAATGAAATGAAAGAAAAAAAAATAGCTTCATCTTGCCCAAAAGGGCTTAGAATCCTATTTGTGCCCCTCCGTTCCTACCGAAAAATCGGCGACGTAACAGCACAAATGGGAGGATGGAGGGAGCTAGAAAGAGATAGGAGAAGAAAGGGGAGAGCTGGAGCCCTCGAGCCCGTGTAGTACCGTAGGAGAGCTTTGCTTGGCTTGCTTTGATGAGCTCTTGAAGGTTTTGTATGGTGGAAAGTGGGGTTCTAACCTCTAAGGCTTGCTAACTAAGAGGTAGAGAGGGAAGGTGAATGGGTAGCATATACCTAAACTAAGGGATCTAAGGTGAAAAATATCACTCAAAGGAGGTTTTAGAATTCTGGAATTTGTATGGGAAGTGTGCACCAAAAGGAGAAAGATCTTCTCACTTTAAGCTCTTTCTCTCTTAGGCCAAAATTCTCAAACCTTAAGCAAGAGGGGTGGCTCTGTATTTATAGAGAAAGGGAGGATTAGTGAGGGGTTAAAGTTCTAATTAGATTAGCAATTAGGTAATGGGCAATCTAAGGTTTTTGTAGTTTTCTAGAGCTTGGAGAAGAGGGATTTGGGTTTAATGGTAGATGATAGGGTGGTGACTTGAATGGCAAAAGGGTGATAACTTAAGCTAATAGGGTCACTAGGGTCCTAAAGAAACACACCCTAGACTTTGGGATCGTCCACAAGTCAAACCCCCAATGTTAATTTTGGCCATTTTTTGAAGGAAAACTAGGCCCAAACTGTTGGAAGTTGAAGACCCGCAGGGGGTCGGCCCGGTTTGCAATTTCCTGCACAAATCCGTATTTTTCAAATTACCATAATTTTTTATGTACAACTTCAAATTAGGCGATTCTTGGTTCGTTGGAAAGCTGAGAAAGCCTACTTTCCAATGATATAGGCCTTAGGTTGGGCAACTATCTATACTAACCTTGGAACTCCTCTTTTCATCAGCTATTTTGGTTAGTTCGAAACTAGCTCTGTGGGTCCAATTTTGTAATTTCTTGCACAAATTTGTGATCTTCATTCTGCCATATCTTTTTATGTATAACTCCAAATTACGCGCTTCTTAGTTTATTGGAAATATAGGAAGCTCTACTTTCCAATGGTATATGCTTTAGGTTGGGAAACTATCCACAAAAACTTTAGCACTCCTCTTTCTAACCGCAGTTCAGGGGGGTTTGAATCGTGCCCGAGAAGGGTTCTAATAGGTCTGGGAAGGCTATGGTTGATTCTTAAGGGTTCAGGATTAGTTTCTAAAGGTTCAGGATAAGTTTTGAGGGATCTAAGGTGATTCCTAGAGTTTGGGGTAATTCTTAAGGGTTCCATATATGCCATCAAAAGCTCAGAATTGCACCTCTCGAAAGGAGTTTCGATCGGGCCTTGGGCCAAATTTGGGTGTTTATAAACTCAAATGGTAAAGAAAAATTAGGTGCTTTAAGGATAGGTGCAAAGGTTAAACAATCTTTTAATAGCTCAAAAGCCATAAGAAATTCATCATCAAACTCAAAGGAAACCTCTTGGCACAATAGGTGACTAAGAGGTTTCGAGATCTTGCTAAAATCCTTGATGAATCTCCTATAGAAACTAGCATTTCCTAAGTTTTAGGTGGGGGCAAATGTGCAATCAAGTCAATTTTAGCCTTGTCTACCTCAATGCCTCTATGGGAAACCACATGGCCAAGGACAATGCCTTGATGAACCATAAAATGACTCTTTTCTCAACTCAAAATCAAGTTGGTTTCCTCACATCTTTGCAACACAAGGCTGAGATGGTGTAGACATTGGCTAAAACTATCTCCAAAGATAGAAAATCATCTATGAATACCTCTAAAAATTGATCAATCATGTCAGAAAATATAGCCTACATACACCTTTGAAAAGTTGCAGGGGCATTGCACAATCCAAATGGCATCCTTCTATAGGCAATGGTGCCAAATGGACGTATGAAGGTTGTCTTTTCTTGATCTTGTGGATAAACAGGGATTTGGTTATATCCCAAACATTCATCAAGAAAATAATAGAAAGCCTGGTCTACCAACTTATCCAAAATCTGGTCAATGAAGGGCAAAGGGAAGTTATTTTTCTAGTTTTCAAATTGAGCTCTTTATAGTCTATACACACCCTCCAACCTGTGGTTTCCCTAGTTGGAACTAGCTCACCAGAATCAGTTTTCACCACAGTTATCCCAGATTTCTTAGGGAACACCTAAGTAGGTGCCACCCATTCAGAATCTAAAATAAGGTCGATGACTCCAGCATTTAACAATTTGACCACTTCTTTCATCACCACTTCTTGCATGTGGGGTTTCAATTTTCTCTGTATTTCTCTAGAGGGTTTGGAACCCTCTTCCAAATGGATTCATTGCATGCACACAGTAGGGCTAATGACCCCAAGGTCAGCAATAGTTCATCCTATTGCTCTCTTATGCTTCTTTAAAATACACAATAATTCTTCCTCTTGCTCATCAGTGAAAGAGGAAGAAATGATCACTGGAAACTTCTTATTTGCCCCCAAAAAAGTAGATTTCAAGGTCTTATGTAGTTGTTTCAACTCCACATGAGGTGGACATATGAGAGAAGGCAACAAAGGTGCCTTTGATGGTGGTGGAAGAGGCAACACAGTAGGTTTTCATGGCGGATACCTTGTTGTTGGCCCCATATCAGAAATTAAGGCTTTCACCTCTTGAACCATGGGTGTGGGGGCCTTCTCTTCCACAATCTCACTCCACATATTCTCAAAAATATCATTAAAATCATCACAATGCAGCAGCTTGGGTAAAGTCTCTTCCACAAGCTCATCAAATGCATAAATTAAAAAGCAATCCTCACTATCCAAGTGAGGCTGACTTGCTGCATCATACACATTCAATTTTACTTTCATGTTGCCAAAAGATACCTCCATTACTCCTAATCTACACTGAATACAAGCATTGGCATTGGCCAAGAAAGGCCTGCCCAAAATCACAGGAATAGAGGTGGTACACTTGTTTGGCTCCATGTCAAGAACCAGAAAATATGTTGGGTAGAAAAAACTTATCAACCCTAATTAACACATCTTCTATCATTCCCACAAGCCTCATTTTATATCTATCAGCTAGTTGTAGCACCACATGTGTGGGCTTCAATTCTCCCAAGCCTAACTTCTCATATACTGAATATGAAAGTAGGTCTACACTAACTCTCAGATCTAACAACGCCTTCTCAATGGTATGATCCCTAATGATGCAAGGGATTGTAGAAACTCTAGGGTCTTGAAGCTTGGTTAGGATTGCAATGGACAATACTTGGTTTCTTTTCTCAGCACAAAAGACCTTCTTGGATAGATGTATCCTAGATTATCTTTTGTGGGTGCACAAATCTTTTAAAAATTTTGCATAGGCTAAAACTTGCTTGATAGCATCAAGTAAAGGCAAGTTGATCTTTACTTGTTTGAATGTTTTCATCATCTCCTCTACTTTAGCATTCCCCTTATCAAAAGGAGAGGGTGCTTGAAGTGCATTGGGAAATGGCAAATGGGGGACTGATCTCCCATTTGTTGCCTTAGCAAGCTCATCAGATTTTTTTTCAATTTTATTTTTAATTTTCTATTGGGGCACAACAACACTCCCATTATTTCTTGTATGCTGCTCCTACTGCATATCATCATGGGCTGCACTGTTCTCATCAAGTTTAACACCAACTTGGTTTTCAACCAGCCTTCCACTCCTCAAAGTGGTGACAGATTTGGCCTCTTCATATGAAGAAGTCTCACCCTCCATGTACTGCCCTCTGGGGTTATTCATGGGTTGACTAGGCAATCTTTCCTCCTCTCTCTTAGTCAAAGTATTAGATAGCTGACCAAGGTGATCTTCTATCTTTTTAATACTTTGGCTATAGGAGTTAACAGTTTGTGACAAAGAGCCTAAATCCCGCAGTGAAGCCAGAACTTGCTTTTCAAATGTGAGGGATCTAGAGGATGCTGGGGCTGGTGCACTTTGATGCACAGGTTGAACCATTGGTTGGGCCATAGGCTGTTGGTATTGGGGCCTTGGGAAATAATTATGTTGGTATGGCTGGGCATTCCCATAAGGCATGGATTGCTGTTGTGGCCGCTGCTACTGCTGGTTTTGGAATGTATCTTGTCTCCATCTCAAGTTGGGGTGGTTTCTCCAATGATAACCAGCAGTAGGCTGTTGTCCATAAGACTGAGCAACATTCATATGTTCTATCACAAGGTTTGGAAATTAGGCAGCAAAGGGACATTCTTCAAGGGAGTGAGTGGGGGACTGGCATATCACACATACCTCCTCCACTTTGGCAACCATTGGAGACCGCATTGCTCCCATGAGCCTATCAAACTTCTGAGTCAAGCTGTCCACTTTCCTTTCCAATTCATTGTATCCACTCACCTCATATATTTTCCCTCTTATAGTACTTTCTCTCACCAATCTAACAGGGGTCTCAAAGTCCCTTGACAAGGTCTTCCTTTGCATAGAGTTTTCACTAATGATATCAAACAACTCCCAAGCCTCATCGGCTGTCTTGTGGAGGTATGTACCACCACATGAGGCATCAACCATATTCCTGCTCTTGGGATCAATTTCTTGATAAAAACTTTGAACAAGTTGCCATTCAGGAATTTGGTGATTGAGACATTGCGTCAAAAGCTCCTTAAATCTCTCCCATGCTTGGTGAAAGTCTTCAGTTGGGGCTTTAGCAAAAGAGATTATGCTCTTCTTCAACTGACTTGTTTTGAACATAGGGAAAAACTTAGCCAAAAATTGACATTAAAGGTCATTCCAAGACTGAATATTATTGGTTGAGAGTATTGACAACCAAGTTCTGGCCCTATCCTTTAATGAAAAAGGAAAGAGTCTCAACCTGGTTGCTTCCTCCCCTAAACCTGCAATGTTGAAAGTAGTGCACAGTCCTAGAAATTCATCAATGTGCTTGTATGGATCTTCTTTGCTCAGACCATGGTATGAGTAGCATATGTATGAAGGAAGATTTAATCTCATAGTTCCCTTGGACAACAGAGAATTGAATGCCGAAGGGGGAATTGTATACCCCTAGTGCATTGAATTCTTTCAATGTCCTAGGTTGCTCACCCATTGCAGAACTATCACAATCAACCATAGGTGTGTGTATGGGTTGCTTAGGTCTAATAAGTCTTTAAACTTCAAGATCTAAAGGAACAATCTCAGGTTAAGAGATCTCCAACCAAGCATACACAAAGCAGAAACACAATACAACACAAACAAAATACAACACAGATTTCAACAAAACAAATTCAAAAACACACAACTGCTGCTACTGATCAAAAAATTTACAGATCTAAAAATATAAAGGAGTTAGGAAATGCAAATTATAACACAACTTGCACCTCCAATTAGCACAATGCTCCTCTCAAAACAACAAATCTAGATCTACAATCACAAAATTAGACTACAAAAAACTACAACGGCAATTAGTTAAACACAAAATAAGCAATTAAAAATCTAAATCTAAAATGAGAAAAACTTAGATCTTCCACTTTAAAAACACAAGTCCCCGGCAGCGGCGCCAAGAACTTGTTGTCTTACTTACCTTACAACTATTAAAGGGTTAAAACATCAAAATAAAAGGTACAATCACAAAGAGGTGGGATTAAGTTAAGCAAGCAGTCCTGCAAGAATCAGGGCTATTGCAGCAAGCTTTAAGGGATAAGCAAGGGTATGTCTACAGGGAAATGTATTCTAAAATATAGTAAATCTCCATATCTATAACAGATCTGGCACTCTAGCGTATCTTAGTTCAAAACAAAGCAAAACAGGAAAGAGGAGAGGTTTTTTAAGAGTTGTCACTTTACTAAAACTATCGAAAATTAAAGATAATAGAAAATGATCCAGAACTGATTAAAACACAGATTTAAGGAAATGGAGAAAAAGATTAAAATCAAAAGGTGGAGAACAACAGCTAGGGGTTTTTGTCTTTACTGAAAATCAATTGGATCAAAGGCAATGCATAGGACAGATGTGCTACAATCCTTCATCTGGCTACAAGCTCAGATGTAAGGTATAAGAATCTAATCTTAACTACAGAATTGGAGCAATCCTAAGGCTATGATAAGTCCACTTGAATGGTCACAGATCATCCCAAAGATTGTTCTAATTTAAGGATCTTGATTAGAACAGGTAAGCTATTGCAGATGCTGTGGATGCCAGGCTATAGGCTCAAGCATCCACAGGGATATCTAATCCAGAGAAATTAAATACGAAAAAGTGAAATGTAGATAAGAATCAATCCTTAAAAACCACAATTACACTGTAATACTATAACTTACAATCCTATTGTGCTCAGATCAACAATTTGTGCACCATACAATCCATCTACAAGGCCTTTGAAACTTTCAATTTATAGCTCTAAACCTCACCCTAGCTACTAAAGAGGTTTAGCCAACCATGATTGGCCAAGGAGAGAATGGAGGAAGAAGAAAGAGAGGAAATTTTTAGAGGGAAAGTGGAACTCGGATTTGACTTTGGTTCTCCCAATTTCTGGATGCCTAGCTCTATAGGTTCGTCCTACTTTTATACTCTTCCTTTCTATCTTCAGATCCGTTTCATCCAATCAGAGCTCAAGAGAATAATTCTATTATTCTAAGCTGCTGATGTGGTAGATTTCTCTTTTAGAAGCTCTTCACTGATTGGTCTAGACTGGACAAGTGCATGTGAAGTGGTTAGGGTTCCCATTCGTGTCCAATTGTGTTCCAAAAATACCCCTAGGGGTCGCTGACGTGCTTTGGAATGTGTGCACAAAGCACTAGAGTTTGGCAGCTGCTGTGAAAGGAACTGAGAAGTTCCTAATTTGAGTGTCGAGAGGTTAAGGGAGCCTCTCGACAGGTTCTGAGTCTGCTTGGTCCTTCAATCGACAGGTTCATGTAGCTTTCGATAGGATTGGCGACTTCTCGATAGGTTCAGTTGAACTAGTCTACAGGATTGGAGCCCAGTTTCACCTTCTGTCCAGTTCTTCATTCATCCTCTCGACGGGTTATAATCAACCTGTCGACTTGTTATACAGTCTTCAGTTGAGTGCTCAACAGGTTGCTTCAATCCTCGCGAGAATGAGCGTAGCTTCAGGTAAGTTGTCGACGGGTTGCCTTGCACTGTCCGACAAGTTCAATTGAACTTCTCGACATGTCTTCTCCTGTGATTCCACAGCTGGCATACTACTCTGGGGTGATGTTCTTCATCTGTTCAACACTCAGCACCTCTTGAGGGGTTCGACCTTCATTGAATGCAACTGGTCTTGCTCCCATGTGTGCCCATGTGGACACATGTCATTGTCATGTAGCTCTGAGGCTCTGTGGATGCTTGATGGCTGCACTTTTAGAGTGTTGTCTGCACTCAGACTGCAATTTATTGCTTATCTACAAAACACACTCAAAACACTTTATTAGTCAACTCAAAGGTCCATCAAAGGTAAGGTTAGGAGGTAAAAATGGTATTTTTCACTGCTCATCAGTGCTTCAAGTACGCTCGAGCGTAATTCCTGCAACTCTAACCATTTTGGGACTCGGTTTTCTTCCTCGAACTTCACCCAAATCCATTCCCAAACCACAAAATCAACACTAAAGCATATATATATGGATGTATATGAGTAATCCATGAAATTCCCCTTTTAAAATCATGCATGCAAGGTCTGAAACATCGAAGATCAGAGTAAATCAGCTACAAAGCCCCTCACGCATCTGAACTTTCAGAAATCCATTGCACGAAGCACAGAATCTTTGAAATGAACTCTAGCCCTAACAAATCAATGTTCACATATCCTAAATGGAACATTTACCTTTGCGGATCACGCATGCGAGATTTGAAATGGTTGGGATTGATTGCGGCAGAATTTGGTACGTTGCTCCGTCCCTGATCACTCGATGACTTGATCTCTCGCTACAGTCGCGATGGCGTCGATGGTGCAATTCTCACACCTTGGAGAACCAGATCAGAGGTCCTCGCACAAGTCTTAGGTGGTTTTCGAATGGCTGGAAATGAAGGCGGAAGAGGGTTTCTTCAAGAGTTACTTAGTGAAAAAAAGGATTCTAAGATGGAAATCAAAAGAATGGAGGTTGTGATTTCTTCCACAGGGACAAGGGACGGTGGCTTTCGAGGCACAGGTTTCAAAGAAGACGGAAGAAGGAAGAAGAAGGTGCTCGATTCTCCTTGGCTCCTCCTCTCTCACAACAATTTGCAAAATGAGATAAAACTTTTAAAGATGGTCTTTGCTTTAATGCTTGGTGGAGTAGATTTGGTGTGGGGTTGGTATACCGAATTCGGTGCACGGGTCAATCATAGGCTACACAATAGGGGTTTTAAACCATGGGCCGGATTACAAATGGGCCCTAAGTGATTTTGTCTTCAATGGGCCCTAGGTGGGCTGGGTCCAATTAAAAAAGAGAGCTTTATAATTGAGGTGCCCAAAATTTAGTGTGTAATTGGTACACACATCTCGGTGTATGGGTCTGTTGGTGCGCGCTTTTTCTAGGTTCCTCTCGGTTCCCGTTGAATAAGTGGCTTCCAATTCTGTCCTGTTGGACTCTAGCGATGCAGTATATGTGATAAGGTGGGGATAAATAATAATAATAGGAGGAATTTTCTAGGATGATTCCTAGTTGATTTGCGATCGCCAGTTGCAGATATTTATTGACGCTGCAACATGTCAATGATCATGCGTTTAAGCGGGTGTGGGTTACTTCTATACTGAATCGTCCACCTGCGACTGTCAGCAGCAGTGTCCTCTTTTAATTTGATAATTTTAGCTTTCTTTTTAGTTTCCCTTGTTGCGATTATGGTCGATTTAGATTCTCTTTTTTTATTGTTGATTATGATTAGGTGAGCTTATTATGATTGGTTATTTTAGTGTCCTGATGCTATCAGGAGTCCAATCATTTTCAGTTTCTCGGTATCATTGGGAGTCCAATTAATATCAAATTCCTGGTACTACTAAGAGTCCAATCAATTCCAATCTCCTACTGGTACTAGGAGTGCATGTGTATCAGTTCCAATAATATTCCAATTAAATAAAAGAGTCCAATTATATCTCAATTCTAGATAAAGTAGGTACGCTAATTTTATTACAATTCTAGATAAGCAGATGTATTAATTGTATAGCAATCACAACTAAAGCACTTAAGGTAATCTTACTAGTATTCTAATTTGAAGAAAACAAAGAGTAATTTTTTACTGCGACTCTGATTGAAGCAATAAATCAATTTACTCAAATAGAAATAAATGATCGAGGCAACAAAATTAATTTTTTTAGAATCATAATCTACGGATCAATTATGGTAAAATCTAACTAATAATAAACAAATTAACTTTCCTAAATTCTGGTGGAGATGATGAATTGACTGAACTAGAAGACTGAATTGAATCAAAGCAAATAATGATATGAAGGCCTATTTGATGCAATTAGCCAATTATATTGAAATAGAAAACTAGCTATAATTAACTAGTTAACCCCACACAATATAAAAAAGGGGGGTTGGGCCTGCTATGCTAAGGAAGATTGGCCTCGTTCCCGAGTACCCTCCATAAGCTCCCATGGGCAAATCGGATGGCTAAGATAAAAGATAGATCGATAGTTAAATAATAAAAGGGGGATTTTTAGAATTGAATTCGAAATTATAATAAGAAATTAGATTGAGAAACTAAAGTTATGAACTGAAATTTATATTTTTTTTAGATTTTTGACAGTATGAAAAATATAGAATTAAGTTCTAAATTAAAAATTTAGGACTGAATTTGGGTCCGAAAAAAAAAAAAATCAGGTCGTATGATTAAGGACTGGTTCTGAACTCTGACAGTCAGAACTATAAATTAATGATAGGACTATAAATTAAGATTTTAGAGCAGAATCAGAGTATAAGGTCGGTATATCAGATCGCTAGATTAAGGACCAGTTCTAGAAACAGAGAACTAGAACTGGATATAGAGAATTTTAGTCCGAAGAGGGTGCTACGATCTAAAAATTAGAAATATAATTGATTAATTAAACTAAGGGGAAATCCTAAGTCTAAAATAAAATAAAATTCTTACCTAGGGTCGGGCCTGCGGAGAGAAATCTCGAAGTTCGAATCTCAAAATCATGGCTAATTTGCTCTATGGGATTCGCTCTCGGAACTCTCTGGTTTTGGAATTTACAGTCTCTCCTCTCTAAATTTCGCAGCCTCTTCTCTCTCTTCGAGAAAAAGATTTTTATAGGTTTTCCTTCAATTACACACCTATTTTTGGGCGTTTAATTGAATTACGTGCCAATTTTC
Organism: Chloranthus sessilifolius; assembly: GCA_021018995.1. Taxonomy (NCBI): domain Eukaryota; kingdom Viridiplantae; phylum Streptophyta; class Magnoliopsida; order Chloranthales; family Chloranthaceae; genus Chloranthus; species Chloranthus sessilifolius. Next base: position 146,242,680 of record CM037584.1, on the reverse strand, counting down.
TAGCGCTTAATCACTTTGAGTCAGTCACCGACTCAGTGAGCGACCGACTGAATTACTCAGCGGGTTTCCTAGTCCTAACAAAATTAAGGCTAATTGTGCACGTGATGGGACGTGCATAATCCAATTAAGCGTGTTACCTGAAGCGCTTAATCAAGGAAACGTAGGGGTCAAGGGTAGGAGACTAGGTCGGGCGTAGGCCAATTGCGCGCTGATAGTGTAGCGCTCAATCCGACCGTGTGTCTGATTCCATGTGCATAATCGAGTCTCAAAACGGTCTGTAAAAAGAAGTTTGGTCTGAAAGGGGACTGATCGCGCGCATGTGGTTCTACGCGTGATCGAATTACGAGCGGGTTTTCAGGCGCTTAATTCAGGGTTGTCCGGGTATGGTCTCAAGAATGGAATGCAGGACTATTGTTTCAGTTTGCATCCCGACTATATATTATTGCTTAGTGTATAGACTCCCTACGTTGGGATCTAAGCCACAGAGCTATTGTTTCAGCTTGTGTTCAGCCATGTACTATTGCATGATCCCATGTCGAGGGTCAAAAAGGTCAGGGCTGACCAAACAAATTCGTGTACTCCGAGAGGGCAAAATGAGGGTGTCTACAAATGCCCCTCTTTGGCGCGCTCTTGCGAAGTAAGAACGCATCGAAGAAGTAGACACCCCTCATTCGAGGTGCCTTCTCATTTCTTGAGAATTCATAAATGTGAATTGGTGATGCTGACATGACAAGCTTGGCTTTCTTATCTATCAGCACAAGCTTTAATGGAACATCTGAAGGGCAAATGGTAGCTGTCAAAGGGCACATTCCGAATCTGTTGGTGCATGGCGCATCTTGTCGCATGGCATGAGCTAACAGATGGATTTTACGCAATTGAGGTACCAGGGCGTCACTCAAATGTCCATAGGGTGCAGAGACCGGTAATACAAAAAGAGATGAAATAGTATGTAATATCGAGAGCTTTTGCAAGTCATGTCAGACCGAGCGCATCATTGCTCACACCAATGTGCGTCAGGCATTCCGTTTTCAATAGGCATTTGTAAGTTCTTAGATTGAGTATACTCACTGTTTGGCTTCCCAAGGGAATGGTTGATTTGGGCTGGTAATTGATGTAAATTTTGTGAAGTGTGCTCAATTAAATTTTGCGCTGTGGCATATGCGCTTGATTCATCTGGAGTCGTTATTTGTTTTTGCATCTGAACAAGTGATTCTACACAATGGCGTATGCACTCGATTGCGAGTTCAGAGGATTTGGGAATTAAAGGTCAAGGCTAAGTGTAGTTGGTTGTGGTATTTAAAGAAAGGTGTATTTTATTTATTTTTTTCTTCTCTTTTTTTTGTTTTTTTTTTATAAGTAAGAGAAGAAAGATTTTTTAGATAAAAGATTTTAGAATGAGTAAGGGGTTTTAAAATTTTGGGGATTTTAACTTAAGATCAATTTGGTGGTAAAACGGCGAAAAATGTGGCTTCCGTTCATGTGGTTGTCAAGAGGACACTTGGCATGCCGGATACTCCATCTAACCTTCTTGATGAATACTGATGATTGTCTCTTATGGGAGGACTACAGTAATTCATGAGTTGAGAGAGACGGGTTTTGAAAACATTTTAACTTAATCATAGATAATTATAATTTAGAAGAAATATCGAGTAATTGAAAAAGCGGTAGTACTTACCTGGGGGTGATACTTACCTAAATTGTGCGGTGAGACCTTGGGAATATTATAGCGGTGGTACTTTGGCAGTATTGTAGTGTCGCGACGGGACTTGGTGGTTATCATTGTAATGCAATGTTCCGAGTGCAATGTCATAGTAGGGTACCCCGGGGATTTCTTTTTTTTTTCCCCCGCTTGTTGCTTAAGCGGTGGTTGGCGGTTATAGGTGTGATGTCGTGATGGGGCCTTGGTGATTGTAGTGGTACCGCGATGGGACTTGAGAGGTATTGCTGGGATGTTCGCTCTGTAGCTTGGCAGTAGTGAAATGCGATGGGATATGGGAGGAGTCCCACGTCTTCCTGCCTTTCTGTTGCAGTGGCGTCTGATAGGTTTTGTGGTGAGCACTTTGGGAGGAGGCTCTTTATTTCGACGATGGGATGTGCTCGTGCTTTCTCCCTTTCTTCTTTTAGTGCGACTAGTGTTGTTTGAAAAAAAAAATTTGGGTAGTAGTGTCCGCGATGGGAAGTGAGCTAAGCATTACGCTGGGTAGGGTGTTCATGTGATAAGTGTGTCTAGTTTCTTTCTTTGGCAGATCTTGGGTTCTAGTGAGATTATGTTGTAGTTGCGTTGTGATTGACTTAGTTTTTTTTATTGTTTGGTGTATTTGCGTTTTCGAGAGATTTATTTTTAGCTTTTCGCGATGGGCCATGAGGGCATGGCAACAATTTTGCGATGGGACAATAGCGAGTGACGGTCCCTTTTCAATCTGAATGGTTCATGAGGCTATGCGATGGGGCAAAGGAGACTCTCGCTCGAGATGGGGTAAATTTTAAGCAAAATCAAGAATTAAGCGCCTGATATCGCCACTTAAACTGATTACACGCCCGATTCTAGGCGTGCGATTCAGGGTCTAAAGGAAGTATTTACGCGTGTGTAGGTTAACATGTGATTGGATTACGCGCTCTAATACTTGCGCGTGATTGAAGCGTCACCTAGTCAGTGTATGGGTGATCTTTCAAATTGTGCAATAAAAGTGAGTCGTTTAATCGGATTGTGCGGTTGGTGGGCAACGCGGAATCAGAAGGTCGCGCTATCTGTGCGGGTGACAGTCGTATTACGCGCCTGGTTAGGAGCATGGGTTTTTTATTGAGCACGATGTTCCTAGTGCGTGTTCAGATTAAGTGCATGTTTTTAGGCACGCGAATAAGGCCGTACTCTATATAACCAAAGGAGTCTTCATTTGCTTTTCATTCTCGGGTTTAGTCTCAAGTCTTGACTTTTCTGAGTGTTCTAGCTTTCTGAGATTCGTGTTTCAGTGATATTGAGTGATCTAACCGTCAGATTGGGATGGGGTTTCTTTCTATATTCGTTATTTCACATGATCTTCATGCTAGTGTGATGTCCACGGACAGTATTATTCTGAGAATGGGTGGTGTTGGGAATGAGAACGTCGGTCTTCACACTATTCCTTTTTAGGGAGCAGTGAAGGTAGTGTTGACAGGGTGGCGGGGAGAGGAGGTGCTGTAAATGGAGGAATGTATTACCCAACCAATCCTTCTGTCTCTTCTGTTGGTGGCTCGTTTAAGTTCTCCAAGCCTGATGGCAATATTATAAAAGCCTCCGATTGGATGTTCTGCTCCTCGTTTTGGCTCAATGTAATTTTGGTTTTCGTTTTTGAGTTGTATGTTAGATTTTAGGTTTTTATTTTAGGTTGTAATTCGGAAGGTATGCCTCCGGTGAAACTTGTAAAACTTTAAATTATAAATAAATGGGCATTTTTTTATTGTATATTTTCACTGTCCCATTGGTTGGCTTAAATTTTTATTAATTAATTAACTATACTTATTTGCTTTATCATATTTTTAAGATTTAAGTTAGCTTATAGTTTTAAAGTTCGTTATGAGAATGACCCAAGGTTTATTCATTCGTCCTATTAGATCCTACTTAGTAGGTTCACTTGATTTTATCAGGCTTGTAGGGGCATTTTTTATAACAAGTTAGATTTTGTCCTGTTTGAGTTTTTTGTTTGTTTGAGGTTTTGGTCTTATTGAATGTAGTTTGTTTTGTCTGAGGTGTTTTATTTTGTTCAAGGTGTAACCTGAGATGATACTTGTTAGAATGTGTGAGTTTTTCACGGATTTTAGATGGTGGTTGGGTGTTTCAATCCCATTGGTCTATCTTGACTTGGGGAGTTTGTGCTTTTAGAGGGGCAAGTGTTGTGTAATTATTAGTTCATCTTGGTTGTCATGAATTGTGGTCTTTTTAAAGGGGGATGTGTATGGTTTTGGATTCAATAAGCTTGGTAGGGGGTTCAAATGTGTGGCACTTGTCCATTGGTGATTCAAAAAAACATAGTTTATAAATGTGTGAATTTAAGGCTTTGGGTTTATTATTTATTTTGGACTTTCATTTTAAGCTTATAGGTTAAAAAGTTTTGGGGAATATCTTGTGTTTATAAGTTTGAGCATTTTTTATTTATTAATGGCTTTTATTCCTTTCTGTTTCGTATCTCGGGTATTGGACCCGATGAACTGTGCTTATTAAGTGGATGATGAGAATGGACGGGATTGGGAATTCGGGGTGATGCTAGGGTTGGTGCTATCAATCCAACTCGAAGTGTCACCCCATCGGGGGAAGAGATAGAAAAGAAAAAGGTAGTAGAGAGGAAACCCAAGGATAAGGCAAGGTCAGAGTACTCGTGATCGATGCCTATTTTTCCTCGGTAGGCTCTGCGGATTCAGTGTTAGTTGCTCCTCATTTTTAATGTGTCCAAGGGGAGCTTCCAACAATGGATCCCGCAGATCCTGGCTGGCTTTCTCTGAGCCACTCTTCCTTTCCTATAAGTTCGAGGCAAGGGGAAGAGGCTATCACGATTAGAATTCGCTCAGGGTGCTTTCCTTCTCTGAACTTCTCCGAGATTTCTAGTTTCCCAAATAAATTTGGATTCGGGCATTGCTTGAACGTGCTGATTTCAGCATTCTTATTTTAACTGTATATTCAGAGGGTATGCCCTCGGTGTATGTTGTAATTGTTTTATTGATCTATAAAGTAGTTGTGTTCTCTATATATTTTGTCTTGTTTTGGTTCGACTTTCTCGGTATCGTATTTGACTCATGTGATGTTTATTTATTTGGGTTTAGTTTAATTTAGATTTATTAAATTCATGGAGCACTAGGGCTAGTTTTCCCTTTTTTTGTGTTTTTTTTTTAGCTTTAGCTTAAGGGATATAGAGGCGATGGGGGGCATTTTTTGTTAGAATGTATGGAAGATGGGGGCTACCTTTTCTTTTTGGTGTAATTGATGAATGTGAAGGAGAGGGCATTTTTCTCATTCGGTCTTAGTTTTGGGGCGCTCTCTTTTTCTTTCGGGGCGCGTGAGTTTCTTTAAGTTAGAAGTGTTTTGGTGGTTTTACCAAGGGTGTAATTCGGGTCGATAGTAAATGTAAGGAATGTCCTAATTTCAGGTTTTGGCTTGTTGTCTTGGGTGTAAAAAATTTGTTTATGGGAAAATTATGCGCTTATCCTCGGGCGTTTAATCTAATTACGTGCCAAAATTTGAGCGCGCATTTCGGAAGGGTGAAGAGTTTTAATTCATTTAAGCGTTTGAACCTATGCGCAGGATGAACATGACCACTGGCATTCCCGTGCCTACATGTGGGCATTTGAGGTGATTACGCGCTCTCAGTAACACGCATGATCAACCGGTCGGATAGATGTGAGCGGGCGACAAAACCATTTGCGCGTTCATCAGTGGGCATTTGATCCGAATTAAGCGTTTTATGAGTGGCGCGTGATTCAATTGAGCACTTTATTTCAAGCACGCAATTCGGGTGACTTCTATAAATAGTTTAGAACTTCTCATTTTTGTCACACGATTCGTTTTAGTCTTTGATTTTCTTGTTTCCTAGTTTCTGAGTGCTCATTTTTCGTGTTTTCGTGATATCCTATGATCCGGTCGTCCGTTTCAGGTGTCGTTTCTTCCATTTTCTTCAGTTTTTTTAGCTCTTCGTATCAGATGAATGGTGAGGGTGTTGGTAGGCCAAAACTCACTATTTTTGACTTAGAAGGGATGTTGATGAGCGATGGAGGTAAGAGTTCGGGGGCTACGAGTTCTTCAGCTGGGCAGTCTCGTCATACCTCTCGCAGTCGTGACAGGAGCGATAGTCGTGAGGATTTCGTCATTCGGGGGAGTCATGTGAGGCTTCCTCCTCATTCTCAGTCAAGGCGATCGATCAGTCAGGCTGGTGAGGGGGGTTCGGTGGTGGGTCCTCGCTGTTTAGAGGTTTCGAGGACTCCGAGTATCGGGATTGTGTTTTCAAATGATCAATCTACGGACCTCAGGGCTGACGATACCGACAATAGCGGCGCTCGTCCTCCTCAACGGCAGCGTAGGGATTAGGGGTGTGTGTGCGTTTGTTTATATTCATTGTATGTGCATTGTATATAGGGGGAGTGTCCCCAGTGACAAATGTGAAGAAAAAAAGAAAGGACTATTTTTTTGGGTATATGTCTATATATATATAGGGATTTTTTGTTTAGATGTACCAGATTTGCTTCTCCTCCTTTGATTAGATTTTGGTGTTTTCTTTTTACCTTCGGTGTCGTCAGCCGTCACTGGGACTTGGATGCTTTCTGAGCTGGCCTGGTGCTGGTTTTGAAGGTCGCTTTGCATCTACACATATAAAGGTAATGCTATCAGTAGTTTTGTCCCCCCCTTTTCAGTTGTCAAGGGGGGAAAATACCTTAGACCGGGGTCTGTGATTGAAAGGTGGATATAAGCTTTTTTTTCTTTTTCTCTTTTTTTTTACTTTCTCTCCCTTTTTTCTCTTTTTTTTCCTCTTTTTTAAAAAAATATATAGTGCAACAGGGAAAGCAAATGACAATAAAAATAAAAATAAAAATGCCCCAGCGTAGAAGCGTGGTTGAACTTGCAGTACGATATTTTGATAGTGCTCTCTGAGCGGTATCTTCATCATTCTTCATCTTTTTCGTGGTCGGGTCAGCATTTCTGATATAATTTTCCTTCTTCTTCAAAAAATGCCCTAGCGTATGGATGCAATGGAGCTTCCCTGGGCCTTAGATAAGCATTTTGGGTCCATAAATAGTCATGGATATTAAGTGAATTAGTCTTGTAGAAAAGTGCATCGGTATTGTCTCTGAACCGGGAGGAGGTCCTTCGATTCATAATGTACGAGGGTCTATCTTAGGGTATTGATCATCCTATTTCGTGGTTATTCGGGAAAAGCATGGTAAGTATAATAGGTGATTGCATCAATCATCATTCAGTGGTTTTCAGTTTCATTCCTAGGAATATCCTGTGATGTCTCAGATTCATCGTCCAAAATAAAATTAGAAGGGAGAGAGGTAAGGCTTAGTGATATAGGAAATAGTTCGTAACTAAAACCTTTTCAAAAGGGGTAAGTAACAATCTTCTCCTCTGAGGGGTATGGAATGTTATGATCGAGCTCTTCATCATGTTTCGATACCATCAAAATCTCGCATTCTATGGCTAGCAGGGGTTTATCCTCCTCCCGCCACCTTACGACGACATCTAGTAGTATGAGAATATCAGGGATGCCCTCGCAGCATGCTTATACACTTCCAGTAAAATTATCGGAGATGTCCTCACGGCCTGCCTATGCTTCCTTGAGTTCATTGACTTGTTCATTCGTCGTAATGCTCTTGCTCGATATATATATTTTTTTTGTACATTTCTTTTGAAAGCATCCTACTAGCGCAAGAATAATGAGTTTTGATTGAACCTAACATCTTCATTTTTTTTGTTCTAACGTCTCCTCCAATGACGGGGATAGGGAATAAGAATCGGGTGTGTTTCTTATACTTTTGAAAAAAGTTTTAGGTAGGTCACTAATCCTTCAATCAAATCACCCAAGTGTAAATGTTGGGCAACAAGTCAGAGATTATAAAGATATTCTGAGGATTGAAGATATACGACCAATGGATGGGTCGTGATGACTATGGGGATGATAAGTATAAGTATTTTAACCACAAGATATGATGATCATAAGACTAAGGATGGTATTTTCTAAGGTACATGGCATTTCAGGGGCTAGGGAGCTCTTCCCCGTCTTGGTTCACCAATTTGTATGCGTTTCCAGGGTATGCAGCTGCTATAACGTAAGGGCCTTCCTAGTTTGGTTTTAGTTTTCCTTTTGGATGGGCGTGTTTGGAAGGCATAATTTTCTTTAAGACTAGCTCGCTAATGTTAAAGGTTCGTTCAAGGACTTTCTTATCATAGGCCCTAGCCATTCTCCTCTGATATACCTGAGCATGATCAGCTGCCCTTAGGTGTGTTTCATTGAGTCACTCTAACTGAGTAAGTAAAGCAATTCTCCTCTCGTCTAAGGATAGACCATCATCGAGTTGGATGTGTAAAGATGGTACTTGTATCTCATATGGTAGGACTACCTCCATCCCATAGGTGAGGAGGTAGGGAGTTTGGCTAGTGGCCGTACGAATAGAGGTCCTATAGGCCCAGAGTGCTTCTAGTAATCGTTCAGGCCAGTCAGCTCCATTGCTTGTTCCCACAGTTAGTTTCAGGATTCGAATCAGCATCTTGTTCGTAGCTTTTATTTGTCCATTGCCTTGAGGGTAGAACGACGATGAGTGGCATAAATCAATGTCGTATTTCTTGCATAACTTCATCTTTTCTGCAATGAATTACGGTCCGTTGTCGATGATGAACATTCTGGGTACTCTAAACCGAGTAATGATATTTCGAACTATAAACCTCGCGAGCATCTAAGCAGTGATTCTGACATAAGACTTGGCTTCTACCCATTTGGTGTAGCATTTGATCGCTGTAAGTATGAACGCATGCTTGTGAGTATTTCCATTAGTGTCTGTAAACGGTCCAATGATGTCGAAGGCCCACATCGAAAATGGCCACGGCGAGGTCATAGTGTTTAGCGCAATTGATGGAGCTTTGATAAGTGCGGCGTGCTCTTGACATTGTTTGCAGGATTGAACGTAGAGGTGACAATCTCTAATCATTGTCGGCCAGAAGTAGCCTTGTTGTGTAACTTGATCGGCGAGTCTTTGTCTACAGGAGTGGGCACCACAGGCGCTAGCATGTGCTTCTCGGATGATGTATTGTCCTTCGGTAATCGTGACGCATCACAGCAGTACTCCTTTGGTGAAGGTTTCTTTGTATAATATTTCGTCGAGTATACAGAATCGGGCACACCGATTTCTTATAGTCTTTCGTTCGATCTTTATGGCATATGGGGGAATGTGCTGATGTTTCAAGAAATTCCAAATGTCAAAATACCATGGTTGTCCGTCGTCGATTGGTGATTTCTCGAATCTGAACTTAGGAACTTCAGTTTCTATTTCAGCGTGATTTTCTGGAGTGATTATTTCTCTTGATTTCGTGCTGACAGGGAGAATTGGTAGTTCCCTTGTAACGGTTCATGCTACTTCATGGGCAGGTACTGTTAATCTTTCAATAAAGAAGGTCTTGGTATTTTGGCCGATAGATATTTGGATGACAGAGGCTAGTGTGGCTAAGGAATCTGCTAACTCATTTTCTAATCTAGGGATGTGCGTGAAAGAGATCTTTTCAAATTTCTTCACCAAATATTGAGCAGTCTCTAGGTATGTCATCAATCTCCTTAGTTTTTCATTCTCCTACAACTTGCGTGATTACTAGTTTGGATTCGTCGATGGTCTTCAACTGTTTAACCCCTAATTGTAATGTTGTTCGCAATCCAGCTATAAAAGCTTGATATTCTGCAACATTATTGGTAACACAGAAGTCTAGTTGGAAAGCTTTGGGTATCACCACTTCTTTCGGGCTTAAAAGAACTATCCCGATGCCCTTCCCTTTGTGATTTAGAGCACCATCGAAATAGAGAGTTCATGAGGTTTTATCAGGCTCTTCGTCATGAATTGTGAGTAAGTCTTCATCGGGGAAGTTCGCTTGTATAATGGGTTAATCATTCGAGAGTGGAAGATCTGCGAGGTAATCTGCAATGGCTTGCCCCTTGATCAACTTCTGGGTAACGTAAGTGATATCGAACTCTTGTAATAGCATATCCCAGCGGGAAATCTTCCCTGATGTGGTGGGCTTTTCGAATATGTACTTCAGAGGATCCATTCGAGCTAGCACTAGTATCTTATGTGCTCCGAAGTAATGTCGTAATTTAGTTGAAGCCCATACCAATATGAGGAATGTCTTCTCCATAGGGGTGTACTTTCGTTCGTATTCAACCATCATTCTACTAAGGTAGTAAAAGGTAGTAAATGGCCTTCTCTCTCTTGCCATCTTCATATTGTCCTAAGATTACTCCCACCATTTTATCATTTGCTGAAAGGTATAGGATTAGGGGTCTTCCTGGAACTAGTGGTGATAGTATTGGCAGGTTAAGGAAGTATTTTTTAATGCTATCGAAAGCTTGCTGGCATTGGTCATCCCATCTGTATTCGGTCCCTCCTTTAAGTAGTTTGTAGAAAGGATCGCATTGATCTGAATGTTGAGAGATAAATCTCCTGATGAATTGCAATCTTCCTATCAAACCTCATAATTCCTTGATATTACTGGGAGGTGACATCTCTAAAATAGCTCACTTTCATAGGGTCGACTTCCATCCCTCAGTTGCTAACTATAAAACCAAGTAATTTTCTGGAGGTGACTCCGAAAATACATTTCTTAAGATTCATATTTAGTTAATATTCTTAGCTCTCTATAGCACTAGCCGAAGGGCTTCAGCGTGTCCTATTCGCATTTGAGACTTCACTAATATGTCATCGACATAAACTTTTACACAATTATGCATTATGTCATGAAAAATAGCCAACATGGCGCGTTGATATGCGGCTCCTGTATTCTTGAGCCCAAAAGGCATGACGACATAGCAGTAAGTTCCCTATGGTGTGGTGAAGGAAGTCTTCTCTTGGTCAAACTCTGCTAACTTGATCTGATTATATCCAGAGAAATCGTCTATGAAGGATAGCATCTCATGTCCAGCGGTGTTGTCAACAAGAGTGTCCATATGTGGGAGTGGAAAGTCATCTTTTGGGCATGTTTGATTGAGGTTTCAAAAGTCAATGCAAACCCATACCCTGTCGTCTTTAATAGCGACAGTTGCTATATTGGCGACCCACTTGGGGCAGAGGACAACTCGGATGAATTTAACTTTGTGTAACTTGTCAACTTCCTCTTTGACTTGAAGGGCTGTTTGGGGGTGCATCCTGCGGAGTTTCTGCTTAACAGGTTTCACATCGGGTTCTAAGACAAGACGATGTTGTACTAGACTTGGGTCTAAACCAGGCATGTCATCGTAGGACCATGCGAAAGAGTCGAGATGTTCCTATAGGGCTTGTACAATCTGCTGACGTTCTCTAGGATTGAGCGTCACACTAATCAACAGTTTCTTGGGCTTCTCGTCAGTGCCAAAATTTATTTCCTCCGTGGGTTCGGTGGCAGCTTGGGTCTGTTCGTTAAAACATTTAATAACCCGCCGAAAGTCCTAAGTCACATCAGGGCCTAGTGTTGCTCCTTCATCCTCAATGAGCTCATATACTGTAAAATTACTAGGCTAGGGATTTAATTTTACGCAAGGCAACTCTTTATCGGCTCAATTTATGACTGAAAGATCTTTGGTAAAGTGAAGGTCAAGGCTATTGATTCTTCTCTCGAAGTCATGGAGTATCTCTTCCGGTATGATGACTGGCTTATTATTTAGCCTGAAGCTTTGCATCCTTGGGCGTGAGACGGGTCAGGAGTTAGAGGAGGGAAGTCCCCTCGTTAACTGCAGACTTGAGTTGGGATAAAGAGTTCCCTTTTTTTTTCAAGGTTTTTTTATTTTTTTGGGTTTTGTATTTCTAACTTTTTAGGGTTTTCTATGTTTTCTATTTTTTTAATTTTTGATAATAAATATGGTACAGGGTCGGTGGCCTCAAAAGGCACCGAGAGAGCCACTTCCTCTACTTGAGGGAGCGAGACGGCTGCTAGAGCTATTCGGGCGATCCTTCGGGGAATGCGGACTTGTTGCAAATTTGGCATTTTTTATTTTTGGAGTCCTCATCCAATGGGATCTTTTGAATAAGTGATGCTGATGACAGGGGTATCATAGTTCGAGTTTCCTCTACTAGGTTGATTGTCTCTTCCCCAAAGAAGCTCGAGAGATCATAATCGATTGAACTATCGTCGTCAAAGTTATGAGATGATTGTCCTTCCCGCGAGGGGGAATCTCCTAAAGGATCCCCAGGGGGAGGGAGCTCTTTCTCTTGATCTTAATAATATGTCGGGCTAAGCGCACATGCTCGGCAATGGGGCTGGTAATGGTAAGAAATGCAAGAAGATTCCCAAGGACATTACCATCCTTCCAAGTCAGAGTTGATGATATTATCCAATTTGCTCTCTTGATCTGATAAGGTGTGATGTTCTAGGTTGGCTTGCTCTGCCAATTCGAGTGCAGGGAGGTCTATCCAGTAGTCCTCGTCATCACTTGGTGGAGGTCACCACTCTTCCTCGTGCGATTGCCAAAATATTTAGAGTTGTGGTGCATCTGGGGATGAAGGAGCGTCTAATTCAAACTCCTCTTCAGACTCATGGATGCCTCCTAAGTCGAACAACTGACCATCGGGTTCTCTCTCTTCTGATGCCAATAGTAAGGTTGGTGGATTACTGGTCGTACTTATGGTGGTAGGGTCAGATCTGTCCACTTCGATTGTAATGGGATGTGTGATCTTGCTAGCAAATTTCTCTAGTATGTGAGTACATGCTTCGCACTGGGGTTGATATGGGTGAAAGATATAAGGCAAGTCCCACAGGCATTCCCATCCTCTAAGGCTGAGGAAAAGGCGGATGCTATACGAATTAATATTTTCTTATAAGGTGTCATCCCTTCCCATGGTGAACGTGAATGTTCTTTGTCGTCTCATAAGGCTGCTATGTGAAAATCTCCGTCATTTATAGATTCCCAATCTTGTAATTGTGATTCAATTTCTGGAGGGTCCTTCTTTCTTCCTTCTATGGGATTTTCAGTGTCAAACAAAAGTTTGACTCCTTCGAGGGATTTATCGATGTCATCGTTCAGGTTCGTCAAATTGTTGAATGCTTTGGATATTAGTTCAATTTTGGTCTCCTAGGGTTTGGTGAAGGATACTTCCTTCTCCTTCGGCACATCTGCTTTCTCAGTAGTTCCATAGACGAAGTGGTCATAAAGAGACCATTTCGGTGAGGTAGGGAATAAATTAGCTGGTTGGTCATTCGATTGGTAACCTAATCCTATGTGCTTGCGTATTTTAGTCCGGAATATAGGTCTCACACGACCTTGTTTATTCTTACCGAGTCCAGTGTGGGGGACATATTCGAGTTGGTACATAAAATCCCACCCTTTCATCACGGTTGGATTGATGTCGTATAATTTAGCAAGGTCTGGGCCAACCTCCCTCCTCATTAGCTCTTGTTGTCGCTCTGGGTGAAAACCAGGAAGGGCAGGTGAGCAGACTCCTGCGACTGTTGCTTCATCAAGAATTCACATCTTTTGGATGTGGCCTGTGTTTAGTATGGATTCATGGGCTGTCGGAATGCTTGCCGTGTAATCGGTATCCATCTCCTGAAGAGGTGCATCAGTATATATACGGACGATGGAGTCCTCATACGAAAATTTAATGCATTGATGGTATGTGGATGCGATAGCCTTCATTGATTCTAATAATTTTCTGCCTAAAATGAGATTATATGTACTAACGGAGTCAGAAACATGGAACGTAACATCTTTTGTCATGGGTCTAAGGTGGACCTGAAGTTTAATAGTTCCTTTTAGGAAACGACGTGAGCCGTCGTAGGCTATGAGCGACAAGGCCGAGGGCCTGATGTCTTGTTCTTGTATTCAAGTGTTTTCAATGTGGTGAGAGGGCAAATATTGAGTCCCGTGCCTGTATCGACTAGTGCATGGGATATAGAAAACCCTCTAATTATGACTATAAGATATATGGGGGCAGCACTCTCGCGAAGTAACTCCTTAGGCATGTCTACGTCCGTGAATGTGAGGGCGGGTGGTTGTGCCATGACAGAGGTAATTTGATGAAGCTCATTCAGGGTTGTGACTTTGTCCACTTGAGTGTCCTCGAGTGTCCTTATTAATAGTCGGTGATGATCAGGCGACTTCTTGATGAGTTCTAGTATAGATATTTGGGCTGGAATCTTTTGGAGATGTCGTAACATATCATATTCTTGCCCTGGATCGAGTGCTATTTCTTTGCCCGGCCGATGGACCCTAGGTGCAGGTGGCTGAGGTGGTTGTGGTACGGGAATTGGTGGTGGGATGACGTGTGGTGGGGGTGGCAAGTCGACTTCCCTTTCTCTCGTGTTCCCCTTGGGTAGTTGTGTATGCGTGAAATCTTTATTCCGTGGGAAAGGGCGAGGTGGATAGTTGGTTCCTGACTTGAGAATAGGGTAGGTCGGTTGCTGGTCGAACCTAGCATGACTCGACGTCAATGCATTTGTGAAGTGAGTGAAGTTGGGAGTCGGAGTGCGTGTCCGTATGACACTACTCCAAGGTGGGAGGTATTGCGTGTGATCCTCTTCCTCTATGAAATTGGAGACCAACGTCTAGCATGAATTTAGGTATTATTTTCGTTCACTTTGCTCTTCATCTAACGGATGCTCAGTTCTGGCTTCACTCTCTTAGTTAGGAGTCATGTGGGTTACACTGTCTACCCGTGTGACAGTCGGAATGGCGGTTTGAAAAGCATAGTCTCCATACTCAGATCCAGAGTCGGGTGAAGGGAGTGGTAACACTGGTGATTCAGGATTTGGCGGGGTCAATGGCTCTAGTGGGGAATGATGGAGGAATGGCCTCCTGGCCCTGAAGGAATGAACTCGTATTTGAGTAAACCTTGGATATGGAGGCGGGCTCGATGGTGCGATCCGTGTGATCAAGGCAGGGGGACGTAAGGAGGGAGGAGTTCTCATAAGGGTAGTAACAGTGTCGGAGGGTAGGATACGAGTGATTAATGCCGAAGGCCGAAAATGGGATTGACTGGGGAGATCTACAGTAGTGACCTGGGCCGGTGTCCCTTGGTTGTGGTTGTGCATGGGGTTATTTATGATCCTTAAATTCTGTTGAGGTGGATTATTATTAGGGTTAGGGTTCCTAAGCGCTTCCCAATCAATTTGATTTCGGTTATTCATGTCATATATCACATCCCTGAGAACCCAACAGTCCTCTAGGTTGTGTCCCGCGTACCGATGGAAAGAACAGTATTTACCATAGTCTAGATTTGCAGGCCACAGCGTAGGCTTTTCTTGTGAGAATCATAAGAGATTCTGGGCGCTAAGGAGGCAGAAGATATTAGAAATAGTATCAGGTAAAGGGGGATAGTGTTCCCGCTTTTGCTAATAAGGTCCCCTAGCTGGGTTAAAGTTTTGAGGTGGAGGTACGCTGTTATAATTCGGCGGATGGGCCGGTCGATTATGTGCTGCATTTTGGGCCTGATAAGCATTAGGGTATTAGTTTCTATTTTGATATTGGCCTTGGTTCTAGTTTTGGCCCTGGTTCTAGTTTGCGTACCTTTGTTGATTAGTGCCCTGATTTTGACTAGCGTATCGTTGTTGGGTTTAGTTCTTCCTGAAGTTGAGTGGTGGGAAGTTCCCGTTATTCAAATTTTTCCCTTGATTGACAACCATATTAACTTGTTCGGTTCCTGAGGTTTTCTTATGATTTTTCGGTTTCGACTCGTTGGAAGAGCCCACCTTTGGCATGAATATGGATAATGCAAGATCTCCGCCCTTGATGTGTCGCGTTAGTCAGGATGCCCGAGAGTGAAGTACAGTGAAGTCGGGGCAATCGCTAATGACTAGGGTACTCCTTAGTGGTTCCTTAGTATTGTCAATGATGATGTCAATTGAATCTTTCTCTTTCATTGAAGTATCAGTTCTAGCAGCAAACTTTCGCCATCTAGCGACGAAGTCAGTGAATTCTTTATCTGGTCCTTGCTTGGCCACCATCAGGTCGCTGAGGCTAACCGTCTCTTGAATCAAGTGTTTGTATTAGCCTAGGAATCGACCGATTAGATCATCAAAAGTCTCTATCTTATAAAGTGGGAGCTCCACGAACCAGTTTAGACCTTCTCCTTCTAATGAATGCTGAAAGTAGTGAATGAGAAGTCCTTGATTATCGCGTATAGGTCGGCAATCATTATAAAAGAGGGCCAAGTGATAGTTCAAATTTTCGATGCCATTGTACTTAGTAAATTTTGGCGATTTAAATCCTATGGGTAGGCCAAATTCAATGTCTCGACATAATTTATCAAATCCGAACGAGTGACCTGGGCATTGCCTCTTAGCCATGTATTCATCGAGCATTTTCGGGAGGTCTTCGATCTTTATGGTGTTGTCTTTGGGAGTGACTCGTGAGATACCCTTGTCTGGCAAATTATCATTAAAGAACATATGAGTATGTTGCCTCAATGGCGTAGCGCGGGCTGACACTGTGATTGGGGTAGAAGGTGGTCTCTCTTGTCGTTCCTACTCTCCTGATAATTGTTGTGACTTAATAGTGTCATACGCCGCGGCTAATCCTTTGAGTAACTCATCGGAGTCCTCATCTCCTCTTTGTATCCTTTGAACGCTAAGCTCTACAATTTGTTAAGTTGTAAGATTTTGCCCGATGCGGCTCTCTCTTCCGTTACGACTACTACCGGCAGGTGGAGTAGAGAAGGGATTCTCTTGTTCTCCAGCCATATTAACCTCTGGCTGTCATAGGCTAAAATTATAAAGCGGCTCTTCATATGAGGGGTTGTCATGATAGGCCTACAATAGTGGTTCTCCTAAACTTACTCTTCATATACCCGACATCTCGAGTCTTTGGCGAAGACTCATATAAAAAGAATCTAAACGACACGACGGGAAAGAAAATAGGGAAGTAAAATAAAGCTAACTATCTAAATAAAAAGAAGGGGTTTACAAAAGTGTCCCATCGCAATCGCCAGTCTGTTGGTGCGCACTTTTTCTGGGTTCCTCTCGGTTCTCATTGAATAAGTGGCTTCTAATTCGGTCATGTTGGACTCTGGTGATGCGGTGTGTGTGATAAGGTGGGGATAAATAATAATAGGAGGAATTTCTTAGGATGATTCCTAATTGATTTGCGATCACCAGCTGCAGATATTTATCGATGCTGCAACACGTCAATGATCACGCGTTTAAGCGGGTGTGGGTTACTTCTATACTGAATCGTCCGCCTTCAAACGTCAGCAACAGTGTTCTCTTTTAATTAGATAGTTTCAGCTTTCTTTTTAGTTTCCCTTGTTGCGGTTATGGTCGATTTAGATTCTCTTTTTTTGTTGTTGATTATGATTAGGTGAGCTTATTATGATAGGTTATTTTAGTGTCCTGATGCTATCAGGAGTCCAATCATTTTCAGTTTCTCAGTATCATTAGAAGTTTAATTAATATCCAAGTCCTGGTACTACTAAGAGTCCAATTAGTTCCAGTCTCCTACTGGTACTAGGAGTGCATGTGTATTAGTTCCAAAAATATTCCAATTAAATAAAAGAGTCCAATTATATCAGAATTCTAGATAAAGCAGGTACGCTAATTTTATTGCAATTCTAGATAACCAGATGTATTAATTATATGGCAATCACAACTAAAGCACTTAAGGTAATCTTACTAGCATTCTAATTTAAATAAAACAAAGACTAATTTGTTTTACTGTGACTCTGATTGAAGCAATAAATCAATTTACTAAAATAGAAATAAATGATCGAGGCAACAAAATTAACTCTTTTTTTTAGAATCATAATCTACGGATCAATTATGATAAAATCTAACTAATAATAAACGAATTAACTTTCCTAAATTCTGGTGGAGATGATGAATTGATTGAACTAGATGACTGAATTGAATCAAAGCAAATAATGATATGAAGGTCTATTTAATGCAATTAGCTAATTATATTGAAATATAAAAACTACCTATAATTAACTAGTTAACCCTAAACAATCTAAAAAAAGGGGGTTGGGCCCGCTATGCTAAGGAGGATTGGCCTCGTTCCTGAGTACCCTCCGTAAGCTCCCGTGAGCAAATCGGATGGCTGAGATAAAAGATAGATCAATAGTTAAATAATAAAAGGGGGATTTTTAGAATTGAATTCAAAATTATAATAAGAAATTAGATTAAGAAACTAAAGTTATGAACTGAAATTTATATTTTTTTAAGATTTTTGACGGTATGAAAAATATAGAATTAAGTTATAAATTAAAAATTTAGGACTGAATTCGAGTTCAAAATAAAAAAAAATTAGGCCGTATGATTAAGGACTGGTTCTGAACTCTGAGAGTCAGAACCAGAAATTAGTGATAGGAGTGTAAATTAAGATTTTTGAGTAGAATCAGAGCAGAAGGTCGGTATATCGGACCGCTAGATTAAGGACCGATTCTAGAAACAGAGAACTAGAATCGGATATAGAGAATTTCGGTCCGAAGAGGGTGCTACGGTCTAAAAATTAGAAATAGAATTAATTAATTAAATTAAGGGGAAATCCTAAGTCTAAAATTAAATTAAATTCTTAGCTAGGGTCGGGGCTGCGGAGAGAAATCTCGAAGTTCGAATCTCAAAATCATGGCTAATTTGCTCTAGGGGATTCGCTCTCGAAACTCTCTGGTTTTGGAAGTTACAGTCTCTCCTCTCTAAATTTTGCAGCCTCTTCTCTCTCTTCCAGAAAAAGAGTTTTTATAGGTTTTCCTTCAATTACGCACCTATTTTTGGGCGTTTAATTGAATTACGGGTCAGTTTTCTAGCGCTTAATCGCTTTGAGTCTATCACCGACTCAGTGAGCGACCGGTTGAATTACTCAGCAGGTTTCCTACTCCTAACAAAATTAGGGCTAATAGCACGCGCGATGGGATGTGCATAATCTAATTAAGCATGTTACCTGAAGCGTTTAATCGAGGAAATGTAGGAGTCAAGGGTAGGAGACTAGGTCGGGTGTAGGCCAATTGCACGCTAATAGTGTAGCGCTCAATCCGATCGTGCGTTCGGTTCCAGGTGCGTAATCGAGTCTCGAAACAGTCTATGAAAGAAAGTTTGGTCTAAAAGGGGATTGATCGCGCACTTGTGGTTCTGCGCATGATCGAATTACACGCGGGTTTTCAGACGCTTAATTCAGGGTTGTCCGGGTATGGTCTCAAGAATGGAATGCAGGACTATTATTTCAGTCTACATCCCGACTATATACTATTGCTTAGTGTATAGCCTCCCTACGTTGGGATCTGAGCCACTGAGCTACTGTTTCAGCTTGTGTTCAGCCATGTACTGCTGCATGGTCCCGTGTCGAGGGTTAAAAAGGTCAAGGGCTGACCAAACGAATTCCTGTACTCCGGGAGGGCAAAATGAGGGTGTCTGTAGGGTCAAGCATAGAGCCTCAACTATTGGGTCTTAAGTGATTTTATCACCAAGGTGTCTTAAGTTGGCTAGACTTGATCACTAAAATGGCTTCCCTTCTAATGGTGATTGACTTAGAGTGCAGTCTATAAAATCAATATTTGTTTGTGGCTCTAAGGGGTAGGCTTGTTGTTGGGCAGTTATACACATTTAGGTGTTGGTTTCCTAAGATCTAAGGTTAGATCTTCGTGAGATCCCCTTTAAACCCAGATCCAATACACATGATGGGCTTCTAAACTTGGGCCTTTCACTAGCCACCAGATCTCTAACTAGTGTGCGTGGCTTATTTAGGGCCTTCAAATTTAGGTCAATTGTTTGACCAACCCTATGATGGCACATCAGATGGGTGGTGTTCAATCACCAACATTGATAGTGATCTTTAGATCATCACCATCGATCTTACCCATAATAAGTGGATTATTTTGTATGATTTATAATAATCAAAAGATGAGTACCCCTTAAGGGCTCTAGATTAATGGTTGGTACCCTTAGGGGGTGTCACACCTAAATTCAAATAATGGGTGCCTCCTATGTTGGGATGCCACAATAATTAATTGGGTGTTTCTTAATCCTTTTTAAAGGTGCCGGCTTCTCGAGTTTGTATTTTGTGCCTCTTAGGGGTCGGGTTTTCGATTTAGTGTTCGAGTTAGGAAATCGGTCCTCAAAATTTTGGATATTGGGTGTGTTTACCCAAAGTCAAGGTGGATGGGTCAGAGGCCCCATCATAGTCATCGACGATTTGACCAAGTCAAATAGGTCAAAGCAAATCGTATCCTCATTGAAAGTCAACGATTCAACGCCAAAAAAATTTGGTGTGTTACAATGGGCTAAGGTGGTAAAGAGCTCAAGTAGGCTCGCCAATCGGCTAAGGCGTGTAAATGACGGAAAAGTAAGGGTAAGTAAAAAATTGACGGAATTGTTGGGATAAGTAAGCAAGAAATTAATAAAAAGTTAGTGAAAATCAAAAACCCATGCAAAGAAAAAGGGTCAAAAATTCAAGAGGGAAGCTCTACAAGCAATCCCCAGCAAAGTCGCCATCTATGCAACCATGGATTTTTAACGATCCCGTCGCGACAATGCGCCCGTATGAAAAATAAAGAGTCACCACCCAAAGCTTTTGGTGTCCTGGAAAACCCAAATCAATATTAAATGCACCGAAGTGTCAAATATGACTCCGATCCGGTCTAAGCCAAAGGCTCTTGGGTAGGGGCTTCGGTTATCAATCGGGAAGGTGTTAGGCACCCAATCAGCCCGCTCGTAATCGATCTCTACAATGACTGTTTGGATATGTATATAATATATATATATATATATATAATTATATAAAAATTAAAAAAAAAAATGGGCAGCACTTCCTCTTGCCCGAAGGCCTACGATCCTATCAAGCTCTCCGCCAATACCGAAATTTCAGTGGCGTAACGGCTTGAATCCTTGGATAAAGAAAAAGCAAAGAAGGTAGAGGAATAGAGGGGAGAACCGAAGCTCTCGGGCCCTTGTAGCATAGCTATGGTCCTTCTCACAAGAGCGACGCCGGTGAGCTTCCAATAGCAAACGGGTGATTGGATGGGTTCTAAACTCTAAGGCTAGGAAGCTAGACGGTAGAAGTAGAGGACTAAGGCCTAGTTCCTACCAAAATCAAGAGATTGATGATGGAAAATGGGATTGAAAGAGATGAAATCAGTTTTGGAATTTTATGGGTTTTGTGCTAAAATGAGAGATGGGGGATTACTTACTCTTTTCTCTCTTTAGAAAATTTTTGCAAGCCTTTAATCCAAGGGGGGTGCCTCTCTATTTATAGGAAAAGGGTAGGTTAGGAGGGTGCTTAAGTGCTAATTAGGGTTAGCAATTAGGTAATCTTCTAATCTAAGGTTTTCTAGGATTTTGAAAGCTTAGAAATGTGGGCAATGGGCTTCAATGGTGGATGATAGGGTGAGGTTTCAAATAACTAAAGGGTTGCAAATAGGGTAAACATGGGTGCAACAGTCCTAATGAAACCCATCTCAAACTTTGAGATGGTCAACAAGTCAAACCCCAAAAGCTATTTTCGAGCAAAAAATATCAATTACTGTAGCTAAGCCTGGAGCATGTATTAGACGTGCCAAGCATAGCTACAGTGCCTAAAGGTTCAGAGCCCGCGGGGTGTCCCATCTATACTTGGCGCAAGTATTAGATGCGCCAAGCCATTTCTGGGCAAAAAATGGCTTGGCTCATGTAATACATGAGCCAGGCAACATCGAGTCAAACAGTCCAATTTTCAAATCGTTATAACTTTTGATATACAATTTCAATTGAGGCGATTCTTAGCTTGTTGAAATGTTGGGGAAGTCCTCTTTCCAATGGTATATAATTCAGCTCTAGCAGAGGTCTGTATAAAATTTGGCACTCCTCTTTCCAACCACTGCTCAAGAAGGTTCAGAAACTGGTCCGGGACGGGTTCTAAGTGGTCCAGGAAGGTTGGGGTTGATTCCTAAGGGTTTTGGGAATGCTTTTGGAAGCTCGGGATGTGCCCTTCTCGAATTATGTGTTGCTCGGGCCTTCGACCAAATTTGGGGTCTACACTAGGAAACTTGATATATAGTATAACGATACTGTTTAAATTCATAAATATCTGATAGCTGAAGATTGTGATTAACAATCATAATCTGAAGGAGGATTAGAATTTATTTTTCTATAAATTAGATTAAGAGACAATTATTTTATTCATATTTCTCAAGTAGTTTAAGTAATTAGATACACATATAAGTATCCAGTCAAGGGACAGGTGTTACAAGACCCGAGTAAGTCTCTATTAAGAATAGGATGGACCCAAGGCCCATACCCGAAATCATAGGATAAGTAAGATAATTGATCAATTAATAAATAGTTAGTTAGTTGACTTAACTTGAATAAATTGGGTTTTTTAAATAGACACCTTGATGCCCTAAAAATCATTAAAGTCAACTGAGTTTTATCTTTATCGACAACGATAAACATAAGTCCTTATTAGGCTTCAAATGGAGATAACACTTGATATAAGTGTAAACCGACGAGATCCTCCCTTAGGATCAAATCATCTAATTTGAAACTCGGACCCGACTTCTACTTGGACATGATTGAACATGAGTTTGAACTTATAGAATTCTGAATATAGGATATAGATTCTGATTTTGAATGAATTGCTTGAATCAAATGATTGATAGATAAAGATGAGTGACATGATTGAACATGAGTTTGAACTTGTAGAGTACTGTATGTAGGATATAGATTCTGATTTTGAATGAATTGCTTGAATCAAATGATTGATAAATAAAGATGAGTGACATGATTGAACATGAGTTTGAACTTGTAGAGTACCGAATATATGAAACAGATTCTAATTTTGAATGAATTGCTTGAATCAAATGATTGATAGATAAAGATGAGTGACATGATTGAACATGCATTTGAACTTGTAGAATACTAAATATAGGATGCAGATTCTGATTTTTAATGCATTGCTTGAATCAAATGATTGATAGATTAAAAATAGTGACATGATTGAACATGAGTTTGAACTTATAGAATACTCAATATAGGATACATAATCTGATTTTGAATGCATTGCTTGAATCAAATGATTGATAGATAAAGATTAGTCACATGATTGAACATGAGTTTGATGTTCTAGAAAGAAGTAAACTTTTAATACTGAATACAGAATATGAAAGATAGAATCTTGAAACATGTATAGAATATAAAATTTTGAATACATAATATGAAAGAAAGAATCTTGAAACATGTATAGAATACAGAATTTTAAATACAAAGCCTCAGAAATTATACAAAAATTTGAATATAGAACCTCATAAATTGGGGTACAAAATATAGAATTTTGAATACAAAACCTTAGAAATTGGGGTACAGAATACATAATTTTATAATACAGAATTTTAGAATACAGAATTTTGAATACAGAAAGTTTGAATAATGCAACAAATACTGAAAATTTTAGAGTGGAAAGACGATACCATACAGAATATAGAACAGAACCTCAAATAGCTAATAGTTGTTCTCATGAACAGGCTCGTATGAGCGCCTCATAAATGAAAGGATTATTGAAATTTCAGTTAAGGATTGAGTCTAGTTAGACCAACAAGGTCATTGATCCTATTCTTGATTGACTAAATGGCGGTGAGTGTCAGCCTTTGTTCACACAAATATTGGCATACAGAATATCGGACCATGTTTGGTGTTTGGTATCAACACTGAATAAATTAAAAGATACTAATAATTAACCCATAAATTATGAACTTAAGGATAAGCACATAATAATTAAAATAATCTAAATTACACTTGATAATTTTGGAAGGATTATGATAAAACTTGTAACTTATGTCTGATAATATCATAATTGTAAGTCTTTTTCTAGCTAATATTGTTGCAAGTAATCTATAAAATATCATTCCATGATTAGATCATAAATCTCTTTATTTCTTGCTTTAGTTATGAACTGCAAGTCATGAACTACTACTCTTATTGTAGATGATTACCTTCTTGTTAGATAAGAAATTACTTATATTGATTGTACTTAGAATTCCTGATTTGTCTAATCTTGATTAGTTCTATTTTATCACAACTGTTGGAAACCCCACATGTACTTACACCTATGGAATGTTCTTATACTCCTTGTACTAAAAACCTATTAAAAAATTTAGGACTTTATTGAGCTTCATCGCTTATGATCGTTTCATGACCCAAAAATTTCAGAGGCCAATCAGCAGCCACCTAGCCAGAGTTAGAGGAGCTGGACAAGGAAGGATCCAGGAGTGATTATCCCGCTACAAGGTAAGCTCATTTTGTCTTTAGAGCTACCAGCACCTACACTTTGGTTTTTAAAAGGATCCTTCCTTTTGTTTTTGTTTAAGTCCATCGCTTTTGAAAACAATTGTTATATCTTTGTAATTGGGCTTGTATGGACATCAACTCTTTTAAGGTTTTTACTTTTGAAAAAATCTCTTGAAATTGTCTTATTTATATTTCCTATTTGTTTGAATTTGTTACGATCAAGTCTTTAACCCGAACATGTTGATAGTATTTAACTAACGTTTCCATGACTACTTTGATAAATGAAATTAACCATTTCTGCACTTTAAGTATTTCCCGCGAAATCTAGAAAAAAAAATTATATGTGGGAAATTCACGGATTTTAGGAAAGGAAAATGACGAAAGAAGTTGAAATAGAAATATATGAATATGAATAGAAGGAGTGTCATTAATGTGTGTCCCCATAGAACGGCGCGCCAATTTGTTGGATTCACAGATTTCATGGAACTAGATTTGCGCGAGAACATTGATAATGAGTATGTCTGCTTCGCATATCTAGGATATGTGTGGGTCATAACTCAAAATTCTAGGCCCTCGGGATGGGATAGAATTTCAGGTCGTGACAGAGTGGTATCAAAGCTCGGGCTTTACTTTTTGTTAGGCTTTAAGGACTTGAGTTGTTAAGAGTTCTAAGTCTCTATTTTTTAAATAGGATTACGATACCTTCATGAAGGAATGATGAGGGATCTTCCTCTAGGGAGAAGAGAGCGAGATAGACCATATGGTGCGCGAGTTGACGGCCGCACAACAACAGCATGTTGCTCAATTGATTGAGACCCATCAACAAGAGACTGTCAGATTGATCCAAGGGTTTAACCAACAACTGGAGCAGCAGGCAAGGACTTATCAGGACCTTATTGCCTAGCAATTGAACAATACTACCAACCGTGGCCCGGTTGCACCACCGCCTCAAGTTGAGAACAATAATCATAACGAATAAGTGACCTTTAGCAGGGCCCGACCTCCGCACTTTCTCGAACAATTGGATCCTGACAGCACCGATGACTAGATCACCCAGATAGAGAAAATCTTCAAAGTCTCTATGCCAGCCAAAAATGAGAAAGGACCTTGGGCAGTGATGTGCATGAAAGGAGATGCACAGAGTTGGTGGACGTCAGCCAAAGGTTTGGCGAACAGACAAGAAGAAGAGCACTGGCCTTGGCAGCAATTCAGAGAAGTATTTTACAGCATGTACTTCTTCGATGCCATAAAGACTCAAAAGAAGAGAGAGTTCTTGGCTTTACAATAAGGAACTGTGTCCGTGACTAAATACGAGGTAAATTTTGATTGACTCTCTCGATTCGCCTCTATGTTGGTAGCCAATCAAGCTGAAAAATGCTATCACTTTTAAAAGGGGCTCAACCCCAATATCAGGAGCAAAATCACTGCAATAAAGATTTCAACTTATGGAGACCTTGTAGAACGAGCTCATATCTAGGAAAAGGAAAATGAAGAGATGTGCATTCAACATGTAACCAGCCAGGCAGCTCAAAGGAGTAAAATGATTCTAGAAGGCTCTTCATCCTTCACTCTGAGAGAACTTCCTTCTCAACATGCACCGATACAGAGACAGCAGTATTTCGCCTCATACCCTTAGGCTCACCCAATTCAGAGAGCTGCCCCCGTCTTCGATTACCAGAGATTTACACCTTCGTCAGGTTACACCCATCTAGGGGTGATTACAGCTCAACCTATTCAGAGAGGTATTGTAGCTACGGCATATCCCAAAAATGTCCCAGCTTAGTATCAAAAGATAGCAACCCCTACGAGTACCTTTCTACAGTGCCCCTATGTTCCGTATGAAACATGTGCCACGTGCAGCAAGAGGCCCAAGCGGGGTGAATGCTTACTCTACTCGAGTGTGTGTTTTTTATGTAAGAAGGCAGGACACTTTAATTGAGATTGCCCAAAGCTAGACCCTACAGTAGACATTCCTTTGAGAGGTCAGCCATAGCAGCCTTGAGCGCAGAGCTAAGTTTTTACCATGTCACATCGGGATGCCTTGGCTACCGATGAGGTCGTTCAGGGTACGAATTTCACTTTGTATACTTTTCCTTAAGCTTTATGTCCTTTCGATTGCATGAATGACTTGTTTGGTGTATGATTTTATTTTATTATTTTTCTTGAGAAATACTATGGCGTGTGTATAACTTAGACCACATGTGGACCCCTGTGTAATTCAAAAACTATGAAAGTTTTTAGACCTACCGATTCGTCCGATTGTCATGCTTGAGTTTTGATCAACTCTGGATCAATCTACTCATTGATTACACCGAGTTTCATTTTTGAAATCGGAGCTAAGCCTGTATCACTGAATAGTACGCTTTTGATTTCTATGCCGTCAGGAGAAGTGATGGTGGCATCTAAAGTTTGTAAAGCTACGATCTTATAATTGGAAACATGAGTTACCTGCAGATCTTATGGTACTCGAATTCTAAGACTTTGATATAATCCTAGACATGGATTGGTTGGTGGCTTATCACGCGTCAGTAGATGGCTTTTCTAAAGTAGTCATCATCCGCCCGATTTGGAACCCCTCATTCAAGTTTCATGGTATTAAAAGGGAAGGAGCAGTCTTACTTGCTACGCTCGATGGTAATCGTGGTGAGAAAGTAGACCCCTCAGTTATTCCTACCATTGAGGAGTTTGTTGATATTTTTCTAAAAGAATTACCTGGACTTCCACCTGACCAAGATGCAGAGTTCAAGATTAATCTCACACCTGGTATCCTACTAATTGTAAAAGTTCCATACTAAATGGCACCAGCAGAATTAAAAGAGTTAGAGATTTAATTGCGAGAGTTGTTTGATATGGGATTTATCCGTCGTAGTGAGTCACCATGGAGAGCATCGGTCTTATTCGTAAAGAAGAAAATGGCTTGATGAGACTCTATATTAACTACCGACAGCTGAATAATGTAACTGTAGAAAATCGATACCCTCTTCCTCGTATCAATGACCTATTTGATCAACTACAAGGTGTTAAATACTTTTCGAAGATAGATCTCAGGTTTGGATATCATCAGTTGAAAGTTAGAGCATAAGATATTTTGAAGACTGTTTTTCGGACAAGGCGTGGACACTACGAGTTCCTTGTTAGGCCTTTTGGATTGACAAATGCACCTGTCATGTATATGGACTTAATGAACTGCATATTCAGAGAGTTACTCGACAAGTTCGTCATTGTGTTTATCGATAATGTCCTTATTTATTCTCGCACAAAAGAAGCTCATAGAGTCCACCTTCGTATTGTGCTTCAGACTCTTCATGAGCACAAGTTGTACGCGAAATTGAGGAAGTGTGAATTTTTACTCGAGAAGGTATCTTTCCTGGGTCACGTAATTTTTGTTGCATGAATTTCTATAGATTCATCGAAGATTGAAGCTGTTGCAAATTGGCAAGCACCAAAAAATGTCACCGAAGTGAGAAGTTTTCTTACCTTAGTCGGATATTACTGCAAGTTCGTGTAAGGATTCTCTCGTTTGGCACTACTGCTCACTATACTAACCCATAAGAATAGTAAATTTGTGTGGACTGATCAGTGTGGGCAGAATTTCAATTTATTGAAGTAGAAGCTCACGATAGCGCCCATTCTCACTTTACCTTCTGGACCTGGTGATTATGAAGTTTAAATGGATGCCTTGCGCCAGGGACTTGGATGTCTGTTGGAGCGACGTAAGAAAGTTATTGCCTGCGACTAGAGATGGTTGAAAATGCATGAGAAGAACTATTCGGCTCATGATCTTGAGTTGGCAGCGGTCATCTTCGCCCTTAAGATTTGGTAGCACTATCTATATGGTGAGACCTTCAAGATCTATACGGACCATAAGAACCTAAAATATTTATTCTCTCATAAGGATCTGAACTTGAGGTAGCGATGATGGATGAAGTACATGAAGGACTATAACTGCTCCATTAATTACGATCCGGGTAAAGTATACGTTGTTGCAGATGCTCTAAGTTGAAAATCCTCAGGCATGTTAGCACATTTGAAAGCTTGGAAGGTGCTCAATGAGATTGCTCAGCTGGATGTGTGACTTGACAAAATTCGTGAAGGTGCATATCTAGTCAGTATGATGGTCAAACCTACCTTTGTTGATCGTATCAGAATCGAGCAGCCTCTAGATCCTGATGTTTTAAAGATTATGGGATAATTAGTCAAGGGCCCAAAACAGGACTTTTCCATGCACATTGATGGGACCCTCCTATTCGGAGATAGATTGTATGTTCCCAATATTACAACTTACAGAACGAGATTCTCGAGGAAGCACATAAATTTGGATATTCGGTACACCCAGGTAGCACGAAGATGTACTAAAATATTTGAAACTATTACTGGTAACTGAATATAAAGAGTGAGATTGTCAAATATGTCTCCAGACGCCTGTTATGCCAACAGGTGAAAGTTAAACACTAGAAGCAAGCCAGTCTTTTGCAACCCTTACCAATCCCCGAGTGGAAGTGGAAGAACATCTCCATGGATTTCATAGTTGAACTCCCGAGAACTTCAAGGAAGAATAATGCCATTTGGGTTATCTTAGATCGATTGACTAAGTCAGCATACTTCCTACCTTTCAAGAATACCGATAGTGGGGACAAACTTGCTAAGATGTATCTGAAGGAAATAGTCAAGCTTCACCTGTGATCATTGTTTCGGACAAAGATACGAAGTTCACTTCTGAGCATTGGAAGAAATTTCAGGAAGCAATGGGTACGATACTAGATTTCAGTACAGCCTTCCATCAACAACTGATGAGCAAACTGAAAGAGTTAATCAGATCGTAGAAGACATGCTTCTAGCTTGCATGTTAGATTTCTGAGGGAACTTGAATGACCACCTTCCTTTGATCGAGTTTTCCTTTAATAACTGTTATCAAGTGAGCATTGAGATGTCACCTTTTGAAGCTATTTACACCCGAATTTGTAGAACACCTTTTCGTTGGGACTAGGTTGGAAAAAGGAAAATGCTTGGGCTAGAACTCGTACAATCCACAACTAAGAATGTTAGAGTTATCTGACAAAAGTTGAAAAAAGCTCAGGACCGTCAGAAAGCCTATGCCAATAGTAGAAGATGCTTGATAAAATTTGAGATTAGAGACTTGGTTTTTATCCGTGTGTCACCAACTGAAGGAATCATGCATTTTAGAATGTGGGGAAAACTAAGTCCGAGATGCGTGGGACCCTTGGTAATCACAGATCGCATCGGTGAAGTGGCTTACCAAATTTTACTTCCGACACACTTTGCCGGTATACATAATGTGTTCTATGTGTCTATGTTATGCAAGTACTTGTTGGATCCATCTCACGTCCTTGATACTGAGCCAATTGAAGTCAAAGATGATCTGACCGTCATAAAGAAGCCTGTTCGTATCATTAACCGAAAGGAGAGACTCGTCAAGGGTAAATGATCGCTACTTATAGGTGTATCTAATTAAGTCTTAACCTATTGCAAGCGCACAATGGAAATTGTAGAGCTAGTATAGGATCGTTTCCATGAGGAAGTATTTATCTTATCTTTATTTATATTTCTATTTCAAAGTTTATATTTATCTTTTAAGGGCCTAAACTACTTGAGAAATATAAATAAAAGAATGATTTATTAATCTAAAGTGCATAAAATAAATCCTAATCCTCCTTCAGATTGAGATCGTATATCCCAATCTTCAACCATTGGATATTTATAAAAATAAACAATACCGTTACACCATATTACAGTTTTCTAGAATTTGGGCGTCAATCAAAAACTAAAATTCTTCAACACAGATTTAATCTAATCAATAATCTCCTAAAATCTGATCATCAATCAAATTCGAGAAAATTAGAGATGGAAAAGTAAAAACCAATACACTAATCTGTAAATTCCAACCTGAGTCGTCAATTAAAATTATATTTGAAGATGTTTACAAAGAAGTAAATAAAGCAAATAAAATCTAAACTAGAAAGCAAATAAATATATCTTTCACCCCTCAGTCGTAGTTGTCAATTGCTTCTGAGAAACTAAGTTATCTATACTAATCTTTAGCACCTAATAACAGTCGTCAATTGCTCTTAAGAAACCTCTAATATCTAATCTATTCTAACTCTTTTACACTACTAATCGAAAGAAAATCTAACTTCAGTCGTCAATTGATACTGAAATTCTTCGATAGTTTATTCCTATACCGGGCTCCCTTATTTATAGATCATAAGAAATCAGTTTAGAAAGACTTCTAATTCTAATAGAAGAAACTACTAAAATAAAAGTATCCTAATATAATTATAATTCCTAATTTTATTCTTCCTTGCTTTCAAATCTTAGATGTGCTTCCTGATTGTTCTTGGTAATAGTAGCAAAGATCTTCGAAATTTATCTTCATTAATCTTCTCAGATCCGTGATTCACCATACATTTAATTTTAGAGATCGTCTAATTCAGTGGATGGTGGTGATAGTCTTTACTCACGTGATCAGCAGTAGCAAATGTAGCAGAGGGAAAGCTTCTCTTTCGTACAATTGTAAATTATGATTTATCATTTTTCTAGAGCGTCGTAAATCACGATTTCTCATTTTCACACAACTTTCTTACTGGACGATTTTCTATAACGAACGATCACTTTTCTTATATCGCTTTTTCCTCCTTTATCACATTCTGAAGAATCGTCTTTTGAAGAATCATAAATTACGATTTCTTAGCTTTCACTTTCTTTCATCTTCAGCTTTAGCGCACAATCATAAATTACAATTTTTAGCCCTTTAGTATCGGCAAATCGTCTTCTTTTGCTCAATTGTCTTTTTACTGCTTTTTGAGTTTAATTTAACAAAGATTAACACTTTAGATCCATTTTACTATTTTTCCTTAATATCTACACATCGTTAACTTGTTAGTAGCAAATTAAGTCCTAGCATCACTAAGTTAAGGGTGATAAAATGATAAATTATGTGACTGGTCACACCCCTAAACTTACTTTTTGCTAGTCTCTAGCAAACAAGAAAATATAAAATATCTAAAACTATAAATTTAAATGCCACTTTCGTAAGGAGCATGATTAAATTTAGCAAATACAACAAGCCTTTAAATCCCTAGGTGATCCCTAGTGGAGGAGTTATAGTCTTCTGAAAGTTTTTAGTAAAGTTACCTACAAACTTCAAATATTTTTTTAGAGTTTTCAGAAATTTTCAAAATACTTTTCAGAAATTAATCATCATATGTTTGGTATGATTTTCAAAAATTCTAAATCTTTCACCTTTACTTTCCATCACAGTAATTATCCTTGATCAGAACTCAACAATTTCAATTTTATACAACATGGAGTGTGTGTATCAGTAAAAAGTTTATTCATCATAGATTTTTCTAAACTACAGATTTAGAAAATATTTTCATCCAAACTCTCACTATTGGCATACTCTCAAAAGGATATCAAAATTTTGGGTTCTCACATATGATATGTACATGATAAATTCAAAGGACAATAAGAAGGTAAATCTCATGGAATGGATAATCAATTCTGATCATATGACTTTTTCGTTCATTCATAGTATCTATTTCATACATCTCTACTAGACTCATACTTTTACAAATTGCAAATCACAAAGGTCTTTCCTTTGGTTTGTAATGAGGCTTTAGGTTAAAAGGGTTTCAAAGAAAGGTAGATAGGGTTCAAAAGTTTCTGAGAATTTAGTTCTTCCTTTTCTATCTTCTTTCCTTCTTTTCTATTTTAGTAAGTATCCAAAAAGTTGGATGACCTCTTCCCATTTTTCTTTTGTTTTCTTTTATTTTCTTGTGTAAATCCCATTTTCATAGAATCGTATTTTACGATTTCTTTTAAAATTTTTCTAAATCATCTTTTTTTTATTTTTCTCTTCTTTTCCCATATTTTTCTTGTATTTCTTCTCAGTTGTACCATTTTCTACAGATCCTTTATCTTTTCTTGCTCATACTCTTTTCACTCCCTCTTCTTCCCTTCTTTTACATTCTAAACTCTCAAAAATTATAAGGGTTAAAGGTAGAAAGCTTTGAGTAGCACATATGATTAAAGGTTTCACTATAAAATTTTGGACTTTTCCTGACCCCTTTCGGCGGGTTCTTAAGAAAGCCACCCTAAAAAACTTAGTTTTCGTGCACCTATTGAAAACTCAAAAGGGCGCCAACTAAAAACCACATCGTTTAGAAGACACTTTGTCTAGTTCATAAAAAAAAATGAAAAAAAAAAAGAAAAAAAAGGAAACTTTTCGTTTCCATCATTTTGAAACCCTTCATCTCCTCTCTTGCGTATAAACCCTTCGTCTCCTCTCTCACGTATAAAAAAAAGGAAGCTCTATTCTAACCCTAAATGAATGACAACATGTTCCTCGTGGCTGATTAAGGCGATCAAGGCTTGCTTCGTGGCTGATCCATAATCATCTCCTTCTTCGTTGATTTGTAAATCTCTGTTCTCTCTAATCATTTGTAGTTATGCTTTGTTTCATTTCTTTTGGTTTTTTATTTATTTAATCATCTTCTCTAATGGAGCTGTGATTCTTCTCCAGCCATAAACGAAGGTCGATATTCGTCGAATATCTCGATCCAGATTGACTATATGTGAAAAATCTCACTCCAGATTGACTATTTGTGAAAGATCTCGATCCAGATTGCTTTTGGTATCATCTTCTTCAGCGACAAAAGCAGATCTAAAAAGCCACAAAAGCCCCCCTCTATTTTTTTTTTTATGT
This sequence comes from Chloranthus sessilifolius, assembly GCA_021018995.1. Classification (NCBI taxonomy): domain Eukaryota; kingdom Viridiplantae; phylum Streptophyta; class Magnoliopsida; order Chloranthales; family Chloranthaceae; genus Chloranthus; species Chloranthus sessilifolius. The sequence goes on along the minus strand of CM037584.1, from coordinate 146,210,083 downwards.
TGACATCTTGTAGGATTTCGATAAGGTTTGGCCGATCTACGATTTGTCGTAAACGCGCGATTTTCGAAAGGTAATATTTTAAATTTTTTGATTTTTTATATACTAAGACTGCATTTCTATTTTTCTGTTGTTTGATTCAATTACTAAGTTTTTTTTTCTTAATTTGTGTATTTTTCAGATTGTGCAGGGGATTATTCCTGAGTCGGAGCCCCATTTGCCTTGCCTAGAAGCAATTCCAGGCTTTCATCCCCTGCGACTTGTTGTGGGCAGAGGTTGGTGGTACCTTTTTTTTCCAATTGAATTTCTTAATTGTTACTTGGTTTATTAGATGTTCCATTTTTTAGCATTTTTGCAAAAATATGAATTCAAGGATGCATTGTCAATGTGCTAGACTGGTTATTAGGTTCAACAGTTGAGAACTTAAAATTTTATGCTATCAATAATAGAAAGATATTTACGGATGGAGTATGCAGGAAAAAATGAATCTTTTTTGCATGTCAAATGGCATGTATATTGAACAATCGTAATCATTCAAGTTTTCTGCAGATCACTAGGTCTTATTCAATTTCTTTAGTGTTGTGTTCTACAAACTAAGGGCCCTTATTTGGTTTAGAAAAATTGTTGGCTTATTAGAAAAAAATTGTTGGCTTAAAGATAAAATCTAGTGTATTAGAAAAAAATTGTTGGCTTATTATTGGATTTTCTTTCATGAGTTAGATGGGTTGTTGGAAATATTGTTCTAAAGTAGCTTTTAGGATACTTTGGTTGTAATTCTACCTGTTTGAGTTAGAATATAGCTGTTGGAGTTTTTGTTGGATAGATGTTAGGGATGGCTATTATTAGTATGATGTGAGTCTATGTGGCATTGTAGATAGAGAATAATGAAGAAAACTAGATGAAATCTCCCTCTCTTATGTCATATCTCTCTTATTCAAAGGAGGATGCCCCCTTGAAGTGGCTAGCCAATCATGTAGTGCCTTATTCTTAGACTTCCTTGTTTTGGCTTCAATTTTTTCAAACTTTTTTCTTAAGATATAGTGTTAAGTGTTGAGTGGGAAAATAAGAACGTCACATATAGGTTTTAAATATATGGATAATGTTCAAATTAGAATGTGGATGTTTGCTGTAAGAAATTTCTTATAAGATTGAAATAAGATGTTGCGCTCGCTGTTTGTGTGTACATGTATTCTTGGTTTTTAGGATTGTGCATATCCAAATTTTGCTCAACAAAATTACAAATTCTAAAAAAAAATTCATGCTGTGATTGCAGATTAGTTGAGCTCTTGTGGCAACTTTCCCTACATGCTTTACGAGAGGTCCATAGATGAATGTTTCTGGCTGATGTTACCTCTAACCCACTGGCTGATCCATTGGCAGAAGTGTCATATATGCATGCAGCTAGCCTACTTCCCGTGACAAAGGTACTATACTACTACGGATAATTGGAACTCTTGTTACACAGTTATTAGTTTTCAGACCGTATCAGCATGTGTTATCAATGAATCTTGGTATTGGCATTTGGTGACTAATCTCTATCAGTTAATAGAGGATATGCATACTCATAGTGGTTAATCACTATGTGTTGTATGAGACAAACTTGTATCAGATGATGCTAGTGCAATGCATATTATCTCAGTTTGTGAGCCAAATGATATGGGCTTTGATATTGAGATTTTAATCCTTTTCTTTTATGTGTATATTGGGATATATGTATTGTATATGTGTTATAGTGGTGTGTTAGTCTTTGTATTGGATGTGTGTGAGCGGTATGGGTAGTTTTGTCTGTCAATTTTAATATAAAAGCTAGTGGGGCATCCTACACTAACTAGGTCATTTTGCTCGCTGTCTCTGTCTCTCCCTCTCTCTCCTAAACTCATCTTCTTCATCTAACCTAACCCTAACCCTAACTTTCTTACCCTAATCATTTCACCAAATTCAAGTTGGTATTAAAGCTAGAATTCTGGATGCAATCAGTTGTTGATCTCACCATGAGCCTATTGATGTCAACACAACATCATGCTAACATAAGCCAGATTGAATCATTGAACTCGATTGACCAAAATCAGGATATAACTTGATCAGAATTTCATTCCATGCAACTTTTGTGAAGGTCCCTTTCTAGTTTGATTTCCCTATCTTTAGTTTCGAAGGGTGTTTTGTGTTGAAAACCCATTTCACAGTTTTTGGTGCTATTGTCCTCTGGTAACTGAGGAACTCGTTCAACTTCTACCAAATTAGATTGGTTTTGGTTGCTCGACCTGCCTGTGAGTCTCATACAGGTCCATGAAGGCATCTAAGAGATTTGTAACTTTTCATATTTTCCCTTTTTTTATCGGTCATGTTTTCCCTATTTCATGTGCTCCTCCCACTTGATCCACCACGGATCTGTTTATGAGCCTTTGTCTGCTGCTTTGAGCTAAGATATTGGTCCGATTCAATTACTTCTACAATCCTATGAGATGCTTCACAGAGTTGTGATTATAGTGGGTGTTTGAAGGTTGTTCTTTTGATAATTGAGTGCCTCAGCTAGTAACATCCCCAAAAATTTGGGCTTAGAATAGTGCCCTCGAGATACGTGCTCGACTAGTCATAAGTTTGACTAAGTGAAAGTCAACTTAATAACTTAGGCTAGACTAGGTTTGAGGTGAAAAGTACACCTAGGTGTGTGGTGTGGGTCTTGTTATAAGGTCACCTACACCTATTATAGGTGTGTGTGCTTTACACCAAAGAAGTGGAATGGGTTAAATAGGTATTAGTTAAAGAGAAGTTGTTTCTCTTTGATTTTGGTGGTTAGGAATTTATGAAGAGAGAGAGTGAGGAAGGGAGAAGGAGTAAATGCTAAGGATTTTGTGTGGAATTTCGGATTTGAAGCCATACGTGGGCGATTAATCTCGAAGGTAGCATGTATGAATTCGTTGGAGTCAAAGCTAAGAACCCTAGCTTTCGATCCAAGTCATTGAATCATCTATACTTTGGATTTAAGGTAAGATTTCATTGATTTAGGTTATGTGTCATATTGTGCATGAATTCGTTGAATAAATGGTGAATTAGAGAAATAGAAAAAAAAAAAAAAAAAAAAAAAAAATTGAAAGAAAAGAAAGCTTAATGAACAGCCTGAAGAGGGCTGTTTTATGACAAAATCGATTAATTGAATTAAGAATCAATTAATCAATTTTTGTCAGAAAGCAAATATGAAGACTGTAGCATGAAACCAATTAATCGAAATTGATTCGATTAATCAATTTTTGGTTTTTGATTAATTGATTTGGAATCGATTACTCAACTGGGTACTTCCAGTGGCTGGAAAAGTCTGAGTTTTGGAAAATCGATTAATCGATTTTGGGATCGATTAATCGATTTTGGAATTTCGATGAATCAAATTTGGAAATTTGATTAATCGATAATGAGATCGATTAATTGATTTTGATAGTTTAGTGTGGGTTCTATTTTTTATCGTGGAGTTCTGGGAGGGCCTTGTACCCTTCTTTCTTGCATCGTTCTTGATGCTTTGTATATGACATGAAGTACTATAGGTTGAGCACTTGAAATTTGAGCATGGGGATCTATCTTGGACCTTGATGCTTGGGGTTGAAGGACATGAGGTAGGGAATATTCTGAATATGTAACCTTGATTGCAAAATCATGTATATAGTAATGTGATATGTACACGCGTGTGTCAAGAGCATAGTTATTTACTTGTTAATCGAAATTGAACTAAAGCATGTGAATTAAAGAGGTGTGTGTGCGTGTGTGTACACTAAGTAAGAAACCAGTAAGCGTATAAGTGCATGATATCCTAGGGATGCATATGAGATGTGAGCATCTAGGTGATGCATATGAGTATGTGACATCCCAGGGATATATAGTCAAATGAGAAACTATGTGAATGAGCCTTGAACAAACTTTGAATATTATAATTAGCATAATTACACGGTGATAAACTATATGTATTTTACACAATTGATTTGAGGTTCGAAGAATACCCCAGTGACACGGCAGTATATCCATGACTGACTCGGCAGAATATCCGTGACCGGTACGGTGGCCAATCCATACACCAATAGGACATCCCAGGGATGTATATGAGTTATGTGCCCCGTCGCCTATGAGAAAGGAACTTGGGTTATGTTACATTGAAATATAGTTCAATTAGACGACGATGGTGGGTATTCCATCGGGGCTCGATGCTATATTGCTCGAGGATTATTTAAGTTATTTGATTTAAGTTTCAAGACAGATCTTTTGGCCTATGAGAATAAAATTGAAGCCAAGTTAACTCATATAAAGTAACTGATGCATTCAGTTCATGCTTTCAGTAACTTAAACTATTTTCCAGCTATCTTTTATTGATAAATCATGTTTCTAATATCATGGAATATATGTGAGTAAGATAGACTTATATGTTCATTCAGTTGATTTCCTATTGAGCTATGATGTAGTTCACTCCTTCGACTATACGTCACAGATCCAATGGTAGCTGCTGCTGCTGCTTCTAGAGACGTTGATCTGGAGGATTCTGATTACGTGCTTGGAAAGGAGTCAAAGCCCCCTCCTGAGGAGTTCTTCTAGAGGACCCTCTAGGTACTTTAATTATTTTGTGAGAGAAATTGTATGGCTTGGTATGTCCAGCCTTTTATATAAGACAATGTAATTTTAGTGAGGCATTCTTTTGGTGAACCATCTGGGGTGACGGTTGTTTAGTCACCGATGGTTCGGATTGGTTCTTTTGCTCATGCAGTGGCATGAGATCAGAACTGTCTTTTGAGCTTCATGTTTTGACTTTACCTTATAAAACTAGAGATTTAGTTCAATATTAGTTCTTATGTACTTGATTTGCTTTACAGTTCCTTGGATATATCAAATGTTTCATGCATGTATATGGGGCACAACCTAGAGGGTCATGCCGATGGCATGGGTTTTGAGGTGCCAAAATTCGGGCTGTCACAATTGGTATTAAAGCCAAGTTTCAATCTTGAGACCTGTGGGTTATGGGCCCACAGGTCCCAAGATATAGTAACAATAAAGGTTCTTCTATACATAAAGACTAAATAAAACAGGCCCCCAAGAAAACCACCAGTGATGGCCGACCATCACCTAAACAGTGGCCTCAAAAACATACATACAGAATAAATCTTAATACAATTATAGATTCTTAGACATACCAAGTCCATAATCCAAAAGACCTCAAAACATCCATTATACAAACCCAAAACATACCCATGTCCAAACCTCACCTAAGGTAAAATTCCCCAAACGGGAGATCCCAAGCCTTTTTCCGCAGTCGGATCCCGATCTACACCTATACCTATAACGTATAGTCGAGGGATGAGCTACATCTTAGCTCAATAGGAAAATAACTGAACATGTAAAGCTATCTTACTCACACATATTTCATGACATAAGTGAAGTAGAGTTTATGAAGCTCGCTCGCTTTGCTCCTGATTACGTGGTTACTGACTTGATGAAAGCCAAGAGGCTTCAATGTGGCTTGAAGCTGGATATTAGGGGGAGAGTGGTGGCCTTTGAGCTGAAGACCTAGGGAGAGGTTATGAGCAAGGCTCTGGTGATCGAGGAAGATAACGAGGATCGATACCAGAGAAGATACCAGCAAGGAAAGTGTGGAGGTTGGAAAAAACCGATTAATCGAATTAGGATCAATTAATCGATTTTAAAATTTTGATTAATCGATATTGGGATGAATTTGTGACCAAATTTAATAAACAATATTTCCCTGAAGTCGTGCGTAACCAGATGGAAGTTGTTTGAAGATCTTTCATTATATGATGCAAACATCGAGGTACAAGCCTCAGGGGCTTTTTTGGCCAACATCACAGTGAGACCGACGATCTTTGAGCATATTCACGAGCTACAAATGAAAGACCCGGAGTTAACCAAAATTCGACAAGATGTGATTGAGGGCACCAAACCAAAATTTTCTGTGAAAGAAGATTGTTCCTTACTATTCAAGGGACGCCTTTGTATTCCAATTGCTGCCAATCTGTAGTAAATTATTTTAGATGAGGCACACAAATCGAGATATACAATCCACCCCGGTAGCACCAAAATGTATCAGGACTTGAGGAAGAGTTACTAGTGGAGAGGTCTGAAACAAGATTAGCTAACTACGTGTCAAGGTGTTTGACATGTCAGTATGTGAAAGTAGATCACAGCCACCCTGTTGGATTGTTGCAACCTCTACCTATACCAGAGTGGAAGTGGGAATCAATCTCCATGGATTTTATTGTAGGGTTATCGCGTACAGCAAAGAGATACAATGCTATTTGGGTAATCGTTGATCGACTGACCAAGTCAACTCACTTCTTACCCTACAACATGATGTACATGGTAGGAAGACATGCAGAGTTGTATATGAGAGAGATTATACATTTGCACGGGATTCCCAGCAACATCATCTCTAATCGTGACCTGTTGTATACTTTAAATTTTTGAAAAAAAATTTAGGAAGGCATGGGTACGCGATTGGACTTTAGTTCGGCATTCCATTCGCAGACCGATGGGCAAACAGAGCGGGTAAATCAGGTGATAAAAGACATGCTCAGAGCGTATATGCTAGAATTACAAGGATCATGGGATCAACATCTACTATTGATCAAATTTTCATACAACAATAGGTTTCAAGCGAGCATTGGAATGGCACCTTATGAAGCTCTCTATGAAAGCGATGTAGATCTCCTATTAATTGGGAAGAGACCAACGAAAAGTTTGTATTGGGGCCAGAGTTACTTGAAGATAACGTCATTATTGTTCGTATGATAAGAGAGCGACTTAAATCGGCTCAGAGTAGACAGAAGAGCTATGTCGATATCAAAAGAATGAGTGTGGACTATGTCATTAGCGATCATGTGTTCGTAAAGGTATCGCCCATGAAAGGCATCATGAGCTTTGGGAAGAGGGGAAAGCTGAGTCCCCGTTGTCTTGGACCCTTTGAGGTTTTGGGTTGAGTTGGCGAGGTCGCTTATCGCATTAGATTACCTCCATTGTTTGATTGGATACATAACATGTTTCATGTATCCATGCTCCGAAAGTATGTAAATGACCCTGCACATATCTTGGGAGGTCAGCCGATCGAAATGCACGAAGACATGACCGTGATAGAAGAAGCGGCCCAAATATTGGATAGAAAAGAGCAAGTTTTATGCACGAAGGTGATTCCTTTAATGCTTGTCAGGTGGAAGAATCATCCGGTCGAATAAGCTACTTGGGAACGCAAGGTGGATGTGATGGAACAGTAACCGAACTTGTTTGAGGAGAGCTGAGAGCATATTTATATCATTGCATGTATTTTTGTAAACTTGACATGTCTATGTAAGCGCAAGTCCGCATGTATACATTAACCTTATCAAGGGAATGAAGAGGACGATATTATTTATAAATTGATCTTTTATGAAGTCCGACATAGTCATCAAGAATGTGTATATAGCGTGAAATAAATGAATGCCACATTATAGGTTTGTGGTGTAGTAATACGTAGCAAGAAGCAAAAGAAAAGTTAAAAAGTGAATAACTTAAAATCCATAGGGAATCTGACAAAAAGAAAGAAGCTAATGAAGAAAAATCAAAAATACAAATTTTTGCAGTTTCTGTCAAAATCGATTAATCGATTTTGATTTTTTCAATTAATCGAAAATGGTTCGATTGAACGACTAGCTCACATCAGTGAGCTGAGGAACCTAGAAAAAAGTTTTGAAGTTAAATTTGACTAATCGAAGCAAATTCGATTAATCGATTTTGAAAATCGACTAATCGATTTTTGAAACTGATTAATCGATTTCGGGTAGCTGAGTTAGTATAGTGAGAACCAATTTATCGATTTTAAAAATTGATTAATCGATTTTTTCCTATAAGTAACAGTTTTGGGGAATTTTCTCCCCATTCGAATTTCAAACTATTTTTTTTCTTTTGGGCGCCTTTTTCTTCTCCCTTTGGCTAGCGACACCTATGAGGATTTGGGGGCTTCGGGATCGAAATCGAATCAAGAACCCTAGCCATTGGATCGTTTATGCACAGTAAGCCCTAAATCTCACAAATTTCCTTGTAATTGGAGTAAATTAAAGCCCTAGGTTTCAAATTTTCACCTTAAAATCTTAGAACACCGCCTAAAAGCCGGCTAGCTTCGAAGCAAGCGGCTTTTAAAATACCTGTACGGCATAAGAATGTTGCGCCACCACCACCATCACTTTCACTTTCGCTTTCACTTTCTCTTCGTCATCATATTCGACGGAGGCGTCATCGCACCAATCGTCACCACCACCACCTCAACCCGGCCAATTACCGCAAACCTAATGAGTGGTGGGCCGCGAAAGACTTTGAGAATGAATATATTATAAATGAAGCTCTCTTTGAGGATCCCGAGGTTGAGGGCGAGACGAAATGGGCTCGAAAATACCTCATTGATGGGGGCCTCGGTAATCTCTTGAAGCCCTTGCATGATTATTATTACCCTAGGCTAGCTAGGTTATTTTATCAGCATTTGAAAGAGGGTAGGGAATCTGGCACCATTACGACCAAAATCGATGGTCGTAAGTATCTTTTTAGCCTGTGCCACATTCATGAATCTTTGGAATGTTTTCCTGTATATGTACCCAAGACCAACCTTTTACCCCTATTTGAACAGCCCATAAATTTTGAAGAAAGTAGAACTGAAACGACCAAGGGAAATAAAGGGTCCAGAAAATCCATTAGGAGGGTTGACTTACCCCCTCATACGTGGATGCTCGACACCATAATTAAGTGCATCCTCTACCCTATGTACCATGACACTGAAAGGGTAGAGGAGGTGCAATAGGCGTTGTACGCGGCATACCGAGGCCGTTGGTTCGACGCTACTAAACTGGTGTTAGAGGGCATGATTTATATCAAAGGTAAGATGATGAAGGGACCCTTAAGACTGAAGGAGCGTATGCCTTATGCTCATCTTATTTCTAGCATGATTGAGTGCTACTCTGCTGCCATAGAATATGTTATTCCTTCGACCAAGCCGAGGGCTACAAATCATGTCAAAACTTATTCCATCATTTCATGGAGCTGAAGCTACAATCTTTTGAAGAAAGTGCTACCACTGGAGGGACCAACACCTGCCCAAGCTGATGATGCTCTACCACAGCAGGATCACCCAGCAGCAGGGGAGCAGCCTCTTGCACCACCTCCTACTCCTACGTAGTCTGCTCATGCTACTCCTATGCAATCTCACAGGAGATGGGCATCTCAGGCCCCACCACCTGGTACTATAGATGGCATTCTCGCCCTCATGGCGGAGAACAACTGCCAGATGCTGGCGCACCATTGGCATATAGAGGAGAGCAACACCTGGATGAACCGCCGGCTTGATTTTCATGAGGCGCTACTATACTAGACCATGCAATATATGTATCCCAGCAATTACCATTAGCGCATAGCTTCAGCGCAGGCATGGACTCCTGACGCATCAGGTTCTGGTACACGCGAGCACGTTGGGGTGGACCAGCCAGGAGATGGGACTGCCTGATTGCTAGCGTTTGATGTTTCTTTTTGGGTTGTAATTATTTTGTCCATTTTCGAAACATGTGAATGTGTCTTTTTGGAGAATATAAATGGTAGTTTCTAAAACTGTGCAACCGTGGGATTTGTGACGATCCCATCGCGGCGATGCGCTCTCTAACGAAAAATATAGAGTCGCCACCCGGAGCTTTTAGTGTCCCAGGATACCTATATTATTTTTATAAGCATCGAAGTGCCACAAATATGACTCTGAATTCGGTCCACACCAAAGGCTCTTGGGTATGGGATTCGGTTATCAATCGGGAAGGTGTTAGGCACCCGATCAACCCGCTTAACACGGTCTCTACTAATGGCCAACACAAAAATAAAATAAAAGGGAAGAAAATGGCTACCTCTTGCCCAAATGGGCCTTAAATCCTATTTGTGCCCCTTCGTTCCAACAGAAAATTTGGCGACGTAACGACACAAATGGGAGGATGGAAAGAGCTAAACAGGAGATAGGAGAAGAAAGGGGAGAGCCGGAGCCCTCAGGCTCTTATAGCACCGTGGAGGAGCTTTGCGTTGGCTTACTTTGATGAGCTTTTGAAGGCTTGAATGGTAGAGAATGGGGTTCTAACTCCTAAGGCTTAAAGCTAAGAGGTAGAGTGAGGGGTCTAGGGGGGAGCACACACCTAGACTAAGGGTTTTGGAGGCAATAATAAGCTTTAAATGAGGTTGGGAGATTTTGGAATTTATGTGAATATGGTGCACAAAAGGGAGCAAGAACTTCTCACTTTGAGTTCTTTCTCTCTTAAGTAAATTTCTCAACCTTTAATCTAAGGGCGGGGGGGCTCTATTTATAGGAAATGGGTGGATTAGGAGGCTACCTAGATGGTAATTGGGTTTAGCAATTAGGTAATCTTTAATCTAAGGTTTCCTAGGATTTTAAGAGCTTGAAAAGGTGTGAAGGTGGTTTTAATGGTGGATGATAAGGTGGGGCATTAAGTCAGTTAAGGGATTACACATAGGGTGCAAAGGGGTGCAGCAGAACTAACAAAACACACCCCAAAGACCTAGGTGGTCAACAAGTCAAACCCACTCACGAATTTCGGAGCAAAAACCCAAGGTCACTGTTCATATGCCTGGCACAACTATTATTTGTGCCCGGCAAATGTACAGTAAAATAGTTCTGTACAGTAGCCTGGAAGTTGGCTTTGCGAGGGGTGGGGTCCACTTTAATACGGGCGCAACTATTAGTTGCACCAGGCTTAAATCCTGGGAAATTGGCTTAGTTGTGCCAGGCTAAATTGTAACTGACGTAACTATTAATTGTGCAAAGACATTTCTGGGGAGAAATGGCCTGGCACAACTATTAGTTGCGCCAAATCCCTAGGGGACCAATCAAAATTACACTTTTGCCCTCCGGGTTCAGACCGCCATATCTTTTGATGTACAACTTCGATTGGGGCAATTCTTAGACCGTTGAAAAGCTGATGACTTCTACTTTTCAATGGTATAAGATTTTATCATAGTAAAAGGCCATAGCTGGTCTTGGTGCACCACTCCTCACCCAAGGCTCAGAAGGGTCTGGTCTAAGTTTGGAACAGGTTTTAAGGGTTAGTACTGGTTTCTAAGGGATCTAGGATAGTTGGGGTAATTCCTAAGGGTTCCATTTATGCCATCAAAAGCTCAGAAATGCGCCTCTCTCGAAATATGTTTCGATCAAGCCTTGGGCCAAATTTGGGTGTCTACAAAAACCAGTGGAAAATCTATTGTACCGAGCTATGTGACATGGTTGCCATTTATTTTTGGATCAAATGGTACAAAATTTGGTTGTTGCTTTATCATGTTATTTATGGTTAGAAATATCCAAATAGTTAAATTTCTTTTGATGCAGGATGTGTTGTGGATGCTAAGAAATATATAAATGGTTTGCATTTTCTGTAGGATGTCTAGTGATTGTGGTTATATATGTCGTTGTGGATAAATTTGTGTGGGTCTTCCATGAAGGGGAAGCCCTTGGGTGCATTTTCGAGGACAAAAATTTTCAAGGTGGGGAGAATGTAACGTCCCCAAAAATTTAGGCTAAGAATAGAGTCCTCGGGATACGTATCCGACTGGTCGTAAGTTTGACCTAGTGAAAATCAACTTAATAACTTAGGCTAGACTAAGCTTGAGGTGAAAAGTACACCAGGTGTGTGGTGGGGGTCTTGTTATAAGGCCGCATACACCTGTTATAGGTGTGTGTGCTTTGCACCAAAGAAGTGGAATGGGTTAAATAGGTATTAGTTAAAGAGAAGTTATTTCTCTTTAATTTTGGTGGTTAGGAATTTATGAAGAGAGAGAGAGTGTGTGTGAGGAAGGGAGAAGGAGTAAATGCTAAGGATTTGGTGTGGGATTTCAGATTTGAAGCCATACGTGGGCGGTTAATCTCGAAGGTAATGCGTGTGAATTCGCTAGACTCGAATTTACCCTCATTTTGATCCAAGCCATTAAATCATCTATACTTTAGATTTAAGGTAAGATTCATTGATTTAGGTTGTGTGTGATATTGTGCATGAGTTCATTGAATAAATGGTGAATTAGAGAAATAGAAAAAAAAAAAGAAACATTAAAAGAAAAGAAAGCTTAATGAACAGCCAGAAGAGGGTTGTTTTCTAATAAAATTGATTATTCGAATTAAGAATCGATTAATCGATTTTTGTCAAAAAGCAAATCTGAAGACTGAAGCATGAAACCAATTAATCAAAATTGATTCGATTAATTAATTTTTGGTTTTTCGATTAATCGATTTGGAATCGATTACTCAACTAGGTACTTCCAGTGGCTGGAAAAGTTTGAGTTTTGGAAAACCAATTAATCGATTTTGGGATCGATTAATTGATTTTGGAATTTCGATTAATCGATATTGGGATCGATTAATCGATTTTGACAGTTTAGTGTGGGTTCTATTTTTGACCGTGAAGTTCTGAGAGGGCCTTGTACCCTTCTTTCTTGCATCGTTCTTGATGTTTTGTATATGATATGATGTACTTTAGGTTGAGCACTTAGAATTTGAGCATGGGGAGCTACATTGGACCTTGATTCTTGGGGTTGAAGCACGTGAGGTAGGGAATACTCTGAACATGTTCCCTTTAATATGAAATCATGTATGTAGTGATGTGATATGTACACGCGTGTGTTAAGAGCATAGTTATTTGCTTGTTAATCGAAATTGAACTAAAGCATGTGAATTAAAGAGGTGTGTGTGCGTGTGTGTACACTAAGAAACCAGTAAACGTATAAGCGCATGACATCCCAGGGATGTATATGAGATATAAGCATCTAGGTGATGCATATAAGTATGTGACATCCCAGGGATGTATAGTCAAATGAGAAACTATGTGAATGAGCCTTGAACAAACTTTAAATATTATAATTAGCACAATTACACGGTGATAAACTATATGTATTTCGCACAATTGATTTGAGGTTCATAGAATACCCCACTGACACAGCGGTATACCCTTGACTAACTCGATAGAATATCCGTGACCGGTACGGCGGCCAATCCGTACACCAGTAGGACATCTCAGGGATGTATATGAGTTATGTGCCCCGTCGCCTATGAGAAAGGGACTTGGGTTATGTTACATTGACATATAGTTCAATTGGACAAAGATGGTGGGTATTCCATCGGGACTCAATGCTATATTGCTCGAGGATTATTTAAGTTATTTGATTTAAGTTTCAAGACAGATCTTCTAGCCTATGAGAATAAAATTGAAAACAAGTTAACACATGTAGAGTAACAGATGCAATCAGTTCATGCTTTCAGTAACTTAAACTATTTTTCAGCTATCTTTTATTGATAAATCATATTTCTAATGTCATGGAATATATGTGAGTAAGATAGACTTATATGTTCATTTAGTTGATTCTCTATTGAGCTATGATGTAGCTCACTCTTTCAACTATATGTCATAGGTCCAGTGTTAGCTGCTGCTGCTACTTTGGGAGACATTGATCCGGAGGATTCTGATTATGTGCCCAGGGAGGAGTCAGAGCCCCCTCCTGAGGAGTTCTTCTAGAGGACCCTCTGCGTACTTTGATTATTTTGTGAGAGAAATTATACGGTTTAGTATGTCCAGCCTTTTATATAAGACAATATAATTTTAGTGAGACATTCTTTTGGCGAACCATCTGGGGTGACGGTTATTTCGTCACCGATGGTTCAGGTTGGTTCTTTTGCTCATGCAATGGCATGAGATCAGAACTGTCTTTTGAGCTTCATGTTTTGACTTTACCTTATAGAACTAGAGATTTAGTTTAGTATTAGTTCTTATGTACTTGATTTGCTTTATAGTTGCTTGGATATACCTAATGTTTTGTGCATGTATATGGGGCACGGTCTCGAGGGTCATGCCGATGGCACGGGTTTCGAGGTGTCAAAATTTGGGCTGTCACACAGCTACTCGTGCGATTAAAATTATTGCTAAAAATTATGATGTTTGCTGCTGGAAATTACTACTAAATTGTAGCTCACTTTTTTTTAGATTGCTGCTTACCCTTCACATATATATAATTCAACTACTTTTTTGAGGATTGCTGTTGGAAATTGCGATGAAAATAGTTGTCTATGCTTGAGGCTTATAAATGTTTGGACTATTTCATTGTGTCTGTTGTCTTGATCTTTGGGGATGTCTTTCCCACATTATTAATTGATTAGTGGAGGTATTTTCCACTATATGGGTTGTTGGACCTTTCTTGTGTTGAAATTGGTGTTTGAATTATCTATGTGAAGCTGCATTATCGTGTGCTTAATATTGTTGATTACGAAGATGAGTTCCAAATTGAAGGAGGAAGTGTGTTCTCTGCATTTCAAGCTTGCTAGTTTTAAGGGGAGCCTTCTCGTCTCTCAAGTTGCCTTTTCTTCTTGGCCACCGTGTGTCTGAGTCCTAAAGTATCTTGTTTAGATAATTTACTAATAAACTCAAGATAGCCTTTGATGGCTAATTCATCCCATGGTGTCGGGAGTTTATGATAAAATTGTTCTAACCATGATATACTAATTGAGGGTTCCAATTGATAATAATATGTTTTAAAAGTGTTGCAATACTCTTGAAATTGGAAAATATTACATAATTCTATTTTTGATAAAAATATATATCGCGTCATCTTGTAGGTTTTGTTCACCTGTATAACCACAAAGATATTGTTTAATGATTATTGTAAAGTGTTTTAAGATATCATCAAGATTATTAAAGCTTCCTAATAATGATGGTTTTTGCATTTTACCATCATTGGATTTTTCTCATTGTTTTAACCATTGCAAAATATCACCTTGAAGTGTTGCTACAATATAGTCAAGAAATCTTTCTTTGGACCAAACTACTTTTTTGTTTGTAATTACTATGGACATGGATTGTGCCCAATCATCAATTACATTTTCTTGATCTTTAAAAGGAACATTGGTTAAATCTAGATATGTACCACCTTGAGCTACGCTTTATTTGTTCAAATCGTCTCTTCTATTATTTGTAGGAATTGGAATTTCCTCATCTTTTACTCCTGATGAAGAACTGTCATTATTCATATGAATGGTTCTTTAGCTTTTCTCTTTCTAGGAGTCAGAGGAGTTTGTGACTCACTAAGATCTGAACAAGCATCTGAGTGATCAGGAGTGATATTCATTGTATCTATTTCTGATTCTTCATTTAATTCCTGGTTTTAGAAGTATGTTAAAAGAGGTTCATATTTTAAAGAAACTTTTTGATTTGAGAAATGATATTATTTCTATCTTCAACTGGAAGGGTTTCATCCAGATATAAATGTTGCCAATACTCATGATTTCTTTTATATTCAAGTATTCTTGATAATTATATTCAATATTTTCTTATAAAACACAGATGTCATCGGTATTGATTTCATCAATTCCATCAGTTCCGTAGAATAATCGAGTGTTCGAATATTTATTTTTTTATCTTTCTAAATCTAACTGCTCTAATTTGGTTATTATATTTTCTATTTTTGATTTGGTTTCTTCTTTTAAATCCAAATCGATTAATTTGCCTAAGGCCAAAATATTCTCTTTGTTTATCATTACTTCGTTGTGAATAGCATATAGTTGTATTTCCATATCGTCTTGTTTCTTATATATTTTCTTTTATATTTTCTTTAACCAAGTACCTGTTATATCTAATAGGTTATTTATACAACCACTTATTATATGCATATTATTTTCAGATTTTTTATCTATGTGGAATATATGTCTATAATCTTCTTGGTTTTTATTTATCCAAAAACTTATACAATCAATAGGTATTTCTAAATTTTTACTAGATGTTTCCGCCATTTTATTTGATACAGGTACCTAAAATCGCTTAACATATGGTTGGTACCTAAACCATTCCCAAATAGATAAAAAAGCTTTTACAGCTACCAAAGTCTTTGAAGGGATATGGGCTTTACCAGACAATAAGTATATGGGTTTTATATCAAATAATTTGACCGAAATATTTTGTAAAAATCATAAATACTCTTTCTTTTTTTCATAGACTGATTTGATTCCAAAGGATATTAATATAGATAAACAACATTATAATACAAACATGAATAATAAAAAACATAACAGCAGATATATTAAACGTAAGAACATATATAGGTTTCATTATATTACATACTTACAATGCCTGTTGTGACCAACGCAAATGCCAACGCTAATACCAAACACTGACACTCTAACTTGGCTTTGATACCATTTACAAATGACTGCGGATTACTAACACTCGATGTCTTAACAAGGATGAGACCATTCCTTCTTATAGCCTACCAGCGAATCTCTTTTTAATAATAGTACTACTTTTTCAAATACTATAGACAAAATAGATTGAATCTCTTTTTCAAAAGTGGATTCCTTTTTCAAAAGAAGATATCTACTTTAGCTAAAGTAAAGAAATGATTCGATATGTTTATTCGTTAGTGTTGACGTTAAAGTGTAGCAAAGTGTCCTGGATGAGCTGGAGTCGTCCTTGCTACTGGTAGTGGCGGTGTCCACTATGCTTTCATGCGATTTTCTAAATTATGGTAGAAAACTAAATCTTCTGAGGTTGGGCTATGCAGATCATAGCTATCTTGCATCTCATCTTCTTCGAGCATTGTTGTTTCAATTTCAAGATTTTTCGGGAGGTCGAGGTCTTTTCGAGAATCGAACTTCAAAAGTAATAAAGTTGCTTCAACTTTTTGTTCTTTAGTCCTCATATATTCAATGGATAGATTTGTCGAGAAAATTCTTTGACCATCAGATATATTAAATTAATTTTCAATAGCACGGATTTGCCTTGCCATTGATAAAAATGCTTTTAACGATCGAATCCAATAGGATTTTGGATAGATGGACATGATGCTGGCTTTTGCCATGGGGTCTTCAACTTCATCGAACTCGTTGTCTTTAGTTTTATCTAAAAACCAGATTTGATACAGTTGATAGAAATTTTCTTTCAATCTCCATCCTATAGTGCTTGTTATCCAAAACGTATAGTAGACAGTGCGGTTCAGGTTCTTTGTGAGATGATAGACCATTATTTTGATCATCATAGGGAATTTATTAATGGGATAATCGAGAAAGATTAGTTTTTTTACTAATCCCCAATCCAGACATTCTTCCAGATTATATATAGGATTTTCAGTGTAGACTGATAATTTTGGAAGAAAATCTTCATAACACTGAGCTATGTTATAATTATCCTTTAAGATTTGTTTAATCTTAATCTCTTGATCTTCAATTTGTGCTATCAGAGGTTTACTGATATCACATGACAGAATATGTTTTATTTTTTTAAACAAATAAATTCTTTTTAATTTATGAAAAATTGGGTCCGGATAATTGGAATCCATAAGGTCTGCTAGTGCTAGAAAATGATTGATTTTTTCAAGAGAAATTTTCTGAAAACGTTTCCGTGGCAGCCCGGATTTCGGCACCCTAAAACCCGTGCCATCAGCATGATCCTCCAAACCGTGCCCCAAAACTATGCACGGAACATTGGTATAACAAGCAATGATAAATAAATAAAGTAAGTAATTACATAAGTCAAAAAGTAACATGCCCATCTGGCACCAACAAAAGACAGTTCTACCTTCATGCCACTGCATGAACAGAGAACCGATCCGAACCATCGGTGATAAACTGATCACCCCAAATGGTTCGCCCAAAAGAATTATCCATCTAATTACATTGTTTGACAAAATAAAGGCTTGACATACCAAGCCGTACAATCCGCTCACAAAAACTCTCTCTCAAAGTACTCAGTGGAGTCTCCTAGAAGAAATCCTCGGGAGGAGGCTCCAACTCGTCTCCAGGCACGTAATCCAAATCACCCAAATCTACGCCTCTCGAAGCCTCAGCTGCTGCTAACAAAGGACTTGCGACGTATAGTCTAAAGGGGTGAGCTACATCCTAGCTCAGTAAGGAACAAACACAATGAACATATAAATCAACACTCACATATATTCTATGATATTCTAAGCATGATGAGTCTATGCATTTGCTAGAAAAACAGTTTAAAAATTGATGATTTACATTCAAGTTTACTCGTAATTAGCATGTCTTACTTTACTGTTGATTTATCATGAATGATACTGAACAGGCCTAAAGCAAAACTTAAATCTTCAACTTAAGTAATCCTCGAGCAATATAGCATCGAGCCCCGATGAGATACCCTTCATCGTCGTCTAAATAGACAGTTGTTAAAATGTATTCCTTGGAAATACGACCCAAGCCCCTTTCTCACTAGGCGGCGGGGTTAAAACTCATTTCAACATCCCTGAGATGTGCTTACTGTGTACGGATAGACCTCCACACTAGTGTACGGATTGGCCGCCGTACCGGTCACGGATATCCTACCGTGTCAGTCGTGGGTATCCCGCCACGTCAGTGGGGTATCCTAAACAAACCTCAAATAATAAAAATAACATGTGCTTTACATATAATTGTTCTCCGTGTAAAGTGCTATCTTATATCAATTAGGCCTCAACAGTAATTATTCAATCACATATACATCCCTGGGATGTATAACTTACTCGCATCCACTGATGCCTTTATTACTTTCTCATCCCCTGGGGATGTCTCATTCTCATTAGATTACTTGATCTTAGTTATTCACATCACACAGATGCCTTTATCACATTCTTGGTGTCACACACACCCATTTTCACAAAGCTTTTCATAGTTAAAACATTTTCAATTCTGATAAACATATCACTACATACATGCTCTTGCAATTAAAGTACATGTTCAAGGTGTTCCCTACCTCAATTCTCTGAAGGTCCAAGCATCAAGGTCCCACGCGACTCCTTGTGCTCGCTTTCACACGTACCACCTATGGTACATCACAACACATGCAATATATCATTAAAGATGTAATAAAGAAGGTCCTAGACCCTCCCTCAATCTCAAAGTAAAATTCAAAAGTCAACTGAATCTGCCAAAATCAATTAATTGATTCCCAAAATCGATTAATCAAAACCCAAATCTATTAATCGATTCCCAAAATCGATTAATCGAAATCCAAAATCGATTAATCGATCCCAAATCGATTAATCGAAATCCCTGGCATAGCAAGGTCGATTCTCAAATCAAGTAGTCGAAGTCCAAAATCGATTAGTCGATTCCAAATCGATTAATCGAAATCTAAAATCGATTAATCGATTTCTCAACTCGATTAGTCGATTTCTCCAGGTCAAGTTTCTCCAGCCACTAGAGGTACCCAGTCGATTAGTCAATTTCCAAATCGATTAATCGACCTTCCAATTCGATTAATTGAATCCCAATTCGATTAATCGAAATCGGGCATCCATGACTTTTCAACTTCTGGACCAAAATCGATTAATCGAACCTCTATTTCGATTAATCGATTTGGCCAGATTCAGCCTCCTTTCGGGTTGTTCCTCCAAATCGTTTCCCCTTGCATTAACTTCAATTCAAAACTGACCTTCAATCTATTATTTTAAGCACATTTGACTGAATTTAATCATCTATAATCTATGCATTAACTTCAATTTAAAACTCACCTTCAATCAATCTCAAATTGATTAATATCTAGGTTGGAATGGCCAGGGCTCCAGCCTTTGCTTCAACGATCCCAAATCGCTTTGAATCCGACAATAAATGCTTCAATCAGCCCTTTTCATTTGCATTCACTCCTACCTCAATAACTCCTCTTGCTTTCTCCCTCTCTCTCTCTTCTTAATTCCTTCACCAACCAAAATAAAAGGATTCTAGGGTTATTAAAACCCTTATATCCTCTCTCCTGCTTGTGTGTTAAGCGCATACACCAGAGATAGGTGTATGTGACTGTAACTTAATACTATATGTTACACTTAGGTCACATTCACACTACTTCAGTTCATCACTCCATGAGTGCATTGTTTGGCGATCAATAGGTCAACCCTATGACTAGTCGGGCACGGATCCCAAGGTCAAAGTTAAACATTAAATTTTTCGAGATATTACATTTTCCCCACCTTGGAAATTTTTGTCATTGAAAATAACCCAAAGGCGCTCTGGTGTGGTACCCCACACACAGCGGTGTCACGTACCCACACCAGAAAGTAGTTACACATTACACAGTACGAGGAAACAAAATTAATACAAGTACGTGCTAAAGAAAACTGATCTATTTTCCACTAAATTTTCCAAAATTTACAAGTATTCCTTAATTGTTGGCGATAAGTACAATGGAAAATTTAAATACATAGTACAAAATATCCAAAACATCTAAAAAGTGATGACAACTGAAACCATTCTCCCGGTAGATCTGCACTAATCGAATCGTGGCTCGGCGGGGGTGCTCTCGTAGGTTGTGGCTGAATCGTCTCGAAAGCCGCCGCTCTTGGGCGCCGAGCCAGATGCATTGGCAGCTGATGTGCTCGCATGGAAAACGGCACCTGAGTGGAAAGCTGTGCGACCCGCAGTCCACGCCTCTTCCTGCGCGAGGCACTGCTGGTAATCCAACGGGTAGATGTACCACATAGTGTGGTACATCAAGAAGTCCATCTGTCGGTTCATCCGCTCGTTGTTGGCCTCCATCCTGGCCAACACATCCTCTATGGTAGGTGCTGAGCGAGCCACTCGTCGACGATAAGAAGACGTCGGTGTGGCAGCCGCAGAGTGCGCTGGCGGCGTAGGTGAGGCAGTGGTATGGGAGGGTGCCCCCTCCACTGGTGGATCAACTGGGTGTGCCCCACCCACAGGTGGGTCCTGATGTGGTGGTGGGGGTGGTGGTGGTGCTACCTGCTGGTGCTGGACCCTGAGCCGGTAGGGTCCACTTAAGTAAATTGTAACTACGGCTCCATGAAGAGTTTAAGAACGTCTTCACTCGGTCCGTAGCCCTCTCCTCATGGGGCGATATAGCATATTCTGGAGTGTTTGAGTAACACTCTAGCATGCTCGAGATGAGCCGAGCATAGGGCATTTTTTCTTTGGGCCTTAGATTGCCCTTCATCAACTTCCCCTTGATATATCTCATCCCCTCCAGGATGATCATGGTGGTGTCAAACCAATGGCCATAGAAGGCCGCGTAAAGTGCCTGCTGCACTTTATCCACCCTCTCGATGTCGTGACGTAGCGGGTAAAGGTTGCACTTGATTATGGAATCAAGCATTCACATGTAGTGGGGAAGGTCGACCCTCCTAATGGAGGCTCCCGACCCCTTTTTTCCCATTTGTCATCCAGGTCATTATTTCTTCAAATCTCACCTCTTCCTCGAAGGGTGGGAAGAGGGTGATCTCGGGTATGAAGTCCAAATGGCACTCTAGGACCTCGTGGATGTGGCGACGAGTGAAAGTGTAGTCACGACCCTCTATCTTTGTCGTGACTATGTCGTCGGTAGGTCCCTCCGTCAACCCTTGGTAAAATAATCGGACCAATCTAGGGTAGTAGGACCCACGGATTGGTTTCAAGATGTTGCCGAGACTGGCCTTTACAAGGTAATTACGAGCCCATTGGGTCTCGCCCGATACGTCAGGATATGTAAACAGGGTTTCATCGATAATATACTCGATGTCAAATGTTTTAGTCGCCCACCACTCATTGGGTTGGAGTACATTGGTGGGTGGTGGTGGCATTGGCGAAGACTCACGGGAAGACATGCTCGTCGAACCGGATGTGGTATTCGATGCCGACGGTGATGGAGTCCTCACCGGTGATGGGGTAGGTGGTGGCGGTGCGGCGTTCTTACGCCGAACCGGGAGTTTGGACGTTGCCTTCTTCGAAGACAAATGCATTTTAGGCGGCATTTTAGGTGAAAATTAAAGAAAACTAGGGTTTAATGATTCAAATTAAAGAAAAACTCGAATCTATGGTTTACCTTAGGTATTCGATCCAATGTCACGCGATTTCAATCTGAAATCGATTAGAAATGCCGAAACCCTAGGTTGCTCGGTGGTTAGAGGGGGAAGGAGAAAAGTCGCGCAAGGAGAAAAAAATAATAATTTGATTTCGAATGGGGAAAAATCCCCTTCGATTTATATATATATAGGCCCCGGTTCGATTAATCGATTTCCAAAGTTGATTAATCGAGTTTTAAAACTAGGTTCAGTCGCGTAAAATTGATTAATCAATTTCCAAAATCGATTAATCAAAACTCAAAATCAATTAATCAAAACCATTTTGACTAATCAAAATTGTAGTCATTTAAATTTTTAAGTTTTGGAGCTCACTGGTGTGAGCCAGTCGATTAATTGAAATTCACTTCGATTAATTGAAATCCCAAAATCGATTAATCGAGATTCACTTCGATTAATCAAATTTGTGCAGTTCTTCAAATTTTTTCTAAAATCCTTAAGTTACTCGATTAGTCGAACCTCCAGTTCGATTAATCGAAATCCCAAATCGATTAATCGAATTGTTCTTCGATTAATCGAAATCGTATAAAATTCTTCAAGTTCTTCTAAAATTCTTAAGTTACTCGATTAATCGAATCCCCAGATCGATTAATCGAAATCATAAATCGATTAATCGAAACCCAAATCGATTAATCAAAATTTCACCTTGTCATTTTTTCTGAATCCTTATCAATTTTCCACTGACTGGCGCATGCCAGTCGACTAATCGACCAAAATCGATTAATCGAATTCCCAAATCGATTAATCGATTTGAAAATAGATTAATCAGTTTTGATCAGATTCTTCAGATTTAAAACTTTTCATGTCTCGATTTCTCTTAGTAAACTATGACCAGTTGGTCATTGGTTCTACAAAATACATCATCACGGCATTTAACTTAGGAATGCTATGTGGATAAAATTGTTTCTCTTTGAATGAACTGATCAAAAGATCGGCATTGAATTACAACATATAATTTAAATTCGCAAACATGCTTGCGGTGATACAATTTGACTCTCAAGCTGTCGCAAACAAGTCCGGATATTGTTCTTTCACATCGGCCTCTCGTTCCCATGTAGCTTCCTCGGCCGGATGATGCTTCCATCGAACAAGTACTAATGGAATCACTTTTGTTCACAACACTTGTCCCTTTCGATCCAAAATCTCCATCGGCTCTTCTATCATAGTCATGTCCTCATACATCTCAAATGATTGACCGCTCAACACATGATCAGGGTCGTTAAGGTATTTCCTAAGCATAGATACATGGAACACATTGTGTACCTGATCAAATAACGGTGACAATCTAATGCGGTAAGCAACTTCCCCTACTCGACCTAGCACCTCAAATGGTCCAAGATAGCGGGGACTTAACTTCCCTCTCTTTCCAAACCTCATCACGCCCTTCATAGGCGATACTTTTACGAATACGTGTTCACCCACCTTGAAGTCTACACTCGTCCGCTTGATATCGGCGTAGCTTTTCTGTCTGCTCTAAGCCGCTTTGAGTTTGGCCCTTATCAACCGAACATAGGTGGCATTATCTTCAAGTATTTTGGGTCCCCAAACAAAGTTTTCACCCATTTCTTCCCAATTGATGGGTGATCTACATCGCCGTCCATAAAGTGTTTCATATGGTGCCATCCCAATGCTTGTCTGAAAGCTATTGTTATATGCGAACTCAATCAAGGGTAGGTGCTGATCCCACGATCCTTGTAATTCTAACATACATGCCCTAACATGTCCTTAATGATCTGATTAACCCTCTCAGTCTGTCCGTCGGTTTGTGGATGGAATCCCGTACTGAAATCTAGTCGCGTTCCCATTCCTTCTTGAAATTTCTTCCAAAACTTTGATGTATACAATGGGTCACGGTCTGAAACAATGCTACTCGAAATCCCATGCAAACAGACAATCTCTTTCATATACAACTCTGCCAGTCTTCCCGCCGTGTACATCATGTTGTAAGGCAAGAAGTGCGCTGACTTGGTCAATCGATCGGCTACTACCCATATGGCATTATACATCTTTGCAGTACGCGATAGCCCAACGATAAAGTCCATAGAAATTGATTCCCACTTCCATTCCGGTATAGGTAGAGGCTGCAATAGACCTGCGAGATGTCTATGGTTGATCTTGACTTATTAACACGTCAAACACCGCGACACATACTCTGCCACATCTTGTTTCAAGCCTCTCCACCAGTAATTCTTTTTCAAATCTTGGTACATCTTTGTGCTTCCCGGGTGGATAGCATAGGTTGATTTGTGTGATTCATCTAGAATTGTTCGCCACAGATCGGCATTGTCCAGAATGTAAAGACGGCCCTTGAACAATAAGGAACCATCCTCCTTGATCGAAAACTCAGATCCAATGCCTTCAGTTACATCTTGATGAATCTTAGTTAGCGTCGGGTCTTTCATCTGTAGCTCATGGATATGCTCAAATATTACTAGCCTCACTGATATATTAGCCAAAAAGGCTCTTGTAGCTTGTGACTCAATGTTTACATCATATAGTGTCAGATCTTCAAACAATTTCCATCTGTGCATACCCAAAATTAGACTAGCCAATTGAGCTGAACTCTTTTGACTCAAGGCGTCGACCACTACATTAGCTTTGCCTGGATGGTACTGTATGGAACAGTCATAGTTCTTAAGAAACTCCATCCATCTGTGCTGCCTCATGTTTAGTTCCTTCTGTGTAAACAAATAGCTAAGGCTTTTATGATCGGTGAAGATCTCAAAGGTCTCACCGTACAGGTAATGTCTCCAAATATTTAGTGTAAAAATGACCGTTGCTAATTCCAGGTCATGTGTCGGATAATTCTTCTCATGCTCTTTCAATTGTCTTGATCCGTACGCTATCACCTTTTTGTGTTGATTAAGCACGCAAACCAAACCAGTATATGAAGCATCACTGTATACTGTGAACCCTCCACTGCCTGAAGGAATAGCCAACACTGGAGCTGAAGTGAGTCTCTTCTTAAGTTCTTGAAAACTCTTCTCGCATGCCTCACTCCATTCAAATCTTGCATCTTTCCGTGTAAGGCTCGTGAGTGGTCCTGATATCTTTGAAAAACCCTCAACGAAATGCCGATAGTAACCTGCTAACCAAAGTAAACTACAGATGTCGGTCACGGTCATTGGTTGCTCCCAATTCACTACTACTTTGATCTTTGCTGGATCTACAGTGACACCAAGCTTTGAGATGACATGTCCTAAAAAGCTAACTTCTTCTAGCCAAAACTCGCACTTGCTGGGCTTGGCGGACAGTTGGTGTTCACGTAGAGTCTGTAGGGCAATTCTCAAATGCTTTTCATGTTCTTCTTCTGATTTTGAATAGATTAGGATGTCGTCAACAAACACTACGACACAAGATTCTAGGTGTGGTTTAAACACCCTATTCATCAGATCCATGAATGACGCTGAGACATTTGTCAAACCAAACGGCATCACTAGAAACTCATAGTGTCCGTATCGAGTCCTGAATGCAGTCTTCTGAATATCTTCTGCCTTGACTCTCAACTGATGGTATCCCGATCTCATATTGATCTTAGAGAAATACTTCGCTCCTTACAGTTGATCAAACAAGTCATCTATCCTAGGTAAAGGGTATCGATTCTTAATGGTAAGTTTGTTCAATTGTCGATAGTCAATTCACAGACGCATTGACCCATCTTTCTTCTTTACAAACAAGACCGGTGCTCCCCATGGAGACATGCTAGGTCTAACAAACCCCTTGTCCATTAATTCTTGTAACTGCTCCTTCAACTCAGCTAGAGCCATTCTATATGGTGCTTTAGAAATAGGCTCCGTTCTTGGTGCTAAGTTGATGGCAAATTCTAATTCTCTCTCTGGAGGTAATCCGGTTAATTCCTTCGAAAATACATCAGCGAAGTCTCGCACAACTGCTATCTCAGAGATAACATTCTTCTCCTCCTTTCTTCCTTCAAGAATGCCAAGTATCCACTGCACCATTTTCTGATCAATCGCTCTGCCCTGACTGCCGAGATAAGTGGCATGTGTGTCGACCTCTCTCCATAAAATCTAAATGATCTCCTCATATTGGGTCTGAAGATGACGACCTTATTCTTGCAATATACCGTTGCACAGTGAGTCAACAGCCAATCCATGCCAAGGATCACGTCGAATCCTTGCATGTCTAACAGAATTAGGTTCGCCGGTATCTCAAAGACGTCTCCATCCATGACCCTCACGATCACGGAGTTGCAACCCTTTTCGGTATCAATCGATTTCCCAGTAGGAACAATCACGGTTAAAAAGAAGTCTAACTCCTCTGGGTCGACTTTCATCCTCTTTGTGAAGCGAGGGGTAACAAATGAGTGGGTAGATGTTAAGACCTGAAAAGTACCACTTTTCATCCCTTAACTTAATCTCTGTTAAACCCTTAATCATTTAATAAATGTGTTTTAAGTCTATTCTGTAGGTAATAAGCAGCTGCTATAAATAAACCCCTAACCATGCCAAGAAGCCTACTGGTGACCCAGAAGCCCCTCAGAAATGTGAAGGTAGAACTCAGATAGAGAATTGGCTGCAGGAGAGGCACAGCAAACCAAAAACAAATTAAGAAGAATGCCTCGTGTAGATGTCGCAGGGCTTAATTGAACCAGAAAATGCATCGCGCAGTTGTCACGGGCTTCTGAAGGGAGAACAGCAACTGGTCGCGCAGTCCCCGTGTCGTTCGCGCACAGATGGATGTCAGCAGGGATTAAAAGGTATACTCCGCATGGTTCTCGCGAGGCTCAGTCTTAAGCGCTCACGCAGCACTCGCACAGCTCAAGAGATGAGCTTTCGACCTTTGCGCGATTCACTGAATAGAGAGAGCTCCAGGCATTCCAGCGCGCGGCTGTCGGGTAGTCGCCGCGGGACACATACTTTCAAGGAACTTCTCGCGCAATCCATAAGCCTATGTACATTGTTCTCTTCACAAGGAACACCATTGGATTCATCAAGGAATGAACTGCTTGTGCTATTCTCGCGCCATTCAAAGGGAAAGACCAATCCCGCGACGACCAAAGCATTCCCGCGATGATCAAAGTACCAACCCTGCAACTGCAAGAGCTTCAAGTAAAAGGAACCCTGCGATGCCAATTCTACCATGCAGCAAGATTTGCAAATCTTTTCTATCCAGTGAGGATCGGGTTCTAAACTTCTCTCCACTTCTGCAGGGGCAATCTGGGAACTTCCAGCAATTAGGGCACACACTCCAATGCTCCAATCTTCGTGCACACGCCTCGAGGCATCCAAGGGACAAGAAGGGGCCTCAATTACATTGATGAAATTAGGATTTTCCTAACCCTAATTCAGAGAGAACCGACTACTATATAAGCCTAAGCCTAGCTTAGGTTTAAAGGACCTTTTTATCGACTTTTGTTCTGGACTTCTGTGCTTCTTCTTCTTGAAACCGACTGTAGAATTACAATAGGCTAAGGTTAGGGTTTAGGAGTTTTCTTTTTCCTTTTTTTTTCCTTCTCTTCATAGTCCAGCACTTGCTGGCTATGCCTTGTGTATGATTATTTGGTATATATTTTAATGGAGTTTTTGTAATAGGATCTATTGCATGTATGGGATGGTGTTTTTGTTGTGAGTTGTTCTATACAAGGCTACTGCCTTGAGGTCCTCCATTGCTGAGTTATATTATAAGCAATGGAGGATTGCTTGTAAGGTTTTATTTAGATCCAAGTGACCTGTGTGTCCAGGTTAGGCACATTACAGGCCTTCCCCCACCACAGGATTCACTAAATCTGAATCCCCATGAGAGCTTGAGCTGGTAGCCTTGTGAACATGGTGGCGGCAACAATGTTCTTGTTATGTCTTAGACCTCTGTGAGGAGGATAGCCTCTGTGGATAGTCTGTAACCATTCAAGTGGACAGATTATAGCCCTAGGGTGAGGCCAATCCACAGAACTAAGACAGATTCTTCTTCTCTACACTTGTGCTTGTAGCCTTGTGAGAGATTGTGCAGAGACAGACTCCCCTATATTTGTATAGACCCACAATCAGATTGCAGATCTGGTTTGACTGTAGAGATTGTAGGCTTGTCACTGGATCATTGCTTTCTTTCTAAAGCAGTGAACAGCCAAGCTTAAAAGCTAGTACTCAAACTCTTGCTGGTCCTATGTGTCCAGGCTCGTGCACTTTGTAGGCCTAGCCCCACACACAGAACTTTAGAGGTTGAGATTCCTATGGATTCTTGAGCTTGTAGCCTGGATGAAGTAGTGCCTACAATGATAATCTTGTTCTGACCCATCTCTAGATTGTGGTTCCCCTATTGGATAATCTGTGACCATTTAAGTGGATAGGTTATAGCCATAAGGGATTGGATCATGGCACAGGGGTGAGTTGGATTCTGTCTCCTCTTTGGTGATAATGTAGCCATTGGACAAAACTTTTATAGCAGCAGATCTAAGTCTGAGTTATAAGACCCATCAGATCTGTACCTAATAGCATACTTCTCACCCTTTTATATTTATTTTCTCACACTCCATCCTCTTTCTGAATCCTTTTTGTAGTTTAGACATTAAGTTACCTTAGGATTTAGATTATAGTGGCCTTAAATCCCCTTCCATTTAGGATTGCCAGATCTGTAGTCAGATCTGGAGAGCCTATTAAAGATAGCTCCCTTGGAGCTTTAGATCAACTTTCCCTGTGGGACAAACTCTTACTTATCAAAACTTACTACAACATGCCCTGTATCCTGCAGGACTGTGCATATTTTAGGCTTGCTGCTCCGTAGTCCTCACTCTACCTTCCATTCATTTTGATTCACCCCATTCTTATCACTATCTTCAATAAAGTTAGTAGCAAGCACTTAAAATATCCTAACAAGTTTTTGGCGCCGTTGCCGGGGAATAACTTGATCTATTAGTAGACTCTAGATTTTTGTATTCTTTATTCTTTGGTAGTTGTACTTGTGAATAATTGATACTGCTGATTTATATTTGGAATTTTTCTTGCAGATCTGAACCGTAGCAGAGGAGAGTAGAATTGCACTGGGAGTCTAGCTACCTCTGTTTGCACTTCTATAACCTTCAAAACCTCAGTTTATTTCTCCTCTAAAAATTCTGTAGCAGTTGATTAGGATAGTTGTACTTTTGTTAAGTGCAATGTGCCTGCGAATAGTCTTCCCTGCTGTTGGTATGTGTGCATGTTAGGAAGGAGATCCCTCAGTCCTACATTAGAGCCTGCTAACCCTGAGATAGAAAGGGGTAGAAGACCGAGAAGGTACAGACACATCACAGTCGAGCCCCCTGTTGAAATTGAAACAGCAGTTATGGGTGAAGAGCAACCCAGAACATTGAAGGAATTGAATGCTCCGGATGATTATAATTCTCTATTCAACATTCAATTCCCAGATGCTCACGGAAACTACAAGATCAAAACTTCCATCATCCAAATGCTTCCCTCTGTCCATGGGCTTAGCAAGGAAGACCCTTACAAGCACATTAACCAGTTCTTGGCCCTGTGCACGACATTCTCCATTGCTGGTTTGGGACCAGAAGCCACTAAGTTAAGGCTCTTTCCTTTCTCCCTAAAGGATAGGGCCATGACCTGGTTATCTACTCTCCCAAACAATAGCATCACTTCCTGGAAAAACCTCTATCTAAATTTTTCCCAGAGACCAAAACCAGCCAGTTGAGGAAAGGCATACTTGCTTTTGCCCAGTCCCCAATTGAAGAATTTAATCAAGCCTGGGACAGATTTAAGGAGATGCTCAAACAATGTCCCCACCAGAAGATCCCTGACTGGCAACTTGTCCAGAGCTTCTACAATGGGATTGATGAGAAAAGCAGAGACATGGTAGATGCCTCTTGTGGTGGAACGTACATGCATAAAACAGCTGATGAGGCATGGGACTTGTTCGAGGTCATTAGCGAAAATGCTTTCCAGAAGATGTCCTCATCTAGATCTGTTCAAGAGCCTTCTCCTAAGCTGGGGTTGGCTTAAACTTCTAAAGGAAAGGTGTATGAAATTAGGAGAAATGATGACCTGAGAATGCAGATGGCCAATCTTACTGATAGATTTGATAAACTTTTAACTGTGGTGCAGCCTAGAATGACTGCACAAGTGATGGAGGCATGTCTGATATGCCAATCCCCACAACACACAGTGGAAGAGTGCCCATCTGCGGGGCAATACCTTGAGTATGTGATGGAACATGCTGCTGCTGCCCAATCTTTTGGACAGCAACAATCTGGTGGCTATAATAAACAGTCATATGGATACCAGCACCAAAATGTTGGTTACCAATGGAGAGACCACCCAAATTTGAGGTGGAGGTAAGACAATTATATGCAACCACAACAGATGTTGGCCTTACCTCAATGGCCACAGCAGCAGTTTAACCAGGGTTATGCCCCAAGGTCAAATTTCTAGCAGCAACAGTAGCCCCAACAACAAAATCAATTAGTAGTTCTCCCACCTCAGCCCCGGAGTGCTTCTTTTGAGGACCAGGTTTTGGCCCAATTGCAAAGCCTTGGACCTTTGAATCAGACTGTGGCTTCTCACAGTCAAAGCATTAAGAAAATAGAAGAACAGCTGGGCCAAATAGCCAATGCCTTGGCTAAAAGAGAGGAGGGTAGGTTGCCAAGCCAGCCAGTAGCCAACCCTAAGGGCCAGTATTCGATTGGAGAAGGATCCTCAAATTTTGAGGGGGCTAATGCCATCACAGCCCTAAGGTCTGGCAGGATGGTAGACAACCAGGTGGAAAAGAAATAAGGAGAGGTCATTCCCAAGGAACTGTCGAGTGAAAGTGATAAGGACTTTGTTAGAGCACAGAGTCAAGAATTGTCTGCTACCCTTCAACAAGGGAAAAATAAAGAGGTTGTAGTTGAGCCTCAGCAGGAAATAAAATAAGAAAAAAAGAAAAGTTCAGTCATAGGCTTACAGCTGAGGAACCAGCAGTCCCTCAGCTGCCATTTCCTCAAGCTTTGAGTGGCCCTACCCCTTTTGATAAGGGGAATGCACAAATCGAGGAAATTATGGAGACCTTTAAGCAGGTCAAGATAAATTTACCCCTGCTTGATGCAATCTGATAGGTCCCAGCATATGTAAAATTTCTGAAAGACCTTTGTACTCAGAAAAGGAAGGCCAGGGGCCATTTGTCTAAAAAGGTCTTTGCAACTGATACAGTTAATTCTGTATTAACCATGACAGTGCCTGAGAAGTTGCAAGACCCAGGGATACCCACTATTCCCTATATTATTGGAGACCACACGTTTGGAAGGGCCCTTTTAGACCTTGGAGCTAGTGTTAACCTGCTACCATACAATGTGTATCAGTAGCTAGGTTTGGGGGAGCTGAAGCCCACCCCCATTGTTCTATTGATGGCTGATAGGTCTGAGAGGAAACCCATGGGAGTGGTTGAGGATGTCTTAGTGGGTGTAGATAAGTTCTTCTATCCTGCAGACTTCCTTGTTTTGGACATGGGCTACAACAAGAGTACATCCCCGATACCTGTTATTCTAGGCAGACCATTCTTGGCCACTGCCAATGCATGCATTCAGTGCAGGACTGGGATCATGGAGGTCACTTTCGGACATATGAAAGTTGAGCTTAATGTGTACAACAGTGCAAAGTACCCTCAGCTGGACAATGATGAATGCTTTGCAGTGGATGTACTAGAAGAAGTTGTTGAAGAAGAACTGCCCACTCTGCTGTAGTGGGATAATATTGTCACAAATTTAACTGAAGTTTGGAATATGGTAGAGGAAGGAAGCCTAGCTTTAATGCTAGAAGACATGTCCCCATTGAGCTCTTCTGTGGGCTTATTGCAGTATTCCAATTGGAAACCTACATTGTTGCCCCTTCCTCCAACTAATAATTCACCAATCCTGCCATCCATCCAGCAAGCCCCTGATCTGGAGCTCAAGAAGCTGCCAGAGATATTGAAATATGCTTTCCTTGAGAAAGACAAAAAACTTCCTGTAATTATCTCCTCTTCTCTTACCAGTGAGCAAGAGGAGGAATTGCTAACAGTTTTGAGGAAGCACAAGAAAGCTATTGCCTGGACCATTGCTGATCTAGGAGGGATTGATGCATGAATTTGTATGCATAGGATTCATTTGGAGGAGGGCACAACACCCTCCAAAGAAATACAGAGGAAAGTGAATCCTCATATGCAGGAAGTGGTCCTGAAAGAAATCATTAAATTGCTGGATGCTGGGGTAATTTACCCCATTTCTGATTCTGAATGCGTGGCACCTATCCAAGTGGTGCCCAAAAAATCTGGCATAATAGTGATCACATCCGAGTCTGGAGAGTTGAGACCAGCCAGGGAGACCACTGGCTGGAGAGTTTGCATCGATTATCGAAAACTCAACTCCAAGACCAGAAAAGACCACTTCCCTCTCCCCTTTATTGATCAAATTTTGGATAAGTTGGCCGAGAAGGCTTTTTATTGTTTTCATGATGGGTACTCAGGGTACAACCAGATCCCTATGCACCCTCTTGATCAAGAGAAAACTACTTTTACTTGTCCTTTTGGCACCTTCGCTTACAGAAGGATGTCTTTTGGATTGTGTAATGCCCCAGCCACTTTTCAGAGGTGTATGTATGCCATTTTTTCTGATATGATTGACAAATTCTTAGAAATTTTTATGAATGATTTTTCAGTTTATGGGGATAGCTTTGACCAATGTCTGCAACACCTCCATCAGGTCTTACAAAGATGTGAGGAGACCAATTTAGTCTTAAGTTGGGAAAAGAGCCACTTCATGGTAACACAAGGAATTGTGTTGGGCCATGTAGTCTCTAAAGATGGAATTGAGATAGACAAGGCCAAAGTTGGCCTCATTGCAAATTTGCCCCCTCCAAGAACAGTCAAGCAAATCAGATCTTTCCTTGGACATGCTGGATTCTACAGGAGGTTTATTAAAGACTTCAGCAAAATTGCTAAACCATTGTGCCACCTGCTCTGCCAGGATATGCCCTTTGACTTTTCTGCTGAATGTCTGGAGGCTTTTGAAACTTTAAAAATTTGCCTCACCTCTGCCCCTGTACTCCAAACACCTGACTATGCCCTGCCCTTTGAGTTGATGTGTGATGCATCTGACTTGGCAATAGGTGTTGTCTTGGGCCAGAGAAAAGATAAGCTGCCTGTGGTCATTGCATATCTCAAAGAAATCACTTGTCAAGCTCAAACTACACAACAACCGAGAAAGAGCTCGGTGGTTTTGTCAGGACAAGTTTAGACATTACCTACTTGGGTCTAAAACTATCATCTTCACTGACCACTCAGTATTAAAGTACCTACTGTCCAAGAAGGATGCAATGCCCAGGTTGATTCGATGGATACTCCTATTACAGGAGTTTGACATTGAAATCAAGGACAAAAAGGGTGTAGAAAATGTGGTGGCTGACCACTTGTCCAAAATTATGTTGGAGAAAGGTGTTGATGACCTTGCTACAAATGATGTCTTCCCGGATGAGCAACTGTTTGCCATCCAATCTTTAGTTCCTTGGTATGCACATATTGTCAATTATCTAGTTATAGGTAAGATTCCTGCCCATTGGATAGAAATGGACAAAGACCTATTTTTCTCACAGGTCAAATTCTTTTTCTAGGAGGAACCTTGCTTATACAAGTATTGTGCAGATCAAATCATTCGGAAATGTGTTCTCGAAAGTGATGTCTCCAGTATTCTAGCCATGTGCCATGAAAATGCCTGTGGGGGTCACTTTAGTGGGAGAAAAATAGCTAATAAAGTGTTACAGTGTGGGTTCTATTGGCCTTCTCTTTTCAGAGATGCCAATACACACTGCAAGACCTGTGAAAGATGTCAGAAATTAGGAGGGCTATTCAAAGGAAATTCAATGCCTTTACAACCCATCCTTGTTGTAGAACTGTTTGATGTGTGGGGAATTGATTTTATGGGCCCCTTTCCTCCTTGAAATGGTTTTCATTTCATCTTAGTGGCAGTAGATTACGTTTCCAAATGGGTAGAAGCCATTGCCACAAGAACAAATGATAATCAGGTTGTCCTCAGATTTATAAAGCAGAATATCTTCTCGAGATTTGGCACCCCTAAAGCCATCATCAGTGATGGGGGTAGCCATTTCTGCAACAAAATTTTCGAGAGCTTGCTCAAGAAATATTCTATCACCCATAGGATTGCTACTCCCTACCACCCACAAACCAGTGGGCAAGTTGAAATTTCAAATAGGGAGATCAAGCATATCCTTGAGAAGACTGTGAGGACTGATAGGAAAGATTGGGCTAACAAGCTTAATGATGCACTGTGGGCTTATAGGGCTGCCTATAAGACTCCCATTGGTATGTCCCCTTTCAGACTGGTCTATGGCAAGGCCTGTCATCTCCCAGTGGTGTTAGAGCACAGGGCCTATTGGGCCATTAAACATTTAAATCTAGACCTAACTTCTGCTGGTCATCACAGGTTGCTGCAGCTGTCAGAATTGGAAGAACTAAGATGGATGTGTATGCCAATGTTAGGATCTACAAGGAAAGGTCCAAAGCTTTCTTTAACAAAGGGTTGTTGAGAAAGAGTATCATAGCTGGTGATAAGGTTTGGTTGTTTAACTCTAAACTTAAATTTTTTCCTGGTAAATTGAAATCCAGATGGGAAGGTCCTTACATTATCATGCATGTTTCCCCATCTGGTGCTGTGGAAATCAAGGATCCCAAGTCTGGGAGAACCTTGAAGGTGAATGGTCAGAGGCTTAAGCCTTGTTTTGAAAAACCTATCGAACCCATGGACACCATTCACTTTCAAGGGGATCCTTCTTTATACTGATCCACAGGTGTGTCATTATTGTATCATTTGTACTTTGTTTTTGGTAGAATTATCTTACTTTCTTTTGTTCAAATTCTCTAGGATTTTTTAGTGGTACCATCTGAATCTGGAACTGTCTGTTTTAAATTTTTTATGCTTGGTTTGATTCTTATTGCGCTTTAATGGATAGTGTTTGAGTGAATGCATAATGTGGGAGGGTGATTTTTGTCTTCCTTGCTTGAATGGTTGATTTTTAACTGTCTAGAGGTATCCATGGTGAGAGTTATGCCTAGGATCCAACCACAGCACACTGGAAATGGCAAAATAGAGAGCACATGCTCTCTGTTTGATTCCTTGCTATCGCTGGATCCAAAAAGGAAGCCTGGGAGACTCTCGCGCATTTCACATGGAAATATTCAATAGCTGTCGTGAGATTCAAGTGCACCTGAGAACCTCTCGCGCATTTCACATGGAGCTATTCATTAGTTATCGCGAGATTCAGAAGCTATCGCGAGGTTCAGCAGGAAAACTGGGAAACTCTCACGCAATTCACCAGAAAGACTTCTCCCTCTCTCCTCTGTGAAACCCTAGCTTCTGGCGCTCTTCTCCCTCTCTCCTCCAGCGTCAATCCTCCAGCTCATCATTCATTCCACGAATCTACAGAGTTGTTCCTCACATCACCCCCATCTATTGCCCTCTGCTCAGAGATCTCACGGTGCCCTATGTGTCAAATCAAACCAAACCCTAGGATTTTAGGGTAGGCACTTAGGTCTCAGTTTTCGTTTCTCATATTTGAAGATAGAGTTTGAAATGGCTCCAAAGAGTGCACAGAAGAGAAAGGGGAAGGATAAGGCCCCTGCTGAGACCACCCCTAAGAAGGCCAAGACTTCAAAGTCACCCCAAAAAGGGAAGGAAGTGGCTGAGGAGGCGGAGGAACCAACCCCTAAGTTTTCTACTCCTTCTGAGCTCATGGTTTCAATCCCATTGGAGCCTGAGACAGATTTTGACCTACCATTTTTTGAGAAGGAACCTCTCTCTGCCCCTACTGTGCAGTTTATGATCAAAGCGGGCCTGACACCCTTGATGAGAGGTATTCCAGCACTAGCCTACCCTAGGCTAGTGCAACTATTTTATCAACACATCAGGGTCAAGAAGGATAAGGATGAACAAGCTTGCTTGCTGGGGCTGATTGACGACTTTGATATGTTAGTGAGCCCCAAGGTGATTGCTGAAGTTTTGGGCATCCCAGCCGCATTAGCTGTGGATATGCCCCCCCCCCCCTGAGTGCATCAATTGTTACAATTGCACGGGCCTTAACTAGAGGTTTAAAGGCCACAGGGGATTCGATCAGAAGGAGAGAATTGGTACCTAAACTCCTCTTCATAGACCAAGTCCTGCGAAAGAATATATACTGCTCAGGACATCAGCAGGAGAGGAGAACTCCCATTACCGATGTTGTTTATTCGTTCTCTCTTGTCCATAGCTTCCATGCGGCCTGGCTCATATTCGAGGCAATGAAAGACGTAGTGGAGAAGATAGAGCAGAAAAAGAAGCCTCACACACTACCATATGCCAGAATCATTACCTTGCTGCTTCTCAAGGGGGGATACAAGATAGGAAAATTTGAGCAGACCACCACCCTTGCCCCTACTACCTTTGCCAAGAGGCAATGGGGAATCAGCAGGAGCCTGATGGAGGCCCAGAAGAAGAAGAAAGTTGAGGCTCAAGCCCTTCCCAAACAAGCAGAAGCAGCAGCTAGAACAAGATTTACCCCTGCTACCATGGAGGTGCTCCCAGAGCCTGCTCCCACCACTGTTGTAGCAGCACTCATTTCCCCACCACATTCTCCTCCTGCATCCACTACCCCTCTTCCATCTCTCTCTCACCCTCCTCTGTCCTCATCATCTACGCCCACTCCCCCTTCACCTGTGATTGGTACCTGGGAGGACTCCCCATCCCCTACCCTACCTCAGTACACAGCCACAATACCCCCATCAGCTACACATAAACCTGATAGCCCTCCCCTCATTCCCTTTCATACAAACTGACACACCTCACCTTGAAGAAATCACCACCCCAGCCATACCTACTACATCCCCACTCACAGACATTGACTTAACCCTTAACACCGCCATAGGATTCTAGGCCTTTCTGTCTACCTTCCTTGACACAATGCCTACCCACTACACCCCCCTCCCGGACTCCCCAACTACATCACAACATCACTCCTCAGAACCCCACTCTTCCCCTCCTTCCACTTTCCATCATGCACGTTCCTCACCTTTCCAACCAGTGCCCTCTTCTTCACAGACCCAACCACCCAGCCCTGACACAGTAACACTTATCCTATCCCTTATCCAAGATATCTAAGCCCAATTATCCACTACTACCCAAAAACAGGACCAGATGCAGACTGAACTCACCGCCATCCAATCCACCATACAGACATTCAACAACCCACACATCCCTCAAAAACCCACTACAACCCCCCTGGTCCTTTACACTGACAACCATACCCAAACTGACACCATCCCTGACTCCCAACCCCATCCAACACTCATAATTCCCTTTACACACCCAACCCTCCCATTTCCTTTCATCCCTTTCACCATTCCCATTCCCATTCCCCCCCATCACCCCACAGTCCCTCGAGCCTACACCATTTTCCTTTCCCCTCTACCCTCCATCCCCTCTTATCCTACCCCCTCCCACATTCACTAACAAATCTACACAAACAGACCCAGAACTTATCCCCCTCCCCCCACCAAAAGACTTACCCACATTTACCCCCCTTCCCCCACAGGGACCAATCACGGTTTGCTCCTTCCACTTCCTATCGCCCTTCCTTTTAAACATTTTTTTACAGTCCTCCCTACCTCACCATCCTCTATCATATGAGGGATAATGCTTACCTTAGGAAGGATGTCCTGAGGGGCATGGCCAAACTTTGCCAGTCCATTGAGACCCCCCTGCTGCAGCAGATCGATAAAATGAAGGAGGCCCACAGAAAGCAACTTCTGGGCATCTAACATTTTGGAAGCCTACCAGAAGGCCAAGGCTTCAGCTACTTATCATGAATTGAATTGGGAGCTAGAGAAAGCAAATGCTGCTACAGAGAAGGCGTGGGCCAGAATGTTTGAAAAGAGGCTCAAAAATGCTCAGGAGATCTTCAGCATCGAAAAGGATATCCATGAGACTGACCTCCTCAAACACCAAATTCAAATAGCCTCATTGGAATCTGCATTGGCTGCTGCCAGAAATGCTCCTCTATAGCCCACCCCACTCTCTGTTCGCATGCCAGACCCAGAGCCTAAGGCTACTCCATCTACAGCTGCCCAGTCTGAGGAGGCTCAACCAAAGACCCAGCAAGAAAAAGGAAAGGCCCCAACTGCCCCTCCTCCATCACCTCCTCCAGAGCAGCCTCCACCTACCAAGGCCTCTGCTGCACCTCCACAAGAGCAAACTTATCCTAAGTAGAGGAAAGTCACTGCTAAGAGATCTGCTCCCAAAGCTGCCTCTATAAAAATTGGCAAAGAGCCAGCTGCCCAGTCTGAGGAGGCACAATCCCCTGGCCAGCCTGAGTCTCAAGCAAAAGGGAAATCCCCAGTGGTCCCCACTGAGGAAGCCAAAGGCAAAGGAAAAGGCAAATCCCCTGCAACCCCCCTGCAAAGAGGAAAGGAAAAGCCCCTCAAGAGCCTAAGGAACCAAAATTACCCAAGCAACCAAAAGTGAGGGTGAGGGCACCTAAAGCTCCAACTACCAAGAAAACACCAGCCGAAGCTAAAAAGGAAAGGGAGGCAAAGAAGAAATAGGACAAAGCTGCCCTTAGGGCACATGCTAAAAAGATGGGCTGGGATTTCTTTACCGATTCGGATTCAGATGCTTCCTCTTAGACTACCTTAGATTGTACTTAGATTTTACTTTTTTTTCTCCCCTTCCAATCTTCTCCTTGTAAATACAATTGTACATGTTTTTCTAGTTAATATAATTTTTCTTTTTTGTATTCTATTGAGTTGTTCTGTGTGCTTTTCTATTTTCATCTTCATTTCTTTCAATTTTGTCATGGGAGATGTATGTCAGGTGGTTATAATCCTTTCTAATAATCATCCATGTGCACGGTAGATATAGATGGCAACAGACTAGATGAAAAGCACAACAATTCCACACCTTCCACTGTGCAGTTGCGCGATACACAAGATCCCCTTAAATACCATGCCTATCTCTAGACCCTCATTTATTGCGCAATCTTTTTCCCATATTTGGTTGTGTGATTCTCCTTTCCCCAAACATTCACAATTTATTACCACTCTTTGAATGTGACAAACCTTTCAATGTGTCATTTCATTTTCCACCGCCCCAATCTTTTAAATAGGCCATTACTTCCTTTTCGTCTCATCCTTCCTCTTCTAACTCCAGCTGTTCGGCCCTCCTCACAACCGTGGCGGCTGACAAACCCTTCGGTTTTCCCATTAAATTATACCCCATCTGGGAGGATCCCCCACCGCCTAAGGAGCAGGACCCATTACAATTTCTTTGGGATGAGTATGACGAGGTACAGAGGATCCTCGCCAAGGAGGAAAAGAAACAGAGGAAATGAGAGAAGAGAGAGAAGAAGAAGAGAAAAATGGATCCACCTACATCTCCCCCACCATCTTCCTCAAACCCTCCCCCATCGACTCTCCCTTGATCCCTTTTCCCCCTCATTTTGTCTTTTCTTTTTCCATCTTTTTGTAATATTTTATTTTTCTTTTAATGAAAGTCTCTTGTAGTTCCATACTGTTCAGTTAGCATTTTTTATTTCTCTGTCTTCTTCTGAGTATTGTTATTTTTCTGACTTGAATCTACTGCCTTTCATTACCTTTGAACCAGTGAGGACACTGCTCCTCATGGTTTGGGTGTGTGGCAGGATAGGTCTGCCAATAGAATTGTTAATTTTAGTACAGTAATGGTGGTAAAATAAGGAATGAATAAATTTAATTTGTACTTAACTTGATACAATGAGGAAACTTGTAAAAATTTAAATATTTTTACAGACTTTTCGAAACAGAAAAAGTTAAAAATCTTGACACCACCATGAAGCTAATATTAGAAAAAAATTTCAGTTAGTACTCAGTGAACCTAAGAGGAGAGAAACAGATGAAAATACACACCATGGGTTAAATTTGATGACCATACCTAGTGAGATTTGGGCCTAGCATTTTCTTTTGAAGAGTGTTTTTGGCATTATTTCTGCTCTAAGGACTGATTGAATCAAAACTTTTTCACTAAAAGTTGTGCACCTCCAAATCAAAACTAATTGACAACACTCATGATACTAAGGAAATGATCCAAGGCCCTCATTTGGACAATTTGAGTATGAAAATCTAACCTTTTAAAATCTGCCCTTTTGCATACACTAGTTGAGCGTTAAAATCATACTTTTCTTTCACAAACACCAGAACACTTGCACCTTAACCTCATGACCTGAGTCAACCTTACCCTCACTCTAAGAATTCAGAAGGTAAAGGAGGAGTTAAAGATACTGAGAATGGTCCAACATTCTGTGGAAGGTGAAGAAATGCAACTTGTGAACAGCTGTGTATCAATGGCAGTTGTGTGGCAGTTCATCAAAAGAATGAATAAAAAATTAAAAGAGAAAAAGAAAAGAGAAGTCTAGAGAACAACATCATCTGAAAATTGAAAAGAAGAGGAGAAGCTGGCCACTTTGAGCCTGAAATATAAAAAAAAAAGATGAAGTTTTTGGTGAAATGAAGGCTGTGAAGTCATGAATCACTCCTTACCTTGCTGATTTCTTAATTTGGATTCCCTTTTTATCCCTTTATTCTTTACATCCCTCGGCCATAAGCCACATTACAACCCATTCAAAAAGACCTTGTGGATCCAAAGTAAAATGAGCTATCATGTGGAGATGAGGAATTGTCCAATCTATAATAAAAATCCATGAGGATATCAGAAATTAGAAGCTTTGTCTATGCTCATGCTTGCAAGCTCATTTGGGGTCTGTAACTGCTCTTGAGCTGTTGTGAATGTGAACACCCTCAGATTGTTAATATTGAGAGATAGCCCTAGGGAGAATTGGGTCTAAATTTTAACTTCATTGGGATTGTATCCAACCTGAATTTTGAATTAAAGACAAGCTGGGTACTGATTTTTATACATTAAAATTCTAATGATAAATGAATGGTACTGATGCAAACACATGTTAACTTTTAAGTTTTAAATGGCCTACAACATTGCTGCAGTTTCCTCTAAGTATTAAAAGAAAATGGGTGTGGAATGAAGCTTTAAACATTTAACTCTGTGTTGTCATTAATTGCACTATACTTAACTATTCTAATGTTGAAGTTTGTGGGTGTCTTCACTGAAAACCCTCAGGAGACTTCACTCCTCCTCTAGGGATCACCTAGGGGTTTAAAAGGCTTGGTACATATGCTAAATGTACCCGTGATCCCTACGAAAGTGGCATTTAATTATAGCTTTGCTAAGGGACTAGCAAAGATTAGGTTTGGGGGTGTGTTAAGACCTGAAAAGTACCACTTTTCACCCCTTAACTTAATCTCTGTTAAACCCTTAATCATTTAATAAATGTGTTTAAGTCTATTCTGTAGGTAATAAGCAGCAGCTGCAAATAAACCCCTAACCATGCCAAGAAGCCTACTGGTGACCCAGAAGCCCCTCAGAAATGTGAAGGTAGAACTCAGACAGAGAATTGGCTGCAGCAGAGGCACAGCAAAGCATAAACAAATTAAGAAGAATGCCTCACGCAGATGTCGCAGAGCTCAATTGAACCAGAAAATGCGTCGCATAGTTGTCGCGGGCTTCTGAAGGGAGCACAGCAACTGGTCGCGCAGTCCCCGCGCCGTTCACGCGCAGATGGATGTCAACAGGGAGTAAAAAGTATACTCCACACGGTTCTCATGAGGCTTAGTCTTAAGCGCTCGCACAGCACTCGCGTAGTCTCGCGTAGCTCAAGAGATGAGCTTTCGACCTTTGCGCGATTCCTTTGAATAGAGAGCTCGGGCATTCGGTAGCGGCCAAGCCAGCGCGATGGCATGGACACATACTTTTAAGGAACTTCTCGTGCGATCCAGAAGCCTATGTATATTGTTCTCTTCGCGAGGAACACCGCTGGATTCATCAAGGAACGAACTGCTCGCGCCATTCTCGCACCATTCAAAGGGAAAGACCAATCCCGCGACGACCAAAGCATTCCCTCGATGATCAAAGTACCAACCCCTCGATGATCAAAGTACCAACCCCGCGACGCCAATTCTACCATGCGGCAAGATCTACAAATATTTTCTATCCAGCGAGGATCGGGTTCTAAACTTCTCTCCACTTTTGCAAGTGCAATCTGGGAACTTCCAGCAATTAAGGCACGCACTCTAATGCTTCAATCTCTATGCACACGCCCTGAGGCATCCAAGGGACAAGAAGGGGCCGCAATTGCATTGATGAAATTAGGGTTTTCCTAACCCTAATTCAGAGAGAACCGACTGCTATATAAGCCTAAGCCTAGCTTAGGTTTAAAGGACCTTTTTATCGACTTTTGTTTTGGACTTCTGTGATTCTTCTTCTTGAAACCGACTGCTATATAAGCCTAAGCCTAGCTTAGGTTTAAAGGACCTTTTTATCGACTTTTGTTTTGGACTTCTGTGATTCTTCTTCTTGAAACCGACTGTAGAATTACAGTGGGCTAAGGTTATCATAGTCCAGCAATTGCTGGCTATGCCTTGTGTATAATTATTTGGTATAGATTTTAATAGAGTTTTTGTAATAGGATCTATTGCATGTATGGGATGGTGTTTTTGTTGTGAGTTATTCTGGACAAGGCTGCTGCCTTGAGGTCCTCCATTGCTGAGTTGTATTGTAAGCAATGGAGGATTGCTTGTAAGGTTTTATTTAGATCCAAGTGACCTGTGTGTCCAGGTTAGGCACATTGCAGGCCTTTGTTGTTGCTCCACATGTGCCTGATTTATGTGTGTTTTGAATGACGAATTAATGAATATTAAGTTACATAATTTTAAATTATGAAAGAGATATCAGCACATTGAGGGCTAACAATAGCCTGCAAGATCAGGGCCAATTGTAGCAAGTTTTAAAAGTGAGTATATTAAAGATCGTCCACAGAGAATTTGTCTGAAATATGAGATAGACCTCCAGATCTGTGCTACCAGATCTGGCTCTATAATTATCTAGAAAGCAGATAAAAAGAGAGTGTTGGGTTTTGTCACGTTTAACTAAAAGCAAATAAAGAAAAGAACTAACTACGTGATCCAGATCCGAGTTGTGGAGGTGTTTAAAATAAAACAAATGCAGAAATAATAGCTTCATGTATTTTAGCCTTTGAATTTTAATGGAGAATCTGTATTCCAATAGAGCAGATTCAATCTTCATCTGGCTACCAGGACAAATCTAAGACAAATAAATCCGA
The DNA here is from genome assembly GCA_021018995.1 of Chloranthus sessilifolius. NCBI lineage: Eukaryota > Viridiplantae > Streptophyta > Magnoliopsida > Chloranthales > Chloranthaceae > Chloranthus > Chloranthus sessilifolius. The sequence goes on along the minus strand of CM037584.1, from coordinate 146,167,058 downwards.
ATTAAGTAATAGGTTTAGACTTATGGCTATGATCCGTCAATGGTCACAGATCATCCAATAGTTGGCTGTTCTTTAGTTGAACATGAACATCATCAACGTAAGTCTTGCTAGAATTAGGTTACCAACGCTAATTCGCACAGGGACAATGAATTAAGGGAAGTTGGATGCGGTGAGTGAATCTAAAGAAGTCTAATGCACTAAGGTGAACATTCGAACCCTCGACATGACTCCAATGGAGAAGACACAAATTACAAGAACCTTTTAAAATCCAAAATTACAATTACAAAGCACGGCTTTAGAAAGCCCTCGGACTTGCGTCTTGAATCCGATCTCCTTGGAGTTACAAATCACTCTCAACAACTCTCAAAAGCAAAGAGGAAGAAATTACAAAGTGCAGATAGACTATCGTAGGAAGGAGGGAAGCAGAGATGAAAACTCAAAATCTGGATGCCACAATTGGGCAAATGTCTTCTATTTATAGCTTTCCTTGATCTGCAGTATGAATTGACCAATCGAAGTGTTCAGATCTGGATTGCCCAATGGCGTTGAGCACGGGGATCGATCTGTTACGCCAATGAAAATGCTACGATCCGGTTCACCAATCAGCGCTAGAAGCATCAATTACATTATGGAATTCAAAAATCTGTTTGAGCTTCTAGAAGTTCCGCCAAGTGATTTCATCTTTGGCGCTCACATGGGTTGGAATATGCTTTTGGATCTTGATTGGAATCTTCGAAATGTCCTGGGCGTTAAATGCATTGGGGCGTGCAGAGATTCCGAAATGCCCTTTAAACAAGTTTGTAATTCCCGAATGTCCTTTCAGAGAGTTTAAGTGCCTTTTCGCAAAAGTGTTTTGGCTCGAAGTTCTTTTCGCAGCAATTTGGCTTCGAAAGTCTTTTCGCAAAGGACTTCTCCCGGATCTTCTATTCGAAAAGGAAATTTCAACTATTCGAGCGAACATGGTTCTTTTCGAGTAGTTCATTCTGACCCGTAATCAATTCGAACAGAACTTTGACCTTTTCGAAAAGTACTTTTTACTTTGCGATTTGAACTTTTAACTTGATTTCTTCTTTGCGAATGGATCCTTCTTCTTCTTCAGGTCTTTTCTTGCTCTTTTAGGACCTTTTTAGCCATTGCTGAGGCTATTTCTTCACTCCCTCTTTGAGCTTGACATGAGTTGTCAGCTTTTTGATCATTTTAGGATGCTTTTCGGACTTGGACCTGTCTAATTGGTTAGCTGTAAAATGCACACTAAAGCACTTATTTAGTCTTCTCAAGGGTCTTTCAAAGCTCATGTTTAGGGGTGAAAAATGGTATTTTTCACTACTTAACAGCCTTCCCCCACCACAAGATTCACTAAATCTGAATCCCATGAGAGCTTGAGCTGGTAGCCTTATGAACATGGTGACGACAGCAGTGTTCTTGTTCTGTCTTAGACCTCTGTGAGGAGGATAGCTTCTGTGGATAGTCTGTGACCATTCAAGTGGACAGATTATAGCCCTAGGGTGAGGCCAATCCACAGATTCTTCTTCTCTGCACTTGTGCTTGTAGCCTTGTGAGAGATTGTGCAGAGACAGACTCCCCTGTATTTGTATAGACCCACCATCAAATTACAAATCTGATTTAGCTGTAGAGATTGTAGGCTTGTGACTGGATCATTGCTGTCTTTCTAAAGCAGTAAACAGCCAAGCTTAAAAGCTAGTACTCAAACTCTTGCTGGTCCTATGTGTCCAGGCTCGTGCACTTTGTAGGCCTAGCCCCACACACAGAACTTTAGAGGTTGAGATTCCTAAGGATTCTTGAGCTTGTAGCCTGGATGAAGTAGTGCCTATAATGATAATCTTGTTCTGACCCATCTCTGGATTGTGGTTCCCCTATTGGATAATCTGTGACCATTTAAGTGGATAGGTTATAGCCATAGGGGATTAGATCATGGCACAGGGGTGAGTTGGATTCTGTCTCCTCTTTGGTGATAATGTAGCCATTGGACAGGACTTCTATAGCAGCAGATCGAAGTCTGAGTTATAAGACCCATCAGATCTGTACCTAATAGCATACTTCTCACCCTTTTATATTTATTTTCTCACACTCCATCCTCTTTCTGTATCCTTTCTGTAGTTTAGACATTAAGTTACCTTAGGATTTAGATTATAGTGACCTTAAATCCCCTTTCATTTAGGATTGCCAGATCTGTAGTCAGATCTGGAGAGCCTACTAAAGATAGCTCCCTTAGAGCTTTAGATCAACTTTCCCTGTGGGACAAACTCTTACTTATCAAAACTTGCTACAACAGGCCCTGTATCTTGCAGGACTATGCATATTTTAGGCTTGCTACTCCGTAGTCCTCACTCCACCTTCCATTTATTTTCATTCACCCCATTCTTATCACTGTCATCAATAAAGTCAATAGCAAGCACTTAAAATATCTTAACAGTAGACCCCGGGTCTATCAACACTCGAACTTCGTATGTCACGTCGCTTCCCTTCTTATATATTTGTAATGCACCTAACCATACATACACATATATATATTGTTTATTATCATACTAGAAATTATCACACGCAAGTTTTTATTATATTTTCTATATGGATGCACCTTTTCTATCTAAAATTTTTAAGAATTAAAATTCTTTATTTAAAAGGAAGCTCACCTTGAATCACGTCATTTGTATTCTGGGCCTCTTGAGCTGTGACTGCGTAGGCTCTCCCCTGGACGATCGGCTTCCTAGCTTGTATAGGTCATAGAATAGGTGCTGAAGCCGTCCTCCCTTTGTTCATCTCAGGGCACTCCTTGATCAAGTGGCCCACCTTGCCACATCGGAAGCAACCCCGAGTTCCTTGCCTACAGTCAGTTGTGCGATGAGATTTCCCACACTTGGCACAAGTCTCACGAGGTGTGGAAGAAGCTGCTCGCGAGAACCCCTGAGTAATTATCGCTCTGGTAGTAATAGCAGGGCTCTCATATCTCATCAGCCTCCCTGACGCAAGCAATGGAAATTTTTGTTGATTGCTCTGCTGCGCCAGTCTCCCATAACCTCCTTGGAACGGTGGCTTCTGATTGTTTGGTATGAATCTCAGCTTTTTGTTCACCGGTTCATAATTCCCCGTTCTGCTCTGGTCCGTATTCCACCTTCCTTGTTGCTCTCTCTGACGGTATTTATTATTATTCTCTTCTTCCACTACGAGCACTTTGCTCATGACCTCACCATAGGTCCTCAGTTGGAATGGTGCTACTCCTCCCCTCACGTCCAGCTGCAAACCTTGCTGAAACCGCTTTGCTTTCATCATCTCTGTGATGACGTAGTTGGGCGTAAAGCGAGCGAGTCGCATGAGCTCCACTCCATATTCTCTCACATTCATCTTCCCTTGAACCAATTGCAAAAATTAAACCTCCATCTGGTTCCTCACCACTTTAGGGAAGTACTGTTTATTAAATTCCTCGACAAACTCATCCCATGTCCAGGGCATATCTGGAGTCTCCTGAGCCCTAGTCTGTGAAACGAACTTCCACCAAGGCCCAGCCTCCCCATCCAACATGTAGGCTGCCCAACGGATGCTCTCGTCCTCTGTAGAAGTGAGCACACTGAACACCTTCTCCATCTCACTTAACCAGTTTTCAGCTACCATCGTGTCTGCCTGTCCTGAAAAGCTAGGAGGTCTCATCCTCCTAAACTCGATAAAAGCTGATGACACTGGCGGTGTCAGAGCCACTGGAGGTGTCGGTGGTTGATGCTGCTCATGAGCTGTATGAGCTGCCAAAGATGCTGCCTGTTGAGCCATAGCAACTGCCATGGTCTCCATGGTGTGCATTATCCTCTGACGGTCCTCTCTATCCTCGTTTCGTTCTCTAACCCTCTCTTGTTCTCTTTGATCTTGATCCTGATGATCTCGATCTTGATTCTCTCTCTGATCTTGGCCACCACTGCCAGAAGCCCCTCCATCTCTTATAAGCTCTCTATTCACGTCCGAGATAAAATTATCTCGACTACGTAAGCTCCTACTGTGGCCGCCCCTGGGTCGGCCCCTTCCTCTAGGAAAACAAAATTTTCATTAGCAGAAGTCCCTACGCTCTGACAAAAGAATGATCGTCAGAGTTTCTAAAAGAAAATGCTTTGATACCAACTGTGACAGCCCGAATTTTGATACCCCAAAACTCGTGCCATCAGCACGATCCTCCAGACTGTGCCCCAAAACTATGCACGAAACATTGGTATAACAAGCAATGATAAATAAATAAAGTAATTAATTACATAAGACAAAAAGTAACATGCCCATCTGGCACCAACAAAAGACAGTTCTACCTTCATGCCACTGCATGAACAGAGAACCGATCCGAACCATCGGTGATAAACTGATCACCCCAGATGGTTTGCCCAAAAGAATTATCCATCTAATTATATTGTTTGAAAAAATAAAGGCATGACATACCATGGGGTACAATCCACTCACAAAAACTCTCTCTCAAAGTACTCAGCGGAGTCTCCTAGAAGAAGTCCTCGGGAGGAGGCTCCAACTCGTCTCCAGGCATGTAATCCGAATCACCCGAATCTACGCCTCCCGAAGCCTCAGTTGCTGCTAACAAAGGACCTGCGACGTATAGTCTAAAGGGGTGAGCTACATCCTAGCTCAATAGGGAACAAACACAATGAACATATAAATCAACACTCACATATATTCCATGATATTTTAAGCATGATGAGTCTATGCATTTGCTAAAAAAATAGTTTAAAAACTAATGATTTACATTCAAGTTTACGGGTAATTAGCATGTCTTACTTTACTGTTGATTTATCATGAATGACACTGAACAAGCCTAAAGCAAAACTTAAATCTTCAACTTAAATAATTCCCGAGCAATATAGCATCGAGCCCCGATGAGATACCCTTCATCGTCGTCTAAATAGACAGTTGTTAAAATATATTCCCTGTGAATACGACCCAAGCCCCTTTCTCACTAGGCGGCGGGGTTAAAACTCATCTCAACATCCCTGGATAGACCTCCTTGACCGGTGTACTTGGGATTGGCCTGCATGGTCACGAGATATCTTGTCGCTATTGTGGGTATCCCACCACATCGGTGGGGTATCCTAAACAAACCTCAAATAACAAAAATAATATGTGCTTTACATATAGTTGTTCACTGTGTAAAGTTCTATCTTATATCAGTTAGGCCTCAACAGTAATTATTCAATCACATATACATCCCTGGGATGTATAACTTACTCGCATCCACTGATGCCTTTATTACTTTCTCATCCCCTGGGGTTGTCTCCTTCTCATTAGATTACTTGATCTTAGTTACTCGCATCACACAGATGCCTTTATCATATTCTTGGTGTCACACACACACCCATTTTCATAAAGCTTTTCATAGTTAAAACATTTTCAATTCTGATAAACATATCACTACATACATGCTCTTGTAATTAAGGTACATGTTCAAGGTGTTCCCTACCTTAATTCTCTGAAGGTCCAAGCATCAAGGTCCCACGCGGCTCCTTGTGCTCGCTTTCACACGTACCACCTATGGTACATCGCAACACATGCAAAACATCACTAAAGATGTAATAAAGAAGGTCCTAGACCCTCCCTCAATCTCAAAGTAAAATTCAAAAGTCAACTGAATCTGCCAAAATCGATTAATCGATTCCCAAAATTGATTAATCGAAACCCAAATTGATTAATCGATTCCCAAAATCGATTATTCGATCCCAAATCGATTAATCGAAATCCCTAGCATAGCAAGGTCGATTCTCAAATCGAGTAATCGAAGTCCGAAATCGATTAGTCGATTCCAAATTGATTAATCGAAATCCAAAATCGATTAATCGATTTCTCAACTCGATTAGTCGATTTCTCCAGGTCAAGTTTCTCCAGCCACTGGAGGTACCCAGTCGATTAGTCGATTTCCAAATCGATTAATCGACCTTTCAAATCAATTAATCGAATCCCAATTCGATTAATCGAAATCAGACATCCATGACTTTTCAACTTCTGGGCCAAAATCGATTAATCGAACCTCTATTTCGATTAATCAATTTGGCCAGATTCAGCCCCCTTTCGGGCTGTTCCTCCAAATCTTTTCCCCTTTTTTCTAAGCCTTTAATCTACTATTTTAAACACATTTGACTAAATTTAATCATCTACAATCTATGCATTAACTTCAATTTAAAACTCACCTTCAATCAATCTCAAATTGATTAATATCTAGGTTGGAATGGCTAGGGCTCCAGCCTTTGCTTCAACGATCCCAAATCACTTTGAATCCAACAATAAATGCTCCAATCAGCCCTTTTGATTTGCATTCACTCCTACCTCAATAACTCCTCTTGCTTTCTCCCTCTCTCTCTTCTTAATTCCTTCACCAACCAAAATAAAAGGATTCTAGGGTTATTAAAGCCCTTATATCCTCTCTCCTGCTTGTGTGTTAAGCGCATGCACCAGAAATAGGTGTATGTGACTGTAACTTAACACTATACGCTACACTTAGGTCACATTCGCACTACTTCAGTTCATCACTCCATGAGTGCATTGTTTGACCATCACTTGGTCAACCCTATGACTAGTCGGGCACGGATCTCGAGGTCAAAGTTAAATATTAAATTTGTCGGGATATTACAGTTTCAGAATCCCATGCTATGAATTTAACAAGGGCATTTGAGCTATCTTGTAATTTTTCTAGCTTTTGTTCTTTGTCATGAATTTTGTTTGACAAGCTGCTCATATGACCATGGGTCAAAATATCGTCCGATACCGATACGTATCGGTTTTGGACGTGAACGGTACGATACATACCCTATGTATCGTGCCATCAGTGAAATGATGAAATTATCGGCCGATACGGACAAAATATCGTCCGTATCGGACGATAATTTCAAATTATCGGACGATAATTTGAAATTATCGTCGAATAATAAGTGTAAAACCAGAAAAATAAAAAAAATCAAATTATCGTCCGATACGAACGATAATTTCAAATTATCGTCCAATAATTTGAATTTACCGGTGGGCCCCACCATAGACCCGACTTAAAAGTCAAGTAAACCTCTTCTTCCTCTCTTCTTCCTCCTCTATTCATCCTCTCTTCTTCCTCTCTTCTTCCTCACTTCTTTTTTGATTATTTACACCATAAATCGGCGCCAAATCGTACAAAATATCACGGGATCGACGTGGAAGGTATGTGTATTTCATTTTATTTCCTAAAATAAGATAGATCTACACTAATTTAGTGTAGATCTACCCTTAAATAAGGTAGATCTACACTAAATAAGTGTAAATCTACCCTTAAATAAGGTAGATCTATACTAAATAAGTGTAAATCTATACTAATTAAGTGTAGATCTACACTAAATAAGTGTAGATCTACACTCACTAAATTAGTGTAGATCTACCCTATTTAAGGGTAGATTAAATAGGGTAGATTTACACTAAATTAGTGTAGATCTACCCTTAAATAAGATAGATCTACACTAAATTAGTATAGATCTACACTAAATAAGGGTATATCTACACTAATTTAGTGTAGATCTACACTAAATTAGTGTAGATCTACCCTAAATAAGGGTAGATCTACACTAATTTAGTGTAGATCTACCCTTAATATTAATTAATATTATAGGTAAATTTATCATTTACCTATAATATTAATTATTTAAATTATTTAAAATAATTAATATTATTTAAAATAATTCATATTATTTAAAATAATTAATATTATTTAAAATAATTAATATTATTTAAAATAATTTAAAAATAATATAAATAATTATTTAAATTATTTAAAATATTTAAATTAATTAAAAATAATATAAATAATGGGTCAAAAATAATATGATGGGTCAAAAATAATTATATGTGACCCCATTTAAAATATTTAAATTGATAGGTAAAAAATAATATAAATAATTATAATTAAGGGTCACATGTAATCAATATGGGTCACATATAATATGGGTACATATCATATGGGTCACATATAATTAATAAAATAATAAGGTCAATATGGGTCACATATAATATGGGTCACATATCATATGGGTCACATATAATTAATAAAATAATAAGGTCAATATGGGTCACATATAATTAAATTTATTATTAAAATTAATATGGGTCACATATAATTAAATTTATGGGTCACATATTAAATTATATGTGACCCATATTAATTTTAATAATAAATTTAATTATATGTGACCCATATTGATTAGATGTGACCCATATTGATTATATGTGACTGTCACATATAATTAAAATAATTTATATTATGGGATATGTCCCATAAAATTTTAGAATAATATGGAATAAATTTCAAATAAATATTTAAAAATTATAATAATATCAAATAAATATTCATAAATTAAAATAATATCAAATAAATATTCATAAATTAAAATAATATCAAATAAATATTCATAAATTAAAATAATATCAAATAAACATTAATAAATTATAATAATATCAAATAAATATTCATAAATTAAAATAATATCAAATAAATATTCATAAATTAAAATAATATGAAATAAACATTTAAAAATTATAATAATATCAAATAAACATTAATAAATTATAATAATATCAAATAAATATTCATAAATTAAAATAATATCAAATAAACATTTATATATTATAATAATATCAAATAAATATTCATAAATTAAAATAATATCAAATAAACATTCATAAATTATAATAATATCAAATAAATATTCATAAATTATAATAATATCAAATAAATTTGATAAAATATAATCTGATATTTTTAAAATAGCAATAATTAAAAAGTAAATTTTATTTTCAAGTGTAAATTAGATGTTTACTCTTGTAAATTTTATTTTTAAGTGTAAATTAGATGTTTATTTTCAATCGTTTGCTCATTCATGCAGGTGAAATAAATAAATATGGTACGTTCGACAGATCCAGCGTGGCAATATGGTACAGCAATAGATGGTAATAGACTCCAGATTCAATGTAATCTTTGTGGAAAAAAACTGCTGGGAGGAGGTATCACACGATTAAAGGAGCATCTGGCTCATGTAAAGGGAGAGACAAGAGGGTGTCCTAGTGTACCCAGAGAGGTAAAAGAAAATATCAGAGCTAGTTTACAAGCTGCAAAGGGAAAGAAAAAAGCTGAAGCCGATCGTGATAGGGGAATGTATGAGAGAATCAGGAGGCCAGATCCACAGTTTACATCAGATGCACCTGAGGATGATGAGGATGAGGATGAGGATGAAGCGAGAGCTATGAGAGAGAGTGCTAGGGAAGCAACAATCGAGATCGTGAAGAAGCCGATTATCGGTTTCCGTCCAGGTTGAGGAGTCGATCCATGCCTGCTACCGGTGGTGGATCTAGTCATAGGCCACATGTTGTTGATATTGATGAGGATGTTGAGCAGACTGCCGGGTTGCGTAGGGCAACATCTGAGAGGGATTATAGGCCGTCTACTAGAGGCCGTACTACAGCCCCCATGGATCCATTCATGTATCACACTGAAAGCTCCAAACAAACCAAATTCAGTGCAATCTCACTTGCAAAAATGGGGAAGAACCTTGGAAAATCCATTGCCAAGTTTTTTATATACAACCACATTCCGAGCCAAGTAGCAGACTGCATTTCAAAAGCATGATTGATACAAGTGCAGAAGTTGGTCCAGGAGTTAAAAAGCCTTCTCCATATGAGATATCTGGGCCCTTACTAACAGATGAGTACGATGAGATAACTGCCTATGTACAGAGCTTTGAGGATGTATGGGATGAGAGAGGTTGCACAATTATGTGCGATGGATGGACTGGTCCCACAAAGAAGAGCTTGATAAACTTTTTGGTTTACTGATGATCGGAACGATATTTTGAAATCGCTTGATGCTTCTAGACACCGTAAAGACGACTACCTCTTTAAACTAATGGATATGGTAGTTCATGAGGTTGGAGAGCAGCGGGTTGTGCAGGTGGTAACAGACAATGCGGCAAACTACAAAGCCGCTGGATTAAAACTAATGGCGAAGAGACGTCACCTGTACTGGACCCCGTGTGCCGCACATTGCGTGGACCTCATTCTTGAGGATTTAGGAAAGAGAAGCAAGGCACAGGCAACTATTCAAAAGGAAGAACGATTACTTCCTACCTGTACAACAGTGACAAGCTGGTCAATTTAATGAGAGCCTTCACGAACAATGAGTTGCTCCGACCTGCGATTACACGTTTTGCAACACAGTTCTTAGCCCTACAGAGTTTGGCTAGATATAGGCGTGAGCTGAAAAGCATGGTGTCGTCGGAAGAATGGAATCAACATGAAATAGGACTCCCACGAGCGAAGAGACTAGCTTGCTTGAAGTTCTTGCGACCGATCTCTGACCACGCTTGATTTGGGGCAGATGTCGACCACCTGATCGCCGTCACTACCCCGTTGGTGCAAGTGTTGAGATTGGTTGATGGTGATGACAAACCAACAATGGGGTACGTTTATGAGTCAATGGATAAGGCAAAATTGGCTATAAAAACCAAATGCCCTACAAAATATAAACGATACTGGGCGATTATCGACAAGAGGTGGGATGCACAATTTCACCAGTACTTGCATGCAGGTATAACATGTTGCACAATTATGTAGTGATTTTTATTTATTTATTCATTATTTTCATATACTGATGAAATTGCTCATATTTGATGTGTAGCACACTACTTGAATCGACCTTCGATTATCGTGGCTTGATGGCGACACTGATGAAGTGTATACCGGTTTGCTCAATGTAATCCAAAGAATGCTCCCTGAGTTGGCGGACCAAGGCCAAGCCATAAGAGATGTGAGTGATCATAGTATCATACCTTATAAGTAATAAGTCAAATGTCATGTGATATTATCATCTATTTATTGATATGTGCCTTCCTGTGTTTCATCTTTATAGATTGACATGTTTCGCAAGAGACATGGGTCATTTGGGACCCCGTTGGCGCAATCCCAAATTAAACACGACAAACCCGCTGATTGGTGGATGCATTATGGAGGTGATGGTCCGATATTGAGGCGGGTAGCAATGAGGGTATTGTCACAAACGTGTTCCTCGTCCAACTGCGAGCGGAATTGGAGCACTTTCTCTCTGATTCATACTAAGACAAGGAATAGACTAACTATGGACCGATTGGAAAAGTTAGTCTACTACCACTACAACATGCGATTAAGGGTCAGGAATATACAGAGGACCAACCGTGGTAAGCAATTACATGAAGTCTTAGATCCTCAATTATATGAAGTCTTACTTACATATTATACTAATTCATCTATCATATTCTACCTTGCAGACGGTGATTATTTTGATCCCATCCAGTTGGATTATATATTCGAGGAGGATGACCCTTTGAATGAATGGATCGAAGAGAGAGAAGAGCCAGTCTTGGATAGTGAGAGCACTAAATGGCTGGACAATGCTGAAAGAGTAGCGGAGCAGCAGGCTTCCCAACCACGAGGCGGAAAAGAAGATTGAATCGTCATTCAGTGGTTGGATCTGATGAGGAAACGCAGCCCGGTAGTGATGATGGGAGTGGTGAGGATGATGGTGGAGGGCATGATGGTGGAGGGGATGTTGGCACTAGTGGTGGAGGGGAGGAAGCTGGTACCTCTGATCCTTATAGAGATATGGCGGCATGGGACGATGACTCGACGCCGTTAACACAGTTCGACACTCCTACATTCAGAATGGGAGGGGTTGAAGGAAGAGGAGCGTCGGGATCATATCAAACACCACCACCACCACCACCACCACAAGATGATACGGATATGGGTTATATGACTTCTAGCTTCGGGGGATTCAGTTTGCAAAATATCAAAGATTCAGCAACTAGTAACCCATACTACCAGCCACAACAAACCTATTCGGTGCCATATGACTTCGTTGGTCAGATTTTTGGAGGACCGGCCTTTACGTACTACACTGAGCCTCAGTTTCAAGGGGGCACATATAATCATGGGTATCAATATGGGCAACATTATAGGCAAAGGCCGGAAAGCTCGCGCACCGATGATGACGATGATCATGAGGGCCAAGAACCACCACGAAATTCAATGTGGCTCTAAAGTAAGTTTTTTATGTACAATTAAACTTATTTTTATCAACATAGCTATTATTTTTGACAATATATAATTTATTTTTGTCAATATATATTGTAATTTACTTTATGCGTGTCTGCATCGATCAAATTATGAAATATTATTAATAAAATAGGCATGTGATCAGCTGATCGAACATAATGTTAGAAGATCTATTACATTAAGTCAAAAATGTGATCTTAAGACAAAAATAAGTTACAAAATAGGCATGTGACTTGGGTTAAGTTACAAAATAGGCATCTTACTTATATATTCATCTAAATAATGCATCAAATATGTCAAAAATAAAAGCAAAAATAGTTGAAATAAATATAAAATAAATAAATATAATTTTTTCAGATTTTTTAGGATTTTTTGGGATTTTTTTGGGATTTAAAAAAAAAAAAACGATTTTTTGAATGTATCAAACCGATACATTCAATGTATCGCCGATACATTGAATGTATCGGACGATACCCGGTACGTATCGTCCGAGAGGTCCGGACGATACGTACCGGAAAACCGGTATTTTGACCCTTGCATATGACGTCTAAATTATTTTTTGTCATTCAAGAGTTGGCTCTTCCAAGCTCCATTTATCTCATGATAAAGTTCTGGACTTATTTCGGGATTATAAAAATTAGGGATATTGTTTATATTGATGCTAGTTTGTTCTAGCAAAAATTGGGATTGTTGTACTTGATATAGTGTGGAAGCTGATTTAGCTTCATTGAAATCATCATGAGTGACTTGTTTTTGACAAGCTAAGAAAGAGGTATATAGTCCTGATTGGTGACCTCTTAACACAACATAAGTTTTTTTTATGTATGGAGGTGGTTGAGGTTGAGAAGAAGAGGAGGAGTTTCCTTCTTCTGTCATTTTCTATCGTTTACAGGGTAAAATCCACTGGTTTAGTGGTAACATAAATCTTCTTTCCGTAGAAAATATACCCACTTTGGTTAGTGGTTTAAACTTGAATCTCTGCTTAAAAAATCAGCCAAAACATTAGTACTTCCTTTCACATGTTCAACTTCAAAAGTATAAAGAGCTATTTGATTATACCATTTCAATCGTCTTCATCTAAAATATCTCTTTTATTAATTAAAAAGTCTTGAATTGCTTTGTTATCAGTTCTGACAATAAAAACCTCAAGGGCTAGATAAATATGGAATCGTTTAAGAGCAAGTTTTATTGCTAATAATTCTTTTTCAATTATAATATAATTCTGTTCATTTTGTTTAAATTTTCCAGAATTATAACCACATAATTTTTCTTTACTTTGTACCTTTTTTGTTAAAGGTGATTTTCTTGGTTTTATCCCATTAGACTGGCAAGAGTCTTTTTCTTCCCAATCTTCAGCAGGAATGGCTTTCAAGACACATCCCAAATAATTATCTGAAGCATCTATTTCTAAGATTAATTTATCTCCGGTTGTTGGAAAATAAACTATAGGACAGTCTTGGATATCTTGTTTTATTTGTTTTAGTAGATCTTTATCTTTCTCTGTCCATGTAAATTCTATTTCCTTTTTAAATTTATTTATGAAGGATTTTTCTTTTACTGCTCAATTTTTCAAGTACTTTCTCCTATAATTTAATAAGCCTAAAAGACTTTGTAACTGTTTCTTATCAGTTACCTCTTCAAGAAAATTCTTTCTTTTTATAATAATATGATCTTGTAGTTTTAGACCATCATGTGTTAAAATAAGACCTAAAAATTCTATTAATTCTTTTTCAACTTCTATTTTTGAAGGTGAAAGGATAATTCCATGTTTTTGGAAAATATCGCACATTTGTTTCAAATATTTTTTGTGTTCTTTTGTTTTAGAAAACACTAGGATATCATCGATATATACCACACAAAATTCTTTATAAGGGGAAAGGGGAAAAAATCGAATCCATCCATCTTTGATAGATTTGTGGAGCAGTATTCAAGCCAAATGGCATGGCATTCCATTGATAATGCCCACACGGAGTACTAAAAGCAGTTAAAAGTTTAGATTTATCGTCTAACTTTAATTGCTAATATCCCGATTTACAGTCAAATTTACTGAAGAATTTTGATCCTTTGATTTGGTTAATCAAAACATCTTTTCATGGGATAAAGTATCTGTCGAATTCTAAATTTTTGTTTAATCTTTTATAATTTAAAACCATTCTAGCTTTTCCATGTTTTATTTCAACATGATTTCTTACTAAAACTGCAGGGCTAGAATGAGGGCTTTTTGTAGATTCAATGAGTTTTTTCTCTAATAAATCTTTAATTTGTATTTCAAATTTGTCTCTGTCTATTTTTGTATAGACCATTGGTTTAACCATAATTATGATATTAGGATCTTTTAATGTGATGGTACAGTACCTCGGACTTTTATGCCATAATTTTAGTGGGTTATCATTAAAATTTTCTTTGAGAATGGAGAAAAGCGAGTGAGTTTGATTAAGTAAGTGAATAAGTTGTATAACCTCACCACGCTTGTTGGGGGCGAAGTCTTTGTGACATTTGGAGTTATGAACCTGAAGAAGTGGAATGTGGACCAATTCTTCCTTGAGAGAAAGACCAATAGATCCTATGGTTAAGGTCATTGGTAAATATGCAGCAATGAAATTGTTTCCTAACAAGATGTCGCCATGCATGTTTGGAAAACATAAAATTTTTGGAATAATAAATTTTTTGTCATTAAGCTAAATAGAATTATTGTTTGCTTTTAACTCAATAATTGTTTCCCTTCCTTCAATGCCTTGAGCTACTGAGGCACACTTAATGTATTAAGAGCTAGGTAGAGATCACTGAGTTCGATAGATGATAAAATGTTTTTCTTTTTTCTTTGTCAATATCAATAGTATCTCCAATATTACTCCTTTATCAATGGTTGATGCCAAGGAGTCAAGTAAGCACCTATTCCAAAAAAGAAAAAAGAGAGTCAAGTAAGCTCTTCACAAAGGCCACTAATTTTCTGTCCATGCATCTGCAATCTGTAAACAGTATATGAACCATAGAAATTCCTTCAGATCATTGTTAATAAAAAAATTATTTTTCGTACTTGTATTTTTAATGCTTGCTGATCTTTTTTATACATTTCTTATATTTGCAGGTCAACATGAGGTTCTTGCTTCAGGTCCTATTGAGGACTTGATAACTCATCGCGAGCATAGGTAGATTATAATTTTTTTTCAAGTTCCATGGACAGAGCTTTTCTACTTAATTCTTCTCACATATTCAATTTGTCAGGTACCACATCTCTGGATCTTCTTTGCTTGCAGCTATGGATCAAAGTTCTCATGTTCCTTATCCAGATGTATTATCTGTTCAACCTGATGATCCGGCTTCAACATATGCAGATGACATGGATCAGATAGATGGATCATATACCAATGCAAATAGGGAAAAATAAAAAACCACACTTTTAGATTCAGCTCATTTTCAAGTTCATATACCACTCTGATACCAGTATAAGGGTCGTATCGGTATCTGCCTTCACAGACTTTGATGTTTTCTGGCTTCACAGACTTTGATGTTTTAGGCTTCAAAGCCTTTGTTTTGAATTTGAGATCTGATGTTCAATGTTGTCTATAGTTTTTGTATCTAATTTGATCTTTTGTGCCTGTAATGATTCTATACCTTCTTATGAAGAATTTTATTTTATATCTCCTTTAGGTAGCTATATTTTTAGTATGGATGAGGAAGCATGGGGGTTTGAAAATTAAATTGAAGTTATTGAAAACAGGGAAAAAGTCATTAAGGTTTTAATTTTTGTTTTGAGTGGGAATAAATATGATTCTTGCATCTTTCATTGGATACATTTAAACTTTATTCTTCATTCAATTGATATTTGCTTGACTTCAACAGGTACTCTTTGGGAAATCTTGGTTCAGCTGGAGGACACTTTGGGGAATGTTTTGTGACAGCCTACTCTGGACCTTGGATCTTGTGGCAGAGTAATGAGGTAGACATTCATTCTACTTTAGAAAAAATTCCTGTAATCGGTAGTTTGAATTTGCATAGGAATAGTAACGCCTTTGCTTTGGAACATAGCATCATGGTTCAATGGAGGTTGCTTAATATATGAATGAGATTATGGATGGACTCCATCATTGATATGTGTTGATTTCCCATATTTTTGCCTTTTCTGCATGAGTTTGACCTCTATTTCATATTCTAAGTGCTACTATGGCTTGTTACTTCTCATCAGATTTATATCACTCATATAAATAACTTTGTGTTGCTGTCTACTAGTTTTATTTTATACACATTGAAATTGCTATCATTTTAATGTGTATAAAATGAATTTTTTATACAAGACGGAGATTCCCCGCCCCATCATGCAAACAAACCCGAAATTCCATTCCACGAGGGATGCTCAAAAACCTCATCATGGAAATCATGAAAGTAGGCAACTAACTTAGGTATGCTCTTGTTTCATAATGATGCCCATTCTAAGTTGATTGTGTGGGCTTTTGTGAATCCCCACTTATATCGGCCCTTTTTATTTTTCATTTTCAAAATATTGTTTTTTCCATCTTTTCAAAAATGTTACTAAAAAAATGATGAATACATCATACTTATCTGCATTACATATAAATGATAGTAAAGTTTTTTTTTTTAATTTGGGTGGCTGATATGTTTCATAAAACCCACTACTTCCTCAATTCTTCTCCTTTTGTCATTGCATCAAAACTTTTCTGTTATGACTTTTTTTTTTTTGCAGTCTTAAGAAATTTCAGCCATATAGTTGTCTCCACTGTGTTTTCTAGTGTTAAATCTCTTGGTGCCATGGGAATGGGATGTACAACAAATTAGTCCTACTTTACAGTTTCTATTTGCTAGAAATAAGTTCTAAGATCTTTCTATTTGCTATGGTGTTGCAGGTGCAAATTGGCACCCATTCATTCACTTTTGATCATGTCTATGGAAGTAGTGGTTCTCCATCTTCTGCCATGTTTGAAGAATGTGTTGCTCCACTTGTTGATGGTTTGTTCCAAAAATATAATGCCAATGTTCTCGCCTTTTAACCATATCTGGACAACAGATAATACACAATGTTGTGGAAAAACCCACCTCTGCTTGGATGCCGTTCTCGAGTGTTATAGCTGTTATTTCGCAGTTCTTACCTCCTATGGTCAATCTGATCAAGAGAGATTGCAGTGATTACATGGTAAATATATTTGAAATTTTTTCTACCGTCAATTTATGTAAATGTGAAAATAGATTCTTTTTATGGTCCTCCACCTATGCATGAACATATGACAATTGGCAACTTCCACATCCCTATTCGGAAGGATAGCCACCCTTCGATCTTCGGCAAGAATCTTACACAAGGGCAAAAATTTTCTTCGAGGCGATAGGTCTGCAGCCAGTAGTGCCATATGCATGGAATGAGTTGATCTATGCAATTTTAAGGTTGGATAGTTTTATGGAGCACTATAGATCTCCATGGTTTGGTGATGGCTAAATTTTGTTATAAATTAATGAGTTGTTGATGGGTTGTAGTGTTAGTTTGAAACTTTAAAATCTTTTTTCGCGCATTGCAAAATTACAATTTTATTGATAGAGTTCATTTTCAACATATCAAATACCCCTACGATTTATATTGCAAATATGTCTTTCTTATTTAATGATTTTATAGTCTTAAACTAGCTTTTTTCATGAAAATATTAAGGACAATTACCGGCAGCCATATCTGTTGGCAATAATATTTTTCCTGATACACCAAAATATATAAACCGAGGTACCAAAACCGCCAATAAAACCGAAGAAAACATTGCTTGCCGACCATACACCGCAATGATGAAAATATGGGGATGAGGACAATTAGTGACCATTGTTGAAACATTGTCGGCGAAAGAAAACATTATCGGTGGATCTGAGCTATCGATAAAAAAATTTAAACTATCCGTGACGGTCCAAAGCTGCTAGCAAAGAAATTTGAGTTGTCGGTAAAAAATTTAAAGAATTATCCGCGGCAGTTCCAAGCCGCCGGCAAAAAAATCTGAGATGGTGGCAAAACAATTTAAAGATATATCCGTGATGGTCCCAAGTCAGCCAAGAAGAAATCTAAGTCACAAAGAAATAAATTTAAAGAATATTCATGGCGGTCCAAAGTCACGCAAAGCAAATACAATTCGACAAAAATTAAATTTAAATTATTAGCAGCGGTCCCAAGCCACCTACAAAGCAAATATAGTTGTCGGTGTTGAAGCCACTTAGTGACCGTTATAAAAGTTTTGCCGGCAGCTCCGATCCGCCGGCTAAAAAAATCAGACTGCCGGCAATACTATCTCGGACCAAGGTATTAGTGGTGGACCTGGAGTTGCCGGGAATAGTATTCTCGGCGGCTTATTCAGTTTTGCAGGCAGCTCCGGACCGCCGGTAAAACCCTAAAATTTTGTAGTGTTTATAAATTTTGGTACAAAGAAATTCAATTTTAGGCTTCTAATATGGGTTCAAAGGATAAAATCTTTTCTGGGATTTTGGCTTTTTGGCTCTAATGTAACAAAAGATGGCCTTTGGTCATTTTCACGATTAACTAGTATAGATGTCTTATTATTTTGATGTGTTTAACAGATAATTCTAAAGAAACTAATCATCATAATCACATAATATCTTGATTCGAAGTTCAGCAATATGAGATTTCTCAGTAAAAGTTCAAGGAAACTTTAAGCTTGAAAATAAAAACAGTCTCTCTCAGAATATAAAGAGGATGTATTAGCTCAAGATCTCACTGGTTTATAATTTAGAAACTATAATCTAAATTTTACAGTTCAGACTATTGTATAGTTTCAAACATTCATCAGATATAGTGTTCAAAGGTGTTATTCATGAATTGTAACTGTTTTATTTTGATTGTTGAACTTTTGTTATGATGGATTGTAAAGTTTAATAGATTCATAATTTTTTTCTGTCATACTTTGCATATAATGATTAACTAAATTAATATATACCGAACTAAAAATAAAATTTTAAATGAAAAATTAAACTAATTTAAACTAATATAAACAAAAAGTGGTGTATCCCCTTCCCCAAACTTAAATAGGACAATGTCCTCATTGTACAAAATAGGGGAAACTGCGAAAATATATTACCTTAATGGTGCTGTTTAGTTACCGGGTCTATGATCTGCAAAAATATTCAAAAATCCTCCCCCCAAACTTTAGGAGAAAATACTTCTGGCATAAACAAAAATTTTGCACTATAAAGAAATAATTAGAAACAATAAAAAAATAGTTAAAAGAAATTATCATATATATTGAACAAAATATTTACATGAGATAAAGAGAAGATTACATTAAGAATTAAACCTAGGAAAATTCTAGACACACACTAAGTTAAGACATGGCACTGGCAGCAACGTCTGAAAAGATATCTTCGATAAAGATTAGTCCTCGACTTCTAACTACCTTGAAGCAGAGTCTCTTATCCCTTCCTACCAAAGGAGTATCTACTCCTTGGTAGGGTCACCACTCCAAGAGTTGTCGGAACACTTTCCTATGCCCTTCTTTATCTTACATCTCCCAAAAAGGAGCACCTCACGTCCCTTCCGTGGAAGAAATGTAATGCCACTGTGGGAAGTGGGAAGTGAATACATATCTAGATATCATCGCCAGATCACCTGTTACCTATATTGCTTCCTTGCGAAGACTATGTGAAGAGAACGTACACAATCGACAGAGAAAGTATAAGCAATGGAGAGGGGTGGTGAGGAGATCAAGGATGGGATGGGAAATGACACTGAAAAATATAACCCATCCTTATTATAAAGGAACACGCATTCGGGGTGGGTTGTAATGGTATAAAGGTTAGGAATTGGGGGAAGATGGGTTTGTAGTATATGGTTTCAGATTTGGGTTAGGTTTAGGGTCAAGGGTAGTTTCAGTGGATGATTCAGCATCTTGAGTAAGTCGCTGGCACTTTAGATTTTCTATTTTCTTTTCTTCAGCCTGGAGCTCAACTCTATGTATTTCGAGAATTCTATCAAGTCTCTTACTGAAATTGCTCTGGTTATGCTCTTTCGTCATGGGGTTTAAGGTTTGGAGACGGAAGATGAAAGAATTGAGTTTTTAGGAAGGTAAGGGTCTGGTTTTATAGGGAGGGGAAGGGTTCACATGTCAAGGTATAGGCTTATAGGCTTGGGTTGTTGGGTAGTGGTAATCTTGAATGCAAAGTTTATTTGTTTCCCTTATGAATTGAATGGGTATGAATTCCAATGTAATCGATAAGATCGATCACTGGAATTGCCTATTCCCTAGAATTATCATTTATAATTCTAGCCAACAATGAACTATTTGAAAAGACTCTTCACCTGTTGAATCGTACTCACTACGATTTAGCATCCTAAATCGTTGTTGCTTGTAAGTCCATACATTCCAACATGATTATAAGTAAAAAGAGAGGTGTTCATACGATTGGATGTAATTTACACATTGTAAGTCGTATGAAATTCTCAAAAAGAAATACTAATAATAATGATATACATATGTTATAAGATTTTGCTACAGGTGAGTCGATAGCTCGACAGGTTCATGAGGAGCTCACTAATGGTCAAGGGGAGTTAATGTACCTCGCATGATAATATGTCCTCCTGGTGTGTGTACTGGCCATGAGGACGAATAGCTACTGCCTCTCGAGTTAGCCAAAATGGTTAGTTGTTTAACCTGAGCTTCTAACTGTGTAATGGATTCTAGGAGATTATTGAGTAACTGCATTTGAATCTGACCATGTTGCAGCCAGGTTTCGACTATCTGCATCAGGGCTTCCTCAGTGTCAGTATGGTCTTGGGTCTGCGTGGGGTAAAAAGGAATAGTGGGACACGGTGGAGCAGTTTGAGTTGGGCTATGGTTAGGACCACCAGCTTCACCTTGTCCAGATGTTTGGTGCAATTTTATACCACCAAAGATTAAATTTTTTCTTTCTAAAGCTTCAGCTTTGGAAGACCTTTCGTCATTGACTTTAATTTATATAATCCTCCTTGCATAGGGGATATATTCCTAGATGTCTTCGAATCAATCTCACCCGGTGCATTGTGTTGCACTGTTTCCTTGCTAAGGGTCTCAAAGAGTTCCCAAGAATCCACTGCTGTTAAATTACAAAACATACCACCACAGGCAACATCAACCATATGCCTAGTTTGGTCATTTAATCCTTCATAGAAAGTGAGCACTATTTGCCATTTTGCAACCTCATGATGAGGGCACATATAGAGAAGATCCTCAAGGCGACTCCAACTCTCTTGAAGAGGTTCATCCGGAAATTGATGAAACATTAAAATAAGATGTCAGATTCTATTCATTTTGCACCTTGGGAGGTACGTCATAAGGAATTCACGTTTCAATCCCTTCTAATCACCAATCGAATCTCAGGGTAAAGAGTGTAACCACTGCTTTGCCTCATCTCTAAGAAAATATGAGAATAGTCTCAAACAAACGGATACTCCTGTCAGTTCTTTGATTTAAATAATGTTACACATTTCTATAAAATTATTTAAATGTCATTGGGGATCTTCCTCAATCAGCCCGTGAAAAGTAGGGAGCATTTGAGGCATATTTAGCGTGATTTTGAAAGCCTTATAATCAACAGTAGGGATTTGAATACATGGGGCTAGTGTAAGAGGTGTCCATGCATAGTATTCTCCCATCGTTTTAGCCTTACTTTGATTTACTCCTGCCATATTCATACTGATTTAGAATCAAGGTAAGTTTGGCTAGAACGCAATATGTCTAGTTTTGGTTTGATTTTATATGATTTTTATTCTAGAAAGCAGGGAGAGAGAACAAATCTAAGCCTCGAGCTTCACTGATCAGGGGAAGTTGAGACTCTGAGTTGTCGCTCCGAATAAACTTACGAAAGATTAAGAAGTGATCAAAGAAAGTTAAAAATTTAAAGAAATATAAAAAGAGAAAGGTAAATATTTTTTTTTAAAATCAAAATATAGACAAAAAAAATAAATCACCTCCCCGGCAATGGTGCCAAAAACTTGATCGCTACTTATATGTGTATCTAATTAAGTCTTAACCTATTGCAAGCGCACAATAGAAATTGTAAAGCTAGTATAGGATCGTTCCCACGAGGAAGTGTTTATCTTTATTTCTATTTCTATTTTAAAGTTTATATTTATCTTTTAAGGTCCTAAACTACTTGAGAAATATGAATAAAAGAATGATTTATTAATCCAAAGTGCATAAAATAAATCTTAATCCTCTTTCGTCAGATTAAGGTCGTCAATTCCAATCTTCAGCAATCGAATATTTATAAAAATAAACAGTACTGTTACACTATATTGCAGTCTTTTAGAATTTGGGCGTCAATCAAAAACTAAAATTCTTCAACACAAATTTAATCTAATCAGCAATCTCCTAAAATTTGGTCGTCAATCAAATTCAAAAAAATTGAAGATAGAAAAGTAAAAACCGTTACACTAATCTGTAAATTCCAACTTGAGTCGTCAATTCAAATTAAAACTTGAAGATATTTACAAAGCAGTAAATAAAGCAAATAAATATATCTTTCACCCCTCAGCCGCAGTCGTCAATTGCTTCTGAGAAACTAGGATATCTACACTAATCGTCAGCGCCCAATAGCAGTCGTCAATTGTTCTTGAGAAACCTCTGCTATCTAATCTATTCTAACTATTTTAAACTACTGATCGAAAGAATATCCAACCTCAGTCGTCAATTGATGCTGAAATTCTTCGATGGTTTATTCCTATACCAGGCTCTCTTATTTATAGATCATAAGGAGTCGATTTATAAAGACTTCTAATTCTAATAAAAGAAACTACTAAAGTAAAAGTACCCTAATATAACTCTAATTCCTAATTTCATTCTTCCTTGCTTTCTGTGACAATCTGACATTTTCCTTTATCGTATATAGGAAAAGTCGCGTCATCAGATCAACCTAACATGATCCTATCATACAAGTGTCTCGTGTCGTGTACAAAGTATTGCAGATGCGGAAGCAATGTAATAACTCTTATATGAAATAATATGGTAAAAACTGATATTTGCTCATCTAAATAATAAACTATCAAGATCTATAAACAAGGGCAAACTAATGCGATATATAGCTTTCCACCGATGACGGCCACCCGTCATTTAAATAATAGAAAGAAAACCTATACATGCAATACATAATATCTCAAAGAAAACACATCATACGTGGTTTATACAAGTGTTTAAACTAAACTAAATCTCTCTCTCTCTCAAACCTATTTCGAAAAGAATTCCTCAGCGAATTCTTCCTCCTCGTCCTCCTCTTCCTTGTCTTCTTCTTCCTCGTTCAAATGGTACGTAGGATCACCCTCGTGCTCCGAATCAATATCTGTAGCTAAGACATTGAAGTCAGAGGACACTACGTGAAAAAGCCAAAAAAACCACTGCCTTAAACAGTGGTATTTTCAAAAAACCACTATCTTTGACAGTGGTTTTTTTATGTAAAATTTTTAAAATATATATATATATTTTTTTTTTTTTTTTTTAAATTACGTCAAAAAATTTTATGCAAATTTTTTTAAAATAATATTTTTTATGCTTTTTTTTAATACAATTTTTTAATGCTTTTTTTAATGTTTTAAAAAATATTATATAAAGAAAAAAAATTATTAATCTCATATTTAAACACATCCATTCAACTCAAATACAAATCATTCAATGCCATTAATAAATAAAATAGATGTCGAATTCTTTTATTCAAACAAAATATTGCATCTCAACCTATGATCCAACCTTTCAAATCAACCAAATGTTTTAAACTTTAGATGCTCAATCCTTTTATTCAAATAAAATAAAATAAAAAAAAAAAAGAGAGTTAACAATCTAAGGACCCCATGACCTATTTTCATAATTTAAAAAAAAAAAAATGTGCTTCGCCTCTCTTGCCAAGTATCCCCGTCCCCTAGTGATCCGTTTGAGGTGAGCTTCAAATTGAAAAGTTTCACCTGAAATCAAAAAGAGAACGTAATTAAATATTTATGATATTAAATAATTAAATTGAGATATTGATGATATTAAGCAATTAAATTGATAATACTCCCAAACACAGCCTAATTTTTTTGATTTCAGGCTGTGTCGCCTGAAATCAAAAGAATTCATGTAATATTTGACTGAAGAGAAAAGGTTAAACAGGCTTGAACACAAAAATAAAATATCATGCATAATCACAGGTGATCTGATCTACCAACCAAAGATTGCTGGGAATCAAGTATTTAAATATCAAGTTTAGCCAAGGACTTGCCCCAGTCCAAAACCGAGTAAACTCAATTTCAACTGGTCCAAGTTGTGTCCCTACAAACAAGAACTTAGCTGAGACTTATATCAAGTTGACTCAGTTTCAGTTTGGACCTAAACCTGGTCGATTCAACTGAGTTCTTAAACGTTGCTGGGAATACTCTTGGCTTCTCACAATACCTGTTATTCGGTCATAAACATCAGCATCAGATTCTCCGTTAGGAAAGCGGTAAAAGAAACAGCCATAGCGACAAGGAGTCCCTAGCACAATTTCTCAGCCACAAGACAAAAAAAAGGAAGGTACATATCTAGAAATTCATTCATAATAAATGTAGTTCGATGGTAAACGTAAAAGGTTCAACAACTATGTGGTAGCAAGAACAGACACAACTTTCTGGCTCCAACCAATGCAAAAGACAACAAACAAAAATAGGTTAAAGGTAGTTGATACCTCTGAAGAATCTCAACCTTTTTTGAATCAATTGCAGCAAGTACTTCTTCTGCAGTAATGGGCATGAAAAACAGTATTAGTAGTTACACTCCAATATGTAACATTACTTGTATGAGTAAATTAATAATATTGTATACACAAAATCACTAAAACTATCTTTTGTTATCAGTGTATGATATCCAACAATAGATAGCAGGCAATCAGAACAACCAAGTAAACCAGGGTATGCATTAATAAATAATTGACATTGCATAGAGGACATTTACCAAGAGGCAAGCTAAAACTTACAGTTCGCAAATAGAAACATATGGGATCAGCACATGATTGCCTCCTTTTGCTGAAAACCACAGTTGGACACTAATGCAAGGGATTGGGCCTATAGCCCAATGGAAGATCAAGCTGTGCCATTATCTTTTGCTGAAAACATACCATGCGAAGAGAAATTTCACCACTACCAACAGCATATGACCGGCCAGAGCCCACAGCACCTTCTTCATAACCTCTAACACTATTAGTTCCTCCAATAGCGAATGCTTCATGAGGAGAGAAATTTCCTACCACATGACCCCCAGATAAACTGTAGAATAAAACACAACAAATAAGCAGAATGAGAATGTGTCAGAAATAAAATAAAAAAAACCGGGCAAGGAGAACAACTATAAGCAAACAAAGTCAGGAATATGGCAGTTTTAGAAGTAAAAGGCAATCTTCCATATAAATGTGCACTTGATTTTATGAGATGATCATTTCTTCACTCCATAACAACAGAAATGGAAATTTGGTGCATGCAAATGGAGCATGTCTCACATAAAGAGTCCTGTTTCTTGCCATGACCACATGGCTAATTGTTCAAGATGCTTATGATCGTACCAAGCCAAATCTAGAATAGCATACCAATCAAATAAGGGTAAGTATATTCACGCCTACCAGTTTACTGGAGGGCGCTTACACTGAGAACCATTGACTGCATTTAATCAGACAAGGGATATCATTTTTTATCGCAATTTTCCACAGAAAGGATCTTGACACCATGGGTGTACCATCAGACGGACAGTTTTTGTTTACACGTGGCACAAATTCCTAAAAAGTGATCCTAAAATCACAAGGCATTCATCATGTTCAAACGTGACTTTAGGGCTACTTTTTAGGGATCTTTGCCATGTGGAAACAAAAATGAACCGTCTGATGGTATGCTCATGGTGTCAAGATCCATTCTGTGGAAGATTGCGATGGAAAAAGATATCCATCGTCTGATTCAACACAATCAATGGTTCTCGGTAGGCACAAATAGATGTACCCATCAAATAAACACAAAAAATCACACCTCAACACCAAGCGAGCAGGACCAATTTCTATACCCTTCCTCGCGCAGGCATTGACTCTGTTAAAGCAAAGCCACTCTGGAAAAACATGAAGTCCCTGTTCCATGTTGAACACAAACTGCAAAGAAGATGGCGATTGAAATTAAAATCAGACGGCTAGTAAGAATAGGGCATGTTGACACTGGATAGTCAAGCACCCAAAAAGTTGTGAATACTAACCATTGAGGACCCGTGATCACCCGAATCAGTGTAGACATTCTCAAGCTTCGCAATCAGCATGTCATCAGAAAACTTCCCACTGAAAAAAATAAGCCAAGAAGGCAGAGCATAGCACACAAAATGCATAATGAATACATTACACCAAATCACTATGATGAAGATGAGAATCTCAATTTATCATTTTAGTAATCCAGGGTATGCATTAATAAATAATTGACATTGCATAGAGGACATTTACCAAGAGGCAAGCTAAAACTTACAGTCCGCAAATAGAAACATATGGGATCAGCACATGGTTGCCTCCTTTTGCTGAAAACCACAGTTGGACACTAATGCAAGGGATTGGGCCTATAGCCCAATGGAAGGTGTTGACAATATTACAACCTCTAGGTTCCAGGTTTCATCTCAGCTTACCTAAAAAAAATGATTTTTGAGATCATGGGCGTCAAATCACATGGAACACATGATGGTTCCATTTTGGATGGTGTTTGACTTCATGGACTCGAACGATGGAGATCATTTTTTGTTTCATCTTTTACAAAATAAATCTTGAGAACCTGTGGGTCAAATCACATGGAACACATGATGGTTCCACATGGCATACATCTCATAAAGTGACCCAAGTACCAAGAGCATCAGCGCTTGAATAAAGTACCTAATGACAACTCAAGTTTAAAAGGGGCAAGTACCTTTAACAAAGTAGCTTGTACTATTTTATGGCTAGGCCTTGTAGACCCATTAATCATATATATATATAAGCAATGAGGGAAAGGGAAAGGGTCCTTTGAACTCAAGTTAAGTTAACCTAACGGGCCTGAAACGGATTCACATACAATCAGAAAAAGCATGCACCTATTCAGAGGCCTTGCTCGAATTGATCTATAAGGGATCGACATAATAATTGAGCTATTATTTAGGCTACTGGCGATCTGTGATGAGTCGTGAACAAGGGCACATCAAAGAACTCCCCGAAGCGAACAAGGCGCAAGCACATTTTGCCAACATGCTAATGAGTGGACTATTGTTAGCACATTTTTCTGAGTCAATTGAGAACCAAGTTTCAATGCATATCTCTTGGTCCGTGCCCTAGCTCATTAAGTACATAAGATAGCATATAAGAAAGTTTTAAAAATAAGAAGTGAACCAGCCTATATTTGCTTAGAAGTGATCTTTAGGACAAAGTTAGCAGTTAATAAGTTTAAGGAATTGGTTACTGGAAACATAACTATTTGCAAGTAAAATGAGCTTAGTATCTCTAGATAAAATCAATTGATAAATAGTCAGTTTTGTTAACAATTATTTAAAAAGGTAGCTCCATTTGCACGTACAGAATCTCTAAGGGAACCAGCGCCGAAATCCACTGACTGCTTTGAATCAGACGATGGAGAATCATCCCAATATTCCACACAATGGATCTTGAGACTATGGCATATGCGAGAACCACATTTGATCACTTTTTGGGATGTGTGCCACATGGAATCAAAATCTGACCGTCTAACGGTGCACCCATGGTCAGATCCATTGGAAGATTAGGACGAAAAATGATCTCATCGTCTCATTCATTGTTAATGGAGACGAAAAATGGTAAGAAACCCCAACATCGACACGATTTGTAGAAGACGACTCCCCATGATACGTTCATGTCGTGTACGATGGAATTGATACCTCTGAAGAATCTCAACCTTTTTTGAATCAATTGCAGCAAGTACTTCTTCTACAGTAATGGGCAAGAAAAACAGTATTAGTAGTTACACTCCAATATGCAACATTACTTGTATGAGTAAATTAATATTGTATACACAAAATCACTAAAGCTATCTTTTGTTATCAGTGTATGATATCCAACAATAGATAGCAGGCAATCAGAACAACCAAGTAAATCAAGGTATGCATTAATAAATAATTGACATTGCATAGAGGACATTTACCAAGAGGCAAGCTAAAACTTACAGTCCGCAAATAGAAATATATGGGAACTCTGGTAAAATGCCAAAACTAACTTCTTTGAAGGACAATTGCTAGATGAAAGACAAAATCAACCGTTAAAATTGGGATCCAATTTCATTAAAGCAGTACGCGTAAATAGAGGTACCCATAAGTAACCAATTATCTCATCAGGGTGTAGCTCTTTGAGCTATCCGAACAAAACAACCAGAACTAGTGCCCTGCCCAATAGCGCAATAAGGATAAAAAGATAAATTTGGAGCAGACTGTAATAGATAAAATATTTGAACTTTTCTACAAGATATATACTGATTCAATGCTAGATTTCAACTAAAATCAGTAAACAACAGAGTCCACACAAAGCATATAAGCAACACGAAATCTTTTTCTGATTCAATGCTAGATTCAAAATTAACCTATCAAATATTTATCACCATTATATTCAATAAAAAAAAAGACATATATTCTAAGTAAAACTATATTGATCCGCCAATGAACTCCCTCATGGACCTTGCTAAAAGTGGGAGCTTTCTACACTAGTTTCAACATTTAAAGGTCTAGATATCAGATATTAACAAAATTCAAATTAGGGCCAATCTGAGTCACCTAATTTGTTCAAAGCTATGGTAAACTCTTACAGAGTTAAAGATTCTAGGAAGCCTTGTTGTAAGAGTTTACCTAAACTATCTCAACAAGAAGTTAAGTGATATAAACTACCACAAATTAGGTTTGTGTCCTTGTTTTTCAACCTGAACCTGACCAAACCGAAGTCCCTACACCAATCTGGTCGGATCGGGTTCAGGTTGAGGTTCGAACATACTTGGGTAGGGCTGGGTTAGGTAGATGAAAGACCCTAATTTGGTTCGACCTGAACCACAACCCAACTTGTTTTCAGCCCTATTTGACATCAAGTTCAACCAACTTATTTTAGCTCTCCTATTAAATCATCTATAATATCTATTAGAGCATGACAGGGGTCCTTCAAAGATTACAACTAGTTTGCCCTAGATTTAGGAGACCGCTGTGTGAGGAGACTTGTGTACAAATTCTCCTTAATGTCACAGAATTTGTAACTCCACGAAAGGTGCTATCATTCTGCTTTTATTAGCAATTGGTTTTAAATGGAAGCCTTACAAAAATAATGGATGAAAAAGAAAATTATTCAGTTTTTGCATCGTGATAGCAAGATCAGCTTTTTGTGAGTAGTGAAGATAACTCTACCATACAAGTATAAAGTTAAGCAGCATTTGTCTCTTAGACTTGCGATCTTGAATACATGGTTTACTCTTCTACTCATTTCGTGTTCAATGTAAGGAAAAATATTTCTTTCTAACATAAAACTCAAACAATTCATAAAGATAAACTTAGGATGAGTAAGAATAGCAATAACATCATGAAATCTAGTATAAGAATAGACGAGGAAGAAGCTGCCACATGTACCAATCTTTATACCTGCAAGATTGTTGTCTTCACTTATGTCAACTCCAAAGAAGTTTGCACGACAGACGAATTTTATCGTCATCATTGACTCTAATCGAGACCAGCATCTCATAGTAACCCAATCGAAAAGGGAATCGGGGTTCTCATCTTTGATAAATTTTGAAAAATGGAATTGTACCATTCCCATGTCGACTAAATACATAATAAATGGACCATAACTTTCTTCTTCGATTCAAAACCACATTCTCTCATCGATCTTAAAATTTGAAAAGCTTTATGTATTAGATCCCATGATTCTTCTTCATCATAACTCTGCCTTGCACTCCCCATGCAAAGTCTTATTAAGGCATTATATTCTTTGGCACCAGTTGCTCTTCCCATTTTACCGAACACCTCAAGAGTAGCTTCCGTGCCAAGTTTCTGCGCACACATTCTTACTAACCTATCAAATCGATGAATCTGAGTATTCTTGAAAATCCATTTTTGTTTTCTCTCCTGTGATAGTTTCTTCAGGCACTGTGAAGCGGAAGTATTGGACCTAATTGAGAACCATGGAATATCCAAGACATTCTCTTGCGATTTCTCATTATTAGACACTTCACAAGGAGGTAAGATGGGTGACTCTAAAATATTGCTGCCTGAGTATGAAATGTACATGTAAATAAAGAAAAAGTACGGAAATCAAACTCCATTCTCCATATACACAAGATATGGATGATAATTAGAATTATGTTAAGTGGCACTTATTTCTCTATGATTGAACTATAACTTCCAAGTGCATGGTGAACAAAAAGGCAGATGTACAACAAACATGTCATTTATGGGATTTTATGGGATAAATAAATAGCACCTGACATTGCATATAATAAATAGCCTCTGACATTGCATATAATAAATGGCCTCTGACAATGCATATACATAATATGGATGGAAAGATTTCATGAGAATCATGCAAAGTGAGAAATAAATTAAGACTTGACAGTTCACTGTTGTGGTAAAGAAATTAAACTGAGATTTGAGTGTTCTCTATGTTGTGAGTTTTTGGGTGTGTTACTAGTATTAATATGTTGGTGTGAGTATAGTCTATGAGATACATTCTATTAGTATTAGTGGTGTACAAGGGATCCTATTGTAAAGTGATATAAATAATAATGAGGTGAGGTCATCCCACCCACCCCCTCCCTCCCTTCCCCACCCCACCCCCAACAATAGCTTTGAAAGCTTCTCAACTTGTTTTTCGGGCTTTTTCAACTTGCAAGAGAAAGGGGAGCGGATTGGAGCTGTTTTGAAGGGTGAAGCTGATATTGAAGGGGAGGAACCAGCCTAGAATTCACATGATTATCGGGCTTGACATTAGGGAAAAAAATTAGGCCTCATTGGAGTTTAAAACAGAGACTAATCTAGTCTAGCTTAAAATAGGGGTCCACGTGACCACATTAAAGTGGCCACATACACCACTTATTTTCGAGAACCACGAGTTTAACAAGGATAGGTCTCATTAATCTCAGATTTTTGAGATTTCTTTCTTTAAGATCTGAAGTCTTCATAGTGGGACTCTCAATAATCCCAAAAGAAAGTGTCTAAATTTTTTTATTATTTTGTTTTCTTTTTTTCTGTCTAGAGATTCTAGAGAGTGATAAAAAGTAGAAAATTTATTTCTTCATTTACTCTATTCTTACAATCCTAAATGGATTAGGACTTCTAATCTATTGAGGATTCAAAGAACAAAGTAAATAAAGAACTAAAGTTTAGTTATATTTTTCTTCTGTATATTTTGTAATAGAGATTTGGTAATAATTTTTTATGAAATAGGAAAAGGAGAGTTCTGAGAAAAGAAGAATCCCTATGCCTGTTGTTCAGGGGGCTTTTTAGACATGAACCCGGCAGAATTTTATGGTCTTTCTAATTATTGTGGGCTGTAGCCTAGTCAAGAAGTATCAAAGCTGAGCTAATCGGGTTCCAGCTCTAGTAAATGGATCCCGATTTACATTAGAATAGAGAATAATAAAGAGTACATCCATAAATAGAGATGAGTATAGAAATAAGATTCACAAATCTGACCCCAAAATTTATGGGGCAAGGTAGTGGTGGTGGTGGTGGTGATAGTGAAGATGACAAAGGTGACAGGATTCTTACACCAAGACTCTTGTTAAAGTTGGCTTTAGAGTGGTTCCCCCTTGTAGATAAGAAAAATCGCATAAACGAGAATCATTATAAAGCAAATATTAGACTACAAAGATGAATTTAAGATTTAAAAAACAAGGCAAATGGTAACTCACCATGTAAAAATCTACGTAAGACTTTTGGTCATACTCACTTTTTCAATAGCTACGCACCACTACAAATCAAGAAAGATGGCTAAAAGGGGTCAAATTGAATCTGTCCACCACAATGAATATGTCCACTACATGCTCAACTTAATCCTACACCCAAGGTTCTTGAAAAACTATAAAAAATTAACTTAACAAAAAATTAACAACATGATCCGATTGCATACATAGTTTAATAATCGAAATGCACCTACTTTGATGCATTACCATTTTTCAAGTATACAGCTATGAATGGGTTAATTGAAGGTAGGGATACTCAAACTTATATATAAAAAAAAAACAAAAAACATGAACAAATTAAACTGACTGAGAAACAATCATTAAAATACTATTATATAGCCCTTTGCCATTTGCTACTACTTTGATAAATTGTATATAAGAATTCTAGGATCAATCAGTCGAACCATGCCTCCCTGTCAAACAGCCTCTATCTGTGATGCAATTACTGCATGCTAATGTTTATGGTTGATAATAGCATGGACAACAGTGTGCTAAAAAAAGGTCACCATCAAATTATTAGGATCATCTAATTGGTGCAATTTGGCAACGTGGTTCATCCAAAAGGGTGGCCAACATAAGCAACACCTATTCTCTAACCAAATACAACATGGCTATAAACAGATTGACTATTATAGTCACCTCAAAAATCATCATTCCTCGCAATCACGAAAGTTTTATTCATGTTTAAAGAAAACTGAATCATCAGATGTTTTCTCACTATCAAGTTGCAATCAAATAAACAAACCCTCATGGTTCTTGATAGAAAAAATAACTCAGCGAACCCTTGTTTTGTAGGAATTCTATCTCTGGATACTTGTTGCTTATCATTGTTTCTTGTATTGATACAGATTCATAGTAAAATAGCAAAATTGTAATTTAAACATTTTGGTCTATGATACACTATAAACCTTGATTACCTTGGATGTGTCGCACAAGACGAGGTTTTCTGAATCAGTTGGAGTGGTGCATAGCCAATTGACCTGCCAAAAAGTGAGAAAAGAGTTAAATGCACTGATATAAGGGAAACGTATTTTTGCTTTATACAAATATTAACTGCGCACATATAAATTATGAGGTTGATTCCGGCCACCTGCATTAATAGATCGGGCACTCAATCGTGCACTTATTTACATCGTTGACCAGTCCACTAAAGTGGTTGGAAATCACATGAACTACATTTAGACCAAAAAATACACCCAATAGCAATACCATTCAATCCAAGCACTTCAATATGGACCATGTATGAGATATTAACAATTGTCTAATGAAGAGTCTGATTCGATTACTTAGAATCCTTTGATAGGCACCAATCTTAGTCTAACATCAGCTCCCATGATTTACAACTTGCACCACTCAGATTGGTCAAGGATGTATGCACGGTGGCAAGATAAGTGCATGAGAGTACCATCTATTGATGCAGGTGACGCCCCAATAATCCATAAATTATGTGGGAGCAGAAATAAACCAACAGTGCATCAATGCTAAACAGAGGAGATATCGGCTATATAACAGATTTTCAAGATGGTGATATGATACATACATGTATTAGTTTGCGTGACCCAATACATGAGTTTAAGGAACATTTTCACATTGTAATCCAATATAAGTTTGTATTGGGCATTTTGTGAATAGAGATGCAATATAGAGGATTAATCCCTGCTAAAATCCTAATTTTTAGACTATTGTATTCGGTCCATACCTATAGGAGTCTATATAAATATCTGGTTATCCTAGACAATCACAAATTTTCACATTTTTTACTAAAGATCTCCAACAAAGAACCCACAAAAGTTGGGGCATTTAGTTGGAGTTAAAAAAATGAGTTACAACACAAAGAAGACTTTTTTTTTCTTTGTTTAATATCTCACTTTGGCCTCTCAAAAGCCTATTTTTCAATATAGACACCACCACTTACATTACCCTAGGTAAATGAAGATTGAAATGATAATTAAATGTAATCAGATTGTGTTATGAGCAATAAACATCATGCAAATGTGTCACCGCTCTGCTACTTTAAATAGTAGTCTGATAAGAGCAAATAGTAGTCTGATTAGTCTCCAATCTGTTTACTCTGTTTGGTGGTGGCAATTGACCAGCTGAGTAATATTGTTACATAGAACTGAATAAAAGTAAAGATAAGGTCCATTTTACGTCTTGATGCCATCTAGTAAGTGGCACCAGAGAGTACATGACACCAACTAATTTGGATTATCCATATCTCTTGGCCATGTTGGAAGGGCCATACCCAAAATGGCCTGAATTAAAGCTCCTAAATATTGGATCAGTTTCCTACTCAGAGCAGTAAAAAACTATCAGCAATGGTCCAGAAAAGAGTTCATCGACTGAACGGTTTGAATACCTATGAACAATGTGATTTTTTGCACCTACAGCCCACCTCAGAAGTAACCAAAGATTGGAAAGTCAAGATTGACTAGCATGTGTGCCAGAGGCATGCTAAAAGAGCCGGTTTCTTGACTAAAGGACTCTTCAGACAAGGCTGAATCTCTCTTGTAGAGCCGATGGAAAATTTATAATCCTATTGCTAGATGTAAATGACCGCCTCATTAAGTTCAAAGAGATGGAAACTTCAAAATTTACAAAATATGTGTTTCTCTCAATAAATAGAGGGCTGATGTTAGTTTTGCCACTAAGGGTAGGAAGATAGGGCTTAATTTTAAGGATGAGAGCTTAACTTTAAGCTAAAAACTTTTGTGGCTGAAGAAATTGGGGGCCAAATGCCACTTTGTAATATATTTGTCTTTGTTTTTCTTATATTCTAATAGAAGTAGATGTCATTCATGTTCACATAAAAAAAAGGAGAGAGAGAGAGAGAGGTAATGGTAGAGGGCAGGATGTGTGTGATATTCAGGCATATGGATATCTACATGCAGACATTACATATGTACGTAGTTACACATGTAAATACTTGTGCCCAATTAAAATTTTGAGATTGTGCCACTAAATGCTCACGCCACATGTAATCGTGTACATTAACATCAATTAAGCCACAAAACCATTAACTATGTGCAAATTTGGAAGAAGGTGTTTACACTCGGTAAACAAAAGATCAATCATTCAGATCCCATTCTTGTGGGCGATTGTTTATAAATTGGTAATTTTTCATAAAATAACCATATGTAAGCTCAATCCAGGTAGAGTTGCCAATTTGAGATGAAAGCATAGTGTTTTTAAGAGCAAATTCAACTACGGCCAATACTGACCTCGTCTACGAGCACGTGCTAGGCTGGTGAGCGATCTTAAAGGCCTAGAAGGCATCTGAGCTTGCTTCCTAGGGATATGAAATCCATTAATCAAGATAAATTAGAACCATGGAATTATTCACGACCTTTTCAAAAAGTAAGCGAATGTGGTCACTACATTTGTAACACTGCATTCAGTCATACTACTAATAAAATAACACATCCAACAGAAGTAAAACAATAGCCAAAAAAATGCTTTGAAGTAAACAATGTTTACCAGTGAGGTCCTCCATGTTTACAGGCTTCATCAACAATATTGAAACTTTGGATACTAATCTCCAGGTTCCACAAATTTATTCGCAAATCATCTGCTGATATGAATGTCTCGCCATCACTGAAATGTGAGAAGAAAATAAAACATAAAGATATTTGGCTAGTAATTTCCCAATTCTCAATATAAACCTAAATAACTACGATTCCCATATATTTCCTCAAAGTAAATCGAAACCACTTACATGGATTTCTCTGGACAGAGGATGCGAACACAGAACACCGCTACACGTCCGATCCGATATATGGAGAGAGCCGACTCCATTCTCCAGCTTCTGACGCTGCCGCCGATGACTTCGACCATGCTGCAACTACAGATTTCCCTCTTTTCCCATATATATATATATATATATATGGGAAAAGCGCAAGGGCTAGAAAAACAAAATACACATATTTGCAATCCATCATAATAGTCGACATATATGATCCACGATAAATTGGACGCAACACTAGTTTTGACCAATTTGTAGATTTATATATATATATATATATATATATATATATATATATAAGAGCGAGAGAGCGAGAGAGAAAGATGCAGCACAATAACTACAAGATAGAAAACGCACTCTTTTTTTTTTTTTAATACATAAAACCCATAATCTATTGGCATATAAAATCGACCCAATGCTACTGAAAATCATTAAAAAGTTTGATTTCTCACTCATTTGATGAGAACTGGGTTGGTGATCAAGCACAAAGCACTCCACAAAGGATCATCAATGGTGGCTCCCTGAGCCTCCAGCTGGGTGGCGAACCCTCCATCGATCACAGTGCAGCCTCCAGCCCGGTCTATCAAATCTTCCAGCCGCGTCTCCCCATTCCTAAACTCATCATCCAGCCTGCTTCACAAATCTAGGGTTACCCCGAGATAGAAGATGAATCGCATCAGATCTGCTGCGTTTAGAGCAGTTAGGGTTTTGAGGGAGAGAAATTTAGGGCTTGAGGGAGAGGAATTTAGGATTGGGGAGAAAAAATTAGGGTTAGGCGGGAGGGTGGGTCGAGCGAGAAGAGTTTAGGGTTGGGCGAGAAGGGAGAAGGACGAGAGGGATTTAGGAGAGTTCGTGAAAAGAGTGGGCGATCTGAGTTCTTGAGAAGAGCTAGGGAATAAGAGGAAAGATCAAATCTTGGCTACGGCTAGGGTTTGTTGGCGAGGGAAGAAAATAGGGAATAAAAAGAAAAAGAAGAAGAGGGAATAAGAAGAAGAAATTTGCATAAATACCCTTTAATGGGCGGTGTGGGTCGGGCAGGTTTTGTAATTACATCCTACGCCGACGGCTTCCTTATATTAGCCGTCGACGTAAGTTCCCTTTTTTGTAGTGTCTAA
The DNA here is from genome assembly GCA_021018995.1 of Chloranthus sessilifolius. Classification (NCBI taxonomy): domain Eukaryota; kingdom Viridiplantae; phylum Streptophyta; class Magnoliopsida; order Chloranthales; family Chloranthaceae; genus Chloranthus; species Chloranthus sessilifolius. The sequence continues at coordinate 146,130,196 of CM037584.1, read as the reverse complement.
AGCGATGAAGATGACGAGGATGAGCAAATTTTGGTTGATAACAAATTAATTTTGTCTTCAATAGGGTCTTCAATGGGCCAGGCTGGCATGGACGTTTGGTCAGAAAAAAACCGCATTAAGCCTCAAGTTTTAAGGCTATAGGGATGAACCAGGGCTAATATCTGAAGCTCATTTAATTTCAGACCGAGCGAGGGCTTGATAGCTTGAAGCCTGGCCAAACTATAGTTTACAAACACATATCTTTTATGGGATAATGGCTCCTGGCCGACATTTAAACACCAAATGGTGTTTAAATGATCTTACACCATTAAAATTAAACATTTTATCTCTCACCATTGAAATGTGATTCAACATTATGCCATGTGGTACACATCTATGATCAATCTAAACTTCCCAAGTGGCAATCTATCATTGGCTTATGACAGCCCAATAAAACAAGCCGATAAGTAGATGTGAACCATCCGATTGATATTAAAAGTTAAAGCAACAGTTGATATTATACTCCACAGATCGGATGGTTTAAATTTACCTAAAGCACCATTTTTGGGCCTGTTGCAGTTCAATCTATGATCTATCGCTTTGACGGTTCGGGTCACCCACATTTTAAACCAGTGATGGTGTAAGATCATTTAAACACCATTTTGGTGCTTAAATGACGGTCGGGAGAGTCGGTCCCATTTTTATATATAACGCCTAATACATTATATTAGTTAATATTGTTAATCTATAAGAAACAAGTATTAAATACATATATTACAGAATTAAAAGATAATACTTAGATTGGTTAGAATTTAGATTACATAATTAAATCGAAAGTTAATACTAGTATGTTTTACTGATTTAGCAAAAAAAATTTGTGAAAAAAAAATCCTAAATAAATCAACAAAAAAATTAATAAATATAACAGTCGTGTTTTTTTATCAAGCCGAAACCTCGCCTGGCCCTAGCGAGCAGAGTTAAGGTTTCTGATTTGCAAAGATTTGGGCTAGGCTAGGGCTCAGCCTTTGGCCTCTAGGGCTGGGCTCTAATAGACCGATCTGAAATACAAAAATATAAAATTACGTAGATGAGATCATATTGATCAGGCGGTGGAGATCAGAGCTTGGATTTTCAAAAAAAAAAATTACATAGATGAGATCATCAGAGCGAGAAAGATCAGATCTGAGATTTGAAACATATAGATTAGGGCCTCAACTAGTTAGATTCGATCTCTTCATCTCCTTTCGAATCTACCAAGTCCTTTTTCAAGTTGATGTTTCTTCCAATGCATGCGATGGAAAAATGTGGTCGAATTGGTTCAAAGAAAACCTTATCGACCGCCTCTACAACAGAAACCTAGAAAATGAGATGCGAAATCGAGATGGATGAGAAGAGAAAGAGAAAGGATCTGGAATAGCTTCGATTTCGATCCTCCAATCCACAAATGCTTATAAAAAACTAAAAAATTAGAAAGAAAAGGTGAAGATGCCTACACAGATTCGATCCTCCAATGCTCTGTAGATTCCAAACTTGATCGAACCCTAACCACAAATTCGACGCTCCACAGCTGTTCAAACCCTAATGGTTTCAACGAGAGAGGATCATCGGCTCTTCAAACCCTAACCACGGGATTTCATTAGAGAGAAGAGAGAAGGAGATGGAGGCTAGGGTTTCAAAGAGGGAGAGAGAGTGAGAGGGGAGGAGGTGAAGAGGTGGAGGCAGTTTTGTTAGAGAAATATGGCACGAAAAATAAATAAATAATAAAGGGCTTTCTTCTGGGTCGGCCCGATAACTTTCGCATGAGATTTGAACGAGATAGTGGTTTAACTTTAAATACTACTGTTTGAGGGAGTGGAATATTAGACCACTATTTTAAATAAAATAGTGGTCTGTTTTATTCTGCCAGAGTGGTTGTTTCTCCATTTTGGCGTAGTGGGATGAGCTATCATCGAAGCTCAACAGGGACATTTACAGTGCTAACTTATATGTTAGATTTCTAATTCACTTCTTGATACATAAAATATAAATCAAAGCATATTATATCATATAGCATAAACAAGTCAATATGTATCATGCTAACATGCTGAACAATCATACTGAACAAATATAAGGAAATCATGGTGCAACAGATACGAGGAATCATGTTGAACAAGAAATTATGTTGAAAGAATCTTACCTTAAACAAGTTATCAGATGTAAAACATACATGTACAAGAACAAAAGAATCAAGCTCTCGAGTTAGCGGGATCACTTGTCAAGCTCCTAAGTTAGCGGGATCACTTGGACCGAGACAAATCAAGCTCCCAAGTTAGAGGGATCACTTGTCAAGCTCCTGAGTTAGTGGGATCACTTGGACCGAGACAAATCAAGCTCCTGAGTTAGTGGGATCACTTGTCAAGCTATACACAGTCAAGCTCCGAAGTTAGCGGGATCACTTGGCTCAAAACTAAGCAAAACTGTGTACATGACATCAAGAATAGCTAGACATAAATAATGCATGGTATCAGGTATGCAAGAACTTCATGGACAGATTTTATATATCAAAACAGATTCGTATAATAGAAACTCGCATATTCAACGTAAACTTAAATGAGCATCATCATGCATAGTCATACATCGAAACTGAGCAAACAATTCATCAAAACTGAACTCGCATGTTCATCTAGTAATTACATGTCAAATCTGAACATATCATTCCCTTTTCCCAACTATTCACTGAAACTTAATCGAGCATATTTATACCAAATCAGATGTTGAATCTGAATTTATCATTATCATAACTGATATCATTATCATAACTGACTAACTGGAATATAGGCATGCAAAACACACATTGCCCTCATTATACTTAACTGCCCATCAATACTAAACTGACCTATTTATTCCTCAATTGAAACTAGTATGTTTCTTGTTAACCACCTATTGAACTGAACTCATGGTAACCCAGATATCAGCATACATGACTAAAACTGATATGAGCATACATGTACATAAGCATGCATGGGCATCATCAATAACTAACTTGCTATCTAGACGAGAATAAGAAAACAAAATATAAATTAGGACAGGAAACTCTCTACCGTATATCACGCTTACATATTACTGGTTACCCGTGTACGCATGCATCCAATCAACACTTATCGTGACAAGCTCGTCATGTGCACCAAATGCCTAGGATGTACATTCATGTTTTTAATAGTTTTATTAGGCTACTGGGCCACCTTAGACTCTAGGTATGTATCTCAGCACATACCACAAGACAGCACAGACCAAAAGACACCACAAGCACATTCACAGGCCCAGACACAGGCTTGCCTCGACAAGCCACAGGGTTTGCATGACAAGCAGCCGATTGTGCACCTTATGCTTGCCATGGTGCCCTTGGCTCCTCTCTAGCCTTTTGATCTTCTGGGTCTACAGGATCTTTTATAGTATATGAATATTTTATAATTTTAGTGTATATGTGGCATAAAGGAACTCGTTAAAAATTTTCGATCGGTGTGAAGGTTTCGGAGTGCTTTCATTGGAAATTTAACTCCGCAACTTTCACACTTGACTTGATATATGAGCGGTAGATTCGATCTCATGGGATCGACAGTAATGATTTATATTCGATTCCTACACAACCTAATGAAATAAACCTACGGTGTACCTTTTGTTGGATTTGTAGGTACGATGACGTCGAACAATTTGGTATTGAGTTCGTCGAGCTCGTAAGAACTAGGGCTGAACTAAATTCTCTGAGACCAAGTGATCGCCTTCGCAATCCTCTCGATCGAATTGCAGGTCACCTTGTGATCCACGATTCTGAGTCAAGGGTTTGATAGATTGAAAAGGGAGATGGGTTTGGACGTTCTAGCAATAGGGTGTTATTTTCTGGATTTGTTCTTGGTTATGCCGGGAATGAAAGACCTGAGAGAAATTTGTATTTTGGTTTCCTTAAAATTTCAAATTGTAATGGGGAAGAAGGCAATGGCGAATTTGTAGTGGGTTTGCACTTTGCGTGCATGGGAGTCAAGGATGACTCATGCAGCCGTGTTGTCTTCTGGCAAGATTAGGATTATAAGCCTTCTAAGGATTGGTTCTTGTATAATGCTAGCAGTGGCTTGTGGCTTGTATATGCAGATAAGCCAAAACAGGCTGCACTTGAATATAAGTCCAATACACGTTGTTAAGTGTAAGCTATTAGGGACTGGCATCCCTTGAAAAGCCAGCATTTGTTTAGCCATATAGCCATAGATTGTTAAGTGTAAGTGTGGCATTTGTTTTGTATATTATATAGCCATATAAGCCAAAATAGGCATGGCTTTAATGTAAAGCTAATACACTTGTGTAAGTGTATCAAGTTGTAGGTTGGCTTTAGGGTAAAGCACTTACACTAGTAACCTATTTGTATTCAGTGTATTAGTTAGTACACTTCTATGGTGTAGGGAAGACAAAAATTTAGTGTATTTTGACTACACTAGCTTTAAGTGTCTGCATGACCAGGTTTCACTAAACAGTTTTACTGGGCCACTAAGGACTTCACATTCTTAACAGTTTTGAACACAATCTTAGATAGGTCCTTTGTGTCACGTGTTAGGCATACCCCTGACCTGACCCGTGTGCATACCGATAGTGGTAGAAATTAGAGTAGCTATTACATCCTCCCCTACTTAAGGGATTTTCATCCTCGAAAATAAATGAAGACGGGAAAGTGAGATCAGGTCATGGTGGATACAATCAAAATCAAAATTAAGAAGCAATATCAGATCATGTTACTTATGTCATATGAGAAAGTAAAGGCAACACTGATAAACCAAAGCAGGTGCAAGAACAAAACTAGCTCAACATGAGTGGTATACTCACCAGGTTGTGAGCTACACTGCTACGGACCGGCGGAGGATGGTCCTGCATCCCTTCGAGCAAGCTCTGCCACTAAAGTGGCTACATTGCGGGTGTATGCAGACTCATAATTCCATACCCATCCAATGTAAGGGGTTGCGGCGATCTGGAAGGTGTGCTCCATTAAAATATTAGTGGCCTTTTCAATATAATCGACACATTGATGAAGCATATAGTTGTTCCGGTAGAGGTTGTCAAATTATTGGAGGGTTTGTCCATTTTTCTTACATTAACCGCACAAGGTTGGCAATGGTAAAGGTCTCTTTCGAAGGGGGCATTGGTTCGGCTTGAGGGGAAATTAGGGCTTCTTGAGTTGGTATCGCTAGTGTGGCTTGGGGTTGTTGTGGAGGAGCACGTATTTTTTGTGTTTGTCAGTTTTTCACCTCTTGTTGAGACCGTTGGTAGACATTCTTTCATATTGCGGGGGTAAACACCCGAATATGGTCGGTACAAAGCTCCTCACCAAGTGGTATTTGATAAGGTTCCCTATTGTGGGCATCTTGATGACCCTCTAGAAGGCGAGTGATCAGACGCGGATAAGGGCATGCGGGCATGGGAGTAGCTACGTTACTCTGAAGATGGATGTTGGCATATTTCATGCCCTCTCAAACAACCTTTGGGGCATTAACCCAGTGATTTTTATGAACCACAAATAAGGCTTGTAATAGAGTGTCATGTCGCTCGCGGTCATGCTGCATAGGGTAGAGATTACATCTAAACACACAATCAAGAAACCACATGTTTTGTGGTAATTGGCTATGTCGAACTAAAAGACCTTGAGCAGAGGAGGTCTGTTCGTCTGTTATTTTGGAAGTGATGTGATGGAATTTCACATCTTTTAGGCGTGGGGCTCACAAACCTAAGCTCTCGTCAAAGGTCGCACTACAATCCATAGCCTGAACTGTCTTGTAGGTCAAACTAAAACTTGCTGCCATCGATTTCGGTCTCTAATTGGTTGACAATTGCCATAACTTTTAAATTCTGGTAAAATAAACGGACAAGGCGGGGGTAAAAATGTGTATGGATGGGCTGGTATAGGGAATCTAAACGCGCCTATTCAATGTACCTTAAAGACCATGCGGTCAGGTTGTTCGGTACGAGCAACAAGTCATCAATTAGCCAATCCGGTTCCATGGGTTTCGCGTTCCACCAAGGAACGGGTTGTTCATGATCCACGAGTGGATTGGTACGCTCTTGGGATGTCAATGGGGCTTTGCCCTTCCATTTTACCGTAGCCTTTGGGTGTACGGGAGTGTTTTTGGAAGCCATGACCTTCCTTGGAGGCATGGTATTTCAAGAGTTTTGAAAAGAAAATTGACAAGAGAAGAAAATGAGGGTTTTACCTCACCAAATTGGGAAACAAAATGTTAAAATCGGAGATGAAGGAACTCGGTCAAGCGTGAATCACCGACATGCAAGACTTTTTGGCGCGAAATCGGGACGTAGATGCATTCAAATATGGGTGTATGTAGTTCGGGAGGGGAAGAGAACACAAAGACCCCATAAGAGAATAGCAGAAAATAGAAAATGGGGGTTTCTCGGACCCACTTAAGGCTATAGTGGTTGCCCCGAAAACCCAATATGCTTGCCGCAGCAAGCTGCTTGGCGCGGCAAGGCCTTCAGATCTTGACTGGCCCATATTTTGAGGCCCTACAAGGTCTTAGTGCAACATAGTGACACATCTATATGTCAAACCTACTGGTGTATCATATAAAAATACTTCATGATGAATTTGATGTGTACACATGCTTTAAATAATTTTATTTCTACACAAGTGAGATAATCAACATGGACTAACGCATGAGTTACTGTGTAAGCCCAAGTATGGGCATAGTGTGACTGGTTCAAGTTCAACAGAGTCATACACACATATAGTACTGGTGTATATATAGTGTATAAAATTTATTTTGCATTTCATTCTCAATTTTTAATACCTCATTTAGACACATAAATGGCAAATGCGGACGAAACTTCTTATATCATATGCAAGAAATGATTCGAACGTATGTAATAAGCGGCTTACCTTAGGTAAATAAATGGGGATATTGAGCGCGAATATTAGCTTCTCGTTCCCACGTAGCCTCATGAAAACCATGATTCTTCCATTGGATCAATATGAGTGGAATACACTTCGTTCTCAAGATTTGGTCTCTACGGTCTAAAATCTAACCTGGTTCTTTAGTCACCGTTAAATCCTCTTGAATATCAAGTGGCTGATAATCCAACACGTGTGTTGGATCGCTAACGTATTTCCTCAGCATAGACACATGGAATATGTCGTGTATGCTGAATAAATGCGAAGATAACGCAACTCGATATGCGACCTCACCTACTCTGCCCAAAACTGGGAATGGTCCAACGTAACGAGGACTTAACTTGCCTCGTTTCTCAAATCTCATAATACCCTTTGTCGGAGATATTTTGATAAAGATGTGATCGCCAATCTGTACGGCACATGTTAGAAATATAATATACATAATTTTAATAACCAATAGGCATATAGGTGTATTTAGTTACCTAAAAATCCACACTGGTTCGCTTGAGATCTGCATAACTCTTCTGCCGACTCTGAGCACTCTTCAGTCTCTCCCGAATAATATGAACAATTGCATTAGTGCTTGATATCAAGTCAGGGCCTAAAATAAGACATTCGCCAGCTTCTTCCCAGTTAATCGGAGATTTATATCTGCGTCAATGCAGTGCCTCGAATGGTGCTATGCCGTTGCTCGATTGGAAACTGTTATTGTATGCGAATTCGATTAGGGGTAAGTGCTTATCCCATGATCCTTAGAAATCCAGCATACAAGCCCGTAACATATCCTCTATCACCTTATTCACCCTCTCCATCTGTCCGTCAGTCTGAGGATGAAATGCAATACTGAATTCTAACTTGGAACCCATTCCTTCTTGGAAACTCTGCCAAAATTGGGAGGTATGTAAAGGATCGCGATCTGACACGATACTCACGGGCATCCCATGTAGTCGGACTATCTCTCTCAGATAAACTTCAACCAATTTTGTATCACATACTGTAGGGTAAGAAATATACTGATTTGGTGAGACGATCAATAATCACCCAAATCTCATTGTAACCCTTCTACGTACGGGACAAACCAAGAATAAAATTCATGAAAATGTTCTCCCATTTCCACTCTGGGATGGGCAGTGGCTGTAACAGTCCAGTATGGTGCTTGTGCTCGACCTTCACTTGCTGACAGGTCAAACACTTTGCAACATGTTCTGCCACTTGTCGCTTTAAGTCGTTCCACCAAAACATCTTCTTCAAATCCTGATACATTTTTGTGCTACCAGGATGAATGACATAAGCTGAGTTGTGAGCCTCTTCAAGAATTTCCTGACGCAAGTCACTATCATTAGGTACGCATACTCAGCCTCAAAACAATAAGGACCCATCATCCTTAATAGCAAAATCTGGCTGTAGTCCACTGAGTACCCCTTGTCTGATGGCAATAAGCTCTACATCATGTATCTGGAGTTCTCTGATCCTATCGAAGAGTGTAGATCAGATCATCACTGTAGCAAGCAAATCTCCAGTTGACGTTGCTCTAACAGTGGCACTGGATGACACTATGTCATTCAGTAATTTCCATCTTTGTAGTCGTGTCACAAGATGGGATAGCTGAGCGGATGACTTCTGACTGAGTGCATCAGCCACCACATTGGCTTTACCAGGATGGTACTGAACAGAACAATCAGTCCTTTAAGAACTCCATCCATCTTCTCTGTCTCAAATTCAACTCTTTCTGGGTAAAGAGATACTTGAGACTCTTATGATTGGTAAAAATCTCGAAGGTTTCACCATACAGGTAGTGCCTCTAGATTTTCAATGTAAAGATGATCGCTGCTAGTTCCAGGTCATGAGTGGGGTAGTTCTTCTCATAATCTTTAACTGATGGGAACCATATATAATCACACATTCCCATTGATTCAATACACAACCTAACCCACTATACAAGGCATCACTGAAGACAATAAAACCACCACTGCCTGATGATAATGCTAATACAGGTTCGAAGGTGAGTTTCCTTTTTAACTCCTGGAAACTCTATTTGCACGCCTCAATCCACTCGAATTTGACATTCTTTCGAGTGAGTTGCGTGAGTGGTCCAGCAAGCTTTGAAAACCCTTCAACAAAATGTCGATAATACCCTGCGAGACCTAGAAAACTTCTCATCTCAGTTACTGTTTGTGGTTGCTTCCATTGCACTACAGCCTCTATCTTTGCAGGATCGACGATAATATCAGCTTCAGATATGATGTGACCCAAAAAACTAACTTGATTCAACAAGAAGTCACATTTACTGAACTTGGCATACAACTGCGAATCTCTTAATGTCTGCAAAGCAAGACGCAGATGATCTTCATGCTCTGCTTTTGTCTTTGAGTAGATGAGTAAATCGTCGATAAATACTACGATACACTGATCTAAATAAGGCTTGAAAACTCAGTTCATCAAGTCCATAAATGTTACAGGCGCATTGGTCAACCCAAAGGGCATGACGAGAAACTCGTAGTGACCATATCATGTCTGAAAAGCTATCTTTGAAATATCTTCAGCTTTTACCTTCATCTAGTGATACCCAAATCATAAATCAATCTTCGAAAAGAATCGCGCTCCTTGTATCATCGATTCAGGGGAGCGGGTAATGACTCTTAATTGTCAGCTTATTTAATTAACGGTAGTCAATGCAAAGGCGCATCGAACCGTCCTTTTTCACAAATAACACTGGTGTGCCCCACAGAGACACACTTGGTCTGATAAAGCCTTTATCAAGCAGCTCTTGCAGCTACTCCTTGAGTTTCTTTTAACTCTATCGGTGCCATTCGATACAGCACCTTTGATGCTGGCTCGGTACCCGGGGCTAACTCAATAGCGAACTCCACTTCCCTATCAGGCGGTAATCCTGGCAACTCATCAGGGAAAACATCAAGGAATTCATAAGAAATTGGCACCTCTGAAAGTGAAATTTTCTTCTCTTCCTAATCTTTACTTTGAATAAAAGCAATATACCCTTGAGCACCATCATCGAGTAATCGTCGCGCTCGGATCGCTAAAATGAAGGAGATTATAATGGACTATACACCGAAAAATCTAGCTGATTTCCTCCCTTATGGATGGAAAGTGGCCATCTTCTGTCGACAATCAATGCTAGCATGATGGTTGGATAACCAATCCATGCCAAAGATTACGTCAAATCCTTGCATATCTAGTAAGATCAGGTCAGCGGCTGCTTCATAGTCCATGTTTCCTCTTATTACGACTATGATTGATCGACATACCATGTCGGTAGTGACAGCTTATCCGGTCGAAACCGACACATCCAAAATAAAGTCAAGAGGTTCTGGAGTAACTCCCAACTTTCCCAAATGCTGAGAGGTTCTGGAGTAACTCCCAACTTTCCCAAATGCTGAGAAAACTGGGGTGTGACAAATGAGTGTGTAGATCCAGGATCTACCAACACGTGTGCCTCACAACACAAGTAGGCATCCACTGGATACAATTGCAATGTACCTAATGGGCATATATACTAGTGTTAGGTAAATTATTTCTACTTAACATAATCAACATTTATCAATTCTAAAACTAATAAAAACAAAAAAAAATGTCTGAGATGCACATTGAGATATAATTTGTAACTAGATGTACTCTTTTTTTTTAACTAACTTCAAGAACATATAACGACATATTTTCAATCACTAAGTAATTCACATACCTTGAATCACATCGTTGCTTATTTGGGCACCTTGTGTCGACACAGTGTAAGCTCGGCTTGAGCCATAGGTCGTGCCGATCGTAAGACTCGTCCAGCCATTGACATTGTTCCTACCATTTTCGGGCAATCTTTTATACGGTGTCCCATCTTTCCACAATGAAAGCATGCACCAGACACTTTACGGTATTCGTCTATCTTGTGTGCCTTCCCACACTTTCCACAGATCTCGGCTAAAGCTACCAATGAAGTCGAATAGGATCCCGTGCGGGAAACTGTTGGTCGTACTCGTGAAACACCAGATGTACTTCTGGCTTTAGTATGAACGGGCTGGTTCTGAACATGTGGAATCCTTGGTGGTAATGGTGGTAACGTCGCTGGATTATAAGGCCGTGTATAGGCTCCTACAACAGGTTGAAATGCTACCTGCCCTTGGTATCGAGGTCACTTGCTGATTTGATCGAAACAGAAAGACTGAGACAGAGTTTTTCGGTTCTATTATGTTCCTCCCGCCTCTTGAGCATACTTTTCACATCCGTTTCTGCTATAAGAGCTAACTTCATCACATGGGCATAGGTCATTTCTTGAAACAATGAAATTCTTTCCTTGATCAGGGGCTTCAAACCCAGTTCAAATTTTTGTGTCTTCATGAGCTCGGTGGTGACAAGTAAGGGTGCAAATCAAGAGAGGTGAGTGAATTCTGCCTCATATTCCCAAACAGTCATCTGACCCTGTACTAAGGTCGCAAACTAAACCTCCATCCGGTATCTCTCAGATGCCGAGAAATACTTTTCATTGAACGCCTCAGTGAACTCTGCCCAAGTCCAAGGTACTCTAGGCATTCTCCTTCTTTCTACAGACTTCCACTATGGCTCTGCCTCACCCTCCAGTTTATATGCTGCCCAGCTAACTTTTTCAACCTCGGTGCAGGTAACTCTTTGCAGCACCTTTTCCATCTGTGTTAACCACTTCTTCGCCTCCATTGAGTCATGTTGACCATAAAAACTCAGTGGTCGAAGTTGTACAACTCTGCAAAGCCCTCTAGGGTCGTCTCACAGCTAGCATGGCTATGGTGTTGACCATGGTCTCCATCAACTGCAGATTTTATCCTGCATTTTGTTCAACTTCGGGAACATTTTCCATCTGAGGACATCTGCTACTGGAGGAGTATGCTCAGCAACATTATCCATGGTCATTCGGCTCTCCGCCATATGCACATTCTCACTGCTTCCTGAGGTGGTGTCGTGCTCCTAGCTTACCACTGGTATCGCATTTGACCTAGTGCGATGGGGTAACGGTGGTCTACCCCGTCCTCTCTGACATATTGGAGGCATCACAACCTATAATGATCAAGCAATAACTTGATCAAATAAACATAGACTCAACCTAAATCTTAACACTGAACAAACATCAGACATTTGCCATATGTGTACGCCAGAGTTAAGTCTCCAAATAACTTTACGCCGAGTGCTTTGATACCACCTGTGACAACCTGATGTTTCCCTTTATCGTATATAGGAAAGGTCGTGTCGTCGGATCACCTAACATGATCCTATCATACAAGTGTCTCGTGTATTGTACAAAGTATTACAGATGCGGAAGCAATGTAATAACTCTGACATGAAATAATATGGCAAAAATTGATATTTACACATCTAAATAGTAAATTATCAAGATCTATAAACAAAGGCTAACTGATGCGATGTATATCTTTCCACCGATGATGGCCACCCATCATCTAAATAATGAAAAGAAAACCTATACATGCAGTACATAATATCTCAAAAAAAACACATCATACATGGTTTATACAAGTGTTTAAACTAAACAAAATCTCTCTCTCTCTCAAACCTATTTCAGAAAGAATTCCTCAACGAATTCTTCCTCCACTTCCTTGTCTTCTACTTCCTCGTCCGGCTGGTACGTAAGATCACCCTCATGCTCCGGATCAATATCTGCAGCTAAGACATTGAAGTTGTAGGATGAGCTATCATCAAAGCTTAGCAGGGACATTTACAGTGCTAACTTATATGTTAGATTTCTAATTCACTTATTAATGCATAAAATACAAATCAAAGCATATTATATCATATAGCATAAATAAGTCAATATGTATCATGCTGACATGTTGAACAATCATGTTGAACAAATACAAGGAAATTATGGTGCAACAGATACAAGGAATCATGCTAAACAAGAAATCATGCTGAAAGAATATTAGATTAAACAAACTATCATATGTAAAACATACATGTACAAGAACAAAAGAATCAAGCTCTCGAGTTAGCGGGATCACTTGGACCGAGATAAATCAAGCTCCCGAGTTAGCGGGATCACTTGGACCGAGATAAATCAAGCTCCCGAGTTAGCGAGATCACTTGCCCTATACACAGTCAAGCTCCCGAGTTAGCGGGATGACTTGGTTCAAAACTAAGCAAAAATATGTACATGACATCAAGAATAACTGAACGTGAATAATGTATGGTATCAGGTATGCAAGAACAACATGGACAGATTTTATATATCAAAATAGATTTGTATAATAGAAACTCGCATATTCAAAGTAAACTGAAATGAGCATCATCATGCATAGTCATATATCGAAACTGAGCGAACAATTCATCAAAATTGAACTCGCATGCTCATCTAGTAATTACATGTCAAATCTGAATATATCATTCCCCTTTCCCAACTATTCACTGAAACTTAATGGAGCATATTTATACCAAATCAGACGTTGAATCTAAATTTATCATTATCATAACTGATATCATTATCATAACTGACTAACTGGAATATAGGCATGCAAAACACACATTACCCTCATTATACTTAACTACCCATCAATACTAAACTGGCCTATTTATTCCTCAATTGAAACTAGTATGTTTCTTGTTAACCACCTATTGAACTGAACTCATGGTAAACTAGATATCAGCATACATGACTAAAACTGAAATGAGCATACATGTACATAAGCATGCATGGGCATCATCAATAACTAACTTGCTATCTAGACGAGAATAAGAAAGCAAAATATAAATTAGGACAAGAAACTCCCTACTGTATATCACGCTTACGTATCACTGGTTACCCGTGTACACATGCATCCAAGCAACACTTATCGTGACGAGCTCGTCACGTGCACCAAATGCCTAGGATGTACATTCATATTTTTAGTAGTTTTATTAGGTTACTGGGCCACCTTAGACTCTAGGTATGTATCTTAACACATACCACAAGACAGCATAGACCAAAAGACACCACAAGCACATTCACAGGCCCAAACACAGGCTTGCCTCGGCAAGCCACAGGGTTGCCGCGACAAGCAGCCCAGCTGTGCACCTTGTCGCGGTAACCATATGAGATTGTCACGGCAAGCCTGATGAACTTGCCTGCCGTGGTGCCCTTGTCTCCTCTCTGGCCTTTTGATCTTCTGGGTCCACAGGGTCTTTTACAGTATATGAATATTTTATAATTTTAGTGTATATGTGGCATAAAGGAACTCATTAAAATTTGTCGATCGATGTGAAGGTTTCGGAGTGCTTTCATTGGCAATTTAACTCCGCAACTTTCACACATGATGTGATATATGAGCGGTCGATTCGATCTCATGGGATCGACAATAATGATTTATATTTGATTTTACACAACCTTATGAAATAAACCTACGGTGTACCTTTTGGTGGATTTGTAGGTACGACAATGCCGAACAATTTGGTATCGAGTTCGCCGAGCTCGTAAGAACTAGGGCCGAACTGAATTCTCTGAGACCAAGTGATCGCCTTCACAATCCTCTCGACCAAATTGCGGGTCACCTTATGATCCACGGTTTTGAGTCAAGGGTTCGATAGATTGAAAAGGGAGATGGGTTTGTACGTTCTAGCAACAGGGTGTTATTTTCTGGATTTGCTCTTGGTTGTGCAGGGAATGAAAGAGCTGAGAGAAATCTGTATTTTGGTTTCCTTAAAATTTCAAAGTGTGATGGGGAAGAAGGCAATGGCAAATTTGTAGTGGGTTTGCACTTTGTGTGCATGGGAGTCAAGGATGACTCATGCAGCCGTGTTGTCTTCTGGCGGGATTAGGATTATAAGCCTTCTAAGGCTTGGTTCTTGTATAATGCCAGCAGTGGCTTATGTCTTGTATATGAAGATAAGCCAAAACAGGCTACACTTGAATATAAGTCCAATACACATTAAGTGTAAACTATTAGGGACTGGCATCCCTTGTAAAGCCAACATTTGTTTAGCCATATAGCCATAGATTGTTAAGTGTAAGTGTGGCATTTGTTTCGTATATTATATAGCCATATAAGCCAAAATAGGCCTGGCTTTAATTTAAAGCTAATACACCTGTGTAAGTGTATCAAGCTGCAGGTTGGCTTTAGGGTAAAGCACTTACACTAGTAACCTATTTGTATTCAATGTATTAGTTAATACACTTCTATGGTGTAGGGAAGACAAAAATTTAGTGTATTTTGACTACACTAGCTTTAAGTGTGCAAGACCGGGTTTTACTAAACAGTTTTACTGGGCCACTAAGGACCTCACTTTCTTAACAGTTTTGAACACAATCTTAGATAGGTCCTTTGTGTCACGAGTTAGGCATACGCCTAACCTGACCCGTGCGCATACCCGATAGTGGTTGAAATTAAAGTAGTTGTTACACTTTCAAACCGTAGATGTGCTTCCAGATTGTTCTTGGTAACAGCAGCAAAGATCTTCAGAATTTATCTTCATTAATCTTCTCAGATCCGTGATTCACCAAACTTCTAATTTCAGAGATCTTCTAATTCAGTGTATGGCGGTGATAGCCTTTACTCACGTGATCAGCAACAGCAGATGTAGCAGAGGAAAAGTTTTCTCTTTTGTACAATCGTAAATTACGATTTATCATTTTTCTAGAGAATCGTAAATCACGATTTCTCATTTTCACACAGCTTTCTTACTAGATGATTTTCTATAACGAATGGTCGCTTTTCTTGTATCGCTTTTTACTCCTTTGTCTCACTTTGAAGAATCGTCTTTTAAAGAATCATAAATTATGATTTCTTAACTTTCTCTTTCTTTCGTTTTCAGTTTTAGCGCACAATCATAAATTATGATTTCTTGGCTTTTAGCAGTGGCGAATCGTCTTCTTTCGCTCAATCGTCTTTTTACTACTTTTTGAGTTTATTTTGACAATGATTAATACTTTAGCACTATTTTACTATTTTTTCTTAATATATGCACATTGTTAACTTGTTAGTAGCAAACTAAGTCCTAGCATCACTAAGTTAAGGGTGATAAAATGGTAAATTATTTGACTGATCGGTAAATCTATATGCTTCGTCAAGGTACAGTGGTAGCACCAAGGATCAAAATTTTGGTCATTTTTTTATGGGACCCAAATTTTTTATTTTCGGCTGAAATTTCGGTCCAAATTATCGATTTTGGTCATGCCCAAAATTGAAATTTTACCCAAAATTTTAATCCTTCGGCAGCACCATTCAACGAAGGAAGCCACTTGAGAATTTGAAGTAGAGATTATGGAGAAGTGCCCATAGCTCATCACCGCAAGTACGTAAATTTTTAGGATGGAAATATTATAAGGGGGAGAATGTAACGACCCAGATTTTTCTAAACTTTATTTTGTGACATTAGATGTGTTTTGCACTATACTTGGTGGTAGTACCCCACATCAGAACCTACCCTATTTTGGAAAACCTTATTTAAGTAACCTTATTCTTCTTTTCTTATTCTAATTTCTTAAGAAACTCTAACCGTCTCTTATTCTTTCTCTCCTCAAACTCCTTAATTTCTACCCTAAAATCATTTGTGTGTTATTTCACAAAGAACCACCATGATTTATTTCTACCATCAAGATCAAGGAGAAAGAAAAAGGTGAAATCTCGAATGGGACATCGCGTTGGACGTCGATCTTTTCAACCTAATCACTGTAGATCTACCATTCACGCTTCAAGAGGTGGGCACCCATCAATCCATCTTGTTCCTCTCAAATCTCATTGAGTAAGGTACGTTCAATCGTGTATCGACAGGATAAATAAATCTTACCTGTGTATGTTATTATCTATAAAAAATCGCTATTAAAAATAATGAGATTGCTAAGCCCCTAGCCATATTTCTATTTAAATTTGCTTTAAATGTTGTTTTATCTTTTTTATTTTATTTTTGAAACTCTAAATCGTTCGAGAAATTTTAGAACCGATCGATCAATCTATAATACCAATCGATTGATTCTGAGCCAGAACGAAAATTTCATATTTTCTTATATAATCGATCGATCAATTATTCTTTCCAATCGATCACTTTTGCATCGAAAACCATCTATGTAATGCTATTCTTAATGTTCAATCGATCGATTCTTAATTTTTTATCGATCGATTATGAACAGAGTTGATTGTACTTATATTTTATTAATTATCGATCGATCGAGTCCAAGTTGCGATCGATCGATTATGGACCGAGACCACTACATATACTATATTTTCTCACATGTTCGATCGATCGATTTCGAACAAAACTGATTCACTTGTGTTATTTAAATTCAACCGATCGATCCTCGTTTCCTATCGATCGATTTTGACCCAAATTGAATAATATAATTATTATAATTCCAATCCATCGATTCTAAAATCGATCAATCAATTTTTGTCCGAACAGACATCAATTAATATTATTATATGTTCTTTCTTTCTTATAACTTCACATTAGCATGACCAAAACTTAATGCATGCTAATCACTTGAATGTTTCGATCAATGGTCATAATGTACCTAATCTTAAATTGTAATGCCTTTAAATTTTGAGCATTTAATTATAGTAATTTATAGTAAAGAGTTAAAAATTTATATATATATATATATATATATATATCAGTTTTATCACTTCGACGCAACCTCTTTGATAACACGAAGAGTTAGAAATTTGAAGCCCTCGTAAAAATTGAATTCTAACCTTCACATTTATAGACACTCAAATTTGGCCTAAGGCCCGATCGACACATACTTAGAGAAAGGCGTACTCCCGAGCTTCCAAAAGCATTTCTTAAACCCTTAGGAATCATTTTGAACCCTTACAAATCAACCATAGCCTTCCCATACCTATTAGAACCCTTCTCGGGCCCGATTTGAATCCCCCTAAACAACGGTTAGAAAGAGGAGTGTCAAAGTTTTTGTAGATAGTTACCCAATCTAAGGTATATAGCATTAGAAAGTAGAGCTTCTAATCTTTCCAACGAGCTAAGAATTTCCTAATTTGAAATTATACATCAAAAGTTATGACAAAATAAAGATCACAGATTTGTATAGGAAATTACAAAATCAGACCCATAGAGCCAATTTCGAACCCTCCTGAGCAGTGGTTAAAGAGAGTGGTGCCAAAATTTACATAAACATCTTTTAAACCTAAGTTATATTCTATTAGAAAGAGGACTTCCCCAGGTTTCCAACAAGCTAACAATTACCTCAATCAGAGTTATACATCAAAAGTTATGGCGAAATGAAGATCTTGGATTTGTGCAGGAAATTGCAAAATCGAGCTAAGCTCCTACGGGTCTTTAACTTCCAATAGTTTGGGCCTGATTTTCCTTCAAAAAATGGCTAAAATTGACATTGGGGTTTTGACTTGTGGACCATCCCAAAGTCTGGGGTGTGTTTCTTTAGGACCCTAGTGACCCTATTCGCTTAAGTTATCACCCTTTTGCCGTTCAAGTCACCACCCTATCATCTACCATTAAACCCAAATCCCTTTTCTCCAAGCTCTAGAAAACCTCAAAAACCTTAGATTGTCTATTATCTAATTGCTAACCCAATTAGGACTTTAACCCCTCACTAATCCTCCCTTTCTCTATAAATAGAGAGCCACCCCTCTTGCTTAAGGGTTGGAAATTTTCAAAGAGATAAAATTTTAGTGAGCTCCCCTCCCATTAGCCCCCACTAAACCCATATAATTCCAGCACCCTAATTCATTCTTGGCACCCCATTTTTCATCATAAATCCTTGAGATTTAGCAAGATCTAGCCCCTAGCCTTCTTCTTCTACCTCTTAGCTCCACAGCCTTAGAGATTAGACCCATCTCGCTACCCGTTTGCTTTCGGAAGCTCATCAAAGATGCTCTCATGCAAGGATCCACATCGGTGCTACAAGGGCCCGAGAGCTTCGACTCTACCTTCTTTGCTTTTTCTCTATCCTAGAATTGAGCCGCTACGTTGCCTAAATTTCGACAAGTGGGAAGGGCTCAATAGGATCAATGTGTCTTCGGGCAAGGGGAAGTGCCGCTCATTTTCTTTTCTTTTATATATATATATATATATATATATATATATATATATATATATTTTACATCAAAACAGCCATAGTAGAGACCGCTTACGAGCGGATTGGTCGGGTGCCTAACACCTTCCCGATCGATAATCGAAGCCCCTACCCAAGAGCCTTTAGCATAGACCGGAATCAGAGTCATATTTGTGGCACTTCAGTGCTTATAAAATTGATCTAGGTTTTCCAAGACACTAAAAGCTCCGGGTGGTGACTCTATATTTTTCACGAGTGCACATTGTTGGGACAGGATCGTCAAAAATTCACGATTGCACAGATGGCGACTCTGCTGGGAATTGCTTGTAGAGCTTCTCCTTGAAGTTTTGGCTCTTTTTCGTTATATGTGTTTTTTATTTTTACTAACTTTTTGTTCATTTCTTACTTACCCCTATGATTCCATCAATTTTTTACTTATCCCTACTTTTTCGTCATTTACACACCTTAGCCGATTGGTAGGCCTACTTGAGGTTTGTCTTTACTTTTATTAAAATTCTGCCATTTACACGCCTTAGCAGATTGGCGGGCCTACTTGACCTTTGTCTTTACTTTCATTTATTTACCGTTAATTACGTGTCTTAGCCGATTGGCGGGCCTACTTGAGCATTGTCTTTACTTTATTTTATTTTTCATCGTTTACATGCCTTAGCAGATTGGCGAACTTACTTGTGCATTTTAGACGCCTTAGCCATTTGGCAGGCCTATGTGAGCTTTTAATTTTTGCAATCATATCCTATCAGTGGACGTCAGCCTGTAGAGGCGGCACGGGACTCTTACCACCCGTTTTTGAACTTTAAGCGAATTCCCTTAAAATTTGAAATTAAATTTGAACCAAGAAAGGGGACTTAATTAAAGTTTTACGGGGGTAGATTTTCAAGGGTTGGAATTTTTTAGGCAAAGATACAAATACTTGGTTCTTAGTACGATGGCAGCCCCTAGTGGTGATGATCCGGAAAAGAACCACCTCACCTAGTATCTGAGAAAGCGCTTGTGCTGGAGGTATATCGGGTGGGTAACCTATCAAGTTATGAAGCCTAAAACCTTAGGGAGAGTGCTAGCGGAATCGAAAAAGCCTTGTATCCTTTAAGCACATAAATGAGGGGCCCGAAAAGTGAAGAAAAAGTCCCAAGGGGCATTGCCCCAATCCCTCGCTTAGTGGTTTTTTAGACTCCCGATAAATCCCACATCCTTGACACCCAAAACGCCCTTGCCGGTCAAGAGAGGTCGCCCTCTTATTAACTCTTACGAGAGATCGGGTTGTCGCGTGGATTTCGGTGCCCTTACATAGATCAAAAGATTTCCTTTGATTCTTCAAAGGTGCATCGAGATCCCGCAGTGGGAGGCATTGGGGGTGTGAACGCCATCCGAAAAGGGGGTTCTCATCATCATCATTCAAAAATCACCACCAAAAGAAAAAAATAAAAAATTAAAAACCCAAGAAAAATCTAAAAGGAGAGCTTGTAGTGCCGAAACAACGGCATCGCCTTATCCTCCATAATCCCGTAGGGGTAGGAGAAGACGGGTTTTTGGTCCTCACCCAAGGAACCCGTACCCAACTCGCCAACAGACCATGTCTTGAGTGGTTGATCCAACCTACGCCAATCCCGATTCATCCCCACCACACTCCCCAACTCATTCCCACATTGAGGAAATACCCATTTCCAATTCCCCCGCCCAAACCCATTTCAATGTCACGGGACCCTTCGGTGCACCCATATTTCCATCCATATCTTCCACATTCTCTCAAAATCCATCTCATTTTCCCCCCATATCCACTCCAAATTCACCTTCCACATCCACCCAACAAACACCCCACTTCCCTTCATCCACCATAAATCCAACCCAATTCTCCACATGAACCCAAAACATATCCCACTTCTCTTCAACATCTAACATGCGTAATTTCCTTATATTTTCCTAAAATCCAACACTTCATTCCCCATCATTTTCCCAAACCATACCCCATTTTCTCATACCTTTCCAAAATCCAACACTCACATTTACCCAATCTATGTCAAACTTTCCCCCATCCAACAAACACCTCATTTTCCTCCCACATCCACTCCACATAGTGCCAATTCTCCCTCCATATTAACCCAACATACACCACATTTTTTCACATCTCCCATGCCCAAATTTCCCTACACATCCACCCAAACTATGTCCCATTTTCCCTGCACTTCAAATCCAACCATATCCCATTTTTCTCCTACATCCATCCAAAGTCCAATCCCATTTCCCACCTTCTCCACATCACCACCCTATTTTCCCCACACATCCACCCAAACTATCTCCCAATTTTCTCCATCCATACAAACCATGCCCAATTTTTCCACATCCAATCCCAACTACCCCCATTTTCCCACATACACCCAAGCCATACCCCATTTATCTCAATCCCCTCCAAATACATCCAATTCTCCCTCATTCACTCAAAATCCATCGCATTTTCCTTCATCTACCCGGGTCATGCCCAATTTTCCTCCCCCATCAACCCAAACCATACCCAATTTTCCCTCCAATCCAAATGTTCCCCATCTTCACACATCCACCCAGAATACACCCCGCTTTCCTTCCACATCCAACATACCTGATTTTCTCTCATCCTAACAAAGCATGCACAATTTCCCCACCTCTACCCAGGTCATGCCCGATTTTACTAGTGTCATGCCACATTTTTTGACACATCTATATCATCCACCCCCCAAATACCCTCAAATGAATCACTATTGGATAATTTCAGTGTGCTGATTTATTGTGTAAAGATAAAGACAAAATAAAATCATAGTAAAACAGGGGATGGATTCAGCATAACAAAAATATCCTAGACCTGTAAGATACAAGGTCCTTTGTAGCAAGTTTTAATAAGTAAGGGAATGTCCACAGGGAGGTGGGTTCAAAATATGGTAAATCTCCAAATCTGTAAGAGATCTGGCACCCTAACTAATGCTAAGTCCGCTAAAAGAAAGGGGAGAGGTTAAACAGGGTTGTCACTTGAACTAAACTATACTTGAAATGCAAACTAACTGAGATTGAGTCTAGAAATCTAGATCTTGCAAATGGAAGGGTTTTAAAACAGAAAGTGGAGAAGAGCAGCTTGGAAATTGGTCTCACTGCAATCAGGTTGAGCTGGTCATATTACAGTGGTTCAGAGCACACAAATCCCTCAGCTGGCTATAAGCACAGCTTCAGGGTAGAAGATTCCACTCTAAACCAAAGGATTCAACTGATCTTAAGGCTATGGTCTGTCCACTTTAATGGTCACAAACCATCCTATAGACTTCATCCTATCCAAAGGTTTATGGTAGAAGAATCCAATTGAAACTAGAGATTGAACTACTCTTAAGGCTATGATCTGTCCACTTTAATGGTCACAGATCATCCTAGGGAATTCCCCCAAACCAAAGGATTCAACCATAGCATTAAAACTACTACAGATGCTATAATTTTCAGGTCACAGACACAAGAAATTACAGGGGTATCAGATCCAGGGAGATCAGATGGTATCCAAGAGGTCTACCAGTTAAGTGGGTAAGCTGATCAACAGACTCCTCTACACAAATCCGATCGAGCACCAAATGAAACCAAAGGAACTATAGATCTAATTAAATCAATAAAAATAATATTTACATTGCAATAAAACTCACTCTACAATGAAATGCTCTCAAATCTATAGTCTATGCAGCAATTAACCCACAATAACACTCTCAACCTTACCCAATTACAGATCTAACCTCTCTTCTCACTGCTCCTAGGGAATTAGCCAACCATAGTTGGAATAAAAGAGGGAAATTGGAATTTTGCTGTAAGCTCTGATCTCCAGAATTTGATCAAAATCTCGATCTCCCCCAATTGCAATTGGGGATCTCAATATATAGCTTTCTCTCTTGTTTTTTTGCCAATCTTCCCTTCTAGAAGGTCCTCAGAGTTTGTTAGAGCACGTGGGTCAGTTAGGATTTCCTAAGGCATCTTTTCAATCGTCGTGCCAGTCACCAATGTGCCTCGATTTGCATGCAATAGGTCACCAAGTTGCAGCGTGTGCATAGCTGATTTTCTGAGAAGTTCTTCACACAATCTCGATAAGTTCAGGAAGCTTCCGACAGGTTCAATTGGAGCGTTGTGGCCCCTTTCAATAGGTTCTCAGGTCTCTTTGATAGTTTTCGATAGAATGATTTTTCTCTTAAAGCTTCAGCATTCTCAGCCCTTTGTCTGGAGCATTCGACAGGTTGGTGAAGCTTTTCGACAGGTTGAAGGACCATTTTGATAGGTTCAGCTCTGCATGCCATCATTCCGATAGGATTGCTCTCACTCCTATCGAAAGGCTTAAGCACCCTTCGATAGGTTCTATTCCAGCGTCTCCATCTTAATAGGTTCAGGAAATCATTCGATAGGTTCCCCTTATACCTCAGGCAGGCTTTCGATAGGATGGTTTCTTCCTTTCTTTCAACTGCTCGATAGGTTCTTAGATCCTATCGAACTCTTCAATCCACACGAATCCATCCTTTCTCTGCCTTTAAATCCTATCGACCCTTTCCAATTGCATGAATTCCTCCATTTTTGGCTCTCAGCTCCTATCGAAGTCCTTAGATAACCTCTCGATAGGATGTTTTTAGCCTGTTTTCACTTCCTTCACCTTGCTCTGCTGTTGCCACACGCCCCAAGGGGCCAATGGTGTGCAACCCTCTGGTGTGCTATTGCTGGGTCTGTACTGTGCTGAGAGATAAACTTCCTTGTGTGGCATTCTTGAGTGGTATTCTGTATTTTTCTTATCTTTTATTACTATCCATAAAACAGACTCAACAGAGGTTTATTAATGTGCTCACAGGTCCTGTAAAGGTCAGGTTAAGGGGTGAAAACCGGCATTTTTCACTACTTAACACACCCCCAAACCTAAGCTTTGCTAGTCCCTGAGCAAAGGAGAAACAAAGAAAATTAAAAATACCACTTTCGTAGGGGTCACGGATGCATTTAGCATATGCATCAAGCCTTTTAAACTCCTAGGTGATCCCTAGTGGAGGAGTGAAGTCTCCTGAGGGTTTTCAGTGAAGGTACCCACAAACTTCTCCAATAAAGTTAGTTAATAGTAGTGCATCCTGCTAAAATAGAGTTTAAGTAAATAAAATAAATTCACACCATGTCCATTCAATTCATTAGAGGAATTTCAACAGAAAAGGCATCAGTTCAAAACTTGAAAGTCTATTGTACTCCTTCACCATCACTCAGTTCATGTCAAGGTGTTTCTCCTAAAAATGAATGCATGGCTCACCTTTCACTTGAGAATCCTATTTTGATACTACCCCCATCAAATTAGATTTCAGACTCAAGTCTCACCAGGGCTGTTTACTCACAATAAAAAATGAAGGGTGTAGAATTTCACACAGCTCAAGAGCAGTTACAGCTCTCAAATAGGACTGCAAGCATTAGCATAGGCATTGCTCTAATTCCTGAAATCTTCTAACTCTTTTCACCATAGATTAAACAACTCCTTATCTCCACATGACAACTCAATTTATTTTAGATCAATAAGGTCTTTTTATTGGATTGTAATGTGTCTTAGGGATGAGGTTTGTAAAAGAATGAAAGGGTAAAAGGGATTCAAATTGAGAAATCAGTAGAGGTAAGGAGGTGGTCTAGACAACACCTTCTTCAGTTCAGCATAATTCCATCTTCTTTTCGAAATTTTGACCTTGAAGTGAACAGCTTCTTATCTTCTTGTAGATTTTCAAATGAAGTGACTTCTCTTTTTCATCCTTTTGCTCTGTTTTTTTTTTTTTTTTTTTTTATGGGCTGGAATGCCACAACACCACCAAATGTGCTTCCTTCTTTGTCGATCAATCATCGACCCTTACTCCTCTAACCCCACCTCTCATTTTTCCTGATAGATTAAGGGTGAACTGAAATAGGTCAAAAAGTTTTGGGTTCGAATTTTCTGGTTTTCATCAAAGAAAACTGGGATTTTTATGGCTCACGTGGTGTGTATCAAGGGTAGTTCAAAGGTAGGACATTTTAGGCTCAAACTGTCCAAGGGATGGCCTCACTTCATGTCCCCCATGTCATGAGTGTTGTCAAGTTGTTTCAACTTCGATTTGCCTAACTTCTAGTGAGCATAATTGAGTCCAATCAGTCCTTAGAGAAGAAGAATTTGCCAAGACACTCTTCAAAGAAAGAAATTCTCAGGCCCAAATCTCACTGGATATGGCCTTCCATCAAATTTTCAGGGGTGTATCTTCACAATCTTCTCTCATTTCAGGTTTACTATACATCAAAAAATATTTTATTTTTTTTCAAAAATTGTTGACATTTGCTTCATGATAAATGTTGAACTACAACTTATTTCAGTTTCAAACAGGTTTTTAATTTCCTCTTTTCTAAAAAAATCAAGTGAGAATTTACTCTACATCCAAACACTCCTTTTCAGCCTAGTTGTACTATCATTAACTCATTTCATTTGGCATACCTGCAATACCCCCAAACCTAAACAAAACAGTGTCCTCACTGTTGGGAGTATGATAGTAAAATATCGACACAGTAATAAAAAAATAAAAAATTCATGAACACAAAATTGTATTAATATGTCAAATATATACATGAGACAAATGAAAAAAAAGAAACTAAAATAACAAACTGCCACATCTATTTACAGGCATCATCTGGCCAACCATAGAGGTCAGCCAGGTTTTTCAGCTCATCCTTAGATAAAGGAGCTTTTCCTTTAGATTTTGATTGCTGTTGCGGGTTCTTTGCTGTCTCCTCAAACTGGGCAGCGGGTTGTTTTCCTTTTGGGTCAACAGTAGCAACAGAATCTAAATTTGAATCAGAAGGAAAAAAGGCAGTGGGGTCCAATCCTGGAGCCGTAGCAGCCTTCCGTCTTTCCTCCCTAGAGAGTAGGGTGAAAGAGGTGTCAGGTTGGGTTGGGGGCTTGGTGGGGTGAGCTTCTTTAGACTGAGCAGCAAGCTTCTTTCCTTTCTTGACAAAAGCAGCAAAGGGAGCAGATCTTTTGGCAATAACTTTCTTCTTGGTGGGAGCCCTTTTAGATTTTGGAGGGGCAGGTTGAGTAGGGGGAGGTTCCTGGGCTGGAGGAGGGTGAACATCCACAGGTGGGGTAGGAGGAGGTTGAGTTGTAGAAGAGGGACAGGTTTGAGTGGAGGGAGGCTCAGTAGGAGGTACGGCAGCTAGAGGGGTAGGTTGAAAGGGCTGAGAGGTAAAGGAAGCAATCTTTTTCTCCAATATGTCAATTTGTTTTGCGGCATAGAGCAGGTTGGCATCAAAGAGTTCCTTGGTGGCCTTGAGTATATCCTGAGCATTGGCTAATTTTTTTCTTGAGAAGCTCAGAATTCTTCTTCTCATATTTGGCAATTAGACTCTCAGCAGCAGCCAACTATTTTGCGGACTCATAACGAGTCAGGATTTCAGACCACCCTTGAGAGATATCTCGAAGCTTGATTCTGCACTCCAATTCTATATTGACAATCCTCTCCTCATAAGGGGCTTCAAGGGAAGCTCAGAGTGCAGCCATACCTCTCAGGACATCCCTTTGGATGTAAGGTTTGTCTCTCATGGCATACAGCAAGGTGGGGTAAGGGGGAATATACATGTTTTGTCTAGGGACAATGGGCAAGGACAGGTGTGTAGTGGATGAAGAGGAGGGGTGGAGAGAACCAGATCCTCCCATGGATCAATTTGGGTGGAGGCATCTTTGAAAATAGGTGGAGAGAGAGGGGGGGAGTAGGGGATGGGTGATTCAACCACTACAGAAGCAATTATAGGGGTGATGAAGGAAGAACAGATGAAGGTGTGGGGAGAGATGGGGCTGCTACCTCCTCAGACTGGGTAGCAGCAAGGGGTGGCGAAGCTATGGGTGAAGGAGGAGGAGATACATGTATGGGTACTAGGATAGGTGAAAGAGGGGAAGTGGGAGGGGGTTGAGGAGCTGGAGAGGATGGGGTAAGGGTGGATTGAATTGATTGGAGGCAGGAGCTCATGAGGGCTTGGTTGTCGGTGTTTATGGTCAATTGAGATTGAATGGACTGTAGGAGTGAGAGAATTTGGGTAAAAGTGTCAGGCATGGTGGGGGTAGAGGGGGCAGGTGTTGGAATGGGATGGAAAGGGGAGGAGGGTGCATGGTTAAAATGAGGGGGAGTGGGGCGTGGGGAGTCAGGAAGTGGAGTATACTCATGAGCAACATCCTCCACAATTGAAGTCATGAGGGCAGTGAACCCAGTAGTGGTGAACTGGTCCACACCCTGTGTATGCAGAGGGGGTTGCGGAGGGAGAAAATCAGAAATGGGTTGGGTAATGGGTGGGGAAGACATGGTAGGGGAAAGCTCGGAGAATGTGGGAGGTTCAAGGATTTTAGGTTGGAAGACCTGAGTGGCTGGTGAAGGTAAAACTGGTTTAGAGGTGGGTGGAAAAGGGTCTCTTGGAGGAGGGACTGAGACAAAGGGAAAAAGCAACATGGGTGGAGGTGTGGGTAATGGGACAGGTATGGTAGGGGAAGGGATGGATGAGGGTATCTCGATAGGAATATCTGCTGCCACGGTAGTGGGTACTTTCTTAGCCTCCTCCATTCCAGCTGGCTTACTCTTCTTAATTAAGGTGAGGCTGGTGGACCATTTCCGCTTTCCATACACTTTTGTGTTCAGCTTCTCCATTGGCTCATTTCTCTTGATCACACACTTTCCAGTCTTGAGCAAACATGTGATAAGTCTGCAAAAGGGCAGACCTCCTCCCTTAGAAAAAGTTTGTCTCTTCAGCACCTTGTCATTGATGTCCACCATTGTTTTAAAAATCAGCTTAGGTGCATTCACGAATTGCCCCTTTGAATAGTAGTATAGGGAATCCACTAATGGGGCCCTTCTCTCTTGCAATTGCCGAGTGACATAGATATTTTTACTCAAAATGGTATCAATGAGTGTTAGGGTAGGATGGAGGTCACTTCTCATCAGGGATTCACCAGAGCCCACTATTCCGTTAGTAAGCTATTTAGCCATTTTCCTAAATGTAGCCCCTATGGGTGCTCCCTCAGCTCTGGTGGAGTCAAATTGATATGGGACCCCCAAAGCCATCCCAATGTCTCTACAATCGACAATCAGCTGCCAGTTATCAATCAAGATTTCTAGTACATCCTCAGCCCCAGGCACCACCTTCTTTGTCAGGTTCTAGTACCACAATTTTACCAATCTGGGGTACACATTTTCCTTCAAGGGTGAAAGCAGGGGCAACAAACCTTCTTTCTTCAAATATTTCAATGTCCCCTGGCACTTCCCAATGTTGGGAAAGTATGCCAGATCAAAGTCTGTCTTAGGGACAAGACTCAAATTCTCTACAAACTCATTGGGGGTAGTTAACCCAACTGAAAGCTCTACTGCAGGAGCAGCTCTCTCTAAGGGTGTTTCCACCTCAGGCCTGAATTTTGATAGCTTTGGTTTTCTTGGCTTTAGGGGCCTTCTTGGGTGTCTCTTCAAAGAGCTTCCTCTTAATAGGTGGTTTGGAAGCCGGCTTCAATTTCTTAAAAGATTTGGGGGTAGAAGCAGCTGGTCTCCGGAGTAGGGTTGCTAAGGTTTCCTCAAGTTCAGCCATTTTATTCTCAGAGATTGCTCACTCACCAACTTGTAATGGAATATAGAGTTTCACAATTAGAACAACAGATTGGCAATGGGAAGGCAACTTACCCCAAAATTCCTACAGTTTAACAGATATCATAATGCACAGCTCCAATTTCTCCAAAATCATATGCAAAATGCTCCTCTGCGCAAGCTCAATGCACTTACGAAATGACAGACTGAATAGCTGAAGGTTCTGCGAGGATTTAGTGGAGAAAGAGAGAGGTGAAAGAGAGAAGAGGAGAGTTAGGGTTTTACAGAGGGTAGGGAATGAGGCACAAAGGACCTATCAACAGGTATATAAGGGGTGAAATACGATTTCGATAGGATGAGTTGGATGGTTTCGATAGGTTCATGCGTCCTGTCGAAAGCTTAGCTAACAAAGCTTTCAAAAGGGATGATTCGATAGGATCCCGATAGGTGGAACCATCCTTCTGATAGGCCTCAGTGCCTATCGAAATCATCAAATATCCTGTCGAAATCGCCATGTGACCTAACGAAAGGTGAACTTGACCTATTGAAAGCTCCCAAAACCCAAATAAGGCTACATTTCTGGGCACTCTCAGCCTCAGCACTCAGCAGGCTCTTCTGTTGTTCTGCTCTATAGTTTGTTTCCCTTGTGGACAAGGTCCCATTATCTCAGGACAACTGGTAATATTGAAATGATGACCTAGTATTTAGCATGGCAGTTTTTATTACAGAAAAAAAATCAATCAACAAAGTAACCACCTAAAAGAAAAATAAAATATGGTACATATGATACACACTGAACTTCAGGGGCTAATCTGGAGGATCTTAAAGGTCTATGATCTCCTCAGGCTCGTCAAACTTGGCACCTTTCGTGGATCTTTTCTGCAGAAAATATCCATTCTCTAGGTGTTGTTTTGTATTTGTGAACCCAACATTGCCCTGCATCAGCTGATGTGGATTTTCATGCACAACCTCCTCTAGTATATCAATGGAAAAACAGGCCTCATCTAGAGGGATTGATGAGTTGTGTTGTACACATTCAGCTTTACTTTCATGTTGCCAAAGGAGACTTCCATGACTCCTGACCTGCATTGTATACAGGCATTAGCAGTAACCAAGAAGGGCCTGCCTAGAATCACAGGTATGAGAGAAACATATTTGCTTGGCTCCATGTCTAGCACCAAAAAGTCAGTAGGGAAATAAAACTTGTCAACTCTCACCAGGACATCTTCAATGACCCTCATAAGCTTCCTTTCAGATCTGTCAGTCTATTGTAAGACCACATGTGTGGGCTTCAACTCTCCTAAGCCCAGCTTCTCATATACTGTATATAGCAGTAAATTCACACTGGCTCCCAGATCCAATAAGGCTTTCTCAATTTTATGATCCCCAATGATGCAGGAGATAGTGGGCACTCTAGGGTCTTGAAGTTTTGTGGGGTTAGCAATAGACAGAATTTGCTTTACCTTTTCTGCTGAAAAGACCTTCTTGGATAAGTGTATCCTAGACTGTCTTTTATGGGTGCATAACTCCTTCAGAAACTTGGCATAGGCTGGAACTTGTTTAATTGCATCAAGTAAAGGCAAGTTGATCTTTACTTGTTGAAAAGTTTCCATCATTTCCTCTATTTTTCCTTGCCCTTTATCGAAAGGGGAAGGTGCTTGCAATGCTTTAGGAAATGGCAAATGTGGGATTGCTCCCTCATTTGCAGCCTTAGCCAATTGGTCATCTTTTTTTTTTATTTTTCTCTTTTCTTGAGGATCATCATTATCCTCTTTCTTTTCATTTGGTTGCCCCTTCATGTCCACCACTGGTGGCCCTTGTTGTGTCCTTTCAAAAACTACCTCTTTGCCTTTTTTAAAATTTCTCAAAATCTCACAGCCAACTTGGTTATCAATCAGCCTTCCACTTCTTAATGTAATAATAGATTTGGCTTTCTGATAGGTGGAGGAAACTTTACCCACTACATACTATCTCCTTGGGTTATCCAGTGGTTGGCTAGGCAGCCTCCCTTCCTCTCTCTTAGTCAAAGCATTAGACAGCTGACCAAGATGGTCTTCTATCTTTTTAATGCTTTGGCTATGAGAGTGCACAGTTTGAGATAAGGGACCCAAATTCTGCAGTGAAGCCAGAACTTGTTCCTCGAAAGAAGGTGATCTCACAGCTGGAGGGGATGCAGGTTGCTACACAGGCTGGCCCATAGGCTGGGTCATGGGCTGCTGGTAATGAGGCTTAGGAACATAACTTTGGTGGTAGGGTTGAGCATTTTTATAGGGCATGGGCTGTTGTGGCTGTTGCTGCTAGTTTGGGAATGCATCTTGTCTCCACCTCAAGTTGGGGTGGTTCCTCCATTGTTACCCAGTAGCAGGCCGTTGCCCATAGGATTGAGTGGCAGCCACATACTCCGTAACAAAATCTAGAAACTGGACAGCTAATGGGCATTCTTCAAGGGAGTGAGCAGGGGACTAGCAGATAGCATATGCCTCTTCCACCTTAGCAGCCATGGGTGACTGCATTGCTCCCATGAGCTTATCAAATTTCAGTGTCAAGCTATCCACTTTCCTCTCCAAATCACTTTGCACATTTACCTCAAACATCTTCCCTCTTGTGGTATTCTCTTTCACCAATCTAGGAGGATCTAAGTCTCTAGACAAGGTCTCCCTCTACATGGAATTCTCACTAATGATATCAAACTACTCCCAGGCCTGCTCAATAGTTTTATGGAGGTAGGTGCCACCACAAGAAGCGTCTACCATGTCTCTGCTTTTTGAATCAATCCCTTGACAAAAACTTTGAACCAATTGCCATTCAAGGATTTGATAGTGGGGGCATTTCTTTAGGAGTTCCTTGAATCTCTCCCAAGCTTGGTGAAAATCCTCAGTTGGATCTTGGGCAAATGAGATGATGCCCTTCCTTAATTGGCTTGTTTTGGACATAGGGAAGAATTTGGCCAAAAACTGACATTGAAGGTCACTCCAGGACTGAATGCTATTGGGTGGAAGCATTGACAACCAAGTCCTGGCTCTATCCCTCAATGAAAAAGGAATGAGTCTCATCCCGGTTGCCTCCTCCCCCAAACCTGTGATGTTGAAAGTGATGCACAGTCCTAAGAATTCATTAATATGTTTATAAGGATCCTCTTTGGTCAGGCCATGAAATGAGGGTAGCATCTGGATTATGGAAGACTTTATTTCATGATTTCCTTAAGCAGCTGGAAACTGAATGCAGAAGGGGGAATTGTAAACCCCTGGTGCATTAAATTCCTTGAGAGTTCTAGGCTGCTGTTGCTCATCCATTTTGGTAAATTCAGCTGCAACAGATGTGAGTGGAGTTTGTCTAGATCTGAGAAGTCTTTCAACCTCTGGATTTAAAGTGACAATCTGAGGTTGGAGAGTTCTTCTCCCAAACATACACCACTCAAGATCTAATGCAGAGAAAATCTTCAAACACAACAAGCAAGAACAAAAAGAAATGACTACTAAATCTAAAAATTAACAGATCTGACAAATAAAGGGGAGTAGAGGGATGCAAACTCAAGAGCAGCCTCCAGCACAATGCTCCTCTTTCGCAGCAGCTTCAAATCTAATGAAATACAAACAGAATACTGGAAAACAATAAAACTTACAAACAGAGTTAGTGAAAAAATCAAACAAACTACTACAAATCTATGATCTAAACTAAATCAAACTTAGATCTACCAATTTCAAAAACACTTCCCCGGCAGCGGTGCCAAAAACTTGTTGGGTAATTTCAGTGTGCTGATTTATTGTATAATGATAAAGACAAAATAAAATCAGAGTAAAATAGGGGATGGATTCAGCACAACAAAAATATCCTAGACCTACAAGATACAGGGTCCTTTATAGCAAGTTTTAATAAGTAAGGGAATATCCACAGGGAGGTGGGTTCAAAATATGGTAAATCTCCAAATCTGTAAGAGATCTGGCACCCTAACTAATATTAAGTCTGCTAAAAGAAAGGGGAGAGGTTAAACAGGGTTGTCACTTGAACTAAACTATACTTGAAATGCAAACTAACTGAGATCGAGTCCAGAAATCTAGATCTTGCAAATGAAAGGGTTTAAAAATAGAAAGTGGAGAAGAGCAGCTTGGAAATTGGTCTCACTGCAATCAAGTTGAGCTGGTCATGTTACAAGGGTTCAAAGCATACAAATCCCTCAACTGGCTACAAGCACAGCTGCAGGGTAGAAGATTCACTCTAAACCAAAGGATTCAACTAATCTTAAGGCTATGGTCTGTCCACTTTAATGGTCACAAACCATCCTATAGACTTCATCCAATCCAAAGGTTTATGGTAGAAGAATCCAACTAAAACTAGAGATTGGACTGCTCTTAAGGCTATGATCTGTCCACTGTAATGGTCACAGATCATCCTAGGGAATTCCCCCAAACCAAAGGTTTCAACCATAGCATTAAAACTACTACAGATGCTATAATTTCTAGGTCACAGACACAAGAAATTATAAGGGTATTAGATCTAGGGAGATCAGATGGTATCCAAGAGGTCTACCAATTAAGTGGGTGAGCTTATCAATAGACTCCTCTACACAAATCCGATCGAGCACCAAATGAAACAAAAGGAACTATAGATCTAATTAAATCAATAAAAACAACATTTACATTACAATAAAACTTGCTCTACAATGAAATGCTCTCAGATCTGTAGTCAATGCTCTCAGATCTGTAGTCTGTGCAGCAATTAACCCACAATAACACTCTCAACCTTACCCAATTACAGATCTAACCTCTCTTCTCACTGCTCCTAGGGAATTAGCCAACCATAGATGGGATAAAAGAGGGAAAATGGAATTTCGCTGTAAGCTCTGATCTCCAGAATTTGATCAAAATCTCGATCTCCCCTAATTGCAATTGGGGATCTCAATATATAGCTTTCTCTCTTATTTTTTCCGCCAATCTTCCCTTCTAGAAAGTCCTCAGAGTTTGTTAGAGTTTTGTTAGAGCACATGGGTTGGTTAGGATTTCCTAAGGCATCTTTTCAATCGTCGTGTCGGTCATCAACGTGCCTCGGTTTGCATGCAATAGGTCAACAAGTTGCAGCGTGTGCATAGCTGATTTTCTAAGAAGTTCTTCACACAATCTCGATAGGTTCAGGAAGCTTCCGACAGGTTCAATTGGAGCGTTGTGACCCCTTTCGATAGGTTCTCAGGTCTCTTCGATAGTTTCCGATAGAATGATTTTTCTCTTAAAGCTTCAGCATTCTTAGCCCTTTGTCTGGAGCATTCGACAGGTTGGAGAAGCTTTTCGACAAGTTGGAGGACCATTTCCATAGGTTCAACTCTGCATGTCATTATTCCTATAAGATTGCTCTCACTCCTATCAAAAGGCTTAAGCACCCTTCTGTAGGTTCTGTTCCAGCGTCTCCATCTCAATAGGTTCAGGAAACCATTCGATAGGTTCCCCTTATACCTTAGGCAGACTTTCGATATGATGGTTTCTTCCTTTCTTTCAGCTGCTCGATAGGTTCTTGGATCCTATCGAACTCCTCAATCCAAACGAATCCATCATTTCTCTGCCTTTAGATCCTATCGAAACCTTTCCAACTGCACGAATTCCTCCATTTTTGGCTCTCAGCTCTTATCAAAGTCTTCAGATAACCTCTCGATAGGATGTTTTCAGCATGTTTTCACTTCCTTCGCCTTGGTCTGCTGTTGCCACACGCCCCAAGGGCCCAATGGTGTGCAGCCCTCTGGTGTGCTATTGCTAGGTCTGTACTGTGCTGAGATAAACTTCCTTGTGTGGCATTGTTGAGTGGCTTTCTGTATTTTTCTTATCTTTTATTACTATCTACAAAACAGACTCAACAAAGGTCTATTAATGTACTCACAGGTCCTGTAAAGGTCAGGTTAAGGGGTGAAAACTAGCATTTTTCACTACTTAACAGCCACCTCCATCCAATCCCTCTCTAATGGTCATGAGATGAGATGGTCCGGGCTTACACTAGTTGGAAAGCCTCCCAAAACATCCCCCCTCATTCTCACCATACATCCTCCAACCCATCATCCACATTCTCAAACCTCCATGCTTCATTACCTCAAACCCACCAAGGCTCAATTGCCCAAACTCCCATCATCCAAACCCATCAAGGCTCAATGGGCCAAACCCATCAAGGCCCATTGGGCCAAAATCATAAGGGCCCAATGAGCCAAACCCATCAAGCCCACTGAGTCAAGCCCATCAAGGCCCACTAGGCTAGACCTACCAGGCCCAATGTGCCAAATTTCTCAAGGCCTTATGGCCCAAACCCCTCCAAGTTTCCTACCTTATACCCAAGCCCAGCAAAGCCCAAACCTTGGGTCCTCATACCCATACCCTCCACAATTCTCCCAATATCTCCCTCACACACAAACTTCCCACCCGACCCAAGGTAGGAGCCTGACACCTACCCTCCATCAATCCCAATTCACCCATGTCCCAGCACCCCAAAGTCATATCCAAGCTTTCCCTCAAACACAGTGGCCCCCTCAAGGCCCAACCCAAAACCTAAATTCCACTCATCCTATCACCCCACAAAGCTTCCCTCACCTCCAATGGTCCCACCCGACACCTAACCAACCTAGCCAGCATCAGCAAGAAAACCCCGCCCTCACTACACCTTATATTGACCAGCAGTATGAAGAAGATGAGATTAGAAATAGTGGAGCCTATGCTAGGGCATTGACCAGCCTTAACCCTCCTCCTATAATTGCCCACCCCTTGGTAGCCGAGAGTGAGGTCCAACCGACTGCTGAGAAAGTGGCCCCCATATCTAAGGAATCAGAACAGTTGAAAAAGCAGTTAAACAAAATATAGAAGCAGTTGTTGAAGATGGGTGGTGCTAAAATCCATGCCACGGACTTCTCAGATTTATATTTATTTGTTGAGGTCCCCTTGCCATCGAAATTTAAAATGTCAGCTTTTGACAAAAACAACACCGGTAATCCCATATGTTGGTGCGCGCTTTTTCTGGGTTCCTCTCGGTCCGCGTTGAATCAGTGGTCTAATTTTCTCCAAGTGGACTCTGGCAATGCGGTGTTTGGAATATTGAAAATAAAGGAGGGATTTCTAGGAAGATTCCTAGTTAGTTGCGATCGCCAGCTGCAGATATTTAACAACGCTGCAACACGTCAGTGATCACGCTTTAGAGCAGGTGTGGGTTACTTCTTTACTAAATCGTCTGCCTGCGAACGTCAGCTGCACTAGCTCTTCTTATAATTTAGATAGTTTAGTTTTCCTTTTCTCTCTATTATTAATGTAATTCTGATTGGTTTAGATTTCCTAATTCTATTATGAGTCAAGTTATGGTCTTATTTGGAGTCTAACTAATTTAGTGTCCTAATACTACTAGAAGTCCAAGTAATGTTAGTCTCCTAATTGTGCTAGGAGTCTAATTAATTTAAATGTTCTAAGTTTATTAGAATTATAATTAATTTAGTTTCCTAAGGTTACTAGAAGTCTGCTTAATATTAGTCTCCTAATCATACTAGGAATGCAAGTATGTTAATTCTAATGGAGTTCTAATTGAATCAAGCATGCAAGTTATACTGAAATTGTATGTAAAGCAAGTATACTAGTTCTACTGCAACTCTGATTGAAATAGAGATCTAATTTTACTAGAACTCTAATTAAAACAAAGAAATTAATTTTATTAAAATCTAATTAAAATAAATAATATTATTTTTATTAAAATTCTAATTAAAACAAATGAACTAATTTTATTAAAATTCTGATTAAAGTAATGAATTGACTATACTAAAAATCTAATTAAAATAAAGGAATTAATTTTATCAAATTTTCTAATCTGGTTGAGGAATTAACTTTACTAAAAAAATTTGATTTAACTATACTAAAATTTAATTGAGATAAAGGAATTACCTTTTACTAATTCTGATTAAATCAATAAATTATATTATACCAAAATTCTAACTGAAGCAATGAATTAATTTTACTAAAATTCTAATTAAAGCAATGAATTAATCCTACTAAAATTTAAGAAAAAGGGGTTTAGGGCCCGCTATGCTAAGGAGGATTGGCCTCATTCACAAGTACCCTCTGTAAGCTCCCTTGGACAAATCGGGTGGCTGAGATTAAAGCAAGTTGAATTTTGGATTATAAAATAGTATTTTTTAATTTTTAGAGTAATTTTCAGGATTATAATGATGAATTAAATTATGAAACTAGAATTTTAGAAAACTAAATTAATATTTGAGGTTTTAGAAATATTAAACTAAGGAATTAAAACTAGAATTTAAGAATTTAAGGACTGAATTCGGGTCCGAAATCAAAAAATCAGGCCGTATGATTAAGAACTAGAAACAGAGATTAATGATAGGATTGGAGATTAATATTTTAGAACAAAATTAAAGTCCATGGTCAGTGAATTAGGCCATCAGATTAAGGACTGGTTCTAGAAACGGAGGACTAGAACCAGAGATTAAAATTACGGTCTAAAAAGGGGTGCTACAGTCTAAAAACTAAAAATAATATTAATAATTAAAAGTAAGAAAATAAACCTAGATCTAAGAACTAAAAAAACTACGGTTGGGAACTAAATTCTTACCTACGGTCGAGGCTGCGGAGAGGAATCTTAAAAATTCGAAGCTTGAATCTCGAAATCATGGCTATGTTTCTCTATGGGTTTGTTCTCAGAATTCTCTGGTCTCGAAATCCCAAACTTCTTCAAAAAAATATGTTCTCTCTCCAACCTCCCTGTGTCGGATTAAAAAAAATCTTTATAGGATTTTTTTTAATTAAACGCCCTATTTCAAGCATTTAACTGAATTGCGCTCCGGTCTCTCAGTGTTTAATCGCTTTGAGTCGGTCACCGACTCAGTGAGCGATCGGCTGACTTGGTCAGCGAGTTTTCTAGTTTTAACAAAGTTAGGACTAATTGCGTGCTTGGTGTAGGGTGCGCAATCTGATTAAACGTCTCTTCCTAAGTGCATAATCGAGGAAGCTTAGGGATCAAGGGCTGTAAGACTAGGTTAGGCGTAGGCCAATTGCACGCCGGTGGTGGGGAGCTCAATCCGATTGTGCATCTCATGTGAGGTGCGTAATCAGGTCTCGAGGTGGTCTGGGGAAATAAAGTCTGGTCTAAAAGGGGATTGATTGCAAGTGTGTGGTTTTATGTGTAATCAAATTACACGCGTGATATTAAGCACGTGATTCGAGGTTGTCTGGGTTTTAGTCAAGTCTGAAATGTCAGACTATTATTTCAGCCTGCATTTCGACTATATACTATTATTTCAGTATATAGTCTCCCTACGTCGGGACTTGAGCCACAGAGCTATTGTTTCAACCTGTGCTCAGTCGTGTACTATTATTTCAGTGCATGGTCCCCACATTAGGGTTGGGGGTCTAAACTGCTAGACTATTGTTTCAGTCTGTATTTCGACTATATACTATTATTTCAGTATATAGTCTCCCTACGTCGGGATCTGAGCCACAGAGCTATTGTTTCAACCTGTGTTCAGCCATGTACTATTGTTTTAGTGTATGATTCCCACGTTAGGGTCATGGAGCCTAAGCCACTGAGCTATTATTTTAGCCTGTGTTCAGCTATATACCATTATTTCAGTATATGGTCCCAATTAGGATTATGAGGCCAAAGGTTGACCGAACAAATTTGTACATTTTGAGAGGGCAAAATGGGGGTGTCTACACCATTACACACCTCAAGTCTTATTGTGGAGATATGTGCCAGTATGGAGAGGACAAAAGACTATTGATAAAGGTCTTTCAAAAAAGTTTGATCGGTCCAGCCTTGAGATAGTTTACATCTTTGGAATCATCTATGACAAAGACCTGGAAGGACTTGACGCACTTATTTCAAGAACAATATGTCTACAATATAGACATTGAACCACATAAGTTCGACTTGGCCCGTTTAAAGCAGAACCCGAATGAGACCTTTAGCGATTATTTGGGGCAATGAAGAGCATTGGCAGCTCAAGTTAGAAACAGGATATCGGATGATGAACAAATAGAAATGATTTCCAAAAATACTTTACTAGTGATCTCAGAATTTTTAGTATACCAGCAGCAATCTAGCTTTGCTAATCTAGCAAGGAATGCCAATCACTGTGAAAATACTATCAAGGAAGGTCGCCTGAGCAAGAATGTATCGAGTGGAGCCAGTGAGATCTTCACGCCAATCGCTGTGAATATCTCATTTCTCAGAGCAGAGAAACGAGAAGAGAGCAGGAGCTGATATCCAAAACACTGCTAATACCATGCCCAATAATAATATAACCCCATTCTAATTTCAACCAAACCATCCAGCACTAGTCATAACTGAGCAAATACAAAGAGCAGGGAATGGACAAGGAATGCAGATGACTCCGGAGCAGAGGAGAGCCCGCTACGACCGAGTGTTTACACCCCTAGGGCAATCACTAAGTGTACTTTTACCTTTACTAATAGAAAAGGGATTAGTTACTATTCATCAATCACAACCTTCTCCTCACCCAATCTCAAAGAATTATGACTCTAATACTCACTATAATTTTCATTAGGGTCTGGGTCACCCGACTGATCGCTGCTTCCCATTGAAGCATGTGATCCAAGATTTAATCGATGCCGAGAAAATCATTCCACCGGCACCCTCTCAAGTGAACCAGCACGCAAATATTCATCACGTGCCATTACCCCCACATTCTATCGAAGGAGAAGGTCCCAGACCCACCATCGGGATGGTATAGGAATGTGAGGAGGAATTTGAGTTTGATCCATCCGATTACATTAATGATCGGGAGAGCTATGTGGCACCATTGCCAAGGAATGGTGAAGAAAGGAATATTGGGGTGATTGAACCCTTGAATCTATCAGACTATTTTCCCATCCCAACACCACGAGCTGAACCCCTAGATTTTATGTGCATATAAATGCATACCAACCATACACCACCACCCACTCCTGTCAATTATGTGCATATAAATGCATACCAACTATACACCACCACCCCCGTCAATTACCCGATAACCCACTATGCCTCCGATCCACCGTCAGCACCTATCAGCTACCAATGGCCTACCCTTACTGTTTTTCCCCTGGTGCCACCACCCTTAAGCTTCACCACTCCTATCTGGCCCAACTTTGCCACCCAACCAGCCATCACTGAAGTAAATCAAGTGTTACCCACACCTCTTGAGCCTACAGTATAAGTACCTCCGATATCGACAGCTATACCATTTCAAATTTCGGGACCAACCTACGATCCTCGTCAGGTCCTGCTGAGTTATGAGCAAACCAATGTCAACACTGACAGCCACAGAGAAGGGACAGTGGACTTTGTGACCCGATCCGGGAAGATTTCAAAGCAGCTGAAGGCACCAGCAGCAGCACAAGCCTAACTTGAGGGAAAGAAAGATAACGCAGTGAATCCCTTTGAGAAAATGAGCCGAGAACATATACTGTAGACTCAGCTAAGAAAAATGTCTGCCCATATTACTGTGTGGGATTTGTTGATAACGTCCCCACTCCATTTCCAAGCATTAATGGGGGCGTTAAATAATGCGCATGTATCACTCCAAGTTAGCCCAGATGAAGTCGGGCAAATAATTGGTCAAGTTATGGCTCCAAATGTCATTTTATTTTCGGATGCCGATTTATCATATGAAGGGAGCAGTCACTCCAAATCCCTTAACATTACTGTTGAGTTCAGAAATATGATAATTCCCTTGGTTTTGATTGATAACGGGTCTGTATTAAACATATGCCCACTGAGAACCATCACCAAGATTAGGATAGATCTGTGCATGTTGAGACCCACGAGGACTAGTGTCAGAGGTTTTGATAACACACAAAGATAGATAATGGGAGAAGTTATCCTTGAGCTAAAAATTGGGCCAATGACCTTCTCCATATTGTTTCAAATGATGGACATCAAATCCTTGTTCAATCTGCTATTAGGGTGCCTGTGACTGCAGGAAGTTGGAGCGATCCCCTCCACACTGCACCAAAAGCTCAAATTTATATCCGAGCATAAGATTATCATAATCATCGGTGAAGGGCACAGTGAGAAAGGAAAAGCCACCAACAGCGTCAAAAAACCCAAAGTGTTGGATGTGCTACACACCGCTGAGGATGTTGACATCCACAGTTTTGAATACGAGGTGTCTACGATACTCTCAGAGCCTATCGAAGGCATCATTCCAAGAACCGGAGGTGGGATGGTAGTAGCAGTAGTCATGCTCCAAAAGTGGGGCTATCAAAAAGGAAGAGGACTCAGGCCAAGATTGTAAGGTAGGAAGGAGCCCGTCACAGCTAAGGGGGGCTAAAAAGTCATATTCGGGCTAGATTACAAGCCCACGGAGGAAGAAGTGTGAGAGGCTAAAGAAAAGGCCCGCGCTACGACAGCCGCAAAAGCTAGGGGGATCCACATAGAGGAGAAGCGCCATCCCAGGCCTCATATCAGAAATTCATTTGTGAGTGTTGTGGTTGTGAAGATTGACCGGAATGGGGTAACCTGATTAACCCCACATAAGCCTACAGCACCAGTTCACCCCACCAATCCCTACATCACCCTTCCCAGCCTGGAGATAGACTTGGCCGCATTATCCCTCTTTGAGGAATGATGGCCCGTACTTAAACAAACTCATCCTGTGGTAAATTACTACCAAATCGTGTTAACATTTGAGGATATCATCTTAGACGAAATGGGAATCAACATGATGGAGGCTGACTCCGAATAGCAGTATCAATCAGAACCCTCCATCTAAACAGGTAAAGGAGCGGCCTCTCAGGTACGCAACTGGGAATCTTTGCCCCAAACCCTGGAAGCGATGAGTGGCCTACATTTGGCACTCATTTCTCAAAAAAAAAAAAAAAAACTTATAAAAAGTGAGATAAGCCCTTGGCAGGAAATACCTTGTATATACACAGACTCCTACTGCTAAGGGTCCGTCTCCAAAGAAAATAAAATTTTCAAAAATGTTGAAAAAATACCAAGTCTAAAAAATATTATCATTTAAAATTTCAAATAAAATTCCATAAAAAGATGCCTTAATCGAAATTTCTGTCCCACATAAAATCGACCCCTTTCCTGTAGAAATACAAAAGGAGGTAGGAGTTATGAGTTTGGACAAGGATATCCCCTTGGAGGAGCTCCCCAATGAGCTCCTTGACCGGTTTGCCGAATTTAAGCATGGCCCTACCCCCATTGTCGAAGAAATCGAGGATGTTAATCTAGGGACTGAGGGGATTCCCCAAATTACCAAAATCGAAATGTCGCTATCTCCCGAAAAAAGAAAAAGTATGATCGACTTCCTTCGGTCATACCAAGAAATTTTTGCCTGGTCGTACGAGGATATGCCTGGTCTGGACACTGATTTGGTCGAGCATGAGTTACCTCTCTACCCTGATATGAAGCCGGTTAAGCAGAAGCTGAGGCGTCTCTGACCCGAGTGGATGTTGAAAGTCAAGGATAAGGTCATCAAGCAGTATGACGTGGGTTTCTTATGGTGTCTAAGTGCCCGCAGTGGCTAGCCAATATTGTGCATGTGCCGAAGAAGGATGGAAAAGTTCACATGTGCATTGATTTTAGAAATTTGAACAAGGTGAGCCCGAAGGACGACTTCCCATTGTCGCACATCGATATTTTGGTCGATAACACTGCTAAGCATGGGATTCTTTCTTTTATGGACGGATTCTCAGGATACAATCAGATTAAGATGGCAGAGGCAGATCGAGAGAAGACGACGTTCATCACTCCATGGGGAACCTTTTATTACCGAGTCATACCATTCGAGCTGAAGAATGTCAGTGCAACATACCAGAGAGCTATGACCGCACTGTTTCACAATGTAATGAACCAAGAAATTAAATTGTATGTCGATAATATAATAGCCAAGTCACCAGAGCAAAGCAATCACTTGGTAAACCTTCAGAAGTTGTTTGAGAGGTTGAGAAAGTACAGATTACGTCTGAATCCACAGAAGTGCGCATTTGGTGCCATGTCCGAAAAATTATTGGGATTCATCATCAGCAAGAGAGGGATCGAGGTCGACCCAGTCAAAGTCAAAGCTACCACAGAAATGTTGCCACCATCTACTGAGAAAGAAGTTAGAGGGTTCTTAGGCAGAATATAATATATCAGTCGATTCATTACACAGCTAACTCTAATCTGCACACCGATCTTCAAGATACTAAGGAAGAACTCGCCCGTTGAATGGAATGACGATTGTCAGGCAGTGTTTGATAAAATCAAAATCTACCTCCTTAACCCACCTATGTTAGTACCACATGAGCCGGGGAGACCACTCCTGATGTATCTCTCCACGACGGAAGTTTTGATGGGATGTGTCTTAGGACAACATGACGAGACAGGAATAAGAGAGCAGGCCATCTACTATCTGAGCAAGAAGTTTACTGATTATGAGACACGCTATTCTCATCTAGAGAAAGCATGCCTGGCTCTTTTATGGGTTATTCAAAGGCTCCGTCATTACTTGTTAGCATAAGTCGTTCTACTTTTGGCCCGAATGGACCCGTTGAAATACTTGTTCGAGAAGTCGACTCTCACTGGACGAATTGTACGATGGCAGCTTTTATTATATGAGTTTGACATCACATATGTCACTTAGAAGTTGATCAAGGGGCAGGCACTCTTCGATCATCTTGT
This sequence comes from Chloranthus sessilifolius, assembly GCA_021018995.1. Taxonomy (NCBI): domain Eukaryota; kingdom Viridiplantae; phylum Streptophyta; class Magnoliopsida; order Chloranthales; family Chloranthaceae; genus Chloranthus; species Chloranthus sessilifolius. The sequence continues at coordinate 146,087,079 of CM037584.1, read as the reverse complement.
CGACAATCCTTTTTCAGATTATGAGCCCTTGAGAACTGAGTTCCCCGATGAGGACATCCTACTCATGACGGAGGACGATACTGGGGAAGCAGAGGAATCTTGGGTAATGCACTTTGATGGGGCAACAAATGCAGAAGGTCAGGGAGTTGGCGCCATTCTGATTTCGCCTTAAGGATCCCATGTACCAGTCTCCATCAAGCTCAACTTCCCTTACACTAACAACATGGTCGAGTACGAAGCTTGTGCCGCTAGTTTGTAGGTGGCTCTCGATCTAAATATAACTCACCTTTAAGTATTTGGCGATTCATCGTTGATCATATGCCAGACGAACAAAGATTGAAAAACAAAAGATGAGAAACTGATCCCCTACTATGAGCACCTCGAGGATCTGATAGTTTGCTTCCAAGACGTGACATTCTCATATGTCCCCCGGATAAGGAATCGCTTTGCCGACGCACTAGCAACGTTGGCATCATTAATAGAAATCTTGTATAGTGTTGAGATAAAGTCGATCATGATCGAGCAAAGGAATGAGCCAACCTTCTGCCTTCATATTGAGGAACCTATAAAGCCTAATGATGAGCCACCTTAGTTCTCAGATATCAAGAATTTCCTTGAGACACTAACTTTCCCTGAGGGTACGTCCAAGACAGATCGACGAACCATTCAACGTTTAGCGACAGGCTACGTAATTTGTGAGGAATGCCTTTACAAGAGATCCTACAATAACATCTTGCTCAGGTGCCTTATAGAAAGTGAAGCGATCAATATTATGAAGGAGATCCACGAGGGAGTATGCGGTACCCACGTTAGCGGTCACATGCTTACCAAGAAAATTCTGCGGCAGGGATACTTTTAGACCACCATGGAATCGGATTGTTGCAAACATGTTCAGAAATGATACAAGTGTCAGGAACACTCCAGGCTGATACACGCTCCTACCATTGATCTTCACTGCATGACCACTCCTTGGCCATTTGCTACCTGGGGTCTTGACGTTGTCGGAATGATTAATCTGAAAGTATTAAACAGACATCGATTCATCCTCGTTGTCATTGAGTACTTCACCAAGTGGGTAGAAGCAGCATCATATGCCAACATCACGGCTAGTCATGTCAAAAAGTTTTTTAAAAACAATATTATGTGCCGATTTAGAGTACCAAGGATATCATCATGGATAACGGCACAAACTTTACGAATAAGCGTATCCAAGCCTTCTGCGAGCAATACAAGATCAAGCACCATCTCTCGTCCCCTTATCGGCCTCAAACTAATGGAGCCGTAGATGCTACGAACAAGGCGACCGTCCGCATCCTCGAAAAGATGGTCGTCACTTACCAAGATTAGAGCGAAATGCTACCATTTGTTTTGTGGGCCTACAAAACATCGATCTGCACCGCTACAAGGGCAACACCATTCTCTCTCGTGTATGAAATCGAGGTCATCCTACCGGTAGAGATTGAAGTACCCTCGTTCCGAATCCTCATAGAATCAGGCTTACCCAAGCAGAGAGAGAGAGAGATCCTGCTTTGAACAATTGAATCTACTAGATGAGAAAAGACTCTTAGCCTTGTGTCATACTCAAGTTTACCAGAGGCAAATCGCACGCGCTTATAATAAACGTGTCCACGGTCAAGATCTAAAGGTAGGAGACACTGTACTGAAGAAGATCTTCCCATCCCTCCACATCGATTCGAAAGGAAATTTCAAGCCGAACTGGGAGGAACCTTACGTCGTCCGAGAAGTTCTACCGGGATACGTCATCCGCCTCGCCACCATGGACGGAGATCACTTCCTGAGCCCATCAATGCTGGATATGTTCGACGGTTCTACGCTTAGTCTATCGTGATAAGGTAAGTGTTGGTAAAACAGATACGTGACTGCTTAAGAACAACCCAAAAGAGATAATCATTCCAAGCATAATAAAAATGATGATATCCTTTGCTACCCTATTTGAGCCTGGGCCTTTCTTTCAATAAACCCCTTCCTAAAAAAAAAATGTGTGTACATATACAAAAAAGGGAAGTAAAGTTACCATCAAAATCTGAAAAAGCAAAACCTCAAAAAGAGATTGTCTAAAATAAGATAAAGGAAAAAGAAAAAAAAAATAGAAGAATCATGGGGCGTGTATAGTAAAATCCCCCAAAGAAGAAAGTATGATGTGAAAAACTAAAGTCGTATAAAGGAAACCTTCTTAGCCTAGCACACCTTCAAATTCTAGCCTAACTCATGGCAAAGCTACACCCTGAAGAAAGCCCTCTTTTTAGGTCACAAGCAGTCATAGTATCTGTTAAATCAATACGAGCCGAGTTGAGAGACGACACCGGAACCCCATCCAGCCGGCTATGACGGAATCGACATCTATGTCGTGGCTTTTGAGAAAAAAAAATGATGAAAGAAATAAAAAATAATAATAAAATAAAAATACAAGCTCAAAGCAAGATGGATGTAGTGAAAACCTGAAAGGACGCTACAGGTAAAAACAACGAGCTTGTGCGGACCAGGTGTAAACTCGAAAGGGCGCTTGGGGTAAGAGAGCTATACCCATGGGCGTAATGAAAACTTGAAAGAGCATTACGAGTAAAAAAGAGGGTAACAATGGGCACGGCGAAAACCCGTCTTGGGCGCTATGAGTAAAAATATTCAAAAAAAAAAAAAATTATTCAGTTGCTTCCTTCAGTTACATCTCTGTGTTATTTGATCGCCAACTAGGCCACTCATGTTAGCTCAAATCAGGTTCTGACCAAAAATATCTTCATGCTACATCATCAAACGTATGACCCAAGGTAAGGAGAAAAGGTTAATTCGATTCAAAGGGATGGAAGTTTCGACCTTGGAAAATTCTGAACCTCACTTAGGTCTGACCGCATGAATGAGTTTGGCTATGCTAAAAAAGGGACCCGTTACTTCGTCTCACTGATAAGGCATCAAACAAAAAAAAAGAAGAAAAACCAAAAAAAGAAAAAAATCAAGAAAAATCTAAATATAAAAAAAAAATTATATTTCTACTCTTTTCCATGTACGTATTTATAGCATTGTACTTCCATTTCAAAAATGAAGAAAAAGAATAAAAAATCTCTAAAAACAAAAATCCACAAAAGTATATATAAATTTTAAAAAATAAAAAAGTGTAGGTAAAAGTTTGTTGCTCCTTCTAGTACTTAGGATGCATATTTATTACCCATATAAATAAAAAAGGGACTGACTTTTTCTTGAGAAATGTGCAAGAACATCAAATGGCCTAAAACCTCGAGGCAAGCAACCTCTCAGGATGGACAGATCAAATAATACATCTCTCCATAGATGATCGATCTATTAAAAAAAAAATGAAAAGAAGCAATCATTTTAAAAACAAAAAAAGATAGATGAATGTTTTTGGTAGTTTTTGCTACGCAGATGCGAATTTCAATGCAGTAAAATATCAATATTTTATCAGCAACACATTTGTGCTAAATTAATGTTCCAAGTCTAAGGTTCGCCTTGGATCTGTGGATCCTACTTTAAAGTAAGAGCAACGGTGTCAATCTCAGTCAAACAGTCAATGTTTCGATTGGATTGATTCCCCCACCACTAAATCTTCACACTGATCGCTCCATTTTTAGTTTCAGGTGAACTTGAGTGCCTTGAACTTCAAGTTCGTCCCGTGATATTTTCGGAGGTGTAGACTCTTGATCTGCACTGTCCGGGCGAGCGCCCTACGGGGATTGAGGTCTAGATAACTCCATCTTTGAAAAAGATCCATTATTGGATTGATTCCAACCTATCAGATACGAAACTATATCAGACAACTATGTGCAAATATGCATGCAGAAGGGCCCATTTTAGGGTGCAAGCTTAAAATCTGCATGGTATCTCTGTAAAGTGTATGCCATGCATTTAGGTACTCGTCGGATGGTCGTTTGTTCTCATAAGTAGTACCTAGACGGGATCTGGGTCGGGACTTCCATCGCCTTGTTGTTTATGCATAGTTGTTTGTTTATAACTTCATTGATGGAGGAGGCCAAGATTGAGTGTCTCCTTTTGTGGACACCCAATTTTGATCTGATCCTTTCAATATCACATAGGACTTGAGTACGTTGGCTTCAGTTTCGTCGCAAACTATTTTAGTGGTGCAGGCTCTTGGTATGCACTGTCTGGGCATGCGCCCCCAGGGTTCGAGGTCTGGATAGTTCTTGTTTTGAAAAAAAAAATGCAAAAAGCAATCATTTGAAAAAAAATAATAATAAAGAAGAAGAGACCTGTATTTTCATGCCAATCACATGCGTGTTCCAATACGGTAAAATGTCAAATATTTTATCGACAACACAGCTATGCTATATCAACGTCCTAAGTCTAAGGTTCGCCTTAGATCTTTGGATCCTACTTTAAAGTAGGAGCAACGGTGACAATCTCAATCAAGCGGTCAATGTTTCGATTGGGTCGACTCCACTGCTAAATCTTTACGATGAGTGCTCTGTTTGTGGATTCATAGGAACGTGAGTAGAATTTCATATTTATCATGAGCTATTTTGGAGGTATGGACTCTTGGTCTGTGTTGTCCAAGCGTGTGCCCTACGGGGTTTGAGGTCTGAATAACTCCGTTATGAAAAAGGTCAATCGTTGGTTGAAACTGACCTGTTGAAAATGAAATTACATATCAATCAACTATGTGTAATAATGCATACAGAAGGGTTCATTTCCCTTATTTTTGCAAGCTTAAAACCTATATTGGCACGGTATCCCTGTAAAGTGTATGTCATGCGTCTGGGTATCCGTAGGATGGTCATTTATTCTCATAAATTATACTCGAATGGGATCTAGATTGAGACTTCCATCGCCTTTATTACTTATCGCTCCTAATGGGTGCATGTTTATGCATAGTTAAATGATTTGTAAGATCATCATTAGCAGAGACCAAGATTGGATGCCCCTTTCGGTGGGCACCCAATTTTGGTTAGATCTATTCTATGTTATTTGAGGTTGGATGCTCTAGGTCATGTTGATCCAGGGCACATTATCAAAAAATATTACATACTCCTAAAAAGCGTTGTGACATCTATTCGCTCCGCTCGGGTAGTCGTGCTAAATAAACTTCAGGATCAATGGGTTCACCCAAAGACCTCGAACCCTGCTTCAAGCAGGGACACCCGCGACTAGTCAGATGAGGCAGTCAATGCCTCATGTGATTGGACACAAACTGTAGAATCTTGTGTACTTATTTTGCGTCTATCTTTGAATGTGAGTCAATCACCCTCCTTACTTATGAAGCTGTTGCCTTCAGCATAAATCTTAAACATCAAATCCTTCAAATCATCTTGAGAAGCTACTATATTTCTCAACTATTGGGCTTTTGCAACTCATTTTCTACTTCAATTATGCCTAGTAATATCGCTAAGCGCTTGGGAGCCGATTACCTTGAGAACCGATTTGAACCCCCCTGAACAGTGGTTAGAAAGAGGAGTGTCAAAGTTTTTATAAATAGTTTTCCAATCTAAGCCATATACTATTGGAAAGTTGAGTTTCTCATCTTTCCAACAAGCTAAGAATTTCCTAATTTGGAGTTGTACATTAAAAGTTATGGTGAAATGAAGATTACAGATTTGTGTAGGAAATTATAAAATCGGACCCATAGAGCCAGTTTCGAACCCTCCTGAGCAGTGGTTAAAGAGAGCAGTGCCAAATTTTATATAAATCTCTTCTAAAGCTGAGTTATATATTATTAGAAATAGGACTTCCCCAGCTTTTCAACAAGCTAAAAATCGCCTCAATCAGAGTTATACATCAAAAGTTATGGTGAAATGAAAATCGCATATTTGTACAGGAAATTGCAAAATTGGGCTGGGCCCCTGCGGGTCTTCAACTTCCAATAGTTTGGGCCTAGTTTTCCTTCAAAAAATGGATAAAATGGACATTGGGGGTTTGACTTGTGGACCATCCCAAAGTCTGAGGTGTGTTTCTTTAGGACCCTAGTGACCCTATTAGCTTAAGTTATCACCATTCTGTCATTCAAATCACCACCCTATCATCTACCATTAAATCTAAATCCCTCTTCTCCAAGCTCTAGAAAACCTCAAAAACCTTAGATTATCCATTACCTCATTTATAACCCAATTAGGACTTTAACTCTTCACTAATCCTCCCTTTCTCTATAAATAGAGAGCCACCCCTCTTGCTTAAGGGTTGGAAAATTTTTAAAGAGAGAAAATTTTAGTGAGCTCCCCTCCCATTAGCCCCCACTAAACCCATATAATTTCAGCACCCTAGTTCATTCTTGACACCCCATTTTTTATCATAAATCCTTGAGATTTAGCTAGATCTAGCCCCTAGCCTTCTTCTCCTACCTCTTAGCTCCATAGCCTTAGAGATTAGAACCCATCCCGCTACCCGTTTGCTTTCGGCAGCTCATCAAAGACACTCTCGCACAAGGATTCACATCGGTGCTATAAGGGCCCGAGAGCTCCGACTCTCCCCTCTATTCCTCTACCTTCTTTGCTTTTCCTCTATCCTAGAATTGAGCCATTATGCTGCCCAAATTTTGACAAGCGAAAAGGACTCAATAGGATCGGTGTGCCTTTGGGCAAGGGAAAGTGTCACTCATTTTCTTTTCCCAAAAGCTCTGGGTGGTGACTCTATATTTTTCACGAGTGGGCATTATCGCGACGGGATCGTCAAAAATCTACGATTGCACAACGTTTCTCGAAATCACATACTAATAACTATCATATTCTATATTTGTATTGAAGTGATATATAAATAAATATATATATAAACATAGCAAATTTTGGATGTAAATCTTTGTTATAAATATGATAGCTCTATGCTTCCATCTTGATCATGATATATGAGTTATGGGTATGTTAGGTTATATATACATGAGTGTATAAGATCATGTCTACACTTGGGCGTGGTGATTCGCTGAGATAGTATCGAAGCAAAAAATATATCATACTCACATGCCTTACAACTCTTGATGGTATAGGACATCATGACGAGTAGGGTGAGTGTGAATTCGGTGTAGCCTCGTATACGGTGGTATATGAGGTGACCCTATCACCCCGAGTTTTAATATGATAGGATAAGATATGAGTTATGATACGAGATTCAATACTTAGGCCTTAGTTGTAGTACGATCTTTTTATGGTCACATGAAACTCGGAATGTAAGCGTCCATGTACGAATGTAATCCCTCTATGATAGTTTGAAACCTCTATAATAGTGAGGTCTCTTTATTGCCACATGAAGTACATCCAGGTTACTACAAAATCCTTTCCTTGGAAAGTGTGATTTAGTAAAGTTATCCCACTATAGATCGCCCAAAATATAAGTTGTAAGAGTATGTTAAGATATGAGTCTGTAAGATAAGATAAGTTACAAGTATGATAATAAGACACCACAGTGTAGGCCAGCATAAGATTAAGAACTTAAATTTGTACATGTCGTTCCTTATGTAACCACCGTAAGGGCAATGTCTTCAGCCAAGACGGGTTTCTGGGAGACAGTATGATATGAGTTATGTTTTTCAACCCCCCTATAATCAGTCATATAATTTATCATTTTATCACCCTTAACTTAGTGATTCTAGGCTTTAGTTTGCTACTAATAACTTACTGATATGTAGATATTAGAGATAAACAGTAAAAGAGAGCCTAAGTGTTAATATTCATCAAAGTGAACTCAAATAACAATAAGAATGATGATTGAGTGTATAATAACGATTCACCGCTAAAGAAAGATGAAAAATCATATTTTATGATTTTGCGCTACTGTTGAAGTAAAGAAAAAGAAAGAAATGAGAAATCATAATTTTACGATTCTTTAAAAAGACGACTCTTCAGAAGCGACAAAAGAGTAAAGACGATACAGAGAGGAAAAGTGATCATTTGTAATAGAAAATCATCCGAGTAACTATCACTGCCATATATAGAATTAGAAGATCTCTAGAAGTCAGGTGAATTATGGATCTGAGAAGATTGATGAAGATACACTGCGAAGATCTTTGCTGCCGTTACTAAAGAACAATCCAAAAGAATATCTATCGTCTGAAGCAAGGAAAGATAAAATTAGGCATTAGAGTTATATTATGAATCTTTTGTTTTTAGTAATTTCTTTTATTAAAATTAGAAGTCTTTGTAAACCGACTCCTTATGATCTATAAATAAGAAAGCTTAGTGTAGGAATAATCATCGAAAAATTTTAACATCAATTAACGCCTGAGGTTGAATTTTCTTTCAATCAAAGTAGTATTAAATAGTTAGAGTAGATTATATATCAAAGGTTTCTCAAGAGCAATTGACGACTGCAATTGAGTGTTGAAGATTAGAATAGATATTTGTAGTTTCTCATGAGTAATTGACGATTGCGGCTGAGGGGTGAAGGATATATTTTACTTTGCTTTTTAGTTTAAATTTACGGCTTTGTACATATCTCCAAGTTTTAATTTGAATTGACGACTCAAGTTAGAATTTGCATATTAGTGTAACGATTTTTACTTTTTCATCTTCAATTTTCTAAGGTTTGATTGACGCCCAGATTTTAAGAAGTTGTTGATTAGATTAAATTTGTATTGATAGAATCTTAGACTTGATTGACGACCAATGCTAAGAAACTAGAGATATAGTGTAAGGTACTGTTTAAATTCATAAATATCCGATAGCTGAAGATTGGGATTGACGACCTCAATCAGAGGGAGGATTTAGATTTATTTTATACACTTTAGATTAAACCAAATTCTTTTATTCATATTTCTCCAGTATATTAGATCTTAAAAATAAATAAAAGTTTTTAAAATAAGGATTTAAATAGAAGTTATAAATGAGAAGTAATTAGATAAATAAACTTCCTCGTGGGAACGTTCCTATGCTAGTATTATAATTTTCATTGTGCGCTTGCAATAGGTTAAGACTTGAATTTAATTTAATATACATAATAAGCACGACCAAGTTTTTGGCTCCATTGTCGGGGAAGCGGAATTTATCTTTATTTCTATTTTTATCTAATATTTCTATTCTTTTAAAAACTAATATTTATCTTTCTCTTTTTATATTTATTTATATTTTTAAAATCTTCTTTGATCACTTCTTACTCTTTTGTAGGTTTATTCGGAATAAGCAATTTAAGGTTTCAACTTCTCCTGATCAGAGAAGCCAGAGGCCTAGATTTGTTCTCTCCATGCTCTTCTAAAATAAACATTATATAAAGGATTATATATACAAAAAAATCAATAAATAAATTCTAGTGTATGCATCATGCCCGGTCTAGGAGTCTAGACTATTTTGAATACAACCCAGAAATTGAGCAGACTCTTCTACGCAGACTCGCATTAAACCGATCCTCTACAAGAGATCCTCAAACCATGACTGTTGAGCTTTCAATTGAAGCACATTTCAGCTCTGTAGCTTTGACCGAGCCCTCTTGTATAGTTATACCGGAGGCAGCTGAAGGTCAAAACTATAAAATCAAGCCCCACACACTTCAAACTCTACCTATTGTTCATGGGCTTGATAGGGAAGATCCCTACCAACATCTGAGGGACTTCATCGAACTTTGTACAATGCTGCAGACCACGACCAATAAAGAAGCCATAAGACTGTGTTTGTTCCCTTTCTCTCTCAAAGATAGGTCGCAGGCATGGTTAGTTTCACTACCAGCCCAAAGTATAACTACTTTGGAGGATTTACAGTCTAAATTTTTGGGCTGTATAAATACTTTTCAATAGGTAGAGCAAACCAAATTCACCAAGCAATCCAAAGCTTCAGGTAAATGCCTGAAGAATTATTTCATGAGAGTTGGCCAGTAGACCTAGCCAACTCTCATGAAATGTCCTTATCATGAGGTATCAAATTGGTCTATAGCACAAAGTTTCTACCAAGGATTGACTGAGACTAACTAGTCCGCAGTCGCTGCCGTAAGTGGAGGAGCCATCATGACTCAAAAAGGCCAGTAGACCTGGAATTGATTCGAGAACTTGGCTAACACTTCAAAGAAAAAATAAGCTTTATTGCAAACTGATCCATATATTGCTCGTCATACCCCGCTCACAAGAGGAGGGGTTTATGAGGTCAATAAGGACAAAGTGAAAGCTGAGGACAACATGAGTGCAAAAGTTTTAACCCTTGAGCAGAAAATTGCCACTCATGAATTCCAACTCAAACACTCTAGATAGACCCATGGCAAACCATTCCAATTGTCAGACTCACACATATACTGAAAATCATGCTGCGCCACAATACCAAGAGATGGTGGAAACGGAACAAGTAATGGCATTTCAGAGGAGAGATTACAGGAATACTTACAACCCTTCATGGAGAAATCATCTAGGATTTAACTACGGTTCCACTGTGAGAGCACAACTAACACCAACAATTGAGCTGCCTCGACTTTCCCATATCCAAGTTTTCCATCAAAGACCATAAATACAAGCGGCACAACCCCAAATTGGACCACGGAGCAGTATGTCTGATGCTATAATTATTCAAATCCTTCAAGATTTGCAACAGCAATCGCACCAGCATTAAAAAGATTTGCACTAACTTGCTCAATTCTCTCAGACCCTTCATTCACATACTCAATCCATCACAAAGATGGAAAGCCAGATTGGACAACTAGCTTCACAAGTGGCAAGGAGAGAAAGTGATCAATTATCTGCACAGCCAGTAAATAATTCTAGAGGTCAAGCTTTCCTGGGGGAGACAACTGCTCCCCATAATATTAGTTAAAAGACCCTCATGGCTTGTCGAGCTACCAACTCATCCGTAGCACCATGTGTATATTATGTAAACTATTTCTTTTCTTAGTTAATATAGGTATTATAATACGACCCATTTCATTAAAAAATGATAGATCGTAATTCGTACCACTGTATATTATAAGTGGACAATTGTATGGATTTACGATTGTTTCATAGTTTAAAACGCAACGATTACGATTTTTATTCACTGAAGGCTAGAATCAACTTACGATTCTAGGTTAAAACTTAGTAATGACCGGCTCAGCAAGTCATCACTGAAGACGGGACCTACATATTTGTAAAAAGGATATGTCGACCCCATTTTCAAAAACCTTTCGAGTTTTCTCCTCCTACCTTCCCTCTCTTTTTCAGATAGTCCGTAATCTTAACCGTTCTTTCACCCTATCTAACCATTTATTTTCTTACAATCCCTTACTTCCTCTATTTGATCTTGAAGAATCCTACGCACATTTTATTCTACAATTAAAAATTAGGGTTTCAATCTTTAAAAAGGTATGGTGATGATTTTAATTGTGAAATAGAAAAGTTTCTGCAAGAGACTTTATTCAATATATGGACTTTAAATTTAATTAATGGTGTTGACATTAATCTTTGCAGAAAAGCGAGTGGAGGTATGACGAACGAAACGGGTAAACGACAAAGGAAAGAATTGGAAGAAGAAAAAGGTAATGATTCTGATAACACCCCAATCATTTACCGCATCGCACGATCTGCTGCCCTTAAGGAAAAATCAAAAGCAGTAAACCCACCTAAGAAGAAACCCAAGTCTTCCAGGGTAGTTATCAGCAAAACCTCTAAAGCCATAATTAGGATAGAGTCTATGTCTGTCCCTAAAAAGGGATTAAAATTAGATAAATGAAAGAAGCCAGCATCCTCTGCTATGCCAGTAGATAAAGTCCCTACTTCAATGAAGCATCATATTGTGGGTGTTGAAATTACAGTGGATGTTGAATCCTTAGAAAAATTAGAAATTGGTGGAGAAGCTATTAAATACTTTAAAGATGTCGGGCTGACCTATTTCTTGGAGCCAGGAGTCACACCAGTCTATCCCAGATTGGTGAGGTTGTTTTACAAAAATATAACCAAAGGTAGCTAAAGACTACCCCCTACCCTCTCCACCAGTATTGATGGACTTCCAATCGAAATTTCGAAAGAAATGGTCGCCAGGGTTATGAATGCACCCCTAGAGATATCACAATTATCTCAGGATAACCCTGAAGCTAACCTTTTGAAGATGTCATTAGATACCCTCCCCTATTTCTCCCAAATGGCAACAAAATTATTAGGAAAAACTCCACGGGACAGGTCCTTTTTCCTTAGAAAGGATCTAGAAGCAAGGAGCTTATCACTCTACTTTTTCGATGTACTCATCCATAAAATTATTCATCCCACGGGACATGGAACACAGAGAAGAGCATTTTTTTCTAAAGCACTGTACTTAACAGCAAATCGCTATTGGTTCAATGTGCCCTCTTACCTTTTTGAGATAATCACTATCGTGAGGGTCCTTTTTCCTTAGAAAGGATCTAGAAGCAAGGAGCTTATCACTCTACTTTTTCGATGTACTCATCCATAAAATTATTCATCCCACGGGACATGGAACACAGAGAAGAGCATTTTTTACTAAAGCACTGTACTTAATAGCAAATCGCTATTAGTTCAATGTGCCCTCTTACCTTTTTGAGATAATCACTATCGTGAGGGAGAAGTTGAGTCAAGAAAAATACCAAAATAAAAAGTTGACCATGCCATTTGGAGGACTTATTACGAACCTGCTGATGAATGTGGGGTATAGTATAGACCCCAAAGAAAAAACTTTACCAAGACCAGAGGAAGGCTTAACAGTTTTAGCCTATAGGAAAACTTTAGGTACTGAAAATAAGAAGAGAATTCCCTTAGGTCCTTGCACCAAAAGTACCCCCTCTATGCCACAAGTTTCTCAAATTCATGAGGAAGGAGACTGATTTAGTACAGACAGTAGAATTCGTGGGGCCAGAAGATGTAGTTTTAGAAGAAAGTGTGATTACTCTACCTCAAAAGAGAGCAGAGACAAGCTCTCTGATATCCGAAGGAGTATCCGAATTAAGAACCCCAATTGCAGACCAAGTCAGTATATGTGACCCTACTTTGGATTCACCCGTAGGGCCTACTATGCCCCCTTCAACAGAGGTAGACAGACTGCCAATCATTACTGAAGCAGACCCTGTGAGCCCAATTCTAGAAAGATTAGAAGAAACTCCTTCCGCAATTGATCAACAGGATGCGGGAATAGCTACTTTTAGTCATGTCCCTACACCAGTAGAACATGTTGCTCAGCCTACAGCTAATACCGGGTAAACTCTCACAGCCCAAGTAGTAGAAGCAGATCAAAGCTCAAAGTTACCAAGAGAGAGCTTTACAAAATTGCTACATGGAGAAGAAGCACCCACTGAGGATCCTCCAGTCCCCACCACATCGATTCACAAGTTAGAAAGGAGATTAAAGGCAGTAGAGCAATGGCAACTCACACATGAACCTAATCTATTGTCATTACCAGAAGTAAATAGAAAGGTGAGAGAACTAGAGCACTGGATTTCTACAAATGCCCCACCTTTGATACAACTTCCAGGAATAGTAAGAAAGTGAAGTGGATGAAGGAATTTCAAGGACTAAAAAAAAGAGTCCAAGATGCCACCTTGATAGCTCAAGAACGGGCAGCGATAATGGACAGCTTGCAAAAAAGAGTTGTACAAGAGCAAGTTGCGAGATGGGCAGCAGAGACAGAAAAGAAAGTTCAGGATGCTACCTCATCCCTTCAAACCCAACTAGTGCAGCAAACTACAGAAATGAGTGAAAAATAGCAGGCTTGAGAAGAGGAGAAGGGAGTATATGAAGAAAAAATTGCCAGTATCATTGAACAGTTTGGAGGTTTGATGGTAGTTCCTGATTATGTAGAAACTGTGAGAGAAAAAGCCCTTAAGGACTAACAGAAAACTCTCCAGCAACAGCTAAAAGAAAAGGCTCACTTACTGACGGTAGCAAAAGGGAAAGTAAGACAACTTCAAGAAGACAGAGATTCCCTATGCTATGTCAACAACAAACAGGTAAAAATAATTGAGTCTCAAACTTAGAATTACCTTATCGGATTAGCAAAAGAAAAAGCTAAGGCAGAGAAGCTGAGAATAGAAAATCAACTAAAATATGTCGTCATTAAGAAGCTAACTGTGGATCTTAAAGAAAAGGCTGATAAAAAAAATAGTGCCCGAAAGATACTTCTTGTCCAAGGATCGTAGACGAAGGACATACAACAAAAGCTGAATTGGCAGCACAGGGAGATTCAACTACAGATAAGGATGGTTATTCGACAGCGGAGATGTCAGATGGGAAAGATGAACCCATTGATTCCACCTTTGTATCATATTCTACTAGTGAGTAAAAATATTATAGAACATTACAAACCTCATAGGTATAATCTCCATAGATTTTCATTTCTTAATTTTTAACTTGCAGATCATTGTAAATATCCAGTCAAATATAAAACTTTCTTTTATTTTTACTAACAGTGTGTGTTACTAACATTTTAAATATTTTTTTTTCCTCCTTACTAACAATTTTATTATTAATACTCCGACAATAAGCTGCGAGTATTTGGGTATTTTTCTCCCAAGTTTGGGGGAAGATTTTTTTTTTTTTTTTTTTGCAAATTATAAACCCGGTAACTAACCCAGTAGTAAAGTAAGGTAATATTTTTTTGTATGTCCTCTATTTTGTACAATGAGTACATTATCCTATTCAAGTTTGGGGGGGTACATCGGATATGAGTATATTAGTATAGCAATTTTTTTTATAATTTTACAGTTTTTAGTATAGTTTTTTTATAATTTTACAATTTTTAAAATTTTAAAAAAAAATTTATAACAATTTTTTTAAGAAAGTCAATCATTATATGAGATTTATAATAAAAAATATGAAAATCTGAAATTCTTAACCCATCATAGTAGTAGTTCAAAAATTAAAATAAAAATAGTTGCATTTCAAAGTAAAGCATCTCTAGAACACTATATCAGGTGAATGTTTGAAACTATACGATTGATCTGAACTATAAATATTTTAGATTATAATTTCAAAATAATAGTGTAATAGCCTGAAAAATCACGCTAAACTATGACCTCGGGATCCGTGCCCGATCGGTCATAGGTTTGACCAAATGAAAGTCCAACAGCTAGTATGTGGTGTAATGAACGGATGAGATGTGATAAATAGAATGCCTATGTGGTGTGTGTTGTGAAGGTGTAGTCGCATACACCTACCGCGGCGTATGTGCTCAACACACAAGTGAGGAAGAGGATAAAAGGGTTTAATTACCCTAAAATCAAGAGTTTGGTTGTTGAAGGAGAGTAAAGAAGAGAGAGAGAGAGAGAAGTAAGAGAGGAGTTATTGCAACTAATTGGAGGGGGGATTCAAGCGATAAAAGCCGGATTCAACCCGATTTGGATCTGTTAGAGCCAAAGCTGGAAACCCTAGCCTTCCAACCACTGGATTGAAATCAGCTTGAGATCTATTCAAGGTAAAATTTTTGTAAATAAAATGCATAGATTATAGGGGTTAAGTTGTGGTTGAATGTGGGTTAAATCATAGGATAATGGCTTAGAAAAATAGAGGAAAAAGTATGGAAGAAAATTGGGAAGAACAGCTCGAAAGGGGCTGAATCTGACAATTTCGATTAATCGAAATTGGGTTTCGATTAATCGAAATTGGCCAGGAAGTTGAAAAGTCAGAAGACCCGATTTCGATTAATCGAATTGGAGTTCGATTAATCGACCTTGGATTTTCGATTAATCGATTTGAGTATCGATTAATCGATCGAACCTCCAAAGGACCCTGTGGAGGAAATGACTTGTGGATAATCGACTAATCAAAATGGGATTTCGATTAATCGATTTCAATTTTCGATTAATCGATTTGGGATCGATTAATCGATTTTTGGAACTCGACTACTCGAATCGAGAATCGACTTTGCGAAACTGAGAATTTCGATTAATCGAATTAGGATTCGATTAATCGAATGAAAACTCGACTACTCGAATTGAGAATCGACTTTGCGAAAATGAGAATTTCGATTAATCGAATTAGGATTCGATTAATCGAATGAAAACTCGACTACTCGAATTGAGAATCGACTTTGCGAAACAGAGAATTTCGATTAATCGAATTTATTTCGATTAATCGATATTGACCTTCGATTAATCGATTAATCGATTTTGGAATTCGATTAATCGACTGAGATAAATTGTGTTGACTTTTGGGTCTGACTTTAAGATTCTTGGAGGGTCTTATACATTCTTTATTGCATCCTTTGTGATGTGTTTCACCTGTTATGTGGTACCATAGGTGGTACGTGTGAACTGATGCACGAGGAGCCACGTGGGACCTTGATGTAATGATCAAATAAAGACTTGAGGTAGGGAACACCTTGAACATGTACTTTATTTTACAAGAGCATGTATGTAGTGATATAGAATTCAATTCAAATGTTTATTTCTTAAGAATTTGTGAAAAGTGTGTGTGTGTGACATCCATAAGAGTAATCATAATGAGCCATCCCCAGGGGATGAAGAAGTAAAGAGATAAGAGCATCAAAGTGATGTAGTAAATGGATACATCCCAGGGATGTATCCAAGGATTGAATCATGTTTGATAGGGCCTAACTGATATAAGATAGCACATTTACACGGTGAATAACTATATGTAAGGCACCGATATTTTTATTATTTGAGGTTTGATAGGGTACCCCACCGACGTGGCGGGATATCCACGACTGACACGGCAGGATATCCGTGACCGATACGGCGGCGAAACCGTAGGCCAGTGCGGAGGCTTATCCGTACATAGTAAGCACACCCCAGGGGTGTTGATTGAGACAAGTGAAACCCCGCCACCAATCCCGGGAAAGGGCTTGGTACTAGTTGTATTCGCAGGGAATACGGTTAAAACTGTCTATATAGATGACGATGATGGGTATCTCATCGGGGCTCGATGCTATATTGCTCGGGGATTACTTAAGTTGAAAGTTTAAGTTTTGCTTTAGGCCTTCTCAGCATCATTCATGAGTAAATGGAAACATATGTAATCAACAGTAAAACGAAATGCTTTTTCACTGTTTCATCAATAATTGCATAGACACATCATGCATGGCATATCATGGAATATATGTGAGTCATAATTTATATGTTCAACTGTGTTTGTTCCCTATTGAGCTAGGATGTAGCTCACCCTATAGACTATACGTCGCAGGTCCACTACTAGCAGCTGCCGAGGCTTCAGGAGACGCTGATCCCGGCGAGTCGGACCTTGCGGCCGGTGACGAGTTGGAGCCACCTCCAGAGGACTTCTTCTAGAGGACTCCGTTGTGCCACTTTGAGAGATTCTTGGAGAGGTTTTTGTACAGCTTGGTATGTCAAGCCTTTATTTTATTTAAAATCATGTATATGAGGAGTTGGGATTTCTCTTTTGGGACGAACCATCCGTGATGATTGTTATCATCGATGGTTCGGATCGGTTCTCCATTCATGCAGAGGTATGAGGGTAAAACTGTCTTTTGGGGAGTTAATTAATATAGATTTAAATTCCAAAATTTCGGTTATTATACTTTTTGATGCTTGATATACCAGTGTTCCGTGCTTAGCAAGAGGGCACGGTCAAGATGATCGTGCTGATGGCACGGGTTTCGGGGTGCTGAAATCCGGGCTGTCACAAATAGAACCAGTGAGATATAGAGCCTATTTCCTCTTTTATTCTGAGAAAGAGAGATTATTTTTATTCATGCTAAATTTCCTTGAACTTTTCTACTATTTAAAATCTCAAAATGTTGAACTTAGAATTAAGATATTCTATAAATATGAAGATTTATTTGTTTAGAACTGTCTATTAAATATATCAAAACAATAAAACATCCATATTAGTAAATCGTGAAAATGACCAAAGGCCATCTTTTGTTAAACCAGAGCCAAAAATTTTAGAATATTTTTACCCTTTTGAACCCATATTAGAAGCCTAAAAACTAAATTTCTTTATACCAAAATTTTATAAACCTTTAACCATCTACTGTCTAAAACTTTCTATCCTTGACCCTTACAATTTCTGAGAGTTTAGAATGTAAAAGAAATAAAGAAGAGAGGGTGAAAGGAGTATACAAATAACAGATAAATGATCTGCTAAAAATGGTATAAGTAAAAAGAAATATAATCGTATGAAAATATGGGAAAAGAAATAGAAGAAGTCGTAAAAAAAACGATTCCATGAAAAAAAAAGAGAAGCAAAAAACTTCCAACTAGAAAAGAAAATGGGATTTATACTAGAAAAAAAATAGGAAGAAGTTATCTAAAATGAGGATACTTACTGAAGCTGAAAAACATAAAAGAAGAAGATAAGGAAGAGCTAAATTCTCATAAATAATTTTGAATCCTCTTTACCTTTTTCTTTGAAACCTTCTGAAAACCCAAAGCCCCATTACAAGCTGAAGGAAAGACCTTTGTGATTTATGATTTATAAGAATATGAGTCTAGTAGAAATATATAAAATAGATACTATGAATAAATGAAGAAGTTATATGAACAGGACTGATTATCCTTTCCATGAGATTTGTCTTCTTAGTTAATTGTTCAATGAAATTTGCATCTATATATCTACAATACTGTGAGAACCCAAAACTTCGATTATTCTTGAGAGTATGCTAATAAGTGAGAGTTTGGATGAAAATATTTTTTTAAAACTGCAGTTTAGAGAAATCTATGATGAATAAACTTTTCACTGATATGCACACACTCTACGCTATACCGAATTAAAATTATTGAGTTCAGATAGAGGATAATTGCGATGATGGAAAGCTAAGGATAAAAGATTTTAAAATGTTTGAAAAATAATGGGCATATAATGAATGACTGAGTACTTAGTATATAAAAATCTATATTTTTAATTTTTAATTTTGAAAAATATTTTGAAAAACCCAAAAATATTAAAAGTTTGTAGGTAACTTCACTAAAAACCTTCAGGAGACTACAACTCCTCTACTAAAGATCACTTAGGGGTTTAAAAGTTTGTTACATCTACTAAATATAGTCGTGCTCTCTACTAAAGTGGCATTTAAATTTATAGTTTAGACATTTTATATTTCCTTGTTTGCTAGGGACTAGCAAAACTTAAGTTTGGGGATGTGATCAGTCACATAATTTACAATTTTATCACCCTTAACTTAGTGATGCTAGGCTTTAGTTTGTTACTAATAACTTACTGATGTGCAGATATTAAAGATAAACAGTAAAAGATAGCCTAAGTGTTAATATTCATTAAAGTGAACTCAAATAGCAATAAGAATGAAGATTGAGTGTATAATGACGATTCGCCGCGAAAGAAAGATAAAAAATCGTATTTAATGATTTTGCGCTACTGTTGAAGTAAAGAGAAAGAAAGAAATGAGAAATTATAATTTTACGATTCTTTAAAAAGATGATTCTTCAGAAGCGACAAAAGAGTAAAGATGATACAGAGAGGAAAAAGAGATCGTTTGTAATAGAAAATCGTCCGAGTATGAAAGCCCTGAGAAATAGAAAATCATGATTTACGATTTTTCAAAGAAGCCTTAACAGAAGAAAGAAATCATGATTGACGATTTTTCATAATGGAAGCTTTCTACTGTTGTTGATCACGCGAGAACTAGCACCGCCATGAACAGAATTAGAAAATCTCTAGAAGTCTTGTGAATTATGGATCTGAAAAGATTGATGAAGATACACTACGAAGATCTTTGCTGTCGTTACTAAAGAACAATCCATAAGCATATCTACCGTCTAAAGCAAGGAAAGATAAAATTAGGAATTAGAGTTATATTAAGATTCTTTTATTTTTAGTAATTTCTTTTATTAGAATTATAAGTCTTTGTAAACCGACTCCTTATAATCTATAAATAAGAGAGCTTAGTGTAGGAATAATCATCGAAGAATTTCAATATCAATTGATGCCTGAGGTTGGATTTTCTTTCGATCAAAATAGTGTAAAATAGTTAGAGTAGATTAGATATCAGAGATTTCTCAAGAGTAATTGATGACTGCAATTGAGTGTTGAAGATTAGAGTAAATATCTGTAGTTTCTCAAAAGCAATTGACGATTGCGGCTGAGGGATGAATGACATAATTTATTTTGCTTTTTAGTTTACCTTTACAGCTTTGTAAGCATCTCCAAGTTTTAATTTGAATTAACGACTCAAGTTAGAATTTGAAGAATAGTGTAACGGTTTTTACTTTTACATCTTCAGTTTTCTAAGGTTTGATTGACGCCCAGATTTTAGAAAGTTGTTGATTAGATTAAATTTATATTGATAGAATTTTAAGCTTGATTAACGACCAATGCTAAGAAACTAGAGATATAATATAATGGTACTGTTTAAATTCATAAATATCCGATAACTGAAGATTGGGATTGACGACCTCAATCAGAAGAATGAGGATTTAGATTTATTTTATGTGCTTTAGATTAAAATAAATTCTTTTATTCATATTTCTCCAGTATATTAGATCTTAAAGATAAATAAAAGTTTTTAAAATAAGGATTTAAATAAAAGTTATAAATAAGAAGTAATTAGATAAATAAATTTCCTCATGGGAACGATTATATGCTAGTACTATAATTTCTATTGTGCGTTTGCAATAAGTTAAGACTTGAATTTATTTTAATATACATAATAAGCACGATCACACTGTAACTAGATGGGGTGTATGATATAAGTATGATATGGAGGGCGTTATGATCATATGGTGGTAATTTACTATGGTGACCCCTCAAATGATATGCTCGAGCATCGATTCTGGCACAGTCGTATAGGATTTATGAGTATGTTAGTTACGCTCATGCAATGTACAGGCGTATATACGAGAATAATAAAATATGTTATGTTATGAGGTATGGTGAGGTACGTTAGAATATGAGTATTTAAATCATAGTCCTGCATTTATGTTGCGATATGAGCTCTACGATATGCACTTAGTTTTATCATTTTCTTTTTTTAATTTCATTGTTATACTATTATTATCACTCACGTAATGTACCCATAATGCACCTGAGTAGTGTGGGATAGATTGGTGGTATATCCATTGAGTTTACGTGGCTGAGTAAACTTATCCCACCAATATCTAACAGTTGCAGGTGATTATATCGACAGAGTAAACACTAGCTATTCTGATCATATTGGCGTTAATTTCATTGACCCCGTGGACGCTGAGTACCAGGAGCCTTGGGAGGGCAACGCCACTAGTTGCCAAGAGGACTTAAGTACTGATTTTGATCCGAGCGTCGATTATTGACAGTTGTAGATTCGGTACAGAATTTCGTTTGATACTATTATTGTTGACTCTATGGTTTCATGTATCGGATTTGTCTCCGACTTTTATTTTCCTTTTATTGGTGGTTTACCTGGATTTTATTACATTTATTCGATTATTTATGATTATTTTTATATTCCACCCTTATTTGTTGGATTCACGGATTTCGTGAAACCAGATTTACACGAGAACTTTGATTATGTGCATATCCACTTAGTGTATCTGAGATTCGTGCCGGTCATAACTAGGAATTCTATGCCCTCAGGATGGGGTAGAATTTCGGATTGTGACACCTAGACCCACCCCAAAACCAACATGATTTGGTCGGTCAAATATTTGGGTTAGGGCCCTAACTTGGGCGGTCAACAAGTCTAGTCCCTCCAAAATTTTGGCTGTCCAATGGGAAAATGTCTATGCCCGACCCAAACTAAGCCAATCGTGCACCCGAACCCGACCTGAAAATCGGACCTAAGTCAATGGTGGTGCACCCAACCCGACTAGAAAATCCAACCCGATCTGAAGGTCGAGTTGGATCCCACGGGGTCAATTTATGTGCCCAATCCGGTAAAAACTCGGATTGAAATTCTTCATCAAAGCTTGGGTTACCCGAGTTGGTTTACCCGAGTTGGTTCTCACTTGCAATTGTTTTGAGTCTTTTGACACTTCTTCCTTGGTCACTCAATTCATTGATACTCACTTTCTATTTTTTCGTTCATTAATTAGTAATTTAGTACACTCCCTTCTATGCTCTGGCTTAGGTCTCTACCATTTAACTCGTTTACTGCTTAAACCATTCTTGGGTCACTTTTGGGAATGTTTTTTTTATGTGAAACCAACATCGAACCATCAGAGATATAGGCCATGTGGAAGATTGAGACAATAAGCGGTCTCCATTGAGTAATTCAAGGCAATCAATGGTTTTAACAGTGGAAACCTCAAGCTGTGGAGGCCAAATCTTGAGTTGCAAATACCGATACCTTTAATTTGGGTTCTCACTTCACTTTTAGGGTTTTCACATCTTTAGCAAGGTATCAAATATGGGCCGATACCGATACGTTTCGGTTTGGTCCCAAAACGATATGTAAAAGGTATCACCGTATCTTTATTTTTGGTTTCCCTATTCTTTCCAGATTTGCTGAGCTGTCATATCTTTAGTTTTCGGTTTTGCTTTGTTTTTTTTTCCTGATTTTCTGCGCAGACGTTACCACAAAGTTAAAGAAAAGGGATACCTCTAGTTGCGCCTAACTGTTTACTGAAAACACTAACATCTCAAACCCCTTAGTAATCGTTGATTGCATTGGATCAGATGATGAAAGTCATATTGTATCCAAATCTTTCACATAATAGATCTTGAGATAATGGCTCGCATATCAGACGGTCAGTGTTCGATTACATGTGGCAAAGATCCCTAAAATATCACCCTTAAATCATATGACACACATCACGCTCAAACATACTTATAAGGTCATTTTCTAAGATCTGTGATGTGTGGAATATAGAACTTACTGTTTGATAAGTGTGCTATTCTCTCAAGATATATTGTGTGAAAGACCTTAGTGAAACGGGACCTCCACCATTTGATTCTATGCAATCAATCATTTTGTGAGCGCTTTCAATAAGGGAAATATTTCAATAAACAGGTACGCACGAGCGGAGGTATCCCTTACGAAATAGCATTGGCTTCGCTGGCTCTTTCTGTCCTCCTTTTCTGTGATGTCATATCAAATGACATGTGTTTTTGTTTCATATTTTAAAAAATTGGATGATATAAAGTGTAGACTACAAGAATGGGCATTTACACTACTATACCAGAACTAAAAGGCACAAGAGGGAACATGTTTTTTGGATACGTATCAGCCGATTCATATCTGTCTTCCCTAGACCGATAACGGTACTTTATTTGACTCCTTGATCTTTAGAATTTTGGCTAGAGCAAGATATCAAAAAATGGCTGATACCAATACGTATTGATTCCAATACATATCAGTCCTCCATAGAGTAAGGTATCAAAAATCGGTCGATACCAATATGTATCTATGATACATATCGGTTTTCGGGCAAATCGATACGTATTGATCCTCCAACTCGATATCAGTATAGGCCGATACGTATCAGGTAGAACTTTTTTTTTTTTTTAAGGGCCGATTTAGATCGGTCCTCTATGGACCGATACCCAATACTAATATCGAGTTTGTCACCTTGCCAAAAAACTTATACCTTTTGCACCATTAATTGCGGGTAGCCCAGGTAAGAGCAAGAAGCTCTTATAATCCTCCCAAAAAAAGAAAAAAAAACTATTTTAGCAATAAGCCTTTTTTTCTTGTATGAGTTAAGTTCAGGGATTCAATTAGAGCACCGTGTTGGATTTGACACCCATGATCTCAAGAATTATGATAGAAAGATTGCGTTGAAAAACGATCTCCACTTAGATGGCCTGTTGATAGAGAATTTTCTGAACCGAAGATATTTGGGACATTTCCAGGATCGACCACCATAAAGCTAAGCCAAGTTAAAAAGTTACCCCAAAGTGTGTAGGACCTTAAACTAAGCATTTCCTCTTGGGTGGTCCCAAATGCATTAACATCATTGACCGCTTTAAATCCTATGATCCTTTTTCACCCGTATCTTTCACAAGATTAATCTTGAGATCATGGACACAACATCAGAAGGTCCATTTTTCTGAGAAGCATGGAGCCACTATATAGGAGCGTCAGAGCTATTATAGAAGCGACATCACTCCTCGGGTATTTACAAATTTTTTATTGGGCTTGGCTTCAAGCCCGTCAGTTAAAAAAAAGGTGAAACTAGAGGTCCACTGCTTGGAAAAGGTGAAACTATGGCGGTCGATTGTGAAAATTTCCCTGCGATCTTTATATCAAACGAAAAAGCTTGATTCCATATAGCATACATCCCCATAAGTATGAAAAAAGAATCAATCTTTCCCATTTTGCCTGTTTAAAACCAGTGCTTGGTCACAAATACAAATTTTCCAATTTTTATAATTATTATTAATAATTTAATATTTTTAAATTTTTGCTAACATTGCTAAAACTTACCATTTTTTCCATATATTTTCAGGGCCGTTTGGTCACTATCAATAGGGTTACCATGAGCGTAGATAAATTAGCTAGACCTTGAGAGCATCTTTACGCTATGTGTCATCAACTATTCTCAACCTTCTTTCCACATCAGAATGCCTTTATCAAGCGAAAGGAACCCAAAAGGACCTATGCATCACACAAAGTCAGAAATGTGCACACAAAAGGGCCTAAGCATCACACAAAGTTAGAAATGTGCACCCAAAAGGACCTAAGCATCACACAAAGTCAGAAATGCGCACCCAAAGGTCAGCTAGAGAAGAGTGGTGCCACCATAAAGTTGGCAAAGCACCCCACCACTAACCAGCACATTCATTTAAAGGATCCATGACCCCTTTGCTGCACGCGCTCACAGAAAGGGACCATCTAATTCATCACCCTCTTCAACAAACTCTGGACCACTAGTGCCCTAATGTCCAAAGATCACCACGCCTTTATTCAACTGACAAATTTGGCAAATGATGAGGTACCAAACCAAGGGCCCAAACTCATTTGGTGCTGAACATAATGCTATCCATGAAAATAGAGACGAAACCGTACCAAATGGGTAAACCACATGCCAGAAGCCCCGATACGTAGATACAGAAAATTTAAAAACCCAATTCCATCAAACATCAAGGAACGAGACGAGCTGGGATTGATTTTGCTTGGGAAAAAAAAACTCAGGGGCCTTCCAACTCCTCTCTTGCAATTCTTTCACTTGGTCATTGTCCTGCTCCTTACAAATACAAATGCTCAACGACTGAGAAGATTTACAAGAGAGCTAAAGAAAACTGTAAGATAAAAATGAAATATATAAAAAAAGATAAAACTAAGGTAATAAAAACCTAATACAAAACACACGCAAGAAAACAAAAAACTGTTAGAACCCAACCCAACACGCAATTTGAGAAAAAAAAAAAAAAAAAAAAAAAACCCATTTTAAACATGAATATGCAATTCAGAGACAGAGCTGGCTTAAACTTTCGGCATCAGAAAGATAGCTTTTGAGCCCCTCAACCCCCCTTCTCTCGTATTGCCTGTGAAGTACAATTTTTAGCCTGCAGTCCCTGAAAATCGGCCTGGTATTCAATCTCTCTGTATATATTAATCTAAATGAGCAAAACTTTAACCCAAACTGCTTCTCTAGTAATCGAGGACTACGGAAGGCATCAGATAAGCTACAAGCCATTTGCAACCCCATTTGAAACCTCCTTTTTCTCAGTTACAAATTTAGCACCCATTGGAGGATCACCAACTCCTGAAACCAAGGTGTTCTTCTCAGAGTCAAGTTCCAAAGGCTTCTGTAATAATCTGAATTTTGTATCCATCTCCTCTGTGTTTTTCTCATCTGCAATAGTATCAGTAGGCTTCCCATCCCGGACCTACAGAAGCAGCCGGTGATTAGTTATTGATTAAAAGTTGACGGGTGAAGTACCTGAAACACCAAGAAAGACAACAATTGTCTTTTTTGAAGTTCTTCACTGCAAGCATAGTCACAAAATCGGTAATTGGCAATAAATCGGCAACGGTGTAAGTGGGAAAAATCAGCAAAAAACGGTTGAAGTCCGAAAAAAATGGAGAAAATAAAAATATTCAAAATTTTTAAAAAATTAAAAATATATCATAATATATTTCAAGTTAAAATAATGGTTATAATGAACAAAATAGTACAAAATAGGCAAAAAGAAGAAGAGCAATGAGCTCTGAGATGGGCAGGCAGCAGAGAGGGCAATAGCCCTAAAGCTTTTTTTTTCACTTTTTAAGTATAAGTGAAAAATAAATAAATAAATCAGGCATCATAAAATTGCCGATTAATTGGCAGAGTCAGCAACTCGTCTGATTAATCGGAGATGTGAGATGACTGCGAGTCGCTGACTTTTTCCAAAAAAAATTTTAAAAGTCGGAGACTCTTGTGAATATGGTTTCAAGTTACGTTTGTAGAATTGTAACTAGAGCAAAGAACGAACATTACTACGGGCGTGGTGGAAAACACATACGAATGCCCAAATGTTAGAGAAAGCGAGAAACTTTTAAATGGAAAAATGGCCCGAGTCTACTCTAACGTGTCGGGACTACAGCAAGTGTCGCAAGATTAGTACTAAGTAGTTGAAATATCTCCACATAACAGAAACCAAAAAATATAGAAAACTCTTGCCTGTTTCTGAAACTGCAGCTGCTTCGCCCTTTTATCCTGCATTGTCTTTTGACGGGACTCATAAAACCCAAAATCATCCAAGATGCAGGTCTTACTGGTATAGTCCTTAAATATGTTAAGCATTTCAATCCCCTGCTCAAACTTCACCTGCCACAACCAACCAACCGATATCATAAAAAATTGAACCCCCAAAAGCAAAATAAATTGTATAAAACTGTCAAAAAGATGCCCACCTCCTGAGCATCTCTACTGTTCGTAACTGGCTTGTTATCGTTGTTCTCGAGAGTGATGTGCTTCAACCAACCGTTGGGCACGTCCTTTACAATGTGCCACTTCACAGGGAAACAACCATTCCATTTGTCCTGTTGCCAGTACTCAACGTTCTTATTGAAATCAACTGGACCCACCATTTCTGCAACGCCCACAAATTGCCCACTGGTGTTGACCTGAAACAAAGAACAAGGTCAGGCTTAAACTAAAGCAAACATACAAAAGAAAGTGTGAGATCAAATAAAGTTTATATGATGGAGGCCTTCATGCATAAATGGACCTACGATGGGGTTCTAGGAGTATCCAGAAGGTGGAATATTTAAGGAAGCTGCTACTAACCCCTCACAAATACTAAATATCCCCCATTAAGTACAGCTGGAACCGTTGACTGCTATGAAACCAACAATGGAGACAGTTTCCACACAACTGATCTTCAGATCATGGGCATATCATTAGATGGTCAGTTTTTATTCCACGTGACACATCCCAAAAAAGTTACTCAAAGACCATGTGGCACAGATAATGATCACAGGTCACTTTTTTGGGATGTGAGCCGTGGAATTAAACCACCTGATGATATTCCCATGATCTCAAGATCAGTTGTGTGGAATATCAAAACAAAAAACGATGTCCACAGTCAGATTCAAAGCGCGACTGTTTTCAGCTGTACTTAATTTATTTTATTTTATTTTGGGCGGGAGGAAGGGGGAGATATTTAGCATTTAATAAACAAAAAATAGAAAATAATGACAAATATAAACATAGTTTTTTTGCAGTACTCACTGAGAAAAATAAAAAAATGGGGAAGCCATCAGATTTCTCCTGAGCTTCCTGGTATCCAGCATCTAGCTTCTTGTTCCCAGTGGGTGTGCTGGCCCAAACGCTATATTTAATACTCTTGTGAATATCATCCTCGCTGTATGATTTAATAACAAAGAACTTTGCATTTGAATACTTGACACAAAATTCCGCTTGGTTGTATTGATCCCTGTTTGGAACAACTCCAGCATCCTCGTTGTTACCATTTGAGGAAGGATTCTGCCCCTTGACTACTATTGTGATATTGGGAGCAAGTCCCTTTTGGTTTTTGAAGCGGCCGGCTCTAGGTCCTCTGTTTAGTTCATTCAACCCATCATTATTTTCGTTTCCGTAACCCAAAAACATATTACCTCGGTTCCTAGGTTTGTATTTGGTGTCAACGGCCAACCATCCACGCCCATTTGTTCTAGAATCATAACTGTTCAATCCAAAACCAGGACTGGTTCGGTACATTCTGTTGTTTGGATACATCCTATCCATGAAACCAGGGGTTGGGCCCATGCCAGCTGTTGATCCTGGGGAATGCAGACCCTAAAAAAAACCAATGAGAGGCATGCAACAAATATTTCAATGCAGCAAAAAAAAAACGACAAGGGACAACTACAAAAAAAAAATAGAAAAAATGACAAGAAATACAAGAGATTGTGTTTGTAAATTAGAAATATAGACAACACTTATAAGGTCCCCCTCACACTTATATGTCATTTAGTAACTGACGCCAACTTTGAATACCATACGATTAGCACAAATGATGATAGATTTAGCCTGTAAAATCTCTTGGCTACCTATTAGAATGGCAAGTAGCACAAAAATTGCATCAACCGGAAAGTCCTAACTGTTGGATGAATTGACTTTACTGTCGGTGAGTATATGAAAGAATCAGCATATCCACAAAAGAAGATGGCTGACAAAGTCTTTAATAGGTGCCATTGTTAAGCTAATTGCTCATGGGAAAAGTCGCCAAGAGATTAAATGGTATGGATTAATTGACATGCGTGCCACCAAGAGGAGGGAAGAAGTGTTAGTTTTATTGCTAAATTACACTTGATGGCAACCTGAGTGTTACATATATAGAGCGGCAAAGATATGTACCGGGATGTAGCCCAAAAACGCAGCATCCGGGTGCCAGATCACATGCTGCATAGCACGACAACCAAAACAACACCCACTTAACATTGGCCAGCCACATGACACGTGGTTAAAAACAATTCATTTTTTAATTACCTTTTAGGCCCTCATCTTATGGGTCAAAGATAAGGTAATGCCCAAACATCATGGTGCAATGAATTTGGGCACCTTTGACCACATTTCCAACAATGAATATATATTGGATCAGGCCCAATATTTGTGTATGGCACCTGATCGATCTTGGACAAGTTGCCGTGGCACTCGATCCTCATGATGGTTGCCCATATCGTGCCCAGCTGGACCGATGCAGCGCTTAGAACTGCACTCGGACGCATAGGTTTGCAGAGATATCTTAAAAGAAACTAACAAAAATATAAAAATTTTGAGCAAAAACAAAACAGATTCGAAGGTTTCAATCAAAATGATATAATAAAGAACATAACCAAATTAAAGTTATAAGCCATATCTTACATACCATGAGATGGGGAATCGGACGAAGATTCTGATTTCTTGCCGATGAGACGTTACTGATATGTGAAACTGCAGAGGATATAGTAGTATTTGTAGCTTGTCTATTTTGCCTGTCAGAGAAAATGGAGCCATCCATCCATGGGGCGGGTGATCGGATTCCATCAAAACCAAATCGTGGGTCCTGTTGGAGAACACCTCTCCCATAGGAACCATTTGAATTCAAATATGAATTAGGGAAGCGCGGTACTGACCCATTGTTGCCATTCACAGTTCCATTTGAAATTCCTTTAGCATTTCCATTAGGTGTTTCTACCGATAAGTGGACTTGATTAGCAGAAACTGAAGTAGCAAGCTCTCCTTGAGGAGTATTAGCTTGGTTAGGCGTGTATGGAGGGCCAGGTGGAGTCGGTGGGTGGTAATAAGGACCCCCATACTGGTAGGTTTGGGGACCATAGAGTTGGCCATCATGTCCCATTGTAGGCACTGAGGAACCAGCTGGTGGGTATGCAGCATAAGGTGGAAACTCGTATCCTTGGTGATACATAAGAGATCCATTATCCCCATAGACTCCCTGTCATAATCAATAAACACATCTAAGTTAATGGTCATAGAATGAAAGAGCAACCCCAGGACTTAATTAAAGGGCCTCAGCCTATGTGATATGGCTCACCCAACATGTATGTTGCCAAGGTCAAATACAAGCCACAGATGTGACCCCGCACTTTTGGTAATGCACACCATATGTAACTATAAGCAAGGTCCCAAAATCAGTTTTGGTGCAGGACCCAGCTGCCACCAAAATTGACTCATTTCTCTAATAGAAAGATAACTCAAACGAGTGGCTGCACCAAAATGGCTTAGTAGAGCAGCTACTGCCTGCAAGTATAGGTCGATTCCTACAATGAAAACGCCACATTTCAGCTGAATCGGCCAATACATATAGGACTTGATTGAGCCATGTGGGAGCCAGAGCGAGTTCCTATGTAACAGGTGACTTTTTTGGCTATTACTTAAGTCTTGAAACCTTAATTATAAGTGGGGGAAAAACACATATAGGTATATATGAGTGTACGCACATGCAGGCGCCAGATTCAACCTATAAGTACTTATTTTTGCAATATAAACTATATGCATACGTATCACATAAATGCTAATTATTACTACAAAAATGACAAAGGAGAAGTCTCACGACACAACGTAGATTGATAGTTTTGGATGTTCTAATCAAGAGCCAAATTACTATAAAAATGACAAGGGAGCACCCACAAATAAAATGTTCGGAATTAAAAGAAGTTAAAATAACAACCTTCAAAGGAAGAATCAGTGACTGAGAAGTATGGCAGTGTAAGTGCATTCAAATGATATGTGGAACAAATGGCACAATGTCTTAAATGAGTTGCTAAGAAGGTGCTTGAGGAAACTAAAGGAAGAAAAGGGGTACAAAAAGAAACATAATAGTGGAATGCAAACATTAAAAAGTCAATTGCTAAGAGCAAGTGTTTTAAATAATAGCAAAGAATAAGAACTAGTGGTGATCTTGAAAGATATAAAAGTTTGCCAAAAGAGAAGCTATGAAAGCCGCGCGTAAGGTTACGTATGAAGCATACAACAAATTCTACACTGGGTTGGGAATGAAGAAAGAAGAAAAAGAAACAAATTGAGACTGAATTGATTGACTAAATTATTCAATAAGATACTAAAAACGGAGAAAATGTTTAGGAATGGAGGAGGAGCACTGTGGTCCCTTTTTATCTGTACTCTTAAAAGTAAATAATTCCGTCAATTTACTACTTTTTAAGATCAAAATACCCCTATAATTCTCTATCTACCCTTAACCTACACATTAGTTACCGTAAATCACACTGTATCACCATATCTACCCTTTAGATCATTTAGAAATGCTCTCGGATTTATTTCGTGTGTCCCACATTCCTTTTTTCCTAAATGGTTGAGTTTCCCAATTCTATGTGGTGGGTCTCGTGTCTCTACCTTCCTCAACAAAGACTTATTGAACTATAACTCTAAGAGGCTATAACATATCCATGTATGTTGTCTTCTTTGGTTAAAAGTATTTGATAAAACAAAAGGGAGCTACAAATAGTACACGAGATTTATTCTGTGACAGTTTTTAAAAATGAAGACTTGGTATTTAAGGGATTTAAACCACGTGGAACACCATATAAGCCGCCTAGTTTGAAGGCCATAATGTAAGATCTTTATATCCAAAGATGGGCACACAAGATGACCTATCATTTAATTCATCAAAGCCAACCATTGAATCAGATGATAAGCTTTGACAGTGTTGTCAGGTGATAGAGATCAAATTTAGTGCCAATCTTAAGGACCAAAGATCCATACATCATGGCTTTCAAATCAGACGGCTTAGATAGTGTACCACGTAGCACAAGTCCCAAAAATACCAAGTCTTTCTTTTAAACTATGCGTCACCGTACAAATCTCATGTGATTATAGCTCCAAAGTAAAAAAAACAATATTTATTAGTAGCCGTAAATGATAACATAAAAAATATGATGTTAGACAGTGAAATAAAAAATTATTTGTGAATTAATTTTTCGAATATTAAAATTTACTCTACATGTCCACATGCAATGCACGTGCATTTCACTAGTAGGAATAAATGAGACATCTAAAATTGTGCCAACTATCAAGGCATTAAACTAATTAGCTAGACTATGAAACTTTGGGACACAAAAAAAAGACTAACACAAGAATCAAACGTATCAAAGAACCAATTTTGATTTACCGGGAAGATTAGCAACTGAAGTTATTTTCCTATTAAAGCAACTTGTGGAGAAGTTCCAAGAGAAAAGGAAAAAACCTGCATAGGGTTTTTATTGATTCGAAGAAGAAGGCTTATGATAGTGTCAAGACAAATAACTTGGTGGACATTGAGGAAGAAATACATCTCGAGCTTATATATTGAGATTATCCAAGACATATATCAGAGGGTGATAAGTAGTGTAGGAACGATTTGTGAAGAGACAAGTGAGTTCCTTTTCATGATTGGGTTGCATCAGGGATCTGCCCTGAGCCCTTATTTGTTTGTTGTGATCATGATCATTAACCATAGACATATGAGAAGAGATTCCATGGAGCATGTTATTTGTGAATAATGTGGTACTAATTGCCCAAACAAGGAAAAAAAAAATCATAAGCTGGAATTATGGAGAAAAGATTGGAGTCGAGAGGTTTGAAAATTAGCATAACAAAGACAGAATACATGAAGTGCAAATTTAGTAACCAAGAAGGCCTAGAAGAGGATTTATTTAAAATAGTAAATCATCCAATGTCACATTGTCATAGATTTCGCTTTAAGCTCTACTTTGCAATCAAATAGATGATTTGGAGAGGGCGTCTCAAATAGGATTAATGTAGGTTGGGTGAAATGGAGGCTAGCAAGAAGAGTATTGTGCAACCAAAGAGTTCCATTTAGATTGAAGGGACGTTTTTATAAGACGGTGATTAGAACCGCCATATTATATAGTGCAAAATATTGAGCTACGAAAAAGCAACAAGACGAGAGTACATGTGGTTGACATGCGTACGTTGAGATCTTTGGAGTAGAAAGAAAAGATAAAATACATCAAAGAAAATTTGAGAGTGGCACATATGAAGGAAAAAAATTATGAAATGTCACATGAGGTGGTTTCGACATGTCCATTGAAGGCAAGAATATCCTATATTCCTATACAAAGGGTTGAGACGCTACAGGCACAAGAAAGTAGGAGAAGAGGAAGACTAGTGAAGGCTGGAGGGAGCAGTGAGAAGGGATATGAAGGATGGAGAAGTTATAGAGAGCTCAATGTCGATCAGAAATGAATGGAGAAATAAAACTCGCAAAGCCGACCCCCCAATAGATGGAATAAAGTTTCCTATGATGATGATGATCCACATCATATGGGCTAAAGAATTTTTTGTATGTATCACATCAACTAGATCGTATTTGGTTACAAAACGAATTTGGAGTCAACCATGACATGATTGACTCCTGCTAGGAGCTTCCTAAGGGCAAACAAGTCATAAAACTTGATTAAGTCGAGTTGACATGGGAAAGATTTAAAGAATACGTTTTCAAGAATTTAAAGCTAAAATAAATAAGATAATAATAAACAATCAACATGTTTTGAGATCTGAGATCAAAACTGACACAATCATCCACAAATACAGGTTGTAAGCACAACTTACATGAGGAGGCATACCCACTCCATCTAGATTGACATATCTAGAATAATCCTCCCACTCAGTCATGGAACCATCATAATCTGTAAAACCAAAACCCACGTCATTATCTCAAAAGTATTCAACCAATTCATAAAGTGTTTGAAACAAATGATAACAATACAAACAACATTGACTGGATGGTGCAGAACTTGTAAGGAAATTTTGTGAAGTAAATAGATAAAGCACTCAGCAGCAAATAAACTAGTAGTTTAAAACCAACTTCTTATGAAGAATCAAACCGTTCAACTACTCAATATGGGGAAAAACCACAAAGAAAGTTAATGATCAAAACTATGACGAAAATAAGCTTACTTCCATAGTAATAGGCAGTAGATTGATATCCATTAGGAAGATAACACATATTTGGATCACAGAACTCTGAAAGTAGAGGAGTTGTAGACCGCTCAAACGATGGGACCTGCATACTTGCAACTTCACCAGAACCAGCAGACCCATATTGAATAACAGAGGGCTGTTTTAAAGAATATTAACCAAAAAATATTACCATCAATGCTTTTTGGGAACTTAACATGCTTTAAGGAATAAATAAACAAATTATGCAGGCTTATAATCTATAAACTGATAAGCAAAGCTGTGAGGTTACCTTCTTAGTAGCATCAGGTGCTTCAACTGTCTTAGTTTGAGAATCTAATGACAGTTTTTGAAGTAACTCTGTAGCTTCTGTAACAGAGAAAGTGAAGGAAAAGAGCCCATCTTTTCAACAGAAAAAATTTCATCTGATTACAAAATGAGAATAGAGTGCTCGGGTCAAAGCGCTATACTGCATACATGGCAAACTTGATCATAAATCTGAACCGTCCATGGGTAGCCCATCATGTGG
Source organism: Chloranthus sessilifolius (assembly GCA_021018995.1). Classification (NCBI taxonomy): domain Eukaryota; kingdom Viridiplantae; phylum Streptophyta; class Magnoliopsida; order Chloranthales; family Chloranthaceae; genus Chloranthus; species Chloranthus sessilifolius. The sequence continues at coordinate 146,052,995 of CM037584.1, read as the reverse complement.
AAAGAACACATACCACAGATCATACTAATAGGAGAATCATTTCCTTCTGATAATCCACTTTAGCAAATTATATGGGAAGTGTGAATCACTCAAAATCATTTCAACCATCCATTCATAGGATCTTGATTCGTCAGAATCATCCGACAGATGTCATTACTGAACTCTAATACACTCACATGATAGCAACCATGTGTATAGTTTATATTTATATTGTGAGTGTCACATATACAAACTCGTATTTATGCCCGTCCATTACTAATTCCTCATATTAAACCCAATAATCGAAATCAAAAAATAATAATAATCATCATAAAAATTTGATCCAGTATAACAATCCAATCCGAATTATTAGACAGAAGATCAGAAAATTTTGAATCTCCTATCAATCATTCAACAGCTATTCACCTGAAGAAACACCCAATTACCCATATTTCTACAAAATAACTATTAACCCTAGTAAAATAACCATATAATCAATACACAAAGGGGGAACAAGAAACACAAAATAGAGCAAAACCCTAAATAATTTCCAAAAAGAAAAAGAAAACCTCTTCTCCAAAGTAATAATAATAATAATAATAAATTAATAAAATCTATAACTCTTACCACAAAAAATAAAATAAAAATCTATTTCCCAGAAAACGACACTCTTGCAAAAAAATAAATAAATAAATTTACAATATCTTGAGTCCTAAACTCCTTAAAAAAAATTCAAAAAAACAAAAAAAAACAACAATAACAAAAGTAGTAATAGAATAATAAATAATAATAATAATATTAATAAAACTTGGTGCTTGCTTATACCAAAGGCCTTCTGAAGGGAAACCACAAAAGAATACTAACTTCTCCAATGTTCCCTCAATCATTCAAAACGCAACCCATATAAATAAGCACAACCACCCAACTTTACAAAATAATAAAAGCCTCCCACAGTAATATCATGCAACCAAAAACTATAAATAAAAGCAGAAAAATACAAATACAAAATAAAACCCATCTGAAATTCCATAAAATCACCTCTACAATTACCAAAAAACCAATAACATCTCAAAAAATACACAACAACCAACAAAAATAACCCCTAGCAGCCCCAGTAGATAGAAAACATATAACCCTTTGCAGAAACTTTATCAACACCAAAAACCCATCATACACTTTTAAAAAAATAGCACAGATTTCAAAAACCCAATCGAAAAAACCTACCCAAAAAACCCATATGTTCATCATTACCTGATCCATAAAACTCACAAAACCCAGTTCAGTAAGAGTCACCAAACATAAAAAAATCCAGAACAAAGACAGCAAAAAAATAAGTAAATCTCATCATCCAAACGCAGATTTAGAAACCGGGTCCAATATACAGAAACCCTAAAAACCTCGGAAAACTCAGTTCCATCCATCTTATTGGACCAGACAAATAAATCACACGACACCAAATTTTGAAAAGAAAAAAAAAAACAGAGCATACCCAGTTGTTGAAATTGAGAAAGGATACGATCAGATGAGGGAGCAACGGTCGCCATGGCTGGATCTTCAAAAAAGTAAAAACCCTAACCCTAGACCTAGGAGAGAGAAAATTAAGTAGTTGAGTAGAGCCGTCACAGAAAGAGTTGTTGTTCATTAATAAGTGGTGATTCAAATAGCACCACGGCTACGCCTCCACAAGGATATTTTCTCTCACTCAGAGTCAGACACCTCTTTCTATTTTGGGCCACAAAACCCTAACCAGTCTTCAAATGGATCCGCCTTAGGAGGCCCAAATCCTAGGTCCATGGACAATGATAACCCATAGTTAATATTAAATATTGGAATTTGCAACCAAATATTCTTTATCTGCAACTAAGGTTTTTGCATAAATGAGCAGTTAACTGCCTCAATCAGAAGATGATTCTTTTTCATCTCAATCTGCCACGGTTAGATGTTGATTATATATGACACATATCTCTAAAAGTGATTCTAGAACCCCTTCTCATTGACAAAATCACTTTTGGGTTGACAAAAGGCTGTCAACAGTCACGTGCCAAAATCTTGGATGTGGGCATCAAATACTCAGTTGCAAATAAAGATGCCCATTTAATTTTCGAAGCCCTTTTACGACATAATTTTAGAGTTGCTACAATGGGTGTCACTGATGCACCACCACGAGAAGTGAACTGGTCGATCTTAGTCTGCTAAAGTGATCTTAGCATGCTAAAGTGGTCAAACCTGAGGAGATGATTGAAATTTATGTGCCCTAAATATATGGAAAAGTAAGTTTTTGACCTGGCATGGTGGGATTGAGATTGACTAGCTAATACAAATTCTTAATTTGTTGGCAAGGATTGAGGAATAGCTCATTGGAATCAAGGGTCCAAATATCCGAAAATCGACCACCACAATACGTATCAGGTATCGGCCGATATATTGAATGTATCGGTTTGATACATTAAATTTTTATTTTTATTTTTTTTTAAATCCCAAAAAATTAAGAAAAATAAATTTAATAATTTTTTATTTTTTTACTTTTTTTAAAATATATTTAAAGCTTATTTGAAGCATATTTCATAATAGGATGGATCCCTAATTAAAGTATTGCATAATTACGACTAAAAGCTTTCAATTTTTTCCTTTCTTTTTTATTGTTTAATAAATAAAAATTTTATTAACAGACAACAAAAATATATTAGGATATAAGTTCACAACAAAGGACAGATCACTCTTAACATAGTTGATTCATTGTACATGACTAATAATCAAATTTTTATTATACATGACTAATTATCAAAATTAAAAGGTATATTATAAAAAAAAATTAATTACTTTAGAGCCACATTGAATTTCATGGTGGTTCTTGGCCCTCGTTATCATCATCATCGGTGCGCGAGCTTTTCCTATAATGTTAGCCATATTGATACCCATGATCATGTGTGTCTCCTTGAAACTGAGGCATTAGCGACGAATATGACTCAGTGTAATAGGTGAAAGTTGGTCCTCCAAAATTTTGACCAACAAAGTTATGTGGCCCGGGATAAGTTAGTTGAGGCCGATAGTATTGGTTACTTGCTATTGAATCTCCGGTATTTTGCAAACTAAATCCCCCGAAGTTAGAAGTCATATAACCCACATCATCTTGTGGACCTTGTGGTGGTGGTGGAGGTAGTGTTTGGTAAGATTCTGACGCCCCTCTTCCTTCAATCCCTCCACCTCTAAATGTAGGAGTGTCATACATTGTTAGCGGGTCCTCATCCCATGCGGCAATACCTCCAGAAGTATAGGGATTAATATCATCCCCTCCACCACTAGTGCCAGCGTGGATTTTATCGCCTCCATCATCACCCCCACCATCATCATTATCACTATTAGGCTGCGTTTCGTCATCAGATCCAACCACTGAATGACAATTCAATCTTCGTTTCCGCCTCGGTGGTTGGGAAGTCTGCTCATCGGTTACTCTTTCAGCATTATCCAGCCATGCGTTGTCCTCAGTACCAACACTGGCTCTTCTTTTTCTTCGATCCACTAATTTAAAGGGTCATCCTCCATGAATATATAATCCAATTGGATATGATCAAAATATTCACTATCTGTAAAGTAAAATATGAAAAATGAATTAGTATATGTCTGATGCCTCATCAATTAGATCAAATAAAAATTGAATGAACTAAGACTTCATATAATATCTTATCGCGATTGGCCCTCTGCATATTTCTGACCCTTAATCTCATGTTGTAGTGGCAATAGACTAACTTTTCCAATCATTTCATTAGTTAGCCTATTCCTTGTCTTCGTGTGAATGAGAGAGAATGTGCTCCAATTTCGCTCATAGTTGGACGAGGAACAAGTTTGCGATAAAACCCTCATGGCAACCCGCCTTAATATCGGGACATCACTTTCATAATGTATTCACCAATCAGTGGGTTTATCATACTTGATTTGGGATTGCGCCAATGGAGTCCCAAATGACCCATGTCTCTTGCTGAATATATCAATCTATATATCAATAACCCATATATCAATAAACAGATCATATGGCACCTGCATTATTACTTATAAGGTATTATTACTCATATCTCTTATGGTTTGACTTTGCTCTGCCAACTCAGGGAGCATTCGCTGGATCACATTAAGCAAACCGTTGTACACGTCTTCGACCTCACTCAACTCAAAGCGTCGCGTAAACTGGAAGGTCGGATTTAAGTAGTGTGTTATAAATCAAATATGAATAATCTCATCAATATATAGAAACAATGAATAATATAAAAAATAATAAAAATCACTACATAAGTAGTCTAATATGTTATACTTGTGGCATGTAAGTACTGGTAGAATTATGCATCCCACCTCTTGTCGATGATTGCCCAATATCATTTATATTTTATCGGATATTTAGTTTTAATAGTCAATTTGGCTTTAGCCATCGTGTGACAGTCCGGATTTCGGCACCCCGAAACTCGTGCCATCAGCACGATCATCTTGACCGTGCCCCTTAGCTGAGCATGGAACATTGGTATATCAAGCACAAAATTGAAATAGTAAATGAACTGCAGAATTAAATCGCTATATAAGTATTCTCAAAAGACAGTTCTGCCCTCATGCCTCTGCATGAATGGAGAACCAATCCGAACCATCGATGATAGCTAATCATCACAGATGGTTCGCCCCAAAAGAATTATCCCAAAACCTAGTATATACATTGTTTAGTCAAAACAAGGCTTGACATACCAAGCTGTACAAAATCACTCTAAGGCCCTCAAAGCTGCACAACGGAGTCCTCTAGAAGAAGTCCTCAGGAGGTGGCTCTAACTCGTCTCCGACCGCAAGGTCCGACTCACCAGGGTCAGCGTCTCCTGAAGCCTCGACAGCTGCTAGTAGTAGACCTGCGACGTATAGTCTATAGGGTGAGCTACATCCTAGCTCAATAGGGAACAAAACACAGTTGAACATATAAATTATTACTCACATATATTCCATGATATGCCATGTATGATGTGTCTATGCAGTTACTGATGAAAACAGTTAAAAAGCATCACATTTTACTGGTAGTTTACTCATGTCTTTTATTTATTCATGAATGATGCTGAAAAGGCTTAAAGCAAAACTTAAACTTTCAACTTAAGTAATCCCCGAGCAATATAACATCGAGCCCCGATGAGATACCCATCATCGTCATCTATATAGACAGTTTTAACGTATTCCCTGGGAATACAAATAGTACCCAAGCCCCTTTCCCCTGGGGATTGGTGGATGGGTTTCACTAGTCTCAATCAACACCCCTGGGGTGTGCTTATTGTGTACGGATAAGCCTCTGCACTGGCCAACGGTTTCGCCGCCGTATCGGTCACGGATATCCTGCCGTGTCAGTCGTGGATATCCCGCCACGTCGGTGGGGTACCCTATCAAACCTCAAATAACAAAAATATCGGTGCCTTACATATAGTTATTCACCGTATAAATGTGCTATCTTATATCAGTTAGGCCCTATCAAACATGATTCAATCTTGGATACATCCCTGGGATGTATCCATTCACTTGCATCACACCTGATGCTCTTATCTCTTTACTTCCTCATCCCCTGGGGATGGCTCGTTTTGATTACTTTTATTGATGTCACACACACACCCTTTTCACAAACTCTTTAAGCAATAAAACATTTGAAATTTTAAATCTATATCACTATATACATGCTCTTGTAAAATAAGGTGCATGTTCAAGGTGTTTCCTACCTCAAGTCTTCGTTTGATCAATCCATCAAGGTCCCACGTGGCTCCTTGTGCACAAGCTCACACGTACCACCTATGGTACCACATAACATGTGAAACACATCACTAAAGATGCAATAAAGGACGTCCAAGACCCTCCATGAATATTAAAGTCAAACTCAAAAGTCAACATACATTGGCCCAGTCGATTAATCGATTTCCAAAATCGATTAATCGAAATTCAATATCGATTAATCGATTTGAGTCGATTCTCAAATCGAATAATCGAGATTCCCATTCGATTAATCGAATCCCAATTCGATTAATCGAAATTCTCTGCTCTATCCAGTCGATTCCCAATTCGAGTAATCGAATTTTCAAAATCGATTAATCGATCCCAAATCGATTAATCGAAATTATAAATCGATTAATCGAAGTCTCATTTCGATTAGTCGATTTCATCAAGCTAAATTCTTTTCTCCACTGTAGTCCACTGTAGGTTCCCAGTCGATTAATCGATTCTCAATTCGATTAATCGAAATCCAAAGTCGATTAATCGAAACTAAATTCGATTAATCGAGATCGGGGTCCTCTGACTTTTCAACTTCTTGGCCAATTTCGATTAATCGAAACCCAATTTCGATTAATCGAAATTGCTGATTCAAATTTCTCTCTTTCCTTACTTTTTCCTCCATTTTTCTAAGCTTTTACCTTACATTTTACACCATTTCTAACTACAATTTAACCCTTTAATCCATGCATTTAAACTACAAAAATCTTACCTTCAATCAATCTCAAATTGATTTCAAATCGAGTGGTTGGAAAGGCTAGGGTTCCAGTTTTAGCTTGAACGGATTCTCCGCGTCGACTCGGTCTCTTTAATGCTAGAATCCCCCTTCCAATCCCTCACAATAACTCTTGTTCAATCTCTTTACTCCTCTCTCTCTCTCTTCTTTACTCCTCTCTCAACAACCAAAATACAGATTTTAGGGTTATTAAACCCTTTTATCTCTTTCCTCACTTGTGTGTTGAGCACATACACCGCGATAGGTGTATGCGACTTCACATTCACATCACACACCACGCAGTCAGTCAAACTATCACATCTCATCCATTCATCACACTCTATGCTAACCATTGAACTCCTAATTGGTCAAACCTGTGACCAATCGGGCACGGATCTTGAGGTCACTGTTTAACGTGATTTTTTGGGATATTACATCCTCCCCACCTTGGGAATTTTCGTCCTCGAAAATAACCCAAGGGTGCGTTGGTCTGGGTCTGTACCTCCCCCCCACACTCTGAGGTGAGGCGGTCTAGTTGACTGAGATGCAACCAGGTAATTAAACGAATACAAGCATAGAATTATAATTTGATGAAAATGAACGATTTACATAAAAATTTGATTTCTATTAATATCTGAAAATTTTACAAGGCGCCAGATAAGTTGGCATACAAAATCTACATGTATACAATCATGACTCAAACAAAATAAATACAAGACTCAGCGGTCCCTCGCCAGTGGTGGGGTCTTTGGAGCAGGCTCATCCAGCCGATGGTGCACGGGCCGGTGGGTCTGAGCTGGCCGTGGATCATGCAGTGGTGGAGACTGTGGTGGCCGAGTAGGCGGAGGTAGCGCGGCCGTGGGCAAGCGCTCTCGTGAGCGGATGTAGATGTGGAAGGAGCCGCGTCGGTAGTGGCGGTAGTGGTATGGAAGACGGGACCTCTGTGGAAGGCGGTCTGTCCCGCAGTCCACTCCTCCTCCTGAGCGAGATAGCGGTGGTAGTCCGTCGGGTAGATGTAGCGGAGGGTGTGGAACATCAAGAAGTTCATCCTTCGGTTCATCTGCTCGTTGTTGGCCTCCATGCGAGCCAACACCTCCTCAATGGTAGGACTGGATGGAGCTGCGCGTCGGCGGTATGATGAGGTGGGTGTAGCGGGCGCGGAGTGAGCTGGCGGTGTCGGTGAGGCCATAGTATGAGAGGTGGCCCTCTCCACTGAAGGCTCGGCTGGGTGTGCCCCACCCACGGGTGGGTCCTGCTGTGGTGGTGGGGGTGGCGGTGGTGCTACTGCTGCTGCTGCTGCGGCTGGAGCGGGACCCAGAGCCGATAGGGTCCGCTTGAGCAGGTTGTAGCTACGAGTCCATGAAAACTTGGAGAACATCTTCACGCAATCCGTATCCCTCACCTCGTGAGGCGAGATGATGTAGGAGGGATCGTTGGAGTAGCACTCCAATATGCTCGAGATGAGGCGAGCGTAGGGCATCTTCTCCTTGGGCCGGAGGTTGCCCTTCATCAATTTGCCCTTGATGTACCTCATCCCTTCTAGGATGACCATGGTGGCGTCGAACCACCGGCCACAGAAGGCCGCGTAGAGTGCATGTTGCACTCGGTCCACGCGCTCGGTATCGTGGCGCATTGGGTAAAGGTTACACTTGATCACTGAATCAAGCATCCACATATAGTGGGGAAGGTCAACCCTCTTGATGGAGGATCCCGACCCCTTTTTGCCGTTGGTCATGCGGGTCATGACCTCCTCAAATCGAGGGTCCTCCTCAAAGGGTGGGAATAGGGTGGTCTCAGGTGTGAAATCGAGGTAGCACTCAAGCACCTCGTGTACGTGGTGACGTGTGATCGTGTAGTCTTGACCCTCGATGGTGGTCTTGATCACGTCGTCCGTCGGGCCGTCCACAAGCCCTTGGTAAAACAATCTCACCAACCTAGGGTAATAGGAACCCCGGATTGGTTTGAGAAGGTTGCCGAGACCGGCATTGTTAAGGTAATTACGAGCCCATTGGGTCTCACCCAGTACATCGGGATTTGTGAAAAGGGTAGGGTCAATGAGGTACTCGACCTCAAAAGTCTTCGTGGCCCACCACTCATTGGGTTGTACCACGTTAGTGGGTGGTGGCGGCATCGGAGTAGATTCACGGGAAGACTCGCGCGAGGATGCGCTCGTCGAACCAGAGGTGGTCTCCGAAGCCGACGGTGATGGAGTCCTCACCGGCGATGGGGTAGGTGGTGGTGGTGCGGCGTTCTTACGCCGAACCGGTAGCTTGGAGGTTGTCTTCTTCGAAGACAATCGGGTTTTAGGCGGCATTGTTGGTGAAATAGCAAAAATCTAGGTTTTACCTAATTCAATTTGAAGGAAAAGTACGAAATTAGGGTTCACCGTGGGTTTTGGAGGCGATACGATTTGAATCCGAGCCGAAAACTGACAGAAGTGTAAACCCTAGGGCGCCGGATGGTCGAAGAAGAAAAAGAAGATGAGGCGCCCAAATTCCCAAAGCTCGAATGATTTGAATGGGGAATGAAATCCCCAATTTTTAATATATAGGCCCCGACTCAATTAATCGAAATCTAGAATCGATTAATCGAGATTCAAAACTAGGTTAAGCCGCGCGAAATCGATTAATCGATTTCCAAAATCGATTAATCGAAAGTCAAAATCAATTAATCGAAAGAATTTCGATTAATCGAAATCGTATCCGTTGAAAAATTCAAGTTTTAGAGCTCACTGGCGCGAGCCAGTCGATTAATCGAAATCCATTTCGATTAATTGAAACTTCAAAATCGATTAATCGAAATTCACTTCGATTAATCGAAATCGTGTAGTCCCTTCCAAAATTTTCAGGATTTTTCAAATTTTTTGATTAGTCGAACTATGGTTCGATTAATCAAAATCCCAAATGGATTAATCGAATTCCACATCGATTAATTGAAATCGTTTCTCTGACTCCAAATTTTCCTAAGTTCCTTAAGTAAATCGATTAATCGAACTTCTAGTTCGATTAATCGAAACCTCAAATCGATTAATCGAAACCTCCTCGATTAATCAAAATTTCAGAAATTCATTCCTAATTTCTTCTAACATTCCCAGTATGTTCGATTAATCGAACATGCAGTTCGATTAATCGAAAACCTAAATCGATTAATCGAAACCAAAATCGATTAATCGAAATTTCATTCAGTATATTTCCTAACTCTCATCCCAATTTCCAGTCACTGGCACATGCCAGTCGACTAATCGAACAAAATTGATTAATCAAAATTCCAAATCGATTAATCGATTTGAAATTCAATTAATCGATTTTGCCCAAATTTCTGCAGATTCTCAAGTTCTTTGGTTCTTTGATTTCTCTTGGTAGTTTATGACATCAAGTGGCTCATAGTTCCATAAAAACACATACACTTGGTCATGTGCATACAAAAATCTGTTCCTTTAATCATACTTTGATCAAAACTTCCATTGAATTACAAGTATTGTTGAGATTCCACAAACATGCTTGTGGTTTACATTGGATTCTCACGTCGTTGGAAATAAGGCTGGATATTGTTCTTTCACATCAGCCTCTCGTTCCCAAGTAGCCTCTTCCTTTGGATGATTTTTCCATCGGACAAGCACTAAGAGAATCACTTTAGTGCGCAATACTTGTTCCTTTCGATCTAAGATTTCCACTGGTTCCTCTATCATGCTCATGTCCTCACACATCTCCATAGGTTGACTTCCTAACACATGAGATGGATCGTTCACATACTTTCTGAGCATCGATATGTGGAAAATGTTATGTACCCGATCAAACAGCGGTGGTAAGACAATGCGATACGCAACTTCACCTACGCGTCCTAAAATTTCAAATGGTCCCACATAACGGGGACTTAGCTTCCCTCTCTTGCCAAATCTCATTACGCCTTTCATAGGTGACACCTTCACAAACACGTGTTCACCCACTTTATAGTCGACACTAGTCCGCTTGATGTCGGCGTAACTTTTCTGTCTACTCTGTGCTGACTTTAGTCTTTCTCTGATTATTCAAACGACGGTGGCGTTGTCTTCAAGTAGTTTTGGCCCTAAAATAAATTTCTCACCTGTTTCTTCCCAATTGAGGGGTGATTTGCATCGTCGTCCATACAGAGCTTCATACGGTGCCATGCCAATGCTCGTTTGGAAACTGTTGTTGTATACGAATTCGATCAATGGTAGATACTCATCCCAGTATCCTTGCATCTCTAGCATGCACGCCCTGAGCATGTCTTCTATTACTTGATTCACTCGTTCGGTCTGCCCATCAGTTTGAGGATGGAAAGCTGAACTAAAATCTAGTCGCGTTCCCATTCCTGCTTGAAATTTCTTCCAAAACTTGGACGTATATAGTGGATCACGATCTGAAACTATGCTGCTTGGAATCCCGTGTAGTCTTACAATCTCCTTCATATATAAGTCTATCAATCTTCCAGCCGTATACATCGTATTGTATGGCAAAAAGTGTGCTGATTTGGTCAATTGGTCTATGACGACCCAAATGGCATTGTGTCTCTTGGCAGTACGCGGCAATCCAACAATGAAATCCATCGAGATCGATTCCCACTTTCCATTATGGGATTGGTAAAGGCTGCAATAGTCCAGCAGGGTGTCTATGATCAATCTTCACTTGCTGACAAGTCAAACACTGTGACACGTATTTGGCCACGTCTTGCTTCAGACCTCTCCACCAAGTCCTGGTACATTTTGGTGCTACCAGGGTGGATAGCATAATTTGACTTATGGGCTTCATCAAGAATGGTTCATCTTAGATCGGCATTGTCCGGAATGCATAGACGGCCCTTAAATAATAAAGAACCATCTTCTTTAACTGAGAAGTCCGACCTGATGCCTTCACTCACGTCTTGATGAATCTTTGTTAATGCCGGATCTTTCATCTGTAGATCGTGGATATGCTCAAATATCACTGGCTTTACTGATATGTTAGCCAAAAAGGATCCGGTAGCTTTTGACTCAATGTTCGCATCGTAAAGTGCCAGGTCTTCCAATAATTTCCACCGGTGCATACCCAAAATCAAACAAGCCAACTGAGTTGAACTCTTCCGACTCAAGGCGTCGGCTACTACGTTCGCCTTTCCTGGATGGTACTGTATAGAACAATCATAGTCCTTGAGGAACTCCATCCATCTGCGCTGTCTCATGTTGAGCTCTTTCTGTGTAAATAGGTATCGGAGGCTCTTATGATCGGTGAAAATTTTAAAAGTCTCACCATACAAGTAATGTCTCCAAATCTTCAGCGCAAAAATGACTGCGGCTAGTTCCAAGTCATGAGTCAGATAATTTTTCTCGTATTCTTTCAGCTGTCTTGATCCGTAAGCTATCACCTTCTTGTGTTGGTTGAGTACACAACCCAAACCGTTGTATGACGCGTCGCTGTACACGGCGTATCTTCCACTGCCTGAAGGAATAGCTAGCACTGGAGCTGAAGTGAGTCTTGTCTTGAGTTCTTGAAAACTCTTCTTGCATGCCTCACTCCACTCAAATCTTGAATCTTTTCGTGTCAGCTTTGTGAGAGGTCCCGATATCTTTGAAAACCCCTCGATGAAATGTCGATAATAGCCTGCTAAGCCCATAAAACTTCGGACATCGGTCACTGTCTTTGGTTGCTCCCATTTAACCACTGCTTCTATCTTTGCTGGATCTATAGTGACACCATGCTTTGAGACGACATGTCCCAAAAAGCTAACCTCTTCGAACCAAAACTCACATTTGCTGAGTTTGGTGTACAATTGGTGTTCACGTAGCGTCTGTAGGGCAATCCTCAAGTGTTCTTCGTGTTCCGTCTTGGATTTGGAGTATATCAATATATCATCAACGAACACTACGACGCAGGAGTCCAAGTGTGGTTTAAACACTCGGTTCATCAGATCCATAAACGACGCTGGAGCATTCGTCAACCCAAACGGTATCACAAGGAATTCATAGTGTCCATACCGTGTCCTGAAAGCTGTCTTCTGGATGTCCTCTGCCTTGACTCGCAACTTATGGTATCCAGATCTTAAGTCGATCTTGGAAAAATACCTTGCTCCTTGCAGTTGATCGAACAAATCATCAATTCTAGGCAAAGGGTAGCGGTTCTTCACAGTGAGTTTGTTCAATTGTCGATAGTTAATGCATAGCCGCATTGACCCATCTTTCTTCTTGACAAATAAGACCGGTGCTCCCCATGGAGACACGCTCAGTCTAACAAACCCCTTGTCCATAAGCTCTTGTAGTTGTTCTTTCAACTCCTTTAACTCAGCAGGAGCCATTCGATATGGCACTTTTGAAATAGGCTCCGTTCCTGGTGCTAAGTCGATGGCGAATTCTACTTCTCTCTCTGGAGGTAATCCAATCAATTCTTCTGGAAACACGTCGGCGAAGTCTCGCACAACTGCTATCTCAGAAATGACATTCTTTTCTTCCTTGTCCTCCTTTAAGAAAGCCAACCTTTCTGATCATTTTCTCGGCCCTTACTGCTGAGATCAGTGGCACAGATGATGACCTCACTCCTTGAAACCGAAATGATCTCCTTGTGTTGGGTTTGAAAATGACAACCTTGTTCTTGCAATCGACTGTTGCACAGTGCTGTGCCAACCAGTCCATGCCAAGAATCACATCAAACCCTTGCATGTCTAACAGTATCAACTTCGCTTCCAATTCATGCACCTCTAGGTCTCGAATTGCTACAATGACGGATTTGCAAGCTAACTCCGTGTCCACTAACTCTCCAGTTGGAATAGACACAGATAGGACGAAGTCCAACACCTCTGGAACAATCTTCATTGTAATATCCCAAAAAATCATGTTAAACAGTGACCTCAGGATCCGTGCCAATTGGTCACAGGTTTGACCAATTAGGAGTTCAATAGTTAGCATAGAGTGTGATGAACGGATGAGATGTGATAGTTTGAGTGTTTATGTGGTGTATGATGTAAATGCGAAGTCACATACACCTATCGTGGTGTGTGTGTTCAACAAGCAAGTTAGGGGAGAAATAAAAGGGTTTAATAACCCTAAATTTGTGTTTTTTTGGGTTGTTGAGAGAGGAGTAAAGAAGAGAGAGAGAGGAGTAAAGAAGGTTAAACAAGAGTTATTTGGTGATTGGAGGGGGGACTCTAGCATTAAAGAGGTCGATTCAACGCGAGGAATCCGTTCAAGCAAAAGCTGGAACCCTAGCCTTTCCAACCACTTGATTTAAATCAATTTGAGATTGATTGAAGGTAAAAATTCTTGTAGTTTAAATGCATAGATTGAAAGGTTAATTTATAGTTAAAAATGGTTTAAATTATAGGATAATGGTGTAGAAAAATAGAGGAAAAAAGAGTGGAAAAAGGTTGAAAAGAACAGCTCAAAAGGGGGCTGAATCTGGCTATTTCGATTAATCAAAATTGAGATTCGATTAATCGAAATTCGCCAAGAAGTTGAAAAGTCAAGGAACTCGAGTTAGATTAATCGAACTGAGTTTCGATTAATCGACTTTGGATTTCGATTAATCGATTTGAATATCGATTAATCGACTGGGGACCTCCAGTGGACCCCAGGGGGCTGGAGGAAATGACTTGGGAAAATCGACTAATCGAAATGGGATTTCGAGTAATCGATTTCAAATTTTGATTAATCGATTTGGGATCGATTAATCGATTTTGGGAATTCGATTACTCGAATTGAGAATCGAATGGACTGAGTGGAGAAATTCGATTAATCGAATTGGGATTCGATTAATCGAATGAGAATCTCGATTAATCGATTAATCGATTTTGAATTTCAATTAATCGATTATGGGAATCGATTAATTGAATCAGATTCGATTAATCGATTTTGGAGTTCGATTAATCGACTGGACTAGTTTACGTTGACTTTTGAGTTTGACTTTAAGCTTCATGGAGGGTCTTGGACCTCCTTTATTGCATCCTTAGTGATGTGTTTCACATGTTATGTGATACCATAGGTGGTACGTGTGAGCTAGTGCACAAGGAGCCACATGGGACCTTGATGCGTTGATCAAACAAAGACTTGAGGTAGGGAACACCTTGAATATGTACTTTATTTTACAAGAGCATGTATGTAGTGATATAGAATTCAATTCAAATTATTTTTGTTGCTTAAGAATTATGAAAGGTGTGTGTGTGTGACATCCATAAGAGTAAATGTAATGAAACATCCCCAGGGGATGAGGAAATAAAGAGGTAAGGGCATCAGGTGTGATGCAAGTGAATGGATACATCCCAGGGATGTATCCAATATTAAATCATGTTTGATAGGGCCTAACTGATATAAGATAGCACATTTACACGGTGAATAACTATATGTAAGGCACCGATATTTTTGTTATTTGAGGTTTGATAGGGTACCCCACCGACGTGGCGGGATATCCACGACACGATGAGGATATTAAGTGGCCGATACTGAGCAAAACCGTAGGCCGTCACGGAGGCTTATCCAGTACGATAAGCACACCCCAGGGGTGTTGATTTGAGATAAGTGAAACCCAGCCACCAATCCCTAGGGGAAAGGGGCTTGGGTACTAAATAGTATTCCCAGGGAATACGTTAAAAGTGTCTATATAGATGACGATGATGGGTATCTCATCGGGGCTCGATGCTATATCGCTCGGGGATTACTTAAGTTGAAAGTTTAAGTTTTGCTTTAGGCCTTTTCAGCATCATTCATGAATAAATGAAGACATAAGTAACTACCAGTAAAATACAATGCTTTTTA
Organism: Chloranthus sessilifolius; assembly: GCA_021018995.1. Classification (NCBI taxonomy): domain Eukaryota; kingdom Viridiplantae; phylum Streptophyta; class Magnoliopsida; order Chloranthales; family Chloranthaceae; genus Chloranthus; species Chloranthus sessilifolius. The sequence continues at coordinate 146,037,795 of CM037584.1, read as the reverse complement.
ACTGTTTCCATCAATAACTGCATAGACACATCATGCATGGCATGTCATGGAATATATGTGAGTCATAATTTATATGTTCAACTATGTTTTGTTCCCTATTGAGCTAGGATGTAGCTCACCCTATAGACTATACGTCGCAGGCCCACTACTAGCAGCTGCCGAGGCTTCAGGAGACGCTGACCCCGGTGAGTCGGACCTTACGGCCGGTGAAGAGTTGGAGCCACCTCCTGAGGACTTCTTCTAGAGGACTCCGTTGTGCCGCTTTGAGGGCTTTTTGATAGAGATTCGTACGGCTTGGTATGTCAAGCCTTGTTTTGGTTAAACAATATATATAATGGGTTTTGGGATTATGCTTTTGGGGCGAACCATCCGTGATGATTGCTATCATCGATGGTTCGGATCGGTTCTCCATTCATGTAGAGGCATGAGGGTAGAACTGTCTTTTGAGAAATGCTTTTATATAGATTTACATTTCGTAGTTTCATTTACTACTTCATTTTTGCTTGATATACTAATGTTCCGTACTTAGCTAAGGGGCACGGTCAAGATGATCGTGCTGATGGCACGGGTTTCAAGGTGCCGAAATCCGGGCTGTCACATTCATCCTCTTGGCGAAACGTGGAGTGACGAATGAGTGGGTAGACCCTGGGTCTATCAATACTCGAGCGCCATATCCAACGAAGCATCCTTTCTCATATATAGTTAAAGTACCTATAGTATACATACATACATACAATAATTTACACATCAATTTACAGCCCTAACTCACATATAATTTTAGTATTGTGAAAAAGAAACTATACCAATTCCTAATGCATGCACCTTCTCTATCTAAAATTTTAAAAAATGGAAATTTCTTTAATTTAAAAGAGTCTCACCTTGGATGACGTCATGCACGTTCCCTGCTTCCTGACGTTATCATAAACTCTCCCTGAGCAATGGCTTCCTTCTTTGGAATGGGTCGTAATCTTTCGAAACCGTCTTTCTTTTATCCGTCTCGGGGCAATCCTTGATCAAGTGGCCCACCTTGCCACATCGGAAACAACCCCTTGTCCTTGCTCTGCAATCCACCGTTCTATGAGGCTTGCCACACTTTGCACAAGTCTCTCGAGGTGCGGAAAAAACAGTACGAGAACCCTGTGTGATAGTGGCGCTAGTAGACATGGCAGGGCTCTCATAACGTAAAGGTCTCCCAGACGTAAGTAATGGAAACCTCTGTTGGTGTTGTTGTTGCGCCGGCCTTCCAAAACCTCCTTGAAATTGTGGTCTCTGAGCTTGGGCCACGAACCTCGGCCTTTTGTTCACCGATTCGTAGGTCCCCGTCCTTCCTTGTTCATTTCCTCCTCTCTGCTGCTCCCTCTGTCTATATCTGTTATTGTTCTCCTCCTCTACAACCAACGCCTTGCTCATGACCTCTTCATAGGTCCTCAACTGAAATGGAGCTACGCCTCCCCTAACCTCAGGCTTCAAGCCTTGTTGAAACCTCTTTGACTTTATCACGTTGGTAGCGACGTAATCCGGAGCAAAACGGGCAAGTCGTAGAAACTCCACCCCATATTCTCTCACTGTCATTCTCCCTTGCACTAACTGTAGAAATTGTATCTCAAGCTGATTCCTCACCACTTCCGGAAAATATTGTTTGTTGAACTCCTCAACAAACTCCTCCCACGTCCAAGGCAACTCTGGGGTCTCCTGAGCCCTAGTCCGTATCACGGACTTCCACCAAGGCCCAGCCTCCCCATCCAACATATAAGCTGCCCATCTCACACTCTCATCTTCCGTGCATGTCAGCACGCTAAAGACTTTCTCCATCTCCATAAGCCAGTTCTCAGCGGCCATTGTGTCTGCCTGCCCAGAAAATGAAGGAGGTCTCATCCTCCTAAACTCTGTAAAGGATGAGGGCACAGGCAGCGCAGGTCCTACAGGTGGTGTAGGTGGTTGCTGTTCTCTTGCTGCATGAGCTGCAAAGGATGCGGCTTGTTGTGCCATGGCAGCTGCCATAGTCTCCATAGTATGCATCATCCTTTGTCGCTCTTCTCTATCTTCTTGTCTCTCTCTAACTCTCTCCTGTTCCCTTTGATCTCGATCCTGATGATCTTGATCCTCTTCATCATGCTGTCTACTACTACTGCCCCCTGGGGCCTCAGTACCTCCTAAAGGCACTCTATTAGTAGGAGAGATGTAATCATCTCCACTACGTAGACTACTCTGTTGGCCTCCCCTTGGTCGGCCTCTTCCTCTAGATGACATTTGCGGCTGTATTTGAAACTAAAGTTTCGTTAGCAGAAGCCCCTATGTTCTGACCAAAAAGAACGATTGTCAGAATTGCTAAAAGAAATAGCTCTGATACCAACTGTGATAGCCCGGATTTCGGCTCCCCGAAACCGGTGCCATCAGCACGATCATCTTGATCGTGCCCCTTAGCTGAGCATGGAACATTGGTATATCAAGCACAAAATTGAAATAATAAATGAACTGCAGAATTAAATCGCTATATAAGCATTTCTCAAAAGACAGTTCTGCCCTCATGCCTCTGCATGAATGGAGAACCAATTTGAACCATCGATGATAGCTAATCATCACAGATGGTTCGCCCCAAAAGAATTATCCCAAAACCTAGTATATACATTGTTTAGTCAAAACAAGGCTTGACATACCAAGCCGTACAAAATCACTCTAAGGCCCTCAAAGCTGCACAACGGAGTCCTCTAGAAGAAGTCCTCAGGAGGTGGCTCCAACTCGTCTCCGCAGGTCCAGGCTCACCGGTTGACATCTCCACGAAGCCTCGGCATTTGCTAGTAGTGGACTGCGGCGTATAGTCTATAGGGTGAGCTACATCCTAGCTCAATAGGGAACAAAACACGCTTGAACATATAAATTATTACTCACATATATTCCATGATATGCCATGCATGATGTGTCTATCACGATTCTTGATGAAAAGCAGTTAAAAGAATCATCATTTCACTGGTAGTTTACTCATGTCTTTTATTTATTTATGAATGATGCTGAAAAGGCCTAAAGTAAAACTTAAACTTTCAACTTAAGTAATCCCCGAGCAATATAGCCTCGAGCCCCGATGAGATACCCATCATCGTCATCTATATAGACAGTTTTAACATATTCCCTGGGAATACAAATAGTACCCAAACCCCTTTCCCCTGGGGATTGGTAGCTGGGTTTCACTAGTCTCAATCAACACCCCTGGAGTGTGTTTACTGTGTACGGATAAGCCTCCGTACTGGCCTACGGTTTTGTCGCCGTATCGGTCACGGATATCCTGTCGTGTCAGTCGTGGATATCCCGCCACGTCGGTGGGGTACCCTATCAAACCTCAAATAACAAAAATATCGGTGCCTTATATATAGTTATTCACCGTGTAAATGTGCTATCTTATATCAGTTAGGCCCTATCAAACATGATTCAATCTTGGATACATCCCTGGGATGTATCCATTCACTTGCATCACACCTAATGCTCTTATCTCTTTACTTCCTCATCCCCTGGGGATGGCTCGATTTGATTACTTTTATTGATGTCACACACACACCCTTTTCACAAACTCTTTAAGCAATAAAACATTTGAAATTTTAAATCTATATCACTACATACATGCTCTTGCAAAATAAGGTACATGTTCAAGGTGTTTCCTACCTCAAGTCTTCGTTTGATCAATGCATCAAGGTCCCACGTGGCTCCTTATGCACAAGCTCACACGTACCACCTATGGTACCACATAACATGTGAAACACATCACTAAAGATGCAATAAAGGAGGTCCAAGACCCTCCATGAATATTAAAGTCAAACTCAAAAGTCAATATAAACTGGCCCAGTCGATTAATCGATTTCCAAAATCGATTAATCGAAATTCAATATCGATTAATCGAGATTCCCATTCGATTAATCGAATCCCAATTCGATTAATCGAAATTCTCTGCTCTATCCAGTCGATTCCCAATTCGAGTAATCGAATTTCCAAAATTGATTAATCGATCCCAAATTGATTAATCGAAATTATAAATCGATTAATTGAAGTCTCATTTCGATTAGTTGATTTCATCAAGCTAAATTCTTTTCTCCACTGTAGTCCACTGTAGGTTCCCAGTCGATTAATCGATTCTCAATTCGATTAATCAAAATCCAAAGTCGATTAATCGAAACTAAATTCGATTAATCGAGATCAGGGTCCTCTGACTTTTCAACTTCTTGGCCAATTTCGATTAATCGAAATTGTCAGATTCAGCCCCCTTCTGGCTGCTCTTCTCAATCTCTTTCCTTACTTTTTCCTCCATTTTTCTAAGCTTTTACCCTACATTTTATACCATTTCTAACTACAATTTAACCCTTTAATCCATGCATTTAAACTATAAAAATCTTACCTTCAATCAATCTCAAATTGATTTCAAATCGAGTGGTTGGAAAGGCTAGGGTTCCAATTTTAGCTTGAACGGATTCTCCGCGTCGACTCGGTCTCTTTAATGCTAGAATCCCCCTTCCAATCACTCACAATAACTCTTGTTCAATCTCTTTACTCCTCTCTCTCTCTTCTTTACTCCTCTCTCAACAACCAAAATACAGATTTTAGGGTTATTAAACCCTTTTATCTCTTTCCTCACTTGTGTGTTGAGCACATACACCGCGATAGGTGTATGCGACTTCACATTCACATCACACACCACGCAGTCAGTCAAACTATCACATCTCATCCATTCATCACACTCTATGCTAACCATTGAACTCCTAATTAGTCAAACCTGTGACCAATCGGGCATGGATCTCGAGGTCACTATTTAACGTGATTTTTTGGGATATTACACATTGACTCATAAACGTACCTCATTGTTGGTTTCTCATCACCATCTATCAACCTTAACACTTGTACTAATGGGGTAGTGACGGCGATCTGGTGGTCAACATCTGCCCAAAAGGACTGTAGATCAGGTCGGCAACTTTATTGCAAGTAGGTCTCTTTGCTCGTGAGAGTTCTAACTCATATTTTCTCCATTATTCAGAAGAGACCATGCTTTTCAGCTCACACCTATATCTAACCAAGCTCTGTAGGGCTAAAAATTATGTCGCAAATCGTGTAATTGCAGGCCGGATCAGCTCGTTCTTGGTGAAATTTCTCATCAAATTCACCAACTTGTCACTGTTGTATAGGTAGGAAGTAATCGCTCTTCCCTTCTGAATAATTGCTTGTGTTTTACTTCTCTTTTCCAAATCTTCAAGAATGAGGTCCACGCAATGAGTGGCACACAGAGTCTAATACAAGTGACGTCTCTTCAACATTAACTGACGACCTGCAGCTTTATAATTGGCGGCATTGTCTGTTCCACCTGCACAACCCGGTGCTTTCCAACATCTTCAACTACTTTATCCATTAGTTGAAAAAGGTAATCAGCTGTCTTCGCGTGTTTTGAAGTATCAACTGATTTTAGAAATATTATCCCGGCATCGCTGTAGACTAAAAAGTTGATCAAACTCTTCTTTGTGGGACCTGTCCATCCATCGCACATAATTGTGCAACCTCTCTCATCCCATACTTCGTGGAAGCTGTCCACGTAAGTTCCTATCTCTGTGTACTCATCATCTAGTAGGGGCCCGGATACCTCGTATGCAGAAGGTTTTTTGACTCCTGGACCAACTTCTGCACTTGTATCAATCATACTTTTGAAGTACGGTGACTCTACAACTTGACTCGGAGTGTGATTGTATATCACGAACTTTGCAATCGATTTTCCAAACCTCTTTCCCCATTTTTTCAGTGAAATTGTGATCAATTTACTTTGCTTTGCACTTTCTGTTCGATGCATGAAAGGATCTATAAGACCTATAATACGACCTGTAGTAGATGGCCTGGTGTCCCTCACTGATGTTGACCCACGCAATCCGGCAGTGTCATGAATATCCTCTTCATCATCATCAATAACATGTAGCCTATGACTAGATCGACCATCAGCAGTAGGCATTGATGGGCCCCTCAAGCTGGATTGAAATCGATAATCAGCTTCTTCTTGATCTCGTCGTTGTCGTGCTTCTCTAGTACTCTCCCTCATGACTCTCACTATCACAACATCCTCATCTTCATCTTCATTATCCCCACGTTTAGGTGCAGAAAACTCTAGATCTACCCTCCTTATTTTGTCATATATTTTTCTATCATGATCGGCTTCTGCCTTTTTCTTTCCCTTAGTCGCCTGTAAACTGGCTTTGACTTCTTCTCTTACCTCTCTGGGTACATTGGGGCACCCTTTTGTCTCTCCCTTTATGTGAGCTAAATGCTCCTTCAATCGTGTGATACCTCCTCCCAATAATTTTTTCCTACAAAGTTTACATTCTATTCGGAGTCTCACAATCTATTGTTGTGCCGTATTGCCAGACTGAATCTGATGATCGTACCATGTTTATATCTTTCACCTGTATTAATGATCAAACAATTAGACTAAATTAAAACATTTAGATAACACTTAAAAATAAATTTTATTTGATATGTATCGTCCGATATGTATTGGTTTTGGACTTTGGCGGTATGATACATAGGCATTGTATGATTGTATCGTACCCCCAGCAAGCCAAGCTTGCTGCGGCAACCTCAAGGGGTTGCCGCGGCAAGACACTTTGTTGAGTGGCTTGCCGCGGCAACCTTCAGCAACAATGTGCTAGGCTGTGTTGTTGTGCATTCGGACCTTGGGTCCATGTGAGGTCCAGATGGATCTATCTATGGGTCTTGACCATTTTTTGTCAACTAAAACACGGTCTTAATCTGGCCCTTAATAGAAAGCTATTTATTTTATCCTAGATTGGTGCCATATGGTGCACTTAGACAACTTTGGTGAAATAGGACTGCAGGATGCTTGAACGTACATCGACGACGATAATCGTAAGACTTGACACACACAGGTAGGGAATCTGTGTTGGTATTTTATAATGGTATAAGCATGTCACTTAGTTTTTCATAGAAGCTTTGATGACTATGCATGTACGCATTGATAAGCATAGTAGAAGTAAAATCTGATTTGTTATTCGAACTGATGAACCTGATTAGCTATGAAATAAATAGACTTGATTAGTCATTAAGCTGATGAGAAATAAAATATGAATATATATCATCAATGAGCATCAAGAGCATTTAGTAGCTTGACCTTAGTAAGAAAGAAATTCTTTTACTAGTTTATGAGCATAAATCAGTTTTGTAAATCAATGCTATTATATATTTATAGTAGTTTAGTACACATCGCATCATAAAACCATACAGGCAAATGCATATTCTTGATCATTCTACGTGATTCAGTACTCAGATGTTGCCAATTTCAATATTCTTGATACGTTATTGCTCTAGTTTAAATCAAGTGATCCCGCTAACTCGGGAGCTTGAGATTCTCGAAGCAAGTGATCCCGCTAACTCGGGAGCTTGACAAGTGATCCCGCTAACTTGGGAGCTTGAAGTATTCTGGTCCAAGTGATCCCGCTAACTCGGGAGCTTGACAAGTGATCCCGCTAACTCGGGAGCTTGACTTTGTTGTTCTCCGGATATCGCCTGCTTGTATCTTTGAGTTCAGTTGTTTTCTCATAATTGATACATCATAAATTCAGCATATCAGCATGTTATTCATATTCTTATTTTATATATGCTTCTCTATGAAAAAGTGATAAACTTTCAATATAGAATAACAATGTGATATTCTCTACTGAGCTTTGATGATAGCTCATTCCCCGACTTAAATGTCTTAGCTGCAGAGCCTGACCCAGAGCACGTTGCTGATCCCACCTACGTACTTGACGAGGAAGAAGGGGAAGACGACGACGATGAAGATGAGAAAGACGATTTCCCTGAAGAGTTCTTCCCAAAATAGGTTTGTAGCTTTGGAATGTGAGAAAAATGGTAGAGAGAGAAAAAGGAAAGATAAATATTGGGCATGTATAAAGGATATAATAGTTTCAGACATATTTGGATGTATAGGTTTTCTTTCTACTGTTTAGATGACGGGTGGCCGTCATCGGTGGAAAGCTATACATTAGGTCACTTGTTTATATTGTTGGTAGTTTGTTATCTATCAGTTTATTGTCATATTATCTATCTGTCAGAGTTAAAACACATTGCTTTCGCAATTGCGTCACTTCAAGTTAAAGAAGTAACCCCTTGATGAAAGGATCATGTCAGGTGATCCGATGGCACGACCTTTCCCAGTTCAGAGACGGAGAAACGTCGGCCTATCACAGGTGGTATCAGAGCTTCAGACGTTAAGTCATTTGGAGACTGAACTCTGACATATATATATGGTAAAATGTCTGATAGTTGATTCGTAGGAAATTAGGATAGGTGGTCTAATTAAGTTCTTCTCTAATCAAAATAGGTAGAGATGCCTCCCCGTCGTGGAAGAGGTAGAGATAGACCATTGTTGCCCCATCGTACTGGGCCGAATACTATTACAGTCGTCGGGTACGAGCATGACATTGCTTCGGGGAGTGGTGAGAATGTCCATCTGGCTGAAAGTCGAACGACGATGGGGAATGTTGCAGAGCATACTCCGCCAGAGCAAACTCCGCAAGAGCAAACTCCGCCAGGTGTAAATACTCCACCGATGGGAAGTGCTCCTGGTGTTGAACAAAATACGGGACACAATCCGCAGTTGATAGAAACTATGGTCAACACTATGGCCATGCTTGCTGTTCGACGTCTCGAAGGTTTTGCGAAATTTATCCGACTTTGACCACCGAGTTTCCATGGTCAACATGACCCGATAGAAGCAGAGAAGTGGTTAACACAAATTGAGAAAGTACTGCAAAGAGTCACACGCACCGAGGAAGAAAAAGTAAGTTGGGCGGCGTACAAACTGGAGAGTGATGTAGAGCCATGGTGGCAGTCTGTCGAAAGAACAAGGATGCCCGGAGTACCATGGACATGGGCAGAGTTCTCCGAGGCATTTAATGAAAAATATTTCCCAGTGCCCGAGAGATATAAACTCGAAGTACAGTTTGCAACCTTGGTCCAAGGTCAGATGACGGTTCGAGAATATGAGGCAGAATTCACACGTCTCTCTTGTTTTGCACCTTTGTTGGTCGCCACCGAGTTGATGAAAACCCAAAAGTTCGAGCAAGGTTTGAAACCCCTGATCAAAGAACGCATTTCTTTGTTTCAGGCAACGACTTATGCCAATGTGATGAAATTAGCCCTAATAGCGGAAACCGATGTGGATACCATGTTCAAAAGGAGAGAAGAAAAATAGAAAGCCAGAAAAGCTCCATCTCAGTCCTATAGTACCGATCAAATTAGCAAGGGACCGCGATTTCAAGGACAAGCAGCATTTCCACCAGCTGCAGGAGCTTATGCACGACCATATGGTTCATCGACATTTCCATTACCACCACGGATTCCACGTGTTCATAATCAATCCTTTTCACCAGCGGCTAGAAGTACATCTGGGTTTTCTCAAGCACGGCCGATAGGTTCTTGCACGGGATCTTATACGGCCTCATCAGTTGCCTCAAAAAGAGATTTGTGAGAAATGCGGAAAGGCACACAAAACCGATGAGTGCCTTTCGATGTGGCAAAATGGGACATCGGATTAGAGAATGCTCGAAAACGGTAGGAATAACAACAAAGGCAGGACCAGTGTTACGATCGGCACGGCCTACGATACAAGGCCGAGCTTATGCTGTCACTACAAAAGATGCGAGGACTAGCCATGATATCATTCAAGGTATGGTTGTCCATTAATGTTTACATTAAAATTTATAATTAATCATCATTTTAGATAGAGAAGGTGCATCTAGTAAAATATAAACACTATATTATACATTGATATATTATTATTTTAATAATTGAGTAAGTAAAAAGTACTTTAGTTAACATGAGTCTGTATGCTTTAGGTATCTTACAATTATATCCAAAAGATACTTATCTGTGTTATGACGCACAAGTCTTGATAGATCCCGGATCTACACATTCGTTTGTCACACCCCAGTTTGCTAAAAAGTTAAAGAAGTTAGGAGGTATTCCAGAACCTCTCGACTTTATTCCCGATGTTACACTTCCGACTGGACAATCCCTCACGACTGATAAAGTATACCGATCGATTATCATTTCAATCAAGGATTACTGGGGATATGAAGCAGTAGCTGATTTGATCTTGTTACTGATGCAAGGATACGACGTGATCCTTGGCATGGATTGGTTGTTCACTCACCATGCGAACGTTGACTGTCGCAAGAAGATTGTCTTTTTTCATCCCCAAAAGAAGATATCAGCTAAATTTTATGGTGTACCGTCAACTAATCTTTCGTTGATATCTGCAATTCGAGCACGGAAATTACTTGATGAAGGTGCTCAAGGGTATATTGCTTTCATACAAAGTGATGAACAAAAAGTGAATAAAATGTCACTTTCTGATGTACCAATCGTTTGTGAATTTCCTGATGTGTTTCCTGATGAGCTGCCAGGACTACCACCTGATAGGGAAGTAGAATTTTCTATTGGATTAGCTCAAAGTACCGATCCAGTATCGAAAGCACCATACAGAATGGCACCGACAGAGTTGAAAGAGCTCAAGGAGCAATTACAAGAGCTTCTTGACAAAAGCTTTATCAGACCGAGTGTGTCTCCGTGGGGCGCACCGGTGTTATTTGTTAAAAAGAAGGACGGTTCAATGCGTCTTTGCATTGATTATCGCCAACTCAATAAACTGACGATCAAGAATTGATATCCGCTTCCTCGAATCGACGATCTCTTTGATCAGTTACAAGGAGCGCGGTTCTTTTCAAAAATTGACCTACGATCGGGTTATCATCAAATGAAGGTGAAAGGTAAAGATATTTCGAAGACACCTTTCCGAACACGCTACGATCACTACGAGTTTCTCGTCATGCCCTTCGGATTGACCAATGCACCTGCTGTATTTATGGACTTGATGAATTGAGTCTTCAAACCTTATCTCGATCAGTGTATCGTAGTATTCATCGACGATATACTCATTTATTCAAAGACAGAGATAAAGCATGAGGATCATCTACGTCTGGCATTACAAACATTGAGAGATTCGTAGTTATATGCTAAATTCAGTAAATGCGACTTCTGGTTGAATCAAGTTAGTTTTCTAGGTCATATTATTTCTGAAGCAGGTATTATCGTCGATCCTGCAAAGATTGAAGCTGTAGTACAGTGGAAGGAGCCACAGATAGTAACCGAGATTCAAAGTTTTCTAGGTCTTGCAAGCTACTACCAACGTTTTGTGGAAGGATTTTCACGACTTGCTGGACCACTCACGTAGCTCACTTGAAAGAATATTAAATTCGAATGGACTGAAGCATGTGAATAGGGTTTCTAAGAATTAAAAAGGAGACTCACTTTCGCACCTGTTCTAGCATTACCATCCGGTAGTGGTGGTTTGGTTGTCTTCAGTGATGCCTCATACAGTGGGTTAGGGTGTGTGTTAAATCAATGGGAACGTGTAATTGCATATGGTTCTCGTCAGTTGAAAGACCACGAGAAGAACTATCCCACTCATGACCTAGAACTAGTAGCAGTTATTTTCGCATTGAAAATCTGGAGACACTATCTGTACAGTGAAACCTTCGAGAATTTTACCGATCACAAGAGTCTTAAATATCTCTTCACTCAGAAAGAGTTAAATTTGAGACAAAGAAGGTGGATGGAATTCTTGAAAGACTATGACTGTTCTATTCAGTACCACCTCAGTAAAGCCAACGTTGTAGCTGATGCGCTTAGTCGCAAATCCTCCGCTCAGCTATCTCATCTTGTGACACGACTACAAAGATGGAAACTACTCAATGATATTGTATCATCGAGTGTCACTCTACGAGCAACGTCAACTGGAGGTTTACTTGCTACAATAATGATCCGAGCTCCACTATTCGATAGGATCAGAGAGCTCCAGATGTTAGATGCAGAGCTTATTTCCATCCAATAGGGGGTACAAAGTGGGCTACATCCAGAATTCTCAATAAAGGACAATGGGTCGGTATTATTTCGAGGACGAGTAGACATACCTGATGATCATGCCTTACGTCAAGAAATCCTCAAAGAAGCTCACAAGTCAACATATGTTATTTACCCTGGTAGTACCAAGATGTACCAGGATCTAAAACAGACATTTTGGTGGAACAGGTTAAAACGCGATGTAGCAGAATATGTTGCAAAGTGTTTGACCTGTCAACAAGTCAAGGTCGAGCACAAACATCCTGCTGGTTTGCTACAGCCATTGCCTATTCCAAAGTAGAAATGGGAAAATATTTCCATGGATTTCATTCTCGGTTTGCCCCGTACTCTGAAGGGTTACAATGCCATTTGGGTGATTATTGACCGTCTCACCAAATCGGCGCATTTCTTACCCTATAGTACGCGATATACAACGTCGAAATTGGCTGAAATCTATTTGAGGGAGATTGTACGATTACATGGGATACCTGTAAGCATCATGTCAAATCGCTATCCTTTATACACTTCCAGATTTTGACAAAGTTTTCAAGAAGGTATGGGTTCCAAGTTAGACTTCAGTACTGCATTTCATCCTTAGACTAACGGGTAGACGGAGAGGGTAAATCAAGTAATTGAAGATATGTTAAGGGCTTGTATGCTAGATTTTCAAGGATCATGGGATAAACACTTACCCTTGATCGAATTCGCATACAATAATAACTTCCAGTCAAGCATCGGTATGGCACCGTTCGAAGCATTGTATGGACGCCAATGTAAATCTCCGATTAACTGGGAAGAAGCTGGAGAGCGGTTAATTTTAGGCCTTGACTTGATAGAAAGCACCAATGCAGTTGTGCACGTTATTCAGGAATGATTGAAGAGTGCTCAGAGTCGACAAAAGAGTTACGCCGATCTCAAGAGAACAAGTGTTGATTTTCAGGTAATACCCTAGACTAATACGTCCTTTTGTAAATTCATTAGATTTATATGGTCATTCATTCAGATTGAATGGTATACAGATTGGAGAACACGTCTTTATCAAAATCTCTCCAACAAAAGGCGTGATGCGATTTGAGAAATGAGGCAAGTTGAGTCCTCGTTACGTTGGACCATTTCCTGTATTAGGCAGAGTAGGAGAAGTAGTGTATCGACTCGCGTTACCTCCGCACCTAGCAAGTATTCATGACGTATCTCACGTATCGATGCTGAGGAATTACGTTAATGATCCAATGCATGTGTTGGATTATCAACCGTTGGATATTCAAGAAGATTTAACAATGACTGAATGTAATATCCCAAAAAATTGAGCGTTTAACTTTGACCTCGGGATCCGTACCCGATTGGTCGTAGGGTTGACCAAGTGATGGTCAAACAATGAACTCATGGAGTGATGAGCTGACATAGTACAAATGTGACCTAAGCGTGATGTATAGTGTGAGTTAGTGGTCACGTACACCTATCTCTGGTGTATGTGTTTATCACACAAGCAGGAGAAAGGATATAAGGGTTTTAATAACCCTAGAAACCCTTTTGTCTTGGTTGGTGAAGGAATTAAGAAGAGAGAGAGAGAGGGAGTAGAGAGGAGTTATGGAAGCTAGATGTTAATGCAAATCAAGAGGAAGAGTTAGCATTGATTACCGGATTCAACGCGTTAAGATCGTTGAAGCAAAAGCTGGAACCCTAACCACCAAACCCAACAAATCAATCCTTTAAGGGATTTATTGAGGTGAGTTTTAATTGAAGTTAATGCATAGATTGTAAATGATTAAATTCAGTCAAGTAGGGTTAAAAGAATAGATTAAAAGCTTAGAAAAGGAAAGGGAAAAGATTTGGAAGAACAACCCGAAAGGGGGCTGAATCTGGCCAAATCGATTAATTGAAATTGAGGTTCGATTAATTGATTTTGGCCAAGAAGTTGAAAAGTCAAGGATGCCCGATTTCGATTAATCGAATTGGATTTTGTTTAATCGATTTGGAAGGTCGATTAATCGATTTAGAAATCGACTAATCGACTGGGTACCTCCAGTGGCTAGAGAAACAAGATCAGGGGAAATCGACTAATCGAGTTGGGAAATCGATTAATCGATTTCAAAATTTCGACCACTCGATTTGAGAATCGACCTTATTATGTTAGAGACTTCGATTAATCGATTTGGGATCGATTAATCGAATTTGAATCTCGATTAATCGATTTTGGGAATCGATTAATCGATTTGGGTTTCGATTAATCAATTTTGGGAATCGATTAATCATTTGTGTTTTGATTAATCGATTTTGGGAATCGATTAATTGACTTTGGCAGTTTTACTTAACTTTTTAGTTTTACTTTGAGATTCATGGAGGGTCTAGAATCGTCTTCATTACATCTTTAGTGATGTATTGCATGTGTTGTGATGTACCATAGGTGGTACGTGTGAAAGCGAGCACAAGGAGCTGCGTGGGACTTTGATGCTTGGACCTTCAGAGAATTGAGGTAGGGAACACCTTGAACATGTACTTTAATTGCAAGAGCATGTATATAGTGATATAGAAATCAAATTGAAAATATTTTATCTATGTAAATTTTTGTGAAAAAGGGTGCGTGTGTGACACCAAGAATGTGATAAAGGCATCTGTGTGATGCGAGTAACTAAGATTAAGTAATCTAAAATGAATGAGACATCCCCAGGGGATGAGAAAGTAATAAAGGCATCAGTGTGATGCGAGTACGTTATATATATATATACATATATGATTGAATAATTACTGTTGAGGCCTAACTGATATAAGATAGCACTTTACACGGTGAACAACTATATGTAAAGCACATGTTATTTTTATTATTTGAGGTTTGTTTAGAATACCCCACCGACGTGGCGGGATAACCACGACTGATGCGGCAGGATATTCGTGACCGGTACAGCGGCCAATCCGTACACCAGTGCGGAGGTCTATCCGTACACAGTAAGCACATCCCAAGGATGTTGAGTTGAGATTTAACCCCGCCGCCTAGTGAGAAAGGGGCTTGGGTAGTATTTCCAGGGAATATATTTTTACAACTGTCTATTTAGACGACGATGGTGGGTATTCCATCGGGGCTCGATGCTATATTGCTCGGGGATTACTTAAGTTGAATATTTAAGTTTTGCTTTAGGCCTGTTCAGTGTCTCATTCATGATAAATCAATTAGTAAAGTAAGACATGCAAAGTATCAGTAAACTTGAATGCAAATCATCAACTTTTAAACTATTTTTCTAGCAAATGCATAGACTCATCATGCTTAGAATATCATGGAATATATGTGAGATTTTAATTTATATGTTCATTGTGATTGTTCCCTATTGAGCTAGGATGTAGCTCACCCTTTTAGACTATACGTCGCAGGTCCTTTGTTAGCAGTAGCTGAGGCTTCGGGAGATGTAGATCCGAGTGATTTGGATTACGTGCCTGGAGACGAGTTGGAGCCTCCTCCCGAGGACTTCTTCTAGAAGACTCTGCTATGTACTTTGACAGAGAGTAGTTTTTGAGAGCAGATTGTGCGGCTTGGTATGTCAAGCCTTTGTTTTTGATAAACAATGTAATTAAATTGAATTATTCTTTTGGCAAACCATCTGGGGTGATCTGTTTATCACCGATGGTTCGGGTCGGTTCTCTGCTCATGCAGTGGCATGAAAGTAGAACTGTCTTTTGAATGTGCCAGTTGGGCATATTAACTTTTTCCGCTTTATGCAATTATTTGCTTTATCTCTTTATTATTGCTTGTTATACCAATGTTCCGTGCATAGCTTTGGGGCACGGTCTAGAGGATCATGCTGATGGCATGGGTTTCGGGGTGCCAAAATCTGGGCTGTCACAGTTGGTATCAAAGCATTTTCTTTTAGAAATTCTGACAATCATTCTTTTGTCAGAGCATAGGGATTTTTGCTAATGAAAACTTTATTTTTTCGTGCATACCGTTATGTCTTCTAGAGGAAGGGGCCGACCCAGGGGCGGCCACAGTAGGAGCTTGCATAGTAGAGATGATTTTATCTCAGACGCGAATAGAGAGCCTATAGGAGATGGAGGGGCTTCTGGCAGTGGTGGCCAAGGGAGCCAAGATCAGGGAGAGAAGCGAGATCGAGATCGTCAGGATCAAGATCAAAGAGAACAGGAAAGAGTTAGAGAAAGGAATGAGGATAGAGAGGAGCGTCAGAGGATGATGCACACCATGGAGACCATGGTGGCTGCTATGGCCCAACAGGCAGCATCCTTGGCAGCTCATACTGCCCACGTGTAGCATCAGCCACCGACACCTCTAGTGGCTCTAACACAGCCAGTATCTTCTGCTTTTATCGAGTTTAGGAGGATGAGGCCTCCTAGCTTTTCAGGATAGGCAGACACTATGGCAGCCGAGAACTGGTTAAGTGAGATGGAGAAGGTGTTTAGTGTGCTCACTTGTACAGAGGACGATAGCGTCCGTTGGGTAGCCTACATGTTAGACGGGGAGGCTGGGCCTTGGTGGAAGTCCGTTTCTAGGACTAGGGCTCAGGAGACCCCAGACATGCCTTGGACATGGGACGAGTTCGTCGAGGAATTCAACAAGCAGTATTTCCCGGAGGTGGTGAGAAACCAGATGGAAGTTCAATTTTTATAGTTAGTACAAGGGAAGATGACTGTGAGAGAACACAGAGTGGAGTTCATGCGACTCGCTCTCTTTGCGCTCGACTACGTCATCATAGAGATGATGAAAGCAAAGAGGTTTCAGCAAGGTTTGAAGTCAGACGTGAGGGGAGGAGTAGCACCATTCCAACTGAGGACCTATGGTGAGGTCATGAGCAATGCATTCATAGTGGAGGAAGAAAATAATAATAAATACTGCTAGAGAGAGCAGCAAGGAAGGTGGAATACAGACCAGAGCAGAACGAAGAATTATGAACCGGTGAACAACAAGCCAAGATTCATACCAAACAAATAGAAACCACCATTCCAGGGAGGTTATGGGAGACCGGCGCAGCAGAGCAGCCACCAGAGATTTCCATTGCTCGCGTCGGGGAGACCAATACGCTACGGGAGCCCTGCTATTACTACCGGAGCTACAGTTACTCAAGGGTTCTCGCGAGCAGCTTCTTCCACACCTCGTGAGACTTGTGCCAAGTGTGGCAAGTCTCATAGGACAGCTGACTATAGATAGGGAACTCGGGGCTGTTTTAGATGTGGCAAGGTGGGCCACTTGATCAAGGAGTGCCCTGAGATGAACAAAGGGAAGACGACTTCAGCTCCTATTCCACGACCGATACAAGCAAGGAAGCCAATGGTCCAAGGGAGAGCCTACGCAGTCACAGCTCAAGAGGCTCAAAATATAAACGATGTAATTCAAGGTGAGCTTTCTTTTAAATAAAGAATTTCAATTCTTAAAAATTTTAGATAGAGAAGGTGCATCCATATAGAAAAATATAAGAGAACTTGCATGTAATAAATCCTAGTGTGATGATAAACATTATATATATGTGTATGTATGATTAGGTACATTACAAATTTATAAGAAGGGAAGCGACGTGACATACGAAGCTCGAGTGTTGATAGACCCGGGGTCTACCCACTCATTTGTTACCCCTAGCTTCACAAAAAGGATGAAAGTTAACCCAAAAGAGTTAGACTTTGTGTTAATCGTGACCATTCCTACTGGGAAATCGGTTGATACCGAAAAGGGTTGCAACTCCGTGATCGTGAGGGTCATGGATGGAGACGTCTTTGAGCTACCGGCGAACCTAATTCTGTTTGACATGCAAGGATTCGACGTGATCCTTGGCATCGATTGGTTATCGACTCATTGTGCGATGGTAGATTGTAAGAACAAGGTCGTCATCTTCAGACTAAACACGAGGAGATCATTTAGATTTCGAGGAGAGAGGTCGGCACACATGTCACTTATCTCGGCAGTCAGGGCCAAGCGCTTGATCAGAAAGGGGTGCAGTGGATACTTGGCGTTCTTGAAGGAAGATAAGGAGGAGAAGAATGTTATCTCCGAAATAGCCGTAGTGTGAGACTTCGCCAATGTATTTCCGGAGGAGTTACTTGGATTACCTCCAGAGAGAGAAGTAGAATTCGCCATCGACTTAGCACCAGGAACGGAGCTTGTTTCTAAAGCACCATACAAAATGGCTCCTGTTGAGTTGAAGGAATTGAAAGAGCAGTTGCAAGAGTTAATGGACAAGGGGTTTGTTAGACCGAGTGTGTCTCCATGGGGAGCACCGGTCTTGTTTGTAAAGAAGAAGGATGGGTCAATGCGTCTGTGCATTGACTATCGACAATTGAACAAACTTACTATTAAGAATCGATACCCTTTGCCTAGGATAGATGACCTGTTTGATCATCTTCAAGGAGCAAGGTACTTTTCCAAGATCGATCTGAGATCTGGATACCGTTAGTTGAGAGTCAAGGCAGAGGATATTCAAAAGACTGCATTCAGGACTCGATACGGACACTATGAGTTCCTAGTGATGCCGTTTGGGTTAACAAATGCCCCAACGTCATTCATGGATATGATGAATAGGGTGTTTAAACCACATCTAGACTCTTGTATCATAGTGTTTGTTGATGACATCCTGATCTATTCAAAATCAGAAGAAGAGCATGAGAAGCATTTGAGAATAGCCCTACAGACTCTACGTGAACACCAGTTATACGCCAAGCTCAGCAAATGTGAGTTTTGGTTAGAAGAAGCTAGCTTTTTAGGACATGTCATCTCAAAGCTTGGTGTCACTGTAGATCCAGCAAAGATCAAAGTAGTAGTGAATTGGGAGCAACCAAAGACCGTGACCGACATCCGTAGTTTCCTTAGATTAGCAGGTTACTATCGGCGCTTTGTAGAGGGTTTTTCAAAGATATCAGGACCACTCACGAGACTCACACGGAAAGATGCAAGGTTCGAATGGAGTGAGGCATGCGAGAAGAGTTTTCAAGAACTCAAGAAGAGACTCACTTCAACTCCAGTATTGGCGATTCCTTTAGAGAGTGGAGGGTTCGCAGTATACAGTGATGCTTCGTATACTGGTTTGGGCTGTGTGCTTATTCAACACAAAAAGGTGTTAGCATATGAATCGAGACAGTTGAAAGAGCACGAAAAGAATTATCCGACACATAATCTAGAATTAACAGTGGTCATTTTTGCGCTGAAGATTTGGAGACATTATTTGTACGGTGAGACTTTTGAGATTTTTACTGACCACAAGAGCCTCAGATATCTGTTTACACAGAAGGAACTAAATATGAGGCAGCGCAGATGGATGGAGTTCCTCAAGGACTATGGTATTCTATACAACTGATTACCATCCGAGCAAGGCTAATGTAGTAGTGCGCCTTGAGTTGGAAGAGTTCAGCTCAGTTGGCTAGTCTAATTTTGGGTATGCACCGATGGAAGTTATTTGAAGATCTGGCACTATATGATGTGAACATCGAGTCGCAAGCTACAGGAGCCTTTTTGGCTAACATCTCAGTGAGACCGATAATATTTGAGCATATCCATGAACCACAGATGAAAGACCCGGCACTAACAAAGATTCGTCAAGATGTAACTGAAGGCATTACATTTGAGTTTTCGATCAAGGAGGATGGTTCCTTATTGTTCAAGGGCCGCCTCTATATTCCGGACAATACCGATTTACGGCAAACAATTCTTGATGAATCTCACAAGTCAAGCTATGCTATCCACTCGGGAAGCACGAAGATGTATCAAGATCTGAAAAAGAATTACTGGTGGAGAGGCTTGAAGCAAGATGTGATAGCGTACGTGTCGCGGTGTTTGACGTGTCAGCAAGTCAAGATTGATCATAGACACCCTGCAGGGTTATTGCATCCTCTACCTATACCGGAATGGAAGTGTGAATCGATCTCTATGGACTTCATCGTTAGACTACCGCGTACTGCAAAGAAGTATAATGCCATTTGGGTAGTAGTCAATCAATTGACCAAGTCAGCGCACTTCTTGCCTTACAACACGATGTACACGATGGGAAGACTGGCAGAGCTGTATATGAAGGAGATTGTCCGTTTGCATGGGATTTCGAGTAGCATTGTTTCAGACCATGACCCATTGTATACATCAAAGTTTTGGAAGAAATTTTAAGAAGGAATGGGAACGCGACTAGATTTGATCTGACATTCCATCCATGCAAACCGAGACGGTGAGAGGGTCAATCAGATCATTGAGGACATGCTTAGGGCATGTCTATTAGAATTGCAAGGATCGTGGTATCAGCAGCTACCCTTGATTGAGTTCGCATATAACAACAGCTTTCAGATGAGCATTGGGATGGCACCATATGAAGCACTTTATGGACGATGATGTAGATCGCCCATCAATTGGGAGGAAATGGGTAAAAAATTTGTTTTAGGACCCAAGGTACTTGAAGATAATGCCACCTATGTTTGTATGATAAGGGCAAAACTCAAAACGGCTCAGAGCAGACAGAAAAGCTACGCTGATATCAAGCGGACAAGTATAGACTTCAAGGTGGGTAAACATGTGTTCGTGAAAGTGTCACCTATGAAAGTGGTGATGAGATTTGGAAAGAGAGGGAAGTTAAGTCCCTGCTATCTTGGACCATTTGAGGTTCTAGGTCGAGTAGGGGAAGTTGCTTACCACATTGGATTGCCACAGTTATTTGATTAGGTACACAATGTGTTCCATGTATCTATGCTCAGGAAGTACCTTAACGACCCTGATCATGTGTTGAGCGGTCAATCATTTGAGATGCATGAGGACATGATATGATCGAAGAGCCGACGGAGATTTTGGATCGAAAAGAACAAGTGTTGCGGAAAAAAGTGATTCCATTAGTACTTATTCGATGGAAGTATCATCCGGCCGAAGAAGCTACGTGGGAACGAGAGGCCGACATGAAAGAACAGTATCCGAGCTTGTTTGCGACAGCTTGAGAGTCAAAATTGTATCACCGCAAGCATGGTTGTGGATTTAAATTATATGTTGTAATTCAATGTCGACCTTTTGATCAATTCATTCAAGAGAAACAATTTTATCCACATAGCGTTCCTAATGTAATGTTAAATGCCATGATGACGTGTTTCGCAGAACCAATGACCAACTGGTCATGCTTTATCAAGGAACCAAAGGAGACAGAAAAATTTTAAAATCTGAAGAATCTGATCAAAATTGATTAATCAATTTCATATCGATTAATTGATTTGGGAATTCGATTAATCAATTTTGCTCGATTAGTCGACTGGCATGCGCCAGTGAATAGAAATTTAATAAGGATTAAGGAAATGAAAGAAGAGAAATTTAGATTAATCGATTTGGGTTTCGATTAATCGATTTTAGATTTCGATTAATCGATCTGGAGATTCGATTAATCGAGTAACTTAAGAATTGCAAAAAAACTTGAAGAATTTTACGATATCGATTAATCGATTTGGGATTTCGATTAATCGATTTGGAGATTTCGATTAATCGAGTCACTTGAAAATTTTAGGAAAAATTTGAAGGACTTCACGATTTCGATTAATTGAAGCGAAATTTGATTAATCAACTGGCTCATGCTAGTGAGCTCGAAAGGTTAAAAATTTAAATGACCACAATTTCGATTAATCGAAATGGTTTTGATTAATCGAAATAGTTTTGATTAATCGATGTTGAGTCTCGATTAATCGATTTGGAGAATCGATTAATCGATTTCGCGTGGCTGAGTCTAATTTTGAAACTCGATTAATCAATTTTGGAAATCGATTAATCGAATCGGGGCCTATATATATATATATAAATCGAGGGGGATTTCTCCCCATTCGAAATCAAATTGATTTTTGGTTTTTGCGTGCCTTGCAATTTTCTTCTTCGAGAAACTTGGAGACCTAGGGTTTTCACGATTTGGGTTCGAGATTGGATTAAAACCACCTACATTCGAATCAAAAACCTAAGGTAAAACCCTAGTTTTCTTTCTTCTTTCTATTTCAAGCTATAAAAACCCTAGTTTTTACAATATTGTCACAAAATGCCGCCTAAAATACGTTTGTCTTCGAAGAAGGCAACGTCTAAACTCCCGATTCGGCGTAAGAACGCCGCACCGCCACCACCTACCCCATCACCGGTGAGGACTCCATCACCGTCGGCATCGGATACCACATCCGGTTCGACAAGCTTGTCTTCACGAGAGTCTTCACCAATGCCACCACCGCCCCATAATGTACTCCAACCAAACGAATGGTGGGCGGCGAAGAGCTTCGAAATTGAGTATATCATTGACGTAGAGTTGTTCACTAACCCTGATGTATTGAGCGAGATCCAATGGGCTCGAAACTACTTGGTAAAGGCCGGCCTCGACAACCTTTTAAAACCACTACGCAGATCCTACTACCCTAGATTGGTCCGCTTGTTTTACCAAGAGTTGACGGAGGGGCCTACCGACGACATAGTCACGACCACCATTGAGGGTCGCGACTATACCTTCACTCGTCGCCACATCCACGAGGTCCTCGAATGCTACTTAGACTTCGGGCCTAAGACCACCCTCTTCCCACCCTTTGTGGAAGAGGTGAAATTTGAAGAAATAATGACCCGTATGACCAAAGGGAAAAAGGGGTCGGGATCGTCCATTTGGAGGGTTGATCTCCCACATTACATGTGGATGCTTGATTCCATAATCAAGTGCAACCTCTACCCGATGCGTCACGACACCGAGTGGGTGGAAAAAGTGCAGCAGGCACTCTATGCGGCCTTCTATGGCCATTGGTTTGATGCTACGATGATCATCCTAGAGGGGATGGTCTACATAAAGGGGAAGTTGATGAAGGGCAATTTGAGGCCCAAAGAAAAGATGCCATATGCTCGCCTCATTTCGAGCATGCTAGAGTGTTACTCAGACACTCCTGAGTACGCTATCTCGCCCCACGAGGAGAGGGCTACAGATCGCGTCAAGCAATTCTCCATTGCTTCATGGAGTCATAGCTACAACTTACTCAAGCGGACCATACCAGCTCAGGGTCCAGATGCAGCAGCACCAATAGCACCACACCACTCCCACCGCCACACCAGGACCCACCTGTGAGGGATGCACACCCAGTTGAGCCACCAGCGGAGGGGGCACCCTCCCACACCACTGCCTCACCTACACCGCCAGCGCAGTCTGCGGCAGCCACATCGACTTCTTCATACCGCCGACGAGTGGCTCTCTCGACGCCCACGATAGAAGATGTGTTGGCCCGAATGGAGGCCAACAACGAGAGGATGAATCGGCGGATGGACTTTTTGATGTACCACACTCTACGATACATCTATCCGTTGGATTACCAACAGCGCCTCGTGCAGGAGGAGGCGTGGACTGCGAGTCGGACAGCTTTTTACACGGGTACCGTTTTCCACGCGAGTACCTCTGCGGCCGATGCATCTGGCTCGGCACCTCAGCAGACTGAGCAGCCTGCTATGACGACCCAGCCACTACCTGAGCCGCCAGTTCCGTCAGAGCTGCCCGCCCCTGCATAAGATCAGCCAGGAGAGGGGACGGCGTGAGCGTCTGACGATGCTTTCATTTTGTGATCACTTTTTGGATATTTTAGTACTGTTGTATTTAAACTTCCCAATTGTAATTATTGACAATAGTTAAAGAAACTTGTAAATGTTGAAAATTTTGATAATAAAATACAAATCAATTTTTTATGGATGTACTTGCATTATTTTTGTTTCTCGCACTGTGTGATGTGTAACTCGTTTTCGTAAGTGGGTACGTGACACCGCTGTGTGTGGGGTACCACACCAGAGCACCTTTGGGTTATTTTCAAGGATAAAAATTCCCAAGGTGGGGAGAATGTAATATCTCAAAAAATTAAGCGTTTAACTTTAACCTCGGGATCCGTGCCCGATTGGTCGTAGGGTTGACCAAGTGATGGTCAAACAATGAACTGATGGAGTGATGAGCTGACATAGTACAAATATAACCTAAGTGTGATGTATAGTGTGAGTTAGTGGTCATGTACACCTATCTCTGGTGTATGTGTTTAACACGCAAGCAAGAGAAAGGATATAAGGGTTTTAATAACCCTAGAAACCCTTTTATCTTGGTTGGTGAAGAAATTAAGAAGAGAGAGAGAGAGGGAGTAGAGAGGAGTTATGGAAGCTAGATGTTAATGCAAATCAAGAGGAGGAGTTAGCATTGATTGCCAGATTCAACACGTTAGGATCGTTGAAGCAAAAGCTGGAACCCTAACCACCAAACCCAACAAATCAATCCTTTAAGGGATTTATTGAGGTGAGTTTTAATTAAAGTTAATGCATAGATTGTAGATGATTAAATTCAGTCAAGTAGGGTTAAAAGGATAGATTAAAGGCTTACAAAAGGAAAGGGAAAAGATTTGGAAGAACAGCCCGAAAGGGAGCTGAATCGGGCCAAATCGATTAGCTAATTTATATGTTCATTGTGACTGTTCCCTATTGAGCTAGGATGTAGCTCACCCTTTTAGACTATACGTCGCAGGTCCTTTGTTAGCAGCAGCTGAGGCTTCGGGAGACGTAGATCCGGGTGATTCGGATTACGTGCCTGGAGACGAGTTGAAGCCTCCTCCCGAGGACTTCTTCTAGGAGACTCTGCTGTGTACTTTGACAAAGACTAGTTTTTGAGAGCAGATTGTACGGCTTGGTATGTCAAACCTTTGTTTTTGATAAATAATGTAATTAAATTGAATTATTCTTTTGGCGAACCATCTGGGGTGATCTGTTTATCACCGATGGTTCGGGTCGGTTCTCTGTTCATGCAGTGGCATGAAAGTAGAATTGTCTTTTGAATGTGCCAGTTGGGCATATTAACTTTTTCTGCTTTATACAATTATTTGCTTTATCTCTTTATTATTGCTTGTTATACCAATATTCCGTGCATAGCTTTGGGGCACGCGATGCGGAGGATCGTCTTGATGTACGGGTTTGAGTCTTAGAAATACGAAACATCTGCCGAAGAACCAGGTCAAATTCTAGATCGAAGAGATCAAATGTTGAGAATAAAACGAATTCCACTCGTTTTGGTACAATGTTAGAATCGTGGGTCGCATGAGGCTACCTGGGAGCGCGAAGCTGATATTCGTGTTTAGTACCCTCGATTATTTACATATGGTACGTACTTAAAATCCACTTACACTACACTATAATTACACTTAGTTAAATAAATTCAATTTGCTTCTTTATAATGTTATTTTAAATATATTGTTAATACACCCTGCACCAATAGACAAGAAATTATATCCAATAGAATATATTAATTAAGTCTTATAGACCTTGATAAAAAAAAACATATATATATATATATATATATATATAATAACTTGAAATAACATGATTTTACTTAGCATTATACAATTCTGATATAAAATAATTATAAAAATTAAAATTTTGAGAATATTCAAGATAAATTGAATAATAAATAATACAAAATGCAAACATTGTGAAATAGTGACACTTAAGCAAGGACATATCCCAACTTGTTGCTACATGTCCCAATCTAACAATACAAGGCCATCTATGGGCCAATATTATATTTTTCATTAAAATAAAAAAATATTGTAAAATAGATCAAATTCCATTGAAATAAAAAGTTTTAGCATAGCAATATACATCAAAAATATCAATAAATATTTTTTTATAAACCCAATAGCTATTAAGAACCTCTAGGTACAAAGAGATTTTACACCACAAATAAGGAACCTCGAAATCCGGGCCAGCAAGATCTGGACCACCTTGCTGCGGCAAGGAATAGTGCTGACCGCGACAAGTAACTTGCCGCGGCAAGCCTTTAGTGTTGCCATGGCAACTCTGTTGGATTTTGTGGGTCCGAAACCCATTTCAAACTATATTTAGTTGGTTTTTTTCTGTTATAGTGTGCACCTCCCGGTTTCTTCAACCTCCCAAGCTCTTGTATACATGCATGCACTCCTTCAAATCAAGCCTACAACTGTTGCATGCCACTGATCTACTCTAGGAAACCCTCTATTTCCTGTTATTGTCTTCATTTCAGGCAGATTCTTGGTTCTTTGTGAGGTAAAAACATCAGAACTCTAGCTTCCATTTGTTCTTTTCTTGTCTTTTTGATTTTTTAAACTGCCTCCTAAAAAAATTGGAGTTTCTAAACCTCCAAAGGCCTCGGCTCGAGCAAAGGGCAAGGGCCCTGCTCCTTCACATGAATCGATTGACCCACCCGTTAAGCACGAACAGCCCGTCCCATGGTGGGCTGCGAAGGCGATGGAACCCGAGTGGATCATTGATGATCGACTCTTAACCCCAAACGATCAGACCGCTTGGTCTATTAAATTTATGGAACAGGCACAACTAGGCGCCTTATATCAACCATTTCACACTCAATTTTATCCCCGTTTAATCTGTCTATTCTACTAAAATCTTAAAGTCTCCCCAACTGTCGGACAGCTGGAGACCGAAATAGATAATCGGAAATTTTATTTCAATTTACAGCACATAGCCCAAGCTATAGACTGTAGTCCTACTTTTGATGTGACTTCCTGACTGCAAATGCCTAGACAGCGGGATGTGAAGTTCCATCACATCATCACTAAGATGACTGATGGACAGACCGCTTTTGATCACAACCTTTCAGTCCATCATAGCCAACTATCACAGAAAATGTGGTTTTTGGATTGTGTTTTTCGATGCAACTTGTATCCCATGCAGCATGAGAGAGAGCGCCGAGATGCTTTCTTACAAGCTCTCTTTGCCGTTCATGAAAACCGATGGGTCAATACCCCAAAGGTAGTCTGAGAAGGCATTAAATATGCCAACCTTCATCTACAAAGCAACTTCTCAAATCCCATGCCATCCTGCCCCTACCCTCATTTAATTTTTCGCATGTTAGGAGGGCACTCGGATAGTGTCAATCTAGTTCCATACTAGATTCCAGTGGGTGAAGAGGTCCACACCGATAATATGCGGGTCTTGAGCCTAGCCATATGGAGAAATATATGTTAAAGATCATCTCAAGCGGTGAGCAACCGCCAAGCCAAACAAGTTCGTCGTCCTCCACAACCCCAACAAGAAATACCTTCCGTCCCAACCCAAGAGATCCCCATTCCCTCTCAACCACAAACCCAAACCAAGTCGATTCCTTCGACACAAGGGACTTATACAAACGCTGATCTTGTCCAACTCATGCGTGAAAACCATGAGCAAACCCTCATTCAATTCGATAATTTATATCGAAACCATTACATGCTCCATCAACGTATAGATTATATTGAAGAAGCAACTAACATCATGATGGAGCATACTTTCCAAACTGCTGCAAACCCTTACATTGGGCGGGCACGCAACTATGTCTCCTAATGCACTCGCAATGCCGCGTTATTGGTCCCGAAGTTCCATCAAGACTTCCAACAACAAGAAGCTGGTCCTTCCTCAACGGGCCAACAACAACCAAGCCCCCAGCCTGGTAAATTATAACCCCACAAACTTGTTGTTTAAATTGAGTTTATCTCAATTGTTTATTTATGATAAATTGAAAATTTGATACAACATGTCAATGATTTATGAATAAGGAGTGTTGTTGTTCATGATATGGCAATTCTCTTTGGTGTATGTAAATTTTAAAGTGCGGTTCTATTGATTCGTTTAAATTTTGTCTTGATTGATGATAAATGATTGTGGTGGTTTTGATGTTTGAGGTCCTACATGTTTTGTTTAAATTAATATTTTTCATTAAAAGATTTATAATCCTAGTCATGTGCCACATGTAGTAGGACTAAAATCATTGATGAGTGCTGTTAGTGCTAATGTTGCAATTCTACCTGTTAAATATAGATTTTGGATTTTGGTTCCATCTGGTTGATTTTAATCTTGTTCTTGTATTAAAAAGTTTGTTAGTAAGCACCACATGTTGTGTGAGCTTTACAACATTTATGTTCATGATTTCGGCATTCATTTGCTACTCATACTGTCTCGATTTATTTTCGAGGACGAAAATTCCTAAAATAGGGGAGAATATAACGATCCCCAGATTTAGCACTGTAGTGATGAGAGTCCTGTCAGGTTATATGCAAGTTTTCACCACGACACCCTAAGGACCTCACTATGTTAGCCTTTAAATCTGTGCAAAATGTGAAGCCCTAAAATTTGACTGCAAGCTAGACACAGGCATATTAAAATAAAATTTAAAGAATTATTTTATCAGCAATAATGTTCCTATACACAGGTAATGCTGTATATATTTTCTACTCAAGCCAAAATCTTTGGGCTTTATTTGCCTATACAAGACCAAAAATCATGTGAATGTTGCATGGTAGCCAGCCCAAAATTTAGCCTAAACTAAACAACGGGCATATAACATTAACTAGTCTTAAAATAACCAAGAGTGGGGGAGAGGGCTATTGTATAACCTTTTTGTTGGATTCCCTACTTGGTTTATCTGTAAAATATACAAGAGTTTTCTTGTTTTGTTTTATATGCTTCGTTTTCTATAATACACTCCCTATGTATTAGTGACCTACATGGTAGTTTAAGTAAAAGCAGCTTGTAAGCTACTTGCATGGCTTATTGCTTACACGACTCAATTGAGTCATAGTATATGCGCATGCATGCAAGGTAGAGTAACCACTATAAGACTTTCACCAAGGAACCTGCATCTGTTTGCCTTCAAAATTGGATGGAATTATAGCTATCCAATCTTGAAAAATAAAACCTTAGAATCTGACCAGCATATCAGAAATTATAGGGAGGCATTGCTGTTATGCTCCCGATGTTCAAGATTACGGTCACGTAATTCGGTTCTCATTTGTCAAACCAGTCGAACCAGTAAAAGATACTACCCAGTCAGCATGAAAGTACTCTCATAAACACAAGAAGGTAAGCGATTCGTTCTTGTGCAATAGAGTGATTATAAGATGAAATAATACAGTGTTAACCTCAGCATAAAGAATAGGAAGCAGCTTGCTGCACTCCAGATCTTCATTAAAGATCTGTGGATGGATGGAATAATATATATATATATATATATATCTAAATACAAAGTTTATACAAATATATATATATATATATATATATATATATATATATATAAATTTATATATATAGATGAAGATGAAGATATATATATATATATATATATATATATATAAATATATAGATAATAATATAGTTATATAAAAGAGCAAGGGGGGGGGGGGGGGTATAACAGCAACCAAAGATAGAGAAGAAGCTCACCTAAAACCCCAGCAAGCCAAGCTTGCCGCGGCAACCTCAAGGGGTTGCCGTGGCAAGACACTCTGTTGAGTGGCTTGCCGCGATAACCTCATAGGGTTGCCGCGGCAAGGTGTTGAGCTGTGTTGTTGTGCATTCGGACCTTGGGTCCATGTGAGGTCCAGATGGATCTATCTATGGGTCTTGGCCATTTTTTGTCAACTAAAACACGGTCTTAATCTGGCCCTTAATAGAAAGCTATTTATTTTATCCTAGATTGGTGCCATATGGTGCACTGAGACAACTTTGGTGAAATAGGACTGCAGGATGCTGGAACGTACATTGATGACGATAATCGTAAGACTTGACGCACACAGGTAGGGAATCTGTGTTGGTATTTTATAATGGTATAAGCATGTCACTTAGTTTTTCATAGAAGCTTTGATGACTATGCATGTACGCACTGATAAGCATAGTAGAAGTAAAATCTGATTTGTTATTGGAACTGATGAACCTGATTAGCTATGAAATAAATAGACTTGATTAGTCATTAAGCTGATGAGAAACAAAATATGAATATATATCATCAATGAGCATTAAGAGCATCTAGTAGCTTGACCTTAGTAAGAAAGAAATTCTTTTACTAGTTTATGAGCATAAATCAGTTTTGTAAATTAATGCTATTATATATTTATAGTAGTTTAGTACACATCGCATCATAAAACCATACATGCAAATGCATATTCTTGGTCATTCTACGTGATTCAATACTCAGATGTTGTCAATTTCAATGTTCTTGATACGTTATTGCTCTAGTTTAAATCAAGTGATCCCGCTAACTCGGGAGCTTGAGATTCTCGAAGCAAGTGATCCCGCTAACTCGGGAGCTTGACTTTGTTGTTCTTCGGATATCGCTTGCTTATGTCTTTGAGTTCAGTTGTTTTCTCATAATTGATACATCATAAATTCAGCATATCAGCATGTTATTCATATTCTTATTTTATATATGCTTCTCTATGAAAAAGTGATAAACTTTCAATATAGAATAACAATGTGATATTCTCTACTGAGCTTTGATGATAGCTCATTCCCCGACTTAAATGTCTTAGCTGCAGAGCTTGACCCAGAGCGCGTTGCTGATCCCACCTACGTGCCTGACGAGGAAGAAGGGGAAGACGACGACGACGAAGATGAGGAAGACGATTTCCCTGAAGAGTTCTTCCCAAAATAGGTTTGTAGCTTAGGAATGTGAGAAAAAGGGTAGAGAGAGAGAGAAAAAGGAAAGATAAATATTGGGCATGTATAAAAGATATAATAGTTTCAGACATATTTGGATGTATAGGTTTTCCTTCCACTGTTTAGATGATGGGTGGTCGTCATCGGTGGAAAGCTATACATCAGGTCACTTGTTTATATTGTTGGTAGTTTGCTATCTATCAGTTTATTGCCATATTATCTATCTGTCAGAGTTAAAACACATTGCTTCCACAATTGCGTCACTTTAAGTTAAAGAAGTAGCCCCTTGATGAAAGGATCATGTCAGGTGATCCGATGGCGCGGCCTTTCCCAGTTCAGAGACGGGAAAATGTCGGGCTGTCACAATAATTTTAAAATTAAATTTCTAAAATAAGATTTTATTGATGATGATCTTTCAACCTAGTAAAAACTAGGATTTCTAATCCTACATAACAACAAGACTTTAGAAAGCGAGTTACTACTTGCACATGAGAACTCAACATTCTCCATGGTTGTAAACACCCAATTTTTATATGCAAAATGGAGCAAGTATCGGATCCCTTTTAGAAAGTATAGATTTTAGGAAATTTTATTTTTTTTGTCCTTTAATTGAAGCTCTAATACTAAGGGCAATATACAATTTGTGTGTGTTATGCTGGAGAACCATCTTCGGAGTGTTTTACTAAAGAAATGGGGCAATTTTTTGGAAATATATTTTTCAGTGTTTTGTTTATGTAGCAGAGCTGCTCCATTCATGTTGTTGGGTAATGATCATATGAGAGAGCTATTTTGCTTTTACTGTTATGTTTGTGATCATAACAGTAAATTGGTACACAAGTATGCAATAGTTGCTAACAAGCACCTTTTGTATGCCCTTTTTTTACTTGGGTGGGATGATCAAACACTTGTTTGGACTCGGATTAGCCTAGGAATTTGACACCACCTCTGGTAAAACACAAACACCATTGTCATTTTGAATAAAGTGTGTTAAATATTACAGTTGGATAAAAATAAATGGGGTGAAACTGCTGTATATTTTAAAGAGTTTTAAATAATGTTCTTTCTTGATTTATTTTAAGATACATGTTTTCTTTTTGTAAAGAGTTTTAAATAACTTTCTTTCTTGATTTATTTCAAGATACACTTTTCTTGTGGTAAAAATAAGTGTGACAATTTTTAAAAAAAATTTCTCTCTGAAAAGATGTCTTAACGACTAGTATTTTTTTCTATGAAAAGATGCTTTAACGAATAGTTTTGTAAAAAGGGTTTTAACGGTTTTCTTTTCTTATGAAAAGATGTTTTATCATTTATCTTTATCTGAAAAGACACAAGTGAAATCGATTTATCTTTTTATGTTATGTGAAAAAATACAAACTTGAAATCTTTTCACCGTAATATGAAAAGACACAATGGTTCGGAATTTTCTCTATAAATAGAGATAAGATCTCCGTTAGAAAGATACAAGAAAATAAAAATTTCTTTCTTTCTTTTTTAGGCATATTACGCAGAGTTCAGAATTCTCTTTTGTGAGTGCAAATATAAAAAGAATTAAAGAGGACTGGGCTTAGTGGTATCCCAAGAACGTGTTTGCTATTCTCCTCTTTTACTATCGCGGTTTGAGGCAAATAACGTTTAGAGAAAGCATTTATCTTAATGTGCCTCTAAGTTCTACCCTTGATTTTATCTCTTTTATTTTTACTTCCATCTTCCAATAATTTTTTCAACAATTCTAAACGTTATTTAGCGACATGGAAGCATCTATGTCGTCAATCAAAGTGATGAATCAAAATTTCGTACGATTGAAATAATTTGGTGGAACGAACTTTACCCATTGGCTGCAAAAATTTTTGTTCTTTTTCACCACCTTGAATGTTACATATATTTTAGACAAGGATCTTGCTGACTTGTTGTCTGTAAAATCAGACAACACTTCGGAGGTCATTACTGCGTAAAAGAAATATAAAGATGATGATTATATATGTAAGGGTCATATATTGAATGCGCTCACTGATTCTATTTATGATATCTACATTAGCGTGCCCACTGCAAAAGAAATCTAGTATGCACTTGATGAGAAATATAAAGTAGAAGAATCTATAAATCGTACTTTCTTTATTAGCAATTTATTTAATTTTAAGATGAAAAATGATAAGTCTATTATTGTGCAAGTGTACAATTTACAACTTGTCATTAATCATCTTAGTTCTATTGGGATTAAACTTCCTGAGGAATTTCAAGATACGCTATAATTTCTAAATTACCGCCTTCTTGGAATGATTATAAAAAGAAGATAAATCATTGACAAGAGAATGAATCTTTGTCGATGACTCAACTTTTATGTCATCTACGAATTGAGAAAGAATCAAGACTTCGATATTCTAAAGATGATAAAGGAGTTGATCTCAAGGCAAATTTGGTTGGGAACATTAAATCAAATGATTCCAAACCAAATAAGAATTTGAAGCTAAATAAGAATAAAAACCAGTTAAAGAGGAAACCTAATGGCAATCAAAATGACCAGGACAAATCCAAGAAAAGATCTGGAGTTCGTTATATTTATGATAAATCTGGTCATTTTTCTAGAGATTGTCGCTTTCGCAAAAAGCAAGAAGCATTATCTCAAGCGAATCTCACTGAAGAGAAGATCATAGTCATGATCAGTGAAGCCAACTTTGTGACGAAAGATGAAAGATGGTGGTTTGATACCAGTACTACAATTCACATCTCCAATGACCACAACATGTTCAAAACATACACACCTATGAATGATGGTGCAATACAACTTGGTACTCATGTTATAACAAAGGTTCTTGGAATTGACATAGTGGATCTCAAGTTCACTTCAGGCAAAGAAGTCACTCTTACTAAGGTTCATTATGTACCTGATAGGTGTACAAATCTTGTATCAGGTGACATCTTGAATAAAAGTGGCATGAAGATGGTTTATGAGTCCGATAAGTTAATCTTATCAAAGAATGGGATGTTTCTGGGCAAGGGTTACTCTTGTAATGGGATGATCAAACTTATCATTATGAATAAAATTTTTAGTTCTGCTTATATCGTTGATTCTTTTAATTTGTGACATGGTAGATTAGGACATCTAAATTCTAGTTCTATGAAGAGTATGATAACTTTAAATTTAATTCCTAAATGTGTTACTTCTGTCATGGATAAATGTGAAATTTGTGCACAAGAGAAGATTGCTCGGAAACCTTTTCCAAGTGTGGAAAGGAGTTCTGAAAAATAAGGCCTCATCCATTTCGATGTATGTGACTTAAAAAATACTGAACTCATGGGGATAAGAAATATTTTATTACCTTCATTGATGATTTTTCTAAGTTTACATACATATATTTATTGAGATCAAAGGATGAAACACTTGACAAATTTAAGATTTATAAAACAGAGGTTAAGAATCAATTGAAAGCTTCAATTAAGGTCTTACTGTAATATCCCAAAAATTTCGCGTTAAACAGTGACCTCGGGATTCATTCCTGACTGGTCATAGGTTTGACCAAATGGGAGTTCAATAGTTGACATAGGGTGTAATAAATGAATGAGATGTAAGAATTTAAGTGAATGTATGGAGAGTGAGATAAATCTGGAGTCACATACACCTATTCTGGTGTATGTGCTCAATACACAAGTTAGAAGGGAGATAAAAAGGGTTAATAACCCTAAAATCAATTGTTTTGGTTGTTGAAGGAGAGTAAAGAAGAGAGAGAGAGAGAGAGGAGTAAATAGAGGAGTTATTGCAGCGGATTGGAAGGGGGGGATTCGAGCATTTAAGGCCGGATTCAAAGCGAGTGATTTCGTTAGAGCCAAAAGCTGGAACCCTAGCCTTTCCAACCATTAGATCTAATCAATTTGAGATTGATTGAAGGTAAAATCCTTGTAAATTCAATGCATAAGTTATATGAGTAAATTGTGGTTAATAATGGTTAAATTATAGGATAAAGGCTTCGAAAAAAATGAAGGAAAAAGAGTAGGAAAAGATTAGGAAGAACAGCCAAAATGGGGCTGAATCTGGCCAATTCGATTAATCAAAATTGAGATTTGATTAATCGATTTTCGCCAAGAAGTTGAAAAGTCAAAGAACTCGAATTCGATTAATCGAACTGTGTTTCGATTAATCGACTTTGATTTTCGATTAATCGATTTTGGTGTCGATTAATCGACTGAGAACCTCTAGTGGATGGAGGAAAAAGACCTGGGGAAATCGACTAATCGAAATGGGATTTCGATTAATCGATTTCGAATTTCGATTAATCGATTTGGGATCGATTAATCGATTTTGGGAATTCGATTACTCGAATTGAGAATCGAATGGATAAAGTAGAGAATTTTGATTTATCGAATTGGGATTCGATTAATCGAATGCGAATCTCGATTAATCGATTTTGAGAATCAATTAATCGACTTTGAATTTCGATTAATCGATTTTGGGAATCGATTAATCGAATCATATTCGATTAATCGACTTCGGAGTTCGATTAATCGACTGTGCCAGTTTTTGTTGACTTTTGAGTTTGACTTTAAGATTCTTGGAGGGTCTTGGACCTTCTTTGTTACATCTTTAGTGATGCATTGCATATGTTATGTTGTACCATAGGTGGTACGTGTGATCAAGAGCACAAGGAGCCACGTGGGACCTTGATGCATGATTTAGCGGAGACTTGAGGTAGGGAACACCTTGAACATGTACTTTAAATTGCAAGAGCATGTATGTAGTGATATAAATTCAAATTGACAACTGTTTATTCTTAAAGTTTTGTGAAAAGGGTGTGTGTGTGACATCTATAGGAGTAATCATAATGAGCAATCCCCAAGGGATGAGGAAGTAAAGTAATAAGAGCATCAGGTGTGATGCAACTGAATGGATACATCCCAGGGATGTATCCAAGATTGAATAATGTCTGATAAGGCCTAACTGATATAAGATACCACACTTACACAGTGAATAACTATATGTAAAGCACATGATATTTTTGTTATTTGAGGTTTGATAGGATACCCCACCTACGTGGCGGGATACCCATGACTGACGCGGCAGGATATCCGTGACCGATACGGCGGCGAAACCGTAAGCCAGTGCGGAGGCTTATCCGTACACAGTAAGCACACCCCAGGGGTGTTGAATTGAGATAAGTTGAAACCCCGCCACCGATCTACAGGGGAAAGGGGCTTGGGTACTAATGGAATTCCCAGGGAATACGTTTAAAACTGTCTATATAGATGACGATGAAGGGTATCTCATCGGAGCTCGATGCTATATTACTCGGGGATTACTTAAGTTAAAAAGTTAAGTTTTGCTTTAAGCCTATTCAGTGTCATTCATGATTAATTAAAAGACATGTGTAAACTACCAGTAAAATGTGATTCTTTTCAACTGTTTTCTCAGTAACTGCATAGACACATCATGCATAAGCATATCATGGAATATATGTGAGTTTTAACTTATATGTTCACTGTGTTTTGTTCCCTATTGAGCTAGGATGTAGCTCACCCTTTAGACTATACGTCGCAGGTCCATTGGTAGCAGCTATTGACACTTCAGGGGACATTGACCCTGGTGAGTCAGACCCAGCACCTGGTGAAGAGTTAGAGCCGCCTCCAGAGGACTTCTTTTAGAGGACTCTGCTGTGCACTTTGAGGGTTTTGTTTTGAGAGATTATCGGTACGGCTTGGTATGTCAAGTCTTGATTTTTGTTTAAATCATGTAATTAAGTATTGAGATATTCTTTTGGGCGAACCATCAGTGATAATTAGCTATCATCGATGGTTCGGATCGGTTCTACAATTCATGCAGGGGCATGATGGTAGAACTGTCTTTTGACATGTGATGATGGTATTATTTCCACAGTTATTGTTGTCATTTCAGTTCATTATTGTTGCTTGATATACCAAAGTTTCGTGCATAGCTAAGGGGCACGGTCAAGATGATCGTGTCGTTGGCACGGGTTTCGGGGTGCCGAAATCCGGGCTGTCACACTTACGGAGCAATAGAGGTCGAGAATATTTATCACAATACTTTGATAAGTTTTGTGAATCTCATGGTATTATCTTTCAAGTTACCGCCCCTTATACACCTCAGCAAAGCGGAATTACAGAAAGGAAGAATCGTATTCTTGTCGATATGATAATTATTATGTTGTTAAATTCTGATTTACCGAAGAATAGGGGGGGTGAATCTTTACTTACATCTTGTTATATATTGAATAGAGTACCTTAAAAAAATCAGAATATAACCCTAGATGAACTTTCGTTCAATCATAAACCTCACTTAGGATACTTTAAAGTTTGGGGGTGTCTTGCTTATGTGAGAATTTCCGACATTAAGAGACCTAAGTTAGGGGCTAAACCTGTGAAATGCATATTTATTGGTTATGCATAACATAGCAAATCATGTAGGTTTTGAAATTTAGAAAATAATGTCATTATTGAAATTAGAGCTGTGGAATTTTTTTAGAATATACTCTATTTCGATCGCCATAAATCAAATCAAGATTTGAGTATCTCTAGTTCTTCTAATAATGATATTGTTTCTTCTAGCAATGATATTATTACTTCCAACAATGATATTGTTGTGAGTAATAATCCTATTTTTGAATCCATAGAACTTGAAAGGAGTAAAAGAACGAGACATCATACCACTTTTGGACTTGACTTTTATGTTTTTCTCGTAGAGAGAAATAGAAATAATATTAAGAGGGAATATTGTATTTTTAATGTTGAGGGCGACCTTACAACCCTTAAGGGTGCATTATCATCAATTGATTCATTTTTTTGAAAGAAGTCATCGATGATGAAATGAACTCAATCTTATCTAGTAACACTTGGGTGTTAGTCGACTTACCCCCTTGCATTATATTGACTCTCCTATTGTTCTAGAAGGATATAGTGATGCCAATTGGAATACAGATAGTGAAGAATCAAAGTCTACAACTGATTGGATTTTCACTATAGCAAGTGGAGCTATTTCTTAGGGATCTAAGAAGCAAACATGCATAATTCATACCACTATGGAAGCTGAGTTTATTTGTGACAGCCCGAATTTTAGCACCCTGAAACCCGTGCCATTAGTATGATCCTCCAGACCGTGCCCCAAAACTATGCAGAGAACATTGGTATAACAAGCACAATTCAATAAATAAGCAAATAATCTCATAAAACGAAAAAAAGTTAATATGCCCAACTAGCATACGCAAAAAGGCAGTTCTACTTTCATGCCACTGCATGAAAAGAGAACCGACCCGAACCATCGGTGATAAACGGATCACCCCAGACGGTTCGCCAAAAGAATAATTTAGTTTAATTATATATTTTAAAAGAAAAGGCTTGACATACCAAGCCGTACAAATCTGCTCTCAAAAACTACTCTGTCAAAGTACACAACAGAGTCTCCTAGAAGAAGTCCTCGGGTGGAGGCTCCAACTCGTCTCCAGAAGCGTAATCCGAATCACCCGGATCTACGCCCCCCAAAGCCTCAGCTGCTACTATCAAAGGACCTGCGACGTATAGTCTAAAGGGTGAGCTACATCCTAGCTCAATAGGGAACAAACACAATGAACATATAAGTTAAAACTCACATATATTCCATGATACTCTAAGCATGATGTGTCTATACTTTTGCTAGAAAAATAGTTTAAATCTGATGAATTGAATTCAAGTTTACTGGTAGTTAGCATATCTTACTTTACTGTTGATTTATCATGAATGACACTGAACAGGCCTAAAGTAAAAACTTAAATCTTCAACTTAAGTAATCCCCGAGCAATATAGCATCGAGCCTCGATGAGATACCCTTTATCATCATCTAATTAGACAGTTGTAAAAATATATTCCCTGGGAATACGACCCAAGCCCCTTTCTCACTAGGTGGCGGGATTAAATATCACACAACATCCCTAGGATGTACTTACGGTTACAGATAAACCTTCATACTGGTGCATGGATTCGCCACCGTACCGGTCACGGATATCCTGTCGCGTCAGTCGTGGGTATCCCGCCACGTCGGTGGGGTATCCTATTAAACCTCAAATAAAAAAAATAACATGTGCTTTACATATAGTTGTTCACTGTGTAAGTGTGCTATCTTATATCAGTTAGGCCTCAACAGTAATTATTCAATCCTATGTATATATCCCTGGGATGTATACATACCCGCATCACACCTGATGCCTTTATTACTTTCTCATCCCCTGGGGATGTCTCAATCTCATTAGATTACTTGTTCTGAATTACTTGCATCACACTGATGCCTTTTTCACATTCTTGGTGTCACACACGCACCCATTTTCACAAAGTTTTTCATGGTTAAAACAACTTTAAATTTGATGATTATATCACTACATACATGCTCTTGAAAATAAAGTACATGTTCAAGGTCTTCCCTACCTCAATTCTCTGATGGTCCAAGCATCAAGGTCTTACGCGGCTCCTTGTGCTCGCTTTCACACGTACCACCTATGGTACATTACAACACATGCAATACATCACTAAAGATGTAATGAAGAAGGTCCTGGACCCTCAATGAATCTCAAAGAAAACTTAGAAAATTAAGCAAAACTATCAAAGTCGATTAATTGATTCCCAAAATTGATTAATCGAAACCCAAATCGATTAATCGATTCTCAAAATCGATTAATCGAGATTCAAATTCGACTAATCGATCTCAAATTGATTAATCGAGGTCTCTAACATAATAAGGTCGATTCTCAAATCGAGTGATCAAAAGTCTGAAATCGATTAGTCGATCCCAAATCGATTAATCGAAAACCAAAATCGATTAATTGATTTCCCAACTCAATTAGTCGATTTCCTCAGGTCTCATTTCTCCAGCCACTGGAGGTACCCAGTCGATTAGTCGATTTCCAAATCGACTAATCGAAATCCAAATCGATTAATCGAAATCCAATTCGATTAATCAAAATCGGGCTCACTTGACTTTTCAACTTCCAGACCAAAATTGATTAATCGAATCCCAATTTCGATTAATCGATTTGGTCCGATTCAGCCCCCTTTCTGGCTATTCTTCCAAATCTTTATCTTTTCTTTTCTAAGCCTTGAATCTACTCTTCTAAGCATATTTGACTGAATTAAATCATCATGCATCTACACATTACATTAATTTAAAACTCACCTTCAATCAATCCTCAAACTGATCAAGATCTAGGTTGGAATGGCTAGGGCTCCAACTTTTCGTTTCAATGATCCTAACGCGTTGATTCCAACCTTAAATACTCGAATCCCTTCTTGGCTTGCATTCACTCCTTGCTCAACAACCCTCTTTACTTCTCTCTCTCTCTCTCTCTCTTCTTAATTCTCTTCAACAACCCAAAACAATGAATTTAGGGTCATTCAACCCAAAACAACCCTTATATCCCTCTTGTCTTGGTGCTAAGCACATACACCCATAATAGGTGTATGTGACTCCAGATTTACATTATACTCCACGCACTTACCTCATATTCACATCACATCCGTTCATCACTTCTTAAGTCAAATAGTGAACTCCTTCTTGGTCAAACTTATGACCAATCGGGCACGGATCTCAAGGTCAAAGTTAAACTGTAATTTTTTGAGATGTTCAATTATTACACTTGATGCAACATGTAAAGAAGTAAAATGACTTAAAGATCTATTGGTAGATGTACCTATAGGGGATAAACCTATCACTGCAATTACTAAATACTGCGGTAATGAAGTGATTCTTAAACAAGCAAATCATAAAATGTATAACGGTAAAAATAGATATATAAGTTTGAGACATAACTATGTCAAAAGTTTACTCAAGGGTAGAGTAGTGACTTTAGATTCTGTAAGGCCAAAAGAGAATTTAGCCGATTCTCTTACGAAGGGCCTTGTAAGAGAATACTTATATAAGATGTCTAATGGAATGGGGTTGAGATCTATAAAATAAAAGTCACCTTCAATGGGAAAAATAAATTGAACGAGTGATTATACTGTCACTAGAACGAACTATATGTTCAAAAATAACTCATTCTCATATGTCTACCAAACTAGTATTATTTCTGTGAGAGAGGATGAGATTGATTCTCTGAATGAATCTTAGCCTTATTTTAAGTTGGAGTTGTATACAGGAGCCACTCTGATAGATTTATCTATTTGAGTGTGGAAGATGGGCCGCTTCCTATGGAGCAATAGACTCTCCTAGAGCACTCAAGAAATTGGGGTAAAGCACATGACCATAAATGTGATGGCTTTTTAAGAACACTAAGTTTTATAAATTATAATATGTGTAGTATATTCGGTTTGTTGGATAAGGTCCTTAGTTCAAGACTATAAGTCACTAAACAGCTCGATAAACTTTGATATACTTACACTAAATGAAAGGTCAAATCTTTTAGATACTTTCATTTATGCATTATAATTTTCTTATGCCCAAAAATATTATTTTTTAAAAACTTTTAAAAATAGTGGGGGATTGTTGTATATTTTAAAGAGTCTTAAATAACTTTCCTTATTTATTTATTTCAAGATATATTTTTTCTTTTTGTAAAGAGTTTTAAATAACTTTCTTTCTTGATTTATTTCAAGATACACTTTTCTTGTGGTAAAAATAAGCGTGACAATTTTTAAAGAATTTTTCTCTCCGAAAAGGTGTCTTAACGGCTAGTATCTTTTTCTATGAAAATATGCTTTAACGGATAATTTTATGAAAAGGGTTTTAATGGTTATCTTTTCTTATGAAAAGATGCCTTATAGTTTATCTTTATCTGAAAAGACAACTCTCTGAAAAGACACAAGTGAAATCGATAATCTTTTTACGTTATGTGAAAAGACACAGATCTGAAATCTTTTCACCATAATCTGAAAAGACACAATGGTTCAAAATTTTCTCTATAAATAGGGATAAGATCTCTGTTAGAAAGATACAAGAAAATAAGAATTTATTTCTTTCTTTTTTGGGTATATTACGTAGTGTTCAAAATTCTCTTTTGTCAGTGCAAACACAAAGGGAATTATAGAGGGTTAGGCTTGATTGTATCCCGGGAACGTGTTTGCTATTCTCCTCTTTTGCTATCGCGATTTTAACTGGAAGGAGACTAATAATATTTAGAGAAATCATTTATCTTAATGTATCTCTAAATTCTACCCTTGATTTCATCTCCTTCATTTTTGCTTCCATCTTCCAATCATTTTTCTAGCAGAAACTCAGTTTTCTTTTGCACTATGTCACTTTTGGACTTGTATGGCCTAATGAATGAGGAACCATTGTATGTGTGACTCATAGTTTGGGAGTTATAGCAATGTTGTCCCAAGGAAAAAATTCCAAAACTCGATGACCAAATATAGATAAGAGTATTGTTTGTAACTCATAATATGTTTTACAAATTCAGACTATGTATGATCTAATTGAAGAAGGACGTTGGAGACTTTTTATTAGATATATGTATAGGAATTTTTTGGTATTGTCCTTCTAGAGGTCGTATTACAAAAAAAACCACCGGCTA
Source organism: Chloranthus sessilifolius (assembly GCA_021018995.1). Classification (NCBI taxonomy): domain Eukaryota; kingdom Viridiplantae; phylum Streptophyta; class Magnoliopsida; order Chloranthales; family Chloranthaceae; genus Chloranthus; species Chloranthus sessilifolius. The sequence goes on along the minus strand of CM037584.1, from coordinate 145,996,014 downwards.
CTATGTTCAACCTCGCATGGATTGACAGCTCGTAAAAGTTTGACCAAATCCAAGTTCCCCTCATATACCGATGACTCGATAATGTGTCTATGGTCCGAGCACAAGTAATAAGCTTTTCTGAGATGAACTTAGGAATGATAGGACTCTAAGTTATTTTGGAAAAAATAAAAAATCTGAGCCTGACAGAAATCTGCAAGAATTTGAGTTTTCAAGAGTGAGCTTTTATGGGAAAAATCATAAAACACCTGAACGAGGCCTTAAAGCTTTTAAAGAGGGAAAATTTGAAAAAAGAAAAGAAAAATAAAATATGCCGTTGAAAGAAGTAGCTAAATAAGAATATGAAAATAATTTCTTATTGTCATAACCCCAGATTTTTGGGAACCGTACACGTCATGAACCATGCACGGGTATGTGTGGTTCACAAGGGAACCAAAACTAATAGGTATACACTTTGTGTGTGTGTATGAAACACACTAACTTTCACTAAGTTATATATATGTGAATGAGGGGGGAAAGGGTTTCCCCAATACGTGACCTAATTAACTCGAGATAGAGAGAAGGAAAAGAGAAAGAGAAGAGAGGGAATCAGAAAAGAGAATAGAGACTCGTTGTTCTAGGCCGATAGAAGATTGGAAGAGGGCTAGATGAGGAACCTTGATGAGTTTCTCATCTAGTTAGAACTTGGATCACGTTTACATCAAATACATCGATCGAGGTATGATTTTTAAATACGTATATGGGTGATTAGATAACGTAGGAAGCATTAACTGAAATATTTTTTAGGTTAATTAATGCTAATAAGACTTTAGACGAAGAAGGGAAATAGTCTTCGAACTGATCAACAATTACGTCCATCGTGGCTCGCTCGAGTGGTCTAATTGGCTCGCTCGAGCAAGGACAGGATATAAAACCTGAGAAAAAAAATTTAGTTCTGGGCTCGCCCGAGCGAGACCCAAAACAAATGGGAAGCTCGCTCGAGCGAGGCCTCCAGTAAAGCTTTAGACGGCTCGCTTTAACCACTCGAGCGATCTCAATTTAACCGCTCGAGCGAGGTCAAGTGACCGCTCGAGCGAGGTCTAGTGACCGCTCGAGCGAGGAGTTGTGCTCGCTCGCGCGAGGCACCACATAGATTTTGATAGTTTAGTGTAATACATGGAGGCTATGTGCTCCAATGATTCTAGTGACCTTTATAAACATATTCTAAACACATGAAATATAGGTTGACACAAGATCGTGGCGTGTAAACCTCTACGAGAAAAGTGTACATTGGAATTGCGTTGAGGTAGGGAATATTCTTGAAACATGTGCATTATTTCGTCAACTCATATATGTAGTATATTTCAATTAAATAGGCAAGTATTGCATGATCATTATGAAAAAAGGGTATGTGAGTAAGTTTCAAATGTGATAGTCATGAGGTCCCCAGGGGACGTAAAAATTGTAAAGTGGACATCTAGATGGTACATTGAACCAGTGGCATCCCAGGGATGCAGATGAAAACTAACAGTCAAATGAAAGTGAAGTGATAAGTCCTAATGTAATAAAATTAGCACAATCACAGTGAATAACTATATGTACAGCACGTTCGATATTTTTATTATTTAAGGTTTGACTAGAATACCCCGCCGACGTGGCGGGATACCCACGACTGACTCGACAGGATATCCGTGACCGGTATGGCGGCCAATCCGTATATTCATAGCACATCCCAGGGATGCAAATTTGAGAATAGATCTCGCCACCTACGAGAAAGGGGCTTGGGCTGTATTCCCAGGGAGTACACATAATAACTGTCTAGTTAGACGATGATGGTGGGTATTCCATCGGGGCTCGATGCTATATTGCTCAGGGACTACTTAAGTTAAGATTTAAGTGATTAGGCCAATTTCACAACTAAACTAGAAAGGAGAATAAATAAAACCATGCAAAGTAACAGTTGAAGTCATTATTTTATTCCAGTTATTTCAATTATTTTCCATAAGTGTTATCCGATAATTTATGCTTTTAAAACTGCTGACATATATGTGAAGGTTAATCTATATGTTCATTTTGTTTTCCTACGGAGCTAGGATGTAGCTCACCCCTTAGAATATACGTCGCAAGTCCAGGACTAGCGACAACGAAGACTTCTGGTGACTTTGATCCAGGGGATTCAGATTTCGTGCCCACAGAGGAGTCAGAGCCTCCTCCTGAGGAATTCTTCTAGGAGACCCATTGCATACTTTGAGAGTGAGTTGAGAATATTAGGTACGGCTTGGTATGTCAAACCTCTTTCTTTGAATGTAATTAAATACTGTTATTTTCTTGACAAACTGTCTGGAATGAACTGATATCACCAACGGTTGGGTAAGTTCTTATGCCCATGTATTGGCATGGGACAAGAACTGCCTTTAGAGACCCTATATGAGTACTTGTTAGAGTAGACACATGTGCCTTAATCGTAGTTTTTGGCTTGTGCATACTAATGCTTCGTATAGATTTATAGGGCATGCCCTTGAGGGTCATTCTGATGGCACGGGTTTCGGGGTGCTGATATTTGGGCTGTCACAGTTGGTATCAGAGCCTTTCTTTTTTGTTTTGGCAATCATCTTGTCAGAACATAGGGGCTTCTGCTAACGAAACCGTGGTTTCTCATGCAGACCGTTATGTTTCCTAGAGGAAGAGGCTGACCCAGGGGTGGTCACGATAGGAATCTGTGCAGTAGAGATGGGCGTCTCGCCTTCCAACAGGGTACCATTAGGAAATAGAGAGATTCCCGAGAGTAGTGGCCAAGGAGAAAACCAAAATAAAGCAGAAAATTAGGATCGAGATCAAAGGGAACAAGATAGAGTGAGGGAGAGAAATGAAGAAAGAGAGGAGCGTCAGAGGATGATGCACACAATGGAAACCATGGCAACTGCCATGGCACAGAAAGCAGCATCCTTGGCAGCACATGCAGCCCTAGAACCACATCAGACACCTACGCCTACAGTAGGACCTACACTACCGATGGCTTCAGCATTTACCGAATTCAGGAGGATGAGACCTCCTAGCTTTTCAGGACAGGCAGACACCATGGCAGCTGAAAATTGGCTGGGTGAAATGGAGAAGGTATTTAGTGTACTAACATGCACAGAGAACGAGAGCGTCCGTTGGGCAGCGTATATGCTAGATGGAGAAGCTGGACCTTGGTGGAAATTTGTTTCGCAGACTAGAGCTCAAGAAACTCCAGATATGCCTTAGACTTAGGATGAATTAGTTGAAGAGTTCAATAAATAGTATTTTCCAGAGGTTGTGAGAAATCAGATGGAGACTCAATTCTTGCAACTAATGCAAGGAAGGATGACCGTGAGAGAGTACGGAGTAGAATTAATGAGACTGGCTTGCTTCGCTCCAGACTACGTAATTTCGGATGTGATGAAAGTGAAGAGGTTCCAACAGGGTTTAAGGTCGGACATTCGAGGAGGGGTTGCGTCCTTTCAGCTAAAGACCTACGGAGAGGTCATGAGTAAGGCATTAGTGGTCGAAGAAGAAAACAATAATCGATACCGTCAGAGGGAACAACAGGGAAGAGGAAGCATAGATCCAAGCAGGACTGGGAGTTATGAATCAGTAAATAAGAAGTCGAGGTTCGTAGCACCGAATCAGAGGCAACAGCTCTAGACAAGGTATGGGAGAGCCGCACAACAAACTACTCATCAAAGTTTCCCATTGCTGGCATCGGGGAGACCGATGAGGTATGAAGTCTGCTATTTCCAGCGAATTCTGACTACACATGGTTTTTCAAGAGCTGCTTCTTCAACACCAAGGGAGACGTGTGCCAAGTGTGGTAAGTCTCACTAAACGGCGGATTGCAAGCAAGGAATGCGAGGCTATTTTAAATGTGGCAAGATAGGCCACGTAATTAGAGATTGCCCTGAAGCAATTAAGGAAAAGATGGCCTCAGCTTCCATGCCACGACCTATTCAATCTCGAAAGCCAGTTGTTCAAGGGAGAGCCTACGCAGTTACCGCCCAAGAAGCAGGGAGTGTACACGACGTCATTCAAGGTGAGATTTCTTTTAAATAAAGAATTTCAATTTAATACAATAGAGAATGTGCATTCATTAGAACAGTGTGTAGAACCGTGTTGTACATTAGATAATTCTAAATAAAGTATGTACTATGTATGCATGTGTGTGTGTTATAGGTATGTTACGAGTCTATGAGAAAGGGTGCTATGTAGCACATGACGCATGAGTATTGATAGACCCAGGGTCTACCCACTCCTTCATCACCCCTAGATTTGCAAAGAAAATGAAGATTGTTCCGGAGACACTGGACTTTGTGTTATCAGTGTCTATTCCAACGGGAGAATTAGCGAACACAGAATTAGTCTGCAAATCAGTAGTAGTAAGCGTTCGGGATGACGTTGTCTATGAATTAGACGCGAAATTAATATTGTTGGACATGTAAGGATTCGACGTGATCCTTGGCATGGATTGGCTGTCCCGTCATTGTGCTACAGTAGATTGCAAGAACAAGGTAGTTATTTTCCAACCTAACATGAGAAGATCGTTTCGATTTCGAGGAGAGAGATCAACGTAAGTGCCACTCATCTTTGCAGTCAGAGCAGAACGTTTAATCAAAAAGGGATGCAGCGGCTATCTGACATTTCTAAAGGAAGACAAAGAAGAAAAGAATGTTATCTCTGAGATAGCAGTAGTGAGAGAATTCGAAGACATATTTCCAGAAGAATTGCCAGGATTACCTCCAGAGAGAGAAGTGGAATTCGTTATCGACTTAGCACCAGGAACGGAGCCTGTTTCAAAGGCACCTTACAGGATGGTTCCTGCAGAGTTGAAAGAATAGTTGCAAGAGCTCATAGATAAAGGGTTCATAAGACCAAGCGTGTCTCTGTGGGGAGCACCAATTTTGTTTGTGAAAAAGAAAGATGGGTCGATGCGGTTGTGCATTGACTATCGACAATTGAACAAACTCACTGTGAAGAATCGATACCCGTTGCCAAGAATAGATAACTTGTTTGATCAGTTGCAAGGAGCGAAGTACTTTTCCAAGATCGATCTGAGATCTGGATACCATTAGTTAAGAGTCAAGGCTGAGGACTTCCAGAAGTCGACATTCAGAACACGGTATGGATACTATGAATTTTTGGTGATGCCATTCGGATTGACAAACACACCGACATCGTTTATGGACTTAATGAATCAGGTGTTTAAACCACACCTATACTCTTGCGTTGTCGTGTTTGTTGACGACATCCTGATTTACTCAAAATCGAGGACGGAGCATGAAGAACACTTATGGGTCGCTCTACAAACTTTGCGTGAACACCAATTATACGCCAAGCTCAACAAATGTGAATTCTGGCTAGAAGAGGTGAACTTTTTGGGACATGTCGTCTCAAAGCATGGTGTCACAGTAGATCCTGCTAAGATCGAGGCAGTAGTGAACTAGGAGCAACCAAAGACCATGACAGATGTCCGAAGTTTCCTTGGACTGGCAGGTTATTATCGATGTTTCGTTGAGGGGTTTTCAAAGATATCGGGACCTCTTACGAGGCTTACAAGAAAGGATTCAAGATTTGAGTGGAGTGAGGCGTGCGAGAAGATTTTTCAAGAACTCAAGAAGAGACTCACCTCAGCTCTAGTGTTAGCCATTCCATCAGGCAGTGGAGGATTCGCGGACTACAGTGATGCTTCGTATAACGGTTTGGGTTGTGTACTAAACCAACATAAAAAGGTAATAGCTTATGGGTCAAGACAATTGAAAGAGCACGAGAAGAACTATCCAACACATGATCTGGAACTAGTAGCGGTCGTATTCACATTAAAGATATGGCGACATTATTTATACGGAGAAACGTTTGAAATCTTTACTGACCATAAGAGCCTCAGATATCTGTTTACACAGAAGGAACTAAATATGAGGCAGCGCAGATGGATAGAGTTCCTCAAGGACTATGACTGTTCCATACAGTACCATCCAGGCAAAGCTAATGTGGTGGCCGATGCCTTGAGTCGAAAGAGTTCAACCCAGTTGGCTAGTCTAATTTTGGGTATACACCGATGGAAGCTGTTGAAAGATCTAGCACTATGTGGTGCAGACATCCAACCACAAGCTACAGGAAACTTTTTAGCCAACGTATCAGTGAAATCGGTGATATTCGAACATATACGAGAACTACAGATGAAAGACCCAATACTAACCAAGATATGTCAAGATGTAACTGAAGGCATTAGATCAGAGTTTTCAATCAAGGAGGATGGCTCCTTACTGTTCAAGGGCCGTCTCTGTATTCCGGATAATGCCGATTTATGACGGACGATTCTTGATGAATCCCACAAGTCAAGCTATGCTATCCACCCGGGAAGCACGAAGATGTATCAAGATCTGAAAAAGAATTACTGGTGGAGAGGTTTGAAGCAAGACGTGGCAGAGTACGTGTCGCGGTGTTTGACGTGCCAACAAGTGAAGATTGATCATAGACACCTCGCAGGCCTATTACAACCCCTACCTATACCAGAATGGAAGTGGGAATCGATCTCCATGGACTTCATAGTCGGTCTACCGCGAACTACAAAGAAGTACAATGCCATTTGGGTAGTGGTCGATCAATTGACTAAGTCAGCGCACTTCTTGCCTTACAACAAAATGTACACGGCGAGAAGACTGGCAGAGCTCTATATGAAAGAGATTGTCCGTTTACATGGGATTTCGAGTAGCATTGTTTCAGACCGTGACCCATTGTATACATCAAAGTTTTGGAAGAAATTTCAAGAAGGAATGGGAACGCGGCTGGATTTCAGTACGGCGTTTCATCCACAAACCGATGGACAAACTGAGAGGGTCAATCAAATCATTGAAGACATGCTTAGGGCATGTATGTTGGAACTACAGGGATCGTGGGATCAACACCTACCACTGATTGAGTTTGCATATAACAATAGTTTTCAGACGAGCATTGGGATGGCACCGTATGAAGCCTTGTATGGAAGACGATGCAAATCGCCAATCAATTGGGAGGAAACTGGCGAGAAATTCATTTTGGGACCCGAGTTACTTGAAGATAACGCAACTATTGTCCGCATGATCAGAGAAAAACTAAAGACGACTCAAAGCAGACAGAAAAGCTACGCTGATATCAAGCAGACGAGCGTGGACTTTAAGGTGGGAGAACATGTTTTCGTGAAGGTATCACCTATGAAGGGCGTAATGAGATTCGGAAAGAGAGGGAAGCTAAGTCCCCGCTATCTTGGACCGTTTGAAGTTTTGGGTCGAGTAGGGGAAGTAGCTTACCGTGTTAGATTGCCACCATTATTTGATCAGGTACACAATGTATTCCATGTATTTATGCTCAGGAAGTATCTTAATGACCCTGATCATGTGTTGAGCGGTAAATCATTCGAGATGCATGAAGATATGAGCATGATCGAAGAACCAGCAGAGATTTTGGATCGAAAGGAACAAGTGCTACGCACCAAAGTCATTCCTTTGGTGCTTGTATGCTGGAATAACCATCCGACTGAGGAAGCAATGTGGGAGCAAGAGGCGGATGTCAAAGAACAATACCCCAATTTGTTTGAGAACGTTAACTAGTTGTTCTTGATAATATGTAATATTTTGACAGTGCATCGATTCCTATTTTGAAACAAGTAAACGAATGAGATTAAAAATCTGAACATTTAGCTTAAACTTTGGCCAGAAAGATCGGTTCGTGTGAATAAAATCTCAATTGCCTAACATAGGAAATCATGTGAAGATGTCCTAATAATAGAAGAGACTAGAGGAAATACGAGCTTGGAAGAACTAGAAAAATATTTATGGGCTCGCTCGAGTGAACACTTATGCTCGCTCGCGTGAAGCTACATAAAATAATACTTTCAAATCATTCTGGACCGCTCGAGCGAGGGCTAGTGACCGCTCGAGCGAGGCCTTTTTAACCGCTCGAGCGAGGCCTTTTTAACTGCTCGAGCGAGATCTTTTAACCGCTCGAGCGAGGTCTTTTAACCGCTCAAGCGAGGTCTAGCGACCGCTCGAGCGAGGACAGATTATATATTACAGACAGAATGTTAAACATCCATTTCATCTTCAAGCGAGAGTCCAAGCGAGGAAGGGGGGGTTTAGGGTTTTCGACTTCCAAGCTTTTCCGTCCTATTCGAGCCGTATTCGAACGATTATATCCGTCAAAAACATTCTTAAAGGTAAAATCTACCCCCTTTTCCAAAGTTTTTGCATTCAAAAGCTCTAAAGACATCTTATGGCTTCTTCAAGCCCAAATCCCCAACCAAAGAAAAGGATGGCGATTCGATTGCCGTCGGTGTGCAACAAAGCGCCGCAAGCTCCACAACCACCACCAACCCCATCTCCTACCCCAATCGCACTAGACGATTGGTGGGGGGGCAAAATATTTGAAACTGAATGGGATATACATCCCTCTTGTTTTGGGGATCCGACGTCTACCCAACGGACATCGGATTTCCTCACCAACAACAACCTTAGATCATTACTTACCCCCTTCGGAGATCGGTATTATCTGAGACTCGTGAAGCTATTTTACCAAACCCTTAACATGAACATGAATGAGGACGCCATCCTCGTCACGATCGAAGGAAAGGAATTAATTTTTAATTGTGTCAAGATTTCGTCAGTCATGAATTGCCCACACACCTATGCCCCGAGCCCACTCATACAACCACCTTTTTCTGGGAACGTAGAATTCCCAACGATTATTTTCAATATCACTGGCTGCACGTCCGCTTCGGGTCAATCTATCACCCGATCGCAGCTACCGCCACGCATGTGGCTTTTGGATATCATTTTTAAGAAGAACTTACACCCGGCCGGCCATGACCAAGAATGCCGTGATGCATTTCTGCGGCCTTTACACGCCGCATTTCATAATAGGTGGATTAGCGCGCCTATGGTAGTCATTAAGGGCATGGCGCATGCCTATAAACGAAATGTAAGAGGTGCTATTCCTCCACCCATCAATAGGCTACCTTATGCTCGGTTGATTTCCCGACTCCTCAACTCACGAAATGGAAAAGGAGGATTCAAGATTCGAACCGATGAGTTATCTCTTACCGATAACGTGTTCTCCTATTTAGCCCAAGACTGGAGCCGAAACTTAAAGAGCCTTCAAACTAGCGTCAACAAGAAAAGAGATCGCCAAATTTCCCGACAAGCCACGCAACAAGCTCCGTGGACCAAGCTCCTCTACTTCATCTTCACATACCTACCACCGACTGCGCATGATGCGAGATCCTTGAGGCGAGATCGAGCACAGGAGGTTTGGAGGCACTCCTCATAGATCTCATGGGCATGCTTACTTGCATCTTACATGGAGCGTCGGTGCTATGAGAGCGCTATTTTTTGGGCGTCTAGCTCGGCCACCTACCAGGAGCACTACGGGGGGTACCACTACCGCCAGGGTGGTTGACGAGGATGAGGATGACGAGGACTACGATGATGATGATGGCTTCGGCGACGACGACGACGAGTATGAGGAGGATGATGACTAGGTAGTCATATATTTTTTCTTTTGAAAAATGGAAATGTAATATTTTGTTAGGACATTTCGTGGTGAGGTGGTTTTTGGACAGTTTATTTACAAACTATCGTGACATGAATGCCATAATTTTTGTGGATGGTTAACGTCATGATTGTATAGCTCTTTAGTGTTATCATATGATCAATTAGTGTCATGGTGATGGAAATACCTGATAGTATAAAATTTTATCATCATTATTCTTGATATCATCATCATTCTTGACTATATGGGTATAAGTTGACATGGTTTAATGCAAGTCGTTGCGAGATTAGACCATTTGTTCAATTACCTGATGATGTATGAAGCTAGCCTATTCATGGCCTAGTAGTAGTAGTAGTAGTACCTAGTTACGCGAGTATCGTCGATTTTCGAGGACGAAAATCTTATAAGATGGGCTGAATGTCATAACCCCAGATTTTTGGGAACCGTACATGTCATGAACCATGCACGGGTATGTGTGGTTCACAAGGGAACCAAAACTAATAGGTATACACTTTGTGTGTGTGTATAAAACACACTAACTTTCACTAAGTTATATATATGTGAATGAGGGGGGAGAGGGTTTCCCCAATACGTGACCTAATTAACTCTAGATAGAGAGAAGGAAAAGAGAAAGAGAAGAGAGGGAATCAGAAAAGAGAATAAAGACTCGTTGTTCTAGGCCGATAGATTGGAAGAGGGCTAGATGAGGAACCTTGATGAGTTTCTCATCTAGTTAGAACTTGGATCACATTTACATCAAATACATCGATCGAGGTATGATTTTTAAATACGTATATGGGTGATTAGATAACGTAGGAAGCATTAACTGAAATGTTTTTTAGGTTAATTAATGCTAATAAGACTTTAGACGAATAAGGGAAATAGTCTTCGAACTATCAGCAATTACGTCCATCGTGGCTCGCTCGAGTGATCTAATTGGCTCGCTCGAGCGAGGACAGGATATAAAACCTGAGAAAACAAATTTAGTTTTGGGCTTGCCCGAGCGAGACCCAAAACAAAGGGGAAGCTCGCTCGAGCGAGGCCTCCAGTAAAGCTTCAGATGGCTCGCTATAACCGCTCGAGCGATCTCGATTTAACCGCTTGAGCGAGGTCAATTGACCGCTCGAGCGAGGTCAAGTGACCGCTCGAGCGAGGAGTTGTGCTCACTCGCGTGAGGCACCACACAGATTTTGATAGTTTAGTGTAATACATGGAGGCTATGTGCTCCAATGATTCTAGTGACCTTTCTAAACATATTCTAAACACATGAAATGTAGGTTGACACAAGATCGTGACGTGTAAACCTCTACGAGAAAAGTGTACATTGGAATTACATTGAGGTAGGGAATATTCTTGAAACATGTGCATTATTTTGTCAACTCATATATGTAGTGTATTTCAATTAAATAGGCAAGTATTGCATGATCATTATGAAAAAAGGGTATGCAAGTAAGTTTCAAATGTGATAGTCATGAGGTCCCCAGGGGACGTAAGAATTGTAAAGTGGACATCTAGATGGTACATTGAACCAGTGGCATCCCAGGGATGCAGATGAAAACTAACAGTGAAAAGAAAGTGAAGTGATAAGGCCTAATGTAATAAAATTAGCACAATCACGGTGAATAACTATATGTACAGCATGTTCGATATTTTTATTATTTAAGGTTTGACTAGAATACCCCACCGACATGGCGGGATACCCACGACTGACTCGACAGGATATCCGTGACCGGTACGGCGGCCAATCCGTATATTCATAGCACATCCCAGGGATGTAAATTTGATAATAGATCCCGCCACCTACGAGAAAGGGGCTTGGGTTGTATTCCCAGGGAGTACACATAATAACTGTCTAGTTAGACGACGATGGTGGGTATTCCATCGGGGCTCGATGCTATATTGCTCGGGGACTACTTAAGTTAAGATTTAAGTGATTAGGCTAATTTCACAACTAAACCAGAAAGGAGAATAAACAAAACCATGCAAAGTAACAGTTGAAATCATTATTTTATTCCAGTTATTTCAATTGTTTTTCATAAGTGTTATCCGATAATTTAAGCTTTTAAAATTACTGACATATATGTGAAGGTTAATCTATATGTTCATTTTGTTTCCCTACGGAGCTAGGATGTAGCTCACCCCTTAGACTATACGTCGCAGGTCCAGGACTAGCGGCAGCGAAGACTTCTGGAGACTTTGATCCAGGGGATTCAGATTTCATGCCCACAGAGGAGTCAGAGCCTCCTCCTGAGGAATTCTTCTAGGAGACCCATTGCGTACTTTGAGAGTGAGTTGAGAGTATTTGGTACGGCTTGGTATGCTAAGCCTCTTTCTTTGAATGTAATTAAATACCGTTATTCTCTTGACAAACTGTCTGGAATGAACTGATATCACCAACGGTTGGGTAAGTTCTTATGCCCATGAATTGGCATGGGATAAGAACTGCCTTTAGAGACCCTATATGAGTACTTGTTAGAGTAGACACATGTGCCTTAATCGCAGATTTGGCTTGTACATACTAATGCTTCGTATAGATTTATAGGGCACGACCTTGAGGGTCGTTCTGATGGCACGGGTTTCAAGGTGCCAAAATTCGGGCTGTCACACTTATTGATGAATTTGAAGTGGCTAACTTTTATGAACGGATTTCAAGTCTCCAACTGAATAATAGTGATTACTAATTTTGGCATTAACATAATAAGATGTGATGCATGATTGTAACACCATAGAAATTCCGAGCCCGAGTATGTCATGCAATGTACACGTGTCCAATGCCAAGGGCGATCTGCGCCTTCAAATGTTAAAACCAATCATTAAAGTGTGTGGAGCACTTTGAAATACAATATACGTATTAAATTACATGATTAGTTATGTGGACCCCGTGAGAACACCCGATTAAAGACTTGAGTCGTTAAGTGAAAGGTCTAGAGATCAAATGGGGGCTAAGTTCCCTATTCTGATTTTATTTTAGAAGAAAATTATATATATGGATCATACACAGTCTTGGGTGTGTAGGCTGCACACTAGATTTGTACTCATGACTATAAAAGCTAATTCACACACATAGCCTTGCATGCATTTCATTTGAGTTTGAGAAGAAAGAATCCACGAGAGGACGTGAGCTCTCTTAATTCCCTTGAAGTGGAACCATTAGAAATCCTTGATCTCACTTTCTTTCTCTCCACGAGAAACTTCGCAACGATTTCGATCACAAGAAACACTGATCGACAACGCCATCAAAAGTGAGAATTGAGCTCTCGCGAGAGAAATGGCATTCTAACACCGATCTCCGACACCAAATTCTGTGAGTCTCGCGCGCGCGAAATCTACGAAGGTAAATGCTTTTGCCTTATCTTACGCATCTTAATTTCATAAATTAGGTTTAGAATCATGCATGATTAAATCGCATGCGAAGATTCGGACAATAGCTGCATGAGAAACGCAAATAAAGATGTTTCTGATATCTGAATCTCAAAATTCTACATGGAATTGATTTGCATGTGTGAATCTTCGAGGTAGAGTTGCTGTTGGATGAATTAGGAATAGACTATGTGTAGATTGCTTGTGATTTGAGGGCTAATACATGAAATTTTTTGAAACCATGGAGTCAAAGAAGAAGACAGATCGAGTTCTGAAATTGTTAGACTCGCCCGGGCAAGATTTCATCAGAATACAAAGAAATGGAACTCGCTCGGGTGAGTTTTCAGGCTAAATTTTTTGGGCAACTCTCGCCGAGCAAACCTGTGTGTGCGCCAAAGAATCTGAAGGCCTCGCCCTGGTGACCCTGGACCTCGACCGGGTGACCCTGCCAGCCTATGACTACTCTATGCCCTGCACATGGGAAGGCTACGAGAGCCTCGGGTCATGAAATCTTTTACCACTAATGTGTGTTTTGTGAACCCACCATGATCAAGGTCGAGTATGAGAAACCATAGAAGGGATCTCCGTTTCGATTTCCATTTTGTGTTAGCACGCCTCCGTAACTGAGGTAGGGAAATTCTATTTGCAAGATTATGTTTTAATACTGTTTCATGACCATTGATGATGTTTTCATATTTTACCTAAGCCGTGGTTTCAGAAAATCTATAGATTTATATATTTGAATTAGTTTTCAATGGTTGTTAACTGATTTGTTAGAACATGAGCATGAGCAATTGCATTTCAAATCTTGATCTATATGTCTATTTAAATTATTGAGTCTTCGATCATTATGTCCGAACCTTTGAACTTCGATACGAAGTGTTCTGATTTTCAAAATATGGGCAAGGAGGATTGGAGTCTCCAAGTATGAAAGCCTGGATTTTTCCCAACCTAATTTTCTGAGATATATATATATATCTTTAACCAAATCGAATGGGAAAACCCAGGCCGCCAAATCGCAGAACACAATCTAAATATAGAAATTACTTGGTACTTTCACATATATTGCAGAAAATCAAAGCAGTTATAGCATATTTGATGTAACTAATTCTTTCATTTCTGTACGGACGATTAACCGGAAGAATTAAAATAAACCACAGATGATGGCCGACCATCATCCAAAATAGTGGTACACAAACAGGTATAAAGACTGAATATCAATTATGTACCAAGCTCAAATTACTGAAGTCACTGTGCCCAATCCAATTGATCTTCTCCCTCCAGTAGGTAACTTGGATTCCCCTCAAGTCCAAGGTCCCGATCAAGAACTACACCTGTGACGTATAGTCGGGGTGAGCTAACAGTCTAAGCTCAGTAAAAGAATATCAATTGCAGTTACATCTTATTGATGACAGAGTTTAAAGCAAAAGTAGATCAGATATTCAACGACAGAACATAAGCGATAACATAGTAGATATTCGATAACAGAAACAAAAGCTCGTATTTCTTATTCATTATACTCAATTCACTAATTCAAACCCCAGATTTCAGTGTTCACTTCACTCACTCACTATGTTTACTTCACTGACTGTGTTCACTTCACTCACTCACTATTATCACGTATGTATGCTATGCAATGCATATGGATAGCCGCCGTACTGGTCCACTATGTATGCTATGCAATGCGTATGGATAGCCGTCGTACCGGCTCACTATATATGCTATGCACTGTACACTGTGTACAGATAACCGCCATACCGGTCCACTTTCCTATGTCCACTCACTGTCTTATCTTTCAAAATATTTTCTCAGTGTTCACATCCACTTTCAAGTACGGAGTTCAAGGTTCATACATAATGTAATGACTCAACACTAAGTCCATCTCGTTTCCGAAGTATAGGTCCAATCATCCACTCTTTCACCTTTCACCTCGTCCTCAAAAATTCATCAAGTAGTGTTCAAGTCTATGGATAACCTTCATCCTAAACAAAAGCTCTTTACATATTCATTTTCAATATTGTCTTAATAGTAATGAGAACACAGTGCGATAGGCTTCAAAGTATAACTAAATGGAACGAATAAGATCAAAAGTGGAAAAACAGAACGATCAGATCATATGCGAAAACAGGACGAAAACAAAACATATCATAATGGAAACAAAGCATACATCAAGGAATCTATGAACCAAATTCATAAAATGTAATTTTTCATTGAGTTTCCCCTACCTCAGATTCAGAGTCGTTCAAAGCGATCCAATGGTCCTCACATACAGCTTCTCGTTCATAACCTAGATCACATTAACATCGTACTATGTGTCAATAGTGTCAAAAATAGAATAGCTCAAAGCTTCTCAGAGTTTTTTGATCGATCGATTTCAATTTCGAATGTTTGTTTCAAATATGAACGTTCGATTTCCTCAGAAATTTCACTCATCAGGCTATGCTAAAATCGATCAATTGATTCCAAAATCGATCGTTCGATATCAGATTCGAATGTTTGATTCCCAATTCGAACGTTTGATTTCTTCAGAAATCTGGCACACCTCTGTTCTGTCAAAATCGATCGGTCGATTCACAATTCGATCGTTTGATTTAGAATTCGAACATTCGATTTATTCAGATTCTTTTGCCTTTCGGGTTTTCTCCACAAAATTTACCGAATTTGATTCCTACTCCACCCATACAATCATCTAAACTTATAACAATCAATATAAGGAACACATCTATCATTTAGATTATTTAAAATCAACTCGATCATACCTTTCACCGATTGAATCCGTGGTTTATTATAAGTGTTGCCGAAGAGGGTTCCGAAGCGAAACTTCCAAATTTCTACGGCAAATCCACAACGATTGATCAAAGCAAGGCACAAGGCAACATCGTTCACGATTACAGATTGATTTCAATCCTCCCAAAGCTCGGGATCAAGTATTTTGCAAAGCGTGCAGAGATTGCGGCAATCACACGGTTGAAATCCAAGGAAGAGGGTGGAAGCTTTCTTTTCTTTCTCTTTCTAGAATTCCAAGCCCTCCAAGTTTGCAAGCGAGCAATGTCTTACCCGTGAAGCAACCCCTCTCCTCTCTCTTATAACCCAAAAATCCCAAAACAAAAATCTTTGATATTTACCCCAAATTCTATCAATTTGACTTAGGGTTCAATTTCGGTGTTGAGCGGCACACCGCGAGTCGGTGCTGTAGACACTCCAATTTTACCCTCTCAGAGTATACAAACCTATTCGGTCAACCTTTGACCTTACCCATGACTTTCGGAAGGGACTTACCTTCTCTGAAAGCTTTAAAACTATAATACGGTGACTATATACTGAAACAATAGTATATAGTCAAAGCACAGGCTGAAATAATAGCATTATGATTCGAACCCGATTTAGCCCGAGGAGAATCTCGAATTCCGTGCCCTATATAGTGCGCACAATTTGATTGGGTGCCACACAGATGGCACGCAATTGGTCTAGCTCAGACCAGGCTACTCTTCTCGCGGTCTGCCTTAGGATCCGATTCCGCGCCTAGGAAAGGGCGCGCAATCGATTACGCGTCCCACCACCCACGCGTAATTGGTCCACTTTGGACTTGGACTCTAGTTCCCTTGACCTCCTAGAATAAGCGCAGCTGAGCTATCGCTTAATCGAATTGCATGATCCCAACAAGTCGCGCAATAATTTTTAAATTGATTAGAACTTGGACACCGGACTGAGCTAGTCAGCTGGTCACTCACTGAGTCGGTCACCGACTCAAAGTGATTATGCGCCTGAGATAGGGCGCATAATCCGATTAAGCGCACCAGACAGGGCGCATAATCGGATTTGACCGGCTAATTGTGCGCATCCCACAGGGCGTGCAATTACCTGAATATCTATAAATAGACCCCCCTATCCCACACTTCAACACATCAAGCAATCGAGTTTTCGAATTCCTTCCCTCCGAGCTTAGGGATTTCGAGATTCTCTCCGGCGCCTAGGTAACTTCTTAGCTCTAGTTTTTAATTTCCTTTTCTAATTATAGGTTCTAGTTCTTAAGTTCTAATTTTTAGTTCTTAATTGCATAGATCTTAGATTTTAATTTCTAGTCTAGATTTTAGGCTTTAATTCTAGTTTTTAATTCTAGTTCTTAATCTATGGTTCTTAGCTTCTAGAACCAGTTCTTAGTTTTTCTTTGATCCTTAAATTTCTGTTCTAGATTTTAGTTTTAGTTCTCTTCCTAATTCCTAGTTTTTCTCTTTCAATTCATAATCTTTCAATTTTTCATATCTTCAATTTTAATTCTTACTCTTTAAATTCAAATACGTAATATTCTCACCTCTGGTTCTAGATCTTAACTTCTAGAACCAGTTCTTAATCTTAGTCCTTAAATTTATGGTTTTGATTCTTAATCTCTAGAACCAGTTCCCAATCTTTGATTATTCTAAATCGTAGCCTCTATTTTCAAATTCTAGTCTTAACATCTTTTAATTTACAATTTTCTCATAAAAACCCCTTAATTTTAATCCTCAAAACCTCAACTTTTCAATGCAAAAACCAGTTTCTCAATCAATACTATTTTTAATGATCCTTAGCCAATTGATTTGCCCAAGGGAGCCTATGGAGGATACCCGGGAACGGGACCGATCCTCCTTAGCATAGTGGGCCCAAACGCCCCCTTTTTTTTAGATTCTTAGTAGAAGTAGGAAACCTAAAATAATTAGATTTCCAGTAGAAATAGAATATTTAAAATAATAAGACTTCTAATAAAATTAGGATATCTAAGTTAATTAGACTTTTAATAGAATCAGAACATTTAAGTTAATTAGACTTCTAGTAAAAATAGGACAGTTAAAATAATTAAACTTTTAATAGAATTAGGACACCTAAGTCAGTTAGAGTTCTAATGGAATTAAGATACTTAAATTAATTAGAATTCTAATAGAGTTAGGACACTTAAATTAATTAGAGTTTTAATAGAATTAGGATACTTAAATTAATTAGAATTCTAATAGAGTTGGGACACTTAAATTAATTAGAGTTTTAATAGAATTAGGATACCTAAATTAATTAGTATTCTGATAGAGTTAGGATACTTGAGTTAATCAGGATACATAGAATAACTAGACTTTTAATAGAATTAGGAGACTAATATCAATTGGACTTCTAATAAGATTAGGACTCTTAACTTAGTCAAACTCCTAGTAGGATTAGGAGACTAGTTCAATTAAACTTCTAGAATAATTAAAACTTTTAGAATAATTATACTCTCGGTAGGACTAGGAAAATTAAAATAATCAGGCTAAGAGCAGGATTAGGAAAATTATAAACTAAACACCCAAGTGACCCAGTGCTGCTGACGTCGGCAAGCCGACGATTCAGTAAAGAAGTCGAACCCATACCCCCAAAAGGCATGATCAGTGATGTGCTACAGCGTCCATAAAAATCTATAGCTGGCGATCGCAACGAATCAGGTATTTTCCTCTTAAAATTTACCTTTTATTTCTATATTTTTAGCTTACCATCAATCGCCTTCCGCCAGAGTCCACATAGACCGAATTGAGCCACTCTTTCCGGGGACTGAAAGGAACCCAGAAAAAGGTTCCAACAGACTGGCGATCGCGATGAGATTTCTTGTCGCCAAAGTCTCCTCTGTTTAGTTAATTTGCTTTTATTTCTCTTTCCCGCTCTATTTCTTTCCTGCATCCACTCGACTACCGAGGATTTCCAAAACGTGCATGAGCATTCATCAAAGGCTCAAGATGGCGGGAATACGAAGAATAAATCTCACTGACTGTAATGATCCTCCGTTATGGAATTACCATGGCAACCCTGTATACTGCGAGGATCTGTCTAACGAGTCCGCTCAGTACAACCCCGAGATTAACATGACAGGTGATCAGGAAAACCCATTCACTCCTCCAAGCACTAACAATAACCACGATGGAAGAGACGACAACACCGGACAAAATTTCACAGCTCAACAACTTGTGGAACTCAGTGTCCAGAAGCTACAGAAGGGAGGCGATGACGTCGAAGAACTACTCCGAGGCCTAGCAGCCGCATACGAGACCATTAAGGAGCTGTAAGATAGACAAGAGAAAGAACAACTAAGGCAAGAAGCATCACCACCCACACCAAGCACAGTCTCAGCCTACATGTCGCCATTATGTTGGGCCGCTCGTGCCCTCGCCAACAACAATCGCCAAGACCAAACTTACCCCTGGGCTACCCAAAAAAATGCCACTATAAGAGTAGAGGATTTCCCCAAAATGCTCGACGAATACATGGCTAAGAGAGAACGCTATGGTTACTCATTCGAGTTCGATAAGTTATGTCAAGACCTGGAGTTCACCTTATCTGCAGGATTCAAACCACCCAAGTTTAACAAATACAGTGGTGCGGGAAACCCAAACCACCATTTGGCACTTTTCTGCAACGCCTGTCGACCCATCCGCGACAATCAAGGGCTCCTGATATATTATTTTCAGAGATCGCTAGAAGGAGAAGCTTTCAACTGGTTCGTCGGACTCCCACTTCACAAGATCGATATGTTCGATAATTTGGCCGGACAATTCCTAGACTAGTATAAGCATCTGATACAAGAAACAATTAGTCTCAGTGATTTGATGACAACTAAGCAAGAATCCGAGGAAGACTTCACGGATTTCGTAGCACGCTTGAGAAAGTTGGCTGCCCACACCGAAAGCCAGATGAAGGAGAAGGATGCGATTGGCATCATTGTAAATAATGTCAAAGAGCCTCTCCGAAGCGCTCTTGTCATAAGTGATTGTTTGGACTTCGCTACTCTTCACTCACGCACCAGCCGCATCCAACAACATATAAAAGGGAGGAGATCTCACCTTTTCAATAGTAACCTTGAAGACTGCTACTTTCAGTGATTCAAAGTAGAAGAACAATAAGAAAGCCTCTGACTCAGAGCAAGTCAATACCGTCACCAACCAGGGTCAAAACTCTGACAATGGAAACTACTAGCCAAGGAATTTCGGTTAGAATCAGTATCAGAATCAGCAGCGGTATCCCAATCAGAATCAGAACCAACACTAAAACTGAAACTAATACCCTAATCATATTACTCAGAACCAGAATGCCACTTGAAATAGGCTAATCAACACCTAGAATTATAATAACGTACCTCTTCCATAAAATTTTAATCAACAAACTAGAGGACCCTACCAGCCAAGAAGAGAGCACTACCCTCCGCTACCCGACACTATCCCGAATATCTTCCGCCTCCTTAGTAACCAAAACCTTCTTAGATTCCCATCAGAACGACCGTGGCCATGACTGAAAAATTTGGACCATAATTTGGAAGTTTTGCGCATTTCATCGATATGCAGGACATAATTTGAAAGTTTTGCGCATTTCATCGATATGCAGAACATAATTTGGAAGTTTTGCACATTTCATCGATATGCAGGACATAATTTGGAAGACTGCTGGGTTCTCTAGGACGTAATCTATGATATTAGTGATAGAAACCAGATCAATTGGGAGGCTCTCAGGAATTCTCACAACCAGCCACTGCAAAACCTCGAGATTGTTAACAACCCCATGCGGAATCACAACCAAGGGCCAGTGTCCCACATCACCACAATAGACTGTGACAGCCCGGATCTCGGCACCCTGAAACCTGTGCCATCAGCACGATCCTCCAGACCGTGCCCCAAAACATAACACGGAACATTGGTATAACAAGCACCACATGATAAATAAAGCAAATAATTTCATTTAAAGCAGAAAATGTAAATATGCCCAACTGGCATATTCAAAAGACAGTTCTACCTTCATGCCACTGCATGAATAGAGAACCAACCCGAACCATCGATGATACACAGATCACCCCAGATGGTTCGCCAAAAGAATATCTAGTTTAATTACATTGCTTCAAAATAAAGGCTTGACATACCAAGCCGCACAACTCTGCTCACAAAACTGACTCTCTATCAAAGTGCTCAGCAGAGTCACCTAGAAGAAGTCCTCGGGTGGAGGCTCCAACTCGTCTCCTGGCGCGAAATCCGAATCACCCGGATCTACGCCCCCCGAAGCCTCAGCTGCTGCTATCAAAGGACCTGCGACGTATAGTCTAAAAGGGTGAGCTACATCCTAGCTCAATAGGGAACAAGCACAATGAACATATAAGTTAAAACTCACATATATTCCATGATATTCAGAGCATGATGAATCTATGCATTTGCTAGAAAACCAATTAAAAACAGATGTCTTATACTCAATTCACTGGTAAGTTGCATGTATCACTTTACTGTTGATTTAATCATGAATGACACTGAACAGGCCTAAAGCAAAACTTAAATCTTCAACTTAAGTAATCCCCGAGCAATATAGCATCGAGCCCCGATGAGATACCCTTCATCGTCATCTAATTAGACAGTTGTAAAAACATGTATTCCCTGGGAATACGACCCAAGCCCCTTTCTCACTAGGCGGCGGGGTTAAATATTACAGAACATCCCTGGGATGTCCTTACGGTCACGGATAAACCTCCGTGATGGTGTACGGATTCGCCGCCGTACCGGTCACGGATATCCTGCCGCGTCAGTCGTGGGTATCCCGCCACGTCGGTGGGGTATCCTCCAAACCTCAAATAATAAAAATATCATGTGCATTACATATAGTTGTTCACCGTGTAAGTGTGATATCTTATATCAGTTAGGCCTCAACAGTAATTATTCAATCCTATGTATACATCCCTGGGACGTATACACACCCGCATCACACCTGATGCCTTTATTACTTTCTCATCTCCTGGGGATGTCTCAATTTCATTTGATTACTTGTTCTTAGTTACTTGCATCACACAGATGCCCTTATCACATTTTTGGTGTCACACACGCACCCATTTTTATAAAGCTTTTCACATTTAAAACAGCTTTAATTAGATAATTATATCACTACATACATGCTCTTAAAATTAAAGTACATGTTAAAGGTGTTCCCTACCTCAATTCTCTGAATTTCCTAGCAACAAGGTCCCACGTGGCTCCTTGTGCTAATGATCTCACGTACCACCTATGGTACAACATAACACATGTAACTCATCACTAAAGATGTAATAAAGAAGGTCCAAGACCCTCCGTGAATCTCAAAGTCAAAACTAAGAAGTCAAGCAAAACTGTCAAAGTCGATTAATCGATTCCCAAAATCGATTAATCGAAATGCAATTCGATTAATCGATTTCCAAAATCGATTAATCGAAACCCAAATTGACTAATCGATTCTCAAAATCGATTAATCGAGATTCAAATTCGATTAATCGATCCCAAATCGATTAATCGAGTTTACAACATAAGGCAGTCGATTCTTAAATCGAGTAGTCGAGGTCTCAAAATCGATTAATCGATCCCAAATCGATTAATCAAAATCCCAAATCGATTAATCGAAATCCCAATTCGATTAGTCGATTTCCCCAGGTTTCATTTCTCCAGTGGCTGGAGCTTCCCAGTCGATTAGTCGATTTCCAAATCGACTAATCGAATTCCAAATCGATTAATCGAAATTCATTTTGATTAATCGAAATCGGGATTCCATGACTTTTTAACTTCTCAGATCAAATCGATTAATCGAACTCCAATTTTGATTAATCGATTTGGTTAGATGCAGCCCCCTCTCGGGCTGATCTTCCAAATCTTTGTCAACCTATTTTTCTTTCTTTTTCTAAGCCTTTATCCTATGCTTTTAAGCATTCTTAACCATACTTAAACTTCTACAATCTATCCATTTAATTCCCATAAAATTTACCTCAATCAAGCCTCAATTTGATTGGATCTTAAAGTTAGAATGGCTAGGGTTCCAGCTTTAGCTCTAAAGGATCTTCCGCGTTGAATTCGACTTTAATACTCGAATCCATCTCCCTTGGCTTGCATTTACTCCTTGCTTAGCAACCCTCTTTACTTCTCTCTCCCTCTCTCTCTCTCTTCTTAACTCTTTTAACAACCAAACAAGAGTAAGTTAGGGTTCTTTAACCCTTTTATACTTGTTTTCTACGTGTTAAGCACATACACCTAGGTAGGTGTATGTGACTCTAGATCTTCCCTACACTCCACATACTTGCATAAATTTCTCATCACATCCATTCATCACTCCTCGAGTTGACTAATGGACTCCTATTTAGTCAAACCTATGACCAGTCGGGCATGGATCTCGAGGTCACCGTTTAATGCAATTTTTCGGGTTATTACATCCTCCCCACCTTGAGAATTTTTGTCCCCGAGAATAACCCAAAGGTGTGCGCTTGGGTACCCCAAACACTGGGTGTCGCGTACCCATACACCAAGGCAATTAGACACAATAATTGACGCAGATACTCAAAAACGTAATATATTTCATTAATTTGCAAAATTTACAACTTTATCTACATCGTTTCTAGTACATCAACAGTGCCAAAATAGGCATACAAAAAGAAACATCTCTATCTCGGCCTCACGCCGTCCCCTCGCCTGGCTGATCTGGTGTAAGAGCAGGCTGCTCTATGTGGA
Organism: Chloranthus sessilifolius; assembly: GCA_021018995.1. Taxonomy (NCBI): domain Eukaryota; kingdom Viridiplantae; phylum Streptophyta; class Magnoliopsida; order Chloranthales; family Chloranthaceae; genus Chloranthus; species Chloranthus sessilifolius. Next base: position 145,972,651 of record CM037584.1, on the reverse strand, counting down.
CTGGCGGATGTGTGGGGGCTGACTGGACTGTTGGAGCTGGCTGGCTGGTCTGAGGTAGCGACGGCTCCTCTGGTGGCTATAGTGTCTCGGCCGGTGGAACTGATGTAGAAGTGGAAGTACCAGCATCGGTAGGCGCGGTAGTCGGACGGAAGACGGGACCCCTGTGGAAGGCGGTCCGTCCCGCGGTCCACTCCTCCTCCTGAGCGAGTTACCGCTGGTAGTCGGATGGGTAGATATAGTGGAGGGTATGGAACATCAGAAAGTTATCCTCTGGTTCATCCTCTCGTTGTTGGCCTCCATCCGGGCCAAGACGTCCTCGATCGTCGGAGCCTGGCGAGCTGCTCGCCGGCGGTAGGAAGAAGTAGGTGTAGTCACGACAGATTGTGTTGGCGGCGTAGGTGAAGCGGTGGCATGGGAGGGCGCCCCCTCCACTAGTGGCTCAACCGGGTGTGCCCCACCCTCAGGTGGGTCCTGTTGTGGTGGTGGGGGTGGTGGCGGTGCTACTGCTGCTGCTGGTGCAAGACCCGGAGCCGGTAGGGTCCGCTTCAACAAATTGTAACTACGGCTCCAGGAAGACCTTGAAAACGTCTTCACCTGGTCCGTACCCCTCACCTCGTGGGGCGATACCGCATACTCAGGAGCGTTGGAGTAACACTCCAACATGCTCGAGATGAGCCGAGCATACGACATCTTCTCCTTGGGCCTTAGATTGCCCTTCATTAGCTTCCCCTTAATGTATCTCATCCCCTCTAGGATGAGCATTGTGGCGTCAAACCACCGGCCATAAAATGCCGCGTAAAGTGCCTGTTGCACTTTCTCTACGTGCTCTGTGTTGTGGCGCAGTGGATATAGGTTGCACTTGATTATTGAATCAAGCATCCACATATAGTGGGGAAGGTCGACCCTCTTGATGGAGGATCCCGACCCCTTTTTCTCGTTGGTCATGCGGGTCATGATCTCCTCAAATTTAACCTCTTCCTCGAAGGGTGGAAAGAGGGTGGTCTCTAGGGTGAAATCGAGGTAACACTCGAGTACCTCGTGTATGTGGTGACGGGTGATTATGTACTCCCGACCCTCTATGGTGGTCTTGATCATGTCGTCAGTCGGGCCGTCCACAAGCCCTTGGTAAAACAATCGAACTAATCTAGGGTAGTAGGAACCCCAGATTGGCTTTAAGATATTGCCGAGACTGGCATTGGTAAGGTAGTTACGAGCACATTGGGTCTCGGGCACATATCGGACGCAGGTAATAGGTTGGGGACGATGTGTCACTGACCTCGATCGCTTCTGGTCCCACCACTCATCATTAGCATTACATTGGTGGGTGGTATGATGTGTGGACTCACAGAAGACTCTGCTGAAGACGCGTTGTAACCGGAGGTGGTCATGTTGATGGTGACCGAGTCCTCACGGGTGATGGGGTGGGTGGTGGCGGTGCAGCGTTCTTACGCCGGACCGGGAGTTTAGAGGTCGCCTTTGCCGAAGACAATCGGGTTTTAGGTGGCATTTTTGGAGAAAATCTAAACAACTAGGGTTTATATGCTTGAATTGATGAAAAATAACTCAAATCTAGGGTTTAATGGCTCAAATGTAACAAAACTAGGGTTTACCTTAGGTTTTGATCCAATGCTATGCGATCCCGATCCAAAAACGATCTGAAATCGCAAACCCTTGGTAGCTCGGTCAGTTGGAGAAGAAGGAGAAGAAGATGAGCAAAATGAAAAATCCCAAATGATTTCGAATGGGGGAAAAATTTCCTTCGATTTATATATATAGGCTCCGATTCGATTAATCAAAATTCAAAGTCGATTAATCGAGTCGGAGCCTATATATATAAATCGTAGCAGTTAAAAATTTCAAATTTTGAGCTCATTGGTAGGAGCCAGTCGATTAATCGAAATCCAGTTCGATTAATTGAAATTACAAAATCGATTAATCGAGATTTGCTTCGATTAATTGAAATCGTGTAACCCTTCAGTATTTTTTTTTTTTTTCAAACATCTTTAAGTAACTCGATTAATCGAAGTTCCAGTTCGATTAGTCGAATTTCCAAATCGAGTAATCGAATTTCACTTCGATTAATCGAAATCGTATTTTATACTTCAAAATTTTCTAATTTCCTTAAGTTATTCTATTAATCGAACTTCCAGTTCGATTAATCGAAATTCCAAATCGATTAATCGAATTGTTCTTCGATTAATCGAAATCACCTAAATTCTTCAAGTTTTTCCATAATTTCTTAAGTTTATTCGATTAGTCGAACCTCCAGATCGATTAATCGAAATCCAAAATCGATTAATCAAAATCTATATCGATTAATCGAAATTTCCTTTCTTTTATTTCCTGAATCCACATTCAACTTTCCAGTCACTGGCACATGCCAGTCGACTAATTGACCAAAATCGATTAATCGAAATTCCAAATCGATTAATCGAGTTGGAATTCGATTAATCGGTTTTGATCAGGTTCTTTAAACTTTCAAAGTGATTTGTTTCCTTGATTTCCATTGGTAATTTATGATACAAAACACATCCTCAAGATCATGTGTGCATAAAAATGTTGTTTCCTTATCATACTTTGATCAAAATTTCCATTGAATTACAAGCGTCGTTAAAATCCACAAACATGCTTGCGGTAATACAATTTGAATTCTCAAGCCGTCGGAAACAAGGCTGGATATTGTTCTTTCACATCGGCCTCTCGTTCCCATGTAGCTTCCTCGGCCGGATGATGTTTCCATCGGACAAGTACCAATGGAATCACTTTTGTTCGCAACACTTGTTCCTCTCGGTCCAAAATCTCTACCGGCTCTTCGATCATGGTCATGTCCTCATGCATTTCAAAAGCTTGACCGCTCAACATGTGGTCAGGGTCGTTAATGTACTTCTTGAGCATAGATACATGGGAGATATTGTGTACTGGATCGAATAACGGTGGTAATCCGATGCGGTAAGCAACCTCCCCGCCTCGACCCAAAACTTCGAACGGTCCAAGATAGCGGGGACTTAGCTTCCCTCTCTTTCCAAATCTCGTGACTCCCTTCATAGGTGACACTTTCACAAACACGTGTTCCCCCACTTTGAAGTCTACACTCGTTCGCTTGATATCGGCGTAGCTTTTCTGTCTTCTCTGCGCCGCTTTGAGTTTTGTCCTTATCATATGAACATAGGTGGCATTGTCTTCAAGTATTTCAGGTCCCAAAACAAATTTCTCACCCGTTTCTTCCCAATTTATGGGTGATCTACATCGCCGTCCGTAAAGTGCTTCATATGGTGCCATCCTAATGCTCGTTTGAAAACTGTTGTTATATGCAAACTCAATCAAGGCTAGGTGCTGATCCCACGATCCTTGCAATTCCAACATACATGCCCTAAGCATGTCCTCAATGATCTGATTGACCCTCTCAGTCTGTCCGTCAGTTTGCGGATGGAATGTCGTACTGAAATCTAGTCGCGTTCCCATTCCTTCTTGAAATTTCTTCCAAAACTTTGATGTATACAATGGGTCACGATCTAAAACAATACTACTCGAAATCCCATGCAAACGGACAATTTCTTTCATATAAAGTTCTGCCAATCTTCCCATCGTGTACATCGTGTTGTAGGGCAAGAAGTGCGCTGTTTTGGTCAATCGATCAACCACTACCCAAATGGCATTGTACTTCTTTGCAGTACGCGAAAGTCCAACGATGAAGTCCATAGAGATCGATTCTCACTTCCATTCCGGTATAGGTAGAGGCTGCAATAAGCCTGGGGGATGTCTATGATCGATCTTCACTTGTTGACACGTCAAACACTGCGAGACGTACTCTGCCACATCTTGTTTCAAGCCTCTCCACCAATAGCTCTTTTTCAAATCTTGATACATCTTTGTACTTCTCGGGTGGATAGCATAGCTCGATTTGTGTGATTCATCCAGAATTGTTCATCGTAGATCGGCATTGTTCGAAATACAGAGACGTCCTTTGAACAATAAGGAACCATCCTCTTTGATTGAAAAATAAGATGTAATGCCTTCAGTCACATCTTGACGAATCTTTGTTAGCGCCGGGTCTTTCATCTGTAGTTCATGGATATGCTCAAATATCATCGGTCTCATTGATATATTAGCCAAGAAGGCTCCTGTAGCTTGCGACTCAATGTTTGCATCATATAGTGCCAAATCTTCCAACAACTTCCATTGGTGTATACCCAAAATGAGACTAGCTAACTGAGCTGAACTTTTCCGACTCAAGGCATCCGCTACTACATTAGCCTTGCCTAGATGGTACTGTATAGAACAGTCATAGTCCTTAAGAAACTCCATCCATCTGCGCTACCTCATATTTAATTCCTTCTGCGTAAACAGATATCTAAGGCTCTTGTGGTCGGTGAAAATCTTGAAAGTCTCACCGTATAAATAATATCTCCAAATCTTAAGCGCGAAAATGACCGCTGCTAATTCCTGGTCATGTGTCGGGTAATTCTTCTCATGCTCTTTCAACTGTCTCGACCCATACGCTATCACTTGTTTGTGCTGATTAAGCACACAGCCCAAACCAGTATACAAAGCATCGCAATACACCGCAAACCCTCCACTGCCTGAAGGTATAGCTAACACTGGGGCTGAAGTGAGTCTCTTTTTGAGTTCTTGAAAACTCTTCTCGCATGCCTCACTCCATTCAAACCTTGCATCTTTCCGTGTGAGTCTCGTGAGTGGTCCTGATATCTTTGAAAAACCCTCAATGAAACATCGGTAGTAACCCGCCAATCTAAGGAAACTGCGGATGTCGGTTACGGTCTTTGGTTGCTCCCAATTCACTACTGCTTCGATCTTTGTTGGATCTATAGTGACACCAAGCTTCGAGATGACATGTCCCAAAAAGCTAACTTCTTCTAACCAAAACTCACATTTGCTGAGCTTGGCATATAACTGGTGTTCACGTAGAGTTTGTAGGGCTATTCTCAAGTGTTTCTCATGCTCTTCTTCTAACTTTGAATAGATCAGGATGTCGTCAACAAACACTATGACACAAGTATCTAGGTGTGGTTTAAACACCCTATTCATCAAATCCATGAATGACGTCGGGGCATTTGTTAACCCAAACGACATCACTAGGAATTCTGACGAGTCTGAATGCGAATCTGAATATCCTCTGCCTTGACTCTCAACTGATGATATCCCGATCTCAGATCGATCTTTGAGAAATATTTTGCTCCTTACAGCTGATCGAACAAGTCATCTATCCTAGGCAAAGGGTATCGGTTCTTAATAGTGAGTTTGTTTAATTGTCGATAGTCAATGCACAGACGCATTGACCCATCTTTCTTCTTTACAAATAAGACCGGTGCTCCCCATGGAGACACACTCGGTCTAACGAAACCTTTGTCCATTAACTCTTGTAGCTGTTCTTTCAACTCCTTCAACTCAGCAGGAGCCATTCGGTATGGTGCTTTAGAAACAGTCTGCTTCTCGGTGCTAAGTCGATGGCGAATTCTATTTCTCTCTCGAGGTAATCCGTAACTCCTCCGAAATACATCGGCGAAGTCTCGCATCATCGCTATCTCCGAGATCACATTCTTCTCCTCTTTGTGCTCCTTCAGGAATGCTAAGTATCCACTACACCCCTTTCTGATCAATCGCTCGGCCCTGACTGCCGAGATAAGTGGTAGGTGCTTCGACCTTTCTCCTCGAAATCGAAACGATCTCCTTGTATTCGGTCTAAACGTGACAACCTTGTTCTTACAATCAACTGTCGCACAGTGAGTCGATAGCCAATCCATGCCAAGGATCACGTCGAATTCTTGCATGTCTAACAAAATTAGGTTCACGGGTAGTTCAAAATCGCCTCCATCCATGACCCTCACGATCACGGAGTTGCAACCCTTCTCGGTATCAACCGCTTTCCCAGTAGGAACCGTAACGGTCAAAACGAAGTCTAACTCCTCTGGGTCGACTTTCATCTTCTTTGTGAAACGAGGTGTAACAATTGAGTGGGTAGACTCCGGGTCTATCAACACTCGAGCTTCGTATGACACGTCGCTCCCCTTCTTATAGATGTATAATCCACCTAATTATACATACACATATATATATATATATATATTGTTTATTCTCATTATACTAAAATTTATCACATGCGAGCTTTTTCTTGTGTTTTCTTAATATAGATGTACCTTTACTATTTAAACATTTCAAGAATTGAAATTCTTTATTTAAAAGAAAGCTCACCTTGAATGACATCATTTGTGTTCTGAGCCTCCTGAGCTGTGACTGAGTAGGCTCTTCCTTGGACGATCGGCTTCCTTGCTTGTATAGGTCGTGGAATAGGTACTGAAGCCGTCTTCCCTTTGTTCACCTCGGGGCATTCCCTGATCAAGTGGCCCACCTTGCCACATCGGAAGCAACCCTGAGTGCCTACCCTACAGTCAGGCGTCTTGTGAGGCTTGCCACACTTGGCACGTGGAAGAAAGAAGCCCCTGTGGACGTGTGGCTCCGATAGAAATAGCAGGGCTCTCGTAGCGTATCGGTCTCCCCGACGCGAGCAATGGAAATCTCTGTTGGTTGCTCTACTGCGTCGGTCTTCCATAGCCTCCTTGAAACGGTGGCTTCTGATTATTTGGTATGAACCTCAGCTTTTTGTTCACTGGTTCATAATTACCCGTTCTGCCCTGATCAGAGTTCCACCTTCCTTGTTGCTCCCTCTGGCGATATCTATTATTATTCTCCTCTTCCACTACCAAGGCCTTACTCATGACCTCTCCATAGGTCCTCAGCTGGAATGGTGCTACTCCTCCCCTCACGTCTGATCTTAACCCTTGTTGAAATTGTTTTGCTCTCATCATCTCTGTGATGACGTAGTCAGGCGCAAAGCGAGCGAGTCGCATGAACTCCACTCCATAATCTCTCACTGTCATCTTCCTCTGAGTAAGCTGTAGAAATTGGATTTCCATTTGGTTCCTCACCACTTCAGGGAAGTATTGTTTATTGAATTCCTCAACGAATTCATCCCAAGTCCATGGCATGTCTGGGGTCTCCTGAGCCTTAGTCCTAGAAACGGACTTCCACTAAGGCCCAGCCTCCCCATCCAACATATAGGCTGCCCAACGGACGCTCTCATCCTCAGTACAGGTGAGCACACTGAACACCTTCTCCATCTCACTCAACCAAAGGCTCACTATGGGCTCTCCCTGTCCAGAAAAGCTAGGAGGTCTCATCCTCCTAAACTCAGTAAAAGCAGATGATGGTGGCGGTGTCGGAGCTACTGGAGGTGTCGGTGGCTGCTGATGCTCATGAGCCGTGTGAGCTGCCAAAGATGTTGCCTGTTGAGCCATAGCAGCTGCCATGGTCTCCATGGTATGCATCATCCTCTGACGCTCAGCTCTATCCTCATTTCTTTCTCTAATTCTTTCTTGTTCTATCTGATCTTGATCCTGACGATCCCGATCACGGCTCTCTTCATGATCTTGGCTTCCTTGGCCACCACTGCCAGAAGCCCCTCTATCTCCTATAGGTACTCTATTCGTAGGAGGGGTGTACCCATCTCCACTACATAAACTTCTATTATGGCTGCCCCTGGGTCGGCCCCTTCCTTTAGGTAACATCACGGTCTGCACGTGAAAACAAAGTTTTCATTAGAAGAAGTCCCTATGCTCTGACAAAAGAATGATTGTCAAAGTTTCTAAAGAAATAGGCTTTGATACCAACAATGATAGCCCGGATCTCGGTACCCCGAAACCTGTGCCATCAGCACGATCCTCAAGACCGTGCCCAAAACATAGCACGGAACATTGGTATAACAAGCACCACATGATAAATAAAGCAAATAATTTCATTTAAAGCAGAAAACGTAAATATGCCCAATTGGCATATTCAAAAGACAGTTCTACCTTCATGCCACTGCATGAATAGAGAACCGACCCGAACTATCGATGATACACAGATCACCCCAGATGGTTCGCCAAAAGAATATCTAGTTTAATTACATTGCTTCAAAATAAAGGCTTGACATACCAAGCTGTACAACTCTGCTCACAAAACTGACTCTCTATCAAAGTGCTCAGAAGAGTCACCTAGAAGAAGTCCTCGGGAGGAGGGTCCAACTCGTCTCCTGGAGCGAAATCCGAATCACCCGGATCTACGCCCCCCGAAGCCTTAGTTGCTGCTATCAAAGGACCTGCGACGTATAGTCTAAAAGGGTGAGCTACATCCTAGCTCAATAGGGAACAAGCACAATGAACATATAAGTTAAAACTCACATATATTCCATGATATTCAGAGCATGATGAATCTATGCATTTGCTAGAAAACCAATTAAAAACAGATGTCTTATACTCAATTCACTGGTAAGTTGCATGTATCACTTTACTGTTGATTTAATCATGAATGACACTGAACAGGCCTAAAACAAAACTTAAATCTTCAACTTAAGTAATCCCCGAGCAATATAGCATCGAGCCCCGATGAGATACCCTTCATCATAATCTAATTAGACAGTTGTAAAAACATGTATTCCCTGGGAATACGACCCAAGCCCCTTTCTCACTAGGCAGCGGGGTTAAATATTACACAACATCCCTGGGATGTCCTTACGGTCACGGATAAACCTCCGTGATGGTGTACGGATTTGCCGCCGTACCGGTCACGGATATCCTACCGCTTCAGTCGTGGGTATCCCGCCACATCGGTGGGGTATCCTCAAAACCTCAAATAACAAAAATATCATGTGTATTATATAGTTGTTCACCGTGTAAGTGTGATATCTTATATCAGTTAGGCCTCAACAGTAATTATTCAATCCTATGTATACATCCCTGGGATGTATACACACCCGCATCACACTTGATGCCTTTATTACTTCCTCATCCCCTGGGGATGTCTCAATTTCATTTGATTACTTGTTCTTAGTTACTTGCATCACACAGATGCCCTTATCACATTTTTGGTGTCACACACGCACCCATTTTCATAAAGCTTTTCACATTTAAAACAGCTTCAATTAGATAATTATATCACTACATACATGCTCTTGAAATTAAAGTACATGTTCAAGGTGTTTCCTACCTCAATTCTCTGAATTTTCTAGCATCAAGGTCCCACCCGGCTCCTTGTGCTAATGATCTCACGTATCACCTATGGTATAACATAACACATGTAACTCATCACTAAAGATATAATAAAGAAGGTTCAAGACCCTCCCTGAATCTCAAAGTCAAACTAAGAAGTCAAGCAAAACTGTCAAAGTCGATTAATCGATTTCCAAAATCGATTAATCGAAACCCAAATCGATTAATCGATTCTCAAAATCGATTAATCGAGATTCAAATTCGATTAATCGATCCCAAATTGATTAATCGAGTTTACAACATAAGGCAGTCGATTCTTAAATCGAGTAGTCGAGGTCTCAAAATAGATTAATCGATCCCAAATCGATTAATAGAAATCCGAAATCGATTAATCGAAATCCCAATTCGATTAGTCGATTTCCCCAGGTTTCATTTCTCCAGTGGCTGGAGCTTCCTAGTCGATTAGTCGATTTCCAAATCGACTAATCGAATTCCAAATCGATTAATCAAAATTCATTTCGATTAATCGAAATCGGGATTCCATCACTTTTTAACTTCTCAGACCAAATCGATTAATCAAACTCTAATTTCGATTAATCGATTTGGTCAGATTCAGCCCCCTCTCGGGTTGATCTTCCAAATCTTTGTCAACCTATTTTTCTTTCTTTTTCTAAGCCTTTATCCTATGCTTTTAAGCATTCTTAACCACACTTAAACTTCTACAATCTATGCATTTAATTCCCATAAAATTTACCTCAATCAAGCCTCAATTTGATTGGATCTTAAAGTTGGAATGGCTAGGGTTCCAGCTTTAGTTCCAAAGGATCTTCCGCGTTGAATTCGACTTTAATACTCGAATCCATCTCCCTTGGCTTGCATTTACTCCTTACTTAGCAACCCTCTTTACTTCTCTCCCTCTCTCTCTTCTTAACTCTTTTAACAGCCAAACAAGAGTAAGTTAGGGTTCTTTAACCCTTTTATACTTGTTTTCTACGTGTTAAGCACATACACCTAGGTAGGTGTATGTGACTCTAGATCTTCCCTACATTCCACATACTTGCATAAATTTCTCATCACATCCATTCATCACTCCTCGAGTTGACTAATGAACTCCTATTTAGTCAAACCTATGACCAGTCTGGCACGGATCCCGAGGTCACCGTTTAATACAATTTTTCGGGTTATTACATAGACTTTCCCGATCGACCCTCTTTCAGTCCTTCTACCTTAATCACTTGCCTTCCCCTGTCTACTACCTTTGTCAATCCAGTAGAGCCTCCAAGGCTCCTAGCTGTTCGACCACACCCTTTGACCTCAATCACTCGGGTCACACCTCCATGTCCGCCTCCCTATCCAAAATTTATCCAAATTCGAGTCCAATTGTTCAGGGCATGGAAACCAAACCTCCATCAACCCCCACCTGAACCTGTCACTCCTCCAAGCCCACAATTGACTCCATCATCGTTTGACTCTGAACCTGAATATGAAGACAATGTCCTTCAAACTGCAGAGCAGATTGCGACATGGGTGGACAGCGTCACCCAAAATACTTCAAGACAACAACATGAGGCTATAGCGGAACACCACCTCGATGCCAAGATGAGTCAGCCAAGTGAAGGATCTGACAAGGAAGAAGCCTGATCTCCATTTTTCTGGAAGACGAAGATTATACTTAGTATCTCCCACCATGGATTGGCATAGCTCCTCTACGCATTCCTTCCTCAAATTTTGCCCCATTCACAACAAGTACTACGGCGGGTTCGTCAACACTCCAACATCAATGATCAACGTGCCCGATTCTCAAATTTGAAACCCATTACCCACCACTGCCATTCCCCCGAGAAAGCAGAACGACAGTGCTCAGCCGTCGGAAAGGGTAGCGAGGGAACGAGTAGTAAACCTACCTCTACCTCCTCATACGATCCCTGATCAGTCACATAATTTACTATTTTATCACCCTTAGCTTAGTGATGCTAGGCTATAGTTTGCTACGAACGAGATACTGATGTGCAGATTTTAGAGATAAGCAGCAAATTAGAGCCTAAGTGTAAATCTTTGTCAAAATAAACTCAAAAAGCAATAAGAAAGACGATCGAGTGAAAAAGACATTTTTTTGCCTACTGAAAGCCAGAGAATTATAATTTTTGATTCTTCAAAAGAGACAAAAAGAGAAAAACGATAAAGTGTAATTCAGAGGAATCATCAACCATAAGGAAGCTTTGAGGAATAGAAAATCATGAATTACGATTTTCCAAAAAAGAATAAGAAAGAAATCGTGATTTATAATTTCCCAAAAAATGTAAGCTTTCTACTACTATTGCTACTGCTAATCATGTGAGAGCTTAACACCACCATATCTAGAATTAGAAGACTCCTGCATTTAAAAGTTTGGTGAATCATGGATCTGAGAAGATTGATAAAGATTTAATCCGAAGGACTCTGTTGCTGCTCAATAAAGAACAATCCAGAGGCGCATCAACTAAAGAAAGCAAGGAAAGATAAAATTAGGAATTAGAGTTATATTAGGAATCTTTTGTTTTTAGTAATTTCTTTTATTAGAACTAGATATTTGTATACGGATCCCTTATGATCTATAAATAAGAGGGCTCGACATAGGAATAAACATCAAAGAATTTCAACGTCAATTGACGCCTGAGGTTGGATTTTCTTCCGATCAAAGTAGTGTATACTAGTTAGAGTAGATTAGATATCAGAGGTTTCTCAAGTGCAATTGACGACTACAATTGAGTGCTGAAGATTAGTGTAAATATCTGTAATTTCTTAGGAGCAATTGATGACTACGGCTGAGGGGTGAAGGATATATTTTTACTTTTCTTTCTAGTTTAGATTTTATTTGCTTTATAAACATCTCCAAGTTTTAATTTGAATTGACGACTCAGGTTAGAATTTGTAGATTAGTGTAACAATTTTTACTTTTCCATCTTCAGTTTTCTAGTGTTTGATTGACGCCCAAATTTTTGGTTGATTGTTGATTAGATTAAATCTGTATTGATAGGATCTTATACTTGATTGACGACCAATGCTAGGAGATTAGAAATATGGTATAACGGTACTGTTTATTTTTATAAATATCTGAAAGTTGAAGTTAAAATTGACGACCTTAATTTGAAGAAGGATGATTAGGGTTTATTTTTATGCACTTTAGTTTAATAACCCATTCTTTTATTTATATTTCTCCAGGAGATTAGGAAATCTTAAAGATAAATAAAAGTTTTTAAGATAGAGATTTAGATAAAAGATATTAACTAGGAATTAATTAGATAATGAACTTCTTCGTGGGAACGATCCCATGCTAGTACTATAATTTTCATTGTGCGCTTACAATAGGTTAAGACTTGAATTTAATATGATTATAATACATAAAAAGACAAGAGTCAAGTTTTTGGCGCCGTTGCCAGGGAAGAGGAATTTATCTAATTCTTTCAAGTTTTTATCTAATATTTTTATCTTTTTAGAAACCAATATTTATCTTTCTCTTTTTATATGTTTGTATATTTTTTCTTTTTTGATCACTTCTTAATCTTTTGCAGGTTTATTCAGAGTAGCGAATCAAAAGTTTCCAACTTCTGCCTGACACTGAATTTAGAAACTCAGATTTGTTTCTTTCCTTGCTTTCTAGAATATAAATTATATAGACTTGAACTAAAACTAGACATATTGTGTTCTAGCCATCCTGCCTCAATTCTACATCAATATAAATCAGGCAGGAGTAAATCAAAGCAAGGCTAGAACAATGGGGGAATACTATGCATTAACACCTCTTACACTACCCCCATGTATTCACACCTCTATTGCTAGTTATGAGGCTTTCGAATTCACGCCTAATGCGCTTCAAATACTTCCTACTTTTCACATGCTGATTGAGGAAGACCCCAATGGCATTTAAATAAATTTATAGAAATGTGTAATATTATTCAAATCAAAGAACTGATGGAAGCATCCATTCATTTAAGGCTATTCTCATATTCTCTTAGAGACGAGGCAAAGCAATGGTTACACTCTTTACCCCGAGTTTCAATTGCTGATTGGGAAGGACTAAAATGCGAATTCCTCATGAAGTATTTCCCAAGATGCAAAACAAATAGAATCCGACATCTTATTTTAACATTCCATCAATTTTCAGATGAACCTCTTCAAGAGAGTTGGAGTCGCCTCGAGGATCTTCTCTATATGTGCCCTTATCATGGGGTCAGAGAATGGCAAATAGCGCTCACTTTCTATGAAAGATTAAATGACCAAACTAGGCATATGATTGATATTGCCTGTGGTGGTATGTTTCATAACTTAACAATAGAAGAAGCTTGGGAACTCTTTGAGACCCTTAGCAAAGAAACGGTGCAACACCATGCATTGGGTGAGATTGATTCAGAGCCTTTAACAAGTGTACTTCCTAAGCAAGGAGGATTATATAACTTCAAGGCAATGGCAAAAGTTCCCTCGAAGCTGAAGCTTTGGGAGAGGAAGATTTAATCTCTGGTGGGTATAAAATCGCACCCAACATCTGGACAAGGTGAAGCTTGTGGTCCTAACCATTGCCCAACTCAAGTTGCTCCAAAGAGTCCTACTGTTCCTTTTTGCCCCATGGGAGCCCAATGCCATACTGCTAATGAGGATGCCCTGTTGCAAATAGTGAACAGCTGGGTACAACATAGCCGCATCCAGACAAAGTTATTTAATCACCTGCGACAATCTATCGTAAGGTTGGAAAATCAAATTGAGCAGTGAACCTCTGTGGGAGGAGAGAGTAACTTATCACCTTCACATGCAGTTGGTACGCCTAGAGCATGTAAATCTGTGGGAGGTACATCAACTCCCTCTATTTCTAATTAATTCCCTCCAGAACCCGTCAAGCTATCGACTCACCCGTAGCAAAATTTTATAACATATGTATATCAGCATTATTATTCTTTCTTTTAGGAGAATTTCATACGATTCACAATGTGTAAAATACACCCCAATCGTATGAATCTCTCTCTTTTTGTTTATAACTATTTGAACGTATAGATTTACGAGCAACAATGTTGAATCGTAGCGAATACGATTCAACTGAAGAGTCTTCTCAGCGATTCACTTATAGTTAGAATTGTAAACGATAATTCTAGGGAACAGGCAATTTTAGTGATCTGTCTTATCAGTTTCATTGGAATATGGACCCATTCAATTCATATGGGAAATAAACAAATTTTACATTCAATTTCGCCATTTCCCAACCACCCTAGCCTAGGAACCTACACAGACATTTACTCGAAGTGACGGTTCAATACCTTTCCCTATAAATCCATACCCATCCATAAATTAATTTTCATAGTAAGAGCAATTTTAGTAAGCAACTTGATAGAATCCTCGAGCTACACAAGGCTGAGTTGCTGGCTATACAACAGAAAGTAGAAGATCTGAGGTACCAGCGACTCACTCGAGATGCTGAATCGTCCACTAAAATTACCCTTGACCCTAAACCTAACCCAAATCCAAAACCATATACCAGGAACCCATTTTCCCTCACTTCCTAACCTTTATACCCATGGGTCAAAAAATCGTCCGATACCGATACGTATCGGTTTTGGACCTAAGCGGTACGATATATTGCCTATGTATCGTACCCCTTCAAAAATTAAGTAATTATCGTCCGATACGGGCAATGTATCGCCTGTATCGGACGATATGCCGATACTTTGAAATTATCGAACGATAATTTCAAATTATCGTCTGATAATTTTTTTTAAAAATAAAATTGAATTTATCGGGCAATACGGGCAAATTATCGCTCGTATCGTCTGATACGGTCGATAATTTGAAATTATCGGCCAATAATTTCAAATTATCGGCCGGGCCCCACCTAAATTTTTTTTCTTTGGTTTTTTGTCGAATTCTGCTTGTTTTTTTGTTTTTTTTATTTTTATAATCATTTCATTCGCCACAAATTATGCAACGGATATAATTTTATATCCGTTGCATAGTATTTTTTTATTATTTTATTATTTAAACGTTAAAACATAAAGCAACAGATATAATAAATTATATTCGTTGCATAGTATTTTTTTTATTATTTTATTATATAAAACGTTATAAAAGCAATGAATATAATAAATTATATCCGTTGTATAGTATTTTATTATTATTTTATTAATTAAAATATTGCAAAAGCAACGGCTATTAGCAAACCATCCTCTATAAAATCCACCCGCTATTAGCAAGCTGGCAAGTGGCAACGGATAAAATCCACCTACTATAAAACCCACCAGAGAGGGATTCTTCATTTGCAAACCATCCTCTTCTTCTCCACTTGCAAATCACCCGAGAATATCTTCTTTTGCTTCACTTGCAAATCACACGAGGATCTCTTCTTCTTCTTTACTTGCAAACCACCTGAGGATCCCTTCTTCTACACCAATATACTTCTTCTTTCGTCACTTGTAATTCACTATACTACTTATTTCTTAACCATCGGAGACCGAAATCGTAGAGACCGGATTGTCACACTTATATTTTCGTCGGATATTTAAGAGGAGGTATGATTTTCCATCATCTAACTTGTATTTTTAATTATTTTTTCATTAGATCTATTATATTTATTATTATTTTTTTAAATTAATTTTTATTTATTACTAATTTTATCATTAGATCTATTACTCTTTTTTTTAAAACTACACTTTTTTTTACTAATTTTATTTTATAACTAAACTTGTTTATTTTGTATTACTAATTTTGTGCTATTAATTTTTTGACATATGCATGTGACACATATCACGTGTGATGTATCGCAACACATGTGACACGTGTCACGCGTGATGTGTCGTGACACATGTGACACAATGACATAGGTGTCGCAGCACATGTAATTGATGTGTCACACATGTGACTCATAACCCATGGCACATCAATTAGACTAATTTTTGTTACTAATTTTGTGCTACTAATTTTTTGACCTATGCATGTGACACATATCGCGTGTGATGTGTCGCGACACATGTGACACAGTGACACAGGTGTCATGGTACATATAATTGATGTGTTACACATGTGATACATAACCCATGACACATTAATTACACTAATTTTTTGTTACTAATTTTGTAATATAAACTTTAGCTTTAAAAAAAAATTAGTAATACAAAAATTACTAATTATTGACAAAAAATTAGTAACCGAAAACAAAAAAAAAAGTTTAATTTAAAAAAAAAAAGTATAGTTTTAAAAAAAAATTTAGAATTAGTTTAGTTTTTAAAATTTATAACACAAAATAAAAAAATTTAGTTTTAAAATAAAATTAATAAAAAAAAAGAGTTTAGTTTTTTAAAAAAATTAGTAACACAAAATTAAAAACAATTTTAAAACAAAAATTACTAATAAAAAGAGTTTAGTTTAAAAAAGTAACACTAAAATTAGTAACATTAAAAACTAGAAAGAATTTAATTTAAAGAAAAATTAGTAATAAAAAAATTACTAATTAGTGACAAAAAATTAGTAACCGAAAAAAAAAAAAAAAGTTTAATTTTTTTAAAAAAAGTATAGTTTTAAAAACAAATTTAGAACTAGTTTAGTTTTTAAAATTTGTAACACAAAATAAAAAAATTTAGTTTTAAAATAAAATTAGTAAAAAAAAAGAGTTTAGTTTAAAAAAAAAATTAGTAACACAAAATTAAAAACAATTTTAAAACTAAAATTACTAATAAAAAGAGTTTAGTTTAAAAAAGTAATACTAAAATTAGTAACATTAAAAACTAAAAAGAATTTAATTTAAAGAAAAATTAGTAATAAAAAAATTACTAATTAGTGACAAAAAATTAGTAACTGAAAACAAAAAAAAGTTTAATTTTTTAAAAAAAAGTGTAGTTTTAAAAACAAATTTAGAACTAGTTTAGTTTTTAAAATTTGTAACACAAAATAAAAAAATTTAGTTTTAAAATAAAATTAGTAAAAAAAAAGAGTTTAGTTTTTAAAAAAAATTAGTAACACAAAATTAAAAATAATTTTAAAACTAAAATGACTAATAAAAAGAGTTTAGTTTAAAAAAGTAATACTAAAACTAGTAACATTAAAAACTAAAAAGAATTTAATTTAAAGAAAAATTAGTAATACAAAAATTACTAATTAGTGACAAAAATTTAGTAACCGAAAATAAAAAAAAAGTTTAATTTTTTTTAAAAAGGTATAGTTTTAAAAACAAATTTAGAACTAGTTTAGTTTTTAAAATTTGTAACACAAAATAAAAGAATTTAGTTTTAAAATAAAATTAGTAAAAAAAAAGAGTTTAATTTAAAAAAAAAATTAGTAACATAAAATTAAAAATAATTTTAAATCTAAAATTACTAATAAAAAAAGTTTAGTTTAAAAAAGTAACACTAAAATTAGTAACATTAAAAACTAAAAAGAATTTAGTTTAAAGAAAAATTAGTAATAAAAAAATTAGTAAACTTTTTTAGGGGGTACGATATAATCATACAATGCCTA
The DNA here is from genome assembly GCA_021018995.1 of Chloranthus sessilifolius. Lineage (NCBI taxonomy): Eukaryota > Viridiplantae > Streptophyta > Magnoliopsida > Chloranthales > Chloranthaceae > Chloranthus > Chloranthus sessilifolius. Next base: position 145,955,135 of record CM037584.1, on the reverse strand, counting down.
TGTATTATATCGCCCAGGTCCAAAACCAATACATATCAAATAAATTTTAGTCTCAACTGTTATCTAAATGTTTTAATTTAGTCCAATCATTTGGTCATTAATGCAGGTGAAAGAAATAAATATGGTACGATCATTAGATTCAGCCTCGCAATACGGCACAATAATAGATGGTGATAGACTCCGAATAGAATGTAAACTTTGTGGAAAAAAATTATTGGGAGGAGGTATCACGCGATTGAAGGAACATTTGGCTCACGTAAGGGGGGAGACAAAAGAGTGTCCCAATGTACCCAGAGAGGTAAGAGAAGAAGTCAGAGCCAATTTACAGGTGGCTAAGGGAAAGAAAAAGGCAGAAGTCGATCGTGATAGAGAAATGTATGACAGAATAAGGAGGGTAAATCCAGAGTTTTCTGCACCTGAACGTGGGGATGATGAAGATGAGGATGAGGATGTTGTGACAGCGAGAGTCATGAGGGAGAGTGCTAGAGAAGCACGACAGTGACGAGATGAAGAAGAAGCTGATTATCGGTTTCGATCCAGCTTGAGGGGCCCATCCATGCATACTACTGGTGGTCGATCTAGTCAGAGGCCACATATTATTGATGATGATGAGGATATTCATGGCACTGTCGGGTTGCGTAGGTCAGCATCAGTGAGGGACACCAGGCCGTCTACTACAGGTCGTACTATAGGTCCCATGGATTCGTTCATGCATCAGATAGAAAGCTCAAAGCAAAGTAAATTGAGCACAATTTCACTAAAAAAATAGGGAAAGAGGCTTGGAAAATCGATTGCAAAGTTTGTGGTATACAATCACATTTCGAGTCAAGTTGTGGAGTCACCGTACTTCAAAAGTATGATTGATACAAGTACAGAAGCTGGTCCAGAAGTTAAAAAGCCCTCTACATACGAGGTATCCGGGCCCCTACTAGATGATGAGTATGCAGAGATAGGAACTTATGTGGACAGCTTCCACGAAGTATGGGATGAGAGAGGTTGCACAATTATGTGCGATGGATGGATAGGTCCCACAAAGAAGAGTTTGATCAACTTTTTGGTCTATAGCGATGCCGGGACAATATTTCTAAAATCAGTTGATGCTTCAAAACACGCGAAGATAGCTGATTACCTCTTTCAACTAATGGATAAAGTAGTTGAAGACATTGGAGAGCACCGGGTTGTACTGGTGGTAACAGACAATGCCGCTAATTATAAAGCTGTAGGTCGTCAGTTAATGTTGAAGAGACGTCACTTGTAATGGACTCCGTGTGCCGCTCATTGCGTGGACCTCATTCTTGAAGATTTGGGAAAGAGAAGCAAAGCACAAGCAACTATTCAGAAGGGAAGAACGATTACTTCCTACCTATACAACAGTGACAAGTTAGTGAATTTGATGAGAGAATTCACCAAGAACGAGCTGCTCCGGCCTGCGATTACACGATTTGCGACACAATTTTTAGCCCTACAGAGCTTGGCTAGATATAGGCATGAGCTGAAAAGTATGGTCTCTTCTGCAGAATAGAGAAAACATGAGCTAGAACTCTCACGAGCAAAGAGACCTGCTTGCAATGAAGTTGCCAACCTGATCTACAATCCCCAATTTTAGGCAGATGTTGACCACCAGATTGCCGTCACTACCCCGTTGGTACAAGTGTTGAGGTTGGTAGATGGTGATGAGAAGCCAACGATGGGATACGTTTATGAGTCGATGGCTAAAGCCAAATTGGCTATTAAAAGTAAATGCCCGGCAAAATATAAACAATATTGGGCAATCATCGATAAAAGGTGGGATGCACAATTCTACCAGTACTTACATGCCGCAGGTATAACATGCTAAACTACTTATGTAGTGATTTTTATTTATTTATTATTTTTTATATTATTCATTGTTTCTATATATTGATGAGATTGTTCATATTTGATGTATAGCACACTACTTAAATCCGGCCTTCCAGTATACGCGACGCTTTGAGTTGACTGAGGCCGATAACGTGTACAGCGGTTTGCTCAATGTGATTCAGCGAATGCTCCCTGAGTTGGCAGAGCAAGGTCAAGCCATAAGAGATGTGAGTAATAATATCTTATAAGTAATAATGCAGGTGTCATATGATCTGCTTATTGATATGTAGGTTATTGATATATAGATTGATATATTCCGTAAGAGACAAGGGTCATTTGGGACCCCATTGGCGCAATCCCAAATCAAGTATGATAAACCCGCTGATTGGTGGATGCATTATGGAAGTGATGGCCCGATATTAAGGCGGGTTGCCATGAGGGTTTTATCACAAACTTGTTCCTCTTCCAACTGTGAGTGAAATTGGAGCACCTTCTCTCTCATTCACACGAAGACAAGGAATAGGCTAACTATGGAACGATTGGAAAAGTTAGTCTATTGCTACTACAACATGAGATTAAGGGTCAAAAATATACAGAGGGCCAATCGCGGTAAGATATTATATGAAGTCTTAGTTCATACAATTTTTATTTGATCTAATTGATGAGGCATTAGACATGTACTAATTCATCTATTATATTTTACCTTACAGATAATGAATATTTTGATCCTATCCAATTGGATTATATATTCATGGAGGATGACCCTTTAAATCAGTGGATCGAAGAGAGAGAAGAGCCAGTGTTGGATACTGAGGACACCGCATGGCTGGATAATGCTGAAAGAGTAGCAGATGAGTAGGCTTCCCAACCACCGAGGCAGAAACGGAGATTGAATCGTCATTCAGTGGTTGGATCTGATGACGAAATGCAGCCTGGTAGTGATAATGATGATGGTGGGGGTGATGATGGAGGCGATAAAACTGACACTGGCACTAGTGGTGGAGCAGATGATATTGATCCCTATACTTTTGGAGGTATTGCTACATGGGATGAGGACCCGCTAACAATGTATGACACTCCTACATTTAGAGGTGAAAGGATTGAAGGAAGAGGAGCGTCAGAATCTTACCAAACACCACCTCCACCACCACCACAAGGTCCACAAGATGATGTGGGTTATATGACTTCTAGCTTCGGGGGATTTAGTTTGCAGAATATCGAAGATTCAACAGCAAGTAACCCATACTATCGGCCTCAACCAACCTATCCCGGGCCATATAACTTTGTTGGTCAAATTTTTGGAGGACCAATCTTCACCTATTACACTGAGCCATATTTGTCGCTAATGCCTCAATTTCAAGGAGGCACACATGATCATGGGTATCAATATGGCCAACATTATAGGGAAAGCTCGCGCACCGATGATGATGATAACGAGGGCCAAGAACCACCACGAAATTCAATGTGGCTCTAAAGTAATTAATTTTTTTATTATAATATATCTTTTAATTTTCATAATTAGTCATGTATAATAAAAATTTGATCATTAGTCATGTACAATGAAAATTAGTCATTTACAATGAATCAATTATGTTAAGAGTGATCTGTCCTTTGTTGTGGGCTTATATCCTAATATATTTTTATTGTCTGTTAATAAAATTTTCTTTTATTAAATAATAAAAAAGAAAGAAAAAAATTGAAAGCTTTTAGTCATAATTATGTAATACTTTAATTAGGGATCCGTCTTATTATCAAATATACATCAAATAAGCTTTAAATATATGTTTAAAAAAGTAAAAAAAAAGTAAAAAATTATTAAATTTATTTTTCTTAATTTTTTGAGATTTTTTAGGATTTTAAAAAAATAAAAATAAAAATTTCAATGTATCAAACCGATACATTCAATGTATCGCCGATACATTGAATGTATCGGCCGATACCCGATACGTATCGTCCTGGAGGCCAGGACGATACGTATCGGAAAACCAATTTTTTGATCCATGTTTATACCATCACAACCCACCTCGAATGCAAATCCCATATGTTGATGGTGGGTTGAGCTGTCCCTCAACACCCTTCTCCATTGCTTATCATCTCTCTTCGCTTGCGCTACATTCCCTTCATATAGTTTTTATAAGGCAGCTATGTAGGCAAAAGATGAATCGGAGAGGTGCTCCCTTCCCACTCTTCGAAGGCTTCCCAGTGGCTTGCATTTCCTCCCAAAAAAAGAAATGTGATGTGCATTGCTCGGCAAGACTTCGAAGACAGGGGAGGCGGTCCTGCAAAGGTATTGATATGCCTTTGATGGGAACAAATGAGAGACTCTGATTGAAGGTGTTTAGAAGCCGAGGACCGATCTTTATCAAAAATTTATTCTTGGACGTTACTGCCAGTGTCTTAGTCTAGTGTGTGTCTAGGTTTTTCCTAGGAATTTCTTTGATGTAATTAGTTTTCTTTCCACATTTCTGTAATTAGTTCATCTATAAAAAAAATAAAAAAAAAATAATAATAATAGTTTTTCTTTCTTTAATGTTTTTGACTAATTTACTAATAGCGTGTGTTACTAACATCTAACGTTCTCTATTCAAATCGGAAGTATTTTTCTCCCAAGTTTGGGGGGACGAATTTTTTATTTTTCTTTTACAGACTATATACCCGATTATTAACATAGCAGTAAAATACAGTAAAACTTTCTTGTATGTCCCCTGTTTTGCACAATGAGGACATTGTCCTATTTAAGTTTGGGGGGGATACAAGCATTTGTTAGTTTACTTTTTGTTAGTTTAATTTTTTTTAGTTTAACTTTTGTTTAAAATTTATTATTTTATAAAAAGAATAATAATTTTAGTTAATCATTATATGTAAATTATAAAAATCTAAATTTCTTAGCAAACCATCATAGTAGTAGTTCAAAAAATCAAAATAAAAATAGTTACAATTCAAAGTAAAGTATCTCTAGAACACTATATTAGAGAATGTTCGAAACTATACGATTGATATGAACTGTAAAATATTTTAGATTATAATTTCAAAAACATATAATCAGTGAGTTATAGAGCCTATTTCCTCTTTATTCTGAGAGAAAGAGAGACTGTTTTTTATTCATGCTTAAATTTCCTTGAACTTCTCTACTATCTGAAATCTCATAATGCTGAACTTAGAATTAATATATTCTATGATTATGATAATTTATTTATTTAGAACTGCCTATTAAATATATCAAAGCAATAAGATATTGTGCAACCGTGGGAATCGAGATGATCCCGTCGCGACGATGCGCTCTCTAACGATAAAAAAAATAGAGTCGCCACCCAGAGCTTCCGGTGTCCCGGGATACCTAGTTCATTTTTATGAGCACCGAAGTGCTAAAAATATGACTCTGAATCCGGTCCACACCAAAGGTTCTTGGGTAGGGGCTTCGGTTATCGATCGGGAAGGTGTTAGGCACCCGATCAACCAGCTAAATGCGGTCTCTACTTAAGGCCAGGTCTATGTGGGGTTGGTTTATATATATATATATATATATATATATATATATATATATATATATATATATATATATATATATAAGAAAGTAAAATGAGTGGCACTTCCCCTTGCCCGAAGGCACACCAATCCTATTGAGCCCTTCTCGCTTGTCGAAATTTGGGCAGCGTAACGGCTCAATTCTAGGATAGAGGAAAAGCAAAGAAGGTAGAGGAATAGAGGGGAGAGCCGGAGCTCTCGGGCCCTTGTAGCACCGTTGGGGAGCCTTGCGTTGGCTTGCTTCGGCGAGCTTTTTGAAGGCTTGTATGGTATGGAATGGAGTTCTAACTCTTAAGGCTTGAAACTAAGAGGTAGAGAAGGAAAGCTAGGGGATAACACACACCTAACCTAGAGGTTTTTAGTGAAATACTAAGGTCTAAAGGGGCTTTTTCAATTCTGAAATTTGTATGGGGATGGTGCACCAAAGGGAGAAAGATCTTCTCACTTAAGCTCTTTCTCTCTTAGGTAAAAACTCTCAACCCTTAAGCAAGAGGGGTGGCTCTCTATTTATAGAGAAAGGGAGGATTAGTGAGGGGTTAAAATCCTAATTGGATTAACAATTAGGTAATGGGCAATCTAAGGTTTTTGTGGTTTTCTAGAGCTTGGAGAAGAGGGATTTGGGTTTAATGGTAGATGATAGGGTGGTGACTTGAATGGCAAAAGGGTGATAACTTATGCTAATAGGGTCACTAGGGTCCTAAAGAAACACACCCTAGACTTTGGGATGGTCCACAAGTCAAACCCCCAATGTCAATTTTGGCCATTTTTTGAAGGAAAATCAGGTCCAAACTATTGGAAGTTGAAGACCCGCAGGGGCCCGGCCCGGTTTGCAATTTCCTGCACAAATTCGTAATTTTCAAATTGCCATAACGTTTTATGTACAACTCCAAATTAGGCAATTTTTGGCTCGTTGGAAAGCTGGGAAAGTCTATTTTCCAATGGTATAGGCCTTAGGTTAGGCAACTATATATACTAACCTTGGTACTCCTCTTTTCATCAGCTGTTTTGGTTAGTTCGAAATTGACTCTATGGGTCCAGTTTTGCAATATCTTGTACAAATTTACGATCTTCATTCTGCCATATCTTTTGATGTACAACTCCAAATTAGGCAATTCTTAGCTCGTTGGAAAGCTGGGAAAGTTTTCTTTCCAATGATATATGTCTTAGGTTGGTCAACTATCCACAAAAAGTTTAGCAATCCTCTTTCTAATCGCTGCTCAAGGGGGTTTGAATTGTGCCCGGGAAGGGTTCTAATAGGTCTTGGAAGGGTATGGTTAATTCCTAAGGGTTCGAGATTAGTTTCTAAAGGCTTAGGGTAGGTTCCTAAGAGATCTAGGGTAATTCTTAAGGGTTTAGGGTGATTCCTAAGGGTTCCATATATGCCATCAAAAGCTCAGAATTACACCTCTCTCGAAAGGTGTTTCGATCGGGCCTTGGGCCAAATTTGGGTGTCTACAGATGCCCCTCTTTGGTATCAGATCACTAATGATCGTATGCCAAAGAAAAGAGACATTCGAAGAGGCCAAAGGAATTACTGGCAGGTCCGTTGCATTCAGAACGAACTTTAAACATCAGGTGAGTAACACGGTGAGAAAACAGAAGCCCTAGGGTGCCAGGCTAATCATTCGTTTCTCGAGGTAATCGATTCCCAAGTGCTTAGCGACATTACTGGGCATAACCGAGGTGGAATGAGTTGCGAAAGCCCAATAGCTGGGAAAAACGTTCGCCTCTCGAGTTGCGAAAGCCCGTTAGTCGGGAAAAATGTCCGCTTCTCGAGATGATTTAAAGGTGATTGATGTTCGAGATTCATTATGAATGCAACAGCTTCGTAAGTAATAGGGGTGATTGACCCACATTTAAAGATAGGTGCGAAGTAAATATACGCAAGGCTCCACATTTTGCGTCCAATCCTACTAGGCATTTGATGACCTCATTGGATTATTCGCGGGTGCCCCTGCAGAAAGTAGGGTTCGAAATCTTTGGGCGAACCCATCGATCCCAAAGTTTATTTAGCATGACCACCTGAGCGAAGTGAATAGATATCACAATGCTTTTTAGGAGTGCATGCCATTTTTCAAAACATGCCCCAGATCCACATGACCCAGAGTATCCAATTTCGACTTTCTTGAATAGATCTAGCCAAACATTGGGCACCTCCCAAAAGGGGACATCTAATCCTGGCCTCTGTTGACAATGATCATAATCATCAATTAACTATGCATAATCATGCACCCATCAGGGGCAATAAGCAACAATAAAGGTGATGGAAGCTCCGACGCGAACCCACCTGGGTACAATTTACGGGGATAAACGACCATCATACGGGTACCCAGACGCACGGCGTACACTTTATAGGGATACCGCTACCCATACAGGTTTTAAGCCTGTAGAAAATAAAAAGGGAAATGAACCTTTCTTAATGCATGGTTGCACATAGTTTGATTGACACAATCTCATTCTCAACAAGTTGGTCTCAACCAACGATTGACCTTTTTCAACGGAGAATCTGAAGCTTAAGACAACTCAAGTTCACACGAATCCAAAACAGAGAGCTCATCGCTCAAAAGATTTAGCAGTGGAGTTGACCCAACTGAAACATTGACTATTTGACTGGGACTTACACCGTTGCTCCTACTTTGAAGTAGGATCCATGGATCCAAGGCGAACCTTTGACCTAGGACATTAATTTTGCACATCTGCGTTGTCGATAAAATATTGACATTTTACCGCATCAAAAGCAGCGTAATGTCGCATGAAAACATAGATTTCTTTTTCTTTTCAAAATGATTTTCATCATTTTTTTGTTAGACCTGACGTCGGTGGTGAGATGCTTTATCTGATTTGTCCATCGCTGAGAAGTTACCTGCTTCGAGGCTTTGGACCGTGTGATGTTCCTACACATTCTCGAGAAAACGTCAGTCCCTTTTTTGTTTATACATATAAACAAAATGCATCCCAAATAATAAAAGAAAAAGTAGATTTCTACCTATACTTTTTCATTTTCAAGATATATTTTTTTTAGATTTTTATTTTTGGAGATTTTTTGTTATTTTTCTTCATTTTTGAGATTGAAATATGATGCTGAAAATATGTACATGAAAATGAGTAGAAATATATACACAGTTTTTTGGTGTTTGGATTTTTCTTGATTTTTTTATTTTTGACTTTTCTTCTTTCTTTTTTTTGTTTTTGATGCCTTGATAGTGAGACAGAGTAACAGGTCCCCTTTTGAGCATAGTCGAACTCTTTCATGCAGTCGGACCTGAGTGAGTTTCTGGATTTTACCAAAGCCGGAACGTTGATCCCTTTGGATCGAGTTAAACCTTTCTCCTTGCCTTGGGTCATACGTTTGACGGTGCAGGTTTCACAAAGACAATTCTGGTCGGGCCCCGATTTGAACTAGCATGAGCGGCCCAGTCAGATAAGAGGGTACAGGAAGAGTAACAAAAGGGTTCCTCAAACATGAATCAATCATTCCAACCCTTCTTTTTCAAAAAAATTTTTCCTCTTCTCTTATTTATTTATTTCCCTTTTTTTACCCGTGGCACCCTTTCGGGTTTTCACCACGTCCATGGGCTTAGCTCTCTTACCCCAAGCGCCCTTTCAGGTTTTCACCTGGTCCGCACAAGCCCGCTGTTTTTACCCGTAATGCCCTTTCGGATTTTCACCACGTCCATCTTGCTTTGAGCTTGTATTTTTATTTTATTATTCTTTTTATTTTCTTTTCTTTTTTCAACAACCACGTCATAGACCTTGATTCCGTCATAGCCAGCTGGATGGGGTTCTGGTGTCGTCTCACGACTCGGCTCATGTTAACTTAACAGATATTATGACTGCTTGCGAACCTACAAAGAGGGCTTCCTTCAGGGTGTAGCTTGGCCATGGGTTAGGTTAGGATTTGAAGGTATGCTGGGTTAAAAGGATTTCCTTGATACGGCTTCAGTTTTCTCGACATACTTTCTTCCTTGGGGGTTTTACTATACATGCCCTGTGATTCTTCTACATTTTTTTGTTCTTTTTGCTTCATTTCAGGCAATCTCTTTTTGAGGTTTTGCTTTTTTGATTTCTTTGGATTTTTGCAGTAACTTTATACACATGCATCTTTTCTCTCTCTTTTTTTTTTGGTATAGGTACACATATATATATATATATATATATATTTTTGGGGGAATGGGTTTATTGAAAGAAAGGCCCAGTCTCAAATGGGGTAGCAAAGGATATCATTATTTTTAGGGATGTTTTTGGGCTATTGTGCTTGGAATGATGGCCTCTTTTGGGTGGTTCTTAAGCAGTCACGTATATGTTTCATCAATACTTACCTTATCGCGTTGGACTAAGAGTAGAACCATCGGACGTATCCAGCATTGATGGGCTCAGGAAGATGATCTTCGTCCATGGTGGCGAGGCGGATGGCGTATCCTTGCAGCACTTCTCAGATGACGTAAGGTCCTTCCTAGTTTGGCTTGAATTTTCCCCTTGGATCGGCATGGAGGGATGGGAAGATCTTCTTCAGCACAGTGTCTCCTATCTTCAGATCTCGACCGCGGATGCGTTTATTGTAAGCGCGTGCGATTCGTCCCTAGTAAACTTGAGTGTGACACAAGGCTAGGAGTCTTTTCTCATCCAGTAAGTTCAGCTGATCAAAGCGTGATCTCTCTTTCCGCTTCGTGTAAGTTCGATTCCATAGGATTCGAGGAGGGTACTTCAACCTCCACTGGGAAGACGGCCTCGGTTCCATACACAAGGGAGAATGGTGTTGCCCCTGTAGCGGTACGGATCGACATTCGGTAGGCCCACAAATCAAATGGTAGCATTTCTCTCCAATCTTGATAAGTGATGACCATTTTCTCAAGGATGCGGATGACTATCTTATTCGCGGCTTCCACAGCTCCATTAGTTTGAGGCCGATAAGGGGATGAGTGATGGTTCTTGATCTTGTATTGCTCGCAGAAGTCTCGGATGCGCTTATTCGCAAAGTTTGTGCCGTTGTCTATGATGATATCTTTAGGTACTCCAAATCGGCACAGAATATTGCTCTTGAGAAACTTCTCAACGTGACTGGCTGTGATGTTGGCATATGATGCCGCTTCTACCCACTTGGTGAAGTATTCAATGGCGACGAGGATGAACCCATGTCCGTTTGATGCTTTTGGATTAATCATTCCGACAACGTCAAGGCCCCAGGTAGCAAATGGCCAAGGAGTGGTCATGCAGTGAAGATCAATGGCAGGAGCGTCTATCAAACTGGAGTGTTCTTGACACTTGTAGCATTTTTGAACATGCTTGCAACAATCCAATTCCATGGTGGTCCAAAAGTATCCCTGCTGTAGGATTTTCTTAGCGAGCATGTGACCGCTGACGTGGGCTCCGCATACTCCCTCATGGATTTCTTTCATAATGTTGACCGCTTCACTTTCAGTAAGGCACCTGAGTAAGATGTTATTGTATGATCGCTTGTAGAGACATTCCCCGCAAATGACATAACCTGCCGCTAAATGTTGAATGGTTCTTCGATCTGTCTTAGATGTACCCTCTGAGAAAGTTAGGGTCTCGAGGAAATTCTTGATATCTGAGAACTAAGGTGGCTCATCATCAGGCTTTGTAGGTTCCTCAATCTGGAGGCAGAAGGCCGGCTCATTCCTCTGCTCGATCACGATCGGCTTCATCTCAACACCATAGGGGATTTCAATCATTGACGCCAAAGTTGCTAATGCGTCGGTAAAGCGATTCCTTATCCGGGGGACGTATGAGAAAGTCACATCTTGAAAGCAAGCTATCAGATCCTCGAGGGGTTCATGATAGGGGATCAGCTTCTCGTCTTTCGTCTTCCAATCGCCATTCGTCTGGCATATGATTAATTGTGAATCGCCAAATACTCGAAGGTGAGTTACATTCAGATCGAGAGCTGCCTGCAGACCAGCGACGCAAGCTTCATACTCAGCCATATTGTTAGTGTAAGGGAAGTTGAGCTTGATAGAGACCAGTACATGGGATCCTTTTGGTGAAATCAGGATGGCACCAACTCCTTGGCCCTCGACATTTGCTGCCCCGTCAAAGTGCATTACCCATGATTCTTCCGGTTCTTCTGTATCGTCTTCCGTCATGAACAAGATATCTTCATCTGGGAATTTGGTTCTTAACGGCTCATAGTTAGGTAAAGGATTATCAGCAAGATGATCAGCAAGCGCTTGCCCCTTGATCGATTTTTGAGTGACGTACGTGATGTCGAATTCTGATAATAAAAGTTGCCATCGTGCGGTTCGTCTAGTGAGAGCTGGCTTTTCAAATAGGTATTTCAACGGGTCCATTCGGGCCAAGAGCAGAACGGCCTGGGATTGTAAGTAGTGGCGGAGCCTTTGAATAGCCCATACAAGAGCCAGGCATGCTTTCTCCAGATGAGAATAGCGCGTCTCGTAATCAGTAAACTTCTTGCTCAGATAGTAAATTGCATGCTCTCTTCTTCCTGTTTCATCGTGCTGCCCCAAGACACATCCCATCGAAACTTCAGTCATGGAGAGATACATCAAGAGTGGTCTCCCTGGCTCAGGTGGTACCAAAATAGGTGGATTAAGGAGGTAGCTTTTGATTTTTTTGAACGCGGCCTGACAATCATCGTTCCATTCAACGGGCAAATTCTTCCTTAGTAACTTGAAGATCGGCGTGTAGATTGGAGTTAGTTATGCAATGAACCGACTGATACACTGTATTCTGCCCAGAAACCCTCTAACCTCTTTCTTGGTAGACGGTGGTGGCATTTCAGTGATGGCTTTAACTTTCATTGGGTCGACCTCGATCCCCCTTCTGCTTACGATGAACCCTAGCAGTTTCCCTGACATAGCACCAAATGCGCACTTCTGTAGATTTAGACATAGTCGATATTTCCTCAGCCTTTCAAACAGCTTCTGAAGGTTTACCAGATGGTCGCTTCGCTCTAGTGATTTAGCTATCATGTCGTCGACATACACTTCAATCTCTCTGTGCATCATGTCATGAAATAGTGCAGTCATAGCTCTCTGGTACGTTGCACCAGCATTCTTCAGCCCGAATGACATGACTCGATAGCAAAAGGTTCCCCAAGGGGTAATGAACGCTGTCTTCTCACGATCATCCTCCGCCATTTTGATTTGATTGTATCCTGAGAATCCATCCATAAAAGAAAGCATTCCATGCTTAGCTGTGTTATCAACCAAGATGTTGATGTGTGGCAGTGGGAAATCGTCCTTTGGGCTTGCTCTGTTTAAATTGCGGAAATCGATACACATGCGGACCTTTCCATCCTTCTTCGATACAGGTACGATATTAGCTAGCCACTGCGGGTACTTAGATACCATGAGAAACCCCGCATCATACTGCTTGATGACCTCATCTTTGACTTTCCTCGCTTGACTGGCTTCATATCAGGCTAGAGAGGCAACTCATGCTCGACCAAATCGGTATCCAGACCAGGGATGTCCTCATACGACCAGGCAAAACCATCTTGGTATGACCGAAGGAAGTCGATCATGCTCTTTCTTTCCTCTGGAGATAGTGACGTTCCAATTTTGGTTATCCTGGGAACCTCCTCAGTTCCTAGATTGACATCTTCGGTCTCTTCGACAATGGGGGTAGGGCCATGCTCAAAGTCGGCAAATCGGTCAAGGAGCTCATTGGGGAGCTCCTTGAGGGGGACATCCTCGTCCAGACTCGTGATCCTTATCTCTTCTTGTATTTCTACAGGGAAGGGATTGATTTCACGTGGGACAGGTATTTTGATTAAGGCATCCTTTTGTGGGACATTTTCTGAAACTTTAAATGACAATATTTTTGGACTTTGGATTTTTTCAATGTTTTTGGGATTTTTGTTTTCTTCTATGTTTTTGAGATTTTTGTTTTCTTTCATGTTTTTGAGATTTTCATTTTCTTCGGAGACGGACCCTTGGCTAGGCGGGTTTATGTATATACAAGGTATTGCCTACCAAGGGCTTATCTCACTTTTTATAGGTTGTTTTTTTTTGGGAAACAGGCGCCAAACTTTAGGCCACTTCCTGCTTCCAGGGTTTGGGGCAAAGATGCCCAATTGCGTACCTGAGGGGCCACTTCTTTACCTGTTGGGATGGAGGATGCTGGTTGATATGGCTCATTGGAGTCGGCCTCCATCATGTTGATCCCCATTTCGTCTGAGATCATGTCTTCAAATGATAACTCGGTTTTGTGGTGATTTACCATGTGGGTTTGTTCGTATGGCCGTCGTTCTTCGAAAAGGGACAACGCGGCCAAATCTATCTCCAAGCTGGGAAGGGAGATCTGAGGATTGGTGGGATGGACTGGGGCTTTGGGTTTGTGTGGGGTCAAATGAGTTGCCCCATTTCGATCGATCTTTATGACCCCTGCGCTGACAAAGGAATCCCTGATGTGTGGCCTAGAGCGAGGTTTCTCTTCTATGTTGGTTCCTCGAGCTCTTGCTGTTGCGGCGACCCTGGCTTTTTCTTTGGCCTCTCGGACCTCTTGCTTTGTGGGCTTATATCCTAGCCCGAATCTTACTTTTTGTCCCTTAGCCACAACTGGCTCTCTTCTGCCTTGTAATTTGGGTCCCAGACCCCTTCCTTTCTGATAGCCCCACTTTTGGAGCATTACCACCGCTACTTCCATTCCGCCGTTGGTTGCTGAAGTGATGTTTCTAGGGGTTCTGGGTCTACAGCCGACACCTCATATTCAAAACTGTGCAGGTCGGTGTCTTCCTCAGTATATGGCACATCCACTACCCTAGGATTTTCAATGCTGTGGGTAGCCTTGTCTTTCTCATCGTGCCCTTCACCAATGATGATGATCACCTTCTGTCCTGATATGAATTTCAATTTTTGATGGAGGGTAGAAGGTATCGCCCCAACCTCATGCAACCATGGGCGTCCTATCAGTAGATTAAAAGAGAATTTGATATCCATCACTTGGATTGGTATGGAAAAGGTCATGGGCCCGATTACGAGCTCAAGGTCAACTTCTCCCATGATCTCTCACCTTGTGTAATCAAAACCTCGAGCACTCGTCCTTGTTGGCCTCAACATGCAGGGGTCCACCCCAATTTTGGTGGCAGTTCTCAATGGGCACACGTTCAATGCAGATCCGTTGTCAATTAAAACCAAGGGAATTATCATGTTCCCGGATTCTCAGTGATGTTGAGAGGTTTAGAATGACTATTTCCCTCCTCTGACAGGTCTGCATCCAAAAAAGATATGGCATTGGGAGCCATCACTTGACCAATTATCTGCCCAACTTCATCCGGGCTGACTTGAAGTGATACATGAGCATTTTTCAACGCCCCCATTAATGCTTGGAAATGGAGTGGGGATGTCATCAATAAATCCCATACAGTAATATGGGCCGGCATTCTTTTCAGTTGAGTCTCCAGCATATGTTCTCGACTCATCTTCTCAAAGGGATTCACAGTGCTCTCTTTGTTCCCCGTGGGTTGGGCTTGTGTTGCTACTGCTGTTGTTGCCGCCGCCGTCATTGCCTCAGTTCTTTTAGATCTTCCCCACCGTAACAAAGTCCATGGCTCCCTCTCTGCTGCTGTTGCCGGCGTTAGCATTGGTTTGCTCGTAGCTCAGCGGGACCGGATGTGGATCATAGGTTAGTCCTGAGAGTTGGAATGGTATGGCTATCGGTGTCTGGAGTGCATGTACTGATGGCTCTGGGAGGGTAGGTAAGACATGGCTTTCCTCCGTGATGGATGGGGGGGTAGCAAATTTTGGCCAGGTAGGGGTGGTGAGGTTTAATGGTGGTTGCATCGGGGGTAATGGTGTGTGTGCAGGCATTGATAATTGATGAGTGCAGGCAGAGGGTTGGGGGTTTGATGGGCCATGAGGGAATTGACAGGGGTGGTAAAGTTTGCATGTGATTGAGCTGACGATAATGGGGTGGGAACAGGCCATTGGTAATTTATTGGTGGTGGGGGATTGGGGGTCTGTTGGTTTATTAGGTAATGGATGGGGGTGGTGGAATATGGTTGATACGCATTCATTTGTACGTAGTTAATGGGAGTGGATGGTGGGAAATAGGCCCTAAGATCTAGGGGTTCAACTGTTGGTGTAGGGGTAGGAAAATAATCTACCAGATTCAGGGGTTCAATCACCCCAACAGTTCCTTCTCCTAGATTTCTCTGCCTTGGTGCCACAAACATTTCTGGATTACAAATGAAGTCTGACGGATCAAACTCCAATGCTTCTTCAAATTCCTCTACTATCCCTATGGTGGGTCTGGGACCTGCTATTCTGGTAGGGTGTGGTGGTAAAGGCACCTGATGGATATTCACATGCTGGTTTGCTTGGGTGGGTGCAGGGGGAATGATCTTTCCAACATCGATTAAGTCCTGGGCCGCGTGCTTTAATGGGAAGCAGCGATCAGTCGGGTGACCCGGACCTTGATGAAAATTACAATGAGTATTAGGGTCAAAATTATATGGAATCGGATTGGGAGGAGGTCGTGGTTGGAGAACAGTTATTAAACCCTTTTCAATTAATAATGGCACAAGTACACTCAGGGATTGCCCTAAAGGCGTAAAGACTCGATCATAATGGACTCTCCTCTCCGGGGTCATTTGCATTCCCTGCCCATTCCTCGCTTCTTTGTCGGCCCTATCTCAAGGGAGTTAGTTATACCGCTTGGAATTGGAACGGGGCTACATTGTTATTATTGGGCCGAGTGTTCGCAACATTTTGCACCTCTGCCCCTGTCCTCTTGTCTTTCTTGTGCTCAATAAATCTCCTAACCCCGCTAGGGGCCCTTGAAGCATTCTTACTCAACCGCCCTTCCCTGATGGCATCCTCACAGCGGTTGGCATTCCTCACCAAATCGGCAAAACTAGACTGTTGTTGGTATACAAGAAAATCAGAGATCACTGGCAGAGTGTTCTTTGAAATCATCTCTATCTGCTCATCATCCGATTCTATTTCGACTGAAGCCAAAGGTTTCCATCGCCCTAAGTAGTCGCTGAAGGTCTCATTTGGATTCTGCTTTAAACGGGCCAAATCAGACTTGCATGGTTCAATATCAGTATTATAGACATACTGCTCTTGGAACAAATGCGCTAAATCTTTCCATGTCTTCATCACGGATGGTTCAAGAGATGTGAACCACCTCAGGGCCGGTCCGGTCAAACTTTTCTGAAAGACTTTTATTAGTAGTTCGCCTCTCGCATCGCACATGTCCCCACAATAGGACTTGAGGTGTGCAATCGGGTTGCCTGTGCCATTGTATTTGTCGAATACTGGCATTTTAAATTTGGGGGGCAAGGGGACCTCAGCGAACAAGCATAGGTCTGTGAAGTCCGTGGCGTGAATTTTAGCACCACCCATTTTCATCAGCTGTTTTTGTATTTTGTCTAATTGTTCTTTCAGCTGCTCTGACTCTTTTGATACCGGGGTTTCTTTCTTGGCCGTCAGTTGGACTTCACTCTGGGCCACTAGGGGATGGGCAATTATAGGAGGGGGGGGGAGGCTGGTCAAAGCCCCAGCATAGGCCCCGCTATTCCTAATCTCGTCCTCTTCATACTGTTGGTCTGCGTAATGTGCAGTGAGGATGGGATTCTCCACTTGTTGCTGCATGGGTTGGATGGGAATGACATGAGTAGGGGTTGGATGAGCCCATTGGGGGTGTGGAAAGGCTTGTTGGGTGATGGGAATTTGGTTTTGAAATGGGGTCGGATAGGGCCATTGGGTGTGAGGGAAGGTTTGGGGATGGCCTTGGGGTGCGGGGCCATGGGCGAATTGGGTTTGGGGGATGGCATGGGTTTGACCCGACTGTGAAGGTTGGGTTAGGTGTTGGGGGTATTGTGGAAGGTATGAGTGTGGGGTTTGGGTTTGGGCCATGAACCCTTGATCATTTTGGGCCATAGGCCATTGATGGGTTTGGGCCATGGGCCCTGGATAGGTTTGGGCCAATGGGCCTGGGTAAGTTTGGGCAATGGGCCCTTGGTGAGTATGGCCCAATGGGCCTTGAGGGGTTTGGGCCATGGGCCCTTGGTGGGTCTGGCCCAATGGACCTTGGTGGGTCTAGCCCAATGGGCCTTGGTGGGTCTAGGTCATGGGCCCTTGTTGGGTCTGGGCCATGGGCCCTTGGTGGGTCTGGCCCGATAGGCCTTGTTGGCCTGGGGCCATGGGCCACATTGGATTTGGGCCATGGGCCCTTATGGGTTTGATTTGATGGTTTGGCCCAATGGACCCCGGGGATATGGGTAATGGGGTTTTGGGACAATGGGCCTTGGGGATGATGGGTAGTGGGGTATTGGGCCATGGGGCCTTGGAGGTCATGGATGGTGGGGGTATTGGGGCCATGGGGCCTCAAATGTGTGGGAAAAGGGGCTTGGGGTCAATGGGCCTTGGGGTATGTGGGAGTTTGGAGGTTGGGCCATTTGGCCTTGGGGATGGCATGGGTTTGACCCGACCGTGAAGGTTGGGTTAGGTGTTGGGGGGTATTGTGAAGGTATGAGTGGGGGTTTGGGTTTGGGCCATGAACCCTTGATCATTTTGGGCCATAGGCCATTGATGGGTTTGGGCCATGGGCCCTGGATAGGTTTGGGGCCAATGGGCTCGTAAGTTTGGGCAATGGGCCTTGGTGAGTATGGCCCAATGGGCCTTGAGGGGTTTGGGCCATGGGCCCTTGTGGGTCCGGACTAATAGGCCTTGGTGGGTCTGCCCAATGGACCTTGGTGGGTCTAGCCCAATGGGCCTTGGTGGGTCTAGGTCATGGGCCCTTGTTGGAGTCCCCATGGGCCTCAGTGGTCCGGCCCGATAGGCCTTGTTGGGGCCATGGGCCATTGGTGATTTGGGCCATGGGCCCCTTATGGGTTTGGATTTGATGGGTTTGGCCCAATGGACCCTGGGGGATATGGGTAATGGGGTTTTGGGACAATGGGCCTTGGGGATGATGGGTAGTGGGGTTATTGGGCCATGGGGCCTTGGAGGTCATGGATGGTGGGGTATTGGGCCATGGGGCCCTGAAATGTGTGGGAAAAGGGGGCTTGGGTCAATGGGCCTTGGGGTATGTGGGAGTTTGGAGGTTGGGCCATTTGGCCTTGGGGGATGGCATGGGTTTGACCCGACTGTGAAGGTTGGGTTAGATGTTGGGGGTATTGTGGAAGGTATGAGTGTGGGGTTTGGGTTTGGGCCATGAACCCTTGATCATTTTGGGCCATAGGCCATTGATGGGTTTGGGCCATGGGCCCTGGATAGGTTTGGGCCAATGGGCCTGGGTAAGTTTGGGCAATGGGCCCTTGGTGAGTATGGCCCAATGGGCCTTGAGGGGTTTGGGCCATGGGCCCTTGGTGGGTCTGGACTAATAGGCCTTGGTGGGTCTGGCCCAATGGACCTTGGTGGGTCTAGCCCAATGGGCCTTGGTGGGTCTAGGTCATGGGCCCTTGTTGGGTCTGGGCCATGGGCCCTTGGTGGGTCTGGCCCGATAGGCCTTGTTGGGTCGGGGCCATGGGCCATTGGTGGATTTGGGCCATGGGCCCCTTATGGGTTTGGATTTGATGGGTTTGGCCCAATGGACCCTGGGGGATATGGGTAATGGGGTTTTGGGACAATGGGCCTTGGGGATGATGGGTAGTGGGGGTATTGGGCCATGGGGCCTTGGAGGTCATGGATGGTGGGGTATTGGGCCATGGGGCCCTGAAATGTGTGGGAAAAGGGGGCTTGGGTCAATGGGCCTTGGGGTATGTGGGAGTTTGGAGGTTGGGCCATTTGGCCTTGGGGGATGGCATGGGTTTGACCCGACTGTGAAGGTTGGGTTAGGTGTTGGGGGTATTGTGGAAGGTATGAGTGTGGGGTTTGGGTTTGGGCCATGAACCCTTGATCATTTTGGGCCATAGGCCATTGATGGGTTTGGGCCATGGGCCCTGGATAGGTTTGGGCCAATGGGCCTGGGTAAGTTTGGGCAATGGGCCCTTGGTGAGTATGGCCCAATGGGCCTTGAGGGGTTTGGGCCATAGGCCTTGGTGGGTCTGGCCCAATGGACCTTGGTGGGTCTAGCCCAATGGGCCTTGGTGGGTCTAGGTCATGGGCCCTTGTTGGGTCTGGGCCATGGGCCCTTGGTGGGTCTGGCCCGATAGGCCTTGTTGGGTCGGGGCCATGGGCCATTGGTGGATTTGGGCCATGGGCCCCTTATGGGTTTGGATTTGATGGGTTTGGCCCAATGGACCCTGGGGGATATGGGTAATGGGGTTTTGGGACAATGGGCCTTGGGGATGATGGGTAGTGGGGGTATTGGGCCATGGGGCCTTGGAGGTCATGGATGGTGGGGTATTGGGCCATGGGGCCCTGAAATGTGTGGGAAAAGGGGGCTTGGGTCAATGGGCCTTGGGGTATGTGGGAGTTTGGAGGTTGGGCCATTTGGCCTTGGGGGATGGCATGGGTTTGACCCGACTGTGAAGGTTGGGTTAGGTGTTGGGGGTATTGTGGAAGGTATGAGTGTGGGGTTTGGGTTTGGGCCATGAACCCTTGATCATTTTGGGCCATAGGCCATTGATGGGTTTGGGCCATGGGCCCTGGATAGGTTTGGGCCAATGGGCCTGGGTAAGTTTGGGCAATGGGCCCTTGGTGAGTATGGCCCAATGGGCCTTGAGGGGTTTGGGCCATAGGCCTTGGTGGGTCTGGCCCAATGGACCTTGGTGGGTCTAGCCCAATGGGCCTTCATGGGCCCTTGTTGGGTCGGGCCATGGGCCCTTGGTGGGTCTCGACAGGCCTTGTTGGCCTGGGCCATGGGCCACATTGGATTAGGGCCATGGGCCCCTTATGGGTTTGGATTTGATGGGTTTGGCCCAATGGACCCTGGGGGATATGGGTAATGGGGTTTTGGGACAATGGGCCTTGGGGATGATGGGTAGTGGGGATATTGGGCCATGGGGCCTTGGAGGTCATGGATGGTGGGGTATTGGGCCATGGGGCCTTGAAATGTGTGGGAAAAGGGGGCTTGGGTCAATGGGCCTTGGGGTATGTGGGAGTTTGGAGGTTGGGCCATTTGGCCTTGGGGGATGGCATGGGTTTGACCCGACTGTGAAGGTTGGGTTAGGTGTTGGGGGTATTGTGGAAGGTATGAGTGTGGGGTTTGGGTTTGGGCCATGAACCCTTGATCATTTTGGGCCATAGGCCATTGATGGGTTTGGGCCATGGGCCCTGGATAGGTTTGGGCCAATGGGCCTGGGTAAGTTTGGGCAATGGGCCCTTGGTGAGTATGGCCCAATGGGCCTTGAGGGGTTTGGGCCATAGGCCTTGGTGGGTCTGGCCCAATGGACCTTGGTGGGTCTAGCCCAATGGGCCTTGGTGGGTCTAGGTCATGGGCCCTTGTTGGGTCTGGGCCATGGGCCCTTGGTGGGTCTGGCCCGATAGGCCTTGTTGGGTCGGGGCCATGGGCCATTGGTGGATTTGGGCCATGGGCCCCTTATGGGTTTGGATTTGATGGGTTTGGCCCAATGGACCCTGGGGGATATGGGTAATGGGGTTTTGGGACAATGGGCCTTGGGGATGATGGGTAGTGGGGGTATTGGGCCATGGGGCCTTGGAGGTCATGGATGGTGGGGTATTGGGCCATGGGGCCCTGAAATGTGTGGGAAAAGGGGGCTTGGGTCAATGGGCCTTGGGGTATGTGGGAGTTTGGAGGTTGGGCCATTTGGCCTTGGGGGATGGCATGGGTTTGACCCGACTGTGAAGGTTGGGTTAGGTGTTGGGGGTATTGTGGAAGGTATGAGTGTGGGGTTTGGGTTTGGGCCATGAACCCTTGATCATTTTGGGCCATAGGCCATTGATGGGTTTGGGCCATGGGCCCTGGATAGGTTTGGGCCAATGGGCCTGGGTAAGTTTGGGCAATGGGCCCTTGGTGAGTATGGCCCAATGGGCCTTGAGGGGTTTGGGCCATAGGCCTTGGTGGGTCTGGCCCAATGGACCTTGGTGGGTCTAGCCCAATGGGCCTTGGTGGGTCTAGGTCATGGGCCCTTGTTGGGTCTGGGCCATGGGCCCTTGGTGGGTCTGGCCCGATAGGCCTTGTTGGGTCGGGGCCATGGGCCATTGGTGGATTTGGGCCATGGGCCCCTTATGGGTTTGGATTTGATGGGTTTGGCCCAATGGACCCTGGGGGATATGGGTAATGGGGTTTTGGGACAATGGGCCTTGGGGATGATGGGTAGTGGGGGTATTGGGCCATGGGGCCTTGGAGGTCATGGATGGTGGGGTATTGGGCCATGGGGCCCTGAAATGTGTGGGAAAAGGGGGCTTGGGTCAATGGGCCTTGGGGTATGTGGGAGTTTGGAGGTTGGGCCATTTGGCCTTGGGGTGTATGGATGGTGGGAGGTTGGGCCATGGGGCCTTGGGGTATGTGGGTGATGGGGGTTTTGATGGTGTGGATTATGGGAGGTTGGGCCATGGGGCCTTGGGGTATGTGGGTGATGGGGGTTTGGATGGTGTGGATTATGGGAGGTTGATGGGGGTCATGGGGGAGTGAAGCATGGAGGTTTGCTAAGGTATGAGATGGATTCATGGGCATGGGGTGTGGAGGAGAGGTATTTTGGAAAGCCTTCCATGAGGAGTAGCCTTGGAACATTTCCTCCATCATGGCCATGGAAGGGGGATCGGATGTGGATGGTAGATGTAGTGGATGATGAGAAGTAGATGGAGGGGATGTGGAGGAAAAATTGGGCATGGCCCCGGTATGATCGGGCATGGCCATGGTAGGTGGGGGTGTATGGGGTGGATGAGGGGATGTATTGGGTATGTTTTGGGATGATGGGGGGCATGATGAGGATGGATGAGGAAAATTGGGCATGGCCCTGATAAAAATGGGCATGACCCGGATGGATGGAGGATTTTGCGAGGGGTTGGATAGGGTGAAAGTGGTGTATGTGAATGTGGGTGGATCGGGTCTATAGGGGGATGATGGGAATTGGGGCATGGATGTGGATTGGGAAAATGGGTTAGGGTTTTGCATGGGCATGGTTTGGGCAAAAGATGGGGAATGGGGGGTTGGACTTTGGATATTTTGGAGGGTAGTAGTTGGGAATATAGGGGCGCCGAATGGGCTGGTAGCGGTAAAAGGGGGTTGGGTGAGGGGGATGGTGGAAAAGACTTCTCCCGAATGAGAGTGGGTTGGAGAATGTGGCGGGGATGAATCGGGATCGGCGTAAACCGGGTCCACTACCCACGACATTCTTCGGGAGCGGGTCGGGTAAGGGTGCCTTGGATAAGGCCCAAAAATCCTCCTCCTTCTTCCCCTATGGGACGACGGAGGGCAAGATGATGCCGTTGTGTCGGCACCACAAACTAAATATTTTTTGGGTTTTGATTATATATATTTTTTTGAATTTTATGAAAACTTTTTTGAAAAACAAAGGTTCCGAGGCCTTGGAATTCCCTTTTCGGGTGGCTCTCGTTCCTTAGTTCAAGACCCGCGGCGACGGTTCCGACGCACTTCGGAAGAATCAAAAGAGAACTTTTGATCTATTGAAGGCACGAAAATCGAGGCAAACGACCTGATCCCCCAAAATGAGCTAAAAAGAGGTTGCCTTCTCTTGACCGGCGAGGGCGTATTGGGTGTCGGAGATGGCGGGGCCCAAACAAGGCACTAAGCACACTAATCGGGGAACTTGGGAGGTGAAGAAGGCCACAGATTCGGGCTGCTTAGACCCAATTTATACTGGGCGTATGTATTATATACGCCTGACCAAAACTAAGCAGATTTGGCTGGGCGTATATATTATATACGCCTGAGTATTTCTAGGGATTTTTTGGCTAGGCGTATTTAATATATACCGCAAAACCGTTTCTTCGACTTGGTTTGATAGTGTGCACAGCAAGCCCAAAATGAGTCTCTTTTTTTTTTTGTGGAAGCTAGGCTTCCGGGAACTGAGCAGTTTTTTTTTGATGATCGATTCTCTCCTCACCGCACCTAAGGGGTTTGAGTCCGGTATAACTCGCTAGCGCGCTCCCCAAGGGTTTTAAGCTTTTTGGAATGGAAACCCACCTGATATACCTCCGGCACGAGCGCCTTCTCAGATACTAGGTGGGCTGGGACTTTTTTGGATCATCACCACTAGGGCTGCCGCCATACTAAGACCCGAGTATTTGTATGTGTGCCTAAACCCAACCCTTTGAAAATCTACCCCGTAAAAATAAATAAATTAATTGAGCTCCTCAACTTAGTTCAATTTTAATTTTTTCAAAGCTTTTTCTTTTTTTTTTGGAAGTTTTCTTTAGTTCAAAGACCGGGGGTGATGATCCCGTGCTGCCACTACGGGCCGGCATCCACTGTTAGGATATGAATAATAAAAAAGACGGGGCCAGTCAAGCGACTAGGCGGGAAATATAAAGTGCTGAAATTTAAAAGGTGCCAGTCAAGTGACTAGGCAAAAAGTTGCTGAAATTTAAAGCAGAAACGTAGGGGTGAGTAAAAGAAAGGTGCCAGTTAAGCGACTAGGCAAAAATTGCTAAAATTTAAAACGGAATCGTAGGGGTGAGTAGAAAAGGTGCCAATCAAATGATTAGGAAAAGATTGCTGAAATATAAAGCGGAATTGTAGGGGTAAGTAAGAAAGGTACCAGTCAAGTGACTAGGCGAAAATTGCTAAAATTTAAAGCGGAAACGTAGGGGTGAGTAAAAAAGGTGCTAGTCAAGTGACTAGGCAAAAATTGCTGAAATTTAAAGCGAAATCGTACGGGTGAGTAAAAAAGGTGTTAGTCAAGTGACTAGGCAAAAATTGCTAAAATTTAAAGCGGAATCGTAGGGGTGAGTAAAATGATGTAATCGGAGGGGTGAAAACAAAAAATAATAAAAAAAATAGCAATAAAATGTTAGAAAAATAAAAAAAGGCCTAGTTCAAGGGGAAGCTCTACTACCTATCCCCAACAGAGTCGCCATCTGTGCAACCGTGGGAATCGAGATGATCCCGTGGCAACGATGCGCTCTCTAGCGATAAAAAAAAATAGAGTCACCACCCAGAGCTTTCGGTGCCCCGGGATACCTAGTTCATTTTTATGAGTACCGAAGTACTAAAAATATGACTCTGAATTCGGTCCACACCAAAGGTTCATGGGCAGGGGCTTCGGTTATCGATCGGGAAGGTGTTAGGCACCGGATCAACCCGCTAAATGCGGTCTCTACTTAAGGCCAGGTCTATGTGGGGCTGGTTTATATAGTATATATATATATATATATATATATATAATTATACATATATAAAAGAAAGTAAAATGAGCGGCACTTCCCCTTGCCCGAAGGCACACCGATCCTATTGAGCCCTTCTCGCTTGCCGAAATTTGGACAGCGTAACGGCTCAATTCTAGGATAGAGAAAAAGCAAAGAAGGTAGAGGAATAGAGGGGAGAGCCGGAGCTCTCGAGCCCTTGTAGCACCGTTGGGGAGCCTTGCGTTGGCTTGTTTCGGTGAGCTTTTTGAAGGCTTGTATGGTATGGAATGGGGTTCTAACTCCTAAGGCTTGAAACTAAGAGGTAGAGAAGGAAAGCTAGGGGGTAACACACACCTAACCTAGAGGTTTTTAGTGAAATACTAAGGTCTAAAGGGGCTTTTTCAATTCTGGAATTTGTATGGGGATGGTGCACCAAAGGGAGAAAGATCTTCTCACTTAAGCTCTTTCTCTCTTAGGTAAAAACTCTCAACCCTTAAGCAAGAGGGGTGGCTCTCTATTTATAGAGAAATGGAGGATTAGTGAGGGGTTAAAATCCTAATTAGATTAGCAATTAGGTAATGGGCAATCTAAGGTTTTTGTGGTTTTCTAGAGCTTGGAGAAGAGGGATTTGGGTTTAATGGTAGATGATAGGGTGGCGACTTGAATGGCAAAAGGGTGATAACTAAAGCTAATAGGGTCACTAGGGTCCTAAAGAAACACACCCTAGAATTTGGGATGGTCCACAAGTCAAACCCCCAATGTCAATTTTGGCCATTTTTTGAAGGAAAACCAGGTCCAAACTATTGGAAGTTGAAGACCCGCAGGGGCCCGGCCCGGTTTGCAATTTCCAGCATAAATCCGCAATTTTCAAATTGACATAACTTTTTATGTACAACTCCAAATTAGGCGATTCTTGGCTCGTTGAAAAGCTGGGAAAGTCTATTTTCCAATGGTATAGGACTTAGATTGGGAAATTATATATACTAACCTTGGCACTCCTCTTTTCATCAGCTATTTTGGTTAGTTCGAAATTGATTCTATGGGTCCGATTTTGCAATATCTTGTACAAATTTACGATCTTCATTCTGCCATATCTTTTGATGTACAACTCCAAATTAGGCGATTCTTAGCTCGTTGGAAAGCTGAGAAAGTCTTCTTTCCAATGATATAGGCTTTATATTAGGAAACTATCCACAAAAATTTTAGCACTCTTCTTTCTAATCGCTGCTCAGGGGGGTTTGAATCGTGCCCGGGAAGGGTTCTAATAGGTCTTGGAAGGGTATGGTTAATTCCTAAAGGTTCGGGATTGGTTTCTAAAGGTTTAGGGTAGGTTCCTAAGAGATCTAGGATAATTCTTAAGGGTTTAGGGTGATTCCTAAGGGTTCCATACATGCCATCAAAAGCTCAGAATTACACCTCTCTCGAAAGGTATTTCGATCGGGCCTTGGGCCAAATTTGGGTTTCTACAGACATCCATATTAGTAAATCGTGAAAATGACCGAAGGCCATCTTTTTTTAAATCAGAGCCAAAAAGCCAAAATCTCAAAATATTTACCATTTGAACCCATATTAGAAGCCTAAAGACTAAATTTCTTTGTACCAAAATTTTATAAACCCTTAACTATATGTATTGCCCAAAACTTTCTATCCTTAACCCTCACAATTTCTGAGAGTTTAGAATGTGAAAGAGGGAAGAAAAGGGAGTGAAAGGAGTATGAGTTAATAGATAAGGGATCTGCTAAAAGGGTATAACTGAAAAAGAAATACAAATGTAAGAAAATATGAGAAAAGGAAAGAGAATGAATGACAATCGTAAAAGACGATTTTGTGAAAAGAGAAGCAAAACGCTTCCAAACTGAAAAAGAAGAGAAAAATGAGATTTACAAAAAGAAAAGAAATGAGAAGAAGTTATCCAAAATAAGGATACTTACTGAAGCTAAAAAATAGAAGAAGAAGAGAACGAAGAGCTAAACTCTTGGAAATAATTTTGAATCCTCTTTACCTTTTTTTTTGAAACCTTCTGAAAACCCAAAGCCCCATTATAAGCCGAAGGAAAGACTTTTGTGATTTACGATTTACAAAAATATGAGTCTAGTAGAGATATATGAAATAGATATTATGAATAAATAAAAAAATTATATGTGACAGCCCAAATTTCGACACCCTGAAATTCGTGCCATCAGCACGACCCTCGAGGTCGTGCCCGATATAATAAGCGGAACACTTGGCACAACCCAACCAAACAAAATATATAAAAATGAGTAAAATGCAAAACATAATTCCAGTTCTACCATATACAACATCAAAACATCAATCCAAAAGATAGTTCTAATCTCATACCTCTGTATGGACAAAAGAACTAACTCGAACCATCAGTGCCGTTATCACGGTCACCCAAAATGGTTCGACAAAGGAATATTACAAGTCTCTTAATTCTATAAAAAAAATCAAACACGGCTGGACATGCCAAGCCATAAATCTCTCCCTTACATATTCTCAAAGTACGTAATAAAACTTCTAGAAGAACTTCTCAGGTGGAGGCTCAGATTCTTCCCTCGGAATGTAATCTAAGTCCTCGGACTCGACCTCACCAGCAGCAGCTCCTAACTCTGAACCTGTGACGTATAGTCAAAAGAGGTGAGCTACATCCTAGCTCAATAGGGATAATATCTGATCAGGTAAATCTTGCTTACTCACATACATTCAACAACATGTATAAAGCATGAATTCGTCGATGTACTTTGATTTAAACAATTTAAAGATGCAATAAATTAACATAGTACCTTTAGCATTCTATTCATGACATCAGTTATTCATTAATGTTTATGACTTCAACAAGGCTGGCCCCATGACTTAAAACAGTAACTTAAATAATCCCCGAGTAATATAGCATCGAGCCCCGATGGAATACCCTCCATCGTTGTCTAATCAGACTATTTTTACTATTTAACTTGACCCACGTCCCTTTCTCATAGGCAATGGGTACATCACTACTATACATCCCTGGGATGTCTACTGGTGTACGGATTTGCTGCCGTACTGGTCACAGATATCCTGCCGCGTCAGTTACGGATATACCGCCGTGTCGGTTGGGTATTCTCTAAACCTTAAATCAATTATGTGCTACATATAGTTATTCACCGTGTGATCGTGCTAAATAAATATAAGCTCCCAGCTTGTTTAACCTCATTTACATATGTTCAACTTGTGGTTCCTTGCATTAATCGTACATCCCTGGGATGTCACACTTACTGATGCACCCTTCTGATGCACAATTTATATAAACATCCCTGGGATGATTGAACCCTTTTTATTAAATCACTAATTCCCATTCTCATAACATTTCACATCTTTGTGTACTACTTCACATTCTACATTTTCGACTATTTTTGAAAGTGCATACATTATAATTCAACTCAACTGTACGGAAACATGCATTCATAGTTTATCATCATCTATATGTTATCGTAATTAAGGGTACGAGATCAGATATTCCCCTACCTCACTTGCGTTTTCATATTCGGATTCTCTAATCCAAGTTAGCACTCAACCATCACAAAGTTCGGTTCGATCTAGACCTGACCAAACACATATCTTTCATTATTACCAGTGTAAGAACATTGGGTTATAAGCTTAACACTAACACACAACTATTCGTATGCAAAAATTGAACAAAAGCTATATTTCACCCAAATCGATCGAACGATTTGAAAATCGATCGAACGAATTGAAATTGATCGAACGATTCTCAGAATCGTTCGAACGAAATTTAAATCGATCGAACGAAACTCTAAAATCGATTGAACGAATTTTATTTCGTTCGATCGATCCCACCATTTGTCATTCTAGCTTGCCTTTGTCAGTTTGAATAATCGATTGAACGATTTGTAATTCGTTCACATAGGTTCCAACCAATTGATCGAACGATTTCTAAATCGATCGATCGATTTCCTCAGAATTCGAATCGATCGAACGATTTCACAATTCATTCGAACGATTCCCTTCAGAACTCACATGCTTTCTTCCTTATCTATTCTTTGTTCAAAATCGATTGAACGAAATTTAATTTCGTTCAATCGGTTTCACCCATTTCCTGACCTCACACTCTTCTTCTCATCTCTTCATCATCTATTTTCATCATCTATTTATTTAATCACATCTTTAACTAATACACAACAATTTCTAATTTCTCTAGCTAACAATTTAAACAAAACACAGATTTGTAATTCTTACCCCAGTTGAACGGTTGGATCTCCTTCACTAGGGTTTTCCAAACCCCAAATCCTTACACTCTTGATTCTGATCACGATTCTCTAACTTTCCTACCCCAAACTCGCATTGAAAGCCCCTCTCTAGGTTTCACAACTCTCTTCTCTTTCTTATTTATTCTCCTTAATTTCTTCACCAACAACATAAGAGAAATAACTTCTCTTCCTTTTTCCTTGGTCTTATAAGCTTTAACAAATAGTTAGTGTGTTAAGCACTCACAACATACTAACATATATGTACGCACATGCCCGTGCCTGTATCCACTACACCACCCTTGCATAATACATCCATCCCATACTAATTAACTTAAGTCAACCAAGCCTAAGTTGACTCGGTCAAATGTTTGACTAATTGGTCCGCTTATCGAGGTGGACCGTTTAAGCACCGAATTTCTGGGACGTTACATTCTCCCCTCCTTGGGAATTTTCGTTCGCGAAAATTTGAAACGCAAGGGTTCCCCCCCTTCCCCACACGCACAGGAATGGGAGAGAACCCTTACAACATAACTATGGATTTATAAGAGAGGTTCAACGAGAATTAATTGACACATACGCACATACATCGCACATAATAGAATTGTGCTAACACACACCCTGCAACGGACATAACAATTAACCACACCAGCAATACAGAGAATACCCACAAGATGATAAATCGCAAAGTATAATCCACATGAACATACAAAATACATATATAGCAACAAAAGTAAGGAATTAATAGTGAGTGGCAGCCATGCCACGATTGTTCAAAAAGGACATCAGTCCCCAAACACTTGGTATAAGCATTTACATTTTTTAAATTTTTTCTCCGAACCCGCCCCAAAATACACCCATAATTACATATTTCAGAAATGAAAAGAACCCTCAAGATTCCTCATCACTAGGAGGATCAGTACCAACATCGGGCTGAGTATCGTCACCACCACAAGCGCCCGCACTCGACGTCGAAGCATCTCGGACCCAAGCCTGCGCTGCCGCCATCCGCTAGAGGTAGTCATTAGGGTACATGAAACGCATCTGCTCGGCGTGCAATGTGTCGTAATAATCAAGTCGGTGGTTGAGAAGACGATTGTTCTCTGCCATCTGACGCGTATTGGCTTCTAACAACGCATAGAGATTGGCGACGGTCAGCGTTGGAACGCCTCCATAAGGTGGTGGCATGTACTCATGTCCGGTTGTCGAGGAGGCTCATCATATAACGGAGTATCTTGGGCTGGTAGGTCAGGGGCTTGTGGTTGGTCCGCAGGTTGTTGTTCAGGTGGTGGTGGTTCCTCCACCAAGGGCTTCTTGGTCAATTTAACATACGTTCTGTTCTAGTCCACCATGGTGAATGGTTGGACGTTACCCGTCAACTTGTTTTCACTTGCAGAGAGGGTGTAGGTGTCATCCCCCGCATAATCCTCGACCATTAAAGAAATAAGTCGGGCATAAGGCATATCATCAATCGGTTTCTTGGCACCCTTAAGCATTTTCTTGCGAGCATATTTCATTCCCTCAAGTACCATTTTCGGCGCGTTAAACCATCGACCGCTTAAAGCCAAAACAACGCCATTTGGACTTCACCGACTCGTTTGGTTTTATGGTGTAATGGATACAAATTACATTGGATGTTAGAATCGAGCATCCAAAGCTCGCGAGGCAAGTCAACCCGTTTAATCGAATGACCCGAACCCGTCCGGCCATGGGTCATTTGAGCAGCGACATATTTATAATCCAATGGGGCCGGAAAAGGTTCAGCCAGAGCTATATCCTCATGGTTGTACGTATGAAAACATTCTAACGCGTCCGCGACGTCATCAAAAGTAAACGTGTACGGTCGATTATCAATTTTTGTTTTAAGGATTATCGTGTCCTTAACCAGCTCCATGTTCTGAGAGAATAACCGAACAATCTAGGGTAAAAAGTATCGTGACAAGGGCGAAGGATGCCTGTCAAACCAGCGATAGAAATATAGTCAAAGGCCCACCGGGTCTCATCCCGCTTGGCAAATATTTTTGGGTCTATAATCCACTCGGGTTCAAAATCTTTGTCAGACCACCACTCATTTGGTCACTCACGTGTGGGTGGCGCTTGCGTAGGTGGTACCGCAGAAGAACCCGTAGGGGGTTTCTTCGGTGGCTGTTGGGAAGAGGAACCCGGAGTGGTCTTCTTAGGTGCCGCACTCGCCGATGCTTGGCGAGTCTTAGGTGGCATCATGGACAAATAAAACTAGGTTTTTAAGCCTAATCTAGCTCAAATGCTAGCTAAAATAGGGAAATGGATCCCCCTTGAAAAAGATAGTAATCCTAAAAGAGGTTTAAGGTTACCTGTGATGAAGAAAAATCCGGTCGGAGGTGGCCGGAGTTGATGAAAACCGGTAGCCTACACAGTCCCAATACAGTCCTTTGAAGGAAGAAAACGAAAATGGTTGAAAGCAAGTGAAATGGCAAACATTTTGCATGCTAGATATATAGGTTTTTAAATCGAACGAACGAATTTAAATTCGTTCGATCGGTTTCCAAAAGTTTAAATGGCAGTCGTGAAATTCGATCGAACGAATTGCATTTCGATCGAACGAATTTCCGTCTTTAAAGTACCCTCTAAATTTTCGTTCGATTGGTTTGAAGATTCGATCGAACGATTTTCTGGACATTTAAAAAAAAAAAAAAAAAAATTTAAAAGTCACATTGTACCCCACTGGCCGACCCATTTCGTTCGATCGATTAGAAAAATCGATCTAACGGTTACTGGCAACGGCTGGGACATTTACTGGCTATGCATTTCGTTCGAACGATTTTCAAAATCGTTCGAACCGTTTTCTGGCAACACTTCAATAGTTTTAGGCTACATAAATTCGATCGAATGATTTGAATTTCGATCGAACGAATTTTCAAAATTTCTTCTTTGAGAGTACATTGACACATCCCATGATCCATAGTTGTTGTGTGAGCTAATCAACTTGAATTTAGCTCCACCAACAAGGTAGTAGCTCCACGCCGAGAACATATTCACAGTTCAACCCTAAATACTTGGACGCGTAGACAGGAACGTAAGACACTAGCACATATCGATACAGAACACCATCCAAAAATCAATGTACATATATTCACTTACACAAATTTGAGTTTCCACTGTGAATTACAAAACCGAATTTTGGGGACTAGCACTCACACTCTATTATTTAAACAGATAAGGATATAATTCTTTGATTTTGGCTTCCCGTTCCCAAGTCACTTCCTCAACTAGATGAGTACCCCACTTGACGAGTACTAATGGAATGACTTTAGTACGGAGAGTCTTGTCCTTTCGGTCCAAAATTTGAGTAGCGTCCTCAACTGTAGTCATATCCTCATGTAGTTCTATCGGCTGACTGCCCAAGATGTGCATGGGGTCCTTTACATACTTCCGGAGCATTGAAATGTGAAAAATATTGTGGACGCTATTAAACATCGGAGGTAAACCAATGCGATAGGCTACTTCACCCACTCGACCCAAAACTTCAAAGGGTCCTATATAACGAGGACTTAACTTCCCCTTCTTTCCGAACCTCATCACACCCTTCGGGGTGATACTTTCACAAAGACGTGATCGCCAATGGCAAAATCGAGGCTTGTTCTCTTAAAATCGGCATAGCTCTTTTGCCGGCTCTGGGCTGCTTTAAGCCTATCTCTAATCATCCGTACAAACATGGCATTGTCCTCAAGGATTTCCGAACCCAACATAAATTTTTCTCCGATTTCTTCCCAGTTGATGGGCGATTGGCACCGTTTCCCATATAGAGCTTCATATGGTGCCATTCCGATGCTTGCTTGAAAACTATTGTTATACGCAAATTCGATCAACGGTAGATGTTGATCCCACGAGCCTTGTAATTCAAGCATACACGCCCTGAGCATGTCTTCAATCACTTGATTCACTCGTTCCGTTTGCCCATCAGTTTGTGGGTGAAATGCCGTACTAAAATCCAATCGAGTGTCCATACCTTCTTGAAATTTTTACCAAAATTGAGGTATACAATGGGTCACGATCAGATACAATGCTGCTCGGAATGCCGTGTAACTGCACTATCTCCTTCATATAGAGTTCCATGAGTCGTCTAGCAGTATACATCGTATTGTAGGGTAAGAAATGAGCTGACTTCGTCAGCCTATCCAGAACAACCCATATAGCGTTGTGCCTCTTACCCGTCGGTGGCAACCCTACTATGAAATCCATGGATATCGACTCCCATTTCCACTCTGGTATGGGTAGAGGTTGCAATAATCCAGCAGGGTGTCGATGATCGACTTTCACCTGTTGATACGTCAAACATTTTGACACGTATTCTGCTACATCATGTTTCAGACCTCTCCACCAGTAGTTCTTACGCATGTCTTGATACATCTTGGTATGCGCCAGGGATGGATCATCTTGAGACTTGTGAGCTTCATCCAAAATGGTTTGTCTTAGACCGGCATCGATTGGAATACAGAGGCATCCTCTGAACAACAAGGAACCATCCTCCCTTATAGAGAAGTCCGGTCTAGTACCTTCCACCATGTCGTTTCGAATCTTGACTAACTCTGAGTCTCTCATCTGTAACTCATGTACGTGCTCGAAAATTGTCGAATCAATATTGGCCAACAGAAAATTCAAGCTTGTACTTCAATCATTGCATCATACAATGACAGGTCTTCAAACAATTTCCACCTGTGCATTCCCAATATTAGGCTAGCCAATTGAGCCGAACCCTTCCGACTCAAAGCATCCGCGACTACATTTGCCTTGCCTAGGTGATATTGGATGGACCAGTCATAGTCTTTGAGAAACTCCATCCACTTCCGTTGTCGCATGTTTAGCTCCTTCTGTGTGAACAAGTATTGAAGGCTTTTATGGTTAGTGAAGATCTCGAAAGTTTCTCCATACAAATAGTGCCTCCAAAATTTTAACGTAAAAATAACTGCGGCTAATTCAAGGTCATGCGTTGGATAATTCTTCTCGTGTTCTTTTAGCTACCTCGACCCATACGCAATCACTTTCTTATACTGGTTAAGCACACAACCTAAACCATGATGCGAAGCGTCACTATAGACTGTAAAACCCCCACTGCCTGTTGGAATTGCAAGTACTGGAGCTGATGTGAGGCGCGTTTTAAGCTCTTAGAAGCTCTTCTCACAAGCTTCGGTCCACTCGAATCTCACATCCTTTCGTTTGAGCCTCGTTAGTGGCCCCGATATCGCTGAAAATCCCTCCACAAAGCGTCAATAATACCCAGCTAGACCAAGGAAGCTGCGTATATCAGTCACTGTCTTAGGTTGTTCCCACAGCACTACAGCTTCGATCTTTGCTGGATCCACCGTGACAGCTTCCTTTGAGACAACATGAGCTTACTTCCTCCAACCAAAACTCACACTTACTAAGTTTGGCGTACAACTGGTGTTCACGCAGTGTTTGTAGAGCGGTTCTCAAGTGCACTTCATGTTCTTGCTTTGATTTAGAGTATATGAGGATATCGTCGACGAACACAACGACGAAGGAGTCCAGGTGTGGTTTAAACACCCGAGTCATCAGATCCATAAATGACGCCGACGCATTCGTCAATCCAAACGGCATCACTAAGAATTCGTAGTGTCCGTATCTTGTCATAAAAGCAGTCTTTTGAACATCCTCTGCTTTGACTCTAAGTTGATGATATCCCGATCTTAAGTCAATCTTAGAGAAATATTTTGCCCCCTGTAGTTGGTCAAACAGATCATCTATCCTTGGTAATGGATACCTGTTCTTTATAGTGAGCTTGTTCAACTGACGGTAGTCAATGCACAGTCTCATTGACCGGTCCTTCTTTTTGACAAACAAGACCGGAGCACCCCAAGGAGATACACTCGGTCTCACAAACCCTTTTTCTAATAGCTCCTGTAGTTGCTCCTTCAACTCCTTCAACTCGGCCGGAGCCATTCGATACGGTGCTTTAGAAACCGGCTCCGTCCTGGTGCCAATTCGATAGCAAACTCAACCTCTCTTTCCGGAGGTAGTCCTGGCAATTCCTCTGGAAAGACGTCATCAAACTCACATACTACCGAAATCTTCGAAGCAACATTTTTCCCGTCCTTGTCATCCTTTAGGAAAGCCAAATAGATCTTACATCCACTTCTGATCAAACGTTCCACTTTGATAGCTGACACGAGTGGTAGAAATTTCGTCCTCACTCCTACAAATTTAAAAGAACGTCTCATGTTTGGCCTAAAGGTGACCACCTTGTTCTTACAATCGACGGTTGCATAGTGTTGTGACAACCAATCCATGCCAAGGATCACGTCGAATCCTTGCATGTCGAGTAAAATCAAATCTACCGGCAACTCAAAAACTTCCCCATAAATATCCCCATCTTTAATAGCTACAACCATTGACTTGCAGACTAAGTCCGTATCCACCGATTTTCCCGTCGGAATAGACACCGCCAAGACAAAATCCAAAGTCTCCGGCTGAACTTTCATCTTTTTGTGAATCGAGGTGTGACATATGAATGGGTAGATCCTGGGTCCATTAGCGCTCTTGCTATATATGCGACATCACTTCCTCTCCCATACACTTGCAAGGTACCTATAAGGTATACCTAGTTCAGCATTCCATTCATGCAACACACACTCATGCAACATGCATATTATTTAGGTGGATGCTGCTTGAAACAAAACAAAACATAAACACATTTTCGAGGTATCTAATATGATAAAAATCAATCTAAGTAAAAAAACTCACCTGTATAATATCGTTGGAGTTTTGAGTGTCTTGGGCCGTAACCCCATAAGCTCTTCCCTGTATGACCGGCTTCTTAGATTGGATTGGTCTTGGTGCAGGCGCAGAAGCCGTTCTGCCCTTTGCCATCTCAGGACAATCTTGGATGATGTGGCCAATCTTTCCACATTGATAACATCCTTGCATACCCCGTCTATAATCAACCGTCCTATGAGGCTTGCCGCACTTGGCACAAGTCTCCTTTGGTGTAGAAGAGGCTGCCCTTGAGAAACCTTGGCTCGCAGACACTCTAGTGGTGGCTGTAGAGTTCTCATATCTGATGGGTCTCGCCAGTGCAGATCCAGCTGGTCTGGAAAAATTTGTATTTACTATCTGCCTAGGGAGTGGTGCTGGTGTCATAAATCTTGGCTTTTTGTTCCTCGAGTCATACTCACCCATCCTCCCATGGTCTGACCATACTGCATCCTGTTAGGCTATTTTTAAGTGCTTGCTACTGACTTTATTGGGGGAAGTGATAAGAATGGGGTAAATAAAAATGAATGAAAGGTGGATTGAAAATGACAGAGTAGCAAGCCTAAAATATGCACAATCCTGCAAGATACAGGGCCTGTTGTAGCAAGTTTCGATAAGTAGGAGTTTGTCCCACAGGGAAGTTGATCTTAAGCTCCAAGGGAGCCATCTTTAATAGGCCCTCCAGATTTGATTTAGGGTCACTAAAATCTAAATTCTAAGATATCCTAATGTCTAAACTATAGAAAGGGTTAAGAAAGAAGATGGAGTGAGAAAATAAATATAAAAGGGTGAGAAGTATGCTATTAGGTTCAGAACTGATGGGTTTCATGACTCAAATTCAGATCTGCTGCTATAGAAGTCCTGTCCAACGGCTACATTATCACCACTGAGGAGAAAGAATCCAACTCATCTCTGTGCCATGATCCAATCCCTTTATGGCTATAACCTGTCCACTTAAATGGTCACAGACTATCCAATTGGGGAACCACAGTCCAGAGATGGGTCAGAACAAGTTTATCATTGTAGGCACTACTTCATCCAGGCTACAAGCACAAGAATCCATAGGGAACCTCAACCTCTAAAGTGCTATGTGTGGGGCTAGGCCTGTATGGGAGCATGTTAGCCCAGACACAGAACCAGCAAGAGTTTGAGTGCAGCCTTAGATCCAGCTGTCCACTGCTTTAGAGAGACTGCAGTGATCCAGTCGCAAGCCTACAATCTCTATAACCAAACCAGATCTGCCATCTGATGGCGGGTCTATACACATACAGGGGAGTTTGTCTCAGCACAATCTCTCACAGGGCTATAAGCACAAGTGCAGAAAAGAATAATCCGTCTTGAGTCTGTGGGTTGGCTTCACCCTAAGGCTATAACCTGTCCACTTAAATGGTCACAGACTATCCCAGAGGTTATCCTCCTCACAAAGCTCAAGATAGAACAAGAAACATTATTGCCACCACCATGTTCACAAGGCTACAAAAGCTCATTGCTCCCATGGGGACTTCAGATCTAGTGGGTCCTGTGGTGGGGCTAGGCCTGTATGGGAGCATGTTAGCTCAAACACACAGGTCACTTGGATCTGAGTAAACCATAAAATCAGTCCTCCATTGCTTGCAATACGTCCTAGCAATGGAGGATCTCAAGGTAACAGCCATGTACAGAACAACTCACAAATAAAAATCCCATAAATGTAAAACACCCTATCATAAAACTCCATTAATCTATTCCAAATAGTCATAAAAAGGCATAGCCAGCAAATGTTGGACTATGGAGAGAAGAAAAAGTAAAAAGAAATCAACCTAAACCTTACTAGAGATCTACAACTACTGCAAGAAGAAGATAGACAAAATTCTATTCTAAACAGAAAGATCCCTAAACCTAATCCAGGCTTAGGTTTATATAGCAGTTAGTTTGGCGGCGCATTAGGGTTAGGAAACCCTAATTTTAATGATGCCACATGGCCTAATACTATTCCTTGGATGCCTCGGGGCACATGCACGAAACTTAGAGCGTTGGAATGCGTGCCCTAATTGCTAAAAGTTCCCAGAATGTCCTCTGTAGAGGTGAGGGAGAGCTAGAGTTTAGAGCCTCTCTAGGTAGTACGGTGTTCGTGAGATTGAATTAGCTTGAAATTCTAGCTGTCGTGGGGTTGTCTTAGTTGCAGTTGAAGCAGTCACGCGATAGGGCATTGAATCCTCGTTGGATTGCTCTGGTCTTCGCGGGATTGCACTTTCCTTCTGAATGGCACGAGAATCGCGCGAGTAGTTTGTTTCTCAATGGATCTTCGCGAGGACGTGATGTGCATTGGTCTCTGAATTGCGCGAGAGGTTTTTCTGAAGTTTTGCATCCCGCGACCATTGTGCGACAGCTACGTACAGAGATACCTGGAGCTCTCTCTCCTCAACTGATCTGAGTGAACTAATTGAGGTTTGAGAGCTGCTTTCTTGAGCTGCGAGATCATTTATATTTGAGCTTTGCGAGAGCTACGCGAACTATGCTGCAGGAGCTCTTCTGTCACTAAACTGCGTGAGAATGGCACAGACAATTGGTATGATGTTATGGGAAACTCGCGAGGATTGTGCGAGGCAGGCTTTCTGAGTCATGTGAACCTTGCGACAGCTACGCGAGGCTCATTTCTTTCTTTGCTACTGTTGTGCTCTGCCTTCATGCAGTCAGGCTCTCTGTCTTACATTCTTCTGGGAGACTTCTGGGGCAAAAGTGGGCTCCTTAGCAGGATTAAGGCCTTATTGCAGCTGCTATTTATTACCTGTAGAACAGGCTTAAAGTACTTTTATTAAATGATTAAGGGTCCAACAAAGATTAAGTTAAGGGGTGAAAAGTGGTACTTTTCAGGTCTTAACACATCCGGCTGATCTCTCCTCTTGTATACACCGTAAATATCCCTCTCAGCCACAATTACCTTTCCCATCATATCTGCATAACGTTTGAGTTCAAAAATTAACACTCTTTCACGGATGTTTGGTCGAAGGCCTTCTTCAAATGTGGCTGCTTTCATAACTTCAGTGGATACTAACTTCGGTGCAAACCGAGACAATTGCATAAACTCTACACTGTACTCTCACACAGACATGCCCCTTTGCTGAAGATTTGCAAACTCCCTTCTCATCTGTACTCATACTTGTTTAGGGAAATATTTCCTATTGAATTCTCTCACAAAGTCTGCCCAAGTCCATAGGCGATGCGGGTCCTCTACTTCCCTCTTCCTCAGCACGTACTTCCACCACAAATCGGCATCTCCCTCCAACTGGAAGGAAGCCCATCCCACCTTCTCATTTTCTGTACTCTGTAGCCTGTCTAGAAGCTTCTCTATTTGGTTCAACCATTTCTCTGCTTCTAATGGATCCGTCTGCCCATATAAGCTAGGAGGTCTCAATCTCCTAAAATCAACAAACGACGAAGGCAACAATGCTGGAGGAGGCGGTGGTGGTGGCTGATGACTATTGACTTTATTAGATCGCAGTCAGGTTCATCGAGCCATCGTGACGCTATAGTCTCCATGGCCAATGCGATACGATCTGTCGTTCCACCCCTCCGATCTTCTTCACGAGAATTCTCCTGGTCTCTACTACTGGACCCTGCATGGAAACCCTCTTCACCTCTCTGGGTCCTATTCTGGTTACCTCTCGGTCGACCCCTTCTTCCAGAAGAGATAGCGCTCTGCACATGAAACCAAAGTTTCATCAGCAGAAGATCCCTCCACTCTGACAATAATCTTAGACTTGTCAAAAATCCTAACGAATCGCTCTGATACCAACTGTGACAGCCCAAATTTCGACACCCCAAAATTCGTGCCATTAGCACGACCCTCGAGGCCGTGCCCCATATAATAAGCGGAACACTTGGCACAACCCAACCATACAGAATATATAAAAAGAGTAAAATACAGAACATAATTCCAGTTCTACTATATACAACAATATAACGTCAATCCAAAAATATAGTTCTAATCCCATACCTCTGTATGGACAAAAGAACTAACCCGAACCATCAATGCCGTTATCACGGTCACCCAAAATGGTTCGACAAAAGAATATTACAAGTCTCTTAATTCTATAAAAAAAATCAAACACGGCTGGACATGCCAAGCCATAAATCTCTCCCTTACATGTTCTCAAAGTACGCAACAAAACTTCTAGAAGAACTTCTCAGGTGGAGGCTCAGATTCGCCCCTCGGAACGTAATCTAAGTCCTTGGGCTCGACCTCACTAGCAGCAACTCCTAACTCTGAACCTGTGACGTATAGTCAAAAGAGGTGAGCTACATCCTAGCTCAATAGGGATAATATCTGATCAGGTAAATCTTGCTTACTCACATACATTCAACATGTATAAAGCATGAATTCGTCGATGTACTTTGATTTAAACAATTTAAAGATGCAATAAATTAACAGAGTACCTTTAGCATTCTATTCATGACATCAGTTATTCATTAATTCTTATGACTTCAACAAGGCTGGCCCCATGACTTAAAACAGTAACTTAAATAATCCTTGAGCAATATAGCATCGAGCCCCGATGGAATACCCTCCATCGTCGTCTAGTCAGATTATTTTTACTATTTAACTTGACCCACGTCCCTTTCTCATAGGCGACGGGTACATCACTACTATACATCCTTGTGTACTGGATTCACCGCCATCAGTCACGGATATCCCGCCGCCACAATATGGATATACCGCCATTGGGAGTATTCTCTAAACCTTAAATCAATTATGTGCTACATATAGTTATTCACCATGTGATCATGCTAAATAAACATAAGCTCCCAGCCTGTTTAACCTCATTTACATATGTTCAACTTGTGGTTCCTTGCATTAACCATACATCCCTGGGATGTCACACTTACTGATGCACCCTTCTGATGCACAATTTATATAAACATCCCTGGGATGATTGAACCCTTTTTATTAAATCACTTATTCCCATTCTCATAACATTTCACATCTTTGTGTACTACTTCACATTCTACATTTTTGACTATTTTTGAAAGTGCATACATTATAATTCAACTCAACTGTACGAAAACATGCATTCATAGTTTATCATTATCTATATGTTATCGTAATTAAGGGTACGAGATTAGATATTCCCCTACCTCACTTGCGTTTTCATATTCAGATTCTCTAATCCAAGTTAGCACTCAACCATCACAAAGTTCGGTTCGATCTAGACCTGACCAAACACATATCTTTCATCATTACCAGTGTAAGAACATTGGGTTATAAGCTTAACACCAACGCACAACTATTCGTATGTAAAAACTGAACAAAAGCTGTATTTCACCCAAATTGATCGAACAATTTCTGAATCGAATGAACGATTTGAAATTCGATCGAACGAATTCAAATCGATCGAACGATTTGAAAATCGATCGAACGAAGTCAAATCGATCGAACGATTCTCAGAATCGTTCGAACGAAATTTAAATCGATCAAACGAAACTCTAAAATCGATCGAACGAATTTTATTTCGTTCAATCGATCCCACCATTAGTCATTCTAGCTTGCCTTTGTCAGTTTGCAAAATCGATTGAACGATTTGTAATTCGTTCACATAGGTTCCAACCAATCGCCCAATCGATTTCTAAATCGATCGATCGATTTCCTCAGAATTCGAATTGATCGAACGATTTCACAATTCATTCGAATGATTCCCTTCAGAACTCACATGCTTTCTTCCTTATCTATTCTTTGTTCAAAATCGATTGAACGAAATTTAATTTCGTTCAATCGGTTTCACCCATTTCCTGATCTCACACTCTTCTTCTCATCTCTTCATCATCTATTTTCATCATCTATTTATTTAATCATATCTTTAACTAATACACAACAATTTCTAATTTCTCTAGCTAACAATTTAAACAAAACATAGATTTGTAATTCTTACCCCAGTCGAATGGTTGGATCTCCTTCACTAGGGTTTTCCAAACCCCAAATCCTTACACTCTTGATTCCGATCACGATTCTCTAACTTTCCTAGCCCAAACTCGCATTGAAAGCCCCTCTCTAGGTTTCACAACTCTCTTCTCTTTCTTATTTATTCACCTTAATTTCTTCACCAACAACATAAGAGAAATAACTTCTCTTCCTTTTTCCTTGGTCTTATAATCTTTAACAAATAGTTAGTGTGTTAAGCACTCACAACATACTAACATATATGTACGCACATGCCCGTGCCTGTATCCACTACACGACCTCGCATAATACATCCATCCCATACTAATTAACTTAAGTCAACCAAGCCTAAGTTGACTCGGTCAAACATTTGACTAATTGGTCCGCTTATCGAGGTGGACCGTTTAAGTACCGAATTTCTGGGACGTTACATTATATAAAAAGAATTGATTATCCTTTCCATTAGATTTATCTTTTTAGCTGATTGTCCTTTGAATTTATCATGAACATATCATATCATAAGAACCCAAAATTTTGATTATTTTTGAGAGTATGCCAATAAGTGAGAGTTTGGATGAAAATATTTTCTAAAACTGTAGTTTAGAAAAATCTATGATGATTAAACTTTTCACTGATATGTACACACTCCACGCTATACAAGAATTGAAATTATTGATTTCTGATCAAGGATAATTGTGATGATGGGAAGTTAAGGATAAAAGATTTGAAATATTTTAAAATAATGAACATATAATGACTAACTGAATAATTAGTAGTATACAAAAATTAGTTTATATTTTAAATTTTTAGTTTTGAAAAATATTTGGAAAAATCCAAAAATATTTGAAGTTTGTAGGTAACTTTACTGAAAACCTTCAGGAGACTACAACTCCTCCACTAGGGATCACCTATGGGTTTAAAGGCTTGCTGCATCTGCTAAATGCAATCGTGCTCCCTAGGAAAGTAGCATTTAAATTTAAAAGTTTTAAATATTTTATGTTTCCTTGTTTGCTAGGGACTAACAAAACTTAAGTTTGGGTGTGTAATCAGTCACATAATTTTTCATTTTATCACCCTTAACTTAGTGATGTTGGGCCATAGTTTGCTACTAACGAGATATTGATGTGCAAATATTAGCGATAAGCAGTAAATTAGAGCCTAAGTGTTAATCTTTGTCAAAATGAACTCAAAAGGCAATAAGAGAGATTATCGAGCGAAAAAGACATTTTTCTACCTACTGAAAGCCAGAGAATCATAATTTTCGATTCTTCAAAAGACACAAAAAGTGAAAAGTGATAAAGCGTAATTCAGAGGAATCGTCAACCATGAGGAAGCTTTGAGAAATAGAAAATCAAGAATTACGATTTTCCATAAAAGAATAAGAAAGAAATTGTGATATATGATTTCTCAAAAATAAAGCTTT
The DNA here is from genome assembly GCA_021018995.1 of Chloranthus sessilifolius. Taxonomy (NCBI): domain Eukaryota; kingdom Viridiplantae; phylum Streptophyta; class Magnoliopsida; order Chloranthales; family Chloranthaceae; genus Chloranthus; species Chloranthus sessilifolius. Next base: position 145,912,301 of record CM037584.1, on the reverse strand, counting down.
CTACTACTATTGCTACTGCTGATCACGTGAGAGTTTAACATCGCCATATCCAGAATTAAAAGACTCCTGCAATTAGAAGTCTGGTGAACTATGGATCTGAGAAAATTGATAAAGATTTAACCCGAAGGACTCTGCTGCTGCTCATTAAAGAACAATCTAGAGGCCCATCAACTAAAGAAAGTAAGGAAAGATAAAATTAGAAATTAAAGTTATATTAGGAATCTTTTGTTTTTAGTAGTTTCTTTTATTAGAACTAGATCTTTGTAAATCGATCCCTTATGATCTATAAATAAGAGGGCTCGACATAAGAATAAGCATCGAAGAATTTCAGCATCAATTGATGCCTGAGGTTGGATTTTCTTTCGATCAAAGTAGTGTATACTAGTTAGAGTAGATTAGATATCAGAGGTTTCTCAAGAGCAATTGACGACTGTAATTTAGTGCTGAAGATTACTATAAATATCTATAATTTCTCAAGAGCAATTGATGATTGCGGCTGAGGGGTGAAGGATATATTTTACTTTACTTTCTAGTTTAGATTTTATTTGCTTTGTAAACATCTCCAAGTTTAAATTTGAATTGACGACTCAGGTTAGAATTTGCAGATTAGTGTAACGGTTTTTACTTGTCCATCTTTAGTTTTCTAGAGTTTGATTGACGCCCAAATTTTTGGTTGATTGTTGATTATTTTAAATCTGTATTGATAGAATCTTAGACTTGATTGACGACCAATGCTAGGAGACTAGAAATATGGTGTAACGGTACTGTTTATTTTTATAAATATCTGAAAGCTGAAGAGTATGATTGATGACCTTAATCTGAAGGAGGATTAGGATTTATTTTTATACACTTTAGTTTAATAACCAATTCTTTTGTTCATATTTCTCTAGTAGATTAGGAAATCTTAAAGATAAATAAAAGTTTTTAAGATAGGGATTTAGATAAAAGATATTAACTAGGAATTAATTAGATAATGAACTTCCTCGTGGGAATGATCCTATGCTAGTACTATAATTTCCATTGTGCGCTTGCAATAGGTTAAGATTTGAATTTAATATAATTATAATACATGAAAAGACAAGAGTCAATCCCTCCGCCTCCTGTTCCAGAACCAGTGGCTCCACCGCTATAGCCAAATGTCAACAAAGCTCACTGCCCCGGCAAAGAGCCAGCTCTAGAGGCAGGCCAGGAATACAACCTTCTGCGGTACTTCAGGGAAATACCAGTGTAAATATCAATCCTTGAGCTCATCAAGAAGTCGTCAGAACACCACAGACTATTGATAGAGACGCTAGATGATACACATGTAAATGAAGATACCACCTTGGACGAGTTACATGAAATCACTTTAGTCATGACACAACCTCCGGTGCTCTCTTTCACTGAGGCTGATATGCCTAAGGAATCATTGCGTAGGAGTTCTACCCCAATATACTTGACTGTTATGATTAAAGGCTTCTCAGTACCACATGCACTGGTCGACACAGGAGCAGGGCTTAATATATATCCCATAACCACACTCAAGACGCTTGAATATACTGAGCAGGACATAAGGCCGTCATCCTTGTCCCTCATCGTATATGACGGGTTCTGACGTTTGTAAAGGAACCATCAAGTTGCAAGTCCGCCTTGGACCGGTCACTAAAGGCGTCACATTCCATGTCTCCGACTCGTCTAGTGCCTATAATCTAATCATAGGAAGGAAATGGTTAGAGTCCATGAAAGCTGTAGCGTCTATATATCATCAATACATCAAGTTCCCGCATGAAGACTTTATTATCAGGATATAAGTCGATGCGCCCCTCAAAGAAGCAGATATTGATTACGCGGCAAGTATTCCAACAACTCACGACTCTATCCTATCCACCGGCAACATCAGAAAGGTACGATCACCTAATGATATGGCAATAGCAGAAGTCACTCATCCCAGCTCGCCCCCATATAAATCAAGATTAATAAAGAGAACAACATGACCTGACCTCACCCGGTTGTATGATATAAATCCGATAGTGACAAAGGGGTGGGACCACATGTACTAGCTCGGATACATCCCACATACAGGACTAGACAAGAATCGACAAGGATGAATAGGACCAGTCATTCCAAAGGAAGTCCGCAAGCACACAGGATTGGGTTACCAGTCAGATGACAAGCAAGTCGACCTCCTACCAACCTCACCTAAATGGTCACTCTACGACCATTTCATCTACGAAACCAGTGAAAAGGCTGATGTGTGTTGATGACTTCTGGTGTGCTTACATTATTGGTTGGTGGTGAAAGTTATTTAAAAATCAAAGACAGAGTAAAACAGGGGGTGAATCCAGCACAACTCAAAAGTCCTAGACCTGCAAGATACAGGGTCCTTTGTAGCAAGTTTTGATAAGTAAGAGTTTGTCCCACAGGGAAAGGTGATCTAGAGCTCCAAGGGAGCCATCTCTAGTAGTCCCTCCAGATCTGTCTACAGATCTGGCAGTCCTAGAAGGAGGGGAGTTTAAGGTCACTTATTCTAAATATTTTAATATCTAAACTATAGAAAGGGTTGAGAGGATGGATGGAGTGTGGAAAATAAGTATAAAAAGGGTGAGAAGTACGTTATTGAGCCAAGGTCAGAGAAGTTTTGTAACTCAGATTCAGATATGATGTTATAGAAATCCTGTCCAGAGGCTACATTATCACCACTGAGGAGAAAGGATCCAACCCATCACTCTGCCATGATTCCACCCTTAAGGCTATAACCTGTCCACTTAAATGGTCACATATTATCCCATAGGGGAGCCACTATCCAGGGATGAGTCAAAACATAACAAGTAAATCATTGCATGCACTATTTCATCCAGGCTACCAGCTCAAGAATCCATAGGGAACCTCAACCTCTAAAGTTCTATATGTGGGGCTAAGGCTGTAGGACCATGATAGCCCAGACACATAGAACCAGCAAGAGATTGAGTACAACCTTCGATCTAGCTGTCCATTGCTTGAGCGAGGCTACAATGGTCCAGTCACCAGCCTACAATCTCTATAACCAGATCAGATCCAACATCTGATGGCGGATCTATACAAATATAGGGGAGTCTGCCTCTGTACAATCTCTCACCAGGCTTCTACAAGCTCAAGTGTAAAGAAGAAGGATCCATCTTGGATCGGTGGATTAGAATCTCCTTAAGGCTATAATCTGTCCACTTAAATGGTCACAGACTATCCCAGAGGTTATCCTCCTCACGGAGCCCAAAACAAAACAAGAATATCGCTATTACCACCATGCTCACAAGGCTACCAGCTCAAGCTCCCATGGGGATTTCAGATCTAGTGGGTCCTGTGGTGGGGCTAAGGCTGTAGGACCATGATAGCCCAGACACACAGGTCACTTGGATCTGAATGGCCCTTAGAATTAGTCCTCCATTACTTTGAAACACAACCAAAGCAATGGCAGATCACAAGGCAATAGCCTTGCACAGAGCATCTCACACATAAACACCAATCCCATAAAGTACAGATCCTATTACAGAACTTCCATTGATCTAATTCAAAAACACATACAAAGGCATAGCTAGCAAGTGCTGGACTATGGAGAGAAGGAAAGAAAAAGAAAATTACTTACTGCTAAAAAGAAAGAGAAAAAAAATGATCTGAGATGGGTTCCCAGATACCTAAACCTAAGCTAGGTATGGGTTTATATAGCAGTGGGGTGGCGGCGCATTAGGGTTAGGAAACCCTAATTTTAACGATGCCATGTGGCCTAATAATGATCCTTGGATGCCTTGGGGCACGTGTGCAAAGATTTGAGCGTGGGAGTGTGTGCCCTAATCGCTGGAAATGCCCAGAAGGTCCTCTGCTGAAGAGATGGAAGTTTAGGGTCAGAGCTTCGCTAGGTAGCTGTAGTTTCCCTGACTTGTCGCGTGGTAGCTCTTTGCTCTTCGCTAGGATGATTTAACACTGAAGCTTCAGTCGTCGCGAGGTTGCCTTGGTTTGCTCTTCAGGCAGTCACGCGGTAGAGAATTACGCTCTTGCTGGATTGGGCTTTGTGAGGTTGAATAGAAAACATAGTCTCAAGTGTCGCAGGGTTGAAATTCAAGTAGTTGCGAGGTCGCTCGGTCTTCTTTGGGCTAATCTTCGCGAGAGTGAATTTGAACAGCGTGAGAACTTCACGAGCACTTCTCTTTACTGGACTTCGCGAGTTACCTCGTGAGGCTCTACTGAGTTTTGAACTGCGTGAGGTTCTATGTCTCACTTGATCTTCGCGAGGTTGGCTTTGCCTTCGCCAGGATGTTTTCTTTCTTGAATGGCATGAGAACTGCGCGAGGCGTTCTTCTTTTGATGCTCTCTCTCCTCAGCCGTTCTAAGCGAGCTGCGCGAGATTGAGAGAGGTCTACTTTGAATTGCGCGACACTGTGCGATGTGTTCTACTCTTGAGCTGCGCGAGTTTGAGTTTCTGAAGCTCTTCAGTCACTCATCTGCGCAAGAGGTTGCTGTAAAGTCTTGGGAAGCTCAGTTGAACTGTGCGAGGCATATTTCTCCTGAATCCTCTAAAGCTTGGGTCAGCTGCGCGAGGCTCATTTCAGGTCTGGATTCAGAGTTCATTCTTCTGAGGGATATCTGGTGCCAAAGCAGGCTCCTTAACAGGATTCCTAGCCTTATTTCACTGCTGATTATTACCTACACAAAACACTTAACAAGAACTTATTAGGTGGCTAAGGGTTTAATCAAAGGTTAAGTTAAGGGGTGAAAAGTGATACTTTTCAGGTCTTAACAATGTGCCAAGGAGAAAGGAAACATCCCTCACCGAACCACAAGCAACTGAAGTCGAACAAATCATTAAAGCCTTTGCGGACTTGACAAGCTTGAACCAAAGTGACGACGATTTTGACAAGTCACTTGAGGGTGTAGGACCGCTGCTTGAGATTGAGGAACCCTGCACTACTGAAAGAAGATGATCGCCGAAGTTCGAGATGCACATAGAAGACTGGGAGTCGACCGACGAGGACTTCTTCATCGCCTCTTTGGGAAATGAGGAAGAGTCAGAGACACCTCAGCCTCACAAGTCGGAAGGAGAGGACTGACTCTTAATATTGAGCGAAGAAGAAGACTATTGGACCAGTCTTACATATATAGAACTTGGAGATCACTTAAGAGCAGAGCGGCTAAAGCTGCTCAAGAAGGTCAATCACTCCCGGAGTGAAGGGTCGGATTTTGATGACAGACTTTATTATCAATCCTTACTAGACAATTGGCGGTGCCTGCACCACTGCCCTTACCTGGACATACCCTATAGCAGCCTGTGCGCCTTTATTTTAATACAATGTGAAAGAGCTATCCTGCGCGAGATACGACGAACAACAAGGGCGAAAGATCATCTTGTCACCTTTATAGAATTCCAAGAAGAACTAGAGCTCGACGCTCCCCAATCTTCGGATGCGCCACAACTTCTGATATTTTGGAAGTCACTGGAAGTGGAATGCCGACCACCATTGAGCGATGATGAAGACTATTGGATAGGCCTTCCGGCGCTCAAATTAGCAGAACAGTTAGCCCAATGCTTTCAAGAGCAGTCAGACGAAGAAGACGACCTCGATGTCAACAACGGTGACCTCAAAAATGAAGGCTGGGAATGCCCCTGGGGAGATCCCTGTATCTCTCACCCATATCAACCTCGCTGTCGGGCCTGTATACTCATCCTCTCATACTACGAAGTCCAAGGGAAGGAACTCCCAAGCCCATAAGACTCCAACTCCGACAGTGGCAGCTTTGAACACTCCTCTACCATATGGGAATGCTCGTGGGAATATCCATGTGTCATTGTACTAGCCCCACTGCAAGACTTGTACCGTGATATTAGGAGGCCTCGAACGAGAGAGTAAGATTAATCCCCTTCCCACACCATGAGTGATGGTCGAAAGCAATTCAGAGTCAGTGATTAGACTTATTGAAGAATATGTCTGGTGGATATGAGAAGGATGCCAGCTAGTCTCACCCCAGGAGGAACGTCAGCAGCAAAATACCTCCAGTCCGATTTTGAAGATGAGAGCTTAGCCGACTACTGCCTCACCGCCCTTTTCGAGGATGAAGAAGTTTACATGATAGAAGAAGAAAGCACATCGGTTAGACTGTTTCCATCCTCAGTCATCAGGAGGATCACCCCCGATGAGGACTCTAAAAAAAAATGCCCAATTTTGAATGGGTCCACGTCATCTGAAGATTCGCACGAACGACTCTAGTAGCCATCCAACTTCCTCAACTAGGAGAAGCCTCCCCGCTGGTTCCTCTTCAAGCAACCGACCCTGTACCATATCTTTTATCAAAAACCCAAAAAATAGAAAATTCTAAAACCCATACAAATTTAAAAGCAGCAAATCCTAAAAAACCAGAAGACCTCAGAAAAGGGAGGGAGCCCTTCATCCCATACCCATTTAGTGATCAATAAGGAAACTTTTCTCCTAAGGCTACGAGTAGTGGCCACGCCAACAAAGTCAAGGAAGGAATAACTTACATGATCACACGCGGTCATTGTCCCACCCTTAACATAAAAGAATCCTACCTCGACTCGATTCAAAGTGACCCTGCTGCCTCTTCCTCATGAAGGCGCCAAGCATCCTGATGAAGTGACAAGCCCGTAATCATACCCAACGAGATACTCCACAACTTTGAGAGGAGGATGAATAGCCTCGACCTACACCTGACTAAAGATGTTGCAGTCATAAATTGCACTAATGAAGGGTTACCTCCCGCAAAACTAAACCCCCAATGTAGCCATTTTGCACCGTATGAGCTCACAGACGATGAAGAAGGAGCACCAGCTGCTGAGGAGACACAACACTTCCAATAGGTCATCAAACACTTCGACGAGCAAACTCGAGCTGCAGCAGAACCTATTGAAGAAATCAATTTCGGCACCGAAGAGAAGCCTAAGAAGCTGTTAATCAGCCCGACACTCAGCCCTAATGAGCGACAATAGATTATCCAAGTCCTTCAAGATCACCTCAGCTCCTTCACATGGTCCTACGAAGATATGTCTGGCTTGGACCCGAGCTTAGTAGAACATCACTTGGTCCTAGAGCCCGATGCAAAACCCGTCAAGAAGAAACTCTGACGAATGCACCCGCAGACAGTGCTACAAGTCAAAGAGGAAGTTGACAAGCTACACAAAGTCAAATTTATATGAGTCGTCCTCTACGCCAAGTGTAGGGCTCTCAATAGGCCGAGTCAGCCCAGATTTTGGCCCACCCCGGCCCAGAAAAAGTGGCATTTTTTATTAAGTAAACCCTGCCTGGAATTCGGATCGGGCTAAGCATGTTACAACCCGAATAAATTCGGGCCGGGCTTGGGTTGAGTGTTGCAACATCCGGCCCACACCCGGCCCGGATATTATATATATATATATTATAGTTATCTTTTTAAAATTATAATTTTTTTTATATAGTTAAATATGATTTACTTAAATGTCCTGAGATTAAACTGTTGAACGATTTAAACTTGGGGCATTTAAATCAAAAGCACAATAACCTTGTGCATATATTTTTTGGTTGGACAAATTGGATGACTTAATTTATTTTCAAGCAATCGTTGCATGGCTTTTTAGCTACGCAACTTGGATGACTTGTTAATATATTTTCAAGTAATCGTTGTCCGTTATAACCATTATGCAACAAATTGAAATAAAATATTTGAATAAAATCATGTACTTGAGCCTCTATTATGGTAATATAATTATTTAATTAAAATTTTAACCTTCTTTAAACTTTTATTAGAAAAAAAAATAACCCAACCGAATTTTATTAGAAAAAACAGCCCCAAAAATAGCCTAACCAAATTTTATTAAAAAAAAAATAGTCAAAAAAAAGCTAAGAAAAATACTCAAGCCTGGCCTGTCCCGGTAGGGGCCGGGCTTGGGCTGAGTACATCGTAGCTCGGGTTAGGGCCGGGCTGAAAAAATTTGGCCCGGGTAGGTTAGGGCCGGATTGATCCCCAACCGGGCCCTAATCCGGCCCATTGAGAGCCCTAACCAAGTGGGTTGCAAACATAGTACTTGTCGCAAAGAAATATGGTAGAGTAAGGGTATGTATCAACTTTCGGAACCTCAATTAGGCATGCCCAAAAGATGACTTCTCGCTCCCTCACATTGACACTCTGGTCGACAATACTACCGGACATGAGATGTTATCCTTAATGGATGGCTTCTCCGGATACAATCAGATCAAACTAGCAGAATCCGACCAAGAAAAGACTTCCTTCACTATGCCATGGGGAACGAACTGCTATGTCGTCATGCCTTTCGGGCTTAAGAACGTGGGAGCCACATATCAACGTGCCATGATGGCTATTTTTCATGACATGATGCATAAGTGCATGGAAGTCTATGTCGACGACATATTAGTGAAGTCCCAGACTTGGGCAGGACATGCAGAAGCGTTACAATTGGTATTACAGAGATCATAAAAGTATCAACTCAAGATGAATCCGAAGAAATGCGTGTTCAGAGTAACCTCTGAAAAACTACTGGGATTCATAGTTGGCAAGCGAGGAATTGAAGTTGATCCTATAAAGGTCAGAGCTATTCTTGAGATGCCACCTCCCAGTAACATCAAAGAACTATGAGGTCTGATAGGAATACTCCAATTCATCAGGAGATTCATCTCCCAGCACTCAGATAGATGTGATCCTTTCTACAGACTACTTAAAGGAGGGGCCCAACACATATGAGATGACCAGTGTTAGCTAGCCTTCGACAATATCAAGAAGTACCTCCTCAACCTGCCAATACTATCACCGCCAGTTCCCGAAAGACCCTTGATCCTCTACGTGTTAGCAAATGACAAGGCTATGGGAGTAATTCTCAGAAATAATGAAGAAGACGGTAAGAGAGAGAAAGCCATTTACTACCTCAGCAGAACGATGGTCAAGTACGAACGGAAATATACACCAATGGAGAAGACATGCCTCACACTAGTATGGGCCTCGACAAAATTACGACACTACTTCGGAGCACACAAGATACTAGTCTTAGAACATATGGACCCTCTGAAGTATATCTTTGAGAAACTCGCTACATCCGGAAAGATCGCCCTATGGCATATGCTCCTACAAGAGTTCGATATCACTTACGTCACATAGAAGTCCATCAAAGGACAGACGATCACTGACTACCTCGCGAACCTTCCACTTTCGGGCAATGAGCCTGTGCACGAAGACTTTCCTGATGAAGATCTCCTCTCAATTCACGACGAAGAGCCCAACAAGACTTCATGGACCCTCTATTTCGATGACGCTCTTAATCACAGAGGAAAAGGCATCGAGATAGTCCTGCTAGGCCCATAAGGAGTCGTCATACCGAAAGCTTTTCAACTCGACTTCCTGGTCACCAACAACATCATTAAATATAAAGCTTTCATCGCTGGACTACGGACATCGCTGCAGTTAGGTGTCAAGCAATTGAAGATGAACGACGACTCCAAGCTTGTGATATCACAAGTCATTGGGAATGAAAGACCAAAGAAAGAAGACTAATGGCATACTTGGAAATAGCTCAGTTCCTAATAAAGAAGTTTGAATGAATCTCTTTCACATATATCCCTAGATAAGAGAACAAGCTCGCAGACTCTCTCGCCACACTAGCCTTAGTCATTCAAATACCAGTCGGACAGAACACCAAATCCTTCTTTATCGAGAGATTAGCAACACCATCACACAAAGTTGCCTGACAAGTAAAACTGAAACTGCCAACTAGACCAGAAGCCATCATGAACAAAGGACAACCTACCTCAGGTGAATCCACGAAGAAAAAAGCCGGCGTCGCAACCTTCAGATTTGATAAATCACCAACCGATGATGGACAGCCATGGTACTTTGATATATGGAACTTCCTGAAGCATTGCCATGTCCCTCCTTATGCTACGAAGATTGAATGAAAGACGATCAGAAACTGATGTGCAAGGTTCTGCATCCTGGTGAGACACTATACAAAGAAGCCTTCACCAAAGGAGTATTGCTGCGGTGCGTTACGACTACTGAAGGATAATACATCATCCAAGAAGCACACGCCAGTGCCTGTGGCGCTCAGGCTGGTAGACAGAGACTCACAGATCAGATTATACGGTAAGGCTACTACTGGCTGATGATGATAAGGGATTGGCACCTCTACATTCAATGCTACAAACAACGCCAAGAACATACTACGCTCATCAAAGCGCCATCAGTTGCATTGAACCCTATAACTTTACCTTGGCCATTCTCGATGTGGGCCTTCGATAACATTGGACCCTTCACGGACACGGTCAGGAATACTCACAAGCATGCATTCATACTCACAGTGACCGATTATTACACAAAGTAGGCAGAAGCTGAGTCATATGTCAGAATCACTACTTCTACGCTCATGAAGTTTATCATTCAAAATATCATCACCCGCTTTGGAGTACCCAGGATGTTCATTATTGATAATGGACTGCAATTCATCACAGAAAAGATGAAGAGACTATGCAAAAGATTCAACATCAATCTACATCACTTGTTGCCATTCTACCCCCAAGGAAATGGATAACTAGATGCCACAAATAAAACTCTAATCTAGATTCTAAAATGAACAATGGAGATGAGCAATGGAGCCGACTGGCCAGGACGACTACTAGAAGCACTCTGGACCTATAGGACTTCTATTCGCAAGGCCACTGGCTAAACTCCTTATCTCCTCACATATGGGATGGAAGCAGTCCTACCCTACGAAATACAAGTACCATCTCTACGTATCCAACTTGATGATGAGCTATCCTTAGACGAAAGGAGGGTTGCTCTGCTGGCTGAGCTAGAACAACTCGATGAGACGCATCTAAGAGCAGCCGATCATGCTTAAGTATACCAGAGGAGGATGGCTAGAGCCTACGATAAGAAAGTCCTTGAGCAAACTTTTGAAATTTGAGAATTAGTCTTAAAGAAAATTATGCCTTCCAAACACGTCCATCCAAAAGGAAAACTGAAACTGAAATGGGAGGGCCCGTATGTCATAGCAACCGCTTACCCAAGGAACGCAAACTAGCTGGTGAACCAGGATAGGGAAGAGATCCCATACCCCTGGAACGCCATGTATCTCAGGAAATACTACCCTTAGCCTCATGATCATCGTATCCTGTTATCAGATACTTATATCTACCACCCCCGTAGTCATCAAGACTCATTCATTGGTCGTGCACCTTCATTTCTTAGGATATCCTTGAAGGCTTCTGACTCATTGCCCACCTTCTCATTCGGGCAATCTGATCAAAAGGACTAGTGGAACACCTGACCTCTTCTAAAACTATAAGTAACGCCAAATTCTCACCCCTTTCCCCCACCATTGGAGGAGATATTAGAGAATAAAAAATAAAGATGTTAGGCTCAATCAAAACTCATCATTTTTACACTAGCAATTCGCATTCAAAATATATACGCATACATAACTGAGAGACAACAATACGACGAGTAAACAAGTCAATGAGCCCAAGGAAGCATAAGCAAATCATGAGGACATTCTTGGTAACCTTACTAGGAAAGTACAAGCAAGTCGCGAGGGCATCACTGGTGTCCCAATACTACTAGATATTGTCGTAAGGTGGTGGGAGGAGGACAAACTCTCGCTAACCATAGAATGTGAGACTTTGATGGTACCGAAACATGATAGAGAGCTCGATCATGGTACTCCATCCCCCTGAGAAAAAGACTGTTACTTATCTCTTTTCAAAATTGTCAAATACAAACAAATCCCTCATATCATTGAGCCTTATCCCCTCTTTCACCCTTAGTTTCTATTTTCGGACAGTGAGTCAGAGCCCTCTTAAGATATCCCCAGATATGAAATCGAAAACTCGTGAATGATGACTGATGTAACCATTTACTATCTACCGCTCACCCTCTACTACTGACTATGGGACAAGATGATTACTGCCGAAGGTAGAACCCTAGTATACGACTGATATGGCTAAATGATCTCTCTTGGTTCGGTAAACAGTATCAAGGAATTTCCTCAACACTAATTCATCAAAACGCACATGGCTTCTCATAGGCTCGAGTGTTAAAAAAAAATCATCAGAAACGCTCCATTGCACCTTGACGTTGGGGCATTTTTATTTCGAAAAAGGAGTTGGCTTGAGACCCCTGCTTGTTCACGAACAAGTGCAGGATAATAAAGTCATCACCTCAGGAAGACCGCTGAAGATACCGCACTGCCTATTCCACCACCCTCCTACACTGGGCATTTTTTTAGTTTTAGATTTTTCAGTTATTTTCTTTCCCTGTTGCATTATTTTTTCCTTTCTTGTAATGAAAAATAATAGTGCAAAAAAAAGAAAAAAAGAAAAATAGTATTACAAAAAAGAAGAAAAGAAAAAAAACAACAAATAAAACATATAATGATCCATCCTTTATGACCAGGCTTCGGTCTGAGACACCACCCCCCTTGACAATTAGCAAGGGGGAAAATAAAATTACTAATAACTTTATCTTCATGTGCAGATATAAAGCAACCATCCACATTATTGGGTCAACTCAAGGAGCATCCAAGTCCTAATAATAGGCGACGGTATCAACAGCAAGTAGTCAAAGTAAAAGAGGTAACAAGAAGAGAAAAGACAAAAGACAGGTACAATAAACATATATCAAAATTTCTCTTTACAACACGTCATTGGGGGCATACCCCCTGTATATACAATAAACAAAAAAGGGAATAAAAAAATGCCCTACTCCCTCTGCTGCCTCTGCGAGGGATGCTCATCACCCTCTCCAGCGTCATCAACCCGAGGACCAGGAACCTGGTCCACTGAGGCCTTAGCTGAAGCCTGATGCCTGGATGGAGGCCTCCTCAAAGAAGAAGGTCTGGCAATAGAACCCCCCATGCTCGCCTAGCTGGAGGCCCGCCGAGACTGCTAACGCAGGGAGCCAAAGGCAAACATAGGCCCGAGAGTCGAGTTTGCCTAAGCATACACCCTCATACGCTCACGGGTCTCTCGACGGATCTCCGCCAGTGAGCCGCTAGCCCTCGATCCTGACCCTGGGAGGTGATCGACCATCCCTCGCACTCTCCCTCCTATCCTCGATAGCTCATGCTACAGAAGTTCAATCATCAGCTGCATCTCAGCACGCATGATGGCTCGAGCACTCTCCAGCTCCACTTCTCGAGTCCGCTGCTCAACCGCAAGGTCCATGGTCAATTCTTGGAGATGACGCTCAGTAGTATCGAAAGGGATCTCACAAGTCTCCTCGAGAACCTGAGCACACTGCACCTCCAGACATGACTGCTCTAACTCACGCACTTACACAGGGCTAAGGTTAAGAAGATGGATCGGCATAGTAAGAAATACAACTAGAATGATGAAGACATACCAGATCAGCATGCTCCTGCAGAAGGCGCTCAATCCTAGCAGCAGTAATTGGATCAGCTGGAGGTGTCCGCAGAACTGGAGCCTCGGGCGTAAATGACTATAAAGAAAAAGAAGAACATCAAAAAATACTATGACTACAAAATCAGAAACGAAATATAATTACACCAATTACAATATACCTAAGTAGGGATAGGAGTAGACTCCTGAGGAGGAGCCTCGGGAGCTATGTAAGGAATGACCTGCACAAGAACCAAACCAACCAACAAAACACGCCAGAGAAAACCAAATCAATAGAAGCAAACAAACTAATACACACACATTATACCTGATTCTCCTGACGTAAAGAGGCAGTTGCCGCCTCCCGCATCTGGAAATCCTCGGCCACCTGACGCTGAAAATACACAACACACCATTAGCAAGCTACTAGGTGGCATAAAACAAAATAACTCAGAACACTGAAGAAATTGATCCAGTGCTCTAGCTCGGCCTAAAGCTGAGCTATCACGGGATCCTCTCAACTAGATGACACAGTCGAGGAGGGATCAAATGCTGGAGCAGATACCCCAGCACCCGATAACTCTGACCTCTGCAAAAATGACCATAACAAATGCATTAGAATTAACAAAACGAACCGTGCTAATGATTAATAAAATTGAATTAAGAGAAACACTCACCAATCAGCCAATCTCTAAATGTAGGCTGGCCTCTACCTCACGACTAGCCTACTGTTGACCTCGTAGCACCTCAATCATTGCCGCCTGGCTGGTGACCTCACCCTCTCTTTCAGTCTGACAAACATAAGGGAAATCAAATAAAGCAATAATGTTAAACTAAATGAATATGTGTTAACAACCAAAACTCAATAGACTAACTCACCAGAGATCGTCGAGCCTCTGCCAGCTGAGCCCTCAGCTCATCCTCTGCCATCCTGGCTTAGAAGACTGAGGTCATCAGGGAGCACAACATCTCCTCATCAGGACAAGGAGCACACCCGGTCTGCTCCATCACCCCATGGAGGGCATCCAACGCTCCGTGAATGCCCGCGCCGAGGTGTCCCTCCTCCAATGCGGCCAACCTCTCCCTCAACACCAAAGCTGACTCAGGACCGCTAACCACAAAAGAGCCGCTCCCATGGAAGGGATGCGTGAAGAGTCAACCACCACCGAGCTCCTGAAACCATCTCACAAACTCTCGAGCATCCGCCTCATCGCGTGCCCTTGTCCCCCTAGTCCCCCCGGCTTTGTAATTAGTAATCTGAGCCTCCATCTTTGACGTAAAGTTTCGGCCAGGGGGACCAATCATCCTCTTCGCCACCCTGTGGCGAATCTCCGAGGGGACTCCTTAAGGGATCCCCAGCTATCGAGCTGCTCGAGAAAGGTGGATACCCTCCACCTTCTCAAAACAATGGACCCAGATGTCCACGTCAAAGAAGGGCCGACCAAACTGGATCACTGGCTGCTCGACATCTTCCCCGACTGCATAGGGCCTCCAAATCACTTGTAGCCAAAAAAGAAATAATCATCAGTAAATCTAAAACTCGAGAAGTTAAGATGCTGACAACACGTACTTGCCCTACATGCATATCCTCAAAGAGACCTCGCGCGATCTGCAGATCTGAGGAATGACGACAGCGCCCTAATGTCCTCCGTACATGTGCATCAGTGGGAACGTAATAGTGATCTCCGTCAAAACTTGCAAGCGTACAAAGGTGAAGTGATCGTACGACCATAACTTGAAGGACACCAAACTTATCAATAAAAAGAAAGACTATGCAACTAAGACAACGAAGAAACCAATGATTAATAAAAGCTCACCTGAAGGAAGGGAAGAAAACCTCCAATGGTGGCAACACCTCTCCATCTACGGTATAGCTACTCGTAGAGGTGCGCTAATGTCGCCGTGCTATAGGCATAGGTGGGAACTCGGTCCAGGTCCCCGGGTGGAAGAAGAAAAGAGCACTGCCCCAAGGAAGTGCATCAAGAATGCATGGAGCACTCGGTCTGCCACCACTCCACAGGCTCTCGACGTGCCATCACCTCACAACGTGCCTGGAATAAAACCCTCGACTCTGAGTGGTGTCTTGGAGGGACAAAGCTGCTGGCAAACGTATCGAAGAACCAGGTGACGCGGACCACTCCTGATCCCATTTCCCTGAAGCAATATGTGACTCCAAGAATCTCCTCGCATACCGCCAGATAGTCCCCCTCCATTTGGCTGGTCATCGGCTCCCCCACGAATATGAGTCCGGTGATGTGAACCCAGTCCTCCGGAGTTGGCAACAACATCCCGACTGGGAAGAGCAGTGCCTGTTGCTCCTCCCTCCACCTCTATAAAATCACCTTGATCACACCCCAATCGACTTGGAAAGGCTCAAACTCCAGAATTGGCCCGAAGCTGAAAGCCACCAACCGTGCCCGCTGAAACTTAGGTAGGGCATGGTACCAGGCGCGATACTTTGACCACGTAGTGCTGATAGCCATCACCAGGGGCTCCTAACAAGTAATAAACATAAAGCGAGAAAGAACAAAATAAGACCAATAACTATGCTAAAACTAACAAGAACTATGAGCGACAAGTAGACCTAAACCTAAATAAGATAAAGCAAGAAATGGTAACACATACGATGATCACAGACCACGACGACAGTCTACAATTAAGCATTCAAAACATGATAAAATTAAGACAGAATAATAAAATAAATATGACCTAAAACTAGATACAAAGATGATGCATGAATGCACATGTACACTACATGCAGGTTTGACATAAATTAAAAGGGTTTCTAGGTCCTAAAATTCTATGTCATAACCTAAATGCCTAAGTAATAAAAGAAGACTCTTGCTCATGGGTACCTACCTGGTCTTGCGCAAAGAAGTCCTCCAAAGGGATGCATATCGCACCTACACCTTGATGCGGAGCAGCATCATCCTCATCCTTGTCA
Source organism: Chloranthus sessilifolius (assembly GCA_021018995.1). Lineage (NCBI taxonomy): Eukaryota > Viridiplantae > Streptophyta > Magnoliopsida > Chloranthales > Chloranthaceae > Chloranthus > Chloranthus sessilifolius. The sequence continues at coordinate 145,896,020 of CM037584.1, read as the reverse complement.
CCACCCTTTGGTGAGACCTCCCTCACCACCATCTCAGTGTCACCCTCCACCACGGCCTCAGCACCGGTGTGAACCTCAGAAGTCTCACCGCCCTCCCCCGCCATCATCTGCTCCAACTCAGAAGCAGTCAAGCCAAGTATGTAACTGCCCTCAGAATCCATCTCAGGATAAAGAGCTCGAAAAACTGAGAAGAATGGAAGAAATTCCGCTCGAAACGGATGAACGGAATGCGAGATATCGCAAAGGCATGAAACTCAGAGCACAAGGAAGCAAGGAGCAGAGAATCAGAGACAAAACTAGAAAGCGTGAGAGAATGAAGGCTCCCCTCGGTTTATATAGGACATGAGCTAATCGTGCGCCCGGAAATGGGTGCATAATTGGATTCAGCGCCCGCACACACGCGCATAATACAAATTAAGCGAGCTATAAAGAGCGTGCAAATAGTTCATCACCGGCCCAAAAAACCAATCGCGCGCCCTATGTACCGCGCATAATTCCAAAAGTCACCCGCACAGTGACCAGTTGACTCTTTTATTACGCGCACTAGAAAGAGAGCGTAATTGGAATATACGCCCACTAATGGACATGCAATATCCCTCCAAGATCCCTACAGACGCCTGAATCACGCGTGGCCCACTGGGCGCACAATTAAATTAAACGAGCTACCCACTGCGCGCATTTACCCAGGCTTGACAAAAAATATATACATAGCAACAACGGCCAGGGATGAGTCTATACACTTGGGCACTCACACCAGACAGTGCTCACAACACAGAATGCACACACCACTCCGACTTAAGCCCGTACCCCGTGAAAATCAAAGAAATTCACCTAGGCATCCACAAACACTCCAAAAATAAACACTTGAACATCTAAACACGTCAAAGCCGGTCAAAATCCAAACTAAGTCCACACTAAACCAAACTAAAACATACGTGAGTACTTTAAATCCCAAAATTTTTCAACTAAATAAAAAATGCACTCAACTAAATAAATTAACCCAAACTAAATTAACTAAGCCAAATCAAAATTGACCCAAATTCAAATAATTATAACAAAAAAAGTGCTCTTCTCATAAATGTCAAAATTATTACAAACTACACCGAGGGCATCCCCTCTGAATATACAATATAAAACAAGGACTTGAAAATCAGTGCGTTCAGGCAGTGCATGCCTGAATCTGAATTTTCCGAGCGAAAGACGATGGAAAGGCCTGGGAAAGAAGCACGCTCTCAATGAATTATAACAAAAATCTCATCTTCACTCCGTAATTTCCCTGAGATGCCGCTTATGATGTGATCTTGCAAGTGACACGACCAAGCATCGGCATGGCAGAGCCCCGAGTTGGCAGAAAAGAAAGAGGGACTCATAGAAAGACACTCGGGAGTCGATGCAAATGCCTACGAAGAGTCATCACAAAAATCCCCCAAGGGAAGGCTCGCAAAAGATTAGTCCTCATGGCCTACCAAGGAGCAACTGGAGTCAGTCACGTGAAATCTGGCGCAACTCTTTACTTTTCTTTCCTTCCACCAACCTTTGGCTCTTCCATCTCTTCCACTATTAGGGTGGCACTTCGGGTCAGATTAACATCATCAACCCTAGCACCACCCTGAATTCCCAATACCGCTCATCCTCAAAAAATAATAATGATAATAATAATTACAAACCTCTTTGGGCAAAACATCTGAAAAATAATAAATAATAATAATAAAGATGCCCCAAACTATCAACACAAAAATTACAAATCAAAAATTATAAATCCAAAATTCAAAACAAAACTCAAGCCCTTAGCCCCTATTTATAGACTATACCCCTGAAACAATAAAATGACAAGTGTTTCATTTTAAAACACCTTGCATCTAATTAAATCTAAATCAGACACATGCCCCCTAAAAAGAACCGCAATCCCTGGCAAACTTAGATCAACCAATCATTTCAAAGCACTTACCCCACAAGAAAGACAAATCCAAAGCAAAGAAGATGGACCAATAAGATTAAAGCACCTAACACCCATCCAGAAACCTAAAAGCTCCACATTATTAACAAGTGTCACCCCAAATTAAACATTAAACCCAAACAAAAATTATACTATAAACAAAACAACATCCTTAAAACCCACAACCTTAAAATCCACAACCTTGAGATCCTCAATATAAACTAAATAAATCAAATAAAATCCTAAATCCTAAATAAAACCTTTAATAAATCAAATAAAATTCTAAGTAAATTCTAAATAAAATCATAAATAAAGTAAAACCTTAAATCCTAATCAAATAAGTTCTAAATAAAATAAAATAAAATCCTAAATTAATCAAATAAAATCCTAATAAACCAAGTAAATCGAATAAAATTAAATCCCGAATAAAATCAAATAACTGCCCAAATAGGTCTGATTAAATCTAATTAAATACCCAAAACAAAATAAACCAGAAAACATACAACAGTAGATATGAACAAATGTAAATGGAACAAACACAATAAACAAAACACCTCTTTATTTATATAATGAGATTTTACAGGTGTCACCAGAGGCATACCTTTTGAACATACAACCTAAAACGAAAGCCTAAAACCAGACCTACAACCCAAAACGAACAAGGAACCCAAAACTGATACAAAACCAAAAACAACGATGAGTGAAACACCCAATCAAAAGCAACAACAAAGAGGGAGGAATGATTGGGGAACACCCTTTCCATCCATTTAGAGGACTTCCCTCCCGCCGTCTTCACCTCCTAACAATAATGAAGGGTGTATAGTACATCTCAATCCCAACACCCCCAAGCCATAGCTCCACCTTCATCAGAAGCCACTTTAGGATGTAAATCACGCGAAACAACGAAAATCAGAAGAAATGACATCGAAGTTGGACAACCGTATCACACAATAGAGATACTCTAAACGCTGGCTCACTCAGATAAAGAGAGAATGAAGGAAAAAATAAAGAAGCTTGAACATATATAGGCACCCGCCTAATTAAGCAGCAGAAACACAACGCATAATGCAATTCAACACCGGACTACCTAAGCAAAATTTGAATCGCGCGCGCCAGCTTTGGCGCGCAATTAAATTTCCGACTGCCTTAAAAGGCCGGACGAATCAATCCCGTGCTGAACACCATGCGTGTGATCAAATTACATGCCTATACTGACGCATGAAATTTGAAAGGTCAGCTGCACAGTGACCGGCCGACGCTCCAATCACGCACATTGATCAGGGCACGTAATTGAGTGCCCAGATTCACACTCATAATTCTCAACTATAATGCACTCCTCAAACACGACACCTACTTCGGATGACATGAACATATCCCCTCGACAAAAACCCTAACAAGACAGATACGCAAGACAATATGTCCTATCACAATAAGATACCTACATAATCGTCTTGACCCATCACAAACCAATCAAGGGTGAGGACATCTCCCCACAGTCCTGTCATAGCCAAATCACCCCCTGAGATGCTACCTCAAATAGCGTCTCACCGTGATCAAGATTATTCCATGGAGTCTCATCGCGTACTCACACGTACAAGTGATCACTCCCTAACACTTGCTATGAAGAATAGACCAACGACACAAATTAAAATCATCGCTCATGACCCCATCGATAAATACAAAGCCTCCTCGCGACACAAAATGAAAATTAATGATGACAGCTACTCATCCCATCATGATCAGATTCACTCTCCCTTGTCCCGTTGCGTAACCTTACACGCCGACCAGGGAGAGAGAGCCATTGATATCCCATCACGCATCCCAGCAATGACATGTCCCGTCGCAACAGAACACACATAACCCATGCTATCTCAACGCCTAAGCTCACTGGTCTAAATTAGCCACGCCCTTATGTCCCATCGTGACACCAAAACCCCACCATGCAACCTCACACACCACATGACCTTGCACACTACACGACCTTACACGCCACTCAACCGAAGGTAGGCTCGACCAATGTCCCATCGCAAAGAGCCAAGAATGAGTCTCCCGTCACGACCCCAAGACATCACCTATTGAAGAAAAGAGACACCATCATTATCCCATCATGTCGCAAAACAGCTAAGGAGTCATCAGACCAACACCCCATTGCACACTCATAAACATATCCCGTTGCGATGCAGCTAAAATTTGATCTCATCATATAACCCAAGATCTGCCAAAGAAATAAATGAATATAGCTTCCCCATTGCATAACCACCAATGTCCCATCACTGATTACACTTCCCCGAAATTTCGTCGCAACCCGCTATTGCACATGATTAGAAGGGAAGGCTCAACCAAATCCCATCACAAAGAGCCGAACCTCCAAACGCCTTACCATAACAATCATCACGTCCCATCGCGATGACTCCTGAATACTCAATCACGCGGCAGTCACCAGACTCCACGACGATGAAAACACATGACTGCTGACAGGAGAGGAGAGAAATTTCTCTGATGTCCCATTGCACCCATCAACTACCAAGTCCCGTCGCGGACATTTCATCAGGCGATTTGGACATCCCGCCACACTTGCAACCATCAGCCCCTACTACAACAACCAGTGGAGGAGGAAGAATAGACCCTCTGATGTCCCAACATGTGACCCTGCACGATAGAAAAAGGGGGCCAAGTAATGTCCCAACGTAAACCACCCCCCTCTAAAACGTGTCCCATCACGACACTCCCACTGGAAGATAAAGCAGCACAGGAAGTCACCTTGACGATGCATAAACACCAACAAGAAGACTTTGAGTTCATGTGGAAAAATTCACAAGAAAGCTCAACAGCCTGAAGGCGACAAAGCCTAGTGATACGAATGATGTCGGTGGTTGTATAATTTCTCATGCTTCCACAAAGAGCTTGAGTCCTTTCGACGACTCCAGCCCCCAGACACTCCCATCCCATCGCATTACCTTGCACATCACATACAAGAAGCAGCTCCAACCAGAAGGAGAAGCTACCCATAGTCTCATCGCGACACAATCAAGGGAGCAATAGCTGGCCAGTCCCATTGCAAGCAAAAGCCTCCCGTCGGCAACAAATCAGGTAAGTAAACACCTCCTTTTACTCGATATTCCTTATATAATTTAGTTAACTAAGATTAAGTCAAACATTTTTAAAAACCCGTCTCTCTTGACTCGCGAATCACTGTAGTCCTCCCATAAGAGATAATCATCAGTATTTATTGAGAACATCAGACAGAGCATCCGGCATACCAAGTGTCGTCTTGACAACCACACAAATGGTCGGGTCCACAAATCTCGCTCTGGTGGATCTGCTCAGCGACGTCTTGGAAGCCACATTTTTCATCGTTTTGCCACCGAATTGATCTTAAGTTAAAATCCCTAAATTTTGAAAAAAATAAAAATAAAAAAATAATAATAATAAATAAACCTCCTATCTATCAAAATTCACTTCTCATCACTCCAATCAATTCCTTCCCTTGGGAAACCGAACACTGAGTAGACTCAACTTTGAGAAATCAATGTCCACTAGAAAGAGACGCCTGACACGCCATTGGAGTGAGCAATGACGCTGCCGGTCTGACATGACTTGCGTAAGCCTTAGCCACTACATGATATTACATCTTATTATCAGGTCACTTGACCTTGTCTCTGGACACTCGTATGATGCCCCCGATACCTCAACTGCATCATTTTCTCGCTGTTTAACTACCCCTTGCAGCAAGTCATGCCATGCGACAGGATGCCCCTTGCACTCGTAGATGATGATATGATGATTCTCCTACCATTTGACTGCCCCTTGCAGCAGGTCGTGACATGCGACGGGATGCCACTTGCACTTGCAGATTAGGATACTTCAATTTCCCCCATTGACTGCTACTTGCAGCAGGTCAGGATACGCGACGGGATGCCCCTCGCATGCACGACATGGAATACGCCTTTCAGCAGCTACCATTGAGCTCCCGATTGCTCCATCTTAGCTTACGCTGATAAATAAGAAAGCCAAGCATTTCATGTCAGCATCCCCAGTTGATATTTGTGATTTATCAAAAGAAACGAGAAGGCACCCTCGGAAGAGGGGTGTCTACTTCTTCGACACATTCTTATTTCGTAAGAACGCGCCTAAGAGGGGCATCTGTAGACACCCCAGTTCTGCCCTCTCGGAGAATACAAACTTGTTCGGTCAACCTTTGACCTTGCTCATGACTTTTGAAAGGGATTTACCTTCTCTGAAAGCTTTAAAACCTTAATACAGGGACTATATACTGAAATAATAGTATATAACCGAAGCACAGGCTGAAACAATAGCATTAGGGTTTAAACCTGACTTAGCCCGGGGAGAATCCCAAATTTCGTGCCCTATATAGTGCGCAATTCGATTGAGCGCCACACAGATGGCGCACAATTACTCCAGCTCGGACCAGGATACTCTTCTCGCAGACCGCCTTAGGATTCGATTTCGCCCCTAGGAAAGGGCGCACAATCGATTACGCGCCCCACCACCTGCGTGTAATTGGTCCACTTTGGATATGGACTCTAGTTCCCTTGACCACTTGAATTCCTCAATTAAGCGTAGCTGAGCTGTCGCTTAATCAAATTGCACGCTCCCAGCAGGGCACGCAATTAGTTCTAATTTGATTAGAACTCGGACACCCGACTGAGCCAGTCAACCGGTCACTCACTGAATCGGTCACCGTCTCAAAGTGATTATGCGCCTAGGATAGGGCTCATAATTTGATTAAGCGCACCAGACAGGGCGCATAATCGGATTTGACTAGCTAATTGCGCACCTCCCACAGAGCACGCTATTATTTGAATATCTATAAATATACCCCCCTACCCCACACTTCAACACATCAAGCAATTGATATTTCAAATTTCTTCCCTCCAGCTTAGGGATTTCGAGATTCTCTTCGGTGCCTAGGCAACTTCTTAGCTCTAGTTTTTAATTTCCTTTTCTAGTTCTAGGTTCTAGTTCTTAATTTCTAATTTTTAGTTCTTAATTGCATAGATCTTAGATTTTAATTTCTAGTCTAGATTTTAGGCTTTAATCCTAGTTTTTAATTCTAGTTCTTAATCTCTGGTTCTTAGCTTCTAGAAGCAGTTCTTAGTTTTTCTTTGGTCCTTAAATTTATGTTCTAGATTTTAGTTTTAGTTCTAAATTTTAGTTCTCTTCCTAATTCTTAGTTTTTCTCTTTCAGTTCATAATCTTTCAATTTTTAAGATTGTCAATTTTAATTCTTACTCTTTAAATTCAAATCCTTAATTTTCTCTTCTCTAGTTCTTAATCTTAACTTCTAGAACCACTTCTTAATCTTAGTCCTTAAATTTATGGTTCTAGTTCTTAATCTCCAGAACCAGTTCACAGTCTTTAATTATTCTAAATCATAGCCTCTATTTTCAAATTCTAGTCTTACCATCTTTTAATTTACAATTTTCTCTTAAAAAAACCCCTTAATTTTAATCCTCAAAACCTTAACTTTTCAATACAAAAACCAGTCTTTCAATCAATACTATTTTTAATGATCCTTAGCCAACCGATTTTCCCAAGGGAGCTTATGGAGGGTACCCAAGAACGGGGCCGATCTTCCTTAGCATAGCGGGCCCAAACCCCCCCTTTTTTTTAGATTCTTACTAGAAGTAGAAAACTTAAAATAATTAGATTTCCAGTAGAAATAGAATATTTAAAATAATTAGACTTCTAATAGACTCAGGATATTTAAGTTAATTAGACTTTTAATAGAATCAAGACATTTAAGTTAATTAGACTTCTAGTAAAAATAGGATAGTTAAAATAATTAAAATTTTAATAGAATTAAGACACCGAAGTCAGTTAGAGTTCTAATAGAATTAGGATACTTAAATTAATTAGAGTTTTAATAGAATTAGGATACTTAAATTAATTAGAATTCTAATAGAGTTAGGACACTTAAATTAATTAGAATTTTAATAGAATTAGGATACCTAAATTAATTAGTGTTCAGAAAGAGTTTGGATACTTGAGTTAATCAGGATACATAGAATAACTAGACTTGTAATAGAATTAGGAGACTAATATCAATTAGACTTCTAATAAGATTAGGACTCTTAAGTTAGTCAAACTCCTAGTAGGATTAGGAGACTAGTTCAATTAAACTTCTAGAATAATTAAAACTTTTTGAATAATTAGACTCTCGGTAAGACTAGGAAAACTAAAGCAATTAGACTTAGAGCAGGATTAGGAAAATTATAAACTAAATACCTAGGTGACTCAGTGCTGCTGACGTCGGCAGGCCGACTATTCAGTAGAGAAGTCGAATCCATACCCCGAAAGGCGTGATCAGTGACGTGTTATAGCATCGATAAAAATTTGTAGTTGGTGATCGCAACGAACCAGGTATTTTCTGCTTAGAATTTATCTTTTATTTTTATATTTTTAACTTACCATCAATCGCCTTCTGCAAGAGTCCACATAGACCGAATTGAGCCACTCTTTTCGGGGACCAATAGGTGCACGACTTTTTCGCTAAAGGTTTAAACCAACATTTTAACTTTATTTCTTTTCACACAATTTCTTTCAAAATTATCTAATTATTTAATTAAAATTTAAGGTGACATCGATTTCCGTGTCAGTCATGCACATGGGGTCAGTCAAGTTTGGGTTCAAAGTTTTCGGGTCATTACATTCTTCCCACCTTAAAGAATTTTCATCTTAAAAAATTTACGTGTCGTATTCGAAATGGTACGAGCACGATTCAACATTAATGAAAATAACCAAAGTTATTACATTACATTCTCCCATCCTCAAAGGAATTTTCGTCCTTGAAAATTTATCCGATTACTATGGGTGTAGATCGCAGTAATTGGTTGTTACCCATCACTTGCTAAAGATGACAATTTAAAGTAGTAACATAAAGAAATCGAAATCATTCATTCACAAGGAAGCTAAACCATGTAAAAGACTAATCACCACCACCACAAAATTTAGTGTTCACAAAATGTATACCAAAGATGTCGATGGGCTCATGGAGTTCATACAAAAATACCGGAGACACTGAGTATCGACAAGGTGTAAACTCAACTCTTGAGTTTGTGACCCAGTCACCTACGTTGTCGTCCCGTTCCTTATGTGGGAAAATCTCTTATCAGATGTCCAACCTGTCCACATTTAAGGCATGCTCCCTTAGTCCACCAACATTCGTCTGACTTATGCCTGTTTCCACACCGTGCGCATGATTTAATCGATGCAGATGAAGTGGTGCGTGACGGCAGATGCACCAGTGATACTCCAGCCATAGTAGGTTTTGAAAGGCAAAAAGGTCTCGAAGACATAGGCATGGATGGTCTCGAGTAAGTGGTCTACACAGGCTGGATAGATGCAGCCTCAGTAGTCTCGATTTTGTGCCGGTTTGCTCGGAAACATAAGATTGTGCCCGACTTACCACGCTCCTATTCTGTTGATCTCTCCTCTTATACATCTTCTCAATGTCTTCCTCTATGATAAGGGCCTTGGCCATTACCCGAGCATAAATCTCCAACTCAAGTATTGAGACTCTCTCCTGGATGTCAGGCTTTAGGACACGTTGAAATTTTCATGTTGAGGTGCAAACCTCGAAAGTCTCATGAACTCGACCCCGTACTTGCGTACGCTCATCTTGTCTTGCTCTAGTTTTATGAACTGGACTTCCCACTAATTTCTCACTATATTGGGGAAGTACTAGTCATTGAACTTCTCAGTAAACTCGACCCAAGTCCATGGTGCATTTGGTATCGCTTTCACCCTATCTCTCTGAAGTGCCTTCCAGCAGGGATCAACCTCTCCATCTAATTTGAAGGCTGTCCATCGCACTTTCTCCTCCTCAGTGCAAGGAAGTACATTGAAGATCTTTTCCATCTCATTCAACTACTTTTCAGCCTCATGTAGTTCGATTTGGCCCGAAAAGTTTGGAGGATGCATCTTTCTAAATTTGAAAAAGCCTGAAGGTCGTTGCCTAGCTGCCAGTAGCTCGGTCTGTTGTGCCATTGATGTCTTCTGTTGTGTCATTGGGTTGGCAATGGTCTCCAATAGTTTTCTATTACTGCCACTGTCACTACCTCCCAACGGAATGGCATGAGGAACGATGGCTATTTCTACACCACGCGATGTGCCCTCACCTTCAGGAACATCTGTCATGCGGACTGTCCTCGGTTTGCCTCTACCTCCTCTGACACGTGGAGCCATACTGATCTGTCACAATGAAACAAAAATTTCATAAGAAGTGATGTGAAGATCCAAAGTCTTAATCAGAATCAAATATAATATAATTTCTTCCTATGTCCCCTATGCTTTGACAAAGTCATAACCTTGAACCTTTAGAAACCAATCTCGACCCTTAGAACCCATTCCGAACCCTAAACCTAACCTTCCCAGGCAATGGATGAAGAGTGGCGCACCAAGACTATCTAAGGTCTTCTACTAATATCACATTATATACCATTGGAAAGAGGACTTCTACAGCTTTCCAACGAGCAAAGAATCACCTAAATCGGAGTTGTATATCAAAAGTTATAGCCATTTGAAAATTGAGCTTTTTTGGAGGGATTTTTACTTGGCGCAACTAATAGTTGCGCCAAGCCATTTTCCCCCTGAAATTGCCTGGCGCAACTAATAGTTGCGCCATGCATAAATGGGTCCCCCAACCCCTCGCGAGGCTAACTTCCAGGCTACTATTTGCTAATGTTTTACTGTGCATATGAACAGTGACTGTGGGTTTTTGCTCCAAAATTTGTGATTGGGGTTTGACTTGTTGACCACCTCAACCTTTAGAGTGTGTTTTGATAGTCCTGTTGCACCCATTCCTTACCTATTGGCAACCCCTTAAGTGGCTTAAGGCCTCACCCCATCATCCACCATTAGAACCACCTTCACACCTTTCTAAGCTCTCAAAATCCTAGGAAACCTTAGATTTGAGATTACCTAATTGCTAACTCCAATTAGCATCTAAGTAGCCTCCTAATCCACTCCTTTCCTATAAATAGAGCTCCCCTCCCCTTGGTTTAAGGGTTGAAAAATTTGCTTAAGAGAGAAAGAGCTCAAAGTGAGAAGTTCTTCCTCCCTTTTGTGCACTATTTTCATCGAAATTCTAGAATTCTAAAACCTCCTTTCAAGCTTGTTCTTGCATCCAAAACCCTTAGCCTAGGTGTGTGTGATCCCCTAGCCTCCATCCCCTACCTCTTAACTTTAAGTCCTAAGTGGTTAGAACCCATTTCTCCACCATTCAAGCCTTCGAAAGCTCATCAAAGCAAGCCACGCAAGGCTCCTCTACGGTGCTACAAGGGCCCGAGGGCTCCGACTCTCTCCTTTCTTCTCCTATCTCTTTCTAGCTCCCTCCATCCTCTCATTTGTGCCGTTACGCCGCCGATTTTTCAGTAGGAACGGAGGGGCACAAATAGGATTCTAAGCCCTTTTGGGTAAGAGAAAGCTATTTTCCTTGCTTCTACTTTATTTTATTGTTGGCCATTAGTAGAGACCGCGTTAAGCGGGTTGATCGGGTGCCTAACACCTTCCCGATTGATAACCGAAGCCCCTATCCAAGAGCCTTTGGTGTAGACCGGATTCAGAGTCATATTTTTAGCACTTCGGTGCTCATAAAAATGAACTAGGTATCCCGGGACACCAAAAGCTCCGGGTGACGACTCTATATTTTTTAGCAGAGAGCGCATCGTCGCGACTGGACCATCACGGATCCCACGGTTGCACAGATGGTGACTCTGCTGGGGAGTAGCTAGTAGAGCTTCCCCTTGAACTAGGCCTTTTTCATTTTTATATTTTTCTAACATTTTATTGCTGTTTTTTTATTATTTTTGCTATTTTTTTTTCACTCACCCCTCCGATTACGTCATTTTACTCACCCCTACGATTTCGCTTTAAATTTATGCAATCTTTGCCTAGTCACTTGACTGGCACCTTATTTCACTCACCCCTACAATTCCGCTTTAAATTTCTGCAATCTTTGCCTAGTCACTTGACTGGCACCTTTTTTTACTTACCTCTACAATTCTGCTTTAAATTTCTGCAATCTTTGCCTAGTCACTTGACTGGCACCTTTTTTTACTCACCCCTACAATTCCGCTTTAAATTTCAGTAATTTTTGCCTAGTCACTTGACTGACACCTTTTTTTACTCACCCCTACATTTCCGCTTTAAATTTCAGCAACTTTTTGCCTAGTCACTTGACTGGCACTTTTTAAATTTCAGCACTTTATATTTCCTGCCTAGTCGTTCGACTGGCCCCATTTTTTTATTTATTGTTCATATTCTAACAGTGGACGCCGGCCCGTAGTGGCGGCAAGGGATTATCACCCCCGGTCTTTGAACTAAAGAAAACTTAAAAAAAAAAAAAAGAGAAGTTTTGAAAAATTAAAATTGAACCAAGTTAGGGAGCTTAATTAATTTGTTTTGCGGGGTAGATTTTTCAAAAGGGTTGGTTTAGGCACACATACAAACACCCGGGTCTTAGTATGGTGGCAGCCCCTAGTGGTGATGATCCAAAAAAGTCCCAGCCCACCTAGTATCTGAGAAGGCGCTTGCGCCGGAGGTATATCGGGTGGGTTCCCATTCCTACAAAGCTTAAAACCCTTGGGGAGCGTGCTAGCGAGTTATACCGGACTCAATCCTTTAGGCATCGGTGAGGAGAGAATCGATCATCAAGAAAACAGCTCAATTCTCGGAAGCCTAGCTTCCACAAAAACCAAAAAAAAGAGACTCATTTTTAGGCTGCTGTTGCTGCTGTTATACACTATGGAATCCCATTTTTGGCTGGCGCATGTATTAGTTGCGCCAGCACAAAAATCTGGCATTTATAACTGGCGCGCCAGCTTTAAATCCCCAGATTTTACCTTGGCGCAACTAATAGTTGCGCAGTGTAAAATTTGTCCCCTGCAACCTTGGAGCATGTATTAGTTGCGCCAGGTGGGGTCAGCAGCCCTCCAGCCTGAATCTGTGGCCTTTTCACCTCCCGAGTTTCCCGATTAGTGCGCTTAGTGCCTGGTTTAGGCCCCGCCATCTCCAACACCCAATACGCCCCCGCCGGTCAAAAGAGGGCAACTTCTTTTTGACTCATTCCGGGGGATCGGGTTGTTTGCCTCGTTTTCCATGCCTTCAATAGATCGAAGGTTCGCCTTCGATTCTTTCGAAGTGCATCGGGATTGTCGCTGCGGGACTTGAATTAAGGTACGAAGGCCACCCGAGAAGGGAATTCCAAGGCCTCGGAACCATCATTTTCTAAAAAATCTCTTTCGAAAATATATATATATATAACCCAAAAAGATATAGTTTGTGGTGCCGGCACAACGACATCATCTTGCCCTCCGTCATCCCGTAGGGGAAGGAGGAAGGCTTTTGGGCCTTATCCAAGGCATTCTTACCCAACCCGCTCTCGTAGAATGTCATGGGTAGTGGACCCGGCTTACGCCAGTCCCGACTCATCCCCACCACACTCTCCAACCCACTCCCATTCGGGAGAAGGCTTTTCCACCATCCCCCTCACCCAACCTCCTTTAATCCTTTGGCCCATTTGGCGCCCCATATTCCCAACCACTACCCCCAAAATATCCACCCCAAAACATCCAAAACTAACCCCCATTCTCCATCTTTTGCCCAAACCATGCAAAACCCTAACCCATTCTCCCAATCCACATCCATCCCCCAATTCCCATCATCCCCCTATAGACCCGATCCGCCCTCATTCACCTATGTCACCTCTGCCCTAACCAACCCCCACAAATCCCCCCATCTACATGGGTCATGCCCGTTTTTACTGAGGCCATGCCCAATTTTTCCCAAGCACCCACCCTTTACCCTCCATCATCTTTAAACATCTCCAACCCATCCCCCTTCACATATGCTCCACCCCATTCCTTTAACCCCTCCCATATCCCATCACCTACCAGGGCCATGCCCAATTTTCCCCTCACATCCACCCCATCCATACCTAACCATCCATTAAATCCACCATCCACTTCTGATCCTTCCTCCATGGCCATGATGGAGGAGATGTTCCAAGCCTACTCCGCATGGAAGGCTTCCCAAAATACCTCTCCTCCACATCCCACATCCATGAACCCATCCCATACCTTAGCCAATCTCCATGCCTCACTCCCCATGACCCCATCAACCCCCATAATCCACACCATCCAAACCCCCTTTTCCCATATGCCCCAAGGCCCCATGGCCCAAACCCCCTTTTTCCATACACCTCAAGGCCAAATGGCCCAACCTCCAAACTCCCACATATCCTAAGGCCCATTGGCCCAAGCCCCCTCTTCCCACATGTCCCAGGGCCCAATGGCCCAACACCCCATCACCCATGCTCCCCAGGGCCCATTGGGCCAAACCCATCAAATCCAAACCCATCAGGGGCCCACGGCCCAGACCTAGCAAGGGCCCACGACCCAGACCCAGCAAGGGCCCATGGTCCAGACCCATCAAGGTCCCACGGCCCAGACCCAACAAGGCCTATTGGGCCAGACCCACCAAGGGCCCATGGCCCATTAGGCCAAACCCCTCAAGGCCCATGGCCCAGACCCACCAAGGCCCATTAGGATAGACCCAGCAAGGGCCCACGACCCAGACCCACCCGGGGCTCATGGCCCAGACCTACCAAGGCACATTGGCCCAGACCCACCAAGGCCTATTGGGCCAAACCCACCAAGGGCCCATTGCCCAAACCCATCAAGGCCCATTGGGCCAGACCCACCAAGGGCCCATGGCCCAAACCTACCAGGGGCCCATGGCCCAAACCCATCAATGGCCTATGGCCCAAAATGATCAAGGGTTCGTGGCCCAAACTCGAACCCCACACTCATACCTTCCACAATACCCCCAACACCTAACCCAACCTTCACAGCTGGGTCAAACCCATGCCGTCCCCCAAACCCAATTCCCCCATGGCCCCACACCCCAAGGCCATCCCCAAACCTTCCCTCACACCCAATGGCCCTATCCGACCCCACTTCAAAACCAAATTCCCATCACCCAACAAGCCTTTCCACACCCCCAATGGGCTCACCCAACCCCTACTCATGTCATTCCCATCCAACCCATGCAGCAACAAGTTGAGAATCCCGTCTTCACTGCACATTACGCCGATCAGCAGTATGAAGAGGACGAGATTAGAAATAGCGGGGCCTATGCTGGGGCATTGACCAGCCTTCACCCTCCTCCCATAATTGCCCATCCCCTGATAGCCCAGAGTGAAGTCCAACCAACTGTCGAAAAAGCAGCTCCAGTGTCCAAAGAGTCAGAACAGCTGAAAGAACAGTTGGATAAAATACAGAAGTAGCTAATGAAGATGGGTGGTGTAGAAATCCACGCCACGGACTTCACAGACCTATGCCTGTTCGCTGAGGTCCCCTTGCCCCCCAAGTTTAAAATGCCCCCCTTCGATAAATATAATGGCACGGGAAATCCTATTGCGCACCTCAAGTCCTATTGTGGGGACAAACTTGTTGGCGGATTCTGAGTGTGTGCTTATCTTATTGGTTGGTGGTGAAAGTCATTTAAAAATCAAAGAAAGAGTAAAACAAGGGATGGAATCAGCACAACTAAGAAATCCTAGACCTGCAAGATACAGGGTCCATTGTAGCAAGTTTTGATAAGTAAAAGTTTGTCCCACAGGGAAAGGTGATCTACAGCTCCAAAGGAGCCATCTCTAGTAGTCCCTCTAGATCTGACTACAGATCTGGCAGTCCTAAAAGGAGGGGAGTTTAAGATCACTTATTCTAAGTATTCTAATGTCTAAACTACAGAAAGGGTTGAGAGGATGGATGGAGTGTGGAAAATAAATATAAAAGGGTGAGAAGTATGTTATTGAGCCCAGATCAGAGGAGTTTTGTAACTCAGATTCAGATATGATGTTATAGAAATCCTGTCCAGTGGCTATATTATCACCACAGAGGAGAAAGGATCCAACCCATCACTCTGCCATGATTCCACCCTTAAGGCTATAACCTGTCCACTCAAATGGTCACAGATTATCCCATAGGGGAACCAATATCTAGGGATGGGTCAAAACATAACCAGTAAGTCATTACAGACACTATTTCATCCAGGCTACCAGCTCAAGAATCCATAGGGAACCTCAACCTCTAAAGCTCTATAATATAGGACCATGATAACCTGCACATAGAACCAAAGAAGAGATTGAGTACAACCTTCGATCTAGCTGTCTATTGCTTGAGTGAGGCTACAATGGTCCAGTCACCAGCCTACAATCTCTATAACCAGATAAGATCCAACATCTGATGGTGGATCTATAAAAATATAGGGGAGTCTGCCTCTGTATAATCTCTCACGAGGCTTCTACAAGGTCAGGTGTAAAGAAGAAGGATCCATCTTAGATCGATGGATTAGAATCACCCTAAGGCTATAATCTGTCCACTTAAATGGTCACAGACTATCCCAGAGGTTATCCTCCTCACGGAGCCCAAGACAAAATAAGAATATCGCTGCTACCACCATGGTCACAAGGCTACCAGCTCAAGCTCCCATGGAGATTTCAGATCTAGTGGGTCCTGTGGTGGGGTTAAGGCTGTATAGGACAATGATAGCCCAGACACACAGGTCACTTGGATCTGAGTGGCCCTTAAAATCAGTCCTCCATTGCTTTGAAACACAGCCAAAGCAATGGCGGATCACAAGGCAGCAGTCTTGCACAGAGCATCTCACACACAAACACAAATCTCGCAAAGTACAGATCCTATTACAGAACTTCCATTAATCTAGTTCAAAATACATACAAAGACATAGCCAACAAGTGCTGGGCTATGGAGAGAAGGAAAAAGAAAAAGAAAACTACTTATAACTACAAAAAGAAAAACTAAACGATCTCAGATCAGGTCTCCCAGAAATGAGATGGGTTCCTACCTATTCCAGGATGTAGAAAGAAAAGAAAGTCTAAGCTCCCTAAACCTAAGCTAAGTGTGGGTATTTATAGCAGTGGTGTGGCAGCGCATTAGGGTTAGGAAACCCTAATTTTAATAATGCCACGTGGCCGAATAGTGATCCTTCGATGCCTTGGGGTGCGTGTACAGAGATTTGAGCATGGGAGTGCATGCCCTAATTGCTGGAAATTCCCAGAAAGTCCTCAACTGAAGAGATGGAAGTTTGAGGTTCAGAGCTTCGCTAAGTAGCCATTATTTCCCAGACTTGTCGCGTGGTAGGTTTTATTCTTTGCTAGGATGATTTCAAATTAAAGATTCTGCCTTTGCGAGGTTGGCTTGGTTTGCTCTTCAGGCAGTCGCGAGGTTGAGTGAACATCAGAGCCTCAGATGTCGCGGGGTTGGAGCTTAAGCAGTCGCGAGGTTGATCTTTGTGATAGATTTGAATAGCGCGAGAACTTCGTGAGCACTTATCTTCACTGGGCTTCGCGAGTTACCTCGCGAGGCTTTGATGAGTTCTGAACTGCGCGAGGTTCCATGTCTTAACTGATCTTCGCGAAGGTGGCTTTACTTTTGTAAGGACGCTTTCTTCTTGAATGGTGCGAGAACTACGCGAGGAGTTCTCTTCTGATAGTTGCATCCCTCGGCGACTACGTGACAACTGCGTGAGGAGTCTTTTGAAGCTCTCTCTTCTTAGCCATTCTGAGTGAACTGCGCGTGGTTGAGAGAAGTCTGCTTTGAACTGCGCGAGACTGCGCGAGGTGTTCTATTGTTGAGCTTCGCGAGAGCTGCACGAGTTTATGTTTCTGAGGCTCTTTAGTCAATCATCTGCGCGAGAAGTTGTTGTAGAGTCTTGGGAAGCTCAGCTGGACTGCGCGAGGCTCATTTTCAAGTCTGGATTTAGACTTCATCCTTCTAAGGGAATTCTGGTGCCAAAATAGGTTTTTTAGCAGGATTCCTGGCCTTATTTCACTGTTGGGTACTACCTACATAAAACACTTAACAAGGACTTATTAGGTGGCTATGGGTCTAATCAAAGATCAAGTTAAGGGATGAAAAGTGGTACTTTTCAGGTCTTAACACACCCCCAAACCTAATCTTTGCTAGTCCCTTAGCAAAGCTACATTAAGCCTAATATAAAAATTAAATGCCGCTTTTGTAGGGAGCACAGATACATTTAGCATATGTACCAAGCCTTTTAAACCCCTAGGTGATCCCTAGTGGAGGAGTGAAGTCTCCTTAGGGTTTTCAGTAAAGACACCCACAAACTTCTTCAATGAAATAGTTAACAAAAGTGCAATATCATCCAATGAGCAATCAAGGGGCAGACTTAGTTTACTCTTGCATCATTAAGCGGAAAAGAAATTTAATTCATTGGTTGCACAGTAACTTAAACAGCATAAACTCTTCATGATTGCACAACATTTCCAAATAGTTTACAATCACAAAAAACTGCACTAGTGTGTGCTATCACTGAGCTTATCATTAGGTCAAAAATTAGGTTAAGGTCATACATAATGCATTCAAGCTCAGACCCAAAAACTTTGTAGGGCATACTCTCATAAGGGTTTTGTTGAGGGGTTCATTCTCTCACAGGCTCAAGAGCAGTTACATCCCCCAAATGGGTCTGTAAGCATGTGCATAGGCAGAGTTCTTAAGTGTTGACATCATTGACAGTTCCTCACCATAGATTGGATAACTCTTTATCTTCACATGACAGCTCACTCAACTTTTGGATCACAAGGGCTTTTAACTGGGCTGTAATGTGGCTTATGGAGTGGGGTTGAAAGAATGGTCAAAATTGAGAAATCAGTAGGTGACAGAGGTGATTCATGACTTCACCTTCTTGAATTCAGCTCCTTTCATCTTTGAGATTTTTAGATTTGAAGTGATCAGTTTCTCTTCTTGATTTTGATTTTCCAATGAAAGTTCCTCTTGATTCCTCCCTTACTTCTCTTCATTGTTATTTTTGTTTCCTTCTTATGGAATTTTTTGATTTTTATTTATTTATTTATTTTTTTTTTGTTTTTACTTTTCAGAAATGCCACCATGCTCCCAATTATCATACTGCCAGATTTGAGGTATTTCTTTTCCATTCACCTTCTGTTGACCATAGCTAGTCCATCTTCAACTTTTTCTCCTTTACCTTCTGAATTCTCAGAGTGAGGGTAGGCTGAAGCAGGTTCATAGGTTCAGGTTCAAGTACTCAGGTGTATTTTAAAGAAATTTAGGATTTAAAGCTCAAAGGGGGTATGGACAAGGGCAGTTACTTAAGGGTTGGTCTTATTAGGCTCAAACTGTCCAAGAGAAGGCCTTGATCCTTTCCTCAGTCTCATGAGTACTTTCGGTTGTTTCAACTTGGATTTACCTAACTTCTAGTGAGCACAGTGGCTCAGTCAGTCTTTAGAACTAGAAGGGATTGCCTTGGTTACTCCTCAAAAGATGGAAAAATTTTTATAGGCCCAATTCTCACTGGTTATGGTCTTCCTTTGAACTTTTAAGTATGTCCTCACCTTTTTCTCTCTCTACTGATTCACTGAGTGCTGATACAAGTGAGTTTCCTTGGTGATATTATCATGAAAATGTGGAGTATTAGAAGTTTATAATGTCCAAGGTTTGCAAAAATTTTAAACGTCTTAATTTCATGATTCTTAAGTGAACAGAGGTCCATTTCCATATTGCTCAGATGAGTCTGCTGCACTTATGTTAGCTATTCCATTGGCAGGGTCTGCCTGGCACACCCCCAAACCTATGAGGAGCAGTGTCCTCACTGGTTCAAAGGTGTCTGCGTGAAGTTATTCTGATATAAAAGGAGAACAAGAAATAAAGTACCCAAGAATAGAAAAGCATAAAGATATATCGAGAAAGGAAAATTTCATTAAGAGTAAAAGAAAATTACAAAAACAGAGGGAAGGAGAGAGAGATCAGGGGTGAGGGGGTTAAGAAGGTGGGGGAGGGGGTGGAGTGGAGGGGGCAGGGGATGGCTCTGTCTTTTGCTTCTTCTTCTGCGGCTGAAGCTTTTCCTCCTCCTCCTTGGCAAGGATTTGCAGAACCTCCTCGTATTCATCCCAGAGGGGTTGGAGGGGGTCCGACTCTTTAGGGGGCGACGGGTCCAACCATATCGGGTAAAACTTGTTAGGCAGCGCATCCGGCTTATCATTTACCATGATTAGGATTAGGGAAGGACCGCTAGGGTGAGAGGAGATAGGATGTGATGAAGATGAACAGGGCCTCCTTGTGTATTTAAAGGTGAGGATGGTGGAAGATGAAATGATTGAATAACATCCAAGTAGCCACAATTAATTGAGATTGAGTTGGGAAACGTCAAGTCCCAGCAGTCAGCGTGGGAAATGATAAATGCATTAGACTCGTGCAGCTGGGTAAGGGAATCACGAGAAATCAGAATCGCGTGATTATGAGAGTTAGAGCTGGAAGTGCGCGAGAGATTCTACAGCATTGAAACTCACGACAGCGAAAGAAATGGTCTATGCGAATTGCGCGAGTCTTCCCAAATCACAATTTGGAATGCGCGAGGGCCTAGTGCCAAACAGGGGCACTATAGTTAGTGCAGCCTACTCATCACAAGTATTCACATAATATGCATTCAAATTCAAAAATCAGCAATTCACAGAAGAAGAAGAATAAATCATACCAATCCCACATAAACTCTATCAAGCTCAACAATATCAAACTCCACATAACCCCTAAAATTTTCTAGAACTTAAGGTAGAAACAAAAGTAGTATAGTACAACATGGACACAACTGGGTCGTAGTAGATGTAGGGGTCCCATGAAAATGAATAGTGCTCATAGGATCAGCAGGTTGTTCAATGCAAGGCTTAAGCCTCTGACCATTCACTTTGAAGGTCCTCCCAGATTTGGGATCCTTGACTTCCGCAGCACCAGATGGGGAAACATTCAAGACAACATAGGGACCATCCCATCTGGATTTTAATTTGCCAGGAAAGAATTTTAGTTTGGAGTTGAATAACCAAACCTTATCACCCGGTTCGAGGCTTTTTCTCAGCAAGCCCTTGTCGAAGAAAGCTTTAGCCCGTTCCTTGTAGATCCTGACATTGGTGTAAGCATCCATCCTCAGCTCATCCAATTCTGATTGTTGTAATGACCTGTGTTGACTAGCAGAAGTTAGGTCCATGTTCAAATTCTTAATGGCCCAATAGGCCCTGTGTTCTAACTCTACTGGGAGATGGCAGGCCTTGCCATAGACTAGTCTGAATGGGGACATTCCAATGGGAGTCTTATAGGCAGCCCTATAGGCCCACAGTGCATCATCCAGTTTCTCAGCCCAATCTTTCCTGTCAGTCCTAACAGTTTTCTCAAGGATGTGCTTGATCTCCATATTGGAAATTTCAACTTGCCCACTTGTTTGTGGGTGGTAGGGAGTAGCAATCCTATGGGTCACAGAATATTTTTTGAGCAAGCTCTCGAAATTCTTGTTATAGAAATGGCTACCCCCATCACTGATAGTAGCTCTAGGGGTTACAAATCTTGAGAAAATGTTGTGCTTTATGAATTTGAGGACCACCTGGTTATCATTGGTTCTTGTGGCAATGGCTTCTACCATTTGGAAACATAGTCCACTACCACTAAGATGAAGTGGTACCCATTAGAGGGAGGAAAGGGGCCCATGAAGTCAATTCCCCATACATCAAATAGTTCTACAACAAGGATGGGCTGTATAGGCATTGAATTTCTTTTAGATAGCCCTCTTAATTTCTGACATCTCTCACATGCCTTGCAGTGTGTGTATGCATCCTTGAATAAGGATGGCCAGTAAAAACCACACTGCAGGACCTTGTCAGCTATTTTTCTCCCACTAAAGTGGCCTCCACAGGCATTTTCATGGCACATGGCCAGAATACTGGGGATATCACTTTCGGGAACACATCTTCGGATGATTTGGTCGGCACAATACTTGTATAGGCAAGGTTCCTCCCAGAAAAAATACTTGACCCTTGAGAAGAACAGGTCTTTATCCATTTTGGTCTAGTGGGGAGGAATCTTTCCTATAACTAGATAATTGACAATGTGTGCAAACCAAGGGACTAAGGATTGGATGGCAAATAAGTGCTCATCAGGGAAGGCATCATTTGTAGGGCCATCCAGGCATTTCTCCAAGATAATTCTGGACAAGTGGTCAACCACCACATTCTCCACTCCCTTTTTGTCCTTGATTTCGATGTCAAACTCCTGTAGCAGGAGTATCCATCTAATCAGCCTAGGCTTACATCTCTCTTGGACAGTAGGTACTTCAATGCCGAATGGTCAGTGAAGATCATAGTTTTAGATCCTAGTAGGTAGGCTCTAAATTTGTCAACATCGTAAACCACTACTAGAAGCTCTTTCTCAGTTGTGGTATAGTTCAGCTGAGCTTCAGCAAGTGATTTGCTGATATAAGCAATGACCACGGTTTATCTTTCTTTGGCCCAAAAGTATGATAGGTATCAAAGAAAGAATTTATACTTTTTTAGAATGCGTAGTGGTCCTTACCCGACCCAGTATAGCTCAAACATGGAATCCATTTTCCTTCTTTTCAAAAAGCCCTTAAGACAATTGACGAAAAGTCAAAGGCACATCTGGCCTAGACGGGTGGCACCTGATGGCTTAGCTTAATTTCTTTGAAGTCCTTAATGAACCTCCTATAAAATCCTGCATGCCCCAGGAAAGATCTGATTTGCTTGACTATTTTTGGAGGGGGCAAATTGGCAATGAGGTCCACTTTGGCCTTGTCTACCTCAAGCCCTTCTTTAGAGACTACATGGCCCAACACAATGCCTTGTGTTACCATGAAGTGGCTCTTTTCCCAGCTTAAAACCAAATTGGTATCCTCACATCTTTGCAAAACTAAATTTGAGTGTTGTGAGACCTTTGGCCAAAGTTGTCCCCATAGACAGAAAAGTCATCCATAAAAATCTCCAAAAACTTGTCAATCATATCAAAGAATATGGCATGCATACACCTCTGAAAATTGGCTGGTGCATTACAGAGTCCAAAAGGCATCCTTCTGTAAGCAAAGGTGCCAAAAGGACAGGTAAAGGTGGTTTTCTCTTGGTCTTGAGGATGCACAGGGATTTGGTTGTACCCTGAGTACCCATCAAGAAAACAGTAAAAAGCTTTTCTAGCCAATTTGTCCAGAATTTGATCAATGAAGGGGAGAGGGAAATGGTCCTTTCTGGTTTTAAAGTTGAGCTTCCTATAATCAATGCACACTCTCCAGCCCGTGGTTGCCCTGGTTGGCCTCAACTCTCCAGTTTCAGTCTTAATCACTGTTATGCCAGATTTCTTGGGCACCACCTGGATAGGTGCCACCCAATGAGAATTAGAGATGGGAAAAATCACCCCTGCATCTAGCAATTTAATCATTTCCTTAAGGACCACTTCCTGCATGTGAGGATTTAACTTCCTCTGCATTTCCCCTGGAGGGTAGGGCTCCCTCCTCAAGATGAATCCTATGCATGCAGATTGATGCATCAATTCCTCCCAGATCGGCAATGGTCCAACCAATTGCCTTCTTGTGCTTCCTTAAAACTGCTAGTAATTCCTCTTCCTGCTCATTGGTAAGGGAGGAAGAGATAATCACAGGAAGCTTATCACCTTTCTCAAGGAAGGCATATTTTAATGTTTCTGGAAGCTTCTTGAGTTCCAGATCAAGGGCCTGTTGGGCGGATGGCCAAATTGGTGCATTGGAGGTTGGAGGAAGAGGTAGCAATGTAGGTTTCCAACTGGAATGCTGCACTGAGCCCATAGAAGACTTCAATATGGTCATGTCTTTTGATCTCCCATCTGGGCTCTCTTCCTCCACCATGTCCCAAATTTTAACTAAATTCCTGACAATGTTGCCCCACTCCAACAGAGTGGGCAATTCCTCTTCCATAATTTCCTTTAGTACATCCACTGCAAAGCTCTCCTCATTGTCCATCTGAGGGTACTTTGCACTGTTGTACACATTCAGCTCAACTTTCATATGTCCAAAAGTTACCTCCATTACTCCAGACCTGCATTGGATGCAGGCATTGGCAGTGGCCAAGAAAGGCCTGCCCAATATAACAGGTATGGGATTTGGGCTATTGCTGCACCCCATGTCCAAAACTAAGAAGTCGGCAGGGTAGAAAAACTTATCCACTCCCACCAGGACATCCTCAACCATTCCCAGAGGTTTCCTCTCAGATCTATTAGCCATCATCAGCACAATGGGGGTAGCTTTCAGCTCCCCCAAACCTAGTTGCAGATATACACTGTATGGCAACAGGTTAACACTGGCTCCAAGGTCTAAAAGGGCTTTTCCAATTGTATGGTCTCCAATTATGCAGGGAATAGTGGGTATCCCTGGATCTTGCAACTTCTCAGGCATTGATATGTTAAATACATAATTCATTGTATCAGTTGCAAAGACCTTTTTGGACACATGGCCTCTAGCCTTTCTCTTTTGGGTGGTGCAGAGGTCTTTCAAGAACTTTGCATAGGTTGGGACTTGTTTAATTGCCTCAAGCAGGGGTAAATTGATTTTCACCTGCCTGAAGGTCTCCATCATTTCCTCCATCTGGGCATTCCCTTTATCAAAAGGGATAGGACCATCCAAAGCCTGAGGAAATGGCAGCTGAGGTTCTGCTGGTTCCTCAGCTGCTAGCCCATGACTAAACTTCTGTTTCTTTCTTTTTTCATGTTTTTCTCCCTGATGCGCTCAACTTCTGACCTCATTATTTTCTCTGCTAAGGTGGCGTGGCACTTCTTGGCTTTGTGGTCCCACAACTTCTCTATCATGATCATTTGCATCATCTGTGGAAATTGCCTCTGCTGGTCTGTTACCCACCTGGTTGTCTACCAGCCTGCTAGACCTTAGGGCAGTGACAGCATTAGTGTCCTCAAACTTTGAGGAAGCTTCCTCAATTAAAAACTGGCCCTTGGGGTTAGCAATTGGCTGGCAGGGCAATCTGCCTTCATCTCTCCTAGCCAAGGCTTTTGACATTTGGCTCATCTGCTCTTCCATTTTCTGGAGGCTCTGACCATGAGAGTCCACAGTCTGAGCCAAGGAACCCAAGTTTTGCAATGAAGTCAAGACTTGGTCCTCAAAAGAAATATTTCTAGGCTGAGAAGGGGGTAAGACCAACTGATTTTGCTGCTGATGGGGCTACTGATGGTGCTGGAAGGTAGACCTAGGGGCATTCCCTTGATTGAACTGCTACTATGGCCTTTGTGGTAAGGCCAACATCTGCTGGGGCTGCATGTAGTTGTCTTGCTTCCACCTCAGATTTGGGTGGTCTCTCCATTGGTAACCAGCATTTTGGTGCTGGTATCCATATGGCTGCCTATTGTAGCCCCTAGATTGTTGCTGGCTAAAAGATTGAGTAGCAGCAGCATGTTCCAAAATCAATTCAGGAAATTGCCCTGCAGATGGACATTCCTCCACTGTGTGTTGTGGGGACTGGCATATCAGACATGCCTCCGCCACATGAGCAGCCCTTCTGGGTTGCATCACAGTCAATAATTTGTCAAACTTCATAGAGAGGTTTGCCATCTGCAGCTGCAGGTCATTGTTCCCAGACACCTCAAAAACTTTTCCTCTTGATCCAGCAGTAGGCCCCACCTTTGACTCAGATTCCTGACTAGTTCTTGCCAGGGATGGCTTTTGAAAAGCATTCTCACTAATCACCTCAAACAATTCCCATGCCTCCTCAGCCGTCTTGTGCATGTAGGATCCACCACAAGAGGCATCGACCATATCTCTATTTTTCTCATCAATCCCATTGTAGAAGCTTTGTACAAGCTGCCACTCAGGGATCTTGTGGTGGGGGCATTGTTTGAGCATCTCTTTAAACCTATCCCAGGACTGAATAAAATCCTCAGTTGGGGATTGAGCAAATGCAAGAATCTCTTTCCTCAACTGGCTAGTTTTGGTCTCAGGGAAGAACATGGTTAGGAACTTGGTCTGCAGGTCTTTCCATGAAGCAATGCTATTGTTGGGCAGAGTGGTCAGCCAGGTACTGGCCCAATCCTTTAGAGAGAAGGGAAATAGTTTGAGCCTAGTAGCCTCAGGTCCCAAACCAGTGATATTAAAAGTAGTGCACAAGGCCAAGAACTGGCCAATATGCTTGTAAGGGTCCTCCTTGCTAAGCCCATGGAAAGCTGGCAGCATTTGGATGATTGAAGTTTTTATCTGATAGTTCCCTTGAACATCAAGGAATTGAATACTAAAAGGGGAGTTATAGTCATCCGGAGCATTCAACTCCTTGAGGGTTCTGGGTTGTTCTTCACCCATAATTGCTGTCACAGATTCACTTGGGGGCTCTCCTGTGGTGTGCCTGTCTCTCCTAAGTCTCATTCCCCTTTCTAACTCAGGGTTAAGAGGCTCTAAAGCAGGGCTGAGGGATCTCCTCCCTAGCATACAAACACACCAACAACAAGGAAAGCTTCTTACAGGCACATTGCAAAAGAATAATTATACACTAACAAATTTATCTAACTAGTTGACAGCTATTCAAAGAATACATTTAAACTATCCTAGATGCTGCTAGAAATTTTTTTTTTAAGAAAGATAGACAGAGTTTTAAAAGTCAGAGAGTTTACAAACAGAGGTAGCTAAGCTCCAAATGTAGTCCATTGTCCTTCGCTGCTGCTGTCTAGATCTACAAGAAAGATTCAAAATTATGTCAGTAGTATCAATTATTCACATGTGCAAAGAATATTAATAATACAAAAACTAAGGGTCTACTAATAGATCATCTTTCCCCGGCAACGGCGCCAAAAACTTGTTGGCGGATTCTGAGTGTGTGCTTATCTTATTGGTTGGTGGTGAAAGTCATTTAAAAATCAAAGAAAGAGTAAAACAAGGGATGGAATTAGCACAACTAAGAAATCCTAGACCTGCAAGATACAGGGTCCATTGTAGCAAGTTTTGATAAGTAAAAGTTTGTCCCACAGGGAAAGGTGATCTATAGCTCCAAAGGAGCCATCTCTAGTAGTCCCTCCAGATCTGACTACAGATCTGGCAGTCCTAAAAGGAGGGGAGTTTAAGATCACTTATTCTAAGTATTCTAATGTCTAAACTACAGAAAGGGTTGAGAGGATGGATGGAGTGTGGAAAATAAATATAAAAGGGTGAGAAGTATGTTATTGAGCCCAGATCAGAGGAGTTTTGTAATTCAGATTCAGATATGATGTTATAGAAATCCTGTCCAGTGGCTATATTATCACCACCGAGGAGAAAGGATCCAACCCATCACTCTGCCATGATTCCACCCTTAAGGCTATAACCTGTCCACTCAAATGGTCATAGATTATCCCATAGGGGAACCACTATCTAGGGATGGGTCAAAACATAACCAGTAAGTCATTGCAGACACTATTTCATCCAGGCTACCAGCACAAGAATCCATAGGGAACCTCAACCTCTAAAGCTCTATATGTGGGGCTAAGGCTGTATAGGACCATGATAACCCAGACACATAGAACCAGCAAGAGATTGAGTACAACCTTCGATCTAGCTGTCTATTGCTTGAGTGAGGCTACAATGGTCCAGTCACCAGCCTACAATCTCTATAACCAGATCAGATCCAACGTCTGATGGTGGATCTATAAAAATATAGGGGAGTCTGCCTCTGTACAATCTCTCACGAGGCTTCTACAAGGTCAGGAGTAAAGAAGAAGGATCCATCTTAGATCGATGGATTAGAATCACCCTAAGGCTATAATCTGTCCACTTAAATGGTCACAGACTACCCCAGAGGTTATCCTCCTCACGGAGCCCAAGACAAAACAAGAATATCGCTGCTACCACCATGGTCACAAGGCTACCAGCTCAAGCTCCCATGGAGATTTCAGATCTAGTGGGTCCTGTGGCGGGGCTAAGGCTGTATAGGACCATGATAGCCCAGACACACAGGTCACTTAGATCTGAGTGGCCCTTAGAATTAGTCCTCCATTTCTTTGAAACATATCCAAAGCAATGGCGGATCACAAGGCAGCAGCCTTGCACAGAGCATCTCACACACAAACACAAATCCCACAAAGTACAGATCCTATTACAGAACTTCCATTAATCTAGTTCAAAATACATACAAAGACGTAGCCAGCAAGTGCTGGACTATGGAGAGAAGGAAAAAGAAAAAGAAAACTACTTACAACTACAAAAAGAAAAACTAAACGATCTCAGATCAGATCTCCCAGAAATGAGATGGGTTCCTAGCTATTCTAGGATGTAGAAAGAAAAGAAAGTCTAAGCTCCCTAAACCTAAGCTAAGTGTGGGTATTTATAGCAGTGGTGTGGCGGCGCATTAGGGTTAGGAAACCCTAATTTTAACGATGCCACGTGGCCAAATAGTGATCCTTCGATGCCATGGGGTGCATGCATGGAGATTTGAGCGTGGGAGTGCGTGCCCTAATCGCTAGAAATTCCCAGAAAGTCCTCAGCTGAAGAGATGGAAGTTTGAGGTTCAGAGCTTCGCTAGGTAGCCATTGTTTCTCAGACTTGTTGCGTGGTAGCTTTTATTCTTCGCTAGGATTATTTGAAATTGAAGCTTCTGCCTTCACGAGGTTAGCTTGGTTTGCTCTTCAGGCAGTTGCAAGGTTGAGTGAACATCAGAGCCTCAGATGTCGCGGGGTTGGAGCTTAAGCAATCGCGAGGTTGATCTTTGCGAGGATAGATTTGAATAGCGCGAGAACTTATCTTCACTGGGCTTCGCGAGTTACCTCACGAGGCTTTGATGAGTTCTGAACTGTGCGAGGTTCCATGTCTTAACTGATCTTCGCGAGGGTGGCTTTGCTTTTGCAAGGACACTTTCTTCTTGAATGGCGCGAGAACTGTGCGAGGAGTTCTCTTCTGATAGTTGCAGCCCGCGGCGACTGCGCGATAGCTGCACGAGGAGTCTTTTGAAGCTCTCTCTTCTCAGCCGTTCTGAGTGAACTGTGCGTGGATGAGAGAAGTTTGCTTTGAATTACGCGGGACTGTGCGAGGTGTTCTATTCTTGAGCTTCGTGAGAGCAGCGTGAGTTTATGTTTCTGAGGCTCTTCAGTCAATCATCTATGCGAGAAGTTGTTGTAGAGTCTTGGGAAGCTCAGTTGGACTGCGTGAGGCTCATTTTCAGGTCTGGATTTAGACTTCATCCTTCTAAGGGACTTCTGGTGCCAAAACAGGTTTTTTAGCAGGATTCCTGGCCTTATTTCACTGCTGGGTACTACCTACATAAAACACTTAACAAGGACTTATTAGGTGGCTATGGGTCTAATCAAAGATCAAGTTAAGGGGTGAAAAGTGGTACTTTTCAGGTCTTAACAGGGACATGTGCCAATACGGGGAGGATGAAAGACTACTAATAAAAGTCTTTCAGAAAAGTTTTATTGGGCCGGCTTTGAGATGGTTCACATCCTTAGAACCATCTATGATGAAAACATGGAGGGACTTAACGCACCTCTTTCAAGAGCAGTATGTCTACAACATAGACATTGAGTCGCGCAAGTCCGACTTGGCCCGTTTAAAGCAGAACTAGAACGAGACCTTTAGCGACTACTTGGGTCAATGGAGAGTGCTGGCAGCTCAAATCAGGAACAGAATACCTGACGAGGAACAGATAGAGATGATTTCGAAGAGCACTCTGCCAGTGATCTCTAATTTTCTTGTATACCAACAGCAGTCTAGTTTTGCCGACTTGGTGAGGAATGCTAACCGATGCGAGGATGCCATCAGGGAGGGGCATCTAAATAAGAACACACCGAGCAGACCCAGTGGGGGTAGAAGGTTTTCAGAGCAGAGGAATGAGAAAAGAATAGGGGGCGATGTCCAAAATATAACCAACACCAGGCCCAATAATAATACTGCTCCGTTCCAATTTCAGGCAGCCCCGCTAGCACCAGTTAGGCCTGAGCAGACACAGAGAATGGGGAATGGGCCAGGAATGCAAATGACTCCGGAGCAGAGAAGAGCCCGCTACGATCGAGTTTTTACACCTCTGGGGCAATCATTGAGTGTATTTCTGCCCCTGTTGGTGGAAAAGGGATTAGTTACTATCCGTCAACCACAACCTCCTCCTCACCCGATCCCGAGGAACTATGACCCGAATACCCACTATAATTTTCATCAGGGTCCGGGTCACCCTACTGATCGCTGCTTCCCATTGAAGCACGCGATCCAAGATTTGATCGATGCCAGGAAAATCATTCCCCCTGCACCTCCTTAGCACTCTAATATCCATCAGGTGCCACTACCCCCACATCCCACCGGAGGAGCAGGTCCCAGACCCACCATCGGAATGATAGAGGATGAGGAAGAATTTGAGTTTGACCCCTCCGATTATATCAGTGATCGAGAGAGTTATGTAGCACCACTGTTAAAACATATTGAGGAAAGGAATATCGGGGTTGTTGAACCCCTGAATTTGTCAGATTATTTTCCCAACCCGACTCCGCAATTGGAACCTTTGAATCTCAGGGCATATTTTCCATCCACCACACCTGTTAATTATGTGAATATAAATGCATACCAACCATATACCACAAACCACCCGATAAGCCACCAGGCCCCCACTCCTATACCCGCACCCACCAACTACCAATGGCCGGTGCCAATCCCCATTCCAGCTACCGCCATATACCACAACCCCCATCGACTACCCCATAAACCACCAAGCCCCCAATCCAACACCCGCACCCCCCGCACCCCTCAGTTATCAAAGGCTTGTGCCCCTCCCATCATCCCCAATTCAACCGCCAGCAAGCCCCATCACCCCGATCAACTACCTGACAGCCCATCAGACCCCTCATATGCCGTCAACACCCACCGACTATTAATGGCCTACTTTTACCTCCTTCCCTCCAGTGCCACCACACTCAAGCCTCACAACCCCCATTTGGCCTAATCTTTCCACCCAACCACCCACTACCACCGAGGTGAATCAAGTATTGCCCCCACCTCCTGAGCCGACAGTACAAGTGCCTCAAGCACCAACAGTCATACCTTTTTAGCTCTCGGGACCAACCTATGATCCTCATCAGGTCCCACTGAGCTACGAACAAACAGATGTCAATGCCGGCAACAACAGCAAAGAAGGGTCAGTAGATTTTATTACTAGGTCTGGGAGGATATCAAAGCAGCCGGAAGTACCAACAGCAGCGCAAGCCCAACCCGAAGGGAAGAAAGACAGCGCGGTGAACCCCTTCGAGAAGATGAGTCGAGAACACATACTGGAGACTCAGCTGAGAAGAATGCCGACCCATATCACTGTATGGGATTTACTGATGACGTCCCCACTCCATTTCCAAGCATTAATGGGGGCGTTAAAGAATGCGCATGTATCACTCCAGGTCAGCCCAGATGAAGTTGGGAAGATAATTGGGCAGGTGATGGCTCCGAATGCCATTTCATTTTTACGATCTTGATTTGCGGAAGAAGGGTGTAGCCATTCCAAGTCTTTGAATATAACTGTTGAATCCGGAAACATGGTCATTCCCTTAGTACTAATTGACAATGGGTCTGCATTGAATATATGCTCGTTAAGAACCGCTACCAAGATCGAGGTTGACCCATGCATGTTAAGGCCCACCAGAACCAGCGCTAGAGGATTTGATAATACCGGAAGAGAAATAATGGGAGAAGTTGATCTTGAGCTATTGATAGGGCCAACGACCTTTTCCATCTTGTTTCAAGTCATGGATATTAAATCTTCTTTTAACTTATTATTGGGGCGCCCGTGGCTGCACGAGGTCGGAGCCATACCGTCCACTTTGCACCAGAAGCTCAAATTCATGTCTGGGCATAAAATTGTTACAATCATTGGGGAGGGGCATGGTGAGAAAGAAAAAGCCACCAATAGTGTTGAAAAACCTAATGTGCTAGATGTACCACACACTGCTGAGGACGTCGACCTCCACAGTTTTGAATACGAGGTGTCGGCAATACTCCCAGAGCCCATGGAGGGCATCATGTCTAAAACAGGAGGCGGTATGGTAGCAGCAGTGGCAATGCTCTAAAAGTGGGGCTATCAGAAAGGAAGGGGTCTGGGACCCAAATTACAAGGTAGAAGAGAGCCAGTTGTGGCCAAGGGATAAAAAGTAAGATTCGGGCTGAGATACAAGCCCACAGAAGAAGAGGTCCGAGAGGCCAAAGAGAAAGCCAGGGTCGCCGCAGCTGCAAGAGCTCGAGGAATCAACATAGAAGAGAAACCTCGCCCTAGGCCACACATCAGGGATTCCTTTATCAGCGCAGGGGTCGTAAAGATTGATCAAAATGGGGCAACCCATTTGACCCCACATAAACCCATAGCCCCAGTCCATCCCACCAATCCCTAGATCTCACTCCCCAGCTTGGAGATAGATTTGGCTGCATTGTCCCTTTTCGAGGAACGACGGTCGGTACCTGAACAAGCTCCCCCTGTGGTGAATCACCACAAAGCCGTGTTAACATTTGAGGATATCATCTCAGATGAAATGGGGATTAACATGATGGAGGCTGACTCCAATGAGCCATATCAGTCAGCACCTTCCGTCCCAACAGGTAAAGAAGCGGCCCCTCAGGTACGCAACTGGGCATCTTTGCCCCAAACTCTGGAAGCAGGAAGTGGCCTAAAGTTTGGTGCCCGTTTCCCAAAAAAAAACAACCTATAAAAAGTGAGATAAGCCCTTGGCAGGCAATACCTTGTGTATATAGCAACCCGCCTTGCCCAGGGCCCGTCTCCGAAGAAAGCAAAAATCTCAAAAACATGGAAAAAATACAAAAACTCAAAAACATGGAAAAAACACAAAATCTCAAAAACATTGAAAAAACCCAAAGTCCAAAAATATTGTCATTTAAAATTCCAGAAAATGCCCCACAAAAGGATGCCTTAATCAAAATACCCGTCCCACGTGAAATCGACCCCTTCCCTGTAGAAATACAAGAAGAGGTAGGCGTTACGAGTCTGGATGAGGATATCACTTTGGAGGAGCTCCCTAATGAGCTCCTTGACCGATTTGCCGACTTTGAGCATGGCCCTACCCCCATTGTCGAAGAGAACGAGGATGTCAACCTAGGAACTGAGGAGGTTCCTAGGATAACTAAAATCGGAACGTCACTATCTCTTGAAGAAAGAAAAAGCATGATCGACTTCCTTCAGTCATACCAAGACGTTTTTGCCTAGTCGTACGAGGACATGCCTGGTCTGGATACTGATTTGGTCGAGCATGAGTTGCCTCTCTACCCTGATATGAAGTCAGTCAAGCAGAAGCTGAGACGTCTCTGACCCGAATGGATGCTGAAAGTCAAAGACGAAGTCATCAAGCAGTGTGACACGGGGTTTCTCATGGTATCCAAATACCCGTAATGGCTAGCCAATATCGTACCTGTGTCGAAGAAGGATGGAAAGGTTCGCATGTGTATCGATTTCTGCAACTTGAACAGGGCGAGCCCAAAGGACGATTTCCCACTACCACACATCGACATCTTGGTCGATAACACAGCTAAGCACGGGATGCTCTCTTTCATGGATGGATTTTCAGGATATAATCAGATAAAAATGGCAGAGGTTGATCGCGAGAAGACAGCGTTCATTACCCCCTGGGGAACCTTTTGCTATCGGGTCATGCCATTCGGGCTGAAGAATGCCGATGCAACGTACCAGAGAGCTATGACTGCACTATTTCATGACATGATGCATCGAGAGATTGAAGTATATGTCGACGACATGATAGCCAAATCACCGGAGGGAAGTGACCATCTGGTAAACCTCCAGAAACTGTTTGAAAGGCTGAGGAAGTATCGACTATGACTGAATCCACAAAATTGCGCATTTGGCGCCATGTCAGGAAATTGTTAGGATTCATCGTCAGCAGGAGAGAGATTGAGGTCGACCCAATCAAAGTCAAAGCCATCACTGAAATGCCGCCACCGTCTACTGAGAAGGAGGTTAGAGGGTTCTTGGGCAGAATACAGTACATCAGTCGGTTCATTGCATAGCTAACTCCAATCTGCATGTCGATCTTCAAGTTGCTAAGGAAGAATTCGCCCGTTGAATGGAATGATGATTGTCAGGCAATGTTCGATAAAATCAAAAGCTACCTCCTGAATCCACCTGTTTTGGTACCACCTGAGTCAGGGAGACCACTCTTGATGTATCTCTCCACGACGGACGTTTCGATGGGATGTGTTTTGGGACAGCACGATGAAACAGAAAGAAGAGAGCAGGCCATTTATTATCTAAGCAAGAAGTTTACTGATTACGAGACGTGCTACTCTCATTTGGAGAAAGCATGCCCAGCTCTTGTATGGGCTACTCAAAGGCTCCGCCACTACTTACTATCCCAGGCTGTTTTGCTCTTGGCCCGAATGGACCCGTTGAAATACCTGTTTGAAAAGCCAGCTCTCACTGGACGAACCGCACGATGGCAACTTTTATTATCTGAGTTTGACATCATGTACGCCACTTAGAAATCGATCAAGGGGCAGGCGCTTGCTGATCATCTTGGTGATAATCCTTTACCTGACTATGAGCCGTTAAGAACCGAATTCCCAGATGAAGATATCTTGTTCATGACGAAGGACGATACAGAAGAAGCAAAAGAATCATGGGTAATGCACTTTGACGGGGCAGCAAATGTCGAGGGCCAAGGAGTTGGCGCCATCCTAATTTCACCAAAAGGATCCCATGTACCGGTCTTTATCAAACTCAACTTCCCTTGCACTAACAATATGGCTGAGTACGAAGCTTGCGCCACTGGTCTGCAGGCGGCCCTCGATCTGAATGTAACTCACCTTCGGGTATTTGGCGATTCACAGTTAATTATATGCCAGCCGAATGGTGACTGGAAGACGAAAGACGAGAAGCTGATCCCCTATCATGAACACCTCGAGGACCTGATAGCTTGCTTCCAAGATGTGACTTTCTCATATATCCCCCGGATAAGGAATCACTTTGTCAACGCATTAGCAACTTTGGCATCAATGATTGAAATCCCCTATGGTGTTGAGATGAAGCCGATCATGATCGAGCAGAGGAATGAACCAGCCTTCTGCCTCCAGATTGAGGAACCCACAAAGCCTGATGATGAGCCACCTTGGTTCTCAGATATCAAGAATTTCCTTGAGACCCTAACCTTCCCAGAGGGTACATCCAAGACAGACCGACGAACTATTTAGCGTTTAGTAGTAGGTTACGTCATTTGCGGGGAATGCCTCTATAAGCGATCGTACAATAACATCTTACTTAGGTGCCTTACTGAAAGTGAAGCGATCAACATTATGAAAGAAATCCATGAGGGAGTATGCGGAGCCCACGTTAGCGGTCACATGCTCGCTAAGAAAATTTTGGAACAAGGATACTTTTGGACCACTATGGAATCGGATTGTTGCAAGCATGTTCA
Source organism: Chloranthus sessilifolius (assembly GCA_021018995.1). Classification (NCBI taxonomy): domain Eukaryota; kingdom Viridiplantae; phylum Streptophyta; class Magnoliopsida; order Chloranthales; family Chloranthaceae; genus Chloranthus; species Chloranthus sessilifolius. Next base: position 145,860,836 of record CM037584.1, on the reverse strand, counting down.
AAAATGCTACAAGTGTCAAGAACACTCCAGTTTGATACACGCTCCTGCCATTGATCTTCACTGCATGACCACTCCATGTCTATTTGCTACCTAGGGCCTTGACATTGTCGGAATGATTAATCCAAAAGCATCAAAAGGACATCGGTTCATCCTCGTCGCCATTGAATACTTCACCAAGTGGGTAGAAGCGGCGTCATATGCCAACATCACGGCTAGTCACATTGAGAAGTTTCTCAAGAACAATATTGTGTGCTGATTTGGAGTACCTAAAGATATCATCACAGACAAGGGCACAAACTTTGCGAATAAGCGCATCCGAGACTTCTGCGAGCAATACAAGATCAAGCACCATCGCTCATCCCCTTATCGGCCTCAAACTAATGGAGCCGTGGAAGTTACATCCTTGAACAAAAAATGGTCATCACTTATCGAGATTGGAGCGAAATGCTACCATTTGCTTTGTGGGCCTACCGAACATCGATCTGTACCACTACAGGGGCAACACCATTCTCCCTTGTGTATGGAACCGAGGCCGTCCTCCCGATGGAGGTTGAAGTACCCTCTCTTTGAATCCTCATGGAATCAGGCTTACCCGAAGCAGAAAGAGAGAGATCACGCTTTGATCAGCTAAACTTACTGGACGAAAAAAGACTCCTAGCCTTATGCCACACTCAAGTTTACTAAGGGCAAATCGCACACGCTTATAATAAACGTGTCCGCAGTCGAGATCTAAAGGTAGGAGACACTGTGTTGAAGAAGATCTTCCCATCCCTCCACGCCGATCCGAGGGGAAAATTCAATCCAAACTGGGAAGGACCTTACGTCATTCGAGAAGTGCTGCCGGGATACGCCATCCGCCTCGCCACCATGTACGGAGATCATTTTCCTGAGCCCATCAATGCTGGATACGTCCGACGGTTCTACTCTTAGTCCATCACGACAAGGTAAGTATTGATGAAACAGATACGCGACTGCTTAAGAACCACCCAAAAGAGGCCATCATTCCAAATACAGTAGCCAAAAAAGCATCCCTAAAAATGATGATATCCCATGCTACCTCATTTGAGCCTGGGCCTTTCTTTCAATAAACCCATTCCCTAAAAAGAAATATATATATATATATATATAGACGTGTACATATACCAAAAGAGAGAGAAAAGATGCATGTGTATAAAGTTACTACCAAAATCCAAAGAAATTGAAAAAGCAAAACCTCAAAAAGAGATTGCCTGAAATGAAGCAAAAAGAATAAAAAAATGTAGAAGAATCACAGGACATGTACAGGAAAACCCCCAAGAAAGAAAGTATGTCGAGAAAACTGAAGCCGTATCAAGGAAATCCTTTTAACCCTGCATACCTTCAAATCCTAACCTAACCCATGGCCAAGCTACACCCTGAAGGAAGCCCTCTTTGTAGGTTCGCAAGCAGTCATAATATCTGTTAAGTCAACATGAGCCGAGTCGTGAGACAACACTAGAACCCCATCCAGCCGGCTATGACGGAATCAACGTCTATGTCATGGCTCTTGGAAAGAGAGAAGAAAAAAGAAGGGAGAAATAAAAATAAAATGAAAAAATAATAAAAATAAAAATACAAGTTCAAAGCAGGATGGACGTGGTGAAAACCCGAAAGGGCGCTACGGGCAAAAACAGCGGGCTTGTGCGGACCAGGTGAAAACCCGAAAGGGCGCCTGGGGTAAGAGAGCTAAACTCATGGACGTGGTGAAAACCCGAAGGGGCGCCACGAGTAAAAAGGGAGATAAATAAAAAAGAGAGAGAGAGAGAGAGAAAATAGGAAAGGCTTGAAATGATTGATTGATGTTTGAGGGCCCTTTTTTGTCCGATTGGGCCGCTCACGCTAAATCAGATCAGGTCCCAACCAGAATTGTCTTTGTGAAACCACACTGTCAAACATATGACCCGAGGCGAGGAGAAAAGTTTGACTAAATCCAAAGGGATTAACGTTCTAGCCTTGGTGAATTTGAAGACCCACTCAGGACCGACTGCATGAAAAGGGCTCGGCCATGCTCAAAATGGGACCCATGATTTCGCCTCACTGATTAAGGCTCCAAAAAAAAAAAACAACAACAACCAAAAATGCATAAAACAAAAAAAATGCAGCCAAAAAGCTTGTGTAGATGTATATAGTAAACTGCCTTTCGCACCACTCACACCACATCCCAAAAATAGTCGGTGTGGTGACTAGAGTGTTTTCCTTTTTACAAGTATAAAACGAAAACAAAAAATAAAATATATAATAAAATATGTATACTAAAAATGTGTGTGTATCTGTAAAGGGGTTTTTATGCCCCTTTTTCTGTGTATTTGATCTGTGTAAAAAGTTCCATGTGTAGGAGGGAATCAGTGGCCCATCTCACGCTTCAAGGCGCTAATCTCAGCATTAAGGTCATCCTCTCGGACATTCCTCTCAGTCAGCTAACGTCCATGCAAGCTCTTAAACCTCTTCCGAGAAGAGTCGGCGGCTCCAAAAGCAAGGCTCAGCGATCCCTTCAAACGAAGGACCTCACTCTCTGCTGTATCGGCTCTAACCTTCTCATGCGCCAAAAGCTCTTATAAAACCCTCTTCTCGTCCACCAGAAAGTCGATGCGAGATTGGAGTGCCGTCTCTTTCTTTGGCCAGGGACCCCCAATTTCAATGATCTCTGACGAGTCTGGGCCATCCGTATCAGGTCGCTCAGTCAATAGCCAGGCCTCATACTCAGGGAAATCCTAACTGAGTCTCCCTGCTCAATGTCGCACATCAGCGTCGACTGATGCGTCTCCCAAAGGGTAGCAATCCGATCCATGTCCCCAGATGATCCCCTAGAAAAACTCACATCGCATAAAGGAGGCCTGGCCTCACAAGGAACCTGCTGAGAGCTGCTAAATTGGCGCAGTACCCGGAATGGGAAGTAGAAGGTACTGCCGGTCAATCCTAGGAGGGTGATGCCCTCATGGTCTCTAGAGCGAATCACTGGGAAGGTCCGATCTAACCAAGGAAGCCTCCATATCAGCTTTGCGTCAACCAACCAAAGTTTCAGAGCTGGCACGTCGCCCTGTGGAAGCAGGTGGCATCTACCCAGAAAACATTGAACCACCTCACCTCGGGCGATATAAAAGCGGGGCACGGGCCCCAGAATGGCAAAATGCTCACCCAGCCAAACCTAAAGCAGCAAGGGACATCCCCGAAGACCCTCCGCCTTACCCAGAGCAAAGGAGTCAAGGCATCGATACAGCTCGGCCAGCACCAAATGCATCAGGGACCGGCCCGCCTCCAATTCCATCAAAACATCACAAATTGCCAACGAGAAGCTATCTCCCCCAGTGTAGAAGAGGATTTCAGAGATGAGACCGAGCGCTAGAGCTTTCACGTTAAAGGCATTCCTAATTGGCAATTTTCGTAGACTTTCATCGCCGAAAAGTTCTTTGAGGAATTTCAGCGAACACCTTGTGGGCCCCCCCGACGAGACTTTTCTCATACTCGGATTTCTTCAAACCGAGAATAAGATGGACAGATTTAGAATATCCCGGTCGGGGCATGACTCTGGCAAGGACCCGGTGAAGCTTCAGGCCAGATAGATTGGACAGCTCTTTAAGGGTTGGGGTCAGCTCCCGCTTCCCAAAACGAAATACGTGGGAGCTCACATCCCAAAATGAAGCAGCAGCATGAAGAAATTCCCATCGGAGAGGAATCTTTAAGAAGGAAGGAAGGCGAGATAGCCCAAGGCGTTCCAAATCGGTGAGCTCGCTCTCATTCAGGCTCCCAAACCAGGCCATTAAGAATTTGGGCCCCCCACCCAACAAAGAGGACAAGTCGGCTCCGGGCCCTCCACGTAAGGGAGGGTTAGAAAGCGGGTCCATGAACGTACAAGGATCTTTTGAGAGGATAAAAGTCAGTGTATGGTGATGGACCCGCCTTGGAAAAATGAGAGCAAAAAGAACCGGTCAAAGGAGCCAGGTCAAACAAAAAGAGCTGATTTCTGGGCCCACTCGGACATATAAAAACCCACTGCCGCCCAGGTTTGAGGTGGCACAACTATTAGTTGTGCCAACAAATTGTTTCCCCAAAATAAGCCTGGCGCAACTAATAGTTGAGCCAGCATCTTCTGGTCCCCAAATCCTGTTGGCGCAACTATTAGTTGCGCCACACCACGGTCCCCCCCTCTACAGCCATGTTCAAACCTATTTGGAGGGGGGACTTTCACCCTCTTTGTTGTTTATTTTGTACACCTGCATTTACGATCACTAACAATTTAAAGCATCACTTTGTTATGTGCAGGATCGATCCTACATTGGGGCATTTAAAAACCACTTTCTAAGAAGCGTTGGGCAAACACATCTTGCAGAGAGATAGACATAAAGAGCAAGGAAACTATGACATGGATTCAAAGCAAAGGCATTAAGAGCGTTGTCAGAGATATATGTCCAAAAGAAAATCATCACATCATCCATCCCATAAAATGTCTACAAATCCAAATCCAACCTCAAAAGTACTGAATTTTAAAAGCAAAAAAGATTAAAGCCTATTCTTGGCTCGCCCCCTTGGACTTCTTGCGACGGCGAGAGGAGCTCTGGTAGGTCCTCATGTCCCCCACTCTGGACCATGCCTGCGAGATCCTACTCAGCAGGGAGCGCGACTCCTTAGCCCTGGCACGCTGCAAAGCAAAATCAAGGCCAAGATCAGTACAGTGGCCAACAACAAAGAAAGGAAGGAGAGGAGTCAAGCAGCCAGGTACTCACCGTCTCCACCTCCCTGAGCTCAGCCAAGCGACGGTGATACTGTGCATATTCCATTTCCAAGTTGAAGTCCTGGGAGATAATGTTCAGTTGTCAAGATACCCCTAGCAGCTTGTGCAGAAGAAAACCAAAGTAGAGGAGGATTGACACATCCGAAGACTTACCCCTGGAACCACCTCAGGAGGGGGAACGCTGGCCGCCTCAGCTGAAAGCCGGGCCTACCGATCCATGTCAGCATAGAGCCCAGAGAGGAAACTATCATCCAGGAGCCGGAAGGTCCCATAAACCATGGACGGGCCGCTACCAGGGATATCCGCCTGAGAGGTGCCCGATGGATCGGCACCCGAGGAACCATCACCCGAGAGACCTACACTGGAAGGACCAGCACCAGAGGGATCTACGCCAGACGCATCAGCAGTACTCGACCCACCTCCACCATCCGAATCATCTCCAGGAGCAAATTAGGAACAAAAGAAAAGATCTACTGAGACAGGGGCCGATTCAAAATATAAGGGGAAACTAATCTGAGCTGATTGCCTGACCAACGAGGCCGCCAAATACCAGAAGGTTAGCGCTAGGGACAAAGCGCGACAGGATGAATTGATGAGGCAAACACTCGTACCAATAATGATAGTCCCCAGGCACCTGAAGAGCATGAATGGGGAACCCATGGTTGAAGAAAGCCGTCGTCAGCTCCTCGATGCTACCAGCAGGACTCCAAACATCTGTCGGAGGGTCTACAGGAATGGTGTAGTAGCCCTGGAACTGGTGTATCACCCTCTCCCCCAGATGATAGCACCGGGCCCATGCCCCGTAAAAGAAGATGATGCGGCGATTGTTGAATAAATGGGAGGCGCCCACAGCTGCTCGGTCCCAGTAGCGTGACGTCAGGTACGGGTCGGGGAGGATCTGTAACCAAGGAAGAGACACCAAGCAGGCAACATCTCAGCAAAGAAAAAAAAAAGAAGAAGAAATGTCCAAACTAAAAGCGAACAAAGGTCGAAAAGTCGTCACCTGCTCGGGGATCATCAAATCAAGCTGAGACCTCAAGCCCATCTCTAAGTGCTTTAGGCCCACGTCACGGCGCCGGGAATGGTTCCAATTGCTGAGGAGGGGATAGGTAAACACCTCCGAGAATAGGAGCGGACGCCCAGGGTGGAAGTGGTGATATCCTCACACCTGAAATGGGAGCATGACACAAAAAGCAGATCAGTAACACACAAAGACCCTTCATTCAAAAATGGCAAAAACAAAAGGGATGAGGAATTACCTCCAGGGCAGCCCAAAATCCTACGACAGACTTCGAGTCCCCGGTCGTGACCTGTGTTAGGTTGTACATCAACCATGCATATCCGGCCCCTCCCCAATCATACGTAGGAACGTCGCCCCAAGGATCCATCACGCTTAATAGGGCCAAGCTGACTCGTCCCCTGCTGGCATTTGTAAAGAGGGTCTTGCCCAGCAGAAGTAGGAGAGTGATACGAGCCAGAACAATCGCACGCTCCAGTGTGATATAGAGCTCCCAGTCCGACTGACCCAGGTCCACCATCTCATCAGCAGTAAAAAGGGAGGTCAGCCAGGACATCTTGACCTCCGTGCCGTGGGTCTGCCCACGAGGAGGATAGGCTCCGATCAACCGAGTAATGTCCTCACGGCTCGGTACTGCTAAGGTGGAGATCGGCACCCCCCCGATCTCGATACCAGTAATCATGGCCCAATCAACGGGCGTTAGCATCATCTCGGCATAGGGCATGTGGAAGGTCATGGTCTCAGGCCAAAACCTCTCAATCAAAGCCTTCAGATAGGCCGCATTTACTCTCATGGGGGGGCAGGACAGAAACCCTCCAAAGCCCACCTGCTCCAACAAGACCTTCACCACCGGAGGGACATAATGATAGAACTCGTGGAAGTCGAGCCACCCCCTACGGAATACAATGGTAGGAAGCTCCTGCACCAAAAGAAATACACATCAGATTGTGGAAGTAGAGTAAAGCTGCGCAAAAGAAAGAAATTGAACCTATCTGTTACCTTGCCTGCTATGCCGAAGTTTGAGATGTGAGTGTACTGTTGATGTAAGAGGCCGACCCGGGCAGCCTCACCCTGCATCTCAAGCCAGGGACCTGCTCTCTGCTCCACCCAGATAAATTGCTCCCCTCGCGGACCATACACTATCTCAGGCCCCTGCTCCTGACCTTCCTCAGGGATGTGCTCTTCGCCGCCTGACATGTTGGGGCAACAAAACAGTCACATCAAAGCAGATCAGTGATAAAAGAACCATTTATGTGCTACACGCCAAGGGAAGGTGAGTGTGCCCACCCCTTTTCCTCTTTCTCTATTCCCAAAAAAAAATACATAAAGAAACACACACATAAATAAAAATACCCCCTTTAAATTAAAATGAGAAAATGCAAAAAATCCCTCCCCCTTTTTTTCAAAAGCAAACAAAAACATCTCTTTCTCTTCCCATAAAATCAAAAATCAAAATAAATAGGTCCCTTAGAAAAATAATAAGAAAAACCAGGAATAAAATCCTCTTCCTTAATAAAAAAAAAAAGAAGACACCCAAAACCATTTCTCCTTAACTTTCAGGAATAAAAAGGCAAAACAAAAAATCCCTTACTTTCAATAAAAACAAAAAAATCCCTTATTCTAAATAATAAAAAAAAAACAAACAAAAAATCTCTCTTCTCTACCTTGAATAAAGAGGCCAAAAGAATCTTTCACAAAAAAAAATCCCTTATCCTAAATAGGAAAAAGAAACAAAAAAATCTCTCTTCTCTACCTTGAATAAAGAGGCCCAAAAAAAATCTTTCACAAAAAAAATCCCTTATCCTAAATAGGAAAAAGAAACAAAAAAAACCCTCTTCTTTACCTTGAATAAAGAGCCAAAAAAAATCTTTCACAAAAAAATCCCTTACTTTAAAATAGAAACAAAAAAAAAATCCTCTACCTTAATTAAAATGCAAAAAAAATAGGGAGTAAAACCAAAAAAATCTTTTTAAATTAGGATTCAAAAAATATATAAAAAAAAAATCATCATCATTGCTTTATATACAACAAAAAAAAAACAAACAAAAAAAAACAACGAAAATGAAATCCCTTCTATATACACAAACAAATAAAAAAAAAAGAAAAACACAAAAATATATATATATATATATATATATGTTAGGCACAAAAAAAAAAACCATAAAACACCAAAAATGGGGGCATTATTCATGAAAAATTCTCAACTCATCATCAATAAACATGCTCATAATAAAAATAAAAATCATTTATCATCAAGGAAATGCAAGATCATGATCACATTCACATAAAGGAGCAAGAAAAATCAAGAAAAATGAGTTTAAATGGTTACCCTCTGAAGACGAAGGGGTATTTGATCTAAGCACGCACCCGCGACCAATCCACGAGTAAAACAAAAGGCAATGGGCACGCGAGGAGGCAATGTAAAGGAACCCTAGGAAAAGGGGGGGGGGGGGGGCAGTTTTCGGTTACAAGGAAGAAGAGGGAAGAAAAATTTTTCGAATAAAAGGCCCCACAGCCTGTGTTCGGGCTGTCTCTTAAAACCCCAGTTAAACCTGGCGCAACTAATAGCTGCGCCAGGCAAAATTTGACCCCCCACTTGCTTGGTGCAACTATTAGTTGTGCCGGGCTATTTTGAGGCCTCTAGTGGCCTGGCGCAACTAATAGTTGCGCCAGACACTTAGGCCACATCTTGGGCCGGGTCTGGGCCAGATAAGGAGACCGGGTCCCCCGCTCCCCTTAGTGGATTCATGCCACTGCCCCCGTCTGATGCACGTGCTCCCAAGACGACATATCAATCATCATTCGACTTGCCAAACAAAGGCCATGCTAAAATAAAAAGCAGACCAGGGTCAGCCAGCACTTCGGTCCTAAGAAATCCCCAGCGGAGAAGCCAGAAGTGTTCACCAGAAACTTCAAAATTCCAAGAAATCCACATAAAATGATAAACTCCAAAGAAATCCTAGCAAAAAATAAAAAAAAATCCCCACAGAAAAGCCCAAAATTAAAAAAAAAAAATCCAAAAAATAATAAACTTCAAAATTCCAAAAATCCAAAAAATAATAAACTTCAAAATTTCAAAAAATTCACATGAAATGATAGCTTCTAAACTTCAAGAAATTCACGTGAAATGATAGCTTTCAAAATTTCAAAAAGTCACATGAAATGATAGCTTCTAAACTTCAATAAATTTCGCATGATAACTTCTTAATTCAAAAAAATTTACATAAAATGATAAACTCCCAAAAAAATCATACAAGATAGCAATAAGAAAATTTAAAAAAATCACATAAACGATGGAAAACTAAAAAATGAACTCCCTACGGGGCACACAAGCATAAGGCAGCAAAATGTTAATATTTTACCGGCAATGCAGCTGTGCCACATTAAAGTCCTGAATCGGAGGTTCGCCTCGGATCTGGATCCTACTTCAAGGTAGGAGATACTGTGTCAATCTCGATGAAGCGGTCAATGTTTCAATCAGGTTGATTCCATTGCTAAATCTTCGCAATAAGCGCTTTGTTTTGGACTTATATGAACTTAAGCATCTTAAGCTTCAAAACCTTCACTTGAATAGATCAATCGCTGATTGAAACAAACCTGTCAAGAGTGAAATTAAGTGTCAATCGAACTATGTGTAACCATGCATTCAGAAGGGTTCATTTCCCTTATATTTTCTACAGGCTTAAAACCTGTATGGGCAGCGGTATCCCTATAAAGTGTACGCCTTGTGTCTGGGTATCTGTATGATGGTCGTTTGTCCTCATAAATTATACCCGGGCGGGTCCGGGTCGGGGCTTCCATCGCCTTCGTTGTTGCTTATTGCCCCCGATGGGTGCATGAGTGTGCATAGTTAATTAACAGTTATGATCATTGTCAACAGAGACCAAGATTGGATGCCCCCTTTTAGGAGGTGTCCAATGTTTGGTTGGATCTGTTCAAGGGAGTTGAAACTGGATACTCTGGGTCATGTGGATCTAGGGCACGTTTTGAAAAATGGCACGCACACCCAAAAAGCGTTGTGACATCTATTCACTTCACTCAGGTGGTCATGCTAAATAAACTTTGGGATCGATGGGTTCGCCCAAAGATCTCAAACCCTACTTTCTGCAGGGGCACCCGCGAATAATCCAATGAGCTCATTAAATGCCTTGTAGGATTGGACACAAACTGTGGAGCGTTGCGTATGTTTACTTCGCGCCTATCTTTGAATGTGGGTCAATCACCCCTCCTACTTACGATGCTGTTGAATTCAGAATAAATCTTAAACATCAAATACCTTCAAAATCATCTCGAGAAGTGAACGTCTTTCCCGACTATAGGGAGTTCGCAACTCATGCCACCTTGGTTATGCCCAGTAATGTCGCTAAGCGCTTAGGAACCAATGACCTCGAGAAACGAATGATTAGCCTGGCACTCCAGGGCTTTCGTTTTCTCACCATGTTACTCACCTGATGTTTGAAGTTTGTTCTGAATACAGCGGACCCGTCAGTATTGCCTTGGGCCTCTTCGGATGTCTCTTTTCTTTGGCATACGATCACTAGTGATCGGATACCAAAGAGGGGCATCTGTAGACACCCAAATTTGGCCCAAGGCTCGATCAAAACACCTTTCGAGAGAGGTGTAATTTTGAGCTTTTGATGGCATGAATGGAACCCTTAGGAATCACTCCAAACCCTTATGAATCACCCTATATCCCTTAGGAACCTATCCCAAACCTTTAGAAACCAATCCTGACCCTTAGAACCCATTTCGAACCCTAAACCTACCCTTCCCGGGCAATGGATGAAGAGTGGTGCACTAGGATTGGCTGAGGTCTTCTACTAATATCAAATTATATACCATTGAAAAGAGGACTTCTCCAGCTTTCCAACGAGCCAGGAATCACCTAACTTAGAGTTGTACATCAAAAGTTATGGCCATTTGAAAATTGGGATTTTTTTGGAGGGATTTTTGCCTGGCGCAACTAATAGTTGCGCCAAGCCATTTTCCCCCTGAAATTGCTTGGCGCAACTAATAGTTGCGCCAAGCTTTTGTCCCCCAGAAATGGCCTGGCATAACTAATAGTTGCCCCAGGCATAAATGGGTCCCCCAACCCCTCGCGAGGCTAACTTCCAGGCTACTATTCGCTACTATTTTACTGTGGGTTTTTACCTCGAAATTCGTGATTGGGGTTTGATTTGTTGACCACCTCAACCTTTGGGGTGTGTTTTGATAGTCCTGTTGCACCCATTCCTTACCTATTGGCAACCCCTTAAGTGGCTTAAGGCCTCACCCCATCATCCACCATTAGAACCACCTTCACACCTTTCTAAGCTCTCAAAATCCTAGGAAACCTTAGATTTGAGATTACCTAATTGCTAACTCCAATTAGCATCTAAGTAGCCTCCTAATCCACTCCTTTCCTATAAATAGAGCCCCCCTCCCCGTGGTTTAAGGGTTGAGAAATTTTCTTAAGAGAGAAAGAGCTCAAAGTGAGAAGTTCTTCCTCCCTTTTGTGCACTATTTTCATCCAAATTTCAGAATTCCAAAACCTCCTTTCAAGCTTGTTCTTGCATCCAAAACCCTTAGCCTAGGTGTGTGTGATCCCCTAGCCTCCATCCCCTACCTCTTAGCTTTAAGTCCTAAGTGGTTAGAACCAATTTCTCCACCATTCAAGCCTTCGAAAGCTCATCAAAGCAAGCCACGTAAGGCTCCTCTACGGTGCTACAAGGGCCCGAGGGCTCCGGCTCTCCCCTTTCTTCTCCTATCTCTTTCTAGCTCCCTCCATCCTCTCATTTGTGCCGTTACGCCGCCAATTTTTCGGTAGGAACGGAGGGGTACAAATAGGATTCTAAGCCCTTTTGGGTAAGAGGAAGCTATTTTCCTTGCTTCTACTTTATTTTATTGTTGGCCATTAGTAGAGACCGCGTTAAGCGGGTTGATCGGGTGCCTAACTCCTTTCCGATCAATAACCGAAGCCCCTACCCAAGAGCCTTTGGTGTGGACCGAATTCAGAGTCATATTTTTAGCACTTCGGTGCTCATAAAAATGAACTAGGTATCCCCGGACACCAAAAGCTTCGGGTGGCGACTCTATATTTTTTATCAGAGCGCATCGTCGCGACGGGACCGTCACGGATCCCACGGTTGCACAATATCCTCAGGTCTCCCATAAGACCTGAACCTAGGACTCCGACAAACCTACTACCATATCTCTGATATCAACTGTGACAGAGTCAGTTGGGTCTCTTATGTCCCGAAATTTTTTTTTGCCATATTTATGAACTTCAAGCTATTGCTCTGAGTCCCCATGAAACCTAAAACCTAAGCTTTGATACCAACTGTGATAGCCCAGATTTTTCCCAACCAAAATTTCTGAGATATATATATATTTTAAAAACCAAACTGAATGGGAAAACCTGAACTGCCAAATCGTAGAACAAAATCTGAATACATAAATTACTTGGTACTTTCACATATATTGCAGAAAATCAAAGCAGTTATAGCATATTTGACGTAACTAAGTCTTTCATTTCTATACAGACGCTTAACCGAAAGAATTAAAATAAACCACAGATGATGGCCAACCATCATCCAAAATAATGGTACAATAACAGGTATAAAGACTGAATATCAATTATGTACCAAGCTCAAACTATTGAAGACACTGTGCCCAATCCAATTGATCTTCTCCCTCCAGTAGGTAACTTAGATTCTCCTCAAGTCCAAGGTCCCGATCAAGAACTACACCTGTGACATATAGTCGGGGTGAGCTAACACTCTAAGCTCAGTAGAAGAATATCAATTGCAGTTACATCTTATCAATAACAGAGTTCAAAGCAAATGTAGATCATATATTTAATGACAAAATAGAAGCGATAACAGAGTAGATATTCGATAACAGAGATAAAAGCTCGTATTTCTTACTCACTATACTTAATTCACTAATTCAAACCCCAGATTTCAGTGTTCACTTCACTCACTCACCATGTTTACTTCATTCACTGTGTTCACTTCACTCACTCACTATGTTCACGTATGTATGCTATGCAAGGCGTATGGATAGTCATCATACTGGGCCACTATATATGCTATGCAATGCGTACGGATAGCCACCGTATCGGCCCACTATGTATGCTATGCACTATACACTGTGTACGGATAACCGCCATACCGGTCCACTTTCCTATGTCCACTCACTGTCTTATCGTTCAGAATATTTTCTCAGTGTTCACATCCACTTTCAAGTACGGGGTTCAAGGTTCGTACATAATCTAATGACACAACACTAAGTCCATCTCGTTTCCGTAGTTTAGAGTCCAATCATCCACTCCTTCACCTTTCACCTCATCCTAAAAAATTTATCAAGTACAGTTCAGGTCTATGGATAGCCTTCATCCTAAATAAAAGCTCTTTGCATATTCATTTTCAATATTATTTTAATTGTAATGAGAATGGGTCACAGTGCGATAGGCTTCACCAATCATGCTTTTCAAGGGACAGGGTCCGTAGTAACCTAAATGTACTTCGTGTGGAATCCCATACTACCATGGAGAAGTTGCATCCATACATGGAGAAGAGACCTCACTGTGACTTAGGCTGAAAAGTTGTCTTATCACATTACGCTTTCTTATCATACATGTTCATTCAAATTCAAAGTTCGTATGCAAGTTAGACAGAATGGATCATGAACAAAAATAGAACGAATTAAATTAAATAGAACGAACATATCAACAAATTGAATAAGATCAAAGCATAACTAAACTGAACGAATTGGATCAACAGTGGAAAAATAGAACAATCAGATCATATGTGAAAACAGGACGAAAAAAAACATATCAGAACGGAAACAAAGCATACATCAAAGAATCTATGAACCAAATTCATAAAATGTAATTTTTCATTGAGTTTTCCCTACCTCAGATTCAGAGTCGTTCAAAGCGAACCAATGGTCCTCACATACGGTCTCCCGCTCATAACCTAGATCACATTAACATCGTACTATGTGTCAATAGGGTCAAAAACAGAATAGCTCAAAGCTTCTCAGAGTTTTTCCAAAGAAAAATTGAAAATAGACAGAAACAGGGGAAATCGATCGATCGATTTCCAATTTCGATTGTTCGATTTCAATTTTGAATGTTCGATTTCAAATTCAAATGTTTCAATTTCCTCAGAAATGTCATTTGTCAGGCTGTGCTAAAATCAATTGATCGATTCCAAAATCGATCGTTCGATTTCAGATTCGAACGTTCGATTCCCAATTTGAATGTTCAATTTCATTAGAAATTTGGCACACCTCTATTCTGTCAAAATCGATCGGTTGATTCACAAATCAATCGTTCAATTTAGAATTCGAATGTTCGATTTCTTCAAATTCTTTTACCTTTCGGGTCTTCTCTACAAAATATAGCGGATTTGATTCCTACTCCACCCATACAATCATCTAAACTTATAACAATCAATATAAGGAACAAATCTATTATTTAGATTATTTAAAATCAACTTGATCGTATCTTTCACCGATCAAATCTGCGGTTTATTAGAAGTGTTGCCGAAGAGGGTTCCAGAGCGAAAATTTCGGATATCTATTGCAATTCCATAGCGATTGATCAAAGCGAGGCACAAGACGACATCGTTCACAATTACAGATCGATTTCAATCCTCCCAAAGCTTGGGATCAAGTATTTCGCAAAGTGTACGGAGATTGCGGCGCGATCACACGATTGAAATCCAAGGAAGTGGTTGGAAGCTTTCTCTTCTTTCTCTCTCTAGAAACCCAAGCCCTCCAAGTTTGCAAACGAGCAATGGCTTACTTGTGAAGGAACCCCTCTCCTCTCTCTTATAACCGAAAAATCTCAAAACAAATATCTTTGATATTTACCACAAATTCTATCCATTTGACTTAGAGTTTGGTTTCGGTGTTGAGCGGCACACCTCGAGTTGGTGCACAACTTTTTCACTAAATGTCCAAACTAACATTTTAACTTTATTTCTTTTCACAAAATTTCTCCCAAAATTATCTAATTATTTAATTAAAATTTAAAGTGACATCGGTTTCCGTGCCGGCCATGCACATGGGGTTAGTCAAGTTCGGGTTCAAATTTTTTGGGTCATTACACCAAGAGAGGGGTGGAGTCCCCGAGGTTTGAGGTTCTGTTCCTACTTCGGGATGCTCTGTTCACGCTACAGGCTGCTTTAACATGATGTCTGTACTTGACATTCCGATGCCATATTAGTGTACATGGGAGTGGAGTCTCTAAGAGAGGAGTGGAGTCCCCGAGGTTGAGGCCTTGTTCCCACTACGGGATGCTTTGTTCCTGCTACGGGATACTTGCACTAATGTTCTGAAATCCTGTGTTACTTTGCTCTACGATTCTGAATTTTGATGAAACTAGTCTTTTTGATATGTTTGTGTGTTGTTATGCTTGTTATCCGACATATTTGTTCCTTGATGCACATCATTCTGATATATGTTTTGTATGTGATTTGTTCTTTATTCAGCCAAGCAAATATCCTGTACATACTCAGTATCATGATATGTCATGTTTTGAATCATGCTTTTGAATTAAGTATCTAGTTTCTTATGTATTTTGTACAAAGAGAACTTTAAATTGTTTTCAATCTATGCATCAACACTTGTGAAGTAGAATGATAAATGTGATGTTGCAATGATATTCTCCCTACTGAGTTTGGACTGTAGCTCATCCCTTGACTATACATCACAGGTGCATGTGTAGGTCTGGAGGTGGATCCAAAGTTAGCAAAGGATCCAGACTACATCTCGGACAAGGAGGAAGAGCAGCCATCCGAGAAGTTCTTCCCTTGATTCGCTCCCTTAGATATTGGAAGTAGTGTGGACAACTTGTTTTGGATATCTGGTACAGTTTTGTTTTGACTAGACTCATGTATAGTTGTATAGATTTTGACCATTGTTTAAGTGACGGTCGGTCGTCACCGGTGGTTGTATAGTTTTTGGTTATTTTGGAAATGATGGAAATGTCATGTGTTTTTGCCACTTTGCTTCCGCATTTACTTAGACTTACCAAATGCTTGATGACTCGGTCTTCCAATTACTTATTCAGGGAAGACAGAGCTGCCACAAAGGTATCAAAGCATCCTGATACCAAAGAGAATTCTATAATCAGATTGTGTGTATACGATCTGACGACACAAGTTTTTGGGTAAGGAAAATTCGGGTAGTCACAGGTGGCATTAGAAAGTTCAGTGCTCAGTGTATTCATTGAGCATTGGATTCAATGACGGACGACTTTTCCCAGATATCTAAGAAGGGGAAAAGTCGGGTCATCACAATGAGTCATTAATATTTTACACATGGCATGCTTGTTCTTTAATATTTTACACATCTAATGGGAAGGCAATTTTCTAGACCAAACTTGCCAAAATGTTTTTCTCAATGCTCTCTAGAGGATTCAAGCCATCTTAATAAAGTATTTTTGTTTAAAGTTCTTTGAGCATGGTGTAGATAGATTCGCGAGAACATAGTGCTTTGACCATCTCCTACCCGATGGACATTATGGATCGACAATATCCAAACAAGTATTATGTACTATGCACCCTCAATGGTGCATGAGTCTATCCACTCATATGGAAAAAGGACTTGTTATTAGTCATAAAAATAAAAATATTCAACATTATTTAAGGATTTTTTTTGTGCCATCTATACCATACACATAGCATATAGATAATTCACATAAAAGGTCATAGTGTTGATTAGGGCTGTGCATTTTTTGAGCCGAACCGACCAAACCGGATCGAACCGCCGGTTTTGGTCCGATATGGACGAGTAATGGTTTGGGTTTGGTTTGGCAAAAAGAAAAACCAAAAAGTTCGGTTTGGTTTCGGTTCCGGGCCTTCCCAGCCGAAATTGACCAAACCGATTGTAAGTAAATTATATATATATATATATATAGTCAACTTGAATCAAGCAGACAATTGGGCCTCGAATTCTGGTCCAAAATTTGGGCCCAAATTTAGTATTTCACAACCTTACTTAAGGCTCGAATCTCACAAGATGTTGAATTAGGGAGTTGAGACTTAGGGTTCTAATTTCTAAAGGTTCAGTCAGTCTTCTCTCTCCCTCCCTCTCCCCTCTCTCTAGATGTTGAATTAGAGTTGACATTTGGGTATGCTCTGGTTGAGACCCACCGTATCTTAACCAAAAGCCCTCACCAGGTAAATTCTAGTTAAATAGTAAAGAGAGAGAGAGAGAGAGAGAGAAAGAGTCCATCATCATTTTTCTGTTGCTAAGGGTGAATAGATTATAAAAGTAAAACAACTCCGGAAAAAATTAAAATAGTAAAAGTGTAAAATTGGTTGAGAAATTGGGAAAATTTGATATGCAAGTAGAACTTATAAGAAAATCGAAACCGACTGAAGAAAACTTAAACCAAATCGAATCGGGTTGGTTTGGTTTGAACAGTTTGAAACCGATTAGAACCAGTTTGATTTGTGGTTTTGGTCCAAAACCGACCAAACCGAACCGAATACATCCCTAGTGTTGATTGTCAAACGCTAAAATATCACACTTAGGAATAAATTAAACTATACGATCAATGCACCATTTTAGTTAAATGTTGATGTTTTGATGGGTATGTAGATAATTAATTAGATGATTTTGTTAAATATATTAGTGGATATCACCAACATTTGAAATCTCAGCTTCAATACTAACACCAATATATATTGAAAATATTGACAATATTTATATATTGTTAATTTTTTATATTATAAAAGAAACAAAATTAAATTAAAAATTTTCCTTTTTAAGAAATAAAATATAATTATAGACTTTTATTTAGATAGAGTAATATTATAAATAGATTCTTAGATTTATGCTACTTATCAAAAAAGGTAAAAGACCTTCAAACAACTTGGACACGACTTCTAAGATTTATTTTATTTATACCTAAAATATATTATATAATATTCTAAAATAATAGACTTCTTAAAAACTATAATACATATCCAACAAATGGATTCCAAGATATCTATTTCGACCTAAAGTTTATGTAAAAATTTCTTGCGAATCAATTTTAAGTTTCTAGTGATTCTACAAAATTAATAGACTTTTTGAAAATTTACACGATTTTATAGAAGAAAGGTGCTTTCAAAAAATAAACTATTAACACCTAAAATATAAGATTTTTATAGGATATTTGGTTTATCTACATATACGCTTTAGACAGAAACATCAAAGTATATAAAACATAATAAATAAAAGTTTTCATAAAATTAATATTATATACAATAAAAATCTAAAAAACATCAGCCAATAAATTTAATATCTTAAATATTTCGGTGGTAAATGAACGGTATATTCATATGATTATATATTGCGTTGAGCATGGCCAATAGTAGTATATTTCGGCTAGTTTTCAACGAATTCAATATATTATATCTATTAAAATACTCATTATCAATTATATCTATTAAAATTGATCACTCATTGTGTGACAGCCCGATTTCCCCCCTACACGAATACCTGGGAAAATCGGACCATCTGATAAAGAATTTTTGATACCTACTGTGGCGACTTGAAATTTTCCACAAGGATGATAAGAAATCTCGTGTCGTCGGATCGTACTTCACAATCCATTTAGAGTATAGTATCGAAAAATCAAAGCAGATATATCATATATGGCATAAATAAGATTCTATTTCTATACATCGAACATGAACATAGAACTAAAAATAAAACCACCGGTAACGGCCGTCCGTCACCTAAACAGTGGTATATAAAATCATGTGTACAAAAGGTTACTCACTATACTGTAGCAAGTCTATTAAGAAAAATACGCTTTAGGCGGAAGATATTCTTCTTCCTTTGGTATGAAATCAGGGTTCGCCTCTAAACCACATCCTGATCAGTATCTACACCTGTGATGTATAGTCGGGGTGAGCTAATCATCTAAACTCAGTAGGAGAAGACCAATATTAATTACATTTTATCCAATCAGATACATACATTTAGTGACGGAAGCATAAATACAAGGAATAAAAAAAATATATTTTCAAGTCAAATTGAAATTTACAATCTTACATTCAAATTCAAAGTTCAGTGTTCACACTAAAATTTAAATTCTAATTCAAGTTTGGATTCGGAGTTCAAATTACTATTCAAGTCTAATTTTCAAAGTTTAGATTCGACGTCCACATTGATATTCAAAGTTCTGATTCAGTGTTCAGTGTTCAGAGTTCGAGTTCATATTTCAGTGTTCATTGCTCGAGTTCATATTTTAGTGTTCATAATTCAGAGTTCAGTGTTTCAAAGTTCATATTCATATTCCACCGTGCCAGTACAAGTACGGATCCACCGCCTTATCGGTACAAGTATACGTATATCCCACCGTGTCGGCTCAAATACACAGATATCCTGCCGTGTTGGTACAAGTACATGGATATTGTTAGAGTGTTTGCCTTGCCTCAAATGAGGGTCTAAAATCATCAATAAACCTAGGCAGACATACTTGCACAGACCTGCAAGTAGTCAAGATCTGTTGTAGCAAGCTTTAAAAGAATGGTGAGTAAGGGAATGTCCACAGGGAGGTTGGTTAGAAATATGATAAATCTCCAGATCTGTGTCAGATCTGGCACCCTAACTATTGCTAAGTTAGCTAAAAGACAGGGGAGAGGTTTAAACTGGATTGTCACTTAAACTAAGCTGAAATTAAACATAAACTAAATTGGATCGAGTTTAGGAGCTTAGATCTTGCAGGGGAAGAGAGTAAAAAGCAGAAAATGGAGAAGAGTAGCTTGGAGGTTGGTTTTCACTGAAATTGGATTCGATTAATCATGCTACAGAGGGTCAGAGCACACAATTCCCTCAACTGGCTATAAGCACAGCTGCAGGGTATAAATTCCACTCCAAATCACAGGATCCACCTGATCTTAAGGCTATGATTTATCCACTTTAATGGTCACAGACCATCCTATAGACTTTATTGAATCCATGGATTGCAGCAGATGAATCCAATTGGAGCCTGAGCTTAGATTCATCTTAAGGTTATGATCTGTCCACTTTAATGGTCACAGGCCATCTTAGGGATCTCCTTCAAAGCCAGAGCATCAATTAGAACAATTTAAACCACTACAGATGCTGCAATTCCCAATTCACAGACTCAAAGAATCACAGGAGCATCAGATCCAGGGAGATCAGATGGTATCTAAGAGGTCTACCAGTTAAGTGGGTGAGCTAATATACAGACTCCTCTACACAGATCCGATCGATCACCAAATGGAACCAAAGGAACTTTAAATCTAATTAAAGCATTAAAAATAATATTATCATTGCAAACAAGGTCACTCTACAATGGAAATACTCTCAGATCTGTAGTCTGTGCAGCTAGGAACCTACAATAGCACTCTTAACCTTACCTAATTACAGATCTAACTTCGCTCCTCGCTACTCCAAGGAATTTAGCCAACCATGGTTGGGCTAAAGGAGGGAAATGGAATTTCTCTGCAAGCTCTAATCTCCATAATTTGGCTCAAATCTCGATCCCCCTCCATTGCAATTGGGGGTCTCTATATATAACTTTCTCCTATTTTTCCTGCCAAAAATCCCTTCTAGAAGATCATCAGAGTTTGTTAGAGTTCTGTTAAAGCATGTGGGTCGGTTAAGGCTTCCTAGGGCATCTTCTGGAACCGTCGTGTTGGTCACTAAGTGCCTCGAGTTGCGTATAGCAGGTCACTGAATCTCAATGTGTGCACAGCTGAATTTCTGAGAAGGTTTGCACACGATTTCGACAAGTTTAGGAAGCTTTCGACAGGTTGGAATAGAGCATTTTGGTCCTTTCACTAGGTTCTCAGATCCCTTCGATAGGTTCCATCTGCCCTTGGCTTGGAGTATTCGACAGGTTGGAGAATCATTTCGATAGGTTATGTTCCAGCGTCTTCATCTCGATAGGTTCAGGAAACCATTCGATAGGTTCCTTTGACGCTCAGGTAGGCATTCAATAGGATGGTTTCTTCATTCCTTTCAGCTGCCTGATAGGTTCTTGGATCCTATCGAACTGATCTATCCGCACGAATTCATCTTTCTTCTGCCTTCAGATCCTATCGTAAACTTTTTCGACTGCACGAATTCTTCCTTTCCTTGCTTTCAGCTCCTATCGAAGTCTTCAGGTGACCAATCGATAGGACGTTTTCGACCTGTTCTCACTTCCTTCGCCTTGCCCTGCTGTAGCCACGCGCTCCAAGGGTCTAATGATGTGCTACCCTCTGGTGTGCTGTTGCTAGGGTTGTCCTGTGCTGAGAGATAGCCCCTTTTTTGGGCATTCTTGAGTGGTTTTTTACATTAGTATCTTCTTTTATTGCTGTCTATAAAATGCACTTGACAAAAGCTTAGTGTGCTCACAGGTCTATCAATGGTCAGGTTATAGGGTGAAAAGTGGAAATTTTCACCACTTAACAGATATGCCACCGTGTTGGGTCAAATACACGGATGACCCATTGTAACGGTTCAAATTTTAGAGTTCATATTCGATGTTTGTGTTCGAAGTTCATATTCATAGTTTGTAGTTCGTAGTTCATTTTCTAAGTTCAGAGTTTGTTTTCAATGTTCAATGTTCGATGATTTCAAGATCAAGGGTTCTAGATTCAGAGTTCAATACAGTTCGGTGATTCTAAGATGTACGATATTCAACATGCATAAGATAAATCAATAACTCAATGTATTCAATATTCAATAAACATGTTTCAATGATACAGACTTCAAAGATTCATACTTCATTGATTCAGCATTCAAAGATTAAATGCGTTCGAAGGTTCCTCAATAGTCAAATTAGTTAAATCAAATCAAATTTCAAATGCTTCATGTCAGTCAAAAATAAGTTTCAAATCAAATTCCATTCATCATAATTTTGTTCTATCTATCACGAAAATCTATGAATCAGTCAAAATTGTACTTAAGCATTGAGTTCTCCTACCTTGATTCCTAACGTTGCAAGAAGGTATGAGACGAACCTTTTCGACGATGACTGATTCCTTTTTCTATATCAGACATATACGATAATGGTTTAAAGATTTACTCTAATTACTAACAACTTCTATGTATTTAAATATTTTCTCAAAACTGAAGCGGAATGGACAAGTTCGTGTTAATCTTGGATCATGCAGAATTTGTTCCAACTTCCCCCTTAATTTTGACTCTTAAAACATTTGACTCATGAAATTGTTAATTCACACAAGTTATAGAACTTGTTGTCGTCTTTCCAACGCCGAGAGAATGCACCAATCCAAGTTCAGAGTAAAAAGTTATGGCCAAAATACAAAGACAGTATTCAGGACTTTGTTCAAAACCGGCCAATTGATTTTCCAAGGCAGAGAAATCTGATCGATTGGTTTCTCCAGAATTTCACATTTCTCTGTTCTATTAAATCCGCTTGATCGGTTTAAACCGATCCATCAGTTTTGACAGATTCAGAGCCCTTCGGGTTTTCTTCTTCCACACTCGATTCCTTTCCCAAACTTCAAAAATAGCTCGTTCTAACACCATACACTTGTTAATCTAAATCTAGGAAGACAATCTCATATGATAATGCTATGATGCCCACCTTTCTCGGTCGTTCAAGTGGTTTGCAATGATCTTTGCTAAGGATTTCAGAGTAATTCTTGTGGCGTTTCTTGGCGATCAAGACCAAACGAAACTCGACACTAACCAATAATGAACTCCTTCTTCCTAAGTCGCACTTGCAATACTCATGTCGATCAGTTCACAATCGTTTGAAGCTACGCTCCCATCAACTCATCGATCTAAACAATGTCGGCACTTGATTCCCCCCACGGTTGAAATCAACGAGAGCGATCGGAGTCAATGGCGATCCTCATGAAGAAGATAACACCCTCTTTGCGAAGAAGACGAAGTTGGAGGAGGGATCTAGATATTGAACGTTCAAAAGAGGGTTTGAGGAGAGCTATCTACTCTCTTCTCCTTCAAAGCAAAACAAAGCAAATATCTATATATTTTGTTTTCATTTGACTTTATCCTCTTAACTTATGATAGCCAATCTGGTGTTAAGCCGGTATGTCGTGGCTCGGTGCATGGGTTCTTATCAATGCCAAAACGAGGTCTAGCTTCACCTAAAATTAAATCTTTCACCACTGATGTTTTTACGAAGCTTATTTATATCCACTTTTAACTTATAGGCCAAATTCGGTGTTAAGCCGGCACACCGTGAGTCGGTGCACGGACTTCTTATCAATTTGCAAAAATTAAGATCTAACTTCACATTTCGCACCCAAAATGCATGCTTATAAATAAATTATTTAAAAATTCAAGGTGGAATTTCGTGCCTTGCCGAACACGTACACAAAATCGGGCGTGTTTGAGTTTGGAATTTTCTTCGGGATGTTACATCACGACGCACATGTAGAGGAGGGAAAGACCAATTTACCGCGCCACGTGTATGGAAGAAAATCATAGGGTTATTTTATTAAGCACGTGCAGTTAGTTGGGTATTAAGATTTCGAAAATTTTGGATTGTTACACATTATTAGAAGTGGACAAATGTCAACTTTTGATATATTATCTCTATGTAGCGATTTCATTGTTCCAATAGAGACTCGGTCTCGCTTTTACTTGATGCTAATTTTTTGATAAAGCAAATCAATTCCCTTTTGATGATCAATTCCCGTTTAATTGATGTTAAATGTTTAAAACAAAGGAATTAAAAAGTGTCGTTTAAAACAAAGGAGTTCAAATGCACGACACTTGGAGAGAGAGAGAGCTATGGACTCTAATTGGTTAATATTTGAATAAATTAATTCAAAGTTACAAGCATTCCAATAGGTGAAGTCATCTTAAGAATCAATTGATATAACACATGCTACTATGGATTGCCTTTTGAATATATATGTTGAGATTAAAAGAGTGACTAATTTTCTAGTTGGACTTGGTTGCATCAAGGTTTTTCTTTCCGTCCTTATTTCTTCTTTATATTGGTTCTGAAAAATTGATGGTTCATATAGAAAATGAGCTTCCAATGGTGTATGTTGTTTATTGATTATGAAATGCTAATTTTCTCCGAGATGTTCGATTTTTCAGGTAGCAATTCTTGGGTGCTATCTAGTGTATTACTCGGACCCTCCGAGGCATTAGACTAACTTTTCATAATACAAAACAATTAAAAAAAATAAAATATAAATTAAAATTATGGGAAAACTTAAGAGTACTATAGGGTTTTAACCAAGTTATCAAAATCGGTATCGAACTTGGGTATCGGTTTGCCGAGGACCTATACGACTCGGTTGATACCGATATGTATTGGCCTATTTTTTATTTAAAAAAAAAAAATCTACATCTGGGCCCAAACCGAGACATATCGGCCGATACTCGATACATATCGGTTTGCCGAGAAACCGACACGTATCGCCGATACGTATTGGTATCGGCCGATTTTTGATACCTTGATTTTGACAATTACCAAGACAAAATTGAACATATGGATGTTAGGATTCGAAATCCTACACCTCTATAAGAGCATAAAATTTTATGAGATGACCCTCATTTCAACCTTAGGTACGAGTCATACATACTGTTAGTAATGTTACTGAAGTTAGTTAGAGTGTGGGTGTATCTATTAATATAGGATGTGCATGTAACCTCTCACTTAATATAAATATTAATGCTAGTGAGAACATTGAACTCACTAAGCCTTTTCCTCTCTTTCTTTCTCTCTCTCTCTCTCTAAACTTAAACCCTAAACCACCTACATAACACCCACAATCTTTTTGGTATCAAAGCATGTTCATCAGAAGGTTGACCCATCACCCACTTCATCTATGATGACGTTAGCATGCCATGCTGACGTCAGCAAAGTCAATCTGGTCGACCATATTTTGACCCTAACTCTAGTCCATTCTGATCGGTTTTTTTATTCTGGGGATTCTGTTCTTCTAGAGCACAACGAGATGGCGTGATCTTTTAGGGTTCGAAGGGATCTTTGTATCCCATTTTTTTGGCAGTTTCACGATTTTCTTTTTGCTTCTTGTGTTCATCAAATCTGCAACAAGATAGCTTGGAAATGAATCGATTCTTTATTAGGGACTGTTTGGGAGTGATTTCGTCTCGTTTGGATCACATTTGAATTTTTTCCTTTTACATCCTGATTTTATCCTTTTTTTCTCAACAGAAAATACTGTTT
Organism: Chloranthus sessilifolius; assembly: GCA_021018995.1. Lineage (NCBI taxonomy): Eukaryota > Viridiplantae > Streptophyta > Magnoliopsida > Chloranthales > Chloranthaceae > Chloranthus > Chloranthus sessilifolius. Next base: position 145,835,930 of record CM037584.1, on the reverse strand, counting down.
TGTTTATGTTTCGACATTAGTCAAGCATCAAGTATTGTTTTTCAATGGACTTATAGCAACCAGTGCTATCTACTAAAGATACCATAGCAGATTTCATATATTGTTGATTCTCTTATTGATTAGGGATTATTTTTCTTGTTTAAAAAAAGAAGGCAATATTCTCTTCCCTTGGGGTTATTTGTAAATTACAATGACCGAAGGGTATAAAAATATGAGTGGAGAGTATTTACCCCCCACCATCACCTCTCTAAAATTGAATTCTATAAATCTTTTGAAATGGAAAAAGGCCACCACCCTTTATATTCAGGGTCGTATAAAATGAGTTTGTTGACAGGGGCTACCCCTAGGCCTAGCACTAGTGCTAGTGAGGCCAAAAAGTGGGACGTCGATAATGCCATCACTCTTAGATGGTTACTAAATTCTATGGACCCCTCCATATACATAACCTTCATGTTCTATGATTATGCAGCCAAGCTATGGGCCAAGCTGGCTGACACGTTTGCTCCTTCTGATCATATACACGCATATATCAACTCAAGCAGATAATCTTTGAGTGTAAGCAGGGAGATGCCTCTATGGGGGAGTATTATAGTATACTTCAAAGTATGAGAGAGGAGCTCAGTCATTATGAGCCTTTATTTGAGTTTGAAGAGGAGGTGGGATCCAAGTTGGCAAACCGACTTGAAAGAGACCAGATCTATAAGTTTCTTGGTGGTTTATGATCTGACTACGAGCAAACACGCACTCAGATACTCACTACGAGACCTCTTCCTTCGTTGAGCACAATCTATGGGATGTTATTTACTGAGGAGTAGCGTCGTCTTATTATGTTTACCAGTGCTTTGATCACCTCTGCTCCACCTGAGCTGGCCACTTTTACGTCAGATACTCGTTCCCTTGGAAGCAGAGGTTGGTGGAGTGATAGAGGTGGTAGGCATGATCGAGGTGATCGTGGTGTTTGAGGAGGTCGCTCTACTCTCACATGCTTGCATTGTGGCCTTACGGGACATGACCATGATCATTGTTATCGTCTTCATGATTATCCAGAGGGTTATCAACCTAGATATGCATCTTCTGGTTATACTGCAATTGTTGACTCTCCTGAGGCTACTTTTGCTAGTGATCCAGTGAGCTCCCCTAAATTGCAAATGACAGAGTTATTTCGCGCCTATGAGCACCGTGCCTCACAGCCTCCTCTTATGGAGCATACAGGGATCTCGACATCTGCTTCTGAGGCACCAGGTACTTCTGATTCATCTACCTTCACTGCGACCACTACTTCTTGTTCTCCCAATTGGGTCATTGACGCAGGGGCTACTGATCACATGATAGGTTAGTCTCAAGGGTACTCTCTTTATTATCCTTCTACTTCTCCAGCTTAGGTTCGCATTGCTGATGATTCCTACACTCCCATCCTGAGAGTTGGCACCATTCCCATATTTTCTTCCCTATCTGTAATAACCCAAATTTTCGTGACACGTGCAGGTCACGTGTGATTTACACGATGTAGGAGTGTATGTGGGGAACAAGTGAACCACATCTATTTTTGTATACTACTAGGTGTAGGTGTCTTGTATGTGAGCCTTGTGAAGGAAAAACATCTAACACGTGTGTGTGTGTGAAACACACTAGTTCTCACTAGATAGGAGAAAAAGGGGAGGAGTCTCCCATACAGGTCCTATTGAGTTTAGATAGAGAGAGAGTAAAACAAAGAGAATGAAGAGAAGGTTTTGTAAAAGAAGATTAGAGGAAGAAGTCTTCTTGTGATTAAGAGACAAGATCCACTTTATGGATCTTAAATACATAGGAGGAGGAGCGTGTGGTGAAGAAATTTGAAAGGATCTTGTGGATTTGAGTTAGTGGATGATCTAGAAAGGGGTTGGAAGAGGGGTTGTTGAAACCCTCTTCATTTGTGTTGACAAATCCAGATGACATCTAATGACTTAAGGTATGTTTTAAGGTTTATATACGCTTTAAATAGAGTATTAATAATGTAGTTAAATTCTATGGGTTTTTAATAGGGTATTAAATGAGGTAGAAGATGAGTTCTCGAAAAAGATTAAGCAATAACTGTGGTCGCTCCTCGCGCGAGCGGTTAAAATAGCTCGCTCGTGCGAGGAAGGATAAATTATATAGATTAAAATGTTCTGGACTTGCTCAAGTGAGGCCCTTTGTGAAAGGGAAGCTCGCGCTAGCGAGGGCTCGCGTGACCTACAGGTGCCTCGATTGTTATCGCTCGAGCGAGGTCAAGTGCCTTGTTTATAACTGCTCGAGTGAATGTATATATTTTATATAACCAAAATATGTTCTGTGCTCGCTCAAGCGAGGACATTTTGTAAAAGGGGGCTCACGCGAGCGAGGGTTCGGGTGACTTTCAGATGCCTCAATTATCATCACTCGCGCGATGATTAGTGCTCACTCGAGTGATGATTAGTGCTTGCTCACACAAGGAACAATGCTCGCTCGCAAGAGCTATTACATAGGTTTTTATACTATTTTAGCTGCTCTTGGGAGCTATGGTCCTCAAAGATTCTTATAGTTTTTTCCAAGAGTTTTTTTACACATGCAATATAGGTTGGCATGTAATCGTTGTATTGGATCATCTGAGAGACGATGAGGCGTTTTAGATTATCAGAACTGCTGTGAGGTAGGGAGCACCTTGAATATATACTTTGATTTCAAGAGCATGTATATAGTGATATAGAAATGAAATGAATCATATCATCTCTATGTGTGTGTGTGTGTGATACACCAATGAAATGAATATGCTTAATCATATAATCTTTTCAGTATGTGTGTGTGTGTGACACCAAGTAAGCATATGAAAATGAGACATCCCCAGGGGATGAGAAAGTGATAAAGGCATCAGTGTGATGCGAGTAATTTAGACATCCCAAGGATGTAAGAGAGATTGTAAAGTAAGATTGAACAAAGACTGATAAGGCCTAATTGATATAAAGTAGCATATTTACACGGTGAATAACTATATGTAAAGCACCTGATATTTTTGTTCTTTAAAGTTTGAACAGAATATTCCACCGATGTGGTGGGATACCCACGACTGACTCGGTAGAATATCTGTGACCGGTACGGCGGCCAATCCGTACACCGGTACGGCGGTCTATCCATACACAGTAGCACATCCTAGGGATGTTTAGATGACATTAGACCCCATCGCCTTTGAGAAAGGGACCTGGATAGTATTCAAGTAATATATTCATAACAACTGCCTATCTAGACGATGATGGAGGGTATTCCATCGGGGCTCGATGCTATATTGCTCGGGGATTACTTTAGTTGAGGATTTAAGTTTCTTTAGGCCTTTTTAGTGTAGTTCATGAACAGTTGATAATAAATGTAACATGTAAACCACTAGTAAACTTCAATGCATATGTAACTCTTTAAACTATTTTTCCACTTAGTTCATAGATACATCATGCTATCATATCATGAAATATATCTGAGGATTTAACTTATATGTTCATTGTATTGTTCCCTATTAAGCTAGGATGTAGCTCACCCTTTAGACTATACGTCGCAGGTCCCTTGCTTGCAGCTGCTGAGATTTCGAGAGATGCGGATCCGGGTGATTCAGATTACATGCCCGGGGACGAGTTAGAGCCTCCCCCCGAGGACTTCTTTTAAGAGACTCTGCTGAGCACTTTGATAGAGTGAGTTTTGAGAGCTTATTGTGCGGCTTGGTATGTCAAGCCTTACGTTTTGGGAAATGTAATTAAATTAATATAATTCTTTTGGCGAACCATCTGAGGTGATCTGTTCATCACTGATGGTTCGGATCGGTTCTCTGTTCATGTGTTGGCATGAAAGCAGAACTATCTTTTGAGGTTATACCTAGATTAGCATATTAGTTTCCGCATTATTCAGTTAATTGTTTTATCATGTCTAGTTATTGCTTGCTTTACCAATGTTTCGTATAGATGAATGGAGCACGGTCTTGAGGATCATGCCGATGGCACAGGTTTTGGGGTCCAAAATCTAGGCAGTCACAGTTGGTATCAAAGCATTTCTTTTAAAAATTTTGACAATCATTATTTTGTCAGAGCATAGGGACTTCTGCTAATGAAACTTTGGTTTCACGTGTAGACCGTTATCTCTTCTAGAGGAAGTGGCCGACCCAGGAGCGGTCATTGTAGAAGCTTGCGTAGTCAAGATGATTATCTTAGATATAAATCGAGTGCCTATAGGAGATAGAGGGGCTTCCGACAGTGGTGGCCAAGGGAGCCAAGATCAGGCAGAGAATCAGGATCGAGATTGTCAGGATCGAGATCAGAGGGAACAAGAGAGAGTCAGAGAAAGAAATGAAGATAGAGAGGAGCGTCAGAGGATGATGCACACTATGGAAACCATGGCGACTGCCATGGCACAACAGGCAGCATCATTGGCAGCTCATACTGCCCATGAGCAACATCAGCCGTCGATACCTCCAGTGGCTATGACACTGCCAGTGTCTTCTACGTTTGCTGAGTTTAGGAGGATGAGACCTCCTAGCTTTTCGAGGCAGGCAGAGCCCAGGGCAGCTGAGAACTGGCTGAGTGAAATGGAGAAAGTATTTAGTGTGCTCACATGCATAGAGGACTAGAGCATCCGTTGGACAACCTACATGTTAGATGGGGAGGCTGGGCCTTGGTAGAAGTCCGTTTCACGGACTAGGGCTCAGGAGACCCCAGATTTGCCCTGGATGTGGGATGAATTTGTTGGAGAGTTCAACAAACAGTATTTCCCAGAAGTGGTGAGAAATCAAATGGAGATACAGTTCTTGTAACTCGTGCAAGGGAAGATGACTGTTAGAGAGTATGGAGTGGAATTCATGTGACTAGCTCGTTTTGCTCCCGATTATGTGATTACGGAGGTGATGAGAGCAAAAAGGTATCAACAAGGCTTGAGACCGGAAGTTAGAGGAGGAGTAGCAACGTTTCAACTGAAGACCTATGGAGAGGTCATGAGTAAAGCGTTGGTTGTCGAAGAAGAAAATAATAATTGATACCGTCAGAGGGAACAATAAGGAAGGGGAAATGTAGACTAAGGCAAAACTGGGAACTATAAGCCGGTGAACAAAAAACTGAGATTCGTAGCATCTAGTCAGAGACCACCGTTCCAAGGAGGTTATGGAAGACTGGCACAGCAGAGTAACCAGCAGAGATTTTCATTGCTCGCGTCGGGGAGACTGATACGATATGAGAGCCCTGCTATCACTACCAGAGCTACAATTACACAGAGTTTCTTACGAGCTGCATCTTTCACACTGCAGGAGACTTGTGCGAAGTGTAGCAAGTCTCACAAGATGGCAGACTGTAGGCTAGGTACTCAGAGGTATTTTAAATGTGGCAAGGTGGGCCACTTGATCAAAGATTGCCCTGAGGAATACAAGGAAAAGATGGCTCCAGCTTCTATGCTACGACCTATACAATCGAGGAAGCCGATCGTCCAAGGGAGAGCCTATGCAGTCATAGCTCAAGAGGCCCAAAATACAAACGATGTGATCCAAGGTGAGAACTTCTTTTAAATAAAGAATTTTAACTCTTGAAAAATTTTTAGATAGAGAAGGTGCATCCATATAGAAAATAGAAAAGAACCTGTATGTAATAATTTTGGTATGATGGTATACATTATATATATGTGTGTGTGTGACTAAGTACGTTACAAAATTATGAGAAAGGATGCGATGCGACATATGAAGCTCGAGTGTTGATAGACCTGGGGTCTACCCACTCATTTACTACCCCTCGCTTCACAAAGAAGATGAAAGTCAACCCAGGGGAGTTAGACTTTGTGTTAACTGTGACTGTTCCGACTGAGAAAACGGTTGATACCGAAAAGGTTTGCAAATTCGTGATTATCAGAATCATAGATAGAGACGTCTTTGAACTACTGGCAAATTTAATTATGTTAGACATGTAAGGATTCAACATGATCCTTGGCATGGATTGGTTGTCGACTCATTGTGAAACCGTGGATTGCAAGAATAAGGTCATCATTTTTAGACCTAACACAAGGAGATCGTTTCGATTTCGAGGAGAGAGATCGATGTATATGCCACTTATCTCTGCAGTCAAAGCCGAGCGCTTGATCAGAAAAGGTTGTAGTAGATACTTGGCATTCTTGAAGGAGGATAAGGAAGAGAAGAATATTATTTTGGAGATAGCAGTTGTGCGAGACTTCGCTGATGTGTTTCCGGAAGAATTACCCAGATTACCTCCAGATAGAGAAGTTGAGTTCGCCATCGACTTAGCACCAGGAACGGAGCCTGTTTCTAAAGCACCATATAGAATGGCACCTGCTGAGTTGAAGGAGTTGAAAGAGCAGTTACAAGAGCTCATGGACAAAGGGTTTGCTAGACCGAGCGTGTCTCCATGGGGGGCACCGATCTTATTTGTAAAGAAGAAAGATGAGTCAATGCATTTGTGCATTGACTATCGACAATTAAACAAACTCACTATAAAGAATAGGTATCCTTTGCCTAGGATAGATGACTTATTTGACCAACTGCAAGGACCAAGGTATTTCTCCAAGATCGATTTGAGATATGGATACCATCAATTGAGAGTCAAGGTGTTGATGACTTCTGGTGTGCTTACATTATTGGTTGGTGGTGAAAGTTATTTAAAAATCAAAGACAGAGTAAAACAGGGGGTGCATCCAGCACAACTCAGAAGTCCTAGACCTGCAAGATACAGGGTCCTTTGTAGCAAGTTTTGATAAGTAAGAGTTTGTCCCACAGGGAAAGGTGATCTAGAGCTCCAAGGGAGCCATCTCTAGTAGTCCCTCCAGATCTGTCTACAGATCTGGCAGTCCTAGAAGGAGGGGAGTTTAAGGTCACTTATTCTAAGTATTTTAATATCTAAACTACAGAAAGGGTTAAGAGGATGGATGGAGTGTGGAAAATAAGTATAAAAAGGGTGAGAAGTACGTTATTGAGCTAAGGTCAGAGAAGTTTTATAACTCAGATTTAGATCTGATGTGATAGAAATCCTGTCCAGAGGCTACATTATCACCATTGAAGAGGAAGGATCCAACCCATCACTCTGCCATGATTCCACCCTTAAGGCTATAACCTGTCCACTTAAATGGTCACAGATTATCCCATAGGGGAGACACTATCCAGGGATGGGTCAAAACATAACAAGTAAATCATTGCAGGCACTATTTCATCCAGGCTACCAACTCAAGAATCCATAGAGAACCTCAACCTCTAAAGTTCTATATGTGGGGCTAAGGCTGTAGGACCATGATAGCCCAGACACATAGAACCAGCAAGAGATTGAGTACAACCTTCGATCTAGCTATCCATTGCTTGAGCAAGGCTACAATGGTCCAGTCATCAGCCTATAATCTCTATAACTAGATCAGATCCAACATCTGATGGCAGATCTATACAAATATAGGGGAGTCTGCCTCTGTAAAATCTCTCACCAGGCTTCTACAAGCTCAGGTGTAAAGAAGAAGGATCCATCTTAGATTGGTGGATTAGAATCACCTTAAGACTATAATCTGTCCACTTAAATGGTCACAGACTATCCCAGAGGTTATCCACCTCACGGAGCCCAAAACAAAACAAGAATATCGTTGCTGCCACCATGCTCACAAGGCTACCAGCTCAAGCTCCCATGGGGATTTCAGATTTAGTGGGTCCTGTGGTGGGGCTAAGGCGGTAGGACCATGATAGCCCAGACACACAGGTCACTTGGATCTGAATGGCCCTTAGAATCAGTCCTCCATTGCTTTGAAATACAGCCAAAGCAATGGCGGATCACAAGGCAGCAGCCTTGCACAGAGCATCTCACACATAAACACCAATCCCACAAAGTACAGATCCTATTACAGAACTTCCATTGATCTAATTCAAAAACACATACAAAGGCATAGCCAGCAAGTGCTAGACTATGGAGAGAAGGAAAGAAAAAGAAAATTACTTACTGCTAAAAAGAAAGAGAAAAGAAAAAATGATCTGAGATGGGTTCCCAGATACCTAAACCTAAGCTAGGTATGGGTTGATATAGTAGTGGGGTGGCGGCGCATTAGGGTTAGGAAACCCTAATTTTAATGATGCCACGTGGCCTAATAATGATCCTTGGATGCCTCAGGGTGCGTGCACAGATATTTGAGCATTGGAGTGCGTGCCCTAATCATTGGAAATACCCAAAAGGTCCTCTGCTGAAGTGATGGAAGTTTAAGGGTTAGAGCTTAGCTAGGTAGCTGTAGTTTCCCAGACTTGTCGCGTGGTAGCTCTTTGCTCTTCACTAGGATGATTTGACACTGAAGCTTCAGGCGTCGCGAGGTTGCCTTGGTTTGCTCTTCAGGCAGTCGCGCGGTAGAGAATTGTGCTCTCGCTGGATTTGGCTTTGTGAGGTTGAATAGAAAACACAGTCTCAAGTGTCGCGGGGTTGAAATTCAAGCAGTCGCGAGGTCGCTCGGTCTTCGTTGGGCTGATCTTCGCGAGAGTGAATTTGAGCAGCGCGAGAACTTCGCGAGCACTTCTCTTTACTAGACTTCACGAGTTACCTCACGAGGCTCTACTGAGTTCTGAACTGCACGAGGTTCTATGTCTCACTTGATCTTCGCGAGGTTGGCTTTGCCTTCACCAGGATGTTTTCTTTCTTGAATGGCGCGAGAACTGCGCGAGGTGTTCTTCTGATGCTCTCTCTCCTCAGCCGTTCTGAGCGAACTGTGCGAGATTGAGAGAGGTCTGCTTTGAACTACGTGAACTTGTGCGATGTGTTCTACTCTTGAGCTTCACGAGAGCTGCGCGAGTTTGAGTTTCTGAAGCTCTTCAGTCACTCATCTGCGCGAGAGGTTGCTATAAAGTCTTGGGAATCTCAGTTGAACTGTGCGAGGCATATTTCTCCTGAATCCTCTAAAGCTTGGGTCAGCTGCGTGAGGCTCATTTTAGGCCTAGATTCAGAGTTCATTCTTCTGAGGGATATCTGGTGCCGAAGCAGGCTCCTTAACAGGATTCTTGGCCTTATTTCACTACTGATTATTACCTACACAAAACACTTAACAAGAACTTATTAGGTGGCTAAGGGTCTAATCAAAGGTTAAGTTAAGGAGTGAAAAGTGGTACTTTTCAGGTCTGAACACACCCCCAAACCTAATCTTTGCTAGTCCCTTAGCAAAGCTACATTAAATCTACTCTAAAAATTAAATGCCACTTTCGTAGGAAGCACGGATACATTTAGCATATGTACCAAGCCTTTTAAACCCCTAGGTGATCCCTAGTGGAGGAGTGAAGTCTCCTGAGGGTTTTCAGTGAAGACACCCACAAACTTCTCAAATGAAACAGTTAACAAAAGTGCAATATCATCCAATGAGCAGTTAAGGAATCAGATTTAGTCTACTCTTGAATCAGTACACATAAAAGAAATTTAATTCATTGGTTGCACAGTAACTTAAACAACATAAACTCTCATGATTGCACAACATTTCCAAATAGTTTGCAATCACAGAAAACTGCATAAGTGTGTGTCAGCACTGAGCTTATCCTTATGTCAAAAAATTAGGTTAAGGTCATACATAATGCATTCAAGTTCAGACCCAAAAGAAAACTTTGCAGGGCATACTCTCATAAAGGTTTATTGAGGGGTTCATTTTTTCACAGGCTCAAGAGCAGTTACATCCCCCAAATGGGTTTGTAAGCATGAGCATAGGCAGAGTTCTTAAGTGCTGACATCATTGGCAGTTCCTCACCATAGATTGGATAATTCCTTATCTTCACGTGACAGCTCACTCATCTTTGGATCACAAGGGCTTTTAACTGGGTTGTAATGTGGCATATGAGATAGGGTTAAAAAGAATGGAAGGTTGAAAAGGGGTTCCAATTTGAGAAATCAGTAGGTCACAGAGGTGGTTCATGACTTCACCTTCCATAATTCAACTCCCTTCATCTTCTTTGAGATTTTCTGATTTGAAGTGATCAGTTTCTCTTCTTGATTTTGATTTTTCCAATGAAAGTTCCTCTTGACTTCTCCCTTATTCCTCTTCATTATTATTTTTGGTTCTTTTTACTGGAGTTTCCTTCTTTTTATTTTGTTTTTGCTTTTCAGAAATGCCACCATGTTCTCAGTTACCATACTGCTAGATTTTTGAGATCCTTCTTCTCCATTCACCTAATGTTGACCATAGGTAGTCCATCTTCAACTCTTTCTCCTTTACCTTCTGAATTCTTAGAGTGAGGGTAGGTTGAATCAGGTTCATAGGTTCAGATTCAAGTACTCAGGTGTATTTTGAAGAAATTTAGGATTTAAAGCTCAAAGGGGGGTATGGACAAGGGCAGTTGCTTTAGGATTGGTCTTTTTAGGCTCAAACTGTCCAAGAGAAGGCCTTGATCCTTTCCTAGGTCTCATGAGTCTTGTCGGTTGTTTCAACTTGGAGTTACCTAACTTGGATCAACATTCCTTAGAACTAAAAGAAATGCCTTAGTTACTCCTCAAAGAATAGAAAAATTTTGTAGGCCCAATTCTCACTGGTTATGGTCATCCTTTGAACTTTCAAGTATGTCCTCACCTTTTTCTCTCTCTAATGATTCACTAAGTGCTGATACAAGTAGGTTTCTTTGGTGATATTATCATGGAAATGCGGAATATTAGAAGTTTATAATGTCCAAGGTTTGCATAAATTTTAAACTTCTTAATTTCATGATTCTTAAGTGAACAGAGGTCCATTTCCATATTGCTCAGATGAGTATGCTGCACTTACGTTAGCTATTCCATTGGCAGGGTCTGCCTGACATGCCCCCAAACCTATGAGGAGCAGTGTCCTCACTGGTTCAAAGTGAATGTGCAGCAGAACTAATGAGGCTAAAAGAAAAGGAAAGAACAGGGAACAAAACACACACAGGCAAAGCAAGATAGTAAAGACAGGAGAAAAGTCTATGAAAAATTAGAAATGTACAAAAATAGTTGTAAAAGAAACAGAGAAATTCCTAGGTACAATCTAGTTAGAATCTATCTCAAAACTTGTCCCATCCCATCTTCTTTGCATGCTCTTGCAGGAGAGCCTCTTCTTCTTTCTTCTTTCATTCCCTCTCTGCCTTTCTTTGCTCGGGAGTTTTGGGTATGGTTGGAGCCCGGACCCTTATTTTTCTCTTCTTGGGTTCAGGAGGGATCTCTGAAGATTTAGCAGTGGTTGGCTCAGGGGGTTTGGTGGGAGATTTTCCTTTGGGCCCTTCCCTTTGGAGGCTTGCCCTTGCTGAGGCAGAGGGGGAATAAGAGGTGATTGGGTTGGTGCTGGCTCAGGAGGGGCAACGGGGGATTTAGCTTGGGCTTGCACCTGAGACAGGAGAGGACTTTTCCCTTTTTCTGGTTTAGGGGGAGCCACAGGAGAAGGATCTGGTACTTTGGCTATAGGAATGGCAGGGCTCTTCCCTTTCACGGGCTGGCTTAGTGGCGGTGCCTCCTCAGACTGGGCAGATGTTTCTTTTCCAATTTTCAAAGAGCGACTTGGGGGAGTAGTCCTCTTTGCAGCAACTTTCCTTCACTAAGGATAGGATTGTGCAGCAGGGCCGGATGAAGGAGCAACAACAGTAGGTTGGGCACTGGGATCCGTAGGTGGTGCAGCATCAGATTCTGAGTCAGAAGGAAAGAGCTCAGTAGGGTCCAATCCAAGGGCAGCAGTAGCATGTCTACATTCTTCTTTGGAAAGTAGGCGCCCATGGGGATCATCCTGAGTAGAAGCTCTGGTGACCTTTGGAGGTGGGGATGGAGGGGCCAACCTTTTGCCTTTTTTGGCTACAGTGGCTCTTTTAGAAGTGGGCTTTTTCTTGAAAGGGGTACATTTTCTTTTGAGAGCAGGAGAGGGAAGAGGGGGGGGGGGCACTGAGGGAGGAGCATGAACTACAGTAGGGATTGCAGCAGGAGTAACAGGTTGTGTAGGTACTGCAGAAGAAACTGCAGTAGGCATTTGAGGAGGAACAGGAGGAGCTACCGGAGTGGGGGCTGTGGGAGTTGGGGGAACAGATTGTGTAGGGGTTGGGGTAGGGGTAGGGGTAGTGGAAGAGGATGGGCCTGGTTGTGTGGAAGAAGATGGGGCCTCAGGGGGAGCGGTGGCGATGGGGGTGGCTTTGTACGTTGGAGCAAAGAGGGAAGGCAACTCTCTCCAAGATTTCAATTTTCTTGTTAGCCCACAGAGATTGGTATCGCAAGCTCCTTCTTGAGTCAGTGATCTCTGAGCATTGTTCAATTCTTTCTCTAATAGCTGTTGTGCTTTTCACCCTCTCTGCATTGGCCTTTTCAATCTCGTGGTTATTACATGTCGTTCTGCGGCCTTGTTCGCATTTTTGATGTCTCCAAAATTGCCTCCCACCCTTTGGAAATATCTCTCAGCTGCTCGTGGTGAGCAAGCTTCAAGTCACTAAGTTTCTGCAGCAAGGGGTATTCGAGGGCTTGGCGGAGTTGGGCCATGCCATTGAGAACATCCCTCTTGATATAGGGATTGTCCCTCATGGCATGGAGGAGGGTGAAGTAGGGAGGGGTGTAGTAGGAGTGTCTGGGCAAGATTGGTAGAAATGGAGTGGAAGGAGGAGATGGTGATGGATCCTGGGGGAGAAAAGTGGGGGTTGTAGAAATGGTTGGGGTGGTCTGGGTTGAATGGTCAGTGAATTGAGGAGGGGGTGATAGAAGAGGGGAATGGAAGGTATGGGTGGAAAGTGAAATGAAGGAAGGAAGGCGTGGATGTGGATGGTTGAGGTAAGGAAAGAAGGGGATGGTGAAGGGTTGAAATGGAAGGGGTGCCAATAGGGGGTGGAATGGGAAAGGTGGATGGGAATGGAATGGGGTCAGTTTGGGTAGAAGTGTTGGTAAATTGAGGGGAGGTAGTATTAGAGGGGTAGGATAGGTAGAGAGGGAAAGGAGTGGGTGCATGGGCGTCATGGAGGAGGAAGGGTGGAGGTAAGTCAATGTGGGTGGGGCCTGTTGGAACTGGGGAGTCAGAGGTGGAAGGGGGTTGGGTCAATGGGGTGGTAGGAGGTTGTGTTGGGATTGGTGGGTTTGTCAATGTTTGAAGGGTGGATTGTATGGTGGTTATGTCAGTTTGCATTTGGGCTTGGGTCTGTGTGGTGTTGGATAGTTGGGTTTGGATGTCATGTATGAGGGAAAGGATATGAGTAAGGGTATCTGAGGTTGGTTGAGGTGGAGTATGAGGATAAGAAGGAACAGGTTGGAAAGGGGAAGTGGGGGCATGATGGAAAGTGGTAGGGGGGGAAGGTGAAGGGTCTGGCGAATGATGTGGTGAAGGGAGAGGGGACTCAGGGAGAGGGATGTCATGGGTGGGCAAGGTATCAAGCAAGGGGGTCATGAAGGCTTGATACCATGAAGTGGTGGCCAGGTTAAAGTCCAGGTCATGGAGAGGTGGGACTAAGGGTTGGTCAATAAGGGGTGTGTCTGTGGGAAGGACAGGGGAGGTGGAAGTGGGTAAAGATGAGGTAGGGGTAGTGTGAGAAGTTTTCTTTTTAAGGTAGGTTCTCAAGGGAGGGCTATCAGGGTGTGGATCAGATGATATGGGAGAGACTGGGGCTATGTATTGAGGTATGGTGGGTGAAGGTGGAGTGTTGTCCTGGGGTTCAATACTTTCTTCCCAGGTACGGATAATAGTGGGAGGTGGTGGATGGAGGGATTGCTGCAGAAGCAGAGGTGACAAAAGTTTGCGTCACCTTCTTTAGGGTAGGGGTTTTAGCCTACTTTTTGGGGGCAGTGGTGGCCTTTGCCACAGCAGCTCCCTCTCCCTGCTCGGAGACATTCTGAGCTTCAGCCTTCTTCTTCTTCTTCTGGGGATCCATTAGACTTCTGCTAATCCCCCATTGTCTTTTGGCAAAAGTGGTGGGAGTGAGGTCAGCAGATAACTCCCCCACTGGTATCTTGTACCCTCCCCTCAGAAGTAGTCTGGTGATGAGTCTTCCATAGGGGAGAGTGTGGACCTTCTGTTGCAGCCCAAGCTTCACCATCATGTCTTTCATGGCTTCAAAAATCAACCATGCAGCATTAAATCCGTGGCCCAGAGAGAAAGAGTAGAGAGCATCAACAATTGGTGTCCTCCTTTCTTGCTGATGGCCGGAGTAGTAGATATTCTTCCTTAGCACTTGATCGATGAACAGTAGCTTGGGATCCAAATCCCTTCTTCTGATGGAGTCCCCTGTGGCCTTCAAGCCTCCGGTAATGGCTTGGGCAATGGTATCGAGAGAGGCACTCACAGGGGCACCATATCCGCAGTTGGGATAAAAAATGGTCGGGATGCCCATGACTTCAACAATTAACTCTGGGGTAAGCAACATCTCAAAATTATCAACTAACACAAGGAGGCCTGACTGCCCCTGTGTGTCTGGTCTGACCCTAAGGTGTTGGTAAAAGAGTTGCACTAATCTAGGATAGGCTAGTGCAGGAATCATTTGCATCAAGGGGAACAAACCAGCCTTGCGCAAGAACTCAATGGCAGGTGCTGACAACAGCTCTGATTCAAAGAAAGAGATATCAAAAATGGCTTCAGGCTCTAAGGGAATGGAAATGAGGAGCTCAGAGGGTGTAGAATAATCAGGTGTTTGTGCAGCCACCTCAGGAACCACCTCCTTCCGTTTGTGCTGTGTCGTAGAGGACTTGGCTTTCTTAGGGGCAGGCTCCACAGTGGCCTTGTCCCTGGCTCTCTTCACAGGTGCGCTTTTAGGAGCCCTCACAACTCTCCTTGGTGAGTGTGTAGTTGAAATTTTGAGATGTTGCTTAGCCCAGAGTTAATTGCTGAAGTCATGGGCATCCCGGCCATTTTTGATCCCAACTGCCGATATGGTGCCCCTGTGAGTGCCTCTCTCGATACCATTGCCCAAGCCATTACCGGAGGCTTGAAGGCCACAGGGGACACCATCAGAAGAAGGGATTTGGATCCCAAGCTGCTGTTCATCGATCAAGTGCTAAGGAAGAATATCTACTGCTCCGGCAACAACGCCAAAAACTTGTTGATGACTTCTGGTGTGCTTACATTATTGGTTGGTGGTGAAAGTTATTTAAAAATAAAAGACAGAGTAAAATAGGGGGTGAATCCAGCACAACTTAGAAGTCCTAGACCTGCAAGATACAGGGTCCTTTGTAGCAAGTTTTGATAAGTAAGAGTTTGTCCCACAGGGAAAGGTGATCTAGAGCTCCAAGGGAGCCATCTCTAGTAGTCCCTCCAGATCTGTCTACAGATCTGGCAGTCCTAGAAGGAGGGGAGTTTAAGGTCACTTATTCTAAGTATTTTAATATCTAAACTACAGAAAGGGTTAAGAGCATGGATGGAGTGTGGAAAATAAGTATAAAAAGGGTGAGAAGTACATTATTAAGCCAAGGTCAGAGAAGTTTTCTAACTCAGATTCAGATCTGATGTTATAGAAATCCTGTCCAGAGGCTACATTATCACCACTGAGGAGAAAGGATCCAACCCATCACTCTGCCATGATTCCACCCTTAAGGCTATAACATGTCCACTTAAATGGTCCAAGATTATCCCATAGGGGAGCCACTATCCAGGGATGGGTCAAAACATAACAAGTAAATCATTGCAGACACTATTTCATCCAGGCTACCAGCTCAAGAATCCATAGGAAACCTCAACCTCTAAAGTTCTATATGTGGAGCTAAGGCTGTAGGACCATGATAGCCCAGACACATAGAACCAGCAAGAGATTGAGTACAACCTTCGATCTAGCTGTCCATTTCTTGAGTGAGGCTACAATGGTCCAGTCACTAGCCTACAATCTCTATAACTAGATCAGATCCAACATCTGATGGCAGATCTATACAAATATAGGGGAGTCTGCCTCTGTAAAATCTCTCACCAGGCTTCTACAAGCTTAGGTGTAAAGAAGAAGGATCCATCTTGGATCAGTGGATTAGAATCACCTTAAGGCTATAATTTGTCCACTTAAATGGTCACAGACTATCCCAGAGGTTATCCTCCTCACGGAGCCCAAAACAAAACAAGAATATCGCTGCTACCACCATGCTCACAACGCTACCAGCTCAAGCTCCCATGGGGATTTCAGATCTAGTGGGTCCTATGGTGGGGCCAAGGCTATAGGACCATGATAGCCCAGACACACAGGTCACTTAGATCTGAATGGCCCTTAGAATTAGTCCTCCATTGCTTTGAAACATAGCCAAAGTAATGGCGGATCACAAAGCAGCAGCCTTGCACAAAGCATCTCACACATAAATACCAATCCCACAAAGTACAGATCCTATTACAGAACTTCCATTGATCTAAATCAAAAACACATACAAAGGCATAGCCAGCAAGTGCTGGACTATGGAGAGAAGGAAAGAAAAAGAAAATTACTTACTGCTAAAAAGAAAGAGAAGAGAAAAAATGATCTGAGATGGGTTTCTAGATACCTAAACCTAAGCTAGGTATGGGTTTATCTAGCAGTGGGGTGGCGGCGCATTAGGGTTAGGAAACCCTAATTTTAATAATGCCACTTGGCCTAATAATGATCCTTGGATGCCTCGGGGTGCGTGCACAGAGATTTGACCATGGGAGTGCATGCCCTAATCGCTGGAAATACCCAGAAGGTCCTCTGCTGAAGAGATGGAAGTTTAGGGGTCAGAGCTTCGCTAGGTAGCTATAGTTTCCCAGACTTGTCGCGTGGTAGCTCTTTGCTCTTCGCTAGGATGATTTGACATTGAAGCTTCAGCCATCACGAGGTTGCCTTGGTTTGCTCTTCAGGCAGTCGCGCGGTAGAGAATTGTGCTCTCGCTGGATTGGGCTTCACGAGGTAAGTGTCGGGGTTGAAATTTAAGCGATCAAGGTCGCTTTCACTTGGGCTGATCTTCGCGAGAGTGAATTTGAGCAGCGCGAGAACTTCGCGAGCACTTCTCTTTACTGGACTTCGCGAGTTACCTCGCGAGGCTCTACTGAGTTCTGAACTGCACGAGGTTCTATGTCTCACTTGATCTTCGCGGGGTTGGCTTTGCCTTCACCAGGATGTTTTCTTTTCTTGAATGGCGTAAGAACTGCGTGAGGCATTCTTCTTCTGATGCTCTCTCTCCTCAGCCATTCTGAGTGAACTGCATGAGATTGAGAGAGGTCTGCTTTGAACTGCGTGACACTGCGCGATGTGTTCTACTCTTGTGCTTTGCGAGAGCTGCGTGAGTTTGAGTTTCTGAAGATCTTCAGTCACTCATCTGTGCGAGAGGTTGCTGTAAAGTCTTAGGAAGCTCAGTTGAACTGCGCGAGGCATATTTCTCCTGAATCCTCTAAAGCTTAGGTCAGCTGCGCGAGGCTCATTTCAGGTCTAGATTCAGAGTTCATTCTTCTGAGGGATATCTGGTGCCAAAGCAGGCTCCTTAACAGGATTCCTGGCCTTATTTCACTGCTAATTATTACCTATACAAAACACTTAACAAGAACTTATTAGGTGGCTAAGGGTCTAATCAAAGGTTAAGTTAAGGGGTGAAAAGTGGTACTTTTCAGGTCTTAACACAAGGCAGTGGACATCCAGAAGACTGCTTTCAGGACATGGTACAGACATTATGAATTCTTAGTGATGCCATTTGGGTTGACAAACGCATTGGTGTCATTCATGGATTTGATGAATTGGGTGTTTAAACCACACTTGGACTCTTGCGTCGTCGTGTTTGTCGACGACATTTTAATATACTCCAAGTCAAAAGCGAAACACGAAGAACACTTGAGGATTGCTCCACAAACCTTGTGTGAACACCAACTGTACGCCAAGCTCAGCAAGTGCGAGTTTTGATTTAAAGAAGTTAGCTTTTTGGGACATGTCGTCTCAAAGAATGGTGTCACAGTTGACCTGGCTAAGATAGAAGCAGTGGTCAATTGAGAGCAACCAAAGACCGTGACTGATGTCCGTAGTTTCCTCGGACTAGCTGGCTATTATTGGCATTTCGTTGAGGGTTTTTCAAAGATATCGGGACCACTCACGAGACTTACACGGGAGGATGCAAGGTTCGAATGGAGTGAGACATGCGAGAAGAGTTTTCAAGAACTCAAGAAGAGACTCACTTCAGCTCCAGTACTAGCGATTCCGTCAGGTAGTGGAGGCTTCACAGTCTACAGTGATGCTTCGTATAATGGTTTGGGTTGCGTACTCAACCAACACAGAAAGGTGATAGCTTACAGGTCGAGACAGTTGAAAGAACATGAGAAAAATTATCCGACACATGATCTGAAACTAGCAGCGGACATATTTGTGCTGAAGATTTGGCGACATTACTTGTACGGTGAGACTTTTGAGATTTTCACCGACCATAAGAGCCTCAGATATCTGTTTACACAGAAAGAACTGAATATGAGGTAGCGCAGATGGATGGAGTTCCTCAAGGACTATGATTGTTCCATACAGTACCATCCAGGCAAGGCTAATGTAGTAGCCGATGCCTTGAGTCTGAAGGGTTCAACTCAGTTGGCTAGTTTGATTTTGGGTATGCACAGATAGAAGTTGTTTGAAGATCTGGCACTATATGATGCGAACATTGAGTCGTAAGCCACAAGAGCCTTTTTGGCAAACGTTTCAGTGAGACCACTGATATTCGAGCATATCCACAAGCTACAGATGAAAGATCTGGCTTTAACTAAGATTCGTCAAGATGTGATTGAAGGCATCAAACTAGAGTTCTCAGTGAAAGAAGATGGATCCTTATTATTCAAGGGTCGTCTCTGCATTTCGGACAATGCCGATCTACGACAAACAATCCTTGATGAAGCACACAAGTTGAACTATGCGATCCACCTAGGTAGCACAAAAATGTATCAAGATTTGAAAAAGAATTACTGGTGGAGAGGTTTAAAACAAGACGTGGCAGAGTACGTGTCACGATGTTTGATGTGCCAGCAAGTGAAGATCGATCATAGACACCTTGCGGGGTTATTACAGCCTCTACCTATACCAAAATGGAAGTGGGAATCGATATCTATGGACTTCATCGTTGGGCTACCGCGTACTGCAAAGAGGTACAATGCCAGTTGGGTAGTGGTCGATTGATTGACCAAGTCAGCGCACTTCTTGCCTTACAACACGATGTACATGGCGGGAAGACTTGCAGACATGTATATGAAGGAGATCGTCCGTTTACACGGGATCCCAAGCAGTATTGTTTCTGATAGTGACCCATTATATACATCAAAGTTTTAGAAGAAATTTCATGAAGGAATGGGAACGCGATTGGATTTTAGTTCCGCATTTCATCCACAAATCGATGGGCAAACAGAGCGGGTCAATCAGATCATCGAGGACATGCTTAGGGCGTGTATGTTAGAATTGCAAGGATCATGGGATCAACACCTATCGTTGATTGAGTTTGCATATAACAATAATTTTCAGACGAGCATCAGCATGGCATCGTATGAAGCTCTTTATGGATGGCAATGTAGATCGCCTATCAATTAGGAAAAAATCGGTGAGAAATTTGTTTTAGAACTTGAGATACTTGAGGATAATGCCACCCATGTTTGTATGATAAGGGCCAAACTCAAAGCGGCTCAGAACAGGCAGAAAAGCTACGCCGACATCAAGCAGACTAGTGTAGACTATAAGGTGGGTGAACATGTATTCGTGAAAGTGTCGCCTATGAAGGGGGTGACGAGATTTGGAAAAAGAGGGAAGTTAAGTCCCCGCTATCTTGAACCATTCGAAGTTCTGGGTCGAGTAGTGGAAGTTGCTTACCGCATTGAATTACCACCGCTGTTCAATCGGGTGCATAATGTGTTTCACGTATCTATGCTCAGGAAGTATATAAATGGCCCTGATCATGTTTTGGGCAGTCAACCTTTGGAAATGCATGAAGACATGAGCATGATCGAGGAACCGACAGAGATTTTAGTTTGAAAGGAATAAGTATTGCGGACAAAAGTGATCCCATTAGTACTAGTTCGATGGAAAAATCATTCGGCAGAAGAAGCAACATGGGAGCATGAGACGGATGTCAGGGAACAATATCCTAGTTTGTTTGAGAACGCTAGTTGACGCCTAATAAACATTGTAAGATATGTGTGATGTTTGGCATGTGAATGTATGATTTCTGTTTTTGAATGAACGGGAGAAAACTTTATTTGATTTTGACCATAGTTCATTTTTAATCTCGATAGATTGATCACTCTATGAGTGATTTCCAATGGCGTTGAGGGAGGTGTTAGAAGTTGAAGAAATACCGGGAGAAATACAGGATTAAAACAACCATAAAAACATTTATGGGCTCGCTCGAGCGACGACTTACGCTCGTTCGCGAGAGCCATGTGAAAAGCAAGTGCCAAAAACATTCTGGACTCCCTCGAGCGAGGACTTATTACCGCTCGAGCGAGGGGGAGTATAAAATGGGCGGCCAACACCATTCTGCCCATTTCTTCACACGAGAGGAGGGTTTTGGGTGCAAGGGTTTTGGGAGTTCTCATGTTGACGACTCTCCTACGTGCGATTCAAGTCGGATTCGAAGGATCCGATCCGTTAAAACTACTTCAAAAGGTGACTTCTACCCTAAACCCACCTCATTTAGTTAATTTTGCTCTTTAGAGATCTAATGGCTTCCACAAGCCCTAACCCTCAACCTAGGAAGAAGGTCACGATTTGATCGCCACCTTCGCGCATCAAGGCCCCACAGCCACCACAACCACCACCTCAAGCCGATCAATCGATCCTATTGGATGATTAGTGGGGGACCAAAGTCTTTGAAACCGAGTGGGGAATCCACCCCACTTGCTTTCGAGGTCTTACGTCCACCAAGTGGACTAATGACTTTCTTATGCAAAATCGTATGCGGTCCTTGTTGACGCCATTTGGGAACCGTTATTATCCACGGCTTGTCAAGCTATTTGATCAAACTCTAAAGACCACTACCGACGAAGACGTTCTTGTCGCTGAAATAGATGGAAGGACATTTGAGTTTGGCGAGGCCGACATTTCGCTCGCCATGAATTGCCCTCACACATACACCCGAGAACCCAATTCACAACCACCTTTTGCCCAAGAGGCACCTTTTCAGACAATAGCTGTCGACATTACTGGCGGCACCACCGCATCGGGACAATTTATCACACGGTCCCAGTTGTCGCCACATATGTGGCCTCTTGATATCATTTTTAAAAAGAACTTGCACTCGACGGGCCATGACGAAGAACGTCGTGACATGTTTTTGAGTGCACTGCACTCTGCCTTGCACAACCGATGGTTTAATGCACATAGGGTAGTTCTCAAGGGCATTTTACATGCTTTTAGGCACAACGCGAAGGGTGCTATTCCACCACCCATCAATCGCCTACCGTACGCCCGTCTCATTTCTCGCCTTTTTGGTCTACGCAACCGGAAAGATGGCTTCCAAATACGAGAGGATGAGCCTATCCTTGTTGATAACATACTCCCATACCTAGGCCAAGACCTAAATAGGAACTTGAAAAGCCTCCAAAATAGTCTAACCAGGAAGCGGGATCGTCAGATTGCCCGACAGGCGGCCCAACCACCACCGGCTGGACCGACTACTCCTTCGACTTTGTCTCCCCAGCCTTTCCCTACCACCGATAGCAACATGATGTGGGAGATCCTCCTGCAAGGGCAGGAGATCCGGCTACATCAGCTGTTCCAGGAGTCGCTCCTCATCGACCTCATGGGCCATGTGTTTCCACAGACGTAACGGGAGCGCATTGATACTATGCGAGGTGCTATCTTTGGGGCATGTAGCTTGGGCCCTGCTACCAGGACCACTACAGCTAGTGCCACTACCGCCAGGGAGGTTGGTGACGAGGATGACGATGATGACGAGGAGGATGACGACGGTGATGATGATGATGATGATAACGAGGAGTATGAGCAGGGTGACGATTAGATCGCCACCTTTCATTTAAAATTCTTTTTGGAAAGGAACAATGTCATATTTTACATATTTTGATGTGAATATTTTTTTTGTGTTGTTTGATGGGGATTGGAAATTTTAAACTGTCATGACATGATTGTCACAAATTTTGTTACTAAACATGATGATGCATCTATGTATATTTTATGCAGGTACTAAACTGCCATTTTAGTCCTAATGTGAGTAATTGTATAAGGAATGTGTGGTTGTGTGTAGGTTTATGCCGGTACTCGAAAAAATATATATATATATATAATACTAATACCCAAATGTGTGGTTATGAGTAGTTGGAATCATAGTCGTATATATGTTTTGCCTCTAGTTTCTATGTATATGTTTTGCCTTCATGCAGGTGAAGTGGGGCTCATAGTCGTGTGTGGTTGCTGAACTATGTGTTGTCCATTTTCGAAGACAAAAATTTTATAAGTTGGGGTGAATGTGATAACCCAAATTTTCGTGACACGTGTAGGTCACGTGTGATTTACACGATGTAGGAGTGTATGTGGGGAACAAGTGAACCACACCTACTTTGTATACTACTAGGTGTCTTGTATGTGAGCCTTGTGAAGGAAAAACATCTAACACGTGTGTGTGTGTGAAATATACTAATTCTCACTAGATAAGAGAAAAAGGAGAGGAGTCTCCCATACGGGTCCTATTGAGTTTAGATAGAGAGAGAGTAAAAAAAGAAGGAAGAGAGGGTTTTGTAAAAGAAGATTAGAGGAAGAAGTTTTCTTGTGATTAAGTGACAAGATCCACTTTACGGATCTTAAATACATAGGATGAGGAGCGTGTGGTGAAGAAATTTGAAAGGATCTTGTGGATTTGGGTTAGTGGATGATCTAGAAAGGGGTTGAAAGAGGGGTTGTTGAAACCCTCTTCATTTGTGTTGATCTTGGATCAAATCCAGATGAGATCTAATGACTTGAGGTATGTTTTAAGGTCTATATGGGCTTTAAATAGAGTATTAATAGTTTAGTTAAATTCTATGGGTTTTTAATAGGGTATTAAATGAGGTAAAAGATGCGTTCTCGAAAAAGATCGAGCAATAACTGTGGTCGCTCCTCGCGCAAGCGGTTAAAATAGCTGGCTCGTGCAAAGAAGGACAAATTATATAGATTAAAATGTTCTGGACTCGCTCGAGCGAGGCCCTTTGTGAAAGGGAAGCTCGCTCGAGCGAGGGCTCGCGTGGCCTACAGGTGCCTCGATTGTTATCGCTCGAGCGAGGTCAAGTGCCTCATTTATAACCACTCGAGCGAGTGAATGAATATATTTTATATAACCAAATTATATTCTGTGCTTGCTCAAGTGAGGACATATTGTAAAAGGAGGCTCGCGCGAGCGAGGGCTTGCGTGACTTTCAGATGCCTCAATTATCATCGCTCGCGCAATGATTAGTGCTCGCTCGCGTGAGGTATTACATAGGTTTTTATACTATTTTAGCTGCTCTTAGGAGCTATGGTCCTCAAAGATTCTTATAGGTTTTTCTAAGAGTGTTTTGACACATGCAATATAGGTTGGCGTGTAATCGTTGCATTGGATCATCTGAGAGATGATGATGCATTTCAGATTATCGGAATTGCTGTGAGGTAGGGAATACCTTGAACATGTACTTTGATTTCAAGAGCATGTATGTAGTGATATAGAAATGAAATGAATCATATCATCTCCATGTGTGTGTGTGTGATACACCAATGAAATGAATATGTTTAATCGTATAATCTTTTCAGTATATGTGTGTGTGACACCAAGTAAGCATATGAAAATGAGACATCGCCAGGGGATGAGAAAGTGATAAAGGCATCAGTGTGATGCGAGTAATTTAGACATTCCTAGGATGTAAGAGAGATTGTAAAGTAAGATTGAACAAAGACTGATAAGGCCTAATTGATATAAAGTAGCATATTTATATAGTGAATAACTATATGTAAAGCACCTGATGTTTTTATTATTTAAGATTTGAACCAATACCCACATACTGCAATTGACTGCACGTCTATCCGTACATAGTAGCACATCCCAGGGATTTTGAGATGAGATTAGACCCCGTCACCTTTGAGAAATAGACCTGGGTAGTATTCAAGTAATATATTCATAACAACTATCTATCTAGACGATGATGGAGGGTATTCCATCGGGGCTCGATGCTATATTGCTCGGGGATTACTTAAGTTGAGAATTTAAGTTTCTTTAGGCCTATTCAATGTAGTTCATGAATAGTTGATAATAAATATAACATGTATACCACCAGTAAACTTTAATGCATATGTAACCCTTTAAGCTATTTTTCCACTTAGTTCATAGATACATCATGCTATCATATCATGAAATATATGTGAGGATTTGACTTATATGTTAATTGTGTTGTTCCTTATTGAGCTAGGATGTAGCTCACCCTTTAGACTATACGTCACAGGTCCCTTGCTTGCAGCTGCTGAGGTTTTGGGAGACATGGATCCGAGTGATTCGGATTACATGCCCGGGTACGAGTTAGAGCCTCCCCCCGAGGACTTCTTCTAGGAGACTCTACTGAGCACTTTGATAGAGTGAGTTTTAAGAGCTTATTATGCGGCTTGGTATGTCAAACCTTACTTTTTGGAAAATATAATTAAATTAATATAATTCTTTTGGCGAACCATCTGAGGTGATCTGTTCATCATCGATGGTTCGAATCGGTTCTCTGTTCATGCATTGGCATGAAAGCAGAACTGTCTTTTGAGGTTATACCTAGATTAGCATATTAGTTTCTGCATTGTTCAGTTAATTGTTTTATCATGTCTAGTTATTGCTTGTCGTACCAATGTTCCGTACAGATGAATGGGGCACGGTCTTGTGGATCGTGCCGATGGCACGGTTTTTGAGGTGTCAAAATCAAGGCTGTCACACTGTTACTTTCTCATGTTTTACATATTTTTCATTTCTTTACTAATCTTCTTTCTGTTAGTAGCATTGCAAAGAAGCTAAATTATTGCGTTATTTTTTAGTCTGATTATTGTGTGTTTCAAGAGCTTACTACGAAGAGGATTATTGGTAGAGGCATTGAGAGGGGCAAACTTTACTACATGCATGCTGACTTCAGTACCCCTACAACTGCTGTTACATATGGACCCACTTCTTTTCTTACTTCTATTTTTTCTTTTCCTGTTAGTGTTAGTTTAAATGCTTTATCTTTGTGGCATGCCAAACTTGGACATGTTGGGTTTCAAACTCTATGCACTTTAATTTCCAGTTTTAAATCTATTTGCACTTCTATTAAATGTCAGTGTGATGTTTATGAGCTTTCAAAATATATTAGAAATCCTTATCCATCTCACATGCATAAATCTGACACTCCTTTTCATATCGTGCACTCTGATGTGTGGGGCCCATCCCTAATTACCTTTGTTGATGGTTTTCAGTATGTTGTCATTTTTATTGATTATTGCACTAGATCAACTTGGTTATATTCGTTAAAAAATAAAAATGAAGTTTTTTCTAAGTTTTAAGAATTTCATTTTTTAATCAAGACTCATATAGGGCTTCTGTAAAAATTCTATGGTCTGATAGTGGAGGAGAGTATACGTCTCAATCCTTTGATCACTATTTGACAGTGCATGACATTATTTGTGACAGCCCGGATTCTTGAACCCGAAAATCCGTGCTGTCGATCACCAATAAGGTGATCCCCGAATCACTGAACACTTGGTACGTCCACACAAGGCATAAGAAATACTAATATCTCTAATTATGCAAATAGAGTCATCATATATACATGAAAAAAGATATTTCAATTCGACAAAATAATAAAATGACGATTCTGTCCTTATGTGAACCATAAGCTTGACAGAACCGAAACAAACCACTAGTGATGAACAATCATCACCAAACAGTGGTTCAAAATAACTATTTACATATCATTATAAACAAAATAAAAAGGCTGGACGTACCAAGCCTTATACAAAATCTCAAAAATATCTCCCAAAGTCCCCTAAGGGAAACAATCCTCTGGCAGAAGATCTGATTCCTCTTCTGGTATGTAATCGAGATCTTCTTCTCAGCCATAATCCTCCTATATCTTCGTCTGTACCTGTGACATATAGTCAAAGGGTGAGCTAAGATTGAAGCTCAATAGGGGAAATATCACTAACATGCATAACATATTTCAAAGCATAGATCTCATGACTGAATTTAAAGCACATTTCATGAATTAAACTTTTAAATGATTGAAATTGAAATAATTAAATTTGAAATACACCCACACATGATTTGTCTCTTAGTTCTCAAGTTGCTTACTTAATTCATTTTTGTTCACTTTTCATGCTTCAAAATGACTTAATACTTTAACTTAAATAATCTCCCAAGCGTATATAGCATTGAGCATCACATTAATACCGGTGGAAATCCCTACGCCACTGTCGTTCAATGAACAATTTACATGATTGCCAAGCCCCTGAGCTAAATTAACATGGTTACTTGAGCCACATTACCAAGCCCCTGAGCTAAGTTAACAGGGTCACATATGCTTCACATTGATCGTTGGCCGGTCCACATGTATGGATATCGAGCCGTACCGGATACATGATGGGGATGCATTTCACAGAAACCTTAAAATCATTGTGCAATTCTATCTTTTAGTTATTCACCGTGTAGTTAATCAATGTGATTAATTATAGCTAGGTTCTGAGTTTCACATGCTTGCTCATCACATTCACACACGTTCATCATCTTCACACTTGCTTACTTATGACAATCACACATACTTGCTTAACATACTTATTTAGTTCACGCTCATTGCTTATCATGTTCACAATCTTATCACATACACACGCACACACATGCTTAATCACATTCACTTTATCTATATAATTCATATCGAAAGTCATGTTATTGAATTTCCCCTACCTCTTACGAAGTTCACACTAAGACACGTAAAACGGAGTGAGAATCCTTAGGCAATAGTCCACATCAAATCTATATTTTAAGGTATTCAAAGATCATTAACTAATGCCTAAAAGATCACACACACCAAAGATTTGGAGAGTTCTTGAAGAAAAATCTAAAATTGCCTTAACTTGCTCAATCGCGCGCGTGAGCTCCAAGGTCGCTCGAGAGAGTCATATGGCACCTCACAGTCGCGCGAGCTTGCTTGAGCGATTGTGGCTTTCTTTCTTTTCTTTCGCTCACAACCTGAGACAGTCGTGCGAGTGACATCTAAGGTCGCACGAGCGACATCACATATTCATACTTAGTCACACAAGCGACTGTTCAAAGCACATTTTCACGCCTATTCAGAAGCTTCTCTCGGACGAGCAAGTCTAGGTCGTGCGAGCGAGGCTCAAAGTTGCGCGAGCGACTTTCGAGATTATAGGGTGTCTTCATCAATTCGGATTTTCTTTCTCTTTCTCTCTTCACCTAACTTCTTTACACAGTCAATACACTATTTCTAAGGCATTAATTCCCCCTATTCATGGCCATTAATCTACACTTTAATGCATACTAATTCACACTGTCTTACCTTACTTAATAGGCATGGATTTGTGTTCAATGGAGGTATCCTTTGATGCCCTTGGAGGGTTTCGGAGTCCATGCTCCTGCGATCACTACCGCGATCCTCTTCTCTTTTCTTGCGGTATTCGAAGCTTTCGATGAAAGGTTTGAGAGGGAGATCAAAAATCCCACAAAGAGGGATGTTCCTCTTTACCACATACACAAACCCTCTCACTCCAGGTCACTCTCCAGATCTACGAGAATGGTGAGAGTGATTCCTACCGTAGATTTCCTACAATCTCAAGCACCAAGTACACATTCTTCCAAGCTTTCTCTTTTTCTATCTTCCTCCTCTCTTACTCTCCTCTCTAGGTTTTAAAGCAAAAGAAGAGAAAGGATTTTACCCCTTTTTCTTATAAATTTGGGTAGCTTCCTTGTGAAGCACAAACACCCTACTTGGTGTTTCCCACCACAACATGGTTCACTTGTGAGCTCTATACACCCAACTTAGATGTTCCTTCATTCACACACATGCTAATGATGTCTTCTAAATCTGGAACGGTACCACGCACCGCACTGACACGTGTCCCGAGATGGTCTACACGAGTTCTCATTTTGGGGTTGTTACATTCTTCCCACCTTATAAAATTTTCGTCCTCAATAATTGATCACACACACTAGTTTACCTGTAACACACACATCTAACTATTCATACACTTATATCGAAGAGACACCTGTTCATGTATAGTCACATGTCAGACAAGGCACACCCATCTGGTATACTCACATCTTAGACAATACACACACATTCCTGTCGCCTGTAAGCACACACATATGCATTCATAGAGTCCAATTCAACACATGACCCATCACATTAAGCACACATAATCCATTCATACTATAATCTATCAACAAACTTATTCATGTCTAAATGAATTTACCATGGCTAAGTCACTGCACACCTGCATTGGGCACAAGTGTTTATACACATTCCTCCCACACCTAAGGGCATAGATAAATAAGCATTCGGAAATCAAAAAGTCATAACATATAGCATTTACATTGCTTCGATGTATAACACCCAACATTTACAATTTCCACAATTGCTTAACTGTTTAGAGAGTAACCCAAATATTAAAAAATTAACCATTTTCACAATTTACATACTTCAATTATCCCAAAATTCCCAGAATTACGTATTCCAAAAATTTCCTTGATAACAATTGCCTCCTCGCTAGTCTTCATCACCTCTCGGCTGCGTCTCGTCCTCATCGTCACCCATAGCACCCGCTCTAAAACTCGATGCCTCGGGCATGTAAGCTCGGATAGTCGCCATCTGCTGGAGATAATCGGAAGGGTAGGCATACCGCATCAGACCGCTCATCATCGCCTCCTGCTAATACGATTGGTGTGTCAGACGGGCGGTATGTTCCTCGAGGCGGTCTAGCTGCATCTCCTGAAGATCCATGTGTGATCCATGCGATGGAATAGCTCCGCCGTAAATTCTGCACCAACATAAGGGTGCATCGGTGGAGCCACAGGGTCCTGAGCCACTTGTTCTGGCTCAATATGAGGTTGCTAAGGTGGTGCTTGTTGCTATTGGGCTCACTTGGCTAGTTCTTTGGTTTGTCGACGCTTGACACTCGTATTTAGGCTATTGAGGCTCACTTTTAAATCCTCATACTTATATACTTTGATATTTCCCGTCATACGGGTTTCATTTAGAGCTATCAAAAAATTTTCATCGTCCTTGTTGACATGGGTCTCGATCATATGAGTGATCAATCGGGCATAGGGTAGCCGTTTGAGGGGATTTTTTTGGGCACCATCCCTGGCATTGTTTCGGGCATATACCATGCCACCAGCTACGACGACAGGAGCAGGGAACCACTTCTCCTGATAGGCCGAGTACAAGGCCTGTAGAAGTGCATCTCTCCTCTCTTGTTCATGCCCCATTGGAAAGAGGTTTTTTCTAAAGATAATGTCCAGTGGCCACATATGGGCTAGCAATTGAACACGCTTTACAGACAGTTTGGACCTTGTCTTTCCCTTGGTCATGCCGACGACTATGCCAAGATAAGGTACCTTGGCTAGGTTTGGGGGTTGCAATGGTCCACCCTCAATGTATGTCGATGGGCATCCCATCACAATCGAGATGTCATCGAAGTCAAATTGAAATTTGTAGCCATCGATCTTGACCACAAACTTCGTTTGATCGTTGTTCATTCTTAACTTCTGATAAAATAGGCGTACAAGCCTAGGGCAGTAGTGGGTGTGGGATGGTTCCAAAAGTGATTTCAAATCAACGATGGTTAGATATTCGAGGGTCCATTTGGTCGAATCGTAACCCTCAAACAAACTACCGTGAATCACCCACTCAATTTCAAATTTTCTAGAATCCCACCAATCCGTGGGTTGTTCCTCATGATTGGTGGAGGCTTTGTTTTAGGTCGCTTAGAGGGTGGGGATTTAGAAGCCGAAACCTTTTTCGGTCCCATTCTAACGATTTATGAGCAATATTCAAAGAAAATCGAGTAAACGATAGATCTTTGCGAAAGAAAACTTCAGATAAACCCTTGGTGATGAAGCTTTAGTGAATCTGAAGAGATTCCGAAGCAAATCTGAAGTGAAATCAAAGCAAGAATGTTGTTTAGAAGGTGGGAGAAACAAAACCCTAACTTTCATATCCCTCCGTGCCCAAAAATTTTGAAGAAAATTCATTCTTGGGCCTCTTATAGGCCGACAGTCGCGCGAGCGACTTCTAATGTTGCGCAAGCGACATTCCCGAACCTAAAGCCCAAAATAGTTGTGTGAGCAATTGTGGTGCTCAGTTCCCCTCACGTGACCTTTTGAAGCAGTCGCACGAGTGACTTGAATCTCGCACGTGCGAGTTCATAAGTTTCTTCTGATTTGTTTGATTTTCTGTTCTAATTCCTTCTACCATCCCTTTGTGGACTTTTTGCTTCTTCGTTTACACCCTTTTTGTTAAGTTTATGGTGCACATTCATCCACTTCTTAAAAAACATTTGTGCGACCATAGATTTCTTCAATCCGTCGCGATGATGCACTCAAAAAAATGGAGTCGCCACCCGGAGCTTTTGGTGTCCCGAGATACCAAAAATCAAGATCATGTGCACCAAAGCACTCGATTTGACTTTGATCCGGTCTACGCCAAAGTATTTTGGGTAGGGGCTTGGGTTATCAATCAGAAAGGTGTTAGGCACCCGATTGAACCGGTCGTAAGCGGTCTCTACTATAGCCAAGTGTAAAAAAAGGAATAAAAATGAGCGGCACTTCCTCTTACTAGAAGGTACTCCAATCCCATTTGAGCTCCCCGCAATCACCGAAATTTTGACGGCGTAACGGCTCAAATTCTAGGATAGAGGAAAAACAAAAGAAGGTAGAGGAAATGAGGGAAGAGCCAGACCTCTCGGGCCCTTGTAGCACTGATCGATTTTAAAGTGTACCCTTGCAAGCACACAAGATTGGTTGAAGCACGGTGAAATCAAGGGTGTCGTACCCACAGGGAGGCGCCTAATTAAATCAATTCCTAAATAAAAAAAGATGTCCAAGGAATTACCAAGGGAGAGAAAGTCGATTTGTCAAATAATTACCACACGATTCTAGATGCAATAAGAGTAAATTAATCTAAGCAAGAACAAATTATGATAAAAATAATGATAATTTAAGAAATGATCAAGGAGTGTGCTAACCCTAGATTCGTAATTTCTCCACAATTAAACTCACAATTTCATAACGTGTCAAAATACCATCATTTATAAAGAAGAAAAATGAATCGAAAAGAACGTGACTATTGATCCAGCATACCC
The DNA here is from genome assembly GCA_021018995.1 of Chloranthus sessilifolius. Lineage (NCBI taxonomy): Eukaryota > Viridiplantae > Streptophyta > Magnoliopsida > Chloranthales > Chloranthaceae > Chloranthus > Chloranthus sessilifolius. Next base: position 145,804,798 of record CM037584.1, on the reverse strand, counting down.
TATCTAAAAATTATGACTCAACCTATCATTGCGGTATAAATCATGTAAAAAGCATAGCGTATCTCAAAATTCTAAGTCACGATAGTGTTGAAACAATAATTCTGTAGCCTAGATCGGCTTGTAGGAACAGATCCAGATAGAATGACTCTTTTACGATTGTTGATAACCACGATCAACGGCTGTAAATGAGCACTCAATGATATTCAATTAAGCACACTTTTAACAGAATGACTCAATGACAATGCTACAAAATTATAGAATAAAAAGCAGAGCAGTTACTTATCTAGGGATCGCTTCCTCCTTGAACAAGTGATTTTAGCCGCTCATTCTTGGTGTACAAGCCTGTTGTAGACTAGAAGCTAACATCTTAAAAATGCGCTTTATTTATCACAAGATTTCTCCTTACAATGCTTTGTTCCTAGGTACAAACTATGCTTCAAAAGTTGTAAAGAAGAAGAACTATCAAAACCTAAGTACAATCTACTAAGAGAAGAAGAACCTAAAAGCAAAAGAGAGAACCAAAGAGAGAGCCCTTAATCCTAAGCCGTAGCTTTATTTTTATAGGGAGCGATAAGGTAATTTCCATTATAGGCTCAATCGATTGAGATTCCATTCTCAATCGATTGAGTCTAACTTTACTAAATGTTGACCAAATTTGAATTTGAATTCAAATTTGAAGTAGAGGGAAAAAGCTATCTTTCTGGTCAATCAATTAAGAGTTGGTTTTCAATTGATTGACACATAGGGGCAAGATCTTTATTCTCCTAGTGGATGCTGGGCCCATCAATTGTTTTCATGGATTTCGATGCTTCTGTTGACTTCTTGGTCTACTATTCTTGTGTAACCTTTAATTATCCTCTTTTATGCTCTTTAAAGATCCAATGATCAGAAATACCTGTAATCACTAAAACTATATAACAGCTGTCAGATGCTCTCATCGGATAACTAAATATAGGAATTAAGGTATAAAATATAGTCACATCTCGGCCCCGATCACACCCCCAAACCTACACTTTGCTAGTCCTCGAGCAAAGAGAATGAAAAATAGCTAACAAATAAAATGAATGCCATTTTCCTAGGGAACATTATTGCATTTAGCCTATGCAATAAGCCTTTAAACCCCTAGGTGATCCCTAGTAGAGGAGTTGTGTCTTTTGAAGGTTTCCAGTGAAGATACCTACAAACTTCATAAACTAATAAATTCCATAATTATAGTCATGCCCTTAGGTAGTTAAATGTCTGTGAAATTTTTATAAAATGCTCACGACCATGCTAATTTTATCAATGCTCATTCAATTCAATCCATTATTTTTCCAATAACTCATGATTCATGCCCAGAGTGTAATGCACTTATCATTGCTAAAATTCTTTCATCAGGGAATAAGTTCAAACTAGGAGTATTTAGATCCCATGTCTTGACTCAATCCTCACCGTAGGTATGCACTCAAAATGAAATGATTCCGATGAATGGTTTACCTTTTGCTCACATGTGAGAGAGAGTTATAATATCAATAAAAGGTCTCACATGAAATAAGAAAGACAGTGCATCAAATAATCAAAAAGAAATCTCATGGTGAAAGATATTTGTATCCTAAGCACATTATACCAAGTACCATAGGCATTCCGCTATCACTCTCCAGAAGGCATTTACCACTCATGATTGGATCAAAAAGGTCTTTTTCAAGGTTATAATGGGGCTCGGGTAAAGGTTAAGAAAGAAAGGGAAAATTAGATTCAAATTTATCTGAGAAATCAGAAAAGGAAACACGTTTGATTTTATGATTTTTCACACTTTTCTTTTTCGAAATTTTCAGACTTTTTCCTTTTTATCAACTTTTTTCCTTCTTTTCTTTTTCTTTTTAATGCCACCTCATATTTTTTACATATTTCTCACTTCTTTACCTCTTTCACAAAGATGTATTTTCTTTTTCTCTCCCCATTTATTCACATATTTTTTTGTCATATACTCCTTGCAAGCATTATTGCCATATTTCTCTATTTCCTTTCTTGCTCTCATCTCTCTTTTCTAATTTCTCAGAGATTGAGGGGTGAGAGTTCTTACAAACTAGTGTGGGGTATGATTAATATAGCTTAACAAAGAATATTTAGGGCAAATTTTTTCAATCAAAGCTTAAAGGGGGTGCAACAAGATAAATCATTATATGGTGGGATATTTTGGGTACAAACGAGCCAAAGATAGCCTTTGATCATTTTCTCTCATGATGGTAATGATGCCTATTTGCCTTGAGTTTTCACATGATGATTTCTAGCATAATAATATAAGCATTTGAAATCAACAAATCGAGATAAAATATATGAGATTTCAACAATTAAGCATGAAGTTCAAAGATACTCTGAAAATTTTCAGCACTCATACAAACGAGGAAGAGGTTCCAACGCTGATTGGGTTTTAGTCTTTCTTTAGGATCTTAGGATTCCAAGTTCTAGACTTAATTCTCAGACTTTGGAATTAAAGCATGGTAATAGTGCAAAATTTTTCGGACAAGGATCATGAAAATCATTATTCAACACATTGAAATTAATGAGCATTTGTAGAATAAACATGGCATGATGACAATTTCTAAACAAATTTCCGGTCATCTACACTTCAAGGTCATGAGATTAAAATTTAGATTTTATGAGTTCACTGGAGATCAGTCAATCGATTGACTTACTAGCCTCAATTGATTGACTAATGCAAGATTCCAATCGGTTATAGAGTTGACAATTCTGCTATCAATCGATCGATTCTTTCAAATCAATCGATTGACATCCTTTAACCTGCTGGAAGTTTCTGGGCTGATGGCTATCAGTCGATCGATTGAGACAGTGGTCTCAATCGATTGACTGATACATTTTTCAACTTTGAGAACTACCTTTTTTTTTCTTTTTTTTTTTTATAAAAATAAATGAATCTAAATAAATACACCCCCAAACCTGATTCTTCCAATGTCCTCATTGGTTTGATTTTTTGGAAAGTGTATGAGACCCCCAAACCTGTTAAATGTAATCAAGAACCAAAAGGCTGACTAGGTGAAAGGTATTGTGACTTGAACATCAAAATTTAAAACAAAGACATTTAACTAAATTAAACTGGTATTAAAATTGCTATTTACTACACTTATTGAAAACAGAAAGAACTAATTAAAATATCCTAAACTAAAAACATTAAAAAGGAAATAAACTCTAAAAGACTCTGAAAATCTAAATCCTAAACTACTCCTATCCCCCAGTCATCATTGGAAGCCATCCCTTGCTATAATTCATTGTATCGCGGAGGATAGTGGGCCAACATAATCCACTTTGTAAAATTTTTAATGCGGTCTTTCATGCCCCAATGTGACCTCCACAAGCCCCATTATGACAAAAATTCATCACACTTAATTGTTCTTCTTTAGGTACACATCGTCGGATCACCCGATCAGAGCAAAATTTAAACAGGTGTGGTTCATCCTAGAAGTAGTGCTTCACTTGGGAGAAAAATAAATTTTCATCATTTTTGCCCCACTGCAACAGGATTTGGCCCATAACCAGGTAATTGATGATGTTTGCATATCAGGAGTTTCATTTAGAGCCGCATGGATAACCATCAACTGCTCATTGGGAAAGGTGTCCCAAATAGGCTCTGCAGAAGATGTTGCTTCAGGAAGTATACGAGATAGGTGGTCTGCAACCACATTTTCAACTCCCTTTTTGTCTCGTATTTCAAAATTAAATTTTTGCAGTAGCAGAATCCATTGGATCAGTCTTGGCTTTGTATCCTTCTTTGCCAACAAGTACTTAAGCGCGGAATGATCTAAAAATACTACGATCTTAGACCTGAGTAAGTATGATCGAAACTTGTCTAACGCATAAACTACAACCAATAATTCTTTCTTTGTGGTGGTGAGTTTATTTGTGCATCGATCAGTATTTTACTTGCATAATAAATTACCTGAGATAATTTATCTACTCTTTGGCCTAGAACCACTCCAATTGCATAATCTGATGCGTCGCACATTAGTTTAAAGGGAAATGAGTAATCCGAAGGTTGGATTATGGGAGCAGTGGATAACAGTTCTCTCTGTTTCAAAAATGCCTTCATGCAATCATCATCAAAGATGAAAGGGACGTCCTTCCCAAGCAAGGTATATAATTATTTAGCCACTTTACTAAAATCCTTGATAAATCTTCTGTAAAATCTCGCATGCCCCAGAAATGATTGAATTTGTCAAACACTCTTTGGTGGTGGCAAATTAGCAATTAAGTCGACTTTTGCCTTGTCGACTTCAATTCCTTTCTTGGAAATGATATGCCCCAACACAATTCCTTGTTGAACCATAAAATGGCTCTTTTCCCAGCTTAAAACAAGATTTAATTCTACGCAACATTGTAATACCTATGTCAAATGGTTAAGACACATTTCAAAGGTCCTCCCAAAAACTGAGAAGTCGTCCATGAATACTTCGATGAATTTGTCAACCATATCCGAGAATATCGCTAACATACAACGCTGAAAAGTGGCCGGCACATTGCAAAGTCTGAAAGGCATCCTGCGATATGCAAAGGTGCCATAAGGGCAAGTAAATGTTGTCTTTTTCTAGTCTGATGAAAATACCGGCACTTGATTGGATCCCGAGAAACCATTGAGAAAACAATAATATTCTTGTCCCGCCAACTTTTTTAAAATCTGATCAATAAATGGCAGGGGAAAATGATCATTTCTCGTGGAAGTATTTAATTTCTGATAATCGATACATACACGCCACCCAATGGTCTCACGTGTAGGCACCAATTCCCCGTCGGTGGTCTCCTTCACTGTTATTCTTGACTTTTTGGGAACAATTTGAACTGGACTTACCCATTCACTATCAGAGATCGCATAGATGATTCCAGCATCGAGTAACTTGATAATCTCTTTTAAAATGACTTCTTTCATATTTAGATTAAGTCATCTTTGTGGTTCCCTGGATGGTGTACTATCATCTTCCAGATGTATTTTGTGTATACATACTGACGGATTAATCCATTTAAGATCGACTAAGGTCCATTTGATAGCCTCTTTGTGGTCTTTAAGCACCTTCAACAATTCATGCTCTTGCTTTTTCGACAATGTAGATGAAATTATTATCAGAAGCGTTTCTTGAGGTCCTAGGAAAGCATATTTGAGTGACTCAGGTAGTTGCTTTAATTCAATAGTTGGTGGCTACCTTATTGATGATGTTAGCTCATCCTTTACCTTAATGGGTAATGGTTCCACCGTAGCCTTAGTCTCCCATGACTTATCATCTTGACTTGATGCATTCGTCCTCTTCTCTTCTGGTTGTTTCTTTTCAATTCCTTTTTCCTCATAGATGGCCAATAAAGCAGTTTTGAATTGTTCTTTAGTCAGCATTGATGGTAAAGCTTTGTCAACTACTTGATCCACCTGATCGATGTAGAAATAGTCAAACTCATCCTCATTGGGGAAATGGTTCATCGCATGAAATATATTGAGCCTGATTTTCATGTTTCCGAAAGAAACATCTATGACCCCCGTTCGAAAATTAATGCAAACATTTACAGTTGCAAGAAACGGACGTCCAAGAATGATTGGGACTTGATTTATTGATCTAACAGGTGGTTCCATATCCAAGACAAAGAAGTCCACTGAAAAGACAAATTTATCTATTCAAACCAAAACATCTTTAACAATACCCCTAGGTCGTCTTTTTGACCTATCAGCAAGTTGGAGTGTAACTGTCGTGGGTTTCAATTTGCCTAGTCCTAATTTCTCATATACTGAGTATGGGATCAGGTTGACACTCGCTCCCAAATCCAGTAATGCCTTACCAATTGGTTGCCCACCTATAACACATGGAATAGTTGGAACTCCAGGGTCCTTAAGTTTCAGTGGTTCATCCAATCGCAATATCGAACTGACTTGATTAGTCAGGAGCACCTTCTTTGACACTTGAGTACGTGCCCTTCTCTTACGGGTGCATAGATCCTTAAAAAATTTGGCATACTCAGGGACTTGTTTGATTGTTTTAAACAATGGAAGATTTATCTTTACTTGCTTGAATGTTTCAAAGATTTTCTCTATTTTTGACGGTCCCTTCCCCATTTTAGAAGGAGGTGTCAGAAACTCAGGGAATGGTGCCTTTGGGGTATGGGGAGTGGATTCAAGTTTTGGGTCTTCTTCTTCAGGTTCTTTTTCGGTAACTTTAGGAGAGTTCACCTTTTCTTCTGTCTCGGACTCTTTTTCTTTTTCAACTACTTTTTCTCCTTTTTCCAATTCCATTGGCATTGCCACTTGATTATCAATCACTCATAACCTACTCAACACAGTAACAACTTTCAACTGTTGACTATTCGATGGCCCTTCATCAGGTGATGCTTGACCTCGAGGATTGTTGCAGGGTTGGCTAGGAAGCCTACCCTCCTCTCTTTGACTCAATTGATTGGTCAATTGGCTAAATTGGTCCATCATCATTTGCTGAAAAGCTTGCATGTTTTGCATATTCTTTTCTTCCAAATCAGAATCTTTCGAAGTGGGGTTCTGGGATTGATTGAAATTCTGATTTTTTTGATACTCAAAATTTGGGTGATGATAATTCAAATTCTGTTGAAAATTAAAATTTTGTTGTGGACAAAAGTTCTATTGTCCACTCGCTGTGTTAGATCTGTACTGCTAGTTCACCTGTATAGTTTGGTTTGATCCTCCCCATTCTAAGTTGGGGTGATTTTTTTATTCCGGATTGTAGGTGTTGGAGTACATGTTTCTAGCGTGCTGATGAGAAGATTGAGTCACATTCACCAGCTCTTGACGAGTAGGTTCATCAGGAAAGAACGACAGTGTAGTTGGACACTCATTGGCCATGTAACCTAGGTGTTCATAAATTGAGCAAGCAGTCGGGGTGATGGGAGTTTTAGCTTGCTTAGTTGCAGCTAATAATAAGTTCATCTGCTTGGATAACATATCAACTTTTGTTGATAGATCTGAAGTATTATTGTTGACATCGTAAAGCCCACCTTTTGTCAACACATGAGATTTAGTTGTCATATCCAGATTAGCTCACCCAATGTCTCATTTTGTATTGAAGTTTGGTATAATTTCTCAAACAATGCCCATATTTCATCAGCCTCTTTTGTGGCACATGATCCGCCAAAGAATGTATCAACCATGTGTTTCTCTTGTGGAATCAGTCAATTGTAGAAACTTTGGACCTATTGCCACCTTGGAATATGATGATTAGGACAACTTCTGATTAATTCCTTAAAACATTCCTAACATTTATGAAATGTTTTTATAGGTTGTTGGGCGTAGAATTGAATCTTCTGATGCAACTCATTGGTTTTGCTCATGGAAAAATATTTTTTCAGGAATTGACGGTGTAGCTCTGCCCAACTATGAATTGATCTTGGTTCTAAGGAATAGAACTAAGTTTTTGCCTTATCTCTTAAAGAGAAAGGAAAGAGTCATAACTTAGCTATCTCGTCGGAGACATTATGAACCTTGAACATTTTACACACTCCAGTAAACTCATTTAAGTGAACATGTCGATTTTCATTGGTCAATCCGTGAAAAATCAGTAACATTTGAATCATTGTTTATTTAAATTCATAATGATTTCCTGGGATGGGGGCATGCATGATACTATCCCGATCTTCGTAAAAGTCGGGATCATTATAATGCTCCAATGTTCTTGGGCCCTCATTATGATTCTCATTTTTGTACCATTGTTATCATGGTTATTCTCATGTCGTCCTTGTTTTTGATTTGCCATGATTTCAGTATGATGATATTAAATCCTTTAGGTTCTACGGTTCTCTCTGTAAGACCTTTCAATCTCACGATTCAATGATTGTAGATGTGGGTGATGAGATCGAGTAAAGCTCATGCACCAACACCTAAGACAAAGATTATCGAGTCCACAATAAACTCAATAATGTAAAAACTTCAGATTCAATCAATTGAATTTTTGGACTCAATCGATTAAGGAATACACAACAGTGTTCCAGCAGAAGACTTTATCAGTCAATCGATTGATGTGTTAAAATCGATCAATTGAGATTAAAAATCAGGCTGGTCAGAACAGGAGATACAACTCAAATTGTAAACAGTGGAGGTCTAGTCAATTGATTGAATCAGAAGGGTCAATCAATTGACAGAATCCCAAAAGTTTTTCACAATGACAAGCATACACTAAAAATCCTAGAACTTAATCGATTGATAGTAAAATATCAATCGATTGACAACTATAGTGGACAGAAGTCAGAATCCGAATAGATTTTTTTTTTTTTTTTTAAATATCGAATTAAAAAAAAATCAAAAATCCAAATCAAAATTAAAATTTAAAATTTGAAAATCAAAATTAAAATTCGAAATTCAAATTAAAATTTCAAAATTGAAATTCAAAATTCAAAATTTTAAAATTTTAGATTTCAAAATTCAAAAATTCAAAATTCAAATTCAAATTTTAAAATTAAATTTTAAAATAAAAATTCAAAATTTTAAATTTTTAAAATCCTAAAAGAAATCCTAAAAATCCTCTAATTCCTAAAAGAACTCCTCAAAATCCTACCAAATCTTACCCAAGAGAAGCAAGGAAAGAAAAGATAATCCTATAAATCCTAAACAAAAAATCCTACAAAAGGCAATAACTAGAATTGGAAAATCCTAGAAATCTCAAAATTTCTACAAATCCTAAAAGGCAATAAACTAAAGATCCTAAAAAAAAAATCTTAAAGATCCTAAACTTGAAATCTTAGAAATATTTCAAAATTTCAAAATTCAAATTTCAAATTCCAAATTTCAAGTTTCAAAAATTAAAATTTCAAATTTTTAAAATAAAAAAAAAAAATTCAAAAGTTCAAAAATTCAAAAATTCAAATTTTAACTTGTCGGAATTTTAAAATTTTAAAACACAGAACAATCGATCGATTGATTCTTTCAAATCAATTGATTGACAAATCAGCAAGCAGCAACCACAGAACCCAGTTGATCAATTGAAGAAGGGATCGATCTCAATCGATTGACTATCAAACAAAACACACAAATCTCTTTACGAATCGATAAAATTTTGTCGCTTCCTCGACAGCGGTGCCAAAAACTTGATCGATTTTAAAGTGTACCCTTGCAAGTGCACAAGATTGGTTGTAGCACGGTGAAATCAAGGGTGTCGTACCCACAGGGAGGCGCATAATTAAATCAATTCCTAAATAAAAAAAGATGTCCAAGGAAGTACCAAGGGAGAGAAAGTCGATTTGTCAAATAATTACCACACGATTCTAGATGCAATAAGAGTAAATTAATCTAAGCAAGAATAAATTATGATAAAAATAATGATAATTTAAGAAATGATCAAGGAGTGTGCTAACCCTAGATTCGAAACTTCTCCACAATTAAACTCACAATTTCATAACGTGTCAAAATACCATCATTTATCAAGAAGAAAAATGAATCGAAAAGAACGTGACTATTGATCCAGCATACCCTATCTAAAAATTATGACTCAGCCTATCATTGCGGTATGAATCATGTAAAAAGCATAGCGTATCTCAAAATTCTAAGTCACGATAGTGATGAAACAATAATTCTGTAGCCTAGATCGGCCTGTAGGAACAGGTCCAGATAGAATGACTCTTTTATGATCGCATTCGATGATATTCAATTAAGCACACTTTTAATAGAATGATTTAATAACAATGCTATGAAATTGTAGAATAAAAAATAGAGCAGTTACTTATCTAGGGCTCGCTTCCTCCTTGAACAAGTGGTTTTAGCCGCTCATCCTTGGTGTACAAGCCCGTTGTAGACCATAAGCCATCATCTTAAAAATGTACTTTATTTATCATAAGATTTCTCCTTACAGTGCTTTGTTCTTAGGTACAAACTATGCTTCAAAAGTTGTAAAGAAGAACTATCAAAGCATAAGTACAATCTACTAAGAGAAGAGGAACCTAAAAGCAAAAAAGAGAACCAAAGAGAGAGCCCTTAACCCTAAGCCATAGCTTTGTTTTTATAGGGAGCGACAAGACAATTTCCATAATAGGCTAAATCGATTGAGTATCCAAATGATGACCAAATTTGAATTTGAATTCAAATTTGAAGTAGAGGGAAAAAGCTGTCTTTCTGGTCAATCGATTGAGAGTTGGTCTTCAATCGACTAACACATAGGGGCAAGATCTTCATTCTCCTAGTGGATGCTGGGCCCATCAATTATTTTCACGGATTTCAATGCTTCTGTTGATTTCGTGGTCCACTGTTCTTGTGTAACCTTTAATTATCCTCTTTTATGCTCTTTAAAGATCCAATGGTCAGAAACACCTATAATCAATAAAACTATATAACAGCCGTCAGATGCTCTCGTCGGATAACTAAATATAGGAATTAAGATACGAAATATAGTATCATTTCGGCCCCGATCAAGCACCATCGTCGGATCTTCTCGTGAATGATGACTCTGGTGAGCTTCTAATAGCACAAAAGGGTTAGAGATGGGTTTCACCTTGCTAAATCTTGGATGCTAAGAGGTTAGTAATGATTGTGTGAGACGGTTGGCCAAGGTTCTAAAGCTTGGGGGTGATGGACATGGAAGAGTAATGGTGTAGGAACAACCAGGATTCTAAGGTTTGAATGGTTTAGAGCTTGGAAATGGGAAGAGATTTTTGTATAGTTTTTGCTTTAGGATTTCCAATGTCCTTAAACAAGGGGGGATGGCTCTCTATTTATAGAGAAAGGGTAGATTAGTGAGTGGTTCGGTCACTAATGAGTTTAGAAATGAGGTAATCCTAAATCTAAAGTTTTTGAGGCTTTTAAGAGCTTGGAGATGAGAGAGTTGGGTATTAATAGTGGATAATGGGGTGATAACTTAAATAGAAAAAGGGTGCTACCTAAGGTTGGGAAGGGCATATGGGTCCTAAAGAAACAAATCCCAAGCTTTGGGATGGTCCACAAGTCAAACCCCCAATTTCTAAATCAACCAATTTTTAAAAATGGGTTTTTTGAGTTTTGAGAAGTTAAGGCCCGATTTTAAAATTTCTTGCACAAATCCGCATTTTTCAAATTGCCATAACTTTTGATGTACAACTCTAAATTAGACGATTCTTAGCTCGTTGGAAATATGGGAACCTTTACTTTCCAATGGTATAAACCTTAGGTTAGGAAAATATATTTAAAAACTTTGGCACTCCTCCTTTCATCAACTATTTTGATTGGTTTGAAACAGGTTCTATGAGTCTGTTTTAGGCTTTCTAAGGTTGAGAAGGTTTGGGATGCTTCCTAAGGATTTGAGAATAGCTCTAAAGGTTAGATTAAGCTCTAAGGGTTTGGGAGGTACTTTTGGAAGCTTGGGAGTGCACTGTTCTCCTCGATGTATGGGTCGATCGGGCCTTAGGCCAAATTTGGGTGTCTACAACATTACGGCTCAACCATTCTTGAGTCAGTTTGCAACAACACATTTGAAATTCATGAAGAACAAATGGGTCTCACATCTTCATTCAAATATAAAATGTTAATTACATCAGAATTATACAAAAGGTTGTGGATACGCATCACGTACATTCGATTCACGTTCCCATGTTGCTTCTTTCGGTGCATGATTTTTCCATTTCACTATTACCAATGGAATACTTTTGGAACGTAACACCTGCTCTTTCCTATCGAGAATCTGCACGGAGTCTTCTCTAACTGTCAGATCCTTGTAGAGTTCGATCGGTTGCTCATCAATGATGTGAGTCGGATCCCATGCATACTTTTTCAACATGGATACGTGAAATATGTTGTGTACTCTCTCTAGTTTTGGAGATAGTGCAATGTAGCGTGGGCTTAGTTTTCCAGTTTTCCCAAAACGCATTACACCTTTCATAGGTGAAATATTTAGGAACACATGGTCTCTAACCTGAAAGTTCACACTCATTAGGAGATCCCATAATAAAATCCATAGAAACGAACTCCCACTTCCACTCTGGTATTAGTAGAGGTTGCAATAAACCCGATGGATATCAGTGATCCACTTTCACTTGCTGACATACTAGGCACCTTGAAACGTACACAACAACATCCTTTTTCAAACCTCTCCACCACAGACGTTTTCTCAGGTCTTGGTACATCTTAGTACCACCTGGATGAATCGCATATTTTGACTTATGTGCCTTATCTAGTATGTTATGCAGTAGATCGGCATCGGTTGGTATACAAAGGCGCCCTCTGAATAACACCTCCTCGATGGAGAAATCCAATCTATTACCTTCCGTTACACCTTGTCTGATCTTCACCAGTTCGGCATCTTTCATCTGTAGCTCGTAAACATCATTATAGATTGTCTATTAGATCACAATGTTTACTACTAAGGCTCCTGACTCTTGCACTTCAATCTTAGTGTCGTATAGTGCAACATCTTCCAAAAGTTTCCATCAGCGTATTCCCATAATAAGACTTGCTAACTGAGCCAAATTTTCTGACTCAATGCATCCACTACGACATTTACTTTACCTGGGTGATATGAAATTGAGAAATCGTAGTCCTTGAGAAACTTGATCCATCTTCGCTGCCTCATATTCAAATTTTTCTGCATAAACAAGTACTTGAGGCTCTTATGATTAGTGAAAATCTCAAAGGTCTCTCCATATAAATAATGTCTCCATATCTTTAATGTAAAAATCACTGCGGCAAGTTCAAGATCATGTGTGGGATAATTCTTCTCATGATCCTTAAGCTGCCTTGATCCATAGGCGATAACTTTCTGGTTCAGGTTCAGCACACAGCCTAACCCGCTATGTGATGCATCGCTAAATACAACAAACCCTCTAGTGCTCGTTGGGATAGCAAACACTGGTGCAGAAGTAAGCCTCCTCTTAAGTTCTTGAAAGGTCTTCTCACATGACTCGGTCTATTCAAATTTCACATGCTTCCTTGTAAGTTGTGTAAGAGGACCTGATAGTTTTGAAAATCCCTCTACAAAACATCTGCAGTAACTAGCCAAACCTAGAAAACTTCTCACTTCTATGACCGTCTTCGGCTGTTCCCATTGTACCACAACCTCTATCTTAGCAGGATCTACCTTGATACCTGCCTAAAAAATAACATGCCCCAAGAAGCTCATTTATTCTAACCAAAATTCATACTTGTTAAGCTTTACATATAGCTGGTGGTCACGTAACGTCTGCTAGGCAATTTCTAAATGCTGCTCATGCTCTTCTTTTGTTTTTGAGTAGACAAAGATACCATCTACAAATACTACCACACATGTGTCCAGATTTGGTTTAAACACTCTATTCATGAGGTCCATGAAAGAAGCTGGTGCATTAGTTAAGCCAAAATGCATCACTAAGAATTCATAATGCCCATATTTGGTTCTGAATGCCGTCTTTTGAATATCATTTACTCCGACTTTCAACTGATGATAGCCGGATCTCAAGTCAATCTTTGAAAGGAACCTTGCTACTTGCAATTGATCAAAAAGATCATCGATCCTTGGGAGCGGATAACGATTCTTGATTACTAATTTGTTCAACTGACGATAGTCAATGCATAACCTCATCGACCCGTCCTTCTTCTTGACAAATAAGACCGGTGCTTCCCAAGGAGAAACACTTGGTATTATGAACCCTTTATCTAAGAGTTCTTGTAGCTACTCTTTCAATTCTTTCAACTCAGCTGGAGCCATCCGGTAAGGTGTTTTCGACACTGGCTCCGTGCCTAGAGCTAAGTCAATTGCAAACTCCACTTCTCGATCTGGCGATAACCCTGGTAGTTCTTCAGGGAACACATCTGAAAACTCGCAAACAACTAGAATTTTGGCGATGTTATTCTTCTCGTCCCGTTGCTCTTTCAAAAATGTGAGATACCTATTGCAACCGTTTCTCATCATACGTTTGGCTCGTATCGCGGAGATGAACGGTGCAACATTAGCTTTGTCACCGATAAATCGAAATGATTTATCCTTTGGAGGATAGAAAGTAACAACTTTTCGTAGGCAATCAACGCTTGCATGGTAAGCGGATAGCCAATCCATGTCAAGGATTACATCGAATCCTTGCATATCCAATAAAATGAGATCTGCTACTATCTCCCGATCTTCAACTTGTACAATGATCGATCGGCAGAACATATCCGTGTTCACTGAACTTCCAGTAGGAACTGACACAATCAAAATAAAACTTTGAAATAATCTTCAATCTTTTCGCAAATTGAGGAGTTACAAACAAGTGAGTAGACCCTTGGCCTATCAATACTTGTGCCTCGTAACAACAATAATCCTCTTCTCTATATAGTTGTAATGTATCTACGTTATGTAACTAAATGATTAGATATGCGTGATGGAATTTAACACTTAACGTAATTAGGAATTAAATAAAAATTTAACACTCAATGTGAGTAGGAATTAAAAGATCATTTATATCTATGCACCTTCTTCATCTAAAGATTTTACAACGAAAATTTATTAACAATCAACAAAAAATTTTACCTTGGATGAACTCATTATTTGTCTGAACATCCGGGGTATTGATTGCATATGCACGCCCTTGAATTGTAGGCCTTGTAGATCGTGTAGGTCTAGGTGTCGCCGCCGACGATACTCCTTCCTTTCTCAGTTCAAGACAATCTCTAATTATGTGCCCCATCTTGCCACATTTGAAACATGCCCCTGTACCACGTCGACATTCAGAAGTCTTATGTGACTTACCACAATGCGTACATGTCTCCACAGGCGTAAACGATGCAACACGTGAAAATCCTTGAGTAATCGATGCCCCCGACGTAAAGGTAGGACCAGGTGGACGATAAGATCTTGTAGGTGGAGGCAAAGGTGACCTAGAATAATTACCCTGATTTTGTTGCCTTGGTATCGATACCGTGAACCTTGATTTGCCTTTCCTTTATTTTGTTGGTCCCGCCGTTTGTACATGCCCATGATATTTTTCTCGGCAATAATTGCCTTTCCCATCACGATCCCATAGGTCTCCAATTCTAACACGGAAATCCTATCCCGTATGTTTGGTCTTAGACCACGTTCAAATTTATTTGCTCTCATTAGTTCTGTGCCCACATACTCTAGGGTGAACATCGATAATATTGTGAACTCTGTACCATAGTCTCGTATAGACATTGCTCCTTGCTCCAAGTTCATAAATCTTAATGCCATTTGACTTCTTACCTATTTGGGAAAGTATTCCTTGTTGAATACTTCCACAAACCCTTCCCAAGTC
Source organism: Chloranthus sessilifolius (assembly GCA_021018995.1). NCBI lineage: Eukaryota > Viridiplantae > Streptophyta > Magnoliopsida > Chloranthales > Chloranthaceae > Chloranthus > Chloranthus sessilifolius. The sequence continues at coordinate 145,789,624 of CM037584.1, read as the reverse complement.
CACATCTCATTGGGATTCTCCTATTCTCTTATTCTCAATGCGCTCTTCCACTACAGATCAACTTCACCTTCTAGTTGAAAGGAAGCCCAACTTACTTTCTCTTCTTCTGTACACGGCAACCTCTGAAGAAGCTTCTCTATTTGATTTAGCCACTTCTTCGCTTCAAGTGGATCATTTTGGCCATAAAAACTAGGAGGTTTCAATCTCCTAAACTCAATGAAGGTTGACGTAGTAGGTGGAGGTGGTTGTTGATGATTATTAGTATTATGCGTCGTCATCAACACAGTCTACTATGTCATTTCATTGACCACAGCCTCCATGGCTTGAGCCATCCTCTCACTTTCACTTCTTTCTTGGTTTTCCTCCTCTGGAAGACCTCTGTCACCAACTGGAATCCGATTCGATCCTATGGTAAACCCTTCATCACCTCTTACATTCCAAGCCCGACCACCTCTTGGTCGACCTCTCCCTCTAGCATACATTTTGATATGTATACATGAAACGAATGTTTCATCAACATATGGTCCCTATATTCTGACAAAATCATGAAGACTAAGTCTAGGTTTTGTCAGAAACTTCTAAAGCCATATCTTTGATACCAACTATGACAGCCCGAATTCTCGAACTTGAAAACACGTGCCGTCGAATCACCAATAAGGCGATCTCCGAATCATTCAACACTTGGTACATCCACACAAAGCCTAAGAAACGCTGATATTTCTAACTATGTAGATAGAGTCATCATATATACATGAAAAAACATATTTCAATTCGACAAAACAACAAAGTGACAGTTCTGTCCTTATGTGAATCATAAGCTTGACAGAACCGACATGAGCCACTGGTGATGAACAATTATCACCCAAACAGTGGTTCAAAATAACTATTTACATATCATTTTAAACAAAATAAAAAGGTTGGACATACCAAGCCTTACACAAAATCTCAAAAATATCATTAAAATCCCCTAAGGGAAATAATCCTCTGGCAGAAGATCCGATTCCTCTTTTGGTATGTAATCAGGATCTTCTTCTGGGTCAGAATCCTCAATGCCTATATCTGCGTCTATACCTGTGACGTATAGTCGAAGGGTAAGCTAACATCGAAGCTTAATAGGAGAAATATCACTAAAATATATAACATATTTCAAAGCATAGATCTCATGACTGAATTCAAAGCACATTTCACGAATTGAACTTTTAAATGATTGAAATTGAAATAACTGAATTTGAAATACACACACACATGATTTGTCTCTTAGTTCTCAAGTTGCTTACTTAATTCAATTTCATATGCTTCTCATGCTTCAAAATAACTTAATACTTTAACTTAAATAATCTCCCAAGCTTATGTAGCATTGGGAGCCACATTAATACCTGTGGGAATCCCCACACCACGGTCGTTCAATGAACAATTTACATGATTGCCAAGCCCCTGAGCTAAGTTAACATGGTCACTCTAGCCACATTACTAATCCCCTGAGCTAAGTTAACAGAGTCACTTGTGCTTCATATTAACCATTGGCTGGTCCACATGTATGGATATCCTGTCGTACCGGATACATGATGGGGATATATTTCACAGAAACCTTGAAATCATTGTGTAATTCTAACTTATAGTTATTCACCGTGTAGTTAATTAGTGTGATTAATTATAGCTAACTTTTGAGTTTCACATTCTTGCTCATCACATTCACACACGTTCATCATCTTCACATTTACTTACTTATCACAATCACACATATTTGCTTAACATACTAATTTAGTTTATGCTCATCTCTTATCATGTTCACATTCTTATCACATACATATGCACACACATGCTTAATCACATTCACATTATCTACACAATTCATATCAAAAGTCATATTATTGAATTTCCCCTACCTCTTACGAAGTTCACACTAAGACATGCAAAACGGAGTGAAAATCCTTAGGCAATAGTCCACATCAAACCTACGTTTTAAGGTATTCAAAGATTATTAACTAATGCCTAAAAGACCACACATGCAAAAGGTTTGGAGAGTTCTCGAAGAAAAATTCAAAATTGCCTTAACTTTCTTAGTCGCGGCGCAAGCGTATCATATGGCACCTCACAGTCGCGCGAGGTCGCTCGAGCAACTGTGGCGTGCTTGCTTTTCTTTCACTCACAGCCTGAGATAGTCGCCCGAGCAACATCTAAGGTCGCACGAGCAACATCACATATTCATTCTCAGTCGTGCGAGTGACTGTTCAAAACACATTTTCACGCCTATTCTGAAGCTTCTCTCGCGCGAGCAAGTCTAAGTCGCGTGAGTGAGGCTCAAAGTTGCGAGAGCGACTTTCGAGATTTTGGGGTTTCTTCATCAATTCAGATTTTCTTCCTCTTTCCCCTTTCACCTAACTTCTTTACATAATCAATACACTACTTCTAAGGCATTAATTACCCCTATTCATGGCCATTAATCTACACTTTAGTATATACTAATTCACACATTCTTACCTTAATAAGCATGCATTTGTGATCAATGGAGGTATCCTTTGATGCCCTTGGACGGTTTCGGAGTCCACGCTCCTGTGATCACTATCGCGATCTTCTTCTTACTTTGCTTATGATATTCAAACCTTTTGATGAAAGGTTTGAGTGGGAGATCAACAATCCCACAAAGAGGGATGTTCCTCTTCACCACATACACAAACCCTCTCACTCCAAGTCACTCTCCGGATCTACGAGAATGGTGAGAGTCATTCCTACCATAGATTTCCTACGATCTCAAGCACCAAGTACTCATTCTTCCAAGCTTTCTCTCTTTGTCTCTTTCTTCCTCCTCTCTCACTCTCCTCTCTAGATTTTCAAGCAAAAGAAGAGAAAGGATTTTACCCCTTCTTATAAATTTGGGTAGCTTCCTTGTGAGGCACAAACACCCTACTTGGTGTTTCACACCATAACATGGTTCACTTGTGAACTCTATACACCAAACTTAGGTGTTCCTTCATTCACACACATGCTAATGATGTCTTCTAAATTCGAAACAGTACCACGCACCGCACTGGCATGTGTACCGAGATGGTCTACACGAGTTTTCATTTTTGGGTTGTTACATTATTCCTCAATTTTCCCATCCTTACACTCCCCAACAAAATGGTGCCGCAGAGCGTAAGAAGAAACATCTCTTGGAATTGACTCGTTGCTTGCTCCGTGGTATGTATGTGCCAAAAACTTATTGGCTTTTAGCCCTACTTACTGGTTGTTTTCTTATGAATCGCACATGTGACAGCCTGAATTTTCTTACTACAAAACCTGTGCCGTCAGATCATACGCACGATCTGAAATACAAAGTCAATTTTGTATTGGGATGCTTTGATACAACTTGCGACAGCTCGATCTTGCCCTAAAGGATACTTGGAAAGGTGGGGCCATCAAGCATTTGGTAAGTTTACTAACACGCAAAATTAAAGAGCGCAAAATACGGAAGCAGAGCTATGACTATAAGCAAAAGGCACATAGAATTTAAAAGATTTCCATCAACCTACCACACAACTATATAATCCACCGGTGAAGGCCGATCTTCACCTAAAAAGTGGAACAAAACTATACAATTGTATTCAACTTCACATTGTACTGTACCGTTTAACAAAAACTCAAAATGTTCCACTTCTCGAACAAGGGCAGCTAAGGAAAGAACTCTTTTCACTGCGCTTCCTCGTCCTTAGGATTATAATCTGGATCCTCCTCTTGCTCAGGATTCCTTTCCAGATCTACTCCTGCAGCTGCAACGTATGGTCAAGGAATGAGCTACAATCCAAGCTCAATAGGGAGGAATACAATGCTAAATTACCTTTTATCATACTTCTTCATGATCTTGATGCATATGTTAAACAGTTCAAATTCATGTCTTATAAAGATGCAATGGATATCAAAATCAAGAGTTTGACTATAGCATCAAAACATATCATATTGTGAATGCAGAATAATATGCTTAAATAATGCAAATGGGGTCAAGCAATCATGAACATAACTTAGAACAAATCAAGGGAGCAAGTCATGAATACACATACAAGAAATCAAAGTAGTGTCAAAATGCCAAGCCCTTGAGCTACATTAAAATGGTCACTTGAGCAGAGAAGTCAAGCCCCTGAGCTACGTTAACAAGTTCAGTTGAACCGAGAAGTCAATCCCCTGAGCTACTTTAACAGGGTTACTTGAACAGAGAAGTTGCATCGAGCAAGCCATCGAGTAGCCAGGTGAGCAGCCGGATTAGTAATAGTTCGAGAATGGTAAACACTTACTTTTAGGTCATAGCAGCTCATGATTTATCCTACTCGTGTAAATGGTTGAAATTTTTTTATGGAATGAACTGCATGCGAATGGGTTAACATGTCATCACAAATTACAAGTGTTTAACTACAATGTCAAATTTCATTTAGCATTGTCATGCCTTTAATTATTACATGCTTACTCACGCTAACTGCATTTGTGCTAGTACTGGGAATTTTGACCATATCATCGATATATTCTGCTCATGAGAGTTTATATATTCACATGAATATCATGTTTAGATTATTAGAGACATATTACGCGTCATTAGGACCAACCTCAGAACACACACACCCTTATCGTGAATGTTCACAATTACATTTTAACTGCATGACGTAGATCATCAAATAGAATATTGTCTAATAACACGTCTTCCATTCCCCATTACTGTCGTCAATTTTTGAGGACGAAAACTTATTTAAGGAGGGGAGGATGTAACACCTTGCAAAATTTCGAACCCAAACACACTGGGTGTACGTACGCGAGCCCAGTGACCCTGTATGATCGACACCGTGGATCGAAATCGATCATGATACGTAGATGCAAGTGCACCATTGTATGTGGTTACATGTAATAAGTCGTGTAGTTTTGACACAGACTCTTGAGGACTTCCCACTGGTAAAGAGCCTGAGTTGTGACCTTCAGGACACTAGTGAAGCATTAGGCTCCTATTTTTTGTCCTATTCTAAGCCCATACTATTAATCAGTGAAAAGTACCACTTCTCACCCCTTAACATGAGCTTTGATAGACCTATGAGTTGACTAATAAGTGCTTGTTGATCATGTTTTGTAGATAGCAGTAATAAGTAGTCATAGTGCAGAAATCCACCCTAAAGTACTCTACAAGAAGGTCCATCTCTCACCATAGCTCTAACCCAGCTATGGCACACAAAAGGGCCCCACACCAATGACCACTTGGGGTATGCAGCAACAACAAAGTAGCGTTGAAAAAAGAAAAACAGGCTGAGAACAACTTGTCGATAGGTTACTGCAACCTATCGATAGGATCTGAAAGCTGAAATAGGAAGAAATCGTGAAAATGGGGAGAATTCGATAGGATCTAGAACCTATCGCACAGTCGGAAATGATAAGGGAGCATCCTATTGAATGGTTGCCTGAGCTTGAACAAAACCTATCAAAAAGTCTGAGAACCTGTCGATAGGAGCCAGAAGAGAACCTATCGAAACCTATGAGGCAGAGAACAGTCCTATCGAAAGCGATTGTGCAAGAGCTCAACTTGTCGAAAGGACCCCTCAACCTATCGAAAATATCAAATGAAGGCTATAGATGCTGAAGCTCTAATTATAGGATCCTGAATTAGAGCGAAAGGACTAAAGTATTGGATTTCAACCTATCAAAAGCTTCATCAACCTATCAAAATCGATCTAAACACTTCCCGGAAAAGCTACTGTGCACACGCCGCGAGTTGGTGACCTGTTACACGCAAATCAAGGCACCTTGGTGACCGATGTAAGGATTTTAAAAGTGCCCTAGGAAACCCTAACCGACCCACATGCTCTCCCTCAACTCTAACAAACTGGAAGAACCTTCTAGAAAGGGAATAAAAGAGGGAATAAGATAATCATTCTAGAAGTTGCAATTGGCAGGAAATATAGATCTGAGGCTGAAGGAGAAAGCTATAAGAAGGAAGGAAGCCGTAAAAAAAGGGGGGATCGATTCAGAAAACCAAATCTTGCAGAGAAATTATTTAATTCTTTCCTTTAGTCCAACTATGGTTGTGTAGACACCCAAATTCGGCCCAAGGCCCGATCAATCTGTACTTCGGGAGAGATGTACCCCTGTGCTTCCGATGGCACCCCCTGAACCTTTAGGAACCTACCTAGACCATTAGGAATCACCCTAAAACCTTCAGAGCCATTCCCCCAATCCTTAGAAGTCATCCCTAAACCCTAGAATCCCTTCCCAGACCTAACTTAAACCCTTTTGAGCGGGTGATGGGATTAAAGCTACAGAATTTCACACAGACCATTACCAAGGATGACCCATATACCATTGGAAAGAGGACTTCTCCAGCTTTCCAACAAGCCAAAGATCACCCAATTTGGAGCTACGGTACAAACGTTATGGCTGTTCAAAGTTTCACATAAAATCATAGGACTTTTACTCAGGCATGGATATTACATACGCCCAGCCGTTTTTTCCCTAGCTTAGTCAGGCGTATATATTATATACGCTTGCCTATTTTTGGGGAAATTTGGCCGGGCGTATATAATATATACACCCAATATGCATGGGACCCACCACGGGCTTCATCTTCCCAAAGCTCCCCTGTTTTTGGTGAAATTATGCCTAAAGCTGGATATAATATATACACCCTTTTAGCTCGAATCGCTCATAGGAGCTCGAATATCCTTCATCTGGTTTGACCTTTTGACCATCCCCTTAGTTGGGGTGGGTGGTGTCTTGAGCTTGGTTGCACCCCCTTTGATCTTATTTGCAACCCTTAAGTCACCTTTGGGATCACCCCATCATCTACCAATAAAACCAATTTCCCAAAACCCTAGGACCTTGAAAACCTAGAAAACCTTAGATGGGGGATTACCTAATTGCTAAACCACTTAGCTCTTAAGTAAGCCCCTAACCCTCCCCTCCTCTATAAATAGAGAGGCCCCCCTCTTCCTTAAGGGTTGAAAATTTTGGTTGATCAGAGAGCTTATGAGAGAGAAAATCCTAGCGAGAGAAAATGCCATTTATTTTCCAAAATTCTAGCAAGCTTAGATCACCTATTCCACCCCACTTCAACCATGAGATCACCTTCATTTAGCCAAAATCTATGCCCTAGCTTCACTCTATACTCCCAATCTATCAAATCTTTGCATTAGAGTCCATTTCAATACAATTTGAGCCATCGGAAGCACGCTAAAGCGACGGTCTTCCACGGTGCAACAAGGGCCCGTGAGCTCCGGCTCACCCCTCTCTTTCTCTACCTTCTTGGTGTCTCCTCCGCCCAAGGATTCAAGCCGTTACGCCGCTGAAATTTTGGTTCGGCTCAAAGCTTGATAGGACCGTATTGCCTTCGGGCAAGGGGAAACTCTGCCCTTTTATCTTTAATTTTTGGCCATAGATAGAGACCGCTACGTGCGGATTGATCGGGTGCCTAAACCCTTCCCGATCGATAACCAAAGCCCCTACCCTAGAGCCTTTGGCAAAGACCGGTAAATCAGAGTCATATGTAGCACTTCGGTGCTCAAAATATTGATTTGAAGGTTTCCCGGGTCACCAAAAGCTCCGGGTGGCAACTCTACCTTTTCATTAAAAGCGAGCGCATTGCTGCGACGGATTCAAGAGGATCCATGGTCGCACAAATGGCGACTCTGCTGGGGTATCACCCTAGCACTTCTCCTCTTGTTGGCCTTTCTTTTTTTTTACTAACCATTGTTGTTTTTTTTCTTATTTTCTGCTGTTTTTTTTTATATTTTTGTTGTTTTTACTAACGTACTCACCCCTACGATTCAGTCCTTTAAGTGCCTTAGCCGATTGGCGGGCCTACGTGCGCCTTTAAATTCCTGTTTTTTTTATTCTTGTCATTTAAGCCACCTTAGCCGTTTGGCGGGCCCGCTCGCATTTACTTTTACGTCATTTAAATTTCAGTCATTTATGAGCCTTAGCCGTTTGGCGGGCCTACGCGCGCTTTTCATTTCAGTCATCATATCTCACCATTGAATGCCGGCCCGTTGAGGCGGCACGGGTTTGTCATCCCCGACCCGATTTTGGACTTAATTTTACTCCCCTATAAAAATTGTTAATTAAAAGTGACCCAACAGTGTGGGGACATAATTAAATTTATTTTTGCGTTTTTGGGTAGTTTTTGGGGAGTTTAGGCACATATACAATTTACCTGGTTCCCAGTAAGGCGGCAGCCCTAGTGGTGATGATCCTGAAATGAACCACCCCTTCCAATACCTGAGAAGGCGCTTGCGCCGGAGGTATATCGGTTGGGTTGCCAATTTCGATCAAGCCGTAAAACCCACATTGGTGAGAGCGTAGAAAACCCAAAATTCAGTCGTGTATGCCTAGGAAACGGAAATGAGGGACCCGATAACATACTCAGCAGTCCCCGGGAGCATCCCTCCCCAGAAACCAGTTCAAAGACCCACATTCGGGCTTGCTGTTCACTATCAAACTAAGCTGACAGAAGTGTTTTTGCTAGGCGTATATATTATATACGCCCAACCAAAATCCCCAGAAAATAGCCAAGCGTATATAATATATACGCCTAGCCAAAATCCCCAGATTTAAGCCAGGCGTATATAATATATACGCCCAGCCAAATCTGCATTTTTTTGGTCGGGCGTGCATAATATATACGCCCAGTATACACTGGGCCACAGCAACCCGACCTGAGGCCCAATCCATCACCCCAAGTCCCCGATTAGCAGTATTAGTGCCCGCAGTAGCCTCCCACATCCTCTAACACCCAACATGCCCCCGCCCAATCACAAGAAGGCAACTTCTCATTGATTTGCTCCGGGGGACCGGGTCGTTTGCGTGGATTCCTGCATCTTCAATAGAACGAAAGGGTTCCCTTTCGCCTCTTCCGAAGTGTGTCAGATCTCGCCGTGGGACCTACTAAAGGTACATATATCACCCGAGACGGGAGTTGACCCTGGGCACTAGGTCATTATTCATCTAAGCAAAGGGGAGTAATCTCCATAAAAAAAAATCATCTTCCAAAAAAAAAGAACCAAAAGAAATCTCTCTTCAAATAAAAAAAATCATCAATCAAAAATCATTTTCCAAAAAAAAAAAAAAAAAAGAAGAAAGCAAACAAAAACAAAACAAACACAAAAAGAGAAAAGAAAACAAAAAGAGTACGTTTTGGTGTGACTGTCACTACGGCAACCTCAAGCTCGTCCCGTAGAAGGAAGGTATTCAGCCCTTATTCGCGACATCGGTACAGCACCCGTCAGCGGATCATGTCAAGAGCCGATACATCCCCACCGTCATCCCCATCCCATTCTCATATCGGAGAAGACCTGATCTCCGACACCTTCACCCAAGCCAGGTTCGATATCACGGGTCCATTTGGGGCACCCGTGTTCACCTCCACCCCATCCCCTTCCCTCACATTCCCCCAACATACCCCTTTTTCATCCCCTACTGAAACCCCTCATTTCCCAACCGACCCATACATCCTCATCTCCCATCCAAACACCCTTACCGCATCCCCATATTTCCAAAGACCCCATAGGGAGTCCCATCCCCGGCCTACCTCCCACGTTCCATCCCTCTCATCATCCATGCCCCCAACATCCTACATCCCATCCACCTCATCTCACATACCATTCCCATCACATGGCCCATCCACATCCCAACATACCCTCCTATTTACCCGGGTCATGCCCAATTTCTCCCAACCCCCTCCATCATTAAGTGAGCCATCACCCCCCAATCTCACACTTGAATCCATGCCCTCAATGGAGGACATGAGAACGATGTACGCCTTGTGGGCTGCTTCTCGGAACCCTACATCTCCAACCCCGCATCCAAATCTCTAAAATCTCCATACCCCATTCCCTCCTAACCATGCCTAACCACCCATCATCCATACCTCCCAAAATCCCCCACCTCAATGCCAGACCCAAACCCATGCAAATCCATGGGCCCAAGCCCAAACACCTCTAGAGCCATGGGCCCAAGCCCAAGCCCATCAGGTGCCCAATACCCTTAAAACCCATGGGCCCAAGCCCATCAGACCCAGGCCCATAATCCTCAAGGCCCATGGATCCAAGCCCATCAGACCCAGGCCCAGGTCCAAGACCCTCAAAACCCATGGACCTAAGCCCATCAGACCCAGGTCCAGAATTCTCAAGGCCCATGGACCCAAGCCCATCAGGCCTTGGCCCAAAACCCTCAGAACCCATGGGCCCAAGCCCAAACCCATCAAACCTATCAAGCCCAAGCCCAAGGCCCATGGACCCAAGCCCAAGGCCCATGAACCCAAGCCCATCAGGCTCAGATCCAAACCCAACCCCCTCATAACCCATTAGCCCAAACCCAACAAGGCCCATTAACCCAGATTCATACTAACCCTCACACCTAAGCCCAAGGCCCATCAATCCAAGCCTTCCGAAACCATCAAACCCAAATCCCTCAAACCCAAGGCCCATCCACCCACGCTCATCAAGGCCCATTCACTAACCCCATACCCCCCCACCAATACCCTTCATTCACCTATACCCCTTACGCCCCCATCCGACCTCCAACGGGAAATCCAATCCATCCCATTCCTCAAACCCACAACATCCTGCCACTTCAATCACACCCCCATCACCCCCAGAATGTGCACCCAACTCAGCACATCACTTACCCACAAACCGCTCACCCATTTATCCCTTCTCATCCCCTACAAACCATATGGCCCCACCAGGTCATCCAATCCCTGACCCCCCAAGTCCAAATAGTAGAACTCGCCCCACACCAATACCATGACCAACAGTACGAGGAGGATGAGATCCGCAATAGTGGAGGAGTTGCCAGTTTTACCCTCCCGGGCCCACCATCATCACACCTAGGGTCGAACAAAATCAAGGGGAAGCGGTCCCCACTACAGCCTCGAAAGAACCAGAACAGTTGAAAGAATAAATAGACAGAATACAGAAGCAACTGTTGAAGATGGGAGGAGTAGAACTGCATTCAACAGACTTTTCAGACTTATGTCTGTTCTTCGATGTCCCCCTACCACAGAAATTCAAGATGCCAGTATTCGATAAATATAATGGCACTAGCAACCCCATCGCCCACTTAAAATCTTACTGTGGGGATATGTGCCAGTATGGCGGAGATGAACGACTCCTCATCAAAGTGTTCCAAAAGAGTTTAACGGGCCCAACACTGAGATGGTTCACATCCTTAGAACCGTCCATGATAAAAAATTGGAAAGATCTGACACGCTTATTTCAAGAGAAGTATGTCTATAACATGGACATAGAGCCAAGGAAGTCAGATTTGGCTCGTCTAAAGCAAAGACATGATGAAACATTCAGTGCTTACTTGGGAAGGTGGAGGGCATTAGTCGCTTAGGTAACTAATCGGATTCTCGATGATGAGCAGATTGAATTGATAACCAAGGGAGCCCTCCCTATCAAATTTTTTAGTATATCAGCAGCAGTCTAATTTTGCTGATCTGGTCCGAAATGCCAATCGTTGTGAAGACGCCATTAGAGAAGGCAGGTTAGGAAGGAATGTGGCCAACGGGGACACCGGGGTTCGAAAAGCTGCCGAACCGAGAATTGAAAGAAGACCAGGGACAGAGGTACAGAACATTGTATACCCCCAGGCCAATACCAACGCCCCCTTGATATAGCTCCAAGTTACACAACCACCCCCGGCTCGTTTTGAGCAAGTACCAAGGCCAAGCAATGGACCAAGAGCCCCGTTTACCCAGGAATAGATGAAAGCACGGTTCGAACGAGTGTTCACACCGTTGGGGCAATCCTTGAGTGTCTTGTTGCCAGTGTTGCTACAAAAAGGCTTGGTCAATCTGCTCCAGCCTCGCCCACCACCCCATCCCATACCAAGGATCCGAATCTGCATTGCAATTTCAACCAGGGACCGGGTCACCCTACGGACCGGTGCTTCCCGTTAAAACACACGGTCCAAGATCTTATAGAGGCTAGAAAAATCATTCCCCTGCCACTTCCTCAAGGGCAGAACCAGAATATCCATCAAGCCCCTCTGCCGTCGCACTCAGGAGGCCCCAGGCCTAACATACATTGGATAAAAGAGGGAGAAGAAGTGTTTGACCCTTCGGATTATATTAGTAATCAGGAGGAGTTTTCACTCCCCAGGTCGAACGCAGATGAACTATTTGTTGGGGTGATCGAGCCATTGTATTTAGCCGATTATTTTCCCACACCGGCATACCAAGAAGAGCCCTTAGATTTAGGGCAGTATTTTTCCACCCTTGCTCCCGCCTATCAAATCCAAACGGGCACAGCCCCGCCGCAATCATATGCATATGCACCCCACGCCCAATTTACCCCATACACCCCTCCGTCACACACAAATCATCCCGTACCATATGCAACTCCGCCATCCCCGTATTATCCTACCCCATACACACCCTCAAATCCCTCCACCCAATACATTACTCCGCCATCCCCAAGTTACCCCATCCCATACACACCTTCAAATCCCACCACCCAATATACCATCCCACCGTCCCCAAATCACCTCGCTCCATGCATAACTCTATCATCCCCATTTCACCCACAAACCCCTCATCACCTCACCATGCCACCCCCTACACAAGCCAGTCATATCCAAATCATCCCACTCAATGCACAACTCCATCATCCCCAAATCCATCACCATCCCATCATACCTCCCCATATACAAATCCTTCATATCCCTATCACCCCACGCCCACCACACCTCAAACGTCTCCCAATTCCTCCATCCCAGTCACACTCCCGCCATCCCTTCGTTATTTTGGCCCCAATCCAACTCCACCCCCACTCACGCAAGCAACCCCTTACCCAATCCCCTCATCACCCAATCACCACTGGTCCTACCATGCCTGTAATACCAAGACAAGCCCCTCCGTGCCCATAAATCCAATTTTGCCAATTCCCCCCCCTACCATTCCACCCCCATTGGAGTTAACTCATTTGGACTCGAGAAACCGATATCCACCCAATCCTCCCGTAATCCTCATGCACTCCTTTTCTCATCCCAAAACCTGCTTATGACCCGCATCAAGTACCGCTGAGCTATGAACAGACAGACATGAATGTCAGGTGCAACCAAGAAGAAGTTGTTGAGTTCGTTACCCGATCGGACCGGATTTCTACTGAGCCGGAAGCATCAGGGGCTGTCAGAGGAGAAGAGATAAAGAAAGAATAGGCCGCGGGGAATCCCTTTGAAAAAATGGCCAGGGAGCACATACTGGAGACACAGCTTAAGAGAACACCCGCACACATTACTGTGTGGGATTTGTTAATCACATCTCCACTCCACTTTCAAGCCCTAATGGGAGCGCTCAAGGACGCGCATGTCTCCACCCACGTAACTCCAGATGAAGTAGGAGAAATAATAGGGCAAGTGTTGGCCCCAAATGCCATCTCTTTCACCGATGCAGACCTACCGATCGAGGGGAATGACCATTCTAAACCCCTGAATATAACAGTTGAGGTAGGGAACCTGGTGGTGCCATTGGTCCTAATAGACAACGGGTCGGCGCTGAACGTATGCCCTCTAAGGACGGTAATCAAGATTGGTGTGAACCCTGACACCTTTCTGCCATCCATATCAAGCGCCCGGGGATTCGACAACACCAGAAAAGAAATCATAGGAGAAGTAGACCTCGACCTGATCCTCGGGCCGCAAAACTTCACTGCAAACCTTCACCACTTCCTTTCAGGTGATGGATATCAAGTCTACTTTCAATCTGTGTTGGGATGGCCATGGATACATAAGCTCGGAGCAATACCATCTACCTTGCACCAAAAGCTCTGATTCATCTCGGAAGGAAAAATTGTCACCATCATAGGCGAGAGCAGAGAGGACATGGAGAAGAGCGCTCTGCACATTGAGAATCCGAAAGTGCTGAACATACCGCACACAGCAGAGGACATCGATCTCCACCGATTTGAGTATGACTTCTCAAATGTTACCCTCAGACCAACTGAGAAGACCCCGGATAAAACTAGAGGAGGAATGGACGCAGCTGTGTTCATGCTCCACAGATGGGGCCATCAAAAAGGGAAAGGGCTGGGCCCACGCCTCCAAGGAAGAAGAGACCCCGTCAAGGCCAAGGGACAACAAACTAAATTCTGCTTAGGCTACAGGCCCAGAGAAGAGGAAGTCAGAGAGACCAAGGAAAAGATGAGTGCCGCAGCAGTCGCCAAGGCCAAGGGAATCATCTTGGAAGAGGAACCTCAAGCTCGCCCCCACATCCGTGAAACCTTTGTGAGCGTCGGGGTAGTAAAAATTGATCTGAATGGGGAGACAAGGGTCACCCCACGTAAGCCTGCTTCCGTCCACCCCACCAATCCCTACATCATCCCCCCAGACTTTGAAATGGACTTAGCTGCCCTTTCCTTATTTGAGGAAGAAGTTCCCCGATCCACCCATCACTCCAGCACCAACCACTCTGGGCCCCTCCTAACCATAAAGGACAGGGTCCCCGAGGATCCCTCTGTAAATATATTGAGGGAGGAAATGCAAGAGCCTACCGATGCCGCTCTCGATCGAAGAGGTAAAGGCCAAGCCTCGCAGGTGAGTAACTGGGCATCCTTGCCCCAACTCCTGGGAGCCGCCAAATACCATGAAAACGACACCGACTCCCCAAAAAATATAACCTGTAAAAAGGGAGGTTAGCCTCTGGACCACTCTACCTTGTATATATAGGGATCCACCTCGCCAGGGGCTGACCTCTGAAAAAATGCAAAAGACCATAAAAATAGAAAAAATACCAATTCCAAAAATATTGTCCTTTAAAATTCCCAATAAAATTAAAATCGATGCCATGATACCTGTCCCACGTGAAGCCGACCCCTTTCCTATAGAAATACGAGAAGAGGTAGGAGCCACGAGTCTAGATGAGGAAGGTTAAACCGATGAGCTCCCCAATGAGCTCCTCAAACAATTTACCGATTTCAAGCATGGCCCTACCCCGATCGTCGAAGAGACAGAGGATGTCAATTTGGGCACCAAAGAGGCCCTCAGAATCACCAAAATCGGAACATCGCTATCCCCTGCGGAGAGGAAAGGTATGATAGACTTCCTTCGGTCATACCAAGACGTCTTCGCATGGTCGTATGAAGACATGCCTGGTTTGGATACCGATCTGGTTGAGCATGAGTTGCCACTCTACCCCGATGTTAAGCCGATTAAACAGAAGCTAAGACTCCTCTGACCCGATCGGTATGATGCAGGTTTCCTCATGGTATCTAAGTACCCGTAGTGGCTGGCCAATATCGTCCCCGTACCAAAGAAGGATGGAAAGGTTCGAATGTGCATTGATTTCTGTAACCTCAACAGGGCGAGCCCTAAGGATGACTTTCCATTACCCCACATCGACATTTTGGTCGATAACACTGCAAAACACGGGATGCTCTCATTTATGGATGGATTTTCAGGATATAATCAGATAAAGATGGTAGAGGTTGATTGCGAGAAGACAACGTTCATTACCCCTTGGGGAACCTTTTGCTACAAGGTAATGCCATTTAGGCTGAAGAATGCTGGGGCAACCTATCAAAGAGCAATGACAGCCTTGTTCCACGACATGATGCACTGAGAGATCGAAGTGTACGTCGATGAAATGATTGCCAAATCACCAGAAAGGGAGGACCACTTGATAAACCTTCAGAAGCTATTCGAGAGGTTGAGAAAGTACAAGTTACGGTTGAACCCCCAGAAGTGCACCTTCGACGCTATGTCAGGAAAATTGTTGGGCTTTATTGTCAGCAGGAGAGGGATCGAGGTCGATCCGACCAAGATCAAGGCCATCACTGCAATGCCATCACCGTCTACAGAGAAGGAAGTCAGAGCCTTCTTAGGCAGAATCAAGTACATCAGTCGATTCATCGCACAGTTAACTCCGATACGCACACCAATCTTCAAATTACTGAGAAAGGACTCACCGGTTGAATGGAATGATGACTGCCAGGCTGCATTCGACAAGTTTAAAGGTTACCTCCTGAAACCTCCAGTATTAGTACCGCCCGTACCTGATAGACCCCTGATAATGTACCTGTCCACGACAGAGTTTTCCATGGGCTGTGTTAGGACAGCATGATGAGACAGGAAGAAGCGAGCAGGCCATCTATTATCTAAGCAAGAAATTCACTGATTACGAGACACGCTATTCTCATTTAGAGAAAGCATGCTTGGTGCTCATTTGGGCTACTCAAAGACTTTGGCACTACCTGTTATCCCAAGCCGTCCTACTTCTAGCACGGATGGATCTGCTAAAGTACCTATTCGAGAAACCTGCACTCACTGGCCGAACTGCACGATGGCAACTACTCCTATCTGAATTTGACATTACTTATGTCACCCAGAAGTCGATCATGGGGCAGGCACTCGTTGATAATCTTGCTGAGAACCCTCTGCTGGACTATGAGCCTCTAAGATCTGAATTCCCCGATGAGGACATTCTGTTCATGGCTGACGAGGATACTGAGGAAACAAAGGAGTCCTGGGTAATGCACTTTGATGGAGCATCGCATGTTGAGGACCAAGGAGTTGGCGCCATTCTTATCTCACACAGAGGATCACATATACCCATCTCAATCAAATTTAACTTCCCATGCACCAACAATATGGCCGAGTATGAGGTCTGTATAGCTGGTTTACAGGCAGCTCTTGATCTAAATATAACTCACCTCAGGGTCTTTGGGGATTCGCAGTTAATTGTATGCCAGACCAACAGAGATTGGAAGACCAAGGATGAGAAACTGATCCCATACCATGAACATCTTGAGGATCTAATAACCTGCTTTGAGGAGGTCACCTTCTCCTATGTACCACGAGCAAGGAATCGGTTTACTGATGCCCTGGCTACCCTGGCCTCTATGGTTGAGATTCCATACGGAGTTGTGATGAAGCCGATCATGATAGAGCAGAGGAACGAGCCGGCTTTCTATCACCTCATCGAGGGACCTACAGAGGTAGATGATGAACCACCCTAGTTCTCGGACATCAAGAATTTCCTCGAAGCTCAAACTGTCCCGGATGGAACATCAAAGGTAGACAAACACACCATCCAGCGATTGGCAACGAACTATGTCATCTGCGGCGATCTCCTGTATAGATGGTCTCATGACAATATTCTGCTCCGATGCCTAACCCAGAAAGAGGCGGGTGAGATCATGAAGGAGATCCATGAAGGAGTCTGCGGGGCACACATCAGTGGGCACATGCTTGCTAAGAAAGTTCAAAGGTAAGGATACTTTTAGACCACTTTGGAGACTGATTGCTGCAAGCACGTACAGAAGTGCTACAAATGCCAAGAGCACTCCAGTCTAATACACGCTCCGGCCATTGACTTACACAGCATGGCCACTCTTTGGCTGTTCGCCACCTGGGGTCTCGACGTCATCGGCAAAATCAATCCTAAAGCTTCCAACGGGCATCAGTTCATCCTCATCGCTGTGGAATACTTTACGAAATGGGTAGAGGCGGCCTCCTATACAAGCATTAAGGCCAGTCATGTCAAGAAATTCATCAAGAACAACATCATTTGTAGATTTGGCGTACCCAAAGACATCATCACTGATAATGGTACTAATTTCGCTAGTAGGCGCATCCGAGCCTTGTGTGAGCAGTTCCAGATCAAGCATCATCGATCATCCCCATACAGGCCACAGACGAATGGAGCCGTGGAGGCGGCCAACAAAACTCTAATCCACATCCTAGAGAAGATGGTAGTTACTTACAGAGATTGGAGTGAGCAGTTACCCTTCGTACTTTGAGCCTATAGAACGTCTATCCGTACCGCGACAGGGGCAACACCATTCTCCCTTGTGTATGGAACCGAGGCCGTGCTACCCGTTGAGGTCGAGGTACCGTCGCTCCGTATCCTTTTGGAATCCCATCTACCTGAAGCTGAGAGGGAAAGAGCCCATTTTGAGCAGTTGGATTTAATTGACGAGAAAAGACTCCTAGCCCTATGCCACGCCCAGATCTATCAGAGGAGAATTGCACGTGCTTATAATAAGCGCGTTTGCGGTCGAGATTTGAAGGTAGGAGACACTGTACTAAAGAAAATTTTCCCGTCTCTCCACGCCGATCCGAGAGGGAAGCTTAAGCCAAATTGGGAGGGACCCTACGTCATCCGAGAGGTTTTGCCAGGATACGCCGTTCGCTTCGCCACCATGGACGGAGACCACTTTCCTAAGCCCATCAACGTTGGATACCTTCTCAAGTTCTAGTCATAGGTCTTGGGACAAGGTAAGTTTTGATAAAAATAGATGCGTGACCGCTTAAGGGCCCCATAAAAGAGGCCATCATTTCAAAGTCAAGTAGCCCAAAAGAAATATCCCTTGAAAACCTTCACCCTTTTTGCTACACACTTCGGGCCAATAACCATTTCTTTCACATACCCCACCCAAAATTCCAAGAAAAAAGAGAAGAGAAAAGAGGAAAAATCCAAACCAAAATAAAAAAGAAGAAAAAAAACAAAACCCTTAAAAAAAAAACAAAAAAAAAAAGAGGAGGGGGACCAAGAAAAAAGAAATGACTGGGGCATAAAAAGCCTTTGGAAAGGAAGAGGAGTCCCCGAATCTAGAATTCACTCAAAACTTAGATCCAATCCCCAGAAAAATCCAACCTGTTTGAACCCCGGCCACATTACAACCCGGAAGAAAGCCCTCTTTAAGGTCCACAAGCGCCCATAACATCTACTGCATCAGAACAAGCTGAGTTAACAAATCACACAGAACTTCATTCAGCCGGCTATGATGGAATCGACGTCCATGTCGTGGCCTTCCGGTTCTTGAAAAAAAAAAAAAATTAATTTGAGTTCAAAGCAAGATGGACGTGATAAAAACCCTAAAGGGCGCCACGGGTAAAAACAGCGAACTCACGCGGACCAGGTGAAAACCTGAAAGGGCACCTGGGGTAAGAAAGCGAACCCATGGACATAGTGAAAACCCGAAAGGGCGCTACGGGTAAAATCAGGGATGACGGGCATGGCGAAAACCCGTCTTGGGCGCTATGAGCAAAAATGTCGAGAAAAGTGAGATTAGGAGAAGACCTGTTCTGGCCTGCCCATTCCAGTTTGAACCCCTTTTCCCCCTTTTTGAGGGGCCACTCATGTGAAAATTGGATCAGATCCTGATCAAGTATGTCGTCTCTACCACGGCGTCTGACTCATGACCAAAGGGAAAGACAGAAGACTAGACCAACCCTTGGGAAGCTGAACTTCCCACGTTTAAAGGAAAAATCTGTATCTCATGAACAGGGTTCGACCATGCTCAAAATAGGACCCACTGGTTTGGCCTTGTAATTACCGGCATCTCAAAAGATCCAAAAGAAAAGAAAAAAAAAACACAAAACACAAAAAAAGATAATAGATTTCCCTTTCCCATAAAAAGCCCCACACTGTAGAGGAGAAAAATTTCATAGATTTCCCTTTCCCATAAAAAACCCCACACTGTGGAGGAGAAAAATTTCAAAAAAGATAATAGATTTTCCTTTCCCATAAAAAACCCCACACTGTGGAGGAGAAAAATTTCAAAAAAGATAATAGATTTCCCTTTCTCATAAAAAGCCCCACACTGTGGAGGAGAAAAATTTCAAAAAAGATAATAGATTTCCCTTTCCCATAAAAAGCCCCACACTGTGGAGGAGAAAAATTTCAAAAAAAGATAATATATCTCCCTTTCCCATAAAAAGCCCCACACTGTGGAGGAGAAAATTTTCAAAAAAGATAATAGATTTCCCTTTCCCATAAAAAGCCCCACATTGTGGAGGAGAAAATCTCCATAAAAAGCCTTACGTTGCGAAACGTACGAAGAAAAAAAAAAGAGTCAAAAAACGAAAAACATATGTATGTATAGATTTCATTCCATTTCTTACAGTATTACGTGCGGAGTGTCACGTCCCAAAAAGATAACAACATGACACACTTTCTATTTTGCTGCTTTCTTTACAAAAAAAAAGCCAAAAAATATATATCTGTATATATATAACAACAAAAAAAAGGAGAAGAAAAATAACCCAAAAAGAGATCTCTGTTATGGGGCATTCCTCCCCTCCGCGTATATGATCTATGACATGTGCAGGAACAGGTCAAGGGCAGGGAGCACGCTTCAAAGCGCTAATCTCTGCAAGCAGAGAGTCCTCGCGAGCATTTCGATCAGACATCCACCTACCATGAAGACTCTTCTGCCGCCTCCGTGAATCTTCACGAGACTCGATCCAAAAGCCTACCAACAGAAGAACCTCACTCTCGGCTGTGGCAGCTCTCACTTCTGCAATCTCCGCTCTGACCCTTTCTTTCTCCAAAGCCTCGGTCAAAGCCAGCCTCTCTACAGAAAGAGACTCGTTCTTGGTCCGAAGCATCGCTTCCTTGCATGGCCAAGGCCCCGTCTCTATCACGTCTACCGAAATTGGGCTAGGAGCAAGTAATTCCTCAGATACCAGCCAAACCTCGTAATCAGGAGAGACGACGTCCCCCTTGAACTAAGCTGCACATGTGCGCTGATTGGCGGGTCTCCCAGAGGGCGGCTATGCGATCCAGATCAATGAGAGAACCCCGAGAAAATATCAGAGAGCACAAAGGTGGCCTCACAGAGCATGGCACGTGTTGTACCCAAACTGACGAAGCACCCGAGATGGAAGATAATATGTGCTACCGGTCAACCCCAATAGGGTGATACCCTCACAATCCCGAGAGCGGACAATCGGAAAGGTGTCGTCCATCAAGGGAAGTTTCTAGGTCAGCTCCACATCAGATAGCCACAGGCTCAGTTCCTCGATGCTCCCACAAGGCAGTCTCGAACTCCAGATCAGAAAGTCCCGAGCCACATCCCCTCTTATCAAGCAGAATCTCGGCACAGGCCCCATGATAGCCAAATTCTCTCCTAACCAGATCTGAACAAGGAGCGGGCTCCCGCTGAGAATCCCAACCCGGCCCGAGGCCGCAGCATCCAAGCCTCGATACATCTCCGCCAGGACCAGGTGTACCAATGAGTGACCTCCCTCCAATTCGATCAAGACATCACATAGTCCAAGGGAAAAGCTCTCACCCCCAGTGAAGAAGAGAACTTCCGACAGCAAATAAAGGGCAAAGGCCTTTACATTGAAGGGATTTCAAATAGGCAACTTTCGAAGGCTCGAATCACCAAAAAGTTCTCTCAGGAATTTCACCGAACACCTGGTGGGCCATTCGGCGAAACATTTTTCATATCCACCCTTTTTTAAGCCGAGGACTGCGTTGACCGCCTTTGCATACCCCGGTTTGGGCACTACTTTGGTAAGGCCTCGATGCATCTTCAGGCTCGTGATGGAGGCTAGCTCTTCCAAGGTTGGGGTTAGCTCCCTAGACCCAAATATAAAGACATGGGCCCTATGGTCCCACGATGACGAAGCCGCCTGGAGTAGTTTGGGCAACGGATGAACAGCAAGGAGATGCGGGCCAGCATAAGTGCGTGCGCGGGCTTGATATAAATATCCATGTCAGGCTGACCCTGGTCCACTAACTCATGAGGCCCAAACTGATCAACCAGCCAGGATAGCTTGACCTCAGAACCCCGAACATTCCCAGAGGTCGGGTAAGCCCCTATCAGTTGAATCACCTCCTCCTTACCTGGTGTGCGGGTAGGTACCACGGGCACCCCTCCAATACGGACCCCGGTGATCATAGACTAGTCGACAGGTGTAAAGGCCATCTCTGCCACGACCATGTGAAATGTCATGGTCTCGGGGCAAAAATGCTCTATCGTTGTTTTAAATAGGTCAGACGGCCCTC
Source organism: Chloranthus sessilifolius (assembly GCA_021018995.1). NCBI lineage: Eukaryota > Viridiplantae > Streptophyta > Magnoliopsida > Chloranthales > Chloranthaceae > Chloranthus > Chloranthus sessilifolius. Next base: position 145,767,882 of record CM037584.1, on the reverse strand, counting down.
ATGAGGCACGAAATGAAATCCCCGAAACCGGCAGCAGTGAGCAGGTCCTTCACCACTGGGGGAAGGTAAAGCACGAGGCGCTGGAGGTCAAACCAACCGCCTCGGAAGGCGTCAATCAGATAAGGGCAAGCCGGTACAATGAAGACATCAAAGGAAAACAAAAGCAAAAGCGGAAAAGGGGAGGGGGCTCATTTGTTTACCTTACCAACGATCCCGAAGTTGGACATATGGATGTGCTGGCAGTAGAGGAGGCCGGTATGGGCGGCCTCGCCTTGCATTTCGTACCAAGGCTGGGTGGAGCGCTGAGACACAATGAACTGTTCCCCACGGGGACCGTAGGCCATCTCCGGCTCTTCTTGCTGATCATACCCTTCTTCACCGAACATCCTAAAAGTATGAGGCGCATCGGCATATGAGAGGAGTGCAAAAACAAAAAATATATATATATATGTATGCACTAATCCAAAGAAAAAAATCTCATCACAAAAAAAAAAAAGAAAAGCAACAAAAACAAAAAAAAACAACAACTAATCCCAAAAAGAAAATGTGTGTGTGTGCATACTAACCCGTCAAAAAAAAAAAAGTGTGTGCATGAGTACTAATCCCAAAAAGAAAATGTGTGTGTGTGCATACTAACCCGTAAAAAAAAAATGCGTGTATGAGTACTAATCCCAAAAAAAAAAAAGAGAAAAAAAATGTGTATGTGTGTGTGTACTAATCCAAAAAAAAAAATGTGTGTAAGCGTACTAATCCAAAAAAAATGTGTGTGTGCGCTAACCCATTAACAAAAAATGCGAACGTAATAATCCAAAAAAAATGTGTGTGTGTGTGTGTATAGATGTACTAACCTTTTAACAAAAAAAAAATGTGTGTGTGTATGTGTATACTAATCCACCAAAAAAAAATATATATATATATACATAAATACGCCTACTAATATATATGCGCTAATCCAAAAAAGAGGGGAGAGGCACCAATCCATCAAATAAAATGCACTAATCCATCAAAAACAAAAAAAAAAAACTAAAACAAAAAGAGACAAAAAGAAATGTAGGCATCACAAAGCATTTCACCATATATATATATAAAAAAAAAAAAAAAAAAAAAGAGAAGAAGAGAGGCAATCCAAAAGGAAAAGGAAGGATAATGGTTACCTTCAATGGAAGAGAAAAACAAAGATCGACGGCGAACGAGCACCTTTGATCCACAACCGCGACCCCTAACAATAGAACTCAGGCCAAATCGAATGAAAAAACCCTAAGGGGTTGTCCCGGACTCAAGAAGAAAGGAGGGAGGAAGATAGAATTTGAAAAGGGGGGCCCCCTTTTGTGTTCGGACTTGGGCAGTTTCGTAACTGCCAGATTTTAGACGGGCGTATATAATATATACGCCCGACCATTTTTCGCCAGATTTTGGTCAGGCGTATATATTATGTACGCCCGACCAAAAATGGTAGTTTTTAAACTACCCGGCCTCCTTTTTTCGATTTTAAGGCCCGACGGACCCCTTGCATGTTGGACCACGGCCCGGACCCCCCCTCAGAAGCCCATATATCATCAGGCGAAGGTGCACGCACCTCCAAATGGCCCTTCGAGTTCACTTCGATTGGCCCAAAGGGACCGTGCTACAATAAACGGATCTAGATCGGTAGGCGCCCACCTAATGCGCCCACAAAATCAAAGAAAAAAGAAGAAAAATAAAAAGAAGAAGGAAGAAAAATATATAACACTAGTTCTTAAAGGAGCATTGCGATGACCATTTGCGCCACTCCGAGAACCGTGTTAAATCAATTCGGAATGATCGGGTCCACCCGAAAGTTCTCAAACCCCGTTTCATGCAGGGACACTTTGTACCTGACCCGACAGGCAGATAATTTTGCCCATCTCCGATCACTGTTCCCTACAGAGTCCCCCAGGAGTCGAGACCTAATCCGGCATGCAAATAAACTCATCCACCACCGGTCACACTTGGGAACATGCACCTAGCCCCAAATCTCCCCCAACAAGAACCGAGGCCTGATCTGGCAGGCAAACCAAGAACCCGTCACCAGAATGCACACGTCCCTGAGGTATATCAACATGGAAAGTTGATTTGCCTAAGGATACGTGCAAAAATAAAACCCGTTTGAGCACGTTCGAAGTCTCGAACTGACATGTGCAAAAAAGAGAGAAGAAATAACAACCTATTATTGCATAAGTAAAAATAAAATATAAGAAAAAAAGAAACCTGAGTAGGTTGACCCCACCTTCCAAGCATTCGCTCTGGTCATCCCCCTTCGGATCTATGTTGACCAAGAGTGCCCCCAACTTCAGACCATTTGAAAAGTCTATTGTTAGTTGAAACTGACCCGTCAAAAATGAAAATACAACCAACCAAGCTATGTGCAAACATACAGACCAAAGGGCTCTTTTCCCTTTTATTTTAGGCACGGTGTCCCTGTTGAATGTACGCACTTGCATTTGGATATCCGCAGGATGGTCGTTTGTCTTCGTAAATTGTACCTTAGGGTCAAGGCTTCCGTTCGTGCCTATTTTGCTGCTTATCGCCCCTGATGGGTGTATGTCTGTGGATAGTTAGTAAGATGTGATTTCATTAGGGTTGGAGGTTAGAATTGGCCATCTCTTTCAAGGGATGATTGGTCCTAGCCTGATCTTTTCAGTTTTGTCTCAAGTTAAGGCACTCCGATTCATGTGAATCAGGAGCACCTCACCACTAGAACGTGCACATCCCCAAGGTGTACTTATCCTCCGCATGGCGCACGCACTCTTAAAAGCGTATCAACTGGCATTTGATCCACTTAAAGAGTTGTGCAAGAATAAAGTTGCCAGAGGTCCTTGAGCTTTGCTTAGAGGCCTCGAAGCAAAAGAAAATTTAAAAAATGACACCAAATCTTTTACTCGGAAAATGGGCATGCATTCCCAAGAGGTGTTGCAACATCAATATTCTCTTCACTCGAGTAAAACATGCTAAAATAACCTTGAGGTTGATGGGTCCACCCAAAAGACTTCGAGCCTTACCTAGGTAAGGGCACCCGTGGCCAATCCAATGGAGCTGTAAATATCCCATAGGATTGGACACAGTTTGAAGGCCTTCGCTTTGTGTGCTTCGCATCAATTCCGAAGCATAGATCGATCATCCTGTTTCATGGAGCTGTCTGGTTCAGATTAATACTCAACATCACAAATCTATAATTTCCCTCAGGAAGTGGACGATATCCCGGCTAGCGAACTTACACTTTTTGTGATCATCGCAGTTATGCCCAGTAATGTCGCAATGCGCTTGGGGACTGTTCGCTTTGAGGTACGGACGATATCCCGAAATGAGAGGGCTTACGTACACTCATCATCACCATGGATGATTGAGAATTGAGTTGAACAAGGCGGACCCATCAAACGTGCCTTGGACCTCTTCGGATGTCTCTTGTCTTTGACATCTGATCATTAGTGATCGAATACCAAAGAGGGGCATCTGTAGATACCCAAATTCGGCCCAAGGCCCGATCAATCTGTACTTCGGGAGAGATGTACCCCTGTGCTTCCGATGGCACCCCCTGAACCTTTAGGAACCTACCTAGACCATTAGGAATCTCCCTAAAACCTTTAGAGCCATTCCCCCAATCCTTAGAAGTCACCCCTAAACCCTAGAATCCCTTCTCATACCTAACTTAAACCCTTCTGAGCGGGTGATGGGATGAAAGCTACAGAATTTTACACAGACCATTACCAAGGATGACCCATATACCATTGGAAAGAGGGATTCTCTAGCTTTCCAACAAGTCAAAGATCACCCAATTTGGAGCTACGGTACAAAAGTTATGGCTGTTCAAAGTTTCACATAAAATCATAGGACTTTTACTCAGGCGTGGATATTACATACGCCCAGCCATTTTTGCCCCAGATTAGTCAGGCATATATATTATATACGCCTACCTATTTTTGGGCCAATTTGGTCGGGCGTATATAATATATACACCCAGTATGCATGGGACCCACCACGGGCTTATCTTCCCAAAGCTCCCCTGTTTTTGGTGAAATTCACTGTGCCTAAACTGGGCGTATATAATATATACGCCCAGCTTAGCTACAGTAACTGTCCTCAGGAGCTCAAATTTCCTTCATCTGGTTTGACCTTTTGGCCATCCCCTTAGTTGGGGTGGGTGTCTTGAGCTTGGTTGCACCCCCTTTGAGCTTATTTGCAACCCTTAAGTCACCTTTGGCATCACCCCATCATCTACCATTAAAACCAATTTCCCAAAACCCTAGGACCTTGAAAACCTAGAAAACCTTAGATGGGGGATTACCTAATTGCTAAACCACTTAGCTCTTAAGTAAGCCCCTAACCCTCCCCTCCTCTATAAATAGAGAGGCCCACCTCTTCCTTAAGGGTTGAAAATTTTGGTTGATTAGAGAGCTTAAGAGAGAGAAAGTCCTAGTGAGAGAAAATGCCATTTATTTTTTAGAATTCCAGTAAGCTTAGATCACCTATTCCACCCCACTTCAACCATGACATCACCTTCTTTTAGCCAAAATCTATGCCCTAGCTTCACTCTATACTCCCAATCTATCAAATATTTGCATTAGAGTCCATTTCAATACCATTTGAGCCATCGGAAGCACGTTAAAGTGACGGTCTTCCACGGTGCAACAAGGGCCCGTGAGCTCTGGTTCACCCCTCTCTTTCTCTACCTTCTTGGTGTCTCCTCCGTCCAAGGATTCAAGCCGTTACGCCGCCGAAATTTTGGTTCGGCTCAAAGCTTGATAGCACCGTATTACCTTCGGGCAAGGGGAAACTCCGCCCTTTTATCTTTAATATTTGGCCATAGATAGAGACCGCTATGTGCGGGTTGATCGGGTGCCTAAACCCTTCCCGATCAATAACCGAAGCCCCTACCCTAGAGCCTTTGGCAAAGATCGGTAAATCAGAGTCATATTTAGCACTTCGGTGCTCAAAATATTGATTTGAAGGTTTCCCGGGTCACCAAAAGCTCCGAGTAGCGACTCTACATTTTCATTAAAAGCGAGCGCATCGCCGCGACGGGTTCGAGAGGATCCATGGCCGCACAAGTTGGCTAATTTCTTGAGAGCAGCAAAGAGAGAGGTTGAAGCGGTAATTAGGGAGAGCTGAGAGTGTTGTTGAGGGTTAGATGATGCACATACTGCAAATCTGAAGACATTTCATTGTATGGTCAGTTTAATTCAATGTAATATTGGTTTAATTGTTGTAATTAGATCTATAGTTTCTTTGGTTTCATTTGGTGCTCGATCGGGTTTGTGTAGATGAGAATAGCTCACCCACTTAATTGGTAGACCTCTTGGATGCCATTTGATCTCCCTATATCTGATGCTCCTGCAATTGCCTGTGTCTGTGGCCTAGTAATTACAACATTCACAGTGATTTTAATGCTCTAATCGAACCCTTTGGTTTGGAGGAAATCCCTTGGATGATTTGTGACCATTGAAGTAGATAGATCATAGCCTTAAGATCAATTCAACCCTTTGGTCTAAATTGGATTCTTCTACCTTAATCCTTTGATTTGGAGGAAGTTTATAGGATGATCTGTGACCATTAAGGTGAACAGATCATACCCTTAAGATCAGTTCAAGCCTTAGGTGTAGAGTGGATTCTTCTACCCTGCAGCTGTGCCTATTGCCTGATGAGGGATTGGTGTACTCTAAACTCTCTGTAACCCTAGCAACTCAACCTAATTGTAGCAAGACCAAACTCCAAGCTGCTTCTCCCCATTTTTTGTGTTTAATTCCCACTCTCTACAAGATATGTACTCTGGATCTGATCCTACCATCCATCTCTGCAATCTTACTTGTTTTTAGTTTAATTTAGAAGTGACAACTCCTTAAACCTCTCCTCTTCCTTTTACTGTTTTAACATTAGGAAGGGTGCCAGATCTACTACAGATATGGAGATTTACTTGATTTTAACTCACATTTCCCTGTGGACATTCCCTTACTTTTTTAAAACTTGCTACAACAGGCCTTGAATACTTACAGGACTGTGTGTGAGACTCCCTTGCTGTGTGCTATCCGTAGACCCTTTAATTGTGCGATTTTAAACCCCTTTTTGAACACAAGGTAGAATCCCAACAAGTTTTTGGCACCGCTGCTGGGGAAATGTGTGCTTGAAATTGGTAGATCTAAGTTTATTTTAGCATAGATTGTAGATTTGCAATAGATTGTTTAGTTTTCCACTAACTGCTGTTGAAATTTCTACTATTTTATAGTAGTTTTATTATTTTTAACAGATTGGAAGCTGTGCATATAGAGGAACATTGTGTTGGAGGCTGTGCTAAAGTTTGCATTCCTCTACTCCTTTTATTTTTCTAATCTGTGGATTTGTATTGTGTTGATTCCTGATTTTTGTGATAAATTGGTTGTGCATTGTGTGTGCATTAAGATTGTGAGTGGTGTATATTTGGAAGGAGAACTCTCAATCCTCAGATTGTTTCATTAAATCCAAATATTGAAAGAATCCTTAGGACTAAACAAATTTCACCCACATCTGCTGCACCTGGATTTGCTGAAATGGGTGAGCAACAGCAACCTAGAACCTTGAAGGAATTCAATGCACCAGGGGTTTACAATTCTCCCTTCTGTATTCAATTCCCAGCTGCTCAAGGGAACTATGAGATCAAGTCATCCATAATCCAAATGTTACCCTCATTCCATGGCCTGACCAAAGAAGACCCATATAAGCACATTGATGAATTTCTAGGACTGTGCACTACATTCAATATCACAGGTTTGGGGGAGGAAGCAACCAGGATGAGACTCTTTCCTTTTTCACTAAAGGATAGGACCAGGACTTAGTTATCAATGCTCCCAATCAACAACATTCAGTCCTGGAGTGACCTTCAATGTCAGTTTTTGGCTAAATTTTTTCCCATGTCCAAGACAAGCCAGTTGAGGAAGGGCATTATCTCATTTGCTCAAGATCCAACTGAGAATTTTCACCAAGCTTGGGAGAGATTCAAAGAACTCCTCAAGAAATGTCCTCATCAAATCCCTGAATGAAAACTTGTCCAAAGTTTCTATCAAGGGATTGATTCCAAAAGCAGGGATATGGTCGATGCCTTTTACGGAGGTACTTACCTCCACAAAACTGCTAAGGAGGCTTGAGAGTTGTTTGACATTATCAGTGAGAACTCCATGCAGAGAGAGACATTGTCCAGGGATTGGGACACTCCTAGACTAGTAAAAGAAAATAACACAAGAGGAAAATTGTATGAGGTAAGTGGTCACAATGATTTGGAAAATAAAGTGGACAGTTTGACTCAGAAATATGACAAGCTCATGGGAGCAATGCAGTCACCCACAATTGCTAAAGTGGAGGAGGCATGTGTTATATGCCAGTCCCCCACTCACTCCCTTGAGGAATGCCCTTCAGCTGTTCAATTTCTAGACTTTGTGATGGAGCATGTGGCTTCCACTCAATCTTATGGGCAACAACCTACTGCTGGTTACCAATGGAGAAACTACCCCAACTTCAGGTGGAGACAAGATGGCTTTCAAAACCAGCAGCAGCAGCCATAGCAGCCTATGCCTTATAAGAATGCTTAGCCATACCACTAGAATTACTTCCCAAGGCCTCAATACCAACAGCCTATGGCCCAACCTATGGCTCAGCCTATGCAGCAATCTGCACCCCCTTCAGCTGCTAGATCATCTTCTTTTGAGGAACAAGTTCTGGCCTTATTACAGAACTTAGGATCCTTGTCTCAGACTGTGCATTCTCATAGTTAAAACATTAAAAAGATAGAAGACCATCTTGGTCAGCTATCTAATGCTTTAGCCAAGAGAGAGGAAGGGAGGCTGCCTAGCCAACCCATAGACAACCCAAGGAGATAATATGTGGTAGGTGAAGTTTCTTCTTCCCATGAGAAAGCCAAATCTGTCACCACATTGATAAGTGAAAGGTTGGTAGATAATCATGTAGGCTGTGGGCCTTTGAGAAATTCAGAAAAAGAGAAAGAGGTGGTTAAAGAGAAAGTGCAATAGGAGCAACCCATGATGAATAAAAAGGATAGTGATGATCCTCAAGAAAAAAATAAAACAAAAAAAAGAGATGATGAGTTGGCAAAGGCTATAAATGAGGGAGCAGTCCCACATTTGCCATTTCCTAGGGCAATGCAAGCACCTCCCCCTTTTGATAAAGGGCATGCCAAAATAGAGGAAATGATGGAAACCTTTAAGCAAGTGAAGATTAACCTGCCTCTCCTTGATGCAATCAAGTAGGTTCCAGCCTATGCCAAGTTTTTAAAAGACCTGTGCACCCACAAAAGACAATCAAGGATACATTTATCCAAGAAAGTCTTTTTAGCAGAAAAAGTGAAACAGATATTGACTATTGCCACCCCAACCAAACTCCAAGACCCTGGAGTCCTCACTATCTCCTGCATCATTAGGGATCATACCATTGAAAAGGCCTTGTTAGATCTGGGAGCTAGTATAAATTTGCTTCCATATTCAGTGTATGAGAAGCTGGGTTTAGGAGAGTTGAGGCCCACACATGTGGTCTTGCAACTAGCTGATAGATCTGAAAGGAAGCCTGTGAGGATCATTGAAGATGTCTTAGTTGGGGTTGATAAATTCTTTTATCTTGCTGATTTTCTGGTGCTAGATATGAAGCCAAGTAGGAGTTCTACTTCTATCCCTGTGATCTTAGGTAGGCCCTTTTTGGCCACTGCAAATGCTTGCATACAATGTAGATTAGGGATCATGGAAGTATGTTTTGGTAATATGAAAGTCAAGCTGAATGTGTATGATGCAGCTCATCAACCCCACTTAGAGAGTGAGGAATGTTTCTCCATTGATGTGCTGGATGAGTTTGTGCAAGAAACTCTGCCTCAGCTGTTGCATGGTACTGATTTGTGTAATGTTTTTGATGAGGTATGGAATGAAACTGGGAAAGAGAAAGCTCTCACACCTGAGCTTGAGCACGTGAAAAATGTCAATTCTGAAGCAGAGCCAGCAAAGCACCACCCATGGACTCCTGCTCTATTACCCCTTCCACCACCTTCTAAGGAACCCTATTGCCTTCACTTATCAGTCCCCCAGATGTGGAATTGAAGCAACTCCCAAAATCTTTGAAATATGCCTTTTTAGAGGCCAATCACAAACTGTCAGTGATAATTTCTTCTTCCCTCACCCTTGAGCAGGAAGAAGAATTGCTTTGTGTGCTAAGTAGGCATAAGAGAGCAATAGGGTGGACTATTGCTGATTTGGGAAGGATAAATCTAGCAGTGTGTATGCACAAAATCCATCTTAAAGAAAGTTCTAAACCTTCTAGAGAGATGCAAAGGAAATTCAACCCACACATGCAGGAAGTTGTAATAAAGGAAGTAGTTAAACTCCTTGATGCTGGGGTCATTTACCCCATCTTAGAATCTCAATGGGTGGCACCTACTCAGGTGGTGCCCAAGAAATCTGGGATCACAGTCGTTCAAGTAGACTCGGGTGCGTTGATTCCAACTAGATAGACCACTGGTTGGAGGGTATGCATACACTATCACAAGCTCAATGAGAAAATCAATAAAGATCACTTTCCATTGCCCTTTATAGATAAGATCTTAGATAAGTTGACAGGTAAGGGTTTTTACTATTTTCTTGATGGTTATTCAGGGTACAACCAGATTCCTATTTACCCGTAGGATCAAGAGAAAACCACCTTCACTTGTCCATTTGGAACCTTTGCACACAGAAGGATGCCATTTGGACTATGTAATGCACCTGCCACTTTTCAAAGATGCATGTATTCTATCTCTTCTGACATGATTGACAAGTTTTTAGAGATTTTTATGGATGATTTCTCTATTTTTGGGGATGATTTTAGCCAATGCCTGCACCATCTCAGCCTTGTACTGCAAAGGTGTGAGGAGATCAACCTGGTTCTGAGTTGGGACAAGAGTCATTTTATGGTGACTCAAGGAACTGTCCCAGGACATGTTGTTTCCCAAAGAGGAATAGAGGGTGATCAAGCTAAAATTGACCTAATAGCACATTTTTCCCCTCCCAAAACTGTCAAACAAGTCAGGTCATTCTTAGGCCATGCTGGTTTTTACAGGAGGTTCATCAAAGACTTCAGCAAAATTTCTAAGCCTCTTTGTCACTTGCTGTGCCAAGAGGTTCCATTTGTACTCAATGAGGAATGCCTAGCTGCTTTTAAACTTCTAAAAACCTGTTTGACTACTGCTCCTATATTGCAAGCTCCTAATTTTTCTGTCATTTGAGCTGATGTGTGATGCATCAAACTTTGCCATTGGTGTAGTGCTGGGACAAAGGAGAGACAAAGCACCATGTGTGGTGGCATATGCTAGTAAATCAATGGTTGATGCTCAATTGAATTACACCACGACTGAAAAGGAGCTGCTAGCCATTGTATTTGCTTTAGAAAAGTTTAGATCATATGTGTTAGGATCCAAGATCACTGTATTCACTGACCATTCAGCCTTAAAATACCTCTTGTCTAAGAAGGAGGCCAAAGCCAGACTAATTAGATGGATTCTTCTTTTACAGGAATTCAACTTGGAAATCAAAGACAAGAAGGGGGTTGAAAATGTGGTTGTAGACCACTTGTCAAGGATTCCACATGCGGATATAGAGAGCTTGCCCATCAATGACTCTTTCCCAGATGAGCAGCTTTTTACTGTAGAGATAAGTATGCCCTAGTTTGCCAATATAGTAAACTATCTGGCTGTGGGAAGGATACCCCCACATTGCTGTAAGGATGATCGAAGCCTGTTCTTTTCACAGATTCGATATTACATGTGGGAGGATCCTTACCTTTTTAAATATTATGCAGACCAGGTAATAAGAAGATGTATACCTGAAACTGAGTTCGAAAATATTCTAACCATGTGTCATGAATAGGCTTGTGGGGGCTATTTCAGTGGCAACAAGACTGCTGCAAAGGTGCTCCAATCTGGTTTCTATTGGCCCACTCTGTTCAAGGATGCCATACAACACTCCAAAGCCTGTCCTAAATGCCAGCAAATGGGAAGTATTACAAAGAGAAACTCAATGCCCCTGCAACCTGTGCTTGTTGTTGAACTATTTGACATATGGGGAATTGATTTAATGGAACCTTTTCCCCCCTCCTATGGTTATAATTTCATTCTTGTAGCTGTGGACTATGTGTCCAAATGGGTAGAGGCCATAGCTACAAGAACAAATGACTACAAGGTTGTCATCAAGTTCTTAAAAGAAAACATCTTCTCTAGGTTTGGCGCCTCCAAAGCTATCATTAGTGCTGGAGGTAGCCATTTTTGCAACAAACCTTTTGCAAAACTGTTGGAAAAATACTCTGTGACCCACAGAGTTGCTACTCCCTACCACCCACAAACCAGTGGGCAAGTAGAGATTTCTAACAGAGAAATCAAACACATCCTAGAGAAGACTGTGCGAGTTGATAGGAGGGATTGGTCCATAAAATTGCCAGATGCCTTGTGGGCATATAGGACTGCCTATAAAACCCCATAGGGATGTCCCCATTCAGGTTAGTGTATGACAAGGCATGTCATTTGCCTGTTGAGTTGAAACATAGAGCATATTGGGCCATTAAAACATTAAATTCTGACTTAACCTCTGCTGGTGTGAACAGGAAATTGCAAATAGTTGAACTTGAGGAGTTGAGGATGGAAGCATATTCAAATGTAAGGATTTACAAAGACAAAACCAAGGCCTTTCATGACAAGCACTTGTTGCAGAAAGAATTTAAAATAGGTGCCAAGGTATGGTTATTCAATTCAAGATTGAAACTCTTTCCAGGCAAATTGCATTCCAGATGGGATGGGCCTTACACAGTCTTACATGTGTCCCCATCTGGAGTTGTAGAAATCAAGGACTCTAAAGATGGTAGGGTCATGAAAGTCAATGGCCAAAGGTTAAAAATTTGTGTTGAAAAAATTTGTGCACCTGAGGAGACCATTGATCTTTAGGACCCTCCAAGTTATACATGATTTTCGTTTGTATCATATGTACCATAGTTTGATTTTGCTCAGTTTTGTTTTGTTGTGTTCAATAAAGTTACTGGGATTAGGTCATCATCTCAATCTGGCCAATAGTTCAGGGACCATGGGAGTGTGTAAATAATAAAAACATAGTGAATGGAAGCATAGCTAATGAGTTTGCTGGGTGCTGAGGCTGAAGACAACACAAAAATGTTGTTTTTATGTGCATATGAGACCTTCTGATAGGTCATTTGATATTTTCGACAGGTCATTTGATGATTTTGATAGGTCATTTGAGAACTTCGATAGGCACGGAGACTTGTCGATAGGTGAAAACAGCTTTTTGATAAGTTCAAAAGGTCAAAAAGAAGTTTTCGATAGGTTCTGGATACTCATCGGAAACCTATCGAACGGATAAATCATACATGTCATGAACCTATCGATAAGAAGGATTGACCTATCGAAGTATTCCATCTGCACGCTGTACTTTTATATCGATAGGACGCTTTATCCTATCGAAATCATTCAATTTATCCTATCAAAATCACTCAGCTCATCCTATCGAACTCGTTTTTCATCCTTTATAAACCTATCGTTAGGTCAGTCTCCTCCATTCAACACCTACTGCAAACCCTAGCTCTCTCTTACTCATTTGTCGCTGTTACAAGCCAACCCTGTCGGAGCGCATTTTCATCCTTATCCACAAATCGGGGTCTCAACATTCATTGCGCATACTTCCTTGACTTAACCACCATTGCTAAAAATAGCTCAACATGCAGTCCGTGTTCTATTTCCCATACAACAACCACCGCTCTATTTATTTCCACTTTCATTTTCAACAATTAAGCTTGGAAGAATGCGAACAATTTATTATACCGATTCATATTCCACTGGCCATGCGCTTTAAATATCAGCCTCATCCAATCCTTTCACATCCATTCCCTCCTGAACTCTTCAGCCCTTCCATAACCTCAATCATGGCCGACGATAAACCCAAAGACTTGCCGACCAAGTTCTACCCCCGTCTGGCCACCACCGCCACCACCAGTCGAGCCTGATTCCTTGTAATTTTTATGGGATGAGTACGAAGAAGTGCAACAAATCCTCGCTGAGGAGAAAAAAGAAGAAAAGAGAAAGAAGAAGAGGCAGAAGACCGAACCACCTGCATCACCACCCCCATCTTCTTCAGCTACTCCACCACCCGCCCCCTGACTCTTATTTTCTTCTTTTCTTCCTTTTCCTTTTCTTTCCCCCCCTCCTGGCTTGCAGTTCCTCTTCCACATGAAGCAGGTTGAGGATATCCCTGAGCCAGGAGGAAGAATCTTTTTGTCTGCAGATGAATATTTTGCCAATATATTGATCTTATTCTCATATTTGTCGTGCATTTGCTTTGTAATCGCTGTTTTGTCACATTTATAATGAAATACCTTGTTAGTAGTCTCTTTTTGTGATGGTTGTTAAAACAGTGAGGACACTATTTAGTTTAGGTTTGGGGGTGTGGCAGGTGTGCCAATGAAATGAGTTAATGCTAGTGCAGCTATGCTATGTTGGAAATTTTTTGAAAATAAAGTGATTTCCCACCTGAATTTTGGAAAAGGGGAAATTAAAAAAAAAAAAAAAAAAACTTTTAAAAACTGAAATGAGCTATAGTCTAACATTCTTCATGAAGCAAATGTTAAGAATTGTCAGAAAATAGATGTTTAGTGAACCTGAAATGAGAGAAAAGTGTAAGGATGCACCTCAGAAAATTTGATGGAAGGTCATACCCAGTGAGATTTGGGCCTGAAAAATTTTCTTTGAAGAGTGTCTTGGCAATTTTTCTGCTCTAAGGACTGATTGGATCTAGTTTCGATCACAAGAAGTTAGGCAAATCCGAGTTGAAACAGCTTGACAGCATGCATGATAGTGAGGACATGAAGTAAGGCCATCCCATGGACAGTTTGAGCTTAAAATGTCTCACCTTTGAACTGCCCTTGATACACACCACTTGAGCCTTAAAAGTCCTAATTTTCTTTGATGAAAACCAGAAAATTTGAACCCAAAACCTTTTGACCTGTTTCAGCTCACCCTTAATCTGAGGAATCGGGAGATAGAAGGAGAAGTGAGGTTAGAGGAGCACGGTTTAAAATTTGGTTGAAAAAGAAGGAAGCACATTTGATGGAATTGTGGCATTCCAGCCCATAAAAAGAAAAATGGAGAAAAATATAAAAAAAATGAAAAAAAAAATGAAAAAATGAAAAAAAAAGAAAAGAGAAGTCACTTCACTTGAAAATCTACAAAAAGATAAGAAGTTGATCACTTCAAGTATGAAAATTCAAAAAGAAAATGAAGAGGTGCTGAAATGAAGAAGGTGAAGTCATGAATCAACCCCTTACTTTACTGATTTCTCAATTTGAATCCTTTTACTCCTTTATTCTTCTAGAAACCTCACACATAAGCCACATTACAACCCAATAAAAAGACCTTACTGATCTGAAATAGATTGAGCTGTCATGTGGAGATGAGAATTTGTTTGATCTATGGTGAAAAGAATTAGAAATTTCAGAAACTAGAGCAATGCCTATGCTCATGCTTGCAGTCCTATTTGAGGGCTGTAACTACTCTTGAGCTGTGTGAAATGATACGCCCTTCTATTTTATTGTGAGTGAACAACCCTGGTAAGATTTGGGTCTGAAATAAAAGATTTGGGGTATTATCAGAGCTGAATTCTTAAATTAAAGGTGAGCTATGCATTAATTTTCAGACACAATGCCTTGACATGAACTGATTGATGATGAATGAATTACAGCAGAATTTCATGTTTTGAACTGGTAATTTTTATGTTGAAAATCCTCTAAAATTGAATGGAAATGGTGTGGAATTCATTTTATTTACTTAAACTCTGTTTTAGCATGTTGCATGAGTATTAACTTATTTTATTGAAGAAGTTTGTGGGTACCTTCACTGAAAACCCTCAGGAGACTTCACTCCCCCACTAGGGATCACCTAGGGGTTTAAAAGGCTTGATGCATATGCTAAATGCATCTGTGCTCCCTACAAAAGTGGCATTTTAATTCTCTTTATCTTTTCTTTGCTCAGGGACTAGCAAAGCTTAGGTTTGGGGGTGTATTAATCAGTGAAAAGTACTACTTTTCACCCCTTAACATGAGCTTTGATAGACCTATGAGTTGGCTAATAAGTGCTTGTTGAGCATGTTTTGTAGATAGTAGTAATAAGCAGCCATAGTGCAGAAATCCACCCTAAAGTTCTCTACAAGAAGGTCCATCTCTCACTACAGCTCTGACCCAGCTATGGCACACAAAAGGGCCCCACACCAATGACAGCCCGAATTTCGGCATCCCGAAATCCGTGCCAACAGCACGACCTTCAAGGCCGTGCCCTGGGTCCTTTACAACACAATGATATATACAAGCCAAAACTGAAATTGAAGCACACGTAGCTACCCTAAATCGAAATCTCAAAATAATATATTTGGTCTCGCAAGGCTGTCCTTGTCCCATGCCAATTCATGGACATAAGGACATACCCAAAAGTTAAATGATAATTATTCATCCTAGATGTTTAATCAAGAGACAGAAATTAAGGCATTCGAAATAAAGAGGCTCGATATACCAAGCCATACATAATACTCTCTCAACTCACTCTCAGAGTATGCAGCGGGTTTCCTAGAAGAATTCCTCGGGAGGAGGTTCACTCTTCCGTGGCCACGAACACCGAGGCCCTTGGATTAACTTCTCCGAAGTCTTTCTTAGCTAGTCCCGGACTGCGACGATAGTCTAAGGGTGAGCTACATCCTAGCTCGTAGGGAAAACAAAAGAACATATAGATCATCCTTCACACATATGTCAAGTAACCTAAAGACATAGAATTTTCAAGAAATCACTTATGTACAACATTTTGAGTAGAATAACCCAATGGTTCCACCAATACTTAGCATATTTGTTTATTCTCCTTATAAGTTTGGTTGTGAATTTGGCCTAATCACTTAAATCTTAACTTAAGTAGTCCTCGAGCAATATAGCATCGAGCCCCGATGGAATACCCGCCATCGTCGTCTAACTAGACAGTTGTTATATGTATTCCCCGGAATATCGCTGAGCCCCTTCCTCATAGGCGGGGTCTATTCTCAATCTACATCCCTGGGATGTGTTATAAATGTACGGATTGGCCGTCGTACCGGTCACGGATATCCTGCCGAGTCAGTCGTGGGTATCCCGCCATGTCGGTGGGGTATTCTAATCAACCTTAAATAATAAAAATATCAATGTGCTTTACATATAGTTATTCACCGTGATTGTGCTAAATATATTACATTAGGCCTTATCACGTTACCTTTGTTTCTCTGTTTGTTTTCTTACGCATCCACAGGATGCCACTTGCTCTATTTTATTTCTCGTCCACAGGGACCTCGGGAGTTTCCACATTGTAACACACACACACACCCTTATCATGAGGGTTTATGGAATATACACTATTTACATAGACTATACTGCGTATATGAGTTCACAGAATAATGCACATGTTTCGAGAATATTCCCTACCTCGACGAATCTCAAGGCACGCCCGCCCTTAGAGGGTTATAATGCATCAACCTACATTTGAAAAAGAAATAGTTTTAGAATGATCTAAGGTCATTGGGGTGTATGACACCCAAATTTCTTATATTAGCAAACCAAGATCTGAGTGGTCACGGACCTCGCTTCATGCACTAATTATTATCTCGCCGGCGGTCACTTGACCTCGCCGAGCCTCTTGACCTCGCTCGAGCGGTTAAATCGAGGTCGCTCGAGCGGTTAAATCGAACTTTCAAAATATGACCGTGGCGCTCGAGCGAGCTCCCCTTTAGTTTTTAGGGACCGCTCGAGCGAGCCCAGAGTCATATTTTTCTCTGTTCATCCTCGCTCGAGCGAGCCTTTTTAGACCGCTCGAGCGAGGAACAATGATTTGTCCCTCGATCCGATCGAGAACAGATTTCCATCCACTTTTTTTTTTCTAATCTCATACAAGCAACATTTATCCAACATCTTTCCTACTATTCAAAACATTCCTAGGCATCTATCATGTTTTTAACGTACCTCTAACGATGAATCACGCACAGGTCCGATTTATGATTTGAATATCTACTAGGCTATCCGGCCTCCCTGGTTCTTCCTCCCGTCCTTTCCTCTGATCTCCTTTGCCGACCTAAGTCTCAACGAACCCTAGTTCTCTACCAGGCTCTTTTCTTCATTCTCTCTATATTCTCCTTCTCTCTATTTAGGTTAGAATAGAGTTACGTAAAGGTTCCTCTCTCTCTCTCTTTCACTTTTATATCTAAAAGTTAGGGATATACTAGTGTGTTTCCCACGTACACACTTAATGTATTTGGGTCGTTTTGGTCTCCTTGTAAAACACATATACCTATGTGTGTATGCGTGCCCTGCACTCATCTCAAAAATCTGCGGTTGTGACAATCACCCCAACTTATAAGATTTTCGCCCTCGAAAATCGATATTATTCTCTTAACCAGGTACCACTTCTGTCATACGACTCGCATTTCCAAACAGTAATTTAAACATTTTGCCGCATTTTTGCAGCAACCAGTGTTGGTCACGCCAATAAATTTCCACACAACAACAAAAAAAAAAAAAAAAAAAAAAAACAAAAGAAACAAATAAAACATTATCGGTATCTCATTCCATGCATATTTATCATCTACACAAACAAACTTTGTGACATTCATGTCACGATAGTTTGAAAAAAATTTAACCTCCATACAAAATGTTTCAAAATATTACATGTAAAGTGTTCAAAGTTTTTGTTACTATCTAATCCTCATCCTCTTCATAGTCGTCGTCGTCGTCGTAGTCCTCGCCATCCTCATCGTCATCGTCCACCGTGACGGCTGTGGTACCAACTGTGGCGCTCCTCGTAGCCGGGCCGGAGCTAGATGCTCCAAAAATAGCGTCCCTCATGGCACCTCAACCGCATGTAAGATCATGGTATGCCTGGCCCATGAGGTCGATAAGTAGCGCCTCCTGGAACCTCTGATGCAACCTGATCTCCCTCCCTTGCTGAAGGATCTCCCTCATCATGCCCGCGTCGGTAGTGGGTATGGGCTGTGGAACTGAGGTAGAGGGAGTAGTCGGTCCTACCGGTGCTTGATGGGTGGCTGATCGGGAGACTTGTCGGTCTCTCTTCTTGTTGACACTAGTTTGTAGGCTTTTAAGGTTTCGGCTCCAGTCTTGGGCGAGATATGGGACGACGTTATCAGTGAGGAACAACTCGTCCTCCCGGATCCTAAATCCTCCCTTCCCATTCCGTGAGTCTAAGAGTCGGGAAATCAACCGAGCATATGGTAATCGGTTGATTGGTGGAGGGACAGCACCCCTTACATTTCTTTTGTAGGCATGCGCCATGCCTTTTATGATGACCATAGGTGCGTTGATCCACCTATTGTGAAAAGCTGTGTGTAGGGCTCGCAGAAACGCATCTCGGCGCTCTTGATCATGGCCGGTTGGGTGTAGATTCTTTTTAAAGATAATATCTAAAAGCCACATGCGCGGCGGTAGTTGTGATCGGGTAATAGATTGTCCCGAGGCGACATACCGCCGGATGTCGAAAATGATCGTGGGAAATCTACGCCCTTAAAAAAGGTGGTAGGATGAGTGGACTAGGGGTGTAGATGTGAGGACATTTCATGATTGAGGAAATGTCGACATTCGAAAATTAACTCATTACCATCGATGGTAACGAGTATGGCATCCTCATCGACGCCAATTGTAGGGTCCGTAAAACAATTTCACTAGCCTCGTAATACCGATCCTCAAAGGCGAAGGTGGTCTTGAGCTGGTTGTTGGTGAGAAAGTTCGATGTCCACTGGTGGACGCCGGATCTCAAACACGAGGGTGTATTTCCATTCGCCTCAAAATTTTTGCTCCCCACCAATCATCTAGTGTGATTGGAGGGAGGGGTTTGATGATGGTTGAGAGGTTTGAGGCGCTTTGTTGCGTTGATCGAAAGTCGCCATCTGCTTCTTTGGTTGGGGGTTCGGGCTTGAGGCCATTTAGTATAAATAAGGTTGAAAAATAAAGGAAAGAGTTTAGGAATCGGTAGATTTTACCTAAGAGAGTAGTCTTAACGGATCGGATTGTCCAAATCCGGCTGAAATCGGACGGAAAATATTGGAAATCGCTTGCCCTAACCCCTTGCTCGTCTCTTCTCCCTTTCGCTTGAAGATGAACAGGCGCTCTGGCCTCTGCCATTTTTATAGTTCCGCCTCGCTCGAGCGGTCATTAGTTCTCGCTCGAGCGAGGACAGAAATCGTATTATTATATACTGTAGCCTCGCTCGAGCGGTTATAATGCATCGCTCGAGCGGTCCAAATACCTCGCTCGAGCGAGGATTTGTTATCGCTCGAGCGAGAGGAAGTGTGATTTTATGTAGTTCGCTCGAGCGGTCATAAGTAGTCGCTCGAGCGAGACTAGAAACACATTTTTTTTTTATATAATCATTAGTCCCATTAAAATAAAATTCAATGACAATGGGTGCAATCTTAGTTTGGAGTCAACATATCATTAAAATAAAATATACATAGCTTTTGTGGTTCTCGTAATCGCGTACTCTCAAGGAATGAACCCATTCAGTTGGTAATTTCGAACAATTTGGGATATTGCTCTCTAACATCCGCCTCACGTTCCCATGTTGCCTCTTCGGCCGGATGGTTCTTCCATCGGACAAGCACTAAGGGAATTACTTTTGTTCGCAACACCTGTTCCTTTCGATCTAAAATTTCTACCGGCTCTTCAATCATGGTCATATCTTCATGCATTTCGAATGATTGGCCGCTCAGCACGTGATCAGGGTCATTGAGATATTTTCTAAGCATCGACACGTGGAATACATTGTGTACCTGATCAAACAATGGTGGCAAACCAATGCGGTAGGCTACTTCTCCCACTCGACCCAAAACTTCAAACGGTCCAAGATAGCGGGGACTTAGTTTCCCTCTCTTCCCAAATCTCATCACTCCCTTCATCGGTGATACTTTCACGAACACATGTTCACCCACTTTAAAGTCTACGCTAGTCTGCTTGATATCAGCATAACTTTTCTGTCTGCTCTGAGCCGCCTTTAGTCATTCTCTGATCATGCGGACAATAGCAGCGTTATCTTCAAGTAGCTCGGGTCCCAAAACGAATTTCTCGCCAATTTCCTCCCAGTTGATTGGCGACTTACATCGTCTTCCGTACAAGGCTTCATACGGTGCCATCCCGATGCTCGTCTAAAAACTATTATTATAAGCGAACTCAATCAATGGTAGATGTTGATCCCATGATCCTTGCAACTCTAACATACATGCCCTAAGCATGTCTTCAATGACTTGGTTGACCCTCTCACCGCCTCCGTCTGTTTGTGGGTGAAATGCCGTACTAAAATCCAACCTAGTTCCCATTCCTTCTTGGAATTTCCTCCAAAACTTTGATGTATATAATGGGTCTCGATCTGAAACAATGCTACTTGGAATCCCATGTAGCCGGACGATCTCCTTCATATAAAGTTCTGCTAGTCTTCCCGCTGTGTACATCGTATTGTACGGCAAGAAATGTGCCGACTTTGTCAATCGATCAACTACTACCCAAATGGCGTTATGCCTCCTTGCAGTTCGCGGTAAACCGACTATGAAATCCATTGAGATAGACTCCCATTTCCATTCCGGTATGGGCAAGGGCTGTAATAGACCTGAGGGGTGTCTATGATCGATTTTCACTTGTATGCACGTCAAACATCGTGACACGTACTCGCCACATCTTATTTCAAACCTCTCCACGGTAGTTCTTTTCGGATCCGATACATCTTCGTGCTTCCCGGTGGATCGCATAGCTTGTCCTGTGAGATTCATCAAGAATCGTTCGCCGTAATTCGGCATTGTCCGGAATGCAAAGTCGCCCCTTGAACATTAAGGAACCGTCTTCCTTGACTGAAAATTCCGAGGTAGTACCTTCAGTTACATTTTGATGTATCCTTGTTAAAATCGGGTCTTTCATCTGTAGTTCTCGTATGTGTTTGAATATCACTGGCTTCACTGATATGTTGGCTAAGAAGGCTCCTGTGGCTTTGCGGTTATGTATGCGCCACATAACGCTAGATCCTCCAACAACTTCCATCGAAATTTGACTCTCCAGGTGAACTCTCCGACTCAAAGGCGTCGGCCACTACGTTAACTTTGCACGGATGATGCTGTATGGAGCGATCGTAATCTTTGAAATTCCATCCACCTCTGCTGCCTCATATTGAGTTCATACGGTAGCCAGTGTCGAGGCTCTTATGGTGATGAAAATTTCAAATGTTTCTCCGTATAAATAATAGCCATATCTTTAATGCGAATATGAACGCTAGTTCTAGATCGTGTGTTGGGTAGTTCCTTTTCGTGCTCTTTCAATATGCGGAGCCGTAGCTATTACCTTTTATATTGATTTAGTACACAACCCAACCCATTATCTGACATCACTATAAATCTGCGAATCCTCCTTTGCTGATGGAATGGCTAACTCTGGTGAGGTGAGTCTCTTCTTGAGTTCTTGAAAACTCTTCTCACCGCCTCACTCCAAATCTTGAGTCCTTTCTTGTAAGCCTCGTAAGAGGTCCTGATATTTTTGAAAACCCCTCTACGAAACGTCGATAATAACCTGCCAGTCCGAGGAAACTTCGGATGTCTATCACGGTTTTTGGTTGTTCCCAGTTCACTACTGCCTCGATCTTGGCGGGATCTACAGTGACGCCATGCTTGGATACGACATGTCCCAAAAAGCTAACCTCTTCTAGCCAAAACTCACATTTGCTGAGCTTAGCGTATAGTTGGTGTTCACGCAAGGTTCGTAGAGCGACACGTAAGTGTTCTTCATGCTCCGATTTAGATTTTGAGTAGATTAGGATGTCATCAACAAACACTACCACGCAGGAGTCTAGGTGTGGTTTAAACACTCGATTCATCAAGTCCATAAATGACGCTGGTGCATTTGTCAGTCCGAACGGCATCACTAAAAATTCATAGTGTCCATACCGTGTTCTGAAAGCCGTTTTCTGAATGTCCTCGGCCCTGACTCTTAACTGATGGTACCCAGATCTTAGATCAATCTTGGAAAAATGTTTTGCACCCTGCAATTGGTCGAATAAGTCATCTATTCTTGGCAACGGATATCGATTCTTCACCGTGACTTTGTTCAATTGGCGGTAGTCGATGCACAACCGCATTGACCCATCTTTCTTTTTCACAAACAACACTGGTGCTCCCCACGGAGACACACTTGGTCGTATGAATCCCTTGTCCATGAGCTCTTGCAGTTGTTCTTTCAACTCTTTCAACTCTGCAGGGGCTATTCTATAAGGTGCCTTTGAAACAGGTTCCGTTCCTGGTGCTAAGTCGATCGCAAATTCTACTCCTCTTTCTGGAGGTAATCCTGGCAATTCTTCTGGGAATACATCTGGGAATTCTCGCACCACTTCTATCTCAGTGATAATTTCTTTTCTTCTTTATCTTCTTTCAAAAATGCCAAATAACCACTACACCCCTTTCGGATTAAACGTTCTGCTCTGACTGCAGATATGAGCGGTACTTGAGTCGACCTCTCCCCTTGAAATCGAAACGATCTCCTCGTGTTAGGACGGAAAACAACCACTTTATCCTTGCAGTCCACCGTTGCGCAATGGTGGGACAGCCAATCCATGCCAAGGATTACATCGAATCCTTGCATGTCCAACCATATTAAATTTGCGTCTAATTCGTGGACAGCGTGATCTCGAATGCTTACTACTACCGATTTGTAGACTAACCCCGTGTCCACTAATTCTCCTGTTGGGATGGACACTGATAACACAAAGTCCAGCGTTTCCGGAATAATCTTCATCCTTTTTGCAAATCTAGGGGTAATGAAAGAGTGGGTAGACCCTGGGTCTATCAGCACTCGCGCGTCATGTGCTACGTAGCACCCTTTCTCATAAATCTGTAACGTACCTACAATGCATGCATATACGTACATAACATATACATAAAACAAAATTTTCACTCTTAAGTTTAATAACAGTTATATAGATATTTATCCTAATGGAATTCCATTCTTATCTAAAGTTGTATTGAAATTCTTTATTTTAAAGGAGATCTCACCTTGGATAACGTCGTGTACACTCCACGCTTCTGGTGTAATCACAGAGGCTCTCCCTCGAATAACAAAGCTTTCGAGATTGAATAGGTTGTGGCATGGAAGTTGGAGCCGTCTTTTCTTTGACTGTCTCTGTAATCTCTCTAATCATGTGGCCTATCTTGCCACAATTGAAACAGCCTCGCATTCCCTGCCTACAGTCGGTTGTTTTGTGGGACTTGCCACATTTTGCACAAGTTTCCCTTGGTGATGAAGTAGCAGCTCTCGAAAAACCTTGTGGAGTTGTAGCCCATTGGAAAAAACCTTGATACCTCATCGGTCTCCCTGATGCCAGCAACGGATAATTTTGATGAGTAGGTTGTTGTGCAGCTCTCCCATACCCTGTCTGGAATGACTGTTTCTGATTTGGTGCTACAAACCTCGGTTTCTTATATACCGATTCATAACTCCCCGTCCTGCTCGAATCAATGCTTTCTCTACCTTGATGTTCCCTCTGACGGTATCGGTTATTGTTTTCTTCCTCAACTACCAATGCCTTACTCATTACTTCTCCATAAGTTTTCAGCTGGAAGGGCGCAACCCCTCCTCGGATGTCCGACCTTAAGCCCTGTTGGAACCTCTTCGCTTTCATCACGTCTGAGATTACGTAGTCTGGGGCGAAGCGAGCCAGTCTCATGAATTCCACTCCATACTCTCTCACGGTCATTCTTCCCTGTGCTAGTTGTAAAAATTGGGTCTCCATTTGATTTCTCACAACTTCAGGGAAATATTGTTTATTGAATTCTTCTACAAATTCGTCCCAAGTCCACGGTACATCTGGAGTTTCTTGTGCTCTCGTTTCGCGAAACTGATTTCCACCACGGTCCAGCTTCTCCATCTAACATATATGCTGCCCAACGGACGCTCTCATCCTCCGTGCATGTCAGTACGCTGAACACCTTCTCCATTTCTCCCAACCAGTTTTCGGCGGCCATCGTGTCTGCCTGTCCTGAAAAGTTGGGAGGTCTCATTCTTCTGAACTCGGTGAATGCTGAAGCCACTGAAGGTGTAAGTCCTACTGGAGGGGTAGGTGTTCGTTGTGGTTCTGGTACTGTATGCGCTACCAAGGACGCTGCTTGTTGTGCCATGGCAGTTGCCATGGTCTCCATTGTGTGCATCATTCTCTGACGCTCTTCTCTTTCTTCATTTCGTTCTCTCACCCTATCTTGTTCCCTCTGATCTCCATCCTGTCTATCTAGATCTTGCTCCTCTGCTTGATTTTGGTTTCCTCACAGCCACCGCTCTGGAATCTCCCTGCTTCCCAACGGCCTGTTTGTAGGTGAGACGAACCCATCTCTCTTGCATAAATTCCTATCATGACCACCCACAGGTGGCCTCTCCCTCTAGGAAACATAACGGTCTGCATGAGAATTCATAATCTCGTTAGCAGAAGTCCCTATATTCTGACGATATGATAGTCAGAACCCTGGAAAGAAAGGCTCTGATACCAACTGTGACAGCCTGAATTTCGGCATCCCGAAATCCGTGCCATCAGCACGACCTTCAAGGCGGTGCCCTGGGTCCTTTATAATACAATGATATATACAAGCCAAAACTGAAATTGAAGCACACGTAGCTACCCTAAATCGAAATCTCAAAATAATATATTTGGTCTCGCAAGGCTGTCCTTGTCCCATGCCAATTCATGGACATAAGGACATACCCAAAAGTTAAATGATAATTATTCATCCTAGATGTTTAATCAAGAGACAGAAATTAAAGCATTCGAAATAAAGAGGCTCGATATACCAAGCCATACATAATACTCTCTCAACTCACTCTCAGAGTATGCAGCGGGTTTCCTAGAAGAATTCCTCGGGAGGAGGTTCCGACTCTTCTGTGGCCACGAACACCGAGGCCCTTGGATTAACTTCTCCCGAAGTCTTTGCTGCCGCTAGTCCTGGACCTGCGACGTATAGTCTAAGGGGTGAGCTACATCCTAGCTCCGTAGGGAAAACAAAAGAACATATAGATCATCCTTCACACATATGTCAGTAACCTAACCAGCATAGAATTTTCAAGAAATCACTTATGTACAACATTTTGAGTAACAGGAATAACCCAATGGTTCCGACCAATACTTAGCATATTTTTGTTTATTCTCCTTATAAGTTTGGTTGTGAATTTGGCCTAATCACTTAAATCTTAACTTAAGTAGTCCTCGAGCAATATAGCATCGAGCCCCGATGGAATACCCGCCATCGTCGTCTAACTAGACAGTTGTTATATGTATTCCCTGGGAATACTGCCCGAGCCCCTTCCTCATAGGCGGCGGGGTCTATTCTCAATCTACATCCCTGGGATGTGTTATAAATGTACGGATTGGCCGCCGTACCGGTCACGGATATCCTGCCGAGTCAGTCGTGGGTATCCCGCCACGTCGGTGGGGTATTCTAATCAACCTTAAATAATAAAAATATCAATGTGCTTTACATATAGTCATTCACCGTGATTGTGCTAAATATATTACATTAGGCCTTATCACGTTACCTTTGTTTCTCTATTTGTTTTCTTACGCATCCCTGGGATGCCACTTGCTCCTATTTTATTTCTCGTCCCCTGGGGACCTCAGGAGTTTCCACATTGTAACACACACACACACCCTTATCATGAGGGTTTATGGAATATACACTATTTACATAGACTATACTACGCATATGAGTTCACAGAATAATGCACATGTTTCGAGAATATTCCCTACCTCGACGAATCTCAAGGCACGCCTGCTCGTGGAGGGTTATAATGCATCAACCTACATTAAAGAAATAGTTTTAGAATGATCTAAGGTCATTGGGGTGTATGACACCCAAGTTTCTTATATTAGCAAACCAAGATCTGAGTGGTCACGGACCGCTTCATGGCTAATTATCCTCGCTCGGCGGTCACTTGACCTCGCTCGGCGGCCTCTTGACCTCACTCGAGCGGTTAAATCGAGGGCGCTCGAGCAGTTTAATCGAGCTTTCGCAATATGACCGTGGACCCTCGCTCGGCGAGCTCCCCTTTAGTTTTAGGGAACTCGGCGAGCCCAGTCATATTTTTCTGTTCATCCTCGCTCGAGCGAGCCTTTTAGACCGCTCGGCGAGGAACAATGATTTGTCCTCGATCCGATCGAGAACAGATTTCCATCCACTTTTTTTTAATCTCATACAAGCAACTTTTATCCATCTTCTATCCTACTATTCATAACATTCCTAGGCATCTATCATGTTTTTAACGTACCTCTAACGATGAATCACGCACAGGTCCGATTTATGATTTGAATATCTACTAGGCTATCCGGCCTCCCTGGTTCTTCCTCCCGTCCTTTCCTCTGATCTCCTTTGCCGACCTAAGTCTTAACGAACCCTAGTTCTCTACCAGGCTCTTTTCTTCATTCTCTCTATATTCTCCTTCTCTCTATTTAGGTTAGAATAGAGTTACGTAAAGGTTCCTCTCTCTCTCTCTTTCACTTTTATATCTAAAAGTTAGGGATATACTAGTGTGTTTCCCACGTACACACTTAATGTATTTGGGTCGTTTTGGTCTCCTTGTAAAACACATATACCTATGTGTGTATGCGTGCCCTGCACTCAACTCAAAAATCTGCGGTTGTGACATGAAACAGCTTGACAGCATGCATGATAGTGAGGACATGAAGTAAGGCCATCCCATGGACAGTTTGAGCTTAAAATGTCTCACCTTTGAACTGCCCTTGATACACACCACTTGAGCCTTAAAAGTCCTAATTTTCTTTGATGAAAACCAGAAAATTTGAACCCAAAACCTTTTGACCTGTTTCAGCTCACCCTTAATCTGAGGAATCAGGAGATAGAAGGAGAAGTGAGGTTAGAGGAGCACGGTTTAAAATTTGGTTGAAAAAGAAGGAAGCACATTTGATGGAATTGTGGCATTCCAGCCCATAAAAAGAAAAATGGAGAAAAATATAAAAAAAATGAAAAAATGAAAAAAAAGAAAAGAGAAGTCACTTCACTTGAAAATCTACAAAAAGATAAGAAGTTGATCACTTCAAGTATGAAAATTCAAAAAGAAAATGAAGAGGTGCTGAAATGAAGAAGGTGAAGTCATGAATCAACCCCTTACTTTACTGATTTCTCAATTTGAATCCTTTTACTCCTTTATTCTTTATAAACCTCACACATAAGCCACATTACAACCCAATAAAAAGACCTTACTGATCTGACATAGATTGAGCTGTCATGTGGAGATGAGAATTTGTTTGATCTATGGTGAAAAGAATTAGAAATTTCAGAAACTAGAGCAATGCCTATGCTCATGCTTGCAGTCCTATTTGAGGGCTGTAACTACTCTTGAGCTGTGTGAAATGATACGCCCTTCTATTTTATTGTGAGTGAACAGCCCTGGTAAGATTTGGGTCTGAAATAAAAGATTTGGGGTATTATCAGAGCTGAATTCTTAAATTAAAGGTGAGCTATGCATTAATTTTCAGACACAATGCCTTGACATGAACTGATTGATGATGAAGGAATTACAGCAGAATTTCATGTTTTGAACTGGTAATTTTTATGTTGAAAATCCTCTAAAATTGAATGGAAATGGTGTGGAATTCATTTTATTTACTTAAACTCTGTTTTAGCATGTTGCATGAGTATTAACTTATTTTATTGAAGAAGTTTGTGGGTACCTTCACTGAAAACCCTCAGGAGACTTCACTCCCCCACTAGGGATCACCTAGGGGTTTAAAAGGCTTGATGCATATGCTAAATGCATCTGTGCTCCCTACAAAAGTGGCATTTTAATTCTCTTTATCTTTTCTTTGCTCAGGGACTAGCAAAGCTTAGGTTTGGGGGTGTATTAATCAGTGAAAAGTACTACTTTTCACCCCTTAACATGAGCTTTGATAGACCTATGAGTTGGCTAATAAGTGCTTGTTGAGCATGTTTTGCAGATAGTAGTAATAAGCAATCATAGTGCAGAAATCCACCCTAAAGTGCTCTACAAGAAGGTCCATCTCTCACTACAGCTCTGACCCAGCTATGGCACACAAAAGGGCCCCACACCAATGACCACTTGGGGCATGCAGCAACAACAAAGTAGCGTTGAAAAAGGAAAAACAGGCTGAGAACAACCTGTCGATAGGTTACTGCAACCTATCGATAAGATCTGAAAGCTAAAAAAGGAAGAAATCGTGAAGATGGGGAGAATTCAATAGGATCCAGAACCTATCACGCAGTCGAAAGCAACAAGGGAGCATCCTATCGAATGGTTGCCTGAGCTTGAACAGAACCTATAAAAAAGTTTGAGAACCTGTCGATAGGAGCCAGAAGAGAACCTATCGAAACCTATTAGGCAGAGAACAGTCCTATCGAAAGCGATTGTGCAAGAGCTCAACCTGTCGAAAGGACCCCTCAACCTATCGAAAACATCAAATGAAGGCTGCAAATGCTGAAGCTGCAGATGCTGAAGCTCTAGTTGCAGGTTTCAACCTATCGAAACCTTTAAATAGGATCCTGAATCCTAGCGAAAGGACTAAAGTACTAGATTTCAACCTATCGAAAGCTTCATCAACCTATCGAAATCGATCTAAACACTTCCCAGAAAAGCTGCTGTGCACACGCCGCGAGTTGGTAACCTACAGCATGCAAACCGAGGCACCTTGGTGACCGACGCAAGGATTCTAGAAGTGCCTTGGGAAACCCTAACCGACCCACGTGCTCTCTCTCAAACTATAACGAACTGGAAGAACCTTCTAGAAAGGGAATAAGAGAATCATTCTAGAAGTTGCAATTGGCGGGAAAAATAGATCTAAGGCTGAAGGAGAAAGCTATAAGAAGGAAGGAAGCCGTAAGAAAAGGGGGGATCGATTATGGAAACTAAAGCTTCCAGCGAAATTATTTAATTCTTTCCTTTAGTCCAACTATGGTTGGCTAATTTCTTGAGAGCAGCAAAGAGAGAGGTCGAAGCTATAATTAGGGAGAGCTGAGAGTGTTGTTGTGGGTTAGATGATGCATAGACTGCAAATTTGAGGACATTTCATTGTATGGTCAGTTTAATTCAATGTAATGTTAGTTTAATTATTGTTATTAGATCTATAGTTTCTTTGGTTTCATTTGGTGCTCGATCGGCTTTGTGTAGATGAGAATAACTCACCCACTTAATTGGTAGACCTCTTGGATGCCATTTGATCTCCTTGGATCTGATGCTCCTGTAATTACCTATGTCTGTGGCCTAGTAATTGCAGCATTCATAGTAATTTTAATGCTCTAATCGAACCCTTTGGTTTGGAGGAAATCCCTAGGATGATCTGTGACCATTGAAGTGGACAGATCATAGTCTTACGATCAATTCAATCCTCTGGTCTAAATTGGATTCTTTTACCTTAATCCTTTGATTTGGAGGAAGTCTATAGGATGATCTGTGACCATTAAAGTGGACAGATCATACCCTTAAGATCAGTTCAAGCCTTAGGTGTAGAGTAGATTCTTCTACCCTGCAGCTGTGCCTATGGCCAGATGAGGGTTCAGTATACTCTAAACTCTCTGTAACCCTAGCAGCTCAACCTAATTGCTGCAAGATCAAACTCCAAGCTGTTTCTCCCCATTTTCTGTGTTTAATTCCCCCTCTCTGCAAGATCTGTACTCTAGATCTGATCCTACCATCCATCTCTGCAATCTTACTTGTTTTTAGTTTAATTTAGAAGTGACAACCCCTTAAACCTCTCCTCTTCCTTTTACTATTTTAACATTAGGAAGGGTGCCAGATCTACCACAGATCTGGAGATTTACCTGACTTTAACTCACATTTCCCTGTGGATATTCCCTTACTTTTTTAAAACTTGCTACAACAGGCCCTGAATACTTGCAGGACTGTGTGTGAGCCTGCCTTGGTGTGTGCTATTCATAGACCCTTTAATTGTGCGATTTTAAACCCCTTTTTGAGCACAGGGTAGAATCCCAACAACTTACAATAAACTTGTTCGCAAATCTGTAGTCTGTGCATCGATCCACATTTCTTCATGCCGAAATTACAATTACAAACTAGATCTGAGTTGCTACCTAGATCTAATCCAACAGGCTGGATTAGAGAGAGAAGGTGGAAGAAAAAAAGAAAAATAAAACCTAAAACTAAACCTAAATAAGCTAAGGAGAACTCAAGCTATTCCTTTGTTCCTACTTTCCTTGCTGAAGAAAAATAGCAGAATAGATGGGTATTTATAGGTATGCAGTGATCCATGTGCTTTGAGTTGCAACCAATCAGAAGAGAGGATTTCAGTTTAAGCTTAATCCCTGTTTAAGAGTTTCAACTAATCAGAGAAGAGATAGGGATCTGATTTTGTTTGTGCCCAGCGGAAGCTAACTTGCATTCCCGTCAAAAATTAGTTCACACCCATGTGCAGAGTTTCTTGTGCATTGGAGTTTCCAAATTTGCCCTTGCTTATCAAAAATACCCAGTCGCACACCTTTGTATAATTGCTGAGGGTTAATTGGAACCAAACTGTTGTCAAAACAGCCCCCACACATTAGAATTGCGAGTTGCTTAAGTAATAAATCTGCAGCTGAGGAAAAATGGCTTTAGCAGTTTAATTAAAATCTGCAGCTTCAGCAGTTCTTGTAGAATTGCTGAACATTAATTGCCGGTATTTGGCACCAAGAATAGCCCCCCCAGTGGTCACTGATAGTAGCTGATGACAGCTAGATCCCGAGCCTCGATAGGTTGGCTGAATGGAGTTGCACATTGCAGCTTCAGCAATGCATTTGATAGGTTAGTTGCTGAGTTTCTCAGGCATTCGACAGGTTGGGCTTTTGATCTTCAGCAGAACTCGATAGGTTCATTGGATGGACTTCAGAACTGATCCATTCGATAGGTTGAAGGCAGCTACAATGAAGAGTTCGATAGGATGAATGGGCAGATGGAGCAAGGAGTGTAAGTATATATATATATATATATATATATATATATATATATATATATATATATATAGATGTATATGCAGCTGCACATAAGATGCCAGGTTTGAGGGGTTTTCTGATCGAGAAATTGACCGGTTGGATAGAATCTTGAATGCATATCAACAGGTTAGAAGAGGGTTGGAGGTTGGGCATCTCGACTGGTTCGGATATTTAAGTGGTCAAAAGGCTCTGTGGTCTGGTTTACAGCTGAAGCTTTGCATGCAAGTTGTCGACAGGTTTGAGCAGCAAGGTGTCAAGAGGATTGGTGGGCGGTTGGAGCTGCTTCTTATGCATTTTGAGAGGTTCATGGGAGGAAGGCTGCAGAAGTGAACCATTCGATAGGTTCAATGCATGAAGGCTTGGAGGAGTTCGACAGGTTGGAGGATTTGCATGGAGAAGCTGTCGATAGGTTGGAGTATGTTAAAGTTTTCAAGTGGGTGAATTATCTCCTCGATAGGTTTGCTGCAGAGGGCTGCTGCTTTATGCTGTCGACATGTTGAAGCTTTGAAGATCCTATCGACAGGTTCAACATCATACCTTTTCGAGAGGTTGGTGCAATTGAGGAGCTAAAGCTATCGACAGGTTCAAAGGTGCAGGTGTCAACAGGTTCAAGGGGTCATTGAAGTGTGATGTTCAACATGTTTAAAAGTGTAGTAGTTTGTATACAATGCCAACAGGATTGAGAGTTTGGTATTTCAGCAGCCTCTCGTGGGTGGAGCTGCAAATGCTTCGATAGAATGAACTAGCAGCTGTTGCTTGTGTGCAGTCGAGAGGATGAAGGAGTTGCATGTCACCCAGATGAGATGTACATCTCGACAGGTTGCTTGGGAGGATGGATTTTGAGGGTTGCAGCTTTAAGTTGTTGACAAGATCAAAGCAGAGGTTGACATGTTAGGTGCACTCAATCTCAACCCATTCGATAGGTTCAAGAGGAACACAGGTCGTGAGGTTGCTGAAGCTTTAGATCTGCAGAATGGCTGAAAGGTGCACTACTCCATTTGACAAGTTTACATGCTGATGCTGATTAGATGGCTGGAACTGCAAGTTGGTCTACTCGACTTAAACACTTGATAAACCTGTAGCTTTAATCCCTCATTTGAAGAGTTTACTTGCCTTTGCTTGTAAGGTTTAGCATTGGCTGAGAGGTTCAGCTGCATATTGAGAGGTTGCAAGACTTGGAGCTCATATCAGAGCAGATCTACTCCTGCTATAGTAAATGGTGCATGACCCAAACTGTTGTTGTGCTGAAAGTTACCCTTCAAACACCTCCAATGTGCCTGGGATTGAAGCCATTCTATTCAGCTCTCATTCTCAGCAATGGACTGATTCAAAACTCTCCTTATTAGCGCTTTTTAACCGAAAACTGCACTAAGGACACAATTACCTCCTTGCTGCAAAACAACATCAAAAGCAAATATTAAATACTTTAAGTCCTATCAAAAGCTAAGTTTAAAGGTGTAGAAAGTGGCAAAAATCAGTGCTTAACACACCCCCAAATCTAACCTTTGCTAGTCCTCGAGCAAAGTGAAATTTAAAACAACTAACCTATGAAATTAAATGCCATTTTCGTAGGGAACATAGGTGCATTTGGCACATGCACCAAGCCTTTTAAATCCCTAGGTGATCCCTAGTGGAGGAGTGGAGTCTCCTGAGGGTTTTTAGTGAAGGTACCCCCAAACTTCTCTAATAAAATTAGTTAATACTCATGCAACATGTTAAAACAGAGTTTAAGGGAAATAAAATAAGTTCCACACCATGTCCATTCAGTTTTAGAGGATTTTTTTAGCAGAAACAACACCAGTTCAAAACCTGAAATTTTGCTGTAGTTCCTTCATTATCAATCAGTTCATGTCAAAGCATTATGCCTGAAATTTAATGCAGAGTTCACCTTTAATTTAAGAATTCTGTTTTGATAATGCCCCAAACAAACCAGATTTCAGACCCAAATCTTATCGGGGCTGTCACTCTCAATAAAATTAGAAGGGTGCATTATATCTCACACAACTCAAGAACAGTTACAGCCCTCAAATAGGACTGCAAGCATGAGCATAGGCATTGCTTTAATTTATGAAATTTTCTAGTTCTTTTCACCATAGATTAAATAAATCCTCATCTCCACATGACAACTCAATCCATTTCAGATCAGTAAGGTCTTTTATTGGGTTGTAATGTGTCTTATGGGTGAAATTGTAAAAGAATAAAGGGGTAAAAAGGATTCAAATTGAGAAATCAGCCTGGTAAGGAGGTGATTTGCAACTCAACCTTCTTCATTTCAGCACAATTCCATTTACTTCTTGAACTTTCAGATTTGAAGTGATCAGCTTCTAATCCTCACTTCAATCTTTGAATGAAATGACTTCTCTTTCTCATTCTTATTTTTTTATTTTTATTTTTTTCTTTTTGTATATTTTTCTCTATATTTTTTCTCTTTATGGGCTGGAATGCCACAATACCACCAAATGTGCTTCCTTCTCTTTTAACCCAATTTTAAACCTTGCTCCTCTAGCCTCACTTCTCCTTTTTCATGATTTCTCAGATCGAGAGTGAACTGAAATAGGTCAAGGGGTTTTGGGTTCAAATTTTTTGATTTTTTATCAAATAAAAGCTTGAATTTTAAAGGCTCAAATAGTGTGTATCAAGGGCAGTTCAATGGTGGGAAAATTTTAGGCTCAAACTGTCAAAGGGATGGCCTTACTTCATATTCTCAATGTCTTGAATGCTGTCAAGCTGTTTTAACTTAGATTTGTCTAACTTCTAGTGATCGAAATTAGATTCAATCAGTCCTTAGAGTAGAAAAATTGCCAAGACACTCTTCAAAGAAAATTTTTTCAGGCCCAAATCTCATTGGGTATGGCTTTCCATCACATTTCCTGGGGTGTATCCTTACAGTTTTCTCTCATTTCAGGTTCACTAAATATCAAATTTTGAAAATTCTTGACATTTGTTTCATGAAAAATGTTAAAACTACAACTCCTTTCAGTTTTAAAAAGTTTTTAATTTCCTTTTTTCCAAAAATCAGGTGGGAAATCACTTTATTTTGAAAATTTTATTTTTATTTTTAACATAGTTACACTAGCATTAACTCATTTCAGTGGCACACCTGTCATACCCCCAAACCTAAGATGAACATTGTCCTCAATATTCAACACAATGAGAAACTAGGGGCAGCAGGGTAAAAGAAAAAATAAAAACTAAGTAGAAAAATTGCAGCTATGTGCAGTAGAAAAAAAAAAAAAAAACTGAATATATGAGCAGGAAAATGGAAAAGATGATAAACAAGTGCAGGAAATTATTGGTAAAACAGAAAGAAAAAAAAACAAAACAAAGCTAAAACTGCTACAAAATAAAATCTAAAAATTGCATATATGGACAAAAAAATAAAAGGACTGCTATGCAATTTAAAGGAAACTATTGCTAATAACACAAAGTAAGGAACTGATTACAAAGCTACAAAAAACTAAAAAGTGTTGATACAAAAACAAAGTTGTAGATAAAAAAAATAGGAAAACAAAGTTAGAAACTAACTATACTCACAGAAAAATGCAAAAACAATCAGTAAAACTAGGACACATTAACCTAAGAAAGAAAAATCAGCAATCTAAAAACAGAATTTTAAACTAAAATTTCTAAAACAGAAAATCCTAGTACCAAATCATAAATCCCCTAGGCCCAAAGAAAACCCCAAAAGCCTGAGCCAATCAGATACATATGAATTTAAGTGATTATAAAAATGATCTGCAGGAATAGCATACAGTGACAAGCAAGATTCATAAGACTGACCCCTATGTTGATGATGTGTATGAATCAAAAAGAATTTCTAAGTAATGAAGAATGGAAGCACACATTAAAAACAAGATTCATACAGCTGAGATCCATGTGATGGTGAAGAAATCTCGAAGGAAAATAAAATCAGTGGCTCCATTGAATATCCAAAACAACATATGATCCACTGCTCATTATCCTACATGATTCCTCAAAATGAAAAACCATGATCTCAGCAGGTCCAGATGAGAAAAATGAATAAAGGCAAAAGAAAACAGCCCATCTAGAGAATTTTTTTTTTTTAATGATTTTATGATTTTCTATTATTTGTATGTTTTGGATCAGCCCGGGCTCAACAAGAGCCCTTATTTACTACTGCTTTAAAAATAATAAGAAACAGAAATTTTCTATTTGTGTTTACATTTTCTTCTATTTTTTTATTTGATTTTGTTGAGTTATACAAAAATTAGAATGATAGCAAACACTGTAAAACTGCTGGTCAAAAGAATTTAAAAATATAAAATAAATCCAAAGGAGAAGGGGATGCAAACTCAAGCAGATTTTCTCCTGCTACAATCCATTTGCTCATCGTTTGGCAGTTACTCCAGATCTGTAAAAGTTCAACAACTGCAACAGTACCTTACTCAAGCATATTAACAAAAATACAAAGAAAAACTCAAACAGCAGCCTCAATTTTGCAAAAATGTAAAAGGCTACAGCAGCATTTACTCAAACATCTAGAAGGCAGAAAATAAAAACTCAGAAAAATAAAAAATTCTACTGTAGTAAAACAGGTTTTCTATACAAAAACTGCAGCAGGCCTTTAATCAAGCAGTTGGAATGCAAAGTGCAGGTTTAAAGCAAAAACAACAATAAATAATAAAATAAAACTCAGATCTACAAAAATGAAAAACTCAGAAATACTATTTAGATCAAAACTCCCTGGCAGTGGCGCCAAAAACTTGTTGGAGGATTTTCAGTGTGCTGATTATTGTGTAATGATAAAAATAAAATAAAATCAAAGTAAAACAGAGGATGAGTTCAGCACATCTAAAATATCCTAGACCTGCAAGATATAGGGTCCTTTGTAGCAAGTTTTAATAAGTAAGAGTTTGTCCCACAGGGAGTAGTGATCTAAACCTAGAAGGTGTATAGTAGACCTCCAGATCTGGCAATTCTAAGAAGAAAGAGAGCTTTTCGGGTGTCACTAGATCTAATTCTACAAAACTAAAATAAAACTAAACTAAGAGATGGAGGAAGATGGATGGTAAAATAAAATATTAACTGGGGAGAAATAGATAGCTAGGGCCTGATTTTCATTGCAAAACAGATCAAGATTTGAGGATATGCAACCATCCTTCATTTGACTACAAGCACAAATGCAAGGTATAAGAATCTGATTTAGACCGGTGGTTTGGATTGATCTTAAGGCTATGATCTGTCCACTTAAATTATCACAGATCATCCAATAGATTTCCTCCATTCCGATGATTTGGATTGATCTTAAGGCTATAATCTGCCCACTTAAATGGTCACAGATCATCCAATAAATTTCCTCCATTCCGATGGCTTCAATCAGAACAAGATAATCACTACAGATGATGTGAATGCAAGGCCATAGGCACAGACACCCACAGGCATATCAAACCCAGGGAAATCAGATGGTCATTAAGAGATCTACCAGTTAAGTGGGTGGGCTAGTCCCATCTACACAAGAGCCGATCGAGAATCTAATGGAACCACAAGATCCATAGATTTAATTTAGCTTTAAAACCAACAATTTATTACTTTAAATAAAATAACTTACAATAAACTTGTTCCCATATCTGTAGTCTGTGCATCGAACCACATTTCTTCATGCCGAAATTACAATTACAGTGTTGGTGTGCAGGGTACACACTAGAACACCATCTATGTTGTTCTTATAGGCCCATACACTGTGGTGGATGTGTTGGTCACACATCAGAACATGGCCCTCAATCTAAATACAACTCCCACATCTAAAACCTGCACAAATTAAGAAAACCATTTTCGTGAGAAACTTGAGCCGTGGGAACACCTTCTCCTTCTGATAAAATCCCAAATCGTGAGACCACTACTCCAATCTTTTGAACTCACCGTTCTCCTTAGAAAATCCACTCTGAGAGATCATGACTTTCCAAACATCGAGCTCCTACGATCTAGAAATTGGACAGTTGAGCACGTAAACAATGAGACATCTCTTCCCCGAAGATCGGAGACTTCGCATGCGAAGAATCTATGAAGGTAAACATGTTAACCTTGTCTCATAAATCTCGATTCCCTAAATCAAGATTTGATTTAGGCGATTCTGGAATTTCATGCAATGAACCTTCAAGGGTCGAATGTGTGATAGGCTTAGTAGCCGAGTTCATCGAGTTCCGAGGCTTCAGAGCCTTGCATGCGCGATCAAATGAGGGTAGGAAGTCACGATTAGGATCTAATTAAAAAAAATTTGGAAATTCATGCAACAAAACTTCGAGAATCGAATGCGTGAAGGGATTGGAGGCTAAGTTCTCCGATGTCCGATATTTCGGAACATTGCATGTGCAATCAAAGTAGGAGAGACTGGAACTTAGCTTGATAATATAAATTTAGGTCTAATTACATATGTGGTAAGAAAATCCGAGCTGTCACAGCACACCCTCTCTCGCACTAGTGGGCCATACTCCTTATCATTCTCTTAAACCTACAGATCCCCTCTTTGTGGTTTAAGCTCGTGTGTTTGGATGTACTTGTTTTATTCAGGATCTTCATCCAGCTTGACAGAAATTAGATGATAAGGCTATCAGGTGTTTATTTGTTGGATACTCTACTGTCTCTAAAGGGTACCGTTGTTATGATCCTCATACCCATCGATTTAACACCTCTATGGATGTCACATTCTTTGAGGATGTGCCATATTTCACTGAGGATTGTCATACTCTTACTCCTGCTCCCTCTCTTCCTTTACCTGCCCTCCAAGACCTTCGGATCTCTAAGCAACAGAAAGGGGTAATTACTTATGTACGTCGTAGGTGGCGTGATCCAACCATCTCAGTGCCTCTTCCAACATCCTCTGAAGTGGTAACTCCACCTCATGTAAGTATCCTTCATCAAACTTCTGTTTCTCCTTTATTTTCTACTAATGAGTTGTATCTTCCTATAGCTCTTAGGAAAGGAGTTTGCGATCGAATGATCCCTCATCGCGTTGCCAATTTTATTTGTTCTCAGGATTTTCCTCTAGCTTATCAAGCCTTTCTCTCTGTCATTGACTCTGAGACGATCTCCCGGACTATTCGTGCCGCCCTTGACCACCCCTCCTGGCTAGCTGCCATGGTTGATGAGATGAGTGCCTTACAGCAGGATCATACATGGGATATGGTTTCTCTTCCGCCAGAAAAGAAAATTGTTGGCTGCAAAATGGGTCTTTGCAATCAAGCACAATCCGGATGGTTCGGTTTCTTGGTATAAAACTCGACTTGTTGCTAAAGGGTTTACTCAAACCTATGGCATTGATTACGAGGCTACCTTTGCTCCCATGGCCAAGTTAACTTTAGTTCGCGTTCTTTTATCCCTAGCTGCCATTCAAAGTTGGCCCCTTTATCAACTTGATGTGAAGAATGTGTTTCTTTATGGTGATCTTTTAGAAGAGGTATATTTGGATCCTCCACCTGGTTTCCTACTTCAGGGGGAGATTGACAATGTCTGTCGCCTTCTAAATTCTATATATGAGTTGAAGCAGGCTCCTAGGACATGATTTCATTGCTTTAGCAGTGTCGTTGTTGATTTGAGATTTCAAAGATGTCACACAAATCATACTATATTCATTACTCTAACCCTTCTGATCATGCCATCCTTCTTATCTATATGGATGACATTATTATTACTGGTGATGATCATGCTTTTATCAATTGGACTAAGAGCGAACTGGGTAAAAATTTTGTAGTTAAAGATTTAGAAAATCTAAAGTACTTCTTTGGATTAGAAATTGCTAGATCTCATAAAGAGATATTTGTCTCTAAGTGAAAGTATGCTATAGATTTATTACATGACACTGGCATGCTGAGACTAACAACCACACCCCTAGATCAGAAGCTTTCTATTCATGAGAATAATGGCGACTTACTTCCAAATCCGCATGAATATTAGAGATTGGTTGAGAGATTGATTTACCTCACTCTCATGAGACCTGATATTATATTTGCTGTCAGTTTTGTGAGTCAATTTATGCATGCCCCTCGTACAGTCCATCTCGTTGCCGTCAGTTGTATTCTCAGATATATCAAGTCCAGCCCGGGCTTTGGATTGATATATCGTGCTAATGATTCTATGAGCGTCTCTGCTTACACTGATGCCGATGGGGCTGTATCTATTACTAATCGCCGGTCTACTTCAGGATATTGTGTATTCTTAGGAGGTAACCTGGTTGCTTGAAAGAGTAAGAAACAGACCGTTGTGTCTAAATCTAGTGTTGAAGTCGAATACAGAGCTATTGCACATGGAACATACGAAGTTTTATAGTTGCGCTCTCTTCTATCTGAACTTGGCTCCGCTCTCTCAGATTCCACTCCTTTTCATTGTGACAATGAGGTAGTCGAAAAGATTGCTTTTGATTTTGTTCTTCATGAGATGACTAAACACATTGAGGTCGATATTCATTTCGTCCAAGAGAGTGTGGGACAAGACACTTGTTTTAGTTGATATTACATCCTTTCAACAGCGTGCAGATATTTTGACTAAGGCCAACTACAAAAAATAAGACTATTAGCGGCAATATTTTGCTTCAAAAAACTGCCGCTATTAATAAAAACACTATTAAGATTATTAGCGGTAGTTTTTTGTTAATAGCGGCAGTTTTTGGCTACCGTTAATAGTCTTTTTTTTGTAGTGGCCTTTGGGCCTAGTACACTTAGTGATGTTGTTGTCAAGCTGGGCATGATCAATATGTATGCTCCAGCTTAAGGGGAAGTGTTAATAATGTTACTAGAATTAGTTAGAGTGTGGGTGTATCTATTAATATAGAGTGTGCAGGTAACCTCTCACTTAATATAAATATTAATGTTAGTGAGAACATTGAACTCACTAAGTCTTTTCCTCTTT
The DNA here is from genome assembly GCA_021018995.1 of Chloranthus sessilifolius. Classification (NCBI taxonomy): domain Eukaryota; kingdom Viridiplantae; phylum Streptophyta; class Magnoliopsida; order Chloranthales; family Chloranthaceae; genus Chloranthus; species Chloranthus sessilifolius. Next base: position 145,727,977 of record CM037584.1, on the reverse strand, counting down.
TTCTCTCTCTCTCAACTTAAACCCTAAACCACCTAAGTAACCCTAAAACCACTACCCACAATCTTCTTCTCATACAGGAAAATGTTGCATAAAATTTAAGTTCAAACACAAATATATGACTTCTATGTCCGAATGTGAGCAGTTACTAGTGATTACACTACAAAAAATAAGATTATTAGTGGCAATTTTTTTAACAAAAAACTGTTGCTATTAGTCTTGTCACTACAAAAAATTGCCTTAACAGCAAGTGCCACTAAAACACCTTATTTTTATAGTGTTAATGAAGTCTGGCTGCTGGGTTCATGGGGCTAGTTAAGTTTGGTCGCAAGCTTCTGATAGCTAGCTGCAATATGATCTTTTTGGGGTTGCATTATTTTGATGGCCAAGTCTGCCGGTTTCTATTGATGGCTGAACTTTGGTCGTGGGGTTTTGACAGATGGTTGTAATCCTCTTCGTCTATGGTGGTTTGCCAACATTTACGGCAGTGGCCTTCATGGACTTAATATGGACTTCATGAGCTTTAAGCTCTGATTGCATTTGCTTTTTCTTTCTGCAGTGTAGTGAATTTTTCCACCAACATAATCATCCTACTTATCTTGATTTCTACTAGATACGTGAATGTGAAAAATGATACGATACTTGTACTTGTATGGTGCATGGGTGTCACTTATGGTTTGATCCGTGTGTCACGGAAGGTATTAGAACTCGCCGGTACCAATATATATCAGGTATCACTGGAAGCCGATGTCACTACCATCCTGATGCAGGTATTGGTATGGTATCGATATTTGTATCGGAATCGGTGATACCAGTATATACTGTCGGCATCAGCCAATATTATATCGGACTGATCCAATCATTTATTTTATTCTTAAATTCCTTTTTTTTGTAAAAGAAAAATAATTTCAATATCACTGACCCTATATGAATATCGACACATCCGTTGGTATCAACCAATACATATCGGTCCAATGATATATATATTGGTAAGAAGTTAGATACCGTGCATACATGGTATCACCTATACTTTGGTGCATGGATTAGGAATAACAACTAAAATAGTATGCCTATATGTTATGCATGCATTTTAAACATTTTCAAAGGAAAAAAGAAATATCAATTTTTTTTATAAATTATAATATTACTCCATACGATTATTTGCGGCCACACGTGGAAGTCTGGATATACTTGAACCTATTCTACCTTCCAATTGAGCTACAGGCCTCAGCCCAACAAACTACAAAAAAAAAATAATAATTTATCTCTAATGAGGGAAAGAGACTACTAGCCTACTAAGTGTTGTGGTTCTTTCATTCTGCATGATTTGTAAGGTCCCCATGATTCTTCTCGAAGAGTTAGTCTCTAATGAGTGTCCACCCATCATGAACCGTAATGCAGCCTACACATTTGTGTGACTGTGTGACGTGTACGGACTTGGAAGTTCGTGCACGTCATACAGTCACAAACGTGTGAACCGATGTGTCCAACAATGATAGGTGGATCCCCATTGTTGACTAACTCCTCAAAACTAGTAATTTTCAGTCCTTTTAGTTGCTAAGAGACCATTACCTTAAATTGTTTTTGATTGGCTTCACATATTGGACTTGGAGGTCATTATGGATGGATGGAGGTCTCCTCTTCTTCTTCCTTTTTTTTTTAATTTTATATTTTATAAAATCATGATTATTCACGAGAAAAAATCATCTGCACATCAAATTAAACATAGGACCCAAATCTCTTGACCGTCACTTAAATACTAAAATGGTGTTTAAATGAGCATATATTATTAATGGCTTAAGATTATGAGTAATTCATACGGTCAAAGTGATAGATCATACATTGAAGGGCAATGCGTCTGAAAATGGTGTTTTAAGGAGATTTGAATCATATCTTATATGGCCACTACACTATTTTAGTTGTTGTTCTTATTGTTTAATAGGTTTTGATTTTTTTTCGATAATGGGATATTTGGCCTTATAGAGAGCCAGACTAAGTCCGCGGGTACACACAACACCCGCACGTCACACGTACCAGCGAGTGGGGATAAATCCTTGAGTAGACAAGGGGTGGGATTCAAACTCACAATCTCCGCTTCTTGAGGCATAGTCACTACAAAAAATAAAAGATTATTAGCGATAATTTTTTTAACAAAAAACTGCTGCTATTAGTCCTGTCGCTACCAAAAAATGCATACTACAAAAAATGAGACTATTAGCGACAGTTTTTTGCATAAAAAAATTGCCACTATTAACAAAAAAACTATTAAAGGCTATTAAGACTATAGCAGTAAGGGTATTAGTGTCAGTTTTTGGCTGCCGGTAATAGTCTTAATTTTTGTAGTGATAGGACACTACGTGAAAAAGCCAAAAAAATCACTGCCTTAAACAGTGATTTTTTCAAAAAACCACTGTCTTTGACAGTGGTTTTTTTATGTAAATTTTAATATATATATATATATATATTTTTAAAAAAAAATTTCGTCGACAATTTTTTATGCAAATTTTTTTAAAATAATATTTTTTTATGCTTTTTTTAATGCAATTTTTTTTATGCTTTTTTAAATGTTTTAAAAAAAATTATTAATCTCATATTTAAACGCATCCATTCAACTCAAATGTAAATCATTCAATGCCATTAATAAATAAAATAGATGCCCAATTCTTTTATTCAAACAAAATATTGTATCTCAACCTATGATCCAACCTTTCAAATCAACCAAATATTTTAAACTTTACATGCTCAATCCTTTTATTCAAACAAAAAAAAAGAAGAAAAGAAAGAGAGTTAACAATCTAAGGACCCTATGACCTATTTTCATAATTTAAAAAAAAAAAAATGTGCTTCGCCTCTCTTGCCAAGTATCCCCGTCCCCTAGTGATCCGTTTGAGGTGAGCTTCAAATTGAAAAGCTTCGCCTGAATAAAAAAGAGAACGTAATTAAATATTTATGATATTAAATAATTAAATTGAGATATTGATGATATTAAGCAATTAAACTGATAATACTCCCAAACACAGCCAAATTTTTTTTATTTCAGGCTGTGTCGCCTGAAATCAAAAGAATTCATGTAATGTTTAACTGAAGAGAAAAGGTTAAACAGGCTTGAACACAAAAATAAAATACCATGCATAATCACAGGTGATCTGATCTACCAACCAAAGATTGCTGGGAATCAAGTATTTAAATATCAGGTTTAGCCAAGGACTTGCCCCAGTCCAAAACCGAGTAAACTCGGTTTCAACTGGTCCAAGTTGTGCCCCTACAAACAAGAACTTAGCTGAGACTTATATCAAGTTGACTCAGTTTCAGTTTGGACCTAAACCTAGTCGATTCAACTGAGTTCTTAAATGTTGCTGGGAATACTCTTGGGGTCTCACAATACCTGTTATTCGGTCATAAACATCGACATCGATTCTCCAGATTAGGAAGCGGTAAAAGCGACCATAGCGACAAGGAGTCCCTAGCACAATTTCTCAGCCACAAGACAAAAAAAAGGAAGGTACATATCTAGAAATTCATCCATAATAAATGTAGTTTGATGGCAAACGTAAAAGGTTCAACAACTATGTGGTAGCAAGAACAGATACAACTTTCTGGCTCCAACCAATGCAAAAGACAACAAACAAAAATAGGTCAAAGGTAGTTGATACCTTTGAAGAATCTCAACCTTTTTTGAATCAGTTGCAGCAAGTACTTCTTCTACAGTAATGGGCATGAAAAACAGTATTAGTAGTTACACTCCAATATGCAACATTACTTGTATGAGTAAATTAATAATATTGTATACACAAAATCACTAAAACTATCTTTTGTTATCAGTGTATGATATCCAATAATAGATAGCAGGCAATCAGAACAACCAAGTAAACCAGGATATGCATTAATAAATAATTGACATTGCAGAGAGGACATTTACCAAGAGGCAAGCTAAAACTTACAGTCCACAAATAGAAACATATGGGAACTCTGGTAAAATGCCAAAATTAACTTCTTTGGAGGACAATTGCTAGATGAAAGACAAAATCAAGTTTCTCATAATAAACATTCTACATAACATCTCTAAGTTGTTCTTGATGGAAGATCAGTAATTCTCGTTTTAGTTGATCCACTTGCCTACACAACGTTTGTGTAATCGCTAGATGAAAGACTAAATCAATTTTTTCACAATAATCAATCTACAAAACATCTCCCATAAGTTGGGTTGTTCTTGATGAAAGGTGCGACTATTGCTTAATGTATAGAATTTCAACTGACCACCAGGCACCATGTGAAACATTGCAAAAAAGACTACCCGCTGATAGCAGATAGTACAAGGGACTGTATTCTCGGCAGAGCACCCACTAGTATGACCACTTTACTTTAATCTGAGCTGTGGAAAAGTAGCTCCATATTATCCTCCAACCTTAAGTGAAGTAGCAGTAGCTCCTGTTGCACCAAAAATCACTTCTCCATATATACCAAACTCTCCTTGTTGAGAACTATAAAAAAGGCCTGTTTATATATACAGTCTTCAGAAAAAGTTGCTATGGGATTCTTGAAAAGGTTGGAATTCTTGGAAACAAGCCCACGGAATTCGTGCATGTGGGCATCGATCGAAACCGTCGATCCAATTAATGCCTCCACCTCTGAGATGGGTTTCAATTCCCATACTCGCCATCAAAAATGAAAAGATGGGTCACTTGTTTCAATTCCCATACTTTCCATCAAAAAAGAAAAAGATGGGTCACCACTTGGATGGTTTTTTTTTTTTTTTTTTGTCCTTTTTTTTTTATCGATCTGATTAAATTTTCAACACCGCTGAGGCCGACCGGTACCAAACCGAGGCCCTTAGAGAGAAATCCATCAGCCAGCAGCCCCAGTCGAACTCACCAAAAGAGCAGATTCCCAACTGAATCAGTCTTGAATTCCCCCAGGGGACCCACACGTTGGCCCAGGTCCTCAAATCTCTGGCAACTTCGCTAATCAACCTCTTAGATGGGTTTTGATTCCCATACTTCCCATCAAAAAATAAAAAATGGGTCACCTCTGGGATGAGCCATATAAAAAAAATTGGACTGATTAGAAGGTATTTGATTACTAAGATGGTTAGGATCACTGAGTTTGTGAAATTTTTGGGTCATAGAGGATCCAAGAGGGTAGCCATTGGAGTATAAAGCTATATATATGCCAACCTTTTTTATACTATAAGAGAACTCTCTTCTCTCTCTTTTTTTTTTTTTTCGATAAGCTTATATTTATTGAACCAGAGACCTCATGGTTGCAATATCGTGAACCTTCTAGTTGAGCCATAGGACCACCCCCTAGTAGAAGGGGGAATCGTTTACTTAGTGTACCTCTCTGCTTCGGAATCTCATTGCCGCTCCTACTTTTTGCCATAAAATGGTGTAATTTAACCCTTTTTAGGACTCTCTCACCCCCAACCTACAACACGCTTCATGCCCCTTCCTATAACTAAGCCCAACACCCTATAGACTGAAAACTAGACCACAGCCATAAAATGGTGTAATTTAAACCTTTTTAGGACGCTCTCGCCCCCAACCTACAACATGCTTCATGCCCCTTCCTATAACTAAGCCCAACACCCTATAGACTGAAAACTAGACCATGGCCCCAAAGTATCTCCTTCTGTCATAAGGAAGGATACCGACAACACCTTGTATCAGACGATTACTGTGAACTTGGTTCAAAGAGAAACAAACAAATAAGGGGATCAGTACATGGTTGCCTCCTTTTCTTTGAAAACCAGTTGGACACTAATGCAAGGGATTGGGCCTATAGCCCAATGGAAGGTGTTGACAATATTACAACCTCTAGGTTCCAGGTTTCATCTCAGCTTACCTAAAAAAAATGATTTTTGAGATCATGGGCGTCAAATCACACGGAACACATGATGGTTCCATTTTGGATGGTGTTTGACTTTATGGACTCGAACGATGGAGATCATTTTTTGTTTCATCTTTTACAAAATAAATCTTGAGAACCTGGGGGTCAAATCACATGGAACACATGATGGTTCCACATGGCATACATCTCATAAAGTGACCCAAGTACCAAGAGCATCAGCGCTTGAATAAAGTATCTAATGACAACTCAAGGTCTGTGAAACTTTATAATAAATCTTGAGAATCCTATGCTGATCGTGGAGTAAATTTTTATATTAATTCTATTTAATAAAATAAAATAAACTTTATAGTAAACCCTAATCCCATTTTCATACCAAAACCCATCTGACAGGCATTCCGGTGAGGCACACAAGATCTGTGAAATTACAGAGAATTCATTTAACTCCTTACCCCTTAAATCAAAAGTACATGGATGCACTTTTCAGTTTCTACTTGCTTCCACTCTAGAACCATATCACAATGCACAATCCGAGTTTCCTTCATTTCTACTACATCCCAACAAGCATGATTCTCAAAACTAACCATATTATATGACTTTCAATTTGGCCCAAGCTCCTGTAGATGATACAATATAAAAGCAATTGGTGTTTGTTAAGAAGTTGGTTGAAATTAGATGGTTATACATTTTAAGCTACTATCATAGCTAGGATTTTAGGGTGCTTGAAGTACCTTATGATCCAATTCAGGATGACAGTGCTCAGACTTCAACACCCTTTTATATAATATGAAGAATTTTTTTTTTTTTTTGTTGAAAGAATGAAGATTCTTACGAAGGAAGAGTTCAACGTTTTCGACTTGTGGCCTCACTTTCAACAGTGGAAAGAGGAGGGATTCCCACAGGTCCACCACGAACCTTTTCAAGAGCATAACTAATCCTCATTGGTCAACCTAACAATGCCTGCAAAAGAAACCAAAAGCCTAAGAAACATAAGTTGTTTTTCCCATTTGCTGATTTAATTTTGTATGAAAATTCTCCTAAGATGAACTATACCTTCCCATTCATGGCATCTTTGGCACATCTAGCATCGCCCTCTTTGGAAAGATATACAAACTCAAACCCTCTTGACCTCCTAGAATATGTCATACATTAATCTCGCTGAAAAATTTGGTAATTTCACTCTTAAAGCTTGGTGATAAGAGAATGTAGTATGGGGTTTTTTGCTGTCAAAGCCCGAAACACTGTGGGTTACATGATAACGAGAGAAGGGTCTTCATACCAATTAAGGGTTGACATTACTGCATCCTGCTTGAGGGGCAAGCTCAATCCCAGCTTACCTATCGGAAAAAAAGGAAAGAAAAAAATAAAAAGACATTCAAAATGACATTGCGTGTACCAAGAAAGTTCTTAACATCATTTTCGATCACCAACCACTTGCATATAATAATTATTATCACCAAAAAGATAAGACCTCTATCATTTACAAGGGCAAACTCATAAGGAGAAATCTGTTGAGTTGATACTGCATTCACAGATTTTAATGCTCTTTAAACTCTGTGTATGTCTCATGTGATACGTGTGGCCATAGTTTAGATTAAATCCAACAAAAGATTGTTCCATCGAACAATTTCTATTTTCTGATCAAGAGCCTACAAAAGCCCTCAAATGTACGACCAAAAAGCCTAGGGACAATGGTCCACATTGAGGCACAAAAAATTGTGTTGGTCAGGGGGCTACAAAGTTCTGATAAGCATAATTTTTGGGTTGAGTTCCACCAACATGTTGGCCTCTAACTTGGAAATTCCAGAAGGTCCACCTACATTTTGACCTTCTGACAATTCCAGAAAGTCTGATATATTAGCATCAACACAGCCAAGTAAAGAAATAAGCACAATAGCCAAGTACTGAATCAGAAAGGTACCTTATCGAAGCGTCAAGCCTCGAGTGCAGATATTGTTGAAGCAGTCCCATCAACAATCACTTGAATGAGATGCCAATGCACAAAGAGTATCAGCAGTTGCCTTACAGGTAGCCCAATCGCTACTCTCAAGACATTCGTGAATGTTTGGCAGCAATGCTAACAAATTTTGTGGTGTGATTACTCCTACCTGCAGCTTTTCTGGCATCAGGTGCTAGGTTCTGTTTCAAAACTTGAAAACAGAACCCCAAGAACCAAAAACTAAAAATCTCATATAAATGTCATACACAAAAAGAAAAGGTCTTGACAGAAAAAGAATTGCATAGATTACTTGCTTACGCAGAACAGCAGGCTGTCTGCCCAAGCCATACACCACCTCACCACTCGTCTCAAGGGCTATTTATCTAATGTGACGCATTGCCTATAAGAAAATGATTAAGCAGTTCAATTCTTGTTTTGGTTTTTAAAAAATTCAACTAGTTTCCAGTAACTAAAACCTTACTCTTCACTCTCAATTTTTTAAGCATCATCTCAAAGCCACCCTGAAAATAAATGGTCAGCCATACAATATCAGTTTCCCAGCAGGGCTATTCCAATAGTAATAGCAATATCAATTTTTGAAATGTATTGACATTTCAGTATTATTTTGAGATAGAAATTGTGTTTGCTCTTAAGTTTTTTTATTGACTTTTATACTTGTTTATAGATTTCTTCAAGGCTTCCTTTCAAGCCACATGGTGAACATTTGTGATCAATCTAAATTGTCCAACTCACAATCTATCATTGAAACATCTCTTAGCCAAATGAAATATGCCTGTAAGTGATGTGAATCATTCGATTGATGAGTTTTAATATCAGCCATTAAAAACAACGGTTGACATCAAAGGCCACAGATCGAATGGTTTAAATCTCCATAAAACACCATTGATGGGCCTGTTTCACGTCAATATATGATCTATGACTTTGACGGTATGGATCATTCGCATCTTATAACACGGATGGTGTAAGATTGATTGTTTAAACACCATGTTCATGTTTAAATGATGGTCAGGAGAGTCAGGCGCTACTTTATATATTTTATAATTATCTAAGTATGCATAACTAACATTTGTATAATAATTTTATATTCATTCTATCAATTAACAAAGGTTGTGCTCGCATATCAAATTGTTGGGGGTGTCATGACGCATCTTGTCCATGTCTAAGTTACTTAAATCTATTAGCTATGTAACAAATGATTGAAGTAAAATGCAATTTTGACTGTTCATAATTCAGTGTCACTTCACCTTTGCCACACAAGCCAAGTCTCTGAAGAACAGCTTTCACACTTAATGCTAACTCTTTGACAGAATCTAGTAAAATTTGATTTGCAACTTGATCACCTGGTTCTGCACATGACACTACAACTGGAACAAGTGCCACAATACGAGCCCAAGATGGATCTGCATAAGTCCACCTAAATTCCAAATAAATAAATAAATAAAATCGGAACCAGTTATGCTCAAAATCCTGTCTGGATACGTTGAAAATTTTATTTAATCAAGCAATTATGCTAAACGGAGTTAGCCCCCTATAAAAACTCGCTTCACAAAATCAAAATGTGTGTTTGGAGCCATATTTGTGTGTGTAAGTATGCATATTTGTGCGTGTTTGTGTATAAAGAAACAGTAAAGATCACTAGTGACTACACAAAAAAGCAAGGAAATAGAAAGTCCCTACAAGAGAGGTGACATGTTTAGACTGATCGGACCATAAATTGGGTGACCACCATGGACAACTTATATGGTACCCAAATATTACTAACTATATATATCAATGTATCTTTACTCAACCACCAAATACAAATCAAGATACACAGCCAAGAATATTCCTGATTCCACCAATTACTAATAAAACATGAGGCCTGGTGATGTGCATATGGGTGCAGCCAAATGGGCTGCACTCATGCCAGTTGGGTGCCATGTGGCACCTAATCCAAGGATCGAGTGCCACGTGCACACACACAAGGTCGATCTGAGCGTCCAAATTTATATATAGAAAAAAAAATTGTCTTTGCACTATTGATTTTGTAGGACATTCATCCAAATAGGCCGTGTGAAGGCTATCATGTGAATTGGGCACATTTCAAATATCTCATCTGTCAGATAATCCCGACTGTTAGACCTTGAGCCTCCATATGTGTGATCAAATTAATTACATGTATAATGCTCCAATGCCTAAAGCTGTTGTCTCCTATCCACATTCAGCAGTCTTACCTATGGATTGTTTACATGTATATGATCAGGCCTGATGCAGCCTCGAAAGACACCACGAAGAGAGTTGAATAACCCTCACATGAAAGAGAATTACAACCCTCAATCACATCACTTATGGTGATCATGTGATTAAGGGAACCTTCATGAGGAGATCAAGAAAGAAAATCTTTTCTCTGTTTCCGTCAACTATGTATTAGGACTAGGATACTTTCCATAGAAGCCTGAAAATATAGGACTTATATATTGCTATGTATCTCTCCTAAATAATAGGAGAGGTGGAGCGTGAGAAAAATATACTTATTTTCTCTATCTCATCCAGGAAAATAGGGGACAGAGATAATATACATTCTCTCCCTCTAGCCTACTTTATAAAAATCACATGTTAATCTCTCTTTAAAACGCCCGATGAATTTTTAGGGAAGAGAGAAAGCAAGAATTGAAGAGCGTATCAACAGCCTTACAGGTGTTTTCATCAACTACAAAAATCTCATAATACTTTTTTTTTCTGAACGTTGAATATATATCGTTACTAGGATGCTTCTCTGGATTGATCATGTCCCCTTAGAGGGTATTTTAGAGCTAATATACAACTTAGAAATAAGAAAATAATGGTCAACCAGAACAGCGGCACTGAGCTAAGCACTTTATGGTCTTACTCGTTTCCCAAAGTTGTCCGGTAACACTCATCGTTATGATAGAGTGGCTGTTCAGTCCTGACTTTGCCTGTACCACCATAATCTGGTTGTTTCAGCTGAGCTCTAGGATATGACATTTCTTCATAGTTATAAACTTTCCACAACATATATTCTCTGGGAGGGAGAGAGAGAGAGACAGGAAATATGTTATACAATTAACTGAATTCAGCGTACCGAAGCATATTTTATACAGGCAACTACCATTGAAATTGTTGACTATAGAGTAAAGTTGTGCTCCACAACTTAAATCAAACTTGACATCAACTAAGATGGAGAGAGAGAGAGAGAGAGAAGAAAGATGCTATACAATTAACCTAATTAAGTGTACTGATGCAGATATTATAAACTTGACATCAACTAAGTCATATTGCATGATCTTAATTTTGTTTATCTACTATTACATATAAACATTAATACTTGGATTCATCACATGGACATGCTTCCACGGGTGAATGTGAAAATTAGGAAGAACTGAAATGTTCATATTGGAACACTATCTGTTTAGCCACAAAGTAATATGTGTCATATACATATCAGATGTTTAGCCGACAATTGCAGTGTTTATTTAAACAATAAGACCGAAACAGTATATATATATATATATATATATATATATATATATATATATATATATATATATATATATATAAAATGTGCGCATGCCACTTGCTTCGTCTTCATTAGATTCACTCTCCAAGTCAAAATAAAATAGAAACAGTGTTCCACATTACAAGCCAGTTATTTCATATCCTCATGATTGTGCAGGTGAACAATAGAATTGTAATCAAGGCAAGGTAGGCAAGAGCATTCACAACCCACCTGATTGTCCACACCATAGAAATTACGTACTATTTACAGTCATGAATTAGGGGCTCAATATTCCAGGGGGAATTCTGACCCCGAAGAGCTTGAAATTTTGAACTAGATTCAATACTAATGGAGCTTTAGCCAAAATCCTTAATCATTCTTAGACCATCGACCAATGACTTAGCCTCAGCTTCATTATTAGTTCTCATCACTTAGTAATTTGAAAATCCCTGTTTAAAATTTTTATCACTATCACGAAGAAAAGCAACTCCTCCACAGCCCTTCAAAGAGCTAAATCCATCACATTTAACTCAAAACCAATATCCAGGGGCTGCCATTTAATCCACAAGATACGTGGTGCCTGGCTAGATTTAACTTGTACCCTCAAAGTAGTTACGATTTGTGGCCACCAAGTTTCTGATCAGACATACGATTATTTAACTCCTTAATCTACTTCAGAAAATTATCCAATATCACATCTTTTGTAATTAGGCCTTCAAATCGTGCACTCCCAAACACACCAAAAGAGAACATACGGCACCATGTTCCAAACATACAAATGTGGCTGTTTTCTCATGCGGCTGCAACTACTTACCCGCCTTCTGATCGTATTCCCCAACAAGGTAATATTGAAACAATCAACAATTGCTTCCCAAAGTTGCTTAGTACCCGAGCAGCTCAAAAATAAATGACGAATAGTTCTTCGTTTAAACATAAATTATATCAGGATGGTATTCCTGTGCTTAACCATTGAATAAGTTGAACATGCACGGCTTTCCACCCCAAAATTTTTTAACTTCAATGGTATTTTGGCACCCCAATCCCCATAGCCACTTCCAAATTATAACTTGATCATGTGGCACTTGAGACTCATTCCATACAGATACTAACGTAAAATTCCTGGAAGAGCCAAGGGTCCAAACCAACTTATCCTCCCCTCTTGTCACTGGATTATGCTTATGATTATCGGACCAATCTCAGCACCAGCAGCTCTGATAACCACTTAACTGATCCATTGATTGTTTATTGAGAAATCAGCTATCACGCAAAAGGAACCTCGTCAATAAATAGAATGATTATTGCAATAAAGAAATTGAATTCCCTGAAGCTATAATCCACTTACTATGAGTCATAGTGAAATCGATTTGTTTTCTCGTAGAACTCCAAATTTTGGAATCAACTTGCCTGGGTTTAAAAAAAATAATTATGCAAAACTTAGAACATAAAGTTCCTCCTTTTATCATTCTCTAACATGCTTTAATCACTCTGGTTTGATGGATTTCAGTATGTTTTCCAACACCTAGTCCCCCTTCAGCTAAAGGCTTAGAAATCGACTGCCAACTAACCCAATGATTTCTATTCTTCCCTTTTTGAACTCCCCAGAAAAAATTAGCGAAAATTTTTCTACTTCCAAAATCACATACTCTTCGACATAGGGAGAATGGAGAGATAAATAGGGATAATTGTCCAAACATGTCTAAGTAATGTAAGCCGACCTCCATCCGACAAAAACTTGTTCCATCTCTCTACCTTCTTCGCAATCTTATCAACCAGGCTCTAACATGTCTCCTTAGTTAATCTTCATTTGCAAAGAGGCATGCCCAAATAATTAGAAGGCAAGGATCTGTTACAAATTCCAAGAATGGAAATTATCACAGAAACCCTATTAGGGAGAGCCTAATCTGGGATAAAGTACATGCGCTTTAAAAAGTTAATTTTCTGTCCTGAAGCTTCTTGATATAAAAATGGAGATTCGTAAGAGACTTCTTTAAGCTTTCAATAAATATGAAAACAGCAGTAGCGAACAAAAGGTGACAAACAAGTCTAACATTACGATCGGTGTGAAATTTCTCCATTAAAACAATATCCATCATTACACCAAAGGCCTCTACTACGGACTTCTTCAGCCAATACGAAAAAGTTCAGGGTAAGGGATCAACTTATCCCAAGTCACATGTACTATGAAAACAACCACAAGTGAACCATTAACCAAGAGCAAAAACCAAGACAATTGGGTGACTCTCCTTGACCTGACTGAGCTGGGTCTTGGTTCATGAAGTCCCTGTGGTCCTCTCCTCTTCCTTTTTTTTGTTCTCACCCTTTTCCTGCTGCTCCTTTTGTTGTTTCCTGTTTTTCTTGTTAGTCTTTTGCCTTCTTTGCTTGGTCCTGAATTACTTGCTTTTTGGCTCTTCTGACCAATGAGAAACTTGTTACAGGAATGATGCATTGTTCTCTTCTGTATCAGCCAGCTCTTGGGACTGATGCATCTCGGTATCAACAATGTGTACCAGAAGTGCCCTTAACATTGGATTGTGAAGTGATGAAAGACTTTACACTTATTACAAGAATGCCTTAATGACCAAACCACTAATTACCAAAATAGCTATACGCTGGACTGTCCAGTGATGTATAAAATGCTGGATTGTCCAACTCATGACTAACTAATGGAGGTTTTACTAGGTACCCAATCAATCACCAAGGACAATGCACAGGTCAATCTCACTCATCAAAGTGATCAAACTTATGAGCATGCAAATCAAAGAAAAATTATTAATTGGGGGAAGGGACACAAAGCTTTCTGCAGCTATAATACAGATAACCTTCACAGAAACTGGACAGAGATACTAAACAGTGGTCCACTAAAGCAAAATACACATGGTCTGGACTCTCCCTTCATCAAACCACTTCAAGTTAAATTTTAATGAATGCTCGCTTGGAAACCTAGGTCCATCGTGTGTGTTGTGGTGGTGGTGGGGATTGAGAAGGGCAGGCACCCTTAGCTCCTACTCCATACCCTTGGAAATTTGCTCCGATAATGAATTGAAACTCAAAGAGGCCACAGTCAAAAATTTGGACAACCTAATCATTGAAAGGGGACTCAATCGCAGTGCCCAAGAATCTTAGTAAGAAAACAAAGGATAAAAAGTGGAAGGGTGTCTATAAGTTTACATCATCATCTGTTGTATTTTCATCTGATCTAAGAAAAGTGGGCATTAGCTGGTTAAAACATCAAGTGGGTGACCACAACTTAACATACTCAGGGAAGGGCCTAACATGTTGTTATTTCCATGTATGATACTCATTGTTTTTTCCCAAATCAGTAGTAGAACAGTTATGTTAATCAGTCTTAGAAATCTCTTCCTTCTTCCCTTGTCTAATCTTTTAAAAAGCTGCAGATTTCCAGCAAAAGAATATATCTCTTGTGGGTAGAATAATTGGTCATTTTTCAATCATTCAAACATCATTTAAACATTCACACCACATAGTTCCATGATAGAAAGAAAGTTCACTGATTATTTCCATATACATTTTCAAAGTGCACCCATTTTCATAGTGCACCACTTCTAATGCACATGTGATCCAAAAATGAATTTTTAGGTTGCATTTGGCTTAGCTCTCCTCAGCCAAAGAGCAGCTCTTTGGCTCTAGAGGGGAGCAATTTTAAGTGAAGCCCGTTTGGTATACCAGCTCCATGCCCCATTTTCACTAGCGAAGAGCTGTTTTAAGTGAGAAAACGAGCTATCCTCCAGAGCAGATAAAACCTGCTCTGACAGAGAGGAGGTGGGGAGCTGGAGTCTGCTGAAGGAGAGCAGACTCTACTATTGAAAAAAAATAGTAAACTTGGTTCGTAACTTGAGATTTGCTACATCCAAGTGAACTTGGTTCGCTAAAGGTAGGATGGTCTGCTTTGCTCAAAGTTCTATTTCTTGCACATGATTAGATTTACAAGCTAATACTTCATAGAAAACCAGATCTGCATACCAAATAATTACAGGTCAACGATTTGCTTGGCATCGGGTTGGACCTGGAGCGGCACCCCAACTAGAAAATTCATGCAACTATATATACATGGAAATGTTTTCATGATAGGCACCCCATTCCTACTAATCACATATGTGTATGTTCCTACTAATCACATATGCGTATGATGTGGTTTTTTCAACATAGAGTACATTAGACACAGATAGCAATGTGACAGCAACAGGACACGTGAAAAAAATCTCCTCATTCGCTAGTTTGTCAATAACATGGGAAAAACAGCAGTGTTTTTAGCCACTACTCCAATAAATAAAACTGAAAAGACAATTACCCCATTTGAAGATTAAGGAATCACTACTCCTAAAAATCTGTAGACGTCAACTCACATCTATCATCCACTGAAAGATAGGCGTCATCTGAAAACTCTTCGATGATCAATTCAAAAAAGTGGAGAACTTTTAACACTGTCAAAGATGATCGATGATAGACTGAAGTGACGAACAAAAAGTGCTGCAATTTGCATTTTGTCAGAGTATGACAAAACGCTTACAAGGTATGATATTTGGTATGGCTGAAAAGAAAACCAAGAACATTGTACTATAGATGAAAATTGGTTTACGAAGTTATATAGAAAGTTGATTGTAGCATTCAAAGATAACAAGCACAGATAGTTGCAAGAAGGTACAACTAACAACACGGGTGGATTATGAAGATACATTCCATCCTGTACTTATGATGGGCATCATTTTTGTCCTCTTCTATGGCTAACTCTCTCAAATGGCATCTTCTAAGTTTGATTCCAGAAGCAAGTATCTACAAGGGGAAAAGTCAGATGAGGGGCCAATTTAGCACTCAAAAAGGAGTACACCAACATATTTTGCCCTTTCCCTATCCAGCAGAAAATAGCTACTATCCCCTTCAGCTGAAAGCCCTTGGGAGCTCTGAAATGAACTGATCCCAAAAGTGGAAGCAGCAGTCTCACCAGGAGGGACATCAACACTATCAGCTTTCAAGCAAGCATTTTCACAAACAGCTACTACGCAATCTCCATACGCAGTAGTAACCCATCAAAGTTTATCACAGCACCTTGATATTTTGACCATCAAACAGAAACAAAATTTTAAGCTTACAAAGCCATGGAAATTTAATACACCAAACTAGGCTACAAAGATGACCAAAGTCCATAGAACCATTTCATACTCAAGAGACTGTGATAAACTTTACCAAATATGCCTTAGTGATCCCAGATTTGGAGAGAATATAATATAACCAATGAAACTATAGAACCATCACGGAAGGAAATAGAAAGAGAACAATTAAATAATACTTAATTACACTAGAATAAAATATGGTCAGTCAATATATATTTCATTAAGAAAGATCGAACAACAACTGTGCATCTAAATGCTAATCGTATATATAACATACAATTTTAGATAAAACAGCAAAAAATGGAACGAAATTGAAACCTAATTGTTCAGATCCTCCTCAATTTTACAGACTCCGTAGAGAAAAACCATAACAGATTCCAAACAAAAATTAAAATTGAATCAATAGCAGCGAAAAAAAACTACAAGAATCCTAAAAACCAGATCCATACAAATTCAAAAGAGCAAAGAACGATGGGAATTATAGAATTCACATTGAGGAGACGAACTTACAGGGATCTCAGCAGCGAGAATCACTTCCGATTCAGAGGATTTCTCGCCTTTATTTAGATTAGGCAATACTCAGCACATTACCCGAGCATGATGTCAACGCTCTCTGAAACCCATCACCCGTCTCCGGCACCGATCCCTTGCTTTCTCCGCCCTCGCCGAACTCGAAACCCTAACTTGCCAGAAAATTCCTTCATAGATCTCCCATCATACCCCCATCGTAGGCAGATGTCATTTTCAACCCTTTTTTGGTAAAAACGGAACCTGCAACGGTCTTGACGACACTCTCGTTGTCGCGGAAACCATGCCGCTCTCCAGATCGGCTTCTTCGAGCACTGAAAATTTCAAGATCTCGGTGTCAGAATCTCACTCGATTTAGAAATTGAGAAACTGAGAGGAAAGCTAGGGCTTCTGTCGGAAATGAAGACATGGTTTAATTTCGGGAATTTGTGTGGAGCAGAGGAACTGAAAATGAGCGTTGAAGAGGAAGAAGAAGAAGCAGAGACGAAGAAGAGGGTGTGGAAACCATTGGAAAGCCAGGGTTTCAAAGAGGATTTCATTAGAGAGAAGAAGAGGGAGATGGAGGCTAGGGTTTCGACGAAGGAGATGAAGGGTTTCGAAGAAGGAGAGAGCCAGTTTCAGAACAGTAAAAATAAAATTAATCTCGTTTGGTTCGGCGCTATCTTTTATAGCGTGGGATGAGAGTTAATCAATTAAACAACTCTAATAATCTAATAAACCGCTGTTTGTGTCGGTTGATCAATATTATACTGCTACGACAGTGGTTATTTTGGATACCACCAAAGTGGTTTTCTCACCATTTTGACGTAGTGGGAGGTGCTGCTGAAACCCCTTATTTTTATAGTGAGTCCTGGTCACTGCGCCTACCACTAACGGTTCTTATGTTTTAATAATTGATATTAAATTTCACCATTCATATAATTCAATCCACTTATAAGGATGATTCTTTAGTTGACACATGTACTAAAGAAAATGATGAGTTGTCAATTGGATAATTTGAACTGATCACAAATGTGTGTCACATGGTATACTTGTAAACCACACTTTAACAGTATAAGATTGAATGTCTAATTTAATAGTGTAAGACATTTAAACACTATTGAATGGTGTTTAAATGTTGGTGAGGTGCCATTATTCCTAAAGTTTTATATGAAATAAGGTAGGATGATGATGATGTATCCAAGGAAAGGATCAAAACCACAGTTTCAGTTTTGCTTTCAGTCGTGATCGAAACCGAGATTAATCCTGGATTTTGAACAAAATTTTGATCAAATTTTCGGTGACTTTGAGGACGTTGAAGAGTTTCGGTCAAACTTTTAGTCACATTTTTAGTAGCTGGAGCAGGCCAAATGCATAATCTTACTGACGATAAATTGAGATTTCGGACTATATATATTTTGATCCATGATCGAAGCATTTTAGAATCAGGTGATCCTATAGAGCTGTACCGATGAACGGGTTCCTGCTCACATGGTGCACTTATGCACACGTGTGCATAGATCGAAGGGCTCTATATGTGTAGCTGGGTCCCATAATTTCCACTCCGGACAGCACAATTGGGTTTTTTGCATATACGAGCGTGTACCCAATACAAAGGAAAATTATAAATAGTAGGACAACAATTTATTGAGGATAAAGTGTAGGCGACTGACGAAGCGTGATGTGACTGACTGCATCGACCTGCATTAATTGAGCCCCACCGTATTTGCAGCCAATTACATTGCGATACATCAACCACCTGTACTTTGTCCTCCATAACTTTCTCACGCAAATTCAATACTATAATTTACTTGTAGGGTAATGAGCCCATTGCTTTAAAGCAGCTCCATTTATCTCTAGTTCGAATTCCTATCGAGGGCTTTCAATGGGCCGGGTTAGCAAGGATTTTCTCTAGCACCGGACCCGAAAAAAGTGGTATTTTTTATTAAGCAAATCCGGCCCGGTATTCGGATCGGGTTAAGCAAGTTGCAACCCGGATAAATTCGAGTCGGGCTTGGGTTGAGTGTTGAAACATCCGGCTCGCACCCAGCCCGGAGATTTTATATATATATATATATATATATATATATATATATATATATATATATAATTCTATTCTTTCTAAATTATAATTTTTTTTATATAGTTAAATATGATTTACTTATATGATCTGAGATTAAACTGTTGAACGGTTTAAACTTGGGGCATTTAAGTCAAAAGCGCAATTACCTTATGCATATATTTTTTGGTTGGAAAAATTGGATGATTTAATTTATTTTCAAGCAACCGTTGTATAGCTTGTTAGCTACACACTTGGATGGCTTGTTAATAGATTTTCAAGCAACGGTTGTCCGTTATAACCATTATGCAACAAATTAAAATAAAATATTTGAATAAAATCCTGTACTTGAGCCTCTATAACGGTAATATAATTATTTAATTAAATTTTTAACCTTCTTCAAACTTTTATTAGAACAAAAAATAACTCAATCCAATATTAATAGAAAAAATAGCTCAAAAAAAAAGCCTAACCACGTTACAAAAATAAGGTGTTTTAGCGGTACTTACTGTTAAAGCAATTTTTTATAGCAGCAGGACTAATGACGACAGTTTTTTATAGCGACAAGGCTAATAGTAGTCTTATTTTTTGTAGTGCCAAATTTAATTAAAAAAAAAACAATCAGAAAAAAGTTCAGAAAAATGCCTAAGCCCAGACCAACCCGGCCCGATAGGGGCTGGGCTTGGGCTGAATACATCGTAGCCCGAATTAGGGCCGGGGTAAAAAAATTGGGCACTCGACCTAGATAGGTTAGGGCCTGATTGAATCGCAACCTGGCCCTAAAAAGGCCCGTTGAGAGCCCTACTCCTATCTATCTAAAGATTTGGTATATTCCGCAGATCTTCACCCTCTCTCTATGAAATTGTTTTTAATTGATTTGGAAGATCATGATCGTTGAAGGGGAAGCTAATAAATAGATATTGGCTTGGAGTATGAGCTACTCAATCGACGGGTATGATCGTAGTTTTAGGCTATGTTAGTTCTCAGGAATGATTTGACTTTTTGGATGGTCTAGATTTATGTTTGCATTTGGCACGAATATGATGGATTAATTGACTTACATTTCTTTAGTTTTCTTTCTCTACACGGAAGAAGTTTCCCTATTTTGTCTTTTTGTCATTATCCCCCAAGAAACGTATTTATTATGGATTAGATTAATGGGAGTCATGGCGTCATATGAAAAGCCTTTTTCCCATCAATACATTCAAATGTGACTTTCGCAAAATTCAGGGGCACTAAAAATCTCTAAAATTAGCTTCCATTATTAGGCCATGTTTGGCGTTGGACATTAGAACTTTTAAAAGATTTAACTTGATTTTTAAACATCTATAGAGTGATTTGAACATTTAAAAAAATATAGCATTTCAAGTATTCATTATTATGTTTTATGATTTATTGAAGATAAAAAAAAGGACTTGTTATTATGTTTTATATGTCTTCATCATGTATTTTTTAAAATTATAAAAAAATTAATAAAATTTATATATAACTTATATTGTCATAGAACATGAAGAAAAAAAATAAAAATTAACAAATAAGTAAAATCTTGATAATTCAATTAAATCGAACATGGGTATTTATTCCTTCTCGAGTTTAGTTTTCTTGAGGTAAATTATACCTTGCACTTTGACCTGCAAGAATAAATGAAACATCAATATATTTTAAGTGGCTTTTTGAAACATCAATAAAAAAAATAGGATCAGCTCGGATCGACCAAGAGGTATCGGGTGGAGTTGGGTCAGACCGAGTCGACCCGACTCAAGATTTTAGGGCCATTTTTTGGGATATGTGCCACGTGAATTAAAAAATTGGACGTTTTATGGTACGCTCATAAGCAATCAATGGTTTTTGGTTTAAGTGCCGTAAGATTTTGTGAGTGTTACTAAAGCTACTCATAAAAACCAGGGGTATTTTACTAGGTCGGAGTCATGCATCAACAGGGTTGGGTCGGGTAGAGCATTGATGGAGGTTAATTTGGCATGGTCACAAGATAGAATAAAGGGTGGATGATTGTCGATAGTAGACCCAGATTGGATGGATTCACGTTAATAAACACAATTTTAAGACAATTATATAGCAAATTTTTTTTTCTGTCGACGAATTGTGTACCTTCAATTAATCTAATCGACAGCCAATGATTTGCAGAGCTCCTTTCTTAAGCATCGATCAATCTAATCGATGGCTAGAGATTTGGAGAGCTTCTTCTTTCTTTCTATAAAGAATAAGCAAGACTGAGAAAGGTAGGAAATAGAGTTGGTTTGCACTTTGCACACATAAATAGAGTTCCTCCCTAGCTCAAATTCTTCTTCCTAATCTTATCCTTATCTTAAATAAGGGTATTTTGTTTCCTATCTTAAAGAGGGGTATTTTATACCTAAAGTGTGAAAACATAAAATTGACAGCAATTAAGGAGTTGTTCGTGTCAAATGTGATTTTACCATTCATTCCACATGGCTACAATCAGTGTGTGAAAAATTGGCAAAATCATCAAAATTTCTAGGAAAATTTCGCCAACTCCTTTTTACAAGAATTTGGCTGAAATTTGTCACTATGACCAACTTTCTCTCTTATATGGATTTCGTGAGCCATATGCAGGGATTGAGTTTTTCTAATTTTATTTATCCATACATATCATAAGGCAGAATAAGCAAAAAGTACTTCTAAAGCATTTCACATAAAAAGGAAATCGCTAGACTCAAGCAATGACTTATATGATATATTGCATTCAGCAAAACGAACTTGGGGTAACTTTTTTCAAATCCAAATGCAATCGATCAAAAGGAGAACAAAATTCCTACAACGACAAACCTTCAATCTACGATTTGAAAACACGAGGGACATAAAAATAAGCAAATCATTCGATCTTTGGAATAAAAAAATAAAACATCAGGCACAAAATAATAATAAAAATAATCGATTACTATGCACTAATGAAAAATTAAGATAGGTTCTTATTTTATTTTTTACTTCGACTTAAACGCAATGTATCTACATATAGCTAGAAAAGAGGAGAGAGAGAAAGCAGATGAAGTGAACCTTGGATTCTGACCACACAACGCTTCAAAGTATAGAAGAGATATATTTCCTAGAACTCTATTTTCGGGAGAAGTCAGATTTCGCAGAGAGATTATCTCGCAGAACTTTGTTAATTAGAATCGTTTAGGAGAGTCATGTATAAGGGCAAAACTTTGTTAATTAGAATCGATTAGGAGAGTCATGTATAAGGAGTTGTTTAGATGGAAGAGTCCTAGTTTAATTAGAAGTCTACCAACAATACGAAATATACCCTTAATTCTGAAGGCCATTGTCACCATATTTTTGACACCCATCACCATTTAAGTCAAGACTCAAGAGTGCTTCTTCAATTAAGGTATCAAATATCGGCCGATGCCGATATATATCGACAATACGTATCAGTTTTTCGGTGAACCGATATGTATCGGTACCCATCTTAGAAGATAGCCAGGCTTTCTAGCCATTGACATTTTTCAGGCTATTATCAAAGATATCATTAAAAGAAACAAAAAAGCACAAATCAAACACAGAAAAGAGTTGCAGCGCCGAGCGTGCTCCGGGACTAGACAGGTACACTCTGGGGTTTTTACATAAATTCTGGCAATTTGTTAAAACATATATTATTAACCTTTCTGATAAAATTTTGGGAAGACGACTATATTCACAAATCAATCAATTCAACCTTTGTAGTTCTAATTCCCAAGGAAAGAGGTGCCTCTGAAAGGAAAAAATTTAGACTCATCTCTCTTGCGTCTAGTTTGTAGAAGATTATTGCCAAGGTCGTAACCAACAGACTGAAAAAGGTGATTGGCTATATCATTTCTAAGCCCCAAGGCGCCTTCATCGAGGGTTAGCAAATTTTGGATCTCGTCGTTATTGCTCAAGAGGGTATACACTCTAAGCACGCTTCCAAATGATAGAGTAAGCTGGGGTTATCTTCTATGGATTATGAAGAAAATGGGTTTTGGAGATCGTTGGCGATCGTTGTCATGGATGTCTAGAAAGTGCGCACTTCTCTATTATCGTAAATGACAAAGCTTGCGTTTATATGAAGGCTTCCAAAGGGCTTTGTCAAGGATGTCCCTTATCTCCTTACTTATTTGACATGCCAACGAGGGTCTTGCTTTATTATTCTAAAATATTGAAATTGAAGGTACCATCTCCGGTTTCTCTATTCCTAGATGCAATTTCAAGATAAATATCCTCCAATACACTAATGATTCTTTGATAATGTGTGATAGATGCCTGGATCAAATTTCTCAAGTGTGTAATGTTCTTAATATTTATGAATTGGCCTTAGGTCAAAGGGTCAACTATGATAAAATAAATATTTTCGATGTCAACGTTGAAGAATCATCTTTAAAATCTTTGGTTGTTGGCAATAATCTTGTAGCCGTCAAGTTACCCCTCAATATCTAGGAATCCTGATCGGGATTGGTAAGTTAAGGTCCTCGGATTGGGATCCAATTATCTCCAAAATTAATAGTAGACTCTTGGGATGGAAAAGCAAATTGCTCTCAAAAGGAGGATTGATCCTTACCCAATCGGTCTTGAGCGCGTTGCCCATCTATTACCTCTCCATGTACAAATGCCTAGTCAAAATTTGCCAAGAGATCAAAAGGTTAGAGCATAATTTCCTTTGGGACGATCTTGGTGATTCCAAGAAAATTCATCTTGTAAGTTGGGAAAGAATTGCTAGTCTTAAATGTAGGGGGGTTGGGGGGGGGGGGGGAGCTCGGTATCAGGCTTGTTGAGAAGATGAATAAAGCTTTGTTAATGAAGTGGTGGCGGTGGCTTGGCGATCAATCGAAAAACTGGTGAAAAGATCTTATCATTAACAAATACCGAGTCGATCAAAATGAGTGGCATATCTTAGATATCAAATATATCGGATCATCTTGGTGGTGGAAAGAGATTCTCTCCATCAGGGAGGAATTTAACAATAATATCTCTTTCACCTTGGGTAATGGTGAGAAAATATCTTTTTGGTCTGATAAGTTGGGTAACTTAGATGAGAGCCTGAGCATCAAATTTCCTAATCTCTTTATCATTTCAGTGAATCCGAGAGCCTATATCGCGGACATTTTCGCTTTCCAAGCCGGAAATCAATGGATCTTCAATTTTAAAAGGAGACTTAGTGACAGAGAGATTGAAGAATTTAATTCCTTACCACCTATTCTAGATAACTCTCAGATCAACCCTGACCATGAAGATGACCGCATTTGGATCAATAGTAAGAATCACATGTTTTTGATAAAATCTATCTTTCAAGCCATTAATTGTCATTACGAAAAACCACCTTGGAGCTTCATTTGGGATCTTGGGCTGCCATCCAAGATAAGTTTCTTTCTCTGGTCTCTTATGTGGAATAAAATTGCTACTGTTTCTAATCTCAACGAGAGAGGAATGACGATTAATAGTATGTGCTTTCTATGCAATGTTGGGGTGGAAGACTCCGATCACTTATTCCCGCACTGCGATAAAGTTTGGCCTACTTGGGGAAGAATTCTTAGTGCTTTCGGTGTCCTCTCTTGCTTTGACAAAACCGTCTCAGATCTGATTATTACCTGGAATGTGTCTATTTTCTTTGGACTGAAAAATTGGTTGTGGAGTCGCATACATATCTCTTTTTAATGGAATATATGGCTCAAGAGGAACAACATCAGGTGCAAAAGGGCCTCTTTCAATCAAGACATTTTAATTCGTGATGCCATTTTATTCTCATGCAGTTGGGCAGTGTCCATCGGTAAAGAGAATTCCTTTCTGTTCTCTTTGAGGAGAGATTTAAAGTTGAACACCTATTATCCATTTTTAAGGGTGGGTTTGTTGTTTTTGTTGGAGTTTTTTTTTATTTGGCACTTTGTTGTATCGGAGGTTTTTCCCAAATCTGCTACTTTCCTCATGATGTAGGTTTTTCTCTTTTCATTTCGGGTTTCCTACCTCTCCATGGTAAGCACTTTGGTTTTCTCCTGGAAGTCCGATTTTCTAGGTAGCAATGTCAGCGGCGCTAACTAATGTTTTTATCCATCTTCCCAAGGGATTAGTTTAGCTTTTTTTATAATACAAAATAATTTAAAAAAAAAACAACTATTTTACTTAGTTCGGCAATGGTGCCTACATCCACAGATTCATACCAGTTTTATTATTCTCTACAGTTTTAGAAAAACGTTATAAGAGCAGCCACTTGAAAAAAATATTAAATACCGTGGGCTAACACAACAATAAGTGAAATTACCAAAATGCATCAATAGCATGTAAGTGACTAAATTATTAATACTTCTCAAGTGCCTGATCAGTAGCATTTGTTTCCACACAAGAACAAGGGGCATCAATGTAACGTCCCCAAATTTCTGAACCGTATACGTTCTGCTAGGTGTATGTGTCAGTTATGGCAGATGGTACTGTTTCAGATTTTCGGATAAATCATTTGGATTTGTTTTAGGTTCAGTGGAACTTTTGACCAAAGGCTAGTACACCATTGCAGTGTGATAGCTTAGCACCGAACCTAGTCGATACGTGATTTGGGTGTGCTAGTTCCACACTAGACCAAACCTACATGTGAATAAGAACAAATACCTCACTTGGGTGTTTTGGTTTCACAACTGAAACAAAACCTTTTGTTAAGAGTTAAAACACACAAGATGGTGTGTGTGCTTCGCAAGGAAGCAAATATAAGTGCAATGGCTTATGTGAGAAACCATTGACCTTACATTGCATTGCATGAGAAAGGCTGACAGGGAAAGAAAGAGAATGAACTTTAGAGGAGAAGCTCCATCATTTATGCTCCCGGGATCTAAAGAATAGTTGATCTCCCTCTCATATTCGTTATTTTTCTTCTATGGTTGGCACATGAGAGCACCGATCTTGCACCTGGTTGCGATCAGGGAAGAGCGAGAGGGTCCCGTTTCCATGAAACACTCTTTTGTTTCATTTTGAAACCCCCACGTGCATGAGATCTCTAAATCACCTTTGCGCTTGAATTTGTAGTCGTCATATGCGTTTGGAAGGTGGGATCTTCAAATACATCTCCATTAACGATAGCAAAAAGGTGGGTTATAAACCCTTTGGCGTGTGCGGCGCGAGCGCCGTTATTTCTGTCGATCATCACTCATCGTACACGATTCTTGCACAAGCTTGAAGGTAAGATCGTATGGATTTATTGTAGTCGTAATTGATGATTAAATTGTTTCAATTATGTGAAAGAAAATGGGGTTTGAATGGGAGAATAGTTAGAGAGAAAAAAATTCTGAAAATGGGCAAGATGGCAAAGTTTTAGACAGTCGCGCGCGCGACTCTGAAACTCAAGCGCACGACTGGCCTTGAGGTGTAAAACTCGCCTGCGTGATTGACCTTCAATTGTGAAGGCTAGTTTTTGGCTTGCTTGCGTGACCTACATGTGCCAGGTGAAGTCGCCCGCGGGACTGAGCCAGTTTGGGCTTTCTCCTTGGAAAATCATTAGAGACTTCAATTTTTATGATTCCTCAGTCATTCACGAATGCTCTTTGAATATCATAGGAGCTAGATTGAGGACTGGGATCATCCATTAGGATTCCCGCATTCGTTTTCACGTATTTCACGTGTCTCATAACTAAGAGGTCGGGGAAAACTCAACACCACCTACATTTTGACTTGATTTGCATGAATAGAATGATAAGATGATTTGAATAAGACAATTTCATTGTGTTTGCATCGTATCCCCATTCTTTGAAAATTAAGTCCTGTTTTGCTTTTTGAACACGATATTTGAACTCCGAATCTGAATATTTCAGAGTCCGAACCCGAACTCTGAAATCTGTTATGAATTAAAACACTGCACTGTGTTGATTTTTATATTAAAACTGTATGTTGATTTAAGGTTCATATGAACGAATCCCCCAAACACTTGAATTGGTACGGTGGTATATTTGCCCATCTGAATCGGTACGATAGGATATTTGTACATTCTCTGAACCGACACAGTTCCACTTGACTTCTGCTCCACCACGGACATCCAATAAGTGTTCTTTGAATGACGATGGTTAGGGGGTTCCCATCGGTAAAACTTTGGCTCCCAATGCTATATATGCTTGGGAGATTAGTTAAGTTATATTTAAGTTTAACATTTAGATAAGAATTGCATATGAATCATGAACTCTTTGATTTCGATTTGAGCTTTTTCTTCGCATCCCTATTTGATATGAAAATGCATATAAATGTGTCTTTAAAAATCCATCTTAAATACCATCACTAAATAACTGCTTTGATCCTATTTATGCACTGATATGATATAAAATGCGATTGGTTTGATTGACCTCTACTGAGCTTAGACTGTTACCTCACCATGACTATACGTCACAGGTTTAGACGTGGAAAAGGATTCGGAGCATGAGGGTGATCCAGATTACATTCCAGAGGGAGAATCTGAGCTTCCAGAAGAGTACTTTCCTTAGAGGACTTGATTAGCTTGGATTTTGCAAGACTTAGGCTTGGTACGTCCAACCATTTTGTTTGTAGAACATTGAATTCATGAAATGTTGTAAATGCATATTGAATGTCGTTGTTTAGGTGATGGTCAACCATCACCGGGGGTTTATTTTGTCTTTTGTTCATTTATTTTGTATAGAAATGAAGATTTCTTTTGCCATTCTGATATTGCTTGCTTGGTAAGTAATTATCTGCTTTGAATTCCGTTTAAGTATGGATGTATCAACTATTCTGTATTTTAGATAGTGATCTATGATCTGACGGCATGGATTTTGGGGTACAAAATTCAGCAGCCACAGTTGGTATCGGCTTTAGACATTTGACAGAACATATACTTAAGCTATGGTGTTTAATTGTTGGAACTCATAGCCTACGAGGTTTAGAATTCAGTCAGAATATAGGGACGTCTGTTAATCAAAACTTTTGTTTCATTGTAACAGAATTAGATGGCTCCAAGAGGTCGACTACGAATTATTCGTACTCGGGGTTCCGGTGGTGACGACATCGCCATTGGCGTAAACAGGATTCTGATAGGTAACAACAATCCTCCAGAAGGAGGAAGTGAGAGTGGAAATGATAGACAAGTACTTGAGTCCGTGGTCAATACTATGGCTCAACAGATGGCATTACATATAGAAAGACGCCAGCAATAAGGATTTCTGGAGTTTAGGAGAATGAGACCTCCTAGCTTTTATGGCCAAGCTGATCCGCTTGAGGCGAAAAAATGGTTGAACCAGATAGAAAAGCTCCTTCAGCGGATGCCTTGTAATGAGGAAGAAAAGGTTAGTTGGGCTTCCTTTCAGTTGAAAGGCGAAGCCGATCCATGGTGGAAGTGCGTTGAGAGAACTTAGGCTCAAAGGATACCAGTTACCCTACGGACATGGGCGAAATTTGTAGAAGAGTTCAACAAACAATATTTCCCCAATGCGGTGAAGGATAAGTGGGAAGTTAAGTTTATCAAGTTGGAACAAGGTAGAATGTCCATACGTGAGTATGGAATCGAGTTTATGAGACTCTCGAGGTTTTCTCCCGACCATGTGGACAATGAAAGTATGAAGACTAAGAAATTCTTACGTGCCACAAGGCCAAATGTCAAAGAAAGAATCACAGTGAGTAGACCGAAGACATATGCTAAGGTCATGGAGCATGCACTCATTGTGGAGCGAGATGTAGAAGACATGTATAAGAGAAGGGATCAACAAAATAGAAATAAGGCAAGTCAGGCAAAATCCAATACATATGAACCCATAAACAAGTGGCAGAGATTCTTTACACCGGCACTGCAACAACCTGCTTAGGTTGCTAGCTCAAGGCCACCTATGCCTCAACCTATTAGATTTTTCCGTCCATCAGGCCCTACTACTATGGCTGGGTCATTTGTAGCACAATGACCTTCAAGGGTCGTATCTTTTACTCTTGTTGAAACATGTGCTAAGTGTGGGAAGCCACACAAGATGAAAGAATGTAGGCGATTTACGGGTGCTTGCTTTAGGTGTGGCAAGATGGGACACCTAATAAGGGATTGTCTTAAAACAAGGAAACAAGGGACGGCGTCAACTTCTGCACAAAAGCCTTCTCGACCTACAGTTCAAGGCCGAGCCTACACAATTACAGCGCATGATGCTCAGGCATTAAATGTGATCATCCAAGGTATGATTTCACCATTTATGGTTGAATTAATACCTTATTTTCAGTCGTTTAATATTCTTGAAATATGTTTGTAATTAAAATATTTCATTCATGTTATGACATCATCTTGAATATTTAACTCCACAATGACTGTTAAAACTTAGGTACCTTGCACATGTACCAGTGTAATGACATCTGTCAGCACGAAGCACGAGTGTTGATAGACCCTAGTTCTACACATTCCTCTGTGACCCAAAAATTCGCGAGTGAATTGAATATTCCTTCTAAACCCTTGGACTTTATTTTAGAAGTGTCAGTTCCCATAGGAAGTTTAGTGAGCACAGGTATGATTTGTCGATCAGTTAT
Organism: Chloranthus sessilifolius; assembly: GCA_021018995.1. Classification (NCBI taxonomy): domain Eukaryota; kingdom Viridiplantae; phylum Streptophyta; class Magnoliopsida; order Chloranthales; family Chloranthaceae; genus Chloranthus; species Chloranthus sessilifolius. The sequence goes on along the minus strand of CM037584.1, from coordinate 145,698,512 downwards.
CGTTCCAGTTGAAGATCATGAAACAACGACATATCTCATTTTGTCAGACATGCAAGGATTCGATGTGATCCTCGACATGGATTGGATATCCACTTAGCATGCAAGTATTGATTGCCTACAATAGGTAATTACCTTTTGTCCTCCAAAGGGAAAGCCATTCTGATTTCACAGTGCTAAGTCCGGGATTACACCGTTCTTTTCCGCCACTCGAGCCGAACGTCTGATGAAGAACGCATGCAATGGATACCTTGCCTTCTTACAGGAGCAACGGGAAGAGAAGAGCAACATTGCCGAAATTCTAGTTGCATGCGAGTTTTCAGATGTATTTCCTGAAGAACTGCCAAGGTTACCGCCTAATAGAGAAGTTGAGTTTACAATCAACTTAGCCCCAGGCACGAAACAGATATCAAAGGCACCGTATCGCATGGCTTCGATAGAACTAAAGGAATTGAAAGAATAGTTACAGGAAATTTTGGACAAAGGGTGGTTCATAAGATCAAGTGTTTCTCCTTGGAGAGTATCGATCTTATTTGTTAAGAAGAAGGACGAGTTGATGAGACTGTGCATCTACTATCGTCAGTTGAATAAGTTAACGATCAAAAACTGTTATCCGCTTCCAAGGATCGATGATCTTCTCAACTAGTTACAGGGAGCTAAGTTCTTTTCAAAGTTCGATTTGAGATCTGGCTACCATCAGTTGAAAGTTAAAGCTGGAGATACTCAGAAGACAATTTTTTGAACCAGAAACGGGCATTACGAGTTCTTAGTGATGCTTTTTGGCTTAACCAATGCGCTAGCATCTTTTATGGATCTGATGAATAAAGTGTTCAAGCAGCATCTTGATAAGAGTGTGGCCATGTTTGTGGATGACATTCTTATCTACTCAAAATTGAAGGAAGAGCATGAGTAGCGTCTATGAGTTGCTCTTCAGACGCTTTGTGAATATCGACTTTACGCAAAGCTGAATAAGTGTGAGTTTTGGATAGAGCAAGTGAGCTTCTTGGGACATGTTATCTCAAAAGTAGGTGTTACCATCGATCCAACCAAGATTGAAGCGGTTGTGAAATGGGAACAATTGAAGACCGTGACTGAGATTCATAGTTTTCTGGGTTTGGCTGGCTACTATCAGAGATTTGTAGAAGGTTTCTCCAGGATCTCAGGACCACTCACTCAACTTACGAGAAAGAGTGTTAAGTTTGAATGGACCGAATCATGTGAGAAGAGCTTCCAAGAACTCAAGAGAAAACTGACCTCCCTGCTAGTACTTGATATTCCATCAGGCAGCAGTGGATTTGTAGTGTTCAATGATGCTTCACACAGTGGATTAGGCTGTGTGCTCAATCAGAATGAAAGTGTTGTCGCTTATGGTTCGAGACAACTCAAGGACCATGAGAAGAACTATCCTACACATGATCTCGAGCTAGCAGTGGTAATTTTTGCTTTGAAGATATGGAGATATTACCTTTACGGGGAGACCTATGAGATATTTACCGACTACAAGAGTCTCAAGTATCTATTCACTCAGAAGGACCTGAATATGAGGTAGAGAAGGTGGATGAAGTTTCTCAAAGATTATGACTGCGCCATTCAATATCACCCCGATAAAGTAAATGTGGTAGCAAATGCTTTAAGTTAGAAAATATCGTCTCAATTATCATGTCTCATTATGGGAATTCAGAGATGGAAGCTATTAGAAGACACACCCTTGTATGACACGAAGATCAAGGTGAAGGATTCAGGAGCCTTAGTGGAAAATATCACTATCCGACCAATGCTCTTTGATAACATATATGAGCTTCAGATGAAAGATAAGGGACTTGCAACAATTAGACAAGGCATGGTCGATGGCTTTAAACTAGATTTCTCTATTTGAGTGGATGGATCGCTATTATTCAGAGGGCGTTTTGTATACAGACCGATGCCGATCTTCGACATACTATTCTAGAAGAAGCCCACAAATCGAAGTATGCTATTCATCCGGGTGGTACCAGGATGTACCAAGATCTAAAGAAAAACTTTTGATGGAGAGGTTTAAAGAAGGATGTCGCCGAGTACGTCTCAAAGTGCTTAGTGTGTCAGCAGGTGAAAGTGGATCACCGAAACCCCTCTAATTTGTTACAACCTTTGTTGATACCCGAATGGAAATGGGAGGCAATATCCATGAATTTTATCCTTGGATTACAAAGAATGATGAAGGGGCACAATGCCATTTGGTTAGTCATCGATAGACTAACCAAGTCAGCTCATTTCCTGCCATATAATACAAAATACACAGCGAGTAGGCTTGTAGAGATGTATCTCAAGCAAATCGTATGATTACATGGTATCCCTGCGAGCATCATTTCAGATAGGGATCCGTTGTACATATCACAGTTTTAGAAACAATTCCAAGGAGTGGGTTTGAGGTTAGATTTCAGTTTTGTGTTTCACCCATAAATAGATGGACAAACTAAAAGAGCGAACCAAATCATCGAGGACATGCTCCGAGCTTGTATGCTTGATTTTCAAGGATCATGGGATCAACAACTACCCCTGATCAATTTTACATATAATAATAGCTATCAGACGAGTATTGGTATGGCTCCTTACGAAGAACTATAGGGGTGAAGATGTAAATCTCTGCTTAACTGGGAAGAAATCGGAGAGAAATTCCTATTGGGTCCAGAGATCATTGAAAGTACCACCGAAGCGATACGAGTAATCCGTGAAAGGTTGAAGGTAGCACAGAGCCAACAGAAAAGCTTTGCCGATTTGAAAAGGACAAGTGTTGAGTTTCAGAATGGATATAACATATTCGTAAAGATATCACCTACCAAAGGTGTAATGTGCTTAATGTGGAAAGTTAAGCCCACGTTATGTTAGATCATTTGAAATTTTGGGCTGAGTTGGTGAAGTTGCGTATCGGGTTGCTCTACCGCCGCAACTATTGAACATGCACAATGTGTTTCATGTATCAATGTTAAGGAAATACGTGAAGGGTCCAACTCATGTTCTAGACTACCAATAGATCGAAATTCAAGAAGATATGACCGTTAGAACCGGTACAAATTCTTGATCGAAAGGAACAAGTATTGCCTACCAAACACATACCCTTAGTACCTGTGAGGTGGCAAAACTATTCACCAGAATAGGCTACCAAACACATACCCTTAGTACCTGTGAGGTGGCAAAACCATCTTCGGATCCGCTTGCGCCTTCGATCCACAAGGCATTTCTCTTGGATTTTCTTCGAGCAAAAGGTAAGATTTACCTTTTTAGTTTGAAATTTCCCTTCAAGCATTTTGTTTTTTTGCACAATGGGACCAAGGAAACAAGGTGTTTCCAAACCTTCAGCTTCGAAAGCCAAGGGCAAGACCCCCACTTCCAAACGACCCAAGGTCAATCCTCCGCCGCCCGAGCGTTAGCAACCGACCGATTGGTGGAATGCCAAAACTTTTGAATTGAATGGTCGTTCCACGATGACCTATTCAATGACCGATCCATGACTCAATGGACATCACAACAAATTAAAGCGGCCGGGATGAAGACACTCCTAGAGCCTTTCGTAGAGTACTATTGCCCTAGAACGTCAAATCAGTTTACCAAAATTTGACTATAAGTGAGGATGGGTCAAGGTTGCGCACGAAATTGATGGTCACACTTTTTACTTTGACCTCAAGACATCTCCATTGCTATGGGATGTTCTTCCGAGTATGTAGAAAATGAACACATACGACCCTCGGACCTGGGAGTAGTGCCATTCCATGATGTCATAGCCAACATGACCCATGGAGAGCATAGTATTGGATAGTCAGTCAGGAGAGTCCAGTTGCTAGCCCACATGTAGCTATTGGACATCATTTTTCGGAAGAACCTATTTCCATTCGGGCATGAATTGGAGAGACGCGATAGATTTCTATAGGCCTTATTTGCGCCCTATTAGGAGAAATGGTTAAGTGCCCCAACAATTGTATTGGAAGGGATTTTATATGCCCGAAATCATGCTAGAGAAAGTATCAGAAAGCCTTTAAATAAATTACCAAACACTAGGTTGATTACACTTTTGATTGAACAATATGAGGACCCAGATGAAGGAGAGAAGTATGAAATTTTACCAAATGAACCAAAGTTCACTGACAATACCAAAGTTCACCGACAATGCCAAAGTTTATAGATGGGAAGATTTCAGAATCAGCTGTGTAAATCTAAATTCCAGTGTTCAACACCGCTAGGACCAAGACATTGTGCAATGTGCGCAAGAACAACAACAACCACACCCCGAGCCTCAACATGTGGCTCAACCCGATATACCACCTCCACAGCATGCTCCAGCCCAACTCGACCAATGTACCCGTCTAAACCTCCGATCAGAACTTGAGAGGAGGATGGATCTATAGGACGACATGCTCAGAGAAATATTATGGCAAAATGGAAAGATGGGGCAGCAGCTGCACTTCCACGAGACTCTCCTTACCGACATGATGCATTTCATGTACCCAGCTGACTACTCTCGGTGTGTCACAGTGGCACGAGCTTCCACACCGGGTGCTTCTAGTTCGTGACCCAGTGGTGCTAGTGGTGATGCAGGTAAGATGAGTGATTGTGAGGATTAGTAGGATATTTCGTGGTTTGGCGTTTGCTATGGTGGAGATTTTTAATTAATTTTGACAAAAGAACTTGGAGAATATTTTTTGAATTTTAAAGTAAATTTTGGATGTATATTTTTGAGAAACAATGACATCATGGTTGATGCTTTGGGTAATGCTGAAATACCCTAGATAAGGGTATTTTTGTGTTTAAATTGTAAATATTTTGTAGGGTGAATTTGTACATATCGATTAATGGTGGCATGGTTGTCATGCCTTGGTTTTATGTTTAAATTGCAATCATTTTGCAGGGTGAAATTTGTACTTAGAGATGACTGGTGGCACGGTTTTCATGCCTTAGTTTTTGTATGAGTGGTTATGGTGTGAATATATTTTCTTGTGGCTGTCATGGTTAATATAGTTGTGGATAAATCATGGTCATGTGAGTGGTGGCTATAAATGTGCCTTCTGTCTTACAGGGTAAATGAATTTAATTATTCATAGTGGTGAATATATGAATTTTATTGAGAATGCTTTTCTTGTGACCTTCGCGGTTAATTAGTTGTGGATAAATGTGTTAATTTAGTTGTGCATAGTTACATGCAGGTACAAGGCTAATTAGCCGCGGCTAGTTATTCAATCAGTTGTGAATAAATGATAGTATTTGTTGTGGATCATGCGCGGATAGAGTAGTTGTGGATATATGATAAATAATTTTGTTGTGCATAGTTTCACGCAGGTAAAGTAGTTATATTAGCAATGGCTAATCAAATTAGCTGTGGATGAATGTGTTGTGAATACATTGGTTGAATTAGTTTGGCCATTGTGACCTTAGTGGTGGATAATTGTCGTGAAAAATGGATGGCTCTGTTGTGGATAATAGGAGGTGTTAATTGAGCATAGATCATTGTAGTCTTAGAGGGGATACACTTGTTTTAGATGTATTGCTTATTGTAGGGTGAATCAGTTTTGATAATCATTAGGGTTAATTTTCGGGCGTTGGTGTAAGTCCGATCTTATGGATTGTGTATGGTCAAGTGTATTAGGATCCGAAAATTCCGTCGGCAATTTTCGAGGACGAAAATTCTTGTAAGGAGGGGAGGATGTAACGTCCCCAAATTTTAGAACCGTATACGTTCCACTAGGTGTACGTATTAGTTATGGCACATGGTACTGTTTCGAATTTTCGGATAAATCATTTGGATTTGTTTTAGGTTTAGTGGAACATTTGACCAAAGGCTAGTACATCATTGCAGTATGATAGCTTAGCACTGAATCTAGTCGATACGTGGTTTGGGTGTGCTAGTTCCACACCGGACTAAACCTACAAGTGAATAAGAGCAAATATCTCACTTGGGTGTTTTGGTTTCACAACCGAAACAAAACCTTTTGTTAAGAGTTAAAACACACAAGATGGTATGTGTGCTTCATAAGGAAGCAAGACCCTTAGATATAAGTGCAATGGCTTACGTGAGAAGCCATTACCCTTACATTGCATTGCATGAGAAAGTTTGAGAGAGAAAGAAAGAGAGTGAACTTGAGAGGAGAAGCTCTATCGCTTATGCTCCCGGGATCCGAAGAATAGTTGATCTCCCTCTAATATTTGTTGTTTTTCTTCTATGGTTGACAAATGAGAGCGCTCATCCTGGACATGGTTGCGATCCGGGAAGAACGAGAGGGTCCTGTTTCCATGAAACCCTCTTTTGCTTCATTTTGAAACCCCCACGTGCATGGGAACTCCAGATCGCCTTCGCACTTGAATCTGTAGTCATCGTATGCGTTTGGAAGGTGGGATCTTCAAATACATCTCCATTAATGATAACAAAAAGGTGGGTTTTAAACCCTTTGGCATGTGCGGCACGAGCGCTGTTATTTCCGTCGATCATCATCATACACGATTCCTGCACTAACTTGAAGGTAAGATTGTATGGATTTATTGTAGTCGTAATTGATGATTAAATTGATTCAATTATGTGCAAGAAAATGTGGGTTTGAATGGGAGAATAGTTAGAGAGAAAAAAATTCTGAAAACGGGCAAGATGGCAGAGTTTCAGACAGTTACTCGCGCGACTCCGAAACTCACGCGCGCGACTGGCCTTCAGGTGTAAAACTCTCCAGCGTGACTAACATTCAATTGTGAAGGCTAGTTTTTGGCTCACCAGCGCGACTTGCATGTGCCAGGTGAAGTCCCTCGTGCGATTGAGCCACTCTCGGCTATTTTGGTTTCTCCTTAGAAAATCGTCAGAGACTTCGATTTTTATGATTCATCGATCATTCACGAATGGTCTTTGACTGTCATAGGAGCTAGATTGAGGACCAGGATCATCTGGTAGGATTCCTGCATTCGTTTTCGCGTGTTTCACGTGTCTTGTAACCAAGAGGTAGGGGAAAACTAAACACCACTCTCATTTTGACTTGATTTGCATGAATAGATTGATAAGATGATTTGAATAAGATAATTTCATTGTGTTTGTATCGTATCCGCATTCTTTGAAAATTAAGTCCTGTTTTGCCTTTTGAACACGATATTTGAACTCCTAATTTGAATTCGGAATTTGAATATTTCTGAACTACTTGAAAGGGATATCTTGTTGGTGCGCACTTTTTCTATCCTTTCGGTCCCTGGAAAGAGTGGCCCAATTTGGTCTATGTAGACTCTGGCGGAAAGCGATGAATGGTAAATTAAAATATAGAAATAAAAGGTTAATTTTAAAAGAACAATACCTGGTTTATTGTGATCACCAGCTACAGATTTTTATCGACGCTGTAACACACCACTGATCACGCCTTTCGGGGTGTGGGTTCGACATTTTTATTGAATATTCGGCCCGCCAACATTAGCAGCACTGGGTCACCTAGAAATTTAGTTTATATAGTTTTTCTATCCTGCTCTAAGCCTAATTGCTTTAGTCTTTCTAATCTTACCAAGAATTTGATTAATCTAATCTTTCAATTATTCTAGAAGTTTAATTAAACTAGTCTCTTGATCCTACTAGGAGTTTTAATTGATCTAAAAGTGCTAATCTTACTAGGAGTCTGATTAACTTAAGAGTCCTAATCTTATTAGGAGTCTAATTGGTATTAGTCTTCTAATTCTACTAGGAATCAGATTGTCTTAAGTTTCTTACTTCTATTGAAAGTTCAATCGATTAAAGTATCCTAATTCTATTAGAACTCTAATTAACTTAGTGTGCAACCTCGGATTTTTGACGATCCCGTCTCGATGATGCGCCCTCGTGAAAAATTTTGAGTCACCACCCGGAGCTTTTGGTGTTTCGGGAAACCTAAGATCAATAATAAATGCACCGAAGTGCCAAATATGAGTCTGATTCACTAGTCTACGCACATTTTCACGAGGGCGCATCGTCGCGACTGGATCATAAAAAATTTGTGATTGCACAAATGGCGACTCTGCTGGGGAGTAGCTAGTAGAGCTTCCCCTTGAAAGTTGGCCTTTTCCTTTATTTTTACTAACACTTGGCTATTTTCTTTTAGTTTCACTCACCCCTACGATTCTGTTTATTTTACTTACCCCTACTTTTCTGTCATTTACGTGCCTTAGCCGATTGGCAGGCTTACTTGTGTATCGTCTTTACTTTCCTTTACTTTTTCGTCATTTACACGCCTTAGTCGAGTGGCAGACTTACTTGCACATTTACACGCCTTAGCTATTTGGCAGGCTTACGTGAGCTTTTACTTTCCGCAATCATATCGTAACAGTGGACACCGGCCCATAGAGGCGACACGGGACCATTAACCCCGATTTTTGAACATTAAGCAAACTTCCTTAAAATTGAAATTAAAATTGAACCAAGAGGGGGACTTAATTGAATTTTTACGTTGGGTAGATTTACAAAAGGGTGAGAATTTATGCAAAAATACAAACGTCTTGGTTCTTATTACGGCGGCAACCCTTAGTGGTCATGATCCCGAAAAGAACCACCTCATCCAGTATCTGAGAAGGCGCTTGCGTTGGAGGTATATCGGGTGGGTGACCGAGCCGGTTACAAAGCTTAAAACCCTGGGGGAGTGCGTTTAGTTGCCCCGAATCAAACCTTCTATCCCAAGGATTGGAAAGGAGGGACCCGCTATAACAAGAAAATCAGTTCCCGGAAGCATCGCTTCTAGAAAACCAGGAAAAAAGGACCAATTTCGGGCTTGCTATTCTGCTGTTTATATAGTTAAATACTCCGTTTATACCTAGCGTGTGTAAAATACACGCCAAGCTTAATTTTCCCAGAATTGCTCTGGCGTGTATATTACACACGCCAAGCCAAAACTGACCAGAGTTAGCCTGGTGTGTATAATACACACGCCAAGCCAAAACCGACAAGAGTTAGTCTGGCGTGTATAATACACACGCCAAGCCATATTCACTAGAATTTGGCCTGGCGCATATAATACACACACCAACCCTGTCCTGATTTAGGTACCCCAAGTCTGAGGCCCATTATCACCTTCCCGAGTCCCCCACTTAGTGGTTTAGCACCTCTGATAAGTCCCGTACTATTCGACACCCAATACGCCTCCGCCGGTCAAAAGAGGGTAACTTCTTATTGACTCGCTCTGGAGGATCGAGTTGTTTGCGTTGATTCCCGTGCCTTCAATAGATCAAAGGATTTCCCTTTTGACTCTTCTGAAGCACGTCGGGATCCCGCCGCGGGAGTTATTTAGGGTACAAATACCACCCGAAACGAGAATTCAAGGGCCCTAGAATTCTTCATCATAAAAATTCCCTTACCAATTTTGAAAAAAAATAAAATAATAATAAATAAACAAAAAAAAACAAAAAAACTGAAAAAGAAAAAACATTGTGGTGCCGGCACAACGGCATTGCCTTATCCTCCGTCGTCCCATAGGGGAAGAAGGAGAAAACTTTACGGGCCCCATTCGAGGCATCCGTACCCCACCCGCCACCAAGCCATGTCGTGGGCAGTGGATTAAGCATACGCCGATCCCAATTCATCCCCGCCACATTCCCCAACTCATTCCCACGTGGAAGAAATTTTCACATCCATACCCCTCACCCAATCCCCATTTACCGTCGCCGAACTCTTCGGGGCACCTATTTTCCCGTCCACCACCGCTCAAAACACCCAAAATCTGTCACCCCGTTCCCTCTCATTTTCTCAAACCATGCCCATTCCCCCCTCCATGGCCATTCCAAATCCATCACATCCTTCATCAACATCCACCCAAAACCCGACCCGATTCCCCATATTTACGACCATGCCCCATTTTTCATCTTCCCAACATATACCCGATCCATCCACATTTACCCATACCACGCCCATTTTCTCTAGCCCATCATACATCCCCCATCCACCCAGGTCATGCCCAATTTTACCCGGGTCATGCCCAATTTTTCCCATATACCCACCCCATCCATGCCCCATGCTCCCACTCCATCAGATGTGCCCTTTTCATTCATCCCACCACCCAATCCGATGGTCATGATGGATGAGATGTGGAAGGCCTACACTATATGGAAGGCCTCACAAGATGACCTCCCTCATCCACCCCTCACAAACCCATCTCATACTCTCCCAAATCTCCATGCCCCTTTTTTCCAAAACTCTCATCAACCCCCCATTGTCCATACCACCCAAGACCCTCACCAACAATGGGGTCATTAGAGCGGGCCTCATGGGCCCATTAAGGCCCAATGTACCAGACCCAACAAGGCCCCATGGGCCAGACCCACCAAGGTCCAAAGGGCCTAACCCACCAAGGCCCAACGGGCATCAAAGCCCCATGATCCCAACCCATCCGGATCCTATGGTCCAAACCCATCCAAGCTCCTTACCCTATACCCAAGCCCAGCAAGGCCCAAACCTTAGAACCTCATACCCACACCCTCCACAATTCCCTCAAAATCCCATTCACTATCATACCCAACCCAATACGGGAACCTATCTCACACCGTTCATCAACCCCAACTCACCCATCCTCTTGCAGCTCAGGGCCATCCCCAAATGTCCCTCCAAGCACAATGGCCTCATCAGACCCTGACCCAAAACCCAACTTCCGCTCACCCTAACATCCTGCCAAACTTCCCTCATGTGCAATGGTCCCACCCAGCACCCCATCAAACTACTCAACACCAATAATAAAATCTCACCCTTCCCCAGCTTTATGAAGACCCACATGTAGACACCCCCATTTTGCCTTCTCAGAATATATAATTTTGTTCGGTCAACCTTTGACCTCATAACCCTGATATGGGAACCATACACTGAAATAATAGTACATGGCTGAACACAGGCTAAAACAATAGCTCTGTGGCCGAGATCCCAATACGGGGAGACTATATAATGAAACAATAGTATATAGTCAGAATGCAGACTGAAATAATAGTCTAGCATTTTAGACTAGAGACCAGACCTGGACAACTCCGAATTAAGCGCTTGAAACCCCGCGCGTAATTCGATTGCACGCCAGACTATAAACGAGCAATCAGTCCCCCTTTTAGACCAAACTTCCTTTCTCAGACCATATCGAGACTCGATCACGCGCTTGAAATCAGACGCGTGATCGGATTGCACGCCATATCACCAACGCGCAATTGGCCAACACCCGACCTAGCCTCATATTCCTTAACCCCTAAGTTTCCTTGATTGAGCGCTTCTGAAGAATCGCTTAATCGGATTGCGCATGTACTAACAAGCGCGCAATTAGCCCTAATGCTATTAGGACTAGGAAATTCACTGAGCAAGTCAGCCGGTCGCTCACTAAGTCGGTGACCAACTCAAAGCGATTAAGCGTCGGTAAACCAGTGCGTAATTCAGTTAAACGCCTGAAAAAGGTGCGTAATTGAAGAAAAACCTATAAAAACTTTTTTAAAACACGAGGAAAAGAGGTTGACAATTTTCGAGGGAGAACGGATTTTTTTTTAGAATTCCGAAACTAGAGAACTCCGAGGACAAATCCATAGAGCACCTTAATCATGGTTTTGAGATTTAAGCTTCTAATCTTTGAGATTTCTCTCCATAGCCCCGACCCTTAGGTAATAATTTAATTTTTAGTTTCCGACCATAATTTCTAGCCTATAGATTTAGGATTTCTATTAGTTTTAATCACAGATTTTAATTTTCTGTCTAAGACCGTAGCACCCTTTTTAGACCACAAATGTTTTATAACTGGTTCTAATTATTCGAATTCAGAACCAGTTCTTAATTTGACGGTCTAATTCACCGACCCTAGGCTCTAATTCCATTCTAAAATCTCAATATACAGTCCCATCATTAATTTCTAATTCTAATCCTTCGATTCAGAAACAGTCTTTAATCTTACGATTTGATTTTCTGATTTCGAACTCGAATTCAGTCCTAAAACTTAATTTTAATTCCTAAATTTAATACTTCTAAAAATCCTAAATATAATTTCAGTTTTTATAATTCTAGTTCATAGTTTAATTCATAATTAATATTCTGAAAGCAATTCCGAAAAATCTAAAAAAATACTCTTTAACGGTCTAAAAATTTAATTTATCTTTAATCTCAGCCATCCGATTTACCCAAGGGAGCTTACGGAGGGTACTCGGGAACGAGGCCAATCCTCCTTAGCATAGTGGGCCCAAAACCCTTTTTTGTAGGAATTTTAGAATTAATTAATTACTTTTATTTTATCCCTTTAGTATAATTAATTAGTAGGTTTATTTTATTTCAGCATATTTAATTAATTAAGTGCCTTAAATCATAGTATGACTGATTAATATCTTTAAATCAGAATTTAATTGATTAATTCCTTGCTTTAATTAGAATTTGGTATGATTAATTTCATTGTTTTAATTAGATTTTTAGTATAATTAATTCATTGCTTCAATTAGAATTTCAATAAAATTAGTTTACTTATCTTAATTAGATTTAAATAAAAATCAGTTTATTTGTTTTAATTAGATTTTAATAAAAATTAATTTGCATGCTTTAAATCAGAGTTTCAGTAAAATTAGTCTTCTATTTCAATCAAAATTCTAGTAGGGCTGCCATAATTGCTTTACTTAGAATTTCAATACAATTAGTATACTTGATTCAATTAGAATTCCAATACAACTAGTATACTTGTTCTGCTTAGAATTTCAGTATAATTGGCATGCTCAAATTAACTAAAGTTTCACTAGAACCATTACACGTGCACTCCTAGTACCGATAGGAGACTGAAATTAATTGGACTTTTAGTAGTACTAGAATACTAATATTGATTAGACTTCTAATAAGATTAGGAAACTAATATTAATTAAGTTCCAATGAAATTAGGAAATTAATATTAACTGGACTCTTAATAGGATTAGAATAAACCTATATAACTAAATTCATACCAGAATCAGGGGAGCCTAAACTAACAGAAACTATAACCATGAAGGGAAATGAAAGGGAAATTAAACTATCTAAATTAAGAAAAAGACACTGTTGCTGACGTTCGCAGGCAGATGATTCAGTATGTAAGTAACTCATACCAGCTCTTAAGCGTGATCATTGACGTGTTGCAGGGTAGATAAATATCTGTAGCTGGCCATCGCAACAAACTAGGAATCCTCCTAGAAACCCCCTTATTTTTAATATTCCAAATGCCGCATCGCTAGAGTCCACTAGGACAGAATTGGAAGCCACTGATTCAACGGAAATCGAGAGGAACCCAGAAAAAGTGAGCACCAATAGATTGGCGATCGCGATGGGATACTTTCATAAACTCTTTTGCTAGATAGTTAGTTTCCATCCTATTTCCCTTTTTTTCTTTCCATCATGTCGTTTAGATTCCCTTTTATATATATATATATATATATATATATATATATATATATATATATGAGTCTTCGTCAACGACTCGAGATGTTTGGTATACGAAGAGTGAGTTTAGGAGACCCGCCATTGTGGGGATATCATGACAACCCCATGTAAGAAGAAGAACCACTTTATGGTTCTAGCCCACGACAACCTGAGATTAATATGGCTGGTGAGTAAGAGAATCCCTTTTCTATCCCACACACCGGGAACAATCATGATGGGAGAGATGGTGGCATCGGACAAAACCTTATTGCCCAACAAATTGTAAAACTCAGTATCTAAAGAATACAAAGAGGAGATGACGACTCTGAAGAATTGCTTCGAGGGTTGGCCACCGCATACGAAACAATTAGGTCATGATAATTTTTAGAAGAACAAGAGCGATAAGAGAGGCCACCTCCTACCCCGAGCACGATGTCAGCCCGCGCCACCCCATTGTGACAACCTGCCCACATATTCTTCAATGATGACCCTCTGGACAAGGTTTATTTATGGGTTCCTCCAAGGGATAGCACCATTCAAATCGAAGATCTCCCTAAAATGCTCGATGAATACATGGCCAAGACAGAGTGCCCCTGTCACTCGTTCGGATTCAACAAATTTTGCCGAGATGTCAAGTTCAATTTGCCAATAGGATTTAAGCCACCAAAGTTTACCAAATATAATGGTGTCGGAAATTCGAATCATCACTTAGCCCTCTTTAATAATGATTGCCAACCCATACGCGATAATCAAGGACTTCTCATCCAGTATTTCTAACGTTTATTAGAAGGAGAAGCTTTAGATTGGTTTGTGGGGCTCTCGCTTTATAAGATAGAAACCTTCAATGAATTAGTCGGTCAATTCCTAGACCAATACAAACACTTGATCCAAAAGACAATTAGTCTCAACGATCTAATGGCAACTAAGCAAGGACCTGATGAAGAGTTTACCGACTTCGTCACAAGATGGAGAAAACTCACTGCTAGGACTGGCACTTCAATGAAAGAGAAGGATTCGGTAGACATTATCATCGATAACACTAGAGAACCATTAAAGAGCGCACTCGTCATAAGTGATTACCCCGACTTCACTACACTCCACTCTCGGGCATCCCGACTAGCGCGACACATTAAAGGTGGTGATCTTGCGTTATTCATAGTCACGTCAAAAGTAGGCTCTTCCAACGAATCAAAATCAAAAAATAATAAGAAAGCCTTAGAAACTGAGTAAGTTAACACCGTTGTCAACCAAGGATAAAACTATGGTAATGGAAACTTCCAACTGCGAAATCTCGAACAGAATCAAAACTAACAACGGTATACCAACCAAAATCAAGGTTCTTGTCAGCAGAGATATGCGAACCAAAACCAAGGCTAGAATCAAAATCAAGGCTAATACCAAAATAGGAACCAGTACCCTGACACCTATCAAAATCAGAACACGACATGGAGTAAACCGGCCCACATGCCTAATTATAATAATGTACCCCCACTGCAGAACTTTAACCCAGCCAGAGGCCCCTACCAGCCAAGGAAGGAACACTATCCCCCTTTGCCTAATAAGATCTCCAACATCTTTCATCTCCTTAACACTCAAAATCTCCTCTGATTCTCGCAAGAAAAATCTCGCCCATGGCCTGCAAACCTAGACTATAGTAAATATTGTGCCTTCCATCGATACGTGCGACACAACCTGAAAGATTGTTGGGTCCTCAGGGACGTAATCTATGACATAAAAGACCGAAATCAAATTGATTGGGAAGCGCTTAGGAATCCCAACCCTAAAAATAACCAACCACAACCTAATTTAGGGATCATAAACAACCCCATGCTTAACCACAACCAAGCAACACTGGCCCAAGTCACTACCATGGATCTCCCCGATCAACCTTCCTTCTAGTCCTCTACTTTAATCACTCGCATCCAACCCTCTGCCGCTTCTGCCACACCAGCAAGAGATTCCTCACCCCTACAACCCTCGGCCCTGATCACTCGCATCGCCCCGTTGAGCCCACCTCCATATATAAAATTCACTTAAATATGAGTCTATTTCTTTTAGGCCAGGAGACCATTCCTCCATCGTCACCCACCAGAACCTTCAACCCCTCCAAATCCTGAACCAACACCCTTACCACTCCCTTCGTCCGATTCTGAACCCGAGTACAGAGAGCATGTTCTTTGGACTGCAGCCCTAGTTGCTGCATGGGTAGAAAGTGTCACCCGTAAGACACCAAGCTGAGAGAGTGAAATAAAGACTGAGTGTTTACTGAACGCAGGAGAAAGTGAGTGAGAAGAACACCCCGACCCATGTGAGACGCTAGTCTCTGTTTTCATAGAAGAGGAGGATTACACGCAGTATCTCCCACCTTGGAATGGTGCCGTGCAGGCACACGCCCTGACCTCCAATTTTACTCGCTTCACAAACACATCAACGTCGAGTCATGCCGGGTTTGGCCAACAACCTACATGCCCGATTATCAAGTCAGGAACTAATTACCCACCTCCTCCTTTCCCTCGGAGTAAGGATTTCACGAGCGCACAACCACCAGAGGGGAATGTGAGAGAAAGAGAGGTTAACTTGCCTCCCCCACCTCATATCATCCCTTGACCAATCCCTGCACCTCAATCACTCCAACCACCTGCACCTAGGGCTCACTGGCTAGGCAAAGAAATTGCGCTTCAGCTAGGACAAGAATCCGACCTTCTGTGGCATCTCCAGAAGATCCCGACCTAGATATCCATACTAGAACTCATCAAGAAATTGCCTGACCATCACCGACTATTGATAAGGACACTTAAAGACACATAAATAGATGAAGATATGACCCTAGATGAGCTTCATCAAATTGCCTCGACCATGATGCAACCTCAAGCGCTTACGTTCACAGATGCAGACATGCCTAAAGAGTCACTCCACGGAAGTGCAACTCCCATATATCTCATGGTCATAATTAAAGGGTTCTCTGTACCCCATGTGTTGGTTGATACAGGAGCGGGACTCAATATTTGCCCTCTCACAATGTTAAAGATGCTAGAATACACAGAGCAAGAAGTCAGGCCCTCCGGGTTGTCACTCATAGCCTACGATGGCTCGCGTCGTTTCATGAAAGGAACTATTAAACTCCAGGTTTACCTCGGACCTATGACGAAAGACGTTAATTTTCATATTTTTGATTTTGCTAGTATGTACAATCTTATCTTAGGAAGGAAATGGCTAGAGTTGATGAAGGCTGCCGTGTCCACATATCATCAATGCGTCAAGTTCCCATACGAGGACTCTATCGTCCGTATATACGCTGATGCACTCCTCCAGGAGATGGATACTGATTACGCGGCAAGCATCCCAACAGCCCATGATTCCATATTAAACACATGCCACATTCAAAAGACCCAAATCCCTGGAGAGAAAACCGTTGTGGAAGTCTGTCCCCGTACCCGTCCTAGTTCTCTCCCAATGCGTCAATAAAAATTAGCGAGGAGAGAGGTCGGTCTAGACCTCGCCAAACTTTTTGACATCAACCCCACCGCGATAAAAGGGTGGGACCTTATGTACCAACTTGGATATGTTCCCCACACTGGACTCGGAAAAAATAAGCAAGGTCGTGTTGGACCTGCATCCTAATGAAAATATGCAAACACATAGGGTTAGGTTATCAATTGGACGACCGACAAGTTGACTTATTCCCTGCCTCACCAAAATGGTCTCTATATGACCACTTAGTCTATGGGACCACTGAGAAATCAAATATACCGAGGTAGAAGGAAGTTTCCTTCACCAAATCCTAGGAAACAAAAATTGAACGAATGGCCAAAGCATTCAATGATTTGACAAGTCTCAATGACGACGTGGATGAATTGCTCAAAGGAGTCAAACCCTTGTTTGATCTTAAAGAGTCCATAGAGGAGAGGAAGAGAGATCCTCAAGAAACCGAGCCACAATAAGAAGATTGGGAATCCACCGACGGCGAAGACTTTCACATAGTAGCCTTACAAGATGACGAAGAGCACCTTCCCTCAACTTGGGAAGAGGATGACACCCTGTGAGAGAATCTTAACTCGTATAGCATCCGCCTCAGCCTTGGTTGGTGGGAATGCTCGTGGGATTCTCCTTGCATTGTTCACCCTTACCAGCCTCGCTATAGGGCATGCACTAGTATATTAGAATGTTACGCCAGTTGGACCCGATGTTCTACAATGGAGGAATCGAACCACTCACGATAATAGAGACCAGCAATGACCTACCAGCTCAGCTACCCGTACAAGAAGTAGAAAATCCTGACGGTTATCTGATTAATCTAGAAGGAAACACCCAACACGCTCCTATAGAGTTTAAAGAGGAACTCGAACTAGGCACTTCTACATCCCCGAATTCACTCCAACTCCAGATATTTTGGAAATCTCTCGAAGAAGAATGGCAACCTCCCCCGAGTGATGACGAAGACTACTGGATAGATCTCCTTGCACTTGAATTAGCGGAGCGAGCCAATTTAGGACTTCAAGCATTATCAGGTAAAGAAAGTGAGTTTGGCACTGTCTCTGACTCTAACTTAGAAGGATGGGAATGCCCTTGGGAATCCGCTTGCATTCTTCACCATTATCAACCTCGCTATCGAGCATGCGTGCTTATCCTAACATATCATGAAGATCAAGGGAAAGAACTTGCTACCCCTGAGGATCCTTTGGGAGATCTCCCTTAGTGTGAAGAACAACCATATTATGACTCAGAAGCGAATAGTTCGATCGACTATAATATTTAGAGTTTCTTCGATGAAGAGGCCATTAACGTGATAGAGGGAATTCGAACATCGGTGCCACTATCACCCGCATCACTCATTCAAAAGGTCTCATTAGCCGAGGACTCCAAAAAAAAATGCCAAATTCACAACAAGTTCGCATTTCTCAAAGAATCGCCCGAACGGCTCCAGTAGCCGTCTCGCTCCCTTAACTAGAGGAAGCAATTCTCTCGGTGCCCCTTGAGGTGACCGAACCTGTACCATATTTATTGTCAAAAGACAAAAAAATAGAAAACCTTAAAAATTCAAAAATATAAAATCTAAAGAAATAATAAAACCCTAGAAAATAAAGGGAACTCTTCGTCTTGAATCAAATTTATCGCCAATAAGGAGACTTTTCTCTTAAGGTTTCTATCCCATTACCCGCACAAGGACGTAAGGCATCCTGGCTAAACAATAGGCCAGTGATCATATCGGACGAGATACTTCGTCGATTTGAGAGAAGAATTAGTAGTCTTGACCTTCACCTTACCAAAGATCTCTCAGTCATAAGTTGTACCGATGAAGAGTCACCTTTCACAAATTCAGATCCCCAGTGTAGCAACTTCGCAATATACGAACTTACCAAAGACGAAGAAAGAACACTAGATGCCGAGGAGGCACCGAAATTCCAGTGGGCTATCAAGCATTTCAATGAGCAAACTCAAACTACCACAGAACCCACAGAAGAACTTAACTTTGGTACTGAAGAGAAGCCCAAGAAGCTATTGATTAGCGCAACGCTCAACTCTAAGGAACGCCAGCAAATTGCACAAGTCCTGCAAGAACACCATGACTCTTTTGCATGGTCCTATGAGGACATGACCGGTTTAGACCCAAGTTTAGTAGAACATCGCCTTGTTTTAGAACCTGATGTAAAGCCTGTTAAGCAGAAACTCCGTAGGATGCACCCACAAACTGCCCTCCAAGTTAAAGAGGAAGTCGAAAAGTTACACAAAGCCAGATTTAACCGAGTCGTCCTTTACCCTAAGTGGGTCGCCAACATATTGCCTGTCGCCAAGAAAGACGGCAGAGTACGGGTTTGCATCGACTTTCAAAACCTCAACCAGGCATGCCCAAAGGATGACTTCCCACTCCCACAGATCAACACCCTAGTCAACAACACCGCTGGACATGAGATGCTATCCTTTATGGATGGTTTCTCTGGATATAATCAGATCAAATTAGCAGAGTCTGACCAAGAGAAGACTTCCTTCACCACATCGTGGGAAACTTACTATTACACCGTTATGCCTTTTAGGCTCAAGAACGCAGGAGCCACGTATCAACATGCCATGATGGCTATCTTTCATGACATGATGCATAAGTGAGTAGAAGTCTACGTCGATGACATATTAGTGAAGTCCCAAACACGAGTAGGGCATGTTGAAGCACTCCGACTAGTGTTGCAAAGGGCTAAGAAATACCAGCTAAAAATGAACCCAAAGAAATATGTCTTTGGGGTCACTTCTGAAAAATTACTTGGTTTCATAGTTAGTAACGAGGGATCGAAGTTGACCTTGCAAAAGTCAGAGCCATCCTCGAGATGCCGCCTCCCAGTAATATCAGAGAGTTATGAGGCCTAATAAGAAGATTATAATTCATCAGGAGGTTCATCTCTCAGCATTCGGACAGATGCAATCCTTCTACAAGCTACTTAAATGAGGATCTGAGTATAAATGGGATGACCAGTGTCAGCAAGCCTTTGACAACATCAAGAAATACCTCCTTAACTCTTCAATACTATCGCCACCTGTCCCCGAAAGACCCCTAATTCTATACCTTTCAGCGAACGACAAAGCAATGGGAGTAATCCTCGAACAATATGAAAAAGACGGTAAGAGAGAGAAGACTATCTACTACCTCAGTAGGACGATGGTCAAATATGAACGAAAATACACTTCAATAGAGAAGACTTGCCTTGCATTGGTGTGGGCCTCCACCAAATTATGACACTACTTCGGAGCACATAAAATACTAGTACTAGCCCGAATGGACCCTCTGAAGTATGTATTCGAAAAGCCCGCAACATCAGAAGCGAGCCGATATAGAGAATCAGAAATGGCCAGGGAGCACAGATGACCCTTGGGGCAGTCACTGACTATTCCGTTGCCATTGTTAATTGAAAAGGTCTGGTCACAACACTCCAGCCACGACCACCGCCGAATCCGATCCCTAGAAATTATGACCTTAACACCCATTGTAACTTCCATCAAGGACCGGGCCACCCAACTAATCGTTGTTTCCCTTTGAAACATATAATACAAGACTTGATAGAGGCCGATAAAATCATCCCTCCCGCACTTCCCCAAGCCAGCCAACATGCCAACATTCACCAGGTGCCCCTACCCCCACACCCACCAGGAGGGGCATGCCTAAGACCGACTATCAGCTTACTAGAAGAAGATAATGAGGAGTTTGACCCGTCAGATTATATCTGCGCCCATGAAGATTTTATAGCACCACGACAAAGAGACCGAGAAGATAAAAGGATTGGGGTGATTGATCTCTTGAATTTGGGTGATTACTTTCCTAACCCCGCACCACAAGCAGAACCCTTAGATCTTAGGGTATATTTTCCATCACCAGATCCTGTCAACTATGACCAAATCAATTTATACCGACCATACACCTCCACCCTTGCCAACTATCCAATGGCCGATTATGTTCCCCACCCCCCTCCATCTCTGATCAACTACCAATATTCCACCCCTATCACATCACCTCCAGTACAGTCATCTGTAATCCTCATCACCCCATTTAGCCCACTTGCTCCATCCTTCCATCTGTTAAACAAGTGATCCCTGCCCATCCCAATCCATCGGCACCAACATCTCCAATACCCTTACCCACCCCATTTCAGATCCCGGGACTAACATACGATCCCAATCAGGCCCCGCTTAGTTATGATTAAATAGATATCAATGCCAGTACTAGCAGGGAGGGGGCAGTTGATTTCATCACTACGTTGAGAAAGATCTCTAAGCAACCGGACGCACTAGCACCAGCTCGACCAGAAGGAAAGAAAGATACTACTGCGGTGAACCCCTTTAAGAAAATGAGCTAAGAGCACATGCTTGAAACCTAGCTAAGGAGAATGCCAGCCCATATCACAGTCTGGGATCTGCTAATGACATTTCCACTTCATTTCCAAGCCCTAATGGGGGCATTAAAAAAGGCGCATGTATCTCTCCAAGTAAGCCCAAATGAGGTCGGGCAGATAATCAGGCAGGTGATGGCTCCTAATGCCATTTCTTTTTTAGATGCTGATTTACCAGAGGAGAGAAATAATCATTCCAAATCCCTTAATATCATTGTAGAAATTGGAAATCTGGTAATCCCACTGGTATTGATCGACACTGGGTCTGCTTTGAATGTGTGCCCTCTGAGAACAACTATCAAAATAGGGGTAGATCCTTGTATGTTGAGGTTGACAAAAACCAGAGCCAGAGGGTTTGACAACACGAGAAGAGAGATAATTGGGGAAGTTGACCTTAAGCTTGTAATTAGGCCAATGACCTTTTCCATACCTTTCCAAGTAATGGACATCAAGTCCTCTTTCAACCTACTACTGGGGCGCCCTTGGTTACATGAGGTCAAGGCAATCTCTTCAACATTGCATCAGAAACTTAAAATCGTGGTCGAGTAGAAGATTATCACCATAATAGGTGAAGGGCATGATGAAAGAGAAAAAGCTATCCACAATATTGAGAACCCCAAAGTATTAGACGCGCTGCACACAATCGAAGATATAGGCCTCCATAACTTTGAATACGAGGTGTCAGCAGTAGTCCCAGAGCCCCCAAAAAGTATCTCCTTGAAAAACAGAGGTGAAATGGTTGCAGCTGTGGCCATGCTCCAGAAATGGGGCTATAAAAAAGGAAAGGGATTAAGACCCCGATTGCAAGGCAGAAAGGAACCAGTCAGAGCCAAGGGTGGACATCAAGTCCAATTTGGGTTAGGTTATAAGCCCACAAAAGAAGTTCGAGAAGCTAAAGAAAAATTCTGAACCATTACTGCAGTGAGAGGCCTCACATTCGAAACACCTTCGTAAGCGCGGGAATTGTGAAGATCAATTAGAATGGGGCAACACAGTTAACCCCACACAAACTGACATCCCCTATCCTCCCCAACAATCTTCAAATTATCCCTCCCAACCTGGAAATAGACCTGGTCGCTTTATCCCTTTTTGAGGAAGTATTTTCCATACCTGCATAATCTCCTCCTGTTGTAAACCACCACAAGACCTTGATGATATTTGAGCATAGAGTCCTCGATGAATCTAGGATCAACATGATGGAAGCTGACCCTGAAGAGTCACATCAATCAACCTCCTCCATCCAAATAGGTAAAGGGGGCGATACCACAGGTACGAAATTAGGCATCTGTGCCCCAAACTCTGGAAGCGACAAGTGGCCTGAAATTTGGCACCCGCTTCTTAAAAAAAACAACCTATAAAAAGTGAGGGTAGCCCTTGGCAGGCAACACCATGTATGTATAGAGACTCGCCTTGCCAAGGGCCGATCCCCGAAGAAAAAGAAAAAACTAAAAAATTAGAAAAAGAAAAAGTTAAAAACATAGAAAAAATATAAAATCTAAAAAAATTATCTTTCAAAATTCCCAAGAAAATTGAAGAAAAAGTTGCCTTAATTGAAAAACCCGTCCCACGTGAAATCAATCCTTGCCCTGTAGAAATATAAGAAGAGGTAGGAGTCATGAGTCTGGACGAAGAAATCCCTGCTAAAGAGCTTCCCAATGAACTCCTTGAAGGGTATGTCGATTTTCAGCATGGCCTTACCCTGATCGTTGAAGAAATAGAGGATTTCAACATGGGTACAAAGGAGGTTCCTAGAATCACTAAGATTGAAATGTCGCTATCTCTCGAGGAAAGAAAAAGTATGATTGATTTCTTTCGGTCATACCAAGACGTCTTCGCATGGTCGTATGAGGATATGCTTGGTTTGGATACCGATTTGGTCGAGCATGAGTTGGCATTATATCCAGATGTTAAGCCAATCAAGCATAAGCTGAGATGCCTCAAGCTAGAATGGATACTGAAAGTGAAGGATGAGGTCATCAAGTAGTATGATGCAGGATTTTTCATGGTCTCTAAGTACCCGCAATGGCTAGACAATATCGTCCCTATACCGAAGAAAGATGGAAAGGTTCGCATGTGCATTGATTTCAGAAACCTGAACAAGGCGAGCCTGAAGGATGACTTCCCGTTGTCGCACATCAACATCTTGGTCGATAACACTGCTAGGCATGGGATGCTTTCATTTATGGATGGATTCTCTGGTTACAATAAGATGAAGATGGTAGAAGCAGACCAAGAGAAAACAACATTCATGCTAGTGTAACCAGACATGATGGTTTGCTAGTGTAACCAGACATCAGAGAGCTATGATGGCACTATTCCATGACATGATGCACCGGGAAATTGAGGTGTACCTTGATGACATGATCGCCAAGTCGCCAGAATAGAGTGACCATTTGATAAACCTTCAAAAGCTGTTTGAGAGGCTAAGAAAATATAAGCTTCGTGTGAACCCTCAGAAGTGTGCATTCAGTGCCATGTCAGGAAAACTACTGGGCTTCATTATTAGCAGAAGAGGCATCGAGGTTGACCCGATCAAGGTAAAGGCCATCATCGAAATGCCTCCGCCATCTATCGAGAAAGAAGTCAGAGGCTTCTTGGGCAGAATACAGTACATCAATCGATTCATTGCACAACTAACTCCTATTTGCACATAGATCTTCAAGTTACTAAGGAAAGATTCACCACTCAAATGGAATGACGACTGCTAGGCAACATTTGATAAAATTAAAGGTTACCTCCTCAACCCGCCAGTTTTAGTACCGCTCGAGCCAGGGAGACCACTCCTAATGTATCTCTCCATGATAGAAGTATTGATGGGATATGTCCAAAGACAACATGATGAAACAGGAAGATGAAAGCAGGCCATCTACTACCTCAGCAAGAAATTTACTGATTAATAGATGCGATATTCCCATCTTGAGAAAGCATTCCCGGCTCTCATATGGGCTATCCAGAGGCTCCGCCACTACTTGCTATCTTAAGTTGTTCTACTCTTAGCGCGAATGGATCCATCGAAATACCTATTCGAGAAGCTAGCCCTCACTGGGCAGACTACATGCTGGAAACTTCTCTTATAAGAGTTTGCAATCACGTATGTCACACAGAAGTCAATCAAGGGCAGGCACTCACCGATTATCTTGCCGAGAACCCTTAACTTGATTATGAGCTTTTGAGAACTGAATTCCTAGATGAGGAAATTTTGTTCATGGTAGAGGATGATACAGCAGATACAGAGGAATCCTGGGTAATGCACTTTGACGGACAGCAAATGCCAAGGGTCAAGGAGTCGACACTATTTTGATTTCACCAAAAGGATCCCACATACCAGTCTCTATCAAACTTAATTTCCCCTGCACCAACAACATGGTCGAGTATGAGGCCTGCGTGGCTGGCCTACAAGCAGCTTTGAGCCTGAAAGTAACTCATCTCAGGGTGTTTGGTGACTCACAATTGATCATATGTCAAACAAATGGAGAATGGAAGATGAAGGATGAGAAGTTGATTGTAACATCCCAAACATTTTAGACCTAGAACTAATTACCTCGGTACGTGTGCCGATGGTCTGCACGTCAGAGATGATGTCGATAGTCTATGTAATGTCTATAGATCAAATCCAACGGATGAGATTTGACGTATGTAGGCTAGGTTGACGGTTAGTGCACCTTCGTACACCTAACCTAGGCGTGACCGCTTTGTATCAAAGCCTAAGACTTGGGTTATAAAAGGAATTATAACCATTCAATATCCTAGTTATTGCAGATCACCAGGAGTTAGGAAGAGAGAGAGAGGGGGGCGACTAGGGCACTGATTGCTTAGGGATGTGAGCTTGATCCATTTTTAAAGATTGTTATACGGATTTGAAGTGACGAATGAGCCATTGATCTTTCGATGAACCCTAGTCAAAGTTAGACGCTAGGAATTAGAGATCCAGAGGAAATCGAGGTACATAAACTAAGGCTAAAACTTGAATGTGTGTTAGTGGTTATTTTTATGTAATTTAAGATCAAGAACACGCAAGAATCGAGTTTGATTTGAAGAGGAGATGAGAACGAGGGTGAAAACCTTAGAACTACTGGAATCCGCTCATTTCGATCAATCGAAATTGAATTCGATCGATTGAAATGGACTTAAATGTATAAAAATCAAAGTTGAATAAAATTCGTTCGGTCGAAGTTAAATTCAATCGAACGAAACATATATAAACAGGAACGTGGAAAAACCCTCTGTGAGAACTCTATCGATCGAAATATATTCGATCGATCGAATTAGAGTTTTCGATTGATCAAAGTAAGATTCGTTCAATCGAATTGTGTGATATCTATTTTTCTTTTGGAAGATTCGACCGATCGAAATATTTTTGATCGATCGAATTATAAGTTTTCGATCGACTAAAAGGGGATTCGTTCGATTGAACTATGTTTGATTTTTGGCTTCTGTGAGAGTTCGATCGATCGAAACGTGATTTTGATCGATCGAAATTGGGATTCGATCGATCGAAATTCTCAGATTTGGAATTTTGGTAAGTTTTGACTGTGAGATTTTGAGGGGAGTTATCCTAACATGTTTAGCATTGTACTAATGAGTGAACATTGAATTTTATATCTTAGGTGACTTACTATTGTATGATGAAGGGGCTAACCCAAACGGCGGTGTGAGCTAGTACGGGTTAAGATCTCGAGGTAAGAAAAACTTGACACCATGTGCATTGTTGCGTCAACATGTGTGTGTTATGACGTGATGTTTTCTTTGATTCGATTATATGTGTGGTTACGAATTCAATTTGGAAGGACATGTGCATCCATACGTTTTCGATTCATGTATGAGTTGCGAAATCTTTCAAGATTCAATCTAATGTGTTGTGAAAGTATCTTCACACTTCTTTCCGACCTATGATCTAAGTTATAATTATCACTTTACATGGCTATGAGCTATATGTACGCACTTTGATTTAAGGTTTTATGTGAATACCCGACCGGTACGGCAGCTAATCCGTACACCTTTGTGCTATATTTTGTGACTCCTATCGCATGACGGTAAATATGTTCGGCCAAGCGTCCAACTTTATGGGACCTTGGATATATGTGAAAATGGTTCATATGAGCGACGATGGTGGGTATTCCATCGGGGGCTTGAGGCTATAGCTCCTCATTCTATTACTTTAAGCATAACACTTTAAGTTTTTCTTTTCTTGTGTTGGAAGAAGATGTGGACCTATCTCTTTTGAATTTCGAACAAGCTTTGTACCTATGTTTCATGTCATGACCATACACTGTGCATACGTCCCGATTATTCTGTTTCATTATGCCATAAGATCTATGTTTGCCGTTACAATAAGCATGCTATGAGTTTTTCCTTACTGAGCTTGGATGAAGCTCATTCCTCGACTATATGTCACAAGTTCAGGTGAAGACGTTGATACCAGGATTTCTGAGAGGGAGGATTCTGAGCTAGCTTCGAGGGAGGACTTGGAGGAGATTCACCCTGAGAGCTCCTTTCTTTGTACTAGGCCAGAGTAGGTCCGGCCCTAGGATTCAGGATGTGTTGGTTTAACTTTGGTTGTAAAGGATGTAAATTTACAAATGATTGTATTTCTTTTGGTGAACCATGTTTCGGTAAGGTACGGCCCTTACCGGTGGTTCTTGTCGGTTCTTTTTCCATAAGGAATCATATGGAATTAGAACCATCATTTTGAGCTTTTGAACAATAGTACTAGTTCTCTTTTTCGCTATGATGATTCATTGGACATGGATTACGCTTTGTTGTTGTGCTTTGTTAGGGGCTCGGCTCGGCGGCTATGCTTGACCATCTGAGCTTTGGGGTGCTGAAATCCGGGCGGTCACAGTTGGTATCAGAGCATGGTTTTAGAGACGTCTAACAAGTCTTAAACTATTTCGAGATTTAGATTTTGTTGGATATTAGGGACTGTCTGTTAATGAGACTTTTGTTTCATTGTAACAGATTCCAATGGATTAGCGAGGAAGAGGTAGACCTAGGGGAAGTCGCCAAAGAGGTGAAGGGCGTATGGAGGATATTCCTTCGGGTTCCGGAGGAGAGTAGAGACCACCTCCTGAGGCGGAGAGAGGTCATAGAGATGAGTCTTATGATAGGATGGCCAGGGCTATGGAGGCTCTAGCTGCTGCTATGGCTCAATAAACCACCTAGCAGACTACTCTTCTGACTGAGCAGACGGCATTGTTAGCCGCAAACAACGTCAGCCATCAGTAGAAACTGCCCCCACCACCACCTCCTGCTTTGTTGCCATCCTCATTTGTGGATTTCAAGAGATTGAGACCTCTTGTGTTCCATGGGCAGACTGATCCGCTTGAAGCAAAGAAGTGGTTGAAACAAATGGAGAAATTATTGGAGAGACTGCAGAGCCCTGAGCATGAGAAAGTTGGTTGGGCTTCTTTCCAACTAGAAGGCGACGCTTGGTGGAAGTCGGTGTTGAGGAAAAGGGAAGTTGAGGGTCCGTACACCCAATGGACATGGGCAGACTTTGTAATGGCATTTAACAAGGAGTACTTTCCTAAGCAAGTTCAGAATCAGTTGAAGAAGGACTTTACGAATCTTGTACAGGGGATCATGACCGTACGAGAATACGACAACGAGTTTGTGAGGTTATCAAGATTTACACCAGAATTGGTAGCTACTGAAGAAATGAAGGCCAACAGATTCCAAGAAGGCCTAAGACCGAATATCCAGGAGAGAGTGTCCATATTTGAATTGGAAGCATATGCCGATGTGATGGAGAAGGCCATCATTGCAGAAAGGGACATCAACAAAAGACGTGAGTGGAAGAAAAAGCCAAGTCCGGGGGGTGAGTGACTATGACTCGGGGAATAAAAAGCCGAGGTTGTCAGCACCTGCTCCAGTTTCAAGACCAGCCTATGCAAATTATCCGAGGTCAAATACATTCACTGCTACGAGACCGTTCTGCAGAGAGGGCCCTACTCAGACTCAGACGTCTAGGGCATTTGTCACACAAGGACCTCCTAGAGCGACATCTACAAATCCACAACTACAACAAAAATGTGCCCGTTGCGGTAAACCACATAAAACATCGGACTGTAGACAGGACACAGGCGGATGTTTTAAATGTGGGAAAGTAGGCCATATGATACGAGACTGCCCCGAGATGAGAAAGGAGGGCACCGTCTCAACTACTATCGCATCGAGACCTACACAATCCACGAGACCTGTTGTTCAAGGTAGTGCCTTTGCCATGACAGTGAAAGATGCCCGAACAAGCAACGATGTAATCCAAGGTATAATCTTCTTGTTATGTTTAAACTCATTTATTTGTCTTCTAGATGAAGCAAGTGCATGGATAGAAAAACTTCTAGGCTCATGTTGTGTGATCATGACATACATTTCTGAATGTAGTGAATATGTTAAATGATATATAGGTACGCTACAGCTTTACCGAGAAAACAACGGCGATCGTTGTGTTGCACGAGTTCTGATAGACCCAGGGTCTACCCACTCGTATATAACTCAAGAATTCACGAAAAAATTAAAGATTGTTCTCGAGGAGTTAGATTTTATTTTGGATGTTTCCATTCCTATGGGAAGTGCAGTGACTACAGACACGTGTTGCCGATCAGTCATCGTGCAAGTGGAGGATCAAGAGACTATCACGGATCTTATCTTATTGAACTTACAAGGACTTGATGTACTACTTGGCATGAATTGGCTATGTGCATATCATGCCAGCATAGATTTTCTACAGAAAGTAGTCACTTTCCATCCACCCAGACAAAAATCTTTCCGGTTCATTGGCGAGAAAGGGAAGGTAGCGCCGATCATCTCCGCAGTACGAGCTGAGCGAATGATGAAGAATGGATGCGAGGGATATTTAGCATTCCTGCAAGAGTAAAAGGAAGCAAAGAACATTATTTCTGATATCCTAATTGCCTATGAGTTTGAGGACATATTTTTCGATGACTTACCAGGCTTGCCACCTGATCGGGAGATCGAATTTGCTATTGACTTAGCTCCAGGCACTGAACCAGTTTCCAAAACTCCATACCGAATGGCTCCAGCTGAACTGAAGGAGTTGAAGGAGCAATTACGGGAACTGTTAGATAAGGGCTTTATAAGGCAAAGTGTATCCCCTTGGGGAGCACCGGTCTTGTTCGTTAAGAAGAAAGATGGGTCGATGAGACTTTGCATTGACTACTGTCAATTGAACAAGTTCATGATCATGAACAAGTACCCTTTTCCCAAGATCGCCGATCTATTCGCCAATAGCAAGGGGCAAAGTTCTTTACAAAGATCTACTTGAGATCCGGGTATCATCAACTAAAGGTGAAGGCCGAAGATGTGCAGAAGACAGCATTCAGGACTAGATATGGGCATTACGAATTCTTAGTGATGCCTTTCGGCTTGACGAATGCACCAGCCTCGTTTATGGACCTCATGAATCGAGTCTTTAAATAACACCTTGATACATGCGTAGTGCTGTTTGTGGACGACATTCTTATTTATTTAAAGACCAGATAAGAACACGAACATCATTTGTGCATTGACTTACAGACCCTACGTGAACACCAGCTGTATGCCGAACTCAGCAAATGTAAATTCTGGCTTGAACAAGTGAGTTTTCTCGATCACGTAGTATCAGAAGCAGGCGTGACTGTTGATCCGACAAAGATTGAGGCAGTGTTAGATTGGGAACAACCCAATACCGTGACGGATATTCATAGTTTCCTCAGTCTAGCTGGATATGACCGACGCTTTGTGGAAGGTTTCTCCAAGATTTCAGGACCACTCACCCGACTTACAAGGAAGAACGTAAAATTTGAGTGGACCAAGAAATGTGAAGAGAGCTTCCAAGAACTCAAGAAACGATTTACCTCTACTCCAGTATTGGCTATTCCGTCAGGCAGTGGGGGATTTGCTATTTACAGTGATGTGTCATATGGTGGGTTGGGCTGTGTACTGAATCAAAACAGTAAGGTCATAGCCTATGGGTCAAGACAGTTGAAAGAACACGAGAAGAACTACCCGACGCACGATCTAGAGTTAGTTGCAGTGATCTTTGCGCTTAAGATTTGGAGGCATTACCTGTATGGTGAGACCTTTGAGATCTTCACGGACCATAAAAGCCTCAAGTATTTGTTTACGCAAAAAGAATTGAATATGAGACAACTGTGGTGGATTGAGTTTCTCAAGGTCTACGACTACACTATACAATATCACCCAGGTAAAGCTAACGTCGTGGCTGACGCGTTGAGTAGAAAGAATGATGCTCAGTTAGCTAGTCTCATAGTGGGAATTCGACGATGGAAACAATTGGAAGACATTTAGTTGTATGATAAGAACATTGAAGTCAAGGATACCGGGGTACTGTTGGCAAATCTCACAATCAGACCAGCTATTTTTGATCGCATTTATGAACTCTAGATGAATGACCCAGAGCTGGTGAGGATACGTCAAAAGGTGACTGCAGATGAAAGGGGGGATTTTTCTGTCAAAGAAGATGGATCATTACTATTCCGTGGCTGCTTATGCATACTTGTGGATGCCGAGCTGAGGCAAACCATATTGGACGAAGCTCATAAGTCCAAGTATGCCATTCATCCGGGCAGTACTAAGATGTACCAGGATTTGCAAAAGTGTTATTGGTGGAGAGTATTAAAGAAAGATATCACGGAATATGTGTCAAAGTGTCTGGTGTGTCAACAAGTAAAGGTGGATCATAGACACCCAGCAGATCTATTACAACCTCTACCAATACCGAAGTGGAAGTGGGAATCTATTTCTATGGACTTCATTGTGGGATTACCAAGGACGATGAGACGCCACAATGCAATATGGGTGGTAGTGGATCGATTGATGAAGTCGGCTCACTTCCTACCCTACAATATGACATACACTGCAAGCAAGTTGGTAGATTTATATATGAAAGAAATTGTGCGACTCCATGGTATTCCTATGAGCATTATGTCCGATTGTGATCCATTGTACACATCAGTATTCTGGTAAAGATTCCAAGAAGGTATGGGCACGAGATTGGACTTTAGTTTCGCATTTCATCCACAGACCGATGGTCAGACAAAGAGAGTCAATCAGATTATTGAAGATATGTTGCGAACATGCATGATTGATTTTCAGGGATCATGGGATCAACACCTTCCAATGATAGAATTCGCGTATAACAATAACTTTCAACAGAGTATTGGGATGGCTCCATATGAGGCTCTATATGGACGGAGATGCAGGTCTCCGATCAATTGGGAGGAAACGGGTGACAGAGTTGTGTTGGGACCAAAAGTCATCAGGAAAAATGCTGAGACCGTCCTTATTATACGAGAAAGAATCAGGACGGCGCAGAGTCGCCAGAAGAGCTACGCGAATATTCAGCGTTCAAGTATGGACTTTCAAGTGGGAGATCACGTGTTTGTAAAGATATCCCCAATGAAGGGTGTGATGCACTTTGGAAAATGAGAAAAGTTGAGTCCTCACTTTATTGGACCATTCGAGGTATTGGGGAGAGTGGGTGAAGTTGCATATAGGGTCGCATTACCCCCGCAACTTGATAGAGTGCACAACGTATTTCACGTTTCAATGTTGCAGAAATACATGCCAGACCCAACTCATATCCTCGATGCACCACCTATGGAAGTCTATAGGGATCTAATGGTCATTGAAGAACCAATGCAAATTTTAGACCGAATCGAGCAAGTGTTGCGCACAAAATAGATTCCTTTGGTGTTAGTCCAATGGAAAAATCACTCTAGAGAGGAAGCAACGTGGGAATGCGAAGCTGAGATTTTCACCCAACATCCTTCATTGTATGAGTAATCATGAGAAGGAGAAAATTTTTGTAATGGTCCTTTGTGATCAAATTATATGTAAATACTTTGAATCATCAATGACAGGGATGAATTGGATGTTGAAGCGTTAGAACGAGAAAGAAAAATTCGAAAACACATAAAAAAAAAAAATTCTGTTGTTCTGCAAATTCGATCGATCGAATATGATTTCGATCAATCGAGGTGTAAATCGACTGATCAAAATACCTTGGCAGAAAGTCAAATTTTCTTGTATTTTAAAGCTTATTAAATTCGTTCGATCGAATTTCTTTTCGACCGGACGAAAAAATTTGTTCGTTCAGAAATTTCTGTTGGCCTGACAAGCTCGATCGATTGAAAAATATTTGTTCGATCGAACTGTGGAGCCATTCTCCATTAAGCGAATTTCGACCGATCGAAATGGGTGTCGATCGATCGAAATCAAAATGATTTCAGTTTAAGTCAGATTTTGATCGATCAAAATGAATTCGATGGATCGAATATCACCTTTATATGTGTGAACCGCGTCCTTATGTTCAAATTTTCTAAAAATTTTAGGGCTCCCGTTAGGGTTTCGAAGGTTTCTACATTTGGGAGGATCAAACAAATGAGCTATTATGTTATATCCTCCAAGAAATCGAATCCAAACCTCCTTAAACCAGTAAATTTTAATTTTGGATTCTTCTTTCTCTGATTTGAGTTAATTTTTTTTTTTTTAACCCTAGTTTGGTTCTTTGGACTACGGAACCTAAGAAGAAGGCTGCCACTTCTAAAACCCCTACATCGAAGCGACCCAAGATCACTCCGGGTCCTTCGCAACCACCAAAACCTCTGCCACAGCCACCTATTCCACCACTGCAACCACCTACTGAGCAACCTGTTGCTTCGCAAACTCCCCAGCGCGACCAACCAAACGAATGGTGGGCCAACAAGGGTTTTGCCTATGAGTACACCATCGATCTAGCCTCATTCGAAATGCCCAATGTGCCCGGCGTTGACGCTTGGGCACTTGACTATTTAAGCAAGGCGGGATTGGATAATCTACTAAAACCCATTCATCAGTACTATTACCTGTGCCTCATGCGCTTGTTTTACTAAAATATATTTGATGGCCCTGACCCTAATACCATTTGCACCAAAATCAATGGGAAGACGTATGTTTTTACCCACGCAATGGCTTGTAGAGCGTTGGAATGTTTTGACGAATATGGCGAGGGGATTAACTTGTTACCCCCAAATCCCCCAAATTTGACCCATACCTATGTGGCCGAGCGGATGACTGGAGGATGAGTTGCACCGGGTCGAGCCATTAGGCGAGCCCATTTGCCGGCTATATGTGGATGCTCGACACAATCTTCAAGTGCAATCTCTACCCGATCCGCCACAAGACTAAGAGATTAGGGATGTTGATGGAAGCCCTATTCGCGGCTTTTCAGGGTAAATGGTTTGATGCCGCTGCCGTGGTTTTTGAGGGAATCAAGCATTGGAGGAAGACTTATAACCGGCTGAAACCACATCTACAGCTAGCCCCTCAAGCGCCTCCCGCCCTTCCTCAACCTCAAGATGTACATGCTCAGGACGCACCACTACCTGACCAACTTGCTCCTGAGGCTCTTGTCCTCAATCAGCCTGAGGTTATCCCTCTAGTTCACTAACCCGCTGACATACCGATACCACCCGACCATCAAGCAGCTCCGATCACTAATGAGGCATTGGCTATGCTCATCCAGGAGAGTAATCGCAAGCTCAATGAGCGCCTTGATTACTAGGAGCTGCTTGTGGAGGATGTGTTGCACGCCATGTACCCTATCAACTATGCCCAGAGGATGGCGGCCATGTGTGCGCGGGTATACGGCGCTTCTACGGTAGATGCTGCTACGGAGGATCCATGGCCTGATGAGGCGGCCAGTGGGGATCACGCCGACTAGGAGACGAAGGATGTGGCGGATCCTACTGGTCTGACGAATCCTGCTGGAGCTGCTGGAGGAGCTATTGTTGAGGGATCGTGAGCTTGAGAGTGTTTCTTTTTGAAAATTTCAATTTTTGAGCAATGTGTATAAATTTTTAACTATTGTGGCATGGTTGCCACTTTTGTTTTTACTTGTTAGAACTATGGTGGCATGGCTGCCACGATGATCTTTTTACATAATCATGCTAACTTTTGATGAATGATGTGCCTGAATTAGATTTACTAGAATTTATTGTGTGTAGACTGTGTGTATGTGTGTGGGGTGAGATCCTATAATGACATGAATTGTTTAGCCATGTGTGGTGTCTTACGAGGTAACCCTTCCTGTGTTGTGCCGTGCATTAGGATAATTTTCGAGGATGAAAATTCCTAAGGTGGGGAGGATGTAATGTCCCAAACATTTTAGACCTAGAACTAATTGCCTCGGTATGTGTGTCGATGGTCCGCACGTCGGAGATGATACTGATAGTCTATATAATGTCTATAGATCAAATCCAACGGATGGGATTTTACGTATGTAGGCTAGGTTGAGGGTTAGTGCACCTTCATACACCCAACCTAGGCGTGACCACTTTGTATCAAAGCCTTAGACTTGGGTTATAAAAGGAATTATAACCATTCAATACCCTAGTTATTGCAGATCATGGGAGTTAAGAAGAGAGTGAGAGGGGTGACTAGAGCATTGATTGCTTAGGGATGTGAGCTTTATCCATTTTTAAAGATTGTTATACGGATTTGAAGTGACGAACGAGCCGTTGATCTTTCGATGAACCCTAGTCAAAGTTAGATGCTAGGAATTGGAGATCCAGAGGAAATCAAGGTACATAAACTAAGGCTAAAACTTGAATGTGTGTTAGTGGTTGTTTTTATGTAATTTAAGATCAAGAACATGCAAGAATCGGGTTTGATTTGAAGAGGAGATGAGAACGAGGGTGAAAACCATAGAACTGCTAGAATCTGCTCATTTTGATCGATCGAAATGGACTTAAATGTATGAAAATCAAAGTTGAATAAAATTCGTTCAATAGAAGTTAAATTCGATTGAACAAAATGTATTCAATCGATCGAATCTCACACTCGATCGATCGAAACGTATATAAACAGGAACACGGAAAAACCCTCTGTGAGAACTCGATCGATCGAAATATATTCGATCAATCGAATTAGAGTTTTTGATTGATCGAAGTAAGATTCATTCGATCGAACTGTGTGATAGCTAAATTTCTTTTAGAAGATTCGACCGATCGAAATATTTTTGATCAATCGAATTATAAGTTTTCGAGTGACCGAAAGGGGATTCGTTTGATCTAACTATGATTTTTGGCTTCTGTGAGAGCTCAACCGATCGAATTTAGTTCGATCGATCGAAACGTGATTTCGATCGATCAAAATTGAGATTCGATTGATCGAAATTCCCAGATTTGAAATTTTATTAAGTTTTGACTATGAGATTTTGAGGAGAGTTATCCTAACATGTTTAGCATTGTTCTAATGAGTGAACATTGGATTTTATATCTTAGGTGACTTAGTATTGTATGATGAAGGGGCTAACCCAAACGGCAGTATGAGCTAGTACGGGTTAAGATCTCGAGGTAAGGAAAACTTGACACCATGTGCATTGTTACGTTAACATGTGTGTGTTATGACGTGATGTTTTCTTTGATTCGATTATATGTGTGGTTATGAATTCAATTTGGAAGGACATGTGCATCTGTACGTTTTCGATTCATGTATGAGTTGTGGAATATTTCAAGATTCAATCTAATGTGTTGTGCAAGTATCTTCACACTTCTTTCCGACCTATGATTTAAGTTATAATTATTACTTTACACGGCGATGAGCTATTTGTACTGTTAAGACCTGAAAAGTACCACTTTTCACCCCTTAACTTAGCCTTTGATTAGACCCTTAGCCATCTAATAAATGCTTGTTAAGTATTTTCTGTAGGTAATAAATAGTAGGGCAATAAGGCCATGAATCCTGCTAAGGAGCCTATTTTGGCACCAGAAGTCTCTTAGAAGAATGAACCATGAATCCAGACCATAGAAGAGCCTCGCGCAGCTGACAAAGCTCCAGAGGATTCAGAAAAATACACTTTGCGCAGTCCTCACGAAGTCCCAAGACTTCAAAAACAAGTTCTCGCGCAGTAGAGTGACAGAAGAACTTCAGAAGCCTTGAGTCACGCAGCTCTCGTGAAGTTTAGAAGTTAAAGGTCGCGCAGCTCTCGCGCAGTTCAAGATGACCCCTCTCACCCGTGCAGTTTAGAAGTTGAGGTTCATTCAGAACAGCTGAGGAGAGAGAGCTTCAAAATCCTGCCTCGCGCAGCTGTCGCTCAGTTGCCGTGGGATGCAAATATCAAGAGAACCTGTCGCGCAGTTCAGAAAAGCCTCAACGCCTCACGAGGATCCTCGCGAAGATCCATGAAGAAGTGAACTTCTCACACAGTTCTTGTGCTGTTCAGAAAGAAAGTAGCCTTGCGAAAGCCAAAATAAGCCTCGCAAAGTGAAGAGGAAAGCTCACGCAGTTCTCGCGCTATTCACAAATTATCAATCCAACTGCGCGAAGCCCAACCCAGCGAGAGCTTAACTGTCTACCTCGCGACTGCTCAAAGCATCAAGAAGCTGCAACCACGCGACGTCTGAAGCTTTAATGTTAAACTCAACCTAACAAAGACTAGAGCTACCATGCAACAAGTGTGGGAATCGACTGCAACCTGGTGAAGCTCCGAACTCTAACTTCCAACATTCTGCAGAGGACTTTTGGGGATTTCCAAGGATTAGGGCACGCACTTCCACGCTCAAATCTCCGTGCATGCGCCCCGAGGCATCCAAGGATCATTAATTTGCCACGTGGCATCGCTAAAATTAGGATTTCCTAACCCTAATGCGCCGCCACAGCCACTGCTATATAAACCTAAGCCTGGTATAGGTTTTGGATCGATCTTTCTTTTCAGAATTCTTTGGACCTTTTGATCTGAGATCGTTTTTCTTTTCTGTTTCTCTGTAGCTGTAAGTAGTTTTCCTTTTTCTTCTCTCCATGGCTCAGCACTTGCTGGCCATGCCTTTGTAAGTCTATTGAGATTAGATTAATAGAGTTTGTGTAATAGGATTTGTACTCTTATGGGGTTTGTGTATTTGTGAGCCGTTCTGTGCAAGGCTGCTTCCTTGTGATCTGCCATTGCTTTGGCTGAGTTTCAAAGCAATGGAGGACTGATTCTAAGGATCCACTTAGATCCAAGTGACCTGTGTGTCTGGGCTATCATGGTCCTTTACAGCCTTAGGCCCACCACAGGACCCACTATATCTGAAATCCCCATGGAAGCCTGAGCTGATAGCCTTGTGACCATGGTGGTAGCAGCAATTAACTTGTTTTGTCTTGGGCTCCATGAGGAGGATAGCCTCTGGGATAGTCTGTGACCATTTAAGTGGATAGGCTATAGCCTTAGGGTGAATCCAATCTGCCGAACGAAGATGGATCCTTCTTCCCCGAGCCTGAGCTGTTAAGCCTGGTAGGAGATTGTGCAGAGGCAGGCTCCCCATATATTTGTATAGACCTGCCATCAGATGTTAGATCTGATCTGGTTATGGAGATTGTAGGCTTGTGACTGGACCATTGCAGCCCCACTTCGCACTTCGATTTAAGGTTTTATGTGAATATCCGACCGGTATGGCGGCTAATCCGTACACCTTTGTGCTATGTGTTTTGTGACTCCTATCGCATGACGCTAAAATATGTTCGATCAAGTGTCCAACTTTATGGGACCTTGGATATATGTGAAAATGGTTCATATGAGTGACGATGGTGGGTATTCCATCGGAGGCTTGAGGCTATAACTCCTCATTCTATTACTTTAAGCATAACACTTTAAGTTTTTCTTTTCTTGTGTTGGAAGAAGATGTGGACCTATCTCTTTTGAATTTTGAACAACCTTTGTACCTATATTTCATGCCATGACCATACACTGTACATACGTCCCGATTATTCTATTTCATTATGCCATAAGATCTATGTTTGCCGTTATAATAAGCATGCTATGTGTTTTTCCTTACTGAGCTTGGATGAAGCTCATTCCTCGATTATATGTCACAGGTTCGGGTGAAGACGTTGATACCAGGATTTCCGAGAGGGAGGATTTTGAGCTAGCTTCGAGGGAGGACTTGGAGGAGATTCACCCTGAGAGTTGCTTTCTTTGTACTAGGCCAGAGTAGGCCCGACCCTAGGATTCAGGATGTGTCGGTTTAACTTTGGTTGTAAAGGATGTAAATTTTGCAAATGATTGTATTTCTTTTTTGGTGAACCATATTTCAGTAAGGTATGGCCCTTACCGGTGGTTCTTGTTGGTTCTTTTTCCATAAGGAATCATATGAAATTTGGACCATCATTTTGAGCTTTTGAAGAATAGTACTAGTTCCCTTTTTCTCTATGATGATTCATTGGACGTGGTTCTGCTTTGTTTTCCACTGTGCAACTGTACGTTACGTGCTTCGTTCGGGGGCTCAGCCTCAGCGCCAACCCACTGACGGTGTGGGCTTTAGGGTGCTGAAATCTGGGCTGTCAAATTGATCACAGACCTTGAGCACCTCAAGGATCTGATAGCATGTTTCGATGATATTACTTTCTCTTATGTCCCGCGAGCGAGAAATTGCTTTGCCGATGCACTAGCAACGTTGGCATTGATGGTCGAATTTTCATATGGTGTCGAGATGAAGCCGATCATGATTCAGCAGAGGAGTGAGCTGACATTCTGCCTCCAGATTGAGGAACCCACAAGGTTAGATGATGAGCCTCCATGGTTCTCAGATATCAAGAATTTCCTCGAAACTTAAACTTTCCCTGAAGGTACGTCCAAGACGGATAGGTGGACCATCAAACGTTTAGCGGCCAATTACGTCATCTACGGTGAGTGCCTTTACAGGCGGTCGTATAATAATATCCTACTCCGATGTCGAACCGAAGGCGAGACAGCCAACATCATGAAATAGATCCATGAGGGGGAATGCGGGGCCCACGTCAATGGGCACATGCTCGCCAAGAAGATCCTACGGCAAGGATACTTCTAGACTACCATGGAAGTCGACTATTGCAAGCAAATTCAAAAGTGTTATAAATGCTAAGAACACTCCAGTCTGATACATGCTCCAACCATAGATCAACACAGTATGACCACTCCTTGGCCATTCGCCACTTGGGGCCTCGACATCGTCGGGAAGGTCAACTCGAAAGCTTCGAATGGGCATCAGTTTATCCTCATCGCTATTGAATACTTCACCAAATGGGTAGAGGGGACATCCTATAAAAATATCACGGCAAGTCATGTGGAGAGGTTCATTAAGAATAACATCATTTGCCGATTCGGTGCACCCAAGGACATCATCATGGACAATGGCACTAACTTTGCAAATAAGCACATTAGAGCCTTCTGTGAGCAATATAAAATCAAACAACATCGCTCGTCACCATATCGGCCACAAACCAATGGGGCCATAGAGGCTACTAATAAGACAGTTGTCCACATCCTGGAGAAGATGGTCATCACTTATCAAGACTGGAGCGAAATGCTACCCTTTGCACTCTAGGCCTATCGAACGTCGATCCATACCGCTATAGGGGCAATGCCATTTTCCTTGGGTATGGAACTGAGGTCGTGTTGCCAGTTGAAGTTGAAGTACCCTCACTCCGCATTCTCATGGAATTTAATCTACCAAAAGCTGAAATGGAAAGGTACCACTTTGAGCAGCTAAACTTGCTGGATGAGAAAAGGCTCATGGCCTTGTGTCACACTCAGGTTTACCATGGGCGAATCGCACAGGCCTACAACAAACATGTTCGCATTTGAGATCTGAAAGTAGGAGATACCGTACTCAAAAAGATCTTTCCATCCCTCCACGTCGTTCCGAGAGGGAAATTCAGGCCAACTAGGAAGGACCTTACGTCATCCGAGAAGTGCTCCCAGGGTACGTGCTCCACCTCGCCACCATGGACGGAAATCACTTTCCTGAGCCAATCAATGTTGGGTATGTCCGACGATTCTATTCCTAAGTCTCCCACAGCAAGGTAAGTACTGATAAAAATGGACGCGTGATTGCTTAAGGACCCCATAAAAGAGGCCATCATTCCAAAGACAAGTACCCAAAAAGTATCCCTGAACACTTATATCCTTTGCAATCCCATCTTGAGCCAATGACCTTTTCTTCATTACCCCCTCCGCAAAAAAAGAGAAAGTGTATATACCAAACAAAAAAAAGAGAAAAAGAGTTACCATCAAAATCTAAAAAAATCAGAAAAGCAAAATCCTTAAAGAGGATAAGCAAAAAGAACAAAAAAAATAGAAAAAGGAAAAGTGGGGCGTGTACAGTCAAAATCTCTCAAGGAAGAAGTGTATTAGGGCAGTTGGAACCCAATCAAGGAAACCTTTTAAAATACAAAATACCTTCAAAATTCCTAACTTATCCCATGGCCATGATACATTCCAAGAAAAAGCCCTCTTTAAGGTCTACAAGCAGCCATAGTATCCATTGGATCAACACGAACCAAGCTGAGAGACGATAAAAGAACTCCATCCAATCGGTTATGACATAATCGACGTCCATGTCATGGCCTTTGAGAAAATTAAGAAGGAAAGAAAAAAAAATAAAAAAATATAAAGCTAAAAGCAAAATGGACATAGTGGAAACCTGAAAGGGCACTATGGGTAAAAACATCGAGCTTGTGCGGAGCAGGTAAAAATCTGAAGAGGTGTTTGGGATAAAAATGTGTACCCATGGACATAGTAGAAACCTAAAAGGGCACTACGGGTAAAAAAAGGGAAACAACAGGCATGCCAAAAACCCATCTTGAGCGCTGTGAGTAAAAGTATTGTAAAAAAGGCAGAAGGAGAGAGTCATCAGTTACAACCCTAATCCATTTGATCCCCTTGGGCCGCTCATGTTTACTCAAAATGAGTCTGGGCCAAGCATATCATCACGATCACATCGTCAAACGCATGGCCCAAGGTAAATATAAAAGGTTGATTCGATCCAAGGGGATGGGCGTTCTGGACCTCACCCAGGTCCAACCTTGGACGGTTTCGACTATGCTCAAATTTGGACCCACTACTTCCCCTCGCGCCTAAGGCATAAAAAAAATAAAAAAATCATTTACAAAAGATGATAAATTTTCCTTTCTCATTTTCAGGCCAGCACTGTGCACCCCCCACTCCGAGATGATTGGTTTGATGACTGAAAATACCACATTTGTAAAAGATAATAAATTTTCGTTTCTTATTTCAGGTCGGCACTGTGTGTGCCACATCTCCAAAGGAATAATTGGCACAATCCCCCCTTTTATAAAAACAGAGAAAAGATAAAAATTTTGTAAGATAATAGATTTCCCTTTTCCATTTATAAGTTTGTACTTTGCTTACACCACATCTCTCAAAAAATAATCGGTGTGATGTCTCTCTCCCTTTCCTTTTTTACAAAAGCAAAAACAAAAAAAACATAAAGAAAATATATATACCCCAAAAAAATCTGGCAGTTTTTCTTTTTTTTCTTTTTTTTTTTTTAAAATTTAATTTTTTTTAAAAGTGTGCATGATTTATTTGTATGTTGAAAACATACTTGCGAATGATGAATGCTATTGAATTTGGAAAATTAAAATGAATAAGGAAATATCAGCACAGAGAGAAGTTAATTAGCCTGCAAGATCAGGGCCAATTATAGCATGTTTTAAATGTAAGTGAGTAAAAGATCATCCACAGGGAATTTATTTAAAATGTAAGATAAACCTCCAGATCTGAGCTACCAGATCTGGCCTCTGATCCTATCTATAGAGCAAATAAGATGGGAGGTTAAATTTGTCACATTAACTAAATGATAAAAGTAAAATTAAAACTAAGTGATCCAGATCTGAGTTGGGGAGATTTTGATGTAAATTAATAAGAATGGAGAAATAATATCTAACTTTGATTTGGTCCTTGATGCAAAATGAGAATAAATGTAAATCAAATGAGATGTGATCCAATCTTCATCTAGCTACAAGCACAGATGCAAGAGAAAGGAATCTAACTCAAGGGTTAGAGTTAAACTTGTGGTTATGGTCTGCCCACTTCAATGGCCACAGACCATCCAATAGTCTTTAATCTGAACCCTTAATTCAGAATGAGAAACACCACTATAAATACTGTGAGAGATTAGGTTACAAACACAAATTCTCACAGGGATAATGAATTAAGGGAAATTGCTTAAAAAACAGTAAATCTAAAGGAGTTTAGTGCAATAAGGAGATCACAGGGAACCCTCAACACGAATCCAATTGAGAACGTACGGTTTACAGCAACCTTTTCAAATTCACCATTACAATTACAGAGCACAGCTTAAATAGCTCTCGGATTTGTAGTCTTGAATACAATTCTCTTTTGAATTACAGAAGTATCTCACAGCTCTCAATTACAAATAATAGCTAGGCTATTACAGGAGTTTCAGACAAGCTATCTGAATTGGAAATGAGGCAATAGAAATGAAACTCGAAATCTGGATGCCCAAATTGGGAAAATGGTTCATCTATTTATAATTTCCCCCAAGTCTAGCTCAGATGTGTATCAACCAATCAGAATTGGTTAGATTTGTATCAACCAATAGGAGTCGAGCACAAGGATCCAAATCTATTTTGGCCAATCATAACAGCTTGATTTGGTACAGCCAATC
The DNA here is from genome assembly GCA_021018995.1 of Chloranthus sessilifolius. Taxonomy (NCBI): domain Eukaryota; kingdom Viridiplantae; phylum Streptophyta; class Magnoliopsida; order Chloranthales; family Chloranthaceae; genus Chloranthus; species Chloranthus sessilifolius. The sequence continues at coordinate 145,655,862 of CM037584.1, read as the reverse complement.
AGATGACAGAAGCATCAATTCTGTTATGTAATTCAAAAATCTGTTAGAGCTTCTAGAAGTTCCCGCCAAGTGATTTCATCTTCAGGTGTTCACATGGGGTGGAATATGCCTTTGGTTCGTGCTCAGAATCTTCTGGAATATCCCTGGGTTTTTAACTGCATTGGGGCACATATAAAGATTACTGAATTACCCTTGCAGATTTTGGGGGTCTTCAGAATACCATTTCGCATAGTTTGGGGAACTTTTCGCAAGGTACTGTGACTTCTGAAGCTCTTTTCGCATAGTTCAAGTTCTTTTCAAAAAGTTCAGAAATCTTTTCGAAGAGTTCAGGTGCTCTTCGAAAACTAAGCCTGGAGCTTTGAGTTCTTTTCGCAAAGTTCAAGTTCTTTTCGAAAAGTTCAGATTCTTTTTGAAAAGTTCAGATTCTTTTTGAAAAGTTCAGATTCTTTTCGAAAAGTTCAGATTCTTTTCGAAAAGCAATCTGTAATGCATTCTTCTGTTCGAATAGCTCTACACCTCTTTCCAGGTTGAAACCAGGCCTTTGTCCTCTTTAGTCTAGGCATTTTGATAATTAGTGAGGTTGTCCCTTCCCCTTCTTCCTTCGGATCAACATGGATTATCATCTTTTTGGCACTCTTAGACTGCTTTCATGGTTAAGCTTACCTTTATTATTAGTTGTGAAACAAACACTTAAAACACTTATTTAGTTCTCTCAAAGGTCTATCAAGACCCAGGTTAAAGGGTGGGAAATGGTATTTTCTAGTTCTCAACACACCCCCAAACCTAAACTTTTCTAGTCCCTGAGCAAAGACAAAATTAAAAACAGAATGAAAAGTCACTTTTGTAGGGAACACAGTTGCATTTAGCATATGCAACAAGCCTTTTAAACCCCTAGGTGATCCCCAGTGGAGGAGTGAAGTCTCCTGAGGGTTTTCAGTGAAGGTACCCACAAACTTCTCCAATAAATCAGTTAATATCAATGCAGTTCTGTTAAAGCAGACTTTTATCCAATTAGGTTATTCACACCTGCATTAGTCAAGCTGTAAAAAGATCTTCAAGAAAACATTAGTTTAAAACTCAAATTCAACTGTAATTCCTTTTACCATTCACTCAGTTGGTGTCAAAAAGTTTTTATAAGAAAAATTAATGAAAAGCTTACCTTCTATTTGAAAATTCAGTTTTGATGTTACCCCAAATAATTTGATTTCAAACTCAACTCTCACCAGGGTTTTCACTCACCATGCAAATATGAGGGTTGTACTATTTCACACAGCTCAAGACCAATTACAGTCCTCAAATAGGACTGTAAGCAAGAGCATAGGCATTGCTTTTCAGTTCTAAATCTACTGCTCTTTTCTCCATAGATTAACAAATCCTTATCTCCATGTGACAGCTCAATCCATCATTGATCAGTAAGGACTTTGACTTGGGTGGTACTGTGGCTTATGAGTGAACTTTATCAAGAATAAAGAGGTGGAATGGAATTCAAAATTGAGAAGTCAGTCAAAGTAAGGAAGTGGTAGACACATCTTCTTTATTTCAGCACAATTTCATCTTCTTCTTTGAATTTTCAGAGCCAAAGTGGCCATCTTTTTATCTTTCTTTTTTCAAATTCCTAATGAAATGACTTTTTCTGACTTTTTTCCTTTTCAAAGCAACATTGACTGGAGTGCCACATTTCTTTTGTTGATACATCATTGCCTTCAATTATTTTTCTTCTTCTTTTACCAAACTGTTACCCAACTCTCCTTTCTTCAACTTCCTTTCCTTTACCTTCTGAATTTTCAGAGTGAGGGTTAGGCTCAATGAGGTTGATTAGGTTGGTTGATGAGGTTACAAAGAAATCTTGGATTTATAAAGCTCAACTGGTGTGTATCAAAGGCAGTTTCAAAAGGTGGGGCTTTTTGAAGTTCAAACTGTCCAAAAGGAGGCCTTAAATCATGTCTATAATATCATGATTGCTGGCAAGTTATTTTAATTTGAATATGTGTAACTTCTAGTGATAGTAAGCAGGTTCAAACAGTCCCTAGAGCAGAAAAAATTGCCAATTCATATCTCCAAAGAATAAATTTCAGGCCCAAGTCTCACTGGGTGTAGTTTTCTATCAAATTCCTGAGGTATATCATCACTGTTTTCTCTCTTTTTAGGTTTACTAAAACATCAATTTTATTTTGAAAATTTTCTGACATTCACTTCATGAAGGTATTGGAATTACTCTAAAAATCAGTTTTAAAATATTTTAACTTCCTCATTTTTCAAAACAACAGGTGTGAAATTACTTTATCTTCAAAAATTCTGCTGTGATCATAAGCTGCACTGATTTTAACTAAACTATTGGTAATTCTGCTACATCACCCCCAAACCTATGACGAGCAGTGTCCTCACTGGTCCGATGTGCATAAGCAAAGAAAAGAAAATAATCAAACAGAAATTATAATGACAGAGAAGAAAGAAAAGAAATGCACAGTAATTACCAATTAACAAAAGTTAATAGAAAACAGGAATTACATATTACAGATCCACAAAACAAACATGTCCAATGTATTCTAATAACTGTGGTCAAAATCAGTATCATATGTTGGTTCAATGGGATCAGAACTAGAATCACTGTTAGAGTCAGAACTTGAGTCAGTATTGGAGTTTGAACTCGATTTGGCCTTTTCCTGGATTGTGGCTTGCAGCTCGGTGTATTCCTCAGCTTTGATCTTTTTGGTGAGGCCAATATACTTTTTAAGTCTAGTAGTCCTCGATTTTTCCTTTTCAAGCTATGCTTGCAACATGGTAACCTTGTGCTGCTCACTCCTAACCATCTGAAAAGTTTGGCCCAGCAGGTCCTGCATCTTCTCTCTCTCAAATTTCATGAACAACTCCAATTTTCGAATCTGGTCTTCATAAGGGGTTCTAATGTAAGCTTGCAGATCAGCTAACCCCTTGAGAACATCGTGACAGATATAAGGGTTCTCTTCCATAGCCCTTTTGAGAGTGGCAAATCTGAGAATGGGAATGGAGTGGTAGGGGACCAACAGTATCCCAGCAGTGGGAGAAGAGGAGTCCAAAAGTATGACCTCAGGGTCAGTTTGAGTAGCTTGATCAGAGAAATTGAGGAAAGTTGAAGGGGAATCCAAAAGTACTACCTCAGGTTCTGTTTGGGTAACATTGTCAGCAGTGGTGAGGATGGGTGGATCTACAAATACTACCTCAGGGTCTGTTTGGGTAGCATGGTCAGCAACAGCAGGTACAGTGGCTAAGGTGGTTGTGTGGGATGTGGAGGCTAAGGTTTGGAGAAGGGAATTTGTCACAGACTGATTGTCTGTGTTGATCTGTAGTTGGGCTTGGATGGATTGGAGAAAGGTGAATATTTGGCTAATTGTGTCAGGTGTGGGTGTGGTATGCAAAGTAGGGGCTGGTAAAATTGATGTAGACGGCTGAAGGGCAATGGGTGAAATGGCTGTAAAGGGGGAAGTAGCCAAGTGGGTGAAATGAGGAGGATCAGGTATAGGTACAGATTCAAGCCCAATATTCTCCAAAATAGACCCCATCAATGATGAATAGGCCTCAGTAGTGAATATCTCAGGTTCAGGGGTATGAGTTACTTCAGGTGTATGAGTTGAATGAGCAGGTGAACCTGAGAAGCTTTGGAGAAGGGGAGTGCTTGGAGATTGTTCAACAAAATCTGGGGCCATATCTTGGTCATTGTTAGGAGAAATTGGTGGTGTGAGTATGGCTGGAGTGGATGGTGTAGAGGGAGAGTCTGCAATTGGGATTATGGTGGTTATGGGTGATGGGACAGCTGGAATGGATGAAAGAATAGGAGCTGGGCTAGGTGAAGTGGGTAAGATGATGAATTCTTCACCAATGGGTGCAGCTGAAAAGCTGGTCACCACAGGAGGGACAACTTGTTCAATATCAGCTGCAAGGGAAATAGGTGCAGCTAAAGAGCTGGTTACCACAGTGCAGTAAAAGCGATTCTTGGGCATGCAAGGGCTGGTTCATATGGCGTTCAATGGCATTCAACATGGTTTGGCTTGTGGTCCAAGCCCTCTTCCCAAATGTATGAGGGGAAATGATCTCGAATGGCTCTTGCTCATCAATATCAAATTTAGCTCCTGGCTGTGCCTAGTGACATAAAAACTCTCTCTCAAAATGGAGTCCATCAGCAAACAGTGGGGTTCTAAGTCTCTCCTCATGATGGACTGTCCACTTCCAACTATGCCTTTTGTTAGATGGGCCGCCATTTCTATAAAAGAAGTCGTCATGCACTAATGGACCTAAATGGTATCCCCAAAGCATTTCCAATGTCTTCATAAGTGACAGTTAAATCGCAATCATCAATGAAAATTACAAGAGTAGGGACATCAGCATCTTTCTCTGTCACTTTTACCAAGTTTTGGTACCATAATCTCAACATTCGTGGATAAATTTTCTCTAGAAGAGGGGTTAGGATATTGCTCAGAGAAGCATCCCTGATGTATTTCAAGGATAGATGACATTCAGGTTTGTTTAAGAAACAAGTTTCATCCACGATAAGCTCTGGGATCAGCTTCTGAGCTTCAATGAATGGGTTTGGCAGTACCAAATGTATAGGGAGAGGAGGAAGCTCAGGTTCAGGACTAGGGTCAACTACTGGGATGGATTCCTCATGTCTAACCTTCTTCCCCTTCTCAATTCTATCCTCTTTATCCATCGAAAGTTTTCTCTTGGCTGAGGTTTTGGCTTTTCCTTTTTTGGAGGGTTTGCTAGCTTTCTTAGCAGAGGATTGTGGGAACATTGCGGCCAATGATTTTTCAGTTTTCCCCATCTTAAAGTTTCGTTTGAATCTCACACAATGAATGCTGATATCAAATTGAACTTTGCAAAACACAAACAGAGGCAATGCACAAAAAAATACCGAAATCTAGGGTTTTGGTTGAACTCTTTGAACGCTTGATGAAATCCACCAGAATCAGAAGCAAAATGTCCCTCTCTTCAAGCTTAATTAGTGGAACAAATATGAAACAAATTGGATCTGAACTTTAAAAGCACATAGAGATGGAACGAAAATGGGTTTTCTGTGAAACAGGACACTCAGGGAAGGCTTTCGAATATGAAACCCCTACTTCGAAAGGGTTTAAATATGCTTAAAACGAGTTTCGCAAAGTATCTTTGAAGTTTTTGAAAAGTTCAAAACAGTCCTTTTTACAAAAGAGAATGGCATCAGTTCCATTCGAAAAGCACATGGCTTCAGAAACAACATTTTGAAAAGCAAATAGCTATCGATGTACTTCGTTCAGTTACGTATTGCTTAAATAAGCAGAAAACTATATTGAAAAGCAAATAATTCTTTACGATTTAATTCTGAGGCAGATCCTTTTCGAACAGAAAATTGAACTTTTCAAAATAAATTTTTTCTTTGCGAATTCATTTTTCACATATTATAAACTTCTCGAATTGAGGGTACACATGACTAAAAACAGAGAGAAGAAACTATGAAAAAAAAACTACAAAACAAACACAGGTAAAATACATATGATACAGTTGTTTATCATCAGATATGTGGAGGTTCTTGGTGATAGATGGTTAGCACAGGCTTCAGAGTATTTTCAATGCATGGTTTGAGCCTCTGACCATTTACTTTCAAGATTCTTTCATTACATAGGTCTAAAATTTCAATAGCCCCAGAAGGAGAAACATGAATGACAGTATATGGCCCTTCCCATCTGGATCTCAGCTTTCCAGGAAAAAACTTAAGTTTTGAGTTAAATAGCCATACCTTAGAGCCAGCTATGAACTCTCTTCTCAGCAGATTTTTGTCATAGAAAGCTTTAACTTTTTCTTTGTAAGATCTTGCATTGGTGTATGCATCCATTCTCAGCTCCTCCAACTCAGCAAGCTGCAGTTTCCTGTGATTACCAATAGTAGTAAGATCCATGTTCAAGGTTTTAATAGCCCAAAAGGCTTTATATTCTAACTCCACTGGTAAATGGCATGCTTTGCCATAGACCAATCTGAATGGGGACATGCCAATTGGGGTTTTATAGGCTGTCCTATATGCCCAATAGGCATCATTCAGCTTAAAGGACCAATCCTTTCTGTCCTTCTTCTCAGTCTTTTCCAGTATATGTTTGATTTCTCTATTGGAAATCTCCACTTGTCCACTGGTCTGTGGATGATATGGAGTAGCTACTCTATGAGTCACAGAGTACTTTTTCAATAAAGCTTCAAAATGCTTATTACAAAAATGGCTTCCCCCATCACTGATAATAGTTATGGGGGAACCAAACCTGGAAAAAATGTTGTCTTTTAAAAATTTCAAAACAACTCTATGATCATTGGTTTTAGTAGCTGTGGCTTCAACCCATTTGGACACATAATCCACAGCTCCTAAGATGAAATTACAACCATTTGAAGGAGTAAAAGGTCCCATAAAATCTATCCCCCAAATATCAAACAATTCAACTACCAAAATGGGCTGTAAAGGCATTGAGTTTCTCTTGGAAATCCTGCCCAATCTCTGGCAGTTCTGACAAGACTTATAGTGTTGCAGTGCATCTTTGAAAAGTGTAGGCCAATAAAATCCACATTGCAAAACCTTTGCAGCAGTTTTATTTCCACTAAAATGGCCTCCACAGGCCTGTTCATGACACATGGAAAGTATGTTATGAAAGTCTTCTTCAGGGACACATCTTCTAATTATTTGGTCTGCACAAATCTTGAACAGATAAGGATCCTCCCAAATAAAATGTTTGACCTTTGAGAAGAAAAGATCTTTATCCATTTTATTCCAGTGTTGAGGAGTTCTTCCAGTAGCCAAAAAGTTGACTATATTTGCAAACCAAGGGGTGTGTACACTGATAGCAAAAAGTTGCTCATCAGGGAAAGATTCATTGATAGGCAGCCTATCAATCTCAGCAGTTAGAATTCTAGACAGGTGGTCAGCCACCACATTTTCCACACCCTTTTTATCTTTAATCTGCAAATCAAATTCCTGTAATAGGAGGATCCACCTGATTAATCTTGGTTTGGTAACCTTCTTAGACAGAAGGTATTTCAAGGCTGAGTGGTCAGTGAACACCACTATTTGTGAACGCAAAACATATGACCTAAATTTCTCCAAAGCAAAAACAATTGCCAGCAGCTCCTTCTCAGTTATTGTGTAATTGAGCTGTGCATCAATCATTGATCTACTGGCATAAGCTATGACATGAGGCAGCTTATCCTTTCTCTGCCTAAGAACAGCTCCCAAAGCATAATCTGATGCATCACACATCAGCTCAAAAGGCAATGAATAGTCTGGAGACTGTAGTATTGGAGCTGAAATCAAACAATTTTTTAAGAATTCAAATGCCTTCAAGCATTCATTGTTAAAAACAAAAGGGACATATTGGCACAATAAATGATAAAGAGGCTTGGATAGTTTACTGAAGTCCTTAATGAACCTCCTGTAAAATCCAGCATGTCCCAGAAAACTTCTGATTTGTTTAACAGTTTTGGGAGGTGGCAAATGTGCAATTAATTCAATTTTTGCTCTATCCACCTCAATGCCCTTGTGGGAGACAACATGGCCAAGGACAATGCCTTGGGTGACCATGAAATGGCTATTCTCCCAGCTCAAAACTAGATTGGTTTCTTCACATTTCTGTAACACCAAGTTGAGATGATATAAACACTGGGCAAAACTGTCTCCATATATTGAAAAATCATCCATAAAAATCTCCATAAATTGGTCAATCATATCAGAGAAAATGGAGTACATGCATCTTTGAAAGGTAGCAGGAGCATTACAAAGACCAAAAGGCATTCTCCTATAGGCAAAAGTGCCTAAGGGGCAAGTGAATGTGGTCTTTTCCTGATCTTGTGGATACACAGGAATCTGGTTGTAACCAGAGTAACCATCAAGAAAACAATAATAAGCTTTTTCTGCTTATCTAAAATTTGATCAATGAATGGAAGAGGGAAATGGTCTTTTCTAGTCATTGTGTTTAGTTTTCTGTAATCAATACAGACCCTCCAACCAGTGGTTTGCCTAGTTGAAATGAGCTCACCAGAATCTGAGGTCACCACAGTGATCCCAGATTTCTTAGGTACCACCTGTGTAGGTGCCACCCAAGCTGAATCTGAGATGGGGTAAATGACCCCTGCATCCAACAACTTAACAACCTCCTTCATGACCACATCTTGCATATGAGGATTCAGCCTCCTCTGCATTTCCCTAGAAGGCTTTGCATCTTCTTCTAAATGAATTTTATGCATGCAAACAGCTGGACTGATTCCTCCCAAATCAGCAATAGTCCAGCCAATTGCCCTCTTATGCTGTTTCAATACAATCAACAACTCTTCCTCCTGCTCCTCAGTGAGGGAGGAAGAAATAATCACAGGCAATGTTTTATGGTCTCCTAAAAACACATATTTCAAATTTTCTGGCAACTATTTTAGCTCTACATCAGGTGGGCTAAGAAAAGAAGGTAACAAAGGTACCTTGGCTATTTGTGGAAGGGGAAGAATAAAAAGTTTCCATGAAGAGAACCTTGCTGATTGATCATGAGTTCCTTGCACAACATTTACTTCCTCAGACTTTGAGGTACAAAATGTTTCTTCCTCAGCATTTCTCCAAGCATCTTTAAAATTTGTGGTTAAATCTTCACACTGCAAAAACTATGGTAAAGTTTCTTCTACCAGTTCATCCAACAAATCAATAAGAAAACATTCCTCAGAATTGAATTGAGGTCGTGTAACTGCATTGTAGACATTTAACTTTACCTTCATATTTCCAAAAGACACATTCATAATACCAGATCTGCATTAAATGCAAGCATTGGCTGTAGCCAGGAATGGTCTCCCCAAAATGACAGGGATGGAAGTTTTGCTTTTTGTAGGTTCCATGTCCAATACCAGAAAATCAGCAGGGTAGAAAAACTTATCTACCCCTACCAACACATCCTTAATCACTCCAATTGGCTTTCTTTCAGATCTGTCTGCTAGTTGTAACACCACATGAGTGGGTTTTAACTCTCCCAAACCTAGTTTCTCATATACAGAATATGGAAGCAGGTTGACACTAGCACCCAAATCTAATAAAGCCTTTTCAATTGTATGTTCCCCAATAATGCAAGAGATTGTGGGGATTCCAGGATCTTGGAGTTTTTGAGGTGTGGTAATAGACAAAACCTGATTAACTCTTTCCACAGCAAAGACCTTCTTGGATAACTGTATCCTAGATTATCTTTTGTGAGTGTAAATATCTTTCAAAAATTTTGCATATGCTGGGACTTGTTTGATTGCATCAAGCAAAGGTAGATTTATCTTGACTTGCTTGAAAGTCTCCATCATTTCATCTATTTTTGTGTTCCCTTTATCAAAAGGGGATGCAGATTTCATGGCATGGGGAAATGGTAAATGAGGAACTAGTCCTTCATTTACAGCTTTAGAATCATTATCAGAATCTTTTTGATTTTTCTGTTTTTCATTTTTTTGATTTTTCTGAGGTACATCAGCACCCTCAATGCTAACATCATGCTACAACTGCTGCATACCTCTAGCAGTTTCCTCAATTTTTTCTTCTTCCTTTTCAGTACCCACAATGTTTATTTAGAATTCTTCCACTTCTCAAAGTAGTGACAGATTTTACTTCTTCATGTGAAACAGAAACCTCTCCAACCATGAGCTATCCTTTGGGATTGTTCAAAGGTTGGCTGGGTAACCTGCCTTTCTCTCTTTTGGCCAAAGTATTTGAAAGTTGACCCAATGTTTCTTCAATCTTCTTTATGCTCTGACTGTGAAAGTTTACAGTCTGAGTTAAAGACCCTAAATTCTGGAGTGAATTTAGAACTTGGTCTTCAAAAGAAGGGGATCTGGAAGGAGTTTGAACTGGAGCAAATTGCTGTACAGGTTGTTGTGGAATGGGTTGCTGAAAATTTGGCTTGGTATAAAAATTCTGCTGATAGGGCTGAGCAATTTTGAAAGGTACTTGGTTCTTTGGTTGCTGCTGCTGTTGTGATTGATAATTGCCCTGGCTCCACCTTAAATTGGGGTGCCCTCTCCATGCATATTCATTTGACTGCATCTGTCCAAATGATTGGGCAGCATGAGCTTGCTCCACCATTAAATCTGGGAACTGTGGTGCAGATGGACATTGATCAAGAGGATGAGTAGAGGACTGGCATATCAGACATGCCTCCTCTACTCTTGCAACCATTGGATTTTTAAGTGAGTCCATCAATCTATCAAACTTTGTGGTTAAATTATCCATCTTTCTTTCCAACTCATTCACCTCATAAATCTTTCCCTTGGTGGTTTGTTGATTGTTCAACCGAGCAGGATTCTCAATGTCTCTTGACAAAGATTCCTGTTGAGTTGAACTTTCACCAATCACTTCAAATAAATTCCAGACCTCCTCAACTGTTTTTTGCAAGTAGGTGCCTCCACAGGAAGCATCTACCATATTCTTGCCCTTTTGATCAATTCCTTGATAGAAGCTTTGAACAAGCTACCATCGGGGAATTTGATGATGAGGACATTGCCTTAAAAGTTCTTTAAACCTTTCCCATGCTTCATGGAAAGTTTCAGTTGAGTGTTGTGAAAAGGAAATAATATTTTGTCTTAACTGGCTGGTCTTAGACATAGGGAAGTATTTGGCTAAAAATTGACACTGCAAATTATTCCAAGAAGTGATACTATTTGGTGCCAACATAGACAGCCATGCTCTAGTTTTGTCCTTTAATGAAAAAGGAAAGAGCCTAAGCTTGGTTGCCTCTGGACCTAGTCCAGCTATGTTGAATGTGGTACAAAGAGACAGTAGGAAGGAAGCATCTGGATAGTTGATGATTTGATCTCATAATTTCCTTCAACAGTAGGAAATTGAATGCAAAATGAAGAATTATATGCACCAGGTGTAAAGTAATCCCTCAAAAGTCTAGGTTCTTCACGCATAGTAGTAGTCTCAATAAAATTCTGTGATGTTTGCCTAGTTCTTAGTAGCCTTTCAACTTCTAAATTCAGAGGGACAATCTCAGGATTGAGAGTCCTCCTACCAAACATACAACACAGAAACAAAGAATCAAATTATGCACAACAAACCTTCAGTATTCCTTTCAAAGTATGTTCCACGCTCAAAGTGTATATGAATAACTGCACAGATTTAAACAATAGAACAGTTAGCACTGATGCAATAATAAAATAAAAACTTAGGTCTACCAATTTTAAAATAAATTCCCCGGCAACGGCGCCAAAAACTTGTTGCTGCTCTAAGTGTGGATGATTTATTTGTATGTTGAAAGCATACTTGCAAATGATGAATGCTACTGAATTTGGAAAATTAAAACGAATAAGGAAATATCAGCACAGAGAGAAGTTAATTAGCCTACAAGATCAGGGCCAATTGTAGCAAGTTTTAAATGTAAGTAAGTAAAAGATCGTCCACAGGGAATTTATTTAAAATGTAAGATAAACCTCCAAATCTGAGCTACCAAATCTAGCCTCTAATCCTATCTATAGAGCAAATAAGATGGGAGGTTGAATTTGTCACATTAACTAAATGATAAAAGTAAAATTAAAACTAAGTGATCCAGATCTGAGTTGGGGAGATTTTGATGTAAATTAATAAGAATGGAGAAATAATATCTAACTTTGATTTGGTCCTTGATGCAAAATGAGAATAAATGTAAATCAAATGAGATGTGATCCAATCTTCATCTAGCTACAAGCACAGATGCAAGAGAAAGGAATCTAACTCAAGGGTTAGAGTTAAACTTGTGGTTATGGTCTGCCCACTTCAATGGCCACAGACCATCCAATAGTCTTTAATCTGAACCCTTAATTCAGAACGAGAAACACCACTACAAATGCTGTGAGAGATTAGGTTACAAACACAAATTCTCACAGGGATAATGAATTAAGGGAAATTGCTTAAAAAATCATAAATCTAAAGGAGTCTAGTGCAATAAGGAGATCACAGGGAATCCTCAACACGAATCCAATTGAGAACGTACGGTTCACAGCAACCTTTTCAAATTCACCATTACAATTACAGAGCACAACTTAAACAGCTCTCGGATTTGTAGTCTTGAATACAATTCTCTTTTGAATTACAGAAGTATCTCACAGCTCTCAATTACAAATAAAAGCTAGGCTATTACAGGAGTTTCAGACAAGCTATCTGAATTGGAAATGAGGTAATAGAAATGAAACTCGAAATCTGGATGCCCAAATTGGGCAAATGGTTCATCTATTTATAGTTTCCCCCAAGTCTAGCTCAGATGTGTATCAACCAATCAGAATTGGTTAGATCTATATCAACCAATAGGAGTCGAGCACAAGGATCCAGATCTATTTTGGCCAATCAGAACTGCTTGATTTGGTTCATCCAATCAGATGACAGAAGCATCAATTCTGTTATGTAATTTAAAAATCTATTAGAGCTTCTAGAAGTTCCCGCCAAGTGATTTCATCTTCAGGTGTTCACATGGGGTGGAATATGCCTTTGGTTCGTGCTCAGAATCTTCTGGAATGTCCCTAGGTTTTTAACTGCATTGGGGCATGTGCAAAGATTATTGAATTACGCTTGTAGATTCTAGGGGTCTTCAGAATACCATTTCGCATAGTTTGGAGAACTTTTCGCAAGGTACTGTGACTTTTGAAGCTCTTTTCGCACAGTTCAAGTTCTTTTCGAAAAGTTCAGAAATCCTTTCGAAGAGTTCAGGTGCTCTTCGAAAACTAAGCCTGGAGCTTTGAGTTCTTTTCGCAAAGTTTAAGTTCTTTTCGAAAAGTTTAGATTCTTTTCGAAAAGCAATCTGTAATGCATTCTTCTGTTCGAATAGCTCCACACCTCTTTCCAGGTTGAAACCAAGCCTTTGTCCTCTTTAGTCTAGGCATTTTGACAGTTAGTGAGGTTGTCCCTTCTCCTTCTTCTTTCGGATCAACATGGATTATCATCTTTTTGGCACTTTTAGACTGCTTTCATGGTTAAGCCTGCCTTTATTGTTAGCTGTGAAACAAACACTTAAAACACTTATTTAGTTCTCTCAAAGGTCTATCAAGACCCAGGTTAAAGGGTGGAAAATGGTATTTTCTAGTTCTCAACACAAGGGTTCTTATGCCCCTTTGTGTGGTAATCTGATATGTATAAAAGTATGTACAGGATGGAATCAACGACCCAACTCATGCTTTAGGGCATGGATCTTTGCACGTAAAGCATCCTCCCGTACATCCCGCTCTGTCATCAAGCGGCCATGAAGACTCCTATACCGTTTCTAGGAAGCATGAGTAGCACCAAGAGCGTCAATCAAGGCTCCTTCTAGATGAAGGACCTCACACTCAGCTACATCAGCTTTGGCTTCTGCCACCTCTGCTCTAATCATTTGTTTCTCTAAATGCTCATGCAAGATTCACTTCTTGTCCATCAGTAGCTCAATACGGGTTCGAAGCATCGACTCCTTCCTCGACCAAGGCCCCCCTACATCACTGCTCTCTGCCTAATCCAAGTGACAAGTAGAAGACATCTCAAATCGTAGCCAAGCCTCATACTCCGGGGAGGACAAAACCAAATTCCCGTGCCCTAGATCGCACATGAGCATCGACTGACGTATTTCCCAGTGGGCAGCTATCCTATCCATATCCCCAGAGGACCCCCGAGATGAAATTAAGTCACACAGGGGTGGCTTTGTCAAACAAGGCACCTGCTGAGAGCAACCAAACTGGCACAGCACCCGAAATGGGAAATAGTATGTGCTGCTGGTCAAACTAAGGAAAGTCTTGTCTAACCAAGGAAGCCTCCACACCAACTCGGCTTCAGCCAGCCAAAGCTTCAGCCTTTGTATATCCCCTTGCGATAGTATGGGGCATCTACCCAAAAAGCAGCGGGCCACCTCACCACGAGCAAGATAGAAGCGAGGTACGGGTCCCAAAATGGCAAGGTGCTCCCTTAGCCAAACCTGGAATAAAAGCAGACATCCCCTTAGGCACTCCACTTTGCGCAATGTAAAAGCGTCAAGGCAGCGATAGAGCTCTGCCAAAATCATATGCATCATGGATTGCCCCCCCCTCTAATTCTGCCAAGACATCGCAAAGGGCAACCGAGAAATCCCAGTGTAGAAAAGGACCTCAGAGATGAGACAGAGAGCAAAAGCCTTCACGTTATGAACATTTCTAATCAGCAATTTCCGCAGGCTCTCGTCACCAAAAAGTTATCTCAAGAATTTCATCGAACACATAGTGGGCCCACCAATGAGACTTCTCTCATAATCAACCTTTCTCAAACCCAAAGTTGTGTGAACGGCTTTAACATAACCCGACTTCAGCATTACTCTAGCAAGGCCCCTATGCAGCTTCAAACTGGACAGGCTGGAGAGTTCCTCAAGTGTAGGATTCAGCTCACGGTTCCTGAAATGGAAGACATGGTTGCCCACTTGTTGGTGCACGCTTTTTCTGGGTTCCTCTCAGTTCTCATTGAATCAGTGGCTTCCAATTCTGTCCTAGTGGACTCCTAGCAATGCGACATTTAGAATGTTAAAAATAAAGGAGTTTCTAGGAAGGTTCCTAGTTTTATTGCGATTGCCAGCTGCAGATATTTATTGATGCTGCAACACGTCAATGATAACGCTTACGAGCGGGTATGGGTTGCTTCTATACTGAATCGCCCGCCTGTGAATGTCAGCAGCAATGTCTTTTCCTTAATTTAGATAGTTTAATTTCCTTTAATTTCCCTTTTTATTTATAATTCCGGTAAGTTTAGACTTCCCTAGTTCTATTGTACGTTTAGTTATGAATTTGTCAGAGTGAGTAGATCTATGCGAATATTATAATTCTATCAGGAGTCTGATTAATTTAGCTTCCTAATCTTATTAGAGTTCTAATTAATTTAGTATCCTAATACTACTAAGAGTCCGATTAATTGTGGTCTCCTAATCCCATTAGAAGTTTGATTATGCTCAAGTTTCCCAATTATACTAGGAATGCACATGTAATAGTTCTGATGAAACTCTAATTAATTCAAGCAAGCTAATTGTACTGGAATTCTAATTAAATCAAGCATAATAATTCTATTGAAATTCCAATTAAAGAAATTATAACAGTCTTGTCAGAATTCTAATTGGGATAAAAGACTAATTTTACTAAAACTCTAATTTAAGGAAAGGAATTAATTTTATTAAAATCTAATTAAAACAAATAAACTGTTTTTTATTAAAAATCTAATTAAAATAAATAAACTAATTGTATTAAAGTTCTAATTAAAGCAAGGAATTAACTATACTAAAATCTAATTAAACCCATGAAACTAATCATACCAAATTCTAGTTAAAGCAAGGAATTAACCAATTAATATTTTGTTTGAAGAGATTAATCAATCATACTAAAATCTAATGCACTTAATTAATTAAATATACTGAAATAAAATAAACCTACCAATTAATTATACTAAAAGGATAAAACAAAAGCAATTAATTAATTCTAAAATTCCTTAAAAAAGGGGGTTTGGGCCTACTATGCTAAGGAGGATTGGCCTCGTTCCCAAGTACCCTCCGTAAGCTCCCTTGGGCAAATCGGATGGCTAAGATTAAAAATAAATTAGGTTTTAGACCGTGAAATAATATTTTTAGGCTTTTCAGAGTTGATTTCGGAATAATAATTATGAATTAAATTGTAAACTAGGATTATAAAAACTAGAATTAATATTTAAGATTTTTTGGGTTATTAAACTAAGAAATTGAAATTAAAACTAAATTTTTAGGACTGAATTTGGGTCCGAAATCAGAAAATTAGGCCGTATGATTAAGGACTGGTTCTGAATCGAAGGATTAGAACCATAAATTAATGATAGGACTGTAAATCGAGATCTTAGAATAGAATTAGAGCCTAGTGTCTGTGTATCGGACCGTCAAATTAAGGACTGGTTCTAGAAATAGAGAACTAGAATCAGATATAGAGAATTACAGTCCGAAAAGGGTGCTACGGTCTAAGACTAAAGATTAAAATCTATGATTAAAACTAATAGAAATCCTAAATCTATAGGCTAGAAATTATGGTCGAAACTAAAAATTAAATTATTACCTAAGGGTCAGGACTGCAGAGAGAAATCTCGAAGATTAGAAGCTTGAATCTCGAAACCATGATTAGGGTGCTCTATCGGTTTGTCCTCGAAGTTCTCTGGTTTCAAAATCCCTAAAAAATCCGCTCTCTTAAAAAATTGCCAGCCTCTTAGGCGAATTAGGAATTTTTTTTTTATAGGTTTTTTTTCAATTACGCGCCATTTGCCAGGCGTTTAACTGAATTACTCGCTAGTTTCTTGGTGCTTAATCGCTTTGAGTCGGTCACCGACTCAGTGAGTGACCGATTGACTTACTCAGCGAATTTCCTAGTCCTAATATCATTAGGGTTAATTGCACGCTTGGTAGTACGTGCACAATCTGATTAAGCGATCCTTCAAAAGCGCTCAATCAAGGAAACTTAGGGGTCAAGGACAATGAGGCTCGGTCGGGCGTAGGCCAATTATTCGCTGGTGTTGTAGCACTCAATCCGATCACGCGTCTTGTTTCAGGCACATGACCGAGTCTTGAGTTGGTCTAGGATAGGAAGTTTGGTCTGAAAGGGGGACTGATTGCGGGCTTGTGGTGTGGCATGCAATCAAATTACGTGCGAGGTTTCAGGCGCTTAATTCGGGGTTATCCGAGTCTTGTCTATAGTCTGAAATGTAAGATTATTGTTTCAGTCTGCAGTTCGACTATATACTATTATTTCAGTATGTAGTCTTCCTACTTCAGTATCTGAGCCACAAAGCTATTGTTTCAACCTTTGTTCAGCCATGTACTATTGTTTCAGTGCATGGTTCCCATATCAGGGTTAAAAAGGTCAAAGGTTGATCAAACAAAGAGTATATTCTGAGAAGGCAAAATGGGGGTGTCTACAGATGCCCCTCTTCGGCCCACTCTTGCGAAGTAAGAATGCGTCGAAGAAGTAGACACCCCTAATTCGAGGTGTCTTCTCATTTCTCTTAGGAATTCATAAATGTGAATTGGTGATGCTGACATGACATGCTGGGCTTTCTTACCTATCAATGCAAACTAAAATAGATCATTTGGAGGGTAAATGGTAGCTGTCGAAGGGCACATTCTAGGTCTGGGGTGCATGGCGCATCCCGTCGCATAACGCTTGCTAACAGAGGGATTTTACGCAATTGAGGTACCGAGGCATCAATCAAAGATCCAAAACAAGGTCTAGGGACCGATAATAAAAAATGAAGTATCATGCAATATCGAAGGCTTTTGCAAATCATGTCAGACCGGGCGCATCATTGCTCACACCAATGCGTATCAGGCATTCTTTTTCCAATAAGTGTTTGTAAGTTCTTAGATTAAATATACTCAATGTTTGGCTTCCCAGGGGAATGGCTAGTTTGTGTTGGTAATTGAAGTGGGGTCTTATGAGGTGTGCTTAATTGAATTCTGCGTAGTGGCACGTGTGCTTGATTCATTTGGAGTCAGCCTCTAAGTTGGAAATTCTAGTGCTAATGCATCTAAACAAATGATTCTGCATAGTGGAGTATGCGCTCGATTCAATTCTGCGTAGTGGAATATGCACTTGATTGCGAGTTTAGGGGTTGGTCTGTAAGTTAGGAGTTCTGAGTTGGGTATTCTACATTGGGTATTCTAGTCCTAATGTGTCTGAACAAATAATTCTGCGTAGTGGCGTATGCGCTTGATCCAATTCCGCGCAGTGGGATATGCACTTGATTGCGAGTTCAGGCGGTCTTAGGAGTTGCAGGTCAGGTTCAAGTGTAATTTATTGTGCGTGGGTGATGGGGCGCTTAATCAATTTTTTTTTTTAGTATTCAAAGAAAGGTGAGTTGGGTTCATTTATCTTGTTGCTTTGTTCTTTTTTCTTCCTTTCCCTTTTTTTTTGCTTTTTTTTTTTAATTTTATTTTGTGAAGTAAAGGTTTTTTATTTTTTATTATTTTGTGAAATAAAGGGAGGTTTTGAAAATTTAAAATTATAGGGGTTTTACTTAAGATCAATTCAGTGGTAAAATGGTAGAAAATGTGGCTTCCGAGACGTCGCTGAGCAGATCCATCGGTATGAGATTTGTGGACCCGACTGTTATTGTGGTTGTCAAGATGACACTTGGCAAGCCGGATACTCTGTCTAACCATCTCGGCGAGTACTGATGATTGTCTCTTATGGGAGGACTATAGTGATTCGCGAGTCGAGAGAGAAGGGTTTTGAAAACATTTGACCTAATCATACCTAACTATATCTTTGCAATATTGAGTAATTGAAAAAGTGGGTAATACTTACCTGGGGGTGATACTTACCTGAATTGTGCATAGTTTGTACGGTTTGGTGGCGCTATAGTGTCGTGATGGGATTTTGTGGCTATTTCTTCTCTCTGGATCTATTGTGGCAGGGCTTGGTGGTTGTGATGTGATGTCTTGAGAGAACTGATGTCGCGATGGGACTTGGGGGTTCTCCCTTTCTTTGGCTGCGTGTTGGTTTTTTTTCTTTGGTAGATCTTGGGTTATAAAAGAGATCACGTTATGGTTGTGTCGTGATTGGCTTCTTCTTTGGGCAGTTTGCTTTTAGCTTTTCACAATGAATTATAATGGTAAGGTTAATTTATTGTAATGGGACTGGTTTTAAGTGGTGAAAAATGCCACTTTTCACCCTATAACCTGACCGTTGATAGACCTATGAGCACACTAATAAGCTTTTGTCTCTAAGTGCATTTTGTAGACAGCGGTAAAAGAAGATACTAATGCAGAAAAGCACTCAAGAATGCCCAAAAGGAGCTATCTCTCAGCACAGTGACAAACCTAGCAACAGCACACCAGAGGGTAGCATATCACTGGACCCTTGGAGTGCATGGCTACAGTAGGGGTAAAGCAAACGAAGTGAAAATAGGCTGAAAACATCCTATCGATTGGTCACCTGAAGACTTCAATAGGAGCTGAAGGCAAAGAAAGGAAGAATTTGTGCAGTTGAAGAGGTCTTCGATAGGATCTGAAGGCAAAAGAAGGGTGAATTCGTGTGGATTAAGGAGTTCGATAGGATTTTAGAACCTATCAAGCAGCTGAAAGGAAAGAAGAAATTATCTTATCGAAAACCTGCCTGAAGTGTCAAAGGAACCTATCGAATGGTCTCTTGAACCTATCGAGATGAAAATGCTGGAACATAACCTATCGAAGGGTGATTGAGCCTTTTGATAAGACTGAAAGCAAACCTATCGAAATGGCAAAATGCAGAGCGGAACCTGTCGAAATGGTTTTCCAACCTGTCGAAGAGTTTCTCCAACCTGTCGAATACTCTAAACCAAGGACTGAGAAGGCTGGAACTCTAAGCGAAGATTCATCCTATCGAAACCTATCGAACGGATCTGAGAACCTAGCGAAAGGACCAAAATGCTCGATTCCAACCTGTCGAAAGCTTCCTGAATCTGTCAAAATCGTGTATAAAACTTCCCCAAAATTTAGCTGTGCACATGTTGTACTTCAGTGACCCACTGCACGCAATCTGAGGAAGCCCTAACTGACCCACGTGCTTTAACAGAACTCTAACAACCTCTGATGACCTTCTAGAAGGGATTTTTGGCAGGAAAAATAGAGGAGAAAGCTATATATAGAGATCCCTAACAATTGCCATTGGGGGGGATCGAGATTTGAGCTAAAATTATGGAGATTAGAGCTTGCAGAGAAATTCCATTTCCCTCCTTTAGCCCAACCATGGTTGGCTAAGTCCCTTGGAGTAGCGAGGAGCAAAGTTAGATCTATAATTGGGTAAGGTTAAGAGTACTACTGTAGGTTCCTAGCTGCACGGACTACAGATCTGAGAGTACTTCCATTGTAGAGTGACCTTGTTTGTAATGATAATGTTGTGTTTAATGCTTTAATTAGATTTAAATTTCCTTTGGTTCCATTTGGTGATCGATCGGATTTGTGTAGAGGAGTTGTAGATCAGCTCACCCACTTAACTGGTAGACCTCTTGGATACCATCTGATCTCCCTGGATTTGATGCTCCTGTGATTCCCTAAGTCCGTGACTTAGGAATTGCAGCATTTGTAGTGGCTTTATTTGTTCTAATTGAGGCCCTGGCTTTGTAGGAGATCCCTAGGATGGTCTATGACCATTAAAGTGGATAGATCATAACCTTAAGATAAATCTAAGCTCAGGCCTCAATCGAATTCATCTGCTGCAATCCATGGATTCAATAAAGTTTATAGGATGGTCTGTGACCACTAAAGTGGACAGATCATAGCCTTAAGTCCAAGTGGATCCTGTGATTTGAAGTGGAATTTATACCTTGTAGTTGTGCTTATAGCTAGCGAGGGAATTGTGTGCTCTGAACCTCTGTAGCATGATTAATTGAATCTGATTTCAGTGAAAACCAACCTCCAAGCTACTCTTCTCCATTTTTTGCTTTTTACTCTCTTCCCCTACAAGATCTAAGCTCCTAAACTCGATCTAATTTAGCTTATGTTTAATTGTAGCTTAGTTTAAGTGACAATCCATTCAAAACCTCTCTCCTATCTTTTAGCTAAATTAGTAATAGTTAGGGTGCCAGATCTGACACAGATCTGGAGATTTGTCATATTTCTAAACAACCTCCCTGTGGACATTCCCTTACTCACCATTCTTTTAAAGCTTGTACAACAGATCCTGAATACTTGTAGGTCTGTATGAGTGTGCCTGCCTAGTTTTATTGATGATTTTAGACCTCATTTGAGGGAAGGCAAACACACCAACAAGTTTTTGGCGCCGCTGCCGAGGACGCATGTTTAAAAATTGATAGATCTAAGTTTTGATCATAAATCTGTAGTTTTTGTTTGATTTTTTTTTACTAACTGCATTTGTAAGTTGTGTTATTTTTCAGTAGTTTGTGTGCAATTCATCAGATCAAAGGCTACCAGTGAGAGGAGAATTGTGTTGGAGACTGCTCTGTAGTTTGCATCCCTCTACTCCCATGTTATTTTTCAGATCTGTTGATAATTTTTGTTAGAATAGTTAGAAAATTTGGTTGATTCTATTTTTTGTGTGTTTGGATCTGTTCTGCATTCTAAATCTGAGTGTTGTATGTTTGATAGGAGAACTTTGCAACCTCAGATTATCCCACTAAATCTAGATGTTGAAAGACTTCTCAGATCCAGACCAACTACATGCACCTCTGTTGCATTTGATTCTGTAGAAATGGGTGAGCAACAGCAACCGAGAACCCTTAAGGAGTTTAATGCACCAGGGGTTTACAATTCCCCCTTCTACATTCAATTCCTAGCTGCTCAGGGAAACTATGAGATAAAATCGTCCATCATTCAAATGCTGCCCTCATTTCATGGCCTAACCAAAGAAGACCCATATAAGCACATTGATGAATTCTTAGGACTGTGTACTACATTTAATATCACAGGTTTGGGGGAGGAGGCCACCAGGATGAGACTCTTTCCTTTTTCATTAAAGGACAGAGCCAGGACCTGGTTGTCTTTGCTTCCACCTAATAGTATTCAGTCCTGGAGTGATGTCCAATGTCAGTTTCTAGCCAAATTCTTTCCTATGTCAAAGACCAGCCAGTTGAGGAAGGGTATCATCTCTTTTACCCAAGATCCAATTGAAGACTTTCATCAATCCTGGGAGAGATTTAAGGAACTCCTCAAGAAATTCCCCCTCCATCAAATCCCTGAATGGCAATTGGTTTAAAGTGTTTATCAGGGAATTGATGCTAAAAGCAGAGATATGATAGATGCCTCTTGTGTGACACCTATCTCCATAAAACTGCTGAGGAGGCATGGGAGCTTTTTGATATCATTAGTGAGAACTCTATGCAAAGGAAAACCTTAGCAAGAGATTTAGAGCCTCCTAGATTTATGAAGGAGAACACCTCAAGGGGAAAGATATATGAAGTGAGTGTGCCAAGTGAGTTGGAAAGGAAAGTGGACAGCTTAACTATGAAATTTGATAGGCTGATGGGAGTGATGCAGTCACCTGTGGCTGCTAGAGTGGAGGAGGCATGTGCCATATGCTAGTCCCCTTCTCATCCCTTGGAAGAATGCCCATCTGCTGACCAATTTCCTGATTTTATAACAGAGCATGTGGCTGTAGCTCAGTCTTATGGGCAGCAGCTTGCTGCTGGGTATCAATGGAGGAACCACCCTAATCTGAGGTGGAGACAAGATGGATACCCCAGCCAAGAAGAGCAGCCCTGTGCCTTACAGAATGCTCGAAGGTTATGCCCCAAGACCTCAGTATCAGCAACCCATTGCCCAACCTGTAGCTCCTCCTGTGCAGCAATCTTTACCCCCTCCAGCGGTGAGAGCACCATCCTTTGTGGAACAAGTTCTATCTTCATTACAGAGCTTGAACACCTTAACCCAAACTGTGCACTCTCACTACCAGAGCATTAAAAAGATAGAGGACCAACTTGGTCAGCTATCTGATGCTCTGACTAGGAGAGAGGGAGAAAGGTTGCCTAGCCAACCACAGGACAATCCACAAAGGCAGTTTGTAGTGGGTGGAGTTTCCTCCACTTATGAGGAAGCTAAAGCTGTTGCAACTTTGAGAAGTGGTAAGTTAGTGGACAACCAAGTGGGCTGTGAGCCTGTGAGGAACTTGGATGAAGAAAATGAAGTAATTTCTACTAGCACACAATAAAGACCACCAATGGTGGACTTGAAGGAACAATTAGCTGTGAATAAAGAGGATAATGAGGGTCCTCAAGAAAAGAAAAAACTCAAAAAGAAAGAGGCCCCATTGGCTAAGGCTGCAAGTGAGGGAGCAATCCCACACTTGCCATTTCCTAAGGCACTACAAGCACCTTCCCCTTTTGATAAAGGGCAAGGAAAAATTGAGGAAATCATGGAGACTTTCAAGCAAGTAAAGATCAATTTGCCTTTACTTGATGCCATCAAATAAGTCCCAGCCTATGCCAAGTTTTTAAAAGAACTATGCACCCATAAAAGACAATCCAGGATACACCTATCCAAGAAAGTTTTTTTAGCAGAGAAAATGAAACAAATTTTGTCAATTGCAACCCCAACCAAATTCGAAGACCCTGGAACCCCCACAATCCCCTGCCTCATTGGGGATCACATCATTGACAAAGCCTTATTAGATCTGAGAGCCAGTGTGAATTTGCTTCCATATTCAGTATATGAGAACCTGAGCTTAGGCAAATTGAAGCCCACACATGTGGTCCTCCAGCTGGCTGACAGATCCGAAAGGAAACCAGTGGGGATAATTGAGGATGTTTTGGTTGGAGTTGACAAATTCTTTTATCCTGCTGACTTTTTGGTATTGGACATAAAACCAAGCAAATGTGCTTCTTTCATACTTGTGATTCTAGGCAGGCCCTTTTTGGCCACAGCCAATGCCCACATAAAATGCAGGTATGGGATTATGGAAGTGTCATTTAGAAACATGAAGGTTAAGCTGAATGTGTATAACACTGGCTATCAACCCTCTCCTGAAGAGGCTTGTTTTTCCATTAATACCCAAAAGAAAATGATGCATGATAATCCACATTGGCTGGTGCAGGACAAGGCTTGGCTCGCAGCTGGAAGATTGCACCCAAGGAATGGACACTGGCTGAGGAAAAGATCTATGAAAAGTGCCAAGTTTGATGAGCCTGAGGAGACCATGGACCTTCCAAACCCTCCAGATTAACCCCTGCAGTCAGTATGTATCATATGTACCATACTCTATTTTTGTTTGTAGGTGTTTACTTAGTTATTATTTGATTCTTTTTATTTCTTTACAATAATTAAAAGAAAACAACAAAATTGCCATGCTCAATATTAGACCGTCATTCTCAGCTGTCCTGAGGTAATGGGAGCTGTTCATAAGTGAATCTAATCATGGGGCACCACATCAACAAAGCCTATTGAGAACTAAGACTGCGAATGCCCAGAAATATAGCTTTATTTGATTTTTAGAAGTCTTCGACAGGTCAAGCTCACCTTTCGATAGGTCACTTAGTGATTTCGATAGGATGTTAGATGGTTTCGATAGGTAAACTAACTTTTCAATAGGAAAAACGGAGATTTCAATAGGTTCTAGATACCAATCGGGAACCTATCGAAATGAAGATTCAGCTGCCGTTTAAACTGATCGAAAGGATGGTTCCACCTATCGAGATCCAATCGAATCATCCCCTTTCAAAGTTTTGTCTGCTATGTTTTCGACAGGACGCACGAACCTATCGAAACCATCCAGTTCATCCTATCGGAATCGTATTTCACCTTTTATATACCCGTCGATAGGTCATTTATGCCTTATTCCATACCTTCTGTAAACCCTAGCTCTTGTTCCTCTCTCTTTCGCCTCCCTCTTTCTTCACTAAATCCTCATAGAACCTCCAGCTATTCAGTCTGCCTTTTTGTCGGTACATTCAGCTTGCACATAGGAGCATTTTGCCCCTAATTCTGAAAAAATTAAAGCTGTGCAGTGCGATTTCTGTTAAACCCTAGGTATTTTGATGTCAGTTGCCTTCCCACAATCAATCTGTCGCTCCTCTAATTTTTAAACTTCAAACTCTGCTTCAAGCTGGTGAGTGCTAAATTTCTGAAGAGTAAAATAGATGAGCCGGAGGAAACCCTCGTGAACATACGCCGGAGAACAACTGCTTCCACCCCCAAATCCTCTAAAAAGTCGAAGCCAGGTGACAAACCACCTGTCAAGAGGAAGCTCATTGAAATGTCATCCAAAAAAACCCCTAAAGCTAAGAAAGCCAAAGCTGTTGAGATTCAGGAACCTAGAGTAGAAGAAACCTTAGCGAGAGCTGCCCCTCTAGTAGAACTGCCTACGGGGTTAACTACCCCTAATGAGTTTGTAGAAAAATTGAGTCTTGTTCCTGAGACGGATCTTGATCTGGCATATTTTGCTAACATTGGGGAGTGCCAGGGGACATTAGAATATTTGAAAAAAGAAGGTCTGCTACCCCTGCTTTCACCCTTGAAAGAAAATGTCTATCCCAGATTAGTGAAATTGTGGTATCAGAACCTGACAAAGAAGGTGGTACCTGGAGCTGAGGATACACTACAAATCTCGATTGATGATTGGCAGCTGACTGTCGATTGCAGAGATATTGGGATGGCTTTGGGAGTCTCATATCAATTTGACTCCACCAGAGCTGAGGGAACACCTATAGGGGCCACATTTCGTGAAATGGCTAAACAGCTTACTAATGGAATAGTGGGCTCTGGTGAATCCTTGATGAGAAGAGACCTCCATCCTACCCTCCAACTCATTGACACCATTATGAGGAAAAATGTCTATGTCTCTGTCCATTTGCAAGAGAGAAGGACCCCTTTAGTGGATGCACTATACTTTTGTTCAAAGGGGCAATTTGTGAATGCACCTAAGCTGATTTTTGAGATAATGGTGGACATCAATGACAAGGTGCGAAAGAGGCAAGCTTTTGCTAAAGGAGGTGGCCTGCCTTTTGTAGACTCATCACATGTCTGCTCAGGACTGGAAAATATGTGATTAAGCAATCTGAACCAATGGAGAAGCTGACCTTTAAATTGTATGGTAAGCGAGAATGGTCAACTAGCCTCACATTGATTAAGAAAGGCCAACAAGTTGGAAGGGAGGTGGCTGAGAAGATAACTACTTCCGTGGCAGAAGAGACTCCTGTAGAGATACCCTTAGCCACCCCCCCACCACCATACCTGTCCCATTACCCACACCTCCACCCACTTTGCCTTTTCCATTTGTATCAGTCCCTCTTCAACCAGACCTCCCCCCATCCACCTCTGAACCTGTTTTACCTCCACCCACCTCCCAGGTCCTCCACCCTGACAGCTTGGAACCTCCCACATTATCTGAGCTTACCCCTACCATCCCTTCTCCACCCAGTACCCAACCCATTTCTAATTCTCCTCCATCTCCAACCCCTCTGTATCCACAGGGTGTGGTCCTGTTCACCACTACTGGGTTCACGACCCTCATGACCTCAATTGTGGAAGATGTCGTTCATGAGTACACTCCACTTCCTGACTCCCCACACCCCACTCCTCATTTTAACCATGCACCATCTTCTCCCTTCCAACATGTCCAAGCACAAGCCCCTTCTACCCCCACCAGGCCTGACACGCTCACTCAAATCCTTTCCAACCTCCAATCCATTCAGTCCCAATTAACCATCAACACCGACACCCAGACCCTCATGAGCTCATGTCTCCAATCAATTCAATCCGCCCTTATCCCACCCTCTTCCGGTCCTCAACCTCCTCACTTATCCCCTCCTGTTTCACCCATACCTACTCCACACCTGATGACTGAGGAAGTAGCCTCAGCTCTCCCCCATACTTTCCTCCCCACAGGCCACGTTACCCTCCTCCCCAGCTGCTGACTCCCCCCTACCCTTCACCACCCCCCCACCTATTTTCCAGGATGCCTCCACCCAAACTGATTCATGGGAGGATTTGGTTCTTTCCACCCCCTCTTCTTCATTCACTACACCCTTGTCCTTGCCCTTGCCCATTGTCCTTAGACAATCCATGTACATACCCCCTTACCTCACCCTCCTGTGTGCAATGAGGGACAACCCTTACATCGACTGGGATGTCTTGAGAGGTATGGCTGCACTTCGAGCTTCCATTGAGGCCCCTTATGAGGAGAGGATTGCCAACATCGAATTGGAACACCGAATTCAACTCCGCAATATCTCTCAAGGGTGGTCTGAAATCCTGACTCGTTATGAGTCAGCAAAGTAAGTGGCAGCTACTGAGAGTCTCATTGCCAAATATGAGAAGAAGAATTCTGAGCTTCTCAAGAAAAAATTAGCCAATGCTCAGGAGATCCTCAAGGCTACCAAAGAACTATCTGATGCCAACCTGCTCTATGCTGCCAAACAGATTGACATATTAGAGAAAAAGGTTACTTCCCATACCTCTCAGCCATTCCAACCCACCCCTCTCGCCACCGCACCTCCTCCTGCACCTCCTGCCTCGCAATCCTGCCCCCCCTACAACTCAACCTCCTCCCACCCCACTGGATGTGCACCTACTCCCGCCCAGAACCCCCACTCAACTTGCCCCTCACAAATCCAAAAGGGCTCCCCCCAAGAAGAAAGCCCCTGCCAAAAGATCTGCCCCCTCTGCTGCCCCTGCCAAGAGAGGAAAGAGGCCAGTTGCCCAGTCTAAAAAAACCTCTCCCACCCAGCCCCCTACCCAACCTGTTGCCCCTTACACCTTAATGACAAAGGAAGAATGAAGGAAGACTGCTACAGCTCTTGGATTGAACCCGACTGCCCTTTTTCCTTCCGATTCTGGTGTAGCTATCGACCCCAAAGGAAAACAACCTGTTGCCCAGTCTGAGGAGGCAACAAAGAGACAACAACCGAGGGCTAAATCTAAAGGCAAAGCTCCTTTATCCAAGGATGAGCTGAAAAACTTGGCTGACCTCTACGATTGGCCAGATGACACCTGCAAATAGCTATGGCAACTTATTGTTTTAGTTTCTTCCTCATTTTCTCATGTATATATTTGGCATTATAATACATTTTGTCTTCATGTAGTTTTCTGTATCTCTTTTCCTCCCTACCTCTCCCCTACTTTCATGCTGTAAACAGTGAGGACACTGTTTAGGTTAGGTTTGGGGGTATGGCATGTATGCATGCCAATAAATTAGTTACTTTTAATACAGTTAGGCTAAAATGAAGTGTTTGGAATTAATTAGAGTAAATTCGCACTGGAATTTTTGTAAAAAGAGGATATTAAGAAAACAACTTTTTAAAACTGAAACGAGCTGTAGTTTTAACATTTTTCATGAGGCAAATGTCAACAATTTGTGAAAAATAATTTCTGATGTGCGGTAAACCTGAAATGAGAGAAAATTGTGAAGACACAACCCCTAAAAATGAGATGGAAGGCCATACCCAGTGAGATTTGGGCCTGAAAAAGTTTCCTTGAAGACTGCCTTGGCAATTTTTCTGCTCTTTGGACTGAACGGATCTAGTTCTAATCACTAGAAGTTTGGCAATTCTAAATTGAAACAGCTTGACAGCACTCATGACATTGAGGACATGAAGTAAGGCCATCCCTTGGTCAGTTTGAGCTTAAAATGCCCCACCATTGAACTGCCCTTGATACACACCACTTGAGCCTTAAAAGTCTCAATTTTCTTTGATGAAAACCAAAAATTCAAAATCCAAAACCTTTTAACCTATTTCATTTCACCCTCAATCTGAGAAATCAGGAAGAGGAAGGAGGAGCAAGGTTAGCCGAGCAAGGTCTTAAATCAGGTTGAAAGAAAGAAAAACACAGTTGGTGGTATTTGTGGTATTCCGCTTTAAAAAAGAAAAAAAAAAGAGCAAAAGAATGAGAAAGAGAAGTCATTTCATTGAAAGACTGAAAGGAAGAGAAGAAGCTAGCCACTTTGGCTCTAAAAATTCAAGAAGCAGATGGATTTGGGCTGAAACGAAGAAGGATTCTAGATCACCTCCTTACCTTAACTGATTTCTCAATTTGAACCCCTTTTACCCTTTCACTTTGTTACAAGCCTCATCCCTAAGCCACATTACAACCCAATAAAAAGACTTTACTGATCTGAAATAGATTGAGCTGTCATGTGGAGATAAGGATCTGTCCAATCTATGGTGAAAGGAGTTAGAAAATTTCAAAAATTAGAGCAATGCCTATGCTCATGCTTACATCCCTATTTGAGGACTGTAACTGCTCTTGAGCTGTGCAAAATTCTACACCCTTCATTGTTATTGTGAGTTGACAGCCCTGGTGAGACTTGGGCCTGAAATCCTATTTGATGGGGGTAGTATCAAAACAAAATTCTCAAATGAAAGGTGAGCCATGCATCAATCTTCAGACACAATGCCTTGACATGAACCAATTGATGATGAAGGAATTACTGCAAAAATTCATGTTTTAAGTTGGTGATTTTTCTGCTGAAAACTCTCTAGAACTGAAAAGACATGATGAGAATTTATTCTAGTTCACTGAAACTCCGTTTAGCAGGATGTACTACTATTAACTAACCTTATTGGAGAAGTTTGTGGGTACCTTCGCTGAAATCTCTCAGGAGACTTCACTCCTCCACTAGGGATCACCTAGGGGTTTAAAAGGCTTGGTGCATATGCTAAATGCATCTGTGCTCCCAACGAAAGTGGCATTTTTATTTTCTTTTAATTACTCCTTTGCTCAGGGACTAGCAAAGCTTAGGTTTGGGGGTGTGTTAAGTGGTGGAAAATGCCACTTTTCACCCTATAACCTAACCGTTGATAGACCTATGAGCACACTAATAAGCTTTTGTCAAGTGCATTTTGTAGACAACAGTAAAAGAAAATACTA
Organism: Chloranthus sessilifolius; assembly: GCA_021018995.1. NCBI lineage: Eukaryota > Viridiplantae > Streptophyta > Magnoliopsida > Chloranthales > Chloranthaceae > Chloranthus > Chloranthus sessilifolius. The sequence goes on along the minus strand of CM037584.1, from coordinate 145,626,610 downwards.
ATGCATAAAAGTACTCAAGAATGCCCAAAAAGGAGCTATCTCTTAGCACAGTGACGAACCTAGCAACAACACACTAGAGGGTAGCACATCACTGGACACTTGGAGCGCGTGGCTACAGCAGGGGCAAAGCAAAAGAAGTGAAAATAGGCTGAAAACGTCCTATCGATTGGTCACCTGAAGACTTCGATAGGAGCTGAAAGCAAAGAAAGGAAGAATTCGTGCAGTTGAAGAGGTCTTCGATAGGATCTAAAGGCAGAAGAAGGATGAATTCGTGTGGATTAAGGAGTTTGATAGGATTTCAGAACCTATCGAGCAGCTGAAAGGAAATAGGAAATCATCCTATTGAAAACCTGCCTGAAGTGTCAAAGGAACCTATCGAATGGTCTCTTGAACGTATCGAGATGAAAATGCTGGAACAGAACCTATTGAAGGGTGATTGAGCCTTTCGATAAGATTGATAGCAAACCTATCGAAATGACAGAATGCAGAGTGGAACCTGTCGAAATGGTTTTCCAACCTGTCGAAGAGTTTCTCCAACCTGTCGAGTACTCCAAACCAAGGACTGAGAAGGCTGGAACTCTAAGTGAAGATTCATCTTATCGAAACCTATTGAACGGATCTGAGAACCTAGAGAAAGGACCAAATTGCTCGATTCAAACCTGTCGAAAGCTTCCTGAACCTGTCAAAATCGTGTACAGAACTTCTCAGAAATTCAGCTATGCACATGTTGTACTTCAGTGACCCGTTACACGCAATCTGAGGCACTTGGTGACCGACACGACGGTTCCAGAAGATGCCCTAGAAAGCCCTAACTGACCCACGTGCTTTAACAAAACTCTAACAAACCCTGACGACCTTCTAGAAGGGATTTTTGGAGGGAAAAATAGAGGAGAAAGCTATATATAGAGATCCCCAACTGCCATTGGGGGGGATCGAGATCTGAGCTAAAATTATGGAGATTAGAGCTTGCAAAGAAATTCCATTTCCCTCCTTTAGCCCAACCATGGTTGGCTAAGTCCCTTGGAGTAGCGAGGAGTGAAGTTAGATCTGTAATTGGGTAAGGTTAAGAGTGCTACTGTAGGTTCCTAGCTGCACAGACTACAGATCTGAGAGTATTTCCATTGTAGAGTTACCTTATTTGTAATGATAATGCTATGTTTAATGCTTTAATTAGATTTAAATTTCCTTTGGTTCCATTTGGTGATTGATCGGATTCGTGTAGAGGAGTTATAGATCAGCTCACCCACTTAACTGGTAGACCTCTTGGATACCATCTGATCTCCCTGGATCTGATGCTCCTGTGATTCCTTGAGTCTATGACCTGAGAATTGCAGCATCTGTAGTGGTTTTATTTGTTCTAATTGAGGCCCTAGCTATGTAGGAGATCCCTAGGATGGTCTGTGACCATTAAAGTGCATAGATCATAACCTTAAGATAAATCTAAGCTCAGGCCTCAATTGGATTCATCTGCTGCAATCCATGGATTCGATAAGGTCTATAGGATGGTCTGTGACCATTAAAGTAGACAGATCATAGCCTTAAGGCCAGATGGATCCTGTGATTTGTAGTGGAATTTATACCCTGCAGCTGTGCTTATAGCTAGCGAGGGAATTGTGTGCTCTGAACCTCTGTAGCATGATTAATTGAATCTGATTTCAGTGAAAACTAACTTCCAAGCTACTCTTCTCCATTTTTTGCTTTTTACTCTCTTCCCCTACAAGATCTAAGCTCCTAAACTCGATCCAATTTAGCTTATGTTTAATTGTAGCTTAATTTAAGTGACAATCAATTCCAAACCTCTCCCATGTCTTTTAGTTAAATTAGTAATAGTTAGGATGCCAGAACTGACACAGATCTGGAGATTTGTCATATTTCTAAACAACCTCCCTGTGGATATTTCCTTACTCACCATTCTTTTAAAGCTTGCTACAACAGATCCTGAAAACTTGCAAGTCTATATGAGTGTGCCTGCCTAGTTTTATTGATGATTTTAGACCTCATTTGAGGGAAGGCAAACACACCAACAACTGGGTATTGAGATGATATCACGTGTGTGCATGTTATCACGGTAGGGTCCTCGTCCTCTGGTGGGATCGCCAAGGGGATTACGGTATGGGGTATATGTCTTGCCGCGACGGGACTAGGGGATGATCAATGGTATAGGACGAGTGAATAGGTCTTTCTTTTATGTCGGGATAGCCTGTGAGGCTACGCGATGGGACAAAAGGGTATGATCGCGATGGGACAACATAATCCTGACCGCGGTGGGACAGAAGGGTATGAGGGTGTAGATTTGATCTAAAGTTAGGTATTACACACCTATTTTAGGGTGCTCAAAGTGATTGTGCACCTGAGTTCAGATGCACAATCTCAAGCTTTATGGGTCATTTAAGTGTGTGGATGTGTGCGTGCAATTATATTATGTGCCCTATTCATAGCGCGTGATCGAAGCGTCACCTGGTCAGTGTACAGGTGACCTTTCGTATTGCTCGTCTAAAGTGAGTCGTTTGATCAATTTTCACAGTTGATGAACTATGCGCGATCGGAGCATCGCGTCATTGGGCGCGGGCGATGGTTATATTACGTGCTTGAATCGGAGGGCATGTCTTGCATTGTGCACCGCGTGCGTGGCGCATGATCTAATTAAGCGCATGTGTTCGGGCACATGATTAAGTCCGTACTTTATATAAGTGAGAGAGCTTTCCTTTGTTTTTCATTCTCTAGTTTAGTCTCGAGTTTTGACCTTTTCTGTATATATTGTGTTCTGAAATTCATATTTTAGTAATATCAAGTTATCTAACCGTCCGATTGGGATGTCATTTCTTCCTATATTCATTATTTTGCGTGACCTTCGTCCTAAGGTGGTGTTCGTGGACGACGCTATTCTGAGAATGGGCGGTATTGGGAATGAGTGCGCTTGTCTTCACAGCGATCCTTTTTAGAGAGCAGTGAAGGCAGCGTTGAAGCAGCGGTGGTGGAGGAGGTGAATATAGCGGAAAAGCAGGAGTAAAAAGTGGGGGGATGTGTTTTCCAACCAATTCTCCCTGAAGTCTCCGATTGGACGTCCTAAGCGGAATCTGCTCCTCACTTCGTCTCAGTTTTGGACCCATTCTTCATTTTGGGTTGTAGGTTAAAGTTTTAGGTTTTCATTTTGGGTTATAAATTCAAGAGGTATGCCTGCGGTGATAGTTGTAAAATTTTAAATTATAAATGAAGAGGCATTTTTTTGTTTTATTTTGTCGTGCTTGTTTATTTGTATAAGCTTATTAGTGGATTAGCTGGATTTATCTTATTTTAGGATATAGTTTTTTTTTTTTTAGGATTCATTTCGAGCTTATTCGAGGCTTACCTCGAGTTTAGTTCATTTTATTGAGTTTGGTTTAGAAGTTTTTACTTAGTTCTGTTTGGTTTGTTAAGGACAATTTTTTTGGTCCCAAACCAGTCAGGGTCTCATTCTAGAGAGTTATTATTATTTTTTTAATTTAAAGTTTGGTCTGATTTAAGGTTTGATTTTAACTTGAGTTTTGGCCTTTTGTTTGATTTAACATGAGACCTAAAAGGTATGAGTTTTCAAAGGTTCTAGATGGGTGTTGGGTGTTTAAATCCTATTGGTTTATCCATTTTGCTTTGGATTTGTGTTTCATAGGGGGTTAAGTGTTGTGTAATTATTGGTTCATCTATGTTTGTTATGGATTGTGGTCTTTTAAAGGGGTATGTGTCTGGTTTAGATTAGTTTAGATTGGAATGACTTAAAGGTGTGGCACTTGTCATTCTATGGTTTAGGGGGTATGGTTTATAAATGTGTGAGTTAAAAGTTTTGGGTTCTTATTAGTTTGAATTTTATTTCAAGTTTAGAATTAAAAGTTTTGGGGCATCTTTTGCTTTTGACTTAGGGTATTTTTTATTATTAATGTCTTTTCTTTTTTTCTTTTGTATCCCGGGTATTGGACTTGAAGAATTGTGTTTATTGTGTGGATTCTTGAGAATGGATGGAATTAGGAATGCAAGGTAGCGGTCGAATTGCTGCCATGCTAAGAGAAGAGATGGAGGAGAAAAAGGTTTTTGTTTTCCTGAATAAATTTGGATTCGTGCACTGCCTGAACGTGCAGATTTTAAGTTATATATTCAGAGGGTATGCCCTCGATGTATTTTGTAATTATTTTATTTATTTATGAAGAGGTTATACTTTTTTATTTCATCCATAAATTCACATTTCAGTTTGTTTTGTAGTTCATTTGATTTATTTTAAGTGAGAGGTTTACTTTTTCATTTATTTGTTTTGGATCGGGACATGTTAGGAGCATTTTCTTTTTTTGTGTTTGTTTGTTTAGTTTCGCTTCAAATGAATGGATTATGGGGGGCATTCTTTTGGTATTAGTTTTTCTTGGTTTGGTATTAATTGTAGTGCATAGGTGATGTTGGGGGATTTTTGGTTTCAGTTTGGTGCATTTTCTTTTAGTTATCGGTGTGGATATCTCTTTAGGCTTGGAATGTTTTGGATCGAGTTTATCGGGGCGTGGTTTAAGCTGATAATTAGCGTTGGAGATGACTAATTCAGGGTTATGAACGTGCTGTCCTGGGCATTTTTTTTTGTATTTCTGGGGGATTGCACGCTTCACTCCGAGCGCATTAATTAATTGCGCGCCGGAGGGAGCACACGCATTCAGAGCGTCAAAAGATAATTACGCGCCATTTCCAAGTCGTTTAATCGAATTAAACGCAAGGTATTGAGCGCGTGATTAAGGTGGTGGCTGGTCATTGTACGAGCAACCTTGGCATTCATGCAGCACTATATGGGTGCTTGAAATGATTACGCGCCCAACAGGATGCGCGCAACCAAATGGTCGGGTTAGTCTGAGCAGGTGACGATTAGATTACGCGCCCAAGGTCGGTCACATAATCTGAATTATGCGCAGGTATAGTGACACAGGATTTGTTTAAGCGCGAGAATTTAAGCATGCGATTTTGGCGTGTCTTATAAATAGTTTAAAAATTTTCATTTTCGTCATGCGTTCCGTGTCAGTCTTCGATTCTCTAGTTTACTTGTTTCTTGGTGCTCTAGTTTTTGTGTTGTTGTGATATTTTGTGATTTGATCATCCATTTTAGAAGCTGTTTCTTCCGTTCTCTTTAGTTTTTTTGAGCTCTTCATCCTAGGATGGAGTCTGAGGGTATTGGTTGGTGTGATATTACCCTTTCTGATTTAGAGAGAATGTTAGGGGCGGAGATAGGTGAGACTTCTGAGGTTCAGACCGATGTTGTCGGGGAGGTGGATGTCGGGGAGGTAGTTAGAGAGGAGGTATTGGAGGTTCACCAGTTAGGGGTCAGGGAGGAGGCGCTCGAGATCGAGTAGGGACTCGCTGAGGATGAAGGTGAGAGGGTGCAATTCCTGAGGATGAGAGAGCTGCGGGTGCAGCTGGAGAGCATCAGGAAGAGGAGCATCGAGATCGCAGACACTTTCCGCTGGAGGATTTCTTCACTTGAGGCCGGGCAAGCACTCATGAGCAAGAGTTCTTCTATTTTCTTAGCCACTTAGGTTATGACATAGGCTTATTAGGATTTGGAAGCCCTTCTAATTTATGTCAAACCTGCATTAACGATTGATAGTGTGCTCACTCATGCATCATGATGGCATCTAGAGGTAGGTCATGTTTCTATTCAGTTGTTCTCATAACATTTTTTGTGTTTATTGTAAATTATTATTGTGTTTGGGGCATATTTGACTTGTGTTTAGTTTTACACTCGTTTGTCTTCTGTCACAGGTGTGTGTTAGTCTTACTGTCATTATTTGTGTTTTGTTAAATAAAAGCCCCCGCAGCTGGCTATTAGCTCGGCATGGGCTAAGTCTCATACTTGGTATCATGCCTTGCCAGAGTTTCAGCGGGCGTGGCTGGTGTCTTTTGGTTTCGGGCCGATCTTGGGGTTGGAGCCCTTTCAGGTCGATCGTGGCCTGATCGCGGCGATCTTGGAGAGGTAGAGGGAGGAGCATCAGGCACTTCTCTTTCAAGTTGGCATGATGTTACCGACTCCAGAGGATTGGGTCCGCATCACCGGTCTTCATTTTGAGGGTGAGCCAATCACAGGGCGGATGGTTGGACATTACATGGAGGTGTGTGCGGTTATCTTGGGTGTGTCGTATAGGTCGTGCGGCTCGGGGCCAGGTGTAGTTCGGGTTACTTAGTTTTTTGATATGTTTGTGAGTGGCTTAGTCCCCCCGAGGCACCATTTGGAGGCGAAGGCGACCTATGAGGCGCATTGTGCAGTAGTGATGGGTCGGGAACCCGTGGTGGAGCCGGGGTTGGCTGTGGATAGAGTGCTCTGAGCATTTTTGATGCACTTCCTAGGTGCAATGCTCTTCTCTTCTTTGACTCAGGGATGCGTCACCAGGTTATTTTTTATGGTACTTGGGGACTTGGATAGAGTTCCCACCCATGCGTGGGGTGCGGTCGCGTTGTTGCATCTCTATAAGTAGCTTTACCATTGAGGACAGGGCGTTGCATCGATCAGAGGTTTTCTTCCCTTCATCCAGGTGAGTTTTAGTTACCTAATGTCATGATGTCCTTAGTTTGGTTGGTCATTTAATGGTAACATCTATTTAGTGTTTCTTCTTGTGTGTCGTTGTTGTTGTTGTTGTTATTTATCCTTTCAATTTTGGGCGTATGATCATTTCGCTTTCCTTCGTCCGGGAGTTTCATTGAAGGTGACATCTACCTTTTCGTGGATGCACGTGTGGAGGGAGGTGTTGAGGGGCCACCATTGGTCTTTGGATCTTCAGACCGCGATTGGCCTCTTTGAGGATATGCATGCGGAGCAGGAATATATTGTCATGGGTGTGTTCTTTTTTTCGTTTTGATCTTTTAGGATCTGGGTCTTCATTGAGGGGTTGGTTCATTTGTTTAGTTGTAGGTGATTTGGAGGCCTTATGCGGACGAGGAGGATGTGGAGGTGTTGGTGATTCAGTCTGGCTGACCCTTCTTTGATGTGGACATATGGGTCCATTATTTTGAGAGGGTGGAGAGGATCCACACTTCTCGAGTAGTGTGACGGCTAGGGTTCGCTCAGGGAGTCCCTCCAGAGATTCACCATAGAGTGGAGAAGAGGATGATCGACCCTCTTGGCTGGAATTTTGCGGAGTAGATGGTGCTTCAGGTAGCTGATTTTAGAGCAGGGGGGACCAGGTCGGGAGACGACCGTGTGAGGCCTTTGGGAGTATGTGATGGTTTAGTCTAACCTCTGTGGGAATCGAAACGATCCCGTTGCAACAATACGCTCTCTAACAAAAAATATAGAGTCACCACCCAGAGCTTTCGGTGTCCCGGGAAACCTAGTTCATTTTTATGAGCACCGAAGTGCTAAAAATATGACTCTGAATCTGGTCCACACCAAAGGCTCTTGGTAGGGGCATTGGTTATCGATCGGGAAGGTTGTAGTCACCCGATCAACCCGCTTAACGTGGTCTCTACTAATGGCCAAAAATAAAATGAAGTAAAAGAAAAGAAAATAGCTTCCTCTTGTCCAAAAGGGCTTCGAATCCTATTTTTGCCCCTCCGTTCCTACCGAAAAGTCGGCGGCATAACGGCACAAATGGAAGGATGGAGGGAGCTAAAAAGAGATAGGAGAAGAAAGGGGTGAGCCGGAGCCCTCGGGCCCCTGTAGCACTGTAGAGGAGCCTTGCTTGGCTTGCTTTTGATGAGCTTTTGGAAGCTTGAATGGTGGAAAAATGGGTTCTAACCACTAAGGCCTACTAGCTAAGAGATGGAGAAGAGAGGCTAGGGGATCAAACACACCTAGGCTAAGGGTTTTGGGTGTAAGAGCAAGCTTGGGAAGGGTTTTTGAATTTTGGATTTTAGGTGAAAATAGTGCACCAAAGGGAGGAAGAACTTCTCACTTGGAGCTCTTTCTCTCTTAAGCAAAATTCTCAACCCCTAAACCAAGGGGACAGGGGCTCTATTTATAGGAAAAGGGTGGGTTAGGAGGCCACTTAAGAGCTAAATGAGTTTAGCAATTAGGTAATCTCACATCTAAGGATTCTTAGGATTTTTGGAGCCTTGAAATGTGTGAGAAGGTCCTCCAATGGTGGATGATGGGGTGAGGCCTTAAGCCACTTAAAGGGGTGCAAATAGGCTTCAAAAGGGTGCAACAGAACTAGCAAAACACACCTCAAAGGTCAAGGTGGTCAACAAGTCAAACCTCAAACACAAAATTTAGGGCAAAATCCAACAGTTATTGTTCATATGTCTGGCACAACTATTAGTTGCGCCAGGCAAATGTACAGTAAAACAGTAATGTATAGTGCCTGGAAGTCAGCTCGGGAGGATGGGGCCCACTTTTGAATCTGGCGCAACTATTAGTTGTGCCAGGCTTAAAATAAGGGAAAATAGGCCTGGCGCAACTATTAGTTGTGCCAAGCAAAGTTTAATACTGGCGCAACTATTAGTTGCACCAAGTCCCTAAGGGGCCCACATGACCATACATTCATGCCCTCCGGGCTCGGTTTGGCATATCTTTTGACGTATACCTCCGATTGGGGCGATTCTTGGACCGTTGGAAAGCTGACGATCTCTACTCCTCAAGTGTATGAGACTTGATCATAGTAGAGGGCTGTAGCCAGTTCCGGTGCACCACTCGTCATTCATAGCCTAGTAAGGTTAGGTTCAGGGTTCAAAATGGGTTCTAAGGGTCGGGATTAGTTTCTAAAGGTTCGGGATAGGTTCCTAAGGGATCTAGAGTGATTCCTAAGGGTTTGGGGTGATTCCTAGGGGTTCCATATATGCCATCAAAAGCTTAGAATTGCACCTCTCTCAAAAGGTGTTTCGATCGGGCCTTGGGCCGAATTTGGGTGTCTACAGATGCCCCTCTTTGGTATCCGATCACTAATGCTCGTATGCCAAAGAAAAGAGACATCCGAAGAGGCCCAAGGCATTAGTGACGGGTCCAATTTATTTAGAACGAACTTCAGACATGGGGTGAGTAACACGATGAGAAAATGAAAGCCTTGGGGTGCCAGGCTAATCATTCGTTTCTCAAAGTAATCGGTTCCCAAGCGCTTAGCGACATTACTGGGCATAACCGAGGTAGAATGAGTTACGAAAGCCCAATAGCTGGGAAAAATATTTGCCTCTTGAGTTGCGAAAGCACGTTAGTCGGGAAAAATGTTCGCTTCTCAAGATGATTTGAAGGTGATTGATGTTCAAGATTTATTCTAAATACAACAGTTCCGTAAGTGAGAGGGGTGATCGACTGACATTCAAAGATAGGTGCGAAGTAAACATACGCAAGGCTCCACAGTTTGCGTCCAATCCTATAAGGCATTTGATGACCTCATTGGATTATTCATGGGTGCCCCTGCTGAAAGCATGGTTCGAGGTCTTTGGGCGAACCCATCGATCCCGAAGTTTATTTAGCATGACCACCCAAGCGAAGTGAATGGATGTCACAACGCTTTTTAGGAGTACATGCCATTTTTTAGAAAATGTGCATTGGATCAACATGAGCTAGAGCATCCAGCTTCAGCTACCTTGAACAGATCAAACCGAACAATGGGTGTCTCCCATAAAGGGGCATCCAATCTTGGCTTCCACCGATGATGATCATAAACATCAATTAACTATGCACAACCATGCACCCATCAAGGGCAATAAGCAACAACAAAGGAGATGGAAGCATCGACCCGGACCCTCCCGGGTATAATTTACGAGGACAAACAACCATCATATGGATACCTAGATGAATGGCGTACACTTTATAGGGATACCACTGCCCATACCGGTTTAAGCCTGCAGAAAATAAAAAGGGAAATGATCCCTTCTGAATGCATGGTTGCACATAGTTTGATTAACACATAATCTCATTCTCAACAGGTTGGTCTCAACCAACGATTAACCTTTTCCAACAGAGAATCTGAAGCTTAAGACACTTAAGTTCATACGAATCCAAAATAGAGCGCTCCCCGCTCAAAAGATTTAGCAGTGGAGTTGACTCGATCGAAACATTGACTGTTTGACCGGGACTGACACCGTTGCTCCTTCCTTGAAGAAGGATCCGGAATCCAAGGCGTGCCTTAGACTTAGGACGTTATTATAGCACAGTGGTGTTGCTGATAAAATATAGAAATTTTATCGCATCAGAACATGCATGTGCGTCTCTGCGGTGAATACAGATCTATTTCCGATCTATTTTTTAGGTTTTCAAACTATTTTATGTGATTTTTTTTTTGGAAATTTGAAGCTATTCTATGGGGATTCTCTCTTTTTTGGACTTTTTATATTTCCGGTGTAGGACTGAGGTGCTCATCTACCTCGGTCCGCCTTTATTTTAGCACGGCTTCCTCGGCAAATCGGTGGATGATTGGAATGCCGTTCCGAGAGCATGTGCATCTGCCGGGGGTGATAAAACAAACAAATAAGGAGGAAGTGGGGAACCGGCCCTCCTATCTGGCCCGTACCAGGCCCAAGATCCGGCCTAAGTACCTAGCGCAACTAATAGTTGCGCCAGGCCACTAGGGGCCTCAAAATAGCCTGGCGCAACTATTAGTTGCGCCAAGCAAAAGGAGGGCAAAAAGTCGCCTGGCGCAACTATTAGTTGTGCCAGGCTTGGCTGGGGGAATTTAAACAACCTGAGTTCAAGTTGGGGGGGTTTATTTCAAATTTTTCTCTCCCTCCTTTGAAACCGAAAACCACCTCTTCCTAGGGTTTTCCTTCATTGCCTCTTTGCGTGCCTCATTGCTGTTGCCCTGCTTGTGTGGATCGAGCGCCAGATTATGCTAGATCAGAGAGCCATCTTCTTTCAAAGGGTAACCATTAAAACTTACTGTCTTTAATTTCTCTTGCTTTTTCTTGTAAATATTGCTATGATCTTGTATTATTTGATGAATAATGGTTTATCTTCATTGTATGCCTATTTATTGATGATTTGTTGGCAATTTTTCATGAATGGTGCCCTATTTTTGTTGTTTTGTGAAATTTGTTGGTGCCTAATGTATATATATATATATTTTTGTTTGTTTCTATTTTTGTATATAGAATGGACTTTATTTTTGTTATTATCTTTTCTTTTTCTTTTTTTTTTGTATGTTTTTATTTTGCATATATTGGATATTTGGTCTTTTCTTTTTATTTTTGAACACTAAATTAGAAAGAAGAAGGGATTTTCGGTCTCTATTTTTGAAAATTAAAGGAATGGTTTTTGACTTCCCTTGGTATTAGGAGATTTTGGGAAAAAAACAACTAAGGCATTATTTTTATTATTTTTGTGTTTGTTTTTTTTTTTTTTTTTTTTTTCTAATAGTAAGGATTTTTTTGTGGTTTTGTTTATAAATGAAAGGCTTCTCCCTTTTATTCATTTTTTTTTTCGATTTTTAGGAGCCTAGAAGGAAGGGATTTTTTTTGTTTTGAAACATAAAGGTTTTTTTTTTTTTTTGCTTTTCTTATTTCTTCTTCCCCTTTTTTGTTTAAACAAAGTAAAGGGTTTTTTTTTTTGTTTTGTTTTGTTGTTTTTGTTGTTTTTTTTTGTTTTGAAAGATCAAAGCAAAGTAAAGGGGTTTTTTTTGTGTTGTTTTTGTTTGTTTTTATTTTTTTATTTTTTTATTTTTTTTTGAAAGAAAGAATAAAGTAAAGTAAAAAGGTTTCTTTTTGTTGTTTTTGAAAGAACAAAGTTGTGCATGTACCTCTGTACTTGACCAGCTATGATTGCCTTGTTGCCCTAGTATGTCAGGTGGTGATGAGCACATTCCCGAGGAGGGACCCGAGATTATTCGTGGCTCGCGGGGGGAGGAGTTTGTCTGGGTGGAACGGAGAGCGGGCCCATGGCTCGAGATGCAAGGTGAGGCCGCCTGGGTCAGCCTCCTTCACCAGCAGCATACTCACATTTCAAACTTTAGGATAGCGGGCAAGGTAAGCGAAAGGTTCAATTTATTTCCATTATGCACTCTCTCCTTTTTTACTTCTTTGATCTGATGTGCATTTTCTTTGGGTCCAGGACCTGCCCAATATTGTATTCTGTGGGGGGTGGCTCGACTTTCACGAGTTTTACCTCTACGTCCCCCCCGTGGTGAAGGTCTTGTTGGAGCAGGTGGGCTTTGGGGAGTTCCTATCTTGTCCCGCCATGAGGGCTGACGTTGCCTATTTGAAGGCCTTGATTGAGAGGTTTCGCCCTGACACCATGACATTTCACATGCCGTACGTCGAGATGACGTTGACGCCCGCTGATTGGGCCATGATTACCGGTATCAGGATTGGGGGGATACCGATATCCGATCTGGCTATATCGAGCCAAGAGGACATTATTCGACTGATTAGGGCCTATCCTCCTCGCGGGCAGACCCATGGCACAGAGGTCAAGATGTCTTGTCTGACCTCCCTTTTTTTTGTTGATGAGTTGGTGGACTTGGATCAGCCAGATAGGGTGCTCTACATCGCGCCAGAGTGGGCGATCATCTTAGCTCGCATCACGCTCCTACTCCTGCTAGGCAAGACCCTCTTCACTAATGCCAACGGGGGCCGAGTCAGCTTGGCCCTATTGAGCATGATGGACAATTGGGGTGACATCCCTAGGCATGACTGGGGAGGAGCAGAGTACGCGTGGTTGATGTATAATTTGTCTCGGGTTACGATCGGGGACTCGAAGTCTGCCGTGGGTTTTTGGGCCGTCCTGGAGGTAATTTCGCATCCCTTTTCCCTTGTCCACATCATATATATTTTTTGCATGTCCTTTATGTGCTATCGACCTGTTCTTATTGTGCTTGTCTCTTTAGGTATGGGGATACCACCATTTCCACCTCGGGCGCCCGCTCCTTTTCTCGGAGGCGCTCACCTATCCTCTTCTCGAAGGCCGCATCGGGCCCGGCCGTGGCGTGGGCTGAAGCACTGAATATGGGCCTGGTCCCGGCTTGATTTGATGGTCCCCAGTAACAACTCTCCTCTTTTTCTATTTTAGCTTGGAAATTTTCTTGACTGAGGTGTTGCTTGCTTGGTTTCTCTCCTCTTTTTTGACTTAAGCAGATCCTCCCTGATCCGTACCTTACATCCCCCTTCTGGGAACAAGCAGCTGTAGGTACCTCCCGTTTATTCAATAATCACCGCGTTGTGTTCTTCTATGGAGCATGGGCTAAATTTTATTATTTGGGAGAGCGAGTGGTGCATCAGTTTCAGGGCTATTATGCCATACCCGTGGACCCTCCGACGGATGTCTGGTATCTTATCGGTAGTATCAAGGAGCTCACTGTGGCCTTCTTCAATAATGGGTTCCCTATTCATGCCCTCCACGTGCTCGGGGACTATCACCTTTGGTACGAGTGCTTTCCCCATCGGTTCATTCTGCCGCGCTTTGTTCCCAGCGCCAATTTTCTGGCATTTGGCGGCCCGCTTGGTCAGGTAATTTGTCTTGGCTTGGATTAGTTCCCTTCCTATTTTTATTTGGCTTTTGCCCCCCTCTAAGTGGATCTTTATCTTGTTCACAGTTCACCCCAGGGGAATTCGGATGGTGAAGGTGAACCTAGTGCTGCTGATATGTTGGGGGTGGATCCCTCTGGTGCGGGTCCCTCGAGTGAGGACTCGTCAGGTGTTGGTCCATCGGGGACTTCTCACGCTGGTATCCCTATTGGTGATCCCTCTGTAGTCTATGGTACCTTTCGGCTCCTTGATGATAGCTTCCTCTCGAGCCTCTGCACTGATGTAGATAGATAGGCATGACTCTCTGCCAAAGCGGCTTGCATTCCTCCTCCTGAGTTGGTCCCAGGGGTAAGTCCTTTAATGGCCCAACCTCTTTTCATTTTGGTTTCTTTCTGTACACGCTTTTAGGGTCGTCCTGACCTTTGATATTGCATTATTCTAAATCTAGGACTTCAACTCGGCCATGGAGTATGCGGCATTCCATCATCACCTGGCGGAGCTTAGGGAGGTCGAGATGGTGAGTGCCTTACTGTTCTATTCCTCTTTATTCATTTTATCATCACTTGCCCTTTAACTGATTCTGGCTCCTGACTTTGGTTTGTGCTTTGCGGCGTGCTCGTGCTAAGGAATCGTGCTCCTTGCTCAGCAGGATCTCGCAGGTGTGGTCTAGGGTGGGGGACATGCAGACTTTTCAGAGTTCTTCTCGTCATCGCAAGAAGTCAAAGGGCGCCAACCTGGAATAGGTCATTAGTTTCTTTTTGGAAAACCCAGTATTTTTTGGAATTTGATTTGGATCTGTTTTAAACAATTTGGGGAATGGTCGATGTGGCACTTTGGAAGCAAATTTTATTTTTATTATCATTTGGGAGATTGTCTTGCTTTGATTTTATGCCTCGATTTCTTGGTATCAAATCCGTTTCTCTGCAGGATGTGTTGGCCCAAAATGTCTTTGGAAAGTGACCCCTTTAGGTTGCATGCCTTGATGCAGGATCGATCCTATATATAAATAAACAGAACAAATGCTTAGTTGTTAAATGAACAAGGTGTGTGAAGCAAACAATCAAAAGGGGTGTAAGTCCCCCAAGTTAGGTCCCGAAATGGCTGAAGAGAGGGAACTCGGAGTGTGGCGCAACTATTAGTTGCGCCAGGTTTAACTCTCGGTTGATTTGTTCTGGCGTAACTAATAGTTGCTCCAGGCAAGAAAAGGGGCAATTTGTTCTAGCACAACTAGTAGTTGTGCCAGGCAAGACAGGGGCCAAAATGCACTGGCACAACTATTAGTTGCACCAGGTTTAACCTAGGGGGCAGTGGGTCCTTAAATACTTGAGTCAGCCCAAAAGTTAGCTCTTTTGTTTTGACTTGGTCTCTTCGACTGGTTCTTTTTTTGCCCCTGCTTTTTCAAGGCGGGTCCATCATCATACATCGATTCTTATCTCCCCAAAAGATCCTTGTATGTTCATGGACTCGCTTTCTAGCCCTCCCTTACGCGGAGTGCCCGGAGCCAATTTGTCCCCCTTGTTGGGTTTGGGGCCCAAATTTTTAATGGCCTGGTTTGGGAGCTTGAATGAGAGTGAGCTCGCCGACTTGGAGCATCTTGGGCTATCTCGCCTTCCTTCCTTCCTAGAGGTTCCTCTTCGGTGGGAAGTTCTTCATGCTACCGCTTCATTTTGGGATGTGGATCTCCACATATTTCATCTTGGGAAGTGGGAGCTAACCCCAACCCTTGAGGAGCTATCCAATCTGTCTGGCCTGAAGCTTCACAGGGGCCTTGCAAGAGTCATGCCTCGGCCGAGCTATTCCAAATCAGTTCACCTTACTCTCGGTTTGAAGAAATCCGAGTATGAGAAAAGTCTTATTAGAGAGCCCACAAGGTGTTCGCTAAAATTCCTCAAAGAACTTTCGGTGACGAAAGCCTCCGAAAATTGCCGGTCAGGAATGTTTTTAACGTGAAAGCTCTAGCGCTCGGTCTCATCTCTGAAATCCTTTTCCTCACCGGGGGAGAGAGCTTCTCATTGGTAGTTTGTGATATTTTGGTGGAGCTGGAGGCGGGCCGGTCCATGATGCATTTAGTGCTTGCCGAGCTGTATCGATGCCTTGATTCCTTTGCTTTGGGTAAGGTGGAGGGCCTTCGGGGATGCCCCTTGTTGCTTCAGATCTGGTTGGGTGAGCATTTTGCTATTTTGGGGCCCGTGCCCCACTTTTTTACTGCCCAAGGCGAGGTGGTCCAATGTTTTCTGGGTTGATGCCACCTGCTCCCCCAGGGTGATATGTCAACTCTAAAACTTTGGTTGATTGATGCTGAGCTGACATGGAGGCTCCCTTGGCTGGACCGGACCTTCTCGATAATTCGTAGTAGAGATCACGAGGGCATCACCCTCCTAAGACTGATGGGCAGCACCTTTTACTTCCCATTCCGAGTGTTGCGTTAGTTCGGCTGCCCTCAGTAGGTGCCTTGTGAGGCCAGACCCCCGTTATGTGATTTGACCTTTTCTAGGGGGTCCTCTAGGGACATAGATCGGATTGCTTCTCTTTGGGAGACGCGCCAGTCGACGCCGATGTGTGATATGGAGCAAGGAGACTTGGTTAGGACTTCTCCTGAGTACGAGGCCTGGCTGTTGATTGAGCGGCCTGCTGCCAATGGTTCAGATTTATCGAAGATTTTTGACACTGGAGGCCCCTGGTTAAAGAAAGAGACGGCACTCCGAGCCCCCACCGAGTAACTGGTGGACGAGAAAAGGATCCTGCATGAACTTTTGGCACATGAAAAGGTTAGAGCAGAAACAGCAGAGAGTGAGGTCCTCCGTTTGAAGGGATCACTGAGCATCGCTTTTGGAGCCGCTGACTCTTCTCGAAAGAGGTTCAAGAGCTTGCATGGTCGTTGGCTGATGGAACGGAATGTCCGGGAAGATGACCTTCATGCTGAGATTAGTGCTTTGAAGCGCGAGCTGGGTCGCTAACTCCTTCCTGCACACAAAACTTTTTGCACAAATCAAATATACAGAAAAGGGGCGTAGAAAACCCCTTTACAAATATACACACATTTTTGGTATACATATTTTCTTTATGTTTTGGTTATTTTTGTTTTATACTTGTAAAAGGGAAACACGTTAGTCATCCCACCGACTATTTTTTGGGATGTGGTGTAAGTGATGCAAAAGGCAGTTATATACATCTATACAGATCTATTTTTGGTTTATATATATTTTTTTTGTGCCTTAATCATTGGGTGATACTTTGGGAAACCCTGGGTCCACTTTTGATCATGGTCAAACCCTTTCTTTGGAGTCAGACCTGGGTGGGTTTCTGGTTTTTTGCCAAGGCCGGCACATCGATCCCTTCGGATTGAGTTGAACCTTTCTCCTTGCCCTGAGTCATACATTTCATGGTGTGGTTTTACAAAGACAATTTTGGTCGGGACCTGATTCAAACTAGCATGAGTGGCCCCCAAAAAGGGATCACGGAGAGTAACCAAGAAGGCTCCCCAAACATCAATCTTTCCATCAGTCCAAACCTTTCTTTTTCAATTTTTCTTTATTTATCTCCCTTTTTTTACCCGTGGCACCCTTGCAGGTTTTTATCACGTCCATGGGTTTAGCTCTCTTACCCCAAGCGCCCTTTCGGGTTTTCACCTGGTCCGCACAAGCCCGCTGTTTTTACCCGTAATGCCCTTTCGGGTTTTCACTACGTCCATCTTGCTTTGAGCTTGTATTTTTATTTTATTTTTTATTCTTTTTATTTTTTAAGAGCCACGACATAGACGTCGATTCCGTCATAGCCGGGTCGGGGGTTAATGTAATAAATCTCGACTCGGCTCATGTTGACTTAAGATATCATGAAGAGGGCTTCCTTTAGGGTGTAGCTTGGCCATGGGTTAGGTTAGGATTTGAAGGTATGCTGGGCTAAAAGGGTTTCCTTGATACGGCTTTAGTTTTCTCAACATACTTTCTTCCTTGGGGGTTTTACTGTACATGCCCTGTGATTCTTCTACATTTTTTTGTTCTTTTAGCTTCATTTCAGGCAATCTCTTTTTGAGATTTTACTTTTTCATTTTTTTTTTTGGATTTTGATAGTAACTCTACTTCATCTTTTCTCTCTTTTTTTTTTTTGGTATATGTACATGTATATTTTTTTGGGGGAATGGGTTTATTGAAAGAAAGGCCCAGGCTCAAATGGGGTAGCAAAGGGTATCATCATTTTTAGGGATGTTTTTTGGGCTATTGTGCTTGGAACGATGGCCTCTTTCGGGTGGTTCTTAAGCAGTCACCTATCTGTTTCACTAACACTTACCTTGTCATGATGGACTAAGAGTAGAACCGTCGGACATATCCAGCGGTCATGGGCTCAGGAAGATGATCTCTGTCCATGGTGGCGAGGCGAATGGTGTATCCCGGCAGCACTTCTCGAATGATGTATGGTCCTTCCCGGTTTGGTTTAAACTTTCCTCTCGGATCGGCATGGAGGGATGGGAATATCTTCTTCAGCACAGTGTCTCCTACCTTTAGATCTCGACCGCGGACATGTTTGTTGTAAGCGCGTGCGATTCACCCCTGGTAAACTTGAGTGTGACATAAGGCTTGGAGTCTTTTCTCATCCAGTAAGCTCAACTGATCAAAGCGTGATCTCTCTCTCTCTCTGCTTTGGGTAAGCCTGATTCCATGAGGATTCGGAATGAGGGTACTTCAACCTCTACCGGGAGGACGACCTCGGTTCCATACACAAGGGAGAATGGTGTTGCCCCTATAGCAATACGGATCGATGTTCAATAGGCCCACAAAGCAAATGGCAGCATTTCACTCCAATCTAGATAAGTGACGACCATTTTCTCAAGGATGCAGACGACTGTCTTGTTCGCGGCTTCCACAACTCCATTAGTTTGAGGCCGATAAGGGGATGAGTAATGGTGCTTGATCATGTATTGCTCGCAGAAGTCTCGGATGAGTTTATTCACAAAGCTTGTGCCGTTATCCGTGATGATATCTTTGGGTATTCCAAATCGGCACACAATATTGTTCTTGAGAAACTTCTCAACATGACTGGCCGTGATGTTGGCATATGATGCCGCTTCTACCCACTCGGTGAAGTATTCAATGGCGTCGAGGATGAATTGATGTCCGTTTGATGCTTTCGGATTAATCATTCCAACAACGTCAAGGCCCCAGGTAGAAAATGGCCAAGGAGTGGTCATCCAGTGAAGATCAATGGCAGGAGCGTGTATCAGACTGGAGTGTTCTTGACACTTGTAGCATTTTTAAACATGTTTGCAGCAATCCGATTCCACGGTGGTCCAAAAGTATCCCTACCGTAGGATTTTCTTAGCAAGCATGTGACCGCTGACGTGGGCTCCACATACTCCCTCATGGATTTCTTTCATAATATTGACCGCTTCACTTTCAGTAAGGCACCTAAGTAAGATGTTATTGTATGATCGCTTGTAAAGGAAATCCTCGCAAATGACGTAACCTGTCGCTAAATGCTGAATGATTCATCGGTCTGTCTTGGATGTACCCTCTGGGAAAGTTAGGGTCTCGAGGAAAATCTTGATATCTGAGAACCAAGGTGGCTCATCATCAGGCTTTGTAGGTTCCTCAATCTAGAGG
Source organism: Chloranthus sessilifolius (assembly GCA_021018995.1). Taxonomy (NCBI): domain Eukaryota; kingdom Viridiplantae; phylum Streptophyta; class Magnoliopsida; order Chloranthales; family Chloranthaceae; genus Chloranthus; species Chloranthus sessilifolius. Next base: position 145,607,627 of record CM037584.1, on the reverse strand, counting down.
CAGAAGGCTAGCTCATTCCTCTGCTCGATCATGATTGGCTTCATCTCAACACCATAGGGGATTTTAATCATTGATGCCAAAGTTGCTAATGTGTCGGCAAAGCGATTCCTTATCCGGGGGACGTATGAGAAAGTCACATCTTGGAAGCAAGCTATCAGATCCTCGAGATGTTCATGATAGGGGATCAGTTTCTCGTCTTTCATCTTCCAGTCACCATTCGTCAGACATATGATTAACTATGAATCGCCAAATACTCGAAGGTGAGTCACATTCAGATCGAGAGCTGCCTACAGACCAACGGCGCAAGCTTCGTACTCAGCCATGTTGTTAGTGCAAGGGAAGTTGATCTTGATAGAGACCGGTACATGGGATCCTTTTGGTGAAATTTGGATGGCACCAACTCCTTGGCCCTCGACATTTGCTGCCCCGTCAAAATGCATTACCCATGATTCTTCTGCTTCTCCTGTATTGTCTTCCGTCATGAACAAGATATCTTCATCTGGGAACTCGATCCTTAACGGCTCATAGTCAGGTAAAGGATTATTAGCAAGATGATCAACAAGCGCTTGCCCCTTGATCGACTTCTGAGTGACGTACATGATGTCTAATTCAGATAATAAAAGTTGCCACCGTGTAGTCTGCTTAGTGAGAGCTGGCTTTTCAAATAGGTATTTCAACAGGTCCATTCGGGCCAAGAGCAAAACTGCCTAAGGTAGAAAGTAGTGGCGGAGCCTTTGAGTAGCCCATACAAGAGCCAGGCATGCTTTCTCTAGATGAGAGCAGCGCGCTTCATAATCAGTAAACTTCTTGCTCAGATAGTAAATGGCTTGCTATCTTCTTCCCATTTCATCGTGCTACCCCAAGACACATCCCATCGAAACTTCCGTCGTTGAGAGATACATCAAGAGTGGTCTCCCTGGCTTAGGTGGTACCAAAATAGGTGGATTGAGGAGGTATCTTTTGATTTTTTTGAACTCTGCCTAACAATCGTCATTCCATTAAATGGGTAAATTATTCCTTAGTAAGTTGAAGATTGGCGTGCAGATTGGAGTTAGCTGTGCAATGAACCGACTGATATACTATATTCTGCCCAGAGACTCTAACCTCTTTCTCGGTAGACGACGGTGGCATTTCAGTAATGACTTTGACTTTAACTGGGTCAACCTCGATCCCTCTCCTACTGACGATGAACCCTAGCAGTTTCCCTGACATAGCACCAAATGCGCACTTCTGTGGATTCAGACATAGTCGATACTTCCTCAACCTTTCAAATAGCTTCTGAAGGTTTACCAGATGGTCGCTTCGCTCAGGTGATTTGGCTATCATGTCGTCGACATACACTTCAATCTCTCTGTTCATCATGTCATAAAATAGTGCAGTCATAGCTCTCTGGTACGTTGCACCGGCATTCTTCAGCCTGAATGGCATGACTCGATAGCAAAAGGTTCCCCAGGGGGTAATGAACGCTATCTTCTCACGATCAACCTCTGCCATTTTGATCTGATTGTATCCTGAGAATCCATCCATAAAAGAAAGCATCTCGTGCTTATCTGTGTTATCAACCAAGATGTCGATGTGTGGTAATGGGAAATCATCCTTTGGGCTCGCTTTGTTCAAATTATGGAAATCGATGCACATGCGGACCTTTCCATCCTTCTTTGGCACAAGTACGATATTGGCTAGCCATTGTGGGTATTTGGATACCATGAGAAACCCCGCATCATACTGCTTGATGACCTCATCTTTGACTTTCAGCATCCATTCGAGTCAGAGACGTCTCAGCTTCTGCTTGACTGGCTTCATATCAGGGTAGAGGGGAAACTCATGCTCGACCAAATCAGTATTCAGACTAGGCATGTCCTCGTACGATCACACAAAAACATCTTGGTACGACCGAAGGAAGTTGATCATGCTTTTTCTTTCCTCAGGAGACAGTGATGTTCCGATTTTGGTTATCCTAGGAACCTCCTTAGTTCCTAGATTGACGTCTTCGGTCTCTTCGATAATGGGGGTAGGGCCATACTCAAAGTCGGCAAATCGATCAAGGAGCTCATTGGGGAGCTCCTCGAAGGGGACTTCCTTGTCTAGACTCGTGATCCCTACCTCTTCTTGTATTTCTACAGGGAAGGGGTCGATTTCACATGGGATAGGTATGTTGATCAAGGCATCCTTTTGTGGGACATTTTTTGGAATTTTAAATGACAATATTTTTGGACTTTGGATTTTTTCAATGTTTTTAGGATTTTGTGTTTTTTCCATATTTTTGAGATTTTTGTTTTCTTCAGAGATGGACCCTTGGCAAGGCGGGTTGCTATATACATAAGGTATTGTTCACCAAGGGCTTCTCTCACTTTTTATAGGTTGTTTTTTTTTGGGAAACGGGTGCCAAATTTTAGGCCACTCCTCGCTTCCAGGGTTTGGGGCGAAGATGCCCAGTTGCGTACCTAAGGGGCCGCTTCCTTACCTGTTGGGATGGAGGGTGTTGACTGATATGGCTCATTGGAGTCAGCCTCCATCATATTGATCCCCATTTCATCTGAGATCATGTCCTCAAACGATAACTCAGTTTTGTGGTGATTCACCACAGGGGTGTTTGTTCAAGTACCGACCGTCATACCTCAAAAAGGACAACATGGCCAAATCTATCTCTAAGCTAGGAAGGGAGATCTGGGGATTGGTGGGATGGATTAGGGCTATGGGTTTGTGTGGGGTCAAATGGGTTGCCCCCTTTCGATCGATCTTTACGACTCCTATGCTGACAAAAAAATTCCTGATGTGCAGCCTAGGGCGAGGTTTCTCTTCTATATTGATTCCTCTTGCGGTGTGTGGTACATCCAGCATATTGGGTTTTTCAATGCTATTGGCAGCCTTTTCTTTCTCACTGTGCCCCTCTCTGATTATTATGATAATCTTATGCCCAGATGTAAATTTGAGTTTCTGGTGCAATGTGGAAGGTATGGCTCCAACCTCCTGCAACCACGGGCACCCCAATAACAAATTAAATGAGGATTTGATATCCATGACTTGAAACAAGATGGAAAAGGTCATTGGCCCTATCAACAGCTCAAGATCAACTTCTTCCATTATTTCTCTCATGGTATTGTCAAACCCTCTAACACTGGTTCTAGTGGGCCTTAACATGCACGGATCAACCCCGATCTTGGTGGCAGTTCTTAATGGGCATATATTCAATGGAGACCTATTATCAATTAGTACCAAGCGAATAATCATATTTCCAGACTCAACGGTTATATTCAAAGATTTTGAGTGACTACCTCCTTCCTTAGGTAAATCGGCATCAGAAAATGAAATGGAATTTGGAGCCATCACCTGACCAATTATCTGCCCGACCTCATCTGGGCTAACTTGAAGTGATACAAGCACATTTTTTAACGCCCCCATTAATGCTTGGAAATGGAGGGGGAACATCATCAACAGATCCCATACAGTGATATGGGCAGGCATTCTTCTCAGCTGAGTCTCCAGTATATGTTCTCGACTAATCTTCTCAAAGGGGTTCACCGCGCAGTCTTTCTTTTCTTCAGGTTGGGCTTGTGCTGCTATTGGTGCTTACATTTGCTTTGATATTCTCCGACCGGTAAAAAATCTCCCCTTCTCTGCCATCGGCATTGACATACATCTGTTTGTTCGTAGTTTAGCAGGACCTGATGAGGATCATACGTGGGTCCTGAGAGCTGGAAAGGTATGGCTGCCGGTACTTGAGGCACTTGTACTATCTACTCAGGAGGTGTGGCTAATACTTGATTCACCTCGGTGGCAGCGGGTTGGGTGGAAAGATTGGGCAAAATGGGGGTGGTGTAGCTTGAGGGTGGTGGCATTGGAGGGAAGGAGGTAAACGTAGGCCATTGATAGCTAGTGGGTGTTGGCGGTAGATGGGGGGTCTGATGGGCCGTTAGGTAATTGATCGGGGTGGTGGAGTGTGCCGGTGGGTGACGGTGTGGGTGTTGGATTGGGGGCCTGGTGGCTTAAAGGGTAATCGATGGTGGTTGTGGTGTATGGTGGTGATTGAAATGAGGCGGGCACAGGCCATTGATAACTGGGAGGTGCGGATGCAGGATTGGGGGACCTGGGGGCTTATAGGGTAATTGATGGGGGTTGTGGTGTATGGTTGGGGAAATATTCAGACAAATTTAGGGGTTCAATTACCCCAACATTCCTTTGTTCATCATTCTTCGGCAATGGTGCCACATAATTCTCCCGATCACTGATATAATCGGATGGGTCAAATTCAAACTCCTCATCTTCTATCATTCCGACGGTGGGTCTGAGACCTGCTCCTCTGGTGGGTGTGGGGGTAGTGGCACTTGGTGAATATTAGCATGCTGGGAGGGTGCAGGGGGAATGATTTTCCTGGCATCGATCAAATCCTGGATGGCGTGCTTCAATGGGAAGCAGCGATCAGTAGGGTGACCCAGACCCTGATGAAAATGATAGTGGGTAGGGATCGGGTGAGGAGGAAGTTGTGGTTGGCGGATAGCCACTAATCCCTTTTCTACTAACAGGGGTAAAAGTACACTCAATGATTGCCCCAGAGGTGTGAATACTCGGTTGTAGCGGGCTCTCCTCTGTTCCAGAGTCATTTACATTCCTTGCCCATTCCCCATTCTTTACGTCTGCTCAGGCCTAACAGGTGCTGGTGGGGCAGCCTGAAATTGAAACAGGGTAGTATTATTATTGGTCCTAGTATTGACTATGTTCTGGACATCGTCCCATGTTCTCTTCTTGTTCCTTTGCTCTGAAAATCTTCTAACACCACTAGGTCCACTTGGCATGTTCTTATTCAGACGGCCCTCCCTGATGGCATCCTCACATCTGTTAGCATTTTTTACTAGATCAGCAAAACTGGACTGCTGTTGGTACACCAAAAAGTCTGAGATTACTGGCAGAGTGTTCTTTGAAATCATCTCTATCTGCTCATCATCAGGTATTCTGTTCCTGACCTGAGCTGCCAATGCTCTCCATCGCCCCAAGTAGTCGCTAAAGGTTTCGTTCTGGTTCTGCTTTAAATGGGCCTAGTCGGACTTACGCGGCTCGATGTCTATATTGTAGACATACTGTTCTTGAAAGAGATGCGTCAAGTCCCTCCACGTTTTCATCATAGATGGTTCTAAAGATGTGAACCATCTTAGAGCCAGACCGATCAGACTCTTTTGAAAGACTTTTATTAGTAGTCTTTCGTCCTCCCCTTATTGGCACATGTCCCCACAGTAGGACTTCAGGTGCGCAATAGGATTGCCAGTGCCATTATATTTGTCAAAGGCTAGCATTTTGAATTTGGGGGGTAGGGGGACCTCAGCGAATAGGCATAAGTCTGTGAAGTTTGTGGCGTGGATTTCAGTATCACCCATTTTCATTAACTACTTTTATATTTTGTCCAACTGTTCTTTCAGTTGCTCTGATTCTTTGGACACGAGAGCTGCTTTTTTGACAGTTGGTTGGACTTCACTCTGGGCCACCAGGGGATGAGAAATTATGGGAGGAGGGTTGAGGCCGGTCAAAGCCCCATCATAGGCCCCGCTATTCGTAATCTCTTCCTCTCCATACTGCTGGTTGGCATAATGTGCAGTGAGGGTGGGATTCTCCTGTTGTGGCATGGGTTGGATGGGAATGACATGAGTGGGGGTTGGGTGAGCCCATTGGGGGTGAGGAAAGGTTTGTTGGGTGGTGGAAATTTGGTTTTGAGGTGGGGCCTGATAGGGCCATTGGGTATGGGGGAAGGTTTGGAGATGACCCTGGGGTGTGGGGCCATTGGAGAATTGGGTTTGGGGGATGACATGGGTTTGACCCAGCTGTGAAGGTTTGGTTAAATGTTGGGGGTATTGTGGAAGGTGTGAGTGTGGGGTTCGGGTTTCGGCCATGAACCCTTGGTCATTTTGGGTCATGGGCCACTGATAGGTTTGGGCCATGGAACCTTAGTAGGTTTGGGTCACGGGCCCTTGGTGGGTCTGGCCCAATGGGCCTTGATGGGTCTGAGCCATGGGCCATGGGCCCTTGGTAGGTCTGGCCCAATGGGCTTTGATAGGTCTAGGCCATGGGCCCTTGGTGGGTCTGGCCCAATGGGCCCTTAATGGGTATGGGCCATGGGCTCTTGATGGGTCTGGGCCATGGGCCCTTGGTGGGTCTGGGCCATGGGCCCTTGGTGGGTCTGGGTCGTGGGTCCTGGGTAGGTTTGGGTGGTGGGGTATTGGACCATGGACCCCTGGGATATGTGAAAAAAGGGGGTTTGGGCCAATGGGCCTTGGGGTATGTGAGAGTTTGGAGATTGGGCCATGGGGCCTTGGGGTAAGTGGGTAATGGGGGTTTGGGTGGTGTGGATTATGGGGGGTTGATGGGGGTCATGGGGGAGTGAGGCATGGAGATTGGCTAGGGTATGGGATGGGTTCATGGGGTGTGGAGGAGAGGAGGTGTTTTGAGAAGCCTTCCACATGGAATAGGCTTGGAACATATCCTCCATCGTGGTCATGGAGGAAGGGTTGGATGGAGATGGGGGATTTAAGGGGTGATGGGGTATAGATGGGACGGAGGTGGTGGAAAAATTGGGCATGGCCCCGGTATAATCGGGCATGGCCACGGTAGGTGGGGGGTATGGGGTGGATGAGGGGATGTATTAGGTATGTTTTGGGATGATGGGGGGCATGATGAGGAGGGATGAGAAAAGTTGGGCATGGCCCTGGTAAAAATGGGCATGACCCGGATGGATGGGGGATTTTGCAGAGGGGGGATAGGGCAGAAGTGGTGTATGTGAATGTGGGTGGATCGAGTCTATAGGGGGATGATGGGAATTGGGGCATGGATTTGGATTGGAAAAATGGGTTTGGCATGGGCATGGTTTGAGCAAAAGATGGAGAATGGGGGGTAGGACTTAAGATATTTTGAGGGGTATCGGTTGGCAAAATGGGGGCACCAAATGGGCCGGTAACGGTAAAAGGGGGTTGGGTGAGGGGGATGGTGGAAAAGACTTCTCCTGAATGGGAGTGGGTTGGAGAATGTGGTGGGGATGAGTCGGGATCGGTGTAAGCCGGGTCCACTACCCACGACATTCTACGGGAGCGGGTCGGGTAAGGGTGCCTTGGATAAGGCCCAAAGATTCTCCTCCTTCCCCTACGGGGCGGCGGAGGGCAAGATGATGCCGTTGTGCCGGCACCACAAACTATCTATTTCTTTTTGGGTTTTAAGTTTTTTTTTTTTGTGAATTTTTTTGAAAGAGTTTTGAAAAACAAAGGTTCTGAGGCCTTGGAATTCCCTTCTCAGGTGGCTCTCGTACCTTAATTTAAGACCCGCGGCTACGATTCTGAGGCACTTTGAAAGAATCGAAGGAGAACCTTTGATCTATTGAAGGCACAAAAATCGAGGCAAACAACCCGATCCCTTGGAATGAGCAAAAACGAAGTTGCCTTCTCTTGACCGATGGGGCGTATTGGGTGTCGGAGATGGTGGGGCTCAAACAAGGCACTAAGCACACTAATCGGGTAACTCGAGATGTGAAGAATGCCACAGATTTGGGCTGGTGGATAGGTGTGATCCTCTCCCTCAAAGCTGACGCTGACTCCGGCCCACCAATCGTGAAAGAGCCACACTCCCATGGAAGGGATGTGTGAAGAGGCGCCCACCACCCAATGCACTTGTAGACACCCAAATTTGTCCCAAGGCCCGATTGAAACACCTTTCGAGAGAGGTGCAATTCTGAGCTTTTGATGGCATTTACAGATGGAGTGTGATCCTTGCCCGACAACTCTTGGTGAGTTAATTTATGTTATTTTTTTATATTATGTGGACTTGGTCTTCTGGTCACTCTAAGATGGTTGTGGTGTCTCGTCTTATTTTCTTTTGGATATTCTACGAGGGAGGATGAGGTTGCTCGTCAGACTGTGATGATCGAGTTATTACGCGATTAGCAGTACGCCGACCAAGAGGTGGAGGCCAGCTTACGATATGAGATGGACCGATTGGTAGGTGTCTTTAGAAGTATGGTTCTGTTTAATTTTTAGCATTGTGAGCTTGCCAACTGATATGTTTATTGTTATTCATAGAGAACCGAGCTCGCCACTGGTGGTTCCATTCCGGCGATTGATCTATCTGTAGTTGCTTCCTCTAGTCGGGAGGATCCGACAATGGCTCATCTTCGGGCCAAGCTAGATCATTGGGTATGTTCCATTCAATCTTGTTTGTGTCATTGCATTTGCTTGTCGGATGTCATTATTTTGCTTTCTTAGTAGTTTACTAATATCATGTGGTATTTCAACGTTGGGTTGTCGAGGATCTTTAGACGAGGGAGGCGACTGCTGCCTCTCTATGCCCAGAGTCAGGTAAAGTTTTTTTTTTTTGGTGTGGCATAATTCTATTTTGGTTATTTCATCTTTATTTTGTTCTGGCATGTCTTGTCTTGGTTTGTTTGGTTCTTTGTACAGGTTATTTCGGACTCTACTCCCGAGGCTCCCCCTCAGGAGCCTATTCCTATCCCTACTCAGGTATGTTTTAGTTATCGTGTTCATGGTTTATTTGTCATTATAGTATTTATCTGATGTATTTATTTGTTCTTATTGCAGCTGCCTACATTTGCTGTTCCTTCTGTGCCTCCTGTTGATCCAGTGACTGTTGAGACGGTCGAGCGACTTATAGAGGAGAGGCTGGCCCTAGTATAATCCTTTCCCTTTTTTTTTTCTTTTTAAAGTTTCTCATTTTGTTCATGTATATATTGGTTTTCCTTTGACTTGGTGCGGTTATGTAGGCTCGTAAGCTAGAGGAGACGCATCTAGAGGTGGCGCGAGCACGAGCCACCGAGGCGAGACGAGTCCTTGGGGAGATGCAAAGTAGGGAGGACCTGGTCATTGAGATGATGGTTGCACAAAGCACTCAGACTGAGGCATTAGAGGTGGCTTGTCGGACGACGCGAGCGGAGATGCAGGCGTCCCTAGATCAGCTGTAGTATCGTCTGATGAGGAGTGAGCAAGGGATATATAGGCTAGCTCATCTGCTTGGTGGATCGAATTCGAGGGCTGCAGGCTCCTCAACCGGGCAGTCTCGTCACACGTCACGTGATCGTGCCAGGGGTGATGCTCGTGAGGATCCCATGGTTCATGAGGTTCTTGCGAGGTATCCTCCTCGTTCTTGATCGAGGCGGTCTGTTAGCCAGACAAGTGAGGGAGGATCTGTGGCGGGGCCTCGTCGTTTAGAGGTTCTGCCGACTCCGGGTATGGAGATTGTATTTTCAGAGGATTAGTCTGCAGACCTCCAAGCTGATGATATTAGGGATAGCAGTGCTCGACCGTCCCAACGACAGTGTAGGGAGTAGGTGTGTGTGTGTTTATGTATCTAGAGAGTGTGTGTTTTTGTATCCATAGCGTGTGTGTTGTATATATGGGGGGATGACCCCGGTGACAAGTGTAAAAAGAGCAATGAAAAAAAAAATTGACATATATATATATATATAAAGAGGTTTTTGATTTAGATGTACCTGCTTGGCTCCTTTTCTTTTAGTGACTTCTCATGTCTACTTTTGCTTCTTTTTAGTTGCTTTAGCGCCATCGACCGTCATTGGGACTTGGATGCTTCCTGAGCTAGCCTAGTGATGGTTGAAAGGTGCTTCATATCTGCACATGTGAGAGTAATGTTGTCAGTAGTTTTATTCTCCCCCTTGCTAGTTGTCAAGGGGGGTAAGTGTCTCAGATTGAAGTTTGGTAGTAAAAGATGGCTATGCGCTCTTTTTTCTTTTTTCTTTTTTTCTCTCTCTTTTTTTTTTTGTTTTTCTTTTCTTTCTTTTAAAGCAACAACAATGCAACAGGGAAAGAAAATAGCTAACAAAACAATAAAAAAATAAAAATGCCCCAGTGTAGGAGTGTGATGGGATTGGCAGTATGGCATCTTTGATAGCACTTTCTGGATGGTAACTTCATCGTTTCTTATCTTCTTTGGGGATAAGCTGGCAGTTCTGATATGATTTTCCTTCTAATTCAAAAAAATTCCCCAGCGTCAAGACGGAATGGAGCTTTTCTGGATTTCGAGATGAGCACTTTGGGTCTATAAGTAGTCATCAATATTTGTTGAGTTAATTTTGAAGAAAAGGTTGATCGGTACTGTCACTGAATCGGGGAGGTCTCTTTGCTTAGGTTAGTTGTATATGGGGGTCTATTCTAGGGTGGTGGTCATCCTATCCCGTGGTTATTAGGGAGAAGTATGGTAGGTATAGTAGGTGATTGCATCAGTCATCATTCATCAATTTTTTGTTTTGTTTCTAGGAATATCTTGTAAGGCTTCCGATTCATTGTCCGAAATAAAAATAGAAGAGGGGGGTAAGGCTCAATGATATGGGGGAATAGTTTGTATCTAATGCTTTCTAAAAGGGGTAGGTAACAGTCTTTTTCTCAGAGGGATACAGGATGTCTTGATTGAGCTCTTCGTCATGTTTTGGCTCCATCAAACTCTCATATTCTATGGTTAGCAGGAGTTTATCCTCCTCTCGCCACCTTACGACGACATCTAGTAGTATGGGGACATCAGAGGTGCCCTCGCAGCTTGCTTATACACTTCTAGTAAAATTACCAGAGATGTCCTCACGGCCTGCTTATGCTTCCCTGAGCTCATTGACTTGTTCACTCGTTGTAATGCTCTCACTCAATTTTTGATATGTAAACGCTTATTTTTGAAAGCATCCTGCTAGCACAAGAATGATGAGTTTTGATTGAACCTAACATCTTCATCTTTTTTTGCTCTAACATTTCCTCCAATGGCAGGGGAAGGGAAGTGAGGATCGGGTGTTACTTATGCTTTTGAAGGAAGATAGATAGGTCACTAGTCCTTTAATCAAATTGCCCGAGTGAGAAAAAAAAGGTGGGCGATAAATTGGAGGTCTTGAGGATATTCTAAGAATTGAAGGCGTATTACCAATGAATAGGTTGTGATGACTATGGGGGTGATAAGTATAAGTATTTAACCACGGGATATGATGATCACAGGGCTAGGGTAATATTTTCTAAGGTGCATGGCGTTCCAAGGGCTAGAGAGTTCTGCCCCATCTTGGTTGGTCAGTTTGTAAGCATTTCCAGGGTATGCGGCTGTTATGACATATGGGCCTTCCCAGTTTGGTTTTAGTTTTCCTTTCAGGTGGGCGTGCTTAGAAGGTATGATTTTCTTCAAAACTAATTCTCCAATATTAAAGGTTCGTTCAAGGACTTTCTTGTCATAAGCCCTGGCCACTCTCCTTTGATATACCTGAGCGTGATCAACTACCCTTAGACGTGTTTCATCGAGCTGCTCTAACTACGTGAGTAGGGCAATTCTCCTCTCATCTAAGGATAGCTTATCATCAAGTTGAATGCATAAAGATGGTACTTGTATCTCATATGGTAGGACTGCCTCCAACCCATAGGTAAGGAGGTAGGGAGTTTGGCCAGTAGCCATAATAATAGAGGTCCTATTGGCCCATAGCGCTTTTGGTAGTTGTTCAGGCCAGTCGGCCATATTGCTTGTTTCTGCTATGCACTTTAGGATTCGAATCAGTATTTTGTTCGTAGCTTCTGCCTGTCCATTGCCTTGAGGGTAGAACGGTGATGAGTGGCATAAATCGATGTCGTACTTCTTGCATAACTTCTTCGTCTTCTCAGTGATAAACTATGGTCCGTTGTTAGTGACAAACATCTTGGGTACTCTAAACCTGGTGATGATATTTCGAACGATAAACCTTATGAGTGTTGAAGTGGTGATTCTGACATAGGATTCAGCTTCTACCCATTTGGTGTAGTATTCGGTCGTTGTAAGTATAAACACGTGCTTGTGAGTGTTCCCAACGGTGTCGGTGAAAGGTCCAATGACATCGAAGGCCCATATCGAAAATAACCATGGCGAGGTCATAGTGTTCAAAATGCAACTGATGGAGCTTTGGTGAGAGCGGCATGTTCTTGGCATTGCTTGTAGGATTGGACATAGAGGTGGCAATCTCTAATCATTGTCGGCTAGAAGTAGCCTTATTGTGTAACTTGATCGACGAGTCTCTGTCTACTGGAGTGGGCACTGTAGGCACTAGCGTGTGCTTCTTGGATGATGTATTATCCTTCGGTAGTCGTAACACATCGTAGTAGTACTCCTTTGGTGAAGGCTTCTTTATATAATGTTTCACCGAGTATGCAAAATCGAGTGCATCGGTTCCTTATACTCTTTCGTTCAATCTTCGTGGCATATGAAGGGACATGTTGATGTTTCAAGAAGTTCCAAATGTCAAAATACCATGGTTGTCCATCGTTGGTCGGTGATTTTTCAAATCTGAATATAGCGACTTTGGTTTCTGTCTTGACGTGCTTTCCTGGGGTGATTGCTTCTTTCTGTCCTGTACTTGTAGGGAGGACGGGTAATTCTCTCTTGACAGTCCATGCTACCTCATGAGCGGACACTGACAGCTTTTCGATAAAGAAGGTTTTGGTATTTTATCTTATGGGTATTTGGATGACCGAGGCTAGCGTGGCTAAGGAATCTGCAAGCTCATTTTCTAATCTAGGGATGTGCGTAAAAAAGATTCATTCAAATTTCTTTACTAAATACTGAGCGGTTTTTAGGTATGCCATTAGTCTCCTTTCCTTAGTTTTTCATTCTCCTATGAGTTGTGAGATTACTAGTTTAGAATCGTCGAGGGTTTTTAACTGTTTAACACCTAATTGAACTGCCGCTCGTAGTCCAGCTATAAAGGCTTCACATTCTGTGACATTATTAGTGACAGAAAAATCTAATTAAAAATATTTAGGTATGATAGCTCCTTCTGGGCTTAGGAGGACTATCCCGATGCCTCTTCCTTTTTTATTTAGAGCACTGTCGAAATAAAGGGTCCATGAGGTCTTGTCGAGCTCTTCGTTATGAATCGTGAATAGGTCTTCATCAAGAAAATCCGTGTGTATGGGTTCATCATTCGGGAGTGGGAGGTTTGCGAGATAATCAGCGATTGCTTTCCCTTTGATCAATTTCTGTGTGATGTAAGTGATATCAAATTCTTACAAGAGCATATGCCAGCGGGCGATCTTTCCTGATGTTGCGGGCTTCTCGAATACATACTTCAGAGGGTCCATTCAGGCTAGTACTAGTATTTTATATGCTCCGAAGTATTTTCGTGATTTGGTAGAGGCCTACACTAATGTGAGGAAAGTCTTCTCCATTGAAGTATATTTTCGTTCGTATTTGACCATCATCCTACTGAGATAGTAGATAGCCTTCTCTCTCTTGTCGTCTTCTTCATATTATCTCAGAATTACTCCCATGACTTTGTCGTTCGCTGAGAGGTATAGGATTAGGGGTCTTCCGAGGACAGGTGGCCATAGTATTGGCAGGTTAAGGAGGTACTTCTTGATGTTGTCAAAGGCTTGCTGACACTGGTCATCCCATTTGTACTCAGCTCCTCCTTTAAGTAGTCTGTAGAAAGTATCGCATCTGTCCGAGTGCTGGAAAATAAATCTTCTGATGAATTGCAATCTTCCTATCAGGCTTTGTAATTCTTTGATATTATCTGGAGGTGGCATCTCGAAGATGGCTCTGACTTTTGTAGGGTCAACTTCGATCCCTCGCTTGCTAACTATGAAACCAAGTAATTTTTTGAAAGTGACCCCGAAGACACATTTCTTTGGGTTCATTTTTAACTGATATTTCTTAGTTCTTTGTAAAACTAGTCTAAGCGCTTCCACATGTCCTACTCATATTTGGGACTTCACTAATATGTCATCGACGTAGACTTCTACACACTTATGCATCATGCCGTGAAAGATAGCCATCATGGCGTGTTGATACGTAGCTCCTGCATTCTTGAGCCCAAAAGGCATGACGACGTAACAGTAAGTCCTCCATGGTGTGGTGAAGGAAGTATTCTCTTGGTCAGATTCTACCAATTTGATCTGATTATATCCAGAAAAACCATCCATAAAGGATAGCATCTCATGTCCAGCGGTACTATCAACTAGAGTGTCAATGTGTGGGAGTAGGAAATCATCTTTTGGGCATGCCTGGTTGAGGTTTCGGAGCAAACCTGTACTCAGTCGCCTTTCTTGGTGGCAGGTACTATGTTGGCGACTCACTTAGGGTAAAGAACGACTCGGATAAATTTAGCTTTATGTAACTTGTCGACTTTCTCTTTAACTTGAAGGGTAGTTTATGGGTGTATCTTATGGAGTTTCTGCTTAACAGGCTTTGCGTCAAGTTCTAAGATGGGGCAATGTTCTACTAAACTTGGGTCTAAACTGGGCATGCCCTCGTAGGACCATGCGAAGGAATCGAGGTGTTCTCGCAGGACTTGTGTAATTTGTTAGCGTTCCTTGGAGTTGAGCATTGCGCTAATTAGTAGCTTCTTGGGTTTCTCTTCAGTACCAAAGTTAAGTTCTTTTGTGGGTTCCGTGAGAGCTTGGGTTTGCTTATCGAAACGCCTGATAATCCGTTGGAAGTCTGGTGCCTCCTTAGCATCTGGTGTCCTTTCTTTGCCCTCGATAAGTTTATATACTGTAAAATTGCTACAGTGGGGATTTGAATTTGTGAAAGGTAACCTTTCATCGGCACAGTCTATGACTGAGAGATCTTTGGTAAGGTGAAGGTCAAGACTACTGATCCTTCTCTCAAAGTCATGAAGTATCTCGTCTAGTATGATCATTGGCTTAGCCGGGATACTTTACGTCCTCGTGCGGGGAATGGGATAGAAATCTTAGGAGAAAAGGCTCCTTGTCGGACACAAATTTGGCTCTGGATGAAGAGTTCCCTTTCTTTTATAGGTTTTTCTAATTTTTTTGGATTTTATATTTCCAAATTTTTAGGGCTTTCTATTTTTTCTATTTTTTAATTTTGATAATAAATATGGTACATGGTCGGTCACCTCAAGGGGCGCCGAGAGAATTGCTTCCTCTAGTTGAGGGAGCGAGATGGCTGCTGGAGCCGTTCGGGCGAATCTTTGAGAAATGCAGACTTGTTGTAAATTTGGCATGTTTTTTTTTGGAGTCCTCAGCTAATGAGACCTTTTGAATGAGTGACGCAGGAGATGGTGGCACCGATGTTCGGATTTCCTCTATCACGTTAATGGCCTCTTTATCGAAGAAACTTTGGAGCTCATAGCCGATCGAACTATCTGCTTCTGAGTCGTAATATGGTTTTTCTTCCCTCTGAGGGGGATCTTCCAAAGGATCCTCAGGGGTAGCAAGTTCTTTTCCTTGATCTTCATGATATGTTAGGATGAGAGCGCATGCTCGGCAGCGTGGTTGATAATGGTGAAGAATGCAGGGGGATTCCCAAGGGCATTCCCATCCTTCTAAGTTAGAGTCAAAGATGGTATCAAACTCACTTTCTTGATATGATAATGCTTAAAGTCCTAAATTAACTCGCTTCGCTAACTCGAGCGCAGGGAGATCTATCCAGCAGTCTTCGTCATCACTCGAGGGAGGTTGCCATTCTTCTTCAAGAGACTTCCAAAATATTGGGAGCTACGACGAATCGGGGGATGTAGAAGTGTCTAGTTCAAGTTCCTCTTCAAACTCTATGAGGGCAATGTGAGTGTTTCCTTCTGGATCAATCGGATAACTATCAGAATTTTCTGCTTCTTGTGCATGTAGCTGAGTTGGTATGTCATTGCCAGTTTCTGTCGTCGCGGGGTCAGAGTGGTTTGATTCCTCCATTGTAGAATGTCAGGTCCAATTGGTGAAGTGTTCTAATATACTAGTACATGCCCTATAGTGGGGCTGGTAAGGGCAAATGATACAAGTGGAATCCCATGGGCATTCCCACCCTCCTAGGCCGAGGCCAAGGCTGATGCTATACGGGTTAAGATTCTCTTGCGAGGTGTCATCCTCTCTCCATGTTGAGCGCATGTGCTTTTCGTCATCTTGCAACGCTGCTATGTGAAAATCTTTGTTTTCGGTGGATTCCCAATTTTCTACTCGGGAGTCGAGTTCTTGAGGTTCTTCTCTCCTCTCTTCTGTAAACTCCTTGGTGTCAAACATGGGCTTGACTCCTTCGAGCGATTCATCAATATTGTCGTTGAGACTTGTCAAATCGTTGAATGCTTTGGCCATCCATTCAATTTTTATTTCTTGGGATTTGGTGAATGGCACTTCCTTCAGCCTCAATACATTCGCTTTCTCAGTTGTCCCATAGACAAAGTGGTCATTTAGAGACCATTTCGGTGAGGTAGGGCATAAGTCGGCTTGTGGGCCGTCCGATTGATAACCTAACCCTATGTGTTTGCATATTTTCGTTGGGATGACAGGTCCTATGCGACCTTGCTTATTCTTACCGAGTCTAATGTGGGGAACGTATCCAAGTTGGTACATAAGATCCCACCCTTTCATCGCGGTGGGGTTAATGTCATAATGTTTGGCAAGGTCTATACCGACCTCTCTCCTCACTAAGTTTTGTTGACGCATTGGAGAAGAATTAAGACAGTCAGGGGGAGAGATTCTCATGACGGTTGCCTCTCCTGGGGTTTGGGTCTTTTGAATGTGACCTGTGTTTAATACAGAATCATGGGCTGTCAGGATGCTTGCCGCATAATCAGTATCCATTTCCTGGAGGGGTGCATCGGCGTATATACGGACGATAGAGTCCTCATATGGGAATTTGACGCATTGGTGATATGTGGACGTGACAGCCTTCATCGACTTTAACCATTTCCTTCCTAAGATAAGATTGTACGTACTAGCAGAATCGAAAACATGAAAAGTAACACCTTTTGTCACAGGTCCAAGGCAAACCTAGAGTTTAATAGTTCCTTTCACGAAACGACGCGATCCATGTGTATTCGAGAGTCTTTAACGTTGTGAGAGGGCAAATATTGAGTCCCGCTCTCGTATCAACAAATGCATGGGGTACAGAGAATCCTCTAATTATGATCGTGAGATATATGGGGGCCGCACTTTCGCGAAGTGACTCTTCAGGCATGTCTGCATCTGTAAAAGTGAATGTCGGAGGTTACGCCATGACCAAAGTGATTTGATGAAGCTCATCTAGGGTCGTGTCCTCATCCACTTGTGTGTCTTCGAGTGTCCTTATCAACAACCGGTGATGATCAGGAAATTTCTTAATGAGTTCTTGTATGAATATCTAGGCTGAGATCTTCTAGAGGTGTTGCAGAAGGTCATATTCTTGTCCTGGCTTGAGTGTCACTTCTTTTCCTAGCCGGTGAGCCTTGGGTGCAGGTGGTTAGAGTGGTTGGGGTACAGGGATTGGTGGAGGGATGATATGAGGCGGGGGAGGTAAGTTAACTTCTCTTTCTCTCACATTTCCTTCTGGTGGTCGTGCACTCATGAAATTTTTACTCTGAGGGAAAGGAGGAGGTGGGTAATTGATTCCTGATTTGAGAATCGGGCAAGTCGGTTGTTGGCCAAACCTGAAATGACTCGACATTGATGCGTTTGTGAAGCGAGTGAAATTAGAGATCGGAGCGTGTGCCTTCACAACACCGTTCCAAGGTTGGAGATATTGCGTGTAATCCTCCTCTTCTATGAAAGCAGAGACCAGTGTCTCGCACAGGTTAGGGTGTTTTTCTCACTCACTTTCTCCTATGTTCAATAAACACTCAGTCTTTATTTCACTCTCTCGGCTTGGGGTCTTACAGGTGACACTTTCCACCCATGCGGTAATTTGGGCTACAGTTTGGAGAACGTGATCTCCATACTCGGGTTCAGAATCTGACGAAGGGAGTGATAAGGGTGTTGGTTCAAGATTAGGAGGGGTTGAAGGTTTCGGTGGGTGACTATAGAGGAATGGTCTCCTAGCCCTAAAGGAATGGACTCGTATCTGAGTGAATTTTAGATATGGAGGCAGGCTCGGCGGAGCGATGCGAGTGATCAGGGCTGAGGGATGTAGGGGTGAGGAAGGAACTCTCGCTGGCACGAAGAAAGTGGTAGAGGGTTGGATGCAAGTGATTAAAGTAGAGGGCTGGAAGGAAGGTTGACTAGGGAGGTTCACGGTAGTGACCTGGGCCAGCGTCCCTTGGTTGTGATTGGGCATGGGGTTGTTTATGATCCCTAAATTTTGTTGGGGTTGGTTATTATTTTGGTTGGGATTTCTAAGCACTTCCCAATCAATTTGATTTCGATCGTTCATATCATAGATCACATCCCTAAGGACCCAACAGTCCTCTAGGTTCTACCCCATATATCGATGGAAGGCATAATATTTCCTATAGTCTAGATTTGCAAGCCATGGGTGAGGTTTTTTTATGGGAATTGGAGGAGATTCTGAGTGTTTAGAAAATAGAAAATATTGGGGATCATATCCGGTAAAGGGGGATAGTGATCCCGCCTTGGTTGGTAAGGGCTTCTGACTAGGTTGAAGTTCTGCAGTGGGGGTACGTTATTATAATTTGACACATGGGCCAGTTGACCCTGTGTCGTGTTTTGATTCAGATAGGTGTTAGGGTACTGGTTCCTATTCTGGTATTGGCCTTGACTTTGATTATGGTCTTGGTTTTGGTTCACGTATCTCTGCTGACTAGCACCTTGATTTTGGTTGGTATACCATTGTTGGTGTTAACTCTGTCTAAAATTTCGCAATTAGAAGTTTTCGTTACCAGAGTTTTGTCCTTGGTTGACGACGAAGTTAACATGCTTGGTTCCTAAGGCTTTTTATTATTTTTCAATTTTGGTTTGTTGGAAGGGACTATTTTTGACGTGACTATGGATAACATGAGATCTCTGCCTTTAATGTGCCGCACTAGTCGGGATGCCCGAGAGTGGAGTGCAGTGAAGTCGGGACAATCACTTATGACGAGCATGCTCTTTAACGGTTCTCTAGTGTTGTCGACAATAATATCAACCGAGTCCTTCTCTTTCATTGAAGTGCCGGTCCTGGCAGTGAGTTTCCTCCATCTAGCGATGAAGTCGGTAAATTCTTCATCAGGTCCTTGCATGGCTACCATTAGGTCACTGAGACTAATTGTCTCTTGGATCAAATGTTTGTACTGGTCTAGGAATTGATCGACTAATTCATCAAAAGTTTCTATCTTATAAAGTAGGAGTCTCGCAAACCAATCTAAAGCTTCTCCTTCTAACAAGCGTTTGAAATAATGAATGAGAAGTCCTTGATTATCTCATATGAGAAGAGAGCCAAGTAATGATTCGGATTTTCGGTGCCATTATATTTGGTAAATTTCGGTGGCTTAAATCCTATTGGTAAATTAAACTCAACGTCTCGATAAAATTTGTCGCAACCGAATGTGTAATAACCCGAAAAAGCACGTCAAACGAGGACCTCGGGATCCGTGCCCGATTGGTCTTAGGTTTGACCATGAGATAGTTCATTGATAAACTTATGGTGAGATGAGCGAATGTGATGTGTGAACCAGGGTAGAAGAGTGGAGAGATAGAGGAGTGTGTAGAGTGGCATACACTGATGAGTGTGTATGTGCTCCACACCGAGAAAAGAGATAAGATAAAAAGGGTTGAAAACCCTAACTTTCATGTTTTGGTGGTTGAGAGAAGTAAAGAAGAGAGAGAAAGAGAGAGGAGTAAGAGAGGAGTAATTGTGGGTGATTGGAAGAAGGATTCAAGCATTAAAGAGGCCGGATTTGACGCAAGGAATCCGTTAGAAACCAAAGCTGGAACCCTAGCCTTCCAACCCTAGAATTGAAATCAACTTGAGAGCTATTCAAGGTAAAATTTTTGTAAATAAGATGCATAGATTATAGGGGTTAAGTTGCAGTAAAATGTGGGTTAAATCATAGGATAATGGCTTAGAAAAATAGAAGAAAAGTATGGAAAAAGATTCGAAAAGGGCTGAATCTGACAATTTCGATTAATCGAAATTGGGTTTCGATTAATCGAAATTGGCCAGGAAGTTGAAGGGTCGGAGGACCCCGATTTCCATTAATCGAATTGAATTTTGATTAATCGACTTTGGATTTCGATTGATCGATTTGGGAATCGATTAATCGACTGAGAAACTCCAGTGGACCCCAGGGGTTAAAGGAAATGACTTGAGGAAAAATCGACTAATCGAAATGGGATTTCGATTAATCGATTTTTGGTTTTCGATTAATCGATTTGAAATCGATTAATCAACTTGTGAAACTCAACTGTTCGAACAGTGGGTCTACTTTGCGAAAAGAAGGATTTCGATTAATCGAAATTGGATTCGATTAATCGAATGAAAACTCGACTGTTCGAACAGTGAATTTGCTTTGTGAAAAGAAGAATTTCGATTGATCAAAATTGGATTCGATTAATCGAATGAAAACTCATCGCTCGAATCGAGAATGGACTTTGCGAGAATTTCGATTAATCGAAATTGTTTCGATTAATCGATATTTACTTTCGATTAATCGATTTTGGAAATCGATTAATCGAATCAGATTCGATTAATCGATTTTGGAATTCGATTAATCGACTGTAGTAAACTTTGTGGACTTTTGATTCTTACTTCAAGACTCTAGGGGGGTCTTGAGACTTATTCATTACATCTTTTGTGACTTTTCGAGTGTGTTTAATGGTATCATAGGTGATACGTATGGAAGTGGGCACAAGGAGCCGAGTGGGACCTTGATGCATTAAATCGATAGAGACCTAAGGTAGGGAACACCTTGAACATGTACCTTATTTTACAAGAGCATGTATGTAGTGATATAAATTTCCATTCAAATATTTTTACTGCTTAAAGAATTGTGAAAAGTGTGTGTGTGATATTCATAAGAGTAACTAATGAGCCCTGGGGATGAAGAGGTAAGAGAAAAGAGCATCGTGTGTGATGTAAGTAAATGGACACATCCTGTGGATGTATCCAAGGATTGAATCATGCTTGATAGGCGATATAAGATAGCACACTTACACGCTGAATAACTATATGTAAGGCACCGATATTTTTGTTATTTGAGGTTTGATAGGTTACCCCACCGACGTGGCGGGATATCCACGACTGACACGGCAGGATATCCGTGTGACCGATCGTTGGTAAAACCGTAGGCGGTCTGGAGGCTTATCCGTACATAGTAAGTACACCCCAGGGGTGTTGGTTGAGACAAGTGAAACCCCGCCACCAATCCCCAGGGGAAAGGGGCTTGGGTACTATATGGTATTCCCAGGGAATACATTAAAAAACTGTCTATATAGATGACGATGAAGGGTATCTCATCGGGGCTCGATGCTATATTGCTCGGGGATTACTTAAGTTGAAAGTTTAAGTTTTGCTTTAGGCCTTTTCAGCATTATTCATGAGTAAATGAAAATATAAGAAATCAACAGTAAAACGAAATGCTTTTTAACTGTTTCATCAACAACTGCATAGATGCATCATGCATGACATATCATAGAATATATGTGAGTTATAATTTATATGTTCAATGTTGTTGTTCCTATTGAGCTAGGATGTAGCTCACCCTATAGACTATACGCCGCAGTCCACTATTAGCAATCGCGGCAGGAGAGCCGATCCCGTGAGTCGGACACTGGCGGCGAGGAGTTAGAGCCACCTCTGAGGACTTCTTCTAGAGGACTCTGCATGCACTTTGAGGAGTTTTAGTTGGAGATTATGTACGGCTTGGTATGTCAAGCGGTTTTGATTAAACCTTGTGTATATGGATATCGAGTATTTTTGAACCATCCATGATGATGATTATCATCGATGGTTGGATCGTTCTCCTTCATGCAGAGGCATGAGGGTAGAACCGCTCTTGAGAAGTGTTTTATGTAGATTTAAATTCATAAGTTGTTCTTCTTTATTTTATGCTTGATATACCAGTGTTCCGTGCATAGTTGAGGGGCACGGTCAAGATGATCGTGCTGATGGCACGGGTTTCGGGGTGCCGAAATCCGGGCTGTCACAGTTGGTATCAGAGCTATTTTCTTTTAGCAATTCTGACAAGGGTTCTTTCGTCAGAACATAGGGGCTTCTGCTAACGAAACTTTAGTTTCAAATGCAGCCGCAATGTCAGCTAGAGGGAGAGGCCGACCAAGGGGAGACCATCAAAGGAGTTTACGTAGTGGAGATGGTTACATCTCTCCTACAAACAGAGTGCCTTTAGGAGGTAACGAGGCCCCAGGGGGCAGTAGTAGCAGACAGCATGAGGAAGAGGATCGAGATCATCAGGATCAAGATCTGAGAGAGCAAGAAAGATTGAGAGAAAGACAAGAAGATAGAGCGACAAAGGATGATGCACACTATGGAGACTATGGCAGCTGCCATGGCACAACAAGCAGCATCCTTTGCAGCTCATGCATCAAGAGAACAGCAGCCACCTACACCACCTGTAGGACCTGCGTTGCCTTTGCCCTCATCTTTTACAGAGTTTAGAAGGATGAGACCTCCTACATTTTCTGGGCAGGCAGACACGATGGCCGCTGAGAATTGGCTGATGGAAATGGAGAAAGTCTTTAGCGTGCTAACTTGCACGGAAGATGAGAGTGTGAGATGGGCTTACATGTTGGATGGGAGGTGGGCCTTGGTGGAAGTCCGTGACACGGACTCGGGCTCGAGACTCGAGTTGCCTTGGACTTGGGAGGAGTTTGTTGAGGAGTTCAACAAACAATATTTTCGAAGTGGTGAGGAACCGACTTGAGATACAATTTTGCAGTTAGTACAAGGAGAATGACGGTGAGAGAGAATAGGGGTAGAGTTTCTACGACTTGCCCGTTTGCTCGGATCACGCTCAAGTGATGAAGTCCAAGAGGTTTCAAGAAGGTTTGAAGCTTTGAGCTTAGGGGAGGCGTAGCTCCATTTCAACTGAGGACCTATGAAGAGGTCATGAGCAAAGCATTGGTTGTAGAAGAGGAGAACAATAACAGATATAGATAGAGAGAGCAGCAGAGAGGAGGAAATGAACAAGGAAGAACGGGGCACTATGAACCGGTGAACAAAAAGCCGAGGTTCATGGGCCAGAATCAGAGGCCACAGTTCCAAGGGGGTTTCGGAAGACCAACAGAGGTTTCCATTACTTGCGTCGGGGAGACCTATTCGCTATGAGAGCCCTGCCATGTCTACTGGCGCCATCATACTCGTGGTTCTCGCATCGCTTTTCCGCACCTCGGGAGACTTGCGCAAAGTGTGGCAAGCCTCATAGAACAGTGGACTGTAGATTGGGAACTAGGGGCTGTTTCCGATGTGGCAAGGTGGGCCACTTGATCAAGGATTGCCTCGAGCCAGATAAGAGAAAGACGGTTTCAGTTGTAGCACCACGACCAATTCAAGCAAGGAAACCGATCATCCAGGGGAGAGCCTATGCAGTCACTGCTCAGGAAGCAGGGAACGTGCATGACGTCATCCAAGGTGAGATTCCTTTTAAAATTAAAGGAAAATTTTCTTTTCGTTAAAACTTTAGATAGAGAAGAAGCATGCATTAGGAAATTATATAGATTCTTTCTCAATACCAAAAGCTATGTAAATTGAGGGTAAATTAATGTGTAAATTATTGTGTGGGTGTATGTATGCTATGGGTACTCTAAATGTGTATGAAAGAGGATGCTTGGATATAACGCCGAGTGTTGATAGACCCCGGGTCTACCCACTCATTCGCCACTCCACGTTTCGCTAAGAAGATGAAGATTGTTCGACGTTGGATTTCGCCCTATTCGGTTCATTCATTTGGAGAGTTAGTAGACACGGAGTTAGCTTGCAAATCCATCATCGTAGCAGTTCAAGACTTAGAAGTGCATGAACTAGAAGCAAAGTCGTCATTAGACATGAAAGGGTTTGATGTGATCCTTGGCATGGTGGTTGACATTACCGCCGATTGCAAGAACAAGGTAGTTATTTTCGCACCCAACACAAGAAGATCATTTCGGTTTCAAGAGGTCATTCATCGTACCATTGATCTCAGAAGAAGGGCCGAGAAAATGATCGAGAAGGGGTGCGATGGATACTTAGCTTTCTTAAAGGAGGACAAGGAAGAAAAGAACGTCATTTACGAGATAGCGCAGCGAGACTTCACGACGTGTTTCGGAAGAATTGCTCGGATTACCTCGAAAGAGAAGTAGAATTCGCCATTGACTTAGCACCGTGAACGGAGCCTATTTCAAAGCACCTTATAGAATGGCTCCCGAGTTAAAGGAATTGAAGGAACAACTACAAGAGCTTATGGACAAGGGGTTTGTTAGACCGGCGTGTCTCCATGGGGAGCACCGGTCTTGTTTGTCAAGAAGAAAGATGGGTCAATGCGGCTATGCATTGACTATCGACAATTGAACAAACTCACTCGTGAAGAACCGCTACCCTTGCCTAGAATAGACGATCTATTCACCAACCGCAAGGAGCAAGGTATTTTTCTTAAGATCGACACGAGATACAGGTATCATCGATTCTTGAGTCAAAGGCGAGGACATTGAGAAAGGCGACTTTAGGACACGGTATGGACACTATGAATTCCTTGTGATGCCGTTTGGATTAACGAATGCTCGGCGTCGTTTATGGATCGATGAACGAGTGTTTAAACCACACTTGGACTCTGCGTCGTAGTGTTTGTTGATGATATATTGATATATTCCAAATCCAAGGCGGAACACGAAGAACATTTGAGGATTGCTCTCTGAGGCCTTCGTGAACACCAATTGTCGTAAACTTCGGAAGTGTGAGTTTTGGTTGGAAGAAGTTAGCTTTTTGGGACATGTCGTCTCAAAGCATGGTGTCACGGTAGATCCAGCAAAGATAGAAGCAGTAGTTAAATGGGAGCAACCAAAGACAGTGACCGATGTCCGAAGTTTTCTGGGCTTAGCAGGCTATTATTATCGACATTTCGTTGAGGGTTTTCAAAGATATCGGGACCTCTCACAAAGTGACACGAAAGATTCAAGGTTTGAGTGGAGTGAGGCATGTGAAGAGTTTCAAGAACTCAAAGCGAGACTCACTTGACTCGATGTTAGCGATTCCTTCAGGCAGTGGAGGATACGCCGTGTACAGCGACGCGTCATACAATGGCCTTGGTTGTGTGCTCAACCAACACAAGAAGGTGATAGCTTACGGATCAAGACAGCTGAAAGAACACGAGAAAAATTACCCGACTCATGACTTAGAACTAGCAGTCATTTTATCATTTTTGGAGACATTACTTGTATGGTGAGACATTTGAAATTTTCACCGATCATAAGAGCCTCCGATATCTGTTTACACAGAAAGAACTCATCATGAGACAGCGCAGATGGATGGAATTCCTCAAGGATTACGATTGCTCTATACAATACCATCCATGCAAGGCTAATGTAGTAGCCGATGCATTGAGTCGAAAAGGTTCAACTCAGTTAGCTTCTTTGATTTTGGGTATGCACCGATGGAAATTATTGGAAGACCTGGCAATCTATGATGCGAACATTGAGTCAAAGGACACTGGATCCTTTTTGGCTAACATATCAAGAAGCCAGTGATATTTGAGCATATCCACGATCTACAGATGAAAGATCCAGCGTTAACGAAGATTCATCAAGACGTGAGTGAAGGCATTAGGTCGGACTTCTCAGTAAAAGAAGATGGTTCTTTATTGTTCAAGGGCCGTCTCTGCATTCCGGACAATGCCGACCTAAGACGAACAATTCTTGATGAGGCTCATAAGTCAAATTATGCTATCCACCCAGGTAGCACCAAAATGTACCAAGATTTGAAAAAGAATTTCTGGTGGAGAGGACTGAAACAAGACGAGGCGGTATGTGTCACGATGTTTGACTTGTCAGCAAGTGAAGGTTGATCATAGACATCCTGCGGGACTATTGCAACCTTTACCAATACCAGAATGGAAGTGGGAATCGATCTCAATGGATTTCATTGTTGGACTACCCAGTACTGCCAAGAGACACAATGCCATTTGGGTCGTCGTAGACCGATTGACCAAATCGGTAGCACTTTTGCCGTACAATACCACATATCTGACGGGAAGATGGCGGTTATACATGAAGGAGATTGTAAGATTACACGGGATTCCAAGCGACATCGTTTGGATCGTGATCCACTATATACGTCAAGTTTTGGAAGAAATTTCAAGAAGGAATGGGAACACGACTAGACTTTAGTTCAGCTTTCCATCCTCAAAGCGATGGGCGAGGCGAATCAAGTAATAGAAGTCATGCTCGGGCGTGCATGCTTGATATGCAAGGATCTTTGGGATGAGTATCTACCGATGCTCGAGTTCGCATATAATAACAGTTTTCAAACGAGCATTGGCATGGCACCGTATGAAGCTCTGTATGGACGACGATGCAAGTCACCCCTCAATTGGGAGGAAACAGGTGAAAAATTTGTATTAGGACCGAAACTACTTGAAGATAATGCTACCGTCGTCCGAATTATCAGAGAAAGGTTGAAGACAGCACAGAGTAGGCAGAAAAGTTACGCCGCAATGAAGCGGACCAGTGTTGTCTACAAAGTTGGCGGGCATGTGTTTGTGAAGGTGTCACCTATGAAAGGTGTAATGAGATTTGGCAAGTGGGAGAAGTTAAGTCCACGTTATGTTGGACCATTTGAAATTTTAGGACGAGTAGGTGAAGTTGCATATCGCATTGGTTTACCACCGCTATTTGATCGAGTACATAATGTTTTCCACATATCGATGCTCAGAAAGTACGTGAATGATCCGTCTCATGTGTTAGGAAAGCAACCTATAGAGATGTGTGAGGACATGAGCATGGTAGAGGAACCAGTGGAGATTCTGGATCGAAAAGAGCAAGTACTGCGCACTAAAGTGATTCCCTTAGTGCTTGTTCGGTGGAACAATCATCCAAAAGAAGAGGCTACTTGGGAACGAGAGGCCGATGTGAGAGCACAATATCCGGCCTTGTTTCCAACGACGTGAGAAGTCAATGTAAACCACAAATATGTTGTAAAATCTCCACTATGCTTGAAATTCAATGGAAATTTGATCCAATCTGTCATAAATTGTCAAATGTAGTAAAAGAACCAAAGAAATTGACAATCTACACAATTTGGGCAAAACCGATTAATCGAATTTCAAATCGATTAATCGATTTGGAATTTCGATTAATCGATTTTGTTCGATTAGTCGACTGGCATGTGCCAGTGACTGGAAATGTGAAAGAGAGTTAGAATATACATAGAAGACCAAATTCGATTAATCGAATTGGACATTTCGATTAATCGATTTGGAATCAACAAGTCGATTTGGACATTTCGATTAATCGAATTATATTTCGATTAATCGATTTACTTAAGAGATTTGAAGAAATTGAATACACATAGACAATTTCGATTAATCTTTCGATTAATCGATTTTGAAGTTTCGATTAATCGAAATGAGTTTTATTAATCGATTATTTAAAGAATTTCGAAATTGAGAAGTTACCTGCGATTTGATTAATCAAGTGAAACTCGATTAATCGATTTTGATTTCGATTAATGATGATTCGATTCGGTACGGCTCGCCGATGAGCTTAAAATTTAAAATTTCAATTAGATGATTTCGATTAATCGAAATGATTTGATTAATCGAATTTGACTTTCGATTAATCGATTTTGGAAATCGATTAATCGATTTTACGCGTTAACCTAGTTTGAATCTCGATTAATCGATTACGAATTTCGATTAATCGAGCCACGCTATATATATAAGATTGGGGATTTTATTCCCCATTCAAAATTTTCTTGCTTTGGGGTTTTGGCGCTTCACCTTCTTCCTTCTTCTCCAACCAACCGAGCACTCTAGGGTTTTGCGTTTTGGTTTCGGATCGGATTCAACTACCATCGCATCCAAAACCCACGGTAAACCCTAAATTCGTGTTTTCCTTTCAATTTGAGTTAGAAAACCCTAGATTTTTCCCAATATGCTTAAAACCCGATTGTCTTGAAGAAGGCAACTTCTAACTTCGGTTAGGCGTGAACGCCGCACCACCACCACCTACCCCCATCGGGTGAGGACTCCATCACCGTCGGAATCGGAGACCACCTCCGGTTCGGCGCGTCTACCATGAGTCTTCCGAATCCACCCCATGCCACCACCACCACCAACGTGGAGCAACCAAGCAGTGGTGGGCTGCCAAGACCTTTGAGGTCGAATATACCATCGACCCTACCCTTTTCACCGATCCCGACGTACCGGGCGAGACCCAATGGGCTCAAAACTATATAAACAATGCCGGTCTCGGCAATCTTCTCAAACCAATCCGGGGTTCCTACTACCCTAGATTGGTGAGATTATTCTACCAAGGGCTAACCAATGGCCCTACCGACGACTGCATCATCACCAAGATCGAGGGTCGTCTCTACACGATCACTCGGCGTCACATTCATGAGGTGCTCGAGTGCTACCTCGAGTTCACCCCGGAGACCACCCTATTCCCACCCTTTGTGGAAGACCCCCGATTTGAGGAAGTCATGACCCTCATGACAAATGGCAAGAAGGGGTCGGGCACTTCCATCAAGAGGGTCGATCTTCCACCCTACATGTGGATGCTCGACTCCATAATAAAATGCAACCTTTACCCGATGCGCGCGACACACGGCGCATGGACAAAGTGCAACATGCACTTTCTGTGACCCATGGCCGATGGTTTGATGCTACCAAGGTCATCCTAGAAGGGATGAGGTACATCAAGGGCAAATTGATGAAGGGCAACATGAGGCCCAAGGAAAGATGCCCTATGCTCGGCTCATCTCGAGCATGTTGGAGTGCTACTCAGCGAGACATCCTACACCATCTCACCTCACGAGGTGAGGGCTACTGGATCAGCGTGAAGAGCGTTCACAAAGTCTTCATGGACCCGTAGCTACAACTCTAAGCGGACCCTACCCTCGGGTCCCGCTCCGCCCATGAACCAGCGGCACCAGCAGCAGCACGCCACCACCCCCACCACGCGGGACCCACACCCCACTCCTGCCGCACCCGCCGAGCCGTCCGTGGGAAGGGCTACTTCCCAGACAGCTGCAACACCCACACCACCCGCCCACTCCGCGCCCGCGACTCCTACCTCATCCTACCGCCGGCGCGCCGCTCCATCCGGTCCTACCATAGAGGGCGTGTTGGCGAATGAATGGGCGAATAACGAGAGGATGAGCAGGAGAATTGATTTCCTCATGTTTCACACCCTCCAGTTCATCTACCCCCACACCTACATGGATATCTTGTATGAAGAAGAATGGACCATGGCACCCTGACCTTTCATCGGGGCCGGTCTTTAGGACACAATTACATGGCCGGTGCCTTTACATCCACCGCCGTTCCACCTACCGGCCTTGTAGCATCACCTCAAACTACCCGGATACCACCATCGCCACCACAGCGCCATGGGCTACCCCACAGCACCACCAGAGGAGCTGCTCCGAACTCAACCTTGGAGGATTTTGTTTATCATTTTGATTGTATACATGTATAGTTTTGTACGCCAACTTATGTGGCGCTTTGTAACAGTTTCAATTATTAATACAAATGAAATTTTTGGACGTAAATGAAAAAAGTATTTATGAAAAGTTTGGTTGTCTACATTGTTGTATCGTGTAATTGCAAGTTTCATTTAAATTCACACTCTACTCATAACTATCGCTCAACGCTGCGTCTAAGTAATAATCCACCTCACCTCAGAGTGTGGGGGGGGGGGGGTTGAGATCAGACCACCACACCTTTGGGTGATTTTTGAGGACGAAAATTCCCAAGGTGGGGAGGATGTAATAACCCGAAAAAGCACGTCAAACGAGGACCTCGGGATCCATGCTCGATTGGTCTTAGGTTTGACCATGAGATAGTTCATTGATAAACTTATGGTGAGATGAGCGAATGTGATGTGTGAACCAGGGTAGAAGAGTGGAGAGATAGAGGAGTGTAGAGTGGCATACACCGATGAGTGTGTATGTGCTCCACACACCGAGAAAAGAGATAAGATAAAAGGGTTGAAAACCCTAACTTTCATGTTTTGGTGGTTGAGAGAAGTAAAGAGAGAGAGAGAGAGGAGTAAGAGAGGAGTTATTGTGGGTGATTGGAAGAAGGATTCAAGCATTAAAGAGGCGGATTTGGACAGGAATCCGTTAGAAACCAAAAGTGGAACCCTAGCCTTCCAACCCTAGAATTGAAATCAACTTGAGAGCTATTCAAGGTAAAATTTTGTAAATAAGATGCATAGATTATAGGGGTTAAGTTGCAGTAAAATGTGGGTTAAATCATAGGATAATGGCTTAGAAAAATAGAAGAAAAAGTATGGAAAAAGATTGGGAAGAACAAAAAAAGGGTTGATCGACAATTCGATTAATCGAAATTGGGTTTGATAATCGAAATTGGCAGAAGTTGAAGGGTCGGAGGACCCGATTTCCGATTAATCAATTGAATTTCGATTAATCGACTTTGGATTTCGATTGATCGATTTGGGAATCGATTAATCGACTGAGAAACTCCAGTGGACCCCAGGGGTTAAAGGAAATGACTTGAGGAAAAATCGACTAATCGAAATGGGATTTCGATTAATCGATTTTTGGTTTTCGATTAATCGATTTGAAATCGATTAATCAACTTGTGAAACTCAAGCTCAACAAGGTCTACTTTGCGAAAAGGAGGATTTCGATTAATTGAAATTGGATTCGATTAATCGAATGAAAACTCGACTGTTCGAACAGTGAATTTGCTTTGCGAAAAGAAGAATTTCGATTGATCGAAATTGGATTGATTAATCGAATGAAAACTCAATTGACCGAGAATGGACTTTCGAAAAGGTTTGATTAATCGAAATTGTTTGATTAATCGATATTTACTTTCGATTAATCGATTTTGGAAATCGATTAATCGAATCGATTCGATTAATCGATTTTGGAATTGATTAATCGATAGTAAACTTTGTGGACTTTTGATTCTTACTTCAAGACTCTAGGGGGTCTTGAGACTTATTCATTACATCTTTGTGACGTTTGAGTGTGTTTAATGGTATCATAGGTGATACGTATGGAAGTGGGCACAAGGAGCCGAGTGGGACCTTGATGCATTAAATCGATAGAGACCTAAGGTAGGGAACACCTTGAACATGTACCTTATTTTACAAGAGCATGTATGTAGTGATATAAATTTCCATTCAAATATTTTCTTTGCTTAAAGAATTGTGAAAAGTGTGTGTGTGTGATATTCATAAGAGTAAACTAATGAGCCATCCCCAGGGGATGAAGAGGTAAAGAGAAAAGAGCATCAGGTGTGATGCAAGTAAATGGACACATCCCAGGGATGTATCCAAGGATTGAATCATGCTTGATAGGGCCTAACTGATATAAGATAGCACACTTACACGGTGAATAACTATATGTAAGGCACCGATATTTTTGTTATTTGAGGTTTGATAGGTTACCCCACCGACGTGGCGGGATATCCACGACTGACACGGCAGGATATCCGTGACCGATACGGCGGCGAAACCGTAGGCCAGTGCGGAGGCTTATCCGTACATAGTAAGTACACCCCAGGGGTGTTGGTTGAGACAAGTGAAACCCCGCCACCAATCCCCAGGGGAAAGGGGCTTGGGTACTATATGGTATTCCCAGGGAATACATTAAAACTGTCTATATAGATGACGATGAAGGGTATCTCATCGGGGCTCGATGCTATATTGCTCGGGGATTACTTAAGTTGAAAGTTTAAGTTTTGCTTTAGGCCTTTTCAGCATTATTCATGAGTAAATGAAAATATAAGAAATCAACAGTAAAACGAAATGCTTTTTAACTGTTTCATCAACAACTGCATAGATACATCATGCATGACATATCATAGAATATATGTGAGTTATAATTTATATGTTCAACAGTGTTTGTTCCCTATTGAGCTAGGATGTAGCTCACCCTATAGACTATACGTCAGTCCACTATTAGCAATCGCCGGCTTCGTGAGACGCGATCCCTGCGAGTCGACTGCGGCGTGCGAGGAGTTAGAGCCACCTCAGGACTTCTTCTAGAGGACTCTGTTTTAGTTGGAGATTGTACGGCTTGGTATGTCAAGCCTGGTTTTTGATTAAACCTTGTGTATATGGATATCAGAGTATTCTTTTGGGTGAACCATCCATGATGATGATTATCATCGATGGTTCGGATCGGTTCTCCCTTCATGCAGAGGCATGAGGGTAGAACTGTCTTTTGAGAAGTGTTTTTATGTAGATTTAAATTCCGCAAGTTGTTCTTCTTTATTTTATGCTTGATATACCAGTGTTCCGTGCATAGTTGAGGGGCACGGTCAAGATGATCGTGCTGATGGCACGGGTTTCGGGGTGCCGAAATCCGGGCTGTCACAGAATGAGTGATCGGGACGCTCTCTTTTGGCCATGTACTCATTGAGCATTTTAGGGAGATATTCGATTTTAATGGTGCTGTCCTTTGGAACGACCCGTGAGCAAACCTTGTCCAGAGGGTCATCGTTGAAGAATGTGTGGGCAGGTTGTCTCAATGAGGCAGCGCGAGCTGACACCGTGCTCGGGGTAGGTGGTGGCCTCTCTAGTTGCTCTTGTTCTTCTAAAAATTGTCGTGACCTAATGGTTTCGTATGTGGCGGCCAACCCGTGAAGCAATTCTTCGGAGTTGTCATCTCCTCTTTGTATTCTCGAATATTAAGTTCTATGATCTGTTGGGCAGCAAGGTTTTGTTTGATGGCACCATCTCTCCCATCATGATTGTTCCCGGTGTGTGAGGTAGAGAAGGGATTCTCTTGCTCGCCAGCCATATTAATCTTAGGTTGTCGTGGGTGTTAGGCTAATTTAGAGTGCTTGCTACTGACTTTATTGAAGACAGTGATAAGAATGGGGTGAATGAAAATGAATGAAAGGTGGATTGAAAATGACAGAGCAGCAAGCCTAAAATATGCACAATCCTGCAAGATACAGGGCCTGTTATAGCAAGTTTTGATAAGTAAGAGTTTGTCCCACAGGGAAATTGATCTTAAGCTCCAAGGGAGCCATCTTTAGTAGGCCCTCCAGATCTGGCAATCCTAAATGGAAGGGGATTTAGGGTCACTAAAATCTAAATTCTAAGATATCCTAATGTCTAAACTATAGAAAGGTTTAAGAAAGAAGATGGAGTGAGAAAATAAATATAAAAGGGTGAGAAGTATGCTATTAGGTTTAGATTTGATGGGCTTCATGACTCAAATTCAGATCTGCTGCTATAGAAGTCCTGTCCAGTGGCTACATTATCACCACTGAGGAGAAAGAATCCAACTCATCTCTGTGCCATGATCCAATCCCTTTATGGCTATAACCTGTCCACTTAAATGGTCACAGATTATCCAATTGGGGAACCACAGTCCAGAGATGGGTCAGAACAAGTTTATCATTGTAGGCACTACTTCATCCAGGGTACAAGCACAAGAATCCATAGGGAACCTCAACCTCTAAAGAGCTATGTGTTGGGCTAGGCCTGTATGGGAGCATGTTAGCCCAGACGCATAGAGCCAGCAAGAGTTTGAGTGCCGCCTTAGATCCAACTGTCCACTGCTTTAGAGAGACTACAGTGATCCAGTCGCAAGCCTACAATCTCTATAACCAAACTAGATCTGCCATCTGATGGCGGGTTTATACACATGCAGGGGAGTTTGCCTCAGTACAATCTCTCACAGGGCTACAAGAACAAGTGCAGAGAAGAATAATCCGTCTTGAGTCTGTGGGTTGGCTTCACCCTAAGGCTATAACCTGCCCACTTAAATGGTCACTGACTATCCCAGAGGCTATCCTCCTCACAAAGCTCAAGATAGAACAAGAAACATTGCTGTCACCACCATGTTCACAAGGCTACAAAAGCTCATTGGTCCCATGGGGACTTCAGATCTAGTGGGTCCTGTGGTGGGGCTAGGCCTGTATGGGAGAATGTTAGCCCAGACACACAGGTCACTTGGATCTGAATAAACCATAAAATCAGTCCTCCATTGCTTGCAATACGTCCTAGCAATGGAGGATCTCAAGATAACAGCCTTGTACAGAACAACTCATAAAAATCCCATAAAAGTGAAACACCCTATCATGAAACTCCATTAATCTATTCGAAATAGTCATACAAAGGCATAGCCAGCAAATGCTGGACTATGGAGAGAAGAAAAAGTAAAAAGAAAACTACCTAAACCTTACTAGAGATCTGCAGCTACTGCAAGAAGAATAATAAGATAGACTAAATTCTATTCTAAGCAGAGGGTCCCTTAAACCTAAACCAGGCTTAGGTTTATATAGCAGTTAGTTTGGCAGCGCATTAGGGTTAGGAAACCCTAATTTTAACGATGCCACATGGCCTAATATTGTCCCTTGGATGCCTTGAGGCGCGTGCACAGAACTTAGAGCATTGGAATGCATCCCCTAATTGCTGGAAGTTCCTAGAATGTCCTCTACAGAGGTGAGGGAGAGTTAGAGTTCAGAGCCTCGCTAGGTAGTACTGGTTTCCAAGATTGTCGCGTGGTAGCATGGTCTTCGCGAGGTTAGATTAGCTTGAAATTCTAGCCGTCACGGGGTTGTCTTAGTTTCAACTGAAATAGTCGCGCGATAGAGCATTGAATTCTCACTAGATTGCTCTGGTCTTCACAGGATTGCACTTTCCTTCTTAATGGTGCAGGAATCGCGCGAACAATTTGTTTCTTAATGGATCTTTGCGAGGATCCTCGTGAGGACGTGATGGACTCTGAATTGCGCGAGAGGTTTTTCTAAAGTTTTGCATCTCACGGCCACTGCACGCCGAAATACCTGGAGCTCTCTCTCCTCAGTTTATCTGAGTGAACTGCGTGAGGTTTGAGAGCTGCTTTCTTGAGATGTGCGAGCATTTATATTTGAGCTTCGCGAGAGCTGCGCGAAGTATGATTTTGAAGCCCCTCTGTCACTCAACTGCTCGAGGACAGTGCGGGCAATTGGAAATGAAGTTTTGGGAGGCTTGCGAGGACTACGCAAGGCTTAATTTCTGAATCCTTTAAAGCTTGTGAAAGCTGCGCGAGGTTCAATTCTTGTCTGGGTTCAGCTTTCATCGTTCTGAGGGACTTCTGGGGCAAAAGTGGGCTCCTTAACAGGGTTCAGGCCTTATTACAGCTGCTATTTATTACCTACAGAAATGACTTAACACACATTTATTAGATGGCTTAAGGGGTGAAAAGTGGTACTTTTCATGTCTTAACAGTGGGCTAGAACCGTGAAGTGGTTCTTCTTCGTACATGGGGTTGTCATGATATCCCCACAATGGTGGGTCTCCTAAACTCACTCTTCGTATACCAGACATCTCGAGTCTTTGACGAAGACTCATATATTATAAAAGAGAATTTAAACGACATGATGGGAAGAAGGAAATAGGGAGATAGGATGGAAACTAACTATCTAGAAAAAGAGTTTGCAAAAGGGTCCCATCGCGATAGCCAGTCTGTTGGTGCACACTTTTTTTGGGTTCCTCTCAGTTCCCGTTGAATCAGCGGCTTCCAATTCTGTCCTAGTGGACTCTAGCGATGCGGCGTTTGTAATGTTAAAAATAAAGGGGTTTCTAGGAAGGTTCCTAGTTTTATTACGATCGCCAGGTACGAATATTTATTACTTCTATACTGAATCGCCCGCCTGCGAACATCAGCAACAGTGTCTTTTTCTTCATTTAGATAGTTTAATTTCCTTTTATTTCCCTTTTTAGTTATAATTCTGGTCAGTTTCGACTTCCCTGGTTCTATTGTACGTTTAGTTATCAATTTGTCAGAGTGAGTAGATCTATGCTAATATTATAATTCTATCAGGAGTCTAATTAATTTAGCTTCCTAATCTTATTAGAATTCTAATTAATTTAGTATCCTAATACTGCTAAGAGTCTGATTAATTGTGGTCTCTTAATCCCATTAGAAGTCTGATTATGCTCAAGTTTCCCAATTATACAAGGAATGCACATGTAATAGTTTTGATGAAACTCTAATTAATTCAAGCATGCTAATTGTACTGAAATTCTAATTAAATCAGGCATAATAATTTTATTGAAATTTTAATTAAAGCAATTATAACAGTCTTGCCAGAATTCTAATTGGGATAAAAGACTGATTTTACTGAAACTTTAATTTAAGGAAAGGAATTAATTTTATTAAAATCTAATTAAAACAAATAAACAGATTTTTATTAAAAATCTAATTAAAATAAATAAACTAATTCTATTAAAGTTCTAATTAAAGCAAGGAATTAACTATACTAAAATCTAATTAAAGCCATGAAACTAATCATACCAAATTCTAGTTAAAGTAAGGAATTAACCAATTAATATTTTGTTTGAAGAGATTCATCAATCATACTAAAATCTAATGCACTTAATTAATTAAATATACTAAAATAAAATAAACCTACCAATTAATTATACTAAAAGGATAAAACGAAAGCAATTAATTAATTCTAAATTCCTAAAAAAAGGGGGTTTGGGCCCGCTATGCTAAGAAGGATTGGCCTCATTCCCGAGTACTCTCCGTAAGCTCCCTTGGGCAAATTGGATGGCTGAGATTAAAAATAAATTGGGTTTTAGACCGTGAAATAATATTTTTAGGCTTTTCAGAGTTGATTTCAGAATAATAATTATGAATTAAATTATAAACTAGGATTATAAAAACTAGAATTAATATTTAATATTTTCGGGGTTATTAAACTAAGAAATTGAAATTAATACTAAATTTTTAGGACGGAATTCAGGTCCGAAATCAGAAAATCAGGCCGTATGATTAAGGACTGGTTCTGAATCGCAGGATTAGAACAAAAAATTAATGATAGGACTATAAATCGAGATTTTAGAATAGAATTAGAGCCTAGGGTTGGTGTATTGGACCGTCAAATTAAGGACTAGTTTTAGAAACAGAGAACTAGAACTAGATATAGAGAATTACGGTCCGAAAAGGGTGCTATGATCTAAGACTGAAGATTAAAATCTATGACTAAAACTAATAAAAATCCTAAATCCATAGGCTAGAAATTATGGTCGAAACTAAAAATTAAATTATTACCTAAGGGTCGGGGCTGCGGAGAGAAATCTTGAAGATTAGAAGCATGAATCTCGAAACCACGATTAGGGTCCTCTATGGGTTTGTCCTCGGAGTTCTCTGATTTCGGAATCCCTAAAAAATTCGTTCTCTCTAAAAAAATTGCCAACCTCTTGGGCAAATTAGGAAAAAAATCTTTTGTAGGTTTTTCTTCAATTACGCACCATTTTTCAGGTGTTTAATTGAATTACGTGCTAGTTTCCCAGAACTTAATCGCTTTGAGTCGGTCACCGACTCAGTGAGCGATCGGCTGACTTGCTCAGCGAGTTTCCTAGTCCTAATAGCATTAGGGCTAATTGCATGCTTGGTAGTACATGCGCAATCTGATTAAGTGATCCTTCAGAAGTGCTCAATCAAGGAAACTTATGGGTTAAGGACAATGAGGCTAGGTCGGACATAGGCCAATTGCGCGCTATTGTTGTAGCGCTCAATCCGATAGCGTGTCTAGTTTCAGGCGCATGAGTCTCTAGTCAGTCTGGGAAAGGAAGTTTGGTCTAAAAGGGGGACTGATTGCGCGCTTGTGGTGTGGTGTGCAATCAAATTACGTGCGGGTTTCAGGTGCTTATTTTGGGGTTGTCCGGGTCTAGTCTCTAGTCTGAAATGAAAGACTATTATTTCAGTCTGTATTTCGACTATATATTATTATTTCAGTATATAGTCTCCCTACGTCGGGATCTGAGCCACAGAGCTATTATTTTAGCCTGTGTTTAGCCATGTACTATTATTTCAGTGCATGGTTCTCATATCAAGGTTAAAAAGGTCAAAGGTTGACCGAACAAAGAGTATACTCTGAGAAGGCAAAATGGGGATGTCTACACTTCCCAAAAAGAGGCTGCCGCATGTATAAAATTCCAAAGTAGAGAGACTTCAAGAAAATACGAGAGACGAGCCAATCCACCCACGAGCTCGCTCTCATTCAAACTCTCAAGCCACTTCTTCAAAAAACTAGGCCCCACACCCAAAGAGGGAAGTATAGTGGTCTCGGACCCCCCACGAGAGGCGGGGTCGAAAAGTGGGTCCATTGTCATACAAAGATGTTCCTGAGATACAATTCAATGTAGGATGATGGACCCACCTTTGGGCAAGCAAAAAAAAAATGGCACGACCCGTAGGCCATTTTTTTCCTTCCATAATCAAGCCCATCCTGCAAGCAATCCGATATACTATAGCAAGAAAAAGATAGAACATACCATCAAAGGAAGGGCACTAACATTCATTCTGAAAACCATCCAAAAAAATAATAATAATCAAAGAAAATAAAATAATACCATATAATCCCCTACATGCTGTTAAGCAGTGAAAAATACCATTTTTCACCTCCTAGCCTGGCCTTTGATGGACCTTTGAGTTGACTAATAATATGTTTTCAGTGTATTTTATAGATAAGCAATAAATTATTGTCTTAGTGCAGACATCCACTAAAAATGACCAAAGAAGCAATCTGCTGCTCAACGTGTGCTCAAATAGCCCAAAGGCCAGCCAATCAAAGAATCCATAGAGCCTTAGAAGTTCATGAGAATGTCATGGGCCCAACTGGGTATGCTTGGGAATAAGTGTAGTTGCAAGGAATGAATATTGAACCCACCAAGAAATTACTATGTACTGACAGATGAAAGATAGCACACCAAATATGTGTGCCAACTGTGGAAACTCAAGGCAGAACATCTCGAGAGGACACTCCAAGCTATCGAGAGGTTGGGTTGCTCAAATACCAAACTGTCGAGAAGTTCCCAGTACCTATCGAGAGGTTCTGGAGATAAAAGTCAAGCTGTCGAGAGGTTAGTTTCAGCTATCGAGAGGTCCTGAGGCTCAAAAGCCAAGTAATCGAGAGGTTCCATTAACCTGTTGGGAGGTTTTGGAAGTATATGCCTACCTATCGAGAGGTTGGAGGCACAACAGAAGATCCTGTCGGAGGATATCTGGAGGTGCAAGGGAAGTCGAGAGGACCCAGCTACATGTCGAGAGGTGCAACTGAACCTATCGAGCAGTCCAAGGCAACCTGTCGGTGACTTACCTGAAGCTACACTCATTCTTGTAAGGATTGAAGCAACCTATCGAGCACTCAACTGAAGACTGTATAACAAGTTGACAGGTTGTTTATAACTTGTCGAGAGGATGAATGAAGAACTGGACAGAAGATGAAGTTGGCTCTAATCCTGTCGACTAGTGTAACTCAACCTATCGAGAAGTAAAGGAACCTATCGAGAGCTACTCCATCCTGTTGAAATGAATGCCAAGTAGACTCAGAACCTGTCGAGAGGTTCCCTGAACCTCTCTATAATCGAATTTGGAACTTCTCAGTTCCATTCAAAGTAGCTACCAACTCTAGTGCTTTGTACGCATATTCCAAGGCACGTCAGCAACCCTTAGGGGTATTTTTGGAACATAAATGTGCACAAATGGGAACCCTCCAACTGCATCACATGTACTTTCCAGTTTCAGACAAATTGAGGAAGACCTTCTAGAAGAGAAATGAGCCACATCAGCAGCTGAGAATAACTGAATTATTCTCCTAAGCTCTGATTGGCTGAAATAGATATGAGGGAAGAGTATAAATAGAGGAGAAATTACACTAAAAAGATCATCCAAAAATTGAGAGAACCAGAGCCAATTCGAATTCCATTTCCCTCAAAGAAATTCCCTCTCTCTTCCTTCTTCCCCCATTCTCTCCTTAGCCAATCATGGTTGGCTAAACCTCTTCAGTAGCTAGGGTGAGGTTGAGAGCTGTAAATTGAGAGTTTCAGAGGCTTTATAAGGGATTGTATGTTGTACAGATTGCAGATCTTAGCACAATAGGATTATAAGTTGTACTATTACAATGTAATTATGGTTTTTAAAGTTGATTCTGATCTAAATTTTACTTTTTCGTATTTGATTTTCCTGGATTAGATATCCCTATGGATGCTTGAGCTTGTAGCCTGGCACCCACAACATCTGCAATAGCTTACCTGTTCCAATCAAGATCCTTGAATTGGGACAATCTCTGGGATGATCTGTGACTATCCAAGTGGACAGATCATAACCTTAGGATTACTTTAATTCCTTGGTTGAGATTAGATTCTTATACCTTGTAGCAAATCTGTCCTATGCATTGCCTTTGATCCAATTGATTTTCAGTAAAGACCAAAATTCCTAGTTGTTGCTCTCCACATTTTGATTTTAATCTTTTTCTTCATTCCCTTGAATCTGAGTTCAATCAGTTCTGGATCATTTTGCATTTGATTTTTGTAGTTCTTAGTAAAGTGACAAATCTTAGAAACCTCTCCTCTTTCCTATTTTGATTTAGTCTAAATTAGGATAGAGTGCTAAATTTGTCATAGATCTGGAGATTTACTTTATTTTCAAGCACATTTCTCTGTGGACCTACCCTGACTTACCTATTAAAACTTGCTACAACAGCCCTAGTTCTTGCAAGACTGCTTGCTTACCTTGATCCCATATATCTGTACTTTGTCCTTTTAATTTGATGTTTTAACCCTTTAATAGTTGTAAGGTAAATAAGTCAACAAGTTTTTGGCACCGCTGCCGGGGATTTGTGTTTTTAAAAGTGGTAGATCTAAGTTTTTCTCATTTTAGATTTAGATTTTTAATTGCCTAGTTTGTGTTTGACTAATTACCGTTGAAGTTTGTTTTGTAGTTTAATCTTGTGATTACTGATCTGGATTTATTATTTTAAGAAGAGCTTTGTGCTAAT
This sequence comes from Chloranthus sessilifolius, assembly GCA_021018995.1. Classification (NCBI taxonomy): domain Eukaryota; kingdom Viridiplantae; phylum Streptophyta; class Magnoliopsida; order Chloranthales; family Chloranthaceae; genus Chloranthus; species Chloranthus sessilifolius. Next base: position 145,567,081 of record CM037584.1, on the reverse strand, counting down.
TGGAGGAGCAAGTTGTGTTAAAGTTTGTATTTCCTAACTCCTTTATATTTTTAGATCTGTACCATTAGTTGTGAATTTTTGAATTTGTTTTGCTGATATCTGTGCTATATTTTCTGTGTTGTACTTGTGTTTCTGCAGTGTGTATACTTGGTAGGAGATCTCTTAATCTTGAGATTGCTCCTTTAGATCTTGAAGTTGAAAATTTTCTTAGACCTAAGCAACCCATGCACATACCTATGGTTGATTGTGATAGTTCTGCAATGGGAGAGCAATCTAGGACATTGAAAGAATTCAATGCACCAGGGGTGTACAATTCCCCCTTCTACATTCAATTCCCTGTTGTCCAAGGGAACTATGAGATTAAATCTTCCATCATATAGATGTTACCCTCATACCATGGCTTGAGCAAAGAAGACCCATACAAGCACATTGATAAATTTCTAGGACTGTGCACTACTTTTAATATTGCAGGTTTGGGGGAGGAAGCAACCGGGTTGAGACTCTTTCCTTTTTCACTAAAGGATAGAGCCAGAACTTGGTTGTCAATGCTGCCAACCAATAGTATTCAGTCTTGGAATGACCTTCAATGTCAATTTTTGGCCAAGTTTTTCCCCATGTCCAAAATAAGTTAACCGAGGAAGAGCATTATTTCATTTGCTCAACCCCCAACTGAAGATTTTCACCAAGCATGGGAGAGATTTAAGGAGCTCTTAAAACAATGTCCCCATCACCAAATTCCTGAGTGACAACTTGTTCAAAGTTTCTATCAAGGAATTAATCCCAAGAACAGGGATATGGTTGAGGCCTCATGTGGTGGTACATACCTCCACAAGACAGTTGATGAGGCTTAGGAGTTGTTTGATATCATTAGTGAAAACTCCATGCAAAGAGAGACCTTATTAAGGGACTTTGAGACCCCTATTAGATTGGTAAGAGAGACCACTACAAGAGGGAAAATATATGAGGTGAGTGGATATAATGATTTGGAAAGGAAAGTGGACAACTTCACTCAAAAGTTTGATAAGCTCATGGGAGCAATGCAATCACCAATGGCTGCCAAAGTGGAGGAGGCATGTGTGATATGCCAGTCCCTCACTCACTCCCTTGAGGAATGTCTCTCTGGTGCCTGATTTCCAGACCTTGTGATGGAACATGTGAATGCTGCTCAGTCCTTTGGATAACAACCTACTGCTGTTTATCATTAGAGAAACCACCCCAATTTGAGGTGGAGACAATATACTTTCCAAAACCAGCAGCCACAATAGCAATCCATGCCTTATAGGAATGCCCAGCCATACCAGTAGAATTATTTCCCAAGGTTCCAATACCAGTAGCCTATGGCCTAGCCAATGGCTCAACCTGTGCATTAAAGTGCACCATCCCCTGCACGCTCTAGATCCCTCACATTTGAAGAGCAAATTCTAGTATCATTGCAGAATTTGGGCTCTGTCTCAAACAGTCAACTCTCATAGCCAAAGCATTAAGAAGATAGAGGACCACCTTGGTCAGTTATCTAATACTTTGACTAAGAGAGGAGGGAAGACTACCTAGTCAGCCCATGAACAACCCCAGAGGGCAATACATGGTGGGTGAGACTTCTTCACATGAAAAAGCCAAATCTGTCACTACTTTGAAGAGTGGAAGGCTGGTTGATAACCAAGTTGGTGTTGAACCTGATGAGAAAAGTGCAGCCCATGATGATATGTAGCAGGAGCAGCATATAAGAAATAAGAGGGGTGTTGATGTGCCCCAACAGAAAACTGAAAACAAAAATAAAGAAAAATCTGATGAGCTTGCTAAGGCAGCAAATGAGAGATCAGTCCCCCATTTTCCATTTCCCAATGCACTTCAAGCACCTTCTCCTTTTGACAAGGGGAATGCTTTGAAAATATTCAAATAAGTAAAGATCAACTTGCCTTTACTTGATACTATCAAGCAAGTTCCAGCCTATGCAAATTCTTGAAAGAATTGTGCACCCACAAAAGACAATATAGGATATACTTATCCAAGAAGGTATTTTGTGCTGAGAAAAGGAACCAAGTGTTGTCCATTGTATCCCCAACCAAGCTTCAAGACCCTGGAGTTCCCACAATCCCCTGCATCATTGGGGATCATACCATTGAGAAGGCCTTATTAGATCTAGGACCTAGTGTAAACCTACTTCCATATTCAGTTTATGAGAAGTTAGGTTTGGGAGAATTGAAGCCCACACATGTGGTGCTACAGCTAGCTGACAGCTCTGAAAGGAGGCCTGTGAGAATGATAGAGGATGTGGTAGATGGGGTTGATAAGTTTTTCTACCCAGCAGATTTTTTGGTTCTTGACATGGAGCCAAGCAAGTGTACCACCTCCATTCCTGTGATTTTAGGTAGACCCTTCTTGGTCACTGCTAATGCTTGTATTCAGTGTAGATCAGGATTAATGGAGGTATCTTTTGGCAACAAGAAAGTGAAATTAGATGTTTACAATGCAGCCAGCCATCCTCACTTGGATAGTGAGGATTGCTTTTTAATTGATGTTTTGGATGAGCTTGTGGAAGAGACTTTGCCCAAGCTGCTGCATGGTGATGATTTTTATGATGTTTCAGAGAATGTGTAGAGTGAGATTGTAGAAGAGAAGACCTCCACACCCATGGTTCAAGAGGGAAAGCCTTAATTTCTGAAGTGGGCCAGCAATAAGGTATCCTCCATGGAAACCTGCTGTGTTGCCTCTTCCACCACCATCAAAGGCACCTTCGTTGCCTTCACTTATCAGCCCACCAGATGTAGAGTTGAAGCAGCTGCCTAAGACTTTGAAATATTCTTTTTTGGGGGCAAACCAAAAATTGCCAGTGATCATTTCTTCCTCTCTCACTGATGAGCAAGAGGAAGAGCTGTTGTGTATTTTAAAGAAATATAAGAGAGCAATAGGCTGGACTATTGTTGACCTTGGGGGCATCAGCCCTGTTGTGTGCATGCATAAAATTCACTTGGAAGAGGGTTCCAAACCCTCTAGAGAAATGTAGAGAAAATTAAACCCCCACATGTAAGAAATGGTAATGAAAGAAGTGGTCAAATTGTTAGATGCTGGAGTCCTCTACCCTATTTCAGATTCTGAATGGATAGCACCTACTCAGGTGGTCCCTAAGAAATCTGGGATAATTGTGGTGAAACTAATTCTGCTGAGCTAGTTCCAACTAGGGAAACCACAGGTTGGAGGGTGTGTATAGACTATCCAAAGCTCAATTTGAAAACCAGAAAACACCACTTCCCTTTGCCCTTCATTGACCAGATTTTAGATAAGTTGGCAGGCAAGGCTTTCTATTATTTTCTTGATGGATATTCGGGGTATAATCAAATCCCTGTTTATCCACAAGATCAAGAAAATACAACTTTCACATGCCCATTTGGCACCTTTGTTTATAGAAGGATGCCATTTGGATTGTGCAATGCCCCTGCAACTTTCTAAAGGTGCATGTATGCTATATTTTATAACATGATTGATCAGTTTTTAGAGATATTCATGGATAATTTCTGTATCTTTGAGAATAGTTTTAGCCAATGTCTACACCATCTCAGCCTTGTATTGCAGAGATGTGAGGAAACCAACTTGGTTTTGAGTTGGAAAAAGAGCCATTTTATGGTCAATCAAGGCATTGTCCTTGGGGGCATGCTGGTTTCTATAGGAGATTCATCAAGGATTTTAGCAAGATCTCAAAACCTCTTTGTCACCTGTTGTGCCAAGAGGTTCCCTTTGAAGATAATGATGAATGTCTTATGGCTTTTGAGCTTCTAAAAGGCTATTTAATCTCTGCACCTATCCTTCAAGCACCTGATTTTTCTTTGCCATTTGAGCTGATGTGTGATGCATTAGATTTTACTATTGGTGTAGTTTTGGGACAAAGGAAGGATAAGGCACCTTGTGTGATTGCTTATACAAGCAAAACCATGATTGATACTTAGTTAAATTACGCCACAACTTAGAAGGAATTGTTGGCAATTGTCTATGCTTTAGAGAAGTTCAGGTCTTATGTGTTGGGATCTAGGATAGTGGTCTTCACTGACCACTCAGCCCTGAAATACCTTCTGTCAAAAAAGGATGCTAAGCCAAGATTAATCAGATGGATCCTCCAATTACAGGAGTTTGATCTTGAGATTAAGGACAAGAAAGGGGTTGAAAATGTGGATGCAGACCACTTATCTAGGATCCTAGCTTAGGAGTTTGATTGGTTGCGTATCAATGATTCTTTCCCTGATGAACAACTGTTTACTATCAACACTTCTACACATTGGTTTGCAAACATTGTGAACTACTTGGCAGTAGGTAGAATTCTCCCACATTGGAACAAAATGGACAAGGAGCTGTTCTTCTCACAGATCAGACATTACATGTGGGAGGATTCATACCTGTTCAAGCATTTGTAGACCAAGTGGTGAGGAGATGTGTCCCTGATGATGAATTCCACAATATACTATGTGTCATGAACAGGCTTGTGGAGGCCACTTCAGTGGGAACAAGACTGCTGCCAAGGTGCTCCAAAGTAGATTTTATTGGTCCACTCTCTTTAAGCATGCATGGCAGCATTGTAAAGCTTGTGAAAGATGCCAAAAGATGGGAAGTATCTCTAAAAGAAACTTCATACCTTTACAGCCTATACATGTGATTGAACTCTTTGACATTTGGGGGATTAACTTCATGGGTCCTTTCCCTCATTCCAATGGATACAATTATATTCTTGTGCCTGTGGACTATGTGTCCAAATGGGTTGAGGCTATAGCCACAATAACCAATGATCACAAAATTATCCTCAACTTCTGGAAGGACAACATTTTCTTCAGGTTTGGCACCCCCAGAGCTATCATTAGTGATGGGAGAGCCATTTCTGTAATAGACAGTTTGAGAACTTGCTTAGAAAGAACTTTGTGACACACAGAGTTGCCACCACATACCACCCACAAACCAGTGGGTTGGTAGAAATTTCTAATAGAGAGATCAAACACATTTTGGAGAAAACTGCAAGAGTAGATAGGAAGGACTGGTTCCTGAAGTTACCTGATGCTCTTTGGGCTTATAGAATTGCTTATAAGACCCCAATAGGGATGTCTCCTTTCAGGCTAGTGTATGGTAAAGCATGTCATTTGCCAATAGAGCTTGAGCACAAGGCTTATTGGGTTGTTAAAGCATTGAATATTGATTTAACTTTTACTGGCATGCACATGAAACTCTAGCTGTCAGAGCTGAGATTGGAGGCCTACTCCAATGCAAGGATCTACAAGGAGAAAACCAAGGCTTTCTATGACAAGCATTTGCTGAGGAAGGAGTTCACAGCTAGCAGCAAGGTATGATTATTCAACTCTAAATTAAAAAATTTCTCAGGTAAGTTGAGATCTAGATGGGAGGGACCTTACATGGTAGAGCATGTATTCCCATCTGGAGCTGTTGAAATCAAGGATCTAAGAGATGGTAGGATCATGAAAGTTAATGGTCAAAGGCACAAGCTCTTTGTTGAAAATATAGTAGAGCCTGTGTTGACCATTCACCTTAGAACCTCCCAAGTGTAATTGATTTTCAACAATGTAGACTATCTACCATATCTATTTGTGTTTATCAGTTGTATTGTTCTTTCGATTTTTATTACTGTTTGGCATTGTATATATGTTGCCATGTGTCTTTGGTCTTTACTTGGAATAAGGAATTAGATCTGTTTGAGTTAGAAATGGCTCCAAGGCATGAGAAATTCAACGAGAACAGAGTAGGAGTGACAAATCTATGTGGAGAATGGACTAGGAACTGATGAAAAATCTTTTTGAACTGAAATACAACCTGTCAAGAGGTTTGGAGAACATTTCGACAGGTTCTGAAGGTTCTTGATGTGCATTTTGACAAGATTTGAGACTTGTCGAGAGGTTTGAGTCAATTCTCGACAGGTTCTGAAGGTATAAATGTGGAAGTCGACAGGTTTTGAAAGCTATATGGTATGTTTTCGACAGGTTCAGAGTACAAGTCGAGAGGTTTGGAGACCTCTCGGGGCCTTAACATAAAAACTTTTCATATTGTCAAGAGGTTCCATGAACCTCTCAAATTGATGTTTTCTGAAGCCTGGAACTTGTCGAGAGGATTGTGTGAACCTCTTGAGACCTTCCGCTTACCAACCTTACTGATTTATACTGATTGACAAGTTGATCCAACCTATTGGCACCTTGTCCCTAATCCTGTCGAAACACGTTTTGCATTGTTTTAAACCTATCGACAACCAATTTCATCCATTCGACAGCTTAGTCTCAGAGCTCTATTCCTCTTTTCCGATTTCCCATTTTCTTCTTCCTCTCCCACCTCACTGGTTTCTACTCCAAGCACCTTTGGATTTTTCCAAATACTTCAATTGTCTAAGGGCTACACTTTGCATCTAGTTTGAGCTGGTTTGGTGCCGTGCACATCGAGATCTGAGAAACCCTAGGATTTTTGTGGGTAAGCTTTTCTTTAACTTCACTCTGTGATTTCTGAGCTTTGTACTTCCATTTTCAAGTTGTGTGGTAATTTGATTGGGCACAAGGAGACTACTGTGAATTGTGGAAAGTTATTTGTGTGGATTGTTTGCCCAATGGCTGACCAAGAGGATACCCTTGCTAACCTTTCCAAAGCCCCTTCCAAATCCGCCACCAAAACCACTAGGAAATCTAGTAGGCTAGCCACACAGCCCAAGGAGAACCCATCTGCTAAGAGAAAGCTTGCCATGGATAAAGCTGAGAAATCTGACAAATCTAAGAAAGCTAAGAAATCCAAGAAGGCCAAAATCAGTGAAGAAATTGTTGATGAGGCCCCTGAGGCAAAACCTAATCTTGTGCCTGAAATCCCTGTGCCTGAGCCTAACCCTGAGGCTGAACCCGAAGTCCCTGTGAACCTATCTACTCCCAATGAATTTGTGGATGCTTTAGGCCTGATCCTTGAGACAATTATTGACTTGCCCTATTTTTCTAAGGAGGAGGAGTGCAAGAATACCTTGGATTATTTGGTGAAGGCAGGCCTAACACCATTGATGACCCCACTACAAGAAAAATCCTACCCTAGGCTAGTCAAATTGTGGTATCAGAACATCAGGAAGAAAGCCAACCCTAGGTCAACTGAGCCTTGTCTGGTGATTTTAATTGATAACTGGGAGATTGTTATGGATTACAGTGATATAGGGTTGGCTTTAGGGGTCCCATTTGTTTTTAATACAACCTATGGATTAGAAGCACCTGAGAATGTGTCTTTTTTAAAGCTATGGCCAGACATCTAACTCAAGGCATTGTGGGTTCTAGAGAGTCATTGATGAGGAGAGATTTGCACCCTACCATGCTCTTCATTGATTCAATTCTAAGGAAAAACATTTATGTCAATGGACATCAGCAAGAGAGAAGAACCCCCATAGTGGATGCCCTGTATTTTTTTCTCCAAGGGCCAATTTATTAATACCTCCAAGCTGGTATTTGAGGCAATGGTAGATGTAAATGAGAAGATTAAAAGAGTACAAGCTTTGCCAAGGTTATCCTACAATAGGCTCATCACTGCTTTGTTAAGAAGGGGGAAATTTATGTTTCAAAAGGATGAGCTAGTGGTAAAGGTAACTCCAAAGGTGTTTGGGAAGAGGGCCTGGTCTGCTAGCAAGACCCTGATTGGGAAGAGCAAGAACAAATCAGTTGAGGACCTTGCATTGGAACCATCTCAGGCAGCCACATTAGTAGCTGCACTTGTTATACCCACAACCCCTTCAGCCAGCTCATCAGCTGCAGCTGATACCTCTACAATAGTTAGATCGGAGCCTCCACCCACCTTTGTTGGTCTTAGCTCAGTACCTCCACATGTGACATTTGCACCCATACCCATCCCTTCCATTGATGTGCTCTTTGTCAGCTTTGATATGGCCAGCATTTCCATCCCATCACCCTCTCCACCATCCATCTCAGCTCCCCTACCTTCCATTTTAGTTTCCATTCCCCCCAGCAGCTCAGCCACCCTTTCCACTATCACCACATCCAAACCTTTGTTATCTCCTCTTACCACAGACCCCTTCCCTACCTTACCTTCACTCCCCATTACATCCACCTACCAGAGAAGGTCAGCTACAACCCCTTAGCCATCCCATCCATCCCCGATGTTGAACCCTTGAGCCCTACACCATCTACATCAACTGACCCAGCCATGTCTTCTCCACCATCCATACCCTTTGACATTGACCTTAACTTTTCCATCTCACCTCCACACACCCAGGACCAAGACCATTTAACCAATGAGGGGTATTCATCCCTGATAAAGTCCATTGTGGACAATATTAGGCATGAATACTCCCCATTACCTAATTCTCCACAACCCACCTCTCCACAGCCTACCCACTCACAGCCTACACCCACCCCACCTTTTCAGCATGCCCCCACATCTCCCTTCCAATCCATTATACCCATTCCACCCACTACCCAACCCCATATCCTTCCAGAGGCCTCTACCCAAATCCTTTCCCTTCTCACCACCATCCTAGCCTAGCTCCAAACCAACACAGCTAACCAAGCTACCATGGCCACTTGCTTACAAGCCATCCAATCAACCCTAAGCCCTGTCACCCCTACCTCCCCAACCCTTCCAATCCCTACTCCTACCCCTACTCCTCTACCCACTCCACCTCCATCTCCTTTAGCAGTGGTTTCCACTGCTGAAGTGGAGGAACCACTCCCTGGCACCATTATAACCCCTTCCACCAGAGACTCCTCCACTCAAACTGACTTTGACGAGGTAGCTCTACCTTCTATACCTTTTACCCATCCTTCCACCTCACCCGAGCCTATTGTAGAGGTAGAGGAGCTGACAACATCCATCCCATCTTCCCTTTCTCTCCCATCCGCTTCATCCACTCCCCACCATTTATTTGCTGACCCCAATGAGAGGGCCATTGTCCCTAAATACCTCATCCCTACACCCCCATTTTCCACTCTTTACATAGCCATGGGTGAAAATCCCTATATCTGAAGGGATGTCCAACAAGGGGTGGTTGTGATGAAGACCTGAGTGAAGCAACCCTTGGTAGAAGAGATTGACAGGCTGAAACTGGAGCATAGGTGGGAGAAGCTTCATTGGGAGGGATTGTGTAAGCAAGCCCTCACACTTTATGATGTAGAAAGACAGAAGTCTAAGATGCTAGCCAAGCTGGCTAACACACTGCAAGCCACCCTACTAAGAGGGATGCCACCCTCAGCAGCTGGGGTGTCCATTAATGAGCCCCCCAGGCTAAATCCAAGCCTAGAAAGCCAGCTGCCAAAAGGACTAAGGCAGGTGCTGACAATGCTGAGAGGCTGAAAAGAAGAATGAAAGTTAAGGAGGATTAGGACAAGATGGCTACACAACAAGGGTGGAAGCCAATGTCTTTATCAAGCACTAGCTTTGATTCAGATTCTGATTAGGAATAGATTATGTTTAGGATGTGCTTGTAGTCATTAGCCTGTAGTTAGGATCTGTATGTAATTAGTTTGTTTTTGTTTGTGCTGTATATATTTCTGTTTAGATTGTACTGCTTCTATTGATATTTTGTAATTACTTGTCTATAATAATATTGTTGTTTGTCAATTCCACTGTGTCTCTTGCTTTCTTTTGTATTTAGCCTTGTTTTTTATGTTTCCTTTGCTATTGTCCTTATATGTCCCTACTATGTCTTGTTGATATACTTTCAAAGCAGTGAGGGCACTGCTCCTCATAGGTTTGGGGGTATGGCAGAGTATGCCAATGGATAGTTAATGTTAGTGAAACAATGTTGAATACAATTGGAGAAAATAAAGGAGATTCCCACCTGATTTTTTGAAAAAGAGGAAATTTAAAACTTTTTAAAACTAAAAATTGTTGTAGCTCTAACATTTTCATAAAATAAATGCCAGAAATTTAAAACTAATAATATTAATAAATTTTTTTGCTTAGTGAACTTGAAAAGAGTGAAAATTGTGAGGATATTCCCCAGAAATTTGATGAAAGACCATACCCAGTGTGATTTGAGCCTGAATAAAATTTCTTTGAAGAGTGTTTTGACAATTTTTTCTGCTCTAAGGACTGATTTAATTTATCTTGTTCACTAGAAGTTAAATAAATCCAAGTTGAAACAGCTTGACAACATTCATGACATTGAGGACATGAAGTAAGGCCATCCTTTGGACAGTTTGAGCCTAACATTTCCCACCTTTGAATTGCCTGTGATACACACCATTTGAGCCTTAAAAATCTAAGTTTTTCTTTGATAAAAATTAGAAAAATTAAACCCAAAACCTCAGTGACCTGATGCAACCTATCCCCATCCTGAGATTTCAGAAGGTGAAGGTGAAAGAATTGAAGAAGGTAGAGCTGATTAGATATTTGGTTGAAAGAGAAGAAAACACAGTTGATGGCAGTTGTAGCATTCCAGCCCATAAAAATACAAAACAATTGGGAAAAATACAAAGGAAAAGCATACAAAAAGAAAAAGAAAAGAAAAACAGAAAATATAAAAATAAAAGAGAAGTCACTTCATTGGGTACATTAAAATGAAGATTAGAAATTGATCACTTCAAATCTAAAAATTCAAGAAATAGATGGAATTGTGCTGAAATGAAGAAGGTGAAGTCATGAATCACCTCCTTACGTTATTGATTTCTCAAATTTGAATCTTTTTATTTCCTTTTATTCTTTATAAACCTCACCCATAAGTCACATTACAATCCAATAAAAAGACCTTACTGATCTGAAATGGATTGAGCTGTCATGTGGAGATGAGGATTTATTTTAATCTATGGTGAAAAGAGTTAGAAAATTTTAGAAATTAGAGCATTGCCTATGCTCATGCTTGCAGTCCTATTTGAGGATTGCAACTGCTCTTGAGCTGTGTGAAGTGATGCACCCTTTCATGTTTATTCTCAGTGACAGCCCTGGTGAGACTTGGGTCTGACATAGAATCTGCTGGGGGCATTATCAAAACATAATTCTCAATTTGATGGTAAGCTCTGTATTAATTTTCATACAAAATGCCTTGACATGAGCTGATTGATTGTGAAGGAATTATAGTAGAATTTTAGTTTTAAACTGCTGTGTTTCAGAATCCTCTAGAATTGAATGAACTAGGTGTGGAATGAATTATATTTTGCTTGAATTTTATTTTTTTTAACATGCTGCATTGATATTAACTGAGTCATTGGAGAAGTTTGTGGGTACCTTCACTGAAAATTCTCAGGAGACCCCACTCCTCCACTAGGGATCACCTAGTGGTTTAAAAGGCTTGATGCATACGCTAAATGCATCTGTGCTCCCTACAAAAGTGCATTTTTTATTTTCAATAATTGTTTTTAATTTCTCCTTTGCTCAGGGACTGGCAAAGTTTAGGTTTAGGAGTGTGTTAAGCAGTGAAAAATACCAATTTTCACCTCCTAACCTGACCTTTGATGGACCTTTGAGTTGACTAATAATGTATTTTGAGTGTATTTTATAGATAAGTAATAAATTACAGTCTTAGTACAGATATCCACCTAAAATGGCCAAAGAAGCAATCTATTGCTCAACATGTGCTCAAACAACCCAAAGGTCAGCCAATCAAAGAATCTACAGAGCCTTAGAAGTTCAAGAGAATATCATGGGCCCAACTGGGTATGCTTGGGACCAAGTGCAGTTGCAAGGAATGAAGATTGAACCCACCAAGAGGTTACAGTGTGCAGACAGATGAAAGACAGTACACCAAAGATGTGTGCCAATTGTGGAAACTCAAGGCAGAACATCTCGAGAGGACACTCCAAGCTATCGAGAGGTTGGGTTGCTCAAATACCAAACTGTCGAGAAGTTCCCAGTACCTGTCGAGAGGTTCTGGAGATAAAAGTCAAGCTGTCGAGAGGTTAGTTTTAGCTATCGAGAGGTCCTGAAGCTCAAAAGCCAAGTAACCGAGAGGTTCCATTAACCTGTCGAGAGGTTTTGGAAGTATATGCCTACCTATCGAGTGGTTGGAGGCACAATAGAAGATCCTGTCCGAGGATATCTGGAGGTGCAAGGGAAGTCGAGAGGTCCCAGCTACATGTCGAGAGGTGCAACTGAACCTGTCGAGCAGTCCAAGGCAACCTGTCGGTGACTTACCTGAAGCTTGTTAAGACCTGAAAAGTACCACTTTTCACCCCCTAACTTAACCTTTGATTAGACCCTTAGCCACCTAATAAACTCGTCTTAAGTGTTTTGTTTAGGAAATAATCAGCAGTGAAATAAGGCCAAGAATCCTGTTATAGAGCCTGCTTTAGCACAAGATGCCCCTCAGCAAGAATGAACCTTGAAGCCTCGCGCAGATCAGCTAAGCTCCCCAAGGCTTTACAAGCAACCTCTCGAGCAGATGAATGACTAAGGAGCTTCAGAAACTTAACTCCGTGCAGCTCTCGCGAAGCTCAAGAGTAGAACACAGCGGTCAGTGTCATGCAGTTCAAAGCAGACCTCTCTCAATCTCGCGAAGGTCACTAAAGACAGCTAAGGAGTGAGAGCTTCAGAAGATGTCACGCGTAGCTATCGCGCAGTCACCGCGGGGTACAATTCTCAGAAGAAGAACGCCTCGCGCAATTCGCGCGCCATTCAAGAAAGAAAGCATCCTGGTGAAGGCAAAGCCAAGCTCGCGAAGATTGAGTGAGACAAAGAACCTCGCACAGTTCAGAACTCAAAAGAATCTCGCGAGGCAACTCGCGAAGTCCAAGTAAAGAGGAGCTTGCGCAGTTCTCGCGCTGCTGCCCACCAAAGACTAATCTACCGCGCGACTGCTTGAATTGCAACCTCGCGACACTTGAGACTGTATTTTCTATTCAACCTCGCGAACTCCAACCCAGCGAGAGCTCAACTCTCTACCGCGACGGCTGCCTGAAGAGCAAACCAAGGCAACCTCGCGACGGCTGAAGCTTCAGTGTCAAATCATCCTAGCGAAGAGCAATGAGCTACCACGCGAGAAGTCTGGGAAACTACAGCTACCTAGAGAGGCTCTTAATGTAAACTTCCATCTCTTCAGCAGAGGGCATTCTGGAAATTTCCAGTGATTAGGGCACGCACTCCCACACTCAAATCTCTGTACACACGCCCCGAGGCATCCAAGGATCAGTTGAAGGCCACGTGGCATCGTTAAAATTAAGGTTTCCTAACACTAATGCGCCGCCACCCCACTGCTATATATACCCAGGCCTAGCTTAGGTTTAGGTATCTGGGAACCTATCTCAGATCGCTTTTCTATTCTCTTTCTTTTTAGCAGTAAGTAGTCTTTCTTTTTCTTTTTCTTTTCCTCTCTCCATAGTCCAGCAATTGCTGGCTATGACTTTGTATATGTATTTGAGATATATTAATGGAAGTTTTGCAATAGGATTTATACTTTGTGGGATTGTTGTTTATATGTGAGATGCTCTGTGCAAGGCTGCTGCCTTGTGATCCCCCATTGCCTTGGCTGTGTTTCAAAGCAATGGAGGACTAATTTTAAGGGCCACTCAGATCCAAGTAACCTGTGTGTCTGGGCTATCATGGTCTTCCAGCCTTAGCCCCACCACAGGACCTACTAGATCTGAAATCCCCATGGGAGCTTGAGCTGGTAGCCTGGTGAACATGGTGGTAGCAGCGATAATCTTGTTTTGTTTTGGGCTCCGTGAGGAGGATAACCTCTGGGATAGTCTGTGACCATTTAAGTGGACAAATTATAGCCTTAGGGTGATTCTGATCCACCGATCCAAGATGGATCCTTCTTATTTTCACCTGAGCTTGTAGAAGCCTGGTGAGGGATTGTACAGAGGCAAACTCCCCCATACTTGTATAGATTTGCCATCAGATGTCGGATCTGATCTAGTTATAGAGATTGTAGGCTGGTGACTGGACCATTATAGCCTCTCTCAAGCAATGGACAGCTGGATCGAAGGTTGTACTCAATCGCTTGCTGGTTCTATGTGTCTGGGCTATCATGGTTTTCCAGCCTTAGCCCCACATATGGAACTTTAGAGGTTGAGGTTCCCTATGGATTCCTGAGCTAGTAGCCTGGATGAAATAGTGCCTGCAATGATTTATTTGTTATGTTCTGACCCATCCCTGGATAGTGGCTCCCCTATGGGATAGTCTGTGACCATTCAAGTGGACAGGTTATAGCCCTAAGGGTGGAGTCATGGCAGTAGAGATGGGTTGGATCCTTTCTCCTCAGAGGTGATAATGTAGCCTCTGGACAGGATTTCTATAACATCAGATCTAAATCTGAGTTACAAAAACTCCTCTGACCTTGGCTCAATAACATATTTCTCACCTTTGCTCAATAACATATTTCTCACCTTTTTATAATTATTTTCCACACTCCATCCATCCTCTCAATCATTTCTGTAATTTAGTTATTAGAATACTTAGAATAAGTGACCTTAAACTCCCCTCCTTTTAGGACTGCCAGATCTGTAGACAGATCTGGAGGGACTACTAGAGACGGCTCCCTTGGAGCCTTAGATCACCTTTCCCTATGGGACAAACTCTTACTTATCAAAACTTGCTACAAAGAACCCTGTATCTTGCAGGTCTAGAATTTTTGAGTTGTGCTGATTCATCCCCTGTTTTATTTTGTTTTTGATTTTTAATTAACTTTCAACACCAACCGATAAGCGAAGCACACTTGAGATCAACAACAAAGCTACACTCATTCTTGTAAGGATTGAAGCAACCTGTCGAGCACTCAACTAAAGGCTATATAACAAGTCAACATGTTGTTTATAACTTGTTGAGGGGATGAATGAAGAACTAGACAAAAGATGAAAATTGGCTCTAATCCTGTCAACTAGTGCAACTCAACTTATTGAGAAGTAAAGGGACCTATCGAGAGCTACTCCATCCTGTCGAAATGAATGCCAAGCAGACTCAAAACCTGTCGAGATGTTCCCTGAACCTCTTGACAATCGAATTTGGAACTTCTCAATTTCATTCAAAGCAACTGCCAACTCCAATGCTTTGTGCACACATTCCAAGGCACGTCAACAACCCTTGGGGGTATTTTTAGAACATAAATGCACACAAATGGGAACCCTCCAATTGCATCACATGTACTTGTCAATTTCAGACCAATTGAGGAAGAGCTTCTATAAGAGAAATTAGCCACATCAACTACTGAGAATAACTGAATTATTCTCTTGAGCTTTGATTGGCTGAAACAGATATGAGGGAAGAGTATAAATAGAGGAGAAATTACACTAAAAAGATCATCTAGAAATTAAGAGAACCAGAGCCAATTTGAAATTCCATTTCCCTCCAAGAAATTCCCTCTCTCTTCCTTCTTCCCCCATTCTCTTCTTAGCCAATCATGGTTGGCTAAACCTGTTTAGTAGCTAGGGTGAGGTTGAGAGCTATAAATTGAGAGTTTCAAAGGCTTTGAAAGGGATTGTATATTGCACAGATTGTAGATCTGAGCACAATAGGATTGTAAGTTATATTATTATAGTGTAATTGTGGTTTTTAAAGTTGATTCTGATCTAAATTTCACTTTTTTGTATTTGATTTCCCTGGATTAGATATCCCTGTAGATGCTTGAGCTTGTAGCCTGGCACCCACAACATCTGCAATAGCTTACCTGTTCCAATCAAGATCCTTGAATTGGGACAATCTATGGGATGATCTGTGACCATTCAAGTGGACAGATCATAACCTGAGGATTACTTCAATTCTTTGATTGAGATTAGATTCTTATACCTTGCATCTGAGCTTGTAGCTAGATGAAGGACTGTAGCAAATTTGTCCTATGCATTGCCTTTGATCCAATTGATTTTTAGTAAAGACCAAAATTCCTAGCTGCTGCTCTCCACCTTTTGATTTTAATCTTTTTCTTTATTCCCTTGAATCTGAGTTCAATTAGTTCTGGATCATTTTGCATTTGATTTTTATAGTTCTTAGTAAAGTGATAAATCTTAGAAGCCTCTCCTCTTTCCTATTTTGATTTAGTCTAAATTAGGATAGAGTGCCAGATCTCTCATAGATCTGGAGATTTACCTCATTTCTAAGCACATTTCCCTATGGACCTACCCTGACTTACCTATTAAAACTTGCTGCAATAGCCCTGGTTCTTGCAGGATTGCTTTGTTACCTTGCTCCCATATATATCTATACTTTCCCTTTTAATTTGATGAGTGGAGTCCGGATAGAAGTTAAGATTTGGATCCAATCCTGTTGAACAGTTTTCAGAACCTGTCGAGAAATCACAGATCCTTTTGAAAACCTGCACCAACCTGTCGAATGGAGTACCAAGTGGACTTAGAACATGTCGAGAAGTTCCCTGATCCTCTCGACACTCGATTTGGAAACTTCTCAGTTCTAGCCACTTAAGTTTCTTGCTTCAGTGCTTTGTGCACACATTCCAAGGCACTTTAACAACCCTTGGGGATATTTTTGGAATGCATATGGGCACGAATGGAAACTCTTTAGCTACTTCACATGTACTTGTCCAATCTGGACCAATGGCTGAAGAGCTTCTAGAAGTAAAATCAGTCATATCAGCAGCTTAGAATAACATAATTATTCCCTTGAGCTCTGATTGGCTGAAACAGATCTGAGGATAGAGGGGAAGAGTATAAAAGCGTGAAAAATTTATAGATCTAGCATCCAGAAATTGAGAGAGCTTAGAGCCAAATCCGAATTCCTAAAATTCCTTCCCTATTTCTTCTTCCTCATTCACTCTTTAGACCAATGATGCTTGGATAAACCCCATTAGTAGCTAGGGTGAGGTTAAGAGCTGTCAATTGAGAAGTTCAAAGCCTTGTAGAGGATTAGATGTTGCACAGATTACAGATCTGAGAACAATTGGACTGTAAGTTATGTTGATTCAATAATTTTTGAATGTAAAGTTGATTTTGATCTATGAATCTTTTGTTTACATCTGATTTCCCTAGATTAAATCCCCTTGTGGATGCTTGAGCTTGTAGCCTTGCATCCATAACTTCTGCAATAGTTTACATGTTCTAATTAAGATCCTTGAATTAGAGAAATCTCTGGGATGATCTGTGACCATTCAAGTGGATAGATCATAACCGTAGAATTACTCCAACTTCTCTGGTCTAGATTAGATTCTTATACCTTGCATCTGAGCTTGTAGCTAGATGAAGGATTATTGCAAATAAGTTTTATGCATTGCCTTTGAACCAATTGATTCTCAGTAAAGACCAAATCTCTAGCTGCTACTCTCCACCTTTTTGGTTTAATCCTTTTCTTCATTTCCTTAAATATGATGTTTCATCAGTTCTGGATCATTTGCATTTGATTTTTGTAATTTTTAGTAAAGTGACAAACCCTGAGACCTCTCCTCTTTCCTTTCCTTGCATTAGTTTAGGATAGAGTGCCAGATCTGATTTAGATCTGGAGATTTACCCTATTTTAAAGCACATTTTCCTATGGACATACCCTGACTTACCCCTTAAAGCTTGCTGGAACAACCCTGATTCTTGCAGGACTGATTGCTTACCTTGATCCCATTTTACTGTACTTTGTCCTTTTAATCTGCTATTTTAACCCTTTAATAATTATAAGGTAAGAAAACCACCATGTTTTTGGCGCCGCTGCCGGGGATATGTGTTTTTAGAATTAGTAGATCTAAGTTTTTCTTATTTTAGATTTAGATTTATAATTGCCTGTTTTGTGTTTGACTAATTACTGTTGTAGTTTTTTATAGTTAATTTTGTGTTTCAGATCTGGATCTGTGGTTTTAAGAGGAGCATTGTGCTTTTTGGAGGAGCAAGTTGTTCTAAAGTTTGCATTTCCTAACTCTCTTTACATTTTTAGATTTGTAAATTTTAGATCAGCAACATTAGCTGTGTGTTTTTGAAATTGTTTTGCTGAAATCTGTGCTGTAATTTTTGTGTGTTGTACTTGGTTCCTGTGTGTGTATGCTTGGTAGGAGATCTCTGTTGGTCATATTTCGAGACTCTTGTTGCATGTTTTATTAAGAACAGTGGAGAGAATAAATCAGGAGTGGGGAATTGGAGATGGGTCAGCACAGTAAGTCTGAAATACACACAGTCCTGCAAGATACAGGGCATATTGTAGCAAGTTTTGATAAGTAAGAGTTTGTCCCACAGGGATTATTGATCTGAAATCTCAAGGGTTGTATAGTAATCTCCAGATTTGGCTACAAATCTGGCTGTCCTAAAGGAAGGGTGTTTAAGTGTCACTAAGCTATACTAAAAACTTAGAAAAATAAGAATAAACTACAACTAAAGAAAGGGGTAAAGAAGGAGGATGATGTGTGTTAAAATAAAGATAAAAAGATGGGAAGTAAGTAGGTTAAGCTAGAGTTAATGATACAGTAATGTAACTCAGAATTAGTCTGTCTCTGCAGTGCTCCTTGCTGAGACGCTATTAATAGCCTCAACAAGGTATAAGCTCCCAGTTTAACCCATGCCATTTGGGGCGCCCTTAGGGCTATACTCTGTCCACTATAATAGTCACAGGGTATTCGATAGAGTCTGTCAAATCCCATTAGTTAAACTAGAAATTCTCTACTCTAATCCAGAAGAGTGGACTGATCATTTCCACAGCCACTGGACCAGCTTTAGCCATGAATACTATTGCAGCACTATATAATGCTAGTGCTACAAGCTCCCCAGATCTGCACACAGACATCATCCGTAGGTATTCCAACCCATAAGATCCTAAGTGCTTTGCTAAGGCTAACTACTCACTAGTGCTCGCAAAAAGGACCATGCAATAGGTTGAATAAGGCCTTTAGCTCAGCTGGTCATTGCTACAAAAAACCTGCAATGACTCAGCCTCAAACTGCAATTACTACAAGAGATCAGATCTAATATCTGATATCGATTAGGTAGAACAGAGGGGAGCCAGTGACTATACAAACCTCCTCACAAGTCTCTAGAAGCTCATGTGCAGGGGAGAAGAATCCTTCTCAAGCATGTGGATGGACACAACCTTAAGGCTATACTCTGTCCACATGAATGGTCACAAGATATCCCATTGGTCTGTCCATCCCACAGAGGCCTGAGAAAGAATATGAAAACTGTTACAACCACCATGGTCTGCAGGCCTCCGAGCTCCCTGGATCTCACTACAGATCCAACATTGCTTTCCATGTGTCTATCAAACCAAGGGAAATCAGATGGTAAATAATAGATCTACTAGAAAATGAATGGGCTAGTCTCAAATACATGGATCCTATAGACATCTAAAGAAACCATAAGTTCTATAGATTTAATTAAGCATTAAAACAATAGTTCATTGTTAATAGCAAAACTTACAATGAACTGTCTCTTGGCTGTAGCCCATACACAACTGCCCATCCACAATCCCAATGTATACAAAATCTATTACAAGACTGAAACAAAACTAAACCTACCTGCTTACAGGGGGATTATCCAGCAAGTGCTGAGCTAAGTGAGAAGAAAAATAGGAAAAAGAGGTGATCAAACCCTAACCCTAGCCTGCTAGAGCTCTCAGCCGGCTGAGGATGAAGGAAAGATGAAAATAATAAGCTCTAAGTATAGCTTTTATACTTTGTCAAAATGTTCTTGACTCTAAAGAGATTAACCCTAATTTTTCTAGCAGGCATGGCACTATTACAACCCTTGAGTGCCTCGAGATGTGCACTTCGAAATCCATGCCTTGAGAAGGGTGCCCTAGCCTTGGGAAATTCCCAAAAGGTCCCTGAGTTAAACTGAGAAGTGGAGAGCCTGTGCTTCGCGGGGCTGACAGTTATTTTAGTTTACTCGTGAAGTTTCTTTGTTTTCATGGAGTTGCCTTTGGCTGATGGGAATGGCTTATTCACATAGTAAACCTTTAGTGAATCGCACAGTTGCTTCGCATCGCAGTGCTATCGCGGAGATGATCTGGAGAGCCAGGGTGTTTCACGCAATAGAGCTTCAGGAGCTCTCTCTCTCGTTAAGTAGTCACGCAGGTGGGCTCCTGCGCTCACTTAGTAACTTGTAAGGCTCCAGAGTGTGCAAGATCTGCGCGAGGGGAATTCGGGGTGTCTCTCTCTTCCAGGGCCATGCGAGAACTCTGTAAGGTGACTTTTTATTCTCTATGCATATGGGCTAGTTGGGTTCCTCGCACGGCTGCTTTGAGGCTTGTTCTCCACGAGAGCTTCGAGACCACGAATTCTAAAGGGTTCACACCACAAGATCTTCGGGATGTCTTTACATCTCTCCTCTTGACTGCACGACCTATCTGCGTGAGAGCTTCTTCCACTGCAACTTTAGCTTCGCGAGGAGGCTTCTCAACTCTACGAGGTCTGTTTCTTGGCACTCTGCTGTACTACATCTGTTGTTGTTGCAACATCCTTCCTTCTCAGCTGACTTCAGTCATCTGATAGACTTTAGGTCAATGATGATCAGCAACAGTGAGTCACCATGGTGAGGACTACCAAGGTGTTCCATTAGGCTTTGGCTCAGCTGTCATCTTTGCTTGTATTCTCTCTCTTTGGGCCAAAAAGCCAAGATTTTGTACTAAGCTGCACATTTTATTACTAACTGCAAAACATACTTAAGAAAATGATTATTAGTGGGCTTCAAGGTCCATCAAAGGCTAGGTTAAGAGGTGAAAAGTGGTACTTTTCAGTGCATAACAATCTCTCAATCCTGAGATTATCCCTTTAGATCTTGAAGTTGAGAGACTTCTCAGACCTAAGTAGTCCTTAAACACACCTGTGGTTAATTATGAGATTTCTGCAATGGGTGAGCAACCTAGGACATTAAAAGAATTCAATGCACCAGGTGTCTACAATCTCCCTTCTGCATTCAATTCCCCGCTGTCCAAGGGAACTATGAGATTAAATCTTCCATCATACAACTGTTGCCCTCATATCATGGCCTGAGTAAGGAAAACCTATATAAACACATTGATGAATTTATGGAATTGTGCACTACTTTCAAAATTGCAGGGTTGGGGGAGGAAGCAACCAGGTTGAGACTCTTTCCTTTTTCATTAAAGGATAGAGCCAGAACTTGGTTGTCAATGCTCCCAACCAATAGTATTTAGCCTTGGAATGACCTTCAATGTCAATTTTTGGTCAAATTTTTTCCCATGTCCAAAACAAGTCAACTGAGGAAGATCATCATTTTATTTGCTCAAGCTCCAACTGAAGACTTTCACCAAGCATGAGAGAGATTTAAGGAGATCTTGAAGTAATGTCCCCATCACCAAATTCCTAAATGGCAACTTGTTCAAAGTTTCTATCAAGGAATTGATCCCAAGAGTAGGGACATGGTTGATTCCTCATGTGGTGGTACTTACCTCCACAAGACAGCTGATGAGGCTTGGGAGTGTCTGATATCATTAGTGAAGACTCCATGCAAAGGGAGACTTTGTTAAGGGTCTGTGAGACCCCTGTTAGATTGGTGAGAGAGAACACTACAAGAGGAAAAATATATGAGGTTAGTAGTTACAATGATTTGGAAAGGAAAGTGGATAGCTTGACTCAAAATTGATAAACTCATGGGAGCAATGCAGTCACCAATGGCAGCCAAAGTAGAGGAGGCATGTGTGATATGCCAGTCCCCTACTCACTCCCTTGAGGAATGTCCTTCTGTTGCCCAATTTCCAGACCTTGTTATGGAACATGTGAATGCTGCTCAGTCTTTTGGACAATAGCTTACTGCTAGTTATCATTGGAGAAACCACCCCAATTTGAGGTGGAGGCAAGATACTTTCCAAAACTAGTAGCAGTCCATACCCTTTAGAAATGCTACACCTTACCAGCAGAACTACTTCCCAAGGCCTCAATACCAGCATCCTATGGCCCAGCCAATGGCACAACCTGTGCATCAAAGTGTACTTACCCCAACACCCTCTAGATCCCTCACATTTGAAGAGCAAGTTCTGGCTTCCTTGCAGAATTTTGGGCTCTTTATCACAAACTGTTAACTGCCATAGCCAAAGTATTAAAAAATAGAGGATCACCTTGGTCTGCTATCCAATACTTTGACTAGGAGAGAGGAGGGAAGATTGCCTAGCCAGCCCATGAACAACCCAAAAGGGCAATATATGGTGGGTGAGACTTCTTCACATGAAGAAGCTAAATCTGTCACCACTTTGAGGAGTGGAAGGCTGGTTGACAACAAAGTTGGTATTGAGCCTAATAAGAAAAGAGCAGCAAATGAAAGAACAACCCATGTTGATATGTGACAGGAGCAACATATGAGATATAAGGGGGGTGTTGATGTGCCCCAACAGTGAAATGAAAATAAAAAGAAAAATCTGATTAGATTTCTAAGCCAGCAAGTGGGAGATCGGTCCCCCATTTGTCATTTCCTAATACACTTCAAGCACCTTCTCCTTTTGACAAGGGGAATGATAAAGTTGAGGAAATGTTGGAGACATTTAATCAAGTGAAGATTAACTTGCCTTTACTTGATGCAATCAAGCAAGTTCTAACCTATGTAAAGTTTTTGAAAGATTTGTGCACACACAAAAGACAAGCTAGGATACTCCTATTCAAGAAGGTCTTTTGTGTTGAGAAAGTGAACCAAGGGCTGTCCATTGCAACCCCAAGAAATCTCCAAGACCCTGGAGTTCCCACAATCCCTTGCATCATTGGGGATCACACCATTGGGAAAGCCTTGTTAGATCTGGGAGCTAGTGTAAACCTACTTCCATAATTAGTTTATGAGAAGTTAGGTTTGGGAGAATTGAAGCCCACACATATGGTGCTATAGCTAGCTGATAGATTTGAAAGGAGGCCTGTGGGAATGATAGAAGATGTGTTAATTGGGGTTGACAAGTTTTTCTATCAAGCATATTTTCTAGTTCTTGACATGGAGCCAAGCAAGTATACTACCTCTATTCCTGTGATTTCTGGCAGGCCTTTCTTGGCCACTGCTAATGCTTGTATATAATATAGATCAAGTGTAATGAAGGTGTCTTTTGATAACATAAAAGTAAAATTGAATATTTACAATGCAGCAAGTCAGCCTCACTTGGATAGTGAGGATTTCATTTTGATTGATGTCTTGGATGAGCTTGTGGAAGAGATTGTGCCCAAGCTACTGTATTGTGATGATTTGTGTGATATTTTTGAAAATGTGGAGTGAAATTATGAATGAGAAGGCCCCCGCACCTATTGTTCAAGAGGTGAAAACCTTAAATTCTGAAGTGGGGCCAGCAGCAAGGTATCCTCCTTGGAAACAAGTTGTATTGCCTCTTGCACCACCATCAAAGGCACCTTTGTTGCCTTCACTCATAAGTCCACCCGATGTGGAGTTGAAACAGCTGCCCTAGACCTTGAAATATATTTTTTTAGGGGCAAACCAAAAGTTTCCAATGATAATCTCCTCTTCTCTCACTTATGAGCAAGAAGAGGAGCTGTTGAGTGTGTTGAAAAAGCACAAGAGAGCAATAGGTTGGACTATTACTGATCTTGAGGGCATCAGCCCTACTGTTTGTATGCATAATATCCACTTGGAAGAGGGTTCCAAACCCTCTAGAGAGATATAGAGAAAGTTAAACCCCCACATGCAAGAAGTGGTGATGAAGGAGGTGGTCAAATTGTTAGATGCAGGAGTCATCTATCCTATTTCAGATTCTAAATGGGTGGCACCTACCCAGGTGGTACCTAATAAATCTAGAATCACTGTAATGAAATCTGATTCTAGTGAGCTAATTCGAACAAGGGAAACCACAGGTTGGAGGCTGTGCATTGACTATCAAAAGCTTAATTTAAAAACAAGAAAACACCATTTTCCTTTACCCTTCATAGACAAGATTTTGAACAAGTTGGCAGACAAAGCTTTCTATTGCTTTCTTAATGGATATTATGGGTAAAACCAAATCCCTGTTTATCCACAAGATCAAGAGAAAACTACTTTTACATGTCCATTTTGCACCTTTTCCTATCGAAGGATGCAACTTGGATTGTGCAATGCCCCTACAACTTTCCAAAGGTGTATATATGCTATCTTTTCTGATTGATTAGTTTTTAGAGATATTCATAGATGATTTCTCTATCTTTGGGGACAGTTTTCGCCAATGTCTACACCATCTCAGCCTTGTATTATAGAGATGTGAGAAAACCAACTTGGTTTTGAGTTGGAAAAAGAGTCATTTTATGGTCAATCAAGGCATTGTCCTTGGCCATGTTATTTCCCAAAGAGGCATTAAGGTAGGCAAGGCTAAAATTAATTTGATTACACATTTCACCCACCTAAACCTTTGAAACAAGTCAGATCTTTCTTAGGGCATGCTGGTTTTTATAAGAGATTCATCAAAGATTTTAGTAAAATCTCAAAACCTCTCTATCACCTGTTGTCCCAAGAGGTTCCTTTTGAATTTAATGATGAATGTCTCCTTGCTTTTGAGCTTTTGAGCTTTTGAAAGGCTATTTAACCTCTGCACCTATCCTTCAAGTACCTGATTTTTCTTTGCCATTTGAGTTGATGTGTGATGCATCATATTTTGCTATTGGTGCAGTTTTGGGCCAAAGAAAGGATAAAACACCTTGTGTGATTGCTTATGCAAGCAAGACAATGATTTATGCTCAATTAAATTACACCACAACTGAGAAGGAATTGTTGGCAATTATCTATGCTTTAGAGAAATTCAGGTCTTATGTGTTGGGATCTAGGATTGTGGTGTTCACTGACCACTTAGCCCTGAAGTACCTTTTGTCCAAAAAGGATGCAAAGTCAAGATTAATCAGATGGATCCTCCTATTATAGGATTTTGACCTTGAGATTAAGGATAAAAAAGGGGTTGAAAATGTGGTTGCAGACCACCTGTCCAGGATCCTACCTGCTGAGTTTGATAGGCAGCCTATCAATGACTTTTTCCCTGATGAATAGTTGTTTACTGTCAGCACTTCTGCACCTTGGTTTGCAAACATAGTGAACTATTTGGCTATGGGTAGGATTCTCCCACATTAGAACAAAATGGATAAGGAGCTTTTCTTTTCCCAGATCAGACATTACATGTGGGAGGATCCATACCTGTTCAAGCATTGTGCAGACCAAGTTGTGAGGAGGAGTGTCCCTGATGATGAATTTCACAACATACTAACTATGTGTCATGAACAGGCTTGTGGAGGCCATTTCAGTGGCAATAAGACTGCTGCCAAGGTGCTCCAAAGTGAATTTTATTGGCCCACTCTCTTCAAGGATGTATGGTAGCATTGTAAAGCTTATGAAAGATGTAAAAAATGGAGGCTCCAACTGTCAGAGCTAGAAGAACTGAGATAGGATGCCTACTCCAATGCCAGAATATATAAGGAGAAAACCAAGTTTTTTTATGACAAGCAATTGCTGAGAAAGGAGTTCATTGCTGGCAACAAGGTATGGCTTTTCAATTCTAAATTAAAATTTTTCCCAGGAAAGTTGAGATCTAGATGGGAGGGACCTTACAATGTAGTGCATGTATCCCCATCTGGAGCTGTTGAAGTCATGGATCCAAAAGATGGTAGGATCATGAAAGTTAATGGTCAAAGGCTTAAACTCTTTGTGGAAAATGTAGTAGAGCCTGTGGTGGCCATTCACCTTCAAGAACCTCCCAAGTGTGATTGATTTTCAACATGTATACTATGTATCATAACTGTTGTTTTTGTCAGTTTTGTTGTTGTTTCTGTTTGCAAGTCTGTTTGGTATTGTACATAGGTTTCCATTTTTTTTAAGTGTTTCATGTAGGTTCCTGAGTCAACCTTGTTTAAGTTAGAAATGCCCTAAACCTATGAGAAATCCAATGGGAACATAGCATAATTGAAAAATCTGTGTGAATGGAGACAAGGGAATTGCTGAGAAATAAGTTTAGAATGCAAAACAGACCTGTCTAGAGGTTTGAATTGATGATCGATAGGTTCTGAGGCCTCCCAATGTGCATTTCGACAGGAATTGTGACCTATCAAGAGGTTTAGGTTGATTCTCGATGGGTACTGAAGCTATACATGAGCAATTTGATAGGATCTATGTACCTGTCGAGATATTAGGAGAACCTGTCGAGAGGTACTGAAGACTTTTGGGTACATTTTCGATAGGTTCAGAGTACTTGTCGAGAGGTTCCATGAACCTCTTGAATTGATTTTTTCTAAAGCCTTGAACTTGTCGACAGGGTTTAGTGAACCTCTCGAGACCTTCAACCTGTCAACCCTGCCATCCCAGTTAATTTTAACTCTTCGACAGGTTGATGCAACCTATCGAAACCTTCTCTCCAATCCTGTCGAAACATGACTTTGGTTGTTTTAAACCTATCGACAACTCATTTTATCCAGTCAACCTCTTATGTTCCAAGCCTGTTCCCCTTGTCCTCGATTTCCCATTTCTTCTTATTCCTCCACCTCACTGGTTTCTACTCCAATCGCTCAGCCATTGTTCCAATTGCTTCAATTCCTCAAGGGCTACATTTTGCACCTGGTCTCTGTCAGTTTGGTGTCGTGCACAGCAAATTCTGAGAAACCTTAGGGTTTATGCGGGTAAGTTCTTTTTCAGTTCCACCTTATTATTTCCAAGCTCTGTACTTCCATTTTCAATTTATGTGGTTACTTTGATTGAGCAAAGAGGTTTGTTGTGGTTGTTGAGGCTGATTGTTTGAATTTTTTTGTGACCAATGGCTGACCGTGAGGATACTTTAGCAACTATGTTCAAAGCCCCTTCCAAATCTGCCCAAAAATCCATCAGAAAATTAGGTAGACTAGCCACTCAGCCCAAAGAGAACCCACCCGCTAAGAGGAAGCTCATCATGGATAAATCTGACAAACCTAAGAAAGTTAAGAAATCCAAGAAGGCCAAAATCACTGAAGAAATTGCTGAAGAAATTGTTGAGGATATGCCAGTGTCTGAACCTATCCCTGAGGTAGAACCTAACCTTGAGGCTGAACCTGAAATCCCTGTGAACCTATCTACTCCCAATGAGTTTGTGGATGCCTTAGACCTGATCCCTGAGACAACTTTTGACATACCTTATTTTTCTATGGTAGAGGAGTGTAAGGACACCTTGGACTATGTGGTGAGGCAGGTCTGACACCTTTGTTGACCCCATTGCAAGAAAAATCCTACCCTAGACTGGTCAAATTATGATATCAGAATATCAGGAAGAAGATGAAGCCAGGGTCAACTAACCCTACCCTTGTGGTCTTGATTGATAATTGGGTGATTGTTGTGAACTACAGAGATATAGGGTTGGCATTAGGGGTCCCATCAGTTTATGACTCAGTTTATGGTTTCGGAGCACTTGAGAGTGTGTCCTTTAGAGAAATGGCCAGACAGTTGACTCAGGCATTGTGGACGCTGGGGAGTCATTGATGAGAAGATACATGGACCCTAGCTTGTTGTTCATAGACTCCATTTTGAGGAAAAACATTTATGTCTGTGGACATCAGCAGGAGAGGAGGACCCCCATAGTGGATGCCCTGTACTTTTTTTCCAAAGGCCAGTTCTTGAATGCCTCTTAGCTGGTATTTGAGGCAATGGTAGATGTAAATGAAAAGATCAAAAGAGTACAGGCCTTGTCAGGGCTACCCTACAGCATACTCATCACTGCTTTGCTGAAAAAAGTAAAATTTGTGTTTCAAAAGGCTGAGCTTGTGGAGAAATTGAGCCCTAAAGTATTTGGGAAGAGGGCCTAGTCTGCTAGTAGGACATTGATTGGTAAGAGTAAGAAGAAATCAATTGAGGGTCCTGAAATGGAAGCATCTTAGGTAGCCACATCAGTAGCTACACCTGTTTTACCCACAGCCCCTTCAGCCAGCTCAGCAGCTACAGCTGGGGCATCTATTCCATCTAGCTCAGAGCTTTTGCTCACTTCTGCTAGTCCTAGCTCAGAGCCTCCACCTGTAACCTTTCCACCAATACCCATCCCTTCCACTGATGTGCTTTTGCCTGTAGTCAGCCATGTTATGCCAACTTCTCCATTCCATCACCCTCTCTACCATCCATCTCAGTTCCTATACCATCCATCTCAACCCCCATACCATCCTTTGTAGTCTCCATACCTCCCAGCAGCTTAGCCATCTTTTCCACCATCACCACATCCACACCTTTATTAGCTTCTCCTACAATAGACCCCACCCCTACCTTACCTTCACTCCCCATTACATCCATCTCAGTTGTTAAACCTGTGAGCCCTAAACCATCTACATCAGCTGACCCAACCATTTCTTTTCCACCATCCATACCCTTTGATATTGACCCCACCTTCTCCTTATCACCTACCCATACCCAAGAGCTGGACGACCTGACCACTGAGGGGTACTCCTCCCTGATTGACTCCATTATGAAGGGAATTGGGCATGAATACTCCCCTTTACCTGATTCTCCACAGCCTTCTCATTTCCAGCATGCTTCCACATCTCCTTTCTAGCCCATTATGCCCATTCCACCTATTACCCAACCCCAAATCATACCAGAGGCTCTTCCCAGATTCTTGCCCTTCTCACCACCATCCTAGCCCAGCTTCAAACCAACAGAACAAACCAAGCTACTATGGCCACCTGTCTTCAGGCCATTCAGTCCACTCTCATCCCATCTACCTCAACCTCCCAACCCCTTCCAATTCCCACTCCTAAACCTACTCCATCTCCATCCCCACAACTATCCCTTGTAGTACTGATTACCCATGCTGTGGTGGACCAAGCTAGCCCTGCCCCTTCTACCAGAGACTGCTCCACACAAACTGACTTTGAGGAAGCAGCTCTGCCTTCTCTACCTTTTGCCTATCCTTCCTCCTCACTTGAGTCTATTGCTGTGGAGGAGGAGCTGCTATTGACCCTCATTGTACCATCACCACCACTTCCTAAGTTGCCCATCATCCCCTCCTCCATGGATGACCCTCACCATTGGGCCATTGTCCCATATGGCACCAACACCTTGTCACCTCTGCCATCCCTCACCAAAGCTATTGAGACAAACCCTTATGTCAAGGAGGATGTAAAATTTCTAGTGGATGCAGTAATGGTTTTACTGCAGCAAGCACATCAGGAGGAAATTGACCCTATTTTAAAGGCTCATAGGAAAGAGGAATGGAAGTTATAGAAGTTGGTCCTCAACTCCCTCGACCTGTACAAGATCTATAGGACCAAATCTGCCATGCTTACCAGACTGGTAGAGATCCTCTCCCTATACTCTACCCTAGGTCCCTCATAATCTAAAGCCCTTTCTATCAGGGAGCCCTCCATGACCCAGGGCAGCTCCAAACCTCAGAAACCATCTATAAAAAGAACTAAGGAAGGTGCTGCCAGCACTGAGAAACTGAAGAAGAAGGAGAGGCTCAAGGAGGAGTATGACAAACTTGCTGCACAAAAAGGATGGGAGCCAATGACCATATCTAGTACTTATTCAGAACCTGATGAGGAGTAGCTTATAGTTAGGATTTGTTTGTAATTAGTCTATTTTTGCATGTTGCTGTATATACTTTTTGTTCAATAATGTTGATGTCTATACTTTTTGTTCAATATAAAAAATTTATGTTTCTCTTGTGCTGTGTAGCTACTTGATGTCCATTTATTTTTTTTGTTTTGCCAGATTGTGGTGCTACTTTCCTTTGTGCTTAAACATGTTCTAGAATATTCTTTTTGCTGGAATTAGTTATTGCCCTTGTACCTACCCTGCTGATTCCTTTTGTTCTATCTTTGAAACAGTGAGGACACTATTACTCATAGGTTTGGGGGTATGGCATGGAGTGCCAATGGAATAATTAATGTTAGTGCAGCAGGGTTGAATAGAAATTGTAAAAATAAAGTGATTTCCCACCTGATTTTTTGAAAAAAAATAAAGGAAATTAAAACCTTTTAAACTAAAATTTGTTGTAACTCTAACACTTTCATGAAGCAAAATGTCAAGAATTTTTCAAAAATTGATACTTAGTGAACTTGAAAAGAGAGAAAATTGTGAGGGTACACCCTAGAAATTTGATGGAAGACCATATCCAGTGAGATTTGGGCCTGAAATTTTTCTTTGAAGAAGTGTTTTGGTAATTTTTTTGCTCTAAGGACTGATTGAATCTAATTTTTTCTCACTAGAAGTTAGGCAAATCCAAGTTGAAACAGCTTGACAGCATTCATGTCATTGAGGACATGATGAAAGACCATCCTTTGGACAGTTTGAGCTTAAAATTACCCACCTTTGAACTACCCTTGATACACCCCATTTGAGCCTTAAAAAAAAAATCCAAGTTTTTTCTTTAATAAAAAGCCAGAAAATTTGAACCCAAAACTCAGTGACCTAATGCAGCCTGACCCCATCCTAAGATTTTAGAAGGTGAAGGTGAAAGAGTTGAAGAAGGTAGAGCTGGTTTGATATTTGGTTGAAAGAGATGGAAACACATTTGATGACAGTTGTGGCATTCCAGCCCATAAAAAAAAAAAAAAATGGAGAAAAATACAAAAGAAAGGCATACAAAAAGAAAGAGAAAAATACAAAATACAAAAAAAGAAGAAAAAAATAAAAGAGAAGTCACTTCATTGGATACATTGAAATGAAGATTAGAAATTGATCACTTTAAATATGAAATTGCAAAGAAGATGAAGATGAGCTGAAATGAAGTAGGTGTGTGCACCACCTCCTTACCTTACTGATTTCTCAAAAAACTTGAATCCTTTTTATTCCCCTTTATTCTTTATAAACCTGACCCATAAGCCACATTACAACCCAATAAAAAGACCTTATCGATCTGAAATGGATTGAGCTGTCATGTGGAGATGAGGATTTGTGTAATCTATGGTGAAAAAGAGTTAGAAGAGTTCAAGAATTAGAGCCTTGCCTATGCTCATACTTACAGTCCTATTTGAGGGCTTTAACTGCTCTTGAGCTATGTGAAATCATGCACCTTCTGCTCTTTATTGTTAGTGGACAGCCCTAGTGAGACTTGGGTCTGAAATTGAATTTGTTGAGGGCATTATCAAAACAGAATTCTCAATTGGATGGTAAGCTCTGCATTAATTTTCATGCACAATGCCTTGACATGAGTTGATTGATTGTGAAGGAATTACAATAGAATTTCAGTATTAAACTGTTGATTTACTGTTGAGAATCCTATAGAAAATTGAATAAGTAAGGTGTGGAATGAATTTTATTTTTGTTTAAATTCTGTTTTGATATGTTGCATTGATATTATATGTTTCATTGGAGAAGTTTGTGGGTACCTTCATTGAAAACCGTCAGGAGACTCCACTCCTCCACTAGGGATCACCTAGGGGTTTAAAAGGCTTGATGCATATGCTAAATACATATGTGCTCCCTACAATAGTGACATTTTTCATTTTCAATAATTGTTTTGAATTTCTCCTTTGCTCAAGGACTAGCAAAGCTTAGGTTTGGGGGTGTGTTGAGCAGTGAAAAATATAATTTTTCACCTCCTAACCTGACCTTTGATGAACCTTTGAATTGACTAATAATGTGTTTTGAGTGTATTTTATAGATAAGTAATGAATTACAGTTTTAGTGCAGACATCCATCTAAAAATGCCAAAGAAGCAACCTACTGCTCAACCTATGCTCATGCAGCCCAAAAGGCCAGCCAATCAAGCAGTCCACAGAGCCTCAGAGCTCCATGAAAATGACATGTGTCCACATGGGCACACATGGGAACAAGACCAGCTGCATCTGATGAGGATTGAACCCACCAAGAGGCTGCTAAGGATTGTATAGAGGAAGGACAACACCGCAAAGCTATGTGCCTGCTATGGAGGCAAAGAACAGAAGAGCTCGAGAGGTTAACTCAAGTTGTCGAGAGGTTCTGGAGAGGGGAATGAAGCTGTTGAGAGGTTAGGTGTGTAAATATGAAGTTGTCGAGAGCTCCCCAGTACCTGTCGAGGAGTAAAAGGTGAAGAAACCAAGCTATGTGTATTTCAAGTTGTCGACAGGTATGGAGGTGGAAAAGTGAAGATCTCAAGTGGTTAGTAGAACCTGCCGAGAGGATAAAGCTGCAGTGGACAAACCTGTCGAGAAGCAGAATAGATTCTGTCAAAAGCTCAACTAGAGCCTTATAAGGAGTCGATAGGTTGAATTATAACTTGTCGAGAGGATGAGTGGAGTCCGGACAGAAGTTAAGATTTGGCTCCAATCATGTCGAACAATTTCAAGAACCTATCGAAAGCCTACACCAACTTGTCGAATGGGGTACCAAGTGGACTCAGAACCTATCGAGAAGTTCCCTGAACCTCTCGACACTCGATTTTGGAACTTCTTAGTTCCAGCCACTTAAGTTGCTTGCTTTAGTGCTTTATGCACACGTTCCAAGGCACTTTAACAACCCTTGGTGGTATTTTTAGAACGCATATGGTCACGAATGAGAACTCTTTAGCTACTTCACATGTACTTGTCCAATCTGAACCAATGGGTGAAGAACTTCTAGAAGTAAAATTAGCCACATCAGCAGCTCATAATAACAGAATTATTTCCTTGAGCTCTGATTGGCTAAAATAGATCTGAGGACAGAGGGGAAGAGTATAAAAGCCTAAAAAATTTACAGAGCTAACATCAGAAATTGAGAGAGCTCAGAGCCAAATCCGAATTCCCAAAATTCCTTCCCTATTTCTTCTTCCCCATTCACTCTTTAGACCAACCATGGTTGGATAAACCCCATTAGTAGCTAGGGTGAGGCTGAGAGCTATCAATTGAGAGGTTCAAAGCCTTGTAGAGGATTAGATGTTGCATAGATTGCAGATATGAGAACAATTGGATTGTAAGTTGTATTGATTCAGTAATTGTTGAATGTAAAGTTAATTTTAATCTATGAATCTTTTATTTGCATCTGATTTTCCTAGATTAAATCCCCCTGTGGATTCTTGAGCTTGTAGCCTAGCATCTATAGCATCTATAATAGTTTACTTGTTCTAATTAAGATCCTTGAATTAGAGAAATCTCTGGGATGATATGTGACCATTCAAGTGGTCAGATCATAACCTTAGGATTACTCCAACTTCTCTGGTCTAGATTAGTTTCTTATACCTTGCATCTGAGCTTGTAGTCAGATGAAGGATTATTGCAAATAAGTTCTATGCATTGCCTTTGAACCAATTGATTTTCAGTAAAGACCAAAATCCCTAGCTGTCACTCTCCACCTTTTGGTTTTAATCCTTTTCTTCATTTCTTTAAATATGAGTTTTCATCAGTTCTGGATCATTTGCATTTGATTTTTGTAATTTTTAGTAAAGTGACAAACCCTGAGACCTCTCCTCTTTCTTTTCCTTGCATTAGTTTAGGATAGAGTGCCAGATCTGGTTTAGATCTTAAGATTTACCCTATTTTAAAGCACATTTCCCTGTGGATATACCTTGACTTACCCCTTGAAACTTGTTGCAATAGCCCTAGTTCTTACAGGATTGATTGCTTACCTTGATCTCATTTTGTTGTACTTTGTCCTTTTAATATGTTGTTTTAACCCTTTAATAATTATAAGGTAAGCAAACCACCAGAAGATCATCAATAGGGACCCCATGATGGAGAAACCTGACAGAAAGCTCCTCAATAGTACCCTCAGGAGCCATAACATTTGCGGGAGGAGCCTGCGTATGGCAAGGTGGTTGCGATACTGATGGACCACTCTCTCTCCTAGGTAGTATGCTCGAGCCCAAGCCCCGTAAAAGAAAATGATGCGGCGGTCAATGAAAAAGCGGGATGGACTCACAGCGGCTTGATCCCAGAAGGGAGAACTAACGTGAGGGTCATAGATGACATGCCCAGATAGAAAAGTGTCCCATCAATCAAACAGGTAGCATAAAAAGAAATGCTGGGAAAGAAAAGAGAGAAATAGCCATACCTGCTATGGGATCAACAAGTCAAATTGGGGCCTCAGGCCCATCTCTAAATGCTTCATTCTGACATCCCTGCAGCAATTCTTGTGCCAATTACTCATGAGCGGATGTGTAAACATTAGAGAAAAGGAGTGGGCGGCTAGGTTGGAAGTGCAAGTACCCCCAAATCTGAAAAGAGCTATAAGCATAAAAGATGTGTCAGATGCAGGATGAATGACTAGCCAATGAACCAAGGAAAGTGGGAGAGTTAGGGGTTACCTCAATCACGGGTCAGAAACTGACAATAGAAACTGTGTTCCCAATTGAGGCTCGAGCCAGGTTAGACATCAACACGGCATATCCGGCCCCACCCCAGTTGTACCGATGCACATCGTCCCAATTTCCCATGAAACTAAGCAAGGACAATGAAACCCAGCCTCCGCTGGCATTTACAAAAAGGGTCTTGCCTAAGAGGAAGAGGAGCGAGATGGGAGCCAACATCAGGGCACGCTCAGGCTTAAGGAAGATATCCGCATCCAGCTGGTCCAGATCCACCAACTCATGTTCATTAAACAAATCGGCCAACCAAGATAATTAAACCTCAGAGCCATGCTTGTCCTGGGAAGAGGGATAATACCCGATTAATTGAACCACCTCGTCTTGGCATGGTACACGAAGGTTGGTCACCGGCGTGCCCCCTATCCTTATCCTCGTAATCATCGACCAATCGGCAGGGGTGATAGCCATCTCAGCCATCGCCATGTGGAAGGTCATAGTCTCAGGTCGAAAACGTTCAATCAGGGCCCTCACATAAGCCGAGTCGCCCCTCATGGCAGGGGACAAAAGGAAATCCCCGAAATCGGCCTGGGCAAGGAGAAACTTCACCATCAGAGGGAGATAGCGGTAAAGGCGCTAGAGGTCAAGCCAACCTCCACGGAACATAATTAGTGGCAAGTCCTGCATCATGATAAAGAGGTGTTAGATCCTGCAGGTAAAGCAAGATTGCACAAAGAAAAGACAAGACGACAAATTAAAACTTATTTTATTACCTTGCCAGCAATCCCAAAATTCGAGATATGGGTGTGCTATTGATTAAGTAGACTAGTAGGGGCTGCCTCGCCCTGCATTTCGTACCAAGGCTGGGAAAAGCGCTGCACTACAAAAACCTACTCCCCCCGGGGACCATAAACCACCTCTGGTCCCTCCTCTTGCTGTTGCTCCTCCTTGCTTGACATTTTGAGAGACATAGGCAACGGTATCAAGATATGTTAGTAGTGAGAAACTAATTGCTACAAGCCAAAAGAAGGTAAGTATGCCCCTACTATTTTCCATCAATCTTAAATCACCATCATCTCTAAAAAATACATAAAAAATAGGGGGGGTTGAGGCACCCAAGGTCCCCACATTTCAAAAAAAAAAGGAGAAAGAGCACAAACAAAAAAAAATATAAAAACAAATAGAAAAAAACAACAAAAAGAAAACAAACACAAAAAAAAATGTATATATATGTAACAAAAATCCAAAAAGCTAAGCCAAACATGTATAAAACATACAAAAAAGGAGAGTCTTTCTTTTCCAAACAAACAAAAATAAAATATATATATATACACAATAAAAATGCAAAAATGAAAAAAATTCATAATCATCTTCCATTGCATAAAAAAAAAATCATCTAGGTCCACACACAAAAAAAAAAGAGAGAGAAGAAGAAAGAGAGGTCCCTAATCACATCAACAAGTGAAGAAAAGAGTAGGGCATCATTAAAAATCATATTTTTGCTCAAAATCAGGGCCATTGCACATGGGAGAAATCAAAGGAATTGTGAATAATTTTACTTGCAAGAAGAATCATTCATTCATCAACTTAGAAAGCAAGAATCCTAACCACATTGCAAACTTTTCAAGAAAAATAAAAAAGTAATGGGGTTAAAGTTTGATTACCTTCAAGAAAAAATAGATCCCTGATCTGGCGTGGAGCGTGTGTTTGATCAGCAGGAGCAAACTCCAACAATAAAACAAGGTTCAAGGCAATCCAAGGGAACCCTAGGAGGAGGTTCCGTTTCAGTTTGAAGAGGGGGGGAGGAATAGATTTTGAAAATAGCCCCTTTTGGCTCGGGCTCGATTTTTTTAAACCCCCCCCCCCCCAATTTTGGCTTGGCGTGTATAAAACACACGCTAGGCATGTTTTGACCCCGATGTGGCTTGGCATGTGTAATATACACTCCAAGAAAAACCTGGCCCGATTTGGCCTGGCGTGTATAATACACACGCCAGGCTCTTCCGAGCCAAGTTTAGCTTTACATGTGTATTGTACACGTCGAGGTTGATCCTCCTCAGACTCGAAGTGGGGAACATGCCCTCAGAATGACACGTCAATCTCCATTTGATCTACTTGGGAGGCTGTGCTAGAATAAATGGTTCAGGATCAATGAGCATGCTCAAAATCCCGAACATACAAAAATTCACATAAAATAACAAAAAATCATCACATAAAATAATAAAAAATCTGCATTAAAAATAACAAAAAAAAAGATACCAAAAATACAGAAAAAACAAATATATATATATATATATATATATATATATATATATACGAAAAGTAACATAAATAATAATGAAATGCACATATGCATATGCGTCTTTCAAAAAGCGGCATGTACTCCCAAAAAGTGTTGCGACATCAATTCACTCCGCTTGGGTAGTCATGCTAAATTAATTTTGAGATCAATGGGTTTGCCCAAATCCCTCGAACCCTGCTTCATGTGGGGGCACCCATGGCCGGTCAAATTGGGCAATCAATGCCTCGTATAACTGGACACAAGCTGTGGATCTTCGCATTTTTGCTTCGCGTCAATCTTTGAGTATGGTTCGATCACCCTCACTTACGGATCTATTATATTTAGAATAAAACATAAACATCGAACATCTTCAATCATCTCAAGAAGCGGATGTTTTTTCAGCATATTAGGCTTTCGCAACTCGCTCCATCTCGGTTATGCCTAACAATGTCGCTAAGCGCTTGGGGATCGATAGCCTTGAGGAAAATACATTTTTTCCCGATATACAGGGCTTTCGTTTACTCACCATGTTACCCACCTGATGTTTGAGGTTCGTTCTGAATACAGCGGATCCGTTAGTGTTGGCTTGGGCCTCTTCAGATGTCTCTTATCTTTGGCATTCGATCATTAGTGATCGAATACCAAAGAGGGGCATCTGTAGACACCCAAATTTGGCCCAAGGCCCAATTGAAATACACTTCGAGAAGGCGCACCTCCAAGCTTCCGATAGCATTTCCCATCCCCTTAGGAGCCTTCCCAAACCCTTAGAAACTTGCCTAAACCCTTAAGAATTACCCCGACCTCTCCGAACTCATGGTTAACCCTCCCGAACAATGGTTAAAAAGAGATGTATTAGAGCTGGTAGGGACCTACACTAAGACTAAATCTTATACCATTGAAAAGTAGGGGTTCTCAGCTTTCCAATAAGAAAAGAATCACCTCAATCTGAGATGTACTTCAAAAGTTACGGTGATCCGAAGTGTTCGAAAACTGCACCTGGTTAAGGCATGCATGGCGTGCATATTATACATGCTAGACCATTCTTTCCCAGAAATGGCTTGGCGTGTATGCTACACACGCCAAACATAGGTGGCCCCCCTGCAAGCTTTGGACTTCCAGGACACTGTAGCTATGCTTGGCGTGGATAATACACATGCCAAGCTTAGCTAAAGTAACTGTTGGTTTTTGCCTAGAATGTAGTTTTGGGGTTTGACTTGTTGACCATCCCAATGTTTAGGGTGGGTTTCATTAGGACTGTTGCACCCTCATTTACCCTATTTGCAATCCTCTAGTTATTTGAAACCTCACCCTATCATCTACCACTGAACCCATTCTGACACATATCCATAACCTTAAGATCCTAGGAAACCTTAGATGTTAGGATTACCTAATTACTAACCCTAATTAGCTCTTAAGTACCCCCCTAATCCTCTCTTTCCCTATAAATAGAGAGACACCCCCCTTGCAAATGGCTTAAAATTTTTCCAAGAGAGAAAGAGATGAAGAAATCCCCTCCTCCCCTTTGGTGCACCAAATACTCATTCAAATTCCAGAATCCTAAACCACCTTAGAAACCCTATCTTCCATCAAAAGCCCTTGAGTTTAGGAGAGAACTACCCCTAGCCTTCTTCCTCTACCCCTTAGCTATCAAGCCTTAGAGGTTAGAACCTGTTCTCCAACTACTCAAGCTACCGGAAGCTTGTCAAGTGCACCTACGCGAAGGTCCACAACTGTGCTACAAGGGCCCGAGAGCTCCGGCTCTCCCCTCTACTCCTGTACCTTCTTAGCTTTTCCTTTATCCTTAAATTTGTGTCGTTACACTGTTGAAATCTCAGTTATTATGGAGGGGAAAAAATAGGATCAACATGCCTTTGGGCAAGAGGAAGTCCCCTTTTCATTTTTATTTTTCTTTATTTTGGCCACAAGTAGAGACTGCATTTGAGCGGGTTGATCGAGTGCCTAAAACCTTCCCGATCGATAACCAAAGCCCCTACGCAAGAGCCTTTGGCATAGACCAGTGAATCAGAATCATATTTGATACTTCAGTGCATTTAATATTGATCTTAGGTTTCCTGGGACACCAAAAGCTCCGAATGGCGACTCTATATTTTTGGCAAGGGCACATCGTCACGACGGGATCGTCAAAAATCTGCAGTTGCACACTTAGGGTATCCTAATTCTGTTAAAAGTTTAATTATTTTAAATATCTTGCCTTCCCTAGGAGTCTAGTTAACTTAAATACCCTGATCCTATTAGGAGTCTAATTAACTTGAATTTCCTAATTCTATTAGAAGCCTAGTTATTTTAAATATTCTTTTTTTACTAGGAATCTAATTATTTTAAGTTTCCTACTTCTACTAGGAATCTAAAAAGGGGGTTTGGCTAGCTATGCTCAGGAGGATCGGCCCCTTTCTTGGGTACCCTTCAGAAGCTCCCTTGGGCAAATCGGTTGGCTAAGGGTCATTAAAAAAATAGTATTGATCGAAAAACTGATTTTTGTATTGGAAAGTTTATTGGAACATTAAGGTTTTGAATATTAAAATTAAAGGATTCTCAAGGTTAAGATTAGAACTAAAGAACTATACCAAAAGAGATTAAAACTAGAATTAAAAATAAACGTTACGATCTAGAATAATTAAAGACTAAGAACTAGTTCTAGAGATTAAGAACCAGGACGAAAAATTTAAAGACTAAAATTAAGAACTGGTTCTAGGAATTAAGACCTAGAACCAGAGATAAGAAAAACTATGAGTTTGAATTTAGAAATTAAGAGTTGGAATCGAAGATCTAAAAATTAAAAGATTAAGAACCAGAAATTAGGAAGAGAACTAGAATTCAAAACTATAGCTAAAAATCTAGAATGGAAATTTAAAGATTAAAACTAAGGACTGGCTCTAGAAGCTAAGAACCAGAGATTAAGAACTTGAATTGAAGAACTAAAATCAAAACCTAAGATCTAAGACTAGAAATTAAGGACTAAAAATTAGAACTTAAGAATTATAACCTAGAACTAGAAAAAAATTAGAAACTAGAACTAAGAAATTACCTGAAGCTAAGCGCCGAAGAGAATCTTAAAATCCCTAAGCTCAGAAGAAAGGAACTTGAAAATTCGATTGCTTGATGATGTGATGTGTGGGGTAGGGGGTCTATTTATAGTTATTCGGATAATTGCGCTCCCTATGGGAGGTGCGTAATTAGCCTGTCAAATCTGATTACATGCCCTATCTGGTGCGCTTAATCACTTTGAGTCGGTGACTGACTTAGTGAATGACCGGCTGACTGACTGGCTTATAGTATATGTATATGTAAATTAAAATCAAGCCTTAACCTATTGCAAGTGCACAATGGAAATTATAGCATAGCGATAGGATCAATCGCATGAAGAAGTGATTATCTTCTTATAGATTTTTATATTCTTCTTTTAAAAACTATCTTTATCTTTTAAGTCCTAAACTACTGGAGAAATATGAATAAAAGAATGGATTCCTTACTCTAATTGCATAAAAATAAATCCTAATCCTCCTTCAAATTGAGGTCGTCAATTTCAACCTTCAGCTATCGGATGTTTATAAATTTAAAATACTGTTACACCGTATTGTAGCTTTCCAAAATTTGGTCGTCAATCAAAAACTAATATTCTTTGCCAGAAATTTAATCTAATCAATAATCTCCTAAAATCTGGGCGTCAATCAAATTCGAGAAAATTGAAGATGGAAAAGTAAAACCGTTACACTAATCTACAAACTTTAACCTAAGTCGTCAATTCAAATTAAAATTTGAAGATGTTTACAAAGCATATAAAATCTAAACTAAAAA
This sequence comes from Chloranthus sessilifolius, assembly GCA_021018995.1. NCBI lineage: Eukaryota > Viridiplantae > Streptophyta > Magnoliopsida > Chloranthales > Chloranthaceae > Chloranthus > Chloranthus sessilifolius. Next base: position 145,527,081 of record CM037584.1, on the reverse strand, counting down.
TAAAATAAAATCTAAACTAGAAAGCAAAAGTAGAACCATCCAAAGGGTTAATCTTTCAGCTTCCTCAGCCTTAGTTGTCAGGCAAAACCTCAGAGAACTGTGGATGATGTTACTTTGTAAATCCTAAACTACTTTGATCGGGAGAAAACACAGACTTCAGTTGTCAATTGATGATTTGAAATTCTTCGATGGTTTATTCCTACACCGGGCACTCCTATTTATAGATCATAAGGAGTCGGTTTACAGAGTTCTAATTCTAATAAAAGAAACTACTAAAATAAAAGATTCCTAGTATAACTCTAATTCCTAATTTTATTCTTCTTTACTTTCAATGGTTGATGTGTTCCGGATTTCTTTCCTTGATAACAACAGCAGAGATTTTAGGAATCTACCTTCATCAATCTTCTCAGATCTATGACTTCTAATTCTGTTCATAGCGGTGATAGTCTTCACTCATGTGATCAGTAGCAGCAGTAAAGGGAAAGCTTCTATTCATACAATCGTAAATCACGATTGCTCGTTTTCTTTAAAAAATTATAAATCACATGACTTTCTTCCGGGACAATTCTCTATAACGAACGATCGCTTCTGTATCGCCTTTTACTCTTTTGTTGCTTTCTGAAGAATCGTCTTTTGAAGAATCATAAATTACGATTCCTCATTTTTCTCTTCTTTGGCTTCAGTATTAACACTCAATCATAAAATATGATTGCTCAACTTTTAGTAAGTGGAGAATCGTCTTCTTATGCTCAATCATCTTTTTTACTACTTTTTGAGTTCATTTTGATGAATATTAACACTTTGGCTCTCTTTTATTATTTTTCTTTAATATCTGCATATCAGTATCTTATTAGTAGTAAACTAAGTCCTAGCATTACTAAGTTAAGGGTTATAAAATGGCATATTATGTGTCTAATCACACCCCCAAACCTAAACTTTGCTAATCCCTAACAAATAAGGAAATATAAAATAAGAAATTAAATGCTACTTTCGTACGGAGCACAATTACATTTAGCAGATGCAACAAGCCTTTAAATTCCTAGGTGATCCCTAGTGGAGGAGTTATAATCTCCTGAAGGTTTTCAGTGAAGTTCCCTACAAACTTCAAAATATATTTTTGGATTTTTCAGGAATTCTCAAAACTAAAAAGAAATAAGAAGTTAAAAATCTATACTAATTTTATACACTAACTAAATTAATTAATCAATCATTATATGGTTATTATGATTTTAAAAAATTTTAAATCTATTATCCTTAACTTTCCATCATCGCAATCATCCTTGATCAAAACTCCAACACTTTCAATTCATAGTAAACACAGAACGTATATTAGTGGAAAGTTTATTCATCATAGATTTTTCTAAACTGTAATTTTTAGAAAACATTTTTATCCAAACTCTCACTATTGGTATAGACTCAAAAAGAATATCAAAATTTTGGGTTCTCACAATATATATATATAATAAATTTTCTAAGAATGCTTCACTAGAAAGGTAAATCACATGGAATGGATAATCAATTCTGTTCATATGATTCTTTTATTCATTCATAATATCTATTTCGTATATCTCTACTAGACTCATACTTGTGCAAGTCATAAATCAAAAAGGTCTTTCCTTCGGCTTGTAATGGAGCTTTGGGTTTCAGAAGGTTTTCAAAGAAAAGGTAAAAAGGTCTCGAAAGTTCTTTGAGAATTTAGCTCTTCTTTTTCCTATTCTTCTTTCTATTTCTATTTCAGTAAGTATCCTAGTATTGGTAACTTCTTCCCATTTTTCTTTTCTTATGTAAATCCCATTTCTTCTCTTTTTTTTTCTCAGCTTGAAAGCTTTTATGCTTCTCTTTTTAGAATCATCTCCTTTTTTTTTTCTTTTCTTTTCTCATACTTTTCTATTGTATTTTTTTTTTCAATTGTACCCTTTTTCAGCATATCCCTTATTTGTTGATTCATACTCCTTTCACTCCCTCTTCTTCCCTTCTAAACTCTCAAAAATTGTAAGGATTAAAGGTAGAAAGCTTTGGGTAGTACACATGGTTAAAGGTTTATAAAATTTTGGTATAAAGAAATTTCATTCCAGGCCTTTAATATGGGTTCAAAGGATAAAATGCTCTGGGATTTTGGCTTTTTGGTTCTGATTTAAACAAAAAATGGCTTTAAATCATCTTTATGATTTTACTAGCATGAATGTCTTATTGCTTTGATACATTTAATGGATAGTTTTAAAGAAATAAATTATCACATTAATAGAATATTTTGATTCTAAGTTCAACAATATGAGATTTTACTTGCAAATTGTAGAAAATTTAAGAAAAAATTAGCTTGAATAGAAACAGTCTCTCTCTCAGAATAAAAGAGGAAATATTAGCTCAAAAGTTCACTAGTTTATTATTTTGAAGCTATAATTTAAAATATTGCAGTTTTAATCAATCGTACAGTTTCAAGCATTCGTTATGATACAGTTTTCTAAAGACGCTAAATATGAATTACAACTGTTCTATTTTGATTGTTGAAGTAATACTATGATGGATTGTTAAGTTTTATAAATTTATAATTTTTTTCTTATCATAAATTTGCATATAGTGATTAACTTATTCTACTAAGAACTAAAAATTTTTTATCCAAAATTTATGCAAAATGTAAATCAAATTAAACAAACTAATTATTGAACAAACTAATAAACTAACTATTATACACAGAAGTTGTGTATCCCCCCCCAAACTTAAATAGGATAATGTCTTTATTGTGCAAAACAGGGGACACAGTAAAAATTTTAGTTTTAAAATTTTCGTATCGGTGAGGTTCAGAATGTAGTAAATCCATACGATCACTCGAGAAAATAATATTATACAGCAGGAAGTATCTTACGATCGATCGTATTTTACCACAATTTAGATCATAACATACTTGTTGGGAAAAAATTTCTAACTAAAGCAAAATAAAAAAGTTAGTTTACATATTTTACAGGATTTTATTACAGATGAGTCGGTAGCTCGACGGTGCCCATGAGTATATCAAACATACTCAAGGTCTGCCAGTGATATAGTGATCACTGATCCTTCTTCAACTGAAAAAAAAATTCTAGGGCTCCATATCCTCGATTGAGAATTAAGAGGGGAGATATGAGCAAAATATGTGCTCTCCTCTAATTTTTTTGGATTTTTTAAAAAAATTGATGGTGCACCGAAAGCATTAGGGAAAGGTAACCTCGGTATATATTGGACCTTAGTCACAATATTGGGTACACTATCTTTATTATTTTTTTGGGGTCTATTTTAAATTTCTATTATTTTTAGTTTCTCTGGTGGGGAAACATTTGCTTTAATTTCAGGCTCACTATCCTTAGTCTCGAGGACGACTATTAAACTAGGTATCTCCACCTTGTTATCAACAGTCTCACCACTTCTTAAAGGTTGAACAACTTGGATTTGTTATGAGGGAATCGATTTATCTCCCACAAAAACTTGTTCCTCTCAGGTTACTCATAGGTTGTGACTGTAACTGATTGCTCTCTCGTTCCACCAATTGCTTAGCTAGCTGCTCAACTTAGGCTTCTAGCTTCATAATGGATTGCGTGTGCGAATGTAAAACTTGAGAGAATTGAGCGAACTGGGATAAATCCTTGGAATGCTGATGCCACTGTTGCTATAGATCCCTAAGGATTTGAACAACTGTGTCATCAAATCCACTGCTCGGAGGACTGAAGTGTCGCTGCTCATATGACTGATATGGTCTCATGGGTGGCAGGTAGGTCTATTGGAAATTCTGTGCAGGAGGACAGTTTGGCTCAACAACAGATGGTCCTTATTGTTGACCACTAGTGGAGCCATAATTAAAATAAGGATGGTTACTCCGGTACAAGTTCTATGTGTTACCATATTCACTCCGCTGGAATGCATACGTCCATTCCCAGTCTATCATCTTCGAATATAGTGGAGCAGCAGGGCAATCAAACACTCAAAATATTTATAGATTTGGAACGAGTGTGGTGCATAAACCAAAAAGGAGTAATAATTAAATTTTATTTATTTATTTTAATAAAAAATCTTCATTATTAGAATTTTGCCAAAAATAGCAAATTCCAATAAACATGCCAAAATAAAAATATGTAATAAAAGAAGTATTTTATAAAAAATCTGGCCCAAATCGAGTTCAGAATCACCTCTTAAACACTAAAGGAAATATTACCAAAAAAGGAAAGAAATAACTAAAAAAAGGAGATTTGGAAGGGTAATCAGTGGATTTTGGGCTCGATAAAATTCTGCGAAAGGTACCCACATTGTGTGTCTTGTAAAGAGCTTTCTGAATTGGATTCATTTGCGCGATTCCGACACCCGTAGCCAAAGTTATGGCCAAAATACCAGCACGCGCCCAAAACTGCCCCAATTAGGAAAAGATTACAATTTCCTGCCAAATTATTATTTTTTGATGTTTTTCTTTTATTTTATGTTTATTTTAGAAGGCAGGAAGAGAAATAAATCAGAGCTTCTAGTTTCTGTGGCCGACAGAAGTGTTGAATTTTGATTCGCTACTCTGATTAAACCTACCAAAGCTTAAGAAACGATCAAAGAAAAATAAAAATATAAAAAAATAAAAAGAGAAAGATAAATATTAGTTTTTAAAAGAAAAAATACAAATATAAAAATATGAATTAAGATAAATCCGCTTCTCCGGCAATGACACCAAAAACTTGACCGACTTATAGTATGTGTATATTTAAATTAAAATCAAGCCTTAACCTATTGCAAGCACACAATGGAAATTATAGCGTAGCGATATGATCAATCCCACGAAGAAGTGATTATCTTCTTATAGATTTTGATATTCTTGTTTTAAAAACTATCTTTAACTTTTAAGTCCTAAACTACTGGTGAAATATGAATAAAAGAATGGGTTCCTTAATCTAATTGCATAAAAACAAATCCTAATCCTCCTTCAGATTGAGGACATCAATCTCAACCTTCAGCTATCGGATGCTTACAAATTTAAAATATCGTTACACCGTATTGTAGCCTTCCAAAATTTGATCGTCAATCAAAAACTAAAATTTTTCAACACAAATTTAATTTAATCAACAATCTCCTAAAATCTAGGCGTCAATCAAATTCGAGAGAATTGAAGATGGAAAAGTAAAACCATTACACTAATCTACAAACTTTAACCTGAATCATCAATTCAAATCAAAATTCGAAGATTTTACAAAGCATATAAAATCTAAACTAAAAATAAAATAAAATATAAACTAGAAAGCAAAAGTAGAACCATCCAAAGGGTTGATTTTTCAACTTTTCCAGCCTTGGTTGTCAGGCAAAACCTCAGAGAACTGTGGACGATATAACTTTGTAAATCCTAAATTATTCTGATCGGGAGATGTTAAGACCTGAAAAGTACCACTTTTCACCCCTTAACTTAACCTGTGATTAAACCCTTAGCCCTTTAATAAATGTTTGTTAAGCTATTTTTGTAGGTAATAAATAGCAGTGCAATAAGGCCATAAATCCTGCTAAGGAGCCTGTTTTGACCCCAGAAGTCCCTCAAAAGAATGAGAACTGAATCCAGACTTGAGAAGAGCCTCGCACAACTTCCCAAAGCTTCAGAGGATTTAGAAAAATATGTTTCGCGCAGTCCTCGCAAATTCTCAAGACTTCACAACAACTTCTCGCGCAGTTGAGTGACAGACTAGCTTCAGAATCCTGCCTCGCGTAGTTGTTGCACAATAGCCACGGGATGCAAATGTCAAGAGAACCTGTCGGGCAGTTCAGAAAAGCCTCAAATCTATCACGAGGATCCTCGTGAAGATCTATCAAGAAATAGACTCTTGCACAGCTCAGAAACTATTAAAGCCTCGTGAAGATCCTCGCAAAGATCCATTAGAGTGATGCTCGCGCAGTTCCTGCGCTATTCCAACCCAACCTCGCGAAGCTCAATCCAGCGAGAGCGCACCAACCTCGCGACAGCTGAAGCTTCAGAGTTAAGCTCAACCACGCGAAGAACAGAGCTACCACGCGACGAGCTTGGGAAACTATGGCTACCTAGCGAAGCTCTGAACTTTAACCTTCCATCGCTTCAGCAGAGGGCTTTCTAGGAATTTCTAAGGATTAGGGCACGCACTCCCACACTCAAATCTCTATGCACGCGCCCTGAGGCATCCAAGGAACAGTATTCGGCCACGTGGCATCATTAAAATTAGGGTTTCCTAACCCTAATGCGCTGCCACACCACTGCTATATAAACCTAAACTTGGTTTAGGTTTAGGAGCTCAGACTTTATCACTGATACGGGATCTGAGATCATTTTCTTTTCTGTTCTTCTATAGTTGTAAGTAGTTTTCCTTTTTCTTTTTCTTTCTCTCCATATTCCAGCAATTGCTGGCTATGCCTTTGTATGTATTTTTGGAACTAGTTTAATGGATGTTTTGTAATAGGATATGTACTTTTATGGGATGTGTGTGAATGAGAGTTGCTCTGTGCAAGGCTGCTACCTTGTGATCCGCCATTGCTTTGGCTGTGATTCAAAGCAATGGAGGACAAATTCTAAGGATCCATTCAGATCCAAGTGACCTGTGTGTCTAGGGTATCATGGTCCGATACAGCCTTAGCCCCACCACAGGACCCATTAGATCTGAAATTCCCATGGGAGCCTGAGCTGGTAGCCTTGTGACCATGGTGGTGGCAGCAATATTACTATTCTGTTTTGGACTCTATGAGGAGGATAGCCTCTGGGATAGTCTGTGACCATTCAAGTGGACAGGCTATAGCCTTAGGGTGAAGCCAATCCATAGGATCCAAGATGGATTCTTCTTCTCTGCACATGTGCTTGTAGCCTTGTGGTAGATTGTACAGAGGCAGACTCCCCTATATTTGTATAGACCCGCCATCAGATGCTAGATCTAATCTGGTTATGGAGATTGTAGGCTTGTGACTGGACCATTGTAGTCCCACTCAAGCAATGGACAGCTAGATCGAAGATTGTACTCAATCCCTTGCTGGTTCTATGTGTCTGGGCTAACATGGTCCTATACAGCCCTAGCCCCACACATAGAGCTTTAGAGGTTGAGGTTTCCTATGGATTCTTGAGCTTGTAGCCTGGATGAAGTAGTGCCTACAATGATTAACTTGTTTTGACCCATCTCTGGATTGTGGTTCCCCTATGGGATAGTCTGTGACCATTTGAGTGGACAGGTTATAGCCTTAAGGGATTGGATCATGGCACAGAGATGGGTTGGATTCTTTCTCCTCAGTGGTGATAATGTAGCCATTGGACATGATTTCTATAACATCAGATCTAAATCTGAGTTATAAAACTCCTCTGATCTAGGCCCAATAGGATACTTCTCACCCTTTTATATTTATTTTCCCACACTCCATCCATCTTCTCAACCCTTTCTGCAGTTAATTCATTAGGCTACCTTAGGATATTTAGAATAAGTAACCCTAAACTCCCCTCATTTTAGGACTGCTAGATCTGTAGTCAGATCTGGAGGGACTACTAGAGATGGCTCCCTTGGAGCCGTAGATCACTTTTCCCTGTGGGACAAACTCTTACTTATCAAAACTTGCTACAATGGACCCTGTATCTTACAGGTCTAGGATTTCTTAGTTGTGCTGATTCCATCCCTTGTTTTACTTTGATTTTAAATTGCTTTTACCACCAATAAATAAAGTGAGCACACTGAGATCGCAACAAGTTTTTGGCGCCGTTGCTGAGGATAAGATGATCTAGTAGTAGACCCTTAGTTTTTATAATTTTAGTATTCTTTGTAGCTGTGAATAATTGATACTGCTGATGTAATTTTGAATCTTTCTTACAGATTTAGACAGCAGTAGAGAAGGACAGTGGACTGCATTTCGAGATTAGCTACCTCTGTTTGTAATTCTCTAACCTTTAAAACTCAGTCTAGTTTCTTTGAAAATTCCATAGCAGTTATTTAGGATAGTTGTAAATTTATGTTTTCTTAAATAGCTGTAAATTTGTTAGATAAATTCTTTGAGTCAAGTACAATGTGCCTGCAAGGAGTTGTCCCTGCTGGTGGTGTATTTGTATGCTAGGTAGGAGATCTCTTAGTCCTACTTTAGAGCCTTTCAACCCTGAGGTAGAAAGGGGTAGAAGACTTAGAAGGAACGGGCACACCACAGTAGAGCCCCCAATTGAATCTGAGACAGTAGCCATGGGTGAAGAAGAACCCAGAACTCTCAAGGAGTTGAATGCTCCGGATGACTATAACTCTCCATTTAGCATTCAATTTCCTGATGTTCAAGGGAACTATGAAATTAAAACTTCAATCATCCGGATTCTGCCCTCTTTCCATGGGCTTAGCAAGGAAGACCCTTACAAGCACATTGACCAGTTCTTAGCCTTGTGCACCACATTCAATATAGCTGGTTTAGGACCAGAGGCCACTAGACTCAGGCTCTTTCCCTTCCCTTTGAAGGATAGGGCTAGTACCTGGTTGGCTACTCTTCCCAACAATGGCATCACTTCGTGGAAAGACCTACAGACCATGTTCCTGACAAAGTTCTTCCTAGAGACCAAAACTAGCCAGTTGAGGAAGGAAATTCTTGCTTTTCCCCAATCCCCAACTGAGGATTTTAATCAAGCCTGGTATAGTTTTAAGGAAAGGCTCAAACAATGCCCCCACCACAAGATCCCAGACTGGCAGCTTGTACAAAGCTTCTACAATGGGATTGATGAGAAAAATAGAGATATGGTTGATGCCTCTTGTGGTGGAACCTACATGCGCAAGACTACTGATGAGGCATGGGAATTGTTTGAAGTAATCAGTGAAAATGCTTTTCAAAAGCTATCCCTGGCAAGAACTAGTCAGGAGTCTGTGTCAAAAGTGGGGCCTGCTGCATTGTCAAGAGGAAAAGTTTATGAGGTGTCTGGGAATAATGACCTACAGCTGTAGATGGCAAACCTCTTGGAGAAATTTGACAAATTATTGACTATGATGCAACCCAGAAGGGCTGCTCAAGTAGTGGAGGCATGTCTGATATGCCAGTCCCCACAGCACACAGTAGAGGAATGTCCATTTGCAGGGTAATATCCTGAATTGGTATTGGAACATGCTGCTGCTGCACAATCTTTTGGCCAGCAACAATCTGGTGGCTACAACAGACAGCCATTTGGATACCAGCACCAAAATGCTGGTTACCAATGGAGAGACCACCCAAATCTGAGGTGGAGGCAAGACAATTATATGCAGCCCCAGCAAATGTTGGCCTTACCCCAAAGGCCACACAGCAGTTCAATCAGGGATATGCCCCTAGGTCTAATTTCCAACACCAGCAGTAGCCCCATCAGCAACAAAATCAATTGGTCTTACCCCCATCTCAACCCAGAAATACTTCTTTCGAGGACCAGGTCTTGACCTCACTGTAAAACATGGGGTCCGTGGCTCAGACTGTGAATTCTCATGGTCAGAGCATAAAGAAGATGGAAGAGCAGATTGGCCAACTAGCGAATGCCTTAGCTAAAAGAGAGGAGGGGAGGTTGCCCAATCAGCCAGTGGTTAATCCCAAGGGCCAATTTTTGATTGGTGAAGGATCCTCAAACCTTGAGGGGCAGGGGGAACTTTCATTAAATTGATTCACAGAACTGTGCATTGTGTATGTTATGTATTTTAGTATGGTTCATTTTTTTTCTGTTTATAGGAATTTCTAGTGATCTTGTCGGAGTCTGAGTGTATATGACCTGAAAATTCTTCTGCCTGCTTTGCTTCTTGTCCCCTTTGAATTGATGATTTTGAGTGAATGAATGATGATTATACTATTTTGATAATGAGAATGCTTTTTTTTTTGGATATGAGGTTTTGATTAAATGCTTTTTGAGTAATAGCATGATTAATTGTTGGGAAAGCATGGAGAGTCCTATTTAGAATGACTAAATAGGATTCTGGAAAAGAGAATGTGAGAGAATCCACCCACAAAACAAAGGAAAATGATAGACTAATGGGTGTGTGATCCTTGTCTCTGTTTTAGCTGTCGCGAGGTTCTGAAAAATAGGCGTGGTTTCTTCTCGCGCAATTCATAAGATGTTATCCTGCTAAGTTAGTCACGAGATTCAATACAATTGTGTGGACTCTCTCGCGCGATCCAAATGAAAGTCCAATCTCGCGACCCACTCCTTCCCATCTAGCGAGCAGACACTTTTAAAGCGCGCCAAGCCTCGCGATATATATAATCCAACCCTGCACTGCTTTCCTTTTCTGTTTTCTCTTTCTTCTCCAGCAAGCGAAACCCTAGCTCTGACTCCCATTAATCTCTCTCCTCCAGCATCCTTTCTACAGTCCTCCATTCACCTTCAAATTTTGGGGATTTGCTCCTACAGCCTCCATCACCAGTTGCCCTCTGATAGGAGCTCTCGTGGTCTTTCGTGCATCAAATTGAATAGAACCCTAAGTTTTAGGGTCAGACTCAGCTCTCAACCCTTTCTTTTCATTTTTCAAACTATACATTCACAAAGGGGAAGTTCAATGGCCCCTAAGGGCGCACCTGTGAAAAGAGCAAGGGATAAGGCTCCCATGGAGCCCACTCCCAAGAAGGCCAAGTCCTCAAAGGCGCCTCAAAAAGGGAAAGAAGTGGTTCAAGAAGTGGCTGAGCTAACACCTGATTACTCTACACCCTCTGATCTCCTGACTCCCATTCCCTTGGAGCCTGAAGCTATTTTTGACCTATCTTTCTTTGAAAGCAACCTCATTAGCCCCATTGAGTTCATGCGCAAGGCTGGTTTGACCCCCCTGCTGCAAGCTATCCCTGCACTAGCCTACCCTAGACTAGTGCAACTCTTTTACCAGCACATTAGGGCTAGAACAGACCAATGTGGGCTGCCAGGCCTCCTTGTGTTAGTTGACAATTTTGAAATGTTACTCAGCCCTAAGTTGATTGCTGAAGTGATGGGCATCCCTGCTATCTTTGACCCCAACTGTGGATATGGCCCCCTGTGAGTGCCCCCATTGATACCATTGCACAGGCCCTTACTAGAGGATTGAAGGCCACAGGGGATTCCATCAAGAGAAGAGACCTGGACCTTAAACTTCTGTTCAATGATCAAATTCTACAGAAGAACATTTATTGTGTCGGCCATCAGCAGGAGAGGAGGACCCCTATTGCTGATGTTGTTTATTCCTTTTCTCTGGGCCACGGTTTTCATCTTGCAAGGTTAATTTTTGATGCAATGAAGGATGTGATGGTGAAGCTAGGACATAAAAAGAAGCCCTACACTCTCCCCTATGCAAGACTCATTACCAAATTACTTTTGAGGGGGGGGGTACAAGATACCAGTGGAAGAATTAACTGATGACCTCACCCCTACAACTTTTGCAAAGAGGCAATGGGGGATCAGCAGGAGTCTAATGGATCCCCAAAAGAAGAAGAAGCGGTGAGGCTCGTTGCTCTGAGCAAGGAGCGAGAGCCATTGCAAAGGCCACCCCTGCTCCCAAAAAGATGATTAGAGCACCTGCTATGAAGAAGGTGGTAGAAGCTCCTGTCATCTCTACTACTGCAGCAGTCCCTCCATCCACCACACCTCCTACTCCAGCCCACCCTGTCCCTCCATCAGTTCCTTTGCCTATTCCATCTTTCCCTTTTCCTCTTTTGTCTCCCTTATCCATACCCTCACGTTTCCCTGTGATTAGTACTGTTGAGAACATTGACCCCCATGATAGCCCTTGACCTTCACCTACCTTACCTCAATACCCAGCCCCAATTCCTCCATCACCGGCACAGAACCCTGACAACCCTCCCCTGATATCCTACCTAAAAAGGAAGACCACAACCTCTAACATTCCCTCATAGACACACAATACTCTTTGTACAACCATTGTAACCATACACATTGACCCAGCCACCATCCCAGCCATCCCTACTTCACCTCCACTCACAGACCTTGACTTTAACCTCGCCACTATTTTTGAATATCAGGCCTTCATGACTACATTGCTTGACACCATGCCAACCCATGATATCCCTCTCCCAGATTCCCCACTTCCTTCCCCACATCACTCACCTGACCCTCCAACTCCTCCTCCTACAACCTTCCATCATGCCCCTACTTCCCTTTTTCAACCTATTCCCTCTTCTTCTCATACTCCATCCCAACCAAACTCAGATACACTTACCCATATCCTTTCCCTAATACATGACATTCAGACCCAACTATCAACCACAACGCATACCCAAGACCAAATGCAGACTGACATCACCAACATCAAATCCACCCTTCAAACATTGACAAAACCACCCATCTCTGCACAAACACCTCCTACCCCACAAATCCAGGTCCCTTCCACCTCACGACTCCACGGTGCAACCAGATCTTTCCCCCATTGACTTAACTACAACCGTCACCCTCCAAGACACCATACCCCACCACTCCTTCCCCACTCTACCTATCCTTCCCCACTCATATTACCTCCACCACAATTTACCAACACTTCCACCCAAACAGACCCCATTCCTTTCCCATCCACATTTTCCATCCACCCACACACACTTTTGGCCCCACCAGTTCCTTTCATCCCATTCACTATCCCTTATTACCCTTCCTTAGCTCCACCCACTTCCACTGCATCCACTTCATTTTCTTTTCCACCCATGCCCTCCATTCCACCTCTCATATTACCTCCTCCAAGATTCTCTGACAACTCCACTCAAACAGACCCCGAACTTTTTGCCCAGCCCCCACATGCGAATGTCCTCCCTACTACCATTACTCCACCCCTCCAGGACCCATCACCTTCTATTTCTTTCACTCCCTTTCTACCTATCCTACCAAGACATTCCTATTACACCCCTCCTTACTTCACCCTCCTCCATGCCATGAGGGACAATGCCTATATCAAGAGGGATGTTCTTAGGGGAATGGCCCAACTTAGACAATCCATTGAGTACCCTTTGCTGCAGAAGTTGAGTGACCTGAAGCTTGCTCACAGAGAGAAGCTGGTAGGTATTTCACGGGGGTGGGAGAAAATTTTGGAGACCCTCAATGAGAAAAAGGCTGATGCAACTTACTATAAAAGAGAGCCCGGATGTATGAAAAGAAACTGCACAATGCTCAGGAGATCCATAGGCTCACTAAGGGCTTTCTGATGCCAAACTCCTCTATGCTGAAAAGCAGATTGAAATTTTGCAAAAAAGGATTGCATCTCTGTTAGGCCAACCAATTCAAGCCACCCCTCTTGCTACAACACCCCCTGAGGCCCCACCTTCCACACACCTCGAACCATCTTCTTCCATTCCCCTTGCTCCTACATCTACATCTCCTCCTCCTCCACCTCCTACTCAAGTACCTCCACCACCTCCTGCTCCATTGCCTCCCCCTGCTAAATCTCCTGCACCCAAGAGAAAAAGGGCTGCTTCCACGAAACCTTCTCCCTCTAAAAGAGCCACTGCTATCCAAAAAGGGAAAAAGCCTGCACCTCCATCCCCACCCCCAAAGGCCACCAGAGCTTTTGCTCAGGATGACCCCCATGGTCGGTTACATTCCAAAGATGAACGCAAAAAGGCTACTGCAGCCCTTGGATTGGACCCCACTGCTCTCTTTCCCTCTGATTCCGAGTCTGACTCTGCACCTCCTGTGGATCCAAGTGCTAAAAGTTCTGTTGCTCCTCCTTCATCAGACCCTGCTGAGCAAACTTATCCTCAGAGAAGGAAAGTTACAGCTAAGAGGACTACTCATACAGCTACCTCTATAAAAATTGGAAAAGAACAATCTGCCTAGTCTGAGGAGGCACCACCACTAGATCCCTCCTGCACCAAAGGCCTCCAAAATGAGGGTGAGGGCTCCAAAAGCTCCATTCATGCCCAAAACTGCAGCCCAAAGATAGGAAGAGAGGGAACGAAAGAAAAAAGAGGAAGAGGCTTTCCTTCGAGAGCATGCCAAGAAGATGGGTTGGGACTGGGTTTGATTTCGGCTCCGATTAGCTTGTACCTAGGATTATTCTGTTTCTACATTTTCTTTTTCTTCTGTTGTTTTTTATTTTCTACATTTCTCTCTTATAATAGATCTTCTTCTTTTGTCATTGCTATTTTTCTTTGTCTTGTGTCTGTTTTGCTCCATGTTATTTCCTTTTATTTTGCCATTAATAAATTTGCTGCACACCCACCTTTGAATCAGTGGGGACACTGCTCCTCATAGGTTTAGGGGTATGGCAGGTAGATCCTGCCAATGGAGTAGTTAACCTAAGTGCAGCAGAATCATGTGAGTAAGATGGAAATGGGTCATGTTCACTGGAGAATCAGAAAAATAATGAAATTTAAAATTTTTTCCTGACTTTAGGCATTACAAACTTTTAAAATTTCACATTTCCATGATGAGATCACCAAGGAAACTCACTTGTATCAGCACTTAGTGAATCATTAGAGAGAGAAAAAGGTAAGGACATACTTAAGAATTCAAAGGAAGACCATAACCAGTGAGATTTGGGCCTATACAAAAAAAAAATTTCTTTGAAGAGTGACTAAGGCAACTTCTTCTAGCTCTAAGGATTGGCTGAGTCACTGTGCTCACTAGAAGTTAGGCAACTCCAAATTGAAACAACTGACAGTACTCATGATACTTAGGAAAGGATCAAGGCCTTCTCTTGGACAGTTTGAGCCTAAATCGACCAACCTTAAGCAACTGCCCTTGTCCATACCCCCTTTGAGCTTTAAATCCTAAATTTCTTCAAAATGCACCTGAGTACTTGTACCTAAACCTATGAACTTGATTCAACCTACCCTCACTCTGAGAATTCAGAAGGTAAAGGAGAAAGAGTTGAAGATGGACTAGCTATGGTCAACACTAGGTGAATGGAGAAAAAGTATCTCAAAATTCTGGCAGTATGGTAATTGAGAAAATGGTGGCATTTCAGAAAAGCAAAAACAAAATGAAAAGAAGAAAAATGCATAAAAAAGAAATAAAAACAATAATGAAGAGGAGTAAGAGAGGAGTCAAGAGGGAACTTTCATTGGGAAAATCAAAATCAAGAAGAGAAACTGATCACTTCAAATCTAAAAACCTCAAAGAAGATGAAAGGAGCTGAATTAAAGAAGGTGAAGTCATGAATCACCTCCTTCACCTATTGATTTCTGAATTTTAAACCCCATTTCAACCTTCCATTCTTTTTAACCCCACTCCATAAGCCACATTACAGGCCAATTAAAGCCCTTGTGATCCAAAGTTGAGTGAGCTGTCATGTGGAGATAAAGAGTTATCCAATCTATGGTGAGGATCTGTCAATGATGCCAGAACTTCAGAGCTATGCCTATGCTCATGCTTACAGACCCATTTGGGGGATGTAACTGCTCTTGAGCTTGAGAGAAAGTGAATCCCTTAAAAGTTCCTCATGAGAGTATGCCCTGGAGAGTTTTGGGTCTGATATTGAATGCATTAAGTATGATCTACAACCTAATTTTTGATCCAGTGATGAGCTCAATGTTGACACACCTGTGTAGTGTCTCTGGTGTAAACTGATTGGAAATGTTGTGCATTCATGAGATGCTGATGCTGTTCAAATTTCTGTGCAGCCAATGTGTTTGAATTTCTTATATTTTTACTGATTCAAGGGTGAGCTAACTCTATTTCTTGACTACTCACTTGATAATAATGCACTTTTGTTAACTGTCTCATTGAGAAGTTTGTGGGTGTCTTCACTGAAAACCCTCAGGAGACTTCACTCCTCCACTAGGGATCACCTAGGGGTTTAAAAGGCTAGGTACATGCGCTAAATGTATCCGTGCTCCCTATGAAAGTGGCATTTAATTTTTGTAGTTATTTTAGTGTAGCTTTGCTAAGTGACTAGCAAAGATTAGGTTTGGGGGTGTGTTAAGACCTGAAAAGTACCACTTTTCACCATTAACTTAACCTGTGATTAGACCCTTAGCCCTTTAATAAATGTTTGTTAAGCTATTTTTATAAGTAATAAACAGCAGTGCAATAAGGCCATAAATCCTACTAAGGAGCCTGTTTTGACCCCAGAAGTCCCTCAGAAGAATGAGAACTGAATCCAGACCTGAGAAGAGCCTCACGCAGCTTCCCAAAGCTTCAGAGGATTCAGAAAAATATGCTTCACGCAGTCGTCATGAATTCCCAAGACTTCACAACAACTTCTCGCGCAGTTGAGTGACAGAGTAGCTTCAGAATCCTGCCTCGCGCAGTTGTCGCGCAGTAGCCGCAGGATGCAAATGTCAAGAGAACCTGTCGCGCACTTCAGAAAAGCCTCAAAGCTATCGCGAGGATCCTCGCGAAGATCTATCAAGAAATGGACTCTCGCACAGCTCAGAAACTATTAAAGCCTCGTGAAGATCCTCGCAAAGATCCATTGGAGTGATGCTCGTGCAGTTCCTGCGCTATTCCAACCCAACCTCGCGAAGCTCAATCCAGCGAGAGCGCACCAACCTCGCGACAGCTGAAGCTTCAGAGTTAAACTCAACCACGCGAAGAACAGAGCTACCACGCGACGAGCCTAGGAAACGATGGCTACCTGTTGAGAACTAGAAAATACCATTTTCCACCCTTTAACCTGGGCCTTGATAGACCCTTGAGAGAACTAAATAAGTGTTTTAAGTGCTTGTATTACAGCTAACAATAAAGACAAGCTTAACCATGAAAGCAACCTAAAAGTGCCAAAAAGATGATAATCCATGTTGATCCAAAGGAAGAAAGAGAAGGGACAACCTCACTAGCTATCAAAATGCCTGAACTGAAGAGGCAAAGACCTGGTCTCAACCCAGAAAAGAAATGTGGAGCAATTCGAACAGAAGAATGCACTACAAAGTGCATTTCGAAAAGAACCTGAACTCTGCGAAAAGAACCAAAAGCTCCAGGCTTAGTTTTCGAAGAGCACCTGAACTCTTCGAAAGGATGTTTGACCTATTCGAAAAGGAGAGAACCCCTTACGAACAGAACCTGAACTTTGCGAAAAGAGCTTCAGAAGTCACAGTACCTTGCGAAAAGTTCCCTAAACTATGCGAAATGGTGTTCTGGAGATTCCTAGCTTCTGCAAGGGTAATCCAGTAATCTTTTACATGCACCCCAATGCATTTAAAAACCTAAGGACATTCCAGAAGATTCTAAGCATGAAGCAAAGGCATATTCCACCCCATGTGAGCACCCGAAGATGAAATCACTTGGCAGGAATTTCTAGAAGCTCTAACAGATTTTCAAATTGCATAACAGAATTGATGCTTCTGTCGCTTGATTGGCTGAACCAGATCGAGCAATTCTGATTGGCCAGAACAAATCTGGATCCTGGTGCTCGACTACCATTGGTTGATACAGAACTGAGCACTTCTGATTGGTCAATACGCATCTGAGCTAGACCTGGGGGAAACTATAAATAGATGAACCATTTGCCCAATTTGGGTATCCAGATTTTGAGTTTCATTCCTATTCCCCCATGTCCAAATCAGCTAGCTTGTCTAAAACCCCTGTAATAGCCTAACTTTTACTTGCAATTGAGAGTTGTGGGATACCTCTGTAATTCAAAAGAGAATTGTATTCAAGACTACAAATCTGAGAGCTGTTTAAGCTGTGCTCTATAATTGTAATGGTGAATTTGAAAAGGTTGCTGTAAACCATACATTCTCAATCGGATTCGTGTTAAGGGTTCCCTCTGATCTCCTTATTGCACCAGACTCCTTTAGATTTACTGTTTTTCATGCAATTTCCCTTGATTCATTAACCCTGTGGGAATTAGTGTTTGTAACCTAATCTCTCACAACATTTGTAGTGATATTTCTTATTCTAAATTAAGGGTTTAGATTATAGACTATTTGATGGTCTGTGGCCATTGAAGTGGACAGACCATAGCCATAAGCCTAAATCTAATCCTTGAGTTAGATTTATTTCTCTTACATCTGTGCTTGTAGCCAGATGAAGATTGGATCATCTCTCATTTGATCTGCAGTCATTCTCATTGTGTTTCAAGGACCAAATCAAAGTTAGATATTATTTCTCCATTTTTATAAGTTACATCAAAATTCCCCCAACTCAGATCTGGATCATTTAGTTAAACTTTTACTTTTATCATTTAGTTAACGTGACAAATTCAACCTCCCATCTTATGTGCTTTGTAGATAGGATAAGAGGCCAGATCTGGTAGCTTAGATCTGGAGGTTTATCTTACATTTTAAACAAATTCTCTGTGGACAATCTTTTACTCACTTACATTTAAAACTTGCTACAATTGGCCCTGACCTTGCAGGCTAAGTCACTTCTCTCTGTGCTGACATTTCTTTATTCTTTTTTTAATTTTCCAGATTCAGTATAACTTAGCATTTGCAAACCTGTTTTCAAAACACAAATAAATCATGCACACATAGAGAAGCAACATTACCTAGCGAAGCTTTGAACTTTAATCTTCCATCGCTTCAGTAGAGGACTTTCTGGGAATTTCTAAGGATTAGGGCACGCACTCCCATGCTCAAATCTCCATGCACACACCCCGAGGCATCCAAGGAACAGTATTCGGCCACGTGGCATCGTTAAAATTAGGGTTTCCTAACCCTAATGCGCCGCCACACCACTGCTATATAAACCCAAACTTGGTTTAGGTTTAGGAGATCAGACTTTATCACTGATACGGGATCTAAGATCATTTTCTTTTCTGTTCTTCTGTAGTTGTAAGTAGTTTTCCTTTTTCTTTTTCTTTCTCTCCATAGTCCAGTACTTGCTGGCTATGCCTTTCTATGTATTTTTGGATTTAGTTTAATGGATGTTTTGTAATAGGATATGTACTTTTATGGGATGTGTGTGAATGAGAGTTGCTCTGTGCAAGGCTGCTGCCTTGTGATCCGCCATTGCTTTGGCTGTGATTCAAAGCAATGGAGGACTGATTCTAAGGATCCATTCAAATCCAAGTGACCTGTGTGTCTGGGCTATCATGGTCTGATACAGCCTTAGCCCCACCACAGGACCCACTAGATCTGAAATCCCCATGGGAGCCTGAGCTGGTAGCCTTGTGACCATGGTGGTGGCAGCAATATTACTGTTCTGTTTTGGACTCTATGAGGAGGATAGCCTCTGGGATAGTCTGTGACCATTCAAGTGGACAGGCTATAGCCTTAGGGTGAAGCCAATCCGTAGGATCCAAGATGGATTCTTCTTCTCTGCACATGTGCTTGTAGCCTTGTGGGAGATTGTACAGAGGCAGACTCTCCTATATTTGTATAGGCCCACCATTTGATGTTAGATCTGATCTGGTTATGGAGACTGTAGGCTTGTGACTGGACCATTGTAGTCCCACTCAAGCAATGGACAGCTAGATCGAAGGTTGTACTCAATCCCTTGCTGGTTCTATGTGTCTGGGCTAACATGGTCCTATACAGCCCTAGCCCCACACATAGCTTTAGAGGTTGAGGTTCCCTAAGGATTCTTGAGCTTGTAGCCTGGATGAAGTAGTGCCTACAATGATTAACTTGTTTTGACCCATGTCTGGACTATGGTTCCCCTATGGGATAGTCTGTGACCATTTGAGTGGACAGGTTATAGCCTTAAGGGATTGGATCATGGCATAGAGATGGGTTGGATTCTTTCTCCTCAGTGGTGATAATGTAGCCATTGGACAGGATTTCTAAAACATCAGATCTGAATTTGAGTTACAAAACTCCTCTGATCTAGGCCCAATAGCATACTTCTCACCCTTATATATTTATTTTCCCACACTCCATCCATCTTCTCAACCCTTTCTGTAGTTAATTCATTAGGCTACCTTAAGATATTTAGAATAAGTGACCCTAAACTCCCCTGCTTTTAGGACTGCCAGATCTGTAGTCAGATCTTGAGGGACTACTAGAGATGGCTCCCTTGGAGCCGTAGATCACTTTTTCCTGTGGGACAAACTCTTACTTATCAAAACTTGCTACAATGGATCCTGTATCTTACAGGTCTAGGATTTCTCAGTTGTGCTGATTCCATCCCCTATTTTACTTTGATTTTAAATTGCTTTTACCACCAACAAATAAAGTGAGCACACTGGGATCACAACAAGAGAAAACACAGACCTCAGTTGTCAATTGATGTTATGAAATTCTTCAATGATTTATTCCTGCACTGGACTCTTTTATTTATTGATCATAAGGAGTTGGTTTACGGAGTTCTAATTCTAATAAAAGAAACTACTAAAATAAAAGATTCCTAGTATAACTCTAATTCCTAATTTTACTCTTCCTTGCTTTCAATGGTTGATGTGTTTCTGATTTCTTTCCTTGATAAAAGCAGTAGAGATCTTAGGAGTCTATCTTCATCAATCTTCTCAGATCCGTGACTTCTAATTCTGTCCATAGTAGTGATAGTCTTCACTCACGTGATCAGTAGCAGCAGTAAAGGAAAAACTTCTATTCATACAATCATAAATTACGATTGTTCTTTTTCTTTAGAAACTCGTAAATCATGATTTTCTCTTTCTTCAGCTCTCATGACTTTCATACTGGAAAATTCTCTATAACGAACGATCGCTTTCTTTTATATCGTCTTTTACTCTTTTGTCGCTTTCTGAAGAATCTTCTTTTAAAGAATTATAAATTACAATTTCTCATTTTTCTCTTCTTTGGCTTCAGTATTAGCGCACAATCGTAAAATTCGATTTCTCAACTTTCAGTAGGTGACAAATCATCTTTTTACTGCCTTTTGAGTTCATTTTGATGAATATTAATACTTTGGCTCTTTTACTATCTTTCTTTAATATTTTCACATCAGCATCTTATTAGTAGAAAACTAAGTCTTAGCAATACTAAGTTAAGGGTTATAAAATGACATATTATATGATTGATCACTGACTAGCTCAGTCGGGTGTCTGAGTTGTAATCTAATTAGAACTAATTGCACGCCCTATACAGTGCGCTCAATCTATTGCGCGTGCTAGTTGAGCGTGCAATCGGGTCTTAAGGTGACCTCTAGAAGGTTAAGGACCGGTTCACGTTGGACCAATTACACGCCAGTGATGGGGCGTGCAATTGAATTACGCAAGCTTTGTAGGTTGCGTAATCAACTTCTAAGACGACCCACATGAAGAGGAGTCCTGGTCCAAGTGGGACCAATTGTGCGCTAGCTATGGGGCGTACAATCGAATTGTGTGCACTTGTATGGGCGCGTAATTTGGGGCTTTTCCTAGGCTAAGTCAGGTCCGAACCACAAGGTTATTATTTTAGCCTATGCTTTGACTATATACTATTGTTTCAGTATATAGTCCCTATATTAGGGTTTTAAGACTTTCAGAGACAATGAGTTCTTTCTAAAAGAGGTGAGCAAGGCCAAAGGATGACCAAACAGGTTCATATATTCTGAAAGGGAAAAATTAGGGTGTGTACAGATGCCCCTCTTCAGCGCGTTCTTATGAAGTAAGAATGCGTCGAAGAAGTAGACACCCCTCTCCTGAGGGTGCCTTCTCATTTCTTTTGGAAAATCACAAATGTGGACTGGGGATACTGACATGAAATGCTTTACTTTCTTATCTATAAGTGCAAGCTAAAATGGAGCATTCGGGGCCCAGTGGTAGCTGTCTAAGGGCATATCCACTACCGCAGATGCAAGGGGCATCCAGCCGCATATCGCGACTTGCTGCGAGTGATAGTCAGACGGGGGGAAATTGGCATATCCTGATCCATGGGTGAAAGGGGCAGTCCAATGGGAGGAAAGTTGGCATATCTTAGTTTGTAGGTACAAGGGGCAATCAAACAGAGGGATATTCGACAAAATTGAGGTACTGGGGGGCGTCATTTGAATGCCCAGAGACAAGGTCAAGTCACGAGATAATAAGATATAATATCATATAATGGCAAAGGCTTTTCGCAAATCATGTCAGACCGGGTGTGTCATTGCTCACACCAATGGCGCCTCAGGCGTCCCTTCCTAGTGGACATTTCTGATTTCTCAGAGTTGAGTATACTTACTATTCGATTTCCCAGGGGATAGAATGGATTGGAATGTTGAGAAGTGAGTTTTGATAGATAGGAGAGTTTATTTATTATTATTTTTTTGCTTTGTTATTGTTGTCTTTTTTTTTCTGAAAATGTGGGGATTTTAACTTAAGATCAATTCAGCGACAAAATGGTGGAAAATGTGGCTTCCGAGACGTTGCTGACCATGCCCATCGGAGTGGGATTTGTGGATCCGACCGTTTATGTGCTTGTCAAGATGAACCTTGGTATGCCGGATGCTCCGTCTGACCTTCTACAAGAATACTGATGATTGTCTCTTATGGGAGGACTACAGTGATTCGCGGGTTGAGAGAGAAGGTTTTTGAAAATGTTTGACTTAATATTAGCTAATTATATTTCACAAGGAATATCGAATAAAAGAAGGGGTGTTTTACTTACCTGATTTGTTATCAGCGGGAGGCTTTTGCTTGTGGTGGGACTGGCTGGCTGTTGCTCCCGTGGTTGTGTCGCGATGGGACTACGGGCAACTCCTCGCTCTAGTTTGAGTCACCTTTGCCTGGCATGTAAGGTTACACAATGGGACAACAGTGGCTGGCCAGTGGAGTCATTGGAAGGACTCGAGCTCTTTATGGAAGCATGAGAAATCACACAACCACTCACATCATTCGTATCAATGGGCTTTATCGCCTTTAGGTTGCTAAGCTTTCATCTGAATTTTTTCACATGAACTCAAAGCCTTCTTGTTGGTGTTTATGCATTGTCAAGGTGACTTCTTGTGCCGCTTCATATCCCAGTGGGAGTCTCATGATGAGACATTTTGGAGAGGTGCGGTTTGTGATGGGACATTGGTTGCTCCCCCCCTTTTATCGTGTCTGTTGTGTAGGGTCATGCGATGGGACATTAGAGAGTCTGTTCTTTCCCCTATGCTGAATGATGTAGTAGGGCTTGATGTTTGTCAGTGTGACGGGACGTCTAGATCTCCTGATGAAATGTTCGCTACGGGACTTGGTAGTTAATGGGTGCAATGGGACGTTGGAGAAGTCTTTCTTCTATCGGCGAGTGTTTCTATGATGGAGGAGTCTGGTGTCTGCAGCGTGATGGGGCATCAGGGACGGGACGATGATTGTTGTGGTAAGATATTTGAAGGGAGGTTCGGCTCTCTACTTTTACGATGGGATATTGGATGAGACTTCCCTTCCATTTGTTATGCAGAGTAACACGATGGGATATCGGGGAGGCATAACTAGCGATGTGACATTAGTGGTCCTCTTCTTTCGTTGTGTGCCGTGGTGGGTTGTGACAGTATTTTTGGGAAGTGTAATCAGCGGATCTTGGTTATATGGCCAGATCGGGTTGTAGCTGCATCGTGATGGGACGTGTTTATGAGTGTGTGATGGAGTATTGGTCTGATGACCCTTTAGCTATTTTGTGACATGATGGTGTCTTTCATTGGTAGGCGATGTCTTGAGATCGTGATAGGACTCCCCCCTTGGCCTTTGCGATGGGATTTTTTGGAGGCTCATTTTTGGCTTTTCACAATGGGACATTGGTTGGGCCTACCTTCGGTCACGTGGCATGTGAGGTCATGTGGCGAGGTTTTAGCATCGCGATGGGACATGAGGGCATGGATAATTTAGGCCAATGAGCTCAGGTGTCGAGATAGCGTTGGATACGTGCATCCTGTAGCGATGGGACGTGGGTTATTGTGAGGATGTGTGATGGGATATCAGTGGTTCTCCCTATCTCGTCGGCGGGCAATGTCACGCAATGGGTCAAGGGAGAGTGATTCTGATTGTGATGGAACGAGTAACATGCTTGGCTACTTCGTTGTCATTAATTCTCGCTTTGTATTGCGAGGGGGCTTTGTATTTAGCGATGGGGTTATGAGCGATGATTTTAATTTGTGTCGTCGGTTTGTTCTTTGTAGCCGGTGTTGGGGAGTGATCACATGTACGTGTGAGTATGCGATGAGACTCTGGGGAATAATTTTGGTCGCGGTGGGACGTTAATTCGTAGTAAGTTGTCAGGGGGTGACTTTAGCTGCAATGGGACTGTGGGGAGATGTCCTTACCCTGATTGGTTCTTTCTGATCTTCTTGGGTTCAATTGGGTATTTAACTGGATTTATTTGGGGTTTAATCATAATTACTTGGGCATTTATCTGATTTGGGATTTATTAGATTTTCTTAGATTTATTTGATTTACTTGGCTTTATTTGGTTTATTTAGGATATTATTTGATTTATTCGATTTACATGGTTTTATTTGGTTTATTTTTTATTTATTTAAGATTTACTTGGTTTAGTTAGGATTTTATTTGATTTATTTAGGTTTTTATTTGGGATTTGGTTTATTTAGTCTTATTTAGGCATTTATTTGATTTTATTTGGAGAGTTTAAGGTTCTATTTGGGAATCTTAAGGTTATAGATGTGTTGGAATTTCAATTAAAGGAGTTTTAAGGAATTTTTGGCATTTGTTTTGTTTAAGGTATGAGTTTTGTCTTGTTTCAATTTGAGGTTTAGTTTGAGGTGACATTTGTCAAAAGTATGTGAGTTTTGTCTTTTTTTCTAGAACTGCAGAGGGATGCTAGATGTTTTAATCATATTGGCTTATCTAACTTGCTTTGGATTTGTGCTTCTTGAGGGGTAAGTGTTGTGTGATTATTGGCTTATCTAGGTTTGCTAGGGATTGTGGTTCTTTTAAGGGGCATGTGTATGATTTTAGATTTAATTAGATGGGGGGTGGTTAGAAAGGTGGCACTTGTCACATTGTGGTGAGGCGGCCTTTACCTATAAATAGGTGTTTAGGGGCTTTTGTTTTATTTTGAATTTTATTTATAATTTTGAACTTGCGATAATTTTTGGACTTGTAGAATTCTAACTTATTTTGATGTCTTGTCTTCCTTTTTATTTTGTATCCCGGGTGTTATGCCCAAATAAATTTGAAATTATTATATTTTGTTATTATTATTTTTTTTTTGGATGAGCGGTATTGGGAATCCGGGGTGGCCCTAGGGTTGATGATGTTGATCTGACCCGAAGTTCCACCTTATTGGTGGAAGAGATGGACGAGCTAAAGGTTGGTGGAAGGAATGCAAAGGAAAGAGTTGTGTTAGAGTTCACGTGACCGATGCCAGTTGCTCATTGGTAGGCTCTGCGGGTTGTTCTTTAGTTGGCCTCCCCTTGGGGGGTTTCTGTAATGACTCTTCGTGGGTGTTTGCATCGACTCATGAGTGCCTTTCTGTGAGTCACCCTTTCTTTTCCGCCAACTTGGGGCTTTGCGATGTCAATGCTCAGTCGCGTAACTTGAAAGACCACATCATAAGCGGCATCTCAGGGGAATAAGTGAAGATGAGATTTTTGTTAGAATCCGTTCAGGGTGTGCTTCCTCCCCAAGCTTTTCCATCGTCTTTCGCTCGGAAAATTCTGATTCGGGCATGTACTGCTTGAACGCGCTAATTTTCGAGTCCTTATTTTATATTGTATATTCAGAGGGGATGCCCTCAGTGTAATTTGTAATAATTTTTTACATTTTTTATGGAAATTTTATTTATTCTTATTTGAATTCAGGTTAATTTTGACTTGGCTTAATTAATTTAGTTTGGTCTTGTTTAGTTGGGTACTTTTTTTCGGCTTGGTTCCTAATGATTAGTTTGGGGTGTTTGGGTGAGTTTTAGTTTGGTTTAGTGTCGACTCGGTTTGGGTTTTGACGAGCTCTAAGGTGTCTAGGTGTTCAAGTGCGTGGGTGTGTGGGTGAATTTTTTATGTGTGTGTGTGTTTTTTTTTTGGAGCTTAAGTCAGTTTGTGTGTGTGCATTCAGTGTGGCGGGTGCTATTTAGTGTGAGTACCCAAGTCCGTGGATTCATCCTTGGCTGCTAAAGCTGGGCATTTATTTTTGTGTTAGGCCTGGGTAATTTCACGTAGTGGGTAGGGTGCATAATGAAATTGCATGCCTAGCTAGTAGCGCTTAAATGAAAAATCCAGGGGGCTATCGCGCACCTGATTAAGTGCGTGTGATCCATTTGCACGCTATATATAGTGCGTGCTGCTAGAGCGTCGCCTGGACACAGTGCGGGTGACGGGCGCAGAATCTAATTTTGGGCCGGCGATAGTTCGATCGTACACCCCGTCCAACGCGCACAAATTAGATTATGCATGGGTGGCCAGGCGTATAACCCAATTGCATGCCTGTGTCAAGGCGCAAATATGATGTGTGCTCTATATAAGCTGGAAAGTCCTCATTTTCACCCACACTTTCTAGTTTTTTCTCGATCCTCTGCTCCCTTGCCCTCTAGTGCCCTATTTTTAGTGTTTCTATCATATTTTGCGATCCGCTCGTCTGTTTCGAGTGCCGTTTCTTTCATTCTTCTTAGTTTCTCGAGACCTTGCTTTTGAGATGGAGTCTGAGGGCAGTGATCAACTTTACATAACTGCTTCAAAGATGGAGCGGCTGATGGAGGGAGGGGTCGGTGAGGCTTCTAAGGTTTGTACCTGCACTGATGCCGTGGTGGAGGGTGATGCTGAGGTGGTGGTCCGGGAGGATGCCCCTGAGGATGATGAGGATGAGGATGACGATGCCGCTTCGCGCAAGGGTGAGGGTGCGATGCGCATCCCATTGGAGGAGTTCTTTGCGCGCGACCAGGTAGGTAACCGTGAGCATGAGTCCTTATTCATTACTTAGGCATTTAGGTTATGAGGTAGACTTCTTAGGATCTGAAAACCCTTTTAATTTACGGCGAACCTGCATTTAGTGTAGCGTGTGTGCGCATTCATGCATCATCTTTGTATCTAGCTTTAGGTCATGTTTATTTTATTTTTTCATCTTGCTTTTATCATGTTCTACATGTTTTTATGCTTATCGTATCTTTTATTGTTTCATTAGGATTAGGTTTACTTGTTGTTTATAGTTCTTGTTAGTTTTAGCGTAGTTATAGATACTAGCCTTATTTTATTTTCTTCTCATTTTTTGTTTATTATCTGTTAAGAGCCCCTGGTGCTAGCTATCAGCACTGCGTGGACAGAGTCCAATGCCTGGAACGTGCCTTGCTTGAGTTCCAGCAGCCACGGTTGGCGGCTTTTGACTTCAGGCCAATTCTAGAGTTGGAGCCCTTCCAGGTCAATCGGGGTCTGATCGGGGCGATCTTGGAGAGGTGGAAGGGGGATCTGCAGGCATTGCTCATCCCAATTGGGATGCTACTACTGACCCGAGAGGACTGAGTCTGCATTACCATACTCATATTCGAGGGGGAGCCGGTGACTGATCAGATGGAGGGGGACTATCTGATGGTATGTGAGGAGATTCTTGGAGTCACGTATCACTTCAGTGGATTCGGATCAGGAGTGGTCCGCATCACTTGGTTCTTTGATACATTTACTAGTGGCTTTGTCCCTCTGAGATGCCACTTGGAGCCGAGAGTGTCCTTCCAGGCGCGTTGTGAGGCGATGGCTCTCCTAGAGCCCATGGTGGAGCCGGGAGTGGCGGCGGACCGAGTGCTAAGTGCATTCTTGATGCACTTCCTTAGGGCAGTACTCTTTTCTTCTTCCACTTAGGGGTGTGTCACCAGGTTATTTTTTATGCTTCTTGGGGATCTGTACTGAGTCCCTACTTACGCTTGGGGTGCGGCAGCGTTTGCACCCCTCTATGAGTAGTTATATCGTAGAGGGAGGGGCATGGCCACCATCGTAGGTTTTCTTCCTTTTCTTCAGGTGAGTTTTGGATTAATTGTTGGCTTCGATGTTGTCTTAGTTGTTTAGCTTTTCATCTTAATGATGGTTTTGATGTTTGTGTGTCAAGTTTTGGGTGTACAATCACTTCACTTTCTTACGCCCGCGGGTCCGGACGGAGGTCACCATCACATTCCTGCAGATGCACGTGTGGCAGAGGGCGTTAGGGCACTGTCACTAGTCTTCAGATCTGTAGACCACGCGAGGTCTCTTCGAGGGAATGCATGCAGGGTAGGTACGGGTTGTCTACGTTGTCAATGTCTTAGTTTCTCAGGTTCTAGATTTACTGATGATTGTTTCGTGCTTCTGATTATAGGTGATTTAGAGGCCCTATGCGGTCGGGGAGGATGTTGAGTAGCCAGTGATACAGTCTGGCCATCCCTTATTCGCTGTAGAATCTCGGTCCATTACTTTGAGAAGGTGGAGCACATCCACCTTTCTCGGGTAGCTCAGCAGCTGAGGCTCCCTCAAGGAGTCCCCTTGGACCAGGGTGACAGGGGCACGCGATGAGGTGGATGCCCCTGAGGGAGTTCGTGAGATGGTTCCGAGAGCTCGGTGGTGGTCAACTCTTCACGTGCCCCTTCCATGGGAGCAGCTTTTTTGTTGTCGGCGATCCTGAGTCGGCTTCGGCATTGAGGGAGAGGTTGGCCGCATTAGAGGTGGGTCACCTCAGCACGGGCATTTGCGGAGCGTTGGATGCCCTTCACAGAGTGATGGAGTAGACAGGGTGCGCTCCTCGTCCTGATGAGGAGATGATGCGCTCCCTGATGACCTCAGTATTTCAGGCCAGGATCGCAAAGGATGAGCTCAGGGATCAGCTGGCAGAGGCCCGATGATCTCTAGTGAGTTGGTTTATTGGGGTTTAATTGTTAGCGTGTATTTGTTTGGGTTGTAGTTAGTTTGACGTTCTTACTTTGTTTTGGTTTCTCTTGTGCTTGCTAGACTAAGAGGGAGGGTGAGGTCGCCAGCCAGGCGATGATGATCGAGCTGCTCAGGGGTCAGCAGTAGGCTGGTCGTGAGGTAGAGGCCAGCCTACATTCTGAGATTGACCGATTGGTGAGCATCTATACTGGTTTGGCTTTTTTTTTGTTAACCATTAGTGTTATTCATTTTGTTATTTCTAATGTGTCTGTTATGTATCACGTTTGCAAAGGTTGGAGTTATCAGGTGCTGGGGTTTCCACTCCAACATTTGATCCTTCTTCAACTGCGTCGTCCAGTCGAGAGGATCTCGTGATAACTCAGCTTCGGGCTGAGCTGGAACATTGGGTGAGTTTCTTATGTCTTATGAGTTGTTATTCTATTCAGTTCATTTAGCGATTTGCCAATATGTAGTTGTATGTTTTTCAACGTCAGCTTGCTGAGGACTTCCAAATGCGAGAGGCAACAGCTTTCGCTTTATGTCCCGAGAGTCAGGTATAGTGTCTGTGTATTAGTTTGTTTTGCTTTTGTTGATTTGGCCTTATCTGACGTGTTTTGTTGGTTTGTTTAGCCCCTTTGTGCAGGTCATCCCAGACTCCGCTCCTGAGGCTCCTCCTCATGAGTCAACTCCTATCCCTACTCAAGTATATTGTAGTTGGTATAGTTATATTTCATTTTTGATTTTGTAGTCATAGTATTTTCTGATGTTCTTTTTTGTAGCCCTGTGTCCGAGGCTCCAGTTCCTGTTCCGTCGACATCTCCAGCTGATCCAGTTACTACCGCTATAGTAAAACGCCTTCTGCAGGAGCATGCTGATCTGGTATGTCTTCATCATTCTCACTCTATCTCTTGCTATGTAGATCCATCTTCTTAGCCTTAGCATTGTGCAGGTGTGTAAGCTGGAGCAATCACGTCTGGAGGTACAGTGTGCTCAGGTTCGTGAGGAAATTCGTGAGGTCCCTTTCGATACCACTGAGTGTCAACTCCAGGAGTTGACCATGGACCTCACAGTTGAGCGGCGGACTCGGGCAACGAAGCCGGAGAGCGCTCGAACCATCGTCTGTGCTGAGATGCAGCTGACGATCAAGCTTCTGCAGCACAAGCTATCGAGGGTAGGAGGGAGAGTGCGAGAGATGGTCGATCACCTCCTGAGGTTAGGATCGAGGGTTAGTGGCTCACTGGCAGAGATCCGTCAAGAGACCAGAGTGCGTATGAGGTTGTTTGCTCAGGCAGACTCAGCTCTTGGGCCTATGCTTGCCTTTGGCTCCGTACGTTCGCAGTCTCGGCGGGCCTTCAGCCAGGCGAGTGAGGGGGGTTCTGTCGCTAGACCTTCCTATTCAAGGAGGCCTCCATCCAAGCCTCAAGCTTTAGCTGAGGCCTCAATGGAGCAGGTTCCTGGTCCTCAAGTTGATGATGCTGGAGAGGGTGATGAGCGTCCCTCGCAGAGGCAGCGGAGGGAGTAGGGCATTTTCTATTCTTTCTTTCTGTTTATTGTATATACAGGGGGTATGCCTCTGGTTACACATTGTAAAAATAAATTTTGATATATATAGAGATCTTTTGTGTTCAGATGTACCTGTCTTTTATTTTTCTTCTCTATACTTTGACTGCCTGCTCTTGGTACCATCGCCTATTATTGGGACTCAGATGCTCTTTGAGTTGGCCCAGTAATAGTTGAAGGTTGCTTTATATCTGCACATGAAGATAAAGTTATTAGTAATTTTATTCTCCCCCTTACTGATTGTCAAGGGGGGAGGGGCCTGGTAATAAAGGATGGATCATTATATGTTTTTTTCTTTTACACTTTCTTTTTTTTTTTGCTTTTTTTGTACTACTATTTTTTATTACAAGAAAGGGAAAGTAATGCAACAGGGAAAACAAATAACTAAAAAAAAATCTAAAACTAAAAAAAATACTCCGGTGTAGGAGCGTAATGGAATAGCAGTGCGGTATCTTCAGCGCTCTTCCTGAGGTGATGACTTCATCATTCTGCACCTGTTCGTGAACAAGCAGGGGTCTCGAGCTAACTCCTCTAAAATAAAAATGCCCCAGTGTCAAGGTGCAATAGAGCGTTTCTGATTTTTGTGAGCACTTGTGCGTTTTGATGAATTAGTGTTGAGGAAATTCCTTGAGATTGTTTACCGAACTGGGGGAGATCGTTTAGCCATATCGGTTGTATACTAGGATTCTACCTTTGGTAGTAATCATCTTATCCCATAGTCAGTAGTAGAGGGTGAGCGGTAGATAGTAACTGGTTGCATCAGTTCTCATTCACGAGCTTTCGATTTCATATCTGGGGATATCTTAGGAGGGTTCTGACTCATTGTCTGAAAATATAAATTAAGGATAAAAGAGGGGGTTAGGCTCAATGATGTGAGAGATTAGTTTGTATTTAAAAATTTCGAAAAGAGATAAGTAACAGTCTTTTTCTCAGGGGAGTATGGGGTGCCATGATTAAGCGCTTCATTATGTTTCGGTGTCCTCCTCCCACCACCTTATGAGGACATCTAGTAGTACTGGGACACCAGGGATGCCCTCGCGGCTTGCTTATACTTTCCTAGTAAGATTACCACGAATGTCCTCACTATTTGCTTATGCTTCCCTAGGCTCATTGACTTGTTCACCCGTTGTATTGCTCTCTCAGTTATGTATGCCTATATATATTTTCATTAAAGTAACCTGTTGACGCAAGAATGATGAGTTTTGATTGAGCCTAACATCTTCATTTTCTGTGCTCTAACATCTCCTCTAATGGTGGGTGGAAAGGGGTGAGAAACAGGTGTTACTCATTCTTTTGGGAGAGGTCAGGTATTCCACTAGTCCTTTTATTCAAATCGCCCGAATAAGAAGATGGGCAGTGAGTCAGAAATTTTCAAGGATGTCTTGAGAAATGAAGGTGTACGACCAATGAATGAGTCTCGATGACTACGAGGGTGGTAGATATAAGTATCGGATTACGGGATAAGATGATTATGATGCTAAGGATAGTATTTCCTGAGGTACATGGTGTTCCAGGGGTTAGGGAGCTCTTCCCTGTCCTGGTTCACTAGCTTATATGCGTTCCCTGGGTATGTGGCGTCTATAATGTATGGGCTTTTCCAGTTCAATTTCAGTTTCCCTTTTGGATGAGCGTGTTTGGAAGGCATGATTTTCTTCAAGACTAATTCTCCAATCTCGAAAGTTCGCTCTGGCCATCCTCCTCTAGTATACTTGAGCATGATCGGCCATCCTCCAATCTCGAAAGGAGGACTTTCTTATCATAGGCTCTGGCCATCCTCCTCTGGTATACTTGAGCATGATCGACTGCCTTTAGACTCGTCTCATCGAGTTGTTCTAGTTCAATGAGCAAAGCAATACTCCTTTCATCTAAGGATAGCTCATCGTCAAGTTGGATACATAGGGATGGTACTTGTATTTTGCAGGGCAGGACTGCTTCCATCCCATATGTGAGGAGGTAAGGAGTTTGGCCAGTGGCCGTACGAATAGAAGTTCTATAGGCCAGAGTGCTTCTGGTAATCGTTCAGGCTAGTCAGCTTCAGTGCCCATTTCCACAGTTTATTTTAGAATCTGGGTTAGTGTTTTGTTCGTAGCCTCGGCTTGTCCATTTCTCTGGGGATAGAATGACGACAAGTAATGTAGGTCGATATTGAATCTTTTACATAGTCTCTTTGTCTTCTCTATGATGAATTGTGGTCCATTGTTGGTGACGAACATCCTGGGTACTCCAAACCAGGTGATGATATATTGAATGATAAACTTCACGAGCGTAGAAGCAGTGATTCTGACATATGACTCAGCTTCTACCCATTTGGTGTAATATTCGGTCCCTATGAGTATGAATGTGTTCTTGTGAGTATTCCTGACTGTGTCTGTGAAGGGTCCGATGACATCAAAGTCCCACATCGAGAATGGCTAAGTTGAAGTTATGTGGTTTAATGGAAGTGATGGGGCTTTGATGAGTACGACATGTTCTTGGTGTTGTTTACAGCATTATACGTAGAGGTGGCAATCTCTTATCATCGTCAGCCAGTAGTAGCCTTGCCGTATGATCTGATCTGTGAGTCTCTATCTACTGGTGTGAGCGCCGCAAGCACTAGCGCGTGCTTCTCAAATGATGTATTGTCCTTCAGCAGTCATGACTCATAGCAACAATACTCCTTTGGTGTAGGCTTCTTTGTATAGCGCCTCACCCAGGATGCAGAACCTTACGCATCAATTCCTGATCGTCTTTCATTCAATCTTCGTAGCATAAGGAGGGACATGGCGATGCTTTAGGAATTTCCATATATCAAAGTACCATGGCTGTCCGTCGTCGTTTGGCGATTTCTGAAATCTGATGGTTGCGACGTCGGCTTCTTTCTTCATGGAGTTGCCTGAGGTAGGTTGCCCTTCGTTCATGACGGCTTTTGGTCGAGTTGGCAGTTTTAGTTTTACTTGCCAGGTGACTTTGTGTGCTAGTGTTGTTAATCTCTCGATGAAGAAGGATTTGGTGTTCTGTCCGACTGATAGCTGAATGACTAAGGCTAGTGTAGCGAGGGAATCTGCGAGCTCATTCTCTAGACTAGGGATGTGGGTGAAAGAGATCCTTTCAAACTTCTTTATCAGGAACTGAGCCATTTCGAAGTACGCCATTAGTCATCTTCCTTTGGTCTTCCATTCCCTGATGACTTGTGATATCACAAGCATGGAGTCACCGATTGAATTCAACTGCTTGACACCCAACTATAACATTGTTTGTAGTCTGGCGATGAAGGCTTCATATTTAGCAGTGTTGTTGGTGACTGGGAAGTTGAGCCGAAAGGCCTTCGGTATGGAGACTACTTCTTGGCTCAACAGGACTATCCCGATGCCTTTTCCTTTGTGATTAAGAGCGCCGTCGAAGTAGAGGGTCCATGAAATCATGTCAGGCTCTTCGTTGTAAATTGAGAGGAGATCTTAATCGGGAAAGCCTTCGTGTACAGGCTCGTTGCTTGGGAGTGGAAGGTTTGCGAGGTAGTCGACAATTGCCTGTCCTTTGACAGACTTCTATGTGACATAAGTAATGTCGAATTCTTGTAGGAGCATATGACAACGGGCGATCTTTCCGGATGTAGTGGGCTTCTCAAAGATGTATTTCAGAGGTCCATATGTGCAAGTACTAGTATCTTGTGTGCCCTGAAATAGTATCATAGTTTCATCGAGGCCCACACTAGTGGGAGACATGTCTTCTCAATTGGTGTGTATTTCCGTTTATACTCGGCCATCATTCTGCTGTGGTAGTAAATGGACTTCTCTCTCCTGTTGTCCTCTTCATATTGTCCGAGGAATACTCCCAAACCTTCCACTCCCAAGCAACGAGCCTGTAGCCTCTAGAAAGGACTTCTTGATATTGTCAAAGGAGGTGATGGCCGGTTGAGGAAGGACTTCTTGATATTGTCAAAGGCTTGCTGACACTGGTCATCCCATATGTACTCGGCTCCTCCTTTAAGTAGCCTCTAGAAAGGATCGCATCTATTCGAGTGCTGGGAGATGAATCTCTTGATGAGTTGTAGTCTTCCTATCAGACCTTGTAGTTCTTTGAGGTTGTTGGGAGGTGGCATCTCGAGAATGGCTCTGACCTTTATAGGATCGACCTCGATTCCTCGCTTGCTAACTATGAATCCCAGTAGCTTTTCGGAGGTCACTCCGAACACGCATTTCTTCGGATTTATCTTTAGCTGATACTTTTCTGATCTTTATAACACCAGTCGTAATGCATTAGAATGTCCTGCCCGAGTTTGAGACTTCACTAATATGTCGTCAACGTAGACTTTCACGCACTTATGCATCATGCCATGGAAGATGGCCATCATGACACGTCGATATGTGGCCCCTGCATTCTTAAGCCTGAAAGGTATGATGACGTAGTAGTACGTTCCCCATGGCATAGTGAAGGAAGTTTTCTCTTGATCAGATTTAGCTAGCTTGATCTTATTGTATCCGGAGAAGCCATCCATAAAGGATAGCATCTTGTGTCTGGCAGTATTGTCAACCAGAGTGTCAATGTGATGGAGCGGGAAGTCATCTTTTGGGCATGCCTGGTAGAGGTTTCAGAAGTCGATACATACCCTTACTCTGCCGTCTTTCTTGGCGACAGGTACTATGTTCGCGACCCATTTGGAGTAGAGGTCGACTCTTATGAATTTGGCTTTATGTAGCATGTCAACTTCCTCCTTGACTTGTAGCACTGTCTGCGAGTGCATTCTTTAAAGTTTCTGCTTAAGAGGCTTTGCATCAGGTTCTTGAACCAAACGATGTTTTACTAGACTCGGGTCAAGACTAGGCATATCTTTGTAGGACCATGCAAAGGAGCTGAGGTTATTTTAGAGGACTTGGATAATCTGTTGTCGCTCCTTGGGCCTGAGTGTCGCATTGATTAACAGCTTCTTGGGCTTCTCCTCAGCGGGTGGTGTTCCTTCTTCATCATTTGTGAGCTCACACTGCAAAATGGTTACACCGAGGGGTTAATTTTGCGGGAAGTAACCCTTCATCGGTGCAATTTATGACCGCGACATCCTTAGTGAGGTGTAAGTCAAGGCTATTCAACCTCCTCTCAAAGTCATGGAGTATCTAGTCGGGTATGATTACGAGCTTATTACTTCGTCGGGATGCTTGGTGCCTTCGTGAGGAAGAGGCGATAGGGTCTCTTCGAACCGAGTTGAGGGATGGTTCTTTGATGTTGACGGTAGGACGATGACCATGTGTGATTATGTCGATTATTTCTTCCTTGACTCCATTGGTGTTACTCCTACTCGTAGCCTTAAGAGAAAAATCTCCATGCTGGTCGCTATCTGGGATGAAGGGCTCCCCTCTTTTCTATGGTCTTTAGATTTTTTGAGATTTTCTATTTTAAAATTTTTATGGGTTTTAGGATTTTCTATTTTTTTGGTTTTTGATAAGAGATATGGTACAGAGCAGGTTGCCTAAAGAGGAATCAACGGGGTTCTCCTAGTTGGGGAAGCTGGACGGCTGCTCGAATCATTCGCATGAGTCTTCGGATGACGTGGACCCGTTCAAAATTTAACTTTTTTTTGGAGTCCTCGTTGGGGGTGATCCTCCTGATGATTGAGGATGGCGACGGTCTAACTAATCTGCTTTCTTCTTCTACCATGTAAACTACTTCATTCTCGAAAAGAGCAGAGAGGCAGTAGTCGTCTAAGCTCTCATCTTCAGAACCAGACTGAAGATGTTCCCACTGCTGAGGTTGTTCGAGACATTCTTTTGGACCGGTGAGTTCTCGACTTTGTACCTCATAGTATGCTATGATGTGTATGCATGCCCGACAGTGTGGCTGATATGGGTGAGAGATACAAGGATCTCCCCAAGAGCATTCCCATCCTTCATTCTTGAGGATACCGTCATTGAAGTCGAGGTTGTCTTCTTCTTTGATTGTTGTTAGCGGCTTGTATGTGTCATCTAATTAAGTCTTAACCTATTGTAAGTGCACAATGAAAATTATAGTACTAGCAAAGGATCGTTCCCACAGAGATAGGTTAAACTATATTAATTTAATTTTTCTACAAAACTTATATTTATATTTTAAGTTCCTAAACTACTGGAGAAATATGAATAAAAAAATTTGTATCTTAATCTAAGTTGCAGAAAATAAATCCTAATCCTCCTTTAGATTATGGTAGTCAATCATAATCTCCAACTATCAGATATTTATGAATTTAAACAGTACCGTTACACTATATATCAAGTCTCCTAGCATTTGTCGTCAATCAATACTAAAATCCTATCAATACAAATTTAATCTAATCAATAATCTCCTAAAACTTGGGCGTCAATCAAATTCTAGAAAATTGAAGATTGAAAAGTAAAAACCATTACACTAATCTGCAAACCTCAATCCGAGTCGTCAATTCAAATTAAAATTTGAAGATGTTTACAAAACAGGAAATAAAAGAAAATAAAATTTAAACTAGAAAGCAAACGTAGAACCATCCAAAGGGATGATCTTTTAGCTTCCTCGGCCTTGGTTGTCAGGCAAGACCTTAGAGAACTATGGACGATGTTACTTTCTTTAGTTGATGTGCTTCTGGAGTTCTTCCTTTTTATTCAGTAGTAGTCCCCTTAAGATTCTTCTTCATCAATCTCCCAGATCCATGATCAGCCAAACTTCTAATTCAAGAGTTCTTCTAATTCTGTTTATGGTCGTAAAATCTTCACGTGATCAGCAGTAGTAATATCAACAACGAGAAGCTTTTTCTGTAAAGTCGTAAATCACGATTTTCTTTCTTCTATTATAGTTTTCCTTAGAAAATCGTAAATCATGATTTTCTATTTTTCACACAGCTTTCTCTCAGTAGTCGATTTTCTCCTTTACTCTTGAACGTCTTTTGGAGAATCGTAAATTACAATTTCTCATTTCTCTCTTTAGTAGCATCGATTTCTGTCTTTCAGCATATAACGAATCATCTTCTTACGCTTAATCATCTTTTTACTGCTCTTTTTAGTTCATTTTGACGAATATTGACACTTTGGCTCTGTTTTACTGATTTTCCTTAATATTTATACATCATTAACTTATTAGTAGCAAACTAAGTCCTAGCACCACAAAGTTAAGGGTAGTAAAATGGTATATTAAGTGACTGATCAACTGCCCCTGAAAGCCTTGGGCCAATTGTTCCGCTAATTCGAGTGCCGGAAGCTCTATCCAGTAGTCTTCTTCATCACGCAATGGCGGTTGCCATTCTTCTTCCAGAAAGTTCCAGAATATCTGAAGTTATGGCGCATCTGGAGATTGGGGAGCATCGAACTCCAACTCTTCTTAAAATTCTATAAGATCGATGTGAGATTCTTCTGTGCTAAAGGTTTGCTAGATTTCGTCAATGACAGCCTTTTGACATCGTAGCATCATAGCGCAGCACTGACCATAGTAAGGTTGTTTCGGGTAAGGGCACTAATGTGGGCACCGCCAATTATCGACCACATACTGATAATTGAAGTCGTCGTCAAGATTCGAAGTTTTTTCTCAAGAATGATTGTCCTCTCCGAACCATTCCAGGTGATCAGCTCTCAAGAGGTCTTCAAGTTTTATATCGATAAGATTGTTCCAATAGTCTTCCTCCTCGCTTGACATTGAAAGCTAGTCCTCTACTTAGGGATCATGAGGCTAGGGTGTCTCTGACTCTTCCTCATTTCCTAAAGAGGCGATGTGTAAATTTTCCTCATTGATTGACTCCCAATTTTCTATATGCAGCTCGGGTTCTGGTAGTTCTCTTCTTTCAGTAGTGCAGGGTTCCTCAGTCTCGAACAGTGGTCCTACACCCTTAAACGGTTTATTGATGTCGTCGTCATCTTGGTTCGAGCTTGTTAGCTCCGCAAAGGCTTTGTTGATCTGCTCAATTATTGTCGCCTGTGGTTTGGTGAGGGATGTTTTCTTTCTTCTTAGAACATTGGCCTTTTCGGTGGTTCCGTAGACAAAATGGTCATAGAGTGACCATTTTGGTGAGGTTGGCTTGCTTGTCATCTGACTGGTAACCAAATCTTATGTGCTTGCGTACTTTTTTCAGGACGACCGGCCCTATTCATCCCTATCTATTTTTGTCGAGTCCTGTATGGGGGATGTATTGGAGCTGGTACATCAAGTCCCATCCCTTTATCACAGTTGGATTTATATCATAAAATCGAGTGAGGTCAGGTCCTACCATTATCTTTGTTAATCTCGACTGGTATGGGGGTGAGCTAGGATGCGTGACTTCCACTATTGCCGTATCGTCAGGTGATCATACCTTTTTGATGTGGCGGTGGATAGGACAGATTCATGAGTTGTTAGAATACTTGCCGCGTAATCATTATCTACTTCTTTGAGAGTCACATCGACGTATATTATAACAATAGAGTCTTCATGCGGGAACTTGACGCATTGATAATATGTAGATGCTACAGCTTTCATGGACTCCAATCATTTCCTTCCTAGGATTACATTGTAGGTACTAGATGAGTCGGAGACATGGAATGTGACATCTTTAGTGACCGGTCCAAGGCGGACTTGCAACTTGATGGTTCCTTTAACAAAATGTCGGGAGCCGTCATATGCGATGAGAGACAAAGATGACAGCCTTATGTCCTGCTCGATATGTTCGAGCGTCTTGAGCATGGTTATGGGACATATATTAAGCCCCGCTCCTGTGTCAACCAATGCATGCGGTACTGAGAAGCCTCTAATCATAACTTTCAGGTATATTGGGGCGGAGCTTCCGCGCAGTGATTCCTTAGCCATAGCAGCCTCAGTGAAATTGAGCGCCGGAGGTTGTGCCATGACTGAAGTGATTTCATGTAGTTTGTCCAAGGTGCTATCTTCATTTACATGTGTCTCATCCAGAGTCTTTATCAATATTCAGTGGTGTTCTGGCGACTTTTTCATGAGCTCAAGGATTGATATTTGTACTGGTATTTTTTCGAGGTGTCGTAGAAGATGGTATTCTTGTCTTGCCTCTAGAGTTGGCTCTTTGCCGAGGTGGTGAGCTTTATTGACATTTGGCTGAGGCGGTGGAGGCATTGGTTATGGAATTAGAGGTAGAGGGATCGTATGAGGTGGTGGAGGTAGGTTTACTACTCATTCCCTCGCTATCCTTTCCTACGACTGAGCATCGTCGTTCTGCTTTTCCCAGGGGAATGGCGATGGTGGGTAATGGGTTCTTGATTTGAGAATTGGGCATGTTGGTCGTTGATGTTGGGGTGTTGACGAACCCACCGTAGTACTTGTCGTGAATGGGGTAAAATTTGAGGAAGGAATATGCAAAGGAGCCATGCCTTTCCACAGTAGGAGATACTGAGTGTAATCTTCCTCTTCTAAAAAAGTCGTGATCAGGGCTTCTTCCTTGTCGGATCCTTCGCTCAAATGACCCATCATGGCATCGGGGTGGTGTTTCGTCATATCCTCATGTCGCTGCTTTAAAGTATTCTGGGTGACGTTGTCCACCCACATCACTATTTGCTCCACAGTTTGAAGAACATTGTCTTCATTTTCAGGCTCAGAGTCATA
The DNA here is from genome assembly GCA_021018995.1 of Chloranthus sessilifolius. NCBI lineage: Eukaryota > Viridiplantae > Streptophyta > Magnoliopsida > Chloranthales > Chloranthaceae > Chloranthus > Chloranthus sessilifolius. The sequence goes on along the minus strand of CM037584.1, from coordinate 145,487,576 downwards.
TAGGGGGATCAACGGTGGAGTCATCTTGGCACTTGGGGGTGTAGTGGGCCCCGCAGGCTGAAAGCTTGACCTTCGAGTTCTGAAGGCTTGAACTCGAACCTGAGCAAAGGTGGGATGGGATAGAGAGTTCGGAGGAATAATCTGGGTGATTAGGGACTAAGGGTGTGGGCGAATGGCCAGGGGCCTCAGAGGATCACTTGAAGCATCTGGGGAACCAACATGGGTAATGAGAGTAGAGAGATGAAAAGGGAGCCGACTTGGAGGGTCTAGCGTAGTGATGTGGGCGGCGGGCCCTTGATTATGATTGGGAATGGGATTATTGATAATCCCTAAGTTGGGGGGCAGCTGATTGTTGTTCTGGTTAGAGTTTCGAAGAGATTCTCAATTGATTTAGTTTTGATCATTCAAGTGATTAATCATGTCTCGCAGCACCCAGCAGTCTTCCAAATTGTGCCTTGCACATCAATGAAAAGCGCAGGACTTGCTATGATCAAGATTAGTGTGCCAGGGCCATGGCTGTTTTGGAGGATCCAGATAAGGTTTTGATGACTAAGATGGTGAAAATACATTGGGGATGGTGTCAGGCAGTGGAGGATAGTGGTTGCATTTGGGTTGGTAGGGGCCTCTGACTTGTTGGTTGAAGTTCTGAGGTGGGGGTACATTATTAAAGTCACCCAAATTTGGCCCAAAGCCCGATCAACACATACTTCTGGAAGGGCGCGAGCTTCCAAAAGCATCTTCCAAACCCTTAGGAATCAACCGAAACCTTTAGAACCCTTCCCAAACCCTTAGGAATCAACCCTAATCTTCCCAGACCCGTTAAAACCTTTCCTGGACCAGTCTCAAACCCCCTTGAACAATGGTTGAAAAGAGGAGTATCAAAATTTACACAGACATCTTATGGAGCCAAGTCATATACCATTGGAAAGATAATGCTCCCAGATTTCCAACGAGCTAAAAATTTCCTCAATCGGAGTTGTATATCAAAAGTTAAGGCGATTTGAAAATCGGACAACGTTACAGGAATTTAGCCTAGCGTCTGTATTACACACGCTAGGCCAATTTTGGCAGAATTTTGCCTAGCATGTGTATTACACACGCTAAGCAAATTTTTTCCTAGTGTTTCTAATACACACGCTAGGCAAAATTCTGCCAAAATTGGCCTAGCGTGTCTAATACACACACTAGGCAAAATTTGGTCTTTTTGTGGGCTCAAAAGTGGGTTCGGAACCTCCAGCTTCTTCCCGGGTTACTGTATATATACCCAACGTGTGTAGTATGCACGCTAGGCTTACCTACAGTAACTTTTTAATTTTGCCCGAAATTAACTTTGGGGGTTTGACTTGTTTACCATCCCAATGTTTAGGGTGGGTTTCATTAGGACTGTTGCACCCCATTTAGCCTATTTGCAACCCTTGTGCCATTTAAAACCCCACCCTATCATCTACCATTAAAACCCAATTCACACCTATCTAAGACCTTGAAAAACTCAAAAACCTAAGATCTAAGATTACCTAATTGCTAACCCAATTAGGACTTTAACCCCTCACTAATCCTCCCTTTCTCTATAAATAGAGAGACACCCCTCCCTTTACAAAGGCTTGAAAAAAATTTAAAGGAGAGAAAAGACTTTAGCTATTCCTCTCCTCCCTTTCTAGCATATGTCCATTAAAATTCCAGCACCCTAGTTCATCTTAAAAACCCCATTTCCATCATCCAATCTTTAGCTTTAGTAAGAGAGAGCTCTTAGCCTACCTTTCCTACCTCCTAGCTATCAGGCCTTAGAAGCTAAAACCCATTCGTCAACCCGTTTGCTATTAGAAGCTCACCGGTGTTGCTCTCGAGCGAAGGTCCACGGTGTTACGAGGGCTCGAGAGCTTCGGCTCTCCCCTTTAGTCCTCTACCTTCTTTTCTTATAAGCAGTCTCTACTATGGCTGTTCGGCAAGCGGAAGGGCTCAATAGGATCGGTGTGCCTTCGGGCAAGGAGAAGTGCCGCTCATTTTCTTTTCTTTTTATATATAATTATATATATATATATATACACATCCAAACAGCCATAGTAGAGACCGCTTATGAGCGGGTTGGTCGAGTGCCTAACACCTTCCCGATCGATAACCGAAGCCCCTACCCAAGAGCCTTTGGCATAGACCAGAATCAGAGTCATATATTTACACTTCGGTGCTTTCAATATTGATCTAGGTTTCCGAGGACAACAAAAGCTCTTAGTGGCAACTCTTTAATTTTCACACGAGCGCATCATCTTGACGGATTTGATCAAAATCTACGGTTGCAAAGATGGCAACTCTGCTGGGGATATTTTAGAGCTTCTACTTGAAGTTACTTGTGTTATTTTCTTTCCTTATTACTAACTTTCTTTCTTCTTTTTTGGCATACTTACCCCAATGATTCCGTCAATTTTTACTTACCCCTACTTTTCCATCATTTAAGCGCCTTAGCGGATTGGCAGGCCTACCTGTGCATTGTCTTTACTTTCATTTATTTTCCATCATTTATATGCCTTAGCCGATTGGTGGGCTTACTTACGCATTTTACAAGCCTTAGCCATTTGGCGGGCCTACTTAATTTTTTATTTTCTCGTACGCATATATCATCAATGGACCCCGGCCTATAGAGGCGGCACAAGATCGTCACAACCCGTTTTGAACGATAAGCAAGCTCTCTTTTTAAAATTGAATTTAAAATTGAATCTTAAAAGTGAATTAAGGGACTTAAATCATTTTTGTGAGGGTAGATTTTAAAGGGTTGGGAATTTAGGCAGCAATACAAACGTCCTGGTTCTTAGTACGGTGGCAACCCCTAGTGGTGATGATCCAGAAAAGTACCTCCCCATCCAATATCTGAGAAGGCTCTTACGGCGGGGGTATATAGGGTGGGTGACCAATCCGGTTACGATGCTTAAAACCCTTGGGGAGTATGTTTAGTTGCCCCGAATCACCCTTGTATCCCTAGGTTCGGAGAGGAGGGACCTGTTACAATAAAGAAAATTAGTCCCTCGAAGCACCGCTTCCCAAAAACCAAAGAAATAGACCAAATGTAGGCATGTTGTTTGCTGTCAAAATAGTTTATATAAACTATTTTTGCCAAGCGTGTATAATATACACGCTAAGCCAAAATTCCCTAGAATTGCTTTAGCGTTTATAATATACACGCTAAGCCAAAAATCCTCAGATTTTGCCTAGCATGTATAATATACACACTAAGCCAAAATCTTTAGTTTTTTTGCCTAGCATACATAATATACATGCTAAGCCTATTTTTGGCAGGGTAGCCCAAATTTGAGACCTTCTATCACATATCCTGAATCCCCCACTTAGCGGTATAGTGTCCTTGATAAATCTCGCACTTTTTCGACACCCAATACGCCCTCGCCGGTCAAAAGAGGTCACCCTCTTATTGATTTTTCGAGAGATCAGGTTGTCACGTAGATTCATGTGCCTTCACATAGATCAAGGGGTTCCCCTTTGATTCTTTCGAAGTGTGTCGAGATCCCACTGTGGGAAATATTTGAGGTACGAATGTTGCCCGAAACGAGAATTCCAAGGCCCTGAAACTCATCGTAGAAAGGTTCATTTGCTTTATCTAAAAGTAAAAAAATAAAGAAAAAATTGAAAATGCCAAAAGGAGAGCTCGTGGTGCCAGCACAATGGCATCGCCTTACCCTCCGCCATCTCATAGAGGAGGAGAAAATTTTTTGGGCCCCACCCGAGGCATCCATAGCCAACCCGCCTCCAAATCATGCCGTGGGCAGTTGATCTGGCTTATATCGATCCCGATTCATCCCCACCACGTTCTCCAACTCATTCCCACATGGAAGAAATCCCCATTTCTGATTCCCCCACCCCATCCCATTTCGATGTCACCAGACCCTACGGTGCACCCATAATCCCATCCACATCTACCTCATTCCCTCAAAATTCACCCCATTGTCCTCCTACACCCACTCCACATACAACCAATTTTCCCTCCACATTAGCCCAACATACGCCACAATTTTCCACATCTCCCATGCCCAATTTTTCCACATTCACCCAAACCATGCCTAATTTTCCTTCCACACCCTCTCCAAATACACCCCATTTTTCCCATACACCTACCCAAAATATACCCATTATTTCCACATCCATCCATTCCATGCCCAATTTATCAATTCCACCACATACTCCCCCATCTACCCAGGTCATGCCCATTTTCTCCCATGCATCATCCTCATCAAATGAACCATCCGCCTCCGCTCCCATACCAGATTCCATGGCCATCATGCAAGAAATTATGAATACCTTCATGGCATAGAGGGCCTCCCAAAACTATCCTAATCCACTTCAAATGCCCAACCCTCAACATACCCTCTAAAATCTCCATACTTCCTTCCCCCCAAACCCTATTCAACCCCCCATTATCCATACCATCTAAGGCTCCCATCAACCTTGGGATAATTTGAGTGGGCCTAAAGGCCCAACACCCTATACCCAAGCCCATCAAGGCGTAATGGCCCAGGCCCAAGCCCACCAAGGCCCAATGACTTAGATCCAAGGCCACCAAGGCCCAATGGCCGAAGCCGAAGCCCATCAAGGCCCAATACCCCAATCCCATCAAGGCCCAATACCCCATGCCCATCAAGGTCTAATACCCTATACCCCAGCCCATCAAGGCCTATTGCCCTATACCCAAGCCTATCAAGGCCCAACATCCCAAGTCCACCAAGGCCTAAACCTAGGAGCCCCATTTGCAAACCCTTCATCATTCCCCCAATATCTCATATTTACCTATACCCAACAGACCTCCATTCCCCCTCAAATAAACCCAATCCCCCAATCTGGCATAAACCCCGTCCATCCACATTCATCACACCGACACCCTTCTCAATATGGGGATCTATCCCATACCATTAACCATCCCCAATTTACCCATCCTCTCATCCCCCAACCCAATCAACAAAATTCTTATCAAGTCAAATTGCCTCATCAGGCACCTGCCCAAATCCATAACTCACCCATTCCCTTACCCCACATACTCATCATCAAAGTTTCCCCCACGTACAGTGGTCCCACCAAGCACCCACTCAACCCCTCCAAAATCTCCCATTCACCCATCAAAATCCTCACCAACCCCAAAGGTCTCATCAAACACCTGCCCAACCCATTCAGAGTCAACAGGATAACCTCACCCTTCCTCCACCATATGTTGATCAACAATACAAGGAAGATGAGGTCAGAAATAGTGGGGCCTATGTGGGGGCATTCGCCAACTTTAATCCCCCACCACCCACACATACCAATCCCTAGGCCGTCCAAAATGAAGGGAGGCGGCCTCTTGAGGGAACAACTCCAACTTTTCCATCCAAAGAATCTACGCAGCTGAAAGAACAAATGGATAAAATCTAGAAGCAGCCAATGAAGTTAGCGAGAATCGAGATGCATGCCACAAATTTCTCAGATCTGTGCCTTTTTGTCGAGGTGCCACTGCCACCCAAATTTAAAGTGCCCTCATTTGATAAATATAATGGCACGGGTAATTCAATTGCCCATCTAAAGTCCTACTGAGGGGACATGTGCCAGTACGACGAAGACAAATGACACCTCATCAAAGTGTTCCAAAAGAGTCTTACTGGCCTCGCTTTGAGATGGTTCACTTCTCACGAACCATCTATGATCAAAACATGAAAAGATCTGACCCACTTATTCCAAGAGCAGTATGTCTCTAACATAGACATTGAACTCCAAAAGTCAGATCTAGCCCGACTAAAGCAGAAGTCCAACAAAACATTCAGTGACTACCTTGGGAGATGGAGAGCTTTGGTGGCCCAATTAAGAAACCGGATACCCGACGCTGAGCAAATCTAGATGATCTCGAAAAGCACCCTTCCAGTCATCTCAGATTTCCTGGTCTACCAACAGCAGTCCAGCTTTGCTGACTTGGTAAGGAATGCCAATCGTTGCAACGATGTAATTAGAGAGGGATGGTTGAGCAAGAATGTGTCCAGTGGGGCTAGTGGGGACCGTAAATTTGTCGAACAAAGGACTGAAAGAAGAGCAGGGACAGAGATACAAAATATATTGAACACATAGCCTAACACCAACATGGTCCCCTTTTGGTTCATAGCAACACAACAAACACCAGCACTAACAAATTAGGCTCTAAGGCAGAACAATGTCCCCTAGGGGCAAATGACCCCTAAGCAGAGAGGGGCCCGATATGACCGAGTATTCACTCCCTTGGGATAATCCCTAAATGTCCTCTTGCCATTACTGATCGAGAAGGGTTTGGTTACTCAGCTTCAACCAAGACCCCCATCGAATCCAATCCCAAAGAATTATGATCTCGATGCACATTGTAATTTCCATCAAGAGCTGAGATATCCAACTGACTGGTGCTTTCCTTTGAAACACGCGATAGAGGATTTGATAGAGGCAGGGAAACTCATACCCCCAACACCTCCCCAAGCTAATTAGCACACTAACATCATGCAGGCATCATTACCACAGCACTCGCAAGGAGGAATGGGCCTAAGGGCCATTATTAACATGTTGGAGGAAGGGATGAAAGAATTCGATCCCTCCAAATCTATCACTAAGGGAGGGAATTTTGTAGTACCTTGGCAGCAGAGTCGTGCGAATGAGATCATAGGGGTGATCGAGCCATTAAACTTAACCGATTATTTCTCAAGCCCTACATCGTAAGAAGTACCTTTATATTTAAGGATGTATTTCGCTACACCTGCGCCCGTTTCCCATGTGCTGCCTAGTTTTACTCCATCCCCGCAATACCAAGCATATCAGGCACCAATCCCACTCAATTACATGGCGCCCAATTTTGCCCCACCTCCAGCTCCCATACATTATAGTTGGCCCGGTACTACTACACTGTCATCATTATGTCCATCTCCCACACCAGCCCATTACAGCTGGCCAAAATTTACCACATCATCATCAGTTCAGCTACCTCCTGCACCAATCAACCACATTTGGCCCAATTTTGCCACACCAACCACGCCTGTTCAATCATAGTAGGTGCCCCCATCTGTCCCATTTCAAATATCCAGACCAACATATGATCCCCATCAGGTCTCGCTCGATTACAGTCAAACAGAAGTCAATGCGGGCATTAGCATAGAGGGGACAATTTATTTTATTACTTGATTGGGGAGGATTTCACAACAACCTAAGGTATCGGTACCAACCCGGCCGGAAGAGAAGAAAGAACCTACTGTGGTACTCCCCTTTGAAAAAATGAGCAGAGAGCACATACTAGAAACACAGTTGAAGAGAACGCCAACTCACATCACCATTTAGGATCTATTGATGACATCCCCGGCCCACTTCCAACCTCTAATGGGGGCATTGAAAGATTTGCACGTATCCGACAAGGTTTCGCTAGATGAAGTAGGAAAAATGATCGGGCAAGTGTTGGCTCCCAACACCATCTCATTTTAGAGATGCTGACCTGCCAAGTGAAAGAAGCAATCATTCCAAACCCCTCAATATCATGGTGGAATCAAAGGACTTAATAATCCCTTTGGTGTTGATAGACAATGGTTCGGCATTGAATGTATGCCCTCTCAGAACTACAACCAAAATAGGGGTTGATCCCTCCACATTCAAGCCAGCCAGAACAAGTGCAAGAGGGTTTGATAATACTAGGAGGGAGGTGATAGGAGAAGTCGATCTTGAGCTCACCATTGGGCCAATGACCTTCTGAATTATGTTCTAAGTCATGGACATCAGGTCCGCCTTTAACCTACTACTTGCGGCTGCATGAAATCGAGGCAGTTCCCTCAACCTTATATCAACAACTTAAATTCATCTTCGAAGAGAGTTATTACCATTAAAGGTGAAGGACGAGAGGAAAGAGAGAAGATGGTCCACATCATCAAAAATCTCAAGGTGTTGGATGTTCCCCATACAGTTGAAGACGCCAATCTCCACAACTTCTAGTATGATGTGTCAACATTGGCGCTAGAACCTATAAGAGAAGTCACCACAAAAATCGGAGGTGAAATGACTGCAGCTATGGCCATGCTCCAAAAGTGGAGCTATTAGGAAGCAAAAGGTGTGTGTCCCCATTTTCAAGGTAGGAGAGACCCGATCTATGTGAAAAGGTGGCCAACATGTCAAATTCGGCTTAGGTTACAAGACTATCGAAGAAGAAATCCAAGAGGAGGCCAGGGAAAATGCCTGAACCATTGCTACAGCCAAAGCCAGGGGGATAGATCTGGAGGATGAACCCCGCCCGAGACCTCACATCCGAACCACATTCGTGAGCACAGGGGTCGTCAAAATCGATCAAAATGGGGCAACGTAGTTGACCCCAAATAAGCAGGTGGCAATCCGCCAAACCAATCCACAAATCATCCCTCCGAAAATTGAAATAGACCTCACCTCATTATCACTTTTTGAGGAGGAGATACCCATGCTTGTACAGCCACCCATCCTAAACCATTCCAAGCCAGTGTTAACTTTTGAGGATCGGGTTCAAGATTAGCTAATGATAAACATGAAGGAGGCTGACCCTCAAAAGTTATTTCAAACAATTCCCTCCGCCAGACTAGGTAAAGGGGCAGCACGGTAGGTGAGGAATTGGGCTTCAATGCTCCTAACTTTCGGAGCATCAAGTGGCCTAAAATTTGGCACCAGCTTTCCAAAAAAAAACAACCTATAAAAAGTGAGGCGAGCTCTTGGCAGGCAATACCATTTGTATATAGAGACCCACCTTCTCAAGGGCCCATCTCCGAAGAAAAAGAAAAAATTCAAAAAAATAAAAGAAATATAAAATAATCCAAAAATATTGTCTGTTAAAATTCCTAAGAAAATCATTAAAATGATGCCTTAATTGAAAAACCCATCTGACGTGAAATCGACCTCTTTCCTATAGAGATACAGAAAGAGGTAGGAGTCACGAGTCTGGACGAGGAGATCCTTACTGAGGAGCTCCCAAAGAGCTTCTTGACCAATTTGTCGATTTTGAGCATGGCCCTACCACGATCGTTGAAGGGATAGAGGGTGTCAATATAGGTACTGAGGAGGTGCCTAAAATCACTAATATCGAAACATCATTGTCTCTCAAGGAAAGAACAAGCATGATTGATTTTCTTTAGTCATACCAAGACGTCTTTGCATGGTCATATGAAAATATGCCTGGTTTGGATACCGATTTGGTCGAGCATGAGCTGCCGCTATATCCAGATGTTAAGCCGGTTAAGCATTCATGAGAAGATGGTTGCCACCTAACGAGATGGGAGTGAATGTTACCTTTCGCACTATGGGCCTATCGAACATCGATCCGTACTGCTACAAGGGCAACACCGTTTTCCCTTGTGTATGGAACCGAGGCAGTACTGCCAGTTGAGGTCGAAGTACCTTCACTTCACACCCTCATCGAATTTTATTTGCTGAAAGCTGAAAGAGAAAGGTCTCACTTTGAGCAACTAAACTTTCTAGATGAGAAAAGGCTCCTAGCCTTGTGTCACACCCAGGCCTATTAGAGAAGGATTGCACGTTCTTATAACAAGCGTATTCGTATCCAAGATTTAAAGGTGGGTGACACAGTACTCAAGAAAAATTTTCCTTCTCTCCACGCCGATCAAAAAGAGAAATTCAAGCCCAACTAGGAAGGACCGTACGTCATCCAAGAGGTACTCCTGGGATACGCGATCTGCCTCGCCACCATGGATGGAGATCACTTTCCTGAGCCCATCAATGCTGGATACGTATGACGATTCTTCTCTTAGTCTCTGCAGTAATGTAAGTATTCATAAGATGGATACGTGACTTCTTAAGGACTTGATAAAAGAGGCCATCATTTCAAAGGTAAGTAGCAAAAAAAGCATCCTTGAACACTTATACCCTTGCTACACTCGTTGAGCCATTTGTCTTTCTTTCGTTAAACCCCTCCGTAGAAAAGAAGATGAAAAAAGTGTATATACCAAACAAAAAAAAAAGAGGAAAAGAGTTACCATCAAATCCAAAAAAATCAGAAAAGTAAAATCTCAAAAAGAGGATGTCTGAAAAAAAGCAAAAAGAATAAAAAAAATTGAAAAGAAAAAGTGGGGCATGTACAGTCAAAATTCCACAAGGAAGAAGTGTATTATTGCAACTGGAACTCTATCGAGGAAATCTTCTTAATCCAAGAATACCTTCAAAATTCCTAACCTATCCCATGGCCAAGATACATCCCGAGAAAATGCTCTCTTTAAGGTCTACGAGTAGTCACAGTATCCATTGAGTCAGCACGAGCTAAGCTGAGAGACGATAAAAGAACTCCATTAAGCCGATGATGATGGATTCAATATCCATGTTGTGGCCTTTGAGAAAATAAAGAAGAAAAGAAAAAAATAAAATACAAGCTCAAAGCAAAAAAGGACATGGTGAAAACCCGAAAGGGTGTTACGGGTAAAAAGAGCGAGCTTGTACGGACTAGGTGAAAACCTGAAAAGGCACTTGGGGTAAAAATGCATTCCCACGGATGTAGTGGAAACCTGAAAGGGCGCTACAAGTAAAAAAGAGGGTAACACCGGGCATGGCGAAAACCCGTCTTGGGTTCTGTGAGTAAAAAAGGTTGAAAAAGAAAAATATAAGAGAAAAGAAAAATCTTTCAGCTAATCCTTCGATTACATTTTCAATTTATCTGGTCGCCAATTGGGTCGCTCATGTTTGCTCAAATCAGATATTGATCAAGTATATCTTCAGACTGCACCGTCAAACGTATGACCCGAGGTAAGGATAAAGGGTTAATTCGATCCAAAGGGATGGATATTCTGCCCTTGGTAAAAATTTTAAACCTCACTCAGGTCCGACCATATGAACGGGTTCGACTATGCTCAAAATGAGACTTGTTACTTCACCTCATTGTTAAGGCATCAAACAAAAAAAAGAAGAATAGCAAAAAAAGAACAAAAAAAAAATCAAGAAAAATCCAAATACAAAAAATATATATATTTCTTCTCTTGTCAATGTACATATTTATGACATCGTACTTCATCTCAAAATAAAGAAAAAGAATAAAAAATCTATATATATATATATATATAAATCTTGAAAAAATGAAAAAAATGTGTAGATAAAAGTTTGCTTCTCCTTCTGTTAATTAGGATGCGTATTATTACCTATATAAATAAAAAAGGGACTGATGCTTTCTCAAGAATGTGCAGGAACATCAAATGGTCCAAAGCCTCGAAGCCGACGTCCTCTCGGTGATGGACAAATTAGATAAAGCATCTCACCATCGACGTCCGGTCTATTCCAAAAAAGAGAAAGAAAAAAAAGAGAAAGAAAATCATTTTGAAAAAGATAAAATATAGCTATATTTTTATGGTACTTACTTTTTCATAAGTTAAACCTCTGTGCAACCGTGAGGTTTAACTTATGAGCACCTAAGTGCTAAAAATATGACTCTGAATCCGGTCCACACCAAAGGCTCTTGGGTAGGGGCTTCAGTTATCGATCGAGAAGGTGTTAGGCACCCGATCAACCCGCTTAACGTGGTCTCTACTAATGGCCAAAAATAAAATGAAGTAGAAGCAAGAAAAATAACTTCCTCTTGCCCAAATGAGCTTAGAATCCTATTTGTGCCCCTCCATTCCTACCGAAAAATCAGCGGCGTAACGACACAAATGAGAGGATGGTGGGAGTTAGAAAGAGATAGGAGAAGAAAGGGGAGAGCCGGAGCCCTAGGGCCCTTGTAGCACTGTAGAGGAGCCTTGCGTGGCTTGCTTTGATGAGCTCTTGAAGGCTTTGTATGGTAAAAAATGGGGTTCTAACTCCGAAGACTTAGAGCTAAGAGGTGGGGGATGGAGGCTAGGGGGTCACACACACACCTAGGCTAAGGGTTTTGGATGCAAGAACAAGCTTGAAATGAGGTTGGGAGGTTCTAGAATTTGGGTGAAAATAGTGCACAAAAGGGAGGGTAGTGGGGCCTTATATGCCCGAATTGACCCAAAAATTGTTTCTTTTTTGTTTGACTTGGCTCCTTTGACCGACATTTTTTTAGCTCTTGTTTCTCCAAGGCGGGTCCATCTTCCTACATTGATTCTTATCTTCCCAAAAGATCCCTGTATGTTCATGGATCCGCCTCCTAACCCTCCCTTACATGGAGCGTCCGGAGCCAATGTATCCTCTTTGTTGGGCTTGGGGCCCATGTTCCTGGCGGCTTGGTTTGGGAGTCTGAACGAGAGCGAGCTCGTCGACTTGGGGCGCCTTGGGTTATCTCACCTTCCCTCTTTCTTAGAGATTCCTCTTCGGTGGGAGCTCCTTCATGCCGCCGCTTCGTGCTGGGGTGTGAACCTCCATGTATTCCGTTTTGGGAAGCGGTAGTCGACCCCAACCCTTGAGGAACTATCCAATCTGTCTGGCATGAAGCTTCATAGGGACCTTGCAAGAGTTATGCCTAGGCCCGAGTATTCTAGATCCGTTTACCTTACTCTTGGTTTGAAGAAATCTTAGTATGAGAAAAGCCTCGTCGGGGGGCCCACAAGGTGTTCGTTGAAATTCCTCAAAGAACTTTTTGGTGATGAAAGCCTCCGAAGATTGCCGGTTAGGAGTGTCTTTAACGTGAAAGCTCTAGCACTTGGTCTTATCTCTGAAATCCTCTTCTACACTGGGGGAGAGAGCTTCTCATTGATAGTTTGTGATATTTTGATGGAATTGGAGGCAGGCCGGTCCATGATGCATTTGGTGCTTGCCGAGCTGTACCGATGCCTTGATTCTTTTGCCTTGGGCAAAGTGGAGGGGCTTCGAGGATACCCCTTGTTGCTCCAGGTCTGGCTGGGTGAGCATTTTGCCGTTTTGGGGCTCGTGCCTCGCTTCTATGTTGCTCGAGGCGAAGTGGCCCGCTGTTTTTTTGGTAGATGCCACTTACTCCCCCAGGGTGATACATCGGCTCTGAAACTTTGGTTGGTCGATGCTGAGCTGACATGGAGGCTTCCTTGGTTGGATCGGACCTTCCCAGTGATTCATTCTAGAGACCATGAGGGTATCACCTTCTGATGACCGACACTCTTCTACTTCCCATTCCGGTGTTATGCCGCTTATTCAGCCTCAACAGTGCTCAGAGGCCGCACTCTTTATGTGATTTGATCTTTTCTAGGGAAACCTTTGAAGACATAGACCGGATTGCTGCTCTTTGGGAGATGCGACCACCTCGATGTGTGATTTTGAGTGGAGACTCATTAGAACTTCTCCCGAGTATGAGGCTGGCCGTTGATCGAGCGGCTCGCCACCGATGGCTGGATTTATCAAAGATCATTGAGACTGGAGGCCCCTGGCCAAAGAGAGAAGCAGCGCTTCGGACCCGTATCGAGCTATTGGTGGATGAGAAGAGGGTCCTGCAAGAACTCTTGGCATGCGAGAGGGTTAGTGTAGGCGCAGTGGAGAGTGAGGTTCTCCGTTTGAAAGAATCACTGGGAGTTGCTTTTGGAGCCATCGACTCTTCTCGGAAGAGGTTTAAAAGCCTGCATGGTCGTTGGCTGACTGAGAGGAATGTCCGAGAGGATGATCTTTATGCTGAGATTAGCGCTTTGAAGCACGAGTTGGGCCATTGACTCCTTCCTGCACACAGAACTTTTTGCACAGATCATATACACAGGAAAAAGGGGCGTAAAAAACCCCTTTACAGATACACACATTTTTGGTATACATATTATTATTATTATTATTATTATTTCATTTTTTTTTTCTTTTTTTTTTTTCTTTCTATACTTGTAAAAAGGAAAACACACTAGTCATCACACCGACTCTTTTGAGATGTGGTGCAAGTCATACAAAAGGCAGTTTTATACATCTATACAGATCTATTTTTTTTGTTTATGCATTATCTCCTCTTTCTTCTCTTTTTTTTTGTGCCTTAATCATTGGGTGATATTTTAAGAAACCTTGGGTCCACCTTTGAGCATGGTCGACCCCCCCATTTTTTTGGAGTCGAACCTGGATGAGTTTCCGAATTTGCCAAGGCCGAAATATTGATCCCTTTAGATTGAGTTAAACCTTTCTCCTTGCCTTGGGTCATATGTTTGACAGTGCGGGTTTCACAAAGACAAATCTAGTCGGGACCCGATTCGAACTAGCATGAGCGGCCCAGTCGGACTAGAGGGTACAGGAAGAGTAACAAAAAGGGTTCCTCGAACATTAATCTTCTCAATCAGTCCAAACCTTCTTTTCTTTTCCTTTTTCTTTTCTTTCTCCTTCTCTCTTTTTTTCTTTTTCATTTATCTCCTTTTTTACTCGTGGCGCCCTTTCAGGTTTTCACCACGTCCATGGGTTTAGCTCTCTTACCCCAAGCGCCCTTTCGAGTTTTCACCACGTCCGCCCAAGCCCGCTGTTTTTACCCGTAATGTCCTTTCGAGTTTTCACTATGTCCATCTTGCTTTGAGCTTGTATTTTTATTATTTATTCTTTTTATTCTTTTTATTTTCTTTTTTTTCAAAAGCCACGACATGGACGTCACTTCCGTCATAGCCGGCTGGACAGGGTTCTGGTGTCGTCTCACGACTCAACTCATGTTGACTTAACAGATATTATGACTGCTTGCAAACCTACAAAGAGGGCTTCCTTCAGGGTGTAGCTTGGCCATGGGTTAGGTTAGGATTTGAAGGTATGCTGGGCTAAAAGGGTTTCCTTCATACGGCTTCAGTTTTCTCAACATACTTTCTTCCTTGGGGGTTTTACTGTACATGCCCCGTGATTCTTCTACATTTTTTGTTCTTTCTGCTTCCTTTCAGGCAATCCCTTTTTGAGGTTTTACTTTTTCAATTTTTTTTGGATTTTAACAGTAACTCTACCTTATCTTTTCTCTCTTCTTTTTCTTGGTAGATGTACACATATATATTTTTGGGGGAATGGGTTTATTGAAAGAAAGGCCCAGGCTCAAATGGGGTAGCAAAGGATATCATCATTTTTAGGGATGTTTTTGGGCTACTGTGCTTGGAATGATGGCCCCTTTTGGGTGGTTCTTAAGCTATCACGTATCTGTTTTATCAATACTTACCTAGTCATGATGGACTAAGAGTAGAACCGTCGGATGTATCCAGCGTTGATTGGCTCAGGAAGATGATCTCCGTCCATGGTGGCGAGGCGGATGGCGTATCCCGACAACACTTCTCGAATAACGTAAGGTCCTTCCCTGTTTTGCTTGAACTTTCCTCTTGGATCGGCATGGAGGGATGGGAAGATCTTCTTCAGCACAGTGTCTCCTACCTTTAGATCTCGACCGCGGACACGTTTATTGTAAGCGCGTGCGATTCGCCCCTGGTATACTTGGGTATGGCGTAAGGCTAGGAGTCTCTTTTAGTACAGTAAGTTCAGCTGATCAAAGCATGATCTCTCTCTTTCTGCTTCGGGTAAGCCTGATTCCATGAGGATTCAGAGCGAGGGTACTTTAACCTCTACTGGGAGGACGGCCTCGGTTTCATACACAAGGGAGAATGGTGTTGCCCCTATAGCGGTACGAATCAACGTTCGATAGGCCCACAAAGCAAATGGTAGCATTTCACTCCAATCTTTATAAGTGATGACCATTTTCTCAAGGATGCGGATGACTGTCTTGTTCGCGGCTTCCACGACTCTATTAGTTTGAGGCCGATAAGGGGATGAGCGATGGTGCCTGACCTTGTATTGCTCGCAAAAGTCTCGGATGCGCTTATTTGCAAAGTTTATGCCATTGTCCGTGATGATATCTTTGGGTACTCCAAATCGGCACACAATATTGTTCTTGAGAAACTTCTCAACGTGACTGGCCGTGATGTTGGCATATGATGCCGCTTCGACCCACTTGGTGAAGTACTCAATGGCGACGAGGATGAGCCGATGTCCATTTGATGCTTTTGGATTAATCATTCCGACAACGTCAAGGCCTCAGGTAGCAAATGGCCAAGGAGTGGTCATGGAGTGAAGGTCAATGGCAGGAGCATGTATCAGACTAGAGTGCTCCTGACACTTGTAGCATTTTTGAACATGTTTTCAACAATCTGATTCCATGGTGGTCCAAAAGTATCCCTGTCGTAGGATTTTCTTAGTGAGCATGTGACTGTTAACGTGGGCTCCGCATACTCCCTCATGGATTTCTTTCATAATATTGATCGCTTCACTTTCAGTGAGGCACCTGAGTAAGATGTTATTGTATGATCACTTGTAGAGGCATTCCCCGCAAATGACGTAACCTGCCACTAAACGTTGAATGGTTTGTCAGTCTGTCTTGGATGTACCCTCTGGGAAAGTTAGGGTCTCGAGGAAATTCTTGATATCTGAGAACCAAGGTGGCTCATCATCAGGCTTTATAGGTTCCTCAATCTGGAGGCAAAAGGCTGGCTCATTCCTCTGCTCGATCATGATCGGCTTCATCTCAACGCCATAGGGGATTTCAATCATTGACACCAAAGTTGCTAATGCGTTGGCAAAGCGATACCTTATCTGGGGGACGTATGAGAAAGTCACATCATGGAAGCAAGCTATCAGATCCTCTAGGTGTTCATGATAGGGGATCAGTTTCTCGTCTTTCGTCTTCTAGTCACCATTCGTCAGACATATGATTAACTATGAATCACCAAATACTCGAAGGTGAGTCACATTCAGATCGAGAGCTGCTTGCAGACCAATGGCGCAAGCTTCGTACTCAGCCATGTTGTTAGTGCAAGGGAAGTTGAGCTTGATAGAGACTGATACATGGGATCCTTTTGATGAGATTAGGATGGCGCCAACTCCTTGGCCCTCGACATTTGCTGCCCCATCAAAGTGCATTACCCATGATTCTTCTGCTTCTTCTGTATCATCTTCCATCATGAACAAGATATCTTCATCTGGGAATTTAGTTCTTAACGGCTCATAGTCAGGTAAGGGATTGTCGGCAAGATGATCAGCAAGAGCCTGCCCCTTGATCGATTTCTGACTGACGTACATGATGTTGAATTCAAATAATAAAAGTTGCCATCGTGCAGTACGCCCAGTGAGAGCCGGCTTCTCAAATAGGTATTTTAATGGGTCCATTCGGGCTAAAAGCAGAACGGCTTGAGATAGCAAATAGTGGCAGAGCCTTTGAGTAGCCCATACAAGAGCTAGGCATGCTTTCTCCAAATGAGAGTTGTGCATCTTGTAATCAGTAAACTTCTTGCTCAGATAGTAAATGGTCTGCTCTCTTCTTCCTGTTTCATCGTGCTGCCCCAAGACACATCCCATCGAAACTTCTGTCGTAGAGAGATACATCAAGAGTGGTCTCCCTAGCTCAGGTGGTACCAAAATAGGTGGATTAAGGAGGTAGCTTTTAATTTTTTCAAATGCTGCTTGACAATCGTCGTTCCATTCAATGAGCGAATTCTTCCTTAGTAACTTGAAGATCGGCATGCAGATTAGAGTTAGTTGTGCAATGAACCGACTTATATACTGTATTCTACCCAGAAACCCTCTAACCTCTTTCTCGATAGATGGTGGTGGCATTTCAGTGATGGCTTTGACTTTGATTGGGTCGACCTCGATCCCCCTCCTGCTGATGATGAACCCTAGCAATTTCCCTGACATAGCACTAAATGCGCACTTCTGTGGATTCAGATGTAGTCGATACTTCCTCAGCCTTTCAAATAGCTTCTGAAGGTTTACCAGATGGTCACTTCGCTCTGGTGACTTGGCTATCATGTCGTCGACATACACTTCAATCTCTCGGTGCATCATGTCATGAAATAGTACAGTCATAGCTCTTTGGTACATTGCACCAGCATTCTTCAGTCCGAATGGCATGACTTGATAGCAAAAGGTTCCCCAGGGGGTAATGAACGTTGTCTTCTCGCGATCAACCTGCACCATTTTGATCTAATTGTATCCTGAGAATCCATCCATAAAAGAAAGCATCCCGTGCTTAGCTGTGTTATCGACCAAGATGTCAATCCGTGGTAGTGGGAAATCGTCCTTCGAGCTTGCTCTGTTCAAATTGTAGAAATCGATGCACATGCGGACCTTTCCATCCTTCTTCGGTATAGGTACGATATTGGCTAACCACTGCGTGTACTTAGATACCATGAGAAACCCTGCATCGTATTGCTTGATGACCTCATCTTTGACTTTCAGCATCCATTCAGGTCGGAGACGTCTCAGCTTCTGCTTGACTGGCTTTATATCAGGGTAGAGAGGCAACTCATGCTCGACCAAATCAGCATCCAGACCAGGCATGTCCTCGTATGACCAGGCAAAAACATCTTGGTATGACCAAAGGAAGTCGATCATGCTTTTTCTTTCCTCAGGAGACAGTGACGTTTCGATTTTGGTTATCCTGGGAACCTCCTCAGTTCCTAGATTGACGTCTTCGGTCTCTTCGACAATGGGGGTAGGGCCATACTCAAAGTTGGCAAATCGGTCAAGGAGCTCATTGGAGAGCTCCTCGAAGGGGACATCCTCGTCCAGACTCGTGATCCCTACCTCTTCTTGTATTTATACAGGGAAGGGGTTGATTTCACATGGGACGGGTATTTTGATTAAGGCATCCTTTTGTGGGACATTTTCTGGAATTTTAAATGATAATATTTTTGGACTTTGGATTTTTTTAATGTTTTTAGGATTTTATGTTTTTTCCATGTTTTTGAGATTTTTATTTTCTTCGGAGACGGGCCCTTGGCCAGGCGGGTTTGTGTATATACAAGGTATTGCCTGCCAAGGGCTTATCTCACTTTTTATAGGTTGCTATTTTTTTTTTGGAAACAGGCGCCAAACTTTAGGCCACTTCCTGCTTCCAGAGTTTAGGGCAAAGATGCCTAGTTGCGTACCTGAGGGGCTACTTCTTTACCTGTTGGGATGGAGGGTGCTGGTTGATATGGATCATTGGAGTCAGCCTCCATCATGTTGATCCCCATTTCGTCTGAGATCATGTCTTCAAGCGATAACTCGGTTTTGTGGAGATTTACCACAGGGGGGGTTTGTTCAGGTACCGCCCGTCGTTCCTCGAAGAGGGATAACGCGGCCAAATCTATCTCCAAGCTAGGAAGGGAGATCTGGGGGTTGGTGGGATGGACTGTGGCTTTGGGTTTGTGTGGGGTCAAATGGGTTGCCCCATTTTGATCGATCATTACGACCCCTGCGCTGACAAAGGAATTCCTGATGTGCGGCCTAGGGCGAGGTTTCTCCTCTATGTTGATTCCTCGAGCTCTTGCAGCAGCGTCGATCCTGTCTTTCGCTTTAGCTTCTCGGACCTCTTCTTCTGTGGGCTTGTATCCTAGCCCGAATCTTACTTTTTGTCACTTAGCCACAACTGGCTCTCTTCTGCCTTGTAATTTTGGTCCTAGACCCCTTCCTTTTTGATAGCCCCACTTTTGGAGCATTGCCGCTGCCGCTACCATACCGCCTTCCCTTTTAGACATGATGCCCTCAATGGGTTCAGGGAGTATAGCTGACACCTCATACTCAAAACTGTGGACGTCGACGTCTTCAGCGGTGTGTGTGGTATATCAAACATATTGGGTTTTTCAATGCTATTGGCAGCCTTTTCTTTTTCGCTGTGTCCCTCTCCAATGATCGTGATGATCTTATGCCTAGATATAAATTTCAGTTTCTGGTGCAATGTGGAAGGTATGGCTCCAACTTCATGTAGCCACAGGCGCCCCAACAACTGATTAAATGAGGATTTGATGTCCATGACTTGAAATAAGATGGAAAAGGTCATTGGCCCTATCAACAGCTCAAGATCAACTTCTCCCATTATTTCTCTCCTGGTATTCTCAAACCCTCTAGCGCTGGTTCTGGTGGGCCTTAACATGCACGGATCAACCCCAATCTTGGTGGCGGTTCTCAACGGGTATATATTTAATGCAGACCTATCATCAATTAGCACCAAGGGGATAATCATATTTCCGGACTCCACGGTTATATTCAAAGACTTTGAGTGGCTACCTCCTTCCTCAGGTAAATCGGCATCAGAAAATGAAATGGCATTTGGAGCCATCCCTTGACCAATTATCTGCCCGACTTCATCTGGGCTAACTTGGAGTGATACATGCGCATTTTTTAATGCCCCCATTAATGCTTGAAAATGGAGTGGGGACGTCATTAACAGATCCCATACAGTGATATGGGCAGGCATTCTTCTCAACTGAGTCTCCAGTATATGTTCTCGACTCATCTTCTCGCAGGGTTTCACCGCGCTGTCTTTCTTTCCTTCGGGTTGGCCCTGTGCTACTGCTGGTGCTTTGGGCTACTTTGATATTTTCCCTGACCTGGTAACAAAATCTACTACCCCATCTCTGTTGCTACTGTCGTTATTGACATTTATTTGTTCGTAGCTTAGAGGGACCTGATGAGGATCATAGGTCGGTCCTGAGAGTTGGAGTGGTGTGGCAGCCGGTGCTTGAGATACTTGTACGGGGGGATCAGAGAGTGTGGGCAACACCTGAATTATTTCGGTGGTGGAGGGTTGGGCGGAAAGATTAGGACAAATGGGGGTGGTGGGGCTTGAGGGTGGTGGCATTGGAGGGTAGGAGGTAAAAGTAGGCCATTGATAGTCGTGTCATGAGATGGGGTCTGCGATGGCCGTTAGGTAATTGACCGGGGTGGTGGAACTTGCCGGTGGTTGAGCTGGGGGTGATGGAGTGGGCACAGGCCATTGATAACTGATGGGTGCGGGTGTTGGATTGGGGGCTTGCTGGCTTAAAGGGTAATCGATGGGGGTTGTGGTGTATGGTGGTAGTTGGAATGGGGCGGGCACAGGCCATTGGTAATTGGTGGGTGCGGGTGTAGGATTGGGGGCCTGTTGGCTCATCGGGTAATTGATGGGGGTTGTGGTGTAAAGTTGGTATGCATTGATATTCACATAATTGACGGGTGTAGGCGATGGAAAGTATGCCCTGAGATCCAAGGGTTCAATTTGTAGAGCCGAATTGGGGAAATAATCTGACAAATTTAGGGGTTCAACTACCCCTATATTCCTTTCTTCAACGTTTCTTAACAGCGGTGCTACATAACTCTCCTGATCACTGATGTAATCGGATGGGTCGAATTCAAACTCCTCATCTTCTATCATTCCAATGGTGGGTCTGGGACCTGCTCCTCCGGTAGGATGTGGGGGTAGTGGTACTTGATGAATATTAGCATGCTAAGAAGGTGCAGAGGGAATGATTTTCTCGGCATCGATCAAATCTTGGATGGCATGCTTCAATGGGAAGCAGCGATCAGTAGGGTGACTCGGACCCTGATGAAAATTACAGTGGGTATTTGGGTCATAGTTCTTTGGGATTGGGTGAGAAGGAGGTTGTGGTTGGCGGATAGCCACCAATCCCTTTTCTACTAACAGGGGCAAAAGTATACTCAAAGATTGCCCCAGAGGTGTAAAGACTCAGTCATAGAGAGCTCTCCTCTGTTCCGGGGTCATTTGCATTCCTTGCCCATTCCCCATTCTTTGCATCTGCTCAGGCCTAACAGGTGCTGGTGGGGCTGCCTGAAATTTAAACGGAGTAGTATTATTATTGGGCCTGGTGTTGGCTATGTTCTGAACATCGCCCCCTATTCTCTTCTCGTTCCTCTGCTTAGAAAATCTTCTAACCCCGCTAGGGCCCCTTGAAGTATTCTTACTCAGACGTCCTTCCCTGATGGCATCCTCGCAACGGTTGGCATTCCTCACCAAATCAGCAAAACTAAACTGATGTTGGTACACAAGAAAATCAGAAATCACTGACAGAGTGTTATTTGAAATCATCTCTATCTACTCATCATCCGGTATTCTATTTCTGACTTGAGCTGCCAGTGCTCTCCATCGCCCCAAGTAATCGCTGAAGGTCTCATTCCGATTCTGCTTTAAATGGGCCAAATCAGACTTGTGCGGTTCAATATTAGTATTATAGACATACTGTTCCTGGAAAAAATGCGCTAAATCTTTCCATGTCTTCATCATGGATGGTTCAAGAGATGTGAACCACCTTAGGGTCGGCCCGGTCAAACTTTTCTGAAAGACTTTTATTAGCAGTCTTTCGTCTCCCCCATACGCCACATGTCCCCATAATAGGACTTGAGGTGTGCGATCGGGTTGCCTGTGCCATTGTACTTGTCGAATACTGACATTTTAAATTTGGGGGGCAAGGGAACCTCAGCGAACAAACATAAGTCTGTGAAGTCCGTGGCATGGATTTCAGCACCACCCACTTTCATCAGCTGTTTTTGTATTTTGTCTAGCTGTTCTTTCAGCTATTCTGACTCTTTCGATACAAGGGTCGCTTTCTCGGCTGTCAGCTGGACTTCACTCTGGGCCACCAGGGGATGGGCAATTATGGGAGGGGGGTTGAGGCTGGTCAAAGCCCCAATATAAGCCCCACTATTTCTGATCTCGTTCTCCTCATACTGCTGATCTATGTAGGGTGCAGTGAGGACGGGATTCTCAACCTGTTGCTGCATGGGTTGGATGGGAATGATATGAGTGGGGGTTGGGTGAGCCCATTGGGGGTGAAGAAAGGTTTCTTGGGTGATGAGAATTTGGTTTTGAGGTGGGGCCTGATAGGGCCATTGGGTGTGAGGGAAGGTTTGGTGATGGCCTTGGGGTGTGGGGCCATGGGAAAATTGGGTTTGAGGTATGGCATGGGTTTGACCCAGATGGGAAGGTCGGGTTAAATGTTGGAGGTATTGTGGAAGGTATGAGTGTGGGTTTGGGTTTGGGCCATGAACCCTTGGTCATTTTGGGCCATAGGCCACTGATGGGTTTGGGCCATGGGCCCTTGGTGGGTCTGGCCCAATGAGCCTTGATGGATCTGTCCATATGGGCCTTATTGGGTCTGGGCCATGGGCCCTTGGTGGGTTTGGCCCAATGGCCCTTGGTGGGTCTGGTCCATGGGCCATTGGTGGATTTGGGTCATGGGTCCTTGATGGGTTTGGATTTGATGGGTTTGGCTCAATGGGCCCTGGAGGATATGGGTAATGGGGTTTTGGGCCAATGGGCCTTGGAGATGATGGGTAGTGGGGTATTGGGCCATGGGGCCCTGGAGATCATGGATGGAGGGGTATTGGGCCATGGGGCCTGAAAATGTGTGGGAAATGGGGGTTTGGGCCAATGGGCCTTGGGGTATGTGGGTGATGGGAGTTTGGATGGTGTGGATTATGGGAGGTTGATGGGGGTCATGGGGGAGTGAAGCATGGAGGTTTGTTAAGGTGTGGGATTGATTCATGGATGTGGGGTGTGAAGGAGAGATATTTTGGGAAGCCCTCCATGAGGAGTATGTTTGGAACATCTCCTCCATCATGGCTATGGAAGGGGGGTGGGATGTGGATGGTGGATTTAAGGGGTGATGGGGTATAGATGGGGTGGAGGTAGTGGAAAAATTGGGCATGGCCCCGGTATAATTGGTCATGGCCATGATAGGTGGAGGTGTATGGGGTGGATGAGGGGATGTATTGGGTATGTTTTGGGATGATGGGGGGCATGATGAGGAAGGATGAGAAAAATTGGGTATGGCCCCGGTATAATTGGGCATGACCCGGATGGATGGAGGATCTTGCGGAGGGTTGGATAGGGTGGAAGTGGTGTATGTGAATGTGGGTGGCTTGGGTCTATAGGGGGATGATGGGAATTGGGGCCTAGATGTGGATTGGGAAAATGGGTTTGGCATGGGTATGGTTTGGGCAAAAGATGGGGAATGGGGGGTTGGACTTTGGATATTTTGGGGGGTAGTGGTTGGGAATATGGGGGCACCGAATGGGCCGATAACGGTAAAAGGGGGTTGGGTGAGGGGGATGGTGGAAAAGACTTCTCTCGAATGGGAGTGGGTTGGAGAATGTGGCGGGGATGAGTTGGGATCGACATAAGCCGGGTCCACTACCCATGACATTCTACGGGAGCGGGTCGGGTAAGGGTGCCTTGGATAAGGCCCAAAAATCATCGTCCTTCTTCCCCTATGGGACGACGAAGGGCCAGATGATGCCGTTGTGCCGGCACTACAAACTAAATATTTTTTGTGTTTTGATTATATATATATATATTTTTTTTTATTTTATGAAAACTTTTTTGAAAAAGAAGGATTCCGAGGCCTTGGAATTCCCTTTTCGGGTGGCTCTCGTACCTTAGTTCGAGACCCGCGGCTACGATTCCGAGACACTTCGAAAGAATCAAAGGAGAACCTTCGATCTATTGAAGGCACAAAAATCGAGGCAAACAACTCGATCCCCCGAAATGAGCCAAAAAAAAGTTGCCTTCTTTTGACCGACGAGGGTGTATTGGGTGTCGGAGATGGCAGGGCCTAAACAAGGCACTATGCACACTGATCGGGTGACTCGGGAGGTGGAAAGGGCAAAGTATTCGGGTTGGGTGATGCCAAATAGACCTGGCGCAACTAATACTTGCGCCAAGGTTACAGGGGAGGACTTTTACACTGGCGCAACTATTAGTTGCGCCAAGGTAAAAGTTGGGAGTTTAAAGCTGGCGCAACTATAAGTTGTGCCAGTTATAAAATCCAGTGTTTTTACACTGGAGCAACTAATACATGCGCCAAGCAAAAACTGCCTCTTCAAAATAGAGAACAGCAGCCACTGATGCCCGAAATGAGTCTTTTTTGGTTTTTTATGGAAGCTACGCTTTCGAGAACTGAGCTGTTTTATGGTGATCGATTCTCTCCTTACCGCACCTAAAGGATTGAGTCCGATATAACTCGTTAGCGCGCTCCCCAAGGGTTTTAAGCTTCGGAATGGGAACCCACCCAATATACCTCCAATGCAAGCGCCTTCTCAGATACTAGGTGGGCTGGGACTTTTCTGGATCATCACCACTAGGGGCTGCTGCCATACTAAGACCCGAGTGTTTGTGTGTGTGCCTAAACCAACCCTTTTGAAAAATCTACCCCGCAAAACAAATTAATTAAGCTCCCTAACTTGGTTCAATTTTAATTTTTTTCAAAGCTTTTTTCTTTTTTTTTGAAAGTTTTCTTTAGTTCAAAGACCGGGGGTGATTATCCAATGCCACCACTACGGGCCGGCGTCCACTGTTGGGATATGAATAATAAAAAAAGACGGGCCAGTCAAGCGACTAGGCAGGAAATGTAAAGTGCTGAAATTTAAAAGGTGCCAGGCAAGTGACTAGGCAAAAAGTTGCTGAAATTTTAAGCGGAAACGTAGGGGTGACTAAAAAAGGTGCCAGTCAAGTGACTAGGCAAAAATTGCTGAAATTTAAAGTGGAATCGTAGGGGTGAGTAAAAAAGGTGCCAGTTAAGTGACTAAGCAAAGATTGCTGAAATTTAAAGCGGAATCATAGGGGTGAGTAAAATGATGTAATCGGAGGGGTGAGTGATAAAAAAACAGCAAAAATAAAACTAAAAAACAGCAATAAAATGTTAGAAAAATAAAGAAAAAGGCCTAGTTCAAGGGGAAGCTCTACTAGCTACTCCCCAGCAGAGTCGCCATCTGTGCAACTGTGCGTATTGGGATGATCCCCGTCGCGACGATGCGCTCTCTAACAATGAAAAATATAGAGTCGCCACCCAAAGCTTTCGGTGTCCCGGGATACCTAGTTCATTTTTATGAGCACCTAAGTGCTAAAAATATGACTCTGAATCCGGTCCACACCAAAGAGCGAGCTTGTACGGACTAGGTGAAAACCTGAAAAGGCGCTTGGGGTAAAAATGCATACCCACGGATGTAGTAGAAACCTGAAAGGGCGCTACAAGTAAAAAAGAGGGTAACACCGGGCATGGCGAAAACCCGTCTTGGGTTCTGTGAGTAAAAAAGGTTGAAAAAGAAAAATATAAGAGAAAAGAAAATTCTTTCAGCTAATCCTTCGATTATATTTTCAATTTATCTGGTCGCCAATTGGGTCGCTCATGTTTGCTCAAATCAGATATTGATCAAGTATATCTTCAGACTGCACCGTCAAACGTATGACCCGAGGTAAGGATAAAGGGTTAATTCGATCCAAAGGGATGGATATTCCGACCTTGGTAAAATTTTTAAACCTCACTCAGGTCCGACCATATGAACGGGTTCGACTATGCTCAAAATGAGACTTGTTACTTCACCTCATTGTTAAGGCATCAAACAAAAAAAAGAAGAATAGCAAAAAAAGAACAAAAAAAAAATCAAGAAAAATCCAAATACAAAAAATATATATATTTCTTCTCTTGTCCATGTACATATTTATGACATCGTACTTCATCTCAAAATAAAGAAAAAGAATAAAAAATCTATATATATATATAAATCTTGAAAAAATGAAAAAAATGTGTAGGTAAAAGTTTGTTTCTCCTTCTGTTAATTAGGATGCATATTATTATCTATATAAATAAAAAAGGGACTGATGTTTTCTCAAGAATGTGCAGGAACATCAAATGGTCCAAAGCCTCGAAGCCGACGACCTCTCGGTGATGGACAAATTAGATAAAGCATCTCACCATCGACGTTCGGTCTATTCCAAAAAGGAGAAAGAAAAAAAAGAGAAAAAAAATCATTTTGAAAAAGATAAAATATAGCTATATTTTTATGGTACTTACTTTTTCATAAGTTAAACCTCTGTGCAACCGTGAGGTTTAACTTATGAGCACCTAAGTGCTAAAAATATGACTCTGAATCCGGTCCACACCAAAGGCTCTTGGGTAGGGGCTTCAGTTATTGATCGAGAAGGTGTTAGGCACCCGATCAACCCGCTTAACGTGGTCTCTACTAATGGCCAAAAATAAAATGAAGTAGAAGCAAGGAAAATAACTTCCTCTTGCCCAAAAGAGCTTAGAATCCTATTTGTGCCCCTCCGTTCCTACCAAAAAATTGGCAGCGTAATGGCACAAATGAGAGGATGGAGAGAGTTAGAAAGAGATAGGAGAAGAAAGGGGAGTGCTGGAGCCCTCGAGCCCTTGTAGCACCCTAGAGGAGCCTCGCGTGGCTTGCTTTGATGAGCTCTTGAAGGCTTTGTATGGTGGAAAATGGGGTTCTAATTTCTAAGACTTAAAGCTAGGAGGTGGGGGATGGAGGCTAGGGGGTCACACATACACGTAGGCTAAGGGTTTTGGATGCAAGAACAAGCTTGAAATGAGGTTGGGAGGTTCTGGAATTTGGGTGAAAATAGTGCACAAAAGGGAGGAAGAACTTCTCACTTTGAGCTATTTCTCTCTTAAGCAAATTTCTCAACCCCTAAACCAAGGGGTGGGGGGCTCTATTTATAGGAAAAGAGTGGATTAGGAGGCTACTTAGATGCTAATTGGAGTTAGCAATTAGGTAATCTCAAATCGAAGGTTTCCTAGGATTTTGAGAGCTTAGAAAGGTGTGAAGGTGGATCTAATGATGGATGATGGGGTGCGACTTTAAGCCACTTGGAGGGTTGCCAATAGGTAAGGAATGGGTGCAACCAAACTATCAAAACACACCCCAAAGGTTGAGGTGGTCAACAAGTCAAACCCCAAACATGAATTTCGGGGCAAAAACCCATTATTACTGTTCATATACCTGGTGCAACTATTAGTTGCGCCAGGCAAATGCATAGTAAAATAGTGAGGAACAGTGCTGGAAGTTAGCTCGCGGGGTGGGGGCCAGCTTTTAAACTTGGTGCAACTATTAGTTGCGCCAGGCTTAAAATTAGGGAGGATTGGCCTGGCGCAACTAATAGATGCGCCAGGCAAAATTTATACCTGGTGCAACTATTAGTTGAGCCAAGCCGTTTCTTGGGAGAAATAGCCTGGCGTGACTAATAGTCACGCCAAATCCTTAGGGGGGGCTACCTTGAAGTTACCTTCCTGCCCTTCGGGTTCGGACTGCTGTATCATCTGATATATACCTCTGATCGGGGCGATTCTTAGACCGTTGGAAAGCTGACGACCTTTACTCTTCAATGGTATAAGAGTTGGTCGCCGTAGAGGGTCGTAGCCAGTTCCGGTGCACCCCTCCTCCTGATTGCCTGCGAAGGTTATGTTAGGGTTAAGAAAAGGGTTCTAAGGGTTAGGGTTGGTTTCTGGGGATCTAGGGTGACTCCTAAGAGTTTAGGGTGATTCCTAAGGATTCCATACACGCCATCAAAAGCTCAAAAATATGCCTCTCTCGAAATATGTTTCGATCAGGCCTTGGGCCGAATTTGGGTGTCTACACCATCTTGACCTTTGGGGTGTGTTTTGCTAGTGCTGTTGTACCCATTTACTATCTATGTACAACTCCTTAAGTGGTTTAAAGCCTCACCCTATCATCCACCATGGGAGCACCTCTTCACATTTTTCAAGGCTCTAAAAACTCTAGGAAACCTTAGATGACCCATTACCTAATTGCTAAACCCAATTTTCCCCTAAGCACCCTCCTAACCTCTCTTTTTTCTATAAATAGAGAGGCACCCCCCCTTACAAATTGCTTGAAAAATTTTTCAATTAAGAGATTAAGGAATCCCTTCTCTCTCTCTCTCTCCTCTAGTGCACCATTCCCATACAAATTTTAGAACTTTAAAAGTCCCTTTGGACCTTAGCATTTCACCCATAAGCGCCAGGTTAGAGGTGTGTTATCCCCTAGCCTTCCCTCTCTACCTCTTAGCTAGTAATCTATAGGAGTTACATTTCTCATCATACAAGCTTACAAAATCTCACCGAAGCAGACCAACACAAGGCTCCTCAGCAGTACAACAAGGGCTCGAGAGCTCCGGCTCTCCCCTTTATTCCTCTACCTTCTCGGTTATTCTTCCATCCTCCCATTTGGACCGTTACGCCTTCGAATTTTTTGTAGGAATGAAGGGGCACAAATAGGATTTTAAGACTCATTTGAGCAAGAGGAAACCTTTTTCATTTTTTTTATACTGTTTTTATTTTGGCCATAAATAAAGACCACATTAAGCGGGTTGATTTGGTGCCTAACACCTTCCCAATCGATAACCGAAGCCCCTACCGAAGAGCCTTTGGCGTAGACCGGATTCAGAGTCATATTTGTGGCACTTTGGTGCTTATAAAAATGATCTAGGTTTCCCGAGACACCAAAAGCGCCGAGTGGCGACTCTAAATATTTCATTAGTGAGCTCATCGTTGCGACAGGATCGTCAAAAATCCTACGGTTGCATATATGGCGACTCTACTAGGGAGTAGCTAGTGGAGCTTCCCCTTGAACTTGGCCTCTTTATTTTTTATTTTACTAACCTTTTATTATTATATTTTATTTTATTTTTTACTATTTTTTTACTCACCCCTTTGATTAGGTCATTTTGCTTATCCCTACTTTACGTCATTTATGAGCCTTAGCCGATTGGCGGGCCTACTTGCGCACCGCATTTAATTTCTTTATGATTCCGTCATTTTAAGCACCTTAGCCGATCGACGGGTCTACTTGTGCATTGTCATTTAATTTCTTTATATTTCTGTCATTTAAAGTACCTTAGCTGTTTGGCGGGCTTACTTGTGCTTTTAATTCCACAATCATATTCTGTCAGAGAACGCCGACCCGTAGAGGCAGCACGGGATCATTGTTGGATCCTCTAAGTGTGCATGATTTATTTGTGTTTTGAAAACAAATTTGCAATTGCTAAGTTATACTGATTTTGGAATATAAAAAAGGGTAAAGAAATATCAGCACAGATAGAAGTGAATTAGCCTGCAAGATCAGGGTCAATTGTAGCAAGTTTTAAATGTAAAGGAGTAAAAGATCGTCCACAGAGAATTTGTTTAAAATGTAAGATAAACCTTCAGATCTGAGCTACCAGATCTGGCCTCTTATCCTATCTATAAAGCACATAAGATGGGAGGTCGAATTTGTCACATTAACTAAATGATAAAAGTAAGAGTTAAACTAAATGATCCAGACCTGAGTTGGGGGAATTTTGAGGTAAACTTATAAAAATGGGGAAATAATATCTAACTTTGATTTGGTCCTTGAAACACAATGAGAATGATTGCAGATCAAATGAGAAATGATCC
This sequence comes from Chloranthus sessilifolius, assembly GCA_021018995.1. NCBI lineage: Eukaryota > Viridiplantae > Streptophyta > Magnoliopsida > Chloranthales > Chloranthaceae > Chloranthus > Chloranthus sessilifolius. The sequence goes on along the minus strand of CM037584.1, from coordinate 145,457,766 downwards.
AATCTTCATTTGGCTACAAGCACAGATGTAAGAGAAATAAATCTAACTCAAGGATTAGATTTAGGCTTATGGCTATGGTCTGTCCACTTTAATGGCCACAAACCATCCAATAGTCTTTAATCTAAACCCTTAATTTAGAATAAGAAACATCACTACAAATGCTGTGAGAGATTAGGTTACAAACACTAATTCCCACAGGATTAATGAATCAAGGGAAATTGCATGGAAAACAGTAAATCTAAAGGAGTCTAATGCAATAAGGAGATCAGAGGGAACCCTTAACATGAGTCCAATTGAGAATGTATGGTTTACAGCAACCTTTTCAAATTCACCATTACAATTACAGAGCACAGCTTAAACAGCTCTCAGATCGGTCATCTTGAATACAACTCTCTTTTGAATTACAGAAGTATCTCACAGCTCTCAATTGCAAGTAAAAGTGAGGCTATTACAGGGATTTCAGACAAACTATCTGATTTGGAAATGGGGGAGTAGGAATGAAACTCAAAATCTGGATGCCCAAATTGGGCAAATGGTTCATCCATTATAGTTTTCCCCAGGTCTAGCTCAGATGCGTATCGACCAATCAGAAGTGCTCAGATCTGTATCAACCAATGGTAGTTGAGCACAAGGTTCCAAATCTGTTCTGGCCAATCAGAATTGCTTGATCTGGTTCAGCCAATCAGGCGACATAAGCATCAATTCTGTTATGCATTTTGAAAATTTGTTAGAGCTTCTAGAAGTTCCCGCCAAGTTTTTTCATCTCTGGGTGCTCACATGGGGTGGAATATTCCTTCGCTTCATGCTTAGAATCTTCTGGAATGTCCCTAGGTTTTTAAATGCATTGGGACACGTGAAAAAGATTACTGAATTATCCTTGCAAAAGCTGGGAATCTCCAGAATACCATTTCGCATAGTTTAGGGGACTTTTCGCAAGGTACTGTGACTCCTGAAGCTCTTTTCGCAACGTTCAGGTTCTGTTCGAAAGGAGTTCTCTTCTTTTCGAAAAGGCCAATCATCCTTTCGAAGAGTTCAGGTGCTCTTCGAAAACTAAGCCTGGAGCTTTTAGTTCTTTTCGCAGAGTTCAGGTTCTTTTCGAAAATTTCAGATTCTTTTTGAAAAGCACTCTGTAGTGCATTTTTCTGTTCGAATTGCTCCACATTTCTTTTCTGGGTTGAGACCAGGTCTTTGTCTCTTCAGTTCAGGCCTTTTAACAGCTAGTGAGGTTGTTCCTTCTCTTTCTTCCTTTGGATCGACATGGATTATCATCTTTTTGGCACTTTTAAGCTGCTTTCATGGTTAAGCCTGTCTTTATTGTTAGCTGTAACACAAGCACTTAAAACACTTATTTAGTTCTCAAGGGTCTATCAAGGCCTAGGTTAAAGGGTGGAGAAAGGTATTTTCTGGTTCTCAACACACCCCCAAACCTAAGCTTAGCTAGTCCCTTAGCAAAGTCAAAATAATAAAAAAAAAAACAGAATAAAAAGCCACTTTTGTAGGGAACACAGTTGCATTTAGCATATACAACAAGCCTTTTAAACCCCTAGGTGATCCCTAGTGGAGGAGTGAAGTCTCCTGAGGGTTTTCAGTGAAGGTACCCACAAACTTCTCCAATAAATCAGTTAAGATCAACGCAGCTCTGTTAAAGCAAACATTCATCCAATCAGTTTATTCACACCTGCATCAGTCAGGCTGTAAGAAGATTTTCAAGAAAACATCAGTTCAAAACTAAAATTCTGCTGTAATTCCTTTTACCATTCAGTCAATTTGTATCAAAAAGTTATTTACAAGAAAAATTAATGAACAGCTTGCCTTCTATTTGAGAATCCAGTTTTGCTGTTACCCCAATGAGTTGATTTCAAACCAACTCTCTCCAGGATTTTCACTCAACATGCAAGTAAGAGGGTTGTACTATTTCACACGGCTCAAGAGCAGTTACAGCCCTCAAATAGGACTGTAAGCATGAGCATAGGCATTGCTTTTTAGTTCTGAATTCACTGCTCTTTTCACCATAGATTACACAAATTCTTATCTCCATGTGACAGCTCAATCCATCATTAATTAGTAAGGACTTTTACTTGGGTTGTAATGTGGCTTATGGGTGAAATTTATCAAGAATAAAGGGGTGGAATGGTGTTCAAAATTGAGAAGTCAGTCAAGGTAAGGAGGTGATAAACACACCTTCTTTAATTCAGCATATTTTCATCTTCTTCTTTGAATTTCCAGAGCCAAAGTAGCCATCTTTTTCTCTTTCTTTTTCAAACTTCCAATGAAATGCTTTCTCTCTTTTTTTTTTTTTTTTTTAAAGTAGCATTGACTGGAATGCCACATTTCTTCTGCTGATACATCATTGCCTTCAATTATTATTCTTCTTCTTTTGTCAAACTGTTACTCAATTCTCCTTTCTTCAGCTTCCTTCCCTTTATCTTCTGACTTCTCAGAGTGAGGGTTAGGCTAAATGAAGTTGATGAGGTTATTTGATGAGGTTTCAAAGAAATCTTTGATTTGTAAAGCTCAAATGGTGTGTATCAAGGGCAGTTTGTGGGGCTTTGTAAGGTTCAAACTGTCCAAAAGGAGGCCTTACATCATGTCTTTAATATCACGATTGCTATCAAATTATTTCAATTTGGATATGTGTAACTTCTAGTGAAAGTAAGTAGGTTTAATCAGTCCCTAGAGCAGAAAAAATTGCCAATTCATACCTCCAAAGAATACATTTCAGGCCCAAACCTCACTGGGTGTGGTTTTCTATCAAATTCCTGAGGTATATCATCACTGTTTTCCCTCTTTTTAGGTTTACTAAAACATCAATTTTCTTTTGGAAATTTTCTGACATTCACTTCATGAAAGTATTAGAATTACACTAGAAATTAATTTCAAAAAGTTTTTAACTTCTTCATTTTTCAAAACAGCAAGTGTGAAATTACTTCATTTTCAAAAATTCCACTGATCATAAGTTGTATTGATGTTAACTCAATTATTGACATTTCTGCCACACCCCCAAACCTGAGAGGAGCAGGGTCCGCACTGGTCCAAAGCAAAGAAAAGAAGCAATCAAGAAAAAAAATCATAATGACAAGAAGAAAGAACAGAAATGAACAGTAATTTCACAAGAAAAACCAGAATTTTATATTACAATGTGATTTAATAACTGGGGTCAAAATCTGTATCATAAGTTGGTTCAATGGGATCAGAACTGGAGTCACTGTCAGAATCAGAACTAGAATCAGTATTGGAGTCTGAACTCGATTTAGCCTTCTCCTGGATTGTGTTTTGCAGCTCAGTGTATTCCTCTGATTTGATCTTTTTGGTGAGGCCAATGTACTTTCCAAGTCTAGTAGTCCTCAGTTTTTCCTGGTCAAGCTGTGCTTGTAACATGGTCACCTTGTGCTGCTCACTCCTAACCATCTGAAAAGTTTGACCCAACAGGTCCTTCATTTTCTCTCTCTCAAATTTCATGAATAACTCCAATTTCCAAATCTGGTTTTCTTAAGGGGTTCTAATGTAAGCTTGCAAATCAGCTAACCCCTTGAGGACATCTCTACAGATATATGGATTTTCTTCCATGGCCCTTTTGAGAGCGGCAAATCTGGGAATGGGAATGGAATGATAGGGGACCAAAGGTATCCCAGCTGTGGGAGTGGGAGAAGAAGTGTCAAGAAGGATGACTTCAGGGTCGGTCTGATTGGCTAGATCAGAGAAAGTGAGGAGTGGTGAAGGGGACTCAACCAGAGGTACTTCAGGTTCAGTTTGGGTAGAATGGGCAGTAGTGGTGAGGGTGGGCAGATCAACCAATACTACCTCAGGTTCAGTTTGGGTAGCATGGTCATCAACAGCAGGTACAGTGGTTATGGTAGTTGTGTGGGATGTGGAGGCTAAGGTTTGGAGAAGGTCATTGGTCACAGACTAATTATCTGTGTTGATCTGTAGTTGGGCTTGGATGGATTGGAGAAAGGTAAGTATTTGGCTAATAGATTCAGGTGTGGGGGAGGTATGCATAGTGTGGGGTAAACCGAAGTGGATGGTGGAGGTGCAATGGGTGAAATGGTCAGAAGGGAGAAGTAGGCAAGTGAGTGAAATGAGGAGGGTCGGTATAGGGACGAGTTCAACGTTTTCAAAATAGACCCATCAATGAGGAATAAGCCTCCTGTAGTAAAGGCTGTGTTCCGGTATGGGATACTTGTGTGTGAAGGAGTATGAGTAGGTGAACTTGAGAGGCTTTGGAGCAGAGGAGTGCAAGGAGATTGTTCAATAAAATCTGTGGCCAAATCTTGGGCATTGGTGGGAGAAATTGGTGGTGTGAGTATGGTTGGAGTGGTTGGTGTAGAGGGGGAATCTGCAATTGGGATAATGGTGGGTATGGGAGATGGGACAGCTGGGATAGGTGAAGTGGCAGGAGCTGGACAAGGTGAGGAGGGTAAAAGGCCAACTTCTTCAAGAATTGGTGCAGCTGAAGAGCTGGTCACCATAGGAAGGACAACTTCTTCAAGAATGGGTGCAGCTAAAGAGCTGGTCACCTCAGGGTCTGGCAAAGCCGGTTCTAAGGGAGCTGCAGGGGTAGGTTCATGTATGGCAGGTCCACTAATCACAGACATGCAGTTCTGAAAGAATTGCAGGTTCACCTTCCTCTCTCAGTCTTTTCAGCATTGCTTGGCTTGTAGTCCAAGCTTTTTTCCCAAAATTGTGAGGTGCTAAGACTTCAAATGGCTCCTGGTCATCAATGTCAAACTTAGCTCTTAGGAGGGCTGTGATCAGTCTACCAAATGGGATTCCAGCTAATTTATGCTCCTTTTTCAACTTGGCACTAATATCAGCCATGGCTTCAAAAATTAACATAGGGGCATTGAAAAATTGCCCCTTAGAAAAATGAAAGAGAGCCTCTAAAATTGGTGTCCTCCTTTCTTGGCTGTGCTCGGTGACATAAAAACTGCCCCTCAAAATTGAATCCATCAATAAAAATTGAGGTGCTAGGTCTCTCTGCATTATGGACTGTCCAGTTCCAACGATCCCTTAGGTTAAATGTGCAGCCATTTCTCTGAAGGAGGCTGCTTCTGGTGCAGCCAATGGGCCAGAAGGATCATATTGAAAAGGTATCCCCAAAGCATTCCCAATGTCTTCATATGTGACCGTTAGATCGCAATCATCAATAAAGATAACCAGGGTAGGGACATCAGCATCTTTTTCAGTGACTTTTACCAGGTTTTGGTACCATAATTTCACCATTCGCGGATAAATTTTCTCTGGCAGAGGGGTAAGGATATTGCTTAGTGAGACATCTCTCATGTATCTTAAAGATAGCTGACAGTCCGGTTTGTTGACGAAAAAAGTTTCGTCCACAATAAGCTCAGGAATCAGCTTCTGAGCTTCAATGAATGGATTTGGCAGTACCAAATGCATAGGCAGAGGAGGAAGCTCAGGCTCAAGACTAGCAGCTGCAGGGATGGGTTCCTCATGTCTAACTTTCTTCCCTTTCTCAATCCTATCCGCTCTATCCATTGATAGTTTTCTTTTGGCTGAAGTTTTGGTTTTTCCTTTTGGGGTAGGTTTGCTAATTTTCTTAGCAGAAGATTTTGGGAACATGGCAGCCAGTGATTTTTTCGCTTTCCCCATTCTAAAGTTGTGTATAAAAATGCCCACAACAAAATGCTGACACACAATCAAACTTTACAAATGATAAACAGAGGAAATGCGCAGAAAAATACCGAAATCTAGGGTTTGGGTTGAACGTATTGCTTGCTTGCTGAAATCCACCACACCAGAAGCTAAAATCCCTCTTTTAAAGCTCAAATGATTGAACAAATGTGAAGAAAAACGTGGCTGAATTCTAAAATCACGCAAGGAAAGAAAGAAATGGGGTTTCTGTGGAACAGGACATTCTCAGAAAGCTTTCGAATATGAAACCCTTACTTCGAAAGGGTTTAAATATGCTCAAAGTTAATTTCGCAAAGTCATTTTTTAAGTTTTCGAAAAGTTCCAAAACAGACCTTTTTACAACTAAGAATGGCATCAGTACCATTCGAAAAGCTAATAGCTTTAGAAACAACTTTTCAAATAGAAAATGGCTTCAGAAACAACTAGTCGAAAAACAAATCCTTGCTTTCGAGCAGTTCGTTACAAATCCAGATTCTTTTCGAAAAGTAAATTGAACTTTGCGAAAAGGCAATTTTTACTTTGCGACTTAACTTTTCACATATTTAAACCTTGCGAAAAGAGAACAAACATGAATAAAAAAAACAGAGAAAAAGAAAACTAAGCAAAAACTATGGAATAAACATATATTGTATAGTTGTATACCATCAGATTTGGGGAGGCTCTTGATGATAGATGGGCAACACAGGCTCCTGGGTATTTTCAATGCATGGTTTGAGCCTCTGACCATTTACTTTCAAGATTCTTCCATTACTTAGATCTAAAATGTCAATAGATCGTAAAGAGAGCATGAATGACAGTATATGGCCCTTCCCATCTGGATCTCAGCTTTCCAGGAAAAAACATAAGTTTTGAGTTAAATAACCATACCTTAGAGCCAGCTGTGAACTCTTTTCTCAACAAATTTTTATCATGGAAGGCTTTGACTTTCTCTTTGTAAGATCTTGAATTTGTGTATGCATCCATTCTCAGCTCCTCCAACTCAAAGAAGTTGCAATTTCTGTGATTACCAATTAGTCGAGATCCATGTTCAATGTTTTAATAGCCCAAAAGGCTTTATATTCTAACTCCATCGGTAAATGGCATGCTTTGCCATAGACCAACTCAATGGGGACATGCCAATTGGGGTTTTATAGGTTGTCCTATATGCCTATAATCGTCATTCAAATAAAGGACCAATCCTTTCATCCTTCTTCACTCTTTTCCAAAGATATGTTTGATTTCTCTATTGGAAATCTCCACTTGTCCACTGGTTTGCGGATGATATGGAGTAGCTACTCTATGAGTCACAGAGTATTTTTTCAATAAAGTTTCAAAATATTTATTACAAAAATGGCTTCCCCCATCACTGATAATAGCTCTGGGAAAACCAAATTTGGAAAAAATGTGATCCTTTAAAAATTAAAGAACCACTCTGTGATCATTGGTTTTAGTGGCTGTGGCTTCAACCCATTTGGATACATAATCCACAGCTACTAAAATGAAATTACACCCATTGGAAGGAGGAAAGGGACCCATGAAGTCTATCCCCCAAACATCAAACAATTCAACTACCAAAATAGGCTGTAAAGGCATTGAGTTTCTCTTGGAAATGCTGCCCAATTTCTGACAGTTATGGCAAGACTTACAGTGCTGCAGAGCATCTTTGAAAAGTGTAAGCCAATAAAATCCACACTGCAAAACCTTTGCAGCAATTTTGTTTCTACAAAAATGACCTCCACAGGCCTGTTCATGACACATAGAAAGTATTCTATGAAATTCTTGGTCAGGGACACATCTTCTTATTATTTGGTCTGCACAACTCTTAAACAGATAAGGATCTTCCCAGATGAAATGTTTAACCTTTGAGAAGAAAAGATCTTTATCCATTTTATTCCAATGTTGAGGAATTTTTCCAGTAGCCAAAAAGTTGACTATGTTTGCAAACTAAGGGGTATGTATACTAATAGCAAAAAGTTGCTCATCAGGGAAAGATTCATTGATAGGCAGCCTATCAATCTCAGCAGTTAAAATTCTAGACAGGTGATCAACCACCACATTCTCCACACCCTTTTTATCTTTGATCTGTAAATCAAATTCCTGTAATAGGAGGATCCACCTGATTAATCTTGGTTTGGTGTCCTTCTTAGACAGAAGGTATTTCAAGGCAGAGTGGTCAGTGAACACCACTATTTATGAACCTAAGACATATGACCTGAATTTCTCTAAAGCAAAAACAATTGCCAGCAGCTCCTTCTCAGTTGTTGTGTAATTAAGCTGTGCATCAATCATTGATCTACTGGCATAAGCTATGACATGAGGCAGCTTATCCTTTCTTTGTCCAAGGACAGCTCCCAAAGCATAATCTGATGCATCACACATCAGTTCAAAAGGTAGTGAATAATCTGGAGACTGCAATATTGGAGCTGAAATCAAACAGTTTTTTAAGAATTCAAATGCCTTCATGCATTCATTATTGAAAACAAAAGGGACATCTTGGCATAATAAATGACAAAGAGGCTTGGTTATTTTACTGAAGTCCTTAATGAACCTTCAGAAATCCAAAGATGTCCCGTAAAAACTTCTGATTTGTTTAACAGTTTTGGGAGGTGGTAAATGCTCAATTAAATTAATTTTTGCTCTGTCCACCTCAATGCCCTTGTGGGAGACAACATGGCCAAGGACAATGCCTTGGGTGACCATGAAATGACTCTTCTCCCAGCTCAAAACTAGATTGGTTTCTTCACATCTCTGTAACACCAATTTGAGATGACGTAAACACTGGGAAAAACTGTCTCCGTAGATTGAAAAATCATCCATAAAAATCTCCATAAATTGGTCAATCATATCAGAAAAAATGGAGTACATGCATCTTTGAAAGGTAGTAGGAGCATTACAAATACCAAAAGGCATTCTCCTATAGGCAAAAGTGCCAAAAGGGCAAGTGAATGTGGTCTTTTCCTGATCTTGTGGGTACACAGGAATCTGGTTGTACCCAGAGTAACCATCAAGAAAACAGTAATAAGTTTTTCCTGCTAGCTTATCTAAATCTGATCAATGAATGGGAGAGGGAAATGGTCTTTTCTGGTCATTGAATTTAATTTTCTGTAATCAATACAGACCCTCCACCCAGTTGTTTGTCCGGTTGACATAAGCTCACCGTAATCTGAGGTTACAACATGATCCCAGATTTCTTAGGTACCACCTGTAGGTGCCACCCAAGTCGAATCTGAAATGGGGTAAATGACCTCATCCAAAGAACTTAACAACAACCTCTTTCATGACCACTTCTTGCATATGAGGTTCAACCTCCTTTGCATTTCCTAGAAGGCTTGCATCTTCTTCCAAATGGATTTTTGTGCATGCAAGCAATTTGGGTGATTCCTCCCAAATCGGCAATAGTCGACCAATTGCCCTTCTATGTTGTTTCAAAACAATCAACTCTTCCTCTTGCTCCTTTGTGAGGGAGCAAGAAATAATCGCAGGCAATGATTTATGATCTCCTAAAAACACATATTTCAAATTTTACAGCATTTTGTTTCATCTAAATCGGTGTGAGAAAAGAAGGTAACAAAAGGTACCTTAGATGTTTGTGGAAGGGGAAGAGTAGCGGTTTCCAAGAAGAGAAACTTCGATTGATTATGAGTTCCTTGCACAACATTTACTTCCTCAGACTTTGAGGTACAAACTGTTTCTTCCTCAGAATTTCCCCAAGCATCTTTAGTATCTGTGGTGAAATCTTCACACTGCAGAAACTGTTGTAAAGTCCCTTCTACCAGTTCATCCAATAGATCAACATGAAAACATTCTTCGGTGAATTGAGGTGTGTATGCATTATAAACATTTAATTTTACCTTCATGTTTCCAAAAGAGACTTCCATAATTCCAGACACTGCATTGAATGCAAGCATTTCTAGCAGAATGGTCTTCCCAAAATATGAGGATGGAAGTTTTGCTTTTGGTAGGTTCCATGTCCAAAACTAGAAAATCAAGAGGATAGAAAAATTTATCTACTCCCACCAATACATCTTCAATCATCCCAAGCTGGCTTTCTTTCGGATCATGCTGGTTGTAACACCACATGAGTGGGTTTTAATTCTCCCAAACCTAGTTTCTCATATAGAATATGGAAGTAGGTTGACACTAGCTAATAAAGCCTTTTCAATGGTATGTTCCCCAATAATGCAAGGGATTGTGGGGATTCGGGATCTTGAAGTTTAGGAGGTGTGGCAATAGACAACACTGATTAACTCTTTCCACGAAAGACCTTCTTGGATAAGCTGTATCCTAGATCGTCTTTTGTGAGTGCAAACATCTTTCAAAATTTTGCATATCTTTGGAATTTATTTGATTGCCTCAAGCAAAGGTAGATTTATCTTGACTTGCTTGAAAGTCTCCATCATTTCATCTATTTTTGTGTTCCCTTTATCAAAAGGGGATACAGATTTCATTGCATGAGGAAATGGTAAATGAGGAACTAGTCCTTCATCTACAACTTTAGAAGCATTATCAGAATCTTTTTGATTTTTTTGTTTTTCATTTGTTTGATTTTTACATCAAGACTCCATCGCTAACATTATGTCGCTCTCCGTATATCTTTATCATTTTCCTCATTTTTTTCTTCTTCAGTACCCACTTTGTTATTTATAATTCTTCCACTTCTCAAAGTTGTGACAGTTTTTACTTCTTCATGTGAAATAAAAGCTTCTCCAACCATGAACTGTCCTTTGGGATTGTTCAAAGGTTGGCTGGGTAACTTTCCTTCCTCTCTTTTGGCCAAAGTATTTGAAAGCTGACCCAAAGTTTCTTCAATCTTCTTATGCTCGACCGTGAAAGTTCATCGAAGTTAAAGATCCTAAATTCTGGAGTGAATTTAGGACTTGATCTTCAAAAGAAGGGGACCTGGAAGGGATTTGAACTGGAGCAGATTGCTGCATAGGTTGTTGTGGAATGGGTCAATAAAATTTGGCTTGGCATAAAATTTCCGATATAGGTCAGTTTTGAAAGGCATTTGGTTCTTTGGTTGCTGTTGCTGTTGTGATTGATAATTCCCCTGACTCCTCCTTAAATTGGGGTGCCCTCTCCATGGATATTCATTTGACTGCATCTATCCAAATGATTGGGCAGCATGAGCTTGTTCCACCACTAGATCTGGGGACTGTGGTGCAGCAGGACATTGGTCAATTGAATGAGTAGGGGATTGGCATATCAGACATGCCTCCTCTACTCTTGCAACCATTGGGTTTTTAAGTGAGTCCATCAATCTATCAAACTTTGTGGTTAAATTATCCATCTTTCTTTCCAACTCATTCACCTCATAAATCTTTCCTTTGGTGATTTGCTGATTGTTCAACCTAGCAGGATTTTCAATATCTCTTGACAGAGATTTCTGTTGAGTTGAGTTTTCACCAATTACTTCAAATAAGTTCCAAACCTCCTCAACTATTTTTTGCAAGTAAGTGCCTCCACAGGAGGGATCCACCATATTCTTGCCTTTTTGATAAATTCCTTGATAGAAGCTTTGAACCAGCTGCCATCTGAGAATTTAATGATGAGGACATTGCCTTAAAAGTTCCTTAAATCTTTCCCATGCTTCATGGAAAGTTTCAGTTGAGTTTTGTGAAAAGGAAATGACACTTTGTCTCAATTGGCTTGTTTTAGACATTGAGAAGTATTTGGCTAAAAATTGACACTGCAAATCATTCCAAGAAGTGATACTATTTGGTGCTAACATAGACAACCATGCTCTAGCTTTGTCCTTTAATGAAAAAGGAAAGAGTCTAAGCTTGGTTGCCTCTGGACCAAGTCCAGCTATGTTGAATGTGGTGCAAAGAGCCAAGAATTCATCCACATGTTTGTATGTATCTTCCTTACTCAACCCATGGAAGGAAGGAAGCATTTGGATAGTCGATGATTTGATCTCATAATTTCCTTCAACAGTAGGAAATTGAATGCAAAAGGGAGAATTATAAGCACTAGGTGCAAAGTAATCCCTCAAAAGTCAAGGTTCTTCACCCATAGTAACTGTTTCAGCAGAATTCTGTGTTGTTTGTCTGGTTCGTAATAGCCTTTCAACTTCTAAATTCAGAGGGACAATCTCAAGGCTGAGAGTCCTCCTACCAAACATACAACACAAAACAAAAAAAAAAATCAGATTATTCACAGCAAACCTTCAGAATTCCTTTTTAAGTAGTTTCCTTCCTTCAAAAATGGATATGAATAACTACACAGATATAAACAATAGAATAGTTTAGTAATGATATAAAAATAAAAATGAAAACTTAGGTCTACCTATTTTAAAACAAATTCCCCGGCAACGGCGCCAAAAACTTGTTGGATCCTCTAAGTGTGCATGATTTATTTGTGTTTTGAAAACAAATTTGCAATTGCTAAGTTATACTGATTCTGGAATATAAAAAAGGGTAAAGAAATATCAGCACAGATAGAAGTGAATTAGCCTGCAAGATCAGGGTCAATTGTAGCAAGTTTTAAATGTAAAGGAGTAAAAGATCGTCCACAGAGAATTTGTTTAAAATGTAAGATAAACCTCCAGATCTGAGCTACCAGATCTGGCCTCTTATCCTATCTATAAAGCACATAAGATGGGAGGTTAAATTTGTCACATTAACTAAATGATAAAAGTAAGAGTTAAACTAAATGATCCAGACCTGAGTTGAGGGAATTTTGAGGTAAACATATAAAAATGGAGAAATAATATCTAACTTTGATTTGGTCCTTGAAACACAATGAGAATGACTGCAGATCAAATGAGAAATGATCCAATCTTCATCTGGCTACAAGCACAGATGTAAGAGAAATAAATCTAACTCAAGGATTAGATTTAGGCTTATGGCTATGGTCTGTCCACTTTAATGGCCACAGACCATCCAATAGTCTTTAATCTAAACCCTTAATTTAGAACAAGAAACATCACTACAAATGCTGTGAGAGATTAGGTTACAAACACTAATTCCCACAGGATTAATGAATCAAGGGAAATTGCATGAAAAATAGTAAATCTAAAGGAGTCTAATGCAATAAGGAGATCAGAGGGAACCCTTAACATGAGTCCAATTGAGAATGTACGGTTTACAACAACCTTTTCAAATTCACCATTACAATTATAGAGCACAACTTAAACAGCTCTCAGATCTGTAGTCTTGAATACAACTCTCTTTTGAATTACAGAAGTATCTCACAGCTCTCAATTGCAAGTAAAAGTGAGGCTATTACAGGGATTTCAGACAAACTATCTGATTTGGAAATGGGGGAATAGGAATGAAACTGAAAATCTGGATGCCCAAATTGGGCAAATGGTTCATCCATTTATAGTTTTCCCCAGGTCTAGCTCAGATGCTTATCGACCAATCAGAAGTGCTCAGATCTGTATCAACCAATGGTAGTCGAGCACAAGGATCCAGATCTATTCTGGCCAATCAGAATTGCTTGATCCGTTCACCAATCAAAGCGACATAAGCATCAATTCTGTTATGCATTTTGAAAATCTGTTAGAGCTTCTAGAAGTTCTCGCCAAGTTATTTCATCTCTGGGTGCTCACATGGGGTGGAATATGCCTTCTCTTCATGCTTAGAATCTTCTGGAATGTCCCTAGGTTTTTAAATGCATTGGGACGCATGAAAAAGATTACTGAATTATCCTTGCAAAAGCTGGGAATCTCCAGAATACCATTTCGCATAGTTTAGGGGACTTTTCGCAAGGTACATTGACTCTTGAAGCTCTTTTCGCAACGTTCAGGTTCTGTTCGAAAGGAGTTCTCTTCTTTTCGAAAAGGTCAATCATCCTTTCGAAGAGTTCAAGTGCTCTTCGAAAACTAAGCCTGGAGCTTTTAGTTCTTTTCGCAGAGTTCAGGTTCTTTTCGAAAAGTTCAGATTCTTTTCGAAAAGCACTCTGTAGTGCATTTTTTTGTTCGAATTGCTCCACATTTGTTTTCTGGGTTGAGACCAGGTCTTTGTCTCTTCAGTTCAGGCCTTTTATCAGCTAGTGAGGTTCCTTCTCTTTCTTCCTTTGGATCGACATGGATTATCATCTTTTTGGCACTTTTAAGCTGCTTTCATGGTTAAGCATGTCTTTATTGTTAGTTGTAACACAAGCACATAAAACACTTATTTAGTTCTCTTAAGGGTCTATCAAGGCCTAGGTTAAAGGGAGGAGAAAGGTATTTTCTGGTTCTCAACAATCATCACCCCCGATATTTGAACTTAAGAAAATTTCCTTAAAAGTGAAAAATAAAATTGAACCAACAAAGGAGATTTAAATTAATTTTTACGGGGTAGATTTTTAAGGGCTGAGTTATTTAGGCACACATACAAACTCCCAGGTCTTAGTACGGCAACAACCCCTAGTGGTGATGATCCAGAAAAGTCCCAGCCCTAGTACCTGAGAAAAGTGCTTGCACTTGAGGTATATCGGGTGGGTAACCTTCTCGTTACCAAGCTTAAAACCCGGTAAAAAGAGAGCGATAATGAACCCAATTTGGCCTCTAAACCCTTAGAATCGGTGAGGAAAGAGATGTATCATTAGAACAATCAATCTCCGGATGCCCAACTTCTAGAAAAAACTAATTAGGAGACTCATTTCGAGCTGGAACTGTTGCTATCAAACAATCTGGAACCCAGTTTTTGCCTGGAGCCACTAATAGTTACGCCAAGCCAAAAATCCTCAAATTTACACTGACGCATCTATTAGTTGCTCCAGCATAAACAGGGGGACTTTTTGGTCTGGGGCACCTAATAGTTGCGCCAGCTTTAGGTACACAGCAACAACCTGAATTTGGTGACCTGCTTCACATCCCGGACTCCCCGATCAATGTGTTTAGTGCCTCTGTTTAGGCCCTGTAACTTTCAACACCCAATACACTATCGCCGGTCAAAAGAAGGTGACTTCTTTTTAATTCATTTTGGGGGATCGAGTTGTTTGCATCGGTTTCTGTGCCTTCAATAGATCAAGGAATTTTTCTTTGATTCTTTCGAAGCGCTTCAGAACCATTACCGCAGGAGCTATTTAGGGTATGAGAACCACCCAAGAAGGGAATTTAAAAGGCCCCAAAATCCTCATTTCTTTTCACTTATAAAAATTCAAAAAAAATTAATTAAAATTAAAAATTAAAAAATAGAGTCTTGATTGGTGCTGACACAACGGCATCATCGTACCCTTCATCATCCCGTAGGGGAAGAAGGAGGAAGCTTTACGGGCCCCACTCGAGGCACCCGTACCCAACTCGATACAGAGATATGTTGTGGGCCGTGGACCGGGCTTATGTCGATCCCGACTCATCCTCACCACATTCTCCAACTCATTCCCACACTGTAGAAGCCTTTACTTCCACCCGTTTTGCCCAATCAACCCTCACCATAACTGGCCCATTTGGGTGCCCCTATTTTCCCTTCCACCACTTCCCAAAATACCCAAAATCCCAATTTCCCATCATTTCCCTAAGCCATGCCTTCATCAATGGCCATCTCCAACCCACCTCACCTCCGTTCCACACCCGCTCAAAACCCATCCTCTACGATAACCAACATGCCCTATTTCTCATCTGCCCAACCCGATCCACCCACATCCATCTATACCATATCCAATCTTCCACACATCCCTCCATTTACTCAAGTCATGCCCATCTTTTCCAAAGCCATGGCCAATTTTCCTCCCTTATTCTCCACCTCCATGCTCCATACATCTCCCCATACATACCTAATCCATCCACCAATGCCCCACCTCATTTCTCCAATCCACCCTATATCCCACCCCTCACCCAGGCCATGCCCAATTTTACCGGGGCCATGCCCAAATTTTCCTCGTCACACACACCATCCATACCCTCCCAACCATCAAATAACCCATCTCCATCCGATCCCCCTTCCATGGCCATGATGGAGGAGATGTTCCAAACCTACAATAGGTGGAAGGTCACCCAAGACATCCCCTCTCATCCACACTACACACCCATGGACCCATCGCATACCCTATCAATCCTCCATGCCTCACTTCCCCATGACCCCCATCATCCATACCATTCAAACCCCCCCTACCCTCATGACCCAAGGCCCAATGGCCCCAAACCCCATAACCCACACCCACCAAGGGCCCATGGCCCAGACCCACCAAGGGCCCAATGGGCTAAACCCACCAAGGGCTCATGGCACAAACCCATCAATGGCCCATGGCCCAAACCTATCATGACTAAGGCGTTGTGGCCCAACCCTCCCAAGGCTTCTTGGATCAAACTCAAGCCCAACAAAACCGTGGAGACTTACACCCATACCCTTCACAATTCCTCCATAATTTCACCCATTCACAACTCGCATATCGAGCTCAAACCCATACCTTACATCAACCCCAATTCACCCATATCTCAACATCCTAAAGCCAATTTCAAGCCTTTCCCCAGGCTCAATGGCCTCATCAGGTCGCACTCTAAACTCTAACTTCCACTCATCCCATCATCCAACAAACTTTCCTCATCCCCAATGGACTCAACCAACCCCCACTCCTGCCATTCTCATCCAGTCCATGTAGTACCAGAGAGAGAATCCTGGCCTCACTGCACCCTACATAGATCAACAGTATGAAGAGGACGAGATAAGAAATAGTGGAGCCTATGCTGGGGCTTTGACCTGCCTTAACCCTCCTCCCATCATGTCTCATCCCCTGGTAGCCCAGAGTGAAGTCCAATCAACTGCCGAGAAAGTGGCTCCCATTTCCAAAGAATCAGAGCAGCTGAAAGAACAGTTGGATAAAATATAGAAGCAATTGTTGAAAATGGGTGGTGCTGAAATACATGCCACGGACTTCATAAATTTGTGTCTATTTGCTGAGGTCCCCTTACCTCCCAAATTTAAAATGCCAGCTTTTCACAAGTACAACTGCATCGACAATCCTGTTGCACACCTTAAGTTCTACTATGGGGACATGTACCAATATGGAGGGGACGAAAGACTACTAGTAAAAGTCTTTCAGAAGAGTTTAACGGGTCCGGCCTTAAGATGGTTCACATCTTTGGAACCATCTATGATGAAAATGTGGAAGGACTTAACGCATTTGTTCCAGGAACAATATGTCTATAACATAGACATCGAACCGCATAAGTTTGACTTATCCCGGTTAAAGCAGAACCCAAATGAGACTTTCAGCGATTATTTGGGGCATTGGAGAGCACTGGCAGCTTAGGTTAGGAACAAAATACTTGATGATGAACAAATCAAAATAATCTCCAAGAATACCCTGCTAGTAATCTCAAACTTTTTGGTGTACCAGCAGCAGTCTAGCTTCGTTGATCTGGTAAGGAACATTAATCAATGTGAGGACGCTATCAGGGAAGGCCGCCTGAATAAAAATGTACCAAGTGGAGCCAGTGGGGTTAGGAGGTTTTCAGAACTGAGAAACGATAAGAGAATCGGGGCTGACGTCCAGAACTTTGCCAATACCAGGCCCAATAATAACATAACCCCGTTCCAATTTTAAGTAGCACAGCCAATGCCAGTTAGAACTGAGTAGATGCAAAGAGCAAGGAATTGGCAAGGAATGCAGTTACTCTGGAGCAGAGGAGAGCTCACTACGACCAAGTGTTTACACCTCTGGGACAATATCTAAGTATACTTTTACCTTTACTAATAGAAAAGGGATTAGTTACTGTTCACCAACCGCAACATCCTCCTCACCCGATCCTAAAGAATTATGACCCTAATAGTCACTGTAATTTTCATCAGGGTCTGGGTCACCCTACTGATCATTGCTTCCCATTGAAGCACGTGATCCAAGATTTAATCGATGCCGAGAAAATAATTCCACCGGTGCCTTCTCAAGTAAACCAGCACGCAAACATCCATCAGGTGTCGTTGCCCCCACATCTTATCGGAGGAGCAGGTCCCAGACCTACCATCAAAATGGTAGAGGAATATGAGGAGGAATTTGAATTTGATCCATCTGATTACATCAATGATTGGGAGAGCTATGTGGCAGCATTGCCGAGAAATTATGAAGAAAGAAATATTGGGGTGATTGAACCCCTGAATTTATCAGACTATTTTCCCAGCCCAACACCATGAGCTGGCCCTTAAATCTTAGAGTTTATTTTCCATCACCCACTCCTGTCAATTATGTATATATAAATGCATACCAACCATACACCACCACCCCAGTCAATTACCCGATAGCCCATCATACCCCCAATCGCCCGCTATCACCTATCAGCTACCAATGGCCTAATCTTATCCCTTTTACCCTAGTGCCACCACCCTCAAGCTTCACCACTCCGATTTGGCCTAATTTTTTCACCCAACCAGCTATCACCGAGGTAAATCAAATGTTGCCCACACCTCCTAAGCCTGCAGTACAAGTGCCTCAGATGCCGGCAGCTATACTATTTCAGATTTTGGGACCAACCTATGATCCTCATTAGGTCCCACTAAGTTATGAACAAACAGATATCAACACTGGCACCAATAGAGAAGGGGCAGTAGACTTTGTTACCCAATCCGAGAAGATATCGAAACAGCCAGAAGCATCACCAGTAGCACAAGCCCAACCAGAGGGAAAGAAAGATAGCTTCGTGAATCCTTTTGAGAAAATGAGTTGATAACATATACTGGAGACTTAGCTGAGAAGAATGCCTGCCCATATTATTGTATGGGATCTGTTAATGACCTCCCCACTCTAGTTTCAAGCTTTAATGGGGGCGTTAAAGAATGCGCATGTATCGCTTCAGGTTAGCCCGGATGAAGTCGATCAAATAATTGGTCAAGTGATGGCTCTGAATGCTATTTCATTTTCAGATCCTGCTAGTTTTGATTGACAATGGGTCTGCATTAAATATATGCCCGCTAAGAACCGCCACAAAGATTGGGGTAGATCCTTGCATGCTGAGACCCACGAGAACTAGCGCCAGAGGTTTCGATAACACACGAAGAGAGATAATGGGATAAGTTGATCTTGAGCTATTAATTGGGCCAATGACCTTCTCCATATTGTTTCAAGTGATGGACATCAAATCCTCATTTAATCTGCTATTAGGGCGCCCGTGGCTACACGAACTTGGACCGATCCCCTCCACATTAAACCAGAAACTCAAATTCGTGTCTGGGTATAAGATCATCACAATCATCGATGAGGGGCATAGTGAGAAAGAGAAGGCCACCAACAGCATCAAAAATTTCAAAGTGCTGGATATACAGCACACCGCTGAGGAAGTTGACCTCCACAGTTTTGAATACAAGGTGTCGACGATATTCCCGAAGCCCATTGAGGGCATCATTCCAAGAACCAGAGGTGGAATGATTGCAGCAGTGGCCATGCTCCAAAAGTGGAGCTATCAAAAAGGAAGGGGACTTAGGCCCAAATTGCAAGGTAGAAAGGACCCTGTCACAGCTAAGGGTGGTCAGAATGTTAGGTTTGGGTTAGGTTATAAGCCAACAGAAGAAGAAGTACGGGAGGCTAAGAGAAAGCCCGTTCGACAGCTATAAAAGCCAGGGGATCCACATACAGGAGAAACCCTGTCCCAGGCCTCATATCAGAAATTTATTTGTGAGCATCAGGGTTGTGAAAATTGATCAGAATGGGATAACCCGATCAACCCCACACAAGCCTACAGCACCAGTTCACCCAACCAATCCCCACATCACCCTTCCCAGCCTCGAGATAGACTTGGCATTATCCCTCTTTGAGGAATGATAGTCTGTACCTGAACAAACTCCCCCTGTGGTGAATCACCATAAAACTATGTTAATGTTTGAGGACATCATCTCAGACGAAATGGGGATCAATATGATGGAGGCTGACTTCGAAGAGCCATATTAGTCAACATCCTCTATCCAAACAGGTAAAGGAGTGCACTCTCAGGTACACAACTAGCCATCTTTATGCCAAGCCCTAGAAGCCGAGAGTGGCCTAACATTTGGCACCTATTTCTCTAAAAAAATAACCTATAAAAAGTGAGATAAGCCCTTGGTAGACAATACCTTGTATATACACAGACTCGTGCTGCCAACCGTCCATCTCCGAAGAAAATGAAAATCCCAAAAACATTGCAAAAATATAAAGTCCAAAAATATTATCATTTAAAATTTCAAATAAAATCTGACAAAAAGATGCCTTAATCGAAATACCCATCCCACATAAAATCAACCCTTTTCCTATAGAAATACAAGAAGCGGTAGGTGTTACGAGTCTAGATGAGGATATCCCATTGGAGGAGCTCCCTAATGAGCTCCTTGACCAGTTTACTGAATTTGAGCATGGCCCTACCCCCATTGTCGAAGAAACCAAGGACGTTAATCTGAAGATAGAGGAGATTCCTCGAATTACCAAGATCGGAGCGTCACTATCTCTCGAAGAAAGAAAAAGCATCGACTTCTTTCGATCATACCAAGATGTTTTTGCTTGGTCGTACGAGGACATGCCTGGTCTAGACACTAATTTGGTCAAGTATGAGTTGCCTCTCTACCCTGATATGAAGCCAGTTAAGCAGAAGATGAGACATTTCCGACTAGAGTGGATGCTGAAAGTCAAAGATGAGGTCATCAAGCAGTATGACGCGGGGTTTCTCATGGTATCCAAATACCTGCAGTGGCTAGCCAATATTTTGATTGTGCCAAAGAAGGATGAAAAAGTCCGCATGTGCATTGATTTTAGAAATTTGAACAAGTGAGACCGAAGGACGACTTCCCCTTACCGCACATCAACATCTTGGTCGATAACACTGTTACGCACGGGATGCTTTCTTTCATTGATGGATTCTCAGGATACAATCATATTAAGATGGCAGAGGCAGATCAAGAGAAAACTGTGTTCATCACTCCTTGGGGAGCCTTTTGCTACAGAGTCATCCCGTTTGGGTTGAAGAATGCCGGTGCAATGTACCAGAGAGCTATGACTGTACTGTTTCATGACAGGATACACTGAGAAATTGAAGTGTATGTTGATGATGTGATAGCCAAGTCATCAAAGCAAAGCGATCACTTAGTAAACCTTCAGAAGCTGTTTGAAAGACTGAGAAAGTATAGGTTACATCTGAATCAATAGAAGTGCACATTTGGCGCTATGTTCAAAAAACTATTGGGATTCATTATCAGCAGAAGAGGGATCGAGGTCGACCCAATCAAAGTCAAAGCTATCACTGAAATGCTGCCACCATCTACTAAGGAAGAAGTTAGAGGGTTCTTGGGCATAATATAATATATCAATTGGTTCATTGCACAGCTAACACCAATCTGCATGCCGATCTTCAAGCTACTAAGGAAGATTGGTCCCGTTGAATGGAACGATGATTGTTAGGTGTTAAGACCTGAAAAGTACCACTTTTCACCCCTAAACTTAGCCTTTGATTAGACCCTTAGCCATCTAATAAATGCTTGTTAAGTATTTTCTGTAGGTAATAAACAGCAGGGTAGAGGCCATGAATCCTGCGAAGGAGCCTGTTTTTGCACCAGAAGTCTCTCAGAAGAATGAACCATGAATCCAGACCATAGAAGAGCCTCGCGCAGCTGACAAAGCTCCAAAGGATTCAGAAAAATACACTTTGCGCAGTCCTCGCAAAGTCCCAAGACTTCACAAACAAGTTCTCACGCAGTAGAGTAACAGAAGAACTTCAGAAGCCTTGAGTCGCATAGCTCTCGTGAAGTTTAGAAGTTAAAGGTTGCACAGCTCTCGCACAGTTCAAGATGACCCCTCTCACCCTCACGCGATTCACTCAAAACAGTTGAGGAGAGAGAGCTTCAGAATCTTGCCTCGTGCAGCTGTCGCGCAGTCGCCACGGGATGCAAATATCAAGAGAACCTATCGCGCAATTCAAAAAAGGCTCAATGCCTCGCGAGGATCCTCGCAAAGATTCATGAAGAAGTGAACTTCTCGCGTAGTTCTCGCGCTGTTCAGAAAGAAAGCAGCCTCGCGAAAGCCAGAATTAGCCTCGCGAAGTGAAGAGGAAAGCTCGCGCAGTTCCCGTGCTATTCACAAATTATCAATCCAACTGTGCGAAGCCCAACCCAGCGAGAGCTTAACTGTCTACCTCGCGACTGCTCAAAGCATCAAGAAGCTGCAACCATGCGACGCCTAAAGCTTTAATGTCATACTCAACCACGCGAAGACTAGAGCTACCACGTGACAAGTCTGGGAATCGACTGCAACCTGGCGAAGCTCTGAACTCCAACTTCCAACATTCTGCAGAGGACTTTCTGGGGATTTCCAAGGATTAGGGCATGCACTTCCACGCTTAAATCTCCATGCACGTGCCTCGAGGCATCCAAGGATCATTAACGTGCCATGTGGCATCGCTAAAATTAGGGTTTCCTAACCCTAATGCACCACCACAGCCACTGCTATATAAACCAAAGCCTGGTTTAGGTTTTAGATCGATCTTTCTTTTAGGAATTCTTTAGACTTTTTGATCTGAGATCGTTTTCTTTTTTGTTTCTCTGTAGCTGTAAGTAGTTTTCTTTTTTTCTTTTTCTTCTCTCCATGGCTCAGCACTTGCTGGCCATGCCTTTGTATGCCTATTGAGATTAGATTAATGCAGTTTGTGTAATAGGATTTGTACTCTTATGGGATTTGTATATTTGTGAGTTGTTCTGTGCAAGGCTGCTGCCTTGTGATCCGCCATTACTTTGGCTGAGTTTCAAAGCAATGAAGGACTGATTCTAAGGATCCACTTACATCCAAGAAACCTGTGTGTTTGGGCTATCATGGTCCTTTACAGCCTTAGCCCCACCACAGGACCCACTAGATCTGAAATCCCCATGGAAGCCTGAGCTGGTAGCCTTGTGACCATGGTGGTAGCAGCAATTAACTTATTTTGTCTTGGGCTCCGTGAGGAGGATAGCCTCTGGGATAGTCTGTGACCATTTAAGTGGGACGGCTAGCCTTAGGGTGAATCAATCCGATCCAAGATGGATCCTTCTTCCCGAGTATGTTAAGCTTTGGTAGGAGATTGTCTTGCTCCCCATATATTTGTATAGACCCACCATCGGATGTTAGATCGATCTGGTTATGGAGATTGTAGGCTTGTGTTGGACCATTCATTACTCAAGCAATGGACAGCTAGATCTAAGGTGGTACTCAATTTCTTGCTGGTTCTATGTGCCTGGGCTATCATGGTCCTATACAGCCTTAGCCCCACACATAGGGCTTTAGAGGTTGAGGTTCCCTATGGATTCCCTGAGCTTGTAGCTTGGATGAAGTATGCCTATAATGATTAATGTGTTTTGACCCATCTCTGGACTGTGGCTCCCCTATGGGATAGTCTGTGACCATTTAAGTGGACAGGTTATAACCTTCGGGGATTGGATCATGGCACAGGGATGAGTTGAATTCTTCCTCCTCTTTGGTGATAATATAGCCATTGGACAGGATTTCCATAACATCATATCTGAATCTAAGTTACAAAAACTCTTCTGATCTAGACTCAATAAACTACTTCTCACCCTTTTATATTTATTTTCCACAATCCATCATCTTCTCAACCCTTTCTGTAGTTAACTCATTAGGCTATCTTAGAATACTTTGAATAAGTGACCTTAAACTCTCCTCCTTTTATGACTGCCAGATCTGTAGTCAGATCTGGAGGGACTACTAAAGATGGCTCCTTTGGAGCTGTAGATCACCTTTCCCTGTGGGACAAACTCTTACTTATCAAAACTTGCTACATATGGACCCTGTATTTTGCAGGTCTAGGATTTCTCAGTTGTGCTGATTCCATCTCCTGTCTTACTCTTTCTTTGATTTTTAAATTACTTTTACCACCAACAAATAAAACAGGCACACTGAGAATCGCAACAAGTTTTTGGCGCCGTTGCCGGGGACAGATGATCTATTAATAGACCCTTAGTTTTTATATTTTTAGTATTCTCTATAGCTGTGAATAATTGATACTGCTGATGTAATTTTAAATCTTTCTTGCAGATTTGGACAGCAGCAGAGGACAGTGGACTGCATTTGGAGAGTAGCTACCTCTGTTTGCAATTCTCTAACCTTTAAAACTCAGTCTAGTTTCTTTGAATACTCCATAGCAGTATTTAGGATAGGTGTAAATTTATGTTTGCATAAATAGCTGTAAATTTGTTAGATAAATTCTTTGAATCAAGTGCAATGTGCATGCAAGGAGTTGTCCCTGCTAGTGGTGTGTGTGTATGCTAGGTAGGAGATCTCTTAGTCCTACTTTAGAGCCTTTCAACCCTGAGCTAGAAAGGGGTAGAAGACTTAGAAGGAACAGGCACACCACAGTAGAGCCCCCAACTAAATCTGAGACAGTATTCATGGGTGAAGAACAACCCAAAACTCTCAAGGAGTTGAATGCTCCGGATGACTGTAACTCTCCATTTAGCATTCAATTCCCTGATGTTCAAGGGAATTATGAAATTAAAACTTCAATCATCCAGATGCTGCCCTCTTTCCATGGGCTCAACAAGGAGGACCCTTATAAGCATATTGACCAATTTTTGGCCTTGTGCACCACCTTCAATATTGCTGGTTTGGGACCTGAGGCTACTAGGCTCAGGCTCTTTCCCGTCTCTCTAAAGGATAGGACTAGTACCTGGTTGACCACTCTTCCCAACAATGGCATCACTAAATGGAAAGACCTGCAGACCAAGTTCCTGACAAAGTTCTTTCCTGAGACCAAAACTAGCTAGTTGAGAAAGGAGATTCTTGCTTTTACCCAATCCCCAACTGAGGACTTTAATAAAGCCTGGGATAGGTTTAAAGAAATGCTTAAACAATGCCCCCACCACAAGATCCCAGACTGGCAGCTTGTACAAAGCTTCTACAATGGGATTGATGAGAAAAATAGAGATATGGTTGATGCCTCTTGTGGTGGAACCTACATGCACAAGACTGCGGATGAGGCATGGGAATTGTTTGAAGTAATCAATGAAAATGCTTTTCAAAAGCTATCCCTGGTAAGAACTAGTCAGGAGTCTGAGTCAAAAGTGGGACCTGCTGCATTGACGAGAGGAAACATTTATGAGGTGTCTGGGAACAATGACCTGCAGTTGCAGATGGCAAACCTCTCTATGAAGTTTGACAAATTATTGACTGTGATGCAACCCAGAAGGGCTGCTCATGTGGCGGAGGCATGTCTGATATGCCAGTTCCCACAGCACGCAGTGGAGGAATGTCCATCTGCAGGGCAACATCCTGAATTGGTATTAGAACATGTTGCTGCTGTGCAATCTTTTGTCCAGCAACAATCTGGTGGCTACAACAGACAGCCATATGGATACCGGCACCAAAATGCTGGTTACCAATAGAGAGACCACCCAAATCTGAGGTGGAGGCAAGACAACTATATGCAGTCCCAGCAGATGTTGGCCTTACCCCAAAGGCTACAGCAGCAGTTCAATCAGGCATATGCCCCTAGATCTAATTTCCAACACCAGCAGCAGCCCCACCAGCAACAAAATCAATTGGTCTTACCCCCATCTCAACCCAGAAATACTTCTTTCGAGGACCAGGTCTTGACCTCCTTTGTAAAACACAGGTCTGTGGCTCGAGCGGAATTCTCATGGTCAGAGCATAAAGAAGATGGAAGAGCAGATTGGCCAGCTAGCAAATGCCTTAGCTAGGAGAGATGAGGAGAGGTTGGCCTGCCAGCCGGTTGCTAACCCCAAGGGTCAGTTTTTAATTAAAGAAGCTTCCTCAAGTTTGGAGGAAACTAATGTTGTCACTACCCTAAGGTCCGGGCAGTCGATAGACAACTGTGGGGTAATGCATCACAGAGGTCATTTCCACTAATTATTCGAATGAGTTCGATGAGGATGTTGTTGGAACACAGAGCGAAGACTTGCCTGTCACCCTGCAGCAGGAGAAAAATAAAGAGGCTATAGTTGAGCCTCAGCAGGAAGAAAAAAATAGAAGTTTAGTCATGGGCTAGTAGCTGAGGAACCAGCAGTACCTCAGCTGCCATTCCCTCAAGCTTTAGGTGTTCTTGTCCCTTTTGAGAAAGGGAATGCCCAAATGGAGGAAATGATGGAGACCTTCAGGCAGGTGAAAATCAATTTGCCCCTGCTTGAGGCAATTAAACAGGTCCCAGCCTATGCAAAGTTCCTGAAAGACCTCTGTACCCAAAAAAGAAAAGCTCGAGGCCATGTGTCCAAAAGAGTCTTTGCAACTGATACAGTGAATTCTGTATTTTACATATCAATGCTTGAGAAGTTGCAAGATCCAGGGATTCCCACTATTCACTGCATCATTGGAGACCATACAATCAGGAAGGCCCTTTTAGACCTTGGAGCCAGTGTTAACCTGCTACCATACAGTGTATATCTGCAACTAGGTTTGGGGGAGCTGAAACCTACCCCCATTGTGCTAATGATGGCGGATAGATCTGAGAGGAGGCCTATGGGAATGATTGAGGATGTCTTGGTAGGGGTAGATAAATTCTTTTACCCTGCTGACTTCCTAGTTTTGGACATGGGCTGCAGCAAAAGTACTAATCCCATACCTGTTATCTTGGGCAGGCCATTCTTGGCCACTGCCAATGCATGCATTCAGTGCAGGTCTGGAGTCATGGAGGTAACTTTTGGGCATATGAAAGTTGAGCTGGATGTGTACAATAGTGCAAAGTACCCTCACGAGGATAATGAGGAGTGCTTTGCAGTGGATGTACTAGAAGAAATTGTGGATGAAGAATTGCCCACTCTGCTGGAGTGGAGCAACACTGTCAGGAATTTAGTTAAAGTCTGGGATATGGTGGAGGAAGAGAGCCCAGCTGTGATAACAAAAGACATGACCACATTGAAGTCTTCTGTGGGCTCAATGCAGCATTCCATTTGGAAACCTACATTGCTGCCTCTTCCTCCAACCACCAATGCACCAATTTTGTCATCCACCCAACAAGCCCCTGATCTGGAACTCAAGAAGCTTCCAGAAACATTAAAATATACCTTCCTTGAGAAAGGTGATAAGCTTCCTATGATTATCTCTTCCTCTCTTACCAATGAGCAGGAAGAGGAATTACTAACAGTTTTGAGGAAGCACAAGAAGGCAATTGGTTAGACCATTGCCGATCTGGGAGGAATAGATGCATCAATTTGCATGCACAGGATTCATCTTGAGGAGGGAGCACTACCCTCCAGGGAAATGCAGAGGAAGTTAAATCCTCACATGCAGGAAGTGGTCCTCAAGGAGATCATTAAATTGCTAGATGTAGGGTGATTTACCCCATCTTTGATTCTAACTGGGTGGCACCTATCCAAGTGGTGCCCAAGAAATCTGGCATAACAGTTATTAAAACCGAATCTGGAGAGTTGAGACCAGCCAGGGAAACCACTGGCTGGAGAGTGTGCATTGATTATAGAAAGCTCAACTCTAAGACCAGAAAGGACCATTTCCCTCTCCTTTTCATTGATCAAATTTGGACAAATTGGCTGGAAAAGCTTTTTACTGTTTTCTTGATGGGTACTCAGGGTACAACTAGATCCCTGTGCATCCTCAAGACCAAAAGAAAACCACCTTTACCTGTCCTTTTGGCACCTTTGCTTACAGAAGGATGCCTTTTGGGCTGTGTAATGCGCCAGCCACTTTTCAAAGGTGTATGTATGCCATATTCTCTTATATGATTGACAAGTTTTTGGAGATTTTTATGAATGATTTTTCTATCTATGGGGACAGTTTTGGCCAATGTCTACAACACCTCAGTCTACTTCTGCAAAGATGTGAGGAGACCAATCTGGTCTTAAGCTGGGAAAAGAGCCACTTCATGGTAACACAAGGCATTGTGTTAGGCCATGTAGTCTCTAAAGAAGGGCTTGAGGTAGACAAGGCCAAAGTTGACCTCATTGCCAATCTGCCCCCTCTAAAAACAATCAAACAAATCAGATCTTTCCTTGGGCATGCAGGATTCTACAGAAGGTTCATTAAGGACTTCAGCAAAATTGCCAAGCCATTGTGCCACCTGCTCTACCAGGATGTGCCTTTCTACTTCTCGGCTGAATGTCTAAAGGTTTTTGAGACTTTGAAAGTCTGCCTTACCTCTGTCCCTGTACTCCAGACACCAGACTATACCCTACCCTTTGAATTAATGTGTGATGCATCAGATTTGGCAATAGGTGCTGTCTTGGGCCAAAGAAAGGATAAGCTGCCTGTGGTCATTGCTTATGTCAGCAAGTCACTTGCTGAAGCTCAGCTGAATTACACCACAACTGAGAAAGAGCTTCTGGCAGTGGTGTATGCTGTCGACAAGTTTAGATCCTACCTACTGGGATCTAAAACTATAATCTTCACTGACCACTCAGCATTGAAGTATCTATTGTCCAAAAAAGATGCTAAGCCTAGGCTGATTAGATGGATACTCCTGCTGTAGGAGTTTGACATCAAAATTAAGGAAAAAAAGGGTGTGGAGAATGTGGTGGCTGACCACTTGTCCAGAATTGTGTTGAAGAAATGTCTTGATGGTCCTCCAAATGATGCCTTCCCAGATGAGCAATTATTTACCATCCAATCCTTGGTCCCCTGGTTTGCACACATTGTGAACTATCTTGTTATAGGAAAGATTCCTGCCCACTAGACCAAAATGGATAAAGACCTATTTTTCTCACAGGTCAAATATTTTTTCTGGGAGGAACCTTGCCTATACAAGTACTGTGCAGACCAAATCATCCGAAGATGTGTTCCCGAAAGTGATGTCCCCAGTATTCTGGCCATGTGCCATGAAAATGCCTGTGGAGGCCACTTTAGTGGAAGAAAAACAGCTGACAAGGTCTTGCAGTGTGGGTTTTATTGGCCTTCTTTATTCAAAGATGCATATACACACTGTAAGGCATGTGAGAGATGTCAAAAATTAGGGGGCTGTCCAAAAGAAATTCCATGCCTTTACAGCCCATCCTTGTCGTAGAATTGTTTTGGGGCATAGACTTCATGGGCCCTTTTCCCCCTTCTAATGGTTACCATTTCATCTTTGTGGCAGTAGACTATGTTTCCAAATGGGTAGAAGCCATTGCCACAAGAACCAATGATAACCAGGTGGTCCTCAAATTTGTAAAGCAGAACATTTTTTCAAGATTTGGAACCCCTAGAGCTATTATCAGTGATGGAGGTAGCCATTTCTGCAACAGGAATTTCGAGAGCTTGCTCAAGAAATATTTTGTGACCCATAGGATTGCTACTCCCTACCACCCACAGACAAGTGGGCAAGTTGAAATTTCCAATAGGGAGATCAAGCACATCCTTGAGAAAATAGTGAGGACTAATAGGAGAGATTGGGCCGATATGCTCAATGATGCACTGTGGGCTTATCGGACTGCCTATAAGACCCCCATTGGAATGTCCCCATTCAGACTGGTCTATGGCAAATCTTGCCATCTCCCAGTAGAATTAAAACACAAGGCCTATTGGGCCATTAAAAACTTAAATATGAACCTAACTTCTGCTGGTCATCACAGGCCCCTGCAGCTGTCTGAATTGGACGAACTGAGGATGGATGCTTACGCCAATGCCAAGATCTACAAGGAACGATCTAAAGCTTTCTTTGATAAGGGCTTACTGAGAAAGAGCTTCATCCCTGGTGGCAAGGTTTGGTTATTTAACTCCAGACTAAAATTCTTTCCTGGCAAACTAAAATCCCGATGGGAAGGTCCCTATATTGTTATAAATGTTTTCCCATCTGGTGCTGTGGAAGTCAATGATCCCAAATCTGGGCGGACCTTGAAAGTGAATGGTCAGAGGCTTAATCCTTGTCTCGAAAAACCAGTCGATCCTATGAACACTATTCACTTTCAAGGGACCCCTTCATCTACATGACCCATAGTTGTGTCCATGTTGTACTATACTGCTTTAGTTTCTTCAATAGTTTTTAGAAAACTATAGTGTCTCGATGAATGGGATAGAGTTTCGGTAGGGTTGGTATGATTACCTCTTCTTCTGCGAATTGCTGATTTTTGAATTAAATGTTGAATTGCATGAATTGCTCCCTGTTTGGTACTATGCCTCGCGCATTCCAATTTGAGATTTGGGAAACTCTCGCGCACTACAAACTACAACATTCATCATCGCGAGATTTTGTTCCTATCTCGCGACCCCCCTTGCCCAGCTGCGCGAGTCAAATGCATTTGTCATTTCCCACGCTGATTGCTGGGACTTGTCACTTCCCAACTCACTCTCAATTAATTGTGGTGACTTGGATGTTATTCCACCATTTCATCTTCCACCATCCTTGTCTTTAAATACACAGGGAGCCCCTATCATATTCATCTCATCCTTTCTCCTCTCACCCTAGCGGTCCTTCCCTAGTCCTAACAATGGCAGATGACAAGCCTAATGCGTTGCCTAACAAGTTTTACCCGATGTGGTTGGAACCGCCCCCACCTAAAGAGCCGGACCCCCTCCAACCCCTTTGGGATGAATACGAGGAGGTTCAGAAAATCCTGGCTAAGGAGGGGGAGGAAAAGCTCCAGCCACAGAAGAAAAAGCAAAAGATAGAACCATCCCCTGCTCCCTCCACTCAACCCCTTCCACCACCTTCTCACCCCCCCCATCCTTGATCCCTCTCTCCTCCCTTGTTTCTTTTTGTAATTTTCTTTTTAGTCTTAATGAAAATTTCTTGTTCTGATTATTCTGTACAGTTCTCTGTTCTTGGTTGTTTTCTTTCTTGCTGTTTCCTTTTATTATGCCCTTAATAAATCTGCTGCATAGCCACCTTTGAACCAGTGAGGACACTGCTCCTCATAGGTTTGGGGGTGTGGCAGGCAGATCCTGCCAATGGAATAGTTAACCTAAGTGTAGCATAATCACATGAGTAATATGGAAATGGAATCATGTTCACTGGAGAATCAGAAGAATAATGAAATTTAAAATTTTTCCAGACTTTAGACAGTATAAACTTTTAAAATTTCACATCTCCATGATGAGATCACCAAGGACACTCACTTATATCAGCACTTAGTGAATCATTAGAGAGAGAAAAAGGTAAGGACATACTTAAGAATTCAAAGGAAAACCATAACCAGTGAGATTTGGGCCCATACAAAAAATTTTCTTTGAGGAGTGACTATGGCAATTTTTTCTAGCTCTAAGGACTGGCTGAGTCACTGTGCTCACTAGAAGTTAGGCAACTCCAAGTTGAAACAACTGACAACACTCATGAGGCTTAGGAAAGGATCAAGGCCTTCTCTTGGACAGTTTGAGCCTAAACAGACAAATCCTAAAGCAACTGCCCTTGTCCATACCCCCTTTGAGCTTTAAATCCAAATTTCTTCAAAAGTACACCTGAGTACTTGCACCTGAACCTATGTATCTGATTTAACCTTACCCTCACTCTGAGAATTCAGAAGGAAAAGGAACAAGAGTTGAAGATGGACTAGCTATGGTCAACATTAGGTGAAGAAAGAAGAAGTACCTCAAAGTCTTGCAGTATGGTAATTGAGAAAATGGTGGCACTTCAGAAAAACAAAAATAAAATAAAAAGAAGAAAAATGAATCAAAAAGAAACAAAAACAATAATGAAGAGGAGTAAGAGAGGAGTCAAGAGAGAACTTTCATTGGAAAAATCGAAATCAAGAAGAGAAACTGATCACTTCAAATCTGAAAACCTCAAAGAAGATGAAAGGAGCTGAATCAAAGAAGGTGAAGTCGTGAATCACCTCCTTCACCTACTGATTTCTCAAAATTTGAAGCCCTTTTTAACCTTCCATTCTTTTTAACCCCACTCCATAAGCCACATTACAGCCCAGTTAAAGCCCTTGTGATCCAAAGTTGAGTGAGTTGTCATGTGGAGACAGAGAGTTGTTCAATTTATGGTGAGGATCTGTCAATGATGCCAGAACTTCAGAGCTATGCCTATGCTCATGCTTACAGACTCATTTGGGGGATGTAACTGCTCTTGAGCTTGAGATAAAATGAAACCCTCAACAGTTCTTTATGAGAGTATGCCCTGAAGAGTTTTAGGTATGATATTTAATGCATTAAGCATGACCTATAACCAAATTTTTGATCCAGTGATGAGCTCAGTGCTGACACACATGTGAATTGTTCTTTAGTATAAGCTGATTGGAAATGCTGTGCTTTCATGAGAAGCTTATACTGTTTAAATTTCTGCGCAGCCAATGTGTTTGAATTTCTTTTATTTTTAATGGTTCAAAGGTGAACTAACTCTGTTCCTTGACTGCTCATCTGATAAATTGCACTTTTGTTAACTGCTTCATTGAGAAGTTTGTGGGTGTCTTTACCGAAAACCCTCAAGGGACTTCACTCCTCCACTAGGGATCACCTAGGGGTTTAAAAGGCTTGGTACATATGCTAAATGTATCCGTGCTCCCTACGAAAGTGGCATTTAAATTCTATAGTTGATTTAGTATAGCTTTGCAATGGACTAGCAAAGATTAGGTTTGGGGGTGTGTTAAGACTTGAAAAGTACCAATTTTCACCCCTTAACTTAGCCTTTGATTAGACCCTTAGCCATCTAATAAATGCTTGTTAAGTATTTTCTGTAGGTAATAAACAGCAGGGCAATAAGGTCATGAATCCTGCTAAGGAGCCTATTTTAGCACCAGAAGTCTCTCAAAAGAATGAACCATGAATCCAGACCATAGAATAGGCTTGCGCAGCTGACAAAGCTCCAGAGGATTCAGAAAAATACACTTCGCACAGTCCTCGCGAAGTCCCAAGACTTCACAAACAAGTTCTCGCGCAGTAGAGTGACAGAAGAACTTCAAAAGCCTTGAGTCGCGCAGCTCTCACGAAGTTTAGAAGTTAAAGGTCGTGCAGCTCCCGTGCAGTTCAAGATGACCCCTCTCACCCTCGTGTGGTTCACTCAGAATAGCTGAGGAGAGAGAGCTTCAGAATCCTACACGCGCAGCTATCGTGTAGTCGTCGCGGGATGCAAATATCAAGAGAACTTGTCGCACAGTTTAGAAAAGCCTCAACGCCTCGCGAGGATCCTCGCAAAGATCCATGAAGAAGTGAACTTCTCACGCAGTTCTCGCACTGTTCAGAAAGAAAGCAGCCTAGCGAAAGCCAGAATTAGCCTCGCGAAGTGAAGAGGAAAGCTCGCGCAGTTCCTGCACTCTTCACAAATTATCAATCCAACTGTGCGAAGCCCAACCCAGTGAGAGCTTAACTGTCTACCTCGCGACTGCTCAAAGCATCAAGAAGCTGCAACCACGCGACGTCTGATGCTTTAATGTTAAACTCAACCACGCGAAGACTAGAGCTACCATGCGACAAGTCTGGGAATCGACTGCAACCTGGCGAAGCTCCAAACTCTAACTTCCAACATTCTACGGAGGACATTCTGGGGATTCCCAAGGATTAGGGCATGCACTTCTATGCTCAAATCTCCGTACATGTTCCCTGAGGCATCTAAGGATCCTTAGCGTGCCACGTGGCATCACTAAAATTAGGGTTTCCTAACCCTAATGCGTCGCCACAGCCACTGCTATATAAACCTAAGCCTAGTTTAGGTTTTGGATCGATCTTTCTTTTGAGAATTCTTTAGACTTTTTAATCTGAGATCATTTTCTTTTCTGTTTCTCTGTAGCTGTAAGTAGTTTTCTTTTTTTCTTTTTCTTCTCTCCATGGCTCAGCACTTGCTGGCCATGCCTTTGTATGTCTATTGAGATTACATTAATGGAGTTTGTGTAATAGGATTTGTACTCTTATGAGATTTGTGTATTTGTGAGTTGTTCAGTGCAAGGCTGCTGCCTTGTGATCCACCATTGCTTTGGTTGAGTTTCAAAGCAATGGAGGACTGATTCTAAGGATCCACTCAGATCCAAGTGACATGTGTGTCTGGGCTATCATGGTCCTTTACAGCCTTAGCCCCACCACAGGACCCACTAGATCTGAAATCCCCATGGAAGCCTGAGCTAGTAGCCTTGTGACCATGGTGGTAGCAGCAATTAACTTATTTTGTCTTGGGCTCCGTGAGGAGGATAGCCTCTGGGATAGTCTGTGACCATTTAAGTGGACAGGCTATAGCCTTAGGGTGAATCCAATCGGCCGATCCAAGATGGATCCTTCTTCCCCGAGCCTGAGCTGTTAAGCCTGGTAGGAGATTGTGCAGAGGCAGGCTCCCCATATATTTGTATAGACCCACCATCAGATGTTAGATCTGATCTGGTTATGGAGATTGTAGGCTTGTGACTGGACCATTACAGCCCCACTCAAGCAATGGACAGCTAGATCTAAGGTGGTACTCAATTTCTTGCTTGTTCTATGTGTCTGGGCTATCATGGTCCTATACAGCCTTAGCCCCACACATAGGGCTTTAGAGGTTGAGGTTCCCTATGGATTCCCTGAGCTTGTAGCCTAGATGAAGTAGTGCCTACAATGATTAATGTGTTTTGACCCATCTCTGGACTGTGGTTCCCCTATGGGATAGTCTGTGACCATTTAAGTGGACAGGTTATAACCTTAAGGGATTGGATCATGGCACAGAGATGAGTTGAATTCTTCCTCCTCTTTGGTGATAATATAGCCATTGGACAGGATTTTCATAACATCAGTTCTGAATCTGAGTTACAAAAACTCCTCTGATCTAGACTCAATAAACTACTTCTCACCCTTTTATATTTATTTTCCACAATCCATCCATCTTCTCAACCCTTTCTGTAGTTAACTCATTAGGCTATCTTAGAATACTTAGAATAAGTGACCTTAAACTCCCCTCCTTTTAGGACTGCCAGATCTGTAGTCAGATCTGGAGGGACTACTAGAGATGGCTCCTTTGGAGATGTAGATCACCTTTTTCTATGGGACAAACTCTTACTTATGAAAACTTGCTACATATGGATCCTGTATCTTGCAGGTCTAGGATTTCTCAGTTGTGCTGATTCCATCCCCTGTCTTACTCTTTCTTTGATTTTTAAATTGTTTTTACCACCAACAAATAAAACAAGCACACTGAGAATCGCAACATTAGGTAACACTCGATAAAATCAAAAGCTAGCTCCTTAACCCACCTATTTTGGTACCACCTGAGCTGGGGAGACCACTCCTGATGTATCTCTCCACGACGAAAGTCTCGATGAGATGTGTCTTAGGGCAACATGAAGAGATGGGAAGAAGAGAGCAGGCCATTTACTATCTAAGTAAGAAGTTTACTGATTATGATATTCGTTATTCTCATCTAGAGAAAGCATGCCTGGCTCTTGTATGGGCTACTCAGAGGCTCCACCATTACTTGCTATCCCAAGTCGTTCTACTTTTGGCCCGAATGGACTCATTGAAATACCGGTTCGAGATGTCGGCACTCACTGGATGAACTGCATGGTGGCAACTTTTATTATCTGAGTTTGACATCACATACGTCACTCAGAAGTCGATCAAGGGGCAAGCACTCGCTGATCATCTTGCCGACAATCCTTTGCCAGATTATGAACCCTTGAGAACTAAATTCCCTTATGAGGACATCCTATTCATGATGGAGGATGATACTGAGGAAGCAGAGGCATCTTGGGTAATGCACTTTGACGGGGCAACTAATGCCGAGGGTCAGGGAGTTGATGCCATTATGATTTCGCCGAGAGGATCACATGTATCGGTTTCTATCAAGCTCAACTTCCCTTGCACTAATAACATGGTCAAGTATGAAGCTTGTGCCGCTGGTATGCAGGCGGCTCTCGATTTGAATATAACTCTCCTCCGAGTGTTTAGCGATTCACAGTTGATCATATGCCAGATGAATGGGGATTGGAAGATAAAAGATGAGAAATTGATCCCCTACCACGAGCACCTCGAGGATCTGATAGCTTCCTTCCAAGACGTGACATTCTCATATGTCTCCCGAATAAGGAATTGCTTTGCCGATGCACTAGTAATGTTGGCATCAATGATAGAAATCTCGTATGCTGTTAAGATGAAGTCGATTATGATCGAGCAAAGGAATGAGCCGGCCTTCTGCCTCCAAATTGAGTAACCTACAAAGCCTGATGATGAGCCACCTTAGTTCTCAGATATCAAGAATTTTCTCGAGACACTAACTTTCCCTGAGGGTACGTCCAAGACAAACCGATAAACCATTCAACGTTTAGTGGCAGGTTACGTCAATTGTGGGGAATGCCTTTATAAGCGATCGTACAATAACATCTTGCTCAGGTGCCTTACAGAAAGTGAAGCGATCAACATCATGAGAGAGATCCACGAGGGAGTATGCGGTGCCCACATCAGTGGTCACATGCTTGCCAAGAAAATTCTACGGCAAGGATACTTTTTGACCACTATGGAATTAGATTGCTGCAAACATATTCAGAAATGCTACAAGTGTCAGGAACACTCCAGTCTGATACACGCTCCTGCCATTGATCTACACTGCATGACCACTCCTTAGCCATTTTTTACTTGGGGCCTTGACATCCTCGGAATGATTAATCCGAAAGCATCCAACGGACATCGATTCATCCTCGTCGCCATTGAATACTTTACCAAGTGGATAGAAGTGGTGTCATACGCTAACATCACGGCCAGTCACGCCAAGAAGTTTCCTAAAAATAATATTGTGTGTCGATTTTGAGTACCCAATGATATCATCATGGACAACGGCACAAACTTTGTGAATAAGCATATCCGAGCCTTCTGTAAACAATACAAGATCATGCACCATTGCTCATCCCCTTATTGGCCTCAAACTAATGGAGCCGTGGAAGCTATAAACACGACAGTCATCCGCATCCTCAAAAATATGGTCATCACTTATCAAGATTGGAGCGAAATGCTATCACTTTATGGGTACAGAATGTCAATCCGTACTGCTACAGGGGCAACACCATTCTCCCTTGTGTATGGAATCGAGGCCTTCCTACCGGTAGAGGTTGAAGTACCCTCGCTCCAAATCCTCATGGAATCAGGCTTACCCAAAGTAGAGAGAGAGAGATCCCATTTTGAACAATTGAACTTATTGAACGAGAAGAGACTCCTATCCTTGTGTCATACTCAAGTTTACTAGGGGCGAATTGCATGTGCTTATAATAAACGTGTCCGCGGTTGAGATCTAAAGGTAGGAGACACTGTGTTGAAAACGATTTTGCCATCCCTCCACGCTAATCCGAGAGGGAAGTTCAAGCCAAATTGGGAAGGACCTTACGTCGTCCGAGAAGTGCTATCGGGATACGCCATCCGCCTCGCCACCATGGACAGAGATCATCTTCTTGAGCCCATCAATGTTGGATATGTCCGACGGTTCTACTCTTAGTGTATCGTGATTAGGTAAGTATTGGTGAAACAAATACGTGACTGCTTAAGAACCACCCAAAAGAGGCCATCATTCTAAGCATAGTAGCCAAAAAGCATCCCTAAATTTGATGATATCCTTTGCTACCCCATTTGAGCCTGGGCCTCTCTTTCAAATAAACCCCTTCCCTAAAAAAATGTGTGTGTGTACATATACAAAAAAGGGGAAGTTACCATCAAAATCCAAAAAAATCATAAAAGCAAAACCCTAAAAAGAGATTGCCTGAAATGAGATAAAGGAAAAAGAAAAAAAATATAGAAGAATTATGGGGCATGTACAGTAAAGTCCCCTAAGGAAGAAAGTTTGTTGTGAAAAATTGAAGTTGTATCAAGGAAACCCTTTTCAGCCCAGCATACCTTCAAATCCTAACCTGACTCATGGCCGAGCTACACCTTGAAGAAAGCCCTTTTTGTAGGTTCACAAGCAGTTATAGTATCTGTTAAGTCAGCACAAGCCAAATAGTGAGACGACACTAGAACCCCTTCCGACTGGCTATGACGGAATCAATATCTATGTCGTGGCTTTTGAAAAGTAAAAGAAAAAATAAAATAAAAATACAAGCTCTAAGCAAGATGGACGTCGTGAAAACCCGCAAGGGCACTACAGGTAAAATTAACGAGTTTGTGCAGACCAGGTGAAAACCCGAAAGGGCGCTTGGAGCAAGAATGCTAAACCCATGGACCTGGTGAAAACCCGAAAAGGCGCCATGGATAAAAAGAGGGCAAAAACTGGCATGACGAACCCACCTTGGGCATTGTGAGTAAAAAAGGGATTAAAAAGAAAGAATTGAAAAAGAAAGGTTCAAAATGATTGATAAGATTGATGTTTGAGGAGCCTTTTTTTGGTTACTCTCCCTGTTACCCATTTTATGACTGGGCCGCTCATGTTAGTTCAAATCGGGCCCCGACCAGAATTATCTTTGTGAAACTGTTTTGTCAAACGTATGACCCAAGGTAAGGAGAAAAGGTTAATTCGATCCAAAGGGATGGATGTTCCGACCTTGGAAAATTCTGAACCTCACGCAGGTCTGACCGCATGAACTAGTTCAGCTATGCTAAAAAAGAGACCTGTTACTTCGTCTCACTGATAAGGCATAAAACAAAAAAAACAAGAAAAAAAAAAAAATCAAGAAAAATCTAAATATAAAAAAATTCTATATTTCTACTCTTTTCCATGTACAACATCATACTTCTATCTTAAAATAAAGAAAAAGAACAAAAAATCTCTGAAAATAAAAATCCAAAATATATATAAATCTTGAAAATTGAAAATGTATAGGTAAATGTTTATTTCTCCTTCTGTTAATTAAGATTCATATTGTTATCTATATAAACAAAAAAGGGACTGACATTTTCTCGATATGTGCAAGAACATCAAATGGTCCGAAGCCGCAAAGCAGGCAACCTCTTAGTGATGGACGGATCAGATGAAGCATCTCACCACCGATGTCTAATCTATTCAAAAAAAAAGAGAAGAAGAAAATCATTTTAAAAAAGAAAAAAAGATAGCCATATTTTTGTGGAACTTTCACCACGCACAGCTAAATACATGCGTGCTCAAATGCGATAAAATATCGATATTTTATCGGCAACACAGCTATGCTACATTAACATCTTGAGTCTAAGGATTGCCTTGGATCTTTGGATCCTACTTTAAAGTAGGAGCAACGATGTCAATCCCAATCAAACGGTCAATATTTTGATTGGGTCAACTTTACTGCTAAATCTTCGAGCTAAGCTCTCTGTTTTTGGATTCATGTGAACTTAAGTGTCTTAAGCTTTAGATTCCTTAGAGGGACGTCAATAGTTGGTTAAAACCAACCTATTAAAAAGGAAATTAACTATCGAATGACTATGTTCAAATATGCATTCGGAAGGGATCATTTTAGGGTGTAGGCTTAAAACCTACATTTATACGCTATCCCTGTAAAGTGTATGCCTTGCGTTTGGGTATCCGTTGGATGGTTGTTTGTTCTCGTAAATTATACCCGGACGGGTTTTGGGTCGGGACTTCCATTCTCCTTTATTTTATCTACCCCTGATGAGTGCATGTTTTTACATAATTATTCGATAATAAGATCATCACTGATGGAGACCAAGATTGAGTGCCTCCTTCAGTAGGCTCCCAATTTTGGTTGGATCTGTTCAGTTTTATTTGAAGATGGATACACAGGGACTTTGATCTAATGCGGTGCGGACAACAATCGGCACAAGCAAATGCCGACAATGAGGCACGTGTAGAGGCGATCTAAAGGAACCCTAGAGGAGGCCAGTTTTCGGTTTGAAGAGAGGGGGAAAAAATATTTTTGAAAATATGCCTTTGCTGCTCGAACTCAGGTGTTTTAAATTCGAAACCAAGCCAGGCTTGGTGCAACTATTAGTTGCGCCAAGCTATTTTGGTCTTTGGCTTTACGAATCGAGAAGTTGCGCCACCACTCATGAGTTAGGTCTTGGGCCTGTGCGTGTCGATACATAACCCGTACCCTCTCTTTGTTTTGTCACTTTCGGTCGATGCACGTGCTCCCAAACGACATGTCGATCCTCATTCGACTTGCCCGGGAAGCCTGCTAGAATAAAATAGATCGAGATCAATAGGCATCCAAATCCTATATAGAAACACGTGAAAAGGTTAAAAGAAATGATAAAAAATCCCACATAAAAAGCTAAAAATAATTCACATAAAATAATAGAATATTTCACATAAAATGATAGTTCTTAAAAATTGAAAAATACCATAAAATGATAGCTCTAAAAAATCTAAAAAAAATAATCACATAAAATGATAGCTTAAAAATCTAAAAATCCATAAAAAATAAGATATAAAGAAAATCCTAAAAGTAATTCACATAAAATTATAGAAGTGATAAAGTGATAAAATCACATGAAATGATAACTTAAAATCTAAAAAAATCACATAAAATGATAACTCAAAATAAAAAAATCATATAAAATGATAAACACAAAAAAGGTCAAAAATTTCTCACATAAAATAACAAAAATATATGTTTTGAAAAATCAGCACGTACTCCCAAAAAGTATTACGACATCTATTCACTCTGCTTGGGTAGTCGTGCTA
The DNA here is from genome assembly GCA_021018995.1 of Chloranthus sessilifolius. NCBI lineage: Eukaryota > Viridiplantae > Streptophyta > Magnoliopsida > Chloranthales > Chloranthaceae > Chloranthus > Chloranthus sessilifolius. The sequence continues at coordinate 145,417,898 of CM037584.1, read as the reverse complement.
AAAATAAAAATAAAAACTTTGAGATCAATGGGTTCGCCCAATGACCTTGAACCATGCTTCAAGCAGGGATACCTGTGATCAGTTAAATGAGGCAGTCTATGCCTCGTATGATTGAACGCAGCGGGGCTATATCAATGTCCTAAATCTAAGGTTCGCCTCAAATTTTTGGATCCTACTACGAAGTAGGAGCAATAGTGTCAATCCTGGTCAAATAGTCAATATTTCGATCGAGTCAACTCCACTGCTAAATCTTTGTGATGAGCGCTCAGTTGGTGGATTCATATGAACGTGAGTGTCTAACTTGAGATTTATCAGGAGCTATTTCGGAGGTGTGGAGTCTTGGTCCGTGCTGTCTGGGCGTGCACCCTACGGTTTGAGGTCCGGATAGTTCCATTATGAAAAAGGTCAATCGTTGGTTGAAACTAACCTATTAAAGATGAAACTATATGTCAATCAAACTATGTGTAAATATGCATGCAGAAGGGTTCATTTCTCTTATTTTTGTAGGCTTAAAACTTGTTTTGGCATGATTTCCCCATAAAGTGTACGCCTTACATCTGGGTATCCGTAGGATGGTCGTTTGTTCTCGTAAATTATACCCGGACAGGATCTGGGTCGAGACTTCCATCGCCTTTATTGCTTATCGCTCTTAAAGGGTGCATATTTATGCATAGTTAATTGATTTGTAAGATCATTATCAGCAGAGACCATAATTGGATGTCTCCTTTAGTGGGCACCTGATTTTGGTCGTATCTGTTCTGTGTTATTAAAGGTTAGATACTCTAGGTCGTGATGATTCGGGGCACATGAGAAAAATAGCACACACTCCCAAAAAGCGTTACGACCTTTGTTCGCTCCGCTCGGGTAGTCGTGCTAAATAAACTTTGGGATCAATGGGTTCACCGAAAGACCTCGAGCCCTGCTTCGAGGAGGGTCACCCATGACCAGTCAGATGAGGCAGTCAATGCCTCATATGATTGGACACAAACTGTGGAGCCTTACGTACTTGCGTTGCACCTATCTTTGAATGTGGGTCGATCACCCCCCTTACTTATGAAGCTATTGTATTTAGAATGAACCTTGAACATCAAACTCCTTCAAAACATCTCGAGAAGCGACCATTTTTCTTAGCTATTGGGCTTTTGCAACTTATTTTCTACCTCGGCTATGCCCAGTAATGTCATTAAGCGCTTGGGGATCGATTACCTTAAGAAATGACTGTTTTTCCCGACATACAAGGCTTTCATTTTCTCACCATGTTACTCATCTGATGTTTGAAGTTCGTTCTAAATATAGCAGAGCCATCAGTAATGCCTTGGGCCTCTTCGGATGTCTCTTTTCTTTGGCATTCAATCATTAGTGATCAGATACCAAAGAGGGGCATCTGTAGACACCCGAATTTGGCCCAAGGCTCGATCGAGACACATTTCGAGAGAGGCGCACCTCCAAGCTTTTGATGGCATGTATGAAACCCTTAGGAACCTTTTTGAAACCTTAAGAATCATTCCAAATCCTTAGTAATCATCCTAGATCCCTTAAGAACCTTACCAAATCCATAGAAACCCATCCCGACCCTTAGATACCATTTCGGACCTAAACCTAGCTCTCCCAAGATGAAGAGTGGTGTACTAAAACTAGTTGTGACCTTCTGCTACAATCAAATCTCATATCATTGAAAAGTAGTAGTCCTCAGCTTTCCAATGAGCCAAGAATCACCCCAATCTGAGCTCTATGCGAGAAGATATCGCATTCCGAAGGGCAAGGGAAAAATGGAAAATAGTGTGGCGCAACTAGTGGCGCAACTAATAGTTGCGCCAACATTAAGGTGGGTCCACCTACGGGCACTATTCAAGCACTATTTTACTGTGTATATGCTTGGCTCAACTAATAGTTGCGCCAAGCATATGAACAGTAACTGTGGGTTTTTACCTCAAATTTCAAGATTAGGGTTTGACTTGTTGACCATCTTGACCTTTGGGGCATGTTTTGGAAGTTTTGTTGCACCCATTTACTATCTATGTGCAACTCCTTAAGTGGTTTAAAGCCTCACCCTATCAACCACCATTGGAGCACCTCTTCATATTTTTCAAGGCTCTAAAAACCCTAGGAAACCTTAGATGGCCCATTACCTAATTGCTAAACCCAATTAGCCTCTAAGCACCCTCCTAACCTCTCTTTTTCCTATAAATAGAGAGAGGCACCCCCCCTTGCAAATGGCTTGAAAAATTTTACAATTAAGAGATTAAGGAATCCCTTCTCTCTCTCTCTCTCTCTCTCTCTCTCTCTCTCCTCTAGTGCACCATTCCCATACAAATTCCAGAACTTTAAAAGTTCCTTTGGACCTTAGCTTTTCACCCATAAGCTCTAGGTTAGAGGTGTGTTACCCCTTAGCGTTCCCTCTCTATCTCTTAGCTAGTAAGCCATAGGAGCTAGAACCCCATTTCTCATCATACAAGCCTTCAAAAGCTTATTGAAGCAAGCCAACGCAAGGCTCCTCAGCGGTGCAACAAGGGCCCGAGAGCTCTGGCTCTCCCCTCTATTCCTCTACCTTCTCGGTTATTCCTCCATCCTCCCATTTGGGTCGTTATGCCACCGAATTTTCGGTAAGAATGGAGGGGCACAAATAGGATTTTAAGAACCATTTGGGCAAGAGGAAGCCTTTTATATTTCTTTTATATTATTTTTATTTTGGCCATAAGTAGAGATCGCATTAAGTGGGTTGATTGGGTGCCTTACACCTTTCCAATCAATAACCGAAGGCCCTACCCGAGAGCCTTTGGTATAGACTAGATTTACAGTCATATTTGTGGCACTTTGGTGCTTATAAAAATGATCTAGGTTTCTCAGGACACCAAAAGCTCCAAGTGGTGACTCTAAATATTTTATTAGTAGGCGCATCGTCGCGATGGGATCATAAAAAATCCCACGATTACACATCATATAACTGATGTTTTAGCTCCTTCAACTCTGCGGGTGCCATATGGTATGGTGCTTTTGATATCAGTTTTGTGCTTGGAGCTAAATCAATTGAAAACTAAATTTCTCGATTTGGTGGTAGTCCCGATAGGTCTTTAGGAAACACATTCAAAAACTCGTGTGCAATGGGAATATTTGTAATATTAACCTTCACATCGTGTTGACCTTGTGCAAATGCAAGGTATCCCTGACATCCTTTCGGCAATAACCGCTCAGCTCGAATAGCCGAGAAAAAAGGTGCTATGCCTGACTTGATGCCATAGAATTGGAAAGGTTTTCCTTTTGGAGGGCAAAAGGTAACCACCTTTTAAAGGCAATCTACATTTGCATGGTAAGCTGACAACCAATCCATACTAAAAATTATGTCGAATCCTTGCATGTCCAAGATGACTAGATCGACCATTGTCTCATGGTCTTCAATCGGGACGATGACTGATCAATAGATGGTGTCTATGATTTTTGATCTCCTTGTAGGGACTGATACCTCTAAGATGAAATTCAAGGGTTCAAGAGTGATACTCAATTCAGCTGCGAATTGAGAAGACACAAAGGAGTGCGTAGACCTTGGGTCTATCAAGATGCGTGCCTTGTGTTGACAGATATCACTACTCTGGTACATGTATAAGGTACCTAAGTTTCATGTATGTGGTTTAGTTAAGTATACATATGATGGTGTTGTGACATTCATGAAATCTCACAATTGAAAACAAATTCCAAGGATATTCGTCAACTACGAATAAAGTAATAATTTGATAATCAGTAATTTAATTATACCTGGGATAACATCATTTGTTACTTGGACATCACGTGTTGAGACGGCATAAGCACGACCCTGAACTGTAGGTCGGGAGGGCATCTAAGTAGATGCCGATGTCGTCTTCTCTTTCTTCTCTTCCGGACAATCTTTTATCAAATGTCCTTTCTGCCCACAATTGAAGCATGAACTCGTGCTCCATCGACACTCTTCTAGCTTATCTCATCTTCCACATTGAGGACAAGACTCGATCAATGTTGACGAGGTAGTATACGAAATTCTTTGTGCGACCGATGCATCAAAGGTAGCAGGTAGTGAGGGACAAAAAGGCTTCATAGGTGTAGACATAGCCAGTTTCTAGTTTGACCAGGTTAAGAGGGTGCTGATATCGAGAACTTCATTTTCTTATTTGCCTGATCGTTGACATATGATTGCATTTGACTCGCTCTATTCTTATTCTGTTGGTCTCTTCTTTTATACATCTTCTCAATGTCTCGTTCGGTGATAAGAGCCATGTCCATTACTTCTACATAAGTTCTTAGCTTGAACAATGAGATTCTTTCCTGGATATTCGATTTTAGGCCACGCTTAAACTTCTTGGCCTTCATAACTTCTGTGGCGATGTGTTGTGGTGTAAATCTAGAAAGCCTTGTGAATTCGGCCGCATATTCGGCCACAGGCATCTAACCTTGTACCAAAGAAATAAAGTCTACTTCCCACTGATCTCTGACAGATTCTGGAAAGTACCTTTTGTTGAACTTTTCAATAAAATGAGCCCAGGTCTATGGTGTATTCGGCGTTTCCTACGCTCTCGTTCTTTCAACTAATTGCCACTATGGGTCTGCTTCATATTCAAGTTGGAATGAAGCCCATCTTACTCTTTCATCTTTCGTACATGATTCGTTGGTTATATGTATCTAATTAAGTCTAAACCTATTGCAAGCGCACAATGGAAATTGTAGAGCTAGTATAGGATCCCATGAAGATAGGTATTCTTGTGCTTATATATATATATATATATATTAATTTTCTGAAAACTTATACCTATATTTTATGTTCCTAAACTACTTGAGAAATATGAATCAAGAATGGTTTCTTAAGCTAAACTATGCAAAAAATAAATCCTAAATCCTCCTAGTTCAAATTATGGCCGTCAATCACAATCTTCAGCTATCGGATGTTTACAATTTTAAAATACCGTTATACTATACCTTAATCTTCTAGAATTGGTTGTCAATCAAACTCTAGAAAATTAAAGATGAAAAATAAAAACCATTACACTAATCTGCAAATCTCAACCTGAGTCGTCAATTCAAATTAAAATTTGAAGATGTTTATAAAGCAGTAAATTGTAATAAAATAAATCTAAACTAGAAAGCAATAAAATTATATCTTTCACCCCTCAGCTGCAGTCATCAATTTCTTCTCAGAAACTACAGATATCTACTCTAATCTTCCAGCTCTCAATCCCAATTGTCAATTGTGATTGAGGAACCTTGGATATCTAAACTAAACTACTCTAATTTGATTAGAAGAAAACCCAACCTCAGGCATCAATTGATGCCAAGAATTTCTTTGATGCTTATTATTATACCAAGCCCTCTTATTTATAGATCATAAGGGGTCGATATACAAAACTCCTAATTCTAATAAAAGAAATTACTAAAATAAAAGTATCCTAATATAACTCTACTTCTAATCTTATCTTTCCTTGCTTTGAACTGTTGATGTACTTCTGGATTTTCTCCTTTATTTTAGCAGGAGAGTCCTTTAAAAGTCTTCTTCGTCAATCTTCTTAGATCAGTGATTGGCTTAAATCCGCAGCAAGGCCTCCTCGCGCAGCTGATAACTACAGCACAAAAGAATTCTTGAAGAATTCGCACAACTCAATGAAGGGATTGTCCCAAAGCAGCCGCACACGCAGTCTCGCAAGACTAATATGTGCAAAAGGATTGTGAAGTTCTCTCGTGGCTCAAGAGGTGAGGGAGCTCAAGAAGTTCTCTCGCACAGCTCTCACACACTTAAAAGCTCAACCCTCTACCGAGCGAGTTGTGCTATCCATCTGACAAAGAAGCCGAGTGAGATGGAAAGTCTTCTACGCGACAACCTCACGACAGAAAATTTTAAAGCTCTGCTGCGCGAGCGAAGCCAAGCACTACAATTCTTTCCTCGTGAGTGCATTAAATGCCAGACCAGTTGTGCGACCTTTTAAAGACCTTCTGCGCAAAAAAGGGGCCTTCCAAGACAAAATCCACCACGCAAAGCACTCAGCAGCTGCACGAACGAACTAAAGAGTAAAAGTCTGCCTCACGGAGCTCGGGCTCTCCACTTCTTAGTTTTACTCAAGGAGCTTTTGGGGATTTCCCTAGGTCCACGGCAGACATCCCGAGGCCCTGATCTCGAGGCACACATCTCAAGGCATCAAAGGATAGTGCCACATCTGCCCTAAAAATTAAGGCGTAATCTTTTGTTGGCTAAGGCATTAGGAATGAGTATTTAAGCTATAAATTTAACTTAGAATTATCATCCCTCCTTCAACCTCTGTCAGCTCTGAGCTCGAGCAGACTAGGGTTAGGGTTTAATCACCTCTTCTTCCACTTTTTCTTCGCTCTTAGCCCAACAATTGCTAGCTATATTCTCTATAACCAATTAGGTTTAGTTTTATCAGTTTTGTAATGGGTCTTATGAACATTGGGAGTAGTTGATGAGCTATTTTGCACAAGGTTGTTGCCTTGAGAAATCTCATTATAAGTATTGTGTTGAGCAATGAAATTTGTATTTTAATGGCTTATTCAATATGTGAATCTTCTATTTTCCCATAGTTTTGTTCAATCTATGCCATGCATTTAGCATTTAAGTTGATTTAAAATTCCCATGGAAGCCTGAGCTTGTAGCCCTGGGACCATGGTGGTAGCAGCAATAAACATGTTCCAGCTCAGTTCTTTGTGGTGTGGATAACCTCTGTGGATAGCCTATGACCATTTAACTAGATAGACTATAGCCCTAGGGTGATTTTAAGCCACAGCTCTAAGAAGGATTCTTCTCCTCTGTACTTGAGCTTGTAGCCTTGTGATAGGTTGTTGCAAGAATAAGCTCCCCTCTGTTTTACTTGACCAATATCAGATATTAGCTTTGATTTCTCTGTAGAGATTGCAGACTTGAGAGCTGAGTCATTGCAAGTCTTTTGTAGCAATGATCAACTACATTTAAAAGTCCCCAAATAGCCTTTGAACAGCTGGGTTTCCACTAGCTTTTCAAGAGCTATTTGCTCCCATGGATGCCTGAGTTGGTAGCCTGGCATACATGGTGTCTACAATAATTTTATTGTTTTGATTGGATCCCTTAGATGGAGGACATCTATTGGATAATCTGTGACCATTTAAGTGGACAGATTATAGCCTTAGGATCATTCTATTCCATTGGATCAGATTGGTTTTCTGATTTAATTCATGTGGTTTGATCCTCTCTATTAGATAGCCTATGACCATTAAAGTGGACAGGCTATAGCCTTAAGAGACTAGGTCAAACCATAAGGGTTGAGTTGGATACATCTTCCTTGCAAATGTGCTTGTAGCCATCTGAGGGATTGCTGCAGAGACAGACCTCAGTCTGAGTGACATAGCTGATATAACCCTAGCTTAACTGCTTACTTCCTAATAATTTTTCTTTATTTTAGCACACACCATCACCACCTTCTTCATAACCCTTTCTTTAGGATAGGACTACACTTCATTTCTCTTCTTTTAGTGATAATGTAGTGTAGTTGTGACACCCAACTCTCTTTCTCTAAGATTGTCAGATCTGTAGCCAAATCTAGAGGCCTATTAATATAACCTATTTTGGGTTCTAGATCAATTTCTCAGTGGCACAAATTATTACTTACTTAAAACTTGCTACAGCAGCCCTATATCTTGCAGGCTGTGTATTTCAGATTTATTATTCTAACCAATTTTTAGTCCTTCACTTTTTGATTTATACTTCCACTGTTTTCTCACCAATAATAAGACAACACTCTAGAATCAACCAACAAGTTTTTGGCGCCGCTGCCGAGGATATTGATCTTTTTAGTAGACCTAAGTTGTATTATATTTTAGTATAGAAAATTCTTTGTAGCTGTGCCTTTAATAGAACAAAAAGTACTACTAACTTTTTATAGAATTTTTACAGAATTGAACAATAGTAGCAGGGAAAAGCTAGAGTTGTAGCTTGAGTTTAACTAGCTCTGTTTGCACTTTTTTTACCCTAAAACATAGTCCATTTATGTTGAATTCCCTGTGTCTAGTTTAGCTGTAAATCTGTTTAGTTGAAAATTTTGTTTGAAATTTTTTTTTGTGGTGTGAGCATCTTCTTTACTTACTAATTTTGTGTGTGTATGCTTGGTAGAAAGTCCTTAAACCCTGAGTTGGAACCTCAAAATCCTGAGGTTGAAAGGGTCCTTAGACTGAGAAATAACACATCAGCCCTAGTGTTGAAACTGAGCCACTTGTCATGGCTGAGGGGTAAAGAACTCTGAAGGAATATAATGCACCAGGGGATTACACATCTCCCTTTTGCATACAATTCCCTTCAGTTAAGGGAAACTATAAAATCAAGTCCTCCACCATTAACATGCTGCCATCTTTTCATTGGCTCAATAAGGAAGATCCTTACAAGCACATTGACCAATTTTTAACACTTTGCACCACATTCAATATTGTTGGCTTGGGACCTAAAGCAACCAAATTGAGGCTTTTTCCTTTTTTCCTAAAGGACAAAGCCAACACCTGGCTCTCAAGCTCCCAGCCAATAGCATCCAAAAATGGAGTGACCTTTAAAGCCAATTTTTGACTAAATTTTTTCTCATGAATAAAATCAATCAGATGAGGACAAACATATTATCATTTACTCAGTCCTCAACTGAATATATTTATGAGGCATGGGAGTGATTTTAAGAGATGTTAAAACAATGTCCCCACCATCAAATTCCATAGTGGCAACTTGTGCAAGTATTTTACCAAAGAATTAATCCCAAAAGTAGGGATATAGTGGATGCCTCATGTGGTGGTAGTTACCTCCACAAGACATCTGATGAGGCATGGGAGTTGTTTGACATCATAGGGGAGAACTCCATGTAGCAGGAGTCACTTTCTCGCAATGACAGCCAGACCCCAGCTAAGTTGGTGAAAGAATCCACCCTTAGAGGTGGAATGTATGAGGTTAAGGTCCAAAGTAAATTGGAGAGGAAGGTGGACAATCTGAGTTTAAAGTTTGACAAAGTGATGAATGTGATACAACCTAGGATGGCTGCACAAGTGGAAGAGGCATGTCTGATATTCTAATCTCTCACACATTCACTTCAAGATTGTCCATCAGCCAATCAATTCCCTGATTTAGTTATGGAGCATGCCAATGCTACCCAAGCATATGGGCAGCAACCTGCTGGGTAGACCTGGAGAAACCACCCAAATTTAAGGTGGAGACAAGATACAAACCCTCAGGCCCAGCAGTAACAGTTGGCAGCGCCATACAAACCTCAGCACCAGTTTAACCAATGTTATCCACCAAGGCAGAATTTTTAGTTGCTTGCCCCACAACCCAATCAGTTGTTCTTGCCCCCACAACAGCCCAGATCCTCTTCCTTTGAAGTGAAAATGCTGGCATCTATGTAGAATTTAGAGAACTTGGTCCAAACTGTGAATTCTCATGGGCAAAGTATTAAAAAATAGAGGACCAGCTGGGTCAAATATGTAATGCTTTGAACAGAAGAGAGGAGGGCAAATTGCCTAGTCAACCCTTGGACAACCCAAAAGGGCAAGACATGATTGGGGAAGGCTCCTCTACCCATGAGGAGGTTAATGCAATCACTACCCTAAGTAGTGGCAGAGTGGTTGACAACTTAGTGGGCAGAGTAGCTAAGGAGGTCATAGAGAATGAAAATGAAAGAAATATGAGTATTAAAGAACCAAGGAATTCATTCCTTGCCATGGATCTGCAAGGGCAAAATAAAGGGGTTGAGGTTGAGCCCCAACAACAAACAATAAATGAAGAATAAAGAAAAAAATAAATATTTTACCATGATGTGGTAAGGCATGCAGCTGTGATACCAGCAGTCCCATTACTACCTTTTCCTCATGCACTTGCTGGCCTATCTCTTTTTGATAAGGGGAATGCTCAGATGGAGGAAATGATAGAGACCTTTAAGCAGGTCAAGATCAATTTACCCTTGCTTGATGCTATAAATAGGTCCTTGCATATGTCAAATTCTTGAAGGACTATTGCACACAGAAAAGAAAGGCAAAGGTGTAGTTGTCCAAAAAGGTTTACTGTTAAGCATGTTGAGTCAGTTCTGTCCATTTTCACGCCTGAGAAATTACAGGACGCAGGAGTACCTACTATCCCCTGCATAATTGGAAACCATACCATTGGTACAACCCTCTTGGACTTAGGGGCCAGTGTGAACCTGCTCCCATATTCTGTGTATGAGAAGCTAGGTTTGGGGGAGCTAAAAGCCACATCAGTTGTGCTCCAGCTGGCTGATAGGTCTGAGAGGAGACCTGTGGGTGTGGTGGAGGATGTTTTGGTGGGGTGGATAAGTTCTACTATCCTGCTGATTTTCTAGTTTTAGACATGGACTCTTGCAAAAGTAAAACCCCAATTCCTGTCATCCTTGGAAGGCCATTCTTGGCCACTGCAAATGCTTGCATACAATGCAGGTCAGGGGTGATGGATGTGACCTTTGGGAACATGAAAGCTCAATTAAATGTGTACAATACTGCTAGGCAACCTCAGATGGACATTGAGGACTGTTGTGCAATAGATGTACTTGATGGCCTTGTGGAAGAAGAATTATTCAATCTGGTGGATTGAGATAATGTTGCTAAAAATCTAAGTATTTGGGGTATGGTTGAGTAGGAGGCCTGTTGGCGGGTTTCTGAGTGTGTGCTTACTTTATTGGTTGGTGGTGAAAGTTATTTGAAAATCAAAGAAAGAGTAAAACAGGAGATGGAATCAACACAACTAAGAAATCCTAAACCTGCAAGATACAGGGTCCATTGTAGCAAGTTTTGATAAGTAAGAGTTTGTCCCACAAGGAAAGGTGATCTACAGCTTCAAAGGAGCCATCTCTAGTAGTCCCTCCAGATCTGACTACAGATCTGGCAGTCCTAAAAGGAGGGGAGTTTAAGGTCACTTATTCTAAGTATTTTAATGTCTAAACTACAGAAAGGGTTGAGAGGATGGATGGAGTGTGGAAAATAAATATAAAAGGGTGAGAAGTATGTTATTGAACCCAGATTAGAGGAGTTTTATAAGTCAGATTCAGATCTGATGCTATAAAAATCCTGTCCAGTGGCTACATTATCACCACTAAGGAGAAAGGATCCAACCCATCACTCTGCAATGGTTCCACCATTAAGGCTATAACCTGTCCACTCAAATGGTCACAGATTATCCCATAGGGGAACCACTATCCAGGGATGGGTCAAAACATAACCAGTAAATCATTGCAGGCACTATTTCATCCAGGCTACCAGCTCAAGAATCCATAGGGAACCTCAACCTCTAAAGCTCTATATGTGGGGCTAAGGCTATATAGGGCCATGATAGCACAGACACATAGAACCAGCAAGAGATGAGTACAACCTTCGATCTAGCTGTCCATTGCTTGAGTGAGGCTACAATGGTCCAGTCACCAGCCTACAATCTCTATAACCAGATCAGATCCAACATCTGATGGTGGATCTATACAAATATAGGGGAGTCTGCCTCTATATAATCTCCCACCAGGCTTCTACAAGCTCAGGTGTAAAGAAGAAGGATCCGTCTTAGATCAGTGGATTAGAATCACCCTAAGGCTATAATCTGTCCACTTAAATGGTCACAGACTATCCCAGAGGTTATCCTCCTCACGGAGCCCAAGACAAAACAAGAATATCACTGCTACCACCATGGTCACAAGGCTACCAGCTGAAGCTCCCATGGGGATTTCAGATCTAGTGGGTCCTGTGGTGGGGCTAAGGCTGTATAGGACCATGATAGCCCAGACACACAGGTCACTTGGATCTGAGTGGCCCTTAGAATCAGTCCTCCATTGCTTTGAAACACAGCCAAAGCAATGGCAGATCACAAGGTAGCAGCCTTGCACAGAGCATCTCACACACAAACACAAATCCCACAAAGTACAGATCCTATTACAGAACTTCCATTAATCTAGTTCAAAATACATACAAAGACATAGCCAGCAAGTGCTGGACTATGGAGAGAAGGAAAAAGAAAAAGAAAACTACTTATAACTACAAAAAGAAAAACTAAACGATCTCAGATCAGGTCTCCCAGAAATGAGATGGGTTCCTAGCTATTCCAGGATGTAGAAAGAAAAGAAAGTCTCCGCCCCCAAACCTAAGCTAAGTGTGGGTATTTATAGCAGTGGTGTGGCGGCGCATTAGGGTTAGGAAACCCTAATTTTAACGATGCCACATGGTCGAATAGTGATCCTTCGATGCCTTTGGGCGAGTGCATGGAGATTTGAGCGTGGGAGTGCGTGCCCTAATCGTTGGAAATTCCTAGAAAGTCCTCAACTGAAGAGATGGAAGTTTGAGGTTCAGAGCTTCGCTAGGTAGCCATTGTTTCCCAGACTTGTCTCGTGATAGCTTTTATTCTTAGCTAGGATAATTTGAAATTGAAGCTTCCGCCTTCGCAAGGTTGATTTGGTTTACTCTTCAGGCAGTCGCGAGGTTGAGTGGACATCAGAGCCTCAGCTGTCGCGGGGTTGGAGCTTAAGCAGTCACGAGGTTGATCTTCGCGAGGATAGATTTGAATAGCGCGAGAACTTCGCGAGCACTCATCCTCACTGGGCTTCGTGAGTTACCTCGCGAGGCTTTGATGAGTTTTGAGCTGTGCGAGGTTCCATGTCCTAACTGATCTTCGCGAGGGTGGCTTTGACTTCTGAAGGACGCTTTCTTCTGGAATGGCGCGAGAACTGCGCGAGGAGTTCTCTTCTGATAGTTGCATCCCGCGGTGACTGCGCAATAGCTGCGTGAGGAGTCTTCTAAGGCACTCTCTTCTCAGCCGTTGTGAGTGAACTGTGCGCGGTTGAGAGAAGTCTGCTTTGAACTTTGTGAGACTACGCGAGGTGTTCTATTCTTGAGCTTCACGAGAGCTACGCGAGTTTATGTTTCTGAGGCTCTTTAGTTAATCATTTGCGCGAGAAGTTGTTGTAGAGTCTTGAGAAGCTCAGCTGAACTGCGCGAGGCTCATTTTTAGGTCTAGATTCAGACTTCATCCTTCTAAGGGACTTCTGGTGCCAAAACAGGCTTTTTAGTAGGATTCCAGGCCTTATTTCACTGCTGGGTACTACCTACATAAAACACTTAACAAGGACTTATTAGGTGGCTATGGGTCTAATCAAATGTTAAGTTAAGGGGTGAAAAGTGGTACTTTTCAGGTCTTAACACAACCCAAAACCTAATCTTTGCTAGTCCCTTAGCAAAGCTACATTAAACCTAATATAAAAATTAAATGCCACTTTCGTAGGGAGCATGGATACATTTAGCATATGTACCAAGCCTTTTAAACCCCTAGGTGATCTCTAGTGGAGGAGTGAAGTCTCCTGAGGGTTTTCAGTGAAGACACCCACAAACTTCTTCAATTAAACAGTTAACAAAAGTGCAATATCATCCAATGAGCAATCAAGGGGCAGACTTAGTTTACTCTTGCATCATTAAGCATAAAAGAAATTTAATTCATTGGTTGCACAGTAACTTAAACAGCATAAACTCTTCATGATTACACAGCATTTCCAATTAGTTTACAATCACAGAAAACAACACTAGTGTGTGCCAGCACTGAGCTTATCCTTAGGTCAAAAATTAGGTTAAGGTCATACATAATGCATTCAAGTTCAGACCCAAAAACTTTGCAGGGCATACTCTCATAAGGGTTTTGTTGAGGGGTTCATTCTCTCACAGGCTCAAGAGCAGTTACATCCCCCAAATGGGTCTGTAAGCATGAGCATAGGCAGAGTTCTTAAGTGCTGACATCATTGGCAGTTCCTCACCATAGATTGGATAACTCTTTATCTTCACATGACAGCTCACTCAACTTTTGGATCACAAGGGCTTTTAACTGGGCTGTAATGTGGCTTATGGAGTGGGGTTGAAAGAATGGAGGGTTGAGAAGGGGTTCAAAATTGAGAAATCAGTAGGTGACAGAGGTGATTCATGACTTCACCTTCTTGAATTCAGCTCCTTTCATCTTCTTTGAGATTCTCAGATTTGAAGTGATCAGTTTCTCTTCTTGATTTTGATTTTCCAATGAAAGTTCCTCTTGACTCCTCCCTTAATTCTTTTCATTGTTATTTTTGTTTCCTTCTTCTGAAATATTCTGATTTTTTTTTTTTTTTTTTTTTACTTTTCAGGAATGCCACCATGCTCCCAATTATCATACTGCCAGATTTGAGGTATTTCTTTTCCATTCACCTACTGTTGACCATAGCTAGTCCATCTTCAACTTTTTCTCCTTTACCTTCTGAATTCTCAGAGTGAGGGTAGGTGAAAGCGAGTTCATAGGTTCAGGTTCAAGTACTCAGGTGTATTTTGAAGAAATTTAGGATTTAAAGCTCAAAGGGGGTATGAACAAGGGCAGTTACTTAAGGGTTGGTCTTATTAGGCTCAAACTGTCCAAGAGAAGGCCTTGATCCTTTCCTCAGTCTCATGAGTACTGTCAGTTGTTTCAAATGGATTTACCTAACTTCTAGTGAGCACAGTGACTCAGTCAGTCTTTAGAAGTAGAAGGGATTGCCTTGGTTACTCCTCAAAAGATGGAAATTTTTTTTATATAGGCCCAATTCTCACTGGTTATGGTCTTCCTCTGAACTTTTAAGTATGTCCTCACCTTTTTCTCTCTCTATTGATTCACTGAGTGCTGATACAAGTGAGTTTCCTTGGTGATATTATCATGGAAATGTGGAGTATTAGAAGTTTATAATGTCAAAAGTTTGCAAAAATTTTAAACTTCTTATTTTCATGATTCCTAATTGAACAGAGGTCCATTTCCATATTGCTCAGATGAGTCAGCTGCACTTATGTTAGCTATTTTATTGGCAGGATCTACCTGGCACACCCCCAAACCTATGAGAAGCAGTGTCCTCACTGGTTCAAAGGTGTCTGTCTTGAAGTTATTACAACATAGAAGAGAAGAAATAAACACACAACATACAAAGCAAAATAGTAATGATAAGAGAATAAAGTTTATGAAAAATGAGAAGTGTACAAACTACAAGAAAACAGAAGAAAAAGAGTGCGAAAATAGATAAAATCCTATGGACAATCTAGTCAGAATCTGGATTAAAACTTGTCCCAACCCATTTTCTTGGCATGTTTTTGAAGGTATGCCTCCTCCTCTTTCTTCCTTCGGTCTTTCTTTGCCTTTCTTTGGTCGGCCGTTTTGGGTATGGTTGGAGCCCTGACACTCATTTTTCTCTTCTTTGGTTCAGGAGGAATCTCTGAAGATTTATCAATGGTTGGCTCAGGGGGTTTGGTGGGAGATTTTCCTTTGGGGCCCTTACCTTTGGAGGCTTGCCCTTGCTAGGCCGGAGGGGGAATAAGAGGGGATTGGGCTGGTGCTGGCTCAGGAGGGACAACAGGGGATTTAGCTTTTGCTTTCTCTTGAGGCAGGAGAGGACTTTTCCCTTTCACTGGTTTAGGGGGAGCCACAGAAGATGGATCTTGAACTTTGGATGCAGGGATGGCAGGGCTCTTCCCTTTCACGGGCTGGCTTAGTGGTGGTGCCTCCTCAAACTGGGCAGATTTCTCTTTTCCAATTTTCAAAGAGCGACTTGGGGGAGTAGTCCTCTTGGCAGCAACCTTCCTTCACTGAGGATAGGATTGTTCAGCAGGGCTTGATGAAGGAGCAGCGAGTGGTGGGGCATTTGGGATCCCTAGGTGGTGCAGAATCAGAGTCTGAGTCAGAAGGAAAAAGCTCAGAGGGATCCAATCCAAGGGCAGCAGCAGTCTGTCTACGTTTCTCTTTGGAAAGTAGGCGACCATGGAGATCATCCTAAGCAGAAGCTCTAATGACCTTTCGAGGTGGGGATGGAGGGGTCGGCCTTTTGCCGTTTTGGGCTGTAGTGGCTCTTTTGGAAGTGGGAGTTTTCTTGGAAGGAATGCTTTTTCTTTTGGGAGCAGGAGAGGGAACAGGCGGGGCACTGAGACAGGAGCAGGAGCTGCAGTAGGGACTTTAGCATAAGCAACCGTTTGTGTAGGTATTGCAGTAGGATCTGCATGAGGCATTGGAGGAGGAACAGGAGGAGGTACCTGAGTTGGGGCTGTGGGAGGTGGGGGAACAGGTTGTGTAGGTGTTGGGGTAGGGGCAGTGGAAGAAGATGGGCTTGGTTGTGTGGAAGAAGATGGGGCCTCAGGGGGAGCTGTGGTGAGAGGGGTGGCCTGTATGGGTTGGGAAAGTAGGAAGGCAACTCTCTATTCCAAGATCTCAATTTTCTTATTAGCCCACAGGAGATTGGTATCTTTAAGCTCCTTACTGAGTCAGTTGATCTCCTGAGCATTGTTCAATTTTTTCTCTAATAACCTGTTGTGCTTTTTCGCCCTCTCTGCATTGGCTTTTTTAATCTCAGTAGTCATTCTATAATACGTTGCCGCAGCCTTGTTCGCATTTAGGGTCTCCAAAATTGCCTCTCACCCTTTGGAAATATCTCTCAGCTGCTCACGGTGAGCAAGCTTCAAGTCACTAAGTTTCTGTAGAAAGGGGTATTCGATGGCTTGGCAGAGTTAGGCCATGCCATTGAGAACATCCCTCTTGATATAGGCATTGTCCCACATGGCATGGAGGAGGGTGAAGTAGGGGGGGTGTAATAGGAGTGTCTGTGTAAGATGGGGAGAAATAGAGTCGAAGAAGTAGAAGGGGATTGATCCTGAGGGGGAAGAGTAGGTGGTGTAAGGATGAAGTCAAGAGAAGGGGTGGAAGTGGCTAGGGTAGTCTGTGTTGAATGGTCAGTGAATTGAGGAGGGGGTGGGAGAAGAGGTGGAATGGAAGGTATGGGTGGAAAGTGAAATGACGGAAGGGCAGTGGATGTGGATGGGTCTGGGTAAGGGACTAATGGAATGGTGAAGGGTTGAAATGGAAGGGATGGGGTTGCAAATAAGTGGGGTTGAATGGGATAGGTGGAAGGGAAGGGAATAGGGTCAGTTTGGGTAGAAGTGTTGGTAAATTGAGGTGGAGGTAGTATTAGAGGGGGTAGCGTAGATAGAGAGGGGAAGGAGTGGTAGGGTATGGTGTCTGGGGGGGTGAAGGGTGTAGGTAAGTCAATGTGGGTGAGGTCTATTAGAACTGTGGAGTCAGAGGTGGAAGGGGGTTGGGTCAATGGGGTGGTAGGAGGTTGTGTAGGGATGATTGGGGTTGTCAATGTTTGAAGGGTGGATTGTATGTTGGTGATGTCCGTTTGCATTTGGGCTTGGGTCTGTGTGGTGTTGGAGAGTTGGGTTTGGATGTCATGTATGAGGGAAAGGATATGGGTAAGGGTATCTGAGGTTGGTTGGGGTGGAGTATGAGGATAGGAGGAACAGTTGGAAAGGGGAAGTGGGGCATGATGGAAAGTGGGAGGGGGAGAAGGTGAAAGGGCTGGGGAGTGATGTGGGGAAGGGAGTGGTGAATCTGGGAGAGGGATGTCATGGGTGGGCAAGGTATCAAGCAAGGTAGTCATGAAGGCCTGATATCCTGAAGTGGTGGTTAGGTTAAAGTCAAGATCATGGAGGGAAGATGTAGTTAGGAGGGGTTGGACTAGGGGTTGGTCAATATGGGGTGTGTCTGTGGGAAGGACAATGGAGGTGGAAGTGGGTAAAGATAAGGCAGGAGTAGTGTGAGAGGTTTTCTTTTTAAGGAATGTTATCAAGGGAGGGCTGTCAGGGTTGAGGTCAGAGGATGTCGAAGGTACTGGGGTTGTGTATTGAGGTAAGGTGGGTGAAGGGGGAGTGTTGTCATGGGGTTCAACACTTTCCACCCAGGAATGAATCACAGTGGGGGGTGGAATGGAAAAGGGAGATAAGAGAGGGAAAGGAAGAGATGGAATAGGTGAAGAAATTAGTGGAGAGGCAAGTGTGGTGGATGGAGGGATTGCTGCAGAAGCAGAGGTGACAGAAGCTCGTGCCACCTTCTTTGGGGCAGGGGCTTTAGCCTTCTTTTTGGGGGCAGGGGTGGCATTTACCATAGCAGCTCCCTCTCCCTGCGCAGAGACATTCTAAGCTTCAGCCTTCTTCTTCTTCTTCTGGGGATCCATTAGACTTCTACTGATCCCCCATTATCTTTTGGCAAAAGTGGTGGGAGTGAGGTCAGCAGATAACTCCCCCACTGGTATCTTGTATCCTCCCTTCAGAAGTAATTTGGTGATGAGTCTTCCGTAGGGGAGACTGTGGACCTTCTTTTGCAGCCCAAGTTTTACCATCATATCTTTCATGACCTCAAAAATCAACCATGCAGTATTAAATCTGTGGCTCAGAGAGAAGGAATAGAGAGCATCAGCAATTGGTATCCTCCTTTCTTGCTGATGGCCGGAGCAGTAGATATTCTTCCTTAGCACTTGATCGATGAACAGCAGCTTGGGATCCAAATCTCTACTTCTGATGGAGTCCCTTGTGGCTTTCAAGCCTCTGGTAATGGCCTGGGCAATGGTATCGAGAGGGGCACTCACAGGGGCACCATAACTGCAGTTGGGATAAAAAATGGCAGGGATGCCCATGACTTCAGCAATCAACACTGGGTTAAGCAGCATCTCAAAATTGTCAACTAACACAAGGAGGCCTGGCTGCCCATGTGTTTCTGGTCTGACCCTAAGGTGTTGGTAAAAGAGTTGCACTAACCTAGGATAGGCTAGTGCAGGAATCATTTGCATCAAGGGGAACAAACCAGCCTTGCGCAAGAACTCAATGGCAAGAGCTAACAACGGCTCAGATTCAAAGAACGATATATCAAAAATGGCTTCAGGTTCTAAGGGAATGGAAATGAGGAGCTCAGAGGGAGTAGAGTAATCAGGTGCTTTTACAGCCACCTCAGGAATCACCTCCTTCCCTTTTTATTGTGCCGTAGAGGACTTGGCTTTCTTAGGGACAGGCTCCACGGTGGCCTGGTCCCTGGCTCTCTTCACAGGTGCACTTTTAGGAGCCATCAAGATTCTTCTTGGTGAGTGTGCAGTTGAAATTTTGAAAGGAAAGATCAAGAGCTGAGTCTAACCCTAAAAGTTAGGGTTCTATTCAATTGGACGCACGGTGGATCTCAAGAGCTCTTAGCAGGGGGCAACTGTTGATGGAAGCTTTAAGAATAAAAATCTAGTATTTCAAAGTGAGCAATGAACTGTAGATAGGAAGCTGGAGGAGAGAGATTGAGAGGAATGGGAGCTAGGGTTTCGCTGGCAGGAGAGGAAAGAGAAAGTAGTAAAGAAAAGCAGTGCGGGGTGGGATTTAAATATCGCGATGCTCGGCGTGCTTTGAAAATATCCACTCGCTGGGTGGGCATGAATGGGTCGCGAGATTAGATGTTCATTTAAACTGCGCGAGGCAGCCCACCCAGTTATATCTGAAGCTCGCGACAACAAAACAAAGTAGTTCTTTATGAACTGCGCGAGGGGACCAAACCCATTATTCAGAACCCCGCGATGGCTTAACAGAGTTAGAATTCACTCACCCACTAGTCAGCCTTTTGACCCTGACTTTGTGGGTGGATCCTCTCACAATCTCTCTTCCAGGGACACCCATAAGCATTATAAAGCATTCACAAATTCCCATACTCTCAAAGCATTAAATTCACACATCATGAAAAGCATTCAAATACTACCATTATCATTCAATCACTTGAAATTAGCAAACAAGGGGAACATGAATAAAAGTAGGCATAAAGCACCAAACTCAGATTCCAACAAGATTGCTACAAATTCCTCTAAACTGTAAAGTACATATTATACAAAGGTGCATAGTTCTTATCATCAATTCAATGAAAGATCCCCTTAAGGGTCTGAGGATCCTTCACCAATCAAAAATTGGCCCTTGGGATTCACCACTGGTTGACTGGGCAACCTTCCCTCTTCTCTTTTGGCTAAGGTATTCGCTAGTTGGCCAATCTGCTCTTCCATCTTCTTGATGCTCTGACCATGAGAGTTCACAGTCTGAGCCAAGGAACCCAGGTTTTGCAGTGAGGTCAAGACCTGGTCCTCGAAAGGAGTATTTCTAGGTTGAGAAGGGGGTAAGAGCAACTGATTTTACTGCTGATGGTGATGGAAGGTAGACCTAGGGGCATTCCCTTGATTGAACAGTTGCTGTGGCCTTTGTGGTAAGGCCAACATCTGTTGGGGCTGCATGTAGTTGTCTTGCCTCCACCTCAGATTTGGGTGGTCTCTCCATTGGTAACCAGCATTTTGGTGCTGGTATCCATATGGCTGCCTATTGTAGCCCCAGTTGTTCTTGGCCATAAGATTGGCTGACTGACATGTTCCAAAACCAATTCAGGAAATTGCCCTGCAGATGGACATTCCCCCACTGTGTGCTGTGGGGACTGGCATATCAGACGTGCCTCCGCCACATGAGCAGCCATTCTGGGTTGCATCACAATCAATAATTTGTCAAACTTCATAGAGAGGTTTGCCATCTGCAGCTGCAGGTCATTGTTCCCAGACACTTCATAAACTTTTCTTTTTGACCCAGCAGCAGGCCCCACCTTTGACTCAGATTCCTGATTAGTTCTTGTCAGGGATGGCTTTTGAAAAACATTCTCACTAATCACCTCAAACAATTCCCATGCCTCCTCAGCAGTCTTGTGCATGTAGGATCCACCACAAGAGGCATCGATCATATCTCTATTTTTCTCATCAATCCCATTGTAGAAACTTTATATAAGCTGCCACTTAGGGATCTTGTGGTGGGGGCATTGTTTGAGCATCTCTTTAAACCTATCCCAGGACTGGTTAAAATACTCAGTTGGGGATTGAGCAAACACAAGAATCTCTTTCCTCAACTGGCTAGTTTTGGTCTTAGGGAAGAACTTGGTTAGGAACTTGGTCTGCAGGTCTTTCCATGAAGCAATGTTATTGTTGGGAAGAGTGGTCAGCCAGGTACTGGCCCTATCCTTCAAAGAGAAGGGAAAGAGTCTGAGCCTAGTAGCCTCAGGTCCCAAACCAGTGATATTAAAAGTGGTGCACAAGGCTAAGAACTGGTCAATATGCTTGTAAGGGTCCTCTTTGCTAAGCCCATGGAAAGCTGGCAGCATTTGGATGATTGATATTTTTATTTCATAGTTCCCCTGAACATCAGGGAATTGAATGCTAAAAGGGGAGTTATAGTCATCTGGAGCATTCAACTCCTTGAGGGTTCTGGGTTGTTCTTCACCCATAATTGTTGTCACAGATTCACTTGGGGGATCTCCTGTGGTGTGCCTGTCTCTCCTAAGTCTCCTTCCCCTTTCTAACTCAGGGTTAAGAGGCTCTAAAGCAGGGCTGAGGGATCTCCTCCCTAGCATACAAGCATACCAACAACAAGGAAAGCTTCTGGCAGGCACATTGTAAAAGAATAATTGTACACTAACAAATTTATCTAACTAGTTTACAGCTATTCAAAGAATACATTTAAACTATCCTAGATACTGCTGGAAATTTTTTTAAGAAAGATAGACAGAGCTTTAAAAGTCAGAGAGTTTGCAAACAGAGGTAGCTAAGCTCCACTTGCAGTCCAACTATCCTTCACTGCTGTTGTCTAGATCTGCAAGAAAGATTCAAAATTATGTCAGCAGTATCAATTATTCACATGTGCAAATAATACTAAGAATACAAAAACTAAGGGTCTACTAATAGGTCATCTTTCCCCGGCAACGGCGCCAAAAACTTGTTGGCGGGTTTCTGAGTGTGTGCTTACTTTATTGGTTGGTGGTGAAAGTTATTTGAAAATCAAAGAAAGAGTAAAATAGGAGATGGAATCAGCACAACTAAGAAATCCTAGACCTGTAAGATACAGGGTCCATTGTAGTAAGTTTTGATAAGTAAGAGTTTGTCCCACAGGGAAAGGTGATCTACAGCTCCAAGGGAGCCATCTCTAGTAGTCCCTCCAGATCTGACTACAGATCTGGCAGTCCTAAAAGGAGGGGAGTTTAAGGTCACCTATTCTAAGTATTCTAATGTCTAAACTACAGAAAGGGTTGAGAGGATGGATGGAGTGTGGAAAATAAATATAAAAGGGTGAGAAGTATGTTATTGAACCCAGATCAGAGGAGTTTTGTAACTCAGATTTAGATCTGATGCTATAGAAATCCTGTCCAGTGGCTAAATTATCACCACTGAGGAGAAAGGCCCAACCCATCACTCTACCATGATTCCACCCTTAAGGCTATAACCTGTCCACTCAAATGGTCCCAGATTATCCCATAGGGGAACCACTATCCAGGGATGGGTCAAAACATAACCAGTAAATCATTGCAGGCACTATTTCATCCAGGCTACCAGCTCAAGAATCCATAGGGAACCTCAACCTCTAAAGCTCTATATGTGGGGCTAAGGCTGTATAGGGCCATGATAGCCCAAACACATAGAACCAGTAAGAGATTGAGTACAACCTTCGAT
Source organism: Chloranthus sessilifolius (assembly GCA_021018995.1). Taxonomy (NCBI): domain Eukaryota; kingdom Viridiplantae; phylum Streptophyta; class Magnoliopsida; order Chloranthales; family Chloranthaceae; genus Chloranthus; species Chloranthus sessilifolius. The sequence continues at coordinate 145,395,585 of CM037584.1, read as the reverse complement.
CTAGTTGTCCATTGCTTGAGTGAGGCTACAATGGTTCAGTCACTAGCCTATAATCTCTATAACCAGATCAGATCTATACAAATATAGGGGAGTCTGCCTCTATACAATCTCCCACCAGGCTTCTATAAGCTCAGGTGTAAAGAAGAAGGATCCATCTTGGATCGGTGGATTAGAATCACCCTAAGGCTATAATCTGTCCACTTAAATGGTCACAGACTATCCCAGAGGTTATCCTCCTCACGGAGCCCAAGATAAAACAAGAATATCACTGCTACCACCATGGTCTCAAGGCTACCAGCTCAAGCTCCCATGGGGATTTCAGATCTAGTGGGTCCTGTGGTGGGGCTAAGGCTGTATAGGACCATGATAGCCCAGACATACAGGTCACTTGGATCTGAGTGGTCCTTAGAATTAGTCCTCCATTGCTTTGAAACACAGCCAAAGCAATGGCGGATCACAAGGTAGCAGCCTTGCACAGAGTATCTCACACACAAACATAAATCCCCCAAAGTACAGATCCTATTACAGAACTTCCATTAATCTAGTTCAAAATACATACAAAGACATAGCCAGCAAGTGCTGGACTATGGAGAGAAGGAAAAAGAAAAAGAAAACTACTTACAACTACAAAAAGAAAAACTAAACGATCTTAGATCAGGTCTCCCCGAAATGAGATGGGTTCTTAGCTATTCCAGGATGTAGAAAGAAAAGAAAGTCTCCGCCCCCAAACCTAAGCTAAGTGTGGGTATTTATAGCAGTGGTGTGGCAGTGCATTAGGGTTAGGAAACCCTAATTTTAATGATGCCACTTGGCTGAATAGTGATCCTTCAATGCCTTGGGGCGCGTGCACAAAGATTTGAGCGTGGGAGTGCATGCCCTAATCGCTGGAAATTCCCAGAAAGTCCTCAGCTAGAGAGATGGAAGTTTGAGGTTCAGAGCTTTGCTAGGTAGCCATTGTTTCCTAGACTTGTCGCATGGTAGCTTTTGTTCTTCGCTAGGATGATTTGAAATTGAAGCTTTCGCCTTCGCGAGGTTGGCTTGGTTTGCTCTTCAGGCAGTCGCAAGGTTGAGTGGACATCAGAGCCTCAGATGTCGCGGGGTTGGAGCTTAAGCAGTCGCGAGGATAGATTTGAATAGCGTGAGAACTTCGCGAGCACTCATCCTCACTGGGCTTCGCGAGTTACCTCGCGAGGCTTTGATGAGTTCTAAACTATGCGAGGTTCCATGTCTTAACTGATCTTCGCGAGGGTGGCTTTGCCTTAGTAAGGACGCTTTCTTCTTAAATAGCGCCAGAACTACGCGAGGAGTTCTCTTCTGATAGTTGCATCCCGCGGCGACTGTGCGACAGCTGCATGAGGAGTCTTCTGAAGCTCTCTCTTCTCAGCCGTTCTGAGTGAACTGCGTGCGGTTGAGAGAAGTCTGCTTTGAACTGCATGAGACTGCGTGAGGTGTTCTATTCTTGAGCTGCGCGAGTTTATGTTTCTGAGGCTCTTCAGTCAATCATCTGTGCGAGAAGTTGTTGTAGAGTCTTGGGAAGCTCAGCTGGACTGTGCGGGGCTCATTTTTAGGTTTGGATTCAGACTTCATCCTTTTGAGGGACTTCTGGTGCCAAAACAGGCTTTTTAGCAGGATTCCTGGCCTTATTTCACTGCTGGGTACTACCTACATAAAACACTTAATAAGGACTTATTAGGTGGCTATGGGTCTAATCAAAGGTTAAGTTAAGGGGTGAAAAGTGGTACTTTTCAGGTCTTAACAAGGCCCAAGTTCTCATGACAAAATACAACACCAAAATAGAGTCTTCTGTGGGCTTGGTGCAACATTCCAGCTAGAAACCTATATTGCTGCCCCTGCCTCAAAACACCAAGGCCCCTTTGCTGCCTTCCATTGAAAGTCCCCCTAAGCTGGAGCTGAAACAGCTCCCAGACACATTAAAATATGCCTTCTTGGAGCAAAACAAAAGGCTTCCAATGATTATCCCTTCCTCTCTCACTAGTGAGCAGGAAGAGGAATTATTGAGTGTTCTCAAGAAGCACACAAAGGCAATGGGGTGGACAATTACTGATCTAGGGGATATTGATGCCTCAATTTGCATACACAAAATTCACTTAGAAGAGAGTGCAAAACCCTATAGGGAGATGTAGAGGAAGCTTAATCCTCACATGCAAGAGCTGGTCTTAAAGGAGATAGTAAAATTGTTGGATGCAGGGGTGATTTACCCCATTTTATATTCAGAGTGGGTCTCACTCATCCAGGTGGTACCCATAAAGTCAGGCATAACAATTATTACTATTAATTCTGGAGAGTTGATGCCAGCCAGGGAGACCACTGGCTGGAGAGTTTGCATTGATTATAGAAAACTCAACTCCAAGACCAGGAAAGATCACTTCCCTCTCCCTTTCATTGACCAAATTTTAGATAAATTGGCTGGGAAGGCATTTTACTGTTTTCTTGATGGATACTCAGGGTATAACCAAATCCCTGTATATCCTCAAGATCAAGAAAAAACTACTTTCATATGTCCCTTTGGCACCTTTGCTTACAGGAGAATGTCTTTTGGACTGTACAATGCCCCAACCACAATTCAGAGGTGCATGTATGCAATTTTTTCTGATATGATTGATAAGTTTCTAGAAATCTTCATAGATGATTTCTCAGTTTATGGGGATAGCTTTAGCCAGTGCTTGAGTCACCTTGACCTGGTTTTACAAAGATGTAAAGAGACCAATTTGGTCTTAAGCTGAGAAAAGAGCCACTTTATGGTAACAAAAGGGATTGTGTTAGGCCATGTGGTCTCTCACAAAGGAATAGAGGTTGATAAAGCTAAAGTAGACCTGATATCACACTTGCCCCCACCCATGATTGTAAAGAAAATCAGATCCTTCTTAGGACATGCTGGATTTTATAGGAGGTTCATTAAGGATTTTAGTAAAATTACAAAGCCATTGTGCCACCTGCTGTGTCAGGATGTGCCATTTCAATTTTCTACTGAGTGCCTTGAGGCCTTTGAGGTCTTAAAAAAGTGTCTTACCACTGCTCCTGTAATCAAGGCCTCAGATTACTCACTCCCTTTTGAACTGATGTGTGATGCATCAGACTTTGCCATAGGTGCTATCTTAGGACAGAGAAAAGATAAGTTGCCTGCAGTGATTTATTATGCCAGCAAAACACTAGCTGAAGCTTAGCTCAACTATGCCACCATTGAGAAGTAGCTGCTTGTTGTGGTGTTTGCTATAGACAAGTTTAGACCCTACTTGCTTGAGTTTAAAATTGTTGTTTTCACTGATCACTCAGCCTTGAAATACCTATTGGCCAAAAAGGATGCCAAACCAAGACTGATAAGATGGATCCTCCTGTTGCAGGAGTTTGATCTTGAGATCAAAGATAAGAAAGAAGTTGAGAATGTGGTGGCTGACCACCTCTCTAGAATTGTTTTAGAAGAATGTGCAGCAGCACCTATTAATTAATTGTTCCCAGATGAGCAATTATTTGCTATGCAGTCTAGTTTACCCTTGTTTGTACACATTGTGAATTTTCTTACTGTTGGTAGGATCCCTCTTCACTATTCCAAGATGAATAAAGACCTATTTTTCTCTCAGGTCAAATATTTTCTGTGGGAGGATCCATACCTATATAATCATTGTGCAGATCAAGTTGTAAGGAGATGTGTGCCTGAAAGTGAGTTCCACAACATTCTTTCTATATGCCATGAGCAAGCCTGTGGAGGTTAGTTTCATGGCAAAATGATAGCTACAAAAGTTTTATAATGTGGGTTTTGTTGGCCCTCTTTGTTCAAAGATGCATACATACATTGCAAAGCCTGTGAAAGATGTCAAAGGTTGGGAGGCATTTCCAAGAAAGATTCAATGCCCTTGCAACCCATCCTTGTGGTAGAACTTTGTGACATCTGGGGCATTGATTTTATGGGTCCCTTTCCCCCTTCTATGGGTTTCAACTTCATACTTGTAGCAGTGGACTATGTGTCCAAATGGATGGAATCCATTGCCACAAGGACAAATGACCACACAGTTGTCCTTAAATTTTTAAAGGCCAATATCTTCTCCAGATTTGGCACCCCTAGAGCTATCATTAGTGATGGGGGGAGTCATTTTTGTAACAGGCCTTCTTGAGAATCTGCTCAAAAAGTACTCTGTTACACACAAAATTATAACTCCTTACCACCCACAGACCAATGGGCAAGTTAATATTTCTAATAGAGAGATCAAGCATATCTTGGAGAAGACTGTGAGGATAGATAGAAAAGACTGGGCATAAAAGCTGAATGATGCTTTGTGGGCTTATAGGACTGCCTATAAGACCCCTATTGGTATGTCCCCTTTCAAGCTGGTCTATGGCAAGGCCTGCCACCTACTAGTGGAGTTAGAGCACATAGTCTATTGGGCTATCAAAACACCGAATTTTGATCTAACTACTACTGGTTCTCACATAAAATTACAAATGTCAGAGCTTGATGAGCTGAGAGTGGAAGCCTATACAAATGTAAGAATTTACAAGGAGAAATCTAAGGAATTCTTTAACAAGAAACTCATGAGAAAGGACTTCAATGCTAGTACAAAGGTTTGGCTTTTCAACCATAAATTAAAATTCTTTCTAGGAAAGTTAAAATCCAGATGGGATAAACCTTACACTGTCATCCATGCCTCCCCATCTGGTGCTGCGAAGATCTTGAATCCCATGACTGGGAAGATCATGAAAGTGAATGGGTAAAGGCTTAAAATTTGTGTAGAAAATTCGGTGGAGCCTCCTCAAACCATTCACCTGCATGAACCCCTCACTGATTAGTGACCCACAACTCTGTACACTGTGTGCCATAATTATTGAATTTGTGTTTTGCTTTGCTTAAAAATCTATCATGTAGTGTTTTCATTGTGTGTTGATTTGCGAGTTTTGTTCTCTTTTGTTTTGAGTTGTGTGTTGTGATGTGATGTGCATGGGTTGTCATATGAATTTAATGTGCCTGGACCTGATGTTGATATGCAAGTTCTGTTTCTAGTTGAGTGGTTGAGGTGTTGTCATTGTAAATGTCATGAATCTGATATGATTAAAAATCTTTAGCATTCTGAATTTTTGATGTACACATATTGGTAATGGGCAATCACTTATCATGATGATAGGGATTACATTTGAAGGAAGTTGGTGCTGATGCACAATGGATAGGTGCATGTCAGTATTGATGCACTGGCCAATATGCAACACTGAGAAAAAGGGTAAACTGTGTTTTCTCGCGAGGCCTTACGGCCTCAATTTCACATTCGCGAGCCACTTGAATAAATTGAAGGCTTTCTCGCGGAGTTCTAATATGCATGTTTTCCTTGCGAGAGCTTCGTGAGCAAGAGCACCTGTTGAAGCCAGAAATTGAGCCTCGCGAGACTCTATCTTGACAGCAACATGGAGTTGCGCGAAGTACATAAATCAAGCATGTTATACATCACGAGAGCCTCGTGAGCAAACTTCTGAAGCTCACGGAATACATTTTCTTCGCGAGGTACTTTTCTTCAACTGCGCGAGAGATACACCTACCCTCTTACGCAACTCAAACACAACATCAGCTTCATGAATGATCGCACGAGTATTTGAGCACTTTAAAGTAGAACTCGCGAGATCTCAAAGAACTGTGCGAAAAGAACATTTTTCCCCACAAATACTTGGGGAGAACTGTGTGACGCATTGGTTCTTTCATTTAAACCCTGCGATTTGTCACTCCCTTCACTTCATCTTTTCTTTGCCCTAAGTCTCCACTGAGCACTTCCGAGCTCATTCCTCTCTTCTTTCTTCTCTACTACCAAATCCATGCCAACTCAACCACTTATCTCCTACCATTGTGTTCCACAACTCCCCCTGGTTACTTTGAATTTAGTTTGGGGAGATTTGATCCACTGTGCATAGTTTGAAGTGGAACCCTAGCGATTTGGTGGTAAGTTCCCTCACCCTCTCGTTTGTTTTGATTGACTATTCTTTTAGTGGTAAGTAGGAAGGAATTTAGGTGCAATATTGTCCATTTAAGTTTGAACTACCCAAATTTTGATTTTGTGAAATTGGGATAGACATGACCACGGGTTCAAAATTCACTAACACTTTAGTTGCCTTAGTGACCCCTACACCCACAGGCAGCCCTATGGCAATTCAAAAATCTGTGAGGATTGTAGAGGCCTCCACAGTGGAGAACTCTGAGGTACCCTCTCAAGTTTTTTAGGCTCAAGTGGAGCAAACTAAGAAGAGGGCAATCCCCTATGAAGAAGGCCAAGGGTGTGGCCTCTGATGCCCATGCTCAAAAGAAGAAATCTGCTCCCAAAAAGAGGATCAAGGCCCACCCACCTGCTAAAAGTCCTGAGAAACCAAAGAAGGGCAAGGAAGTGACCCCTGAGCTTCCAAAGAATGCCCCTGAGGAGGAGGAAGATAATTAGTACCTTAGAACCCCCTCTGAGTGGGTATCTGTAATTAAGCTGGAAGCTGAAACTGCCTTTGATAAGGCATTAGTTGAGGAACTACCTAAAACTGCAGCTTCAATTGAGTACCTTACTAAAGCCTCCCTGCTGCCCCTACTAAGGCCCCCACTGCAGCTAGCCTTCCCTAGACTAGTGCAGTTATTTTATCAAAACATCAGGGTGAAGACTGGGGATGATGGAAACCCAACATTGCTGACGCTGATAGATAATCTTGAGATGTTGTTGAACCAACCAGCAATAGCTAGGAATCTTGGGATACCAATCAAGTATAACCCAGAGTGTGGCTTGGGTCCTCCTTTGATAGCCACAATTCCAGAAATTGCAAAGGAGCTCACTGGAGGAGTTACTGCATCAGGGCTGTCCATTAGGAAGAGAGATTTACACCGTAGTCTGAGGTTTATGGATGGGGTGCTGAGGAAAAATGTATATTGTTCTGGGCACCAGCAGGAGAGGAGGTCCCCCATTGCTGATGCCCTCTACTCCTTCCACCTGAACCACTATATTGATGCAGCAAAACTGATTTTTGATGGGATGAAGGATATACATGAGAAAGTGAAGGAGTAGAAGCCCCACTCATTGCCCTACTGCATGCTCATTAAAGCCTTGCTACAGCTAGGTAGCTATCACTTTCTGATGAATGAAGAGACCCTAAACCTGCCCCCCAACAAATGTGATAAAATGTAATGGGAAATCAGTGGCACCATGATTGATAAAAAGGAGGAGGAGATGCTAGCTGAAGCAGCCCCCACAATTTAAGAGGGAGTTGTTGTTGCTTCTGCAGTCCCCACCACAATAGCCCCCACCTCGACAATTACTACTTCAGCTCATGGAACTATTAGACCAGCCACCTCACCATCCCATTACCATCAATCGCCTTTCCAACATCTGTAGCTGTCAGCACTACTTCCATTCCCTTACCAACCATTGTCCCAACCACTACCACCATCACCCACCCATTTACCTACTCCACCCCCTTCTCCCCAACCCCTAACCTTAAATATAACATCACTTGTTGTTCACCCATTGAACCTTTTCCCACAATTTCCCAAACTACCTTTACCACTGCTTCCAAACAAATAGACCTTGAGCCTGAAACAGAAACAGAAACCCAGCCTGACCTTTTATCCATTATTGCCCAACCTCTAGTACTCCCTTACCCAGAACCCCAACCTGTAACCCCACCTGTAGTAGCAACCTCTAATGCTGCCACAGATATTGAAAACCTAATCCCCACCTCCTCCAAAGCCACCCAAACAGACCTAGAGGTAATAGACCTCACAGAACTTGAGCTTGAAGTCCCTCAGCCTTTACCCTCTACATACACTCTACCCATGCCATCATCCATCCCTTCATCTGTTGAGCAGCCCATATTACCAGCCTCTTTCAACCCTATGCCTCCATACTATACCCTCCTTCAAGCCATGAAGAAAAATGCTTACATAAAAAGGGATGTGGTTAGGGGCATGGCTGACCTCAGAACTTCAGTTAGGCAGCCCCTCCTGGATAAAATCAAATTCCAGCAGCTAGCCCACAAGTTAGAGAAGAAGAAGATCAAGCAGGGGTGGAGGGAGATAACGATCCAATGCAATCAAAAGAAGAATAGAGCTTATGGAATGGAAGATGTGATCAAGCAATTGCAGGCAGCCCTGAGATTGCTGGAGGATAGACCAAATGATTATTCTAGGACTGCACATGCATTGTAGCAGACCTTAGCAGATATTGGTGATAGGGACTTAGCTGAAGCAGCTGCCAAACTCTTCACTACTAAAGTCCCTTCAAAGGCAATTGCTCCTAAACTCCAAGAGCCCAAAAAGATAAAATCTAGGATCAACATTAAAGGGCCTGCACCAAAGCCTGCGCCTTCTCCTAGAAAAAGAGGCAGCACCAAGCACCGTAAAGTTACTTCAAAAAGATCACAGTCCAGTGTTCCAGCTCTAAAGAAGGATAAATGAAAAGGAGTCCAAGACAAGGCTGAAGCAGCCGAAAATTCAGATGATTAGATTTGTATATGTAGTTAGTTAGGATTTTTTTTTGTAAAATCCTTTTGTAATTATTTTCCCTTGCATTGTACATACTTCTATGATATAAATGAAATTTCTCTTTGGTAGCTTTTGTGTGAAGTTTATTTGGTCCACTTTATTTCTGCTATTTGTCTGTTTATTTGTTTTAGTAGTTTGTTTGTACTTTGTTTACTCTTGTTCCTTGCTTTGTTTTGTGTCTCATTTTTATCATAACACCCTACTGCATATATCCCTTATCTTTAAATCAGTGAGGACACTGCTCCTCATAGGTTTGGGGGTGTGGCAAGGTTTGCCAATGAGGTAGTTAACCTAAGTGCAGTAGAACCAAGGAAGTAAGATAGAAATAGAGCTAAGTCCACCTAAGGAACTTTGAAAATGAGGAAACTTAAAATTTTGCAAACCTTTAGGCATTAAACACTTTTAAATTTTAATATTTTCATGAGGTGAACACCAAGAAAGCTCACTTGTGTCAGCACTTGGTAAACCATTAAAGAGAGAAAAAGGTAAGGACATGCCTATGAGTTCAATGAAAGACCATATCCAGTGATATTTGGGCCTATAAATTTTTTTTCTTTTTGAGGAGTGTCTTAGGTAACTCTTTTTGCTCTAGGGACTAGCTGAATCTGTCCTCACTAGAAGTTAAGCATCTCCAAGTTGAAACAATTGACAGTACCCATGAAATTTAGGAAATGATCAAGGCCTTCTCTTGGATAGTTTGAGCCTTAAAATACCAAACCCAGTTAATTGCCCTTATGCATATACCTTTTGAGCCTTAATTTCTAGTTCTCTTCAAAATACACTTGAGTACTTGCACCTAATCCTGTGGACCTGATTCAAACCTACCCCCACTCTAAGAATTCAGAAGGTAAAGGAGAAGGAGTTGAAGATGGACAAGCTAGGGTCAACATTTGGTGAATGGTGAAGAAACAGAAAAGAAAAAAAATAGTAGTGTTACAACTGGGAAGAAGAGGGTGGCAATTCAATAAAATAAAATAAAATAAAAAACAAAAAGAAAAGAAAAATGTATTCAAAGGAAAATAATAATAATAATAAATTAATGAAAAGGAACAGAGAGGAGTCAAGAGGAAATTTCATTAGAAAAAGTCAAAATAAGAGGAGAAGCAGGCCACATCAAGTTCGAAAAATATCAAAGAAGATGAAATATGCTAAGATTAAAAGAAGGTGAAGTCATGAATCACCTCCTTCTCTTGTTGATTTCTAAATTTTGCATCCTTTTCACCCTTCCATTCTTTGTAACCTACACCCATAAGCCACATTACAACCCTGTCATAAGACCTTATGATCCTAAGTTGAATGAGTTGTTAGGTGGAGATGAGGAGTTGTCCAACTTTTGGTAAGGAATCGCCAATGATGCCAGAGTTTAGAAGCCTTGCCTATGCTCATGCTTGTAGACCCATTTGGTGGCTGCAACTGTTCTTGAGCTTGTGTGAAATGAAAACCCTCAAAATTCTTTGTGAGAGACTGTCGTGGAAAGCATTGGGTCTGACATTAAATGTATTGTGCATTGCCTAAGCCTAATTTTTGAATTGATGGTGAGCTCAGTACTGACATACACTTGTTGTTTCTCTTGTTGAAAGCTGATTGAAATTGATATGCATACTTGCAAGAGTTTTTAAATGATTAAATTTCTGCACATATCAGTTGTTTAAATTCCTCACATTTTGAAAAGAATTAAAGGTGGACTAATGCTCTGATTATTGGATACTGATTTGGTAATGTTGCACTTTTGTTAACTATTTTCATTCAGAAGTTTGTGGGTATCATCACTAAAAACCCTCAAGAGACTTCACTCCTCCACTAGGGATCACCTAGGGGTTTAAAAGGCTTAATGCATAAGCTAAATGCATCCGTGCTCCCTACGAAAGTGGCATTTACATTCCTAGAGTAGTTGATTAAATTTTTCTTTACTTGAGGACTAGCAAAGATAAAGTTTGAGGGTGTGTTATTCACTGGAAAATACCACTTTTCACCTATTAATCTAGCCTTTGCTGGACCTTAAAGTTGATTAATAACCCCTTGTTTAGCTTGTTTTGTAGTTAGTAATAATTATGCAGATTAGTACAAAGTCCCTGCTTTTAATGCCAAAAATAGAAAGAATTTAAGCCAAATAAGACTGATGGGCCAAAGATCAATGGAACACCATGGTGGTACACACCATGGTGACTAGTTTGCATGTCAAAGTGGACCCAAGAAGTCCAACAGATGAAAGATGTATGGATGTGAGAGGAGAAGGCTGCAACAGCAGCAGCTGCATAGCAGCAAGGAGAAATGGTGTTATCTCGCACAGAAGAAATGCTACCTCGCGTGCCTAAATTTGCAACAAGGCCTCCTCGCGCAACTGATACCTGCAGCATAAAAGAACTCACGAAGAATTCACGTAGCTAGGTGAAGGGATTGTCCCAAAGCAGTCTCTCGCATAGCAGTCGTGCACTTCAGCTGTAGTCATCACTTAAGGAACTCGCGAAGCAATGGCACACTAAACCTTCAGAAATAGAACTCGCAAAGTTCTCACAGGGATCAAGTCTGATAGAAGCCGCAAGCGCGGTCTCGCGAGACTAATATGCACAAAAGGATCGCGAAGTTCTCACGTGGCTTAAGAGTTGAGGGAGCTCCAGAAGTTCTTTCGCGTAGCTCTCGCGCACTAAAAAGCTCAACCCTCTACTGAGCGAGTTGTGCTATCCATTTGACAAAAAAGCCGAGCGAGATGGAAAGTCTTCTACACGACAACCTCGCGACAAAAAATTTTGAAGCTCTATTGTGCGAGCAAAGCCCAGCACTGCAATTCTTTCCTCACGAGTGCATTAAATGCCAGAGCAACTGCGTGACATTTCAAAGACCTACATAAAAAAGGAGCCTTCCAAGACAAAATCCACCTCATGGAGCACTCAACAGCTGCACGAATGAACTAAAGACCACAAGTCTGCTCGCGAAGCTCGGGCTCTCCACTTCTCGATTTTTACTTAGGGAGCTTTTAGGGATTTCCCCAGGTCTAGGGCATAAATCTCGAGGCCCTAATCTCGAGGCACACATCCCAAGGCATCCAAGGGTGTTAATAGTGCCACATCTGTCCTAAAATTTATGGTGTAATCTTCTGTTGGCTAAGGCATTAGGACTAAGTATTTAAGCTGTAAATTTAACTTAGAATTATCATCCCTCCTTCAACCTCTATCCGCTGTGAGATCAAGCAGACTAGGGTTAGGATTTGATCACCTTTTTTTCTATATTTTCTTCGCTCTTAGCTCAGCAATTACTAGTTATATCTTCTGTAAGCAATTAGGTTTAGTTTTATCAGTTTTGTAATGGGTCTTGTAAATATTGGGAGTAGTTGATGAGCTATTTTGCATAAGGCTGTTGCCTTGCGAAATCTCAATGTAAGTATTGTGTTGAGCAAAGAAATTTGTATTTTAATGGTTTATTCAATCTGTGAATCTTCTATTTGCCCATAGTTTTGTTCAATCTATGCCATGCATTTAGGATTTAAGCTAATTTGAAATGCCCATAGAAGCTTGAGCTTGTAGCCTTGGGACCATGGTGGCAGCAGCAATATTCATGTTCTAGCTCAGTTCTCTGTGGTGTGAATAACCTCTGTGGATAGCCTATGACCATTTAAGTGGACAGACTATAGCCCTAGGGTGATTCCAATCCATAGCTCTGAGAAGGATTCTTCTCCTCTGTACTTGAGCTTGTAGCCTTGTGAGAGGTTGTTGTAAGAATAAGCTCCCCTTTGTTTTACTTGACCAATATCAGATATTAGCTATGATTTCTCTATAGAGATTGTAGACTTGAGAGCTGAGTCATTGCAAGCCTTTTGTAGCAATGATCAGGTGTATTTAAAAGTCCCCAAATAGCCTTTGAACAACTGGGTTTCCACTGATTTCTGAAGAGCTATTTGCTCCCATGGATGCCTGAGTTTGTAGTTGGCATACATGGTGTTTGTAATAATTTTAATGTTCTGATTGGATCCCTTGGATGGAGGACATCTATTGGATAATCTGTGACCATTTAAGTGGATAGATTATAGCCTTAGGATCATTCTATTCCATTGGATCAGATTGGTTTTCTGATTTAATCCATGTGATTTGATCCTCTCTATTAGATAGCCTCTGACCATTAAAGTGGACGGACTATAGCCTTAAGAGACCAGGTCAAACCATAAGGGTTGAGTTGGATGCATCTTCCTTGCAGATGTGCTTGTAGCCATCTAAGGGATGGCTGTAGAGACAGACCTAAGTCTGAGTTACATAGCTGATGTAACCCTAGCTTAACTGCTTACTTCCCATCATTTAATCTTTATTTTAACACACACCATCCTCACCTTCTTCATAACCCTTTCTTTATGATAGGACTACTCTTCATTTATCTTCTTTTAGTGATAATTTAGTATAGTTGTTACACCCAACACCCTTTCTCTAAGATTGTTAGATCCGTAGCCAGACTTGGAGGCCTACTAATATAACCCATTTTGGGTTCTAGGTAAATTTCTCTGTGGGACAAACTCTTAGTTAAAAATTGCTACAGCAGCCCTTTATCTTGCAGGTTATGTATTTCAGATTTGCTGTTCTAACCAATTTTTATTCCTTCACTTTTTTATTTATATTTCTTCCACTGTTTTCTCACCAATAATAAGACAACACTCTAGAATCAACCAACACCTATAAAACGATTCTCTATTATGAATCATCGCTTTCTCTTGTATCGTATTTCACTCTTGAATGACTTCCTCTAAAGAATCGTAAATTACGATTTCTACTCTATATTGCAGCGTTCCGTCAAATCGTAAAACACGAATTTTCAATTTTCAGTAGGCAAAGATTCATCTTTTAGTTCAATCATCTTTTTATTGCTTTATGAGTTCATTTTGACGAATATTAACACTTTGGTTATCTTTAACTATTTTTCCTTAATATCTGCACATCAGTAACTTATTAGTAGCAAACTAAGTCCTAGCATCACTAAGTTAAGGATGGCAAAATGGTATATTATGTGACTGATCACACCCCTAAACTTACTCTTTGCTAGTCTCTAGCAAACAAGGAAATATAAAACATTCTAACCTAAAAATTCAAATGTCACTTTCGTAGGGAGCACAATTTCATTTAGCAGATGCAGCAAGCTTTTAAAACCCTTAGGTGATTCAAGTGGAGGAGTTGTAGTCTCCTGAAGGTTTTCAGTGAAGTTACCTACAAACTTCAAATATTTTTTTATTTTTCAAAAGAAAACAAAAATTAAAAATCTAAACTAATTTTGTACACTAGCTAGTTAACTAAGTTGACTAAGTTGATTAAGTTGATTATCACATAGTTTATTATGATTTTCTAAAATGATTCAATCTTTTATCCTTACTTTCCATTATAACAGTTATCCTTGATTAGAACTCCAACAATTTCAATTCATAGTAAGCAGGGAGTGTATGCATCAGTGAACAGTTTATTCTTTATAAATTTTTCTAAACTGTAGTTTTTAGAAAATATTTTCATTCAAAAGCTCACTATTGACATACTCTCAAAGAAATCGGAACTTTTGGGTTCTCTCAATGTATTTTGAAGAATTTAGCCAAAAGGATAATTGCAAACAATTTTCAATCTCAGAAAAGATAATCTATTCTATTTGTATGATTCCCTGTATAATCCATAGTATCTATTATTCATATCTCTACTAGGCTTATACTTTTGTAAATCGTAAATTAGAAAGGTCTTTCCTCCAGCTTGTAATGGGGCTTTGGGTTTCAGAAGGTGTCAAAGAACGGTAGTGGGATTCAAAAAATTTATGAGATTTTAGGTCTTCTTTCTCATATCTTCTTTTTCTACTTTTCTACTTCAATTAATATCAGTAAGTATCCTCTAATTTGGATAACTTCTTCCCATTTTTCTTCTTATTTTTCTTATTTTGTAAATCCAATTTCTACAATTGATTTGCAGAATCGTATTTCATGATTTTTCTTTTCTTTCTAAATTGTCTTTTACAATTTTTCATTTCTTCTCCCATTTTCTTCATCTTAATTTCTTCAATTAAGCTCTCTTTTAACATTCTCCTTATCTGTTTTTGTTGTTACTCCTTCCACTACGTCGAAATGAGTGAAGAACGACTCCAGCGATATACAAAGAACCACTTTTTATAGGAGAGGAAAAATAATCCACTGCCTAAAATAGTTGAAGTGCTGTTGGGTCGAATTTGGCCAGACTAGTGAACCGACTCACTCAACCCACGATTATATGTATCCCAACTCTCTTTCTTTTGCCTTTACATTTTCATTTTCATTCAACCTAATTTCTCTCTCGAAGCTCCATTGCATATTTCGTTAGATAGCGACGAGGGTTTTGCTCATTGATCGCCACAAGGATTTTCGATGTCGTCGGAGACGGAGAGAGAAATCCATGCGTACGTGGCGAAGCTTGCCAAAAAAGCTGAGCGATATGACGGTAAGAGATCGATCTGCATTTTTGATTTCGTTTTGGTCACTTTCGTCTCTCGATCTTACTTTTTTTTTACATTTTTTGGGACTGATTTTGACCTAGATCGGGGTTTTATTCTTCGATAGAGTCGATCTTAAAGATCTGTTGAATTATTTGTGGAATGTGATTAGATGGCTTGAATATTAGGTTTCATAATGATTTTTCTTTATGGATTTGTTGTTTTTACATTTGATTCTATTATTTGATTTTGGTTTCGTGCTTGATCGGCCTAAAATCAGTTTGATTCTATTATAAGAATTATTTTTTCGGCATATGCTTGAGATTTGATCGTCTTCAACGATTGCCTCTGGATTTTTAGCTTTTGTAAATATAGTTTTTTTTTTTTTGAGTTTTGATGTAGTTTCTTATGGAGATCATGTTTGTTTCGGTGTTTGAGATCTTTATTTATTTATTAACCGGTAACTAAAGGAGCAGTCTCTGATCTTGATCATATTTTTTCTTAGATCTATCTCCTTCGGTATAGTTTCGGGTATTCTATTATTTTTTGTATTTATAGGTTTTTTGGGTTTAATTTTCAAGGTTTTTTCTGGTTTTTGGGAAGTTGTTTTTTGTATTCTAATCCTACATAATCGGTTTTCGGTTTTTGCCATCCATATTTGAAACCTAAGAGAACCATAATTGGTTCAGTTTCAAATCAGTTTTGGTCCAGTTTGTGCTGGTTTGATTTGGCTAGTTTTCGAGTCGATTTTGGGTTTTTGGTTTTTTCTTGCACGGTTGCACCCATCGCCATGGGTGACTTGCATGTGTCTTTCCCGTGAAAATAAGTCATCAAGGTCCAAGATTTTGATTTACCACCTCTGCAATGTGCAAGGTCGGAACGCAAGGACTACGAGTTTGTATGAGTGCAGCCATAAGCACCTTTACATGAACCATTGTCTCGTTATGTTATGTTTAACATTGGATTGTTAAGACCTTGGTATTATTTTAGGTCGATAACTGTTTCCCCAAGCTTGAGAACCATGTTATGGGAATTAACAAACCAACAACGTCTACTAGCATTTATGAAGGATGAATAAAACTAGCTTTTCGGAGTCGAATTCTTTCCAATCCGAACATGGTTAACTATTTTTATTCGGGATGTTTAATTGATTTTTATTTTCTTAGTAGTAGATTAGTACTTTTAGATTAATGAGTAGCATTAGTGTTAATTTTATGATTACCTGACCAAAATTAAAGCTAGGTTTAAGGCTGATAGACGTGCTTATTTCCATTATTGAGTGGAAATAGCTTTTTACCCAAGTCGTGCATGCAGTTGAGCTCCAAGTTGTGATTCTGACTCATTCCTTCACTAGTAGAGAATTTCCCTAGTACTAATGAATTTCAGAGTTGTGATTCTGGCAATCTGGTTAATATCAATTCATATTTGAGTTGATTTTACAGTTCGTAACGAATCAATCAAACAACACAGCCTTGAAACTGATATTGTTTTTGCTCCACATCTTCATCATTGATTGTGCATGTAGGCTTTGTTGTTTTTAGCTGCTTCAATTTGAATTGGAACATATATATGATCCTTTTTTCATTTTGAACACTATCCTACACGACATTGTTTTGGTCGTAACTTGTTCTTGGCATGCTGGTCTTAGGGGCTTGTTGGAAAAATAACTCTATAGGCTTTCCAACGAGGATCAATTTATGACATTTGGATGCCTTTTTTTCACCATATATAGGGCCAATATCTTGGGTGACAATAATCGAGATCCTTTTGTAGACACCCAAATTTGGCCCAAGGCCCAATCGAAACATACTTCGAGAGAGGTGCTCCCCCAAGCTTCTAATAGCCTCTCTCATACCCTTAGGAAACTTCCCAGACCCCTATGAACTTGCCATAAACCCTTAGGAATTACCCCCAACCTTTAGAAACCTCGCTGAAACCCTTAGTTAACCCTCTCGGATCTTAGTTAGAGAGAGATGAACCAGGACTATCAGAGACCTCTACTGAGACTAAATCTTATACCATTAAAAAGTATAGGTTCTTAGCTTTTCAACAAGCCAAGAATCACCTCAATTCGAGTTGTGCGTCAAAAGTTACGGCAATTTGAGCAAGGCCTAGAACCCACACTTTGCTAGGGCATATGTGGCACATGTATTACATGCGCCAAACCATTTTTTTCATGAAATGGCTTGGCGCATCTAATACTGGCGCCAAGTACAAGTGGGATCCACCTCGGGCTCTAGACTTCCAGGCACTTAGCTATGCTTGGCGCATCTAATACATGCGCCAGGCTTAGCTACGGTAACTGATGGTTTTTTGCTCGAATTTCTCTTTTGGAGTTTGACTCATTGACTATCTCAATGTTTGGGATGGGTTTCATTAGGACTGTTGCACTCATGTTTACCCTATTTGCAACCCTTTAGTCATTTGAAACCTCACCCAATTATCCACCATTGAAGCCCCTTGCCCACATTTCTAAGCTTTCAAAATCCTAGAAAACCTTAGATTAGGAGATTACCTAATTGCTAATCCCAATTAGCCCTTAAGCACCCTCCTAACCTACCCTTTTCCTATAAATAGAGAACCCCTCCCCATGGATTAGAGGCCTAAAACAATTTCCAAAGAGAGAAAAGATTAAGAGCTTTCCTTTCCCCCTTTGGTGCACCATTCTCATACAAATTCCATAATTCTAAAACCAGTTTTGGGCCCCCCTCTTCGATCAAAAACCTTTGAGTTAGGAGAGAGTTATCCCCTAGCCTTCTTCCTCTATCCCTTAGCCATCAAGCTTTAGAGGTTAGAACCCACCATTCCACCATTTAAGCTATCGAAAGCCTATCAAGTGCACCTACGCGGAGGTTCACAGCGGTGCTACAAGGGCCCTAGAGCTTTGCTACCTTCTTAGATTTTCTCTTATCCTCTAATTTGTGTTGTTACACTGTCGAATTCTCGGCAAGCGCCGAGAAGCACAAATAGGATCCAAGTGCCTTAGGGCAAAGGGGAAGTGCTATTTTTATTTTTATTTTTATTTTATTTTTTGGCCATAAGTAGAGACCGCTTTAGAGCGAGTTGATCGGGTGCATAACACCTTTCCGATCGATAACCGAAGCCCCTACCCAAGAGCTTTTGGCGTAGACCGGTGAATCAGAGTCACATTTTTTGCACTTCGGTGCTCATAAAATTGATCTAGATTTCTAGGGACACCAAAAGCTCCGCGTGGTGACTATATCTTTTAGAGGGTGCGCATCGTCATGACGGGATCGCCAAAAATCCCAAGGTTACACAGATAGCGACTCTGCTGGGGAGTAGCTAGTTGAGCTTCCCCTGGAAATTTGGTCCTTCTTTTTTTGTTTTTTACTAACATTTGTTAGTGTTTCTTCTCATTTTCTTTTTTTTCTTTCTTTTACTCACCCCTATGATTCGTTCTTGCTTCTATTTACCCCTACTTTCCCATCATTTATATGCCTTAGCCGATTGGCGGGCCTACTTGAGCACCATCCTTACGATTCCTTTATTTTTCCATTATTTACATGCCTTAGCAGATTGGCAGGCTTACTTGCAATTTTACATGCCTTAGTCATTTGGCGGGCTTACGTGACCTCTTACATTTTCACAAACATATTTCATTAGTGGACGCCGGCCCGTAGAGGCAGCACGTGACCATCACCACCCGTTTTTGGACTTAAAAGAAAAATTCCTCTAAATATCTGAAATTAAAATTGAATCAAGAGGGGACTTTAATTAAATTTTTACGGGGGTATATTTTTCAAGGGTTGGAAATTCTAGGCAAAGATACAAACGTCCTGGTTCTTAGTACGACGGCAGCCCCTAGTGGTGATGATCTGGAAAAGAACCACCGCACCTAGTATCTGAGAAGACGCTTGTGTTGGAGGTATATCAGGTGGGTAACCTATCCTGTTACAAAGCTTAAAACCCTTAGTGAGAGCGTTAGTAGTCCCGAAGCGACCTTGTATCCCTAGGTTCTGTGAGGAGAGACCCAGTGCAACTAAGAAATTGGTCCCTAGAAGCATCGCTTCCAGAAAACCAAGAAAAAAAAGACTGAATTCGGGCTTGCGGATTTGCTGTTGGGGGTATTTGACCCCACTGTTTGTCTGGTGCAACTAATACATGCACCAAGTCTGGAAACCCCAAATTTTCTTTGGTGCATGTAATAGATGCGCCAAGCATAAATTGGACCAAAGCTGGTCTGGCGCATGTAATACTCGCGCCAAGCATTGGTTGATCCCAACTGAGCATAGCAGCCCGAAATCTGAGGCCTTTTTCACATCCCCGAGTTCCCCACTTAGTAGTTTAGCACCTCTGATTAGGTCTCGCATTATCCGACACCCAATACGCCCTCGCCGGTCAAAAGAGGGCAACTTCTTATTGACCCATTTCGGGGATTGGGTTGTTTGCATTGATTCTTGTGCCTTCAATAGATCAAAGGGTTCCCCTTTGATTCTTCTGAAGCGCATCGAGGTCTCACCACGGGATTTATTTATGGAACAAATACCACCCGAAACAGGAATTCAAAGGCTCCGGAATCCTTCATCATAAAATTCCAAATACAAAATTTTGAAAAAATTAAATAAACCAAAAAACCAAATTGTTGTGGTGCCGGCACAACGACACCACCTTATCCTCCGTCATCCCGTAGGGGAAGAAGGAGAAAACTTTACGAGCCCCATCCAAGGCATCCGTAGCCAAGCCATGTTGTGGGCAGTGGATCCGGCATACGTCGATCCCAATTCATCCCCGCCACATTCCCCAACTCATTCTCGTACGAAATAGGTTTTCACATGCATCCCCCTCACCCAATACCCATTTTCCATCACATGACCTTTCGGTGCGCCCATTTTCCCATCCACCACCGCTCAAAACCCCTAAAATTTGACACCCCACTCCCTTTCATTCTCACAAACAAGGTCTATTCCCCCCGCCATGTCCATCCCAGATCCATCTCACATTCCATCCACATCCACCGAAAACCCAGACCAATTTTCCACCACCAACATACCTCATTTTTCATCCTCCCAACATATATCTGATCCACCCACATTTACCCATGCCACACCTAGTTTCTCCGATCCACCCCATATCCCCCCATGTACCCAGGTTATGCCCAATTTTACCAGGGCCATGCCCAACTTTTCCCACACATCTACATCATCCACACCCGAAATACCCTAAAATGAACCACCTCCATCCAAACCCTCTCCAATGGCCATGATGGATGAAATGGTCCGGGCTTACACTAGTTGGAAAGCCTCCCAAAACATCCCCCCTCATTCTCACCACTCATCTTCCAACCCATCACCCACATTCCTAAGCCTTCATGCTTCATTACCTCAAACCCACCAACGCCCAATGAACTAAGCCCCCATCATCCACACCAATCAAGGCCCAATGGCCCAAACCCTCATCACCCACACCTACCAAGGCCCAATGGCCCAAACCCCCATCACCCACACCCTTGAAGGCCCAACGGGCTAGACCCTTCAAGGCCCACCGGCCAGACCCTTCAAGACCCAACGGGTCAGACTCAACAAGGCCCAATGGGCCAGACTATCAAGGCCTAATGGGTCAAACCCATCATGGCCCAATGGGCTAGACTTACCAGGGCCCAATAGATCAAATACAACAAAACCCAATGGGACATATTTCCCAAGGCCTTATGGCCCAAACCCCTCCAAATCCCTTATCCAATACCCAAGCCCAGCAAGTCCTACTATGGGGACATGTGCCAATATGGGGGGGATGAGCGCCTGATTAGAGAAGTCTTTCAGAAGAGTTTGACGGGCCCGACCTTGAGGTGGTTTACATCCCTAGAACCGTCCATGATAAAAACATGGAAAGATCTGACGCATTTATTCCAAGAGCAGTATGTCTATAACATAGACATTGAACCTCGCAAGTCAAATTTGACCCATTTAAAGTCGAACTCTAATGAAACCATTAGCAATTACCTTGGGTGTTGGAGAGCATTGGCAGCTCAGGTGCGAAACATAATACCTGACGATGAGCAGATCGAAATGATCTCAAAAAATACCTTGTCGATCATCTCGAACTTTCTCGTTTACCAACAACAATCCAGCTTTACTGATTTGGTGAGGAACACCAATCATTGCGAGGAAGCTATCAGAGAAGGGCGATTAAGTAAGAATGCATCTGGTGGGGCCTGCGGGGTCAGGTGATTCTTTGAGCAAAGAAATGATAGAAGAACCGGCGTAGAGGTGCAAAATGTCAACACATACCTGACCCAACACCAGTATAATCCCATTCCAAGTCAAAGCTGCACAGTCAGCTCCAGTTAGAAGCGAGCTGACACAGAGAATCGAGAATGGATAAGGGGCACAAATGAGTCCAAAATAGAGAAAGGCATGCTTTGATCGAGTTTTTACACCTTTGGGGCAATCACTGAATTTTTTATTACCCTTATTAATTTCCACCAAGGGCTGGGTCACCCTTCTAATCGTTGCTTCCCATTGAAGCACGCAATAAAGGATTTGATTGAGGTCGAGAAAATCATTCCCCCCATGCTTCCCCAAGCCAACCAACATGCCAACATTCACCAGGTACCGCTACCTCCGCACCCACCAGGAGGGGCAGGTTCGAGACCAACTATCAGCATGGTGGCAAAGGATGATGAAGATTTTGACCCGTCGGATTACATCGACAACCAAGGAAATTTTATGACACAATTATAAAGAGATTGGGGTGATCGAACCCTTGAATCTAGCGGATTATTTTCCCAACCCCACTCCACAAATAGAACCCTTGGATCTTAGGGTATACTTTTCAGCGTTAGTTCCCGTTAACTAAGTCAAAATTAACTCCTACCAACCAACCATATGTGGCATCCTCCACCAATTAACCAATGGCTGATTATGTCTCCCATCCACCTTTGATGCCCATCAGTTATCAATGGCCCACCCCTGTCACATCACTCCTAATTCAGTTGTCCAGGGTCCTCGCCAACCCCATTTGGCCCACCTTCTGCACCCTTTCAGAAGTTAACCACGTGATACCCACCCATTCCAATCCCTCAGCACCAATGTCCCCAGTACCCACCTCTTCCCTGTTCCTAATCTCGAGATTGACTTACAATCCTTATTAGGTCCCGCTCATCTATGAACAGACAAACATCAATGCCGACAGTAGCAAGGAAGCGGCAGTTGATTTTATCACCAGCTCGGGAAAGATCTCCAAGCAGCTAGACGCACCAGCACCAGCCTAGCCAGAGGGAAAGAAAGATACCACTACAGTAAACCTGTTTGAAAAGATGAGTTGTGAGCACATACTCGAGACCCAGCTCAGGAGGATGCCGACCCATATCATGGTTTGGGATCTGTTAATGGCATCCCCACTCCATTTCCAAGCTCTAATAGGAACGTTAAAAAATACACACGTCTCACTCCAAGTAAGCTCAGATGAGGTTGGGCAGATAATCAGACAGGTGATGGCTCCCAATGCTATCTCTTTCTTAGATATGGATCTACTGGAGGAAGAAAATAATCATGCTAAATCTCTCAACATCTTCGTACAGGCTGGAAATATGGTAATCCCACTGGTATTGATCAATAATGGGTCAGCTCTGAATGTGTGCCCCCTGCGAATCGCCACCAAAATAGGTGTGGACTCCTGTAAATACAAGAAAGGAAATAATTGGAAAAGTTGATCTTGAGCTCGTGATCGGGACAATGACCTTTTCCATACCTTTTCAAGTGATGGACATCAAATCTTCTTTCAATCTATTATTAGGACACCCCTGGTTACATGAGGTTGGGGCGATACCTTCGACCTTGCACCAGAAGCTCACATTCGTGTCTGGGCAGAAGGTCATCACCATCATAGGTGAGGGGTATGAGGAAAAGGAGAAAGCTACCCATAGCATTGAGAACCCCAAAGTGTTGGACGTATCGCACACGACCGAAGATACGGACCTCCACAATTTTGAATATGAGGTATTGACGGTAGTCCCGGAACCCCCAGAGAGCATCACCCTGAAAACCTGAGGTCGGATAGTAGTGGTTGTGGCCATGCTCCGAAAGTGGGGCTATTAGAAAGGAAGGGGACTGAGCCCTCGGTTGCAAGGCAGGAGAGAGCCAGTCAAGGTAAAAGTTGGACAGTAGGTCCGATTTGGGTTAGGTTACAAGCCCACAGAAGAAGAGGTCCGAGAGGTCAAAGAGAAAGCCCGAGCCACAGCAGCTGCTAGAGCTCGAGGAATTATCTTAGAAGAGAAGCCCCGTCCCAAACCTCACATTCGAAAAACCTTTGTGAGCACAGGGATCATAAAAATAGATTAGAATGGGGCAACACAGTTAAGCCCACACAAACTAGCACTCTCTGTCCACCTTACCAATCCTCATATCATCCCTCCCAACCTGGAGATAGACCTGGCGGCTCTGTCCCTTTTTGAGGAAGAGTCTCCTATACCTGCACAATCTCCCCCTGTGGTAAATCACCACAGGACTCTACTGATGTTTGAGGATAGAATCTCAGACAAGTCAATGATCAACATGATGGAGGCTGACTCCGAAGAATCAAATCAGCCAACCCCCTCCATCCAAACAGGTAAAGGAGTAGCACCCAGGTATTGATTTGGGCGTTTATGTGCCAAACTTTGGAAGCGGCAAGTGGCCTGAAATACGGCAAAGCCGTTTCTTAAAGAAAACAACCTATAAAAAGTGAGATATGCCCTTGATAGGCAATACCGTGTATATATAGGAACTCACTTTGCCAAGAGCCCATCTCCGAAGAAAATGAAGATCCAAAAACATAGAAAAAATATAAAAATAAAAGATATTGTCTTTTAAAATTCTGCATAAAGTTAAAGAAAATGATGCCTTTATAGAAAAGCCCGTCCCACGTGAAATCGATCGCTTTCCTGTAGAAATACAAGAAGAGGTAGGAGTCTCGAGTCAGGATGAGGAAATCCCTACTAAGAAGCTCCCCAATGAACTCCTTGAGCGGTTTGCCTACTTTGAGCATGGCCCTACTCCCATTGTTGAGAAAACAGAAGACGTCAATCTAGGGACTGAGGAGGTTCCTAGAATCACTAAGATCGGAACATCGTTATCTCCTGAGGAAAGAAAAAGCATGATTGATTTTCTTTTGTCATATCAAGACATCTTTACATGGTCATACGAGGGCATACCTGGTTTGGACACCGATTTGGTCGAGCATGAGTTGCCACTCTACCCCGATATCAAGCCAGTCAAGCAAAAATTGAGGCGACTCCAACCCAAGTGGATGCTGAAAGTGAAAGACAAGGTCATCAAGCAATATGACGCAGGATTTCTCATGGTCTCCAAGTACCCACAGTGGTTAGCCAATATCGTCCTAGTACCGAAGAAGGATGGAAAGGTCCGCATGTGTATTGATTTCAGAAACCTCAACAAGGCGAGCTCGAAAGATGATTTCCCATTACTACACATCGACATCTTGGTCGATAACACTGCCAGACATGGGATGCTCTCCTTTATGGACAGATTCTCTAGATATAATCAGATCAGGATGGCAGAGGTAGACTAAGAGAAGACAACATTTATCACTCCTTGGGAAACTTTTTACTATAAGGTCATGCCATTTAGGCTAAAGAATGCCAGGGCGATGTACCAGAGAGCTATGATGGCACTATTTCACGACATGATGCATTGAGAAATTGAGGTGTACATCGATGATATGATCGCCAAGTCACCAAAGCGAAGTGACCATCTGATAAACCTCTAAAAACTGTTTGAGAGGCTGAGGAAATATAGGTTACGCATGAATCCTCAGAAATGCGCATTCGGTGCCATGTCAGGAAAGTTGTTGGGCTTCGTTGTTAGCAAGAGAGGTATTGAGGTTGACTCAATTAAGGTAAAGGCCAACACGAAAATGCCACTGTCGTTTACCAAAAAAGAGTCAAAAGTTTCCTGGGCAGGATATAGTACATCAGTCGATTTATTGAATAGCTCACTCCTATTTGCACATTGATCTTCAAGATACTAAGAAAAGATTCACCTGTTGAATGGAACGACGACTGTCAGGCAGCATTCGATAAAATCAAGGGCTACCTTCTCAACCCTCTGATATTAGTACCACCCGAGCCTGGGAGACCACTCATAATGTATCTCTCTACGACGGAGGATTCAATGGGACGTGTCCGAGGGCAGCATGACGAGACAGGAAGAAGAGAGCCGGCCATCTACTACCTAAGTAAGAAGTTCACCAACTACGAGACATGTTATTCTCATCTGGAGAAAGCATGCTTGGCTCTCATATGGGCCACACAGAGGCTCCATCACTACTTGTTTTACTAGGCCTTTCTACTCCTAGCACGCATGGATCCATTAAAGTTCCTGTTTGAAAAGCCAGCCCTCACCGGGTGGACTGCGTGCTGGCAGCTTCTCCTATATGAGTTTGACATCACATATGTGACGCAGAAATCAATCAAGGGGCAAGCACTTGATGATCAACTTGCCAAAAACCCTTTACCCGATTATGAACCACTAAGGACCGAATTCCCAGACGAGGAAATCTTGTTCATGGTAGATGATGATATAGTAGAGACAGAGGAGTCTTATGTTATGAACTTCGACGGAGTAGCAAATGCGAAGGTCAAGGAGGCGGCGCTATTCTGAACTTGCCAAAAGGATCTCACGTACCAGTTTCTATCAAACTTAACTTCCCTTGCACTAACAATATGGTTGAATATGAAGCATATGCTGCTAGACTACAAGCAGCACTTGACTTGAAAGTAACCCACCTCAGGGTATTTGGCGATTCGCAGTTGATCATATGCGAGATGAATGGAGATTGAAAGACGAGGGATGAGAAGTTGATCCCATACCATGAACACCTCAAAGATCTAATAGCATGCTTCGATGATGCTACTTTCTCTTATGTCCCACGGATAAGGAATCGCTTCACCGACACATTAGCAACTTTAGAATCTATGGTAGAAATCCCTTACAGCGTTGAGATGAAGCCGATCATGATTAAACAGAGGGACGAGCCAACCTTCTGCCTCCAAATTGAGGAACCTCCAAGGCTGGACGATGAGCCACCATGGTTCTCAGATATGAAGAATTTCTTGAAGACTCGAGCATTCCCTGAGGGGAGGACCAGAGAGGACAGATGGACCATTCAACATTTAGCAGCAAACTATGTCATCTGCGGTGAGTGACTCTACAAGCAGTCTTATAACAACATCCTGCTTCGATGCCTAACTAAAAGTGAGGCAACAAACATTATGAAAGAGATTCACGAGGGAGTATACAGTGCCCACGTCAATGGCCACATGCTCGCCAAAAAGACTTTACACCAATGATACTTCTAGACCAGTATGGAATTTGATTATTGCAAGCACGTTTGAAAGTGCTACAAATGCCAAGAGCACTCCAGTCTGATCTACGCTCCAACCATTGATCCTCATAGCATGACCACTCCATGGCCATTCGCCACTTGGGGCCTCGACGTCATCGGAAAAGTCAATCTGAAAGTATCAAACAGACATCAATTCATCCTAGTTGCCATTGAATACTTTGCCAAATGGGTAGAGGCTGCATCCGACACAAACATCACGACCCGACATGTTGAGTAATTCATCAAAAACAATATCGTTTGCCGATTTGGTGTATCTAAGGATATCATCATGAACAATGGCATGAACTTCGCGAACAAGGGCATCAAGGCCTTCTGTGAGTAGTACAAGATCAAACATCATTGCTCGTCATTGTATCAACCATAAACCAATGGGGCCATAGAAGCTGCCAACAAAATGGTCGTTCGCATCCTTGAAAAGATGTTCGTCACCTATCGAGATTGGAGCGAAATGTTATCATTCGCTTTATGGGCCTACAGAACATCGATCCGTACCGCTACAAGGACAACACCATTCTCCCTTGTGTATGGGACTGAGGCCATCCTACCGGTAGAAGTTGAAGTACCGTCGCTCCACATTCTCATGGAGTCTGGCTTATCCGAAGCTAAGAGAGAGAGAGAGAGATCCCGCTTTGAGAAGTTGAACCTGCTGGACGAGAAAAGGCTCCTTGCCTTGTGTCATACCCAAGTGTACCAAGGGTGAATCGCACCAACTTACAACAAACGTGTTCGTGGTTGAGATCTGAAGGTAGGGGACACCTTACTCAAGAAAATCTTCCTGTCCCTCCATGCCGATCCGAGAAGAAAATTCAAGCCCAATTGGGAAGGACCTTACGTCATCTGAGAGGTGCTCCCGAGATATGTTATCTGCCTCACCACCATGGACGGAGAACACTTTCCTGAGCCCATCAACGTTGGATACGTCCGACGATTCTACTCCTAGGTCTTCGCAGCAAGGTAAGTATTGACAAAAATAGATACGTGACTGCTTAAGGATACTTTAAAAAGAGACCATCATTTCAAAGCTCAATAGCCAAAAAGTGTCCCTGAATGACCTACCCTTTGCTAACCCCGTTGAGCCACTGGCCTTTCTTTCACAAACCCCTCCAAAAAATGTGTGTATAATACCAACAAAAAAGAGGAAAAAGAGTTACTATCAAATCCAAAAAAAATCAGAAAAGCAAAATCCCAAAAAGAGGATGTCTGAAAGGAAAAATAAAAAAGAAAAGTGGGGCATGTATAGTAAAAATCACCCAAGGAAGAGGTGTATTATGGCACATGGAACCCAATCAAGGAAACTTTTTAATCCCAGAATACCGTCAAAATTCCTAACTTATCCCATGGCCATGACACATTTTAAGAAAAAACCCTCTTTAAGGTCTACGAGCAGTTACAGTATCTGTCGAGTCAGCAAGAGCCAAACTGTGAGACAACAAAAGAATTTCATCAAGCCGGCTATGACGGAATCGACGTCCATGTTGTGGCCTTTGATAAGAAAAGAAGAAGAAGAAAGAGATAAAAGAAAATACAATAAAAATATGCAAGCTCAAAGCAAAGAGGAGGTGGTGAAAACCCGAAAGGGCGCCATGGGTAAAAACAACGAGTTTGTGCGGACCAAATGAAAACCTAAAAGGGCGTTTGGGATAAAAAAGAAAACCCATGGACTTAGTGAAAACCCGAGAGGACGCTATGGGTAAAAAGAGGGAAACAATGGGCATGAGGAAAACCCACCTTAGGCATTGTGAGGAAGAAAGTTGAAAAAGAGAAATTGAAAAAGAAAATAAACAAGATCCCCTTGGTTCTCCTCTTGCATTACCCGGTTGCTGACTGGGACCCTCATGTTAGCTCAAATCCACGTCCCAACCAAGAATGACATAATGGGCCGCACCATCAAACGTATGACCCAGGGTAAGGAGAAAAAGGTCGATTTAGTCTAAAGGGATAGATGTTCTGACCTTGGTAGAAAATTGCTAAACTTCACTCAGGACCAACCGTGAAAAGGATGCTCAAAAGGGGACCCATCATCTCTCTGATAATTAAGTCATCAAACCAAAAAAAAGAAGAAAACAAAAGAGAGGGGAAGGAGACTATTTTTTGTCAAAGATAACAAATTTCCCTTCCCATTTTCACACCCACACTGTGTGTACCCACCACTCCGAGATGATTGGTCTTAATGACTGGAAAGACCACATTTGCAAAAGATAATAAATTTTCATTTCCCATTTCGGGACCACACTGTGTGCCACGTCTCCAAAGGAATAATCGGCACAATCCTCCCCATTTTACAAAAAAAAAGGGAAAAGATAGAAGTTTTGTAAGATAATAGATTTCCCTTTCTCATTTAGAAACCTGTATACAACTGACACCACATCCCAAAAAATAATATGTGAGATGTCTAGCTTCCTTCTTGTTTCTTTACAAAAGTGTAAAAACAACAAAAACATAAAGAAAATATGTATCTAATTAGGGGTTTCTTACGACCCTTTCTATGGTTTGATCTATGCAAAAAGTATGTGCAGGAGGGAATCAATGACCCAACTCATGATTCAAGGCATGGATCTCTGCACGTAAAGCATCCTCCCGCACCTCCCGCTCCGTCATCCAGCGACCATGGAGACTCCTATAATGCGTCCAGGAACCGTCAGTGGCACCAAGAGTGTCACTCAAGGATCCTTCCAGATGAAGGACCTCACACTCAGCGGCATCAGCCCTGACCTCTACCACCTCTGCTCTAACCGCCTGTTTCTCTAAATTTTCATGTAGGATGCACTTTTCGTCCATCAGTAGCTCAATACGCCTCTGAAGCATCGACTCCTTCCTTGGCCAAGGCCCCGCCGTATCACTGCTCTCTATCTGATCCAAGTGACCAACAGCAAGCTTCTCAGATCGTAGCCAAGCCTCGTACTCTGGGGAAGACAAAATAGAATCCTCTTGCTCTAGATCGCACATGAGCATTGACTGACACGTCTCCCAGAGAGCAGCTATCCTATCCATGTCCTCAGATGACCCCCGAGAGAAAATCAAGTCACACAGGGGCAGCTTTATCACACAAGGCACTTACTGAGGGCAACCGAACTGATGCAGCACCCGAAATGGAAAGTAGTGAGTTCTGCTAGTCAAACTAAGGAGAGTGATGCCCTCATGATCTCTGGAGCAAACCATTGGGAAGGTTCGATCTGACCAAGGAAGCCTCCACACCAACTCGGGTTCGGCCAGCCAAAGCTTTAAACCTTTCATACCTCCTAGTGGAAGCATATGACATTTACCCATAAAGTAGCGGGCCACCTCACCACAAGCAGGGTAAAAGTGGGGCACGAGTCCCAAGATAACAAGATGCTCCCCAAGCCAAATTTGGAGCAAGATGGGACATCCTCGGAGGCCCTCCACCTTGCCCAGAGCAAAGGCATCAAGGTAGTAATAAAGCTCCGCCAACACCATATGCATCACAGAGCGGTCTCCCTCTATTTCCGCCAAGACATCACAAAGTGCAAGCGAGAAGCTCTCTCCCCCAGTATAGAAAAAAACCTCAGAGATAAGGCAAAGGGCAAAAGCCTTCACGTTATGAGGATTTTTGATCAGCAACTTTCGCAGGCTTTCCTCTCTGAAAAATTCTCTTAGAAATTTCACCGAACACCTGGTGGGCCCCCCAATGAGACTTTTCTCATAATCATTCTTCTTCAAGCCTAAGGTGATCTGAGTGGCTCTGACATAACTTGGTTTTAATAGCACTCTCGCAAGGTCTCTATGCAGCTTCAAACCTGATAAATTTGAGAGCGCCTTAAGAGTAGGAGTTAACTCATGATTCCCAAAATGAAAAATATGAGTGTTAACTCCCCAAAATGAAGCCGCGACATGAATGAAATCCCAAAGTGGGGGAACTCCAAGGAAGGACGCGAGACGAACCAAGTCGAGCTGATCCAAACCCGCAAGCTCGCTCTCGTTCATGCTCTCTAGCTACTTCCTTAGAAAACTGGGCCCCACGCCCAAAGTGGGAAGTATCGTGGTCCCGGACCCCCCATGAGAGGCGGGGTTGGAAAGTGGGTCCATTGACGTACAAAGATATTCCTGAGGATACAAATTCAATGTAGGACGATGGACCCACCTTGGGGGCAAGAAAAGAAAAAAAGGGGAGCAAAAAATGGCAAGTCAAGGTCAAGAGAGGAAGAAAGTGCATTCACAGGGTTAAGAAGGCCCCCCTGCCCTTTGGAAGTACTTGGCGCATGTAATACATGCGCCAGTGCAATTTTCCCCAGATTTGGCCTAGCTCATGTAATGCATGCGCCAAGTCACAGGGGTCCCCACATGCAAAAAAGTGAGGGTTGGGTAGGAGTTTTTCTTACTACTTGCTTGTACTTTATGCCTCTTATCTAAAAAGGCACACAATAGGCCCTATACAGAGGGGCAAACTTGGGTTTTGGTCACATCTAACTTGTATAAATCTTCGTGTAGTAAAAATCCACACCGGCGTGGAAATAGTTGCCAAGTGTTAACAAAGTATGTGGCCCCAGAGGCCACCCCTTTTGACAAAATCAAACCCATCCTGCAAGCAATTTGATATACTACAACAAGCAAAGGAAAGATAGAGCATGCAATTAAAAGGAGAGGCACCAACATTCATCATAAGAAACTTGAAAAACAACCATCCGAAAATAATAACAATGCCACATCATCCAGTACATGTATCCAAATCCAAAAAGAAAATAGGTCCCAAAAGGTCTCAAAATTCTAAAGCAGAGCCTAATCCTTATTAGTGCCCTCAGACTTCTTGCGCTTGCGTGAGGAGCTCTTATATGTCCAGTCATCTCCCACTTGAGCCCAAGCTTGAGAAAGATAGCTAAGCAGGGAGCGCGACTCCTTTTCACGAGCACACTAAAAGTCATACCCAAAGTCATCAATCAAGATTAGTTGAAAGAGAAAAATAGTAGGGCAATGATCGAAACTAGTTAGTATGATACTCACTACTTTCACGTCCCGAAGACCGACTATGTTGCTGTAATACTCCACCTAGTTCACCGTCGACTCGTAGTCCTACACAAAAAGGAAAAAGACATTCAGCTATAGGTTCCAACACGTGCATTTTTCTAAGAAACAAGCATGCAGAAGGAGAAAACTTGCTTAACCTAGGAACCAATTCAAGAGGAGGAATCCAGATTACGTCAGTAGATATACGAGCCTGCTCCTCTATGGCTTTACATAAACCCCCAAGGAAGGCATCATCGAGGTGCCTAAAGGTCCCCTGGACCTCCATAGTCGAACTACCAGAGGTGCCAGTATCAGAGGCACCTGAGGGACTAGATCCTATAGAATCGACAGTACCCGTCGCCGCCTCATCATCATCATCGGAGTCACCTCCCTGCTCAAACTATGAAAAGGAGCAGAGTTTCAGTCAGTAGAAGTCAAAACTGAATTTGAACTGCTAAAAATATGCCTAAGGAAAAGAGAAACACTTGAGATCATGGACCGTCAAAGGCCAAGAAATTGGTACCAGGTACGAAGCGCGAAAGAATGGACTAGTAGGGTAGGGACTCATACAACAGCTGGTACCCCCCGGGCACGAGGAGATCATTGATGGGGGCCCCATGATTAATAAACTAGGTAGATAGCTCCTCAATAGTACCCTAAGGAGCCATGACATCCGCAGGAGGAGCCTGTGGCACAACAAAGTGGTCTCGATACTGGTGGACCACTCTCTCTCCCAGGTAATATGCCCTGGCCCAGGCTCCATAGAAGAAGATGACGCGGCAGTCAATAAAGAAGTGAGACAGACCCACAGTAGCTCGCTCCCAAAAAGGAGAACTAATGTAGGGATCATAGATAACCTGCCAGATAGGAAAGTGTCTTGTCAGCCAAGCAGGTCACATAAAAAGAAATGCTGAGAAAGAAAAGAGAGAAATAGTCATACTTGCTTCGGGATCAGCAGGTCGAACTGGGACCTAGGCCCATCTCCAGATGCTTCATGCCAACGTCCTTGCGGCGGTGCGTGTTCCAGTTGCTCATGAGTGGATACGTGTACACGTCGGAATGTAGGAGGGGGCGGCCAAGCTGGAATTGCAGATAGCCCCATATCTGAAAAGAGCGGCATACAGAAAGGGTGTGTCAGAAACATGATGGATGACTAACCAATAAACCAAGAAAAGCAAAGGAGTCTATGGTTACCTCAATCACCGGCCAGAAGCCAACAATAGAAACCGAGTTCCCTAATGAAACTCAGGCTAGGCTAAACATCAAAATGGCATATCTGGCCCCACCCTAGTCGTATTTGTGCTCGTCGTCCCAATTTACCATAAGACTGAGCAAGGAAAATGAGACCTGGCCTTTGCTGGCATTTGAGAGAGGGTCTTGCCCAGTAGGAAGAGGAGCGAAATGCAAGCTAACATCACTGCATGCTATGGCTCAATGAAAATATCTATATCTGGCTGCCCCAGGTCCACCAGTTCATTCTCCGCAAACAGATCAGACAACCATGACATTTTAACTTCGATGCCATACAGGTTTTTAGAGGTAGGATAATCCCTGATAAGCTGAATCACCTCATCCCGATTGGGCACGAGAAGGTCGGCCACTAGCATACCCCCTATTCAAATCCCTGTAATCATAGACCAGTCGACGGGAGTAAGAGTCATCTCCGCCATGGCCATATGAAAGGTCATGGTCTTAGGACGGAAGCGCTCGATCAAGGCCTTCAGATAGGCCACATCGGCCCGCATGACAGGGCACGAGAGGAAGTCCCCAAAACTGGCCTGAGCAAGAAGGAATTTCACGACCGGAGGGAGGTAGAGATAGAAGCGATGATGGTCTAGCTAGCCTCCTTGGAAGGTGATGGAGGGCAAGTCCTGCATTCAAATAAAGAGGTGTCGGATGCTGAAGATATAGTAAGCTCACATAAAACAATAAAGCCTATTTTGTTACCTTGTCGATAATACCAAAGTTGGAGACATGAGCATACTGCTGATGAAGGAGACCGGCACGGGCAGCCTCGCCCTACATTTTATACCAGGGACGGGAGGAGTGTTGCACTATGAAAAATTGTTCCCCTCAGGAACCATAGGCCACTTCCGGCCCCTCTTCTGTCTCCTACCCCTCCTCCTGCGCGTACTCCTCCTCGCTCGACATCCTGAGACGGATACAAGCAATAGAATCAAGACATATCGGTAGCAAGAAATCATTTTCTAAATAGGCTAATAGGGAGATAAGTAGGACCTTTTTCTTTCCTAATCATCATTATCATTTTAAAAAAAAATCATCATCAAATCACCCGCATTTTCAAAAAAGGAGAGAACAAAAAAGCAAAACAAAAAATATATGCATGTGCATTCATGCAACAAAAAAATCCAAAAAAACAAAACAAAAATACATACATGTGCATTCATGCAACCAAAAAAAAAATCCAATAATAAAACACAAACGAATAAATATATGCATGTGCATTTATGCAATCAAAAATCCAATAAAACAAAACAAAAAATATATGCATGTGCATTCATGCAACCAAAAATCCAAAAAAAAAAAAAAAAAAAATATATGCATGTGCATTCATGCAATCGAGAAAAAAAATCCAATAATAAAACATAAAACGAATAAATATATGCAATTGCATTTATGCAACCAAAAAAAAATCCAAAAAACAAAATATATATATATATATATATATATATATATATATATATATATATATATATATACATACATACATACATGTACATTTATGCAACCCAAAAGAAAATCAAAAAGAAATATATATGTGTGAGCATTTATGCAATCCAAAAAATTGAAAAAAGGAAAAAAAGAGAGAAGAAGGAATGCCCTAATCAAAATAAATAAATAAATATATATATATATATATAATAAAATCAAGAAAAAAAAAATATAGGGCACCATTTACATGGAATAAGATCAAACCAATCATGGATAATCACACTTGCAAGAAATATCATTCACTTATCATCTAGAAAAGCAAGAATCATAACCACATTACAAAAGATTTCAAGAAAAATAAAAAACAAATAGGTTAAAAGTGATTACTTTCAAAATAAATTAGGTCCTTGATCCGGCGTAGAGCGGATTTTAATCATCGTGAGTGAACACCGACAATGAAGCACACTTGGAATTGATCTAAAGGAACCCTAGGAAGGAGTCCTGTTTCAATTTAGAGAGGGAGGGAGAGAAATTTTCGAAAAAAATACCCCTTTGGCTTGGGCTCTGGCATTTAAAAAAACCTCCCATCTTGGCTTGGCACATGTAATACACGTGCCAAGCATGTTTCGGCCCCATTTTGGCCTGACACATGTATTACATGCGCCAGGCTATTTCGGGCCAGATTTTGCCTGGGGCATCTACTACATGCACTAGGCAATTCCTGACCCATTTTGGCTTGGCTTATGTGTGGCACACACCGAGCCCGACCTTCTTCGAACCCGAGGACGTGCACACGCCCCCAAAGCGGCACATCAATCTCCACGTGATCTTCCCAGGAGGTTGTGCTAGAATAAGTGGCTTGAGATCAATGAGCATCCCGAGCACACATGAAATAACAGATAAAAAAGACAAAAAAAAAATTCCACACGAAATAACAGAAAAAGCTCACATAAAATACCAAAAATTTCACATGAAATAACAATAAGAAAGTAAAAAAAATTCCACATAAAATAATAAAAAATCTCCACATAAAAATCCACATAAAATAACAAAAAATTCTATATAAAATGTTACATAGAAATAACAAAAAGTGCATGTACTCCCAAAATGTGTTGCGACATCAATTCGCTCCGCTCGGGTAGTCATGCTATATCAACTTCGGGACCATTGGGTTTACCCAAGACCTCAAACCCTGCTTCGGGCAAGGGCTCCCATGGCTAGTCAAATGGAGCAATCAATGCCTCACATGATTGGACACAAACTGTGGACCTTCGTGTATTTGCTTCGTATGGGTCGATCACCCTCTCACTTATAGAGCTGTTGGATTCAGAATGAAACTTGAACATCAAACATCATCAATCATCTCGAGAAGCTGACATTTTTCTCAGCATATTGGAATTTTTCAACTCACTCTACCTCTGTTATGCCCAGTAATGTTGCTAAGCGCTTGGGGACCGATAACCTTGAGAATTGAATGTTTTTCCCGACATACAGGGCTTTCGGTTACTCACCATATTACCCACCTGATGTTTGAGGTTCGTTCTGAATGTAGTGGACCTATCAATGATGCCTTGGGCTTCTTCAGATGTCTCTTGTCTTTGGCATTCAATCATTAGTGGTCGGATACTAAAGAGGGGCATCTGTAGACACCCAAATTTGACCTAAGGCCCGATCGAAACATACTTCGAGAGAGGTACACCCCCGAGCTTCTGATAGCTTCTCCCATACCCTTAGGAAACTTCCCAGATCCCTAGGAACTTGCCCTAAACACTTAGGAACCTTCCCAAACCCTTAGAAATTACCCCCAACCTTTAGAAACCTCTTTGAAATGCTTAGTTAATCCTCCCGGGCCTTGGTTAGAGAGAGATGAACCATGGTTGGTAGGGACCTCTATTGAGACCGAATCTTATACTATTGAAAAGTAATAGTTCTCAGCTTTCCAATAAGACAAGAATCACCTCAATCCGAGTTGTACGTCAAAAGTTACGACAATCCGAGTAAGGCCCAGAAACCACACTTAGCTAGGACATATGTGACACATGTATTACATGCGCCAAGCCATTTTTTTCAAGAAATGGCTTGGCGCATCTAATACTTGCGCCAAGTACAAGTGGGACCCACCTCAGGCTCTGGACTTCCAGGCACTTTAGCTATACTTGGCGCATCTAATACATGCGCCAGGCTTAGCAACAGTAACTGATGGTTTTTTGCTTGAATTTCACTTTTGGGGTTTGACTTGTTGATCATCTCAATGTTTGGGATGAGTTTTATTAGGACTGTTGCACCCATGTTTACCCTATCTGTAACCCTTTAGTCATTTGAAACCTCACCCTATCATCCACCATTGAAGCCCCTTGCCCACATTTTTAAGCTTTCAAAATCCTAGGAAACCTTAGATTAGGAGATTACCTAATTGCTAATCCCAATTAGCCCTTAAGCACCCTCCTAACCTACCATTTTCCTATAAATAGAGAGCCCCTCCCCTTGGATTAGAGGCTTGAAAAAAATTTCAAAGAGAGAAAAGATTAAGAGCTTTCCTTTCCCCCTTTGGTGCACCATTCTCATCCAAATTCCAAAATTCTAAAACTACTTTTAGGCCCCCCTCTTCCATAAAAACATGAGTTAGGAGAGAGTTACCCCCAGCCTTCTTCCTCTATCTCTTAGCCATCAAGCTTTAGAGGTTAGAACCCACCATTCCACCATCTAAGCTATTGGAAGCATATCAAGTGCACCTACGCGGAGGTCCACAGCGGTGCTACAAGGGCCCGAGAGATCCGGCTCTCCCCTCTATTCCTCTACCTTCTTAGCTTTTATCCTATCCTCTAATTTGTGTCGTTACGCCGCCAAAATCTTGGCAAGTGCGGATGGGTACAAATAGGATTCAAGTGCCTTAGGGCAAAGGGGAAGTGCTATTTTTATTTTTATTTTTCTTTTATATTTTGGCCATAAGTAGAGACCGCTTTAGAGTGGGTTGATCGGGTGCCTAACACCTTCCCGATCGATAACTGAAGCCCCTACCCAAGAACCTTTGGCGTAGACCAGTGAATCTGAGTCACATTTTTGGCACTTCGGTGCTCATAAAATTATCTAGGTTTCCCAGGACACCAAAAGCTCCGGGTGGTGACTCTATATCTTTTAGAGGGTGCGCATCGTTGCGATGGGATCGCTAAAAATCCCAAGGTTGCACACCTTTGTTACTTTAAGATGTCTGTATTTTTTTCATAGAATGATAATGGATATGGTAATTATGAGTACGCTTATGTTAAAAAAAATAATCTTGACAACAACAATAACAATAATTATAAGTATGTTAGCAAGTATGATACTATTACAGGTTTTACTAATTCAATCCCAAAGTTTGATAAGTTTATACAATGGGATGACCAAGATATTCAGTTATTGTAAGTTAATATTTGACTGCTGTTTTCAAACATAAAACGAAGAGGAAGTGTTAAAGTTAAGGGTTCCATTAATGTGCAAAAACATATTCAGCCGAAGACCTTTATCATCGATTTTCCTGGCTTGGTAATGAATCTCAAGTAGATATTCCTTTTCAAGATACACAATGAAGACGGCATTGGAGAGTTCCATGGTCCTACTGGAGAATGAAAACTTCATTTTTCAACTTCTCTCTCATGGTATCTGGACCTTTGAAAATGGTGTTGTAATGGGCTCTTTCAACTTATTCCTTTTCTTTTAAATATATATTTTGTATTACATCATTTTTTTTTCTTTTATTTTGTCTTTCTGGGTCCTCATATTTGTGAAGCTATATGTTGATTGAATTTCCTCCTAGTGCTGCAGTCTCAACTGAGCAAAGGTGTGAGAGTGGTGGAGAAGAGCTTCTACTCAGTGAGGATGATGGAGATCTCATGATCTTTGATTATGGGTAAATTTGATTTGGACTTGTTTCATTACTTCTTTAATTTAAATTACAATTTATTTTTATTTGAATCTCAAGGTTAATTTTGTTTTATATTTGGACAAACACCACTGAAATACTAATAAAGGTGATTGTGGTTCATTTCTTGAATCTCAATGCTCATTTGGTTTTGATACTGATTGATGGTACCTAGTGTTTTCTATCAAAATTTTGATGGTGGTAGTTCCTGATTAACAGTCCCTGGTGCCTTTCCATTTTTCTTTTGTACTGATAAGTTCATCAAAATTTTCAAGACTTCATACCGCAAGTGAAGTCCCAATATAGAGCTTACGAAGATGCATTTTTCAAGAAAGTTAAAGGTTAGTTCTTTTATTTCTCAATGAGTAGCAATAACTTATCCCTGTGCACCCCTATAACGACTTAAACATGGTTAGCAGTTCTTTTCTTAGCTGCGCGTGCATTTCAGACAAGTAGAGTGCTTAATGGATGAGATAGATGCTTAACTTAAACCTATTTAGCAGTCGTTTTCTCACCTGACTCTGCATTTAGGACAGTGCTAAGTGCGTGAAAGGTGCACTAGCTGCTTGGACACCAATCATTTACTTGATGAATGATTCTAATATCTGGTATTGTAATTGTTTTTTTTTCTTTTTTTTACATTCACACGTACACTTTTTAGGTGAGTTGATGAGTGCACGAGAGCACCTCACAACAACATGTGGAATAGTTGTTGCAGCAAGTCTTCTACTTATGCCAGGTAAATGTATGTAGTTCTGATTTTTCAGTCTTATATTAATTGGTTGCTCACTGTTGTCCCAACAAATTCAAGACTATTGCAAACTTATAAAGTAGGTATGAACACTTGTTGGTGCAGACATGGATACGAGGTTTTTGAAAGGGGGAGCCTAGAAAATTATGCTTGCACAATTAATTATATGTCAATATTAAAGGATATAGATACAGATATTTGTTCATAAAAGCTTGAAATAGAGCCGAAATGTATCTAGAAAACTGAATTATACTAGAACCATAAAAGCTTAAATCTTGTCCTGTGCGCATCCAGCATGTGCCAACTTAAATAAACAGAATGCCCTATCTCTCCACATAGTGATACCTTTCTAGCTAGTGTAGCTGTTTATGTTATATTTCGTACTATAATATGATACTATCCCCCTTACTCTTTTATTATCAATTTATCATATGATTCTTTTCATTTAAGTATTTTGAAATTATCACTCTGTCAAAATGATAAGAAAACAACTTTTGCAATATCAAAAGCCACTGTTGAAGCAGTAGTATAATAATCCACTGCCAAAACCGATTGTGTATTATATTAAGATAGTGGTTTAATTTGTTAACCCTGATCCCACACCATAATATATCGTGAAACCCAAAATTGAAATTCATTTCCTTCGTAGCTGAGACCGCTTCCTCCCCTCTAGCTCTCTCACTCCATCTCCCTCTTTGAAATAGCCTCCATCTCCCTCGACATCGATCACCTCCGAGGTTCCATGGCCACCGTTCTCTATGTTCTCAAACACGCTTCGTGCCTTGAAAACCTCTTTTCCACTTCGTTGCCTCATAAAACCCTAATTCAAATCTGAATCGAAATTTGAACCTTCTCATTCGATCAACTTTCCCTTCACTTAATTTCAAGATCTACGAGTTCGGAGAAGATCATGTCAAGAAACTAATCTCGTCTTCAATCTGGAAAGCACTCGAAAACCCTCTGAACTACACGAGGACTTATCTAACCAATATATTGGAGCCCTGCATGGAACGTGTGATCTACTTGGATTCCGATCTCGTGGTCGTCGACGACATAGAGAAGCTATGGAGCATCAAACTCATCGGGTCGTGAATGATCAGAGCCCCCGAAAACTGCCATGCGTATTTTACCGAAGGGTTTTGGTTGGATCCGGCCATGGATAGGGTTTTCGAAGGTAGAGATCGTTGTTACTTTAATACAGGGGTTATGGTGATGGATCTGGGGAGATGGAGAGAAGGGGAGTATAGGAGAAAGATCGAAGGGTGGATGGAGATACAGAACGAGAAGAGAATTTATGAATTGGGTTTGTTGCCGACATTTTTATTTATTTTTGGTGGAGATGTTGAAGGGGTGAACCATAGGTGGAACCAACATGGGCTCTCTGAACAACCTATTGAAGTTGAAAAGGCTTCTTATCAGCAGCTCCTTTGTGATGTACTCGCGATCCTAGATTCCTTTGACATCTCAAAGGTGATCTCAATCATAGTTAACTAGTTCCTCTCTCTCTCTCTATATATATATAATTCCAATACAAGTTTAGCATTAATTCCATTACAGCTTTAGCAATTTTTGAACCAGAACACTGACTGCGAATCAACAATTTTTTTGTTATTTTTTCAATGAATTAGTGTTTAAATTTAGGGTTTTATATTTTTTGTCACTTTTTTGCTAAATTTTACGAGAAATTCTACTTTTAATCAATTTTGATTAATACTTGTTTGTGTAGTTTAATTTTTTATTTTTTTTGGCTGATTGAGATTTTTCAATTAAATTTCTTTAAAAAATCCTTTTAATATATTTATGTGAATTTTTTTTCCTTTTGGCAAATTTAAGTCCATTTATGTTGTTTTAGTGAGGTATTGATTTTTTTTTGTTTATTTGAATACAATTTTTATGCTTGTATACATTTGTTTTATCTCTTTGTGTAACTTAAATTGTTTTTTCTATCATAAGATTTTGAGATTGAAGTGGTTTATCATGTTTTGGTGAACATTTATATTCTTAGTGTTTGTTTTAACTCTTGTTTATTTTTTACTTTGGTAATCACAAAAATCAGGAAAGGATTGATGGGTAACTTTCATGAAGTTTTCTGAGACATAAGAAACCAATGCATCCAGAACTGAAGAGTGAAGGTACAACTTCGGTCTTTATATCTATTTTTGTAATATCTAAGATTTATTATTCTTATTGCAATTAGGTTTTAGGGTACAAATTCTATTTTAGAAATTATTTGGTTGCAATATAATTTTGTAATGGGCATGTCTTGTGAATGGAAGAAGACATTCATTTTACCTCTGTTTTGAGCCATCTAATACTGCTGTTGGGGATAAAAAAGGCTTGGTATTTATTACAGCCCTATTAATTACTTTTATGGAGAATTTGTAGGATTCTATAGTTAGAAAAGGAGTTTTTAAAATACAGAATTTGTAGGATTCTATATCTAAGAATTTAATACATGCTAAGGATTCTATAGTAAGAAGAGGAGTTTTAAAAATTTATATAATCTATGATTCTATATAGTTAGAAAAGGAGTGGTGAAATGATCTTTCATTTCCCAAAACTCCATTTTGATAAATACAAAACTTGCTTGAACAACTTACTGTTGTATGATATATCTCCAGTTGGAGGGGCCTTGTACCACATATTACTTCCATGCTAACAGAGTCGTATTGTTTGCAAAGGCAAATAGTGCATGACCCAACCCTGCTCCACTTACTAGCTGGTGCTCTAATGGTTTCATCAATTTGATTGATGGTTAGAGATGGAAGCTTAGGTTATACAAACCATTTTATCAAATGTGACCTTGTAATCTATTAAAAAAGTGAAGTAAGCTTTACCTGCTACTCTTTGTCTTGGTCTTCTTAACAACAATTACATCTTTGTTTGTCATGTTATGTTAGCAATTGGAAATATAGACAGTCCAAGCAGTTATCAACTTGCTTAATCGAAAGTAGTGTTGACAGGTATGGCATGGACTGCTATATACAACTTTGCGATCAGTAGCTTCGTTGTTAAAGTTTTTTGTATATTATTCATCATTGTTTTTCATAATTTTCATGTGGAAAATTATATTTGGTGTAAATGTGGGTTCTTAGACCAGAATTTAGATGAAGGATATTGATCGATTTTAAATTAACCCTTGCAAGTGTACAAGATCTGTTCTGGTAAGGCAAGAACAAGGGTGTCGAACCCACAGGGAAATCTGAAATTTTAATCAATTCTTCCTAGAGATTTAGAAAATATCCCCGAGGAAGTACCAAGGGGCAGATTTAATTTTTACCAAAAACTAACACTTTTCTAATTGCAAGAAAGAAAATAAATTAATCTAAAAATTATGTAATGAGAAATCTAAGAACAAATTTTAAAAACAAGATCAAGGAATTTGCTACCCCAGATTTATACCCTTTTCTATTTTTAAACCCACAATTTTATTAACATCAAACACACCATCATTCTAAGAGAAACATGACTAGTAATTAAGCATGATCATTAACCCGGCATACCCTATCTAAAAACAATGACTCAGCCTAATCGCAGTATGAATCATGTGAAAAGCATAGCGTATCTCATGGTATTTTAGATCAAAACACTAAAAACATGATCACTACACTTTGAGAAAAACGATTTGATGATGAAATTATCAAACTATGGCATTAAACATAAAATATAGGTACTTATCTGGGGATCGCATCCTCCTTGATCTACAGCCTTTAGCCTCTCATCCTTGGTGCAAGATCTTCAATTTCATTCAAAACCATTCCCAAAGTAAAGAGCAAAGAAGGTGTAAAATAAAAATATATTCTCGGAAAATCTCAACACACTTTTATTACTCTAAGAAAACCCTTTACAAGAGTCTCTAATTATTACACAAATTTCCCTCAAAAATAAAACTCTCTCCGAATAAAAAACTCTCCTCATAAAAAGCTCTAGCCTCTCTTTTATAATGGCCGAACACACCTAACCCTAATTGCCTCAATCGATTGAGACAGAAGTCTCAATCGATTGACTTTTAGTTCGAATTCCCTTAGGGCACTTCTGCCTTCATGTCTCAATCGATTGAATTTCATGTCTCAATCGATTGACTTGCTAGGGTTGAGTTTTACTCCATCTGTCAATCGATTGACAATAATGCCTCAATCGATTGACTCTTCAATGCAAAGTCTTCCCTTTCTTGATGGAAGTTGATTCTCTTCATGGCTTTCAATGCTTCTTTGGACCTTTTTGTCCATAGCTCTTTTATAGCCTTTAATTTCCTTCTTTTATGCACTTGGAAGATCCAAAGGTCAGAAACACCTGTTATCATCAAAACCTCACAACAACCATCAAATACTTTCATCGAACGGCTAAGTGTAGGATTTAAGGTATGAAATATAGTCATATTTCAGCACCGATCACACCCCCAAACCTACACTTTGCTAGTCCTCGAGCAAAGAGAATGATAAATATAAAAATAAAACTAACATCCTAAAATTTAAATACCACTTTCGTAGGAAACACGATTGCACTTAGCATGTGCAACAAGCCTTTAAACCCCTAGGTGATCCCTAGTGGAGGAGTTGTGTCTCCTGAGGGTTTACAGTGAAGTTACCCACAAACTTCCAAACCATCGGCAAAATTGAGTTTTCGAAACATGATTTTTTTTTTTTATAACATATATACCATTCAAAAACAAAAACATCATTAATTGGTTCAACATGTGAATCATCAATCTTAAATACCAATGTCATGTCAATCATGCTAGTATCCATTCAAATTAATCTAATGCTCAAATTGTTAGATAACTCATTCATTCATGCTTAAACGTGAAGTGTGTGCATACCAAAACCAAGATTCATCCATCTTAGAACTAGTCCAAACGGAAAATCATCGGATCTCATGTCTCAACTCAATCCTCACTTTAGGTATACTCTCGAAATAAAATCACTCCGATGATGGGTAAGTTTTCGCACACATGTGAGAGATCAATACAAAACACATCAAAAGGTCTCACATGATAAATGAAACACGATGTAATCAATGAACAAAAAAAACAGATCTCATAAGAACAGATACTTGAATATCCTAAGCATGTCATATCAAGTGTCATAGGTATCACATATTTACTCTCCACAAGGCAGTTACCAATGCAAGATCAGATCATGAAGGTCTTTTGTAGGGTTGTAATGGGGCTCAGGAAAGGGTAAGAAAGAAAGGGAATTTAGATTCAAAATTTCTGAGAAATCAGAAAAGGTACTAACTATTTCTTTCTATTGCTCTTCTTTTTCTTTTCTAATTTCTCACCATTTTTTTTTTTCAATATTTTTCTTTTCTCACTCTTTCTTCTTCTTTTGAATTTCTTTTCTTAATGGTACCTCACATTTTTCATTCTTTGTCAAATTTCTCTTTTTCTCCCCCTTTTTATATTTTTGCCATACACTCAAGAACACCACAACCTTGGTATCCCTCCACTTACTCTCTTTTCACTCATTTTCGTCCCTCGCTCCCAACGTCTCGAAATAAGAAGGGTAAAGTGAATTTTCGAAAATGGTAAAGGGTTAAAGGTTAATGTGGCTTATCAAAGAATGTATAAAGGTAAATTTTTCAATAGACTCAAAGGGGTACTAGAAGGATAAATTTATATGAGGTGGGACATTTTAAGCACAAACGAGCCAAAGATGGCCTTCAATCATATCCTTAAAAGATGGTAATCTTGCCTATTTGTCTTGAGTAGATATACAGTACATTCTAACACAATAATATGAATTTGATTTCATGCAAAGTCACAAGCCAAAAATAAAATGTATGAGATTATGCAAAATAATTCGTATTCAAAGAAAACTCCGAGTTTATGTATTCACTCATCAATGACGGGAAATTAGCTCTAAAGCTCACCAGGTTTAGTCTCCACTAAGA
This sequence comes from Chloranthus sessilifolius, assembly GCA_021018995.1. NCBI lineage: Eukaryota > Viridiplantae > Streptophyta > Magnoliopsida > Chloranthales > Chloranthaceae > Chloranthus > Chloranthus sessilifolius. The sequence goes on along the minus strand of CM037584.1, from coordinate 145,351,125 downwards.
ACCTACGATCCAACGTTTAAAATAATTCATCGATTTCTAAATCTTAGCTTGGTATAAGTGCACAAATTCTAAGCATGAATTTCAAAGTCATCCACAAATTATCACATTAAGCTTCATTATCCTAGATACAAGTAATCAAAATATGCCATCAATATTCTCAAAATTAAATTCTCATGCATCATCAACTAAAGTTTGAAAACTACTGCAAAGTAAATCATGTATGATGGTTAAAATTGTTTATTTATTATTATTATTATTTATTTTTATTTTTTTTAAATACATAACACAAGATAGATAACCATACCCCCAAACCTAAGAATGACAATGTCCTCATTGTTTGAAATAAGTAGGCACCCCCAAACCTGTTGAAAAGTACCTCACACAAAGATCAGGTGCAGAGAATATATGCATCAAATTAGAACATGACCAAAAATAGATTGAAGGTAATGTGGCTATATGTATTTGGAAAGTAAAAACAACCTAAACTAAACTAAAAACTAAATTCTAGAACTAACAAAAACAAAAAGGAAAACAAAAATAAGTAAAACACACTGGGGTGCCTCCCAGGAAGCGCTGAGTTTACATGTCGACAGCTCGACCTTTCAGTGATCACTCCTCAGGATCACGGAGGTGCATCGCCTCAATCTTAAACTGGGTGACCGGCTCAAACATTGGTTTGAGTCTTTGCCCATTAACTTTACAAATGCGATTGTCAGCAAGGCTTCGAATTTCAATGGCACCATGCGCACTAATGGACACTACCTGAAATGGGCCTTCCCATCGAGATTTTAATTTTCCCGGGTGGAGCTTCAGTCGGGAATTGAATAACCAAACTTTTTGGCCAACGTGAAATTCTTTTCGAGAAATGGACGCATCATGCAGCTTTTTGTACCTTTCCTTGTACATCTTCGAATTCTCATATGCTTCGTAGCGTAATTCCTCCAATTCATTCAATTGCAATCGGCGATGCGACCCGGCTACTTGCATGTCAGAATTAAATCTTTTTATCGCCCAGAATGCTTTATGCTCCAATTCGACAGGAAGGTGGCAAGATATTTCGTAAACAATTGAAACGGAGACATTCCAATCGAGTCTTGAATGCGGTCCGATAGGCCTGAGCCTCGAGAGCCGGTTTGACCAATCTTTTCTATCCGGTCGGACCGTTTTTTCTAGAATTCGCAATTTCAGTTAGACACTTCCACGACCGCTAGTTCATGGATGGTACGTAAGCAACTTTGTGAGTGAGCCCGTACTTCTTCATTAAGGTGGCAAAATGGCTATTACAAAAATGCGAACCGCCATCGCTGATGATAGCTCTTGGAATCCCGAATCGGTTAAACACATTTTCTCTGAGGAATTTGACCACAACCTTGTGATCATTCGATCGGGTTGCCACAGCTTCTATCCATTTCGAGACATAATCAACAGCCACTAGAATATATGAAAACCCAAAGGATGGGGGAAAAGGACCCATAAAGTCAATCCCCCAAACATCAAAAATTTCAACGATCAGAATTGGATTAAGGGGCATCATATTCCGTTTTGAAATATTGCCAAGCTGTTGACATCGTCGGCATTCCTTGCAAAATTGAGCAGCGTCACGAAAGATGGAGGGCCAGTAGAATCCGCTTTGAAGGATTTTCTGGGCGGTCTTCTGTCCTCCGAAATGGCCGCCACAGGCCCCAGCATGACACAAGTGTAGGACGCTCATTTGCTCCTCTTCGGGTACACATCTCCTGATGATCTGATCTGAGCAGAATTTGAACAAACATGGTTCATCCCAAAAATAGTATTTTATTTGGGAGAAAAAGAGATTCTTATCATTCTTACCCCACTCAGTGGGGATTCTGCCAGTAACCAGATAATTCACAATGTTCGCAAACCATGGAACCTTTGCACAAGCTACATCAATTGCTAGCAAATGTTCATCCGGAAACGTGTCACGGATGGTCTCAGGTATTGCAGATTCTTCAGGTAGAATTCTCGACAAATGATCAGCCACCACGTTCTCAACCCCCTTCTTATTCTTAATCTCGAAATTGAATTCTTGGAGCAGAAGGATCCAACGGATTAATCTCGGTTTAGTATCCTTCTTTGCTAGAAGATATTTGAGCGAATGAATCTGCGAAAAGACCACTATTTTCGATCCAAGCAAATAGGAACGAAACTTGTCAGCATACACCACTAATAATTCTTTCTGGTGGTGTAATTGAGTTGGGCATCAATTAATGACTTGCTAGCATAATAAATTACGTGAGGTAATTTATTCACCTCGCCCTAGGATGCTCCAATTGTAATCGGATGCATCACACATGAGTTCGAATGGGAGAGAATAATCCGTGGATGATTGGTGCATTGGATAAGAGCTCGCAATTTCAAAAATGCTTGCATGCGTCCTCGATAAATTCAAAAGGAACATCTTTGCCAAGCAAGGTGCACAATGGTTTAGCCACCTTCTGAAATCCTTAATGAACCTTCTATAAAATCTGCATGACCCAAAAATGATCGAATTTGTCGAACAATCATGGGTGGTGGAAAGTTAGCAATTAGATCAACTTTTGCTCTATCCACCTCGATTCCTTTCACGTGAAACAATGTGCCCCAGAACAATCCCTTGTTTAACCATAAATGGCTCTTCTCCCAGCTAAGAACAAGTTTGGAGTCAACACAACGTTGCAGCACTTGTGAAAGATGATTCAAACAAGAATCAAAGGTTCTCCCAAAAACCGAGAAGTCGTCCATGAATACTTCAATGAATTTGTCGATCATATCTGAAAATATGGCCAACATACACCGTTGAAATGTGGGCTGGGCATTACATAATGTAATGGCATCCTTCGTATGCAAACGCACTATAAGGGCATGTGAACGTTGTCTTTCTTGATCACCGTAGACAGCACCGATTGTATCCCTAATACCCATCAAGAAAATAGTAAACTATTGCCCAAATAACTTCTCAAGGATTTGATCAATGAAGGGGGAAATGATCCTTTCTGGTGGCGGTGTTTAATTTCCGATAGTCAATGCAGACACGCCATCCAGTAGAGTTTCGAGTGGGGACCAATTCTCCTTCAGCAGTTTCCTTCACAAAGGATCCGGTTTTTTCTAACAATTTGGACCGGACTAACCCATTCACTATCGTAAATCGGATAGAGGATTCCAAAGATCAAGGAGTTTAATGACTTCTTTTAGAACGACTTCTTGCATGTTTGGATTAAGTCGCCTGTGGTTCCCTTGAAGGTTTACTCATCTTCCAAATGTATTTTACCGATACATTCCGATGGGTCAATCCCTTTGAGATCAGTGAAAGTCCAACCGATAGCTTCCTTGTGCTCTTTCAGCACCTTCAACAACTCTTTTTCTTGTTCTGCCGACAACATGGATGAGATTATTACTGGAAGTGTTTCACGAGGTCCCAGAAAAGCATATTTAAGGGACTCTGGCAATTGTTTCAATTCCACAATTGGTGGCTGCTCAAGTGATGGAGGCAAGACTTCCTTCACCTCAACAGGTAATGATTCTATCTCAGGCACACTCGCATCTAAGTGATCATCCTGGCATGATGAGCTAGACTCTATCTCGTCGGACTGCTTCTCTTCCGATCCTTTCTCTTCATAGATGGCCAACAAAGCATTTTCAAATTCCTCTTTGGTAAGCATTGAAGGTACTGCCTCATCCACCACTTCATCTATCTGATCGATGTAAAAACATTCGACCTCATCCCCGCTTTGGGAAATGGTTCATCGCATGGAAGATATTCAACCGAACCTTCATGTTTCCAAAAGAAACGACCATGACTCCTGTCCGACAATTAATGCAAGCGTTGGCAGTAGCGAGAAACGGACGTCCAAGGATGATGGGGACTTGATTAAGTGACTTAACAGGTGTGTCCATGTCCAAAACAACAAAATCCACTGGAAAGACAAACTTATCTATTCCAACCAAGACATCCTCAATAACGCCTCGGTCGCCTTTTCCGATCTATCCGCCATTGCGATGTGGACCGCTAGGGTCTCAATTCACCCAGGTCCGAGTTTCTCGACAATGAATATGGGATTAAATTAACACCGGCTCCCAAATCCAATAACGCTTTCCCCGGTTGCCCACCAATGATACATGGAACAGAGGAACTCTGTGGTCTTTTAGTTTTTGTGGGGTTTCCAATTGCAATATGGAACTGACTTGATTAGTCAAGAACACTTTCCTCGAAACATGATTACGTGCCTTTCTCTTCCGAGTGCATAAATCTTTGAAAAACTTTGCATACTCAGGCACTTGCTTGATCGTTCAAGCAATGGAAGGTTTATCTTTACTTGCTTAAATGTTTCAAAATATCTTCCATTTTGTTGGTCCCTTTCCCATTCTTGATGGAGGGGTTAGGCATTGAGGAAATGGTGCCTTTGGGACACAAGGTGCGGGTTCCCCTTCTGAATCTTCGTCTTGTCCTTGTTGGACAGTTGAGGGAGACTCATCCTCTATCACCTTTTCTTTTCCCTTCTCTCTTCTTTTCTCTTCCTCTTTCTCTTTCTTTTCTCATCTCCGCTCTTCTCGACTCTTTCTCTTCTCTCGCTTCTCGCTCTTTGTCCGCTTCACTTTCGTCCTCTCGCTTCCAGCATTTCCACTTGATTATAAACTTCCGTCCACTTCTCAACACATGAATGACTTTCAACTGCTGACTATTTAATGGTCCTTCATCGATGATGCTTGGTCGTGAGGATTGTTGATGGGTTGGCTGGGAAGCTTACCCACCTCTCGTCGACTCAATTGATTTGCCAATTGACTGACTTGGTCGATTATCATCTGTTGAAAAGATTGCATACTGCGCATCACCTTTTCTTCCAGATCAGAATCCTTTGAAGTGCTTGTATGAGATTGATTAGATTGATTGAAATTCGATTTTTCGAAATCGAATTTGGATGAGAATATGGAGCATTCTCAACAAAGTTAGAATTCGTGAAAATTAGAATTCGAAAATTCTGTTGTGGACGGAAATTTTGTAAAATTTTGTGGAAACGCTTGTTGTCCACTCATAGGATTGGCTCGGTATTGCTGGTTGACTGACCGGTTTATTGGATCCACCCCATCCTAAGTTGGGGTGATTTTTCCACTCGGGTTGTAGGTATTTGAGTACACGTTTCTACCTTGCACCGATAAGATTGAGTGACATTTATCTCGCCCGGAAGAGTAGATTCATCAGGAAGGAATGTCAAGGTAGTTGGGCACTCATTAGCCATATGACCTGGGTGTTCACAAATTGAGCATACAGTGGGGGTGATAGGAACTTTAGCTTGCTTGGTTGCAGCTAACAACATGTTCATCTGTTTGGACAGCATATCAACCTTGGTTGATAGATCAGAGTTATTATTGTTGACCTCATACAATCCGTCTGTGGTCAACACATGAGATTTAGGAGATAAGACCAAAGTGGTTCGCCTGTTGTCTCACTTTTTATCGAGGTTTGATACAATTTCAAACAATGCCCTCACCGGCCCCTTTCGTGGCACAAGATCCACCGCAAGATGCAGCAACCATGCGTCTTTCTTCAGGAATCAGTCCATTGTAGAAACTTTGGACTTGTTGCCACCTTGGAACGTGATGGTTAGGGCAACTTCTGATCAACTCCTTAAGACGTTCCCAACATTCATGGAATGTCTCAGAGGTCGTTGGGAAAGAAAAGGATCTTTTGACGCATCTCTATGGCTTTAGTCATGGGAAAATATTTTTTTAGGAACTGACGATGTAGCTCGGCCCAACTCTGAATAGATTGCGGTTCTAAAGAATAGAACCAAGTTTTTGCCTTGTCTCTTAAAGAGAACGGAAAGAGTCGGAGCTTCGCTATCTCATCAGTAACATTGTGGACTCTGAACATTTTGCATACCCCAGTGAACTCGTTCAGATGAACGTGCGGATTTTCGTTTGCCAAACCATGGAATATTGGTAGCATTTGAATCATCGCTGATTTGAATTCATAATGATTCCCTGGAATGGGAGCATGCATGATACACTCCTGATCCTCGTAAAAACCAGGATCATTATAGTATTCAAGTGTTCTAGGTCCCTCATAGTAATTATTGTTCCCATTATTTCCATTATTTACATTGTTGCCATTCTGGTTGTTGTTTTCATTCATTTCTTGCTCTTGATCAGCCATGGTATCAGTAGGATGATACTGATTCCTTTGGATTCTACGATTGTCTCGCAAAGATCGTTCGATCTCCGGATTAAACGGTAGCAAATGTGGGTGATGAGAACGAGTAAAGCTCATACACCACACCCACAATCAAAGGTTTGAAGAACCCAAAATAAGTCCTCAAGCAGACTCAATCGATTGAGACAGTGGTCTCAATAGACGATGTATACATAAAATTTGCATAAAATGATTTGTCGATCCAATCGATTGAGGGGCTGCTCTCAATCGATTGAGGTTCCAAGAATAAAAAAAAAAAAAACACACAGAATTTCACACCAAGACTTTGTTAGTCAATCGATTGAGAGGCTGCTCTCAATCGATTGAGGTTCCAAGATTAAAGCACACAAGAGTTGTGTCAATTGATTGACATAGGAATGTCAATCGATTGAACTTAGAGTAGAGAGCACACAAAAAGTTTGTCAGTCAATCTATTGAGGAGCTACTCTCAATAGATTGAGGTTCAAGGGTCACAAAGCACACAGAACTACACACTAATGACTTTGCCAGTCAATCTATTGAGGGGCTGCTCTCAATCGATTGAGAGAAGGCAAGAACTTCACAAAAGTTTAAAATCCAGTGTCAATCGATTGACATAGACTGGTCAATCGATTGAGAGAAAGGTGCACAGTGAGCAAAGTAAGGAGAAAGAGGAAAGAAAAACAATCAGAAATTTATTTATTTATTTATTTATTTTTTATTTTATTTTTATTTTTAAAAAAATATAAACTTCCTAAAATAAAAACTTCCTAAAAGAATAAAAAATAAAAATATAAACTTCCTAAAATAAAAACTTCCTAAAAGAATAAAAAAATAAAAATATAAACTTCCTAAAAACTATTTTTAGAAAATCCTATAAAATCTAAAAGAGGAAAAAAAAAAAAAAAAAATCCTACTAAACTAAGAACTTCTAAAAACCTAAACTTCCTAAAAGAAGATTGCAAAATCTAATCTAAGAGAGAAGAATTAAGGAAAGAAATTTGTTTTTGATTTTTTTTTTTTTTTTTTTTTTTTCAGCTTTCAATCTATTGACAGAGTTGTGTCAATAGATTGAGACACAATTATTGCGAATATTGATACCATTCGATTGAGAACAAGGCTCAACCGATTGACTTACAAGCACACACAAAATAGAGTCAATCGATTGAGGGGTTATTCTCAATCGATTGACTGCTATAAAAACAAAAATCTCTAATCGGAATTAACCAAAATTTCACCGATTTCCCCGGCAACGGCGCCAAAAACTTGATCGATTTTAAATTAACCCTTGCAAGTGTACAAGATCTGTTCTAGTAAGGCAAGAACAAGGGTGTCGAACCCACAGGGAAATCTGAAATTTTAATCAATTCTTCCTAGAGATTTAGAAAATATCCCCGAGGAAGTACCAAGGGGCAGATTTAATTTTTACCAAAAACTAACACTTTTCTAATTGCAAGAAAGAAAATAAATTAATCTAAAAATTATGTAATGAGAAATCTAAGAACAAATTTTAAAAACAAGATCAAGGAATTTGCTACCCCAGATTTATACCCTTTTCTATTTTTAAACCCACAATTTTATTAACATCAAACACACCATCATTCTAAGAGAAACATGACTAGTAATTAAGCATGATCATTAACCCGGCATACCCTATCTAAAAACAATGACTCAGCCTAATCGCGGTATGAATCATGTGAAAAGCATAGCGTATCTCATGGTATTTTAGATCAAAACACTAAAAACATGATCACTACACTTTGAGAAAAACGATTTGATGATGAAATTATCAAACTATGGCATTAAACATAAAATATAGGTACTTATCTGGGGATCGCATCCTCCTTGATCTACAGCCTTTAGCCTCTCATCCTTGGTGCAAGATCTTCAATTTCATTCAAAACCATTCCCAAAGTAAAGAGCGAAGAAGGTGTAAAATAAAAATATATTCTCGGAAAATCTCAACACACTTTTATTACTCTAAGAAAACCCTTTACAAGAGTCTCTACTTATTACACAAATTTCCCTCAAAAATAAAACTCTCTCCGAATAAAAAACTCTCCTCATAAAAAGCTCTAGCCTCTCTTTTATAATGGCCGAACACACCTAACCCTAATTGCCTCAATCGATTGAGACAGAAGTCTCAATCGATTGACTTTAGTTCAATTCCTTAGGGCACTTCGCTTCATGTCTCAATCGATTGAATTTCATGTCTCAATCGATTGACTTGCTAGGGTTGAGTTTTACTCCATCTGTCAATCGATTGACAATAATGCCTCAATCGATTGACTCTTCAATGCAAAGTCTTCCCTTTCTTGATGGAAGTTGATTCTCTTCATGGCTTTCAATGCTTCTTTGGACCTTTTTGTCCATAGCTCTTTTATAGCCTTTAATTTCCTTCTTTTATGCACTTGGAAGATCCAAAGGTCAGAAACACCTGTTATCATCAAAACCTCACAACAACCATCAAATACTTTCATCGAACGGCTAAGTGTAGGATTTAAGGTATGAAATATAGTCATATTTCAGCACCGATCAGATATACATGCCCAGTGTGCTTCAATCTTATCTGCAACAGAGTGACAGTATACTTAACACAATAAAATGGGGTTATTGAGCGGAAAAATAGACACCTACCAAAGTTAACTTCCATTCAATATGAATATTTCTATATGTTTTTGGGGTGATGCAGTGTTTACTCGCAGGTTCTGCCATCTCCTATTCTGCATCCAATTCCTGCCACCATCATGTTTAGCTTCTCATGATCACCAAGCAAAAATAGTTAAGGCTTGCTCTTGGTGCAAGGAGGCTATATAGGTTTCCTATTCATCCCAATCCACCATCATGGTCACCATTAAAATCTTCTTCAAGTATGTTTTATGCAATTTCTCAACTTCCCATTTATTGCTAATTCGCCTTTGTTATTTATTGGCCTTATGTAGTTATTCAACTGCCCTAATCTCGAAGAGCTTTCTCTTGATTTTTCCTGTCAAGAGAATGATTTTTCTGATCTTGTTTTCATGGTGAATAATCTGGGAAGGTCAATACATCTAGGATTTTGGAAAGATCATGTTGTCTCCCCACTAGGAATTGGGAAAGATCAATATCTCAGTTTAATGATGCTCTCTTTTGATTTTAGGCGAAGCTTTTTAATTTCAAGCTCACCTCAAATGGATCACTAGGGGACGGGGACACTTGGAGGCGAAGCAAATTTAATTTTTTTTTCTTTTATTTTGAAAATGGACCATGGGGTCGTTAGATTGTTAAATATCTTTCTTTTCTTCCTCTTTTTGTTTGAATAAAAGGATTGGGCTTGTAGAGTTTAAAATGTTTGGCTGATTTGAAAGGTTGGATCATAGATTGAGGTGGAACCTTTGGTTTAAATAAAAATATTAGGTATCTATTTTTTTTATTAATGGCATTGAATGATTTGTATTTGAGTTGAATGGATGTGTTGAAATAAGAGATTAATAGCTTTTATTCTTTATAGAATTTTTTTTAAAGCATTAAAAAAAAGCATAAAAAAAAAATTTTATTTTAAAAGAAATTGCATAAAAAATTCTCAACGTACTTTTTTTTTTTTTTTAAATGCATAAAAAAACCACTATCAAAAGCAGTCGTATTTTTTCTATGACTGTCAAGAGCAGTTGTTGAAATTCATAAACCACTGTCGTATACAGTAGTAGAAAAAAACCACTATTCCTTTTACAATTGGTTAGGGCAGTGGTTTTTTTGAAAAAACCACTATCAAAGATAGTTGTTTTTGAAAAAAACCACTGTTTAAGGCAGTGGTTTTTTTGGCTTTTTTACGTAGTGTTTCACTTCCTCTTCTTCCCTTCTTTTGCATTCTAAAACTCTCAGAAATTGTAAGGGTTGAAGGTTGAAAGCTGTGGGTAGTACATATGGTTAAGGGTTTTCATAATTTTGGTCCAAAGAAATTTGGTTTAGGCTTCTAATATGGGTTCAAAGGATAAATTATTTTCTGGGATTTTAGCTCTTGTTAACAAAAAATGACCTTTAATCATCTTTACAATTTACTAGCATAGATGCCTTACTGTTTTGATAGTTCTAACAAATAGTTCGAGATAAAAATTAGGTTATCAGAGTCATAGAATATTTTGATTCTAAATTCAGCAATATGAGATTTTATAAAATTAGAAGTTCAAAGAAATTTTTGACTTGAATAGAAGCAGTCTCTCTCTCAAAGAAAAGAAAATTTGGCACTAATGCTCACTAGTTTATATAATTTTGAAACTATAGTCTAAAATATTGCAGTTTAGATCAATTTATTGTTTCAAACATTCAATCTAATAGAGTGTTCAATGAGCTAAACATAAATTGTACTATTCTATATTCTGATTATTGAACTTCTACTATGATGGATCGTAAGTTTTCAAGATTCGTAATTTCTCTCATAATTCACATAAAATGATCAAGTATAAATTTTAAAAAAAGCTAACTAAGTGAAACTAATTATACTACTAATTAACTAATTACTATGCATAGAAGTTGTGTATCCCCCCAAACTTAAGTCGGACAATGCCCTCATTGGCATAAAAATAGGGGACACTTAAAATTTATTTACCTGAAAATCACTGATATTATTAATTGTTTACCGGATGAAGAAAAATTCTGTAAAGAATGTCCCCCAAACTTGAAGAAAACACATCTCTTTTATTCTTAGGGACATCAATAACAAAAATTGAAAAAAAAAAAATAGTAATAATTACACAGTTAGTCGAAAGAAAAATATCATATATTAGCTGAATATTTATAATGATCATTAAAAGCTAATTACATAAAAGTATAAACTTAGGAAAAATCTAGACACACACTATCGATTATATCGGCAGCAACGTCCGAGAGGATGCCTTCTATAAAGATCGGTCCTCGACTTCTAACCACCATTTGATTAGAGTCTCTCATTCCTTCCTGCCAAAGGAGTATCCACACCTTGGCAGGTTCGCTACTCCAAGAGCTGTCAGAATATGTAATATCCCAAAAATTTGAGCGTTAAATAGTGACCTCGGGATTTGTGCCCGATTGGTTGTAGGTTTGATCAACTGATGGTCAAATAGTAGACTCATGAAGTGATGAACTAATGTGACCTAAGTATAATTTGTGGTGTTAGTTAGGACCACATACACCTATCTTTGGTATATGTGCTTAACACCGTAGCTTGAGAGAAGTTATAAGGGTTTTAATAACCTAATTTTCATTGTTTGGTTGGTAGAGAGAGTTAAGAAGAGAGATAGAGAGAGAGCCAAGGTGAGTAAATGGCAAGGAGCTAATGTGGCTGGATTGAAGGGAAGATTGAGCAATAAATGCCGGATTCAACATGATTGGATTTGTGGGAGTAAAAGCTGGAACCCTAGTCACTTAACCAACCAATCCATCCTTGTAGAGATTGATTTGAGGTGGATCCTTATTAGATTTAAATGCATAAGTCTTGATGGTTAAAATTAGTCAAATATAGTTAAAAAGATAGATTAAAGGCATAGAAAAGGGAAAGAATTCATAAGGAAAATATTTGGAAGAACAGCCCGAAAAGGGGCTGAGTTCTGGCCAAATTGATTAATCGATTTGGAGAATCGATTAATCAATTTTGGTCTAGAAGTTGAAAAAGCAAGAGTGCCCAAGTTTGATTAATCGATCTTGGAATCGATTAATCGATTTTGAAAGTTGATTAATCGATTTGAAAATCGACTAATCTACTAGGTACCTTCAGTGGCTGGAGAGATAAGACTTGGGGAAATCGACTAATTGATTTGGGAAATCAATTAATCGATTTTAGATTTTCGACTGCTCGATTTGAGAATCGACTTAACCATTTTGGGGATTTCGATTAATCGATTTTAGGAATCGATTAATAGATTTTGGCAATTTCAGTTAACTTTTTAATTGAACCTTGAGGTTCATGGAGGGTCTAGGACCTTCTCTATTACATCTTTAGTGATATGTTGCATGTGTTATGATGTACCATAGGTGGTACGTGTGAGAGCAAGGATAAGGAGCCGTGTGAGACCTTGATGCTTGGACCTTCAGAGACCTGAAGTAGGGAACACCTTGAACATGTACTTTAATCGCAAGAGTATGTATGTAGTGATATACAATTCAAATTAAAAATATTTTAACTATGTAAATCTTTGTGAAAAGGGTGTGTGTGTGATACCAAGAAAGTAAATGAGAATGAGACATCCCCAGGGGATGAGAAAGTGATAAGGGCATCAGTGTGATGCGAGTAATTTAGACATCCCAGGGATGTAAGTACGATTGAATAACTATCGATAAGGCCTAACTGATATAAAGTAGTACTTTTACACGGTAAATAACTATATGTAAAACACATGATATTTTTATTATTTAAGGTTTGAAAAGAATACCCCACCGACGTGGCAGGATACCCACGACTGACTGGGCAGGATATCTGTGACCGGTACGGCGGCTAATCCGTATACCGGTACGGAGGTTTATCTGTACACAGTAAGCACATCCCAGAGATGTTGAGATGAGATTTAACCCCGCCGCCTAAGAGAAAGGGGCTTGGATAGTATTCACAGGGAATACATATAACAACTGTCTATTTAGACGACGATGGAGGGTATTCCATCGGGGCTCGATGCTATATTGCTCGGGGACTACTTAAGTTGAAGATTTAAATTTTTACTTTAGGCCTAATCAGTATAATTCATGAACAGTTTGAGAATAAATGAAACATGCAAACCACCAGTAAACTTCAAGGCATAATTATCATCTTTTAAACTTCTTTTCTAGTAAATGCATAGATACATCATGCTTAGAACATCATGAAATATATGTGAGATTTTAACTTATATGTTTATTGTGTTGTTCCCTATTGAGCTAGGATGTAGCTCACCCTTTAGACTATACGTCACAGGTCCAGTGCTAGTAAGGGCCGAGGCTTCGGGAGACGTGGATCTGGGTGATTCGGATTACGTGCCTGGAGACAAGTTGGAGCCCCCACCTGAGGACTTCTTCTAGGAGACTCCGTTGAGTACTTTGAGAGAGTAGTTTTGAGAGCTTATTGGTACGGCTTGGTATGTCAAGCCTTCATTTTGATAAAAAATGTAATTAACTGATATATTCTTTTTGGCGAACCATATGAGGTGATCTGTTTATCACCGATGGTTCGGATCGGTTCTCTTTTCATGTAGTGGCATGAAAGTAGAACTGTCTTTTGAGTTTATACTTAGAGTAGTATTCTACTTCTGTATCATGTAGTTATTATTCCATTTTGCCTTAATATTGCTTGTTATACCAATGTTCTGTACATAGTCATGGGACACGGTCTAGAGAATCGTGCTAATGGAATGGGTTTTGGGGTGCCAAAATCTGGGCTATCACAAAAAACTTCCCATTGCCCTTCAAAATCCCTCCCTTGAACAGAGCACATCACAAGACTTCCTTAGAAGAAATGCACTGCCACAGCGGAGGTTTTGTGAAGCGTGAGGAAGTGAACACATCTCTGGATCACCCTTCACCTATATTGCTCCCCTGCAAAGACTATGTGAAGAGAATGTAATGCAGGCAAGGGGAGAAGATAAGTAATGGAGAGGGGTTGCGAGGGATGGCTCAACCCACCATCAACATATAAGAACTCACACTTAGAGTGGGTTGTGATGGTATAAAGGTTAGGAAGTGGGGGAAAACGGGTTCTTCGAATGTGATGTTGGATTTGGATTAGGTTTAGGGTAAAGGATAGTTTCGGTGGACAATTTAGCATCTGGTATAGGTCGCTGGCGCTTCAGATTTTCTACTCTTTGTATTATAATCAAGATCTCAACCTTGTATATCTCAAGGATTCTATCAAACCGTTTGCTGAAATCGCTCTAGTTGGGTTCTTTGGCAATTAGGATTAGGGCTGGAAAGGAAGACGAAGAGATGGGTTTTTGGGAAGATAAAGGTCTGGTTTTATAGGGAAGGGGAGGGTTCACGTGTTAAGGTATAGGCTTATAGGCTTAGGTAGTTGGCAAGTGGCGAAATTGAATGCGATGCATGTCCATTTCCTCTATAAATAAAATGAGTTCGAGTTCCAACGTAGTCGATAAGACCGATCACTGGAGTCGCCTATTCCCTAGAATTGTCATTTGCAATTCTGTAGAACGAACATGAGATACTATGATGCTTCAAATCGTAGTCCCTATGATTTGTCTCTAAAAATCACAAGAAATCATAAATCCATACGTTCAAAGTGACTATGAAAAAAGGTCTTTACGATTGAATGCACTTTTGTACACCCTATATCGTAGAGTACTTCCTAATATTGAATTATATACATATGTTACAGGAACTCAATTTAAAATAGTGGGAGTTGATGTGCCTCCCATAAATACACATCCTCTAGACGTACCAACTGCATGTGAAGGGGATAAGTTACCCTCTCTTTCTCTCAAAAAGGGTTAGTTGCTCAATTTGAGTTTCTAATCTTACAATAGATTGCCGAAGGGAGTTGAATAACTGCATTTGTATACGGTCATGTTGTAGCCAGCTTTCAGCTATCTGTAGCAAGGTTTCCTTTACAGCTGTGTGGTTTTGGGCTTCTGCGGGGTAAGGAGAAACAACTGGAGGTTGGGAAACTGCCTGAGTTAGGCCATGGTTAGGACCACAGGCTTCTCCTTTTTGAGATGTTGGGTATGATTTTATACCCACAAGAGATTGAATTTTTGCTTTCCATAACTTCAACCTTGGAAAACCTTTCATCATTAGCTTTAATTTATATAATCCTCCTTGCTTAGGAAGTATATTTGTTAAATTCTCTGAATCCATCTCACCCAATGCGTGGTGTTGCACCGGTTCCTCGTTGAGGTTCTCAAATAGTTTTCAAGCTACTTCTGCTGTTAATTTACAAAACATACCACCACAAGCCACATCAATCTTGTGTCAGGTTGCATCTTCAAGGCCTTCGTAGAAAGTGAGCCTGAGTGGCCATAACGTAATCCCAAGGTAAGGGCACTTGTGCAGATGATCCTTAAGACAGTTCCAACATTCCAGAAGAGATTCAATCGGGATTTGATGAAATGTTATGATGAGATCCTGAATTTTATTCAACCTACAGATTGGAAATAATTTTGTAAGAAATATACATTCCAGTCCTTCCAAATTAGCAATCAAATTATGAGGCAAAGAGTTTATCCACTGCTTTGCTTCATCTCTAATGGAATATGCAAACAACCTTAACCATATGGATGCCTCAGTCAAGTTCTTAATTCGAATGATAGTGCACACTTTTACGAACTTATTTAAATGCAAATAGGGATCTTTGTCCATTAGCCCATAAAAAGTAGGAAGTATTTGAAGCACATCCATCGTAATCTCAAAAGTGCTATTATTGGCTACAGAGGGTAACTGAATGCATGGAAAAGGTGTAAGAGGTCTCAATGCATAATACTCCCCCACATATTGGCCTTTTCCTGTCATTCAGAATTGAGTTAGCACAGATCAGAGTGGCTAAAACATCTATTGTAAATGTCTATTTTATTTTTAGTTTTATTTTATTTTTATTTTAGAAAGTAGGAAGAGAAACAAATCTGAGCCTCGAGCTTCTCTAATTAGGGGAAGTTGAAATCTTGAGTCGTTACTCCGAATAAACTTATAAAAGATTTAAGAAGTGATCAAAGAAAATTTAAAATATAAAGAAATATAAAAAGAGAATGATAAATGCTTATTTTCTTAAATTAATATAAATACAAAAAATAAAACGCTATCCCCAGCAGTGGCGCCAAAAACTTGATTCGCTGGTTATAAGTATCTAATTAAGTCTTAGCCTATTGCAACCACACAATGAAAATTGTAGAGCTAGTATAGGATCGTTCCCACGAAGATAGATTTTCTGTGCTGATATATATATATATATATATATATATATATATATATATATTAATTTTCTGAAAACTTTTACTAATCTTTTAAGTTCCTAAACTACTTGAGAAATATGAATAAAGAATGTGTGCAACCATGGATTTTTATCAAATCCGTCGCAACGATGCACTGGTTATAAGACTAGAGTTGCCACCCGAAGCTTTTGTGTCCCAGGATACCCAAATCAATTTTATAAGCACCAAAGTGCAAAAATATGACTTTGATTCCAGTCTACGCCAAAGGCTCTTGGGTAGGGGCTTCGATTATCGATCGGGAATATGTTAGACACCCGACCAACCGCTCGTAAGCAGTCTCTACTATGGCTATTTGGATGTGAATATAATATATATATATATATAATTATATATATAAAAAGAAAATAAAATAAGCGACACTTCCCCTTGCCCGAAGGCACACCGATCCTATTGAGCCCTTCCTGCTTGCTAAAATTTGGGCAGCACAATGGCTCAATTCTAAGATAGAGGAAAAGCTAAGAAGGTAGAGGAAAAGAGGGAAGAGCCAGAGCTCTCGGGCCCTTGTAGCACCGTGGTGGTTCCTCATGTGAGAGCGACACCAGTAAGCTTCCGATAGCACAACGGGTTAGAGACGTGTTCTAAATTCTATGGTTTGAAGGTAGAGGGTAAGAGAGGTAAGCTAGAGCCTAGATCTCACTAAAGCTTAGGGATTAATGGAGAAAAAGGGGAGCTAAAGAGGGAATATGGGTGTTGGAATTTATATGGAGAGTTGCTATTTTGAAGATGGAGAGGGCATTCACTAATCTTCTCTCTTTTGAAAATTTTTCAAGCCATTTGCAAGGGGGGGTGCCTCTCTATTTATAGGGAAGGAGAGGGTTAGGTGGGGTACTTAAAAGCTAATTGGATTAGCAATTAGGTAATCCCAAATCTAGAGTTTTTGGGTATTTCAAGGTTATGAATAGGTGTGAGAATGGGTTTAATGGTAGATGATAGGGTGAGGTTTCAAATGGGTTGCAAATAGGTTAAATGGGGGTGCAACAGTCCTAATGAATCCCACCCTAAGCATTGGGATGGTCAACAAGTCAAACCTCAAAAGTGAATTTCGAGGAAAATCCAAAGTTACTATAGCTAAGCCTGGCATGTATATTATCCACGCTAGGCATATGTACAGTGTTTGGAAAGTTTAGAGCCCGTTGTGGGGCCATCCATGTTTGTCGTGTATAATATACACGCCAAGCCATTTTTGGGAATAAATGGACTGGCATGTACAATATACATGCCAGGCAACATTCCTTCAGAAAATGGCTTGGTGCGTGTATTATACACACCAAGCATGCCCATCTCCTCGAGAGGCTCTCGAGTGGTTCAAAACCTGTCGAGAGGTTCATTCCCCCTTGGTATATTGGTGCCATCTCGGGTCTGAAACTTCGGATCACCGTAACTTTTGATGTGCAACTCGGATCGAGGTGATTCTTGGCTTGTTGGAAAACTAGGAACCTCTATTTTTTAATGGTATATGATTTAGTCTTAGTAGAGGTTCCTATCAGACTAGTACATCTCTCTCTAACCATTGCCCGGGAGGGTTAACTATGGGTCCAGGGAGGTCAGGAGTAATTCCTAAGGGTTTAGGTAAGTTTCTAAGGATTTGGGAAGATTCCTAAGGGTATGGGAGGTGATATTGGAAGCTCAGGGGTGCGCCTCTCTCGAAGCATGTTTCGATCAAGCCTTGGGCCAAATTTGGGTGTCTACAGATGCCCCTCTTTGGTGTCCGTTCAATAACGACAGAATGCCAAAGATGAGACATCCGAAGAGGCCCAAGGCAATACTGACGGGTCTGCTGTATTTAGAATGAACCTCAAACATCAGGTGGGTAACATGGTGTGTAAACGGAAGCCCTATATGTCAGGAAAAAGTCCATTCCTCAAGGCTATCGGTCCCCAAGCGCTTAGTGACCTTACTGGTCATAACCGAGATGGAGTGAGTTACGAAAGCCCAATATACTGGGAAAAATGTTCGTTTCTCGAGATGATTGAAGATGTTTGATGCTCAAGTTTTATTCTGAATATAACAGCTCCGTAAGTGAGAGGGTGATCGACCCAAACTTAAAGATAGGCACGACGTAAATACACGAAGATCCACAGCTTGTGTCCAATCATACGAGGCATTGATTGTCCCATTTGACCAGCCACGGGTACTCTTCCATGAAGCAGGGGTCGAGGTCTTTGGGCGAACCCAACGATTTCAAAGTTAATTTAGCATGACTACCCGAGCAGAGCGAATTGATGTCGCAACGCTATTTGGGAGTACGTGTCGCATTTTGAAAGTCACATATATATATATATATATATATATATATATATATCTTGCTATTTTATGTATTATTATTATTTTTCATATGTATTTTTATTATTTTATGTAGAGTTTTTTATATGTTTTTTTATAGATTTTCTTAGAATTTTTGCTATTTTATGTGGATTTTTTATATGTTTGTTCAGGATCTTTTAAGCATGCTCGTCGATCCCGAACCATTTATTTTAGCACAGCCTCCCGAGCAGATCAAATGGAAGTTGACATGCTTCCCGGAGGTGTCTGCACCTTTTTGGGTCTAAGGAGGATTAGTCTGTTACCGAAGCGATGAAAGTGGTCACAGCGACCATGTATCTTGAAGGAGATGCCAAACTGTGGTGGCGTACACGCTACGCAGAGATTCAGAATGGTCGTTGTGTCCTAGACACTTGGGAAGACCTAAAGAAGGAATTGAAAGTACAATTCTTGCCCGAGAACATTGACTATATCGCTTGGTGAAAACTACGAAAGCTACAACACACTGGCACAGTGAGAGAATATGTGCGACAGTTCTCCGCGTTAATGTTGGACATCAGGGAAATGTCCGAAAAAGATAAAATATTCTACTTCCTCGAAGGCCTTAAGCCTTGGGCCCAGGATGAATTGAATAGAAGGACACTACCGGATCTTGCAGCCGCAGAGCGACTAACGGACTATGGGCCCTCAGATCAAAATAGGAAGAGGCCGCACGAGAATAAAAGTGGTTCAAAGAATTCGTCCAAAGCTAACAAGAAAAGCAAGAGCGGCACGCAAGAAAAGAAAGCACACGAAAAAGATTCACATGCCAAGTCAGTTGAGTCCGCCAACTACGTGCCGAAGTCAGGTTGCTTCTTGTGCGGAGGGCCTCATCGAGTTAAAGATTGCCCACAGAAATAGTCGTTGAATGTCCTTCAAGCTACTACTAGCGCTCCTACAATCCTTCTTAAGGAGGAACCAAGAATGGGGGCACTCAGGTTGCTGAATGCCATAAAGGGGCAAGTAGAGAAAGGAAAGACAGTAGCGCCCAAGGGGCTGATGTTCACAGAGATGTGCATCAATGGAAAAAGTACCCGTGCCATGGTAGACACGGGGGCGACGCACAACTTCATTACTGATAAAGAAGCACGTCGCCTAGGCTTAAAACTTGAGCAAGATGCCAGTCGGATAAAAGCGGTGAACTCGGAGGCGCGCCCCATAGCAAGAGTAGCAAAGGGGGTACCTGTGCAAATAGGGCCATGGAGCGGAGCCACAAGCTTTATGGCAGTAGAGATGGATGATTTCAAGGTTGTCCTTAGGCTAGAACTCCTACACCAGGCTAAAGCAGTGCCCATGCCATACCTCGAGTCAGTGTGCATGTTTGGAGAAGAGACCCCTTGCATGATCCCAGTCATTCAGAAAGATAAGGAAGCGGAGAGTGATGGGTTTATCTCAGCACTACAGCTAAAGAAGGGACTCAGAAGAGGGGAACCTACATTTCTTGCTACACTGCTAGAAGAGAAAGCAATAGGGCCAGCTGAGTGTGTGCCAGAAAGTGTGTCAAGATTACTCCAAGAATTCCAAGATGTCATGCCACTCGAATTGCCTAAGGTGTTTCCGCCCAGAAGATAAGTAGATCACCAGATCGAACTAGAACCAGGTGCGAAGCCGCCGGCCAAAGCTCCCTATAGAATGGCTCCTCCCGAGTTAGCCGAGTTACGTCGGCAGTTAGATGAGTTGTTGGGGGCAGGATTTGTTCGATCGTCTAAAGCTCCATTTGGCGCCCCAGTTCTATTCCAGAAGAAGCACGATGGTAGCCTTCGACTATGCATTGACTACAGAGCGTTGAATAAGGTTACCGTCAAGAATAAGTATCCAGTTCCATTGATTGCAGACTTGTTTGATCAGTTGGGCAGTGCGCGGTACTTTACCAAGCTAGACTTGAGATCTGGCTATTATCAGGTCCGAGTCGCCGAGGGAGATGAAATCAAGACTACCTGTGTAACCAGGTATGAAGCCTTTGAGTTTCTGGTAATGCCCTTTGGGCTGACTAATGCCCCAGCCACCTTCTGCACCTTGATGAATGAGTTGTTCCATGCCTACCTCGACAAGTTCGTGGTGGTGTACTTAGACGATATCGTTGTGTATAGAAACACATTGGAAGAACATCTCAACCACCTCCAAATCATCTTCAAGATACTGCGAGAAAATCAGCTCTATGTCAAGAAGGAGAAGTGTTCATTTGCACAAGAGCAGATTATGTTTTTGGGACACCGTATTGGAGGAGGAAACATCAGCATGGACCTTGAGAAAGTTCGTGCAATCCAAGACTGGAGAGTGCCAGAAGGCGTGACCGAGTTGCGGTCATTTTTTGGGTTTGGTCAACTATTACAGAAGGTTCATCCCCGGTTATTCACACCGTGCAGCACCATTGACGGCCCTGGTAAAGAAGGATCGACCATGGCAGTGGTGGGAAAAATGCCAGAGGGCATTTGAGGATTTGAAAGCGGTGGTCATGAGTGACCCCGTGCTAAAGCTACCTGATCACTCCAAGCCGTTTGAGGTGCACACAGATGCCTCCGACTATGCAATAGGAGGAGTATTAATGCAAGAAGAGCATCCAGTGGCCTTTGAGAGCAGAAAGCTGAACGATACCGAGCGATGGTATACTATTCAAAAAAAGGAGATGATAGCGGTAGTACATTGTCTAAGGACGTGGAGGCACTACCTACTTGGGTCGAAGTTCCTAGTGATGACCAACAATGTGGCGACCAGCTACTTTCAGACATAAAAGAAACTATCCCTGAAATAGGCCCGTTGGCAAGATTTCTTGGTCGAGTTCGATATGAACTTGGTGTACAAGCCTGGCAGGACCAACCAAGTCGCAGACGCTTTGAGCCGTAAAGCAGAGTTAGCAGCATTGAAAGTTCAGTTAGCAGCGTTAAAAATTGAAGAACAAACTGCCGCTAGCCGCATTAGTTCAACTATCCCTGATAGATTGCGCAATGGGCTAAAACTAGATCCACTCGCGAGGACCCTACTACAGTAGATACAAGAGGGGAGAACACGGCGATTCTGGACTGAGGAAGGACTGTTGGTGACAAAAGGGGGCCGTTTCTATGTGCCGAAAGTGAAAGAACTTAGAAAGGAACTCTTGAAAGAGTGTCATGACACATTGTGGGCTGGTCATCCAGGAATTCATCGCACGCTCGCCTTGTTGGAAAGGCGTTTCTATTGGTATTGGCCTAAGATGGAAGAGGATGTAGAGGAGTATGTCAGGACTGGCCTGATTTGCCAGCAAGACAAAGTGGAAAGAGCTAAACCATTTGGACTCCTGCAGCCGTTACCAGTGCCATCCAGACCGTGGGAGAGCGTCTCCCTTGACTTCATCTCTGCATTGCCCAAAGTAGGGACACTCGGGTCCATCCTGGTAGTTGTGGATCGATTCTCAAAGTACGCTACATTCATTCCGGCACCGGTGAACTGTAATGCAGAGCAAGCTGCACGATTATTTGTCAGTAATGTTGTGAAGCAGTGGGGAGTGCCGCAAGTGATTGTCAGTGATAGAGATCCACGGTTTGCTAGCAAGTTTTGGTCAGAAGTATTCCAGCTCTTGGGGACGAAACTGAACTTCTCATCCAGCATGCATCCACAAACAGACGGACAGACAGAAAGGGTGAATGCTATTTTGGAAGAATATTTGAGATATTTTATCAGTGCCAACCAAAAGAATTGGGTTCAGTTGTTAGACCTGGCATAATTTTGTTATAATCTGCAAAAGAGTTCAGCCTCAAATAAGAGCCCATTTGAATTAGCAACTGGCCAACAACCGTCAACACCGCATACAATTACTATGGGATATACCGGATCGAGTCCAGTAGCCTACCATCTTGCCAAGGAGTGGCAGAGGAATGCAGAGATTACTATGGCCTACCTGGAAAAGGCCGCTAAGCGAATGAAGAAGTGGGCCGATCAGGGTCGACGGCCTATCGAGTTGCAAGAAGGCGATGAAGTTTTGGTGAAACTTAATCCGAAGAAGCTCAAATTTTTCAGAAGAAAGCACACAGGACTAGTTCGTAAGTATTATGGGCCATTTCCGATCACGAAGAGGATTAATGATGTCTCATTTTGAGTGCAGCTTCCTCCCCGACTGAGAATGCATCCGGTCTTTCACGTCAGTTGCTTGAAGCCCTATAAGAGAGACCCGAATAATCCAGGGAGAAGTTTGTCAACTCGGGTTGCCCCAGATGTCGATTTACAGTTGAAGAGACAGGTTGAAGAAATCCTTGCTCACAGATGCAGTAACAGGGAAGATGGCAGTCAGAATGAATTTCCTGTGGAGTACCTTCTGAAATGGAAAGGCCTGCCAGAGGTTGAAATTACGTGGGAACTTGAGAGTACCCACCCGTCCTTCCAATCTGCCCTGAAGAAATACTAGAAGCGCGTCGACGAGGACATCAATGCAACTAAGTAGGGGAGGATGTGACGTGGGCTCGCGGCGTGGCCATCAGAGCCAGCCGCAGGGCCACTTGTGCCACTAGTGCGTCAGGCATTGGTGGGTTGAAGCTGGAGCATCGTCAGAGCATCACCAAGCCATGAGGGCTTCGCCATTGATACTCCAAGAGCTTCGGTCGTGGGCCAGGAGGGCACGCGACATGGTGGCAGTTGGTCGTGATGCAGTGCTAGCAGGGCACGTGATGCGAATGCGACTGAGCCAAGTTGGCCTAGCGATGCGGGAGGGCGTTGCAGTATGCCAAACCAAGGGGTTTGAGGTCCTCCTTCCATTTAGCTACTATTGATGTTTAAACCATATATATGGGGAAAGGATCTAATAGCCATGTGATGTGTCACTGGCCTAAGTGATCCCCTACGGAACTCGTATGATAGCCTTGTGGGCTTGACTTCGCGCATCCGGGCCTCGCATAGGTGTTAGGTCGCTCCTGTCGCGTCGTGCGCTGGAGCCATCATATTGGTGGTCTACGACCACCCTCATGGTGCAAACCTAAACTCTAAGTGGGGTTGCCCCTCGGACTATCGCTGCGTATAGCTATATGTGTTGCATTCGGGAATCCGCATAGTTTCTAACCTAATGCGCTACCGTGCAAGTTTGAAACACGAGTAGGCTGAGCTAGATCGAGAAAAGCTAGTTGTCGCACGAGAGTTCACGTCACTAAAGAGTAACTCTGTGACAGTTGCTTCCTGACATATATATTATACACGCCAAGCCAAATCTGGCCAAAATAGGCCTGGTGTATATATTATACACGCCACACCAGAACTGGGAAAGTTTTAACCAGTTGAGCCAGAGCCAAAAAGGGCATTCTTCAAAATCTTTCCCCCCCCCTTCTCTAAACCAAATGGAACCTCCTCCTAGGTTTCATTTGGAATGATTTGAACTCCGCTTCATTGCCGGCGTCCACTCTCGCCGATCAAACATACGTTCTACACCGGATCAGAGAACTATTTTCTTGAAGGCATTCATTGTTTAACCTTATTTCTTTTGATTCTTCTTGAATTATTTGAAATGTGGTTAGGATTCTTGCATTTTTAGATGATGAATGACTATTTTTTTCCAAGTGTGATTATGACCTGTTTGATTTCATTCTATGTGGATTGGTTGTGATGATTTTGAATGATGCCCTATCTTTTTTTCCATTATGTATGTATATACATATTATTATATATTTATTTTTTTCAAACTTTTTTTTCTTTTCTTGAAACCTCTTTTTTTGTTTATGTATGTATATACATATTATTATATTTATTTATTTTTTAAACTTTTTCATCTTTTCTCGAAACCACTTTTTTTGGTTTATGTATCTATATACATATTATTATTATTTTTTTTTTGAAACTTTTTCATCTTTTCTTAAAACTTTTTCTCTTCATTTTTGTGAATCTTTTTCTCTTTTTTTTATTTTTTTATTTGTGCATGTTTACACATCCTTGTGGTGTTTTTCTTTAAATGTGGGGGGCTTGGGACTCTCCTCCCCCCGTTTATGATGCATTTTTTTTTTTAAATGACGATGAATATGATTGATGGAAAATGAAAGGGGGCATACTTACCTTCTTTTTGCTCGTAGCAATTGGATTCTTGCCACCGATATATCTTGATATTGTTGCTTGTGTCTCCCTCAGAATGTCGAGTTAGGAGGAGCAAGGGCAAGAGGAGGGGCTTGAGGTGGTCTATGGTCCCCGGGGGGAGAAGTTTTTCGCAGTGCAGCGCTCTTCCCGTCTGTGACACGAGATGTAGGGCGAGGCAGCCCGTACCGGTCTACTTAAACAACAACACATCCATATCTTGAACTTTAGGATTGCCGTCAAGGTAATAAAATAAGTTTTATTCTACCGTTTTATCTTTTCTTTGTGTGAGCTTGCTTCATCTTTAGGATCTGATACTTCTTCATTTTGATGCAGGCCTTGCCATCGATTACGTTCTATGGGGGTTGGTTCGACCTCCAGCACATTTACCTCTACCTTCCTCCGGTTGTGAAGTTTCTCCTTGCTCAGGCCGATTTCGGGGATTTCTTTTCGTGTCCCGCCATGAGGGGCGACTCGGCCTATCTGAAGGCCCTACTTGAACGCTTTCGGCCTGAGACCATGACTTTCCACATGTCGATAGCCAAGATGACCATCACCCTGGTTGATTGGTCGATGATTACAGGGATTAGGATAGGGGCCACACCGGTGACCGGCCTTCGAGTACCCGATCGGAACGAGGTGGTTCAATTGATCGGGGATTACCCCTCTTCCCAGAATATGCATGGCACTGATGTTAAGTTATCTTGGCTGGCCGATTTGTATAATGAGAACAAATTGGGGGATCTAGGCCAGCCAGATGCGGATATCCCCATTGAGCCTGGGCGTACCTTGATATTGGCTCACATCTCGCTCATCTTCCTCATGGGCAAAACTCTTTTTGCCAATGCCAGTGGAGGTTGGGTTTCATTGTCCTTACTTACTATTATGGGAAATTGGGACAATGCACACTGGTATGATTGGGGCAGGGCCGGATACGCCGTGCTGATGTCTGGCCTGGCACGAGCCTCAGTTGGGGACCTAGGTTCTATTGTCGGTTTTTGGCTTGCGATTGAGGTAACCCCCGACTCACTTCCCTTGGGTTTCTTTTTTAGCTAGTCATTCATCCTGCCTTTGACACATCTTTTTTGTTTGGGGGTACCTGCTCTCTTCAGATTTGGGGGTACCTACACTTCCAACCTGGTCACCCTCTCCTCTTCTCCGATGTTTACACATATCCGCTTATGAGCAACTAGCACAAGAATCACCGCAGGGATGTCGGAATGAAGCACTAAAAGCTGGGCGTGAGGTCCCAGTTTGACTTGTTGATCCCAGAGCTGGTATGGATACTTTCCTCTTCTCTCCCCCTTTTTGGGGTTTGATGGCGGCTATTGACTGATAGGATTCTCTTTACCATTATAGATCATCTTTGACCCATACATGGTTCTCTCATCTGGGATCAAGCTGCCGGGGGTCCATCCTGCTTTTTCGTTGACCACCGTGTCATTTTATTTTACGAGGCATGGGTCGGGGCATATTACTTGGGGGAGAGAGTGGTACATCAATACCGAGATCAATTTGTCATGCTACAGGCTCCTCCCCAAGATGTTATGTCTCCTGAGGGTATTATATAGGAGCTCTCCACCGGATTCCTCCATCATGGGGTCCCTATTGATGATCTTCTCATGCCTAGGGGATACCCGATGTGGTATGAGTCCCTGCCCTATCGGTCCCTCCTTCCACGTTTCATACCCAACGCCAATTTTTTGGCCTTTGGCGGTCCACAATTTCAAGTAGTTCTCCTTTTTCTTTAAGCAAGTTTCCAATTGTTCCAATTCAATTTTGTCTCTACTGACTGAAATCTTGCCTCTTTTTACAGTTTGGCGGGGGAGACGATTCTGATGATGATGATGATCAGGCGGACACAGGTCCTGCTAAGGCTACGAGTGCTGGTCCTTCAAACCCCTCTAGCACAAGTGCTTCTGGTAGTTCGACTGTTGAGGTTCAGGGGACCTTCAGACGCCTTGATGATGCCTTTCTTTCAAGTTTATGCGCTGATGTTATCGAGCAAGCCCGCCTATTTTCTAAAGCGGTCCGAGTCCCCCCACCTAAATTGGTCTCAGGGGTGAGTTTTCTTTCTCGTACACTTTCTCTTCAGAGAAATGCCTATGTTTACGCTTATGGCCCCTGTAGCTGATATCTCTCTTTTGTTCAGAACTACGAGTCAGCTATGAATCAGGCCGAGTATTATCGCAATATCGCCGGTCTTCGAGATGTGGAAATGGTAAGAACTTTGTTGATCTGCTCTGACTTTTTGGTTTGCTGCTCTTACTTTTACTCAAACTGACCTCTTGGTATGTTGTTTGCAGTGCGCTCATGAGAAGGAGTCACGATCATTGCTCGAGAGGCTATCGCAGGCATGGTCTTAGGTGGGGGAGGTTCGGACATACCAAAGTACCTCGTGCCGTCGCAAGAAGTCCAAGGGTGCTGATAAGGATTAGGCTTGCTCTGATTTGATTAGACATTTTAGACTCTTGGGACATGTATTTTTTTGTTTTGGAAACATGTAATGGATGATATGACACTATGCTTTGAATGAATTTCAGTTTTTCAGGATGAATGTTAGTGCCCTCTTTTTTTATGGCATGTTCTATCCCCTTTTTACTTACTGTAGTATACTGGATCATTTGTAGGATGAGCTCGATTTTTTCTTTTCAAGCATACTTTGGTTAATTCCGGCCAAGACTTTAATCTCTGTGCGGACTGTTCCTGAAAGAAGAAAGTTATATGACGGTTAGATATGAACTCCTTGTATCCCAACATGTGGTTTGTAATGCTTTGAAAATAAATCATAGGAAATGCAAGTGGGCTGGCTAGGGGCCAGCAAAAAAGACCTCCCCTACCCTCTCTTTTTCTCTTTGGGTGGCAGTAGTGGTTTGGCGTGTGTAATATATGCGCCAGGCCAAATTGGGCCAAGAACAACCTAGCGTGTATATTATACATGCCAGGCCAAATCTGGTCAAAACAGGCCTGGCGTGTATATTATACACGCCAAGTGCCTTCTGGGGAAAATGTGGCCTTTTAAGCCCGAGAATGCACTCATTTCTCCCTCTATTGATTTAGACTTGGTATTTTTTACTGCTATTTTTCCTTTTACTTGCCCAAAGGTGGTCCATCATCATGCATCGAATTGTATCTCGAAAACATCTTTGTATGATAATGAACCCGCTTTCCGACCCCGCCTCTCGTGGGGGTCTGGGACCACTATACTTCCCTCTTTGGGCGTGGGACCCAATTTTCTAAAGAAGTGGCTTGAGAGCATGAATGAGAGCAAGCTCGCGGGTTTGGATCAGCTTGGATTGGCCCATCTCTCATCTTTCCTTGGAGTTCCTCCTCTTTGGGATTTCATTTATGCAGCGGCTTCATCATGGGAATTTGACACTCATGTCTTCTGTTTTGGGAACCGTGAGTTAACTCCTACTCTCGAGGAGCTCTCCAATCTATCTGGTCTAAAGC
This sequence comes from Chloranthus sessilifolius, assembly GCA_021018995.1. Classification (NCBI taxonomy): domain Eukaryota; kingdom Viridiplantae; phylum Streptophyta; class Magnoliopsida; order Chloranthales; family Chloranthaceae; genus Chloranthus; species Chloranthus sessilifolius. The sequence goes on along the minus strand of CM037584.1, from coordinate 145,323,270 downwards.
TGCATAGAGACCTTGCAAGAGTATTGCTGAAACCGGGTTACGCTAAGGCTGTCCAATCACCTTAGGTTTGAAGAAAAATGATTATGAGAAAAGTCTCATTGGTGGGCCCACCAGGTGTTCGGTGAAATTCCTGAGAGAACTTTTTAGAGAGGAAAGCCTATGAAAATTGCCGATCAAAAATCCTCATAATGTGAAGGCCTTTGCCCTTTGCCTTATCTCTGAAGGTCTTTTCTACATTGGGGGAGAGAGTTTCTCGCTTGCAATCTGCAACGTTCTAACAGAACTAGAGGGAGGTCATTCTGTGATGCATATGGTGACGGCAGAGCTTTATCGCTGCCTTGATGCTTTCACTCTGGGCAAGGTGGAGGGCCTCCGGGGATGTCCTGTCTTGCTCCAAATTTGGCTTGGGGAGCATCTTGCTATCTTAGGACCCGTGCCCGCTTTTATGTCATTCATGGTGAGGTGGCCCGCTGCTTTTTGGGTAGATATCACATGCTTTCGCGGGGTGGTATACAAGGGCTGAAGCTTGGGCTAGCTGAAGCTGAGTTGGTGTGGAGGCTTCCCTGGTTAGACAGGACTCTTCCCGTGGTGCGCTCTAGAGATTATGACCGCATCACTCTCCTTGGTTTGACTGGCAGCACTTACTATTTCCCATTTCGAGTGCTGTGCCAGTTTAGTTACTCTCAGCAAGTGCCCTCTGCAGTGACCTTTATGCAACTTGATTTTCTCTCGGGGATCCCTTGGAGACCTGGATAGGATAGCTGCTCTCTGGTAAACACGTCAGTCGACACATATGTGTGATTTAGAGCAGGGGAATTCGGTTTTGAACTCTCCAGAGTATGAGGCTTGGCTACTGTCTGAGAGGCCCTCTGCTTGTCACTTGGATCAGCCTGAGTGTAGTGGCATAGGAGGACCTTGGCTGAAGAAGGAGTTGATGCTTCGATCCCTTATTGAGCTGCTGGTGGAAGAGAAACGAGTTTTGCATGATCATTTAGAGAACAAAAAGTTAGAGCAGAGGTGGAAGAAGCCAGAGTTGATGTAGTTGAGTGTGAGGTCCTTCGTCTGGGAGGAGCCTTGAGTGATGCTCTGGGTGCTACCAATACCTTCAGGAAATGGCATAGGAGTCTTCATGGCCGCTGGATGACAGAGCAAGATGTTGGGGAGGACACTTTACGTGCACAGATCTGTGCTCTAAAGTGCGAGTTGGGTCGTTGATTCCATCCTACACATACTTTTTGCATAGATTAGATTACCACATGAAGGGGCATAAGAACCCCTGCCAGATATTTTTTGGGTATATATTTTCTCTATGTTTTTGTTGTTTTTACTTTTTATAAAATAGAAGGGTACACAAAACATCACACAGGTTATTTTTTGAGATGTGGATATGAAAATGAAAAAGGGAAATTTATTATCATGCATAACTTTTATCTTTTCTCTGTTTTTGTAAAGGGGGGCACTGGGGCACTATGCCGATCATTCCTTTGGAGATGTGGCACACACCATGCTAGCCTGAAATGGGAAAGAAAATTTTATTATCTTTTACAAATGTGGTCTTTCCGATCATCAAACCAAACATCCCCGTGTGGGGGGTGCACAGTGTCGGCCTGTAAATGGGAAAAGAAAATTTATTATCTTTTGCAAATGTGGTCTTTCTGGTCATCAAACCAATCATCCCGGAGTGGGGGGTGCACAGTGCCGACCTAAAAATGGAAAAGGAAAATTTATTATCTTTTGAAAATATGGTCTTTCTGGTCTTCAAACCAATCATCTTGGAGTGGGGGGTGCATAGTGCTGGCCTGAAGATGGGAAAGAAAAATTTATTATCTTTTGCAAATGTGGTCTTTCCGGTCATCAAACCAAACATCCTGGAGTGGGGGGTGCACAGTGCCGGCCTAAAAATGGGAAAGGAAAATTTATTATCGTTTGCAAATGTGGTCCTTCTAGTCATCAAACCAATCATCCCAAAGTGGAGAGTGTACAGTACTGGCCTGAAAATGGGAAAGAAAAATTTATTATCTTTTGCAAATGTGGTCTTTTTGGTCATCAAACCAATCATCCCGGAGTGGAGGGCGCACAATGCCGGCCTGAAAATGGGAAAGGAAAAATTATTATCTCTTGCAAAGATTTTTTTTCTTTGATGCCTTAAGCGTGAGGGGAAGTAACGGGTCCAAATTTGAGCATGGTCGAAGCCGTCCAATGTTAGACTTGGCTGAGGTCCAGAATGCCCATCCCCTTGGATCGAATCAACCTTTTATCCTTGCCTCGGGTCATGCGTTTGGCGGCGCGACCGTGACAATATGCTTGGCTTAGACTCGTTTTGAGTAAACATGAGCGGCCCAGGAAGATCAGATGGATCAAGGGTGTAATCGGGGAAGTAACTGGTGACTTTCTCTTTTTCTTTCTTTGTTCTCTTTTAATCAGCGGCCCATTGTTTCCCTCTTTTTACCCGTAGCGCCCCTTCGGGTTTCCACTACGTCCGTGGGTATGCATTTTTACCCCAGGAGCCTTTTCAGGTTTTCACCTGGTCCGCACAAGCTCGCTGTTTTTACCCATGGCGCCCTTTTAGGTTTTCACCACGTCCTTTTTGCTTTGAGCTTGTATTTTTTTCTTTTTATTTATTTTATCAAAGGCCACGACATGGACGTCGATTCTGTCATAGCCGATTGGATGGAGTTCTTTTGTCATCTTACAGCTTGGCTTGTGCTGACTCAATGAATATTGTGACTACTTGTGGACCTTAAAGAGGGCTTTTTCTCCAAATATATCGTGGCCATGAGATAGGTTAGGAATTTTGAAGGTATTCTAGCTTTTAAAAGGTTTTTTTGATTGGATTCCAGCTACCATGATACACTTCTTCCTTGGGGGATTTTGACTGTATATGCCCCATTTTTTCTTTTTTATTTATTTTATTCTTTTTGCTTCTTTTTTTTCAGACATCCTTTTTTTGGAATTTTGCTTTTCTTATTTTTTTAGATTTTGGTGATAACTCTTTTTCTCGTCTTTTTTTGTTGGTATATACACTCTCATTTTCTAGGGAGGGTTTATGAAAGAAAGGCCATTGGCTCAAGATGGGGTAGCAAAGGGTATAAGTGTTCAGGGATACTTTTTGACTACTTGGCTTTGGAATGATAACCTCTTATATGGGGCCCTTAAGCAGTCATGTATTACTATTATCAATACTTACCTTTCCGCTAAGACTAGGAGTAGAATTGTCGGACATATCCAGCATTGATTGGCTTAGGAAAATGATCTTCGTCCATGGTGGCAAGGCGGAGCGCGTATCCAGGCAGCACCTCTCGGATGACGTAAGGTCCTTCCCAGTTGAGCTTAAATTTTCCTCTCAGATCAACGTGCTGTCATCGCCCTTTGGTATGTCACCCTAGCATTCTTCAACCCAAATGGCATGACTCGGTAACAAAAAGTTTATCATGGAGTATTGAATGTTGTATTCTCTCGATCTACTTCGACCATCTTAATCGGATTGTATTCAAAAAATCCATCCATGAATGACAGCATCCCCTGCCTAGCAGTGTTATTGACCAAAATGTCAATGTGTGGCAATGGGAAATCATCCTTTGGACTCACCTTGTTGAGATTTCTGAAATCAATGCACATGCGAACCTTTCCATCCTTCTTCGATACCGGGACGTTGTTGGCTAGTCACTACAGGTATTTGGAGACCATGAGAAACCCCGCATCGTACTGCTTGATGACCTCATCTTTTACTTTCAACATCCACTAGGTCTGAGGTGTCTCAACTTTTGCTTGACCCGTTTAACATCTGGATATAGCGGCAACTCATGCTCGACCAAATCAGTATCCAAATCAGGCATGTCCTCATATGACCATGCGGAGATGTCTTGGTATGACCGAAGGAAATCAATCATGCTTTTCTTTCCTCAGGAGATAACGACGTTCTGATCTTAGTGATTCAAGGAACCTCTTCGATCCGTAGATTGACGTCCTTTATTTCTTCGATGATCGGGGTAGGGCCATGCTCAAAGTCGGCGTACCGTTCCAGAAGCTCATTAGGAAGCTCCTCAGCAGGGTTTTTCTCGTCCAAACTCATAGTTTCTACCTCTTCTTGTATTTCTACAGGAAAGGGGTCGACTTCATGTGAGGCAGGTTTCTCAATTAAGGCATCTTTTTTCTTGATTTTATCAAAAATTTTAAAAGACAATTTTTAGATTTTATATTTTTTCTATTTTTTAGGAATTTTCTTTTTTTCGAAAATTAGACCCTTGGTAAGGCGGGTCCCTATATACACATGGTATTGCCAGCCAAAGGCTAACCTCACTTTTTAAAGGTGATTTCTTTTTGGGAAGCGGGTGCCGAATTTGAGACCATTTGATATTTCCAGAGTTAGGGGCATTGATGCCCAATTCATCACCTGAGGTGTCGCTCTTTTACCTAGCCTTGTGGAGGAGGCTGATTGAGATGGCTTTTGGGAGTTAGCCTCCATCATGTTTATCCTGGGCTTGTCCGGGACTCGATCCTCAAACGTCAATATGGATTTCGGATGGTTCAGGATAGGTGGCTGGATTGGTAAGGTTTCCTCCTCAAAAAGTGATAGGGATGCCAAGTCTATTTCCACATCGGAGGGAATGATTTGGGGATAAGTTGAGTGGATAGCGGCCATCTACTTGTGTGGGGTCAGTTGTGTTGCCCCATTCTGATCAATTTTTACACCCTCGCACTTACGAATGTATTACTGATGTGAGGTCTCGAGTAGGGTTTGTCTTCCAAGTCTATCCCCCTGGCTTTGGCAGCGACTATGGTTCGAGCCTTCTCCTTGGCTTCCTGAACCTCCTCCTCTGTGGGCTTTTAACGCAACCCAAATCTGACATGTTGGCCGTCTTTCACTCTGATCGGGTCTCTCTTGCCTTGCAAACGGGTACCCAAACCTTTTCCTTTCTGATAGCCCCACTTTTGGAGCATGACTACTGCTGCAATCATTCCACCTCTAATTTTTGTGGTGACCTCTCTGATAGGTTCTTGCCCTAATGTTGACAAATCATATCACAAGCTGTGAAGATTTGTGTCTTTAGCTGTATAGGATATATCCAGTACCTTAAGATTTTCGATGTTGTGGGCCATCTTCTCTCTTTCCTCTCATCCCTCACCTCTGATGGTAATAACTTTATCTTCAAAGATGAATTTAAGTTGTTGGTGTAGAGTGGAGGGTATTGCCTCGATTTCATACAGCCACGGGCGTCCTAGTAGCAGGTTGAAGGAAGACTTGATGTCCATGACTTGGAATGGGATTGAGAAGGTCATTGGCCCAATGGTGAGTGCAAGATCGACTTCTCTTATCACCTCCCTCCTAGTATTATCAAACCTTCATGCACTTGTTCTAGCTGGCTTGAATGTGGAGGGGGCATACATTCAATGTCGAACCATTGTCCATCAGCACCAAAGGGATTATTAAGTCCCTTGATTCCACCATGATGTTGAGGGGTTTGGAATGATTGCTTCCCTCACTTGATAGGTCAAAATCTGAAAATGAAATGGTGTTGGGAGCCAACACCTGCCCGATCATTTGCCCTACTTCATCTGGTGAGACCTTGTCGGATACGTGGGCATCTTTCAATACTCCCATTAGAGCTTGAAAGTGAAGTGGGGATGTCATTAATAGGTCCCAAACGGTAATGTGGGCTGACATTCTCTTCAACTGTGCTTCTAATATGTGCTCTTTACTTATTTTTTCAAAGGGTGCACTGCAATATGTTCTTTCTTCTCTTCTGGCCGGGTTGGTACAGATACCTCAGGTTGTTTGGAAATCCTCCCTGATTGAGTAATAAAATCAACTGTCCCCTCCATGCGACTACCCGCACTGATGTCTATTTGACTATAATCTAGCAGGACCTGATGGGGATCATATGTTAGTCTAGGGATTTGAAATGGGATAGATGAGGGTGCCTGATATATGATTGAACCGGTGGGGCTGGCGTGGAAAAATTAGGCCATATATGGTTGACTGATGCAAGAGGCAACTGGACTGATGATGATGTGGCAAAATTGGGCCAACTATATTGGGCTGGTGCCGGAGATGGGGAAAAATTGGGCACCATGTAATTGACCGGGGTTGGTGCCGGATATGCTTGGTATTGCGGGGGTGGAGTAAAACTAGGTTGCACATGGGAAACGGGCGCAGATGTAGGGAAATACATCCTTAAATCCGAAGGTGCTGCTTGCGGTGTAGGGCTCGAGAAATAATTGGTTAAATTTAATGGCTCGATCACCCCTATGATCTCATTCTCATGACTCTGCTCTTCAGGTACTGTAAAATTCCCACCCTTAGTGATAGATTCGGAGGGATCGAATTCTTTCATCCTTTCCTCCAACATGTTAATAGTAGCCCTTAGGCCCATATTTCTCTGTGGGTGTAGTGGTAACGGTGCCTGCATGATATTAGTGTGCAGGTTTGCTTGGGGGGGTGCTGGGGCTATGAGCTTACATGCCTCTATCAAATCCTCTATCGCGTGTTTCAAAGGAAAGCGTCGATCAGTTGGATGTCCCGACTCTTGATGGAAATTATAATATGTGCTAGGATCATAATTCTTTGAAATTGGATTCGGCAGAGGTCACGGTTGAAGTTGAGAGACTAAACCCTTTTCAATTAGTAGAGGCAAAAGGACATTCAAGGATTGCCCTAAGGGAGTGAATACTTGGTTATATAGGGCCCTTCTCTGCTCAAGGGTTTGCTGTCCCCAAGGGACATTGTTTTGCCTCGGAGCCTAATTTGTGGGTGCTAGGGCTTGTTGTGCTACCCCAAACTGAAAGGGGACTGTGTTGGTGTTGGGCTGTGTGTTTATTATATTTTGTACCTCTGCTCCTGCTCCTCTCTCAGTCCTCTGTTCGGCGAACTTTCAGACCCCATTGGCCGACTGGACTCATTCTTGCTCAAATGTCCCTCTCTAATTACATCCTCACAATGGTTGGCATTTCTTACCAAATCAGTGAAGCTGGACTGCTGGTTGTATACCAAGAAGTCTGAGATGACTGGCAGAGTATTTTTCGAGATCATCTCGATTTGCTCATCGTCAGGTATTCGGTTTCTTACTTGGACTGCCAAGGCCCTCCATCGCCCAAGTTAGTCACTGAATGTTTCATCGGGCTTCTACATCAGGCGAGCTAGATCAAATTTGTAGGGCTCGATGTTTCTATTGTAGACATAATGTTCCTAGAATAGGTGGGTCAGATCTTTCCAAGTTTTAATCTTGGACGATTCAAGGGATATGAACCATCTCAAAGCGGGGCCTGTAAGACTCTTCTAGAACACTTTCATGAGGAGTCGTTCATCTCTACCGTACTGGCACATATCTCCACAGTATGATTTTAGATGGGCAATTGGATTACCCGTGTAATTATATTTATCAAATGTGGCTACTTTAAATTTGGGTGGCAGTGGGACCTCAACAAAAAGTCACAGATCTAAGAAATCTGTGGCATGAATCTCGGTCCCCCCCTAACTTCATTAGTTGCTTCTGAATTTTATCCATTTGTTCTTTCAGCTGCTCGAATTCTCTAAATGGTGGGGCTAGGGGTGTTCCCTCAAGAGGCTGCCTCCCTTCATTTTGGATGACCTGGGGATTGGTATGTGTGGGTGCTAGGGGATTAAAGTTAGCGAATGCCCCTGCATAGGCCCCACTATTTCTGACCTCATATTCCTCGTATTATTTATCAACATACGGTGGGGAAGGGTGAGGTTATCCTGCTGATTTTGAATGCGTTAGGCAGGTGCTTCATGAGGCCATTGGGGTTGGGGAAAACATTGATGAGTGGATTGTGGGGTGACGGGCTGATTGAATGGTGGATTTTGGGCAGGTGCCTGAAGAGGCCATTATATATTTTGGATATTATGGGGATTTAGTTGGGGAGTGACTGGATGGGTAAATTAGGGATGGTTGATGGTATGGGATAGATTCCCATATTGAGTTAGGTTTGAAGAATGTCGATAAACAGGGCCCAACCCGGATTGAGGGATTGGATGAGAGGGATGCATTATCTAAGGGGGAATGGGGGCATGTTGGGTATAGATAAATGTGGGGTATTGGGGGGATGATGAAGGGTTTGTAAATGGAGCTCCCAGGTTTTGGCCTTGGTGGACTTGGGATGTTGGGCCTTGATAGGCTTGGGTATAGGGCAATGGGCCTTGATGGGCTTGGGGTATTGGGTTTGATGGGCTTGGGAGATTGGGCCTTGATGGGCTTGGGGTATTGGGCCTTGATGGGCTTGGGGTAATAGGCCTTGATGGGCTTGGGGTATTGGCCTTTGATGGATTTGGAGTATTGGGCCTTGATGGGCTTGAGGCATTGGGCTTTGATGGGCTTGGGGCATTATGCCTTGATGGGCTTGGGGCATTGGGCCTCGAAGGGCTTGGATATAAGGTGTGGGGCCTTGAGGCCCGCTCAAATGGCCCCATGGTTGATGGGTGCCTTGGATGGTGTGGAAAATGGAAGGTTGATTAGGATTTTGAGGGAATGAGGTGTGGAGATTAAGATTTTGAAGGGTTTTTGGGTATTGGATATTTGGGGTGGAAGAGGATGGCTTTTGGAAAACTTCCAAATGGTGTAGGCTTTCACCATGTCCTCCATCATGGACATGGGGTCAGGTATGGGGTTGGAAGTGGATGACTCACCTAATGAGGGGGATGTATTAGAGAAAATGGGTATGACCTAGGTAGAGGTAGGAAAATTGTGCATTATTGATGAGGAAAAGTTGAGAATTGTTTGAGTGGATTGGAGAAAATTGGGCATGACCTGGGTAGATGGAGGGAAATGTAGTGGATTTTAGGTGTATTTAGAGGGGATTGGGATAAATTGGGCATTGCTTGGGTGTATGTGTAAAAATGGGAGTTATTAGGATTGGATGTGGAGGAAAATTTTGGATTGGATGTGGAGGGAAGTTGGGGTGTATGGGGTGTTTGATGGATGGATGTGGGAAAATTAGGGGCTTGTTGGATTGATGTGGGAGAATTGGGAATAGTATGGATGGATGTGGAGGTAAGATGGGGGAGATTTTGAGTGGATGTGAAAGGAAAATATTGGGGCATGGCATGTGTAGATGGGGAAAAAATGAGTGTATGTTGGGTGAATGAGGGGAAGGAGTTTAGATTTTTGATGGATGCGGGAGGACAATGGGGTGAATTTTGAGGGAATGAGATGGATGTGGATGGGAATACGGGTGCACCGTAGGGTCTGGTGACATCGAAATGGGATGGGGTGGGGGAATCGGAAATGGGGATTTGTTCCATGTGGGAATGAGTTGGGGAACGTGGCAGGGATGAATCGGGATCGGCATAAGCCGGATCAACCGCCTACGACATGGCTTGATGGCGGGTTGGGTATGGATGCCTCAGGTGGGGCCCAAAAAATTTTCTCCTCCTCCTATGGGATGACAGAGAGTAAGGCGATGCCGTTGTGCCGGCACCAAAAGCTATATATTTTTTTGGTTTAGGATTTTTGATTGATTGATTTTTTTTTTATGAATTTTTGAAAAAGCAAATGAACTCTCTATTTTTTTTTATGGGTTCTAAGGCCTTGAAATTCCCGTTTCCGACGGCGTTCACACCTCAAATATTTCTCACGACGGGACCCCGACACACTTCGGAAGAATCAAAGGAAGAAACCCTTGATCTATGTGAAGGCACGGGAATCCATGTGACAACCCGATCCCTCGAAAAAAGTTAATAAGAGGGTGACCTCTTTTGACCGGCGAGGGCTTATTGGGTGCCAACAGGTGTGGGATTTATCGAAGATACTAAGAGCTGGATGTTTGTATCGCCGCCTAAATTCTCAACCCTTTAAAATCTACCCCCAAAAATGATTTATGTCCCTTTATTCTATTTTAAGGTTCAATTTTAGATTCAATTTTAAAAGGGGGTTTGCTTATTGTCCAAAAATGGGTTGTGATAATCCCGTGCCGCCTCTTCGGACCGGCGTCGGGCCGACGTCCACTAATGGTATATGATTACAATAAAGTAAAGAACTCAAGTAGGCCTGCTAAATGGCAAAGGCGTGTAAATGCGCAAGTAAGCACGCCAATCGGCTAAGGCATGTAAATAACAGAAAATAAGTGAAAGTAAAGACGATGCTCAAGTATGCCCGTCAATTGGTTAAGGTGTGTAAATAACGAAAAAGTAGGGGTCAGTAAATACAAACGGAATCATAGGGGTGAGAAAAATTGACGGGATCGTAGGGGTGAGTAAAAAAAAATAAACGTTAGTGAAAATAAAATAAAAAACAACTAGAGAAGCCAAATTTCAAGGGGAAGCTCTACTAGCTCTCCCCAGTAGAGTCGCCATCTATGCAACCGTGGATTTTTATCAAATCTGTCGCGGCGATGCATTCGTTATAAGACTAGAACCCTCACCCTGAGCTTTTGGTGTCTCGGGATACCCAAATCAATTTTAGAAGCACTGAAGTGTAAAAAATGACTCTGATTCCGGTCTACGCCAAAGGCTCTTGGGTAAGGGCTTCGATTATCGATCGGAAAGGTGTTAGGCACCCGACCAACCCACTCGTAAGCGGTCTCTATTATGACTATTTGGATGTGAATATAATATATATATATATATATATATAAAGAAAAGAAAATGAGTGGCACTTCCCCTTGCCAAAAGGTACACCGATCCTATTGAGCCGTTCCCGCTTGTCGAAATTTAGGCAGCGTAATGGCTCAATTCTAAGATAGAGTAAAAGTAAAGAAGGTAGAGGAAAAGAGGGGAGAGCCAGAGCTCTTGGGCCCTTGTAGCACCGTGGTGGATCCTCGCGCGAGAGCAATACCAGTAAACTTCCGATAGTACGACGGATTAGAGACGGGTTCTAAATTCTATGGTTTGAAGGTAGAGGGTAAGAGAGGTAAGCTAGAGCCTAGATCTCACTAAAGCTTAGGGATTAATGGAGAAAAAGGGGAGCTAAAGGGGAATATGGGTGCTAGAATTTATATGGAGAGTGGCTGTTTTGAAGGTGGAGAGGGCATTCACTAATCTTCTCTCTTTTGAAAAATTTTCAAGCCATTTGCAAGGGGGGGTGCCTCTCTATTTATAGGGAAGTAGAGGGTTAGGAGGGTACTTAAAAGCTAATTAGATTAGCAATTAGGTAATCCCAAATCTATGGTTTTTAGGTATTTCAAGATTATGGATAGGTGTGAGAATATGTTTAATGGTAGATGATAGGGTGAGGTTTCAAATGGCACATGGGATGTAAATAGCATAAATGGGGGTGCAATAGTCCTAATGAAACCCACCCTAAGCATTGTGATGGTTAACAAGTCAAATCCCAAAAGTGAATTTCGAGCAAAATCTAAAAGTTACTGTAGCTAAGCCTGGCGTGTATATTATCCACACAAGGCATATGTATAGTGTTTCGAAAGTTCAGAGCCGCTGGGGGGCCCATCCATGTTTGGCGTGTATAATATACACGCCAAGCCATTTTTGGAAATAAATGGCCTGCCATGTATAATATACACGCGCCAAGCATGCCCATCTCCTCGAGAGGCTCTCGAGTGGTTTGGAACCTGTCGAGAGGTTCATTCCTCCTTGGTATGTTGAAGCCATCTCAGGTCCAAAACTTCGGAATGTCGTAACTTTTGATGTGCAACGCGGATTGGGGTGATTCTTGGGTTGTTGGAAAGCTGGGAACCTTTATTTTTTAATGGTATAAGATTCAGTCTTAGTAGAGGTTCCTATCAAACCTGATATATCTCTCTCTAACCATTGCCTGGGAGGGTTAACTATGGGTCCGGGGAGGTCGGGGATAATTCCTAAGAGTTTAGGCAAGTTTTAAAGGGTTTGGGAATGTTCCTAAGGGTATGAGAGGTGCTATTGGAAGCTCGGGGGTGGGCCTCTCTCGACAATAAATCCTAAATCCGCATACTTTAGATTATGGTTGTCAATCATAACCTTCAGCTATCGAATGTTTATAATTTTAAAATAATGTTATACTATATATCAGTCTTCTAAAATTGGTCATCAATCAAAAACTAGCATCCTTTAATATAGATTTATATTAAATTTTAATCTACCAGAAATTTGGGCGTTAATCAAACTCTAGAAAATTAAAGATGGAAAATAAAAACCATTACACTAATCTACAAATCTCAACACGAGTCGTCAATTCAAATTAAAATTTGAAGATATTTATATAGTAGTAAATTGTAATAAAATAAATCTAAACTAGAAAGTAATAAAATTATATCTTTCACCCCTCAGCTGTAGTCGTCAATTGCACTTGAGAAATTACAGATATCTACTCTAATCTTCTAGCTCTCAATCTCATTCGTCAATTGTGATCGAGGAACCATGGATATCTAAACTAAACTACTTTAATTTGAATAAAAAAAAATCCAACCTCAAGCGTCAATTGATGCTAAGAATTTCTTTGATACTTATTCCTATACCAAGCCCTCTTATTTATAGATCATAAGGGGTCGGTTTACAAAACTCCTAATTCTAATAAAAGAAATTACTAAAATAAAAGTATCCTAATATAACTCTACTTCTAATCTTATCTTTCCTTGCTTTGAACTATTCATGTACTTCTAGATTTTCTCCTTTATTTTAGCAGTAGAGTCGTTTAAGAGTCTTCTTCGTCAATCTTCTCAGATCCGTGATTCACCAAGCTTCTAAGTCAAGAATTCTTCTAATTTTGTACATGGCGGTATTCATTCTCATGTGATCAGCAGCTTCAGAAGGTGTTCTTTTGGAAAATCGTAAATCACGAGTTTCTATTCTTTTCTCTCTTGACGATTTTACATTTACGATTGTTTGTCTTTTCTTCTCTCTCAACACAACTTCCTACAGAACGGTTTTCTATTTACAATTCATCGCTTTCTCTTGTATCATATTTCACTCTTGAACTGCTTTCTCTGAAGAATCATAAATGATGATTTCTACTCTATATTACAGCGTTCTGTAAAATCGTAAAACACGATTTTTTATTTTTCAGTAGGCGAATATTCGTCTTTTAGTTCAATCGTCTTTTTATTATTTTATGAGTTCATTTTGACGAATATTAACACTTTGGTTATCTTTTGTTGGTTTTCCTTAATATTTGCATATCAATAACTTATTAGTAGCACACTAAGTTCTATGTTAAGGGTGGTAAAATGGTATATTATATGACTGATCAGTACATGGTATCACCCGAAATATCTTCTCCATCTGGTTCAGCCATTTCTCGGCTACACCGGGATTTGCTTTTCCCAAGAAATTGGGAGGTTTCATTCTTTTGAATTTCTGAAATCCGGAAGGCTGTTGTCTGGTCGCAAGTAACGTGGTCTGTTGCGCCATCATGTTGGCCATAGTTTCCATTACTTGTGTGACTCGTCCATCATTATTTTCTCCTCCCAGAGGAATATCATTTGCACCAGTGACGATTCCCTCACCACTCGATGTGCTTTCGATATGGACGGTCCTTGGTCTACCGCGAGGGGCCATAAGGATCTGTCATGATTGAACGAAAGTTAAATCAGGAGTGATCGTGAAAGTCCAATCTATGTTCTGACAGAATCTAAGGCCATAGCTCTGATACCAACTGTAATTAACCGACTTTCCCACACAAAATTCTAGGAATATCGAGCCGTTAGATACTTGTTACATCAACACTTATGCGGTAAAATCAATCAGAGATATCATAATGACAGTAATAAATGATTCTATTATCAGTATGAATGTAAATTGAAATAAAGCTAAACCACCGATGACGGCCGTTCGTCACTCAAACAGTGGTGTGCAAGTTGTATGTAGGAAGAACTGCTCCATTTAGTCTGCTAAATTCTTAAATGTACTAAGTCTGATATCAACTCTTCTATGGATAAAATTCTTCGAGTTGAAGATCCTTTTCTTCTTCTGACACGAAATTCGGATCTTCCTCAAGTTTGGGATCCTGACCAATATCTGTACCTGTGACATATAGTGTTGATGTGAGCTAACAGTATAAACTCAGTAGAGAAAGCTCGATACCAACTGCATTTCATCCAATCAATTCATAGAATTTAATGACCAAATTATAAAGGATTTTAATATCATAACAGAATTTGAAGAGTCGTGTGTTCAAAATCACATAATCTGAGATAGAGTTTGATACGAGATTTGGTAATGTCATTTCTTAAGTTTCACATTTTATATGCAACTTCTTAGTTCATGTATGACTTAAACCCATAACTTAAATATTTCCAACGCAAATATAGTGTTTAGAGTCTCCGATAACCGATGGGAATCTCCTCCTAACCATCGTCGTCCAATGAACAATTTTTCTAAGTGCCTAAGCCACTGCGTTGTGAGGGATACTTGTGCGGTTTAAAGGGCCGTCGAAACTGTTCAAAAGTGTCAAAGCACAAGATTTATTCACATCAACCTCAAATTAAATACAAGTTCTAATATGTAGTAAGGTGTTCTTAGTTCATAGATAGTTCTCATTCTAATTCTAAATTCGAAATTCCAAGGGTTCCATATTCGGATCAGTATTCGATTCGAAGAGTTCGATATTTCAAAAGATTCAATACTTCGATGCAATTTAATATTCAAAAGAATTTCAAATAAAATGAAATCAGATTCAACAAGTTTGAATTCAATTTATATAAATCAGAATTTCAATACAATTATGTCATTAAAATCTATGACTTAAAGTCTAAAACATAGTTATGTATTGAAATTCTCCTACCTTGGGTCCTAACATCGCAAGAAGGTGTACGATGGTTTTTCTTGCTTTCGCCCAATTTCCTCGACTACATTACACACATCAGTGACATTTCAATAGCCATTATTATTACCAAAAATCTGAAAGTTCTTTAATACAAAGCACAATAGGGACTTAGGAAAAAGGGTTGAAAAAGATGCAATCCGACATAGCTCGCTCCAGTGACAAGCATTATTCGCTCGAGCGATTTACTCCAAAACCTTTTGTGCTTTCTTCAACGTAATTCGCTCGAGCGACTTACTCCAGAAGGATTTCTGTGTATTGTTTGGCATCTCGCTTGAGCGACAATCAAACTCGCTCATGCGACTTTAGGTCTAGAGCTTGGTCTTGTTTCTAGAGCGTTCTCGCTCGATTGAAATGTGAAATCGCTCGAGCGACTTCGGACGGTGCTTCAGTTGATTGCAAAATTCTGAACACATTTAGATTTCGAATCTCGGATCCGAATTTAACACAAAACCCAAAATAATTCGAGGTGAATTCTAAAATAAGATTCGACACTACAATTAAATAAACTAATTGTATCTCCTCTTGAAGCGTGAGCGGAGGGTCTATGGTGATTTGAGGAGGTTTACGTTTCATGCTACCGTTCGATCAAAGTTTCCTTCTCCTCCTTGATCATATAGATGACGATGATCAAGGTGTCTTGTGGAAGAACACCTTAATGACCTTAGGGAGGTTGAGGAAGATCGAAGGAGATGAATGACAACGGCTAGGGCTTTGTGAGGAGAAGAAGAGAACAAAATAGAGACTGCTAGGGTTTTCCTCACAACTCTTTTCTTAAGAAGAATTATAGAGAGTTTATAATTTAGGTAAGGTACCTTTTTATAACTTATTGGGACTTATTTGGTGTTAAGCTGATACACCAAGAATAGGTGTATAGGCTTTTACCACAACGTAATAGAGTTTTAAATCCACTCAACAAGGTTTGATCCCTAGACCACTTGTTTATAACTCAAGCCTCCAACCATTGTATCGTCACATAGCTTATTTAATTATTCACACAGTTATATATGTGAGCCTTTTAGACCAAGATATATATCTTTGGGATAAAATGTTTTGAAAATTTATAGCATGTGGTGTATGCCTTGTTAAGCACGTATATTTAGTTGGGTGTAGTAATGTTTGGAAAATTCAAGATGTTACATCTTTTCTTCCCAATATTTTAAAAAATGAATCTATAAATCATGGGCGTACAATCGGATGGTCAATTTTTTATTCAAAAGTGACCTTAAAATAATATTTGAGCCCGACATGTGTTTCATTATTTTAGTGTCATGTTTTGGGATGTGTGCCACATGTTATAAAAACTGATCGTATGATGTTATATCCATCATCTATAGATATTTTGTGCTGGATTGGGACGATAAATGATCTCATTAGCTTATTCAAAGGCGGTCAATCCATGACCGGCTGGAGGAGACGGGTTGAGATAGCAGTTCGGGGGACTGTGGGGGAGTGAGTATAGCCATTCCGTGAGTCCTCTCCATACAGTGGTTGCTACCAAAATCTCATATTAGAGCCACCCTTCAGCATCTCCCCAAGGATCCTTCTCTCTCTATACAACTGTTAGTGTCTCTCAGAGTTTCTTTATGTTTCTCTCTCTCTCTCTCCTTGAAACTGTAACCTCACAACGTCTTAAAGACATGAAAACCCTCTGATTTAAAGGTAATGATGTAAAGATCATAGCTGAAAAAAATTGGCAGCATGCATAATCTTTATAATATGTTTCAATGTAACTAAAGGTCATAATCTGATTTGATATTTGACTACATATGTTGAATCATACGACAGAGATCGAGTTCTAGGCCAATCTTTTGCTCCAAAGATTAATTGATCATGACCTTCAAATCAGACTGCTTTGATATTATTTTCACATACAACTAGTCCCGAAAAGATCAAAGTCTTCCTTTCAAACTACATGCCAGGGGCAATCCAAAAACCATGGTTCCCATTCTCTATAGAGTTCCATTATTTGCAGACCATGAAGTTGTAACCTCACACCATAGTATTTGGTTTGATTTATACATAATTTTAATTTTTTTGATGAAATGATTTATACATAATTTGATTTGCTAGTTTCTTGTTTGTATTAATCATATTTATTATAAGCTACGGTAGGGAAAAAAATCACCAATTGTATGAAAGTGGCAAAAGTGAATTTAACTAAAAGTATGATGGTTTGTGATTTTGTAGGTGAGAAATATATAGGACACATCTTAGATAGAACACTTATAAGGGGCAATTTAGTCATATATCCACAATCTGAAGGCACAGTTATTTTTAACAAATAAAAGATAACTCTTACAACTGATCGTTGAGATTAGGAAGTTGTCTTAGACAAACAGTTTTCCCAGCTATAACACTTATGACAAAAGCTGCTCTTGACATTAGTACTTTGGTGGAATAACTTTTTCAAAAAGTTGAGTCATGCCAAATACGGCCTTAGTGTCTTACAGGTCTGTGTTATTCATACGGTGACAAACGTTGCCGTTCTAAAGTAAAAGAGAAGATAAGTAGGGTCTCAACGGTTGGGCTGAGTTCGGGCTGAGCCTTAAACGGGCCAATTATAATGGGGTTCTTGAAGATAGCCCATACCTGCCGACCTGATTATCCATCCCGCCCAATTATAATGGGGTTCTTGAAGTGAGTTCATACCCGCCGACCCCATTATCAATCCGGACGCACCAGCCCATTCATGAAAGGACTTACCTTACTTTAACCAATACCCGGCCAATGGCGGGTTAAGCGGGCAAACGGGTGAATTATAATGTGGCCGAATTTGGGCCAGGCTGATCAAATGTGCAAATTATTAATTGGGCTTTTGAGACTACCAATTCCTGGCCCGATTTATTAATTGAGTCGTGCAGGGCCAGCCCATTTATGCATTAGGCCTACCTACCTTAGTTATACCCAGCCCATTGTGGGCCACGCTGGCTCAAGCTTGGCCTGTTCGAGTGATGGTTCTCAAAGGTGCTTTAGCTGCTCTGCTCTTAGGTTCAGAGAAAATTCATTGAGTCAAAGTACGATTGAGAGATCTTTTCAAATTCTCCTGGAATTTTGAAAGATCAGGTATGATGATCGATGAGACTCAGGTGAAGATTCAAGTTTCAGTTCTTCAGTTCCTTCATAGTTCTTTGTATATGGATCTAGATCCCCATTTATATTTATGACTATCATGTAACTGTTTATAGATGTGAATGAGGAAACAATTTTTATGTGAAATTTCATGTTCTTAATGATGAATTAATTAAAATCTATAGACTTTGGTCAAATATTAAGAATATTATTATTATTATTATTATTTTGTTGATAACCTCGGTATCTGGGCCTCTTACAGCACCTGCCTAATCGTAGGGGCACATAAGCACCTAAAATTAGCACATGTCGGGTCAGCACGGGATAAAAATCCCTAAGGTGGCCTCAAGGTGGGGATGGAATTCGAACTCAAGTCTCCTGCTTTTGAAAGCTGGTACATGGGGTTTGGTCCGGTCCAATTGGTTGGGCTCTAAATGTGGTGCAAGTGCAACCAATTTTTGAGACTGTTAGAAGCACCAGTTTTAAAAGTGATTGCATGCAAACCAATAAAGATAAAAGTCAAGATTCCCTTGCATCCAATGGTTGGTTGAACCGCATTAGAGTCTAACCATTTGGATATGACCAAATCACATGACAACTCTATTAATTGTTGGCAATGGTCATTTCCAACTAGGTTGAACTGGATTTTGAGTTCAACCACATTTGAGGCCCTAGGGAATAGGAGTATCTTGACTGCACATCATCCTGTAGAAAGTAAAATGCATGAAAGTCATGATTCTCACATATTCAACGACTGCAGATGTGGTTGAATTCGAAATCCACTTCAACCTGGTTGGACCTGACCATTGCCCATGAATCGTGACATTGTCACTAATAATTTAGGTTATCAAAAAGATAAAAAATTAATCTCACGAATAATTTGGTTTAAAAACATCTCGATCAACAATTTCCATCATCAATTCAATGATGTTAATGTAGTGCCTCGACCTTTCTCCCATTATTTATTGCATCTAAACCCTTCTTTGATTTTATTGAATATGCTTTTGATGCTCACAAACAAAACACTTCCACTGAGTGATATATAGGGGAATAAATCTCATCCAACAGCCCTTATCTTATTAATATAAAGGAAGAAAAAAAGTGGAGTATAGAACTCACCACCTCAAGCATTACAAAGGAGGGAGGAGCGTAGAACCTATGACCTATAGCCTCACGAAGGAGGGAGGAGTGTAGAAACCATGACCTTTTGATTATTATTTATGGAATCCTTTATATTAAGGTGTCATTACTTGCACTCGGAAACTCGGCCCTTGCACCGAATTTAAAATAAAGACTTGCAAGTTTGATGATCTCTGCTATTTGAAAACACCATCTAAATCGTTCGATTTAGCTACCATGATTTAAAGATATTAAGTGTAAAAGATTAGCACGAAATGTAATCTTCGTCATGTGATTAATTATAGTCAAAGGCTATGATCTAAATCAATAGCTGACTATAATAAATCATATGACAAAGATCATGTTTTGATCCAATCTTATGGACTTCAAATCGGACAGCTCAAATTGCATTTTCATCATCACATGTCCCTAAAATACCAAGTCTTTCTTTAACTTCGGTGCAAGGGCCAAGTTTCTGAGTGCAAGTAATGGCTCCCCTTTATATTATTAGGATTGCTTTGATCTTAATATACACACAAAGGCACTTATTAACCCCCCCGTGTCACACACCGACATATATGACAACAAATTGAGAAGTCACGAAAGAATGAGTAGACCCTGGGTCTATCAATGCTCGTGTTGTGTGTTGACAGATGTCACTTTTTTGGTGCATATATAAGGTACCTAAGTTTTAATGAATATGGTTCAGTCAAGTGTATTCAGGGTGGTGTAATAGCATGCACAAAACATTCTAAGTGAAAACACATTTCAAGGACATCCATCAAGAATAAGGTAATAATTTAACCATCAATGGTGAAATCATACCTTTGATAATGTCGTTTGCTGCCTGAACATCCAGTGTCATAATGTCATAGGCTCGACCCTAAATGGTAGGTCGGGAAGGCCTTTGAGCAGATGCTGACGTCGTCCTTTCTCTCCTTGCTTCAGGACAATCTCGTATCTGATATCACATTTTGTCACATCTGAAACAAACACCTGTGTTCCTCCTACATTCTTCCGTTTTGTGTTGCTTTCCACACCGTGCACATAACTCAACTGGCATGGATGATGCGGCACGTGAAGATCCTTGCGCCATTGATGCCCCAGCTGTAGTAGGGCCTTAAGGACGGAAATGTCTTATAGGCATGGGCGCAGGCGGTCTCGAATAGAAGGTCGGTCTCGAATAGCCCGTCTGAGTAGGACGGCGTGGCACTGCTGTCAAAAACCTTGGCTTCTTATATGCCTGCTCATAGGCATTTGATTGTACTCGACTGGTTTTATTCTTATTCTGCTCATCTCTCCTCTTGTACATCTTCTCGATATCTCGTTCGACAATCAGTGCCAAATCCATAACTTCTGCATAGGTCCTAGGCTTGCTCACGGAGATTCTCTCTTGGACATTAGGTCTCAATTCTAGTTGGAATTTCTTGGTCTTCATCATTTTCGTGGCCACATGTAGAGGTGCGAAGCTCGAAAGCCTAGTGAATTCAACTCTATACTCACTTACGAACATCCTACCTTGCTCCAATGAAATAAATTGGACTTTCCACTGATCTCTCACTGTTTCAGGAAAGTATTCTTCGTTGAACATTTCAGTAAACTCAGCCCAAGTCCATGGAGTATTGGGAATCTCCTGTTCCCTGGCTCTTGACACGGACTTCCACCACAGATCAGCTTCTCCATCTAACTTGAAGGCTGTCCATCTCACTTTTTCAACCTTAGTGCAAGGAAGTACACTGAAGATCTTTTCCATCTCATTCAACCATTTCTCGGCCTCTAGTGGATCGGCTTGACTCGAAAAATTCGGAGGACGCATCCTCCTAAACTCTAGAAATCCTAAAGGTTGATGCCTAGTTGCTAGTATCTCTGTCCGTTGTCCCATTGCTACCCCTTGTTGTGCCATCATGTTGGCCATGGTTTCCAACACTTGGGAAACTCTTCCATCTTCGTTTCCCACTCCTCCCAATGGTATGGTGTTAGGACCTGTGGTGATTCCTGCACCACCTGAAGTGCCCTCACCAAACGAGGCTCCTCCCCTAATGCGGACCGTCCCTATTCTGCCACGTGGGGGCATGCTGATCTGTCATTGATCGAACAAGACTTTTTATCAGTGCTAATTGTGAAAAAATCAGGCCCATCGTCCTATGAAATTCGAATATAAAGCCATAGCTTTGATACCAACTGTGACGACCCGATTTTTCCACATGTGAAATCTTAGAAAATCCGGCTCGCCATCGGCTTGGTACATCCATACAAACACAGAATTCAAGCAGATATCACACATTTAATGAATAACTTATATGATAAAAGAAAGAGATCTCCAATTCCATACATACTCATTAATAAATGGAACCAAAATGAACCGCCGAAGATGTCCGACCATCACCTAAATAGTGGTTCCCAAAATGCATGTACAAACGTACTATTTTTATCACTTTACAAAAAAATATGACTCAATGTACAAAGTTCAAAGTCCTTAAAACCCTAAAACAACTATACCAGTCCTAAGTTCCAA
Source organism: Chloranthus sessilifolius (assembly GCA_021018995.1). Classification (NCBI taxonomy): domain Eukaryota; kingdom Viridiplantae; phylum Streptophyta; class Magnoliopsida; order Chloranthales; family Chloranthaceae; genus Chloranthus; species Chloranthus sessilifolius. The sequence continues at coordinate 145,301,856 of CM037584.1, read as the reverse complement.
GTCTATGGTAGAACTTGTCGGGCGAAATATTTTCTTCTTTCGGCCCGTAATTCGGATCGTTCTCAAGCTCCAAGTCCTTATCAGTATCTACACTTGTGACGTATAGTCGGGGTGAGCCAACAGTCTAAGCTCAGTAGAAGAAAAGCTCAACATCAATTGCATCTTATCATATCAAGCATAGGTACAATGACAGAATTCAAAACAATATCAAAACAATGATTCAGTGACAGAGTTCAAAACAGGATTTCAATGACGAGTTCATATGCATTTTTGTATCAAAATAGAATTGTAAGGACAAGTTTCAAATTGAAATCAAACATAGCAGAGTTCTCATATGTTTCTGAGTGCTTATTCGGTTCGTATTTCCCATGCGATTTCTTATCTGAATCTTTAACTTAAAACCATAACTTAACTAATCTTCCAAGCAAATATAGCATTGGGAGCCAAAGATTTTCTGATGAGAATCCTCACCTAACCATTGTCATTCAATGAACACTTTTCAGAAGTGCAACAAGCCCCTGCGTTGTGAGGGATACTTGTGCGAGCCAAATTACCGTCAACATGGTTCGGAGTGTACAGATAAACCGCCGTACCGGTTCAAAGAGTGGGAGGATTCATTCTGATGAACCATAAATTAACATGCAGATTTTAATACATAATTCATATAGTGCAATGTGCTTAATTTATAGCTAGTTTCAGAGCTCAAAGTTTAGAATATCAGAGTTCAGAGATCAGATGCAAATTCAAATTCACAATTCTTATAATTCAAAAGCAGATTTGGATTTCAAATACAAAAAGTTCAAATACAATTCAAATCCGGTCGGGATTATCATATTTCACTCAATCATATCATCATACTTAAAATTCAAACAAAGTGCAATTGGCATTGAATTTTCCCCTACCTTGGCTACGAATTATGCAAAGCGATGCAAGATCCTTACGGACGTTCCCTAAGTCCCAATCTACATTACATTGCACACATACAATATGTATTAATGATTAAAGAATCAATACATCGAAGATTCTAAAGTTTTTCAAAAAAAAAACTGAAACAACCCAAAACTAGGAAAATAACGCGTGCGATTTCCAAAGTCACGCAAGCGATTTCACCTGGCACACTCAGATTCGCACTGGCGAAAAATATCAGTGCAATTTTTGCTTGAAGTTTGGTGCGCATTTTGCTCTTGTGATTATCTTAGGGAATTTTCCCTTTTATTTCTGAAGGCAAATCGCGTAGGCGATTTGAAATTCGCACGAGCGATTTTTGCTGTTTTGCAAACTTTACCCAATTTCAGAATTTTCTCTTCTTACTATTTGCCCACACTTTTTATCTTGATCTTTGGCATTACTTTAAGGAGATTAAATGACCAATCTAACAACAAATAACCCTTCATTTCTCACCTTTCAAACTCACGAAAATGACGCGTACAATGAACGGTATCGGAATATCAGCACTTGCACCTCTTGCACGGTCAAGGTGTTTGAGACCCACCCTCTCGCGATCGCCAATGGAGACAAATTCGAAGGTCCAACCTTCCAAATGCACATGACAAACTAAGGATTCACGCGCGAAGGCAATCTTGAGCGACTTCGGACATTTGGGTTTCAAAACAACTAAAAGAGGGTTTTAGAGAGACGGAACCCACTCGCTCTTCCCGGGTTGCAACCACGTGCAAGTCCGATGCTCTCTTACGTTAATAATCAAAGAAGAAGGAAAGATTTGAGTGGAGATCGATGATCAATGGAAAAGGGAAATGGGTCTCTCTTCCTCAAGCTCTCTCTCTTTCTCTCTCAAATTCATGCAAAGCAAGAGCAAGTGGCTTACGTGAGAAAACCTGTACTTAAATATCAAGTGGTTCCGATTCGGTGCAAAGCTTGCACACCAAGCTAATGTGTTAAGCATTATACTAGTTGCCTTGCTTTGGTGTGAAGCTAACACATCCAATTCGAACATTAGCTCTTATCCTATGGGAGTTTGATCTGGTGTGAAGCTTGCACACCCAAACAAGGTACTAGCCTTTAACCAAATTTTCCAATTGAAACCCAAAATGCATCCAAAAATATAACTCTAATTCTAAACATGTATCGTGTGTCATAATTGACACGCACACTAGTCGAAACCTATGGTTCAGAAAATTTTGAGGCTGTTACATCCTCCCCTCCTTACAAAAATTTGGGGTTGTTACATATTAAGTATCCTAGAGGGATATTCTAGTATGCCTCTTGTGTAATTATCTTGGGAGTATCTTATGTATGACCTACGATTAGTTAGGTGAACATCCTATGGCTTCGATAGCTTTATCATTTGAGCATCGTAAGGCTCATCAGAGGGTCAAGAGGGTATTTACTCATTTTATGTTTTTCGGATATGGGCCTTAGGCCCATTCCATTCTTATTAAAGACTCGTTTGGGTCTTGGGTCCAACAGGTTATGGCCTTATTCAATTTATTTTAGTGATTCGGCCTTAGGGGCCAAACACTGGTCCAAGGTTCGCGGGTCATTCCTTATGTGGTTTGGGTCTTTACTAGATCCAATTCTAGGTGTGCTAGCCTCTTCAAGGTCTGGGCCCGTAAATGGGGTGTTGTTATTGTTCAAGGGGTGCCTCTAATAGTTTCCTTTAAAACATTTTGGGTGTGTTTGTAGCTTAGAAATTCATCTAAGTCATATCGGACCATGGGCCGGGTAGTCGGGTCCCTTATAGAATTTTACACATTCTTAGTGGTTGGGCTTTTGGGCCATCCAGAGATCCAGTCCAGTTATTGGTTGACCAAGTCAACTCAAGTCTCATTATACATTATCCTCATAGTGTTCTGTGATCTGGTGCTTCCCAGATGGTCAAGGGTCTCGGGGTAAAGTCAAGTTTTGACCACATTCTTTCAATTTACAATTTTTTTCACAAGTGTACCGAACATTCTGCTGTAAATCGCATGCCATTTTTAACTCTGACCTAATTTCTGACTCCTACAAACACTGGGTGAAAGAGGGTCGGTAATCGCATCTTTCCCAGGTGTTGGCATGTAAAAATTTGATCAAAATTAGTCATGGTCGACAGATTACTGATATCTGTCCACCTTTATCAGGTGAGGACCAGGTTTATTGGCCCTTAGAGTCAGGTCTATAACTCTCAGTGTCGATATCGAAATTGTGCAATCAACAGCTTTCTTAAAAGCTCAGGGAGTTATCAATAAATTATTTTTATGTTTTAAAGGTCAAAAGTCAAGGGATCAGGATGAAAGAAGGTCCATCCGATCAGAGGTCAGGTCTAGTTATTGGTTGAGTGTCATGCGACACAGTTTCCCGTCACAATTTCCCAAATTTTCCAGCCAACAATCCTGATGGAATTATTGCTCGAACTTTTACTCAAGTCTTAGGGACAGGTCAATGTTTGACCTTGACTTATCTAGATTTTTTTGAAGGTGTCTTGGTCACAGAAATGATGGCTCTTAAAGGGCTCTGATTTCTGGTGCAACAGGGCAGATTCGCTGCCTTGTGCTCCGAGTGTTGTAACTTTCAAACCACAGGGAGTTCGGGTCTAAAATTTTAACTGGGTATCAGCAACCCGTTAGTTCATTTAAATTAATGTTTTGAAAATTTTTAGGAATTTATTTCAGTTTATTTTGCTATATGTTCTGAGAGTAAACTACAGTGGGCTGCAAGGCCTACAGGTTTAGGCCATCGATGGGGTCCACCTAGTGGTCCATCTTATGCCACAACATTTTGGATCTCGGTCCGAGATGATTCCAGTTTAGTCCGAGATCCATCGAGGTGTCTCTAAGGGTCTGTCCTATCGGTTTAATCAGCATGAGTCACTTGCCGGTACTACCATATTCGCCAGGTATTGTTCTATCTAGCAAATTCGGATTAACTTGGATAGCCATCCAATCAAACCTAATTTTTTAGACACGATTCTATTTTCCAAATCCTTTTCTTTTCAGAAATCAATTTGTGCGAAAATCAAGCTTTTTAAAACTATTTTCGATCAGGTTTTCAAGATCTATCAGCTATATGTACTATAGCCTAATTCTCTGAATTTCCAAGTTTTTATCGATAAGCAATCGATCACCGTTGATCATTCATGGTCAGCATTAGTCATGAGCTTTCAAAGTTTGGAATCTCATCAGTCCATAAGTCAACCAAAATGGTCAAACTTCAATCGATAGACTGTCTAGCGGTTCCGATTAGTGTTTAACTACATAGAAATCCTACATCAAGATTTTTTCTATACTAGCATCTACCACCATTCAAGATTCCAAGATAAAAATCACGATTCAAGCACACATTTTCAAATTTCACTAACCCAGCCAAAATCATCAGTGGGTCAAGATTTCATGATCAAAATCACATAAGGAAACAAGTCCTATGCATCTATACCATACATCTCTTGCACTTTAAGCAATTCTAATTCCATCGAGTATGGCCACCTGATCATACTATCATTAATATCAGTAATGAAATCAAAGTTTTCTAAGATGAAATTCTAATAAATTAAGTGAATTCCAGCTACTAACATGCTCAAAATTTTAAGTTTAATTCATGGAAAATAGACAAAATTCAATACTACACTATATGTAGACTATCTAGCATCTTGAAATCTATGATCATTAATTTCTATCATAATCAACACCAGAAAATTATGAATATTTCTGAGATTCCACATAGATATTTCATCTAAATTTTAAATAATATTAGGTCACAAATTCCATTATTATACTATGAAAATAAATAGCATTAATTGAAACTATACTACATAGTATTCTAGTTATCCATATGCATCTATAGCCATTCACTTGACCTTAAAATCAGTGATACGAAAACTATACTACACAGTATTTTTCATAAGGTCTATTTAATCTAAGTGGTATGGCGTAAAGATATAAGGTTTAAAATTTTCAAGTTTCTACACAATGATGAACATATTTTATCTTTGACCAATCTATGGCCTGACATGATCATTTTGATCGCATGTCTGGTATCCAAATGTGCTGGTAAAGCTATATCTCAGAAAACTAAAAGAACTTCAAACAAAAATCCAATTGCTTTTATAAAAATTTAAGATAAATCTAAGAAAATCCTACACTATGTAGTCTTGGCCAAGTTGACCAATTTAGACCATTGGATGGACTTGCATGATCATTTTGATCACATATATTAGTATGCACTTTTTCTGGGTTCCTTTCGGTCCATGGAAGAAGTGGTCCAATTCGGTCCGAGTGGACTCTGGCTAGGGCGGTGAAATAATAAACTGTGAAATATTAAATTGCTGAAATTAAAAAAAGCGAATATTAAATGGTAAGTACCTGGATGATGCAATCGCCAGCTACAGATGTTTATCGACGCTACAACATGTCACTGATCATGCTTTACGGTGATGAGTGGGTGTAGGTCTTCTTTACTGAACACCAGCCGGCCAACTCCAGCAACTGTGGGTTGCCTTAAATCTAACTAGTCTAATTTCTTAATCCTACTCTAATTCTAATAAGAAAGGGGTTGTGGCCCGTTATGCTAGGCTAAGGGAAATTTTATAAATATTGAAAATTAAAGACTGAATTTGAGCTAAGAACTAAGAATTAAAGATTGAAGCTAAGAAATAAAAATTAAGGCTATGAATTAAGAATTATAACTGTGAATTAAAAATTAGAACTAAGAAATAAGAACTAGAAATTAAGAACTAGGAAGTAGTAATTAGAAATTAAGAACTAGAACTGGTAATTAGAAATTAAAAACTAGAACTTAAAATTAGAAATTAAGAACTAGAACTCAAAATTAGAACGAAAGATTGAGAACTAGAACTAAGGACTTAAGAACTAGAACTAGAATTAAGAACTAAAACTAGAAAATTAAAACTAAGAACTAGAAAAAGATTATTTGAAGCTAAGCGCTTCTTCCTCCTTCCAGTTCCACAGAAAGAAACTCGAGCTTGGGGAGAGGCCTAAGCTCGAGAGAGGAGAGATTGCTATTGAATTATTGTGAAATTGGTGAGATAAGGGGGTCTTTTTATAGGTTTACAGATAATTCCGTTCGTGAGACCATGTGCGCAATAGGTGGATTGCGCGCATGAGCGGAGACGCTTAAATGAATTCCGTGCATAGTCCAATGCGCTTAATTCACTTTGAGTCGATCATTGACTCAGGAGTGACCAGCTGCATGGGTGTCCTAGTTCTAGTGTGCGCTGGAACCAATTCCATGCATATGGCGATGCATGGAATCCAATTCCACGCAGGGAAGTCTGTGTGAAATCGGGGAGTTCGAGTGGCTATGGGAATTAGAAACCTAGTCCGTGTCTAGATTGATTCGATGAGTAGTCCCACACGTGGAATCGATTCAACGTAGGTAGATATGCGCGAGATTGGGGACTTTGGGATGTGTACGAAAGCAGAGTTCTGGTCTGTCTAGGACCAATTACGCACTTTATGTCAAACGTGCAATCAATTCTGTGCATGGGTGAAAGTGTGAAATTGGAGGAACTCCCGGGCCGGGTCAGGTCTGAGTTTTTGGGTTGACATTTCAACCCATACTCCAAATATATACTATGCATATAGTATATGGTCCCCGTATTTAGGGTTCCAAGGTCTTTGGAGAAGGTCAGTCCTTTTCCGGAGGTCATGAGCACGGTCAAAGGTTGACTGAACGAGTTTGTATAGTTCGAGAGGGCGAAATTTGGGTGCCTACAGATTCCCCTCTTTGGCGCGTTCTTGTGAAATAAGAATGCGTAAAAAATGTAGACACCCCTCTTCTGAAGTGCCTTCTCGTTTCTTTGGAAAATCACAACTGTGGACTAGAGAGCTAACAAAAAATGCTTGACTTTCTTATCTATCAACGGAATCTAAAAGGGAGCATTCAGCGGCCCAGTGGTAGCTGTCGAGAGGTATATCCTCTTCTGAGGGTGCAAGTGGTACTCCGTCGCATATCGTAATTTGTTGCAAGTGGTAGTCAAACGAGGGGAAGTTGACATAATCGAGGTAGCAGGGGGCGTCATACCGATGCCTAGAGACAAGGTCAAGTGATCAGATAATATGATGTAATATGATGGCGAAGACTTTTGCAAGTATTGTCAGGCCGGGCGAGTCATTGCTCACACCAACAACACGTCAAGGGTCCCTTTCCAATGGACATTTGTGATTTCTCAAGGTTGAGTATACTTAGTGTTTGGTTTCCCAGGGAAAAGAATGAATTGAGGTGATGAGAGATAGAAAGTTTGATAGATAGGAGTTTTTAAAAATTCCAATTTTTAACTTAAGATCCATTCGGTGGTAACATGACGAAAACATAGATTTCAAGATGTCGCTGAGCAGATCCATCGGTACGAGATTTGTGGACCCAACCTTTGTTTAGTTGATAAGACGATGCTCGATATGCTGAATACTCCGTCTAGCCTCCTCGTGGATACTGATGATTGTCTCTTATGGGAAGACTGCAATGGTTCGCTGATTGGGAGAGACGAGTTTTAAAAATATTTGGCTTAATATTAGCTAACTATATTTCACAGAGAATATTGAGTGAAGGGGGTGATACTTACCTGATTTAATTTGCGATGGGACATCGGCGCACATGATGGGAGACTCGCGGTGGTACTTGATACTTGATGAGCGCGATGGGAAGCCAAATAGTTTACTCTCTTCTTCTGATTTCTATAGTGGCAGGGTTTGATGATTTCTAGTGTGATGGGAACCTTGGGGGGTCTGGGCTTACTTCTCGCGATGGGGCATCGATTGAGCACTTCTTCTAGTCGCTTGCTATGGCAGGGTGATGGCTTTACAATGGCACAATGATAGTTCATTTTTTTCTTTGGCAGATCTCAGGTCATGCGATGGGACTTGTTTTTTGTTTTGTGTTGAGGGTGTGGTGGGGTTTTGGCGTCACTCTAGGATAAGGAGGTGTGGCTGATTTGTGCTGGCGAGCTTGGGGTGTTGGGACAATGTTGGTTATGTGTGCATTCTATCGCAGTGGGACATGTTATTGAAAAGGTGCGATGGGACAATGGGGGCCTTCCCTGGTTGGTGTGTGAGATGATACGATGGGACTAGGGGGAGTGATTCTAATCGGGGTGGGACAGGTAGCGGGTGTGAGGGAATGATTTGTCTTGGGGATGTTTTGTTGTCGTTCAGGTATCGTTACTGTTATTTGTCGCTTTTGTATCGCGATGGGGCTTTTATTGTTTATTATTTTTTGAGGTTTTAGTGGTGGATTGTGACAGGGCATCAAAAGGTGTCTTGAATTTTTGCGTTGTTTTATTGCAATGGGACTGCGGGCGGCGATTTTATTTTATTTATCGTAGCGGAGCGAGTGGCGAGTGTCAGGGAGTGATTGGTTGCGATGGGAAGGCAAGGGGGGATGGCCTCGAATCTTGGGTAGCATTTGTCGTGATGGGACATGTCGTGTATATGTGTGGGTGTGTTGGTATACGAGGCTACATGAAGGGACGAGGGTGTCTAGAAGAGGAGAATTGTCGAGAGGACTTTGCGTGTACATGTCTAGAGGTTGATGTGTGTGTGTGGGTAATTGTTTTTTATTTTTGAGATGCATGTGTGCGTACGGGCAAGGGTTTATTATTTTATTTTATTTATTTATTTATATATTTTTTTCTTTCTCGTTTAGGAGATTACGTGCGTCCGAGTGGGCGTGTAATTCAGTTATGTGCAGATGTGTCGGCGCATGATTGAAGGGTCAATGTATTAATTGCACACGTATAGTGTGGTGTGGATTCCAATTATGTGCAAGCTTGAGCACGTGCAATTGAAGAGTCGACGGGTCACAAGGCTGGAGTGTCCAGGTGACTTTTCAAATTTCATGCATATGTGCATGCGAGTCAAATTGCACCCGGATTGACTACCGTGGGATTGGTTCGTCGTGGATTCGCAATGGTGGAAGCTGAATTGTGCGCTTTAGGGGTGGCGCTGAATTTGGGTTGCGCGCAGTTGTGTTGGCGCTCAATTAGTTTGCACGCCGTGTGCTGGGCGCTTAATTCAACGAGGGTCTGTATATGCTCGAGTTTTTCTTCATTTTTCCTCGTTCCTTCTTTTATTTGTGCGAGCCCGGGTTTAGAGTGTTTCGATTTCTGTGTTTTGGCGATATCTTATGATCCGATCGTCTGATTGCGATGTCGTTTCTTTCGATATTCACTGTTTCTGCATTCTATGACCTGGAGTGGTTGGAAACGGAGGCATGATTAGAGATGTTGCTATGGCTTGGGGTGTTGGGATTGAGGCTCTTCTACGGTGGTCGAAGAGGGCGGGTTCCCGACCTTGAAGAATCAAATTGTTAAGCGGGGCGGTAGAGGAGGTGAAGATGGCAGGAGGAAAGTCATACAACTAGATGGAAATGGTGTTACCCAATCATTCCTCCCGCTTTTCTATTACTTTTGATTGGACCTCCTGCGCATCGTGTGCCTTCGTGTTTGTTTTGGGTTCCATGTTTTAGTTTTAGGTTGTAGGTTAGGGTTTGTGTTTTCATTTTGAGTTGTATGTTCGGGAGGCATGCCTCCGGTAACACCTATACAAAATTTTAATTATGAATAAAATTTTGTGTTTGTTTTGTGTTAAGTTTTCATTTATTTATGTTTGGGTTTGCATTGGAAGGTGAAGGGGTGGTTTTTATTTTCGATGTGTGTTGAGCGTGTCTTTATTGTTTTATTTTAGATATTTGATGTGTTTATTTTTTTTGGGGTCCTATGGTGGAAAAGTAAGAACTTAACTGAAAATAAAAAAAAATTGCCCCAGTTTGGGGTGTTGGTCTCATGACCTAATTATCGCTACCAAGGAGGTGCTAGTGCTTTAAAAAAATGCCCCAATGTCAAGTGACGGTGGGACTTTCGTCGACCTCTCAGATATCCTGGAGTGCGCTTGTAATGATTCTATGTTGGGAAGTAGTTTAATTATTTCGGCCACATGTCGAGCTTAATTTTGTAAGTACTGAACGGTCATCATGCTTCATAACATTATAGAGGTGGATGGTAGGTAATGAGTGATTCCATCAATTTCCATTCGAAAGTTGTTGGTTTTATCCTCAATGAGATTTTGGGAAGTCATTTGACTCATTGTCAGAAAAGAAAAATAATGGGGGTGAAATGGGGATAAGGTTCATTGATCTAGGGGGTAGCTTCTCGTTCGTTCACCAACTTTCTGAAATAGTAGTCAACTACTTTCTTTTCGGGTAGATATTGTCGTGCCATAATTGAGCTCTTCGTCATAGTCCAACACCATCAAATCATCAAATTCTATGGTTAGCAGAGGTTTTGTCCTCCTCCCTCCACCGTGCGACGATATCTAGTAGTGTGAAGGCGCCAGGGAGACCCTCGCGGCTTGCTTATGCTCTCCTAATGAAAATACCAGGAATGCCCTTATAATTTGCTTATACTTCCCTGAATTCATTGACTAGTCATTCATTGCATGTTCTCGCTCGGTTGTACTTCTTTTCTCTCTTTTTTGTCTCTTTTTGTTTTGAAGCATCTATGTATATTTTTTTGAAACAACCTACTAATGCAAGAATTATAAAATTTGATGGAACCTTACATTTTTATTTTTTTCTGCTCTAACATCAACTCCAATAGTTGGAAGGGTGTGTGAGAATTAAGAGTTTTCTATATTTAAAAAGTTTCATGGTCCACTAGATCTTTTGATCAACTTGTCCGAATAGGAGGGTGGTTAATGAGTCAGATGATTCCCAAAATGGTTTAAAAAATAATGACCTACGACTGGCGAATGTCTTGTGATGACGACGAAGATGATAAGTATATAAGTACACCTGTTTAGGCTATAAGACATGATGATTGAGTTATGGATAGCGTTCTAGGGTTTAGGAAGCCCTTCCCCTGTTGATGTTTCCTGGGCATGTTGCCAAAATAATGTGAGTACTTCCCGCTTGAGATTTGATTTCCTCCAGGCGAAGTGGTTGTGTGGGCATTATCTTAGCACTTGCTCCCCAACTTTGGATTCTCGGTCGGGTAAGAATTATAAGTTAGAGATATTGCTGGGCAATATATATATATATATATATATATATATATATATTTATTTTGTATAATTTTTATATTTTTTTGTTATTATTATTGTATTATGGTACAACATCAGTTCCTTAAGCGGAAGCTGACTCAGATGGACAGAGTGACAATTGGGTGATCTGTTTAGGGGTCCTCGATCCCTCTCGATCTAATTGATCTAGTATAAGAGAGATGTTATGTTTAGGTTTGTGTTTTGGATGATATGAGATTTGTCGGAATAGGTGTGGTGTCTTTAATTTATTTTGGTAAGTATTTTATGGCTGGAGGCTCCTTGTCAGGAGGGACCTTCTTTAATTTTTCGATAGGGTGAGGCAACTCATAGAGTTGGAACTTACAATTGTTAGAGTATTTTTCGGAGTGATTTGCGGGTTATTGGAAAGTCGTTTGTGGGCGAAGTTGGAGGGGAGTCCATTGCGAGGGAAGGTAGTGCGGAAAAGGTAATGATAGGATGAGGCAAAAGTAAAGTAAGAGGAGACGTGAGAGTGTAGGCCAAGGTGGACCTTTTCTTGGTGTGAGGAGGTTTGATTTTGTTTGATTCTGCTTGTTTTGTTTTATGCGTACTTTGGGCTTATCGCAAGGTTGTTTTAGAGTTTTGCTTATGATCTTTCGACGTGGTTTGGTTTTAGAAGTCTGAGGTAGAAATGTTGTCGGTCGGGAGTCTGTAAGAGTGTTGGTAGTGAGATTTGGGAATTTGGAGATATGTCAATTTGGATGTCGATCAGAGTTGTAAGGTTTAAGCTTGGTTTGGTCTCGAGAGTGGGAGTGATGATGGATTTTTTGATTGGTTCATCAATGGGCTAAATGGCTAGCTCGAAGGTGAGTGGAGTTAGTTTTGTAGGGGTAGGTTCTATGATAGGCTCGGATTTAGCGGTGGGTTTGTGCTTGATATCAGGTTCGAGTTCGATGATGGGTTCAGGTTTGACGATGGGCTTAGTTTCGGTGATGGGTTAATGTTCGAGGATTGATGTAGATTCATCAATAGTTTGAGGTTTGATGTCAGGTTTGTATTCGGTGAACAGTTTAGGTTCGATGGTAGGTCTAGGTTCAATGACTGGTTCAAGTTCAATGATAGTTTCCGGTTCGTTGACAGGTTCAGGTTTGATAATTAGTTCAGGTTTAGTGAGAAGTTTAGGTCCGACGACTGGTGTGAGTTCGGGTTTGACAGTTGGTTTAAGTTCGTTGATGAGTTTAGGTTTGATGATAGTTTTGGGTTTAAAGATAAGTTTGTGTTCGATGTCCGGTTCGAGGATGATTTTAGGTTTGAGATTCAGTTTCGTAGTGGGTGCAGTGGTAAGTTTGGTGGTGCGTCTAGGATCTGAAGTGGGCGTAGAAGTTGACTCAAGGGTCGATTTTGAAGTTCGCGGGGTGAGGTGTTCGGTCGTGTGTTTGATAGGGAGTTTAAACTTGGTTCGCAAAATAATAGCATATGACATATTTACATAAATTCTAACAAAACTAGCTGGACGTACCAAGCCTCACAAACAAATCTCAAAATTAAATACTCGCAGCGCTGCCCACTAGAAGAACTCGCCAGGAGGGGGCATAGTCTCCTCCTTTGGTATGTACTCTGGGTCTTCAGGATCAATATCCTCAGTACCCGTGTCAACTCCTGTACCTGTGACGTATAGTCGAGGGATGAGCTAACAGTCTAAGCTTAATAGGGAAACATATCTAACATGCATATCTTCACATCACACATATATCTAATGACATAATTCAAAACATGTTTTTCTTGCTAAGATTCACAATTTAAAGGTATTTAAATTGACACAAAATTGATGTTTGATGCATATTTCAAAGCACACAATCATGGTTTCCAAAACTTCTCTTATAACAAAGAAACTTAAATCAATTACTTAAATATAATCCCAAGTATATATAGCATTGGGAGCCACACATATATCGATGGGAGCCCCAACCATCGTCGTTCAATGAACTATTTATATAATGCCCAAGCCCATTCGAACGAGGTGACTTGTGCCAAACGAAGTATTACCGCAGAATGATAATCAAAGAACGGATATCCCGCCGTACCGGAGCACAAAGGTTCATTTAGCATGAATTCTTAAACCAAAGTGTGAAATATAACTTATAGTTTATCACTGTGAATTGTGATAATTTATACTAGATTTGAAGTTTAAATCTCAAAGCTTACACATACGCTTATACACATCTTTCTGATGTCACACACACACATAGTTGGTTTCACACACACATAAATCTCTCTGAGTGCACATACACACACTTTTCATATTTAAAATCATAAACGAAATTTTATGCAAAATTCATAAATCACACACACTCACATCACATCACGATATCCATGCTAGTTGTAATCAAATGCACATATTACAGAGTTTTCCCTACCTCAAAGCAAAGCTAAAATGAAAACTCCTTTGGTTAAAGCTAGCCTTTCTTGCTTACACTTAAGCTCACACCTAGAACACGCAAATTCACCTCCCGTAAGTCATAAATGACAAGAACAAGAAGACCTAAAGTCTCACTCAGTTCTCCTTACTAAAGTCTCACTCAGTCCAAATCGATCGATCGATTCCCAAACCGATCGATCGGTTTCTAAAATTGATCGATTGAAATATATTTCGATCAGTTGGTTTCATAAGAAAATCACACACTTCTGGTGCCACAATCCAATCGATTGGTTCCCAAATTGATTGATTGAATTCCATTTTGATCGATCAATTCCAAAATCAATCGATCGAATTCCATTTCGATCGATCGATTTTCTTCAAAAACTCCAAACATGCTCACTATTTTCACAAATCGATTGATCGAATTTCATTTCGATCAATCATTTCTCCAGAAACCTTCACATTTTTACTCTAGCAAAATTGATTGATCGGATACTTATTTCAATCGATCGGTTTTGTCAGATTTCTCATAAACACAGGTTTTAACTTCCCAAACTCATTTTCCCTCAAATTAAATTTATTTTCTTCAAATCTTTCACTCATATTCTAACTAAAAACTAACAGAACTATAATTCACAACTTAACATAATTTCTCTCACCATTAATTGATCGATTCTTTGATCCATGTGCTCATGCCCAAATCGAGGGTTTCAAAGTCAGAATTTGGGAATTCTCTTCGATCTTCAATCCCCGAACTTCACGCATAGACTCAAATCTTGCACACACACACACCAAGTTTAAAGCTCCCCTTCCTTCTCTCTCTTCTCAATAAATTCTCAAACAACTAAAATAAAATAAATGAATTCTCTTATCAAGTTAGCTTTTATATTTACAGGGTTTGTTTTAGGTGCTAAGCCGTTACACCGTTCCTCAGTGTACGATATTCCATCTAATGGTCAATATCACTACTAACTCAAACATTTTCACTCAAAACTTATTCCTACTCTCTAACTTACTTTAATATTTTTATATTGTCAGGTGCATAACTATTCGGGTATGTACACCGAGACGGACTGTTTGGAAGTCAAAAATTTTTAGGACGTCACACACGAAGAGATCAGTCTTGCCTACTTGATGCACACAAGACAAGAAGACGATGAAGACTTCGTGACATTCACTAACCGCTAGAGGAGGCTCGCTGCCTGAACAGTGAATCAAATAAAAGAAAATGATGCAATAGAGATTATGATCAGGAATACCCGAGAACCCCTTCAAAGCACTCATATCTTAAGCGATCATCACAACTTCGCAACCCTTTATCAACACATTTTACACATAGAACGTCGCCTAAAGAATGGGGACCTTAATCTCTCTACACTAACATCCAACAAATCCTCCTCCAATGACCTTGAGACAAACACCCTAAACGAGCCTCTAAGCCTCGAGCAAATCAACACAAACCAAGGAGAAAATCAAACAAACCCTCAACCGTACCACCCATATGACCACAAGATCTATACACAAACCTATACCCTAACCATAACACTCTCTATGTCCTAACTAGAATCAAGACCAACATCCCAACAATACCACCTTCTACAACCCGTTATTTGGCCAAACCCAATCAAGCCCTCAACTTGCGTACAACACCATACTAACCAACCCTGTCTTTTACGACCCCTTACCATACCATACTCAACCATACCTCCAATCAAATTCTACACCTCCAACTGCTTTTAGCCCATTCCACCCAACAAGCATAATCCATAAAATCAAATCTCCCTTAGAGAATGTCCATACCATTCACTCACAACCAACTAACCCTGTCCCACATGCCAATAAACGCGAAATCACCTTTTACCTTGAACCGGTCACTAAGATCACTAAAATTCAACCTATCACCGAATTCACCCTAAACTAACTCAACCCATCACCAAGCTCATCTCTAAGCTCAATGCACTTACCCCTAAACTAACCCAACCTATCACTGAAATCGCCAAACCTAGTCCTGGATCAACTCAACCTATCACCAAAATCGACACACTCACCCTCGAACCAACTCAGCCCACCTTTTAACTTGACAACTCACTCATGAACAAATCAACCCTCACGATCCCTAAGCTTACGCCTGAACCAACCTTACGAACGATACCTGACAAACCTACATACTGGTTTCAAAGAAATTCTTGAACTAATCTATCCATATACTACAACACCATTTATACTTAAACCGATCACAAAACTAAAATCTGAACCCAAACCCGTAATCACATCTATCCCCGAACCAATCCACCAAAATACTACGACACCATTCATACTTAAACCGATCACAAAGATAAACTTCGAACCTAAGCCCATGATCGAATCCATTCCTAAAATCACTGGCCTTCTCGCCCCCAAGCCAACTCTCGGATTGATCCTCCCACAAGTTTCGAAACTAAACGTTGAACCTAAACCTACAATCGAGCCCCCTCCTCAAATCACCAACCCCCTTACACCTGAACTGATGTCAAAACTCGTGGTGACGGTCGGTCGTCACTGGTGGTTCGGTTCGGTTCTTTTGTCCATGTGATTTGCATGGGATTAGAACCGTCCTTTATCATATTTTAGACATTGTCATTATATAGAATTGGTGCCTTAAATTCCTTATGATGACTCTATCTGCTTAGTTAGAATATATGCTTGTTCCGTAATGTGTGCAGATGTACCAAGTGTTCGTAAGCTCCGGGATCACCTTATGGGTGATCTGACAGCACAGATTTCTGAGTGCAGAAATCTGGGCTGTCACAGTTGGTATCAAAGCATATGCTTTAGAGATTTCTGACAAGCCTTAGATGTGGATCATATGTTTAAGATTGTGTCAGAATATAGAGACCTTTTACTAATGAAACTTTTGGTTTCATGTTGCAGAACGTTATTATGTCCACTAGTGGTAAAGGACGACCGAGAGGCAGTCGTGGACAGAATTGGAGACGTGTGGATGATATTCCCACAAGTTCCAATAGAGTTCCGTTGGGTGACAGAGAGGTTTCAGAAGAAGTATTCCGGAAGAAAGAAATCAAGAAATAGGTGAAGAATGATATCAAGATAGAGAGGACAGGTAGAGGATGGCGCAAGCCATGAAAGCTGTGGATAATGCCATTACTCAACAGATGGCATTGATGGCTACAAATAGTGCCATTAACCATAAGCAGCCACCTACACCTCCGATTCCACAGACACCGTCGACATTTGTTGAGTTTAGGAGATTGAGACCTCCTAGTTTCTATGGTCAGACGGATCCGCTTGAAGCAAAAAAGTGGCTTAACCAAATTGAGAAACTCCTCCAGAGATTACCATGTACTGAAGAGGAGAAAGTTAGTTTGGCCTCTTTTCAATTGGAGGGAGAAGCCGATCCGTGGTGAAAGTCGGTGTTAAGGATGAGAGACCAAGAAAATCCATATGGGTTATGGACTTGGGAAGAGTTTGTTGAGATTTTTAATAAGGAGTATTTTCCAAAGCAGGTGAGGAACCAGATGGCAGTTAAATTTTTGACAATTGAGCAAGGAGTGATGTCAGTACGAGAGTACGGCATGGAGTTCACAAGGCTGTCTAGGTTTGCTCCACAGTATGTGGCCACAGAATTGATGAAGACTAACAAGTTTGAAAGCGGCTTAAGGCTGATCATTCGTGATAGGATATCCGTCCTAGAGTTGGAGACCTACGAGCAGTAATGAGAAAGGCATTGGTTACAGAGAAAGATATAGACGATATGTACAAAGATGAGACCAGCAGAATAAGGGTAAGGCAGGTCAAGGGAGACCAAGAAACTATGAGTCGATGAATAAAAAGGTAAAATTCGTAGCACCAGTCCCAAGGCAACCTGCTAAGACCAATTATTCTAGGCCACCTATGCCTACATCAGTGAGACCTTTCCATTGCGAGGGCCCTGCGACGACTACAAGAGTATCAGTTACCCAGGGTTTCTCTAGGGCAGCATCATCCACTCCGATTGAGACGTGTGCTAAATGTGGCAAGGCTCACAAGACCTTAGATTGTCGACGGGGTACGGGAGGATGCTTCAAGTGCAGAAAGATGGGGCATATGATCAAGCATTGCTCAGAGCTAAGAAAGGAGAGGACGACATCAACTGCTACGCCGAGGCCTATACAGACAGCGATACCTACTTTTTAAGGGCGTGCATATGCCGTTACCGCTCAGGATGCCTAGAATAGCAATGATATCATCCAAGGTGAAACTTATTTTAAAATTCAATATATATCATTGATTGGAATTTTAGATAGAGAAGGGGCATAAATGTTAAAAGTAGTCTTAAAATCCTAATGTTTACATGCTTAGCTCTTAGTACATATGTAATTATTTAATTATGTATGTGGCATAGCTACTTTGCAAATGTTTGGTAAGGGTGATTATCTTTGTTATGAAGTAAGAGTGTTGATAGACCTAGGGTCTACTCACTAATTTATAATGCCGCAGTTCACAAAGAAAGTGAAGGTTATTCCCGAGACCTTAGATTTTATTTTGGCAGTATTAGCCCCAATGGCAAATTCAATCAGTACCGATACAGTGTGTCGATCCATTATAGTCGCCATCAGGGATTACGAAAGTCATGAATTGGTGGCTGATTTGATCATGTTGGATATGCAAGGATCGATGTAATCCTTAGCATGGATTGGTTATCCACTCATGGTGCGAGTGTTGATTGCCGGAGAAAGATAGTTACTTTTCAACCGAATGGGAGTAGATCGTTCAAGTTTGTAGGAATGTGATCAACCTTCGTACCACTTATCTCCGTCATCTGAGTATAACGTTTGATGAGAAAGGGATGCAATGGATACTTTACTATTCTGAAAGAGCAACAAGAAGAGAAGAATGTGATATCAAAAATTTCAATTGCTCTTGAGTTTCAAGACATGTTTCCAAATGAATTACCGGGATTGCCACCAGATAGAGAAGTAGAGTTTGCCATCGACTTATCACCGGGTATGGAGCCAGTATCTAAAGCATCATATTAAATGGCTCCAGCTGAGTTGAAGGAATTAAAGGACCAGTTGCAGGAACTTTTAGATAAAGGGTTGATAAGACCTAGTGTGTCTCCTTGGGGAGCACCGATCTTATTTGTGAAGAAGGACGGGTCGATGAGATTGTGCATCGACTATTCGTCAGTTGAACAAATTGACTATGAAGAATCGATATCCTTTTTCTAGAATAGATTATCTCTTTGATCAATTGTAAGGTGCGAGATTCTTTTCCAAGATCGACTTGAGATCTGGATACCATCAGTTGCTAGTTAAAGCCGAAGACATTCAGGAGATGGCGTTCAGAACTAGATACGGGCATTATGAGTTCTTGGTGATGCCTTTCGGCTTAACTAATGCACCAGCTTCATTCATGAGTCTAATGAATCGGGTGTTCAAACCACACCTAGATACTTGTGTAGTCGTGTTCGTAGATGACATCCTCATCTACTATAAAACAAAGAGGGAGCATGAACAACATCTGAGGATAGCTCTACAGACACTACGTGAACACCAATTGTGTGTGAAGCTCAGTAAGTGTGAGTTTTGGTTAGAGAAAGTGAGTTTCATAGGACATTTAGTCTTAGAGGAAGGTGTTACGATCCAGCAAAGATCGAGGCAGTAGTGGAATGGGAACTACCAAAGACTGTGACTGAGATTCACATTTTCGTCGGTCTGACTAGGTATTACAGACGCTTTGAAGAGGACTTTTCAAATATTTTAGGGCCACTCATAAGACTCACAAGGAAAGATGTTAAATTCAAGTGAACTGAAGAGTGTGAGAAGAGTTTTCAAGAACTCAAGAATAGACTAACTTCAGCACCAGTGTTGGCTATTCCATCAGTGGATGGTTTGCTCTGTATAGTAATGCTTCACACAGGGGCTTAGGCTGTGTAGGTTATTACTTACGGGTCGAGAAAGCTTAAGGACCACGAGAAGAATTATCCAACGCATGATTTGAAATTGGCAGTAGTTATTTTTGCATTGAAGATATAGAGGCACTACTTGTATGGAGAAACCTTTGAGATCTTCACGGATCACAAGAGCCTCAGATATTTGTTTACACAGAAAGAATTAAATATGAGGCAACGGAGATGAATGGAATTTCTCAAGGACTGTGATTGTTCCATTCAGTATCATCCAGGCAAGGCATTGTTGTAGCGGATGCTTTGAGTCGGAAGAGTCCGGCTCTACTATCTAGTCTTACCATGGGGATCTATAGATGGAAACTACTAGAAGATCTTTCTTTGTATGACATGAAGATCGAGGAACAAGCATCAGGAACCTTGATGGAAAACATCACGATCTGACTAACGATCTTCGATCACACTTATGAGTTACAGATAAAAGATGTAGAGTTAGTGAAGATTAGAAAGGGTGTAATTGATGGCAGTAGATCAGATTTCTCCATCAAGGAGGATGGATCGCTATTATTCAGTGGACGTCTATATATACCGATTGATGCCGATCTCCAGTAAACTATCTTAGACGAAGCCCATAAGTCTAAGTATGCTATCCATCCTAGTGGTACGAAGATGTACCAGGATCTAAAGAAGAACTATTGGTGGAGAGGTTTGAAGCAGGATGTTACTGAATACGTTTCAAAGTGTTTAGTATGTCAACAAGTGAAAGTGGATCACAGACATCTAACATGTTTATTGCAACCTCTGCCAATACTAGAGTGGAAATGAGAGTCAATTTCTATGGACTTCATATTGGGATTACCATGGACAGCAAGGAGGCACAATGCCATTTGGATGGTCGTTGATCGACTAACAAAATCAACTCACTTCTTGCCAAACAACATGATGTATACGGCAGGAAGGCTTGCAGAGATGTATATGAGGGAGATAGTTCGATTACATGGTATTCTAGCCAGCATTATTTTAGATCGTGACCCGTTATATACCTCAAAGTTTTGATAGAAGTTTCAAGAAGGAATGGATACACGATTAGATTTCAGTTCGGCATTTCACCCACAAACGGATTGACAAACCGAGTGGGTGAATCAAATCATTGAAGATATGCTCAGAGCGTGTATGCTTGATTTTCAGGGATCATGGGATTAACATTTACCATTGATCGAGTTTATATACAATAACAGTTTTCAGACGAGTATCAGTATGACACCTAACGAAGCTTTATATGGACGACGATGTAGATCACCGATTAATTGAGAAGAGACCGGAGAAAAGTTTATATTGGATCCAGAAGTTATTAAGAGTAATACTAAAGTTGTTCGTCTAATTTGTGAAAGGATCAAGACAGCTCAGAGTAGATAAAAAAGTTATGCCGATATAAAGAGAACAAGCGTCGATTTTCAAGTTGGAGATCACGTATTCATTAAGATCTCACCAATGAAAGGTGTGATGCGATTTGAAAAGTGGGGAAAGCTAAGCCCATGCTACATAGGACCTTTTGAAATATTTGGCTGAGTTGGTAAAGTTGCATATAGAGTTGTTGTACCGCCGCAACTTGATCGGGTATATAATGTATTTCACGTATCGATGCTAAGGAAGTACGTGAGGGTCCTGACTCACATCTTTGACGATCAACCGATCGAAATTTATGAAGATTTGACTGTAAGAGAAGAGCTGGTCCAAATACTCGATCCAAAGGAGCAGGTATTGCGCATGAAACGTATTCCGTTAGTGCTTGTTAAGTGACGGAATCATTCAGTAGAAGAGGCCACTTGGGAGCATGAAGCCGAGATTCGCAATCAATAACCTCAATTGTTTCAATGAGAGTAGAGAAAAGTTTTAGAACTTGTAAACTTCATTGAGTTATAAACTTGGTGTTATGATGTGTAAATGTGACTAGTTGGAGATATAAAGGACAATTTATTTGAAAGATAAGAAGTTGCAGTCAAATTGGGAGTGAAAAAACTCAAATTTTGAGGTTTTCTGTCAAAATCGACCGATCGAAACCTAAGCTGATCGATCGATTTGACAGAATAGAGGCACAGGCTTTGTCTGTGAAAATCGATCGATCAAAAATAAAACCGATCGATCAATTTTGAAACCAATTGATCAAAATGCAAATTGATCGATCGAATTCATAGAAACAGAGAGCAAAATATGAACTAATAAAAATAGATGAAAACCGATCGATCAAAATGGAAATAGATTGATCAATTTTGGAATCCGATCAATCGAAATTGAAACCAATCGATCGATATTATCAGGCGGCAAGGTTAATATGAAAACCGACTGTCGATTTTTAAAATCGATCGATCGAAATTATCGACTGACGTAGATCAAAGTAAAACCGATCGATCAATTTTGAAAATCAATCGATCGATTTGCACGATATATAAGGGAATCGGGTTTCCCTTATTCAAAAATTTCAAAAAAAAATTAGGTTTTTTCTTTGGGGTTTCCTTGTGCTTGTTCTTGGAGATCAAAAGGTCAATTTTCAACCATTGTTCAAGCGTTGATTCTTCAAGAGATTGAATCCAAATCTCTTTGAAAAGGTAAACCCTAACTTCCTTGAGCTTTTGATTTCAAGTTCAAACCTACTTTCTCAAGCCCTAGTTTTTAGTTTATTTTTAGAAATCTGGTATGGCGCCTAAGACGAGGCAGTCTTCTAAACCTTCAGCGTCGAAGGAACCCACTACACGGCCGGGTTCTTCGCAGCCATTGCATCCACCACCACCACCACCATGGGAGCGACCAAATGCGTGGTGGTCAGCTAAGGGTTTTGAGACTGAGTATATCATTGATTAGGCGCTTTTCCAAGAGCGGGGTGTACAGGGTATAACACATTAGGCTCTTCATTACCTTACTAAGGGCGGGTTAGATAGCTTACTCAAACAATTTAACGACTATTACTACCCTCGTTTGGTAAGGCTATTTTACCAAAATATGTACATCGGTGATAAACCAAACACCGTTTGTACTAAAACCGATGGTAGAGTGTATGAATTCAACCATGACCATGTTGTCGACGCACTCGAGTGCTATGTCGACTATGGTACCGGGATCGATTTGCTGGAGCCAAATCGTAAGCCAGTTGACTTTCACATTGTGATAGAGAGAATGACCCAATGCAGGCAGGGGTCAGGTTAGGCAATTAAGAGGGTCGATTTGCCTAGTCACTTATGGATGTTGGATATGATTTTTAAATGCAACCTTTACCCTATGAGATACTAGACCGAGAGGGTCGGGGTCTTACAGTAGGCATTTTTTTCTGCATTTTTCGGGCCAGTGGTTTAGTGCCCCAAAGGTTGTGCTTTAGGGCATGAAGTATTCCAGAGGAAAGATGCTGGAGGGGGGGGGGGGCGAAACTAATAGATGAGATTCCCTATGCTTGCCTTATATCTAGTATGATTAAGGATTATTAGGGAGGTGGAGAGTATACTATTTCGGATGATGAGCCCCGATTGACCAATAATGTGAAAGCTCTACTCTCTCAAGGATTGGAATAATACCTATAATCAGTTGAAGAAGAGCCTGCGGGCGGAGGAACAACTAGCGCCTGCTCCTGATGTTGCCCCCGATGCTCCTCAAGATCAAGAGCAACCGAAACATGACGCACCAGATCAGGACAAGCTAGCAACTGCAGCTCCACCTCAACAGCGTGCTCCGATATGTGTGCCCCCACCACCTCAGCACTCATCTACTGCTATCATTGATGACATTCTTGCCCTCATGGCTAAGAACAATCATTAGTTGAGTCGACATCTGGATTACCACGAGGTGTTGATGGCTGAGATGATGCACTTCATGTATCCATCAGATTATCTACAGTGCATGGTGGTGACACGAGCCTATGTTCCTGAGGCTTCCAATTTTGGAGCAAGTGGACATGACGACGAGGATGAGCAGTCGGGTGATGCGAAGGCTGAGCAGCCAAGTGAAGTGGAGGATTGAGCAGAGACTGCAGGGATATTTTTGGGAGTATACAACTAATGTTTTGAAATTGTGTGTATTTAATTCAGGGCAAATGTTATGTAAAATTTTAAACTATTGTGGCATGGTTGCCACCTTTGGATGGAATATATTTTGGATATGGATAGTTTTGCAGATTTTAAATTGTCTATGGAAATGTTAATTTTTACATACGAATGGGCATGATTATTTTAGATTGTATGAAACTGTGGATGGGTTTTCGTGTAGGGCATGGATATGTCTTCAATATGTGTGATTAGATTTTTGTTGACATGTTTGGAATGTGTGCGATTCAATGTGTGTGGAAAATTGTCCTCACTATGCCAGATAAGATTTGACTGTGTAATTTTTAGTCGCGTCTTGTGACGGGATACCTTAAGTTTTGTGCAACCGTAGATTTTTAATGCATCCGTTGAGATGATGTGCTCGTTTAATAAAAAAACTAGGGTCGTCACCTAGAACTTTAGGTGTCTCGGGAAACCTAAATCGATATTGAAAGTACCGAAGTGCAAAAATATGACTCTGATTCCAGTCTATGCCAAAGGCTCTTGGGTAGGGGATTCGGTTATCGATCGGGAAGGTGTTAGGCATCTGATCAACCCGCTCATAAGCTGTCTCTACTATGGCTATTTGGATGTGTAGCTGGTTTATATAATTATATATATATATATATATATATATATATATATATATAAATAAAAAATGAGCGGTACCTCCCCTTTCCCAAAGGCACGCCGATCCTATTGAGCCCTTCCCGCTTGCCGAAATTTGGGCAACGTAACGGCTCAATTCTAGGATAGAGGAGAAGCAAAAGAAGGTAGAGGAATAGAGGGGAGAGCCGGAGCTCTCGGGCCCTTGTAGCACTGATGTGGATCTTCGCGTGAGAAACAGGTTTTGATCTCTAAGGCTAGGGAGCTAAGAGGTAGGAGAAGAATGCTATGGGCTAGATCTAGCTAAATCTCAAGGATGGATGGTGTAGAATGAGGTGTCAAAGATGACACTTAGTTATGGAATTATATGGGTTTAGTGGAGCCAAATGGGAGGGGAGCTAACTAGAATTTTCTCTCTTTGAAAATTTTCAAGCCCTTTGCAAGGGGGGGTGCCTCACTATTTATAGAAAAGGAGAGGGTTAGGGGGTACTTAAAGGCTAATTAGGGTTAGCAATTAGGTAATCCTAACATCTAAGGTTACCTAGGATCTTAAGGGCTTGAAAAGATGTGAATCGGGCTCAATGGTTGATGATAGGGTGAGGTTTCAAATGACTAGAGGGTTGCAAATAGGGTAAGTAGGGGTGCAACAGTCCTAATGAAATCTACCATAAACATTGGGATGGTCAACAATTCAAACCCCAAAAGTGAAATTCGGGCAAAAACCAAGTTTTACTATAGTAAAGCCTGGTGTGTATATTATCCATGCCAAGCATAGCTACAGTGCCAGAGAAGTCCAGAGCCTGCTGGGGGGGGCCATCTAATATTTGGCATGTATAATATGCACGCCAAGCCATTTCTAGAAAAAAATGGCCCGGCGTGTATAATATACAGGCCAGGGAAGTTCAGAGCCTGCTGGGAGGCCCATCTAATATTTGGCGTGTATAATATATACACCAAGCCATTTCTAGAAAAAAATGGCTCGGCATGTATAATATACACACCAAGCAACATTTCTCCAGAAATGGCCTAGCGTGTGTATTACACACGTCAAGCAAAATACTGATATTTCTACCCGATATTCAAATCACCATAACTTTTGATATATAACTCTGATTGAGGCGATTCTTAGATTGTTGAAAAGTTGGGGAAGTCCTCTTTCCAATGGTATATAATTCAGCTCTAGCAGAGGTATGTGTAAACTTTAGAACTCCTCTTTCCATCCACTGCTCAGGAGAGTTTGAATTAGGTCCGGCAAAGGATTCTAATGGGTTTAGGAAGGTTAGGATTGAATCCTAAGGGTTCGGGAGGGGTTCTAAAGGTTTTCGGATGATTCTTAAGGGTTTGGAAAATGCTTTCAGAAGCTCGTGATATGCCTTTCTCAAATTATGTGTTGATCGGGCCTTGGGCCAAATTTGTGTGTCTACAGATGCCCCTCTTTGGTATCCAATTACTAATAATCAAATGCCAAAGATAAGAGAGATCCGAAGAGGCCCAAGGCATTCTAACAGGTCCGCTGTGTTCAAAACAAACCTCAAACATCAAAAATAAAACAAATAAATGGAGAGTGGCGTAAGCCCAACATTAGGGAAAACATGCATCACTCGAGAGTAGCGGAAGCCCCAACATTAGGGAAAACTTTCTTTCCTCAAGGCTATCGGTCCCTAAGCCCTTACCGACGTTACTCGGCATAGCCGATATGGTATAATTTGAAAATGCACGATGTTTGAGATTCATTTCGAACAAGACTCTCCCGCGATTGGGAGGGTGATTGACCCATAATTAAAGATTGACATAAAGCAATGATGTGAAGATCCAACATTTGTGCCCAATCACATGAGGCATTGATTGTCTAATTTGATTGGCCATAGGTGCCCCTACGCGAGGTAGGGTTTGAGATCTTTGGGCGAACCCATCGATCCTAAAGTTAATTTAGCACAACTACCCGAGTGGAGTGAATATTGATGTTGCAACGGTTTTTGGGAGTGTGCCATTTTTTAGAGTGTGTCTTAAATAAATATGACCTGGAGTACTCAA
Source organism: Chloranthus sessilifolius (assembly GCA_021018995.1). Taxonomy (NCBI): domain Eukaryota; kingdom Viridiplantae; phylum Streptophyta; class Magnoliopsida; order Chloranthales; family Chloranthaceae; genus Chloranthus; species Chloranthus sessilifolius. The sequence goes on along the minus strand of CM037584.1, from coordinate 145,275,900 downwards.
CTTTAAATAATACTGGATAGATCAGACCAAAATTGGGTGCCTACCGAAGGAGGAAATCAATCTTGGTTTCTATCAACGATGACCTTATTATCGAACAATTATGCAAAAATATGCACTCATCAGGGGTAGATAAAAATAAAGGGAAATGGAAGTCCCGACCCAGAAACCATTCGGGTACAATGTACGAGAACAAACGACCACCCAAACGGATACCCAGACGTAAGGCGCATACTTTACAGGGATACCGTACAAATACAAGTTTTAAGCATGTACCCTAAAATGAGCCATTCAGAATGCATATTTGAAAATAGTCATTTGATAGATAATTTCTTTTTTGACAGGTTAGTTTTAACCAACAATCGACCGTTTTCTAAAGAATCTGAAGCTTCAGACACTTAAGTTGACGTGAATCCAAAAATGGAGCACTTGGTACAAGGATTTAGCAGTGGAATCAACCTGATCGGAACATTGACCGTTGATCGGGATTGACACCGTTGCTCCTACTTTAAAGTAGGTTCCAAAGATCCAAGGTGAACCTTAGACTCAGGACGTTAATGTAGCACAGTTGCGTTGCTGATAAAATATTGATATTTTATCACATTGGAGAAAGCATGTGCGAAGCTGTGCGTAATAAAAAGTACCACGAAAACACAGATTTCTTTTCACTTATTTTTTCAAATGATTCTTTTTTTCCATTTTTTTCTTGAATAGATCGACGTCTATGGAGGATGCTTCATTTGATCTGTCCATCACCGAGAGGTCACCGATTTTAAGGCTTTAGACTATTTGATGTTCCTGCACATTTCTCAAGAAAATGTCAGTCCTTTTTTTATTTATATAGGCAACAATATGCATCCTAATAACAGAAGGAGAAGCAAACCATTACCTATACATTTTCAATTTTTAAGATTTATATATTTTTTGGATTTTTGTTTTTAGATTTTTTGTTCTTTTTCTTCATTTTGAGATGGAAGTATGATGATGTACATATGTATATGGACATAAAGAAGTGGGGTTATATATATATATATTTGTTTTTTTTGGATTTTTGATTGATTGATTTTTTTCTTTTCTTTTCTTCTTTTTTTTTTGTTTGATGCCTTAACAATGAGACAAAGTAACAGGTCCCATTTTGAGCATAGTCGAACCCCTTTATGTGGTCGGATCCGAATGAGGTTTAGCATTTATTTTTTTATTTTTTTTTACCGAGGTCGGAATGTCCATCCCTTTGGGTCGAATAAACCTTTTATCCTTACCTCGGGTCATGCTTCTGACGGTGCAGTCTGAAAGATTTGCCTAATCAAAATACTGATTTGAGCGGACATGAGCGGCCCAGTTGAAGACCAGATAGTTCAGGATTATAACCAAGGGAGTAACTGAATGAGTTTCTTCGTTTCTTCTCTTTTACAATATTTTACTCACAGCGCCCAAGACGGGTTTTTGTCGTGCCCCTTGTTTCCCTCTTTTACTTGTAGCACCCTTTCGTTTTCACTACGTCCATGGGTATGCATTTTTACCCCAGGTGCCTTTTCAGGTTTTCACCTGGTCCGCACAAGCTCGTTGTTTTTACCCATGGCGCCCTTTCGGGTTTTCACCATGTCCTTTTTGCTTTGGGCTTGTATATTTCTATTTTTCTTTGCTTTTATTTTATCAAAGGCCACGATATGGACGTCAATTCTGTCATAGCCGATTGGATGAAATTCTTTTGTCGTCTCACAGCTTGGCTTGTGTTGACTCAATGGATATTGTGACTGCTTGTAGTTCTTAAGGAGGGTTTTTTCTCAGAATGTATCGTGGTCATAGGATAGGTTAGGAATTTTAAAGGTATTCTTATTTTTAAAAGCTTTTCTTGATTGTGTTCCAGCTACCATAATACACTTCTTCCTTGGGAGATTTTGACTGTACATGTCTCATTTTTTCTTTTCTATTTTTTTTATTCTTTTTCAGACATCCTTTTTTTTTTAGGGATTTTGCTTTTCTGATATTTTTGGATTTTGGTGATAACTATTTTTCTCCTCTTTTTTTGCTGGAATATACACTCTCTTTTTCTGGGGAGGGAGTAATGAAAGAAAAACCGATTGGCTCAAAATGGGGTAGCAAAGGGTATAAGTATTCGGGGATACTTTTTGGCTATTTGGCTTTGGAATGATGGCCTCTTATAAGGGGTCCTTAAGCAGACACATATCAGTATTATCAATACTTACCTTGTTGCTAAGACTAGGAGTAGATTTGTCGGACATATCCAACATTGATTGGCTTAGGAAAATGACCTCTGTCCATGGTGTCAAGGAGGAGCACATATCCAGGCAGCACATCTCGGATGACGTAAGGTCCTTTCCAGTTGAGCTTAAATTTCCCTCTTGGATCAACGTGCCGTCATCGCCCTTTGGTATGTCGCCCTAGCATTCTTCAACCTAAATGACATGACTCGATAACTATCATGGAGTAATGAACATTGTCATCTCTTGGTTTGCTTCAGCCATCTTGATTTGATTGTATCCAAACAATCCATCCATGAATGACAGCATCCCATGCCTAGCAATGTTATCCACTAAAATGTCAATGTGTGGCAATGGGAAGTCATCCTTTAGGCTCACCTTATTCAGATTTCTAAAGTTAATGCATATATGAACCTTTCTATCTTTCTTCGGTACCTAGACGATGTTGGCTAACCATTGAGGGTACTTGGAGACTATGATAAACCCTATGTCGTACTATTTGATGACCTCGTCCTTCATTTTTAGCCTCCATTCTAGCCTAAGGAGTCTCAACTTTTGCTTGATCGACTTAATATCTGGATATAGCTGCAGCTCATGCTCGACCAAATCAGTGTCCAAACCAGGCATATTCTCATATGACTAGGACTTGATGGGGTTCGTAGGTCGGCCTTGCGATCTGAAATGGGGTGGGTGAGGGTATCTGAGGTACCTGCATTGATCACTACAGAACTATGCCAAATCTGGTTGACTGGTGCAGGAGATGGATAAACTAGTGGGGGTATGGAAAAATTAGGCCCATTGTATAGAGTGGTATTAGTGGTTGATTGATTTGGGGTGGAGCAAAATTGGGCCAATTGCATTGGATTGGTGTTGGCAATGGATTGGGTGACACATGGTGATTGGCTATTGGTGTTGGGAATGGCTGATATATCTAGGGTGAGTAAAAATTGGGCTCCACATGGTCAACAGACGCGAGTGTAGGGAAATACATCCTCAAATCCAGGGTTGCTACTTGGGGTGTAGGGTTTGGGAAATAATCGGCTAAATTTAATGGCTCGATCACCCCTATGATTTTATTCTTATGACCCTATTGCCCGGGTGGCATGAAACTCTCTTTTTCAGTGATGGATTCTGAGGGATCGAATTCTTTCATCCCTTCCTCCAACATGTTAATGGTGGCCCTTGGGCCCATTCCTCCCTGTGGGTGCGGTGGTAACGGTGCCTGAATAATATTGGTGTGACGGTTTGCTTGGGGGGTATCGGGGGTATGAGTTTTCCTACCTCTATCAAATCCTCTATCGCGTGTTTCAAAGGAAAGCACCGATCAATTGGATGTCCCTGCTCTTGATGGAAATTACAATGTGTGTTGGGATCATAATTCTTTGGGATTTGATTCGGTGGGGGTCTTGGTTAAAGTTAAGTAACTAAACCCTTCTCGATTAACAATGGCAAGAGGACATTTAGGGATTGTCCCAAGGGAGTAAATACTCGATCATATTGGGCCCTTCTTTGCTTAGGGGTCATTTGCCCCTAGAGGACATTGTTCTACCTTGGAGCCTGATTTGTTGGTGCTAGTGCTGGTTGTGCAGTCGAGAACTGAATGAGGATCATGTTGGTATTGGGCTGTGTGCTCATTATATTTTGTACCTCTGCCCCTGCTCCTCTCACAGTCTTCTATTTGGTGAACTTTCGGACCCCACTGGCCCCATTGGACACATTCTTACTCAAACGTCCCTCTCTAATTACTTCTTCACAACGGTTGGCATTCCTTACCAAGTTAACAAAGCTAGACTACCGTTGGTATACTAAAAAATCTGAGATTGGAAGAGTGTTTTTCGAGATCATCTTGATTTTCTCATCATCGAGTATTCTGTTCCTGGCCTGAAATGTCAGTGCCCTCCACCGCCCAAGATAATCATCGAATGTTTCGTCGAGCTTCTACTTTAGTCAGGCCAGGTCTGATTTTCTGGGTTCAATGTCTATGTTATAGACATATTGCTCTTGGAATAAGTGGGTTCAGATCCTTCCAAGTTTTGATCATGGAAGGTTCCAACTAAGTGAACCACCTTAAGGCCGGGCCCGTAAGGCTCTTTTGGAAGACCTTTATGAGCAAACGCTCATCTCCTCCGTATTGGCACATGTCCCCGCAGTAGGAATTGAGATGTGCAATGGGGTTACCCATGCCATTATATTTATTGAAGATCGGCACTTTGAATTTCAGGGGTAAGGGGACTTCAGAAAATAAGCACAGGTCAGAAAAGTTCGTGGCATGGATCTCAGTTCCACCCATCTTCAATAATTATTTCTGGATCTTGTCCAGCTATTCCTTCAATTGCTCGGATTCTTTGAATGGTGGTGCTAGGGTCGTTCCCTCAAGAGCGTGCCTCCCTTCATTTTGAATGACATGGAGATTGGTAAGTGTGAGTGGTGGGGGATTAAAGCTGGTGAATGCCCCCACATAGGCCTCACTATTTATGACCTCATCTTCCTCGTATTGTTGATCAACATATGGAGGAGGAAGGGTGAGGTTATCCTGCTGATTCTAAATGGGTTGGGTAGGTGCGTGATGAGGCCATTGTGGCTGGGGGAAATTTTGATGAGTGGCTTGTGGGGTGACGGGATGAGTGAATGGTGGATTTTGGGCAGGTGCTTGAAGAGGCCATTATACATTTTGGGGATTTAGTTGGGGAGTGAGTGGATGGGTAAATTGAGGATGGTTGATGGTATGGGATGGATTCTCATATTGAGTTAGGTGCGAAGAATGTGGATGAGAGAGGTGTATTATCTGAGGGGGAATGGGGGTATGTTGGCTATAGGTAAATATGGGATAGTGGGAGAATGATGAAGGGTTTGTAAATGGGGCTCCCGGGTTTGGGCCTTGGGAGACTTGGGATGTTGGGCCTTGATAGGCTTGGTTATAGGGAAATGGGCCTGGGATATTGGGCCCTGATGGGCTTGGGGCATTGGGCCTTGACGGGCTTAGGGCATTGGGCCTTGGTGGGCTTAGAGGATTGGGCCTTGATGGGTTTGGGCCATTGGACCTTGGTGGGTTTGGGCCATTGGGCCTTGGTGAGCTTGGATCTGGGTCATTAGGCCTTGAGGCCCGCTCAAATGGTCCCAAGGCTGATGGGAGCCTTGGATGGTATGGATAATGGGGGGTTGAGTGGGGTTTTGGGAGAAGGAAGTATGGAGATTTTGGAGGGTATGTTGAGGGTTGGGCATTTGGGGTGGATTAGGGTGGTTTTAGGAGGCCCTCCATGCCATGAAGGTGTTCATCATTTCTTGCATGATGGCCATGAAATCGGGTATGGGAACGGTGGTGGATGGTTCATTTGATGAGGAGAATGCATGAGAGAAAATGGGCATGACCTGGGTAGAGGTAGGAAAATTGTGCATGATTGATAAGGGAAAGTTGGGCATTGTTTGGGTGGATTGGAGAAATTTAGGCATGACTCAGGTAGATGGAGGGAAATGTGGTAGATTTTGAGTGAATGAGGGAAATTGGGTGTATGTGGGAAAATGGGGGTTGTTGGGATTGGATGTGGAGGAAAAATTGGGCATTGCTTGGGTGTAGGTGGGAAAATGGGGGTCGTTGGGATTGGATGTGGAGGAAAAATTTGGATTGGATGTGGAGGGAAGTTGGGGTGTTTGTTGGATGGATGTGGGAAATTTAGGGGCTTGTTGGATTGATGTGGAGGTAAGATGGGGGGGATTTGGAGTGGATATGGAAGGGAAATGGGGCATGGCTTGTGTAGATGAGGATTAAATGGGTGTGTGTTGGGTGAATAGGGGAAGGATTTTAGATTTTGGATGGATGTGGGAGGACAATGGGGTGAATTTTGAGGGAATGAGGCGGATGTGGATGGGAATACGAGTGTACCGTAGGGTCTGATGACATCAAAATGGGATGGGTGGGGGAATGGGAAATGAGGATTTGTTCCATGTGGGAATGAGTTGGGGAACGTGGTGGGGATGAATTGGGACCGGCATAAGCCGGATCCACTGCCACGATATGGCTTGGTGGCAGGTTGGGTATGGATGCCTCGGATGGGGTCCGTAAAATTTTCTTCTCTTCCCTCTTTGAGATGATGGAGAATAGGACGATGTCGTTGCTCCGACACCACAAGTCTTTTTTGGTTTTTTAATTAATTATTTTTTTTTTATTTTTTTATTTTTGGGATAAAGTAAATGAACCTTTCTAGAATGAGTTCTGGGGCCTTGGAATTCCCATTTTGGGTGGTGTTCGTACCTCAAATATTTCCCACGGTGGGATCCCGATACACTTCGAAAGAATCGAAGGGAGAAACCCTTGATCTATGTGAAGGTACGGGAATCCATGCGACAACTCGATCCCTCGGAATAAATCAATAAGAGGGTGAACTTTTTTGACCGGTGAGGGCGTATTGGGCGTCAAAACATGTGGGACCTATCAGAGATGCTAAACCACTAAGCGTGGGACTCGAGAAGGTGATAATAGGCCTCAAATTTGGGCTGCCTAGCCCAGAACAGGCTTGGCGTGTGTATTACATGCGCCAGGCCAAAATCTAGAGATTTTGGCTTGGCGTGTGTATTATACACGCCAAAGAAGTTCTTGGGAAAAAAATATCTTAGCATGTATTTTACACACGCCAGGCAAAAATAGGATTTATATTTATACTTTGACAGCAAACAACAAGCCCGAAATTGGTTCCAAGAACTGATTTCCTTGTTGTAACGGATCCCTCCTAACCCAACCTAGGGATACAAGGTTTATTCGGGACAACTAACGCACTCCCCCAAGGGTTTTAAGCTCTGTAACTGGATCGGTCACCCACCCTAGATACCTCCGGCGCAAGTGCCTTCTCAGATACTGGATGGGGTGGTTCTTTTGGGGATCATCACCACTAAGGGCTACCGCCGCACTAAGAATCGGGACGTTTGTATCGCTATCTAAATTCTCAACCCTTTAAAAGCTACCCCCGCAAAAATGATTTAAGTCCCTTAATTCACTTTTAAGGTTCAATTTTAATTTCAAGTTTTGAAAGGGGAGTTTGCTTAGGTTCAAAAATGGGTTGTAATGATCTCGTGCCGCCTCTACGGGCCGACGTCCACTGATGGTATATGAGTGCGAGAAAATAAAACCTCACGTAGGCCTGCCAAACGGCTAAGGTGTGTAAAATGCGCAAGTAAGCCCGCCAATCGGCTAAGACATGTAAGTGAAAATAAATAAAAGTAAAGATAATGCTCAAGTAGGCCTGCCAATCGGCTAAGGCGCTTAAATGACGAAAAAGTGGGGTAAGTAAAAATTGACAGAATCATAGGAGTAAGTATAAAAGAAATGAAGCAAAAAGGGTTAGTAGACAAGAAAAATAAACAACCAAAAAAATGCCAAAACTTCAAGGGAAAGCTCTACAAGCTCTCCCTAGCAGAGTCGTCATCTGTGCAACCGTGGATTTTTAATGAATCCGTCACGACGATATGCTTGTTTAATAAAAAAACTAGAGCCGCCACCTAGAGTTTTTGGTGTCCCGGGAAACCTAAATCAATATTAAAAGCGCCGAAGTATAAAAATATGACTCTGATTTTGGTCTACGCCAAAGGGTCTTGGGTAGGAGCTTTGGTTATCGATCGGGAAGGTGTTAGGCACCCGATCAACCCGCTCGTAAGCGGTCTCTACTATGACTATTTGGATGTGTGGCTGGTTTATAATATATATATATATATATATATATATATATATATATATAAAGAAACAAAAAATGAGCGGCACCTCCCCTTACCCGAAAGCACACCGATCCTATTGACCACTTCCCACTTGCTGAAATTTGGGCAACATAACGGCTCAATTTTAGGATAGAGGAGAAGCAAAAGAAGGTAGAGGAATAGAGGGGAGAGTCGGAGCTCTCGGGCCCTTGTAGCACCGATGTGGATCTTTGCGTGAGAGCGTCTTGGATGAGGTTCTGAAAGTAAATGGTTAAAGAAACAGGTTTTGATCTCTAAGGATAGGGAATTAAGAGGTAGGAGAAGAAGGCTAGGAGCTAGATCTAGCTAAATCTCAAGGATGGATGGAGTAGAATGAGGTGTCAAAGATAAAACTCAGTTATGAAATTCTATGGGTTTAGTGGAGGCAAATGGGAGGGGAGCTCACTAGAATTTTCTCTCTCTTTGAAACTTTTCAAGCCCTTTGCAAGGGGGGATGCCTCTCTATTTATAGAAAAGGAGAGGATTAGGGGGTACTTAAAAACTAATTAGGGTTAGCAATTAGGTAATTCTAACATCTAAGGCTTCCTAGGATCTTAAGGGCTTGGAAAGATGTGAATCGGATTCAATGGTAGATGATAGGGTGAGGTTTCAAATGACTAGAGGGCTGTAGATAGGGTAAGTGGGTGTGCAACTGTCCTAATGAAACCCACCTTAAATATTGGGATGGTCAATAAGTCAAACTCTAAAAGTAAAATTGGGGCAAAAACCAAATTTTACTGTAGCTAAGCCCGGTGTGTATATTATCCACGCCAAGCATAGCTATAGTGCCAGAGAAGTCCAGAGCCCACTGGGAGGCCCATCTAATGTTTGGCATGTATAATATATACGCCATGTCATTTCTAAAAAAAATATACACGCCAGGCAATATTTCTCTAGAAATGGCATGGCGTGTGTATTACACATGCCAGGCAAAATATTGGCATTTCTGCCTGATATTCAAATCGCCCTAACTATTGATATATAACTCCGATCAAGGTGATTGTTGGCTCGTTGAAAAGTTGGAGAAGTCCTCCTTTGAATGGTATATAAATCAGCTCTAGCAGAGGTCTGTATAAACTTTGGTACTCCTCTTTCCATCCACTACTCAAGAGGGTTCGAAACAGGTCCAGGAGAGGATTCTTATGGGTTTAGGAAGGTTAGGGTTGATTCCTAAGGGTTCGGGTGGGGTTCTATTGGTTTTGAGATGATTCCTAAGGGTTTAGGAATTGCTTTCAAAAGCTCGGGGGTACACCTTTCTCGAAGTATGTGTTGATGGAGTCTTGGGCCAAATTTGGGTGTCTATAAGTTCATTTTCGAGGACGAAAATGACTAAGGAGGGGAGAATGTGATGTCTCAAAAAATTTTGACTTCCAAATAGTCCATCTAGGTGTGCATGACCGACTGGTCACTCACCTGACAATATAAAAATATTAAAGTAAGTTAGAGAGTAAGAATAAGTTTTGAGTGAAAATGTTTGAGTTAGTAGTGATATTGACTATTAGATGTAATATTGTACACCAAGGAATGGTGTAACGGCTTAGCACCTAAAACAAAGCTTTTAAGTGTAAAAGCTAACTTAATAAGAGAATTCATTTCTTTTGTTTTGGTTGTTTGAGAATTTATTGAGAAGTGAGAGAAGGAAGGAGAGCTCTAAACTTGGTGTGTGTGTGTGTGCAAGATCTAAGTCTATGCATGAAGTTTGGGGATTGAAGATCAAAGAGAATTCCCAAATTCTGACTTTGAAACCCTTGATTTGGGCATGAACACATGGATCGAGGAATTGATCAATTAAAGGTGAGAAAAATTATGTTAAGTTGTGAATTATAGTTATGTTAGTCTTTAGTTAGAATATGAATGAAAGATTAGAAGAAAATGAATTTAATTTGAGGAAAAATGAGTTTGAGAAGTTGAAACCTGTATTTATGAGAAATCTGACAAAACCGATCGATTGAAATAAGTATCCAATCAATCAATTTTATCAGAGCAAAAATGTGAAGGTTTTTGGAGAAATTGATCGATCGAAATGAAATTCGATCGATCGATTTGTGAAACCAATTGATCGATTTGAACACTGATCGATCGATTTGTGAAAATAGTGAGCGTGCTAGGAGTTTCTAAAGAAAACTGATTGATCAAAATGGAATTCGATTGATCGATTTGGAAATCGATTGATCAATTTGGAAATCAATCGATCGGATTGAGGCACCAGAAGTGTGTGTTTTTTTGATGAAACCGACCGATCAAAATGTATTTTGATCGATCGATTTTGGAAACCGATCATTTGATTTGGGAATCAATCAATCGATTTGGATGGATTCAGAGATTTTTCTGTTTTTAGTGAGGAGAACTAAGTGACAATTTAGGTCCTCCTGTTCTTGTCATTTATGACTTACGGGAGGCGAATTTGCGTGTTCTAGGTGTGAGCATGAGTGTGTGCAAGAAAGGCTTGCTTGGACTAAAGGAGTCTTCATTTTAGCTTCGCTTTGAGGTAGGGAAAACTTTTTAACATGTGCATTTGAATACAACTAGCATGGATATCGTGATGTGATGTGAGTGTGTGTGATTTATAAATTTTGCCTTTTGTTAAGAATGAAATTTTTTTTATGGCTTTAAATATGAAAAGTGTGTGTATGTGCACTCAAAGAGATTTATGTGTGTGTGTGTGAAATCAGAATGTGTGAAACCAGCTATGTGTGTGTGTGACATCAGAAAGATGTGTATAAGCATGTGTGTAAGCTTCGAGATTTAAACTTCAAATCTAGTATAAATTATCACAATTCACGGTGATAAACTATAAGTTATATTTCTCACTTTGATTTAAGAATTTATGCTAAATGAACCTTTGTGCTCCGGTATGACAGGATATTCATTCTTTGATTACCATTCTGTGGTAATACTTCGTTGGGCACAAGTCACCTCATTCGAAGGGGTTTGGGCATTGTGTAAATAGTTCAATAAACGACGATGGTTGGGGTTCTCATCGGTATATATGTGGCTCCCGATGCTATATATGCTCGGGATTATATTTAAGTACTTGATTTAAGTTTCTTTGTTATAAGAGCAGTTTTGGAAATTATGATTGTGTGCTTTGAAATATGCATCAAACATCCATTTTGTGTCAATTTAAATATCTTTAAATTACAAATCTTAGCAAGAAAAGCATGTTTTGAATTATGTCATAAGATATATGTGTGATGTGAAGATATGCATGTTAGATATGTTTCCCTATTGAGCTAAGACTGTTAGCTCATCCCTCGATTATATGTCACAAGTACAGGAGTTGACGCGAGTACTGAATATATTGATCATGAGGACCCAAAGTATATACCAGAGGAGGAGACTAATCCCCCTCCTGACGAGTTCTTCTAGTGGGCAGCGCTGTGAGTATTTAATTTTGAGATTTGTTTATGAGGCTTGGTACGTCCAGCCAGTTTTGTTAGATTTCATGTAAATATGTCATACGTTATTATTTTGCGAACCAGGTTTGGGTGATAGTTGGTCATCACTGGTGGTTCGGTTCGGTTCTTTTGTCTATGTGATTTACATAGATTAGAACCATCTTTCATCCTATTTTAGACATTGTCATTATATAGAATTGAAGCTTTAAATTCCTTATGATGACTCTATCTGCTTAGTTAGAATATATGTTTGTTCTGCAATCTGTATAGATGTACCAAGTGTTCATAAGCTCCGGGATCGCCTTATGGGTGATCTAACGGCATGGGTCTTCGGGTGCAAAAATCCAGGCTGTCACATCATAGGTTAGGCGTTGGTATTGGTTTTAGAATCTATCGGCTAAGTCTTCAAACGTTTCGATTTCGGCTAAGAGTAGGGTGGCGAACCAGTTAAAGGCTTCTCCTTTTAACGATCGTTGAAAGTAATGGATGAGGAGCCCATGATTGGTGCAGATAGGTAGGCTGTCATTATAGAACAGGGCCAAGTGGTGCTTCGGATTCCCTGCACCATTATATTTGTTGAATTTTGGAGGTTTAAAGCCAGTGGGTACAGTGAGGTCGATGTCTCGACAAAATTTGTCGAACGTGCAAAATTGGTTAGAGTGTTCTCTCTTAGCCATGTAGTTGTCTAAGAATCGATGGAGTTCATTCATATTTATGGTGGTGTATTTTTTAGGTATCGCGAGAGAGGGTTATCTTCGGTGGTTGTTGTTGTAGGATGTGTGAGAGGTATGTCCGTTAGATGTCGGGGGAGTCAGGATATGTGAGGGAGTTGGTGACTTTTCCCCTCGTCTGGTTCTTGGAGTAGCTTGTCTTTCGTTTATCCGTCTTCAGTCTGCTACGACTTTGTATAAGCTGGCCAAGAATTGTTGTAGGGCATCATTTTCTTTTCCTCCCTTCATCAGCTTGTTGGTAATGTGGTTCATAATTTGGCTAGCCGTGGAGTTCTGTCCGTCGTCACTTTCTCCGCTGCTACTGCCTTTGCCGACCATATTTATCCATGCACGGCGTTGGACTATCCATGGGGATGGTCTAACGTTATACTCGGGGTCGTTAAAGTTAAATTTTTTAATGCTTGACATTTTTAGATTTTTGGAAATGCCAAGTATGCAGTGTGTCATTTTCATGTTATGAGAGTAGTAGAAATGGACGTCTAGAATGTCTATATGTGCGTAGGTGTGTGTGGAAAAGTAAATAAAGCAGAAAAATAAAACAAAACTAATTAGATTGGGCAACCTTAGCAAAAAGTTTCCCATTGCGATCGCCAATCTGTTGATACACGCTTTTTCTAGGTTTCTTTTGGTCATCGGAAGAGGTGGCCCAATTCGGTCTAAGTGGAGGGTGGTGGAAAAATAAACTGTGAAATATTGAATTGCTGAAATTAAATAGGCAAATATTAAATGAGGAGTACCTGGATGATGCAATCACCAGCCGCAAATGTTTATCAATGCTGTAATACGTCACTAATCACGCTTTACAGAGATGAGTGGGTGTGGGTCTTTTCTACTGAACGCCGATCAGCCGACTCCAGTAGTTGTGGGTTTCCATAAATCTAACTAGTCTAATTTTCTAATCCTACTCTATTTCGTACTAAAAAGGGATTGTAACCCATTATGCTAAGCTAAGGGCAATTTTGTAAATATTAAAAATTAATGACTGAATTTGAAATAAGAACTAAGAATTAAATATTGAAGCTAAGAATTAAAAATTAAGGCTAAGAATTAAGAACTATAACTGTGAATTAAGAATTAGAACTAAGGACTAAAAACTAGAACTAGGAACTAGTAATTAGAAATTAAGATCTAGAACTTAAAATTAGAACGAAAGATTGAGAACTAGAACTAAGGACTTAAGAACTAGAACTAAAAACTATAACTAGAATTAAGAACTAAAACTAGAAAATTAAATCTAGCTAGAAAGAGATTACCTGAAGCTAAGTGCTTCTTCCTCCTTCTAGTGCCGCAGAGAGAAACTCGAGCTTGGGGAGAGGCTTGAGCTCGAGAGAGGAGAGATTGCTATTAAATTATTGTGAAGTTGGTGAGGTAAAGGGGTCTTTTTATAAGTATACGGACAATTCTGCTTGTGGGACCATGTGCGCAGTAGGTGTATTGTGCGCATGAGCGGAGACGTTTAAATGAATTCCGTGCATAGTCCAATGCGCTTAATTCACTTTGAGTCAATCACTGACTCAGGAGTGACCGACTGAACGGTTGTCCTAGTTCTAGTGTGCGCTGGAAAAAATTCCATGCATATGGCTGTGCGTGGAATCTAATTCCGCGTAGGGAAGTCTACGCGAAATCGGAGAGTTTCACTACGTGAAAAAGCCAAAAAACCACTGCCTTAAACAGTGATTTTTTCAAAAAACCAGAGTCTTTGATAATGGTTTTTTTTCAAAAAACCACTGCCCTAAACAGTTGTAAAAAAAGGAATGATTTTTTTTTATCACTATACAAGATAGTGGTTTATGAGCTTCAACAACAACTACTCTTAACAATCATAGAAAAAACCACTGCTTTTTTTACAACTGTTTAGGGCAGTGGTTTTTTTATGCAATTTTTTAAAATATATATATATATTAAAAAAATAAAATTACATCGACAATTTTTTATGCAAATTTTTTTTAAATAATATTTTTTTTATGCTTTTTTTAATGCAATTTTCTTATGCTTTTTGTAATACTTTTTTTAAATGCAATTTTTTAATGCTTTTTTAAATGCTTTTTTTAATGCTTTAAAGAGAGACGGTTGCAAGAGAGTGATGAGAGAGAGATATTTTCAATAGAGAGAAAGATTAGAGAAAGAAAGACAAGGAGGTGCAATTTTTATTATTATTTTAGGTGCAATCATAAGAAGTGTGTGCAAGGACAAATTTTGGTCAACTTAGTGCAACCACTTAAAAAGCATGTGCAAGTAAAGGCTCCCTAATGTAAATCCATTATAAAGAGACAAAAAAAACAACAAAATAAAAGGCACTAACCTCAACCTCAAGTTACCTGCAACATTTCTTATAAGCACACAAAATACATAATAAATTTTTTTTAAGTTAATTACCTAGTTGTTTAAACATAGAACACTAAGGAAGAAAGCTAGATCAATGCCTGCCTGCTAACAAGGTTGTCGATTGCTTCTCATAACGGAAACCGATCCCTTTAGAGTCATCAGTGGACCAAACAAAAATACCATGTAGCTTCCCCTGCCTCTTGAGAGTAGCACATGCCTTAAAGAAGCCGTCTTCCGGGGACAAGCCGCCACTTCCATCGCTAATGAAACTGGCCAAAACCTTACCTCTGCCGTAATTAGTGCTTTGTGTTCAGACTTGCATAATGTCAAAGGGCTTGTGATTGAAAACATATGATTGACGAAGAAATACATCCTTAATTATGATTGCTAAACCTGTTCTTTTAGACTTAAGATGGTCCAACCAGACCACGTAAACGGTCCATGTTGTCCCTTTGGACTAAGGGCAATTTTTAATGAAATGTAAATAATATTACACGAATATCTAGATTCTAGAAAGGTCATGTATAGCAGGATGAGTTCATCAAGCAAACGGATTACCTACCGCAGAGAAACAATCCCACGTCTCATTTTTTCCACCCCAGTAGTTAAGCAGTTGTTGTCTAAAATTTTCAGTTTTAACCCGAAGAATAAACGCAGATTCATTCAACATCTGAATAACACGCAATTCACCAATTATTTGGAACGCAGGGAATCGAGCAGTAGTAGTAAGAAACAAGGAACCAAATCGAGTAGTAGTAGTAAAAAAGGAAGCAACAACTTAGATGAAAAAAGTAAACAACATACAATATATGTGGTAAAAACTAACATCATCACCATTAAGGTTCTGCTCCAACTCATCTCTAACTTCACTCTCCACTTGTGCAAGTGACTCCTTTTCAAGTGATTCTTGAGCCTCTGCTGCCTAGAATTAGAATGAGGAAAAAAATGAGAAATAGAAAAAACTTACAGCTCTGCAGACTAAAAGGGGGATAAGAAACAATCCAGACAAAGTAATATATTCTTTGTCAGTCCTGACATCAGCACTTGAGTGGGAACATGCAGGAGTCAGTTGCCAACAGCTCTAATACCGACTTGATTTTGATGACGGAGTTAGGGTTAGAGTTAATGAATGGCTTAAATGAAAAATAAGCCCCACTAATATGTATACTTTACAAACCCCATCATACATCTAGTACCCACACACACCAATAAGATAAACCTAGTCAATACTGAAGCATTTAAAAACCATCAAAGGAAGCACTGTAATTATAATAGACCAAAATAAAATAAGTTTCTTAATGCCTTGTCATGTCAATAATGACAATGCTTTGGCAGAATATCGGCAATGAATCACCCAATTGACTGTGCTGTAAACAAATATTTCGGACATAAGATCTGAATATATATAATTAATTATTAGTTTTGCAGAAGTGAACAGCATTACTGCACTATATCTAACCATTATAAGAATATATACCAAGTTTAATATACAATTCTTTTCAGGGAATCCATAGTCTTACAAGATATTTATATTTTAGGAATAATATATCATTTTGACAGCAGAAACAACATTTTACTAACCTTCAAGTACGAACCCACATGGTCCCTGGAGACAAGGGTCTTTCATTTCTTGGGTTAGCAGCTTCTATCCGTGGTGGAGGTGCATGCACAGTTATTGGGAGAACCCACTCCCCTTTCTCTCTTTCAGCAATTAAAAGAGGATGTTCATTGTAAAGACCCATATTTTGAACCCGAGTTAGACTGACCCCATGTGTGTATTCGGCTCGGCGACTGACGTCGTCATTTGTTTTGGATTTTTATCTAGATGTGATTGTGCAGACAGATTCAAATTAGGAGCCCATTTGGACCCTCGTGCGAAAGTTGTGCACCGACCTCAGTGTAGCTGCTCAACACAGAGCTTGAGTTTTAAAATTAGAAGTGTATAACACACAAGAGGTGTGTGTGTGCTTAACTTTGTGAGCAATCTATTTATAAGAAGGAATTGCATTCCCGTATTATACTAGGTTTTATTAAGAGAGGAAGAGACGTGAGTGCCGTGAAGAATTGTAGCCGTTTGATAGTTACCCAACCGTGTGAAACTCCGTCTTCTCTCTTCTTCAATCATCGTAGGAGATCGGTTTAGAAAACCTCCTCCTCTAGAACCCTCTTTGTTGAAAACCCTTGAACCTTAGAAAGAACTTGAATCAACCTTGGATTCGTAGTTGGCTATTGGGAGAGGTTGAGATCATTGAGGATGTGTTGGAGTTGTCTCTGTGAACTCGTGGGATCGATCGCGGCGCGAATCGTCGAGGAAACCCGCTGGTTTCGCTCGAAAGCCCCGTTCGCGTGACTTGTTTCTAATCAAGGAATCCTTAAATTAAAGGTACATCTTGATTAAATTTATTGATTAAAATCATTGCATTGGCCATGGGTTTTTGTTTTGTGATGTATGGGTTTCAATTCGGGTGAAAACGAGCGAAATCGCGTCGCTATAGCTCGCTCGAGTGAGCTATTATCATCGCTCGAGCGAGGATATACCAAAAGTTTGACTTTAAGAGTCTTATACTCGAAAAAGGTGTTCCCTGCCCTCGCTCGAGCGAGCTTAAGTCATCGCTCGAGCGAGAAATTTATGAAGGATCGCGCTCAAGCGAGCTATTATCATCGCTCGAACGAGGTATCGCTGAACTCCGATACTGTCTTAGTATTTTAGTCATAACATTTTATTCTAAACTCCGATTGAGACGATTCTTTTTGCGTTGGAAAGCTAACAGAAAACTCTACACCTACACCTTCTCTGTTTTGACCAACTCGTGAATAAATCGTCATAATGGTCAAAAATGTATAAGAAAGTTACATCAAATTCTAGGATTGGCGCAACTTACCTGTTTTGACTTATTTTTGAGGAAACACTTAAATAGGTCTATATTATTAGTGATTAGAGTTAATCGTAATGCATGAACGTATATTTTTATGTAGATTGAGGGTGAGAGGCCATCAATAGGACTTTTCTTGACTTCGCGTAACTCCGAGTTTTGCTAGGAGAATCTCATCTTTACAGTATTTTATTTTAATTCGCATGGATATTTTGAATTAAAATCTTTGAACTTGCATATCTCATTGAAATCACATCTGTAAACTGAAATTGATATGAACGACTGAAAATCTAAATCTACCTGAATCCTGAAACCCGAATCTGCTTAAGCTCTGAAAATCTGAAATCAAGAACCTGAACTATGTATAAGAGACTTGCATCTGATTTATATTAGTATCTGCATTTGTTTTATGATTGACCTGAACGACCCCTCAAAAATTCCTGAACAACTTCCTGGCACAAGTTTCCCTCATTACGCAGGGGCGTGTTGCATCCTGAAAAAGGGTTCATGAACGACGATGGTAGGTAGGGGTTCCTATCGGCTATATTCCTGCTCTCGAGATATAGTTTACTCGGGAGGTATTTTAAGTTGAGGATTAAGTCATGAATTACTGAACTTTGCATATAGAAGTTAGAGAAACTAAGACACTGAAACACTACATCTGTTCTTGAAACTGTTTTCACACATTTAGAAATAAATCTTACATATGATTTGTGCACCTAAATTCAATTTATTATCTGCTTATATGTTTGACAAGCTATATTCCGGTATTTGTTTTGAAACCATGTTAGTTAAAGTAAAATGCTGTAGATGTCTTTCTTCTACTGAGCTTTATTGGTTAGCTCACTCTGACTATACGTCATAGGTTCAGGTACTGACGTGGCTGTTCAGGGCTGTGAGACTGATCCTAGCTACGTACCTGAGGAAGAGCTTTAGGTTCCTCCTGAGAAGTTTTTCCCAGTATAGAACTTACTGATTTTCTTACTTGTGGTGAGAGTTAGACTTGAATTTGTAGGCCCATTTTTGTTGGATATCATAGTTTTATACTTGATTTTGATTTCTGTTTTGAGCCATGTTTCGATGATGGTCAGCCATCATTGGTGGTTCTTTACTTTTAATTGCTTCCATATTTATTTTAGCTATGGATAATTATTGCGCTTTACGATGATATGTGCCATGTTTGTCCGGCTTATCGTTTATTCGATAGGTTGGCGAACTGGCCTTTCCTATACCTGAGGGATTGGAAAAGTCGGGTCATCACAGTTGGTATCAGAGCGCCAAGTTATTAGGTCTTGTTGGGACCCGAGAATATGGCAGTAGGTTCTATTAAGACATAAGAGACTCAATTAGAACCTTGTCAAAGTTAGTAGAATTTTTGCCTTAGGTCTTTTAAGGGACTCACAGCTAGGGTTGTAGGTTATGTTTAGAACCTGAGTTGTGGGTCTCGCTATCACTTGGAGTGGAGATAATTGATGACCGTGATAGATGTACGGTCATAGTAGGTGAATAAAGTTTTAGACTTTTGTAGAAACCTAGGGCCATGGTGATCGCGATCGTGATTAATTGGAACCTTGTGTCATGTTGACAGATCAAAATGGCACCACGCAAGAGATTAAAGACTGTACGCATTGATGAAAATGAGCAGAATAGACAGTTGTTGGAGACGATGATCAACACAATGGATCAACATACTGCATTACTCACGGCAATATTGAGTAAGACGACTCACACCTCTCCCTCCACACAGGTTGAGTCATGCTCAAGTTATGGGAAATGACATAGGACGAAGAAATGTAGGTGGGCCACAGATGAGTGTTTCAGATGTGGTAGACTAGGACATCTGATAAAGGATTGCCCTACGATGGAAACGAAGAAGGCCACACCCGTATGTCAACAACCTACTCAAGGTGCCTATCCGAAACAGACTATATCTACACCTTCAGGGTCATTCCGTATTTCAAACCCTGCTATAACGAGAGTGTTCAAAGTTCCACAAACTTCATGCACCTCTTCATTCAATCTGATAGCATTCTGTGCAAGGTGTGGGAAACCACACAAGACCGAGGATTGCAGGAGGAACACCGGAGCGTGTTTTTGGTGTGGCGCAATCAGACACGTGGTTAAGGATTGTCCTAAGGAGGACAAGGGAAGAACTAGTTCAACTTCTACTTAGCAATCGACCCGACCTACTGTTCAAGGTCAAGTTTATGCCGTGATGGCTCAGGAAGCCGGAACATTGAACGACGTGATCCAAGGTATTATTAAAAGTTGAGATGTCTTCTTATTCTATTTGTTTACATATAATTGCTTGGTATGTAATAAAATGTGTTAATAAGTTATGGATGAACTCACATGCTTAGAAAATTTTAATTGAAATGCTGGTCTAAACTAAGGTACCTTTTTTATGCGTCGGGGGAGCGACGTAAGCAAAATTGAAGCGCGAGTGTTGATAGACCCCTGGTCTACACATTCTTTTATTACTCTGTTGTTCGCTGAGAAGTTGGCCATTACTCCCTAGGCCCTTGATTTCATCTTGGCAGTGTCAATTCCTATTGGTAACTCAGTGAGCACCGATACCATGTGTCAATCAGTGATTGTGATGATTGAAGACCATGAGACAGTAGCTGATTTGATCATTTTGAGCATGGAAGGGTTAGACGTGATATTAGGGATGGATTGGTTATCTACTTACCATGCGAGCGTGGATTGTCTTCGGAAGATTGTGACATTCTGCCCGCCAAAGAGAAAATCCTTTCGATTTTGCGGAGTCAAATCTTGCGTGACACCATTTATCTCTGCCATTCAAGCAGACCGTATTATGAGGAACGGGTGTTGTAGTTATCTGGCATACTTACAAGATCAAAAGGAGGAGAAGAAAAATATCGTAGATATTACGATTGCTGCGAGTATCCAGATGTTTTTCCTGAAGATCTACCTGGATTACCACCTGACAGGGAGATTGAGTTTGCGATTGAGTTAGCGCCAGGTACTGAACCAATATCAAAAGCTCCGTATCGAATGGCGCCTGCAGAATTGAAAGAGTTGAAGGAGCAGCTTTAAGAACTACTAGATGAGGGCTTTATCAGACCGAGTGTGTCACCCTGTGGAGCACCGTCTTTCTTCTTTCTATTTGTAAAGAAGAAAGACGATTCAATGCGGCTTTGCATTGATTACCTCCCGCTAAATAAGTTGACAATTAAGAACCGTTATCCACTTCCAAGAATTGATGATCTGTTTGATCAGTTACAAGGAGCAAGGTTCTTCTCGAAGATCGACTTGAGGTCAGGCTACCATTAGTTGAAAGTTAAGTCTGAAGACATTCAGGAGACAGCGTTCAAAACCCGATATGGGCACTACGAGTTCTTGGTCATGCCATTTGGATTGACAAACACACCCGCATCATTTATGGACTTGATGAACCGGATATTCAAATCACATTTGGAGAAGTCTGTAGTGGTTTTGTTAGATGACATCCTCATCTATTCAAAGGCGCGAGAAGAACATGAGCAACATCTGCGAGTGGCTCTACAAACCCTCAGAGACCATCAGTTATATGTAAAACTTAGTAAGTGTGAGTTTTGGCTTGAGCAGGTCAGTTTCCTAGGCCATGTTATCTCTGAGACCGGTATTACAGTCGACCCAACAAAGATTGAGTCAGTGATGAATTGGGAACAGCCAAAGACGGTTACAGAGGTTCGCAGTTTTCTCGATTTGGCAGGCCACTACAGAAGGTTTATGGAGGGCTTCTCCAAGATATCAGGTTCTCTTACACAACTTACGAAGAAGAATACCAAATTTGATTGGACAGAGTAGTGTGAGCAAAGTGTTTAGGAACTCAAGAAATGATTGACTACTGCGCCGGTACTTGCTATACCATTAGGCAGGGGAGGCTTTGCAGTATACAGTGACGCATCATATGGGGGTTTAGGCTGTGTGCTTAACCAGAATAAGAGAGTCATTGCTTATGGGTCTAGACAGCTAAAAGACCATGAGAAGAATTATCCGACGCATGATCTTGAGTTGGCAACAGTGATTTTTGCTCTAAAGATATGGAGGCATTACCTTTATGGGGAGACCTTCGATATATTCACCGATCATAAGAGCCTCAAGTATCTCTTCTCAGAGAAGGAGTTGAATATGAGACAGCGTCGATGGATGGAGTTCTTGAAAGATTATGATTGTACCATCCAGTACCACCTCGGGAAAGCAAATGTAGTGGCAGATGAGTTTAGTCGGAAGTTCTCTGCTCAGTTATCACATCTCACCGCAAGGGTGTGACGATGGCATCTATTGGAAGATATGGCTCTAAGTAACATGAGATTTGACGTAAAAGGTTCAGGTGCGTTAATGGCTATGCTTGTGATTCGTTCCACTCTCTATGAGAACATTCACGGACTTCAGATGACGGATGATGAACTTATGGCTATCAGACAGGATGTGATTGGGGGAAGCAAAATAGATTTTTCTATAAAAAATGATGGCACTTTATTGTTTAGAAACCGGGTATGCGTACCAACTAGTACTGAGCTTCGGAACACTATTTTGGAAAAGGCTCATAAGTCTATATACGCTATTCACCCTGGCAGTACCAAAATGTATCAGGACTTAAAGAAAAGCTTCTGGTGGAGAGGTTTAAAGAAAGATGTCACTATGTATGTCTCGAGATGTCTTATGTGTCAGCAAGTAAAGGTGGATCACCGAAATCCGGCAGGACTGTTGCAACCACTACCGTTACCTGAGTGAAAATGGGAGGCCATTTCTATGGACTTTATTTTGGGATTGCCAAGAACATTAAGAAAACACAATGCCATCTGGGTCATTGTGGATCGATTGACTAAGTCTGCACACTTCCTACCTTATAATACGTCGTATACCGCCAACAAGCTCGCAGAATTATACATCAAGGAGATAGTTAGGCTGCATGGTATACCGGTCAGTATCGTATCTGATAAAGTCCCGATGTACACATCTCAATTTTGGCAATGGTTTCAAGAAGGAATGGGCTCCAGGCTCGATTACATTATGACATTCCATCCTCAAACATATGAGCAGACTAAGAGGGTGGATCAGGTTATAGAAGATATGTTACGTGCTTGCATGCTGGATTTTCAGTGGTCATGGGACCAACATTTACCGCTGATCGAGTTCGCCTACAATAATAGTTACCAGGCTAGCATCGGCATGGCACCCTATGAAGCTTTGTATGGACGACGGTGCAGGTCTTCGCTTAATTGGGAAGAAGTGGGTGAGAAACTCATTTTAGGTCCTGAGATCGTGGAGAATACAACCGAGACAGTTCGGTTAATCCATGAGAGACTATGCATTGCTCAAAGTCGTCAGAAGAGCTACGCTGATCTTAAAAGGAACCATGTTGAGTTTAAGGTGGGAGACAACGTATTTGTCAAAATCTCTCCTACAAAAGGCGTGATGCGTTTTAGGAAGCGTGGGAAGCTGAGTCTGCGCTATGTTGGACCTTTTGAGGTATTAGGCCGAGTCGGCGAGGTTGCCTATCGAGTAGCCTTGCCACTGCAGCTATCAGGCATGCACAATGTGTTTCATGTGTCCATGTTGCGAAAGTACATGAAGGATCCGACTCACATATTGGACTACCAACCCATTGAGCTCCAAGAAGACCTATCCTTGGTTGAGGAACCGATACAAATCTTGGATCGTAAAGAACAGATCTTAAGGACAAAGAGCATTCCCTTAGTACTCGTTAAGTGACGGAACCATTCTTCAGAGGAAGCCACATGGGAGCGTGAAGCGGAGATTCGCGAGCAATTTCCACAACTTTTCGAGTGAAGGTATATTATAAACTATCGTTATGTAAGAAAACCCTACGTACCTTTAAATTCTTGAAATTGTTTCTTTAAAAAAAAAAAAAAAAAGAGAATTTCTTCAAAATTTTCAATGTTAAATTGGTTAATAATATCGATGCTTTACATATATATCTATAACGATCACACAATAAAATCTTAAATATCATATTTATTCATTCTCGGTTAGAACCGTGTATCAGTTGGAAACCGTGTCATCAGCTAGAACATGTTACCAGGCATGTGATCATGCTTCTGAATAAGTATTCAATTCTGACATCTGAAAATTTTGCTCAAATAATTACCAAAAGGGTGAGGTAGGTGTGTGTGCTAGGTTTGAGTCATGGTGAAGTATGTTTCCAGGCACGTGACACTTGGGAAGGTATGCATCCATGTACGGATGTAATCCTCTATGGCAGTATGGGATGCCACATGCAGTACATCCAGGTTACTACGGATCCCGACCCTTGGAAGCATGCTTAGTGAAGCCTACCGCATCGCGATCAAAGTTCTTTTAGACTTTAGACTGTTTTGATTTTGCTTTATACTGGTGTTAGGATAAGGACTTACCGTAGTTTAGTTTAGCTATCCGTACATTTTCGAGGACGAAAATTCCTAAGGAGGGTAGAATGTAAAGACCTGTATTTTGAACCCGAGTTAGACTGACCCCGTGTGTGTATTCAGCTCGACGACCGACGTCGCCATTTGTTTTGGATTTTTATCTAGATGTGATTGTGCAGACAGATTCTGATTTAGAGCCCATTTGGACCCTCGTGCGAAAGTTGTGCACCGACCTTGGTGTGGCCGCTCAACACCGGGCTTGAGTTTTAAAATTAGAAGTGTATAACACACAAGAGGTGTGTGTGTGCTTAACTTTGTGAGCAAATTGCATTCCCGTATTATATTAGGTTTTGTTAAGAGAGGAAGAGATGTGAGTGCCGTGAAGAACTGTAGCCGTTTGATAGTTACCCAACCGTGCGAAACTCTGTCTTCTCTCCTCTTCAATCATCGTCGGAGATCGGTTTAGAAAACCTCCTCTTCTAGAACCCTCTTTGTTGAAAACCCTTAAACCTTAGAAAGAACTTGAATCAACCTTGGATTCGTAGTTGGCTATTGGGAGAGGTTGAGATCATGAGGACGTGTTGGAGTTGTCTCTGTGAACTCGTGGGATCGATCGCGACACGAATCGTCGAGGAAACCCGCCGATTTCGCTCCGAAGCCCCGTTCACGTGACTTGTTTCTAATAAAGGAATCTTTAGATTAAAGGTACATCTTGATTAAATTTATTGATTAAAATCATTGGATTGGCCATGGGTTTTTGTTTTGTGATGTATGGGTTTCGATTCGGGTGAAAATGAGCGAAATCGCGTCGCTATAGCTCGCTCGAGCGAGCTATTATCATCGCTCGAGTGAGGATACACCAAAAGTTTGACTTTAAGAGTCTTATACTCGAAAAGGTGTTCTCTGCCCTCGCTCGAGCGAACTTAAGTCATCGCTCGAGCGAGAAATTTCTGAAGGATCTCGCTCGAGCGAGCTATTATCATCGCTCGAGCGAGGTATCGCTGAACTCTGATACTATCTT
Source organism: Chloranthus sessilifolius (assembly GCA_021018995.1). Lineage (NCBI taxonomy): Eukaryota > Viridiplantae > Streptophyta > Magnoliopsida > Chloranthales > Chloranthaceae > Chloranthus > Chloranthus sessilifolius. The sequence continues at coordinate 145,251,235 of CM037584.1, read as the reverse complement.
AGTATTTTTGTCATAACGTTTTATCCCGAACTCCGATTGAGATGATTTTTTTGGTGTTGGAAAGTTAACCGAAAACTCTACAACTTTCCTGTTTTGACTAACTTGTGAATCAATCGTCTTGATGGTCAAACATGTATGAGAAGGTTACATCAAATTTTAGGATTGGCGCAACTTACCTGTTTTGACTTGTTGTTGAGGAAACACTTAAATAGGTCTATATTATTAGTGATTAGAGTTAATCTTAATGCATGAACGTATATTGTGATGTAGATTGAGGGTGAGAGGCCATCAATAGGACTTTGCTTGACTTCGCTAACTCCAAGTTTTGGTAGGAGAATCTCATCTTTACAGTATTTTATTTTAATTCGCATGGATATTTTGAATTAAAATCTTTGAACTTGCATATGCCATTGAAATCACATCTGTAAACTGAAATTGAAACGAACGACTAAAAATCTAAATCAACCTGAATCCTGAAACCTGAATCTGCTTAAGCTCTGAAAATCTGAAATCAAGAACCTGAACTATGTATAAGAGACTAGCATCTAATTTATATTAGTATCTGCATTTGTTTTATGATTGACCTGAACGACCCCTCAAAAATTCCTGAACAACTTCTTGGCACAAGTTTCCCTCATTACGTAGGGGCTTGTTACATCCTGAAAAAGGGTTCATGAACGACGATGGTAGGTAGGGGTTCCTATCGGCTATATTCCTGCTCTCGAGATATTGTTTACTCAGGAGGTATTTTAAGTTGAGGATTAAGTCATGAATTACTGAACTTTGCATATAGAAGTTAGAGAAACTAAGACACTGAAACACTGCATCGGTTCTTGAAACTGTTTTCACACATTTAGAAATAAATCTTACATATGATTTCTGCACCTAAATTCAGTTTATTATCTGCTTATATGTTTGACAAGCTATATTCCGGTATTTGTTTTGAAACCATGTTAGTTAAAGTAAAATGCCGTAGATGTCTTTCTTCTACTGAGCTTTGTTGATTAGCTCACTCTGACTATATGTCACAGGTCCAAGTATTGACTTGTCTGTTCAGGGCTGTGAGACTGATCCTGGCTACGTACCTGAGGAAGAGCTTGAGGTTCCTCCTGAGGAGTTTTTCCCAGTATAAAACTTACTGATTTTCTTACTTGTGGTGAGAGTTAGACTTGAATTTGTGGGCCCATTTTAGTTGGATATCATAGTTTTGTACTTGATTTTGATTTCTATTTTGAGCCATGTTTCGATGATGGTCGACCATCATCGGTGGTTCTTTACTTTTAAGTGCTTCCGTAATTATTTTAGCTATGGATAATTATTGCGCTTTACTCTGATATGTGCCCTGTTTATCCGGCTTATCGTTTATTTGATAGGTTGGCGAACTGGCCTTTCCTATACCTGAGGGATTGGAAAAGTCAGGTTGTCACATTCATACCTGGCATTAAAGCAAGAATTAAGAACCAGAGATTGAAGGAAGAGGGGGAAAGAGGCAATGACACTCGAAAATATAGGGTAAGGTTAATATACAAAAGCACCAAAAAGTGTGTGCACATAATAGAAACCAATATGATTTTAAGGTTAGTATAAGGTAGAATACTCACACAAGTAGCGAAGAAACTAAAAATTTAAAATAAATAACCAGCATTTAAAAATTCAACTTTTGTTATTAAGTGAAATGGAAGTATATTAAACAAAAAGAAGATATAAAGAAAGTCCAAGGTGGGCAAATTAGAAACTATAAAAGTCGCATATGATGTCAGATCGCCAATTAATTGCAACATACTCCAATATTTGTAGGAACGTATCAGCCCGATAGTTAGCTTCCCAATGTATGCAAGAGATTATTCCTCCACAGCAAATCAGAAATAGAAAGATGATGTGCTCTTCCTCATGACATTTATATAAAAATGCCAAGACAACAAAAAGTCCGTTTCAATATCTACTATATGTACAAAACATGTCTCAAATCCTTTTCATTGTAACTTGTAACGTCAAACTTGAAAAAAGAAAGTATGCTCCTTGCTTCAGTGGAGACTGAAGAGATGTGTAAGAATAACCACTGCAATTCACAACTATGACTAACTGAACTTTCACTCACCATCCCTCACCAAACTAGTGGTCATGTAGCATAGAATGGTTGGCAAGGAAGTGTAATCCAAACTTCCAAGCATATAACCACATACGCACCATGTTAAAATGGTGTGAGCTTTTCCTGAAAAAAAGCATGTTTTCTTTGCGGAATCCCATGAAAATAATTACCAGTCACACTTAAGTCATAATGCCCTTGAAATGTAATCATTTCCAAGCATGCCCCTCCACTCTTAATTGCCAAATATATCCTATTTCCTTGGCAGCCTTTCGATAAAATAAGTCCAAAATAATAGAAGCACATAATATATCCATGTTCCATTTTTAAGATACTAAATTTAGAATATGAAAGATCTATTAAACATGAAAGTAAAAAGATTTTGAGTCACATTTCAAACATGAAATAAAAACTTAACTTGGTAATACTTAGATTTTTACAAATATATTTTGCCACTTTTTTACTATTTTGCCATTTTGTCTTTTAGTAACTGTTATTGTAAATAACATTGTACCTGCTGATGAGGTTGCAATCCAGCAGCTTTTGTCAGTGCTATTTGTGGCCCGGCAATAAAAGAAGGCAGGTTAGAACCATGCAGCTCCTCTTTCTCCTACAATTTCATAAAAGCCTAGAAAATCTCAGACGAAATTTATGCAAGAATTGGAGGCGATTTCATAATAGTGTTCAAATAGATAGAATTACCTCCGACTCAATACAAGAAAAGTCAATATTGGATCAGGGAATAAAGCCATGCATACCTTTTCAGCGGCCAATTTTTCAGCCCTAAAGTAGGAGATGAACAAGATATTCTAAAAGAAAGATTGATGGCTAGTTCATTTCATGTATTGCTTCTTTTTTTAGAAGTCTGAAAAAAGAAACACAAGTGAAGAGTTCTGATTTTTTTCTTCTCAATTTTCTCCAAATACAAAAAAAAAAAAAAAAAAAAAAAATCCTCTGAAAAGCTATGGCATGTTAAAAGCCGACTATTCGCAGATGTTCTTAAATCATCTCATTTGATCGCAGTTCTTTATTTGATCTTTATTGTTCCTCCTTTGCCTTTTGGGGCTTGGGCTGCAACAAGAAAAGTGAGAACTTCAATTTTTACTTTATTTTATATATATATATATATATATATAATAATAATAATAATAAAGTATGCTCTAACACATCACTTTCTATATGAAAACAATGAAACAATATTCAAAAGCAAGAACAATATTGATTGCGCAATCGGGTTGGATCGGGCATGATTTGAGTAGGCTAGATGGAAATATAAATATATTTATGAAAATAAAATCACTCATTAAAATAGAATCAAATTTACCCCTAAACAAGATCAAATAAAATCTACAAGTCCCTTGGGCCAAGTAATAATATCACCAATCGTAACATCGCCAAATATTCCTTCGCTCGCATATAATTCTGTATTGACCTCGAAAATATTATCAATTATGATGTTGTATGAATCTCTTGACGTTGTTGCCTCTCTATGCATTCACCCTAGTCCAATGGCTTTATTCTTTAAGTTTTTCAAAAGACAACGTATGGATGGTTGGTTCACAAGTATCTCGGGTTGAACCGATGACGATCTAGTTCCCTAAAAAAATTATAGTCTTTAAACTATATAGTTTAAGAGAGACTAAAACAACAATGCAAAAGTACTTTCAATAAGATATGACAATGACAACTCCAATGATTATTATTTCATAACATTGAATTTATACCTGATAAGAATCGAATTGGTCAACCGATGTCGATATAGATGTCCCTTTAGAAGGAGCTAGAGGTGATATTAAATTCACTTTTTCCTCTAAGATCTTGAGTGCTCTACGCTGCTCATCAAGCTTATATCTAAGCATATCAACCTGTGATTGAATGCTCTCACGTGCTATCTTTTCTTGGTGAGCAATCTCCCTAGCCTGAGCGGACGCTTGAATGGAGGTCTTAGATACACCCGTGCCCATACCCCATATGTTGCCCCTTCCATCACGCCCACAAGCCGTAGCAACATGGTCATTATCTAAATCTTTTTCTCCGAGGAATGGATCAGATAAGGCAAGCCTCCTAATTTCATCCTGAATAAAATAAATAATGATTAAATAGAGTCATACTAAAGATCAATATTAATTATTTATCAATGACAAATGAATAATTAAAATTATCTTACTATTTGTGTGCCCAAGGACGTCCCATCCTTCTTAGTATGAGAGGCTCAAAATATTTGTGTCCTCGTCACTATACCAGTCGAACTCTGCTTTTTCTATACAATAAGGTCATAAGAAATTGTGAATATTCTAACAAATTTATTTAAAAAACTTACGTGGTAGATTTTACCATCTCTTCTGCCATCTTAGCTGATCCTCGTCTACCAGTGGTGTGTGGGTTCATCATCATTTTCCTACAAGTCTTCCCCTTTTCTCTGCGTGCTTTATCTTCCTCTGTCGAGCACATTTTAATAAATGCTTTCCAATCATCTCCCTTCACATTCTTTGGTCAATATTTCATCCGCTCTGCGTCCGTTTCATATTTATCATAAATGGTGCGAAGGTCATGTTTCCATTGCTTCCAAGCTAAATTCGCTTTCATTAAGACCATATTTTTTTGACTAATTGGAACATTATATTTATCCTATAATGAAAATAAAATGATATCAAAATTATTTGTAGAATAACTAAATGAAAATGGCATGAACAACATGCACTCACTGAGACAAAGCGCCATATTTTCTCCTTTATAGAAACAGGTATAATTTTTTAAGACTCATATGCAGGTGGACAATGAGTCCTCGTCATCCGACCAACAAATGTAGCAAATTGAGTTGAAGCATCTCCAATAGGCTGCCCATGTTCATTCATCTGAATTTTCAAACGCGTACCTGGATAAATAAAATATTGTTAATAATTTGTAAATAACATTTACCAAACAATAAAAAATAATAGACTAACCACTCTCTTGAGTTCCAACTGATTCATATCCACTTGGTTTTGATCTAGACTGTGCCATTATCTTTTGCTAAAAACATTGGCAAACTCTAGTTGTTGATCAAACTATTATTTAAGGATATAAAATGCATTAATAAGATAATTAAAAATTGTAGCTAACTTATAACAATATTAAAATGGGGAAATCAACAACAAGATATGTAAGTAATTCTTTTGTTATAATTATTAGATAAAAGAAATAAGGTTCAAGTGAACAATATGAAAGAACTAGATTAATCTTCGCCCTCGTCCTCATCCACAGCATCAGTTGCTAATGCCAATGCTAAAGCAACTGCTTTTGGTCTTCCTTCAAGTGCTAAGGGATCTTCATAGGCATCCACATCCCGAGTCAATCTCTTTGGAGGATCCAATACGACATACCAATCATCCCTAGTTTGATCTTTACACTAGAAGACTTGAGTGGCTTGAGAGGCAAGAATAAACGGCTCATTATCTTTATGTGAAATCCTCATAAATCTCTTAAGATTAACAAACACTAACCCAATTTTTGGGTCAACCACACAACCATTTTTTTTTATCTTTTATATGAGCTCAGTCGCAGTAGAAGCCTGTTTTTTTAAAGTAACCATAATCCAATTCAAGTATTTGTTTGAGAATACCATAATAAGTAACTTCTTCTTCCACATGATTCTTATCTTTCGCACTTGACCTGAAGCTAGTTAAAGCCTTCATGGATACTCCACTATTTTGTGTACTTTTATTCATTTCTGATTGTGCGGTACAAAACTGATAACCATTGATCATGTAAGCATTATATGATATGGCATTGAAGTCTGAACCATCAAAAAGGCTCTTCATAAGAGAATTTTCTTCATTTTCTAATTCTTTTCTTAACCAAGGAATGTAGTCGTCCCTCTGATGCTTATTGGTTGACTTGTGATCTTGAAGATAAGCCTGCACTTCCTGTAAATATTAACTCTTAATTATATTATATCATTTTAAAAATAAAATATATAATTTAAAAATATAAAATAAATTACTTACTTCTCCCAGTCAATATTTTCTGGATAATGCTTTAGAACTCATCTACTTATTTGCTCATACTGCACATGTTGAAGAAGATAAGTTTTTCCACTTCCATCGATAGGGTACCCAAAAGCAACATCGTGTTCCATGAACGCATTTTCTCCTTTCTTATGGCTTCCTCTGCTAGAATTTGACATATATTTCATGCAATACCTCATACATTCTTCCATGAGATATTGCTCCATAATACACCCCTCTGGATATGTCTGATTTTTCATATAATGCTTATATGTCTTCATCATCCTGCACATTTTTTTCAATTAGATATCAATGTTAACGTTATTAACTAAAAGAAGTTATTAATTTTACTGCGATAATTTACCTCTCGAAAGGATACATCCATCGATTTCGGACAGGTGCGCACACAAGCGCTTCCTCTACTAAGTAAACAACAAGGTGTATCATAGAAACAAAAAATGATGGTGGGAAGTACTTTTCAAATACACATAGTGTTTCGACTATATGCCTTCTCATGTTCAAAAGGTCAACACGGGAGATAACTTTGGAACATAGGATATTAAAAAATATTGACAATTGTCGAATAGCAGCTCTCAATGGTTTCTCTTTCTTGAATGCATGCATCAGCAAGACTAGCAGTAACTGTTGCATGAGGATATGATAATCATGTGATTTCAAGCCTTTGAATTGAAATTCCTTCAAGCATACCTTGTCCTTCCAATTTCCACTGTATCCAATAGGAACCTTCAAATTGTGCAATGTTTTATAAATTATTTCTTTTTCTGCTCGTGACAAGCAAAATGGAGCTTTAGGACAATACAACTTACCATTTTCTTTCACGGGCCACAAATTTTTCTTTATATTCATATCTTTGAGATCATAATGTGCTTTAACACCATCTTTGGTTTTACCCTTTGTGTCCATAATTATAGCAATTAGGTTCTCTGTGACATTTTTTTCCACATGCATTACATCAAAATTAAAACGAATAAGAATATCCTACAAACATAAAGGACATGTGTTAATATTTGAGTAAAGTGAAGTACAAATTTTATATTAGAAAAATAAAATATATTAATTATCCACCTTTCAATATGGTAAATCATATAGGATTGATCTCTTTGATCATGCACTGCTCTTTCCATGCTCAGTCTTGGATCTCTTCCTCTTCTTGCTTACTATCTTTCCAAATTCTGTTTTGATGCATCTCATTTTGCATAGTACTTCAGAACCACTCAACCGGCGGGGATGCTTTCTATGTTCTTCCTTCCCATTAAACTGTGACTTTTGAGTTCTGAAAGGATGACTCATATCAGTAAGAAATTTTCTGTAGCCCATGTACGCATATTTCTTTCCATGTGATAACCATGTCGAATCAACCTCTTCACTACAAACAGGACAACCATACTTTCTCGCTGTCCTACATCCCGAAAGATGGCCATATGTTGGAAAATCATGTATAGCCTATAATAGAATTGCTTTCATGTTGAACATAAATTTTTTATAAGAGTCATATGTTGTAGTACCAACGGACCATAATTCATTTAACTCTGCAATCAGTGGCTGTAAGTAGACATCAATGTCGTGCCCTGGACCTTTTGGGCCTGGAATTAATAGAGTTAACATTGTAAACTCTTTTTGCATACACATAGATGGAGGAAGATTAAATGGAACAATCATAACAGGCCAGCAACTATAAGAATTATTCATGTTTCCGAAAGGATTAAATTCGTCTGTTGCAAGTCCTAAACAAACATTACGTGTCTCAAGAGAAAAGTCACTCCAACGAGCATTGATTGATTTCCAACTTGAAGAATCCACTGGATGACCCATGTAACTTTCATTTTTAATTGCATCTGCATGCCATGTGATCGTCTCTGCAATCCATGGTACACTGTATAATCTTTGAAGTCTTTGGGTTAGTGGAAAGTATCTTAACTTCTTCCACGGTAATTGTTTAAAATTTGGCTTTGAAGCTTTCACGGGTCTCCATCTGCTCTCACCACATGTAGGACACTCATTTTTATCTGCATAATCTCTCCAATATAATATACAATTATTGCAATAAGCATGAATAATCTCATGTTTCATGCGCAAAATTTCTTTTAGCATTTTTAACAACTCCATGAAACTTTTATTAGACCACTGATGTCTAGCCTTCATACTCAACAACTCAACTGTAGTTGACAATTTCGTATGCTCACCCTTACATGACGGATATAGTGATTCTGATACATGTTTCTTCAAGATACTGTACTCCATATCCTCAGGTAAATCATGTGGATCCTGATCATCACCTTCATCCTGATCATCATCTTCATCCTCAGGTAAGTCTTCAAGATGAACATGTCCAAATGTGTTGTTCAACATTTCTTCCATTCTTGGAAACATATCATTATTTTGGTTACTAGTTGAACTACTAGAAACCCCAACATTGACACGATTTGTAGAAGACGACTCCCCATGATACGTCCATGTCATGTACGAACTATCCATGCCATCACAAATTAAATGCTCCATAATGGTTTCAAGGTTATGCTTTTGAAATTTTTGACATTTAACACACGAACAACAACACCAATTAACATCCTCTACATTTTGTTTTGCAAACAAAATAAATGATGCAACGCCATCGAGATATTCAGAAGACAGACGTTCTACTATAGTCATCCATTTTTTGTTTGGGATTGCTGGAGGCATCTTCTACAAAAAAAAATAACAATAAAAAACTCAAGTAGGAGAATTGAGGGAAAAGACAAGTATCAACAATATTAGCCATTAAAAACTAAAACTGACAATTTGTTCGTCCATGCTTGAAATGCAAGAAATCTTGTTTCGATGAAATTTAAAATCATTGCTATATACCCTTCTAGCTATGTTTATCTAAATTTAATGCATCCCAGTGATAACTAAAATCTGGTAACGTATAGGTAAATCACACCCCCAGGTCTCCTTCCATAGACCATTTTCAAATCTAACTAGTAGGAACCAACAAATACCAATCTCTTTTTTGTTGATTTTGCAGCACAGCTAGGTAAAAATGCAGAACTGAACTAATATAAAAAATTAGCCTACTGCAAAGGATATCTTTAATCAACTTTATTTATAATTTAAAGATTAGGGACTTCAAAATCCAACCAATCATTATCTAAAATCTCCTATCCAAGCTCTCTAGCATACAAATGCAGGATACTTATAATCAATTTCATATACAATTTAATGATTAGGGATTTGCAGACAACCACTATCCGTTACGCCTTACTACTCTGTTCCTTTTTTCTTCAATCATCCATAGATCAGCCATTTGGTTTAAATAAATTGTTATGTTTACGAGAGGGGACAATGGTCAGGTCCAACTGGTTGAACCTGATTTCGTATTCAACCAGTTTTATAGCCATTGAATAAAAGAGAATCTTGCCTGCATATCATCCTGGCTGCAACAATGGAAATCGTGCAAATCAAGATTCTTTGATATCCGATGGCTGCAACAATGGTTGAACATGAAATCAGGTTCAACCAGTTGGACCTGACCATTGCCCTTAGGAGAGAATGACCTACACCTACCTAATGGAACCATCTTATGGAATACCTAAATTAAAAATAAAGATAAAAAATACAACAAAATAAATAAATAATTAAATAAAATAGTTATCTAAATATAAAAATTTCAGCACACTTTCCAGCTTTATAGTTTATAGTTTTACTCTTGAAAACAAATTTCAGCATGCTAACAATTTTCTTCAATTTTAGTTATAGAATTGGTAGCCTTCACCTATACCGGGACTAGCTTTTTCACACAATCTTATTTTTAAGGCTTCCTCTTAATCTGCTTAATCATATTACAATTGTGGCAATGTATGACAAATCGCCTTAAAAACCTTGCACCAATTGACTCCATAATACAAAAGAAATAACCAAATCCATAGCCATCTCATAATTTTTTTCTAATCAGTAATTGCCATCTCACAATTTCAGACTCAACCAATTTCTATCATTCCTTGTAATTTTCATCGACAAAGGTCAATAAAAAGTACACTTTTTTTTCAATATAATATATATATATATAGAGAGAGAGAGAGAGAGCAATCTTGAATCTTTTAATCCCTTAAATCATTAAATGACCAAGCACCCCAAGAAACATTTAAACAGCCGCTGCAAATCTGGTGCTTTTAAATCTTGTTTCCTGTTACTTTGTCCATAGCCAACACCAAGAAGTTGTTTTAAGCAATAAATATAAGAAAGAAGCAAGAACACATAGAAATGGCCCTTATTAACACAGCAAGATGTCATAAAGCATGCAACAAAATTAATGTTACTTCACCGTATTGACATCATAAACTCAAATAATAATAATAATAAACCATTTTAAGAAAGGAAGAGAAGGAAGCAAGAACACATAGAAAGAGTGAAGAAAGAGAAGAAAGAGCTTTGGGCAACAAATAATGACCCAAGAAGACATATTGGACTTTCATTAAAGGCCCAAATAAAAGGAAGATTAAGTGCCACGTAAACACTTAATTTGATCACCTGACCACCTAATATAATTGAGTGGTCAAGTAACCACCTAAGCGGCTCATTTTCTAATTAACCATCACATAAGACCATTATTTTCTATTATTATTTATGAAGGAAAATTTTGATAGGAGATATTTTAAGTGTTTTATTTACTAAGAAAATAGAAGCTTTCTTATAATAGGGGTCTATGTTTAGAGAGTTCTATTATTTAAGAAACATTGAATGTGGACCGTAGTATGGCCTTTGGGACTTTGATTTGATGGATTTGAAAAAATTCTTGGAGAATTGTGGGTTTAGTTATAACCCTTGTTTGTAAAAGTTTGATTGCCATGTTGATTATGGTTGATGGAACACAAACGTGAAGTTCGAAATAATGTCCAATACAATATTCGAAAACAGCCCTCTTGACTTTCTTCTCTTCATAGGTTCTTTTCTAAACCCTCTCTGTCTTCTCTATCCATTGAGGAGAACTCCGACGGTCCGACCTATCCATTTTTGGTCATATCAATCACCCATGTAGCGACTTTCTAAAACTCTACAATTTTTTCCCTCATAAAATTAGGATCTCAATATGTTTTCTCACATATAAACTCCTTATGCAGTTTATCCCCCTTCATGCCTTGCTATGGCACCATTGAACTTGGTGTCCTTTGTATTATTTTTTTTCACCTTCCTTTAACCATCACACTCCAACTTCCTGCAGCCTACAGATTTATTCATTTGCTTGAATTGCTCTTTTAGTGGAACTGTTTAATTCTTCCTTGAGGTTCTTGAGTTTAATATTAAATTGATATTTTGCACTCACATTTACTACCCAAAACGAGTATCACTTTACCACCTTATTATGGAAATCTTTTATTTTAAACCACATGTTTTCATAACGGAAGGCATGGGATCCCAAATTCCAATCGAGGAGGGTAACAGGGTTGGAAAATTAAAAGATATGATAAGAGTAATCATGTAAAAAAGATAATCAAGGAATGGCCCTCAAAATCAACCATCAAAATTCAGTGAAACATCACAAGTTAGCAGTGATTCTATCTCCTCTCATCTCATTTCACAACATTTGTAGTAGCTATTATTCAAAACAAATGCAGGAAATATAAGGAGCAAGAAATGTAGCCATTAGCAAGGAGAAACAGGTTTCCTGGTGGATATGGCTAAAACACTAACTAGCAATGGCCTTCTAATTATTACCTAGCTGTATGATCCATTTATTTACTAAAGTCAATATCTGTGCAGACAGGATTAACTTAGCCATTGAGAAGCACCATAATTGAGCCTTGCAAAAAATGAAGATTGGAAACAACATATAGATATATAAAGTTGAAATTGATTAATCGTTCTATCGTTACTTCATAAAAATATCATCAATTATCAAATACTGTAAAAAAAATGTTAATAAAATACCGTTAAGTATTTTTTTTAATTATAAAAGAAGAAAGAAAAGTAGATGGCTACTCCATGTTCAGCCTGTCGTTTGTAAGGAATGTAGATGCCAAGTCACCTATGATTATACTGAAAATGGTATGTCTAAGAAAATACCACTTTTCCAATGAGTATACTGAAAATGCCGTCTTCGTTTTAGAAAATACTGAAAATTCCCCTTGTTGCTGATGGTGTGGCTAAATGTTAGCCACAAACTGAGACTGCACATGGATTACCCATGTGCAAACCAAACATGAGTTCTGTCCTTATTATTTAAAATTTGTTGTTAGACATAAAAAAGGATATAAAGATTCTATGATTATAAAAATTGTAGGGTACATGAAATATGCTAGATTTGGATGAAAATGAGTGACAACAGCTGATCCATCTGATGCACTAGATAGAAGATGCCTCCCCTCTGTCAAATCAACCTGACCTTGTTGTCAAATTATAAGACCAATTACATATCTTGAACAGATAAATTATGTCAAAATAACTTATAGTCAAGCAAGCATATCTATGATATTATGAATAATGACAAGCATATAGACCAAGTACACTTGCAGCATACATATGTTACAGAAGTGTAGATACAAGGAATCAAGTATGACACAGGTACCAATACTTAGACATGCTCTATTAAGATGAGGACCCAAGTATGGCTAGTCCTGTTATTTTTTTCCCCTCAGGTAACTTTCAAAATAAGCTTAGATTTAAACATGAAATATTTTAGCATCAAACACAAACTTAAAACTGGAAAAAGATAAAAAACATAAGTACAATGAGGTACAAATGTAGCACTAGACACATGTATGACACCTATTTTGGAGTGTTTGGATAACGAAGTATCAAATAGATAGAAGCAGGCTGTCCAAAGTTGACAAATTCAACCTGCAGTAACACAGTAGTTAAACAAAAAAAGTCACATGTCATCTCAATTTTAAGATTACTCGACTTGTGTTATGTTTGCCATCTTATCCAATTAATGCTTTAGCATTTTTCCCAGGTAGCTTTTGGGCTAAGGCTGCTTTTGACATTTTATTTATTAATAGTTTTGTCATAGAATGAACCAACCTGGTTCGTAACTACAAAAGGCAATATTTCTCCAGATGTACTTGTATCCCAATATACCTTGCAGCTCGCACTATTTGTTGACCATAATATTTAACAAGCACCCAGCTTTACTTGGCAGAGATAAACTTTATTGTCAGTCTAATCAATTCATGTTACTATTATAGAGAAGATTCATTATATTTCCTAATTCTTCATATATTACTCTAGTTGTTGATCATTGTACCTCCTATTATCAATCCTCAACCTCATCCTATTCGTAATCATTCTCGTGTTTTGTACCTCATTTTTCTTGAATTCGTAATATTTTTTTCTTTTTTCAAAGGCACTTAAGGGACCTAAAATGTAAAGTAAAGCAAAGAACCCTTAACGGGTACAATAATTGGAAAAGAAAACTACAATAGGCACTACTCCAACATCTTAGGAAATTCCCATACATGCATATAATCCATCATCACTCATTTGCTCTCAACTCACTGTCTCTACCTAGGGATATGAGAAAACTTTTTAGGAGGTCTAAGTTTTGCAACATGATTCTACATGCTTCTACCACCCATGTGAACGCTCTTACCCTTCAAGGGACCGTATGCTTCCACATCAATGAGACATTGACCACAGTAGATCTGGTGAGAGTTGTTACATTGACCATGTGAACATATATAGATCATGTTGGAAAGCTAAGTCTCAACTAGTTTAGTGCTAAAGATGAAGTTCCAAGATAAGAGTTGTTACTTTGTAAACTACATGTTGAAAGTTCAAAAATATATCTCATTAATCAAATATGAGAGCAGAGCATTTCTTTTTGTTGCTAGTTGGTAAAGATAGAATTCTATGCACCAGCTAGGAATTAAACCTAGATTGCTACCATAATAGGGTAGTATTAAACTTTACAGAATTCGTCTTATTTCTTAAATGCATATAGGCAATCAATTCAAATAATGAAACCAAAAAAATGGAAATAAAAAATAACATAATACATGTGTACAAAGATGTCAGCTCATAGTGACATTTAAATCATGGAGAATAGCCATAGATTGTAGCACATTGGAATTGAGTTGGGTGCCTAAGTCCAACTATGCATTAAAATTTCAGTGTCCGCCAAAACTTTTATCACCCATTTTGGAGCGGCGCTTCTGTTGGTTCCCCCTTGTGCTTCTCCTCTCTTCTAAATAAGCATTTGATCTTATGGATTCCGCATTACCTAATACCCATTTGGAGAACACCCAATCTTCCATAAGCCGGAAGCCCAGAAGAGTCGTGGTACCAATCACTGAATCAGGTTGAAGCCATTCTAATCTCATCCTTCTAAACAGACTCAAAGCCTTACCACAAATCATTGCACTGTACGACACCAAATCTCTCTTGGGCATTCCCTCGAATACTCGTCGTACTTCATTCAAACTATGACATTTCGCAAGCATATCAATGATGTGTGCCATGTGGAATGGGGGGCTTACCCCCAGACGATCAGATTTTTATTCTTGGCATACATCCTCAAAAGTGAACATGATCATGCTATAGATGATTCTTGGATCACTTTTCGAGAAGTGTGCCATGTGGAATCTAAATATGAAAATGATTTTAAATTTTTTAGAGAAATTGACTACTTTAGCTGCATTTCTAGTGCATAAGAATTGTTGAATACAGTACAACTTTGCACATCTCTTACTAAGCTTAAGATTACTCAACTAGTACAAAACAGGACAACATAATAATCCAGAAAAAACACACATATTTAAAATCCATATAATTAGACATCTTAATCTTAGGAAATTTAGCAGTTAAAATTAAAAATTAGCAGTGATTAACATATTCAAAATGAAGATTAAGGATAAGCTAAAACAAAATCAAAATGAAGAGTAGCGATGATATCAATGTACGCAGTAAAATTCTAATAATTTCATTATTTTTTTTTTTAAATTGCAGGTCACAAAAGAGATAAAGATGAGATCCTTAATTCTATTCGATTAGAATCGTCCATGAAATTCGTAGCTTTGAACTATTGAAATATGATACCGTCTTTAGAAACCCTAGTGTCTTCTAATCAGAATCCGCCGCAGCTGCCTTTCAATTAGAATCGTTCGGTCGGAAACCCTAGCATACGCCGCCTTTAAACTTTGAAATGAATTCTGTACCATGTGATCGGAGGATTTGAGACAGATCGGGAGCCGATGAATGCTAGATTTTGCACGATGAGCTGAACGATCCACCATATAACAACTTTGAAATGGATTACACTGAACAGCTGAACGAAAAGGATGGATGATTTTGAGAGAGACTCGTGCAAAATCTAGGGTTTGTAGAGATAGGGAGAGGAAGAGGAGAGAGGTTGCTTCAGAGAAAGAAAACAAGTTTCTATAGTAGACGGCAGTTGTGATAGAAATAAATTGAGAAAGTTGGAAGTAGGGTTCCCAATGGCTTTGCACGTGACTTGAGGAAATAGTTGCACGTGATAATGATTAAGGATATAAACCACTGCCTTAATATAATAAACCATTGGATTTGATAGTGGATTATTATACTACAGTGGTTCTTTTCTATATTGCAAAAGTTGTTTTTTTGACTTTTTGATGTAGTGTTTGGGCGGCTTTGGGAATTAGAATCCCAGTCTGTGTCTGGATTGATTCCACGTGTGCTCCCACACATAGAATCGATTCCGCGCAGGTAGACATGCGCGAGATCGGGGACTTTGGGTGATGTACGGGAGCGGAGTTCTGGTCTGTTTGGGACCAATTATGCGCTTTATGTCAAGCGTGCAATCAATTCTGCACATGGGTGATAGCGTGAAATTGGAGGAACTCTTGGTCCGGGTCGGGTCCGAGTTTCTGGGTGGACATTTCAACCCATACCTCGACTATATACTATGCATATAGTATATGGTCCCCATATTTAGGGTTTTAAGGTTTTTAGAGAAGGTCAGTCCTTTTCCGAAGGTCGTGACTAGGGTCAAAGGTTAACCGAATGGGTTTGTATGCTCCAAGGGGAAAAAATTGGGGTGTCTACAGCATGCATGGATTCAAATGTTGTGGTAAAAATATTTTTCCAGAAAATTCAAAATGTTTCAAACCAGAAATCAATTTCTTTTGCAAAAATTAAAAAAAATTCAAGAGAAATCCCATGCTATATAGTCTTGGTCTAGTTGACCAAATCTAGATCATTGGATGGCCTTGTATGATCATTTTGATCACATGCATGGCATCCAAATGTTTTGATTAAACTATCATTCTAAAACATTTAAAAATTTCAAATCAAAATCAAATTTTCTTTACAAAAAAATCAAGTAAAATGCTACCCTATGTAGTCTTGGACTAGTTGACCAATCTAGAACATTTGGTGACCTTGCATGATCATGTTGATCACAGACATGACATCCAAATTTTTTGGTCAAATATTATTCCAGAAAATTTAAAAAGTTTCATACAAAAATTCAATTTTTGTCACAAAAATCAAAGGAAAATTCATTAAAACTCTACACTATGTAGTTTTGGTCTAGTTTACCATATCTAGACCATTGGATGGCCTTGCACATGCATGGCATCCAAATGTTCTGGTCAAAGTATTATATAAAATTCCATAACTATAAAAATCTAAGAACAACCTAAAAAATTTGAAATCTATGGTCATAAACCTACACTACAAGACTAGAAACACCAAATAAGAGCTAACTAAGACATTACCTTGGACTTGATCTTTCTAGCTTGCTGGTTAGTCTTTGTTTCTGTGGTGCTAGGGGCTGGGATGGAGCCAAGTTTTATGTATATGAGACAAGAAGGTGTGGGGAATTGAGTGGTGGTGTTGGATGTTGATTTTAATGGATGGACATGGAGGGAAAATTCAAGGTAGGAACTGGAGCTCTAATGGTGTTTCAAGAGAAGGTTGAGGAAGAAGATGGTGGGAATGTGAGAGTCCCCTAGGAAATTCGATTTTTGCTATGGGAGTTGGGGGACAAGGACTGAAAAATGAGGACACTTGGCCTCTCTTTACTTCCCAAGACCACTCTCTCTCTCCTCTCTCTCCTCCACTTCTCCAAGCGCATGTGGGAGTGGACCCCACATGGGTTCACTTCCCACCACACACTTGGTCAAATCTGTGGCCCTAAAAAATTGTGAATTTCTAATTGTCCAACCTATCTTGTGGTGCATGTGTCAAAGTGCATCTCTCACCCTCGATTTCCCCAAAGTTATTCTATGGTGTAAGATTGGTCAAAATTGAGTCAAATAGATGAAGGGCTAGGATTTGCTAGAGATTTGTAAAAATCTAATTTCTAATTAAAAAAATTAGGGAATTAGCTTATCCTTGGGCTTAAACTATATTTATAAGAAATGTCATTAGTCAATGCAAGGCACAAACGCATAACATTAAATATTAGTGCATCTAATTCTTTCAAATTTATGGGTTTGGTTCGACCCAAACCATTGACTACTTTCATGATTATCAACGAAATCTAATCCATTAGTGATGACCTCCTCATCAACACCAAGGCTCAGAGACAATTTGGGTCAAACCCCGGATCAGGATCCATTAGAAACCAATTCGAGCTTCTCATAAGTTGTGAGATGTGGTGTGTTTTTTACTAATTTACTAGCACACCCACTCAAATAAAAAAGGGTGCCCTATGGGTGCCATGAGAAATAGACATTATCCAATCAATCTAAGGTAAGTGCTTAACAAATTTAGATGGACCTGGCCTCAGGCAGTCTCCTGGCACAGTCAGGTCTCAATCAATTAGTTGACCAATACATAAATCAAGGGACAAGTGTTACAACTCATCTGCATCATTAGGGAACTTGGACGCATCAAACACATTTAATTTCATTTTCATGTTCTCAAAGGACACTTTCATGACTCCAGTTCGACAGTTAATGCATGAATTGGCCATAGCCAAAAATGGTTGGCTAAGGATTATTGCAATTTGAATCCAGGAAGTGGAGCAATGTTCCATGTCTAGCACCACAAAATAGACCGGGAAGAAACTAGAACATCCTCTATGATACCTCATGGACGTCTTACAAAGCGATCAACGAACAATAGACGGTTGACGCTTGCCCCTAAATCCAGCAACGCCTTGTTGATGGTGTATCCACCAATGGCATACGAGATTGTTGGCACACCGGGACTTTCATCTTGAAAGAAGTGTCTAACTTCAGTAAGGAACTCACCTGCTCTGTCAAGAAGACTTTTTAAGAAACATGGGTCTTTGACACATACCTTTCAAAAAATTTACCTAAGACGGGACCTGCTTGATAGCGTCAAGGAGAGGAAGGTTGATTTTTACCTATTTGAAAGTTTTGATATTTTTTCGATCCTCACTTTGTCTTTACTAAAGGGTGAGGAAGACTCCAAGCACTGTGGAAATGATACTTTTGGATTGTATAAATTATTTTCCACTTATTTTAGATTTGGGTTTTTTGTGGGATCAGGTTTGGTGACCTTAGATTGATCCTTGCTTTTAGGAGATCTTTCATCCTCGTTCTCTCGGCTTTCAGAGATTCTTGGCTGCACTGCAATTTTATTTTTCATTCCAACCTTATTGTCGACCACCTTCCCACTTCGCAAAGTGGGTACTGCCTTTGCTTGTTCATGAGTATTTTGAAGATTCCTTCTTGGTTTTGCCCTCTCGGGTTAGCCATAGGTTGACTTGGCAACCTACCGTCCTCCCTCCGGCTTAAGAAATTAGCTATTTTCCCAATTTGAGATTTGAGCTTATCTGTTGCATGGGTGTGGCAGTGAAGTAATTGAGATTGAGATTGATCTACGGTTTGGAGGACTTTGTCTTCAAAGGCAGATCATTTAGGTGGTGGTTGATTAGCAGACTGATTGAAAGATTGATTGAAAGGATGAGTGGGTGGGCCTCCATTAAATCCTAGTGGCCTCATTTGTGCATTGGCTCGCATTGGCTGAGAATAGTATTGTTTGCCACCAAAGTTTGGGTGATTTCTCCATCCAGGATTATAAGGGTTGGAAAACAGATTATTCTCTTGATGACTGAAAGATTGTGCTGCATTAGCTTACTCTTGTACATATTTAGGGTGCAAATTAAAGGTGCAACAGGGCACTCTGTGACAGAGTGGGTTGGACTTCGACAGGTGGAGTATATCTCATGAACCCGGCCTTGATTCTGGTGTTGAGAGGATAACACCAACCGGTCCAACTTTCTAGATAGAGAATCAAATCTTTGGGTCATGTCCGATTGTTGGCTAACCTCATAAATTCCACCTCGAGATGTCGAGGTTGTACGAGATGGGGCATTGCCCTCTTGGCGATTCAAGGTAGTATGTTGAAGGGAATTTTCACTTAAGGTTTCGTTGAGAGTCCATGCTTCATCTTCATTTTTGGTTTAAAATTTCCCACTGCATGAAGTGTCAACCATGTAATGGTTGCATTCTATAAGTCCTTCGTAAAAACTTTGTACCAATTGCCACCTAGGTACCGCGTGATGAGGACATTTCCTTAGTATTTCTTTGAGACGATCCCAGCTCTCTTGAAATACTTCCCCCCGGAAGTTGAGCGAATATAGTAATGGTTCTCCTAATTTGATTAGTCTTCCCAATCGGAAAGAATTTCTTGAGGAATTGTTTCATCAACTGAGCCCATGTAGTGATGGAATCGACCGGCAAAGAATGCAACCAATACTTTGCTTTATCTTTTAAGGATAACCAGTTTGAAAGTCGTACACAACTCTTAAGAATTAATCTAAATGCTTGCATGGATCTTCATTACTTAACCCATTGAAAATTGGAATGTTTGAGATGGTGGTGGGTTTGATTTCAAAAGGTTCTGTTGGTGTATCCAGAAACCTATGCATGACGGTGATGTGTAGGCCATCGGGGTATAGTAATCCATGATGGGCCTAGGTTCTTGTCCTGCCATGTTGAGGTTAATAAAATTAACCCCAGTTCGGCGACCTCTTCTAAAGATTCTACAGGTCTTTCTATTTCAAGATTGAGATGCTCTAACTCTTGGTAGAGAGAACGTCGACCAAACACAAATAAAACAACCACCAACTTCAGACAGTATGATCAAAATTTTACTCAAGTAAAAATTTTCCGACCAACCAAAAAATGGAACAGAATAAAATATGAGGCTTTTCTGTCTCAGTCGATCCATTGACAATAATTTTTGATCGATCGAGAGTGAACGGAAAATCTAATATAAAATTTTCAAAGAACCTGTCTCGATCGATCGATTGGAAATCTTGATCAATCGTGGCTGATTACTTGTGTTCCCTTTATCACAGCGAAAATAAATATGAATTAAAAAAAAAAAAAAAAAATTTAGATAAACTGTTAAATGAAACTCCCCTAAAACACTTGTAACAGAATATTATTCTAACATTAACAAATATCCTAAATTAATAAATTTAAAAAGCAATTCCTAAATCCGTGATTAGATCAACAAATAGAATAGAGTAAAAGAAAAGAAGGTAATCTTCAAGGTTAGAGAGTGTCTGATTGTAGCCTGAAATCGCGTGGTCCTCCAAGCTTTTAAAATAAGCTTCTTTTCACCTCAAATCTTTCCCGAAACAAAAATAATATAAATCAGATTTAATCATAAAAGAAAATAAAGGAAAATAACGATAAAATCTTAACTATTTGATCCTAAAACTATAGAAAACACAAAATAATGAAAATTAAGCGTAGCCTTCCCTGGCAGCAGCGCCAAAAATTAGGTCGTTTAAAAATAAAACCTTCGCAAGCGCACGAGTTCGTAGAATTAGGGTAAGTGCTTTAGGATGCAGAAACTAGGGAAGATTAATTAATTTATCTATATTGCATTTTCTGATAACAAGAGTTTTGGGGTTTTGAAAATGAAAAACACTAAATTGATAAAAGAAATGATTTCTAAAACTTTATAGAGGAAGAACAAGTAATGAGATATCTGAATGAGAAGACTGCCTAGGATCCAGATTCAGTTAACAGATTTATGAATGACTTAATAGAGTTTAAATCAATCCTTCAAAGAGTAAATTTACAGACCGTTCCTCACTACAAGTGGGAACTAATCTCAGAAAGGATTCTTAATCTATATATTAGTATGGTCCATCTGACAAGGGTACAGATCATGTACTTATGAGTTAGAATCACTTATTGGCATAGTCCATCTGATCTATCAATATAGAAACATGATTATCAATATATAAATGCTCAGAAATAAATCACAGGTATTAGATCTGAGATAAAGGCCTAAAAGAATGATAGATTTACATACAAAAATAAATCATAATCCTAATTTCAATGGCAATAAAATCAATATGAAATCATTTTATGCATTTATATTTATACAATCAAATCTTTTTTCAATAAAACATAAATCTAAACCCTAAAACAATCATTTACTCATCTTTTAACCCCTTTGATCCTAGACAATTAAGGTTTTTAGCCTTGCATTTCTTAAAGATGTCTCTCCAATCTTTCAGATCTTTGAGTCATCTCTTGAGGTCTTGTTCTTCTCAGGTTCTTCCCTAAATGTGCCATCAGCCTTCTCTAGGGCTCAGAATTAATCTTCCAAACTCAAAAGAATCCTTTCTTCTAGCATTTTCCGAAGTTTGGATTACTAACTCACTTGATCAGAGCATTTTTGGATCATTTACACGGTTTTTTGGGTTCAATCCTAGATCGATCGACCCTGAATCTCGATTGATTGAGTTGGACCCGATAGGAAATTCCTGCACTGCACACTAAACTTTAAACAACCATAAATTTTAGGCCTGACATCTGATCGACGCACGGTTTAAGGCATTGGAAATATGACTTCAAGTACTTTCATTTATAATTAGTTTTGTTACAATCTAATGGCTGTTAAACATGCATACATATATGCTTTCCATTATAGGTCTTATCTTCTTTGATTCTTTGATGCATGTAACTTTCGTACATTGTAACTTTTCATCGTTAACTCTAAACTTTTGAATCCATTTTTAGGTTTAGCACCTTTTTACCTAGAAAACATCAAAACTAAATAAAATATAATTAAATAGCATTCATCAAACGAAAATTTATAGTATTTTAAGGGTTGATAATCACAATTTTTCTTACTCAACAATCAGCTAAAAAATTTGGGCATGATCCAATGCATATACACCGTCCAAACTATGGTAGAAGGGAAAAAAATTCAATGCACCAAGATCTGTGGGTGGTATGCAAACTTTGACCCCAATTTTGTCCCCCTTTTTTTAATAAATCACTTACCACATGGTACATGATCCCAAAACAGGTGTTGTTTTGGAATCACATGTCACATGGCAAGTAATCTAGGCTCCTAACAACTGCCCTCGATATGAGTTCAAACCCATCATCCCATTTTTTGTATATATATATATATATGGGAGCCGGTTAGGTCCTCCAATGGAGGACCATCACCATCCTCCAAGATACACATGGAGCTCCACGTGGCATCCAAAACATTGTTTGGGTGCCATGTGGAGCACAAGTGGACGATATAGATCAATATTAAAAAAAAAAAAAACTGAAAAAAACTTTTTAAATCCACAAGTGAAAGTTTGATGGGTTTCATTGATCCATATTTCACGGTTCAAAAAACACACGGTGGAGATGAGTTTTTAAATTATTATTTTTTCAAAGATGATCTAAGCAATGCACCCGAACTCCACATGGCATCGAAACAATGTGTTGGCTGCCATGTGGAGCTCCACGTGGAAGCTTGGAGGACGGTGACCGTCCTCCATGGGAGGACAGTCACCATCCTCCAACCTTCCACGTGGACCTTGGGTGCATTACTTAGATCATCTTTGAAAAAAAAAAAATTTAACTCATCTCCACCGTGTATATTTTGAACCGTGAAATGTGGACCAATGAAAATTGTCAAACTTTGACTTGTGGGTTTAAAATTTTTTTTTCAATTTTTTTTTTAATATTGATCTAAACTGTCCACCCTTGCCCCACATGGATCTTGGAGGACGGTCACCGTCCTCCATTGGAAGACGTAGCCGGCTCCCTATATATATATATTACGCCATACTTTCTTATATTTAGTATAATTAATTAGTAATTCCTAAACAATGACTAGTGTTTTCTACTGGTTGAGCAATATGCGACGGGGTCAATATTCTGAGTCCTAGCTATCACGCCCCCAGCCCCTAGCCCCTAGCCCCTTGCCTCGCATGTTCGAGCAACTCTCGTCCCTACACATTCCAACCCATGAGCCAGGTCGACGCGGCATACGCCAATTCAATTTCAATTAACTCATTCTTTTTGTTTTTGAAACAGTTTAAGATATTTGTGGAAGCATTTTACGGAAGATTTTTCATTTTCGTTAACCTAATCGGGCTATTTCGATTTTCAAAATTCAAAAAAAAATCTTGCTTATACCGAAATTATAAGCATATGAAATTTGAGTCAAAAGTTCAACTTTAAAAATTAAATATTTACAATAAGTCCAATTACGAAAGTACATCTGTAATTTCAAAAGAACTGGACTTAACAAAAATAATTAAAAAGGAAAGATCCAATAAACAAGTGAACTGGTCACATATGTATAGGTGTTGGTACCTTTATTATAGACAAAACGAGCTCAAACTATCAGCTCAATGATCGCTCATGGATCTCTCCTTGTTCTGCTCCCCTAACTTCAACTGGGTGGCTGCTAGATGGCCTTTGAAAATTTTGAGTCATGAAACGACCATAAGCGGTGAAGCTTAATAAAGTCTTAATTATTTAAAGTTATAGTTTTCAATATAGTTTAATGTAGCTAAGCTTACAGTTCATATGCAAGAGTGTTTCACAATGTGATATGTGCAGAGTGAGGTTTACAATAGGTCGCGATATCAACAGAATAATAAAGACAATTCAGAATCAATATTAAGCAGGAAGATTCTAAGTATGATGTACAAACAAAGTACACATGAAATATTTGAATTCAATTACTACTATTATGATGAGAAGGCAACATACGGTAAATTTTTCCTTTTAGCAAAAAATATGAGTATAACAAGTTTAAGAGATTTAAAAGATTTGTTAACTAAATTCCTGGCTCGTCAAGTAGTTATTTAGTGCCTTTTTCATTCAATTATTTATTGGTTTATTTATTTATTAGTTGAATGACTTATTAAGTATCTTTTAATTAATTTGGTGTGATACTAACCACCAACCATGGTCTAATATCAATATCAATTGTCAATGTTGCGCAAATAGAGGCTGACATTTTTCGCCATTTAGTCTTTTTTTTTTTTGTCATTTAGTCAATCAAGACAATGATCAATGACCCTGTTGGTCTAACGAGACCCAATCCTTAGCTGATATTTCAAACTCGTCTGAATATGAGTCACTCGTATGAGCATATTGGTAAGAAAAATGATGAGCTATACGAGGTTTAACATTCAATACAATATCATCTTTTCACTGTCAATTTTCAATATTCAATATCAATATTTGATAGTTCGATTTTAATCCGATTTCTATAATCATATTTGATATCAATATTCAATCA
The DNA here is from genome assembly GCA_021018995.1 of Chloranthus sessilifolius. Lineage (NCBI taxonomy): Eukaryota > Viridiplantae > Streptophyta > Magnoliopsida > Chloranthales > Chloranthaceae > Chloranthus > Chloranthus sessilifolius. Next base: position 145,226,704 of record CM037584.1, on the reverse strand, counting down.
TTAATGTCAATTTCGGTAATTTCATTTCCCTTTTCCAATTCAATATAATTCAATTCATCCCTTATTCGGGTTCAATTTTCAAGTAGGTTTTTATGACCTCATACTTTTTAGAATTTCAATAATCAATTCATTCGGTATCAATGTGGTGACTTTTTCTCTTTAAGTTCGCCAATCATTTTTCAATGTGTTTTTCATTGTTCAATATCATTATCAAATGTCGCATATCATTCAATTTTTTTTATCATCTATTATCTTTATCGATCGATCATCATTCATCTATATCAATCAATCAATCAATTTCTATCTATGTCAATCAATCAATCATTATCTAACTATTTCAATAAATCTTTGACCAAACTCAATCGTCGAGGATGATTGGCACAAGATCAACTCACACTACATCTAGTGCTGCTTTAGTTTAGAGTCCCTAGTGGACTTATATTTATTGTTATTCATAAGAAGGAAGCATTTACTCTTATCGTGAGTTATTTTCAAAGGCATCTGGGTGTTTATTCTCAGTTATCCTAAGGTGGATTCTCATTGTTCTAGTACTTCTAAGTAATTTTAGCTAGACTTTGCTAACACTTGAGTCAGGTTAAACTTCGATTAAGACTCTTATCAGTATGTTAGTTGGACATTTTCAACTAGCTCTAACCATTGGGAAACTAATCACAACGTTCATCGAGTATATCCCCTCCTACGATTATACTAACTTATCTTCAATTTTTTACTCAGTTACCTGATCACTTGCCCAGTTTCATTTTATTTCTTTAAAAATCGACTAAGTGTTCATATGGGTTATAATTGGTAATTATAAATTCAACTGTGGACATCGGGCCCATACATTTTCAATGGAAAGTCTTTGAATTAATCAAATTGGGCCTAGGACCCAACAGGTTACGGTTACCAAGGTGGTCCACTTACCCATCTATAATTCTTGCTAAGCATGGGGATGCTAGCAGTACAACCCATGTTAGGTTTTGGGCCGGGCCATTGAGTTTAATCTCTTCTAAGTTTGTGACTTAGAGGTCCGTTGATCATTTCTTAAGTCTCTCGGGCCTTCACTAGGTCCAAATCTAGGTATACAGGCTTTTTCAAGGTCGAAGTCTACGAGTGGGTGAGCACAATTTCTGAGGGGTGTTAATATCAATTTTTCAAAAGATGTTTGGGCTGGGTCATAAATTTGATATTTTATTTTGGACTCACAATTTATCGGGCCATGGGCTGGGCATTAGGTCCTTTAGTCCCACTTAGTTAATTTTAGCAATCGGACTTTTGGGCCTCCAAGAGATCCATTATTCGACTTAGTTGACCAAGTCAATCTTTAACAAAGTTCTACAATGCATCAACAGTGGTCATTGTGATCTTGCATTGCTTTAGATCATCATGGGTTTCTGGGCAAAGCCAAGTTTTTGACTTAATATTGATTCTCACAAATTTATCTTAAGTGTATTGGACACTCTATTGTAGAATTGCCGCCATTTTTGAGCTCTTCCAAAACTGAGTGAAAGAGTACTAATAACCTCATCTTTTTTAGGTTGTGACACTTAAAAATATGACAAGGGTTGATCAGGGCTGCCAGATTACAGAGATCTATTTTCTCTATAATGGGGTATCAGACCAGTTTCAATGGTCTCTGATATCGGGTCTATATCATAGGGACCCGATATTGAAATCGGATGGTTGATAGTTTGTTGGAAAGCTTTAATAGTTAGTTAAATTTTCTTTACATATTTATAACGTCAAAAGTCTAGGGATCATGAAAGAATTAGGTCCATCTTATTAGAGGTGGTGTACCCCTTGATACTGTTCTTTGTCCCAAATTTTTAGAATTTCTAGCCATCAATTCAGATGGAGACTTCCTATGAAATTTCACACAGTACTGGGGAACAGGTCAAATATTGACTTAGAATTTTCACGGATTTATTAGAGGAGTCCTTGCATAAGAATTCACAACCTTTCTGAGGCACAAATTTCTGGTACAAACATGGTAGATTTGCTGACATCTACTCCGAACTCCGTGTAGGTCAAACTACAAGGAATCAAGACCTAATTTTTGACTGGGTTTGGGAACTCATTTATTTAACTAATGTAATTTTTTTGGATTTTTTCTTTATCTAATTCTCATAATTTTATAGTCAGCTCAGTGAATTTCTTATTTTTGGGCGTTAAGGCCATAAATCTTGGTATTTGATGGGGTCCACCTTGTGGGCCATCATACACCACAAGTTTTTCTGATCTGATCTAGGGATATGCTAGATCACTCACAGATCATCCATGATCCATTTTGGGTCTACCCTATCGATCTAACGACACATTTTAGCCATAGCACTATCCTAGTCGCAAAATCACATTTCTAGACCTATATGGATAGTGTTCGGTCTAGCCTTTATGGGCCATCCCATCAAGTCAAATTCTAACTCATTATATTTCTTTAAAGTTATTATTCTAGAGATTATCTTTTCAAAAATCATTTTATTTTTTATCATTAGATCACCAAATCAAACAAGTTAAAACAACAATTTTTCCTATGGTCTAAGATTTATCAATTTTCAAGCACTAGTCAATCACTATTGATTGTGCAAGACCAAAACAGTGATGATGTAACAACCTAAATTTTTTTTAAATGTTGAATCGTTGACCTTTGACTAGAATGCGACCTTTTGATTGATTTGACTCGAGTCAAATCATTTAACTTGGGTAATATGGTCTCAAACCCCACTTGTTATAATTGGGGGTATGTGCCAAGCACATTAAATCCCAACTCGTACCCTATGTGGAACGTATGCATGTATGCATGTGTTGCACACAAGCCCGAGCCCAAGCTTGAACATGAACCTCAACCTGAGTTTCAACTCGAACTAAGAATGGGCCTGGGCAATAACCCAACTTATTACGTGGCGCCCAACCAAGTGTACATGTTTGGCAAGGCACATGATGCCGCCTTGATTATTCAAAATATTTAATTTGGAAAAAGAAAAATAACAAATTGTGTGAAAACCGTATATGTTTAATTGGATAATTAGTTATACAATCTCCGTATGAGCATCTGCGGTGAAAGATTTAGTGATATGTGAAGATTTGACCATTTTTGGCCTTTGATAGAAAACCCACGTGCACCGACTCACAGTGTGCATGCTTTACACCGAACCAACCTCCACCATATAAGTGAAAACTCCTCTCCCTTCTTTCATTTGCTTGAAATGTTAGAGAGAGAGAGAGAGCTTAGAGAGATAGAGAAGAGAGAAGAAAAAGAGAGGATCTCCATCCCCGTTGCCCTCCTTCTTCAAGAGTGTTGATCCCCCTCTCAACTCCTTCGTTCTTACAACAAGGAGATTTCGATCTTCGCAGGATCATGATCCAGAACGTGGGAGCTTATTCTCCCAAACGCTCTTCCATTTTAAAACCCTTGTTCTTGTGTTAGAAACCCCAAACCCCATTGATTCATCCTTAGATCCTCCCATTACACTCAAGAGAACCTTTGTTTGATTGTGCATGTTGAGAAGGTTCGACTTCGTTCCGTTTCGATCGGATTGGAAAAAGAGGATTTTGAACCGTTGGGAGTGTGGCAAGAGCACTGATCATTCCAAAATTCAATCGTTGAATGCACGAATTCCACGAGTTAGAAAGATGAGATCTCATGGTTAAATTATGGTTTAAATTGTAAGTTAATTTCCTTAAATGTTAGTTAATAAATGTGGGTTTGAAGAGAGAAAAGAAAAGAAAGAAAAAGAAAATCTGAATTCGAGTAGAACTGAAGAAATCTCGGCAGTCGCTCGCGCGACCCTGAAAGTCGCTTACGCAACCCTGAAAGTCGCTCGTGTGAGATAGGCTTCAGAATACCATGAAAATTGAGAAGTAACAGTCACTCGCATGACTGAGAGTGTGCCAAGAGAGTCGCTCGCTCGACTTTGGAAGTCGCTTGTGCGACTGTGATAGAAGGATTGACAGTGTCTCGATATTTTGCCCATAACCTTCTGCTCTGAATTCAAATTGATACGATTTTTGAGGCGTTGGAAAGAGGAAAACAAGCTCTATAATTTTATGAATTAAAAAAATTCATAAATAAAATATTTTAAAAGTTAAAATTGAGTGGGAAGTTGGGTCAAGTTCTGAGTTAGCACGATCTTACCCATTTCTGCCTCGGTTTCAAGAAAACTCATAAGTTGAAATCATTAGTAATTAAGATCGATCCTTAATACATTGTATATTTGTGATATAGATTGAGGGCGGTAAGCCATCAATAGGGCCTTGCTTTGTTTCGCTGCAACTTCGAGGTTGAGGTAGGGAAAACTCAATACCCATTTGCATTTATGACTTGAATTCATAGATATCGTGATGAAATCGAACTGCATTTGAACTATGGAACTTTCATTTAATTGCATTGAACTCTCTAAACATTGAACTTTCGTCTTCGCATTGAACTCTTTGAATTTAGAATGTCAATCTAAAGTTTGGAACTATGAACTCTTTGCTCTCCGAGCTTTGAATTTTGAACTCTGTAAGTCATTGAATTGAACCATGAACTCTTTGCTTTCCGAGTTTTGAATTTTTAACTCTATAAGTCATTGAATCTGAACTCTAAATCTGATATGAATATGAATCCGCATTTCTGAACTTCGAATATGACTTTGAAGATGAATCATAGATCTGAACCTGTTCTGAATTTTATTTCCGTTTGAACCTGAACTTTCCGATTTGAACTTGAACCTTGAATCTGATATGCATATAAATCTGAACTATGAGTGTTTGCATATGAACTTTGAATCCGAATAAGGGTCTTAGCTTTGTAACTGAACTTTGAACTATGAATAAGGATGTGAATGAGGTATGAGTCTGAATCTGAATCGGAGTTGTAAATTTGAATCTGAATGTGAACTAGAAAGTCTGATTATGAACATGAATTGAATTAAATAGGAGCTTTTAGTCTGAAGTCAAATCTAAACTTGTAAATTAAGTAAGAATGAGAAATGAATGAGAATGAGAAATTATAAATGTACTTTGAACGACAAAACACAGTGGACATAGTGGACCGGTAAGACGGTTATCCGTACATAGTGTACAGTGTATAGCATATATGGTGGACCGATACGACAGTTATCCGTACACATTGCATAACATGCCTAGTGGACTGGTATGGCAGTTCTCCGTACGCATTACATAGCATATATAAGTGAATACAATGAATGTAATGAACACAGTGAATGCAGTGAGCATAGAGAATATTGTGAGCATAGTGAATGTAGTGAGCATAAAGAATGTTGTAAGCATAGTGAATGTAGTGAATGTGTAGTGAACAATGGACATTGAATCGTTGAACAGTGAATGTTGGAATTTGAACCCTGAACATTAAATTATTGAATAGTGTAGAGTGAATAAGAAAATACAAGCTTTTATTTCTGTTATAGAATATCATATCTGTTATCGCTTTGAATTATGTCATTGAATTCATGTTTTGTTTCTGTTTTGAACTATGTCAGGGATTCTATGCATTGACATGAGAAGATGTAATTGTTGTTAATATTTCTTCTACTGAGCTTAGACTATTAGCTCACCTCGACTATACGTCACAGGTATAACTTCAAATAAGGACCCTGGACATGAGGAGAATCCGGATTTACATACCGGAGAAAGAAGCACATTATTTGCTATTGAGTTTTCAAATTTTGGTATAGTATTGGATTTGCGAAAATGGACTTGGTACGTCCAGTTTTTGTTTAGATAGATTTGTACGCCACTATTTAAGTGACGGTTGGCCATCACCGATGGTTTTATTTCAGTTGTTTTATTTTAGATGTTCTATATAGAATGAAATTATTTTTTTCAGCCATGTATTATAACAGCTTTGATTTCTATATGTGTGTCGATGTACTAAGTATTCTGTATTCGGATCGTGACGGGCGACCCGAAGGTCTGATTTTCCCAGGAACCCATGAAAAAGAAAAAAAATATGTATGGGAAAATCGGGTTGTCACATTGGTATCAGAGAAATGGCATTAGATTATGTCAGAATATAGAAGAGTTAGTCTATGTTAGGTTATGGCTATAGATCATCACAGTCACTGTTAATTAAAATTTTTATTTCATTATGACAAATTGATATGGCCCCACGCGGTAGGCCAAGATGTAGCAGGAGTGCCCTAAGTGGCAAGGGAACATCTAGTGGCAAGAGAGTTACCACGGGTGCGAATGCTCCTTTGGGAGGAGAGAGTGAAGGTGGACGAGTCACCCAAGTGTTGGAGACCATGGGCAACACAATGGCAAAACAGGTGGCATCAATGGCGTAATAAACGGAAATACATGCAACTAGTTAGCACCCTTCTAGATTCCTGACATTTAGGAAGATGCATTCCCCGAGATTTTCAAGCCAAGCTAATCCGCTTAAGGCCGAAAAGTGGTTATACAAGATGGAAAAGATCTTCAGTGTGCTTCCTTGCACTAAGGATGAGAAAGTGAGGTGGGCAGCCTTCAAGCTTGATGGAGAGGCTGATCCTTGGTGGAAGTCTGTGTCAAGAATGAGAGAACAGGAAATTCCTAATACTCCTTGGACTTGGGCTGAGTTTGTTGAAGCATTCAACGAAGAGTACTTCCCCAACACAGTGAGAGATCAGTGAGAAGTCCAATTTATAAAATTAGAGCAAGGCCAGATGTTCGTACGCGAGTACGGAGTCGAGTTGACTAGGTTGTCGAGGTTTGCACCTCAACACGTGGCCACAGAATTGATGAAGGATAAGAAGTTTCAGCATGGCCTACGACTTGACATCCAAGAGAGGATCTTACTATTTGAGCTAGGAACGTATGCAGGGGTAATGGCCAAGGCCCATATTGGCGAGCAAGACATTGGGAAGAAGCACCAAAGGAAAGAGCAGTACTAAAAAGATGGGATAAGTCAAACACGAACTTATGCTTCCGAGCAGGCAACCAAGGAACCGAGGTTCTTAATGCCAGCACCTAGTTAGCCTGCTCAGACTATCCACTCACGACCACCCATGTTTGCGTCTACGAGGTCTTGTTTTCCTCCAAACCCTACAATGATGCTCTTGCCAAGGGTGCGGCAGCCTTCACGCACCACTTCATCCACACCGGTTCTATTATGCACACTGTGTGGAGGACGACATAAGTCAGAAGAGTGTTGGTGGGCCACAAGCGCGTGCCTTAAGTGTGGACGGCTTGGACATCAAATAAGATATTATCCCAAAATAAGGGAAGAAGCAACAACATCGGCGGTAACCTTCATTAATCAAGAAATGAACTTGTGTAGTGGTACTCCGCATACCTTTGATGAACAATAATACTTTTATCGTGGCAACGCATACTTATGTTGGTTGGTTGTTAAACTTTTGGAGATGCCATTAGCAACAGTCAAAATTTTGTACTTATTTGTTTAAAATTTTGGATTAATGGTTCCTGTGCATTGTTCATGGTTTAAAGTTTCTTATAATGAAGATAGATTGTTCATTATGGTAATTCGTGTCAGTTTTAATTACCATAATTTTGGGTGAATGCCGAATTCCAAATACTTGCGGATATATTCTCCCGATTACTTATAGATGTATTCTCATGAGCAATTGTGAAGATATTTTTGTTGGATTAGTTGTGGATATGGATATGATCCTAATCAAAAATCTTAAAATTCCAAAATAATCTTGAGAATTTTCACGAATGAAAATTCCTTCAAGGAGGGGAGAATGTAATGACCCGATCTTTATTGATGTCGAATCATTAACCCTTGAAAAGAATGTGACGACCCTTGTTCGGACCTATCAAGTGTCCATAGCTCGCCGAATAAGGCACATAAATTTTTGAGGATGAAATTTTTTTAAGGTGGGAAGAATGTAACAATCCAAAATTTTCAAAAATATTGAATCGTTGACCTTTGACGAGAATGCAAACTTTTAACTGATTTGACCCTAGTCAAATCATTTAACCTAGGTAACATGGTCTTAAACCCCACTTGTTACAATTTTGGGTATGTGCCAAGCACATTAAATCCCAACTCGAACCGTATGTGGAACATATCCGTGTATGTGCATGTTGCACACGAGCCCGAGCCCAAGCTTTAACATGAGCCTTATAATAGTTGCCATATTTTAACACCACACTCTTTGGTATGGACACGGGTCAAGTCAGACGTGTGTCTAACACGTGACCCAAAGGACCTATCTAAGTTAGGGTTCAAACCTGTTCAGAATGTGAGGTCCTTAAAGCAGTAAAAATGTTTAGTAAAACCCAATCATGCAGACACTTTAAGCTAGTGTATTAAAATTACAATTGAAGTACCATAGATGTCTATTAGCTAATACATTGAATAAAAATGCTATCCTATATATACATATAGCCTATATATATATCGTATATATATGTGTGTGCTTTACACTAAAGCTATAAGCTAACTCATAAAAGTGTAATAGAATTACACATGAAATTGTACCCCTGCTATACACATTTAGTTCTGTGTTAGTATTACACTAAAGCCAGGCCTATTTTGGCTTATATGCCTATACAATGAAAAGCCCATGTGGGCACTGCATGAGATTCCAGCCCTAAGAGCTTATACACTTAAACAGTGTATGAGACTTATATGCAAGTGAAGCCTTATTTGTCTTTTATGTGCATACAATCAAAAGGCAAGTGCTGGCCTTGCATGGAATTCTAACCTTGAATAGCTTATAAGCTATTAAACCGCTAGCACAGTTACACGGTCGCATGAGTCATGAAGGACTCCCATGCACGTAAAGTGGATATCAACCACTACAAAACCCACCAAGAAGTCTTCTTCTTCCTGCTATTTCAAGCTTTGAAGATCATAACACATAGACCCTATAAATTTAGTAGAATTCCATTACAGGATACCCTGCTACTAGCTTCTCAAACCCCTGTCCCATTTCAACCCTTTCAAACCCTTGAATTTAAAACCGTAGATCACAAGGTGACCTGCGATTCGATTGAGAGGATTGTGAAGACAACCCTTGGTCTCAAAGAGTCTTTGCGGCCTTTGCTCTTACGAGTACGTCGCGAGTTCGAGACCGATGCCCGTTCAACAGCGTCATCATAACCGAGTGCACCAAAAGGTACGCCAGAAATAAACCAAGTCATAGCTTAGGTTCAGTTCATTCATTTGTTTAGACGAGAAGTTAAGTTTGTGATGCCGATTCCACTAAACGAATCGACAACTCATAAATCACGTCATGTGTGAAGGTTGCGAAGTCAAATTGCTAATGAAAGCACTCCGAAACCTTCACACCGATCTTCGAATTTGAATGAGTTCCTCTGTGCCACATATACAATAATAAACTAAAAATTAATTATATACTGTAAACGACCCTACATACCAAGATGCTCAAAAGACCAGATAGCATCAAGGGACACCATGACATGCCATTTCCTCAGGCTTGCCACGGCAACCTCACAAGGTTGCCGTGGCAAGGTGATCAGCTGGAGGGCTTGCTGCGGCAACCCTGTGGCTTGCCGAGGCAAGCCTATGTCTGGGCTTGTGCTTATTTTGGTATGCCTCCTGTTTGACTCTCTTTATTGTGTATTGACTCTACGGTTGAGGGACTATATATTAGATATATAGGGTCTAAGATGACCCAGTAAACTAATAAACATACTATAAACATGAATGTAAATCCTAGGTGTTTGGTGCACATGACAAGTTCGTAACAATGGACGTTTTCGTGGCTGCATGCGTGCACGTATAATCAGATAGCAAGTATAAGGTAGGGAGTTTACACTGCTAGTTTATGTTTTTGTTTCCTCATTCACCTCTGGTTAGCAAAAGAATATAACATATATATATATATATAATTTTATATCAATTGTGAGGTATTGATACATATGATCATGTTAGTTGCAGTTTGATGACTCCATATGCTCCTGATATGTTTCAGTTCGATGAATGAATTTAATGCTTATCTAGTTCTGATATGAGGTTTAGTTCAAAATATAGTTCAAGAGGAACATGAAAGTATAGTTTGTGGATAGATGCCAGTCAGTTTTGATATATAGTGATTCGTGATAGATGAATGCTTATGATAATAGAGTCAGGAATACTTTTTGTATAAATAAGTTCATGTCAGTTTGGATAATGATGATAGCGTTAGTTTAAATGAATGCGTTTGCATGTATAAGATTATGTCAGTTTAGATGAATAGATGTATTTGATTGCGATATACTCAGAATTGATATATGGCTATACTAATTCAGTTCCATGTGTTAGTTATAAATGATGATCTGTAGTTTAGACGTGATGAATGGGTATGACTAATGATTCTCATTTCAGTTTACGTTGAATATGCGAGTTACTATTATACGAATTTGTTTTGATATTTAAAATTTGTTCATGATGTTCTTGCATACTTGATACCATGCATTGTTCACATCCAATTATTATTGATGTCATGTACATGTTTTTATTTCGTTTTAAGCCAAGTGATCCCACTAACTCGGAAGTTTGACTGTGTAAACCTTGAATACAAGTGATCCCGCTAACTCGGGCGCTTGATTTGTCTCGGTCCAAGTGATCCTGCTAACTCGAGAGCTTGACAAGTGATCTCGCTAACTCGGGAGCTTGATTTTCTTATTTCTTGTACATGTATGTTTTACTTCTAATAGCTTATTTAAGCTAAGATATGTCAACATGATTCTTTGTTCACCGTGATTCCTCGTTGCTGTTGCACCATGATTTCCTTGTCTTTATTCACCATGAATGTTCAGCATGTCAGCATGATAAATTATTCACATGATAATGAATTCTTTATGCTATATTAGATACAAGATAAGATATAATATGCTTTGGTTTGTATTTTATGCTTCTATAAGTGAATTAGAAATCTAACGTATAACTTAGCACTGTAAATGTTCCTGCTGAGCTTCGATAATAGCTCATCCTACGACTTCAATGTCTTAGCTGCAGATATTGATCCGGAGCACGAGGGTGATCCCACATACCACTCGGAGGAGGAAGAAGAAAACGAGGAAGAGGAGGACGAGGAGGAAGAATTCTTTCCGAAATAGAGTTGAGAGAGAGAGATTTATTTTGATGTATAAACAACAGTATGTGTTTGAGATATTTTGATACTTCATGTATAGGTCTTCTTTCCATTGTTTAAATGACAGGTGGCCGTCATCGGTGGAAAGCTATATATTGCATCCAGTTAGTCTTGTTTATATCTTTTGTTAGTTTACTGCTTTTAATAGATGAGTAAATATCAGTTTTTGCCATATTATTTCATGTCAGAGTTAATAAATTGCTTTCGCATATGTAATACTTTGTACACGACATGATGCACTTGTATGAAAAGATCATGTTAGGTGATCTGACGATGCGGCCTTTCCTATATACGATAAGGGGAAACGTCGGGTTGTCACAGATTGTATCAGAGCACCCGACGTTAAGTCAGTTTGAGACTTAACTTTGGCACACACATATGGAAAAGTTTCTGATGTTTGTTTAGTGTTAGGAATTAGGTTGTGCCTATGTTTATTTGATCAAGTTATTGCTTGATCATCATAGGTGGAGATGCCTCCAAGACGTGGGAGAGGTAGGGGTAGACCATAGTTACCCCATCGCACTAGGCCGAATGCTATTCCAATAGCAGGCTATGAGCACACATTGTCTCTAAAAGTGGAGAGAACGTACATATGGCAAAGAGCTGAACTACCATGGAGAATGTTGTTGAGCATACTCCTCTAGTAGCAGATGCTCCTCAGATGGGGAATGCTCCAGGAGTTGAATAAAATACAGGATAAAATCCACCGTTGATAGAGACCATGGTCAACACTATGGCCATGCTAGCTGTGAGACGACCCCCAGAGAGCTTTGCAGAGTTTGTACGACTCTGACCACTGAGTTTCTATAGTCAGCATGACTCAATGGAGGTGGAAAAATGGTTGACACAAATCGAAAAGGTGTTGCAAAGAGTTACCTGTACCGAGGTTGAGAAAGTTAGCTGGGCGGCATATAAACTGGAGAGTGAGGCAGAGCCATGTGGCAGTCTGTAGAACGGACAAGAATGCTTGGAGTACCTTGGACTTGGGCAGAGTTCACTGAGGCATTCAATGAAAATATTTTCTGACACCTAAGAGATATCATATGGAGGTACAGTTTACGACCTTAGTACAGGGTCAAATGACTGTTTGGGAATATGAGGCAGAATTCACTCGCCTCTCTCGATTTGCACCCTTACTCGTTGCCACCGGGCTCATGAAGACACAGAAATTTGAGCAGGATTTGAAGCCCCTAATCAAGGAAAGAATTTCATTGTTTCAAGTAACGACCTATGCCCATGTGATGAAGTTAGCTCTCATAGCGGAAACAGATGTGGAAAGTATGATCAAAAGATAAAAGGAACATAATAGAACCAGAAAAGCTCCATCTCAGTCTTTTAATTCCAGTCAAATCAGCAAGCAACCGCGATACCAAGGGCAGGCAACATTTCAACCTGCTGCAGGAGCCTATACACGACCTTACAATCTAGCGACATTATCACCATTACCACAGAGGAGTCCACGTGTTCAGAATCAGCCTGTTCAGACTACAACCAGAAGTATGTCTGGCATTTCACGAGTACGACCAGCAGTTTTTGGCACGAGATCCTATGCGGCTTCGTCAGTAGCTTTAGCCGAGATCTGTGAAAAGTGTGGGAGGGCACACAAGACTGACGAATGTCGTAAAGTGTCTAGTGCATGGTTTCGATATGAAAAGATGGGACATCGGATGAAGGATTGTCCAGAGACGGCGAGCACAACATTAAAGACGGGACCAGTTTACGAGCTGCATGGCCTACGGTACAAGGCTAAGCTTATGCTCTAACTGCACAGGATGCACGAACCAGCAATGATATCATTCAAGGTATGCATGTTCATTATTTCCTAAGTTACAAGTTTCTTTAATTATCTTTTAGATAAAGAAGGTGCATCTAGTGAACTATGATATATATGTGCATCTAGTACATTAATTTTTGCTAAATTGATATTCTATATGCATTAGGTATCTTGAAATTATATCCAAAGGATGCCTATTTGTGTTATGAGGCACGAGTTTTGATAGATCCTGGATCTAGACACTCATTTGTCACACCCCAGTTTGCTGAAAACTTGGGAAAGTTGGGAAGCACTCCAGAACCTCGTGAATTTATTTTAGATGTAACAGTTCTGACTGGACAGCCTATCACTACTGATATAGTGTATCGATCGATTATTATCCTGACAAAAGATTACTGGGTATACGAAGCAGTAGACGACTTGATCTTACTTTCGATGCAAGGATACGACGTAATCCTTGGCATGGATTGGTTGTTCAAACACCATGCAAACATTGACTGTCGAAGGAAGCTTGTCTCTTTCCACCCCCAAAGGAAGAAATCAGCTAAATTTTTTGCATGTAGTCAACTACACTTTCTTCTATATCAGTGATCTGAGCACGACGATTACTCAATGATGGTGCTCAAGGGTATATCGTTTTTATTCAAAGTCAAGATCAGGAAGAGAAGAAAATTTTACTTTCAAATGTGTCGATTGCCTGTGAATTCCCTAATGTTTTCCCTGATGAGTTGCCAGGCTTATCACCTGATAGGGAACTAGAGTTTGCTATTGACTTATCCCCGGGCACTGAGCCAGTATCAAAGGCACCGTATCAAATGGCACCGATAGAGTTGAAAGAACTCAAGAAATAGTTGCAAGAGCTTCTTGATAAAGGCTTTATCAAACCGAGTGTGTCTTCGTGGGGTGCACTGGTGTTGTTCGTGAAGAAGGATGGTTCAATGCGTCTCTGCATTGACTACCATCAATTAAATAAATTGACGATCAAGAATCGGTACCCACTCCCCAGAATCAACGATCTATTTGATCAGTTACAAAGAGCACGATGTTTTTCAAAGATCGATTTACGATCAGGATATCACCAGATGAAGGTGAAAGCTGAAGATATTTCAAGAACAACTTTCTGGACATGATATGGTCACTACGAGTTTCTCGTCATGCCCTTCGGGTTGACCAATGCGCTTGCATCATTTATGGACTTAATGAATTGATTCTTCAAGCCGTATTTAGATCAGTGTATCATAGTATTCATCGACGATATACTCATCTACTCAAAGACGAGAGTAGGGCACGAAGATCATCTACGTCTTGCATTACAGACATTGAGAGATTCGCAGTTGTATGCCAAGTTCAGTAAATGTGAATTTTGGTTGAATCAAGTCAGTTTTCTGGGCCATATCATCTCTGAAGTCGGTATCATCGTCGATCCTACAAAGATAGAGGCTGCAATGCAATGGAAGCAGCCACAAATAGTAACCGACATCAGAAGCTTTCTAGGTCTCGCAGGGTATTATCGACGTTTTGTTGAAGGGTTTTCGAAACTTGTTGAACCACTCATGCAGCTCACTCGTAAGAATATCAAATTCGAGTGGAATGAGGCATGTGAGTAGAGTTTCTAGGAGTTAAAAAGGAGACTCACCTCTGCATCGGTATTAGCACTACCATCAGGTAGTGGTGGTTTTGTTGTCTTCAGCGATGCCTCATATAGTGGGTTAGGTTGTGTATTGAATTAATGGGAACACGTGATTACGTATGGATCCCGTCAATTGAAAGATCACGAGAAGAACTACCCCACTCACGACCTGGAACTAGCAGTGGTTATTTTTACGTTAAAGATTTGGAAGCACTACCTGTATGGTGAAAGCTTCGAGATTTTTACCAATCATAAGAGTATCAAGTATCTCTTTATCCAAAGAGAGTTAAATTTGAGATAGAGAAGATGGATGGAGTTCTTGGACTATGACTGTTCTATTCAGTATCATCTCAGTAAAGACAATGTGGTGGCTGATGCGCTCAACCGGAAATCATTCGCTCAGCTATCCCATCTTGTGACACGACTACAAAGATGAAAATTGCTAAATGACATAGTGTCATTTAGTGCCACTCTTAGGGCAACTTCAAATGGAGGTTTGCTTGCAACAGTAATGATCCGATCTACACTCTTCGATAGAATTAGAGAACTCTAGATACATGATGCAGAGCTTATTGCCATCAAACAAGGGGTACTCAGTGGGCTACAACCAGATTTTTCTATTAAGAACGATGGGTCCTTATTATTTCAAGGCCAAGTATGTGTACTTGATGATAGTGCCTTGCATCAGGAAATTCTCAAAAAGGTTCACAAGTCAACTTATGTCATTCACCCTAGTAGCACGAAAATGTATCAGGATTTGAAGAAGACATTTTGGTGGAATGGATTAAAGCGAGAAGTGGTGAAGCATGTTGCAAAATGTTTGACTTGCCAGGAAGTGAAGGTGTACACAAGCATCTTGCGAGTCTGTTACAGCCATTGCCCATCCCAGAGTGTAAATGGGAGAACATTTTCGTAGATTTCATTCTTGGTTTGCCCCGTACACAGAAGGGTTATAATGAGATTTGGGTGATTGTTGATCGTCTCACCAAACCAGCGCATTTCTTACCCTACAACACGTGATATACAGTGTCAAAATTGGCTGAAGTTTATCTTAGAGAGATAGTTCGACTACATGGGATAGCCGTGAGTATCGTGTAAGATCGCGATCCTTTATATACCTCTCGATTTTGGCAGAGTTTCCAAGAAGGAATGGGTTCCAAGTTGGAATTCAGTTTTGTGTTTCATCCTCAAACCGACTGACAGACGGAGAGGGTGAATCAGGTGATAGAGGATATGTTACGAGCCTATATGTTGGATTTCCAAGGATCATGGGATAAGCACTTACGCCTGATCGAATTCGCATACAATAACATCTTCCCATCGAGCATCGGCATGGCACCATTTGAGGCACTATATGGACGCCGATGTAAATCTCCGATTAACTGGGAAGAAGCTGACGAGCATCTTATTTTGGGCCCTGACTTGATCAAAATTACTAATGTAGTTGTACACATTATTCGTGAGAGATTGAAGAGTGCTCAGAGTCAGCAGAAGAGTTATGTAGATCTCAAGCGAACCAGTGTTGATTTTCAGGTAACTAAATACACCTATAAGTCTATTGGTAACGTGAATTAAAATTATGTATATTATATTTCTAACATGTGTCGTACAGATTGGCGATCACGTCTTTATCAAAATATCTCTGACAAAGGGCGTGATGCGATTTGGGAAACGAGGCAAGTTAAGTCCTCGCTATGTTAAACCATTCCCAGTTTTGGGCAAAGTGGGTGAGGTCGCATATCGAGTCGCGTTATCTCCGCACTTATCTAGCGTACACGATGTATTCCACGTGTTTTTACTGAGGAAATATGTTAGCGATCCAACACACGTGTTGGATTATCAGCCACTTGATATTATGGAGGATTTAATAGTGACTGAAGAACCAAGTCAGATTTTGGACCGCAGAGATCAAATCTTGAGAATGAAGCATATTCCACTCCTATTGACCCAATGGAAGAATCACAGTTCTCATGAGGCGACCTGGGAACGCGAAGCCGATATTTGCGCTCATTATCTCCATTTTTTTACCTAAGGTATGCCACTTATTGCATTCAGTAGAATAACTTAATGCATATGATCTAAACATTTTTGTCTACATTATCAGTATCATTGTCAATATATCTATCTAAATTAACTCTTAAAAAGTAGAGAATTAGATGCAAATTAATTTTTCTACATCATATATGAACTACTAATCTCTAATATCTATAGATGACAGTGATTGAACTGACAACAGTTCAACTATGTCCGACCTTGGGCTTAAACCGTCACTATTGAATTAGTTAAACAAATTATTTCTATATTTGTATAGACCTAAAAATACTTGATGTGCTTATCAATATCAATTTGATCAACACATAATTTTGAATGATGCCAAGTAATGTGTGACATATAAATAAAAACTGGTTCACCTAAAATAGTCACATGAGACCCAAAATTTTGCGATACACATTTGTTTAAACACATGTGTTTATATTTTTTTTATTAAAACGAAAAATATTTAGAGCACGTATAAGCATAAAATGTATCATCAATTATTTTTAGAGGATACACTAGTATGTTTGACACATAGATGTGTCACTACTTGGCACCAAAAGCCTGGATGGCCTAGAAATCTGGGCCAGTCCAGATCTAATGGCCTTGCCACGGAAAGGGGAACACTGGCCGCGGCAAGCATGTTGGGTTGCCGCGGCAACCATCTCAACCTTAAGTGGGTCCGAAAAACCCCCAATTTCTATTTTGTTGTTCTTTGTGGTGGGGTCTCTAGTTCTTTCCCTCCCAAGCCATCTACACACTCCATATCAGTTCAAACCACTCCAATTTTGTGCCAAATATTCATTGCATGTTGAAAAATTAAGTGTGGCCTAGCATCTCCATCTTCAATTTCAGCATTTTTCCAAATTTTGGCACATCTTGGAGGTAAAACCCTCATTGTTGATCTTGCTGTTTCTTGTTTAGTGTTTGAACTATCATGCCTCCAAGGGAGGTCATGGCTTCTAAAAACACTCCTGTACGCCCAAAGGCTATGGCAAAAGCAATGGGCAAAGCCCCATCGACATCCCAAGAGCACGCCAATCCACCCATGGATCGTGAGCAAACTGTTCCATGGTGGGACACAAAAGCCATGGAACCTGATTAGCAAATTGAGGACTCACTACTAGTACCAAACTTTATGGTACCTTGAACAGGTATGCTTAGATGCCCTATACCAGCCCATCCATACACACTTTTACCCCCTCCTTGTCTGTTTATTTTACAAGAATTTAAAAGTTATAGCGGTTGTCGGCCAATTGGAGACCAAAATCGATGGCCACAAATTTTATTTTGACCTACAAGACATAGCTAAGGCTATGGACTACAGTGCGACCTTTGACGAGAGCTTAGGTCTGTGAGCCTCACGCCTGAAAGATGTGAAATTTCATCACATCACTGCCAAGATGATGGACGGACAAACCTCTTCCGCTCAAGGTCTTTCGATTCGACACAACCAATTACCACAAAACATGTGGTTTCTTGATTGTGTATTTAGATGTAACCTATACCCGATGCAGCATGACCGCGAGCGACGAAATGCTTGATTACAAGCCTTATTTGTGATTCATGAAAATCGATGGGTTAATGTCCAAAAGGTTGTTTGGGAGGGCATGAAATATGTCAATATCCATCTTCAGAGTAACGTAGCTACTCCCATGCCCGCATGCCCTTATCTGCGTTTGATCACCCGACTTCTAAAGGGTTATCAAGATGCCCATAATAGGGAACCCTATCAAGTCCCTATTGGTGAGGAGCTACACACCGACCATATTCGGATGTTTACCCCCGCAATATGGAAGAACGTATACCAACGGTCACAACAAGCGATAAAAAACTGACAAGCATAACAAATACGTGCTCCTGCACAACAACCCCAAGCCCCATCATTGGCACCAACTCACGAAGCCCCAATTGCATCTCAAGCTGAACCAATTCCCTCTTCGGAGGAGACTTTTACCATTTCCAACCATGCGCGGCTAATGAAAGAAAATCATGAATAAACCCTTCAACAATTTGACAACCTCTACCGGAATAACTATATGCTTCATCAATGTGGCGATTATATTGAAAAGGCCACTAATATTTTGATGGAGCACACCTTCCCAACCACCGCAACCCTTACAATGGACAGGCATGAAATTACAAGTTTGTGTACACTCGCAATGTAGCCACTTTAGTGTCGGAGCATGCTCGAACGGAGGCTGGACCATGCTCAGTCGGTTAGCAGCAGCATAGCTCACAGCCTAGTGAGTATTCCACTCATTTTTCTCAAACTTTGGTGCTTATATAATCATTACTGGACATTTTTTTGTTTATGATAGTAGCAGTGCTTAAAGTTTGTTATCTTTTTGTTATGTGATTACTCTATTAGTCATCACTACTTAGTCATGTCAATTACATATGTCATATTGACCAGATTTCCTGAGTTCAATGTCATATATAATTTGATCTACTGTCAATTAGTCATGTACATATAACCATGTAGACGCCATGCCTTGCTATCCTTTCCTGATCTTTGTTTATTTTCGAGGACGAAAATCCCTTACGTAGGGGAGAATGTAACAGTTGCCATATTTTAACACCACACTCTTTGGCATGGACATGGATCAGGTTAGACGTGTGCCTAACACGTGACCCAAAGGGCCTATCTAAGATAGTGTTCAAACCTGTTCAGAATGTGAGGTCCTTAAAGACCCAGTAAAAATGTTTAGTAAAACCAAATCATGCAGACACTTTAAGCTAGTGTATTAAAATTACACTTGAAGTATAGTGGATGTGTATTAGCTAATACATTGAATAAAAATGCTATCCTATATATATATATATATATATATATATAGCCTATATATATCGTATATATATGTGTGTGCTTTACACTAAAGCTATAAGCTAACTCATAAAAGTGCAATAGAATTACACATGAAATTGTACCCCTGTAATACACATTTAGTTCTATGTTAGTATTACACTAAAGCTAGACCTATTTGGCTTATATGCCTATACAATGAAAAGCCCATGTGGGCACTTCATGAGATTCCAGCCTAAGAGCTTATACACTTAAACAATGTATGAGACTTATATGCAAGTGAAGCCTTATTTGTCTTTATGTGCATACAATCAAAAGGCAAGTGCTGGCCTTGCATGGAATTCTAACTTTGAATAGCTTGTAAGCTATTAAACCGCCAGCACAGTTACACGGTTGCATGAGTCATGAAGGACTACCATGCATGCAAAGTTGATATCAACCACTACAAAACCCGCCAGGAAGTCTTCTTCTTCCTGTTGCTTCATGCTTTGAAGATCATAGCACATAGACCCTGTAAATTTAGTAGAATTTCATAACAGGAAACCTGCTACTAGCTTCTCAAACCCATGTCCCATTTCAACCCTTTCAAACCCTTCAATTTAAAATCGTAGATCACACGGTGACCTGCGATTCGATCGAGAGGATTGAGAAGATGACCCTTGGGCTCAGAGAGTCTTTGTGGTCTTCGCTCTTACGAGTACGTCGCGAGTTCAAGATCGACGCCCGATCGGCAGCGTCATCATAACCGAGGGGACCAAAAGGTATGCCAGAAATAAACCAAGTCATAGCTTAGGTTAAGCTTATTCGATTGTTTAGATGAGAAGTTAAATCTGTGATGCCAATTCCACCAATGGAATCAATAACTCATAAATCATGTCATGTGTGAAGGTTACAGAGTCAAATTGCCAATGAAAGCACTCTGAAACCTTCACACCGATCTCCAAATTTGAACGAGTTCCTCTGTGCCACATATATAATAATAAACTATAAAGTAATTATATACTATAAACGACCCTGCAGACCAAGAGACTCAAAAGACCAGATAGCATCAAGGGACACCATGGCAAGCCATTTCCTCAGGCTTGCTGTCGCAACCTCACAAGGTTCTCGCAATAAGGTGCTCAGCTGGTAGGCTTGCCTCGGCAACCCTGTGGCTGGCCGAGGCAAGCCTGTGTCTGGGCTTGTGCTTGTTTTGGTATTCCTCCTGTTTGACTCTCTTTACTGTGTATTGACTCTACGGTTGAGGGATTATATATTAGATATATATAGGGTCTAAGATGACCCAGTAAACTAATAAACATACTAAAAACATGAATGTAAATCCTAGGCATTTGGTGCACATGACAAGTTTGTAATAATGGAGGTTTTCGTGGCTGCATGCATGCACGTATAAGCAGATAGGGAGTTTACCCTGCTAGTTTATGTTTTTGTTTCCTCATTCACCTCTGGTTAGCAAAAGAATATAACATATATATATATATATATATATATATATAATTTTTTATCAATTGTGGGGTAAGGATACATATGATCATGTTAGTTGCAGTTCGATGACTCCATATGCTTCTGATAAGTTTAAGTTCGATGAATGAATTTAATGCTTATCTAGTTCTGATATGAGGTTTAGTTCAAAATATAGTTCAAGAGGAACATGATAGTACAATTTGTGGATAGATGCCAGTCAGTTTTGATATATAGTGATTCGGGATAGACGAATGCATATCATAATAGAGTTAGGAATACTTTTTGTATAATAAGTTCATGTCAGATTGGATAATGATTATAGTGTTAGTTTAAATGAACGCATTTGCATGTATAAGCGTATGTCAGTTTATATGAATAGATGTATTTGATCGCGATATACTCAGAATTGATATATGGCTATACTAATTCAGCTCCATGTGTAGTTATAAATGATGATGTGTAGTTTAGACATGATGAATGGGTATGACTAATGACGCTCATTTCAGTTTATGTTAAATATGCGTGTTTCTATTATACGAATCTGTTTTGATATATAAAATTTGTTCATGATGTTCTTGCATACCTGATACCATGCATTTTTTTCATCCAGTTATTCTTGATGTCATGTACACGTTTTTGTTTCGTTTTGGGCCAAGTGATCCCGCTAACTCGGGAGCTTGACTGTGTAAATCTTGGATTCAAGTGATCCCACTAACTTGTGAGATTGACAAGTGATCTCGGTAACTCGGGAGCGTGATTTGTCTTGGTCCAAGTGATCCTACTAACTGGGGAGCTTGACAAGTGGTCCCGCTAACTCGAGAGTTTGATTTTCTTATTTCTTGTACATGTACGTTTTACATCAGATAGCTTGTTTAAGCTAAAATATGTCAGCATGATTCTTTGTTCAGCATGATTCCTCGTAGCTGTTGCACCATGATCTCCTTGTCTTTATTTAGCATATCAGCATGATAAATTATTCTCATAATAATGAATTGTTTATGCTATACTAGATACAAGATAAGATATAATATGTTTTGATTTATATTTTATGCCTCTAGAAGTAAATTTGAAATCTAACGTATAACTTAGCACTGTAAATGTCTCTGTTAAGCTTCGATGATAGCTCATCCTACGACTTCATTGTCTTAGCTGCAAATATTGATCTGGAGTACGAGGGTGATCCCAGGTACTGGCCGGAGGAGGAAGAAGAAGATGAGGAAGAGGAGGACGAGGGGGAAGAATTCGTTGAGGAATTCTTTTTGAAATAGGTTTGAGAGAAAGATTTATTTTGATGTATAAACAACAGTATATGTTTGAGATATTTTGATACTTCATGTATAGGTCTTCTTTCCATTGTTTAGATGATGGGTGGCCATCATTAGTGGGAAGCTATATATTGCATCCAGTTAGTCTTGTTTATATCTTGTGTTAGTTTACTGTTTTTAATAGATGAGTAAATATTAGTTTTTGCCATATTATTTCATGTCAGAGTTAATAAATTGTTTCCGCATATGCAATACTTTGTACATGGCACGATGCACTTATATGACAGGATCATGTTAGGTGATCCGATGACGCGACCTTTCCTATATTCGATAAGGGAAAACGTCGGGTTGTCACAAGCTTCAACCTGAGTTTCAACTTGAACTGAGAATGGGCCTGGGCCCAATAACCCAGCTTATCACCTGGCACCAAAGCGAGTGTATGCATTTGGCAAGGCACATGATGCCGCCTTGAATATTGGAAATATTTAATTTGGAAAAAGAAAAATAGCAAATTGTGTGAAAATCGTATATGTTTAATTAGGTAATTAGTTTTATGAACTCCATATGAGCATCTGCGGCGAAAGATTTAGTGATATGTAAAGATTTGACAATTTTTGGCCTTTGATAGAAAACCCGTGCATCGACTCACGGTGTGCATGATTTACACCGAATCAACCCCCACTATATAAGTGAAAACTCCTCTCCCTTGTTTCATTTGCTTGAAACGTTAGAGAAAGAGGGCTTAGAGAGATAGAGAAGAGAGAAGAAAAAGAGAGGATGTCCATCCCCATTGCCCTCCTTCTTCAAGAGTGTTGATCCCCCTCTTAACTCCTTCGTTCTTACTGCAAGGAGATTTAGATCTTGGTGTGAGCACGATCAAGAACGTGGGAGCTTATTCTCCCAAACCCTCTTCCATTTGAAAACCCTTGTTCTTGTGTTAGAAACCCCTAAACCCCATTGATTCATCCTTAGATCCTCTCATTACACTCAAGAGAACCTTTGTTTGATTGTGCACATTGATATGCTCTTATGTTATTCTAATTAAGTCTTAACCTATTGCAAGCGCACAATAGAAATTATAATGCTAGTATAGGATCGTTCCCACGAGCAAGTGATTTATCTATGAATTTGATAGAAAACTTACCTTTATTTTTAAGGTTCTAAACTACTGGAGAAATATGTATAAAAGAATGGTTTTTTTTAAACTAATTTGCAGAAAATAAATCCTAAATCCTCCGTCTTCAGATTGTGGGTGTCAATCACAATCTTCAGCTATCGAAGGTTTACAAATTTAAAATATCGTTCCACTATATCTCAGTCCTCTAGAATTTGAGCGTCAATAAAAAACTAGCATCCTTCCACATAGATATAATATAATCAATAATCTCCTAAAACTTGGGCGTCAATCAAATTCCCAAAAATTGAAGATGGAAAATAAAATACCATTACACTAATCTACAAATCTCAACCTGAGTCATCAATTCAAATTAAAACTTGGAGATGTTTACAAAGTAGTAAATTGCAATAAAAATAAATCTAAACTAGAAAGCAATAAAAATATATCTTTCACCCCTCAGCTGCAGTCGTTAATTACTTCTGAGAAATTATGGATATCTACACTAATCTTCCAGCTCTCAATCTCAATCGTCAATTGTGATCAAAGAACCTTGGATATCTAAACTAAAATAAAATAAACTAAGGTGATCGGAAGAAAACCCAACCTCAGTAGTCAATTGATGCTGAGAATTCCTTCGATAAAAAATTCCTATATGTCGAGCCTCTTATTTATAGATCATAAGGGTCGACTTACAGTGTTTTAGGTTTAATAAAAGAAACTACTAAAATTAAAAGTATCCTAATATAATTCTAACTCCTAATTTATCTTCCTTGCTTTTCGTGGTTGATGTGCTTTGGGATTTGTTTCCTTAATCCAGCAATAGAGATCTTTAGGAGTTTATCTTCATCAATCTTCTCAGATCCGTGATTCACCAGACTTCTATTTTAAGAGTTCTTCTAATTTGGTTCATGGCAGTGTAGATTGCTTCACATGATCAGCAACAATGAGAGCTTTTATTTATAAAATTATAAATCACGATTTTCTCTTTTCTTCAAAACTTACAATTACTATCAATCGTATTTTATATCAGCTTCTGCTGGATCGTCTTTTGAACAATAGTAAATTACAATTTCTTTTCTTTTTACAGCTTTTCTTTCTGGACGATTCTTCATTTACGATTCTATGTATGATCGATCACTTTTCTCCTTCGTATTGCTTTTTACTTTGATCGTCTCTGAAGAATCGTAAATTACGATATTCTGCTTTTTATCTCTTCTTCCGCCACGTTCAATCATCTTTTATGATTTTCTAACTTTAAAACATATAGCAAATCGTCTTTCACAATCAATCGTATTTCTTACTGATTTCATTTTGACCAATATTAACACTTTGGTTCTCTTTTACTGATTTTTTATAATATATGCACATCATTAACTTGTTAGTAGCAAACAAAGGTCTAGCAGCACTAAGTTAAGGGTGATAAAATGGTAAATTATGTGACTGATCACACCCCCAAACTTAAACTTTGCTAGTCCCTAGCAAACAAGGAAAGAAATACTAATTTAAGACTACAAATTTTAAATGCCACTTTTGTAAGGAGCACGATTGCATTTAGCAGATGCAACAAGCCTTTAAAACCCCTAGGTGATCCCTAGTAGAGGAGTTATAGTCTCCTAAAGGTTTTTAGTGAAGTCACCTACAAACTTCAAATATTTTTGAATTTTTCAAAAAAAAAAAATTTAGAACAAAAATTAAAAATCTACACTAATTTTATACACTGATTATCTAATCATCACATGGTTGTCATGATTTTTAAAAGTATGATTCTGCCAACCACCACTTTCCATCCTAACAGTTATCCTTGATCAAAACTCAGCAATTTAAATTCTGTACAGTTTATTCTTCATAAAATTTTCTAAACTACAAATTTAGAAAATATTTTCATCCAAAAACTCACTTATCGACATACTCTCAAAAAGAAATCGAAAGTTTGGGTTCTCTCAATATGATATGTTCTCAGAATTATACAAAGGATAATCTCAAAAATTTAAATCTCATAGAAAAAAATAATCAATTCTATTTATATGATTCCCTGTGCAATCTATAGTATCTATTATTCTCTTCTTTACTAGGATTATGCTTTTGCAAGCCACAAATCAAAAGGTCTTTCTCTTCGGCTTGTAATTAGGCTTTGGGTTAAAAGGTTTCAAAGAAAGGTAATAAGGATTCAAAACATTTTATGAGGATTCAACTCTTCTGTCACCTATCTTTTTCTTCTTCTATCTTTTCTACTTCAATAAGTATCCAAAAAGTTGGATAACTTCTTCCCATTTTTTTTTTCTTATAAATCTCATTCTTTTTCTTTTGATTTTTCAATTTTAGAAGCTTTTTGCTTCTCTTTTTATAGACTCATGTTTTACGATTTTTCATCTCTTTTTCATATTCTTCAAAATAATTTCTTCAGTTGTACCCTTTTTCAGCATTCCTCCTTATTTGTTTTTCTCATACTCCTTTTACACCCTCTTTTTCCCTTCTTTTATATTTTAAACTCTCAGAAATTATAAGGGTTAAAGGTTGAAAGTTTTAGGCAGTACATATGTGTAGACACCCCTACTTTTCCCTCTTGGAATATACAATTTTATTCAGTCAACCTTTGACCTCATAACCCTAATGTGGGACCATGCACTGAAACAATAGTACATGACTGGACACAGGCTGAAACAATAGCTCTGTAGCTCAGATCCCAACATAGGGAGACTTTATACCGAAACAATAGTATATAGTCGAAATGCAGATTGAAACAATAGTCTTGCATTTCAGACTAGAGACCAGACCCGAAAAACCCCGAATTAAGTGCCTGAAACCCCGCTCTTAATTCGATTGCAAGTTAGACTACAAACGCGCAATCAGTCCCCCTTTCAGACCAAACTTCCTTTCTCAGACCATCTCGAGACTTGATCATGCGCCTAAAATCAGATGCGCGATCGGAATGAGCGCTCCACCACCAGCACACAATTGGCCTACGCCCGACCTAGCCTCACAATCTTTGACCCCTAAGTTCCTTGATTGAGCGCTTATGAAGAAACGCTTAATCGGATTGCACATGTACTAACAAGTACGTAATTAGCCCTAACGCTATTAGGGCTAGAAAACTCGCTGAGCAAGTCAGCCGGTCACTCACTGAGTCAGTGACCGACTCAAAGCGATTAAGTGCCGTGAGACTGGTGCGTAATTCAGTTAAACGCCTAGAAAAGGGCGCGTAATTGAAGAAAAACCTATAAAATATTTTTTTTCCTAATTCTCCCAGGAGGCTGGCAAAATTTCGAGAGAGAACGGATTTTTTTTTGGGATTCTAAAATCAGAGAACTCGGAGGAAAAACCCATAGAGCAACCTAATCATGATTTCAAAATTCAAGCTTCGAATCTTCGAGATTTCTCTCCACAGCCCCCGGTCCTAGGTAAAAATCTTAGTTTTAGACTTAGGATATTTCTCATAGTTTTGATTATTAGTTTTAATTTTAGGTTTTAATTTTCAGTCCGAGACCATAGCACCCTTTTTTTTTAGACCGCAAATATTTTATATCTAGTTCTAATTCTCCGAATTCGGAACCATTCTTTAATTCGACGGTCTAATTTATCGACCCTAGGCTTTAAGTCCGTTCTAAAATCTTAATTTCTAGTCCTATCATTAATTTCTGGTTCTAATCCTTGGATTTCAGAACTAGTCCTTAATCATATGATCTGATTTTTTAATTTCGAACCTGAATTCAGTCCTAGAAATTTAAATTTAAATTTAAATTTCTTATTTTCATATCTCCGAAAATCCTAAATATTAATTTTAGTTTCTATAATTCTAGTTCATAACTTAATTCATAATTATTATTCTGAAATCAATTTCGAAAAATCTAAAATACTCTTTTACAATCTAAAATCCAATTTATATTCAATCTCAGCCATCCGGTTTGCCCAAGGGAGCTTACGGAGGGTACTCGGGAACAAGGCCAATCCTCCTTAGCATAGCGGGCCCAAAACTCTTTTGTTAGGAATTCTAGAATCAATTAATTGCTCTTTTTCTTATTTGTTTTAGTATAATTAATTAGTAGATTTATTTTATTTCAGCATAATTAATTAATTAAGCTAATTAGATTTTAGTATGATTGATTAATTTCTTTAAATCAAAATTTAATTGGTTAATATGTTTCTTTAATTAGAATTCAATATGATTAGCTCATTGCTTTGATTAGATTTTTAGTATAGTTAATTCATTGCTTTAATTAGAATTTTAATCAAATTAGTTTATTTACTTTAATTAAAATTTTAAGAAAATCAGTCTATTTGTTTTAATTAGATGTTAATAAAATTAATTCCTTTGCTTAAATCATAGTTTTAGTAAAAATTGTTTTCTATTTCGATTAGAATTCTGGTAAGACCGTTATACTTGACTTAATTAGAATTCTAATACAACTAGTATACTTGCTCAATCTGAATTCTAGTATAATTAGCATGCTCAAATTAATTAGAGTTTCATCAAGACTACTACATGTGCACTCCTAGTATAATTAGGAGACCTAATCATAATTAGACTTCTAATGGGATTAGGAGACTACAATTAATCGGACTCTTAGTAGTATTAGGTGTTGAGATATTTTTAGTGCTTGCTACTGACTTTATTGAAGACAGTGATAAGAATGGGGTAAATGAAAAATGAGTGAAAGGTAGAGTGATGATTATGGAGCAACAAGCCTAAAATATGCACAGTCCTGCAAGATACAGGGCCTGTTGTAACAAGTTTTGATAAGTAAGAGTTTATCCCACAGGGAAGTTGATCTAAAGCTCCAAGGGAGCTATCCTTAGTAGGCCCTCCAGATCTGACTACAGATCTGGCAATCCTAAATGGAAGGGGATTTAGGGTCACTATAATCTAAATTCTAAGGTATCCTAATGTCTAGATTACAGAAAGGGTTAAGAGGGATGGTGGAGTGAGAAAATAAATATAAAAGGGTGAGAAGTATGTTATTAGGTACAGATCTGATGGGTCTTGTAACTCAGACTCAGATCTGTTGCTATAGAAATCTTGTCTAATGGTTACATTATCACCAAAGAGGAGAAAGAATCCAACTCACTCCTGTGCCATGATCCAATCCCTTAAGGCTATAACATGTCCACTTAAATGGTCACAGACTATCCAATAGGGGAACCACAATTCAGAGATGGATCAGAACAAGTTTATCATTGTAGGCACTACTTCATCCAGGCTACAAGCTTAAGAATCCATAGGAACCTCATCCTCTAAAGTTCTGTGTGTGGGGCTAGGCCTACAAAGTGCACAAGCCTAGACACACAGGATCAGCAAGAGTTTGAGTACTAGCTTTTAAGCATGGCTGTTCACTGCTTTAGAAAGACTGCAGTGATTCAGTCACAAGCCTACAATCTCTACAGCCAACTCAGATCTGCAATCTGCTGGATGATCTATTCACTATAGGAGAGTCTGCCACTGCACAATCTCTCACAAGGCTACAAGCACAAGTGCAGGGAAGAAGAATCTATTTTAGTTTCATGACTTGGCCTCACCCTAGGGCTATAATCTGTCCACTTGAATGGTCACAGACTATCCACAGAGGTTATCCTTCTCACAAATGGCTAAGACAGAATAAGAACATTGCCGCCACCACCATGTTCCCAAGGCTACAAGCACAAGTTCCCATGGGATTCAGATTTAGTGGGTCCTGTGGTGGGGAAGGCCTGTAAAGTGCCTAACCTGGACACATAGATCACTTAGTTCTAAATAGTACTTTAGAAGCAATCCTCCATTGCTTACAAAACAACTTAGCATTAGAGGATCTCAAGGCAGCAGCCTTGTACAGAACAACTCACAACAAAAACAGCATCCCATACATGCAACAGATCTTATTACAAAAAACTCCATTAAAATCTATACCAGATAATCATACAAAAGGCATAGCCAGCAAGTGCTGGACTATGGAGAGAGAGCAAAAGGAAAAATAAGAACTCCTAAACCCTAACCTTAACCTACTGTAATTCTACAGTTGGTTTTTGGAGAAGAAGCACAGAAGTTAAGTCCCAAAGAGGGTCGATCCTCAAACATAAGCTAGGCTTAGGCTTATATAGCAGTTGGCTTCCCCCCCAATTAGGGTTAGGAACACCCTAATTTCTTAGTGTAATTGTTGCCCATTCTTGTCCCTTGAATGCCTCAGGGCGTGTGCACAGAGATTAAAGCATTGGAGTGCGTGCCCTAATTGTTGGAGATTCCCAGATTGCCCTTGCAAAAGTGGGGAGAAGTTTAGAATTTGATCCTCGCTGGGTAGAAACGATTTCAGATCTTTTCGCGTGGCAGAATTGGCATCGCAGGGTTGAACTGACTTGAAATTCATGCAGTCGCGGGATTGGCAGTTTAGTCATCGCAGAATACAAATGGCTATCGCGAGATTGCTCTTTCAGCTTTGAATGATGCGGGGATTGCTCGCGTGATTCGTTTCTTGGTGAATCTCGCGAGAGATCCTCGTGAAGAAGTAGTGTTCATGAGTTTCTGGGTCGCGTGAGCATTTCTCAGAAGGCTTGTATCTTGCGGCCACTGCGCGACAACTACGTGCAGGAATACCTGAAGCTCTCTCTCCTGAGTGAGTCGCATGAAACTTAACGGTTCTTATTTTGAGCTGCACGAGACTGCGCAAATGCTTTAGACTGAGCCTCGCGAGGACCTTGCGAAGCCTGCTCTTCAATTCTTTCTGACACCAAACCGCCTGAGAACGGAGTGCAAATTGTACGACCAGTTGTTGTGCTTCCTCCAGGGGCTCGCGACAACTGCGCGAAGGCATTATCTCTGATTCAATTGAACCCTGTGACATTTGTGCGAGGCATTCCTCTTGATGTATTTCTGCTTAGACGTGCCCATGCTTCAGCCAACTCTCTGTCTGGGTTCATCCTTCGTTCTGTTGAGGTAGTTCTAGGACAATAGTGAGCTTCTTGGCATGGTTAGGGGTTTATTGGCAGCTACTGCTTATTACCTACAGAATATGCTTAAAACACTTTTATTAAATGATTAAGGGTCTAACAAAGATTAAGTTAAGGGATGGAAAGTGGAACTTTTCAAGTCTTAACACACCCTCAAACCTAATCTTTGCTAGTCCCTTAGCAAAGCTGTAATTAAATGCCACTTTCGTAGGGATCATGGATACATTTAGCATATGTACCAAGCCTTTTAAACCCCTAGGTGATCCCTAGTGGAGGAGTGAAGTCTCCTGAGGGTTTTCAGTGAAGACACCCACAAACTTCACCATTAAAATCAGTTAAATATAGTGCAGATAATGACAACACATATTCAAATGTTTAAAGTTTCATTCCACATCCATTTAACACTTAGAGGAAACTGCACAATGTTTGTAGGCCATTTAGAACTTAAAAGTTAACATGTGTTTGCCTGACCACCATTTATTTAACATTAGATTTTCAATGTATGAAAATCAGTACCCAGCTTGCCTTTGATTCAAGATCCAGGTTGGGTACCACCCTAAAGAGGTAAAAATTCAAACCCAATTCTCACTAGGGCTATCTCTCATCATTAATAAACTGAGCGTGTTCATAATCTCAACAGCTCAAGAGCAGTTGCAGACCCCAAATGAGTTTGGAAGCATGAGCATAGGCCAAACTTCTAATTTCTGACATCTTCAAGGATTTTCACCATAGATTGGGCAACTCTTCATCTTCACATGACAACTCATTTGACTTTGGATCCACAAGGTCTTTTAGAATGGGTTGTAATGTGGCTTATGACTGAGGGGTGTAAAGAATAAAAGGGGTAAAAAAGGAATCCAAATTGAGAAATCAGCAAGGTAAGGAGTGGTTCATGACTTCACAACCTTCATTCCAGTAAAAACTTCATCTTCCTCTTCTATTTCAGAGACAAAGTGGCCAGCTTCTCCTCTTCTTTTCAAATTTTAGATGATGATGTTCTCTAGACTTCTCTTTCTTTTTCTCTTTTTATTTGCTTTATTTATTCTTTTGATGAAATGCCACACAATTGCCATTGATACACAGCTGTTCACAAGTTGCTTTTCTTCACCTTCCACAGAATATTGGACCATTCTCAGTATCTTTACCTCCTTCTCCTTTACCTTCTGAATTCTCAGAGTGAGGTTAAGGTTGACTCAGGTAATGAGGTTAAGGTGCAAGTTTTTTGGTGTTTGTGAAAGAAAAAATATGATTTTAAGGCTCAAACTGTCCAAATGAGGGCCTTGGACAATTTCCTTAGTCTCATGAGTGCTGTCAATTAGTTTTGATTTGGAGTTGCACAACTTCTAGTGAAAAAGTCTTGATTCACTCAGTCCTTAGAGCAGAAATAATGCCAAAAACACTCTTTAAAAGAAAATGATGGGCCCAAATCTCACTAGGTATGGTCTTCAATTTTAACACATGAGGTGTATTTTCGTCTGTTTCTCTCCTCTTAGGCTCGTTGAATACTTAACTCAAAATTTTTTCTAATATTAGCTTCACGGTGGTGTCAAGATCATCTTTTATCTGTTTCCAAAAGTCTGCCAAAATTTTTAAATTTTTACATGTTTCCTCATTGTATCAAGTTAGGTGAAAATTAACTTTATTCATCCCATTTAAACCACCATTATTGCACTAAAATTAACTATTCTATTGGCAGACTGCCACACTCCCAAACCATTCGGAGCAGTGTCCTCACTGGTTCAGAGGTGATAAAAAGTACTAGAATCCAAGCAGATAGACAAAAATAAACACAGAAGAAGAGAGAAAAATAGAAAATGCCAACGGAACAGTATGAAACTAAAAGAAACTTGCATTAAAATAAAAAGAAGATATAATAAAAAGATTGAAAAGGAAAAGACAAAATGGGGGGGGGATCAATGTGTAGCCGGGGGAGGGTTTGAGGAAGATGGAGGGGGAGATGTAGGTGTTGGCATTGTTTTCTTCTTCTTCCTTTCTCTCTTCTCTCTTTTTCTCTTTTTCTTTTCCTCCTTGGCGAGGATCCACTGGACCTCGTCAAATTCATCCCAGAGAAATTGCAAGGGGTCCGGCTCCTTTGGCGGTGGGGGATCTTCCCAGATGGGGTAGAATTTGATTGGGAACCCGAAGGGGGTGTCATCCGCCATTTGTGTGAGGAGGTATGGACTTCTAGGGGTAGAAGAAGAGGGATGAGATGAAAAGGGACTGATGGCCGGTTTAAAAGAGAGGGACGAGGGAACATGAATCTGGGGAATTGAAATTGCGCCCCTTTTCAAACGTGGCAATAAATGAGTGTTATGTGGGGAAAGAAGAAACACATAACTGGCTCTTTGGAAAAGAGAAGGAGCATTAACTGATTGTCAAAAGATAGGCATGGTATTTAATGAGGTAAGTGTATCACGCGGGGATCCTCGCGAAGAGCAATCAGTGATGAGTAAAGGACATTTCTCGCGTAGCTGAGTTGGGGAGCTTTGCGAGGTAGACTAACATGGCTCATCAATTTGAAGAAGAAGCCATTGAACTCCCTGAGGCTGGGATTTACACAAATTTATAGAACCACCATCTCCATCTGTCCTCCACATGGATTACTATTGCAAAGAAACATAGCCTCACTCAACTCATCTCCCATGAATGGCAAAAAAAAAACACAATAGCAAAAAATTATCAAAGAACAAGCATAAAAAGAGCAATAGATAAAAACTAGAAATTCTATTAAAGTGGAATAAAAATAGTTACAAATGTAATTACAAGAAGAAAAACTTAATATACAATCTAGAAGCTAGGATCTAATCTAAATCCGAATCTGTAAGGAAATCCCAGCCCATCTTTTTCGCCTGTGCCTTAAAGGCAGCTCTATCCTGTTTCTTCTTTTCCTCCTTCTCCTTTTTCTTTTTGGCTAGTGTTTCGTTGTAGTTGGAGCTTTAGGTGCCCTCACCCTAACTTTTGGTGGCTTGGGAGCCTTTGGTTCCTTGGGTTCTTGAGGGGCTTTTCCTTTGCGCTTAGCAGGGGGGGTGGCAGGGGATTTTTCTTTGCCTTTGCCTTTGGCTTCTACTTCTGCAGTGGGGACTAGTGGGGATTTTCCTTTTCCAGTGGACTCAGGTTGGGCAGGGGATTGTGCCTCTTCAGACTGGGCAACAGGCTCTTTGCCAATTTTTAAAGGGACAGCTTTGGGAGCAGACCTCTTGGCAGTGACTTTCCTCCGCTGAGGATAAGTTTGCTTCTGTGGTGGTTCAGAAGAGGCCATGGTAGGGGTAGGTTGCTCAGTAGTTGGAGGTTGTGCCATAGGAGGTGAAGCAAGAGTTTTTCCCTTGTCTTGCTGGGGCTTAGGTGTTGCCTCCTCAGACTGGGCAGTTTGAGCTGGACTAGTAGTTGGCTCAGGCTCAGGCATGTGAACAGAGATGGGGGTCGACTGGTAAGGTTCATTTCGAGCAGTAGCCAATGCGGATTCCAATGAGGCTATCCTAATTTGATATTTGAGGATGTCAGTCTCATGGATCTCCTTTTGGATTTTTTAGATTTCCTGTGCATTGTTAAGTCAATTTTCAAGCATTCTTGCCTTCATCTTCTGCAGCAAGACATTTGATTTCTCATACTCCCAATTCATCTCATGATAAGTAGTTGTAGCCTTTATCTTTTGATAGTCTTCAAAATATTTTCCATGCCAATGAGGTGCCCAGTTGCTTTACGTCGGTCTTCCTCCGTCATTTTATCAATCTGCTCCAGCAAGGGGGTCTTAATTGATTGGCGAAGCTTGGCCATGCCCCTCAGGACATCCTTCCTCAGGTATGCATTATCCCTCATGTGATGGAGGATGGTGAGGTAGGGAGGGTTGTAAAAATGATGTTTTAGGGTGATGGGAAGATAGGAGGTGGAAGGAGCAAAGTGTGTTTGGTCCTGAGGGGGAGGAGGGGGAATGATAGTAGGGAAGTCAAGTTGTGGGGGAATGGGGTCTGGTTCTGGGTCTATTTGTGTAGATTTGGTAGAGAAGGTGGGGGGTAGGATAAGAGGGGGATGGAGGGTATAGGGGAAAGGAAAGGGTGTAGGCTCAATAGGAGTTGGGGGGTGATGGGGATGGAAAATGGGAATTGGTGAAAGGGATTAAAGGAAATGGGTGGGTAAGAGTTAATGGTGATGGTGGGGGGGTAATGAGTCAGGAGGGAAGTCTGTTTGTGTCTGTCTGTCAGTGGACAGGACCAGGGGGGTGAAGTGGGTGGTGGAGGGATGGGTGGGTTAGTTAAGGTGTGTAGGGTGGATTGGATGGAGGTTAGTTCAGTTTGCATCTGATCCTGTTTTTGGGTATTGGTGGATAGCTGGGCTTGAATGTCTTGGATAAGGGAAAGGATAAGGGGTAGTGTGTCAGGGATAGGAGGTTGGGCATGTGAAGAAGAGGGTACGGGTTGGAAAGGTGAGGAAGGTGCATGATTGAAAGTGGAGGGAGGGGAAGAGGGGGATTCTGGGGAGTGATGTTGGGAGGTAGTTGGGGAGTCTGGGAGAGGGGTGTAGTAGGCTGGTATTGTTTCAAGGAAGGTAGATATAAAGGCTTGGAAGCCTATGGATGTGTTAAGGGTTAAGTCAATGTCTGGGAGAGGGGATGTAGTAGATATGGCTGGGGTGGTAGTTTCTTCAAGGTGGGGTGTGTCAAGGGGGATAGAGGGGATTGAGGGTGGTGTCTGGGAGATGATTGAGATGGTCTCAGTGGTCTTTCATTTTTTGTAGGAGATGAGTGGGGGGCTGGTGGGCTTAGGTGGAGATAAGGGGGGAATTGTGGCTATGTACTGAGGTAAGGTAGGGGATGGTGAGTCCTCCCATGGACCAAGCACAGGTGAAGGGGGAGTGGGCATGGAGCATGAAAATAGAGGGGGGTGAGAGATGGATGCAAGAGGGGTGGTGGATGCAGGGGTAACAAGTGCTGCTGCAGCTATGGAAGTGGTAAGCTCTGGGGACACCTCCTTTGTAGCAGGGGTAGACCCTGATCCAGCTGCTTCTGCTTGTTTGGGCAGGACCTGAGCCTCAGCTTTCTTCTTTTTCTGGCCCCCCATCAAGCTCCTGCTGATTCCCCATTACCTCTTGGCAAAGGTAGTAGGGGTAAGGGTGGTGGTCTGCTTAGTCCGTCCTATCTTGTATCCCCCCTTGATCAGTAGCAAGGTAATGATTCTTGCATAGGGTAGAGTGTGAGGCTTCTTGTTTGACCCTAACTTCTCCACTGTGTCTTTCATAGCCTCAAAAATTAGCCAGGCTACATGGAAGCCATGGCCCATGTGGTAGGAGTAGACAGCATCCGCAATGGGGGTTCTCCTCTCTTGCTGATGTCCTGAGCAATATATGTTCTTCCGCAGGACTTGGTCAATGAACAGCAGTTCAAGTTCGAGTTCCCTCCTTCTGATTGAGTCCCCGGTGGCTTTTAATCCTCTAATTAGGGCCAGTGTAATTGTATCAATCGATGCACTCAGAGGGGGGCCATATCCACAGCTAGGATTGAACGCTACTGGGATGCCCAACACTTCAGGAATCATCTTGGGGCCCACTAACATATCAAAGTCGTCAATTAGCACCAGCAAGCACCCTTGTCCATCATTGTCCTTCTTGACCTTGATGTGCTGATAAAACAGCTGCACTAGCCTGGGGTAGGCTAGTACTGGAATTCCTCTCATCAATGGCATCAGACCCGCGTTGCTCATAAATTATACTGCAGGGGCAGAGAGAGGTTCTTTCTCAAAAAATGGTACATCAAAGGCTATTTCAGGCTCCAATGGAATTGACTCCATGAGCTCAGAAGGAATAGAGAACTTAGTGGTTGGTACCACCGCCTCCTCAACCACTTCCTTTCCTTTTTTAGGGGACTTTGAGTCTTGGCCTTTTTAGGGGTGGTCTCTGTAGGGTCCTTGTCCTTCCCTTTTCTCTTCTGTGCAGATTTTGGAGCCATATCTAATTCTGTCCTATAGTATGAGAAACGGAGGCTGAAATCTAGGGTTTGGTTTGATTTGACGCACATGACACCTCAAGATCTCAGAGCAGAGGGCAATGGATGGGGGTGATGTTAGGAACAACTCTATAGAATTGTGAAGTGAATGATGAGCTGTAGGAGTGATGCTGGAGGGGAGAGGGGAGAGTTCCAGAAGCTAGGGTTTCACAGAGGGAAGAAAGAAGAAAGTAATGAAAAGGAGACAAAGCGCGAGGTTTAAATACTTATCACAAAGCTCGGCGTGCTTTGGAACATCTGGTCGCGGGTTTAGAAATGAACCTAGCAAAAGTGTTGATTAAATCTGGATTGCGCGATAATCTCTCAAGTTATCCTTGGAGCGTGCGACAGTGTGAGATTAATTCATGTGAATTACGCGAGCGGCTCCTAGGTCTCTTTTGGATTGCGTGAAAAGCTCTGAGGTTCATATTGAATCTCGCGGCAGACTTAGAATCTCGCGATAGTAAATGAAGTATTTCTGTTGAATTACGCGAGAGTCTCCCAGTTTACCTTGTGAACCTCGCGACAGTCTGATAATCTCATGATAACTACTGAATAGCTCGATGTTGACCGCGCGAGAGGTTGTCAGGTACACATCAATCTCACGATAGTTATTGAATGTTTCTATGCAAACTGCGCGACATGCTCCCAGGCTTCCTTTTTAACCTCGCGATAGCTCTTGAATCTCGCGATTGTCTCCCAAACTATCAATTTGAAGAAGGATCTTCTTGAAGGTGAATGGTGTCCATGGGTTCAACAGGTTTTTCAAAACAAGGCTTAAGCCTCTGACCATTCACTTTCAAGGTTCTCCCAGACTTGGGATCCTTGATTTCCACAGCACCAGATGGGGAAACATGCATGACAATGTAAGGACCTTCCCATCTGGATTTCAATTTGCCCGAAAAAAACTTAAGTTTGGAGTTAAACAACCAAACCTTATCACCAGCAATAAAACTCTTTCTCAACAGCCCTTTGTCAAAGAAAGTTTTGGACCTTTCCTTGTAGATCCTGGCATTGGCATACGCATCCATCCTTAGTTCTTCCAATTCGCAATTACAATTGCAAATGACCGTGAAGACCAACAGAAGTTAGATCTAGATTTAAATGTTTGATGGCCCAATAGGCCCTGTGTTTTAACTCCACTGGGAGATGGCAGGCCTTTCCATAGACTAGTCTGAATGGGGACATACCAATGGTGGTCTTATAGGCAGTCCTATAAGCACACAGTGCATCATTAAGCTTGTCAGCCCAATCCTTCCTATCAGTCCTTACAGTCTTCTCAAGGATATGCTTGATCTCCCTATTTGAAATTTCAACTTGCCCACTGGTTTGTGGGTGGTAGGGAGTAGCAATCCTATGGGTGACAGAATATTTCTTGAGCAAGCTCTCAAAATTTCTGTTACAGAAATGGCCCCCCCATCACTGATAATGGCTCTAGGGGTACCAAATCTGGAGAAGATATTCTGCTTTATGAACTTGAGGACAACCTGATTATCATTAGTTCTTGTGGCAATGGCTTCTACCCATTTGGAAACATAGTCGACTGCCACTAAGATGAAATAAAAATTATTTGAAGGAGGAAAGGGGCCCATAAAGTCAATACCCCACACATCAAACAATTCTACAACAAGGATGGGCTATAAAGGCAGTGAATTTCTTTTAGATAGCCCTCCTAGTTTCTGACATCTTTCACAGGTCTTGCAGTGTGTATTGGCATTTCTAAAAAGAGAAGGCCTCCACACTGCAACACTTTGTCAGCTGTTTTTCTCCTACTAAAGTGACCCCCATAGGCATTTTCATGGCACATGGCCAGAATACTAGGGACACATTTTTGAATGATTTGGTCTGCACAATACTTGTATAAGCAAGGTTCTTCCCAGAAGAAGAATTTGACCTGTGAGAAAAATAGGTCTTTATCCATTTTTGTCCAATGGGAAGGGATCTTGCCTATAACTAGATAATTGACAATATGAGCATACTAGGGAACTAAAGACTGGATGGCAAACAGCTGCTCATCCGGGAAGACATCATTTGTAGCAAGGTCATCAACACTTTTTTCCAACATAATTCTGGACAAGTGGTCAGCCACCACATTTTCTACACCCTTCTTATCCTTGATTTCGATGTCAAACTCCTACAACAGGAGTATCCATCTAATCAATCTGGGCTTTGCATCCTTCTTGGACAGTAGGTATTTTAATGCTGAGTGGTCAGTGAAGATGACAGTTTTAGACCTAAGTAGGTAAGGTCTAAACTTGTCCACTGGAAAAACCACTGCCAGAAGCACTTTCTTAGTGGTTGTGTAGTTCAACTGAGCTTCAGCAAGTGATTTACTAAGATATGCAATGACCACAGGCAGCTTATCCTTTCTCTGGCCCAAGATATCACCTATTGCCAAGTCAGATGCATCACACATCAACTCAAAGGGCAAGGTATAGTCAAGTGTTTGGAGTACAAGAGCAGAGGTGAGGCAGATTTTTAACGTTTCAAAAGCCTTAAGACATTCAGCAGAAAAATCAAAGGGCACATCCTGGCAGAGCAGGTGGCACAATGGTTTAGCAATCTTGCTGAAGTCTTTGATAAACCTCCTGTAGAATCCAGCATGCCCAAGGAAGGATCTGATTTTCTTGACTGTTCTCGGAGGGAGCAAATTTTTAATGAGGTCAACTTTGGCCTTGTCTACCTCAATTCCATCTTTAGAGGCCACATGACCCAACACAATTCCCAGTGTCACCATGAAGTGGCTCTTCTCCCAACTTAAGACCAAATTGGTCTCCTCACATCTTTGTAAGACCTGATGGAGGTGTTGCAGACATTGGTCAAAGCTATCCCCATAAACCAAAAAATCATCCATGAAAATTTCCAAGAATTTATCAATTATATCAGAAAATATGGAATACATACACCTCTGAAAGGTGGCTGGGGCATTACACAGTCCAAAAGGCATCCTTCTGTAAGCAAAGGTGCCAAAAGGACAAGTAAAAGTAGTTTTCTCTTTGTGCGACGGTGGATCCTCTCGAACCCATCGCAGCGATGCGCTCGCTTTTAATGAAAATGTAGAGTCGCCACCCGGAGCTTTTAGTGACCCAGGAAACCTTCAAATTGATATTTTGAGCATCGAAGTGCTAAATATGACTCTGATTTACCGGTCTTTGCCAAAGGCTCTAGGGTAGGGGCTTCGGTTATCGATCGGGAAGGGTTTAGGCACCCAATCAACCCGCACGTAGTAGTCTCTATCTATGGCCAAAATAAAAATAAAAAGGGCGGAGCTTCCCCTTGCCCGAAAGCAATACGGTCATATCAAGCTTTGAGCCAAATCAAAATTTCAGCGGCGTAACGGCTTGAATCCTTGGACGGAGGAGACACCAAGAATGTAGAGGAAGAGAGGGGTGAGCCGGAGCTCACGGGCCCTTGTTGCACCATGGAAGATCTTCGCTTTGGCGTGCTTCCGATGCCTTGAATGGTATGGAAATGGACTCTAATACAAAGATTTGATAGGTAGGGGGTGTAGAGTGAAGCTAGGGAATAGATTTTGGCTAAAAGAAGGTGATCTCATGGTTGAAATGGAGTGGAATAGGTGATCTAAGCTTGCTGGAATTTTGAAAAATAAATGGCATTTTCTCTCACTAGGACTTTCTCTCTCTTAAGCTCTCTAATCAACCAAATTTTCAACCAAAACTTCAACCCCTTGGGAAGAAGGGGACCTCTCTATTTATAGAGAAGGGATGGGTTAGGGGATTACTTAAGAGCTAACTGGTTTAGCAATTAGGTAATCCCCCATCTAAGGTTTTCTAGGTTTTCAAGGTCCTAGGGTTTTGGGAAACTGGTTTCAATGGCGGATGATGGGGTGAGACCATGGGTGACTTAAGGGTTGCCAATAAGCTCAAAGGGGGTGCAACCAATCTCAAGACACCCACCTCAATCAAGGGGATGGTCAAAGGGTCAAACTAGAATCGATGGCATGCTATCAGATAAGCCGGGCGATATATTATATACGCCCATTTAGAACAAGAACTTCATAAAAAACAGGAGAGCCTTGGGAAGATGAAGCCCGTGGTGGGTCCCACCTATACTGGGTGCATATATTATATACGCCCGGCCAAAATTTCCCCAAAATAGGCAGGCGTATATAATATATACGCCTGACTAATCTGGGGCAAAAATGGCTGGGCGTATGTAATATCCACGCCTGAGTAAAAGTCTTATGATTTTATGTGAAACTTTGAACAGCCATAACTTTTGAACCGTAGCTCCAAATTGGGTGATCTTTGGCTTGTTGGAAAGCTAGAGAAGTCCGCTTTCCAATGGTATATGGCTCATCCTTGGTGCTAGTCTGTGTGCAATTCTGTAGCTCTCCTCCCATCAACTACCAGAAGGGTTTAAGTTAGGTCCGGGAAGGGATTCTAGGGGTTTAGGGGTGATCTCTAAGGGTTGGGGGAATGGTTCTTAAGTGTTCAGGGGTGCCATCGGAAGCATAGGGGTACATCTCTCTCGAAGTACAGATTGATCGGGCCTTGAGCCGAATTTGGGTGTCTACAGATGCCCCTCTTTGGTATACGATCACTAATGATCGGATGCCAAAGACAAGAGACATCCAAAGAGGTCCAAGGCACGTTTGATGGGTCCGCCTGGTTCAACTCAATTTTCAAACATCCACGGTGATGGTGAGTGTACATAAGCCCTCTCATTTCGGGATATCGTCCGTACCTCAAGGCTAATTCCCCCAAGCGCATTTGCGACATTATCGGGCATAAGCGATGATCATAAAGTGTAAGCCCGCTAGTGATATCGCCCTTCGAGGGAAATTATAGATTTGTGATGTTGAGTATTAATCAACCGAGACTCCATGCAATGGGATGGTCGATCTATGCTTCGGAATCGATGCGAAGCACACAAAGCGAAGGCCTTCAAACTGTGTCCAATCCTATGGAATATTGGCAGCTCCATTGGATTGGGTACGGGTGCCCTTACCTAGGTAAGGCTCAAAGTTTCTGGGTGAACCCATCAACCTCGAGGTTGCTTTAGCATGATTTACCCGAGTGAAGCGAATATTGATGTCGCAACACCTCTTGGGAATGCATGCCCATTTTTTGAGTAAAAATTTTTGTCTCATTTTCTGAATTTTCTTTTGCCTTGAGGCCTCTAAGCAAAGCTCAAGGACCTCTGGCAATTTTATTCTTGCACAGCTTCTTTAAGTGGATCAAATGTCAATTGATACGCTTTAAGAATGCGCGTGCTCTGCCAGGGATAGGTGCACCTTGGGGATGTGCCTGTTCTGGTGGCAAGGTGCTCCTGATTCATATGAACCAGAATGCCGTAACTTGAGACAAAGCTAAAAAAGATCGGGCTAGAACCAAACATCCATCGAAAGAGATGGTTAATTCTAGCCTCCATCCCTAATGAAATCACATCTTACTAACTATGTACAGACAGACACCCATCAGGGGCGATAAGCAGCAAATAGGCGCGAATGGAAGCCTCGACCCTAAGGTACAATTTACGAGGACAAACGACCATCCTGCGGATACCCAGATGCAAGTGCGTACGTTCAACAGGGACACCGTGACTATACAGGTTTTAAGCTTGTGTAAAAGGAAATAAAAGGGAATGAGCCCTTTGGTCTGTATGTTTGCACATAGTTTGGTTGGTTGTAAGGGCTTAACTGACAATAGACTTGTCGAATGGTCTGAAGTCGGGGGCACTCCTGGTCAACAGAGATCCGAAGGTGGATGACCAGAGTGAATGCTTGGAAGGCGGGGTCAACCTACTCAGGATTTTTACTAAGCAGCAACAGGTTGTTATTTCTTCTCCCCCTCTTTTTTGTTGTTTTTTTTTCATGTTAGGTTGAGACTCTGGGCATGCTCAAACTGCCTTTATTTTTGCACGTATCCTTAGGCGAATCAACCTGCCATGTTGATCTACTTTAGGGACATGTGCATTCTGGTGATGGGTCCTTGGTTTGCCTGCCGGATCGTGCTCGACTCTGGGGAAAACTGGCTAGGTGTATGTTCCGGAGTGACCGTGATGGATGAGTTTATTTGCACGGATGGTCTCGACTCTTAGGGACGTGGTCTTGGTCTTTAAACAAATTAGACCAAGCACCTTAGGAAAGTGGGTTCCTAATGACCGGATAAGCATGACCGATTTCTTGGGATCGTGTGTCCTTGTATAAACGAGGTTCGAGAGCTTTCGGGTGAACCCGATCATTCTGACCTGATTTAACACGGCTCTCGGAGTGGGGCAAACAGGCGTTGCGATGCTCTTTTGAGAACCAACGTTGTATTTTTTATTTTTCTTTCTCTTTTTTTTTTTTTTTGTGAGCGCATTAGGTGGGCGCCTACGGATCTGGATCCGTTTATTGTAGCACAGTCCCTTTGGGCCAATCGAAGGAAACTCGAAGGGTCATTTGGGGACGCATGCACCATGGCTGATGATATATGGGCTTCCAAGGGGGGGCCGGATCGGGGTCCATAGCATACAAGGGGGCCGTTGGGCCTCAAAATCGAGACAGGAGGTCGAGCAGTTAAAAAAAACTGCCATTTTTGGTCGGGCGTATATAATATATATGCCTGACCAAAATCTGGCGAAAAATGGTCGGGCGTATATATTATATATGCCCGTCTAAAATTTGGCAGTTACGAAACTGCTCGAGCCCGAGCACAAAAGGGGGCCCTCTTTTCAAATTCTTTCCTCCTCCCTCCTTTCTTCTTGAGTCCGGGACAACCCCTTAGGGCTTTTTCATTTAATTTGGCTTGAGTTCTACTACCGGCGGTCGCGGGTGTGGATCGAAAGGTGCTTGTTCTCCGCCGTCGTTCGTTTTCCTCTCCCCTTGAAGGTAAACATTACCTTTTTCCTTTTGAATTTTTGATGATATTGCCTCGCTCTTTTTTTTTTCTTTTTTTCTTTGTTGAAAATGCTTTGTGATACCTATACCTCCTTTTTCTCCTTTTTTGTTTTAGTTGTTTTTTTTTTTTTTAAGGTTAATACACATATATTATTATATATATATTTTTTTTGGGTTAGTACCTCCACACACATGGTTTTTTTTTTTGTTTTTAGTACACACCTCTCTTTTTCGGATTAGCACTTACACACACATGGTTTTTTTTTTTTTTTTTTTTTGTTTTAAGTACACACACACATCTCTTTTTTTTTTTTGGATTGGTATATACACATGTTTTTTTTCGTACACACACCTCTTTTTTGTTTTGGATCAGTATATACACATGATTTCTTGGTTTTTAGTATACGCACACACCTCTTTTTTTTTGTTTGGATCAGTATATACACATGGTGTTTTTTTTTGTTTTTAACACACACATACACCTCTTTTTTGTTTTGATCAGTATATACACATGTTTTTTTTTTTTTTTGGATTAGTGCATATATATACTTTTTTTGTTGGCAACCCTCTCATATGCCGATGCGTCTCATATTTTCAGGATGTCTAGTGACGAAGGGCATAGTCAGCAAGAAGGGCCGGAGATGGCTTATGTCCCCCGTGGGGAACAGTTCATTGTGTCTCAGCGCTCCTCCCAGCCTTGGTATGAGATGCAAGGCGAGGCCGCCCATACCGGCCTCCTCTACTGCCAGCACACCCATATGTCCAACTTCGGGATCGTTGGTCAGGTAAACAGATGGGCCCCCTCCTCTTTTCTGCTTTTGTTTTCCTTTGATGCCTTCATTATATCGCCTTGCCCCTATCTGATTGATGCCTTCTGTTTGCATCCCCTGCCGCACATTATGTTCCGAGGCGGTTGGTTTGATCTCCAGCGTCTCGTGCTTTACCTTCCCCCAGTGGGGAAGGATCTACTCACTGCTGCTGGTTTTGGGGACTTCATTCCGTGCCCCGTTGTGAGGGCCGATACGACCTATTTAAAGGCACTGATAGAGTGTTTTCACCCCGAGACGATGACATTCCACATGGCCGTGGCAAAGATGGCCTTCACACTAGCGGACTGGTCTATGATCACTGGGGTCCGTATCGGAGGGGTGCCCGTGGTACCTACCCGCACACCAGGTAGGGAGGAGGTGATTCGACTGATAGGGGCCTACCTGACCTCTGGGAATGTTCGGGGCTCTGAGGTCAAGCTATCCTGGCTGGTTGATTAGTTTGTGCCTAATGAGTTAGTGGACCAGGGGTAGCCTGACATGGACATTTACATCGAGCCTGCGTGTGTACTTATGCTGGCCCGCATCTCCTTATTGTTCCTCCTGGGCAAGACTCTCCTCTCCAACACCAGTGGAGGGCGAGTCTCATTGTCCCTGCTCAGCCTGATGGTGAACTGGGAGACCGTGCATCGATTCGATTGGGGTGGCGTGGGCTATGTCGTACTCATGTCCAACCTAAAGCGGGCCGTTCTTGGGGAGTCCAGCTCCATTATGGGTTTCTGGCCTGCCATTGAGGTATTTTATCTTTTGGCTTTAGTTTATCCAATTTTCTTTTATAGCATACCTGTCTTCATCCGCCTGCTTTCTCAGATCTGGGGGTACCTTCACTTCCAACCGGTCGTCTCGCTTCTCAAATTGCTACTGCCCTCATGAGTAATCGCACTGGGTCGCTGGGACATAGGCATGAAACATTTGGAGTTAGGGCTGCGATCTCGCTCAATTGTTGATCCCAGCAGTGTAAAACCAATTCCCTTTTAATAAATTTGATAGCTCGGTTCTTGTGTGCTAGGGGTTCTGACTAAATGTGTGTATCTCCTCCTTGTTTTCTCTTCTTTTGCTGGTCATCCTTGACCCT
The DNA here is from genome assembly GCA_021018995.1 of Chloranthus sessilifolius. Lineage (NCBI taxonomy): Eukaryota > Viridiplantae > Streptophyta > Magnoliopsida > Chloranthales > Chloranthaceae > Chloranthus > Chloranthus sessilifolius. The sequence goes on along the minus strand of CM037584.1, from coordinate 145,181,931 downwards.
TACATAGGATCTCCCTTCTGGAACCTGGCCTCGGTGGGTCCTTCTCGCTTCTTGCTAGACCGGCGCATCATCTTCCTCTATGGGTCCTGGACTAGGGCCTACTACCTAGGGGAGAGAGTGGTTCATCAGTATCGCCTTCTCTTTGCCGTGCCCTAAGCTCCTCCCGCTGATGTGTTTGCTCCGGAAGGTTCCATTGAGGAGCTCACTGCTCCTTTTCTTCACCATGGGGTTCCTATCGATGACCTTCTCCTCCCCGAGGGATATCAGTCGTGGTACGATTCCTTGCCCTATCATTTCTTGCTGCCCCGCTTCGTGCCTGGTGCTAACTTTTTAGCTTTTGACGGGCCGCGATCTCAGGTAATGCCCCTTTTCTCCTTTCATTCAGCGGCTTCCTTGTGGTTGCTTTGATTGACCCACCACCTTTAATGATAAACTGTTTCTCTCTGCTGTTTGAGCAGGGCGGCGACTCAGATGAGGGGGAAGAGGAGGCTGCTCCTTATGATGCTTCAGGTGCTGGACCCTCCGATCCTTCCGGGGCTGGTGCTTCCGGCGTGCCCTCAGGTGCTGGACCCTCTGACCCCTCTGGTGCTGGTGCTTCTGGTGGTTCGCCTACCATGGTCCAAGGGACCTTCAAACATTTGGACCATGGTTTCTTGTCGCGCGAGTGCGCCGACGTGGCCGAGAAGGCACGTATCTCAGCTGAAGTTATCCAGGTCCCACCCCTGAGCTGATTCCTAGGATAATTTCTATCTTGTTGCTCTATTCTTTTTTCCTCCTTAATTATGCTGATGGCCTGTGTGACTATCACCTCCTTTTCCTTATTGGCCAGGATTATGAGTCGGCAGTGAGTCAAGCCGAATACTATCGTAACCTCGTTGGGCTTAGGGAGACCGAAGTGGTGAGTGAATGCTGGCCCAACCTAGTCATTTTCCTTATTTACTTTCCACCTGTTTCTCTACCTGATGGCTTTTGGTGTGCCTCTGCAGCGTGTTTATGAGAAGGAGTCGCGCTCCTTGCTTAGCCGTATCTCTCAGACGTGGACTCGGGTGGGGGAGACTCGCACTTTCAAAAGTGCAAGTCGGCGCCGGAAGAAATCGAAGGGAGCTGCCTAGGAGTAGTTTTTTTTCTGAAAAAGTTGACACAATGAGACAATTCAGACTTTTGATTTATTTGGGATATGTAATAACTTTAAACAACAACAATTTTTTTTTTTTGTGGTTTTATAATTTTTATGCTTTATTGAATGTTTTATTTGGTTATCTCTTTGCTTTGGTGGTTTCCTCTCTCTTTTTTTGCTTGGAATGAACTGGCACCTCTCCAATGATGAGGTTGATCGTGCAGGTGACTCTCCGTATGCAACCTATGGGTGGCGCGCCACCCGGGTGTTTCTCATGGGTGTGTGGCATGCCCGCCCATGTGCGCTCTTGCAACAAAAAAAGTGGGCCAAATAAAACTGCGTTCCCCCTTGAAAAAAATAAACCAGTGTGAGGGGGGGGCCTTACCAGCCCTGGCTTAAACTGGGAGTATATATTATATACGTCAGGCAAACATTCAGCAATCAATAGTCGGGCGTATATATTATATACGCCTGACCAATCCTCAGTAAAAATGGCCGGGCGTATATATTATATACGCCGGGCAAAAATGGTTCAAAATTTGCCTTGGCGTATATAATATATACGCCTGCTATAGATTGGGCTCAACGGGCTCTTTATAACCCGAGCCTGGTCCCCCCTTGTCTCCTCTTCTACCTTGGTTTGGCTGTTTTGCCCCTCCTTTTATTTTCTTTCTTTCCCCTCTTTTTCTAGCGGGTCCATCATCATACATTGACCGATTTCATAAAGAACATCTTTGTACGTCGATGGACCTGCCTTCGAAAGGGGGCCCAAGCTTTTATACGGGGGCCGGTATACTTCCCTGTTTGGACCCGGGGCCCAGCTTTTTGTAAAAATGGCATGATAGTTTGGCTGAGAGCGAGCTTGCTATTCTGAATGGCCTCAGGTTGTCCCGTCTTTCCTCTCTCCTCGATGTTCCTCTATTGCCCAACCTACTACAGGCGGCTTTGGCATCATGGGACCATAGGGCCCATGTCTTTAAATTTGGGTCTAGGGAGCTGACCCCAACTTTGGAAGAGCTAGCCTCCATCACTGGCCTGAAGATGCATCGAGGCCTTGCCAAAGTAGTGCCCAAACCGGGGTATGCAAAGGTCCTTGGCTTAAAAAAGGGTGGATATGAGAAATGTTTCGCCGGAGGGCCCACCAGGTGTTCGGTGAAATTCCTGAGAGAACTTTTTGGTGACTCGAGCCTTCGAAAGTTGCCTATTCGAGATCCCTTCAATGTGAAGGCCTTTGCCCTTTATTTGCTGTCGGAAGTTCTCTTCTTCACTGGGGGTAAGAGCTTTTCCCTTGGACTATGTGATGTTTTGATCGAATTGGAGGGAGGTCGCTCATTGGTACACCTGGTCCTGGCGGAGATGTATCGAGGCTTGGATGCTGCGGCCTCGGGCCGGGTTGGGATTCTCAACGGGAGCCCGCTCCTTGTTCAGATCTGGTTAAGAGAGCATTTGGCTATCATGGGGCCTGTGCCGAGATTCTGCTTGATTAGAGGGGATGTGGCTCGGGGTTTTCTGGCTCGGAGTTTGAGACTGCCTTGTGGGAGCGTCGAGGAACTGAGCCTGTGGCTATCTGATGCAGAGCTGACCTGGTAACTTCCCTGGATGGACGGCACCTTTCCGACTGTCCGCTCATGAGATTGTGAGGGCATCACACTTTTGGGGTTGACTGGCAGCACATACTACTTCCCATCTCGGGTGCTTCGTCAATTCAGGTATACTCAGCGTGTGCCGTGTACCGCGAGGCCACCCTTGTGCTCTCTGATATTCTCTCGAGGTTCTCTTAGTGATCTTGATCGCATAGCTGCCCTCTGGAAAACCCGCCAATCGGCGCATATGTGTAGCTTGGTTCAGGGGGGCATTGTCTCTCCGGATTATGAGGGTTGGCTGGTATCTGAGGAATTACCTACTCCTAGCCCGATTTCGGTAGATGTGATAGAGACAGGGCCCTAGCCATGTAAGGAAGCGATGCTTCAGACCCGGATCGAGTCTCTTTCCATAGAGAGGCTGGCTTTGATCGACGCTTTGGAGAAAGAAAGGGTCAGAGCGGATATTGCAGAGGTGAGAGCTGCTACAGCCGAGAGCGAGGTTCTTCGGTTGACTGGTCTTTTGACTGAGTCCCGCAGCGCAGCTGAAGCTTCACGGAGACGGCAGAAGAGTCTTCATGGTAGGTGGATGTCTGATCGAGATGCCCGCGAGGACTCCCTTCTTGCAGAGATTAGCGCTTTGAAGCGTGCTCCCCGCCCTTGACCTGTTCCTGCACATATCATAGATCATATACACGGGGGGAAAGCCCCCTAACAGAGATCTCTTTTTGGGTTATCTTTTTCTCTTCTTTTCTTTTTCATATATACACAGCTATATACATTTTGGTTTTTTTTTTGTAAAGGAAGCAGCAAAATAGAAAGTGTGTCATGTCGTTATCTTTTTGGGACGTGACACTCTGCAGGCAACACTTGTAAAGAAATGGAATGAAATCTATACATGCTCTTTTTGTTGTAGTTCTGCAATGTAAGACTTTTTATAGGAATTTTCTCTTTCACAAAGTGGGGGTTTTTTATGGGAAAGGGAAATCTATTTCCTTTTTTTGGAATTTTCTCCTCCACAGTGTGAGGCTTTTTATGGGAAAGGAAAATCTATTATCTTTTTTGGAATTTTTCTCCTCCACAGTGTGAGGCTTTTTATGGGAAAGGGAAATCTATTATCTTTTTTTAGAAATTTTCTCCTCCACAGTGTGAGGCTTTTTATGGGAAAGGGAAATCTATTATCTTTTTTTGGAATTTTTCTCCTCCACAGTGTGAGGCTTTTATGGGAAAGGGAAATCTATTATCTTTTTTGGAATTTTCTCCTCCATTGTGTGAGGCTTTTTATGGGAAAGGGAAATCTATTATCTTTTTTGGATTTTTTCTCCTCCACTGTGTGAGGCTTTTTATGGAAAAGGGAAATCTATTATCTTTTTCAGAATTTGTTTTTTTTTTTTTTGGACCTTTTGTGATGCCGGAAACCACAGGGCCAAACCAACGGGTCCCTCTTTTGAGCATGGCTGAACCCTGTTCGTGAGATGCAGGTTTTTTCTTTAAACGTGGGAAGGTCAACTTCGCAGGGATTGGTCTAGCCTTCTGTCTTTTCCTTTGGTCATGCATCGACGCTAGAGAGGCGAACATACTTGATTGGGATCCGATCCAATTTTCACATGGGTGGCCCAAGAAAGAGAGGAGAAGAGGCTCAAGGGATCCAAACAAAAGCAAAGTGCTAGGATGATCTTCTCCTAATCTCTCTTTTCTTGACATTTTTGCTCATAGCGCCCAAGACGGGTTTTCGCCATGCCTGTCATCCCTGTTTTTACCCGTAGCACCCTTTTGGGTTTTCACCACGTCCATGGGTTCGCTCTCTTACCCCAGGTGCCCTTTCAAGTTTTCACCTGGTCCGCGTGAGTTCGCTGTTTTTGCCTGTGGTGCCCTTTCAGGTTTTCACCACGTCTGTCTTGCTTTGAACTCAAATTAATTTTCTTTTCTTTTTTCTTTTTCCTTCTTTTCTTTTTTTTTTCAAGAACCAGAAAGCCACGACATGGGCGTCGATTTCGTCATTGCCGGCTGAATAAAGTTCTGTGTGGTTTGTTAACTCAGCTTGTTCTGATGCAGTAGATGTTACGACCGCTCGTGGACCTTAAAGAGGGCTTTCTTCTGGGTTGTAATGTGGTTGGGGGTCAAACAGGTTGGGTTTTTTCAGGGATTTGGATCTAAGTTTTGGGTGATTTCTAGATTCGGGGACTCCTATTTCTTTCCAAAGGCTTTTTATGCCCGAGTCATTTTTTTTGTTTTTGGTACCCCTCTTTTTCTTTGTTTTTGGGGGGGGGCGCCTTCTTCTTCTTCTTTTGGTTTGGATTTTTCCTCCTTTTTTCTTCTTTCTTTTTCTTAGAATTTTGGGTGGGGTATATGAAAGAAATGGTTGTTGGCCCGAAGTGTGTAGCAAAAAGGGTGAAGGTTTTCAGGGAATATTCTTTTGGGCTACTTGACTTTGAAATGATGGCCTCTTTTATGGAGCCCTTAAGCGGTCACGCATCTACTTTTATCGAAACTTACCTTGTCCCAAGACCTATGAGTAGAACTTATGGAGGTATCCAGCGTTGATGGGCTCAGGAAAGTGGTCTCCGCCCATGGTGGCGAGGCGAACGACGTATCCTGGCAGAACCTCTCGGACGACATAGGGTCCTTCCCAATTTGGCCTAAACTTCCCTCTCGGATCAGTGTAGAGAGACGAAAAAATTTTCTTCAGTATAGTGTCTCCTACCTTCAGGTCTCGACTGCAGACGCGCTTATTTTAAGCACGTGTAATTCTCCTCTGATAGACCTGAGTGTGGCACAAGGCTAGGAGTCTTTTCTCGTCAATTAAGTCTAGTTGTTCAAAACGGGCTCTTTCCCTCTCAGCTTCAGGTAGATGGGATTCCAAAAGGATACGAAGCGACGGTACCTCGACCTCAACGGGTAGCACGGCCTCGGTTCCATACACAAGGGAGAATGGTGTTACCCCTATTGCGGTGCGGATAGACGTTCTATAGGCCCAAAGTGCGAAGGGTAATCGCCACCCAATCTGTAAGTAACTACCATCTTCTCCGTGATGCGGATCGTAGTTTTGTTGGTCGCCTCCACGCTCATTCGCCTCGAGGTTCGAGGGACGAACAATGATGCTTGATCTTGAACCGCTCACACAAGGCCTGGATGCGCCTATTAGCGAAATTAGTGCCATTATCAGTGATGATATCTTTGGGTACGCCGAATCTGCAAATGATGTTGTTCTTGATGAACTTCTCAACATGACTAGCCTTAATGTTCGTATAGGAGGCCGCCTCTACCCATTTTGTGAAGTATTCCACAGCGACGAGAATGAATTGATGTCCATTGGAAGCTTTAGGATTGATCTTGCCGATGACGTCGAGACCCCAAGTGGCAAACGGCCATGGAGTGGCCATGCTGTGCAAGTCAATGGCTGGAGCGTGTATTAAGCTGGAGTGCTTTTGGCATTTGTAGCACTTATGTACGTGCTTGCAGCAATCAGTCTCCAAAATAGTCTAAAAGTATCCTTGCCTTAGAATTTTCTTAGCAAGCATGTGTCCACTGGCGTGTGCCCCGCAGACCCCTTCATGAATCTCCTTCATGATCTCAATCGCTTCTTTCTGGGTTAGGCATCAAAGCATAATCTTGTCGTGAGATCGTCTATACAGGAGATCGCCGCAGACAATCGCTGGATGGTGCGTTTGTCTACCTCTGATGTTCCTTCCAGGACAGTTCGGGTCTCGAGGAAGTTCTTGATGTTCGAGAACCAGGGTGGTTCAATATCTACCTCTATATGTCCTTCGATCAGGTGACAGAAAGCCAGTTCGTTCCTCTGCTCTATCATGATCGGCTTCATCACGACTCCATATGGAATTTCAACCATAGAGGCCAAGGTGGCCAGGGCGTCAGCAAACCGATTTCTTGCTCGTGGCACATAAGAGAGGGTGACTTCCTCGAAGCAAGTTATCAGATCCTCCAGATGTTCGTGGTATGGGATCAGTTTCTCATCCTTGGTCTTCCAATCTCCGTTGGTCTGGCATATGATTAACTGTGAATCTCCAAAGACCCTAAGGTGAGTTATATTTAGAACCAAATTGCAGACAGCCTCATACTCACCATATTATTGGTGCATGGGAAGTTCAATTTGATTGAGATGGGTATATGTGATCCTTTTGGCGAGATAAGAATGGCGCCAACCTCCTGGCCCTCAACATGCGATGCCCCATCAAGTGCATTACCCAGGATCCTCCGCTTTCTTCCAGATCCTCGTCAACATGAACAAAATGTCTTCATCGGGAATTCGGTCCTTAGAGGCTCATAGTCCGGCAGAGGGTTCTCAAAGAAGATGATCGGAGTGCTTGCCTTTAATCGACTTCCGTGACATAAGTAATGTCAAATTCGGATAGGAGAAGTCGCCAAGGAGTGTGTTTCTTGAATAGGTACTTTAGCGGATCCATCCGCGTTAGAAGTAGAACGATTTGGGATAATGTGTAGTGTCAAAGTCTCTGAGTAGCCCAAACGAGCGCTGCATGCTTTCTCCAGATGAGAATAGCGCCTCGTAATCGTGAATTTCTTGCTTAGGTAATAGATGGCCCGCTTCTCTTCTTCCCTCTCATCATGTCCTAACACATTTCCCATGGAAACTCCATGGACAGGTACATTATAAGGGGTCTATCGGGTACGAGCGGTACCAATACCGAAGGTTTCAGGAGGTAATCTTTAATCTTGTCGAATGCAGCCTGGCAGTCATCATTCCATTCAACCGATGAGTCCTTTCTCAGTAGTTTGAAGATTGGTGTGCATATCAGAGTTAACTGTGCAATAAATCAGCTGATGTATTAGATTCTGCCTAAAAAGCCTCTGACTTCCTTCTCTATAGATGGTGGCGGCATCTCAGTGATAGCCTTGATCTTGGTTGGATCGACCTCGATCCCTCTCCTACTGACAATAAAACCTAATAGCTTTCCTGACATTGCACCGAATGCGCATTTCTAGGGATTCAACCGCAATCTATATTTTCTCAACCTCTCGAATAGCTTCTGTAGGTTTATCAAGTGGTCCTCCCTTTCTGATGATTTGGCAATCATGTCGTCGACGTACACCTCAATCTCTCTGTGCATCATGTCATGGAACAGGGCCGTCATTGCTCTTTGATAGGTTGCCCCAGCATTCTTCAGCCCGAATGGCATTACCTTGTAGCAGAAGGTTCCCCAAGGGGTAATGAACGCTGTCTTCTCGCGATCAACCTCTGCCATCTTTATCTGATTATATCTTGAGAATCCATCCATAAATGAGAGCATTCCATGCTTTGCGGTGTTATCGACCAAGATGTCGATGTGGGATAATGGAAAGTCTTCCTTAGGGCTCGCCCTGTTGAGGTTTCGGAAATCAATGCACATTCGAACCTTTCCATCCTTCTTTGGTACGGGGACGATATTGGCTAGCCATTGCGGGTACTTGGATAGCATGAGAAATCCTGCGTCATACTGCTTAATGACCTCGTCCTTCACCTTCAACATCCATTCGGATCGGAGTCATCTCAGCTTCTGTTTAACCGGCTTAACATCGGGGTAGAGTGGCAACTCATGCTCAACCAGATCGGTATCCAAACCAGGCATGTCCTCATACAAACATGCAAAGACGTCTTGGTATGACCGAAGGAAGTCTATCATACCTTTCCTCTCCACAGGGAACAACGAAGTTCCGATTTTGGTGATTCTAGGGGCCTCTGTTGTGCCCAAATTGACATCCTCTGTCTCTTCGACGATCGGGGTAGGGCCATGCTCAAAATCGGCAAATTGTTTGAGGAGCTCATTGGGGAGCTCGTCGGATTGGCCTTCCTTGTCCAGACTCGTGACTCCTACCTCTTCCTATATTTCTATAGGGAAGGGGTTGGCTTCACATGGGATGGGTATCACGACATCGATTTTAATTTTATTAGGAATTTTAAAGGACAATATTTTTGGAATTGGTATTTTTTCTATTTTTATGGTCTTTTGCATTTTTTCGGAGGTCAGCCCCTAGCGAGGTGGATCTCTATATATACAAGGTAGAGTGGTCCAGAGGCTAACCTCACTTTTTACAGGTTATTTTTTTTTGGAGAATCGGTGTCGTTTTCACGGCATTTGGCAGCTCTCAAGAGTTGGGGCACGGATACCCAGTTACTCACCTGTGAGGCTTGGCCTTTACCTCTTCGGTCGGTAGCGGCATCGGTAGGCTCTTGCATTTCTTCCCTCAACATATTTACAGAGGGATCCTCCGGGACCTTGTCCTCTATGGTTAGGAGGGGCCCATAGTGGTTGGTGCTGGAGTGAGGGGTGAATCGGGGAACTTCTTCCTTAAACAAGGAAAGGGCGGCTAAGTCCATTTTGAAGTCTGGGGGGATGATGTAGGGATTGGTGGGGTGGATTGAAGTAGGCATATGTGGGATTACCCTCGTCTCCCCATTCAGAAAATTTTTACTACCCCGGTGCTCACAAAGGTTTCACGGATGTGGGGGCGAGAGTGGGGTTCCTCTTCCAAGATGATTCCTCTGGCCTTGGCGACTGCTGCGGCTCTCATCTTTTCCTTAGCCTCTCTGACTTCCTCTTCTCTGGGCCTGTAGCCTAAGCCGAATTTAGTTTGTTGCCCCTTGGCCCTGACGGGGTCTCTTCTTCCTTGGAGGTGTGGGCTCAGTCCTTTCCCTTTTTGATGGCCCCATCTGTGGAGCATGAACACAGTTGCGTCCATTCCTCCTCCAATTTTATCCGGGGTCTTTTCAGTTGGTTCGAGGGTAACACTTGAGAAGTCATACTCAAATTGGTGGAGATTAGTGTCCTCGGCTGTGTGTGGTATGTTCAGTACTTTTGAATTCTCAATGTGCAGAGCGCTCTTCCCCATGTCCTCTCTGCTCTCACCTATGATGGTGACAATTTTTCCTTCTGAGATAAATCAGAGCTTTTGGTGCATAGTAGATGGTATTGCTCAGAGCTTATGTATCCATGGCCGGCCCAATAGCAGATTGAAGGTAGACTTGGTGTCCATCACTTGAAAGGGGGTGGTGAAGGTTTGCGGTCCGAGGATCAGGTCAAGGTCTACTTCTCTTATGATTTCCCTTCTAGTGTTGTCAAATCCCTGTGCGCTTGATATGGATGGCCGGAAGGTGTCGGTTACAATTTTGATTGTCATTCTTAGAGGGCATATGTTAACAATTCGTTGTCGATCAGGACCAACGGTACCACTAAGTTCCCTACTTCCACTGCTATATTCAGGGGTTTAGAATGGTCATTCCCCTCGATCGGTAGGTCTGCATTGGTGAAAGAGATGGTGTTTGGGGCCAACACTTGCCCTATTATTTCCCCTACTTCATCTGGAGTTACGTGGGTGGAGACATGCGCGTCCTTGAGCACTCCCATTAGGGCTTGAAAGTGGAGTGGAGACGTGATTAACAAATCCCACACAGTGATATGTGCGGGTGTTCTCTTGAGCTGTGTCTCCAGTATGTGCTCCCTGGCCATTTTTTCAAAGGGATTTCCTGTGGCCTGTTCTTTCTTCTTTTCTTCTCCTCTGACTGCCCCTGATGCTTCCGACTGGGCAGAAATCTGGCCCGATCGGGTAACGAATTCAACAGCCTCTTCTTGGTTGCACCCGACATTCATGTCCGTCTGTTCATAGCTCAATGGTACCTGGCGCGGGTCATAAGCAGGTTTTGGGATGAGAAATGGAGTGCGTGAGGACTCCGGGGAGGATTGGGCTGGATATACTGGTTTCTCGGGTCCGACCAGGTTAACTCCAATGGGGGGTGGAATGTTAGTGGGGGGAATCCGCAAAATTGGAGTTACGGGCGCGGAGGGGGCTTGTACTGGTGTTACCTGGGCATGGTAGGACCAGTGGTGATTGGGTGATGAGGGGATTGGGTGAGGGGTTGCTTGTCCGGGTGGCGGTGGAGTTGGGTTAGGGCCAAAATAGCGAAGGGATGGCAGGAGTGTGACTGGGCTGGAGGGATGGGGAGATGTTTGAGGTGTGGTGGGCGCGGGGTGATAGGGATATGAAGGGTTTGTATATGGGGAGATATGATGGGATGGTGCTGGGTTTGTGAATGAAGTGGGGTAAATTGGGGACGATGGAGTTGTGCATTGAGTGGGATGGTTTGGATATGGCGGGGTAGTGGGTGGAATGGGGGGGTATAAAGGGTTTGTGGCATGGTGGGATGATGAGGGGTTGGTAGATGAAATGGGATAGATTGGGGATGATGGAGTTGTGCATGGAGTGGGGTAATTCGGGGGCGATGGAGGGGTGTATGGGGTAAATTGGGTGGTGGGATTTGAAGGTGTGTATGGAATGGGGTAACTTGGGGATGGCAGAGTAATGTATTGGGTGGAGGGACTTGAGGGTGTGTATGGGGTAGGGTAATACGGGGATGGCAAAATTGCGTATGGAACGGGATGATTTGGGTGTGACGGAGGGGTGTATGGGGTAAATTGGGCGTGGGGTGGATACGCGTATGATTGTGGTGGGGCTGTGCCCGTTTGGATTTGATAGGCAGGAGTGGGGGTGGAAAAATACTGCCCTAAATCTAAGGGCTCCTCTTGGCAAGCCGGTGTGGGAAAATAATCGGCAAGATATAATGGCTCGATCACTCCAACAAATAGTTCATCTTCGTTCGACCTGGGGACTGAAACTTCCTCCTGATTGCTAATATAACCTGAAGGTCAAACTCTTCTTCTTCTTCCTCTATCCAATGTATGTTAAGCCTGGGACCTCCTGGGTGCGGTGGTAGAGGGGCTTGATGGATATTCTGGTTCTACCCTTGGGGAAGTGGCGGGGGTATGATCTTTCCCGCCTCTATCAGATCTTGGACCGCGTACTTTAATGGGAAGCACCGGTCCGTAGGGTGACCCGGTCCCTGGTGGAAATTGCAATGCAGATTCGAATCATAATTCCTTGGTATTGGGTGGGGTGGCGGGCGAGGTTGGAGTAAATTGACCAGGCCTTTCTGTAGTAATACCGGCAGTAAGACACTCAAGGATTGCCCCAACGGGATGAACACTCGTTCAAAGCGTGCTTTCATCTGTTCCAGGGTAAATGGGGCTCTTGGTCCGTTGCTTGGCCTTGGTACTTGCTCTAAACGGGTCGGGGGTGGTAGTGTAACCTGGAGTTGTATCGGGGGGGGCATTGGTATTGGCTTGGGGGTAAACAATGTTCTGTACCTCTGTCCCTGGTCTTCTTTCGATTCTTGGTTCGGATGCTTTTCGAACCCCGGTGGCCCCATTGGCCACATTCCTTCCTAACCTGCCCTCTCTAATGGCGTCTTCACAACGATTGGCATTTCGGACCAGATCAGCAAAACTTGACTGCTACTGATATACTAAAAAATTTGCGATGACTGGGAGGGCTCCCTTGGTTATCATTTCAATCTGCTCATCATCGGGAATCCGATGAGTTACCTAAGCGGCTAAGGCCCTCCACCTCCCCAAGTAAGCACTGAATGTTTCATCATGTCTTTTCTTTAATCGGGCCAAATCTGACTTCCTTGGTTCTATGTCCATGCTATAGACATATTGTTCTTGAAATAATCGTGTCAGGTCTTTCCAATTTTTTATCATGGACGGTTCCAGGGATGTGAACCACCTCGATCTTGGGCAGTTAAACTCTTCTGAAACACTTTGATGAGGAGTCGTTCATCTCCGCCATACTGGCACATATCCCCACAGTAAGATTTTAGGTGGGCGATGGGGTTGCCAGTGCCATTATACTTATCAAATGATGGCATCTTGAATTTCTGTGGCAGGGGGACATCAAGAACAGACATAAGTTTGAAAAGTACGTTGAGTGTAGTTCCATTCCTCCCATCTTCATCAGCTACTTTTGTATTCTATCTATCTGTTCTTTCAGCTCTCTGGTTCCTTTGAGGCGGCGGCAGGGACCGCTTCCCCCTGATTTGGTTCGACCCTAGGTGTGATGATGGTGGGCCCGGGAGGGTTAAAACTGACAGCTCCTCCACTGTTGCGAATCTCATCCTCCTTGTACTATTGGTCATGGTATTGGTGAGGGGCGAGTTCTGCTATTTGGACTTGGGGGGTGAGGGGTTGGATGACCTGGTGGGGCCATATGGTTTGTAGGGGATGAGAAGGGATAAATGGGTGAGTATTTTGTGGGTAAGTGATGTGCTGAGTTGGTGACACATTCTAGGGGTGATGGGGGTGTGATTGAGGTGGCAGGATGTTGTGGGTTTGAGGAATGGGATGGATTGTATTTCCCGTTGGAGGTGGGATGGGGGCGTAAGGGGTATAGGTGAATGAAGGGTATATGTGGGGGGGTATGGGGTTAGTGAATGGGCCTTGATGAGCGTGGGCAGATGGGCCTTGGGTTTAAGGGATTTGGGTTTGATGGTTTTGGAAGGCTTGAATTGATGGGCCCTGGGCTAGGGTGTGGGGATTAATATGACCTTGGGCCAATGGGCTTTGTTGAGTTTGGGCTACTGGGCCATGAGGGGGCTGGGTTTGGGTCCATGGGCCCTGGGTCTGCTGGGTTTGGGCTTGGGCCGATGGGTTCGTAGGATTTTGGGTCGGGGCCCATGGATTTGTGTGGGTTTGGGTGTGGAATTGAGGAGGGGGATTTTGGGAGGTATGAACGATGGGTGGTTGGGCATGGTTAGGACAGAATGGGGTATGGAGGTTTTGGACATTTGGATGGGGGGTTTGAGAGGTAGGGTTGCGAGATGCAGCCCACAGAGCGTACATCGTTCTCATGTCCTCAATCAAGGGCATGGATTCAGGTGTGAGATTGGGGGGTGACGGCTCACTTAAGGATGGAGGTGGTTGGGAGAAATTGGGCATGACCCAGGTAAATGGGGGGGTATGTTGGGATGTGGATGGGTCATGTGGTGGGAATGGTATGTGAGATGGGGTGGATGGGACGTAGGATGTTGGGGGCATGGGTGATGAGAGGGATGGAACGTGGGAAGTAGGCCGGGGATGGGACTGCCTAGGGGGTCTTTGGAAGTATGGGGATGCGGTAAGGGTGTTTGGATGGGAAATGGGGATGTAAGGATTGGTTGGGAAATGAGGGGTTTCAGTAGGGGATGAAAAAGGGGTATGTTGGGAGAATGTGAGGGAAGGGGATGAGGTGGAGGTGAACACGGGCGCCCCAAATGGGCCCGTGATATTGAACCTGGTTTGGGTGAAGGTGTCGGAGATCGGGTCTTCTCCTATATGGGAATGGGAAGGGGATGACGGTGGGGATGTATCGGCTCTTGACATGATCCGCTGACGAGTGTTGTATCGATGTCGCGGGTAAGGGCCAAATACCTTCTTGGTTCTTCTCCTACGGGCCGGGTTTGAGGTCGCCGTAGTGACGATCACACCAAGATATATTTTTTATTGTTTTTCTTTGTGTTTTTATTTTGGTTTTAGAAAATGATGATGATTTGATTTTTTTGTTTTTGAAAAATGATTTTTTTGTTGTTATTTTTGATTTTTGATTTTGATTGATTTTTTTTTAAGGTGGATTTTTTTGAAGATGAGGATTTTCTTTCTCTCTTTTTTTCAAATAGCAATTAACTCCCCTCTACTTAGATGAATGATGACCGGTGCCTGTGGTCAACTCCGTTCGGCGATATATGCACCTTTAGTAGGTCCCACGGCGGGATCCGACACACTTTGGAAGAAGCAAAAGGGAACCCTTTCGTTCTATTGAATGCGAGGGAATCCACGCAAATGACCCAATCCCCCGGAGCAAATCAATAAGAAGTCGCCTTCTTTTGACTGGGCGGGGGCATATTGGGTGTTAGAGAATGTGGGAGGCTACCGCGGACACTAATACCGCTAATCGGAGAATAGGGGTGGTGGATTGGGCCTCGTGGTTCTTGCCCAAGATATCTGGGCGATATATATGCATGTACGACCAAAAAATTACAGATTTGGTCAAGGCGATATATTATATACGCTATTTAAATCTGAGATTTTGGCGATATATATATATACCGTATAAATCTGGGGCTTTTTTGCTGGGCGTATATATTATATATGTCGGGCAAAAGATTCTGTCAATTATATTTTAACCATAGACAGCAAGCCTGAATGTGGGTCTTTGAACTGGGTTCTTGGGAGAAATGCTCCCGGGGACTGCTGTGTATGTTATCGGGTCCCTCCTTTCCGTTTCCTAGGGATACACGACTGAATTTTGGGTTTTCTATGCTCTCACCAATGCGGGTTTTACGGCTTGATCGAAATTGGCAACCCAACCGATATACCTCCATGCAAGCGCCTTCTCGAATCTTGGAAGGTGGTTCTTTTCGTGATCATCACCACTAGGGCTGCCGCCATCGGGAACCGTAAATTGTATCGCGTGTCAAACCCCCAAAACTACCCAAAAATGAAAAAATAAATTCAATTATGTCCCCATACTGTTGGTTCCTTTTTAATTACAAACTTTTATAAGGGAGTGAAATTAATGTCCAAGATCGGTTCAGATGACAAGCCTGTCACCAACGGGCCGGCGTTCAATGGTAAAATATGATGATCGAAGTAAAGTGCGCAAGTAGGCCCACCAAATGGCTAAGGCTCGTAAATGACCGAAATTTAAATGAAGTGAAAATAAATGCGAGCGGGCCCGCCAAACGCCTAAGGCGGCTTAAATGACAAGTATTGTAAAAACGGAAATTTAGAGGTGCACGTAGGCCCACCAATCGGCTAAGGCACTTAAAGGACTGAATCGTAGGGGTGAGTACGTTAGTAAAAAACACCAAAAATATAGAAAAAATAGCAGAAAATAAGAAGAAAAAAAAAAAAAAAAAAACAGCAATGGTTAGTAACAAAAAAGAAAGGCCAACAAGAGGGGAAGCGCTAGGGTGATTTCCCCAGCAGAGTCGCCATCTGTGCGACCGTGGATCCTCTCAAACCCGTCGCGGCGATGCGCTCGCTTTTAATGAAAATGTAGAGTCACCACCCAGAGCTTTTGGTGACCCGGGAAACCTTCAAATCGATATTTTGAGCACCGAAGTTTTAAATATGACTCTGATTTACCGGTCTTTGCCAAAGGCTCTAGGGTAGGGGCTTCGGTTATCGATCGGGAAGGGTTTAGGCACCCGATCAACCCGCACGTAGTAGTCTTTATCTATGGCCAAAATACAAATAAAAAGGGTGGAGCTTCCCCTTGCCCGAAAGCAATACAGTCTTATCAAGCTTTGAGACAAACCGAAATTTTGGCGGCGTAACGGCTTGAATCCTTGGACGGAGGAGACACCAAGAAGGTAGAGGAAGAGAGGGGTGAGCCGGAGCTCACGGGCCTTCGTTTCACCATGGAAGATCTTCGCTTTGGCGTGCTTCCGATGGCTTGAATGGTATGGAAATGGACTCTAATACAATGATTTGATAGGTAGGGCGTGTAGAGTGAAGCTAGGGAATAGATTTTGGCTAAAAGAAGGTGATCTCATGGTTGAAATGGAGTGGAATAGGTAATCTAAGCTTGCTGGAATTTTGAAAAATAAATGGCATTTTCTCTCACTAGGACTTTCTCTCTCTTAAGGTCTCTAATCAACCAAATTTTCAACCAAAACTTTAACCCCTTGGGAAGAAGGGGACCTCTCTATTTATACAGAAGGGATGGGTTAGGGGATTACTTAAGAGCTAAATGGTTTAGCAATTAGGTAATCCCCCATCTAAGGTTTTCAAGGTTTTCAAGGTCCTAGGGTTTTGGGAAACTGGTTTCAATGGCGGATGATGGGGTGAGACCATGGGTGACTTAAGGGTTGCCAATAAGCTCAAAGGGGGTGCAACCAATCTCAAGACACCCACCTCAACCAAGGGGATGGTCAAAGGGTCAAACTAGATGGAGGGAATTCAAGCTACTGATGATAGTTACTGTAGCTAAGCTGGGCGTATATATTATATACGCCCAGTTTAGGAACAGTAAACTTCATCAAAAACAGGGGAGCCTTGGGAAGATGAAGCCCGTGGTGGGTCCCACATATACTGGGCATTATATTATATACGCCCGACCAAATTTTCTCCAAAATAGGCAGGCGTATATAATATATACGCCTGACTAATCTGGGGCAAAAATGGCTGGGCGTATGTAATATCCACGCCTGAGTAAAAGTCCTATGATTTTATATAAAACTTTGAACAGCCATAACTTTTGAACCGTAGCTCCAAATTGGGTGATCTTTGGCTTGTTGGAAAGCTAGAGAAGTCCTCTTTCTAATGGTATATGGATCATCCTTGGTGATGGTCTGTGTGTAATTCTGTAGCTCTCCTCCCATCAACTGTCAGAAGGGTTTAAGTTAGGTCCGGGAAGGGATTCTAGGGGTTTAGGGGTGATCTCTAAGGGTTGGGGGAATGGTTCTAAAGGGTTTGGGTAGATTCTTAAGGGTTCAGGGATGCCATCGGAAGCATAGGGGTACATCTCTCTCGAAGTACAGATTGATCGGGCTTTGGGCCGAATTTGGGTGTCTACACTCTTGATCAAGGGGGTGTACGGGAATCTGGTTGTACCCTGAGTACCCATCAAGAAAATAGTAAAAGCTTTCCCAGCCAACTTATCTAAAATTTGATCAATGAAAGGGAGAGGAAAGTGGTCTTTTCTAGTCTTGGAGTTGAGTTTTCGATAATCGATGCAAAATCTCCAGCCAGTGGTCTCCCTGGCTGGTTTCAACTCTCCAGAGTCGGTTGTGATCACTGTTATGCAAGATTTCTTGGGTACCACCCATTCAGAATTAGAGATGGGGTAAATTACCTCAGCATCCAGAAAATTAATGATTTCTTTTATAACCACTTCTTGCATGTGAGGATTCAATTTCCTCTGCATTTCCCTGGAGGGTGTTGATCCCTCCTCTAGATGAATCCTATACATACAGATTGATGCATCAATCCCTCCCAGATCAATAATGGTCCAGTCAATTGCTTTCTTGTGCTTCCTCAGAACTGTTAGCAATTCCTCCTCTTGCTCACTGGTTAGAGAAGAGGAGATAATTACAGGAAGTTTCTCTTCTTTCTTGAGGAAAGCATATTTCAATGTCTCTGGCAGCTTCTTGATCTCTAGATCAGGGGCTTGTTGGATGGATGGCAGGATTGGTGTATTGTTGGTTGGAGGAAGGGACAACAATGTAGGTTTCCAATTGGAATGCTGCACTAAGCCCACAGAAAACCTCACTAGGGGTATGTCTTCTGACATTAAAGCTAGGCTTCCTTCCTCCACCGTCTTCCAAACTTCAGTTAAATCAGTGGCAATGTTGCTCCACTCCAGCAGAGTGGGTAGTTCTTCTTCAACAATTTCTTCTAGTACATCCACTGCAAAGCATTCCTCATTGTCCAGCTGAGGGTACTTTGCACTATTGTAGACATTAAGCTCAACTTTCATATGTTCGAAAGTGACGTCCTAATCCCAGACCTGCATTAAATGCATGCTTTGGCAGTGGCCAAAAATGGTCTACCCAGAATGACAGGTATCGAGGATGTACTCTTGTTACAACCCATGTCCAAAACAAAGAAGTCTGCAGGATAGAAGAACTTGTCTATCCCTACTAGGACATCCTCAACCACTCCCATGGGTTTCCTCTCAGACCTATCAGCCATCCATAGAACAATGGGGGTGGGCTTCAGCTCCCCCAAACCTAACTGCTGATATACAATGTATGGCAGCAGATTAACACTAGCTCCAAGGTCCAAAAGGGCCCTTCCAATCGTGTGGTCACCAATAATACAGGAATAGTGGATATCCTTGGGTCTTGCAACTTCTCAGGTATTGTCATGGTTAATACAGAATTAACTGTATCAGTTGTAAAGACCTTTTTAGACAAATGGCCTCTGGCCTTCCTTTTCTGAGTACAAAGGTCTTTCAGAGACTTTGCATAGGCTGGGACCTGTCGGATTGCATCAAGCAAGGGTAAATTTATTTTGACCTGCCTAAAGGTCTCCATCATTTCCTCAATCTGTGCCTGACCCTTATCAAAAGGGGCAGGGCCACTCAAAGCTTGAGGAAAAGGTAGCTGAGGTTCTGCTGGTTCGTCAGCTGCAAGCCTATGATTAAACTTTTCCTTTTTTCTTTTTTCTATTTTCATCTCCTGCTGAGGATCATCTACAACCTCTCTATTTTTCACTTGTTGAAGGGTAGCAGGCAGTCCTTGACTCTGTGCTCTAACAAAGTCTTTATCATTTTCACATGACATTTCCTTGGGAAAGACCTCCCCTTGTTCTTTTCCCACCTGGTTGTCTACCAGCTTGCTAGTCCTTAAGGCTGTGATGGCATTGGCCTCCTCAAAATTTGAGGAGCCTTCTCCGATGGAATACTGGCCCTTTGGGTTGGCTACTGGTTGGCTTGGCAACCTGCCCTCCTCTCTTTTAGCCAGAGCATTCGCTATTTGGCCAAGCTGCTCTTCTATTTTCTTAATGCTTTGACTGTGTGAAGTCACAGTCTGATTCAAGGGTCCAAGGCTTTGCAATTGGGCCAAAACTTGGTCCTTGAAAGAAGCACTTCGGGGCTGAGGTGGGGGGACTACCAATTGATTTTGTTGCTGGGGTTGCTGTTGCTGCTGGAAATTTGACCTTTGGGCATAACCCTGGTTAAACTGCTACTGTGGCCTTTGAGGTAAGGCTAACATCTGTTGTGGCTGAACATAATTGTCTTGCCTCCACCTCAAATTTAGGTGGTCTCTCCATTGGTAATCAGCATTCTGGTGCTGGTATCCATATGGTTATTTATTGTAGCCACCAGATTGTTGCTGTCCAAAAGATTGGGCAGCAGCATCCTGTTCCATTACAAACTCAGGGTATTGCCCTGCAAATGGGCACTCTTCCACCGTGTGCTGTGGAGATTGGCATATCAGACATGCCTCCATCACTTGTGCAGCCATTCTGGGCTGTACCACAGTCAAAAGTTTATCAAATCTTTCAGTAAGATTGGCCATCTGCATTCTCAGGTCATCATTTCCTCTAACTTCATACATCTTTCCTTTAGAAGTTTCAGCCACCCCCAGCTTAGGAGAAGGCTCTTGAACAGTTCTAGATGAGGACATCTTCTGAAAAGTATTTTCACTAATGACCTCGAACAAGTCCCATGCCTCATCAGCTGTTTTATGCATGTATGTTCCACCACAAGAGGCATCTACCATGTCTCTGCTCTTCTCATCTATCCCATTGTAGAAGCTCTGGACAAGCTGCTAGTCAGGGATCTTGTGGTGGGGACATTGTTTGAGCATCTCCTTAAATCTGTCCCAAGATTGGTTAAAATCCTCAGTTGGAGATTGGGCAAAAGCAAGTATGCCTTTCCTCAACTGGTTGGTTTTGGTCTCTGGAAAAATTTTTCTCAAAAATCTTGTCTGGAGGTCTTTCCAAGTAGTGATACTATTGTTTGGGAGAGTAGACAACCAGGTGCTGGCCCTATCCTTTAGAGAGAAAGGAAAGAGCCTCAGCCTAGTGGCTTCTGGTCCCAAACCAGCAATGGAAAATGTCATGCACAAGGCCAAGAACTGGTCAATGTGCTTGTAAGGGTCTTCCTTGCTAAGTCCATGGAAAGAGGGAAGCATTTGGATGATGGAAGTTTTGATTTCATAGTTTCCTTGAACATCTGAGAATTGAATGCTGAAAGGAGAATTATAATCATCTGGAGCATTCAATTCCTTCAATGTTCTAGGTTGTTCTTCCCCCATGACTGCTATCTCAATTTCAATAGGGGGCTCAACTGTGGTGTGTCTGTGCCTTCTCGGTCTTCTACCCCTTTCAATCTCAGGGTTAGCAGGCTCTAACGTAGGACTGAGAGATCTCCTTACTAACATACACACACACCAACAGCAGGGAAAACTATTCGCAAACGCATTGCACTAACAAAAAAATTACAACTATCCTAATCAACTGCTTATGGAATCTTCAAAGGAGAAATAAACTGAGGTTTTGAAGGTTAGAGAAGTGCAAACAGAGGTAGCTAGACTCTCAATGCAATTCCAGTCTCCTTCTCTACTACGGTTCAGATATGTAAGAAAAATTCCAAATGTAAATCAGCAGTATCAATTATTCACAAGTACAGCTACCAAAGAATAAAGAATAAAAAATCTAGAGTCTACTAAAAGATCAATATCCTCGACAACGGCACCAAAAACTTGTTGAGATATTTTTAGTGCTTGCTACTGACTTTATTGAAGACAGTGATAAGAATGGGGTAAATGCAAAATGAGTGAAAGGTAGAGTGATGATTACGGAGTAGCAAGCCTAAAATATGCACAGTCCTGCAAGATACATGGTCTATTGTAGCAAGTTTTGATAAGTAAGAGTTTGTCCCACAGGGAAGTTGATCTAAAGCTCCAAGGGAGCTATCCTTAGTAGGCCCTCCAGATCTGACTACAGATCTGGCAATCCTAAATGGAAGGGGATTTAGGGTCACTATAATATAAATTCTAAGGTATCCTAATGTCTAGATTGCAGAAAGGGTTAAGAGGGATGGTGGAGTGAGAAAATAAATATAAAAGGGTGAGAAGTATGTTATTAGGTACAGATCTGATGGGTCTTGTAACTCAGACTCTGATCTGTTGCTATAGAAATCCTATCCAATGGCTACATTATCACCAAAGAGGAGAAAGAATCCAACTCACCCATGTGCTATGATCCAATCCCTTAAGGCTATAACCTGTCCACTTAAATGGTCACAGACTATCCAATAGGGGAACCACAATCCAGAGATGGGTCAGAACAAGTTTATCATTGTAGGCACTATTTCATCCAGGCTACAAGCTCAAGAATCCATAGGAACCTCATCCTCTAAAATTCTGTGTGTGGGGCTAGGCCTACAAAGTGCACAAGCCTGGACACAAAGGACCAGCAAGAGTTTGAGTACTAGATTTTAAGCATGTCTATTCACTGCTTTAGAAAGATTGCAGTGATCCAGTCACAAGCCTACAATCTCTACGGCCAACTCAGATCTGCAATCTGATGGTGGATCTATTCA
The DNA here is from genome assembly GCA_021018995.1 of Chloranthus sessilifolius. Lineage (NCBI taxonomy): Eukaryota > Viridiplantae > Streptophyta > Magnoliopsida > Chloranthales > Chloranthaceae > Chloranthus > Chloranthus sessilifolius. The sequence continues at coordinate 145,160,352 of CM037584.1, read as the reverse complement.
CTATAGGGGAGTCTGCCACTGCACAATCTCTCACAAGGCTACAAGCACAAGTGCAGAGAAGAAGAATCTGTTTTAGTTCCATGACTTGGCCTCACCCTAGGGCTATAATCTGTTCACTTGAATGGTCACAGACTATCCACAGAGGTTATCCTCCTCAGAAATGGCTAAGACAGAGCAAGAACATTTTTGTCGCCACCATGTTCCCAAGGCTACAAGCACAAGTTCCCATGGGGATTCAGATTTAGTGGGTCCTGTAGTGGGGGAAGGCCTGCAAAGTGCCTAACCTGAACACACAGATCACTTAGATCTAAATAGTACTTTAGAAGCAATCCTCTATTGCTTACAAAATAACTTAGCAATAAAGGATCTCAAGGCAGCAGCCTTGTACAGAATAGCTCACAACAAAAATAACATCCCATACATGCAACAGATCCTATTATAAAAAACTCCATTAAAATCTATACCAGATAATCATACAAAAGGCATAGCCAGCAAGTGCTAGACTATGGAGAGAGAGAAAAAGGAAAAATAAGAAAACTCCCAAACCCTAATCTTAACCTACTATAATTCTACAGTTGGTTTTTGGAGAAGAAGCACAGAAGTTAAGTCCCAAAGAGGGTCGATCCTCAAACCTAAGCTAGGCTTAGGCTTATATAGCAGTCGGCTTCCCCCCCCATTAGGTTAGGAAAACCCTAATTTCTTAGTGTAATTGCGGCCCATTCTTGTCCCTTAGATGCCTCGAGGGGTGTTCACGAAGATTAAAGCATTGGAGTGCGTGCCCTAATTGCTAGAGATTCCCAGATTGCCCTTGTAAAAGTGGGGAGAAGTTTAGAATTTGATCCTCGCTGGGTAGAAATGATTTAAGATCTTCCGCGTGGCAGAATTGGCGTCGCGGGGTTGAACTGACTTGAAATTCATGCAGTCGCGGGATTGGCAGTTTAGTCATTGCAAAATACAAATGGCTATCGTGAGATTACTCCTTTAGCTTTGAATGATGCGAGGATTGCTCGCGCGGTTCGTTCCTCGATGAATCTCGTGAGAGATCCTCGCGAAGAAGCAGTGTTCATGAGTTTTTGGGTCGCACGAGCATTTCTCAGAAGGTCTGTATCTTGCAGCCACTGCGCGATAGTTGCGCGCAGGAATACCTAAAGCTCTCTCTCCTGAGTGAGTCACGTGAAACTTAACGGTTCTTCTTTTGAGCTACGCGAGACTGCGTCGGTATACTTCGTTCCAGTTACGTATTAGCCTGCTTTCTAAATATCGATTGAGAACCTTTTCTTCAAGTATTTTAGTAACAGTTGAAATGTACAAAAGCTTTGATTATCCTCAAATAGAAATAACTTTAACTATGAAGCATTATCTCTGGTTCAATTGAACCCTGCGACATTTGTGTGAGGCATTCTTCTTGATGTATTTCTGCTTGGATGTGCCCATGCTTCATCCAACTATCTGTCTGGGTTCATCCTTCGTTCTACTAAGGTAGTTTTGGGGCAACAGTGAGCTTCTTGGCATGGTTAGGGGTTTATTGGCAGTTACTACTTATTACCTACAGAACATGCTTAAAACACTTTTATTAAATGATTAAGGGTCTAACAGAGATTAAGTTAAGGGGTAGAAAGTGGTACTTTTCAGGTCTTAACATTAGGATACTAAATTAATTAAAATTCTAATAAGGTTAGGCAGCTAAATTAATTAGACACCCAATAGGATTATAATATTAGAATAGATCCACTTACTCTAACAAAGTCACAGCTAAACTCGCAATAGAATCAAGGAATTCTAAACTGACCAAAACTATAACCATGAAGGGAAATAAAAGGGAAATTAAACTATTTAAATTAAGAAAAAGATATAGCTGTTGATGTTCGCAGGCGGACGATTCAGCATAGAAGTAGCCCATACCCGCTCTTAAGTATGATTATTGACGTGTTGCAGCATCAATAAATATCTGCAGCTGGCGATCGCAACAAACTAAGAACCTTCCTAGAAAACCCTTTATTTTTTTTTTACCTCCACTATTCCAAACGCCGTCGCTAAAGTCCACTTGGACAGAATTACAGCCACTGATTCAATGGGAATCGAGAGGAACCCAGAAAAAGCGCGCACCAACAGACTGGCGATCGCGATGGGATCCTTTTCCAAACTCTTTTTCTAGATAGTTAGATCTCATCTTATCTCCCCATTTTTTCTTCTTTCCATCGTGTCACTTAGATTTTCTTATATATATATATATGAGTCTTCATCAAAGACTCGAGATGTCTGGTATATGAAGAGTGAGTTTAGGAGACCCATCATTGTGGGGCTATCATAACAACCTCGCATACGAAGAAGAACCATTTCACCATTCCAACCCACAACAACCTGAGGTTAACATGGCTGGCGAGCAAGAAAACCCCTTCTTCACCCCACACATTGGTAAATAATCATAATGGGAGAGATGGTAACATCGTACAAAACCTCACTGCTCAATAGATCGTAGAGCTCAGTATTTAAATAATACAAAGAGGAGACGACGACTCCGAAGAATTGCTTCGAGGGTTGGCCACCGCATACGAAACTATTAGGTCCCGACAATTTTCAGAAGAACAAGAGCAACAAGAGAGGCCACCTCCTACCCCGAGCATGCTATCAGCCTATGCCACACCATTGAGACAACCTGCCCACACATTCTTCAATGATGACTCTCTAGACAAGGTTTGCTCACGGGTCGCTCCAAAAGACAACACCTTTAAAATCGAAGATCTCGCTAAAATGCTTGATGAGTACTTAGCCAAGAGAGAGCGCCCCGGCCAATAGGATTTAAGCCACGAAAATTTACCAAATATAATGGCACGGGAAATCCAAATCATCACTTGGCCCTCTTTTGTAATGATTACCGACACATACGTGATAATCAAGGACTTCTCATTCACTATTTCCAACGCTCATCAGAAGGAGAAGCTTTAGATTGGTTTGTGGGACTCCCGCTTTATAAAATTGAAACCTTCGATGAATTAGTCGGTCAATTCTTAGACCAATATAAACACTTGATCCAAGAAACAATTAGTCTCAACGATCTAATGATAGCCAAGCAAGGACTTAATGAAGAATTTACCGACTTCGTCGCCCGATGGAGAAAACTCGCTGCTAGGACCGACACTTCAATGAAAGAGAAGGATTCGGTGGACATTATCAATGATACCACTACATAACCATTAAAGAGCGAACTTGTCATAAGTGATTGCCCTGACTTCACTGCACTCCACTCCCGGGCATACCGACTAGCGCGACACATTAAAGGCAAAGATCTCGCACTATCCATAGTCACGTCAAAAATAGGCTCTTCCAATGAATCAAAATATAAAAATAATAAGAAAGCCTCAGGAACTGAGCAAGTTAATACCGTTGTCAACCAAGGACAAAACTCTAATAACAGGAACTTCCAACCATGAAATTTCAGACAAAATCAAAATCAATAACGGTATACCAACCAAAGCCAAAGTGTTAATCAACAAAGATACACGACCTAAAACCAAGGCTAGAATTTGAATCAAGGCCAATACTCGAACATAAATCAATACACTAACACCTATCAGAATAAAAACATGACACAAAATCAACCGGCCCATGAGCCGAATTACAATAGTGTGCCCCCACCGTAAAACTTTAACCTAGCCAGAGGCCCCTACCAGCCAAGGCGAGAACACTATCCCCCTTTACCGGATATGATCCCTAACATTTTCCATCTCCTTAATACTCAGAATCTCCTTCGATTCTCGCAGGAAAAACCCCGCCCATGGCAGACAAATCTAGACTATAATAAATATTATGCCTTTTATCGATACGTGGGATACAACCTAGAGGACTGTTGGGTCCTCAGGGACGTGATCTATGACATGAATGATCGAAGTCAGATCGATTGGGAAGCACTTAGGAACTGTTGCCCTAATAAGAATCAACCCCAACAAAATTTAGGAATTGTTAACAACCCCCTGCCCAACCACAACCAAGCAACACTGGCTCAGGTCACTACCGTAGATCTCTTCGATCGATTCCCCTTCCAACCTTCCACCTTAATCACTTGCAAACAACCCTCTGCCGCTTTAGCCACACCAGCAAGACCACCGTCTCCCCCACATCTATCGGCCCTGATCACTCGCATCGCCCCATCGAATCTGCCTCCTTATCCAAAATTCACTCAAATACAAGTCCATTCCTTTAGGGTTAGGAGACCATTCCTCCGTAGTCACCCACCAGAGCCTCCAATCCCTCCAAATCCTGAACCAATGCCATTACTGCTCCCTTTATCCAATTTTGAACCCGAGTACGGAGATCATGTTCTCCAAACTTCAGTGCAAATTACTGCATAGGTAGAGAGTGTCACCCAAAAAACTCAAAGTAAAGAAAACAAAATAACCCTTGAGTGTTCGCTGAATCTGAGAGAAAGTGAACCCGAAGAACATCCTGACCCATGCGAGACGTTGGTCTCTACTTTCATAGAAGAGGAAGATTACACACAGTACCTGCCACCTTAGAGCGACACCATTTAGGTACGCGCTCCAACCTCAAATTTCATGCATTTCACCAATACATTCATGTCTAGCCACACAGGGTTCGATCAACAACTGACTTGCCCGATTCTCAAGTCAGAAACCAATTTCCCACCTCCCCCTTTATCTCGAAATAAGGATTTCATGAATGCACAACCACCTGAAGGGAATGTGAGAGAAAGAGAAGCTAACTCGCCTCCCCCACCTCACATCATCCCTCTACCAATTCCTGCACCTCAATCATTCTAACCACCCGCGCCTAAGGCCCATCGGGCTGGCAAAGAAACTACGCTCGAGCTAGGACAAGAATACGACCTTCTGCGACATCTCTAGATGATTTCAGCCCAGATATCCATACTAGAACTCATTAAGAAATCGCCCGATCATCACCGATTATTGATAGGAACACTTGAAGACACGCAAGTGGATGAGGATACGACCCTAGATGAGCTTCATCAAATCACCTCGGTCATGGCATAACCTCCGACGCCCACTTTTACAGATGCAGACATGCCTAAAGAGTCACTCTGCGGGAGTGCGGCCCCCATATACCTTACGGTCATAATTAGAGGGTTCTCCGTACCACACGCACTCGTCAACACGGGAGCAGGACTTAACATCTACCCTCTCACCATGTTAAAATTGCTCAAATATTCAGAGCAAGATGTCAGGCCCTCCACACTGTCGCTCATAGCTTATGATGGCTCGCGTCGCTTTGTCAAAGGAACTATCAAGCTACAGGTTCACCTCAGACCTATAGCGAAAGATGTTACCTTCCATGTTTTTGATTCCGCTAGTATGTACAATCCCATTTTAGGAAGAAAATGGCTGGGGTCAACGAAGGCCGTCGCCTTCACATACCATCAATGCATCAAATTCCCATATGAAGACTCCATCGTCCGTATATACGCTGATGCACCCCTCCAAGAGATGGATACTGATTACGCGGAGAGCATACCAACTGCTCATGAATATGTGTTGAACATGGGTCATATTCAAAAGGCTCGAATCCCTGATGAGACAACCATTGCGAAAGTCCATCCCCATACCCCTCCTAGTTTGCCCCCAACGCGTCGACAAAATTTAATGAGAAGAGAGGTTGGCCCAGACCTAGCCAAACTCTATGCCATCAACCCTATCGCGACAAAAGGGTGGGACCATGTACCAACTTAGATACATCCCCCACACCGGACTCGAAAAAAATAAGCAAGGTCGCTTAGGACCTGTTGTCCCAATACAAATACGTAAGCACATAGGGTTAGGATACCAATCGGGCGGCCCGCAAGCTAACTTGTCCCCTACCTCACCAAAATGGTCTCTATATGACCACTTCACCTATGGGACCACTAAGAAAACAGATGTGCCAAACCATAAAAAAGTGTCCCTCAGTAGATCCCAAGAAGTGGAGATTGAGCGAATGACTAAAGCGTTCAATGACTTATACAATTTAAACGACGATATTGATAAATCACTCAAAGTAGTCAAGCCCATATTTGACACTAAGGAATTTACAGAAAAGAGGAGAGAGAACCCGACCCCCGAGTAAAAGATTGGGAATCCACTGACGACGAAGATTTTCACATAGCAGCCTTGCAAGATGGTGAAGAGCACTTACGCTTAACATGGGAAAGAGATGATACTCCACAAGAAAATACTAACTTGTATAGCATCCAACTTGTCCTTAGCCTTGAGGGATGGAAATGCCCTTAGGACTACCCTTGTATCGCTTACCCATACCAGCCCCGCTGTATGGCATGCACCAGTATATTAGAACACTTCGCTAGTTAGATTTGACACTCTACGGTAGGAGAATCAAATCATTCCAACCTTGTAACAACTGACACAAGTAATGACCTACCAGCTCAGCTACTGACACAAGGAGTAGAAAATCTTGATGGTCATCCGATTGACCTAGGGGGAAACACTCAACACGCCCTCATAGAGTTTGAAGAGGAACTTGAACTAGACACTTCTATGTCCCCATTTTCACCACAACTCTAAATATTTTAGAAATCCCTCGAAGAAGAATGGCAACCTCCCCCGAGTGATGAAGAGGACTACTGGATAGACCTCCTGGAACTCGAGTTAGTGGAGCGAGCTAATTTAGGACTTCAAGCACTATCAGATCAAGAAGATGAATTTGATATTGTCTCTGACTTTAACCTAGAAGGATGGGAATGTCCTTGGGAATCCCCCTACATTCTTCACCATTATCAACCTCGCTGCCGAGTATGTGCGCTCATCCTAATGTATTATGAAGATTACGGAAAAGAACTCACTACCCCTGAGGATCCTTTGGGAGATCCCCCTCGGTGGGAAGAACAACACTGTTACAACCAAGCGGATGATAGTTCAATTGACTATGATCTTCAGAGCTTCTTCGAAGAAGAGGCGATCAATGTGGCAGAAGAAATTCAAGCGCTAGTGCCACCGTCACCAGCATCACTCATTCAAAAGATCTCATCAGATGAGGACTCAAAAAAAATGCCAAATTCACAACAAGTCTACATTTTTTGAAGAATCGCTCGAACGGCTCCAACAGTCGTCTCGCTCCCTCAACTAGAGGAAGTAATTCTCCCGATGTCCCTTGAGGCAATCGACCCTGTACTATATTTATTATCGAAAATAAAAAAAATAGAAAACCCTAAAAATTCATAAATACAAAATCTAAAAAAATCATAAAACCCCAGAAAAGAAAGGGAACTCTTCATCCCGAACTAAATTTGTGGCTAACAAGGAGGTTTTTCTCCTAAGGTTTCTATCCCATTCCTCGCACGAGGACGTAAAGCATCTTGGCTAAACAACAAGCCAGTGATCATACCGGACGAGATACTTCATGACTTTGAGAGAAGAATCAGTAGTCTTGACCTTCACCTTACTAAAGATCTCTCACTCATAGATTGTGCCGATGATGGGTTACCTTTCACAAACTCAGATCCCCAGTGTAGTAATTTCACAGTATACGAACTTACCAAGGACAAGAAAAGTGCACCAGTTGCCAAGGAGGCACTGAACTTCCAACGGGTTATCAAGCGTTTTGATGAGCAAACCGAAGCTGCCACGGAACCCATGGAAGAACTTAACTTTGGCACGGAAGAGAAACCCAAGAAGCTATTGATTAGCGCAACACTCAACTCCAAAGAATGCTAACAAATTGCACAAGTCTTGCAAGAACACCTCAATTCCTTCACATGGTCCTATGAGGATATGCCCGATTTAGACCCAAGTTTGGTAGAACATCGCCTCGTATTAGAACCCGACGCAAAGCCTGTTAAGCAAAAACTTCGCAGGATGCACCCCCAAACCGCCCTTCAAGTTAAAGAGGAAGTCGACAAGTTACACAAAGCCAAATTTATCCGAGTCATTCTTTACCCTAAGTGGGTCGCCAATATAGTACCTGTCACCAAGAAAGATGGCAAAGTACGGGTTTGCATCAACTTCTAAAACCTCAATCGGGCATGCCCAAAAGATGACTTCCCGCTTCCACACATTGACACTCTAGTTGACAACACCATTGGACATGAGATGCTATCCTTTATGAACGATTTCTCTGGATATAATCAGATCAAATTAGCAGAGTCTGACCAAGAGAACACTTCCTTCACCACACCATGGGAAACATACTGTTACGTCGTCCTGCCTTTTGGGCTCAAGAACGCATGAGCCACATATCAACGTGCCATGATGGCTATCTTTAACGACATGATGCATAAGTGTGTAGAAGTCTACGTCGATGACATATTGGTGAAGTCCCAAACGTGAGTAGGACATATTGAAGCGCTCCGACTGGTGTTACAAAGTGCTAAGAAATATCAACTAAAAATGAACCCAAAGAAATATTTCTTCGGGGTCACTTCTGAAAAATTACTTGGTTTCATAGTTAGCAAGTGAGGGATCGAAGTTGTCCCTGCAAAAGTCAGAGCCATCCTCGAGATGCCGCCTCCCAGTAATATCAAAGAGTTACGAGGCCTGATGGGAAGATTGCAATTCATAAGAAGATTTATCTCCCAGCATTCGGACAGATGCGATCCATTCTACAGACTACTTAAAGGAGGAACTGAGTACAAATGGGATGATCAGTGTCAGCAAGCCTTCGACAACATCAAGAAATAACTTCTTAACCTGCCAATACTATCGCCACCTGTACTCGGAAGACCCCTAATTTTATACCTCTCAGCGAACGACAAGACAATGGGAGTAATTCTTGGACAATATGAAGAAGGCGACAAGAGAGAGAAGGCTATCTACTACCTCAGTAGGACGATGGTCGAATATGAACGAAAATATACTTCAATAGAGAAGACTTGCCTCACATTGGTGTGGGCCTCTATCAAATTACAATACTACTTTGGAGCACACAAAAATACTAGAAGTAGCACGAATGGGTCCTCTGAAGTATGTATTCGAAAAGCCGATTACCTCGCTATCTAGCATATGCTATTGCAAGAATTCGATATCACTTATATCACGCAGAAGTCAATCAAATGGCAAGCAATCGCCGATTACCTTGCAGATCTTCCACTCCCTACTGATGAGCCCATACACACGGATTTCCTCGATGGGGACCTATTCACGATTCATAACAAAGAGCCCGACAAGACCTCATGGACCCTTTATTTTGACGGTGCTCTAAATCATAAAGGAAAAGGTATCGGGATAGTCCTCCTAAGCCTAGAAGGAGTTGTCATACCTAAAGCTTTTCAATTAAATTTCTTTGTCACTAATAATGTCGCAGAATATGAAGCCGTTATAGCTAGACTATGAGCAACGTTATAATTAGGTGTTAAACAGTTAAAAACCATCGGTGATTTCAAACTAGTAATTTTACAAGTCATAGGAGAATGGAAAACTAAGGAAATCAAACTAATGGCATACCTAGAAATCGCTCAATATTTAGTAAAGAAATTTGAAATAATCTCTTTCACGCACATCCGTAGATTAGAAAACGAGTTCGCAGATTCCCTAGCCACCCTAGCCTTGGTCATCCACATACCCATCGGGCAAAATTCCAAAACCTACTTCATTGAAAAGCTAATAGTGCCCGCCCGCGAGGTAGAGTGGACCGTCAAGAGAGAATTACTCGTCCTCCTCACAAGTACAGGACCGAAAGAAGCAATCACCCCGAGAAAGCACGTCAAGACAGAAACTGAAGTCGCAACGTTTATATTTGAAAAATTACCGACCGACGATGGACAACCGTGGTATTTTGACATCTGGAACTTCTTGAAACATCAACATGTCCCCCATATGGCACAAAGATCAAATGGAAGACTATAAGGAACCGATGCGTCCGATTCTACATACTCGGTGAAACACTATACAAAGAGGCCTTCACTAAACGAGTACTACTATGATGTGTCACGACTGTTGAAGGACAATACATCATCCGAGAAGCACACGCCAGTGCCTACGGCGCCCACTCTGATAGATAGAGACTCGCTGATCAAGTTATACGATAAGGCTACTTCTGGCCAATAATGATCAGAGATTGCCACCTCTACGTCCAATCCTGCAAGCAATGCTAAGAACATGCCGCACTCATCAAATCTCCATCAGTTGTATTGGACACTATGACCTCGCCATGGCCGTTTTTGATGTGGGGCTTCGATGTCATTGGACCTTTCACAGACACCATTGGGAACGCTCACAAGTATGTGTTCATACTTACAGAGACCAAATACTACAGCACATGGGTAGAAGCTGAATCCTATGTCAGAATCACTGCTTCAATACTCGTAAGGTTTATCTTTCGAAATATCATCACCGGGTTTAGAGTACCTGTTGCGAAATCTCAGTGTGCTTGCTTTATGTGTTAGTGGTAAAAACAATTTAAAATCAAAGAAAGAGTAAAACAGGGGATGGAATCAGCACAACTAAGAAATCCTAGACCTGCAAGATACAGGGTCCATATGTAGCAAGTTTTGATAAGTAAGAGTTTGTCCCACAGGGAGAGGTGATCTACAGCTCTAAAGGAGCCATCTCTAGTAGTCCCTCCAGATCTGGCAGTCCTAAAAGGAGGGGAGTTTAAGGTCACTTATTATAAGTATTCTAAGATAGTCTAATGAGTTAACTACAGAAAGGGTTGAGATGATGGATGGATTGTGGAAAATAAATATAAAAGGGTGAGAAGTAGGTTATTGAGTCTAGATCAGAGGAGTTTTTGTAACTCAGATTCATATCTGATGTTATGGAAATCCTGTCCAATGGCTACATTATCACTGTTGTTGATTCTAAGTGTGCATGATTTATTTGTGTTTTGAAAACAGATTTGCAACTGCTAAGTTATACTGAATCTGGAACATTAAAAAGAGTAACGAAATATCAGCACAGAGAGAAGTGAATTAGCCTGTAAGATCAGGGCCAATTGTAGCAAGTTTTAAATGTAAGTGAGTAAAAGATCGTCCACAGAGAATTTGTTTAAAATGCAAGATAAACCTCCAGATCTGAGCTACCAGATTTGGTCTCTTATCCTATCTACAAAGCACATAAGATGGGAGGTTGAATTTGTCACATTAACTAAATGGTAAAAGTAAAAGTTAAACTAAATGATCCAGATCTGAGTTGGGGGAATTTTGATGTAAACTTATAAAAATGGAGAAATAATATCTAACTTTGATTTGGTCCTTGAAACACAATGAGAGTGACTGCAGATCAAATGAGAAGTGATCCAATCTTCATCTGGCTACAAGCACAGATGTAAGAGAAATAAATCTAACTCAAGGATTAGATTTAGGCTTATGGCTATGGTCTGTCCACTTCAATGGCCACAGACCATCCAATAGTCTTTAATCTAAACCCTTAATTTAGAACAAGAAATATCACTACAAATGCTGTGAGAGATTAGGTTACAAACACTAATTCCCACAGGGTTAATGAATCAAGGGAAATTGCATGAAAAACAGTAAATCTAAAGGAGTCTAGTGCAATAAGGAGATCAGAGGGAACCCTTAACACGAATCCAATTGAGAATGTACGGTTTACAGCAACCTTTTCAAATTCACCATTACAATTACAGAGCACAGCTTAAACAGCTCTCAGATTTGTAGTCTTGAATACAATTCTCTTTTGAATTACAGAGGTATCTCACAGCTCTCAATTGCAAGTAAAAGTTAGGGTATTACAGGGGTTTCAGACAAAGTAGCTGATTTGGAAATGGGGGAATAGGAATGAAACTCAAAATCTTGATACCCAAATTGGGCAAATGGTCCATCTATTTATAATTTTCCCCAGGTCTAGCTTAGATGCGTATCGACCAATCAGAAGTGCTCAGATCTGTATCAACCAATGGTAGTCGAGCACAAGGATCCAGATCTGTTCTGGCCAATCAGAATTGCTCGATTTGGTTCAACCAATCAGGCGACATAAGCATCAATTCTGTTATGCAATTTGAAAATCTGTTAGAGGTTCTAGAAGTTCCCGCCAAGTGATTTCATCTTCGGGTGCTCACATGGGGTGGAATATGCCTTCGCTTCATGCTTAGAATCTTCTGAAATGTCCCTAGGTTTTTAAATGCATTGGGACGCATGAAAAAGATTATTGAATTACCCTTGCAAAAGCTAGGAATCTCCAGAATACCATTTCGCATAGTTTAGGGGACTTTTCGCAAGGTACTGTGACTCCTGAAGCTCTTTTCGCAAGGAGTTCTCTTCTTTTCGAATAGGTCAATCATCCTTTCGAAGAGTTCAGGTGCTCTTCGAAAACTAAGCCTGGAGCTTTTAGTTCTTTTCGCAGAGTTCAGGTTCTTTTCGAAATGTTCAGATTCTTTTCGACAAGCACTCTGTAGTGCATTTTTCTGTTCGAATTGCTTCGCATTTCTTTTCTGGGTTGAGACCAGGTCTTTGCCTCTTCGCCTTGCATTTTGACCTAGTGAGGTTGTCCCTTCTCTTTCTTCCTTTGGATCGACATGGATTATCATCTTTTTGGCACTTTTAGGCTGCTTTCATGGTTAAGCCTGTCTTTATTGTTAGCTGTAACACAAGCACTTAAAACACTTATTTAGTTCTCTCAAGGGTCTATCAAGGCCTAGGTTAAAGGGTAGAAGATGGTATTTTCTAGTTCTCAACAAACCTAAGCTTTGCTAGTCCCTTAGCAAAGTCAAAATTAAAAACAAAGTAAAAAGCCACTTTTGTAGGGAGCACAGTTGCATTTAGCATATGCAACAAGCCTTTTAAACCCCTAGGTGATCCCTAGTGGAGGAGTGAAGTCTCCTGAGGGTTTTCAGTGAAGGTACCCACAAACTTCTCCAATAAATCAGTTAAGATCAATGCAGTTCTGATAAAATAGACTTTCATCCAATCAGATTATTCACACATGCATCAGTCAGGTTGTGGGAGGAATATCACGAAAATATCAGTTTAAAACTAAATTTCTGCTATAATTCCTTTCACCATTCACTCAGTTTGTGTCAAAAGGTTTTTACAAGACAAATTAATGAAAAGCTTGCCTTCTATTTGAAAATTCAGTTTTAATGTTACCCCAATAAGTTGATTTCAAACCCAACTCTCTCCAGGATTTTCACTCACCATGTAAGTAAGAAGGTTGTACTATTTCACATAGCTCAAGAGCAGTTACAGCCCTCAAATAGGACTATAAGCAGGAGCATAGGCATTGCTTTTCAGTTATGAATTCACTGCTCTTTTCACCATAGATTACACAAATCCTTATCTCCATGTGACAGCTCAATCCATCTTTGATCAGTAAGGACTTTAACTTGGGATGTAATGTGGCTTATGGGTGAAATTTATCAAGAATAAAGGGGTGGAATGGAGTTTAAAATTGGGAAGTCAGTCAAGGTAAGGAGGTGGTATGGACACCTTCTTTATTTCAGCACAATTTCATCTTCTTCTTTGAATTTTCGGAGCCAAAGTGGCCATCTTTTTCTCTTTCTTTTTCAAACTTCCAATGAAATGACTTCTCTTTTTTTCTTTGTTTTTTTCTTTTTTTTTTTTTCAAAGCAACATTGACTGGAATGCCACATTTCTTCTGCTGATACATCATTACCTTCAATTATTTTTCTTTTTACCAAACTGATACCCAACTCTCCTTTCTTCAGCTTCCTTTCCTTTACTTTCTGAATTCTCAAAGTGAGGGTTAGGCTAAATGAGGTTGATGAGGTTTCAAAGAAATCTTGGATGTATAAAGCTCAAAATGGTGTGTATCAAAGGTAGTTTTAAAAGGTGAGGATTTTTGAAGTTCAAACTGCTCCAAAAGGAGGCCTTACATCATGTCTTTAATATCATGATTGCTGTCAAATTATTTCAATTTGGATATGTGTAACTTCTAATGAAAGTAAGCAGGTTCAATCAGTCCCTAGAGCAGAAAAAGTTGCCAATTCATACCTCTAAAGAATACATTTCAGGCCATCTCACTGGGTGTGGTTTTCTATCAAATTCCTGAGGTATGTCATCACTGTTTTCTCTCTTTTTAGGTTTACTAAAACATCAATTTTCTTTTGAAAATTTTCTGACATTCACTTCATGAAAGTATTAGAATTACACTAGAAATTAATTTCAAAAAGTTTTTAACTTCCTCATTTTTCAAAAACAACAGGTGTGAAATTACTTCATTTTCAAAAATTCTACTGATCATAAGTTGCATTGATGTTAACTCAATTATTGACATTTCTGCCACACCCCCAAACCTAAGGTGAGCAGGGTCCGCGCTGGTCCAAAGCAAAGAAAAGAAACAATCAAGCAGAAATCATAATGATAAGAAGAAAGAACAGAAATGCACAGTAATTACACAAGAAAAACCAGAATTTTATATTACAAACTCATAACACAGATAAGTACAATGTGATATAATAACTGGGGTCAAAATCTGTATCATAAGTTGGTTCAATGGGATCGAATCGAGTCATCATGAGTCAACTAGAATCGTGATTGGAGTCTCGAACTCGATTTAGCCTTCTCTGGATTGTGTTTTTGCGCTCTGTATTCCTCCGATTTGATCTTTTGGTGAGGCCAATGTACATTCCAAGTCTAGTAGTCCTCTTTTCTGTCAAGCTGTTTGCAACATGGTCACCTTTGTCTTTTACTCCTAACCATCCGAAAAGTTTGACCCAGCAGGTCCTTCATTTTCTCTCTCTCAAATTTCATGAATAATTCCAATTTTCGAATCTGGTTTTCATAAGGGGTTCTAATGTAAGCTTGCAAATCAGCTAACCCCTTGAGGACATCTCTACAGATATATGGATTTTCTCCCATGGCCCTTTTGAGAGCGGCAAATCTGGGAATGGGAATGGAATGGTAGGGGACCAAAGGTATCCCAGCTGTGGGAGTGGGAGAAGAGGGGTTCAGAAGGATGACTTCAGGGTCGATCTGATTGGCTTTATCAGAGAAAGTGAGGAGAGGTGAAGGGGACTCAACCAGAGGTACTTCAGGTTCAGTTTGGGTAGCATGGGCAGTAGTGGTGAGGGTGGGCAGATAAACCAATACTACCTCAGGTTCAGTTTGGGTAGCATGGTCATCAACAGCAGGTACAGTGGTTATGGTAGTTGTGTGGGATGTGGAGGCTAAGGTTTGGAGAAGGTCATTGGTCACAGACTGATTATCTGTGTTGATCTGTAGTTGGGCTTGGATGGATTGGAGAAAGGTAAGTATTTGGCTAATAGATTCAGGTGTGGGGGAGGTATGCATAGCAGGGGCTGGTAAAACTGAAGTGGATGGTGGAGGTGCAATGGGTGAAATGGTCAGAAGGAGAAGTAGCCAAGTGAGTGAAATGAGGAGGGTTAGGTATAGGGACAGGTTCAAGGCCAACGTTTTCAAAAATAGACCCCATCAATGAGGAATAAGCCTCTATAATGAAAGGCTCAGGTTCAGGGGTATGGGATACTTCAGGTGTGTGAGGCTTTGGAGAAGAGGTGTAAGGAGATTGTTCAATAAAATCATGGCCAAGTCTTGGGCATTGGTGGGAGAAATTGGTGGTGTGAGTATGGTTGGAGTGGTTGGTGTAGAGAATCTGCAATTGAGATAATGGTGGGTATGGGAGATGGGACTGCTGGAATAGGTGAAGTGGCAGGAGCTGGACTAGGTGAGGAGGGTAAAATGCCAACTTCTTCAAGAATGGGTGCAGCTGAAGAGCTGGTCACCACAGGAAGGACAACTTCTTCAAGAATGGGTGCAGCTAAAGAGCTGGTCACCTCAGGGTCTGGCAAAGTCGGTTCTAAGGGAGCTGCAGGGGCAGGTTCATGTATGGCAGGTCCACTAACAAAGCAGATGCGTGTTCAAGAGCAATTGCAAAAGCTCACCTTCCTCTCTTTTTTTCAAGATTGCTTGGCTTGTAGTCCAAGCCTTTTTCCCAAAAAGTATGAGGAGCTATGACTTCAAATGGCTCGGTCATCAATGTCAAACTTAGCTCTTAGTAGGGTGGATCACCACCAAATGGGATTCAGCTAATTTACGCTCCTTTTTCAACTTGGCACTAATATCGCCATGGCTTCAATTAACATAGGGCATTGAAAATTGCCCTTAGAAAAATGAAAGAGAGCCTCTAAAATTGGTGTCCTCCTTTCTTGGTTGTCTTGCTACATAAAAACTTCCCCTCAAAATTGAATCCATCAATAAAAATTGAGGTGCTAGGTCTCTCCTCATTATGGACTGTCCAGTTCCAATGATCCCTTGGGTTAAATGCGCAGCCATTTCTCTGAAGGAGGCTGCTTCTGGTGCTGCCAATGGACCAGAAGGATCATAGTGAAAAGGTATCCCCAAAGCATTCCCAATGTCTTCATATGTGACAGTTAGATCACAATCATCAATAAAGACAACAAGAGTAGGGACATCAGCATCTTTTTCTGTTACTTTTACCAGGTTTTGGTACCATAATTTCACCATTCGCGGATAAATTTTCTCTGGCAGAGGGGTAAGGATATTGCTTAGTGAGGCATCCCTCATGTATCTTAAAGATAGCTAACAGTTCGGTTTGTTGACGAAAAAAGTTTCGTCCACAATAAGCTCAGGAATCAGCTTCTGAGCTTCAATGAATCGATTTGCCAGTACCAAATGCATAGGCAGAGGAGGAAGCTCAGGCTCAGGACTAGCAGCTGCAGGGATGGGTTCCTCATGTCTAACTTTCTTCCCTTTCTCAATCCTATCAGCTCTATCCATTGATAGTTTTCTTTTGGCTGAAGTTTTGGTTTTTCCTTTTTGGGGTTGGTTTGCTAATTTTCTTAGCAGAAGATTTTGGGAACATGGCAGCCAGTGATTTTTCAGCTTTCCCCATTCTAAAGTTGTGTATAAAAACGCCCACAACAAATGCTGACACAAAATCAAACTTTACAAATGATAAGCGGAGAAATGCAGGAAAAATACCGAAATCTAGGGTTTTGGTTGAACGTGTTGCTTGCTTGCTGAAATCCACCAGACCAGAAGCTAAAATCCCTCTCTTAAAACTCAAATGATCGAACAAATGTGAAGAAAAGTGTGGCTGAATTCTAAAATCACGCAAGGAAAGCAAGAAATGAGGTTTCTGTGGAACTGGACGTTCTCAAAAAGCTTTCGAATATGAAACCCTTACTTCAAAAGGGTTTAAATATGCTAAAAAGTTAATTTCGCAAAGTCATTTTTAAGTTTTCGAAAAGTTCCAAAACAGTCCTTTTTACAACAGAGAATGGCATCAGTTCCATTCGAAAAGCTAATAGCTTCAGAAACAACTTTTCAAAAAGCAAATGGCTTTAGAAGCAACAATTCGAAAAGCAAATGGCTTCAGAAACAACTATTCGAAAAGCAAATCATTGCTTTCGAGCAGTTCGTTACAAATCCAGATTCTTTTCAAAAAGTAAATTTAACTTTGCGAAAAGATAATTTTTACTTTGCGAATTAATTTTTCACATATTTAAACTTCTCGAAAAGAGAACAAACATGAATAAAAATAGAGAAAAAGAAAACTAAGCTAAAACTATGGAACAAAAACATATTGTACAGTTGTATACCATCAGATTTGGGGAGGTTCTTGATGATAGATGGGCAGCACAGGCTCCTGGGTATTTTCAATGCATGGTTTGAGCCTCTGACCATTTACTTTCAAGATTCTTCCATTACTTGGGTCTAAAATGTCAACAGCCCCAGAAGGAGCTGCATGAATGACAGTATATGGCCCTTCCCATCTGGATCTCAGCTTTCCAGGAAAAAACTTAAGTTTTGAGTTAAATAGCCATACCTTAGAGCCAGCTGTGAACTCTTTTCTCAACAAATTTTTATCATGGAAGGCTTTGACTTTCTCTTTGTAAGATCTTGAATTGGTGTATGCATCCATTCTCAGCTCCTCCAACTCAGCAAGTTGCAGTTTCCTGTGATTACCAGCAGTAGTCAGATCCATGTTCAATGTTTTAATAGCCCAAAAGGCTTTATATTCTAACTCCACTGGTAAATGGCATGCTTTGCCATAGACCAACCGATGGGGACATGCCACTGGGGTTTTATAGGCTGTCCTATATGCCCACAATGCATCATTCAAATTTTAAAGGACCAATCCTTTCTCGTCTTCTTCATGCCTTTTTCCAAAGATATGTTTGATTTCTCTATTGAAATTCCACTTGTCCACTGGTTTGTGGATGATATGGAGTAGCTACTCTATGAGTCACAGAGTATTTTTTCAATAAAGTTTCAAAATGTTTATTACAAAAATGGCTTCCCCCATCACTGATAATAGCTCTGGGAAAACCAAACCTGGAAAAAATGTGATCCTTTAAAAATTTCAGAACCACTCTGTGATCATTGGTTTTAATGGCTGTGGCTTCAACCCATTTGGATACATAATCCACAGTTACTAAAATGAAATTACGCCCATTGGAAGGAGGAAAGGGACCCATGAAGTCTATCCCCCAAATATCAAACAATTCAACTACCAAAATGGGTTGTAAAGGCATTGAGTTTCTCTTGGAAATGTTGCCCAATTTCTGGCAGTTCTGGCAAGACTTACAGTGCTGCAGAGCATCTTTGAAAAGTGTAGGCCAATAAAATCCACACTGCAAAACCTTTGCAGCAGTTTTGTTTCCACTAAAATGACCTCCACAGGCCTGTTCATGACACATAGAAAGTATTCTATGAAATTCTTCTTCAGGGACACATCTTCTTATTATTTGGTCAGCACAACTCTTAAACAGATAAGGATCTTCCAAAATAAAATGTTTAACCTTTGAGAAGAAAAGATCTTTATCCATTTTATTCCAATGTTGAGGAATTCTTCCAGTAGCCAAAAAGTTGACTATGTTTGCAAACCAAGGGGTGTGTATGCTAATAGCAAACAGTTGCTCATCAGGGAAAGATTCATTGATAGGCAGCCTGTCAATCTCAGCAGTTAAACTTCTAGACAGGTGATCGGCCACCACATTCTCCACACCCTTTTTATCTTTAATCTGTAAATCAAATTCCTATAATAAGAGGATCCACCTGATTAATCTTGGTTTGGTGTCCTTCTTAGATAGAAGGTATTTCAAGGCAGAGTGGTCAGTGAACACCACTATTTGTGAACCCAAGACATATGACCTGAATTTCACTAAAGCAAAAATAATTGCCAGCAGCTCTTTCTCAGTTGTTGTGTAATTGAGTTGTGCATCAATCATTGATCTACTGGCATAAGCTATGACATGAGGTAGCTTATCCTTTCTCTGTCCAAGGACAGCTCCCAAATCATAATCTGATGCATCACACATCAGTTCAAAAGGCAATGAATAATCTGGAGACTGTAATATTGGAGCTGAAATCAAACAGTTTTTTAAGAATTCAAATGCCTTCATGCATTCATTGTTGAAAACAAAAGGGACATCTTGGCACAATAAATGACAAAGAGGCTTGGTTATTTTACTGAAGTCCTTAATGAACCTTCTGTAAAATCCAGCATGTCCCAGAAAACTTCTGATCTGTTTAATAGTTTTGGGAGTTGGTAAATGCGTAATTAAATCAATTTTTGCTCTGTCTACCTCAATGCCCTTGTGGGAGACAATATGGCCAAGGACAATGCCTTGGGTGACCATAAAATGGCTCTTCTCCCAGCTCAAAACTAGATTGGTTTCTTCACATCTCTGTAACACCAATTTGAAATGACGTAAACACTGGGCAAAACTGTTTCCATAGATTGAAAAATCATCCATAAAAATCTCCATAAATTGGTCAATCATATCAGAGAAAATAGAGTACATGCATCTTTGAAAGGTAGCAGGAGCATTACAAAGACCAAAAGGCATTCTCCTATAGGTAAAAGTGCCAAAAGGGCAAGTGAATGTGGTCTTTTCATGATCTTGTGGGTACACAGGAATCTGGTTGTAACCAGAGTAACCATCAAGAAAACAGTAATAAGCTTTTCCTGCTAGCTTATCTAAAATCTGATCAATGAATGGGAGAGGGAAATGGTCTTTTCTGGTCATTGAATTTAATTTTCTGTAATCAATACAGACCCTCCACCTAGTTGTTTGTTTGGTTGACATAAGCTCACCAGAATCTGAGGTTACAACAGTGATCCCAGATTTCTTAGGTACCACCTGTGTAGGTGCCACCCAAGCTGAATCTGAAATGGGGTAAATGACCCCTACATCCAACAACTTAACAACCTCTTTCATGACCACTTCTTGCATATGAGGGTTCAGCCTCCTCTGCATTTCCCTAGAAGGCTTTGCATCTTCTTCCAAATGGATTTTATGCATGCAAACAGCTGGGCTGATTCCTCCCAAATCAGCAATAGTCCAGCCAATTGCCCTTCTATGTTGTTTCAAAATAATCAGCAGCTCTTCCTCCTGCTCCTTTGTGAGGGAGGAAGAAATAATCGCAGGTAATGATTTATGGTTTCCTAAAAATACATATTTCAAATTTTCTGACAACTGCTTCAGTTCTAAATCAGGTGAGCTTAGAAAAGAAGGTAGCAAAGGTACCTTAGCTGTTTGTGGAAGGGGAAGAATAACAGGTTTCCAAGAAGAGAAACTTGTTGATTGATTATGAGTTCCTTGCACAACATTTACTTCCTCAGACTTTGAGGTACAAAATGTTTCTTCCTCAGAATTTCCCCAAGCATCTTTAGAATCTGTGGTTAAATCTTCACATTGCAAAAACTATTGTAAAGTCCCTTCCACCAGTTCATCCAATAGATCAACATGAAAACATTCCTCAGAGCTGAATTGAGGCTGTGTGACTGCATTATAAACATTTAATTTCACCTTCATATTTCCAAAAGAGACTTCCATAATACCAGACCTGCATTGAATGCAAGCATTTGCTGTAGCCAAGAATGGTCTTCCCAAAATGACAGGGATGGAAGTTTTCCTTTTTGTAGGTTCCATGTCCAAAACTAGAAAATCAGCAGGATAGAAAAATTTATCTACTCCCACCAATACATCTTCAATCATCCCAACTGGCTTTCTTTCAGATCTGTCTGCTAGTTGTAACACCACATGAGTGGGTTTTAATTCTCCCAAACCTAGTTTCTCATATACAGAATATGTGACACTAGCACCCAAATCTAATAAAGCCTTTTCAATGGTATGTTCCCCAATAATGCAAGGGATTGTGGGGATTCCAAGATCTTGAAGTGTAGGAGGTGTGGTAATAGACAACACCTGATTAACTCTTTCCACAGCAAAGACCTTCTTGGATAACTGTATCCTAGACTGTCTTTTGTGAGTGCAAACATCTTTCAAAATTTTTGCATATGCTGGAATTTGTTTGATTGCCTTAAGCAAAGGTAGATTTATCTTGACTTGCTTGAAAGTCTCCATCATTTCATCTATTTTTGTGTTTCCTTTATCAAAAGGGGATACAGATTTCATGGCATGAGGAAATGGTAAATGAGGAACTAGTCCTTCATTTACATCTTTAGAAGCATTATCAGAATCTTTTTGATTTTTTGTTTTTTCATTTTTTTTATTTTTTTGAGGTACATCAGCACCCCCACTGCTAACATTATGCTCCTCCTGCTGCATATCTTTATCATTTTCCTCACTTTTTTCTTCTTCAGTACCCACTTTGTTATTTATAATTCTTCCACTTCTCAAAGTTGTCACAGTTTTTACTTCTTCATGTGAATTAGAAGCCTCTCCAACCATGAACTATCCTTTGGGATTGTTCAAAGGTTGGCTGGGTAACTTTCCTTCCTCTCTTTTGGCCAAAGTATTTGAAAGTTGACCCAATGTTTCTTCAATCTTCTTTATGCTCTGACTGTGAAAGTTCACAGTCTGAGTTAAAGATCCTAAATTCTGGAGTGAATTTAGGACTTGATCTTCAAAAGAACCCCGGGGACCTAGAAGGGATTTGAACTGGAGCAGATTGTTGTACAGGTTGTTGTTGAATGGGCTGCTGAAAATTTTGCTTGGCATAAAAATTCTGCTGATAAGGCTAAGCAGTTTTGAAAGGCATTTGGTTCTTTGGTTGCTGCTGCTGTTGTGATTGATAATTCCCCTGGCTCCACCTCAAATTGGGGTGCCCTCTCCATGGATATTCATTTGACTGCATCTGTCCAAATGATTGGGCAGCATGAGCTTGTTCCACCACTAGATCTGGGAACTGTGGTGCAGCAGGACATTGGTCAATGAATGAGTAGGGGACTAGCATATGAAACATGCCTCCTCTACTCTTGCAACCATTAGATTTTTAAGTGAGTCCATCAATCTATCAAACTTTGTGGTTAAATTATCCATCTTTCTTTCCAACTCATTCACCTCATAAATCTTTCCTTTGGTGGTTTGCTGATTGTTCAACCTAGCAGAATTTTTAATATCTCTTGACAAAGATTCCTGTTGAGTTGAGTTTTCACCAATTACTTCAAATAAGTCCCAAACCTTCTCTACTATTTTTTGCAAGTAAGTGCCTCCACAGGAAGCATCTACCATATTCTTGCCTTTTTGATCAATTCCTTGATAGAAGCTTTGAACAAGCTGCCATCGGGGAATTTGATGATGAGGACATTGCCTTAAAAGTTCCTTAAATCTTTCCCATGCTTCATGGAAAGTTTCAGTTGAGTTTTGTGAGAAGGAAATAATACTTTGTCTCAATTGGCTTGTTTTAGACATTGGGAAGTATTTGGCCAAAAATTGACACTGCAAATCATTCCAAGAAGTGATACTATTTGGTGCTAACATGGACAACCATGCTCTAGCTTTGTCCTTTAATGAAAAAGGAAAGAGCCTAAGCTTGGTTGCCTCTGGACCAAGTCCAGCTATGTTGAATGTGGTGCAAAGAGACAAGAATTCATCCACATGTTTGTATGGATCTTCCTTACTCAACCCATGGAAGGAAGGAAGCATTTGGATAGTCGATGATTTGATCTCATAATTTCCTTCAACAGTAGGAAATTGAATGCAAAAGGGAGAATTATAAGCACCAGGTGCAAAGTAATCCCTCAAAAGTCGAGGTTCTTCACCCATAGTAACTGTTTCAGCAGAATTCTGTGTTGTTTGTCTGGTTCGTAATAGCCTTTCAACTTCTAAATTCAGAGGGACAATCTCAGGGCTGAGAGTCCTCCTACCAAACATACAACACAGAACAGAGAATCAGATTATGCACAGCAAACCTTCAGAATTCCTTTTGAAGTAGATTCCCTTCTTCAAAATGGATGTGAATAACTGCACAGATATAAACAATAGAATAGTTTAGCACTGACGTAAAAATAAAAATGAAAACTTAGGTCTGCCTATTTTAATACAAATTCCCCGGCAACGGTGCCAAAAACTTGTTGTTGATTCTAAGTGTGCATGATTTATTTGTGTTTTGAAAACAGATTTGCAACTGCTAAGTTATACTGAATCTGGAACATTAAAAAGAGTAACGAAATATCGACAGAGAAGTGAATTAGCAAGATCGTCCAATTGTAGCAAGTTTTAAATGTAAGTGAGTAAAAGATCGTCCACAGAGAATTTGTTTAAAATGCAAGATAAACCTCAAGATCTGAGCTACCAGATCTGGCCTCTTATCCTATCTACAAAGCACATAAGATGGGAGGTTGAATTTGTCACATTAACTAAATGGTAAAAGTAAAAGTTAAACTAAATGATCCAGATCTGAGTTGGGGGAATTTTGATGTAAACTTATAAAAATGGAGAAATAATATCTAACTTTGATTTGGTCCTTGAAACACAATGAGAGTGACTGCAGATCAAATGAGAAGTGATCCAATCTTCATTTGGCTACAAGCACAGATGTAAGCGAAATAAATCTAACTCAAGGATTAGATTTAGGCTTATGGCTATGGTCTGTCCACTTCAATGGCCACAGACCATCCAATAGTCTTAATCTAAACCCTTAATTTAGAACAAGAAATATCACTACAAATGCTGTGAGAGATTAGGTTACAAACACTAATTCCCACAGGGTTAATGAATCAAGGGAAATTGCATGAAAAATAGTAAATCTAAAGGAGTCTAGTGCAATAAGGAGATCAGAGGGAACCCTTAACACGAATCTAATTGAGAATGTACGGTTTACAACAATCTTTTCAAATTCACCATTACAATTACAGAGCACAGCTTAAACAACTCTCATATTTGTAGTCTTGAATACAATTCTCTTTTGAATTACAGAGGTATCTCACAGCTCTCAATTGCAAGTAAAAGTTAGGGTATTACAGGGGTTTCAGACAAAGTAGCTGATTTGGAAATGGGGGAATAGGAATGAAACTCAAAATCTGGATACCCAAATTGGGCAAATGGTTCATCTATTTATAGTTTTCCCCAGGTCTAGCTCAGATGCGTATCGACCAATCAGAAGTGCTCAGATTTACATCAACCAATGATAGTTGAGCACAAGGATCCAGATCTGTTCTGGACAATCAGAATTGCTCGATCTGGTTTAGCCAATCAAGCGACATAAGCATCAATTTTGTTATGCAATTTGAAAATCTGTTAGAGGTTCTAGAAGTTCCCGCCAAGTGATTTCATCTTCGGGTGCTCACATGGGGTGGAATATGCCTTCGCTTCATGTTTAGAATCTTTTGGAATGTCCCTAGGTTTTTAAATGCATTGGGACGCGTGAAAAAGATTACTGAATTACCCTTGCAAAAGCTAGGAATCTCCAGAATACCATTTCGCATAGTTTAGGGGACTTTTCGCAAGGTACTGTGACTCCTGAAACTCTTTTCGCAAAGTTCAGGTTCTGTTCGCAAGGAGTTCTCTTCTTTTCGAATAGGTCAATCATCCTTTCGAAGAGTTCAGGTGCTCTTCGAAAACTAAGCCTGGAACTTTTAGTTCTTTTCGCAGAGTTCAGGTTCTTTTCGAAATGTTTAGATTCTTTTCGAAAAGCACTCTGTAGTGCATTTTTCTGTTCGAATTGCTCCACATTTCTTTTCTGGGTTGAGACCAGGTCTTTGCCTCTTCAGTTCAGGCATTTTGACAGCTAGTGAGGTTGTCCCTTCTCTTTCTTCCTTTGGATCGACATGGATTATCATCTTTTTGGCACTTTTAGGCTGCTTTTATGGCTAAGCCTGTCTTTATTGTTAGCTGTAACACAAGCACTTAAAACACTTATTTAGTTCTCTCAAGGGTCTGTCAAGGCCTAGGTTAAAGGGTAGAAGATGATATTTTCTAGTTCTCAACAATCACCAAAGAGGAGGAAGAATTCAACTCATCCCTGTTCCATGATCCAATCCCTTAAGGTTATAACCTGTCCACTTAAATGGTCACAGACTATCCCATAGGGGAACCACAGTCCAGAGATGGGTCAAAAAAAATTAATCATTGTAGGCACTACTTCATCCAGGCTACAAAAGCTCAGGAATCCATAGGGAACCTCAACCTCTAAAGCTCTATG
Organism: Chloranthus sessilifolius; assembly: GCA_021018995.1. NCBI lineage: Eukaryota > Viridiplantae > Streptophyta > Magnoliopsida > Chloranthales > Chloranthaceae > Chloranthus > Chloranthus sessilifolius. The sequence continues at coordinate 145,135,100 of CM037584.1, read as the reverse complement.
TGTGGGGCTAAGGCTGTATAGGACCATGATAGCCCAGACACATAGAACCAGCAAGAGGTTGAGTACCACCTTCGATCCAGCTATCCATTGCTTGAGTGGGGCTGCAATGGTCCAGTCACAAGCCTACAATCTCCATAACCAGATCAGATCTAACATCTGATGGCGGGTCTATACAAATATATGGGGAGTCTGCCTCTGCACAATCTCCTACCAAGCTCAACAGCTCAGGCTCGGGGAAGAAGGATCCATCTTGGATCGGTGGGTTGGATTCACCCTAAGGCTATAACCTGTCCACTTAAATGGTCACAGACTATCCCAGAGGCTATCCTCCTCATGGAGCCCAAGACAAAACAAGTTAATTGCTGCTACCACCATGGTCACAAGGCTACCAGCTCAGGCTTCCATGGGGATTTCAGATCTAGTGGGTCCAGTGGTGGGGCTAAGGCTATAAAGGACCATGATAGCCCATACACAAAGGTCACTTGGATCTGAATGGGTCCTTAGAATCAGTCCTCCATTTCTTTGAAACACAGCCAAAGCAATGGCGGATCACAAGGCAGCAGCCTTGCATAGAACAGCTCACAAATACACAATTCCCATAAGAGTACAAATCCTATTACACAAACTCCATTAATCTAATCTCAATAGACATACAAAGGCATTGCCAGCAAGTGCTAAGCCATGGAGAGAAGAAAAAGAAAAAAAGAAAACTACTTACAGCTATAGAGAAACAGAAAAGAAAACGATCTTCGATCAAAAAGTCTTAAGGATTCCCAAAAGAAAGATCCTCCCTAAACCTAACTAGGCTTAGGTTTATATAGCAGTAGCTGTGGCGGTGCATTAGGGTTAGGAAACCCTAATTTTAGCGATGCCACGTGGCACATTAATGATCCTTGGATGCCTCGGGGCGCATGCACAGAGATTTGAGCGTGGAAGTGCGTGCCCTAATATTTGGAAATCCCTAGAAAGTCCTCTACAAAATATTGGAAGTTGGAGTTCAGAGCTTCGCCAGGTTGCAGTCGATTCCCAGACTTGTCGCGTGGCAGCTTTAGTCTTCGCGTGGTTGAGTTTAACATTAAAGCTTCAGACGTCGCGTGGTTGTAGCTTCTTGATGCTTTCAGCAGTCGCGAGGTAGACAGTTAAGCTCTCATTGGGTTGGGCTTCGCGCAGTTGGAATGATAATTTGTGAAATAGCGTGGGAACTGTGTGTTGTTGCTTCTAAGTGTGCGTGATTTATGTGTGTTTTGAAAACAGGTTTGCAACTGCTAAATTATACTGAATCTAGAATATTAAAAAGAGTAAAGAAATATTAGCACAGGTAGAAGTGAATTAGCCTGCAAGATCAGGGCCAATTGTAGCAAGTTTTAAATGTAAGTGAGTGAAAGATCGTCCACAGAGAATTTGTCTAAAATGCAAGATAAACCTCCAGATCTGAACTACCAGATCTGACCTCTGATCCTATCTACAAAGCACATAAGATGGGAGGTTGAATTTGTCACATTAACTAAATGATAAAAGTAAAGATTAAACTAAGTGATCCAGATCCGAGTTGGGGAAACATTTGAGGTAAACTTATACAAAAAATGGAGAAGTAATATCTAACTTTGATTTAGTCCTTGAAAACTAATGAGAATGATTGCAGCTCAACTGAGAGATGATCCAATCTTCATCTGGCTACAAGCGCAGATGTAAGAGAAATAAATCTAATTTAAGGATTAGGTTTAAGCTTATGGCTATGGTCTGTCCACTTTAATGGCCACAAACCATCCAATAGTCTTTAATCCAAAGCCTTAGTTTAGAACAAGAAGCACCACTACAAATGCCGTGAGAGATTAGGTTATCAACACTAATTCTCACAGGATTAATGAATCAAGGGAAACTGCATGAAAAACAGTAAATCTAAAGGAGTCTAATGCAATAAGGAGATCAGAGCGATCCCTCAACATGAGTCCAATTAAGAATATACGGTTTACAGCAACCTTTTCAAATCCACCATTATAATTACAGAGCACAGCTTAGACAGCTCTCAGATTTGTAGTCTTGAATACAACTCTTTTAAATTACAGAAATATCTCACAGCTCTCAATTGCAAGTCAAAGTGAAGCTATTACAGGGATTTCAGACAAACTATCTGGTTTGGAAATGGGGGAATAGGAATGAAACTCAAAATCTGGATGCTCCAATTGGGCAAATCGTTCGTCTATTTATAGGTTTCCCCAAGTCCAGCTCAGCCAATCAGAGGTGCTCAGATCTGTTTTGACCAATGGTGGTCGAGCACGAGGATCTAGATCTGTTCTGGCCAATCAGAATTCCTCGATCTGGTTCAGCCAATCAGGTGAAAAAGGCATCAATTATGTTATGCAATCTGTTAGAGTTTCTAGAAGTTCCCGCCAAGTTATTTCATCTCTAGGTGCTCACGTGGGGTGGAATATGCCTTCGCTTTATGCTTAGAATCCTCTGGAATGTCCCTAGGTTTTTAAATGCATTGGGACGCGTGAAACAGATTACTGAATTGCCCTTGCAAAAGCTGAGAACCTCCAGAATACCTTTTCGCAAAGTTTAGGGGGCTTTTCGCAAGGTGTTGTAACTCCTGAAGCTCTTTTCATGAGTTCGGTTACATTCGAATTGAGTTTTCTTCTTTTCGAAAAGGTAAATCATCTCTTCGAAGAGTTCAGATGCTCTTCGAAAGCTAAGCCTGGAGTTTTTGTTCTTTTCGCAGAGTTTCAGGTTCTTTGCGAACAGTTCAGGTTCTTTGCGAAAAGTACTCTGTAGTGCATTTTTCTGTTCGAATTGCTCCATACTTCTTTTCTGGGTTGAGACCACGTCTTTGCCTCTTCAATTCGGACCTTCAACAGCTAGTGAGGTTGTTTCTTCTTCTTCTTCCTTTGGATTGACATGGAATGTCATCTTTTTGGCACTTTTGAGCTACTTTCAAGGTTTAGCCTGCCTTTATTGTTAGCTATAAAGCAAACACTTAAAACACTTATTTAGTTCTTTCAAGGGTCTATCAAGGCCCAGATTAAGGGGTGAAAAATGGTATTTTCCAGTTCTTAACACACCCCCAAACCTAAACTTTGCTAGTCCCTGAGCAAAGACAAAATTTTAAAAATAGAATGAAAAGCCATTTTTGTAGGGAGCACAGTTGCATTTAGCATATGCAACAAGCCTTTTAAACCCCTAGGTGATCCCTAGTGGAGGAGTGAAGTCTCCTGAGGGTTTTCAGTGAAGGTACCCACAAACTTCTTCAATAAATCAGTTAAGATCACTGCTTACATTAAAGCAAACTTTCATCCAATTAGATTATTCACACCGCATCAAGTCATGTTGTCGGAAGATTTTCAAGAAAACATCGCTTCAAAACTAAAATTCTCGTAATTCCTTTTACCATTCACTCAATTTGTGTCAAAAGTTATTTACAAGAAAAATTAATGAACAATTGCCTTCTATTTAAGAATCCAAATTGATGTTACCCCAAATAAGTCGATTTCAAACCCAACTCTCACAGTTTTCACTCAACATGAAAGTAAGAGGGTTGTAGTATTTTACACAAATTAAGAGCGATTCTGACGCCTCAAATAGGACTATTGCTTTTAGTTCTGAATTCACTGCTCTTTTCACCATAGATTACACAAATCCTTATCTCCATGTGACAGCTTAATCCATCTTTGATCAGTAAGGACTTTAACTTGGGTTGTAATGTGGCTTATGGGTGAAATTTATCAAGAATAAAAGGGTTGGAGTGGAGTTCAAAATTTTAGAAGTCAGTCAAGGTAAGGAGGTGGTATGGACACCTTTATTTCAGCACAATTTCATCTTCTTCTTTGAATTTTCAAAGCCAAAGTGGCCATCTTTTTCTCTTTCTTTTTCAAACTTCCAATGAAATGACTTCTCCCAATTTTTTCAAATCAACATTGACTAGAATGTCCCATTTCTTTTGCTGATACATCGTTGCCTTCAATTATTTTTCTTTTTCTTTTACCACACTATTACCCAACTCACCTTTCTTCAGCTTTCTTTCCTTTACCTTCTGAATTCTCAGAGCGAGGGTTAGGCTAAATGAGGTTGATGAGGTTTCAAAGAAATCTTTGATTTATAAAGCTCAAATGGTGTGTATCAAGGGCAGTTTTTTTTAAAAGGTGGGGCTTTTTGAAGTTCAGACTGTCTAAAAGAAGGCCCTACATCATGTCTTTTAATATCATGAGTGCTGTCAAAAAATTTCAACTTGGATATATGTAACTTCTAGTGATAACAAGCAAGTTTAAACAGTCCCTAGAGCAGAAAAAATTGCCAATTCATACCTCCAAAGAATACATTTCCGGTCCAAATCTCACTAGGTGTGGTTTTCTATCAACTTCCTGAGGTATATCATCACAGTTTTCTCTCTTTTTAGGTTTACTGAAACATCAATTTTCTTTTGGAAATTTTCTGACATTCATTTCATGAAAGTATTAGAATTACAGTAGAAATTAATTTTAAAAAGATTAAACTTCCTCATTTTTCAAAACAACAGGTGTGAAATTACTTCATTTTCAAAAGCTCTACTGATCATAAGCTGCACCAAGCATTAACTTACTTATTTTATTGGCATACCTGTCATACCCCCAAACCAAAGGAGAGCAGGGTCCACACTGGTCCAAAGTAGAGAAACGACATAAGCAAGAAAGAAAAACAAAACATCATGATGCCAAGAAGACAGACAGAAATGCATAGAAATTACATAAGAAGAAACAGAATGTTATATTACAAACTCATAACACAGATAAGTACAATGTGATCTAATAACTGGGGTCAAAATCTGTATCATAAGTTGGTTCAATTGGCTCAGAACTTGAGTCACTGTCAGAATCAGAACTAGAATCAGTATTGGAGTCCGAAATTGATTGAGCTTTCTCCTGGATAGTGTTTTGCAGCTCAGTGTATTCTTCTGATTTCATCTTTTTGGTGAGGCCAATGTACTTACCAAGTCTAATGGTCTTCAGTTTTTCCTGGTCAAGTTGTGCTTGTAACATGGTCACCTTGTGCTGCTCACTCCTAACCATCTGAAAGGTTTGACCCAACAAGTCCTTCATTTTCTCTCTCTCAAATTTCATAAATAACTCCAACTTCCGAATCTGGTTTTCATAAGGGGTTCGAATGTAGGCTTGTAAATCAACTAACCCTTTTAGAACATCTCTGCAGATATAGGGATTTTCTTCCATGGCTCGTCTGAGGGAGGCAAATCGGGGAAGGGGAATGGAATGGTAGGGGACCAAAGGTATCCCAGCTGTAGGAGGGGGGAAAGAAGTGTCCAAAAGGAGGACTTCAGGGTCGGTCTGAGTGGCTTGCTCAGAGAAAGTGGGGAGTGGTGAAGGGGATGCAACCGGAGGGACTTCAGGTTCAGTTTGGGTTGCATGGGCAGTAGTGGTGGGGGTGGGCAGATCAACCAATACTACCTCTGGTTCAGTTTGGGTAGCATGGGAATCAACAGTAGGTAAAGGGGTAATGGTGGTTGTGTGGGATGTGGAGGCTAAGGTTTGGAGCAGGTCATTGGTCACAGACTGGTTTTCTGTGTTGATTTGAAGTTGAGCTTGGATGGATTGGAGGTAGGCAAGTATTTGGGTAATAGAGGCAGGTGGGGGAGAGGTGGGCATAGCAGGGACTGGTACAACTGAAGTGGAGGGTGGAGGTGCAATGGCTGGAAAGGGAGAAGTAGGTAAGTGGGTGAAATGAGGAGGGTCAGGTATAGGGGTAGGTTCAAGTCCCATGGTTGCAAAAATAGATCCCATTAAGGAAGAATAAGCCTCTGTAGTGAAAGGCTCAGGTTCAGGTGTTGGCTGAATGAGCAGGGGAATTTGAGGGGCTTTGGAGCAGAGGAGTGCAGGGGGATGAGGCAATAAAGCTTAGAGCTAAATCATGGGCATTGGTGGGAGAAGTTGGTGGGGTGAGTATGGTTGGAGTGGTTGGTGTAGAGGGGGAATCTATAATTGGAATAATGGAGGGTATGGGAGATGGGACAGCTGGGATAGGTGAAGTGGCTGGGGCTGGTAGAGGGGAGGCGGGTGAAAGGCCAACTTCCTCAAAAATGGGTGCAGCTAAAGAGCTGGTCACCACAGGGTCTGGCAGAGCTGTTTCAAGAAGTGGTGCAGCTAAAGAGCTGGTCACCACAGGAGCTGGCAAAACTGGTTCTAAGGGAACTGCAGGGGCAGGTTCAGAAATAGCTGTAGGTGCAGGTTCATTCACAGCTGCAGGTGCAGGTGCAGGTTCACCTTCCTCTCTCAACCTTCTCAGCATGGCTTGGCTTGTAGTCCATGCCTTTTTCCCAAAAGTGTGAGGAGCAATGACTTCAAATGGTTCCTCATTATCAATGTCAAACTTGGCTCTGAGGAGGGCTGTGATCAATCTACCAAATGGGAGGCCAGCTAATTTCTGCTCCTTTTTCAACTTAGCACTAATGTCAGCCATGGCTTCAAAAATTAACATAGGGGCATTGAAAAACTGCCCCTTAGAAAAGTGAAAGAGCGCCTCCAAAATTGGTGTTCTCCTCTCTTGGCTGTGCCCGGTGACATAAAAACTTCCCCTCAAAATGGAGTCCATCAATAGAAATTGGGGGGGTAGGTCTCTCCTCATGATGGACTGCCCAGTGCCCATAATTCCTTGGGTTAAATGTGCAGCCATTTCTCTAAAGGAGGCTATTTCTAGAGAAGCCAATGGACCAGCAGGATCAAATTGGAAGGGTATCCCCAAAGCATTCCCTATGTCTTCAAATGTGACCGTAAGATCGCAATCATCAATAAAGATAACCAGGGTAGGGACTTCAGCATCTCTTTCAGTGACCTTGATTAGGTTTTGGTACCATAACTTCACCATTTGTGGGTAAATTTTCTCTGGCAAAGGGGTAAGGATATTGCTTAGTGCGGCTTCCCTTATGTATCTTAAAGATAACAGCCAATCTGGTTTGTTGACGAAAAAAGTTTCAATCCACAAGAATTAACCAGCTTCGAGCTTCAATGAATGGGTTTAGCGTTACCAAATGTATAGGCGAGGAGGAAGCTCGGGCTCGGGACTAGCGGCTTCCTCATGTCTCACTTTCTTCCTTTTCTCCACCCTATCCGCTTTATCCATAGATAGTTTTCTTTTGGCTGAAGGTTTGGCTTTTCCCTTTGGGGTAGGTTTGCTAACTTTCTTAGCAGAGGATTTTGGGAACATGGCAGCCAACGATTTCTCTGCTTTTCCCATTCGAAATTGATGTATGAAAATGCCCACAACAGATGCTGACACAAATTGAAAATTTTCAAATGATAAACAGAGAGAATGTGCAGAGAAATACCGAGATCTAGGGTTTTTAATTGAACGAGTTGTTTGCTTGTAGAAATCCCCCAGACTAGAAGCTAAAATCCTTCTCTGAAAATGCAAATGATCGTACGAAGCTGAAGAAAAATGAAGCAAGCTTCTCAAATTGCGCAAGGAAAGAACGAAATAGGGTTTCTGTGGAACAGGTCGCTTTTCAGAAAGCTTTCGAATATGAAACCCCTACTTCGAAAGGGTTTAAATATACTCAGAGTTAATTTCGCAAAGTTCTTTATAAGTTTTCGAAAAGTTCCAAAATAGACCTTTTGACAACTGCGAATGGCATCAGTACCATTCGAAAAGTTAATAGCTTCAGAAACATCTTTTCGAAAAGAACAAGCTTTAGCAATATCTTTTCGAAAAGAAAATAGCTTCAGAACCAACTATTCGAAAAGCAAATCCTTGCTTTCGAGCAGTTCGTTACAAATCCAGAGTCTATGCGAAAAGTAAATTGAACTTTGCGAAAAGAGAATTATTACTTTGCGACTTAACTTGGAGCATATTTAAACCATGCGAAAAGAGACAAATCATGAATAAAAATAGAAACAAAGAAACTAAGCAAAAACTATGAAATGAAAACATAATGTACAGTTATCCACCATCAGATTTTTGGAGGTTCGTGATGACAGATGGGCAGCACAGGCTCCTGGGTATTTTCAATGCATGGTTTGAGCCTCTGACCATTTACTTTTAGGATTCTTCCATTACTTGGATCAAGGATGTCAACAGCTCCCGAAGGGGCTGTCTGAATGACAGTGTATGGCCCTTCCCATCTGGATCTCAGCTTTCCTGGGAAAAACTTGAGTTTTGAGTTAAATAACCATACCTTAGAGCCAGCTGTGAACTCTTTTCTCAATAAATTTTTATCATGGAAAGTTTTTACTTTCTCTTTGTACAATCTTGAATTTGTGTATGCATCCATTCTCAGCTCCTCCAACTCAGCAAGTTGCAGTTTCCTGTCATTACCAGCAGTAGTTAGATCCATGTTCAATGTTTTAATGGCCCAAAAAGCTTTATATTCTAACTCTACTGGTAAATGGCATGCTTTGCCATAGACCAACCTGAATGGGGACATACCAATTGGGGTTTTATAAGCTGTCGTGTATGCCCATAATGCATCGTTCAGCTTAAAGGACCAATCCTTTCTGTCCTTCTTCACAGTCTTTTCCAAAATATGTTTGATTTCACTATTGGAAATCTCCACTTGTCCGCTGGTTTGTGGATGATATGGAGTGGCTATTCTATGAGTCACAGAGTATTTTTTCAATAAAGTTTCAAAATGTTTATTACAAAAATGGCTTCCCCCATCACTTATAATGGCTCTGGGAAAATCAAACCTGGAAAAATGTGATCCTTAAGAAATTTAAGAACCACTTTGTGATCATTTGTTTTAGTGGCTATGGCTTCAATCCATTTGGATACATAATCCACAGCTACTAAAATGAAATTATTCCCATTGGAAGGAGGAAAAGGACCCATGAAGTCTATCCCCCAAACATCAAACAACTCAACTACCAAAATAGGCTGTAACGGCATTGAGTTTCTCTTGGAAATGTTGCCCAATTTTTGACAGTTTTGGCAAGTCTTACAATGCTGCAGAGCATCTTTGAAAAGTGTAGGCCAATAAAATCCACACTGCAAAACCTTTACAGCAGTTTTGTTTCCACTAAAATGACCTCCACAAGCTTGTTCATGGCACATTGAAAGTATTCTATGAAATTCTTGGTCAGGGACACATTTTCTTATTATTTGGTCTGCACAACTCTTGAACAGATGAGGATCTTCCCAGATGAAATGTTTAACCTTTGCGAAGAAAAGGTCTTTATCCATTTTATTACAATGTTGAGGAATTCTTCCAGTAGCCAAAAAGTTGACTATGTTTGCAAACCAAGGAGTGTGTATACTAATGGCAAAAAGTTGCTCATCAGGGAAAGATTCATTGATAGGCAGCCTATCAATATCAGCAGTTAAAATTCTAGACAGGTGATCAGCCACCACATTCTCCACCCCCTTTTTATCTTTGATCTGTAAATAAAATTCCGGTAATAGGAGAATCCACCTGATTAATCTTGGTTTGGTGTCCTTTTTAGACAGAAGGTATTTCAAAGTAGAGTGGTCAGTGAACACCACTATTTGTGAACTCAAGACATATGACCTGAATTTTTCTAAAGCAAAAGCAATTGCCAGTAGCTCCTTCTCAGTTGTTGTGTAATTGAGTTGTGCATCAATCATTGATCTACTGGCATAAGCTATGACATGCAGCAGCTTTTCTTTTCTCTGTCCAAGGACAGCTCCCAAAGCATAATCTGATGCATCACACATCAGTTCAAAAGGTAATGAATAATTTGGAGACTGCAATATTGGAGCTGAAATCAAACCGTTTTTTAGGAATTCGAAAGCCTTCATGCATTCATTATTAAAAACAAAAGGGACATCTTGACACAGCAAATGACAAAGAGGTTTGGTTATTTTACTGAAGTCCTTGATGAACCTTCTATAAAATCCAAAGATGTTCCGAAAACTTGATTTGTTTAACAGCTTTGGGAGGTGGTAAATGTGCAATTAAATCAATTTTTGCTCATCACCTCAATGCCCTTGTGAGAAACAACATGGCCAAGGACAATGCCTTGGGTGACCATGAAATGGCTCTTTCCATTTAACTAGATTGGTTTCTTCACATTCTGCAATACTAATTTGAGATGATGTAAACACTGGGAAAAACTGTCTCCATAGATTGAAAAATCATCCATAAAAATCTCCATAAATTGGTCAATCATATCTGAAAAAATGGAATACATGCATCTTTGAAAGGTAGCAGGAGCATTATAAAGACCAAAAGGCATTCTCCTATAGGCAAAAGTGCCAAAAGGGCAAGTGAATGTGGTCTTTTCCTGATCTTGTGGGTACACAGGAATCTGGTTGTACCCAGAGTAACCATCAAGAAAATAGTAATACGCTTTTCCTGCTAGCTTATCTAAAATCTGATCAATGAATGGGAGGGGGAAATGGTCTTTTCTGGTCATTGCATTTAATTTTTACATCGTCTGAGACTCTCCACCCAGTTGTTTATGCGGTTGACATCAGCTCCACTGAGTCTGCATGTTACAGTGATCCCAGATTTCTTAGGTACCACCTGTGTAGGTGCCACCCAAGCTGAAAATCTGAAATGGGGTAAATGACCCCTGCATCCAACAACTTAACAACCTCTTTCATGACCACTTCTTGCATATGAGGGTTCAGCCTCCTTTGCATTTCCCTAGAAGGCTTTGCATCTTCTTCCAAATGGATTTTGTGCATGCAAACAGCTAGACTGATTTCTCCCAAATCAGCAATAGTCCAGCCAATTGCCCTTCTATGTTCTTTCAAAACAACCAACAACTCTTCCTCTTGCTCCTTTGTGATGGAGGAAGAAATAATTGCAGGCAATGATTTATGATTTCCTAAAAACACATATTTCAAATTTTCTGGTAGCTGCTTTAATTCTAAATCAGGTGGACTACGAAAAGAAGGTAACAAAGGTACCTTATCTGTTTGTGGAAGGGGAAGAGTAGCAGGTTTCCAAGAAGAGAAACTTGCTGATTGATTATGAGTTCCTTGCACAACATTTATTTCCTCAGAATTTGAGATACAAACTGTTTCTTCTTCAGAATTTTTCCAAGCATCTTCAACATTTGTGGTGAACTCTTCACACTATAGAAACTGTTGAAAAGTCCCTTTTACCAGTTCATCCAATAAATCAACATGAAAACATTCTTCAGAACTGAATTGAGGCTGCGTGACTGCATTATAAATATTTAATTTTACCTTCATGTTTCCAAAAGAGACTTCCATAATTCCAGACCTGCATTGGATGCAAGCATTTGCTGTAGCCAGGAATGGTCTTCCCAAAATGACAGGGATGGAAGTTTTGCTTTTGGTTGGTTCTATGTCCAAAACTAGAAAATCAGCAGGATAGAAAAATTTATCTACTCCTACCAATACATCTTCAATCATTCCAACTGGCTTCCTTTCGGATCGTCATGCGTAACACTACATGAGTGGGTTTTAATTCTCCCAAACCTAGTTTCTCATATACAGAATATGGAAGTAGGTTGACACTAGCACCCAGATCTAATAAAGCCTTTTCAATGGTATGTTCCCCAATAATGCAAGGGATTGTGGGGATTCCAGGATCTTGAAGTTTAGGAGGTGTGGCAATGGATAACACCTGATTAATTCTTTCCACAGCAAAGACCTTCTTGGACAACTGTATCCTAGACAGTCTTTTGTGAGTGCAAACATCTTTCAAAAATTTTGCATATGCTGGAATTTGTTTGATTGCCTCAAGCAAAGGTAGATTTATCTTGACTTGCTTAAAAGTCTCCATCATTTCATCTATTTTTGTGTTCCCTTTATCAAAAGGGGATACAGATTTCATTGCATGAGGAAATGGTAAATGAGGAACTAATTCTTCATCTACAGCTTTGGAAACATTTTCAGAAACTTTTTGGATTTTTTGTTTTTCATTTTTTTTATTTTTCTGAGGTCCATCAGCTTTTACTTCGCTATCACTATCTTTTGCTCTTCTTTATCATTTTCCTCATTTTTTTTCTTCTTCAGTACCCACTTTGTTATTTATGATTCTTCCACTTCTCAAAGTGGTAATAGTTTTTACTTCTTCATGTGAATTGGAAGCTTCTCCAACCATGAACTGTCCTTTGGGATTGTTCAAAGGTTGGCTGGGTAACTTTCCTTCCTCTCTTTTTGCCAAAGTATTTGGAAGCTGTCCCAATGTTTCTTCAATCTTCTTTATGCTCTGGCTGTGAAAATTCACAATTTGAGTTAAAGATCCTAAATTCTGGAGTGAATTTAGGACTTGATCTTCAAAAGAAGGGAACCTGGAAGGGGTTTGAATCAAGCGCATGCACAAGTTGTTGTGGAATGGGTCTGAAAATTTGGTTTGGCAAAAAATTATCTTGATAAGGTCAGTGAAAGGTTGAAAGGCATTTGGTTCTTTGGTTGTTGCTACTGTTGGGATTGATAATTCCCTTGGTTCCACCTCAAATTGGGGTGTCCTCTCCATGGATATTCATTTGACTGCATCTGTCCAAATGATTGAGCAGCATGAGCTTGTTCCACCATTAAATCTGGGAACTGTGGTGCAACAGGACATTGGTCAATTGAATGAGTAGGGGACTGGCATATCAGACATGCCTCCTCTACTCTTGCAACATTTGGATTTTTAAGTGAGTCCATCAATCTATCAAACTTTGTGGTTAAATTGTCCATCTTTCTTTCCAACTCATTCACCTCATAAATCTTCCCTTTGGTGGGTTGGTGATTGTTCAACCTAGCAGGATTTTCAATATCTCTTGACAGAGATTCCTGTTGAGTTGAGTTTTCACCAATTACTTCAAACAAGTCCCAAACCTCCTCAACTATTTTTTGCAAGTAAGTGCCTCCATAGGAGGCATCCGCCATATTTTTGCCTTTTTGATCAATTCCTTGATAGAAGCTTTGAACCAGCTGCCATCTGGGAATTTGATGATGAGGACATTGCCTTAAAAGTTCCTTAAATCGTTCCCATGCTTCATGGAAAGTTTCAGTTGAGTTTTGTGAGAAGGAAATGATACTTTGTCTCAATTGACTTGTTTTAGACATTGGGAAATATTTGGCTAAAAATTGACATTGCAAATCATTCCAAGAAGTGATACTATTTGGTGCTAACATAGATAACCATGCTCTAGCTTTATCCTTTAATGAAAAAGGAAAGAGCCTAAGCTTGGTTATACAGACCAAGTCCAGCTATGTTGAATGTGGTGCAAAGAGCCAAGAATTCATCCACATGTTTGTATGGATCTTCCTTACTCAACCCATGGAAGGAAGGAAGCATTTGGATAGTTGATGATTTGATCTCATAATTTCCTTCAATAGTAGGAAATTGAATGCAAAAGGGAGAGTTATAAGCACCAGGTGCAAAGTAATCCCTCAAAAGTTGAGGTTCTTCACCCATAGTAGCAGAATTCTGTGTTGTTTGTTTGGTTCGTAGTAGCCTTTCAACTACTAAATTCAGTGGGACAATCTCAGGGCTGAGAGTCCTCCTACCAAACATACAACTCAGAATAAAAAATCTGATTATTCACAGCAAACCTTTAGAATTTCTTTTTAAGTAGTTTCCCTTCTTCAAAAATTGGACATGAATAACTGCACAGGTTAAACAATAGAAGAGTTTAGTAATGATATAAAAAATAAAGGTAAAAACTTAGGTTTACCTATTTTAGAACAAATTCCCCGGCAACGGCGCCAAAAACTTGTTGCTTCTAAGTGTGCGTGATTTATGTGTGTTTTGAAAACAGGTTTGCAACTGCTAAATTATACTGAATCTAGAATATTAAAAAGAGTAAAGAAATATCAGCACAAGTAGAAGTGAATTAGCCTGCAAGATCAGAACTAATTGTAGCAAGTTTTAAATGTAAGTGAGTGAAAGATCGTCCACAGAGAATTTGTCTAAAATGCAAGATAAACCTCCAGATCTGAGCTACCAGATCTGACCTCTGATCCTATCTACAAAGCACATAAGATGGGAGGTTGAATTTGTCACATTAACTAAATGATAAAAGTAAAGATTAAACTAAGTGATCCAGATCCAAGTTGGGGAAACGTTTGAGGTAAACTTATACAAAAAATGGAGAAGTAATATCTAACTTTGATTTGGTCCTTGAAAACTAATGAGAATGACTGCAGCTCAACTGAGAGATGATCCAATCTTCATCTGGCTACAAGCGCAGATGTAAGAGAAATAAATCTAATTTAAGGATTAGGTTTAAGCTTATGGCTATGGTCTGTCCACTTTAATGGCCACAAACCATCCAATAGTCTTTAATCCAAAGCCTTAGTTTGGAACAAGAAGCACCACTACAAATGCCGTGAGAGATTAGGTTACCAACACTAATTCTCACAGGATTAATGAATCAAGGGAAATTGCATGAAAAACAGTAAATCTAAAGGAGTCTAATGCAATAAGGAGATCAGAGGGATCCCTCAACATGAGTCCAATTGAGAATATACGGTTTATAGCAACCTTTTCAAATCCACCATTACAATTACAGAGCACAGCTTAGACAGCTCTCAGATTTGTAGTCTTGAATACAACTCTCTTTTGAATTACAGAAATATCTCACAGCTCTCAATTGCAAGTCAAAGTGAAGCTATTACAGGGATTTCAGATAAACTATCTGGTTTGGAAATGGGGGAATAGGAATGAAACTCAAAATCTGGATGCTCCAATTGGGCAAATCGTTCGTCTATTTATAGTTTTCCCCAAGTCCAGCTCAGATGTGTATCAACCAATCAGAGGTGCTCAGATCTATTTTGACCAATGGTGGTCGAGCTTGAGGATCCAGATCTGTTCTGGCCAATCAGAATTCCTCGATCTGGTTCAGCCAATTAGGTGAAAAAGGCATCAATTCTGTTATGCAATCTGTTAGAGTTTCTAGAAGTTCCCGCCAAGTTATTTCATCTCTGGGTGCTCACGTGGGGTGGAATATGCCTTCGCTTTATGCTTAGAATCCTCTGGAATGTCCCTAGGTTTTTAAATGCATTGGGACACGTGAAACAGATTACTGAATTGCCCTTGCAAAAACTGAGAACCTCCAAAATACCTTTTCGCAAAGTTTAGGGGGCTTTTCGCAAGGTGTTGTAACTCCTGAAGCTCTTTTCGCAAGGTTCTGGTTCTGTTCGAATTGAGTTTTCTTCTTTTCGAAAAGGTAAATCATCTCTTCGAAGAGTTCAGATGCTCTTCGAAAGCTAAGCCTGGAGTTTTTGTTCTTTTCGCAGAGTTTCAGGTTCTTTGCGAACAGTTCAGGTTCTTTGCGAAAAGTACTCTGTAGTGCATTTTTCTGTTCGAATTGCTCCATACTTCTTTTCTGGGTTGAGACCACGTCTTTGCCTCTTCAATTCAGACCTTTCAACAGCTAGTGAGGTTGTTTCTTCTTCTTCTTCCTTTGGATTGACATGGAATGTCATCTTTTTGGCACTTTTAAGCTACTTTCAAGGTTAAGCCTGCCTTTATTGTTAGCTATAAAACAAACACTTAAAACACTTATTTAGTTCTTTCAAGGGTCTATCAAGGCCCAGATTAAGGGGTGAAAATGGTATTTTCTAGTTTTTAACACTGTGCGAGTTTTCCTCTTCACTTCGTGAGGCTAATTCTGGCTTTCGCGAGACTGCTTTCTTTTTGAACAGCGCAAGAACTGTGCGACAGGTTCTCTTGTTATTTACATCTCGCAGCGACTGCGCGACAGCTGTGCAAGGCAGGATTCTGAAGCTTTCTCTCCTCAACTATTTTGAACGAACCGCGAGAGGGTGAGAGGGGACATTTTGAACTGCGCGGGAGCTGCGCGACCTTTAACTTCTAAACTTCGTGAGAGCTGCGCGACTGAAGGCTTCTGAAGTTCTTCTGTCAGTCTACTGCGCGAGAACGTGTTTGTGAAGTCTTGGGACTTCGCGAGCACTGCGTGAAGTGTATTTTTCTGAATCCTTTAGAGCTTTGTCAGCTGTGCGAGGCTCTTCTATGGTCTGGATTCATGGTTCATTCTTCTGAGAGACTTCTGGTGCCAAAACAAGCTCCTTAGCAGGATTCATGGCCTTATTGCCCTGGTGTTTATTACCTATAGGAAATACTTAACAAGCATTTATTAGATGGCTAAGGGTCTAATCAAAGGCTAAGTTAAGGGGTGAAAAGTGGTACTTTTCCGGTCTTAACACACCCCCAAACCTAATCTTTGCTAGTCCCTTAGCAAAGCTACACTAAATCAACTATAGAATTTAAATGCCACTTTCGTAGGGAGCACGGATACGCTTAGCATATGTACCAAGCCTTTTAAACCCCTAGGTGATCCCTAGTGGAGGAGTGAAGTCTCCTGAGGGTTTTCAGTGAAGACACCCACAAACTTCTCAATGAAGCAGTTAACAAAAGTGCAATTTATCAGATGAGCAGTCAAGGAACAGAGTTAGTTCACCTTTTAACCATTAAAAATATAAGAAATTCAAACATATTGGCTGCACAGAACTTTAAACATTATAAGCTTCTCATGAAAGCACAACATTTCCAATCAGTTTACACTAAAGAACAATTCACCTGTGTGTCAGCACTGAGCTCATCCCTGGATCAATAATTAGGTTATAGGTCATGCTTAATGCATTCAATATCGTACCAAAACTCTTGGGGCATACTCTCAAAAAAGCTATTTGAGGTTTCATTCTATCTCAATCTCAAGAGCAGTTACATCCCCCAAATGAGTCTGTAAGCATGAGCATAGGCATAGCTATGAAGTTCTGGCATCATTGACAGATCCTCACCATAGATTGAACAATTCTCTGTCTCCACATGACAACTCACTCAACTTTGGATCACAAGGGCTTTAACTGGGCTGTGATGTGGCTTATGGAGTGGGGTTAAAAAGAATGGGAGGTTGAAAAGGGGTTCAAAATTGAGAAATCAGCAGGTGAAGGAGGTGATTCATGACTTCAGCTTCTTTAATTCAGCTCCTTTCATCTTTTTTTAGGTCTTCAGATTTGAAGTGAATAGTTTCTCTTCTTGATTTCAATTTTTCCAATGAAAGTTCTCTCTTGACTCCTCTCTTACTCCTCTTCATTATTGCTTTTGTTTCTTTTTTATTCATTTTTCTTCTTTTTATTTTGTTTTTACTTTTCTGAAGTGCCACCATTTTCTCAGTTATCATACTGCCAGACTTTAAGGTACTTCTTCTTTCTTCACCTAATGTTGACCATAGCTAGTCCATCTTCAACTCTTGTTCCTTTACCTTCTGAATTCTCAGAGTGAGGGTAAGGTTAAATCAGGTACATAGGTTCAGGTGTAAGTACTCAGGTGTATTTTTCAAGAAATTTAAGATTTAAGGCTCAAAGGGGGTATGGACAAGGGCAGTTGATTAAGGTTGGTCTATTTAGGCTCAAACTGTCCAAGAGAAGGCCTTGATCCTTTCCTAAGTCTCATGAGTGCTGTCAGTTGTTTAAACTTGGAGTTGCCTAACTTCTAGTGAGCACAGTGACTCAGCCAGTTCTTAGAGCTAGAAAGAAATTGCCTTAGTCACTCCTCAAAGAAAAATTTTGTATGGGCCCAATCTCACTGGTTATGGTTTTCCTTTGAATTCTTAAGTATGTCCTTACCTTTTTCTCTCTCTAATGATTCAGTAAGTGCTGATATAAGTGAGTGTCCTTGGTGATCTCGTCATGGAGATGTGAAATTTTAAAAGTTTATACTGTCTAAAGTCTGGAAAATTTTTTAATTTCATTATTTTTCTGATTCTCCAGTGAACATGGTTCCATTTCCATATTACTCACATGATTATGCTGCACTTAGGTTAACTATTCCATTGGCAGGATCTGCCTGCCACACCCCCAAACCTATGAGAAGTAGTATCCTCACTGGTTCAAAGGTGTCTGTGCAGCATATTTATTAAGGGCATAATAAAAGGAAACAGCAAGAAAGAAAACAACCAAGAATAGAGAACTGTACAGAATAATCAGAACAAGAAAGTTTCATTAAGACTAAAAAGAAAATTACAAAAAGAAAGGAGGAGAGAGGGATCAAGGATGGGGGGGGTGAGAAGGTGGTAGCCAGGATCTGCTGAACCTCCTCGTATTCATCCCAAAGGGGTTGTAGGGGGTCCGGCTCTTTAGGTGGGGGCGGTTCCAACCACATCGGGTAAAACTTGTTAGGCAGCCCATTAGGCTTATCATCTACCATTGTTAGGACTAGGGAAGGACCGCTAGGGTGAGAGGAGAAAGGATGAGATGAATATGAAAGGGGCTCCCTGTGTATTTAAAGACGAGGGTGGTGGAAGATGAAACAGTGGAATAACATCCAAGTCACCGCAATTAATTGAGAGTGAGTTGGGAAACGACAAGCCCCAGCAATCAGCGTGGGAAATGACAAATGCATTTGACTCGTGCAGCTGGGCAAGGGGGTCGCGAGATGGGAACGAAATCTCGCGATGATGAATGTTGTAGCTTGTAGTGCGCGAGAGTTTCCCAAATCTCAAATTGGAATGCGCAAGGCTTAGTACCAAACAGGGAGCAATTCATGCAGTTTAGCATTCAATTCAAAAATCAACAAATCACGGAAGAAGAAGTAATCATACCAACCCCACCGAAACTCTATCAGACCCCACAGACTCAGACCCCACCGAGAGACTACAGATTCCTAAAAACTATTAAAGAAACTAAAGTAGTATAGTACAATATGGACACAACTATGGGTCATGTAGATGAAGGGGTCCCTTGAAAATGAATAGTGTTCATAGGATCTGCAGGTTTTTCAAGACAAGGCTTAAGCCTCTGACCATTCACTTTCAAGGTCCACCCAGATTTGGGATCCTTGACTTCCATAGCACCAAATGGGAAAACATTTATAATAATATAGGGACCTTCCCATCGGGATTTTAGTTTGCAAGGAAAGAATTTTAGTTTGGAGTTAAATAACCAAACCTTGCCACCAGGGATGAAGCTCTTTCTCAGTAAGCCCTTGTCAAAGAAAGCTTTGGACCGTTCCATGTGGATCCTGGCATTGGCGTAGGCATCCATCCTCAGTTCGTCCAATTCAGACAGCTGCAGGGACCTATGTTGACCAGCAGAAGTTAGGTTCATATTTAAGTTTTTAATGGCCCAATAGGCCTTGTGTTCTAACTCTACTGGGAGATGGCAAGCCTTGCCATAGACCAGTCTGAATGGGGACATACCAATGGGAGTCTTATGGGCAGTCCTATAAGCCCACAGTGCATCATTGAGCTTGTCAGCCCAATCTCTCCTGTCAGTCCTTATTGTTTTCTCAAGGATGTGCTTAATCTCCCTATTGGAAATTTCAACTTGCCCACTTGTCTGTGGGTGGTAGGGAGTAGCAATCTTATGAGTCACATAATATTTCTTGAGCAAGCTTTCGAAACTCTTGTTGCAGAAATGGCTACCCCCATCACTGATAATAGCTCTAGGGGTTCCAAATCTTGAGAAAATGTTCTGCCTTACAAATTTGAGGACCACCTGGTTGTCATTGGTTCTTGTGGCAATGACTTTCACCCATTTGGAAACATAATCCATTGCCACTAAGATGAACTGGTAACCATTAGAAGGAGGAAAAGGGCCCATGAAGTCTATACCCCATACATCAAACAGTTCTACAACAAGGATGGGCTGTAAAGGCATTGAATTTTTTTTGGACAACCCTCCTAATTTTTGATATCTCTCACATGCCTTGCAGTGTGTATGTGCATCTTTGAATAAAGAAGGCCAATAAAACCCACACTGCAGGACCTTGTCAACTGTTTTTCTTCCACTAAAGTGGCCTCCATAGGCATTTTCATGGCACATGGCCAGAATACTAGGGACATCACTTTCGGGAACACATCTTCGAATGATTTGGTCTGTACAGTACTTGTATAGGTAAGGTTCCTCCTAGAAAAATTATTTGACATGTGAGAAAAATAGGTCTTTGTCCATTTTTGTCCAGTGGGCAGGAATCTTTCTTATAACAAGATAATTTACAATGTGAGCAAACTAGGGGACCAAGGATTGGATTGCAAATAGTTGCTCATCCGAGAAGGCATCATTTGTAGGACCATCAAGACATTTCTCCAACACAATTCTGGACAAGTGGTCAGCCACCACATTTTCCACACCCTTTTTGTCCTTGATTTCGATGTCAAACTCCTGCAGTAGGAGTATCCATCTAATCAGCCTAGGCTTAGCATCTTTCTTGGACAATAGGTACTTCAACGCTGAGTGGTCAGTGAAGAGTACGGTTTTAGATCCCAACAGGTAGGATCTAAACTTGTCCACAGCATACACCACTGCCAGAAGCTCTTTCTCAGTTGTGGTATAATTCAGCTGAGCTTCAGCCAGTGACTTGCTGACATAAGCAATGACCATAGGCAGCTTATCCTTTCTTTAGCCCAAGACAGCACCTATTGCCAAATCTGATGCATCACACATTAATTCAAAGGGCACGGTATAGTCTGGTGTCTGGAGTACAAGGGTAGAGGTAAGGCAGACTTTCAAAGTCTCAAAAGCCTTTAGACATTCAGCCGAGAAGTAGAAAGGCACATCCTGGCAGAGCAGGTGGCACAATGGCTTGGCAATTTTGCTGAAGTCCTTAATGAACCTCCTGTAGAATCCTGCGTGCCCAAGGAAAGATCTGATTTGCTTGACTGTTTTTGGAGGGGGCAGATTGGCAATGAGGTCAACTTTGGCCTTGTCTACTTCAAGCCCTTCTTTAGAGACTACTTGGCCCAACACAATGCCTTGTGTTACCATGAAGTGGCTCTTTTCCCAGCTTAAGACCAAATTAGTCTCCTCACATCGTTGCAAAACTAGGCTGAGGTGTTGTAGACACTAGCCAAAACTGTCTCCATCGATAGAAAAATCATCCATAAAAATCTCCAAAAACTTGTCAATCATATCAGAGAATATGGCATACATACACCTCTAAAAAGTGGCTGGCGCATTACACAACCCAAAAGGAATCCTTCTGTAAGCAAAGGTGCCAAAAGGATAGGTAAAGGTGGTTTTCTCTTGGTCTTGAGGATGCACAGGGATCTGGTTGTACCCTGAGTACCCATCAAGAAAATTGTAAAAAGCTTTTCCAGCCAATTTGTCCAAAATTTGATCAATGAAGGGGAGAGGGAAATGGTCGTTTCTGGTCTTAGAGTTGAGCTTTCTATAATCAATGCACACTCTCCAGCCACTGGTCTCTCTGGCTGGTCTCAACTCTCCAGATTCGGTTTTAATAACTGTTATGCCAGATTTCTTAGGCACCACTTGGATAGGTGCCACCTAGTTAGAATCAGAGATGGGGTAAATCACCCCTGCATCTAGCAATTTAATGATCTCCTTGAGGACCACTTCTGCATGTGAGGATTTAACTTCCTCTGCATTTTCCTGGAGGGTAGTGCTCCCTCCTCAAGATGAATCCTGTGCATGCAGATTGATGCATCTATTCCTCCCAGATCGACAATGGTCCAACCAATTGCCTTCATGTGCTTCCTCAAAACTGTTAGTAATTCCTCTTCCTACTCATTGGTAAGAGAGGAAGAGATAATCACAGGAAGCTTATCACCTTTCTCAAGGAAGGCATATTTTAATGTTTCTGGAAGCTTCTTGAGTTCCAGATCAGGGGCTTATTGGGTGGATGGAAAAATTGGTGCATTGGTGGTTGGAGGAAGAGGCAGCAATGTAGGTTTCCAAATGGAATGCTGCACTGAGCCCATAGAAGACTTCAATGAGGTCATGTCTTTTGTTATCACAGCTGGGCTCTCTTCCTCCACCATATCCTAGACTTTAACTAAATTCCTGACAGTGTTGCTCCACTCCAGCAGAATGGGCAATTCTTCATCGACAATTTCTTCTAGTACATCCATTGCAAAGCTCTCCTCATTGTCCTCTTGAGGGTACTTTGGACTGTTGTACACATTCAGCTCAACTTTCATATGCTCGAAAGTTACCTCCATGACTACAGACCTACACTGAATGCATGCATTGGCAGTGGCCAAGAATGGCCTGCCCAAGATAATAGGTATGGGATTAGTACTTTTGCTGTAGCCCATGTCCAAAACTAGGAAGTCAGCAGGGTAAAAGAATTTATCTACCCCTACCAAGACATCCTTAATCATTCCCATAGGCCTCCTCTCAGATCTATCCGCCATCATTAGCACAATGGGGGTAGGTTTCAGCTCCCCCAAACCTAGCTGCAGATATACCGATGGCGGGAAAGTTAACAACTCCAAGGTCTAAAAGGGCCTTCCCGATTGTATGGTCTCCAATGATGCAGGGAATAGTGGGTATCCCTGGATCTTGCAACTTCTTAGGCATTGATGTGTTAAATACAGAATTAACTGTATCAATTGCAAAGACTCTTTTGGACACATGGCCTCGAGCTTTTCTCTTTTGGGCACAGAGGTCTTTCAGGAACTTTGCATAGACTGGGACCTGTTTAATTGCCTCGAGTAGGGGCAAATTGATTTTCACCTGCCTGAAGGTCTCCATCATTTCCTCCATTTGGGCATTCCCTTTCTCAAAAGGGACAGGAACACCCAAAGCTTGAGGGAATGGCAGCTGAGGTACTGTTGGTTCCTTAGCTGCTAGCCCATGACTAAACTTCTGTTTTTTTCTTTTTTCTTGTTTTTCTTCCTGCTGAGGCTCAAGTATAGCCTCTTTATTTTTCTCCTGCTGCAGGGTGGCAGGCAATTCTTGGCTATGTGTTCCAACCACATCTTCATCACACACATTCGAATAATCTGTGGAAATGACCTCTGTTGGTCTGCTACCCACCTGGTTGTCTATCAGCCTGCCAGACCTCAGGGTAGTGACAGCATTGGTTCCCTCAAAACTTGAGGAATCTTCATCAATTAAAAACTGACCTTGAGGGTTAGCAACCGGCTGACAGGGCAACCTCCCTTCATCTCTCCTAGCCAAGGCATTTGAAATTTTGCTTATCTGCTCCTCCAATTCATGGATGCTCTGACCCTGAGAATTCACAGTCTGAGCCAAGGACCCCAGGTTTTGTAATGAAGTCAAGACCTGGTCCTCGAAAGAAGCATTTCTTGGCTGAGGTGAGGGTAAGACCAATTGATTTTGTTGCTGGTGGGGCTGCTGTTGGTGTTGGAAATTGGACCTAGGAGCATATCCTTGATTGAACTGCTGCTGTGGCCTTTGGGGTAAGGCCAACATCTGCTGGGGCCGCATGTAATTGTCTTGCCTCCACCTCAAATTTGGGTGGTCTCTCCATTGGTAACCAGCATTTTGGTGCTGGTATCCATATGGTTGTCTATTGTAGCCCCTAGATTGTTGCTGGCCATAAGATTGAGCCGCAACAGCATGTTCCAAAACCAATTCAGGATATTTCCCTGCAGATGGACATTCCTCCACTATGTGCTGTGGGGACTGGCATATCAGACATGCCTCCACCACTTGAGCAGCCCTTCTGGGTTGCATCACAGTCAGTTATTTGTCAAACTTCATAGAGAGGTTTGCCATCTACAGCTGCAGGCCATTGTTCCCAGACACCTCATAAACTTTTCCTCTTGATGTAGCAGCAGGCCCCACTTTTGACTCAGACACCGGACTAGTTCTTGCCAGGGATGGCTTTTGAAAAGCATTTTCACTAATCACCTCAAACAATTCCCATGCCTCATCAGCAATCTTATGCATGTAGGATCCACCACAAGAGGCATCGACCATATCTCTATTTTTCTCATCAATCCCATTGTAGAAGCTTTGTACAAGCTGCC
This sequence comes from Chloranthus sessilifolius, assembly GCA_021018995.1. NCBI lineage: Eukaryota > Viridiplantae > Streptophyta > Magnoliopsida > Chloranthales > Chloranthaceae > Chloranthus > Chloranthus sessilifolius. The sequence goes on along the minus strand of CM037584.1, from coordinate 145,111,497 downwards.
AGTCTGGGATCTTGTGGTGGGGGCATTGTTTGAGCATTTCCTTCAACCTATCCCAGGCTTGATTAAAATCCTCAGTTGGGGATTGGGCAAAAGCAAGAATCTCCTTCAATTCAACTGGCTAGTTTTGGTCTCAGGGAAGAACTTGGTCAGGAACTTGGTCTGCAGGTCTTTCCATGTAGTGATGCCATTGTTTGGAAGAGTGGCCAGCCAGGTACTAGCCCTATCCTTCAGAGAGAAGGGAAAGAGCCTGAGCCTAGTAGCCTCAGGTCCCAAACCAGCAATATTAAATGTGGTGCACAAGGCAAAAAATTGGTCAATATGCCTGTAAGGATCCTCCTTGCTGAGCCAATGGAAAGAGGGCAACATCTGGATGATTGAAGTTTTAATCTCATAATTCCCTTGAACATCAGGGAATTGAATGCTAAATGGAGAGTTGTAGTCATCCGGAGCATTCAATTCCTTGAGAGTTCTGGGTTGTTCTTCACCCATGAGTATTGTCTCGGATTCAACTGAGGGCTCAACTGTGGTGTGCCTGTTTCTTCTAAGTCTTCTACCCCTTTCTAGCTCAGGGTTGAAAGGCTCTAGAGTAGGACTAAGAGATCTCCTACCTAGCATACAAACACACCACCAGTAGGGACAACTCCTTGCAGGCACATAGCACTGGACTCAAAGAATTTATCTAACAAATTTACAGCTATCTAAGAAAATATAAATTTAAAACTATCCTAAATACTGCTATGGAAATTGTAAGAGAAATAGACAGAGTTTCAAAGGTTAGAGAATTTGCAAACAGAGGTAGCTAAGCTCCAAATGCAATCCACTATCCTTCTCTGCTGCTGTCTAGATCTGCAAGAAAGATTCAAAATTACATCAGCAGTATCAATTATTCACAGCTACAAAGAATACTAAAAATACAAAAACTAAGGGTCTACTAATAGATCATCTGTTCCTCGGCAGCGGCGCCAAAAACTTGTTGTGAAATCTCAGTGTGCTTGCTTTATATGTTAGTGGTAAAAACAATTTAAAATCAAAGAAAGAGTAAAACAGGGGATGGAATCAGCACAACTGAGAAATCCTAGACCTGTAAGATACAGGGTCCATATGTAGCAAGTTTTGATAAGTAAGAGTTTGTCCCACAGGGAGAGGTGATCTACAGCTCCAAAGGAGATTTAAAATCAAAGAAAGAGTAAAATGAGGGATGGAATCAGCACAACTGAGAAATCCTAGACCTGCAAGATATAGGGTCCATATGTAGCAAGTTTTGATAAGTAAGAGTTTGTCCCACAGGGAGAGGTGATCTACAGCTCCAAAGGAGCCATCTCTAGTAGTCCCTCCAGATCTAACTACAGATCTGGCAGTCCTAAAAGGAGGGGAGTTTAAGGTCACTTATTCTAAGTATTCTAAGATAGTCTAATGAGTTAACTACAGAAAGGGTTGAGAAGATGGATGGATTGTGGAAAATAAATATTAAAGGGTGAGAAGTAGGTTATTGAGTCTAGATCATAGGAGTTTTTGTAGATCAGATTCAGATTTGATGTTATGGAAATCCTGTCCAATGGCTATATTATCACCAAAGAGGAGGAAGAATTCAACTCATCCCTGTGCCATGATCCAATCCCTTAAGGTTATAACCTGTCCACTTAAATGGTCACAGACTATCCCATAGGGGAACCACAGTCCAGAGATGGGCCAAAAAAAATTAATCATTGCAGGCACTACTTCATCCAGGCTACAAAAGCTCAGGAATCCATAGGGAACCTCAACCTCTAAAGCTCTATGTATGGGGCTAAGGCTGTATAGGACCATGATAGCCCAGACACATAGAACCGACAAGAGGTTGAGTACCACCTTCGATCCAGCTATCCATTGCTTGAGTGGGGCTACAATGGTCCAGTCACAAGCCTACAATCTCTATAACCAGATCAGATCTAACATCTGATGGCGGGTCTATACAAATATATGGGGAGTCTGCCTTTGCACAATCTCCTACCAGGCTTAACAGCTCAGGCTCGGGGAAGAAGGATCCATCTTGGATCGGCGGGTTGGATTCACCCTAAGGCTATAACCTGTCCACTTAAATGGTCACAAACTATCCCAGAGGCTATCCTCCTCATGGAGCCCAAGACAAAACAAGTTAATTGCTGCTACCACCATGGTCACAAGGCTACCAGCTTAGGCTTCCATAGGAATTTCAGATCTAGTGGGTTCTGTGGTGGGGCAAAGGCTGTAAAGGACCATGATAGCCCAGACACACAGGTCACTTGGATCTGAATGGGTCCTTAGAATCAGTCCTCCATTGCTTTGAAACACAGCCAAAGCAATGGCGAGATCCTAAAGAAGCGACAACCTTGCGACTCACAAATACACAAATCCCATAAGAGTACATATCCTATTACACAAACTCCATTAATCTAATCTCAATAGACATACAAAGGCATGACCAGCAAGTGCTGAGCCATGAAGAGAAGAAAAAGAAAAAAAGAAAACTACTTACAGCTACAGAGAAACAAAAAAGAAAATGATCTCCGATAAAAAAGTCTCAAGGATTCCCAAAAGAAAGATCCTCCCTAAACCTAACCAGGCTTAGGTTTATATAGCAATGGTTGTGGCAGCGCATTAGGGTTAGGAAACCCTAATTTTAGTGATGCCATGCGGCACATTAATGATCCTTGGATGCCTCGGGGCACATGCACGGAGATTTGAGCGTGGAAGTGTGTGCTTTAATCTTTGGAAATCCCCATAAAGTCCTCTACAGAATGTTGGAAGTTGGAGTTCAGAGCTTCGCCAGGTTGCAGTCGATTCCCTGACTTGTCGCGTGGTAGCTCCAGTCTTTGCGTGGTTGAGTTTAACATTAAAGCTTCAGGCGTCGCGTGGTTGCAACTTCTTGATGCTTTGAGCAATCGCGAGGTAGACAGTTAAGCTCTCGCTGGGTTGGGCTTCGCGCAGTTGGATTGATAATTTGTGAAATGGCATGGGAACTGTGCGAGTTTTTCTCTTCACTTCGCAAGGCTAATTCTGGCTTTCGCGAGACTGCTTTCTTTCTTAACAGTGCGAGAACTGTGCGACAGGTTCTCTTGATATTTGCATCCCGTGGCGACTGCGCGAGGCAGGATTCTGAAGCTGTCTCTCCTCAGCTGTTCTGAGCTAACCGCAAGAGGGTGAGAGGGGTCATTTTGAACTGCGCGGGAGCTACGCGACCTTTAACTTCTAAACTTCGTGAGAGCTATGCGACCCAAGGCTTCTGAAGTTCTTCTATCACTCTACTACGCGAGAACTTGTTTGTGAAGTCTTGGAACTTCGCGAGGACTGTGCGAAGTGTATTTTTCTGAATCCTCTGGAGCTTTGTCAGTTGCGCGAGGCTCTTCTATGGTCTGGATTTATGGTTCATTCTTCTGAGAGACTTCTGGTGCTAAAACAGGCTCCTTAGCAGGATTCGTGGCCTTATTGCCCTACTGTTTATTTCCTACAGGAAACACTTAACAAGCATTTATTAGATGGCTAAGGGTCTAATCAAAGGCTAAGTTAAGGGGTGAAAAGTGGTACTTCTCAGGTCTTAACAGTACCTAGGATGTTTATCACCGACAATAGACTGCAATTCATTGCAAAAAGATGAAAAAGTTATGAAAGAAGTATGGTATCGATCTACGCCACTCATCACCGTTCTACACTCAAGGTAATGGACAGGTAAAAGCTATGAATAAAATGCTAATTCGAATCCCGACACGCATAGTAGAAACAAGCAATGGAGCCGACTGGCATGAACGACTACCAGAAGCACTCTGGGCCTATAGGACCTCTATTCGTACAGCCACTGGCCAAACTCACTACCTCCTTACCTACAGAATGGAGGCAGTCCTACCATATGAGATATAAGTACCATCCTTACGGATTCAACTCGATGATGAGCTATCCTTAGACGAGAGGAGAATTGCCCTACTCACGCAGTTATAGTAGCTCCATAAAACACATCTAAGGGCAGCTGATCACGCTCAAGTATATCAAAGGAGAGTGGCCAAGGCTTATGATAAGAAAGTCCTTGAATGAATCTTTAATATTGGGGAATTAGTCTTAAAGAAAATTATGCCTTCCAAGCACGCCCATCCGAAAGGAAAATTGAAAATGAACTGGGAAGGCCCTTACGTCATAACAGCTGCATCCCTAGAAACACATACAAACTGGTGAACCAAGATGGGAAAGAACTCCCTAGCCCTTGGAACGCCATGTACCTTAGAAAATACTACCCTTAGCCCTGTGATCATCACATCCCGTGGTTAAATACTTATACTTATCACCCCCGTAGTCGTCACGACCCATTTATTAGTCATACGCCTTGGATTCTTAGAATATCCTTAAGACCTCCAATTTGTTGCCCACTTTTTATCACTCTGGCAATTTGATTACAGGACTAGTAACACCCGATCCTCATTTCCCTTCCCCCGCCATTGGAGGAGACGTTAGAGCAAAAAAATGAAGATATTAGGTTCAATCAAAACTCATTATTCTTGTGATAGCAGGATGCTTTCAAAAAAAATATACATTTACATATCAAAAATTGAGTGAGAGCATTACGACGAATGAACAAGTCAATGAGCTCAAGGAAGTATAAGCAGACCGTGAGGACATCTCTAGTAATTTACTAGAAGTGTATAAGTAAGCTGTGAGGGCATCCCTGATGTCCCCATACCACTAGATGTCATCGTAAGGTGGCGGGAGGAGAACAAACTCCTGGTAACCATAGAATGTGAGATTTTGATGGTGCCAAAATATGACGAAGGAGCTCAATTATGGCATCCCGTATCCCCTCTGAGAAAAAGATTGTTACCTACCCCTTTTGGAAAGCATTAGATACAAACTATTCCCCGCATCACTGAGCCTTACCCTCCTCTTCTATTTTTATTTTCGGACGATAAACCAGAAGCCTTACAGGATGTTCCTAGAAATGAAACTGAAAACTGATGAATGACGACTGATGCAATCACCTACTATACCTACCATACTTCTCCCCAATAACCATGGGATAGGATACCACCGCCCTAGGATGAAACTAGTATACAACTGACCTAATCAAAGAGACCTCCCCGGTTTGATGACAGTACCGATCATCTTTTCTTCAAAACTAACTCACCAAATACCCATGACTGCTTACAGACCCAGAATGCTCATCTCGAAACCCAGAAAAGCTCCATGGCATCTTGACGCTGGGGCATTTTTTTTTGGATTAGAAGACGAATCATATCAGAAGCACCGGCTTGTCCATAACTTAGATAAGGAACGACGAAGTTACCATCCGAAAAGTGCTACCGAAGATACTATACTGCCAATCATACCACGCTCTTACACTGGGGCATTTTTATTTTTATTATTTTGTTTCTATCTTAGCTATTTGCTTTCCTTGTATTATTTTTATTTTTATTTTTATAAAAAAGAAAAAGAAAAAAAAAATTAAAAAAAAGAGAGCAGATATTCATCTTTTGCTATCAGACTCCGGTCTGAGACACTTATCCCCCTTGACAATTGGCAAGGGGGAGAATAAAACTACTGACAGCATTGCTCTCACATGTTCAGATATGAAGCAACCTTCAACTGTCACCGGGCCAACTCAGGAAGCATCCAAGTCCCAATGACGGTCGATGGCGCTGAAGCAACTAGAAAAAAAGGAGCAAAAGTAGACGCAAGAGGTAACTAAAAGGAAAAGGAGCCAATTAGGTACATCTAACCCAAAAATCTCTCTTTATATATATATATATATATATATATATATATATATATATATGTCAACATCTTTCCATTTCCTTTTACAGTTGTCACCGGGAGACATCCCCCCTATATATACAACACACAGATACTATGAATACAAAAACACACATACACACACCTACTCCTTATGCTGCCATTGGGATGGCCGAGCGCTGCTATCCCCGGTATTATCATCTTGGAGGTCTGTAGACTGGTCCTCTAAAAATACAATCCTGACACCCGCAGTCCTCGAAACCTCTAGACGACGAGGCCACGCCATAGAACCCCCTCACTCACCTGATTAGTTGATCACCTCAATCGTGAATTAGGAGGATACCTCGCAAGAACCTCACGAACAACAGAATCCTCATGAGCATCACCCCTGACAAGATCATGGGACGTGTGACGAGACTGCCCAGTCGAGGAACCCACCAAGCTGACGAGCCAGCCTATGTATCCCCTGCTCACTCCTTATCAGACGATACTGCAGCCCATCTAGGGATGCCGGCATCTCTGCCTGCGTCGTCCGACGCGCTGCCTCCAACGCCTCACTCTGAGTCCTCTGTGTAGCCATCATCTCAATAACCAGGTCCTCACGACTCAGTGTCTCCCTAAGAATTTGTCTCGCCTCAGGGATGGCGCACGCTCGCGCCACCTCTAGGCACGCCTCCTAAAGCTGATGGACCTGCATAACCATGCCAAGTCAAAGGAAGACTGATATATACATGAATAAAATTTAAAAAATCTTTGAAAAGAAGAGAACCATACCAGGGCTAGCTTCTCCTCTAGGAGTCGCCCAACCGTCTTAGCAGTCACTGGATCAACAGGAGGCACGAAAGGAACAACGAACATAGGCGGCTGTAACAAAAATAAATAAATACATCAGAAAGATACTATAATGAAGAATAAACTATGAGCACAATAACTAAAGCATACCAGAGTAGGAATAGGAACAGACTCCTGAGGAGGAGCCTCGGGAGCAGAGTTTGGAACAACCTGCGCAAAGAACCAAACAAACCAATAAAAAACATATCAGAACAAAATAAAGATAAAATAACCTAAACAGAATTATGCCACAAAAAACACTGCACTTGACTCTCTGGGCGTAGAGAGGCAACAGTCACCTCCCTCACCTGAAGATCCTCGGCAACCCGACGCTAAAATACCATATGATATTAGTAAGCTACTAAGAAAGCAAAACAATGACACACAACAAACTAATGCAATGACACAAACAAGATAAAAGATTGAATGGAACTTACCCAATGATCTAGCTCGGCCCAAAGCTGAGCCATCACTAGATCCTCTCGACTGGAGGAAGCGACTGAAGATGGATCAAATGCTGGAACGAAACCTCCAGCAGCAACCTCGGCTCTCTACGAATAAAAATAAACACATCAGTTGATAAGCTCACGATATTGATAATTAACAAAATTATATTTGTAAAGACACCTACCAATCGATCAATCTTAGATCGTAAGCTGGTCTCCACCTCTCAGCCGGCCTACTGCTGACTGCGTAACAACTCGATCATCACCACCTGATGAGCGACCTCACCCTCCCTCACAGATTGTCCAAATGACCAGAAGACCAAGTCCACATAAATAAATAACAAAAAATGTTAATTAACTCACCAGGAGCCATCGAGTCTCCGCTAGCCGAGCCCCCAACTCATCCTCCACTGCCCTAGCTTGAGCAATCGAGGAGGCTAAAGAGTGTAGCATCACCTCATCCAGGCTACGAGCGCACCCCCCATCCGCTCCATCGCCCTATGGAGAGCGTCTAATGCCCCCTGCATGCTCACGGTGAGGTGGCCCTGCTCCAATGCAGCCAACCTCTCCCTCAAGGCCGACGCCGACTCCGGCCCACCGATCGCGAAAGAGCCACTCCCATGGAAGGGAGGTGTGAAGAGATGCCTGCCACCCAACGCACTAAACCACCGCATGTACTTTTAGGTGTCTGCCTCATCACACGCCCCTATAACCCTGGTCCCCCAGCTCTAAAATCTGCTACCTGAAGCGCCATCCGCTCTGTGAAATTTCAGCCAGGAGGGCCGGTCATCCTCTTCGCCAGTTTGTGGCAAATCTCTGGAGGGACTCCCTGAGCATGCCCCAGCTGCCATACCACTCGAGAAGTGTGAATCCTCTCCACCCTCTCAAAATAATGGACCCATATGTCTACATCAAAGAAGGGCCAGCCAGACTGAATCACTGGCACGTCGGCATCCTCCTCATCCGCATATGGCCTCCAAATCACCTACAACCAAATAAACGAGCTAATCCCTCAATGAAGACCCAGATCCTAAAACACCAAAACAAAAAAAACATATGCATGACGATCTATACCTGCCCCTCATGCATATCCTCAAAGAGGCCTCATGTGGTCTGAAGATCCGAAGACCAACGGCGTCCCCTCAACGCCTCCCTCCACATGTGCATTCGCGGGAACATGAATGTCACCTCCAATGGAACTTCCAGACGGAGAAAAGAGAAGTGATCATACGCCCAAAACTAGAAAGTAAAATAGAAGAAATGCTTAATAGTTACCATTAAAAGACCAAAAAAAGACATTAATTAACTAAAACTCACCTAGAGGAAGGGAAGAAAACCTCTGATCGATGCGACACCCTGTCCCCGATGGTAAAGCTGCTCATAGAGATGCGCCAACGCGGCCGCACCCCACGCATAGGTGGGGACTCAATCCAAGTCCCTGAGAACCATCAAAAATAACTCGGTGACCCATCCCCGAGTCGAAGAAGAGAAGAGTACCGCACCAAGGAAGTGCATTAGGAATGCTCTATCTGCAGCCAACCACGACTCCACTACAGGCTCCCAGCCTGTCACTACCGCACAACGCGCCTCATAGGTCGCCTTCACCTCTGAATGGAGCCTCAGGGGGATGAAGACACTCGCAAATGTATAAAAAGACCAAGTGACTCGAACTACACCTGGCCCCGAGCCGCTCGACCTGTACGGCACACCCAAGATCTCCTCACACACCTCCAGATAATATCCCACCATCATCTGCCCTGTGATCGGCTCACCCTCAAAATAAAGACCAGTGATATGGACCCAGTCCTCTGGAGTTGGTAACATCATGCCTACAGGAAAGAGAAGCGCCTGATGCTCCTCCCTCCATCTCTCCAAGATCGCCGCGATCAGGCCACGATCGACCTGAAAGGGCTCCAGCTCCAGGATCAGTTCGAAACCGAAAGACACCAACCGCCCCCACTAGAACTCTGACAAGGCACGGTACTAAGTATGAGACTCGGTCCATGCCGAGCTGATAGCTAGCTGCGGGGGCTCCTATTGAGCGAAACACAAATAATAATAGTAAGACTAATACATACCCATGACAAAAGACAAAAGAATTTAAAACTAAAAAAGTGAGTCAAATATGCCCTAAATACAATAACAATTTACAACAATCACACAACATGATAAGAATGACTGAATAGAAACATGACCTCTCTCTAGATGCCGTTATGACGCATGAGTGAGCGCACAACCAAGGATCAATGCAGGTTTGACATAAGTTAGAAGGGTTTCCAGATCCTAATAACCCTATGTCAGATCCTAAGTGGCTAAGAAAATTGAAGAACTCTCGCTTATGAATTCTTACCCGGCCTTGAGCGAAGAAATCCTCCAGTGGGAAGCGTCTGCGATCTCGATGCTCCTCACCTTGGTGCTTCGCAGCCGCACCGTCAGCCCTCTCACCCTCATCCTCATCGACCCTCTGCTCAATCTCGAGCACCACCTCCCTGACCCTCAACTGGTCAAGCTCGAGTACCTCCTCTCTAACTACCTCCCCAACATCCACCTCCTTGACCACATCGGTCGGAGCCTCAGAAGTCTCACCTATCTCCGCCCCTAACATCCTCTCTATCTCAGAAATGGTAATATCATGCCTACCACCACCCTCCGACTCTATCCTAGAATGAAGAGCTCAAAAAATTGAAGAGAACGAAAGAAATGACGCCTAAAACAAACGATCGGATCATGAAATATCACAAAATTATGAAAATTAGAGCACAAAGAAACAAGTAAACAGAGAATCGAAGACTAACACGGATAGCGCGACGAAAATGAAAATTTTGAACTATTTATAGGACACTGCTGAATCGCGCGAATAAATCCAGGCGTGCAAACTAATCATGCACCACTCACACCGCGTTTAGTTCGGATCACACGACCGTTCTTAAGCGCGCAAACCAATCGTCGCCCGCTTGAACTAACCCGACCATCTGGTTGCGCGCAGCTTACTGAGCGCGTAATCACTTCAAGCATCCACACAGTGGTGTGCGAATGCCAATGGTTACCCATACAGTAACCAGTCACCGCCTTGATCACACGCTTGGTATCTTGCATTTAATTAAATCAAACGATCGGAAACTAACGCTTAATAACCTTCTGATGCTATGAACGCACGTCCTCCCTCTAGCGCGTAATTAATTTATGCGCCAGGGGTGAAGCATGCAATTCCCCCTTAAAAAATGCCTAGAATAGCACGTTCATAGGTCCTGAATTGAGTGATCTCTAACGCTAATTATTAGCCTAAACCATGCCCTTGCTAAGACCAATCCAGAACATTCCAGACTTAAAGAAATATGCACCTCGATAACTAAAAGAAAATGTTCCAAACTAAGACCAAAATCACAAAAAAAATGCCCCGACACCATTTACACACTCCAACCAAAACTAAACCAAAAAGAACTTGCCCCAACTAAGGCAAAACTAACCAAGAAAAATAACCCTAACATCACCTAAACACTCCAAACTATGACAAAAATCACAAAAAATGCCCCCCACCATCCATTCACTTGAAACTGAACTAAAAAAAAAACTGCTCCAAGAATACCCCAAATCAAAATAAATAAATAAGATCAGACTAAAGTTAAATAAATAAGCACCATGCTCAAAACCAAATTGAAGCAAGTTACCATATAAACCAAATTTTACTAAATACAAATTTCTACAAATGAGGTAAAATAAAAAAAAATAATCACTTCATAAATAAATAAATAATTACAAAATACACCGAGGGCATACCCTCTGAATATACAACTTAAAACAAGAAACTTAAAATCAGCACGTTCAGACAATGCCCGAATTTGGATTTATTCGGGAAACTAGAGATCTCGGAGAAGCATAGAGGGTGGAAGCACCCTGAACAAATTCTAACCGTAATAACCTCTTCCCCTTGCCCCGAGCAGAAAGAAAAGAAAGAGTGGCCCACAGAAAGCCACCCAAGACGTGCGGGATTCGCCCTTAGAAGTTCACCTTGGAAACTATAACAAGGAAGAGCAACTAATACGGGATTTGCAGAGCCTACCGAGGAAAAATATGCATCGGTCACGAGAATTCTGACCTTGCCTCATCCTTGGATTTCCTTTCTACCACCTTTTTCTCCTCTATCTCTTCCCTTAGCATGGTAGCAATTCGACTGCTACCTTGCATTTCTGATCCCGTTCATTCTCAGGAATTCACCTAATAAATGTAACTCTTCGGGTCCAACACCTGGGATACAAAAAAGAGAGGAAGGAAAGACATTAATAAATAAATTAAGATGCAAACAAAAAAATGCCCCAAAACTTTTAATCCCAAACTTGAAATAAAATTCAAAACGACAAGAACCCAAAACTTTTAGCTCACATATTTATAAACCATACCCCCTAAGCTACCAAATGACAAGTGTCACAATTTTAAACCTTTCCAATCTAATTAAATCTAAACCAAACACATACCCCTATGAAAGACCACAATCCATGACAAACCTAGATGGACCAATAATCACACAACACTTAACCCCCTAAGAAACACCAATTTCCCCAAGCCTAGATAAACTAATAGAATTAAAACACCTAACACCCATCTAGAACCTTTGAAAACTTACACCTTTTAAGTCTCATGTTGAATCAAACAAGAGACTAAAAATGAAGTTAAAAGCAAACCTTAAACCAGACAAAACTTTAAATAAAAAAAAATAACTCTCTAAAATGAGACCCTGACTAGTTTAGGACAAAAAAAAATGCTTCCAACAAACCAAATAGAACTAAATAAATCCTCTAAACCAAGCTCAATAAAATGAATTAACCTCGGGATAAGCCCTGAATAAATTCGGAATGAATCCTAAGAATTAAAACTAAAAATAAGTCTAACAAATCAGATAAATTCAACTAATCCGCAAACAAACAAAATAAAACAAAAAGAAATGCCCCTTTATTCATAACTCAGAAATCTTTACAAGTATCACCGGAGGCATACCTCCTGAATTTACAACCCAAAACAAAAACCTAAAACTTTAACCTACAACCCAAAATGAAGACTGGGTTCAAAGCTGAGATAAAGAGAAGAGCAGATTCCGCTTGGAGCGTCCAATCGGAGGCTTCAGGGAGAATTGGTTGGGAAACACATCCCTCCACTTTTTACTCCTCTTCCGTCATCTTCACCTCTTCCATCGCCGCCTCCTCAATGTTGCCTTCACTACTCCCTAAAAAGGATCGATATGAAGACAAGCGCACTCATTCCTAATACTGCCCATTCCCATAATAAAGCCATTCACGAGCATTACCTTAGGATGGAGATCACGTGAAATACTGAACATAAGAAGAAACAACATCCCAATCGGACGGTTAGATTTCCCAATTTCATTAAAACATGAATTTCAGAACACAAGATATACAGGAAAAGGTCAAAACTTGAGACTAAACCAAAGAATGAAAAACAAATGAAAGCTCCCTAACTTATATAGAGTACGGACTTAATCATGCGTCCGAACACACTGCGCATAATCCAAAATACATGCTATGATCCAAGCGTGCAAATAAGCCATCGCCCGTGCCAATTGCGTGACACTCTGATCGCGCGCACTCCATGAATCATGTAAATCTATCAAACAACACATTGCTGCCGTGCGATATGAAAGGTCACCTGTACACTGACCTGGTGATGCCTCAATCATGCACTTATATTATAATGCGTAATACAATCGCACACATACTCTCATGCGCGTAAACGATCCCTCAAGCCTGAGATCGCAAGAACTAAAATAGGCACGCAATCTCATTGAGCCACCTAAAACAGGCGCGCAATACTTAACTTTGGACAAAATCTGCACCCTCATACCTTTTTATCACATCGCGGTCAAGATTCTTTTGTCCCATCGTGGACAAGATTATTTTATCCCATCACATAGCCTCACAGGCTGTTCCAAAAAAAAGACTTACCCATCTCATCGTGTACCCCTTATATGAGAAGGAAGCATTGACAGCACCTATTCCCATCACGATAATGTGTACACATGCAATATCACCTCAATATCCAGTCCCTTCATAACCATACCCTCACGTCCTATCACGAGAAGCCGAAAGCAGATCTCCCGAGGACGCGAGCATGCCACCGCTAACTATGCTCAGTCGACATCCCATCACGAACATCACTACCTGAAAAGAGTAAAGCTCAGACAGCACATGCCATACCATATAACGAAAAGAAGGAAAGATCGAGCATATCCCATCGCTAAGGCAAAGAGCTCTCTCTCTCCCAAATTGATCCCCACATCCCACCAGGACTCACCTAGCACGCAGCCAAAGAAAGAGAGAAATCCCTAGGTCCCATCGCGACATCATTTCTCCCAAGACATCACATCACAACCGCAAAGCCCTGCCACAGCAGACCCGAAGAGGAGAAATTCCCAAAGTCCCATCGCGACACTACAACATCACCAAACCGCACAAGCCACGCACAATCCAGGTAAGTATCACCCCCAGGTAAGTACTACACATTTTTCAATTACTCGATATTGCAAATATATATATAGTTATATAGTTAGCTATAATTAAGTCAAATATTTTCAAAACTCGTCTCTCTCGACTCGTGAATCACTATAGTCCTCCCGTAAGAGACAATCATTAGTATTCGTCGAGAAGGTTAGACGGAGAATCCGACATGCCAAGTGTCATCTTGACAACCATAATAACGGTCGGGTCCACAAATCTTGTACCGATGGATTTGCTCAGCGACGTCTCGAAAGCCACATTTTTCGCCGTTTTACCACCGAATTGATCTTAAGTTAAAATCTTAAAATTTTTAAATTTTAAAACCCCCTTTATTTCACAAAAAAAACATTTACTTCACAAAACAAAAACAAACAAAAAAGAAAAAAAGAAAAAAAAAACAAAAGAGAAGTAAAAAAAAAGAAGAACAAAGCAACAAGATGAATAGACCCGACTCACCATTCTTTAAATATCAAAATAAAAATTGATTAAGCGCCCCATCACCCGCGCACAATAAATTACACTTAAACCCAACCTGTAACTCCTAAGACCACCTGAACTTACAATCAAGTGCATATTCCATTGCGCAGAATTGGATCAAGCGCATACGCCACTGCCCTCACTCGTTTAGACACGTTAGGACTAAAATACCCAACTTAGAATACCCAACTTACAGACCAACCCCTGAACTCGCAATCAAGCGCATATTCTACTACATAGAATTGGATTGAGCACATACTCCACTACACAGAATCGTTTGTTCAGACACATTAGCATTCCCAACTTAGAGGCCGACTCCTGATGAATCGAGCGCACGCACCACTGCATAGAATTCAATTAAGCACACCTCACAAGACCCCCACTTCAATAACCAGCCCAAACCAGCCATTCCCCTGAGAAACTGAATATTGAGTATATTTAATCTAAGAACTTATAAACACCTATTAGAAAAGGAATGCCTAACGCGCATTGGTGTAAGCAATGACGCACCCGATCTGACATGACTTGCAAAAGCCTTCGATATTACATGATACTTCATTTTATTATTATCGAACTCTAAACCTTTTTTTGAATATTTGATTGATGCCCCGGTACCTCAATTGCGTAAAATACCTCTTATTGCTCGCGCCATACGGCAGAATGCGCCATACACTCACAGACCCAGAATGTGCCCTTCGACAGCTACCATTTGCCCTTCAAATCCTCCAGTTTAGCTTGCGCTGATAGATAAGAAAGCCAAGCATGTCATGTCAGCATCACCAATTCACATTTATAATTTCCAAAGAGAAACGAGAAGATACATCAAATGAGGGGTTACTACTTCTTCGACGCATTCTTACATCGCAAGAGCACATCGAAGAGGGGCATCTATAGACACCCCATTTTGCCCTCTCGAAATATATAATTTTGTTTAATCAACCTTTGACCTCATAACCCTAATGTGGGACCATGCACTAAAATAATAGTACATGACTGGACATAGGCTGAAACAATAGCTCTGTAGTTCAGATCACAACGTAGGGAGACTTTATACCGAAACAATAGTATATAGTCGAAATACAGATTGAAATAATAGTCTTGCATTTCAGACTAGAGACCAGACTCAGACAACCCTGAATTAAGTGCCTGAAACCCCGCGTGTAATTCGATTGCACGCTAGACCACAAACAAGCAATCAGTCCCCCTTTCAAACCAAATTTCCTTTCCCATACCATCTCGAGAGTCGATCACGCGCCTGAAATCAAACGCGCGATCAAATTGAGCGCTCCACCACCAACGCGCAATTGGCCTACGCTCGACCTAGCCTCACAATCCTTGACCCCTAAGTTTCCTTAATTGAGCACTTCTGAAGAAATGCTTAATCGGATTGCGCACTTACTAACAAGCGCACAATTAGCCCTAACGCTATTAGGACTAGGAAACTCGTTGAGCAAGTCAGCCGGTCACTCATTGAGTCGGTGACCGACCCAAAGCGATTAAGCGCCGGGTGACTGGCGCGTAATTCAGTTAAATGCTTGGAAAAGGATGCGTAATTGAAGAAAAACCTATAAAAGATTTTTTTTCCTAATTCACCCAGGAGGCTGGCAAAATTTTGAGAAAGAACAGATTCTTTTTGGGATTCCGAAATCAGAGAACTCCGAGGACAAACCCATAGACCAACCTAATCATGATTTCAAAATTCAAGCTTCGAATCTTCGAGATTTCTCTCTACAGCCCCTGGTCCTAGGTAAAAATCTTAGTTTTAGACTTAGGATATTTCTCATAGTTTTGATTATTAGTTTTAATTAGAAGTTTTAATTTTCAGTTCGAGACCGTAGCACCCCCTTTTTTTTTAGACCGCAAATATTTTATATTTGGTTCTAATTCTCCGAATTCAAAACCAGTCCTTAATTCGACGGTCTAATTTATCAACCCTAGACTTTAATTTCGTTCTAAAATCTTAATTTCCAGTCCTATCATTAATTTATGGTTCTAATCCTTCGATTCCAGAACCAGTCCTTAATCGTACGGTCTGATTTTCTGATTTTGGATCCGAATTCAGTCCTAGAAATTTAAATTTAAATTTAGATTTCTTATTTTCATATCTCCGAAAATCCTAAATATTAATTTTAGTTTCTATAATTCTAGTTCATAACTTAATTCATAATGATTATTCCGAAATCAATTCCGAAAAATCCAAAATACTCTTTTACATTCTAAAATCTAATTTTCTTCAATCTCAATCATTCGATTTGCCCAAGGGAGCTTACGGAGGGTACTCAGGAATGAGGCCAATCCTCCTTAGCATAGTGGGCCCAAAACCCTTTTTTTTAGGAATTCTAGAATCAATTAATTGCTCTTTTTTTTTTTAGTATAATTAATTAGTTGATTTATTTTATTTCAGCATAATTAATTAATTAAGCTAATTAGATTTTAGTATGATTGATTAATTTCTTTAAATCAGATTTTAATTGGTTAATATCTTGCTTTAATTAGAATTCAGTATGATTAATTCGTTGCTTTGATTAGATTTTTAGTATAGTTAATTCATTACTTTAATTAGAATTTTAATCAAATTAGTTAATTTAATTTAATTAAAATTTTAAGAAAATCAGTTTATTTGTTTTAATTAGATTTTTAATAAAATTAATTTCTTTGCTTAAATAAGAGTTTCAGTAAAATTAGTTTTCTATTTTGATTAGAATTCTGGTAAGACTGTTATACATGACTTACTTAGAATTCCAATACAACTTGTATCCTTGCTCAATCTGAATTCTAGTACAATTAGCATGCTCAAATTAATTAGAGTTTCATTAAGACCACTACATGTGCACTGCTAGTACAATTAGGAGACCTGATCATAATTAGACTTCTAATGGGATTAGGAGAGTACAATTAATCGGACTCTTAGTAGTATTAGGATACTAAATTAATTAGAATTCTAATAAGGTTAGGCAGCTAAATTAATTACACCCCCAATAGGATTATAATATTAGAATAGATTCACTTACTCTAACAAAGTCACAGTTAAACTCGCATTGGAATCAAGGAAGTCTAAACTGACCAGAACTATAAGCATAAAGGGAAATAAAAGGGAAATTAAACTATCTAAATTAAGAAAAAGACATAGCTATTGACGTTCACAGGCGGACGATTCAATATAGAAGTAACCCATACCCGCTCTTAAGCTTGATCATTGACTTGTTGCAGCATCGATAAATATCTGCAGCTGGCAATCGTAATAAACTAGGAACCTTCCTAGAAAACCATTTATTTTTTTTACCTCTACTATTCCAAACGTCGCATCGCTAGAGTCCACTTGGATAGAATTGGAGCCACTGATTCAACGGGGACCGAGAGAAACCCTGAAAAAGAACGCACCAACAATATGGTTAAGGGTTAATAAAATCATGGTATAAAGAAATTCGATTTAGGCTTCTAATATGGGTTCAAAGGATAAAATTTTTCTGGGATTTTTGCTTTTTGGCTTTGACTAAATTAAAGATGACCTTTTATCATTTTCACAATTTGCTAGCATAAATGCCTTATTATTTTGATGCTTCTAATAGATAGTTCTAGAAAATAAAAATAGGTTATCATAATCATAGAATATTTTGATTCTAAGTTTAGCAATATGAGATTTTTCATAAAAATAGTATAAAAGTTCAAAGAAATTTTAAACTAAATAGATAATAGTCTCTCTCTCCAAGATAGGAAAAGTTAGTCTCTAAATCTCACTGGTTATATAAATTTGAAACTATAGTCTAAATATTGCAGTTCAGATCAATTTATAGTTTTAAATATTCATTCTGATACAGTGTTCAAAGAGCTAAAACATGAATTGTAACTGTTCTATTTTCTAATTGTTAAACTTCTACTACAATGGATCGTTAGGTTGTTTGAAATCATATTTTTATTTATCATGCTCACATGTGATATTTAAATAATCAAAATTCTAAACTAAAATTTCTAAACTAAGAACATAAAATTTTTTCTTCTGAAAAAATGTTAAAAGTAATGCAAAAAAAATAAAATGCTATTTACAAAATGAAACTAATATATACACAAGGTGTGTATCCCCCCGAAACTTAAACTGGACAATGCCCTCATTGGCACAAAAAATAGGGGATACTAAAAAAAATTACCGTAAGTATCATACCTGTGAGGTTTTGTGATGCATAAAATTATCATTACTCAGTCGATGATGATGGGTATGGCACAATGTAGATGGGTGGAGCTGGTACTAGTTGGGAAATTAGTGAAGAAATAATGTCTGTATCGTCCTCTTCTGATTCGGGCATCACTTCTGTAGAGCAATCAGATTCTTTGTCTGCTTCAGCTTCCACGTGTGGTCTTCGTTGTGCCTCTGAACTTAATTTCTCTGATATCAATGCCTCATATTTTTCTTTCAAAGCTCGTAGTTGTTCTGCTTCTGCATCTCTCTTTTTCAAGTTCTCATTTAATGTAGCAATCACAGTAGGCTTTGCTTGGATTTCTTATCTTAGTCTGTCAGCCTCTGTGTGTAACCATGTTACTGTGACCCAGAACTTGGTCATTATTGACTCAATTGTCTTTCTTTGCTCAGCACACGTAAGAGTTAAGGAATTATTATCATCTAAAAATTTCAGTAATTTTCCTTTCTCTACTGTTAGCCCGTGAATCTTTGCATTCAATTGAGCATTTAGTGTCTGCTCGTATTCTTCATGGGTTTTTTCTCTTGTTGTTTCTCTGACATCTGGGTCTTCAATGAATTCGTCGAATTGTTCCATAAGAGTAGCAAATTTGTGTTCATATTCCTTTCTCTCTCCTTCCCATGCCTACTGATTTGCTTGCAATGCTCTATTTTGTTCTTGCAATTACATAACTTGTTCTCAGAGGGTGGCAGTGGACTCTTGGACCCTTCTTGCTATTTTTGCTGTCCAATGTGTCTGGTGTTCTCTCATAGCCTTCCACCTTAAATTTTCAACCAGCTTGAGGCATTCTTGTGCCGTGGGCATGGATTCAAGGACTGTACTCTTTAATCTATGAAATTCTTCCAACAATTTTCTCACTACACCTGGGAATGGAATTAAATTTGGTGCATTTATACTTTGCCATTGCTCTAATTCTCGTAGTCTTCTTTCCAAATCAGGTTGTTCTCTTGAGGTCATAGGAACTATTGTAGGGGTAATTGGAGGAGATGTCTCTTGGTTCATCAATTCTGTGAAGCCCACCCTTTGATTCTCAAAACTTGGTCTTGCGCCTGTTGCTTGAAATATAGGAGTCTGTTATGCAATTAATAGAGTTATGGGTGGAGCAATCGACTCAAGAAGTGCAGGGACATGGCTAGAAGTAGCCAATTCAACAATTTGCTCCTCTCTATGGAGTGATTTTTTCTGCAGCAGTTATAATTGGATTCATAGGCTCTGCTTCTTGAATAATTGGCAGTGTGCCTGCCTCAGTTAAAGGAGGCATAGCAGGCCCTGTTGGGGAATTCAGAGTTGAGTCATAAAGACTAGCTTGATCATCAACTGGTATTGGCGTATTTCTTACTTCCAACTCAACTAGCCTCTCCGTTATCGGAGATCTAGGCCCCAATCTTCCTTGGGATGGAGTAGAAGTACTCACCCTCTCATCTGTGATGGTTTCTTCTGGAACTATAGTTTTAGCCAGTAGCCTTATGGTAGGCTCTTCTTGTCCCTCAAGGACTTGGGTGGCTTCAGGTATAAAAGGGAGATTCTCTATTTGTGTCGAAATAGAAATTTTCTTTTTATTCGCAGCACTTAGAGTCCTCCTATAAGCATTAGCTGTGAGGTTCTCTTCAAATCTAGGCAAGGCCTTCTCTCTGGGATCAATGCTATATCCCACATTCAACAATAAATTTGTAATTAGACCTCCAAAGGGCAGCTATAATTTATGCATCTGATACTTCTTCAGATTCAATTTCTCCCTCCTAGTATCGATTACTTCCAATAGGTAGGCTAAAACATCGAACCAATAGCAATTAGCCATGAGATATAGAGTTTTCGCAAAGAGGGCTCCTCTCAGTGTTCCGTCACCTATGGGGTGGACTGTTTTGTGAATTAGGACATCTAGAAAATGGAGTTGTAGATTCCTTGATTCTAAATCCTTTCACAAGAAAAATGATTTGTCCTTTGGGGGTTTGCCTAGCAATTCCATAGCCATTTGAATAAAATCCGGAAGGGTCTGGAGTGGTTCTCTAAGTATGTTCGCCTCCAGAGTGCTAAGGGACACTTCAAGTCTTTCCAAGGGTGCATTCATCACCCCAGCAATCATTGCTTTTGTTATTAGAATTGGGAATCCGTCAATGATTGTGGACATAATTGGTGTGTAACCCCTGCTGTTATTAATCATGTTTTTGTAAAACAGTCTTACCAATCTTGGGTAGACTTGTGTAACTCCGAACTCTAAAAAGTAGTGAAGCCCTGCATCCCTAAAATATTTGATAGCTTCTCCACTAATTTCAAAGTGTTCCCAAAAAGCAACTTCCACCACAACCTCGGCTCCCACCAAATGGTCCTTAGTTGAAGTTAGGATGTGATCCAATGTCCTTTTAGAGGATGTTGGTTTTTTACCTTTATCCATTTTTATGTCCTTTATAAGGGCAAATATCGGTTCAGTTCCTAATCCTTCTTTAGATGTTTCTCTAATGACCACCCCTGAGGACTTAGCTTTCTTTTTAGACAGGCCTGCCACTTTTGGTTTGCTTTAATGGCAACAGACCGTGCTATATGGCTAATAAGGGGAGAGTTATCAGAGTTGTTACCTTCTTCTCTACCATCTTCTTCTTTTGGTCGCTCGCTTTTCTGTTGCTCCCGACATTCTACAATTCCTTTTTCTGCAAAGTGTACTGGAATAGTGTTTAGTAAATTGCAACTTGCATATATCAATTCAAACTTAATTGCAAAGACTCTTTCATTTGAAGATGAAGATTGTTACCTTGATATCGACTAATCAACAAACCCTAGTTTTAAGATATTACTTAGGATTTGAATTGGGTTTCTAAAATCAACTAGGAGATACAAGGAAAGTTTAAGAAACAAAAATGGTTGAGTCTTAGTTGATGGATTTTTGAAAAATAGAGGGAAAACGAGAGCGAAAATGGAGAGTTCAATAATGGGGCCGACATATCCTCTCTCGAATATGTAGGCCCTATCTCCATGATGACCTGCTGAACCGGTCGTCACACGTGTTTGTAACCTAAAGAAGTCTGTCGTCTCTAGCTTTTCAGCTCTTATATGTGAACTCTCATATCAGTGAAATTATAATCGCTACGCTTGCACTGATAGATTTTTACGATCAATCGTAAATCCATACGATTCTTCGAGATAGTATAAAATAGGGATTGTATTACGATCCATCATTTTTCAATGATTTGGGTCGTAGTGTAATACCTAAGCTTAAAAAAAAGAAATAATTTTACATTTTTTACAAGGGGTGCTACGGATGAGTCGGTAGCTCAATAATTCCTTGAGGTTTTCAATTAGGATTATGGGGAGTTGATGTCTCCCCTAAGAATACTTGTCCTCTAGGATTGTTAATCAGCAATTGAGTGAGCTGATGTAAATCCTTAGAATGTTGATGTGACTGTTGCTGTAAATACCGAAGGATTTGAACAACTGTGGCATCAGGTGCATTGCTTGGTGGGCCATATTGTTGTTGCACAGTCGGCATGGGAGGTCTAGGATGAAAAACTTAAGTTTGGGAGAATCTGGGTTGCATAGCAGTTGGTGTTAGCTGTGCTCCTCTCGTGGAACCATAATTGAATCCAGGGTGGTTCCTCCATGACGGGTTATATGTGTTCCCATAGTCTCCTCTTTGGAATGCCATTACTTGTTTAATTTCCATAACCTCCTAGTTCGGTGGCGCAACTGAGTTTTCAGTATAAGTTTGAGTCTGGTAGTTATAACAGTTTGTCAAGGGTCTATCCAGGGTGCTAGGTTTGGCAGCCATTAATATTGCGATTTATTGTTCAAGAGCCAAAACTTTCATGCTCACATCATCCTCCTTCTTTACTTTATCTTTACTGATATCGTAAAGTCTACTCGTCACGAGCGGGGTATAACGAGTGATATTTGGATCAGATCTAAGCAAAGCCTATTTTTGCTTTGAGTTATCTGCCAATTTCTCGAATAGGTTCCAGGACTACTAGCCATTTGAGCCATAAAGGCTCCTCCGCTTACGACATCGATTGTAGACTGGTTAGTCTCAGTCAACCCTTGATAGAAACTCTATGCTATTAACCAGTTTGACACATCATGATGAGGGCACTTTCTCAATAGGTCTTTCATGCGTTGCTAACTTGCATGAAACAACTCTCCAGGATGTTGGATCAAAACTTGAATTGCTTGACAAATCTGGTTAGTTGTACCAATTGGAAAGTATTCATTAAAGAATTTGGATTGTAGTTCATCCAAAGTGGTTATACTCCTGGCCGGCAGTGAGGTCAGCCATACTTTTGCTCTATCTTTGAGAGAGAAATGGAACAGTCATAGCTTAACTGATTCCTCATTAGCCACCGGTAGCTGTAGCATTATGCATAATTTTATGAAATCCCTTAAATGTTGATAGGGGTCTTCTCTATCAAGCCCATGAAAAGAAGGTATAACTTGAAGTGTATTGAGCTTGATCTCGTAATTTTGTCCGGTTACAACATCTGGTATGACTATACATGAGGGTGCAGTTAGAGCAATCAGGCTAAAATGTGCTTGAATTGAACTGTCGTCAGCCATGGTTAAGGATTCTCTTGTGGAATATCGGTTTGATTCTAATGTGCGTACGAGAGTTCTTTCGATTTTCGAATCACGCTCGAAGAAATCTAAACTTTGAGACTGAGTGTGTTGCATACACTAAAAATTTGATATTTTTGTGTTTTTACCTTTATTTAATTTTTATGTTAGAAAGCAGGGAGAGAAACAAACCTGAGCCTCTAGCTTCTCTGATCAGGAGAAGTTGAAACCTTGATTCGCTGCTCCGAATAAACCTGTAAAGAGCTTAAGAAGTTGTAGACAGCCAAATTTGGCCCAAGGCCCGATCGATACATACTTCGAGAAAGGCGTACCCCTGAGCTTCTGAAAGTATTTTCTAAACTCTTAGAAATCATCCCAAACCCTTAGAAATCAATCATAGCCTTCCCAGACCTATTAGAACTCTTCCCGAGCACAATTCGAACCCCCTGAACAGAAGTTAGAAAGAGGAGTTCCAAAGTTTTTATAGATATTTATCTAATCTAAGGCATATACCATTAGAAAGTAGAGCTTCTCATCTTTCCAATGAACTAAGAATTGCCTAATTTAGAGTTGTACATCAAAAGTTATGGTGAAATAAAGATCACAGATTTGTGTAAGAAATTGCAACATCGGACCCATAGAGCTAGTTTCGAACTCTCCTGAGCAGTGGTTAAAGAGAGAAATGATAAGATTTATACATACCTCTTATGAAGCCGAGTTATATACTATTAGAAAGAGGACTTTCTAAGCTTTTCAACAAGCCAAAAATCACCTCAATCAGAGTTATACATCAAAAGTTATGGCGAAATGAAGATCGAAGATTTATGCAAGAAATTATAAAACCGGGCTGGGCCCCTGCGGGTCTTCAACTTCTAACAGTTTGGGCCTGATTTTCCTTCAAAAAATGGCCAAAATTGATATTGGAGGTTTGACTTGTGGACCATCCCAAAGTCTGGGGTGTGTTTCTTTAGGACTCTAGTGACCCTATTAGCTTAGGTTATCTCCCTTTTGTCATTCAAGTCACCACCCTATCATCTACCATTAAACCCAAATCCCTCTTCTCCAAGCTCTAGAAAACCCCAAAAACCTTAGATTTCCCATTACCTAATTGCTGACCCTAATTAGCATCTAAGTAGCCTCCTAACCTACCCTTTTCCTATAAATAGAGCCTCCCTCCCTTTGGATTAAAGGTTGAGAAAATTACCTAAGAGAGAAAGAGCTTAAAGTAAGAAGATCTTTCTCCCTTTGGTGCACCATTGCTCATACAAATTTTAGAATTAATAAACCTCCTTCCAAGCCTTACCTTTCATAAAAAGCCTCTAGAGTAGGTGTGTGCTATCCATTTGCCTTCCCTCTCCACCTCTTAGCTAGCAAGCCTTAGAGGTTAGAACCCCTTTTTCCACCATTCAAGCCTTCAAAAGCTCATTAAAGCTAGTTAACGCAAGACTCTTCAATAGTGCAAACCTCCTTCCAAGCCTTAGCGGGGAAAGCTCTGGCTCTCCCCTCTATTCCTCTACCTTCTAGGTCATTCCTCCATCCTCCCATTTATGTCGTTACATCGCCGAATTCTCGGTAGGAACGGAGGGGCACAAATAGGATTTTATGACTCATTTGGGTAAGAGGAAGCCTTTTTCATTTCATTTATATTATTATTATTTTGGTCATTAGTAGAGACTACATTTAGCAGGTTGATTGGGTGCCTAATACCTTCCTAATCGATAACCGAAGCCCCTTCCTAAGAGCCTTTGGTGTGGACCGGATTCAGAGTCATATTTGTGGCACTTTGATACTTATAAAAATGATATAAGTTTCTCAGGACACCAAAAGTTCCGGGTGATGACTCTAAATTTTTATTAGAGAGTGCATCGCCATGATGGGATCGTAAAAAATCCCACGGTTGCACAGATGGCAACTCTGCTGGAGAGTAGCTTGCAGAGCTTCTCCTTGAACTTGTCCTCTTTATTTTTAATTTTACTAATTTGTATTGTTATTTTTTATCTTTTTTTACTCACCCCTCTGATTAAGTTATTTTATTTACCCCTACTTTTACGTCATTTACAAGCCTTAGCCGATTGGCGGGCCTACATGCTCATTGTCTTTTAATTTTTTTTACTTTTCCGTCATTTTAGTGCCTTAGCCGATTGACGGGCCTTCTTGCGCATTGCCTTTTAATTTCCTTAAAATTTTTGTCATTTAAAGTACCTTAGCCGATTGGTGAGCCTAGTTGTGCAAGCATATTCTAACAGTGGATGCCGAACCATAGTGGCGGCACGAGATCATCACTCCCAATCTTTGAACTGAAGAAAACTTGCATAAAAAAACCCGCCAATCGATTGGTGGGCTTAGGCACGCATACAACCACCCAGGTCTTAGTATGGCGGCAGCCCCTAGTGGTGATGATCCAAAAAAGTCCCAGCCCACCTCGTATCTGAGAAGGCGCTTGCGCCGGAGGTATATCAGGTGGGTCACCTATTCCTACAAGCTTAAAACCCATTGGGGAGCACACTAGCGAATTATACCGGACTCAAACCCTTAAGTTCGGTGAGGAGAGAACGATTAACTAAAAAAATCAGTCAGTTCCCGAAAGCCCAGCTTTCATAAAAAAGCCAAAAAGAGACTCAATTCGGGCTAAAGTAGCTGTTGTCAAGGGTTCTGGAAACCCACTTTTGCCTGGCGCAAGTATTAGTTGCGCCAATATAAAAATTCCCAAAAATACACTGGCGCAACTAATAGTTGCGCCAGCCTTTTTTAGGAAATATTTGCTCTATCGCATATATTAGTTACGACAATATTATTTTGAGCAATCTAGCCCGATTCTGTGGCCTTTTCCACATCTCGAGTCCCCCGATTAGTGCCTTAGTGCCTCCGTTTGGGCCCCGCCACCTCCAACACTTAATACGCCCCCGCCTTGTCAAAAGAAGGTAACTTCTTTTTGACTCATTTCGGATGATCGGGTTGTTTGCCTCGATTTTCGTGCCTTTAATAGATCAAAGGTCTTCCTTTGAATCTTCCAAAGTGATTCGAAATCATTGCCACAGGTCTTAAATTAGGGTACAAAAGCCACCTGAGAAGGGAATTCCAAGGCCTCGGAACCTTTATTTTTACAAAAAAAAAATTTCTTTTCAAAAAAAATAAAAAATAAAAAAGCCTAAAAACTAGAGCCTTTGTGGTGTCAGCATAACGGCATCATCTTACCCTCCATCATCCTGTAGAGGAAGAAGGAGAAAATTTTTTAGGCCTTATCCAAGGCACCCATACCCAACCCGCCAATAAACAATGTCGTGGGTAGTGGACCCGGCGTACGCAGATCCCGACTCATCCCCGCCACATTCTCCAACCCACTCCCATTCGGGAGAAGTTTTTTCTACCATCCTCTCACCCAATCACCGTTTACAATTACCGGGTCCTTTGGTACCCCCATTTTTTCAACTACCACTTTTAAAAATATCCAAAATTCACCTCCAAATTCCCCATCTTTTGCCCAAGCCATGCCTATTTTCCCTCCCATATCCATGCCAAACCCATCCCACTTTACACCCACATTCATGCCAAATCCAACACACTTTCCATCAACATCCATACAAAAGCCAACCCAATTTTCCTCATCCACATCCATACCCTATTTTCCTCATCCACATCCATACCCTATTTTTCATCTTCCCCTTATAGGCCAGATCCGCCCTCATTCACATATACCACTTTCGCCTTATCCAACCCCCCACACATCCCTCCTTCTACCCGGGTCATGCCCATTTTTACCGGGGCCATGCTCGGTTTTACTAAACACCCACACTTTACCCTTCATCATCCCTATACATACCCAACCAACCCCCCTTTTCCAATGCCCCACATCATTCCTCCAATCCACCCCATATCCCACCCCTTACCCTGGTCATGCCCGACTTTACCAGGGCCATGCCCAATTTACCCTCCACATCCACTCCATCCATACCCCTCCTAGCCTCAAACAACCCATCCCCATCTGATCCTCCTTCCGTGGCCATGATGGAAGAGAGGGTCCAAGCCTACAATAGGTGGAAGGCCTCCCAACACATCTCCACTCATCCCTTCCACACACTCATGAACCCATCCAAGACTTTATCAAGTCTCCATGCCTCACTCTCCCATGACCCCCATCAACCCCCCATAATCCACACCATCCAAATGTCCATTCCCCACTTGTCTCAAGGCCCCATGGCCCAAACCCCCATTTCCTACATGCCTCATGGCCCCATGGCCCAAACTTCCTTTCCCCACTTGTCTCAACGCCCCATGGCCCAAACCCCCATTTCCCACATGCCTTATGACCCCATGGCTGAAACCTCCACTCCCCATTTGTTTCAAGGGCCCATGGCCCAGACCCACCAAAGGCCCATGACCCATACCAACCAAGGGCCCATGGCCAATACCCAGCAAGGTCTAATGGGCCAGACCCACTAAGGGTCCATGGCCCCAACCCACCAAGACCCAATGGGCTAGACCCACCAAGGGCCTATGGGCTAGACCCATCAAGGCCCCATGAGCTAGACCCACCAAGGGCCCATGGCTCAAACCCGTCAAGGGCCTATGGCCCAAACCCATCAATGGCCCATGGCACAAACCTATAATGACCAAGGCTTCATGGCCCAACCCTCCCAAGGCTTCATGGCCCAAACCCAAGCCCAAAACCTTGGATCCCCGCACCAATACCCCCCACAATACCCCCAAAATTTCACCCACCCTCAACCTTCATCCTCGGGTCAAACCCAAACCATACCTCAAATCCAATATTTCCATGGCCCCACACCCCAAGGCCATCTCCAAACCATCCCCCATGTCCAATGGCCCCATCAGGCCCCACCCCAAAACCAAACTACCACTCACCCCATCACCCCACAACACTTCCCCCACATCTAATGGTCTCACCCCACCCCCATTCAAACCATGCCCACCCAGTCCATACAACAATAATCTGAGAATCCCGTCCTCACTACACCTTACATAGATCAGCAGTATGAGGAGGACGAGATCAGAAACAATGGGGCCTACGTCGGGGCATTGACCAATGTTAGTCGTCCACCTATAATTACCCCACCTGGCAGCCCAGAGTGAGTTCAAACTCACAATTGAGTAGACGGCCCACATGTCTAAAGAATAAGAACAATTGAGGGAACAGTTGGACAAAATCAAGAAGCAGTTATTGAAGATAGGTGGTGCTGAAATCCATGCCACAGACTTCACGAACGTGTGCCTGTTTGCTGAGATCCCACTACCCGCTAAATTCAAAATGTCGGTCTTCGATAAATATAATAGCATAGGTAACCCTATTGCACACCTTAAGTCCTATTGTGGGACATGTGCTAATACGGCGGAGACAAACGACTCCTCATCAAAGTATTCCAGAATAGTTTAACCGGCCCAACTTTAAGATGGTTCACATCTTTTGAACCATCAATGATTAAAATACGGAAAGATGTGACCCACCTATTCCAAGAGCAATATGTCTATAATATAGACATTAAGCCCTGCAAGTCAGATCTAGCCCGATTGAAGCAGAACTCTAATGAAACCTTCAGCGATTACTTAGGATGTTGGAGAGCACTGGTAGCTCAAGTCAGAAATAGGATACCTGACAACGAGCAAATAGAAATGATCTCAAAGAATATCCTGCCAGTGATCTCAGATTTTCTTATATACCAGCAGCAGTCCAGTTTTGCTGACTTGGTAAGGAACGCCAACCGCTGTGCGGGCACCATCAGAGAAGGGCGGTTGAACAAGAATACATCCGGGTGGCCCAACGGGGTTAGGAGGTTCTCCGACCAGAGAAATGATAGAAGAACAGGGGCAGAGGTATAGAATGTTGCAAACACTCAAACCAACAATAATAATATAGCCCCCTTCCAATTTAAAGTAACGCAACTAGCTCCTGTTGGGACAGGGCCAGTACAAAGAGCAGGGAATGGGCAGGGGATGCAAATGACCCCATAGAGGAGAGCCCGTTATGATCGAGTCTTTATGCCTTTGGGGCAATCTCTGAGTGTACTTTTACCTCTATTAATTGAAAAGGGATTAATAACTGCTCTCCAACCGTGACCTCCTCCCAATTCGATCCCATATAATTTTGACCCCAATACTCATTGCAATTTCTACCATGGTTCG
Source organism: Chloranthus sessilifolius (assembly GCA_021018995.1). Lineage (NCBI taxonomy): Eukaryota > Viridiplantae > Streptophyta > Magnoliopsida > Chloranthales > Chloranthaceae > Chloranthus > Chloranthus sessilifolius. Next base: position 145,082,640 of record CM037584.1, on the reverse strand, counting down.
GGTCACCCAACTAAACGTTGCTTCCCATTAAAGCACATGATCTAGGATTTAATCGATGCTGGGAAGATCATTCCCCCTGCACCCACCCAAATGAACCAGCACGCAAATATTTACCAGGTGCCTTTAGCACCACACCCTACCGGAATAGCAGGTCTTAGACCCACCATAGGGATGGTAGAGGAATTTGAAGAAGAATTAGAGTTTGACCCGTCAGACTTCATTTATAATCAAGAAATGTTTGTGGAACCAAGGCAAAGAAATCTAGGAGGAGTTGTTGAGATCCCTAAATCTGGCAGATTACTTCCCCACCCCTGCATCGCAGACCGAACCCCTAGATCTTAAGGCCTATTTTCCACCACCCACCCCCATTAACTATGTACAAATAAATGCATATCAACCATATTCCACCACCCCCTTAAATTACCCAATACGCCATTAGCCCCCCAATCCTCCACCCGCATCCGTTAGTTATCCATGGCCTAGGCCCACCCCATTACCCCAGATTCAACCACCTGCAAACTCCACCACCCCCGTCAATTACCTAATGGCCCATCAAACCCCCAATCCACCTGCACCCATTAGCTACCAATGGCTTACACCCACCCCATTACCCCCGTTGCGGACTGCCACCAAAAGGGTTTGATAACACAAGAAGAGAAATAATGGGAGAGGTCGACCTTGAGTTAGTAATCGGGCCCATGACCTTTTCCATATCTTTCCAAGTGATGAATATCAATATTCGTTTAATCTGCTAATAGGATGCCCCTGGTTGCATGAGGTTCGGGCGATACCTTCTACCCTCCATCAAAAATTAAAATTCATATCCGGGCAGAAGGTGATCACCATCATTGATGAAGGGCATGACGACAAAGACAAGGCCACCCATAGCATTGAAAATCCCAAAGTAATGGATGTGCCACATACTAAGGAAGACACCAACCTCCATAGTTTCGAATATGAGGTGTCAGCAGTAGTCCCGGAACCTCCGAAAAGCAGTCTCCAAAACCAGTGGCAGAACAGAAACAACAGTGGCGATGCTCTAGAAATGGGGCTATCAAAAGGGTAGAGGACTCGGGCCCAGACTATAGGGCAAAAGAGAGTCGGCAATAGCCAAGGGACAGAAAGTTCATTTTGGGTTAGGCTACAAGCCCATAGAGGAAGAGGTCTGAGAGGCCAAGGAGAAGGCCCGCGAGACGGTAGCCATAAGAGCCAGGGGCATACACTTGGAAGAGGAGAAGCTTCGTCCCAGGCCTCACATCAAGAATTCATTCATAAGTGTCAGGTTTATGAAGATTGATCAGAATGGGGAAACTCGATTAACCCCACACAAGCCTACAACACCAGTTCACCCCACCAATCCCCACATTACCCTTCCTAACCTGGAGATAGATTTGGCCGCATTATCCCTCTTTGAGGAATGACGGCCAGTACCTAAATAAACTCCCCCTGTGGTAAATCACCACAAAATGGTTTTAACGTTTGAGGACATCGTCTCAAACGAAATGGGGATCAACATGATGGAAACTGACTCCAATGAGCCATATTAGTCAGCCCCCTCCATCCAATAAGGTAAAGGAGTGACCCCTCAGGTACGCAACTGGGCATCTTTGCCCCAAACCCTGGAAGCGGGGAGTGGCCTAATATTTGGCACCCATTTCTAAAAAAAAAATAACCTATAACAAGTGAGATAAGCCCTTGGCAGGCAATACCTTGTATATGAACAAACTCACGCTGCCAAGGGTCCATCTCCGAAGAAATACAAAACCTCAAAAACATTGAAAAAATACAAAGTCCAAAAATATTTTCATTTAAAATTCCCGATAAAATCTCATAAAAAGATACCTTAATCGAAATACCCATCCCACGTAAAATCGACCCCTTTCCTATAGACATACAAGAAGAGGTAGGAGTTACGAGTCTGGACGAGGATATCCCCTTGGAGGGGCTCCCCAATGAGCTCCTTGACCGGTTTTCCGAATTTGAGCATGGCCCTACCCCCATTGTCGAGGAAACTTAGGACGCTAATCTAGGGACTGAGGAGATTCCCCGAATTATTAAAATCGAAATGTCGCTGTCTCCCGAAGAAAGAAAAATATGATCGATTTCCTTCGGTCATACCAAGACATTTTTGCCTGGTCAAACAAGGACATGCCTGGTCTGGACACTGATTTGGTCAAGCATGAGTTGCCTCTCCACCCTGATATGAAGTTGGTTAAGCAGAATCTGAGACGTCTCCGACCCGAGTGGATGTTGAAAGTAAAAGACGAGGTCATCAAGCAGTATGACACGGAGTTTCTCATGGTATCTAAGTACCCACAGTGGCTAGCCAATATTTTGCATATGCCAGAAAAGTATGGAAAGGTCCATATGTGCATAGATTACAGAAACTTGAATAGGGCTAGCCCGAAAGACGATTTCCCATTACCGCACATCGACATCTTGGTCGATAACACTGCTAAGCATGGGATGCTTTCTTCTATGGATGGATTTTTAGGATATAATCAGATTAAGATGGCAGAGGCAGATCGAGAGAAGACTACGTTCATCACTCCTTGGGGAACCTTTTACTGCAGAGTCATGCCATTTGGGCTAAAGAATGCCGGTGCAACATACCAGAGAGCTATGACTGCATTGTTTCATGACATGATGCACCAAGAAGTTGAAGTGTATGTCGATGATATGATAGCCAAGTCACTAGAGCGAAGCGATCATCTAGTAAACCTCCAAAAACTATTTGAAAGACTAAGAAAGTACAGGTTATGTCTGAATCCACAGAAGTGCGCATTTGGTGCGATGTTAGGAAAACTATTAGGATTCATCGTCAACAGGAGAGGGATCGAGGTCTATCCAGTCAAAGTTAAATCCATCACTGAAATGCCACCACCGTCTACTGAGAAGGAAGTTAGAGGGTTCTTGGGCAGAATATAATATATCAGTCGATTCATTACAGCTAACTCCAATCTACACGTCGATCTTCAAGCTACTAAGGAAGAACTCGCCCATTGAATGGAACGATGACGACCAGGCAACATTCGATAAAATCAAAAGCTACTTCCTTAACCCACCTATGTTGGTACCACCCGAGCCAGGGAGACCACTCTTGATGTATCTCTCCATGACAGAAGTTTCGATGGGATGTGTCTTAGGGCAGCATGATGAAAAAGGAAGAAGAGACTAGGCCATTTACTATCTGAGTAAGAAGTTTACTGATTATGAAACGCACTATTCTCATCTGGAGAAAGCATGCCTAGCTCTTGTATGGGCCACTCAGAGGCTCCGCCATTACTTACTATCTCAAGTCGTTTTACTTTTAGCCTGAATGGATCCACTGAAATACTTGTTCGAAAAGCCAACCCTCACTGGACAGACTAAACACTGGCAGCTCTTATTGCCTGAGTTTGACATCACGTACGTCACTCAAAAGTCGATTAAGGGGTAGGCACTCACTGATCATCTTTCTAACAATCCTTTGCCAGATTATGAGCCTTTGAGAACTGAGTTCCCCTATGAGGACATCCTTTTTATGACATAAAATGATACTGAAGAAGTAGACGAATCTTGGGTAATACACTTTGACGGGGCAGCTAACCAACAGCAAGCCATCTATTATCTAAGCAAGAAGTTTACTAATTATGAGACGCGCTGTTCTCATCTGGAGAAAGCATGCCTGGCTCTTATATGGGCTACTCAGAGGCTCCGTCATTACTTGTTATCCCAAGCCATTTTACTCCTAGCCCGAATGGACCCATTAAAGTACCTTTCCGAAAAGTCGGCCCTCACTGGACCGACTGCACGCTGACAACTCCTTTTGTCTGAGTTTGACATCAAGTACGTCACTCAGAAGTTGATCAAGGGGCAAGCACTCCCTGATCATCTTACTGACAACCCTTTACCAGATTATGAACCTTTGAGAACTGAGTTCCCTAATGAGGGCATCCTATTCATGATGGAAGATGATACTGAGAAAGCAGAAGAATCGTGGGTAATGCACTTTGACAGGGTAGTCGATGCCGAGGGTCAGGGAGTTGGCACCATTCTGATTTCGTCGAAAGGATCCCACATAACCGTCTCTATCAAGCTTAACTTCCCCTGTACTAATAATATGGCTGAATACGAAGCTTGTACCGCTGGCCTGCAGACGACTCTCGATCTGAATATTACCCACTTTTAAGTGTTTGGCGATTTGTAGTTGATCATATGCCAAACAAATGGAGATTGGAAGATGAAAGACAAGAAACTAATCCCCTACCATGAGCACCTCGAGGATCATATAGCTTACTTCAAAGACGTGGTATTCTCATATGTCCCCCAGATAAGGGATCGCTTCACCGATGCACTAACGATGTTGGCATCAATGATAGAAATCCCGTTTGGTGCTGAGATGAAGCCAATCATGATCGAGCAAAGAAATGAGCCAGTTTTCTGCCTCTAGATTGACGAACCTATAAAGCCTAATGATGAGCCACCTTGGTTTTCAGATATCAAGAATTTCCTTGAGACACTAACCTTCCCTGAGGGTATGTCCAAGATGGATCGACGAACCATTCAATATCTAGCATCATGCTACGCCATTTGTAGGGAATGCCTTTACAAGCGATCCTATAATAACATCTTACTCAGGTGTCTTACAGAAAGTGAAGCGATCAATATCATGAAGGAGATCCATGAGGGAGTATGTGGAGTCCACGTCAGCAGTCACATGCTTGCTAAGAAAATTCTACGACAGTGATACTTTTGGACCACTATGGAATCAGATTGCTGCAACCATGTTCAGAAATGTTACAAGTGTCAGGAAGACTCCAGTTTGATACACGCTCCTACCATCGATCTTCACTGCATGACCACTCCTTGGCCATTTGCTACTTGGGGCCTTGACGTCGTCAGAATGATTAATCCAAAAGCATCAAACGGACATCGGTTCATCCTCGTCACCATTGAATACTTCATCAAGTGGGTAGAAGCGACATCATATGCCAACATCACAGCCAGTCACGTCGAGAAGTTTCTCAAAAATAATATTGTGTGCTGATTTGGAGTACCCAAGGATATTATCATGGACAATGGCACAAACTTTACAAATAAGCACTTTCGAGCCTTCTGTGAGCAATATAAAATCAAGCACCATCGCTCGTCTCCTTATCGACCTCAAACTAATGGAGCCGTAGAAGCTGCGAACAAGACGATCATCCGCATCCTAGAGAAGATGGTCATCACTTATCAAGATTGGAGTGAAATGCTGTCGTATGCTTTATGGACCTACAGAACATTGATCCGTACCGCTACAGGGGCAACATCATTCTCCCTTGTGTATGGAACCGAGGCCATCCTATCGGTAGACGTTAAAGTACCCTCGCTCTGAATCCTCATGGAATCAGGCTTACCCAAAGCAGATAGAGAGAGATCCTGCTTCGAACAATTAAACTTATTGGATGAGAGGAGACTCCTAGCCTTGTGTCACTGTTGGAGTGTTTGCCTTCCCTCAAATGAGGGTCTAAATTTGCTAATAAAACTAGGAAAAACACACTCGCACAGACCTGCAAGTAATCAGGGTCTGTTGTAGCAAGTTTTATAAAGAGGGTGAGTAAGAGAATGTCCACAGGGAGGTTGGTTTAGAAATGGGATAAATCTTCAAATCTGTAAGAGATCTGGCACCCTAACTAATGCAACGTTAGCCAAAAGATAGGGGAGAGGTTTAAAATGGATTGTCACTTAAGCTAAGCTAAAATTTAACATAGACTAGTTTGGATCAAGTTTAGGAACTTAAATCATACAGGGGAAGAGAGTAAAAAGCAGAAAATGGAGAAGAGTAGCTTGGAAATTGGTCTTCACTGAAATCAGATTCAATTAATCATGCTACAGAGGTTCAGAGCACACAATTCCCTTAACTAGCTATAAGCATAGCTGCAGGGTAGAAAGCTCCACTCCAAATTGCAGAATCCACCTGGTCTTAAGGCTATGATCTATCAACTTTAATGGTCACAGACCATCCTATAGACTTTATCTGATCCATCGATTTGTAGCAGACGAATCCAATTGGAGCCTGAGCTTGGACTAATCTTAAGGTTATGATCTATCCACTTTAATGGTCACAAACCATCCTAGGGATCTCCTCCAAAGCTAAAGCATTAATTAGAATAATTAAAACCACTACAGATGCTGCAATTCCCAGGACACAGACTCAAGGAATCACAGGAGTATCAGATCTAGGGAGATCGAGTGGTATCCAAGAGGCCTACCAGTTAAGTGGGTGAGCTGATCTACAGACTGCTCTACACAAATCTGATCGATCACCAAATGAAACCAAAGGAACTTTAGATCTAATTAAAACATTAAAAACAATATTTACATTGCAATCAAAATCACTCTACAATGGAAATACTCTCAGATCTGTAGTTTGTGCAGCTGGGAACCCACAATAGCAATCTTAACCTTACCCAATTACAGATCTAACCTCTCTCCTCGCTACTCCAAGGGAATTAGCCAACCAATGTTGGGCTAAAGGAGAGAAAATAGAATTTCTCTGCAAGCTCTAATCTCTAGAACTTGGCTCAAATCTCGATTCCCCCTCCTTACAATTGAGGGTCTTTATATATAGCTTTCTCCTCTATTTTTCCCGTCAAAAATCCCTTATAGAAGGTCCTCAGAGTTTGTTAGAGTTCTATTAGAGCACGTGGGTCGGTTAGGGTTTTCTAGGGCATCTTCTGAAATCGTCGTGTTGATCACTAAGTGCCTCGAGTTGCGTGTAGCAGGTCACCAAATCACAGCGTGTGCACAGCAAAATTTCTGAGAAGTTTTGCACACGATTTCGATAGGTTCAGGAAGCTTTCGACAGGTTCAAATAGAACTTTTTGGTCCTTTCACTAGGTTCTCAGATCTCTTCGATAGGTTCTAATAGGATGAGCCTTCTCTTAGAGTTTCAGCATTCTCAGCCCTTGGCCTGGAGTATTCGACAGGTTGGGGAAGCTTTTCGATAGGTTGGAGCACCATTTCAATAGGTTCCGCTCGGCATGCCATTGTTTTGATAGGGTTGCTTTCACTCCTATCGAAAGGCTCAAGCACCCTTCGATAGGTTCTCTTCTAGCGACTTCATCTCGATAGGTTCAGGAAACCATTCCATAGGTTCCCTTTACACCTCAGGCAGGTTTTCGATAGGATGGTTTGTTCCTTCCTTTCAGCTGCTCGATAGGTTCTTGGATCCTATCGAACTTCTCAATCCACACGAATCCATCCTTCTACTGCCTTCAGATCCTATCGAAACCTTTTCAACTACACGGATTTCTCCTTTCTTTGCTTTTAGCTCCTATCGAAGTTTTCAGGTGACCTCTCGATAGGATGTTTTCAGCCTGTTTTCACTTCCTTCGCCTTGCCCTACTGTAGTCACGCGCTGCAAGGGTCCAGTGATGTGCTATCCTCTGGTGTGCTATTGCTGGGTTTGTCCTGTGCTGAGAGATGGCCCCTTTTTGGGCATTCTTAAGTAGTTTTCTACATTAGTGTCATCTTTTATTGCGGTCTATAAAATACACTCGACAGAGGCTTATTAGTGTGCTCACAGGTCTATCAATGGTCAGGTTAAAGGGTGAAAAGTGGCATTTTTCACCACTTAACACACCCCAAACCTAAGCTTTGCTAGTCCCTAAGAAAAGGAGAATTAAAAGGAAATAAAAATGCCACTTTCGTAGGGAGCCCGGATTCATTTAGCATATGCACTAAGCCTTTTAAACCCCTAGGTGATCCCTAGTGGAGGAGCGAAGCCTCCTGAGGGTTTTTAGTGAAGGTACCCACAAACTTCTCGAATAAGGTTAGTTAATAGTAGTGCATCCTACTAAACAGAGTTTCAGTAAAATAGAATAAATTCACACCATGTCTTTTCAATTCATTAGAGGAATTTCCATAGAAAAAGTCAGTTCCAAACTTGAAAGTCTACTGCAATCTTTCACCGTCACTCAGCTCATGTCAAGACATTTCTCTTAAAAATTAATGCATGGCTCACCTTCCACTTTAAGAATTCTTTTTTGATAATGCTCCAAACAAACTAGATTTCAGACCCAAATCTTACCGGGGCTGTCACTCTCAATAAAATTTGAAGGGTGCATCATTTCACACAGCTCAAGAGTAGTTGCAGCCCTCAAATAGGACTGCAAGCATGAGCATAGGCATTGCTCTAGTTTCTAAAATTTTTCTAGCTCTTTACACCATAGATTAAACAAATCTTTATCTCCACATGACAGCTCAATTCATTTCAGATTAGTAAGGTCTTTTTATTGGGTTGTAATGTGGCTTAGGGATGAGGTTTGTAAAAGAATGAAAGGGTAAAAGGGATTCAAATTAAGAAATCAGTAAAGGTAAGGAGGTGATTTGCAGCTCAACCTTCTTCATTTCAGCATAGATTCATCATCTTTTTGAATTTTTAGAGCCAAAGTGGCCAGCTTTTTCTCCTCTTTCAAAATATCTAATGAAGTGACTTCTCTTTCTCATTCTTTTGTTTTGCTTTTCTATTTTTCTTTTCTTTTTGTATGCTTTTTGCACTTTTTCTCCATTTTTTTTTTTAAATATGGGTTGGAATGCCACAATGCCACCAAATGTGCTTCCTTCTTTTTCAACCAATCATCAAACCTTTCTCCTCTAACCACACTTCTCCTCCTTTTTCCTGATTTCTCAGATCAAGAGTGAACTGAAATAGGTCAGGGGTTTTGGGTTCAAATTTTCTGAAATTTATCAAAGAAAAGCTGAGATTTTAAAGGCTCAAATGGTGTGTATCAAGGGCAGTTCAAAGGTGGGAAAATTTTAGGCTCAAACTATCCAAGTGATGGCCTTACTTCATGTCTTCAATGTCATGAATGTTGTCAAGCTGTTTCAACTTGGAATTGTCCAACTTCTACTGATTAAAATTAGATCCCATCAGTCCTTAGAGCAGAAAAAATTGCCAAGACACTTTTCAAAGGAAATTTTTCAGGCTCAAATCTCACTGGGTATGGCCTTCCATCAAATTTTTCAGGGGTGTATCTTCACAATCTTCTCTCATTTAAGGTTTACTACACATCGAAATTATTTTTCACAACTTGTTAACATTTGCCACATGAAGTCTGCTGGACTACAGCTTATTTTAGTTTCAAAGAGTTTTTTAATTTCCTCTTTTTACAAAAAATTCAAGTGATAATTTACTCTAATTAATTCCAAACACTCCTTTTTAGCCTAGCTGCACTAAAATTAACCAATTTATTGGCATACATGCCATACCCCCAAACCTAAACAAAACAGTGTCCTCACTGTTTACAGCATAGTGGGTGTAGCCGTCTGGTCATCCAGGGACAAAAACAAAACAAGTAGACAACCAGGAAAAAATAGAAAAAACATTTTATTAAAAAGAGACTAAATAGAGCATAAACATAGCATTTTATTACAGTCAGTACAATGTTCAAGCACGAGGATGCGAAAAGTATGCAGGTGGAAAAAATATTCCTGGCAAACAAAAAAGGGATCCCCCTGGCGCAGGGATATCCTCAGCCTGCATTAGGTGGAAGAGGAATTGGAAGCCAGGAGGGGAGGAAGAAAAGGAAAAAGAGCAGGATCAAGAGGCAGGGGGAGGGGTGGCGGAGGAGGATGGTGGCGGAGAAGCCGGTGGCTCGGTCTCCAACAACTTCTTCTCCCTCTTATCTTTTTTCTTTTCCTCCTTGGCGAGGATCTGTTGTACCTCCTCATATTCATCCCAGAGGAATTGCAACGGGTCTGGTTCCTTGGGCGGTAGTGGCTCCATGCAGAAGAGGTAGAGTTGAGCAACAGTGAACGTGGGCTTGTCATCTGCCATAGTTATGAGGAGGAGTGCGAGGGTAGAAGGAGAGGAGCCGGACAAAGTCGAGCCATTTGCATCTATTTAAGGGGGATGTATGAGGGAATATGAAGCGGTGCATTCAATATCGACGTCGTCGATGAGAAGGAATGAATGGTTAATTCGACCAATCAGCATGGGGAACAAAATCGTGCATTAACTGACAGCCTATATTTAGCGCGGGGACTTACGGCATGGGGCAGAAACCCAGGGGGAGTAGAGTTTAAGTCCCATGCTGTGCGCAGTTGTAAATGGTACACGTGGGGTAAAATTTCCATGCAGCGCAGGTGCACAAGAAGCATGAAAGGAGTGGGGGTGATTTCGATAGGATGAGTGTAAAACTTGTTGGAGTGTTTGCCTTCCCTCAAATGAGGGTCTAAATTCACTAATAAAACTAGGCAAACACAGTCGCACAGACCTGCAAGTAATCAGGGTCTGTTGTAGCAAGTTTTACAAAGAGGGTGAGTAAGGGAATGTCCACAGGGAGGTTGGCTTAGAAATGTGATAAATCTCCAGATCTGTAAGAGATCTGGTACCCTAACTAATGCTACGTTAGCTAAAAGACAGGGGTGAGGTTTAAAATGGATTGTCACTTAAGCTAAGCTAAAATTTAATACAGACTAGTTTGGATCGAATTTAGGAACTTAGATCTTGCAGGGGAAGTGAGTAAAAAGCAAAAAATGGAGAAGAGTAGCTTTGAAATTGGTCTTCACTGAAATCAGATTTAATTAATCATGCTACAGAGGTTCAGAGCACACAATTCCCTCAACTGGCTATAAGCAAGCTGCAGGGTAGAAAGCTCCACTCCAAATCGCAGGCTCCACCTAGTCTTAAGGTTATGATCTTTCCACTTTAATGGTCACAAACCATCCTATAGACTTTATCTGATCCATGGATTTGTAGCAGATGAATCCAATTGGAGCCTGAGCTTGGACTAATCTTAAGGTTATGATCTGTCCACTTTAATGGTCACAAACCATCCTAGGGATCTGTTATGTGGTGAAAAATGCCACTTTTCACCCTTTAACCTGACCATTGATAGACCTGTGAGCACACTAATAAGCTTCTGTCGATTACATTTTGTAGACAACAATAAAAAAAGACACTAATGTAGAAAACCACTCAAGAATGCCTAAAAAGGGGCCATCTCTCAGCACAAGACAAACCCAGCAACAGCACACCAGAGGGTAGCACATCATTGAACCCTTAGAGCGCTTGGCTACAGCAGGGCAAGGCGAAGGATGTTCAAATAGGCTGAAAACATCCTATCGATTGGTCACCTGAAGACTTTGATAGGAGCTGAAAGCAAAGAAAGGAAGAATTCGTGCAGATGAAGAAGTTTCGATAGGATCTGAAGACAGAAGAAGGATGGATTCGTGTGGATTGAGAAGTTTGATAGGATCCAAGAACCTATCGAGCAGCTGAAAGGAAGGAAGAAACCATCCTATCGAAAACCTGCCTGAGGCGTCAAGGGAACCTATCGAATGGTTTCCTGAACCTATCGAGATGAAGACGCTAAAAGAGAACCTATCGAAGGGTGCTTGAGCCTTTCGATAGGAGTGAAAGCAACCCTATCGAAACAATGGCATGCCGAGCGGAACCTATTGAAATGGTGCTCCAACCCGTCGAAAAGCTTCTCCAACCTGTCGAATACTCTAGGCCAAGGGCTGAGAATGCTGAAACTTTAAGAGAAGGCTCATCCTATCGGAACCTATCGAAGAGATCTGAGAACCTAGCGAAAGGATAAAAAAGCTCTATTTGAACCTGTCAAAAGCTTCATGAACCTATCAAAATCATGTTCAACACTTCTCAGAAATTTAGCTGAGCACACGTTGTGATTTGGTGACCTGCTGCACGTAACTCGAGGCACTTAGTGATCGGCATGACGGTTCTAGAAGATGCCCTAAGGAACCCTAACGGACCCACGTGCTCCAACAAAACTCTAACAAACTCTTAGGACCTTCTAGAAGGGAATTTTGGCAGGAAAAATAGAGGAGAAAGCTATATATTGAGACCCCCAATTATAATTGGGGGGGGATCGAGATCTGAGCCAAATTCTGGAGAGTAGCGCTTGCAGAGCAATTCTATTTTCCTTCCTTTAGCCCAACAATGGTTGGCTAAATCCCCTGGAGTAGTGAGGAGAGAGATTAGATCTGTAATTGGGTAAGGTTAAGATTGCTATTGTGGGTTCCCAGCTGCACAGACTACAAATCTGAGAGTATTTCCATTGTAGAGTGATTTTGATTGCAATGTAAATATTGTTTTTAATGTTTTAATTAGATCTAAAGTTCCTTTGGTTTCATTTGGTGATCGATCAGATTTGTGTAGAGAAGTCTGTAGATCAGGTCACCCACTTAACTGGTAGGCCTCTTGGATACCACCCGATCTCCCTGGATATGATACTCCTGTGATTCCTTGAGTCTGTGACCTGGAAATTACAGTTTATGTAGTGGTTTTAATTGTTCTAATTGATGCTTTAGCTTTGGAGGAGATCCATAGGATGGTCTGTGACCATTAAAGTGGACAGATCATAACCTTAAGATTAGTCCAGGCTCAGGCTCAAATTGGATTCGTCTGCTGCAAATCCATGGATTCGATAAAGTCTATAAGATGGCCTGTGACCATTAAAGTTGACAGATCATAGCCTTAAGACCAGGTGGATCCTGCGATTTGGAGTGGAGCTTTCTACCCTGCAGCTGTGCTTATAGCTAGTTGAGGGAAATGTGTACTCTGAACCTCTGTAGCATGATTAATTAAATCTAATTTCAGTGAAGACTACTCTCCAAGCTACTCTTCTCCATTTTTTGTTTTCTTTACTCTTTTCCCTGCAAGATCTAAGTTCCCAAACTCGATCCAAGCTAGTCTATGTTTAGTTTAAGCTTAGTTTAAGTGACAATCTATTTTAAACCTCTCCCCTGTCTTTTAGCTAACGTAGCATTAGTTAGGGTGCCTGATCTCATACAGATCTGGAGATTTATCATATTTTTAAACCAACCTCCCTATGGACATTCCCTTACCATCTTTTTAAAGCTTTCTACAACAGATCCTGATTAATTGCAGGTCTATGTGAGTGTGTTCTGCCTAGTTTTATTAGCAAATTTAGACCCTCATTTGAGGGAAGGCAAACACTCCAACAAGTTTTTGGTACTGTTGCCGGGGAGGTGTGTTTAGAAATTGATAGATCTATGTTTTGATCATAGATCTATAGTTTTTGTTTGATTTTACTAACTACATTTGTAAGTTGTGTTTGTTTTTCAGTATTTTGTGTGCATTTCATCAGATCTAAGGCTGCCAGTGAGAGGAGAATCGTGCTGGAGACTGCTCTGTAGTTTGCATCCCTCTACTCCTCTGTTATTTTTCAAATCTATTGATATTTTTGTTAGAATAGTTAGAAATTTTGGTTGATCCTACTTGTGGTGTTGAGAATCTGCTCTGCATTTAGATTTTAAGTGTTGTATGTTTGGTAGGAGAACTCTCCAACCTCAGATTATTCAATTAAATCCAGAGGTTGAAAGACTTCTCAAATCTAGACCAACTACACCCACATCTGTTGTAAGTGACTCTGTAGAAATGGGTGAGCAATAGCAGCCTAGAACTCTTAAGGAATTTAATGCACCAGGGGTTTACAATTCTCCCTTCTACATTTAATTCCTAGCTGCTCAGGGAAACTATGAGATAAAATCATCCATAATTCAAATGCTGCCTTCATTTTATGGCCTGACTAAAGAAGACCCCTACAAGCACATTGATGAGTTCTTGTGGCTGTGCACTACATTTAATATCACAGGTTTTGGGGAGGAGGCCACTAGGATGAGACTCTTTCCTTTTTCATTAAAGGACAGAGCCAGGACCAGGTTGTCCATGCTTCCACCCAACAGCAATCAGTCCTGGAGTGATCTCCAATGTCAATTTCTGGCCAAGTTCTTCTCTATGTAAAAAACAAGCCAGTTGAGGAAGGGCGTCATCTCATTTGCCCAAGACTCAACTGAGGATTTATCAGGGAATTGACCTAAGAGTAGGGACATGGTAGATGCTTCTTGTGGTGGCACCTACCTCCACAAAACTACTGAGGAGGAATGGGAATTCTTTAATATCATTAGTGAGAACTCTATGCAAAGGGAAACCTTGGCTAGAGATCTAGAGCCTCCCAAATTGTTGAAGGAGAATACTTCAAGAGGGAAGATATATGAAGTGAGTGTGCCAAGTGATCTGGAAAGGAAAGTGGATAGTTTAGCCCTGAAATTTGATAGGTTGATGGGAGCAATGCAGTCAGCTATGGCTACTAGGGTCGAGGAGGCATGTGCCATATAGGCTGCCAGTTGTGCACCTGCGCTGCGCGGAGATTTTACCCCACGAGATCTGAGATAAATTCTTGAGATTAGCACTTGCAGAGCAATTTTGGAGAGATCAGCTCACCCAATTAACTGGTAGGCCTCTTGGACGCCACCCGATCTTCCTAGATCTGATACTCCTGTGATTCCTTAAGTCTGTGACCGGGAATTGCAGCATCTGTAGTGGTTTTAATTATTCTAGTTGATGCTTTAGCTTTGGAGGAGATCCCTAGGATGGTCTGTGACCATTAAAGTGGATAGATCATAACCTTAAGATTAGTCCAGGCTCAGGCTTCAATTGGATTCGTCTGCTGCAAATCCATGGATTCGATAAAGTCTATAGGATGGTCTGTGACCATTAAAGTGGATAGATCATAGCCTTAAGACCAGGTGGATCCTGCGATTTGAAGTGGAACTTTCTACCCTGCAACTGTGCTTATAGCCAGTTGAGGGAAATGTGTACTCTGAACCTTTGTAGCATGATTAATTAAATATGATTTCAATGAAGACCAATCTCCAAGCTACTCTTCTCCATTTTCTGTTTTCTTTACTATTTTCCCCTGCAAGATCTAAGTTCCCAAACTCGATCCAAGCTAGTCTATGTTTAGTTTTAGCTTAGTTTAAGTAACAATCCATTTTAAACCTCTCCCCTGTCTTTTAGCTAACATAGCATTAGTTAGGGTGCCAGATCTGGAGATTTATCATATTTTTAAACTAACCTCCCTATGGACATTCCCTTACTCACCATCTTTTTAAAGTTTGCTACAATAGATCTTGATTACTTGCAGGTCTGTGTGAGTGTGTTCTGTCTAATTTTATTAGCGAATTTAGACCCTCATTTGAGGGAAGGCAAACACTCCAACAAGATCTCCTCCAAAGCTAAAGCATCAATTAGAATAATTAAAACCACTACAAATGCCGCAATTCTCTGGTCACAGACTCAAGGAGTCATAGGAGTATCAGATCCAGGGAGATCGGGTGGTATCCAAGAGGCCTACCAGTTAAGTGGGTGAGCTGATCTACAGACTCCTCGACACAAATCTGATCGATCACCAAATGAAATAAAAGGAACTTTAGATCTAATTAAAACATTAAAAACAGCATTTACATTGCAATTAAAATCACTCTACAATGAAAATACTCTTAGATCTATAGTCTGTGCAGCTAGGAACCCACAATAGCAATCTTAACCTTACCCAATTACAGATCTAACCTCTCTCCTCGCTACTCCAAGGGAATTAGCCAACCATTTTTGGGCTAAAAGAGGGAAAATAGAATTTCTCTACAAGCTCTAATCTCTAGAATTTGGCTCAGATCTCCATTCTCCCTCATTATAATTGGGGTCTTCATATATAACTTTCTCCTCTGTTTTTCCTACCAAAAATCTCTTCTAGAAGGTCCTCAGAGTTTATTAGAGTTTTGTTAGAGCACGTGGGTCGGTTAGGGTTTCCGAGGGCATCTTCTGAAACTGTCGTGCCGATCAGTAAGTGCCTCGGGTTGCATGCAGCAGGTCACCAGGTCCCAGCGTGTGCACAGCTAAATTTCTGAGAAGTTTTGCACACGATTTTGACAAGTTCAGGAAGTTTTTGACAGGTTCAAATAGAGTTTTTTGGTTCTTTCACTAGGTTCTCAGATATCTTCGATAGGTTCCGATAGGATGAGCCTTCTCTTAGAGTTTCAACATTCTCAGCCCTTGGCCTGGAGTATTCGACAGGTTGGGGAAGCGTTTCGATAGGCTGGAGCACCATTTCGATAGGTTCCGCTCTACATGCCATTGTTTCGATAGGGTTGCTTTCACTCCTATCGAAAGGCTCAAGCACCCTTCAATAGGTTCTGTTCCAGCGTCTTCATCTCGATAGGTTCAGGAAACCATTCGATAGGTTCCCTTTACACCTCAGGCAGGTTTAGGATAGGATGCTTTCTTCCTTCCTTTCAGCTACTCGATAGGTTCTTGGATCTTATCGAACTTCTCAATCCACACGAATCCATCCTTCTTCTACCTTCAGATCCTATCGAAACCTTTTCAACTGCACGAATTCCTCCTTTCTTTGCTTTTAGCTCCTATCGAAGTCTTCAGGTGACCTCTCGATAGGATGTTTTCAGCCTATTTTCACTTCCTTTACCTTGCGCTGCTGTAGCCACTCGCTTCAAGGGTCCAGTGATGTGCTACCCTCTGGTGTGATGTTGTTGGGTTTGTCCTGTGCTGAGAGATGGCTCCTTTTTGGGCATTCTTGAGTAGTTTTCTGCATTAGTATCATCTTTTATTGCTGTCTATAAAATGCATTCGACAGAGGCTTATTAGTGTGCTCACAGGTCTATCAATGGTTAGGTTAAAGGGTGAAAAGTGGTATTTTTCACCACTTAACACACTCTCAAACCTAACCTTTGCTAGTCCCTGAGTAAAGGAGAATTAAAAGGAAATGAAAATGCCACTTTCGTAGGGAGCCCGGATGCATTTAGCATATGCACCAAGCCTTTTAATCCCCTAGGTGATCCCTAGTAGAGGAGTGAAGTCTCCTGAGGGTTTTCAGTGAAGGTTCCCACAAACTTCTCCAATAAGGTTAGTTAATAGTAGTGCATCCTGCTAAACAGAGTTTCAGTAAAATAGAATAAATTCACACCATGTCCTTTCAATTCATTAGAGGAATTTCCACAGAAAAAGTTAGTTCCAAACTTGAAAGTCTACTACAATCTTTCACCATCACTCAGCTCATGTCAAGGGCTTGCTCTTAAAAATTAATGCATGGCTCACCTTTTACTAAAAATTCTATTTTGATAATGCCCCAAACAAACCAGATTTCATACCCAAATCTTACAGGGGCTGTCACTTTCAATAAAATTAGAAGGGTGCATCATTTCACACTACTCAAGAGCAGTTGCAGCCCTCAAATAGGACTGCAAGCATGAGCATAGGCATTGCTCTAGTTTCGGAAATTTTTCTACCTCTTTACACCATAGATTAAACAAATCTTTATCTCCACATGACAGCTAAATTCCTTTCAGATCAGTAAGGTCTTTTTATTGGGTTGTAATGTGGCTTAGGGATGAGGTTTGTAAAAGAATGAAAGGGTAAAAGGGATTCAAATTAAGAAATCAGTAAAGGTAAGGAGGTGATTTGCAGCTCAACCTTCTTCATTTCAGCATAGATTCATCGTCTTTTTGAATTTTTATAGCCAAAGTGGCCAGCTTTTTCTCCTCTTTCAAAATATCTAATGAAGTGACTTCTCTTTCTCATTCTTTTATTTTACTTTTCTGTGTTTCTTTTCTTTTTGTATGCTTTTTGCTCTTTTTCTCAATTTTTTTTTTATATATGGGCCGAAATGCCACAATACCACCAAATGTGCTTCCTTCTTTTTCAACCAATCATTGAACCTTGCTCCTCTAACCACACTTCTCCTTTTTCCTGATTTCTCAGATCAAGAGTGAGCTAAAATAGGTCAGGGGTTTTGGGTTCAAATTTTTTGGTTTTTATCAAAGAAAAGTTGGGATTTTAAAGGCTCAAATGGTGTGTATCAAGGGTAGTTCAAAGGTGGGAAAATTTTAGGCTCAAACTGTCCAAGGGATGGCCTTACTTCATGTCTTCAATGTCATGAATGCTGTCAAGTTGTTTCAACTTGGAATTGCCTAACTTCTAGTGATTAAAATTAGATCCCATCAGTGCTTAGAGCTGAAAAATTGCCAAGACACACTTCAAAGGAAATTTTTCAAGCTCAAATCTCACTGGGTATGGCCTTCCATCAAATTTTTCAGGGGTGTATCTTCACAATCTTCTCCCATTTCAGGTTTACTACACATCAAAATTATTTTTCACAACTTGTTGACATTTGCCTCATGAAGTCTGTTGGACTACAACTTATTTCAGTTTCAAACAATTTTTTAATTTCCTCTTTTTACAAAAAATTCAAGTGAGAATTTACTCGAATTAATTCCAAACACTCCTTTTTAGCCTTGCTGCACTAAAATTAACTAATTTATTAGCATACATGCCATACCCCCAAACCTAAACGAAACAGTGTCCTCACTGTTACAGCATAGTGGGTGTAGCCGTGCGGTCATCCAGGGACAAAAACAAAACAAGCAGACAACCAGGAAAAAAAAGAAAAAGCATTTTATTAAGAAGAGACTAAACAAAGCATTTTATTACAGTCAGTACAATGGTCAAGCACGAGGATGCGAAAAGTATGTAGGTGGACAAAATATTCCTGGCAAACGAAAAAGGGATCCCCCTGGCATAGGGATATCCTCAGCCTGCATCAGGTGGAAGAGGAATTAGAAGCCAGGAGGGGAGGAAGAAAAGGAACAAGAGCAGGATCAGGGGGCAGGGGGAGGGGTGGCGGAGGAGGATGGTGGCGGAGAAGCCGGTAGCTCAGTCTCCACCCTCTTCTTCTCCCTCTTATCTTTTTTCTTTTCCTCCTTGGCAAGGATTTGTTGTACCGCCTCATATTCATCCCAGAGGAATTGCAACGGGTCTGGTTCCTTGGGCGGTAGTGGCTCCAGCCATAAGAGGTAGAGTTGAGCAGGAGTGAACGTGGACTTGTCATCTGCCATAGTTATGATGAGAGGTGCAGAGGGTAGAAGGAGAGGAGAAGGACGAAGTCTAGCCATCTGCATCTATTTAAGGGGGATGTATGAGGGAATATGAAGCGGTGCATTCAATATCGCTGTCGTCGATGAGAAGGAATGAATGGTTAATTCGACAAATCAGCATGGGGAACAAAATCGTGCATTAACTAGAAGCCTATATTTAGCGCGGGGAGTTACGGCGTGGGGCAGAAACCCAGGGGGTGCAGAGTTTAAGGCCCGTGCTGTGCGCAGTTGTACATGGTACACATGGGGTAAAATTTCCGCGCAGCACAGGTGCACAACAAGCATGGAAGGAGTGAGGGGGCAATTTCGATAGGATGAGTGTAAAATGTCGATAGGTTAAGGCTTCCTATCGAAGTTGCACAAGTATGGGGCTGGCAGTTGAATGCTCTCGATAGGTTCAACCTGTCCTGTTGAAAAGAATAAACATTGCATTCGATAAGCTGGGATGCCCGCTTGGGATAGGTCGGTGTCCTGTCGAACGGAGGGTAGATAAAACATTCACTTCGTTAAGATGCTGATGGGTGAAAATAGCCTTTCGATATGTTGGGTAGTACATTTGTCACTCTTGTCGATAGGTTCCAGGCAAGCGTCCAGAACCTATCGCAAAGTTGTCCTCACCTATCGAAAGGTCTCAGCACGTATCGAAATCCTCACCAATCCTATCAACATCAGCAGTTGACCTAGCGAAAGGTCCAAATGACCTCTCGAGAGGTTCGATGAGCTCAATAACATGGCCTGTGTGTGCAGGGCATTTAGCCTTAGCACCTAGGAACTCATCTGCTGTGCTACCGATCAGCTAATTGGCCTCTGACTTGTGCCTTTGATTCCTAGACTACGGGCGATATTGAAACAAAGCTTGATCTTGACATGGCCATTTTATTACAAAAAAAATATTGTGGGAAAGAATCGAGGTATAAATCAAATATAATACATATGATACAAATCAAAGTCAGGTATTAACCTAGAGGATCCTGAAGATCAATGGTCTCTTCAGGCTCACAAATGTTGTAAACGCAAAGTTTCAGCCTCTGACCATTGACCTTAAGGGTTCTGCCATCTGTAGGATGCATGACTTCGACAGCTCCAGATGGAGAAACGTGTACCACTATGAAAGGTCCATCCCATCTGGACTGCAACTTTCCTGGAAAGAATTTCATTCTGGAATTGAACAAACATACCTTATCATTTGGCTTGAAATCTCTGCGTAGCAAATGTCTGTCATGGAAGGCTTTGATCCTCTCCTTATAACTCCGGGCATTTACATAAGCTTCTAGTTGTAATTCATCCAGCTCGGATAACTGGAGTTTCTTGTGAATACCAGCTGAGTGTAAGTCAGAATTTACTGCTCTAATGGCCCAATATGCTTTGTGTTGCAATTCAACAGGCAAATGGCATGCCTTACCATATACTAGTCTTAATGGGACATGCCTATGGGGGTTTTATAGGCTGTTCTATAAGCCCATAAGGCATCCGTCAATTTGCTGGACCAATCCCTTCTGTCAGTTCTCACAGTCTTCTCGAGAATATGTTTGATTTCCCTGTTGGAAATCTCTACTTGCCCACTGGTTTGTAAGTGGTAGGGAGTGGCTACTCTATGGGTAACAGAATATCTTTTCATCAGTTTGTCAAAAGGTTTATTACAAAAGTGGCTTCCCCCATCACTAATAATAGCTTTAGGAAAGCCAAATCTTGAGAAGATGTCTTTCAGGAATTGAATGACGACTTTGCGATCATTTTTCCTTGTAGCTATGGCCTCTACCCATTTGGATACGTAATCCACAGCTACAAGGATGAAATTGTATCCAACAGAAGGGGGAAAAGGTCCCATAAAGTTGATTCCCCAAATATCAAACAGTTCAACGAGTATAGGTTGTAAGGGCATAGAGTTTCTCCTTGTAATATTGCCCATTTGCTGGCATCGATGACAAGCTTTACAGTGTTGCCGAGCATCTTTGAACAGGGTAGGCCAGTAAAAACCACTTTGAAGAACCTTGGCCGCAGTCTTGTTACCACTGAAGTGGCCCCCACAATCCTGTTCATGGCACATGGTTAGGATGTTTTGAAACCCAGTTTCAGGTACACAACGTCTGATCACCTGGTCTGTATAATGCTTAAAAAGGTAAGGATCCAACCATATGTAATATCGAATCTGTGCAAAGAACAGATTGTTGTCATCCTTGGTCCAATGTGGAGGGATCCTACCCACAGCAAGGTAATTGACAATATTGGCAAACCAGGGCATACTTATCTGGACAGTCAGAAGCTGCTCATCTGGGAAGGAGTCATTGATGGGCAAGCTTTCTGTGTCAGTTGTTGGGATCCTTGACAGATGATCAGCCACCACGTTCTCAACTCCCTTCTTGTCCTTAATCTCTAAATTGAATTCCTGCAAGAGAAGAATCCATTTGATTAGTCGTGCTTTAGCTTCCTTTTTGGACAATAGGTATTTCAAAGCTGAGTGGTCAATGAAAACAATAATTTTTTATCCCAGCACATAAGACCTAAATTTTTCTAAGGCAAAGACAATAGCTAATAGCTCTTTCTAAATTGTAGTGTTATTCAATTGAGCATCAACCATTGATTTACTGACATATGTTACCACAGATGGTGCCTTATCTTTTCTTTGACCCAACACTACCCCAATGGCAAAATCTGATGCATCACACATAAGCTCAAATGGCAGAGAAAAATTAGGGGATTGCAAGATGGGAGCTATGGTCAAACAAGTCTTTAATAGTTCAAAAGCAGCTCGGCATTCATCATTAAAGCTAAAAGGAACGTCCTAGCACAACAGGTGACAAAGGGGTTTGGAGATTTTGCTGAAGTCCTTGATGAACCTCTTGTAGAACCCAGCATGACCCAGAAATGACCTAACTTGTTTGACAGTTTTCGGAGGGGGAAAATGAGCAATTAAATCGATCTTAGCTTGATCAACCTCGATTCCTTTGTGAGAGACAACATGTCCTAGAACAGTGCCTTGAGTCACCATGAAGTGACTTTTCTCCCAACTCAGAACTAGGTTGGTCTCCTCACACCTTTGCAGTACGGAGCTAAGGTGGTGTAGGCATTGGCTAAAATCATCTCCATAAATGGAGAAATCATCCATAAAGATCTCCAAAAACTTATCAATCATGTCAGAGAAGATAGCATACATGCATCTTTGGAACGTGGCAGGTGCATTACACAACCCAAATGGCATCCTTCTGTATGCAAAGGTTCCAAATGGGCAAGTGAATATGGTTTTTTCTTGGTCCTAGGGGTATGCAGGTATTTGATTGTACCCTGAATATCCATCAAGAAAATAGTAATAGGCCTTACCTGCCAGCTTGTCCAAAATTTGATCTATGAAGGGCAGTGGGAAGTGATCCATGTTGGTTTTTTCATTGAGTTTTCGGTAATCTATGCATACCCTCCAACTAGTGGTCTGTCTGGTTGGGATCAGCTCACTTGAATCTGCTTCAACAACTGTAATGCCAGATTTCTTGGGTACTACCTTGGTAGGTGCTACCCATTGTGAATCTAAGATGGGATAAATTATCCCAGCATCTAGGAGTTTGACTACCTCCTTCATCACAACCTCCTGCATTTGTGGGTTGAATTTTCTCTGCATCTCTCTGGAAGGTTTGGATCCTTCCTCGAGATGAATTTTATGCATGGACACAGCAGGATTGATTCCCCCAAGGTCTGCAATGGTCCATCCTATTAGCTTCTTATGCCTTTTTAGTACATAAAGTAGTTCTTTTTCCTGCTCAAGCGTGAGGGAAGAAGAGATTATCACAGGCAATTTGGTGTTGTCTCCTAAAAAGGCATATTTTAAAGATTTTGGGAGTTGCTTTAACTCCACCTCTGGGGGACTGATGAGAGAGGGCAATAGGGGTGCCTTAGAGGGGGGTGGTAGTGGTAACAAAGTAGGCCTCCATGGATGGTGCTGTGCTGGTACCGCTTCAGAAGAGACAAGTTTCACATGTTCAATCTCAGAGGTGGGAACCTTCTCTACTTCTATTTCCTTCCATACTTCAGCTAGCTCATTAAACCATTCCTTACCATGTAGCAGCATATTCGCATTTTCCTGGACAACCTCATCTATTACATCAAGGGAAAAGCAGTCCTCATCGGGATGAGGTTGATTTGCTGCGTTGTACACATTCAATTTGACATTCATATTTCCAAATGACACTTCCATGATTCCAGACCTGCATTGAATACAAGCATTAGCTGTGGCCAAAAAGGGTCTGCCTAGAATCACAGGTATGGAAGTGGCACTCCTACCCGGTTCCATATCTAGCACCAAAACGTCAACAGGATAGAAGAATTTGTTAACTCCAACCAAAACAGCCTCGATTATCCCCACAGGTTTCCTTTCAAAAATCTGTCAGCCAGCTGGAGGACCACATGTGTGGGCTTTAATTTGCCTAAGCCCAGCTTCTCATATACTGAATATGGAAGAAAATTTACACTGGCTCCCAAATCTAATAAGGCTTTGTCAATGGTATGATCTCCAATGATGTAGGGGATAGTGGGGAGGCCAGGGTCTTGAAGTTTGGGGGGAGTTGCAATAGACAGGACTTGCTTAACTTTTTCTGCTGAAAAGACCTTCTTGGATAGGTGTATCCTAGACTGTCTTTTATTGGTGCGCAGGTCTTTTAAAAACTTGGCATAGGCTGGGACTTGTTTAATGACATCATATAAAGGCAAATTGATATTTACTTGCTTGAAAGTCTCCATCATTTCCTCTATTTTACATTTGCCCTTTATCAAAAGGGGAAGGTCTTGCAATGCTTTAGGAAATGAAAAATGTGGGGTTGCTCCCTCATTTGCAGCCTTGGCCAATTGATCATCTTTCTTTTTTATTTTTTTCTTTTCTTAAGGATCCTTATTATCCTCTTTATTCACAGCTGGTTGCTCCTTCAAGTTCATCACTGGTGGTCCTTATTGTGTTTTTGTAGAAATCACTTCATTTTCTTCCTCCAAGTTCCTCACAGGCTCACAGTCCACTTGGTTGTCCACAAACCTACCACTTCTCAATGTTGTAACAGATTTGGCTTCCTCATAGGTGGAGGAGACTTCACCCACTACAAACTGTCTTCGTGGGTTGTCCTGTGGTTGGCTAGGTAACCTTCCTCCGTCTCTCCTAGTCAGAGCATCACACAGCTGACCAAGTTTGTCTTCTATCTTTTTTATGCTCTGGTTGTGAGAGTGCACAGTTTCGGTTAGGGAGTTCAAATTCTGCAGTGAAGACAGAACTTGTTCCTCAAAGGATGATGCTCTCACAGTTGGAGGTGCAGATTGCTGCACAGGGGAGCTACAGGTTGGGCCATGGGTTGCTGATATTGAGGCCTTGGGACATAACCTTCTCGATAGGGCTGAGCATTTCTGTAGGGCATGGGCTGCTGAGGTTGTTGCTGCTGACTGGGGTATGCATCTTGTCTCCACCTCATATTGGGGTGGTTCCTCCATTGATACCCAACAGCAGGTTGTTGGCCATAAGACTGAGCTGCAACCACATGCTCTGTTATAAAATAAGGAAACTGGTCAGCAAATGGGCATTCTTCAGAACAGTGAGCAAGGGACTGGCATATGGCACATGCCTCCTCCACCCTAGCAGCCACAGGTGACTGCATTGCTCCCATCAGCCTATCAAATTTCAGGGCTAAATTGTCCACTTTCCTTTCCAAATCACTTGGAACACTCACTTCATATAACTTCCCTCTTGAAGTACTCTCCTTCACCAACCTAGGAAGCTCTAGATCTCGAGCCAAGGTTTTCCTTTGCATAGAGTTCTCACTAATGATATCAAAGAGCTCCCATGCCTCAGTAGTTTTATGGAGGTAGGTGCCACCACCGGAAGCATCTACCATGTCTTTGCTCTTAGAATCAATTCCCTAATAAAAGCTCTGAACCAATTGCCAATCAGGGATTTGATGGTGGGGGCATTTCTTTAGGAGGTCCTTGAATCTCTCCCAAGCTTGGTGAAAATCCTCAGTTGGATCTTGGGCAAATGAGATGATGCCCTTCCTCAACTGGCTTGTTTTTGACATAGGGAAGAACTTGGCCAGAAATTGACATTGGAGGTCACTCCAGGACTGAATGCTATTGGGTGGAAGCACCTGGTCCTGGCTTTGTCCTTTAATGAAAAAGGAAAGAGTCTCATCCTGGTGGCATCCTCCCCAAAACCTGTAATATTAAATGTAGTGCATAGTCCTAAGAACTCATCAATGTGCTTGTAGGGGTCTTCTTTAGTCAGGCCATGAAATGAGGGCAGCATTTGAATTAGGGATGATTTTATCTCATAGTTTCCCTGAGCAGCTGAGAATTGAATGCAAAAGGGAGAATGGTAAACCCTTGGTGCATTAAATTCCTTAAGAGTTCTAGGCTGCTGTTGCTCACCCATTTCTACAGAGTCAATTGTAACAGATGTGGGTGTAGTTGGTCTGGATCTGAGAAGTCTTTCAACCTCTGGATTTAGTGGAATAATCTGAGGTTGGAGAGTTCTCCTACCAAACATACAACACACAAAATCTGAATGTAGAACAGATCCTCAACATAACAAGTAGAATAAACCAAATTTTCTAACTACTCTAACAAAAATATCAATAGATCTTAAAAATAACAGAGTAGAGGGATGCAAACTACAGAGCAGTCTCCAGCACAATTCTCCTCTCACTGGCAGCCTTAGATCTGATGAAATGCACACAAAATACTGAAAAAATAACAAAACTTACAAATGCAGTTAGTAAAATCAAACAAAATTACAGATCTATGATCGAAACTTAGATCTATCAATTTCTAAACACACCTCCCCGGCAGCGGCTCCAAAAACTTGTTGGAGTGTTTGCCTTCCCTCAAAGGAGGGTCTAAATTCGCTAATAAAACTAGGCAGAACTAACTCGCACAGACCTGCAAGTAATCAGGGTCTGTTGTAGCAAGTTTTACAAAGAGGGTGAGTAAGGGAATGTCCACAGGGAGGTTGGTTTATAAATGTGATAAATCTCCAGATCTGTAAGAGATCTGACACCCAAACTAATGCTACATTAGCTAAAAGACAGGGGAGAGGTTTAAAATAGATTGTCACTTAAGCTAAGCAAAAATTTAACAAATACTAGTTTGGATCGAGTTTAGGAATTTAGATCTTGCAGTGGAAGAGAGTAAAAATCAGAAAATGGAGAAGAGTAGCTTGAAAATTGGTCTTCACTAAAATCAGATTCAATTAATCATGCTACAGAGGATCCACCTAGTCTTAAGGCTATGATCTGTCCACATTAATGGTCACAGACCATCCTATAGACTTTATTTGATCCATGGATTTGCAGCAGACGAATCCAATTGGAGCCTGAGCTTGGACTAATCTTAAGGTTATGATCTGTCTACTTTAATGGTCACAGACCATCCTAGGGATCTCTTCCAAAGCTGAAGCATCAATTAGAATAATTAAAACCACTACAGATGCTGCAATTTCTAGGTCACAGACTCAAGGAATCACAGGAGTATCAGATCCAGGGAGATCGGGTGGTATCCAAGAGGCCTACCAGTTAAGTGGGTGAGTTGATCTACAGACTCCTCTACACAAATCCGATCGATCACCAAATGAAATCAAAGGAACTTTAGATCTAATTAAATCATTCAAAACAACATTTACATTATAATCAAAATCACTCTATAATGGAAATACTCTCAGATCTGTAGTCTGTGCAGTTGGGAACCCATAATAGCAATCTTAACCATACCCAATTAAGGATCTAACCTCTCTCCTCGCTACTCCAAGGGAATTAGCCAACCATTGTTGGGCTAAAGGAGGGAAAATAGAATTTCTCTGCAAGCTCTAATCTCCAGAATTTAGCTCAGATCTCGATTCCCCCTCATTGCAATTGGGGGTCTTTATATATAGCTTTCTCCTCTATTTTTCCTACCAAAAATCCCTTCTAGAAGGTCCTCAGAGTTTGTTTGAGTTCTGTTAGAGCATGTGGGTCGGTTAGGGTTTGCTAGGGCATCTTCTAAAATCGTTGTGCAGATCACTAAGTGCCTCGAGTTGTGTGCAACAGGTCACCAAGTCACAGCATGTGCACAGCTAAATTTCTGAGAAATTTTGCACACGATTTCGACAGGTTTTGGAAGCTTTTGACAGGTTTAAATAGAGCTTTTTGGTCCTTTCGCTAGATTCTCAGATCTCTTCGATAGGTTTCGATAGGATGAGCCTTCTCTTAGAGTTTCAACATTCTCAGCCCTTAGCCTGGAGTATTCGACAGGTTGGGGAAGCTTTTCGACAGGTTGGAGCCCCTTTTCGATAGGTTTCGCTCTACATGCCATTGTTTCGATAGGGTTGCTTTCACTCCTATCGAAAGGCTCAAGCACCCTTCGGTAGGTTCTTTTCCAGTGTCTTTATCTCGATAGGTTCAGGAAACCATTCGATAGGTTCCCTTTACACCTCAGGCAGGTTTTCGATAGGATGGTTTCTTTCTTCCTTTCAGCTGCTCGATAGGTTCTTGGATCCTATCGAACTTCTCAATCCACACGAATCCATCCTTTTTCTGCCTTTAGATTCTATCGAAACTTTTTCAACTGTACGAATTCCTCCTTTCTTTGCTTTCAGCTCCTATCGAAGTCTTCAGGTGACCTCTCGATAGCATGTTTTCAGCCTGTTTTCACTTCCTTTGCCTTGCCCTGCTGTAGCCATCTGCTCCAAGGGTCTAGTGATGTGCTACCCTCTAGTGTGTTGTTGCTGGGTTTGTCTTGTGCTGAGAGATGGCCCCTTTTTGGGCATTCTTGAGTAGTTTTCTGCATTAACGTCATCTTTTATTGCTGTCTACAAAATGAACTCGACAGAGGCTTATTAGTGTGCTCACATGTCTATAAATGTTCAGGTTAAAGGATGAAAAGTGGCATTTTTCATACACTCAAGTTTACCAGGGGCGAATGGCATGCGCTTACAATAAACGTGTCCGTGGTCGAGATCTAAAGATAGGAGACACTGTGTTGAAAAAGATCTTCCCATCCCTCCACGTCGATCCGAGAGGGAATTTCAAGCTGAACTCGGAAGGACCTTATGTCATTCGAGAGGTGCTACTGGGATACGCCATCCGCCTTGCCACCATGGAAGGAGATCATTTTCTTGAGCCCATCAATGCTGGATACGTCTGACGGTTCTACTCTTAGTCTATCATGATAAAGTAAGTATTGGTGAAACAGATACGTGATTGCTTAAGAACCGCCCAAAAAAGAGGCCATCATTCCAAGTAGTAGCCAAAAAGCATCCCTAAAAATGATGATATCCTTTGCGATCCCATTTGAGCCTAGGCCATTCTTTTAATAAACCCCTTGAAAAAGAAAAAGTGAGTAAATATACAAAAAGGTGAGGAAGTAGAATTACTATTAGAAAATCAAAAAAATCAGAAAAGCAAACCCTCAAAAAGAGATTGCCTGAAATAAAGATAAAGGAAAAAGAAAAAATAGAAGAATCCTAGGGGCGTGTACAGTAAAACCCCCAAGGAAGATAGTATGTTGAGAAAACTGAAGCCGTATCAAGAAAACCCTATTTAGCCCAACATACCTTCAAATCCTAACCAGACCCATGGCCAAGCTACACCCTGAAGAAAGCCCTCTTTATAGGTTCACAAGCAGTATAGTATCTGTTAAGTCAACATGAGCCGAATTGTGAGATGACACCAGAGCCCCATCCGGCCGGCTATGACAAAATTGACTTCTATGCCGTGGCCTTTAAAAAAATAGAAATAAAAAGAAAAAATAAAATAAAAATACAAGCTCAAAGCAAGATGGATGGGGTGAAAATTTAAAAGGGCACTATGGGTAAAAACAGCGAGTTTGTGCGGACCAGGTGAAAACCCGAAAGGGCGCTTGGGATAAGAAAGCTAAACCCATGGACGTGGTGAAAATCTGAAAGGCGCCACGGGTAAAAAGAGGGTAAAAATGGGCACGACGAACCCACCTTGGGCGTTGTGAATAAAAGGGTTTTAAAAAGAAAAATAATTGTTGGAATGGGTCAATAAAATTAATATTTGAGGAGCCCTTTTGGTTACTCTCCTTGATCCCCTTTTCTGGGTCGTTCATGTTAGTTCAAGACGGGTCCTGACTAGAATTGCCTTTGTGAAATGGCTTCGTCAAACGTATGACCCAAGGGAAGGAGAAAGGTTTGACTCAGCCCAAAGGGATTGATGTTCCAGTCTTGGTAAGGCTGCTGAAACTCCCTTAGACCCGAATATTTAAAAGAGGGGTTCAACTATGCCCAAAGTGGGACTTGTGACTTCGCCTCACTGATAAGGCATCATAAAGAAAAAAGGTAAAGGCAAAAAAAGAATAAAAAAATCAAGAAAAATTCAAATACAAAAAAAATGTGTGTATATATTTCTACCCTTTCCCATGTACATAGTTACAACATTATACTTCCATCTCAAAAATAAAGAAAAAGAAAAAAAAAATCTCTGAAAATAAAAATCCAAAAAAATATATATAAATCTTGAAAATAAAAAAATATATATGTAAAAGTTTATTTCTCCTTCTGTTAATTAGGATGCTTATTGTTACCTATATAAACAAAAAAGGGACTGGCGTTTTCTCAAGGATGTGCAGGAACATCAAACGGTCCAAAGCCCCGAAGCAGGTAACTCCTCAGAGATGGACAAATCAGATGAAGCATCACGCCACCGACGTCAGGTCTATTAAAAAAAAAAGGAGAGAATAAAAATCATTTTGAAAAAGAAAAAAAAGAAATCTATGAACTTTTCATGCACAGCTACGCACATGCGCGTTTTCAATGCGGTAAAATGCCAATATTTTATCCGTAATGCAGCTGTGCAAAACTAATGTTCTAGGTCTAAGTTCGCCTTGGATCCATGGATCCTACTTCAAAGTAGGAGCAACGATGTCAATCTTGGTCAAACAGTCAATGTTTCGATCGGATTGATTCCACCGCTAAATCTTCGCCTTGATCGCTCCATCTTTTTTTATTTCAAGTGAACTTGAGTGCCTTGAACTTCAAGTTCGTCTTGTGATATTTTCGGAGGTGCAGACTCTTGGTCTACACTGTCTAGGCGAGCGCCCTATGGGATTTGAGGTCCGGATAACTCCACCCTCGAAAAGATCTATTGTTGGATTGATTCCAACCTGTCAGATACGAAACTACGTCAGACAACTATGTGCAAATATGCATGCAGAAGGGCCCATTTTAGGGCGCAGGCTTAAAACATGTATGGTATCCCTGTGAAGTGTACACCACACATTTGGGTATCCGTTGGATGGTCATTTATTCCTATAAATTGTACCCAGATGAGATCTGGGTCGAGACTTTCATTGCCTTGTTATTTATTGCCCCTAATGGGTGCGTGTTTATGCATAGTTATCCATTTGTAACTTCATTGATGGCTGAGGCCAAGATTGAGTGTCCTTCTATGAACACTCAATTCTAACTCGATCCTTTCGATATCATGGACTTGAGTACTTTGGCTTCAATTTCATCATAAACTGTTTCGGAGGCTCGAGCTCTTGGTATGCGTTGTCTGGGCGTGCGCCTCCCAGTGTTCGAGGTCCAGATAATGCTTGTTTTTTAAAAAAAAAATGGAAAAGAAATCATTAAAAAAAGAAAAAAGAGAAGAAGAATAAATCTGTGTTTTCATAGCATGCACAACTACGCACTTACGTATCTTCGATGCAGTCAAATATCAATATTTTATCAGCAACATAGCTGTGCTAAATTAATGTCCTAAGACTAAAGGTTCACCTTGGATCTTGGGATCCTACTTCAAAGTAGGAGCAACGGTGTTAATCATGATTAGACGGTCAATGTTTCAATCAGGATGATTCCACTACTAAATCTTTGAGCTAAGCACTATGTCTTTCATTCATATGAACGTGAGAGTCTAAGCTTCAGATTTTTCACGAACCTTTCGGAGGTGTGGACTCTTGGTCCGCATAGTCTGGGCGTGTGCCCTACTGGGTTTGAGGTCTAGGTAAGTCCATTGAAAAAGATCAATCGTTGGTTGAAATCAACCTATCAAGAATGAAACTACGTATGAATCAAACTATGTACAATCATACATACAGAAGGGCTCATTTTCCTTATTTTCCACAGGCTTAAAACCTGTGCTGGCGCGGTATCCCTGTAAAGTGTACGCCATGTGTCTGAGCATCCGTAAGATAGTCGTTTGTTCCTGTAAATTGTACCCAGACGGGATCTGGGCCGGGCCTTCCATCGCCTTTGTTGCTTACCGCCCCTAATAGGTGCATGCTTATGCATAGTTAAATGAGGTATAAAATCATTGTTGGCAGAGACCTGGACTAGATGTCTCTTTTGGTAGACACCCAATTTTGGTTGGATCTGTTCAGGATTATTTAAAGTTAGATGCTCTAGGTCATGTGGATCTGGGGCACATTTTTTAAAATGGCACGTACTCCAAAAAAGCTTTGTGACGTCTATTCGCTCCGCTCAGGTAGTCATGCCAAATAAACATCGGGATCGATGGGTTTGCCCAAAGACCTCGAACCCTGCTTCAAGCAAGGGCACTCGTGACCAGTCAAATGGGGCAATCAAATGCCGCATAGGATTGGACGTAAACTATGGAGCCTTGCGTATATTTACTTTGCAACTCTTTCCACCTCGATTATGCCCAGTAACATCGCTAAGCGCTTGGGGATCGATTACCTTGAGAAACGATCATTTTTTCTGGCATACAGGGCTTTCATTTTCTCACCATGTTACTCATCTAATGTTTGAAGTTCGTTCTGAATGTAGTAGACCTGTCAGTAATACCTTGGGCCTCTTCAGATGTCTCTTTTTTTTAGCATTCGATCATTAGTGATCGGATACTAAAGAGGGGCATCTATAGACACCCAAATTTGGCCTAAGGCCCGATCGACACATACTTCGAGAAAGGCATACCCTCGAGCTTCCGAAGGCATTTTCCAAACCCTTAGAAATCATTCCAAAACCCTTAGGAATCATCTCAAACCCTTAGGAATCAACCATAGCCTTACCAGACCTATTAATATCCTTCTCGGGCACTAATCGAACCCCCCTGAACAGCCGTTAGAAAGAGGAGTGCCAAAGTTTTTACACATAGTTTTCTAACCTAAGGCATATACCATTGAAAAGTAGAGCTTCTCATCTTTCCAACTAACTAAGAATTTCCTAATTTAGAGTTGTACATCAAAAGTTATGCCGAAATGAAGATCGTGGATTTGTATAGGAAATTACAAAATCAGACCCATAGAGCAAGTTTCGAACCCTCCTGAAGAGTGATTTAAAGAGAGCAATGCTAAAATTTATACAAACCTCTTTTGAAACTAAGTTATATACCATTAGAAAGAGGACTTTCCTAACTTTCCAGCAAGCCAAAAATCACCTCAATCAGAGTTCTACATCAAAAGTTATGGCGAAATGAAGAACGCAAATTTATGCAGGAAATTACAAAATCGGGCTGGGCCCCTGCGGGTCTTCAACTTCCAACAGTTTGGGCCTGATTTTCCTTCAAAAAATGGCCAAAATTGACATTGGGGGTTTGACTTGTGGACCATCCAAAAGTCTGGGGTATGTTTCTTTAAGACTCTAGTGACCATATTAGCTTAGGTTATCTCCCTTTTGCCATTCAAGTCACCACCCTATCATCTACCATTAAACCCAAATCTCTCTTCTCCAAGCTCTAGAAAACCCCAAAAACCTTAGATTGTCCACTACCTAATTATTAACCCTAATTAGCATCCAAGTAGCCTCCTAACCTACCCTTTTCCTATAAATAGATCCCCCCTTCCCTTGGATTAAAGGTTGAGAAAATTATCTAAGAGAGAAAGAGTTTAAAGTGAGAAGATCTTTCTCCCTTTGGTACACCATTGCTCATACAAATTTTAGAATTGATAAACCTCCTTCTAAGCCTTACCTTTCATAAAAAGTCTCTAGGTTAGGTGTGTGCTATCCATTTGCCTTCCCTCTCTACATGTTAGCTAGCAAGCCTTAGAGGTTATAACCTCTTTTTCCACCATTCAAGCCTTCAAAAGCTTATCAAAGCAAGCCAACACAAGGCTCTTCAATGGTACAATAAGGGCCTGAGAGCTCCGGCTCTCTCCTCAATTCCTCTACCTCTCGGTCATTCCTCCATCCTCCCATTTGTGCCGTTATGCCACCGAATTTTCGGTAGGAACAGAGGGGTACAAATAAGATTTTACGACCTATTTGGACAAGAGGAAGCCTTTTTCATTTCATTTATATTATTATTATTTTAGCCATTAATAGAGACCGCATTTAGCTGGTTGATTGGGTGCCTAAAACCTTCCCAATCGATAATCGAAGCCCCTATCCAAGAGCCTTTGGTGTGGACCAGATTCAGAGTCATATTTGTGGCACTTTGGTGCTTATAAAAATGATATAGGTTTCCCGGGACACCAAAAGCTCTGGGTGGTAACTCTATATTTTTGTTAGAGAGCGCATCGCCGCGGCGGGATTGTCAAAAATTCCATGGTTACACAGAAGTGATCAAAGAAAAATAAAAAGAGAGATATATATATTTGTTTTCTAAAACTATTACAAAAATAAAATCCGCTTCCCCGGCAATGGCGCCAAACACTTGATATGCTCTTTATGTTGTTCTAATTAAGTCTTAACCTATTGAAAGCACACAATGGAAATTGTAATACTAGTATAGGATCATTCCCACGAGAAAGTGATTTATTTATGAATTTGATAGAAAACTTATCTTTAGCTTTAAGGTTCTAAACAACTTGAGAAATATGAATAAAAGAATGGTTTTTTAAAACTAATTTGTAGAAAATTTATTCTAAATCCTCTTTCTTCAGATTGTTGCCGTTAATCACAATCTTTAGCTATCGGATGTTTACAAATTTAAAATACCGTTACACTATATCTCAATCCTCTAGAATTTGGGCGTCAATAAAAAACTATAATCCTTCAACATAGATTTAATCTAATCAACAATCTCCTAAAACTTGGACATCAATCAAATTCCAAAAAATTGAAGATGGAAAATAAAATACCATTACACTAATCTACAAATCACAACCTGAGTCATCAATTCAAATCAAAACTTGAAAATATTTACAAAGCAATAAATTGCAATAAAAATAAATCTAAACTAAAAAGCAATAAAAATATATCTTTCACCCCTCAGCTGCAGTCGTCAATTGTTTTTGAGAAATAACGAATATCTACACTAATCTTTAAGCTCTCAATCCAAGTTGTCAATTGTGATCGAAGAACCTTGGATATCTAAACTAAACTAAACTAAGGTGATCGAAGGAAAACCCAACCTCAGTCGTCAATTGATGCTGAGAATTCCTTCGATAAAGAATTCCTATATGCCGAGCCTCTTATTTATAGATCATAAGGGTCGGTTTACAATTTTTTAGTTTTAATAAAAGAAACTTATGAGCCCAGATTTCAGTACCCCAAAACTCGTGCCATCAACACGACCCTCGAGGTCGTGCCTCATATTCTTGCACAGAACATTTGGTATATCCAAGCAACTATAAAGCAAATCAAGTACAGAAGAACTAATACTGAACTAAATCTCTAGTTCTATAAGATAAAGTCTAACATGAAGCTCAAAGGACAGTTCTAATCTCATGCCACTGCATGAGCAAAAGAACCAACCCGAACCATCTCTGATGAAACAACCGTCACCCCAGATGGTTCGCTAGAAGAATATCTCGCTAATATTATATTATTTTATACAAAAGGCTGGACGTACCAAGCTGTACAATTTCTCTTACAAAAATCTATCAAAGTATGCAGAGGGTCCTCTAGAAGAAATCCTCCGGAGGGGGCTCTGACTCCTCCCCAGGCACATAATTCGAATCCTCCGGATCAACGTCTCCCGAAGCAGCAGCAGCAGCTAACACTGGACCTGTGACGTATAGTTGAAGGAGTGAGCTACATCATAGCTCAATAGGGAATCAACTGAATGAACATATAAGTCTATCTTACTCACATATATTCTATGACATTAGAAATATGATTTATTAATAAAAGATAGCCAAAAAAATAGTTTAATTTACTGAAAGCATGAACTGAATGCATCTGTTACTCTACATGTATTAACTTATTTTCAATTTTGTTCTCATAGGCTAGAAGATCTTTCTTGAAACTTAAATCAAATAACTTAAATAATTCCTCGAGCAATATAGCATCGAGCCCCAATGGAATACCAACCATCATCGTCCAATTGAATTATAATTAAATGTAACAAAATCTAAGTCCCTTTCTCCTAGGCGATAGGGCACATAACTCATATACATCCACAGGATGTTACGCTAGTGTCTGGATTGGCGTCGTATCGGATATTCTCTTTATGAACTTCAAATCCATTGTGCAAAATACATATAGTTTATCACCGTGTAAACAGATCCATCACCACACACAAGTGCACTTCACCTCAAGCCTAGTCTACCCTAAGTTATCAAGTTGACTTCACTTGGTCAAACTTACGACCAGTCAGGCACGTATCTCGAGGACACTATTCTAAGCCTAAATTTTTGGGGATGTTACAAAAATACTAAAAATAAAAGTATCCTAATATAATTCTAATTCCTAATTTATCTTCCTTGCATTCAGTGGTTGATGCACTTTGGGATTTGTTTCCTTAATTCCAGCAGTAGAGATCTTTAGGAGTTTATCTTCATCAATCTTCTCAGTTTCGTGATTCACTAGACTTCTACTTTAAGAGTTCTTCTAATTTGGTTCATGGCGGTGTAGATTGCTTGACATGATCAGCAACAATGAGAGCTTTTATTTGTAAAATCATAAATCATGATTTTCTCTTTTCTTCACATCTTACAATTACTATCAATCGTATTTTATATTAGCTTCTACTGGATTGTAGTTTGAACAATCGTAAATTATGATTTCTTTTCCTTTTACAACTTTTCTCTCTGGACGATTCTTCATTTACGATTCTATTTACGATCGATCGCTTTTCTCTTTCGTATCACTTTTTACTTTGAATGACTTCTGAAGAATCGTAACTTACGATTCTTACTTTTTCTCTCTTCTTCGGCTACGTTTAATCATCTTTTACGATTTTCTAACTTTAAAGCATATAGCGAATCGTATTTCACGATCAATCATCTTCTTACTGCTTTTTGAGTTCATTTTGACTAATATTAATACTTTGGTACTCTTTTACTAATTTTTCTTAGCATCTGTACATCATTAACTTGTTAGTAGCAAACTGAGGTCTAGCAGCACTAAGTTAAGGGTTTTGAACCGTTGGGAGTGTAGCAAGAGCGCCGATCGTTCCAAAATACAATTGTTGAATGCACAAATTCCACATGTTAAAAAGGTGAGATCTCATGGTTAAATTGTGGTTTAAATTGTATGTTAATTTCCCTAAATGTTAGTTAATTAATGTGGGTTTGAAGAGAGAAAAGAAAAGAAAGAAAAAGAAAATCTGAATTCGAGAAGAATTGCATAAATCCCAACGGTCGCTCGCGCGACCCTGAAAGACGCTCATATGAGATAGGCTTCAGAATAGCCTAAAAATTTAGAGGTAACAGCTACTCGTGCGACTGAGAGTGGGCCAAGAGAGTCGCTCGCGATTTCTTGGTATCGGATCCGTTTCTCTGCAGGATGTGTTGGCCCAAAATGTTTTCAGAAAGTGACCCCTTAGGTTGCATGCCTTGATGTAGGATCAGTCCTGCACATAAATAAACAAAACAAATGCCCAGTTGTTAAATGAACAGGGTGTGTGAAATAAACAAAAGGGGTGTAAGTCCCCCAGTTAGGTCCCGAAATGGCTGAAGAGGGGGAGTTCGGAGTGTGGCGCATCTATTAGTTGCGCCAGGTTAAAATCTCAGCCAATTTGTGTTGGCGCAACTAATAGCTGCGCCAGGCAAGAAAGGGGGCCAAAATGCACTGGTGCAACTATTAGTTGCACCAGGCTTAACTTGGGGAGCAGTGGGTCCTTATATACCCGAGTTAGTCCAAAAGTTAGTTATTTTTTGTTTTAACTTGGTCTCTTTGACCGATTCTTTTTGCCCTTGCTTTTTCAAGGCGGGTTCATCATCATACATTGATTTTTATCTTCTCAAAAGATCCCTATACATTCATGGACCCGCTTTCCAGCCCTCCCTTATGCGGAGGGCCCGGAGCCAATTTGCCCCCGTTGTTGGGCTTGAGGCCCAAATTTTTAACGGCCTGGTTTGGGAGCTTGAATGAGAGTGAGCTCACTGATTTGGAGCGCCTTGGGCTATCTCCCCTTCCTTCCTTCCTACAGGTTCCCCTTCGGTGGGAACTTCTTCATGCCGCCGCTTCATTTTGGGATGTGAACTTCCACATAATTCATTTTGGGAAGCGGGAGCTAACCACAACCCTTGAGGAGCTATCTAATCTGTCTGGCCTAAAGCTTCACAGGGGCCTTGCAAGAGTCATGCCTTGGCCGGGCTATTCCAAATTCGTTCACCTTACTCTCGGTTTGAAGAAATCCGAGTATGAGAAAAGTCTAATTGGGGGGCCCACAAGGTGTTCGCTAAAATTCCTCAAAGAACTTTTCGGTGATGAAAGCCTCCGAAAATTGCCAGTTAGGAATGTTTTTAACGTGAAAGCTCTAGCACTCGATCTCATCTCTGAAATCCTTTTCTTCACCGAGGGAGAGAGCTTCTCATTGGCAGTTTGTGATATTTTGACGGAGCAGGAGGCGGGCCGGTCCATGATGCATTTAGTGCTTGCCGAGCAGTACCGATGCCTTGATTCCTTTGCTTTGGGTAAGGTGGAGGGCCTTCGGGGATGCCCCTTGTTGCTTCAGGTCTGGTTGGGTGAGCATTTTACTGTTTTGGGACCTATGCCCCGCTTTTATATTGCCCGAGGCGAGGTGGCCCAATGTTTTCTGGGTAGATGCCACTTGCTCCCCTAGGGCGATATGTCAGCTCTGAAACTTTGGTTGATCGATGTCGAGCTGTCATGGAGGTTTCCTTGGTTGGACCGGACCTTCCTGATAATTCGTATTAGAGATCAGGAGGGCATCACCCTCCTAGGATTGACGGGCAACACCTTTTACTTCCCATTCCGAGTGTTGCGTCAGTTCGGCTGCCCTTAGCAGGTGCCTTGTGAGGCCAGACCCCCTTTATGTGATTTGATCTTTTCTAGGGGTCCTCTGGGGACATAGATCAGATTGCTACTCTTTGGGAGACGCGTCAGTTGACGCTGATGTGTGATATTGAGCAGGGAGACTCGGTTAGGACTTCTCCTGAGTACGAGGCCTGGCTGTTGACTGAGCTGCTTGCTGCCGATGATCTAGATTTGTTAGAGATTATTGACACTGGAGGCCCCTGGTCAAAGAAAGAGACGGCACTCCGAGCCCGCATCGAGTTACTGGTGGATGAGAAGAGGATCCTGCAAGAACTTTTGCCATATGAAAAGGTTAGAGCAGAAACAGCAGAGAGTGAGGTCCTCCGTTTGAAGGGATCACTGAGAGTCACTTTTGGAGCTACTGATTCTTCTCGGAAGAGGTTCAAGAGCCTGCATGGTCGTTGGCTGACTGAACGGAATGTCCGGGAAGATGATCTTTATGTTGAGATTAGCGCTTTGAAGCGCGAGCTGGGTCGCTAACTCCTTCCTGCACACAGAACTTTTTGCACAAATCAGATATACAGAAAAGGGGCATAAAAAGCCCCTTTATAGATACACACACATTTTTTTGGTTTACATATGTTCTTTATGTTTTGGTTGTTTTGTTTATACTTGTAAAAAGGAAAACACGTTAGTCATCACACCGACTATTTTTTTTTTTTTTTTAGGACGTGGTGTAAGTGGTGCAAAAGGCAGTTTATTATGTACATCTATATAGATCTATTGGCCTTTTGGTTTAATTTTGTGCATTTTTTTTGGTGCCTTAATCACTGGGTGAAACTTTGGGAAACCCTGAGTCTGCCTTTGAGCATGCTCGATCGCTTCCTTTGAAGTCGGACCCGGGTGGGTTTCCGATTTTTGTCAAGGCCGAAACATTGATCCCTTTGGATTGAGTCAAACCTTTCTCCTTTCCTCGGGTCATACATTTGGCGGTGCGGTTTCACAAAGACAATTCTGGTCGGGACCCGATACGAACTAGCATGAGCGGCCCCTAAAAAGGGATTAGGGAGAGTAACCAAGAGGGCTCCTTAAACATTTAATCAATCATTCCAACCCTTTCTTTTTCAATTTTTTCACTCTTTTTTTTTTATTTATCTCCCTTTTTTTAACCGTGGCGTCCTTTCGGGTTTTCACCACGTCCATGGGTTTAGCTCTCTTACCCTAAGCGCCCTTTTGAGTTTTTTCCTGGTCCACACAAACTCACTGTTTTTATCCGTAGCGCCCTTTCGGGTATTCACCACATCCATCTTTCTTTGAGCTTTTATTTTTATTTTATTATTATTATTATTACTATTTTTTTATTCTTTTTATTCTTTCATTTCTTTATTTTTTTTCAATAGCCACAACATAGACGTCGATTCCATCATAGCCGGCTGGATGGGGTTCTGGTGTTGTCTCACAACTCGGCTTGTGTTGACTTAACAAATATTATGGCTGCTTGTAAACCTAAAAGAGGGCTTTCTTCAGGGTGTAGCTTGGCCATGGGTTAGGTTAGGATTTGAAGGTATGCTAGGCTAAAAGGGTTTCCTTGATACGGCTTCAGTTTTCTCAACATACTTTCTCCCCTGGGGGTTTTTACTGTACATGCCCCGTGATTCTTCTATACACACTTTTTTTGTTATTCTTTTTGCTCCATTTCAGGCAATCTTTTTTTGAGGTTTTACTTTTTTGATTTTTTTTGGATTTGATAGTAACTTTACACACATGCATCTTTTCTCTCTTTTTTTTTTGGTATATCTACACATATTGTTTTGGGGGAAGGGGTTTATTGAAAGAAAGGCCCAGGCTCAAATGGGGTAGCAAAGGATATCATCATTTTTAGGGATGCTTTTGGGCTACTGTGCTTGGAATGATGGCCTCTTTCGAGTGGTTCTTAAGCAGTCACGTATCTGTTTAACCAACACTTACCTTGTCGTGATGGACTAAGAGTAGAACCGTCGGACGTATCTAGCGTTGATGGGCTCAGGAAGATGATCTCCGTCCATGGTGGCGAGGCAGATGGCATATCCCGACAGCACTTCTCGGATGACGTAAGGTCCTTCCCAGTTTGGCTTGAACATTCCTCTTGGATCGGCATGGAGGGATGGGAAGATCTTCTTCAGCATAGTGTCTCCTACCTTTAGATCTCGACCGCGGACATGTTTATTATAAGCACGTGCGATTCGCCCCTGGTAAACTTGAGTTTGACACAAGGCTAGGAGTCTCTTCTCGTCCAATAAGTTTAATTATTTAAAGCGGGATCTCTCTCTTTCTGCTTCGGGTAAGCCTGATTCTATTTGGATTCAGAGTGAGGGTACTTCAACCTCTGAGGAGGACGACCTCGGTTCCATACACAAGGGAGAATGGTGTTGCCCCTATAGCGGTACAGATCGACGTTCGGTAGGCCCACAAAGCAAATGGCAGCATTCTCCTCCAATCTCGATAAGTGACGACCATTTTCTCAAGGATGCGGATGACTGTCTTGTTCGCGACTTCCACGGCTCCATTAATTTGAGGCCGATAAGGGGATGAGCGATGGTGCTTGATCTTGTATTGCTCGCAAAAGTCTCGGATGCCCTTATTCACAAAGTTTGTGTCGTTGTCCGTGATGATATCTTTGGGTACTCCAAATCGGCACACAATATTGTTCTTGAGAAACTTCTCAACGTGGCTGGCCATGGTGTTGGCATATGATGCCGCTTCTACCCACTTGGTGAACGAGGATGAACCGATGTCCGTTTGATGCTTTCGGATTAATCATTCCGACAATGTCAAGGCCCTAGGTATTAAATGGCCAAGGAGTGGTCATGCAGTGAAGATCAATGGTAGGAGCGTTTATCAGGCTTGAGTGTTCTTGACAATTGTAGCATTTTTGAACATGTTTGCAGCAATCTGATTCCATGGTGGTCTAAAAGTATCTCTGCCGTAGGATTTTCTTAGCGAGCATGTGACCGCTGACGTGGGCTCCGCATACTCCCTCATGGAATTCTTTCATAATATTGACCACTTCACTTTTAGTGAGGCACCTAAGTAAGATGTTTTTGTATGATCGCTTGTAGAGGCATTCCCCGCAAATGACGTAACCTGCCACTAATGTTGAATGGTTTGTCGGTCTGTCTTGGATGTTCCCTCTGGGAAAGTTTGGGTCTCGAGGAAATTCTTGATATCTGAGAACCAAGGTGGCTCATCACCAGGTTTTGTCGGTTCCTCAATCTGGAGGTAGAAGGCCGGCTCATTCCTCTGCTTGATCATGATCGGCTTCATCTCCACACCATAGGGGATTTCAATCATTGATGCCAAAGTTGCTAATGCTTCGACAAAGCGATTCCTTATCCGGGGGACGTATGAGAAAGACACATCTTGGAAGCAAGCAATCAGATACTCGAGGTGTTCATGATAGGGGATCATTTTCTCGTCTTTCATCTTATAGTCACCATTCATCTGGCATATGATTAACTGTGAATCGCCAAATACTCGGAGGTGAGTTACATTCAGATCGAGAGCCACCTGCAAACCAGTGGCGCAAGCTTCGTACTCTGCCATATTGTTAGTGTAAGGGAAGTTGAGCTTGATAGAGACCGACACATGGGATCTTTTCAGTGAAATCAAGATGGCGCCAACTCCTTGGCCCTCGACATTTGCTACCCCGTCAAAGTGCATTACCCATGATTATTCTCCGCTATATCGCCTTCTTACATCATGAACAAGATGTCCTCATCGGGAACTTCGGTTCTCAAAGGCTCATAATCGTAAAGGATTGTCGGAAGATGATCGAAGCACCGCCTTGATCGACTTGAGTACGACTTGATGTCAAATTCAGATAATAAAAGTTATCATCGTGAGGTTCGTCCAATGAGAGCTGGCTTTTCAAATAGGTATTTCAATGGGTCCATTCAGGCCAAGAGCAGAACCGCCTGAGATAGCAAGTAGTGGCGGAGCCTTTGAGTAGCCCATACAAGAGCTAGGCATGCTTTCTCCAGATGAGAGTAGCGCGCTTCTTAATCAATATATTTCTTGCTCAGATAGTAAATGGTCTACTCTCTTCTTCCCGTTTCATTGTGCTGCCCCAAGACACTTCCCATCAAAACATCCGTCATGCAGAGATACATCAAGAGTGGTCTCCCTGGCTCAGGTGGTACCAAAATTGGTGGATTAAGGAGGTAGCTTTTGATTTTTTCGAGCGCTGCCTAACAATCTTTATTCCATTCAACAGGCGAATTCTTCCTTAGTAACTTGAAGATCGGCGTGCAGATTAGAGTTAGCTGTGCAATGAACCGATTGATATACTGTATTCAACCCAGAAACCCTCTAACCTCTTTCTCAGTAGATGGCAGTGGCATTTCAGTGATGGCTTTGACTTTGATTAGGTCGACCTCGATCCCCCTCCTGCTAACGATGAACCCTAGAAGTTTCCCTGACATAGCACCAAATGCGCATTTCTGTGGATTCAATCTTAGTTGATACTTCCTCAATCTTTCAAACAGCTTCTGAAGGTTTACCAGATGGTCACTTCACTCTGGTGATTTGGCTATCATGTCGTCGACATACACTTCAATCTCTCGGTGCATCATGTCATGAAATAGTTCAATGATAGCTCTCTAGTACGTTGCACCGACATTCTTCAGCACGAATGGCATGACTCGATAGCAAAAGGTTCCCCAAGGGGTAATGAACATTATCATCTCGCGATCATCCTCTGCCATTTTGATCTGATTGTATCCCAAAAATCCATCCATAAAAGAAAGCATCCCGTGCTTAGCTGTGTTATCGACCAAGATGTCGATGTGTGGTAATGGGAAATCATCCTTTGGGCTCGCTTTGTTCAAATTGCATAAATCAATACACATTCGGACCTTTATGTCCTTCTTCGGCACAGGTATGATATTAGCTAGCCATTACGGGTATTTGGATACCATGAGAAACCTCGCGTCATACTGCTTGATGACCTCGTCTTTAACTTTCAACATCCACTCAGGTCAGAGACGTCTCAGCTTCTTCTTGACTGGCTTCATATCAGGGTAGAGGGGCTACTCATGCTCAACCAAATCAGTATCCAGACCAGGCATGTCCTCGTACGATCAGGCAAAAACATCTTAGTATGACCGAAGGAAGTCGATCATGCTTTTTCTTTCCTCAGGAGATAGTGACGTTCTGATTTTGGTTATCCTGGGAATCTCCTCAGTTCCTAGATTGACGCCTTCGATCTCTTCGACAATGGGGGTAGGGCCATACTCAAAGTCAGCAAATCGGTCAAGGAGCTCATTGGGGAGCTCCTCGAAGGGGACATCCTCGTCCAGACTCATGATCCCTACCTCTTCTTGTATTTCTATAGGGAAGGGGTCGATTTCACGTGGGACGGGCATTTTGATTAAGGCATCCTTTTGTGGGACATTTTCTAGAATTTTAAATGACAATATTTTTGGACTTTAGATTTTTTCAATGTTTTTGGGATTTTGTGTTTTTTTCATGTTTTTGAGATTTTGTATTTTTTCTATGTTTTTGAGATTTTTGATTTCTTCGGAGATGGACCCTTGGCAAGGCGGGTTGCTATGTACACAAGGTATTGTTTGCCAAGGCCTTCTCTCACTTTTTATAGGTTGTTTTTTTTTGGGAAACGGGTGCCAAATGTTAGGCCACTATCCGCTTTCAGGGTTTGGAGCAAAGATGCCCAGCTGCGTACCTGAGGGGCCGCTTCTTTACCTATTGGGATGGAGGGTGCTGACTGATATGGATCATTGGAGTCAGCCTCCATCATATTGATCCCCATTTTGTCTAAGATCATGTCCTTAAATGATAACTCATTTTGTGGTGATTCACCATGGGGGGGATTGTTCAGGTACCGACCGTCATTCCTCGAAAAGGGACAACGCGGCCAAATCTATCTCCAAGCTGGGAAGGGAGATCTGGGGATTGGTGG
Organism: Chloranthus sessilifolius; assembly: GCA_021018995.1. Taxonomy (NCBI): domain Eukaryota; kingdom Viridiplantae; phylum Streptophyta; class Magnoliopsida; order Chloranthales; family Chloranthaceae; genus Chloranthus; species Chloranthus sessilifolius. The sequence goes on along the minus strand of CM037584.1, from coordinate 145,038,922 downwards.
GATGGATTGGGGCTGTGGGTTTGTGTGGGGTTAAATGGGTTACCCCATTTTGATCGATCTTTATGACCCCTACACTGACAAAGGAATCCCTGATGTGAGGCCTAGGGCGAGGTTTCTCTTCTATGTTGATTCCTCGAGCTCTTGCAGCCACGACGACCCTAGCTTTCTCTTTGGCCTCTCGGACCTCGTCTTCTGTGTGCTTGTATCCTAACCCGAATCGGACCTTCTGCCCCTTGGCGACAACTGGCTCTTTTCTTCCTTGTAATCTGGGTCCCAGACCCCTTCCTTTCTGATAACCCCACTTTTGGAGCATTGCCACTGCCGCTACCATACCGCCTCTTATTTTAGGCATGATGCCCTCAATGGGTTCTGGGAGTATCTCTGATACCTCATATTCAAAACTGTGAAGGTTGACATCCTCAACGGTGTGCGGTATATCTAACATATTGGGTCTTTTGATGCTATTGGCGACCTTTTCTTTCTCACTGTGTCCCTCCCTGATGATTGTAACGATCTTATGCCCAGACACAAACTTGAGTTTCTGGTGCAAGGTAGAAGGTATAGTTCCGGCCTCGTGCAGCCATGGGCACCCCAATAATAGATTAAATGAGGATTTGATATCCATGACTTGAAACAAGATGGAAAAGGTCATTGGCCCTATCATCAGCTCAAGATCAACTTCTCCCATTATTTCTCTCCTGGTATTGTCAAACCCTCTAACACTGGTTCTGGTGGGCCTTAACATGCACGGATCAACCCCGATCTTGGTGATAGTTCTTAACTAGCATATATTCAATGCCGACCCATTATCAATTAGTACCAAGGAGATTACCATGTTTCCAGACTCGACTGTTATATTTAAAGGAAGGAGCAACAGTGTCGGTCCCAGTCAAACAGTCGATGTGTCGATCGAGTCGACTCCACTACTAAATCTTTGCGATGAGCTCGCTGTTCATATGAACTTAAGTGTCTTAAAGCTTCAAATTCTCTGTTGGAAAAGGTCAATCGTTGGTTGAAACCAACCTGTTAAGAATAATATTGCATATCAATCAAACTATGTGCAACCATGCATTTAGAAGGGTCCACTTTCCTTTTATTTTCTGCAGGCTTAAAACCTGTATGGGCAGCAGTATCCCTATAAAGTGTACGCCATGCGTCTGGGTATCTGTATGATGGTCGTTTGTCCCCGTAAAGTGCACCCGGACGGGTCCAGGTCGGGGCTTTCATCACCTTTGTTGTTGCTTATTGCCCCCGATGGGTGCATGATTATGCATAGTTAATTAATGATTATGATCATTGTCAACAGAGACCATGATTGGATGCCCCCTTTTGGGAGGTGCCTAATGTTTGGCTGAATCTATTCAAGGAAGTCGAAACTGGATACTCTAGGTCATGCTGAGTTGAGGCATGCATTCAGAAAAATGGCACGTACTCCCAAAGAGCGTTGTGACATCTATTCACTTCGCTCAGGCGGTCATGCTAAAGAAACTTTGGGATCGATGGGTTCACCCAAAGATCTCGAACCCTACTTTCAGTAGGGGCACCCGCGAATAATCCAATGAGGTCATCAAATGCCTTGTACAGATTGGACGCAAACTGTGGAGCCTTGCGTATGTTTACTTCGCGCCTATCCTTGAATGTGGGTCGATCACCCCTCTTACTTACGAAGCTGTTGCATTCAGAATGAATTTCGAACATCAATCACCTTCACATCATCTCAAGAAGCGGATGTTTTCCCCAACTAACGGGCTTTCGCAACTCGAGTGGCGAACGTTTTTCCCAGCTATTGGGCTTTCGCAACTCATTCCACCTCAGTTATGCCCAGTAATGTCGCTAAGTACTTGGGAACCGATTACCTCAAGAAATGAATGATTAGCCTGGCACCCCAGGGCTTTCATTTTCTCACCGTGTTACTCACCTGATGTTTGAAGGTCGTTCTGCATGTAGCAGACCCGTCAGTAATGCCTTGGGCCTCTTCGGATATCTCTTTTCTTTGGCATACGATCGTTAGTGATCGAATACCAAAGAGGGGCATCTGTTGACAACCAAATTTGGCCCAAGGCCCGCTCGAAACACATTTAGAGTAGGGCACACTCCTGAGGTCTAGCAGCACTAAGTTAAGGGTTTTGAACCGTTGGGAGTGTAGCAAGAGCGCCGATCGTTCCAAAATTCAATTGTTGAATGCACAAATTCCACATGTTAAAAAGGTGAGATCTCATGGTTAAATTGTGGTTTAAATTGTATGTTAATTTCCCTAAATGTTAGTTAATTAATGTGGGTTTGAAGAGAGAAAAGAAAAGAAAGAAAAAGAAAATTTGAATTCGAGAAGAATTGCATAAATCCCAACGGTCGCTCGCGCGACCCTGAAAGACGCTCATATGAGATAGGCTTCAGAATAGCCTAAAAATTTAGAGGTAACAGCTACTCGTGCGACTGAGAGTGTGCCAAGAGAGTCGCTCGCGTGACTTTGGAAGTCACTCGCATGACTTTGGAAGTCACTCGCGCGACTGTGATAGAAGGACTGACATTGTCTTGGTATTTTAGCTGTAACTTTCAGCTCCAAATTTGGATTGGTACGATGGTTATCCATACGCATTACATAACATACATAAGTGAACATAGTGATTGTGGTGAACACAGAGAATGCAATGAGCATAGAGAATGTTGTGAGCATATTGAATGTAGTGAACACATTGCATGTAGTGAATGCAATGAGCATAAAGAATGTTGTAAGCATAGTGAATGTAGTGAACACAGTGAATGCACAGTGAACAATGGACATTGAATCATTGAACACTGAATGTTGGAATCTGAACCCTGAACATTAAATTATTGAATAGTGTATAGTGAATACGAAAATACGAGCTTTTATTTCTGTTATCGAATTTCTGATTAATTATCACTTTGAATTATGTCTTTAAATTCATGTTTTGGTTCTATTTTGAACTCTGTCATCGATTCTATGCATTGACATGATAAGATGTAATTGTTGTTGATATTTCTGCTATTGAGCTTAGACTGTTAGCTCACCCCGACTATACGTCACAGGTATAGCTTGAGAAAAGGGCCCTGGACTTGAGGAGAATCCGGATATACGTATCGGAGAAAGAAGCACATCATTTTCTATTGATTTTTTAGATTTTGGTATAGTATTGGACCTGAGAGTTTGAACTTGGTACGTCTAGTTTTTGTTTATATAGATTTGTACGCCACTGTTTAAGTGACGGTTGGCCATCACCGGTGATTTTATTTCAGTTATTTTATTTTAGATGTTTTGTATAGAATGGAATCATTTCTTTTTGCCATGTATTATAACAACATTGATTTCTGTATGTGTGTGGATGTACCAAGTATTCTGTATTCGGATCTGTAGACACCCAAATTTGGCCCAAGGACCGATCGAAATACATTTAGAGAAGGGCGCACTCCTGAGCTTTTGGATAGCATGAATGGAACCTTTAGGAACTACCCCAACCCTTATGAATTGCCTTAGACCCCCTTAGGAACCTACCCCGAACCTTGAAAAACCAATCCCAATCCTTAGAACCCATTCCAAACCCTAAAAACTAACCTTACCAGGCTATGGATGAACAGTGGTGTACCAGAACTGGCTACGGCCCTCTACTGTGATTGAGTCTCATACCATTGAAGAGTAAAGGTCGTCAGCTTTCCAATGGTCTAATAATTTCCCCAATCAGAGGTATACGTAAAAAGATATGGCAAACCGAATTCGGAGGGCAGACTTCCAAGCATTGTTCTGCACTATTTTACTGTGCATTTGCCTGGCACAACTAATAGATGCGCCAGGCATAAGAACAATAACTGTTAGATTTTATCCTGAAAATCGTGATTAGGGTTTGACTTGTTGACCACCTTGACCTTTGGAGTGTGTTTTGCTAGTTCCGTTGCACCCTTTTGAAGCATATTTGCACCCCTTCAAGTGGCTTAAGGCCTCATCTCATCATCCGCCATTGGAGGACCTTCTCACACATTTCAAGGCTCCAAAATTCCTAGGAAACTTTAAATTAGAGATTACCTAATTGCTAACCCTAATTAGCATCTAAGTAGCCTCCTAACCTATCCTTTTCCTATAAATAGAGCCCCCCTCCCCTTGATTTAAGGGTTGAGAATTTCTATCTAAGAGAGAAAGAGCTTAAAGTGAGAAGATCTTTCTCCCTTTAGTGCACCCCTCCCATACAAAAACCAGAATTCTAAAACCTCTTCCCACCCTTAGCATTTCATAAAAAACCATTAGGTTAGGTGTGTGTGACCCCCTTGCCTTCCTCCCCTACCTATTAGCTTCAAGCCTTAAGAGCTAGAACCCCATTTTCCCCCACACAAAGCCTTCAAGAGCTCATCAAAGCAAGCCACTCAAGGCTCTCCTATGGTGCTACAAGGGCCCGAGGGCTCTGGCTCTCCCCTTTCTTCTCCTATCTCCTTTTTCACTCCCTACCCTCTCATTTTGTGCCGTTACCCGCCAAATTTTCGGTAGGAACGGAGGGGCACCAATAGGATTGGAGGCTCAATTCGGCAAGAGGAAGCTATTTTCTTTTCTTTTACTTCATTTTATTTTTGGCCTTTAGTAGAGACCGCGTTAAGCGGGTTGATCGGGTGCCTAACACCTCCCCGATCAATAACCGAAGCCCCTACCAAAGAGCCTTTGGTGTGGACCGGATTCAGAGTCATATTTTTAGCACTTCACTGCTCATAAAAATGAACTAGGTATCCCGGGACACCGAAAGCTCCGGGTGGTGACTCTATATTTTTCGTTAGAGAGTGCATCGTCACGACGGGATCGTCTCGATTCCCACAGTTGCACAGATGGCGACTCTACTGGGGAGTAGCTAGTAGAGCTTCCCCTTGAACTAGGCCTTTTTTATATTTTTCTAACATTTTATTACAGTTTATTTATTTTTATTTTTGCTATTTTTTTCAGTCACCCCTTCGATTAAGTCACTTTACTTACCCCTACTTTTACGTCATTTACGAGCCTTAGCTGATTGGTGCCTACTTATATAGTCTTTAAATTTCTTTACTTTTCCGTCATTTTAAGTGTCTTAGGCGATCGGCTGGCCTACCTGAGCATTATCTTTTAATTCATTTAATTTTCTGTCATTTAAAGTGCCTTAGCCGATTGGCAGGCCTACTTGTGCAAACATATTCTGACAGTGGACGTCGGCCCGTAGTGGTGGCACGGGATCATCACCCCCATTCTTTGAACTTAAGAAAACTTCCATAAAAAAGGCTTTGAAAAAAATTAAAATTGAACCAAGTTAGGGAGCTTAATTAATTTGCTTTTATGGGGTAGATTTTAAAGGGTTTGGGATTAGGCAAACACACAACCACTCGGGTCTTAGTATGGCAGCAGCCCCTAGTAGTGATGATCCAGAAAAGTCCCAGCCTACCTAGTATCTGAGAAGGCGCTCACGCCAGAGGTATATCGGGTGGGTTCCCATTCCAAAACTTAAAACCCTTGGAGAGTGCGCTAGCGAGTTATACCGGACTCAAACCCTTTAGGTGCGGTGAGGAGAGAATCGATCTCCAAAAAAAAATAGCTCAGTTCTCGGAAGCCTAGCTTCCAAAAACACTAAAAAAAAAAGACTCATTTTGGGTGTTGGTGGTTGCTGTCATCAGTTCTGGAGCATCAGTTTTTGCCTGGAGCAAGTATTAGTTGCACCAATGCAAAAAATTGGAATTTATAACTGGCGCAACTAATAGTTGCGCCAGCTTTAAAATCCACGTTTTTACCTTGGCGAGTTGTGCCAGTGTAAAAATAGTGCCTTGCAACCTGGGCGCATGTATTAATTGCGCCAGGTCTGTTTAATAGCACCCCAGCCCGAATCTGTGGCCTTCTTCACCTCCCGAGTCTCCCGATCAGTGTGCTTAGTGCCTTGTTTAGGCCCCACCATCTCCAACACCCAATACGCCCCCACTGACCAAAAGAGGGCAACTTCTTTTTGGCTCATTCCGGGGAAACAGGTTATTTCCCTCAATTTTCGTGCCCTCAATAGATCGAAGGTTCTCCTTCGATTCTTTTGAAGTGCATCGGAATCGTCGCCGCGGGTCTTGAATTATGGTATAAGAGCCACCCGAAAAGGGAATTCTAAGGCTTCGAAACCTTTATTTTTTAATACTTTTTCAAAAAAAATTCAAATAAATATATATAATCAAAACCCAAAAAATATATATATAGTTTGTGGTGTCGGCACAACGACATCATCTTGCCCTCCACCATCCCGTAGGGGAAGGAGGATTTTTGGGCCTTATGCAAGGCACCCTTACCCAGCCCGTTCCCGTAGAATGTCGTGGGTAGTGGACCCGGCTTACGCTGATCCCGACTCATCCCCGCCACATTCTCCAACCCACTCCCATTTGGGAGAAATTTTTTCCTCCATTCCCCTCACCCAACCCCCCTTTACAGTTACCGGCCCATTTGGCGCCCCCATAATCCCAACCATTACCCCCTAAAATATCCAAAGTCCTACCCCCCATTCTCCATCTTCTGCCCAAACCATGCCCATGCCAAACCCAAACTCATTTTCCCCATCCACATCCATGCCCCAATTCCCATCATCCCCCTATATTCCGATCCATCCACATTCACATACACCACTTCCGCCCTATCTGCCCCCCCGTAAAATCCCCCATCCATCCGGGTCAGGCCCATTTTTATCGGGGCCATGCCCAACTTTCCTCATCCCTCCTCATCATGCCTCCCATCATCCCAAAACATACCCAATACATCCCCTCATCAACCACATACCCCCCCACCTACCATGGTCATGCCCAATTATACCGGGGCCATGCCCAATTTTTCCTCCACCTCCATCCCATCTATACCCCATCATCCCTTAAATCTCCCATCTCCATCCAACCCTCTCCCCACGACCATGATGGAGGAGATGTTCCAAGCCTATTCCATGTGGAATGCTTCTCAAAACACCCCCCCCACCTCCTTCACACCCCATGTCCCTAAACCCGTCTCACACCCTAGCCAATCTCCATGCCTCACTCCCCCATGACCCCCATCAACCCCCCATAATCTACACCACCCAAACCCCCATTACCCCCTTACCCCAAGGCCCATTGGCCCAAACCCCCTTTTCTCACATATCCCAAGGGCCCATGGCCCAATACCCCACCACCCAAACCTACTCAGGGCCCATGGCCCAGACCCATCAAGGCCCATTACACCAGACCCACCAAGGGCCCATGGCCCAGACCCATCAAGGCTAAACCCCTCAAGGGCCCTTGGCCCATACCTACCTAGGCCTACTGGCCCACACCCACCGAGGCCCCATGGCCCAAACCTATCAATGGCCTGTGGCCCAAAATGGCGAAGGGTTCATGCCCTAAACCCAGACCCCACACTCATACCTTCCACAATACCCCCAACATTTAACCCAACCTTCACAGCCTGGTCAAACCCATGCCATACCTCAAACCCAATTCTCCAATGGCCCCACACCCCAAGGCCATCTCCGAACCTTCCCCCATACCCAATGGCCCTATCAGGCCCCACCTCAAAACCAAATTCCCATCACCCAACAAATCTTTCCTCACCTCTAATGGGCTCACCCAACCCCCACTCATGTCATTCCCATCCAACCCATGCAACAACAATAGGAGAATCCCGCCCTCGTTGCACACTATTCCGACCAGTAGTATGAAAAGAACGAGATTAGGAATAGCGAGGCCTATGCTGGGGCTTTGACTAGCCTCAACCCTCCTCCCATAATTGCCCACCCCCTGGTGGCCCAGAGTGAAGTTCAACTGACGGTCGAGAAAGTGACCCCTGTATCAAAAGAATGATAACAACTGAAAGAATAGTTAGACAAAATACAAAAACAGCTGATGAAAATGGGAGGTGCTGAAATCCACGCCACGGACTTCACAGACTTATGTTTGTTCGCTAAGGTCCCCCTACCCCCCAAATTTAAAATGTCAACCTTCGACAAATATAATGGCACTGGCAATCCTATTCCACACCTGAAGTCCTACTATGGGGACATGTGCCAATATGGGGAGGATGAAAGACTGCTAATAAAAGTCTTTCAAAAGAGTTTGACAGGGCCGGCTTTAAGATAGTTCACATCTTTAAAACCATCTATGATGAAAACGTGGAGGGACTTGACGCATCTCTTTCAAGAATAGTATGTCTATAATATAGACATCGAGCCGCGTAAGTCCGACTTGGCCCGTGTAAAGCAGAACCAGAACGAGACCTTCAGCAACTACTTGGGGCGATGGAGAGCATTGGCAGCTCAGGTCAGGAACATAATACCTGATTATGAAAAGATAGAGATGATTTCAAAGAACACTCTGCCAGTGATTTCAGACTTTTTGGTATATCAGCAGCAGACCAACTTTGCTGATCTGGTGAAAAATGCTAACCAATGCGAGGACGCCATCAGGGAAGGGAGTCTGAATAAGAATATGCTGAGTGGACCCAGTGGGGTAAGAAGATTTTCATAGCAAAGGAATGAAAAGAAAATAGGGGGCGATGTCCAGAACATAATCAATACCCGGCCCCATAACAATACAATCCCGTTTCAATTTCAGGATGCCCCACTAGCACCCGTTAGGCCTGAGCAGACGCAAAGAATGGGGAATGGGGAATGGGGAAGGAATGCAAATGACCCCGGAACAGAGGAAAGCCCGCTACGACCGAGTCTTCACACCTCTGGGGCAATCATTGAGTGTACTTTTTCCCCTATTAGTAGAAAAGGGATTAGTGACTATTCGCCAACCACAACCTCCTCCTCACTCGATCGCAAGGAACTATGACCCAAATACCCACTATAATTTTCATCAGGGTCCGAGTTACCCTACTGATCGTTGGTTCTCATTGAAGCACGCCATCCAATATTTGATGATGCCGAGAAAATCATTCCCCCTGCACCCTCTCAGCATGCTAATATTTACCAAGTGCCACTACCCCCACGTCCCACCGGAGGAGCAGGTCTCATACCCACCGTTGGAATGATAGAAGATGAGGAGGAGTTAGAATTTGACCCATTCAATTATATCAATGATCGGGAGAGTTATGTAGCACCTTTGTTAAAAAACATAGAAGAGGGGAACGTAGGGGTAATTGAACCCCTAAATTTGTCAGAATATTTCCCCAACCCAACCCCGCAATTTAAACCCTTGGATCTCTGGGCATACTTTTCATCCACCACACTCGTCAATTATGTAAATATCAATGCATACCAACCATACACCACAACTCCCATCAATTACCCTATAAGCACCCAGGCCCCCAATCCTGCACCCACACCCGCCAGTTATTAATGGCCTGCGCTCGCCCCATTTCAACTACCACCATACACCACAACCCCCACCGATTACCCTTTAAGCCACTAGGCCCCCAATCCCATACCCGCACCTGGCAATTACCAATGGCCTACGTCCATCCCATCACCCCAAGTTTCTCCTGCAAAATCCACCCCCCCCCTTCAATCACCCAACGGCCCATCAGACCCCCCATCTACTGCCAGCACCCACCAGCTATCAATGGCCAACTTTTACCTCCTTCCCTCAAATACCACCACCCTCAAGCTTCACCACCCCCATTTGGCCCAATCTTTCCACCCAACCCGCTACCACCGAGGTGAATCAAGTATTGCCCACACCTCCTGAGCCGACAATACAAGTACCTCAAGAACCGGCAGCCATACCTTTCTAGCTCTCGATACCAACCTATGATCCTCATCAGGTCCCGTTAAGCTATGAACAAACAGATGTCAACACTGGCAGCAACAGCAGAGATGGGGCAGTGGACTTTGTCACCAGGTCAGGAAGGATATCGAAGCAGCCAGAGGCGCCGGCAACACCACAGGCCCAACTAGAGGGGAAGAAAGATAGTGCTATGAACCCCTTCGAAAAAATGAGTCGAGAACATATACTAGAGACGCAGCTAAGAAGAATGTCCGCCCATATTACTGTATGGGATCTGTTAATGACGTCCCCACTCCATTTTCAAGCATTAATGGGGGCGTTAAAAAATGCACATGTATCACTCCAAGTTAGCCTAGATGGAGTCAGGCAGATAATTGGGCAAGTGATGGCTCCGAATGCCATTTCATTTTATGATGCTGACTTGCCGGAAGAAGGGGTAGCCACTCGAAGTCTTTAAATATAACAGTTGAGTCTAGAAACATGGTAATCTCCTTGGTACTAATTGATAATGGGTAGGCATTGAATATATGCTAGTTAAGAACTATCACCAAGATCGGGGTTGATCCGTGCATGTTAAGGCCTACCAGAACCAGTGTTAGAGGGTTTGACAATACCAGGAGAGAAATAATGGGAGAAGTTGATCTTGAGCTGATGATAGGGCCAATGACCTTTTCCATCTTGTTTCAAGTCATGGATATCAAATCCTCATTTAATCTATTATTGGGGCGCCCATGGCTGCACGAGGCCAGAACTATACCTTCTACCTTGCACCAGAAACTCAAGTTTGTGTCTGGGCATAAGATCGTTACAATCATCAGGGAGGGACACAGTGAGAAAGAAAAGGTCGCCAATAGCATCGAAAGACCCAATATGTTAGATATGCCGCACACCGCTGAGGATGTCGACCTTCACAGTTTTGAATATGAGGTATCAGAGATACTCCCAGAACCCATTGAGGGCATCATGCATAAAATAATAGGCGGTATGGTAGCGGCAGTGGCAATGCTCCAAAAGTGGGGTTATCAGAAAGGAAGGGGTCTGGGACCCAGATTACAAGGAAGAAAAGAGCCAGTTGTCGCCAAGGGGCAGAAGGTCCGATTCGGGTTAGGATACAAGCACACAGAAGACGAGGTCCGAGAGGCCAAAGAGAAAGCTAGGGTCGTCGTGGCTGCAAGAGCTCGAGGAATCAACATAGAAGAGAAACCTCGCCCTAGGCCTCACATCAGGGATTCCTTTGTCAGCGTAGGGGTCATAAAGATCGATCAAAATGGGGTAACCCATTTAACCCCACACAAACCCACAGCCCCAATCCATCCCACCAATCCCCAGATCTCCCTTCCCAGCTTGGAGATAGATTTGGCCGCGTTGTCCATTTTCGAGGAATGACGGTCGGTATCTGAACAAACCCCCCCATGGTGAATCACCACAAAATGAGTTATCATTTAAGGACATGATCTTAGACAAAATGGGGATCAATATGATGGAGGATGACTCCAATGAGCCATATCAGTCAGCACCCTCCATCCCAACAGGTAAAGAAGCGGCCTCTCAGGTACGCAGCTGGGCATCTTTGCTCCAAACCCTGGAAGCGGAGAGTGGCCTAACATTTGGCACCCGTTTCCCAAAAAAAAACAACCTATAAAAAGTGAGAGAAGCCCTTGGCAAACAATACCTTGTGTACATAGCAACCCGCCTTGCCAAGGGTCCATCTCCGAAGAAATCAAAAATCTCAAAAACATAGAAAAAATACAAAATCTCAAAAACATGAAAAAAACACAAAATCCCAAAAACATTGAAAAAATCTAAAGTCCAAAAATATTGTCATTTAAAATTCTAGAAAATGTCCCACAAAAGGATGCCTTAATCAAAATGCCCGTCCCACGTGAAATCAACCCCTTCCCTGTAGAAAAACAAGAAGAGGTAGGGATCATGAGTCTGGACGAGGATGTCCCCTTCGAGGAGCTCCCCAATGAGCTCCTTGACCGATTTGCTGACTTTGAGTATGGCCCTACCCCCATTGTCGAAGAGACCGAAGACGTCAATCTAGGAACTGAGGAGATTCCCAGGATAACCAAAATCAGAACGTCACTGTCTCCTGAGGAAAGAAAAAGCATGATCGTCTTCCTTCGGTCATACTAAGACATTTTTGCCTGATCGTACGAGGACATGCCTGGTCTGGATACTGATTTGGTTGAGCATGAGTTTCCCCTCTACCCTGATATGAAGCCAGTCAAGAAGAAGCTGAGACGTCTCTGACCTGAGTGGATGTTGAAAGTTAAAGACGAGGTCATCAAGCAGTATGACGCGAGGTTTCTCATGGTATCCAAATACCCGTAATGGCTAGCTAATATCATACCTGTGTCGAAGAAGGACAGAAAGGTCCGAATGTGTATTGATTTATGCAATTTGAACAAAGCGAGCCCAAAGGATGATTTCCCATTACCACACATCGACATCTTGGTCGATAACACAGCTAAGCACGGGATGCTTTCTTTTATGGATGGATTTTTGGGATACAATCAGATCAAAATGGCAGAGGTTGATCGCGAGAAGACAATGTTCATTACCCCTTGGGGAACCTTTTGCTATCGAGTCATGCCATTCGTGCTGAAGAATGTCGGTGCAACGTACTAGAGAGCTATCACTGCACTATTTCATGACATGATGCACCGAGAGATTGAAGTGTATGTCGACGACATGATAGCCAAATCACCAGAGTGAAGCGACCATCTGGTAAACCTTCAGAAGCTGTTTGAAAGATTGAGGACGTATCAACTAAGATTAAATCCACAGAAATGCGCATTTGGTGCTATGTCAGGGAAACTTCTAGGGTTCATCGTCAGCAGGAGGGGGATCGAGGACGACCTAATCAAAGTCAAAGCCATCACTGAAATGCCACTGCCATCTACCGAGAAAGAGGTTAGAGGGTTTCTTGGTTGAATACAGTATATCAATCAGTTCATTGCATAGCTAACTCTAATCTGCACGCCGATCTTCAAGTTACTAAGGAAGAATTCGCCTGTTGAATGGAATAAAGAGTGTTAGGCAGCGCTCGAAAAAATCAAAAGCTACCTCCTTAATCCACCAATTTTGGTACCACCTGAGCCAGGGAGACCACTCTTGATGTATCTCTCCATGACGGATGTTTTGATGGGAAGTGTCTTGGGGCAGCACAATGAAACGGGAAGAAGAGAGTAGACCATTTACTATCTGAGCAAGAAATATATTGATTAAGAAGCGCGCTACTCTCATCTGGAGAAAGCATGCCTAGCTCTTGTATGGGCTACTCAAAGGCTCTGCCACTACTTGCTATCTCAGGCGATTCTGCTCTTGGCGTGAATGGACCCATTGAAATACCTATTTGAAAAGCCAGCTCTCATTGGACGAACCTCATGATGATAACTTTTATTATCTGAATTTGACATCAAGTGCGTCACTCAGAAGTCGATCAAGGGGCAGGTGCTTACTGATCATCTTACCGACAATCCTTTACCTGATTATGAGCCTTTGAGAACTGAGTTCCCTGACGAGGACATCCTGTTCATGACAGAAGACGATACAGAAGAAGCAGAATAATCATGGGTAATGCACTTTGACGGGGTAGCAAATGTCGAGGGCCAAGGAGTTGGCGCCATCCTGATTTCACTGAAAAGATCCCATGTGTCGGTCTCTATCAAGCTCAACTTCCCTTACACTAACAATATGGCTGAGTACGAAGCTTGCGCCACTGGTTTGCAGGTGGCTCTCGATCTGAATGTAACTCACCTCCGAGTATTTGGCGATTCACAGTTAATCATATGCCAGATGAATGGTGACTAGAAGATGAAAGACGAGAAAATGATCCCCTATCATGAACACCTCGAGTATCTGATTGCTTGCTTCCAAGATGTGTCTTTCTCAAACGTCCCCCGGATAAGGAATCGCTTTGCCGAAGCATTAGCAACTTTGGCATCAATGATTGAAATCCCCTATGGTGTGGAGATGAAGCCGATCATGATCAAGCAGAGGAATGAGCCGGCCTTCTACCTCCAGATTGAGGAACCGACAAAACCTGGTGATGAGCCACCTTGGTTCTCAGATATCAAGAATTTCCTCGAGACCCAAACTTTCCCAGAGGGAACATCCAAGACAGACCGACAAACCATTCAACATTAGTGGCAGGTTACTTTATTTGCGGGGAATGCCTCTACAAGCGATCATATAATAACATCTTACTTAGGTGCCTCACTAAAAGTGAAGTGGTCAATATTATGAAAGAATTCCATGAGGGAGTATGCGGAGCCCACGTCAGCGGTCACATGCTCGCTAAGAAAATCCTACGGCAGAGATACTTTTAGACCACCATGGAATCAGATTGCTGCAAACATGTTCAAAAATGCTACAATGGTCAAGAACACTCTAGCCTGATAAACGCTCCTACCATTGATCTTCACTGCATGACCACTCCTTGGCCATTTAATACCTGGGGCCTTGACATTGTCGGAATGATTAATCCGAAAGCATCAAACGGACATCGGTTCATCCTCGTTCACCAAGTGGGTAGAAGCGGCATCATATGCCAACACCATGGCCAGCCACGTTGAGAAGTTTCTCAAGAACAATATTGTGTGCCGATTTGGAGTACCCAAAGATATCATCACGGACAACGACATAAACTTTGTGAGTAAGGGCATCCGAGACTTTTGCGAGCAATACAAGATCAAGCACCATCGCTCATCCCCTTATCGGCCTCAAATTAATGGAGCCGTGGATGTCGCGAACAAGACAGTCATCCGCATCCTTGAGAAAATGGTCGTCACTTATCGAGATTGGAGGAGAATGCTGCCATTTGCTTTGTGGGCCTACCGAATGTCGATCTGTACCGCTATAGGGGCAACACCATTCTCCCTTGTGTATGGAACCGAGGTCGTCCTCCCTGTAGAGGTTGAAGTACCCTCACTCTGAATCCAAATAGAATCAGGCTTACCCGAAGCAGAAAGAGAGAGATCCCGCTTTAAACAATTAAACTTATTGGACGAGAAGAGACTCCTAGCCTTGTGTCACACTCAAGTTTACCAGGGGCGAATCGCACGTGCTTATAATAAACATGTCCGCGGTCGAGATCTAAAGGTAGGAGACACTATGCTGAAGAATATCTTCCCATCCCTCCATGCCGATCCAAGAGGAATGTTCAACCCAAACTGGGAAGGACCTTACGTCATCCGAGAAGTGCTGTCGGGATATGCCATCTGCCTCGCCACCATGGACGGAGATCATCTTCCTAAGCCCATCAATGCTAGATACGTCCGACGGTTCTACTCTTAGTCCATCACGACAAGGTAAGTGTTGGTGAAACAGATATGTGACTGCTTAAGAACCACCCGAAAGAGGCCATCATTCCAAGCACAGTAGCCCAAAAGCATCCCTAAAAATGATGATATCCTTTGCTACCCCATTTGAGCCTGGGCCTTTCTTTCAATAAACCCCTTCCCCCAAAACAATATATGTAGATATACCAAAAAAAAAAGAGAGAAAAGATGCATGTGTATAAAGTTACTATCAAATCTAAAAAAATCAAAAAAGCAAAACCTCAAAAAGAGATTGCCTGAAATGGAGCAAAAAGAATAACAAAAAAAGTGTGTATAGAAGAATCACGGGGCATGTACAGTAAAAACCCCCAGGGGAGAAAGTATGTTGAGAAAACTGAAGCCGTATCAAGGAAACCCTTTTAGCCTAGCATACCTTCAAATCCTAACCTAACCCATGGCCAAGCTACACCCTGAAGAAAGCCCTCTTTTAGGTTTACAAGCAGCCATAATATTTGTTAAGTCAACACAAGCCGAGTTGTGAGACGACACCAGAACCCCATTTAGCCGGCTATGATGGAATCGACGTCTATGTTGTGGCTATTGAAAAAAAATAAAGAAATGAAAGAATAAAAAGAATAAAAAAATAGTAATAATAATAATAATAATAAAATAAAAATACAAGCTCAAAGCAAGATGGATGTGGTGAATACCCGAAAGGGCGCTATGGGTAAAAACAGTGAGTTTGTGTGGACCAGGAAAAAACTCAAAAGGGCGCTTAGGGTAAGAGAGCTAAACCCATGGACGTGGTGAAAACCCGAAAGGGCGCCATGGTTAAAAAAAGGGAGATAAATAGAAAAAAATGAGTGAAAAAATTGAAAAAGTAAGGGTTGGAATGATTGATTAAATGTTTAAGGAGCCCTCTTGGTTACTCTCCCTAATCCCTTTTTAGGGGCCGCTCATGCTAGTTCGAATCGGGTCCCGACCAGAATTGTCTTTGTGAAACCGCACCACCAAATGTATGACCCGAGGAAAGGAGAAAGGTTTGACTCAATCCAAAGGGATCAATGTTCCGGCCTTGACAAAAATCGGAAACCCACCCGGGTCTGACTTCAAAGGAAGCGATCGAGCATGCTCAAAGGTGGACTCAGGGTTTCCCAAAGTTTCACCCAGTGATTAAGGCACCAAAAAAAATGCACAAAATTAAACCAAAAGGCCAATAGATCTATATAGATGTACATAATAAACTGCCTTTTGCACCACTTACACCACGTCCCAAAAAAAAAAAAAAAAATAGTCGGTTTGATGACTAACGTGTTTTCCTTTTTACAAGTATAAACAAAAACAACCAAAACATAAAGAACATATGTAAACCAAAAAAATGTGTGTGTATCTATAAAGGGGCTTTTTATGCCCCATTTCTGTATATCTGATTTGTGCAAAAAGTTCTGTGTGCAGGAAGGAGTTAGCGACCCAGCTCGCGCTTCAAAGCGCTAATCTCAGCATAAAGATCATCTTCCCGGACATTCCGTTCAGTCAGCCAACGACCATGCAGGCTCTTGAACCTCTTCCGAGAAGAATCAGTAGCTCCAAAAGCGACTCTCAGTGATCCCTTCAAACGGAGGACCTCACTCTCTGCTGTTTCTGCTCTAACCTTTTCATATGGCAAAAGTTCTTACAGGATCCTCTTCTCATCCACCAGTAACTCGATGCGGGCTCGGAGTGCCGTCTCTTTCTTTGACCAGGGGCCTCCAGTGTCAATAATCTCTAACAAATCTGGACCATCGGCAGCAAGCAGCTCAGTCAACAGCCAGGCCTCGTACTCAGGAGAAGTCCTAACCGAGTCTCCGTGCTCAATATCACACATCAGCGTCAACTGACGCGTCTCCCAAAGAGTAGCAATCTGATCTATGTCCCCAGAAAAGATCAAATCACATAAAGGGGGTCTGGCCTCACAAGGCACCTGCTAAGGGTAGCCGAACTGCCGCAACACTCGGAATGGGAAGTAAAAGGTGTTGCCCGTCAATCCTAGGAGGGTGATGCCCTCGTGATCTCTACTACGAATTATCAGGAAGGTCCGGTCCAACCAAGGAAACCTCCATGACAGCTCGACATCGATCAACCAAAGTTTCAGAGCTGACATATCGCCCTAGGGGAGCAAGTGGCATCTACCCAGAAAACATTGGGCCACCTCGCCTCGGGCAATATAAAAGCGGGGCATAGGTCCCAAAACAGCAAAATGATCACCCAACCAGACCTGAAGCAACAAGGGGCATCCCCGAAGGCCCTCCACCTTACCCAAAGCAAAGGAATCAAGGCATCGGTACAGCTCGGCAAGCACTAAATGCATCATGGACTGGCCCGCCTCCTGCTCTGTCAAAATATCACAAACTGCCAATGAGAAGCTCTCTCCCTCGGTGAAGAAAAGGATTTCAGAGATGAGATCGAGTGCTAGAGCTTTCACGTTAAAAACATTCCTAACCGGCAATTTTCGGAGGCTTTCATCACCGAAAAGTTCTTTGAGGAATTTTAGCGAACACCTTGTGGGCCCCCCAGTTAGACTTCTCTCATACTCGGATTTCTTCAAACCGAGAGTAAGGTGAACGAATTTGGAATAACCTGGCCAAGGCATGACTCTTGCAAGGCCCCTGTGAAGCTTTAGGCCAGACAGATTAGATAGCTCCTCAAGGGTTGTGGTTAGCTCCCGCTTCCCAAAATGAATTATGTGGAAGTTCACATCCCAAAATGAAGCGGCGGCATGAAGAAGTTCCCACCAAAGGGGAACCTGTAGGAAGGAAGGAAGGGGAGATAGCCCAAGGCGCTCCAAATCAGTGAGCTCACTCTCATTCAAGCTCCCAAACCAGGCCGTTAAAAATTTGGGCCTCAAGCCCAACAACGGGGGCAAATTGGCTCCGAGCCCTTCGCATAAGGGAGGGCTGGAAAGCGGGTCCATGAATGTATAGGGATCTTTTGAGAAGATAAAAATCGATGTATAATGATGAACCCGCCTTGAAAAAGCAAGGGCAAAAAGAACCGGTCAAAGAGACCAAGTTAAAACAAAAATAACTAACTTTTGGACTAACTCGGGTATATAAGGACCCACTGCTCCCCAAGTTAAGCCTGGTGCAACTAATAGTTGCACCAGTACATTTTGGCCCCCTTTCTTGCCTGGCGCAGCTATTAGTTGCACCAACACAAATTGGCTGAGATTTTAACCTGGCGCAACTAATAGATGCGCCACACTCCGAACTCCCCCTCTTCAGCCATTTCGGGACCTAACTGGGGGACTTACACCCCTTTTGTTTATTTCACACACCCTGTTCATTTAACACTGGGCATTTGTTTTGTTTATTTATGTGCAAGACTGATCCAACATCAAGGCATGCAACCTAAGGGGTCACTTTCTGAAAACATTTTGGGCCAACACATCCTGCAGAGAAACGGATCCGATACCAAGAAATCGGGGCATAAAAGCAAAGAGGAACTATCTTCCAAATAATAATAATAATAATAATAATTTGTTTCCAAAAGTATCACATCGACCATCCCCCAAATTCTTTAAATCGATCCAAATCAAATTCCAAAAAGTACTGAGTTTTTCAAAAGGCTAAAGGCCTATCCCTGGTTTGCGCCCTTTGACTTCTTGCGACGGCGAGAAGAACACTGAAAAGTCTGCATGTCCCCCACCCTAGACCACGCCTGTGAGATCTTGCTGAGTAAGGAGTGCGATTCCTTAGCACGAGCACGCTGTGAAGCACAAACCAAAGTCAGGAGTCAGGATCAGTTAAAGGGCAAATGATGATAAAATGAATATAAGAGGAATAGAACATTCAAGGCACTCACCGTCTCTACCTCCCTAAGCTCCGCCAGGTGACGATGGTATGCCGCATTCTCCATGGCCGAGTTGAAGTCTTCTATTCAAAACAATGTAATATCAAAGGTTAGGACAATCCTAAAAGCGTGTGCAGAAAGAAACTGAAATAAAGAGAGATTGGGCCATTAGAGGGCTTACCCCTGGGACCACCTCAGGAGGGGGAAAGCGAGCCGCTTCGGTAGAGAGTCGTGCCTGTCGATCTACATCAGCGCAGAGGCTCGAAAGGAAGCTATCATCAAGGCACCAGAAGGTCCCATAGACTACGGAGGGATCACCAATAGGGATACCAACTTGAGAAGTCCCCGACAGATCATCACCCGACGAGCCCTCACCCGAGGGACCCGCCCCAGAGGGACCAGTACCAAAGGGATCCACCCCAGACATATCAGCCGCACTGGGTTTGCCTTCACCATCCGAATCATCCCTTGGGGAAAATTGTGAACAAAATAAATATCCACTTAGAGGGGGGCAAAAGCCAAATAAAAGTAGAAAAGGAACTAATCCAAGCTGAGACAAATTACCTGATCGAGCGAGCCGCCAAATGCCAGGAAATTGGTGTTGGGAACAAAGCGCGGCAAGATGAACCGATGGGGCAAGCACTCATACCAAAGGTGATAGCCCCCGGGCACGTGAAGGGCATGGATAGGGAGCCCATTATTGAAGAAGGCCACTGTGAGCTCCTCGAAACTGCCAACAGGATACCAGACATCCGTCGGAGGGTCCACGGGTATGGCATAAAAGCCCTAAAATTGGTGCACCACTTGCTCTCCCAAATAGTAAAATTTAGCCCATGCTCCATAGAAGAACACGATGCGGCAATTATTGAATAAGCGGGAGGCACCTCTGACTCAATCTCAGAAGGGGGATGCAAGGTACGGATTGGGGAGGATTTGCTCAAGTCAAAAAAGAAAGAAACCAAGCAAGCAACACCTCAGTCAAAGGAAATTTCCAAGCTAAAAATAAACAAAGGTTGAAAAAAAGAGAGGAGAGTTGTTACCTGCTCGGGGATCATCAAATCAAGTTGGGGCCTTAGACCCATTTCCAGGTGCTTTAGACCCACGTCATGACATCGGGCCTAATGCCAGTTGCTGAGCAGAGGATAGGTGAGCGCCTCCGAGTGAAGCAGCGGGCGCCCGGGGTGGAAGTGGTGGTATCCCCATACCTAAAAAAAGAGACAACACATAAGAGCCGGTCAATAGCACATAAAGGTCATGCAAAAAAAAAAAAATTGACAAGGGAAAAGGGATGCATAATTACCTCCAGGGGGGCCCAAAAACCCACAGCAGACTTCGAATCCCCGATTGTAACCCGAGACAAATTGTACATCAACCACGCATACCCTGCCCTTCCCCAGTCATGCCTGGGGACGTCACCCCAATTGTCCATCACGCTCAACAGGGCCAGGCTGACTCGGCCCCCGCTGGCATTTGTTAAAAGGGTCTTGCCTAGCGGGAGTAGGAGCGTGATGCAAGCTAAGACGATCGCCCGCTCTGGTGCGATGTAGAGCACCCTATCTGGCTTACCCAAGTCCACCAACTCATCAGCGAAAAAAAGGGAGGTCAGCCAAGACGTCTTGACCTCTGTGCCATGGGTCTGCCCGCAAAGAGGATAGACCCCAATCAGTAGTGTAATGTCCTCCCGGCTCGGTACCACGAGATCGGATATTGGTATCCCCCCTACCCTGATACCGGTAATCATAGCCCAATCGACGGGCGTCAACGTTATCTCGGCGTACGACATATGGAATGTCATGGTCTCAAGGTGAAACCTCTCAATCAGGGCCTTCAAATAGGCAGCGTCAACCCTCATGGCGGGACAAGACAGGAACTCCCCAAAGCCCACCTACTCCAACAAGACCTTCACTACGGGGGGGACGTAGAGGTAGAACTCATGAAAGTTTAGCCACCCCCCGTGGAACACAATATTGGGCAGGTCCTGCACCCAAAGAAAATGCACATTAGATCACAGAGGTAAAAAAAATTGCATAATGGAAATAAATTGAACCTTTTGTTTACCTTGCCCGCTATCCCAAAGTTTGAAATATGAGTGTGATGCTGGTGAAGGAGGCCGACCCGGGCGGCCTCGCCCTGCATCTCAAGCCATGGGCCCGCTCTCCGTCCCACCCAGACAAACTCTTCCCCCCGCGGGCCATGAACGATCTCGAGTCCCTCCTTGGGGCGCTCCTCGGGAATATGCTCATCACTGCCCGACATACTGGGACAACAAAAGGCATTCACATATAGTCAGGAACAAAGATACACGTGAAACAAGTTTTTTCAAAAAAAGAAAACAAAACAAAAAGAAAAACCTTTAACTTTGTTTAAAAGTTTCCAAACAAAAAGAAGAAAAAAAAACAAAGTTCTTTAAAAAAAAAACAACAAAAAAAAATCTTTTACTTTGTTTAAAAGTTTTCAAAAAAAGAAAAGAAAAAGGAAAAATGGTTTCTTTCAAACAAAAAAGAAGAAAAGGAAATAAAAACCCTTTTACCTTGTTAAAAAATTTCTTTCAAACAAAAAGGAAGAAAAGAAAAAAAAAATCCCTTTTACCTTGTTAAAAAAATTCTTTCAAACAAAAAAGGAGAAAAGGAAATAAAATCCCTTTTACCTTGTTAAAAATTTCTTACAAAAAAAGAAAAAAAAGAGAAGAAAAGGAAATAAAATCCCTTTTTTCTTGTAAAAAAAAAAAGGGAACTCTTTCAAAAAAGGAGAAAAGAAAATAAAATCCTTTTACCTTGTTGAAAAAAAATCTCTCTTTCAAAAAAAAATGAGGGGAAAAGCAAATAAAATCCTTTTACCATGTTAGAAATTTCTTTCAAAAAAAAGGGAAAAGAAAATAAAATCCTTTTCATTTTGTTTAAAAAGTTCTTAAAAAAAAAAAACAAAAAAGCCTTTTACCTTAAACATTCTTTCAAAAAAAAAACAAAAACAAAAAAAAACCCCTTTTACTTTGTTTAAAAGTTTTCAAAAAAGAAAAAAAAAAACCTCTGCTTTAAAAAAAAAAAAAGAAAAAAAAAAAAAGAAAAGAAAAAAAAACAACATAAAAATAAAAAATATATATAAACAACATAATACAAAAAAAAAAGAAAAACCATTCCATATAAACAAATAAAAACAAAATATATATATATATAGGCACCAATAAACCCATAAACTACAACAATAAGGCATTAATCATAAGGAACCATCCACACCTCGTCAATATACTTAAAAACAATAAAAACTAACCATTATCCATCCAAAAATATAAGACCATCATCATATTTGCAAGAAAAAAACAAGAGAAATCAAAGGAAGTAAGTTTTAATGGTTACCTTTTGAAAGAAGATGGGTCTCTGATCTAGCGTAAGCCGGCACTCGATCCACACAAGCAGGGCAACAACAATGAGGCACGCAAAGAGGCAATGAAAGGAAACCCTAGGAAGAGGCAGTTTTTAGTTTCAAAGGAGAAGGAGGGGGAGAAAAATTCGAAACAAGGCCCCCCAGCCCGAACTTGGGCTGTTTAAATTCCCCCAGCCAAGCCTGGCGCAACTATTAGTTGCGCCAAGCAAAATTTTGCCCTCCTTTTGCTTGGGGCAACTATTAGTTGTGCTAGGCTATTTTGAGGCCCCTAGTGGCCTGGCGCAACTATTAGTTGCGCCGGTACTATAGGGCCGGGTCTTGGGCTGGTCGGGCGGATAGAGAGGGCCGGTTCCCCACTTCTTCCTTATTTATTTTATCACCCCTGACAGATGCACACGCTCCCAAAACGGCATTTCGATCATCCATCGACTTGCCGAGGAAGCCGTGCTAAAATAAAGGCGGGCTGAGGTCGATGAGCACCTTGGTCCTATACTGGATATATAAAAAGTCCAAAAAAAAGAGAATCCCCATAGAGAAGCCGAAAAAAATTTCCCAAAAAAAATTCACATAAAATAATAACTCAAAATTCCAAAAAAATCACATAAAATAGTTTGGAAATCCAAAAAAATATATCGAAAATAGATCTGTATTCCCCACAGAGACGCACAAGCATAAGGCGATAAAACGTCAATATTTTATCTGCAACGCAGTTGTGCCATATTAAATTCATGAGTCAGAGGTTCACCTCAGATCTTGGGATCCTACTTTAAGGAAGGAGCAACAGTGTCGGTCCCAGTCAAACAGTCGATGTGTCGATCGAGTCGACTCCACTGCTAAATCTTTGCGATGAGCACTCTGTTCATATGAACTTAAGTGTCTTAAAGCTTCAAATTCTCCGTTGGAAAAGGTCAATCGTTGGTTGAAACCAACCTGTTAAGAATAATATTACATATCAATCAAACTATGTGCAACCATGCATTCAGAAGGGTCCACTTTCCTTTTATTTTTCGCTTAAAACACAGAGCAGGCGGTATCCCTATAAAGTGTACGCCATGCGTCTGGGTATCTGTATGATGGTCGTTTGTCCCTGTAAAGTGCACTCGGACGGGTCCAGGTCGGGGCTTTCATCGCCTTTGTTGTTGCTTATTGCCCCCGATGGGTGCATGATTATGCATAGTTAATTAATGATTATGATCATTGTCAACAGAGACCATGATTGGATGCCCCCTTTTGGGAGGTGCCTAATGTTTGGCTGAATCTATTCAAGGAAGTCGAAACAGGATACTCTAGGTCATGCTGAGTTGAGGCATTCATTCAGAAAAATGGCACGTACTCCCAAAGAGCGTTGTGACATCTATTCACTTCGCTCAGGCGGTCATGCTAAATAAACTTTGGGATCGATGGGTTCACCCAAAGATCTCGAACCCTACTTTCAGCCGGGGCACCCGCGAATAATCCAATGAGGTCATCAAATGCCTTGTACAGATTGGACGCAAACTGTGGAGCCTTGCGTATGTTTACTTCGCGCCTATCCTTGAATGTGGGTCGATCACCCCTCTTACTTACGAAGCTGTTGCATTCAGAATGAATCTCGAACATCAATCACCTTCACATCATCTCAAGAAGCGGATGTTTTCCCCAATTAACGGGTTTTCGCAACTCGAGTGGCGAACGTTTTTCCCAGCTATTGGGCTTTCGTAACTCATTCTACCTCAGTTATGCCCAGTAATGTCGCTAAGTACTTGGGAACCGATTACCTCAAGAAATGAATGATTAGCCTGGCACCCCAGGGCTTTCATTTTCTCACCGTGTTACTCACCTGATGTTTGAAGGTCGTTCTGCATGTAGCAGACCCGTCAGTAATGCCTTGGGCCTCTTCGGATATCTCTTTTCTTTGGCATACGATCGTTAGTGATCGAATACCAAAGAGGGGCATCTGTTGACAACCAAATTTGGCCCAAGGCCGGCTCGAAACACATTTAGAGGAGGGCGCACTCCTGAGGTCTAGCAGCACTAAGTTAAGAGTTTTGAACCGTTGGGAGTGTAGCAAGAGCGCCGATCGTTCCAAAATTCCATTGTTGAATGCACAAATTCCACATGTTAAAAAGGTGAGATCTCATGGTTAAATTGTGGTTTAAATTGTATGTTAATTTCCCTAAATGTTAGTTAATTAATGTGGGTTTGAAGAGAGAAAAGAAAAGAAAGAAAAAGAAAATTTGAATTCGAGAAGAATTGCATAAATCCTGATTCATGTGACCACACACTCATAAAGACGCTCATGAGATAGGCTTCAATAGCCTAAAAATTTAGAGGTAACTACTGTACATCGAGAGAGTGTGCCAAGAGAGTCGCTCGCGCGACTTTGGAAGTCACTCGCACGACTTTGGAAGTCACTCGCGCGACTGTGATAGAAGGGCTGACATTGTCTTGGTATTTTAGCTGTAACTTTCAGCTCCAAATTTGGATTGGTACGATGGTTATCCATACGCATTACATAACATACATAAGTGAACATAGTGATTGTGGTGAACACAGTGAATGCAATGAGCATAGATAATGTTGTGAGCATATTGAATGTAGTGAACACATTCATGTAGTGAATGCAGTGAGCATAAAGAATGTTGTAAGCATAGTGAATGTAGTGAACACAGTGAATGTACAGTGAACAATGGACATTGAATCATTGAACACTGAATGTTGGAATCTGAACCCTGAACATTAAATTATTGAATAGTGTATAGTGAATAAGAAAATACGAGCTTTTATTTCTGTTATCGAATTTCTGATTAATTATCACTTTGAATTATGTCTTTGAATTCATGTTTTGGTTCTATTTTGAACTCTGTCATCGATTCTATGCATTGACATGATAAGATGTAATTGTTGTTGATATTTCTGCTATTGAGCTTAGACTGTTAGATCACCCCGACTATACGTCACAGGTATAGCTTGAGAAAAGGGCCCTGGACTTGAGGAGAATCCGGATATACGTATCGGAGAAAGAAGCACATCAGTTTCTATTGATTTTTTAGATTTTGGTACAGTATTGGACCTGAGAGTTTGAACTTGGTACGTCTAGTTTTTGTTTATATAGATTTGTACGCCACTGTTTAAGTGACGGTTGGCCATCACCTGTGATTTTATTTCAGTTATTTTATTTTAGATGCTTTGTATAGAATGGAATCATTTCTTTCTGCCATATATTATAACAACATTGATTTCTGTATGTGTGTGGATGTACCAAGTATTCTGTATTCGGATCTGTAGACACCCAAATTTGGCCCAAGGACCGATCGAAATACATTTAGAGAAGGGCGCACTCCTGAGCTTTTGGATAGCATGAATGGAACCTTTAGGAACTACCCCAACCCTTATGAATTGCCTTAGACCCCCTTAGGAACCTACCCCGAACCTTGAAAAACCAATCCCAATCCTTAGAACCCATTCCAAACCCTAAAAACTAACCTTACCAGGCTATGGATGAACAGTGGTGTACCAGAACTGGCTACGGCCCTCTACTGTGATTGAGTCTCATACCATTTAAGAGTAAAGGTCGTCAGCTTTCCAATGGTCTAAGAATTGCCCCAATCGGAGGTATACGTAAAAAGATATGGCAAACCGAATCCGGAGGGCAGATAGTTAAAGTCATGTGGGCCCCCTTAGGGACTTGGCGCAACTAATAGTTGCGCCAGTAATAAACTTTGCCTAGTGTAACTAATAGTTGCGCCAGGCCAATTCTCCCTCATTTTAAGCCTAGCATAACTAATAGTTACGCCAGATTCAAATATGGGCCCCATCCTCTCGAGCTAACTTCCAAGCATTGTTCTGCACTATTTTACAGCGCATTTGCCTGGCACAACTAATAGATGCGCCAGGCATAAGAACAATAACTGTTAGATTTTATCCTGAAAATCGTGATTAGGGTTTGACTTGTTGACCACCTTGACCTTTGGAGTGTGTTTTGCTAGTTCTGTTGCACCCTTTTGAAGCTTATTTGCACCCCTTCAAGTGGCTTAAGGCCTCATCTCATCATCCACCATTGGAGGACCTTCTCACACATTTCAAGGCTCCAAAATTCCTAGGAAACTTTAAATTAGAGATTACCTAATTGCTAACCCTAATTAGCATCTAAGTAGCCTCCTAACCTATCCTTTTCCTATAAATAGAGCCCCCCTCCCCTTGATTTAAGGGTTGAGAATTTCTATCTAAGAGAGAAAGAGCTTAAAGTAAGAAGATCTTTCTCCCTTTAGTGCACCCCTCCCATACAAAAACCAGAATTCTAAAACCTCTTCCCACCCTTAGCATTTCATAAAAAACCATTAGGTTAGGTGTGTGTGACCCCCTTGCCTTCCTCCCCTACCTATTAGCTTCAAGCCTTAAGAGCTAGAACCCCATTTTCCCCCACACAAAGCCTTCAAGAGCTCATCAAAGCAAGCCACTCAAGGCTCTCCTATGGTGCTACAAGGGCCCGAGGGCTCTGGCTCTCCCCTTTCTTCTCCTATCTCCTTTTGCACTCCCTACCCTCTCATTTTGTGCCGTTACCCGCCAAATTTTCGGTAGGAACGGAGGGGCACCAATAGGATTGGAGGCTCATTTCGGCAAGAGGAAGCTATTTTCTTTTCTTTTACTTCATTTTATTTTTGGCCATTAGTAGAGACCGCGTTAAGCGGGTAGATCGGGTGCCTAACACCTCCCCGATCGATAACCGAAGCCCCTACCAAAGAGCCTTTGGTGTGGACCGGATTCAGAGTCATATTTTTAGCACTTCACTGCTCATAAAAATGAACTAGGTATCCCGGGACACCGAAAGCTCCGGGTGGTGACTCTATATTTTTCGTTAGAGAGTGCATCGTCACGACGGGATCGTCTCGATTCCCACAGTTGCACAGATGGCGACTCTACTGGGGAGTAGCTAGTAGAGCTTCCCCTTGAACTAGGCCTTTTTTATATTTTTCTAACATTTTATTGCAGTTTATTTATTTTTATTTTTGCTATTTTTTTCAGTCACCCCTCCGATTAAGTCACTTTACTTACCCCTACTTTTACGTCATTTACGAGCCTTAGCTGATTGGCAGGCCTACTTGCGTATAGTCTTTAAATTTCTTTACTTTTCCGTCATTTTAAGTGTCTTAGGCGATCGGCTGGCCTACCTGAGCATTATCTTTTAATTCATTTAATTTTTTGTCATTTAAAGTGACTTTGCCGATTGGCAGGCCTACTTGTGCAAACATATTCTGATAGTGGACGTCGGCCCGTAGTGGCGGCACGGGATCATCACCCCCATTCTTTGAACTTAAGAAAACTTCCATAAAAAAGGCTTTGAAAAAAATTAAAATTGAACCAAGTTAGGGAGCTTAATTAATTTGCTTTTATGGGGTAGATTTAAAGGGTTTGGGATTAGGCAAACACACAACCACTCGGGTCTTAGTATGGCAGCAGCCCCTAGTAGTGCTGATCCAGAAAAGTCCCAGCCTACCTAGTATCTGAGAAGGCGCTCATGCCAGAGGTATATCGGGTGGGTTCCCATTCCAAAACTTAAAACCCTTGGAGAGTGCGCTAGCGAGTTATACCGGACTCAAACCCTTTAGGTGCGGTGAGGAGAGAATCGATCTCCAAAAAAAAATAGCTCAGTTCTCTGAAGCCTAGCTTCGAAAAAAACTAAAAAAAAAAGACCCATTTTGGGTGTTGGTGGTTGCTGTCATCAGTTCTGGAGCATCAGTTTTTGCCTGGAGCAAGTATTAGTTGCGCCAATGCAAAAAATTGGAATTTATAACTGGCGCAACTAATAGTTGCGCCAGCTTTAAAATCCACGTTTTTACCTTGGCGAGTTGTGCCAGTGTAAAAATAGTGCCCTGCAACCTGGGCGCATGTATTAATTGCGCCAGGTCTGTTTAATAGCACCCCAGCCCGAATCTGTGGCCTTCTTCACCTCCCGAGTCTCCCGATCAGTGTGCTTAGTACCTTGTTTAGGCCCCACCATCTCCAACACCCAATACGACCCCACTGATCAAAAGAGGGCAACTTCTTTTTGGCTCATTCCGGGGAAACAGGTTATTTCCCTCGATTTTTGTGCCTTCAATAGATCGAAGGTTCTCCTTCGATTCTTTTGAAGTGCATCGGAATCGTCGCCGCGGGTCTTGAATTAAGGTATAAGAGCCACCCGAAAAGGGAATTCTAAGGCTTCGAAACCTTTATTTTTCAATACTTTTTCAAAAAAAATTCAAAAAAATATATATAATCAAAACCCAAAAAATATATATATAGTTTGTGGTGCCGGCACAACGACATCATCTTGCCCTCCACCATCCCGTAGGGGAAGGAGGATTTTTGGGCCTTATGCAAGGCACCCTTACCCAGCCCGTTCCCGTAGAATGTCGTGGGTAGTGGACCCGGCTTACGCTGATCCCGACTCATCCCCACCACATTCTCCAACCCACTCCCATTTGGGAGAAATTTTTTCCACCATTCCCCTCACCCAACCCCCCTTTACCATTACTGGCCCATTTGGCGCCCCCATATTCCCAACCATTACCCCCTAAAATATCCAAAGTCCTACCCCCCATTCTCCATCTTCTGCCCAAACCATGCCCATGCCAAACCCAAACTCATTTTCCCCATCCACATCCATGCCCCAATTCCCATCATCCCCCTATAGACCCGATCCATCCACATTCACATACACCACTTCCGCCCTATCTGCCCCCCCGCAAAATCCCCCATCCATCCGGGTTAGGCCCATTTTTATCGGGGCCATGCCCAACTTTCCTCATCCCTCCTCATCATGCCTCCCATCATCCCAAAACATACCCAATACATCCCCTCATCAACCCCATACCCCCCCACCTACCATGGACATGCCCAATTATACCGGGGCCATGCCCAATTTTTCCTCCACCTCCATCCCATCTATACCCCATCATCCCTTAAATCTCCCATCTCCATCCAACCCTCTCCCCACGACCATGATGGAGGAGATGTTCCAAGCCTATTCCATGTGGAATGCTTCTCAAAACACCCCCCCACCTCCCTCACACCCCACCTCCCTAAACCCGTCTCACACCCTACCCAATCACCATGCCTCACTCCCCCATGACCCCCATCAACCCCCCATAATCTACACCACCCAAACCCCCATTACCCACTTACCCCAAGACCCATTGGCCCAAACCCCCTTTTCTCACATATCCCAAGGGCCCATGGCCCAATACCCCACCACCCAAACCTACTCAGGGCCCATGGCCCAGACCCACTAAGGGCCCATGGCCCAGACCCACCAAGGCCCATTACACCAGACCCACCAAGGGCCCATGGCCCAGACCCATCAAGGCCAAACCCCTCAAGGGCCCTTGGCCCATACCTACCTAGGCCTACTAGCCCACACCCACCGAGGCCCCATGGCCCAAACCTATCAATGGCCTGTGGCCCAAAATGGCGAAGGGTTCATGGCCTAAACCCAGACCCCACACTCATACCTTCCACAATACCCCCAACATTTAACCCAACCTTCACTGGTCAAACCCAATGCTACCTCAAACCCACTTCTCCATGGCCCCACACCCCAAGGCCATCTCCAAACCTTCCCCATACCCAATGGCCCTATCAGCCCCACCAAACCAAATTCCCATCACCCAACAAATCTTTCCTCTAATGGGCTCACCCAACCCCACTCATGTCATTCCCATCCAACCCATGCAACAACAATAGAGAATCCCCTATTGCACACTATTCCGACCAGTAGTATGAAAAGAACGAGATTAGGAATAGCGAGGCCTATGCTGGGGCTTTGACTAGCCTCAACCCTCCTCCCATAATTGCCCACCCCCTGGTGGCCCAGAGTGAAGTTCAACTGACGGTCGAGAAAGTGACCTCAGATTAAAAAGAGTCGTAATACCGAAAAGAACAGCTAGACAAAATACAAAGCAAATTGATGAAATGGGTGTAAATCCACGCCATGACTTTCATGCATTTATGTCTGTTCGAGGTCCCCCGCCCAAATTTAAAATGTCAACCTTCGACAAATATAATGGCACTGGCAATCCTATTCCACACCTGAAGTCCTACTATGGGGACATGTGCCAATATGGGGAGGATGAAAGACTGCTAATAAAAGTCTTTCAAAAGAGTCTGACAGGGCCGGCTTTAAGATAGTTCACATCTTTAAAACCATCTATGATGAAAACGTTAGAGGGACTTGACGCATCTCTTTCAAGAACAGTATGTCTATAATATAGACATCGAGCCGCGTAAGTCCGACTTGGCCCGTGTAAAGCAGAACCAGAATGAGACCTTCAGCAACTACTTGGGGCGATGGAGAGCATTGGCAGCTCAGGTCAGGAACATAATACCTGATTATGAAAAGATAGAGATGATTTCAAAGAACACTCTGCCAGTGATTTAAGACTTTTTGGTATATCAGCAGCAGACCAACTTTGCTGATCTGGTGAAAAATGATAACCAATGCGAGGACGCCATCAGGGAAGGGAGTCTGAATAAGAATATGCTGAGTGGACCCAGTGGGGTAAGAAGATTTTCATAGCAAAGGAATGAAAAGAAAATAGGGGGCGATGTCCAGAACATAATCAATACCCGGCCCCATAACAATACAATCCCGTTTCAATTTCAGGATGCCCCACTAGCACCCGTTAGGCCTGAGCAGATGCAAAGAATGGGGAATGGGGAAGGAATGCAAATGACCCCGGAACAGAGGAAAGCCCGCTACGATCGAGTCTTCACACCTCTGGGGCAATCATTGAGTGTACTTTTTCTCCTATTAGTAGAAAAGGGATTAGTGACTATCCGCCAACCACAACCTCCTCCTCACTCGATTGCAAGGAACTATGACCCAAATACCCACTATAATTTTCATCAGGGTCCGGGTTACCCTACTGATCGTTGGTTCTCATTGAAGCACGCCATCCAAGATTTGATGATGCCGAGAAAATCATTCCCCCTGCACCCTCTCAGCATGTTAATATTCACCAAGTGCCACTACCCCCACGTCCCACCGGAGGAGCAGGTCTCATACCCACCGTTGGAATGATAGAAGATGAGGAGGAGTTAGAATTTGACCCATTCGATTATATCAATGATCGGGAGAGTTATGTAGCACCTTTGTTAAGAAACATAGAAGAGGGGAACGTAGGGGTAATTGAACCCCTAAATTTGTCAGAATATTTCCCCAACCCAACCCCGCAATTTCAACCCTTGGATCTCTGGGCATACTTTTCGTCCACCACACTCGTCAATTATGTAAATATCAATGCATACCAACCATACACCACAACCCCCATCAATTACCCTATAAGCACCCAGGCCCCCAATCCTGCACCCACACCCGCCAGTTATCAATGGCATGCGCTCGCCCCATTTCAACTACCACCATACACCACAACCCCCACCGATTACCCTTTAAGCCACTAGGCCCCCAATCCCATACCCGCACCTGGCACTTACCAATGGCCTACGTCCATCCCATCACCCCAAGTTTCTCCTGCAAAATCCACCCCCCCCCCTTCAATCTCCCAACGGCCCATCAGACCCCCCATCTACCGCCAGCACCCACCAGCTATCAATGGCCTACTTTTACCTCCTTCCCTCAAATACCACCACCCTCACGCTTCACCACCCCCATTTGGCCCAATCTTTCCACCTAACCCGCTACCACCGAGGTGAATCAAGTATTGCGCACACCTCCTGAGCCGACAGTACAAGTACCTCAAGAACCGGCAGCCATACCTTTCTAGCTCTCGGTACCAACCTATGATCCTCATCAGGTCCCGTTAAGCTATGAACAAACAGATGTCAACATAGGCAGCAACAACAGAGAAGGGGTAGCGGACTTTGTCACCAGGTCAGGAAGGATATCGAAGCAGCCAGAGGCGCCGGCAACACCACAGGCCCAACTAGAGGGGAAGAAAGATAGTGCTATGAACCCCTTCGGAAAAATGAGTCGAGAACATAGAGAAAGAATGCATATCACATATGGGATCTGTTAATGACGTCCCCACTCCATTTTCAAGCATTAATGGGGGCGTTAAAAAATGCACATGTATCACTCCAAGTTAGCCTAGATGGAGTCAGGCAGCTAATTGGGCAAGTGATGGCTCCGAATGCCATTTCATTTCACTTACTGAGGAAGAAGGTAGCCACCAAGTCTTTAAATATAACTGAGTCCGAAACGTGGTAATCTCCTTGGTACTAATTGATAATGGGTCGGCATTGAATATATGCCAGTTAAGAACTATCACCAAGATCGGGGTTGATCCGTGCATGTTAAGGCCCACTAGAACCAGTGTTAGAGGGTTTGACAATACCAGGAGAGAAATAATGGGAGAAGTTGATCTTGAGCTGATGATAGGGCCAATGACCTTTTCCATCTTGTTTCAAGTCATGGATATCAAATCCTCATTTAATCTATTATTGGGGCGCCCATGGTATGCACGAGGGCGAACTATACCTTCTACCTTGCACCAAACTCAAGTTTGTGTCGGGCATAAGATGATCGTTACAATCATCGGGGAGGGACACGGAGAAAGAAAAGGTCGCCAATAGCATCGAAAGACCCAATATGTAGATATACCACAATCCGAGGATGTCGACCTTCACAATTTTGAATATGAGGTATCAGAGATACTCCCAGAACCCATTGAGGGCATCATGCCTAAAATAAGAGGCGGTATGGTAGCGGCAGTGGCAATGCTCCAAAAGTGGGGTTATCAGAAAGGAAGGGGTCTGGGACCCAGATTACAAGGAAGAAAAGAGCCAATTGTCGCCAAGGGGCAGAAGGTCCGATTCGGGTTAGGATACAAGCACACAGAAGACGAGGTCCGAGAGGCCAAAGAGAAAGCTAGGGTCGTCGTGGCTGCAAGAGCTCGAGGAATCAACATAGAAGAGAAACCTCGCCCTAGGCCTCACATCAGGGATTCCTTTGTCAGCGTAGGGGTCATAAAGATCGATCAAAATGGGGTAACCCATTTAACCCCACACAAACCCACAAGCCCAATCCATCCCACCAATCCCCAGATCTCCCTTCCCAGCTTGGAGATAGATTTGGCCGCGTTGTCCCTTTTCGAGGAATGACGGTCGGTACCTGAACAAACCCCCCCATGGTGAATCACCACAAAATGAGTTATCATTTAAGGACATGATCTTAGACAAAATGGGGATCAATATGATGGAGGCTGACTCCAATGAGCCATATCCAAGACCTCCATCCCAACAAAAGAAGCGGCCCTCAGTGCAGTGGGCATCTTTGCTCCAAACCACGAAGGCAGGAGTGGCCTAACATTTGGCACCCGTTTCCCAAAAAAAAACAACCTATAAAAAGTGAGAGAAGCCCTTGGCAAACAATACCTTGTGTACATAGCAACCCGCCTTGCCAAGGGTCCATCTCCGAAGAAATCAAAAATCTCAAAAACATAGAAAAAATACAAAATCTCAAAAACATGAAAAAAACATAAAATCCCAAAAACATTGAAAAAATCTAAAGTCCAAAAATATTGTCATTTAAAATTCTAGAAAATGTCCCACAAAAGGATGCCTTAATCAAAATGCCCGTCCCACGTGAAATCGACCCCTTCCCTGTAGAAATACAAGAAGAGGTAGGGATCATGAGTCTGGATGAGGATGTCCCCTTCGAGGAGCTCCCCAATGAGCTCCTTGACCGATTTGCTGACTTTGAGTATGGCCCTACCCCCATTGTCGAAGAGACCGAAGACGTCAATCTAGGAACTGAGGAGATTCCCAGGATAACCAAAATCAGAACGTCACTGTCTCCTAAGGAAAGAAAAAGCATGATCGACTTCCTTCGGTCATACTAAGACATTTTTGCCTGATCGTACAAGGACATGCCCGTGCCGATCCGATTTGGTTGAGCATGAGTTGCCCCTCTACCCTGATATGAAGCCAGTCAAGAAGAAGCTGAGACGTCTCTGACCTGAGTGGATGTTGAAAGTTAAAGATGAGGTCTTCAAGCAGTATGACGCGAGGTTTCTCATGGTATCCAAATACCCGTAATGGCTAGCTAATATCATACCTATGCCGAAGAAGGACAGAAAGGTCCGAATGTGTATTGATTTATGCAATTTGAACAAAGCGAGCCCAAAGGATGATTTCCCATTACCACACATCGACATCTTGGTCGATAACACAGCTAAGCACTGGATGCTTTCTTTTATGGATGGATTTTTGGGATACAATCAGATCAAAATGGCAGAGGTTGATCGCGAGAAGACAATGTTCATTACCCCTTGGGGAACCTTTTGCTATCGAGTCATGCCATTCGTGCTGAAGAATGTCGGTGCAACGTAATAGAGAGCTATCACTGCACTATTTCATGACATGATGCACCGATAGATTGAAGTGTATGTCGACGACATGATAGGGAAATCACCAGAGTGAAGCGACCATCTGGTAAACCTTCAGAAGTTGTTTGAAAGATTGAGGACGTATCAACTAAGATTGAATCCACAGAAATGCGCATTTGGTGCTATGTCAGGGAAACTTCTAGGGTTCATCGTCAGCAGGAGGGGGATCGAGGTCGACCTAATCAAAGTCAAGGCCATCACTGAAATGCCACTGCCATCTACCGAGAAAGAGGTTAGAGGGTTTCTTGGTTGAATACGAAGATATCAATCACCATTGCATTCATTAACTCTAACTCTAATCGCGATCTTCAAGTTACTAAGGAAGAATTCGCCTGTTGAATGGAATAAAGATTGTTAGGCAGCGCTCGAAAAAATCAAAAGCTACCTCCTTAATCCACCAGTTTTGGTACCACCTGAGCCAGGGAGACCACTCTTGATGTATCTCTCCATGACGGATGTTTTGATGGGAAGTGTCTTGGGGCAGCACAATGAAACGGGAAGAAGAGAGTAGACCATTTACTATCTGAGCAAGAAATATATTGATTATGAAGCGCGCTACTCTCATCTGGAGAAAGCATGCCTAGCTCTTGTATGGGCTACTCAAAGGCTCCGCCACTACTTGCTATCTCAGGCGGTTCTGCTCTTGGCCTGAATGGACCCATTGAAATACCTATTTGAAAAGCCAGCTCTCATTGGACGAACCTCACGATGATAACTTTTATTATCTGAATTTGACATCAAGTGCGTCACTCAGAAGTCGATCAAAGGCAGTGCTTCGATCATCTTCTGACAATCCTTTACACGATTATGAGCCTTTGAGAACGGAGTTCCACGATGAGGACATCCTGCTCATGACGAAAGGCGTCTGTAAGAAGCGAATAATCATGGGTAATGCACTTTGACGGGGTAGCAAATGTCAAGGGCCAAGGAGTTGGCGCCATCCTGATTTCACTGAAAAGATCCCATGTGTCGGTCTCTATCAAGCTCAACTTCCCTTACACTAACAATATGGCTGAGTACGAAGCTTGCGCCACAGGTTTGCAGGTGGCTCTCGATCTGAATGTAACTCACCTCCGAGTATTTGGCGATTCACAGTTAATCATATGTCAGATGAATGGTGACTAGAAGATGAAAGACGAGAAAATGATCCCATATCATGAACACCTCGAGTATCTGATTGCTTGCTTCCAAGATGTGTCTTTCTCATACGTCCCCCGGATAAGGAATCGCTTTGCCGAAGCATTAACAACTTTGGCATCAATGATTGAAATCCCCTATGGTGTGGAGATGAAGCCGATCATGATCAAGCAGAGGAATGAGCCGGCCTTCTACCTCCAGATTGAGGAACCGACAAAACCTGGTGATGAGCCACCTTGGTTCTCAGATATCAAGAATTTCCTCGAGACCCTAACTTTCCCAGAGGGAACATCCAAGACAGACCGGCAAACCATTCAACATTAGTGGCAGGTTACGTCATTTGCGGGGAATGCCTCTACAAGCGATCATACAATAACATCTTACTTAGGTGCCTCACTAAAAGTGAAGTGGTCAATATTATGAAAGAATTCCATGAGGGAGTATGCGGAGCCCACGTCAGCGGTCACATGCTCGCTAAGAAAATCCTACGGCAGAGATACTTTTGGACCACCATGGAATCAGATTGCTGCAAACATGTTCAAAAATGCTACAATTGTCAAGAACACTCTAGCCTGATAAACGCTCCTACCATTGATCTTCACTGCATGACCACTCCTTGGCCATTTAATACCTGGGGCCTTGACATTGTCAGAATGATTAATCCGAAAGCATCAAACGGACATCGGTTCATCCTCGTTCACCAAGTGGGTAGAAGCGGCATCATATGCCAACACCATGGCCAGCCACGTTGAGAAGTTTCTCAAGAACAATATTGTGTGCCGATTTGGAGTACCCAAAGATATCATCACGAACAACGACACAAACTTTGTGAATAAGGGCATCCGAGACTTTTGCGAGCAATACAAGATCAAGCACCATCGCTCATCCCCTTATCGGCCTCAAATTAATGGAGCCGTGGAAGTCGCGAACAAGACAGTCATCCGCATCCTTGAGAAAATGGTCGTCACTTATCGAGATTGGAGGAGAATGCTGCCATTTGCTTTGTGGGCCTACCGAACGTCGATCTGTACCGCTATAGGGGCAACACCATTCTCCCTTGTGTATGGAACCGAGGTCGTCCTCCCTGTAGAGGTTGAAGTACCCTCACTCTGAATCCAAATAGAATCAGGCTTACCCGAAGCAGAAAGAGAGAGATCCCGCTTTAAACAATTAAACTTATTGGACGAGAAGAGACTCGTAGCCTTGTGTCACACTCAAGTTTACCAGGGGCGAATCGCACGTGCTTATAATAAACATGTCTGCGGTCGAGATCTAAAGGTAGGATACACTATGCTGAAGAAGATCTTCCCATCCCTCCATGCCGATCCAAGAGGAATGTTCAAGCCAAACTGGGAAGGACCTTACGTCTTCCGAGAAGTGCTGTCGGGATATGCCATCTGCCTCGCCACCATGGACGGAGATCATCTTCCTGAGCCCATCAACGCTAGATACGTCCGACGGTTCTACTCTTAGTCCATCACGACAAGGTAAGTGTTGGTGAAACAGGATCGTGTTGCTTAAGAACCACCCGAAAGAGGCCATCATTCCAAGCACAGTAGCCCAAAAGCATCCCTAAAAATGATGATATCCTTTGCTACCCCATTTGAGCCTGGGCCTTTCTTTCAATAAACCCCTTCCCCCAAAACAATATGTGTAGATATACCAAAAAAAAAGAGAGAGAAAAGATGCATGTGTGTAAAGTTACTATCAAATCCAAAAAAAATCAAAAAAGCAAAACCTCAAAAAGAGATTGCCTGAAATGGAGCAAAAAGAATAACAAAAAAAGTGTGTATAGAAGAATCACGGGGCATGTACAGTAAAAACCCCCAGGGGAGAAAGTATGTTGAGAAAACTGAAGCCGTATCAAGGAAACCCTTTTAGGCTAGCGTACCTTCAAATCCTAACCTAACCCATGGCCAAGCTACACCCTGAAGAAAGCCCTCTTTTAGGTTTACAAGCAGCCATAATATTTGTTATGTCAACACAAGCCGAGTTGTGAGACGACACCAGAACCCCATCCAGCCGGCTATGATGGAATCGACGTCTATGTTGTGGCTATTGAAAAAAAATAAAGAAATGAAAGAATAAAAAGAATAAAAAAATAGTAATAATAAAAAAATAAAAATACAAGCTCAAAGCAAGATGGATGTGGTGAATACCCGAAAGGGCGCTACGGGTAAAAACAGTGAGTTTGTGTGGACCAGGAAAAAACTCAAAAGGGCGCTTAGGGTAAGAGAGCTGAACCCATGGACGTGGTGAAAACCCGAAAGGGCGCCACGGTTAAAAAAAGGGAGATAAATAAAAAAAAAAGAGTGAAAAAATTGAAAAAGAAAGGGTTGGAATGATTGATTAAATGTTTAAGGAGCCCTCTTGGTTACTGTCCCTAATCCCTTTTTAGGGGCCGCTCATGCTAGTTAAAATCGGGTCCCGATCAGAATTGTCTTTGTGAAACTGCACCGCCAAATGTATGACCCGAGGAAAGGAGAAAGGTTTGACTCAATCCAAAGGGATCAATGTTCCGGCCTTGACAAAAATCGGAAACCCACCCGGGTCCGACTTCAAAGGAAGCGATCGAGCATGCTCAAAGGTGGACTCAAGGTTTCCCAAAGTTTCACCCAGTGATTAAGGCACCAAAAAAAATGCACAAAATTAAACCAAAAGGCCAATAGATCTATATAGATGTACATAATAAACTGCCTTTTGCACCAGTTACACCACGTCCAAAAAAAAAAAAAAAAATAGTCGGTGTGATGACTAACGTGTTTTCCTTTTTACAAGTATAAACAAAAACAACCAAAACATAAAGAACATATGTAAACCAAAAAAATGTGTGTGTATCTATAAAGGGGCTTTTTATGCCCCTTTTCTGTATATCTGATTTGTGCAAAAAGTTCTGTGTGCAGGAAGGAGTTAGCGACCCAGCTCGCGCTTCAAAGCGCTAATCTCAGCATAAAGATCATCTTCCCGGACATTCCGTTCAGTCAGCCAACGACCATGCAGGCTCTTGAACCTCTTCCGAGAAGAATCAGTAGCTCCAAAAGCGACTCTCAGTGATCCCTTCAAACGGAGGACCTCACTCTCTGCTGTTTCTGCTCTAACCTTTTCATATGGCAAAAGTTCTTGCAGGATCCTCTTCTCATCCACCAGTAACTCGATGCGGGCTCGGAGTGCCGTCTCTTTCTTTGACCAGGGGCCTCCAGTGTCAATAATCTCTAACAAATCTGGACCATCGACAGCAGGCCGCTCAGTCAACAGCCAGGCCTCGTACTCAGAAGAAGTCCTAACCGAGTCTCCCTGCTCAATATCACACATCAGCGTCAACTGATGCGTCTCCCAAAGAGCAGCAATCTGATCTATGTCCCCAGAGGACCCCCTAGAAAAAATCAAATCACATAAAGGGGGTCTGGCCTCACAAGGCAACTGCTAAAATTAGCCGGCAAACACTCGGAATGGGAAGTAAAAGGTGTTGCCCGTCAATCCTAGGAGGGTGATGCCCTCGTGATCTCTACTACGAATTATCAGGAAGGTCCGGTCCAACCAAGGAAACCTCCATGACAGCTCAACATCGATCAACCAAAGTTTCAGAGCTGACATATCGCCCTAGGGGAGCAAGTGGCATCTACCCAGAAAACATTGGGCCACCTCGCCTCGGGCAATATAAAAGCGGGGCATAGGTCCCAAAACAGCAAAATGCTCACCCAACCAGACCTGAAGCAACAAGGGGCATCCCCGAAGGCCCTCCACCTTACCCAAAGCAAAGGAATCAAGGCATCGGTACAGCTCGGCAAGCACTAAATGCATCATGGACCGGCCCGCCTCCTGCTCCGTCAAAATATCACAAACTGGCAATGAGAAGCTCTCTCCCTCGGTGAAGAAAAGGATTTCAGAGATGAGATCGAGTGCTAGAGCTTTCACGTTAAAAACATTCCTAACCGGCAATTTTCGGAGGCTTTCATCACCGAAAAGTTCTTTATGGAATTTTAGCGAACACCTTGTGGGCCCCCCAATTAGACTTTTCTCATACTCGGATTTCTTCAAACCGAGAGTATGGTGAACGAATTTGGAATAGCCCGGCCAAGGCATGACTCTTGCAAGGCCCCTGTGAAGCTTTAGGCCAGACAGATTAGATAGCTCCTCAAGGGTTGTGGTTAGCTCCCGCTTCCCAAAATGAATTATGTGGAAGTTCACATCCCAAAATGAAGCGGCGGCATGAAGAAGTTCCCACCGAAGGGGAACCTGTAGGAAGGAAGGAAGGGGAGATACCCCAAGGCGCTCCAAATCAGTGAGCTCACTCTCATTCAAGCTCCCAAACCAGGCCGTTAAAAATTTGGGCCTCAAGCCCAACAACGGGCAAATTATTCTGCCCTCCGCATAAGGGAGGGCTGGAAAGCGGGTCCATGAATGTATAGGGATCTTTTGAGAAGATAAAAATCGATGTATGATGATGAACCCGCCTTGAAAAAGCAAGGGCAAAAAGAACAGGTCAAAGAGACCAAGTTAAAACAAAAAATAACTAACTTTTGGACTAACTCGAGTATATAAGGACCCACTGCTCCCCAAGTTAAGCCTGGTGCAACTAATAGTTGAACCAGTGCATTTTGGCCCCCTTTCTTGCCTGGCGCAGCTATTAGTTGCGCCAACACAAATTGGCTAAGATTTTAACCTGGCGCAACTAATAGATGCGCCACACTCCGAACTCCCCCTCTTCAGCCATTTCGGGACCTAACTGGGGGACTTACACCCCTTTTGTTCATTTCACACACCCTGTTCATTTAACAACTGGGCATTTGTTTTGTTTATTTATGTGCAGGACTGATCCTACATCAAGGCATGCAACCTAAGGGGTCACTTTCGGAAAACATTTTGGGCCAACACATCCTGCAGAGAAACGGATCCGATACTAAGAAATCGGGGCATAAAAGCAAAGAGGAACTATCTTCCAAATAATAATAATAATAATAATAATTTGTTTCCAAAAGTATCACATCGACCATCCCCCAAATTCTTTAAATCGATCCAAATCAAATTCCAAAAAGTACTGAGTTTTACAAATGGCTAAAGGCCTATCCCTGGTTTGCGCCCTTTGACTTCTTGTGACGGCGAGAAGAACACTGAAAAGTCTGCATGTCCCCCACCCTAGACCACGCCTGCGAGATCTTGCTGAGTAAGGAGTGCGATTCCTTAGCACAAGCACGCTGTGAAGCACAAACCAAAGTCAGGAGTCAGGATCAGTTAAAGGGCAAATGATGATAAAATGAATATAAGAGGAATAGAACATTCAAGGCACTCACCGTCTCTACCTCCCTAAGCTCCGCCAGGTGACGATGGTATGCCGAATTCTCCATGGCCGCGTTGAAGTCTTCTATTCAAAACAATGTAATATCAAAGGTTAGGACAATCCTAAAAGCGTGTGCAGAAAGAAACTGAAATAAAGAGAGATTGGGCCATTAGAGGGCTTACCCCTGGGACCACCTCAGGAGGGGGAAAGCGAGCAGCCCGGTGAAAGTCGTGCTGTCGATCTACATCGTTGAGAGCTCGAAAGGAAGCTATCATCAAGGCACCAGAAGGTCCCATAGACTACGGAGGGATCACCAATAGGGATACCAACTTGAGAAGTCCCCGACAGATCATCACCCGACGAGCCCTCACCCGAGGGACCCGCCCCAGAGGGACCAGTACCAGAGGGATCCACCCCAGACATATCAGCCGCACTGGGTTCGCCTTCACCATCCGAATCATCCCTTGGGGCAAATTGTGAACAAAATAAATATCCACTTAGAGGGGGGCAAAAGCCAAATAAAAGTAGAAAAGGAACTAATCCAAGCTGAGACGAATTACCTGATCGAGCGAGCCGCCAAATGCCAGGAAATTGGTGTTGGGAACAAAGCGCGGCAAGATGAACCGATGGGGCAAGCACTCATACCAAAGGTGATAGCCCCCGGGCACGTGAAGGGCATGGATAGGGAGCCCATTATTGAAGAAGGCCACTATGAGCTCCTCGAAACTGCCAACAGGATACCAGACATCCGTCGGAGGGTCCACGGGTATGGCATAAAAGCCCTAAAACTGGTGCACCACTTGCTCTCCCAAATAGTAAAATTTAGCCCATGCTCCATAGAAGAACACGATGCGGCAATTATTGAATAAGCGGGAGGCACCTACAGCTGCTCAATCTCAGAAGGGGGATGCAAGGTACGGATTGGGGAGGATTTGCTCAAGTCAAAAAAGAAAGAAACCAAGCAAGCAACACCTCAGTCAAAGGAAAT
The DNA here is from genome assembly GCA_021018995.1 of Chloranthus sessilifolius. Lineage (NCBI taxonomy): Eukaryota > Viridiplantae > Streptophyta > Magnoliopsida > Chloranthales > Chloranthaceae > Chloranthus > Chloranthus sessilifolius. The sequence goes on along the minus strand of CM037584.1, from coordinate 144,996,976 downwards.
TTCCAAGCTAAAAATAAACAAAGGTTGAAAAAAAGAGAGGAGAGTTGTTACCTGCTCGGGGATCATCAAATCAAGTTGGGGCCTTAGACCCATTTCCAGGTGCTTTAGACCCACGTCATGACATCGGGCCTAATGCCAGTTGCTGAGCAGAGGATAGGTGAGCGCCTCCGAGTGAAGCAGCGGGCGCCCGGGGTGGAAGTGGTGGTATCCCCATACCTAAAAAAAGAGACAACACATAAGAGCCGGTCGATAGCACATAAAGGTCATGCAAAAAAAAAAAAATTGACAAGGGAAAAGGGATGCATAATTACCTCCAGGGGGGCCCAAAAACCCACAGCAGACTTCGAATCCCCGATTGTAACCCGAGAAAAATTGTACATCAACCACGCATACCCTGCCCCTCCCCAGTCATGCCTGGGGACGTCACCCCAATTGTCCATCACGCTCAACAGGGCCAGGCTGACTCGGCCCCCGCTGGCATTTGTTAAAAGGGTCTTGCCTAGCGGGAGTAGGAGCGTGATGCAAGCTAAGACGATCGCCCGCTCTGGTGCGATGTAGAGCACCCTATCTGGCTTACCCAAGTCCACCAACTCATCAGCGAAAAAAAGGGAGGTCAGCCAAGACGTCTTGACCTTTGTGCCATGGGTCTGCCCGCAAGGAGGATAGACCCCAATCAGTAGTGTAATGTCCTCCCGGCTCGGTACCACGAGATCGGATATTGGTATCCCCCCTACCCTGATACCGGTAATCATAGCCCAATCGACGGGCGTCAACGTTATCTCGGCGTACGACATATGGAATGTCATGGTCTCAAGGTGAAACCTCTCAATCAGGGCCTTCAAATAGGCAGCGTCAACCCTCATGGCGGGACAAGACAGGAACTCCCCAAAGCCCACCTACTCCAACAAGACCTTCACTACGGGGGGGACGTAGAGGTAGAACTCATGAAAGTTTAGCCACCCCCCGTGGAACACAATATTGGGCAGGTCCTGCACCCAAAGAAAATGCACATTAGATCACAGAGGTAAAAAAAATTGCATAATGGAAATAAATTGAACCTTTTGTTTAGCTTGCCGGCTATGCCAAAGTTTGAAATATGAGTGTGATCTTTGGTGAAGGAGGCCGACCAGGCCCTCGCCACCATCTCAAGCCATGGGCCCGCTCTCCGTCCCACCCAGACAAACTCTTCCCCCCGCGGGCCATGAACGATCTCGAGTCCCTCCTTGGGGCGCTCCTCGGGAATATGCTCATCACTGCCCGACATACTGGGACAACAAAAGGCATTCACATATAGTCAAGAACAAAGATACACGTGAAACAAGTTTTTTCAAAAAAAGAAAACAAAACAAAAAGAAAAACCTTTAACTTTGTTTAAAAGTTTCCAAACAAACAGAAGAAAAAAAAACAAAGTTCTTTAAAAAAAAAACAACAAAAAAAAAAAATCTTTTACTTTGTTTAAAAGTTTTCAAAAAAAGAAAAGAAAAAGGAAAAATGGTTTCTTTCAAACAAAAAAGAAGAAAAGGAAATAAAAACCCTTTTACCTTGTTAAAAAATTTCTTTCAAACAAAAAGGAAGAAAAGAAAAAAAAAATCCCTTTTACCTTGTTAAAAAAATTCTTTCAAACAAAAAAGGAGAAAAGGAAATAAAATCCCTTTTACCTTGTTAAAAATTTCTTATAAAAAAACAAAAAAAAGAGAAGAAAAGGAAATAAAATCCATTTTTTCTTGTAAAAAAAAAAAGGGAACTCTTTCAAAAAAGGAGAAAAGAAAATAAAATCCTTTTACCTTGTTGAAAAAAAATCTCTCTTTCAAAAAAAAATGAGGGGAAAAGCAAATAAAATCCTTTTACCATGTTAGAAATTTCCTTCAAAAAAAAGGGAAAAGAAAATAAAATCCTTTTCATTTTGTTTAAAAAGTTCTTAAAAAAAAAAAAACAAAAAAGCCTTTTACCTTAAACATTCTTTCAAAAAAAAAACAAAAACAAAAAAAAACCCCTTTTACTTTGTTTAAAAGTTTTCAAAAAAGAAAAAAAAAAACCTCTGCTTTAAAAAAAAAAAAAGAAAAAAAAAAAAAAAAAAAGAAAAAAAAACAACATAAAAATAAAAAATATATATAAACAACATAATACAAAAAAAAAAGAAAAACCATTCCATATGAACAAATAAAAACAAAATATATATATATATAGGCACCAATAAACCCAAAAACTACAACAATAAGGCATTAATCATAAGGAACCATCCACACCTCGTCAATATACATAAAAACAATAAAAACTAACCATTATCCATCCAAATATAGAAGACCATCATCATATTTGCAAGAAAAAAACAAGAGAAATCAAAGGAAGTAAGTTTTAATGGTTACCTTTTGAAAGAAGATGGGTCTCTGATCTAGCGTAAGCCGGCACTCGATCCACACAAGCAGGGCAACAACAATGAGGCACGCAAAGAGGCAATGAAAGGAAACCCTAGGAAGAGGCGGTTTTTAGTTTCAAAGGAGGAGGGGGAGAAAAATTCGAAACAAGGCCCCCCAGCTCGAACTTGGGCTGTTTAAATTCCCCCAGCCAAGCCTGGCGCAACTATTAGTTGCGCCAAGCAAAATTTTGCCCTCCTTTTGCTTGGGGCAACTATTAGTTGCGCTAGGCTATTTTGAGGCCCCTAGTGGCCTGGCGCAACTATTAGTTGCGCCAGGTACTTAGGCCGGGTCTTGGGCCTGGTGCGGGCCAGATAGGAGGGCCGGTTCCCCACTTCTTCCTTATTTGTTTTATCACCCCCGACAGATGCACACGCTCCCAGAACGGCATTTCGATCATCCATCGACTTGCCGAGGAAGCCGTGCTAAAATAAAGGCGGGCTGAGGTCGATGAGCACCTTGGTCCTATACTGGATATATAAAAAGTCCAAAAAAAAGAGAATCCCCATAGAGAAGCCGAAAAAAATTTCCCAAAAAAAATTCACATAAAATAATAACTCAAAATTCCAAAAAAATCACATAAAATAGTTTGGAAATCCAAAAAAATATATCGAAAACAGATATGTATTCCCCACAGAGACGCACAAGCATAAGGCGATAAAGCGTCAATATTTTATCTGCAATGCAGTTGTGCCATATTAAATTCATGAGTCAAAAGTTCACCTCAGATCTTGGGATCCTACTTTAAGAAAGGAGCAACAGTGTCGGTCCCAGTCAAACAGTCGATGTGTCGATCGAGTCGACTCCACTGCTAAATCTTTGCGATGATCACTCTGTTCATATGAACTTAAATGTCTTAAAGCTTCAAATTCTCCGTTGGAAAAGGTCAATCGTTGGTTGAAACCAACCTGTTAAGAATAATATTACATATCAATCAAACTATGTGCAACCATGCATTCAGAAGGGTCAACTTTCCTTTTATTTTCTGCAGGCTTAAAACCTGTATGGGCAGCGGTATCCCTATAAAGTGTACGCCATGCGTCTGGGTATCTGTATGATGGTCGTTTGTCCCCGTAAAGTGCACCCGGACGGGTCCAGGTCGGGGCTTTCATCGCCTTTGTTGTTGCTTATTGCCCCCGATGGGTGCATGATTATGCATAGTTAATTAATGATTATGATCACTGTCAACAGAGACCATGATTGGATGCCCCCTTTTGGGAGGTGCCTAATGTTTGGCTGAATCTATTCAAGGAAGTCGAAACAGGATACTCTAGGTCATGCTGAGTTGAGGCATGCATTCAGAAAAATGGCACGTACTCCCAAAGAGTGTTGTGACATCTATTCACTTCGCTCAGGCGGTCATGCTAAATAAACTTTGGGATCGATGGGTTCACCCAAAGATCTCGAACCCTACTTTTAGCAGGGGCACCCGCGAATAATCCAATGAGGTCATCAAATGCCTTGTACAGATTGGATGCAAACTGTGGAGCCTTGCGTATGTTTACTTCGCGCCTATCCTTGAATGTGGGTCGATCACCCCTCTTACTCACGAAGCTGTTGCATTCAGAATGAATCTCGAACATCAATCACCTTCACATCATCTCAAGAAGCGAATGTTTTCCCCAACTAACGGGCTTTCGCAACTCGAGTGGCGAACGTTTTTCCTAGCTATTGGGCTTTCGTAACTCATTCCACCTCAGTTATGCCCCGTAATGTCGCTAAGTACTTGGGAACCGATTACCTCAAGAAATGAATGATTAGCCTGGCACCCCAGGGCTTTCATTTTCTCCGTGTTACTCACCTGATGTTTGAAGGTCGTTCTGCATGTAGCAGACCCGTCAGTAATGCCTTGGGCCTCTTCGGATATCTCTTTTCTTTGGCTTACGATCGTTAGTGATCGAATACCAAAGAGGGGCATCTATTGACAACCAAATTTGGCCCAAGGCCCGCTCGAAACACATTTAGAGGAGGGCGCACTCCTGAGGTCTAGCAACACTAAGTTAAGGGTTTTGAACCGTTGGGAGTGTAGCAAGAGCGCCGATCGTTCCAAAATTCAATTGTTGAATGCACAAATTCCACATGTTAAAAAGGTGAGATCTCATGGTTAAATTGTGGTTTAAATTGTATGTTAATTTCCCTAAATGTTAGTTAATTAATGTGGGTTTAAAGAGAGAAAAGAAAAGAAAGAAAAAGAAAATTTGAATTCGAGAAGAATTGCATAAATCCCAGCGATTGCTCATGCGACCACGAAAACAGCTCATATGAGATAGGCTTCAGAATAGCCTAAAAATTTAGAGGTAACAGCTACTCGTGCGACTGAGAGTGTGCCAAGAGAGTCGCTCGCGTGACTTTGGAAGTCACTCGCACGACTTTGGAAGTCACTCGCACGACTTTGGAAGTCACTCGCGCGACTGTGATAGAAGGACTGACATTGTCTTGGTATTTTAGCTGTAACTTTCAGCTCCAAATTTGGATTGGTACGATGGTTATCCATACGCATTACATAACATACATAAGTGAACATAGTGATTGTGGTGAACACAGTGAATGCAATGAGCATAGATAATGTTGTGAGCATATTGAATGTAGTGAACACATTCATGTAGTGAATGCAGTGAGCATAAAGAATGTTGTAAGCATAGTGAATGTAGTGAACACAGTGAATGTACAGTGAACAATGGACATTGAATCATTGAACACTGAATGTTGGAATCTGAACCCTGAACATTAAATTATTGAATAGTGTATAGTGAATAAGAAAATGCGAGCTTTTATTTCTGTTATCGAATTTCTGATTAATTATCACTTTGAATTATGTCTTTGAATTCATGTTTTGGTTCTATTTTGAACTCTGTCATCGATTCTATGCATTGACATGATAAGATGTAATTGTTGTTGATATTTCTGCTATTGAGCTTAGATTGTTAGCTCACCCCGACTATACGTCACAGGTATAGCTTGAGAAAAGGGCCCTGGACTTGAGGAGAATCCGGATATACGTATCGGAGAAAGAAGCACATCATTTTCTATTGATTTTTTAGATTTTGGTACAGTATTGGAGCTGAGAGTTTGAACTTGGTACGTCTAGTTTTTGTTTATATAGATTTGTACGCCACTGTTAAAGTGACGGTTGGCCATCACTTGTGATTTTATTTCAGTTATTTTATTTTAGATGCTTTGTATAGAATGGAATCATTTCTTTCTGCCATGTATTATAACAACATTGATTTCTGTATGTGTGTGGATGTACCAAGTATTCTGTATTCGGATCTGTAGACACCCAAATTTGGCCCAAGGACCGATCGAAACACATTTAGAGAAGGGCGCACTCCTGAGCTTTTGGATAGCATGTATGGAACCTTTAGGAACTACCCCAACCCTTATGAATTGCCTTAGACCCCCTTAGGAACCTACCCCGAACCTTGAAAAACCAATCCCAATCCTTAGAACCCATTCCAAACCCTAAAAACTAACCTTACCAGGCTATGGATGAACAGTGGTGTACCAGAACTGGCTACGGCCCTCTACTGTGATCGAGTCTCATACCATTGAAGAGTAAAGGTCGTCAGCTTTCCAATGGTCTAAGAATTGCCCCAATAGGAGGTATACGTAAAATGATATGGCAAACCGAATCCGGAGGGCAGATAGTTAAAGTCAACTTGGCGAACTAATGCCAGTAATAAACTTTGCCTAGTGTAACTAATAGTTGCGCCAGGCCAATTCTCCCTCATTTTAAGCCTAGCATAACTAATAGTTACGCCAGATTCAAATATGGGCCCCATCCTCTCGAGCTGACTTCCAAGCATTGTTCTGCACTATTTTACTGTGCATTTGCCTGGCACAACTAATAGATGCGCCAGGCATAAGAACAATAACTGTTAGATTTTATCCTGAAAATCGTGATTAGGGTTTGACTTGTTGACCACCTTGACCTTTGGAGTGTGTTTTGCTAGTTCTGTTGCACCCTTTTGAAGCCTATTTGCACCCCTTCAAGTGGCTTAAGGCCTCATCTCATCATCCACCATTGGAGGACCTTCTCACACATTTCAAGGCTCCAAAATTCCTAGGAAACTTTAAATTAGAGATTACCTAATTGCTAACCCTAATTAGCATCTAAGTAGCCTCCTAACCTATCCTTTTCCTATAAATAGAGCCCCCCTCCCCTTGATTTAAGGGTTGAGAATTTCTATCTAAGAGAGAAAGAGCTTAAAGTGAGAAGATCTTTCTTCCTTTAGTGCACCCCTCCCATACAAAAACCAGAATTCTAAAACCTCTTCCCACACTTAGCATTTCATAAAAAACCATTAGGTTAGGTGTGTGTGACCCCCTTGCCTTCCTCCCCTACCTATTAGCTTCAAGCCTTAAGAGCTAGAATCCCATTTTCCCCCACACAAAGCCTTCAAGAGCTCATCAAAGCAAGCCACTCAAGGCTCTCCTATGGTGCTACAAGGGCCCGAGGGCTCTGGCTCTCCCCTTTCTTCTCCTATCTCCTTTTGCACTCCCTACCCTCTCATTTTGTGCCGTTACCCAAAATTTTGGTAGAGGAACGGAGGGGCACCAATAGGATTGGAGGCTCATTTCGGCAAGAGGAAGCTATTTTCTTTTCTTTTACTTCATTTTATTTTTGGCCATTAGTAGAGACCGCGTTAAGCGGGTTGATCGGGTGCCTAACACCTCCCCGATCGATGCTTGAAGCCCTACCAAAGAGCCTTTGGTGTGGACGGATTCGAGTCATATTTTTAGCACTTCACTTTGCTCATAAAATGAACTAGGTATCCGGGACATCTCAAAGCTCGGTGGTGACTCTATATTTTCGTTAGAGAGTGCATCGTCATCACGGCAGGATCGTCTCGATTCCCACGGATTGCCTGAGATGGCGACTCTACTGGGGAGTAGCTAGTAGAGCTTCCCCTTGAACTAGGCCTTTTTTATATTTTTCTAACATTTTATTGCAGTTTATTTATTTTTATTTTTGCTATTTTTTTCAGTCACCCCTCCGATTAAGTCACTTTACTTACCCCTACTTTTACGTCATTTACGAGCCTTAGCTGATTGGCAGGCCTACTTGCGTATAGTCTTTAAATTTCTTTACTTTTCCGTCATTTTAAGTGTCTTAGGCGATCGGCTGGCCTACTTGAGCATTATCTTTTAATTCATTTAATTTTTTGTCATTTAAAGTGCCTTAGCCGATTGGCAGGCCTACTTGTGCAAACATATTCTGACAGTGGACGTCGGCCCGTAGTGGCGGCACGGGATCATCACCCCCATTCTTTGAACTTAAGAAAACTTCCATAAAAAAGGCTTTGAAAAAAATTAAAATTGAACCAAGTTAGGGAGCTTAATTAATTTGCTTTTATGGGGTAGATTTAAAGGGTTTGGGATTAGGCAAACACACAACCACTCGGGTCTTAGTATGGCAGCAGCCCCTAGTAGTGATGATCCAGAAAAGTCCCAGCCTACCTAGTATCTGAGAAGGCGCTCATGCCAGAGGTATATCGGGTGGGTTCCCATTCCAAAACATAAAACCCTTGGAGAGTGCGCTAACGAGTTATACCGGACTCAAACCCTTTAGGTGCGGTGAGGAGAGAATCGATCTCCAAAAAAAAATAGCTCAGTTCTCGGAAGCCTAGCTTCCAAAAAAACTAAAAAAAAAAGACTCATTTTGGGTGTTGGTGGTTGCTGTCATCAGTTCTGGAGCATCAGTTTTTGCCTGGAGCAAGTATTAGTTGCGCCAATGCAAAAAATTGGAATTTATAACTGGCGCAACTAATAGTTGTGCCAGCTTTAAAATCCATGTTTTTACCTTGGCGAGTTGTGCCAGTGTAAAAATAGTGCCCTGCAACCTGGGCGCATGTATTAATTACGCCAGGTCTGTTTAATAGCACCCCAGCCCGAATCTATGGCCTTCTTCACCTCCCGAGTCTCCCGATCAGTGTGCTTAGTGCCTTGTTTAGGCCCCACCATCTCCAACACCCAATACGACCCCACTGATCAAAAGAGGGCAACTTCTTTTTGGCTCATTCTGGGGAAACAGGTTATTTCCCTCGATTTTCGTGCCTTCAATAGATCGAAGGTTCTCCTTCGATTCTTTTGAAGTGCATCGGAATCGTCGCCGCGGGTCTTGAATTAAGGTATAAGAGCCACCCGAAAAGGGAATTCTAAGGCTTCGAAACCTTTATTTTTCAATACTTTTTCAAAAAAAATTCAAAAAAATATATATAATCAAAACCCAAAATATATATATATAGTTTGTAGTGCCGGCACAACGACATCATCTTGCCCTCCACCATCCCGTAGGGGAAGGAGGATTTTTGGGCCTTATGCAAGGCACCCTTACCCAGCCCATTCCAGTAGAATGTCGTGGGTAGTGGACCCGGCTTACGCTGATCCCGACTCATCCTCGCCACATTCTCCAACCCACTCCCATTTGGGAGAAATTTTTTCCACCATTCCCCTCACCCAACCCCCCTTTACCGTTACCGGCCCATTTGGCGCCCCCATATTCCCAACCATTACCCCCTAAAATATCCAAAGTCCTACCCCCCATTCTCCATCTTCTGCCCAAACCATGCCCATGCCAAACCCAAACTCATTTTCCCCATCCACATCCATGCCCCAATTCCCATCATCCCCCTATAGACCCGATCCATCCACATTCACATACACCACTTCCGCCCTATCTGCCCCCCCGCAAAATCCCCCATCCATCCAGGTCAGGCCCATTTTTACCGGGGCAATGCCCAACTTTCCTCATCCCTCCTCATCATGCCTCCCATCATCCCAAAACATACCCAATACATCCCCTCATCAACCCCATACCCCCCCACCTACCATGGTCATGCCCAATTATACCGGGGCCATGCCCAATTTTTCCTCCACTTCCATCCCATCTATACCCCATCATCCCTAAAATCTCCCATCTCCATCCAACCCTCTCCCCACGACCATGATGGAGGAGATGTTCCAAGCCTATTCCATGTGGAATACTTCTCAAAACACCCCCCCACCTCCTTCACACCCCATGTCCCTAAACCCGTCTCACACCCTAGCCAATCTCCATGCCTCACTCCCCCATGACCCCCATCAACCCCCCATAATCTACACCACCCAAACCCCCATTACCCACTTACCCCAAGGCCCATTGGCCAAAACCCCCTTTTCTCACATATCCCAAGGGCCCACGGCCCAATACCCCACCACCCAAACCTACTCAGGGCCCATGGCCCAGACCCACTAAGGGCCCAGACCCATCAAGGGCCCATGGCCCAGACCCATCAAGGCCCATTACACCAGACCCACCAAGGGCCCATGGCCCAGACCCATCAAGGCCAAACCCCTCAAGGGCCCTTGGCCCATACCTACCCCCTCTTGGCCCCACACCCACCGAGGCCCCATGGCCCAAACCTATCAATGGCCTGTGGCCCAAAATAGCGAAGGGTTCATGGCCTAAACCCAGACCCCACACTCATACCTTCCACAATACCCCCAACATTTAGCCCAACCTTCACAGCCGGGTCAAACCCATGCCATACCTCAAACCCAATTCTCCAATGGCCCCACACCCCAAGGCCATCTCCAAACCTTCCCCCATACCCAATGGCCCTATCAGGCCCCACCTCAAAACCAAATTCCCATCACCCAACAAATCTTTCCTCACCTCTAATGGGCTCACCCAACCCCCACTCATGTCATTCCCATCCAACCCATGCAACAACAATAGGAGAATCTCGCCCTCGTTGCACACTATTCCGACCAGTAGTATGAAAAGAACGAGATTAGGAATAGCGAGGCCTATGCTGGGGCTTTGACTAGCCTCAACCCTCCTCCCATAATTTCCCACCCCCTGGTGGCCCAGAGTGAAGTTCAACTGACGGTTGAGAAAGTGACCCCTGTATCAAAAGAATCATAACAACTGAAAGAACAGTTAGACAAAATACAAAAACAGCTGATGAAAATGGGTGGTGCTGAAATCCACGCCACGGACTTCACAGACTTATGTTTGTTCGCTAAGGTCCCCCTACCCCCCAAATTTAAAATGTCAACCTTCGACAAATATAATGGCACTGGCAATCCTATTGCACACCTGAAGTCCTACTATGGGGACATGTGCCAATATGGGGAGGATGAAAGACTGCTAATAAAAGTCTTTCAAAAGAGTCTGACAGGGCCGACTTTAAGATAGTTCACATCTTTAAAACCATCTATGATGAAAACGTAGAGGGACTTGACGCATCTCTTTCAAGAACAGTATGTCTATAATATACGAAGTCCGACTTGGCCCGTGTAAAGCAGAACCAGAACGAGACCTTCAGCAACTACTTGGGGCGATGGAGAGCATTGGCAGCTTAGGTCAGGAACATAATACCTGATTATGAAAAGATAGAGATGATTTCATTTCAGATTTTTTTGGTATATCGCCAGTGATCAACTTTGTTGATCTGGTGAAAAATGCTAACCAATGCGAGGACGCCATCAGGGAAGGGAGTCTGAATAAGAATATGCTAAGTGGACCCAGTGGGCTAAGAAGATTTTCATAGCAAAGGAATGAAAAGAAAATAGGGGCGATGTCCAGAACATAATCAATACCCGGCCCCATAACAATACAATCCCGTTTCAATTTCAGGATGCCCCACTAGCACCCGTTAGGCCTGAGCAGACGCAAAGAATGGGGAATGGGGAAGGAATGCAAATGACCCCGGAACAGAGGAAAGCCCGCTATGACCGAGTCTTCACACCTCTGGGGCAATCATTGAGTATACTTTTTCCCCTATTAGTAGAAAAGGGATTAGTGACTATCCGCCAACCACAACCTCCTCCTCACTCAATCGCAAGGAACTATGACCCAAATACCCACTATAATTTTCATCAGGGTCCGGGTTACCCTACTGATCGTTGGTTCTCATTGAAGCACGCCATCCAAGATTTGATGATGCCGAGAAAATCATTCCCCCTGCACCCTCTCAGCATACTAATATTCACCAAGTGCCACTACCCCCACGTCCCACCGGAGGAGCAGGTCTCATACCCACAGTTGGAATGATAGAAGATGAGGAGGAGTTAGAATTTGACCCATTCGATTATATCAATGATCGGGAGAATTATGTAGCACCTTTGTTAAGAAACATAGAAGAGGGGAACGTAGGGGTAATTGAACCACTAAATTTGTCAGAATATTTCCCCAACCCAACCCCGCAGTTTGAACCCTTGGATCTCTGGGCATACTTTTCTTCCACCACACTCGTCAATTATGTAAATATCAATGCATACCAACCATACACCACAACCCCCATCAATTACCCTATAATCAATCCCTATAAGCACCCACACCCGCCAGTTATCAATGGCATGCGCTCGCCCCATTTCAACTGCCACCATACACCACAACCCCCACCGATTACCCTTTAAGCCACTAGGCCCCCAATCCCATACCCGCACCTGGCAATTACCAATGGCCTACGTCCATCCCATCACCCCAAGTTTCTCCTGCAAAATCCACCCCCCCCCCTTCAATCACCCAACGGCCCATCAGACCCCCCATCTACCGCCAGCACCCACCAGCTATCAATGGCCTACTTTTACCTCCTTCCCTCAAATACCACCACCCTCAAGCTTCACCACCCCCATTTGGCCCAATCTTTCCACCCAACCCGCTACCACCGAGGTGAATCAAGTATTGCCCACACCTCCTGAGCCGAAAGTACAAGTACCTCAAGAACCGGCAGCCATACCTTTCTAGCTCTCGGTACCAACCTATGATCCTCATCAGGTCCCGTTAAGCTATGAACAAACAGATGTCAACATAGGCAGCAACAGCAGAGAAGGGGCAGTGGACTTTGTCACCAGGTCAGGAAGGATATCGAAGCAGCCAGAGGCGCCGGCAACACCACAGGCCCAACTAGAGGGGAAGAAAGATAGTGCTATGAACCCCTTCGAAAAAATGAGTCGAGAACATATACTAGAGACTCAGCTGAGAAGAATGTCCGCCCATATTACTGTATGGGATCTGTTAATGACGTCCCCACTCCATTTTCAAGCATTAATGGGGGCGTTAAAAAATGCACATGTATCACTCCAAGTTAGCCTAGATGGAGTCAGGCAGATAATTGGGCAAGTGATGGCTCCGAATGCCATTTCATTTTATGATGCTGACTTGTCGGAAGAAGGGGTAGCCACTCGAAGTCTTTAAATATAACAGTCGAGTCTGGAAACATGGTAATCTCCTTGGTACTAATTGATAATGGGTCGACATTGAATATATGCTAGTTAAGAACTATCACCAAGATCGGGGTTGATCCGTGCATGTTAAGGCCCACCAGAACCAGTGTTAGAGGGTTTGACAATACCAGGAGAGAAATAATGGGAGAAGTTGATCTTGAGCTGATGATAGGGCCAATGACCTTTTCCCTCTTGTTTCAAGTCATGGATATCAAATCCTCATTTAATCTATTATTGGGGTGCCAATGGCTGCACGAGGCCGGAACTATACCTTCTACCTTGCACCAGAAACTCAAGTTTGTGTCTGGGCATAAGATCGTTACAATCATCAGGGAGGGACACAGTGAGAAAGAAAAGGTCGCCAATAGCATCGAAAGACCCAATATGTTAGATATACCGCACACCGCTGAGGATGTCGACCTTCACAATTTTGAATATGAGGTATCAGAGATACTCCCAGAACCCATTGAGGGCATCATGCCTAAAATAAGAGGCGGTATGGTAGCGGCAGTGGCAATGCTCCAAAAGTGGGGTTATCGAAGAAGGGTGGGACCCAGTTACAAGGAAGAAAAGAGCGGTTATGCCAAGGCGGAAGGTCCGATTCGGGTTAGGATACAAGCACACAGAAGACGAGGTCCGAGAGGCCAAAGAGAAAGCCAGGGTCGTCGTGGCTGCAAGAGCTCGAGGAATCAACATAGAAGAGAAACCTCGCCCTAGGCCTCACATCAGGGATTCCTTTGTCAGCGTAGGGGTCATAAAGATCGATCAAAATGGGGTAACCCATTTAACCCCACACAAACCCACAGCCCCAATCCATCCCACCAATCCCCAGATCTCCCTTCCCAGCTTGGAGATAGATTTGACCGCGTTGTCCCTTTTCGAGGAATGACGGTCGGTACCTGAACAAACCCCCCCATGGTGAATCACCACAAAATGAGTTATCATTTAAGGACATGATCTTAGACAAAATGGGGATCAATATGATGGAGGCTGACTCCAATGAGCCATATCAGTCAGCACCCTCCATCCCAACAGGTAAAGAAGCGGCCCCTCAGGTACGCAGCTGGGCATCTTTGCTCCAAACCCTGGAAGCGGAGAGTGGCCTAACATTTGGCACCCGTTTCCCAAAAAAAAACAACCTATAAAAAGTGAGAGAAGCCCTTGGCAAACAATACCTTGTGTACATAGCAACCCGCCTTGCCAAGGGTCCATCTCCGAAGAAATCAAAAATCTCAAAAACATAGAAAAATACAAAATCTCAAAAACATGAAAAAAACACAAAATCCCAAAAACATTGAAAAAATCTAAAGTCCAAAAATATTGTCATTTAAAATTCTAGAAAATGTCCCACAAAAGGATGCCTTAATCAAAATGCCCGTCCCATGTGAAATCGACCCCTTCCCTGTAGAAATACAAGAAGAGGTAGGGATCATGAGTCTGGACGAGGATGTCCCCTTCGAGGAGCTCCCCAATGAGCTCCTTGACCGATTTGCTGACTTTGAGTATGGCCCTACCCCCATTGTCGAAGAGACCGAAGACGTCAATCTAGGAACTGAGGAGATTCCCAGGATAACCAAAATCAGAACGTCACTGTCTCCTGAGGAAAGAAAAAGCATGATCGACTTCCTTCGGTCATACTAAGACATTTTTGCCTGATCGTACGAGGACATGCCTGGTCTGGATACTGATTTGGTTGAGCATGAGTTGCCCCTCTACCCTGATATGAAGCCAGTCAAGAAGAAGCTGAGACGTCTCTGACTTGAGTGGATGTTGAAAGTTAAAGATGAGGTCATCAAGCAGTATGACGCGAGGTTTCTCATGGTATCCAAATACCCGTAATGGCTAGCTAATATCATACCTGTGCCGAAGAAGGACAGAAAGGTCCGAATGTGTATTGATTTATGCAATTTGAACAAAGCAAGCCCAAAGGATGATTTCCCATTACCACACATCGACATCTTGGTCGATAACACAGCTAAGCACGAGATGCTTTCTTTTATGGATGGATTTTTGGGATACAATCAGATCAAAATGGCAGAGGTTGATCGCGAGAAGACAATGTTCATTACCCCTTGGGGAACCTTTTGCTATCGAGTCATGCCATTCGTGCTGAAGAATGTCGATGCAACGTACTAGAGAGCTATCACTGCACTATTTCATGACATGATGCACCGAAATATTGAAGTGTATGTCGACGACATGATAGCGAAATCACCAGAGTGAAGCGACCATCTGGTAAACCTTCAGAAGCTATTTGAAAGATTGAGGACGTATCAACTAAGATTGAATCCACAGAAATGCGCATTTGGTGCTATGTCAGGGAAACTTCTAGGGTTCATCGTCAGCAGGAGGGGGATCGAGGTCGACCTAATCAAAGTCAAAGCCATCACTGAAATGCCACTGCCATCTACTGAGAAAGAGGTTAGAGGGTTCTGGGTTGAATACAGTATATCAATCGGTTCATTGCACAGCTAACTCTAATCTGCACGCCGATCTTCAAGTTACTAAGGAAGAATTCGCCTGTTGAATGGAATAAAGATTGTTAGGCAGCGCTCGAAAAAATCAAAAGCTACCTCCTTAATCCACCAGTTTTGGTACCCCCTGAGCCAGGGAGACCACTCTTGATGTATCTCTCCATGACGAATGTTTTGATGGGAAGTGTCTTGGGGCAGCACAATGAAACGGGAAGAAGAGAGTAGACCATTTACTATCTGAGCAAGAAATATATTGATTATGAAGCGCGCTACTCTCATCTGGAGAAAGCATGCCTAGCTCTTGTATGGGCTACTCAAAGGCTCCGCCACTACTTGCTATCTCAGGCGGTTCTGCTCTTGGCCTGAATGGACCCATTGAAATACCTATTTGAAAAGCCAGCTCTCATTGGACGAACCTCACGATGATAACTTTTATTATCTGAATTTGACATCAAGTGCGTCACTTAGAAGTCGATCAAGGGGCAGGTGCTTACTGATCATCTTACCGACAATCCTTTACCTGATTATGAGCCTTTGAGAACTGAGTTCCCTGATGAGGACATCCTGTTCATGACAGAAGACGATACAGAAGAAGCAGAATAATCATGGGTAATGCACTTTGACGGGGTAGCAAATGTCGAGGGCCAAGGAGTTGGCGCCATCCTGATTTCACTGAAAAGATCCCATGTGTCGGTCTCTATCAAGCTCAACTTCCCTTACACTAACAATATGGCTGAGTACGAAGCTTGCGCCACTGGTTTGCAGGTGGCTCTCGATCTGAATGTAACTCACCTCCGAGTATTTGGCGATTCACAGTTAATCATATGCCAGATGAATGGTGACTAGAAGATGAAAGACGAGAAAATGATCCCCTATCATGAACACCTCGAGTATCTGATTGCTTGCTTCCAAGATGTGTCTTTCTCATACGTCCCCCGGATAAGGAATCGCTTTGCCGAAGCATTAACAACTTTGGCATCAATGATTGAAATCCCCTATGGTGTGGAGATGAAGCCGATCATGATCAAGCAGAGGAATGAGCCGGCCTTCTACCTCCAGATTGAGGAACTGACAAAACCTGGTGATGAGCCACCTTGGTTCTCAGATATCAAGAATTTCCTCGAGACCCTAACTTTCCCAGAGGGAACATCCAAGACAGACCGACAAACCATTCAACATTAGTGGCAGGTTACGTCATTTGCGGGGAATGCCTCTATAAGCGATCATACAATAACATCTTACTTAGGTGCCTCACTAAAAGTGAAGTGGTCAATATTATGAAAGAATTCCATGAGGGAGTATGCGGAGCCCACGTCAGCGGTCACATGCTCGCTAAGAAAATCCTACGGCAGAGATACTTTTGGACCACCATGGAATCAGATTGCTGCAAACATGTTCAAAAATGCTACAATTGTCAAGAACACTCTAGCCTGATAAACGCTCCTACCATTGATCTTCACTGCATGACCACTCCTTGGCCATTTAATACCTGGGGCCTTGACATTGTCGGAATGATTAATCCGAAAGCATCAAACGGACATCGGTTCATCCTCGTTCACCAAGTGGGTAGAGGCGGCATCATATGCCAACACCATGGCCAGCCACGTTGAGAAGTTTCTCAAGAACAATATTGTGTGCCGATTTGGAGTACCCAAAGATATCATCACGAACAACGACACAAACTTTGTGAATAAGGGCATCCGAGACTTTTGCGAGCAATACAAGATCAAGCACCATCGCTCATCCCCTTATCGGCCTCAAATTAATGGAGCCATGGAAGTCGCGAACAAGACAGTCATCCGCATCCTTGAGAAAATGGTCGTCACTTATCGAGATTGGAGGAGAATGCTGCCATTTGCTTTGTGGGCCTACCAAACGTCGATCTGTACCGCTATAGGGGCAACACCATTCTCCCTTGTGTATG
Source organism: Chloranthus sessilifolius (assembly GCA_021018995.1). NCBI lineage: Eukaryota > Viridiplantae > Streptophyta > Magnoliopsida > Chloranthales > Chloranthaceae > Chloranthus > Chloranthus sessilifolius. Next base: position 144,979,949 of record CM037584.1, on the reverse strand, counting down.
GAGCCGAGGTCGTCCTCCCTGTAGAGGTTGAAGTACCCTCACTCTGAATCCAAATAGAATCAGGCTTACCCGAAGCAGAAAGAGAGAGATCCCGCTTTAAACAATTAAACTTATTGGACGAGAAGAGACTCGAAGCCTTGTGTCACACTCAAGTTTACCAGGGGCGAATCGCACGTGCTTATAATAAACATGTCCGCGGTCGAGATCTAAAGGTAGGAGACACTATGCTGAAGAAGATCTTCCCATCCCTCCATGCTGATCCAAGAGGAATGTTCAAGCCAAACTGGGAAGGACCTTACGTCATCCGAGAAGTGCTGTCGGGATATGCCATCTGCCTCGCCACCATGGATGGAGATCATCTTCCTGAGCCCATCAACGCTAGATACGTCCGACGGTTCTACTCTTAGTCCATCACGACAAGGTAAGTGTTGGTGAAACAGATACGTGACTGCTTAAGAACCACCCGAAAGAGGCCATCATTCCAAGCACAGTAGCCCAAAAGCATCCCTAAAAATGATGATATCCTTTGCTACCCCATTTGAGCCTGGGCCTTTCTTTCAATAAACCCCTTCCCCCAAAACAATATGTGTAGATATACCAAAAAAAAAGAGAGAGAAAAGATGCATGTGTGTAAAGTTACTATCAAATCCAAAAAAAATCAAAAAAGCAAAACCTCAAAAAGAGATTGCCTGAAATGGAGCAAAAAGAATAACAAAAAAAGTGTGTATAGAAGAATCACGGGGCATGTACAGTAAAAACCCCCAGGGGAGAAAGTATGTTGAGAAAACTGAAGCCGTATCAAGGAAACCCTTTTAGCCTAGCATACCTTCAAATCCTAACCTAACTCATGGCCAAGCTACACCCTGAAGAAAGCCCTCTTTTAGGTTTACAAGCAGCCATAATATTTGTTAAGTCAACACAAGCCGAGTTGTGAGACGACACCAGAACCCCATCCAGCCGGCTATGATGGAATCGACGTCTATGCTGTGGCTATTGAAAAAAAATAAAGAAATGAAAGAATAAAAAGAATAAAAAAATAGTAATAATAAAAAAATAAAAATACAAGCTCAAAGCAAGATGGATGTGGTGAATACCCGAAAGGGCGCTACGGGTAAAAACAGTGAGTTTGTGTGGACCAGGAAAAAACTCAAAAGGGCGCTTAGGGTAAGAGAGCTAAACCCATGGACGTGGTGAAAACCCGAAAGGGCGCCACGGTTAAAAAAAGGGAGATAAATAAAAAAAAAAGAGTGAAAAAATTGAAAAAGAAAGGGTTGGAATGATTGATTAAATGTTTAAGGAGCCCTCTTGGTTACTCTCCCTAATCCCTTTTTAGGGGCCGCTCATGCTAGTTCGAATCGGGTCCCGACCATAATTGTCTTTGTGAAACCGCACCGCCAAATGTATGACCCGAGGAAAGGAGAAAGGTTTGACTCAATCCAAAGGGATCAATGTTCCGGCCTTGACAAAAATCGGAAACCCACCCGGGTCCGACTTCAAAGGAAACGATCGAGCATGCTAAAAGGTGGACTCAAGGTTTCCCAAAGTTTCACCCAGTGATTAAGGCACCAAAAAAAATGCACAAAATTAAACCAAAAGGCCAATAGATCTATATAGATGTACATAATAAACTGCCTTTTGCACCACTTACACCACGTCCAAAAAAAAAAAAAAAATAGTCGGTGTGATGACTAACGTGTTTTCCTTTTTACAAGTATAAACAAAAACAACCAAAACATAAAGAACATATGTAAACCAAAAAAATGTGTGTATCTATAAAGGGGCTTTTTATGCCCCTTTTCTGTATATCTGATTTGTGCAAAAAGTTCTGTGTGCAGGAAGGAGTTAGCGACCCAGCTCGCGCTTCAAAGCGCTAATCTCAGCATAAAGATCATCTTCCCAGACATTCCGTTCAGTCAGCCAACGACCATGCAGGCTCTTGAACCTCTTCCGAGAAGAATCAGTAGCTCCAAAAGCGACTCTCAGTGATCCCTTTAAACGGAGGACCTCACTCTCTGCTGTTTCTGCTCTAACCTTTTCATATGGCAAAAGTTCTTGCAGGATCCTCTTCTCATCCACCAGTAACTCGATGCGGGCTCGGAGTGCCGTCTCTTTCTTTGACCAGGGGCCTCCAGTGTCAATAATCTCTAACAAATCTGGACCATCGGCAGCAAGCAGCTCAGTCAACAGCCAGGCCTCGTACTCAGGAGAAGTCCTAACCGAGTCTCCCTGCTCAATATCACACATCAGCGTCAACTGACGCGTCTCCCAAAGAGTAGCAATCTGATCTATGTCCCCAGAGGACCCCTAGAAAAGATCAAATCACATAAAGGGGGTCTGGCCTCACAAGGCATCTGCTAAGGGTAGCCGAACTGACGCAACACTCGGAATGGGAAGTAAAAGGTGTTGCCCGTCAATCCTAGGAGGGTGATGCCCTCATGATCTCTACTACGAATTATCAGGAAGGTCCGGTCCAACCAAGGAAATCTCCATGACAGCTCGACATCGATCAACCATCCGAATCATCCCTTGGGGCAAATTGTGAACAAAATAAATATCCACTTAGAGGGGGGCAAAAGCCAAATAAAAGTAGAAAAGGAACTAATCCAAGCTGAGACAAATTACCTGATCGAGCGAGCCGCCAAATGCCAGGAAATTGGTGTTGGGAACAAAGCGCGGCAAGATGAACCGATGGGGCAAGCACTCATACCAAAGGTGATAGCCCCCGGGCACGTGAAGGGCATGGATAGGGAGCCCATTATTGAAGAAGGCCACTGTGAGCTCCTCGAAACTGCCAACAGGATACCAGACATCCGTCGGAGGGTCCACGGGTATGGCATAAAAGCCCTAAAACTGGTGCACCACTTGCTCTCCCAAATAGTAAAATTTAGCCCATGCTCCATAGAAGAACACGATGCGGCAATTATTGAATAAGCGGGAGGCACCTACAGCTGCTCAATCTCAGAAGGGGGATGCAAGGTACGGATTGGGGAGGATTTGCTCAAGTCAAAAAAGAAAGAAACCAAGCAAGCAACACCTCAGTCAAAGGAAATTTCCAAGCTAAAAATAAACAAAGGTTGAAAAAAAGAGAGGAGAGTTGTTACCTGCTCGGGGATCATCAAATCAAGTTGGGGCCTTAGACCCATTTCCAGGTGCTTTAGACCCACGTCATGACATCGGGCCTAATGCCAGTTGCTGAGCAGAGGATAGGTGAGCGCCTCCGAGTGAAGCAGCGGGCGCCCGAGGTGGAAGTGGTGGTATCCCCATACCTAAAAAAAGAGACAACACATAAGAGCCGGTCGATAGCACATAAAGGTCATGCAAAAAAAAAAAAATTGACAAGGGAAAAGGGATGCATAATTACCTCCAGGGGGGCCCAAAAACCCACAGCAGACTTCGAATCCCCGATTGTAACCCGAGACAAATTGTACATCAACCACGCATACCCTGCCCCTCCCCAGTCATGCCTGGGGACGTCACCCCAATTGTCCATCACGCTCAACAGGGCCAGGCTGACTCGGCCCCCACTGGCATTTGTTAAAAGGGTCTTGCCTAGCGGGAGTAGGAGCGTGATGCGAGCTAAGATGATCGCCCGCTCTGGTGCGATGTAGAGCACCCTATCTGGCTTACCCAAGTCCACCAACTCATCAGCAAAAAAAAGGGAGGTCAGCCAAGACGTCTTGACCTCTGTGCCATGGGTCAGCCCGCAAGGAGGATAGGCCCCAATCAGTAGTGTAATGTCCTCCCGGCTCGGTACCACGAGATCGGATATTGGTATCCCCCCTACCCTGATACCGGTAATCATAGCCCAATCGACGGGCGTCAACGTTATCTCGGCGTACGACATATGGAATGTCATGGTCTCAAGGTGAAACCTCTCAATCAGGGCCTTCAAATAGGCAGCGTCAACCCTCATGGCGGGACAAGACAGGAACTCCCCAAAGCCCACCTACTCCAACAAGACCTTCACTACGGGGGGGACGTAGAGGTAGAACTCATGAAAGTTTAGCCACCCCCCGTGGAACACAATATTGGGCAGGTCCTGCACCCAAAGAAAATGCACATTAGATCACGGAGGTAAAAAAAATTGCATAATGGAAATAAATTGAACCTTTTGTTTACCTTGCCCGCTATCCCAAAGTTTGAAATATGAGTGTGATGCTGGTGAAGGAGGCCGACCCGGGCGGCCTCGCCCTGCATCTCAAGCCATGGGCCCGCTCTCCGTCCCACCCAGACAAACTCTTCCCCCCGCGGGCCATGAACGATCTCGAGTCCCTCCTTGGGGCGCTCCTCGGGAATATGCTCATCACTGCCCGACATACTGGGACAACAAAAGGCATTCACATATAGTCAGGAACAAAGATACACGTGAAACAAGTTTTTTCAAAAAAAGAAAACAAAATAAAAAGAAAAACCTTTAACTTTGTTTAAAAGTTTCCAAACAAAAAGAAGAAAGAAAAACAAAGTTCTTTAAAAAAAAAACAACAACAAAAAAAAATCTTTTACTTTGTTTAAAAGTTTTCAAAAAAAGAAAAGAAAAAGGAAAGATGGTTTCTTTCAAACAAAAAAGAAGAAAAGGAAATAAAAACCCTTTTACATTGTTAAAAAATTTCTTTCAAACAAAAAGGAAGAAAAGAAAAAAAAAATCCCTTTTACCTTGTTAAAAAAATTCTTTCAAACAAAAAAGGAGAAAAGGAAATAAAATCCCTTTTACCTTGTTAAAAATTTCTTACAAAAAAACAAAAAAAAAAGAGAAGAAAAGGAAATAAAATCCCTTTTTTCTTGTAAAAAAAAAAAAGGGAACTCTTTCAAAAAAGGAGAAAAGAAAATAAAATCCTTTTACCTTGTTGAAAAAAAATCTCTCTTTCAAAAAAAAATGAGGGGAAAAGCAAATAAAATCCTTTTACCATGTTAAAAATTTCTTTCAAAAAAAAGGGAAAAGAAAATAAAATCCTTTTCATTTTGTTTAAAAAGTTCTTAAAAAAAAAAAAACAAAAAAGCCTTTTACCTTAAACATTCTTTCAAAAAAAAAACAAAAACAAAAAAAAACCCCTTTTACTTTGTTTAAAAGTTTTCAAAAAAGAAAAAAAAAAACCTCTGCTTTAAAAAAAAAAAAAGAAAAAAAAACAACATAAAAATAAAAAATATATATAAACAACATAATACAAAAAAAAAAGAAAAACCATTCCATATAAACAAATAAAAACAAAAAAATATATATATATATATATATAGGCACCAATAAACCCATAAACTACAACAATAAGGCATTAATCATAAGGAACCATCCACACCTCGTCAATATACATAAAAACAATAAAAACTAACCATTATCCATCCAAAAATATAAGACCATCATCATATTTGCAAGAAAAAACAAGAGAAATCAAAGGAAGTAAGTTTTAATGGTTACCTTTTGAAAGAAGATGGGTCTCTGATCTAGCGTAAGCCAGCACTCGATCCACACAAGCAGGGCAACAGCAATGAGGCACGCAAAGAGGCAATGAAAGGAAACCCTAGGAAGAGGCGATTTTCAGTTTCAAAGGAGAAGGAGGGGGAGAAAATTTTGAAACAAGGCCCCCCAGCCCGAACTCGGGCTGTTTAAATTCCCCCAGCCAAGCATGGCGCAACTATAGTTGCGCCAGGCAAAATTTTGCCCTCCTTTTGCTTGGCACAACTATTAGTTGTACCAAGCTATTTTGAGGCCCCTAGTGGCCTTGCGCAACTATTAGTTGCCCGGTATAAACGGGTCTTGGGCCTAGTGCGGGCCAGATAGGAGGGCCGGTTCCCCACTTCTTCCTTATTTGTTTTATCACCCCCGACAGATGCACACGCTCCCAGAACGGCATTTCGATCATCCATCGACTTGCCGAGGAAGCCGTGCTAAAATAAAAAGCGAAATTTGAGTCGATGGGCACCTTGGTCCTATACTGGATATATAAAAAGTCCAAAAAAAAGAGAATCCCCATAGAGAAGCCGAAAAAAATTTCCCAAAAAAAATTCACATAAAATAATAACTCAAAATTCCAAAAAAATCACATAAAATAGTTTGGAAATCCAAAAAAATATATCGAAAACAGATATGTATTCCCCACAGAGACGCACAAGCATAAGGCGATAAAACGTCAATATTTTATCTGCAACGCAGTTGTGCCATATTAAATTCATGAGTCAAAGGTTCACCTCAGATCTTGGGATCCTACTTTAAGAAAGGAGCAACAGTGTCGGTCCCAGTCAAACAGTCGATGTGTCGATCGAGTCGACTCCACTGCTAAATCTTTGCGATGAGCACTCTGTTCATATGAACTTAAGTGTCTTAAAGCTTCAAATTCTCCGTTGGAAAAGGTCAATCGTTGGTTGAAACCAACCTGTTAAGAATAATATTACATATCAATCAAACTATGTGCAACCATGCATTCAGAAGGGTCCACTTTCCTTTTATTTTCTGCAGGCTTAAAACCTGTATGGGCAGCGGTATCCCTATAAAGTGTACGCCATGCGTCTGGGTATCTGTATGATGGTCGTTTGTCCCCATAAAGTGCACCCGGACGGGTCTAGGTCGGGGCTTTCATCGCCTTTGTTGTTGCTTATTGCCCCCGATGGGTGCATGATTATGCATAGTTAATTAATGATTATGATCATTGTCAACAGAGACCATGATTGGATGCCCCCTTTTGGGAGGTGCCTAATGTTTGGCTGAATCTATTCAAGGAAGTCGAAACTGGATACTCTAGGTCATGCTGAGTTGAGGCATGCATTCAGAAAAATGGCACGTACTCCCAAAGAGCGTTGTGACATCTATTCACTTCGCTCAGGCGGTCATGCTAAATAAACTTTGGGATTGATGGGTTCACCCAAAGATCTCGAACCCTACTTTCAGCAGGGGCACCCGCGAATAATCCAATGAGGTCATCAAATACCTTGTACAGATTGGACGCAAACTGTGGAGCCTTGCGTGTGTTTACTTCGCGCCTATCCTTGAATGTGGGTCGATCACCCCTCTTACTTACGAAGCTGTTGCATTCAAAATGAATCTCTAACATCAATCACCTTCACATCATCTCAAGAAGCGGATGTTTTCCCCAACTAACGGGCTTTCGTAACTCGAGTGGCGAACATTTTTCTGAGCTATTGGGCTTTCGCAACTCATTCCACCTCAGTTATGCCCAGTAATGTCGCTAAGTACTTGGGAACCGATTACCTCAAGAAATGAATGATTAGCTTGGCACCCCAGGGCTTTCATTTTCTCACCGTGTTACTCACCTGATGTTTGAAGGTCGTTCTGCATGTAGCAGACCTGTCAGTAATGCCTTGGGCCTCTTCGGATATCTCTTTTCTTTGGCATACGATCGTTAGTGATCGAATACCAAAGAGGGGCATCTGTTGACAACCAAATTTGGCCCAAGGCCCGCTCAAAACACATTTAGAGGAGGGTGCACTCCTGAGCTTTTGGATAGCTTGTATGGAACCTTTAGGAACTACCCCAACCCTTAGGAATTGCCCTAGACCCACTTAGGAACCTACCCCAAACCTTGAAAAACCAATCCCAACCCTTAGAACCCATTCTAAACCCTAAAAACTAACCATACCAGGCTATGGATGAAGAGTGGTGCATCCGAACTGGCTACGGCCCTCTACTATGATTGAGTCTCATACCATTGAAGAGTAGAGGTCATCAGCTTTCCAACGGTCCAAGAATCGCCCCATTCGGAGGTATACGTCAAAAGATATGACAAACCGAATCCAGAGGGCAAAAAGTTAAAGTCATGTGGGCCCCGTTAGGGACTTGGTGTAACTAATAGTTGCCCCAGTAATAAACTTTGCTTGGCGTAACTAATAGTTACGCCAAGTCAATTCTCCCTCATTTTAAGCTTGGCACAACTAATAGTTGCGCCAAATTCAAATGTGGGCCCCATCCTCGTGAGCTGACTTTCAGGCACTGTTCTGCACTATTTTACTGTGCATTTAGGCATATGAATAGTAACTATTAGATTTTGCCTCAAAAATTGTGATTGAGGTTTGACTTGTTGACCACCTTGACCTTTGGGGTGTGTTTTGCTAGTTCTGTTGCACCCTTTTGAAGCCTATTTGCACCCCTTCAAGTGGCTTAAGGCCTCACCCCATCATCCACCATTGGAGAACCTTCTCACACATTTCAAGGCTCTAAAAATCCTAGGAAACCTTAGATTAGAGATTACCTAATTGCTAACCCTAATTAGCATTTAAGTAGCCTCCTAACCTATCCTTTTCTTATAAATAGAGCCCCCCTCCCCTTGGTTTAAGGGTTGAAAATTTCTACCTAAGAGAGAAAGAGCTTAAAGTGAGAAGATCTTTCTCCCTTTGGTGTACCCCTCCCATACAAAAATCAGAATTCCAAAACCTCTTCCCACCCTTAGCATTTCATAAAAAAACCTTAGGTTAGGTGTGTGTGACCCCCTTGCTTTCCTGCCCTACCTATTAGCTTCAAGCCTTAATAGCTAGAACCCCATTTTCCCCCATACAAAGCCTTCAAGAGCTCATCAAAGCAAGCCACACAAGGCTCTCCTACAGTGCTACAAGGGCCCAAGGGCTCCGGCTCTCCCCTTTCTTCTCCTATCTCCTTTTGCTCTCCCTACCCTCTTATTTTGTGCTGTTACGCCGCCAAATTTTCGGCAGGAACGGAGGGGCACAAATAGCATTGGAGGCCCATTTGGGCAAGAGAAAGCTATTTTCTTTTCTTTTATTTCATTTTATTTTTGGCCATTAGTAGAGACCGCGTTAAGCGGGTTGATCGGGTGTCTAACACCTTCCCGATCGATAACCGAAGCCCCTACCCAAGAGCCTTTAGTGTGGACCAGATTCAGAGTCATATTTTTATAACTTCAGTGCTCATAAAAATGAACTTGGTATCCTGGGACACCAAAAGCTCCAGATGGCGACTCTATATTTTCGTTAGAGAGTGCATCGTCGCGACGGGATAGTCTCAATTCCCACGGTTGCACAGGATCCAGACGCGCGACCCAACGATCCGATTTTCCTAGGAACCCGTGAAAAAGTAAAAAAAGTATGTATAGGAAAATCGGGCTGTCACAGATGATGAGTTTTCCAAATCTGGAAACTTATAAAATATTTAACCAATCTAGACCATTCAATGTGCTAATCTATCTTTTTCTATGATGACTCCAGTAACCAAGGCATAGTCTACTAATGCAATCTACACCATTGATTCTATATGATCAAAATAGTGATAAAATATTTTAAAAATCTGAAATTTAAATCAAGTAATTGATCAATCTCAACCATGCAATATGAGCATTTTCTATAATACTACAACAAGTAAGCAATACATAATCTATAGTGATATATGTTTATCATTTATAACACATGCATCTAGCACCATCGATTTTATATGATCAAAACAGTGACAAAATATTTTGAAAATCTGGAATTTAAATTCAATATGAGCATTTTCTATAATGCTATAGCAAGCAAGCAAGGCATAATCTATAATACCCTATGCTTTTCATTTCTAACACATGCATCTAATGCCATTGATTTTATAAGATCAAAACAGTGATCAAATATTTGAAAAAATTCTAGAATTTAAATAAAATATTCAATCAATCATAGCCATGCAATATTAATATTTTCTATAATTGTAGCACCTGCCCCTTGAATTCTATATTAGTCAACCCATTGATTGAAACCTGACTATGTCAGGTGACTGCCCAAGGCCAGGTCCACCCAAAAATGTTAGGTGCCCACCTGTAGATTGATGGGATAGTACCATTTCTTAGGCGCCCATAGGGCACCTCTTTTATAGACTTGGGTGTGTTAGTAATTGTAATACCAATCCCTTGATTTTTGTGATGGTCAAACTGGTGACTGAGACCTGACTGTGCTAGGTGATTGTCTGAGTCCAGGTCCACCAAAATTTGTGAGACACCCACCTTAGATTGATGGGATATGGACTAATTAAAGTGGCATCCATAGGGCACATCATTTATTAGAATGGGTGTGTTAGAAATTTAGTAAAACACACACCACATCTTACACTTTGTGACCAGCCCAGATTGATTCTTGATGAACCTTGACTCGAGGTTTGACCCAGATTGGGCCCGAGCCTTGGTGGTGATGAGGAGATCATTGCCAACAGATCAAATTTTTATGATGATCATAGTATTGATTGATGGGTTGAGTCAAACCTAGACCCATAAAATTCAAAGAACTAAATGCACTAACATTGAAGGTTAGGTGTTTGTGCCTTGCTTGGAGCGATGACATTCCTTGTAATTTTAAATAAAGCCCAAGGACATTTACAAGTTAATTTTATAATTTTGCTAGTTATAAATTAGATTTATTCAAATCTCTAGCAAATCCTAGCCCTTAATCCATTTGACCCAAGTTTGACCCATCTAACACCACAAAATTTCCTTAGAGAAATCCAGGTGATAGATGCACCCTTGCACATGCACCACAAGATTAGTTTGGCATTTGAAAATCACAAGATTTGAGGGCTTAGAAAACCACATAAGACAAGATTTGAACCATTGTGTGGAGGAGAATGGAATCCAAGTCGGGTCCACTTTGACTTGAGCATGTGGGTGGGTGTTGGAGGAGAGAGGAGAGAGGAGAGAGGAGAGAGAGATCATGTATTGGGGAGAAAAGAAGGGTTTTGTGAAGTAACTTGTGGACACTTGTCCAAAATTTTCACCCTTGTCTCCCACTCCCCCATAGCAAAAATCAAAATTCCATGGGGCTCTCTCCATTCCACCATTTTCATCTTCTTCCTTCCCTGAAGAAGCTCCACTTCCCTACCTTGAATTTACCCTCTAAATCCCATCATCAAAATCACCATCCACTACCACCACTCAACTTCCCACACATCCTAGTTTAACATATAATAATTTGGGCTTCATCTCAGCCCCTTGCACCACTCAAATCAAGACAAACCAGCAAGCAAGAATAACCAAGCCCAAGGTATTGTCATAGTTAGTCTTTACTTGGAATTTCTAGTCTTGTAGTATAAGTTTGGTCCATAGATTTGAATTTTTTTTGGGCTATTTCTAGGGTTTTATTTCTGGAATGGTTATATAATGTTTGACCAGGATATTTGGAGGCCATGCATGTGATCAAACTGATCATGCAAGGCCATCCAATGGTTTAGATTTAATCAATACTACATAGTGTAGAGTTTTCTTGAATTTTGCTTGGATTTTTCTGGTTGAAAATTGATTTTTATTTGAGATTTTTCAAAATTTCTGGAACAATATTTTACCAGAACATTTGGAGGCCATGCATGTGATCAAAATGATCATGCAAGGCCATCCAATGGTCTAGATTGGCCAAGTAGGCCAAGACCAGCATGGCATTGAATTTTCTTGAGATTTTGTAAGGAAAAATCAGAATTTTGGTTTCAAACTTTTTAATTTCTGGAATGTTAGTTTGATCAGGACATTTGGATACCATCCACGTGATCAAAATTATCATGCAAGGCCATTCAATAGTCTATATTTGGTCAACTAGACCAAGACTATGAAGTGTAGGAATACTCTTGATTTTCTTGAATTTTTGCAAAAGAAAATGATTTTTGGTTTGAAATTTTTTTAGTCTGGAATAATATTTTGACCAGCATGTTTGGATGTCATGCATGTGATCAAAATTGTCATGCAAGTCCATCCAATGGTCTAGATTTGGTCAACTTGATCAAGACTACATAATATTGAATCTTCTTGAATTGATCTTGAATTTTTGTAAAAACAATAGAATGTTTGTTGAAGTTTTTTTACGTTTTCTGAGATATGAAATTGACCATTCCATTTGGATGCCAGGAATGTGATAAAAATGATCATGAAAGGCTATCCAATGGTCTAGATTTGGTCAATGATGAACTTTGTTCATCATAGTGTAGAGACTTAAAATTTTATACTTTATACCTCTACACTATGCCACTTAGATTAAATGGACCTTATGGGTAGTATCCATATATTTTGTGGTTGATTTTAGATGGTTGTGATTTCAGGAAATTAATATTTTATCACGGATTTCTAGGTCAAATGAATGGATATAGATGCAACTAGGTTACTATGAGTAGTCTAGTGTTGATTAATGCCATTTCTTTTCATAGTATATTTATGGAAATTGTGATCTGATATTAGTATATTTTTAGATGAAATAGCTATGTGGAATCTCAAAAATATTTTCATCATTTACTAATTTTGATCATAATCGAAATTAATGGCTATAGATTGCTTGATACTAGATAGTCTACATGTGAAGTAGTAATGAATCTTGCCTTGTTGTTATGAGATTAGATTTAAATTTTGAGCATGATTAGTAGTTGGAATATACTGGGTTTATTAAGTTTCATGTCAGAAAATTTTAGCTAATTTACTGATCTTGATGATAGTACAATCATATGGTCATGATTGAATGTGTGGAAATTACTTGAATTGTATTGTATAGGTACATATAGCTTGTTAAATCATGTAATTTTGATCGTGGAATCTTGACCCACTGATGAGTTGGTAAATTCTAGAAATGCATGCTTGAATCTTGAATTTTGATCATGAAAATTTGAATGGTGATTGACTCATGTATAGGAAAAATCTTAATATATGGGTTCTATATAGTTGAACATTAATCAAACCTGTAGATGGTCTATTGATTAATGTTTGACCATTTTGGTCAACTGATGGCCCAATGATTTTCCCAACTTTGGAAGCTCATGACCAATGTCGATCATGAATGATCAACGGTGATCGATTGTTTATCAATGAAAACTTGAAAATTCAGACACTTAGGCTATAGCACGCATAGCAAATAGATCTTGAAAACCTCTTCGAAATTAGTTTTGAGAGTGATTTTCATAAAATTGATTTTCGAAAAGAAAAGGATTTGAAAAATATAATAGTGCCCAAAAATTAGGTTCGATCGGATGGCTCTCCAAGCCAATCTAAATATGCTAGATAGAACGATACCCAGCGAACCGTAGATTGAAAGTCACGACACCCAGAGCACAAGACAATGAAGATGCCCTATTGCACCATAAATCAGAGCCCTCAAAGAGCTATGATTTCTGTGACCATGACCTCTTCAGAAAAATTTGAGATAAATCAAGATAAAACCTTGACCTATCCGTAAGACTTGGGTAAAATTTCAAGCAATTATTCTATCAAAATTGTTGACTATAAAATATGAGAAATGGTAACGCAAAGCTGTGTTTCATGGCATGCAGCTAGTAACCAGACTTGACCTTCGATCTAATGGGTATGGTGGTGGGTTTGGTGGTTGGTTAGTTGGTAGTCTTTGGGTTTTGTTTGGGCTGACAAGTGGTTAATACGAGTGATTAGGGTTGACGGGTGTGGTCGGTGGGTTTGTAGTCTTTGGGTTTCGACCGAGTTGACAGTGTGGTTTGGAGGATTGACTCGGGTGATTAGGGTGGATGGGTAAGCAGGGAGTTGACTAGGGGGCTTTACGGTGGTGATATGGGAGACGAGTGCTTGGTTATTGTGGTTGGGCATAGGGCTATTGATGATTCCTAAGTTGGGTGGAGGCTAGGTATTGTTTGTGTTGTTGATTTGGGTAGTTTCCCAGTTAATCTAGTTACGATCATTCATGTTGTAGATCACGTCCCGTAGAACCCATCACTCTTCTAGGGTATGTCCTGCAAATCGATGGAACGAGCAGAACATGCTATAATCCAAGTGTGCTAGCCAGGGGCGTCGTCATTGAGGTAGGAACCTAATCAAGTTTTGGTTGCTAATGATGTGGAAGATATTTCGAATGGTATCGGGTAGTGGTGGGTAGTGTTCTCTTTTTGGTTGGTGACCAGTCTTGGGTGGTTGATTAAGGTTTTGGGGTGGTGACACATTGTTATAGTTTGGTGGATTAACTGTTTGATTTTGGGTTGTGTTTTGGTTTTGGTTTTGATTCTGGTATTGGTTAGGGTAATTGTTTCGGTTGGGGTACTGGCTTCGATTTTGGTATTGGTTCTGATTGGGGTATCAGGTTTGGTTTTGGTTCGGGTATTGGGCTTGGCTGCATTGATTTTGGTATCTATGTTGAAAATTTCCATTTTCGGAATTTTTCACTTGGTTGATAACCGCATTGACCTGCTCAGAGATCTCCATTCTTAATGTGTCAATGTATACATGAAGCACGCAAGTGAAGAGTAGCGAAGTCTGGGTAATCACTTATAACGAGGGTGCTTTGATGACGCTCTCAGATGTCATCGATAATGATGTCGATTACATCTTTCTCTTTCATCTAGCTCCCTATTTGGGCTACGAACCTTCTCTAATGACCAACAAAGACTGCAAAGTCTTCCTCGGTCTCTTGTTTTGTGGTCATTAAGTTGCTGAAACTAACCATTTCCTAAGCCAGTTGTTTGTATTGATCTAGAAACTAGCTGGGTAGATCATCGAACGCATCGACGTTATGGAGTAGTAAATTGGCGAACAAATCAAGGTCTTCTCCTTCTAAAGATCTTTGAAAGTAGTGAATGAGGAGCCCTTGGTTGTCGCGTATAGGTCGACAATCGTTATAGAAAAATGTCAGATGATGGTTCGGATTTCCTGTACCATTATACCTGTTGAACTTTGGAGGCTTAAAGCCAGCAGGCACGGTAAATTCAAGATTCCTGCAAAATTTATCAAACCCAAATGAATATCCGGGGCATTCTCTCTTAGCCATGTAATCATCTAGAGCCCGAGTAAGGTCTTCCACATTTATACTGGTGTCCTTTTTGAAGTTTGAGGGAGAATTCGATCTCGGTTGTTGTTATTGAAAAATGTTCGAGTCACATGTTGATGTGGTGACACATGAGATATAGTAGTACGCGGAGGCATTGGTGACCTCTCTTCATGTTCATTCCTTGAATGCTGGCGTCCCTGATGAGTAGTGAAATATGATGATATTTCACCCCTAAAATACCTACATTTAGCTATCATGATGAAGGCTATCTAATGAGAATTATTAGATTTGAAGTTTTTTAGGTAAATACAAGCCAAGTACAGAAAACAGCACAAGAATTCTGAAAATAATGTCAAAACACTGCAACTTTGGGTCATCGAGAACTTTGTGCGACTTACAGCTCAATTTGGACCTCTAAGACGGCCGAATTATGAAATTGTCAAAACACAAATGTTGTAGATCTTTCTGTCGGCTTTCTAACGACGCAAGAATCGCCTCAATCCGAGTTCGGGACAGAAAGATATGGCCGAAATATCGAAGTAGTGTTTGATACAAAAAGTAGGCTGGAATTCACGGATTTCTGGGAGTCGATGCATCGACCCTTTTGGTCGATTAATCGAGCCACAAAAAGGAGTCTGACACGGACCTGACACTTTAATGCATATTTTTAGGGATCTTTTCAGGGTCGATGCATCGACCCTATTGGGTCGATTAATCGACCCTAAATTGTCGAGTTGGAACACCTCTGCGGCTGGGAAACCTACACGACGTGGATGCTATTTAAAGCCAAATCAAACACTTCGGGAAGAGACTTTTTTTTAGGAGAATTTTAGAGGATTGTTATTCATTATTATTATTTTTGGTTTTAGACTCCTCTGGGCATCTTTTTAAGAGTTCTTCTCTTCTCCTTCTTCGAGGGTTTGATCTGGGTAGATTATACTTAGGATTTGCACTGTCTCTCTTTTACATTCATAGATTGTATTTAAGAAAAGGCATTGTAGACAAAGATCTTTTGAAAAAAATGAAAAGAGGAATGGCTTTGAATGAACAAGGAGATCATACACCAAAGATGAGCAGCTAAATTAGTTGATCGGGGAAGATGCGATCCCCAGATAAGTAGCAATTTTTTATGATTAATACCGCAGTCTATTATTGTCATCATGAAATCATTTTGTTAAAAGTTTGTGTTATTGAAAATATATTGAATGCTTATTATGGCCGTTGATTGCGCGTATCAACTGCTATAATCGCTGGATCTTGACCTACAGACTGATCTAGGCTATAGAGCGATTATGTGCTTACTGTTGTGATCTAAACATCATGAGATACGCTATGCTTCTTACATGACTCATACCGTGATGATAGGCTGAGTCATTATTTTTAGATAGGGTATGCCGGATTGATGATCATATTTTATTACGAATCATTTTTCTATACGAATGATGGTGTGAATGATGCTTTAATGAAACTATGGGTTTTAATGATAGAAAAGGAGTACTAATCTGGGGTAGCATATTCCTTGATCATATTTAAATATTGTTCTTAGATTCATCAGTAATTAGTTGTTTAGATTAATTTATTTTTCTTGCATTTAGGAAAAGTGTGATAGATTTTTGGTAAAATTGAATCTGCCCCTTGGTACTTCCTTGGGGACGTTTTTAAATCTCTGAAAGAATTAATTAAAATTCACGTTTCCCTGTGGGTTTGACACCTTTGTTCTTGCCATACTACAATAGATCTTGTGCACTTGCAAGGGTTACATTTAAAATCGATCAAGTTTTTTACGCCGTTACCGAGGAAATCGGTGAAATTTTGATTAATTCGGATAGGGATTTGTGTGTTTTGTGGTGAGTAAAAAAAAAAATCGAAATTCTTTCCCTTATTTTTCTCTCTTAGGTAAGTTTTTGTGGTGTTCTTTTAGGAAGTTTAAATTTTTAGGATTTCTTATTTTAAATTTTTTAGGAGTCCATTTTCCTTATTTTCCTCTTTTAGATAGTTTGTAGGATTTTCTAAAATCTAGGTATTAATTTTTATGGGACTACTTACTTTAGGCTTTATAGGAATCTTTCTATTCTCTCCATTATTTCTCTTTTAAGTAAGATTTTATAGGATTTTGTAGGATTGCCTTTAGGTTTTGAAATTTAAATTTTATATTTTAATTTTCGAATTTAATTTTTATTTTTAAAATTTGAATTAAAATAATAATAATAATAATAATAATTCTTCTTTAATTTAAATTCGAATTTTAATTTAAATTATAAATTAAAAAAAAAAAAATTTCTTTAATTTAAATTCGAATTTTAATTTAAAAAAAATTAAAATTTTAAAAAATTTAAAAAATTTATTTAAAAAATAAAATAAAATAAAATTATTTTAAATTCGAATTTTTAATCTAATTAAAAAAAAAAATTCTTCTTTAATTTAAATTTGAATTTTAATTTAAATTAAAAAAAAATAATAATAATAATTCTTCTTTAATTTAAATTCAAATTTTAATTTAAATTAAAATAATAATAATAATAATAATAATTTAAATTCAAATTAAAAAAAAAAAAAAAAACTTTGTGCGCTTGTGTCAATCGATTGAAAATCTTTGCTTTAATCGATTGAAGCTGAATATTTTGGGTTTGTTGTGGATTCATCAATCCTTGTTTGTGAGCGTGGTGCATGAGCTTTACTCGATCTCATCACCCACATCTGCAACCGTTTAATCTTGAGATCAAAAGATCTTGTAGAGAGAATCGTAGAATTCAAAGGAATCTGTATCATCATACTGATACCATGGCTAATCAAAGGCAAGAAATGAATGCGAACAACCAGAATGGCAATAATGGAAATAATGAGAATAACAATTACAATGAGGGCCCTAGAACACTCGAATATTATAATGATCCTGGTTTTTACGAGGATCGGGATAGTATCATGCATGATCCCATTCCAGGGAACCACTAGGAATTCAAATCAGCAATGATTCAAATGCTACCAATTTTCCATGGATTAGCAAATGAAAATCTGCACGTTCATCTAAATGAATTCACCGGGGTATGCAAAATGTTCAGAGTCCACAATGTCACTGATGAGATAGCTAAGCTACGACTCTTTCCTTTCTCTTTAAGAGATAAGGCAAAAGCGTGATTCTATTCCTTAGAACCACAATCTATCCAGAGTTGGGCAGAGCTACATCGTCAGTTCCTTAAAAAATATTTTCCTATGACTAAAGCCATTGAGAGATCTTTCCAACAACCTACAGAAACATTTCATGAATGTTGGGAACGCTTTAAGGAATTGATTAAGAGTTGTCCAAATCATCAAGTTCCAATGTGGCAACAAGTCCAAAGTTTTTACAATGGACTGATTCCAGAAGAGAGACGCGTGGTTGATGCATCTTGCGGAGGATCGTGTGCCACGAAAGAGGCTGATGAGCTGTGGGCATTGTTTGAGAAGTTATATCAAACTTCAATCCAAAATGCGACAATGGAGTGAACTAATTTGGATGTGGCAACAAAATCACATGTGTTGACCAGAAATGGATTATTTGATGTCAACAATAATACCTCTGATCTATCAACAAAGGTTGACATGCTGTCCATGCAAATGAATATGTTGTTAGCTGCTACCAAGTAAGCTAAAGCTCCTATCACCTCCATTGTGTGTTCAATTTGTGACCACCCAGGTCACATGGCTAACGAGTGTCCTACCACCTTGTCATTTCTTCCTGATGAACCTACTCCTCAAGAGCAGGTGAATTTGACTCAATCATATCAGCGATAAGATAGGAACATGTACTCAAACACATACAATCCGGAATGGAAAAATCACCCCAACTTAGGATGGGGAGGATCAAACCAAACTGGACAGGTGAATCAGCAGTTCAGATCCAATCCAATGAGTGGACAACAAAATTTTCAACAAAATTTTTAGCAAAATTTTCGTCCACAACAGAATTCTAATTTCTAGCAGAATTCCAATTTCCAGCAAAATTCTAATTTCCAGCAGAACCCTCCTTATTACCATCCGAATTCTGATTACCGAAAAAATTAGAATTTTAATCAATCTCAGGCCACCGTTTCAAAAGATTCTAATTTGGAGGAAAAGGTGATGTGAAGCATGCAATCTTTTCAATAGATGATAATGGACCAAGTCAGTCAATTGGCCAATCAACTGAGTCAACGAGAGGAAGGTAGGCTTCCTAGCCAACGTATCAACAATCCTCGAGGCCAAGCATCATCTGATGAAGGACAATCAAATAGTCAACAGTTGAAAGCTGTTACAGTGCTGAGAAGTGAACGAGAGGTTGATAATCAAGTGGAAATGCCTGAGGAAGCTGATGAAGAAAGAGAAGCAGAGAAAGAGAAAGAATCAGAGATAAGAAAAGATAAAGAAAAAGGAAAAGAGAAAGAGAAAGGGCAAGGAAGAGAGAAGGGAAAAGAAAAAGAAATAGAGGAAGTGTCACTTCCAACTGTCCAGCAAGGACGTGAAAAAGAATTGGAACTTGAATCAGCACCTTATGTCCCAAAGGCACCATTCCCTGAATGCCTAACTCCTCCATCTAGGATGGGGAAGGGACCGGAAAAAATGGAAGAAATCTTTGAAACATTCAAGCAAGTAAAGATAAATCTTCCATTACTTGAGACAATCAAACAAGTTTCTGAATATGCCAAGTTTTTCAAAGATTTGTGCACTCGTAAGAGAAAGGCACGTACTCATGTTTCAAAGAAAGTGTTCCTGATTAATCAAGTCAGTTCGATGTTGCAATTGGAAACCCCACAGAAACTGAAAGACCCTGGAGTCCCAACTGTTCCATGTGTCATTGGTGGGCCGCCAATTGGAAAAGCGTTATTGGATTTGGGAGCAAGTGTTAATCTAATCCCATACTCAATGTACGAGAAACTTGGATTAGGTGAATTGAAACCCACGACGGTCACACTCCAACTGACAGATAGATCAGAAAGAAGACCTAGGGGTATTATCGAGGATGTTTGGTTGGAATAGACAAGTTTATCTTTCCAGTGGACTTTGTCATTTTAGATATGGAACCACCTGTTAAATCAATTAATCAAGTCCCTATCATCCTTGGACGTCCGTTTCTTGCCATTGCCAACGCTTGCATTAATTGTCAAACGAGAGTCATGGATGTTTCTTTTGGGAACATAAAGGTCAGATTGAACATATTTCATGCGATGAACCATTTCCCTAACGAGGATGAGGTCGAATGTTTTTACATCGATCAGATGGACGAAGTGGTGGATGAAGCATTGCCATCAATGCTCACGAAAGAAGAATTTGAAACTGCTTTATTGGCCATCTATGAAGAAAAAGGATCTGAAAGGAAGCAGTCAGAAGAGACGAGGTCGAGTTTATCGCGTCCAGATGATAACTTATGTGAAAATGTGACTAAGGTAGAACCATTACCTATTGAGGTAAAAGCTGAACCGACTCCATCAATTCAGGAGCCACCAACTGTGGAATTGAAACAGTTACCTGAGTCGCTCAAGTACGCTTTTCTGGGACCTCATGAAACTCTTTCGGTAATAATTTCCTCTACATTGTCGGCCGAACAAGAGCATGACTTATTGAAAGTGCTTAAAGATCACAAGGAGGCTATTGGATGGACCCTAGCTGATTTAAAAGGGATTGACCCATCAGTATGTATGCACAAAATATATCTGGAAGATGATAGTACACCATCGATAGAACCGCAAAGGTGACTTAATCCGAACATGCAAGAAGTCGTTTTAAAGGAAATCATCAAATTACTCGATGCTGGAATCATCTATCCGATCTTTGATAGCGAATGGGTAAGTCTAGTCCAAATCGTTTCGAAAAAGTCTGGAATCACTATGAAAGAAACTACTGAAGGAGAATTTGTCCCCACTCGTGAAACTACTGGGTGGCGGGTGTGCATTGATTATCGGAAATTGAACACGGCTACCAGAAAGGATCATTTTCCCCTTCCATTCATTGATCAAATTCTTGAAAAGTTAGCTGGACAGGAGTTTTACTATTTTCTTGATGGATATTCGGGATACAATCAAGTGCTCATTTTTCCACCTGATCAGGAGAAAACTGCATTCACGTGTCCTTACGGTACTTTTGCATATCGCAGAATGCCGTTCGGCTTATGTAATGCACCTGCTACTTTCCAACGATGCAAGTTGGCCATATTTTCGGATATGATTAACAAGTTCATTGAAGTCTTCATGGACGACTTCTCGGTTTTTAGAAAAACATTTGGTTCTTGTTTGAATCATCTTTCACAAGTGCTGCAACGTTGTATCGAATCAAAACTTGTTCTTAGCTGGGAGAAAAGTCATTTCATGGTGCAACAAGGAATTGTGTTAGGGCATATCGTTTCAAAGAAAGGAATTGAAGTTGATAAGGCCAAAGTTGACTTAATTGCTAATTTGCCCCCACCGAAGAGTGTTCGACAAATTCGATCATTTTTGGGGCATGCTAGATTTTATAGAAGATTCATCAAAGATTTTAGCAAGGTGGCTAAACCATTGTGTACCTTGCTTGGCAAAGATGTTCCTTTTAATTTCGACGAGGATTGCATGAACGCATTTCTGAAATTGCGCGAGCTCTTATCAAATGCACCGATAATCCAACCACCGGATTATTCTTTACCATTCGAACTCATGTGTGATGCATCTGATTACGCTATCGGAGCTGTCTTAGGGCAAAGGGTGAACAAATTACCTCACGTAATTTATTATGCCAGTAAGACATTGATCGATGTACAGCTTAACTACACCACCACTGAGAAAGAGTTGTTAGCTGTGGTGTATGCTCTTGATAAATTTCGATCTTATCTGCTTGGATAAAAAATAGTAGTCTTTTTAGACCACTCTGCATTGAAATATTTGTTGGCAAAGAAGGACGCCAAACCAAGATTGATCCGCTGGATCCTGCTACTTCAAGAGTTCAATTTTGAAATCAAAGATAAAAAGGGAGTAGAGAATGTTGTGGCTGATCACTTGTCTTGCATTTTGCCTGAAGAATCATCTGCATCTGAACCTATCCGGGACACCTTTCCGGATGAACAGTTGATGGCAATTGATGCGACCGCTACAAAAGCTCCTTGGTTTGCCAGTATCGTGAACTATCTGGTCACTAGCAGAATCCCTACTGAATGGGGTAAAAATGATAAGCATCTCTTTTTCTCCCAGATAAAATACTATTTTTGGGATGAACCACATTTGTTCAAAATTTATTCAAATCAAATCATCAGGAGATGTGTACCGGAAGAAGAGCAACTAAGCGTCATCAATTTCTGCCATGCTGGAGCCTGTGGAGGCCATTTCGGAGGCCAGAAGACCGCACAAAAAATCCTTCAAAGCGGATTCTACTGGCCCTCCATCTTTCGTGATGCTACTCGATTTTGCAAAGAATGCCAACGATGTCAACAGCTGGGAAATATTTCATGACGAAATATGATGCCCCTTAATCCGATTTTAATTATTGAAATTTTTTATGTTTGGGGGATCGACTTCATGGGTCCTTTCCCCCCGTCATTTGGATACTCATATATTCTTGTAGCTGTTGACTACGTTTCTAAATGGATTGAAGCTGTGGCAATCCGATCGAATGATCACAAGGTCGTTGTCAAATTTTTGACAGAAAATGTTTTTAACAGATTCGGGTTTCCACGGGCGATCATTAGTGATGGCGGTTCGCATTTCTGCAACCGCCATTTTGCTACTTTAATAAAGAAATACGGCGTCACTCACAAGGTCGCAACGCCGTACCATCCGTAGACTAGTGGTCAGGTGGAAGTGTCGAACAGAGAGATTAAACGAATTTTAGAAAAGACGGTGCGACCAGATAGAAGAGATTGGTCTAACCGGCTATCTGATGCTCTTTGGGCCTATCGTACCGCCTTCAAGACACCAATTGGAATGTCTCCGTTCAGAATTATCTACGGGAAAGCATGCCATCTTCCTGTTGAATTGGAGCATAAGGCATTTTGGGCTATCAAAAGATTTAACTTTGATATGCAAGCGGCAGGATCAAATCGGAGGTTACAGCTGAGTGAATTGGAAGAGCTACGCTATGATGCGTATGAAAACTCCAAGATGTACAAAGAAAGGTACAAGAAGCTGCATGATGAGTCAATTTCTCGGAAAGAGTTCCACATTGGAGAAAAGGTTTGGCTGTTTAATTCCAGACTAAAGCTTCACCCGGGGAAACTAAAATCTAGATGGGAATGCCCGTTTCAGGTTGTTTCTATTAGTGCGCATGGTGCGATTGAGATCCGAAATCTCAAGGACAATCAAGTCTTCAAAGTCAATGGGCAATGTCTTAAACCAATGTTTGAGACGATGACCCAATTCGGAATTGAGGCGATGCACCTCAGTGACCCAGATTAAAGGAGTTGGACTCAGGTTTAGTTTAGGATTTAGGATTTAGGATTTCTCTTTTTTGTATGTTTAGTTCTAGAATATTAGTTTTTAGTTTAGTTTAGGTTATTTTTAATTTCCAAATTAGTGTAGCCACATTACCTTCAATCTATTTTTGGTCATGTTTTAATTTGATGCACATATTCTCTGCACCTGATCTTTGTGTTGAGGTACTTTTGAACAGGTTTGGGGGTGCGCTGCTTATTTCAATCAATGAGGACATTGTCATTTTTAGGTTTGGGGGTATGATTTTCTATCTTGCGTCACTTTCTTATTTTTTTTTCATATAAAAAGAAATATTTTTTTTTGAACCATCATATATGAATTATTTTTCGATAGTTTTCAAACTTTAGTTGATGATGCATGTGAATTTAATTTTGATAATATCAATGTCATATTTTGATTACTTGTATCTAGGATAATGACGCTTAATATGATATTTTGTGGGTAATTTTGATATTCATGCTTAGAATTTTTACACTTATACCAAGCTAAGACTTAGAAATCGATGAACTGTTTTGAACGGTGAATCTTAGGTTCTTAGTGGAGACTAAACCCAGGAAGCTCTAGAGCTAATTTCCCGTCATTGATGAGTGAATACATAAACTCGGAGTTTTCTTTGAATACGAATTATTTTGAATAATCTCATACATTTTATTTTGGCTTGTGACTTTGCATGATATCAAATTCATATTATTGTGTTAGAACATACTGTATATCTACTCAAGACAAATAGGCAAGGTTACCATCTTTTAAGGACATGATTGAAGGCCATATATGGCTCGTTTGTGCTTAAATGCCCCACCTCATATAAATTTATCCTTCTAGTACCCCTTTGAGCCTATTGAAAAAATTTACCTTTATACATTTTTTGATAAGCCACGTTAACCTTTAACCCTTGACTATTTATGAAAATTCAGCTTTATCCTTCTTACTTCTGAGAAATTAGGAACGAGGGATGAAAATGAACGAAAGGAGAGTAAGTGGAGAGATACTGAGTTGTGGTGTTTACTGAGAGTGTATGGCAAAAATATAAAAGAAAAAGGGGGGAGAAAAAGAAAAAGAAAATTATGAAAAATAATGAAAAAGATGAGGTGCTTCAAGAAAAGGAAATACAAAAGAAAAAGAAAGTTGAGAAAAATAGAAAAATATTGAAAAAAAATAGTGAGAAATTAGAAAAGAAAAAAGAGATAGAAAAATCATAAGTTTGTTTCTTTTCCAATTTCTCATAAATTTTGAATCCAAATTCCCTTTCTTTTTTACCCTTTCCTGAGCCCCATTACAACCTTACAAAAGACCTTCATGATCTGATCTTGCATTTGTAACTGCCTTGTGGAGAGTAAATATATGATACTTATGACACTTGATATGACATGCTTAAGATATACAAGTATCTGTTCTTATGAGATTTGATTTTGTTCATTGATTACATCGTGTTTCATTTATCATGTGAGACCTTTTTGCTTATTTTGTATTGATCTCTCACATGTGTGCGAAAGCTTACCCATCATCGGAGTGATTTTATTTTGAGAGTATACCTAAAGTGAGGATTGAGTCGACACATAAGATCTGATAATTTACTGTTTAAATTGGTTCCGAGATGGATGAATCTTGGTTTTGGTATGCACACATTTCACGTTTAGGCATGAATGGATGAATTATCTAACAATTTGAGCATTAGATTAATTTGAATGGATACTAGCATGATTGACATGACATTAATATTTAAGATTGATGATTCACATATTGAAACAATTAATATTTTTATTTTTGAATAATATATATGTTATCAAAATCATATTTTGAAAACTTAATTTTGTCGATGGTTTCAAAAATGTATTGAAGTTTGTGGGTAACTTCACTGTAAACCCTCAGGAGACATGACTCCTCCACTAGGGATCACCTAGGGGTTTAAAGGCTTGTTACACACGCTAAGTGCAATCGTGTTCCCTACGAAAGTGGCATCTATTTTCTTTAGTTTGCTTTACTCGAGGATTAGCAAAGTGTAGGTTTGGGGGTGTGATGAGTAGTGAAATATGATGATATTTCACCCCTAAAATACCTACATTTAGCTATCCGATGAAGGCTATCTGATGAGAATTATTAGATTTTAAGTGTTTCAGGTAAATACAAGCCAAGTACAGAAAACAACACAAGAATTCTGAAAATAATGTCAAAACACTGCAACTTTGGGTCATCGAGAACTTTGTGCGACTTACAGCTCAATTTGGACCTCTAAGACGGCCGAATTATGAAATTGTCAAAACACAAATGTTGTAGATCTTTCTGTCGGCTTTCCAATAGCACAAGAATCGCCTCAATCAGAGTTCAGGATAGAATGTTACGGTTGAAATACCAAAGCAGTGCCTGATACAAAAAGTGGGCTGGAATTCACGAATTTCTGGGAGTCGATGCATCGACCCTTTTGGTCGATTAATCGAGCCACAAAAAGGAGTCTGATACGGACCTGACACTTTAAAGTATATTTTTAGGGATATTTTCAGGGTCGATGCATCGACCCTATTGGGTCGATTAATCGACCCTAAATTGTCGAGTTGGAACACCTCTGCGGCTGGGAAACCTATGCGACGTGGATGCTATTTAAAGCCAAATCAAACACTTCGGGAAGAGACTTTTTTTTAGGAGAATTTTAGAGGATTATTATTCATTATTATTATTTTTAGTTTTAGACTCCTCTGGGCATCTTTTTAAGAGTTCTTCTCTTCTCCTTCTTCGAGGGTTTGATCTGGGTAGATTGTACTTAGGATTTGCACTGTCTCTCTTTTACATTCATAGATTGTATTTAAGAAAAGGCATTATAGACAAAGATCTTTTGAAAGAAATGAAAAGAGGAATGACTTTGAATGAACAAGGAGATCATACACCAAAGATAAGCGGCTAAATCAGTTGATCGAGAAAGATGCGATCCCCAGATAAGTAGCAATTTTTTATGATTAATACCACAGTCTATTATTGTCATCATGGAATCGTTTTGCTAAAAATTTGTGTTATTGAAAATATATTGAATTCTTGTTATGACCGTTGATTGCGCGTATCAACGGCTATAATCGCTGGATTTGGACTTGCAGACTGATCTAGGCTGCAGAGCGATTATGTGCTTACTGTTGTGATCTAAACATCATGAGATACGCTATGCTTCTTACATGACTCATACCGCGATGATAGGCTGAGTCATTGTTTTTAGATAGGGTATGCCGGATTGATGTTCATATTTTATTACGAATCATTTTTCTATACGAATGATGGTGTGAATGATGCTTTAATGAAACTGTGGGTTTTAATGATAGAAAAGGGGTACTAATCTGGGGTAGCATATTCCTTAATCATATTTAAATATTGTTCTTAGATTCATCAGTAATTAGTTGTTTAGATTAATTTATTTTTCTTGCATTTAGGAAAAGTGAGATAGATTTTTGATAAAATTGAATCTGCCCCTTGGTACTTCCTTGGGGACATTTTTAAATTTCTAAAAGAATTAATTAAAATCCACGTTTCCCTGTGGGTTCGACACCCTTGTTCTTGCCATACTACAATAGATCTTGTGCACTTGCAAGGGTTATATTTAAAATCGACCAGTCTCCCACTTAGACCCCCTTGCTCATCTATGTTCTGTTGGTCAGTGACAGCTTGGTACAAAGCGGCCAATCTTGAAGTAGATCTTCAGCTTCTTTTCCTCCTTTTGACAGTGTGTGGGCATTGAGATCCACAATTTGTTCGGCAGTGTAGTTCTGTCCAATGCCACTATCTCTTCTATTATTGTGACTAGTGCTTGGAGGAGTAAAGGGGATTTGTTCGCCTTCGCCTGCCATGTTAATCTCGGGATGATTTTGGACTGAGTCGTAAGATGGTCCAACATCATACTCGGGATTATTGTGGTAGCCACATAATGGTGAATCATTATTAAGGTTCAATTTACGAATTCCTGACATTTCAAGTTTTTTGAAAAATAGTCATGCGCTCTTAAAAACTCTCAGGGGTTTTGGAACTAGGGAGATAGAGATTACTTCTACTTCGGGTTCCTAAATTTCCTTGCCGAGTATGGATGTTTTCTTCTTCGGATAGGGTGTGGGTACAATCCGCATCTGATTAGATCTTACAGGAAGGTCTAAAGTACAAGAAGTTTCCCGAATCGAATCCCCGAAGAGAATGGTTGCTAGATATGCCTAAATGCGTGTAAGTGTGTTAAAAAAGAGTGGTAATAGAAAGTAAAATCAAATATCAAACCAAACTAATTAAAACGGGCCAACCCTGCCAAAATGAGTTCCACCGTGATCGCTAGTCTGTTGGTGCGCGTTTTATTGGTCCCTTTTGGGTCCTGGAAAATGGTTCCAAATCAATCACAAGTGGACTCTATTTGTAAAGGTGGGCGGAAAGTAATAAAACAGTAAAGAAAAGGTATTCTAAATGCACCTGCAGAAAAGAAATCATTAGTTGTAGTCGAATTTAAATATACCTGTCATGATCGCCATCTACAGAATTATCGATGCTGTAGAACGTCATTGATTGCGAGGATAGGGTGCGGGATTAGGGTTGGACTCCTATGCTAAACATCGGCCTACTGACTTTAGCAACTAAGGTTGCATAAGGTTTAACTAGTTTGGTTTTCTAATCCTAAATAGGTCTAAGTAAGAAAGGGTGTGTTGGTCAGTTATGTTCGGGAGGATTGGCTCCATTCCTGAGTACCCTCGTTGGCTCCCTTGGGTAAATTGGTTGACGCAATGGCAGTTTTGTAAACATGGAGAAGGGTGTTGGTACGCACTTTTTCTGGGATCCTTTCGGGTCCTGAAACAAGTGGCCCAATTCGGTCCACATGGATTCTAGTGGAAAGTGAGAGAATAGTAAACTAAGGCTGTGTTTGGATTAGCTCTTTCAGGGCAAAGAGAAGCTCTTTTGCTCTTTGGCTCCGGCATAGAATTGTTTTCATGTTTGGTAACACAGCTCCTTGCCCCATTTGCTCTGGCAGGGAGGTATTTTAAGTGATAAAACAACTCTATGTCTCCTCTCTACCATAGCAGATTTTATTTGCTCTAACAAAGAGCAGACAGAGAGCTGCTTCTGATCTTATAAGAGCTAACCTAAACACAGCCTAAGAAATATTAAATACTGCAAGGAAAGATGCAAATTCTAAATTGAAAGTACCTGAGTTGATGTGATTGCTAGCTGCAGATATTTATGGACGCTGCAAGCCATCACTGATCATGCTCTGTGGGGTGCGGGTTGGCTCCTTTACTAAACGTCGGCCGGCCAACTTCAGCAACTATGGGTAACCTAGGGTCTAACTAGTTTGGTTTTCTACTTCTACTGGACCTATCTAAAGGGGGTGGCGGCCTGTTATACTAAGGAGGATCGGCCACGTTCTCGGGTACCCTCCATAATCTCCCTTGGGCAAATAAGGTGGCTAAGGCTAAAAATCAGAGAAGGTTAGGGACCTGATTGGCTCTAAGCTAGGATTTTGGGCAAGGGTTTCCTAAGGGATCTAAGGCTAAGTGCTTCTTCTTTGATACTCCTTCGAGAGTCAGAGCTAGCTGGCCAGTATCGCTAGCCTGACTACCTGAGGCTTCTAGAGAAGAGTCTATAGTTCTAGAAGTCTAGAGTGCAGCCCAACCCCTTTCGTTGAAAACATTAGAGAGAACATCAAATTTTCTAAAAGGGAGAAGCTTCAGAAAGAGAAGAAAAACTAGTGAATTGGTGAGTTTGGTTGTATGGAATGGAAGCAGTCCTATCTTATGAAATACAAGTACCATCCCTACGTGTCCAACTTGACGATCAACTATCCATAGACGAAAGGAGAATTTCTTTGCTTACTCAGCTAGAACAACTCGATGAGACGCATCTAAGGGTGGCTGATCATGCTCAAGTGTACCGAAGGAGAGTGGCCAGGGCCTATGTTAAGAAGGTCCTTGAGTGAACTTTTAAAATTGGAGAGTTAGTCTTGAAGAAAATCACGCCTTCCAAGCATGCTCACCTAAAAGGAAAGCTAAAGCCGAACTGGGAAGACCCATATGTTATAGGAGCCGCATACCCCGAGAATGCATACAAACTGGTGAACCAAGATGGGGAGGAACTTCCTAACCCACGGAATGCCATGTACCTCAGAAAATACTATCCTTACCAATGTGACTGTCATATCCCATAGTCGGACCTAGATACCACATTCGAAGTCATCTCAAGTCATTCACTGGCCGTATGTCATTATCTCTGAGAATACATTTCAAAATTTTCTAACTCACCACCCATCTCTTTATTCAGGCAATTTGATTGAAAAGATTAGTTGAATTCCCGACTTATTTTAAACGCATCGGCTACATCCGATTCTCACCCCTTTTCTCGCCATTGGAGGAGACGTCTCCCAATCAAACCTCGATCAGGTTGGAAGGGCTCCAGCTCCAAAATTGGCTTGAAGCCAAAGGTCGCCAACCTCTCCCACTGAAAATCCAGGAGAGCCCGGTACCACACGTGGGACTCCTCCCAGGCCGAGTTGATGGCTAAAGGAGGAAGCTCCTGAAGGAGCAACGAATCGAAAAGAGAACATAAGACAAAACTTATAATTATACAACAGTACAAGCTATTGATAAATAATAATAGCTAAAATTGATCAATGATGGTAATAAATAATACTAAACATAATAAATGATAATAACAATAATAAATACTAATAATAATAATAATAATAATAATAATAATAATGACAATAGCAATAAGTAAATAGCAAATAGTAACAATAATAGTAATAATAACAACGACGATAATAACAATGCCAACAATATTGACGAAAAATAATAACGATAAGCAACAATGGATAATGATAACGATGAAAAACGATATTAATAACAATAATAGTAATGATAATAAAAGCGATATTAACAAAATTGATAATAATAATAATAATAGTAACAACAATGACAATAGTAGCAATCAATATTGATAACAACAAAAATAATAGTAACAAAGGCGATGGCAATAGCAACGATAACAACAAAGAATAATAATAGGGATGAAAGGATCATCATGGCAATCATAGCAAGCAACACATGGTGAATGAATAATCTAAAACTTAACCAAGATAAATATAGTGCGAGGTAGTATACAAACATGGAAACGAAGAAACTAGCATGCGAAAGACATGCTGACGATCGTAGCAACAATCTACAATAGGCATACAAAACATGATAAAGGTGATACAAAATGGTAAAGTAGGCATGACCTAAAACTATATACAGACATGATGCATGAATGCACACACAAATTAGACTAAATGCAGGTTCTGCGTAAAGTAAATAGGGTTTCACTAGAAGTCTACGTTATAACCTAAATGTCTAGAAAATAAAAGGAAACTCCTGTTTTCGAACACCTACCTGGTCCCTCGCAAAGGCATCCTCCAGCGGAATGCGAATCGGGTACAGAGCCCGAGGAGAAGTAGCATCACCATCAGCACCACCGACACTGCCAGCACCCTCGGCACCAACAAGGTTCTCACCTCCATCAACCCCGACACTCACCTCAGGAACACCCTCTCCAGTAGCACCCTTAGGAACCCCATCTGTCTCCACACTCAGAAGCCCAAGCATCTCGCTCTCCAATGCAGCTGCCAACTCCAGCTCCGATGCAGTCGCGCTAAACTCAGGCTCCATCTTAGAAGAAAGGTCTCAAAAAACCGAAGAAAATGCAAGAAACGGCACTAAAATTCGACGAGTGGATAGCGAGATATCATAAAAACACGGAAGCAAAGGCACTCGGAAGCAGAGGAAACAAGAAAACTCGAGAAAGTCCGAGCGCACGAGTGAAATGAGAGAAATTTTCAGCTTATATAGACCTCGGTCCATTGCGCCCATGAACCAACACACACAATTGAATCACATGCCAACACACCCATGCGTATTTCGAGTTATGCGCAAACCCTCACGCGCAAAATTGAAGCTCCGTCAACCCAAAAGACACGATGAACCAAAAACACGTCTTATACCCCGCTCGCAATTAAAATCACCCTCTTAGGTCATGGCGCGCAATTTGAAAAGTCACCCAGGCAGCCTCTCTAAGTGACCTGGTGACACTTCAGTTACGTGCACTACACTAGGTGCGTAATTGGTTTACATGCATGCCTTACGGCACGCAATTCCCCCCTGATCCTTCAATCATGTGCATCGTACCCTGCATGCAATTGGATTACATGCATAGTAGTCAGCGTGCAATTGCTAAACCAGGACCAAAAGAAATATATATACAAGCTGAGAGAAGCACTTACACGCACATATATACACAAACTGACATAAACAGTGACAAAAATAGAACCATATACACACATGAATCAATAAGCCCAAAAAGAAAAGAAAGAGGGATAAATATATGCATCCAAACTCATCGTGAGATAAGTAAATAGGCTACCATGAAAATATTAGCCTGAAAAATCATCAAAACTCAAGAAATGAAAATCACCTAAGGGTAAAAAGTGAGACTAAACTAAACATAGAATAAAATAAAATCTACTCAAGAGAATGCA
Source organism: Chloranthus sessilifolius (assembly GCA_021018995.1). Classification (NCBI taxonomy): domain Eukaryota; kingdom Viridiplantae; phylum Streptophyta; class Magnoliopsida; order Chloranthales; family Chloranthaceae; genus Chloranthus; species Chloranthus sessilifolius. The sequence goes on along the minus strand of CM037584.1, from coordinate 144,948,362 downwards.
ACCTTAATCCATGAACTAGAAGACGCACGAAGATTAACCATCGATGAATTAAACCAAGATTAAAGAGCCCAAAATTAACAAATACGTCGAATATACGAAATAATGATTTTCAAATAAATAAAACTTTTACAAAAAAAATCATCGGAGAATCCCCCCTGAATATACAACTAAAACAAGAAACTTAAACCTAACGCATTCGAGTGACTCGCGGTCAAATGATGATGCACTAGGTGGCCTGCCTACGCCTCGCACACAACTTTCCACTCACCCGATATCTCGGCCCGCCAAGAAGGAGCATAAACTAAGCAAGTTCTAAGAAAAATCTCATCTTCGCCCCCTCTGACACTTGAGTTGCCACTTATGATGCAATCTTTCAATCTTCATGGTCAAGTGGCAACACAGCGGAGGCCCGAGCCAGCAGATGAAAAAGAGTGGCTCACAGGAGGCCAATTAGAGGTAGAAGAATATGAAGAAGAAGTGCTCTTTTCTTTAGCTTTCATCCCTCCACTGACCTCATCATCATCCCTGCACCCAACATAGTAGCACTTCAGGTCAGATTAACATCAGTGACCCCAGTGTTACTCTTCATTCCCAACGCCTCCAATACCCAAGAAATAACCCAACATCATAGCCCCCTCTAGGACATAGCACCCGAGAAATAAAATAAAAAGGGAGAAAAGACGTTGAATAAAATTTATAAATATTAAATGATTATAATTTTTATGAACCAAAGTAAAACCCAAAATAAATATACTAAAACCCAAGCCCCTAGGCTCCTATATATAGGCTACAACCATGTAACCATCATATGACAAGTGTCTAACCCCTAGACACCCCTCATCTATTTTAACTAGAAGGAGACACCTAGCCCTTCAAGAAACACAATCCATGACAAACAAAGATAAACTAATGGCCATGAGAAACTTACCCCCTAGAAAAACAATCCACAACAAGATAGATAAGCTAATAATTAGAAGACACCAAACATACCCACCCAACTCCAATCCTAGCTCACACTGTCTTGACAAATGTCCCATCAACGATTAAAATAAAACAAACCTTAAACTAGAACAAACACACACCTTAAAGAAAAAAACCTTGAATAAAAACTAACACATAGACTCCCTCTGCCCCATGACAAAAATAATAAAAATAATTCTACTGCTTCAAAACACATAATAATAAAATAATCACACTTAACAAAAATAACCTGAAGTAAAAAATACCCAAAATAAAGTAACTGACCAGTCATCTCTACTGTCAGGACCTGCCATGTAATAGCCTTGACCAATCATAGCCCAAGAGCAATAATAAAGATAAATAAGCAAACAAACAAAAAAATATAATAAAAAAAAAAGACAAAGACAAAATAAAATGAAATAAAACCAAAATGAACAAAATAAACAAAATAAATAGAAATAGCACAAGGAAATAAAGCAGCTCTAAAAACTAAAAAATTAAAAAAAGGGAAAATCACCCATAGTCCCATCGCGATGAACAAAACCCAAAGAAAGAAACAACCATTGAGATCATTCCCCCAATAACCCATCACGACTACCTTAGGGAAAAAGAAAGTTACTAATCCCTCGCAACCGAGACATTCAGTGCAACCCAGGAAGCAAATAATAATAGACATAAATAAATGAAAACAAACAGACAAAGAAAAGGATATACACAAAATTTTATTTTTTTCATTCATAGCTAAAAATTTGTACAAGTGTCACTGGAGACATACCTCCTGAACATACAACCCAAAACGAAAACATGGAACCTAACCTACAACCCAAAATGAAAATTTGGAACCCAAAATGAACAGAAAGCCCAAGAACTGCAACGCACGGGAGAGGGAGAGATAACCAGATAACATCTTTCCGTCCATTGGTAAGACTTCCCTCCCGTCGTCTTCACCACTTGCTAACAACAGGGACGGATGTATACCGCCCCACTAATCGGTCGTCTCGACCACGGTGGCACCTCCAATAACGAACCTTTTAGACCACAACGACACGTCCAATCACATCGCCATCAGGAACCACTTCGGGGTGAAGAACGGGCAAAACAAAGAAGAATGGAAGAAACAACATGAAAGCAGATAGTCGGATCGCAAATTCATGAAGAAACCAAAACACTAAAAACTCAGATTCAAAAATAAAGGGAAATAAAGAAAGGAAATGAAGAAAATAAAAAAGCCTTGTGAATATATAGGCACCCGGATAATTGTGTGCCATGCACCTTGCGCGTAATTGGATTACACGCTTGAACCTACTCTCGTAATCTGAGTTATGTGCAACGACCTATGCGCGTAACTCGGCCTCCTTCAAACTAGAGAAACGTCAAACCAATCTCGCGCTAGTTTAGAAGTGTGCAATTACAAATATGTGTGGTTATCGCCACGTGAAATTCAAATTGACACCCAGACACCAAATACGATGACAAGGTGACGCTCCGATTATGTGTTGTGAACCATGCGAGTAATTTGGTTACAAGCTACAAATGAAGCGCGTAATTCCCAAACCATGGTAACACCTTCAACCGATGACAAACCTAAAACATGACCAGCCACCCGCACTACAACAATCCATCACGCGATCACCACTATCCCACCACGACCTGAGGATTAAGCTAAAGAAAGAAGCAGGCCAGTGATGATGAATATACTGCTTCTACTACTAAATAAAGTCAACTAATTTGAATGATATTGGTGGTTGTGTGGTTTCACTTGCTCTCGGAATGAGCAAAACCTAACAACTACCTTCCCTCGAACACCCTTATCCCATCACGCAACCTTACATATCAACATCCTAGTGCACACCTATAAGTATACATGATGACATCCCCCATTGTGACAAGATACACACAGGATCACCACCATCCCAATTCCTGAACTAAACCAACCTAAACCCATTGTCCCACCATCCACACTAAGAAGCAAGCCCCTTTGTGACACCATCCCATCACATAACACAAAGATCTACCAAAGAAGAAATGAACCACCACTGTCCCATCGCGGCATCAAAACAAACACAAGGACATCTCATTTCAGGAATACCATATCCCATCACATCCACCATGGCACACAACCAGAGAGGAAGCTCAACCAATGTCCCATCGCGAAGAGCCGAACCCCCTAAATATTCCATCATGATAATCAACAACATGTCCCACCGAACGAGGTAAAGGCCTTCTGCCAGTGATAAATCAGGTAAGTATCACTGCCCTTCACTCAATATTTTGTATAGATATAGTTAACTAGCATTAAGTCAAATGTTTTAAAAACTTTCCTCTCCTGACTCACGAGTCACTGTAGTCCTTCCATAAGAGACAATCAAAAGTATTCGTGAGAAGGATAGATGGAGTATCCGCCATACCAAATGTCGTCTTGATAACCAAACAAAAGGTCAGGTCCCCAAATCCTGTACCAATGGATTTGCTCACCGACGTCTCGGAAGCCACATTTTTCAAAGTTTTTATTGAATTGATCATAAGTTAAAAACCTGAATTTTCAAAACCCCTATATCTATCAAACTCCCACTTATCATCAACTCAATCCATTCTTTCCCCTGAGAAACCGAGCACCAAGTATACTCAACCTTGAGAAATCACAAATGTCCACTGGAAAGAGACCCTGATGCACTGTTAGTGTGAGTAATGACACGCTCGGTCTGACATGACTTGCGAAAGCCTTCGCCATCATATTACATCATATTATTTGGTCACTTGACCTTATTTTTGGACATTCGTATGACGCCACCCATACCTCGTTTGTGTCAATTTCTCTCCATTTGACTGTGATATGCAACAGGTCCCGATATGCGACGGGATGCGATATGCACCTGTGGCTGAGGATACACCTCTCGATTGCTACAATTTGTCCTGCGAATGCCTCCTTATTTAGCTTGTGCCGATAGATAAGAAAGTCAAACATTTCATGTCAGCTCCCCAGTTCACACTTGTGATCTCAAGGAAATAAGAAGGCACCATGAAAGGGGGGTGTCTACTTTTTCGACGTATTCTTGCTCCACAAGAATGCATCGAAGAGGGCCATTTATAGACACCCCATTTTCGCCCTCTCAGAGTATACAAACCTATTTAGTCAACCTTTGACCTTGTCCATGACTTCTGAAAAGGGGTTGACCCTCTCCAGAGGTCCTAGAACCCTTAAAACCCCACATTTGAGACTTGTACATGACAATAACAATGTACAAGGGAGTCCCGAGTTGAGATATCAACCCACAAACCCGGACCCAATTCAGCCCAGTAGACTCTCGAATTACGTGCTTGCACTCTCGCGCACAATTTGATCTCACGCATGGACACATGCACGCAATCAGTCTAAGTCGGACTAGGGCACAACCTTCTGTGCACGCCTGTAGTCCCTGATTACACACATATACTCATGATGTTAATTCGATAGCACGTGTTAACGCACATGTGCAATTGGCCCAACTTGGACCAGGATTTTGACTTCTATGACCAGCCGAATTCCCTGGTTACACGCATGACTTGATGCGCATAATTGGATTATGCACATGGATACATGTGCGTAATTAGTTTCAAGCGAAATGAAACTAGGACACTGGCCGAGCTAGTCAGTCGGTCATTCTCGAATCAGTGACCAACTCAATCTGAATTAAACACTATGGATTCTGTGTGTAATTCAATTACACGCATGGCTCCATGCGCGCAATTGGTCAATTGCGCACACTCCTTCACACGCGTAATTAACCTGATACCTATAAAAAGATACATAGTTTAGATATTATTTTTTGTCTTTTAATTTTAATTTTAATTTTAATTTTTATATTTAGTTTATCTAAAGAATTCTTAATTTTAATTGACGATTAAAATCTGAAAGACTGAAGATTAGGAGTAGAATAAATTTAATTTCTGTCTTTTCAATTCAGTATTTGTAATTATTTTTTGATTCAGTAGAATAATGAGTCGTTAATTTCTTTTGAAAGTTTAGGAACTCGATATCAAAGATTGAGTTTGAATAGTTAAGAGTTTTTGAGTTTTCTGAATAACGAATATGAGTTTTAAAATTAGTATATTAGTTTTGAAAGGTTTTCACGATTTTTATAATTTCTCTCTTTGTTGTCGTTGTTGCCTTAGTTTCGTTAATGATATTCATGCTAGAAAGGTTTATGTTGCCGTTGTGTCTTAAACCGATCTTTTATTCTTCTTATATTGTCGTTGCCACCTTAAGATAATCACATGGAGTTTAGAGAACGAAATTATAATTAATTAGGATTACAAAAATCTGCGATAGGGAACCTAAACTTTGTCATTAAATTTTTTTTATTTCAATCTAGCTTTAAAGAGATATAGAGCTTTGTAGAATTACACCTTCCCTGTGGGATCAATACCTAATACATGTGTGAAAATTACATTGTGCTCTTGCAATAGTATAAGACAAGGTATAGAGAAATGTCTATCAAGTTTTTGGCACTGCTACTGGGGAAGTGGATTATTTTTGAAAATTAATATTTGTCTTTCAAATTATTTGTTTCATTTCTTTTCTAATTCTTTATTCTCTTGACCCAGAAATTGAATGGACTCTCTTGTGAAATCTTGCATTAAACCGATCTTCCGAAAGAGAATTCTTGTCTTTTAATATCTCGTTCGGCAATCAATGCCAAATCCATAACTTCGGCATAGGTTCTTGGCTTGCTCACAGAGATTCTCTCTTGAACGTTGGGTCTTAGGCCTCTTTGGAATTTCTTAGCCTTCATTTCCATGGCCACATGTAGAGGTGCAAATCTCGCAAGCCTAGTGAACTCAACGCCATACTCACGTACGGACATTCGACCTTGCTCCAACGAAATGAATTGGACTTCCCACTTATCTCTTACTGCTTCGGGAAAGTATTCTTCATTGAACACCTCAGTAAACTCTGCCCAAGTCCATGGAGTATTGGGCATATCCTGTTCCCTGGTCCTTGACACAAATTTCCACTATGGATCAGCCTCTTCAACTAACTTGAAGGTTGTCCATCTCACTTTTTCATCCTCAGTGCAAGAAAGTACACTGAAGATCTTTTCCATCTCATTCAGCCATTTCTCGGTCTCTAGTGGATCATCTTAACCCGAAAAGTTTGGAGGACGCATCCTTCTGAACTCTGAAAACCCTAAAGGCTGATTCCTAGCCGCTAGTATCTCTGTGTGTTGTGCCATTGCTACTCCTTGTTGTGCCATCGTGTTGGCCATGGTTTCCAACACTTGGGCGACTCTTCCATCTTCGTTTCTTACACCTCCCAGTGGTATGGTGTTAGGACCTGTGACGATTCCTACACCACCTGACGTGCCCTCGCCAAACGAGGTTATCGGGAGGCCCTATGTGGCCGGGGAAGATGCCGGCTAGGCTATCATTCAGTCTAGTTTGGCATTCTTCGGAGTGGACATATGGGTCCATTGTTTCGAGAAATTGGAGCGTATCCACTTATCTCAAGTGGTATGATAGTTGGGGCTCCCCCAGGGAGTCCCCTCAGAGATTCACCCTCATGTGGCGAAGAGGATCACTGGTCCCTCCGATTGGAATTTTGAGAAGAAGATGAAAGATTTGGTTGCAAACTTCAGGGCCGAGGGGACCATAGTGCCAGGGGATCGCGTGGTAAAGGAATCGCCACTGGTGTAAACAACATCCCTCTGGGAGGAGGAAACAAGAAATCGAGGTTCTCGATACTAGCACCCCATCAACCTGCTTGGACTGCCTATTCGAAACCAGCGATGTCTGCACTCACAAGGCCCTCCCGCCCTTTGAATCCTACCACAACAGGAGCGCTGAAAGTACAACAGACTTCACACACCTTTTCGTCTGCACCGGTTGATTCATGCTCACGATGTGGAAAGCAACATAGGGCGGAGGAATGTAGGTGGGCCACTGGTGCATGCTTCAAGTGTGGCTTGAAAGGAATCTGATAAGAGACTGTCCCGAGGTGAAGAAAGAGAAGACGACATCGGCTTCTGCTCAGAGGGCTGGCCCTCTCGACCTACAATTCAGGGTCGAGCCTATGTCGTTTCGGCACACGATGCCCAGGCAACAAACGAAGTTATCCAAGGTGTGATCCCTTGTTGACTGTCAGTTATTACCTTGTTCTTAGTTGATGAATACCTCTGGAATTTGTCTTTCATTATTACATTCATTCACGCCTCAACGCCATCATACATACACTTAACTAAACTCTATGCATGAAACTTTGTTACCTTACACATGTACTAGAGTAGTGATATCTATCAACACAAGGCACACGTTTTGACCAAGGATAAAAAATTTGGGTTTCATTTTGGTTTTGAAGGGGACCGAAATTTCGGCCGAAAATTTGAATTTCGGCCAAAAATTTCCACCCCATACAAGAATGACCGAAATTTCGGTCCCATTTTATCGTTTCGATGGGGATCGAAACCGATAATTTCAGTAGAAATTTTGGTCATTTTGGCCAAAATTTTGATCCATGGTTTTGACAAACCCAGGATCTACGCACTCCCTTGTGACTTCTCAATTCGCGGCCGAATTGAGTATCACTCCTGAACCTTTGGACTTTAACTTAGAGGGATCGGTCCCTACTGGAAACCCAGGTGTTACTTCTCCAAGGATTGTAGGGTTCATGTAAACTGTAAAGTACACTCTGATAATTGAGGAGACAATAATTCAGATAGATCGTAAACTTTAGATCTTTTGGAGACTAAATGATTTTAAGAAATTATGATGAGCAATGGTGTAAGATTCGAAGGTTCAATTAATGACTTAAGGATTGATCTGATGAAGAACCTATTTTAGGCTCAAAACATGTGAGAGAAAGTAGAAATGATTCATGAGAACTGAGTAGTAGCTAGAAAAGGGTTTCATAAATCGATAAGCAATTGGAAAAGATAAACCCAAAGGGGTTGATGAATTATAACCTATTATTGCTAGAGATATAGATTGTAAAATTAGCTTATTATAAGTCATTTGAGATGGAGATATAAAGTATTATCGGTAACCTAAGAGGATATGTGGAATAGTTGTAGGCAACTAGACATGATAAAGAGAATAGCCTTCAATGGAGTTATAGAAGTTATCGAAAACGAGAAGTGATAGTAAAGTTCAAGTAAAGTATTTAAGAGACTACACGATGTTGATTTTGAAAGTTAAAGATTATGAAAGAATGGAGTTCCTATGAACCCATCACACGGGTCGCGATCATAGCCGATTTTGAGTTCAAGCAAGGCGTTAAGCTTTAATGAGTCAACTGGAGATTTTATGCATGCCTGAATACTTAGATTGTTGTTTTCAGCGTATCACCGAGCGTGCCCAACAAGTACCGGCACAACCCGAGTAAGCCACTCCACCCCAGATGCCTCCACATCAATGATTCCCATCTCAGCTGCCACCTACCTCACACGGCGATGTAGTTACCCTAGCAGAATTTAACCGAAGGATGGGTGCATACGAGCAAAGAATGGCCTTCCAGGAAGGCATGCTCATAGAATGATGCAGCACATGTTTTCCCTACGCATATTAAGGGCTCGAGCTTACGCCATAGGTGCATCTAGCTCCAGACCAAGTGTGGACGTCGAGGAGAACGTAGATTGGACGGGAGAGGAGGCAGACTAGTGAGAAATTTATCTGGTGAAGTATTTGGTTTGATTTTGACATCTCTGAGTATGGTTGGTTTGGTCTTCAAAATTTTGGCTATCTTTTTAGTTGGATTATAAAAAGCCTTTTGAGTCATGAAGGCACTACTTTTTATTTCTGTGGTTATACTTCAATGGTTTAAGTTTTGGGTTATGGATGGGATACTCTGAGCAATAGTTAACTTGTTAATTAATGGTTTGAAATTTGCTTGTGATGGCGGTTAGTGGAATTATTGGTAACATTGGGACTTGATGGTTTAAAGTATGCTTGTAGGGAGGGTATACATTGATTAATGTTAACCTTTGATAGATGATGATTATAATTTTCCTTATTGTAATGGTATACTTCTTATTGACTTTCGATAGTTGATGGTTCAATCTTGTTTATGGCAATGATCAACCTTGTTTAAGGTAGCTTTGGTTAAATGATGGCTTAAAATTTATGTGATAATAGGTTATACCTTGTGGTGAGCTTGGTTCATTAGTGGTTGTGCAACTGTGGATTTTCTCAATCCGTCCCGACTATGCGCTCAATGATGGAGTCGCCACCCGAAGCTTTTGGTGACCCGGGATACCTCAAAATCGATATACAAGCACCAAAGTGAAAAAACATGGCTCCGATTTTTCAGTCTTTGCCAAAGGCTCTTAGGTAGGGGCTTCAGTAATCGATCGGGAAGGTGTTAGGCACCCGATCAACCCGCTCGTAAGTAGTTTCTACTAGGGTTGATACTATGTGTTAGCTATTTTATATAATATATATATATATATATATATATATAATTATATATATAGAAAAAAAAGAGAAACAAAATGAGCGACACTTCCTCTTGCTGGAAGGAACACCGATCCTATTGAGCCTTTCCTGCCTACTAAAATTTGGGCAGCATAACTGGTCAATTCTAGTATAGTGGAGAAAAAAAGAAGGTAGAGGATTAGAGGGGAGAGCCGAAGTTCTCGGGCCCTTGTAGCACCGTCGTGGACCTTCACGTTGATGCGCTCTAGGTGAGCTTCAAATAGTAGATGGATTGAGGAATGGGTTTGAACCTCCAAGGCTAGGGAGCTAGAGGGTAGGAGAGATAGGCTAAAAGGTAGTTCTAGCTAACTCTCAAGGTTTGGTAATGGAAGATGGGATCTAAAAGACAAAGCTCAAATCTGGAATTTGTATGGGGGAATGGTGTTTGAAAATGGAGAGGGAGCACTCTAGGTTTTTCTCTCTTTTAGAAAATTTTCAAGCCCTTAAGCAAGAGGGGGTGGCTCTCTATTTATAGAGGTTGAGGTGATTAGTGAAGGGTTAAGTCACTAATTGGTTTAGAAATTAGGTAATGGACAATCTAAGGTTTTTGAGGTTTTCTAAAGCATGGAGAAGAGGGATTTAGGTTTAATGGTCGATGATAGGGTGGTGACTTGAATGGCAAAAGGGTGATAATTTATGCTAATAGGGTCACTAGGGTCCTAAAGAAACACACCCCAGACTTTGGGATGGTCCACAAGTCAAACCCCCAATGTCAATTTTGCCATTTTTTGAAGGAAATTAGGCCCAAACTGTTGGAAGTTGAAGACCCGTAGGGGCCTGGCCTGATTTTGCAATTTCCTATATAAATCCGCGATCTTCATTTCGTCATAACTTTTGATGTACAACTCCGAATTAGGCTATTCTTAATTCATTGGAAAGATGGGAACCTCTAATTTCTAATAGTATAGGCCTCAAGTTGGGAAACTATCTGTGAAAATTTTGGCAATCCTCTTTCCATCAGCTGTTATAGTTAGTTCAAAACTGGCTCTATGGGTCCGATTTTGTAATTTTCTGCATAAATTTGTGAATCTTCATTTCGTCATAACTTTTGATGTACAACTCCGAATTAGGTGATTCTTAGCTCGTTGAAAAGCTAGGAACCTCTACTTTCTAATAATATAGGTCTTAGATTGGGAAATTATATATAAAAATTTGAGCACTCCTCTTCTCATAAGCTATTTTGGTTGGTTCGAAACAAGTTCTATGAGTCCGTTTTAGGCTTTCTAAGGGTTTGGGAAGATTAGGGTTGATTCCTAAGGGTTTAGGAATGGTTCTGAAGGTTTGGATTAAGTTCTAAGGGTTTAAGAGGTGCTTTCGGAAGCTCAGGAGTACACCTTTCTCGAAGTATGGGCCGATCAAGCCTTGGGCCAAATTTAGGTGTCTACAAATGCCCCTCTTTGGTATTCGATCACTAATGATTGAATGCCAAAGAAAGAGACGTATTCAAAGTGAACCTCAAACATCAAAAAACTAACAAAAATAATTAAATGAAGAGTGACGTAAGCCCAACACTTGGGAAAACGTGCGTCACTCAAGAGTAGAGGAAGTCCGACGCTTGGGAAAACATCCATTCCTCAAGGCTACCGGTCCCCATATACTTAGTGACATTACTAGGAAAAACCGTGATTGTGTAATTAAAAATGCATGATGTTTGAGATTGATTCGAACAAGGCTGCCCCGTGAGCGGGAGGGTGATCGACCCATACTTAAAGATTGGCGTAAAGCAATGACACAAATATCGAATGGTTGTGCCGATCTCATGAGGCATTCATTGCCCCACTTTTATTGGCATGGGTACCCCTACGCACGGTAGGATTCAAGATTTTTGAGTGAACTTATCGACTCTGAAGTTAATTTAACATGACTACCCTAGCTGAGCGAATATTAATGTCGCACCGCCTTTTGGGAGTGTGTGCCACTTTTGACGACGATCTTACAATAGACCAACAATGCAAAACCATGGATCCATTAGGCGCAAATAGAAGCAAGGCGATGGAAGTCCAGACCCAAATCCCGTCCAGGTATAATTTAGAAAAAATCAAGGGAAAAAGATCCCTTTTGTATTCATGTTTGAACATAGTTGTTTGATATATAATCTCATTTAGTGGTGGAATCAAACTGATCGAAACATTGACTGTCTGATTGAGATTGACACTGTCGCTCCTAATTTGAAGTAGGATCAAAAGATCAAAGGTAAACCTTAGATTTAGGATATTTATTTAGCACAGCTGCACTGCTGATAAAATATTGACATTTTACCGCATTGAAGTATACATGTGTGTAGCTATGCGTGACGAAAAAGTGATTTTTTTCTTTTTCAAAATGATTTTGTTTTCTTATTTTTATTCGAATAGATCGGACGTCGGCGGTGAGATGCTTCATCTGATATATCCATCGCTGAAAGGTGGTCTGCTTCGAGGCTTTTGATAATATGATGTTCCTGCACATTCTCAAGAAAATGTCAGTCCCTTTTTTGTTTATATAGGTAACTAATATGCATCCTAACTAATAGAAGAAGCAAACTTTTACCTAGATTTTTCATTTTTCAAGATTTATATATATATATATATATAGATATTTTTGTTTTTATTTTTTATTTTGAGATGGAAGTACGATGCTCTAATTATGTACATGGACATAAAAGGGAGTAGAGATACATATATATTTTTTATATTTTTGGATTTTTTCTAATGATGATTTTTTTATTCTTTTCTCTTTTTTTTGTGATGCCTTAATAGTGAAATGAAGTAACGAGTCCCTTTTTGAGCATAGTCGAGCCCGTTCATGCATTCGGACCTAAGTGAGGTTCAGAATTTTTACTAAGGTCGAAATGCCCCATCTCTTTAGATTGAATCAACCTTTTATCCTTACCTCGGGTCATGCGTTTGACGGTGTGGTTTAAAGATCTACCTGATCAGGACCCGATTTGAGCAAACATGAGCAACCCAGTTGGCGAGCAGATAATTCGGAATTGTAACCAAGGGAGTAACCAATAACTTTCTCTTTTTCTTTTTCAACCTTTTTAATGACAACACCCAAGGCAGGTTTTCGTTGTGCCCGTTGTTGCCCTCATTTTTACCCGTAGCCCCCTTTCGGGTTTTCCTTACATCTGTGGGTATGCATTTTTACCCCAGGTGCCTTTTCAGGTTTTCACCTGGTCTACAAGCTCGTTGTTTTACCCATGGCACCCTGGCGAGTTTTCACCATGTCCATTTTAATTTGAGCTTGTATATTCTTTTTCTTTTCTTTTTTTTTTCATTCATTCACTTTCTCAAAGACCATGACATGGACGTCGATTCCGTCATAGCCGACTGAGTGAAATTCTCTTGTTGTCTCTCAGCTTGGGTCGTGTTGACTCAACGGATACTGTGACTGCTCGTAGACCTTAAAGAGAGCTTTCTTCAGGGATGTATCATGGCCATGGGTTTGAAAGGGATAGGTTAGGAATTTTGAAGGTATTCTTGGGTTAAAAGGTTTCTTTGATTGGGTGTCAGCTTTCGTAATACACTTCTTCCTTGGGAGATTTTTACTGTACATACCCCATGGTATTTCTATTTCTTTTCTTTTCTATATTTTTTTTAGACATCCTCTTTTTAGAATTTTACTTCTCTGATTTTTTGAGATTTGATGGTAGCTCTTTTTTCTCCTTTTTGGCGACTTGGATTTGAAATAATAGCCTCTTTTTAAAGGATCCTTAAGCAGTCATTTATCCATTTTTATCAGTACTTACCTTGCCGCTGAGAGTAGGAGTAAAATCAGTGTACGTATCCAGCGTTGATCAGCTCAGGAAAGTAATCCCCGTCCATGGTGGAGAGGTGGAGCACGTACCCTGGGAGTACCTCTCGGATGATGTAAGGTCCTTCCCAGTTGGGCCTGAATTTCCCTCTCGGATCGGCGTGGAGTGAAGGAAAGATTTTCTTGAGTATAGTGTCACCCACTTTCAAATTTCGAATGCGAACACGTTTGCTGTAAGTGCGTGCGATTCGCCCTTGATAGACCTGAGTATGACACAAACCTTGAAGTCTTTTTTCATTGATCAGGCTTAATTATTCGAAGCAGGATCTCTCTATCTCTCTCAGCTTCTAGTAGATTGGACTCAATGAGGATACGAAGTGAAAGCACATCAACCTCAATTGGTAGTACAATCTCGGTTCCATACACAAGGGAGAATGGTGTTGCCCCTATAGTGATACAGATTGATGTTCGATAGGCCCATAATGAAAGAGGTAACATTTCACTACAATCTTGATAGGTGACAACCATTTTGTTAAAGATTTGGATGAGTATCTTGTTGGCAGCTTCGACGACCCCATTGTTTTGCGGCCTATATGGTGACGAGCAATGATGTTTGATTTTGTGCTCATGGTATGGGATCAACTTCTCATCATTATCTATAATGATGTCCTTGGACATGCTAAATCGACAAATGATATTATTCTTGATGAACTTCTCGATGTGATTGGCCATAATGTTTGTGTAAGATGCTGCTTCTACCCATTTGGTGAAATACTCAATGGCAACCAAGATGAACTGATGCCCATTCGAAGCTTTCAGATTGACTATTTCGATGATGTCGAGGCCTCCTGTGGCGAATGGCGAAGGAGTGGTCATGTTGTGTAGATCTATGGCTGGAGCATGTATCAGAATAGAGTGTTCTTGGCATTTATAACACTTCTGAACGTGCTTGCAACAGTCAGTTTTTAGGGTGGTCCAAAAATACCCTTGTCATAGGATCTTCTTGGAGAGCATGTGCCCATCGACATGGGCCCTGCATACCCCTTCATGAATTTTTTTATGACGTTGGTTGCATCGCTTTTAGTTAGGCATCTGAGTAGGATATTATTATATGACCGCTTGTGGAGGCACTCGCCACAGATGACGTAATTCACTGCTAATCGTTGAATTTTTTGCCTGTTTGTCTTGGACGTACCTTTTGGGAAAGCTCAAATTTTGAGAAAATTCTTGATATCTGAGAACCATGGAGGCTCATCATCTAGCTTTTCAGATCCCTCAATATATAGGCAAAAGACATGCTCATTCCTCTGTTCGATCATGATTGGCTTCATCTCAATGCCATAGGAGATTTCAACAATTGATGGCAACATTGCTAGTGCATCGACAAAGTGATTTCTTACTTGTGAGACATAGGAGAAAGTAACATCATCGAAGCATGCCATCAGATCTTCGACGTGCTCATGGTATGGGATCAACTTCTTATCCTTTGTCTTCTAATCTCTATTTGTCTGGCATATGATTAACTGTGAGTCGCCAAACACCCTGAGATGAATTACGTTCAGGTCTAGAGTTGCTTGTAAGCCAGCTACACATGCCTCACCAGCCATATTATAGGTGTAAGGGATATTAAGCTTGATGGAGATTGGTACGTGTGACCCTTTTGGTGAGATTAGAATAGCGCCAACTCCTTGGCCTTCAACATTTGCTGCCCCATCGAAGTGCATCACCCAGGACTCCTCTGCCTCTTCTTTATCATCCTCTCTCATGAACAAGATGTCCTCATCAAGAAATTCAGTTCTCAAAGGCTCATAATCGGGTAAGGGGTTCTCCACAAGATGATTGGCGAGTGCTTGTCCCTTGATTGACTTTTAGGTGACATATATGATGTCAAATTCTGATAGAAGGAGCTGCCAGCATGCAGTTCGGCTAGTGAGAGTTGGCTTTTCAAACAGGTACTTTAATGGATCCATTCATGCAAGGAGGAGAACTGCCTGAGATAATAAGTAGTGGCGAAGCCTCTTGTAGCTCTTATGAGAGCTAGGCATGCTTTCTCCAGGTGAGAATAGCGTGTCTCGTAATCAGTAAATTTCTTACTCAGGTAATAAATGGCCTGCTCTCTTCTTCCGGTCTCATCATGCTGTCATAGGATACATCCCATTGAGAATTCCATCATGGACAGGTACATTAACAGTGGTCTCCCAGGTACTGGGGTAGCAAAACTAGTGAGTTGAGAAGGTAACCCTTCATTTTGTTGAATGCTGCTAGATAGTCATCGTTCCACTCAACAAGCGAGTCTTTCCTTGGTAACTTAAAGATCAACATACATATAGGAGTTAATTGTGCAATGAACCGACTAATGTATTGTATCCTGCCCAAGAAGCCTCTGACCTCTTTCTTGGTAGATGACGGTAACATTTCTACAATGGCTTTTACTTTGATTGGGTCAACCTCGATGCCTCTTTTGCTGATGATGAAGCCCAATAGTTTTCTTGACATGATGTGAATGCACATTTCTGAGGGTAGACGCAACCTATATTTTCTTAGCCTCTCAAATAGCTTTTGAAGGTTTATCAGATGATCACCTCTCTTTGGTGACTTGGTGATCATGTCGTCAATGTATATCTCAATTTCTCGATGCATCATGTCATGGAACAATGCTATTATGGCCCTTTGATATGTTGCTCCCACATTTTTCAAACCAAAAGGCATGACTCGATAGTAGAAAGTTCCCCATGGGGTGATGAACATTGTCTTCTCTCGGTCTGCCTCAGCCATTTTGATTTCATTGTACATGGAGAATCCATCCATAAATGAGAGCATCACATGCCTGGCAGTGTTATCGACCAAGATATCGATGTGTGGCAAAGGGAAGTCATCTTTCAGGCTCGCCTTATTGAGGTTTCGAAAATCGATACACATGCAAACCTTTCCATATTTCTTTGGTACCGAAACGATGTTGGTTAGCCATTACGGGTATTTAGAGACTGAGAAATCCGGAATTGTACTGCTTGATGACCTCATCCTTCACTTTCAGCATCCATTCTAGCTGGAGACGTCTCAACTTCTGTTTGACTAGCTTAACATCGGGATATAGTGGCAGCTCATGCTCGGTCAAATCGGTATCCAAGCCAAGCATGTCCTCGTATGATGTCTTGGTATGACCGAAGAAAATCAATCATGCATTTTCTTTTCTCAGGAGACAGTGACGTTCTGATCTTAGGGATTCTAGGAACCACCTCTGTCCCTAGATTGACGTCCTCTATTTCTTCAATGATTCGGGTAGGGCCATGCTCAAAATTAGTAACTTGGTCAAGGAGCTCATTGGGGAGCTCCTCAGTAGGGATCTCCTCGTCCAAACTCGTGACTCCTACCTCTTTTTTCAATTAAGGCATCATTTTTCTTGATTTTATCAAAAAATTTGAAAGACAATATTTTTGGACTTTTTTGTATTTTTCTATTGTTTTATGATTTTCCTTTTCTTTGGAGATGGGCTCTTAGCAAGGCATGTCTCTATATACATAGGGCATCGCCTGCCAAGGGCTAATCTCACTTTTTAGGTTGTTTTTTGTTTTTAAAGTTGGTACCATATTTACTACCATTTGATTCTTCCAGAGTTAGGGGCATTGAAGCCCAGTTCCTCACCAGCGGTGTCGCACCTTTACCTGGTCTGATGGAGGGGGCCGGTTGAGATGACTTTTGAGAGTCAGCCTCCATCATACTTATCATTGGTTCATCTGGGACCCGGTCCTCAAACGTTAGCAAGGGCTTGTGGTGATTTAGGTTTGAGGTTTGTATTTGCGGGGGCATCTCTTCCTCTAAAAAGGATAGGGAGGCTAGGTTTATTTCAATATCTGGGGGGATGATTCAAGGATTGTTCTCGTGGGCAATGGCTCTTTTATGAGGGGTTAGATGGGTTTCCCCATTCTGGTCAATCTTGACGACCCCTGTGCTCACGAAAGTGTTTTGGATGTGAGGCTGCGAAGGGGACTCATCCTCCAGGTCTACCCCCTTGACTTTTGCTGCAATAATGGTTCGGACCTTCTCCTAGGCTTCTTAAACTTCTTCTTCTGTAGGCTTGTAGCCTAAGCCAAATTTGACTCGTTGTCCGCCATAGGCCCTGACGGGGTCTCTTCTTCCTTGTAGGTGAGGTCCCAATCCTTTGCCTTTTTGGTAGCCCCACTTCTGGAGCATGGCTACCACTGCATCCATTCCTCCTCTGATTTTTTTGATGACCTTTTCGTGGGAATCTGGTGCCATTTCTTCTGATACATTATATTAAAAACTATGATGCTCTGTGTCCTCAACTGTATGTTGTACATCCAATAACTTGAGATTTTTTATGTTGTGGGCCATTTTCTCTCTTTCTTCTTGCCCCTCTCCCATGATAAATATAACTCTCTCTTCGAAGATGAATTTGAGCTGTTAATGTAGGGTGGAGGGTACTGCCTCGATTTCATATAGCCACGGGCATCCTAGTAGTAGGTTGAGGGGGACTTGATGTCCATGGCTTGGAATGGGATCAAGAGGGTCATTGGCCCAATGGTGAGCTCAAGATCGACTTCTCTTATTACTTCCCTCCTGATATTATAAAACCATCTTGCACTTGTTTTGGATGACCTGGATGTGGAGGGATCAACCCCTACCTTGGTTGCAGTTCTTAGGGGGCATATATTCAGTGTCGATCCATTGTTTACCAGCACCAAAGGGATCACCAATTTTGCCATTTCCACTATGATATTGAGGGGTTTAGAATGATTACTTCCTTCACTTAGAAGATCGGCATCTAAGAAAGAGATGGCGTTGGGAGCCAACACATGCCCGATCATTTACCCACTTCATCTGGCGAGACCTTGTCAGATACGTGCACGTCTTTCAGTGCCCCCATTAGAGCTTGGAAGTAGGCCGGGGATGTCATCAATAGATCTCAAATGGTGATGTGAGCTGGTGTTCTTTTGAGTTGTGTTTCTAACGCGTGTTCTCGGCTCATTTTCTCCATAGGGTGCACCGCTGTAGGTTCCCTTCCCTCTTCTTTTGGGCTGCTATAGGTATCTCAGGCTGTTTGGAGATTCTTCTCGACTGGGTTATGAACTCAACTGCCCCTTCCCTGTTGTTGCTGGCATTCATGCCCATCTAATTGTAATTGAGCGAGACCTGATGGGGATCATATGCTAGTTCAAGAATTTGAAATGAGACGGATGGGGATGCCAAGTATGATTGAACTGGCGGGGCAAGGGTGACATTATTGGACCAAATGTGGCTGACTGGTACAGGAGGCGGCTGGACTGATGATGATGTGGAAAAATTGGGCCAACTGTATTGGGTTGGTGCTAGAGGTGGATTGATTGGGGTGTGGCAAAGTTGGCCCAATTGTAGGGGGGTGGAGTTGATTCCGAAGGTGGGGTAAAATTGGGCACCATGTAATTTATTGGGGTTGGTGCCGGATATGATTGGTACTATGGAGGTGGGGTAAAATTGGATTGCACATGGTAAATAGACACAAGTGTGGGAAAGTACAACCTCAAATCTAGAGGTGATGCTTGAGGTGTTGGGCTTGGGAAATAATCCGCTAAGTTCAAAAGCTTAACTACCCCGATGGTTTCGCTTTCTTGGTCCCATTGCCCTGGTGTTTCATAGCTTTCTCCTATGCTGATATCATCTGAGGGGTCGACTTCTTCCAACTCTTCCTGCAACATGTTAATGGTGGCCCTTGGGCCCATCCCTCCCTGCGGGTGTGGCGGAAAAGGCACCTTCTGAATATTGGTGTGCAGGTTTGCTTGGGGAGTTACCGGAGGAATGAGCTTCCCCACCTCAATCAGGTCCTGGATCGCATTCTTCAATGGAAAACATTGATCGGTTGGGTGACCTAGTCCCTGGTGGAAATTACAGTACACATTAGGATCATAATTTCTCAGGATTGGATTCGATGGAGGCCGTGGTTGAAGTTGAGTGACCAAACCCTTCTCGATTAGTAAAGGAAAGAGGGCATTTAGGGATTGTCCTAAGGGAGTGAATACTAGGTTATATTGGGCCCTTCTCTGCTCGGGGGTCTGCTGCCCCCAAGGGACATTATTCTGCCTCTGTACTTGCTGTGCTGGAGCTGCCTGTGTCAGGGCATATTCTGGGGCTTGTTATGAGGGCCCAAATCACATTGGTGCTATGTTGGTACTAGGCTGGGAGTTTATTATTGTCTGGACATCTCCCCCTTTTTTTTTTTGCTCGACAAATTTCCATACCCCACTGGCCCCACTAGTTAGATTTTTGTTCAGCCTCCCTTCTCTCAATGCGTCTTCGCAATGGTTGGCATTTCTTATCAGGTTAGCGAAACTAACTTGCTATTATAGACCAAAAAGTCAAAGATAACAAATAGGGATTTTTTGAGATCATCTCAATCTGTTCATCATCCGGGATGCAGTTCTTTACTTGGGCTGCTAGGGCCCTCCATCTTCTAAGGTACTCGTTAAAGGCCTCATCGAGTTTTTCTTTTACCCGAGCCAGATCTAATTTGCACGGTTCTATGTCTATGTTATAGACATATTACTCTTGAATCAAATGGGTGAGGTCTTTCTATGTTTTCAACATAGATGGTTCAATGAACATGAACCACCTTAGCGCCGGACCTGTGAAGCTTTTCTGAAACACATTGATGAGGAGTCGTTCATCTCTGCCGTATGGGCACATGTCCCCATAGTAAGGCTTGAGGCGGGTGATCCGGTTTCCTGTGCCATCGTATTTATCAAAAGTGAGCACTTTAAATTTGTGGGGTAATGACACCTCGAAAAATAGGCATAAATAAGAAAATTCTTTAGCATGTATTTAAGCCTCTCCCATCTTCATCAACTATTTCTAGATTTTATCCATCTGCTCCTTCAACGATTCTGACTCCCTGGATTGTAGAGTTGGGGCTACTCCCCCACTAGGCGCCCTCGATTCATTTTGGGTGGCCTATTGGTTGGTGAGTGTGGGTGGTCAGGGATTAAAATTGGCAAATGGCCCCATGTAGGTCCCACTATTTCTGGCTTCCTCCTCAAATTAGTTACCCGCATTAATGAATGAGGGGGGAATGAGGTCATCTTGCTGATGCTGAGTGGGCTGGACTGGACAAGAGCTTGGTGAGACCATTGTACATGAGGGAAGCTTTGGTGATGGGTTTGTGAGGCAATGAGATGGTTGATTTGTGGATTTTGGACAGATTGGGTAGGTATTTGGTAAGACCATTGGGGTTGATGAGGATTGAGATGATTTGGTTGAGGGGTAAGGGGATTTTGGATGGGTTGGGATGGGATCCCATACTGTTAAGGGTGTGGGTGAATAGGATTTGGATGAGAGGTGAATTGGTGATGATCGAATATTTGGGAGGGATTCCCATATTGTGTTGGGTGTGATGAATGTGAATGGATAGGGTTCATGCTGGATTGGGTGATGGGATGAGATAGTTTTGACATTTGAGGGGGGATGGGGGCTTGTTGGGTATAGGTGTATGTGGGAAATTGGGAGAATGATGGAGGGTTTGAAAATGTGACCCTTGGATTTGGGTCGACATGGGCTTGGGATTGGATATTGGGCCTTTGAGGCCCACTCGGATAACCCCATGGTAGTTGTGGGGAGTTTTGGGTGGTATGGATTATGGGTGGTTGGCTGGGATTGGCATTTTGGATGAAAGAGGTGTGGAGATTTTGAGGGTTTGTGATGGATTAGGAATTTGGGATGGATGAGGAAGGCATTGGGAAGCCTTCTGAGCTGTATATGCCCTAACCATGTCTTCCATCATGGCCATGAGATTGGTTGAGGGGATGGATGTGGATGGAGAAGTGGGTATATGTTGGGTGAAAGTGAGAAAATTGGGTATGTAATGACCCCAATTTTAGGAACTCGTACACTGTACGATTACAGTATTTTGTTGGGTCGATGTGCTTGTGTAATGAACCATGAGTGAGTGTGTGTCGGATTAAGTGAATGAGTTTTCACGTGTACACACCAATAGGTGTATGTGTCTAGCATAGAGAGAGTAAGTGGATAAGAATACCACACCAAGTGTGTGTATGTGCTTCATAAGGAAACAAAGTGCTTGTTTGGATAAGTGAGGGGTAACTCATATGCAAGACTTGTGATTGTTTTATTAGCTTTGAGAGAGAAAGAGAGGAAGGGTTAGAAGAGAAGTGATTCACTTGAATCAGTGTGTTTCAAACCGCTAGATCTTTGGGAAACTTTCGCAAACTCGAGTGTGGAATATCACCATCCGATTGTGTCGGCGTTGTGGAGATTGTAGTGCTTGGAGGGAGACAGAGTGGGGTTTTAAGATCCATTATCTTGTGAGGAGAGAACTCCTCAACCCTTGCATGATTTTGATGTTTAAAGGTACGAAATCGACATCCCAAGTGTGTACAAATTGTAGAATAGGATGTATAAGAAGTGTGGAAGTGGTTGGCAAAGAGACCGCGAGAGGATTGAGTTGAGAAAACTCGGATCTGAAGTGTTTCTGGTTCTCGCTTGCTCGCGCGAGAAGCCTTCAGAAAGGTATCTTTGAGCCTCACTCGACCGAGTAAAAGTGACTCCAGTGAGCCTCTAATATTCGCTCGCACAGGGGTATAAGTGACTTATGAGCTCGCTCGTGTGAGACATGTTTCTTGCTTGCACGAGAGTGTAAGTAGTGTACGAACTCGGTCACGCCAGCTGTGTTTCTCCCTCGAGCAAGAGACACGCGTGCCCGAGGTGGCTGGGGAAGTTCAGCTTCAGTAAGCTAAATTTCAATCGCTTGCTTGAGGTCTGTGAGCTTGCACGCCTGAGCATTAGTGCTCACTTGCACGAGAAACAGAGTTAGGCTTATTTTGACTCTTTTTGTATAAATACTTCAGAAATGTTTATCTTTAGTTTTTCGTAAGCATTCCTAAGGACTCTTTGGATGATTTGGATGTAGGATGAAGTGTTAAGGCCTACGCGTGAGTCCTCAAAAGGTTAATGTATGGAATGTGCTAAGCGTGCTTTGAGGTAGGGAAAAACTTATGATCATTTGATTTGAATATGCTTTATATACGTTAAGTAATGTGATGTGATAAGCCCTGATACGTTTTTATGAAAACAAGCATGTGAAATTTTAACCTTAGAAACAAGTTTTGAAAAGTATAAATGTGATGTGATATGAGATATGTGATGTGAAGAATGTGCTGATGTGAATATCGAAATCATATACGAATATTAGTTTTCCAAAATAAGTACATAGTAATCACTTTACACAGTGTGAAAACTATAAGTTACATCTTCCACTATGATTTAAGGTTTAGTATAAGGAATCCCAAATTGTGCTCCGGTACGGCAGGATATCCGTTCATTATGCTCCGGTATGGCGGGATATCCGTTCATTCTCTTACCGGCCAACGGTAATACTTCGTTCGGCACAAGCATCCCTCATAATGCAAGGGCTTAGGCATTATGTGTAAATGGTTCATTGAACGACGATGGTTGGGATTTCTATCGGTATAATATATGGCCCCCAATGCTATATTTGCTTGGGGTGATAATTTAAATTACAATCTTAAGTTATATCAAATGTTTTTTTTAAACAAAGCATGTGATTCAAGTGAGTGTGTGTGTGTGATTAAGTTCAAGCATCTGGAATTCAAATGTGAAAACATGTTATGTTCATATGAAAAAAATCAGCTATGAAACTTAGTACTTTGACATATATGATTTAAATGCAACTAATGTTTTTCCCCTATTGAGCTTAGATGTTAGCTCACCCTTCGACTATACTTCATAGGTGAGAATTTAGAGAAGGAGCTGGATCTTGAGAGCGATCCAGAGGAGGAAATTGAGCCCCTACCAGAGGAGTTCTTTCCTAAGTAGAAGTTCGGAGTTAGTCGTGCTTGTCCAGTATTTTGGGCTTGGTACGTCCAACCTTTTTGAGTTAGAAAATCAAATGATGTAATATATGTTGGATATTATTTTGTGAACCATTATTGGGTGATAGATGTCCATCACCGATGGTTCGTTTCGGTTCTTTGTCCACGCTATTGGCATAGTATTAAAACGGTTATTTTGATATATTTTGAGAGATGAGATATAGAAATGGAGCTTATATATGATAACTCTATCTGCTTAGTTAGAGATATCAACTTTGTTTCTACATTGTGTGGATGTACCAAGTGTTCTTTAAGTAAGGTGGTTGCCCTAATGGCTGACCCGACGGCACGGGTTTCGGTTATTGAAATCTGGGCTGTCACAGTTGGTATCAAAGCATCAACTTTAGAAATTTCTGATAGACCTTAGACTTGTATTAAATGTTAAACTTTTATCAGAGTATAGGGATCCCCTGTTAATGAAACTTTTATTTCATGTTAACAGAACGGTATGCCTCCTAGAGGCAGAGGAAGACCAAGAGGTGGTCAAGCCCAAACCACAAGGAGTGGTGGAAGGATTGACATCATGATAGATGAGGTGTTCATGGAAGAGAATAATACTACGGGTCCGAATAAGACTCCAGTGAGAGAAAGAAATCCTCCTGAACAAGGGGATCAAAATAGAGAAAGTGTGGGAATAGAATGAATGGCTCAAGCCATGGAGACAGTGGCTAATGCCATGGCATAGCAGACTGAACTGATAGCTGCCAATAATGCCAGTAACCATCAAATTCCACCTCAACCACCAATTCAGCCACTACCTCAACCTTCTGCATTTATGGAGTTCAGAAGGATGTGTCCACCTAATTTCTCCAGATAAGCTGAGCAAGTGGAGGCAGAGAATGGATTGATGAAATGGAGAAGATCTTCAGTGTGCATCCATGCACTGGAGATGAAAAGGTCAAATGGGCTGCATTTAAGCTAGATGGGGAAGCAGGCCCATGGTGGAAATCAGTGTCAAGAACTAGAGAACAGGTGACACTAGATATGTTATGGACATGGGAAGAGTTTCTTGAGGAATTCAATAAGGAATATTTTCCCCAACATGAAAGGATTCAGATGGAAGTTGTGCAACCGTGGGATTTGTAACCATCCCGTCGCGACGATGCTCTCACTTACAAAATATATAGTGTCGCCACTCGGAGCTTTCGGTGTCCCGGGAAACCTAGTTCAGTTTTATGAGCACCAAAGTGCTAAAAATATGACTTTGAATCCGGTCCACACCAAAGGCTCTTGGGTAGGGGCTTCGTTTATCGATTGGGAAGGTATTAGGCACCCGATCAACCCACTTAATGCAGTCTCTACTTATGGCCAAACTAGAAATAACATAAAATAAAAGAAAATAGTTTCCTCTTACCCAAAAGGGCTTAGAATCTTATTTGTGCCCCTCCATTTCTACAAAAAATTTGGCGGCGTAACGACACAAATGCAAGGATGAGAAGAGCTAAAAAGAGATAGGAGAAGAAAGGAGAGAGCCAGAGCCCTCGGACCCTTGTAGCACCGTAGGAGAGCCTTACTTGGCTTGCTTTGATGAGCTCTTGAAGGTTTTGTATGGTATGGAATAGGGTTCTAACTCCTAAGACTTGAAGCTAAGAGGTAGAGAAGGGAGGCTAAGGGATCACACACATCTAACCTAGGGGCTTTCCATGAAAGGCAAGGGTGGGAAGAGGTTTTTGAATTCTGGTTTTTGTATGGGAGGTGTGCACCTAAGGGAGAAAGATCTTCTCACTTTAAGCTCTTTCTCTCTTAGGTAGAAATTCTCAACCTTTAATCCAAGGGGAGGGGGGCTCTATTTATAGGAAATGGGTGGATTAGGAGACCACTTATATGCTAATTGAGGTTAGCAATTAGGTAATCTCAAATCTAAGGTTTCCTAGGATTTTGAGAGCTTAGAAAGGTGTGAAAGTGGTTTTAATGGTGGATGATGGGTTGGGGCTTTGAGCCACTCAAAGGGTTGCAAATAGGCATTAAAAGGGTACAACAGAACTAGCAAAATATACACCAAAGGTCGAGGTGGTTAGCAAGTCAAACCCTAATCATGAATTTTGAGGCAAAAACTATGAGTTACTATTCATATGCCTGGCGCAACTAATAGTAATGAACAGTGCCTGAAAGTTGGCCCGCGAGGGTGGGGCCCACCTTTAAAACTGGCGCAACTAATAGTTGCGCCAGGCTTAAATTCTGGGAGAAGTGGCCTGGCTCAACTAATAGTTGTACCAGGTAAAATTATAACTGGCGTAACTATTAGTTGCGCCAAATCCCTAGGGGGGACCCACTTGAAATTTCCTTTTTGCCCTCCGAGTTCAGACAGTCATATCTTTTGATCTGTAACTCCGATTAGGGCGATTCTTAGACGGTTGGAAAGCTGACGACTTCTATTTTTCGATGGTATAAGATTTGATTATAGTAGATAGTTGTAGCTAGTTTTGGTGTACCCCTCCTTTTTCCAAGGCTTGGGAGGTTAGGTTTAGGTTTAGAATGGGTCCTAAGGGTTGGGATGGTTAGGGTTGATTCCCAAGGGTTTGAAAAGGTTCTTAAGGGTTCGAGAAGGTTTTTAAGAGTTTTATACATGCCATTAAGAGCTTAGAAGTACACCTCTCTCAAAATGTGTTTCGATCAGGCCTTGGGCCGAATTTGGGTGTCTACAGATGCCCCTCTTTGGTATCTGATCACTAATGATCGAATGTCAAAGAAAAGAGACGTCCAAAGAGGCCCAAGGCATTACTGACGGGTCCGCAACATTTATAACGAACTTTAAACATCAGGTGAGTAACATGGTGAGAAAACGAAAGCCTTGGATGCCAGGCAAAACATTCGTTTCTCAAGGTAATCGGTCCCCAAGCGCTTAGCGACATTACTAGGCATAACCGAGGTGGAACGAGTTGCGAAAGCCTTGTATGTCAGGCCAAACATTCACTTCTCAAGATGATTTGAAGGTATTTAATATTTAAGATTCATTCTGAATGCAATAGCTTCGTAAGTAAAAGGGGTGATCGACCCACATTCAAAGATAGGCGCTAAGCAAAACTATGCAAGGCTCCACAGTTTGCGTCCAATCTTATAAGGTATTTGATTGCCTCATTTGACTGGTCGTGGGTGCCCCTACCTGAAGCAGGGTTTGAAATCTCTGGGTGAACCTAACGATCTTGAAGTTTATTTAGCATGACTACCAGAGCGGAGCGAATAGAAGTCGCAACGCTTTTTGCGAGGACGTACCATTTCTGAAAATGTGCCCCGAATCAATATGACCAAGAGCATCCAGCTTCAAGTACCACTAAATAGATCAAACCAAGCATTGGGTGTCTCCCAAAAAGGGGCATCCAATCCTGGCTTTCGCCGATATTGATCATAAACATCAATTAACTATGCATAAACATGCACCCATCAGGGGTGATAAGCAACAACAAAGGCGATGAAAGCCCCAACCCGGACCTGCCCGGGTATAATTTACGAGAATAAATGACCATCATAAGGATACCTAGATGCAAGGCGTACACTTTATAGGGATACCACTGCCCATACAGGTTTTAAGCCTACAGAAAATAAAAGGGAAATGAACCCTTACGAATGCATGGTTGCACATAGTTTTGTTGATACGTAATCTCATTCTCAACAGGTTGGTCTCAACCAATGATTGACCTTTTGCAATGGAGAATCTGAAGCTTAAGACACTTAAGTTTACATGAATCCAAAATAGAGTGCTCATCGTAAAAATTTAGCAGTGGAGTCGACTCGATCGAAACATTGACTGTTTGGCCGGGACGGACACCGTTGCTCCTTCCTTGAAGTAGGATCCAGAATCCAAGGCGTGCCTTAGACTTAGGATGTTACTATAGCACAGTGGTGCTGTTGGTAAAATATCGACATTCTATCGCATCAGAACATGCATGTGCGTCTGTGCAGGGGAATACAAATCTGTTTTTTATTTTTCTATCATTCTATGTGATTTTTTGGATTTTTCAATTGTTATTTTATGTGATCATTTTATGTGATTTTTTTTGAAAATTTTCAATTATTATTTTATGTGATTTTTTGGAATTTTGACCTATCATTTTATGTGATTTTTTCGGAAATCTTCAACTATTATTTTATGTGATTTTTTGGAACTTTGAAGTGATTTTTTTTGGAATTTTTACCTATCATTTTATGTGATTTTTTGGAATTTTTACCTATCATTTTACGTGATTTTTTTTGGGATTTTGAAGCTATTATTTTATGTGATTTTTGGGAGCTATCTTTTGGAATTTTTACCTACGAATTTTGAAGCTATTATTTTATATGGTTTTCGCTATTATGTTTCGTGAATACTTTCGACTTCTCTGTGGGGATTTTTTTTTTATTTTTTGTTGGATTTTTCTTTATAGTTTCCTGTGTAGAAGCGGGGTACTTATCGATCTCGGTCTGCTTTTATCCTAGCACGACTTTCTTGGCAAGTCGAAGGATTATCGAAATGCTGTCTTGGGAGCGCGTGCATCTGCCGTGAGTGACAAAATAAACCAAAAGAGTGGGGGGACCAGCTTTCCTATCTGGCCCGTACCAGGCCCAAGACCCGGCCTAAGTGCTTGGCGCAACTAATAGTTGCACGAGGCTTAGGGTTCCTTTATATTGCCCCTACGCGTGCCCCATTGCTGTTGCTTTGCTTGTGTGGATCAATTGGCGGCTCGCGCTAGATCAACGACCCCTTTTCTTTCATAAGGTAATCATTTAACACCTATTTTATTTGATTTTTCTTGCTTTTTCTTGCAAATATGATCATGGTCTTGCATTCCTAGATGAAAAATTGTTTATTTCCATCGTAAGCATGTTGATTGATGATGTGTGAATGGTTTTTCATGAACAATGTCTTATTTTTGTGGTTTTATGGGTGTTATTAATGCATAATATATATATATATATATATATATATATATATATATATATATATAAAATATTTTTTTGTTTTCATTTGTGCTTAGAAAAGGGGAGTTATTTTTACTTTTTTTTTGTTTTTATCTTGAATACAAAGCAAGGATATAATTTTGAAAACTAGTTAGGAAAAGGGAATTTTTTGTTTGTTTTTTTGTTTTCTTTTTGAAAGTTTAATTAAAAATGATTTTTGGTTCCTATATATATTGAAAACTAATTAAGGGGAATGCTTTTTTCGATTTTTTCTTACAATTAATTAAGGAAAAGGATTTTGCCTCTAATTAAAAAAAAAAAAAAAAATTATTATTTGAAAACTAAGGCATTGATTTATATATATTTTTGGTTTTAGTTTTTTTGTAAAAGAAGGATTTTTTCGATTTTATGGACACCAAAGGAGGGATTTTTTTGAAAGAGATTTTTTATTTATTTATTTTTATTTTATGAACCATGAAGAAAAGGATTTTTTTCGTTTTTTTTTTCTAAACATGAAAAAAAGATTTTTTGTTTCTTTTTGATTTTCGAGGCATAAAGAAAGGATTCTTTTTGTTTTTATGATTTTAGGACATAAGATGATGGATTTTGCTGTTTTCCTAAATGGAAGGACTTCTCTTCTCTTTTTTTCTTTTGTTTTTGTTAGTTTTCTCTAAAACCCTTTTTTCCTGACATAAAGGAAGGACTCTTTGGTTTTGATGATGATTTTTCCCTATTTCAACTAGCTTTTATTTTTAAATAGAAGAAAGGAAGGGATTTTTTTTGCATTTTCAACCTAAAAGGATTTTTTTGCTTTTTTCTTGCTTATGTATGTGTGCATCTTTATTTCCTGACAGTGAACAAAAAGAGGGTGAGCATACTTACCTTCCCTTGGTATGTAGCACAAAAACTATTCTTTAACACTGATCTGCTCTAACGTGATTGCCTTTTGTTGCCCCAGCATGTCGGGCGAGGATGAGCATATTCCTGAGGAGGACCACGAGGAGGGACCCAAGAGAGTATACGGCCTGCAGGGGGAGCAGTTCATTTGGGTAGAGCGGAGAGTAGGCCCATGGCTCGAAATGCAGGGCGAGGCCGCCCGAGTCGGGCTCCTACACCAACAATAATGGGCTCCCCATCCATGCTCTCCATGTGCCCGGGGACTATCATCTTTGGTATGAGTGCTTGCCATATCGATTTATCTTGCCACGCTTTGTACCTAGTGCCAATTTTCTTACATTTGGTGGCCCACTTGGTTAGGTACTTCTTCTTAACTTGGATTAGTTCCCCTTATGTTTTAATTTGACCTTTATCCCCTCTAAGCGGATCTTTATTTTGTTCACAGTTTGCTCCGGGAGATGATTCAGATGGTGAAGGTGGGACAAGTGCGGCTGATACATCAGGGGTAGATCCTCCAGTGTTGGCCCTTCTGGTGTGGCTCCCTAGGGCGAGGGCTCTTCTGGTGTTGGTCAGTCGGGTACCTCTCATGCCGGTATCCTTGGTGGCAATCCGCCCGTGGTTTACGGGACCTTTCGACCCCTGGATGATAGCTTCCTTTCGGGCCTCTATGCTGATGTGGATCGACAAGCGCGGCTCTCTGCTAAGGCGGCTCGTGTGCTTCCTCCTGAGGTGATCCCAGGGGTAAGTCTTCTGACGGCCCATCTCTTTCTTATTTCAGTCCTCTTTTGCAAATGCTTTATGATTACCCTGATAGCTGATATTGTATCGCTCTGAACATAGGACTTCAACTCGGCTATGGAGTATGCAACGTATCATCGCCACATTGCGGAGCTTAGGGAGGTGGAGACGGTGAGTACCTTGTTGCTTTGCTCCTCTCATTTGTTCCATTATTATTTGTCCCTTAACTGAACCTGATTTTTTATTTTGACTGTGCCTCGTAGCATGCCTGAGCTAAGGAGTCGCGCTTTTTGCTTAGTAGGATTTCGCAGGCGTGGTCTTGGGTGGGGGACATGCGGACTTTCTAGAGCTCTTCTCGCCGTCGGAAGAAGTCAAAGGGCGCGGGCCAAGAATAGGCTTTTAATTTTTTGCTTTAAAATTCAGTACTCTTGGGATTGGATTTGGATTTGTTAGACATTTTGTGACAGATTGATGTGACATTTTGGATATATATTATTTTTAGTGCTTTTGATTTTATGCCATGGTTTCCTTGCCCCATATCTATTTTTCTGCAGGATGTGTCTACCAAATGCTCTTAGAAAGTGACTTTTTGGGTCGCATGCCTTAACGTAGGATCAATCCTGCACATAAACAAAGTAATTCCTAAACCATCAGTGATCTGAAGCGTATAACAAGAAAAAAGGGTGAAAGTCCCCCCAATTAGGTCTCGAGATGGTTGAAGAGGGGGGGTCTTTAGTCTGGCGCAACTATTAGTTGCGCCAGGCTAAAATCCCAGGAAGAATGTGCTGGCGCAACTAATAGTTGCGTTAGGCAAAATGGGGGATAAAAATGCACTGGCGCAACTAATAGTTGTGCCAGGCTTAACCTGGGGGCTGTGGGTCCTCATATACCCGAGTTAGCTCAAAAATTATTTCTTTTTTGTTTGGCTTGGCCTCTTTGACCGGTTCTTTTTGCTCTTGCTTTTCCAAGGCTGGTCCACCACCATACATCGATTTTAATCTTCTCAAAAGATCATTATACATCTATGGACCCGCTTTCTAACCCTCCCTTATCTGGAGGGTCTACAGCTAATTTACCCCCTTCCTTGTGCTTGGGGCCCAAATTTCTAACAGCTTGGTTTGGGAGCTTGAATGAGAGTGAGCTCGCCGACTTGGAGCGCCTTGGTCTATCTCGCCTTCCTTCCTTTCTTAAGGTTCCTCCACGATGGGAACTCCTTTACGCTGCCGCTTCATTTTGGGACGTGAATTTCTATGTATTTCATTTTGGGAAGCGGGAGCTAACCCCAACCCTTGAGGAGCTATCCAATCTGCCCGGCTTAAAGCTTCATAGGGGCCTTGCAAGAGTCATGCCTCGGCCGGGCTATTCCAAATCCATTCACCTTACTCTCGGTTTGAAGAAACTCGAGTATGAGAAAAGTCTCATCGGGGGGCCCACAAGGTGTTTGCTAAAATTCCTCAAAGAACTTTTCAGTGACAAAAGTCTTTGAAAATTACCGGTTAGGAACATCTTCAATGTGAAAGCTTTAGCACTCAGTCTTATTTTCGAAATCCTCTTCTTTACTGGGGGAGAGTTTCTCTTTGGTAATTTGAGATATTCTGACTGAGTTGGAGGCGGGTCATTACATGATGCATTTGGTGCTTGCCGAGCTGTATCAATGTCTTGATTCATTTACTTTGGATAAGGTGGAGGGCCTTCGGGGTACCCCTTGTTGCTCTAGGTCTGGTTGGGTTAGCACCTCGCTATCTTGGGGCCCGTGCCTCGCTTTTATGTTGCCCGAGGTGAGGCAGCTCAGTGCTTTTTGGGTAGGTGCCACATGCTTCCACAGGGCAATGTGTCAGCTCTGAAGCTTTGGTTGACCGACGCCAAGTTGACATGGAGGCTTCCTTGGTTGGACCAGATCTTTCGAGTAGTTCGCTCCAAAGACCATGAGGGCATCACTCTCCTAAGATTGACTGGCAGCACCTTTTACTTCCCGTTCTAGGTGTTGCGTCAGTTCGGCTGCCCTCAGCAGGTGCCTTGCGAGGCCAAACCCCCTCTATGTGATTTGATCTTTTCTAGGGGGTCCTCTGGAGAGCTAGATCGAATTGCCGCTCTTTTGGAGATGCATCAGTCGACGCTAATGTGTGATATTGAGTAGGGAGATTCGGTTCAGTCTTCTCCTGAGTATGAGACCTGGCTATCGATCGAGTAGCCTGTTGCTGATGGTCCATATTCGACAGAGATTATTGATACTGGAGGACCCTGAACAAAGAAGGAGATGGTACTCCGAGCCTTTATCAAGCTACTGATGGACCAGAAGAGGGTCCTACAAGAACTTTTGGCATAAGAAAAAGTCAGAGCAGAAATAGCAGAGAGCGAGGTCCTTCGTTTGAGAGGGACCTTGAGTGTCGTCTTTGGAGCAGCCGATTCTTCTCGGAAGAGGTATAAGAGCCTGCATGGTCGCTGGTTGACTGAGCGAAATGTCCGGGAAGATGACCTTCATGCTGAGATTAGCTCATTGAAGCGCGAGCTAGGCTGCTAACTTCTTCCTGCACACATAGCATTTTTACATAGATCAGATACACCGAAGGAGCATAAAAAACCCCTTTATAGATACACACATTTTTTTGTACATATATTTTTTGTTTTAGGTTTTTGCTAGTTTATTTGTACAAAAAAGGGAAAGCACGCTAGTTATCACACCGGTTATTTTTAGGAAGTGGTGTAAGCGATGCATTTTGTAAACAAAGGGTAGTTTATTATATACATCTACACTGACCTTTTGGTCCTTTTGGTTGTTTTTTTTTATGTTTTGTGCATTTTTTGTGTGGTGCCTTAATCACTGGGTGAAACCTTGTGAAACCCTGGGTCCTCTTTTGAGCATGGTCGAACTCTTCTTTGAATGGTTGATTCTGAGAGTCTCAACAGTTTTATCAGGCCGGAACATTAATCCCTTTGGATCGAGTCAAACCTTTCTCCTTGCCTTGAGTCATACGTCTGACAAAGCAGTTTGCAAAAACAATTCTGGTCGGGACTTGATTTGAATTAGCATGAGCGGCCCGAAAAGGGGATCCGGGAGAGTAACTAAGAGGGCTCCTTAATCATTAGTCAATCATTTCAAACCCCTCTTCTTTTTCTTTTTTCTCTTTTTTTTTATCTCCCCTTTTTTACCTGTGGCGCCCTTTCAGGTTTTCATCACGTCCATGGGTTTAGCTCTCTTACCCCAAGCGCCCTTTCGATTTTTCACTTGGTCCGCACAAACTTGCTATTTTTACCTGTAGCGCCCTTTTGGGTTTTCACTACGTCTATCTTGCTTTGAGCCTGTATTTTTATTTTTTTTTTCCTTTTTTATTTCTTTATTTCTTTTATTTCTTTTCAAAAGCCATGACATAGACATCAATTCCATCATAGCCGGCTGGACGGGGTTCTGGTGTTGCCTCACAACTTGGCTTGTGTTGACTTAACAGATATTATGACTGCTTGTAAACCTAAAAGAGGGCTTTCTTCAGGGTGTAGCTTGGCCATGGGTTAGTAGGTTAGGATTTGAAGGTATGCTAGGCTAAAAAGGGTTTCCTTGATACGACTTTAGTTTTCTCAACATACTTTCTTCCTCGGGGATCTTATTGTACATGCCCCATGATTTTTATTCTTTTCATTTTATTTCAGGCAATCTCTTTGGGGTTTTGCTTTTCTGATTTTTTTGGATTTTGATGGTAATTTCACTTCTGTCTTTTTTTTTTGTATGTACATACGCACACATTTTTTATTTGGGGAAAGGGGTTATTGAAAGAAAAAGGCCAAGGCTCAAATGGGGTAGCGAGAGATATCATCATTTTTGGCGATGCTTTTTGGCTATTGTGCTTGGAATGATGGCCTATTTTGGGTGGTTCTTAAGCAGTCACATATTTGTTTCATCAATACTTACCTTATTGCGATAGACTAAGAGTAGAACCATTAGACATATCCAGCGTTGATGGGCTCAGGAAGATGATCTCCGTCCAAGGTGGCAAGGTAGATGGCGTATGCTGGTAGCACTTCTTGGATGACGGAAGGTCCTTCCTAGTTTGGCTTGAACTTTCCTCTTGGATCGGCGTGGAGGGATGGGAAGATCTTCTTCAGCACAGTGTCCCCTATCATCAAATCTCGACTGCGGACACATTTATTGTAAGCGCGTGTGATTCGCCCCTGGTAAACTTGAGTGTGACACAAGGCTAGGAGTCTCTTCTCATCCAATAAGTTCAATTGTTCGGAGCGAGATCTCTCTCTTTCTGCTTCAGGTAAGCCTGATTCCATAAGGATTCAGAGCGAGGGTACTTCAACCTCCACTGGTAGGATGGCCTTAGTTCCATACACAAGGGAGAATGGTGTTGCCCCTGTAGTAGTACGGATTGATGTTCTGTAGGCCCATAAAGCAAATGGCAAAAACTCGCTCTAATCTCTGTAGGTGATGACTATTTTTTCAAGGATGCAGATGACCATTTTATTCGCGGTTTCCATGGCTTCATTAGTTTGAGGTTGATAAAGTGACAAGCGATGGTGCTTGATCTTGTATTGCTCGCAGAAGGCTCGGATGCGCTTATTCGCAAAATTTGTCTGGTTATCTGTGATGATATCTTTAAGTACTCCAAATCTGCACACAATATTATTCTTCACAAACTTCTCGACGTGACTGGCCATGATGTTGGCGTATGATGCTGCTTCAACCCACTTGGTGAAGTATTCAATGGCGACGAGGATGAACTGATACCCGTTTGATGCTTTCGGTTGAATCATTCAGACGATGTCAAGGCCTCAGGTAGGAAATGGCCAAGGAGTGGTCATGCAGTGTAGATCAATGGCAGGAGCGTGTATCAAACTGGAGTGTTCCTGACACTTGTAGCATTTCTGAATATGTTTACAGTAATTTGATTCCATAGTGGTCTAAAAGTATCCTTGCCACAGAATTTTCCTAGCAAGCATGTGACCACTGACGTGGGCTCCGCATACTCCCTCGTGGATGTCTTTCATAATATTGATCGCTTCACTTTCCGTAAGGCACCTTAGTAAAATATTATTATAGGATCTCTTGTAAAGGCATTCCCTGCAAATGACGTAGCCTGCCGCTAGATGTTGAATAGTTCTTCGGTCCGTCTTAGATGTACCCTCAGGGAAAGTTAGTGTCTAGAGGAAATTCTTGATATCTAAGAACCAAGGTAGCTCATTATCAGGCTCTATAGGTTCCTCAATTTGGAGGCAGAAGGCCGGGTCATTCCTTTGCTAGATCATGATCAATTTCATCTCAGCACCGTACGAGATTTCTATCATTGATGCCAACGTGGCTAGTGCATCGGCAAAGCAATTCCTTATTTGAGGGACATACGAGAATGTCACATCTTGGAAGCAAGCTATCAGGTCCTCGAGGTGCTCATGGTAAGGGATCAGTTTCTCATCTTTTATCTTCCAGTCACCGTTCATCTGGCATATGATTAATTGTGAATTGCCAAACATTCGAAGGTGAGTTACATTCAGATCGAGAGCCGCTAGCAGACCAGTGGCACAAGCTTCGTATTCAGCCATGTTATTCTTGCAAGGAAAGTTGAGCTTGATAGAGACTGGTACATGGGATCCTTTTGGTAAAATCAGAATGGCGCCAACTCCTTGGCCCTCGGCGTTTGCTGTCTCGTCAAAGTGCATTACTCATGATTCCTCTGCTTCCTCAGTATCATCTTTCGTCATGAACAAGATATCTTCATCTGGGAACTCAGTTCTCAAAGGTTCATAATTTGGCAAAGGATTGTTGGCAAGATGATCAGCGAGTGCCTGCCCCTTGATCGACTTCTGAGTGACGTATATGATGTCAAACTTAGACAATAATAACTGCCATCGTGCTGTCCGCCCAGTGAGAGCTGGCTTTTCGAGCAAGTATTTCAACGGGTTCATGTGGGCCAAAAGTAGAACGGCCTGAGATAGCAAGTAATGGCGGAGCCTCTGAGTAGCCCATATAAGGGTCAAGCATGCTTTCTCTAGATGAGAATAGCGTGTTTCATAATCAGTAAACTTTTTGCTCAAATAGTAGATGGTCTGTTCTCTTCTTCCTGTCTCATCATGCTGCCCTAAGACACATCCCATCGAGACTTCCGTCGTGGAGAGATACATCAAAAGTGGTCTCCCTGGCTCGGGTGGTACCAACATAGGTGGGTTAAGGAGGTAGCTTTTGATTTTATCGAACGCGGCCTGGCAATCATCATTCCATTCAACGGGCGAGTTCTTTCTTAGTAGCTTGAAGATCGACATGCAAATTGGAGTTAGTTGTGTAATGAACTGACTGATATACTGTATTCTGCCCAAGAAGCCTCTAACCTCCTTCTCAGTAGATGGTGGCGGCATTTCAGTGATAGCTTTAACCTTGACTAGGTCGACCTCGTTCCCTCTCCTACTGATGATGAATCCTAATAACTTTCTGGACATAATGCCAAAAGCGCATCAGAGATTCCTTCTCGATCTTTGAACAACGAGTTTTGATGACAAGGTTTACCAAGTGATCTCCTCGTTCCGGTGACTTGGCTATCATATCATCAACATACACCTCAATCTCTCGGTGCATCATGTCGTGGAATAGCACAATCATGGCTCTCTGGTAAGTTGCACCGGCATTCTTCAGCGCAAATGGCATGACTCGATAGCAAAAGGTTCCCCAGGGGGTAATGAACATTCTCTTCTCACGATCGACCTCGGCCATCTTTATTTGATTGTATCTCAAAAATCCATCCATGAAAGAAAGCATCTCGTGCTTAGCACTATTATCGACCAAGATGTCGATGTGTGGCAGTGGGAAATTGTCCTTCAGGCTTGCCCTGTTAAAATTGTGAAAATTGATGCACATGCAGACCTTTCCATCTTTCTTTGGTACAAGCAAGATATTGGCTAGCCACTGCGGGAACTTGGATACCGTGAGAAACCTCACATCATACTGCTTGATGACCTCATTCTTGACTTCAACATCCACTCGGGTCAGAGACGTCTCAACTTCTGCTTGACCGACTTTATATCGGGGTAAAGAGGCAACTCATGCCTGACCAAATCAGTGTCCAGACCAGGCATGTCCTTGTACTACCAGGCAAAAATGTCTTGGTATGATCGAAGGAAGTCGATCATGCTTTTTCTCTCCTCAGGAAATAGCGACATTTCGATTTTGGTTACTTTGGGAATCTCCTCAGTCCCTAGATTGACATCTTTGGTCTCTTCGACAACGGGGGTAGGGCCATACTCAAAGTCGGTGAACCAGTCAAGGAGCTCATTGGGGAGCTCCTCCAAAGTACTATCCTTGTCCAGACTCATAACACCTACCTCTTCTTATATTTCTACAAGGAAGGGGCCGATTTTATGTTGGACTGGTATTTCGATTAAGGCATCCTTTTGTCGGACTTTTTCTAGAATTTTAAATGAGGATATTTTTGGACTTTGGATTTTTTCAATGTTTTTGGGATTTTATACTTTTTCCATGTTTTTGAGATTTTTGTGTTCTTTGGAGATGGACCCTTGGCAAGGCGGGTTGCTATATATACAAGGTATTGCCTGTAAAGGGCTTATCTTACTTTTTGTAGGTTAATTTTTTTTAGAAAACAGGTACCAAACTTTAGGCCATTCCCTGCTTCCAGAGTTTGGGGCAAAGATGCCCAGTTGCATATGTGAGGGGCCGCTCCTTTACCTGTTTGGATGGAGGGTACTGACTGATATGACTCATTGGAGTCAGCCTTCATCATGTTGATCCCCATTTCATCTGAGATGATATCTTCAAACATCAATACCATTTTATGGTGATTTACCATAGGGGGAGTTTGTTCAAGTACTGGCCGTCGTTCCTCGAAGAGGGACAACGCGACCAAATCTATTTCCAAGCTCGGAAGGGAGATCTAGGGATTTGTGGGATGGATTGGGGCTATGGGTTTGTGTGGGGTCAAATGGGATATCCCATTTCGATCGATCTTTACGACCCCAACGCTGACAAAGGATTCCCTGATGTGCGGCCTAGGGCGAGATTTTTCTTCTATGTTGGTTCCTCTTGCCCTTGCAGTTACAGTGACCTTGGCTTTCTCTTTAGCCTCTCGGACCTCTTCCTTTGTGGGCTTGTATCCCAGCCCGAATTGGACCTTTTGCCCCTTAGCAACAACTGGTTCTCTTCTGCCTTGCAGTTTAGGTCTGACCCCTCTGCCTTTCTGATAGCCCCACTTTTGGAGCATAGCCACCGTTGCTACTATACCGCCTCCTGTTTTAGGCATGATGCCCTCAATGGGCTCTGGGAGTATCGCTGATACCTCATATTCAAAACTGTGGAGCTCGACGTCCTCAGCGGCGTATGGTACATCCAACATATTGGGTTTTTTAATGCTATTGGTGGCCTTTTCTTTCTCATTGTGCCCCTCACCAATGATCGTAATAATCTTGTGCCCAGATGCAAACTTGAGTTTCTTGTGTAGAGTGGAAGGTATGGCTCTGACCTTGTGCAACCATGGGCGCCCCAACAATAGATTAAACGAGGATTTGATATCCATTACTTGAAATAAGATGGAAAAGGTCATTGGCCCTATCAACAGCTCAAGATCAATTTTTCCCATTATTTCTCTCCTGGTATTGTCAAATCTTCTAGTGCTAGTTCTGGTGGGCCTCAATATGCATGGATCGACCCCGATCTTGGTGGCGGTTCTTAATGGGCATATATTCAATGCGGACTTATTGTCAATTAGAACCAAGGGGATTACCATGTTTTCAGACTCGACCGTTATATTCAGAGACTTTGAGTGGCTACCTCCTTCCGGCAAGTCAGCATCAGAAAATGAAATGGCATTCGGAGCCACCACTTGCCCAATTATCTGCCCGACTTTATTTGGGCTGACCTAAAGTGACACATACACATTTTTCAATGCCCCCATTAACGCTTGGAAATTGAGTGGGGACATCATTAACAGATCCCACACAGTTATATGGGCGGGCATTCTTCTTAGCTGAGTCTCTAGTATATGTTATCGACTCATTTTTTCAAAGGGGTTCACCACTCTATCTTTCTTCCCCTCAGGCTGGGCTTGTGCTGCTACTGGTGCTTCTGGCTGCTTTGATATCCTCCCAGGCCATGTGACAAAGTCTACTGCCCCTTCTCTACTGCTGCTATCGACATTGACATCTATTTACTTGTAGCTTAGCGGGACCTGATGAGGATCATAGGTTGGTCCCGAGAGCTGGAAAGGTATGTGTGTCGGTACTTGAGGCACTTGTACTGCAGACTCAGGAGGTGTGAGCAACACCTGATTTATTTCGATGGTAGTAGGTTGGGTGGAAAGATTGGGCCAAATGGGGGTGGTGAAGCTCGACGGTGGTGATATTGGGGGGAAGGAGGTAAAGGTAGGCCATTGATAGCTAGTAGGTGCTGGTGGGAGATGGGGGGTTTGATGGGCCGTTAGGTAATTGACCGGGGTGGTGGAGTTTGTTAGTGGCTGAACTGGTGGTGATGGGGGGGGCACCGGCCATTGGTAGTTCATTGGTGGTGGGGGATTGGGGGCCTGTTGGTTTATTAGGTAATTGGTGGGGGTGGTTGTATATGGTTGGTATGCATTGATATGTGCATAATTGACGGGAGTGGGTGATGGAAAGTATGCCCTAAGATCCAAGGGTTCAATTTGCAGAGTCGAGTTAGGGAAATAATCTGACAAATTCAACATTTCTTCAACATTTCATGACAACAGTGCTACATAACTCTCCCGATCATTGATGTAATCGGATGGATTGAATTCAAACTCTTAACTTTCTACCATTCTGATGATGGGTCTGGGACCTGCTCCTCCGGTGGGATGTGGGGGTAATGGCACCTGGTGAATATTCGCATCCTGAGAAGGTGTAGGTGGAATTATTTTCTCGACGTCAATCAAATCTTGGATTGTGTGCTTCAATGGGAAGCAGCGATTGGTTGGGTGACCTGGACCCTGATGAAAATTGCAGTGGTAATTTGGGTCATAGTTCTTCGGGATCGGGTGAGGGGGAGGTTGCGGTTGACGGATAGTGACTAACCCCTTTTCCACTAACAAAGGTAAGAGTACGCTCAAAGACTATCCCAAGGGTGTGAACACTCGATCATAGTGGGCTCTTCTTTGTTCCGGAGTCATTTGTATTCCTTGCCCATTCCCTACTCTCTACATCTACTCAGTTCTTACTAGTGCTAGCGGGGCTTCCTAAAATTGAAACGGGGTAGTATTGTTATTGGGCCTGGTATTGGCAATGTTTTGAATATCAGCCCTTGTTCTCTTCTCGTTCCTTTGTTATCAAAATCTTCTAACCCCACTGGGTCCACTCGACACATTCTTATTCAGACGGCCCTCCCTGATGGCATCCTCACATTGGTTAGCATTTCTCACCAGATCAGTAAAGCTGGATTGCTGCTGGTACACCAAAAAGTCTGAGATCACTGGTAGAGTATTCTTTAAAATCATTTTGATTTGCTCATCGTTAGGTATCCTATTTCTGACCTGAGCTGCTAGTGCTCCCCAACGTCCTAAGTAGTCACTAAAGGTCTTGTTCTGGTTCTGTCTTAAATGGGCCAAGTCTGACTTTCACGGCTCAATGTCTATATTGTAGACATATTGTTCTTGAAAGAGGTGCATCAAGTCCCTCCACGTTTTCATCATGGATGATTCTAAAGATGTGAACCATCTTAAAGTCGGACCGGTCAGACTCTTCTAAAAGACTTTTATTAGTAGTCTTTTGTCCCCTCCGTATTGGCACATGTCCCCACAGTAGGACGTCAGGTGCGCAATAGGATTGCCAATGCCATTATATTTGTCAAAAGCAGGCATTTTAAATTTGGGGGGCAAGGGGACCTCAGCGAACAAACATAAATCTGTGAAGTCTGTGGCATGGATTTCAGCACCACCCATTTTCATCAGCTGCTTTTGTATTTTGTCCAACTGCTCTTTCAGTTGCTTTGACTCTTTTGATACAGGGGCCGCTTTTTCAACCATTAGTTGAACTTCACTCTGGGCCACCAAGGGGTGGGCAATTATGGGAGGAGGGTTAAGGCTACTCAATGCCCCAGCATAGGCCCCGCTATTCCTAATCTCGTCTTCCTCATACTGCTAGTCGGCATAATGTATAGTGAGGGTGGGATTCTCTTGTTGTTGTTGCACGGGTTGGATGGGAATAACATGAGTGGGGGTTGGGTGAGCCCATTGGGGATGAGAAAAGGTTTGTTGGGTGATGGGATTTTTGTTTTGTGGTAGGGCCTGATGGGGCCATTGGGTATGGGGGAAGGTTTGGAGATGGCCTTGGGGTGTGGGGCCATGAGAGAATTGGGTTTGGAGTAGGGTTGGACCGAGGTGTGGAGGCTGGGTGAAATGCTGGGGGTATTGTGGAAGGTATGAGTGTGGAGTTTGGGCCATGACGCCTTAGTCATTTTGGGCCATGGGCCACTAATGGGTTTGGGCCATGGTCCCCTGATAGGTTTGGGCTAGGGGGTGGGCCTTGGTGGGTCTGGGCCATGGGCCCTTGATAGGTTTGGGACGTGGGCTCTGGCGGGTATGGGCCCTGGATGGGTCTAGGCCATGGGCCATTGATGGGTCTGGGCCATGGGCCCTTGATGGGTCTGGGTCGTGGGCCCTTGATAGGTCTAGGCCATGGGCCCTAGGTAGGTTTGGGTGGTGGGGTATTAGGCCATGAGGCCCTGGGATATGTGAAAAAAGGGGGTTTGGGCCAATGGGCCTTGGGGCATGTGGGAGGTTGGAGATTGGGCCATTAGGCCTTGGGGTGTATGGGAAGTGGGAGGTTGGGCCATGGGGCCTTGGGGCGTGGGGGTTTGGATGGTCTAGATTATGGGGGGTTGATGGGGGTCATGGGGGAGTGAGGCCTGGAGATTGGCTAGGGTATGGGATGGGTTCATGGGCATGGCGTGTGGAGGAGAGGTATTTTGAGAACCCTTCCATGAGGAGTAGGCTTGGAACATCTCCTCCATCATGGCAATGGAGGGGGGATCGGATGTGGATGGTGGATTTAAGAGGTGATGAGACATAGATGGGGGGGTGTGGAGGAAAAATTGGGCATGGCCCCGGTATGATCGGGCATGGCCATGGTAGGTAGTGGGATATGGGGTGGATGAGATGGGTCATTGGGAAAGGGGAAGGTATGGGGATGATGAAAGGTTAGGTGTAGGTGTTTGGGATAAACCGGGCATGGCCCTGGTGAAAATGGGCATGACCCAGGTAGGTGGGGGGATTTGTGGGGGGCTGGATAGGGCGGAAGTGGTGTATATGAATGTGGGTGGATCGGGCCTATAGGGGGAAGATAGGAAATGGGGCATGGATGTGGATTGAGAGAATGAGTTTGGGTTTTGTATGGACATCGGTGGGAAATGTGATGGATTTGGTATGGGCATGGTTTGGGTAAAAGACGGGGAGTTGGGGGATGGACTTTGGATGTTTTGGGAGGTAGTGGTTGGGAAAATGGGGGCGCCAAACGGGTCGGTAACAGTAAAGGGTGATTGGGTGAGGGGGATGGTGGAAAAGACTTCCCCCGCATGAGAATGGATTGGAGAGTGTGGTGGGGATGTGTCGGGATCGGTATAAGACAGGTCCACTACCCACGACATTCTACGAGAACAGGTTGGGTAAGGGTGCCTTGGATAAGGCCCAAAAATCCTCCTCCTTCTTCCCCTACGGGACGGCGGAAGACAAGATGATTCCGTTGTGCCGGCACCACAAAATATATATATATATATATATATATATATATTTATTTTTATTTTTTGGGTGTTAAGTTGCCTTTTTTATTTTATGGATTTTTTGGATAAAGTTTTTGAAAAAATAAAGGTTCTGACGCCTTGGAATTCCCTTTTCGGGTGGCTCTCGGGTCCTAATTCAAGACCCGCGGTGATGACTCCGATGCACTTCGAAAGAATCAAAGGAGAACCTTATATCTATTGAAGGCATGAAAATCAAGGCAAACAACCCGATCCCCTAGAATGAGCCAAAAAGAAGTTGCCCTCTTTTAACTGGCGGGGGCGTATTGGGTGTCGGAGATGACGGGGCTCAAACAAGGCACTAAGCGCATTGATCGGGGGACTCGGGAGGTGAAAAAGGCCATGGATTCAGGCTGGTGCTACGTAGAACAGACCTGGCGCAACTAATACATGTGCCTAGGTTGCAGGACTCCCTTTTTACACTGGCACAACTATTAGTTGCGCCAAGGTAAATTTTAGGATTTTAAAGCTGGCACAACTATTAGTTGCGCCAGTTATAAATTCCCAATTTTTACACTGGCACAACTAATACTTACGCCAAGAAAAAATGGGGTTCCAGAATGTTATGACAGCAGAGGCAGCAATCCAAAATGAGTCTCTTTTTGGTTTTTTGTGGAAGCTAGGCTTCCAGGAATTGAGCCATTTTTTTGTGATCGATTCTCTCCTCACCGCACCTAGAGGGTTTGAGTTCCGTATAACTCGCTAGCGTGCTCCCCAAGGGTTTTAAGCTTTGGAATGGGAACCCACCCGATATACCTCCAGCGCAAGTGCCTTCTCAAATACGAGGTGGGCTGAGATTTTTCTGGATCATCACCACTAGGGGCTGCCGCCAAACTAAGACCCGGGTGGTTGTGTGTTTGCCTAATCCCAACCCTTTTAAAATCTACCCCGTAAAAGCGGATTAATTAAGCTCCCTACCTTAGTTCAATTTTAATTTTTCAAAGCTTTTCTTCTTTTTTTTTGAAAGTTTTCTTTAGTTCAAAGACCGGGAGTGATGATCCCGTGCCGCCACTACGGGCCAGTGTTCACTGTTAGGATATGACAAGAAATAAGGAAAATCACGGGGCCAGTCAAGCGACTAGGCAGAAAGTATAAAGCACTGAAATTTAAAGTCGAATCGTAAAGGTAGGTAAGAAAGGTGCCAGTCAAGTGACTAGGCAAAAATTGCTGAAATTTAAAGTTGAATCGTAGGGGTAAGTAAAAAAGGTGCCAGTCAAGTGACTAGGTAAAAATTGCTAAAATTTAAAGCCGAATCGTAGGGGTAAGTAAAAAAGGTGCCAGTCAGATGACTAGGTAAAAATTGCTGAAATTTAAAGCTGAAATGTAGGGGTAAGTAAAAAGGGTGCCA
Source organism: Chloranthus sessilifolius (assembly GCA_021018995.1). Lineage (NCBI taxonomy): Eukaryota > Viridiplantae > Streptophyta > Magnoliopsida > Chloranthales > Chloranthaceae > Chloranthus > Chloranthus sessilifolius. Next base: position 144,904,735 of record CM037584.1, on the reverse strand, counting down.
GTTAAGTGACTAGGCAAAAATTACTGAAATTTAAAGCCAAATCGTAGGGATAAGTAAAATGACGTAATTGGAGGAGTGAGTAAAAAAATATATTAAAAAAACAGCAATAAAAGGTTACAAACATAAAAAATAAAGAGGCCAAATTTAAGGGGAAGTTCTACTAGCTATTCCCTAGTAGAGTCGCCATTGGTGCAACCGTGGGATTTGTGACCATCCCGTCGCAACGATGCGCTCGCTTGCAAAAAATATAGAGTCGCCACCCGGAGCTTTCGGTGTCCCGAAAAACCTAGTTCATTTTTATGAGCACTAAAGTGCTAAAAATATGACTCTGAATCCGATCCACACCAAAGGCTCTTGGGTAGAGGCTTCGGTTAACGATCGGGAAGGTGTTAGGCACTCGATCAACCCGCTTAATGCGGTCTCTACTTATGGCCAAACTAGAAATGACATAAAAGAAAAGAAAATAGCTTCCTCTTGCCCAAAAGGGCTTAGAATCTTATTTGTGCCCCTCCATTCCTATCGAAAATTCGGTGGCGTAATGGTCCAAATACAAGGATGAGAAGAGCTAAAAAGATATACAAGAAGAAAGGGGCGAGCCGGAGCCCTCGGGCCCTTGTAGCACCGTAGGAGAGCCTTGCGTGGCTTGCTTTGATGAGCTCTTGAAGGCTTTGTATGGTATGGAATAGGGTTCTAACTCCTAAGACTTGAAGCTAAGATGTAGAGAAGGGAGGCTAGGGGATCACACACACCTAACCTAGGGGCTTTCCATGAAAGGCAAGGGTGGGAAGAGGTTTTTAAATTCTGGTTTTTATATGGGAGGTGTGCACCAAAGGGAGAAAGATCTTCTCACGTTAAGCTCTTTCTCTCTTAGGTAGAAATTCTCAACCTTTAATCCAAGGGGAGGGGGCCTCTATTTATAGGAAATGGGTGGATTAGGAGACCACTTATATGATAATTGGGTTAGCAATTGGGTAATCTCAAATCTAAAATTTCCTAAGATTTTGAGAGCTTAGAAAGGTATGAAGGTGGTTCTAATGGTGGATGATGGGTTGGGGCTTTAAGCCACTCAAAGGGTTGCAAATAGGCATTAAAAGGGTGCAACAGAACTAGTAAAACACACCCCAAAGGTCGAGGTGGTCAGCAAGTCAAACCCCAATCATAAATTTCAAGGTAAAAATCATAAGTTATTGTTCATATGTCTAGCGCAACTAATAGTTGTGCCAAAAAAATGTACAGTAAAATAGTAATGAACAGTGCCTGGAAGTTGGCTCGTGAGGGTGGGGCCCACCTTTAAAACTGGCGCAACTAATAGTTGCGCCAAGCTTAAATTCTGGGAGAGGTGAACTGGTGCAACTAATAGTTAAGCCAGGCAAAATTATAACTGGCGCAACTATTAGTTGCGCCAAATCCCTATGGGGCCCACTTGAAATTACCTTTTTGCCCTTCGGGTTCGGATTGCCATATCTTTTGATCTGTAACTCCGATTGGGGCGATTCTTTGACCGTTGGAAAGCTGACGACTTCTACTTTTTAATGCTATGAGATTTGATTATAGTAGATGGCTATAGCTAGTTCTGGTGCACCCATCCATTTTCTAAGGCTTGGGAGGTTAGGTTTAGAATGGGTTCTAAGGGTCGGGATGGTTAGGGTTGATTCCCAAGGGTTTGGAAAGGTTCCTAAGGGTTTAGGAAGATTCCTAAGGGTTTGGGAAGGTTCCTAAGGGTTTCATACATGCCATTAAGAGCTCAAAAGTGCACCTCTCTCAAAATGTATTTCGATAAGGCCTTGGGCCGAATTTGGGTGTCTACAGAGGTAAAGTTCATAAACCTTGAGCAGGGAAAGATGTTTGTACGTGAGTACTGAGTTGAGTTTACAAGATTATCGAGGTTTGCATTGGAGCATGTAGCCTCAAATCGAATGAATGTAAAGAAATTTCAACGCAGATTGAGGCTAAATATCCACAACTGAGTTTCAATGATTCAGTTAGGGATTTATGGGGAAGTAATGAGTAAGGCTCTGGTTGTAAAGGAAGACATCGATGAGATGTACAAAAGAAGAGACCAACAAAGCAAGGGAAAATCAAGCCAGGGAAGGCTTGGGAACAATGAAATGCTAATAAAAACCCGAGGTTCAAGACACCGGTTCAAAAATAGTGTACTCAGGGAAATTATAATAGGCCATTTGTGCCTACTCTGGTTAGATCATTTCACACTTTTGGCCCTACTACTACTACAGGAGGGTCAGTTGCCCAGGGAATTTTGAGAGCAGCATCTTCGACTCTGCAAGAGATTTGTGTGCATTGTGGTAAACTGCACAAGACTACTGATTGTAGAAGAGGTATGGGGGCATTGTTTAAGTGTGGAAAATGGGTCATATCATCAAAGACTACCCATAGTTAAAGAATGAAGGGAGAGTGATGAGTGCAACACAAAGGCCTACACGACCGACGCGGTTTGTAAAACCTACAGTGCAAGGCTGTGCTTATGCAGTGACAGCTAAGGATGCCCAAACCAACGACGACATAATCCAACGTATAATTGCCTGACTAATGTTATTACATTCCTATTTAAAATTTTAGATAGAGAAGGTGCATAGATAAGAAAGTCTTTTACATTCATAAGTTGAATGCTATATTTTCTATATACATATTTAATTATTAGTTTGTATATTACGTAGGTACTTTGCAAATGTATAGTAAAGATGACTATTATTGTTAGGTGATCAGTCACATAATTTATCATTTTATCACCCTTAACTTAGTTATGTTAGGACTTAGTTTACTACTAACAAGTTAACGATGTGCAAATATTAAGGAAAAATAGTAAAATAGAGCTAAAGTGTTAATCTTTGTTAAAATAAACTCAAAAGGCAGTAAAAAGACGATTGAACAAAAGAAGACGATCCGTCGCTGTTGAAAGTCAAGAAATCAAAATTTACGATTGTGCGCTAATGCTAAAGACGAAAGAAAGAGAAAGCTAAGAAATCATAATGTACGATTCTTCAAAAGACGATTCTTCAAACGACGATTCTTCAAAAAGTGAAAAAGGAGGAAAAAGTGATACAAGAAAAGCAATTGTTCGAAATAGAAAATCGTCCAATAAGAAAGCTGTGTGAAAATGAGAAATCATGATTTACGATTCTCCAGAAAAGAAGAACAATCATAATTTACGATTGTATAAAAGGAAAGCTTTCCCTCTGCTACATCTGCTGTTGCTGATCATGTGAGTGAAGACTATCACCGTCATGCACTGAATTAGAAGATCTCTGAAATTAGAAGTTTGGTGAATCATGGATCTGAGAAGATTGATGAAGATAAATTTTAAAGATCTTTGCTGCTGTACCAAGAACAGTCTAGAAGCACATCTATGGTTTGAAAGCAAGGAAGAATAAAATTAGGAATTATAGTTATATTAGGATACTTTTACTTTAGTAGTTTCTTTTATTAGAATTAGAAGTCTTTATAAACCGACTCCTTATGATCTAGAAATAAGAGAGCCCGATATAGGAATAAACGATCAAAGAATTTCAGCATCAATTGACGACTGAGGTTGGATTTTCTTTCGATCAGTAGTGTAAAATAGTTAGAATGGATTAGATATCAAAGGTTTCTCAAGAGCAATTGATGACTGTTGTTGGGTGCTGAAGATTAGCGTAGATATCATTGTTTCTCAGAAGAAATTGATGATTGTGGCTGAGGGGTGAAAGCTATATTTATTTTGCTTTCTAGTTTAGATTATATTTGCTTTATTTACTGCTTTGTAAACATCTTCAAGTTTTAATTTGAATTGATGACTCAGGTTGGAATTTGCAGATTAGTGTAACGATTTTTACTTTTCCATCTTCAATTTTCTCGAATTTGATTGACGACCAGATTTTAGGAGATTGTTGATTAGATTAAATCTTTGTTAAAGAATTTTAGTTTTTGATTAACGCCCAAATTCTAGAAGACTGCAATACGGTATAAGGATAATATTTATTTTTATAAATATTCGATGGCTGATGATTGGGATTGACGACTATTATTTACTGAAAAGTACCACTTTTCACCTCTTAACTTTGCCTTTACTGGGCCATGAAGCAGACTAATAACCATTTGTTAAGTGTGTTTTATAGTTAGCAATAAAATGGGCAGCTTAATACAAACTCCTTGCTTTTTGGCCCAAAAGAGAGGGAGAATGCACTCAAAGATGACAGCTGAGATAAAGCCTGATGGAACACCTTGGTAATGCTCACCATGGTGACAGCAAAAGATAGACCTCGCAGAGTTGAGGAGCTTCCTCGCGAAGCTAAAGATGCAGTGGAAGAGGCCCTCGCGTAGATATGTCGCGCAGTCAGGAGGACAGCTTAAATGACCTCACAAAGATCTCGTAGGTTAAAACTCTCAGAATTTTCCCTCGCGGAGATCAAGCCTCAAAGTAACCACGCGAAGAACCCAGCGAGTCCATATGTACACTTAACAGAAAGTCACCTCGCGTAGTTCTCGAGTAGCCCTGGATGAGAGAGACGCGCATAATTCTCTTTACGCAGATCTCGTGCACTCTGAAGCCTTACCATTAACTACGCGAGTACTTGGTGAGAGAAAGAGCTTCTGAAGCTCTACTGTGTAAAAAGTCTAGGCACTCCAGATAATCTTTGCGACAACATTGTAGTGCAAAGGAACTGCGCGATGAACTGAAGATTCACTATGTGAGCAAGCACTTCCCACCAGCCAAAGGCAACTCCGCGAAGGCAAAGCAGCTGCATGAATGAGCTAAAAACAGACACCAGCCCTGCGAAGCACGGGCTCTCCACTTCTGAGTTTTAACTGAAGGACTTTTTGGGAATTTCCAAAGGCTAGGGCACACTTCCTGAGGAATGGATTTCGAGGCGCATATCTCCAGGCATTCAAGGGTTGTAACAGTGCCACGTCTTCTTGAAAAATTAGGGTTAATCTCTTTCGAGTCAAGGCCGTTTTGACAGAGTATATAAGCTGTACTTAGAGTTTATTATTTTCATCTTTCCTTCATCCTCTATCGACTGAGAGCTCTAGCAGGCTAAGGTTAGGGTTTGATCACCTGTTTTTCCTATATTTCTTCTCTCTTAGCTTAGCACTTGCTGGCTAATCCTCCTATAAGTAGCTAGGTTTAGTTTTGTTTCAATCTTGTAATAGATTTGGTATACATTAGGATCGTGGTTGAGCAGTTGTGTATAGGCTGCAGCCAGGAGACATTTCATTGCAAGTTTTGCTATTATCAATGAACTGCTATTTTAATGCTTAATCAAGTCTATAGATCTTATGGTTTCTTTAGATGTCTATAGGATCCATGTACTTGGGACTAGCCCATTCAGTTTCTAGTAGATCTATTGTTTACCATCTGATTTTCCTTAGTTTGATAGACAAATGGAAAGCAATGTTGGATCTATATTGAGATCTAGGGATCTAGGAGGCCTACAGACCATAGTGGTTGCAGCAGTTTACATGTTTTTTCTCAAACCTCTGAGGTATGGACAGACCAATGGGATACCCTGTGACCATTTTAGTAGACAGAGTATAGCCCTAAGGTTGTGTTCAGTCACATGTTTAAGGAGGATTCTTTTCTCCTGCACATGAGCTTTTAGAGCCTTGTGAGGAGGTTTGTACAGTAACTGGCTCCCCTCTATCTTATCTAATCGACATCAGATGTTAGAACTGGTCTCTTTATAGTAATTGTAGTTTGAGGCTGAGTCATTGCAGGCCTTTTGTAGTAATGACTAGCTAAATCTAAAGCCTTATTCAATCTGTTGCATGGTCCTTTTTGTGGGCATCAAGTACCGCTGGGCTTGGCAAAGCACTTAGGATCTTATGGGTTGGAATACCTATAGACGCCAGCCAGATCTATGTGCAAGTCTGCAGAGCTTGTAGCACTAGCATTACATAGTGCTGCAATAGTATTCATGGCTAGAGCTGGTCCACTGGTTGGGGAAATGATTAGTCCACTCTTCTAGATTAGACTATCGAATTACTGGTTTAAGTAATGAGATTTGACAGACTTTATCCGATACCCTGTGAGCATTATAGTGGACAACGTATAGCCCAAAGAGTGCCCCAAATGGCATGGGTTAAACTGGGAGCTTATACCTTGTGGAGGCTATTAATAGCATCTCAGCAAGGACCACTGCAGAGATAGACTAAATCTGAGTTACATTATGGCATCATTAACTCTAGCTCAACTTGCTTACTTCCCACCAATTTTTGTATTTTATTTTGACACACTCCACCACCATCTTCCTTTTAACCATTTTTTTAGGATAGGGCTGCACTTTATTTCCCTTCTTTAGTGTTAATTTAGTGTAGTCGTGACACCCAACTCCCTTCCTTTAGGATTGCCAGATCTGGAGGCCTACAATTATTGCCCAATTTGGGTTCTTGATCATTTTCTCTGTGGGACAAACTCTTACTTATCAAAACTTCCTATAATAGACCATGTATCTTGCAGGACTGTGTGTATTTCAGACTTGCTGTGCTGACCCAACTCTAATTCCCTACTCTTGATTTATTCTCTTCACTGTTCTTAAGAAAAAAATAACAACAAGTGTCTCGAAATAAGACCAACAAATTTTTGGCGCCGTTGTCGAGGATCTTGATCTTTTTAGTAGACTTGAGTTGTACTATAACTTATACTAACAAATTCTTTGTAGTTGTGTTTAATCTAGAATTAAAGTACTACTGATTCTTTGGGGAATTTTGCAGAAATGGACAGCAGAAGAAGGGAAAAGCTAGAGCTGCAAGTGGAGTGTAGCTAGCTTTGTTTGCACTATCTTTCCCCTAAATCTCATGCCATTTATGTTGGATCCCTTGTTATTCTGTTTAGTGTTAATCTGTGTAGTTATTACTTTTTTTTATTTGAAATTCTTTCTGTGTGCTCGTAAGCATTTTCATTACTGTTGGTGAGTGTGTGCTCGGTAGAAGATCCTTAAACCCTAACTTGGAACCCCCAATTCCAGAGGTGGAAAGGATCCTTAGACCTAGACACACCACGGAAAGCCTTGCTATTGAGACTGAACTAGCTACTATGGCTGAGAGGCAGAGGACATTGAAGGAATACAATGCACCTGGGGAGTACACCTCTCCCTTCTACATTCAGTTTCCCTCTGTTGAGGGGAACGATGAAATTAAATCCTCCACCATCAGTATACTGCCTTCATTTCATGGGCTGAGTAAAGAAGATCCCTACAAGCATATTGACCAGTTTTTAACACTTTACACTACCTTCCACATTGTTGCCTTGGGGCCTGAGGCCACTAAATTGAGGCTTTTTCCTTTTTCATTAAAGGACAAAGCCAACACATGGATATCAAAGCTCCTAATCAACAACATACAATCATGGAGTGACCTTCAAACCATATTCCTGACAAAGGTTTTTCCTATGAAAAAAACAAGCCAGATGAGGACAAATATTCTGTCATTCACTCAGTCCTCAACTGAGAATTTTTCTGAAGCTTAGGAAAGATTCCAGGAGATGTTAAAACAATGCCCCCACCACCAAATCCCAATGTGGCAGCTTCTTTAAGTATTTTATCAAGGAATTAATGCCAAGAGCAGAGATATAGTGAATGCTTCCTGTGGTGGTAGCTACCTCCACAAGACAGCTGAGGAAGCTTGAGAGCTGTTTGACATAATAGGGGAAAATTCCATGTAGCAGGAGTCTCTGTCATGCAATGACAGTTAGATTCAAGCTAAAATGCTGAAAGAGGCCACCCCTAGAGGTGGAATATATGAAGTAAAGGTGAAAGGTGATCTGGAGAGAAAGGTGGAGAACTTGAGCTTGAAGTTTGACAAATTGATGGCTGTGATGCAGCCTCGGATGGTTGCACAGGTGGAGGAGGCATGTCTGATATGCCAATCCCCCACACATTCTGTTCATGATTGTCCATCTGCCAACCAATTTTTGAATTTTGTTATGGAGCATGCCAATGCTGCTCAAACATTTGGGCACCAGCCTGCTGGGTATTCTTAGAGGAACCACCCAAATATGAGGTGGAGACAAGACTCATATCCTCAACCCCAACAGCAGTAGATGGTAGCTCCCTACAGACCCCAGCACCAAGTTACTCAAGGTTACCCACCAAGGTAAAATTTCCTATTACGTGCCCCACAGTCTAACCAATTGGTCCTGCCCCCACAACAGCCCAGGTCCTCTTCATTTGAAGAGCAGATGATGGCTTCAATGTAGAATTTAGAGAGCCTGGTGCAGACTGTCAATTCTCATGGACAGAGCATCAAAAAGATTGTGGACCAGCTTGGTCAGATCTGGAAAACTCTGAATAGGAGGGAGGAAGGAAAATTGCCTAGTCAGCTCCTGACAAACCCGAAAGGTCAGTTTATGATTAGTGATGCATCCTCTACTCAGGAGGGAGCTAGTGCCCAGTGAGCCAAATCTTGGTAATAATTGTATCATATGTATGAAATTTCTAAATTAATTTGTGTTCTTTAAACTTCTGTCAGTCGAGTTTTTCGTGTGTTGTTGAATTGTTTGTTTTGCATTGTTTGTGTTTGAATTGTTATGAGTGAATATATGTGCCTATGTTTCATTTGAATTTGAACTGTCTTTGTTGAAGAATGGTTGAGGTGCCCTTATCAAACTTTGCATGAAGATTGAGCTGAAAAACTATTTTAGGATTCTGCAATATTGATGAATTACTAATTACAAATGGGCATATATTTTGAATGAGTGAAATGAAGTACCTGTCTGTACCTTGGTGCTCATGCACAGTGGTTGGGTACACAATAACATGGATGCACCAACCAATTTGTTGCACTGGGCTAATAGAGTAAAGGATGTGCAAGAACGCTAGCTCGCTGAGTTGAGGTGCTTAAATATGATGTGCGAGCCATCCTTTGGCTTCCTCGCATGCTACCTTTTACTCCACAAGCCCTATCTATGCGTGAAGTGTGTGTCGGGTTGTTCTGCGCGAGCACCACGCGCGGTACAGTTCTGAAGCAAAATAAGGTCTCGCGCACCTATGCCACTGTTGCCAACTCTACAAAACTCACTGGGTGTCAGATACTTTGTTGCGCGATAGAATGACTCGCGGACTTCAAAACCAACTGCGCGAGAAATCTACTCAGCAAGGACTTGTTGCCAACTCTGCAAACCGTAGGATTTTCTCTATAAACTCAGTAAAAACCCTCATTTTCTTCATTTCCGCTGTCTGCCCTAGTTTCTGACGCATTCCACCAGAGCTCCCAGTTCTTTCTTTCTTCTCTACCTCTTAAGCCTCTCCACCTAAAGCTTTTTCCTCTTACCATTTTGTTCCCCAGCACCCTCCGGTCTCTTTGAACAAGGTTTGAGGGGATTTAAGCCACTGTGAACACAATGAGGTCGAACCCTAGCTCTCAAATGGTATGATCTCTATTCCTTCTTTGTGATATGATTGATTTGAGTTTTAGAGAGTAGTAGGACTAAAATTTAGTGTTTTTGAGTTTACTCATTGCGTGTTGCATTTTCCAAGATTTGTGAACCCTAATTTTTAAAATTTTGAGCACCCATGGCCAAGAAAGTTAAAAATTCGTCGATACATTGGCGGCTATGCTAGACCCTACTCCTAGTGGCAGCCCTGTGGCCACTAGGAAATCCACAATGATTGTAGAGGCCTCCACATTGGAGACCTCTGAGGTGCCCTCACCTGGTGCTGACCCTATAACTTTGAAAGAAAATAAGAAATCTTCCCCAAAGAAGAGGGCCAGAGAGCACCCACCTGCTATGATCCCTGAAAAATCAAAGAAGAAGCAGAAAAAGGGTAAGGTTGTGACCCCTGTGGCCCCTGAGGTTGAGGAAGAAAATAATGAATACCTTAGGGTCCCTTCTGAGTTTTTGTCAGTAATTCCACTGGTGGCTGAAACTATTTTTAATAAAGCCTACTTTGAGGAGCTACCAGAGACCTCGACCTCCATTGAGTATCTGACCAATGCATCTCTGCTTCCCCTATTGAGGCCCCCTATGCAGCTGGTGTTCCCAAGATTAGTCAAATTGCTTTATCAGAATATGAGGTTGAAGACAGGTGATGATGGGGACCCAGTACTGCTGGTACTGATTGATAATTTTGAAATACTGTTTAACAAGTTTGACATTGCAAGGGTACTAGGGATACCAGCTGGGTATGACTCTATGTTTGGCTTGGGACCTCCCTTGACTGCCGCCATTATAGAGATAGCCAGGGAACTAACTAGAGAAATCATGGCTTCAGGGGACTCAATTAGGAAGAGAGATCTGTACCCCAACCTCAGATTCATGGATGGGGTGCTGAGGAAAAATATTTATTGCTCGGGTGGGTCATGAGTAAGAGAGGAGGTACCCCATAGCTGATGCCCTTCTCTCATTTCACAGAAACCACTACTTTGATGCAGCTAAGTTAGTGTTTGAAGGGATTAAGGATTTGTGTGAGAAAGTTAAGTTTAACAAGAAATTGCATGCCCTTCCCTACTGCAGGTTGATTATTGCACTGCTGAAAGATGGGAAACACCCCTTCAAAAGGGAGGATGAGATAGTGCCCCTGAGCCCCAAAAATAGTGGAAAGAAATAATAGGATAACAGTGGCACAATGATGAGAAAGAGGGAGAAGAGAAAGGAATTATTGATATAAGCAGCCCCCACCATTAGAAGTGGTCATGCTTTGCCCTTCTTGGCCGTGACCTTTGTTAGCCAGCCGACCACCAACTTCATTGCCAGCACCAACCCCCTCTCCCTCAACTTTATCTACACCCATTGCCCCACCACCTCCACCCTTCATCCACACATCACAACCTCTCATAGGGACAGTACCCTTACCTGAGCCACTCCAGCCCACATCCACCATGGCCACCTTACCCATTTCCACACCCTGACCTATTTTTCCAGCCCATACCAATCCCCTGTAAAAGTTGCCTACACTAAGAAAAGAAAACTCACAAAAGACACAACCCCCATAGCACCCCATCCCACCTACATTTCCCAAACCATTACAATCCCTGATACCACCTTCATTCTAGACCCAATACCCACAACCTATGCACCATAATCCCATACCTTTGACACCGCCCAACAGTCCATTGAGACTTCACGACCTTTTGTACCTTTCCCTAGTGAGCCTGTGGACCAATCCATTTCCTTATCCTATGATAGTGAGCCATTTTCAGGAGAGGAATTTTCCACTATGATGTCTACTATCCTAGGAGACATAAAACTAGAGTATACCCCTCTCCCCAACTCACCCCCCACACTTTACACAACCACAGGCCACTACCTTTACTCATAGACCCACATCTCTCTTCCAGCCAGTTTCACCCACCCAACCCACACCCAATACCATACCAGACCTCTTACCCCAAATCCTACACCTCCTACTGTCCCTCCAATCACAAATGTTGTCCAATACCCAAACCAAATCATCCATAGAAACATATATTAATTCCAGAACCCCCATCCTCCAGAACCAGACCTACACAGAAACCAGCCTACAAGCCATCCAATCCACCTTAGCCACTTTACCCCAACCATCACATTCACCAACTATCCCTACCTCCCAACCTTTACCTGCTCCACCCCTTTCCATTTTCACTGATGCCATTACCCAATTAAGAATGAACCTATTCTAGAGAGCCCACCTGCTATAGCTACCTCTAATGCTATGACAGATGTGGATGACCTAATACCCATCTCCTCCAAGTCAATCCAAACAAACTCTGATCTGGAGCCCCACCCTGAGCCTCCACACACCATTCCCCAGCCCACAGACCTTTCATTCTTTGCTGGCCTTTCTTCAAGTGAGGACCTCCCCTTAATTCTTGCCTCTTCTTTTCCCAGTCCTCCATACTCCACCCTCCTTCTTATAATGCAGTCTCATCCTTACATCAAATGGGATGTTATTAAAGGAATGACTACTCTTAGAACATCCTATGAAGCACAGATTCAACGCCTGAAATGGGATATCAAACAGCTGCTCAGGGACATAGGGAAGGCGGGAAACAAATGTTGCGTCTATACAAAGCCCAAGAGACTTTGACTACAAAAGAGAAGCTCAATGTTGAACAAGAAAAAATGGCTGCTGCAATAGAAAAGTTGAGAGCTGATGCATTAGAGAAAAGGTTGACTGCCTCCAAGGAGATCAGGGCACTCCTTATTGCCCGAGCTGAATTGGCTGAACAAAAGGCAGAAATCCTTGAGAGGCAACTTGTTGTAGCAACTGGTAGAGCACCCCCACCACCTATAGAGCAAAAGAAAGTCAAAGGAAAAGGAGTTAAAATTAAGAATGAACCAGCTGACCCTTAGATGGTTAGCATAGTGCACATGTTTTGAGTTAGGAGTAGTGTGTTGTAAATATATTTTCTAATATAATAAACTTTCTTTTTGTTACTTCTGTGTACCTATTACTTTGTTTCATCTTTGTCTATCTATTTGTGTGTTTGTTAATGTGTTATGTGTTCATTTCTTGATTTTCTCTGCTTTAGTGTAGTATTTCATATATCTCTGTTTGTTCACTGTTGCACAATCATTGTCCTTTGAATCAGTGAGGACACTGCTCCTCATAAGTTTTGGGGTGTGGCAAGTTCTGTCAATGAAATAGTTAACCTAAGTGCAGCAGATTCATGTGAGTAAGACAGAAACAGAACCATGTTCACCTAAGAATCATTAAAAAAATGAGAAATTTAAAATTTTGCCAACCTTTAGGCATTACAAGATTTTAAATTTTAACTTTTTCTTGATGTGAATACCAAGTAAACTCACTTGTATCAGTACTGAGTGAATCATTAAAGAGAGAAAAAGGTAAGGACATACCTAAAAGTTCAATGGAAGACCATAACCAGTGAGAGTTGGGCCTACAAAATTTTTTTCCTTCGAGGAGTGACTGAGACAATTCTTCTAACTCTAAGGACTGGCTGAGGCAATGCCCTCACTAGAAGTTAGGCACCTCCAAGTTAAAACAACTGACAGCACTCATGAAGCCAATGAAAGGATCAAGGCCTTCTCTTGGACAATTTGAGCTTAAACAGATCAAATCCTAATCAACTGCCCTTATGCACACACCTGCTGAGCCTTAATTTCCAATTTTCTTCAAAATACACCTGAGTACTTGTACCTGAACCTATGGATCTGACTCAAACCTACCCTCACTCTGAGAATTCAGAAGGTAAAGGAAAAGGAGGTGAAGATGGACAAGATAGGGTCAACATTGGGTGAATGGAGAAGAGATACCTAAAGTTGAGCAATGTAGCAGCTGAGGAAAGAGGTGGCAAGTCACAAACACAAAAATAAAAATAAAAACAGAAAGAAAAATTGAAGAAAAGAAATAAAAACAATAATGAAGAGTGAGAGAGGAGTCAAGAGGAAATGCTCATTGGAAAAATCAAAATGAAGAGGAGAAGCTAGCCACTTCAAGTCTGAAAAATTTGAAAGGAAATGAAAAGGGACTAAACTACAAATGGGTGAAGTCATGAATCACCTCCTTCACTTACTGATTTCTCAATTTTTAATCCCTTTTCAACCTTCCATTCTTTATAACCCACTTCATAAGCCACATCACAACCCAGCTAAAGACCTTGTAATCCAAAGTTAAATAAGTTGTCATGTAGAGACAAGGAGTTGTCCAATCTATGGTGAGGACCTACCAATGATGCCAGGACTTAGGTGCTTTGCCTATGCTCATGCTTACAGACCCATTTGGGGGATGTAACTGCTCTTGACCTTGAGAGAAAATGAAACCCTCAAGGTCCCTTGTGAGAGTGTGCCCTGGTGAGCATTGGGTCTGATGTTGAATGTATTGGGCATGGCCTATAACCTAGTTTTTAAATTAATGATGAGCTCAGTGCTGATATACATGTATTGTCCCCTTTGTTGTGAGCTAATTGGAAATGTTGTGCTCTCAGGTAGAGGTTGGATGATTAAATGTATGTGCTTTTCATGTCCAAATTCCTCACATTTTTATTAAATCAAAGGTGAACTGATGCTTTGTTTCTTGACAGTTGACTTGATAATATTGCACCTTTGTTAACTGTTTCATTAAGAAGTTTGTGGGCATCTTCACTGAAAACCCTCAGGAGACTTTAATCCTCCACTAGGGATCACCTAGGGGTTTAAAAGGCTTGGTACATACGCTAAATATATCTGTGCTTCCTACGAAAGTGGCGTTTTAATTCTTAGAGTAGTTGTTTTAATTTTTTCTTTTCTCAGAGACAAGCAAAGATTAGGTTTGGGGGTGTGTTATTCACTGAAAAGTCCACTTTTCACCCCTTAACTAAGCCTTTGCTGGACCTTGAAGCAGACTAATAACCATTGGTTAAATGTGTTTTATAGTTAGCAATAAAATATGCAACTTAATACAAACTCCATACTTTTTAGTCCCAAAAGAGAGAGAATGCACTCAAAGATGACAGTTGAGACAAAGCCCGATAGAAAACCTTCGTAGTGCTCATCATGGTGACTCATTATTGCTAATCATCATTGACCAAAGTCTAGCAGATGAATGAAGTTAGCGAAGAAAGGAGGAGACTGTGACAACAGCAAGTGTAATGCACCAGAGCAGCAAAAGATAGACCTCGCAGAGTTGAGGAGCTTCCTCACGAAGCTAAAGATGCAGTGGAAGAGGCCCTTGCGCAGATGCATCGGACAGTCAGGAGGACAACTGAAATGACCTCACAAAGATCTCACAGGTTAAAACTCTCAGAATTTTCCTTCGCGAAGCTCTCACGGAGATCAAGCCTCAAAGCAATCGCGCAAAGAACCCAGAATAGAATGTCACCTCACGTAGCCCTGGATGAGAGAGACGCCCAAAATTCTCTTTGCGCAGATCTTGCACACCCTGAAGCCTTACCATTGACTACGCGAGCGCAGGAGCATAACTGCATGAGTACTTAGCGAGAGAAAGAGCTTTTGAAGCTCTACTGTGTGAGAAGTTTAGGCACTCCAAAAATCTCCGTGACAGCATTACAGCACAAAGGAATTGCGTGATGAACTGAAGATTCACTATGCGAGCAAGCACTTCCCACCAGCTAAAGGCAACTCCGTGAAGGCAAAGTAGCTGCGTGAATGAGCTAAAAGTAGATACCAGCCTCACGAAGCACGGGCTCTCCACATTTTAGTTTTAACTGAAGGACTTTTTAGGAATTTCCCAAGGCTAGGGTACACTTCTCGAGGCTCGGATTTCGAGGCACATATCTTCAAGCATCCAAGGGTTGAAATAGTGCCACGTCTACTAGAAAAATTAGGGTTAATCTCTTTAGAACAAAGGCCGTTTTGACAGAGTATATAAGCTATATTTAGAGTTTATTATTTTCATCATTCCTTCATCCTTTGTCGGCTGAGAGCTCCAGCAGGCTAGGGTGTTGGCGGATTTCTGAATGTGCGCTTCCCATATTGGTTGGTGGTGAAAGTCATTTAAAACTCAAAGAAAGAGTAAAACAGGGGATGGAATCAGCACAACTAAGAAATCATTGACCTGTAAGATACAGGGTCCATTGTAGCAGGTTTTGATAAGTAAGAGTTTGTCCCATAGGGAAAAGTGATCTACAACTCCAAAGGAGTCATCTCTAGTAGTCCCTCCAGATCTGACTACAGATCTGGTAGTCCTGAAAGGAGGGGAGTTTAAGGTCACTTATTCTAAGTATTCTAATGTCTAAACTACAGAAAGGGTTGAGAGGATGGATGGAGTGTGGAAAATAAATATAAAAGGGTGAGAAGTAGGTTATTGAGCCCAGATCAGAGGAGTTTTGTAACTCAGATTTAGATCTGATGTTATAGAAATCCTGTCCAGTGGCTACATTATCACCACTGAGGAGAAAGGATCCAACCCATCACTCTGCCATGATTACACCCTTAAGGCTATAACTTGTCCACTCAAATGGTCACAGATTATCCCATAGGGGAACCACTATCTAGGGATGGGTCAAAGCATAACAAGTAAATCATTGCAGGCAGTATTTCATCCAGGCTACCAGCTCAAGAATCCATAGGGAACCTCAACCTCTAAAGCTCTATGTGTGGGGCTAAGGCTGTATAGGTCCATGATAGCCCAGACACATAGAACCAGCAAGAGACTGAGTACAACCTTCGATCTAGCTATCCATTGCTTGAGTGAGGCTACAATGGTCCAGTCACAAGCCTACAATCTCTATAACCAGATCAGATCCAACATCTGATGGCGGATCTATACAAATATAAGGGAGTCTACCTCTGTACAATCTCCCACTAGGCTTCTACAAGCTCAGGTGTAAAGAAGAAAGATCCATCTTGGATCAGTGGACTGGAATCACCCTAAGGCTATAATCTATCCACTTAAATGGTCACAGACTATCCCAGAGGCTATCCTCCTCACGGAGCCCAAGACAAAATAGAATATCGCTGCTACCACCATGGTCACAAGGCTACCAGCTCAAGCTCCCATGGGGATTTCAGATCTAGTGGGTCCTGTGGTGGGGCTAAGGCTGTATAGGACCATGATAGCCCAGACACACAGGTCACTTGGATCTGAGTGGCCCTTAGAATCAGTCCTCCATTGCTTTGAAATATAGCCAAAGCAATGGCAGATCATAAGGCAGCAGCCTTGCACAGAGCATCTCACACACAAACACAAATCCCACAAAGTACAGATCCTATTACAGAACTTCCATTAATCTAGTTCAAAATACATACAAAGACATAGCCAGCAAGTGCTGGACTATGGAGAGAAGGAAAAAGAAAAAGAAAGCTACTTACAACTACAAAAAGAAAAACTAAACGATCTCAGATCAGGTCTCCCAGAAATGAGATGGGTTCCTAGCTATTCCAGGATGTAGAAAGAAAAGAAAGTCTAAGCTCCCTAAACCTAAGCTAAGTGTGGGTATTTATAGCAGTGGTGTGGCGGCACATTAGGGTTAGGAAACCCTAATTTTAATGATGCCACGTGGTTGAAGAGTGATCCTTCGATGCCTTGGGGCGCGTGCACAGAGATTTGAGCATGGGAGTGCATGCCCTAATCGCTGGAAATTCCCAGAAAGTCCTCTGCTGAAGAGATGAAAGTTAAAGGTTCAGAGCTTCGCTAGGTAGCCATTGTTTCCTAGACTTGTCGTGTGCTAGCTTTTGTTCTTCGCTAGGATGATTTGAAATTGAAGCTTCCGCCTTCGCGAGGTTGGCTTGGTTTGCTCTTCAGGCAGTCACGAGGTTGAGTGGACATCAGAGCCTCAGATGTCGCGGGGTTGGAACTTAAGCAGTCGCGAGGTTGATCTTCACGAGGATAGATTTGAATAGCGTGAGAACTTCGCGAGCACTTATCTTCACTGGGCTCCGCGAGTTACCTCACGAGGCTTTGATGAGTTCTGAACTGCGCGAGGTTCCATGTCTTAACTGATCTTTGCGTTGGTGGCTTTGCCTTCGCAAGGACGCTTTCTTCTTTAATGGCGCGAGAATTGTGCGAGGAGTTCTCTTCTGATAATTGCATCTCGCGGCGACTGCGCGATAGCTGCGTGAGGAGTGTTTTGAAGCTCTCTCTTCTCAGCCATTCTGAGCGAACTGCGCGCGGTTGAGAGAAGTCTGCTTTGAACTGCACAAAACTGTGCAAGGTGTTCTATTCTTGAGCTTCATGAGAGCTGCGTGAGTTTATGTTTCTGAAGCTCCTCAGTCAATCATCTGCGCGAGAAGTTGTTGTAGAGTCTTGAGAAGCTCGGCTGGACTGCGCGAGACTCATTTTCAGGTTTGGATTCAGACATCATCCTTCTGAGGGACTTCTGGTGCCAAAACAGGCTTTTTAGTAGGATTCCTGGCCTTATCTCACTGCTGGGTACTACCTACATAAAACACTTAACAAGGACTTATTAGGTGGCTATGGGTCTAATCAAAGATTAAGTTAAGGGGTGAAAAGTGGCACTTTTCAGGTCTTAACACACCCCCAAACCTAATCTTTGCTAGTCCCTTAGCAAAGCTACATTAAACCTAATATAAAAATTAAATGCCACTTTCGTAGGGAGCATGGATACATTTAGCATATGTACCAAGCCTTTTAAACCCCTAGGTGATCCCTAGTGGAGGAGTGAAGTCTCCTGAGGGTTTTCAGTGAAGACACCCACAAACTTCTTCAATGAAATAGTTAACAAAAGTGCAATATCATCCAATGAGCAATAAAGGGGTAGACTTAGTTTATTCTTGCCTCATTAAGCATAAAAGAAATTTAATTCATTAGTTGCACAGTAACTTAAACAACATAAATTCTTCATGATTGCATAGTATTTCCAATTAGTTTACAATCACAGAAAACTGCACAAGTGTGTGCCAGCACTGAGCTTATCCTTAGGTTAAAAATTAGGTTAAGGTCATACATAATGCATTCAAGTTCAGACCCAAAAACTTTGCAGGGCATACTCTCATAAGGGTTTTGTTGAGGGGTTCATTCTCTCATTGGCTCAAGAGCAGTTACATCCCCCAAATGGGTTTATAAGCATGAGCATAGGCAGAGTTCTTAAGTGCTGACATCATTGGCAATTCCTCACCATAGATTGGATACTCTTTATCTTCACATGACAGCTCACTCAACTTTTGGATCACAAGGGCTTTTAACTGGGTTATAATGTGGCTTATGGAGTGGGGTTGAAAGAATGGAGGGTTGAGAAGGGGTTCAAAATTGAGAAATCAAGAGGGTGATGAGGTGATTCATGACTTCACCTTCTTGAATTTAGCTCCTTTCATCTTCTTTGAGATTTTCAGATTTGAAGTGATCAGTTTCTCTTCTTGATTTTGATTTTCCAATGAAAGTTCCTCTTGACTCCTCCCTTACTTCTCTTCATTGTTATTTTTGTTTCCTTCTTATGGAATTTTCTAATTTTTTTTTTTTCTTTTTTTTTTGTTTTTACTTTTCAGAAATGCCACCATGCTCCCAATTATCATACTGCTAGATTTGAGGTATTTCTTTTCCATTCACCTACTGTTGACCATTGCTAGTCCATCTTCAACTTTTTCTCCTTTACCTTCTGAATTCTCAGAGTGAGGGTAAGCTGAAGCAGGTTCATAGGTTCAGGTTCAAGTACTCAGGTGTATTTTGAAGAAATTTAGGATTTAAAGCTCAAAGGGGGTATGGACAAGGGCAGTTACTTAAGGGTTGGTCTTATTAGGCTCAAACGGTCCAAGAGAAGGCCTTGATCCTTTCCTCAGTCTCATGAGTTCTGTAAGTTGTTTCAACTTGGAACTACTTAACTGCTGGTGAGTACAGTGACTCGGCCAGTCCTTAGAACTAGAAGGGATTGCCTTGGTTACTCCTCAAAAGATGGAAAATTTTTTATATAGGCCCAATTCTCACTGGTTATGGTCTTCCTTTGAACTTTTAAGTATGTCCTCACCCTTTTCTCTCTCTACTGATTCATTGAGTGCTAATACAAGTGAGTTTCCTTGGTGATATTATCATGGAAATGTGGAGTATTAGAAGTTTATAATGTCAAATATTTGCAAAAATTTTAAACTTCTTATTTTCATGATTCTTAAGTGAATAGAGGTTCATTTCCATATTGCTCAGATGAGTCTGTTGCACTTATGTTAGCTATTCTAATGGCAGGGTCTGCCTGGCACACCCCCAAACCTATGAGAAGCAGTGTCCTCACTAGTTCAAAGGTGTTTGTGTAGCAGAGTTATTACAGCATAAAAGACCAGAACAAGAAACAAACACACAACAAACACAGCAAGATAGTAATGACAGGGGAATAAAGTCTATTAAAAATGAGAAGTGTACAAACTACCAGAAAATAGAAGCAAAAGAGTTTGTAAATAGATAAAATCCTATGTACAATCTGGTCAGAATCTGGATCAAATCTTGTGCCAACCCATTTTCTTGGCATGTTCTTGAAGGTAAGCCTCCTCCTCTTTCTTCCTTCGTTCTCTCTCTGCCTTTTTTGGTCGGCAGTTTTGGGTATGGTTGGAGCCCTGACCCTCATTTTTCTCCTCTTTGGTTCAGGAGGGATCTCTGAAGATTTATCAGTGGTTGGCTCAGGGGGTTTGGTGGGAGATTTTCCTTTGGGGCCCTTACCTTTGGAGGCTTGCCCTTGCTGGGCCGGAGGGGGAATAAGAGGGGATTGGGCTGGTGCTGGCTCAGGAGGGACAACAGGGGATTTAGCTTTTGCTTTCACCTGAGGCAGGAGAGGACTTTTCCCTTTCACTGGTTTAGGGGGAGCCACAGAAGATGGTTCTTGTACTTTGGCTGCAGGAATGGCAGGGCTCTTCCCTTTCATGGGCTGGCTTAGTGGTGGTGCCTCCTCCGACTGGGCAGATTTGTCTTTACCAATTTTCAAAGAGCCACTTGGGGGAGTAGTCCTCTTGACAGCAACCTTCCTTCGCTGAGGATAGGATTGTTCAGCAGGGCCTGATGAAGGAGCAGCAACAGTAGTGGGGGCACTGGGAGCCCTAGGTGGTGAGAATCAGATTCTGAGTCAGAAGGAAAAAGCTCAGTGGGATCCAATCCAAGAGCAGCAGCAGCCTGTCTGCGTTCCTCTTTGGAAAGTAGGCGACCATGGGGATCATCCTGAGCAGAAGCTCTGGTGACCTTTGGAGGTGGGGATGGAGGGGCCGGCCTTTTTCCTTTTTTAGGCTGCAGTGGCTCTTTTGGAAGTGGGAGTTTTCTTGGAAGGAGTGTGTTTTCTTTTGGGAGCAGGAGAGGGAATAGGGGGGAGCACTGAGACAGGAGCAGGAGCTGCAGTAGGGACTTTAGCAGGAGCAACAGGTTGTGTAGGTACTGCAGTAGGCATTTAAGGAGGAACAGGAGGAGGTACCTAAGTTGGGGCTATAGGAGGTGGGGGAACAGGTTGTGTAGGTGTTGGGGTAGGGGTGGTGGAAGAAGATGGGCTTGGTTGTGTGGAAGAAGATGGGGCCTCAGGGGGAGCTGTGGCGAGAGGGGTGGCCTGTATTGGTTGGGATAGTAGGAAGGCAACCCACTGTTCCAAGATCTCAATTTTCTTGTTAGCCCATAGGAGATTGGTATCTGCAAGCTCCTTACTGAGTCGGTTGATCTCTTGAGCATTGTTCAATTTTTTTTCTAATAATCGGTTGTGCTTTTTCGCCCTTTCTGCATTGGCTTTTTCAATCTCAGTAGTCATTCGGTAATAAGTTGTCGCAGCCTTGTTCGCATTGAGTGTCTCCAAAATTGCCTCCCATCCTTTGGAAATATCTCTCAGCTGCTCGTGGTGAGCAAGCTTCAAGTCACTAAGTTTCTGCAGCAAGGGGTATTCGATAGCTTGTCAGAGTTGGGCCATGCCATGGAGAACATCCCTCTTGATATAGGCATTGTCCCTCATGGCATGGAGGAGGGTGAAGTAGGGAGGGGTGTAATAGGAGTGTCTAGGTAAGATGGGTAGAAATGGAGTGGAAGAAGTTGAAGGAGATTGATCCTGGGGGGGAAGAGTGGGTGGTGTAAGGATGAAGTCAAGAGAAGGGGTGGAAGTGGCTGGGGTAGTCTGTGTTGAATGGTTAGTGAATTTAGGAAGGG
Organism: Chloranthus sessilifolius; assembly: GCA_021018995.1. Lineage (NCBI taxonomy): Eukaryota > Viridiplantae > Streptophyta > Magnoliopsida > Chloranthales > Chloranthaceae > Chloranthus > Chloranthus sessilifolius. The sequence continues at coordinate 144,883,310 of CM037584.1, read as the reverse complement.
GTGGGAGAAGAGGTGGAATGGAAGGTATGGGTGGAAAGTGAAATGAAGGAAGGTCAGTGGATGAGTATGGTTTTGGGTGAGGGAAGAATGGAATGGTGAAGGGTCGAAATGGAAGGGGTGGGGTGGCAAATAAGTGGGGTTGAATGGGAAAGGTGGATGGGAAGGGAATGGGGTCAGTTTGGGTAGAAGTGTTGGTAAATTGAGGTGGAGGTAATATTAGAGGGGGTAGGGTAGGTAGAGAGGGGAAGGAGTGGTAGGGTATGGTGTCTTGGAGGGTGAAGGGTGTAGGGAAATCAATGTGGGTGAGGTCTGGTGGAACTGTGGAGTCAGAGGTGGAAGGGGGTTGGGTCAATGGGGTGGTAGGAGGTTGTGTAGGGATGAGTGGGTTTGTCAATGTTTGAAGGGTGGATTGAATGTTGGTGATGTCCGTTTGCATTTGGGCTTGGGTCTATGTGATGTTGGAGAGTTTGGTTTGGATATCATGTATGAGGGAAAGGATATGGGTAAGGGTATCCGAGGTTGGTTGGGGTGGAGTATGAGGATAGGAGGGAACAGGTTGGAAAGGGTAAGTGGGGGCATGATGGAAAGTGGTAGGGGGAGAAGTTGAAAGGGCTGGGGAGTGATGTGGTGAAGGGAGTGGTGAATCTGGGAGAGGGATGTCATGGGTGGGCAAGGTATCAAGCAAGGTAGTCATGAAGGTCTGATACCCTGAAGTGGTAGCTAGGTTAAAGTCAAGATCATGGAGGGAAGATGTAGTTGGGTGGGGTTGGACTAGGGGTTAGTCAATATGGGGTGTGTCTGTGGGAATGACAATGGAGGTGGAAGTGGGATAAGGCAGGGGTTGTGTGCGAGGTTTTCTTTTTAAGGTATGTTATCAAGGGAGGGCTATCAGGATTGAGGTCAGAGGAAGTCGGAGGTACTGGGGCTGTGTATTGAGGTAAGGTGGGGGAAGGGGGAGTGTTGTCATGGGGTTCAACACTTTCCACCCAGGAATGAATCACAGTGGGGGGTGGAATAGAAAAGGGAGATAAGAGAGGGAAAGGGAGAGATGGAATAGGTGAAGAAATTAGTGGAGAGGCAAGTGTGGTGGATGGAGGGATTGTTGCAGAAGCAGAGGTGACAGAAGCTCGTGCCACCTTCTTTAAGGCAGGGGCTTTAGCCTTCTTTTTGGGGGCAGGGGTAGCCTTTGCCACAGCTCCTCTCCGCCGAAAACATTGAGCTTGACCTTCTTCTTCTTCTGGGGATCCATTAGACTTCTGTTGATCCCCCATTGTCTTTTGGCAAAAGTGGTGGGAGTGAGGTCAGCAGATAACTCCCCCACTGGTATCTTGTATCCTCCCTTCAGAAGTAATTTGGTGATGAGTCTTCCATAGGGGAGAGTGTGGACTTTCTTTTGTAGCCCAAGCTTCACCATCATATCTTTCATGGCCTCAAAAATCAACCATGTAGCATTAAATCCGTGGCCCAGAGAGAAGGAATAGAGAGCATCAGCAATTGGTGTCCTCCTTTCTTGCTGATGGCCAGAGCAGTAGATATTCTTCCTTAGCACTTGATCGATGAACAGCAGCTTGGGATCCAAATCTCTTCTTCTGATGGAGTCCCCTGTGGCCTTCAAGCCTCTGGTAATGGCCTGGGCAATGGTATCAAGGGGGGCACTCACAGGGGCACCATAACCGCAGTTGGGATCAAAAATGGCAGGGATGCCCATGACTTTAGCAATCAATGATGGGTTAAGCAGCATCTCAAAATTGTTAACTAACACAAGGAGGCTTGGTTGCCCATGTGTGTCTGGTCTGACCCTAAGGTGCTGGTAAAAGAGTTGCACTAACGTAGGATAGGCTAGTGTAGGAATCATTTGCATCAAGGGGAACAAACCAGCCTTGTGCAAGAACTCAATGGCAGGAGCTGACAACGGCTCAGATTTAAAGAACGGTATATCAAAAATGGCTTCAGGTTCTAAGGGAATGGAAATGAGGAGCTCAGAGGGAGTAGAGTAATCCGGCATTTTTGCAGCCACCTCAGGAATCACCTCCTTCCCTTTTTGTTGTGCCGTAGAGGACTTGGCTTTCTTAGGGACAGGCTCCACTGTGGCCTGGTCCCTGGCTCTCTTCACAGGTGCACTTTTAGGAGCCATCAAGATTCTCCTTGGTGAGTGTGCAGTTGAAATTTTGCAAGGAAAGATTAAGAGCTGAGTCTAACCCTAAAAGTTAGGATTTTGTTCAATATGACGCACGGTAGATCACAAGAGCTCCTAGCAGGGGGCAACTGTTGATGGAAGCTTTAAGAACAAAAATCCAGAATTTCAAAGTGAGCAATGAACTGTAGACAGGAAGCTGGAGGAGAGAGATTGAGAGGAGTGGGAGCTAGGGTTTCGCTGCCAGGAGAGGAAAGAGAAAAGCAGTAAAGAAAAGTAGCGCGTGGTGGGATTTAAATATCGTGAGGCTCAGCACGCTTTGAAAATATCCACTCGCTGGATAGGCATGAATGGGTCGTGAGATTAGATGTTCATTTGAACAGCGCGAGGCAGCCCACCCAGCTATATTTGAAACTCGCAACAACACAGCAAAGTGTTTCATTAAGAAATGCGCGAGAGGAAACCAAACCAGATTTTCAGAACCCCGCGATGCTTAACAGAGTTAGGATTCACTCACCCACTAGGCAGCCTTTTGACCCTGATTTTGTGGGTGGATTCTCTCGTAGGCTCTCTTCCAGGGACACCCACAAGCATTATAAGGCATTCACAAATTCCCATGCTCTCAAAGCATTAAATTCACACATCATGAAAAGCATTCAAATACTACCATTATCATTCAATCACTTGAAATTAGCAAACAAGGGGAACAGGAATAAAAGTAGGCATAAAGCACTAAACTCAGATTCCAACAAGATTGCTACAAATTCCTCTAAACTATAAAGTACATATCATACAAAGGTGCACAGTTCTTATCCTCAATTCAATGAAAGATCCCCTTCAGGGTTTGAGGATCCTTCACCAATCAAAAATTGGCCCTTGGGATTCACCACTGGTTGATTGGACAACCTTCCCTCTTCTCTTTTGGCTAAGGTATTCGCTAGTTGGCCAATCTGCTCTTCCATCTTCTTGATGCTCTGACCATGAGAATTCACAGTCTGAGCCAAGGAACCCAGGTTTTACAGTGAGGTCAAGACCTGGTCCTCGAAAGAAGTATTTCTAGGTTGAGAAGGGGGTAAGACCAATTGATTTTGTTGCTGGTGGGGCTGCTGATGGTGCTGGAAGGTAGATCTAGGGGCATTCCCTTGATTGAACTGCTGCTGTGGCCTTTGTGGTAAGGCCAACATCTGCTGGGGCTGCATGTAGTTGTCTTGCCGCCACCTCAGATTTGGGTGGTCTCTCCATTGATAACCAGTATTTTGGTGTTGGTATCCATATGGCTGCCTATTGTAGCCCCCAGATTGTTACTGGCCATAAGATTGAGCAAGAAGAAGATGTTCCAAAACCAATTCGTGAAATTGCCCCGCAGATGGACATTCTCCACTGGTTGTGGGATGGCATATCGACATGCTCGCCACATGAGCAGCCCTTCGGGTTGCATCACAACAATAATTTGTCAAACTTCATAGAGGGTTTGCCATCCGCAATGCAGTCATTGTTCCTGCACACCTCATAAACTTTTCCTCTTGATCCAAAGAAGAGGCCCCACCTTTGACTCGTATTCTCGACTAGTTCTTGCCAGGTGATGGCTTTTGAAAAGCATTCTCACTAATCACCTCAAACAATTCCCATGCCTCCTCGCAGCCTTTGTGCATGTAGGATCCACCACAAGAGGCATCGACCATATCTCTATTTTTCTCATCAATCCCATTGTAGAAGCTTTGTACAAGCCGCCAGGGATCTTGTGGGGGCATTGTTTGAGCATCTCTTAAACCTATCCCAGACTAGTTAAAATCTCGCTTGGGGATTGAGCAAACTCAAGAATCTCTTTCCTCAACTGGCTAGTTTTGGTCTTAGGGAAGAACTTGGTTAGGAACTTGGTCTGCAGGTCTTTCCATGAAGCAATGCTATTGTTGGGAAGAGTGGTCAGCCAGGTACTGGCGCTATCCTTCAGAGAGAAGGGAAAGAGTCTAAGCCTAGTAGCCTTAGGTCCCAAACCAGTGATATTAAAAGTGGTGCACAAGGCCAAGAACTGGTCAATATGCTTGTAAGGGTCCTCTTTGCAAAGCCCATGGAAAGCTGGTAGCATCTGGATGATTGAAGTTTTTATTTCATAGTTCCCCTGAACATCAGGGAATTGAATGCTAAAAGGGGAGTTATAGTCATCCGGAGCATTTAACTCCTTAAGGGTTCTGGATTGTTCTTCACCCATAATTGTTGTCACAGATTCACTTGGGGACTCTCCTGTGGTGTGCCTGTCTCTTCCAAGTCTTCTTCCCCTTTCTAACTCAGGGTTAAAAGGCTCTAAAGCAGGGCTGAGGGATCTCCTCCCTAGCATACAAGCACACCAACAGCAAGGAAATCTTCTTGCAGGCACATTACAAAAGAATAATTGTACAACTAACAAATTTATCTAACTAGTTTACAGCTATTCAAAGAATACATTTAAAACTACCCTAGATACTGCTAGAAAACTTTTGAGAAAGATAGACAGAGCTTTAAAAGTCAGAGAGTTTGCAAACAGAGGTAGCTAAGCTCCAAATGCAGTCCACTCTCCTTCACTACTGCTGTCTAGATCTGTAAGAAAGGTTCAAAATTATGTTAGCAGTATCAATTATTCACATGTGCAAAGAATACAAAGAATACAAAAACTAAGGGTCTACTAATAGATCATCTCTCCCCGGCAACGGCGCTAAAAACTTGTTGGCGGATTTCTGAGTGTGTGCTTCCTTTATTGGTTGGTGGTGAAAGTCATTTAAAAATCAAAGACAGAGTAAAACAGGGGATGTTATCAGCACAAGTAAGAAATCCTAGACCTGTAAGATACAGGGTCCATTGTTGCAAGTTTTGATAAGTAAGAGTTTGTCCCACAGGGAAAAGTGATCTACAGCTCCAAAGGAGCCATCTCTAGTAGTCCCTCCAGATCTGACTACAGATCTGACAGTCCTAAAAGGAGGGGAGTTTAAGGTCACTTATTCTAAGTATTCTAATGTCTAAACTACAGAAAGGGTTGAGAGGATGGTTGGAGTGTGAAAAATAAATATAAAAGGGTGAGAAGTAGGTTATTGAGCCCAGATAAGAGGAGTTTTATAACTCAGATTCAGATCTGATGTTATAGAAATCCTATCTAGTGGCTACATTATCACCACTGAGGAGAAAGGATCCAACCCATCACTCTGCCATGATTCCACCCTTAAGACTATAACCTGTCCACTCAAATGGTCACAGATTATCCTATAGGGGAACCACTATCCAGGGATGGGTCAAAGCATAACAAGTAAATCATTACAGGCACTATTTCATCCAGGCTACCAGCTCAAGAATCCATAGGGAACCTCAACCTCTAAAGCTCTATGTGTGGGGCTAAGGCTGTATAGGACCATGATAGCCCAGACACATAGAACCAGCAAGAGATTGAGTACAACCTTCGATCTAGATGTCCATTGCTTGAGTGAGGCTACAATGGTCCAGTCACAAGCCTACAATCTCTATAACTAGATCAGATCCAACGTCTAATGGCGGATCTATACAAATATAGGAGAGTCTGCCTCTGTACAATCTCCCACTAGGCTTCTACAAGCTCAGGTGTAAAGAGGAAAGATCCATCTTGGATCGGTGGACTGGAATCACCCCATGGCTATAATCTGTCCACTTAAATGGTCACAGACTATCCCAGAGGCTATCCTCCTCACGGAGCCCAAGACAAAACAAGAATATCGCTGCTACCACCATGGTCACAAGGCTACTAGCTCAAGCTCCCATGGGGATTTCAGATCTAGTGGGTCCTGTGGTGGGGCTAAGGTTGTATAGGACCATGATAGCCCAGACACACAGGTCACTTGGATCTGAGTGGCCCTTAGAATCAGTCCTCCATTGCTTTGAAACACAGCCAAAGCAATGGCGGATCACAAGGCACCAGCCTTGCACAGAGCATCTCACACACAAGCACAAATCCGACAAAGTACAGATCCTATTACAAAACTTTCATACAAAGACATAGCCAGCAAGTGCTGGACTATGGAGAGAAGGAAAAAGAAAAAGAAAGCTACTTACAACTACAAAAAAGAAAAACTAAACGATCTCAGATCAGGTCTCCCAGAAATAAGATGGGTTCCTAGCTATTCCAGGATGTACAAAGAAAAGAAAGTCTAAGCTCCCTAAACCTAATCTAAGTGGGGGTATTTATAGGGGTGCATTAGGGTTAGGAAACCCTAACGATGCCACGGGCCAATAGTGATCCTCGATGCCTTGGGGTTTAGAGCTGCTAGGTAGCCATTATTCAGATTTGTCTGGTAGCTTTTGTTCTTCAGGATGATTTGAAATTGAAGCTCCTCGCGATGTTGGCTTGGTTTACTCTTGAGAGGAGTTGAGTGGACATCGAGCCTCAAATGTTGGAGCTTCAACAAGGAGGTTGATCTTTGCGAGGATAGATTTGAATAGCGCGAGAACTTTGTGAGCACTTATCTTCACTGGGCTCCGCGAGTTACCTCACGAGGCTTTGATGTGTTCTGAACTGTGCGAGGTTCCATGTCTTAACTGATCTTCGCGAGGGTCGCCTTACCTTCGCAAGGATGCTTTCTTCTTGAATGGCCCGAGAACTGTGCGAGGAGTTCTCTTCTGATAATTGCATCCAGCGACAACTGTGCGACAGCTGCGCGAGTTGTCTTCTGAATTTCTCTCTTCTCAGCCGTTCTGAGCGAACTGTACGTGGTTGAGAGAAGTCTGCTTTGAACTGCACGAGACTGCGTGAGGTGTTCTATTCTTGAGCTTTACGAGAGCTGTGCGAGTTTATGTTTCTGAAGCTCCTCAGTCAATCATCTACGCGAGAAGTTGTTGTAGAGTCTTGGGAAGCTCGGCTGGACTGCGCGAGGCTCATTTTCAGGTCTGGATTCAGACTTCATCCTTCTGAGGGACTTCTGGTGCCAAAATAGGCTTTTTAGCAGGATTCCTAGCCTTATCTCACTGCTGGGTACTACCTACATAAAACACTTAACAAGGACTTATTAGGTGGCTATGGGTCTAATCAAAGGTTAAGTTAAGGGGTGAAAAGTGGTACTTTTCAGGTCTTAACATAGGGTTAGGGTTTGATCACCTCTTTTTCCTATTTTTCTTCTCTCTTAGCTCAGTACTTGCTAGCTAATCCCCCTGTAAGCAGTTAGGTTTAGTTTTGTGTTAGTCTTATAATAGATTTTATATACATTAGGATCGTGGATGAGCAGTTGTGTATAGGCTGCAGCCAGGAGATAGTTCATTGTAAGTTTTATTGTTATCAATGAAGTATTGTTTTAATGCTTAATCAAATCTATAGATCTTATGGTTTCTTTAGATGACTATAGGATCCATGTATTTGGGACTAGCCCATTCAGTTTCTAGTAGATCTATTGTTTACCATCTGATTTCCCTTGGTTTGATAGACACATGGAAAGCAATGTTGATCCAGAGTGAGATCTGGGAGCTCAAGGTTCATGACCATGGTGGTTGTAATATATTCTTTCTTAGACCTAAAGGGGAAAGACCAATGCGATACCCTGTGACCATTGTAGTAGACAAAGTATAACCCTAAGGTTGTCTCCAGTCACATGTTTAAGGAGGATTCTTTTCCCTTGCACATGAGCTTCTAGAGCCTTGTGAGAAGGTTTGTAGAATGCTCTATCTACCTAATCGATCTTATGTTAGATCCGATCACATTGTAGTAATTGGTTCAGTCAAGTCATTGGGGTTTATTGTAGCAAATGACCACCAATCTAAAGCCTATTCAACTCGATGATCCTTTTGAAGTATCAAGCTAGTTTGGCAGCACTTGGGATCTTCTTAGACCGGATGCCGAAGATCTATCTTTGGGAGCTTGTAGCCGGCATTACATAACAATAGTATTCATGGCTAGAGCTAGTCTAGTGGTCAAATGATCACCCACTCTTGGATTAGACTAGCAAATTTTACCAACTAATGGGATTTTTTTGACGCCATCGACATCCTATGATCATTATAGTGGTGAAAGTATATTCAAGAGTAAATGGCATGGGTGAAACTAGCTTATAATTTGTTGAGGCTATTAATAGTATCTCAAAGAAGGACCTACAGATGTATTAATAGTTCATTTTGATCATTAACTCTAGCTCAAAGCTTTATTCTCACCATTTTATAATTTTTTTCACACTCCACCATCTTCCTTTTAACCATTTCTAGATAGGCCTTTATCTTCTTTAGTGTTCATTAATTTTGTCTGAAAATTCTTGTATTAGAAGAGTTATAGCCACTATTTTTCCAATTTGTTCTTGATCTTTTCTTTAAAATCTTATGATTAAATCTCAATTTTTTTGATTCTAAAAATCTTAGTATTTTGACTTTGTGAGACTCCATCATTCTTGTTATTTATTCTAAGTAATAAAAAATAGAAAAGAAATTATGCCAAGAATTTTCATTTTGTGATTTGACTTTAAAAAAAAATCAAAATTAGACTAACAAATTCTTTTGTTGAACTTGAATTAAATTGAAATCTACCATTCTTTTTTAATTTCATGGGAAGAGAATTTAATGCATCATTACCTCTCACTTTCTTCCATAAATCTCATGCATTTATATCAATGCATTTTGTTTATGAAAATTGAGTACATTTTTTATTTGAAATTCTTCATTTGCTTGTAAGATTTTCATATCAAGAATCTCTAGAAGTTAAATCATTGAAAATGAGGCTTCCTTAATCAAAAATCAATCAGCTTTTATTGAATTAACCAATTCAAGCAAATATTAAAAAAATCATAGCAATTTATTTAAATTCTAAAAAATTCTCCACCATCAATGTGCCTTTCATTTCATAATGAAGAAATTTTCAATGATCAAAATTTTTCTCTTTTAATGAAAATCTATGAAATAAATTTCACCATCAATGGATCTTCATTTCTAATGAAATAAAGAAATTTATTTCAGTCTAAATTGATTTTTCCTTTTTTATTGGATAGAGCCATCACATCTATTCAAATCCCAAAAGATATTATGGATGCTAACCAAATTGAAATTTTTCTCAAAACAAACCAGATGTAGCCCCTCACCCTCAACTGAGATCTGCTTAAGATTCCTAAAAATTTATGTTTACCACCAAATCCAATGTCCTTCAAGATTTTCATTTAATGTTAATATGGTTCTTCAATGGTGGAGCTTCAATGCAAATTGGGAGCCATCATCTCAAACAAAAGCAAAATTGACTTAATCCTCAGATTCAAAAATTTTTTATCAAAGGAAATTTTTCAACAAACAAAAGGTCAGTTTATGATTGGTGATACATCCTCTACTCAGGAGGAAGCTAGTGCCCAGTGAGCCAAATCTTGGTAATAATTGTATCATATGTATGAAATTTTTGTGTTAATTTATGTTCTTTAGACTTCTATCAGTCGAGTTTTCATGTGTTGCTGAATTATTCATTTTGCGTTGTTTGTGTTTGAATTGTTGTGAGTGAATACATATGCCTATGTTTCATCTGAATTTGAACTATGTTTGATGAAGAATGGTTGAGGTGCCCTTATCAAACTTTGCATGAAGATTGAGCTGAAAAACTATATTAGGATTCTGCAATGTTGATGAACAGCTGATTGCAAATGGGCATATATTTTGAATAAGTGAAATGAAGTACCTGTCTGTTCCTTGGTGCTCAAGCACAGTGGTTGGGTGCAGAATAACATGGATGCACCAACCAATGTGCTGCACTGGGCTAACAGAGTAAAGGATGTGCAAGAGTGCTAGCTCGCTGAGTTGAGGTGCTTAAATATGTTGTGCGAGCCATCCTTTGGCTTCCTCGTGTGATAGAACAATAGAGCATTGGCTAAAAATATGCCTCGCGGAGTTACCTTTTACTTCGCGAGCCCAATCAGGCGTAAGTGTGTGTAAATCTAGCACCAAAAGACGCCTGGCAAAATAAGGTCTCGCAAGACCTATGCCATCGCCAACTCCAAATTCATGGGTGTCGAAATTACAAGAAGAATGTCTCACAGACTTCAAAACCAATTGTCCGTGAAATCTACCATGTGAGGACTTGTTGCCAACTCTGCGAACCGTAGGATTTGCTCTATAAACTTAGTGGAAACCCTCATTTTCTTCATTTCTGCTGTCTGCCCTAGTTTTCAACGCACTCCACCAAAGCTCCCAGTTCTTTCTTTCTTCTCTACCTCTTAAGCCTCTCCACCTAAAGCTTTTTCCTCTTACCATTTTGTTCCCTAGCACCCTCCGGTCTCTTCGAACAAGGTTTGAGGGGATTTGAGCCACTGTGAACACGTTGAGATGGAACCCTAGCTCTCAAATGGTGCGATCTCCTTTCCCTCTCTGTACTATGATTGATTTGAGTTTCAGAGAGTAGTAGGACTAAAATTTGGGGTTTCTGAGTTTACTCATTGTGTGCTGCATTTTCCAAGATTTGTGAACCCTAATTTTTAAAAATTTGAGTACCCATGGCCAAGAGTTTAAAATTTGACCCATGGCCACGAGTTTAAAATTCGTCGATACATTGGCGGCTATGCTAGACCCTACTCCTAGTGGCAGCCCTGTGGCCACTAGGTAATCCGCAAGGATTACAGAGGCCCTCACATTGGAGACCTCTGAGGTGCCCTCACCTGGTGCTGACCTTACAATTTTGAAAGAAAAGAAGAAATCTGCCCCAAAGAAGAGGGCCAGAGAGCACCCACCTACTATGAGCCCTGAAAAATCAAAGAAGAAGTAGAAAAAGGGTAAGGCTGTGACCCCTGTGGCCCCTGAGGTTGAGGAGGAAGAAAATAATGAATACCTCAGGGTTCCTTCTGAGTTTGTGTTAGCAATTTTACTAGAGGCTGAAACTATTTTTGATAAAGCCTACTTTAAGGAGCTACCAGAGACCTCTGCCTCCATTGGGTATCTGACCAATGCATCTCTGCTTCCTCTGTTGAGGCCCCCTATGCAGCTAGTGTCCTCAAGATTAGTCAGATTGCTTTATAAGAATACGAGGTTGAAGACTGGTGATGATGGGAATCCAACACTGCTGGTACTGATTGATAATTTTGAAATACTGTTAACCAATCTGACATTGCAAGGGTACTAGGGATATCAGCTGGGTATGACCCTAACTAGTTTGGCTTGGGACCCCTCTGGACTGCCACCATTATAGAGATAACCAGGGAACTAACTGGAGGAATCATGGCTTCAGGGGACTCAATAAGGAAGAGAGATATGCACCCTAACCTCAGATTGATGTATGGGGTGCTAAGGAAAAATATGTATTGCTCGGGTCATGAGCAAGAGAGGAGGTACCCCATAGCTGATGCCCTTCTCTCATTTCATAGAAACCACTACTTGGATGCAGCCAAGTTAGTGTTTGAAGGGATTAAGGATTTGTGTGAGAAAGTTAAGGTTAACAAGATACCGCATGCCCTTCCCTACTGCAGGTTGATTATTGTACTGCTGAAAGATGGGAAATAGTCCTTCAAATGGGAGGAGGAGACAGTGGCCCTGAACCCAAAAAATAGTGGAAATAAATGGGGTATCAGTGGCACAGTGATGAGAAAGAGGGAGAAGAGAAAGGAATTATTGAGAAAGTAGCTCCCACCATTCAGGAAGTGGTTGTTGTCATCGCACTGAGGTAGCTGCTAAAAGCCACCAACCTCATTGCTATCACCAACCCCCTCTCCCTCAACTTTATCTAAACCCATTGCCCCACCACCTCCCCACTTCATCCACACATCACAACCCCTCATAGGCACAGTAACCTTACCTGAGCCACTCCAGCCCACATCCACCATGGCCACCTTACCCATTTCCACACCCTTACCGATTTTTCCAACCCATACCAGCCCCCTGTAAAAGTTGCCTATACTAAGAAAAGAAAACTCACAAAAGGCACAGCTCCCATAGCACCCCATCCCACCTACATTTCCCAAACTAATTCAATCCCTGATACCACCTTCATTCCAAACCCAATACCCACAACCTATGCACCAGAACCTCATACCTTTGACACCCTCCAGTAGTCCATTGAGACTTCCCCACCTTTTGTACCTATCCCTAGTGAGCCTATAGACCAATTCGTTCCCTTATCCCATGATAGTGAGCCATTTTCAGGAGAGGAATTTTTCACTATGATGTTTACTATCCTGGGAGACATCAATCTAGAGTATACCTCTCTCCTTGACTCACCCCCCCCCCCACACTTTACACCACCACAGGCTACTACTTTCACTCATAGATCCACATCTCCCTTCCAGCCAGTTTTACCCATCCAACCCACACCCAATACCATACCAGACCTCTTACCCCAAATCCTACACCTCCTACTATCCCTCCAATTACAAATGTTGTCCAATATCCAATCATCCATAGAAACATATATTAATTCCATAACCTCCACCCTCAAAAACCAAAACTACATAGAAACCAACCTACAAGCCATCCAATCCACCTTAGCCACTTTACCCCAACCATCACATTCACCAACTATCCCTACCTCCCAACCTTTACCTGCTCCACCCCTTTCCACTTTCACTGATGCCATTACCCAAACTGAGGATGAACCTATTCCAGAGGGCCCACCTGCTGTAGCTACCTCTGATGCTATGACAGATGTGGATGACCTAATGCCCATCTCCTCCAAGTCAATCCAAACAAACTCTGATCTGAAGCCCCACCCTGAGCCTCCACACTCCATTCCCCAGCCCACCGACCTTTCATTCTTAGATGGCCCTTCTTCAAGTGAGGACCTCCCCTTAATTTTTGCCTCTTCTTTTCCCACTCCTCCATACTACACCCTCCTTCTTTCAATACAGTCCCATCCTTACATCAAACAGGATGTTATTAAAGGAATGACTACTCTTAGAATATCCTATTGTGCGACCGTGGATCCTCTCGAACCCGTCGTGGCGGTGCGCTCGCCTTGGATAAAATGTAGAGTCACCACCCGGAGCTTTTGGTGACCTAGGAAACCTTCAAATCGATATTTTGAGCACCGAAGTGCTAAATATGACTCTGATTTACCGGTCTTTGCCAAAGGCTCTAGGGTAGGGGCTTCGGTTATCGATCGGGAAGGGTCTAGGCACCCGATCAACTCGCACGTAGCGGTTTCTATCTATGGCCAAAAATGAAAATAAAAAGGGCGGAGTTTTCCCTTGCCCGAAGCCAATACGGTCCTATCAAGCTTTGAGCCAAACAGAAATTTCGGCGCCGTAACGGCTTGAATCCTTGGACGGAGGAGACACCAAGAAGGTAGAGGAAGAGAGGGGTGAGCCGGAGCTCACAGGCCGTTGTTGGACCGTGGAAGATCTTCACTTTGGCGTGCTTCCAATGGCTTAAATGGTGTGAAAATGGGTTCTAATGCTAGGATTCAATAAAGTAGGGGGTGTAGAGTGAAGCTAGAGGCTAGGTTTTAGCTAAAGGGAGTGATCTAATGGTGGAAATAGATTAGAAAAGATGAACTAAGCTTGCTGGAATTCTGGAAAATGAGTGCACTTTCTCTCACTAGGGTTCTCTCTTGGGCTCCAAATCCTTAACCTCCAATTTCTTCCACCCTTAAGGAAGAGGGAGGCCTCTCTATTTATAGAGAAGGGATGGGTTAGGGGCTTACTTAAGAGCTAATTGGTTTAGCAATTAGGTAATCCCCCATCTAATGTTTTTTGGGTTTTCAAGGTCCTAGGGTTTTGGGAAACTGGTTTCAATGGCGGATGATGGGGTGAGACCATGGGTGACTTAAGGGTTGCCAATAAGCTCAAAGGGGGTGCAACCAATCTCAAGACACCCACCTCAGCCAAGGGGATGGTCAAAGGGTCAAACTAGATGGAGGAAATTTGAGCTACTGATGACAGTTACTGTAGCTAAGCTGGGCGTATATATTATATATGCCCAGTTTAGGAACAGTAATTTTCACCAAAATCAGGAGAGTTTTGAGAAGATGAAACCCGTGGTGGGTCCCACCTATGCTGGGCGTATGTATTATATACGCCAAATTTTTAAATGCCAAAGCGATATAATATATACCAATTAACTGGGTAAATTGGTCAAGGTATGTAATACATACGCCTGAGCAAAAGTTGTCATTTTATGTGAAACTTCAAACAGCCATAACTTTTGAGCCGTAGCTCCAAATTGGGTGATCTTTGGCTTGTTGGAAAGCTGGAGAAGTCCTCTTTCCAATGGTATATGGTTCCTCCATGGTAGTGGTCTGTGTAAAATTCTGTAGCTCTCCTCCCATCAGTCGCCAGAAGGGTTTAAGTTAGGTATGGGAAGGGATTCTAGGGTGTAGGGGTGACTTCTAAGGATTGGGGGAATGGCTCTAAAGGTCTTAGGGTGATTCCTACTGGTCTAGGTAGGTTCCTAAAGGTTCAGGGGGAGTGCCATCGGAAGCACAGGGGTACATCTCTCCCGAAGTACAGATTGATCGGGCCTTGGGCCGAATTTGGGTGTCTATAGATGCCCCTCTTTGGTATTCGATCACTAATGATCGGATGCCAAAGACAAGAGACATCCGAAGAGGTCCAACGCACGTTTGATGGGTCTGCCTGGTTCAACTTAATTCTCAAGCATTCATGGTGATGGTGAGTGTACGTAAGCCCTCTCATTTCGGGATATCGTCCGTACCTCAAAGCTAACAGTCCCCAAGCGCATTGCGACATTACTGGGCATAACTGTGATGATGACAAAAAGTGTAAGCCTACTAGCCGGGATATCGTCCACTTCCTGAGGGAAATTATAGATTTGTGATGTTGAGTCTTAATCTGAACCAGACAGCTCCATGAAACGGGATGATCGATCTATGCTTCGGAATTGATGCGAAGCACACAAAGCGAAGGCCTTCAAACTGTGTCCAATCCTATGGGATATTGATACCCATTGGTTGGCTGTGAGCCCTTACCTAGGTAAGGCTCGGAGTTTCTGGGCGAACCCATCAACCTCGAGGTTGCTTTAGCATGATTGACCCGAGTGGAGCGAATATTAATGTCGCAACACCTCTTGGGAATGCATGCCCATTTTCCTAATAATAATTTCTTTTTGTGTCATTTTCTGAATTTTCTTTTGTTTCGAGGCCTCTAAGCAGAGCTCGATGACCTCTGACAACTTTATTTTTGCACAACTCTTTGAGTGGATCAAATGTCAATTGATACGCTTTAAGAATGCGTGCGCTCTGCTGGGGATAGGTGCACCCTGGGGATGTGTACATTCCAGTGGTGAGGTGCCCCTGATTCACACGGACCGGAGTGCTTTAACTCGAGACAAAGCTAAAAAGATCGGGCTAGAACCAGACATCCCTCGAAAGAGATGGCTAATTTCTAGCCTCCGTCCCTAATGAAATCACATCTTACTAACTATGCACAAACAGACACCCATCGTGGGGGCAAAATAGGCGCAACGAAGCCTCGACCCTAAGGTATAATTTACGAGGACAACGACCATCCTGCGGATACCTGCACGCAAGTGCGTACATTCAATACACTGCGTTTATACAGTGTTTTAAGTGTAAAAGGAAATAAAAGGAAAAGGGCCCTTTGGTCTCAGATGTTTGCACATAGTTTGGTTGGTTGTAATTTCATTTTGGCGTGTCATTGATCGACAATAGACTCTTCAATGGTCTCAAGTTGGGGCACTCTTGGTCAATATCAATCCAAGGTGGTTGACCGAGTGAATGCGTGGGGTCAACCCACTGTGGTTTTCACTAAGCAACAAGTTGTCATTTCTTCTCCTTTTCTTCTTTTTTTCTTTTTTTTTTTGTTTTGATTGAGACTCCGGGCATGCTCGCTTTTATTTTGAACGCATCCTCAGCGAATCAACTTGCCATGTCGATATACCTAGGGATGTGCATTCGTGATGGGTTCTTGGTTGTTGGATAAGGCCTTGACTTCACTGGGGAGATCTGGGCTAAGTGTATGCTCGGTGATGAATGAAATTCATTTGCCTTCCGGATCGTGTCCTCGATGAAATGGGGTTCGAGAACTTTCGAACCCGATCATTCAATTGATTGAACATGGCTCTGGTGGGGCAAAGACGCTATGATGCTTGAGAACCCGTTGTATTTTTTTTTCTTTCTTTATTATTTTTTCTTTTCTTTTTGATTTTGTGGGCATTAGGTGGGCGCCACGGATCCGAACTTTGTTGTAACACGGTCCCTTTGGGCCAATCAAGGAAACTCAAGGTCATTTGGGGATGCGCACCATGGCCGATGACATGTGGGCCTCAAGGGGTCCATCGAGGTCCATAGCATACAAGGGGCGTGGGCCTTAAAATAAAAGGGAGGTCGCTTTTAAAATCGCTATTTTGGTTGGGCGTATATAATTTATACGCCTGACCAAAATCTGACGAAAAATGGTCGGGCGTATATATTATATACGCCCATCTAAAATCTGGTAGTTACGAACTGCCCGAGCCCGAGCACAAAAGGGGCCCCCTTTTCAAATTCTCTCCTCCTCCCTCCTTTCTTCTTGAGTCCGGGACAACCCCTTAGGGTTTTGTTTTTTTTTGGCTTGAATTCCATTATCGGTCGGTGTGGATCGAAAGGCGCTTATCCTCCGCCGCTCTTCGTTTTTCTCCCCCATTGAAGGTAACCATTACCTTCCCTTACTTTCTCTTTGTATTTTGATAACATTATTGTTTTTCTTTTTCTCTCTTTTTTTTTTCTTTTATGGTGAAATGCTTTTTCTTTTTGTCATTTCCATTTAAACATATGTGATGCCTATGTTCCTTTTCTCTCGGTTTTGTTGTTGTTTTTTTTTTTTTTTTTTTTTTTTTTCCTTAGGCCTATGTTTTTTCATCTATTATTTATTCATCTCATCCTATTTTCTCTTTCTTTTTTTGTTTTTGATGGATTAGCGCATCTTATTTTTTTGGATTAGCACACTCGCACATGGTTTTGTTTTTTTATTTTTTTTTATTTTTTTTTATTTTTATACACACATATCTCTTTTTTGGATTAGTACCCACACACACATGATTTTTTTTGTTTTTTTTTCTTTTAGTACACAGACACATCTTTTCTTTCGGATTAGTATATACACATGAGTTTTTTTTGTTTTTTAGTACACACACATCTCTTTTTTTTTTGTTTTGGATTAGTATACATACACACATGTTTTTTTTTTTTTTTAGTTTAGTACACACACATACACATCTCTCTTTTTTTTTGTTTTGGATTAGTATTCATACACACATGTTTTTTTTTTTTTTTTTTAGTTTAGTACACACACACACACATCTCTCTTTTTTTTTGTTTTGGATTAATATACATACACACATGTTTTTTTTTTTTTTTTAGTTTAGTACACACACACACACATCTCTCTTTTTTTTTGTTTTGGATTAATATACATACACATGTTTTTTTTTTTTTTTGGTTTAGTACACACATCTCTCTTTTTTTTTGGTTTTGGATTAGTATACATACACACATGTTTTTTTTTTTTTTTTTTTTAGTTTAGTACACACACACACACATCTCTCTTTTTTTTTTTGGTTTTGGATTAGTATTCATACACATGTTTTTTTTGGTTTTTTTTTGTTATTATTCTTTGGATTAGTGCATATACATATTTTTCTTTTTCTTCTTTTTTGTTGGCAACCCCTCATATGCCAATGCGTCTCATGTTTTCAGGATGTCTGGTGACGAGGGGCATGATCAGCAAGAAGGCCGGAAATGGCCTACGGCCCCCGTGGGGAACAGTTCATTGTGTCTCAGCGCTCCTCCCAGCCTTGGTATGAGATGCAAGGCGAGGTCGCCCACACCGGCCTCCTCTATGATCACTGGGGTCCGCATCGGAGGTGTGCCCGTGGTACCTACCCGCACACCAGGTAGGGAGGAGGCGATTCAGCTGTTAGGGGCCTACCCATCCTTAGGGAATGTTCGGGGCTCGGAGGTCAAGCTATCCTGGTTGGTTGATCAGTTTGGGCCTAATGAGTTGGTGGACCAGGGGCAGCCCGACATGGACATTTACATCGAGCCTGCGCGTGCACTTATGCTGGCTCGCATCTCCTTACTGTTCCTCCTGGGCAAGACTCTCCTCTCCAACACCAGTGGAGGGCGAGTCTCTTTGTCCCTGCTCAGCTTGATGGTGAACTAGGAGACCGTGCATCCATTCGATTGGGGCGGCGCTGGCTATGCCGTACTCATGTCCAGCCTAAAGCGGGCTGTTCTTGGGGAGTCTAGCTCCATTGAGGGTTTCTGGCCTACCATCGTGGTATTTTATCTTTTGTTTTTAGTTTATTCAATTTTATTTTATAGCATACCTGTCCTCATCTGCCTGCTTTCTCAGGTCTAGGGGTACCTTCACTTTCAGTCGGGTCGCCCTCTGCTTCAGTCTGACATTGCTACGTTCCCCCTCATGAGTAACTGGCACGTGGGTCGCCGTCGGGAAGTAGGTATGAAGCATTTGGAGTTAGGATTGCGCTCTCAGTTCGATCTGTTGATCCCAGAGCAGGTAAACCAATTTCCTTTTTGTAAATTTGGTAGCTCAGCTTCTGTGTGCTAGGGGTTCTGATCAAATGTGCGCCTCCCCTTTCGATTTTTCTTCTTTTGCAGGTCATCCTCGACCCTTACATAGGATCCCCCTTCTGGAATTTGGCCTCAGTGGGCTCCTCTCGTCTTTTGCTGGGCCGTCGTATCATCTTTCTCTACGGGTCCTGGACTAGGGCCTACTATTTAGGGGAGAGAGCGATTCATCAGTATCGCCCTCTCTTTGCCGTGCCCCAAGCTCCTCCCGCCGACGTGTTGGCCCCAGAGGGCTCCATTGATGAGCTCCCTGCTCACTTTCTTCATCATGGGGTGCCTATCGATGACCTTCTCCTGCCCGGGGGGTATCAGTCTTTGTACGACTCCCTGCCCTATCATTTCTTGCTGCCTCGCTTCGTGCCTGGTGCTAACTTTTTAGCTTTTGGCGGGCCGTGATCTCAGGTAATGCCCCTTTTCTTCTTTCATTCAGCAGCTTTCATGTGGTTACCTTGATTGACCTGTCGCCCTTAATAATAAAATATTTCTCTCTCTGATTTGAGCGGGCTACTCGAGATGAGGGGAAGAGGAGGTCGTTCCCTATGATGCGACAGGTGCTGGACCTTCCGATCCTTCCGGGGCTGGCGCCTCTGGCGTGGCTTCAGGGGTTGGACCCTCTGACCCTTCTGCTGCCGATGCTTCTGGTAGCTCGCCCGTCGAGGTCCAGGGGACCTTCAAGCGCCTGGATGATGCCTTTTTGTCACGCGTGTGTGCCAACGTGGCTGAAAAGGCACGGATTTCTGCTGAAGCTATCCAGGTCCCACCTCTCGAGTTGATTCCTGGGGTAATCTCTATCTTGTTGCTCTGTTCTTTTTCCCCTTTGAATTATGCTGATGGCCTGCGTGACTAACACCTCCTTTTTCTTACTGGCCAGGATTATGAGTCGGTAGTGAGTCAGGCTGAGTACTACCGTAACCTCGTTGGGCTTAGGGAGACCGAAGTGGTGAGTGAATGCTGGCCTAACCTAGTCATTTTCCTAGTTTACTTTCTGCCTATTTCTCTATCTTATGGCTTTTGGTGTGCCTCTGCAGCGTGCTCGTGAAAAGGAGTCGCGCTCCTTGCTTAGCCGTATCTCTCAGGCATGGACTCGGGTGGGGGAGACCCGTACCTTTCAAAGTGCGAGCCGGCGCCGGAAGAAGTCGAAGGGGGCTACCCAGGACTAGTTTATTTCCTGCAAACTTGACATAATAAAACAGTTTAGACTTGGCTTTATTTGGGGATATGTAATAACAACAATTTTTTTGTTTAGTTTTTTTTTTTTTTTTGGATGGTTTATATGAACGTTTTAATTGGGTATTCCTTTGCTTTGGTGGTTTCCTTTCTCTTTTTCTTGCTCAGAATGAACTGGCACCTCTCCAATGATGAGGTTGATCATGCAGGTGACCCTTCGTATGTGACCTACGGGCGGCGCGCCACCCGGGTGTTTCCCATGGGTGTGGCATGGCCGCCCATGTGCGCTCTTGCGACGAAAAGGTGGGCTAAAATAAATTACGTCCCTCATTGGGAAAAGAAATAGACCAGTGTGAGGGGGGGGGGCTTTACCAGCCTCGGCTTAAACCGGGCGTATATATTATATACGCCAGGCCAACATTCAGCAATCAATAGCCGGGCGTATATATTATATACGCCTGACCAATCCCCAGCAAAAATGGCCGGGCGTATATATTATATACGCCAGGCAAAAATTTGCCTTGGCGTATATAATATATACGCCGGCTATACACTGTACCCAGTGGGCTCCTTATAACCCGCGCCTGGTTCCATCCTTGTCTCCTCTTTTACTTTGGTTTGGCTGTTTTGCCCCTCCTTTTATTTCCTTTCTCTCCCCTCTTTTTCTAGCGGGCCCATCGCCATATATTGACCGATAAAGAACCTCTTTGCGTGCCGATGGACCTGCCTTCAAAAGGGGGCCCAAGCTTTTATACGGGGACCGGTATACTTCCCTGTTTGGACCCGGAGTCCAGCTTTTTGCAAAAATGGCATGATAGTCTGGCCGAGAGCGAGCTTGCTATTCTGAATGGCCTCGGGTTGTCCCCTATTTCTTCTCTCCTCACTGTTCCTCTGTTGCCCAACCTACTACAGGCGGCTTTGGCATCTTTGGAAGAGTTAGCCTCCCTCACTGGCTTGAAGATGCATCGAGGCCTTGCCAAAGTAGTGCCCAAACCGGGGTATGCAAAGGCGGTCCACGCGGTCCTTGGCTTGAAGAAGGGTGGATATGAGAAATGTTTCGCCGGAGGGCCCACCAGGTGTTCGGTGAAATTCCTGAGAGAACTTTTCGGTGACTCGAGCCTTCGAAAGTTGCCTATTCGAGATCCCTTCAATGTGAAGGCCTTTGCTCTTTATTTGCTGTCGGAGGTTCTCTTCTTCACTGGGGGTGAGAGCTTTTCCCTCGGGCTATGTGATGTTTTGACCGAACTGGAGGGAGGTCGCTCATTGGTACACCTGGTCCTGGCGGAGATGTATCGAGGCTTGGATGCTGCGGCCTCGGGCCGGGTTGGGATTTTCAGCGGGAGCCCGCTTCTTGTTCAGATCTGGTTAGGAGAGCATTTGGTTATCATGGGACCTGTGCCGAGATTCTGCTTGATTAGAGGGGATGTGGCTCGGGGTTTTCTGATCCGGAGTTCGAGACTGCCTGGTGGGAGCGTCGAGGAACTGAGCCTGTGGCTATCTGATGCAGAGCTGACCTGGCAACTTCCCTGGACGGACGGCACTTTTCCGATTGTCCGCTCTCGGGATTGTGAGGGCATCACACTTTTGGGGCTGACCGGTAGCACATACTACTTCCCATCTCGGGTGCTCCGCCAATTCGGGTATACTCAGCATGTGCCGTGCACCGCGAGGCCACCCCTGTGCTCTCTGATATTCTCTCGCGGTTCTCTTAGTGATCTTGATCGCATAGCTGCCCTCTGGGAAACCCGCCAATCGGCGCATATGTGTAGCTTGGTTCAGGGGGGCGTTGTCTCTCCGGGTTACGAGGGTTGGCTAGTATCTGAGGAATTACCTACTCCTAGCCCAGCTTCGGTAGATGTGGTAGAGACAGGGCCCTGGCCATGTAAGGAAGCGATGCTTCGGACCCGGATCGAGTCCCTTTCCATAGAGAGGCTGGCTTTGATCGAGACTTTGGAGAAAGAAAGGGTCAGAGCTGATATTATGAGGTGAGAGCTCACTCTGCCGAGCGAGGTTCTTCGCTGATTGGTCTTTTGATCGAGTCCGCAGTCAGCTGGGTTTCACTTCAGAGCGGCAAGAGTCTTCATGGTAGGTGGATGACTGATCGAGATACCCGCGAGGACTGCCTGCTTGCAGAGATTCGCGCTTTGAAGTGTGTTCCCGGCCCTTGACTGTTCTGCACATATCATAGATCATATATCTGGGGAAAGCCCTCATCGTAGAGATCTCTTTTTGGGTTATCTTTTTCTGCTCTTTTCTTCTTCTTTTTCATATATACGAGATATATACATTTTTTTGGGTTTTTTTGTTGTAAAGAAAGCAGCAAAAATAGAAAGTGTGTCATGTCGTTATCTTTTTGGGACGTGACACTCAGCGGGCCACACTTGTAAAGAAAGGGAATGAAATCTATACATGCGCTCTTATTTTTCTTTTTGTAATTCTGCAATGTAAGACTTTTTATGGGATTTTTTTTTCTTCTTTTTTTTTTAGTGGGGTTTCTCTCCTTTTTTGTTTTTAGAATTTTCTCCTCCACAGTGTGAGGCTTTTTATAGAAAAGGGAAATCTATTTTCTTTTTTTCTGAAATTTTCTCCTCCGCAGTGTGAGGCTTTTTATGGAAAAGGAAAATCTATTTTTTTGGAATTTTCTTCCTCACAGGCTTTTTGTGGAAAAGGGAAATCTATTTTCTTTTTGGAATTTTCTTCCTCACAGGGTGAGGCTTCTTGTGGAAAAGGGAAATCTATTTTCTTTTTGGAATTTTCTTCCTCATAGGGTGAGGCTTTTTGTGGAAAAGGGAAATCTATTTTCTTTTTTGGAATTTTCTTCCACGCAGGGTGAGGTTTTTTATGGGAAAGGGAAATCTATTTTCTTTTTTGGAATTTTCTTCCTCGCAGGGTGAGGTTTTTTATGGGAAAGGGAAATCTATTATCTTTTTTGAAATTTTCTTCCTCACAGGGTGAGGTTTTTATGGGAAAGGGAAATCTATTATCTTTTTTGGAATTTTCTTCCTCACAGGGTGAGGTTTTTTATGGGAAAGGGAAATCTATTATCTTTTTTGGAATTTTCTTCCTCACATGGTGAGTTTTTTAATGGGAAAGAGAAATCTATTATCTTTTTTGAAATTTTCTTCCTCGCAGGGTGAGGTTTTTTATGGGAAAGGGAAATCTATTATCTTTTTTGGAATTTTCTTCCTCACAGGGTGAGGTTTTTTATGGGAAAGGGAAATCTATTATCTTTTTTGGAATTTTCTTCCTCGCAGGGTGAGGTTTTTTATGGGGCCAAACCAGCGGGTCCTATTTTGAGCATGGCCAAACCCTGTTGGTGAGGCACAGGTTTGTTCCTCTAAACATGGGAAGGTTAGCTGTCCTGGGATTGGTTCAGTCCTCTGTCTTTCCCTTTGGTCATGCGTCAAATGCTGCGGTAGAGACGACATACTTTATTGGGATCCAATCCAATTTCCAACATGAGAGGCCCATCAAAGGGGAGAAGAGGCTTAAGGGATCCAAACTGAAATAGGCGGGCTAGGACAGATCTTCTCCTAATCTCTCTTTTCTTGACATTTTTTGCTCATAGCACCCAAGACGGGTTTTTGCCATGGCTGTCATCCATGTTTTTACCCGTAGCGCCCTTTCGGGTTTTCACCACGTCCATGGGTTTGCTCTCTTACCCCAGGTGCCCTTTCAGGTTTTCACCTGGTCCGCGTGAGTTCACTGTTTTTACCCGTGGCGCCCTTTAGGGTTTTCACCACGTCCATCTTGCTTTGAACTCAAATTAATTTTTTTCTTCTTTTTTTCTTTCTTCTTTTTCTTTTTTCTTTTTTTTTTCTTTTCTCTCGAGAACCAGAAAGCCACGACATGGGCGTCGATTCCGTCATAGCCGGCTGAATGAAGTTCTGTGTGGTTTGTTAACTCGGCTTGTTCTGATG
Organism: Chloranthus sessilifolius; assembly: GCA_021018995.1. Taxonomy (NCBI): domain Eukaryota; kingdom Viridiplantae; phylum Streptophyta; class Magnoliopsida; order Chloranthales; family Chloranthaceae; genus Chloranthus; species Chloranthus sessilifolius. The sequence continues at coordinate 144,859,615 of CM037584.1, read as the reverse complement.
CAGTAGATGTTATAACCGCTTGTGGACCTTAAAGAGGGCTTTCTTCCGGGTTGTAATGTGGTTGGGGTTCAAAAAGGTTGGATTTTTCTGGGGATTTGGATCTAAGTTTGGGGTGATTTCTAGATTCGGGGACTCCTTTTTCTTTTCGGGGGCTTTTTATGCCCCAGTCATCATTCATTTTTTTTGGGGTTTTTTTTTTTTTTTTTTTTTTTTTTTTTTTTTTTTGGGGTACCCCTCTTTTTCTTTGTTTTGGGGGGCGCCTTCTCCTTTTTCTTTTTTTTGGTTTGGATTTTTCCTCCCTTCTCTTCTTGTTCTTTTTGGAATTTTGGGTGGGGTATATGAAAGAAATGGTTGTTGGCCCGAAGTGTGTAGCAAAAAGGGGTGAAGGTTTTCAGGGAATATTTTTTGTTGGCCACTTGACTTTGAAACGATGGCCTCTTTTATGGGGCCCTTAAGCGGTCACATATATGCTTTTATCAAAACTTACCTTGTCCCAAGACCTATGAGTAGAACTTACGGAGGTATCCAGTGTTGATGGGCTCGGGAAAGTGGTCTCCGTCCATGGTGGCGAGGCGAACAGCGTATCCTGGCAGAACCTCTCGGATGACATAGGGTCCTTCCCAATTTGGCCTAAACTTCCCTCTCAGATCGGCGTGGAGAGACGGAAAATTTTTCTTCAGTACAGTGTCTCCTATCTTCAGGTCTCGACCGCGGACGCGCTTATTGTAAGCACGTGCAATTCTCCTCTGATAGACCTAAGCGTGGCACAAGGCTAGGAGTCTTTTCTCGTCAATTAGGTCTAGGTGTTCAAAATGGGCTCTTTCCCTCTCAGCTTCAGGTAGATGGGATTCTAAAAGGATACGGAGTGACGGTACCTCGACCTCAACGGGTAGCACGGTCTCGGTCCCATACACAAGGGAGAATGGTGTTGCCCCTGTTGCGGTGCGGATAGACGTTCTATAGGCCCAAAGTGCGAAGGGTAACTGCTCACTCCAATCTCTGTAAGTAACTACCATCTTCTCCAGGATACGGATCAGAGTTTTGTTGGCTGCCTCTACTGCTCCATTCGTCTGAGGCGTGTACGGGGATGAACGATGATGCTTGATCTTGAACCGCTCACACAAGGCCCGGATGTGCCTATTAGCGAAATTAGTGCCATTATCAGTGATGATATCTTTGGGTATGCCGAATCTGCAAATGATGTTATTCTTGATGAACTTCTCAACATGGCTAGCTTTAATGCTCGTATAGGAGGCCGCCTCTACCCATTTTGTAAAGTATTCCACAACGACGAGGATGAATTGATGTCCATTGGAAGCCTTAGGATTTATCTTGCCGACGACGTCGAGACCCCAGGTGGCAAACGGCCAAGGAGTGGCCATGCTGTGCAAGTCAATGGCCGGAGCGTGTATTAGGCTAGAGTGCTCTTGGCATTTGTAGCACTTCAGACGCGTTGCAAAGAATCAGTCTCCAAAGTAGTCCAAAAGTATCCTTGCCTTAGAATTTTCTTAGCAAGCATGTGACCGCTGACGTGGGCTCTGCAGACCCCCTCATGAATCTCCTTCATGATCTCGACCGCTTCTTTCTGGGTTAGGCATCGGAGCAGAATATTGTCGTGAGACCGTCTATACAAGAGATCGCCACAGATGACGTAGTTTGTTGCCAATCGCTGGATGGTGCGTTTGTCTACCTTTGATGTTCCTTCCGAGATAGTTCGGGTCTCGAGGAAATTCTTGATGTCTGAGAACCAGTGTGGTTCATCCTCTATCTCCGTAAGTCCTTCGATCAGGTGACAGAAAGCCGGTTCATTCCTCTGCTCTATCATGATCGGCTTCATTACCACTCCATACGGAATCTCAACCATAGAGGCCAGGGTAGCCAGGGCGTCAGCAAACCAATTTCTTACTCGTGGCACATAAGAGAAGGTGACTTCCTCAAAACAAATTATCAGATCCCCCAGATGTTCATGGTATGGGATTAGTTTCTCATCCTTGGTCTTCCAATCCCCGTTGGTTTGGCATATAATTAACTGTGAATCTCCAAAGTCCCTAAGGTGAGTTATATTTAGATCAAGAGCCGCCTCTAAACCAGCTGTGCAGGCTTCATACTCGGCCATATTGTTGGTGCATGGGAAGTTCAATTTGATTAAGATGGGTATATGGGATCCTTTTGGTGAGATAAGAATGGCGCCAACTCCTTGGCCCTCAACATGCGATGCCCCATCGAAGTGCATTACCCAGGGCTCTTCCGTTTCCTCTGTATCCTCATCGGTCATGAACAAAATGTCTTCATCGGGGAATTCGGTCCTTAGAGGCTCATAGTTCGGCAGAGGGTTCTCAGCAAGATGATCGGTGAGTGCTTGCCCCTTAATCGACTTCTGGGTGACATAAGTAATGTCAAACTCGGATAGGAGTAGTTGCCAACATGCGGTTCAGCCAGTGAGAGCAGGTTTCTCGAATAGGTACTTCAACGAATCCATCCGTGCTATAAGTAGAACGGCCTGGGATAACAGGTAGTGTCGAAGTCTCTGAGTAGCCCAAACGAGCGCCAGGCATGCTTTCTCCATATGAGAATAGCGCGTCTCGTAATCAGTGAATTTCTTGCTTAGGTAATAGATGGCCTGCTCTCTTCTTCCCGTCTCATCATGCTGTCCTAACACAGCCCATGGAAAACTCAGTCGTGGACAAGTACATTATCAGGGGTCTATCAGGTACGGGCGGTACCAATACCAAAGGTTTCAGGAGATAACCTTTAATCTTATCGAATGCAGCCTGGCAGTCATCATTCCATTCAACTGCTGAGTCCTTTCTCAGCAGCTTGAAGATTGGTACGCATATCAGAGTTAACTGTGTGATGAATCGGCTAACGTACTGGATCCTGCCTAAGAAGCCTCTGACTTCCTTCTCTGTAGATGGTGGTGGCATCTCAGTGATGGCCCTGATCTTGGTCGGATCAACCTCGATCCCTCTCCTACTGACAATAAAGCCCAATAGCTTTCCGGACATAGCGCCAAATGCGCATTTCTAGGGATTCAATCGCAATCTGTATTTTCTCAGCCTCTCAAATAGCTTCTGCAGGTTTATCAAGTAGTCCTCCCTTTCTGGTGATTTGGCAATCATGCCATCGACGTATACTTCGATCTCTCGGTGCATCATGTCGTGGAACAGGGCCGTCATTGCTCTTTGATAGGTCGCCCCAGCATTCTTCAGCTCGAATGGCATTACTTTGTAGCAGAAGGTTCCCCAGGGGGTAATGAACGCTGTCTTCTCGCGATCAACCTCTGCCATCTTTATCTGATTGTATCCTGAGAATCCATCCATAAACGAGAGCATCCCGTGCTTTGCAGTGTTATCGACCAAGATGTCGATGTGTGGCAGTGGGAAATTGTCCTTAGGGCTCGCCTTGTTGAGATTTCAGAAGTCGATACACATTCGAACCTTTCCATCTTTCTTTGGTACGGGGACGATATTGGCTAGCCACTGTGGGTACTTGGATACCATGAGGAAACCTACGTCATGCTGCTTAATGACCTCATCCTTCACCTTCAACATCCATTCGAGTCGGAGTCGTCTCAGCTTCTGTTTCACCAGCTTAACATCGGGGTAGAGTGGCAACTCATGCTCAACTAGATCGGTATCCAAACCAGGCATGTCTTCATACGACCATGTGAAGACGTCTTGGTATGACCGAAGGAAGTCTATCATACCTTTCCTCTCCTCAGGGGACAGCGACGTTCCAATTTTGGTGATTCTGGGGGCCTCTGTGGTGCCCAAATTGACGTCCTCTGTCTCTTCGACGATCGGGGTAGGGCCATGCTCAAAATCGGCAAATTGTTTGAGGAGCTCATTGGGGAGCTCGTCGGTTTGGCCTTCCTCGTCCAGACTCGTGACTCCTACCTCTTCTTGTATTTCTACAGGGAAGGGGTTGGCTTCACGTGGGATGGGTGTCACGACATTGATTTTAACTTTATTGGGAATTTTAAAGGACAATATTTTTGGAATTGGTATTTTTTCTATTTTTATGATCTTTTGTATTTTTTCGGAGGTCAGCCCCTGGAGAGGTGGATCTCTATATATACAAGGTAGAGTGGTCCAGAGGCTAACCTCACTTTTTATAGGTTGTTTTTTTTTTGGAGAGTCGGTGCCATTTTCATGGCATTTGGTGGCTCTCAAGAGTTGGGGCAAGGATGCCCAGTTACTCACCTGCGAGGCTTGGCCTTTACCTCTTTGATCAGGAGCGGCATCGATAGGCTCTTGCATTTCTTCCCCCAACATGTTTACAGAGGGATCCTCCAGGACCTTATCCTCTACGGTTAGGAGGGGCCCAAAGTGGTTGGTGCTGAAGTGAGGGGTGGATCGGGGCACTTCTTCCTCAAACAAGGAAAGGGTGGCTAAGTCCATTTTGAAATCTGGGGGGATGATGTAGGGATTGGTGGGGTGGATTGCAGTAGGCTTATGTGGGGTTACCCTCGTCTCCCCATTCAGATCAATTTTTACTACCCCGGCGCTCACAAAGGTTTCACGGATGTGGGGGCGAGCGTGAGGTTCCTCTTCCAAGATGATTCCTCTGGCCTTGGCGGCTGCTGTGACTCTCATCTTCTCCTTGGCTTCTCTAACTTCCTCTTCTCTGGGCTTGTAGCCTAAGCCAAATTTAGTTTGTTGCCCCTTGGCCTTGACGGGGTCTCTTCTTCCTTGAAGGCGCGGGCCTAGTCCTTTCCCTTTTTGATGGCCCCATCTGTGGAGCATGAACACAGCTGTGTTCATTCCTCCTCCAGTTTTATCCGAGGTCTTTTCAGTTGGTTCGAGGGTAATATTTGAGAAGTCATACTCAAACCGATGGAGATCGGCATCCTCAGCTGTGTGCGGTATGTTCAGCACTTTCAGATTCTCAATGTGCAAAGCGCTCTTCCCCATGTCTTCTCTGCTCTCACCTAAGATGGTGACAATTTTTCCTTCTGAGATAAATTGGAGCTTTTGGTGTAGAGTAGATGGTATTGCTCTGAGCTTATGTATCCATGGCCGGCCCAATAGCAGATTGAAGGTAGGGAACTTGGTGGTGCCGTTGGTCCTGATCGACAACGGGTCGGCGCTCAATGTATGCTCTTTAAGGACGGCAATCAAAATTGGGGCGAACCCCGACACCTTCTGGCCATCCATATCAAGCGCACGGGGATTCGACAACACTAGAAGGGAGATCATAGGATAAGTAGACCTTGACCTGATCCTCGAACCGCAAACCTTCACCACCCCCTATCAAGTGATGGACATCAAATCTACCTTCAATCTGCATCGGTGAAAGAGATGGCATTTGGGGCCAACACCTGCCCTATTATTTCCCCTACTTCATCCGGAGTTACATGGGTGGAGACATGCGCGTCCTTGAGCGCTCCCATTAGGGCTTGAAAGTGGAGTGGAGACGTGATTAACAAATCCCACACGGTAATATGTGCTGGTGTTCTCTTGAGCTGTGTCTCTAGTATATGTTCCCTGGCCATTTTTTCAAAGGGATTTCCTGTGGCCTGTTCTTTCTTCTTTTCTTCTCCTCTGACTGCCCCTGATGCTTGGTGGTAAATCCACCATCGGTGACAAACTCAACAGCCTCCTCTTGGTTGCACCCGGCATTCATGTCTGTCTGTTCATAGCTCAATGGTACCTGATGCGGGTCATAAGCAGGTTTTGGGATGAGGAATGGGGTGCGTGGGGATTCCGGGGAGGATTGGGCTGGATATACTGGTTTCTCGGGTTCGACCGGGTTAACTCCAATGGGGGGTGGAATGGTAATGGGGGGGATTGACGGAATTGGAGTGATGGGCACGGAGGGGGCTTGTACTGGTGTTACCTGAGCATGGTAGGACCAGTGGTGATTGGGTGATGAGGGAATTGGGTGAGGGGTTGCTTGTCCGGGTGGTGGTGGAGTTGGACTAGGGCCAAAATAGCTAAGGGATGGCGGGAGTGTGACTGGGCTGGAGGGATGGGGAGATGTTTGAGGTGTGGTGGGCGCGGGATGATGGGGGTATGAAGGATTTGTATATGGGGAGGTATGATGGGATGGTGGCGGGTTTGTGGATGAAGTGGGGTAAATTGGGGGCGATGGAGTTGTGCATTGAGCGGGATGACCGGGATATGGCGGGCTAGTGGGTGGATTGGGGGGATATAAAGGGTTTGTGGCATGGTGGGATGATGATGGGTTGGTAGATGAAATGGGATAGATTGAGGATGACGGAGTGGCGCATGGGGCAGGGTAATTCGGGGTGATGGAGGGGTGTATGGGGTAAATTGGGTGGCGGGACTTGAAGGCGTGTATGGCATGGGGTAACTTGAGGATGGCGGAGCATTGCATTGGGTGGAGGGACTTGAGGGTGTGCATGGGGTAGGATAATATGGGGATGGTGGAATTGCGTAAGGAATAGGATGATTTATGTGTGACGGAGGGGTGTATGGGATAAATTGGGCGTGGGGTGGATATGCGTATGATTGCGGCGGGGCTGTGCCCGTTTGGATTTGATAGGCGGGAGCGGGGGTGGAAAAATACTGCCCTAAATCTAAGGGCTCCTCTTGGCAAGCTGGTGTGGGAAAATAATCGGCAAGATACAGTGGCTCGATCACCCCAACAAATAGTTCATCTTCGTTTGGCCTGGGGAGTGAAAATTCCTCCTGATTGCTAATATAATCTGAAGGGTCAAACTCTTCTTCTTCTTCCTCTATCCAATGTATGTTAGGCCTGGGGCCTCCTGGGTGTGGTGGTAGAGGGGCTTGATGGATATTCTGGTTCTGCCCTTGGGGAAGTGGCGGGGGTATGATCTTTCCCGCCTCTATCAGATCTTGGACCGCGTGCTTTAACGGGAAGCACCGGTCCGTAGGGTGACCCGGTCCCTGGTGGAAATTGCAATGCAGATTCGGATCATAATTCCTTGGTATTGGGTGGGGTGGGGGGCGAGGTTGGAGTAAATTGACCAGGCCTTTCTGTAGTAACACCGGCAGTAAGACACTCAAGGATTGCCCCAATGGGGTGAATACTCGTTCGAAGTGCGCTTTCATCTGTTTCGGGGTAAACAGGGCTCTTGGTCCGTTGCTTGGCCTTGGTACTTGCTCGAAACGGGTCGGGGGCGGTTGTGTAACCTGGAGTTGTACTGGGGGGCATTGGTATTGGCCTGGGGGTAAACAATGTTCTGTACCTCTGTCCCTGGTCTTCTTTCAATTCTTGGTTCGGCGGCTTTTCGAACCCCGATGGCCCCATTGGCTGCATTCCTTCCCAGCCTGCCCTCTCTAATGGCGTCTTCGCAACGGTTGGCATTTCGGACCAGATCAGCAAAACTTGACTGCTGCTGATATACTAAAAAATATGCGATGACTGGGAGGGCTCCCTTGGTTATCAATTCAATCTGCTCATCATCGGGAATTCGATGAGTTACCTGAGCGGCTAAGGCCCTCTGTTGTTGTTCTAAGTGTGCATGATTTATTTGTGTTTTGAAATCATACTTGCAAATGATGCATTGTACTCAAAAAAAGAATAAGAAAATATCAGCACAGAGAGAACATAATTAGCCTGCAAGATCAGGGCCAATTGTAGCAAGTTTTAAATGTAAGTGAGTAAAAGATCGTCCACAGGGAATTGATTTAAAATTTAAGATAAACCTCCAGATCTGAGCTACCAAATCTGACCTCTGATCCTATCTATAAAGCACATAAGATGGGAGGTTGAATTTGTCACATTAACTAAATGATAAAAGTAAAGATTAAACTAAGTGATCCAGACCCGAGTTGGGGAAACGTTTGAGGTAAACTTATACAAAAAATGGAGAAGTAATATCTAACTTTGATTTGGTCTTTGAAATCTAATGAGAATAACTGCAGCTCAACAGAGGTGATCCAATCTTCATCTGGCTACAAGCACAGATGTAAGAGAGATAAGTCTAATTCAAGGATTAGGCTTACACTTATGGCTATGGTCTGTCCACTTTAATGGCCACAAGCCATCCAATATTCTTTAATCCAAATCCTCAATTCAGAATAAGAAACATCACTACAAATGCTGTAAGAGACTAGGTTACCAACACTAATTCTTACAGGATTAATGAATCAAGGGAAATTGCATGCAAAATAATGAATCTAAAGGAGTCTAATGTACTGAGGAGATCAGAGGGAGCCCTTGACATGAGTACAATGGAGAATGCATAGTTTACAGCAACCTTTTAAAATCCACCGTTACAATTATAGAGCACGGCTTAACAGCTCTCGGATTTGCAGTCTTGAATACAACTCTCTTTTGAATTACAGAAATGTCTCACAGCTCTCAATTGCAAGTCAAAGTGAAGCTATTACAGGGATTACAGACAAGCTGTCTGGCTGGGAAATGGGGGATTAGAAATGAAACTCAAAATCTGGATACCCAAATTGGGCAAATAGTTCATCTATTTATAATTTTCCCCAAGTCCATCTCAGATGTGCATCAACCAATCAGAATTGGTTAAATCCATATCAGCCAATAGGAGTCGAGCACCAGGATCCAGATCTGTTCTGGCCAATCAGAACTGCTTGATCTGGTTCAGCCAATCAGGAAACAGAGGCATCAATTCTGTTAGGAAATTCAAAAATCTGTTGGAACTTCTAGAAGTTCCCGCCAAGTAATTTCATCTTTGGGTCTTCACATGGGGAGGAATATGCCTTTGGTTCGTGCTCAGAATCTTCCGGAATGTCCTTGGGTTTTAAAAGGCATTGGGACGCGTGCAATAGATTACTGAATTGCCCTTGTTAAAGCTGCGAATCTCCAGAATACCTTTTCGCAGAGCTTAAGGGCCTTTTCGTAGAGTGCTGTGACTTCTGAAGCTCTTTTCACAATGTTCAATCTCTTTTCGAATTGTGTTTTCTCCTTTTCGCAAAGTTCAATCTTCTCTTCGAAGTGTGTTTTCTCCTTTTCGCAAAGTTCAATCTTCTCTTCGAGGAGTTCAGATGCTCTTCGAAAGCTATGCCTGGAGTTTTAGTCCTTTTCGCATAGTTCAAGGTTCTTTACGAAAAGTGCAGGTTCTTTGCGAAAAGAACTCTATAGTGCATTTCTCTGTTCGAATTGTTCCCTGCTTCGCTTACAGGTCTTTGCCTCTTTACTTTAGACCTTTCAACAGCTGATGAGGTTGTTTCTTCACTTCCTTTCTTTGGACTGACATGGATTGTCATCTTTTTGGCACTTTTAAGCTACTTTCAAGGTTAAGCCTGTCTTTATTGTTAGCTGCAACATAGGCACTTAAAACACTTATTTAGTTCTCTCAAGGGTCTATCAAGGCCCAGATTAAGGGGTGAAAAATGGTATTTTCCAGTTCCCAACACACCCCCAAACCTAAGCTTTGCTAGTCCCTGAGCAAAGACAAAATTTAAAAGTAGAATGAAAAGCCATTTTTGTAGGGAGTACAGTTGCATTTAGCATATGCAACAAGCCTTTTAAACCCCTAGGTGATCCCTAGTGGAGGAGTGAAGTCTCCTGAGGGTTTTCAGTGAAGGTACCCACAAACTTCTCCAATAAATCAGTTAAGATCAATGCTCATTAAAGCAAACTTTCATCCAATCAGATTATTCACACTGCATGACAAAGTTGTAAGAAGATTTTCAAGAAAACATCGGTTCAAAACTAAAATTCTTGTAATTCTTTACCATTCACTATTGGTGTCAAAAAGTTTTACAAGAAAAATTAATGAAAAGCTTGCCTTCTATTTGAAAATTCAGTTTTGATGTTACCCCAAATAATTTGATTTCAAACTCAACTCTCACTGTTTTTCACTCACCATGCAAATATAAGAGCAAAGATTCTGACCCTCAAATAGGAATGGCGAAGGAGCATAGGCATTGCTTTTCGATTCTGAATTTACTACTTTTTTTCACCATAGATTACACAAATCCTTATCTCCATGTGACAGCTCAATCCATCATTGATCAGTAAGGACTTTAACTTGGGTTGTAATGTGGCTTATGGGTGAAATTTATCAAGAATAAAGGGGTGGAATGGAGTTCAAAATTGAGAAGTCAGTCAAGGTAAGGAGGTGATAGGCACACCTTCTTCAATTCAAAGACAATTTTATCTTCTTCTTTGAATTTTCAGAGCCAAAGTGGCCATCTTTTTCTCTTTCTTTTTCAAACTTCCAATGAAATGCCTTCTCTTTTTTTTTTTTTTTTTTTTTTTAAATCAACATTGACTGGAATGCCACATTTCTTCTGCTGATACATCATTGCCTTCAATTATTTTTCTTTTTCTTTTACCAAACTGTTACCCAACTCACCTTTCTTCAGCTTTCTTTCCTTTACCTTCTGAATTCTCAGAGTGAGGGTTAGGCTAAATGAGGTTGATGAGGTTTCAAAGAAATCTTGGATTTATAAAGCTCAATTGGTGTGTATCAAGGGCAGTTTCAAAGGTTGGGCTTTTGAAGTTCAAATCCAAAAGGAGGCCTTACATCATGTCTTTAATATCATGATTGTCAAGATATTTTAACTTGGATATGTGTAACTTCTAGTGATAACAAGGTGTTCAAACAGTCCTAGAGAGAAAAATTTCTAATTTATACCTCCAAAGAATACATTTGTGTGCAAATCTCATCGGGTGTGGTTTTCTATCAAATTCTGAGATATATCATCACCGCTTTCTCTTTTAGGTTTACTAAAACATCAATTTTCTTTTGGAAATTTTCCATTCCCTTCATGAAAGTATTAGAATTACACTAGAAATTAATTTTAAAAGTTTTAACTTCCTCATTTTTCCAAAAAAAAGTGTGAGATTACTTCATTTTCAAAATTTCACGATCATAAGTCGCACCAAGCATTAACTTATTTTATTGGCATACCGCCATACCCCAAACCTAAGATGAACATTGTCTTCAATGTTCTAGACAATCGAGAAACGAGGGCACCAGGATAAAAGAAGAAAGGAAAACTAAAAAATTTCTGACTATGTGCGTGAAAAATAAAGAAAATAACACGAATATATGAGCGAGGAAAGGAAAAAATGTTATATAAATATAGGAAATTACTTGATAAAACAGAAAAATAACAAAACTAAGCTATAATGCTACAAAATAAAATCTAAAACTGAATATATGATCAGAAAATAAAAAGAACGCAAAGCAAATGGAAGGAAACTAATGATAATAAGAGAAACAAGAAAAGCAAGGTAAGGGACTGAATACAAAGTTAAAAAAGAAAAAGAAAAGTGTTGATACAAAAAAAATAGAATTTGTGAATGCAAAATAGGAAAACAAAGTTATAAACTAACTATACTCACAGAAAAATGACGAAAATCAGTAAAACGAGGACACATTAACCTAAGAAAGAAAAAATCAAGTGATCTAAAAAGCTAATTTGAAACTAAAATTCCTAAAACAGAAAATCTAATGCCAAATGATACATCCTAAGCCCAAAGAAACAAACCCAAAAGCCTGAGATACTTATGAATCTAAGTGATTATAAAAATGATTAGCAGGAATACAGTGAAAAGCAAGATTCATAAGACTGACCCCTTTGTTGATGATGTGTATGAATAAAAAAGAATAATGAAGCATGGGAGCACATATTAAAAACAGGGTTCACACACAGCTGAGACCCATTTATGATGAAGAAATCTCGAAGGAAAATAAAATCAGTGGGTCCATTGAATATTCAAAACAGCCTATGATTCACTACTCATTATCCTACATGATTCCTAAAAAAGAAAAAATGATCTCAGCAGGTCCAGATGGGAAAAGTGGATGCAAATGGAGAAAAACAGCCCATCCGGAAGATATCTATATATATATATATATATATTTGTTTTATAATTTTCTATATATTTTTTTTTTTTACTTGTTTTGGATCAGCCCGGGCTCAACAGGAGCCCTTATTTACTACTGCTGAAAATAATGAGAAACAACTCAGAGATTTTCTATTTGTGTTTTCATTTTCTTTTATTTTGTATTTGGTTTTTTTTTTTTAAATCAGGATGCCTAAAAGATAGCAGAAATTAAAATCAAAACAAAAATTAAACACAATGAGCTCGGTTCTCAAGAATTTAAAAGAGAAATGAATGCAAAGGAGAAGGATGCAAACTCAAGCGGATCTGCTCGACTTTTAGTCCAGATGCTCCTTGTTGACTCGCCCAGATCTGCAAAAATCCAAAAAGCAAGCTACCTTATTCAAGTATTGACAAAAATAAAAGAAAAACTCAGGGCTCTGCCCAAATTTGACAAAAGACAAAAAAGTGGCAGAACATTTATTCAAATAACTAGAAGGCAAAAGAATAAAACTCGTAAAAATAAAAAAATTCTAAAGAAAAAGGTTTTCTATACAAAATCAGAGACATTTAATCAAGCACTTGGAATGCAAAGCGCAGTTTTAAAGCAAAAATTAAAATGAAAATCAAATCTACAAACTTGAAAAACTTAGGTCTACCAATTTTAAAATCTATTCCCCGGCAACGGCGCCAAAAACTTGTTGTTGTTCTAAGTGTGCATGATTTATTTGTGTTTTGAAAACATACTTGCAAATGATGCATTGTACTGAAAAAAAGAATAAGAAAATATCAGAACAGAGAGAACATAATTAGCCTGCAAGATCAGGGCCAATTGTAGCAAGTTTTAAATGTAAGTGAGTAAAAGATCGTCCACAGGGAATTGATTTAAAATTTAAGATAAACCTCCAGATCTGAGCTACCAGATCTGACCTCTGATCCTATCTATAAAGCACATAAGATGGGAGGTTGAATTTGTCACATTAACTAAATGATAAAAGTAAAGATTAAACTAAGTGATCCAGATCCGAGTTGGGGAAACGTTTGAGGTAAACTTATACAAAAAATGGAGAAGTAATATCTAACTTTGATTTGGTCTTTGAAATCTAATGAGAATAACTGTAGCTCAACAGAGGTGATCCAATCTTCATCTGGCTACAAGCACAGATGTAAGAGAGATAAATCTAATTCAAGGATTAGGCTTACACTTATGGCTATGGTCTGTCCACTTTAATGGCCACAAGCCATCCAATAGTCTTTAATCCAAATCCTCAATTCAAAACAAGAACATCACTACAAATGCTGTAAGAGACTAGGTTACCAACACTAATTCTTACAGGATTAATGAATCAAGGGAAATTGCATGCAAAATAATGAATCTAAAGGAGTCTAATGTACTGAGGAGATCAGAGGGAGCCCTTGACATGAGTCCAATGGAGAATGCATAGTTCTGACAACCTTTTAAAATCCACCGAATTACAATTCTGACCGGCTTAATGACTCTCGGATTTGCAGTCTTGAATACAACTCTCTTTTGAATTACAGAAATGTCTCACAGCTCTCAATTGCAAGTCAAAGTGAAGCTATTACAGGGATTACAGACAAGCTGTTTGGCTGGGAAATGGGGGATTAGAAATGAAACTCAAAATCTGGATACCCAAATTGGGCAAATAGTTCATCTATTTATAATTTTCCCCAAGTCCATCTTAGATGTGCATCAACCAATCAGAATTGGTTAAATCCATATCAGCCAATAGGAGTCGAGCACCAGGATCCAAATCTGTTCTGGCCAATCAGAACTGCTTAATCTGGTTCAGCCAATCAGGAAACAGAGGCATCAATTCTATTAGGAAATTCAAAAATCTGTTGGAACTTCTAGAAGTTCCCGCCAAGTAATTTCATCTTTGGGTGTTTACATGGGGAGGAATATGCCTTTGGTTCGTGCTCAGAATCTTTCGGAATGTCCTTGGGTTTTAAAACGCTTTGGGACTCATGCAACAATTTACTGAATTGCCCTTGTTAAAGCTGCGAATCTCCAGAATACCTTTTCGCAGAGCTTAAGGGCCTTTTCGCAGAGTGCTGTGACTTCTGAAGCTCTTTTCGCAATGTTCAATCTCTTTTCGAATTGTGTTTTCTCCTTTTCGCAAAGTTCAATCTTCTCTTCGAAGTGTGTTTTCTCCTTTTCGCAAAGTTCAATCTTCTCTTCGAGGAGTTCAGATGCTCTTCGAAAGCTATGCCTGGAGTTTTAGTCCTTTTCGCATAGTTCAAGGTTCTTTACGAAAAGTGCAGGTTCTTTGCGAAAAGAACTCTATAGTGCATTTCTCTGTTCGAATTGTTCCCTGCTTCGCTTACAGGTCTTTGCCTCTTTACTTTAGACCTTTCAACAGCTGATGAGGTTGTTTCTTTACTTCCTTTCTTTGGACTGACATGGATTGTCATCTTTTTGGCACTTTTAAGCTACTTTCAAGGTTAAGCCTGTCTTTATTGTTAGCTGCAACATAGGCACTTAAAACACTTATTTAGTTCTCTCAAGGGGCTATCAAGGCCCAGATTAAGGGGTGAAAAATGGTATTTTCCAGTTCCCAACACCCTCCACCTCCCTAAGTAAGCACTGAATGTTTCATCATGTCTTTGCTTTAATCGGGCCAAGTCCGACTTCCTTGGTTCTATGTCCATGTTATAGACATACTGTTCTTGAAATAGGCGTGTCAGATCTTTCTAATTTTTTATCATGGATGGTTCCAGGGATGTGAACCATCTCAATGTCGGGCCCGTTAAACTCTTCTGGAACACTTTGATGAGGAGTCGTTCATCTCCGCCATACTGGCACATATCTCCGCAGTAAGATTTCAAGTGGGCAATGGGGTTGCCAGTGCCATTATGCTTATCAAAGGATGGCATCTTGAATTTTGGTGGCAGGGAGACGTCAGAGAACAGACATAAGTCTAAAAAGTCCATCGAGTGTAGTTCCATTCCTCCCATCTTCATCAGCTGCTTCTGTATTCTGTCTATCTGTTCTTTCAGCTGCTCTGGTTCCTTCGAGGCTGTGGCGGGGACCGCTTCCCCTTGATTTGGTTCGACCCTAGGTGTGATGATGGTGGGCCCTGGAGGGTTAAAACTGGCAGTTCCTCCACTGTTGCGGATCTCATCCTCCTCGTACTGCTGGTCGTGGTATTGGTGAGGGGCGAGCTCTGCTATTTGGACTTGGGGGGTGATGGGTTGGATGACTTGGTGGGGCCACATGGTTTGTAGGGGATGAGAAGGGATAAATGGGTGAGCATTTTGTGGGTAAGTGATGTGCTGAGTTGGTGGCACATTCTGGGGGTGATGGGGGTGTGATTGAGATGGCGGGATGTTATGGTTTTGAGGAATGGAATGGATTGGATTTCCCATTGGAGGTGGGATGGAGGCGTAAGGGGTATAGGTGAATGAAGGGTATTGGTGGGGGGGTATGGGGTTAGTGAATGGGCCTTGATGAGCGTGGGCGAATGGGCCTTGGGTTTGATGGTTTTGAAAGGCCCGAATCGACGGGCCCTGAGCCGGGGTGTGGGGATTAATATGACTTTGGGCCAATGGGCCTTGTTGAGTTTGGGCTACTGGGGCATGAGGGGGCTGGGTTTGGGTCCATGGGCCCTGGGTTTGAGTTTGGTAGGTTTGGGTCCATGGGCCCTGGGGGACTTGGACTTGGGTCTAGGTCTGGTGGGCTTGGGCTTGGGCCCAAGGGTTTTGAGGGTCTTAGGTCTGGGCCTGGGTTTGGTGGGTTTGGGCTCGAGCCCATGGGTTTGGAGGTGTTTGGGCTAGGGCCTGGGCTTGGTGGGTTTGGGCTTGAGCCCATGGGTTTGGAGGTGTTTGGGCTGGGGCCTGGGCCTGATAAGCTTGGGCTTGGGCCCATAGGATTTGAGGGTTTTAGGTCTGGGCCCATGCCTCTAGAGGTGTTTGGGCTGGGGCCCATGGATTTGTGTGGGTTTGGGTCTGGAATTGAGGCGGGGGATTCTGGGAGGTATGGACGATGGGTGGTTGGGCATGGTTGGGAGGGAATGGGGTGTGGAGGTTTTGGAAATTTGGATGCGGGATTTGAGAGGTAGGGTTGTGAGAAGCAGCCCACAGGGCATACATTGTTCTCATGTCCTCCATCGAGGGCATGGATTCAGGTGTGGGATTGGGGGGTGATGGATTACTTGAGGATGGAGGTGGTTGGGAGAAATTGGGCATGACCTGGGTAAACGGGGGGGTATGTTGGGATGTGGATGGTATATGAGATGGGGTGGAGGAGAGGTAGCATGTTGGGGGCAGGGGTGATGAGAGGGATGGAACATGGGAAGTAGGTGGGGGATGGGACTCCCTGGGGGGTCTTTGGAAGTATGGGGATGCGGTAACGGTGTTTGGATGGGAGATGGGGATGTAAGGATCGACTGGGAAATGAGGGGTTTCAGTAGGGGATGAAAAGGGGGTATTTTGGGGGAATGTAAGGGGAGGGGATGAGGTGGAGGTGAATACGGGCGCCCCAAATGGGCCCGTGATATCGAACCTGGCTTGGGTGAAGGTGTCGGAGACCGGGTCTTCTCCTATACGGGAATGGGAAGGGGATGACGGTGGGGATGTATCGGCTCTTGACATGATCCGCCGACGAGTGTTGTAATGATGTCGCTGATAAGGGCCGAATACCTTCCTGGTTCTTCTCCTACGGGCCGGGTTTGAGGTCGCCGTAGTGCCGGTCACACCAAGGTATATTTTTGATTGTTTTTCTTTGTGTGTTTTTTTGGGTTTTGGAAAATGATGATTTTTTTTTTATTTTTTTTTTTCAAAAGTGAATTTTGTGATTTTTGATTTTTGATTTTGATTGATTTTTTCCTCTTTTTTTGAAGGTGGATTTTTTTTTTTTGAAGATGAGGATTTTCTTTCTTTTTTTTTGCAATTAACTCCCCTCTGCTTAGATGACTGATGACCTGGTACCCAGGGTCAACTCCCGTTTCGGGCGATATATGTACCTTTAGTAGGTCCCACGGCAGGATCCGACACACTTCGGAAGAAGCGAAAGGGAACCCTTTCGTTCTATTGAAGGCGAGGGAATCCACGCAAATGACCCGATCCCCCGGAGCAAATCAATAAGAAGTCACCTTCTTTTGGCTGGGCGGGGGCATATTGGGTGTTAGAAAATATGGGAGGCTACCGCAGATACTAATACCGCTAATCAGGGAATTGGGGTGGTGGATTGGGCCTCAGGTCGGGTTGTTGCAGCCAAGTATATACTGGGTGTATATATTATGCACGCCCGACCAAAAAAGTACAGATTTGGCTGGGCATATATATTATATACCGCTTAAATCGATTTTGGCGTATATATTATATACGCCTGTGTAAATCTGGGGCTATTTTGCTAGGCGTATATATTATATACGTCGGGCAAAAGGTTCTGTATGACAGTGGACAGCAAGCCCGAATGTGGGTCTTTGAACTGGTTTCTTGGGAGAAATGCTCCGGATCCTTGTGTTGTTATCGGGTCCCTCCTTTCCGTTTCCTAGGGATACACGGCTGAATTTTGGGTTTTCTACGCTCTCACCAATGCGGGTTTTACGGCTTGATCGGAATTGGCAACCCAACCGATATACCTCCGGCGCAAGCGCCTTCTTAGGTACTGGAAGGGGTGGTTCTTTTCAGGATCATCACCACTAGGGCTGCCGCCTTACTGGGAACCGGGTAAATTGTATCTGTGCCTAAACCCCCCGAAAACTATCCAAAAATGCAAAAATAATTTCAATTATGTCCCCATACTGTTGGTTCACTTTTAATTACAAATTTTTATAGGGGAGTGAAATTAAGTCTAAAATCGGGTTGGGGATGACAAACCCGTGCCGCCTCAACGGGCCGGCGTTCAAAGGTGAAATATGATAACCGAAATAAAGTGCGCAAGTAGGCCCGACAAATGGCTAAGGCTTGTAAATGACCGAAATTTAAATGACGTGAAAATAAATGCGAGCGGGCCCGCCAAACGGCTAAGGCGGCTTAAATGACTAGAATCGTAAAAATTGAAATTTAAGGTGCAAGTAGGCCTGCCAAACGGCTAAGGCACTTAAAGGACTGAATCATAGGGGTGAGTACGTTAGTAAAAACAATAAAAAATAATGAAAAATAGCAGCAAATTAGAACAAAAAATAGCCATGATTAGTAAAATAACAAAATAAAAGGAAAGGCCAACAAGAGGAGAAGCGCTAGGGTGAAATCCCTAGTAGAGTCGCCATCTGTGCAATCGTGGATCCTCTCTAACCCGTCGCGGCGGTGCGCTCGCCTTGGATAAAATGTAGAGTCGCCACCCGGAGCTTTTGGTAACCCAGGAAACCTTCAAATCGATATTTTGAGCACCGAAGTGCTAAATATGACTGATTTATCGGTCTTTGCCAAAGGCTCTAGGGTAGGGGCTTCGGTTATCGATCGGGAAGGGTCTAGGCACCCGATCAACCCGCACGTAGCGGTCTCTATCTATGGCCAAAAATGAAAATAAAAAGGGTGGAGTTTTCCCTTGCCCAAAGGCAATACGGTCCTATCAAGCTTTGAGCCAAACCGAAATTTCGGCGGCGTAACGGCTTGAATCCTTGGACGAAGGAGACACCAAGAAGGTAGAGGAAGAGAGGGGCGAGCCGGAGCTCACGGGCCCTTGTTGCACCGTGGAAGATCTTCACTTTGGCGTGCTTCCGATGGCTTAAATGGTGTGAAAATGGGTTCTAATGCTAGGATTCAATAAAGTAGGGGGTGTAGAGTGAAGCTAGAGGCTAGGTTTTAGCTAAAGGGAGTGATCTAATGGTGGAAATGGATTGGAAAAGATGAACTAAGCTTGCTGGAATTCTGGAAAATGAGTGCACTTTCTCTCACTAGGGTTCTCTCTTGGGCTCCAAATCCTTAACCTCCAATTTCTTCCACCCTTAAGGAAGAGGGAGGCCTCTCTATTTATAGAGAAGGGATGGGTTAGGGGCTTACTTAAGAGCTAATTGGTTTAGCAATTAGGTAATCCCCCATCTAAGGTTTTTTGGGTTTTCAAGGTCCTAGGGTTTTGGGAAACTGGTTTCAATGGCGGATGATGGGGTGAGACCATGGGTGACTTAAGGGTTGCCAATAAGCTCAAAGGGGGTGCAACCAATCTCAAGACACCCACCTCAGCCAAGGGGATGGTCAAAGGGTCAAACTAGATGGAGGAAATTTGAGCTACTGATGACAGTTACTATAGCTAAGCTGGGCGTATATATTATATACGCCCAGTTTAGGAACCGTAATTTTCACCAAAATCAGGGGAGTTTTGAGAAGCTGAAACCCGTGGTGGGTCCCACCTATGCTGGGCGTATGTATTATATACGCCCGGCCAAATTTGGCCCAAAAATGCCAGGCGTATATAATATATACGCCTGACCAATCTGGGGCCAAATTGGCTGGGCGTATGTAATACATACGCCTGAGCAAAAGTTGTCATTTTATGTGAAACTTCAAACAGCCATAACTTTTGAACCGTAGCTCCAAATTGGGTGATCTTTGGCTTGTTGAAAAGCTGGAGAAGTCCTCTTTCCAATTGTATATGGTTCATCCATGGTAGTAGTCTGTGTGAAATTCTATAGCTCTCCTCCCATCAATCGCCAGAAGGGTTTAAGTTAGGTCTGGGAAGGGATTCTAGGGTGTAGGGGTGACTTCTAAGGATTGGGGGAATGGCTCTAAAGGTCTTAGGGTGATTCCTACTGGTCTAGGTAGGTTCCTAAGGGTTCAGGGGGGGTGCCATCGGAAGCACCGGGGTACATCTCTCCCGAAGTACAGATTGATCGGGCCTTGGGCCGAATTTGGGTGTCTACACCTATGAAGCATAGATTCAGCGTCTGAAATGGGATACCGAACAGCTGCTCAGGGACATAGGGAAGGGCTAGAAATAAATGTTGTGTCTATACAAATCCCAAGAGAGTTTGGCTGCAAAAGAGAAGCTCAATGCTGAACACAAAAATATGGCTACTGCAACAGAAAAGTTGAGAGCAAATACATTAGAGAAAAGGTTGACTGCCTCTAAGGAGATCAGGGCACTTCTTATTGCCCGAGCTGAATTGGCTGAACAAAAGGCTGAAATCCTTGAGAGGAAACTAGTTGTAGCAATAGGTAGAGCACCCCCACCACTTGTAGAGCAAAAGAAAGTCAAAGGAAAAGGTGTTAAAATTAAGAATGAACCAGCTGACCCTTAAATGGTTAGCATAGTGCACATGTTTTGAGTTAGGAGTAGTGTGTTATAAATACATTTTCTAATATAATGAACTTTGTTTTTGTTACTTCTGTGTACCTATTACTTTGTTTCATCTTTATTTGTCTGTTTGTCTATTTGTTAATGTGTTGTGTGTTCATTTCTGTGTACCTATTACTTTGTAGTGCATATATATCTATGTTTGTTCACTGCTGCCCAACCATTGTCCTTTGAATCAGTTAGGACACTGCTCCTCATAGGTTTGGGGGTGTGGCAGGTTCTACCAATGAATTAGTTAACCTAAGTGCAGCAAATTCAAGTAAGACTGAAACAGAACCATGTTCACCTAAGAATCATTAAAAAAATAATAATTTTAAAATTTTACAGACCTTTAGGCATTACAAGCTTTTAAATTTTAACTTTTCCATGATGTGAGCACCAAGTAAACTCACTTGTATCAGTACCGAGTTAATCATTAAAGAGAGAAAAAGGTAATGCCCTCACTAGAAGTTAGGCACCTCCAAGTTGAAACAACTGATAGCACTCATGAAACCTAGGAAAGGAACAAGGCCTTCTCCTGGACAGTTTTAGCTTAAACAAATCAAATCCTAATCAACTGCCCTTGTGCACATACCTGCTGAGCCTTAATTTCTAATTTTCTTCAAAATACACTTGAGTACTTGCACCTGAACCTATGGACCTAACTCAAACCTACCCTCACTTTGAGAATTCAGAAGGTAAAGGAAAAGGAGTTGAAGATGGACAAGATAGGGTCAACATTGGGTGAATGGAGAAGAGATACCTAAAGTTGAGTAGTGTAGCAGCTGAATAAAGAGGTGGCAAGTCACAAACACAAAAATAAAAATAAAAATAGAAAGAAAAATGCAAGAAAAGAAAGAAAAATAATAATAAAGAGGGGTGAGAGAGGAGTCAAGAGGAAAAGTTCATTGGAAAAATCAAAATGAAGAGGAGAAGCTAGCCACTTCAAGTATGAAAATTTTGAAAGAAAATGAGAAGGGACTGAACTACAAATGGGTGAAGTCGTGAATCACCTCCTTCACTTACTGATTTCTCAATTTCTAATCCCTTTTCAACCTTCCATTCTTTATAACCCACTTCATAAGCCACATCACAACCCAGCTAAAGACCTTGTAATCCAAAGTTAAATGTGTTATCATGTAGAGACAAGGAGTTGTCCAATCTATGGTGAGGACCTGCCAATGATGTCATGACTTAGGTGCTTTGCCTATACTCATGCTTACAGACCCATTTGGGGGGTGTAACTGCTCTTGAGCTTGAGAGAAAATGAAACCCTCAAGGTCCCTTGTGAGTGTATTCCTTGGTGATCATTGAGTCTTATGTTGAATGTATTGGGCATGGCTTATAACCTAATTTTTGAATTAATGTCCCCTTATTGTGAGCTAATTCGAAATGTTGTCCACTCAGGTAGAGGTTGGATGATTAAATGTCTGTGCTTTTCATGTTCAAATTCCTCATATTTTTATTGAATCAAAGGTGAACTAATGCTCTGTTTCTTGACAGCTGACTTGATAATATTGCACCTTTGTTAACTGTTTCATTGAGAAGTTTGTGGGTATCTTCACTTAAAACCCTCAGGAGACTTCACTCCTCCACTAGGGATCACCTAGGGGTTTAAAAGGCTTGGCACATATGCTAAATGTATCCATGCTCCCTACAAAAGTGGCATTTAAATTCTTAGAGTAGTTGCTTTAATTTTTCCTTTGCTCAGGGACTACCAAAGATTAGGTTTGGCAGTGTGTTATTCATTGAAAAGTACCACTTTTCACCTCTTAACCTAGCCTTTGCTGGACCTTGAAGCAGACTAATAACCATTTGTTATGTGTGTTTTATAGTTAACAATAAAATGTGCAGCTTAATACAAACTCCTTGCTTTTTAGCCCAAAAGAGAGAGAGAATGCACTAAAAGATGACAACTGAGACAAATCCTGATGGAACACCTTGGTAATGCTCACCATGGTGACTCATTGTTGCTGATCATCATTATCCAAAGTCTAGCAGATGAATGAAGTTAGCTGAGAAAGGAGGAGAATGTGACAGCAGCAAGTGCAATGCACCAGAGTAGCAAAAGATAGACCTCACAGAGTTGAGGTGCATCCTCTGAATCTAAAGATGAAGTGGAAGAGGCCCTCACGCAAATACACCACACAGTCAGGAGGATAGCTGAAATGACCTCGCGAAGATCTCGCAAGTTAAAACTCTCAGAATTTGCCCTCCCAAAGCTCTCGCAGAGATCAAGCCTCAAAGCAACTGCGTGAAGAACCCAGTGAGTCCATATGTACACTGAATAGAATGTCACCTCGTGTAGCCCTAGATGAGAGAGACGCCCATAATTCTCTTTGCGCAAATCTCGTGCAGTCTGAAGCCTTACCATTAACTATGTGAGCGCAGGATCATAGTTGCACGAGTACTTAGTGAGAGAAAGAGCTTCTGAAGCTCTACTGTGCGAGAAGTCTAGGCACTCCAGATAATCTTTGTGATAGCATTGCAGTGCAAAGGAACTGTGCAATGAACTGAAGATTCACTGCACGAGCAAGCACTTCCCACCAGCCAAAGGCAACTCCGTGAAGGCAAACCAGCTGTGCGAATGAGCTAAAAGTATATACCAGCCCCGCGAAGCACGGGCTCTCCACTTCTCAATTTTAACTGAAGGACTTTTTGGGAATTTCCCAAGGCTAGGGCACACTTCCCGAGGTATGGATTTCGAGGTTCATATCTCTAGGAATTCAAGGGTTGTAATATTGCCACATCTGCTAGAAAAATTAGAGTTAGTCTCTTTAGAGTGAAGACCATTTTGACAGAGTACATAAGTTATAGTTAGAGTTTATTATTTTCATCTTTCCTTCATCCTCTGTCGGCTGAGAGCTCCAGCAGGCTAGGCTTAGGGTTTGATCACCTCTTTTTCCTATTTTGTTCTCTTTTTTCTCAGCACTTGTTGGCTAATCCCCCTGTAAGCAGCTAGATTTTGTTTTGTTTCAGTCTTGTAATAGATTTTGTATATATTAGGATAGTGGATGAGCAGTTGTGTATAGGCTGCAACCAAGAGATTGTTCATTATAAGTTTTGCTGTTATCAATGAACTGCTATTTTAATGCTTAATTAAGTTTATATATCTTATGGTTTCTTTAGATGTCTATAGGATCCATGTATTTGGGACTAGCCCATTCTGTTTCTAGTAGATCTATTGTTTACCATCTGATTTCCCTTGGTTTGATAGACACATGGAAAGCAATGATAGATCTGTAGTGAGAACTGGGAAGCTCGGAGACCTGCAGACCATGGTAGTTGTAGCAGTTTACATATTCTTTCTCAGACCTTTGAGGTATGGACAGACCAATGGGATACCCTGTGACCATTGTAGAGGACAGAGTATAACCCTAACGTTGTGTCCAGTCACATGTTTGAGGAGGATTCTTTTTCCCTACACATTAGCTTCTAGAGCCTTGTGAGGAGGTTTGTACATCTATCTTACCTAATCGATATCAGATGTTAGATCTGGTTTCTTTGTAGTAATTACAGTTTGAGACAGAGTCATTGCAGGCCTTTTGTAGCAATGATCAGCTGAATCGAAAGCCTTATTCAACCTGTTGCACGGTCCTTTTTGTGGGCATCAAGTACCACTGGGCTTGGCAGAGCACTTAGGATCTTATGGGTTGGAATACCTATGGATGTCAGTCAGATCTGTGTGCAAGTCTGGGGAGCTTGTAACACTGGCATTACATAGTGCTGTAATAGTATTCATGGCTAGAACTAGTCCAGTGGCTGGGGAAATGATCGGTCCACTCTTCTGGATTAGACTAGCGAATTTCTGATTTAACTAATGGGATTTGGCAAACTCTATCGGATACCCTATGACCATTATAGTGGATAGAGTATAGCCCTAAGAGTGCCCCAAATGACATGGCTTGAACTGGGAGCTTACCCCTTGTTGAGGCTATTAATAGCGTCTCAGCAAGGATCACTGTAGAGACAGACTAAATCTGAGTGACATTATTGCATCAATAACTCTAGCTCAACCTGCTTACTTATCACCCATTTTTGTATTTTATTTTGACAAACTCTACCACCAACTTCCTTTTAACCATTTCTTTAGGATAGGGCCATACTTTTTTTCCCTTCTTTAGTGTTAATTTAGTGTAGTCGTGACACCCAACTCCCTTTAGGATTGTCAGATCTGTAGCCAGATCTGGATGCCTACTATTATTGCCCAATTTGGGTTCTTGATCATTTTCTCTGTGGGACAAACTCTTACTCATCAAAACTTACTATAATAGACCCTGTATCTTACAGGACTGTGTGTATTTCAGACTTGTTGTGCTGACCCATCTCCAATTCATCACTCTTGATTTATTCTCTCTACTATTCTTAATAAAAAAATAGAAGCAAGAGTCTTGAAATAAGACCAACAAATTTTTGGCGTCGTTGTCGAGGATCTTGATCTTTTAAGTAGACCTGAGCTGTACTATAACTTAGACTAACAAATTCTTTGTAGTTGGGTTTAATCTAGAATTAAAGTACTACTGATTCTTTGGGAAATTTTGCAAAAATGGACAGCAAAAGAAGGGAAAAGCTAGAGCTGCAAGTAGAGTGTAGCTAGCTCTGTTTGCACTTTCTTTCCCCTAAATCTCATGCCATTTATGTTGAATCCCCTGTTATTTTGTTTACTGTAAATCTATGTAGTTATTACTTTTTTTTATTTGAAATTGTTTCTGTGTGCTCGTAAGCATTTTCATTACTGTTGGTGAGTGTATGCTCGTTAGAAAGTCCTTAAACCCTGACTTGGAACCCCTAAATCTGGAGGTGGAAAGGATCCTTAGACCTAGACACACCACGCAAAGCCTTGCTATTGAGACTGAACCAGCTACCATGGATGAGAGGTAGAGGACATTGAAGGAATACAATGCACCTTGGGAGTACACCTCTCCCTTCTGCATTCAGTTTCTCGCTGTTGAGGGAAACTATGAAATTAAATCCTCCACCATCAATATGTTGCCTTTATTTCATGGACTGAGTAAAGAAGATCCCTCCAAACATATTGACCAGTTTTTAGCACTTTGCACTACCTTCAACATTGCTGGCTTGGGGCCTAAGGCCACTAAATTGAGGTTTTTTCCTTTTTCATCAAAGGATAAAGCCAGCACATAGCTATCAAAGCTCCCAGTCAACAGCATACATTCATGGAGTGACCTTCAAACCAAATTCCTGGCAAAGTTTTTCCCTATAAGCAAAACAAGCCAGATGAGGACAAATATTCTTTCATTCACTCAGTCCTCAACTGAGATTTTTTCTAAAGCTTGGGAAAGATTTCAGGAGATGTTAAAATAATGCCCCCACCACCAAATCCCAATGTGGCAGCTTGTTCAAGTATTTTATCAAGGAATTAATGCCAAGCGCAGGGATATGGTGGATGCTTCCTATGGTGGTAGCTACCTCCATCAGACAGCTGAGGAAGCGTGGGAGCTGTTTGACATAACAGGGAAAAATTTCATGCAGCAGGAGTCTCTGTCACACAATGACAGTCAGATTCCAGCTAAAATGGTGAAAGAGGCCACCCCTAGAGGTGGAATATATGAAGTAAAGGTGCAAGGTGATCTGGAGAGAAAGGTGGACAACCTGAGCTTGGAGTTTGACAAATTGATGAATGTGATGCAGCCTCGGATGGTTGCACAGGTGGAGGAGGCATGTTTGATATGCCAATCACCCACACATTCTATTCATGATTGTCCATCTGCCAACCAATTTTTGGATTTTGTTATGGAGCATGCCAATGCTGCTCAAACTTTTGGGCAGTAGCCTGCTGGGTATTCTTAGAGGAACCACCCAAATATGAGGTAGAGATAAGACTCATATCCTCAACCCTAGCAGCAGCAGATGGTAGCTCCCTAAAGACCCCAGCACCAAGTTAATCAAGGTTACCCACTGAGACAAAATTTCCTGTTACCTGCCCCACAGTCTAACCAATTGGTCCTGCCCCCACAACAGCCCAGGTCCTCTTCATTTGAAGAGCAGATGATGGCTTCAATGAAAAATTTGGGGAGCCTGGTGTAGACTGTCAATTCTCATGGATAGAGCATAAAAAAGATTGAGGACCAGGTTGGTCAGATCTGTAATGCTCTGAATAGGAGGGGACAAGGAAAATTGCCTTGTTAGCCCCTGACAAACCCGAAAGGTTAGTTTATGAGTAGTGATGTCTCCTCTACTCAGGAGGAAGCTAGTGCCCTGTGATCCAAATCTTGGTAATAATTGTATCATATGTATGAAATTTCAGTGTTAATTTGTGTTCTTTAGACTTCTGTCAGCCAAGATTTTCGTGCGTTGTTGAATTATTTGTTATGCGTTGTTTGTGTTTAAATTATTGTGAGTGAATACATGTGCCTATATTTCATATGAATTTGAACTATGTTTGTTGAAGAATGGTTGAGGTGCCCTTATCAAACTTTGCATGAAGATTGAGCTGAAAAACTATTTTAGAATTCTGCAATGTTGATGAACTGCTGATTGCAAATGGGCATATATTTTGAATGAGTGAAATGAAGTACCTGTCTGTACCTTGGTACTCATGCACAGTGGTTGGGTGCATAATAACATGGATGCACCAACCAATGTGTTGCACTGGGCTAACAGAGTAAAGGATGTGCAAGAATGCTAGCTCGCTGAGTTGAGGTGCTTAAAAATGGTGCGTGAGCCATCCTTTAGCTTCCTCGCGCGCTAGAACAACAGAGCATTGGCTAAAAATGTGCCTCGCGGAGCTACCTTTAACTCTGCAAGCGCAATCTATTCGTGAAGTGTGTGTTGTGCTGTTTTGCGCGAGCACCACGCATGGTACAGTTCTGAAGCAAAATAAGGTCTCGCGCACCTATGCCACTATTGCCAACTCTGTGAAATTCAGTGGGTGTCAGATACTCTCCTGCGCAATAGAACGTCTCGCGGACTTCAAAACCAACTGCGCGAGAAATCTACCCCGCGAGGACTTGTTGCCAACTTCGCGAACAACAAGATTTGCTCTATAAACTCAGCGAAAACTCTCATTTTCTTCATTTCCACTATCTGCCCTAGTTTCTGGCGCACTCCACCAGAGCTCCAAGTTCTTTCTTTCTTCTCTACCTCTTAAGCCTCTCCACCTAAAGCTTTTTCCTCTTACCATTTTGTTCCCCAGCACCCTCCGGTCTCTTTGAATGAGGTTTGAGGGGATTTGAGCCGTCGTGAACACGTTGAGGTGGAACCCTAGCTCTCAAATGGTACGATCTCCATTCCCTATCTGTGCTATGATTGATTTGAGTTTCAGAGAGTAGTAGGACTAAAATTTGGTTTTTCTAAGTTTACTCATTGCGTGCTGCATTTTCCAAGATTTGTGAACCCTAATTTTTAAAAATTTTAGCACCCATGGCCAAGAGTTCAAAATTCGTTTATACATTGGCAGCTATGCTAGACCCTACTCCTAGTGGCATCCCTATGGCCACTAGGAAATTTGCAAGGATTATAGAGGCCTCCACATTGGAGACCTCTGAGGTGCCCTCACCTGGTGTTGCTCCAAAGAAGAGGGCCAGAGAGCACCCACCTGCTATGAGCCCTGAAAAATCAAAGAAGAAGAAGAAAAAGGGCAAGGCTGTGACCCCTGTGGCCCTTACTCCTTCACTTTGTAAACATCTTCAAGTTTTAATTTGAATTGATGACTCGGGTTGGAATTTCGAGATTAGTGTAACGGTTGTTACTTTTCCATCTTCAATTTTCTGGAATTTGATTGACGACTAGATTTTAGAAGATTGTTGATTAGATTAAATCTGTATTAAAGAATTTTAGTTTTTGATTGATGCCCAAATTCTAGAAGACTGCAATACGGTATAACGATATTATTTATTTTTATAAATATCTGATGGCTGAAGAATGGGATTGATGACCTCAATCTGAAGGAGGATTAAGATTTATTTTATGCACTTTAGATTTAGAAACCGTTCTTTATTCATATTTCTCGAGTAGTTTAGAACCTTAAAAGATAAATATAAACTTTGAAATAGAAATAGAAATAAAGATAAGATAAATACTTTCTCGTGGGAACGATCCTATACTAGCTCTACAATTTCCATGTGCGCTTGCAATAGGTTAAGACTTAATTCGATACACATATAACTAGTCAGATCCAGTTTTTAGTGCCGTTGTCGGGAAGGTGATTTATCTCTTTATTTATATTTTTATTTTAAAAATAAATATTTATCTTTCTCTTTTTCTATTTCTTTATATTTTCAACTTTCTTGATCACTTCTTAAGCTTTTGTAGGTTTATTTGGAGCAACAACTCAGAGTCTCAACTTCCCCTAATCAGCAAAGTCGGAGGCTTAGATTTGTTCTCTCTCCTTACTTTCTAGAATAAAAATCATGTAAAACCAAACCAAAACTAGACATATTGCGTTCTAGCCAACTTACCTTGATTCTAAATCAATTTGAAAATGGCAAGAGTAAATCAAAGTAAGGCTAAAACGATGGGGGAATACTATGCATGGACACCTCTTACACTACCCCCATATATTCAAACCCCTATTGCTGGTTATGAGGCTTTCGAAATCATGCCAAATATGCTTCAAATGCTCCCCACTTTTCGTGGGCTGATTGAGGAAGACCCCCAATGGCATTTAAATAATTTTATAGAAATGTGTAACATTATTTGAATCAAAGAACTGATAGGAGTATCTGTTCGTTTGAGACTATTCTCATATTCTCTTAAAGACGAGGCAAAGCAATGGTTACACTCTTTACCTCAAAATTCAATTGCTGATTGGGAGGGATTGAAATGCGAATTCATTATGAAGTACTTCCCAAGGTGCAAAATGAATAGAATCTAGCATCTTATTTTAACGTTCCATCAATTTTCGGATGAACCTCTTCAAGAGAGTTGGAGTCACCTCAAGGATCTTCTCTATATGTGCCCTCATCATGGGGTCGTGAAATGACAAATAGTGCTCACTTTCTATGAAGGATTAAATGACCAAACTAGGCATATGGCTGATGTTGCCTGTGGTGGTATGTTTTGTAACTTAACAGGAGTGGATGCTTGGGAACTCTTTGAGACCCTTAGCAAGGAAACGGTGCAACACAGTGCACCGGGTGAGATTTATTCAAACACTTCTTGGAATATACCCCCTATGCAAGGAGGATTATATAAATTAAAGTCAATGATGAAAAGTCTTCCGAAGCTGAAGCTTTGGAAATAAAAAATTCAATCTCTAGTGGGTATAAAATCACACCCAACATCTGGACAAGGTGAAGCTTGTGGTCCTAACCATAGCCCAACTCAAACCTCTCCATAGTGTCCCACTGTTCCTTTTTACCCCACGCAGACCCAAGACCATACTGACATTGAGGAAGCCCTAATGCAGATAGCCAAAAGTTGGCTATAGCATGGTCGAATTCAAACGCAGTTACTCAATAATCTCCTAGAATCCATTACATTGTTAGAAGCTCGGGTTGAGCAACTAACTATTTTGGCTAACTCGAGAGGCAGTAGCTATTTGTCCTCATGGCCAATTTACACCCCAGAAGGACATATTATCATGGGAGGTACATCAACTCCCCTTGACCGTTAGTAAGCTCCTCGTGGACCTGTCGAGCTACCGACTCACCCATAGTGAACACTTGTAATATATGTATATAATATTAGCAAAAGAGTATTCTAAGATCTACAGTATTGTGCAACCGTGGGATTCGTGACCATCTCGTCACGGCGATGCGCTCGCTAGCAAAAAAAATAGAGTCACCACCCGGAGCTTTTGGTGTCCAGGGAAACCTAGTTCATTTTTATAAGCACCGAAGTGCCACAAATATGGCTCTGAATCCGGTCCACACCAAAGGCTCTTGGGTAGGGCCTTCAGTTATCGATCGGGAGGGTGTTAGGCACCCAATCAACCCGCTTAACGTGGTCTCTACTTATGGCTAAAACAAAAATAAAGTAAAAGAAAAGAAAATAGCTTCCTCTTACCCAAAGGAGCCTTAAATTCTATTTGTCCACCTCCATTCCTACCGAAAAGTCGGCGGCGTAACGGCACAAATCCGAGGATGAGAAGTGCTAAAAAGAGATAGGAGAAGAAAGGGGAGAGCCGGAGCCCTCGGGCCCTTGTAGCACCGTAGGAGAACCTTGCATGGCTTCCTTTGATGAGCTCTTAAAGGCTTTGTATGGTATGGAATAGGATTCTAACTCCTAAGGCTTAAAGCTAAGAGGTAGAGTGAGGGGTCTAGGGGAGAGCACACACTTAGACTAAGGGTTTTAGATGCAAGATAAAGCTTGAAATGAGGTTGGGAGATTTTGAAATTTATGCAAAAATGGTGCACAAAAGGGAGGAAAAACTTCTCACTTTGAGCTCTTTCTCTCTTAAGCAAAATTTTCAACCTTCATTCCAAGGGGAGGGGGGCTCTATTTAATTGGAAATGGGTGGATTAGGAGGCTACTTAGATGCTAATTGGGTTTAGCAATTAGGTAATCTCTAATCTAAGGTTTCCTAGGATTTTAAAAGCTTGGAAAGGTATGAAGGTGGTTCTAATGGTGAATGATAAGGTGGGGCCTTAAGTCACTTAAGGGGTTCTAAATAGGGTGCAAAGGGGTGCAGCAGAACTAACAAAATACACTCCAAAGACCCAGGTGGTCAACAAGTCAAACCCCACTCATGAATTTCCAGGCAAAGACCCAGGGTCACTGTTCGTATGCCTGGCGCAACTATTAATTGTGCCAGACAAATATACAGTAAAATAGTTCTGTACAGTAGCCTGGAAGTTGGCTTCGCGAGGGGTGGGGTCCACTTTAATATTAGCGCAACTATTAGTTGCACCAGGCTTAAATCCTGGGAAAGTGGCTTGGGGCAACTAATAGTTGCACCAGGCTTAATTGTAACTGGCACAACTATTAGTTATACCAAGCCATTTCTGGGGAGAAATGGCCTGGTGCAACTATTAGTTGCGCCAAATCCCTAGGGGGGGCCAATTAAAATTACACTTTTGCCCTCCGAGTTCAGACCGCCATGTCTTTTAATGTACAACTCCAATTAGGGCGATTCTTAGACCGTTGAAAAGTTGACGACTCCTACTTTTCAATGGTATGAGATCTGATCATAGTAGAAGGCCATAGACAGTCCTGGTGCACCACTCTTCATCCATTACCCGGGAAGGTTAGGTTTAGGGTTCGAAATGGGTTCTAAGGATCGGGATTGGTTTCTAAAGGTTCGGGATAGGTTCCTAAGGGATATAGGGTGATTCCTAAGGGTTTGGGGTGATTCCTAAGGGTTCCATACATGCCATCAAAAGCTCATAAATGTGCCTCTCTCAAAATGTGTTTCGATCAGGCCATAGGCCAAATTTTGTGTCTACAGATGCCCCTCTTTGGTATCCGATCATTAATGATTGAATGCCAAAGAAAGAGACATCTGAAGAGGCCCAAGGCATTACTGACAGGTCTATTGCATTCAGAACAAACTTCAAATATCGGATGAGTAACATGGTGAGAAAATCAAAGCCCTGTATGTCAGGCTAAACATTCGTTTCTTAAAGTAATCGCTCCCCAAGCACTTAGGGACATTATTGGGCACAACCGAGGTGGAACTAGTTGCGAAAGCCCTATATGTTAGGCCAAACATTCACTTCTCAAGATAATTTGAAGGTATTTGATGTTTAAGATTCATTCTGAATGCAACAACTTCGTAAGTAAGAGGGGTGATCGACGCACATTCAAAGATAGGCGCGAAGTAAACATACGCAAGGCTCCTCAGTTTACGTCCAATCCTACGAGGTATTTGATTGCCCCATCTGACTATTCGCGGGTGCCCCTACTGAAAGCAGTGTTCAAGGTCTTTGGGCGAACCCATCAATTCTGAAGTTTATTTAGCATGACTGCCCGAGTAAAGTGAATAGATGTCACAACACTTTTTGGGAGGACATGTTATTTTTGAAGATGTGCCCCATATCAACATGACCTAGAGCATCCAGCTTCAACTACCTTGAACAGATCCAACCAAACATTAGGCATCTCTCAAAAGGGACATCCAATCCTGGTTTCTGCCAATAATGATCATAAACATCATTAGGGGCAACTATGCATAAACATACACCCATTAGGGGCGATAAGCAACAAATGCGATGAAAGCCCCGACCCGGACTTGCCCGAGTATAACTTACGAAAACAAATGACCATCATACAGATACCCAGACGCATGGCGTACTTTATAGGGATACCGCTGCCAATACAGGTTTTAAGCCTGCAGAAAATAAAGGGGAAATGAACCCTTCTGGATGCATGGTTGCATGTAGTTTGATTGATATGTAATCTCATTCTCAATAGGTTGGTCTTAACCAACGATTGACCTTTTCCAACAAAGAATCTGAAGCTTAAGACACTTAAGTTCATATGAATCCAAAACAGAGCGCTCATCGCAAAGATTTAGTAGTGGAGTCGACTAGATCGAAACATTGACTATTTGACCAGGACTGACAACGTTGCTCCTACCTTAAAGTAGGATTCGAAGATCCGAGGCGAACCTTAGACTCAAGACTTTAATATAGTATAGTAGTGTTGCTAATAAAATATCAACATTTTACCGCATTGGAACATGCATATGCGTACCTCTGTGGGAGAACACAAATAGGTTATTATGTGCTTTATTTTTGTAATTTTTTTGTCATTTTATGTGAATTTTTTTGGATTTTTTAAAGTTATTATCTTATGTGAATTTTTAAATTTATTATTTTATAGTTTTTTTTTTTACTTTTTCAAGGTTATTATCTTTTGTTCTTCTTTTTTTTTTTTTAGTTATTTTCTTGGCTTTTCTGTGGAGATTTTTTTTATCATTTTTTGGGCTTTTTATGTTTTTCTATGTAGGATTGAGATGCCTAGTGCTCTTGGTCCACTTTATTCTTAGCACAGCTTCCTGGATAGATCGAATGAGGATCGACACCTCACTTGGGAGCACGAGCATTAGGTGTGAGTATTGAACATGAAGAGAGGGGGAAACCAGGTTATACATCTGACCCACACCAGGCCTAAAAAACCAACCTATGTGGCTGGCGCAACTATTAGTTGCGCCAGCCCAACAGGGGCCTTAAAATTGCATAACGCAACTAATAGTTGCGCCAAGCCAAAAGAGGGCTCAAAATTGCCTGGCACAACTAATAGTTGCACCAAGCCAAAAGGGGACTCAAAATTGCCTGGCGTAACTAATAGTTGCGCCAGGCTTGGCTAGGGAATAATTTAAGTAGCTCAAGTTTGGGCTGTGGGGTATTATTTTTGAAATTTTCTTCCCCCCTTCTCCTTAAAATCGAAAAACTACCTTCTTAGGGTTCCTTTACATTTCCTCTACGCATGCCTCATTGTCATTGCTTGCTTGCATCGATCAATTGCCGACCCATGCTAAATCAAAGACCCCATCTTCTTCACAAGGTAACCATTAAAAACTCAATTTTCTTGATTTTCCTTGTTTTTTCTTGCAAATATGATCATGATCTTGCATGCTTTGATGAGTATGGTTTACTTTCATGGTATGTATGTTTATTGATGGTGTGTGGATGGTTTCTTATGAATGATGCCCTATTTTTGTTTTTTTGTGGGTTTTGCATAATATATATATATATATATATATATATATATATATTATATTTTATGTTGTTTTTATTTGTGCATATTGAAAGGGATTTTTTGTGTTCTTATTTTTGCCAATAAAGTAAAAGGATTTTTTTGTTTTTTGGTTTTCATTTTTGCAAATAAAGTAAAGGAGTTTTTTTATTTATTTCCTTTTTTTATTTTTGTCAATAAAGTAAAGGGATTTTCCTGTTTTCTTTTTTATTTTGCAAATAAAGGATTTTTTTGTTTTTGTTTTTAGATATTTTTTTCAGGAACACGAAGAAATGATTGTTTGTTTTTTTTTTTTTTTTTTTTTTGAACATAAGGAAAAGAGAAAAATTTTTTTTGTTAGAAGCATGATGATTTTTTTGTTACTTTTATTTTCCTAAACATAAAGGAGGGATTTTTTTTGTAAAAGAAGGGCTTTTCACTTCTTTTTTTCTTTTAGAAACATAAAGGACTGGTTTTATTTGATTCTAACTTCCTTTATCTGAAAAGATAGGAAGGGGAAATTTTATTATTATTTTGTTTTTTTTTTTTGAAGAAAAGATTTTTGTTTTGTATTTCCAATCTAAAAGGGATCTCTTTTTTTATTTGTGCATATGTATCACTTATTTCTAAAAATAAGTAAAAGAGGAAAGGGCGAGCATACTTACCTTCCTTGGTAGCATAGCACATCATGGTTCTTTATCATTGATCTGCTCTGATATGATTGCTTTTTGTTGCCCCAAAATGTCAAGTGATGATGAGCATGTTCCCATAGAGGGCTAGGAGGGGGGGCCCGAGATAGTATACGGTCCACGAGGGGAGCAGTTCCTTTGGATAGAGCGGAATGCGGGGCCATGGCTTGAAATGCAGGGCAAGGCCGCCCGAGTCGGCCTCCTACATCAACAGCATACCCATATTTCGAATTTTGGTATAGCGGGCTCGGTAAAAGAAGGTTCAGATTTCTTTCTTTTGTGCAGCTTTTTCTTTCTTTCCATGATCTGATGCACTTTTCTCTTCTGACGCAGGACTTTCCCTCTATTGTATTCCGTGGGGGGTGGCTTCATTTCCAAGACTTCTACCTCTATGTCCCCCCCATAGTGAAGTTCTTGCTGGCGTAGGTGGACTTTGAGGAGTTCCTGACCTGCCCTGCTATGAGGGCTGATGCTGCCTATCTGAAGCCCTTGATCGAATGATTTCACCCCGAGACGATGACCTTCCATATGTCATACAACGAGATGACCCTGACGCCTGTTGATTGGGCAATGATTACTGGTATTAAGATGGGAGGGATATCGATAGCGTGCATCTCGGTGCCGAGTAGGGAGGACATCCTCTGACTGATAGGGGCCTATGCCCCTCACGGGCAGACCCATGGTACCAAGGTCAAGATGACCTGGCTTACTGTGCTTTACACAATCGACGAGTTGGTGGACCTAGGGCATCCAGACAAGGTGCTTTATATTACGCCCGAGCGGGCGATCGTCTTGGCCCGCATTACTCTTCTGATCCTGCTGGGTAAGACCCTTTTTACCAATGCGAGCGGCGGCTGAGTCAGCCTAGCGTTGCTAAGCGTCATGGACAATTGGGGTGACGTCCATAGGTATGAGTAGGGCGGGATTAGGTACGCATGGCTGATGTATAACTTAGCTCAGGTCACAACCGGGGATTTCAAATCTGTTGTTGGTTTTTGGGCTGCCTTGGAGGTAATCCCTCATTCTTTCTCTTTCGCCATTTTCCTTGAATGATCTTTATATGCTACTGACCTGCTCTTGTGTACTGCTCTTTTCAGGTATGGGGATACCATCATTTTCACCCTAGGTGTCCGCTTCTTCACTCGGAGGAACTTACTTACCCTCTTCTTAGCAACTGGAACCAAGCTCGGCACCGTGATGTGGGCATGAAGCACCTGGAGATGGGTTTAAGGTCCCAACTTGACCTGATGGTTTCTAAGCAGGTAAAGCCCCTCTTAACAACTTGGTTTACCCATGCTTGAAAATCCTTCTTGATTAGTATACTGCCTATTTAATTGACTGACCACTTTTGGACTTGGACAGATCCTCCACGACCCGTATCTCACATCCCCCTTCTGGGATTGGGCGGTCGTAGGCCCCTCTCACCTGTTTAACAACTGCCGTGTCATTTTCTTTTATGGGGCGTGGGCCAAGGCTTTCTATTTGGGAGAGTGGGTGGTGCACCAGTACCAGGGCTACTATGCCATTCTCATGGACGCTCCTGCGGATATTTGGAATCCTGTTAGCAGTGTTGAGGAACTCACGGCGGCCCTTCTCAACAATGGGCTCCCTATCCATGCTCTTCATGTGCCGAGAGACTATCACACTTGGTACGAGTGCCTGCCATATCGGTTTATCCTACCACAATTTGTACCTAGTGTCAATTTCCTTACATTTGGCGGCCCGCATAGGTAGGTAATTACCTTTTCCCTTTTCTGATTAGTCTCTCTTTGTTCTATCTTGGCCTTTGTTCTTTTTGAATTGATTTTTATTTGATTTACAGTTTTCTCCAGGGGACGACTCTAATGATGAAGGCGGGACGGCGATGGGTACAACTGATACTTTAGGGGCCGGTCCTTCTGGCGTTGGCCCCTCTGGTGCGGGTCCTTCCAGTGAGGGTTCTTTCGGCATTGGTCCATCGGGTATTTCTCAGGTTGGTGCCCCTGGGGGTGATCCGACCGTAGTCTACGGGACCTTTCGATGCCTTGATGACAATTTCCTCTCGAGTCTGTGTGCTGTCATGGATAGGCAGGCACATCTCTCCGCTGAAGTGGCCCTTGTCCCTCCTCCTGAGGTGATTCCCGGGGTAAGTCTTCTGACGACCCATCTCTTTCTTATTCCGTTCTCCTTTTACACATGTTTTTATGATTGTCCTGATAGCTAACATTATATCTTTCTGATTGTAGAACTTTGACTTGGCCATGGAGTATGGGGCGTATCATCGTAACCTCGCGGAGCTTCGAGATGTGGAGACGGTGAGTGTTCTATTGCTCTGCTCTCCGTGTGGGTTTCAACTCTTGCCCCCTTTTTGTGTGTGCCCCCTGATTGGTCCTTATCTTTGCTTTTGGCCATGACTTACAGTGTGCACGCGCCAAAGAGTTGCGATCTTTGCTTAGCTGGATTTCTCAAGCCTGATCCAGGGTGGGGGATATGCAGACTTACTAGGGCTCCTCTCGTCGTCAGAAGAAATCAAAGGGCACAGACAAGGAATAGGCCTTAGCTTCTGCTTTTTAAACAATAGTACCCTTGGGATTGATGATTTAAAATTTTAGACAACATGGGATGGATGATGTAGCACTTCGTGGATGATTTTTTACTGTGGAAATATTTTAGTGCTTTTGTCTTAATTGCATGCCATGGTTTCCTTGCACCGTATCTATTTTTCTGCAGGATGTGTCTGCCAACCGCTCTCAGAAAGCGACCTTTTGGGTTGCATGCTTTGATGTAGGATCTATCCTGCACATAAAGAAATAAAGTAGTATCTAAACTGTTAGTGGCATTTTAAAGATTTGTGAACGTTGCTTATGACTACCAACAGTTTTGATCGATTTTTTCTTTTTTCTTTAAAAGGGCTGGAAACAAACAAAATTCCCCCCAATCAGGCCCCACAATGGCTTAGGAGGAGGGAGCTTTAGTCTGGCGCAACTATTAGTTGCCCCAGGCTAAACCTGTGGAAAAATTGTACTGGCGCAACTAGTAGTTGCAGCAGACTAAAGTTTGGGAAAATTGTATTGGCGCAACTATTAGTTGCACCAGACTAAAGTTTGGGACAAAATGCACTGGCACAACTAATAGTTGCGCCAGCCTTAGCCTGGGGAGCAGTGGGACCTTATATACCCGAGTCAGTCCAAAAACTCTTAACTTGGTCTTTTGGCAGCTTCTTTTTGTTCTCATTTTCCTAGGGGCGGGTCCATCATCATACATCAAATTTTATATTCTTCAAAGATCCCTGTACATTTATGGACCTGCTTTCCAACCCTCCCTTACATGGAGGGCCCGGAATCAATTTACCCCCTTCCTTGGGCTTGGGATCGAAAATTCTAACAAATTGGGTTGGGAACTTGAATGAAAGTGAGCTCGCTGACTTGGAGTGCCTTGGGCTATCTCGCCTTCCTTTCTTGAGGTTCCCCCATGGTGGGACCTTCTTCATGTCGCCACATCTTTTTGGAACCCGAGTGACCATGTGTTCCGATTTAGGGATCGGGAGATACCTCTTACTCTTGAGGAATTGTCCAACTTGTCGGGTTTGAGGCTTCACAGGGGCCTTGCCAGAATTGTACCGAAGCCGGGCTATGCCAAAATTGTTCACCTTACCCTGGGCTTGAAGAAGAATGAATATGAGAAAAGTCTCATTGGGAGGCCCACTAGGTGTTCGATGAAATTTCTGAAAGAACTTTTTGGTGACGAAAGTCTTTAGAAATTGCTGACTTGGAACATCTTCAACGTGAAAGCATTCTCTCTTGACCTTATCTCATAAATCCTTTTCTTTACCAAGGGAGAGAGCTTCTCTTTGGAAATTTGCGATATTTTGACCGAGTTAGTGGCGGGCCGATCTATGATGCATCTGGTGCTTGCTGAACTTTTTCGGTGCCTTGATGCGTTTTCCCTTGGGAAGACCAGGAATCTTGGAGGTTGCCCACTTTTGCTTCAGGTTTGGCTGGGAGAGCATCTTGCCATTTTGGGACTAGTGCCCCACTTTTATCTCACTCGAGGAGAGGTGGTTCAATGCTTTTTGGGCAGGTGCCATATGATTCCCCAGGGAGATTTGTCAGAATTGAAGCTTTGGCTGATTGGCGCGGATCTTATATGGGGACTTCCTTGGCTAGAGCGAACCTTTCCTGTAATTCGTTCCAGAGACCACAAGGGCATCACCCTTTTGGGGTTGACCGGTAGCACCTTCTACTTCCCATTTCAGGTGTTACGTCAGTTCTGCTGCCCTCAGCAAGTGCCTTGT
Source organism: Chloranthus sessilifolius (assembly GCA_021018995.1). NCBI lineage: Eukaryota > Viridiplantae > Streptophyta > Magnoliopsida > Chloranthales > Chloranthaceae > Chloranthus > Chloranthus sessilifolius. The sequence continues at coordinate 144,821,091 of CM037584.1, read as the reverse complement.
GAGGCAAAACCCCCTCTATGTGACTTGATCTTTTCTAGAGGGTCCTCTGGGGACATAGGTCGGATTGTCGCTCTTTGGGAGACACGTCAGTCGATGTTGATGTGCGATATGGAGCAAGGAAACTTGGTTCAATCTTCTCCTGAGTATGAGGCCTGGCTATTGACTGAGCAGCCTGTTGCTAATCGTCTGGATTTAGAGGAGAGTATTGACACTGGAGGCCCCTGGCCGAAGAAAGAGACTGCACTCCGAGCCCGTATTGAGCTGCTAGTGGATGAGAAGAGGGCCCTGCACGAGCTTTTAACGTAGGAAAAGGTCAGAGCAAAGAATGCAGAGGGAGAGGTCCTTCGTTTGAAAGGATCCTTAAGCGTTGCCCTTGGAGCCGCTGATACTTCTCGGAAGAGTTATAAGAGCTTGCATGGTCATCGGTTGACTGAGCGGAATGCCCTAGAAGATGATTTTCATGCTGAGATTAGTGCCTTAAAGCGCGAATTGGGCCACTGATTCCTTCCTATACACAACTTTTTGCACAGATCAGATACACAGAAAAGGGGTGTAAGAAACCCCTTTTAGAGATACACACTTTTTGGTAAACCTATTTTATTTATGTTTGTCGTTTTTTTTTTGTAAAAAGAAAGAAAGAAAGAAAGAAAGTTGGACATCACACCAATTATTTTTTGGGATGTGATGTAAGTGATGCATTCTGTAAATGGAAAAGGAAAATTTATTATATTTACAAAGATTCCTCTTCTTCCTTTTTTTGTTTTTGTTTGTTTTTTTCTTCTTTTTTGATTAATGGGTTCCTTTAACAAAGAGGGTTTTCTGCCTTACTCTTTATTCTCTTTTTGTTTGGTTTTATGCCTCAATCACAGGGTGAGAACTCGGGTCCCCTTTTTGGGCATGATTGAACTCCCTTTAAGTAGTCGGATCTTGGGTGAGTTTCAACATATTTACCCAGACTAGAACGTCAATCCCTTTGGATTTAGTCAAACCTTTCTCCTTACCTTGAGTCATACATTTGACAAAGTAGTTCTGAAGACACACTCGGTTGGGACCCAATTTGAACTAGCATGAGCAGCCCAACCGGAAATAGGGGACAGGGAGAGCAAACAAGAGGGTTCCTCATCAATCAATCATTTCAAACCTTTCTTTTCTCTTTTTTTCTTACCTTTTTTTTTTTATTTATCTCCTTTTTTACCCGTGGCGCCCTTTCGGGTTTTCACCACGTCCATGGGTTTAGCTCTCTTACCCCAAGCACCCTTTCGAGTTTTCACTTGGTCCACACAAACTCGCTATTTTTACCCGTAGCGCCCTTTCAGGTTTTCACCACGTCCATCTTGCTTTGAGCTTGTATTTTTTTTTTTTTTTTTTTTCTTTCTTCAATTTTTTTTTTAACAGCCACGACATAGACGTCGATTCTATCATAGCCGGCTGGATGGGGTTCTGGTGTAGTCTCACAACTCGGCTTGTGTTGACTTAACAAATATTATGACTGCTTATAAACCTAAAAGAGGGCTTTCTTCAGGGTGTAGCTTGGCCATGGGTTAGGTTAGGATTTGAAGGTATGCTAGGCTAAAAGTGTTTTCTTGATATTGCTTTACTTTTCTCAAGATACTTTCTTCCTTGGGGGTTTTTACTGTACATGCTGCATGATTCTTCTACATTTTTTTTGTTCTTTTTGTTCCATTTTAGGCAATCTCTTTTTGAGGTTTTTCTTTTTCGATTATTTTGGATTTTGATAGTAACTTTACTTCCCCTTATTTTTAAAATGGGGTAGCAAAGAATATCATTATTTTTAGGGATGCTTTTTGGCTACTATGTTTGGACTGATGGCCTCTTTTGGGTCGTTCTTAAGCAGTCATGTATCTGTATCACCAATACTTACCTTATCGCGATAGACTAAGAGTAGAACCGTCGGACGTATCCAACATTGATGGGTTGAGGAAGATGATCTCCGTCCATAGTGGCGAGGTGGATGGCGTATCCTGGTAGTACTTCTCGGACGACATAAGGTCCTTCCCAGTTTGGCTTGAACTTTCCTCTCAGATCGGCATGGAGGGATGGGAAGATTTTCTTCAGTACAGTGTCTCCTACCTTTAGATCTTGACTGCAGACATGTTTATTATAAGCACGTGTGATTCGCCCCTAGTAAACTTGAGTGTGACACAAGGCTAGGAGTGTCTTCTTGTCCAACAAGTTCAATTGTTCGAAGCTGGATCTCTCTCTCTGCCTCGGGTAAACCTGATTCCATAAGGATTCAAAGCGAGGGTACTTCAACCTCAATTGGTAGGACGGCGTCGGTTCCATACACAAGGGATAATGGTGTTGCCCCTGTAGCAGTATAGATTGATGTTCTGTAGGCCCACAAAGCAAACGGTAGCATTTCACTCTAATCTCGGAAAGTGACGACCATCTTCTCAAGGATGCAAACGACCGTCTTGTTCGCAGCTTCTATGACTCCATTAGTTTGAGGCCGATAAGGTGACGAGTGATGGTGCTTGATTTTGTGTTGCTCGCAGAAGGCTCGGATGCACTTATTCATAAAGTTTATGCTGTTATCTATGATGATATCCTTGGGTACTCCAAATCAGCACACAATATTACTCTTGAGAAACTTCTCGACGTGATTGGCTGTGATGTTGTCGTATGATGTCGCTTCTACCCACTTGATGAAGTATTCAATGGCGATGAGGATGAATCGATGTCCATTTGATGCTTTTGGATTAATCATTCCGATGATGTCAAGGCCCCAGGTAGAAAATGGCCAAGGAGTGGTCATGCAGTGTAGGTCGATGGCTGGAGCATGTATCAGACCGGAGTGTTCTTGACACTTGCAGCATTTCTGAACATGTTTGTAGCAATTTGTTTCCATAGTGGTCCAAAAGTATCCCTACCGCAGAATTTTCTTAGCAAGCATGTGACCGTTGACGTGGGCTCCGCATACTCCCTCATGGATCTCCTTCATGATATTGATCGCTACACTTTCTGTAAGGCACCTTAGCAAAACATTATTATAGGATCGCTTGTAAAGGCATTCCCCGCAAATGACGTAGCCTGTCGCTAGGTTGAATGGTTCACCGATTTGTCTTGGATGTACCCTTAAGGAAGGTTAGTGTCTCGAGGAAATTCTTGATATCTGAGAACTAAGGTGGCTCATCATCAGACTTTATAGGCTCCTCAATCTGGAGGCAGAAGGCCGACTCATTCCTTTGCTCGATCATGATTGGCTTCATCTCAACACATACGAGATTTCTATCATTGACGCCAAGGTCGCCAGTGTGTCGGCAAAGCGATTCCATATCCAAGGGACATATGAGAATGTCACATCTTGGAAGCAAGCTATCAGGTCCTCGAGGTGCTCATAAGGGATCAGTTTCTCATCTTTCATCCTCCAGTCACCGTTCGTCTAGCATATAATTAACTACGAATCGCCAAACATTCGAAGGTGAGTTATATTTAGATCGAGGGCCGCCTGCAGACCAGCAGCACAAGCTACATATTCAGCCATGTTGTTAGTACAAGGGAAGTTGAGCTTGATAGAGATGGGTACATGGGATCCTTTTAGTAAAATCAGAATGGCGCCAACTCCCTGACCTTCTGCATTAGCTGCCCCGTCAAAGTGCATTAGCCATGATTCTTCTGCTTCTTCAGTATCGTCTTCTGTCATGAACAAGATATCTTCATCGGGGAACTCAGTTCTCAAAGGTTTGTAATCTGGCAAAGGATTATCGGCAAGATGATCGGCGAGTACCTACCCCTTAATTGACTTTTGAGTGACATACGTGATGTCAAACTCGGATAACAAAAGCTGCCATGGTGCAGTTCGCCCAATGAGAGTTGGCTTCTCGAACAAGTATTTCAATGGGTCTATTCAGGCCAAAAGTAGAACAGCTTGAGATAGTAAGTAATGGCAGAGCCTCTGAGTGGCTCAGGCAAGAGCCAGGCATGCTTTCTCTAGATGAGAATAGCACGTTTCATAATTAGTAAACTTCTTTCGGTCTCATCATGCTGCCCTAAGACACATCCCATCAAAACTTTCGTCGTGGATACATCAAGAGTGGTCTCCCCAGCTCGGGTGGTACCAAAACAGGTGGGTTGAGGAGGTAGCTTTTGATTTATCGAATGCTGCCTGGCAGTCATCGTTCCATTCAACGGGCGAGTTCTTCCTGAATAGCTTGAGGATCAGCGTGTAGATTGGAGTTACTTGCATAATAAACCGACTGATATATTGTATTCTACCCAAGAATCCTCTAACTTCTTTCTTAGTAGACGGTGGTGGCATTTCTATGATATCTTTGACTTTAACTGGGTCGACCTCAATCCCTCTCCTACTGATGATGAATCCCAACAATTTCCCTGACATAGCACTAAACATGCACTTTTGTGGATTCAGACATAGTCTATACTTTCTTAATCTCTCAAACAGCCTCTGAAGGTTTACCAAGTGATCACTTCGCTTTGGTGACTTGGCTATCATATCATCGATGTATACTTCAATTTTTGGGTGCATCATGTCATGAAATAGTGCAGTTATGGCTCATTGGTACGTTGCACCGGCATTCTTTAGCCCAAATGGCATGACTCGAAAGCAAAAGGTTCCCCAAGGAGTGATGAACGCAGTCTTCTCTCGATCTACCTCTGCCATCTTAATCTGATTGTATCCTGAGAATCCATCCATGAAAGAAAACATCATGTGCTTAGCAGTATTATCGACCAAGATGTCGATGTGCGGCAATGGAAAATCGTCCTTCGGGCTCGCCCTGTTTAAATTTCTAAAATCAATGCACAGGCGGACCTTTCCATCTTTCTTCGACACAGGCACAATATTGGCTAGCCACTGGGGGGACTTGGATACCATGAGAAACCCTGCATCATACTATTTAATGACCACATCCTTGACTTTCAACATCCACTTGGGTCGGAGATGTCTTAGCTTCTGTTTAACCGGCTTCATATCAGGGTAGAGAGGCAACTCATGCTCGACCAAATTGGTGTCCATACCAGGCATGTCCTTGTATGACCAGGCAAAAACATCTTGGTATGATCGAAGGAAGTCAATCATGTTTTTTCTTTCCTCGGGAGATAGTGACGCTCCGATTTTGGTAATTCGGGGAATCTCCTCAGTCCCTAGATTAACGTCCTCCGTTTCCTCGATAATAGGGGTAAGGCCATGCTCAAATTTGACAAACCGGTCCAGGAGCTCCTCCAAAGGACTATCCTCATCCAGACTCGTGGTTCCTACCTCTTCTTGTATTTCTACAGGGCAGGGGTCAATTTCACGTGGGACGGGTATTTCGATTAAGGCATCCTTTTGTGTGATTTTATCTAAAATCTTAAATGACGATGTTTTTAGACTTTATATCTTTTCAATGTTTTTAGGGTTTTGTATTTTTTCAATGTTCTTGAGGTTTTATATTTTTCCAATGTTTTTGAGATTTATGTTTTCTTCAGAGACGAACCCTTGGCAGCACGAGTCTGTGTATATACAAGGTATTGCCTGCCAAGGGCTTATCTCACTTTTTATAAGTTGCTATTTTTTTTGGAAATGAGTGCCAAATGTTAGGCCACTCCTCGCTTCTAGAGTTTGGGGCAAAGATGCTCAGTTGCGTACCTGAGAGGCTGCTCCTTTACTTGTTTGGATGGAGGATGCTGACTGATATGGCTCTTTGGAGTCTGCATCCATCACGTTGACCCCCATTTCGTCTGAGATCATGTCTTCAAATGTTAACACAGTTTTGTGGTGATTTACCACAGGGGAGATTGTGTAGGTAGGGGACCCCGCTCTACAAATAAGGATAGAGCAACCAAGTCTATTTCCAGGGTGGGAAGGGTGATGTAGGGATTGGTGGAATGGACAGGGGTTGTGGGTTTGTGTGGGGTCAAATGGGTTACCCCGTTTCGATCGATTTTCACGACCCCGACGCTGACAAAGGATTCCCTGATGTGCGGCCTAGGGCGAGGTTTCTCTTCTATGTTTATTCCTCGAGCTCTTGCAGCTGCAACGACCCTGGCTTTTTCTTTGGCCTCTCTGACCTCTTCCTCAGTGGGCTTGTAACCTAACCCGAAATGAACTTTTTATCCCTTGGAGATGACTGGCTCTCTTCTGCCTTATAATCTGAGCCCTAGTCCTCTGCCTTTCTGATAGCCCCATTTCTGGAGCATGGCTACCACTGCCACCATTTTGCCTCCAATTTTAGGAATGATGCCTTCAATGGGCTCCAAGAGTATTGCTGATATCTCATGTTTAAAACTATGGAGGTCGACATCCTCAGCAGTGTGCGGTACATCTAGAATATTGGGTTTTTTGACGCTATTGGCGGCCTTCTCTTTCTCACTGTGCCCATCACCAATGATGCTGATAATCTTGTGCCCGGATGCAGACTTGAGTTTCTGGTGCAATGTGAAAGGTATAGCTCCGACTTCATGCAGCCACGGGTGCCCTAATAATAGATTAAATGAGGATTTGATGTCCATTACTAGAAATAAAATGGAAAAGGTCATTGGCCCGATTAATAGCTCAAGATTAACTTCTCCGATTATTTCTCTCCTGGTATTGTCAAAACCTCTAGCGCTAGTTCTCGTGGGCCTCAACATGCATGGATCGACCCCGATCTTGGTGGCAGTTCTTAATGGGCATATATTCAATGCAGACCCATTATCGATTAGGACCAAGGGGATTACCATATTTCTGGACTCAATGGTTATATTCAAAGATTTCGAGTGGCTACCTCCTTCCTCTGGTAAGTCAGCATCAGAAAATGAAATGGCATTCAGAGCCATTACTTGACCAATTATCTACCCGACCTCATCTGGGCTAACTTGAAGTGACACATGCGCATTCTTTAACGCCCCCATTAATACTTAGAAATGGAGTGGGGACGTCATCAACAAATCCCATACAGTTATATGGGCAGGCATTCTTCTCAGCTGTGTCTTTAGTATGTGCTCTCGACTCATTTTCTCAAATGGGTTCAATGCGCTATCTTTCTTTCCCTCTGGCTGGGCTTATACTGCCACCGATGCTTCTGGCTGATTTGAGATCTTCCCTGTCTTGGTAACAAAATCCATGGCTTCCTCTTTGCGACTGCTGTCGGCATTGCCATTGGTTTGCTCGTAGCTCAGCGGGACCTGATGAGGATCATAGGTTGGTCCTGAGAGCTGGAAAGGTATGGTTGTCGGTACTTGAGGTGTATGTATTGATGGCTCTGGAGGTGTGGGCAACACTTGGTTTACCTCAGTAATAGTCGATTGAGTGACCGAATTGGGCCAAATGGGGGTGATAAAGCTTGAGGGTGGTGGTACCGGGGGAAAAGGGGTCAAAGCAGGCTATTGGTAGCTGATGGGCAGTGGAGGATTGGGGGTTTAATGGGCCATTAGGTGATTGACGGGGGTGGTAGAGTTTACAAGTGGTTGAACTGGGGATAACGGGGTGGGTGTGGGCCATTGGTAGTTAGTGGGTGGTGGAATGGGGGTTTGATGGGCCATGGGGTAATTGATGGGAGTGGCAAAGCTTGCAGGTGATTGAACTAGGGGTAATGGGGCAGGCACAGTCCATTGGTAGTTTATTGGTGGTGGAGGATCGGGGGCTTGTTGGTTTATTGGGCAATTAATGTGGGTGGTGGTGTACGGTTGATATGCATTTATGTGCACATAATTGACGGGTGTGGGTGATGGAAAGTATGCCCTAAGATCCAAAGGTTCAATTTGTGGAGTCGGGTTGGAGAAGTAATCTGACAAATTAAGGGTTCAATCACCCTGATATCACTTTCTTCAATATTTCTCAACAATGGCGCTACATAGCTCTCCCGATCACTAATGTAATCGGACGGGTCAAACTCAAATTCCTCCTCATATTCCTCTACCATCCCGATGGTGGGTCTGAGACCTGCTCCTCCGGTAGGATGTGGTGGCAAAGTCACCTGGTGGATATTCGCATGCTAGTTTGCTTGGGTGGGTGTAGGGGGAATGATCTCTCCAGCATCGATTAAGTCCTGGATCGCATGCTTCAATGGAAAGCAGTGATCAATCGGGTGACCCGGACCCTGATAAAAATTATAGTAGGTATTTGGGTCATAATTCTTTGAGATTGGGTGAGGAGGAGGTTACGATTGATGGATAGTAACTAATCCATTTTCTATTAATAAAGGTAAAAGCACACTCAAAGATTGCCCCAAGGGCATAAAAACTCGGTCGTAGTGGGCTCTCATCTGTTCTTGAGTCATTTGTATTCCTTGCCCATTCCCTGCTCTCTGCATCTACTCAGTTCTGACTGGTGCTAGCGGGGCTGCCTGAAATTAAAACGGGGTTATATTATTATTGGGCCTGGTATTGGCAATATTCTGAACATCGGCCCCTGTCCTCTTCTCAGTTCTTTATTCTAAAAATCTCCTAACCCCATTGGATCCAGTTAGCACGTTCTTATTCAGACAGTCCTCCCTGATGGCATCTTCACATTGACTAGCATTCTTTACTAGATCCGTAAAGCTGGATTGCTGCTGGTACACCAAAAAGTCTTATATCACTAGCAGAGTATTTTTTGAGATCATCTCTTTCTGCTCATCATCAGGTATTCTGTTTCTGACTTGAGCTGTCAGTGCTCTCCAGCATCCCAGATAGTCGTTGAAGGTCTCATTCAGGTTCTACCTCAAGCGGGCCAAGTCCGACTTTCGCGGCTCAATGTCTACATTGTAGACATATTGTTCTTGGAACAGGTGCATCAAGTCCTTCCATGTTTTCATCATAGATGGTTCCAAAAACGTGAACCACCTCAGGGCCGGACCCGTCAGGCTCTTCTGAAAGACTTTTATCAATAGTCTTTCGTCCCCTCCATATTGGCACATGTCCCCATAATAGGACTTCAGGTGTGTAATAGGATTGTCGGTGTCGTTATATTTGTTGAAGGCCAGCATTTTAAATTTGGGGGGCAAGGGAACCTCAGCGAACAAACACAAATCTGTGAAGTCTGTGGCATGGATTTCAGCACCACCCATTTTCATCAACTACCTTTGTATTTTTTCCAACTGTTCTTTCAGCTATTCTGACTCTTTCGATACAGGGGCTGCTTTCTCGGCCGTTGGCTGGACTTCACTCTAGGCTACCAAGGGGTGGGCAATTATGGGAGGAGGGTTAAGGCTGGTTAATGCACCAGCATATGCTCCACTATTCCTATTCTCATTCTCCTCATACTGCTGGCCGACATAATGTGCAGCGAGGGCAGGATTCTCTTGTTGGTGTTGCATGGGTTGGATGGGAATGGCATGAGCGAGGGTTGGGTGAGCCCATTAGGGGTGAGGGAAAGTTTGTTGGATGATGGGATAAGTGGAGGTTTGGTTTTGGGGTGGGGCCTGATGGGGCCATTGGGCATGGCGAATGGTTTGGAGATGGTCTTGGGGTATGGGGCCATGAGAAAATTGGGTTTGGGGTATGGCATGGGTTTGACCTGGGTGTGAAGGTTGGACGAAATGTTGGGAGTATTGTGGAAGGTATGAGTGTGGGGTTTGGGCTTGGGGCATGTGCCATTGATGGGTTTGGGCCATGGGCCCTTGATAGGTTTGGTTCATGGGCCCTTAGTGGGTATGGGCCATGGTCCCCTGGTGGGTTTGGCCCAATGGGCCTTGATGGATCTGGCCATGGGCCCTTAGTGGGTTTGGCATAATGGACCTTGGTGGGTTTGGGCCATGGGCTCTAGGTACATTTGGCCCAATGGGCCTTGATGGATTTGGCCTAGTGGGCTTTTATGGGTGTGGACCATGGGCCCTTGGTGGGGTCTAGCCAATGGGCCTTGATGGGTCTGGGCCATGGGCCCTGAGTGGGTCTGGCCCAGTGGGCCTTGCAAAAAAGGGAGCCCTGGGACATGTGGGAGGTGGGAGCTTGGGCCATTGGGCCTTGGGGCATGTGGGAAATGGGGATTTGGGCTATAGGACCTTGAGACAAGTGGGGAGTGGAGGTTTGGATGGTGTAGATTATGGGGGGTTGATGGGGGTCATGGGGGAGTGAGGCACGGAGATTGACAATGGTATGGGATGGGTCCATGGGTATGGGGTGTGGAGAGGAGGCATTTTGGAAAGCCTTCCATAAGGAGTAGACTTGGAACATCTCCTCCATCATGGTCATGGAAGGAGGATCGGATGTGGATGGTGGATTTAAGGGATGATTGGGTATGGATGGGATGGACGTGGAAGGAAAATTGGGCATGGCCCCGGTATAATTGGGCATGACCTGGGTAAGTGATGGAATATGGTGTGGATTAGAGGGATGAGGGGGGGTATTGGGTATGTTTTGGGATGATGGTGGGTATGGTGTGGAGGGGTGAGAAAAACCGGGCATGGCCCCAGTAAAAATGGGCATGACCCGGATATATGGGGGGATTTGTGGAGGGTTAGATATGACGGAAGTGGTGTATGTGAATGTGGGTGGATCGGGCCTATAGAGGGAAGATGGGAAATGGGGCATGGATGTGGATTGGGAGAATGGGTTTGGGTTTGTCATGAATGTGGATGGACAATGTGTTAGATTTGGCATGGGCATGGTTTGTGCAAAAGATGAGGAGTTGGGGGTTGGACTTTGGGTGTTTTGGGTGGTAGCGGTTGGGAAAATGGGGGCGCCAAATGGGTCGGTAATGGTAAAGGGCGATTGGGTGAGGGGGATGGTGGAAAAGATTTCCCTCGAATGGGAATGGGTGGGAGAATGTGGCAGAGATGAGTAGGGATCGGTGTAAGCCGGGTCCACTACCCACGACATTCTATAGGAACGGGTCGGGTAAGGGTGCCTTGGGTAAGGCACAAAAATCCTCCTCCTTCTCCCCCAATGGGACGACGGAGGACAAGATGATGCCGTTGTGCCGACACCACAAGAACTCTATTTTTAGGTTTTGATTTAATTTATATATTTTTTTATTAATATTGGAGAAAACTTCGAAAAACAAAGGTTCTGAGGCTTTGGAATTCCCTTCTCGGGTGGCTCTCGTACCCTAATTCAAGGCTTGCGGCGACGATTCCGACGCACTTTGGAAGAATTGAAGGAGGACATTTGATCTATTGAAGGCACAAATATCAAGGCAAACAACTCAATCCCCTGAAATGAGTCAAATAGAAGTTGCCTTCTTTTGACTGGCGGGGGCATATTGGGTGTTAGAGATGGAGGGGCCCAAACAGAGGTACTAAACACATTAATCGGGAGACTCGGGAGGTGAGAAAGTCTCAGGTTTTGGGCTGCTAATGTTCAGGTAAGCCTGGCGCAACTAATACATATGCCAAGGTACCAGGGCTCCTTTTTTACACTGGCGCAACTAATAGTTGCTCCAAGGTAAAAACGGCATATTTAAAGCTGGCGCAACTATTAGTTACGCCAGTTATAAATCTGGGATTTTTGCACTGACGCAACTAATACTTGCGCTAGGCAAAATTGAGGCTCTAGATCTTATAACAGTAGGGAATAGTAGCCTAAAAATGGGTTCTTTTTTTTGGGTTTTGTGGAAGCTAGGCTTTCGAGAACTGAGCTATTTTTTTTATGATCGGTTCTCTCCTTATCGCACCTAAAGGATGAGTCCGGTATAACTCGCTAGCGCGCTCCCTAAGGGTTTTAAGCTTTGGAATGGAAACCCACCCGATATACCTCCAGCACAAGCGCCTTCTCAGATACTAGGTGGGCTGGGACTTTTCTGGATCATCACGACTAGGGGCTGCCACCATACTAAGACCCAGGTGGTTGTATGTGTGCCTAAACTCAACCCTTTGAGAATCTACCCCGTAAAAACAAGTTAAGGAAGCTCCCTATTCTTAATTCAATTTTAACCTCTTTTTTTTTCAAAACATTTTTTATGGAAGTTTTCTTTAGTCCAAAAGATGGGGGTAATGACCCCGTGCCGCCACTACGGGCCAGCGTCCATTATCGGAATATGTTTGCACAAGTTGGCTCGCCAATCGGCTAAGGCACCTTAAATGATGGAAAATTAAAGAAATTGAAAGATAATGCTCAAGTAGGCCTGCCAATCGGCGAAGGCACCTAAAATGATGGAAATGTAAGGAAAAAAAATACAATGGGCAAGTATGCCCGCTAATCAGCTAAGGCATGTAAATGACGGAAAAGTAGGGGTGAGAAAATAAGAAAAACAATGGAAAAAATAGCAAAAAGGTTAGTAAAATCAAAAGAAATGGCCAAATTTCAAGGAGAAGCTCTAAAAGCTATCCCCAACAGAGTCACCATCTGTGCAATCGTGGGATTCGTGACCATCCCATCTCGGCGATGCGCTTGCTAGCAAAAAAGATAGAGTCGCCACCTGGAGCTTTTGGTGTCCCGAGAAACCTAGTTCATTTTTATAAGCACCAAAGTGCCACAAATATGACTTTGAATCCGGTCCACACCAAAGGCTCTTGGGTAGGGCTTCGGTTATCGATCGGAAAGATTTTAGGCACCCGATCAACCCACTTAACATGGTTTCTACTTATGACCAAAACAAAAATAAAGTAAAAGAAAAGAAAATGGCTTCCTCTTTCCCAAAGGGGCCTTAAATCCTATTTGTGGCCCTCCGTTCCTATCGAAAAGTCGGTGACATAACAATACAAATGCGAGGATGAGAAGTGCTAAAAAGAGATAGGAAAAGAAAGGGGAGAGCTGGAGCCCTTGGGCCCTTGTAGCACCGTAGGAGAGCTTTACATGGCTTGCTTTGATGAGTTCTTAAAGGCTTTGTATGGTATGGAATAGGATTCTAACTCATAAGGCTTAAAGCTAAGAGGTAGAGTGAGGGGTCTAGGGGGGAGCACACACCTAGACTAAGGGTTTTTGATGTAAGAGAAAGCTTGAAATGAGGTTGGGAGATTCTAGAATTTATGTGAAAATGGTGTACAAAAGGGAGGAAGAACTTCTCACTTTGAGCTCTTTCTCTCTTAAGAAAATTTCTCAACCTTTAATCTAAGGGGAGGGGGGCTCTATTTATAGGAAATGGGTGGATTAGCAGGCTACTTAGATGCTAATTGGGTTTAGCAATTAAGTAATCTCTAATCTAAGGTTTTCTAATATTTTAAAAGCTTGAAAAAGTGTGAAGGTGGTTCTAATGGTGGATGATAGGGTGGGGCCTTAAGTCACTTAAGGGGTTGCAAATAGATTGTAAAGGGGTGCTGTAGAACTATCAAAACACACCCCAAAGACCCAGGTGGTCAACAAGTCAAGCCCCACTCATGAATTTCGAGGTAAAAACCCAGGGTCATTGTTCATATGCTTGGCACAACTATTAGTTGCGCAAGGCAAATGTACAGTAAAATAGTTCTGTACAGTAGCCTAGAAGTTAGATTCGCGAGGGGTGGGGTCCACTTTAATACTGGCACAACTATTAGTTGCGCCAAGCTTAAATCCTAGAAAAGCGGCTTGGCGCAACTAATACTTACGCCAGGCTAAATTGTAACTGGCGCAACTATTAGTTGCGCCAAATCCCTAGGGGGCCCAATGAAAATTATACTTTTGCCCTACGGGTTCAGACCGCCATATCTTTTAATGTATAACTCCGATATGGGTGATTCCTAGACCGTTGGAAAGCTAGCGACTCCTACTTTTCAATGGTATAAGATTTGATTGTAGTAGAAGGCCATAGCTAGTCCTGGTGTACCACTCTTCATTCATTGCTCGAGAAGGTTAGGTTTAGGGTTCGAAATGGGTTCTAAGGGTCGGGATTGGTTTCTAAAGGTTCGGGATAGGTTCCTAAGGGATCTAGGGTGATTTCTAAGGGTTTGGGATGATTCTTAAGGGTTCCATACATGCCATCAAAAGCTCAAAAATGTGCCTCTCGAAATGTGTTTCGATCAGGCCTTGGGCCAAATTTGGGTGTTTACAGCTACGTAAAAGTCCAGTCAATCGTAAAAATATCTTTTAGGTCACAATCACTTAAAGGTGTATGGAGTTATGATTGCAGGTGATTCGTAGCAAGTACGATTTGAAGCATCAATGTGTCTTACTTTCATTCTATAGAATTGCAAACAACAATTTTAGGGAATAGGCAACTCCAGTGATCGATCTTATCGGTTACATTGGAATTTGGACCCATTAAATTCATAAGAGAAACAAACAAATTTCGCATTCAAGACTATCACTTCCTAATTACCCAAGCCTTTACACCTATACCTTGGCACGTGAACCCTTCCCCTTCCTATAAAACTAGACCCCTACCTTCCCAAAAACTCATCTCTTTCATCTTCCATCTTTCATACCTAAAATCCCATGATGGAAGAGCATAACTAGAGCGATTTCAGTAAACAACTTGATAGAATTCTCAAAATACATAGAGCTGAGCTCCTGGCTATATGAAAGAAAGTAGAAGATCTGATGTGCCAATGACTTACTCAAGATGTTGAATCGTCCACTGAAACTACCCTTGACCCTAAACCTAACCCAAATCCAAAACCATATACCAAGAACCCATCTTTCCCCACTTCCTAACCTTTACACCATCACAACCCACCCTGAATGCAAACTCTTATATGATGATGGTGGGTTGAGCCATTCCTCACCACCCTTCTCCATTGCATATATTCTCCCTTCGCTTGCACTATATTTCCTTCACATAGTTTTCGCAAGGGAGCAGTATAGGCAAAAGATTAATCGGAGAGGTGTTCACTTCCCACTCTTCAAAGGGCTTCCACAGTGGCTTGCATTTCTTCCCAAAAAATGAGAAATGTGATATCCATTGCTCGGAGGGACTTGGAAGATAGAGGGAGTGATTTTTCCAAGGAATGGATACTCCTTTGGTAGGAAGGAATGAGAGACTTTGATTTAAGGTAGTTAGAAGTCGAGGATCGATCTTTATCGAAGATTTCTTTTCGAACGTTGTTGTCAGTGTCTTAGTTTAGTGTGTGTCTAGAATTTTTCTAGGTTTAATTTCTAATATAATCTTCTAATTATCTCATGTAAATATTTTTTTTAATATATATGATAATTTTTTTTAACCATTTTTTTTTGTTTCTAACTATTTCTTTATAGTACAAAATTTTTTTTACCGGAAGTACTTTCTCCTAAAGTTTGGGGAGAGGATTTTTGAATATTTTTGTAGATCGTAAACCTGGTAATTGAATAACACCATTAAGGAAATATATTTTTTTGTCCCCTGTTTTGCAGAATGAGGACATTATCCTATTGAAGTTTGGGGGGAATATACAAATCTGTATATATTATTAAGTAACAGTTTTTATTTGCTTTTATTATTAGAAAATTTTTTAGGTTCTCTACTTTTAGTTAGAAAAATAGTAATTTTAGTCTAGAGTTAATCATTATATGCAGAGTATGACAGAAAAAAGAAATTGTGAATCTATTAAACTTTACAATCCATCGTAGTAAAAGTTCAACAATCAAATTAAAACAGTTGCAATTCATGAATTGCACCTTTGAACATTGTAACTGATGAATGTTTGAAACTATACGATTAATCTGAACTGCAATATTTAGATTATAGTTTCAAAATTATAAACTAGTGAGATCTTGAGCTAATATTTCCTCTTTATATTCTAAGAGAGACTATTTTTATTTTCAAGCTTAAAATTTCCTTGAACTTTTACTGAAAAATCTTATATTGCTAAACTTAGAATCAAGATATTTTGTGATTATGATGATTTGTTTCTTTAGAACTATCTATTAAACACATCAAAACAAGAAGACATCTACAATAGTAAATTGTGAAAATGATCAAAGGCCATCTTTTGTTAAACTATAGCCAAAAAGCTAAAATCCTAGAAAGAATTTATCCTTTGAACCCATATTAGAAGCCTATAGCCAAATTTCTTTGTACCAAAATTTTATAAACCTTTAACCATATGTACTACCCAAAGCTTTCTACCTTTAACCCTCCATAAAAAGAACAGTCGTAATTTACGATTATATAAAAGGAAAGTTTTTCCTCTGCTACATCTGTTGCAATTGATCACGTGAGTGAAGACTGTCACCGCTATGCACTGAATTAGAAGATCTCTGAAATTAAAAATTTGGTGAATCACGGATCTGAGAAGATTGATGAAGATAAATTTCGAAGATCTTTGTTGTTGTACCAAGAACACTCTAGAAGCATATCTACGGTTTGAAAGCAAAGAAGAATAAAATTAGGAATTAGAGTTATATTGGGATACTTTTACTTTAGTAGTTTCTTTTATTAGAATTAGAAGTCTTTGTAAACAGACTCCTTATGATATATAAATAAGAGAGCCCGGTATAGGAATAAACAATCAAAGAATTTCAGCATCAATTGATGACTGAGGTTGAATTTTCTTTCGATCAGTAGTGTAAAATAGTTAGAATAGATTAGATATCAGAGGTTTCTCAAGAGTAATTGGCGACTATTATTGGGTGCTGAAGATTAGTGTAGATATCCTAGTTTCTCATAAGTAATTGACGACTGTGGCTGAGGCGTGGAAGATATATTTATTTTGTCTTCTAGTTTAGATTTTATTTGCTTTATTTACTACTTTGTAAACATCTTCAAGTTTTAATTTGAATTGGCGACTCAGGTTGGAATTTACAGATTAGTGTAACGGTTATTACTTTTCCATCTTCAATTTTCTCGAATTTGATTAACGACCAGATTTTAGGAGATTATTGATTAGATTAAATATGTGTTAAAGAATTTTAGTTTTTTACTGACGCCTAAATTTTAGAAGACTGCAATACGATGTAACGGTACTATTTATTTTTATAAATATCCGATGGCTGAAGATTGGGATTGACGACCTCAACCTGAAGGAGGATTAGGATTTATTTTATGCACTTTAGATTTAGAAACTATTTTTTATTCATATTTCTCAAGTAGTTTAGAACCTTAAAAGATAAATATAAACTTTGAAATAGAAATAGAAATAAAGATAAGATAAATGCTTTCTCGTGGGAACGATCCTATACTAGCTCTACAATTTCCATTGTGCGCTTGCAATAGGTTAAGACTTAATTAGATACACATAAAAGTAATCAGATAATTATGATGTCAGAGTTTTGATAGACTCAGGGTCTACTCATTCGTTTGTGACCCGTAGACTTTATTCTGGATGTGTCAGTTCCAACAGGGAATTCAGTTAAGGCCGACACAGTGTGTCGATCAGTTATAGTTGCTGTTAGAGACTACGAAGATTATGAGTTGCTAGTGGATTTGATCTTATTAGATATGCAAGGATTCGATATAATCCTTGACATGGATTGGTTATCCAAGCATGATGCAAATGTCGATTGGCGAAGAAAGATAGTTACATTCGACCGAACAGGGGTAGATCATTAAAATTTCTTAACATGCGATCAACCTTCATATCGTTAATCTTCGCAATATGTGCAAAATGAATGATGAGAAATGGTTGCGGTGGATATTTAGCATTTTTACAGGTGCAAAGGGAGGAGAAGAACGTGATTGCAGAAATTTCGGTGGCTTGTGAGTTTCAAGATGTTTTCCCTGAAAAGTTGTCGGGATTGCCACCTGATCATGAGGTTGAGTTTGCCATAGACTTAGCTCCAGGTACCGAGCCAGTGTCTAAAGCGCTGTATAGAATGGCTCTAGCTGAGTTGAAAGAGTTGAAGGACTAGTTGCAAGAACTTTTAGATAAAAGTTTTATAAGACCAAGTGTATCTCCTTGGGGAGCACCGGTCTTATTTGTCAAGAAGGGCGGGTCAATGAGATTGTGCATCGACTATCGCCAATTAAACAAACTGAATATTAAGAACTGATATCCCTTACCTAGAATCGACAACCTTTTTGATCAATTACAAGGGACAAAGTTCTTTCCAAAATAGACTTAAGATCTGGTTATCATCAGTTGAAAGTGAAAGATGAGGATGTTCAGAAAATGGCTTTTAGAACCAGATATGGGTATTATGAGTTTCTCGTGATGCCTTTTGGTTTAACCAATGCACTAGCTTCGTTCATGGACCTTATGAACATGGTGTTCAAACCACATTTAGATACATGTGTGCTTGTGTTTGTGGATGACATACTCAACTACTCCAAGTATTGAGAAGAGCATGAGTAGCACCTGAAGATTGCTTTGCAGATATTGTATGAGCACCAACTATATGCAAACCTCAGCAATTGTGAGTTTTGGTTGGAAGAAGTGATCTTTTTGGGACATGTAGTCTCAAAAAAAGGTGCTACAGTGGATCCTACAAAGATCAAGGCAATAGTAAAATGGGAACAACCACAGACTATGACTGAGATTCGCAATTTCCTCGGTCTGACTGGATATTATTGGAGATTTGTGGAAGGGTTCTCAAAGATTTCAGGGCCACTTACCAAACTTACGAGAAAAGATGTTAAGTTTGAGTGGACTGAAGAATGTGAAAAGAGTTTCTAAGAACTCAAGAAGAGATTGGCGCCATCACCAGTGTTACTTTTCCATCAGGGAGTTGAGGTTTTGTTGTGTATAGCAATGAGTCACATAGCAGCTTGGGTTGTGTGCTTAATGAAAATCAAAAAGTTATCGCCTATGGGTCGAGACAGCGTAAAGATCATGAGAAGAATTATCCGATGCATGATCTTGAGCTAGCAGCAGTGATATTTGTGCTGAAGATATGAAGACTTTACTTATATGGAGAAACTTTTAAAATCTTTACAGACCACAAAAGTTTCAAATATCTGTTTACACAGAAAGACCTGAATATGAGACAGAGATGTTGACTGGAATTCCTTAAAGATTATGATTGTTCTATTCAATACCATCCAGGTAAGGCTAATGTGGCTGCGGATGCATTGAGTTGGAAAACTTCAATTCAATTATCAAGTCTTATGTTGGGACTTTATCGATGGAAACTATTGGAGGATATAGCATTGCATGATATGAGGATCGAGAAGAAAGCCTCCAAAGCTTTCCTAGCAAATGTGACAATCAGACCAGTGATCTTTGATCAAATCTATGAGAGGCAGATGAAAGATGTCGAATTAGTGAAAATCAGATAGGGTGTGACAGATGGAAGTAGATCAGAATTCTCCATCAAGGAGGATGAATCGCTACTATTTAGAGGGCGTCTATGTATACCTATCGATGCCGATTTCAGGCAAACCATTTTAGATGAGGCCCATAAGTCAAAGTATGCTATTCATCCTGGTGTTACTAAGATGTATCAAGATCTGAAGAAGAGTTTTGGGTGGAGAGGTTTGAAAGAGACGTAGCTGAGTACGTCTCTCAGTGTTTGGTATGTCAGCAAGTAAAGATGGATCATAGACATCCATCTGGGTTACTACAACCTTTGCCTATACCAGAGTGGAAATGAGCATCAATTTCCATAGACTTCATCTTAGGATTACCATGGAGATTGAAAAAGCATAATGCAATATAGGTGATTGTTGATAGACTAACTAAGTCAAATAATTTCTTATCTTATAACACAACCTATACAGTGAGCAGACTGGCAGAAATGTATATGAAAGAAATCGTCAAATTTCATGGTATACTAGTGAGTATTCTCTCAAATAGAGATCCGTTGTATACCTCTCAATTTTGGTAGAAATTTTAAGAAGGGATGGGTACGAGGCTAGATTTTAGTTCAGCATTCCACCCACAGACAGATGGTCAAACTGAGCCAGTAAATCAGATCATAGAAGATATGCCACGAGCTTATATGCTTGATTTTCAAGGATCATGGGATTAACTCTTACCTTTGATCGAATTCGCATACAACAATCGCTACTAGACGAGTATAGGTATGGCACTGTATAAGGCTCTATCTGGGAGACAATGTAGATCACATATCAATTGGGAGGAGATAGGAAAAAAGTTCATATTGGGATTGAAGATTATTGAGAGTACCATCGAGGTGGTACGCCTAATTCGTGAGAGGTTGAAGGTCGCACAAAGTCAACAAAAGAGCTATGCTGACCTTAAGAGGACAAATGTTGAATTTCAGACAGGAGATAAGGTTTCATCCAGATTTCGCCTACCAAAGGCATTATGCATTTTGGAAAGCGTGGGAAGTTGAGTCCATGTTATGTCAGACCTTTTGAGGTTCTGGGCATGTTGGAGAAGTTGCTTACCGAATTGCACTGCCACTGCAACTCTTAAGCATGCATGATGTATTTCATGTATCGAAGTTGAGACAATATGTGAAGGACCCCACTCATGTTATAGATCACCAATTGATCGAAATTCAAGAGGATTTGACGGTTAAGGAAGAACCGATGGAAATTCTCGATCGGAAAGAACAAGTACTACACATAAAAAGGATTCCTTTGGTGCTTGTAAGGTGGCTGAACCATTAGCCAGAGGAAGCCACTTGGGAACGGGAATCGGAAGTGCGTGATGCTTACCCGGAATTGTTTACGTGAATTTTGTGTGAAATTGAACAAATTTCTTTTACGAATGTAATGTTGTAATTTAGATTTTTCTTGATTAAGTGCATGATGATTTAGTAAATGATAAAATCATCATGAGTCGGTATTGTGTCAGACCGATTATTCACTTGAACGGTGTCTAGATTGTTAGATGCAAGAAGATGCTTAAATATGGGAAAATTGAGGAATAAGGGCAAAAGAACTGAAACGTGGGGGCAAAGCTGTTGAAAAACATTATACCTGTGTTCTCGAGTGCCCGAGCTTTAGTGCTCACTCGCGCGAGGTACTCAGACCGTCGAATAGACAAGGGAATTCGATTCCCTGAGAGATTATTGAGACTCACTCACGCAAGGTTTAGAGCTCGCTCGCACAAGTCACTCAGAAATGAAAAAATAAATAGATAAAGAAACTGAAACTCTAGAGACTGACTGATGCTCGCACGCTCGAGCTGTCTTAAGTTGCGCATGCAAGGATCGAACTATATAAGGGTTTTCACCCTTTCCGTGGCCATTTCACATGAACTCAAAAGGGGGAAATTCGAGAGCTTTATTTCTTCTTCGTGGGGAGCCTTCCAACAGGATTTTCCTTGGATCATTTCTTGTTTCTACTTGGATTTATCGCAATTAAGGTAATCCTTGCCCTAATTTCAAGCTGCATTTCACTTATTTTGGATTTAAAAACCCTTTCATGGCATCTAGGTCTCCAAACGCTAAACCTAGGAAGAAACTAGCGGTAAGACCATCAAGTTCGGGGTGCCGAAAGGGTGTTCCTCCGCCAATTCCTTTGACACAACCCGCCCCGTTTTGGGAGGCAAAAACATTTGAGTTTGAATGGGCTATTCACAAGGATTTGTTTAAAGATCAACTAGAAACCTTGTGGACCAAAGAATACTTGACGTCAGCCGGGGATGCTATCATTCCTCTACCCATTTTATGATAGCTATTACCCGCATCTTGTAAAGTTATTTTATCAAACTTTGAGACTAGATCCCACGGGTAATATGTTGATCGTCACCCTTGACGATAAAACCTTAACTTTTGACTACAGAGAAATTTGGAGGGCAATGAATTGCTCTTGGACTTATGAACCACATGAAGGAGGTGCGGCACCTCCTATCCAAGAAACAATTAGTTTTCATCACATTAAAACCGAAATGACCAATGGTCAGGCTGGGACCGGGAAGCTGGTTACGCGGGCCTAATTACCTGAATGAATGTAGCCATTAGATGTAATTATGAGGAAGAATGTATACCCGGAGGGCCATGAGCAAGAACGGAGGGATCCGTTTCGTCGGGCTCTATACATAACTTTTGAGGGCAGATGGTTCAATGCCCCTATTTTAGTAAGCAAAGGGATTAAGCATGCCCATGAGCGTGATAAACCGGAGCCGTTCCAACAATCATACCTCGATTGGCCTATGCCTGATTAATTTCCAGAATGATAGCTCAATATCAACCCTCTCCCGATGCTGATCGTTATGAAATTTCTAAGCATGAACCCCTCTATAAACACCTCAATTTTGCCCTCTCGAAATATACAAATTTGTTCAGTCAACCTTTGACCTCATAACCCTAATGTGGAACCATATGCTAAAACAATAGTATATGGCTGAATACAGGCTGAAACAATAGTTCTGTGGCTCAGGCCCCATACCCCTGACATGGGAATCATGCACTGAAACAATCGTACATGGTTGAACACAGGCTGAAATAATAGCTTTGTGGCTCGGATCCCGACGTAGGGAGACTATATACTGAAACAATAATATATAGTCGGAATGTAAACTAATACAATAGTCTCGCATTTCCGACCCCTTCACCCTAATATGGGACCATATGCTGAAACAATAGTATATGGCTGGACACAAGCTGAAACAATATTGTTGTGGCTCAGGCCTCATACCCCCGACATGGGAACCATGCACTGAAACAATAGTACATGGCTGAACACATGCAGAAACAATAGCTCTGTGGCTCAGATCCCAACGTAGGGAGACTATATACTGAAACAATAGTATATAGTCGAAATGCAGGTTGAAACAATAGTCTGACATTTCAAGCCCGACCCGAGCCCGAACAACCCCGAATTAAGCACCTATAACCACACAAGTAATTCGATTGCATGACAAATCACCCGCACACAATCAGTCCCTTCTCAGACCAGACTTCCTTTCCCCAGACCAACTCGAGACTCAATCACGTGTCTATCATGAGACGCGTGATCGGATTGAGTGCCACATCACCGGCGTACAATTGGCCTACGCCCGACCTAGTCTTATCGTCCTTGACCCCTAAGTTTCCTCGATTAAACGCTTCGAGAGTGGCGCTTAATTGGATTACGCACCCCAAAATGGGTCCACAATTAGTTCTAGCGCTATTAGGACTAGGAAACTCGATATGCAAGTCAGTCGGTCGCTCACTGAGTCGGCGACCGACTCAAAGCGATTAAGCACTAGGAGACCGGCACGCAATTTGATTAAATGCCTGAAACAGGACGTTTAATTGAAGAAAAACCTATAAAAAAAATTTCTAATTCGCCGTGGAAGAGACTGGCAATTTTTAGAGAGAACGGATTTTTTGGGGATTTCGAAACCAGAGAACTCTGAGAATGAGCACATAGAAAAACCTAGTCATGATTTCAAGATTCAAGCTTTGAATCTTCGAGATTTCTCTCTGCAGCTCCGGCCCTAGGTAAAAATCTTAGTTTTAGGCTTAGGATATTTCTCTTAGTTTTAATTATTAGCTTTAATTTTCAGTCCGAGACCGTAGCACCTTTTTTTTTTAGATCGTGATTTTATATCTGGTTCTAATTTTTCGAATTTAGAACCAGTCCTTAATCCAACGGTCTAATTTACCGACCCTAGGCTTTAATTCCATTCTAAAATCTCAATTTCTAGTCCTATCATTAATCTCTAGTTATAGGTCTTAGACTCTAGAACCAGTCCTTAATCATACGGTTTGATTTTCTGATTTCGAACCCGAATTCAGTCCTAGAAATTTAAACTTTAATTTAATTTCTTATTTTAATACCTCCAAAAATCCTAAATATTAATTTTAGTTTCTATAATTTTAATTTCTTAATTTAATTCATAATTATTACTCCGAAATCGACTCTGAAAAGCCTAAAATACTATTTTACAGTCTAAAATCCAATTTATCTTCAATCTCAGCCACCCGATTTACCCAAGGGAGCTTACGGAGGGTACTTGGGAACGAGGCCAATCCTCCTTAGCATAGCGGGCCCAAACTCTCTTTTTTTAGAATTACTTAGTTGTTTTAATTAGGATTATAATATCAGTTTCATAATTTCTTCTTCGGATTTTAGTATAGTCAATTTACATGCTTTATTTCAATTAAATAATTGCTTAGATTATAATTCCAATAAAATTAGTTCCTTTATTTTAATTGGATAATTCTACCCTAGTTAATTCCTCGCTATATTAGATCCTAGTATAAGTAATCAGTCCTTTTATTTCGATAAGAATCTTAGTGTAATTAATTTATTACTCTGACCAGAATTCTAGTCAAATCAGTCCTTTATTTTTAATTAGAATTTAGTATGATTAACTTATTGCTTTAATTAGATTTCAAGTATGGTTAATTCATTGCTTTAATCAGAATTTTAGCAAAATTAGTTTATTTACTTTAATTAGAATTTAAATCAAATTAATTCATTGCTTAAATTAGAGCTTTAATAAAATCAGTCTTCTATTCCAATTAGCATTCCGATAGAACTAGTATACGTGCTTTACTTTGAATTTCAGTATAACTAGCATGCTTGGTTTAATTAAAGTTTCATTAAAATTAATACACCTGCATTCCTAGTATAATCAGAAGACCGATGTTAATTGGACTTTTAGTAGTATTAGGACACTATTAATTAGAATTCTAGTAGTGGTAGGAAACTAAAATTAATTAGCCTCCTGATAGAATTAGAGTACTAGATTAAATAAACTATAATAAATTTTCATTAACTAAACTCACAACAGAATTGGGAAGTCTAAATTGATCAAAACTATAACAATAACGGGAAGGAAAGAAAAATCAAACTATCTAAATTATAAGAAAAGACATAGCTGTTGACGTTTGTAGGCGAATGATTCAGTAAAAAAGTAGCCCACACCCGCTCCAAAGCGTGATCATTGACGTGTTGCAGCGTCGTTAAATATCTGCAACTGGCGATCACAACAAACTAGGAACCTTCCTAGAAAACCCATTATTTCCAACATTTCGAACGCCGCATCGCTAGAGTCCACTTGGACAGAATTGGAGCCACTGATTCAACGGGGACCGAGAGGAACCCAGAAAAAGCTCCCACTAACAGACTGGCGATCGTGATGGGACACTTTTGTAAACTCTTTTTCTAGATAGTTAGCTTTTATCTTATCTCCCAATTTTTCTTTCCATCGTGTCATTTAGATTTCCTTTTATATATATGAGTCTTTGTCAAAGATTCGAGATATCTGGTATACGAAGAGTGAGTTTAGGAGACCCACCATCGTGGGGATATCATAACAACCCCACGTATGAAGAAGAACCGTTTCACAACTCTAGCCCATGACAACCTGAGATTAACATGGCCGGCGAGCAAGAAAATCCCTTCTCCACCCCACACACCGGTAATAATCATAATGGGAGAGATGGTAACACCAAACAAAACCTCACCGCTCAACAGATCGTAGAACTTAGTATTCAAAGAATACAAAGAGGAGATGACGACTCCAAGGAATTGCTTTGAGGGTTGGCCGCCACATACGAAACCATTAGGTCACGATAATTTTCAGAAGAACAAGAGCGATAAGAGAGGCCACCTCCTACCCCGAGCACGGTGTTAGCCCGGGCCACACCATTGAGACAGCATGCCCTTACATTCTTCAACGATGACTCTTTAGACAAAGTTTGCTCACGGGTCGCTCAAAAAGACAGCACCGTTAAAATTGAAGATCTCCCTAAAAGGCTCGATGAGTACATGGCAAAGAGAGAGCGCCCCGGCCACTCATTCGGATTCGACAAATTTTTTCGGGATGTCGAGTTTAATTAACCAATAGGATTTAAGCCACCGAAATTTACCAAATATAATGGCATTGAAAATTCGAATCATCACTTGGCCCTCTTTTGTAATGATTGTCGACCCATACGTGATAATCAAGGACTTTTCATTCACTATTTCTAACGCTCATTAGAAGAAAAAGCTTTAGATTAGTTTGCAGGAGTCCTGCTTTATAAGATAGAGACCTTCGACAAATTAGTCGGTCAATTCCTAGACTAATACAAACACTTGATCCAAATGATCTAATGGCGCCAAGCAAGGACACGATGAAGAATTTACGAGTTAAGTTCGAGGATGTAGAAACTTCACTGCTAGGACAGGCACTTCAATGAAAGAGAAGGATTCGGTGGACATTATCATCGATAACACTAAATAACTATTAAAGAGCGCACTTTCCACAAGTGATTGCCTCGACTTCACTGCACTCCACCCCTGAGCATCCCGACTAGCGTGACACATTAAAGGCAGAGACCTTGCTCTATCCATAATCACATCGAAAGTGGGCTCTTCCAGCAAATCAAAATCGAAAAATAATAAGAAAGCCTTAGGAACCGAATAGGTCAACATCGTTGTTAATCAAGGACAAAACTCTGGGAATGGAAATTTCCACCCACGAAACCTCAGGCAAAATCAAAATCAACAAAGATATGCAAACCAAAACGAATGCTAGAACCAAAATCAGGGCCAGTATCAGAATAGAAATCAATATCCCAATACCTATTAGAATTAGAACACGACACAGAATCGACCGGCCCACATGTCGAATTACAATAGTGTGCCCCCACCGCAGAGCTTTAACCCAGCCAAAGGCCCTACCAACCGAGGCTGGAACACTACCACCCTTTACCAGATACGATTCCCAATATCTTCCATCTCCTTAATACTCAGAATCTTCTCTGATTTCCGTAAGAAAGACCCCGCCCATGGCCGATAAATCTAGATTATAGTAAATACTATGCCTTCCATCGATACGTGGGACACAACCTAGAAGACTGTTGGGTCCTCAAGGACGTAATTTATGACATGAATGACCGAGGTTAGATCGATTGGGAAGCGCTTAGGAATCCTAACCCTAATAATAACCAACTCCAACAAAATTTAGGGATCGTTAATAACCCCATGCCTAACCACAACTAAGCAACACCAGCTCAAGTCATCATCGTAGATCTCTCCAATCGATCCTCCTTCCAACCTTCCACCTTAATCACTCGCATTCAACCCTCTGCTACTTTCACCCCACCAGCGAGAGCACCTTCACCCCTACATCCCTCGGCCCTGATCATTTGCATCACCCTATCGAATCCACCTCCTTATCCAAAATTCACTCAGATACGAGTCCATTCCTTTGGGGCTAGGAGACCACTCTCCCGTAGTCACCCGCCAGAACCTCCAACCCCTCCAAATCCCAAACCAATGCCATTATCGCTCCCTTTGTCCAATTCTGAACCTGAATATGGAGATCGCGTTTTCTAAACTGCAGCCCAAATCACTACATGGGTAGAAAGTGTTACCCGAAAGACTCTAAGCCAAGACAACGAAATAACCACTGAGCGTTCGGTGAACCTAAAAGAAAGCGAACCAGAAGAACATCCTAACCCGTGTGAGACACTGGTCTCTGCTTTCCTAGAAGAGGAAGATTACACATAGTACCTCCCACCTTGGAGCGGCACCATTCAAGTACACGTTCCAACCTCGAATTTCAACCATTTTATAAATACAAATGCTCAAGCCACACCAGGTTTGGTCAACAATCGACTTGCCTAATTCTCAAATCAAGAACCAATTACCCGCCTCCGCCTTTCCCTCGAAATAAGGAATTCACGAATGCACAATCACCAGAGGGGAATGTGAGAGAAAGAGAACTTAACTCGCCTCCCCCACCTCACAACATCCCTCCACCAACTCCTTCACCTCAACCATTCCAACCACCCATACCTAAGGCCCATCGACCATGCAAAGAAACTGTGCTCAAGCCAGAGTAAGAATATGACCTTCTGCAACATCTTAAGAAGATCTCGGCCCAGATATCCATATTAGAACTCATCAAGAAATCGCCTGACCATCACCAGTTGTTGATAAGGACACTTGAATACACGCAAGTGGATGAGGATACAACCCTAGATGAGCTTCATCAAATCACTTCGGTCATGGCGCAACCTCCGACACTCACTTTGACAGACATAGACATACCTAAAGAGTCACTCCGTGGGAGTGCAGCCCCCATATATCTTACGATCATAATTAGAGGATTCTCCATACCACACGCACTGGTTGACACGGGAGCAGGACTTAGCATCTACCCTCTCATCACATCAAAAATGCTCGAATACATGAAGCAGGATGTCAAGCCCTCCGCACTGTCACTCATAGCTTATGATGGGTCGCATCGCTTTGTTAAAGAAACTATCAAGCTACAGGTTTACCTCGGATCTGTAACGAAAGATGTTACCTTCCATGTTTCTAATTCTGCTAGCACATATAATCTCATTTTAGGAAGAAAATGGCTGGAGTCAATAAAGGCCGTTACATCCACATACCATCAATGCATTAAATTCTCATATGAGGACTCCATCGTCTGTATATATGCTGATGCACCCCTCCAGGTGATGGATACTGATTGCGCGGCGAGCATACCAATCGCTCACGATTATGTGTTGAACACGGGTCATATTTAAAAGACTCAAACCCCTGGTGAGACAACCGTTGTGGAAGTCTGCCCCCCTACCCCTCCTAGTTCTCCTCTAATGCGTCGACAAAAATTAATGAGAAGAGAGGTTGGCCCAGACCTCGCCAAACTCTATGCCATTAACCCTACCGTGATAAAAGGGTGGGATCTTATGTACCAACTTAGATACGTCCCCCACACCGGACTCGATAAAAATAAGCAAGGTCGTGTAGGACTCGTTATCCCAATGCAAATACGTAGGCACATAGGGTTAGGTTACCAATCGGATGGCCCACAAGCTGACTTGTCCCCTACCTCACCAAAATGGTCTCTATATGACCACTTCGCCTATGGGACCACTGAGAAAATAGGTGTGCCAAACCATAAGGAAGTGTCCTTCACTAGATCCCAAGAAGTGAAAATTGAGCGAATGAGTAAAGTGTTCAATGATTTAACCAAATTAAACAACGATATTGATAAACCGCTCGAAGGATTCAAGCCCATGTTTGATACTATGGAATTTGTAGAAGAGAGGAGAGAGGAAGCTTTAGAAGCCAACCCACGAGTAGAAGATTGGGAATCCACTAACGACGAAGATTTTCATATAGCAGCCTTGCAAGATAGTGAAGAGCACTTACGCTTAACTTGGGAAAGAGATGACACTCCACAAGAAAATACTAACTCGTATAGCATCCGCCTCAGCCTTGGCCTTGAGGGATGGGAATGCCCTTGGGACTCCCCTTGTATTGCCTACCCATACCAACCTCGTTGTAGGGCATGCACCAGCATATTAGAACACTTCGCTAGCTAGATCTGATACTCTACAACTATAGAATCAAACGACTCTAACCTCATAACAAAGGAAGCAAGTAACGACCCACCAACTCAACTATCGACACAAGAAGTAGAAAATCTCAATGGTCATCCGGTTGACCTAGGAGGAAACACCCAACATGCAATCATAGAGTTTGAAGAGGAACTTGAACTAGACACTTCTCCGTATCCAGACATGTCACAACTCCAAATATTTTGGAAATATCTAGAGGAAGAGTGGCAACCTCCTTTAAGTGATGACGAGGACCCGATACCATTTTTTACTCTAACCTAGAAGGATTGAAATGTCCTTGGGGATCCCCCTGCATTCTTCACCATTATCAACCTTGTGTGTCGAGCATGCGCGCTCATCTTAAAATATTATGAAGATTAAGGAAAAGAACTTGCTACCCCTGAGGATCCTTTAGGAGATCCCCCTCAGTGGGAAGAATAACATTATTGCAACGCAGAGGATGATTGTTCAATCGATTATGATCTTCAGAGCTTCTTCAAAGAAGAGGCGATCAATATGGCGGGAGAAGTCCAAGCGCTAGTGTCGCTGCCGCCAGCATTACTCATTCAAAAGATCTCACCAGATGAGGACTCTAAAAAAAAAAATTCCAAATTTATAACAAGTCCGCATTTTTCGAAGAATCGCCTGAACGGCTCTAGCAGTCGTCTCTCCTCCTCAACTAGCGGAAGCAATTCTCCCAGCGCCCCTTGAGGCGACCGACCCTGTACCATATTTATTATAAAAAATCAAAAAAATAGAAAAGATAGAAAACCTAAAAATTCAAAAATATAAAATCCAAAAAAATAAAAGAACCCCAGAAAAGACAGGGAACTCTTCATCCCGAACCAAATTTGTAGCCAACAAGGAGACTTTTCGAGTAAGGTTTCTATCCCATTCCCCACACGAGGACGTAAAGTATCCCGGCTAAACAAGAAGCCAGGGATCATACCGGATGGGATACTTCATGACTTTGAGAGAAGAATCAGTAGTCTTGACCTTCACCTCACCGAAGATCTCTCAGTCATAGATTGTGCCGATGATGGGTTACCTTTCGCAAACTCAGATCCCTAGTGTAGAAATTTCACAGTATACGAACTTACTGAGGACGAAGAAAGAACACCAGTCATCGAGGAGGCACTGGACTTCTAACGAGTTATCAAGCATTTCGATGAGCAAACCCAAGCTGCTGCGGAACCCATAAAAGAACTTAAATTTGGCACTGAAGAGAAACCCAAGAAGCTACTAATTAGTGCAACGCTAAACTCCAAGGAACACCATCAAATTGCACTAGTCCTGCAAGAACACCTCGATTCCTTTGCATGGTCCTATGAGGACGTGCTTGGTTTAGACCCA
Source organism: Chloranthus sessilifolius (assembly GCA_021018995.1). Taxonomy (NCBI): domain Eukaryota; kingdom Viridiplantae; phylum Streptophyta; class Magnoliopsida; order Chloranthales; family Chloranthaceae; genus Chloranthus; species Chloranthus sessilifolius. The sequence continues at coordinate 144,790,926 of CM037584.1, read as the reverse complement.
AGTTTAGTAGAACATCGCCTTGTCTTAGAACCCGATGCAAAGCCTGTTAAGCAAAAACTCTGTAGGATGCACCCACAAATCGTCCTCCAAGTTAAAGAGGAAGTCGACAAGTTACACAAAGCCAAATTTATCCGAGTCGTTCTTTACCCTAAGTGGGTCGACAACATAGTACCTATCACTAAGAAACATGGTAGAGTACGGGTTTCCATCGACTTCCAAAACCTCAACCAAGCATGCCCAAAAGATGACTTCCCACTTCCACACATTGACACCCTAGTCGACGGCACCACTGGACATGAGATGATATCCTTTATGGACGGTTTCTCTGGATATAATCAGATATAATTAGCAGAGTTCGACCAAGAGAAGACTTCTTTCACCACACCATGGGAAACATATTGTTATGTCATTATGCCTTTTGGGCCCAAGAATGCAGGAGACACGTATCAACCCGCCGTGATGGCTATCTTTCACAACATGATGCATAAGTGTGTAGAAGTCTACGTCGATGACATATTAGTGATGTCCCAAAAGCGAGTAGGACATGTCAAAATGCTCCGACTAGTGTTACAAAGAACCAAGAAATATCAGCTAAAAATGAACCCAACGAAATGCGTCTTTGGGATCACTTTCGAAAAATTACTTGGTTTCATAGTTAGCAAGCAAGGGATCGAAGTTGACCCTCTAAAAGTCAGAGCCATCCCCGAGTTGCCGCCTCCCAATAATATCAAAGAGTTACGAGGCCTGATAGGAAAATTACAATTCATCAGAAGATTTATCTCCCAGCATTCGGACAGATGCGATCCTTTCTACAGAGAACTGAGTATAAATGAGATGATCAGTGTCAACAAGCCTTCGACAACATCAAGAAGTTCCTCCTTAACCTGCCAATACTATCACCACTGGTCCCCGAAAGATCCCTAATTCTATACCTCTCAGCGAATGACAAAGCAATGGGAGTAATTCTAGGACAATATGAAGAAGACGGTAAGAGAGAGAAGGCTATCTACTATCTTAGTAGGACGATGGTCGAATACGAACGAAAATATACTTCAATGGAGAAGACTTGCCTCACATTGGTGTGGGCCTCTACCAAATTAGGACACTACTTCATAACACATAAAATACTAGTACTAGCCCGAATAGATCCTCTAAAGTACATATTCGAAAAGCCCGCAACATCAGGAAAGATCGCTCACTGGCATATGCTCCTCCAAGAATTCGATATCACTTACGTCACACAAAAATTGATCAAAGGGCAAGCAATCGCCGATTACCTTACAGATCTCCCACTGTCGAGTGATGAGCCCGTGCATGCAGATTTCCCCAATGAGGACCTACTCACGATTCATAACGAAGTGCCCAATAAGACCTCATGAATCCTTTATTTTGATGACGTTCTAAATCACAAAGGAAAAGGCATCAGGATAGTCCTCCTAAGCCCAGAAGGAGTTATCATGCCTAAAGCTTTTCAACTAGATTTTCCTGTCACTAACAATGTCACAGAATACAAAGATTTTATAGCTGGACTACGAGCAGTGCTACAATTAGGTGTTAAATTGTTAAAAACCATTAGTGATTCTAAACTAGTAATTTCACAAGTCTTAGGAGAATGGAAAACTAAGGAAAGGAGACTAATGGCATACCTTGAAAACGCTCAATATTTAGTAAAGAAATTTGAAAGAATCTCTTTCACGCACATCGCTAGATTAGAAAACGAGCTCGTAGATTCCTTAGCCACGCTAGCCTCGGTCATCTAAATACCCATCGGGCAAAATACCAAGACCTTCATAGAAAAGCTGACAATACCCACTCATGAGGTAGCATGGACCGTCAAGAGAGAATTACACGTCCTCCCCACAAGTACAGGACTGAAAGAAGCAATCACCCCGAAAAAGAACATCAAGACAGAAACCGAAGTCGCTATGTTCAAATTGGAAAAATCACCGACCGATGATGGAAAACTGTGGTATTTCGACATTAGGAACTTCCTGAAATATCAACACGTCCCTCCATATGCCACGAAGATTGAAAGAAAGACTATAAGGAACTGATGCACCCGATTCTATATACTCGGCGAAATATTATACAAAGAGGCCTTCACTAAAGGAGTACTACTATGATGCGTCACGACTGTCGAAGGACAATACATCATCTGAAAAGTACACGCCAGTGCCTGCGGCACCCACTCCGATAGACAGAGACTCGCAGATCAAGTTACACGACAAGGCTACTTCTAGTCGACAATGATTAGAGATTGCCACCTCTATCTCCAATCCTACAAGCAATGCCAAGAGCACGCCGCCCTCTTTAAAGCTCCATCAGTTGTATTGAATACTCTGACCTCGCCATGGCCATTTTCAATGTGGGCCTTCGATGTCATTGAACCTTCCACAGACACCGTTGGGAACACTCACAAGCACGCGTTCGTACTTACAGCGATCGAATACTACACCAAATGGGCAGAAGTTGAATCCTATGTCAGAATCACTGCTTCAACATTCGTAAAATTTATCGTTCAAAATATCATCACCAGGTTTGGAGTACCTAGGATGTGTCACTGACAATGGACCATAGTTCATTACGAAGAAGAAGAAGTTATGCAAGAAGTACGACATCGATTTGTGCCATGCATCACCGTTCTACCCTCAAGGCAATGGACAGGCATAAGCTACGAACAAAATGCTTATTCAAATCCTAAAATGCATAGTAGAAATAAGCAATGGAACCAACTAGCCTGAATGACTACCAGAAGCACTCTGGGCTTATAGGACCTCTATTTATACGGTCACTAGCCAAACTCCCTACCTCCTTACCTACGGGATGGAGGCAGTCCTACCATATGAGATACAAGTACCATCCTTATAGATTCAACTCGATCATGAGCTATCCTTAGACCAGAGGAGAATTTCCCTACTCATGCAGCTAGAGCAGTTCGATGAAATACGTCTAAGGGCAGCTGATCACGCTCAGGTATATCAGAGGAGAGTGGTCAGAACTTACGATAAGAAATTCTTTGAACGAACCATTAATATTGGGAAATTAGTCTTGAAGAAAATTATGCCTTCAAAGAACGCCCATCCGAAAGGAAAGCTGAAACCGAACTAGGAAGGCCCATATGTCATAACAGCCGCATACCCTGGAAATGCCTACAAACTGGTGAACAAAGATGGGGAAGAACTCCCTAGCCCTTAGAAGACCATGTACCTTAGAAAATATTACCCTTAGCCCTATGATCGTCACATCCTGTGGTTAAATACTTATACTTATCACCCCCATAGTCGTCACAACCCATTCATTGGTTATACGCCTTCAATTCTCAGAATATCCTTAAGACCTCCGATTTATCGCCCACCTTTTCTCACTTGGGCAATCTGATTAAAGGATTAGTGACCTATCTAACCTCTTTCAAAAGCATAAGTAAGACCCGATCCTCATTTCCCTTCCCCCGCCATTGGAGGAGACGTTAGAGCAAAAAAAATATGAAGATGTTAGGTTCAATCAAAACTTATTATTCTTGCGTTAGCAAGATGCTTTCAAAATACATATATATATAAAATTAAGCGAGAGCATTACGATGAATGAACAAGTTAATGACCTCAGGGAAGCATAAGTAGACTGTGAGGACATCCCTGGTAACGCTACTAGAAGTGTATAAGCAAGCTGCGAGGGCACCCCTGATGTCCCCATACTACTAGATGTCGTCGTAATGTGGCAGGAGGAGGATAAACTCCTGCTAACCATAGAATGTGAGATTTTGATGGTACCAAAATATGATGAAGAGCTCGATCATGGTACCCCGTATCCCCCTGAGAAAAAGATTGTTACTCACCCCTTTTGGAAAGTCTTAGATACAAACTGTTCCCCACATCACTGAGCCTTACCCCCCCCCCCCTCTTCTATTTTTATTTCGAACGATAAATCAAAAGCCTTACAGGATGCTCCTAGGAATGAAACTGAAAACTGATGAATGATGACTGATGCAATCACCTACTATACCTACCATAGTTCTCCCTAATAACCATAGGAAAGGATGAACACCACCCTAAGATAAACCCCATATACAACTGACCTATCAAAGAGACCTGCCCGGTTCGATAACGGTACCGATCAACTTTTCTTCAAAACTAACTCACCAAATACCCATGACTGCTTATAGACCCAAAGTGTTCATCTCAAAACCCTAAAAAGCTCCATTGCATCTTGACGTTGGGACATTTTTTTGGATTAAAAGAAGAATCATATGAGAAGCACCGGCTTGTCCACAACGAAGATGAGGAACGACGAAGTTACCATCCGGAAAGTGCTACCGAAGATACCGTACTGCCAATCCTACCCCGCTCCTACATTGGGGCATTTTATTTTTATTATTTTGTTATTTTTATCTTCATTATTTGCTTTCCCTGTTGCATTATTGTCATTTCCAAAAAAAAAAAAAAGAGCACATATCCATCTTTTGCTACCAGACTTCATTCTGAGACACTTACCCCATTGACAACTAGCAAGGGGGAGAACAAAAACTATTGACAACATTACTCTCGCATGTGCAGATACGAAGCAACCTTCAACCATCACCGGGCTAGCTCAGGAGGCATCTAAGTCCCAATGACGGTCGATGTGACAGCCCGGATTTTGGCACCCCGAAACCCGTGCCATCAGCACGATCATCTTGACCGTGCCCTTTAGCTAAGAACGGAACACTGGTATATCAAGCATCAAAAAGTATAATAAACGAAATTGCGAAATTTAAATCTATATTAATTAACTTCCCAAAAGACAGTTCTACCCTCATGCCTCTGCATAAATGGAAAACTGATCCGAACCATCGATGATAGAAATCATCACGGATGGTTCGTCCCAAAAGAATAATCCCAACTCCTTATATACATGGTTTTAAACAAAATCAAGGCTTGACATACCAAGCCGTACAAAATCTCTCTAAAAGCCCTCAAAGCGACACAACGGAGTCCTCTAGAAGAAATCCTCAAGACCGCAAGGTCCCACTCATCGGATCGGCGTCTCCTGGCGCGATGCTAGTAGTGGACCTGCGACGTATAGTCTATAGGGTGAGCTACATCCTAGCTCAATAGGGAACAAACACGGTTGAACATATAAATTATAACTCACATATATTCTATGATATGCCATGCATGATGTGTCTATGCAGTTATTGATGAAAACAGTTAAAAGCATTTCATTTTTACTGTTCATTACTTATGTTTTCATTTATTCATGAATGATCTTTGAAGAGGCCTAAAGCAAAACTTAAACTTTCAACTTAAGTAATCCCCGAGCAATATAGCATCGAGCCCCGATGAGATACCCTTCATCGTCATCTATATAGACAGTTTTAACGTATTCCCTGGGAATACAAATATAGTACCCAAGCCCCTTTCCCCTGGGGATTGGTGGCGGGGTTTCACTTGTCTCAAATCAACACCCCTGGGGTGTGCTTACTATGTACGGATAAGCCTCCGCACTGGCCTACGGTTTTGCCGCCGTATCGGTCCCGGATATCCCGCGTGTCGGGTCGTGGATATCCCGCCACGTCGGTGGGGTAACCTATCAAACCTCAAATAACAAAAATATCGGTGCCTTACATATAGTTATTCACCGTGTAAGTGTGCTATCTTATATCAGTTAGGCCCTATCAACATGATTCAATCTTGGATACATCCCTGGGATGTATCCATTTACTTGCATCACACCTGATGCTCTTATCTCTTTACTTCTTCATCCCACAGGGATGGCTTATTAGAATTAGTCTTATGGGTGTCACACGCACACACACTTTTCACAATCTTTAAGCAAATAAACAGTTGAATTGAACTCTATATCATTACATACATGCTCTTGTAAAATAAAGTACATGTTCAAGGTGTTCCCTACCTCAAGTCTTTATTTGCTCAGCATCAAGGTCCCACGTGGCTCCTTGTGCACTAGTCCTACGTACCACCTATGGTACCACATAAAGTGAAACACATCACAAAGGATGCAATAAAGAAGGTCTAAGACTCTCCAAGAATCTTAAAGTCAAACCCAAAAGTCAACATACGATTTTCAAATCGATTAATTATCATTCGATTAATAATCGAAAATTCTCATTTTAAAAGTCGATTCTCAATTCGGTAGTCGAGTTCTAAAATCGATTAATCGATCCCAAATCGATTAATCGAAATCGAAATCGATTAATCGAAATCCCATTTCGATTAGTCGATTTTCCTCAAGCCATTTCCTCCAACCACAGGTCCTTTGGAGGTTCCCAATCGATTAATCGATACCCAAATCGATTAATCGAAATCCAAAGTCGATTAATCGAACTCCAATTCGATCAATCGAAATCGGGGTCCTCTGACCTTTCAACTTCCTGGCCAATTTCGATTAATCGAAACCTAATTTCGATTAATCGAAATTGTCAGATTCAGCCCCTTTTCGAGCTGTTCTTCCCAATCTTCTTCCATACTTTTTCCTCTATTTTTCTAAACCATTATCCTATGATTTAACCCACTTTCAACCACAACCTAGCCTCTACGATCTATGCATTTTATTCACAAAATTTTTTACCTTGAATCAATCTCAAATTGATTTCAAATCAAATGGTTGGAAGGCTAGGGTTTCTAGCTTTGGCTCTAACAGATCCAAACCGTGTTGAATCCGGCTTTTATCGCTTGAATCCCCCCTCCAAATCAATTGCAATAACTCCTCTCTTTACTTCCTCTCTCTCTCTCTCTTCTTTACTTCTCTCTCAACCACCAAAAACACACATTTAGGGTTATTAAACCCTTTTATCCCTTTCCTCACGTGTGTGTGTTGAGCACATACACCGCGATAGGTGTATGCGACTTCACATTTACAACACACACCACATAGACATTCAATTTGTCACATCTCATCCGTTCATCACACCTCATGCTAACTATTGGACTTCCATTTGGTCAAACCTATGACCGATCGGGCACGGATCCCGAGGTCATAGTTTAGCATGATTTTTCGGGCTATTACATCCTCCCCACCTTGGGAATTTTCATCCTCGAAAATAACCCAAGGTGTATCTGTCTGGGTCACTCCCCCCCCCCACACTCGCAGGTGAGGTGGTCCAGTTGACTCAGACGTATATGTATTCACAACACAAGCATGGAATTTAAATTTTTTTTTGACAAAAAAAAAAAAACAATTAACACAAAAATTGGGATTTCTATTAATATCAAAAGTTTTACAAAGCGCCAATAAATTGGCATACAAAATATACATGTACAAAATCATGACTGATACAAAATAAATATAAGACTTATGCAGTCCCCTCGCCAGGTTGGTCGGGTGCTCTGAGTGGTGGAGTCTGCTGAGGCTGGCTGCAGGCGGTGGTGGCGGCTTGTCTTTGGCTGAGTGGTCGGCTGTGGCTGCGGCGTCTCGGTCTGCGGAGCGGATGTAGATGTAGAGGGAACCGCGTCTGCAGTGGTGGGAGGGAAGACGGGTCCTCTGTGGAAGGCGGTGCGTCCAGCGGTCCACTCCTCCTCCTGGGCGAGGTAGCGGCGGTAGTCGGTAGGATAGATGTGGCGGAGGGTGTGAAATAGGAGGAAGTCTATCCTCCGGTTCATCCTCTCGTTGTTGGCCTCCATGCGAGCCAACACGTCCTCGATGGTAGGACCGGGTGGAGCGGCGCGCCGGCGGTATGATGAGGTGGGTGTCGCGGGCGCGGAGTGGGCAGGTGGTGTCGGTGAGGCTGTGGTGTGGGAGGGAACCCTCTCCACGGATGGCTCGGTAGGAATAGGGTGTGCCCCACCCACGGGTGGGTCCTGCTGAGGTGGTGGGGGTGGTGGAGGTGCTACTGCTGGTGCTGCTACTGCTGCTGCTGGGGCTGGAGCGGGACCCGGAGCTGGTAGGGTCCGCTTTAGAAGATTGTAGCTACGGGTCCATGAAGACTTCGTAAACGTCTTCACGCGATCCGTAGCCCTCACCTCGTGAGGCGAGATGCTGTAGGAGGGCTCGTCGGAGTAGCACTCGAACATGCTCGAGATGAGCCGAGCATAAGGCATCTTCTCCTTGGGCCGCATGTTTCCCTTCATCAGTTTGCCCTTAATGTACCTCATCCCCTCAAGTATGACCATTGTGGCGTCGAACCACCGGCCACAGAAGGCCGCATAAAGTGCATGTTGCACTTTGTCTATGCGCTCGGTGTCGTGGCGCATTGGGTAAAGGTTGCACTTTATCACCGAGTCGAGCATCCACATATAGTGTGGAAGGTCAACCCTCTTAATGGAGGAGCCCGACCCCTTTTTACCATTGGTCATGCGGGTCATGACCTCCTCGAAGCGGGGGTCCTCCTCGAAGGGTGGGAATAGGGTAGTCTCTGGGGTAAAATCGAGGTAACACTCGAGTACCTCGTGTATGTGACGTCGAGTGATCGTGTATAGACGACCCTCGATCTTGGTCAAAATGCAATCATCGGTAGGGCCATCCGTTAGCCCTTGGTAAAACAGTCTAACCAATCTAGGGTAGTAAGAACCCCGGATTGGTTTGAGAAGGTTGCCGAGACCGGCGTTGTTGAGGTAGTTTCGAGCCCATTGGGTCTCGCCCGGCAAATCGGGATTTGTGAACAGGGTAGGGTCGATGATGTATTCGACCTCAAAGGTCTTTGCCGCCCACCATTCATTTGGTTGCTCGACATTGGTGGGTGGTGGTGGCATGGGGGTGAACTCGTGGGAAGACTCGCGCGTAGATGCGCTCGTCGAACCGCAGGTGGTCTCCGATGCCGACGGTGATGGAGTCCTCACCGGCGATGGGGTAGGTGGTGGTGGTGCGGCGTTCTTAAGCCGAACCGGGAGTTTAGAAGTCGCCTTCTTTGAAGATAAACGGGTTTTAGGTGGCATTTTGACGAAATTTCTGGTAAAAACTAGGGTTTTCGACTTGAAATTGAAGAATATACTCGAGCCTAGGGTTTACCTTAGGCTTCGGAGGCGAAATCTTGAGCGATTTGGATCTTGAATCGGCGTAAAATCCAAACCCTAGATCGCTCGGTTGGTTGGAGAAGAAAGAGAAGACAAAGCGCCAACACTAGGGAGCTCAAGAGATTTCGAATGGCAAGGAAAATCCCTAATTTCCAATATATAGGCCCCGGCTCGATTAATCGAAATCCAGAATCGATTAATCGAGATTTCAAACTAGGTTAAGCCGCGTAAAATCGATTAATCGATTTCCCAAATCGATCAATCGAAAGTCAAAATCGATTAATCGAAAATATTTCGATTAATCAAAATCGTATCCTTTTTAAAATTTAAGTTTTAGAGCTCACTGGCGCGAGCCAGTCGATTAATCGAAATCCATTTCGATTAATCGAAATTTCAAAATCGATTAATCGAATTTTACTTCGATTAATCGAAATCGTGCAGTAACTTCTAAATTTCCCAGAATTCCTTAAGTTATTCGATTAATCGAAATCCATTTCGATTAATCAAAATTTCAAAATCGATTAATCGAAGTTCACTTCGATTAATCGAAATCGTATATCTGTATTCAATTTCTTTTAAGTCCTTTTTGTAAATCGATTAATCGAAATCTAGTTCGATTAATCGAAATCCAAAATTGATTAATTGACACTGCTTCGATTAATCGAATTTCATGAATTGACTCCCAATTCTTCTAACATTCTCAGTTTGTTCGATTTATCGAATTTGCCGTTCGATTAATCGAATTCTAATTCGATTAATCGAAATTCTCAAAATCGATTAGTCGATCCCAAATCGATTAATTGAGATTTTAACTCGATCAATCGAAATTTGTCTTCTATGTATATTCTAACTCTCCTTTCAATTTCCAGTCACTGGCACATGCCAGTCGACTAATCGAACAAAATCGATTAATCGAAATTCCAAATTGATTAATCGATTTGAAATTCGATTAATCGGTTTTGCCCAATTTCTGCAGATTTTCAATTTCTTTGGTTCTTTGATTACTTTTGATAGTTTATGACATCAAGTGGTTCTTCCATAGAGTTGTATATACTTGATCATGTACATATAATTCTGTTCCTCAATTCAGATTGGATCAAATTTTTCCATTGAATTACAAGTATAGTGGAGATTTCACAAACATGTTTGTGGTTTACATTGAATTCTTACGTCGTTGGAAACAAGGCTGGATATTGTTCCTTCACATCGGCCTCTCGTTCCCAAGTAGCCTCTTCTTTTGGATGATTATTCCACCAAACAAGCACTAAGGGAATCACTTTAGTGCGCATGATACTTATTCTGTTCCTTCGATCCAAGATTTCCACTGGTTCCTCTATCATGCTCATGTCCTCACACATCTCTATAGGTTGCTTTCCTAACACATGAGACGGATCATTCACGTACTTTCTGAGCATCGATATGTGGAAAACATTATGTACTCGATCAAACAACGGTGGTAAACCAATGCGATATGCAACTTCACCTACGCGTCCCAAAATTTCGAATGGTCCAACATAACGTGGACTTAACTTCCCTCTCTTGCCAAATCTCATTACACCTTTCATAGGTGACACCTTCACAAACACATGCTCGCCCACTTTATAGTCAACACTAGTCCGCTTCATATCGGCGTAACTTTTCTGTCTACTCTGTGGTGTCTTCAACCTTTCTCTGATAATTCGAACGATGGTAGCGTTATCTTCAAGTAGTTTTGGTCCTAACACAAATTTCTCACCTGTTTCCTCCCAATTGAGGGGTGACTTGCATCGTCGTCCATACAGAGCTTCATACGGTGCCATGCCAATGCTCGTTTGAAAACTGTTATTATATGCGAACTCGAGCAGCGGTAGATACTCATCCCAGTATCCTTGCATATCAAGCATGCACGCTCTGAGCATGTCTTCTATTACTTGGTTCACTCGCTCTGTCTGCCCATCAGTTTGAGGATGGAAAGCTGAACTAAAGTCTAGTCGTGTTCCCATTCCTTCTTGAAATTTCTTCCAAAACATGGATGTATATAGTGGATCACGATCTGAAACTATGCTGCTTGGAAGGCTAGGGTTTCCAGCTTTGGCTCTAACAGATCCAAACCATGTTGAATCCGGCTTTTATCGCTTGAATCCCCCCTCCAAATCAGTTGCAATAACTCCTCTCTTTACTTCCTCTCTCTCTCACTTCTTTACTTCTCTCTCAACTACCAAAAACACACATTTAGGGTTATTAAACCCTTTTATCCCTTTCCTCACGTGTGTGTGTTGAGCACATACACCGCGATAGGTGTATGCGACTTCACATTTACAATACACACCACATAGACATTCAATTTGTCACATCTCATCCGTTCATCACACCTCATGCTAACTATTGGACTTCCATTTGGTCAAACCTATGACCGATCGGGCACGGATCCCGAGGTCATAGTTTAGCATGATTTTTCGGGCTATTACAGTCGATGACGCTAAAACAACTAAAAAGCAAGAGTAGATGCAAGAGGTAACTAAAAGAAAAGGAGCCAATTAGGTACATCTAAACCAAAAATCTCTCTCTCTATATATATATATATGTCAAGATCTTTTCATTTCTTTTTACACTGGTCACCGGGGGCATTCCTTCCTCTATATACAACACACACATACCATGAATATAAAAAAAATACACACTCATCCCTACTCCATACGTTGTCGCTGGGACGGTTGATCACCGCTATCCCCAGTATCATCAGCTCGGAGGTTCGCAGACTGGTCCTCTGAAAATACAATCCCGGCACCCGAAGTCCTCGAAACCTCTAAACGACGAGGCAGTGCTACAGAACCCCCCTCGCTCGTCTGGCTAATAGACCGCCCCGATTGAGAACTAGGAGGATATCCTGCAAGAATATCACGAATGGCCGAATCCCTACGAGCACCTCCTCCTGACCCGTGACTGGTCAACCTCTAGTACCTCCTCTCTAACCACCTCTCCAACATCCACCTCCCCGACTACGTCGGTCTGAGCCTCAAAAGTCTCACCTATCTCTGCCCCTAACATCCTCTCTAACTCAGAAATAGTAAGATCGTACCCACCAATACCCTCGCCCTCCATCCTAGAACGAAGAGCTTGAAAAACTGAAGAGAATAAAGGAAACGGCGCTCGAAACAGATGGCCGGATAACAAAATATCACGAAAACATGAAAATTAGAACACAAAGAAATAAGGAAACAGAGAAACGAAGACTAAAATGGATCGCGTGACAAAAATGAAAAGTTTTGAACTATTTATAGGACATCCGAAAATCACGCGCATAAATTATTGTGCTAAAACCAATCACACACCACTCTCACCGCACTTAATTCGGATCACACGACCGGTCTTGAGCGCATAACCTAATCGTCGCCCGCTCAAACCAACCCGACCATCTAGTTGCGCGCAGCCTACTAAGCTCGTAATCGCTTCAAGCGTCCACATAGTGGTGCATGAATGCCAATGGTCACCCCTACAGTGACCAGCCACCGCCCTAATCACACGCCCAGTACCATGCGTTTAATTATGTCAAACGACCGAAAACTAGCGCTTAATGATGTTCTGCGCCCTAAACGTACGTTCACCCTCTAACGCGTAATTAATTTATGCGCTCGGAGTGAAGTGCGCAATTCCCAAGAAACACAAAGAAAAAAAAATGCCCAGGACAACACATTCATAGGCCTAAATTGGGTGATTTCTTACACTAATTATGAGCCTAAACCATGCCCTTTTTAAGCCTGATCCAAAACATTTCAGACGTAAAGAAATACGCACCCCGATAACTAAAAGAATATGCTCCAAACTAAGACCAAACCAAAAAAAATGCCCCAACACTGTTTACATACTCTAACCTAAACGAAAAAAAAAACTTGCCCCAACTAAGGCAAAACTAAATAAGAAAAATATCTCCATCGTTCATACACTCCAACTAAGCCCAAACTAAGTCAAAACAAAAAAATCACACTTAAAACAACTCAAATAAGCTACAAAATAAATTAAACCTGAATTTACAAAAAAAAAAAAACATAATCTCTTCATAAATAAATAAAATAAGTATAAAATGCACCGAGGGCATACCCTCTGAATATACAACTTAAAATAAGAAACTTAAAATCCGCATGTTCAGGCAATGCTCGAATCCAGATTTATTCAAGAAACCAAAAATCCCATCTTCCCCTCTTCCCTTAGCATGGCAGCAATTTGACTGCTACCTTGTATCCCAATCCCGTCCATTCTCAACAATTCACGCAATAAATACAACTCTTTGGGTCCAACACCCGGGATACAAAAAAGAAAGGAAGAAAATACATTAATGAACAAGAAAAAGCCCCATAACTTTTAATCCCAAACTTGGAATAAAATTTAAAACAACAAGAACCCAAAACTTTTAGCTCACACATTTATAAACTATACCCCCTGAATAACCAGATGACAAGTGTCACACCTTTAAACTATTCTAATCTAATTAAATCTAAACCAAATACATACCCCCATTGAAAGACCATAATCCATGACAAACCCAGATGAACCAATAATCGCACAACACTTACCCCTTCAAGGAAACACAAATCCCAAAGCAATGTAAACAAGCCGATAAGATTTGAACTCTTAACACCCATCCAAAACTTTTGAAAACTCACCTTTTTAACAAGTGTCACCTCAAGTCAAACAAAAGACTAGAACAAAATACCTTAAACTTCACTCTAAAAAAAATGAGACCCTAAATTGTTTGGGACCCCGCCAAGAAAAATGCTCCAACCAAACCCACCGGAACCAAGTAAACCTTCTAAACAAACACCCCATAAAACAAACTGAACTCTAAGCTAAACTAAATCCTAAAATAAGTTAAACAAATCAGATAAATCCAACTAATCCACTAATAAGTTTAAACGAATAAACAAGCACGACGAAACAAAAAAAAATGCCTCTTCATTTATAATTTAAAGTCTTACAAGTATCATTGGAGGCATACCTCCTAAATTTAGAACCCAAAATGAAAACCTAAAACTTTAACCTACAACCCAAAACCAAGATTGGGTTTAAAACTGAGACAATGCGAGGAGTAGATTCTGCTCGGAGTGTCCAATCGGAGACTTCAAGGAGAATTGGTTGGGAAACACATCCCTCTACTTTTTACTCCTTCTCTTCAGCTATCTTCACCTCCTCCACCGCTGTCTCCTCAACGTTGCCTTCACCGCTCCCTAAAAAGGACAGATGTAAAGACTAGCACCCTCATTCTCAATACCTCCCACTCACAAAATGACGCCATCCACGGGCATCTCCTTAGGACGAAGATCACGTGAAATAACGAATATAGGAAGAAACGACATCCCAATCGGATGGTTTGATCGCCAGATATCACTAAAACACGAATTTCATAACACAAGATATCTAGAAAGAGGTCAAAACTTAAGACTAAACCAGATAATGAAAAATAAATGAAAGCTCTCTCGCTTATATAGAGTACGGACTCCATCCCGCGCATAGCCACGTGAGTTTAACCAAATCACGTGCTAGGCACACTGAGCACAATCCAAAACACGTGCTCTGATCTGAGCGTGTAATAAAACCATCGCCCGCGCCAACGGCGTGATGCTCCGATTGCGCACACTCCATGAACCGCGCAAACTCATTAAATGACATGCCGCAGCGTGACCTGAAAGGTCACCCGTACACTGACCTGGTGCCGTCTCGATCACGCGCTACGGTTATAGCACTTAAAACAATCACACGCACACTCAGAAATGCATAAACGACCCCTCAAGCCTGAGATCACACGACCGAAAACAGGCACGCAATCATATTGAGCGACCTAAAATAGGTGCGCAATACCTGACTTTGGATTAAATTTATACCCTCACACCTTTATATCCCATCTTGGTCAAAATTCTTGTATCCCATCGCATAGCCTCACAAGCTGTTCCGACAGAAAAGAAAGACCTACTCACCCATCCCCTCACATACCCTTGCATGAGAAGGAGGCATCGACAGCATCCATTCCCATCGCGATAATGTGTGTACATGCGATATCACCTCAAGATCCAGCCCCATCATAATAAATTTGCCATGCCCTCATGGCCTCATGGCCTATCGCGAAAAGCCAAAAGCAAATCTTCTGAAAACTCGGGCACACCGCCCAAAAACTAAGCCAATCACAATACAACCATAACGTGATTCTTTCATAACCCAAGATCTACCAAAGAAAGAAGCAAGACACACCCGCAAACATCTTACCAATGTCCCATCGCGCAAATATCTCACCAGCGTCTCATCGCTAACTGCGTTCAGACGACATCCCATGACAGCACATGCCACGCCGTATGGCGAAAAGAGGGAAAGATTGAGCATCTCCCATCACTAAGGCAAAGGAATCTCTCTCTCTCCCGAATTGATCCCCACATCCCACCAAGAGTCACCTAGCACGCAGGCAAAGAAAGGGAGAACCCCCAGGTCCCATCGCGACATCATTCCTCCAGGACGTTTTGTCACACTGGCGATCGCCAACCCCTACCACAGCGGACCCGAAGAGAAGAAAGCTCTAAAGTCCCATCGTGGTACCACCCCTAACAACCCACCAGTGCCATCAAGGACCACATAAGATATGCGCAACACAGGTAAGTATCACCCCCAGGTAAGTACTACCCACATTTTTTGTTTTACTCGATAATCCTTATAAATATATAGTTAGCTATGATTAAGTCAAATATTTTCAAAACCCGTCTCTCTCGACTCGTGAATCACTGCAGTCCTCCCATAAGAGATAATCACCAATATTCATCGAGAAGGTTAGACAGAGTATCCGGCATGCCAAGTGTCGTCTTGACAACCATAATAACGGTCAGGTCCACAAATCTCATACTGGTGGATCTACTCAGCGACGTCTCGGAAGCTACGTTTTTCACTGTTTTACCATCGAATTGATCTTAAGTTAAAATCCCTAAAATTTCAAATTTTTAAAACCCCCATATTTTCAAAATCCCCTTACTAATGAACAAAAAAATAGAAATAAAAATAAAAATAAAAAAAAGAGAAGAAAAGAAGAATAAAGCAACAAGATAAATAGACTCAACTCACCTTTCTTTAAATACCAAAAAAAAAACTGATTAAGCGCCCCATCACTCGCGCACAATAAATTACACTTAAACCTAACCTTTAACTCCTAAGACCGACTGAACTCGTAATCAAGCGCATATCCCACTACGCAGAATTGGATCAAGCGCACACTCCACTACGCAGAATCATTTATTCAGATGCATTAGCACTAGAATTTCCAACTAAGACTGTCTAAATTTGCAATCAAGCGCACACTCCACTGTGCAGAATCATTTATTCAGATGCATTAGTACTAGAATTCCCAACCTAGACGCTGACTCTAGATGAATCAAGCGCACGCGCCACTACGCAGAATTCAATTGAGCACACCTCACAAGACCCCCACCTCTAATCTCGCCCAAACTGGCCATTCCCATGGGAAACTGAACATTGAGTATATTCAATCTAATAACTTACAAATGGCTATTGGAAAAGAAATGCCTGATGCGCATTGGTGTGAGCAATGACGCGCCCGGTCTAACATGACTTGAAAAAGCCTTCGATATTACATGATACTTCATTTTATTATTATCGGTCCTTGGACCTTGTTTTTGATATTTGATTGACACCCCAATACCTCGATTGCATAAAATCCCTCTGTTAGCCCACGCCATGCAGCGGGATGCGCCATGACCCATAGACCCGAAATGTGGCCTTCGACAGCTACCATTTACCCTTTGAATGCTCCATTTTAGCTTGCGTTGATAGATAAGAAAGCCAAGCCTGTCATGTCAGTATCACCAGTTCACATTTATAATTTTCCAAGATAAACGAGAAGATACCTCGAATAAGAGGTATCTACTTCCTCGATGCGTTCTTACTTCGCAAGAGCACGCCGAAGAGAGGCATCTGTAGACACCCCCATTTTGCCCTCTCAGAATATACAAATTTGTTCAGTCAACCTTTGACCTCATAACCCTAATGTGGGACCATATGCTAAAACAATAGTATATGACTAAACATAGGCTGAAACAATAGTTCTGTGGCTCAGGCCCCATACCCCTGACGTGGGAACCATGCACTGAAATAATAGTACATGGCTGAACACAGGCTGAAATAATAGTTCTGTGATTCGGATCCTGACGTAGGGAGAATATATACTAAAATAATAGTATATGGTCGGAATGCAGACTAAAATAATAGTCTTGCATTTCAGACCCCTTCACCATAATATGGGACCATATGCTGAAATAATAGTATATGGCTGGACACAGGCTAAAATAATAGTGTTGTGGCTCAGGCCCTATACCCTCGACATGGGAACCATGCACTGAAATAATAGTACATGGCTGAATACTGGCTGAAATAATAGCTATGTGGCTCAGATCCCAACGTAGGGAGACTATATACTGAAATAATAGTATATAGTCGAAATGCAGGCGGAAACAATAGTCTGGCATTTCAAGCCCGAACTGGACCCGGACAACCCCGAATTAAGTGCCTACAACCACACGCGTAATTCGATTGCACACCAAATCACCTGCGTGCAATCAATCCCTTCTCAGGCAAGACGTCTTTTCTCCAAACCAACTCGAGACTCAATCACGCGTCTATCATGAGACGCGCGATCAGATTGAGCGCCACATCACTGGCGCGCAATTGGCCGACGCCCGACCTAGTCTTACCGTCCTTGACTCCTAAGTTTCCTCGATTAAATGCTTCGAGAGGCGCTTAATTGGATTATGCACCCCAAAATGCACGCGTAATTAGTTCTAACGCTATTAGGATTAGGAAACTCGCTAAGCAAGTCAGCCGGTCACTCACTGAGTCAGCGACCAAATCAAAGTGATTAAGCACTGGGATACCGACACGCAATTCGATTAAATGCCTGAAACAAGTGTTTAATTGAAGAAAAACCTATAAAAGATTTTTTTCTAATTCGCCCCGAAAGAGGCTGGCAATTTTGAGAGAGAACAGATTTTTTTGGATTCCGAAACCAGAGAACTCTGAGAATGAGCACATAGAACAACCTAGTCATGATTTCCATGTTCAAGGTTCGAATCCTCGAGATTTCTCTCCGCAGCCCCGGTCCTAGGTAAAAGTCTTAGTTTTAAACTTAGGATATTTCTCTTAGGGGTAATTAACAGAGCTAACTCAAAGCTAACTCAGAGGTAATTAACAGAGCTAACTCAGAGGTCACAGATAGATGCAGAATGCAGGGTATATACACAACAGACATAGAAAGCAGGCAAAATAGAAAACTAATATGACAGGGGGTACAGTCAGAGAATATCAAACAAAGCATGCAGGAAAATGTACATGAACCAAAATGAAGTTAAATATAGAAACTGAAGTATATGTATATAAATATATCATAAAGAGAAACAAATGGTCTAGCACCGTTAGTGGAGTCCATTAATGCGGATGGTCATGCGATAGTCGCATCTAATCATGCGACTGCGGGCGTGACCGATCGTGGGGGTAGGAATAGTGGGGTATGCCTACTACATCAACTGTAAAAGCATACCCTCATAAAAATCCAACCGTCGATGCACTTGACGGTTGTGCTCCTCCATCCAATCCAAATGCTCGTGAATCCGCCTATTGCTTTCAGTGAGCACGCCTATTGCATTGGCAACGTCAATGGTGGGTGCCTCGCGATGTCTAGATGTCCGAGGAGGAGTAGGACGCAGGGGTCAAATGGGAGCTGCTCTAGCAGGCACATCACCCTAAGGTGGAAGGTTAGGATGGGCCTCCCCTATATTTGGGGCTTGTCCTGCAGGCTCAGCCGGTGCTTGGTCTCATACCCCATCCCCCTCTTTAGGTAATTTCCTCACCAATAGGTTATAGCTCTTTGTCCAATTCTTAAGCTTAAATATTTTAACATTTTTATTTAGTCTCAGTTCCCCAGGAGCCAGACTATGCTCGACACGTAGCGTGTTATACTGCTCAACCATGCGCGTAATCAAACAGGCATAGGGTGTTTCCTTCTTCGGAACCGCCTTTTTCTCAACCATACTATCTTTGGCATTTATGATGCTATTAATGACTACGTTGGTAGCCGAAAACCAACGGTTCTCAAATGTTGAATACAACGCTTGCTGGATAACCCCGCTATGTTCAGACTTGTGCAAAAATGGATATATTGTGCACTTGATAAAAGTATCCAGCATCCATAATTTATCAGGGAACTGAGCTCGGGTTATGAATTGATCCGACCCCTATTGACCATCCCTCATCTTGGTGATGACGTCCTGGAATGATACACCCCTAATGTACGGTGGCAACAAGCCACATGTTTCAACATACCCAGAGGGGAATTGTAAGGCTGCGGCAACATGAAATTGATTGAATTTATACTCAAGCCCATCTATTTTGGTGGTCAATTGATGACGGTCGTCACCCCCACCGAAGGTATTGATAAAATAGATGCACTATTCTAGGGCAATAGTGAGAGTGGAAATGTTCATGCATGGGTTTCAACCCTAATTTTGTGATATAATCGATCGCCCAAATCATTTCGGGTCAATCCTCAAACAATGTATGGTCAAAGGAATATTCGGAAAGAAAGGTTTTTGAAGCCCACCACTCCTTTGGAAGCTCTCGATTAATTTGTGGTGGCTGTTGGGTGGAACAGGTGGCACGGGTTGAACAGGTGGTGCCACAGGTTGCAAAATGGGTTGTGTGACTGGTTCGACAAGCGGCACAGATGCACGAACACGTGATGTAGGGACCTTACGCGAGGCATTCTTAGTTCACGGTCCCATAGTTTGAAATGTGTAAAAATGCACAAAAACCCCAAAAGAATAAAGAAATTTAGGGATTTACCGTGAGAGACAATCAATTTGCGACCCACGGAGTTCAAATGTGAGGCATCGCTAGTCAGGAGTAGCCGGAAATGATCTTCTAATTGAAAGGAGAAAGGAACCCTTGAACGATTGGTTTTCCTAATCATGCGAATGAGGAAAAATAAAACCTCAGTGATAACTTAAATCGACAGATTCGATCGATCAATTTTCAAATTTGATCGATTGGATGTAAAATAGAAATAACCTAACCCGACAAATTTGATCGATCAATTCTATAATTTAATCGATCAGATTTTAAGTTGATTGATCAAATGTTAAATTTGATCGATCGAATAGTTCAAAACATAGAACACAGCTTGATAATCTTGATCGATCATTTTCCAAATTGATCGATCTGATTATAGTTTGATTGATCAACTCCTAAGTTTGATCGATCAGATGTGACAGCAAAGCTATTTCTTAATTTATAGGTTTTAAACCCTTGTTAGCTTAGTTTGAGGAACCATAGGTTAGCTCCTAATCTTATACCAGTATTATGTGCAAGGTATATGCATCTAAAATGCGCCTAATTTTATTTAACAAAGATACAGAACAATAATGAATTAAATCCAAACGTCAACAATTACCTCACATATCAGTTAAACAATTGCGGGTACTGCTCCCGAAATTTAGCTTTGCTCTCCCAGGTAGCCTCTGCAAATAAATGGTTCCGCCACTTTACTAAGACTAGTGGAATTATCTTAGTCTGCAAGACCTGCTCTTTACGGTCTAAGATCTGCATAGGTTCTTCAACCATAGTCAAATCTTCTTGAAGCTCAATAGGTTAAAAATCCAAAACGTGGGTTGGATCTTTCCCGTATTTCCTCAGCATAGAAATGTGGAATACGCTGTGCATGGTAGCCAGCTATGGTAGCAAAGCAATCCGATATGCAACTTCTCCAACCTGACCTAGCACTTCAAAAGGTCCAACATAACATGGACTTAGCTTTTCACGTTTATCGAAACACATCACGCCCTTTGTTGACTAGATCTTTATGAAAACCTTATCTCCTACCTGAAAATAGGTGTTAATTTCATTCCAAAGGGTAAATAAATAATGTGTAGGGTATTGAACGCAATCAAGCTCACCTGAAACTCGACGTGTGTCCTATGAAGATTGGCATAACTCTTCTAGCGACTGTAATCTCTCATGGATCAATCGAACCGTCTCAGTTGTATTGTCCACGATATCAAGGCCCAAAATGAGTTTCTGACCGACTTCCTCCCAATTCAAAGGAGATCGGCATCGTCGTCCATACAAGGCTTCATAGGGAGCCATGTCGATACTAGCTTGATAACTATTATTATAGGCAAACTCAATCAGAGGCAAATGCTGATCCCATGACCCATGAAAGTCTAACATGCATGCACGCAACATGTCCTCTATGATTTGGTTCACTCTCTTAGTGTGCCCATCAGTCTGAGGATGAAACGTTGAGCTGAAATCAAGTCTAGATCCCATGCCTTCTTGGAACCTCTGCCAGAATTGTGACTTATAGATCAGGTCACTATCAGATACTATACTGACTAGTATACTGTGAAGTCGAACTATCTCCCTAAGGTACAGCTCTGCCAGCTTGCTAGCAGTATACGTAGTATTATACGGTAGAAAGTGAGCAAACTTCGTCAATCTATCCATAATAACCCAAATGGCATTATGTTTCCTCAACGTCTTACCCTAATATAAAGTCCATAGAAATGGCCTCCCATTTCCACTCAGGTATCGGCAAGGGTTGCAACAATCTCGCCAGATTTTGATGATCTACCTTTACTTGCTGGAAGATCAAGCATCTGGACACATACTCTGCAACATCCTTCTTTAAGTCTCTCCACTAGAAGCTTTTCTTTAAATCTTGATACATCTTAGTACTCCCAGGATGTATGGTATATGCTGACTTATGAGCCTCTTCCAAAATCGTGTCTCGTAGCTCCGTATTACTTGGCACACATATCCAGTCTCGGAACATCAAGGTTCCATCATCTCTGATAATGAACTCTATCTTATGACTACCCATCTCGACCCATCTACTAGAGAAATCGGCCTCACATCTACGAATCACATCTTGTCTAATGGTCATGAGTGCATCGTCAGTCATTTGTAGCTTGCGGATGTTTTCAAATAATGTGGGTCGGATGAAGATGGTAGCCATCAAAACTCTTGAACCTCTAACATCAAACCTCGTGTCACATAAGGCCATATCCTTAAGTAAGTGCCATCGATGTACACGAGCAATGAGATGTGACAATTGAGCAGAAGACTTTCGACTCAATGCATCAGCTACAATATTAGCTTTCTCAGGGTGATACTGGATGGAATAATCATAATCTTTTAGAAACTCCATCCAACGACATTGCCTCATATTTAAGTCCTTCTGAGTGAACAGGTACTTTAGGCTCTTGTGATCGGTGAAGATATCAAACATCTCACCGTATAAGTAATGCCTCAAGATCCTCAAAGCGAAAATTATCGCTGCTAACTCAAAGTCTTGTGTAGGATAATTTTTCTCATGATCCTTAAGATGTCTAGAGCCGTAAGCAATGACTCTCTTATCTTGATTCACCACGCAACCCAATCCACTATATGACGCATCACTATACACTGTGAAACTTCCACTGCCTGAAGGCACAACTAGGATTGGTGCAGTAGTCAATCACTTCTTGAGCTCTTGAAAACTCTGCTCGCACTACTAAGTCCAATCAAACTTAGCATTCTTCTGTGTAAGCTGTGTAAGTGGACCTGAGATCTTAGAGAAACTTTCTACAAGTCGTCAATAGTATCTCGCCAAACCAAGGAAACTATGGACTTCAGTTACCATCTTTGGTTGCTCCCAATTCACCACAGATTCGATCTTTACAAGATCGACCATTATGCCTATCTCAGAGATGACATGGCCTAAGAAACTGACCTGCTCAAGCCAAAACTCACACTTGTTAAATTTTGCAAATAATTTATGATCCATGAGGGTTTGTAGAGTCACTCGTAGGTATTGTTCATGTTCTTCTCGTGTCTTCGAGTAGATGAGAATGTCATCTACAAAAACCACTACAGACTTGTCTAAATGTGGTTTAAATACACGATTCATTAAGTCTATGAATGATGCGGGAGCATTCGTCAAACAAAATGGCATCACCAAAAATTTGTGTCCATATCGACTTCTGAATGTTGTCTTCTGAATATCTTCATATTTAACTCTTAGCTGATGATAGCCTGATCTCAAGTCAATCTTAGAGAAGAACGTCGCTCCTTGTAACTGATTAAAAAGATCATCTATTCTCGGTGGGTAACGATTCTTAATCGCCAACTTATTTAACTGACGGTAATTAATGCAGAGACGCATCGAACCGTCCTTCTTCCTGACAAACAACACTGGTGCTCCCCAAGGAGACACATTGGGTCGGATAAATCCTTTGTTCAGGCTTGCAGCTATTCTTTTAACTCTTTCAATTCAGCAGGCGCCATTCGATATGGGGCCTTTGACATTGGTTCTGTATCTGGCACTAACTCGATCGCAAATTCGATCTCTCGATCAAGTGGTAATCCAGGTACTTCCTCAGGAAACACGTCTGGATAGTCACACACAATGGTGATGTCAGCAATGTTCTTCTTCTCCTCCTTATGATCTTGTAAGTATGAGAGGTATCCGTTGCACCCATTCTTCATCATACATACAGCTCGAATAGCGAAAATGAATGGCGCAATGTTAGATTTGGCACCAAAAAATTAACATGACTTCCTCTTTGGAGGATGAAAAGTTACCACTTTTCAAAGACAATCTACGCTCGCATAGTAACTAGATAACCAGCCCATTCCTAGGATTATATCAAACCCTACGATGCTCAAGAAAATCAGGTTGATGACCATCTCGTGGTCTGCAATCATCACAGTCACTGATTGACACACTTTATCTATACTCACCGAGTTACCCGTAGGTACGGATACATCCAGTGTGAATCAAGGGTCTTGGGAATGGAGCCTAACTTCTCTGAGAATAAAGGTGTGATAAATGAGTGAGTAGACCTTGAGTCTATCAATACTCGTGCTTCCATTTTGCCTACGTTGCCATTACAACATATAACAAGTGTACCTTTAATTTATTTCAGAGAAATCGGATTAATTATACACCAAACATATAGTATTAGAAATATCTCTACATACCTAATTTATTAATACTATTGCTATCAAGTATATATAAAAGAAGAAAGGCTCAACTCCCAAAGCATAAAGGTACCTTGGATTTCATCATTTGATTTCTGAGCCTCAGTGCCGTGACGGCATATGCTCGACCTTGAATAGTAGGTCGAGAAGATCTCTGGGTGGATGCTGATCCAGTTCTGTCTTTACTTTCCTCAGGACAATTCCTCACCATATGGCTCATCTTGGCACATCTGAAGTAGGCTCTTGTGTCTCTGTTGTAGTCTTCTATTTTGTGCGGCTTCCCACACTTGGCACATGATGGAGCCGGAGAAAACGATGAGACCCATGAAGATCCCTGTGTAAGGGAAGCTCCACTAGCTAATGAACCAAAAGGTCTAAATGGTTTAGATGACACAATTACGAATGGCCTCTGGTAAGAACTCAGCCCTGAATACACATCTGGTCGAGAGTGCGTAGGGTGCCTAGGAGGTCTCAAGAATCTAACCCTCTTATTTACCTAATCGAGAGCATTCGCTTATCCTTGAAATGGCCTCTCCTTGTTCTGTTGATTCCTCCATGCAAACTATTTATGATTCTCTTCTTCCGCAATGAGAGCGTTAGACACCACACCCCCATAAGTCCCCATCTCCCACATAGCCACTTCCTTCTGTAGATTTACCCTTAGGCCAAACTGAAAATTTTTAGCTTTCATCAACTCAGTGGCCACGTGCTGAGGCACAAACCCAGAGTCTCATGAACTCCGCACCATAATCACGTTCCGCCATGTTACCTTTCTCCAATCTAATAAATTAGCCTCCCACTGGTGTCTCACTATCTTGGGGAAATATTAGTCATTGAAGACCTCAATGAATTCTACCCAGGTCCATGGTATATTGGGAATCTCTTGCTCCCTAGTCCTAGACACTGATTTCCACTAGGGACTAGCTTCACCGTCTAACTTGAAGGTTGCCCAGCGCACCTTCTCAACACTGATGCACTGTAGTACCTCAAATATCTTCTCCATTTCATCAAGCCAACCCTCGGCTTCCAATGGATCAGTCTGACCCAAAAAGTTAGGAGGTCTCATTCTCCTAAACTCTATAAAACCTCCCGGTTGTCTCGCTGCTTGTTAATTCATTGCCTCAGTCTATTGAGCCACATTGGCAGCTAATGCATCCAACACCTGCTCCATCCTTTCATTTCCACCTCTCCCTCTTCCTGTTCCTAAGGGAACAACATTTGAAGTAAAAGGAAACCCTACTCCATGTAAAGGAACGATGCCCTCATCTATTTCTTCCATACGAACTGTCCACGGTCCATCTCTACCTTGTCCTCTACCTCTGAACCTAGGGGCCATGTTGATCTGTAATTGTGAAAACAATAAATTTGATCAGTATACAGATTGTAAAACAATCAAACCTAGTTTCCCCATGGTTCCTAACCTAAAGCCATAGCTCTGATACCAACTGCCACAGTCCAAATTTTTGCACCCAGAAACCCATGCCATCAAGATCATCGTTACTGAGAATCCCCATAACAAAACACATAGGTGTCTGCTCCAATAGCGGAACTCTAAGTAGATGTTATCTAAAGAGGCAGATAGAGTCATCATAATAAGGCACAAATAAAAAGAAAATAATCTATAAATATGAAACTATGTATACATCCTCAAAAGGGAACCAAGAAGAACCACTAGTGATGGACATCCATCACCTAAAAATAATGATTCCCAATAGTGGTTCCTACAAAATGTATATAAATGTAAAATAAAAGTAACTACATAATTTAATATAAAATAGAGTAGCCACCAGATCAGATGATCCAAAAGTATCATATACGGAACTCCTAAAAAGAAATAAGACTAAGTAGCTAAGCTCTAGGTAAAACTCGTCTGCCGGGATATCAGTATCCTCCTCCTAAGCCGCTGCCTCAGGCTGATAATTAGGATCACGCTCAGTGCCTACGCCCTGAGCCTCAAAACCTATGACATATAGTCGGGAGTGAGCTACATCTAAGCTCAGTAGAAGAAACTCAATTAAAATATATCTAAACTGTAAAACATGATTGTCAGAAACATATATAAGAGCGGAGTAGATATTTAAAAGACTAGACATGTGTAGATGTTGATGTTTTGAAATGATAGATGATAGTTACTAGATAATAAGAATCAGACTTATGCTCAAGGTTTCAAATGAAGTGTATACTTTATATTAAATGACTTAAATCATATATTTAAGTAACTCTCGTGAATATAGCACGTGGTATTTAGATGTTTGCCGATAGGTAACCCCGACCATCGTCGTTCAATGAACAATTACAGGAACACAACAAGCCTCTACCTAATGAGAGCAACTTGTGTTAGGCAGATCACTGAACAGATACATGGATATCCTGTCGTGCCGGTCACAAGTAAATCGCCGTGTCAGTGGGATTCGTCACATGAACTTTAAATCAAATGCATATCACATAATAATGAAAATCAAATAATAGGAATCAGATGACAGGAATCAGATAACAGGAACCAGATAAGATAGAACCTTTATTCATATGCAAGGCATGCTTTTAGAAACTGAAATCAGAACATGTGTCAGGGTACAAGTCTTACGCCCATGAATTCTGAGTAAATGCAATTTAGAGTGAATTTCCCCTTCCTTAAATCGTGTCTTTCTAAGCAAATCCAAAGCTTCTTTAAGCATCTCGATTTCAACCTAGACCATACGTATCATGTACTAAGTGTAAGAGGTCTTAGAAAGTCAACTGATACAACGTCTAGTAACATTTTTCCCAGAAAACTCAAAATATAAAAAATAGGGGAATTCGATCGATCAATTTCCCTATTTGATTGATCGAATTCACAATTTGATCGATCAAATCCCAAATTTGATCGATCGAGTCTCATAAACCAACACAGACAGAACAGGGAATTCGATAGATCAATTTCCCTATTTGATCGATCGAATTCACAATTTGATTGATCAATTCCAAATTTGATTGATTGAACCCGTCAGAGTACAATTTTCTAAATTTTTAGACTTCTTGTTTATATACTGGTATATATAATTCGATCGATCAATTTTCTCAAAATGATCAATTAGATTCTCAACTTGATCGATCAATTTCCAAATTGATCGATCAATTCTTCACTTGATTGATCATTTTCATATTTGATCGATCAATCCTTGATTCGATCGATCAAATCTCAAATTTGATCGATCAAATTTTTCGGGCTTCAACCTCTAGAAAAACATCCTTCTGTTATAGAAGATATTATATAATTTGATTGATCAACTCTTAAATTTGATTGATCAAATGCTAAATTTGATTGATCGGATATGACAGTTTCTGTGATCAATGTTGTTCGTTAATTTTGATCGATTTCATCTCTAACTCTTTATGATTCTCCGCAAATCATACAAGCTCATGCCTCATCACATTTAAAGCATTAAAACTATTCAAAGCATGTAATAACTCACCTCTTTAGAGTTGCTTCTGTGAGTTAAGGCAACTTCAGCTCAAGGTGGGTTTCGGGTTCGAATTGGAGATTTGTCGTCGTTTGTGATCCATAGAAACAGATGCGTGGCTCCACGTCAACACACAGAGGTGTGTACCTCTCCTCAAAACAGTCATGACATATCGACATCAATTGGTAACCTCCTTCACACTCTATGTCCTGTGGTTTAAGGATCTAGAATTCTTCTAACCTTTTTATTCACAAAGAGAGAGTTCTCTAGAACTTGAATCATATACTACATGATTTCTCAGGCAGAAACCCAAATCAAATAAGAAGTAGATGAAGAGAGGTGTAGTTCCAATCTCTTCCTTCTCTTATAAGCTAAGCCAGGAAATACCTCTGATATTTCCCTCTCTAAGTTTTTATTCCGATGTTGCACATACACACCAAATCTAGGTGCGTATCATTTTACAGCAGGTATAATCAAGCCTCATATTTCTATCACACATGACACTTGGTTTCACACACTTATAGATTAATAATATGGATCACAATATTATTGTAATAAAATTTTAATTTTGTCTTAATTTCCATGCCAAGCACGCATACCAAGGTAATCGAGTTTGTTTCAAAATTTTAGGGTCATTACACTTTCGCAAACTCAGCTGTAGAAAATCACCATCCGATTGTGTCAACATTGTGGAGATTGTAGTGCTCGGAGGGAGACAGAATGGGGATTTAAGATCCATTATCATGTGAGGAGAGAACGCCCCGACCCTTGCACGATTTCGATGTTTAAAGGTACGAAATCAACACCCATGTGTATACAAATTGTATAATAGGATGTCTAAGAAGTGAGGAAGTGGTTGGCGAAGAGACAGCGAGAGGATTGAGTTGAGAAAACTTGGATTTGAAGCGTTTCTGGTTCTCGCCCTCCCTAGCTTCAAAGCTCGCTTGCGCGAGAAGCCTTCAGAAAGGAATCTCTGAGGCTCACTCGACTGAGTAAAAGAGACTCCAATGAGCCTCTGATATTCACTCGGGCGAGGGTATAAGTGACTTATGAGCTTGCTTGCGAGGGACATGTTTCTCGCTCGCGTGAGAGTGTAAGTAGTGTATGAACTCGTTCGTGCGAGCTGTGTTTCTCGCTCGTGAGAGAGACTCGTGTGCCCGAGGCGGCTGGGGAAGTTCAGCTTCAATAAGCTAAATTTTAATCGCTCGCCCGAAGTCTGTGAGTTCGCGCACCCGAGCTTTAGTGCTCGCTCGCGCAAGAAACTGAGCCAGGCTTATTTTGACTCTTTTTGTATGAATACTTCGGAAATGTTCTTTAGTTTTTTTTATGCATTCCTAAGGAATCTTTGGATGATTTGGATGTAGAATAAAGTGCTAAGGCCCACGCATGAGTCCTCAGATGGTTTATGTATGGAATGTGCTAAGCGTGCTTTGAGGTAGGAGAAAACTTACGATCGTTTGATTTGAATGTGCTCTGTATAAGTTAAGTAATGTGATGTGATAAGCTATGATACATTTTTGTGAAAACAAGCATGTGAAATTTTAACCTTTCAAACAAGTTTTGAAAAGTATAAATGTGATGTGATATGAGATATGTGATGTGAAGAATGTGTTCATGTGAATTTTGAAATCGTGTACGAATATTAGTTTTCCAAAATAAGTACATAGAAATCACTTTACACGGTGTGAAAACTATAAGTTACATCTTGCACTATGAATTAAGGTTCAGTATAACGAATCCCAAATTGCTCTCTAGTGCGGCGGGATATCTGTTTACTGTGCTCTGGTACGGTGGGATATCCGTTCATTCTCTTACCAGCCAACGGTAATACTTTGCTCGGCACAAGTATCCCTCATAATACAGTGGCTTGGGCATTATATGTAAATAATTTATTGAACGATAATGGTTGGGATTCCTATCAGTATAGTATGTGGCTCTCAATGTTATATTTGCTTGGGGTGGTAATTTAAGTTACACTCTTAAGTTATATCAAATGTTTTTTTAAACAAAGCATGTGACTGAAGTGGGTGTGTGTGTGTTATTAAGTTCAAGCATATGGAATTCAAATGTGAAAACATGTGATGTGCATATGAAAAAAATCAGTTATGAAACTTAGTACTTTGACATATAAGATTTAAATGCAACTAATATTTTTCTCCTATTGAGCTTAGATGTTTGCTCACCCTTCGACTATACGTTACAGTTGAGAAGGAGCTAGATCTTGAGAGCGATCTAGAGTACGAGCCAGAGGAGGAAATTGAGCCCCTACTAGAGGAATTCTTTCGTAAGTAGACGTTCAGAGTTTGTCATGCTTGTTCAGTGTTTTGGGCTTCGTACGTCCAACCTTTTTGAGTTAGAAAATCAAATGATGTAATATATGTTGGATATTATTTTGTGAACCATTATTGGGTGATGGAAGTCCATCACCGATGGTTCGTTTCGATTCTTTGTTCATGCGATTGGCATGGTATTAGAATCGTTATTTTGATATGTTTTGATAGATGAGATATAGAAATGGAACTTTCTTTTGTTGTATATGATAACTCTATCTGCTTAGTTAGAGATATCAGCTTTGTTTCTGCATTGTGTGGATGTACCAAATGTTCTGTAAGTAAGGGGGCGCCCTAATGGGTGACCCGACGACACGGGTTAGGTTATTGAAATCCAGGCTGTCATAGGGCATGACCTGGGTAGGTGTATGGAGAAAATTGGGCATGACCTGGGTAGATGGGGGGAAATGTGGTGAATTTAGATTGGATGTGGATGTGGAAAAATTAGGCATGGTTTGGGTAAATGACAAAGAATGGGGTGTATTTTGGGTGAATGCGGAGAATTGGGTTAGATTTTGGGTAGATGTCGGGAAATTGAGTGTGTTGGGTGGGGTAAATTTTGGGTTGATGTGAGAAAATTAGATATGTTGGAGGTGGAAGGAAAATGGAATAAATTTTGGGTTGATGTGGAAAAATTGGGTATGTTGGAGGTGGAAGGAAGATGGGATAAATCTTGGGTTGATGTGAGAAAATTGGGTATGTTAGAGGTGGAAGGAAAATGGGATAAATCTTGGGTGGTGGTGGAGGAAAAATGAGGTGTATTTGGAGTGGGAAAGTGTGGTGAATTTGGGTTGGGAAAATAAGGTGAATTTGGATTGGGAGGATGTGGTGAATTTAGTGTATTTGAAGTGGAGGGAAAATGGGGCATATTTGGAGGAGAGGAGTGTGTATTTTGGGCAAATGTGGAGGAAAAATGGGGTAGAAAATGTGGTGGATTTTGAATTGACATGGGGGATGGGAAAATGGGTGCACCGTAGGGTCCGGTGATGTTGAATCGAGATTGGGTAGGAGAATCAGATATGGGTATATCCTTTAAATGGGAATGTGTTGGGGATTGTGGTGGGGATGAATCCGGGTCAGCATAGGTGGGATCAATCGCCCAAGACATGATTTGATGGAGGGTTGGATACGGGTTCCTCGAGTAAGGACAAAAAACCCGTCTTATCCTTTCCCTACAGGATGATGAAGGATAAGGCGATGTCATTGTTCCGGCACCACAAGCTCTCATCTTTTGAATTTTTTATTTGTCTTGAATTTTTTTACTATTTTTTGGATTGTTTTTTTGTATATGATAAATACAAGTTTCATCTCCCTTAGATATAAACGATGCTTTTTCTGAGGCATTGGAACTCCCTTTTTAGGTAGTATTACACCTTTAATGTCTCCCACAGCGGGATTCTGATGCACCTTGGAAGAATCAAAGGAAGACCTTTGATCTATATAAGGGAACGAAAATCCACGCGACGACCCCAATCCCTCAAAAGAGTCAATAAGGGGGTTGACCAGAGAGGGCATTTTGGGTGTCGATGGTGTGGGATTTATCAAGGATATTAAAAACACTAAGCGGGAGGCTCAGGAATGGTGAAAAAAGGCCCCAAATTCAGACTACCTAGCAAACAAGCTAGGCATGCAAATATGCACACCTGAGTAAAAAATTGATTTTTAAGCTGGGTGTGCGTAATATGCACGCTCAAGCAAAAAACTAATATTTTAGCTGGTCGTCCATAATATGCACGCTTCAGCAAAAAATTGATTTTTTAGCTAGGCGTGTGTAATATGCACGTCCAGCCTATATATATATATATATATATATATATATATTTTTTTTTTTTTTTTTTTTTTTTTTTTTTAATTTTTTTATTTATTTAATTTTTTTTCCTGACAGCAGATTTGAGTTGGGCTAAAACTTGGCTTTGGGGGTAATGCCTCTCGAGACTTTTTCCTTTGCTTTATCGGGTCCCTCCTTTTCGTTCCTAAAGGGATACAAGGTTGTTTCAATGTATACTAATGCACTCCCCCAACGGTTTTAAGGCTTTTTCTTAAGCTCGGTCACTCACCCGATATACCTCCGATGCAAGCGACTTCTAAGATATTGGATGGTGTGGTCCTTTTCAAAATCATCACCACTAGGGTTTTCGCTCTACTGGGAACTGGGACAAGTATATTGCTGCCTAATTTCTTCCTTTAAAATCTACCCGTGAAAAAATGAATTAGGTCCCTTGTTGGTTTAATTTTTAGTTCAGTTTTAAGGGAGTTTACTTAAGTTCAAAAACGGGCGGTGAGATTCCCATGCCGTATCTATGGGCTGACATCCATTGATAGTATATGACAAGGAATAAGGAAAATTGCAGGGCCAATCAAACAACTAGGCAAGAAAAGTAAATTGCATCAAGTAGGCCGGCCCACCAATCGACTAAGGCGGTAAATGACAAATCATAGGGGTAAGTAAAAAACTTGCTCAAGTAAGCCCGCCAATCGGCTAAGGCTTGTAAATGATGGACTTATAGGGGTAAGTAAAAAATTGCTCAAGTAGGCCTATCAATCAGCTAAGGCTTGTAAATGATCGAATCATAGGAGTAAGTATAAAAGGGGTGGAATCGTAGGACTAAGTATGTAAAAAAATGAAAAGTTAGTAAACAAAAGAATGGAAAACAAAGCATATATGCAAAATAAAGGCCAAAACTTCAAGGAGAAGCTTTACAAGCTATCCCCAGCGGAGTTGCTATCTGTGCAACCATGGATTTTTTCAATCTGTCATGACGATGCGCTCAATGATGTAGTCGCTACCCGGAGCTTTTGGTGACCTGGGATACCTCAAAATCGATATACAAGCACTGAAGTATAAAAATATGACTCCGATTTACTGGTCTTTGCAAAAGGCCCTTGGTTAGGGGCTTCGGTTATTGATCAAGAACCTGCGCGTAAGCTGTCTCTACTATGGTCGGGACTGTGTTGGCTGTTATATATATATATATATATATATATATATATATATATATTAAAAAAAGAGAAAGAAAATGGGTGGCACTTCCTCTTGTACGCAGGCACACAGATCCTATTGAGTTCTTCCTACCTACAGAAATTTGAGCAGCGTAACAGCTCAATTCTAGGATTGAGGAAAAGCAAAGAAAGTAGAGGAGTAGAGGGGACAGCCGGAGCTCTCGGGCCCTTCTAGCACCATTGTGGACCTTCGTGTTGATGCGCTTTCGGTGAGCTTCCGATTGCAAATGGGTTGAAGAATGGGTTTGAACCTCTAAGGCTAGGGAGCTAGAGGGTAGGAGAGGTAGGCTAAAAGGTAGTTTTAGCTAACTCTCAAGGTTTGCTGATGGAAGATGAGATCTAAAAGATAAAACTCAAATCTGGAATTTGTATGGAGGAATAGTGTTTGAAATTGGAGAGGGAGCACTCTAGGTTTTTTTCTCGTTTAGAAAATTTTCAAGCCCTTAAGCAAGGGGGGGTGGCTCTCTACTTATAGAGGTTGAGGTGATTAGTGAAGGGTTAAGTCACTAATAGGTTTAGAAATTAGGTAATGGGCAATCTATGATTTTTGGAGTTTTCTAGAGCTTGGAGAAGAGGGATTTGAGTTTAATGGTAGATGATAGGATGGTGGTGACTTGAATGGCAAAGGGTGATAACTTTAGCTAATAGGGTCACTAGGGTCCTAAAGAAATATGCCCCAGACTTTGGAATGGTCAACAAGTCAAACCCTATTATTAATTTTAGCCATTTTTGAAGGAAAACCATGCCCAAACTGTTGGAAGTGGAAGACTCGCAGGTGTCGGGCCCGGTTTTGCAATTTCCTGCAGAAATCTGCGATCTTTATTTTGTCATAACTTTTTTATGTAAAACTCTAAATTAGGCGATTCTTAGCTCGTTGGAAAGCTGAGAACCTCTACTTTCTAAAGGTATAGGCATCAGGTTGGGAAACTGTCTATGAAACTTTTGACACTCCTCTTTTCATCAGATTGTTTGATTAGTTTGAAATTGGCTCTGTGGGTAAAATTTTGCAATTTCCTGCACAAATCCGTAATCTTTATTTCACTATAACTTTTGATGTAAACCTCTGAATTAGGCAATTCTTAGCTTGTTGGAAAGCTGGGAACCTCTACTTTCTCATGGTATAGGCTTTAGATAGGAAAATTATGAATGCAAACTTTGGAACTCCTCTTTTCATCAGCTATTTTGGTTGGTTCAAAACGGGTTATGTGGGCCCATTTTAGAATTTTTAAGGGTTTGGGAAGGTTAGTGATGATTCCTATGGGTTTTGGAATTGTTCTAAAGGTTTCGATTAAGTTCTAAGGGTTTGGGAGGTGCTTTCGAAAGCTCGGGAGTACGCTTTTCTCGAAGTATGGGTCGATCGAGCCTTGGGCCAAATTTGGTTGTCTACTGTGGTCAACTGTGCTAGTTGATGATTATCGACATTTTGGGTGATTATCAAAATTACTAATTAGTTGTGGACATCTTACTTAGACGGTTATTGTCATTTCTATCATTATATTCGGATGGTAATTAGCATTTCTTACAATATCTCCAAAAATTGAGCGATAAACAGTGACCTCGTGATCCGTGCCCGATTGGTCATAGGTTGACCAAGTGATGGTCAAATGGTAGACTTGAGAAGGAAAGAGTTATGTGATATAGTATGACCCTAAGCATAGTGTATGGTGTCAGTTAAGGGTCACATATACCTATCTCTAGTATATGTGCTTAACACCAAAGCTGAAGAGGGTTATAAGGGTTTTAATAACCTTAGAGAAGCTATTCTCTTGTTTGGTTGGTGAGAGAAGTTAAGAGGAGAGAGAGAGAGTAAAGGGGAGTTAATGGCAAGGAGAAGTTAATGTGGCTTGATTGAAGGAAGGGTTTAAGCATTGAATGCCAGATTTGACGCGTGAAGGACCGTTGAAGCAAGAGCTGGAACCCTAGCCATTAAAGCAACCAATTCATTCTTTAAGAGATTGATTTGAGGTGAGTTTTGTTGGATTTAAATGTATAAAGTTTTGATGATTAAATTCAATCAAGTATAGTGAAAATGATGAATTGAAGACAGAAAAGAAAGAAAAATAGGAAGAAAAAGATTTGGAAGAACAGCCCGAAAAGGGGCTAAGTTCTGGCCAAATCGATTAATCAATTTTGGTCTAGAAGTTGAAAAAGCATAAAAGCCCGAGTTCGATTAATCGATCTTGAAATCGATTAATCGATTTTGGATTTCGATTAATCGATTTGAAAATCGACTAATCGACTTAGTACCTCCAGTGGCTGGAGAAATAAGGCTTGGGGAAACTGATTAATCAATTTGAGAATCGATTAATCGATTTTGGATTTCGATTAATCAATTTGGGAATCGATTAATCGATTGTGGACTTTCGTTTAATCGATTTGGGGTCGATTAATTGATTTTAGATTTTGATTAATCAATTTTAGATTTCGATTAATCGATTTAAGGTTTCGATTAATCAATTTTGGCAGCTTTAGTTGGCTTCTTAATTGAACCATGAGGTTCATGGAGGGTCTTGGACCTTCTCTATTGCATCCTTATTGATGTTGTGCATATGTTATGATGTACCATATGTGGTACGAGCTAAGGCAAGCATGAGGAGCCGTGTGGGACCTTGATGCTTGGACAGTCAAACAATTGAGGTAGGGAACACCTTGAACATGTACTTTGAGTGCAAGAGCATGTATGTAGTGATATAGAAATGAAAATGCTTTAATCATATAATCCTCTCAGTATGTGTGTGTGACACTAAGTAAGTATATGAAAATGAGACATCCCCAGGGGATGAAAAAGTGATAAAGGCATCAGTGTGATGCGAGTAATTTAGACATCCTAGGGATGTAAGTGAGATTGTAAAGTAAGATTGAACAAAGACTGATAAGGCCTAATCAATATAAAGTAGCACATTTACACGGTGAATAACTATATGTAAAGCACATGATATTTTTGTTATTTAAGGTTTGAACAGAATACTCCACCGAAGTGGCGAGATACCCACGACTGACTCGACAGAATATCCGTGACCGATACGGCGGCCAATCCATATATCGGTACGGCAGTCAATCAGTACACCAGTAGCACATCTCAGGGATCTTGAGATGAGACTAGACCCCGTCGCCTATGAGAAAGGAACCTGGGTAGTATTTCAAGTTTTGAAATATAGATAACAACTATCTATTTAGAGGACGATGGTGGGTATTCCATCAGGGCTCGATGCTATATTGCTCGGGGATTACTTAAGTTGAAGATTTAAGTTTCTTTGGGCCGAATCAGTGTAATTCATGAACAGTTTGAGAATAAATGAAACAGGTAAACCACCAATAAACTTCAAAACATATTGTAATCATTTAAACTATTTTCCAGCAAGTTCATAAATACATCATGCTAAGAATATCATAGATTATATGTGAGGATTTGACTTATATGTTCATTGTGTTGTTCCCTATTAAGCTAGGATGTAGCTCACCCTTTAGACTATACGTCGTAGGTCCATTGTTTGCAGCTACTGAGGTTTCGGGAGATGCGGATCCGGGTGATTCGTATTACATGCCCGGGGAAGAGTTAGAGCCTCCTCCCGAGGACTTCTTCTAGGAGACTTCGCTGAGTACTTTGATAGGAAGAGTTTTGAGAGCATTTTGTGTGGCTTGATATGTCAAGCCTTTATTTTAAGAAACAATGTATTTAAATGGTATAATTACTTTGGTGAACCATCTTAGGTGATCTGTTTATCACCGATGGTTCGGATCGGTTCTCTGTTCATACGTCGGCATGAAAGTATAACTGTCTTTTGAGTTTATGCCTAGATTAGCATATTTATTTTCGCATTGTGCAGTTATTTGTCTTATCTTATTTAGTTGTTGCTTGCTATACCAATGTTCCGCATAGATCTATGGGGCACGATCTGGAGGATCATGCTGATGGCACGGGTTTTGAGGTGGTAAAATTTGGGTTGTCACAGTTGGTATCAGAGCATTTTCGTTTAGAAATTCTAACAATTATTATGTTTGTCATAGCATAGGGACTTCTGCTAACGAAACTTTAGTTTCACGTGCAGCCCGTGATGTTTTCTAGGGGAAGAGGCCAACCTAGGGGCAGTCATAATAGAAATTTGCGTAGTCGAGATGACTTTGTCTCGGATACAAATTGAGTACCTTTGAGAGATAGAGGGGCTTCAGGTAGTGGTGGCCAAGAGAGCCAAGATCAGGCAGAGAATCGGGATCGAGATCGTCAGGATCAAGATCAGAGGGAATAGGAGAGGATCAAAGAAAGAAATGAAGACAGAGAGGAGTGTCAGAGGATGATACATACTACGAAAACTATGGAGATCGCCATGGCTCAACAGGCAGCATCCTTGGTGACTCAGCATGCCAATGACCAACAACAGCCACCTACACCTCCAGTAGCTCCGACACCACCAGTGACTTTTGTGTTTATTGAGTTTAGGAGGATGAAACCTCCTAGCTTTTCAGGACAAGCGGAGCCGATGGCTGCTGAGAAATGGCTAAGTGAGATGGAGAAAGTGTTTAGCGTGCTTACGTGCACTAAGGACGAGAGCGTCCGTTGGGCAGCCTACATGCTAGATGGGGAGGTTGGGCCTTGGTGGAAGTCCGTTTCTAGAACTAGGGCTCAGGAGACCCCAGATTTGCCCTGGACGTGGGATGAATTCGTCGAGGAGTTTAATAAATAATATTTCCCAGAAGTTGTGAGGAAGCAGATGGAGATCCAGTTTTACAACTCTTGCAAGGGAAAATGACGGTAAGGGAGTACGGAGTTAAATTTATGTGACTTGCTCACTTCGCGCTCGACTATGTTATCACGGAGATGATGAGAGCAAAGAGGTTTCAGCAAGGGTTGAGACTGGACGTGAGGAGAAGAGTAGCACCGTTCCAGTTGAGGACCTACGGAGAAGTCATGAGCAAGGCACTCGTAGTAGAGAAAAAAATAATAATAAATATCGCCAGAGGGAGCAGCAGGGAAGAGGAAACACTAATTAGAGTAGAATGGGAAACTACGAGCCGGTGAACAAAAAGCCAAGATTCGTAGCCCACAATTAGAGATCATCATTCCAAGGAGGGTATCAAAGACTGACACAGCACACCAATCAGTAGAGATTTCCATTGCTTGCTTCGGGGAGACTGATATGATATGACAGCCCTGCTATCACCACCGGAGCTACAGTTACACAAGGTTTCTCACGAGCTACATCTTTCACACCGCGGGAGACTTGTGCCAAGTGT
The DNA here is from genome assembly GCA_021018995.1 of Chloranthus sessilifolius. Taxonomy (NCBI): domain Eukaryota; kingdom Viridiplantae; phylum Streptophyta; class Magnoliopsida; order Chloranthales; family Chloranthaceae; genus Chloranthus; species Chloranthus sessilifolius. The sequence continues at coordinate 144,752,943 of CM037584.1, read as the reverse complement.
GGCAAGTCTCACTAGACATCAGATTGTAGGTAGGGAACTCGGGGCTGTTTCAAATGTGGCAAGGTGGGCCACTTGATCAAGGTATGTAATAATTTTAGTATGATGGTATACATTATATATATATATATGTATTGTATATATATGACTAGGTACGTTACAAATCTATGAGAAAGGAAGCGATGTGACATATGAAGCTCAAGTGTTGATAGACCTGAGGTCTACCCACTCATTTATTACCCCTCGCTTCACAAAGAAGATGAAAGTCAACCCAGGGGAGTTAGACTCTGTGTTAACCGTGGCTATTCCGACTAGGAAATCGGTTGATACCGAAAAGGTTTGAAAATTTGTGATCGTGAGAATCATGGATGGAGATGTCTTTGAACTACTGGCAAATTTAATTATGTTAGACATGCAAGGATTCGATGTGATCCTTGGCATGGATTGGTTGTCGACTCATTGTGCAACCGTGGATTGCAAGAACAAGGTCGTCATCTTCAGACCTAACACAAGGAGATCGATTCGATTTTGATGAGAGAGATCGACGTATATGCCACTTATCTCTACAGTCAGGGCCGAGCGCTTGATCAGAAAATGGTGTAGTCGATACTTATCATTCTTAAAGGAGGATAAGGAAGAGAAGAATATTATTTTGAAGATAGCAGTTGTGCGAGACTTCGCTGATGTGTTTCCGGAAGAATTACCCGGATTACCTCTAGATAGAGAAGTTGAGTTCGCCATTGACTTAGCACCAGGAACAGAGCCTGTTTCTAAAGCACCATATAGAATGGCTCCTACTAAGTTGAAGGAGTTGAAAGAGCAGTTACAAGAGCTCATAGAAAGGGGTTTGTTAGACCAAGCGTGCCTCCATGGGGAGCACCAGTCTTATTTGTAAAGAAGAAAGATGAGTCAATGCGTCTGTGTATTGACTATCGGCAATTAAATAAACTCACTATAAAGAATAGGTATCCTTTGCCTAGGATAGATGACTTATTCGACCAGCTGTAAGGAGCAAGGTATTTCTCCAAGATCGATCTGAGATCCGGATACCATCAGTTGAGAGTCAAGACAGAGGACATCCAGAAGACTGCGTTCAAGACACGGTACGGACACTATGAATTCTTAGTGATGCCATTTGGGTTGACGAATGCACCGACGTCATTTATGGGCTTGATGAATCGGGTGTTTAAACCATACCTGGACTCCTGCATCGTCGTATTCATCGACAATATCCTAATATACTACCAGTCAAAAGTGGAACACGAAGAACACTTGAGGATTGCTCCGCAAACTTTGCATGAGCACCAATTGTACGCCAAGCTCAGAAAGTGCGAGTTTTGGTTAGAGGAAGTTAGCTTTTTGGGACATGCGATCTCAAAGCATGGTGTCACAGTTGACCTGACTAAGATAGAAGCAGTGGTCAATTGGGAGCAACCAAAGACCATGACTGACGTCCGTAGTTTCCTTGGATTAGCTGGCTATTATCGACGTTTCATTGAGGGTTTTTCTAAGATATCGGGACCACTCACGAGACTTACACGGAAAGATGCAAGGTTCGAATGGAGTGAGACATGCGAGAAGAGTTTTCAAGAACTCAAGAAGTGACTCACTTTAGCTCTTATACTAGCGATTCTGTCAGGCAGTGGAGGGTTCGCTGTCTACAATGATGCTTCATATAATGGTTTGGGTTGCGTGCTCAACCAACACAAAAAGGTGATAGCTTACGGGTCAAGACAGTTGAAAGAACATGAAAAGAACTACCCGACACATGACCTAGAACTGGCAGTGGTCATATTTACGCTAAAGATTTGACAACATTACTTTTACGGTGAGACCTTTGAGATTTTCACCGACCACAAGAGCCTCAGATATCTGTTTATACATAAAGAATTAAATATGAGACAACGCAGATGGATGGAGTTCCTCAAGGACTATGACTGTTCCATACAGTACCATCCAAGCAAGGCTAATGTAGTAGCAGATGCCTTGAGTCGGAAGGCTTTAGCTCCGTTGGCTAGTTTGATTTTGGGTATGCACAAATGGAAGTTGTTTGAAGATCTGGCACTGTATGATGCAAATATCGAGTCGCAAGCTACAGGAGCCTTTTTGGCTAACATATCAGTTGAGACCAATGATATTTGAGCATATCCACGAGCTATAGATGAAAGACCCGACGCTAACCAAGATTCGTCAAGATGTGATTGAAGGCATCAAACCGGACTTCTCAGTAAAAGAAGATGGTTCCTTATTGTTCAAGGGCCGTCTCTGCATTCCAAACAATGCCGATCTACGGAAAACTATCCTTGATGAATCTCACAAGTCAAACTATGCGATCCACCCTGGTAGCATGAAAATGTATTAAGATTTGCAAAAGAATTATTGGTGGAGAGGTTTGAAGCAAGACGTGGCTAAGTGCGTGTCACGGTGTTTGACATCTCAGCAGGTGAAGGTCGATCATAGACATCCTGCGGGATTATTACAACCTCTACCTATACCGGAGTGGAAGTGGGAATCGATCTCTATGGACTTTATTGTTGGACTACCGCGTACTGTAAAGAGATACAATGCCATTTGGGTAGTTGTAGACCTATTAACCAAGTCAGCACACTTTTGCTTTACAACACGATGTATACGGCGGGAACACTTGCAGAGTTGTATATGAAAGAGATCATGCGCCTACATGGGATTCCAAGCAGTATCGTTTCTGACCGTGATCCATTGTACACGTCAAAATTTTGGAAGAAATTTCAAGAGGGAATGGGAACACAATAAGATTTCAGTTCAACATTCCATCTACAAACTGATGGGCAAATAGAGCGGGTAAATCAAATCATCGAGGACATGTTTAGGGCGTGTATGTTAGAATTGCAAGGATCATGAGATCAGCACCTACCATTGATTGAGTTTACATACAACAACAGTTTCCAAGTGAGCATTGGCATGTCACCGTATGAAGCTCTTTATGGGAGACGATGTAAATCGCCCATCAATTCAGAGGAAATCGGTGAGAAATTTGTTTTGGGACCCGAGATGCTTGAAGATAATGCCACCTATGTTCAGATGATAAGGGCAAAACTCAAAGCGGCTCAGAGCAGGCAGAAAAGCTATGCTGATATCAAGCAAACCAGTGTAGACTATAAGGTGGGTGAACACGTGTTTGTCAAGGTGTCGCCTATGAAGGGCGTGATGAGGTTCGAAAAGAGAGGGAAGTTAAGTCCCCGCTATCTTGGACCATTCAATGTTTTGGGTCGAGTAGGGGAAGTTGCTTACCACATTGGATTACCACTGCTATTCAATCGGGTACACAATGTGTTTCACGTATCTATGCTCAGGAAGTATATTAATGGCCCTGATCATGTTTTGAGCAATCAACCATTGAAAATGCATGAAGACATGAGCATGATAGAGGAATCGGTGGAAATATTAGATCGAAAGGAACAAGTATTGGGCACCAAAGTCATCCCTTTAGTACTTGTTCGATGGAAAAATCACCCGGCCGAAGAAGCAATGTGGGAAAGAGAGGCCGACGTGAAAGAACAATACCCAGACTTGTTTGTGACAAGTTGAGAGTCAAAATTGAATCACCGAAAGCATGTTTGCGGATTTAAACCGTCCATTGTAATCCAATGTTGACCATTTGGCCAATCTATCCAATGGAGAGAATGTTAATCGAAAATTGTGCTGTGATGCGATAAAAAATCCATGGTTAGGATTCATCATACTACGCAATGGCTATGAAGACATGCTTGACAAAACTAATGACCCATTGGTCATGTATTACCAAGAAAATAAAAGAGGCATAAAGCAAGAAATTTTTTTGAATTTTTTATGAACACCAATTAATCGATTTTGGTCGACTGATCGACTGGCATACGCCAGTGAGTGGAGATTCAGAAATTTAATAAAGTGAAAATTTTGATTAATCGAGGGGAATTTGATTAATCGATTTGGGAAATCAATTAATCGACTGGCACATGCCAGTGAGCTGGCAAACCTGGAATATTAAATGACTGAAAATTTTGATTAATCGAAATGAATTCAATTAATCGATTTTGAATTTCGATTAATCGATTTTGGAAATCGATTTTGAATTTCGATTAATCGATTTCGCGCGACTCGAGAAATTTTTTAAAATCAATTAATCGATTTGGGCCTATATATATATAAAAGGGGAATTTTCTCCCCATTCGAAAATTTGTTTTGTTTTCTCTTGCACGCCACTTCATCTTCCTCCTTGAACCACCTTGCAAAGCTAGGGTTTTTACGGATTTAGAGTCGATTTCGGAACGAAACCGGTTGCAATTTGGATCGAACACCTAAGGTAAACCCTAGATTCGCATTTTCTTCAAAATTAGAGCCATCAAAACCCTAATTTTCTTGTTTTTTTTATTCAAAATGCCACCTCGAACTCGCTTGACCACGAAGCAAGCGGCTTCAAAGCTCCCGGTACGGCGTAAGAACACTGCACCGCCACCACCATCACCATCACCTCTACAAACCCCATCCCCATTGTCATCGGATACCACATCCGGTTTGACAAGCGCATCTTCGCGTGAATCTTCACCGACCCTACCACCACCACCCGTAAACTTGCCTTAACCAAATGAGTGGTGGGCGGCAAAGAACTTTGAAGATGAATATATTATCGACGAGGTCTTATTTACCGACCCCGATGTCGAGGGTGAGACCAAATGGGCTAGGAACTATCTTGTCATCGCAGGCCTCGATAACTTATTGAAGTCGCTACACAGGTATTACTACCCTAGGCTAGTTCGCCTATTTTACCAAAAACTGCAAAAGGGCTGCGTTGATGACACCGTGGTGACTGAAATTGATGGTCGCCATTACCTTTTTACCAGAGCCCACATATACCAATCCCTTGAATGCTACCTCGACCACGTATCAAAGACCAATCTTTTTCCCCCATTTGAGTAAGAAATCCCAATTGAGGAAATTAGATGACCAAGGGGCTCGACTGATCCGGATCGTCCATTAGGAGGATAGATTTACCCCACTACATGTGGATGCTTGATTCTATAATGAAGTGTAACCTCTACCCAATGCGCCATGATACAGAGAGGGTAGACTTGGTCCAACAGGCCCTATACGCGGTATTCCACGGCCGTTGGTTTGACACCACCAAGATCATCTTAGAGGGGATGGTCTACATCAAAGGAAAGTTGATGAAGGGTCCTTTGAGGCCCAAGGAGAAGATGCCATATGCTCACCTCATTTGGAGCATGCTGGAGTACTATTCTGATGCTCCAAAGTACGCCATCTCACCCCATGAGGAGAAGGCTACAGACCACGTGAAGCGCTACTCCATCGCTTCATGGAGTCGTAGCTACTGATTATTGAAGAAGACCCTGCCAATTGAGGGCCCAGCAGTAGCACCACCACCACCACCCCCACCACCACAGCATGATCCACTAGCTAAGGGTACACCGTATCATGGCTCAGTTCCACCTGAGCAGCAGCCTTTGGTGCCACCTCATGTGCCGTCACCATCAGTAACTACTACCTCCTCCTACCGCCAACGAGCGGCTCGCCCAGCACCTACGATCGAGGATGTGTTAGCCCGGATGGAGGCCAACAACCAGCAAATGAATAGGCGCATGGACTTTTTGATGTACCACACCATGCGATACATCTATCCTTTGGACTACCAGCAACGCCTCGTGCAAGAGCAGGCTTGAACTGCGGGTGTGACCACTTTTCATTCGGGTGTCGCAGATGCCGGCACATTTGGCTCGGCGCCACAGCGACCAGGCAAGGCAAGTCACCCAGCACCAGACCAGCCGGGAGAGGGGATGGTGTGAGCTTACGACGATGATGTTCTTTCGTAATCACTTTTTGAGTTTTTTTATGGTGTTGTAATTAAACTTTGAATTTTAATTATTAAGAAACGGGACAATTGTAAACTTTTTGGCATACATGAAATGGAAATCATATTTTTTTTTTAAATTCGCTTGCACTTACGTTCCTTCTTGCATTGCGTGTGCCAAAGTTATTAAATTTTTCGTGATCAGGTACGTGACATCACTTGTGTGAGGGGTACCCAATCGACACACCTTTTGGGTTCATTTTCGAGGACGAAAATTTCCAAGGTGGAGAGAATGTAATATCCCAAAAAATTGAGTGATGAATAGTGACCTCGGGATCCATGCTCAATTGGTTGTAGGTTGACTAAGTGATGGTCAAACGGTAGACTTGAGAAGGAAAGTATTATGTGATGTAGTATGACCCTAAGCATAGTGTATGGTGTTAGTTAAGGGTCACATACACCTATCTCTGGTGTATGTTCTTAACACCAAAGCTGAAGAGGATTATAAGGGTTTTAATAACCTAAGAGAAGCTATTCTCTTGTTTAGTTGGTGAGAGAAGCTAAGAGGAGAGAGAGAGAGAGAGAGTAAAGGGGAGTTAATGGCAAGGAGAAGTTAATGTGGCTTGATTGAAGGAAGGGTTTGAGCATTGAATGCCGGATTTGACGCGTGAAGGACCATTGAAGCAAGAGCTGGAACCCTAGCCATTAAAGCAACCAATTCATTCTTTAAGAGATTGATTTAAGGTGAGTTTTGTTAGATTTAAATGCATAAAGTTTTGATGATTAAATTCAGTCAAGTATAGTGAAAATGATGAATTGAAGACATAGAAAAGAAAGAAAAATAGGAAGGAAAAGATTTGGAAGAACAGCCCGAAAAGGGGCTGAGTTCTGACCAAATTGATTAATCTATTTTGGTCTGGAAGTTGAAAATTTTGGATTTCGATTAATCGATTTGGAAATCGACTGAGCACCTCCAGTGGCTGGAGAAATAAGGCTTGGGGAAACTAATTAATCGATTTGGGAATTGATTAATCGATTTTGGATTTCGATTAATCGATTTTGGGAATCGATTAATCGATTGTGAATTTTTGATTAATCAATTTGGGATCGATTAATTGATTTTGGATTTTGATTAATCGATTTTAGAATCAATTAATCGATTTAAGGTTTTGATTAATCGATTTTGGCAGTTTTAGTTGGCTTCTTAATTGAACCATGAGGTTCATGGAGGGTCTTGGACCTTCTCTATTGCATCCTTATTGATGTTGTGCATATGTTATGATGTACCTGTGGGACCTTGATGCTTGGACAGTCAGACATTTGAGGTAGGGAACACATTGAACATGTACTTTGATTGTAAGAGCATGTATGTAGTGATATAAAAATGAAAATGCTTTAATCATATAATCCTCTCAGTGTATGTGTGTGTGACACCAAGTAAGCATATGAAGATGAGACATCCCTAGGGGATGAGAAAGTGATAAAGGCATCAGTGTGATGTGAGTAATTTAGACATCCCAGGGATGTAAGTGAGATTATAAAGTAAGATTGAACAAAGACTGACAAGGCCTAATCGATATAAAGTAGCACATTTACACGGTGAATAACTATATGTAAAGCACATGATATTTTTGTTATTTAAGATTTGAACGAAATACCCCACCGACGTGGCGGGATACTCATGACTGACTTGACAGAATATCCGTGACTAGTACGGCGGCCAATCCGTACACCAGTACGACGGTCAATCCGTACACCAGTAGCACATCTCAGGGATCTTGAGATGAGACTAGACCCCGTCGCCTATGAGAAAGGGACCTGGGTAGTATTTCAAGTGTGAAATATAGATAACAACTGTCTATTTAGACGATAATGGTGGGTATTCCATCGGGGCTCGATGCTATATTACTCGGGAATTACTTAAGTTGAAGATTTAAGTTTCTTTGGGCCGAATCAGTGTAATTCATGAACAGTTTGAGAATAAATGAAACATGTAAACCACTAGTAAACTTCAATGCATATTATAATCATTTAAACTGTTTTCAAGTAAGTTTATAAATATATCATGCTAACAATATCATAGAATATATGTGAGGATTTGAATTATATGTTCATTGTGTTGTTCCCTATTGAGCTAGGATGTAGCTCACCCTTTAGACTATACGTTGCAGGTCCTTTTCTTGCAGCTGCTGAGGTTTTGGGAGACGCGGATCCAAGTAATTCGGATTATGTTCCCTGGGAAGAGTTAGAGCCTCCTCTCGAGGACTTCGCTAAGTACTTTAATAGGAAGAGTTTGAGAGCATTTTGTGTGGCTTGGTATGTCAGGCCTTTATTTTGAGAAATAATATATTTAAATGATATAATTCTTTTGGTGAACCATCTGAGGTGATTTGTTTATCACCGATGGTTCGAATCGGTTGTCTGTTCATGCGTCGGTATGAAAGTAGAACTGTCTTTTGAGTTTATGCCTAGATTAGCATATTTATTTCCACATCGTGCAATTATTTGTCTTATCTTATTTAATTGTTGCTTGCTATACCAATGTTTCACATAGACCTATGGGACACGGTCTGGAGGATCGTGCTGATGGCACGAGTTTTGGGGTGCCGAAATCCGGGCTGTCACATTTATGATCTTACTTTCGAATGGTTATTGGCATTCTGTGTTATGCTTTAATGGTTATCAGTAATATGGGTTGGTTGTGGATGTGCTTTAAAATGAATAACGGTGGATGTATTTTACCAATTAGTTGGGGGTACATTATATCAGTTGTGAATGTGTGTTAGGCTTGGATGGTGATTCAGAATTCTTAATTAGTATGGATGTGCTCTACTAATCAGTTGTAGATGTTTTACTTATTTGCTGTGAATGGTCATTAACTTTTGGTTCTTGTTATTATGCCTGAATGGTTAATGATCGGTTATGAAAGTGTTCTATAGATTAGCCAAGGATATGTTTTATGGGTTGACTTGTGCATGTGTTTATTAGTGGCTGTAGATGTGGTTTCTTAATTGTTAAACCTTTGGATGGTGGTGAACTTTAGATGTTAAATAGGGTGAGGACTGCTCGTAAAATGAACCAATCTGACTTTCAGTATTCTCTTTAAATGATTAGCTTGGATATCTAACATCCACTATGTTAGATACCCAAAAGTCACGTCATGAGTTTTCGAGGACGAAAATTCCTTTAAGGGGGGGAGGGGAGGGGGTAGAATGTAACGTCCTGAAATTTTGAACTTTGGTACACCCAATTAAGTGTTTGTGTCTAACAAGGTATACACTACACGCTATGGATTTCTCAAAAGCATTTGATCCCAAAGATATACAATTGGGTGTAAAGGGATTATAAATATATATTTGCATGAACAATTATGCAAGCCACGTGATGGCACGATGGTTAGAGACTTAAGTGGTACTCTAAGTATCTAACTCTTAGAACTACGACTCTCTTCTAAAAGTCTCGTAGAGCAGTTAAGCACGGTGGGGCTAGCCCACTTGCTTTGATTCCTGAGTAAGTATGGAGGGAAGAAAAGCTAGCCTTAGATCCACTCCCTAGGAAACCTCTGTCGAAATTCTTATCCTAGATCTAATTAGTTCAACAACCCCTCATCACATTTTCAAAACCAACCATAGCCATCAACTATTTACTCAAGGGAGTTAATGGAGGGTACTTAGGAATGGGGCCAATCCTCCTACGCATAACGGGCCAACACCCCTAATCAGTCACAGAATATACCACTTTATCTAACTTAGTGATGTTAAACCTTAGTTTGCTACTAATGAGATGCAAATGTGCAGATATTTAGAATAGATAGCAGAGAGCCGAAGTATTAATCTTTGACAAAATGAGCTCAAAAAGCAGTAAGAACAAGTTCGTGCATAAATACCAAGACCAGTTTGTAAGCTAGATAGAGCACTTATGATCAAGCATAATCTCGAACGAACGAAAATAGAAGAAAAAGGAATCCTAGCCTACAAACCTATCAAAAGAAGCTTACGACTAGAGGAACTAATGTAGTTGTAAAGAAAGAAAGCAATCGTACTTTATGACTGTACAAAATAAATCTTGTTGCTACTACTGATCACGTGAAGACTACACCGCCATACAAAAAATTAGAAGATTGGCTAAAGAACCCTGAAGATCTCTGCTACTGGAATTAAGGTGTGACAACCCGACGTTTCCCATGGACGTATCTAGGAAAGGTCGGGTCGTCGGATCACCTAACATGATCCTATCATATAATCATGTCCAAAGTAATGCAAATGCAAAAGTAAATTAAATAACTCTAACAGGATAGAATATGGCAAAACTAATATTTACTCATCTAAATAGTAACTATCAAGATCTATAGACAAGGCTAACAGATACGGTGTATAGCTTTCCATCGATGGCTGCCACCCGTCATCTAAACAATAACTATCAAGATCTATAAACAAGGCTAACAGATACGATGTATGGCTTTCAACCGATGACGGCCACCTGTCATCTAAACAATGGAAAGAAAATCTATACATATAGTATAAAATATCTTAAAACAAAAGATCATACGTGCTTTATACAAGTGTTTAAAAGACATCTCTCTCTCTCAAACCTATTTGGGAAAGAATTCTTTAGCAAATTCTTCCACCTCATCCTCCTCGTCTTCCTCCTCTTCCTCCTCGTCTGGCTGGTAAGTGGGATCTCCCTCATGCTCCAGATCGAGATCTGCAGCTAAGACATTAAAGTCGTAAGATGAGCTATCATCAAAGCTCAACAGGGACATTTACATTGCTCATTTATATATTAGATTTTCCAATAAATATAATTGAGGCATAAAATACAATTGATGCATATTTTATCAACATACACTTTAAACAAGTTAATATCATGCGACAAATTGATTATGCTGACATACTGAATAAATACCAGAACATCATGGTGTAATGGATATAAGAAATCATACAGAACAAGGAGTCATGCTGAAACAATCTTAGCTTAAACAAGCTTATCACATGTAAATATATATGTATAGGAACCAAAAGAATCAAGCTCCCTAGTTAGCGGGATCAATTGTCAAGCTCCCGAGTTAGTGGGATCACTTGGATCGAGACAAAACAAGCTCTCGAGTTATCAGGATCACTTGGAGTAAGACAATCAAGCTCCTGAGTTAGCAGGATCACTTGTCACAAGTACGCAGTCAAGCTCCCGAGATAGCAGGATCACTTGACTCAAAACTAAGCAACAACATGTAGAGGACAACAAGGATAACAGGATTTGAATAATGCAATATGACACAAACTGACTAATTTAACTGAACTTGCATGCTCAAACTGTTTATATCGAATTAAAATTAGCATGTTCATACATGATCAAAATTAGCATGTTCATGCAGGAGTTAAAAAAAAACCTAGCATGTTCATAAAATTAGCACATTCATACAGGAGTTAAAAAAAACCTAGCATGTTCATAAAATGAGCATGTTCATACATGATCAAAATTAGCATGAGCCTATATTGAATTCAAACTTGTATCATTATTCAGAACCATTCATCATTGAACATAACATAAGCCAATGCTTGTAAACTAGTATCATCAGTGCATACACCATATATGCAACTGATCTTAGTATCATTATGCTAAACTGATCTTAGCTGAGTCATGCAAAAAGCATGCATAATAGCTTATTTTATTTATAAAAGCATGCAGTTTTATACACATAATGAACCAACACATAAATCAGGAAGGTAAATTCCCTTCCTTCACTCACGCTTACATGTATCTGCTTGTATGTGCACTCATGCGTCCAAGAACACCTTCACTATTAGGAACTTATTATGTGCACCAAGTTGCACCTATGGTTTAATATGCCTGGCTTTAGTATTTCAAATGAGATAAGGGGTCCCCTTACACCCCACATACATGCTTTAGAAGGTTAACGAGCCATAGAGTCAATGCACACATCCATACACAGACCAAAGGTGTCACATGGCACCGGCACAAACCAAGCATGGGCTTGCCTCGGCAAGCCAAAGGGTTGCTGCGGTAAGCTCATCAGATGAGCACCTTGTCGCGGCAAGCTCACAAGCTTGTCGCGGCAAGCCTGATGCCAGCCTGCCGTGGTGCCTTTTGGTTCCTCGCTTGCCATTGGCTTCACTTTGTCTGCTGACCTTTGTACCATAGATAGGTTTATTTGATATTTCTTTTTATGTTTGACACAAATATATTATGTTATTTATTCAATCTGGTATGGGTGGTTTAGAGTGCACTCAATGGCATTCTTGACTCGGAAACCTTCACGCACCATCTGATTTTAGAGCTATTGATTCAAGCGTGTGAAATTGGCATCACAGGCCTTAACATGTAGTGTAACTGAACTCTAAGCTGTGGTTTGTTTTGATTACCTACCATTTTGGGAACACAAGGTGACGATGACGCCGAAGTGGTGTTGGGATCAAACTCGCGACATATGCATAAGAGCGCAACTCTCCGATACCAAGGTTTCGTCTATCGAAACGCTAGTGACCGTAACGGACGGTAAGCTTACAATTCTAACTCAAGGTTTGCACACCTTATTGAATGGGTTTGAGATGAAATGGGTTGCAAAGCTAAGCTAGCAACAGAGTTTAAATTTCATTTTTCTGATTTTTTTACTTTGCCCGTTTTGCTGTGTGCTATCGAATTTATCAAAGAATGAAGCAAGAAGAAACAGTTTCTGTTGGCACATTTGATACTGGCTGGTATCTACCTTGCGTGCATGGAGTCGAATGATGACTCACTAAGTCGTGTAGTCAAGAGAAATTCAAAGCAGCTTATAAGCTTATATGGGTTTGTATCATATATACATCAAGTCCATCTCTATGTAAGTATACAAACTTCAGTGTAAAGCTTTTACAAAAGTTGAAAGATGTTTAGTTGGGTGTATCTTTAGTGTAAAGCAAGTATATATATATATATAGAGAGAGAGAGAGAGACTCTTTGGCTATGACACCTTTATTCAATGTAATTTTCATATACTAGCTTAAGTGGCTGCATGACTGGGTTTTACTAAAAATTTTTACTGGGTCGCTAAGGACCTTGCATTCTGAACAAGTTTGGACACTAACTTAGATAGGTCGTTTTGGTCACGTGTTAGGCCCTCGCCTGACCTGACCCGTGTCCATACTACAAAGTGTAGTTTTCAAATAGGGCATCTGGTACATTCTCCCCTACTTAAGGGATTTTCGTCATCGAAAATAAAAAAAGATGAGGAAGTGAATTCAGGTCATGGTGGATACAATTAATAATCAAGAAGAAAAAGTAGAGAATTTGGTAAGGATGCATCAAATAAAAAATCACAAATTCATTAACAATAATCAAGAAGTCACATAAGAAAGCAATGTAATTAGACATATATACTTCAGGGATTTTAATCACTAATCTAGATCATGCTATGTGTGTCATATGAGAAAGCTACGTATTTATAGCTAGACATCTTCACAGAGTACAAGAGTAAACAAAATTAGGTGCAAAACTGATATACAGGTGAGTTGTATACTCACTATGCAATGAGCTAGGTTGTCGCTGACCAGTTGAGGATGGTTCAGCATCCGTCCGCTGAAGCTCTGGCACTAACAAGGTTGCATTACGGGTGTACGCAGATACATAATTTCGTGTCCATCCAATGTAAGGGCTTGCGGCGGTCGGGAAGGTACGCTCCATAATAATATTAGTGGCCTCCTCAATATAATCGACATGTTGACGGAGCATATAGTGATTCCGATAAAGGTTATTAAATTGTTGAAGAGTCTGTTCATGGTTTCTCGCATGAGCCACCCAAGATCAGCAATGGTATAAGTCTCTTCCGAATGAGGAATTAGTTAAGCTTGAGAGGGAATGGGGATGTCTTAGGTTGCTGCCAATGGTGTAGCTTGGGATGGTTGTGGTGGTGCACGTATTTATTGTGTTAGGCGGTTTTTCACCGCTTGTTGAGAACGTTGATAGACGTTCCATATTGCGGGAGTAAATACCCGAATATGGTCAGTACGGATTTCCTCACCAAGAGGGATTTGATAAGGTACTCTATTAACAGCATCGTGGTGACCCTCTAGAAGACGAGTAATCAAGCGTGGGTATGGGCATGCAGGCATGGGACTAGGTACATTACTCTGCAGATGGATATTAGTATATTTCATGCCTTCCCAAACAACTTTTAGTGCATTCACCCAGCGATTTTCATGAACTGCAAATAGGGCTTGTAAGAGAGCGTCATGTCGCTCTCTGTCATGCTACATCGGGTAGAGGTTGCATTGAAAGACACAATCAAAAAACCACATATTTTGTGGTAACTGACTGCGTCGAACTGAAAGACTTTGAGCAGAAGAGGTTTGTCCGTCAGTCATTTTGGTTGTGATGTGATGAAATTTCACATCTTTTAGGCATGGGGTTCGCAGCCCGAGACTCTCATCAAAAGTCACACTACAATCCATAGCCTAAGCTATGTCTTGTAGGCCAAAATAAAACTTGCGTCCATCGATTTCAGTTTCTAATTGGCCGGCAATTGGTAGAACCTTTAAAGTCTAGTCAAATAAATGAACGAGGCGTGGATAAAAATGGGTATGGATGGGCTGGTATAAGGCGTTTAAGCGCACCTGTTCAATGTACCATATAGACCATGCAGTCAGGTCGTTTGGTACAAGTAGGGAGTCCTCGATAAGCCATTCCGGTTTCATGGCCTTCGCTTCCACCATGGAACGGGTTGTTCATGATCCACAGGCGGATCGGCTTGGTCTTGGGATGTCGATGGGGCTTTGCCCTTCGATTTAGCCGTAGCCTTTGGGCGTACGGAAGTAGTTTTGGATGCCATAATTTTACTAGGAGGCATGGTCTTGTAAAGAGATGAAAATAACCAACAAAAACTAGAAATGTGGATTTTTACCTCACAAGGACATGAAAAGAGACTGAAATTGAAGATGAAGGAGGTCGGCCAAGGGCGAATCTCCAACATGCAACGACTTTTTGGCGCGAATTTGAAGTGATTTGAACTGCTAGGAGGTAAGTGTAGCTTGGGAGGTGAAGGAACACAAAGACCCCACAACAAAATAGCAGAGAATAGAAAAGGGGTTTCTCGGACCCACTTTATCTGTTGTGGTTGCCGCGGCAACCCATAATGCTTGCCGTGGCCAGCCAACCCTTGCTGTGGCAAGTCCTTCAGATAGTGACTGGCCTAGATCTTGGGGCCAGGTAGGATTTTGATGCAATTTCTTGATACATCTATGTGGCCAACAGAGTGGGGTATCTTATAAAAATACTTTCCGATGATGTTAATGTGTCCACATGCTGTAAAAAAATCTATTTTTACAAAATTTATAGACTTACCTTGTTGAACTAACTGTGATACATTTGTGTCACATAGAATTATGCATCACAAAAAATTATGTGATGATTCAAGTAAGAGGTATAAGTACATCAATTATTTTTATTTCTATGCAAAGGTAGAATTAATGTATGGAACTACCTCAATAGTGAAGGTTTAAGCCTAAAGTTGGACCTAGTTTAACTGGTTTCAATTAAACAATGTCATTTATACCATTTGTAGATCATCTGTGATGTAAAAAATTTAAGTTGCATCCATTTCAGTTAAATTATATATCTCTATATATAGCGTAGCAATGCAGACGAGCATGTTGAGACCATAGGCATTTATTCTACTAAATGCAATAAGCAACTTACCTTAGGTAAATATATGGGGATACTGAGCACGAATATCAGCTTCGCGTTCCCAGGTAGCCTCATGAGAACCATGATTCTTCTATTGGATTAATATGAGTGGAATACATTTCATTCTCAAGATTTGGTCTCTGCGATCTAAAATCTGACCTGATTCTTCAATCATCGTGAAATCCTCCTAAATATCAAGCGATTGATAATCCAACACGTGTGTTGGATCGCTGACATACTTCCGCAACATAGATACGTGGAATACGTCATGTATGTCGGATAAATGCGGAGGTAATGCAACCGATATGTGACTTCACCCACTCTGCCCAAAATTGGGAATGGTCTAACATAATGAGGACTCAACTTGCCTCGTTTCCCAAGTCACATCATGCCCTTTGTTGTAGATATTTTGATAAAGACGTGATCGCCAATCTGTATGGCATACATTAGAATTACAAGATACGTAATTGAATGGACGAATCAATAAACTTGTAGGTGTGTTTAGTTACCTAAAAATCAACACTAGTTCTTTGGAGATTGGCATAACTCTTCTGCCAACTTTGAGCACTCTTCAGTCTCTCTCTAATAACATGAACCACTGCATTGGTGCTTCCTATCAAGTCAGGGCCCAAAATAAGATGCTCTCCAGCTTCTTCCCAATTAATCGGAGATTTACATCGGCGTCCATACAGTGCCTCGAATGGTGCCATATCGATGCTCGATTGGAAGTTATTATCGTATACGAATTCGATTAGGGGTAAGTGCTTATCCCATGATCCTTGGAAATCCAGCATACAAACCCTTAACATATCTTTTATCACTTGATTCACCCTCTCCGTCTATCAGTCGGTTTGAGGATGAAACACAATATTGAATTCCAACTTGGAACCCATTCCTTCTTGAAAACTCTTCCAAAATTGGGAGCTATATAAAGGATCACGATCTGACACGATACTCACGGGTATCCCATGTAATTGAACTATCTCTCTCAGATAGTCCTCAGCCAATTTTGATGTTGTATATCGTGTGTTGTAGGGTACGAAATGCGCTGATTTGGTGAGACGATCAACAATCACCCAAATCGTATTGTAACCCTTCTGTGTATGGGGCAGACCAAGAATGAATTCCATGGAAATTTTCTCCCATTTCCACTATGGGGTGGGCAGTGGTTGTAACATTCCAGCAGGGTTCTTATGCTCGACCTTCACTTGCTGACAGGTCAAACATTTTGCAACATGTTCCGCCACATCTCGCTTTAAGCCGTTCCACCAAAATGTCTTCTTTAAATCTTGATATATTTTCGTGCTACCAAGATGGATGACATATGCTGACTTGTGAGCCTTGTTGAGAATTTTATGATGCAAGGTACTATCATCAGGTACACATACTCAACCTCGAAACAATAAGGACCCATCATCCTTAATAGAAAACTTTGGTTGTAGACCACTTAGTACTCCCTGTCTGATGGCAATAAGCTTTGTATCATGCATCTGGAGTTCTCTGATCCTATCGAAGAGTGTAGATCGGATCATCATTGTAGCAAGCCAACCTCCAGTTGACATTGCTCTAAGAGTGGCACTGGATGACACGATGTCATTGAGTAATTTCCATCTTTGTAGCTGTGTCACAAGATGGGATAACTGAGCAAATGACTTTCGACTGAGCGCATCAACCACTACATTGGCTTTGTCAGGATGGTACTGAATAGAACAGTCATATTCCTTTAAGAATTCCATCCACCTTCTTTGCCTCAAATTTAACTCTTTCTTGGTAAAGAGATACTTGAGTCTCTTATGGTCGATGAAAATCTCAAAGGTTTTACCATACAAGTAGTGCCTCCAGATTTTCAATGCAAAGATGACTGTTGCTAGTTCTAGGTCATGAGTGGGGTAGTTCTTCTCGTGATCTTTCAACTAACGGGAACCATACACAATCACACATTCCCATTGATTTAATACACAACCTAACCCACTATATGAGGCATCGCTGAAGACAACAAAACCACCACTGCCTGATGGTAATGCTAATATGGGTGCAGAGGTGAGTCTCCTTTTCAACTCCTGGAAACCTTGTTTGCACGCCTCAGTCCACTTGAATTTAACATTTTTTTGAGTGAGTTGCGTGAGTGATCCAGCAAGCCGTGAAAACCCTTTAACGAAATGTAAGTACTATCCTACAAGACCTAGAAAGCTTCGGATCTTGGTTACTGGTTGTGGCTGCTTCCATTACACTACATCCTCAATCTTTGTAGGATTGACGGTAATACCGGTTTAAGAGATGACGTGGCCCAGAAAACTAACTTGATTCAACCAGAAGTCATATATACTGAACTTGGTATACAACTGTGAATCTCTCAATATCTGTAAAGTAAGACGTATATGACCCTCGTGCTTTGCTTTCACCTTTGAGTAGATGAGTATATCATCGATGAAAACTACGATACACTAATCTAAATAAGGCTTGAAGACTCGGTTAATCAAGTCCATAAATGCTGCAGGTGCATTGGTCAACCCAAAGGGCATGACGAGAAACTCGTAGTGACCATATCACATCCAAAAAGTTATCTTCGAAATATCTTCAACTTTCACCTTCATCTGGTGATACCCAAATCGTAAATCAATCTTTGAAAAGAACCGTGCTCCTTGTAACTGATCAAAGAGATCGTTGATTCTGGGGAGCGGATACCGATTCTTGATTGTCAGCTTATTTAGTTGACGGTAATCAATGTGGAGGCACATCAAACCGTCTTTCTTTTTCACGAACAACACTGGTGCGCCCCACAGAGACACACTTGGTCCAATAAAGCCTTTATCAAGAAGCTCCTACAACTGCTCCTTGAGTTCTTTCAACTCTGCCTGTGCCATTCGATACGGTGCCCGGGGCTAATTCAATAGCGAACTCCACTTCCCTGTCAGGCAGTAAGCCTTGCAACTCCTCAGGGAATACATCAGGGAATTCACACATCTGAAAGTGAAAGTTTTTTCACTTCCTGATTTTTACTTTGAATAAAAGCGATATACCCTTGAGCACCATCATCAAGAAATTGTCGTGCTTGGATCGCTGAAATAAAGGGGAGTAAAGTGGACTGTACACTAAAATATCTAGCTGATTTCCTTCCTTGTGGACGAAAAGTGACCATTATATCGACAATCAATTCTCGCATGATGGTTGGATAACCAATCCATGCCAAGGATTATGTTGAATCTTTGCATATCAAGTAAGATCAGGTCAGCAACTGCTTCATAGTTCATGTAATCTCTAACTACGACTATGATCGCTCGACATACCATGTTGGTAGTGACAGCTTGTCCAGTCGGAACCAACACATCCAAAATAAAGTCAAGAGGTTCTAGAATAACTCCCAACTTCCCCAAATATTGAGCAAACTGGGGTGTGACGAATGAGTGTGTAGATCCAGGATCTACCAACACTTGTGCCTCACAACACAAGTAGGCATCCACTGGATACATTTGCAATACACCTAATGGGCATATGTACTAGTGTTAGTTAAATTATTTCTATGTAACATAATCGATATTTAGCAATTCAATAAAAACAATGTCCTAGATGCATATTGAAAGATAATTTGAAATTAGCTGTACCTTTTTCCTAAAGAATTCCTAAAAAACGTAGAATGAAATAATTTCAAGAACTTATAACTAAGTAATACACATACCTTGAATCACGTCATTGCTTGTCTGGGCACCTTGTGCTGACACAGCATAAGCTTGGCCTGAAATCGTAGGTCACGCCGATCATAAGACTGGTCCAACCTTTGATGCCATTCCTACCATTTATGAGTAATCTTTTATCTGGTGTCCCATCTTTCCACAACGAAATCACGCACCAAACGCTTTACGACATTCGTCTGTCTTGTGTGCCTTCCCACACTTTTCACAGATCTCGGGTGAAGCTACCGATGAAGCTGTATAGGATCCCGTGCGGGACACTGCTGGTCGTACTCGTGACATACCAGATGTACTTCTGGCTGCAGTCTGAACGGGCTGGTTCTGACCACGTGAAACCCTCGGTGGTAATGAAGGTAACATCGCTAGATTGTATGGCCATGTATAAGCTTCTGCAGCATGTTGAAATGTTGCCTGCCCTTGGTATCACGGTCATTTGCTGATTTGACCGGAACCAAAAGACTGAGATGGAGCTTTTCTGGTTTTATTATGTTCCTCTCACCTTCTGAGCATACTGTCCACATTCGTTTTCGCTATAAGAGCTAACTTCATCACATGGGCATAAGTCGTTGCTTGAAACAGCAAGATTCGTTCCTTGATCAGGGCTTCAAACCTCGCTTAATTTTTGTGTCTTCATGAGCTCGATGGCGACGAATAAGGGTTCAAATCGAGAGAGGCGAGTGAATTCTGCCTCGTATTCCCGCACATTCATCTGACCCTGTACTAAGGTCGCAAATTGTACCTCCATACGATATCTCTCAGGTGCTGAAAAATACTTTTCATTGAACACCTCTGTAAACTCTGCCCAAGTCCAAGGTACTCCAAGCATTCTCGTTCTTTCTACAAATTGCCAACATGGCTCTGCCTCACCCTCTAGTTTATACGCCGCCCAACTAACTTTATCAACCTCGGTGCAGGTAACACTTTGCAGCACCATTTCAACCTGTGTCAACCACTTCTCAGCCTCCATTGAGTCATGCTAACCATAGAAACTCAGCGGTCAGAGTCGTACAAACTCTGTAAAACCCTTTGGGGGTCGTCTCACAGCTAGTATGGCCATGGTGTTGACCATGGTCTCCATCAACTACGAATTTTATCCCGCATTTTGTTCCACTCCGGGAGTAGGCCCCATCTTATGCTCATCTACTACAGGAGGAGTAGGCTCAGCAACATTCTCCATAGTCGTTCGGCTCTCCGCCTTATGCACGTTCTCATCGCTGCCCGAGGTGGTGTCGTGCTCATAATCTGCCACTGGAATCGCATTCAGCCCAGTGTGATGAAGTAATGGTGGTCTACCCCTACCTCTCCCATGTCACGGAGGCATCTCACCCTATTATGATCAAGCAACAACTTGATCAGATAAACATGAACTCAATCTAAATCCTAATACTAAACAAATATCAGACAGGTTGTCATATGTGTACGCAAGAGTTAAGTCGCCAAATGACTTAACGTCGGTGCTTTGATACCACCTGTAACAACCCAACGTTTCCCACGGATGTATCTAGGAAAGGTCGCATCGTCGGATCACCTAACATGATCCTATCATATAATCATGTCTAAAGTAATGCAAATGCGAAAGCAATTTAAATAACTCTGACAGGATAGAATATGGAAAAATTGATATTTACTCATCTAAATAGTAACTATCAAGATGTATAAACAAAGCTAACTGATACGATGTATAGCTTTCTACCGATGACGGCAACCCGTCATCTAAAGAATAACCATCATGATCTGTGAACAAGGCTAACAGATACGATGAATAGCTTTCCACCGATGATGGCCACCCGTCATCTAAATAATGGAAAGAAAACCTATACATGTAGTATAAAATATCTCAAAACAAAAGATTATACGTGGTTTCTACAAGTGTTTAAAAGAATCTCTCTCTCTCAAACCTATTTGGGAAAGAATTCTTCAGCAAATTCTTCCTCCTCTTCCTCCTCGTCCGGCTGGTAAGTGGGATCCCCCTCGTGCTCCGAATCGAGATCTGAAGCTAAGACATTAAAGTCGTAGGATGAGCTATCATCAAAGCTCAGCAGGGACATTTACATTACTCATTTATATATTAGATTTGCCAATAAATACAATTGAGGCATAAAATATAGCTGATGCATATTTTATCAACATATACTTAAAACAAGTTAATATCATGCGACAAATTGATAATGCTGACATGCTGAATAAAGACCAGAACATCAGGGTGCAATGGATACAAGAAATCATATGGAACAAGGAGTCATGCTGAAACAAACTTAGCTTAAACAAGCTTATCAAATGTAAATATACATGTACAGGAACCAAAAGAATCAAGCTCCCGAGATAGCGGGATCACTTGTCAAGCTCCCAAGTTAGCGGGATCATTTGGATCAAGACAAAACAAGCTCCCAAGTTAGCGGGATCACTTGTCAAGCTCCCGAGTTAGCAGTATCACTTGGACCAAGACAATCAAGCTCCCAAGTTAGCGGGATCACTTGTCACAAGTACACAGTCAAGCTCCCGAGATAGCGGGATCACTTGACTCAAAAATAAGCAACAACGTGTAGAGGACAATAAGGATAGCAGGATCTGAATAATGCAATATGACGCAAACTGACTAATATAACAGAACTTGCATGCTCAAACTGTTTATAGCAAATTAAAATTAACATGTTCATATCAAAATTAGCATGTTCATAGAGGAGTTAAAAAAAAACCTAGCATGTTCATAAATTAGCATGTTCATACATGATCAAAATTAGCATGAGCCTATGTTGAATTCAAACTTGTATCATTATTCATAACCATTCATCATTGAACCTAACATAAGCTAATGCTTTTAAACTAGTATCATCAGTGCATACACCATATATGCAACTGATCTTAGTATCATTATGCTAAACTAATCTTAGCCGAGTCATGCAAAAAGCATGCATAATAACTTATTTTATTTGTAAAAGCATACAGTTTTATACACATAATGAACCAACACATAAATCAGGAAGGTAAATTCCCTACCTTCACTCACGCTTACATGTATCTGCTTGTACGTGCACTCATGCATCCAAGAACACCTTCACTGTTAGGAACTTGCTATGTTCACCAAGTTACACCTATGGTTTAATATGCCTGGCTTTAGTATTTCAAATGAGATGCGGGGTCACCTTAGACCCCACATACATGCTCTAGAAAGTTAACAAGCCGTAGAGCCAATGCACACATCCATACATAGACCAAACGTGTCACACGGCACCGACACAAACCAGACATGGGCTTGCCTCGGCAAGCTCATCAGCTGAGCAGCTTGCCGCGGCAAGCCTAATGTCAGCCTGCCGTGGTGTCTTTTGGTTCCTCTTTTTCCTTTGGCTTCACTTGGTCTGCTAACCTTTGTACCATAGATAGGTTTATTTGATATTTCTTTTTATGTTTGACATAAATAAGTTGTGTTATTTATTCAATCTGGTATGGGTGGTTTAGAGTGCACTCAATGGCATTCTTGACTCTGAAACCTTCACGCACCATCTGATTTTAGAGTTGTTGATTCAAGCTTATGAAATCAGCATCATAGGCCTTAACATGTAGTGTAACTGAACTCTAAGCTATGGTTTGTTTTGATTGCCTACCTTTTGGTGAACACGAGGTGACGACGATGCCGAAGTGGTGTTCGGATCAAACTCATGACGTATGCGTAAGAGCGCAACTCTCCGAGACCAAGGTTTCGTCTATCGAAATGCTAGTGACTGTAACGAATGGTAAGCTTACAGTTCTAACTCAAGGTTTGCACACCTTATTCAATGGGTTTGAGATGAAATGGGTTGCAAAGCTAAGCTAGCAGCAGAGTTAAAATATCATTTTTCTGATTTTTTTACTTTGGTCATTTTGCTGTGTGCTATCAAATTTATCAAAGGATGAAGCAAGAAGAAGCGGTTTCTGTTGGTGCGTTTTATACTGGTTGGTATCTACCTTGCGTGCATGGAGTCAAAAGATGACTCACAAAGTCATGTGTCAAGAGAAATTCAAAGCAGCTTATAAGCTTATGTGGGTTTGCATCATATATACACCAAGTCCAGCTTTATTGTGGTATACACGGAAAAGCCAAAAGAGGCTTAGCTTTCCTAGAAGTCACTATATAATTGGGGTAAGTATATAAGATTGGGTTGGGCTGTAGTGTCCAGCTTTCATAAAAGTTGAAAGATGTTTTGCTGGGTGTATCTTTAGTGTAGAGCAAGTATATATATATATTTATATATATATATATAGAGAGAGAGAGAGAGAGACTCTTTGGCTATGACACCTTTATTCAATGTAATTTTCATATACTAGCTTAAGTGGCTGCATGACTGGGTTTTACTGAACATTTTTACTGGGTCACTAAGGACCTCTCATTCTGAACAGGTTTGGACACTAACTTACATAGGTCCTTTGGGTCATGTGTTAGGCACTCTCCTGACTTGACCCGTGTCCATGCTACAGAGTGTAGTTTTCAAATAGGGCATCTGTTACATAAGGAGAAAAGTCCTGCGCGCATCTACCATCTAAAGCAAGGAAGAACTAGGATTAGAAGTTTAGTTATTTTAGGAATCTTTTGTTTAGTAGTTTATTTTTATTAGAACTCGAATAATATAAACTAACCCCTTATGATCTATAAATAAGAGGGCTCGACATAGGAGAATTCTTTATCGAAAGAACTGTCAGCATCAATTAACAACTGAAGTTGGGTTTGCTTCTGATCAAAAGTAGAGTAGAGTAGTTTAGATATCCAAGGTTTCTCGAGAGCAATTGACGACTGTAATCGGGAGCTAAAAGATTAGAGTAGAGTATCTATAGTTTCTCAGGAGCAATTGACGCATGTGACTGAGAGATGAAGAATCTTTTTATTTGCTTTCTAGTTTAGATTTTATTTACTTTTTTTACTGCTTTATAAACATCTAAAAGTTCTTGAATTTAATTGATGACTAAGATTGAAAATTTGCATATTAGTGTAACGGTTTTTAATTTTCCATCTTCAAATTTCTTGAGTTTGATTGACGCCCAAATTTCAAGAAGATTGCTGATTAGTATAAATCTATATTGAAGAATTCTAGTTTTTGGTTAACGCCCAAATTCTAGAGGACTGAAATATAGTATAACGGTACTTTAAGGTTATAGATATCCAAGAACTGAAGGATTGTGATTGACGACCATAATCTGGAAGTAGGAGGATTTTGATCTACTTTTCTGCAATTAGTTTAATAACCAATTATTTTATTCATTTTTCTCAACCTTTAAAGACAAATAAAAGCATTCAAAGTCTTAGACCTTCCTCGTGGGAACAATCCTATACTAGTGCTGCAATTTCCATTGTGCGCTTGCAATAGATTAAGACATAGTTGAGTACAATTTAAGTAGCCAACCAAGTTTTTATCGCTGTTGCTGATAAAAATTTTTAAAGCCAATATTTGTCTTTTTCTTATTACTTTTCTTTATATTTTTATTTTCTTTAGTCGTTTCTTTACCTTTTGCCGATTTATTTGGAGCAGCGAATCAAAGGTTTCAACACTTCTTCTGACAATAGAAGCTAGAGGCTCAGATTTATTTTCTCTCCCTGCTTTCTAAAATAAAAATCAGATAAAATTAAAACAAAAATAGACATATATAATAATTGTTCTAGCCACCCCGCTTTGTTGCTCATTCAATTCATTATGGTGGGAAGAGACTAATTTGTGGCTAAAACATTAGGAAAGTATTATGCATTGACCCCTCTTACACCTCCCTCATGTATCCAATTATCCCCAGTAGCCGGTGATGGAGCCTTTGAATCAAACCCAGTGTACTGCAATTACTCCCTATCTTTTATGGGATTAGTGAGGAGGATCTGTATATGCACTTAATGAGTTTCCTATAAATCTGCGCAATCATTAAAATTAAAAACTTGACAGAAGAGGCCAATCGCTTGAGGCTCATTCCATTTTCTCTTAAAGAGAGGGCAAAGCAGTGACTAAACTCTTTGCCTAGCAACAAGATTACTAGTTGGGAAGAGTTGCAAACCAAGTTTATTACTAGGTACTTCCTAATTAGTAAAACAAATCGAATCCAGAAGATTATCACAACGTTTCATCAATTTCTGGATGAATCTTTTTAGGAGAGATGGAAGCGTCTTAACGAACTTCTGAACAAGTGCCCTCATCATGAGGTCCCGCCCTAGAAAATAGTGCTTGATTTCTATGAAGGCCTTAATGAATAAAACCGACACATGATTGATGGTACTTGTGGAGGAATGTTCCATACATTGACTACAGAGGACACTTGGGAACTCTTTGAGACCCTTAGCGAGGAATCAGTGCGACACCATGCATCGAGTAGGGCTAATTCGGAGACTTTAAGGAATATACCTCCTAAGTGTGGAGGTTTAGATGAATTAAAGTTAATGATGAATTGTCTTCCAAGGCCGAGGCTTTGGAAGACAAAGATTCAGTTCCTATTAGGTATAAAATCGCACCCAACATCTCAACACGGAGAAGCTTGTGGTCCTTACCATGGCCCAGCTCAAGTAGTTCCTCGGCATCCTGCTTTACCTTTTTACCTCACAAGAATCTAAGACCATATTGTTGCCACAGAGGGCACCATGCTGCAAACATGCGAAAATTGTCAGTAGCATGACCAGAACCAATTAAAGTTACTCTTCTCTCTTCAGCAATCTATTTCTAAGTTAGAAACTCGAGTTGAGCAACTAACTAATTTATTAAATAAGGGAGAGAGCAGCTATTCTTTATTGTGGCCACTTGGTAACCCAAGAGGAGATATATTTTTGGGAGGCACATCAACTCCCCCTGTGTATAACTGAGCTCCTCATGGACCTGTCGAGCTACCGACTCATCCGTAGCAAACTTGTGTAATATATGTTCAGTATTTTATTTTCTTTGTAAAGTAGAAAATTCTTTAAAGGGTCCCCTATGATCTAAAGTGTGCTGAAACACATTCAATCGTAAGGACTTCTCTTGTGTAATATATTCCCTGATGAACGTATGGATTTATGATCACTCGTGATGTCGAATTGTAGTGATTATGATTCGAAGTGTCGTAGAGTCTCAATATTGTTTTCTAGAATCATAAATTACAATTCTAGGGAACAGATGAATCCAGTGACCTATCTTATCGGTTACTTGGAAGGTTGAACACATTTAAATCATAGAGGAAGTGGACACGCATCGCATTCAATATCGACACTTGCCAACTACCCGAGCTTAAATGCCTACACCTCAACATTTAATCCGAAGTGATGGTTCATAGCTCCAGCCTTTTCCCTATAAATTCATACCCTTTCACAGATCTTTAGCATTCCAAAACCCTTCTTCTTTCGTCGTCTCTAACCCTAATTCTTATGGCGGAAGAACCAGACAAAGGCGATTTCAGCAAAAGGCTCGACCGAATTATTGATATACACAAGACCGAGCTCCTGGCGGCAATAAAGAAAGTAGAAGAACTGAAGCGCCAGCAACCCATACCAGATGCTGAATCATCTACCGAAACTACCCTCTACCCTAAACCTAACCCAAATTTGAAACCTTTCTCCTATGGCCCATCTTCCCCCACTTCTTAACATTTATACCATCACAACGCACCCCGAGTGAGAGTTCCTATATGATGATGGTGGGTTGATCCATCCCTCGCCATTGCTCATACTCTCCCCCTAACTGTGTAACATTCTCTTCGGAGAGTCTTCGCAGGGGAGTAGTATAGGTTGTGGGAGGATAGAGATGTGTTGACTTCCCACTCCTCAATTTCTTCCCCTAAGAGCATTGCTTTTCTCTTCCAAGGGAGGTATGTGATGTGCTCTGTTTGGGGGAGATATTTAGAAGGCAGTGAGGAGTGTTTCGAAAGAAGGACTCTGCCGGTGCAACTCCTCCAAGGTGTGGATACTTCCTCTGGCAGGGAGGGATACGAGATTCTGATTGAAGGTGGTTAGAACCTCCTGATGACCGATCTTTATCGAATTCCTTCTCTGCCTCGGACGGTCGCTGCTGGTGTCGTAGTGTAGAATGTGTCTAGATTTTTCGTAGGTTTCTTCTTTTATGTAATTTATTTTCTTTTTCTTATAATCTTTGTAAATATTAGACTTATTGTTAATAGAAATTTCTTTTCATTATTTTTGCATTGTTTCTAATTTTTTTATGCTATCATTTCTGTGTGATCTATGTCGGGCGTGATTTCTCCCAAGTATGGGGGGGATTGTTGGTATTTTTGCAGATTCTATGCCCAGTACACATAGTATATATGGTAGTTTTTTTTTGTATCTCCTGTTTGTGAACAATGAGGACATTGCCCTATTTAAGTTTGGGGGTACACACTCTGTGTATATTATTAGTTTTTTTTTTATTTCTTGCTTTTTGCATAAAAAATAAAATAATCTGTGTATAGTTCTAATTATATATAAATAAATTTTAATTCCTGAATAGTTAACCATTATATTGAGTTCGAAGATGGGACCGACGTATCCTCTCATGAATATGTAGGTCCTTATTTCAGTGACAACCTGCTGGACCGATCATCACACCTGTTATTAACCTAGAGTCGTCGGTCGACTCTAAACTTTCAGCAATTGTAACTACGAACTCTCGTATTAGTTAGATCACAGTCGCTACATCTTAACTAATAAGCATATCCAAAATGGCGATCGATCGTAAATCCATACGATTGTTGCGATGAATAAGAATAGGATCGGTATGGTACAATCAAATGCCTATGAGCAAGCAAATAAGAAACCAAGGTTTTCGACATCAGTGCCACATCATCCTTCTCAGACGGCCTATTCGAGACCGACCTCCTATTCGAGGCCTCCTATGCCCATACCTACAAGACCTTTCCATCCTTCAGGCACTACTTCAATTGGGGCATCGATAGCCAAGGATCTTTGCATGCCACATCATCCACTCCGGTTGAGTCTTGTGCGCATTATGGAAAGCCACATAAAACGAAAGAGTGTAGGAGGAACACATGTGATTGCTACAAATGTGGCTAGATGGGACATCAGATAAGAGATCGTCCTAAAGTGAAGGGAGAGAGAACGACATCAGCATCAGTTCAAAGGCCTTCTTGATCGACCGTTCAGGGTCGAGCATATGCCATTTCAGCACAGGATGTCAAGGCATCAAACGACGTTATCCAAGGTATGATTTCACCATTGATGGTTAAATTATTACCTTATTCCTAGTTGATGAATACCCATTAAGTGTGCTTCGATTATAATGTTTCATGCAAGTTATGATACCACTCTAAATACACTTAACTGAATTACGTCCGATGAAATTTAGGTACTTTACATATGTACCAACGTAGTGAGATATGCCACCACAAAGCACGCGTGTTAATAGATCCAGGATCAATGCATACAACAAGAATGTCGGTAATGTCGTTCTTCTCTTCCTGTTGCTCTTGTAAGAGTGTGAGGTACCCACTACATCCATTCCTCATTAGATGTTTAGCACGAATTGCGGAGATGAATGGCGCGACTCCAGACTTGATGCTGTGAAATCGAAAGGATTTTCCCTTTGGAGGATGAAATGTCACCACTTTACGAAGACAATCCATGCTTGCATGGTAAGCGGATAACCACTCCATTCCAAGGATCATGTCAAATCCTTGCATATCTAACAGAATCAGATCAACCATCATCTCACGGTTTTCAACCCGGATGATAATCGATCGACAAATTGTGTCTGTGTTCACTGAGCTTCCCATAGGGACTAACATTGCTAGAATGAAATCCAAGGTTTATGAGTGATACTCAATTCGCTTGCAAATGTTAAAGTCACGAAGGAGTGCGATTTGTCGCTCGATCGAAAGTCGAGTTTGCAATCGATTTGGCTCCAGGCATGGAACCGATATCAAAGATTGTATCGCATGGCTCCTGTAGAATTGAAGGAGTTTAAAGAACAGCTGCAAGAACTCTTGGATATATAATTCATAAGACCATGTTCTTCTCCTTGGGGAGCACCAGTTTTATTCGTCAAAAAGAAAGACCAGTCGATGAGACTGTGCATTGACTATCGTCAATTGAACAAACTAACGATTAAGAATCGATATCCGCTCCCATGAATTGATGATCATTTTGATCAGTTGTAAGGAGCAAGGTTCCTTTCAAAGATAGACTTGAGATTCGGTTATCACTAGTTGAAGGTCAAAGCCAAAGACATTCAGGAAACTGTATTCCATACCAGATATGGACACTATAAGTTTTTGGTGATACCTTTCGGTTTAACTAACACACCGGCATCGTTCATGGATCTCATGAACTAGGTGTTCAAACCACACCTCGATAAATGTGTGGTTGTCCTCATAGATGATATTCTCATCTACTTGAAGTCGAGGGAAAAGCACGAGCATCACTTAAGAATCGCTCTTTAGACACTTCATGAACATCAACTCTATGCAAAGTTGAGCAAATGTAAGTTCTGGTTAGAACAAGTCAACTTCTTGGGGCATGTTGTCTCTGAAGCAGACATCATAGTGGATCCAGCAATGATCGAAGTCGTTGTTAAGTGGGAGCAACCAAAGGTTGTGAGAGAGATTCACAATTTTCTTGGTCTGGCTGGGTATTACAGGAGATCCATTGAAGGTTTCTCTATGATTTCAAGACCACTCACACAACTCACAAGGAAGAACGTAAAGTTTGAATGGACTGAATTGTGTGAGAAAAGTTTTCAAGGACTCAAGAATAGGCTAACCTCCGCGCCAGTACCTGCTATACCTTCAAGCAGTGGAGGATTTGCGGTATTCAGTGATGTGTCACATTGTGGTTTGGGTTGTGTGCTTAACCAAAACAATAAAGTTATCGCTTACGGTTTGCGACAACTTAAGGGTTACGAGAAGAATTATTTGACACATGATCTCGAATAGGCAACGATAATTTTTACTTTGAAAATTTGGAGGCATTATCTTTATGGGGAGACTTTCGATATATTCACCAACCATGAAACCCTCAAGTACTTATTCACTCAGAAAGACCTAAACATGAGGCAGAGAAGGTGGATGGAATTCCTCAAGGATTATGATTGCTCCAATTAGTATCACCCCATAAAGAAAATGTAGTGGTAGATGCATTGAGTCAAAAGACAACGGCTCAATTATCGAGTCTCATCATGAGAATTCATAGGTGGAAGTTATTAAAATGCATAGCCTTATACAGCACGAAGATCGAAGTGAAAGACTCAGGAGCCCTGATGGCTAATGTCATTATCCGATCGACGATCTTCAATAAAATATATGAACTTCAAATGAAAGATGAGGAGCTCACAAAAATTTGACAAGAAGTGATCGATGGCACTAATTCTGATTTCTCCATCAAGGAGGATGGATCGCTACTATTCAAAGGGCATTTGTGCATATCGACTGACGTCGATCTTCAGCATACAATTTTTGAAGAAGCCCATAAAGCGAAGTATGCCATTCATCCTGGTGGTACCAAGATGTACCAAGATCTGAAGAAAAACTTCTGGTGGAGAGGTTTGAAGAAAGAAGTCGCCGAGTACGTGTCGAAGTGCTTGGTGTGTCAACGGGTAAAGGTGGACCATAGGAATTCATCGGGTTTATTACAACCATTGCCAATACCTAAATTGAAGTGGAAAGTTATGACAGCTCAGATTTCGGCACCCGAAACCCATGCCATCAACACGACCCTCAAGGCCGTGCCCTGTGATTCTGTACGAAGCATTGGTATATACAAGCAAAATATTGCAATTAAGGAACATGTATCTACTCTAAACAAGTACTCATGCATTTAAAATAAATAGGGTCTCTAAAGACAGTTCTTGTCCCATGCCAATTCATGGGCATAAGAACTTACCCAAACCGTTGGTGATAATAATTCACCCCAGACAGTTTGTCAAAAGAATAACGGTATTTACTTACATTCAAATAAAAAGGCTTGACATACCAAGCCGTACCTAATACTCTCAACTCACTCTCAAAGTACGCAATGGGTCTCCTAGAAGAATTTCTCAGTAGGAGGCTCGGACTCTTCAGTGGGCACATAATCTGAATCCCCTGGATCAACGTCTCTAGAAGTCTCCGCTGCCGCTAGTCCTGGACCTACGACGTATAGTCTAAGGGGGGTGAGCTACATCCTAGCTCAATAGGGAAACACAGTGAACATATAGATTAAGCTCTCACATATATGTTAAAAATAGTTTAAAAGCATGATTTATCTGATAGAACTACTGGAAGACAAATTAAAACAGACGGAAGAAAAATGATGGATACACTGTTACTTTGCATGACTTTATTATTCTCATCTTACTATTATAGCAACGGATTTGGCCTAATCACTTAAATCTTAACTTAAGTAATCCCCGAGCAATATAGTATCGAGCCCCGATGGAATACCCACCATCGTCGTCTAAATAGACACTTGTTATGTGTTACATTTCAATACTACCCAGGCCCCTTTCTCTTAGGCGGCGGGGACTATTCTCAATTTAACATCCCTGGGATGTGCTAGGATCTCGATTTCATTTGCATCGCCACGGATATCCCGAATCGGTCAGGTATCCCGCCACGTCGGTGGGGTATTCTAAATAAACCTTAAATAACAAAAATATAAAGTGTGCTCTACATATAGTTATTCACCGTGATTGTGCTAATTATATTACATTAGACCTTCTCGTTCTTCTTTTGTTTTATCATTTGTCTTCATATGCATCCCTGGGATGCTACTGGTTTAATGCATCATTACGATGCCCAATGTTACAATTTTATGTCCCCTGGGGACTTCATGACCTCCTTTTAGATTCACACACACACATGTTGGAACACATTTAATATGACTATTCTCTTAAGCTACTCTATATGATTGAAATACTCTACATACATGATTTTTGACGAATTAAAGTACATGTTTCAAGATATTCCCTACCTCAAAGCAAATCCAAAGCAGTCCTCTCTCGTAGCGGTGATACACAACGATCCCACGTCAACCTACATTGCATGCGTTAAGAACATGCTTAGAATGGTCACTAGGGCCCTTGGAGCACACAGCTCCCATGAACTGTGCTAAAATTTAATAAAACCCGTGCAGTTCCTTGCACGAGCAAGCACTATTCCTTGATCGAGCGGTCACTTAGTCTCACTCGAGCGAGCACTCAATCTCGCGTGAGCGGTTAAAACGAGGTACCAACCCTCGCGCGAGCGAGTACCTTTCATCGCTCGAGCGGTTAAAATGAACTACATAAAGCCTCGCTCGAGCGAGCTTCCCATATACTATAGGTCTCACTCGAGCAAGCCCTGAACGAAAATATACTCAGATTTATATTCTATCCTCGCTCGAGCGAGCCACGATAAACATAAGTGCTCAATCCGTTCGAGAAAATAATTTCTTCTTTATCCAATGTCTTATTAGCATTAAATAACACAAAAAAAGACATTTTAACAATTCCTTCCTACATTATCTAATCACCATAAACGCATTTAAATCATACCTCAATCGATGTATTTGGTGTAAACTCGATCCAAGTTTCAACTAGATGAAAAGCTCTTCATGGTTCCTCATCTAGCCTTCCTCAAAATCTTCTACGGGCTTAAACCAATGAACCTAACCTTCTTTTACAATTTTCTCTCTTCTTTCTCTCTCTTTTCCTTTTCTCTATCTAGGCTAAAATTAGGTTACGTATGGGGCTCCTCTCTTCTTCCTTTTTACTTATATATATATTAGTGAAAGTTAGTGTGTTTCTCACATACAACCATAGCATTTAGATGTTAGTTTTTTTTTTTTTCCTTGTGAACCACACATACGCGTGCATGGTATAAGATGTGAACGGTTCTAAAAAATCTGGGGTCATGACATTCACCCTACCTTATAAGATTTCCGTCCTCAAAAATTGATGATATCGTAGAAAGTGGAGTACACTAGAACAATCCACAATCATATAATCCAATGACTCATAGTTTAACCTGCATTAGGCAATTATTCACACCTTATAGTATTACCTAGCCAAACACTTATCGTAGTAACGGTAAAGAAATGTCGATAAGAAATATCGATGATAAGATACTTACTATCAAGAGTTTCCATAGTCATAATAGTAATTGACCACATGGTAAAGTATATGCGATGCTATTATAAAGTTAACCATCACGTTTTGTGACAACCATGTCACGATAGTTTATAGAACAGTAAAACCACACCATCAAAATGATCACAACTAAAATATTACAAACAAAATATCACAACCAAAATTTCATTACCGTTTCCAAAAAGAAAATATGACTACCTAATCATCACCCTCCTCATACTCATCGTCGTCGCCGGAGTCATCATCATCGTTGTAGTCCTCGTCCTCATCTTCGCCATCATCAACAGCCTCCCTGGTGGTAGTGGTACCCACTGTAGTGCCCCTCGTAGCAGGGCCCGAGCTAGATGCTCCAAAAATAACTCCTCTCATAGCACCGATGCGCTCCATGTATGACTGCGGGTACGCATGGCCCATGAGGTCTATGAGTAGTGCCTCCTGAAACCTCTGATGTAACCTGATCTCCCGCCCCTGCTAGAGGATCTCTCGCATCATGCCGGTGTCGGTGCTACGTAGGGGTTGTGAAGATGAAGTAGAGGTAGCAGTCAGTCCCGCCGGTGCTTGTTGCGTAGCTTGTCGGGAAATTTGGCGATCTCTCTTCTTATTGACACTAGTTTGAAAGCTCTTTAAATTTCAGCTTAAGTCTTGAGCGAGGAATGGAATGATGTTGTCGGTGAGCATGATTTCATTCATCTTGATTTGAAATCCCTCCTTCCCATTTCATGATTCGAGGAGTCGGGAAATCAAACGTGCATAGGGTAAACGGTTTATCGGTGGAGGAATAGCACCCCTGACATTTCTTTTATAGGCATGCACCATGTCGTTGATGACTACCATGGGTGTACTAAACCACCTATTGTGAAAGGTGGAGTGCAAGGCTCACAAGAATGCATCGCGACGCTCTTGATCATGGCCGATAGGGTGCAAATTCTTCTTCAAAATAATATCTAAAAGCCACATGTGTGGCGGTAGCTGGGATCGGGTGATGGATTGACCTGATGCGGACGTGCCGCCAGTAATATCAGAAATGATAGTTGAGAATTTTATGTTCTCAACAAAAGGTGGTTGAGTGTGTGGGCTCGGGGTGTAGGTATTAGGGCAATTCATGGCGGTGGAAACATCGCCACTTCCAAACGTTAACTCTTTTCCGTCAATTGTGACGAGGATGGTGTCCTCATTCACATTCGTTTTGAGAGTTTGATAAAATAGTTTTACGAGCCTCGGGTAGTACCGAGCTCCGAACGGTGTTAGCAATGGTCGTAGGTGGTTGTTTGTTAGAAAATCCGAAGTCCATTTGGTGGACGTCGGATCAACAAAACAAGAGGGATGAATTTCCCATTCGGCTTCCATAATCTTGGCTCCCCACCAATCATCTAATTGGATAGGGGTGGTTGATGGGCATGGTGGTGGTGGTTGTTGTTGTGGCGCCTTATTGCGTGACGATGGCGATCGAATCACCATTCATTACCTTGGTTGAGGGTTAGGGCTTGAAGAAGCCATTTGATATCTATAGAACTTTTTGAATGGAGTAAAATTAGGAATAGGGTAGATTTTACCATTTTAAATGTTTTTGACAGATCGGATCGTCTGAAATCGGCTTGAATCGAAAGGAAAAAGAGCTTGAAAATTGAAAAACCCTAAACCCTCGCTCGGCTCAGATTTCCTCGCTTGAAGATGAAATGTTCGTTTAATCTTTCGCCTATAATATATAGCATGTCCTCGCTCGAGTGGTTATTAGTTATCGCTCAAGCGATCCCAGAACACTTACTGATATAATTTTATGGCCTCGCTCGAGCGATCACTAACCCTCGCTCGAGTGGTCCTGCATCACTTCCTCAGATATTATTTTATGTGACTCACATGAAAATATAAAAATCTCGCTCGAGCGAGCTCAGAAACGTCTTTTTGGCTTCGTTAAGCTGGTATTTTCGCTTGATCTGTTCTAAGGTTGAAGACATCATTCGTACTTGATTTCCTTTGGGAATACTTGAGATTTTATTCACAAGAGAAGTCCATTAAGGCAAAAGTTTAAGCTAATATGTTCAATTTCAATCTCATTTGTTTACTTGTTTCAAAATAAGAATCGATATACTGTCAAAATATCACATATTATCATATTTAAGAAAGCAACTAGTTAACATTCTCAAACAAGTTGGGGTATTATTCTCTGACATCTGCCTCTCTCTCCCACGTTGCTTCCTCAGCCGGATGGTTATTCCAGCACACAAGCACTAAAGGAATAACTTTGGTGTATAGCACTTGTTCCTTTCGATCCAAAATCTCCACCGGCTCTTCGATCATGCTCATATCTTCATGCATCTCGAATGATTTGCCGCTCAACACGTGATCAGGGTCATTAAGATACTTCCTGAGCATAGATACGTGGAACACATTGTGTACCTGATCAAATAATGATGGCAATCCAATGTGGTAAGCAACTTCCCCTACTCGACCCAAAACTTCAAACGGTCCAAGATAGCGGGGACTTAGCTTCCCTGTCTTTCCGAACCTCAACACACCCTTCATAGGCGATACCTTCACAAAAACATGTTCTCCCACCTTAAAGTCCACGCTCATCCGCTTGATATCAGCATAGCTTTTCTATCTGCTTTGAGCCGCCTTTAGTCTTTCTCTGATCATGCGAATAATAGCGGCGTTATCTTCAAGTAACTCGGGTCCCAAAACAAATTTCTCACTAATTTCCTCCCAATTGATTGGCGATTTACATCGCCTTCCGTACAAGGCTTCATACGGTGCCATCCCAATGCTCGTCTGAAAACTATTGCTATATCAAAACTCAATCAATGGTATGTATTGATCCCACGATCCTTGTAATTCCAACATACATGCCCTAAGCATGTCTTCAATGATTTGATTGACCCTCTCAGTCTGTCCGTTAGTTTGTGGGTGGAACACCGTACTACAATCTAGTCTGGTTCCCATTCCTTCTTAAAAAAAATTTCAAAACTTTGATGTATACGATGGGTCCCGGTCTGAAACGATGCTACTCGGAATCCCATGCAAACGGACGATCTCTTTCATATACAGCTCTGCCAGTCTTCCCGCCGTGTACATCATGTGGTAAGGCAAGAAGTGTGCTAACTTGGTCAATCGATCGACCACTACCCAAATGGCATTGTACTTCTTTGTAGTTCGCGGTAGCCTGACTATGAAGTCCATGGAGATCGATTCCCACTTCCATTCCGGTATAAGTAGGGGTTGCAATAGACCTGCGGGGTGTCTATGATCAATCTTCACTTGTTGGCACGTCAAACACCGCGACACGTACTCTACCATGTCTTGCTTCAAACCTCTCCACCAGTAATTCTTTTTCAGATCTTGATACATCTTCGTGCTCCCCGGGTGGATAGCATAGCTTGACTTATGGGATTCATCAAGAATCGTTCGTCGTAAATCGGCATTGTCTGAAATACAGAGACAGCCCTTGAACAATAAAGAACCATCCTCCTTGATTGAAAACTCCTATCTAATGCCTTCAATTACATCTTGACGTATCTTGGTTAGTACTGGGTCTTCTACCTGAAGTTCTCGTATATGTTCGAATATCACCGATTTCACTGATATGTTGGCCAAAAAGGCTCTTGTAGCTTGCGACTTGATGTCCGCACCATATAGTGCTAGATCTTCCAACATATTCCATCGATGCATACCCAAAATTAGACTAGTCAACTGAGCTGAACTCTTCTGACTCAAGGCATCGGCCACTACATTAGCCTTGCCTGGATGGTACTGTATAGAATAGTCATAGTCCTTGAGGAACTCCATCCATCTGCGCTGCCTCATATTTAGTTCCTTCTGTATAAACAAATATCTGAGGCTCTTATGATCGGTGAAGATTTCAAACATTTCTCCGTATAAATAATGTCGCCATATCTTCAATGCGAATATGACCGCTGCTAGTTCCAGATCATGCGTCGAATAGTTCTTCTCATGCTCTTTCAACTGTCTTGACCCGTAAGCTATTACCTTTTTATGTTGATTGAGCACGCAACCCAAACCGTTATATGAAGCATCACTGTAGACCGCGAATCCCCCACTGCCTGACAGAATGGCTAATACTAGAGTTGAGGTGATTCTCTTCTTGAGTTCTTGAAAACTCTTCTCGCACGCTTCACTCCACTGAAATCTTGAATCCTTTCTTGTAAGCCTCGTAAGAGGTCTCGATATCTTTGAAAACCCCTCAACGAAATGTCGATAATAACCTGCTAGTCAAAGGAAACTTCAGACGTCTGTCACGGTCTTTGGTTGCTCCCAATTCACTACTGCCTCGATCTTAGCGGGATCTACTGTGACACCATGCTTTGAGACGACATGTCCCAAAAAGCTAACCTCTTCTAACCAGAATTCACATTTGCTGAGCTTGGCGTACAATTGGCGTTCACGCAAAGTTTGTAGAGCGACCCGTACCATAAGTGTTCTTCATGCTCTGTCCTCGATGTTGAGTAAATCAGGATGTCATCAACAAACACGACAACGCAGGAGTCTAGGTGTGGTTTAAACACCCGATTCATTAAGTCCATAAATGATGCCGATGCATTTGTCAATCCGAATGACATCATAAAAAATTCATAGTGTCCATACCATGTTCTGAATGTCCTCGGCCTTAACTCTTAACTGATGGTATCCAGATCTAAGATCGATCTTGGAAAAGTACTTTGCTCCTTGCAACTGATCGAACAAGTCATCTATTCTTGGCAAAGGATATCGATTCTTCACAGTGAGTTTGTTCAATTATCGATAGTCAATGCACAGCTGCATCGACCCATCTTTCTTTTTCACAAATAAAATTGGTGCTCCCCATGGAGACACGCTTGGTCTTATGAACCCTTTATCCATGAGCTCTTACAACTATTCTTTCAATTCTTTCAACTCAGCAGGAGCCATCCTGTATGGTGCTTTTGAAACAGGCTCCGTTCCTGGTGCTAAGTCGATAGCGAATTCCACTTCTCTCTCTGGAGGTAATCCTGGCAATTCTTCTGGAAATACTTCTTCGAACTCTCGCACTACTGCTATCTCGGAGATAATATTCTTTTCTTCTTTATCTCCCTTCAAAAATACCAAATAACCGCTACACCCCTTTTTGATTAAATGTTCTGCTCTGACTGCAGAGATGAGTGGAACCTGTGTCGATCTCTCTCCTCGAAATCGAAATGATCTCCTCATGTTAGGTCGGAAAATAACAACCTTGTTCTTGCAATCCACTATTGCACAATGATGGGACAGCCAATCCATGTCAAGGATCACGTCGAATCCTTGCATGTCCAATAATATTAATTGTGCGTCTAATTCGTAGACAGCGTCATCCTGGACGCTCACTACTACCGATTTGCAGACTAACTCTGTGTCCACTAATTCTCCCGTTGGGATAGACACTGATAACACAAAGTCTAGTGTCTTCGAAACAATCTTTATTTTCTTTGCAAATCTAGGGGTGATGAAGGAGTGGGTAGACCCTGGGTCTATCAACACTCGTGCGTCACGTGCTACATAGCACCCTTTTTCATAGACTTGTAACGTACCTACAACACATACATATACATACATAGCACATAATTTATTTAGAATCATCTAACGTACAAACACGAGTCTACACACTGTTCTAATGAATGCACCTTCTCTATCTAAGATTGCATTAAATTGAAATTCTTTATTTAAAAGGAATCTCACCTTGAATGACATCATGTACACTCCTTGCTTCTTGGGCGGTAACTGCGTAGGCTCTCCCTTGAACAACTGGCTTCCGTGATTGAATAGGTCATGGGATGGAAGCTGGGGTCGTCTTCTCCTTAATTGCCTCAAGACAATCTCTAATTACGTGTCCTATCTTGCCACATTTAAAACAGCCTCGCATTCCTTGCCTGCAATCTACCGTTTTGTGGGACTTGCCACACTTGACACAAGTCTCTCTTAGTGTTGAAGAGGCAGCTCTAAAAAAACCTTCTGTAACTGTGGCTCCAGTGAAAATAGCAGGACCCTCATACCTCATCGGTCTCCCTGATACCAGCAATGGGAATCTTTGATGAGTAGTTTGTTGTGCGGCTCTCCCATACCCTGTCTGGAACGGTTGCCTCTGATTCAGTGATACGAACCTCGGCTTCTTATTCATTGATTCATAACTCCCAATCCTGCTTTGATCTATGCTTCCTCTTCCCTACTGTTCCCTCTGACAGTATCGATTATTGTTTTCTTCTTCGACCACTAATGCCTTACTCATGACCTCTCCATAGGTCTTCAGCTGAAATGGCACAACCCCTCCTCGGATGTTCGACCTTAAACCCTGTTGGAACCTCTTCTCTTTCATCACATCAGAAATTACGTAGTCTGGAGCGAAACAAGCCAGTCTCATAAATTCTACTCCGTACTCTCTCACGGTCATCTTTTCTTGCATTAGTTGTAAAAATTGAGTCTCCATCTGATTTCTCACAACCTCCAAAAAATACTGCTTATTGAACTCTTCAACGAATTCATCCCAAGTCCAGGGCATATCTGGAGTTTCTTGAGACCTAGTTTGCGAAACAGATTTCCACTAAGGTCCAGCTTCTCCATCTAGCATATACGCTGCCCAACGGATGCTCTCGTCCTCTGTGCATGTCAGTACACTAAATACCTTCTCCATTTCACCCAGCCAATTTTTGGCTGCCATGGTGTCTGCCTGCCCTGAAAAGCTAGGAGGTCTCATCCTCCTGAATTCGGTACATGCTGAAGCCACTGGTAGTATAGGTCCTACTGGGGGCGTAGGTGTCTGATGTGGTTCGGGGCGGCATGTGCTGCCAAGGATCCTGCTTGTTGTGCCATGGCAGTTGCCATGGTTTCTATTGTGTGCATCATCCTCTGACGCTCCTCTCTTTCTTGATTTCTCTCCCTCACTCAATCTTGTTCCCTTTGATCTCGATCCTGGCGGTCTCGATCCTGATTTTCTGCTTGATTTTAGTTCTCTCCTTGGCCACTACCCTCGGGAATCTCCCTATTTCCCAATGGCACCCTGTTGGTAGGCAAGACGAACCCATTTCTACTGCGTAAATTCCTATTGTGACCACCCTGGGTCGGCCTCTTCCTCTAGAAAATATAACGGTCTGCATGAGAAACCACGGTTTTGTTAGCAGCAGTCCCTACGTTCTGACCAACTAATTGTCAGAGATTAAAAGAAAGGCTTTGATACCAACTGTGACAGCTCGAATTTCGACACCCTAAAACCCGTGCCATCAGCACGACCCTCAAGGTCGTGCCCTGTGATTCTATACGAAGCATTGGTATGTACAAGCAAAATACTACAATTAAGGCACATGTATCTACTCTAAACAAGTACTCATGCATTTAAAATAAATAGGGTCTCTAAAGGCAGTTCTTGTCGCATGCCAATTCATGCGCATAAGAACTTACCCAAATCGTTGGTGATAACAGTTCACCCCAGACGGTTTGTCAAAAGAATAATGGTATTTAATTACATTCAAATAAAGAGGCTTGACATACCAAGCCGTACCTAATACTCTCAACTCACTCTCAAAGTACGCAATGGGTCTCCTAAAAGAATTCCTCAGGAGGACGCTCTGACTCTTCTGTGGGCACGTAATCTGAATCCCCTGGATCAACGTCTCCAGAAGTCTCCGCTGGCGCTAGTCCTGGACCTGCAACGTATAGTCTAAGGGGGGTGAGCTACATCCTAGCTCAATAGGGAAACACAGTGAACATATAGATTAAGCTCTCACATGTATGTTAAAAACAGTTTAAAAGCATGATTTATCTGATAGAACTACTGGAAGACAAATTGAAACACACGGAAGAAAAATGATGGATACACTATTACTTTGCATGACTTTATTATTCTCATCTTACTATTATAGTAACGGATTCGGCCTAATCACTTAAATCTTAACTTAAGTAATCCCCGAGTAATATAGCATCGAGCCCCGATGGAATACCCACCATCGTCGTCTAAATAGACACTTGTTATGTACGGTTTGGCCATCGTACCGGTCACGGATTTCCTGCCGAGTCAGTCGTGGGTATCCCGCCATGTCGGTGGGGTATTATAAATAAACCTTCAATAACAAGAATATAAAGTGTGTTCTACATATAGTTATTCACCGTGATTGTGCTAATTATATTATATTAGGCCTTCTCGTTCTTCTTTTGTTTTATCATTTGGCTTCATATGCATCATTGGGATGCTACTGGTTGATTGCATCATTACGATGCCCAATGTTACACTTCTATGTCCCCTAGGGACTTCATGACCTCCTTTTAGATTCACACACACACATGTTGGAACACATTTAATATGAATATTCTCTTGAGCTACTCTATATGATTGAAATACTCTACATACATGATTTTTTATGAATTAAAGTACATATTTCAAGATATTCCCTACCTCAAAGTAAATCCAAAGCAGTCCTCTCTCGTAGCAGTGATACACAACGATCCCACGTCAACCTACATTGCATGCGTTAAGAACATGCTTAGCATGGTCACTAGGGCCCTTGGAGCACACAACTCCCATGAACTGTGCTAAAATTTAATAAAACTCACAGAGTTCCTCGGCGGCAGCACTATTCGCCGAAAGATCCTTAGCCTCGCTCGAGCGAGCACTTAATCTCGCGCGAGCGATTAAAACGAGGTACCGACCCTCACGCGAGCGAGTACCTTTCATCGCTCGAGCGGTTAAAACGAACTATATAAAGCCTCGCTCGAGCGAGCTTCCCATATACTATAGGTCTCGCTCGAGCGAGCCCAGACCGAAAATATACTCAGATTTATATTCTATCCTCGCTCGAGTGAGCCAAATAGGCCGCTCGAGCGAGCCACGATAGACATAAGTGCTCGATCCGTTCGAGAAAATAATTCCTTCTTTATCCAATGTCTTATTAGCATTAAATAACACAAAAAAAGATATTTTAACAATTCCTTCCTACACTATCTAATCACCATAAACGCATTTAAATCATACCTCGATTGATGTATTTGATGTAAACTCGATCCAAGTTCCAACTAGATGAAAAGCTCTTCATGGTTCCTCATCTAGCCTTCCTCAAAATCTTCTACGGGCTTAAACCAACGAACCTAACATTCTTTTACAATTTCCTCTCTTCTTTCTCTCTCTTTTCCTTTTCTCTATCTAGACTAAAATTAGGTTACGTATAGGGCTCCTCTCTTCTTCCTTTTTACTTATATATATATTAGTGAAAGTTAGTGTATTTCTCACATACACCCATCGCGTTTACATGTTAGTTTTTTTTTGTTTCCTTGTGAACCACAAATACGCGTGCATGGTATAAGATGTGCACGGTTCCCAAAAATTTGGGGTCATGATAGAAGTGATATCCATGGATTTCATCCTTGGATTGCTAAGGACAGTTAAAGGGCATAATGCCATATGGATAATCATTGATAGATTGACCAAGTAGGCTCACTTCCTGCCATACAACACGAAGAATATAGCGACTAAGCTTACAGAGCTATATCTCAAGGAGATCGTCAGGCTACATGGTATTCGTGCGAGCATTATTTTGGATAGAGATCCATTGTATACGTCGCAGTTTTGACAAAAATTTCAGAAAGGAATGGGTTCGAGGTTTGATTTCAGCTTTGCATTTCACACTATAAAAAATAAGACTATTAGCGGCAGCCAAAAACTATCGCTATTAACAAAAAACTACCACTAATACTCTTGCCGCTAATAGTCTTTAATAGTTTTTTGTTAATAGTGACAGTTTTTTGCTCCAAAAAACTGCTGCTAATAATCTATTTTTTTATAGTGTGACCCTTAGACGGATGGACAAATCGAGAGGGTAAATGAAATTATTGAAGACATTGTTCGGGCGTGTATGCTAGATTTTCAAGGATCATGAGATCAACATCTACGCCTGATCGAATTCGCTTATAATAGCAACTATCAAGCGAGCATCGGAACGGCTCCCTACGAAGCTTTATACGGGCGGAGATGCAAATCTCTGCTGAATTGGGAAGAAATCGGAGAGAAGTTTG
Organism: Chloranthus sessilifolius; assembly: GCA_021018995.1. Classification (NCBI taxonomy): domain Eukaryota; kingdom Viridiplantae; phylum Streptophyta; class Magnoliopsida; order Chloranthales; family Chloranthaceae; genus Chloranthus; species Chloranthus sessilifolius. Next base: position 144,709,732 of record CM037584.1, on the reverse strand, counting down.
TATTGGGTCTAGAAATTGTTGAGAGCACAACTAAAGTGATACATCTGATTTGAGAAAGGTTAAAGGTTGCACAAAGCAGGCAAAAGAGTTATGCCGATCTTTAAAGAACGAATGTTGAGTTTCAAATTGGAGACAATGTGTTCATTAAGATTTCACCTATGAAAGGTGTAATGCATTTTAGAAAGCATGGAAAACTAAGTCTGTGCTACGTAGGCCCTTGGGTTGGTGAAGTTACGTACCTGATTGCTCTATCACCACAACTCTCAAGCATGCACAATGTGTTTCACGTATCTATGCTAAGAAAGTACGTAAAGGACCCGACTCACATTTTGGACTATTAACCGATTGAAATTCAAGAGAATTTGACCGTTCGAGAAGAACCAATCCTTAGAGAAGAACCAATCCAAATCCTCGATCAGAAAAAGCAAGTGTTGCGAACCAAGCGCATTCCATTATTACTCGCAAAGTGGCGGAACCATTCACAGGAAGAAGCCACCTAGGAACGTGAGGTGGATATAAGTGGCGCGCACCCGCAACTCTTCGAAAAAAGCGTGAGGTTTTCTAGGAAACGAGCTAATTGCCCTACGGTTTAAAGCCGTGTAAATTATTTATTTATTTTAATATTGAATGTAAGATTGCTATAACATTCTCTAGTGTGTCACGTTGGTGAGCCACACTTATTTTGTCGTGGGTGGTTGTGATCAAAAGGGGTAAATTATTCCACTTATTACAATCAAGAATTTTGGCCACGAAGTGCCACTCGAATTTTGATTTGCTTGTGGTGAAGGCTTCAATTACATGAATAGTGTGATTTATTTTGAGCAAGTGTGGATCCCTAAAATTCTAATTTAGTTGGCAAACTTTCCTTGCATAATAGAATTCGCACATGTAAAAAGTTTGTGCACATCGTTTTAAATCGACAATTAAAATCCTAAATTTGATCCAGAATATTATGAGTCAGAAAAAGATTTAATTTTTGATCCAGGTTGTAATGGAGAGATAGGCTTGAAACAATAGAAAAGCCACAAAAGATTTTAGCAGAAATTACAAAATCTGGAGAAATCACGGGCGCGAGTTCAAAAATCGCTCGCGCGATTCCTTCAGAAAACACAACACAAAAGAGGAACTGGGGAAAATTCGTCTACGCAAATTTTGTTGTCGCGCCCGTGATTTTCCCTATGGCTCTTTGAAAATGGCTATTCGCACGTGCGAGTTTGCTTATCGCGGGCGCGATTTTCTAAATATATATGGCCTGAAGGTCATTTTCTCCTCATTTTCGCACGAGATTTCCTCCGAGATTAGGGCTTTTTCTTCTCATCCGCGAGAACTCATAGCTTTTCCCCGGATTTGTGCACTTCCTTCATCGGCGAGGCATTATTTCCAATTTCTCTTCGCACCAAAGGGTATGATTTACCTTTTTTATTGAAATTTTCCTTTCACGCTTTGGAAATTTTAACGTATGGGTCCAAAGGAGAAGCTCGCATCCAAGAACCCGACTTCTAAAACCAAAACCCCAACTTCTAAACGAAAGAAGGCAGACTTGCCTCCGATCATTCGTGAGCAACCCTTTGAATGGTGGGAAGCAAAGAAGTTCGAAACCGAATGGTCAATTCATAACGACCTTTTCGAGGAACACAATGAGACTAGATGGACCTTAAAATACCTCACTGCGTCTGGGATGAAATCACTTCTCGAACCTTTTTATGACTATTACTACCCTAGATTGGTAAAATTATTTTACCAAAATTTATGTGTGAGTGAAGATGAATCAAGATTGCTCACTAAAATAGATGGTCAAACTTTCGCATTCAACCTACGGAATATCTCCATTGTTATGGAATGTTCTTTGGGATTTATAAGGGAAAGAGGTCTGGGATCTCTGAACCTTATTGAGATACCGTATTATCAAATTCTTGCCGACATGACACATGGGTAGCATGGATCAGGAAAATCCGTGAGACGAGCCCAGTTACCGGCCCACATGTGGCCATTAGATATCATTTTTAAAAACAATCTATACCCTCTCCGACACGAACAAGAGAGGAATGATATTTTCCTTCAAATCTTGTTCACCACATTTCAAGAAAAGTGGTTTAACGCACTGCAAGTGGAGTGGGAGGGCATAATTTATGCTCAAAATCAAGCAAGGGAAAGTATTAAGAATCCACTAATGGCTTTGCCGTATGCTCAATTAATCACTTGTATGATCGAGCAATACAAAGACCAAGAGGAAGATGAAGAATACAAAATTTTATCTGATGAACCGCAGTTTACCGATAACACCAAGATATATCGGTTCGAGGATTTGAAATTGAGTTATATCGATTTGAATGCAAATGTGCAACACTGACAAGCTCAAGAGTTAGCGAGGAGAATGCAACAAGAACAAGAACACCCCGAAAATGTACTGCAACACCCAATACCCCCTCAGCATCAACCTCCAGCTCAACAACCAACTGCCCAGCATAGTAACATACCTCTTAGAATGGAATTCCAAAGAAGGATGGACATGCAGGAGCAACTGCTCAGACAAATGTCCCATCAGCTGAACTACCATGAGGCCTTGCTTACAGACTTGATGCGTACCGCATACCCGGCCAACTGCTCTCAGCGCATAGCTATCGCACGGACTTACACACCTGGTGCATCCAGCTCACGGGCTAGTGATGTTGTGGGGGATGATGTGGACTAGGGAGGTGATGTGGTGGACTAGCTGGAGAGGTTGTTTTGGATATTATATTTTGGGTAAGGTTATTTTTGGTGAATTTTGAGAAAATTTTTGGACTTTTAAAACAATTGATGGGTATGTATTTTGTGGGTAATTAGTGTTAAACTTTCGTATTGTGGAAATTTTGAACGGTTGGTGTGCTTGATGTAATTAGTTGTGGATAGGTTGATGGTTATTGCAATGGTTAACGGTTTGAATACTCAATGTAAGCTTTAATAATTGTTTGATGGTTATTGGAGTGGATACTTAGTTGTGGATGGTTTTGTTGTGGATTTATAGTTGTGTTGTGGAGATCATTAAATTAGTTTTGACTAATTGTTAAACTAAATGTGGATAGATCATGGTTATACTAGTGGTGGATACCTTGCTATAAATGTGCATTTTGTTTTACAGGTTGAATGAATTTTGTAAATAAGCTATGGATGTTATCGTAGATTAGTTGTGGATAATGTTAAATTGTGTAAATACATGGTTTAATTGTGAAACTGGTTATGGATTTGTTAAATTAGTAGTGGATATTTTGCTATAACTAAACCTTTTGTATTGCAAGGTGAGTGGATATCTGTCGATGTATTTGTAGTTATGTTGGCAATTTTTTAGAACGAAAAATTTTCTAAGGGGGGGAGGATGTTACATCCCCAATTTTCTGAATTCTGAACCCATAAGTATTGACCAGGTGTTCAGGTCAGCCACGATGCACGTTATGTGTAAAATTTAGGGATGAATTATTTCAGTACGTCTAGGTTTCAATTGAAATCTTGAAAAAGGATAATATGTGTTTTGGGTGGGTTAGCTTCACACCAAAGTAAAGGCAAAAATATAAGTGTGTGTGTGTTAGCTTCACATGGAAGCAAAACCATGCCTTAGGATAGGAACTAGCACACAAATTCGGTGTGCTTGCTTCATATGGAAGCAAGTCCATTAGTTAAAAGGCTTCTCACGTAAGCCATTACATTGTATAAATTTGAGAGAGAGAGAGAGAGCTTGGGAGAAAAAGAAAGTCCATCCCGTTGCCTTTCGAAGCTAGATCATCGTTGATCTCCCTCTCAAATCCCTTTTTCTTCGATTTTTGACGCATGAGAGCATCAATGCTTGGCACAATTGCAATTCTGCAATAGCTCCGTGAGTATCAAACCCTCTTTTCTTGTTTGGAACCCTTTTCGTTGAGAACTTCATCAAATGATCTTCCTTCTTGCGTGAGTTGAGTTCATCATGTGCATTGAAGGAATTGATCTTCGTATCTGTCTCCATTAGTGATCGTGGGAAGGTGGGTTTTAATCCCCTTGGACGTGTACGGCGCAAGTGCTGTTGTTTCTTTCAATCGACACCCATCGTGTGCGTTGTTAACGTGAGTCTTGAAGGTAAGATCTCAATGGATTATTTGTGGTTTAGATTAGGGTTTGATTGCCTTAGATTCATGCAAAGAATCAAGGATTTATATGTGAAAAAAAAAATGTAAAAGAAAGAGGCTAAAATCGGGCAAAGTTTGCAAAAACAACAAAAATCGCCTGCGTGAATTTCAAATTGCATGCGCGAATTGCCTTAAGAATAAAAATCGGGTGCGCAAAATGCGCATCTAATTTCAGGCCAAAAATCACACTAGGTTTTGTCGCCTACGCAATTTTATGGGTGCCAGGTGAAATCGCTCGCGCAATTTGGAAATCGCACACACGATTTTCCATGTTTGGCTTATTTTGAAGTTTTCTTCGAAAAACTTCAGAATCTTCGACATATTGATTCTTTAAATCATTAATATGTATCATATGTGTGCAATGTGATGTAGATTGGGACCTTGAGAACGTCCGTAAGGATCTTGCATTGCTTTGAGTAACTCGTATCTGAGGTAGGAATAATTCAATGCCAATTGCATTTTGATTTAATTTTCATGGATACTATGGTATGATTGAGTGAAATATGATAAACCTGACCGTATTTGAACTGTGATTGAACTTTTGTATTTGGCATCCAAATCTTCTTTTGAACTATGAAACCTATATTCCGAATCTGAACTCTAATATTCTGAACTCTAGAAATTAGCTATAAATTAAGCACACTGCACTATGTGAATTATCTATTAAAATATGCACATTGATTTGAGGTTCATCAGAATGAATCCTCCCGCTCTTTGAATGGGTACAATAATTTTTTCGTACGCTCAGAACCACTTTGACAATAATCTGATCCACACAAGTATCCTTCATAACCCAGGGGCTTGTTGTACTTTCGAAAAGTGTTCATTGAATGACGATGGTTAGGTGAGGATTCCCATCAAAAAATCTTTGGCTCTCAATGTTATACTTGCTTAGGAGATTAGTTAAGTTATGATTTTAAGCTAAGCATTCAGATAAGGAACTACATGTTAAATAAGAACCGAATAGGAACTCAAAAACATATAAGCATCCCGTTATGTTTGATTTCAATTTGAACCATGTCTTTACAATTCTGTTTCGATATGAAAAATCATATGAACTTATCACTGAAATTCTATTTGAACTGTCATTGAATCACTGCTTTGATATTATTTGAATTTTGTCATTTGAACTCGTGTTTGATATGCTAAGATGCAATTGATGGTGAGCTTTTCTTCCATTGAGCTTAAACTGTTAGCTCACCCCGATTATATGTCACAGGTGTAGATACTGATTAGGATCAGGGGCTCGAGAACGATCCGGATTACGAGCCGAAAGATCTCCAGCTCGACGAGTTCTACCCATAGATTTGGGATATTGGATTTGATATAGACTTGGCCTAGATTTTGGGCTTGGTACATCCAATGGTTTTCCTACATATGTTATGTATAAATGTACTTTGTACATACATTTTGTGAACAACTATTTAGGTGATGGTTGGCCATCACCAGTGGTTCATGTTATTCTTTTGTTAATATGTTTTGTGTAGAGATAAAATCTCTCTTTTGCCATATCTGATATTTGCTTTGATTTCCACATTTGTGCAGATGTACCGAGCCGATAGCGAGCCGGCTTTCCCAAATATCGCGTGTGGGAAAGTAGGGTCGTCACAAAATTACTCTAGGATTATGATTGAATCTAACAACTTAATTGCGGTTAACTGCATAAACAAGTTGTTCAATATTCCATGGAGAGTTCGGATTTTGATTTTACACATTTGGGACTTAATGACAAAGTTTGAGGCGTGAACTTTGGTGTACACGTGGTAGGAGCTCAATCGTCCAGCGGATTTCCTTGCTAAAAAAGGGAAAGATATGCCCCTAGTCAGATCATGGCCAGATCTTGAAGACTGTTCGGATGTTTTGAAATCTCTCCTAAGGGACGATTTATTTTTTGGTTACACTAGAATCTAATAGTCTCTTTTTTTTTCTTTTAATAATATGGGTGGGGACCCTCCAACCTCAAGCTGAATTACCAAAAAATATATATTTTCGATTTTGGGATTTATTTAGTTTGTTTGAGATTGTAGCTCTTATTTTCTCTTCCATTATGTATGGATGATTTTGGGACTTTTTACCTACAACGTGGTTTCTCTTAGAAGTTGAAGTTGTGTCTTCACATTTGACAATCCAAGCCATTTACCATTGAACGAAGCAATGCCCCCTGAATTTAATTTGACATCATATGGATGATTTTAGTTTGTTATAGATGGATGTTATTCTAGTTTATTTGTTATCATATTATAATTATTTCTCTTTTGTGTCGTTTTAAATATCAATACATGTGAATCGATGAATGGTTGATGGAATGGATGGATAATAGATTATTTATCTCGATTGTTAAATATTAATGCATATGGATTAATGCACATATTTAATCAGTGTCAAAATTAAAATTTATGCCTCTCTAATGTTTCTTAAAAATTATTAATTAAAATTTTATGGGTCATATTTTCACGTAAGTTAATTGATTTATTTAATGTAATCATGACTCATGCTGAAGCGTGAGGGTCATCTCGCAAAACTTCATGTGTTAATTATAGATAATTTTGTTAGAAAAATATTAGGAACAGAAATCCGAAAATGACGAAATAGGCAAGAGAAATTGGACTCGCTACTTTAAAACTCTATTTACTCCCTACTTGATTAAATCCTTGAGTTTATAAAAGAGTTCCAGCGAGACGTTTTCAGGATACAACAAGCCCAATCTCTTGGATGTGATCCGTTACTTTGCAACAGTAGAGGATCACCCTAGAAAACTCAATCTGATGAAGTACCAACAAAAGAAGAAAGCAAGAGAAATTCTCAAGTTTTATGTAAGGATTTCGATGGATTTCAGAGTATATAAATCTGTATCCTAAGGTCTCCTTATATAGATTTTTCAATATGACTGTTAGACCAACAGTCATATTTTGGACGGCTCAGACCTTTGAAAGATCTTAATCGCTTCATCCAACGGCTGTATGAAAGGTTGCACCTTTTCGAATTTAAATTTAAAAAATTGCACACCTTTATAAGCGGTTATGAAACAGTTAGGTCCAACGATCAACATTTGACCAATCCGTTTGACCAAATAGAATGAAATTATCGCACTGATTAGTGGCCCATTAGACCCGACTCGGCCCATGAATAATCTAACCATTGAATCTAGCTGGTAAAAAAGTCAAACCTTTCCTTGCGACGATACGCACGTGTGAAGTACAAATTGCGTGTGCCTAAAGCGTCAATGCGCTTAAACGTCAATCGCCACACGCGCGCGTGTGTGGTGGCTTGCCGCTAGGCACACTCTTCTCTTCTTTTTGTCAAGCAATACTAGAAGGTGCAAAGTACTATATATAGTATAGACACTTTTTACATTTACCAATGTGGGACTATTTATTTGCATACAAAACTTGAGAACATCTATTGCCTAAAACCCAACTCACAAAACTAAGAAATCAAAATAAAGTTTTATTTTCTTTAAATTTATTAAAATATTTATTATATTAGTAATAAATATAACAATCCCTCACAAATTTTAAATAAAATAAAGACACCGGTACTGAAAATATGTGCATACCATGAAAAGTACCTTTTGGGTTTAAACCTTTACTTAATGCAAACTTATCAAAGTCTTATCAGAGTGCATAGAGACCATGGTCTTAAACTGAGGACCCTATGTGACAAGATCGGATAAATAACACACACATAATTTCTTAAGATCAGGTTTTCTATAAAGTTAGCACTATTATGGCCTTGCGCTTATATTCTGGTTTCATGAATGTTTTTAAGAAAAAAATCATAATCTCATTGGAAGCAGCCGCACCTCCACATTCACATAGGTAAGTCTGTCGAATGTGTTTCTGTAATCAAACACATTAACATAAAATATTAAAGACTTATTAAAAGTAAATACTCATCCTTTTCTTTTTCATTAAGATTCTAAGCACTTTATACTTGTCTTGGGATGAACATTTTAACTAAATTAAAGTGCTTCTAATAATCACTCTCATGTCATATTCTTTCATTGTACTTAAGGATTAATTATACAAATATTAAATTGGATTTCTGACATAGGTGATCAACTATATGATTTTAGTCTTATCCAGATAGATGTTTGCTTTACCAATTTTCTAGAAAGTCCTTAGGTAAACGGATCGGCCAAATTTTATTGCTCTGAATGGAGTCTATCCTAATTACTCCATCCTTGAGTAATTCTCTAACATAATGGTGTCGTAGACCAATACATCCATTCTTTCCATTATAAATTTTATTGTAGGCTTTTACTCTTGTAGCCTCACTATCAAAATTTATTGTAATAGGTGACATAGGCTTTAGCCATATAGAAATTTTCAAAAATAAATTTTGAAGTCATTCTGCCTCTTTGCCACATGCCGATAAGACAATAAACTTAGATTCTATTGTGCAATGAGTAATGCATGTTTGTTTTTAGATTCCCATGAGATCGCAGCACCACCTAGAGTGAATGCTCATGCACTCATTGTCTTAGATTTATCTGAATCTGAATTCCAACTTGCATCACTGTATCCTTCTAAAATATTAGAAAAATCAGAATAATTTAATCCATAATTTATAGTTCCTTTTAAATATCTAAATACACGAGATACAGCATTCCAATGATCATGACATAATTACTAGTATATTTACTCAAATTTTCAACTGCATATGCTAAGCCAGGTCTAGTACAATGCATTGCATACATCAAACTATCGATTACTCTAGCATATTCTAACTGATATTCAAATCTACTTTTATTATTAAAAAATTTGATGCTAAGATCATATGTTGTAGATGCAGGTTTATCATTTAAATGATTATATTTCTTCATTTTCTCTATGTAATGAGACTGGGTTAATATAAGCTAATTATCATTTCTTATTATTTTGATTCCTAAGATGACATTGGCATTACCCATATCTTTCATATTAAAACTGGAAGAGAGACAAGATTTAACATCCATTATACTATCTAAATCAATTTCAAATAAAAACATATCATCTATATATAAACATATGATAACTCCCTTATTTGCAGAAAATTTACTATAAACGCATTTATCAGATTCATCAATTTTTTAAATTATTAGAAAAATATTAGGATACAGATTTATATATTCTGAAATCCATCGAAATCCTTGCATAAAACTTGAGAACTCCTCTTGCTTTCTTCTTTTGTTGATACTTCATCAGATTGAGTTTTCTAGGGTGATCTTCTACTATTGCAAAGTAATGGATCGCATCCAAGAGATTGGGCTCGTTGTATCTTGAAAACGTCTCGCTGGAATCATTTTGTAAACTCAAGGATTTAATCGAGTAGGGAGCAAATAGCGTTTTAAAGATAGCGATTACGTGCCTCGAGTCCAATTTCTCTTGTCCATTTCATAATTTTCGGATTTTTGTTTCTAATATTTTTCTAACAAATTTCAGGTTATCAGTTAATACGTTAATGAAATAAAATATATTTTCTTCTTGTCACCAAGTTTTCAACATAAACACATCTAATTATTCATGTGTTCCTCCAATTGTCATGTTGATTTACATAAAAATAAATAAAAAATAATCTCTCTAATAATTTGATAAAAAGATCTTGAACATCATTACCATCATCGATCATGTCAATGATGTTAATAAGCTATTAAAATAAAATTCATATCATGTTTTGATAAAAATAAAAAAAAATAAATCGACTTACTTGGCTACGGGGACAAAAGCAACCTATAAAATTGTTTCATTATATCTTAACAACCCTTACAATGAAATACAAATATAGAAAGGAACAACCCTTACAATGAAATACAAATATAGAGAGGGACAAGACATAATCATCTTGCAAACCCTTTTACAAACTCTTATTCTCAATAATTAAAAAACCTAGCTAGCTAGCTTCATCAAACAAATTAGCCATCCTAAGTATTAGTATTAGGATGGTTTACAATATCATCCACATTCTCAATATTGTTCACACTCACTACTAACGGACTTCTGACATGGTGGTGGCCATCATGCCAAACTATTTCCCCAAAATCATACCTCCCTTGAGAATTCTTGAGAGGTGTTAGGGTTATATAATAAGAAATTTCTTGCTTGTGCCAGGAAAAGATTAGGATCCTTGGCCATACAACAACTTGAACACCATTAGGGTTCACAATACTGGCAAAGTAAATGGCTCTAGATTGCCCTACATTTCGAACTGTCCTTTTGATGGTAATCGTAGAATGAAGATCCGACACCATAATCGAAGGGTAATTGAGGTCTATATCCATCACATTTTTATTCGGGCAACTGACATCGATCCCCATACATTGGATAACCATCATGTTTATTTGATCCGTAGTGTAGCCTATGCTACAAAGGAAGAGGATGTAGTCTCGGGTACCCATGTCATAGACGAGCCCCGGGTCAATTGCTTTCAATGGATCTATGTGGCCAGCGCCCATGTCGAAAGCGTCAGCTAGCTTCATTGATCCTCCCCCCAAAATCTTATCACCACTTGTGTCACTTGTATAAGCTGCAACAAGAGTGAAGCTCAAGCAGTGGCAAAAAGTTGATCTAAATTAAAAAAAATTAAGTAAAAAGGTCTTGGCTGCTTTAACCCTTCATTTTGAAGGTAGCAGACGCTTTGAATAACATTAGACATTTGTTTTTCCTTCCCAATCATTGACACCATATATATATATATATAGATCATCATCTTCGAATCAAGTCGCACACTTCAATAATTTACAACGGGATATGTATAAATTAAACTAGGATATCTAATAACACTTTATTATATATGTGGAGTCGTCATCTGTGTTATCTAAAAAGTTTTGGTGCAAAATGTTGGGATTAAAAAAATATCTCCGTCACCCAGTCAAAGCCATCTAAAATGGCTACTAACGTAAATCTACGGTACTGTTAATTTTAAATGATATTTAACTGATGATGGAAATCTTGGTTTGCTTATTTTCGAATTAAGTTTTATACGGCCATATCTCCAACTTATGTATTGGAATTGCATCCATAACATACCAGTAGTCATTATGGCCGATTTGATGGCGGCAGGAGACCAATCAGGGTGAGCCGCTTTGAGAAGGGCTACCACCCCTGATACATGAGGGCAAGACATTGAAGTGCCTGCTTGAAAATTCCATTTTACAGAGAGGGCATTAGTAATCGACAAAGCTGGTGGAGTTTTTGGAGGCCACGCCGCTAATATGTTGACGCCTGGTGCACTTATATCTGGCTGTAAAAATAAAAATAAAAATAAAAATAAAGTTAAAATTAAAATTAAAAGTACAAGCAAATTTATGGGTACCTTTATTAGCGCCCACAGAATCTTGCTGGGAACCTACGCAAAAAATCATTGATTGCTCTAAATCAAACGTAGGAGATCATGGTTCGCTCCAATGTTCAAGGAATCTTGAGGCCGTACCATCCCTAAAATCAAATGGCACACATCACGCTCAAACGTGATTTTAGAACTATGATTTTGGGATTTGTGCCATGTGGAATTGAAAATTGACTGTTATCTGATAGTCCCTAAAATCACATGGCATTCATTACACTCGAATGTCACTTTAGGGCCATGTTTTTGTGATTTGTGCCATGTGAAATTGAAAATTGACTGTCTGATGCTAGCCTCAAGATTCTTTGTGTGGAAGATTGGAGCAAAACATGATCTCTATCAACTGATTTAATGCAATTAATGATTTTTGGCATGGGTTCCCAAAGATTGCGCAAACGCTAATAAAAGTATAGTATTGTAAATTTATTTGTTTTTAATTTGTATAGGTGGATTTGTGTGTGCATAAATACATATTGGAAAGACTAAGCACCTTGAGGATATTGGCAGTTATAGAACTAGGGCCTCTAGATGAAAAGTCTGCCACATTTGGGGCCAGAGAATGACCGATGTTCGTTTTGCTCGGAAGTATCTGTACCATTGGATTCCTACATATCCACATAATTAATATTCAATAAACACTTACATGGGCATGTGAATTTATTAGTTTTCTAATGTTTAAAGAAAACCCTTTTAATTTGTTGAATCATCGGCATCATCACCAACATCATCCGCTCGTGGCGTTAGCTACCCACCCATGCACAAAAAGTGGTGTGCAGGTCAAATCTCCCTCGGTCAAAATATGTTTTACTTTTATACTTTTATAGATGCTATAGGCTGCGTGTGGGTTAGCATTTTCAGGGCAAAGAGCAGATATGTTGTTCTTTCGCTCCGACATAGAACTTTTTCATGTTTGGTAACACAGCTCCTCGCCTCATTAGCGGGGAGTTGTCTTAAGTGATAAAACAGTTTTCTGTCTGTTTTATGTCGGAGAAATTTTATCTGCTATGACATAGAGCGAACAAAGAGTTACTTTTGGACTTATAAGAGCTAACTCAAACACAGCCAGAATGTTTCTGAACACAATGAGTCAGTAGTATGTTTTTGACCTTACATTGATTTGATTTCCAAATTATTTTTACAATTACATTAAGTTATGGATGGAGATTGACTCGTTACAAAATATTTTCGTTCATGGAAGGCTACAGTAGATACAACCAAATCAACAGGGCAGACTAGGATGGCGTACCTTTGATAATTCAGTAGGGTGAACAGTTTGATAGTGACTTCTTTCTTAGGGCAAAAAAATTTACTTCGACTTAGGAAAAAGGCCACCTACACGTTAGGCTCCTGTAGAGGGTTGACTAGCTTGGCAGAGAAAGATTGACCAATGCGCCATCCTTTGTGCACCTAATAAGGATATATATATAATGTCTAGGGTTAGCGTATATATGTTTTTTATGGAGTTATCAGGTGTGTCATGCACCAAGGACAGTGTAAGGCCAATCTCCCTCCACTAAACTCAAATCTCAAGAGACATATTTTGTAAGAGCAAAATAAGAGAAATTTCAAAAAAATACTTTCACTGATGTATTGCTCATAAAATACCTGTGCATGTCCTAAGGTTTAATTACTTTGGAAGGAGGTTGGCCTATGTACTGTCATTGGTGCTTGGGATCAGAACTCGATATCAACTCTTTTACTTGATTGGTATTTTTCTTTGAGTAATTTATTAATAGAACTTTTAGTTACCTATTACAATTGTGAAAACAATGAGAACATTGAAGAGAATATTAACTTTTATGGCTTCCACTTTCATCCTTTGATACAGAAGTACTTCAAATGTCAAAATTTCCTTCAATGTAAGGATTACAAAACCACTTGATGCTATACCAAAGATGTATTAGTCAAGTTGATTCGCTCCCTCTAATGTGAGGGAGTAGATCGTCGGTTCGATTTTCGTCTTCTATGTTATTTTTTACCCTTGTCTTTATAAGGTGTGAGTTGAGTTATGATATTTAACCCTCACCATTATAGTTGGTGTTTCTTCACGATTTTTTGCAACTGTCACATGTATATGTGTGTCTGCTCCTCGATTTTCGAAACTGTCTCGGCTAGATGACCGTATAAAAAAAAACTTTTGAACTGTTTACAACAAGTATACAGTGGTCCAAAACTTGGTTCAATGACCCATATTAATTATGGACCAATCATTGCAAAAGTTTCAGTCCTACAATTAACAAGGTGGCTGGTAGATTCCTTGATTGTATCATTACACAAATTGTCGCACGGACGCATACAAACACACGTGCGTGCACACACACACACACACTGTAACGACCCGAAAATTCTGAACAATAACCTAACTGTTTCGATATGCATGCCCGGCACGAAAATTGAGACATATTTAAAATTTTGAAATTAATATTATAAGAAATAGTATTACCCCTTGTGTGGATGAATTCACGTGTGAATTCTCGCTTAGGTCCGAGTCATGTAGGACATTGAGACGACATGTTACGCGGTAGCGACCGTGTTTGCGCTTCACACCAGAGTCAAGCTTAGGGTTTAGATTGAAATATCAGAGATATTTCACTTTAAGTAGCTTATATGGGAAGTAAGAGACTAGAAGGATCTCCTCTCTTCTTCTTTCCCTTGTTCTTGAGCTAAGAATCTGTAGCTAGATTAGGATTTGAGTGTGCTCTACGAGGAAATAGGGTTAGAGGTATCGAGATCGTGCGTCAATCTTAGATAGGGTATGTAGAGTTCAATAAGACGAGCTCAAGTACAGTCTAAGTGCGTGTGAGACCTCCGCGTGCTGAATCAGAGTCGATACTTTACATATCGGAGTCACAACGGAGATACAGCTCGAGTTCCAGATCTGAAACCCTTTTCGAACCTTTTTGCAGAAACCCCGAAAGGGCCCAACTAAAGGTGAGTCTGTGCATTTAAATTGGGCTAAGGAGAGCCCCTTATATATGTGTTGTTTGTGTATTAATGGTTGTAAGAAACCATTAATGAAAATGGGTCAAAAATAAGGAAAATAGATGACCTCCATTAATGACAGAGTTTCTGTCATTATTGATCGATCAATGACAAGATTGATCGATCAATACTTGGGTGATCGATCAATAAAAGTCATTGATCGATCAATCTGTATAAGACTTAAGTGGGAACAGTGAGGGATCTTTTCTGGAAGTTCATGCCCGATGGCATTGATCGATCAATAAGATTATTGATCGATCAATTCAGAGGATTGATCGATCAGCAAAAGGGTGATCGATCAATGACATGGACTGATCGATCAATAAGGTTATTGATTGATCACTTGTATGAATTGATCGATCAATAGAGGCATTGATCGATCAATTTGTATAAGGTGAGTGTGAGAACAGTGAGAAGGAAATTTGAAATTTTAAGGTGTTGATCGATCAATGAAGTCATTGATTGATCAATGGGACATATTGATCGATCAACTGAGCTAGTGATCGATCAATTTTCCTTTGTGAATTGTGAAGAAGAAAGGAGCTATTGATCGATCAATAGAGGTATTGATCGATCAATGATGAGAGGTGATCGATCAATAGGGGCTATTAATCGATCAATTGACTCTGTTACTTGTTAAAGGGAAGAGAGGATTGATCGATCAATGAGTTGCATTGATCGATCAACATGAAGGATTGATCGATTAATAAGAGTGGTGATCGATCAATCACCCCTGTTTTCTGCATGTTTTAATTTTGTGAATAAAACACAACTGGATATTGTGCCAGTTCACGTTTTGACATCTCTAACACTTAGAATACTATGTTTATGGTATAGGATCAGACCATGACTTTCTAAAAAGCTTTGGATTTGCTTAGAAAGAGGTCTGACCTAAGGTAGGGGAAAACCAACCTAAACTATTTTTTAGTATGATTTCATGTTTATTTCATAATTGTGACCTGATTTCTATTTTAACAAGCATGTTAGCATATCATAAATCCCTGTTATATCTTATTTCTGTTTTCTAATTTCGAATTCTGAAACTTGCTCTGATTTCTGTTGTCTGATTCGTGAGGTCTGTGTGTGTATGTGATTTGATGATTTAACCAGATGATCCCCACCGACCCGGCGATATATCCGAGCCTGACACACTTGTGCATCCGCTTTGTAATCCATCGGCATAATTGCACTCCATAGATGAGGCATTATTGCACCCTAAAATTATTCATGTGAAAGACGATTGGTTGGGGTTTCCTATCGGTAAATTTTTGTTTACTCCGTATTATATATTCACGGGAGTTTCTTAAGTTAGAAAACATACACAATTTTAAGTCACTAATCATGTACTTATATAACATCGGTTTCTGTTTAAAAGCTCGGTATTAGATTGATTTGTCCTGTTTGCATGTTCTGATTTGACTTCCTGTTTTGAGATATCATGATCTGCATATTCAATTCATTTTAGTTAGAATTCTTCTATTGAGCTATGATGTAGCTCACCCTATTTTCAGTAACATTTTAGGTTCGGAGGCGAGAGTTTCAAGCACTGAGAGTGGCCCTGACTACCAGCCTGATCTAGAGGCTGAGGCTGAGGACGAGGAGACTGACGTCCAGGCGGACGATTTTTATCCGTAGTCTGGGTATACTAGTCTGCTCATTTTGGGATTTTGTATAAACTTTGAATTATTGTGTGCCTGGTGGCCACTTTCTGTATTAATTTCTGTAAATATTACTTTATTGTATTACTATACATTTTATTGGAACCATTATCAGGAACCATTGTTTTAGGTGATGGATGTCCATCACCATTGATTCTTCTTTGTTCCTTTTTGGGAATGTATATTCTTTTGATATAGTTAAATATGAGTTTTGCTTATTGTTTCTTTCTATTTGAAATGCCTTATGATGACTCAATCTACCACTACTGGACAGTGTTTGCTCGATTTCCGCTATACGAGTAGACACTTCGTGATTTGTCCTGAGGATCATCCAGAGTATGATCCTGAAGGCACGGATTTTCGGGCGCGGAAATCCGGTCTGTCACACAGACACACACACACACACGCACACACACACACACACACACACACACACACACACATATATATATATATATATATATATATATATATATATATATATATATATATATATATATATTTATTTATTTATTTATTTACGATTCATTCGATGGCATGATATAAGTCGTCCACCCGAGTATTAGATCCTGTGTCAAGTGGCATGTGATCGTGAGTTACACCAAACCTCTAAAGATTCACTTAATCTCCTAAGTTTTTTGAAAATATTTTTTAATTTTTAAAAACATTATTCTATTCAAATCACAATTCAAGTTTTGAGGTCCCTACTTAAATATGGTGAATTAAAATTTTACAACTTTGACCAAAAGTTTAAGAACGGAAAATTCCTAAACTTTTAAGATTTTACCTGATAAAAATACATCACTTATTCTTAGACCATTGAAGCCAATTGATCTTATAGTAGTCAAATATTTCTTCTTGTTTGATTTTTTCATAGACATTGTTTGATTGAATGGGATGCGTGACAGAGGTGACAATTATTTATGATGATTATGAACAAAATTAAGAAAACCGAGACATCTACAAATAATGCAAGATTCCAACCTTTGTAGACCAAATAATATAAGGATTGGTTTGGATCTGGTGAAGGAAAAAGAAACAGGTGGACAAGAAATGATCTCTGCCTGTGCCATTATTTGCACACGCTTTCTAAGTGATTCCACGAAATTACCTAAAATTTGTCATTGCACATGTCTATTGTGCTTGCACCTAAAACTAAAAAACATTTATCTCAACCCATCTCTCTCTCTCTATCTCTCTCTCCACCATTCTCTCTTGCTCTCCACCCGTCTCTGTCCACTCTCTCTCTCTCTCTCTCTCTCTCTCTCTCTCTCTCTCTCTCTCCAGCATTCTCTCTTGCTCTCCACCCGTCTCTCTTCGTTCTCTCTCTCTCGCTCTCTTCAACAAACACTATAAACAACGACCCAAACCTCTCTTCTCTCTAACTTTCTTTATCTCTGTATAAACTCTAGAAAACAGGAAAAAAAATTAGCAAAAATAAACATCATAAACCTTAGGCAACACTTCTCTCTCTCTCTCTCTCTCTCTCTCTCTCTCTCTCTCGCCAACTGCAACATAAGTTATATCATCGCCTTTCCCTGCTTTAGTTCTGTAACCCAACAACCCTACGTGCCCTATCTCTGATTCTCTTTGATTCCCCTCTTATCAATTAGAATGTCAAGAAGAACCACTACATACTTCTCTATTACATTAAGTACAATATATAACAGTTGAAGAGCAGTTGCAATTATTTACTCCCTCAATGGACTCCTTCTCGTTCTCATATAGTGCATCACTTTATGATGGCGTAACAGCTAAACAAACCTCTCTGCCTTAGAATTTAATACTGCAACTCAGCCTCTCAATTTTTTTGCCTTCTCCCTCTCCACCATATTAGTTTTCTATTCATTTTCTTCGTCTTTAATCAACTTCAAGCGTTTTAGGTTTCTCTTCATTTAATTCTTCTTCTCCAATTTTTCTTACTTTTTTATCACGCAAGGTGCAACTACAAGGTTAATTTTATCATTTGAAAAAAAATTAATAATGTCATTTTTCACTTAATCCGAACCAACGACTTAAAATTCGTGTGCAAGTGATGGTCCCCTTCTCCTATTTGGCAATAAAATAAGTGTCGCAAATGAAGTTGGAAACTGGCCCCTTTTCCCAGCCTTTTGAAACAGTCAAATCCTATCCAAAAGTTAGGATTTTGTGGTTTATCCAAAAAATTGGGGTCTCTCTCTCAAGCAATTTCTCTCTCCTCATAATATCTCTTACACAGTCCCTCTCTCTCACTCTCAATACCTAATTTCTCTCCTTTACAATCTCTCTTGCATAATCTCTCTCTCTCTCTCTCTCTCTCTCTCTCTTTCCACAATCTCTCCCTCTATTGCAATCGCTCACACACAATCTCTCTCTACACCACCTCTCTCTCTCTCTCTCTCTCTCTCTCTCTCTCTTTCTTCACAATCTCGCTCTCTTCACTCATTCTCTCTCTTTCTCTCTCTCTCTACATCTAACTTATTCTCAATTTTTGTCTAGTGTGTTATGGACATCGACAATGGTGATCCAATTCTATTTCCTATGTGTTATTACAAAATCCAATCGTAAAAATATGATGAATTCCTATTGATTCCAAAATGGGTTGAATCCATGGGATATTCAAATCCATTCCACCCTTTTCCTTGAAAACATTCAAACAGCCCCTAAGATTCTTATGCATTTTCCAAAGAACTAGCCATTGGTACCGTTAATCAATAATTAATTGACTTATTAGATATCATCAAAAATAAATAAATTGACTTATTAGAGATCACTTACATAGTGAATGCAATATAGTCAAAGATTTGAGTCCCTTGACTAATGTCAACATCAATGGTGGGGATGGGATAAAGTTCCGCATAGTTCCTAGTTAGGGGCTCCGCCAAGATTACGCCCGACCCATTGGCTTGAATCACTGCATCTATTGCATTATCTTTTGAAATGGGTCGTACAATGAAGCATAAGATTATCACCCCTGAGGCGTCCACCCCTTCCCTTAATCCTGAAGGGTCGCAAACCCTAAACACAACATCATGAGATGAGACAAAGAATACTTAATACCTTAAGTGGTTTAAAGCCACCCTTAATGCAATAATATACTCAATACAAAAATATTTGAGTCAAGTAATCTACCAGAGCTCTAATGCTCTTAATACTAATGCTCTTAATACTTGGGTCACTTTTTGAGATGTATGTTATGTGGAATTATTATGTGTACTATATGATTTGTTGCCCACCATCTCAAGATCTATGATAGAAAAGATTGGGTCAATCTCCATCCTCTGCTTGACTCAAACAATGTCAACCAGTTTCCATCCAAACCTTTGCACCATGGATCTTTAGATCATGACACACCTATAAGATAATGCACATATCTCAAAAACACCAGTGTACCAAGTCACATGGCACCCAGCAGGTTACGTGATACTAATTCATAAAATAAATGTTATCCCAAAGGACTGCCTTATGTTACAGCCACCTCACTTAAGCAAAGCAAAAAATTTGTTGACTATTCTCAATTAGAAAATGGAGAATTTTTTTTTCTCAATCTTTCACACAATAGATCTTAAGATCATGAGTGTACCATTAGATGGTCAGATGTTTATTTCATGTGGCACACACCCAAAAAGTGAATGTGAATCATGTTTCATAATATGATGTGATCACGTTCAATATTTGGGATGTGTTCCATGTGGAATCAACATCTGATTAGTTGACAGTAGGGTCATGATCTTAAGATCTAGTGTGGGGAATATTGGGAAGAAAAATGATCTCCATCACCTGATTCATTGCAATCAATAGTTTTTAATTTGCTTAAGTGAGGTTGCTGTATCGTAAGGCGGTGTGGCAGTAAAACCAGCCTATTCAGAAATATTGGAGAGGGCGAGAGAGAGAGAGAGAGAGATCATGTCACCCATTAGTGAAATAGCGACTTGCATTGGCAAGTTTCATCTTCATTGGTTTGGTTATGAAGCCTTCTCCCTGGTTAAAAGAAACAAATTTATGTGAGAAGTGACGAATATTTAGACATCTTGTAAACCATTCTCCTCTCTCGCTTTATCCAGACTATGATGCCTTGTAATTTAGGCGTTCATGAAATTTGTTAAGGCAATTACATCTACAATGAAACCAGTCACACTCTATATTCTTGGAAATCTTATGTCAAAAGCTTCATTAGGATATTGGCATTGTCCAAAAACCACCTTAGACATAAAATATTTTTGTAAAATTTGAAAGACAACTACACTTATAGTAGAATGATGATATTTTTAATAATTGCTGAGCTGATAACGCGATTGCCACTTTAGATGAAGCTGGCAAATAATTGAGGTCATCTCATACCACTTGTATTAGAGCGTATCTTGAGCTTTAATAAAGAAAATATGATCATGATGTGGGGGAAATTCTGCATCATTAATAATTGAGCTTGGTGGATCTTACAGATAAACTTGATTATTTACTCAAAAAAGATACAATCCTTTGGTATTTACCTACTAGGGTCAATTTTTAAAATATTTACCTAGCAAGATCCAAACTCTATCAATCCTTAAAGTAATGAATTAACACACATGCGTTAATTCGAGTGGTCTCCAGTGATCTGGCTCATAGGAGACCGATCAAATCACATTTATTTTTTAACTTAAACTGAAGGGCATTTTTATTTTTTATAAGTAAAACTGAAGGGCCTCTTTATCATTAAAAAATATGAGTTTTGAGAAAAAAGACCCTCTCAGGTAAAATAGTTTTAACAAGTAACATGGTCTGCACCCTAGTGGGTAAATATTTTAAAAACGGACCCTCTTACGTAAATACAAAAAAGTTATCCTTTTTTGGTACTTAAGCCAACACATTTCTAGCATTTAGATCATATTAAATGCTATGTAAAGGACAATAAGTTTTTGCATTCTCTTCCTCTCTCTCTCTCTATTTCATGAGGTTAATGGAATATGACACCGTTTTTTTTTTTGATGATTGAATATGACATTTTTTATTATAAGGGATGGTATGAATATGTCCTTTGATAAATATTTTTTTGATTTGAAGTCCTTTGATATATATGATTCATCTAATGCGTTTTTCTTCATATTGAAATAATGGGGTACAAATAAACATTTGAACATATTAGAGCGTATACATCTGTCGTTCAATTGGCATGTAACATGATTTTAGTTTTTGACCGAAACGATATAATTCTGATGCTATGTCTCGAATTTTAGGCGTGGATGATGTAAATCACGTGGCAACTTGTATCAGATGCAACAAGCATGCGTAAGTCGATGTCAAAGTTCTTTTATTTTATTTTTTTATGAGCAAAGTTATTCAATTTATGAGGATAATATTGGAAAAGAGGAATCAAAATGAAAAGTTTTAGAATATTTTATTATTTTTAGAAGGTTTTAGAAAAAATGCTATTACGGCTTTTAATGTTCTTGGGTATTGAAAATTGTGAATGCATATTTTCCAAATTTCAAAATTTTCTCGATTTTCTATGTTCTTGGGGTTTTTCATTTCTGTTTCGAAGTCAATAGTTCTAGTGGAAGGTTGCGGCGAGCGCTGTATCAGTATTTAGATAATTTCATATTCATGGGATGTATCATAAAAAATTTCTTTTGCAAAACCACAAGAACTTAGAAACTCATGAAAATCATGTTTTGCTAAACTTTTTGAAATAGTATAATGTTCTAAATTTTTCTCTTCATAGTCTTATTTTTCTAATTAACTCAATTTCCTTACCTTGGTTTAACATTTCTATTTCGGAATGGGTACCAAGCATGATATTTTTTAGTACCTAATCTTTTCTTTTTAGGAAAAGGGGAGAGGAACCCTCAATCTCGCTTATGAAACAAAAAAAGAATGGCTGATACTAGCTTGTTTGGCATCGAGCTGTATTTTATGCAGAGCATAATTTTTTAATGTTCAAAATCCTGGATTTGGGGCCGAAAGGAAATGGGGCGATTCATATTACTATCTTTTTATAAACTTTATTTTTAATTTTCTTAAGTTTATACCAATTTTTTCTCAAATTTGTAGAAAAGGTTCGAATTTTTCCCATGCCTATTTATTCATAGCCCTGGCCCTGTCATTATAGAGTTACTTAGAAAAACAGGATTAAGAAGGGAAAACTTTAAAACATTATGGCCCTGTTTGGCAAAATTCCATCCTAAAAGAAAAACAAAAAATTGGGTTTGTTGCTTCTCAAAAGGGGTTTCGTGAGAAGCAGTCCCATATTGCTTCTCAAGTATGCAATTATTAAATGGAGAAGAAAACAATGCTGCTTCTCAAATATGCAATTATTAAATGGAGAAGAAGACAATGCTGCTTCTCAAAGATCAAGTCATGCGATTTCTCACCCAACATTTTATCTTTGAAAATTGCTTCTTGGAAAAGAGTTGCTAAACAGGACTTATAGTACATCAAATTTTTTTGAAATAAGGAATTCTACGATTCTCTAGGCTTTTGGTAAGTCTCCTATATGAAATTATCAAAATATCCTCTAACAAATTAGAAAACTTAGAAAATCATAATAACCAGCATTCGTAATTTTCTCTTTGACAAGCCCAAGAATAAAAGAAATCGCGAAAATATTATTTTTCTAAGACTTTTTGAAATGATATAAAGACAGTGCTATATGCATGGAGGACATATTTTATCCAGAAAAAATCCAGGCGGCTGATGTGGCACGACACAGTTGGCTGCAAGTGCGGTGGGACTCAATTAATGCAGGTCGGTGCAGTCAGTCACATCGCGCTACGTCAATCGCCTGCACTTTGTCCTCAACAAATCTGTCCTCCGTCTATAATTTTTCATGATATAATATTCTAAAACATTTTATTGTGACTCTTCTTTTTCTAACAAACATGTCACCACATAAGCAATCAAATTTACCATGATTGAGATATTTGTCCCCAATTGTATCAGTGTTGGAAATGTCCTATCAATCGAGGTTGCGGCAACACAGGTGCTCCATGGATCAACATTTGCGACTGTGGATGGGTCGGGCCCAGCATTCCCGGCCGAGAAAACCACGCTTATCCCCATCTGTGATGCATGAAATGAGCCGATATCGGCGCTTCGGTACAAGAAGGGAATCAATGGAGGTGGCTGACCCAAAGATACCGATATCACATGGACACCATCGTTTATGGCCTCGTCAAAAGCTGCCAGAATGTCTTCTTCGGTGCAACGGGGAATTCGATTTTGGTATGCCCAACATACCTTGTAAACTGCTAGCCGTGCCTTAGGTGCACCCCCTCGAGCAGTGCCTAGTCCCAATCCCATAAAGTTGGCTTTCTTCACAGGTGACCCGACCGCGATCGATGCAGTGTGGGTCCCGTGTCCGATCAGGTCTCGAGCAGAACGGTACTCGAGGTTCGCACTAACATTCAACGGTCTGAATCTACGTTCATAGCCGTCTAGGTAAAAGCGCGCGCCGATGAGCTTCCGATTGCATACCTTCTTGGGGTCGAACTTATCCCCTTTAACACAAGTCCCTTTCCATGATGATGGCACAGGTTTCATGCCGTGCATTTCCCGGAAACTTTCATATTCCGGCCAAATCCCTTTTTTCAGATAAATAAACAATTAATTATTATATAAATGCGCTTTAATTAATAATATATATTAAGAGCTTCATTGAGTTTCTAAAAAAACAAAATGTCTATAACTATATATATCAAGACTGGTATGTATCACATGCCTAAGCATTTTGGTTAGTTCAGTTTATTGAAGCCAACAGCTACTGCATATAAGACCTGCTACCAGCGCACCACTTTTCCTTTATGCACATCTGTAACAGATATACAAATGGTGTGTAGATAACAAAATTTGGTGTGTGACTAGAAAAATTATTTCATTTAACCTAAAAAAAGTAAATTTTGTG
Source organism: Chloranthus sessilifolius (assembly GCA_021018995.1). Lineage (NCBI taxonomy): Eukaryota > Viridiplantae > Streptophyta > Magnoliopsida > Chloranthales > Chloranthaceae > Chloranthus > Chloranthus sessilifolius. Next base: position 144,685,772 of record CM037584.1, on the reverse strand, counting down.
TACACCTTGTACAAAAGCTGCAACCAAAGCACGTTTTTGGTACCTAATTAATGTTTTGGGTCTTTATTAGTTGCATATAAACAAAATTTATTAATCTTATATTTCGTTAATTGGCATGCAAATAGCAAAAGTTGGTGTGGGGGAAGAAAAAGTGGTATCTCCTAGTACATAGCCCTCCTTAATATTTGATTGGCCTGTGCACAGGACGCGGTGCATATAGCCCATGCACCAAACACTGGACGCTTAATATTTCTATTTGACCAGAGTGCTCTTGGCCACCCCTTTTTAGGGTTCCTCTATTTGACCAAACTGCATTGTTTACTGTTTACTGCTTTGAATCAGATGATGGTGATCACCTTCTATATCATAAATCTTGAGATCACGGGTATACTGAAGATAGCCCACAATTGATTCCATATGGTATACATGTCAAAAAGTTACGTGTATTTGTAGGCCTTTGATTACTTAGAATTTGATGCCGAAGATTATTTTTCGTCTCAATATTCCAGAAAATAAAACTTTAGGTCATAGGCGTATAATCAAATAGCTCAGATGTTAATGTAAGATGACACATAAGAAAAAGTGACTTGGACGCCAAATGCATCGGCACTTTGGGGGGGGGGGGCTTTAGTGGGTGCAAATAGAAGGACCCTTTATATATAATTAAATTGAGCGGTGACTAATCAAAAGAAATGATCGGTTGGTGTGTAGAGATCAAAACTTACATCCAGTGCTACACTGGCTTATCTTTATCTACTTTCCCATATAGACCTTAAGATTTGCTTAAATTTTTTAGCCTCCCTAAAACCCGTGATAATTCACTTTTTATTTTGGCCATGACGGACTAAAATTAGGCTTGTTATCAATGTCCCCATTATTAATCACGCTATAAAATATCTGGCCTGATCTGGCCCATTTAATAATCGGCCCAGGCCAGGCTGAGTTTCGTTTATTAATTGGCCTAATGCCATGTAGCCTGAACCGAACTAGAATTGGGGCGGGATGAGCCATGGGCCATCCCAGCCACTTACCCTTTAACCATTTTTGTTTGGTCGTACCAGATAAGGTTAGCGCTAGGTTTGAATGACCTCATGATTCTTTATTGGGCCTGAAATAGGCCCAACCCAACCCATTTAATAATCGGGCCAGGCTAAGAGTAGGCCTTAATATTAATCAGGCCAACTCCTTAGCTTAAACTGGACTAGAGCAAGCCATTGGCCAGCTCGGCCGGTTGACACCCTTAACTAGAATTGATAGTAGCCACTCACTAGTAACAATAAAAACAGGAACTACAAGGGATCACCAACTGTTCCAAACCTAGATTTGAAGGGAGTCACTGACTTGGGACCCATGAGGTGATTTCATCGAAGTGTACCGTGTGATCTAACGGACAATGATTTAAAGATTTGATCAATTAAAAATTGCTTTGAAAAAATATCTTTTTTGTATGATTTAAAATTGTCAAATACTTTTAAAGTGAATGATTAAAATGTCTTCAATGATTGATTTACATGACATCTAGCACCATTCATGCACCATTCATTTTAAACGCATTGAACACTTTGAATTCCCACGATAGTATTATTTCTTTATTTTCAAATATGGACACTATATATCTTTAGATTATGATTTTGGACTCGTACAACAAACTTAATAAAAAAGAGTGTTACTTGTCAAAAGAAGCGAGCGACCCCATCAAAACCACCATTTGGAAGTGGTTGACGACACATGAGTTCCAAAACAAAGCCATAAAGTAGAGAAATGTTACTGTACATATATTGTTTTTTACAACCACATCACATAAACAGATAAAAAAACACTTTACTAGCTACTTTGAATCACACTATGAGGATAATTTTTATCTCACACAATTGATCTTGAGATCATTGACTTACCATAAGACGGTCAAATGTTGACTCCACGTGATACACAATATATCACATTTGATGATACATCATGATCGCATTCACTTTTTGCGATGTGTGCCATATAAAATTTACATATGACAGTATGATTGTAGGCTCATTTAGTATTATCTGTTGTGTAGAAGATTGAGGATGGAGAGGGGGAGGGGGAATCTCCGATGTCTAATTCAAAGAAATCAATGATTTTTTTTGTTTTGATTTAGTGATGGGACTGTCAAGAAAAAACGGTGTGGCAGGAACACTTCTCCAAAAGTACGAAACAATATATAATTGTCTTGATAAAATCCTGTCTATTGAAATTGTTCACCCGATTATTTAAAATAATAAGTTACTGCTTTTTTAATCATGAGCCTTTCAGACTATGGACTAAAATGAATGACAATGAGAAGAAGCCATGGGTTCCCTATGGTGGGCCTTTTTGTTAAAGGCTTGGCATTTTTGGAAAAAAGTGCGGATATGTCTGCCATATTAGCTGCAATGACAACAAAGCCCCCATATTTAAGCAAAACTCCTAAATTGCCTCTCTATGTATTTTACAAGATTACCCTTCTTAATGACAATTTTTTTCATGGCTGTTCTCAAAGGCAATCCATTGGTCACTATTTTTTGTATTTACGTGCATGTTGAGTTCCATGCACATTGATTAGGATATGTAAATAATCCAAGAATAAAATCATAAATTCCCCAAGTTATCCCTAAAAAATTATAGAATTACCCTCTCTAAACCCTTCTCATTTACCTTCAAAATTAAAAAATTACCCTGTTGAAACCCTAGATATATTTGAAAAATAACAAAATTACCGTTGTGTTTCTTATGATTCTCAAATATATAACAAAACATGAATCTTTTTTCCGACTCAAATATTTCTATATTTGTAACTCGAAATATCAATAGTTTCATGATTCTTGGCATGTAGGAATTGAGGTTATGTTTGGCAACGCTCTCCCTCCACTCCGTGCCATGGTAGAGAGCAGCATGCGTCTGGAGCACATTTCGTAACATGCTCTCCCGCTTGTAGGAGTAACATGCTCTCCCGCTTGTAGGAGCAGACGTTTAGGAGGTGGTTTTCAACCACTCTAACAGGGAGCAGGCAGGAAGCATACGAGACTCGAGCGTGTGCCTATCCGTCTCATCCACAAACGTATATTGAGTCATTGGTTTGATATCATGTCGTAATCACCAATGTTCACTATAAAAATAAGGTGTTTCAGCGGCAGCCAAAAACTGCTGCTATTAACAAAAAACTACCACTAATAATCCCGTCGCTACTGAAACATCAAGTTTTTTTGTTAATAGCGGCAGTTTTTGGCTACCAAAAATTGCTGCTAATAATCTTATTTTTTATAGTGGTTTCGAAAGATTGAAATTCCTTTACGCTCTTTCTTGAGAGGAGATTTGTACAAGACGTACTATTATTTTTAATCTTCTCATTTTAAATTTTAATAGAAAGTGAGGACTCATCAACGAAAAGCTTAATTATCAAACAAAGAAAACAAGATCGATTAAGAACTCAATACAAACAAATAAGAAAATGCAACCAGCTTAAGGCCTTCTCAACAACTAGTACGCACTACAAAAATAAGGTGTTTCAGCGGTAGGTAAAACTGTCGCTATTAACAAAAAAGTTGTCGCTTCTAGTCCTATAACAAAGTTTTTTGTTAATAGTAGCAGTTTTAACTACCGCTAATAGTCTTATTTTTTGTAGTGATTCAAGAGGATAAGAAAACAAAACCCATTTTACTCAGTTTATAAATATATAAAAATCATTGGAGAGAAACTTATGACCAATGTACCCCTAAAGTTGTAATAGGGGTGCATTTGTTCATGACAATAGGTTTATTTTTTGTGTATTTAGTCGATTAAGCTTTAAGGCATTTTTTATAAGAGGAATCTAAAGAATAACCAAGTAAACTCATGAAAATCTAGTGTGTGCTTATAGTAAATGGAGATTGGCAGGACCTGAATCAATGATGCCAACCACTACATCATCACCATAACTTAGCTGCAATGTCGATGGTTCACCACTATCCAAGGTGAGGCCCATGAAGTCCCAGCTTCGTGTTGTGTGCAATTCCAAGGTCTTGCTCCTAAACACAGAGATCACCCCTTCCATCTCTGAGAATTTCAATGATTTATATATGCATCATAATTGAGTGGTCATGGTATTAAGAAAAAATAAATATGTAAAGAACTTTGTGATTGTTTGGCACTTGAGAAGAGTTAGTGTTGGGTTCTTACTAGCCAAGATGGTAGCTTGTGTTGAGTTAAGACTTGCAGCAAAGCCAGAGAAACTATGCTTGTAACTATAAAGCATGGCTTCCTTTGCATCATCTTCACTGGTAGAGAAGAAAACAAACAAAATAGATGACACTGATAAGGAGTTGTGAGATGACAAGTGGAAGACATAATATATGTGCGAAATCTTGAAGTAAGTACCTAGAAAATACTTTAGAGAGGATTTTGACATGAGATTTTGTAGTAAGGAGGGGATCTTGTATACTTTTGCGGCCTAAGTAGACTATGTGAACCTGCAAAAGGAGAAAAATGGTCAATATGACAAAGCATGACTGAGGGAGAAGAAATGGTAAATAAATTTGTAACATAATAAAGGTTACATGGTATTGAGATGTTGAATGAATATAATAAAGAGAAAGTGAGAGGAAGATGCCCCAAAAGGTTTGCAAATGGGTGGCCATTGTCTGCTATGGAACTCTACAAAAGAGTATGCTTATATAGATGTGAAAGAGGGTGAAGCTATGATTTCATGGTGGGTAAGATGGAGGTAGCATGGTGTAGGGTGAGTGTAATAGAAGGCTTAACATGATTATTTTTGCTTTTTTTTATATTTCTTTTTTCTTTGTGTGAAAAGACCTTTCTCTCTCTTTCCACATACATATATGAACAAACACCCATTATTGTAAGGAAAAATAACCTACTCTTCTCTACTTGGTACTCACTTTTATAATTTTAAAACTATTACACCTTAAAATTATCTTCATATAGCTCAGAGATTATTATTAACTCCAAAAAGGGCGGGAGTTACATAATAAAGTTAAAGGATACCTTGAAAATGAACTTGTGTATCTTATTTTTCATCGTTTTTTTTTACAAAAAAGGTACATAATTAAGAGTCTTGAGTGAGATTTTGAAGGCATGCACATAGTAAGATACTTGATTAGTTTCTTCAAAAGGGTAGTTGATTAATTATATTCACATGATTAATGTAATATCCTTAATATTGTTGAACAATGTAAACTATATCTTATCTTATTTTTATCACTATTTGATAGCTTTAGAATGAGAAACATAGCAGTCATTTGATAGCCTTGAAATCAATTACTAGGAATCTCATCATAAACCCAACCATTTAACTCTAATAGATAAAGTTTTCACTATCCATTCAATCTCAAAGATAGTATTAGTATACCTAATTTTAATATAAATGAATTATCACAACCATTTATAGACTTGGACTAAGATATAATAATCTATTAAGCCTGTCCTTGTGCAAAAATATATATTCTGTTCTATAATAATTGAAAACTTAATATCTATGAATTTATAGTTTTAAATAAATTTATAAAATTAAATGGCCACTAATTTGCATGCCCTCAAAATTTTATAAGTTATTATATTACACTCATGAGTGAGCCGATTGAAATAATTGACCATATACAAGAAAAAATACTATGTTTAAAACTAATGAAAACACATTCCTTATATACTATGCCCGCATGACAAGTCTATTATAGACTGAAATAAGCATATCTTGTCTATTATAAACTATAATTCTTTTTCCAAGCTATAAATTTTTTGTGGAATCAATGATAAAGGAATTTAAAAATTATTCTTTTTATGATAAGTTAGTTTATCCTACTTGTTTTCAAACAATTACTTATCTAATTAAATATTTGTATTTGAAATAAGATGAATACATATAAAAATGTAAATTCCAAAAGTTTAAAGCTATTTAAAAATTTTATAATGGAAGTAACTAACTATGTCTACCAACAATATGAGGTAAACTAAGAAAAGTTTCACCTAGTCATATGTAAATACTAGATGTATTTTAAATTAAAAATTTTAATCCATAAAATCCAAATAAATTTAACTTCAACTGAAATTTTATTGCATAAGTCTAAATGTATAATCAAGAACCTAAGACTTACCGAATTCTCTTTATTTTCTAGTATAGCTTCTCCATCATTATTTTTACTTTCATATAAATAATTATCTTTTATCGATAAACATCCCAGTTTATTGATAACTATTCATTATTACAACTATGCGAAGTTTAAATTTCACTAAGATATAACATCTAGTTTCATTGATGTATGTACATTTTATTGGTCATTACAAATTTTATATGATAAATATTCATCTCGACTTAATTTAGTGCTATAAATCAATTCATTAGTAATTTATATGAGCATCCATCATTGAAAATATTTGCTATCATTTTGATGTGGGAATGATCAATGTTCATATGAAAATGTCCCCCATTACAATCTCATTATATGACACAGTACCTTTAGTTTATTTTCTTCATATTTCTTCATACGAAGTTTATAACTTTCAATTACAAATTTTATGTCATAATCAATCATTACTTTGAGAGAAACTTCATTATAAAATCATAATATATATGTTAGATAAAACTTAATATTATTCGTAAAGATGCACATATGTTACTTGTAAGAATTAAAAAAGAAATTAAAATTTAAAGTTAAAAATTTATGACTAGTAATTGATTCTAATATGTATGAAAGTTGGTCATATAATTCAACAATATTTATATAAATCTATTTACAAAATTTGTATTTCTTTATTTCTTATTTTACTTACTTGGGTTAAATCAAAGCTACTTTTTAGTCTTAAGAGTTATTTTGATTATTGAATAATATTATTATTAAATTTTTTATTTGAAATTACCTTTCCACCTTAATTAAAAATTGAAATATAGAATAAATTAACTATCTATATTATATGCATCATAGATAAATTTAAATAATATTTAATAAAAATATATCTAATATAAAATTGACTCTTAATATCATCCTAAGATATATAAATTTTTTATATGTAAATAGATATAAGATTTTAAAAACTTATTTACTTTCATAAAGAACTTTTAATCTGTATTTATTATTTTATAATTAGCTTAAAATATAATTATGTTGTGCACTATAATTTATTTATCTAACTTATATATAATCGATGTAGTTTAATTTAAAATGTTTTATAAATAAAGATAAAATTATTTTTTGTCAGAAATATTGGGTAGATATGAATTAATAATCAATGGCCTAAAAATATTAATTATTCTTCATCTTCTAATATCACTTTCACATCATTATATCTTTTTCATATGAATAATTCAAATGCTTAATCGATTGACTTTCGATCTCATTGATAGCTATTTATAATTACATCTAAATTAATTTTTACTTATTTTAATTTTCTATACAATAGATGCTGTCTAATTTAAAATATGATTTAAATAAGATATAAATTATTTATGTGAAAAGTTTTGATAGATGAAAATTGATAATCAAAGGCCTAAATATTTATTAAATACTCTTTATCTTCTAGTCTATCTTTCACATCATTATATATTTTTTCTATATAAGCAACTCACATGCCTTGCCGACAGACTTCGATCTCATTGATAGCCATCTATAATTACATATACATTAATCATAAATTCCACTAAGAAAAGCATCTAGCTATTGTGATAATCTTCACTTGTTTCTTTAATTATTTTAATATTTATTTATTTAACTATCTTTAAGTACTTTAAATTATATCTAGATAAAATTGATATTAAAAAAAACTTAAAATTAGGTCAAATTGATGTAATAAATTTATATATATGCATATGTAAAATTAATGAAATCACCATAATGCTATATGAACTAAGAAAACTATCACCAAATTATATATACATATATATATATATATATATATATATATATATATATATATATATATATATATATATATATATATATATAAGTTTTAATATAGCTTTTGATATTGAACTTATTATTAAATTGTCAGAAGTGTTGCGTAAATGAGAAATGATAATCATAAGCTGAGCACTCTTTACCTTCAAGTATCATTTTTATATTATTGTTTATTTTTCATCTATATCATGAACAACTCACATGCTTTGTCGACAAACATCCACTGTCATTGATAGCTATTTATAACTACAAGTACATGAATCATAGCAGTAAAGAAAGAATTGAAGTATTTTGATATATAAATGTTTCGTTTGTTACATTAATTTTGTAAAATATGTAATCCTTTCACATATAAGTGTATATACATACATACAATTTGATTTATATTTATTATTAGATGTACAATAAAAGTAATTTGTGTCCAAAAGGTTGTATAAATGAGAATTGATAATCAAAGGTTTAGACACTTACAAAACATCTTTTATCTTTCAGTATCATTTTTATATTTTTGTATTATTATTATTATTATTATTATTTTCTATATGAACAACTCATATATTTTGCCTACATGCATCTGTTATTATTGATAATATCCATAAATTATAACTAGGATAATAATAAATTTTCTCACAAAAAGTAGCTAACTCTTGTGATATATCAAAATTTTATTTGTCATGTCACTTATGTTCAATATATTATCATATTAGCACCATAGAATTTAATTGATTAATTTTTTACAAGTTTACGGTCAATATTTTGATTTTAGGGTAAGTTTAAAAATTTTAATCATTAAATAAAAATTTTATTTTATTTCTGTATAGCCGTGATAATATTAAATTTATTTAAAATATTAGTTTAGAAGTTTATATTTTTATTATAGCTTAAAATTTATGTTTTCTTTTCATATTGTTTACTTTTATAGCTAAATATGTAGTCCTTTATTAATTGAAAATTATTATTTTTATCATTATATAATGCTCTTAGATATATAAGAGTTTACTTATTTTATATTATGTAAACATGTGACTTAGAAATGTACTCTACATGGAGTTGCATGTAAAATAAGGCATGTGTGGTCTATGTATAATTTGTAGTTTCCACTTGCACATTATTGTAAGTTGTTTAAGAGTCACATTAGATATTTTTACTTTTCAAATTGATAATATTTAAAACTTTAACAAGCAAAGCCTTGATAATTCTCGTACTGCTCTTTTTTCTTCTTTTACTTTATGAAATTGAATATGCAACCAGAAGGTTGCAATATTGCCAACCTTCCAATTGGACTTTAAACCTAATTATTAATTCTCATGATACACTACAAAATTTAAAACTATTAGCAGTAGCCAAAAACTGTCGTTATTAACAAAAAAACTGTTGTTAATACCCTTACTGCATATAGTCTTAATAGCCTTTAATACTTTTTTTGTTAATAGCGGTAGTTTTTGGTTGCCAAAAATTGCCACTAATAGTCTTATTTTTTGTATTAATACATAGTTTACACTCTAAGTTAGCTTACATACTTTATTTTTATCAGAAAGCTTGAGGGGTTTATCGAGACTTCACTCATTTAAAATAGATAAAAATAGAAAGATAAATTTATATTATAATTATCTTATTTTATATTTATTTAATAATTTTATTAATTTTTTGCTATAATCCACAATCTTGTTAGCTTCTCTCTATATAGAGGATTTTTATGCTAATTTCATATCAACTTCAACTTTATTTTAACGCATGTTTTTCTAGTATCCTAATCAGATTTCAAGAATATATTTTCATCTAATTTTTCATCTAAAACATTTAGAATGACCATAATAGATCTATTGAAAGATCGTGTTAGCCACATTTTGTAGTCATATAAGTTAAACTTCAAAATGTCAGATTGTAATATTATTATCATCATCTATTTAAATGCCTCAATTATTTAATTTTATTCATATTGCTTACATAGGCTTTTGTATCAAGTATGAGGTTTTAAATAAGTTCTTATGGAAATAAAATATTTAAAATTCTATTACTTAGTTTATTGTATGGTGAAATACAATTTTGTGAAATGATTGCTTGTAATTATAACTACATGACTCTTTCTATAATAAATTTTTGATAAAAATTTAAGTTGATCATATATATTTTCATTACTAATTTTTTTAACATTCAACCTATCAAAAAACTATGAAACCCGTTTAAAAAAGAAGTAATTTTTAACTATTGAAAACTTAATGCTTGTTTTTTAAAAAAATTCTAGACAAAAGACATATTTTCATGCTCTATCATCATGTTAAAGGTATTTAGATTAAGTTAATATAGGGTTATGAAAATAAATGTATGATCATATATTTGGAAACAACTTGAGCTTATATAGTGAAATAGAATCAACTCGAACATATATAGTAAAAAAATTTAGAACTTGATACAAGGTTTAAATATTTTGAGCTTATTATAAAGCATCACAATGGGCAATTAGATGAATGAATAAGCTTCTAACATAAAATGAAAAAAGGAAAAAAATTAGAAAATCTCTCTCATTTTTCACCCGTTTATTACCCTTCATGGCTCTCATCGCTTATGATCTTTTCCCGAGCTACCTGTCTACTCTCCTAAGATAAGATTTTATAGAGTATTCTTTCAGCATGTTGCCTTAGTTACTCGAGTTTGTGCGGTATTGCTTACAATTACATATATTTGATTATTTTTATAAAGTTTGTCCAATAAAAAATATGTCTATCTCATATATTTTTATTAATTATATATATTTTAACATTCAACCTTTTAGTTACTTTCAAGCTTATATAGAAAATGAATAATCAATAATTTCTTTCTCTATTAAAAGTACTAATATTTTCTCCTTGTAGCAAGCTGTAGACACATTTGGATAGCCTAACCAAGGATGATGAGAACATAAACTCCCAACCATTTATGCATTAGAGAGACCGTTTCTTATTTTGTGCCAGCGCCAATTATAAAGCACAGACCAAAACATGTGAAATTAAAGGACATTACTTGAATGCTATTGCGGGTACATGCGAAGAAATGATCAAAAGGGCCTATCATTATGCTAAAGATATTTAGACTAAAATGGTTTAGAGTTGTGGCTACAATATATGTATAAAGACTTGAAAATAACTTGAAGTTACTTAGTGAAATAGAAACTACTCCAATATACATAGTGAAAATCATTTCAGAACCTGATATAAGGTCCAAGGATTTCATGGTAATTTTAAAGCACTATACAGGGAATAATTAGATGAATGAATAAGATTCTCCTTTAAGAATTAAGAAAGAGATATGATACAATCACTTTTTTCATTTCACTACAAACAATAAGACTATTAGCGGCAGCCAAAATTTGCCGTTATTAACAAAATACTGCTGCTATTGGTCCTATCACTACCAAAAACTGTCACTATTAGTCCTGTCGCTACTAAAAACTGCCTAAACAACAAGTGCTGCTGTAACACCTTATTTTTATAGTGTTTGTCATTTAATTATTACCCTTCACCGCTTCCAATATTTTCTCGAGCTACTCGTCTCCTTTTTAAAGTTACGTCTTTTTAGAGAGTAATCTCCAAGCATGTTGCTCTAGTCAGCTTAGTGAGTTTGTGATTAGTCTACATCAAGTGCTTGAGTGTGTTGGTGTAAAAGCTCAAATCTAAAGGATACTTGTTGAAAAGGTTGGCCTAAAATGTAAGTAGACAGGGATTGACTATTGCATGCACATATTTTTGTTGGGCGAGTCTCACCTTGTGAAATTTGGTATGGGATAAGGTTGAGGTATAGAGCTAAAGGGCCCAAAATATTAGCTAGCCTAGGGTGTCTCTAGGTTAGACAAAGGCCTTTATAATGAGGTTCCCAAAGATTCTCAAAGGGGTGGTAGTTATATAATCACAATTCCGTCTAATGTATAAATGATTTTGTAACATCTCCAAAAATTGAGCATCCAACAGTGACCTCGGAACACGTGCATGACTGGTCATAGGTTGATCGGGTGAAAGTCAACTCGATGACTGTGTTTACAACTTAGGTTGATGTCATAAGTGAGTGTACAAGTGTGTGTAGTTTAAAGCTTAGTGAGTGACAATGTACACCTATCTTGGGTGTATATGCCTAACACCGAAGCAAGAGAGGATAAAGGGACTTAATAACCTACGAGGAGCTATTTCTCTTATTTTGGGTTGGTAAGAAAAGTTAAGGGGATTTAAGAAGAGAGAGAGAGTAAGAAGTGGAGTAATTGCATGGGAAGTTAATGTGGGTTCCAGATTTAAGAAGCATTCGAGCAATTAATGCCGAATACGACGCGTTAGGAACAGTTGAAGCAAAAGCTAGAAGCCCTAGCTTTTGAACCAACCATTCAATCAATCAAGACATTGATTTGAGGTGAGTTTTGTTGAATTTTAGTGTGGATTATGTGAATAAGTAGTGGTGCATTCAATTATTGTTCAAAAGATGAATTAAAGATGTAAAACTGAAGGAAAAATAGAAAGGAAGAGATTTGGAAGAAATGCCCGAAAAAGGGCTGAGTTTCTGACCAAATCGATTAATCGATTTTGGTTCAGAAGTAAGATGGGCAGAATTGACTTTCAAAAGTAAGTTGGGCAGAGTTGCCCGAAACCGATTGATCAATTTTAAATTGATCAATCGATTCTGGAATTTCGATTAATCGTCTGAGCACTTCCAGTGGTTGGAAAATGGAGAGCTGGGAAAATCGATTGATCGATTTTAAAATCGATCAATCGAGTTTGGATTTTTGATTAATCGATATTAATCAAAGTTTGGATTTTCGATTAATCGATTTGGGATTTCGATTAATCAATTTTGGGAGATGGATTAATCAATTTTGACAATTTTAGTTGGCTTTTGAATTGGACTTTGAAGTTCAAGGAGGGTCTTATACCTTCTTTATTGCATCTTTCTTGATGCTTTACATATGCCATGGTGTACTATAGGTGGTACAAGGGAACGCAAGTATAAGGAGCCGTGTTAGACCTTGATGCTTGGACATTCAAAGACGTAAGGTAGGGAACATCTTGAACATGTATTTTAATTTTCAAAAGCATGTATGTAGAGTGATTCAAATAAATATTTATGCATCAAAATGTGATTTCTAAGAGAGTGTGTGTGTGTGTGTATGAATACTAAATTAACTCGTAAGGTCCCCAGGGGACGTGAAATTGTGATATTGGGCATCTAAGTGATGCGTTGAGCCAGTGGCATCCTAGGGATGCAGGTAAAATCTGTCAGTAAAGTAAAAGAAAAGCTAATAAGGCATAATATACTAAAATTAGCACAATTACACGGTGAATAACTATATGTAGCATACATTTGATACTTTTGTTATTTAAGGTTTGAACAGAATACCCCACCGATGTGGCGGGATACCCACGACTGACTCGACAGGATATCTATGACCGGTACGGCAGCCAATCCGTACACCAGTTTGACATCCCAGGGATGTGTGTGTGAGACTAGAAATCCCGTCGCCTATGAGAAAGGGACCTGGGTGATATTCAAGAAAGAAATAGATATGAAAACTATCTATTTAGGCGACGATGGAGGGTATTCCATCAGGTGCTCGACTCTATAGTAAGTTAGGAAATAATTAAGTTAAGATTTAAGTGATTAGGCCGAATCAGTAACTAATATCAGCAAGTTGAGAATAAATAAACACATGTATAGTAACAGTTGCATCTAGTACATCTTTCAGTTATTTAAATTATTTTCTTAGTAATTCCGTCTGATAAATCATGCTTTTAAATTGTTCTAAAATATATGTGAGAGCTTGACTTATATGTTCACTTGTTGTTTCCCTATTGAGCTAGGATGTAGCTCACCCCTTTAGACTATACGTCGCAGGTCCACTGCTTGCGGCTGCTGTGGCTTCGGGATAGGTAGATTCGGGAGATTCGGATTACATGCCCGGGGAAGAGTTGGAGCCTCCTCTTGAGGACTTCTTCTAGAGGACCCATGCATACTTTAAGAGTGAGTTTTGAGAGCATTCTGTACGGCTTGGTATGTCAAGCCTTATTTTGAGAAAAATATAATTAAATGATATATTCTTTTGGTGAACCATCTGGGGTGATCCTGGTTATCACCAATGGTTCGGGTCGGTTCTTCTGTTCATGAGTTAGAATGGAAGTAGAACTGTCTTTTGAGCATTTGCTTTGAACTAGCATGTCTTTATTTCACGTTGTTCAGTTTACATGTTTTACTTAAGTTGCTTGATATACCAATGTTTCGTATGGACTATAAGGGCATGGCCTAGTGGATCGTGCTGATGGCATAGGTTTCGAGGTGCCGAAATCCAAGCTGTCACAGTTAGTATCAGAGCCTTTTTTTTTAGAAATTCTGACAAGTCTTGCTTTGCCAGAGCATAGGGACTTCTACTAACGAAAATTTGGTTTCACGTGAAGACCGTGATTTCTTCTAGAGGAAGAAGAGGCCGACCCAGGGGCGGTCATGAGAGGAATTTGCATAGTAGAGATGACTTCATCTCGTCTATGAATAGAGTACCTATGGAAATAGAGAGGTTCCCGAGGGTAGTGGCTCAGAGAATAGAGATCAGGCAGAGAATCAAGATCAAGATTGTCAAGGTCGAGATCAAAGGGAACAAGAAAGAATCAGGGAAATAAATGAAGAGAGAGAAGAGCGTCAACGGATGATGCATACCATGGAAACTATGGCGACTGCCATGGCTCAACAAGCAGCATCCTTGGCAGCTCACACTGTCAGTGATCAGCATCAGCCACCTATGCCTCTAGTAGGTCTGACTCAGCTAGTGCCCTTTGTGTTTACTGAGTTTAGGAGGATGCGACCTCGTAGCTTTTCAGGGCAAGCGGAGCCGATGGCTGCTGAGAATTGGCTGAGCGAGATGGAAAAACTATTCAGCGTGCTTACGTGCACGAAAGATGAAAGCGTCCGTTGGACAGCTTACATGTTAGATGGGGAGGCTGGGCCTTGGTGGAAGTCCGTTTCTAGGACTAGGGCTCAGGAGACCCCAGGATTGCCCTGGACGTGGGTTGAGTTTGTGGAGGAGTTCAATAAACAATATTTCCTCGAGGTAGTGAGGAATCAGATGTTGATATAGTTTTTGCAACTCTTGCAAGGAAGAATGACAGTAAGGGAGTATGGAGTGGAGTTTATGAGGCTTGCTCGCTTCGCTCCCAATTACGTGATTACTGATGTGATGAGAGCGAAGAGGTTTCAACAAGGCTTGAGACCGGACGTTAGAGGAGGAGTGGCACCGTTTCAATTAAAGACCTATGGAGAGGTCATGAGTAAAGCTCTAGTTGTTGAGGAAGAAAATAATAATCGATACCGCCAAAGGGAACAACAAGGAAGAGGGAGTGTAGATCATAGTAGAACAGGGAACTATGAGCCGGTGAACAAAAAGTCGAGATTCGTAGCACCTAATCAGAGACAACCGTTCCAAGCAGGGTATGGGAGACCAGAGCAGCAGACCAACCATCAGAGATTTCCATTGCTTGCATCGGGGAGGCCGATACGGTATGAGAGCCCTGCTGCTACCACTGGAGCAGCAGTTACACAGGGTTTCTCATGAGCTGCTTCTTCCACACCTAGGGAGACTTGTGCCAAGTGTGAAAAGTCTCACAAAACGGTGGATTGCAGGCAAGGGACATGAGGTTGCTATAAATGTGGCAAGGTGGGCCACATGATTAAAAATTGTCCTGAGGTGAACAAGGATAAGGCGGCTTTTGCTTCTATGCCACGACCAATACAAGCGAGAAAACCGATCGTACAAGGGAGAGCCTTCGCAGTCACCACCCAAGAAGTAGGGAACGTACATGATGTCATCCAAGGTGAGATTCCATTTGAATAAAGAATTTCATTTCATTAAAATTTTAGATAGAGAAGGTGCATCCATTAGAAAAGCGTGTAGACTCCTTTTGTACATTAAAATTTTCTAAATAAAATATGTGTTATATATGTATATATAAGTGTGTTATAGGTACATTACGAGTGTACGAGAAGGGATGTTATGTAGCATGTGAAGCAAGAGTGTTGATAAACCCAGGGTCTACCCACTCCTTTGTTACTCCAAGGTTTGCAAAAAGAATGAAGATTGTTCCGGAGACATTAGACTTTATTTTATCAGTGTCTATTCCGACTGGAGAATTAGTGGACACTGAATTAGTTTGTAAGTCAGTGATAGTTGGCATCGATAATAGAAATGTTCATGAACTGGATGCAAAATTAATATTATTGGACATGCAAGGATTCGATGTGATCCTTGGCATGGATTGGTTGTCACAACACTGTACAATCGTAGATTGCAAGAACAAGATTGTCATCTTCAGACCTAACACTAGGAGATCATTTCGATTTTGAGGGGAGAGATTAACACATATGCCACTTATCTCTGCGGTTAGGGCCGAGTGTTTGATCAGAAAGGGTTACAGCAATTATTTGGCATTCTTGAAAGAGGATAAGAAAGAGAAGAATATTATCTCCGAGATAGTAGTGGTGCAAGAGTTTGAAGATGTATTTTCGGAGGAATTATCATGATTACCTCCAGAGAGGAAAGTGGAGTTCGCCATCGACTTAGCACCAGGAACGGAGCCTGTTTCGAAAGCACCATATAGGATGGCTCCTGCTGAGTTGAAGGAGTTGAAAGAGCAGTTATAAGAACTTATGGACAAAGGATTTGTAAGACCGAGCGTGTCTCCATGGGGAGCACCGATCATGTTTGTAAAGAAGAAGAATGGGTCAATGCGACTGTGTATTGACTATCGCCAGTTGAACAAACTCACCATCAAGAACCGATACTCTTTGCCTAGGATAGATGACCTATTCGATCAGTTGCAAGGAGCGAAGTATTTTTTCAAGATCGATCTGAGATCTGGATACCATTAGTTGAGAGTCAAGGCCGAGGATATTCAAAAGACTGCATTCAGGACACAGTATGGACACTACGAGTTCTTGGTGATGCCATTTGGATTGACGAACACTCCGGTGTTGTTTATGGATTTGATGAATCGAGTGTTTAAACCACACCTGGACTCCTGCGTCGTGGTATTCGTTGATGATATCCTAATATACTCCAAATCAAAGGCAGAGCATGAAGAACACTTGAGAGTTGCTTTACAAACTTTACGTGAACACCAACTGTACGCCAAGCTCAGTAAGTGCGAGTTTTGGTTGGAGAAAGTTAGCTTTTTGGGACATGTCGTCTCAAAGCATGGTGTCACGATAGATCCAGCTAAGATCGAAGCAATAGTAAATTGGGAGCAACCAAAGACCGTGACCGACATTCGTAGTTTCCTTGGACTAGCCGGCTATTATCGATGTTTCGTTGAGGGGTTTTCAAAGATATTGGGACCGCTCACGAGACTTACACGGAAGGATGAAAGGTTCGAATGGAGTGAAGTGTGCGAGAAGAGTTTTCAAGAACTCAAGAAGAGACTCACTTCAGCTCCAGTACTAGTGATTCCTTCAGGCAGTGGAGGGTTCACGCTATATAGTGATGCTTCATATAATGGTTTGGGCTGTGTGCTCAACCAACACAAAAAGGTGATAGCTTACGGGTCAAGATAGCTGAAAGAGTATGAAAAGAACTACCCGACACATGACTTGAAACTAATAGCGGTCATATTTGTGCTGAAGATCTGGCGACACTATTTGTACGGTGAGACTTTTGAGATCTTTACCGATCGCAAGAGCCTCAGATATCTATTTACACAGAAAAAGCTAAATATGAGGCAGCGTAGATGGATGGAGTTCCTCAAGGACTATGACTGTTCCATACAGTACCATCCAGACAAGGCTAATATAGTAGCTGATGCCTTAAGTCAGAAGGGTTTAGCTCAATTGGCTAGTTAGATTTTGGGTATGCACCGATGGAAGTTATTTGAAGATCTTACACTGTATGATATAAATATTGAGTCGCAAGCTACAGGATCCTTTTTTACTAACATATCAGTGAGACCAGTGATATTTGAGCATATCCACGAGCTATAGACGAAAGACCCGACACTAATCAAGATTTATCAAGATGTGATTGAAGGCATAAAACCTAAGTTCCCAGTGAAAGAAGATGGTTCTTTATTGTTCAAGGGCTGTCTTTGCATTCCAGATAATGCCGCTCTGCGGCGAACTATCTTTGATGAAGCTCACAAGTTAAATTATGCAATCCACCTTGGTAGCACTAAAATGTACCAAGATTTGAGAAAGAATTACTAGTGGAGAGGTTTGAAGCAAGACGTGGCTAAGTACGTGTCACAATGTTTGACCTGTCAGCAGGTGAAGGTCGATCATAGACACCCTGTGGGATTATTACAGCCTCTACCTGTACCAGAGTGGAAATGGGAGTCAATCTCTATGAACTTCATCATTGGACTACCGCGTACAGCAAAGAGATACAATGCCATTTGGGTAGTCGTAGACCGATTGACCATGTCAGCACACTTCTTGCCTAACAATACAATGTACACGGCTGGAAGACTTACGGAATTATATATAAAAGAGATCGTGTGGCTACACGGAATTTCAACCAGTATCATTTCTGATCGTGACCTGTTATATACATCAAAGTTATAGAAGAAATTTCAAAAAGGAATGGGAACGTGACTGGACTTCAGTTCAGCATTTCATCCGCAAACTAATGGACAAACAGAGCGAGTGAATCAAGTCATAGAGGACATGCTAAGAGCATGCATGCTTGACTTGCAAGGGTCATGGGATCAACACCTACCGTTGATTGAATTCGCCTACAACAACAGTTTCCAAGCGAGCATTGCCATGGCACCGTATGAAGCCCTTTATGGAAAGCGATGTAGATCACCCATCAATTGGGAGGAAACCGGTGAGAAATTTGTTTTGGAGCCCGAGATACTTGAAGACAATGCCACTTATGTTCGTATGATAAGAGCAAAACTTAAAGCGGCTCAGAGCAGGCAGAAAGGCTACGCCGATATTAAGCGGACCAGTGTAGACTATAAGGTGGGTGAACATGTGTTTGTAAAAGCGTCACCGATGAAAGGTGTGATGAGATTCGGAAAGAGAGGGAAGTTGAGTCCCCACTATCTTGGACCCTTCGAGGTTTTGGGTCGAGTTGGGGAAGTTGCTTACCGCATTGGATTACCATTGTTATTCGATCGGGTGTACAATGTGTTTCACGTATCTATGCTCAGGAAGTATATTAATGGCCCTACTCATGTTTTGGGCAGTCAACCTTTGGAAATGCATGAAGATATGAGCATGATAGAGGAACCGGCAGAGATATTGGATCGAAAAAAATAAGTGTTACAGACAAAAGTGATTCCATTAGTGCTTGTTAGATGGAAGAATCATCCAGCCGAATAAGCTACGTGGGAAAGAGAGGTCGACTTAAAAGAACAATACCCGGCCTTATTTGTGGCAAGTTGAGAGCTAAATTATATCATCGCAAGCATGTTTATACATCTAAACCAATCATGTAATCAAACATTGACCGTTTTGGCCAACTTACTTAATGGAAAGAATGTGCGTTGAAAATGTGCCTTGGTGCGATGCAAACTCATGGCATTGTGCTCACTACGTTAAGCCATAGCTAATGAAAACATGCTTCACAAAGCCAATGACCAAGTGGTCAAGAATTACCAAGAAAATGAAGGAAAAATAAAGTATAAATTTTTTTAAGAAATCTGTCAAAACCGATTAATCGATTTCCAAATCGATTAATCAATTGTGGAAATCGATCAATCGATTTTGGTCGATTGAACGACTGGCACACGCCAGTGAGATGACAAACCTGGGAATTTAATAATAGCAAAATTCGATTAATCGATTTTGAAATCAATCAATCGATTTCGCACAGCTCAGGTTAAGTTACAAAAATTGATCAATCAATTTTTAAAATCGATCAATCGATTTTTGCCTATATAAGCCAGTTTTGGGTTTTTCTTTTCCATTTTGAAATTCAGTTTGGTTTTTATTTTTTGGGCGCCATTTTCCCTTCCCCTTACCGGCCGTAGCAGCTACGATTTTGGGGGATTTTGGACCGATTCGGATTGAAAACTTTCGCCATTTGGATCTAGCGTCTCAGGTAAACCCTAGATTCGAATTCTTTTGCAATTTTCACCATCACAGCCCTAGGTTTTAAAAATTTTGATTTAAAATGCCGCCTAAAATGCGATTGGCCACGAAATAATTGACGTCTAAGCTCTCGGTTCAGCGTAAGAATGCCGCACCACCACCACCATCACCATCACCTCCATCATCACCCATTTCTTCATCAGATTCCAAATCTGATTCGACGAACGCGTCTTCACGCGAGTCGTTGTCGATACCCCAACCACCACCCGAAAATTTACCCCAACCAAATGAGTGGTGGACGGCAAAGGAATTCGAAGATGAATACATCATCGACGAAGTCTTATTTACCTACCCCGATGTCGAGGGCGAGACCCAATGGGCCCGGCAATACCTTCAAAAGGCGGGTCTCGAAAACCTTTTGAACCCATTGCACAGACACTTTTATCCTCGACTCATGCGCCTATTCCACCAGAACCTTAGGGCGGGTCGGTTGATGACACGGTTACAATCGAGATTGACGGTCGCAGCTACATATTTACACACCGACATGTGCACGAATCCCTAGAGTGTTATCTGGATTTTGTGCTCGAGACCACCCTCTTTC
Organism: Chloranthus sessilifolius; assembly: GCA_021018995.1. Lineage (NCBI taxonomy): Eukaryota > Viridiplantae > Streptophyta > Magnoliopsida > Chloranthales > Chloranthaceae > Chloranthus > Chloranthus sessilifolius. The sequence continues at coordinate 144,665,249 of CM037584.1, read as the reverse complement.
CACCATTTATCGAGGAAGCAAAATTAGAGGACATTATGACGGAGATGACTAGAGGAAATAAGGGTTCAGGCAAATCCATAAGGAGGGGAGGCCTACCTCCTTATATGTGGATGCTTGATTCTATAATCAAGTGTAATTTATACCCTATGTGACATAATACAGAGAGGGTCGAGTTAGTCCAGCAGGCCTTGCAACATACTGCGGCTGTTGGTTCGACGCGACCAAACTCATCATTGAGGGTATGATTTACATCAAAGGGAAGATGATGAAGGGTCCTTTGCGACCTAAGGAGAAGATGCCCTACACTAGCCTTATATTGAGCATGTTGGAATGCTACTCTGACGCCCCAGAGTATGCTATTTCACCCGTGGAGAGGAAGGCTATGAACCACGTGAAACATTACTCCATCACTTCGTGAGGCCGTAGCTATAGGCTGTTAAAGAAGGCCAACAACCAACAGATGAACTGCCGCTTAGGCTTCCTGATGTACCATACTATGCGGTACGTCTATCCTGCAGACTTTCAGCAGCACCTCGCGAAGGAGCAGACTTGGACGCCTGACGCTCCTGCTGAGGGTGCACCTGACGCCGGCGCATGTGGTTCGGGGCCACCGCAGCAGTCAGGCGAGGGACCACAGCAGCCAGACACAGCAGACCAGCCTGGAGAGGGGACCACGTGAGCTTGAGATCATGACATTTCTTTTTGTTGTGCTAACTTTTGGGGTTTGGTGTATTAACTCCCAAATTGTAATTATTTTGGATTGTAAATTTTGGAAAAATGTAAGTAGCGTGAAGCGATATCTCTCAAACTATCTGGCATGGGTGCCATTTTACTTTTAAATTCTTGTTTATGGCTACGGATAACCACTATTTAGTAAGTGCACCAAGTTTCTATATGATCAATTATTTTAGCTTGTGTTGTTCCTTTGAATTAGTTTTTATGCAAAATTTGTGGGTTGTTACTATTGAATGGACTTATAATCGTCTATGTGTGTGGATTCCACCGACATACCCTTAGGTACATTTTCGAGAATGAAAATTCCCAAGGTGAGGAGAATGTAACATATCCGAAAATTGAGAGTCCAACAGTGACCTCAGAATGTGTGCCTGACTGGTCATAGGTTGACCAGGTGAAAGTCAACTCGATGACTTTGTTTATAACTTAGGTTGATATCATAAGTGTGTAAGTGTGTGTAGTTTAAAGCTTAGTGAGTGACAATGTACACCTATCTTGGGTGTATATGCCTAACACCGAAGCAAGAGAGGATCAAGGGACTTAATAACCTAAGAGGAGCTATTTCTCTTGTTTTGGGTTGGTAAGAAAAGTTAAGACGATTTAAGAAGAGAGAGAGAGAGAGAGTAAGAAATGGAGTAATTGCATGGGAAGTTAATGTGGGTTCCAGATTTAAGAAGGATTCGAGCAATTAATGTCGGATACGACGAGTTAGGAACCGTTGAAGCAAAAGCTAGAAGCCCTAGCCTTTGAACCAACCATTCAATCAATTAAGAGATTGATTTGAGGTGAGTTTTGTTGAATTTTAATGTAGATTATGTGAATAAGTAGTGGTGCATTCAATTGTTGTTCAAAAGATGAATTAAAGATGTAAAAATGAAGGAAAAATGGAAAGGAAGAGATTTGGAAGAAATGCCCGAAAAAGAGCTGAGTTTCTGACCAAATCGATTAATTGATTTGGAAAATCGATTAATCGATTTTGGTTCATAAGTAAGCTGGGCAGAATTGACTTTAAGAAGTAAGCTGGGCAGAATTGCCCGAAACCGATTGATCAATTTTAAATCGATCAATCGATTCTAGAATTTCGATTAATCGATTTTAAAATCGATTAATCGTCTGAGCACTTCCAGTGGTTGGAAAATGGAGAGCTGGGAAAATCGATTGATCGATTTTAAAATTGATCAATCGAGTTTGGATTTTTGATTAATCGATTTGGGATCGATTAATCGAAGTTTGGATTTTCGATTAATCGATTTGGGATCGAGTAATTGATTTGGGATTTCGATTAATCAATTTTAGGAGATCAATTAATCGATTTTGACAGTTTTAGTAGGCTTTTGAATTGGACTTTCAAGTTCAAGGAGGGTTTTATACCTTGTTTATTTCATATTTCTTGATGTTTTGCATATGCCATGGTGTACCATAGGTGGTACGAGGGAATGCAAGCATAAGGAGTCATGTTAGACCTTGATGCTTGGACATTCAAAGACGTGAGATAGGGAACACCTTGAACATGTATTTTAATTTTCAAAAGCATGTATGTAGAGTGATTCAAATGAATATTTATGCATCAAAATATGATTTCTAAGAGAACGTGTGTGTGTATGATTACTAAATTAACTCGTAAGGTCCCCAGGGGACATGAAATTGTGATATTAAGCATCTAAGTGATGCGTTGAGCTAGTGGCATCCTAGGGATGCAGGTAAAATCTGTCAGTAAAGTAAAAGAAAAGTTAATAAGGCTTAATATACTAAAATTAGCATAATTACACGGTAAACAACTATATGTAGCACACATTTGATACGTTTGTTATTTAAGGTTTGAACAGAATACCCCACCGACGTGGCTGGATACTCACGACTGACTCGATAGGATATCCGTGATCGGTACGGCGGCCAATCCGTACACCAGTTTGACATCCCAGGGATGTTTGTATAAGACTAGAAACCCCGTCGCCTATGAGAAAGGGACCTGGATGATATTCAAGAAAGAAATAGATATGAAAACTGTCTATTTAGACGACAATGGAGGGTATTCCATCAGGCGCCCGACTCTATAGTAAGTTGGGGAATAATTAAGTTAAGATTTAAGTGATTAGGCCAAATCAGTAACTAATATCAGCAAGTTGAGAATGAATAAACACATGTATAGTAACAGTTGCATCTAGTACATCTTTCAGTTATTTAAATTGTTTTCTCAGTAATTCCGTCTGATAAATCATGCTTTTAAATAGTTTTAGAATATATGTGAGAGCTTGACTTATATGTTCACTTGTTGTTTCCCTATTGAGCTAGGATGTAGTTCACCCCTTTAGACTATACGTCGCAAGTCCACTGCTTGCGGCTGCTGTGGCTTCGGGAGAGGTAGATTCGGGAGATTCGGATTACGTGCTCGAGGAAGAGTTGGAGCCTCCTCTTGAGGACTTCTTCTAGAGGACCCGTGCGTACTTTGACAGTGAGTTTTGAAAGCATTATGTGTGGCTTGGTACGTCAAGCCTTATTTTGAGAAAAATATAATTAAATGATATATTCTTTTGGCGAACCATCTGGGGTGATCCTACTTATCACCGATGGTTCGAGTCGGTTCTTCTGTTCATACGTTAGCATGAAAGTAAAACCGTCTTTTGAGCTTCTGATTTGGACTAGCATGTCTTTATTACACGTTGTTCAGTTTACATGTTTTACTTGAGTTACTTGATATACCAATATTCTGTATGGACTATAGGGGCATGGCCTAGAGGGTCGTGCTGATGGCACGAGTTTCGGGGTACCGAAATTTGGGCTGTCACAGATTTAAAGCGCGGTGGTTTTAACAAAATAACTACCTATCCTCAAAGATTGATTGTTGGACTAATGATTAAAAAAAATGCATTGAGGGTTAGGATGATGAAATTTCTATCATAAATGGAAACATAAACGCTATTAGAACAAGGTCTTCAAGAAAATCATAAGGAGTTTCATGAAGATAATCAATAACTCATCAGCTAGCTACCTAGTTAAATGTTTCCAAAAAAGGGTCATATGCTATGACAATATAGCGGTAAGAATCCTTCACAGGGTGTTATATCTTTTATACGAGGCATGTCAAAGCCCCAAAGGTGGAAATATTGAAAGAACTCAGAACTAACTGCTACATTTGTAATGTCCTACACCACGAAAGACCATGCCTAAAAGAGAAGCTCTTGACACCATATAGAGATAAAAAGGAGATATAATGGACCCCATGATAGAACATTTTGTAAATGGTAAATTCCATAAAGTGAAATTTCTACAAAATCTCACTACTGAGAAATGAAGTTCATAAAGGAGAACACTTATAGGAAACATTACTAATCATCTATAGATAATAAGAGAAAATAAAGAAGACAAATAAGCTATTATGTGGTGGAGTGAAAGGAATTGCATATTGAGAAGTGGTATGAGAATACCTTTTCTAGTACCTTGGATGATTAGAAAGTCATACTAGGAATGAAGTCCTTTGAAGTTATGGCATAATTGACAATATGAACACCCTTACATTATTATAATACCCCATGTGTCAAGCTTAATATGTCTAAAACGCTTTATAATTCCCTCAAGGCGCTAGAATATTTTAGATTTCTCTAGAAGGTTCTACCACACTAAGGCCTTGTTTGATAATATGGAAATATAATTTCATTGTGGAAATGAAACTTAGTTTCCAATTGTTGTTGTTTGATAGTTATTTAAGGACATGGAAATAAAATTAAGTCGTCCCGCATGAAAATTAAATTTCCATACACCAAATCATTTTAGGAGGAAATCATTTCAACCCTTCAAGTGGCTGAAATTGAGTTTCCTACTAACAAAATATTATGTTTTGCTATTGGAAATCTAAAGTTACTTGTAAAAAACTTAAAAGCAACAAAAAAAATAAATTTAACTATTAAAAAGTAACTTCAATTTCTATGACCATCATACCAGTACGATCACTATGACCACTACATTATCTAGATCACACTCTTTTAAGCTAATATTTGACTTTGGTCAAAGTTAGAATTTTAATAAAACTTTAATTGGATTTATAAGCTATATAAAGTTTGACTTTTGATGAAACTTTGACTACTGAAACATGATAATAAGTCTTAAGTTATTAATATATTATCAAAATTTTAAGGGTCAAAGGTTGACTTAAGGTCAAACTTTAACTTTTAATTAAAATTTATTTTTTATTAAACTTAGACTCTAATAATTTGATGACGAAAAAAGGATATCGCCGTATTGATGCATAATTTGATACTAGATTCTCAATTGTATTAGTCAATAGTTTCACCTTTAGTCAAACTTTAACTTTTGGTCAAACCTTGACTTTACAAAAATTTTATTTTTAGTCAAACTTGAAACCTGCTTATAGATAGAGTCTACTACTACATAAATTTATATCGTATCAATACAATTTTTCTTGGTCAAAGTTTGACTTTGGGTCAAAGTTCGATTTTTCATAAAATGTTATAAATTTTTATTAGTAAAATATTATAATTAAAAACATCTATCATTATTTTCATTTATAATTTGAAAATACATTGCCTCATTTTTATTGGTCAAAGTTTGACTTTTAGTTAAAATTTGATTTTTATTCAAATATTGACTTTAGTCAAAAGTTGAGAAGTATATCTTGACAGTAGATAGTGATTATTACTATTATTATTTATATTTTGGTAATATAAATTTTAATCAGTCAAAGTTTGATATTTGATCAAACTTTGACTTTTTAACACAATTTGATTTTTTTGAACTTCTGTATCTCCAATGAGATTATTAATTTTTTAATTTATTACTTTCTAGTACATTACCAAATTTTATTTTACTTTTTTTTTATATTTAGTCAAAGTTTGACTTTTTTGAAGTTGATACTTAGTCAAATTTTTTACTAGTGTAACCTAGCGATGGATACGAATACTGTTATGTTAATTTGCATATTGGCGGTAGATTGTCGAATTTTTTATTGGTTAAAGTTAAAAAATTTAGTCAAAATTTGACTTTTAAAAAAAATTGAATTTTCTTTCAAGTTTAAAAATTTAATTTTGTTTCAATATATAATACATACTAGCATTTACTATATAACTTTGTACTTTAGTCTTAAAAAATTTTATTAATCAAAGTTTTACGTTTAGTCAAAGTTTGACTTTTATTAAAAGTGAATATTTGATCAAATTTTGACTAGTGTAACCTAAAGATATATATGAATATTATTTTATTAATTTACAATTGGACTTTTATAACTTATTGGTACATTGCAAAATTTTCTTTTGGTCAAAGTTAAAATTTTAGTCAAAGTTTGACTTTTATAGAAATTTAATTTCGTTTCAACGTATAAACTTACAGTAGATATTAGAATTTACAACTTTGTTATTTAGCTTTACATAATTTTTTTATCAAAATTTTAAATTTGGTCAAATTTTGGTTTTTCATTTAAGTATGACTTTTCAAACTCTAACTTATTTAACTTAGGAATAAATAGTGATTACGATGGTATTAATTTTTAACATAATAGAATATCATTAAAAAAACTATTGGTTAATATTTGACTTTAAAAATAAATGATCAAAAGTTAAAAATTCATTTTCGAAGATACTAATCAAATAAGATAAATCAATTTCCACTGAAATTCATTTCTCAAACACACTAATCAAACAGTGAAAAATCCATTTTTAGAGGAAATCATTTCCTAGGAAATCAACTAAGAAATTGATTTCATTTCCTCTTTGGAGTTTCATTGCTATCAAACAGGGCCTAAATGTGACAGCCCGGATTTCGACACCCTGAAACCCGTGCCATCAGCACGACCCTCCATGCCGTGCCCCTGAAATCCATACAGAACATTGGTATAGCCAAGCAACAACTACTCAAAATAAGACAGGTAACTGAATGACGTAAAATCAAGATAGACTAATCTAAGCAAAAGCTCAAAAGATATTTCTTCTTCCATGTCAACACATGAACAGAAGAACCGACCGGAATCATCGGTGATAAACAGATCACCCCAGATGGTTTGCCAAAGAGAATATATCATTTAATTACATTGTTTCAAAGAAATAAGGCTTGGCATACCAAGCCGTACAGAAATGCTCTCAAAATTACTCTCAAGTATGCACGGGTCCTTTAGAAGAAGTCCTCAGGGGGAGGCTCCAACTCTTCCCCGGGCACGTAATCCGAATCCCTCGGATATACGTCTCTCGAAGCCTGGACCGCAATAAGCAATAGACCTGCGACGTATAGTCTAAAGGAGTGAGCTACATCCTAGCTCAATAAGGAAATAACAAGTGAACATATAAGTTAATCTCTCACATATATATTCTAAAACAGTTTAAAAGCATGGCTTATCTGATGGAATTACTGAGAAAATATTTTAAACAACTGAAATGATGTACTAGATGCAACTGTTACTTTACTTGTGTTTGTTCATTCTCAACTTACTGGTATGGTACACTGATTCAACCTAATCACTTAAATCTTAACTTAAACAATCTCCGACTTACTATAGAGTCGGGCGCCCGATGGAATACCCTCTATCGTCGTCTAAATAGACAGTTATCATATCTGTTTCTTTCTTGAATACTACTCAGGTCCCCTTCTCATAGGCGACGAGGTTTCTAGACTCATACTCATATCCCTAGGATGTCAAACTGGTGTACAGATTGGTTGCCGTACCGGCCACGGATATTTTGCCGAGTCAGTCGTGGGTATTCCGCTACGTCGGTGGGGTATTCTGTTCAAACCTTAAATAACAAAAATATCATGTGCAAATATAGTTATTCACCGTGTGATCGTGCTAATTCTAGTATATTAGGCCTTATCAACTTTTCTTTTACTTTCCTGACAATTTCATCTACATCCCTGGGATGCCATTGGCTCAACGCATCACTTAGATGTGCCTTGTCATAATTTCACATCCCCTGGGGACCTTATTAGTTCATTTGGTATTAACACACACACTCATACTCTTTGACATCATATTTTGGTGCATAAATATTTAAATGAATCACTCTACATACATGCTTTCGAAATTAAAGTGCATATTCAAGGTGTTCTCTACCTCAATGTGAAACCATCACTTGACGCATCTCTATCCCTTGAGGAAATCAAGTGCCTCAAACTATGTCAAACCTACATTATATGTGACAAAATATTCTTAGAAAGTCCCCCCAAAAATCTTGGAATCCAAAGCTTCCAAGAACACTAAAAATAAACTAAAATTTCATGTAGTACCTCGCTCGAGCGATCACTATTCATCGCTTGAGCGAACACTATTCATCGCTCGAGTGAACATTATTCCTAGCTCGAGTAAGCAATATTCATCGCGCGAGCGATCACTATTCATCGCGCGAGTGAATACTATTCATCGCTGAGCGATCACTATTCATCGCACGAGCGAACACTATTCATCGCTCGAACGATTATAAGCGAGGTATCATCCCCGCTTGAGCGCTTCAAAATGAGCCATCTGTAGCTTACGCGAACCATCGCTCACGCGAGCCTTCCCTTCACAAAGGGGTCTCGCTCGAGCGAGCCCAAAACATCGTTTATACTTATATTTTTGTTCCTCCTCGCGCGAGTGAGCTATTTAAACCGTTTGAGCGAGGAACGATAACAGTTAATGCTCGATCATCTTGAGAACTCCTTCCTGCCTTATTTAATGCTTTATTAAATGTCAAAATAATTCCACTAACAATTAAATACACCCTTTTAATGCACATAACAATATTACAACATATTTTAAATCATCAAATCTCTTCTAGAATTGATCATAGACCAACTCAATAAAGAGGGTTTCCAAAACCCTTCCTCCTAATCCTTTCTTGATCATCCACAAGTTCAAAACTAATGGATCTTCATCACTCTCTTCACCACACCATCCTCATCTTATGTATTTGAAATCCATAAGGTGAATCCTACCTTTTGCTCACAAAAATCTTTATTTCCAACTTTTCTTTTAACCAAAGTCCTTTTCTTCTTTCTCCCTATTCACTCTCTCCTTCTAAGCTAAAATAAATAACGTATGGGAAACTCCTTTCCCCCCTTTCTCTACTTGCTTTGACTAGTGTGCTAACCACATACACTCTTACATGGTTTTACACCCACATAGCTCACCTATTGAACATATACATTTAAAGTGTATATAGTAATTGTAATTTCCTTATGAACCACAAATACCCATGCGGACGTACACAGTTCTCCCAAAACTTGGGTTATTATACTAAAAGAATGCTAAAACGAAATAAAAGGTGTGTAAAAAGACTATAGAAGGATTCTAGAGTAGTCTTGAAGTTCTTTTTGTTTAAATTTTAGAGTAGTCCTGATGATCCTCAAGCACTAAATGAGATTTTGGCATGCTCTTTCGTTCTTGTATATTTTTTCGTTATTTTATATTGTAGTGTCGAATTGTATGAATGGAAGAAAAAAGTCTTTGACCCATTGAAAGTTGCTCTACATATATGTTGATCTTATTATAACAATGTTGCTCTGCCCATCTTTCTTAGTCCCTTATTTCACGGATAAATGAAACATATCATATTGGATTGCCACCTTATCCATCACACTTCTTAGCAGGAGTCCTTACAAAAGCCTTGGATCGTGACCATTACCGCTACTCGATTGACCAGTTGAGAATGATAAATCTTCATGCTCCAACTTAAGGGAGGACTATTGGATTATATATATATATATAGTTTTTTTTATGGAAACTATTGGATTATATTGACTTTGTGATTATGGTCAAATATCAACCCACCAACTTATCTTCAACTATGTATAACTATTGTAACCATATATTGCTTGAAATCGCATAAATCATCGTATGTACACACTGTAGTCTTATTACTTTCTCCATTATTTAAATGGATAGACTCAATGAAATGAATTAAGTAGTTCGAATCTAACGTCATCTAACATGATTTTATGATTATCAATCACACCATTTCTTCAAAAGCATACTTCTCCTAAGAAGTGTATATGATTATCAATCACACCATTTCTTCCCGTTTTCAAAATCCTATACAATATTTTTTTATATTTTTACACTCGAACTCAAGGAAAATCACACCGTCAGGTGGCACTTCACGATTCGAATACAGAATTTACTTGGTACACCTACCTACAAAATGTAGAATTAAAGCAAGGATACATATGACAAACTAAAGGTTTCCTTCTATACATAAGAACTAAACAAAAAGGCCCAAAAGAAACCACCGGTGATGGCCGACAATCACCAAACAGTGGTTACAAAACACAATTACAAAAATCGACAATGTCACTGTATCAGATTATAGGACGTACCAAGTCCAAGTCCAAAAGTATACAAACTAAACCCAAAGTGCATCCAACGCCAGCACCTAGGGTAAAATTCCCCAAATGGGAGATCCTGTTCATCTCTCTAGTACCAGATCCAGATTTACACCTATGATGTATAATTCGGGTGAGCTAATAGTCTTAGCTCAGTAAGGGAAAGCTCAATGTAAAATTTACATTTCGTCATATAGAAGTATAGATTCAATAATAGAACTGAAAGGTAATTCAAAAATGGATTTTCACGGAAAGAACTGGAATTTATATCAAGACGAAATCTCAAAGAAATTTCAATAGTCTACGATAGTGTGTTACATAAATATCACAAAATGTTGTCTGATTTCTTGCTCACTTATGTGTTTCACATGCAACATACAACTTATCATGTCATGCACAACTTAACACAATTTTAAAGACATTTGAACTTAATTAAAACTGATCTTGAATGTAGGTTTAAAAGGTGTTCACATGATTTTTAAATCTTTTCTCATGACGCAGAAACTTAAACTAATCACTTAAATGCAATCTCAATCATATATAGTATTGAGAGTCACGAATTTTTCGATGGGAATCCCTAACCATTGTCGCTCAATTGAACACTTGCGAAATTGTCCAAGCCCCTGTGTTATGAGGGATACTTGGCGAAGCAAAATTACCGTTGGTCGGTAGAATTGTACGAATATCCTGTCGTACCGGTCACGGAAATCCCACCGCGTCGGTCACGGATATTCCGCTGCATCGGTAGGGTATTCATCCACATTAAACCTTAAATTGAATGCATATGAGAACACATAATACTCACTTAATAACTCATGGAAAAATCTCCATTTCATATGCACAACACAAGACTTATTTGCAGAGCGTATTTTCCAATCTCAATTTCATATGTACAATAAAAGACTTATATGCAGAACTTATTTTTCAAAGCTTTCATGATGAACATGCAGATTCAAATTGTCATGTGTCCAAAAACCATTTTCCTCTACAATTTAACTAATGTCTTCTAAGTTACGAGTCAAAAAGGAAGCAGAACAAATATCATTTCAGCTATGAGTCAAGAAGTAAAACGAAGCAAACATAGTACAAATGTAACGATTCCCAGATTTGTACACTATGCAATATCGACAAGAGTCCGGTAAGGTCAAATATGTTGTCTGATGGAAATAAATCCCTATAAAATATATATCTATATCTATATACACTGATATACACTGAACTAGGTATAGCCACAGTAACATGATAGTCCCTGTTTGTTGTTTACTTGTAAAGACACTTGTAAAGGGGGGGTACATTGGAAACTAATGAATAAGGCTCTGATCATAAATAAAGATGCCTCATGCTGGATATATTATTCCAGAAATTTGGTGTAGTATAATAGCTTGGCACAAAACTGAAGCCCTATTTTGACTTATATATAAGTACAAACACTAAAACCTTGTTTTGATGTATATACAAGAAGACCCCGTTCTTCTTGTTTTGTTTTTTTCTGCAATACACTACATAGGTAGTGTTGGCTTACATGGGATTTTAACTTAAAGTAGCTTGTAAGCTACTTGCATGGATGGTTGGTTACACGACTCAAATGAGTCTTTCTCCATCTTCATGCACGCAAAGAACTGCTAAGTATAAAACAAACCAAGGGGAATGCCTTTTAGCTCCTCGTTTCCAGTTCCTTGCAAGCCGACCCTACACCTAGGAACTTACAGCCATAATTCCAGTTGAATCAACCATAGAACATCCTTTCTGTTATGCTTCCGGTGCTCAAAATCACAAAGTAACCCGACAAATACGGTTACGTAATTGCACTTCTCAATTGTCGAGCTCGGTGATCTTGATGGTAGGCCGGCTGTATCATAACCTCGCAGGCACCAAAAAGGTATGCCGCCAATATACATTAAAACTATAGGGGTCATATAGGCAACTTTGAACTTGAAGCAATAGCTCTGAGCTCAGCGTGAATACATGAAGTTTGAGTGCAGATTGTTGCACTCCGGAGACCTGTTGAACTGACTATATATATATATATGTATAGATACTACAAATACAAGATAATAAATATAGATAAATCTATATTCCTATCTATATATCTATATATCTATATATATATATATATATATATATATATATATATATATCTAAATAAACTCACAAGAGCACAAAACACAGAGATACCATGGAAGCAACCACGGCAAGCCTAATGCTCAGACTTGTCGCAGCAACCTTATAAGGTTGCATGAAAAATCCGGTGGTGAGCTTTCATGGCAACCACAAGCTTGGCAACCTATATGGGGCTATTCTCTTTACACAAGCATGGGTCCATTCATGGCCCACATCAACGACTGTAGCATATGTTAAAATACATGTTTATATAACATACATGTATATTAATATATATACACATACGAGTATATTAATATAGATCTATATGTTAGGTGCAACATGGTTGATATAGCCAATTTGCACAATTAAGAAGAATGATCTTTGACGCATGAGCTTTGTAATATCCCAAAAATTTAAGCGTTAAACAGTGACCTCGGGATCCGTACTCGACTGGTCGTAGGTTTGACCAAGTGATGGTCAAACAGTGAACTCATGAAGTGATGAACTGATGTGGTGCAAATGTGACCTAAGAGTTGTGAATGGTATTGATTTAGACCCATATACACCTATCTCTGATGTATGCGCTTAACACCGAAACAGGAGAGGGGATGTAAGGGTTAATAACCCTAGAGTCCTTTTGTTTTGGTTGGTGAAGGATTTAAGAAGAGAGAGAGGGAGAAACAAAGAGGAGTTATTAAGGTAGGAGTTAGTGCAAATCAAGGGCTGATTAGAGCATTTAATACCAGATTTCAACGCACGAGGAGCCGTTGAAGCAAAAGCTAGAGCCCTAACCATTCCAACCTAGATTTTGATCAATTTAAGATTGATTGAAGGTGAGTTTCTAATTGAAGAAAATGCATAGATTGTAGATGATTAAAATCAGTCAAATGTAGCTAAAGGATAGATTAAAGACTTAAAAAAAAGAAAAAAAAAGAAAAGGAATGGATTTTGAAAAGTCAGGGATGCCCGATTTTGATTAATCGATCTAGAGATCGATTAATCTATTTTGAAGTTCGATTAATCGATTTGGAAATCGACTAATCGACTGGGTACCTCCAGTGGCTGGAGAGAAAGGACTTGGGAAATCGATTAATCGAAATTGGATTTCGATTAATCGATTTGGGATCGACTAATCGATTTCAGACTTTCGACTACTCGATTTGAGAATCGATTTAACCATTTAGGGAATTTTGATTAATCGATTTGGGATTGATTAATCAATTTTGGATTTCGATTAATCGATTTTGGGAATCGATAAATCGATTCAGGGTTCGACTAATAGATTTTGGGAATCGATTAATCGATTTTGGCAGATTCACTTGACTTTCTAATTTGACCTTGAGGTTCATGGGGGGTCTAAGACCCTCTCTATTGCATCTTTAGTGATGTATTGTATGTGTTGTGATGTACCATAGGTGGTACGTGTGAAAGCAAGCATAAGGAGCCGTGTGAGACCTTGATGCTTGGACCATCAGAGACCTGAGGTAGGGAACACCTTGAACATGTACTTTAATTGCAAGAGCATATATGTAGTGATATAGAACTCAAACTGAAAATGTTTTAACTATGCAAATCTTTGTGAAAAGGGTGCGTGTGTGATACCAAGAAAGTGATAAAGGCATCTGTATGATGCGAGTAACTGAGACCAAGTAATCAAATGAGAATGAGACATCCCCAGGGGATGAGAAAGTGATAAAGGCATCAGTGTGATGCGAGTAAAGTAGACATCCTAGGGATGAAAATAAGATTGAATAACTACTGTTAAGGCCTAACTAATATAAGATAGCACATTTACACAGTGAATAACTATATGTAAAGCACATGTTATTTTTGATATTTGAGGTTTGATTAGCGTACCCCACCGATGTGACGGGATACCCACGACTGACTCGGCAGTATATCCGTGACCGGTACGACAGCCAATCCGTACACTAGTGCGGAGGTCTATCTGTACATAGTAAGCACATCCCAAGGATGTTGAGATGAGATTTAACCCCGTCGCCTATTAAGAAAGGGGCTTGGGTCGTATTCCTAGGGAATACTTTATAACAACTATCTATTTAGACGACGATGGAGGGTATCCCATCGGGGCTCGATGTTATATTGCTCGGGGATTACTTAAGTTGAAGATTGAAGTTTTGCTTTAGGCCTGTTCAGTGTCATTCATGATAAATCAATAGTAAAGTAAAACATGCAAACTACCAGTAAACTTGAATGTAAATTTTCATCTTTTAAACTATTTTCTAGCAAATGCATAGATATATCATGCTTTGAATATCATGGAATATATGTGAGGTTTTGACTTATATGTTCATTGTGTTGTTCCCTATTGAGCTAGGATGTAGCTCACCCTTTAGACTATACGTCGCAGGTCCATTATTAATAGCAGTCGAGGCTTCGGGAGATATAGATCCGGGTGATTAAGATTACGTGCCTGGGGACGAGTTGGAGCCTCCTCCCGAGGACTTCTTCTAGAGGACTCTGCTGTGTACTTTGATAGAGAGTCAGTTTTGAGAGCAGATTGTACGGCTTGGTATGTCAAGCCTTTATTTTGATAAATAATGTAATTAGATATATATAATTCTTTTGGGTGAACCATATGGGGTGATCTGTTTATCATCGATGGTTCGGATCGGTTCTCTGTTCATGTAGTGGCATGAAAGTAGAACCGTCTTTTGTATGTGCCAGCTGGGCATATTGACTTTTTTGCTTTACACAGTTATTTTCTTTATCTAATTATTATTGCTTGTTATACCAATGTTCCGTACATAATCATGGGGCACGGTCTGGAGGATCGTGATGATGGCACGAATTTTGGGGTGCCGAATTCCGGGCTGTCACAAGCTCACTGTGAATCGGATTCACCGAAGTGTATGTGATCAGGTAGGGAATATATGTTGTTATTATATTTGTGTATAATGTCACTTAATTTTCATAGAGGATTTGATAAATATTTATATATATAATGAGAAGCATGCTTGGAGTAAACTAGTGTTGACTTACACTACTAAATTGGATCAGATAAGCAATAGATAGACTTGAGTAGCCAGTAATTTGATAAGGAACTTATGTTATCAATGAGACATGGTAGCCTTGACCAGATAGTTGGCAAAATTTGATCAGTGCTGTAAAATAAATGTCATTTTATAACTATAGCAGTGGTTACTTTTCTATCAATATTATCAATAATTTAGTAAAAGACATTTGGAAAACATATATGGAAATGCATATGCTACATTGTTCAGTATTTCGATCCTGTCATTTGTAATATTCCTTATACGTTGTTATTCCATCTTGGTTCAAATGATCCCACTAACTCGGGAGCTTGAGTTTCTCGGTTTAAGTGATCTCGCTAACTCGGGAGCTTGACAAGTGATCCCGCTACCTTGGGAGCTTTAATTATCCTGGTCCAAGTGATCCCGCTAACTCGGGAGCTTGACAAGTGATCCTGCTAACTCAGGAGCTTGACTTTTCTATAATGTCCTGCATGTGTATCTTGTTTCAGCTTGGTTTCATATCTATGCATCATGATTTCATTAGCTTGTCAGCATATAATGTTAGTGATATAAGACTAAAAACATGTTCTTGATATTCTATGAGAATGTGATACATCGATAAGATATGCTAACAACGTAATATTCTCTATTGAGCTTTGATGATAACTCATTCTACGACTTAATTGTCTTAGCTGCAGAGCCTGATTCGGAGCACGCTGTAGATCCTATGTACGTGCCCGACGAGGAAGAGGGAGAAGACGACGACGAAGATGAGGAAGACGATTTCCCAAAAGAGTTCTTCCCAAAGTAGGTTTGTGGCTTATGGAGTTAGAGGAGACTTGAGAGAGGAAAGGAGAGATAGATAAAGTAAAAGACATGTATAAATAATATATGGTAGTTTTTGATGTTTTGTGTTTTTTAATGTATAGGTTTTCTTTCCACTGTTTAGGTGACGGGTGGCCGTCATCGGTGGAAACCTATACATCAGATCGTTTGATCTTATATATAGTGTTTCTAGTTTCTGCGTAGATAAGTGAAACATATATGTTATTTTGTCATATAATCAATTGCCAGAATTACTATATTGCTTCCGCATTTGCAAAACTTTGTACAAGATATGACCCCCTTAGATGAATGGATCATGTTAGGTGATCTAATGACGCGACGTTTCCAATAGTGAAAGAAGTGAAACGGCGGGTTGTCACAATGAACTACTTGTCAAGAAGCAAAATGAAACACATATCGTACGAACTACGAATCAAGAAGCAGAACAAATGAATATCATACTAGCTACGAGTCAAGAAGCGAACTGAAAAAATATCAAAGATATCTATCAATCAAAATCAAAAGTGTAAATGGACGTTGAATTTCCCCTACCTCAACTTAAAGCCGAAACGAACCCTTCCACTTCTCAAGGTTACATTCCTATCACATCCTCTTGATCACAACCTAGAATACATCAATTTATATCCTACATGTCAAAAATGATGAACAACAGGAAGCCCTAAAGTTTCCCCCAAGTCTCCATACCGAAAACAGAAAAATCTCTGAATCTGTCCAAATTGATCGATCAGTTCCCAAACTGATCGATCGGTTTCCAAAATCAATTGACTGAAATCCATTTCGATTGGTCAGTTTCTTCAGAAAATCCACACATATCTATTGTTACAATCCGATTAATCGGTTCCCAAATCAATCTATCGGTTTCCAAATCGATCGATCAAAATCCATTTCGATCGGTCGGTTCCTTCAGAAAACTACATATCTATGTCATCACAATCTGATCGATCGGTTCCCAAAGTGATCGATCAAAATTTAAATCGATCAATCAAATTCCATTTCGATCGATCGATTTCTCCAAGAACTCCTAACACGCTCACTGTTTTCACAAATCGATTGGTCAGTGCTCAAATCGATTGATCGAACTCCAAAATCGATCGATCGAATTCCATTTCGATCGATCAGTTTCTCCAAAAATCTTCATATTTTTATCCTATCAAAATCGATTGATCGAATACTTATTTTGATCAATCGATTTTATCTGTGTAATATCTCAAAATTTTGAGCGTTAAATAGTGACCTTGGGAAATGTGCCAGACTGGTCGTAGGGTTGACCAAGTGATGGTCAAACAGTGGACTCATGAAGGGATAAACTGATGTAATGTCAATATGACCTAAGTGTAGTGTATAGTGTGAGTTAGTGGTCATGTACACCTATCTCTGGTGTAAGTGTTTCACACAGAAGCTGAAAAAAGGATAAAAGGGTTTTAATAAACCTAGTTTGCTTTATTTTGGTTGGTGAAAGAGAGTTAAGCAGAGAGAGAGAGAGAAACCAAGAGAAGTTATTGAGCTAGAATTTAATGCAAATCAAGAGGAGATTAGAGCATTGAATGCTGGATTCAACGCATGAGGAGCCGTTGAAGCGAAAAGCTGGAACCCTAGCCATCAAACCCAACAAATCAATCCTTTAAGGGATTTATTGAGGTAAGTTTTATTAAATTTCAATAGATAAAGATCTGATGAGTTTAACTCAGTCAAGCATAGTTAGAATGATAGATTAAAGACATAGAAAAGAAAGAAAAATTGATAAGGAAAAGATTTGGAAGAACAACTCGAAAAGGGGCTGAATCTAGCCAAATCGATTAATCGATTTTGAGATTCGATTAATCGATTTTGGTCTAGAAGTTGAAAAACTAGAAATGCCCGATTTTGATTAATCGATCTGGAAATCGATTAATCAATTTTGAAGTTTGATTAATCGATTTGGAAATCAACTAATCGACTGGGTACCTCTAGTGGCTGGAGAGAAAGGACTTGGGGAAATCAACTAATTGATTTGGGAAATCGATTAATCAATTTGGGAAATCGATTAATCGATTTGAGATTTTGATTAATCGATTTAGGATCAACTAATTGATTTCGGACTTTAGACTACTCGATTTGAGAATCGACTTTACCATTTTGGGTATTTCGATTAATCGATTTTGGATTTTGATTAATCAATTTTGGAAATCGATTAATCAATTTAGGGTTCAATTAATCGATTTTGGGAATCGATTAATCGATTTTGGCAATTTCACTTGACTTCTTAATTAGACCTTGAGGTTCATGGAGGGTCTAGGACCTTCTCTATTACATCTTTAGTAATGAAACCTTAGTAGAAGCTTGCGTAGTCGGGATAATTTTATCTCTATTACAGACCATTATGTCTTCTAGAGGAAGGGGTCGACCAGGGGCGGCAATAGTAGAAGCTTGCGTCGTCGAGATGATTTTATCTCGGACGCAAATACAGTGCCTATAGGAGATAGAGGGGCTTCTGGCAGTGGTGGCCAAGGGAGCCAAGATCAGGCAGAGACTCAGGATCGAGATCGTCAGGATCGAGATCAGAGATAAAAGGAGAGAGTTAAAGAAAGAAACAAAGATAGAGAGGAGCGTCAGAGGATGATGCACACCATGGAGACCATGGCGACCATGGCGGCTGCTATGGCCCACCAGGCAGCATCCTTGGCAGCTCATACTGCCCATGAGCAGCATCAGCCACCGACACCTTCAGTGTCTCTGACACCGCCAGTGTCTTCTGCTTTTACTGAGTTTAGGAGGATGAGACCTCCTAGCTTTTCAGGGCAGGTAGAGCCCATGGCAGCTGAGAACTAGCTGAGTGAAATGGAGAAGGTGTTTAGTGTACTCACGTGTACGGAGGATGAGAGCGTCCGTTGGGTAGCCTATATGTTGGATGGAGAGGCTGGGCCTTAGTGGAAGTCCGTTTCACGGACTAGGGCTCAGGAGACTCCAGATTTGCCCTAGACTTGGGATGAGTTCGTGGAGGAATTCAATAAACAGTACTTCCCAGAAGTGGTGAGGAACCAAATGGTGATTCAATTTCTACAGCTTGTTCAAGGGAAGATGACTGCTAGAGAGTATGAGGTGGAGTTCATGTGACTCGCTCGTTTCGCGCCTAACTACGTCATCACGGAGATGATGAGAGCAAAGAGGTTTCAGCAAGGGTTGAGACTGGACGTGAGGGGAGGAGTAGCACCATTCCAGTTGAGGACCTATGGGGAGGTCATGAGCAGAGCGCTCGTAGTGGAGGAAGAAAATAATAACATATACTGCTAGAGGGAATAGCAGGGAAGGTGGAATGTGGACCAAAGTAGAACGGGGAACTATGAGTCGATGAATAAAAAGCCGAGATTCATAGCAGGCAACTAGAGACCACCATTCCAGGGAGGT
This sequence comes from Chloranthus sessilifolius, assembly GCA_021018995.1. Classification (NCBI taxonomy): domain Eukaryota; kingdom Viridiplantae; phylum Streptophyta; class Magnoliopsida; order Chloranthales; family Chloranthaceae; genus Chloranthus; species Chloranthus sessilifolius. Next base: position 144,645,888 of record CM037584.1, on the reverse strand, counting down.
TATGGGAGACCGGCGCAGTAGAACAACCAGCAAACATTTCCATTGCTTGGGTCGGGGAGGCCGATACGATATGAGAGCCCTGCTATTACTACTAGAGCTACAGTTACACAAGGGTTCTCGCGAGCAGCTTCTTCCACACCTCGGGAGACGTGTGCCAAGTGTGGCAAGTTTCATAGAATAGCTGACTGTAGGCAGGGAACTCGGGGTTGTTTTCGATGTGGCAAGGTGGGCCACCTGATCAAAGATTGCCCCGAGGTAAACAAAGGGAAGACGGCTTCAGCTCCTATGCCACGACCGATACAAGCAAGGAAGCCGATGGTTCAAGGGAGAGCCTACGCAGTCACAGCTCAAGAGGCTCAAAATACAAATGATGTGATCCAAGGTGAGATTTCTTTTAAATAAAGAATTTTAATTCTTGAAAATTTTAGATAGAGAAGGTGCATCCATATAGAAAATATAAGAGAATTTGCCTGTAATAAATTCTAGTATGATGATAGACATTATATATATGTGTATGTATGATTAGGTACTTTACAAATCTATAAGAAAGGAAGTGATGTGACATATGAAGCTCGAGTGTTGATAGACCCGGGGTCTACCCACTCATTTGTTACCCCTCGCTTCACAAAGAGGATGAAAGTTAACCCAAAGGAGTTAGACTTTGTGTTAACCGTGACCATTCCTACCGGAAAATCGGTTGATACCGAAAAGGGTTGCAACTCCGTGATCGTGAGAATCATGGATGGAGACGTCTTTAAACTACTGGTGAACCTAATTCTGTTAGACATGTAAGGATTCGACGTAATCCTTGGCATGGATTGGCTGTCGACTCACTATGAGATGGTAGATTGTAAGAACAAGGTTGTCATTTTCAGACCCAAAACGAGGAGATCATTTAGATTTGAGTTGAGGAGAGGTGGCGCATACCACTTATCTGCGGCGATCGAATGCGTTTGATCAGAAAAGGGTGTAGTGGATACTTGGTATTCTTGAAGGAGCATAAAGAAGAGAAGAATGTTATCTCCGAGATAGCCGTGGTGCGAGAATTTGAAGATGTATTTTCGGAAGAGCTACCGAGATTGCCTCCAGAGAGAGAAGTGGAGTTCGCCATGGACTTAGCACCAGGAACGGAGCCTGTTTCTAAAGCACCATACAGGATGGCTCCCGCTGAGTTGAAGGAATTGAAGGAGCAGTTACAAGAGCTAATGGACAAGGGATTTGTTAGACCGAGCGTGTCTCCATGGGGAGCACCGGTCTTGTTTGTAAAGAAGAAAGATGGGTCAATGTGTCTGTGCATTGACTATCGACAATTGAACAAACTCACTATTAAGAATCAATATCGTTTACCTAGGATAGATGACTTGTTTGATCAACTGCAAGGAGCGAGGTACTTTTCCAAGATCGATCTGAGATCTGGATACCATTAGTTGAGAGTCAAGGCAGAGGATATTCAGAAGACAGCATTCAGGACTATGTACAGACACTATGAATTCCTAGTGATGTCGTTTGGGTTGACAAATGCCCTGGCGTCATTCATGGATCTGATGAATAGGGTGTTTAAACCACACCTAGACTCTTGTGTCGTAGTATTTGTTGACGGCATATTGATCTATTCAAAATCTGAGGAAGAGCATGAGAAGCACTTAAGAATAGCCCTATAGACTCTACGTGAATACCAATTATACGCCAAGCTCAACAAGTGTGAGTTTTGGTTAGAAGAAGTTAGCTTTTTGGGACATGTCGTCTCAAAGCAGGGTGTCATTGTAGATCCAGCAAAGATAGAAGCAGTGGTCAATTGGGAGCAACCAAAGACCGTGATCGACGTCTGTAGTTTCCTTGGATTAGTGGGTTACTATCGACGTTTTGTTGAGGGGTTTTCAAAGATCTCAGGACCACTCACGAGACTCACACGGAAATAAGCCAGGTTAGAATGGAGTGAGGCATGCGAGAAGAGTTTTCAAGAACTTAAGAAGAGACTCAGTTCAGCTCCAGTATTAGCGATTCCTTTAGGCAGTGAAGGGTTCACAGTATGCAGCGATGCTTCGTATAGTGGGTTGGGCTGCGTACTTAATCAACACCGAAAGGTGATAACGTATGGATCGAGACAGTTGAAAGAGCATGAGAAGAATTATCCGACACATGACCTGGAGTTAGCAGCGGCAATCTTTGCGCTGAAGATTTGGAGACATTACTTGTACGGTGAGGCTTTTGAGATTTTCACCGATCATAAAAGCCTTAGATATCTGTTTACACAGAAAGATCTAGACATGAGGCAGCGCAGATGGATGGAGTTCCTCAAAGACTATGACTGTTCCATACAGTACCATCTAGGCAAGGCTAATGTAGTGGCCGATGCCTTGAGTTGGATTGGTTCAGCTCAGTTGGCTAGTTTGATTTTGGGTATGCACCGATGGAAGTTATTTAAAGATCTGGCACTATATGATGCGAACATCAAGTCGCAAGCTAGAGGAGCCTTTTTGGCTAATATGTCAGTGAGACCGGTGATATTTGAGCATATCCAGGAGCTACAGATGAAAGACCCGGTGCTAACCAAGATTCGTCAAGATGTAACTGAAGGCATTAGATATGAGTTCTCGGTCAAGGAGGATGGTTCCTTATTGTTCAAGGCCGTCTCTGCATTCTAGACAATGCCGACTTACGGCGAACAATTCTTGATGAATCTCACAAGTCCAACTATGCGATTCACCCGAGTAGCACAAAGATCTATCAGGACTTGAAAAAGAATTATTGGTGGAGAGGTTTGAAGCAAGATGTGGCAGAGTACGTGTCGTGGTGTTTGACGTGCCAACAAGTGAAGATCGATCATAGACACCCCGCTGGATTATTGCAGCCTCTACCTATACCGGAATGGAAGTGGGAATCGATCTCTATGGACTTCATCTTTGGACTACCGCATACTACAAAGAGGTACAATGCCATTTGGGTAGTGGTCGATCGATTGACCAAGTCAGCCCACTTCTTGCCTTACAACACGATGTATACGACAGGAAGACTCGCAAAGCTATATATGAAAGAGATAGTCCGTTTGCATGGGATTCCGAGTAGCATTATTTCCGACCGTGACCCATTATATACATCAAAGTTTTGGAAGAAATTTCAAGAAGGAATGAGAACGCAACTAGATTTCAGTACGGCATTCCATCCACAAACCGATGGGTAGACGGAGAGGATGAATCAGATCATCGAGGACATGCTTAGGGCGTGTACGTTAGAGTTGTAAGGATGGTGGGATTAGCACCTACCATTGATTGAGTTTGCATACAAAAATAGTTTTCATACGAGCATTGGGATGGCACCATATGAAGCTCTTAACGGACGGTGATATAGATCGCCCATCAATTGGGAAGAAACTGAGGAGAAATTTGTTTTGGGACCTGAAATACTCGAAGATAATGCCACCTATGTTCGTATGATAAGGGCAAAACTCAAAGCGGCTCAGAGCAGGCAGAAAAGCTACGCTAACATCAAGCGGACGAGTGTAGACTTTAAGGTGGGTGAACATGTGTTCGTGAAAGTGTCACCTATGAAAGGGGTGATGAGATTTGGAAAGAGAGGGAAGTTGAGTCCCCGCAATCTTGGACCATTTGAGGTCCTGGGTCGAGTAGGGGAAGTTGCTTACCGCATTGGATTGCCACCGTTATTTGATCAAGTACATAATGTGTTCCACGTGTCTATGCTCAGGAAGTATCTTAATGACCCTGATCATGTGTTGAGCGGCAAATCGTTTGAGATGCATGAGGATATGAGCATGATTGAAGAACCGACGGAGATTTTGGATCGAAAGGAACAAGTGTTGTGGACAAAAGTGATTCCATTAGTGCTTGTTCGATGGAAGAATCATCCGACCGAGGAAGCTACGTGGGAACTAGAGGCCGACGTGAAAGAACAGTATCCGGACTTGTTTATGACAGCTTGAGAGTAAAAAAAAATTGTATCACCACAAGCATGTTTGTGGATTCAAACCATATGTTGTAATTCAATGTGGACCTTTGATCAATATATTCAATAGAGAGAATTCCGATCCACACCGTATTCCTCATTACACTGTTGAATGCGTAGTTAAGATCCATCGTTGCCACCTAATGGCTGTGAAGACGTGTTTCACAAAACCAGTGACCAATTGGTCATGTTTTACCAAGGAACCAAAAGAGACATAAAAATAAGAAAATTTCTGAAAAATCTGATCAAAATCGATTAATCGATTTTCAAATTGATTAATTGATTTGGGATTTCGATTAATCAATTTTGGTTGATTAGTCGACTGGCATACGCCAGTGAGTGGAGATTGAATGGGGATTTAAGAAATTAACAAAGTGAAATTTTGATTAATCGAATCGAGTTTTGATTAATCAATCTGGAAATTCGATTAATCGAGTGACTTGAGAATTTTAGAAAAATTTAAAGGACTTTATGATTTTGGTTAATCGAAGTGAAGTTCGATTAATCGATTTTGGAAAATCGATTAATCGATTTGGTAAATCGATTAATCTACTGGCACACGCCAGTGAGCTTTAAAAGTTGAAATTTTAAGTGACCACAATTTCTATTAATCAAAATGGATTCGATTAATCGAAATGGATTCGATTAATCGATTTTGAGTTTCGATTAATCAATTTTGGAAATCGATTAATCGATTTCACGCGGCTTTACTAGGTTTTTGAAATTCGATTAATCGATTGCAGAAATTGATTAATCGAATCGGGCCTATATATATAAATCGAAGGGGGATTTCTCCCTATTTGAAAATTTTGGGGTTTTTATTTCTTGCGCGCCTTTCCCTCCTCCACTTGGAACAACTGTGCACCTAGGGTTTTTGAGAGTTTTGCGTCGATTTCGGATCGAAATCGTTTGCATTTGCATCGAAACCTAAGGTAAACCCTAGATTTCAACTTTCTTTTCATTTCAAGCTATAAAACCCTAGTTTTTGTTCATTTTTTGCCAAAATGACATCTCGAACTCGCTTAACCTCAAAGAAAGTGACTTCGAAGCTCCCCGTCCGGCTTAAGAACGCCGCACCGCCACCACCAACACCATCACCAGTAAGAACCGCATCCCCGACGTCATCGAATACCACATCCAGTTCAACGAGCGCGTCGTCGCGTGAATCTACGCCGACCATACCACCACCACCCATCGACATGTCCCAACCAAATGAGTGGTGGGTGGCGAAGAAGTTCGAAGATGAATTTATCTTCAATGAGGAATTATTTACCAACCCCGACGTTGAGGGTGAGACCCAATGGGCTCAAAATCACTTGGTGAAGGTGGGCCTCGGCAACCTGTTAAAGCCACCCCACGGGTCTTACTACCCTAGATTGGTCCGCCTATTTTACCAAGGCTTGGCGGAGGGTCCCACCGACGACATTGTTACGACCAAGATTGATGGTCGTGACTACACTTTCACCCGTTGCCACATTCACGAAGCCCAAGAATGCTATTTGGACTTCGTGTCCGAGACCTCCCTCTTCCCACCATTTGCGGAGGAGGTGAGATTCGATGAGATTATGACTCGGATGACTAATGGGAAGAAGGGGTCCGGATTGTCCATTCGAAGGGTCGATCTCCCCCATTATATGTGGATACTTGATTCTATAATCAAGTGCAAACTCTACTTGATGCGTCACGATACCGAGCGGGTGGAGTTGATTCAGCAGGCCCTGTACGCGGCATTTTGCGGCCGTTGGTTTGATGCTACCAAGATCATCCTGGAGGGGATGGTCTATATAAAAGGGAAACTGAGGAAGGGTCATCTACGGCCCAAGGAGAAGATGTCGTATGCTCACCTCATTTCGAGCATACTGGAGTATTATTCCGACGCTCCAGGGTACGCCATCTCGGCCCATGAGGAGAAGGCTACGGACCACGTGAAGCACTACTCCATCGCTTCATGGGGTCGTAGTTACCGATTGCTAAGGAGGACCCTACCAGCTCAGGGCCCAGCACCACCACCAGCAGCAGCAGCACCAGTAGCACCACCACCACTCCCATCACCACATCAGGACCCACCTGTGGGGGGAGCACACCCCATTGATCCACCAGCTGAGGAGGCACCCTCCCATACCACCGCATCGCCTACGCCGTCATCGCAGTCAGCGGCTGCCACACCCACTTTTTCATACCACTGGCGAGCGGCTCGTCCGGCCCCTACTATAGAGGACGTGTTGGCTCGGATGGAGGCCAACAACTAGATGATGAACCGGCGGATGGACTTCTTGATGTACCACACCATGTGGTACCTCTATCCGTTGAATTACTAGCAGCGCCTCGCGCAGGAGGAGGAGTGGTCTGCGGGTCGGACCACTTTTCACACGAGTACCTTTGTTGCCGATGCATCTGGCTCGACGTCCCAGCAGCCAGAGCAGCCTGCTGAGACGAGTCAACTACCGCCAACCCAGATAGAGCAGCTCGCTCCAGCACTAGATCAGCTGGGAGAGGGGACTGCGTGAGCTTGAGACGAGGGTCTTTTTGTAGCTGATTTTAGAGTTTTGGATTATAATTAACAGGATGTAAATGAACAAGTTGTACCTTTAGAGAATTGAATAGTGAAATATACATCAAATTTTTTGAAATTCACTTGCGTTATGTTACATTTTTGCATGGTATGATACCTAGTTAATTTTTCATGATCGGGTACACGACCCCCAGTGTGTGGGGTACCCAACCAATGCACCTTTGGGTTATTTTCGAGGACGAAAATTCCCAAGGTGGGGAGAATGTAATATCCCAAAATTTTGAGTGTTAAATAGTGACCTCAGGATCTGTGCCAGACTGGTAATAGGGTTGACCAAGTGATAGTCAAACAGTGGACTCATGAAGGGATAAACTGATGTGATGTCAATATGACTTAAGTGTAGTGTATAGTGTGAGTTAGAGGTCATGTACACCTATCTCTAGTGTATGTGTTTAACACACAAGTTGGAAAGAGGATAAAAGGGTTTTAATAAACCTAGTTTGCTTTATTTTAGTTGGTGAAAGAGAGTTAAGAAGAGAGAGAGAGAGAGAGAAACCAAGAGGAGTTATTGAGCTAGGATTTAATGCAAATCAAGAGGAGATTAGAGCATTGAATGTTGGATTCAACGCATGACGAGCCGTTAAAGCGAAAAGCTAGAACCCTAGCCATCAAACCTAACAAATCAATCCTTTAAGGGATTTATTAAGGTAAGTTTTATTAGATTTCAATACATAAAGATCTGATGAGTTTAATTCAATCAAGCTTAGTTAGAATGATAGATTAAAGACATAGAAAGGAAAGAAAATTTGATAGGGAAAAGATTAGGAAGAACAACCCGAAAAGGGGCTGAATCTGGCCAAATCGATTAATCGATTTTGAGAATCGATTAATCGATTTTGGTCTAGAAGTTGAAAAAGTAGAAATGCCCGATTTAGATTAATCGATATGGAAATCGATTAATCAATTTTGAAGTTTGATTAATCGATTTGGTAATCAACTAATCGACTGGGTACCTTCAATGGCTGGAGAGAAAGGACTTGGGGAAATCGACTAATCAATTTGGGATTTCGATTAATCGATTTGGGATTGACTAATCGATTTCAGACTTTTGACTACTCGATTTGAGAGTCGACTCTACCATTTTGGGGATTTCTATTAATCGATTTTAGATCGATTAATCAATTTTGGATTTCGATTAATCGATTTTAGATCGATTAATCAATTTTGGATTTCGATTAATCGATTTTAGGAATCTATTAATTGATTTAGGGTTTGATTAATCGATTTTGGGAATTGATTAGTCGATTTTGGCAATTTCACTTGACTTCTTAATTAGACCTTGAGGTTCATGGAGGGGTCTAGGACCTTCTCTATTGCATCTTTAGTAATGTGTTGCATGTGTTATGATGTACCATAGGTGGTACATGTGAAAGCAAGCATAAGGAGCCACGTAGGACCTTGATACTTAGACCTTCAAAGACTTGAGGTAGGGAACACCTTGAACATGTATTTTAATTGTAAGAGCATGTATGTAGTAATATAGAGATCAAATTGAAAATGTTTTAACTATGAAAATCTTTGTAAAAATGGGTGTGTGTGTGACACCAAGAAAGTGATAAAGGCATCAGTGTGATGTGAACAACTGAGACTAAGTTAATGAAAATGAGGCTCCCCAGGGGATGAGAAAGTGATAAAGGCATCAAGATGATGCGAGTAATTTAGATATCCCAGGGATTAAGTAAGATTGAATAACTACTGTTCAGGCCTAACTGATATAAGATAGCACAGTTACACGGTGAACAACTAAATGTAGCACATGTTATTTTTGTTATTTGAGGTTTGATTAGGATACCTCACCGATGTGGCTGGATACCCATGACTGACTTGGTAGGATATCCGTGATCGATACGGCGGCCAATCCGTACACCAGTGTGGAGGTCTATCCATACACAGGAAGAACATCCCAGGGATGTTGAGATGAGATTTAACCCCCGCCGCCTATTGAGAAAGGGGCTTGGGACATATTCTCGAGGAATACATATAACATCTGTCTATTTAGACGACGATGGAGGGTATCCCATCGGGGCTCGATGCTATATTGCTCGGGGATTACTTAAGTTGAAGATTTAAGTTTTGCTTTAGGCCTGTTCAGTATCATTCATGATAAATTAACAGTAAAATGAAACATACAAACTATTAGTAAATTTGAATGTAAATTACCATCTTTTAAACTGTTTTCTAGCAAATGCATAGACATATCATGCTTTGAATATCATAAAATATATGTGAGATTTTGACTTATATGTTCATTGTGTTGTTCCCTATTGAGGTAGGATGTAGCTCACCCTTTAGACTATACGTCTCAGGTCCATTATTAGCAGCGGTCGAGGCTTCGGGAGACGTTGTTCCGGGTGATTCAGATTATGTGCCTGGGGACGAGTTGGAGCCTCCTCCTGAGGACTTCTTCTAGGAGACTCTGATGTGTACTTTGATAGAGAGTCAGTTTTGAGAGCATATTGGTACGACTTGGTATGTCAAGCCTTTAGTTTGGATAAACAATGTAATTATACTTCGAGATTCTTTTGGCAAACCATCTGGGGTGACCTGGTTTTATCACCGATGGTTCGGGCCTGTTCTTGTGTCCATACATTGGTATGGAAATGAGAACTGCTTTTGAGCTCTTTCATTTAGAGAATAATATATTGTTAATGCATGTTTCTTTCAGTTTATATACCTTACTTGTTTGGTTTGGCTTATTATACCAATGTTCCGTACATAGTTCTGGGGCACGGTCTGGAGGATCGTGCTGATGGCACGAGTTTCGGGGTGTCAAAATCCGGGTTGTCACAGTCTGATTTTTCAGAAATACGGGTTTCTTCTTCCTTATCTCATTTTTTCTCAAATTTAAATCCTATGCTTCTAATTTTTCACTCATATCTTAACTCAAGCCTAACATAACTATGAATCACAATTTAACACATCTTTGCTCACCTTTAAAGGGTTGATTCCTCGATCCACGTGATCTTTCCCAAGAGATGGTTTAAGAGAGAAAATCATTAAATCGCACGTAGTCTTACGACAAATCTCTGCTCCAACACATACTACTCTTCCCTTTAACTATCGCGTGTGGTGCGATCACACGATTAGCGCACTCAAGAAGGTTTGATCTGTCTTTCTCTTCTCTCTTCTCAAACAAACAAACCAAAGGAAAAAATGAATTCCTATCATCCCTTTGCTTTTATACTTAAAAGCTCATTTTAGGTTGTTAAGCCAACACACCGCACGTCGGTGTATGGTACTTCATCCGACAACTTAGATTATCACTAACACATTCTTTTTCACTCGAGATGTATTCTTACACATGAACTTACTCTAAAAATCTTATCCTGTCAACTGCATGATCTGTCAGACACACACACCGAATCGGACTTGTTCGAAAATTGAAATTTTTCGGGTCGTCACATTCTCCCCTCCTTAGAAATTTTCATCCTAAAAAATTGACGTACCTTGTTCGAAGGCACCCGTAAGTTCCTCCTCATCAAGATTGAACGTCGTCAAAACCAGGGTTATCACACCTTTAAGAAATTTTTGTCCTCCAAAATTCACAATGGAACGGTTGGTTATCCAATATAGTAATCATTTGTGAAACTCAAATCACACGCATTAAAGTATTCACAGCCCAACGCTGAACGACTCAGAGTTTAACCGTAAAAAATGAATCAACTTAACTCCCGCACACTACTTCCACAACTTAACGAAGTTTCTCCATAACGAGTTGGTAAGGACATATCCACAAAGAAAGATATATCGACACTTACAAGATTACTTCTGACTCAACATACGATCACTACAACGATGTTAACCACCAATTCATCAATTGTTCCATTAATGACAATGCATTAAATCTCCTTAATGATAATGTATTAAATCAATCAGATAAAGGTTTGATTCCCACAGTTTGTGCGATCTCCACCCTAAAAAAATGTAGCCCTAATATAGAGTAACACTTTCATTGGGCATCACCATAGATAAACTTCATACCATCACTCAGTCCATTAGAAAAATGCATCCACAAAGCTGATAATACACATCCACAATAAATCGGGATTTCCGATAACCATTTACTAGCATATTTGATACTACTGCACAAACATTATAATTATCATGAAGACTCAATCATGTATCAATAACTTTGACCATTTGTTGATTATCATAGACAAAATTTTCACCATCAACCATCAACCGTATGCACATTATAATGAGTATTGTCGTTAACCATCACGTACCTCCATACAGGAATGCAATCATTATAAAATGAGTTCATTATAAACTTGCAACAACGATCTTCACATGCACAAGCCTCAACACAATAAATAGAGCAACGAATTTTGATTTTCGTCCTTATTTTGATTGTCGTCAATATGGATTAAATGTGATTGAAACTTCGTGATCGATAATGATAGGACAAAATCGAAGGTTGTAGTAGTGAGAACCAATTCAATAGTGAATTGAGAAGTCACGAGGAATTCTATCTTTCCTCAAATCAAGGCTTAAGTTCTTAATTTTCACCGTTTGAATATTATGTCAACTACTGTCATTGTTTCTTTAAGGCCGCAATCCTTAAGGATTTCAAAGACTACTGTGATTACCAACCGCACTCAAGGTTGGAAGGAGTGCTTCCGAACAATAATCACTTATGTTTCATTAACCCTAATGAAGAACATCGCGATTCGGTCTGTTAAGTGTCAATTTACTTTTGAGTCTTGATTCAAACTTCATTGCTCACAAGCAATTGACAATTATTCAACTCCTTATTTAATTCAGATTTGTTAAACATGTCCTTAAGGAATGATACCTTAAGTGTCACGCATGATTCAAGTATGTCATCATAGCTCCTGGACTATTCTATTTTTAAATTTCCAAGTTTTAGAGATCAACTACCTAGTTAAACTTCTGAACTTTATATCCGGTTATGGCATACATGTGATTTAACTAGGTACGCGCATGATGGTGTCGTGACGTTCCTCAAGTGCCAACATCAAACACGAATTCTAAGACATTCATCATTTGAAGACTAAAGTAAAATCTTGACAATCAATAATGAATGTATACCTTGAATGGCCACCTATGCATCTCGTGTCAATGCTTCACTGGCATGACCCTGAATTGGAGGTAGAAATGGGCTGGGAGTAGATGTTGATGTTATCTGCCCTTGATGTGTATCTGGGCAATTCTTCACCCAGTGTCCCTTCTCACCGCATCTAAAGCATGCGCCCAATGCCAACCTACATTTCTTCGTTTTATGATGCTTTTCAAACTGCACACATGTATCAATCGGTGCAGACGTGGAGATACGTAAGGTTCGCTGCACAGCCGAAACTCTAGCTACTGTCGGATCCGAAGAATGAGAGGTCACTTGGGCACCCCTCTGGCTACCAAGGAATTTCGTGCAGAGATGGCAAGAGCAAGATCCTGAACTGTGGACCATGAGGTATCCTGAGTTGTTTCCGATGTCGCCGTCCCCTTCCTCAATGCGGGACAATGTTTTATCAGGTGTCCAATTTTCCCACACTTGAAACACGCACTTATGGCCCATCTACAGTTCGCCATCCTATGCTGCTTCCCACACCTTGAGGAGGACTCAACCAGTGCGGATGGAGAAGTGTGAGTCGTGTCTCGTAATATTGTTGCGAGCAATGTGGTCTGTTGGGCCATTGTGTTGATCATTGTCTCCAGCAATAGCCTAGTTTGCTCATGATCATTTTCTCCGGTGCATATGATCTTCGCTCTTTTGCGAGGTGCCATATAGATTTGTCAAAATGAAACAAAGGTTCCAAATAACAGTGATCGTGATCATCATGGCCCCATGTTCTGACAAAAATTTAAAACATAACTCGTATCCTATAACCGTACTTCTATCACGTTCAACAAGTATCTCTACCACAAGTGATCGTGAAGATCCACAACTTATGTGCTAAACAGAACCTACTGTCACAGCCTTGAATCCCTAGAAGACCTAAAGCTTAAGTTCTGATACTAACTGTGACAACCCGATTTTCTCATTTCTAAAATCCTGTACAATATTTTTTTTTCTTCTTACACCTGAACTCAGGGAAAATCGAACTGTCGGGTCACACTTCACGATACGAATACAGAATATACTTGGTACACCTACCTACAAAATGTAGATCAAAGCAATGATACATATGGAAAATTAAAGGTTTCCTTCTGTACATAATAACTAAACAAAAAGGCCCAAAAGAAACCATCGGTGATGGCCAACCATCACCAAACAGTGGCTACAAAACACAATTACAAAAAACCGATAGTCCATTGTATCAGATTATAGGGCGTACCAAGTCCAAGTCCAAAAGTATACAAACTAAACCCAAAGTGCGTCCAATGCCAGCACCTAGGGTAGAATTCTCCAAATGGGAGATCTTGTTCTTCTCTCCAATACCAGATCCAGATCAACACCTATAACGTATAGTCGGGGTGAGCTAACAGTCTATGCTCAGCAAGGGAAAGCTCAATGTCAAATTCACATTTCGTCATATAGAAGCATAGATTCAATTATAGAACTGAAAGGTAATTGAAAAATGGAGTTTCATGGAAATAACTGGTATTTATATCAAGACAGAATCTCAAAGAAATTTCAATAGTCTACGATGGTGTGTTACATAAAGATCACAAAATGTTGTCTGATTTCTTGCTCACTTATGTGTTTCACATGCAACATGCCACTTATCATGTCATGCACAACTTAACACAATTTTAAAGACATTTGAACTTAAGCAAAAGTGATCTTGAATGTAGGTTTCAAAGGTGTTCACATGATTTCTAAATATTTTCTCATGACACAAAGAAACTTAAACTGATCATTTAAATACAATCTCAAGCATATATAGCATTGAGAGCCACAGATTTTCTGATGGGAATCCCTAACCATCGTCGCTCAATTGAACACTTGCGGAATTGCCCAATCCCCTGCGTTATGAGGGATACTTGGCGAAGCAAAATTACCATTGGCCGATAGAATTGTACGGATTTCCCGCCATACCGGTCACGGATATCCCGCCTCATCGGTCACAGATATTCCGCTACGTCGGTACGGTATTCATCCACATTAAACCTTAAATCGAATGCATATGCAAACATATAATACTCACTTAATAACTCACGGAAAAATCTCTATTTCATATGCACAACACAGGACTTATATGCGGAGCTTATTTTCCAATCTCAATTTCATATATATAACAAAAGACTTATATGCAGAACTTATTTTCCAAAGCTTTCATGATGAACATATAGATTTCACAAACATGCAAATTGTCACTAGTCTAAAAACCATTTTCTTCTACCATTCAACTATTGTCTTATGAGTTACGAGTCAAAAAGGAAGCAGAACAAATATCATTCCAGCTATGAATCAAGAAGTAAAATGAAGCAAACATCGTATGAACTTTCAATCAAGAAGCAAAACAAAACACACATCGTACGAACTACGAATTAAGAAGTAGAACAAATGAATATCATACTAGCTATGAGTCAAGAAGCGAACTGAAACAAATATCAAAGACATCTATCAATCAAAATCAAAAGTGTAAATGGACGTTGAATTTCCCCTACCTCAACTTGAAGCTGAAACAAATCCTTCCTCTCCTCAAGGTGACATCCCTATCACGTCCTCTTGATAATAACCTAGAATACATCAATTTGATATCCTACATGTCAAAAATGATGAACAACAGGAAGCCCTAAAGTTTCCCCCAAGTCCCCATACTAAATACAAAAAAATCTCTGAATCTGCCCAAATTGATCGATTGGTTCCCAAACTGATCGATCGTTTTCCAAAATTGATCGATCAAAATCCATTTCGAACGGTCAGTTTCTCTAAAAAATCCACACATATCAATTGTTATAATCCGATTGATCGGTTCCTAAATCAATCGATTAAAATCCATTTTGATCGGTCGGTTCCTTCAGTAAACCACATATCTCTCTAATCACAATCCGATTGATCGGTTCCCAAATCGATCGATCAGTTTTCAAATTGATCGATTGAATTTCATTTTGATCGATCAGTTTCTACAGGAACTCCTAACACGCTCACTGTTTTCACAAACCGATCGGTCAGTGCTCAAATCTGTCGATCAGACTCCAAACTCAATCAATCAAATTCCATGTCAATCGATCGATTTCACAAATTGATCGATCGAATTTTATTTCGATTGATCGATTTCTCCAGAAACCTTCATATTTTTGTCCTGTCAAAATCGATCGGATACTTATTTCGATTGGTCGATTTTGTCAGATTTTTCAGAAACACGGGTTTCTTCTTCCTTTTCTTATTTTTTCTCAAATTTAAATCCTATGCTTCTAATTTTTCACTCACATCTTAACTCAAGCCTAACATAATTATGAATCACAATTTAATACATATTTGCTCACCTTTAAGTGGTCGATTCCTCGATCCACGTGATCTTTCCCAAGAGAGGGTTTCGGAGCGAAAATCATTGAATCGCACGCAGTCTTATGACAAATCTCTGCTTCAACACATACTACTCTTTCCTTTAACTATCGCGTATGGTGCGATCACACGATTAGCTCAATCAAGAAGGTTTGAGCTCTCTTTCTCTTCTCTCTACTCAAACAAACAAACTCTCAAACAAATAAAGCAAAGGAAAAAATGAATTCTTTACATCCCTTTGCTTTAATACTTAAAATCTCATTTTAGGGTGTTAAGCCAGCACATCGCACGCTGGTGTATGGTACTTCATCTGATGGCTCCGATTATCATTAACTCATTCTTTTTCACTCGAGATGTATTCTTACATTTTAACATACTCTAAAAAATTTATCCTATCAGCTGCGTGACCTATCGGACATGCACACCGAGTCGGGCTTGTTCGAAAATCAAAATTTTTCGGGACGCCACAAGGACCATTTCCAAACCACAATTTCCACTCCTTCAGGGTTCACAATGCTAGGAGAGTAAATGACCTTAGGATGTCCCACACTTTGTAGGGTTCTCTTTATCGTCCATGACGAATTGAGCTTTGACACCATGATCACAAGGTAATTACGGTTCATGTCACTTTGATTACCTCTGGAGCAGCAGATGTCGATCCTAGGAGATCAGATATTGATAATTGGTGAAAAATGATAATATTTCACCCTCTAAACCCGCATCTTGTAATCCGATGAAAGCCATTTAATAGTAATTTGTGAAAAAAATGTGCAACTGCAAGAAGAGACGGTTTTGTTAGACAGTGAAGCACAAAGGAGTGTAATGAAAGAGCACACAAGAAAAGGGCATTCAATGG
The DNA here is from genome assembly GCA_021018995.1 of Chloranthus sessilifolius. Classification (NCBI taxonomy): domain Eukaryota; kingdom Viridiplantae; phylum Streptophyta; class Magnoliopsida; order Chloranthales; family Chloranthaceae; genus Chloranthus; species Chloranthus sessilifolius. The sequence goes on along the minus strand of CM037584.1, from coordinate 144,630,087 downwards.
AGCATATGTCACGAATACCGAGGAAATCAATCAATCAGATGCCAAAATTGATCGATTATAAAAGCACCTAATTGCGAAAACTATCAGATGTGAATCGATCCATTGATTCGTGAAATCGATTGATCAATTTATGACCGTGAACTTAGACCTGAAATGGCGATTTTGGATTTTTGACAGGAAAAGAGATAAATATGAGGGTTACGAGAGTACCCATATATATTAAACTTTATGAGTTAGGGTTGGGAGTTTTTCTTTTTTGCATTTTCTATTGTCATTTTCTTCTAGCTCTGTTCTAAGAGAAAAATAGGGATTAGCCCTAGAATAGAATAAAACTTTTATGGATCAAGATTAAAATGTAGTTCTTTTGGTTATTGGAAGCAAAGTTGTCAATCAACTTCTTCTTCTCTGATATTTTAAATATATTTATTGTGTTTTATTCAAATTTACTTCATTGTTTATATAGAAATGTGTGGCTAATCTCTTAGGGTTTTAGGAGCTAATGAACCCATCTAAGGGGATACTCTTAGATTAGTCCTAAAGTTGGACAATGATTAGATACTTGTGGGGCTTTAATGTTTATTGCTCTTGTCTCTCTCTGAAATTTAATCATAGATCTGAATATGAGAGTTAGTCTTGCTCCTTCCATGATCTGTGGTTTATGATTGGATTCCTTGATCTGATTTTTATTGTTTGATAATAAGATCTTTTTATCTATAGTGATCTGATTTATATCAAATATTGTATGTGTTCAAGATCTAGTCTGTTGAGATCTGGAAGCACAAATCCTTTTGATAATGTGGTTTTATTGTTGTATTCTTCATAATATATTGAATAGCTTTGGTAGATTGTGTGTTTATCATCTAGTTTATTCCAACTCTAGGATCTGATTATATGATTATTTACCATAAAATGGGGAAGTTAGTCTCCTAATCCCTTTGTTTCTCTTTCTTTTAAGTTTATAACTTTTTGGTTTATTGTTTCCATCATCCATAAAGAAATTGTTAGCTAGATTAAGAGTGATCTTATTTAGTAAATTTTCCAGATTGGTGTCTTTATTTTTTACAAGTTTTGTTTACCATCTTCGTGGGATCGGCTTCGTACTCCACACATATTACACTACAATGTGATTCGTGCGCTTGCGAGAACACTTTGAAAGAACCACCAAATATCCATGTAGGTTATCGGATTCTCAAGTTGAGCGCCTTTAATAGATTTATGCGGCCAACGCAAATGTCAAATGGATGAGCTAGTTTTATTGATTCTCCAGCCTAAATGTTTTGTGATGTGCCTTCTTGACATAGTCACAAAAGTCTCCAAATTTTTGGAAACTTTTTTTTCAAACTTTTTGATTTAAGAGCTGAATTTTTACGAAATTTATTGACTTTAACTGAGATAAATCACATAGACATTTATATGGTTTCATGAATTAGGTGATTATAGTGTTTTGCCTGTGAGCAACTTATAACTTATTTTTGGTGTCTATTTCTTACTTGAAATATATTATAACATATTTTTATTGTTTTTTATTTTTCCACATTTTATTAAAATTTTCTGAATACCCCTTGCCAAATTATTGCTCTATCCCAACTTTGGGAAACCATGTGTTTTCTCAAAGAGTGATGAATAAAGTTGACCCACTCATTTTCTCAAGAGTGGAACCTCTTTTTTTATAGTGAGTTCCATTGTTAGGGTTTTGGTCAGGTCGAATAGATTGAATTCTCAATGGGGTTCAATTGATTTTAAAACCATTGGACGCAGGGGGATCCAAAAGGGAATATCATCCACTTACAAAAGTAAAAGTCAAGATTCTCTTACATTTAATGGTTTCAAAAACAGTTGACCGATATAGACACTACATCAAAATGATAAAAAAACCACTTTTGCAATATAAAAAAGAACCACTGCCCAAGCAGTGGTATAATAATCGACTTCTGAAATCCATTGTTTATTAAGTTAAGATAGTGGTTTAATTCCTAACTCTCATATCATGTGCACTCGATCCTACCGTCAAGTGCAAAACTATCGAGACCCTAATTCTCTATTTATCTGGCAACTCTTTTCTCTTGCAAACAAAACTGCTGTCTCCCCCTCTCTCTCTCGCCCCATCTCCTCTTTGAAACCCTAGCCTCCATCTCCCTCTTCCAAACCCTAGCTAGAGATTTAAATTGTAGAATCTCAAAGGAGAACTGTGTTGAAGATTGAAGACGATGCCATTGAAGCCGAGATATGTGTTGAATCGATTTCTCAATCTCCGTTCAGATCACCTTCCCAGCTGATCAGATTAAGATTGTCTCAAAAGATTATACCCTAACTCTCCAGATTCAAGTCATCTCCCTCCTCCTCAAACCCTAACTCTCCAAATTCGGAGTCTTCTAGAATCTAGACACTTACAAATTCTTTTTCGATAGCCTAAAAGTTCTCCGACAACTGTGCACCTCCTTCTTCGATGTAGAGGTGCTTATTCATTTATTTTTTTATTTTGGATTTAGACAAATCATAGATCTATTATCCCTCTCTCCTTTTGAATTTAGATATAAGACTTATTTTTAAGGGAATTGCTCAACTAACCCTAGGGTTTTGCTGACCCTAGCTTTCTATTCGTCTCTCCTTGATCATCTAGTTTGTCTCGAATACAAGTCAGGTCGTCTCTCCTTGAAATCTACCCCCTGGTCTATAAGTTTTCTTTTTCTCTTTTAATTCTTAAATTTTATTATTAATAGTATTACAATTATTTTTCAGCTACAAAAATTTAACTAATAAAAGAAAGGAGGAGTTCTAGCTCTTAAGCAATATGCTCTGGCCTTTAATTGTTACAGACAGTGTCTCAAAATACAATTAGCATTTTTAGAGTCTGCCTTTCGTGGACTCTTAACTTTACCCTCAAGTGTCTAAATTACAATACATAGGCCTATGGGTTTCTACTTTTTTAGATTTAAGTTTATAGAGACATTTACCAAGTTTTATCGTTTACAAAGTCAATTTTAGGCTTTCGTATAGAATTGTGTTTAGGATTGATTTTTATTTTCTTTTTAGGATAACTAAGTAGTTAATTTAGTTTTGTTTTAGATTAGAGTTAGAGTTTCCTGAAGTCATTATAAGTAGTTGCTTCATGTATTTCGATGAGACTTTTATTGATACTGAATAAGAATTTTTTTTCTTTGGACATATCTCTTGGGAAACTGATGTAGAGGATATCTAAAATGTGGATCATCCTATATCTTTTGTGGGTTTTATATGCACACAACATTATATATATATATATTTGAAATATTTTTGCTTGCGTTCATTCTATTTGAAACGTATTTACATAATGATGAAAGCACTATATATCCAAGATAACTTATGGAGTGTGGGTAGTATTGCTTCCTCATGGAATGCAAGGGAGTCAGAATTCAGGAAAGCAGGAATCCCTTGCCGAACTTCCATCTCTTTTCCAATATATATTGTCTAAGGTGGTGGCAGGCTTTGATAATGTCGAAGACAATGGTGAGAGAGTGCATCAGTTTCAAACAACTGCTTCATCAAATCCCCCATTGGCTAAAGTAAGTATCTTCATAGATTTCTTTTTACAAGATTTTGGCTCCACTTGATTTAATTGACATAAGCTATTGATCTAATCATTCTCAAATGACCTTGGTCAAGTTAGCACACAGTAAATAAGCACTTTCGAAGATCACTTCACTGATTTTAGAAAACTGGCTATAAGAAAGCCTCCAATTGTGCATGATTTGTGGAGTATTGATAACATTGGCAGGATGGTAAACTTGTTTTGCAGGCCTCATATCTATATTGATGATTGCCTACCAAACTGGGGTTCAGGAGTCGGTTGGCCCACAAAAGGAACAAAGATTTCCCTTCAATTCTGACGTCTCTAGATGCCAGAATTGCCCGATTTTGGCATCTGTACACTTATTGGGAACATTTTCGGTATTTGAAAATGCATTGGAAGTCCTAGGCGCTATATGTATTTTCCCTTTCGGAAAAACCCTATGTTTTGCATTGTATTTTCGAGAAAATTAGAAAAACTGTCAATCTTGTTGAATTTGTCCCACATCAGCTGTGGGCTGACCCTTCTTGGGCTCTTTATATCTTGGGCAAACCTAACCTTACAAGCCGATTTTGTGAGATTGAGTTAGCCCCGTTGGATTTCTTATCACTACCAATTTTAAAGCATGCTTTTTGTGAAGTCATTTGTGCTAAATTTTGCTCTTGCTGGTATCCATTTCCATTTTATGTGGAACATACACTGCCAACAAAATTTATGTGAAGTAAATTTGCAAAGGCTTTTACATAAAAATGTCGCATTGAGAACTCCATTGATGACCATCCCTTGAGATATGGGAAAATTGTTCTGCAATTACTGATGATAAAAAAAAAAGACTGTACATTAAAACCAGTGCCAAATTTACTTTCTTTCAAATTGTGCCAAATATACTTTATTTCAAATTAAGAATCATAAGATCTTGGTTTTAGTATAATTTATTCATTCATTTTGTTTGCTATTGTTCCATTAGTTAGGTGTAGGGTAACTAATGTGAGTAGGTCAATCTTCTTGGGCTCCAACATGAGTAGGTCAATCTCCTTATGCTTAATGTAACCCATCACATGCACCAACAACAGTTTATAGGTCAATCCCCAACTTGCTATTGGCCTCTGTTTTGTTCTAAGTTTTATGTGTGAATGAGAAAGAATTGATACTAGTTCTAGTCAATCTCCTTCCTCAAGAATAGTCAAACCTTGTGAGCTACATAGCTATTTGGGAGCACATAAAATATGTCTTTAAACAAGAGGAGATTGACTCAGGCACTCCACGGCCATGCTTAGGTAAGGTTGAGAAAAGAAGCTTACTTTGTTTAACATTGCTTAAAGTGCTAGGGTTGTGTAAGGTTTTTCTTGTTTGATTTCTCATGAAAGCTTCTCCTTTGTCTTTTACTTTTGAGGCTTTTTTTTTTGAATTTTGAACTGGCAGGGAGGTCTTTAGTTTGTAGATGGCCATGTGTAATGGCTAGAAAAAAGTTGGAGATTGCCAAAAACTGGTAGGGGGGCTTTTTTGGGTTTGAATTTTTGGAAATCTCCAACTCTCCTCTAGCCATAATTTTCTCACAACTCCAGCTATTAACTAGACCAAAGTCGAAAAGCCTAAAAAAGAATGTACTAGAACAGTCGGATTTCCAACTCTTCATCTATAACCCCATATATGTTGAATTATTACAGGAGTTTCATATTGATTCACCACTGTTAGAATGCGAGCACCGGATTGTGAAGCTCCAAATGTTGGAGCCTCAAAGATGGCCTAGTTGAACTCTACATTGACTTCGCAGATTACATTGAGGCAATTAAACCTTGCTCAGTCTCTCTACTACTTAAGTTTTTCGAATTTTTCATTTCATGTAAGAGAAATTAGTTCTTTTTTGAGATTTCTTTTGTAACATTAATTAATTACAATTGTGTGTGACTAGTCCTTTCACTTTGCAGCTGAAGGTGATGTAGGAGAGTAGTGATTTAAAGAGCCCTGCTAGCCTTTCAATTGTTGCAGAGGTAAACAAACTGAAATAACAAATCACAAAAATTATGATTATTCAACTGTTGTAGGTAAGCAAATTGGAATTTATTTGGTTTAGCTTTTCATCTCTCACAGTACACCAGTACTTCTTTTTATCTTCAGCTTTTTATCTTTCAGTCTTCAGTTTGTTAGATGAGTTTCGAGGGGAATTCCAGATGATAGACTCTAGAAACAGGGGATACACTTGATTAGTGTGCTGAGCTTAGAGACGAAGCACTAGATGTGGTCCATTTTTCACCATGCTAAATTGGATTTTGCTTTGGTTAAGCTTATTAAAAAGGCCATTACCCAATGCTGGTCTTGTATGGACGGGGTGCTGGGAGGGGTGGACCGATACAGAACTAACCTCTTGGCTTTTAGGGATAAGCTATTCTGTTAAGATTACTCCGTCCTTGAACAACTGTGAAGCTAGATTGGCATCGGGCCATCAGGTTTTGTAATATCCCAAAAATTTGAGCGTTAAGCAATGACCTCAAGATCTGTGCCCCACTGATCGTAGGTTTGACCAAGTGATGGTCAAACAGTGGACTCATGATGGGATAAACTGATGTGATGTCAATATGACCTAAGTGTAGTGTATAGTGTGAGTTAGTGGTCACACAAGCTATCTCTGGTGTATGTGTTTAACACACAAGCTGGAAAGAGGATAAAAGGGTTTTAATAAACCTAGTTTGCTTTTATTTCGTTAGTGAAAGAGAGTTAAAAGGAGAGAGAGAGAGAGGGAGAAACCAAGATGAGTTATTGAGCTAGGAGTTAATGCAAATCAAGAGGAGATTAGAGCATTGAATGCTGGATTTAACGCATGAGGAGCAGTTGAAGCGAAAAGCTGGAACCCTAGTCATCAAACCCAACAAATCAATCCTTCAAGGGATTTATTGAGGTAAGTTTTGTTAGATTTCAATACCTAAAGATTTGATGAGTTTAATTCAGTCAAGTATAGTTAACATGATAGATTAAAGACCTAGAAAAGAAAGAAAATTGATAAGGAAAAGATTTGGAAGAACAGCCCGAAAAGGGGCTGAATCTTGCCAAATCGATTAATCAATTTTGAGAATCGATTAATCGATTTTGGTCTAGAAGTTGAAAAGGCAAGGATGCCTGATTTCGATTAATCAATTTGGAAATCAACTAATCGACTGGGTACCTCCAGTGATTGGAGAAATAAAACTTGGGGAAATCGACTAATCGATTTGGATAATCGATTAATCGATTTTAAATTTCAATTAATCGATTTCGGATTAACTAATCGATTTCAGACTTTCGACTACTCGATTTGAGAATCGATTTAACTATTCAAGGGAATTCGATTAATCGATTTGGGATCGATTAATCGATTTTTGATTTCGATTAATCGATTTTTGGAATCGATTATTCGATTTAGGGTTTGATTAATCGATTTTGGGATTTGATTAATCGATTTTGGCAGTTTCACTTGACTTTTTAAAAAAGACCTTGAGGTTCATGGAGGGTCTAGGACCTTCTCTATTGCATCTTTAGTGATGTGTTGCATGTGTTATGATGTACCATAGGTGGTACGTGTGAAAGCAAGCATAAGGAGCAGCGTGGGACCTTGATGCTTGGACCTTCTGAGACCTAAGGTAGGAAACACCTTGAACATGTACTTTAATTGCAAGAGCATATATGTAGTGATATATATAACTCAAATTTGAAAATGTTTTAACTATATAAATCTTTGTGAGAAGGGTGCGTGTATGACACCAAGAAAGTAAATGAGAATGGGACATCCCCAGGGGATGAGAAAGTGATAAATGCATCTGTGTGATGCGAGTAACTGAGACTAATTAATCAAATGAAAATGAGGCATCCCAGGGGATGAGAAAGTGATAAAGGCATCAGTGTGATGCGAGTAATTTAGACATCCCAGGGATGTAAGTAAGATTGAATAACGACTAATAAGGCCTAACTGATATAAGATAGCACTTTTACATGGTGAACAACTATACCCCACCGACGTGGCGGGATGCCCACAACTGATGCGACAAGATATTCGTGATCGGTACGGCGGCCAATCCGTACACCGGTACGGAGGTTGATCCGTACACAGTAAGCACATCTCAGGGATGTTGAGATGAGATTTAACCCCACCGCCTATTGAGAAAGAGGCTTGGGTAGTATTCCCAGGAAATACGTATTATAACAACTGTCTATTTAGACGACAATGGTGGGTATTCCATCGGGGCTCGATGCTATATTGCTTGGGGACTACTTAAGTTGAAGATTTAAGTTTTGCTTTAGGCCTAATCAGTGTAATTCATGAACAGTTGGAAATAAATGAAACATGTAAACCACCAGTAAACTTCAAGGCATAATCACCATCTTTTAAACTATTTTATCGCAAATGCATAGACACATCATGCTTAAAATATCATAAAATATATGTGAGATTTTGACTTATATGTTCATTGTATTGTTCCCTATTGAGCTAGGATGTAGCTCACCCTTTAAACTATACGTCGTAGGTCCAGTGCTAGCAGCGGCAGAAGCTTTGGGAGACGTGGATTCGGTTGATTCAGATTACGTGCCCGGGGAAGAGTTAGAGCCCCCTCCTAGGACTTCTTCTAGGAGACTCCGCTGAGTACTTTGATAGAGAGAGATTTTGAGAGTACATTTGTACGGCTTGGTATGTCAAGCCTTTTTAACCTGTAAATAAATTGATATATTCTTTTTGGCGAACCATCTGGGGTGACCTGTTTATCACTGATGGTTCGGATCGGTTCTCGATTTATGCAGTGGCATGAAAGTAGAACCGTCTTTTGAGTTCATGCTTAGAATAGTGTTTTACTTTCGCATCGTGTGGTTATTGATTCATTTTGTCTTGATATTGTTTGTTATATCAATGTTCCGTACATAGCCATGGGGCACGGTCTGGAAGATCGTGCTGACGGCACTGGTTTCGAGGTGTCAAAATCCGGGTTGTCACAGTTGGTATCAGAGTATTTTCTTTTAGAAATTTTGACAATCATTACTTTTGTCAGAACGTAGGGACTTCTGCTAACGAAACTTTAGTTTCACGTGCAGACCATTATGTCTTCTAGAGGAAGGGGACGACCCAGGGGCGGCCATGGTAGAAATTTGCATAGTCGAGATGATTTTATCTCGAATACCAATAGAGTGCCTGTAGGAGATAGAGGGGCTTCAGGCAGTGGTGGCCAAGGGAGCCAAGATCAGGCAGAGACTCAGGATCGCGGTCGTCAGGATTGAGATTAGTGAAAACAAGAAAGAGTCAGAGAAAGAAATGAAGACAGAGAGGAGCGCCAGAGGATGATGCACACTATGGAAACCATGGCAACTGCATTGGCACAGTAGGCAGCATCTTTGGCAGCTCATACTGCCCACTAGCAGCATTAGCCACTGACACCTCCAGTGGCTCCAACACCGCCAGTGTCTTCTGTACTTATTGAGTTTAGAAGGATGAGACCTCCTAGCTTTTCAGGGCAGGCAGAGCCCATGGCAGCTGTGAACTGGCTGAGTGAGATGGAGAAGGTGTTTAGTGTGCTCACGTGTACAAAGGACGAGAGCGTCCGTTGGGCAGCCTACATGTTGGATGGAGAGGCTGGACCTTGGTGGAAGTCTATTTCATGGACTAGGGTTCAGGAGACTCCGGATTTGCCTTAGACATGGGATGAGTTCGTTGAAGAGTTTAATAAATAGTACTTCCCAGAGGTAGTGAGGAACCAAATGGAGATTCAATTTTTGCAGCTTGCTCAAGGGAAGATGACTATTAGAGAGTATGGAGTGGAGGTCATGCGACTCGCTCGCTTCGCGCCTGACTACATCATCATTGAGATGATGAGAGCAAAGAGGTTTCAGTAAGGGTTGAGACCGGACGTGAGGGGAGGAGTAGCACCATTCCAGATGAGGACCTATGGAGAGGTCATGAGCAAGGCCTTGGTGGTAGAGGAAGAAAATAATAATAAATATCGTCAGAGAGAACAACAAGGAAGGTGGAGCATGGACCAGAGCAGAACGGGAAACTATGAGCCAGTGAACAAAAAGTCGAGATTCGTTGCAAGCAATCAGAGACCACCATTCCAAGGAGGTTATGGGAGACCGGCATAGCAGACCAACCAGCAGAGATTTCTATTGCTTGTGTCGGGGAGACCGATACGATATGAGAGCCCTCTTATCCTTTGCCAGACTCTGATTACAGGGGTTCTATGACTTCTTCCACACCTCGTGAGACTTGTGCCAAGTGTGGCAAGTCTCACAAGACAACGGACTGTAGGATGGGTACTCAGGGTTATTTTTGATGTGGCAAGGTGGGCCACCTGATCAAAGATTGCCCCAAGGTGAATAAAGGGAAGACAACTTCAGTTTCTATGCCACGACCTATACAAGCAAGGAAGCAGATCGTCCAAGGGAAAGCCTACGCAGTCACACCTCAAGAGGATCAAAGTACAAACGACGTAATCCAAGGTGAGATTTCTTTTAAATAAAGAATTTCAATTATAAAAAAATTTAGATAGAGAAGGTGCATCCATATAGAAAATAGAAAAGAACCTGCATGTAATAAATTTTTGTATGATAGTGTACATTATATATATATATATATGTGTGTATGTATGACTAGGTGCGTTACAAATCTATAAGAAAGGAAGCGATGTGACACATGAAACATGAGTGTTGATAGACTCAGGGTCTACCCACTCATTTGTTACCCCTTGCTTCACAAAGAAGATGAAGGTTAACCCAGAAGAGTTAGATTTTGTGTTAACCGTGACTATTCCAACTGGAAAATCTGTTGATACCGAGAAAGTTTGGAACTCCGTGATCGTGAAAATCATGGATGGAGACGACTTTGAACTACTCGCAAACCTAATTCTGTTAGATATATAAGGATTCGACATGATCCTTGGCATGGATTCGACATGATCCTTGCAAGAACAAGGTCGTCATCTTCAGACCCAACACAAGGAGATCATTTCGATTTCGAGGAGAGAGGTCGACGCATATGCCACTTATCTCTACAGTCAGGGACAAGCGTTTGATCAGAAAAGGGTGCAGTCGATACTTGGCATTCTTGAGGGAAGATAAGGAGGTGAAGACTGTTATCTCCGAGATAGCCGTTGTGTGAGACATCGCTGATATATTTTCGGAGGAGTTACCTAGATTACCTCCAGAAAGGAAAGTGGAATTCGCCATCGACTTAGCTCCAAGAACGGAGCTTGTTTCTAAAGTACCATATAGAATGACTCTTGCCGAGTTGAAGGAATTGAAGGAGCAGTTACAAGAACAAATGGACAAGGGGTTTGTTAGACCGAGTGTGTCTCCATGGGGAGCACCGGTCTTGTTTGTAAAGAAGAAGGATGGGTCAATGCGGCTATGCATTGACTATCGACAATTGAACAAACTCACTATAAAGAATCGATACCCTTTGCCTAGGATAGATGACTTATTCGATCAACTGTAAGGAGCGAAGTACTTTTCCAAGATCGATATGAGATCAGGATATCATTAGTTGAGAGTCAAGGCAGAGGATATTCAGAAGACTGCATTCAGGACTCAGTACGGACACTATGAATTCCTTGTGATGCCATTTGGGTTGACAAATGCCCCGGCATCATTCATGGATCTGATGAATAGGGTGTTTAAATCACACCAAGACTCTTGTGTCATAGTATTTGTTGACGACATCCTGATCTATTCAAAATCAGAGAAAGAGCATGAGAAGCACTGGAGAATAGCCCTACAGACACTACGTGAACACTAGCTATATGCCAAGCTCAATAAGTGCGAGTTTTGGTTAGAGGAAGTTAGCTTTTTGGGACATGTCATCTCAAAGCATGGTGTCACAGTAGATCCAACAAAGATCAAAGCAGTGGTGAATTGGGAGCAACCAAAGACAGTGACCGACATTCGGAGTTTCCTTAAATTAGCGGGTTACTATCGACGTTTTGTTGAGGGGTTTTCAAAGATATCAGGACCCCTCATGAGACTTACACGAAAAGATGCAAGGTTCGAATGGAGTGAGGCATGCGAGAAGAATTTTCAAGAACTTAAGAAGAGACTCACTTCAGCTCCAGTATTAGCGATTCCTCCAGGCAGTGGAGGATTCGCAGTATACAGCGATGCTTCATATAGTGGTTTGGGTTGCGCGCTTAATCAACACCGAAAGGTGATAGCATATGGATCGAGACAGCTGAAAGAGCATGAGAAGAATTATCGGACACATGACTTGGAATTAGCAGCAGTTATTTTTGCGCTAAAGATTTGGAGACATTACTTGTACGGTGAAACTTTTGAGATCTTCACAGACCACAAAAGCCTCAGATATCTGTTTACACAGAAAGATCTAAACATGAGGCAGTGCAAATGGATGAAGTTCCTCAAAGACTATGACTGTTCTATACAGTACCATCCAGGCAAGGCTAATGTAGTGGCCGGTGCCTTGAGTCGGAAGGGTGCAGCTCAATTGGCTAGTTTGATTTTGGGTATGCACCGATGGAAGTTGTTTGAAGATCTGGCACTGTATGATGCGAATATTGAGTCGCAAGTCACAGGAGCCTTTTTGGCAAATATATCAGTAAGACCGGTGATATTTGAGCATATCCACGAGCTACAGATGAAAGACCCGGCGCTAACCAAGATTCATCAAGATGTAACTGAAGGCATCAGAATTGAGTTCTCAGTCAAGGACGATGGTTCCTTATTGTTCAAGTGTCATCTCTGATTTCCGTACAACGTCGATCTACGGCAAACAATTCTTGATGAATCTCACAAATCCAAATATGCGATTCACCCGGGTAGCACGAAGATGTATCTGAACTTGAAAAAAAATTACTGGTGGAGAGGTTTGAAACAAGGCGTGGCAGAGTACGTGTCGCGGTGTTTGACGTGCCAGCAAGTCAAGATCGATCATAGACACCCTGAGGGATTATTGCAGTCTCTACCCATATCGGAGTGGAAGTGGGAATCGATCTCTATGGACTTCATCGTTGGGCTATTGCGTACGGCAAAGAGGTACAAAGCCATTTGGGTTGTGGTCGATAGATTGACCAAGTCAGTGCACTTCTTGCATTACAACACGATGTATACGGCAGGAAGACTCGCAAAGCTATATATGAAAGAGATCGTCCGTTTGCATGGGATTCCGAGTAGCATTGTTTCTGACCGTGATCCATTATATACATCAAAGGTTTGGAATAGATTTCAAGAAGGAATGGGAACTCAACTAGATTTCAGTTCAGCATTCCATCCGCAAACCGATGGGTAGACAGAGAGGATCAATCAGATCATCGAGGAGATGCTTAGGGCGCGTATATTAGAACTGCAAGGATCATGGGATCAACATCTACCGTTGATTGAGTTTTCATACAACAGTTTTCAGACGAGAATTGGGATGGCACCATATGAAGCTCTTTACGGACGGCGATGTAGATCGCCCATCAATCGGAAAGAAACCGGTGAGAAATTTGTTTTGGGACTCGAAATACTTGAAGATAATGCCACCTATGTTTGGATGATAAGGGCAAAACTAAAAGCGGCTCAGAGCAGACTAAAAAGCTACGCTGATATCAAGCGAACGAGTGTAGACTTTAAGGTGGGTGAACATGTGTTCGTGAAGGTGTCACCTATGAAGGGGGTGATGAGATTTGGAAAGAGAGGGAAGTTGAGTCCTCGCTATCTTGGGCTATTTGAGGTTTTGGGTCGAGTAGGGGAAGTTGCTTACCTCATTGGATTGCCACCGTTATTTGATCGGGTACACAATGTGTTCCACGTATCCATGCTCTGGAGGTATCTTAATGGCCCTGATCATGTGTTGAGCGGCCAATCATTTGAGATGCATGAGGATATAAGCATGATCGAAGAACCGACAGAGATTTTGGATCGAAAGGAACAAGTGTTGTGGACAAAAGTGATTCCCTTAGTGCTTGTTCGATGGAAGAATCATCCGGCCGAAGAAGCTACGTGGGAATGAGAGGCCGACGTGAAAGAACATTATCCGGACTTGTTTGCGACCACTTGAGGGTCAAAATTGTATCACTGCAAGCATGTTGCAGATTTAAATCATATGTATTGTAATCCAATGGGGACCTTTGATCAATTTATTTAGTAGAGAGAAGTTCAATCCACATGGTGATCCTAATAAAATGTTGAATGCGTCCTTAAGATTCATCATAGCCACAAAATGGCTGTGAAGACATGTTTCACAAAACCAGTGACCAACTGGTCATGTATTACCAAGAAAACAAAAGAGACATAAAAATAAGAAAGTTTTGAAAATCTGATCAAAACCGATTAATTGATTTGGGAATTCTATTAATCGATTTTGGCCGATTAGTCGACTGGCATACGCCAGTGAGTGGAGATTGAATGGGGATTCAAAAAATTACTTAAGTGTGATTTCGATTAATCGATTTGGGGATTGATTAATCGATTTTGGATTTCGATTAATCGAGAATGGGATTCGATTAATCGACTAAAACATGTCAGTGACTTCAGAATTTTTGAAAAATTTAAGGACTTTGTGATTTCGATTAATCGAAGTGAAATTCGATTAATCGATTTTGGGAAATCGATTAATCAACTAGCACACGCCAGAGAGCTGGAAAAGTTGGAAATTTTAAGTGACCACAATTTCGATTAATCGAAATGGATTCGATTAATCGATTTTGAGTTTCGATTAATCGATTTCGCGCGGCTGAACTATGTTTTTGAAATTCGATTAATCGATTTTAGAAATCGATTAATCGAATCGGGCCTATATATATATAAACGAGGGGGATTTCTTCCCATTCGAAAGTCTTGGGGTTTTTCTTCTTTGCGCACCTTTTCATCTCCCTCCTTCAACAGTCTTGTAACCTAGGGTTTTATGGTTTAGGATCGATTTCGGATCAAAATCATTGCCGTTTAGGATCGAATACCTAAGGTAAACCCTGGATCCGAGTTTTTCTTCAATTTGAACCATTTAAACCCTAGTTTTTATTGATTTTTCACCAATATGCCGCCTCGAACTCGCTTAACCTCAAAGAAAGCGACTTCGAAGCTCCCAGTCCGGCGTATGAACGCCGCACCGCCACCACCAACACCTTCACCCATAAGAACCCCATCCCCGTCATCATCGGATACCACATCCGATTCGACGAGCGCGTCGTCGCGCGAATCTACACAGACCATACCACCACCACCTGCCAACATGTCCCAACCGAATGAGTGGTGGGCGGCAAAGACATTCGAAGATGAGTATATCTTCGATGAAAATTTGTTTACCGACCCCGACGTCTACAGTGAGACCAAATGGGCTAGGGACTACTTGGCCAAAGCGGGTCTCAGTAACCTACTGACACCACTCCATGGGTGTTACTACCCTCGACTCATCTGCCTATTTTACCAAGGCTTGGCGGAGGGTCCGACCGATGACATTGTTACGACCAAGAGTGATGGTCATGACTACACCTTTACCCGTCTCCATGTTCACGAAGCCCTAGAGTGCTATTTGGACTTCGTGCCTGAGACCACCCTCTTCCCACCATTTGTGGAAGAGGTGAAATTTGAGAAAATAATGACTAAGATGACCAAGGGAAAGAAGGGGTCGAGATCGTCCATTAGACGGGTCGATCTGCTCCATTATATGTGGATGCTTGATTCAATAATCAAGTTCAACCTCTACCCGATGCGGCATGATACCGAACGGGTGGAGTTAGTACAACAGACTCTTTATGCGGCCTTCCACGGCCATTGGTTTGATGCCACCAAGTTCGTCCTTGAGGGGATGGTCTATATAAAGGGGAAGTTGATGAAGGGTCATTTGAGGCCCAAGGAGAAGATGCTGTATGCTCGCCTCATTTCGAGCATGCTGGAGTGTTATTCTGACGCTCCAGGGTACACCATCTCGCCCTAAGAGGAGAGGGCTACAGACCGCGTGAAGCACTACTCCATCGCTTCATGGGGTCGTAGTTATAGATTGCTAAAGAGGACCCTGCCAGTTGCGGGCCCTACACCAGCAACACCACCACCACCACCGCCACCCCCACCACCACATCAGGACACGCCTGTGGGGGGAGCACACCCCATTGTTCCACCAGCTTAGGGGGCACCCTCTCATACCACCGCATCGCCTACGCCACCTTTGCAGTCAGCAGCTGCCACACCCACATATTCATACCACCGACGTGCGACTCGCCCAACACCTACTATTGAAGATGTATTGGATCAGATGGCGGCCAACAACCAGCAAATGAACCGACACATGGACTTTTTGATGTACCACACCATGCGGTACATCTACCCGTTGGACTATCAGCAGCGCCTAGCGCAGGAGGAGTGGTTTGCAGGCCGGATCACTTTTCACTCGGGTGCAGCTTTTCACGTGAGTACCTCTACTACCGATGCATTCAGCTCGGTACCACCATAGCCTGCTAAGACGAGTCAGCCACCTCCTGCTCAGACGAGTCAGCCAGCACCCGACCAGTTAGCACCTGATCAGCCTGAAGAGGGGATTGTTTAAGCTGGAGTCCACAGTTTTGGGTTTTGTCGATGACTTTCTGATTCAGTTTCATATTGTAATTAAATGTGTGTTTTGTAATTAATGCGATATGAACGGCATTGTAAACTTTTTGGAATCGATGAAATGAAAAATCAAAATTTTACATTCGCTTGTGCTATTGTTTTCCTTCTTGTATCGTGTAGTAACCTAGTTAATTTTTCACGAGCAGATATCTACCCTCAATTGTGTGTGAGGGGGGGACCCCATAGATACGTCGTCGAGTTCATTTTCGAGGACGAAAATTCCTAAGGTGGGGAGAATATAATATCCCAAAAATTTGAGTGTTAAGCAGTGACCTCGGGATCCATGCCCGACTGGTCGTAGGTTTGACCAAGTGATGGTCAAACAGTGGACTCATGATGGGATAAACTGATGTGATGTCAATATGACCTAAGTGTAGTGTATAGTGTGAGTTAGTGCTCATGTACACGTATCTCTGGTGTATGTGTTTAACACAAGCTGGAAAGAGGATAAAAGGGGAATAAACCTAGTTTGCTTTTATTTGGTTGGTGAAAGAGAGTTAAGAAGAGAGAGAGAGGGAGAAACCAAGATGAGTTGTTGAGCTAGGAGTTAATGTAAATAAAGAGGAGATTAGAGAATTGAATATTGGATTCAACGCATGAGGAGCCGTTGAAGCGAAAAGCTGGAACCCTAGCCATCAAACCCAACAAATCAATTCTTTAAGGGATTTATTGAGGTAAGTTTTGTTAGATTTCAATACCTAAAGATTTGATGAGTTTAATTCAGTCAAGTATAGTTAACATGATAGATTAAGACCTAGAAAAGAAAGAAAATTGATAAGGAAAAGATTTGGAAGAACAGCCCGAAAAGGGACTGAATCTGGCCATATCGATTAATCGATTTTGGTCTTGAAGTTGAAAAGACAAGGATGCCCGATTTTGATTAATCGATCTGGAAATCGATTAATTGATTTTGAAGGTCGATTAATCGATTTAGAAATTGACTAATCGACTGGCTACCTCCAGTGGCTGGAGAAATAAAACTTGGGGAAATCGACTAATCGATTTGGATAATCGATTAATCGATTTTGGATTTCGATTAATCGATTTGGGATCGACTACTCGATTTGAGAATCGATTTAACCATTCAGGGGAATTCGATTAATCGATTTGGGATCGATTAATCGATTTTTGATTTCGATTAATCGATTTTAGGAATCGATTAATCGATTTAGGGTTCGATTAATCGATTTTGGGAGTCGCTTAATCGATTTTGGCAGTTTCACATGACTTTTTAAATTGGACCTTGAGGTTCATGGAGGGTCTAGGACCTTCTCTATTGCATCTTTAGTGATGTATTGCATGTGTTATGATGTACCATAGGTGGTACGTGTGAAAGCAAGTATAAGGAGCCGCGTGGGACCTTGATGCTTGGACCTTCTGAGACCTGAGGTAGGGAACACTTTGAACATGTACTTTAATTGCAAGAGCATGTATGTAGTGATATATATATATAACTAAAATTTGAAAATGTTTTAACTATGTAAATCTTTGTAAAAAGGGTGCGTGTGTGACACCAAGAAAGTAAATGAGAATGAGACATCCCCAGGGGATGAGAAAGTGATAAATGCATCTGTGTGATGCGAGTAACTGAGATCAAGTAATCAAATGAAAATGAGGCATCCCCAGGGGATGAGAAAGTGATAAAGGCATCAGTGTGATGCGAGTAATTTAGACATCCCAGGGATGTAAGTAAGATTGAATAACGACTGATAAGGCCTAACTGATATAAGATAGCACTTTTACACAGTAAACAACTATATGTAAAGCACATGATATTTTTGTTATTTAAGGTTTGAATAGAATACCCCACCGATGTGGCGGGATACCCATGACTGATGCGGCAGGATATCCGTGACCGGTACGGCGACCAATCTATACACCGGTACGAAGGTTGATCCGTACATAGTAAGCACATCCCAAGGATGTTGAGATGAGATTTAACCCCGCCGCTTATTGAGAAAGGGGCTTGGGTAGTATTCTCAGGGAATACGTATTATAACAACTGTCTATTTAGACGACGATGGTGGGTATTCCATTGGGGCTCAAGGCTATATTGCTCAGGGACTACTTATGTTGAAGATTTATATTTTGCTTTAGGCCTAATCAGTGTAATTCATGAAATCAGTGTAACTCATGAACAGTTGGAAATAAATGAAATATGTAAATCACCAGTAAACTTCAAGGCATAATCACCATCTTTTAAACTGTTTTATTGCAAATGCATAGACACATCATGCTTAGAATATCATGGAATATATGTGAGATTTTGACTTATATGTTCATTGTGTTGTTCCTTATTGAGCTAGGATGTAGCTCACCCTTTAGACTATACGTCGCAGGTCCAGTGCTAGGAACGGCAGAAGCTTCGGGAGACGTGGATCCAGGTGATTCGGATTACGTGCCCGGGGAAGAGTTAGGGCCCCCTTCTGAGGGCTTCTTCTAGGAGACTCCGCTGAGTACTTTGATAGAGAGAGATTTTGAGAGTACATTTGTACGGCTTGGTATGTCAAGCTTTTTTGAAACCTATAAATAAATTGATATATTCTTTTTGGCGAACCATCTGGGGTGATCTGTTTATCACCGATGATTCAGATTGGTTCTTGATTTATGCAGTGGCATGAAAGTAGAACCGTCTTTTGAGTTCATGCTTAGAATAGTGTTTTACTTCCGCATCGTGTGGTTATTGATTCATTTTGTCTTGATATTGCTAGTTATAGAAATGTTCCGCACATAGCCATGGGGCACTGTCTGGAAGATCGTGCTGATGGCATGGGTTTCGGGGTGTTAAAATCTGGGCTGTCACAGGTTTAAACTTTAAAGTATTGGACATTCTAGTTTTTTCTTTGTTAGAACATAATCTGATATAATTTTGCTTTCAAAACTGGATTAGCTACAGCAGTTCATGATGATTGCTGATGTTAAACATTCCCAGCAAATTTGGACTATTGCGGATGGTAAACTTCCCCAAAAGGGTACTAAACCGACACCAAAATCTTTTGAACTATTGCCTTACAGCTACTCTACAATCCACACTTAGCCATACTATTGATTTCAGCCTCTTCACAACAATATGGACTACAGTCCATCATTACCACAGAAAAAAATAAGAGAAAGTTTCACAGCTGAGACCCAAAAACTCCATAAAAAACTCTCAAATATGCATTTTCAGAGAATTTGATTACATCCTTTGGCTGCATTGGCACAAAATATTATCTCTATCATACTATTCAAGGCAGACAATTTGATTACATCCTTTGGCTGCATTGAATTATTTGAGAAATATCATTTTTCATACCAATCATTTTCATCTAAGATCTATAGATCATGGCCTTTAAATCAGACAACTTAGTTATTTTTTCGCATGGCTCAAGTAATGGCTCCCCCCCCCTCCCCGCAACACCATTAGCCATTTAGTTTTAAGATGGATACCCAAATTTATCATGGTATCCCCTCCCCCTCCCCCTCCCCCTCCCCACCACCACCACACACACACACACACACTATAACATCTCTAAATTTTGGTCCCGCATGCACGAACTGAGTGCGCATACCTGGGACGACACCATGTGCAAATATGAAACCGGGAGTCAAAATTATTGGAAAATAGAAGTTTATTAATGATAAAAACTAATTGATCTTGTTGGGCCGACGATTTGTGCCAGCTATATGGGGCTGACTATTTAGGCCGACGGCTGGACCAACTTTGGGGCCTTGTTGATGTAAAAAAAACGTGTGGATGCACGCTTCACACCGGAGCCAAAACAATCTTAAGTGAAAAAGATAACATACTAAGTGTGTGTATGCGCTTAACACAAAAGGGTTAAGTGGATATGAATTAATAACCAAAATGGGTGTTATGTGTTTTATGTGGGAACCAGTCCCTTTAATTATAAAGCAGAGCTTCCTTAGGAAGCCATGACCGGTTGCAAATTTTGGAGATTTTTGTTTGTAGAGAGAGAGAGAAGAGAAGGAAGAAAGGAACTTTGAATACGTGGGTTTGTGCGTGCGAGGATTTAAGGTTATGCGTGACATTGCGTACTTGGGATCGTGTGGAATCCGAAGCTCCAAGCTAAGAAACCCTAGCTATTTGGTGTGAAAGCTTGGATCAAAGATTCGATCAATCCAAAGGTAACGATTGTGGTTTAATTGTGATTTTGTATGTTTTAGTTGTGTGTGATAGTAATTTAGTTATGTGAGTATGAAGAAAAGAAGAGATATTTGAAAAAGAATGGAATTGAAACAAGAAAAATCAAGGGATAAGTGAAATCAAGGGATAAGTGAAATCTGTCGATTTTGATCGATCGAAATTAGATTTGATCGATCGAAATAGACTTAAGATGATGAAATACGATTCTTGAAGAAATTCGATCGATCGAAAGGAAATTCAATCGATCGAAATGAAATTAGATCGATCGAATTTGACAAAGCTTACTGACACTACTTTGGTATTTTAGCCATAACGTTTTACCTTGAACTCAGAATCATATGATTCTTAAGGCGTTGGAAAGACGACAATGAGACCTACAACTTTCATGAAATAAAAATTGATGAATCAAATGTTTTGAAGGTCAAAATTTTATAGGAAGTTACATCAAATTTCAGATTAGCATGAACTTGTTCGTCTCCATCCCATTTTGAGAAAACGCTTAAATATGTCTAAGTTGTTAGTGTTTACAGTTTATCCTTGATGCATCATGGTGTGTTTGTGATGTAAATTGAGGGTGGAAAGTCGTCGATAAAGACTTTGATATCGCTTTGAACAGCTCTGAGCGTGAGGTAGGGAAAACTCCTTAACATGTGTATTTGACTATAACAAGCATGTGTGTAATGATATGATAAGAATATGTATATTTTCTTATTTGTTTTCGCATTAGCATGGATTTTGTGATGTGATAAATTAAGAGTACTTTGTGAAACTGGTTGTTTAATTAGTATGAATTTCTTTCATGGTTTCAAATATGAAATATGTTCATACGTGGTGCACTCAGATTTGTATATATGTGCGTGAAATCAACTATATGTGTGTCTGATATCAGAAAAATGTGAGTAAAGGTGTATATGAGTTTTAAAACTTCAAACCTATTATAAATTACCATAATACACGGTGATCAACTATAAGTTATTTTTACACTTTGATTTAAGGTTATGTGCGATACCCAATCGACGCGGCGGTATAATCGTGACGGGCGCGACGAGATATCCGTGACCGGTACGGCGGCCAATCCGTACAATTGTGCTCCATGATGGTAACGGCTAGCTTCCGTTCACTTCCTTACTGATTACGGTAAATTCCTCGGCGCAAGTTTCCCCCATTCAAAGGGACTTGGGCAACATCTAAATGGTTCATGTGAACGACGATGGTGGGTATTCCCATCGGGGGCCCGATGCTATACATGCTCGGGGATTATTTAGGTGATCAATTTACGTTTTGTTTTTATTTTGAGAATAAGTTTTGAAAATCATGTGTTAAGCTTTGAAATATGCATTGGATATCAATTCCGTTTCAAGTCAAATATCTTTAAATTGTGAACCTTTATTTGAAAAATATGTTCGATTATGTCATGAGATATATGTGTGATGTGATGATATGCATGTTATCGATGTTTCCTTACTGAGCTTAGATGTAGCTCAGCCCTCGACTATATGTCACAGGTACAGGTGTAGATCGGGATCCAATAGAGGAGAAAGGCTTGGGATCTCCCGTTTGGAGAATTTTACCTTAGGTGAGGTTTGGACTGGGCACTTTTTAGGTTTGTATGGTAGATTTTGGAGACTTTTAGATTTTGGACTTGGTATGTCTTGCGATTAAATACAGTGGCAAGATTAGTTTTGTAAGTATGTTTGGAAGTCACTGTTTAGGTGATGGTTGGCCATCTCTAGTGGTTTTCCCTTGGGCCCTTTTTGTTTAACGGTTATGTATAGAAGAAATCTTTTGTTGCTATATATGTTTGCTTTGACTCTACTTTTGTAGGCTTACCAAGTAATTTTGTATTGGGGTCGTGATATGTGCGACCCGACGGTCCGATTTTCCCTGAGTTTTGGAGTGTAAGAAGAAAAAAAAAATTTCGCTCGGGTTTTTGACTTGGGAAAAATCGGGCTGTCACACACACCATTAGCCATTTAGTTTGAAGATGGATACCCAAATTTATCATAGAGTAGGCCTTTTTCCACTCCATATCACCCAATTTCACGCAACTGCTTTTGCAAATCCCAAAGTCAAGAAAGATGCCCACTAAGGGAGCACTACCTAGTGATCAACAACCATACAACTTTCAATATTTTACCTTGGGAAGAATGAGAGGGTGCCCCAAGATCACATCAATTAGATAACTTAAACCATCTGATCTATGCATTGAAAAATGAGTGGTTGTTCATATAGTAGATTAAATGGATGGTTAGAGTCTTCTAGTATGTATATACTTTTTGGTTAAAACATGTATCAAACATGGGCAGCTAGTTAAATTACTTAAGGTTGATCAAAATATGTGCCACTTAGCATGAAAGTGGATGGTCATGACACAATCTATTTAAAAGCAGTCATCATTGGAGTCCACCTCTTTACCTTTTTGCTTATCAAGTGGCTTATACTAATTTTCAGATTATCTCCATGAGTGCTTCTGCAAACAAGCTGTCGAAGATCAAAGATCGTGCAGACGAATACACGGCTCTGACTATGAAGGAACTAGACCCGGATAATCAGGGTTACATAGAGGTATCTCTCTAGCCAAATTTCTAACCCAACTAGCCTAACCTAGTTTCCAAGTCGGTCAAGCCAAAATCTGCTTGACCCTGTTCAAAATAGGATCAAGCTGATCAGAGCACTGGTCAACCCGGCCTATTGCTAGCTCTAACTCTGACAGAGAGCTCTGGATTTCTATCAAACGTTGTTGTTTGCCTACGAACCTATATTAAGCAGCTTTTTTTTTTGTGTGATTAAAAACTTATATTTAGCCTACGAACCTACATCTTGATAAAATTTAATTTTTCCTGATGTACTAATCTAGTACTTATTTCCATTTCATCACTTTTTTCCACAACATAATGGAATGCTTCACATAGCCTCTCTTTCGATTGATAACTGGGATATTTAGTTGAAGTAGTTAGCCTAGTTACTCATTTTGTTCATTTATATATATATATATATATATATAGTTGAAGTAGTTAGTCTAGTTAGTCATTTTGTTCATTTATATATATACAAAATCATTTATATATATATATATATATATATATATATATACTAATTCTTAATATAATGCGTGTAACGATCAAGTCTTTTTGTTTATTTATATTTGGGGGGTCTTTAAATTTTTGAATAATTAATAATCTTTAGTTGGTTCTAAATATAAAATTATTCAGGAAGGCTGCCAAATATATCCTGATATGGCGGCATACCACAACATTGCTGTTACGCTTGATCAAGCTGGTCTTGTAAGGGAATTGATGAACGTTATTGAATGCATGAGACAGAAACCTTCCAAAAGAATTAAAAACATGCATCGAAGAAGCTAGGATCCACACGTAGAAACGTAGAACCTAATATAGTCATATTCAATGCTGTAAGAAAATTTTGTTTTATCTATGGCCTTCTTATATATCCATTTCTTTTCTCCTTCTTTTTTTGAAAATCCATTTAGAGGTCAAAGTAATCGTTTAATTTATTCTGAACTGCTCTCCAGGTGTTGAATGCTTGTGTCCCAACCCAATAGTGGAAAGGTGTGTCTTGGGTGCTTTCACAGATTAGGCGTAATGGTCTGAAACCTACTCAGGCAACTTATGGACTAGCTATGGAGGTAATTATTTTATTATTAATTTTCCATAGCATGCTATGCTACATATCTAGCATTAGATTATTCT
This sequence comes from Chloranthus sessilifolius, assembly GCA_021018995.1. Taxonomy (NCBI): domain Eukaryota; kingdom Viridiplantae; phylum Streptophyta; class Magnoliopsida; order Chloranthales; family Chloranthaceae; genus Chloranthus; species Chloranthus sessilifolius. The sequence continues at coordinate 144,606,137 of CM037584.1, read as the reverse complement.
GGTTTCATGGGAGATATATATCAAGCTGAAGTTCAAAGGTTTTCAAAAGCGGCATGGTTGGAAATTGGAATAGTCAACTCAACTCCTTTTGCAAGCTATTTTTAAGCTTGCTAGTTGATAGCAGTTATATTGTCAAAATTTGAACGTTGTAGTGATTTGGCGTGCTTGAAAGTTGGAATAGTCAACTCCTTTTGCTGGCTGTTTTTAAGCTTGCTAGTTAGGAGCAGCTATCTAGTTTGGCGTGCTTGAACGTTGTATTGTCAAAATTTGAACATTGTAGTGATTTGGCATGCTTGGAAGTTGGAATAGTCAACTCCTTTTGCTAGCTGTTTTTAAGCGAGAGATCTCAGAATTAGATCCCAATGTGTATAATCATATGTACTCCCAATTTTTCATTATATTTTTAGGAGTGGCCATACTTTTTGAGAAATCAGCTACAATCATATATCATTACTAGTAACATCACTGCAGTCAGTCAAGTATGTCTTTTTTTAAAAACATTTTTTGGGGGAGTTGGTGAAACAAAAAAGACAGCCATCAATCCCTCCATTTTTTTTATTCTCTTAGTGACTGAACTACTATATGGTTGACATAAGGAATGTACATTGATATTGTTCAGTTTCATTCTTCCAAATCTATATGGATGTCTTGGTGATTTAACTTTAAATGTTTGATTGAACTCCTTTTAACGTGGTATAGATGCTCCTTCTTATCCTAGTTTCTAATTACGTCTACATGCTTGGTAACGGCTTACTGATGTAAAACTGGCTAGATCATAGCTTTCAAATCCAAGGGATGACTAATGAGGATGGCCATGGTTGGGCGAAGTGTGTTACTGAAACTTGTGGAGGCATAACAAGTCTGTAGCCAACATTTTTTTTTGGGTAAGTTATTAAGAAGTCGACTTATATTTGTTAATATGTACTTTCTATAACAATAACAGCCATCAGCTCAGTTAGTTCAAGAGGTCTAAAAGTGGAGCTTTAGTTAGGAAAGGTCGCGAGTTCAATTCTCACCTCCTGCACAATGCCTTTTATATTTTACTGCAAAATTCACCTACTCACACCGAATTTTTTATAAATTGAGGCATATTTATAGATGGGATGATCCAGTGTCAAGACTCCAAAATAATGAATGCTACTTATATAGTCATATTCCATTTTAACACAGATCTTTAATAAATTCAGGGAACTTTAGACATACTATGGGACAAGGGGTAATTTTGTGAGAACGAGTCAAATTATTATTTCTTGAACTTTAATAATTTAATAGTGTCCCTTTTTTCCTTTCATATCTGATATGTTGGATGCATTCACAACTCCAAATGCACAAAGCTGATTGACATTTTGCATACAGTGGGGAATTTACTTCCTTCTTTAACAAATTTCGGTGTTTTAACTATGAGTTGAAGGTTTGTTTTATAATTATAATTCTTTTCATAATAGCTTCAAATTTTAATGGAAATTAGTTTCTGTTATCTGGGATATCACTGATTTTTTTAGTTAGATTTCTTCTTCTTCTATTTTTTTATGAGCATCCCAATTTAAATTCATCGTTTTTCTTATTTTTCATGGGCTTCTTATTTTGAATTCAATTTTTTTTTTTTTTTTGCATTTAAAAGTTTTGAAAATATGGGATTACTGATTCTATATTGTTTATGTAGAAATTTGAACCTGGTTACACAACACCAAAAAAGACTAAATTGTTTGAAACATCAATTACAATCAGGTACTTTTAATTCCATTTTTCTTAGTCATTTACTACAAAGCTGATCGCTTAGTTGCGATGCCGCTACTTGGTTTAACTTATCAATACCATAAGCGTTAATTCCTTCTGCACCCTCCATTTTAAAATCAAAATATGGTTGAATCTCAGTGATGATCAGCTCATACTACTCCAAAGGTTGAAGTTGTTGCTCTATCCTGTGTAAATTTAATCATTATGGCATTTAAACTAGGATCTATAGTCTCCTTTTTGAGGTTCTTGAATTTGATTCTTTCTATTCACAAATGAGATCTGGATTATTGTCCAGAAAAAGTAATTAGAGGATCTCACTTGGGTGCTTGATTTTCATCTGGGTCAGACCTTTTCTTGTTCATTGCATTAATTATGGCTTGTTGCTTCTTGTATTTCATTTCGGATTTTTGTGATGTTTCATCCATGGCCAATAACAAAAAAAGACTCGATCACCAAGATTTGATAAGTAGGCAGTATTCTATTGATTAAACTAGGCAATCTTTTGCATCTAGTGAGTTTGCATAGTTTTTTTTTAAATGGAAAATATGTGTAATTTGTTCTGAAATAATATTTTCAGTGCTATAAAATTGATTGCTCTTATTTGTGTAGCTAGTCGGGATTCTGAAATAATATTCTCAGTTTAAAGATGTTCTCCTTTTGATTTCAGGCAAAGCTTTCCGATTTCAATCTCACCTCAAACGGATCACTAGGGGGGACACTTGGCAGGAGAGGCGAAACAAATTTAATTTTTTTTCCTTTTAATTTGGAAATGGGTCATGTGGCCTTAAGGTTAACTCTCTTTCTTTTCTTCTTCTTTTTGTTTGAATAAAAGGATTGGGAATGTAGAGTTTAAAATGTTTGACTGATTTGAAAGGTTGGAGCATAGGCTGAGATGCAACCGTTTGTTTGAATAAAAGAATTGTGCATCAATTTTTTTTATTAATGATATTGAATGATTAGCATTTGAGTTGAATGGATGTGTTGAAAAATGAGAGCAATAGTTTTTTTTTATATAATTTTTTTTAAAGCATTAAAAAAATTATATTAAAAAAAAGTATTAAAAAAAATTGCATTAAAAAAAAATTGTATTTAAAAAAAAAATTTGCATAAAAAATTGTCGACTTAAATATATATATATATATATATATATATATATATATATATATATATATATATATATATATATATATATATATATATATATATATATATATATATATATATATATAAATATTTGCATAAAAAATCACTGCAAAAAATAGTGGTATTTTTTCTATGATTGTTGAGAGCAGTCGTCGTTGAAGTTCATAAATCACTACCATTTACAGTAGTAAAAAAAAATACTGCTTTATTTACAGTTTTTTAAGGCAGCGATTTTTTGAAAAAATCATTATTTAAGGCAATGATTTTTTTGACTTTTTCACGTAGTGAGAGCTCAACAAGTTGGATCGGACCAAAACCCTTCTATGTTAAGGGTCCCATTTTGATTATGCCATTCAATTTAAACTAGTTCAATACTACAACTAAAAGCTAGGGGTATGATTCATAGGACTGTCAACGGGTCAGGTCAAAATTTTGGCTGCCAAATAAGAAATTCTCAAATGTCCCTTACCCGACCCAAACTAGTTCAAAATCCTCTCAACCCCCCTAATCTCTATATATCGACCCGATCTGACCCTGTTCGTATGTCAGGTGTGTTGGAAAAATTGTGAAATGTTGACCCGAAATAATATAGGGAACCGATCCGAGGCATGAGAAATATCGTTGTCTTTAAACCAATATTTGCCCCCACCACTTTGACAAAGTGGTCTCCAACAGGTTACCGACAAACTGGTTCAATGATACAATGAACCGGTTGTGTATTCTTGTGAAGGATTTGACGAATCCGATCATGTTATCTTAACACCAAATATTGCAAGAACACTCTGATAAAGACCTCTAAAGACATAACAAGAGAGAAGAAAGAAGATTATATTGTGATATTTAAAACAACGATTTTAGATTCCTTAAATAGAAATCAAGTGGTGTGTTAATGCACCCTTTTCCTATGAAAAGGTGCTACACGCATCCCTTCGAAAATGATACACCACTTTGGAATAGCATTTCTTTTGAAAAGACAATACTTTGAAAAGACGCTTCTTTTGAAAAAGGCACACCAATTTGAAAAGACACTTCTTTTGAAAAGACACACCACTTTGAAAAGACATAAATTATAAAACTTTTAAATATCTAACAATCCCCCACTATTTAAAAGTTTTAAATATCCAACAATCCTCCACTATTTAAAAGTTTTGAAATCAAAGCAAAGCCAGAAATATATGCATAAATGAAAATGTCCTACAGACTTGAATTTTCACTTTAGTGGAAATAACTCAAAGTTTGCCAAGGTCTTTAGTTAAACTAAGTCTTGAACTAACGATCTTAGACGACAAATCGGAACTATTCCATATACATATTTCATATATTTAGTATTCAATAAATTGGTTAGCACATTTAGGCCATATGCTAGTACCCTGATTTTCATAAGTATTAATGAGATAAAGTTATGTCTCATTGAAGGTGACTCCACCCTCACACACACTTATATAGGTAGACCTAAAAGAGATGCCCCTGTAATTTCAACATCTCAACACAGTGTGTTATAGTGTCTATTAAGAGCAATACTCAACCTCTCCTTAGCCATTACAGGAAAAACATTACCCTTCCTGTGATATTTATGAGAATTTAATTCTCATTAATGTAGTGCTCCTTTATCCGTCACAAATTTACGACTTATTCTTGCTTTGAACCTAAACATTAACCAAACAAATATTAGGTAGGGTTCCCATCATAAGTGACTGTTTTGGTAAATGACTTTAAACCCATCCCGATTCTTTTTTTAGACTAATACTTTCCATAATTACTCATAATTACAATTATCAACACATATAGTGTTCAAATATTTTTGCCTAAAACTACATATAATCTGTTTTCTTATTTATTGACAAGGAAATAAGTTTCATAGAGAACTTAGAAGTTTTGACTCAATCTTTATTGGTACGTTTACCAAAGGACCCTTAAGTCACTTCATTTCTCTGCCTATTTTGATATATGCAACAAACTCAATGAGATTTATAGTTTCTCCTTAACATCTCTTGTGAGATCATGACTCCCTTTCTTAAAAAAAAATCATCTTTAAAGGATTTAGATCTCTAAATATAAATCTATTATCTTTTCAAAGATAATTCAACCATAATCATTTGATCATCTTCAAATGATTCTACCAATCTTCTAGCGACATTTCAATTTTGCTAAAAAGATTATGGCCATATGATCATTGCTAAAGACTCCACCCATTTGATCATGCCCATTTGATCAAATCCAATCAATGGCCATGCCATGGTCTTAAATTGAGGCCACTTGATCATGATTACCCATTGACTACTTAATTGCATCCTATCAGTCATGATAAGTCTAAGATTAATAGCCTAATAATTTGACTTACTCAAACACAACCATTCAGTCACACCAAAGCAATGACAGGATCGCTAATCATAGTTGCACGTTCATGAATGTGTGTGATCTAATGGGTATCAAAGCCCTTCTAAAAAATAACATTTAGTTAGTGTCATTCCCGTATGTGAATCCTAACTGAGCCGATAGACTTAACCCCACAAACACCTTATTTAATTGGTTGGGGAAGCATATTATATATACTACTATCTTAATGATTTGGTTTACCCAAAGAACTGCACCAAGAAGACCAATAGCGAAACATTCTAATAGTGAATGCCCAATGAGAGGCCATTAACCTACCATAATTTTTTTCATTTTGGTGGGAGAGTACCATATATGGTGCTTTTGCCACAGTTGGATCAGCGCCACTGATCTCCCATTCAATGGAGATGAACTCCACAAAAAAAAAAACAAAACTATAAATTTAATTATTAATAAAAACACCATGTTTGGTGCCACTTCTTATACCCCAAAGATCCACTACATATTAAACCTAGTATAGATAGGATACCAAAAAGGCAAGTGAGGATTCACCAAAATTGGCAAAACAATGTCACATAGCTCTTTAAAATCCATGTGGAGTAAATACAAATGAGACCTTGAAAAACAAAGATCTAATGTGACGGCTCAACTCAAACTGGTTGAAACCAACTCAAAGTGCAAGTCTATAAAAGCATATATACTTTGATAAAGAAAACTAGTTGAAACCTTCTCAAAGTGCAAGTCTATAAAAGCATATACACACCATGTAGATATGGTATATGTGTCTTATAGCATATATACTCTTAGATCAAAAATAATTTATCCAAAACCAAAGTTCATTATCCTTTTCCAGATGACATCGGCCACCAGAATGAGATAACGACATCTCTGATAAAGAAAACTATTTAAAATTAATGAATTGAAAAATAAAGAGCCAAAAATATGGTATCTTATTCATTATGCCTTTAGAACCACTAAATGACACTCATCTTCATCAGCCATTGCAACCGTTGTTAAAAATTGATTATTACCATCGGCAATCTCAAATTGCGAAATCAAGAAGCCAAAATGCAAAAGAGTCTATTGCCTATCGCTTCTCGCCTAGAATTTCTCCATTTTCGTCATCGGAACATAGTAAGACGTAAAATATTGGTTTAAAATTGTTGGCAAAATTGTGAAATGTTGACCCGAAATAATACAAGGAACCGGTTCAAGGCACGAGAAATATCGTTGTCTTTAAACCAATATTTGCCCCCACCACTTCGACAAAGTGGTAACCAACAGATTACCGGCAAACTGGTTCCAAAAAACAACGAACCGGTTGTGTATTCTTGTGAAGGATTTGGCGAATCCGAACACCAAATGTTGCAAGAACGCTCTGATAAAGACCTTTAAAGATATAACAAGAGAGAAGAAAGAATATTATATTGTGGTATTTAAAACAATGATTTTAGATTCCTTAAATAAAAATTAAGTGGTGTGTTAATGCACCATTTTTCTATGAAAAGGTGCTATACGCATCCCTTCGAAAATGACACACCACTTTAGAAAAACATTTCTTTTAAAAAAATACAATACTTTGAAAAGACACTTCTTTTGAAAAAGGCACATCACTTTGAAAAGACGCACTACTGTGAAAAGACATAAATTATAAAACTTTTAAATATCTAACAAGGTAGATGCTTCATGCTGACCCGATCCAAAGGGTCTAGTTAAAAAACCAGGTCAGCTGGGTTGGCTGTTGAATAAGAGCACCATGGTGAGAGGTGTGCTCATCTACTTGCTTCTTCCACCCATTTTCAAGACAAAAAGCGGGCACCATGATGCTCCATGCACCTTGCCTACATGTCACTAGTTTGGGTGGATATATGGATATGTGTGGTCCCTTACTAGGGGCTGCCCATGCCTTGTGCCCACCTAGGCTTTCTACTTTCGTTTTTGGTTTTTGAGGGAAAAAGCAATCCCTTTCCCTTCCAAAGTAAAAGCTTGGAGGATAGCTCCTTCACTTCATTATGAGCTTAGACAACCCTGGGAGGCCATTATTGCACTCATCCCCGAGAGACTAAATCCACTACAGCCATCATAATGTTTTACATAACAAGTTGGTATTAGGTGTTAGGGCTCTCAAGGGGCAGGGTTTGGACCAGGCTTTTGTTAGGCTCGATTATTTATTACCCTAAAAGTTAGGCCCAAATCAGGTCGGGCTTAAGCTTTTATTTGACCCAAAGCCTGCCCTGAATCGTGTTGGGCCGGATTTGGGCCATCCCAGCACTTTTTCTTAATATAATCAGTTTGGCCGGGCTGTGTTTAGTTGACCTGATTATTTGTTTCCCTAGAAATTAGGCACGAGCCCTGTCCGAATATAAAATTGGGACTGGGCTCTGGCCAACTGCTTTCAACTAGAGTTTTTATTCAGGTTCAAATCCAACCCGAACTGGGCTTGGCTGGGCTCGGGCTGAGGCCTGGCCTGTTGACAGCCCCATTAGGTGCACAGCCATGGCTGTGCATGGGTCAATCTATCTTTTTTAAATAGGTCAAACTCTTAGACAATGAAAGATATTTATGGACACAGAATAAGTACAAATATGTTTTTGACCTTCTTGGCGGGTTAAATTATCCAGAAATGAAACCGTTCCCAAGAATCCCAACGCTATACAAGCTTGAGTGTTGTCGGCTCCAACGGTTTGTTGCTCGCTATCAAGAGAAGGATATATATATATATATATATATATATATATATATATATATATATATATATATATATACTGATTTTTCTTAATTATAAGATATAATAGAAAAATAACACTCATGGTGTATATCCAGTGGATATTTTTTACTTTATTAAGTGAATATTCACTAGATTTCATTTGCTTGTGGACATGTTCACATATAGGGGTGCAAATGGGGCCACTTGCCCACCACAAGCCAGGCTTAGGGCCGGAGCAAACCTAATCCAGGCACAATTAATAAATGACCACTTTGTCCACTTTTCCGGAAATTAAGTGATGAAGAAAATAGTGCCTTTATTTGCAGCCACACAAATACTTTCTTCGCAATTAAGGTTTGCACATGCAAAAATCATTCACTACTTTTAATAAAATGATGGAGATCATTTTTCGTCCCAATCTTCCACACCATAGATCTTGATATCATGGGCCTACCATCAAACAGTCAAATGTTGGTTTTATGCGATACAAATCTTATAAGTGGCCTGATCACATCCCCTATTGGAGATGTTCTTCATGTTGAATCAAAATCGTATCGTCTGATGTTACATCCGTGATCTTGAGATCCACTAATCGTGTGGAAGATTGAGAGGAAAATGAGATTTCTATTGTCTGATTCGATAATCAACTCATCAACTCTTTTCACACATTCAATCCTTGGTTGTGAAAAAAGAATTTATATTAAGGATGGCCTGAGCCAATCAATTGATGATGTTCAAGCCTAATTTTACAAAAAAACTGTTTGTTCTTGTGTGTAATTTCAATGTATAGTTAGATGAATAATGTAACCTGTTGTCATCAGCAGTCCGAGAGCAATCAGGCCCGAGTTGAGATTCAAATTCCTGGATTGACTGCATCATGAAGCTTATTAAGAATCATTTATCACAGAGTTTATTTTCTACTTTTTAGACATATCTTAAAAATGATCAGAGTAGGGTTGACAACGGGACGGGCTTGGGACGTGTTAAGATAGACCAAAGCCTTGCGTGACAGATTTAAACTTCGCCCAAGCCCAACACAAGCCTATGACCGGCTTATGTCCCTAAGCCCATGCCTGGCTCATTTGTTTATAAATTACAAATGGGCACCCATCATGGGTGGACATGGCAGTCCACACTCCTCTGTGATTGTGTGATATGCGTGGACTCCTATGTGATTGTGTGATGTGCACGGACTTCCATGATTGTGTGATATGCGCGGACTTCCAATTCATGGAAGTTAGTGTGTGACAGCCTGAATTTTCCCCACATAATTTTATGCGATTTTTTTTTTTCTTTAAACTTTAAATCAAATGAGAAAATTCAGACCGCCAGATTGCTAAACACAATTTGATTACAGAACACTTGGTACATACACACTTAAGCAGAATTCAAAGCAGATAATCACCTAACAAGCAATTATCATTATGGCAAAAGTTGAAATCTCCATTTCTATACAAAACATCTAAAACAAAATAACCGAACTAAAATCATTAGTGATGACCGACCATCACCTAAACAGTAGCGTACAAAATGTATATACAATACAAATTCTAATTCTATGAAGTTTCATGAATATACCAAGTCTAAAGTCCAAAGGTTACTAGACCAAGTCTCAACACTACAAAAAACATGACTATTAGCGGCAGCCAAAAACTGACGCTATTAACAAAAAATTGTCGCTAATAGTCTTTAATAGTTTTTTTGTTAATAGAGGCAGTTTTTTGGAGCAAAAAACTACCGCTAACAATATGCTTTTTTGTAGTGTAAGATCAAAGATTTACAGGATCCTCTTCAAGCCTGATCCAGATCTGTACGTGTGACGTATAGTCGGGGTGAGCTAACAATCTAAGCTAAGCAGAGGAAAGCTCAATACAAAAATCATATCTTATCAAATCAAAACATATATTCAATGACTGAATTTAAAAGCAATTTTCATATCAAATGCAGAATTTAAAATAATGTTGAGTTTGAAATCATAACTAAAATATGCTAAATCACAAAAACAGACATCACGTCAGAAAATAAAATTGTGTCATATCAGAGTACAAAGATGTATCATATCAGAATGCAGAACAGAACGAGAACAAAACAGAAACGGAGCACAAAAACAAAGTGGAAACATATTCAAGTTAGAAAACGAAATAGAATGGAACACTGTACGGAAATAGAATCATCTTAGAAACAGAACGCATCAGGTAACGGAAACGGAAACAGAAACAAAAACATATAAAAAACATAAACGTATCAGAATCCAAGCATCGGATCAAAGCATCGAATTGAAGCATCATGTCAAAACAACAAAGCAGAACAGAGTATAAAACGGAACAAAGCCATTAACCAAAGTAGAAGCGAAATCATGTCAGAATGTATGAACATAATCATATCAGAAAGCAGAAACAAATCATATCAGAACATTTCATATAGCGGAAATAGAGCCATAAGTAATTTACAAATAATATCGAATTTACAACCCAAGGGGTCCAAAGTGTACAAATAAGCCACCGTAGTGGTCCAAGGGATACAAATAACCCGCTGTGACGGTCCAAGGGGTAGCGATCTAAGGGTTACAAATAACCCGCCTTAGCGGTCCAAGGATACAAATAACCCACCGTAGCGGTTTCAGGGTATGTATCCATGTGCGTACGGATTACCCGTTGTACCGGTCCAGGGGATGCATGTATGTGTGTATGGATACCCGCCGTACCGGTCCAAGGGATGCAAGTATGTGTGCACGGATACCAGTCGTACCGGTCCAAGGGATGCAAGTATGTGTGAACGAATACCCGTCGTATCGGTCCAAGGGATGCACAGATAACCCACCATAGTGGTCCAAGTGTATATGTATAACCCACCGAAGCGGTCCAAGGGTGTCAAGGTTCACATTCATTTATAATATTCGGAGTTCAAATTTACAAATTCTAAACCATGTCATATCAGAAGAGTCATAAGCCAAAACAGAATGGACTAGATAAAAAAAAAATGAAACAGATCAACCAGAATGAAACAGATCAAACAGAACGAATCAGATCAAAGCATAACTAAGCAAAACGAGTCGGATAAAAACAGAACTAAACATAATGAGTCGGATCAATACAAAACTAAACAGAAAGATTCGGATCAAAACAGAACAAAACAAAACGAGTTGGATCAAAGCATAACTAAACAGAACGAGTCGGATCAAATAGAATTAAACAGAACGAGTCGGATCAAAATAAAACTAAATAGAACGAATCATGTCATAAGCAGGAAGAGAATAATCAGATCATAAACAGAAGTAGAACGAATCATATCACATCAGAACAAAAGTAAAGCAAATCAGAAATAAAACAATTCAGTTAGAATATCAGCATATGAGAATATTAGAGCAAAGCATCCCATAGCGGGAGCGGGAACATATCATATAACGGAAATAAAGCAGATAATAGAACAAAGCTTCAGGTCAAACATCAAATTGAAAACATCAGATCAAAGCATATGATTCAAAGTTAAAAATATAATCGTGCATTACAATTTCTCTACCTTAGCCTCGAAGTTGCGCGAAGCAAAGTAAAGTCCTATCGATAGCTTCTCACCCTCAATCTACATCACAATTATGATGATGTATTAAGGATTGATATTAACTACTAATAACTTTAACGTATTTAAGTGTTTTATCAAAATCTAGGCGAAAATAGGCAAGTACGTGCTAACTCGGAATTTGACCCGAGTTCCCGCTCAATTTTAACCTTTAGAACATTTGATTAATCAAATTATTAATTCACAAAAGTTATAGGCTCGTTATCCTCTCGCCTACACCGTAAGAATCGCATCAATCAGAGTTCGGAGTAAAATGTTATGGCTAAAATATCGAAGTTGTGTCAACACTTCAGTCAAAATCGAATGATCGATTTTTCCAAGACAAAAATTTCAAACGATCAATTTCTCCAAAAAATTTTACACTGTCAAATCCGATCGATCGATTTTTCAAACTAATTGATCGGTTTTAATAGATCCAGAACCCTTCGGGCATCTTCTTCCTTGCTCCGAATCATTCAAAACTCATTTACACACATCCCAAACGCCCATAAATCAATACTAAACTAATTCCAACCAAATTAAATTGAATCTCACCTTCTAATCACGTGGGCAAATGCTCCACGGCGACCGAAATCGATGGATTTGACGCGAAACCCTCTTTCCTTCCTTGTGATTGCGATTCCGATCTCGATCATAATGAAACAGAAAGGAATCGACGATCGAATCCTCTGGATGCACACGATATCCGTGACAACTAACCACTCATGCACGAAGGACTTTGCGATCTTGATGAACACTTGGATTTCGAAATCAAAGCAAAAGAGGGTTTGGGAGTTTTCTCACGTTCTTTCTCACACTTGTGGATCGTTTGGATCATAACCGCGCCAAAACACTCGATGCGCTCGTGAAATAAAGAATCAAAGAAAAAACTTATCGAGGAAGATCGACGACTTCGGATCTTGGAAGCAAAGGGAACGGGGTCTTTCTCTCAAATTCACCCTCTTTCTCTCTCAATTTTCCAAACGAGTGAAACTTCTTTGAGAAGTTTCATATATATATAGTGGGGTTTGGTTCAGTGTTAAGCATGCACACCGCGAGTCGGTGCACGGGTTTTCTATCGAAGGCCAAAAATGGTCAAATCTCCACTTATCACTAAATCTTTTTATCGACGACGCTCTCACGAATTTTCGTGTAACAATTTCAATTCGGTACCTACACTATTCACACCACATGTATTTCTCTAATTTATTTATTTCAAAACATATCCACTTAACTTAAAGGGTCTAACTTAAGTGGTAAGTCGGTACACTAAGACCGATGTACGGGCTCATAGCAAAAAGGTCCAAAATACTATTTCATACATGACCCTTTGGCACAAACAAGTATTTCTTAAAATAAATATTTCAAAAATTCAAGGCATGTATTATACGTCAAGTTAACCACACACATCTAATTGGGCATATTTAGGTTTTCTCCTAAGGGGGTCGATTCGGTGTTAAGCTATAACACCGCGAAAGCTTGTTAGCCTTATCCACTTAAAAGTGCCTCGGTTCCGGTGTGAAGCTCACACACCCCAGTTAAGTCTTAGCTCATCTACCAAAGGTTCAAAGTTGGCTCAAATAGTTGGCCCAATCAGTCGGCGTATTCGGGCAGATGCCCAAGTTCAAAAATTTGGGCCCGAGTCTGTGTACAACATGCACAAGCACACATACGCTCCACATAGGGTATGAGTTGGGATTTAAGGTGCTTGGCACGTACCCCCAACTATAACAAGTGTGGTTTGAGACTACATTTTCTAGGTCAAATGTTTGACTTGGGTTAAATCAATCAAAAGATCGCATTCTCGTCAAAGGTCAATGATTCAACATTTACGAAAATTTCGGGTTGTTACACAATGCATATCACACAATCACGCAGACGATGGACTACTTACGGCCCATGATGGGTGTATACCCATTGTAGATAATGCTAACATCACTCACTTCATTGTAGGGTTATTATTGTCCTTAGACAATAATATCCTTATTGAAAGGTATTTTTGTAAAATTATTAGGGGCAATTTAGTAAAATTAAACAAGATAGTAAATGAGGATACCCCATTTATGACAATTATATACACCTCATTTAACGTTTAATTCTTTAATAAATTGTCCCTAGTAATTTTACCAAAATACCCTTTAATAAGGGTATTATTGTCTAAGGAGAACGCTAACCTCAAAATAAAGTGGGTGAGGATAACAATGCCGAAATTGAAATATTGATATATTACAAATATCTAATAAAAAGTTAATATTTCTTTTCATGAAAGTGAAGAGAATGAACAAGAAAAAATCTGTACTTGAATTTTTATTTTTTTATAATATCATTAGTGTAGCTCAATATACAAATCATATAAGTACTCAACGGGCCTAAGAGCTTAAGCCCAAGCCCTACTTGTTTTAATTTCGGGCTTAAATTGCTAGCCCAAGTCCAAGCCTTTCTTAAATTGTGTTGGGCCTAGAGGGCTAGGTTGGGCTACGCAGACCATTATTGTAGTACCTGCCCCTCGATTTCTGTGTTAGTCAACTTGTTGACTGAGACTTGATGAGACTTGACTGTGCTAGGGGACTGCCTGAGGCTAGGCCCATCCAAAATTATTGGGCAACCACTTTAGATTGATGAGATAATACCATAGGATACATCTTTTATTCACATGGGTTTGTTAGTAATAGAGTAAAACACACACCATAACTCACATCACATGAGAAACCTAGACTGTCTTTTGATTGACCTTGATCCGAGATTTGACTCGAATTGGGACTGAGCCTTAGTATTGGTAAGGATATCATCACCAAAGGCTTAAATTTTGATGATCATCATGCTAATAGTCGATGATTTGGGTCAAACATAGACCCATAAATCCTAAAAGAGGAGATGCACTAATATTCTAGATATTGTGTATGTGCCTTGCATGATGCAATGGCAATTCTTGTAAATATTATTTAAGCCCTAGGGCATTTGCATTTTATTTTCCAAATTTCTATATTTATAAAATAGGATTTTTCTAATATCTAGGCAATCCCAACCACCCATCAAATTGTGTGACGTCCCACATTTTTGAACCATTGACGCATTCACATTCCGTCAATATGTTTGACCTTCACGCCACATGTCTACTGTGTTATACACTCCAAAAGTTTACATAGTAAATTTTCAAGAACGAAAATTCTGTAAGGTGGGAAGAATGTAATAACCCGAAATATTCAAAAATGTTGAATCATTGAACTTTGACGAGAATTTGACCTTTTGACTGATTTGACCCAAGTCAAAAATTTGACCTATATAACATGGGCTCGAAACCCCACTGGTTATAATTAGAGTTACGCACTAAACACGTTAAATCCCAACTCGTACCCTATCTAGAACGTATGCGTGTTTGTGCACGTTGAACATAGGCCGAGTGCGCATGTCTAGTATGATGCACTATGCACGTGTGCAACCTAGAGATAATTTTCTTTTAAGATAGAATATTAATAAGGTATTATAATAATTAAAGCTATTTGGGTAGACTAATTGGGTCGACTAGTTGGGCAGATTGATTAGGGTCGACTAATTAGGCCGACTAGTTGGGTCGACTAATTGGACCGACTTTTGGCCTCAACTAGAACCTTTGAAGAAGTAGCAAATATCCAAATTGTGTGTTCTAGAGTCACATCAGAACCAAAGCTCTTTTAACCGGATAAGACTAACAGATTTTTGCGGTGTTATCGCTTAACATCAAAACCGAGCCCAATAACCCAACTTATCACGTTGCACCCAACCAAGTGTATGTGTTCGACAAGTCGCACGATGCCACCTTGAATTTTAGGATAAATAATTAATAAAAATGAAATTTCGTGTGAATAGTGAGGCTAGATCGTATGTTTTGTCCTTTGGAGAAGAGCCCGTACACCGACTCCCGATGTGCCGGCCTAACACTGAATTTGGCCCATAAGTTAACAGTGGATGTGAATGAGCTTCGTGAGAACATCAGTGGGGAGAGATCTGGTTATAGGTGAAGATGGACCACATTTTGGTCATTGATAAGGCTCGTACACCGACTCGCGGTGTGCTAGTTTCATACCGAACCAAGTCTTTTGGATAAAGACTAATACGCGACAATGTGTGAACGCTTCACACCGAAGCCACCCCATGTTTAAAAGCAAAGCCCCTCACGTGCATTTATTGCTTGCAAGAGAGAAGAGGAAGAGAGAAAGAAGGAGAGCTTGTGGTGGAGAAGCCGATCCTCTGCCGTTGTTGAAAATTCTCCGTCAAATCTTCTTCTTCTCTGCTTGTTGATCGTAAGTGGGTATCCATCGTAGAGGAGATCGCGAATTTTGAGCGTGTGGGAGATTATTCCTACGAAACCCTCTCTTCGTTATTTTGAAACCCCGATGTCCGTGGATCTCGCAAGATCCATTTCGTGCATTGATTGTTGAGTATGTCTGTGCGTTTGAAGGATTTGACGCCGTTACGATCGGAGAAAGGATCAGACCATCGGAGGAATTAGAGGATTTCACATGTAGCTTTTACATCAAATCTCGCACGAAGTTGCGTGCTCGTAGATTGAGGTAAGACTCGTGATTTAATAGTGTGGATTTGGTTTAGGTTTCATTTCTGTGTGATTTGGAGTGAGCGGAATGAGTTTTGATCGATTCGGATGGAGGAGAAAGAAGCCTGAATGGGTTCTGAACCTGTCAAAACCAATCGATCGATTTTGGAAATTGATCAATCAATTTTCTGATGCCTGAGATTGTAAAAATTTGCTAGAGAAATCGATCGATTGATTTTGGAAATCGATCGTTCGATTGTGGGAATTGATCGTTCGATTTTGGACTGAGGTGTCAACACAACCCTAGTATTTTGGCCTCAACTTTCTGCTCCGAACACTGATTGATACGATTTCAAAGCGTTGGAAAGAGGACAACGAGACCTATTAATTGTATAAATTAATAAATTCTTGAATCAATTATTTTTGTAATATCCTTGATATTCTGAACCAGAATTGGACTGACCTCGATATGCATGTCTGGCATGGTGACCGATGTCGCCATAGATTTTATTAATAAATAATATGGGGATAAAATTGTGCGGAAGGAATAAGGTTTAAAGCTTAGTTGGACCTTTAATTGCCAAGCCGTGCACTGACTTGTGGTGTGCCGCTCAACACCGAAACTAAAACCTAAGCTAAATGGATAGAATTTAAAGACAAATATCAAAGATATTTGTTTTGGTTTTCGTTGGGTTATAAAGAGGGGTGTGAGGTTGGTTAAGGGCTATGTATTAGCCATTTGAAATTTACACACGAGAGAGAGAGCCGAGCCCATTTTCTGAGGTCCATCGTCTTCAAGCCTTGTGAGATTTTTGACCGTGTGATCGCCTACAAGCTCCGCACACTTCGCGAAGCACTTGATGCTGATCATCATTTGAGGTTCGTTCTTGTAAATATCAAGTCGTTCAATGCCTTGTTCACGAAAGTTTGCCTCGTGATCATTAATTGAGCGTTGAGAAGGTTGAAATCGATGCGTGGATCATTGACTACTTCATCTTGAGTTCGCTGTGACCGATCGCTATGAAATCGCCGTAGAAATCCGAAGGTTTCGCTTCGAAACCCTTGTTCGACAACACTTCTAATAAACCACGGATTTGATAAGTGAAAGGTACGATCGAATTGATGTTTAAATGATTCTAAATATCCTAACATGTATGTGTATGTGTGTGTGTATGATTTGTTTAAAATCATTAAAGATCCTGGTGAAATTTGGGGAAAAATAGACCAAGGAAGATGCCCGAAGGGTTCTGAACCCGTCTAAATTCGAACCATCAAATTGGAATTCGATCGATCAAACTATCATATTCGATCGATCAAATTAGATTTCAATCTATCAAACTGTTATTCGATCGATCAAATATAAGAAATGAATGATTGAATTATATAATACACCTATAAAACAGAAGGCCCGATGAAATTCGATCGATCAAATTGGGAATTCGATCTATCAAATTTGACTGAATGTGCCGACATAGCTTCGGTAATTTGGCCATAAAGTTTCACTCTGAACTCCGATTGACACAATTCTTATGGGGTTGGAAAGAGGACAATGAGTTCTACAACATTTCTGAATTAACCAACTCATAAATAAAATTTTTTGATGGTCAAAATTAAGTGGGAAGTTGGTCAAGTTTCGAGTCAGCACGAACTTGGCCATTTCTGCCTCGGTTTTGAGAGAACACTTAAATACATCAAAATTATTAGTAATTAGAATTAAGTCCTTAATACATCATCGTATGTGTGATTAGATTGGGAATGGGGAGCCATGGATTTGGATCGTTGGATTGCTTTGAACGGCTCCGGGATTTGAGGTAGGAGAATCTCATCATCAATTACATTCTCTTTTAATTCGCATGACTATTTTACAATGATCTGAAAATTTGAGTTTTGCTTTTGAGCATGATCTTGAAATCTTACATATGAAATCTGAAACTTGCATCTAAAATAAGCTCTGAATCTGAATTAAGAAACTCTGAACATATGAATCTGTCTTGAATATGAAACTTAAACTCTGAAATCTAAATTCTAAACTCTGCATCTGAAATCTCGAACTCTGAATCCTGAAATCTACTTATGAATTATGTATTAGAAATCTGCATCTGAAATATGTATTAGAATCTGCATCTCATTTAAGGTTTATGTGACGAATCCCACTGATGCGGCGGGATATCTGTGACAGGCATGACAGGATATTCGTGTCTTTGTTCTATGATCTCCCTAGCACAAGTTAACTCAAAGGCATGCTGTAATTCTTGTAAATTGTTCATTAAATGACGATGGTCGGGGTTATCAATCGGCAAACATCTGGCTACCACGTGCTATATGCACGAGAGTTATTTAAATTAGAGCTTTAAGCCATTTAATAAGATAAGTGGCATGCATAAGTTAAGACTGAATAAGAATCTAAAATAATCTGAAAACCTGATCTGTTTGCATCTGATTACATAATCTGCTTGGAAACATTGCCTATAAAACTACATCTGATCACTTTATTTGAAATTCTGTCATCTATTCTGCTTTGAATATCTGCTTTGAAATTCGTTGATTCTGAATATATTTTGAAACCTTGTCTGTTAAAATATAATGTGATTGAGTTTATTTCTTCTACTGAGCTTAGTTGTTAGCTCACTCCGAATATACGTCATAGGTACTGAATTGGTGTCTGAGGATCCGGAGCTTGAAGGCTTAGATTACATTCCTAGGGACGAATCTAAGGTTCCTCTTGACGAGTTCTTTCCCTGATTAGGGACTCAGTCTTATATTTTGAATATTTTGAGAGACGGTACACTTGGGCTTGGTATGTCCAGCCTGTATATTTTGTGTATGTACTTGTTATGTCATTCTTTTTCTGAACCATATTGCGGCGATGGTCTGCCATCACCGGTGGTTCTTTTTGGTTCTCCTGCCCACGGTTTTACCTGGAGTTAAAACTATTATTTTGTCCTGCTTTCTCTATAGAATTGGAGCTTTCGTTTGTTATAATATGATATTTGTTTGGTTGTTCTGTCCGGCTTATCGATTTATCAATAGGTTTGCGCCGGCCTTTCCTATACCTCAAGGATTGGAAAAGTCGGGTCGTTACAGTTCGTATCAGAGCTATGGCTTTAGGTTCGAAACCACTAGGGCTATGGACTTCATTGTTTTCACAATCGATATACTGATCAATTGTTATTGTTATTTAACAATGACAGATCAACATGGCCCCAAGGTTCAGAGGCAGAGGACGAGGTAGAGATGGACCAAGGAAGGTTCAGTTACAGGATGTTCCCGAGGGTGTCGGTATATCTAGGGGTGCTGGGATCATTACTGGTCCTAATGCCATTCCTGTAAGAAGAAGAAGCAACCAGGGAAATGTTGACCAAGTGTTGGAGGCTTTGGCCAACAACATGGTTCAACAAACAGCTTCTATGGCTCAATAGACTGCTGCTATAGCTCAGCAAGCAGAGTTGCAGACTGCTGCGATAGCTCAGCAGGCCAAGTTGATTGCAGCCAGACACCAACCTTCTGGGTTTTCAAGGTTTAGGAGGATGCGACCTCCTAACTTTTTGGGTCAGACGGATCTTGTGGAAGCAGAGAGTTGGCTAGAAGAAATGGAGATCTTCGATGTGCTACAGTGCATCGAAGTTGAGATGGTTCAGTGGGCAGCCTTCAAATTAGATGGTGAGGCTGGTCCTTGGTGGAAGTCGGTGTCTAGAACCAGGGAACAGGAGATTCCCAACACTCCTTAGACATGGGCAAAGTTCGTTGAGACATTTAACGATCAGTATTTTCCTAGGATCGTGAGGAACCAGTGGGAGGTCCAATTCATCAATCTGGAGCAGGGCAACATGTCAGTACGTGAGTATGGTGCTGAGTTCATGAGACTATCGAGGTTTGCACCTCTACACATGGCCACTGAGTTGATGAAAGCTCAGACGTTTCAGCATGGACTGAGACTAGATATACAGGAGAGAGTGGCGATGTGGGAGATGAAGACTTATGGGGGAACTATGTCGAAGGCTCTCATTGCTGAGGAAGAGTTACAGAAGCAATTACTAAGGAGGGATCAGATTCGTTAGAACAGGATTGGCCTGGGGTAGTCTAGTGCTTTTGAGCAAGGGAACAAGAAGCCGAGATTCTCGAGACCGCCGATATATCCTACTCAGCCATCTTACTCGAGACCTGCTACTTATTCTGGACCGACCTCCTATCAGAGACCGTCTGGGGCATGATCTATACGACCTTTCCGTCCTTCAAGCATGGTCGCGAGTGGACCATCTATGGCACAAGGATCTTCACATGCTGTGTCGTCTACTCCTGCCCCATTGTGTACCAAGTGTGGAAAGCCACACCAGACGGATGACTGTAGGAGGGTTACTAGAGCTTGCTTAAGGTGTGGCAAGATGAGTCACATAGTCAGGGATTGTCCTGAGGAGAGCAAGGATAGGACTATTTTGGCATCTACTCAGAGATCTTCTCGACCTACCGTTCAAGGTTGAGCTTATGCCGTCACAGCCGTTGATGCCCAAACGTTGAATGGCATAATTCAAGGTATAATTAAAATTCAGATATTAATTCTTACTTTGGTTTTACTTGCCTAGTGTTCCTATGGAGTTTTATATGAGACACATGCACACCACACACCTCGTGAACACTTAATTGAATTAAGTGTGAATTTTAGGAATATTGCGTATGTATCAATGTAAGGAGATCTGCTTTCACAAAGCACGAGTCTTGATAGACCCAGGGTCTACCCACTCTTTTGTCATCCCGCAATTCGCAGTGGAACTGACCTTTAAGCCTGAACCCTTGGAATTTATTCTGTCAGTCTCGGTTCCAACTGGAAGGTCCATGACAACAGATATAGTGTGTAGATCAGTGGTCGTCATTATTGAAGAACATGAGGCAAGAACTGATCTAATCTTGTTAGATATGCAAGGATTCGATGTAATCCTTATCTGCGTACCATGTTAGCGTGGATTGTCTCCGAAAAGTGGTAACTTTCTGTCCTTCTAAAAGAAAATCCTTTCGACTTTGTGGAGTCAAATCTAGTGTGGCACCATCCATCTTAGCTATCTGAGTAGAGCGTATGATGAGGAACGAGTGCTACAGATATCTTGCTTATTTGCAAGATCAAAAGGAGGAGAAGAAGAACATTGATGACATTATGGTTGCGTGTGAGTATCCGGCTGTCTTTCCTAAGGATCTGCCAGGATTGCGACCTGACAGAGAGATCGAGTTCACGTTTGAGTTAGCCCCAGTTACAGAGCCGTTGTCCAAAGCTCTGTATCACATGGCTCCAGCAGAGTTAAAGGAACTGACGGAGCAGCTGCAAGAGCCTCTAGACAAAGGGTTTATCCGATCTAGTGTGTCTCCTTGGGGAGTACCAGTTTTATTTGTCAGGAAGAAGGATGGTTCGATGCGGCTCTGCATTGACTATCAATAGTTAAACAAGTTGACAATTAAGAATCGTTATCCACTTTCATGGATTAATGACCTCTTCGATCAGCTACAAGGTGCTAACTTTTTCTCAAAGATCGACTTGAGGTTAGGATATCATCAGCTGAAGATCAAGGCTGGGGACATTTCAAAGACCGTATTTCGCACGAGGTATGGTCACTATGAGTTCTTAGTGATGCCATTTGGTTTGACTAATGCGCCAACATCATATGAATCTGATGAACCGGGTGTTCAAACCACACCTCGACAAATCCGTGGTTGTTTTCATAGATGATATCCTCATCTATTCGAAGACAAGGGAAGAGCATGAGCAACACTTGCAAGTCGCTCTTCAGACATAGAGCTCACAAGTGCTATGTACTTGCATGTTAGATTTTCACGGGTCATGGGACCAACACTTACCTTTGATTGAGCTCACTTAGAATAATAGCTATCAAGCTAGAATCGGAATGACACCATACGCAACTTTGTATGGCCGGCGGTGCAGGTCTCCACTTAATTGGGATGAGGTTGGTGAGAAGCTATTTTGGACCCCGAGATTGTGGAGAGTACAACCGATAATGTTCGGTTGATCTGTGAGAGATTGCGGGTACCTCAAAGTCGCCAAAAGAGTTATGCCGATCTCAAAAGACAACATATTGAGTTTCAGGTGGGGGACAATGTTTTTATCAAAATCTCACCTACGAAGGGTGTGATGCATTTTGGCAAACGTGGGAAGCTTAGCATGTGTTATGTTGGACCTTTTGAAGTCTTAGGTCGGGTTGTGAGGTCACGTGTCGGATTGCTTTGCCGCCGCAACTATTCCGCATGCCCAACGCATTCTACGTGTCTATGTTGCAGAGGTATGTCACGAACCCGACTCATGTGTTAGACTACCAACCCATTGAGCTTCAGGAGGATTTATCGTTCGTTGAGGCGCCAGTGTGAATCTTGGACCGTAAAGAGCAGGTCTTTCAAACTAAGCAGATTTTGTTGGTACCACTCATCTGAGGAAGCAACTTGAGAGCGCGAAGCAGAGATTCGTGACTAGTACCCACACCTATTCGAGTGACGTCCCTTAGTTCTATAGTCATTTCATTTTCATAGTAATTATTACATCTTGTATTGGATACGTTCACTTGGGATATACATTTTGGATTCATGTAAATGTGTTTTGGCGTTTGTAAATGTCTTTGTTATCATAGACAATTGCATGGACTTCCTTCTACATTACTTATCTTAAAATTTTCCTTCAGTTAAAGGATTGGGTTCTCTTGTGTGGAAAGCTTACTTGTTGATGCATGCTACCTTATGAACCAAACACCATGTATCATATTTTTGAGGATGAAAATTCCTAAGGAGGAGAGAATGTAATATCCATGATATTCCGAACCAGAATTTGACTGACCTCGATGTGTGTGTTCGACATAGTGACCGATGTCGCCATAGATTTTATTAATAAATAATATAAGAATAAAATTGTGTAGAAGGATTGAGGTTTAAAGCTTAGTTCGACCTTTAATAGCTAAGCCATGCACCGACTTACGGTGTGCCGCTCAACACCGAAACCAAAACCTAAGCTAAATGGATATAATTTAGAGATAAATATCAAAGATATTTTTTTTGGTTTTTGTTGGGTTATAAAGAGGGGTGTGAAGTTGCTTAAGGGCTAAGTATTAGCCATTTGAAAATTACACACGAGAGACAGAGAGCAGAGCCCATTTCCGGAGGTCCATCGTCTTCAAGCCTTGTGAGATTTTTGAACGTGTGATCGCCTACAACCTCTGCACACTTCACGAAGCACTTGACGCTGATCATCATTTGAGGTTCGTTCTTGTAAATCTCAAGCCTTTTCAACCCCTTGTTCATGAAAGTTCGTCTCACGATTGTTAACTGAGCATTAAGAAGGTTGAAATTGATGTGTGGATCGTTGATGACTTCATCTTGAGTTCCCTGTTGTAGACACTCCCATTTGGCCCTCTCGGAATATACATTTTTTGTTTGATCAACCTTTGACCTCATAACCCTGATATGGGAATCATACATTGAAACGATAGTACATGGCTAAACACAGGCTGAAACAATAGCTCTGTGGCTCAGATCCCGACGTGGGGAGACTATATACTGAAACAATAGTATATAGTTGAAATGCAGACTAAAACAATAGTCTTGTATTTCAAACAAGAGACTAGGCCCGAACAACCCTGAATTA
Source organism: Chloranthus sessilifolius (assembly GCA_021018995.1). NCBI lineage: Eukaryota > Viridiplantae > Streptophyta > Magnoliopsida > Chloranthales > Chloranthaceae > Chloranthus > Chloranthus sessilifolius. The sequence goes on along the minus strand of CM037584.1, from coordinate 144,582,500 downwards.
AGGGCATGAAACCTCACGTGTAATTCGATTCCAAGCCAAATCACAAGCGCGCAATCAGCCCCCCTTTCAGACCAAACTTCCTTTCTCATACCATATCGAGACTCGATCACGCGCCTGAAATCAGACGCTCGATCGGATTACACGCCAGATCACCAGCGCGCAATTGGTCTATGCCTGACCTAGCCTCACAGTCCTTGACCCCTAAGTTTCCTTGATTGAGCACTTCTGAAGAGACGCTTATTCAGATTGTGCACATCCTACCAAGTGCGCAATTAGCCCTAACGCTATTAGGACTAGGAAACTCGCTAAGCAAGTCAGCCGATCGCTCACTGAGTCGGTGACTGACTCAAAGCGATTAAGCGCCGGTAGACCAGTGCGTAATTTGATTAAATGCTTGAAAAACCTATAAAAACTTTTTTAAAAAATAGAACGAGGAGGCTAGCAATTTTCGAGAGAGAACAAATTTTTTTTCAAGATTCCAAAGCCAGAGAACTCCGAAGACAAATCCTTAGAGCACCTTAATCATGGTTTCGAGATTCAAGCTTCTAATCTTCAAGATTTCTCTCCACAACTCCGACCCTTAGCTAATGATTTAATTTTTAGTTTCGACCATAATTTCTAGCCTATAGATTTAGGATTTCTATTAGTTTTAATCATAGATTTTAATTTTCAGTCCGAGACCGTAGCACCCTTTTTTAACCGTAAATATTTTATATATGATTTTAATTCTCCGAATTCGGAACCAGTTCTTAATCTGACGGTCTAATTCGTCGACCCTAGGCTCTAATTCCATTCTAAAATCTCAATCTACAGTCCTATCATTAATTTCTAGTTCTAATCCTTCGATTCAGAACCAGTCTTTAATCATACGGTCTGATTTTTTCTGATTTTGGACCCGAATTCAGTCTTAAAACTTAATTTTAATTCTTCAATTTAATACTTCTAGAAAGCCGAAATGTAATTTCAGTTTTTATAATTCTAATTCATAGTTTAATTTATAATTAATATTCTGAAAGCAATTCCAAAAAATCTAAAAATACTATTTTACGATCCAAAAATTCAATTTATCTTTAATCTCAGCCATCTGATTTGCCCAAGGGAGCTTACGGAGGGTGCTCGGGAACGAGGCCATTCCTCCTTAGCATAGCGGGCCCAAAACCCTTTTTTTTTTATGGATTTTAGAATTAATTAATTACTTTTGTTTTATCCTTTTAGTATAATTAATTAGTAGGTTTATCTTATTTCAGCATATTTAATTAATTAAGTGCATTAAACCTCAGTATGACTGATTAATCTCTTTAAATCAGAATTTAGTATGATTAATTACATTGCTTTAATTAGAATTTAGTATGATTAATTTCATTGCTTTAATTAGATTTTAGTATAATTAATTCACTGCTTCAATTTGAATTTCAATAAAATTAGTTTACTTATTTCAATTAGATTCTTAATAAAAATCAGTTTATTTGTTTTAATTAGATTTTAATAAAAATTAATTCGTTTGCTTTAAATTAGAGTTTCAGTAAAATTAGTCTTCTATTTCAATTAGAATTCTAGTAGGACTGTCATAATTGCTTTACTTAGAATTTCAATACAATTAGTATACTTGATTTAATTAGAATACAACTAGTATACTTACTCTGCTTAGAATTTTAGTATAATTGGGCATGGCCAAATTAATTAAAGTTTTACTAGAACCAACATGCTTGCACTCCGAGTACAATTAGGAGACATGATCATAATTAGACTTCTAATGGGATTAGGAGACTGAAATTAATTGGACTTTTAGTAGTACTAGAATACGAATATTAATTAGACTTCTAATGAAACTAGGAAATTAATATTAACTGGACTTTTAACAGGATTAGAATAAACTTATATAACTAAATTCATACCAGAATCAAGGAAGCCTAAACTAACCAAAACTATAACCACGAAGGGAAATAAAAGGAAAATTAAACTATCTAAATTAAGAAAAAGGCACTACTGCTAATATTCGTAGGCGGATGATTCAGTATAGAAGTAACCCACACCCACTCTTAAGCATGATCATTGACGTGTTGCAACATTGATAAATATTTGCAGCTAGCGATCGCAACAAACTAGGAACCTTCCTAGAAACCCCTTTATTTTTAACATTTCAACGCCGCATCGCTAGCGTCCACTAAGACAGAATTGGAAGCCACTAATTCAACAAGAACCGATAGGAATCCAGAAAAAGCGTGCACCAACAGCTGTGACCGATCGCTGTGAAATCGTCATAGAAATCTGAAGGTTTCCCTTCGAAACCCTCGTTCGGCAACTCTTCTAATAAACCACGAATTCGATCGGTGAAAGGTACGATCAAATTAATTTTTAAATGATTCTAAATGTCCTAACATGTATGTTTATATGTGTGTGTGATTTGTTTAAAATCATTAAAGATCTGGGTGAAATTTGCGGAAAAATAGACCAAGGAGGGTGCCTGAAGGATTCTGAACTCGTCGAAATTTGAACCATCAAATTAGAATTCGATCGATCAAACTGTCATATTCTATCGATCAAATTTAAGAAATCATCGATCGAATTATATAATACATCTATAGAACAGAAGGCCCGATGAAATTCGATTGATCAAATTGAGAATTCGATCAATCAAATTTGACTGAATGTGCCGACACAGCTTCGATAATTTGGCTATAACTTTTTACTCTGAACTTTGATTGATACAATTCTTGTGGGGTTGGAAAGAGGACAACGAGCTCGACAACTTTTATGAATTAACTAACTCATGAATAAAATGGTTTAAGTTCTGAGTCAGCACAAACTTGCCCATTTCTGCCTCAGTTTTGAGAGAACACTTAAATACATCAAAATTATTAGTAATTAGAATTAAGTCCTTAATACATCATCGTATGTGTGATATAGATTGGGAATGAAGAGCTATAGATTTGGACCGTTGGATTGCTTTGAACAGCTCCGAGATTTGAGGTAACAGAATCTCATCATCAATTACATTCTATTTTAATTCGCATGACTATTTTACAATAATCTAAAATTTTGAATTTTGCTTTTGAACATGATCTTGAAACCTTGCATATGAAATTTGAAACTTGCATCTGAAATAAGCTCTGAATCTAAAGTAAGAAACTCTGAACATATGAATCTGTCTTGAATATGAAACTTAAACTCTGAAATCTGAATTCTGAACTCTGCATCTGAAATCCCGAACTATGAATCCTGAAATCTGCTTCTGAATTATGTATTAGAAATCTGCATATGAAATATGTATTAGAATTTGCATCTGATTTAAGGTTCATGTGACGAATCCCACCGACGCAGCGGGATATCCGTGACTGGCACGGCAGGAAATCCATGTATCTGTTTTATGATCTGCCTGACACAAGTTACTCTCATAACGCAGAGGCTTGTTGCAATTCCTGTAAATTATTCATTGAATGACGATGGTCGGTGTTATCCATCGGCAAACATCTGACTACCACGTGCTATATACACGGGAGTTATTTAAGTTAGAGCTTTAAACCATTTAATAAGATAAGTTGCATGCTTAAGTTAAGACTGAATAAGAATCTAAAATAATCTGAAAACCTGATCTGTTTGCATCTGATTACATAATCTGCTTTGAAACATTGCCTATAAAACTACATCTGATCACTGTATTTGAAATTTCGTCATCTATTTTGCTTTGAATATCTGCTTTGAAATTCGTTGATTCAGAATATATTTTGAAACCATGCCTGTTAAAATATGATGTGATTGAGTTTATTTCTTCTATTGAGCTTAGTTGTTAGCTCACTCTGACTATACGTCACAGGCACAGGTACTGAATTGGTGTCTGAGGATCCGGAGCTTGAAGGCTTGGATTACATTCCTAGGGACGAGTTTGAGGTTCCTCCTGACGAGTTCTTTCCCTAATTGGGGACTCGGTCTTATATTTGGGATATTTTGAAAGATGGTACACTTGGGTTTGGTATGTCCAGCCTGTAAATTTTTTGTATATACTTGTTATGTCATTCTTTTTGTGAACCATGTTACGGCGATGGTCTGCCATCACCGAAAGTTCTTTTCGGTTTTCTTGCCCATTGTTTTACTTGAAGTTAGAATCGTTATTTTGTCCTGCTTTCTTTATAGAATTGGAGCTTCTGTTTGTTGTACTTTGACATTTGTTTGCCTGTTCTGTCCGGCTTATCGATTTATCGATAAGTTGGCGAGCCGACCTTTCCTATGCCTCAAAGATTGGAAAAGTCGGGTCATCACAATTTTAAACGTCAAAATTGAGGGAGAAGTTGGAACAAGTTCCACATGATCCGAGGTTAGTACGAACTTGTCCATTCCGCCACATTTTTGAGGAAACTTAAAGAAACTTTGACATGTGGGATTTATTAGTCATTGGCATGTATTTTACGAAATATTACGATGTAGATTGAGTGCAGGACGCCATCGATAGGACCTTGCTTTGTTTTGCGCGGTTTCAAGGTTGAGGTAGGGAGACTTCATTGCACAATTGCATTTGATTTCGATTCATGGAATGTGTGATTAGAATTTGAATTGGTGATCTTTTGAACATGGAATTTGGACCCCTTTCAACTTAGATTTGAAATTTACATTTTGAATTAGTGGGCAACGATTTCTCTGAATAGTTGCAGGGAAGATTCAACGCACAAGTTCATCTCAATTTTGATTCATAGACTTGCATGATATCATTGAGTTAAACTGTGATAATTTTGCAATAAATGATATTTGATTTTATAGAATCTGTTTACATTCGCATATTTGAAATGCTTTTGGCTATTAAGAATCTAGTTCGTCTGAGTATTTGAATGCATTGAACCTTTGAAATTTGCATCGAATTTTTTGAAATATTAAACTCATTGAAATTGAAAATCTGATTTGAAAAATGAATATGAACACCGACTTTCAGAACTTAGACTCTGAACTTTGAACTTCCGGTCATTGAACTCCCATTATTGATTTCTGAACGTTGAACTCCGTCATTGACTGTGAACCCTGAATCCGAATTTTGATCTTTTTGAATATAAAAAACGAGTGGCGGAGAGGAGTTGAAGCCCCGATGGGTCCCCGGGGTTTTTACCCTGTTTCTACTATGGAATGCTTTGGCCCCTCGTTGATTGTGTTACCTGATATGTTCTGCTCCCCGCTAAGGGATGATTTTATCTTATATGTTCTATTCCCCGCTAAGAGATGATTTGATATGATATTTTGGTCACACATTGGAGATAAATAGGATTTGAGGCTCCGGGGCTTTTTGTCATAACCCCAGAATTTCGGGAATCATGCCTGTCATGTACAATGGACGTGTATGTGTGGTTCATAAGGAAACTAAAACTAACATGTATACACTATGTGTGTATGTGTGAAACACACTAGTGTTCACTAATGTATATGTATATAAGTGAAAGAGGGAGGAGAGAGGAGCCCCATACGTAACCTAATTCTAGCCTAAATAGAGAGAAGGAAAAATAGAGAGAAAGAAAGGAGAGTCTAGTAAAGGAGGGCTAGGGTTTTGTTGGGACTTCAATCGGTGGAAGATCTGGAGAAAAGGTTAGATGAGAAACTTTGGAGATCTCTTCGTCTAGTAGAATTGAACTTTGGGTCGAACTTGTACGAGACCTATCGATGGAGGTACGGTTTGAAATGTTTACGTGTATTTTCTTAGAGTATAAAATAGTAGATGAATGAATTTAACACTTATAAGCGTTGGAATGGGAGAAGAAATAGTTTCTCGAACTGATCGAGTACTTAATTCTGTCGTTGCTCGATCGAGCAGTCTAAATGGCTCGCTCGAGCGAGGACAGAATATAAAACCTGAAAACAGATTTCATTCTGGGCTCGCTCGAGCAAGATCCAAAGTAAAGGGGAAGCTCGCTCGAGCGAGGCATCGCGTGACGCTTCAGATGGCTCGTTTTAACCGCTCGAGCGACCTCGTTTTAACCGCTCGAGCGAGGAACGTAGCCAGTTGAGCGATTAGAGTGACCGCGCGCGTGAGGGTCGGTACCTCGTTTTAACCACTCGCGCGAGGTCAAGTGCTCGCTCGAGCGAGGTTAAGTGACCGCTTGAGCGAGGAATAGTTCCCGCTCGCGCGAGACCCTACTCGGATTTTTAATAATTTTATGTACAATTCATGGGGGGGTGTGTACTCCAATGGTTCTAGTGACCCTTCTAAATGTGTCATTGATGCATGCAATGTAGGTTTGACGTAAGATTGTGACGTGTAAACCTCTACGAGAAAGGAGTACGTTGGATTTGCGTTGAGGTAGGGAATATTCTTGAGACATGTACATTATTTCATCAACTCATATATGTAGTGTATTTCAATTAAATAGTTAAGTATTGCATGATCATTATGAAAAAAGGGTGTGTGAGTAAGTTTCAAAAGTGATAGTCATAAAGTCCCCAGGGGACGTAAAAATTGTAAAGTGGACATCTAGATGATGCATTGAATCAGTGGCATCCTAGGGATGCAGATGAAAACTTATAGTGGAGCGGAAGTAGAGTGATAAGGCCTAATGTAATAAAATTAGCACAATCACGGTGAATAACTATATGTTGAGCACGTTCGATATTTTTATTATTTAAGGTTTGATTAGAATACCCCACCGACTGACTCGGCAGGATATCCGTGACCGGTATGACGGCCAATCCGTGCATTCAATAGCGCCTCCCAGGGATGTAGATTTGAGAATAGACCCTGCCACCTATGAGAAGGGGCTTGGGCAGTATTCCCAGCGAATACACATAACAACTGTCTAGTTAGACGATGATGGTGGGTATTCCATCGGGGCTCGTCGCTATATTGCTCGGGGACTACTTAAGTTAAAGATTTAAGTAATTAGGGCAAATTCACAACTAAACCAGTAAGGTGAGAACAAACAAAACTATGCAAAGTAACAGTTGTATCCATCATTTTATTCCAGTCATCTCAATTATTTTTTTTTTAAAAAGTGATATCCGATAATTTGTGCTTTTAAAACTGCTGACTGTTGTGACATCTCAGTGTGCTTGTTTTATTTGTTGGTGGTAAAAACAATTTAAAATCAAAGAAAGAGTAAAACAGGAGATGGAATCAGCACAACTGAGAAATCCTAGACCTGCAAGATACAGGGTCCATTTGTAGCAAGTTTTGATAAGTAAGAGTTTGTCCCACAGGGAAAGGTGATCTACACCTCCAAAGGAGCTATCTCTAGTAGTCCCTCCAGATCTGACTACAGATCTGGCAATCTTAAAAGGAGGGGAGTTTAAGGTCACTTATTCTAAGTATTCTAAGATAGCCTAATGAGTTAACTACAGAAAGAGTTGAGAAGATTGATGGATTGTGGAAAATAAATATAAAAGGGTGAGAAGTAGGTTATTGAGTCTAGATCAGAGGAGTTTTGTAACTCAGATTCAGATCTGATGTTATGGAAATCCTATCCAATGGCTATATTATCACCAAAGAGGAGGAAGAATTCAACTCATCCCTGTGCCATGATCCAATCCCTTAAGGTTATAACCTGTCCACTTAAATGGTCACAGACTATCCCATAGGGGAATCACAGTCCAGAGATGGGTAAAAACAAATTAATCATTGTAGGCACTACTTCATTCAGGCTACAAGCTCAGGGAATCCATAGGGAACCTCAACCTCTAAAGCCCTATGTGTGGGGCTAAGGCTGTATAGGACCATGATAGCCCAGACACATAGAACCAGCAAGAGATTGAGTACCACCTTAGATCTAGCTGTCCATTGCTTGAGTGGGGCTGCAATGGTCCAGTCACAAGCCTACAATCTCAATAACCAGATCAGATCTAACATCTAATGCCGGGTTTATACAAATATATGGGGAGCCTGCCTCTGCACAATCTCCTACCAGGCTTAACAGCTCAGGCTCGGGGAAGAAGGATCCATCTTAGATCGGCGGATTGCATTTACCCTAAGGCTATAGCCTGTCCACTTAAATGGTCACAGACTATCCTAGAGGTTATCCTCCTCACGGAGCCCAAGACAAAACTAGTTAATTGCTGCTACCACCATGGTCACAAGGCTACCAGCTCAGGCTCCCATGAGAATTTCAGATCTAGTGGGTCCTGTGGTGGGGCTAAGGCTATATAGGACCGTGATAGCCCTGACACACAGGTCACTTGGATCTGAGTGGATCCTTAGAATCAGTCCGCCATTGCTTTGAAACATATCCAAAGCAATGGTAGATCACAAGGCAGCAGCCTTGCACAGAACAGCTCACAAATATACAAATCCCATAAGAGTATAAATCCTATTACAAAAACTCCATTAATCTAACCTCAATAGACATACAAAGGCATAGCCAGCAAGTGCTGAGCCATGGAGAGAAGAAAAAGAAGAAAAAGAAAACTACTTACTGTTACAGGAAGAATAAGAACGGAAAAGAAAATTACAAAATCTGAGATAGGAGTTCCTCTTCTAAATTCTAACCCCAAGTCTCCCTTCAGATCCCCCTTCTAAACCTAAACCAGGCTTAGGTTTATATAGCAGTGGTGTGGCGGCGCATTAGGGTTAGGAAACCCTAATTTTAATGATGTCATGTGGCTGAATAATGATCCTTGGAAGCCTCAGGGCACATGCACGGAGATTTGAGCGTGGGAGTGCGTGCCCTAATCCTTGGAAATCCACAGAAAGTCCTCTGTAGAATGATGGAAGTTGGAGTTCAGAGCTTCGCCAGGTTGCAGTCGATTCCCAGACTTGTCGCGTGGTAGCTCTAGTCTTCACGTGGTTGAGTTTAACATTAAAGCTTTAGACGTCGCATGGTTGCAGCTTCCTGATGCTTTGAGCAGTCGAGAGGTAGACAGTTAAGCTCTCGCTGGGTTGGGCTTCGCGCAGTTGGATTGATAATTGTGAATAGCGCGGGAACTGCGCGAGCTTTCCACTTCACTTCGCAAGGCTAATTCTGGCTTTCGCGAGACTGCTTTCTTTTTGAACAGTGCAAGAATTGCGCAAGAAGTTCACTTCTTAATGGATCTTCGTGAGGATCCTCGCGAGGCATTGAGGCTTTTCTAAACTACGCGACAGGTTCTCTTGATATTTGCATCTCGCGGTGACAGCTGCGCGAGGCAGGATTCTGAAGCTTTCTCTCCTCAGTTGTTCTGAGCGAACCGCGCGAGGGTGAGAGGGGTCTTCTTGAACTGCGCGGGAGCTGCATGACCTTTAACTTCTAAACTTTGCGAGAGCTACGCGACTTAAGGCTTCTGAAGCTCTTCTGTCACTCTATTGCGCGAGAACTTGTTTGTGAAGTCTTGGGACTTCGCGAGGACTACGCGAAGTGTATTTTTCTGAATCCTCTGGAGCTTTGTCAGCTGTGCGAGGCTCTTTTATGGTCTAGATTCATGGTTCATTCTTCTGAGAGACTTCTGGTGCCAAAACAGGCTCCTTAGTAGAATTCATGGCCTTATTGCCCTACTATTTATTACCTACAGAAAACACTTAACAAGCATTTATTAGATGGCTAAGGGTCTAATCAAAGGCTAAGTTAAGGGGTGAAAAGTGGTACTTTTCAGGTCTTAACACTGACATATATGTGAGAGTTAATCTATATGTTCATTATGTTTCCCTACTGAGCTAGGATGTAGCTCACCCCTTAGACTATACGTTGCAGGTTCAGGACTAGCGGCAGCGAAGACTTCTGGAGACTCTAATCCAGGGGATTCAGATTATGTGCCCACAGAGGAGTCAGAGCCTCCTCGTGAGGAATTCTTCTAGGAGACCCATTACGTACCTTGAGAGTGAGTTGAGAGTATTAGGTACGGCTTGGTATGTCGAGCTCTTTATTTGAATGTAATTAAATACCGCTATCCTTTTGACAAACTGTCTGGGGTGAACTATTATCACCAATGATTTGGGTAAGTTCTTATGCCCATGAATTGGCATGGGATAAGAACTGCCTTTAGAGGCCCTATTTATTTTAAATGCATGAGTACTTGTTTAGAGGAGATACATGTGCCTTAATTACAGTATTTGGCTTATACATACCAATGCTTTGTAAAGAATCACAGGGCACAACCTTGAAGGTCATGCTGATAGCACAGGTTTCGGGGTGCCGAAATCCGGGCTATCACAGTTGGTATCAAAGCCCTTTCTTTTAGTTCCTGACAATCAGTTGGTCAGAACATACGAACTCCTGTTAATGAAACCATGGTTTCTCATGCAGACCGTTATGTTTCCTAGAGGAAGAGGCCGACCCAGGGGTGGTCACGATAGGAATTTGCGTAGTAGAAATGGGTTCGTCTCGCCTACCAATAGGGTACCATTAGGAAATAGGGAGATTCCCGAGGGCAGTGGCCAAGGAGAGAACCAAAATCAAGTAGAAAATCAGGATTGAGACCTTCAAGATCGAGATCAGAGGGAACAAGATAGAGTAAGGGAAAGAAATGAAGAAAGAGAGGAGCGTCAGAGGATGATGCATACTATGGAAACCATGGCAATTGTCATGGCACAACAGGCAGCATCCCTGGCAACACATGCCGTCCCAGAACCACATCAGACACCTACGCCCCTAGTAGGACATACACTACCAGTGGCTTTAGCATTTACCGAATTCAGGAGGATGAGACCTCCTAGCTTTTCAGGGCAGGCAGACACCATGGCAGCTGAAAATTGGCTGGGTGAAATGGAGATGGTATTTAGTGTACTAACATGCACAGAGGACGAGAGTGTCCGTTGGGCAGCATATATGCTAGATGGAGAAGCTGGACCTTGGTGAAAATCTGTTTAGTGAACTAGAGCTCAAGAAACTCCAGATATGCCCTGGACTTGGGATGAATTCGTTGAAGAGTTCAATAAGCAGTATTTTCTGGAGGTTGTGAGAAATCAAATGGAGACTCAATTTTTGCAACTAATGCAAGGAAGGATGACCGTGAGAGAGTACGGAGTAAAATTTATGAGACTGACTCGTTTCACTCCAAACTACGTAATTTCTGATGTGATGAAAGAGAAGAGGTTCCAACAGGGATTAAGGTCGGACATCCGAGGAGGGGTTGCGCCATTTCACCTAAAGACCTATGGAGAGGTCATGAGTAAGGCATTAGTAGTCGAAGAAGAAAACAATAACCGATACCGTCAGAGGGAATGCCAGGGAAGAGGAAGCATAGACCAAAGCAGGATTGGGAGTTATGAATCAATGAATAAGAAGCCAAGGTTCGTAGCACCGAATCAGAGGTAACCGTTTCAGACAGGGTATGGGATGGCCGCACAACAAACTACTCATCAAAGATTCCCATTGCTGGCATCAGGGAGACCGATGAGGTATGAGAGTCTTGCTATTTCCATCGGAGCTACAGTTACACAAGGTTTTTCGAGAGCTGCTTCTTCAACACCAAGGGAGACTTGTGCCAAATGTGGCAAGTCCCACAAAACGGCGGATTGCAGGCAAGGAATGCGAGGCTGTTTTAAATATGGCAAGATAGGCCACGTAATTAGAGATTGCCCTAAGGAAATTAAGGAGAAGACGGCCCCAGCTTCCATGCCATGACCTATTCAATCACGGAAGCCAGTTGTTCAAGGGAGACCCTACGCAGTTACCGCCCAAGAAGCAGGGAGTGTACACGACGTCATTCAAGGTGAGATTTTCCTTTTAAATGAAGAATTTCAATTCAATACAATTTTAGATAGAGAAGGTGCATTCATTAGAACAGTGTGTAGAACCGTGTTTGTACATTAGACAATTCTAAATAAAGTATGTGCTATGTATGTATATGTATGTGTTGTAGGTACGTTACAAGTCTACGAAAAAGGGTGCTATGTAGCATGTGGCGCACGAGTGTTGATAGACCCAGGGTCTACCCACTCCTTCATCACCCCTAGATTTGAAAAGAAAATGAAGATTATCCCAAAAATACTGAACTTTGTGTTATCAGTGTCCATCCCAACGGGAGAATTAGTGGACACAGAATTAGTCTGCAAATCGGTAGTAGTGAGCGTTCGGGATGACGTTGTCTACGAATTAGATGCGCAATTAATATTGTTGGGCATGCAAGGATTCGACGTGATCCTTGGCATGGATTGGCTGTCCCATCATTATGCAACAGTGGATTGCAAGAACAAGGTTGTTATTTTTTGACCTAACACGAGGAGATCGTTTCGATTTCGAGGAGAGAGATCGATGCAAGTGCCACGCATCTCTGCAGTCAGAGCAGAATGTTTAATCAAAAAGAGGTGCAGTGGTTATTTGGCATTTCTGAAAGGAGATAAAGAAGAAAAGAACGTTATCTTCGAGATAGCAGTGGTGCGAGAATTCGAAGACGTATTTCCTGAAGAATTGCCAGGATTACCCCCAGAGAGAGAAGTGGAATTTGCTATCGACCTAGCCCCAGGAACGGAGCCTGTTTCAAAAGCACCATACAGGATGGCTCCCGCTGAGTTGAAAGAATTGAAAGAACAGTTGCAAGAGCTCATGGATAAAGGATTCATAAGACCAAGTGTGTCTCCATGGGGAGCGCCAGTTTTGTTTGTGAAAAAGAAAAATGGGATGTGGTTGTGCATTGACTATCGACAATTGAACAAACTCACTGTGAAGAATTGATACCCTTTGCCAAGAATAGATGACTTGTTCGATTAGTTGCAAGGAGCGAGGTACTTTTCCAAGATCGATCTGAGATCTGGATACCATCAGTTAAGAGTCAAGGTTGAGGACATTTAGAAAATGGCATTCAGAACACGGTATGGACACTATGAATTTTTGGTGATGCCGTTCGGATTGACTAATGCACCGGCGTCGTTTATGGACTTAATGAATCAGGTGTTTAAACCACACCTAGACTCCTGCATTGTGTTTGTTGACGACATCCTGATTTACTCAAAATCGAGGACGGAGCATGAAGAACACTTACGGGTAGCTCTACAAACTTTGCGTGAACACCAATTGTACGCCAAGCTCAGCAAATGTGAATTTTGGTTAGAAGAGGTTAGTTTTTTGGGACATGTCGTCTCAAAGCATGGTGTCACAGTAGATCCCGCTAAGATCGAGGTAGTAGTGAACTGGGAGCAACCAAAGACCGTGACAGACGTTCGAAGTTTCCTTGGACTAGCAGGTTATTATCGACATTTCGTTGAGGGGTTTTCAAAGATATCGAGACCTCTCACGAGGCTTACAAGAAAGGATTCAAGATTTGAGTGGAGTGAAGCGTGCGAGAAGAGTTTTCAAGAACTCAAGAAGAGATTCACCTCATCTCCAGTGTTAGCCATTCCATCAGGCAGTGGAGGATTCGCGGACTACAGTGATGCGTTGTATAACGGTTTGGGTTGTGTACTCAATCAACATAAAAAGGTAATAGCTTACGGGTCAAGATAGTTGAAAGAGCACGAGAAGAACTATCCGACACATGATCTGGAACTAGCAGTGGTCATATTCGCATTGAAGATATGGCGACATTATTTATACGAAGAAACGTTTGAAATCTTCACCGACCATAAGAGCCTCAGATATCTGTTTACACAAAAGGAACTAAATATGAGGTAGCGCAGATGGATGGAGTTCCTCAAGGACTATGACTGTTCTATACAATACCATCCAGGCAAGGCTAATGCAGTGGCCGATGCCTTGAGTCGGAAGAGTTCAACTCAGTTGGCTAGTCTAATTTTGGGTATACACCGATGGAAGCTATTGGAAGATCTAGCACTATATGGTGCGGACATCAAGTCACAAGCTACAGGAGCCTTTTTGGCCAACATATCAGTGAAATCGGTGATATTCGAACATATACGAGAACTGCAGGTAGAGGACCCAGCACTAACCAAGATACGTCAAGATGTAACTGAGGGCATCAGATCTGACTTCTCAATCAAGGAGGATGGTTCCTTATTGTTCAAGGGCCGTCTCTGTATTCCGGACAATGCCGATTTAAGACGAATGATTCTTGATGAATCCCACAAGTCAAGCTATGCTATTCACTCGGGGAGCACTAAGATGTATCAAGATCTAAAAAGAATTACTGGTGGAGAGGTCAGAAGCAAGAAGTGGCATAGTACGTCTCACGGTGTTTGACGTGTCAGCAAGTGAAAATTGATCACAGACACCCTGCGGGATTATTACAACCTCTGCCAATACCAGAGTGGAAATGGGAATCGATCTCTATGGACTTCATCGTTGGACTACCGCACACTACAAAGAGATATAATGCCATTTGGGTAATCGTGGACCGACTGACCAAGTCAGCACACTTCCTACCTTACAACACGATGTACACAGCAGGAAAACTCGTAGAATTATATATGAAGGAGATAGTACGCCTACATGGAATCCCAAGCAGTATCATTTCGGATCGTGATCCACTATACACATCAAAATTTTGGAAGAAATTTCAGGAAGGAATGGGAACCCGACTGGACTTTAGTTCAACTTTCCATCCATAAACAGATGGGCAAACAGAGCGAGTAAATCAAGTGATAGAAGACATGCTCAGAGTGTGTATGTTAGAATTGCAAGGATTGTGAGATCAACACTTACCCTTGATTGAGTTCGCATATAACAACAATTTTCAGACTAGCATTGGGATGGCACCGTATGAAGCCTTATACGGAAGGCGATATAAATCGCCACTCAATTAGGAAGAAACTGGCGAGAAATTTGTTTTGGGACTCGAGTTACTTGAAGATAACGCCGCTATTGTCCGCATGATCAGAGAAAGACTAAAGGCGGCTTAAAGCAGACAGAAAAGCTATGCTAATATCAAGCGGACTAGCGTGAACTATAAAGTGGGCGAACACGTGTTTGTAAAAGTGTCGCTGATGAAAGGCGTGATGAGATTTGGGAAGAGAGGCAAGTTGAGTCCCCGTTATCTTGGACCTTTTGAGGTTTTGGGCCGAGTTGGCGAAGTTGCATATCGCATTGGATTACCTCCAGTGTTTGATCGGGTACATAACGTTTTCCACGTTTCTATGCTCAGAAAGTATGTGGGTGGCCCTTCTCACATTTTGGAAGGTCAACCACTGGAGATGCACGAAGATATGAGCATGATAGAGGAACCGATGGAGATATTGGATAAGAAGAAACAGGTGCTATGCACCAAAGTCATTACCTTGGTACTTGTTCGATGGAAGAATCATCCGACCGAGGAAGCAACGTGGGAACGAGAGGCTGAGTCAGAGAACAATATCCCAAATTGTTTGAGAGCGCTACCTAGTTGTTTTCTTAATAATGATGATATGTAATACTTTGACAGTATATCGATTCCTATTTTGAAACAAATAAATGAGTGTGATTGAAAATTCGAGCATATTAGCTTAACTTTTACACGAGCGGACTACAAAGTGAATAAAGTCTCAAACGTTCACAAAGAAAAATCACGTGTGAATGATCCCCTGGGTGTTAAAATAGACCTAGTGAAAAATACGAGCTTAGGAGAACCAGAAAAATGTTTCTGGGCTCGCTCGGGTGAACATTATGCTCGCTCGCGCGAGCCACATAAAATTATAAATACAAACCGTTCTGGACTCGCTCGAGCAAGGACTAGTGACCGCTCGAGTGAGGTCTTTTGACCGCTCGAGCTAGGTCTATTGACTGCTCGAGCTTGGCCAGAGTACATAAAGAGACGAAACACTTTTTCAACATTTCATCTTCAAGCGAGAGAGGGTTGGGCGAGCGAGGTTAGGGCTTTTGGACTATCAAACTCATTTTCCGTCCAATTTAGCACCAGATTTTGGCGATTCGAACCATTAAAAAGTGTCAAAAAGGTCAAATCTACTCTATCCCTACTCTATTACATTCAATAAGCTCTTTGAATATCAATGGCTTCTTCAAGCCCTAATCCCCAACCTAAGAAACGAATGGCGATTCAATCACCGTCAGCACGCAATAAATCGCCGCAAGCTCCACAACCACCCCCAACCCCATCTCTTACCCCAATCGAACTAGACGATTGGTGGGGGGAAAAAATGTTTGAAACCGAATGGGATATACATCCCTCTTGTTTTAGGGATCCAACGTCCACAGATTTCCTCACCAAGAATAACCTTAGACCATTACTTACCCCGTTCGGAGCTCGGTACTATCCGAGACTCGTAAAACTATTTTACCAAACCCTTAACATGAACGTGAATGAGGACGCCATCCTCGTCACAATCGAAGGAAAAGAATTAATTTTTAGCGGTCTTAGATTTCAATGGGTTATGAACTGCCCACACATCTATGCCCCGAGCCCACTTATCCAACCACCTTTTTCTGGGAACGTAGAATTCCCAACGATTATTTTCGACATCACCGGCGGCGCGTCTGCTTTGGGTCAATCTATCACTTGATCTCAACTACAGCCACACATGTGACTTTTTGATATAATTTTTAAGAAGAACTTACACCCGACCGGCCATGATCAAGAACGCCACGACGCGTTTCTGCGAGATTTGCACTCCGCTTTTCATAATAGGCGGGTTAGCGCACCCATGGTAGTCATTAAAGGCATGGCACATGCCTATAAAAGGAACGTAAGAGGTGCTATTCCTCCACTCATCAACCGACTACCTTATGCTTGGTTGATTTCCCGACTCCTCGACTCACGAAACAGGAAGGAGGGATTTCGGATCAGGGCGGACGAGCTAGAACTATCAGATAGCGTCACACCATTCCTCACCCAAGACTTGAGCTGAAACCTAAAAAGCCTCCAAAATAGCGTTAATAGGAAGAGGGATCTACAAGTCGCAAGACGAGCAGCAGCAACACCACCACCATCAACGGGACCAACTATTCCCTCTACTTCGTTTCCACCGCTTTTACTTACCACCGACACTGGCATGATGCGAGAGATCCTCCAGCAGGGGCAGGAGATCAGGTTACATCAGAGGTTTCAGGAGGCGCTACTCATAGACCTCATGGGCCATGCGTACCCGCAGTCATACATGGAGCACGTCGGTGCTATGAGAGGCGCTATTTTTGGAGCATCTAGCTCGGGCCCTACTACGAGGACCACTATAGCGAGTACCACTACCGCCAGGGAGGTTGACGAGGATGAGGATGACGAGGACTACGACGATGACGATGGCTCCGACGAAGACGATGGCTCCGGAGACGACGACGACGAGTATGAGGAGGATGATGACTAGGTAGTCATATAATTTTCTTTTGGAAAATGGAAATGTAATATTTTGTTGGGACATTTCGTAGTGAGGTGGTATTTCGACATTTTATTTACAAACTATCGTGACATGGATGTCACAATTTTTGTTGATGGTTAACATTATGTTAGTATGGGTCTATATTTTATTCTATGATAAATTGGTGCTATAACTATGGAGATACCTGATAGTACAAAATTTTGTTTTCATTATTCTTGAATATTTGGGTATAAATTGAATTTGTTTAATGCAAGTTGTTTCGAGACATTAGACCTTTGTTTATTTACATGGGTATGTAATGATGTAGCCTTTTCAAAGGCCTTTTAAATTAGTTGTACGTAATTTCTAGTATATCATCAATTTTCGAGGACGAAAATTTTATAAGGTGGGGTGAATGTCATAACCCCAGAATTTCGAGAATTGTGCATGTCACGTACCACGCACGTGTATGTGTGGTTCACAAGGAAACCAAAACTAACATGTATACACTATGTGTGTATGTGTGAAACACACTAGTGTTCACTAATGTATATGTATATAAGTGAAAGAGGGAGGAGAGAGGAGCCGCATACGTAACCTAATTCTAGCCTAAATAGAGAGAAAGAAAGGAGAGTCTAGTAAAGGAGGGCTAGGGTTTTGTTGGGACTTAAATCGGTGGAAGATTTAGAGAAAAGGTTGGATGAGGAACTTCGGAGATCTCTTCATCTAGTAGAATTGAACTTTGGGTCAAACTTGTACGAGACCTATCGATGGAGGTACGGTTTGAAATGTTTACGTGTATTTTTTTAGAGTATAAAATAGTAGATGAATGAATTTAACACTTATAAGCATTGGAATGGGAGAAGAAATAGTTTCTCGAACTGATCGAGTACTTAATTCTGTCGTGGCTCGATCGAGCGGTCTAAATGGCTCGCTCGAGCGAGGACAGAATATAAAACCTGAGAATAGATTTCATTCTGGGCTCGCTCGAGCGAGACCCAAAGTAAAGGGGAAGCTCGCTCGAGAGAGGCATTGCGTGAAGCTTCAGATGGCTCATTTTAACCGCTCGAGCGACCTCATTTTAACCGCTCAAGCAAGGAACGTAGCCAGTTGAGCGATTAGAGTGACCGCGCGCGGGAGGGTCGGTACCTCGTTTTAACCACTCGCGCGAGGTCAAGTGGTCGCTCGAGCGAGGTTAAGTGACCGCTCGAGCGAGGAATAGTTTTCGCTCACGCGAGACCCTACTCAGATTTTTAATAATTTTATGTACAATTCATGGGGGGGTGTGTACTCCAACGGTTCTAGTGACCCTTCTAAATGTGTCCTTGACGCATGTAATGTAGGTTTGGCGTAAGATTGTGACGTGTAAACCTCTACGAGAAAGGAGTACATTGGATTTGCGTTGAGGTAGGGAATATTCTTGAGACATGTACATTATTTCGTCAACTTGTATATGTAGTGTATTTCAATTAAATAGTCAAGTATTGCATGATCATTATGAAAAAAGGGTGTGTGAGTAAGTTTCAAAAGTGATAGTCATGAAGTCCCCAGGGGACGCAAAAATTGTAAAGTGGACTTCTAGATGATGCATTGAATCAGTGGCATCCCAGGGATGCAGATGAAAACTAACAGTGGAACAAAAGTAAAGTGATAAGGCCTAATGTAATAAAATTAGCACAATCACGGTGAATAACTATATGTTGAGCACGTTCGATATTTTTATTATTTAAGGTTTGATTAGAATACCCCACCAACGTGGCGGGATACCTACGAATGACTCGGTAGGATATCCGTGACCTGTACGGTGGCCAATCCATACATTCAATAGCACATCCCAGGGATGTAGATTTGAGAATAAACCCCACCAGCTATGAGAAAGGGGCTTGGGCAGTATTCCTAGGGAATACACATAACAACTGTCCAGTTGGAAGACGATGGTGGGTATTCCATCCGGGCTCTATGCTATATTGCTCGGGGACTACTTAAGTTAATGATTTAAGTAATTAGGGTAAATTCACAAACAAAACTATGCAAAGTAATAGTTGTATCCATCATTTTATTCCAGTCATCTTAATTTTTTTTTTTTTTTTAAAGTGAAATCCGATAATTTGTGCTTTTAAAACTACTGACATATATGTGAGAGTTAATCTATATGTTCATTATGTTTCCCTACTGAGCTAGGATGTAGCTCACCCCTTAGACTATACGTCGCAGCTTCAGGACTAGCGGCAGTGAAGACTTTTGGAGACTTTGATCCAGGGGATTCAGATTACGTGCCCATAGAGGAGTCAGAGCCCCCTCGTGAGGAATTCTTTTAGGAGATCCATTACATACCTTGAGAGTGAGTTGAGAGTATTAGGTACGGCTTGGTATGTCAAGCCTCTTTATTTAAATATAATTAAATACCATTATCCTTTTGACAAACTGTCTGGGGTGAACTATTATCACCAACGAATTGGGTAAGTTCTTATGCCCATGAATTGGCATGGGACAAGAATTGCCTTTAGAGACCTTATTTATTTTAAATGCATGAGTACTTGTTTAGAGGAGATACATGTGCCTTAATTGTAGTATTTGGCTTATACATACCAATGCTTTGTAAAGAATCACAGGGCACAACTTTGATGGTCATGCTGATGGCACGGGTTTCGGGGTGTCAAAATCCGGGCTGTCACATTTTTACTCTATTCCCACTATGGAATTCTTTGTTTCTAATGCTTTGATTCGATGTTCTAATGCCTGACATTCTTGTAGACACCCAAATTTGGCCCAAGGCCCAATCGACCCATACATCGAGAACTACGCACTCCCAAGCTTCCGAAAGTACCTCCCAAACCCTTAGAACTTAATCTAACCTTTAGAGTCATTCCCAAACCCTTAGGAAGCAACTCAAATCTTTTCAAACCCTTAGAAAGCCTGAAACGGACCCATAGAACCCATTTTAAATCAATCAAAATAGCTGATGAAAAGAGGAATTTCAACGTTTTCACAAATAGTTTTCCAACCTAAGGCCTATATCATTTGAAAGTAGAGGTTCCTAACTTTCCAACGAGCTAAGAATAGCCTAATTTGAAGTTGTATATCAAAAGTAATGGCAATTTGAAAAATACGGATTTGTGCTGAAAATTGTAAAATCGGGCCATAACTTCTCAAAACTCAAAAAACCCATTTTTGAAAAATGGTTGATTTGGAAATTGGGGATTTGACTTGTGGACCATCCCAAAGCTTCGAGTTTATTTCTTTATAACCCATATGCCCTTCCCAACCTTAGGTATCACCCTTTTGCCATTTAAGTTATCACCCTATCATTCACCATTAAAACCCAACTCTCTCTTCTCCAAGCTCTTACAAACCCCAAAAACGTTAGATTTAGGATTACCTAATTTCTAAACCCATTAGTGACCTAACCACTCACTGAGCCACCCCTTCTCTATAAATAGAGAGCCACCTCCCCCCCACTCCTTATTTAAGGACTTTTGAAATCTAAGAGAAGAAATTCGACATTAATCTTCTCCCATTTCCAAGCAAAAATCCATCCAAGCCTTAAAGCTTTAGTTTTTCCCTTGCCATTGCTTTTCCATCTCCATCATTCCCAAGCTTTAGAACCTTGGCCAACTATCTCAAACCATCGTCTCAAACCCTCTAGTTTCCAAGCCCTAGCTAGTTATAAAACCCATCTCTAACTCATTTGCTACTGGAAGCTCATCGGTGGTCGCATCCACGCGAAGATCTGACCACGGTGCTACAAGGATTCGAGAGCTCCAACTCTCCCCTCTATTCCTCTATCCTAGAATTTGAGCCATTACGCCGTCAAAATTTTGGTGACTGCCGGGGGCTCAAATAGGATCAGAGTGCCTTCGGGCATGAGGAAGTGTTGCTCGTTTTTATACTTTTTTCTACACTTGGCCATAGTAGAGACCGCTTACGAGCGAGTCAATCGGGTGCCTAACATTTCTCAATTGATAACCCAAACCCCTACCCAAGAGCCTTTGGCGTAGACCGAATCGAAGTCAAATTTAGCACTTCAGTGCCCATGATCTTGATTTTGGGTATCCTAGGACACCAAAAGCTCCGGGTGGCGACTCCATTTTTTTGAGCGCATCATCGCGACGGATTGATGAAATCCACGGTTGCACAGATGATGACTCCGCTGGGGATGTAGCTTGTAGAGCTTCCCCTTAAAGTTTTGGCCTTTTGTTTTTGCAAGTGTTTTGTTTTGTTTTTTTTTACTAATCTTTCTTATCTTTTCTATACTTACCCCTACGATTCCACACGTTTTTATACTTACCCTTACGATTCGTTCATTTACGCACCTTAGCCGATTGATGGGCCTACTTGAGCACTTTTATACTTATCCCTACGATTCAGTCATTTATGTACCTTAGCCGATTGGTGGGCCTACCTTAGCATTTTTATACTTATCCCTATATTTCCGTCATTTACACATCTTAGCCGATTGGCGGGCCTACTTGTGCATTTAAATTCTGTCATTTACTTACCTTAGCCATTTAGCAAGTTACTTGCTAATTTAGGTTCATATTCCATCAGTGGACGCCGGCCCGTAGAGGCGGCATGAGTTTGTCACCACTTGTTTTTGGACTTAAAGAAAACTCTATAAAATTGAACTTAAACTTGAACCAACATGGGACTTAATTCATTTTTGCGTGGGTAGATTTTAAAGGGGTTAGGAAATAAGCAATACATCCATCTCGGTTCCAAGTAGGGTGACAGCCCTAGTGGTGATGATCCCAAAAAGAACCACCCCATCCAGTACTTGAGAAGGCGCTTGCGCCAGAGGTATATCGGGTGGGTGACTGAACTTGTTACAAAGCCTTGAAACATTAAAGAGAGCGCTAGCGGAATCGAAAAAAGCCATGTATCCTCTAGGCATGGAAAGGAGGGACTCGAAAAGTAAAGCAAAAGCCGTAAGGGGCATTTCCCTGATCCCCCGCTTAGTAGTAAAGCAAAAGCCGTAAGGGGCATTGCCCTCGCCGGTAAAGAGAGGTCACCCTCTTTTTGACTCATCTGGGGGATCGAGTCATCGCGTGAATTTTCATGCCCTTATATAGATCAAAGGATTTTCTTTGATTCTTTCAAGGCGCATCGGGATCCCTCCGTGAGAGACATTTGAGGTGTGAACACCACCCAAAAAGGGAGTTCTAAGGCCCTAAAGATTTCCAAGATTCTTTTTTTCCACAAAAATTCAAAAATCCAAAAAAAAAACTTATATATACAAAATCATCCAAAAAGCGAGAACTTGTGGTGCCATAACCATAGCATCACCGCACCCACGATCACCATCCCGCATCTACCCAAGTTATGTCCAATTTCCCTCAAACCACCCAAGTCATGTCCAATTCTCCCCAATTAACCCAAACCATACCCCATTCTTACTCCACTTTCACCCAACTTACACCCCATTTTTCATCCAAACCAAATCCCCCCAATTTTCCACCTTTTCCCAACTTTCCCCCATCCACTCCACTTGCACCCCACTTTTCCTTCAATCCAAGTACACCAAATTTTCCCCCATCTACCCAGGTCATGCCCAATTTTTTATATGCAATCCTTTCTCCCTCCACAACCATGCCTAATCCACCCCAATTTCCCTCATCCACCTAAATCATGCCCAATTTTCCCCCATCCACTCCAAATCTACCCTATTTTCCATCCAACCAAAATACCTCCATTTTTTCCCCATCTACCCAAACCATGCCAAATTTTCCTCCCATATCTACCGAAAATCCAACCCATATCTCTACATTTACCCAAACCATGCCTAATTTTCCCCCCTCCACATCCAATATACCCCATTTCCCTCCCATTTCAACCCCAAATATACCCATTTTTCCTTCCACCTCCACCCAAGCATTGCCACCACCACCTCACACCTCAAGTGAGCCATCCACATTCGTCCCCATATCCGATCCTATGTCAATAATGGAGGACATAGCGAGGGAATAAAATGCTTGGAAGGCTTCAACACCTCACAACCTCTTTAGAGAAATTACTCGAAAGCCAAGAGGCCTTAGAGACTAAGGAAAGACAGGTCGAGGTGGCCATTAAGAATCTGCTAACAATGCCTTTAGAGATGCCCGTAATGTTGGTTAAAGAAAATTTTCCAATTAGAGACCCAATTCTTACGGCCTAGGGGTAGAAGAATACCATTGCTCCCAATGGCCAAATGGTTTCATATAAAGGCCCGGACAGTGTTGAAACTCTCCAAACCATAAAGAGGTGTAGCGAAGGATTAAGATCAACTTTCAGTGCATCTCTTATCGGGCTAAACTTATGCATTAAACCATGCATCGAAGCATCAAGAATCCCAATCAGACTGATAGTTGGTAACATCAATGTCAAGCTTTATGTCGAGCCTGTAGGAATCATGGTTGTCAAGTTCACTCCGCCTTCAGGCCATCCATGAGCCCACAATGTCCAAAGCAACCCATCTACATCCCAGGCCAAGAGTCTTTCTATCACTTTTAATGCCGAAGCTTCAACAAGATTGGGAAAAGATACCCTTTTGATGAAGAATCCTCTCTTCCATAAACAAGAGCAAGTGAGGACCCAAAGATTAGGACGGTATAATGAGGCAATAAGAAATGATGAAAATGCATGTGTCTCTTGCACCAATCTGAAATTGAAATTTGTGTTCACCGCATGGTGGACCTCAATCATGAGTATAAAAAAACTTGAAAGCAAAGAGAGTAATGCCCAATTAAAATTGACCATTGGATCCTCAAAGGTAAAAATCACCTCACTCTCTTCTCTTTTGCAGTTACAGCAGTTATGCTCTCAGGAAATTGTCGGTATCCCACCAATGGTTCAAGAGGGGGAATTTGCCCCCAAATATCTTAATTGTGTCATCCATAATTCTTGGGGATCATTCCTTAACTCATCCGTTTCCCAACATCCAAGGTCATTCGTTCCCCATAAACCAAAATCCACCATTCTGGTTAATCCAAAATCAATCATCTCAATAAATCCAAGGTTGTTCATTCCCCCAAAGATGAAATCATTTGCACTTAGCAGCCTAAAATGGTTCACATCTAGCCTCTCAAAGCCATGCAAATCATCCTCATTCACCATCATGAACTTGGGACCACAGATGACATTCCCATCATCCTTGGTTATTTAGAAGACAAGGCCTTTTACCTTTCCCTCAATAACTCATGGACCGAGCTCTCCATGGCAAACCCCCCTTCTTTGAATAGACCAGTAGGCCGTATCGAGAATCTTATGTGAGGATTCAATGCTCGTAGGGGCCACTCAGTTCTCCAAGCCCAACCTGTCCAAATAAATGGCCACACCTTCGCGATGCCAAATCCCCCACAGGTAAGTAACAAAGGTATGGTGTCATTGAGGGAATTTGTCTCCCTCATTATCCAGGCGGCACATCGTCCTGATTAAAATATGTTGAGACAGTTGATGTTTTGAGGAGCCCTTGGCAGACGTGATTGTATAAATGTTTTAATCCTGCTAAGGGCCAAGTGAAAGAAAATGGTTTAAATTACGCTGAAAATCTTTAAAAAAAAAGGAAAAAAAAAAAAAGAAAGGAAAAAATTCCTTTTCCAAAATTCAAAAAGAAAGAAAATATTTAATAATCTTAAGGGTTGAACTTTGTTGAAACCACTCGCTTTTAACTCTTTTCATAAAGGTTATTTATCGGAAATGTTAGAATGAAATGGACTTGTTGGCGCCATATGCGTTTGTGCTTGTCTCCATCATGGACGATACCAAGAAATAAAACTAAATTCTAAGGGGCAATCAAAGCCGACAAAGATGTGGGTATTTTGTCTCCAAAGGAAAGAGGCTACCTGATTGATTACCTCAGATAGTTTCAGGATGTTCTCGCCTGGTCTCAAGAAGAACTATCTCATTTGGACAATGGTCGAGTAAAGAATAAAATCACGAGCAAGGCCTGTAAATCGAAGAATTCAGATTCCCAATGAAATTAGAGTTCACTCATCATCTCAAAGCATTCAAATCAATAGATCAACATCGAGCTTCTATATCCAAAAAAAGAAGAAAATTCACCGATTAGCTCCCGTGTCCGCGTCCGTTTGGTGATTCGCTTTCATACATTAATTCACAAATTAGGCAGGGGCATGCACTTTAAGTCAGAGAACCAGGAGATGACTCATCGATCGTCCATTTCTCAAAACTCTGCCAATGAATCGTCAACGAAGAATTCATTAGTTAGGCCCACCAGGGGTATGAACTCATCAGAAGATACCCCCTCTACCAGTAAAGGAGTTTTATTGCAGTCAACTCTACCCACTAGTTTTTGAACTTAGCAATCAAGATGCAACCACTTTGTTCAATGGTACTCTCAATAGGGAACAACGTTATATCATTAGGGAGGATCCCCTCAGGCATGCCCAGTCTCATTTTACAAATAAATGAAAATTATTTTCCTGAACCAATCAACGTTGGATATGTACGTTGATTCTACTCATAGTCTCCCATGACATGGTAAGTGCTATTTAAAATAGATACATGACTACTTAAGGGCCCCTTAAAAGAGGCCATTATTTCAAAGTCAGGTTGCCAAAAAGCATCCTTGAATACTCATACCCTTTGCTACACCCATTGAGCCAATAACCTTTTTTTTACAACCCCTCCCAAAAAGAGAGAAAAGGTAGTGAAAATGTATATACCAAAAAAAATAAAAAATCAGAAAAGAGTTATCATAAAAAAAAGAAAATCAGAAAAGAAAAACTCCAAAAAATGGAGGTCTGAAAAGAAAGCAAAAGGAAAAAGAGATAGAAAAATTATGGGGCATGTACAGTAAAAAAAATCACCCAAGGAAGAAGTGTATTACGGCATCTGGAACTCAATCAAGGAAAACCTTTAAACCTAAGAATACCTTCAAAATTCTTAACCTATCCCTTTTTTTAGCCCATGACCACAATGCATCCTGAAGAAAGCCCTCTTTAAGGCCTACGAGCAGTCATGGTATCTTTTAAGTTAACACAAGCCTAGCTGAGAGACAACAAAAGAAACTTTGTCCATCCGGCTACGATGGAATCGGCGTCCATGTCCTTTGGTCTTCAAAAAAGATAAAAATAATAATAATTAGCTCAAAGTAAAAAGGACGTGGTGAAAACCCGCAAGGGCGCCACGGGTAAAAAGAGCGAGCTTGTGCGGACCAAGTGAAAACCTGAAAAGGCGCCTGGAATAAAAATGCAAGAACCCAAGGACGTAGTGAAAACCTGAAAGGGCGCTACGGGTAAAAAAGAGGGCGATAACGGGCGTGACGAAAACCCATCTTGGGCGCTGTGAGTAAAAATAGTTTTGAAAAAAAAAGAAGAAAGAAAAAGAAAAAGAAAAAAAGAAAGAAGAAAAAGAAAAAAGAAGGGGCATAAAGTTTTTGGAAAATATAAGTACTGCAATTCAGAGTCCTTAGACGTTTGTTGCAATTAGATAGACACTTACTGGGTTGTTTCAACGCATGATAAAATGTGTAATCAATTTCGAGGGCTTAACATCCTAATCTTAGAAGGCTAGCGAATGCCTCAAAGAGTCTAAACTGATGAAGGCAATGATGGAAAAAAAATCAAACGATTTTGAGTGACAAACCCTTCCAATCCGAATATCATGATAATGGCCACTTTCTTTTTGTTTTAAAAAAAAAAAAAAATAATAAATAAATAAAGAGGAAAAAAATATATTGTTACTCCTTTTTATGTCCATATACATATGTGCTGCGTTGTACTTTTGTCTTAAAAAAACAATGGGGAGAAAAGAATGAAGAACAAAAAAAATATATAAAGTCCAGAAAAATCCCAAAAAAAAATATATATTGGTTGAAGAAAATAATGAAAAACATGTAGCTAAAATTTTGCTTCTTGTTCTGTTTTATTGTCTATATAAACAAAAAGGAACTACCATTTTCTTGAGAATGTGCTAGAACATCAAATGACCCAAAGCCTCGAATCAAGCAACCTCTCTAGTTGCTAGGACATTCCATATCAACGACGACTGTGGACGGATCAAATGAAGAATATCACCACTCACCTGAGGCATTCGGTCTATTTAAAAAAAAAATGAAAGAAAGTAAATCAAAAACAAAAAAGAAGAAAAAAAGAAATAAAAAATGAAGAGGAGAAAGAAATAAATACATCTATGTTTTCATTGTGCTTTTCGTCGCACAGCTACGCACATGCGTGCTTCAATGAGGTAAATTGATAATATTTTACTGGCAACACAGCTGTGCTAAATTAATGTCCTAAGTCTAAGGTTCACTTTGGATCTTTGGATCCTACTTCAAAGTGGGAGCAACGGTGTCAATCCCGATCAAACAGTCGATGTTTAATCAGATTGATTCCACCGCTAAATCTTTGCGCTGATCGCTCCTTTTTAGTTTCAAGTGACCTTGGGTGCCTTGAACTTCAAGATCGTCACATGATTTTCTGAGGTATAGACTCTTGGTCTACATTGTCCGGGTGAGTGCCCCTCGGGGTCTGAGGTCCAGATAACTCAGTTGTCGAAAAGGTCAATCGTTGGTTAAGACCAATCTATCAGATATGAAATTATGTATTAAACAACTATGTTCAAATATGCATGTAGAAGGGCTCATTCTCAGCCGTAGGCTTTTAAACCTGTACGGTATCTCTTAGATAGGCGTCATGCGTCTGGGTATCCGTAGGATGGTCGTTTATTCCCGTAAATTATACTCGGACGGAATCTGGGTCGGGACTTCCATCACCTCGTTGTTTATCACCCCTAATGGGTGCATGTTTATGCATAGTCATTCGTTTGTAATATCATTGACGATAGAGACCAGGATTGGATGTCTCCTTCTGTGGATACCAAATTCTGGCTCGATCCTTTCGATATCCTATGAACTTGAATGTCTTAGCTTCAATTTTGTCAAACAATTTTCGAGGAATAGACTTTTGGTCTGCGCTATTTGGGCGTGTGCCCTCCAGGGTTTAGGGTCCGGACAACCTGTTACAAAAAAAGAAAATTTCAAAAGTGATGCATTCTCTTAAAAAGCATTGCAACATCAATATTCGCTCCGTTCTAGTAGTTGTGCTAAATTAACTTCGGCATCAATGGGTTCGCTCAAAGATCTCAAACCCTACGTCGCGTAGGGGCACCCATGGTGTAATATCCTTGAAATTTGGAACTATTTTCGATTACCTTAGTAAGTGTGCCCGAAAAAGTTATGAGATAATTCTGGATTTTTGGATAACTTAGGGATGATGGGTGAGGTGACCAAAGGATTTTATTTTTTGACTTAGGGAAGTTTGATATGTAGTAACAGATACAGTGATGCATGTGTATGCACTCAACACCGAAAATTAATGCGAAATAAGAGGATAGAATTGTTACATTAAAAATCTAGATATTAGTTTCTAATTAGTATTATAAAGAGAAAGGCTTTGGGGAGAAGCTTCACTCTTCTCCCTCACGTATGAACTTTCAGCTTTACAACCCTTGCCTCCTTGTTTTGATCTTAGACCCCCCTTGTAATTGTGAACCCCTCTCCCCATCTCAACCATTGTGAAACCTTGTATCTTGCTTCTGATTTGATTAATATTTCGGAAAGGAAGACTAGGGGAGAGTGGACGTTTTGATGAATGTTCTGGCCTAGCCTTTGCTCTAATAGCAAGGTTTGGGTTGGGTTGATCTTTGTGGTCCAATTGAACCTTGTTGTTTGTTTTGGCGCTTGAATTTGGAGCAATGGGAGTCGAAGGACTAACTTCAAGAGGTAAGCTTTTAAATCCCTTTGAGTTAAATAAATTGAGCCTTACTTAGAGTAGAAATATGGTGATTGTAGAGAAGTTAAACAAATTGTGGTTTGAATGAGCAAACAAATTAGAAGAACAAAATTCGAACACCACAAACCTGGAGGAATTCGAGGGTCGAATTGAAATTTGAGGGTCGAAATTGGGCTTTTATAGCTTGATGCAATTTTGGAAATTCAACCATTGAATTTGAATTCGAGGGACAAATTTTTCCCTGTTTTTGGCCTTTGAATTTTTGTTAGAATTTTTTTGTTAGATAGCTTTCGGGTTTGACTTTTGGACCTCTATTAACACTTGTAGTGTTAATCCTTGTAGGGTTGATGGTAGAGAGTCCATTATGAGGACTTCTTTGTGTGTTTTGGGATCGCTTTGAGTCCAGGTAGGGGAACCCTAAACCTAATTTGTATTATATTATAAGTTTTGATTATTTATTGCAAACATTGAAATTTGAATTTTGATAAACCTGACATGATTAAGAACTTCGAAACTTTGATATAAGAACTCAGAAATTTGAACTTTTGAACTTCATTTTCGAATGTGAACTTTGAATCAAAACTCCGAAAATCTGAAAAATGTATTAATTACATAACATACGATATGTTTAGCATTGCATTTGATTTAAGGCACATATGAACGAAACCTTAGATCCTACCAACCGTGTTGACGGTAATTCTATTTGGCGCAAGTTTCTCTAATTACGTAGGGGCTTGTTGCACTTCCGAAAAAGGGTTCATGAACGACGATGGTCAGTAGGGTTTTCCATCGGTGATATTCCCTCTCTCATGCTAGTTTGTAATTTGAGAGAATATCTTTAAGTTATAATTTTAAGATAAGAAGCATGCTTAATTCTGAAATTTAGAACATCTGAACCATTGAATCATCTTTTAGCTAACTATATTAGAAATGGAATTTAGACACCAATGCATCTTTTGAAAACCATATCTGATCCGATTTTTGTCTTTGAAAAACCTTTACTTATGATAAAATGTAAATGGCTAAGTTTCCTCTATTGAGCTTCGATGTTAGCTCACCCTGACTATACGTCATAGGTGTTGAGACTAACCTAGGATCAGACGATCTTGATCCGGAGGACTCTGACTACATTCCTGAGGAGGAATTGGGGACACCAGCTGAGGAGTTCTTCCCCTTATTTTAGATTGTTATTTTTGGTACTTTTGTTTAGAATTATTTCTGAATTATGGGCTGAAGGCCATTGTTTTGTCTTCTTGGATATCACTCGAGGAACCATCATTAGGAACCACTATTTTAGGTGTTGGATTGGCCATCACCGGTGGTTCTTCTTGATTCCTCTTGGTGATATATTTTTGTATGATCTTTTGTTCTTGTCTTTTAGCTTTGTTTTTGCTTAGACCTATGTTATGATGCCGGCTTCTGTTCGAAATACGACTTATTGTGAAATCAATAAGTTAATGAACTAGCCTTTCCTATACCATATGGATTGGAAAAGTCGGGTCGTCACAGTTGGTAACAGAGCGAGTCTCTAGGTTCCGAGTCTTAGGACTAAGGGCATGATTGTCTTTACAATCAATACTGATCCATTGTTATTATTTTTCAACAATGACAGATCAACATGGCTCCACCGTTCAGAGGCAGGGGCAGAGGTAGAGAGGGGCCTAGAATGGCTCGCATCGAGGAGATTGATGAGGGCATAGGTACCTCGAGAGGGAGAGATAGAGTGGCTACTAGTCCTAATGTTGATCCTTTGGGAACTAGTAGAGGCGGAGGAGGAAATGTGGACCAAGTGTTGGTAGCCTTGGCCACCAATATGGCTCAGCAGACTGCGGCAATGGATCGGCAGACAGAGTTGCTGGCAGCCAGAAATCAGCCCGGGGGATTTGCAGAGTTCAGGAGGATGAGACCTACTTTCTCTGGGCAGACAGATCCAATAAAGGCCGAGGGATGGATCGACAAAATGGAGAAATTTTTTGAGGTGTTGTAGTGCACTGATGTTGAGAAGGTGCGCTGGGCAACTTTCAAACTATTGGGCGAGGCCAGTCCTTGGTGGAAATCTGTATCCAGGACTCAAGAGCAGGACTACCCCAACACTCCATGGACCTGGGTGGAGTTTGTAGAGACATTCAATGATCAGTATTTTCCAAGGATCGTGCGTAACCAGTGGGAAGTCTAGTTTATAAAGCTGGAACAGAACGAGATGTCGGTGCACGAGTATG
Source organism: Chloranthus sessilifolius (assembly GCA_021018995.1). Lineage (NCBI taxonomy): Eukaryota > Viridiplantae > Streptophyta > Magnoliopsida > Chloranthales > Chloranthaceae > Chloranthus > Chloranthus sessilifolius. The sequence continues at coordinate 144,551,502 of CM037584.1, read as the reverse complement.
GCGCAGAATTTGATAGACTTGCCCGATTTGCACCCTTACACGTGGCCACAGAGTTGATGAGAGCCTAGAAATTTTAGAGGGGTTTGAGGCCGAATAATCAGGAGAGGGTGTCGATGTGGGAGATGGAAAACTATGCGGGCGTCATGTCAAAGGCCCTCATTGGTGAGGAAGACATCTAAAAGCAGTATCTAAGGCGAGAGCAGGGTAATAGAAAGCGGTTCGGCCAGAGACAGTCGAGTGCGTCTGAGCAGGTGAACAAAAAGTCGAGGTTCTCAAAACCTCCTCACTATCCTATTCACCCATCGTATTCCAAGCTGGCTGTTGCTTTAAGACCAGTATCGTCTTCCTATCAACGACCATAGAGTTCTTCACCAGTGCGGCCTTTCAGAGCTGGGAGCACTACTGCGAGTGGAGCCTCTGTGGCTCAGGGATCATCACGGGGGCTAGCTGTTACCCCTGTTCCTACTTCAGCATGTGCACGATGTGGGAAACCACATAAGACGGAGGATTGTCGAAGGAACACTGGGGGATGCTTCAGGTGTGGACAGATTGGTCATATGATCAAGGATTGTCCTGCGATAGACAAGGGAGGAACTACATTAGTCTCTACGCAAAAATCATCACGATCTACAGTTCAAGGTTGAGCCTATGCGGTGACTGCACAGGATGCCCAAACGTTGAATGACGTAATCCAAGGTATCATTAAAGTTGAGATGTCAATTTTTGCATTGTTTCTATAATTGATGTTTAAATTTATTAAAATAAATTTTGAAAACCAGAATCATTGCATATAATCAACAAGATTTCTTAATAAAAGGTACCCTTATGATGAGTCATGAAGGCGACTTGAGTAAAATTGAAGCACGAGTACTGATAGACCCCAGGTCTACACACTCGTTTATCACTCCTCTTTTTTCCAAGAAGTTGAGTATCGTTCCCAAACCACTTGCTTTCATCTTGGATGTGAAAATTCCTGCGGGAAGCTCGGTGTGCACTGATACAGGGTGTCAATCAGTCATCGTGATGGTTGATGATCACGAGACAGTGACTAACATGATTACGTTGAGCATGAAAGGGTTCGACGTGATTCTCAGGATGGATTGGTGGGCGACATATCATGCGAGCGTGGATTGTCCATGGAAGATCGTGGCTTTTTGACCGCTAAAACGAAAATCCTTTCGATTCTGTGGAGTGAAATCGAAGGTTGCCCCGCTTGTTTCTGCTATTCGAGCTGAGCGCATGATGAGGAACGGTTGCAGTGGCTACCTTGCTTAGTTACAAGATCATAAGGAAGAGAAGCTAGATATTGCTCTTATCACGATTGCTTGTGAGGTTCCCGATGTCTTTCTTAAAGATCTGCCTGGACTGCCACCAGACCGAGAGATTGAGTTCGTGATTGACTTAGCTCTGGGTACAGAACCATTATCCAAGGCTCCATATTGGATGGCGCCTGCGGGGTTGAAAGAGCTCAAGGAACATCTTCAGGAGCTATTAGATAAAGGCTTCATTCGACCGAGTGTTTCTCCTTGGGGAGCACCGATACTTTTTATGAAGAAGAAAGACGGATCGATGCATCTGTGCATCGATTATCGCCAGCTAAATAAGATGACGATTAAGAATCGTTATCCACTTCCGCGGATAGATGACTTGTTTGATCAATTGCAAGGTGCAAAGTTCTTCTCAAAGATTGATCTGAGGTCAGGCTATCACCAGCTCAGGATCAAGGCGGAAGATATATCCAAGATCGCGTTTCGTATGTGATATGGCCACTATGAGTTCTTAGTGATGCCATTTGGGTTGACAAATGCGCCTGCATTGTTTATGAATATGATGAACTGCGTGTTCAAGCCACATCTAGACAAGTTTGTGGTAGTTTTCATAGATGACATCCTCATCTATTTGAAAACCAGAGAGGAGCATGTGCAACATCTACGAGTGGCTCTACAAATACTGAGGGACCATCAGTTGTATGCCAAACTCAGCAAGTGTGAGTTTTGGCTCGATCAGGTCAGTTTCTTGGGCCACGTCGTCTCTAAGTCTGGTATATCAGTTGATCCTACAAAGATTGACTCAGTGGTGAATTGGGAGCAGCCGACGACAGTTACGGAAGTCCGTAGTTTCCTTGGTCTGGTAGGGTACTATCAGAGATTTGTCGAGGGTTTCTCGAAAATATCTGGTCTGCTTACACAGCTTACTAAGAAGAATGAGAAGTTCGATTGGATAGAGCAGTGTGAGCAGAGCTTTCAGGAGCTGAAGCGGAGATTGACTACAACACAGGTACTTGCAATAACTTCAGGCAGCGGAGGCTTCGCAGTGTACAGTGATGCTTCTTATGGCGGATTAGGTTGTGTGCTTAATCAACACAAGTGGGTCATTGCATATGGTTCTAGACAGTTGAAGGACCATGAGAGAAATTATCCGACATACGATCTCAAGTTAGTAGTAATTATCTTCGCCCTGAAGATCTGGAGACATTATCTCTACGGTGAGATATTCGATACATTCACCGATCACAAGAGTCTAAAGTACCTATTCACTCAGAAGGACTTGAATATGAGGCAGCGACGATGGATGGATTTTTTGAAGGATTATGATTGCTCGATTCAGTACCATCTGAGAAAGGTGAATGTCGTTGCTGATGCTCTCAGTAGAAGGTCTTCAACACAGTTATCACATCTTGTCAGTCGGATACAAAGATGGAAGCTATTGGAAGATATGGCTTTGGGCAGCTCATGATTTGATGTGAAAGGCTCGGGAGCATTGATGGCTACACTTTTACTGCGCCCTACGCTCTTCGAGAATATTAGGAAGTCTCAGATGATAGACGATTAGCTAATGGCTATTAGGCGAGATGTGGTTAGTGGTAGCAAGAAGGATTTCTCAATTCGGGTAGATGGGGCCTTGTTGTTTCGAGACCGAGTATGTGTACCGATGAGTACCGAGCTTCGGGACACCATTTTGGAAGAGGCTCACAAATCAATGTATGCAATACATCTTGGTAGCACCAAGATGTCTCAGGATTTGATGAAGAGCTTCTGGTGGCGAGGGTTGAAATGCGACGTCGCTAAGTACGTATCGCGATACTTGGTTTGTCAGCAGGTTAAGGTTGATCATCAGAATCTAGTAGGGTTGTTGCAACCTTTACCTATACCCAAGTGGAAATGGGAAGCCATTTCAATGGACTTTATCTTAGGTTTGTTGAAAACACTGAGGAAGAACAATGCCATCTGGGTCATTGTCGATCGGCTAACCAAGTCTGCTCATTTCCTACCCTACAATACTATGTATACAGCTAGTAGACTTGTAGAGTTATACCTCAAGGAGATCGTTCGACTGCACGGTATACCGGCTAGTATTGTGTCTGACAGGGATCCGTTGTTTACTTCGCAGTTTTGGCAGTGGTTTCAAGAAGGAATGGGTTCTCGTCTCAACTTCAGCTCAACTTTTCACCCACAGACCGATGGTCAGACTGAGCAAGTGAATCAAATCATTGAGGACATGTTGAGAGCTTGCATGTTGGATTTTCATGGGTCATGGGACCAACACTTTCCGCTGATCGAGTTCGCTTACAATAATAGCTTTCAAGCTAGCATCGGTATGGCACCGTTCGAGGCTTTGCATGGGCGGCGGTGCAGGTCTCCGTAAACTAGGAAGAAGTGGGTGAGAAGCTCATTATTGGACCTGAGATAGTCGAGCGTACAACCGAGACAGTTCGGTTGATTCACGAGAGACTCCATGTAGCTCAGAGTCGCCAGAAGAGCTATGCCGATCTCAAGAGGAGACACGTGGATTTTAAGGTACGCTTGAGTACATTTTGTGCAATTAAACACTTAATACATATCACGTGATGAAATTGTCACTAACAATCAATTTTCAGGTCGGCGACAATGTGTTGGTATGAATCTCGCCCACAAAAGGCGTGATGCAATTCAGTAGAAGAGGGAAGATGAGTCGTTGGTACATTGGGCCTTTTGAGATATTAGGCCGAGTCGGAGAGGTTGCATACCGAGTGGCGTTACCACCACAATTATCCAGCATGCACAATGTCTTCCATCTATGCTGCGTCGATACATACGCGACCCGACTCACGTGCTTGATTTCCAACCCATAGAGCTTTAGGATGGTTTGACGGTGATCGAGGACTTGGTTCAGATTTTGGATCGCAAGGAGCAGATCCTACGCACTAAGAGGATTCCTTTGGTTCTCGTCAGATGGAGAAATCATACACTAGCTGAAGCCACCTGGGAGCACGAAGCTGAGCTCCGAGAATAATTTTCGAGCCTTTTTTATTGAAATTTTTGGGAAATTGCATATTGGATGTATGGAAATTTGGAACTTTTGATGTATTTATCATCTTATCTATATACAATTTTTGGAGATCCAATGTCAATTGTTCTGTGTCTATATAATTTCGGTGTGACCATTTAATATTTCCTACTTCATGGAGACACGAGAATTTTTGGGAATTATACCAAACAAGTAGGTGTTTCTCTCACCTCTGCGCATACTTAATAACCGGGCCAAGTTTTAATTAATTGGTTAAGATCATAAGCCAAAATTTCAGTTTTCTACTTATTTATTAGCTGGGATCATTGTTTTACATGAGCGGGCCTCAGAGAAGTCAATTGGGACCTAAAACTATAAGCCAAAATTTCAAAAATTTTACAATTGGAAGGAATTTTCAACTCGAGAAATTCGAGGGTCGAAATTCCAAAGGGAGGGTCGAATTTCATAAAACGGTGCACAACCTGTTGAGGTAAAAATTTAAGCCTGACAAACTTTTGCAGAATTCGAGGGTCGATTTCAAATTCGACCATCGAATTGAAATTCAACCATCGAATTTGAAATCGAGGGTCGAATTTGTCGAGTTAAGTGGGGTTCTGTTTTTTGGGGGTTTTGGCATTTCGGGCATTGCAAACAGAGGCTTGAGCTTGTGGTTTTCGAGGGTTTTGGAATTTCTGTGGCTTCTCTTTACATTTTTTGGCTAGATTCAAGGGGGTTTCCACTCAGATTGACTTTGAGCTTGGAGTGCTTGCATTGGGAACCAATCTGGGAACTTTTCAAGAGGTAAAACCTTCTTTCTTGTGGGTTTAAAAATTTCTGGTTTTCTTGTATATTTTGGGTTGGTTTCTTGCATTTTAATCATGGGACCGAAGAAATAAACACTTGTTAGGGTCCCTATATCCAAGAAACCAGCTTCTAGGGCTGGGTCCTCAAGTCAATCGGCTCAGCCACCCCCACAGCTGGTTCAACCACCATTGCCCCCACAAATCCATGAACAACCAAATGAGTTTTGGAGTATAAAAGGGTTTGCTGATGAGTGGATCTTTGATCCTGAACTTTTTGATCAGCAGCCAACCACTCAGTCGACTTCCGATTATTTGGAAAAAGCCCATTTAACCTCTCTGTGTCAAGCTTTTAGTGACCATTTCTATCCTCACTTGGTACACTTATTCTATCAGCGTATGCAAAAAGAGGACGGTAAGAAAATTTACACTACCCTTGATGGGCGTGATTATGCCTTTGACCTGGACGACATTGTTGTGGCAATGCGCTGCCCAACCTCACACTCATCGACTATGGGCTTAGCTCCTCCTTGTTGGTGGATTTCTGAGTGTGTGCTTACTTTATTGGTTGGTGGTGAAAGTCATTTAAAAAGCAAAGAAAGAGTAAAACAGGAGATGGAATCAGCACAACTAAGAAATCCTAGACCTGCAAGATACAGGGTCCATTGTAGCAAGTTTTGATAAGTAAGAGTTTGTCCCACAGGGAAAGGTGATCTACATCTCCAAAGGAGCCATCTCTAGTAGTCCATCCAGATCTGACTACAGAGCTGGCAGTCCTAAAAGGAGGGGAGTCTAAGGTCACTTATTCTAAGTATTCTAATGTCTAAACTACAGAAAGGGTTGAGAGGATGGATGGAGTGTGGAAAATAAATATAAAAGGGTGAGAAGTATGTTATTGAGTCCAGATCAGAGGAGTTTTGTAACTCAGATTTAGATCTGATGTTATAGAAATCCTGTCCAGTGGCTACATTATCACCACTGAGGAGAAAGGATCCAACCCATCACTCTGCCATGATTCCACCCTTAAGGCTATAACCTGTCCACTCAAATGGTCACAGATTATCCCATAGGGGAACCACTATCCAGGGATGGGTCAAAACATAACCAGTAAATCATTGCAGACACTATTTCATCCAGGCTACCAGCTCAAGAATCCATAGGAAACCTCAACCTCTAAAGCTCTATGTGTGGGGCTAAGGTTGTATAGGACCATGATAGCCCAGACACATAGAACCAGCAAGAGATTGAGTACAACCTTCTATTTAGCTGTCCATTGCTTGAGTGAGGCTACAATGGTCCAATCACCAGCCTACAATCTCTATAACCAGATCAGATCCAATATCTGATGGCGGATCTATACAAATATAGGGGAGTCTGCCTCTGTACAATCTCCTACAAGGCTTCTACAAGCTCAGGTGTAAAGAAGAAAGATCCATCTTGGATCGGTGGACTGGAATCACCCTAAGGCTATAATCTGTCCACTTAAATGGTCACAGATTATCCCAGAGGCTATCCTCCTCACGGAGCCCAAGACAAAACAAGAATATCGCTGCTACCACCATGGTCACAAGGCTACCAGCTCAAGCTCCCATGGGGATTTTAGATCTAGTGGGTCCTGTGGTGGGGCTAAGGCTGTATAGGACCATGATAGCCCAGACACACAGGGCACTTGGATCTGAGTGGCCCTTAGAATCAGTCCTCCATTGCCTTGAAACAAAGCCAAAGCAATGGCGGATCATAAGGCAGCAGCCTTGCTCAGAGCATCTCACACACAAACAAAAATCCCACAAAGTATAGTTCCTATTACAGAACTTCCATTAATCTAGTTCAAAATACATACAAAGACATAGCCAGCAAGTGCTGAACTATGGAGAGAAGGAAAAAGAAAAAGAAAACTACTTACAACTACAAAAAGAAAAACTAAACGATCTCAGATCAGGTCTCCCAGAAATGAGATGGGTTCCTAGCTATTCCAGGATATAGAAAGAAAAGAAAGTCTAAGCTCCCAAACCTAGGCTAAGTGTGGGTATTTATAGCAGTGGTGTGGCGGCGCATTAGGGTTAGGAAACCCTAATTTTAATGATGCCACATGGCTGAATAGTGATCCTCCAATGCCTTGGGGCGCGTGCATGGAGATTTGAGCATGGGAGTGCATGCCCTAATCACTGGAAATTCCCAGAAAGTCCTCAACTGAAGAGATGGAAGTTTGAGGTTTAGAGCTTCGCTAGGTAGCCATTGTTTCCCAGACTTGTCACGTGGTAGCTTTTATTCTTCGCTAGGATGATTTGAAATTGAAGCTTCCGCCTTCGCGAGGTTGGCTTGGTTTGCTCTTCAGGCAGTCACGAGGTTGAGTGGACATCAGAGCCTCAGATGTCGTGGGGTTGGAGCTTAAGCAGTCGCGAGGTTGATCTTCGCGAGGATAGATTTGAATAGCGCGAGAACTTCGCGAGCACTTATCTTCACTGGGCTTCGCGAGTTACCTCGTGAGGCTTTGATGTGTTCTGAACTGCGCGAGGTTCCATGTCTTAACTGATCTTCGCGAGGGTGGCTTTGCCTTCGCAAGGATGCTTTCTTCTTGAATGGCGCGAGAACTGCGTGAGGAGTTCTCTTCTGATAATTGCATCCCGCGGCGACTGCGCGACAGCTATGCGAGTTTATGTTTCTGAAGCTTCTCAGTCAATCATCTACGCGAGAAGTTGTTGTAGTGTCTTGGGAAGCTCAGCTGGACTGCGCAAGGCTCATTTTCAGGTTTGGATTCAGACTTCATCCTTCTGAGGGACTTTTGGTGCCAAAACAAGCTTTTTAGCAGGATTCCTGGCCTTATTTCACTGCTGGGTACTACCTACATAAAACACTTAACAAGGACTTATTAGGTGACTATGGGTCTAATCAAAGGTTAAGTTAAGGGGTGAAAAGTGGTACTTTTCAGGTCTTAACACTCCCTTCCCTAAATTTGTCCCTGTTCATGAGGTTATTGCACAAATGACCTAAGGTCATCATGGGTTCGGCAAGGCTATCACCCGTTCTCAAATGCCCGACTCTATGTGGATATTAGATGTAATTTTTAAGGCAACCCTCTACCCTTTCGGACATAAATATGAACACCGCGGTCCCATACAATAGATTTTATTTTTTGCTTTTAAGGAATGTTGGTTCAATGCCCCTGAAATCGTCTTTAAGGGGATTATTAAGGCTCGTGAGAAAATGGGAAAGCAAGTTAAGACACCGAAGAAGGGCATTCCATATGCTCGCTTGATTTCCGTTATGATTGAGAATTATTGCGCAGGACCAGCATATGAGATCCCCCCTACTGAGCCACGATCCACGGCCACTCTCAAACTTTATAACTTAGTCAGTTGGGGTTGGACCTACAATCGATTGATAAAGGTTCCTAAAGGCATAGTCGCTCCTGATGAGGATGATGAGGAGGATGCCGAGCACGCAGCAGCAGAGCCTGTCACTCTTGCGTCCGATCAGGCCCCACAGACCGATGTACTCACCCTGTCAGAGTTTACTCGCCAGATGACTTCTGTAAGCCAGCAGAATCAGAAGCTCACACAACATACCAGCTCCATGCGTCGGGAGTTGGAGGTTCATGGCTGGGCTTTGACGTATTTGATGCAGCATGTGTTCCCTACCGACTATGCCACGTACATGGCAGATATCCGGGCGTCGGTTCACCACCCTTCTACATCAGGCGCTGGTCCCAATGTCCCTATAGATGTGGGTGACGACGACACGGATGATGATGATGCTGCTGATGGGGACGATGGCCAGGCTTCGGCTAGTCAGGCTGCTACGGGGGAGGATTAGTTCAGCCTGTGTGCTGTTGTGTTTACTTTTGTCATTTTTATGGCTTGCACTTATTTTCTTGGTGGATGGATTATTTTAGAACCTAGTGGTTCTATCTTTTGCTCTTTTCTTATATGCTTTTGTTTTGTGATATTGGCGAGATTCCTCTGTTTTGTTTCGTTTCTGTATTATTCGATCTGTGGATGCTTGCCATGTAAATCTGTGGTTACCTTATCTCGTTACTAGCAATCTTTGTTTTTCTTGTGGGCTTGGCTAGTTCTTTGCCTTTTATGAGTTCCTATTGGGTTTCACTCGATCAGGATCGTTCACCATGAGTCACGGTGAGATTGTTTCCCGGCACGTGACACTCGGGGTGTAGGCATCCATATATGGATGCAATCCACCCTGCCCCTCTGGGAGCCACATGCAGTACATCAAGGTTACTATGGATCCCATCCCTTGACTTGCATGCCCTGTGAGGCCATCGCACTGTGGCCCATGTACTGGTCTTTGTTTTTGTTTTGTATTTTCATTTCTGTTTCGGCTGAAAGGTTAGGATGGGTTTTCTTTGGCGCCTTGCTTCGTTTGTCTTTTATATTTTCGAGGATGAAAATTCCCAAGGAGGGGAGAATATAATATCCCTGAAATTTGGAACTATTTTTAATTACCTTGGTAAGCATGCCCGAAAAAGTTACGAGATAATTCTGGATTTTTGGATAACTTAGGGTATGATGGGTGAGGTGACCAAAGGATTTTATTTTTTAACTTAGGGAAGTTTGATATGTAGCAACAGATACAGTGATGCATGTGTATGCACTCAACATCAAAAATTAATGCGAAATAAGAGGATAGAATTGTAACATTAAAAATCTTGATATTATGTGATGACTCGACTTTTCCAATCCTTAAGGTATAGGAAAGGCCGGTTCATCAACTTATTGATTTCTCAATAAGCCGAAACAAACAGAATCCGGCAGCATAACATAGAACTAAAAACAGAGGCAAGGCATAGAGTAAGTAAAGACAAAAGCTTAACAAAGCATTATATCACCCTGAGGAATCAGGAAGAACCACCGGTGATGGCCAATCCAACACCTAAAATAGTGGTTCCTAATAATGGTTCCTCGAGTGATATAAAAAAGACAAAACAAACGCCTAAGGCCCATATTCAAAGAATAATTCTAAACAAAAGTACCAAAAAGATAAAGTAGGAATTAGGGGAAAAACTCCTCTGTAGGCGTCTCCAATTCCTCCTCAGGAATATAATCAGAGTCCTCCAGATCCAGATCCTCAGATCCTAGGTCAGTCTCAGCACCTTTGACGTATAGTCGAGGGTGCGCTAACAACAAAGCCCAATAGAGGAAACATGTCTATTTGCATTTCATTATAAGTAAAGGTTTTCAAAGACAGAAATCAAATCAATCATGGTTTTCAAAAGATGCTTTGCAAATCACATTTCTAATTCTAACCATGAAGTCAAAAACTAATACAATTCATCTGATGTTTTCAAATTTCTGAATTAGGCAGGCTTCTTATCTTAAATTTATAACTTAATTTTATCTCCTAAATTACATATAGCATGAGAGCGGATTAAGTCACCGATGGAAAACCCTACTGATCATCGTCGTCCATGAACCCATTTTCTGAAGTGCAACAAGCCCCTATGCTATGAGGGAAACTTGCACAAAAATAAATACCGTCGACACGATTGGTAGAATCTAGGGTTTCGTTAATATGTGCCTTAATTCAAATGCAAATGCTAACTTATATCAAAGCTTGTTTACATAACATATTTACTGATTTTTTAGAGTTCTGATTTGAAGTTCACATTCAAAAATAAATGAGGTTCTGAAGTTCTGAAGTTCAAATTTCTGAGTTCATATTCATAACAAAATTTTCCAAATGCTCATTTGTATCATAATTCAAAGTTCTCATTCATGCTATATTAAACATATATTTCAGAAATTATGCTCTATATCAAACAACCAAATACTTATAATAGAATGCAAATCGGGTGTAGGGTTCCCCTACCTTAGTTCACAACGGTTCAAAAATAAGTAAGGCAGTCCTATCACAGGACTCACCATTTCAAAACCTACAAGGATTAACACTCTCAGTGTTAATATTGGTCAAAAAGTCAAACCCGAAAGCTTGCCAAGAAAATTCTGACAAATTTTCAAAGGCCTGAAACAGGGCAAAATTCGACCCTCGAATTTCAAAAGTTGCATCAGGTTTAAAAATCTCCATTTCGACCCTCAATTTTCAATTCGATGGTCGAATTCCAAATTCGACCCTCTAATTTCTCCAAGTCTGTGGCTATTAAATTTGGATCTCCGAACCCTTTTTCATTCCCTCAACCACAATTTCTCAAACTCACATAAAGCAATATAAACCTATTTAAAGCAAGACTAACAGTATTTAAATTTGAGGAGGCTTAAAAGCCTACCTCTTTAAGTTTAAACTGTTGTTTTCGTTGCACCAAAAACAGGCATCGGAATCAAGCATGAAGGTTTAATTAGACCAGAGCCTCCTAATCAGTCCACTTAAACCTTTCTTCAATGCACAGGTCAGATCCACACAGAAACATCCTCTCCCCTATCCTTCTCTTCCAATAGCTTAAACCGATCAGAAATTTAATACGAGGCTTATCAACAGTTGGGATGGGGCGAGGGATTTACAAACATCCAAGATCTAGGATCTAAAATCAAGGTGAGGGGTAAAGCTTGAAATTCTTATATTCAACCCTGAGAGAGAGAAGTGTAACTTATCTTCAAAGCCTCTCTCTTATAATACAAAAACAAAAGAACTAAAATATCTAGATTTTTCTATTTGCAATCCTATCCACTTAACAAGAACTTAAATCCGGCGTGAAACACAAACACCTAATTTATAGTGTAAGTCATTGATAACATGACTTCCACACATCACGAGACAAAATCCTTTGGCCATTATTCTAATCATACCCTTAGTTATCCAAAAACCTAGAAAAATCCCATAACATTTTTGGCACGCTTACTGAGGTAACTGAAAAACAGGCCAAAAATATAAGGGATATTACATATTAGTTGCTAATTAGTATTATAAAGAGAAAAGCTTTGGGGAGAAGCTTCACTCTTGTCCCTCACGTATGAACTTTGAGCTTTGCAACCCTTGCCTCCCTGTTTTGATCTTAGACCCCCCTTGTAATTGTGAACCCCTCTCGCCATTCAACCATTGTGAAACCTTTTATCTTGCTTCTGATTTGATTCAGATTTTGGGAAGGAAGACTAGGGGAGAGTGAACGTTTTTATGAATGTTCTGGGCTAGCCTTTGCTCTAATAGGAAGGTTTGGTTTGGGTTGATCTTTGTGGTCCAATTGAACCTTGTGGTTTGTTTCAGCGCTTGAATTTGGAGCAACGGGAGCCAAAGGACTAACTTCAAGAGGTAAGCACCCCTTTGAGTTAAATAAATTGAGCCTTACATAGAGTAGAAATATGGTGATTGTAGAGAAGTTAAACAAATTGTGGTTTGAATGAGCAAACAAATCAGAAGAACAAAATTCGAACACCACAGACCTAGAGGAATTCGAGGGTCAAATTTCAACTCGAGGGTCGAATTTGAAATTTGACCATCAAATTGAAATTCGAGGGTCGAAATTGGGCTTTTATAGCCTGATGCAATTTTGGGAATTTGAGGGTTGAATTTTAATTCGACCATCGAATTCCAAATTCGACCATCGAATTTGAATTCGAGGGTCGAATTTTGCCCTGTTTCAGGTCTTTGAATTTTTGTCAAATTTTTTTTGTTAGATAGCTTTCAGGTTTGACTTTTGGACCTCTATTAACACTTATAGTGTTAATTCTTGTAGGGTTGATGGTAGAGAGTCCATTGTGAGGACTTCTTTATGTGCTTTGGGATCACTTTGAGTCGAGGTAGGGGAACCCTAAACCTAATTTGCATTATATTATAAGTTTTGGTTATTTGTTGCAAACATTGAAATCTGAATTTTGATAAACCTGGCGTGATTAAGAACTCCAAAACTTTGATATAAGAACTCAGAAATTTGAACTTCCAAACTTCATTTTCGAATGTGAACTTTGAATCAGAACTCCGAAAATCCAAACAATGTATTAATTACATAACATACAATATGTTTAGCATTACATTTGATTTGATGCACATACGAATGAAACCCTAGATCCTACCAACCGTGTTGACGGTAATTCTATTTGACGCAAGTTTCCCTCATTACGTAGGGGCTTGTTGCACTTCCGAAAAAGGGTTCATGAACGACGATGGTCAGTAGGGTTTCCCATCGGTGATAGTCCCGCTCTCATGCTAGTATGTACTTTGAGAGAACATCTTTAAATTATAATTTTAAGATAAGAAGCATGCTTAATTCTGAAATTTGGAACATCTGAACCATTGAATCATCTTTTAGCTTACTATATTAGAAATGGAATTTAGACACCAATGCATCTTTTGAAAATCATATCTGATCCGATTTTCGTCTTTGAAAAACTTTACTTATGATAAAATATATTGGCTAAGTTTCCTCTATTGAGCTTCGATGTTAGCTCACCCCGACTATACGTCACAGGTGCTGAGACTAACCTAGGATCATACGATCTTGATCTGGAGGACTCAGACTACATTCCTGAGGAGGAATTGGAGACACCAGCTGAGGAGTTCTTCCCCTTATTTTAGCTTGTTATTTTTGGTACTTTTGCTTAGAATTATTTCTGAATTATGGGCCGAAGGCCATTATTTTGTCTTTTTGGATATCACTCGAGGAACTATCATTAGGAACCACTATTTTAGGTGTTGGATTGGCCATCATCGGTGGTTCTTCCTGGTTCCTCTTGGTGATATATTTTTGTATGATCTTTTATTCTTATCTTTTAGCTTTGTTTTTGCTTAGACCTATGTTATGATGCCAGCTTTTATTCAAAATACGGCTTATTGAGAAATCAATAAGTTGATGAACCGGCCTTTCCCATACCTTATGGATTGGAAAAGTCGTGTCGTCACATGTGATCGATCAAGTGGGGCAATCAATTCTTCATGCGATCAGACACAAATAGTGAATCTTTACGTCTTTGCTTTATGCCAATCTTTAAGTATGGATCAATCACCCTCCCACTTGTGGGGTTGTTTTATTCCGAATGAAATTCAAACATTGAGGATAATCACTGTAGACACCCAAAATTGGCCCAAGGCCCGATCGAAACACATTTCGAGAGAGGCGCATCTCCGAGCTTTTGATGGCATGTATGAAACCCTTAGGAACCTTTTCGAAACCTTAGAAGCCATTCCAAACCCTTAGGAATCATCCTAGATCCCTTAGGAGCCTTCTCGAACCCTTAGAAACCCAACCCGACCCTTAGAACCCATTCCGGACCTACACTTAGCTTTCCCGAGCAATGGATGAAGAGTGGTGCACTGGGACTAGCTTTGACCTTCTACTAGGATTGAATCTTATATCATTGAAAAGTAAAAGTCCTCAGCTTTCCAATGGGCTAAGAATCACCCCAATCGGAGCTGTGTACGCAAAGATATCGCATTCCGAAACTGAGGGGCAGAATGGTAAATTCTAGTGAACCCCCTTAGGGATTTGGTGCAACTAACAGTTGTGCCAGCATTAAGGTGGGTCCCCTACTGGCAGTCTACTTCTCAAAGCCACTATGCACTTCTAATTTACTTTAGTTGCGCCAGGCATATGAACAGTAACTATAGTTTTTATCTCGATTTCGAGATCGGAGTTTGACTTGTTGACCATCTTGACCTTTGGGGTGTGTTTTTCTAGTTCTGTTACACCCATTTACTATCTATGTGCAACCTCTTAAGTGGTTTAAAGCCTCACCCTATATCCACCATTGCAGCAACTCTTCATATTTTTCAAGGCTCCAAAAACCCTAGAAAACCTTAGATTGACCATTACCTAATTGTTAATCTAAATTAGCCTCTAAGCACCCTCCTAACCTCTCTTTTTCCAATAAATAGAAAGGCACCCCCCTTGCAAATGGCTTGAAAAACTTTGCAATTATGAGATTAAGGAATCTCTTCTCTCTCTCCTCTAGTGCACCACTCCCATATAAATTCTAGAACTTTAAAACTTCCTTTAGACCTTAGCATTTCACCCAAAAGTTTTAGGTTAGGTATGTGTTATCCCTAGCCTTCCCTCTCTACCTCTTAGCTATCAAGCCCCAGGAGTTAGAACCTCATTCTCATTATACAAGCCTTCAAAAGCTCACCAAAGTAAGCCAACGCAAGGCTCCACAGCAGTGCAACAAGGACCCGAGAGCTCCAGCTCATCCCTTTATTCCTCTACCTTCTCAGTTATTCCTCTATCCTCCCATTTGTGCCGTTACGCCGCTGAATTTTTGGTAGGAACGGAGGGGCACAAATAGGATTTCAAGACCCTTTGGGCAAGAGGAAGCCTTTTTCTTTTCTTTTATATTATTTTTATTTTGGCTATAAGTAGAGGCCACATTAAGCGGGTTGATTGGGTGCCTAACACCGTCCCAATCGATAACCGAAGCCCCTACCCAAGAGCCTTTGGCGTAAACCAGATTCAGAGTCATATTTGTGACACTTCGGTGCTTATAAAACTTATCTAGGTTTCTCGGGACACCAAAAGCTCTGGGTGGCAACTCTAAATTTTCATTAGTGAGCGCATCGTCGCGATAGGATCGCCAAAAATCTCACGGTTGCACAGTTGGTGACTCGGCTGGGGACTAGCTAGTAGAGTTTTTCCTTGAACTTGGCCTCTTTATTTTTGATTTACTAACCTTTTATTGCTATTTTTTATTACTTACCCCTCCGATTACGTCATTTATGAGCCTTAGCCGTTTGGCGGGCCTAATTGCACATCGCGTTTCAATTTCTTTGTTTTTTCATCATTTCAAGCACCTTAGCCGATCGTCGGGTTTACTTGTGCATTGTCATTTAAATTTCTTTACATTTTTATCATTTCAAGTGCCTTACCCGTTTGGCGGGCCTACTTGCGCTTTTAATTCTGCAATCATATTCTGCCAGTGAACGACGGCCTGTAGAGGTGACACGGGATCATCACCTTCGGTCTTTGAACTTAAGAAAATTTTCTTAAAAAGTGAAAAATAAAATTAAACCAACAAAGGAGATTAAAATTAATTTTTGTGGGGTAGATTTTCAAAGGGTTGGTTTATTTAGGCATACATACAAACACCCGCGTCTTAGTACGGCGGCAACCCTTAGTGGTGATGATCTAGAAAAGTCTCTGCCCACCTAGTACCTAAGAAAAGTGCTTGCACTTGAGGTATATCGGGTGGGTAACCTTCTCATTACCAAGCTTAAAACTCAAGAAAAAGAGAGTGATAGTGAACCCAATTTAGCCTTAAACCCTTGGGTTCGGTGAGGAAGAGAGCCGATCATATAAACAGTCAATCCCTGGAAGCCTAGCTTCCACAAAAAGCCAGTTTGGAGACCCATTTCGGACTAAGTTTATTGCTATCAAACAATCTGGAGAACCACTTTGTTCTAGCGCCACTAATAGTTGTGCCAATGCAAAATGTCCCAAAAGTACATTGGCACAACTATTAGTTGTGCCAGCTTTAAATCTGGAACTTTTACTCTGACGCCACTAATAGCCGCGCCAAGTTGGCTATGAGCAGCTTCAGTTCAGATCTATGACCTATTTCACCCCCGGACTCCCCGACCAATGTGTTTAGTGCCTCTGTTTCAGCCTCGCAACTTCCGACACCCAATACGCCCTTGCTGGACAAAAGAAGGTGAATTCTTTTTTATTCATTTCGAGGGATCGGGTTATTTGCAGTGGTTTCCGTGCCTTCAATAGATCAAGGGGTTTCCCTTTGATTCTTCCGAAGCGCTTCGAAACTGTTGCCGCGGGACCTATTTTGGGTACGAGAGCCACCTGAGAAGGGAATTCAAAAGGCCCCAAAATCCTCATTTCTTTTTCACTTATAAAAAAAATTCAAAAAATTAAAAATAAATAACTCAAAAATAGAGTCTTAATTGGTGCCAGCACAACGGCATCATCGTACCCTCCATCATCCCCTAGGGGAAGAAGGAAGAAGCTTTACGGGCCCCATCCGAGGCACCCGTACCCGACCCGATACCGAGATATGTCGTGGGCCATGGACCCGGCTTATGCCGATCCCGACTCATCCCTGCCACATTCTCCAACCTATTCTCATACCGAAGAATCCTTTACTTCCAGCCCCTTGCCCAATCACCATAACTAGCTTGTTCGGTGCCCCTATTTTCCCTTCCACCACTTCTCAAAATACCCAAAATCTAAATTTCCCATCATTCTCCCAAGCCATGCATTCATCCATGGCCATCTCCAACCCATCTCACCTTCCTCTCACATCCGTTCAAAACTCAGCCCCATCCCCTAACTTAACCAACATACCCTATTTTTCATCCACCCAACCTGATCCACCCACATCCATCCATACCACATCCAATCCCCCACACATCCCTCCATTTACCCAAGACATGACCAATTTTCCTCTCATTTTCTACTTCCATGCCCCATACAACTCCCCCATACATACCTAATCCATCCACCAATGCCCCACCTCATTTCTCCAATCCACCCCATATCCCACCCCTCACTTGGGCCATGCCCAATTTTACCGGGTCCATGCCCAATTTTTCCTTTTTACACACCCCATCCATACCCCTCCAACCATCAAATAACCCATCTCCATCTTATCCCCCTTCCATGGTCATGATAGAGGAGATGTTCCAAATCTATAATAGGTGAAAGGCCTCCCAACACATTCCCTCTCATCCACACCACACATCTATGGATCCCTCCCATACCCTATCAAGCCTCCATGCCTCACTCCCCCATGACCCCCTTCAACCCCCCATCATCCACACTATCCAAACCCCCATTTCCCATATGTCCCAAGGCCCAATGGCCCAAACCCACATGTCCCAAGGCCCAATGGTTCAAACCCCCATTTCTCACATGTCCCAAGGGCTCACGGCCCAGACCCACCAAGGGTTCATGGGCCAGACCCAATAAGGGCCCATGGCCTAGACCCACCAAGGCCCAATGGGCCAAACCCACTAGGCCATATCCATCAAGGCTCAATGGGCTAGACCCACTAAGGACCCATGGCTCAGACCCACCAAGGCTAATGGCCAGACCCACCAAGGGCCCATGGGCTAGATCCACCAAGGCCCAATGGGCGAGACCCACCAAGGGCCCATGGCTAGACCCATCAAAGGCCCATGACCTAGACCCACCAAGGGCCCATGGTACAAACTCATCAGGGGCCCCTGGCCCAAACCCATCAATGGCCCATGGCCCAAACCTATCATGACCAAGGCTTTGTGGCCCAACCCTCCCAAGGCTTCATGGCCCAAGCCCAGCAAAACCTTGGAGCCTCACACCCATACCCTTCACAATTCTCCTAGAACTTCACCCATTCACAACCCTCATACCCAGCTCAAACCCATTCCTTACATCAATACGCCCATATCCCAACATCCCAAAGTCAGTTTCAAGCCTTTCCCAGGCCCAATGGCCTCATCAGGCCCCACCCCAAAATCTAATTCCCACTCATCCCATTACCCAACAAACCTTCCCTTATCCCCAATGGACTCACCCAACCCCCGTTCATGCCATTCCCACCCAATCCATGCAGCATCAGCAAGAGAATCCCGCCCTCACTGCACCTTATATAGACCAGCAGTATGAAGAGGACGAGATAAGAAACAATGGAGCCTATGTTGGGGATCTGACCAGCCTTAACCCTCCTCCTATCATTTCCCACCTCTTGATTGCCCAAAGTGAAGTCTAACCAACTGCTGAGAAAGTGGCCCCCATATCCAAGGAGTCAGAACAGTTGAAAGAGCAGTTAGACAAAATACAAAAGCAGTTGTTGAAAGTAGGTGGTGCTGAAATCCACACCATGGACTTCACAGATTTATATTTGTTCGCTGAGGTCCCCTTGCCTCCCAAGTTTAAAATGCCGGCTTTTGAAAAGTACAACAGCACCGATAATCCTATTGCACACCTTAAGTCCTACTGTGGGGACATGTGTCAATATGGAGGGGACGGAAGACTATTGATAAAGGTCTTTCAGAAAAGTTTGACCGGTCCGACCTTGAGATGGTTCACATCTTTGGAACCATCTATGATGAAAACTTGGAAGGACTTGACGCATTTTTTTCAGGAATAATATGTCTACAATATAGAAATTGAACCGTGTAAGTCAGACTTAGCCCGGTTGAAGCAGAACCCGAATGAGACCTTTAGCGACTACTTGGGGCGTTGGAGAGCACTGACAACAAAGGTTAGAAACAGGATACCTGATGATGAACAGATAGAGATGAGTTCCAAAAATACTCTACCAGTGATCTCAGACTTTTTAGTGTACCAGTAGCAGTCCAACTTTGCTAATCTGGTAAGAAACACCAATCGCTATGAAGATGCTATCAGGGAAGGTCACCTGAATAAGAATGTACCAAGTGGAGCCAGTGGCGTTAGACGATTTTCAGAGCAGAGGAACGAGGAGAGAAAAAGGGTCGATGTTTAGAACATTGCCAATACCAGGCTCAATAATAATATAATCCCATTCTAATTTCAAGCAGCCTTGCTAGCACTAGTCAGAATTGAGCATATGCAGAGAGTAGGGAATGGACAAGGAATGTAGATGACTCTGGAGTAGAGGAGAGCCTGCTATGACCGAGTGTTTACACCCCTGGGGCAATCTTTAAGTGTACTTTTATCTTTACTAATAGAAAATGGATTAGTTACTATTCGTCAACCACAACCTCCTCCTCACACGATCCCAAAGAACTATGACCATAACACTCACTGTAATTTTCATCAGGGTCCAGGTGACCCGACTGATCGCTACTTCCCATTAAAGCACACGATCCAAGATTTAATCGATGCCAGGAAAATCATTCCACAAGCATCTTCTCAAGTGAACCAGTATGCAAATATCCATCAGGTGCCATTACCCCCACATCCTACCGAACGAGTGGGTCCCAGACCCACCATCGGGATGATAGAATGTGAGGAGGAGTTTGGGTTTGACCCATTAGACTACATCAATGATCAGGAGAGCTATGCAGCACCATTGCCGAGAAACTGTGAAGAAAGAAATATTGGGGTGATTGAACCCCTGAATTTGTCGGATTATTTTTCTAGTCTAGCACCATGAGTTGAACCCTTAGATCTTAGATTTTATTTTTCATCACCCACTCCTGTCAATTATGTGCATATAAATGCATATCAACCATACACCACCACTCCCGTCAATTACTCGATAGCCCATCATACCCCCAACCCCGCGCTAGCACCTGTCAGCTACCAATGGCCTACCCCTACCCCGTTTCCCCCGGTGCCACCACTCACAAGCTTCACCACCCCCATCTGGCCCAAATTTTCCACCCAACCAGCTATCACCAAAGTAAACTAAGTGCTACCCACACCTTCAGAGCCCACAGTGCAAGAGCATCCGATACCAGTAGCCATGCCATTTAAGATTCCGGGACCAACCTACAATCCACATCAGGTCCCTCTGAGTTATGAGCAAACAGATATCAACGCTGGCAGCAATAGAGAATGGGCCATTGACTTTGCTACCCAATCCAGAAAAATTTCAAAGCAGTCGAAAGCACCAGCAGCAGCACGAGCCCAATCAGAGGGAAAGAAGGATAGCGCTGTGAATCCTTTTGAGAAGATGAGTCAAGAGCATATACTGGAGACTCAGCTGAGAAGAATGCCTGCCCATATTACTGTATGAGATCTGTTAATGGCGTCCCCACTCAATTTCCAAGCATTAATGGGAGCGTTAAAGAATGCGTATGTGTCACTTCAGGTTAGCCCGGATGAAGTCGGGCAAATAATTGGTCAAGTAATGGCACCAAATGTCATTTCATTTTCTGATGCCAATTTACCTGAGGAAGGAGGTAGTCACTCAAAATCTTTGAATATAACCGTTGAGTCTGAAAATGTGATTATCCCCTTGATTCTAATCGATAACGGGTCCGCATTAAATATATGCCCACTGAGAACCGCCATCAAGATTGGGGTAGATCCTTACATGCTAAGACCCATGAGAACTAGCATCAGAGGTTCGATAACGCACGAAGAGAGATAATGAGAGAAGTTGACCTTGAGCTATTGATTGGGCCAATGACCTCTATATTGTTTCAAGTGATGGACATCAAATCCTCGTTTAATCTGCTGTTAGGGCGCCCATGGTTGCATGAAGTAGGAGCGATCCCCTCCACACTGCACCAAAAGCTCAAGTTTACATCTGGGCATAAGATCATTAAAATCATCGGTGAGGGGCACAATGAGAAAGAGAAGGCCACCAACAACGTCAAAAAACTCAAAGTGTTGGATGTATCGCACACCATTGAAGATGTCGACCTCCATAGTTTCAAATACAAGCGGTCGACGATACTCCCGGAGCCTATCGAGGGCATCATTCCAATAACCGGAAGTGTAATGGTAGCAGCAGTGGCCATGCTCCAAAAGTGGGGCTATAAAAAAGGAAGGGGTCTTAGGCCCAGACTATAAGGAAGGAAGGAGCCTGTCACAGCTAAGGGGGACCAAAAAGTCATATTTGGGCTAAGTTACAAGCCCACGGAAGAAGAAGTGCGGGAGGCTAAAGAAAAGGCCTGCACTATGGCAGCTGCAAAAGCTAGGGGGATCCACATAGAGGAGAAACCCCGTCCCAAGCCTCATATCAAAAGTTCATTCATGAGCGTTGGGGTTGTAAAAATTGACCAGAACTGGATAACCTGATTAACCCCATATAAGCCTACAACACCGGTTCACCCCACCAATCCCCACATCACCCTTCCCAGCCTCGAGATAGACTTGGCTGCATTATCCCTCTTTGAGGAATGACGGTCCATACCTGAACAAACTCCCCTTGTGGTGAATCACCACAAAACTGTGTTAACGTTTGAGGATATCATCTCAGATGAAATAGTGATCAACATGATGGAGGCTGACTCCGAAGATTCGTATCAGTCAACACCTCCATCCAAACAGGTAAAGGAGCGGCCTGTCAGGTATGCAACTGGGCATCTTTGCCCCAAACCCTGGAAACAGGGAGTTGCCTAACATTTGGCACCCTTTTCCCAAAAAAAAACTTATAAAAAGTGAGATAAGCTCTTGGCAGGCAATACCTTGTATATACACAAACTCGTGCTGCCAAGGGTCCGTCTCCGAAGAAAATAAAAATTCTAAAAATATTGAAAAAATGCAGAGTCTAAAACTATTGTCATTTAAAATTCTAAATAAAATCCCTAAAAAAGATGCCTTAATCGAAATATCTGTCTCACATAAAATTGACCCCTTTCCTGTAGAAATACAAGAGGTAGGTGTTACGAGTTTGGACAAGGATCTCCCTTTGGAGGAGCTCCCCAATGAGCTCCTTGATCGGTTTGCGGAATTTGAGCATGGCCTTACCCCCATCGTCGAAGAAACCGAGGATGCTAATCTGGGGACTGAGGGGATTCCCCGAATTATCAAGATCGGAACGTTGTTATCTCCTGAAGAAAGAAAAAGTATGATCGACTTCCTTCGGTCATACCAAGACATTTTTACCTGGTTGTACAAGGACATGCCTAGTCTGGACACTGATTTGGTCGAGAATGAACCCTGATATGAAATCGGTTAAGCAAAACCTGAGACGTCTCCGACTCGAGTGGATGTTGAAAGTCAAAGATGATGTCATCAAGCAGTATGACACGGGGTTTCACATGGTATCTAAGTACCTGCAGTGGCTAGCCAATATTATGCCTGTACCGAAGAAGGATGGAAAGGTTCGCATGTGTATCGATTTTCGTAATTTGAACAAGGCAAGCCCGAAAGACAATTTCCCATTGTCGCACATCGACATCTTGGTCGATAACACTACTAAGTACGGGATACTTTCTTTTATGGATGGATTCTCAGGATACAATCAGATTAAGATGGCAGAGGTAGATTGAGAGAAGACGGTATTCATCAATCCTTGGGGGACCTTTTGCTACCGAGTCATGTCGTTTGGGTTGAAGAATGCCAGTGCAATGTACCAGAGAGCTATGACCGCATTGTTTCACGACAGGATGCACCGACAGATTGAGGTGTATGTCGATGATATGATAGCCAAGTCACCAGAGTGAAGCGATCATCTAGTAAACCTTCAGAAGTTGTTTGAGAGGTTGAGAAAGTATCAGTTACATCTGAATCCAAAGAAGTGCACATTTGGCGCCATGTCTGGAAAAATGTTGGGATTCATCGTATGCAAGAGAGGGATCGAGGTCGACCCAGTCAAAGTCAAAGCTATCACCAAAATACCTCCACCATCTACCGAGAAAGAGGTTAGGGGGTTCTTGGGCAGAATACAATATCTTAATTGGTTCATTGCACAACTAACTCCAATTTGCACACTGATCTTCAAGCTAAGGAAGAATTCGCCCGTTGAATGGAACGACTATTGTCAGGCAGCATTTAATAAAATTAAAAGCTACCTCCTTAACCCACCTATTCTGGTACCACCTGAGTCGGGGAGACCACTCCTGATGTATCTCTGCACGATGGAAGTCTCGATGGGATTTGTCTTAGGGCAACATGAAGAGACGGGAAGAAGAGAGCAGGTCATTTACTATCTGAGCAAAAAATTTACTGATTACGAGATGCGCTATTCTCATCTAGAAAAAGCATGCCTAGCTCTTGTTTGGGCTACTC
Source organism: Chloranthus sessilifolius (assembly GCA_021018995.1). Lineage (NCBI taxonomy): Eukaryota > Viridiplantae > Streptophyta > Magnoliopsida > Chloranthales > Chloranthaceae > Chloranthus > Chloranthus sessilifolius. Next base: position 144,527,946 of record CM037584.1, on the reverse strand, counting down.
AAAGGCTCCGCCATTTCTTGCTATCCCAAGCCGTTCTGCTTTTGGCCTTTATGGACCCATTAAAATACCTGTTTGAGAAGCCGGCTCTTACTGGATGAACCGCACGATGGTAGCTTTTATTGTCTGAGTTTGACATCACATACGTCACTCAGAAGTCGATCAAGGGAAGAGCGCTCACTGATCATCTTGCCCATAATCCTTTGCCAGATTATGAGCATTTGAGAACTGAGTTCCCCGATGAGGACATCCTGTTCATAACGGAGGCCGATACTAAGGAAGCAGAGGGATCTTGGGTAAGGCACTTTGACGGGGCAGCCAATGCCGAGGGTCAAGGAGTTGGCGCCATTCTGATTTCGTCGAAAGGATCACATATACCAGTCCCTATCAAACTCAAATTCCCTTACACTAACCACATGGCCGAGTATGAAGCCTTTGCCGCTAGTTTGTAGGCGGCTCTCGATCTAAACGTAACTCACCTCCGAGTATTTGGCGATTCACAATTGATCATATGCCAGACAAATGGAGATTGGAAAACAAAAGACAAGAAATTGATCCCTTACCATGAGCACCTCGAGGATCTGATAATTTATTTCAAAGACGTGACATTCTCATATGTCTCCCGGATAAGGAATCGCTTCACCGACGCACTAGCAACGTTGACATCAAAGATAGAAATCCCATATGGTGCCGAGATGAAGCCGATCATGATCGAGCAAAGGAATGAGCCAGCCTTCTGCCTCTGGATTGAGGAACCTACAAAGCTTGATGATGAGCCACCTTGGTTCTCAGATAACAAGAATTTTCTCAAGACACTATCTTTCCCTGAGGGTATGTCCAAGACGGACCGACGAACCATTCAACGTTTAGCGGCAGGCTACGTCATTTGTGGGGAATGCCTCTACAAGCGATCATACAATAACATCTTGCTTAGGTGCCTTACAAAAAGTGAAGCGATCAACATCATGAGAGAGATCCATGAGGGAGTATGCGGTGCCTACGTCAGCGGTAACATGCTCGCTAAGAAAATTCTGCGGCAGGGATACTTTTGGACCACCATGGAATCAGATTATTGTAAACATGTTTAGGAGTATTATAAGTGTCAGGAGCACTCCAGTCTAATACACGCTCCTACCATCGATCTTCACTGCATGACCACTCCTTGGCCATTTGCTACCTGGGGCCTTGACCTCATGGGAATGATTAATCCGAAAGTATCAAACAGACATCAGTTCATCCTCGTTGCCATTGAGTACTTCACCAAGTGGGTAGAACCAGCATCATATGCCAACATCACGGCTAGTCACGCCGAGAAGTTTCTCAAAAATAATATTGTGTGCCGATTTGGAGTATCCAAGAATATCATCATGGACAATGCAAATAAGCGCATCCGAGCCTTCTGCGAGCAAAACAAGATCAAGCACCATCGCTCATCCCCTTATCGGCCTTAAACTAATGGAGTCATGAAAGCTGCAAAAAAGACCATCGTCCGCATCCTCGAAAAAATGGTCGTCACTTACCAAGATTGGAGCGAAATGTTGCCATGTGCTTTATGGGCCTACAGAACATCAATTTGTACTCCTACAGGGGCAACACCATTCTCCCTTGTGTATGGAACCGAGGCCGTCCTACCAGTAGAGGTTTAAGTACCCTCGCTCTGAATCCTCATGGAGTCAGGCTTACCCGAAGTAGAGAGAGAGAGAAAGAGAGATCCCACTTTGAACAATTGAATCTACTGGACGAGGAAAGACTCCTAGCCTTATGTCATACTCAAGTTTACCAGGGGCAAATCGCACGCACTTATAATAAACGTGTTCGCGATCGAGATCTAAAGGTAGGAGACACTATACTGAAGAAGATCTTCCCATCCCTCCACGCCGATCTAAGAGGGAAGTTTAATCTAAACTGAGAAGGACCTTATGTCGTTTGAGAAGTGCTACTGGGGCATGCCATCCGCCTCGCCACCATGGATGGAGATCATCTTCCTGAGCCCATCAATGCTGGATATGTCCGACGGTTCTACTCTTAGTCTATCGCGATAAGGCAAGTGTTGGTGAAACAGGTACGTGGCTGCTTAAGAACCCCCCAAAAGAAGCCATCATTTCAAGCACAGTAGCTAAAAAGCATCTCTGAAAATGATGATATCCTTTGCTACCCCATTTGAGCCTGGGCTTTTCTTTCAATAAGCCCTTCCCTGAAAAAGAAAAAGTGTGTACGTATACCAAAAAGTGAGAGGGAAGTAAAATAAAAATCCAAAAAATTGGAAAAACCAAACCTAAAAAAAAGAAGAGATAAAAGAAAAAAGAAAAAATATATGGGGCATGTACAGTAAAATCCCCCAAGAAAGAAGTGTGTTGTGAAAAATTGAGCCATATCAAGAAGACCCTTTTTAGCCCAGCATGCCTTCAAATCCTAACCTAACCCGTGGCCAAGCTACACCCTGAAAGAAAAAAACCCTTTCGTGGCTTTTGTAAAAAAAAATGAAGAAAAAAATAATAAAATAAAAATACAAGCTCAAAGCAAGATGGACATAGTGAAAACTTGAAAGGGCGCTACGAGTAAAAATAGCGAGCTTGTGTGGACTAGGTGAAAACTCGAAAGGGCACTTGGGGTAAGAGAGCTAAACCCATAGACGTGGTGAAAACCCGAAAGGGTGCCACGGGTAAAAAGAGGACAAAAACGGGCATGACTAACCCACCTTGGGTGTTGTGAGTAAAAAAGGATTAAGAAAAGAAAATTAAGAAAGAAAGGTTTGAATTGATGTTTGAGGAGCCCTCTTGGTTACTCTCCCTGATCCCTTTTTTTTTTTCTCGACTGGGCCACTCATGTTAGTTAAAATCAGGCCCCAACTAGAATTGTCTTTGTGAAACTGCTTCGTCAAACGTATGACTCAAGGTAAGGAGAAAGGTTTGACTCAACCCAAAGGGATTAACATTCCAGTCTTGGTAAAGCTGCTGAAACTCCCTCAGATCCGACCACTGAAAAGGGGTTCGACCATGCTCCAAAGAGGACCCACGATCTCACGCAGTGATTAAGGCACCACAGCTAAAAAAAACACCCAAAATAAAAAGAACAAAAAGAAAATTCTTTGTAAATATAATTGATTTTCCTTTTCCATTTACAAATGCACTGCTTACACCGCATCCCAAAAAATAGTCAATATGATGTCTAGCTTTCTTTCTCTCTTTCTTTCTTTTTTACAAAAGCAGAAAAAATAAAAATATAAAGAAAATATGTATGCCAAAAAGTGTGTATCTGTAAAGGGGTTTCTTACGCCCCTTTTTTGTGTAAGCTCGTTTATCTCTTCCGAGAAGCATTAGTAGCTCTAAGGGCAACACTCAAAGATCCTTCTAGATGAAGGACCTCGCTCTCTGTTATCCTTGGTCTAACTTTCTCTTGTGCTAAAAGCTCGTGCAGGACCCTCTTCTCATCAGTCAACAGCTCAATGCAGGTTCAGAGTGTCGTCTCCTTCTTCGGCTAGGGGCTTCCCATGTCAACACCCTCCATCTGATCCAGATGATCAGCAGCAGGCCGCTTAGGCAATAGCCAAGCCTCGTACTCAGGAGAGGACTAAACTGAATCTCCCTGCTCCATATCACACATCATCATCGATTGATGCGTCTCCCAAAGAGTAGCAATCTGATCCACATCCCCAAAGGACCCCCTAGAAAAGATCAAATCACATAGAGGGGGTTTTACTTCGCAAGGCACCTGCTGAGTGTGGCCGAACTGACGCAACACCCAGAATGGGAAGTAGAAGGTGCTGCCAGTCAATCCTAGGATGGTGATGCCCCCATGATCTTTGGAACGAACTATTGGGAAGGTTTGGTCTAACCAAGGAAGCCTCCATATCAGCTCGGCGTCGGTCAACGAAAGCTTCAAAGCTGACAAATCACCCTGTGGAAGCAAGTGACACCTACCTAGAAAGCATCGAGCCGCCTCGCCTCTGGCGATGTAAAAATGGGGCATGGGTCCCAAGATAGAGAGATGCTCACCTAACCAAACCTGCAACAACATAGGACATCCCCTGAGGCTCTCCACCTTACCCAGAGAAAATGTATCAAGGCATCGGTATAATTCGGCAAGGACCAGGTGCATAACTGATTGGCTCTCTACCAGCTCGATCAAAACATCATAGAGAGCCAAAGAGAAGCTCTCTCCCCCAGTAAAGAAAAGGACTTCCAAAATAAGACTGAGACCAAAGGCTTTCACATTGAAGATATTCTTAATCGGCAATTTTTGAAGACTTTCATCACCGAAAAGTTCTTTGAGGAATGTGATCAAACACCATGTGGGTCCCCCCAATGAAACTTTTCTCGTACTCAAATTTCTTCAAACCGAGGGTAAGGTGAACAGATTTAGAGTAACCCAACTTTGATGTGACTCTTGCGAGGCCTCTGTGAAGCTTCAAGCCGTAAAAATTGGATAGCTCCTCAAGAGTGGCAATTAGCCCCGCTTTCCAAAACGGAACACATGAGCATTTGAATCCCAAAAGGAGGCTACCGCGTGAAGTAGGTCCCACTGTGGAGGAACCTCAAGAAAGAGGGCAACACGTGATAGTCCAAGCCACTCAAGTTTGACGAGCTCACTCTCATTCATGCTCGCAAGCCAACTTTTTAGAAAATTGGGCCCTAGGCCTAAAGAAAGGGGTAAATTGGTTCCTAGCCCTCCATGTAAGGGAGGATTGGAAAGCGGGTCCATAGACATACAAAGATCTTTCAAAGATATAAAATTCAATGTATGTCAATGGACCCATCCTTGGGAAAGCAAGTGTTGTGCCAGTACAAACTTGTCCCCTTTTTACCTTTTTTGAGCTGTTTTGGGGGACTTTTTGTGGGCCTTTGCTGGCCCCCCTTAGCCGGATAGCCTGATTCACCTGCTTTATATTATAAAGATATTCAAAAGTGAAAATTAAAAGGGCACCTAACAATGAAATAAATTTGACTTTTTGTGCAGGAAAAACCCGCACCAAGGCATGCGACCTTGAGGGCCGCTTTCATGAGCAATCGTCAAAACCATCCTGCAAGCAGTCGAATATATGCAAGGGATGGATAACATGTAATTAGAGGAATAGCGCCAAATATTTCCAAGCAGAAAAATCATCCAAAAAAAATATAATAATAATATAATAATGCCACAATCATCCATCACAATCTATTTAAACATCCCATAATTATCCCAAAATGTACTAAAAGTTTGAATTGTTTGAAATGCAGAAGCTAAGGCTTAATCCTTGCTAGCACCCTTCGACTTCTTCCACCAACGCGAGGAGCTTTGGAAGGTCCGCATATCCCCTACTCGGGACCACGCCTGCGAAATCCGATTGAGCAGAGAGCACGACTCCTTGGCGCGTGCACGCTGCAAGTCGTAGCCAAAATAAGAGATCAGGATCGATTGAGGAACAAAGGATAGAAGAACCAATGAGAAAAGCAGAACAACAAAATACTCACCGCCTCCACGTCCCAAAGCTCTGCAATGTTACGGTAATACGTCGCATGTTCCATAGCCGAGTCAAAATTCTACATTCAGAGAGAAAGGATGTCAGTTGCAGAGACTAGTAATAAATGCATGTATTGATCAAAGGAGCCAAGACAAAGGAATAGTGATTGTAAGAGGGCTTACCCCTGGAACCACCTCAGGAGGAGGAACCTGGGCCGCTTCAGTTGAGATGCATGCCTGCTTATCCACATCGGCACATAGACCTGAGAGAAATCTATCGTCGACGTGTCGAAAAGTCCCATAGACCACGGGCGGAGCACCACCAAGGGCACTCACATGAGAAGTACCCAACAAGCCAGCACTTGAAGCACCCTCACCTAAGGGACCCGCACCTGAAGAACCCTCATCCGAGGGACCCGCACCTGAAGGGCCAGCTCCTGAGGGACCCACCCCTGAAGCATCCGCGATACCCGCCGCCGCCCTGCCTTCATCATCTGAGCCATCTCCCTGCATAAACTATGAACAAAAAAGAGATTCACTCAGTAGGAACTGAAGCTGAATTGAAACCAAAATGGGATTAAACTGAAAAAGAGAATTACCTGGGAGCACGAGCCACCAAAAGTGAGGAAGTGGGCGCTAGGGATAAAGCGCGGCAGGATGAACCGATATGGCAGGCACTCGTACCATAGCTGATAATCCCCGGGCACGAGAAGGGCATTAGTAGGGATCCCGTTATGGAGGAAGGCCACAGTGAGCTCCTCAATGCTACCAATAGGATCTAAAACATCTGTAGGAGGATCCATAGGTATGGCATGATAGCCCTGGTACTGGTGGACTACCCGCTCCCCTAGATAGTAAGCCCTGGCCCACGCCCCGTAGAAGAAGACCACGCGGCATTTGTTGAATAGACGCGATGGACCTACGGCTGCCCGGTCCTAGAAAAGGAAGGTGAGGTACGGGTCGTAAAGGATCTGTCCAAGTCAAGAGGTGATCAATCAGTCAAAATATGCAGCATAATAACAAAGGACAATTTCCGAACTGAAATAAATATTGTTGAAAAGGCCTTACCTGCTCGGGGACCATCAAGTCGAGTTGGGACCTCAGGCCCATCTCTCGATACTTCATGCCCACGTCACGGCGCCAGACTTGGTTCCAATTGCTGAGGAGAGGGTAGGTGTATACATCTGAATGGAGAAGCGAGTGCCTAGGCTGAAAGTGATGGTACACCATACCTGAGAGGAGCAGTGCACAAAGAACAAGTCACTAGCATACAGAGATCATCCAAGTAAAACTGATAAAAGAGAAGGAGTTAGAGATTACCTCCAAAGCCACCCAGAAACCGACCACAGACTTGGCCTCCCCGATAGACACTCGAGCTACGCCATACATCAACCATGCGTATTCGGCCCTGCCCCAGTCATACCTATGGACGTTGAACTAGTTGTCCATAATGCTCAACAACGCCAAGCTGACTAGACTGCCACTCGCATTCGTAAAGAGGGTCTTGCCCAGCAGGAGCAGAAGCGCGATACCGGCCAGGATGATCGCCCGCTTGGGCATAATATAAAGCTCCCTATCTGGCTGGCCCAGATCTACCAACTCATCAGCCCCATAAAGCCTAGATAACAAGGTCAACTTGACCTCAGTGCCATGCATCTGTCCATGAGGGGGATAATCCCCTATCAATCTAACAATGTCCTCTCTGCTCGGCACCGTAAGGCTGGCTATCGGTATGCTCCCACCCTGATGCCAGTAATCATCACCCAATCTACGGGCGTCAATGTCATCTCGGCATAGGTCATGTGGAAGGTCATAGTCTTAGGACGGAATCGCTCTATCAGGGCCTTCAAGTACGCAGCATTAGCCCTCATGGGAGGGCAAGACAGGAACTCCGCAAAACCCACCTGCCCTAGCAAATACTTTACCATAGGGGGAACATATAAGTAGAAATCGTGAAAGTCCAACCAGCCCCCACAGAACACGATAGGGGGCAGGTCCTGCATCAGAAGAGAAAAATGCATCAGATCATGCAAATGAAGCAAAGATGCACAAAAGGAAGAACTGAGCCTCTCTTTTACCTTGCCTGCTATGCCGAAATTGGAGATATGGATGTACTACTGATGAAGGAGGCCAACTCGGGCGGCCTCACCCTGCATCTCAAGCCAGGGACCCGCTTTTCGCTCTATCACAAAGAACTGCTCCCCCCGCGGGCCATAGACTATATCGGGCCCCTCCTCATGGCCCTTTTCTATGTTTAAAAATAAAGTGAGTTAAAATAAAAAAAATTCATTTCTTTATGTTCCTAAAAACAAAAACCAAAAAAGATAAGTCTTAATTTTCTTAGAAGAAAAAAAACCAAAGAAAAAGTCCTTCCTTTATGTTTAGAAAAGCAAAAATAAATAAATAAATCATTTCTTTATGTTCCGAAAAACAAAAACCAAAAAAGTGATGTCTTATTTTTTTTAGGTCCTTCTTTTATGTTTAGAAAAACAAAAACAAAAAAAAGAATCACTTCTTTATGCTTCTAAAATCAAAACCCAAAAAAAAATCTCTTTATCTTATGTTAAAAAAAAACAAAAACTTCAAACAAAAACCCCCTTAGTTTATGCCTATAAAATAAAATAAAAAAGCCAACACAAAAATAATAAATAATAGTAAATCAATGCCTTAGTTAGTTTTCGAAACAACAAAAATATATATATAAAATCCTTTTAATTTTAAGAGAAGTCAAAAATCATTTTCCTTGATTAAATATCAACAAAAAAGAAGAAGAAGAAACCAAAAATACCCTTTTTCCTAATTAATTTTCAAAAAAATAAAAACCCAAAACCCTTGCTTTATGTTCAACATAAAAACAAAAATAAAAAACAAGAATAAAACCCCTTTCTTATATAAAGATAAAAATATATATATATAAATATATATTTAGGCATCAATAAAAAAAATCCATAAAACAACATAAATAGGGCACCATTCATGAAAAATTACCAACACATCATCAATAAACAAACATATAATAAAAATAAACCATTATTCATCAAAGAATGCAAAATCATAACCATATTTGCAAGAAAAAAAAAGCAAGGAAAATCAAGAAAGATGGGTTTTTAATGGTTACCTTGTGAAGGAGATAGGGTATTTGATCTAGCGTGAGGCGGCGATCAATCGGGCCAAGCGAATGCCGGCAATGAGGCACACGTAGAGGCAATGTAAAGGAACCCTAGGGAGGCCGATTTTTGGTTTGAAGAAGGGGGGAGAAATAGAATTTCAAAAATTTGCCTTTGCTGACCGAACCCAGGCTGCTTAAATTCGAAACCCAGCCAAGCTTGGTGCAACTATTAGTTGTGCCAGGCTATTTTGGGCCTTCTTTTGGCTTGGCGCAACTAATAGTTGTGCCAGCCACTCACGGGTCGGGTCTTTGGGCCTAGTGCGGGTCAGATGTATAACCCGGTACCTCTCTCTTTTCGTTTGTTACTCTCGGCCGATGCACGTGCTCCCAAACTGTATGTCGATCCTCATTCGACTTGCCCAAGAAGCCGCGCTAGAATAAAATGGATCGAGATCAATAGGCATCCTGATCCTACACAGAAAAACATGGAAATGTCTAAAAAATGATAAAAAAAAGTCTCACATAAAAAGCCAAAAATAATTCACATAAAATAATAGAATAATTTACATAAAATGATAGGATAATTCACATAAAATAATAGTTCTGAAATACCAAAAAATCTCATAAAATGATAGCTTCAAAAGACAGAAAAAATCACATCAAATGATAAACTTGAAAAAAAAAATCTAAAAATCCAAAAAAATGATAAAGAAAATCCCAAAAATAATTTGCATAAAATAATAGAAGTACTAAAGTAATAAAATCACATAAAATGATTAAAAAAATCACATAATATGATAACTTAAAATAAAAAAAAATAACATAAAAAGATAAACACAAAAAAGATAAAAAAATTCCCACATAAAATAACAAAAATATATGAAAAGACAACACGTACCCCCAAAAAGCGTTATGACATCTATTCGCTCTGCTCGGGTAGTCGAGCTAAATAAATTTCGAGATCAATGGGTTCGCCCAAAGACCTTGAACCCTTCTTCAAGCAGGGACACCTGTGGCCAGTTAAATGAGGCGTGCTATGCCTCATATGATTGGACGCACATATGTGTTCCGATGCATTAAAATGTCGGCAATGCAGCTATGCTATATCAGTGTCCTAAGTCTAAAGGTGTGCCTTGGATTTTTGGATCCTACTTCAAAGTAGGAGCAACAGTGTCGATCCCGATCTAGCAGCCAATGTTTTGATCGGATCGATGCCACTGCTAAATTTTTGAGCTAAACACTCTATCTTTGGATTCATAGGAACATGAGTGTCTATCTTCGATTTAACCATGAGCTATTTTCAAAGGTGTGGACTCTTGGTCTGCGCAGTCAGGGTGTGCGCCCTATGGGGTTTGAGGTCCAGGTAACTCTGTTATGAAAGAGGTCAATCGTTGGTTGAAATCAACCTGTTGAAAGTGAAACTATATGTCAAGCAAACTATGTATAAACATGCATGCAGAAGGGCTCATTTCCCTTATTTTCGCAGGTTTAAAACCTGCGTTGGCACAGTATCTCTGTAAAGTGTACGCCTTGTGTCTGGGTATCCGTACGATGGTCATTTGTTCTCGTAAATTGTACCTGAACGGAATTTGGGTCGAGACTTCCATTGCCTTTATTGCTTATCGCCCCTAATGGGTGCATGTTTATACATAGTTAAATGATTTGTAAGATCATTGTCGACAGAGACAGGATTAGATGCCCCCTTCGGGGGGCACCCAATGTTTGGCCGGATCTATTTTGTGTAATTTGAGGTTGGATACTCTGGGTCACGATGATATGGGGTACATTGGAAAAGCAGAACATACTCCCAAAAGGCATTGCGACATCTATTCGCTTCGCTCGGGTAATCGTGCTAAATAAACTTCAGGATTAATGGGTTCGCCCAAAGAGCTCGAGCCCTGCTTCAAGCAGGGGCACCCGTGACCAGTCAGATGAGGAGGGGAATGTCTCATATGATTGGACACAAACTTTGGAGCCTTGCGTACTTGTGTTGCGCTTATCTTTGAATCTGGATCGATCATTCTCCTTACTTACGAAGCTGTTGTATTCAGAATGAACCTTGAACATCAAACTCCTTCAAAATATCTCTAGAAGCGACCATTTTTCTCAACTTTGGGCTTTCGTAACTCATTTTCCACCTCGGTCATGCCCAGTAATGTCGCTAAGCGCTTGGGGACTGATTACCTTGAGAAACGACCATTTTTTCCTGACATATAGGGCTTTCGTTTTCTCACCATGTTAATCATCTGATGTTTGAAGTTCATTCTGAATGTAGTAGACCCGTCAGTAATGCCTTGGGCCTCTTTAGATGTCTCTTTTCTTTGGCATTCGATCATTAGTGATTGGATTCCAAAGAGGGGTATCTGTAGACACCCAAATTTGGCCCAAGGCCCAATTGAAACATATTTCAAGAGAGGCGCATCTCTGAGCTTTTGATGACATATATGAAACCCTTAGGAACCTTTCAAAAACTTTAAGAGCCATTCCAAACCCTTAGGAATCATCCTAGATCCCTTGGGAACCTTCTCGAACCCTTAGAAACTCATACCGACCCTTACAACTCATTCCAGACCTAAACCTAGCTTTCCCGAGCAATGGATGAAGAGTGGTGCACCGAAACAAGCTGTCACCTTCTACTATGATCAAATCTCATATCATTGAAAAATTGAAGTCCTCAGCTTTCCAACGGGTCAAGAATTACCCCAATCAGTGTTGTGTACGCAAAGATATCGTATTCCGAAACTGAGGGGCAGAATGATAAATTCAAGTGACCCTCCTTAGGGATTTGGCACAACTATTCCAACTAATAGTTGCGCCACCATTAAGGTGGGTCCCTTGTGAGCAGTCGACTTCTCAAAGCCACTGTGCACTATTATTTTACTGTACATATGCTTGGCGCAACTAATAGTTGCGCCTAGCATAAGAACAGTAACTGTGGGTGTTTACCTCGAATTTCGAGATTGGGGTTTGACTAGTTGACTATCTTGACCTTTGGGGTGTGTTTTGTTAGTTCTATTGCACTCATTTACTATCTATGTGTAACCTCTAAAGTGGTTTAAAGCCTCACCCTATCATCCACCATTGGAGCAACTCTTCACATTTTTTAAGGCTCTAAAAATCCTAGGAAATCTTAGATGGCCCATTACCTAATTGCTAATCCAAATTAGCCTCTAAGCACCCTCCTAACTTCTCTTTTTCCTATAAATAGAGAGGCACCCCATTTGCAAATGGCTTAAAAAAATTTGCAATTAAGAGATTAAAGAATCCCTTCTCTCTCCTCTAGTGCACCACTCCCATACAAATTTTAGAACTTTAAAACTTCCTTTAGACCTTAGCATTTCACCCAAAAGCTCTAGGTTAGGTGTGTGTTACCCCTTAGCCTTCCCTCTCTACCTCTTAGCTATCAAGCCCTAGGAGTTTGAACCCCATTTCTCATCATACAAGCCTTCAAAGGTTCACCAAAGCAAGCCAACGCAAGGCTCCACAGTGGTGCAATAAGGGCCTGAGAGCTCCAACTCTCCCCTCTATTCTTCTACCTTCTCGGTTATTCCTCTATCCTCCCATTTGTAGCATCACGCCGCTCAATTTTCTGTAGGAACGAAAGGGTAAAAATAGGATTTCAAGGCACTTAACGCAAGAGGATGCCCTTTTCTTTTCTTTTATATTATTTTTATTTTGGCCATAAGTAGAGGCTGCATTAAGCGGGTTGATTGGGTGCCTAACACCTTTCCAATCGATAACCAAAGCCCCTACCCAAGAGCCTTTGGCGTAGACCGGATTCAGAGTCCTATTTGTGGCACTTCAGTGCTTATAAAATTGGCCTAGGTTTTTCGGGACACCAAAAGCTCTGGGTGGCGACTCTAAATTTTCATTAGTGAGCGCATTGTCGCGACGGGATCGTCAAAAATCTCATGGTTGCACAACCACATTATCTCAGTTATACCCAGTAATATCACTAAGAACTTGGGGACCGATAATCTCGAAGAGCTAAAGTTTTCCCAACTGTTGGGGCTTCCACTACTTTCCTTCCCAAGTGATGCACGTTATCCCAAGTGTTGGGCTTACATCACTCTTTCTATTCTTTTTTATGTTTGAGGTTTGTTTTGAATATAGTGGACCCTTTAGCATGCCTTGGGCCTCTTCGGATGTCTCTTTCTTTGGCATACGATCGTTACTGATCGGATACCAAAGTGGGGCATCTGTAGACAATCAAATTTGGCCCAAGGCCCGATTGACCCATACATCGAGAATTGCGCACTCCCGAGATTTTGAAAGTACCTCCCAAAACCTTAGAACTTAATCTAACCTTTAGAGTCATTTTCAAACCCTTAGGAAGCAACCCAAACCTTTTTAAACCCTTAGAAAGCCTAAAATGGACCCATGGAACCCGTTTTAAATCAATCAAAACAACTGATGAAAAGAGGAGTGTCAAGGTTTGAAAAAATAATTTTCCAACCTAAGGCATATACCATTGGAAAGTAGAGGTTCCCAACTTTCCAACGAGCCTAGAATCGCCTAATTTGGAGTTGTATATCAAAAGTTATGATAATTTAAAAAATACGGATTTGTGCTGAAAATTGTAAAATCGGGCCATAACTTCTCAAAACTCAAAAAACCCATTTTTAAAAAATAGTTGATTTGGAAATTGGGGGTTTCACTTGTGGACCATCCCAAAGCTTGGGGTTTATTTCTTTATGACCTATATGCCCTTCCCAACCTTAGGTATCACCCTTTTACCATTTAAGTTATCACCCCATCATCCACCATTAAAACCCAACTCTCTCTTCTCCAAGCTCTTAAAAACCCCAAAAACCTTTGATTTAGGAGTACCTAATTTCTAAACTCATTAGTGACCTAACTACTCACTAATCCACCCTTTCTTTATAAGTAGAGAGCCACCCCCCCCCCCCCCTCCTTCCTTGTTTAAGGACTTTTGAAATCTAAGAGAAGAAATTCTACATAAATCTCCTTCCATTTCCAAGCAAAAACCCATCCAAGCCTTAGAAGTTTAGTTTTTCCCTTACCATTGCTTTTCCATCTCCATCATTCACAAGCTTTAGAACCTTGACCAACTATCTCACACCATCATCTCAAACCCTCTAGTTTCCAAGCCCTAGCTAGTTAAAAAACCCATCTCTAACCCATTTGCTACAGGAAGCTCACCAGTGTCACATCTACACGAAGATCCGACCATGGTGCTACAAGGGCCCGAGAGCTCCTGCTCTCTCCTCTAGTCCTCTACCTTCTTTATTTGCTTTTTCTTTATCCTAGAATTTAAGCCGTTATGCCACCGAAATTTTGGTGATTGCGGGGGGCTCAAATAGGATCGGAGTACCTTCGGGCAAGAGGAAGTGCCGCTCGTTTTTATACTTTTTTCTACACTTGGCCATAGTAGAGACCACTCACGAGCGGGTCAATTGGGTGCCTAACACCTTCTCAATTAATAATTGAAGCCCCTACCCAAGAGCCTTTGGCATAGACCAGATCAGAGTCGAATCTAGCACTTCGGTGCACATGATCTTGATTTTGTGTATCTCGGGAAACAAAAGCTTCGGGTGGCGACTCTACTTTTTTTAGCGCATCGTCGCAACGGATTAATGAAATCCACGATTGCATAATTCTGATTCATTCTGTTTCCGCTATGCTTTGATCTATTGTTCTGACCTGATCCGTTCTGTTTCCACTTCTGATCTAAACCATTTTGTTTCTGCTTCTGATCTGAATCATTCTATTTTCACTTATAACATGATTCATTCTGTTTTTGCTTATGATGTAATTTGCTCTGTTCCCGTACATTACATGATTAGTTCTATTTCTGCTTAGGATTTTCTAATATGACACATTCTATACACTGCCTTTTTTCTCTGGCATGACACATTTTAATTGTGATTTCGAAATAAGTATTACTTCTGATTCCGTATTTGATATGAAAACTGCTTTTGAATCTAGTCATTGAATCCATGCTTTGAATTGATAAGATATGATCTTTTCATTGACTTTTCTCTACTGAGCTTAGACTGTTAGCTCATCCCGACTATACGCCACAAGTGTAAATTTTGATCAAGACTTTGGGCTAGAGGTGGATCCTAACTACGTTCTAGGGGCAGAAGAGGATTTTCACACATAGTTTGCATGGTAGACTTGGGTTATTTTGGACTTTGCTCTTCGGACTTGGTACATCCTCAAAATTCGCTTTTGTGTATTTGTATAGTTATGTACCACTGTTTAGGTGACGGTCGGCCGTCACCGGTGGTTTTCATTTTAAATTTTGATTTTATTTTAGATATAGAATGGAATTTTATTTCCGCCATATATTATTTTGCTTTGATTTCTACACTGTGTGGAGGTACCAAGTATTCTATATTCGGACCGTGATCTATACGACCCGACGTCTAGTTTTCCCGAGTATCCGTGTTTCAAAAAAAAAAAATTGTGTCGGGAAAATTGCGCTGTCACAAGTTGACTAAACTTTGACCCATCTAAGGCCATTGAAAAACTTTAGAAAAATCTATAGTGAGAGATGGACTCTCACACATGCACCACAAGATGTATTTGAAAAGTGTAAGTTCACATAAATTAAGGACCAAGAGGGCACCAAAAGGCATGATGAGACTAATTGTGTGGTGGGAAGTGAACCCATGTGGCACATGAAGCTTTGGAGGAGAGAGGAGAGAAACAGAATGGCTTGGGAAGTGAAGTAAGGACATGTGTCAAGCCATTTGAAGAGCTTGTCTCCCCACTCCCATGCAAAAACTGAAATTCCTAGACTCCTCCATTTCCATCTTCTTCTTCCTCTCATTTCCTCCATTAGAGCTCCTCCATCTCTTGCATTTGCCCTATACATCCAACCATCAAACTTGAAATCTAAAACCATAAATCTATTCCCCACCCTCTCCTTAACCACATACTTTGATCTAAGCTCCATTCCAGATCTTTACACCACAAAACTTTGATCAAATCAGCAAGGAAAACAAAAGAGAAAGAATGTAATATCCTAGTTAGTTTTGGTTTGGATTTCTATGCCAAGTACTGTAGGATTTTGGCATAGATTGGAATATTTGTGAGCTATTTTTTTTAGAGATTTTGAATTTCTGTAGCTTGGTTAAACTAGAACCATGGTGTAGACACTCCATTTTCGACCTTTCTAAATCATATGTGACATCCTAACTATTATATTTTAGGTCTCAGGCCCTATTGACCAAAAGTCAAAGGTCGAGCCAAAACCCTGACAATATATTCCCCATTTGGGAGCCCAGATATGAATCTTTTTTACTAGACTTTGGTATTTTAACAATACTTTGATATGATAGAATTTATGGGCCTTAAAGTTTCGCAAAAAGTTTTGCCATTTGAAAGTTAGAAATTTGACCAAATTGCAAAAAAACGGATTTTATTCTTGAACTTGAAAGTTGACTTTTTATTCTTTGAGATTTTTGATCCGAGACTATTTTTAATGAATTCAAAGGGAGAGTATTTCATTATTTACATATAATATCTTAAGTAAATGGAAAGGAAAGAGTAATGATCTTTACTTGTCTGTTTGTACTTGCCTGTCTGTCCTTGCCTGCTTGTCTATCCCTTTCTATAACCTGCCCTATGTTCTGGAAAAGCCAACCTTAACCAGAAATCTCAAAATCATTTTGAGAATTATACACGAAAACCTCAGCGTATAATTGATTATACACTGAAATCTCAGCGCATAATTGGACCCGACCCGACTTGGGGTAAGTTCCTGATTATATGTTGTAATCCCATCTTACAATTGATTATACGCCAGACTCCTAGTGTATAATTAGTTTGCTTTACTTCGCAAATCGCTCTCTTGTCCGAATTATACGCTAAAACAATAGTATATAATTCATTATACATTGGGATACCAGCGTATAATCAGTCCGCTTTGGACTGGGACACTCTCTCTAGACTGAGCCGGTCACTTGACCGATGCAATCGGTGGCCGCCCGAATTATACACTATAACCATAGCGTATAATTCATTATAAGCTGGAATCTCAGTGTATATTTTGGACTATACGCTGGACTTCCAGCATATAATTTTGGATTATACGCTGGACTCCCACTGTATAATTGGCTAAATAATATAAATAGGGTCGTTGCCCTCTACACACACAAATTTTGCTTATTCTCTATTGGAAAACTTGAGGATTGCTCTGAGATTTCAAAAATAGAGAAGAGTTGCACTCTAGGTCTCTGGCTCCTAGAACTGCGACTCTTTTCTAGAAGTCTCATAAAGTGGTTAAGTACAGTGGGGCTGACCCACTTGCTTCGATCCCTGAGTTAGTACTGAGGAGAAGAAAATCTAGCCTTAGATCCTACCCTTAGGGAACTCCTGCTGAAATTTCCAACTTAGATCCACCTATGGTCACGTTCCAATCTCATCATATTTTCAAACCTAATTATAGCCATCCAAATCAATTTGCCCAAAGGAGCCAACGGAGGGTACCCAGGAACAGGGTCGATCCTCCCGAGCATACTGGGCCAACCATCCCCTTTTAGATTAGACCTAATTAGGATAGAAAACCAAATTAGTTAAATCCTAGGCAACCTTAGCTGCTAAAGCCGATAGGCCGATGTTCTACAACGTCGATAAATATCTGTAGATGGCGACCTCATCAACTCAGGTATACTCTATTTAAATTCGCTCATTACTAACAGTGTCCATTCTCCAAGTGCATTTAAAATACCTCTTTCTTTTATTGCTTTTATTTTTTTCGCCCATCTTTGCAAACAGAGTCCCCTCGTGACCATATTTGAGCCATTTTTTCCAATTCGAAAGGGTTCCCGAAAATGCTTACCAACCCATGGGATGCCATGCATGTGATTTTAATGATCATGCTAGGCCATCCAATGGTCCAAAATTGATCAAAATGGACTATGTCCATTTGTAGTGTAGGACTTTGATATAGATTGAAGATTTTGTTTGATTTCTTTTGAAAAGTTTGAAATTTTTGTAACATTGGTTAGACCAAAACCTTAGGATACCATGCATGTGATCTTGATGATCATGTAAGGCCATCCAATGGTCCAAATCGATCCAAGATGGACTATGTCCATTGATGGTCTAGAACTAGCATAAAAATATTTTGAAAATTGAATTTTGTGACGACTCAACTTTTCTGGTCCTAGAGTGTCAGAAAAGTCAGCTCGCCATGTCACCAGTAGATCCATATAAATACAGAAATCAGAGCTGCTATACTTAAATAAACTAGCATCTAAAATGGTAAAAGAATGATCTCAAATTCTATACATAACCCAAGACAAAAAATAACCAAAAAGAACTACCGGTGATGGCCTACCATTACCTAAATAATGGTTCCTAATAATGTTTCCCCAAAATACATGAGCAGCGTTCAATGTACTAAGCCTAGGGCCCACAATTCAAAATGGTACTGTCTCAAAATTCACAAAAAGAACTATACTGGGTTGACAATCCTAAGTCAAAGGAAAGAACTCGTCAGGAGGAATCTCTGACTCTTCCTCTAGGACGTAGTCTGGATCACTCTCATAACCCTGATCCTGAGTATCTACACCTGTGACGTATAGTCGGGGTGAGCTAACAGTCTAAGCTCAGTAGAAAAAACTCAATTTCTATTATATTTTATCAGAATAAATATGGTTTCAAGGACTGAAATCGAAGCATACGTATTTTCAAAAAAGATAGTCCAAAACAGGTTAATTTACTGAATTACAAGGACTAATATCAGATGCAATTTCCTGAACAAATATCAAATAGAGTGTAATGATGGAAATCAAACTAATCAAGATTTCAAATATTTTCGATTTCTTATTCATGCAATGCTTTTCTGATTAATGACTTAAATCATAACTTAAATTAATCTCCCAAGCATCTATAGCTTGGAAGCCGGAGATTTTTCGATGGGAACCCCTCCTAATCATTGTCGTTCAATGAACAATTTTCGAAATGTCCTATGTGGACCAGAATCTAATAGAGTCATGTCAGTTCACAGACAAATACACGGATATCCCGTAGTGCCGGTCGTGGATAACCCACCATGTCAGTGGAGATTCGTTCGTATGAACCTTAAATCAAATGCTGATTCTAACATATAATTCAGATTTCAAACGATTCTGACATTTAATATATAGCTAGTTTCGGAGTTCTGATTTCAAAGTTCAAATGCGGATTCTAATTCAAGACAGATTCAAATCAAATTCGAAGTTCTTAATCATATTCAAAAGCAAATTCATGTAATCAAAATATTGCATTGATCACAACATATCATTCATATAAATTAAGACAAAAATGTAATTTAATATTGAGATTCCTCTACCTAAATTTGGATCCGTTCAAGGTGACTCAAATGTCCTTATCCATAGTCTCCCATGCTTTCACCTAGATCGCATTAACACCATACAATGTGTCAATAGCGTTGAAAACAAAAGACTCAAAGTCCCATAGAGTTTTTTCCAAATAAAAACAAACATAGCCAGAAATAGGAGAAATCGATCGATCGATTTCCAAAATCTATGGTTTGATTTTCAAATTTGAACGTTCGATTTCTTCAGAAATTTTGCTTGTCAGGATGGGCCAAAATCGATCGTTCGATTTCAAATTTGAATGTTCGATTTACAATTCGAATGTGAAACAAAATTAGTTATCAATCCTGTCAAATTCGATCGTTCAATTTCGACAGATTGTGCAGCTTTCGGGCTTCTTCTTCCTTGGCTTGTTTTTCTCCAAAACTAATCCAATTTCTTCCTATTTTCACATGCCAACTAGTCTAGGTTTAAGACTAATAAATACACATTTAAAACACTAGTTCGCTTACTTTTCAAGGTTGATTACGCCACTTTCGATGACTCTATTGCAAAGGATGTCGGATTGAGTCTTACGGATTTATACGTTAGTAGATCTCAGAACGAGCCCCACGTTAGCACGTACAGAGTCTCACCTTTTCAGCAAGCAGATTACACGGATCATGCGTCCACCATGAATGGTTCACACGCGATCGGAACTACTCTCCCTCACTACCCTCAATCAATCAGTAGTAGACTTCAAAGCTTCTCCGCGGTCAAGATTGCGTCAGTGATCGAAAAGTTAGGCGATCCATGCGAGGAAGATAAAGAATTTTGCAAACAATCTCAAAGCTTGGTTCTCACGAGAGGAAGAGAAGTGAGAATTGCTCTTCACTCTTCTCTCTTTATAAAGTAAAAACCAAGCCAAAATATCTTGATATTTATATTACAAATTCTATCCACTTGAATTTAGTCTAAATTGGGTGTTGGGCACGCATAACATGAGTCGGTGTACGCGTTTCTAATCAATGGCCATAAAGACATATAATTCAACTTTTCACCAAAAATATTCCTTCAATTTAATTATTCAAAATTTCAAGATGTCATCTCGCGACTTACCTGACACGTAAATCGAGGTGTCCATGTTCGGTTTCAAAATTTTTCGGGACATTACATTGTCCCGTCCTTTAAAAAATTTTGTCCTCGAAAATTCAGTACATACAGGTCGGATTTACGGGCAACATCAATCCTAAAATAGAGTCGCTTCGCACAAGAGAATATTTAATGCGATAGGAAGACTCTATCTACAGAGAACCCAATCCTTTAACTGAACTCAAAAGTTCAATAATAGTTGTGCTAAAGTAAGGCGATCGAGTACACAATGATGCACATGATATTAGTGTTTCAATTAACCAGTTAACTATGCACCTATCCAAAATAATACATATTCGAAAACAGAACATACACCCACAATTACTAGAATGCATTCTCAACAAGTCAAGATTATTCACTATCAAGGTATTTCCAGCATTAAGATAACTAGTTGTTATCCATCAGACAATTCACACACATTCACACACTTGCAGCAATCCTAGATAGCGACAACTAGGTATACATACCTGCAACAATCCTAGATAGCAACAACTAATAAAATATGCATCATAAGAGGAGGATCTACAACGAACAACACCCATAATTTTATCCATGACAAAAATAAAAGATTTACAAACGAAACTATGGTTATCAAGCATTCATAACTAATTACAAAACCATCAACCTAAAAGAAAAGTAGGCCTCCAAGGCCCAATAGTTCATACAATCATAAAATTTTTACACTCCCAAAATTTTAACCCAAAAAGTCTTGACAATAGCAGTCTCAATGATCCATCCAATCCCCAGCCAGTTCAGCTCCTAGATCCGTTGCATCTCCAGCTCCGGTAGTAGATGCACCGGCAGTGGAAGCGCGTACCTCAGCCATGTATGTAGCATAGTCAGCAAGATATGCATGTCGCATCAGGTGGGTCAACATACCCTCGTGAACCTCTAACTGACTGCTCATCGTAGCCATGTGTTGAGTCAGCGTATGTATCTGCTTGCTTATAGCAGTCATATGAAGCTTTCGGATGTTCTCGAAGAGTGTAGAACGAATCACAATAATAGCCATCAAAACCCCCGAACCTTTAATGTCAAACCTTGTGTTGCATAATGCCATATCTTCTAGTAACCGTCATCTATGCAATCTAGTCATGAGGTGTGACAACTGAGCAAAAGATTTTCAGCTCAGTGCATTTGCTACGACATTCAACTTTTCGGGGTGATACTGGATGGAACGATCAGTCTTTTAAGAATTCCATCCATCTTCGCTGCCTCATGTTCAGATCTTTCTGAGTGAAAAGGTACTTGAGGCTTTTATGATCCGTAAATATATCAAATATTTCCCCGTATAGGTAATGTCGCAAAATCTTTAGGGCAAAGATCATTGCTGCCAAATCAAGGTCATGAGTCAAATAGTTCTCGTGGTCTTTGAGCTGTTGAGAGCCATAAGTAATGACTCTCTCCTTCTGATTAAGCACACAACCCAACCCACTGTATGAAGCGTCACTGTATACTGCGAAACCTCCACTACCTGACGGTATGGTAAGCACTGGCGTGGTAGCCAATCTCTGCTTGAGCTCTTGAAAACTCCGCTCACATTGTTTCGTCTAATCAAGCTTAGCATTCTTCCGTGTGAGTTGTGTAAGCGAATCTGATATCATGCAGAAACCTTCTACGAATCTCTTGTAGTATCTGGCCAAACCAAGGAAACTACATACTTCGATCACTATCCTCGGTTGTTCCCACTTCACAACAAACTCATTCTTGGCTGGATTGACAGTTATACGGGTCTCAGAGACAACATGGCCTAAGAAATTGACCTGTGCAAGCCAAAACTCACACTTGCTGAGTTTTACATATAATATGTGATCTCTGAGCGTTTGAAGAGCCACCCTCAACTCTTGTTTTCGAATAGATGAAGATATCATCTATGAAAACAACCACTGATATATCAAGATGTGGTTTAAATACCTAGGGTCATCAAATCCATGAATGAAGCTGACGCGTTAGTCAAGTCGAAAGGCATTACTAGGAACTCGTAATGCCCATATCTGATTTTGAATGCTGTCTTATGAATACCTTCGACTTTAACTTTCAACTGATAGTAGCCGAATCTCAAGTCGATCTTGAAAAAGAACTTTGCTCCTTACAATTGATCAAAGAGATCATTGATCCATGAAAGTGGGTAACAATTCTTAATCTTCAACTTGTTCAACTGAAGGTAATCAATGCAGAGTCGCATCGAACCGTCCTTCTTTCATACAAATAACACCGATGCTCTCCAAGGAGACACACTCGATCTGATAAATCCTTTATCTAACAGCTCTTGAATCTATTCCTTCAATTCCTTTAACTTAGTTGGTGCCATGCGATATGGAACCTTTGAGAACGGTTCAGTATTTGACACTATCTCAATCGGGAAATCGATCTCTCAATCAGGTGGCAATCCAGACAGATCTTTGGGAAATACATCTGAGTACTCGCATGCAACTGAAATGTCCGCGATGTTATTCTTTTCCTCCTTTTGATCTTGTAAGTAAGTGAGATATCCATTGCACCCATTCCTCATCATACATTGGGCTCGGATTGCGGAGATGAACGGTACAATAGTCGATCGCATGTTATAAAATCTAAATGACTTACCCCCATTGGGATGAAAGGTAACTATCTTTCTTCGACTGTCGATATTCACATCGTGAGTGGACAACCAGTCTATACCAAGGATCACATTGAATCCTTCCATATCTAATAAGATCAAATCGGCCAATGCTTCATAATCTTCGTAATCCCTTATGGCAATAATAATTGATCGATACACTGTGTCGGCACTAACAAAACTTCCTGTTGGAACTGACACAGCCAAGATAAAACCTAAGGGCTCCAGAATGACTTTCAACCTACCGCGAATTGAGGAGTTATAAACGAGTGGGTAAACCTTGGGTCTATTAAAACTCGTGCCTCATAGCAACAATAGTCACTCTCTTTGTACATTTGCAAAGTACCAAGATTTATACACAAAATTTAATAAATCGTACACAAAGTGTGTGGTGTTCAAGCATGCTATACTAAAAAGAATTTATAGAAAAATTTCTAATCAATTTAAACTAAAATAAAAATACTCATTAGAAATTTTAATTATACCTTGGATAACATTGTTTGATGTTAAAGCATCCTGTGCAGTAACGGCATAGGCTCTACCCTGCACGGTAGGTTGAGAAGATCTCTGAGTAGACTCTGAAATGGTCCTCTCATTGCCTACAGCAGGACAATCCCTGATCATGTTTCCTATCTAGCCACATTTGTAACAACCTAGAGAGTTCCTCCTACAATCCTTAGTCTTGTGTGGTTTCTCACACCTTGTGCACAATGGAGCCGGAGAGGAAGACACGGCGTGCGAAGATCCTTGTGTCATAGATGCCCCACTAGGAGTAGAGCCCGAAGGTCGGAAGGATCGTGCAAGCGAAAACACAAATGGTCTCAGGTAGGAGAACAATCCTGAAGAGGCAGCTGGTCTCGAGTAAGTCGGATGTGTAGGATGTCGTGGCAGTCTCGCTAACCTTTATCTCTTATTTTCCTGTTCAGAGGCACTTGTTGGTCCCTGTCCAGCTATCTCCTTATTCAGCTGATCTCTCCTCTTGAACATCCTCTTGATGTCCTACTCAGCTATAAGGGCCTTAGCCATTACCCCTGTGTAGATCTCCAACTCAAGATTGAGATCCTCCCCTGAATGTTTGGCCTTAAGCCAAGCTGGAATTTTTTAGCTTTCATCAACTCGGTAGCCAAGTGCTGAGGTGCAAACCTTGAGAGTTTATTGAACGCAGCCCCATACTCAAGTACTGTCATCTTGCCCTATTCCAGCTTAATAAACTGGAATTCCCACTGATTCCATATTATCCTGGGAAAGTACTTGTCATTGAAAGTTTCTACAAACTCAGCCCATGTCCAAGAAGTATTGGGAATCTCCTGCTCCCTAGTTCTGAACATCAACTTCCACCATGGATCAACCTCTCCGCCTAACTTGAAGGCAGCCCATCGTACCTTCTCGACTTCGGTGCATTGTAGCACATCGAAGATCTTTTCCACTTCATTCAGCCATCCCTCTGCCTCAATCGGATCAGTCTGTCCCGAAAACGTAGGAAGTCACATCCTCCTAAACTCTGCGAACCCAGAGGGTTGATGTCTGGCTGCAATCAACTCTATTTGCTGAGTTATAGTAGCATTTTGTTAAGCCATGGAAGTTGTCTGTTGAGCCATATTGTTAGCCAAAGCTTCCAACACTTGGTCAACATTCCATCACGAGCTCTTCCCCCAATATGAGTGGCATTAGGACCGGTAGTGATCCCAGCACCCCTAGATGTACCGATGCCCTCGGGAACATCCTCTAAGGGTATCATCCTTGGTCTGTCTCTTCCTCTACCTCTGACTCAGAACCTTGGGGTCATGCTGATCTATCATTGTTAAACAACAATAACATTTGATCAATATCAATTGTAATGACAATCATGCCCACAGTCCTACGAAATTCAGATCTAGAGCCATAGCTCTGATATCAACTATGATGACCCGACTTTTCCGGTCCTAGAGTGTCGGAAAGGTGGGCTCGCCATGTCACCGGTACATCCATATAAATACAGAAATGGGAGTAGATATACTTAAATAAATTAACATCTAAAATGATAAAAGAACGATCTCCAATTCTATACATAACCCAAGATAAAAAGGAACAAAAAAGAACCACTGGTGATGGCCTACCATCACCTAAACAATGGTTCCCAATAATAGTTCCCCAAAATACATGAGCAATGTTCAATGTACTGAGCCTAGAGTCCACAATTCAAAATGGTACTATCTCAAAATTCATAAAATTAACTACACCAAATTCACAATCCTAAGTCAAAGGAAAGAACTCGTCAGGAGGAATCTCTAACTCTTTCTCTGGGACGTAGTCTGGATCACTCTTGTAACCCTAGTCCTGAGTATCTACACCTGTGACGTATAGTCGGGGTGAGCTAACAGTCTAAGCTTAATAGAAGAAACTCAAATTCTCTTACATTTTATCAGAATAAATATGGTTTCAAAGATTGAAATCGAAGCATACATATTTTCAAAATAGATATTCCAAAACAGGTTCAGTTACTGAATTTCAAGGACTAATATCAGATACAATTTCCTGAACAAATATCAACTAGGGTGTTAGGACGGAAATCAAACTAATCAAGAATTCAAATATTTTCAAATTCTTATTCATCCAATGCTTTTATGATTAATGACTTAAATCATAACTTAAATCAATCTTCCAAGCATCTATACACGAATATCCCGCCATGCTTGGAAGCCTAAGATTTTTCGATGGGAACCCCTCCTAACCATCGTCGTTCAATGAACAATTTTCAAAATGTCCTATACGGACTGAAATCGAATAGAACCGTGTCGATTCACAAAATAATACACGAATATCCCGCCATGCCGGTCATGGATAACCCACCGTGTCGGTGGGGATTCGTTGGTATAAACCTTAAATCAAATGCTGATTCTAACATATAATTCAGAATTCAAATGCGGATTCTGACATTTAATATATAGCTTGTTTCAAAGTTCTGATTTTAAAGTTCAATGCGGATTCTAATTCAAGACGGATTCAAATCAAATTCCAAGTTCTTAATCATATTCAAAAGCAAATTCATGCAATCAAAATTTCACATTAATCACAGCATGTCATTCATATAAATTATGACAAAAATATAATTTAATATTGGGATTCCCCTACCTAAATTCGAATCCATTCAAGGTGACTCAAATGTCCTTATCCATGGTATCCCATGCTTTCACCTAGATCGCATTAACACCGTATAACGTGTCAATAGCGTTGAAAACAAAAGACTTAAATTCCCCTAGAGTTTTTCCAAATAAAAACAAACATAGCCAGAAATAGGAGCAATCGGTCGATTGATTTCCCAAATCTATGGTCCGATTTCGACAGATTTTGCAACCTTTGGGCTTCTTCTTCCTTGGCTTGTTTTTCTCCAAAACTAATCTGATTTCTTCCTATTTTTACATACCAACTAGTCTAAGTTTAAGACTAATAAATACACATTTAAAACACTAATTCGCTTACCTTTCAAGGTTGATTATGCAGTGTTTGATGACTCTATCGCAAAGGATGTCGGATTGAGTCTTATGGATTTATATACGTTATTAGATCTCAGAATGAGCTCCACGTTAGCACGTACAGAGTCTCACCTTTTCAGCAAGCAGATTACACGGATCACGCGTCCACCATGAATGGTTCACATGTGATCGGAACTACTCTCCCTCACTACCCTCAATCAATCAATAGTAAACTTCAAAGCTTCTCCGTGGTCAAGATTGCGTGAGCGATCGAAAACTTAGGTGATCCATGCGAGGAAGATAAAGAATTTTGCAAACAATCTCAAAGCTTGGTTCTCACGAGAGGAAGAGAAGTGAGAATTTCTCTTCACTCTTCTCTATTTATAAAGCAAAAACCAAGCCAAAATATCGTGATATTTATATTACAAATTCTATCCACTTGAATTTAGTCTAAATTTTGTGTTTAGCACGCATAACATGAATCGGTGTATGCGTTTCAAATCAATGGCCGTAAAGACATAATTCAACTTTTCACCAAAAATATTCCTTCAATTTAATTATTCCAAATTTCAAGATGTCATCTCGCGACTTACCGGACATGAAAATCGAGGTATCCGTGTTCGATTTCAAAATTTTTCAGGATGCTACAAATATTTCTGGAGTTTTCTTGAATTTTTGAATCTGATTTTTGTTTATGATGTATGGCCTAAGACATGGAAGTAATGTGTGTGATTTTGATGATCACATATTACCCTTGTTATGATCGAATGGTCTATGATCGCTTTTGGAGTGATCATAGTACATTTAGAGTTTGAGTAGAGAAAATGTGCCATAATATCTTAACATGATTCCTCCATAGGATACCACCATAATGACCATATGATATCAGAAATGGTAAGAAACAGTAATACCGATCTCTAATAAGATGGTGTGTTGAAAAACTTAATCGTACTCGAAAAATTGGAATCGATCGGATGGCCAATGAGGCTAGCCCGAATTTGCCCGATATAGGATTAGAATCGTACTCAACGTATAGGCGACACCGTCAAATCGATCAATTGATTACAAAAATTGATCGATCGATTTTACAGTGCAACATTTTATGAGGATATTCGAAAAGATGCGATTGGCGGCCCTGAGATACGAATCAATCATACGTCTTTTTGTAATCAAGTTGATCGATCGATTTTGAGAAATGATTAATCGATTTGATTGGCGATGATTTGACTTGGAACGTCATAAACATAGTTGAAATAGATCGATCGATTTTCAAAATTGATCTATCGATTTCCTATAGAAACCAAATTTTCCCATTCGAAAATCACCTAAAATTTCAAAAATCCTGAAAATTACACTATCATCTATCCTAAATCAACCTAATATCATAAATGCAAGGTTGGGTTGCCTCCCAACAAGCGCTAAGGCTGTGTTTGGTTTAGCTCTTGTAAGAGTAGAAGCAACTCTTTGTCTGCTCTTTGTCAAAGCAGATAAAATATGCTCTAAGATAGAGCAGGCATAGAGCAATTTTATTACTTAAAACAGCTCCCCCGTCAAAGCAAATGAGGCAAGGAGCTATGTTACCAAATGTAGTTCTCCATCGTCAAAACCAAAAAGTGAAAGAGATGCTCTTTGTCTTAAAAGAGCTAACCCAAACGCAGTGTAAGTTTATGTCTTTGTGATTCACCCCATCACTCTCTCGTTGATCAAACACTATTTCTTCACTTTAATTCCCTGGTCACGAAATTTTTCAAGAAAGACTTCAATCTTTGGCCATTAACTTTGACAAGGTTACCATTCTTCGGATTTTCCGCCTCAACCGCTTAGTAGGGGTAGACAGTTCTCACAATAAAAGGTCATGTCCAGCGAGATCTAAGTTTCCCAAGAAACAAGTGGAGCCTGGAGTTATACACAACACTTTCTGGTTCTGCTCAAAAGTTCTCCAAAGAATAATTTTGTCCTGAAACAATTTGGTTCGTTCCTTACAGATCTGGGCTGTAACAACCCCTATTTTTCTAGCGTGCAATCGTTGACTTTCGATGATGATGTGACTTGCTTTGACCGGTTTGACCTTGGTCAAACTTTTCACGTCTGTGACATGGCCTTTGACCCATTTATCTCTATTGGGTAAGTACACCTAACCGCAAATATGGGACCAATTCCTGATGCAAAACTGATCTTTGAACTCAAACCCTTATACGGTGTGTGTGTTGCACACAACTCGAGCCCCCGAATCGAACCAGGTTCGATTTCCTCTTTCAAGAACTAGGGTATAATATTGGCTTAGTTAATTAATTTTAAATAGATTAGAACAAGATGAGTGGCGCACACGTGATCATGGGTGATCATGTGCACCCTAGGCACAAACCTGACCCAAGCCCCAATATTTTCGAACACTTGTGCATCGATTAGTTTTAGCATCGGTGAGACGTGTGTCATCTGCCGTGCACCGTGCATAGTCCAATTGGGTAGTCAAGACCCATTCTTTATGGGCCTTAGGAGGCCTGAATCAGACCCAAGAACCTTGAGATAGACCGTTAGTTAACAGCCCATGAATCCAGACCCATTAGTTAATATGACCCATGGCTTAAGACCCAATAGTTAAGGCCTTATGATAAGACCAGTACACAAAGCAATGTGTGTGCAATTTATACACGGGATTAGACACCCCAGCTATATAACCAAATCTCCCACGCACAAAGTGCGTGAGATCTTCGACCAAGGCTTAGAGCCTCCTCTCCTCTCTTGTTTTTCGTTGGTTCTTAGTGTAGAACACCAGCCATTGTGTAAGTTTCCCCAAACCGCAGCCTTACGATACCTTCAATTTCATTTCTTCATTGCAAACCCCGATCAAAAAAGCTTCAATCTCGATTTCTTTCTATTCCAACAAAGGAGATTGAGCGATTGAGTGGGCAATCGCTTACGCGGCGGAGATCTCTACATCGTGAACGCCAAGCTCTCGCACCAAATCCCATCATCGATTACCCAAAAGGCTTGCATGCGTGAATTGTAAAAGGTAAGATCTAAGATTTAAGCCTTAAATTACCCATGTTTAGGATACAATCGGGCGTGTGGGGAGCGTAAACACCGATTTTTCCGATAATCAACCTCCGAAATCCTTGCATGTGTGAGATTAGAAGATAGATTTGCAATTAAAATCATGTAGAATAGATTAGTCTTAACATTGGCTGAATCTAGAGGTGCATACCCTCAATTTTGAGATTTTTCAGACCTAAAAATGGTCAAAAATGGTTACTCATAGTTGTCGCGGCGACCCTGAATCTCGCCGTGGCGAGAGCCTACTTGAAGCACTCGCCGCGGTGAGTGCTACATGGAAAAACAAGCTAAAAACAACATTGTTCGTTCTCCCCGCGGTGAGCTATTGATGCCTGAAGGCCTCGCCGCGGCGAGCTACTGTTCACAACAGTTGGATATCTGTTCTGAATTTTGGTTATAACTTTTGACCCCGAACTCTGATTGGCGCAAGGTGTTGGAAAGAAGACAACGAGCCTCATAACTTTCATGAATTAATCAATTCGTTAATCTAATTTTTTAAAGGTAAAAAATAGATGGCAAGTAGGGACAAGTTTGACACGATCCAAAGTCAATGTGAACTTGTTCTTTTCACCCTAGTTTTGAGAAAAATTTAGGAACTTTGCCATGTATGATACTTAATCATTGACATGTAAATATACGAATGCTTCGTGATGTAGGTTAAGGTTTGGTAACGTCCGTGAGGATTTTTACACCGTTTTGTGTGACATTGCCTGATTTCGCAACTGAAGTAGGGGAAACTTTATTAAGCAATGGCATTTTGACTTGAATTCATGGATTTGCATGTTGTAGTTGAATTAAATGTTTGAAATGCTTTTGATTGTTAAGAATTTGACTGTCTAAATATTGATAAATGAATATATGTTTGACTTTTGAAATTTTGAATCAAACTCATGTTTTAGAAATGAAATTAGCCTTTAAAATTGTTAGCACTAAAAGTCTTGAACCTCGAATATGAACCTTACGTGTTTCATCGAATTTTGAGTTTTGAACATGATCATTAGAACTGATGTAGAAAACTGATTTTGAAGTATGAATTTGTTTTTGAAACCTGTGAATTATCGAATCCTTGAAATTTTATTGTATCGAACTACGAATCTTGAACATGAACTCTGAATCTGAATGTGACATTTGAACATGAATCCGACTTCGAAAATAATAATTGTGAATCAAACCGGCATGGCGGTCAAACCTGTGAATCGAACCGGCACGGCGGGATAGCCGTGAATCAAATCTATATGACATGTACGTGAATATGAATTGAACCGGTATGGAGGGATATCCGTGAATCGAACCTGTAAAGTATGTAAATGAATCGAATAATAGACCAGACAAATTAAAGTGGACCGCTATGGGCAAATTTTTCATATACATTGTGGACCGCTATGGGCGGGTTATACGTGCATGTGTGGATCGCTATGGGCTGATTATGTGTACAACTGTGGACCGCTATGGGCAGATTAATCATACTATTGTGGACCGCTAGGGCAGATTACATGCAAAGGAATCGAACTTGAAATTTAAAAGTGACTCCGAATCGACTCTAAATCTGAACTTGAACATGAACTTGAAATTGTCCTTGTGTCGACATGAAATGCTTCCGCACTTTGAATTTCATTTATGGATAAATGGTTTCAAAATTTTGTTTATTATATGATATGAAATTGCCTTCGAACTAGCCATCTTGTAATTAAGATTTGTGAAATTGGTTTTGTTATAAACTTATGATTGAATTTCGGCTCAGTTTTCGACACGAAATGCTTCTGAAATCAGTTTCCGTTTTCAACATGAAAGCTAGTCTTTATGTTATATGAAAAAATGTTTTGAGCGTCAACATCTAATTTGACCTGAAAATGTTTTCTTGATTTATAGTAAGTGAATATATGAATGCATCTGATAGAATGTAATTGATCTTGAGTTCCTCTATTAAGCTTGGATTGTAGCTCACCCCTCGACTATACGTCAGAGGTTGCAGGTCTCGATTTGGAGCCGGAGTTTGAGTCGTATCTTCCACCTTATTCTGGGGGAGTTGACTTGACTTAGTCTTGGATCTTTGCGATTGGACTTGGTAGGTTCGATCTTTTGTAGAATGGTAGAATTAGAATTTGATGTATATTCTTGCTCTCCACTGTTTAGGTGATGGTTGGCTATCACCGGTGGTTTTATTTTTGTTAGACCATGTTTCGTATAAAAATATAATTCTCCTGTTCTACCATACGCATTAATTATTTTAATTTATGTATGTTGTAGTAATACCATACTCACTGTATTTCGGATTGTGATCTGCGACCCGCCGGTCTGAGTTTTCCCAATTGGGAAAATCCGGGTAGTCACATGGGCACTCTCATAAGAATCATTATGAATCTCCTCCAATACATTAAATTAAAGTCTTTGCATCATGCTAGCCTCTTTTAAGCCAAAGTTAAATTGCTTAATCACCGATAGGCTTTGTACTCCAACAACACAGGTGATGACATACCCTTACATAGACAAGCTAGAATGGTCTCATTCTGATTGGAGTCTTATAAGTTGTGCGATATGCCCAAAACGCATAAGTAAGTCGCAGGGACCAATCCTTACGATTCAGATTCATCATCTTCTCAAGGATTTTCTTAATTTTCATGTTTGACACCTCAGTTTGGCCACTTGTTTGAGGGTGATACTGCCACGCCCTCAAGCCTTCACGCCCTCCCCGGCCCCACGATTTGTTGGTGGCGTTGAGCAGTGACACTAGCGTGCGACAACACACAGCATCCATATTCGTATTCGGGCATTTCAAGTTCTCTGGTCATTTCCCTTTTCATGTAAATTGTCACATATATCACAGGAAATTCTTTAATTATGGAAATGTTTAATTTCATTGATCAAAGTAATTTGTGGAAACATATTTAAATACTTTCGATGTAAATTCCCATTTTCATTAATATGTTCAAGCAAGTTTGAGTTTTACGATTTAATCATAACAAATTCTATCAAGTGTAGAATTATAAATAAGATAAATAAAAAAAATTTCCCAAAAGTAAAACCTTAAAAGATCAACATAATTCATAGTTCCAATACAAAGATACATTGACTATTTTCTCAAAAGTACTGAACTTAAAACCAAGATGAGATAAAGGAAAAGATCCTATCGAAATCAAGTGTGCGGTGCTGGTAGCTTTATAAGCAAGATGAGCTCAAACTATCAGCTTGATGATCGCTCCTAGATCCTTCCTCATCCAACTCCTCTAGCTTTGGCTTGGTGACTACTGACTGGCTTCTGAAATTTTTTGACCATGAAACGACCGTAAGCAATGAAGCATAATAAAGTCTTAGTTAGAGTTTTAATAGGTTTTTAGCACAAGTGGTATAGGAACATTCCATAGGTGCAAGTGCATGTGGGGTTTCCAGTAGTTGTGATAGTATAAGCAAGCATTAAAAAAAGTCTAAGTATAAATAACATGAGCAATTTTATTTACCAAGAAGGTAAACACTCACGGAATATTAGTAGTTTCATAACTAGTGCAAGAACTGAAAAGAATACAATCTAAGCAAGAAATGATATTCTACAGATTACTTATAACAATATTAGCTAGGAAAATATTTACAATTATGATCTTAACAATCACAGAGTTACAAGTTTCATTACAATTTTTTAAAATTATCAAGTGAAATTTAGATTATTTTAGGTATTAAATGCGTATTATTAAGGTTATAATTTTTGAGTTAAGTATTAGTGTCTTTTAATTAATTCGGTGTCAATACCAGAACACCAACCATCGTCCAAGATTCAAGATTCAAGATCCCAATATTTGTACCAACAAAGGCCAGCACTCTTGTTGTTTAGTCAATCAAGGCAAGGATCAATGACCATGTTGGTCTAACTAGACTCGATCCTCAGTTAACATTTCAAGTACAAGGTACTCATATGAGCCTGTTCGTGAGCGCAATGATCAGCTATGTGAGACTTTCAAGTTGAAGATAATATCACTTTTCACTTTCAAGATTTCGAGATTCGTTATCAAGTAATTAAAATACAAGGTTCTATTTATTCAGGATTTCCATATTCAAGTTCAGTATTCAAGTATACTTCTTTTTAGAAGTCTAAGTTCAAGTTCCCATTCCAGGTCAAGATTCGAGTATTCAAGTGCCCATTTCAGGTTCAAGATTCAAGTATTCAAGTACCCATTTCGGGTTCAAAATTTAAGTATTCAAGTTCGAGATCAAGATCAAGTACAAATTCAATTTCAAGTTCTAGTTTCAAGTACAAATTCATATTCATATTCAAGTTCAAGTTCAAATACTAGTTCACGTTTAAGTACAAGTTCTAGTTCGAGTTCAAATTCAAATTCAAATACTAGTTCAAATCCAAGTTCAAGCACAAGTTCAAATTCAAGCTCAAATACCAGTTCAAATTCAAGATTCAAGCACAACTTCAAATTTAGGCTCAAATACCAGTTCAAATTCAAGATTCAGCCACAAATTCAAGCTCATGTACAAGTGGAAGTTCCAGTTCGAGTTCACGCATGAGTTCAAGTTCAAGTATAAGTTCAAATATAAGTTTGAATCCAATATCAAGTACTAGTTCAAATACAAGTTCAAGTTCAAGTTCAAATACTAGTTCAAATGCAAGTACGAGTTCAAATTCAAGTACTTGTTCAAATACAAGTTTGAGTTCAAGTTCAAGTACTAGTTCAAAGACATGTTCGAGTTCAAGTTCAAGTTCAAATACAAACTCAAGGTCAAGTACAAATTCCAGTTCAAATTCGAGTTCAAATACAAATTCAAGATAGAGTTCAAGTTCATGTTCAAATTCTAGTTCAAATACAAGTTCAAGATCAAGTTCAAGTTCCAGTTCAAATACATGTTTGAGATCGAGTTCAAGTTCCAATTCAAATTCGAGTTCAAATACAAGTTCAAGATCGAGTTTAAATTCTAGTTCAAATACAAGTTCAAGTTCCAGTTGAAGTTCGTGTTCAAATACAAGTTCAAGACTGCGTTCAAGTTTCAGTTCGAATTCGAGTTCAAATACAAGTTAAAGTCTGAGTTCAAGTTCCAGTTCAAATTCGAGTACAAATACAAGTTCAAGGCTGAGTTCAAGTTCTAGTTCAAATACAAGTTCAAGATCGAGTTCAAGTTCCAATTCAAATTCGAGTTCAAATGCAAGTTCAAGACTGAGTTTAATTTTCAGTTCAAATACAAGTTCAAGACCGAGTTCAAGTTCCAATTCAAATTCGAGTTCAAATACAAGTTCAAGATCGAGTTCAAGTTCAAAATACAAATTCTAGATCATATACATATTTAAGAATCTATCTGTCATGTATTGTATTTTAAACACATTCAAGATTCTATCTCTATGTTCAAGCATGTGACCATCTATTAATCATTTTTATTTTAAGCATTTTAGTATCCCATATCCAGTATCCTATTTCATGTCCAAGCAGAAGTCAAGTCCGAGTTTCAAATCATATGACTTGATCCTAAGGGAGGATCTCATCGGCTTACACTTATGTCAAGTGTTACCTTAGTTTAAAGTTCCAAAGGGGACTTATGTTTATCATCATCGATAAAATAAAACTTGGTTGTCTCTAACGAGGTTTGAGGCATCAATGTGCCTGATTTTAAGAATCTTATATTTTCAAGTTAATTCAACAAAGTAGTCGTTCATTACTTCTCCTATAGTTTTGGTATGGGCCTTAGGTCTCTTAAGTTATAGGTCCAATGGATTATGGGTCCAATGGGTCCAATGAGTTATGGGTCCAAAGGGTTTAATGAGTTATGAGTTATGGGTCCAATGGGTTATGAGATATGTTATTCAGGCATTTGCTAGATCTAAAACTAGGTACACGAGGCTTTCCAAGGTTCGGGCCAATCGTGTTCATCAATTGTGGGCTTTTATTAAAACATTTTGGATTAGACTCGTATCTTAAGAAATCCTTTAAGATTTAATGAGTCATGGGCCCGGTCTTTAAACTAGGCTCTTGTTCACCTTGTCAATCGTATTTACTACGGGTGTAGGATTTGGGCCTTGTTGAGTTATCAAAAGGTGGGTCTCTTAACTAGGCTGACCAGATTCACATAGGTCCTACAACAAGTTAGCTTCATGGTGACCAGATTCACATAGGTCCTTTCGATTTTCAGATTTTTCACTAGGGTGGCGGTCGACTCCGATCGAATTTTCAAGTGTTTCCAAAGTCAAGCGATAGAGCACTGTAAATCGCATCTCTCCCTGTTGGTGGAACTCAAAAATATGATCAAGATTTATCATGGTAGACAGATCACTGAAATCTGTTCAGTTTTATTTGATTTTTGGGTCAGATTTATTGGGCCTCGGAGTCGGGTCTATAACTATTAGTGTCAATGGTGGAATCGACCCCTCAACTGTTCATTGGAAAGATCTGAAGTTACCTAACTTTTTCCTTTATATTTTAAGGGTCAAAGGTCAAGATATCAAGATGTAATCGGGTCCATCCGATCAATTGTCAGGTCTGGTTTCTGGTTGGGTTCCATTTTTTTGCAATTCTACATTGCATTTTTACCGATTTTGTCGCCGACAATTCTGATCGAGTCGTTGGTGAAAATTTATCCAAACCTTGAATGCAAGTCATGGTCTAATCCTAATTTATCCCAGATTTTTTTGATAAGTTTTCGGGCACAGAAATCACAACTTTTAACACCTTTGTTTTCAGGTGCAACTGAGCAGCTTCGTTGCCTTGTGCTCCGGGAGCCGTAACTTTCAAACCGTACTGGGTTCAAGTCTAAAATTTTAACTGGGCATGAGAACCCATTAATTTATTTACCATAATCTTTTGGAATTTTTTCTGATTTTATTTCTAGTTAATTTGTTCACTGTTTTGAGATAGATTGTTGTGGGATGTTAGGTCCACAGTCTTGGGCCTTGATGGGGTCCACCTAGTGGTCCATCCAATGCCATACTTTTTGGGTCTCGGTCTGGAACATTCCAAAGTTAAATCTCAGGTTCATTAGGACCTATTTCGGGTTCATTTAATCAATTTAACCGACACTAATCACTTGCCGGTAATTTCCTAGTCGCCGGCATCGATTTAGCCAAATGTGTCGGATTGGGGTTGAAGAGCCCTTCGATCAAGCCTAAAATTTTGGGCCCGTTTACCT
Source organism: Chloranthus sessilifolius (assembly GCA_021018995.1). Taxonomy (NCBI): domain Eukaryota; kingdom Viridiplantae; phylum Streptophyta; class Magnoliopsida; order Chloranthales; family Chloranthaceae; genus Chloranthus; species Chloranthus sessilifolius. The sequence goes on along the minus strand of CM037584.1, from coordinate 144,491,760 downwards.
TTTCAAAAATCATTTTCTTTTTGAAAACCCATTTTACAAAATCACTTTTCTTATAATCCATCCATGGATCTATTCTGATCTATCTCATCTATCTCATATATAGCCCATCCATGGATCTATTCCTATCTATGCATCTAGCATCATTCAATTTTCACTATTAAATATAGGGAACCTATCACATCATTCTAACACTAGAAATTTCGTTCATGCTTATCAAAAAATTAAAATCATAATTAAAATTGCATAAGTAAAATAAGCATTTAACTATATGTATGATGCAAGTCAAGCTATCCATCAAGCCTATCAATTGTGACCATCCGATTGGGTACTTATCTTCTTATGATTGGGCTAAGATTTCTCTAAGTTGTAACTTACAATCTTAGTGTATTCCATCCCCCAAAAATTATCAGAAGTACATTTCAAAACTATAAATAATCATTGCAAACATTTTAGTGTCCATTCAAACACAAGCCATCTATAAATCAAGTCAATCAAAACCACTCATTCTATCATGATCAAACCAGATAAAAAATGATAAATTTCTAGGATTTTGAATGAATCATTCATCAAGGAAAGTATGTAATCTCAGGTCCTTATATCTATAAAAATTTCCATGCAAAGAAACACAACTATATTATACTACACTATGCAATAGAGCTACAATGCATCTATAACTATAAGTTGACCTAGAAATCCGTAAATATCAGGATGAATTACAGAGATAAAAAATTTACATTTATGACCTACAGTACCTATGCTTATCATCCATAAAGATTATTTGGTCTAAATTGCATGTTATGATCAAAGAAAGTCAAAAATACTAATTTCCTACAGTTTAGTGTATAGTGGTCAAAGTTTCCCACATCATGACCATTGGATGGCTTGGCATGATCATGTAGATCTCATTCTTGGCATCCCAGGTCATAGGTACATCATGCATTAAAATTTTTCATTCATGTTCAGAGAAAATCACCCTTAAATCCTCTATTTTTCAAGAAAAGTCAAGTTTTGACAACTAGATCTAATATTTGACATTTGACCCAATGTGGACCATCGGATGGGCTTGCATGATCACACTAATCACCAGCATGGCATCCCAGGTCATGGATCCATCTTTTTGGTAAAAACCTTCAAAGTCTTTAATCAAAAACTCTTTTTATCATAAGTATGGGAAGTGTAGTTACGGAAGAAGAAGAAACACTGAATAATAACTTCTTATTGCATATATATTACTACCTGATAAAACAAAGGAAAAACACTAAATAAAGAAAGCAGAGAAAGACTCACTGAGATAAAGCTCTCCTGATACACTTGCAGAAATAAACTAAAGAAGAAAGAAAACTAAAGTTATTTTCGGTGCTTAGAGAAGTCCCAAGCTATCAATATTTATACACAAAAGCGGACTTAAAATGGATTGAAGTCCGTAACAGTGGAGACACGTCTGCTGGATAGATTGGTTGTAGTCACTTCGTCCCTTGAATAATTAAATTTTGACGTCATGACATGCATCACGTATGAATTATGAAGTGATGACATAGTGGCTTGCGTCATTGACTACTGACTTATTGTAGATAGCTGGTAATAACTGTTGGTGATTGATAACTTTGGTGGTCGGACCCACAAATGTATTATCATGGTTCCATACGATTATCAAGATTGTGAGTATATATTGAATCCTCAGATAAGGGACTATCAGGGTCTGGTACTCCATGGAGTAATTCTTCTTCGCACATAGAAGTTTTCATTTCCAATGATTCTGGAAGATTTAAGTTTTCTCGATTAATCATTCTTGTTAATAAATTCTCAGCTTCGACTGTTTGCTGTGGAGTAAGAATATAATCCATTGGCAGATTGGTAATGAAAAGTCTTCGTCCATCAGTAATTTTGAAGGAGTATTCTCTCTTTAAGATTTCTTTGGCAATTGTAGAGAAATGCATGAGCGAATGAATCCAATAGGATTTAGGATTGACGGCCTTAGCATCTGTAAAAGCAGAGGGATCTTTTTGTTGAACAAATGAGAATTCAGGTATTATAGTTTTTCTGAGATCCCTTATTTGATAAGGTTGATAAAAATTTTCTCTAGTTCTCCGTCCAATGGTGCTAGTAATCTAGAAAGTGAGATGTATTCCATAAGAGAGATGTCTAGATGCTTGAAAGACCATAGATGTGATCATTCGAGGGAATTTTAGAATTGAACAAAGAGGGAAAAAAAGTTGACTGATAAAACCCCAATCAAGGCTTTCAGTAATATCGAATGGATAGGTTTAAATGGAGATAGAAAATTTTGGAATATGATATCCTTCAATATAATTGATGAAGCAGTAATTGTATAATAAGATTTCTTTGATCTTGGTTTCATGATTTTCAATTTGAGAACAAATATCTTGAGAGAGTTTAATAGGAAAAATTTGTTTCATTTTTTCAAACATACAAATTCTTTTGAGGCGATGCAGAATGGGATCAAAGAAATATTTTTCTAATAATTCTGTAAGATGAAGAAAATAATTAATTTTTTCAATAATGAATATTTCATCATCCTGATTGGTTATTTGTATGAGGAAGAGAAGATGTTTATAAGAAATTTTTGGATAAAGGGGGTTTCATTTTTAATTCCTGGATTAGGAAGATTAAAGATCTTTTCTAATTGGGAATTTTCTGAAAATTTAATTGTTGTCTCAATACTACTTTTTGCTAGTTGTTGAGTGGTTTGACATAAGGCAAATATATTTTGGGCTGCTCTTATAAAATTATACATCTGATATGATGTATTAGGAAAATTATAAATCTGGCTATGACAAGCTTGCTAAGAAAGATAGATACCAGGTTGGAATCCTCTTAAGACCGCATAGATTTTTTTTTTAGGAAAGGCATTATCTTCTTATATGAATTTTGCTCTATTGGATAGTTTGTTGGAACTGCTATCCATTATCTGCACAAACATAATTAGTTAGTAAATTATCTACTGTGTTGGTAGACTTAAATAAACATGAAACCATTGGGTTAGTGGGTAATATACTATGTTGATAATTATGAAAAAGATCTGAATAGTACTAGGTAATTCTATTAGGAACTTGATTCCGGATAGTAATAAGCAATTCTATTAGGAACTTAATCATGATTAGGAATTTGATCATGATCAGGGGATGGGGATGGTGATGGTGATGGGCCCCCCAAAATTGGGAATTATGTTGAAAGTGAACATAACAAAGTTGAGAAAGGGAGTCCGAATATTGAGAGGATAAAAAATGAAAACCAAATAGATGACCTTGAAATTGGGTAAAAATACCCTGAGAATTGACCTTAGTAAAGGAACATATGGAAGAGATAAATGAAATTCCTAGAATAAGGAATTGAGTTAAATTAGGGAAAACCATAAAAGTAGTAGAAATACAAATACCATTGTGCTTGATGGCAGCATGATCAAGTTTATGACTAATTGGTATTTGATACCCTCTGGCATTGGTTAGACTGTAATGAGTGGAATTCAAATATTGAGAAGGAACTAAGCCATTCTGAATACAAGTCATGTCAGCTCCACTATCAATAAGAGCAAGGATATCATAAAGAGTACAATTAGAATTGATAAATAAATCCACTTTGATGTACCATTTGGGAGAAGATATCTGTTGTAAAGTATTCAGATAAGTAATTGATGGGGAACTAGAAGAAGCTCCTTTGGTTTCCAAAAGATTGATTTGGGTATTAACCATTGTAATTTCTTTAGCAAACTGATGCTTAATAGTAAGTAATTCATTGTTTAAGGAGTCTATATTTTGCTTGAAATTAGCAAGTATAGGAGAAGCATGGGTAGAATTTGCCACTTGATTAGGTGAATCATTTTCTTTTTGCAAATCTTCAAGGAGATATATTCTCCTTTCTTTCTAAGTCCTTTTAGGATATTGTGTTGCTTTAAACCAAGTAAGAAAAGGAATGATTTGATAAGATATTTCTACATAATGGTAAATATTTTCTTTTAAATTCTTCAAATTTTAATGCAGGAAACTTTTGAAAATACCATGCACAAAATGATACATATTTATCATGATTAAATTCAGAATTTATTTCTTGTCGATTAATAACAAAATTTTCAGTTTTTGTATAAGTCATGAAAACATTGTTAAGAAATTGAGAAATTTATCTCACTAGTAGTTGGGGATTCCCTATGCTGTTGAGTATATATCCCATGAGGAATTTGTTGGTCAGAAATATGAATTCTTTCAAGATTAGGTTGATTAAATTCAGAAGGAACAGATGAGTTAACTTTTAATAGGATGATCGAGCTGTCAAGGATATAGAAACTCTATAAGGACATCGAGATCTCGATTCAGAATAAGAACTTCTGAAGGAAATTCTGTGGGATGTAGATCTATCAAATTTTAAATTACATCTCCCTGAGCATTTTGAATAATTTGTTTCATATCTTGGTTTATGATTGATTTAGGAGGGACAACATGAGGTATACTCCAAGAATCTGAAAAAGTAATATTTTTCCATTCGATTAATCTAGGAGTAGCTACATTAGTAGTTGCACTATTAGTCTCAATTAAGACTGTCTTTCCTAATTCATTATGATAATTAATTTTGAGAGTTAGAGAGGTCATCACCTTATAATGAAAGCGATAGATCAAAGCAATAGTCTCAGATCCAGGCATAAAGTTGTATCCTTGGGTTTGTAAATTAAGGGTACAAGCATGTAAAATATTTTTATTAGTTGATGATAAAGTTAAATTTGGAAAAACATTATAATAGACTAGACGAAGGCATAGGTTGGTCTCAACAGCTGCCATCAAAGAGGAACGCCAATCAAGGCATCTAGCATCTCTGAGAGTGTTTAACAAACTAGTATCATCAAGACCTAATAAAGTCAAAGGTTTAAATACAACTTGTATACATCCTAAATGTAGGAATTTAAAGCGATGAAAGTCATGCAATAAATTTTTATCAGAGAGTAATTGAAAACTTTCACTTTCTTCATTAATGTTGAGAGTTTGCTCAGTAGTTTTAATTGACATATTGGTGGACCAATCTTTCCATCCATATTGGTAAATTATTTTTGGATTGATGGAAGGAATTGTCAATTTATTTAGTTAGTTTTCAACATTAGACCATTTATCTAATTATTTATTTTTAATTGATTTTTTATTTAAAAAATTAAAAAGTGACGTTTAAAATAAAATAATTTATATATTTTTTTAATTAAAAAAGTAAGATAAAGACTAAAAGAAGGTTTGGGAGATTACCAATAATTGTGTAATTATATATGGGAATAGTAATGTTGGAATAGTTTACTACAGTTAATAGTGAATCGAAATACTATTCATAAATATAGTAAAATACTATTTATCTTCTTCTCCATATATATTTTATGGACTCCAAATAGAAATCAGTTTAATTTTACTGCCAAATGCTGTTTGAAAAAATGCGTCGGTCAACAATTCTCTTTTATGGGGAAAATTGGCAAACACGCAATCACTGCTACACGCCTATCATCCAAACGCGACTAATAATGCTCCAAATAGCCTAGTAGTAAGACTAAATAGAAAATTATAAGTTATCTATAAATTAAATAGAGAAGATGATAAGCAGTAATTAATATGTTCATTAATAGGATTGCTATTCACAAGTTACTAATTCTAATTTTTGACATTTGACCCAATGTGGACCATCGGATGGCCTTGCATGATCACACTAATCACCAGCATGGCATCCCAGGTCATGGATCCATCTTTTTAGTAAAAACCTTCGAAGTTTTTAATCAAAAACTCTGTTTATTTCATAAAAATCTAAGAAAAATATAAGTATTTCCAAGTTTTGACCTCTTTTGTCAATCTAGACCATTGGATGGCCTTGCATGATCATATTGATCACATGCATAGCATCCAACATCTCAGGTCAATATTTTATTCCAGAAAATTTAAAATTCTCATATAAAAATCCTATTTTATTTCACAAAAATACAAGAAATTCAAGTTAAAATGCAAATGTGGCTTGGTTTGACCTCAAGGGTCTATCTAGACCATTGGATGGCCTTGCATGGGCACATTGATCACATGCATGGCATCCCAGGTCTAGGGTCCTATCCCAGATCAAGCATAAGACTTAAGCAAAAAAACTATTAAAACTATAAAACTTCAAGAAAATTTCAACCTTTGATGTGCTAGAGTAGTATAGGCAATATGTCCATTCTAGACCTTTAGATGGCCTTGCTTGATCACATGGATCACATGCATGGCCTCCAATGTGCTGGTCTCATATATGGATATGATCATCTTAAAATTCCGGCCATAAAAATCAAGAGAGACTATCGAGAACTATGGCTAAAAAATGTATACAAGCAAGACTAAAAATTTAGACAAGTACTAAACCAAGAATTTACCTTAGCTAGGATCCCCTTGCTTGCTGGTTTGCTTCAAGTGGAAAGGTAAAATGGGCTGAAATAAGGCCCAATTTTTTTATATATGAAACTAGGAGGTGTGGGGAGTAGAGTGGTGGTGGTGGATATGAGTTTTGATGGTTAGATTGGGAGGGCAAATTCAAGGTATGAGAATGGAGCTCTAATGGAGGTTTGAGAGAGGAAGAAGGAGATGAAAATGGTGGAATGGAGGGAACCATATAGAATTTCGGTTTTTTCAATGGGAGTGAGAGACAAGGGCTGAAAATTGTTACCATGTTTCCCAAGTTTGCTTCCCCAAGCCTCCATTCTCTTCCCGAGGTATTCCTTCTCTCTCCTCTCTCCTCTCTCCTCTCTCCTACATTCATCAAGTCAACTCTTGTCTTTTTGTGGTTCTCAAGGCCCTTAACTTTTGTGATTTTCCAAAGTCTTAAGAAATCTTGTGGTGCATGCACATACGTGCATCTAACACCCTAGATTTCACCAAGGAAAATAAATGGGGTAAGATGGGTCAAATCTTGGTCAAGTGAACCAAGGGGTAGGATTTGCTAGAGATTTGCAATATCCTAATTTCTAATTACTAAAATTAAGCAATTTAATTTTAATTTCCCTTAGGCTTATTTAAATATTACAAGAGAGCCATTATTCAATTCAAAGCACAAACACTCAACCTAAATGTTAGTGCATCTAGTTTCCTTCAATTTTAAGTGTCAAGGTTTGACTCAACCCATTAAGCAATCCTATGATCATTTTAAAAATATGATCCGTTGGCGATGATCTCCTCATCACCACCAAGGCTTAGGCCCAATGCAGGTCAAACCTCGGGTCAGGGTCCATCAAGAAGCAATCCAGGATGGTTATAAGGCATAAGATGTGGTGTGTGTTTTACTAACGTCCTAACACACCCATTCAAGTAAATGGGGTGCCCCATGGGCACCACTAGAAATGAGTAATATCCCATCAATCTAAGGTGGGTGCCTCAAAAACTTTGGTGACCTAACCTCAGGCAGTCACCTGGCACTGTTAAGTCTCATCAGGTCTCAGTCAATAGTTTGACCAACATAGAAATCGAGAGACAGGTGTTGCATCCTCCCCTCCTTAAAGAGGATTCTGTCCTCGGAATCGGAACTATCAAGTGTGTTTTGTAAATACTTGCAGTTTCCATCAATGTTTAGGTTTCAACGACAATGCCATCAAGTTTGTCAATCTTATCTCAAATACGTGGTCAATCTATGACTTTTATTTATCGGGTCAAATGGGCTCAAAGAGGCCAATGTCAATCAATCAATTTATAACACCATTTATGGTGACATCAACAATCTAATCTTACCCATCAAGATAGACTATATCAATTCAAGCAAAATTAATATCATAATCATATCATGTTCAAAGAATCAATCAGAAAAGGTAATGGTGGAAAAGAATCAAGACCATATCAATCGATCAAAACAAGATCAAGTGACACAAGTCATATCAAGTAATCTAATCAATATTAATCAAACAAATGATGCCAAGAAATTTCAAGGAGTCAAGTAATCCGATTCATCTCAATCAATCAATTTCATTTCAAATCCTTAAGACCATTTCAAGAAACTTAGGCCAAAACAGGCAGTTATCAAGCAGTCAAGATTAATTCATGATTATCATGACACTATCAAGTATCAAAATCAAGTTGAGAAAGCAAAACCATATCAGGAAACCAAAGTCACATTCGAGCAATTCGGGATCAAAATCAAGTAATCAGATCAAGAGACCAAAAATATATTAAGCAATCGGGATCACATTCAAGCAATAATATTCATGTTCAAGTAATCAAGATCACGTTCAGGCAGTCAAAATTTATAGTAAAAATTCTAGAGTAATTCTAGAGCCTTCAAATAGATGGGGATATCAAGATCATAATCGCAAGAGTATCATTTGGATGATGGTGGCTAGGAATTTCAGATTTTTGAGGTTTCACGGAATTTAAGACATCCCATCCAATAGGGTTCAAGGAGAATGCAAAGAACGATCAAGCGATTACAGAATTTCACATCAAGTGTCGTAAAAGAATGAATCGAAACCATACGAATAAGTTTCCAAGGGAATCAACGAATCTTCATTAGTTTCATGTGTGTATGCATCCACACATCCAACAAAATCGAAGCATCGGAAGAAAGAGACAAGTTTTTAATACCTACACAAATCTGCATATGCGGCTGATAGGAAAGAGCAATAAACGGTACTTTACTAAATCTTTCAAGAGATCAGGGGTACATTGAAGACCATGGTACAATCGAATCGGAAATATTGACTGTTTGAGAATAGAAAGAACTTACATTACCGAGATTGACAAAATTAAGAAAATTAAAGATTTCTCATGTTTTATGAGGTCAAGTCTTAACAGGATCAAGGCGGAGTAATTTATTTGTCATGTCCTTATTGATTTATTTGTATCCCAATGCAATTTCAATCTATTTCTAATTCAAGTTCCAGCACATGTCCAACCTATATCAAAAGTAATGCTGGAAAAAGAATCAAGATTGTCAATCGATCAAAACAAGATCAAGCAACACAAGCCATATTAGGACTTCTAATCAATATCAATCAGTCAAAGTGGTTATTACGTGTCTTTGATTTAGTTCAAGTTGTAATGCTTCACCAGGTCTTCCATTCTTCCAGAGAGAGATCCGTCAGCCAAGCCTCAAGTTCTACCAGGTTCCAGTCAGGGTGTCAAGTAGAATTGTCAAGCAGTATTGCTAAGTAGGAATGTCAAGCAGGATTGAGTGACATACTATCTAAGTTTGGGTGACTAGACCAAGCCACCTCTTTGGACACTCCAAAATTCCAAAATTCTTTGGACACTCCAAAATTCAAGTAAAATAGAAGAAATTTTAAAAATTAAAATCTTCGCAAAAAAAATTTTAGAAAATAAACACGAAATAAGAAATTTTATAAAATTTTTTGCTTTGATACCAACTCCGGTGTGTCACGCCCCCACATCCCTCCCCAACCTTGTGATCCATTTGCGGCACCGAGCAACGGCATGGCCGCATGACAGCACACCGCATCCATATTCGTATTAGGGCATTTCAAGTTCCTAGGTCATTTCCCTTTTCATGTAAATTGCCACATTTTTATTTTCTAAAATATGTGGGAAATGCTTTAGTTGTGGAAATGATTAATTTCATTTATCAAAGTAATTTGTGGAAACATATTTAAATACTTTCAATTTAAATTCCCATTTTCGTTAACCTGTTCAAGTAAGTTCAACTTTTACGATTCTATCGTAACAAATTCTATCAAGTGCGGAATTATAAATAAGATAAATCAAAAGATTTTTCCAAAAGTAAAACCTTAAAAGTTCAACATAATTCAAAATTTTAATACAAAGATACATCAACTATTTTCTCAAAAGTACTGGATTTAAAACCATGACGAGATAAAGGAAAAGATCCTATCGAAATCAAGTGTGCAGTGCTGGTAGCTCTATGGGCAAGATGAGCTCAAACTATCGGCTCGATGATCACTCTTGAATCCTTCCTCGTCCAGCTCCTTTAGCTTTGGCTGGGAGGCTGCTGATTGGCCTCTGAAATTTTTGGGTCATGAAACGACCGTAAGCGATGAAACTCAATAAAGTCTTAGTTAGAGTTGTAATAGGGTTTTAGTACAAGTGGTATTGGAACATTCCATGGCCGCAAGTGCATGTGGGGTTTCCAGCAGCTATGATAATATAATCAAGCATTAAGCAGAAACTCTAAGTATAAACAACATGAGCAATTTCTATTTACCAAGAAGGTAAATATTCACGAAATATTAGCAGTTTCGTAACTAAGTCAAAAACTGAAAAGATTAGAATCTAAGCAAGAAATGATATTCTATAGATTACTTGCAACAATATTAGCTAGGAAAAGATTTATAATTATGATCTTAACAATCACAAAGTTACAAGTTTCATTACAATTCTTCTGAAATTATCAAGTGGAATTTTAGATTATTTTAAGTATTAAATGTTTATTATTAAGGTTATAATTTATAAGTTAATTATTAGTGTCTTTTAATTAATTCGGAGTCTATACCAGAACACCAACCATGATCCAAGATTCAAGATTTATGATGCCAATATTTGTGCGAACAAATATCGGCACTCTCCGCCATTTAGTCAATCAAGACAAGGATTAATGACCTTGTTGGTCTACCTAGACTCAATCCTCAGCTGACATTTAAAGTACAAGGTGGTCATACGAGCCTGTTCGTGAAAACATCGATCAACTATATAAGGCTTTGATGTTCAAGATAGTATCTCCTTTCACTTTCAAGATTTCAGGATTCGTTATCAAGTAAATAATATTCAAGATTCAGTATATTCCGGACTTTCATATTCAAGTTTAGTATTCAAGTATATTTCTTTCTAGAAGTCCAAGTTCAAGTTCTCATTTCAGGTCAAGGTTCAAGTATTCAAGTGCCCATTACGGGTTCACAATTCAAGTATTCAAGTCCCCATTTCGGGTTCAAGATTCAAGTGTTCAAGTACCCATTCCGGGTTCAAAATTCAAGTATTCAAATTTGAGATAAAGTTCAAGTATAAATTTAATTATAAGTTCTAGTTTCAAGTACAAATTCATGTTCAAGTTCAACTTCAAGTACAAGTTCAGGTTCAGGTTCAAGTACAAATTCAAGTACAAGTTCTAGTTCGAGTTCAAATACCAGTTCAAATTCAAGATTCAAGAACAAGTTCAAATTCTAGCTCAAATTCTAGTTCAAATTCAAGATTCAAGCACAAATTCAAGCTCATGTACAAGTTCAAGTTCCAGTTCGAGTTCAAGCATGAGTTCAAGTACAAGTTCAAATACAAGTTAGAGTTGAAGTTCAAGTACTAGTTCAAATACAAGTTCGAGTTCAAGTTCAAATATTAGTTTAAATATAAGTTCGAGTTCAAGTTCAAGTTCAAGTACTAGTTCAAATACAAGTTCGAGCTCAAGTTCAAGTTCAAATACAAGCACAAGATCTAGTACAAGTTCCAGTTCAAATTCGAGTTTGAATACAAGTTCAAGATCGAGTTCAAGTTTCAGTTCAAATTCGAGTTTGAATACAAGTTCAAGATCGAGTTCAAGTTTCAGTTCAAATTCAAGTTCAAATACAAGTTCAAGATCGAGTTCAAGTTCCTATTCAAATTCAAGTTCAAATACAAGTTCAAGATCGAGTTCAAGTTCAAGTTCCAGTTCAAATTTGAGTTCAAATACAAATTCAAGATCGAGTTCAAGTTCCAGTTCAAATTCGAGTTCAAGACCGAGTTCAAGATCTAGTTCAAGTTCCACTTCAAATTCGAGTTCAAATACAAGTTCAAGACCGAGTTCAAGTTCCAGTTCAAATTTAAGTTTAAATACAAGTTCATGACAGAGTTCAAGTTCCAATTCAAATTTGAGTTCAAATATAAGTTCAAGATCAAGTTCAAGTTCCAATTCAAATTCGAGTTCAAATACAAGTTCAAGACCGTGTTCGAGTTCCCATTCAAATGCAAGTTCAAGACCGAGTTCAAGTTCCAGTTCAAATTCAAGTTCAAATATAAGTTCAAGATCGAGTTCAAGTTCCAATTCAAATTCGAGTTCAAATACAATTGCAAGATCGAGTTCAAGTTCAAAATACGAGTTCTAGATCATATAGATATTTAAGAATCTATCTGTCATGTACTGTATTCTATACACATTCCAGATTCTATCTCCATGTTTAAGCAAGTCACCATCTAGTAATCATTTGTATTTTAAGCCTTTCAGTATCCCATATCCAGTATCCTATTTCATGTCCAAGCAGAAGTCAAGTCCGAGTTTCAAATCATATTACTTGATGCTAAGGGAGGATCTCGTTGGCTTACACTTGTGTCAATTGTTACTTTAGTTTAAAGTCCAAAAGGGAACTTATATTTATCATCGTTGATAAAATAAAACTCGGTTGTCTCTAATGAGGTTTAAGGCATCAAAGTGCTTGTTTTTATGAATCCTATATTTTCAAGTTAATGCAACTAACTGGCCGTTCATTACTTTTCCTATGGTTTCGGTATGGGCCTTAGATCTCCTACTTTATAGGTTCAATGGATTACGGGTCCAATGGGTCCAATGAGTTATGGGTCCAAAGGGTCCAATGAGTTATGAGTTATGGGTCCAATGGATCTAATGAGTTATTGGTCTAATGGGTCCAATGGGTTATGGGTTATGTGATTCGGGCCTTTGCTAGATCTAAAACTAGGTACACGAGCCTTTCTAAGATTCGGGCATATCGTGCTCATCCTATATAGGCCTTTATCAAAACATTTTCGACTAGACACGTATCTTAAGAAATCCTTTAAGATTTACTGAGTCATGGGCCGGGCCATAGTGTCGGGTCCTTAACTATTAGTGCTGATAGTGGAATCGATCACTCAGTGGTTCTTTCGAAAGAGTCACGAGTTACCTAACTTTTTCCTTTATAATTCTAGGTTAAAGGTCAATTTATCAGGATGTAATAGGGTCCATCCTATGAAAGGTTAGGTCTGGTTTCTGGATGGATGCCTTTTTCCGCAATTCTGCATTGCGATTTTAACGATTTTCTCGTTGACAATTCGGATCGATTCGTTGCCTGAAAATTTACCCAAGCCTTGAAGAAAGGTCAAGTTCTAATCATAATTTATCCCAGATTTTTCTGATTAGTTTTCGGGCACGAAAATCACAGCTTTTCACAGCTTTGTTTTCAGGTGCAACAGGGCAGCTTCGTTGCCCTATGCTCCAGGTGCTGTAACATTCAAACCGTACGGGGTTCGGGTCTGAAATTTTAACTGGACATCGAGAACCCATTAATTTTTCTATCAGAATTTTTCAGGATTTTTCTGGATTTTATTTCCAATTAATCTATTCACTGTTCTGAGACAGGTTGCTGTGGGCTGCTAGGTCCACAGTCTTAAGCGTTCGATGGGATCCACCTAGTGGTCCATCCAATGCCGTACTTTTCAGGGATCAGTCCAGGACATTCCCATGTTAAATCTCAGGTTCATCGGGACCTATTTCAGGTTCATTTAATCTATTTAAGCAGCACTAATCACTTGCCGGTAATTTCCTAGTCACTGGTATTGATTTACCTAAAGGTGTCAGATTGGGCTTGAAGAGCCCTCCGATCGAGCCTAAAATTTTGGGCATACTTACTTTTTGAAAAATCATTTTTTGTTTGAAGACCCATTTTACAAAATCACTTTTCTTACAATCATTATTCAATCTTTCAAATTCTATTCTCATCTATCACATAAATAGCCCATCCGTTCATCGATTTCTATCTATGCATCTAACACCATTCAATTTTAACGATTAAATATCAGGAACCCATCACATCATTCTAAAACTAACAATTTCATTCATGCTTATCAAATAATTAAACTCATAATTAAAATTGTATAAGTAAAACAAGCATTTAACTATATGTATCATGCAAGCCAAGCTATCCATCAAGCCTATCAAATGTGGCCATCCAATTGAGCACTTATCATCTTATGATCGGGCTAAGATTTCTCTAAGTTGTAACTTACAATCTCAGTGTATTCTAGCCCAAAAAATATCTCACAAGCCTATTTCAAAACTATAAATAATCATTGCAAACATTTTAATGCCCATTCACACACAAACCATCTATAAATCAAGTCAATCAAGACCACTCATTCTATCATGATCAACCCAGATCAAAAATGATAAATTTTTAGGATTTTGCATAAATCATTCATCAAGGAAAGTATGTAATCCCAGGTCCATATATCTATAAAAAATTTCACGCAAAGAAACGCAACTATACTATACTACACTCTGCAATAGAGCTATAATGCATCTATAACCATAAGTTGATCTAGAAAGCCGTGAAAATCCAGATGAATTCCAAAGATAAAAATTTATATTTATGACCTACAGTACCTATGTTTATGATCCATAAAGATCATTTGGTCTAACTTGCATGTTATGATCAAAGAAAGTCAAAATACTAATTTCCTACACTTTAGTGTATAGTGGTCAAAATTGACCACATCATGACCACTGGATGGCCTAGCATGATCATGTAGATCTAATGCTTGGTGTCCCAGGTCACAGGTACATTATGCATTAAAATTTTTCATTCATATTCAAAGAAATTCACCTTTAGATCCTCTATTTTTCAAGAAAAGTCAAGTTTTGACAACTAGGTCTAATTTTTGACCTATTTGACCCAATGTGGACCATCGGATGGCCTTGCATGATCACACGGATCACCAGCATGGCATCCCAGGTCATTGGTCCATCTTTTTATTGAAAACCTTCAAAGTATTTAATCAAAACCTCTTTTTATTTCACACAAATCCTAGAAAATTCAAGGAAAATACAAGTATTTCCATGTTTTGACCTCTTTGGTCAATCTAGATCATTGGATGGCCTTGCATGATCATATTGATCATATGCATGGCATCCAACATCACAGGTTAATATTTTAATCCCGAAAATTTAAAAGTCTCATATAAAAATCCTATTTTATTTCACAAAATGCAAGAAATCCAAGTTAAAATGCAAAAGTGGCTTGGTTTGACCTCCAGGGTCTATCTAGACCCTTCCCTTTTTATTAAAATCCTTCAAAGTCTTTGTAGACACCCAAATTTGGCCCAAGGCATGATCAACCCATTCTTCGAGAGCGGCATTCCTCCGAGATTCCGAAAGCACTTTTCGGACCCTTAGAAGTTAACCCGAACCCTTAGAACCCTTCCCAGACCCATAGAACCCATAATAGACCCATTTGGACCCATACTGGGCCCAGCCCTGGCCCTCAAATCCACTTTCAAAATTTCAAGCAAAAATTGGCTATGTGTGCATACTATACCCACATAGAGCAACTTTTGAAAATTTTGGCTATGCGTGCATAGTATGTATGCGTAGCCAATTTGGCTATTCTCCAGAAGTAGGCCCCAGCACGGGGCTTGAACTTCTCTGTTCAGGAGAGGGATTTAAAGCATGCGTGCATACTATGCACACATGCCTTAAAAATAGACTTTTCTCAAAAATGGCAGATTGGACTTTTTGGGATTGACTTGTGGACCTTCCCAAAGATTGGAGTGTGTTTCTTTAGGACCCATATGCCCATTTAGACCTTAGAAATGACCCTTGTGCCATTCAAGTCATCACCCCATCATTTACCATTAAACCCAATTCCCTCTTTTTCAAGCCCTAGAAATCCTCAAAAACCTTAGATTCTCTATTACCTAACTTCTAATCCACATTAGAGCTTTAAGAGCCCCATAAACACCTCTAATTCTATAAATAGAGACCCCACCCCTCATATATTCTACCTTGAAATTTTTTTCTAAAAGCAAGAACTCTAGAAAAATAGGCCCCATCTCATGTCTTAAACCTTCCAAGCTTTGAAACCCTAGCCTATCTCTCATACTCCATTACACTTCCATCATTAATCCCTACAAGCCATAGCAATGTTCTCTCATACCATCATTTCTGACCATCCTCTTCTCAAGCCTTAGCAAGTTAAAACCTTTTCCTCTAACCCATTGTGCGATCTAAAGCTCATCGGAGTTTGTATCTACGCGAAGATCCATGATGGTGCTATAAGGGCCCGATCCCTCTTTTCCTCTACCTTCTTTGGTTTTTCCCTTATCCTATGATTTAAGCTGTCACGCCACTGAAATTTCGGTAATTGTAGAGAGCTCAATAGGATCCAAGTGCCTTCGGGCAAGGGGAAGTGTTGTTTTTTTTTTTCTTTATTTAACACTTGGACATAGTAGACACCACTTACGAGTGGGTCAATCGGGTGCCTAACACCTTTTCTATTAATAACGAAGTCCCTACCTAGAGGCTTTGGTGTTGACCTGTGATTCAGAATCATATCTCGCACTTCGGTGCCTATGATATTGATTTGGGTATCCCAGGACACCAAAAGATGTGGGTGGCGACTCCATTTTTTAGTGCATCGTCGTGACGAACCTGCAAGGTCCACTGTTGCACAGATGGCGACTCTGCTGGGGATGATTTTTAGAACTTTCGCTTGAAGTTTTGGCCCCATTGTATGTGTGTCATTTTCTTTGTTATTTTGTCTTTGTTGGCCTAGTTAGTTGACTGACAATATATTTATTTTCTTGCTACTTACCCCCACTATTCCTCATCTTTTTGCCTAGTCTTTTGGCGGGCCTACTTGATAATTAGATTTTAATTCTCGCTATTTATATTTCTGTAATTTTCGCCTAGTCGCTTGACTGACACCTTTGCTTTTACTCACCCCTACAATTCAACAGTTTATATTTCGGCCTAGTCACTTGACTGGCATTATCCTTTTTTCTTACTACATGTGGTCATATTTCACCATTGAATGCCGGCCCGTGGTGGCGACACGGGATTCTCTTATCCCAATTTTGTGGACAGTGGCAAGGCCCCATTTTGGACTTAATAATAACTTCCCTTAAGTTCATTTAAAAATTAACTAAAAGGGACAAAATAACTTAAGTTTATCGCGGGTAGCTTTTTTTCAAAGGGAGGAAAAATTAGGCAACAATACACCCAACCTAGTCCCAAGTAGAGTGGCAACCCTTGTGATCATGATCTCAAAAAGGACCACCTCATCCTGTATCTGAGAAGGTGCTCGCACTAGAGGTATATGGAGTGGGTGACCGAACTTGTTTTAAAGCCTAAAACCTTGGGGGCAGCACTAGTTCGCATCGAAATAGCCTTGTATCCTTTAGGCAGGGTGAGGAGGGACTCGATAAAGCAAAGGAAAAGTCCTAGGTGGCATTGCCCCAAAAGCCTAAGTCAAAGACCAACTCTGAACAACAAGCTGGAAGAAAGTGAATATACAAGCCATGCATGCATAGTATGCATGTATAACAAAAAAATGCATTCTGAAGCCATGCATACATAGTATGCACGCATAGCCAAAAAAATCAAATTTTTGTACATGCATGCATAGTATACACGCATAGCTTATTTGCTATGTGTTCAGATTTGGGGCCTTTTTCACGGTTCCCTGAACCCCCCCCTGGTATATTGGGTTTGAGATTCCCAATACTTCCTACATGCTAAATACCCAACGCTCTCGCCGGTCAAGAGAGGTCACTGTCTTATTGGCTCTTTCGAGAGATCGTGGTATCGCATGAAAATCCGTGTCCTTAAAGATCAAGAGATTTCTCTTTGATTCTTAAGAAGGCATCTAGGTCCTGCCGTGGGAAGCTTTGGGTGTGTTAACACCATCCGAGAAGGGAGTTCCAAGGTCCTGAAAAGCATCAAAAGAGAAGGAAGAAAGAACCAAGGAAAGGGAGAAGAGAGAAATTAAGAAAAAAAGTTTTTAAATATATATAGCATCCAAAAATCAATAAAAAATCATTGAAAGTCAAAAAACAAAAAAGAGAGCTCGTGGTGTCATAACCATAGCATCACCGCACACGCCATCATCCCGTAAGGGAAGGAAAAAGAAATCTTTTGTGCCATACCCGAGAATCCACCATTGACCCGGATTCATTCCCACCACATCCCTATACGGAGAAGATTCCCATCTCCAACCCCTTCCAATCCCCATTTAACGTCACCAAACCATTCGATACACCCATTTTCCCCTCCACATCAACTCAAGATACACCCCATTTTTCCCCCATATCAACACAACATACACCCCATGTTCCCCCCATATGAACACAACATACACCCCATTTTCTCCCTATATCGACCCAACATACACCCCATTTTTCCTCCATAACAATCCAAAGCATCCCAATTTCCCCACACATCAAGCCAAGCATTGCCACCACCCCATACATCTCCCCCACCAAGTGGGTCATCCACATTAACCTCCATGTTCGATCTTATGGCAATCATGGAAGAGATGATGAATACGCTCGT
Organism: Chloranthus sessilifolius; assembly: GCA_021018995.1. Classification (NCBI taxonomy): domain Eukaryota; kingdom Viridiplantae; phylum Streptophyta; class Magnoliopsida; order Chloranthales; family Chloranthaceae; genus Chloranthus; species Chloranthus sessilifolius. The sequence continues at coordinate 144,473,520 of CM037584.1, read as the reverse complement.
GACATGGAAGGCTTCCCAAAGCCGCCCCGATCCGCCAAAAATGTCAGTAAGTCCACAACAAACCCTCTAAAATCTTCACACCTCATTCACCCAAAACACCAACCCTAATCAACCACCCATAGTCCACACCACCCAAGGATCCCATCATCAAGCATGGAGCCACCCAAGCGGGCCTCAAAGGTCCTATATCCAATCCCAAACCCATTCAGGCCCAAATCCAAGGGCCACATTTTCAAACCATTCATCATTCCCACAATTTCTGACATACAACCTCAAACAGGCACACCCCATTTCCCCTCAAATATCGAACTCATTTTGACCAATCCACCCATCCAACCCGAATCCTAATCACCCACACCCATCATACCGAACCCAGCAAGGGAACCCATCTCAACCCTCCAACCACCCTCAATTAACACACCCTTTCAGCCCCCAACCAAATCATCAAAATTCCTACTAAACCACATGGATCCATCAGGCACCCACCGAATCTTCCAAAATCCACCATTCACCCACCAACCGCAGTGGCCTCACTAGGCACCCACTCAACCCATTCAAAACCCGCCAGATAACCTCACCCCTCCACCACCATTTGTTGATGCGGGTCATCAATATGAAGAGGATGAAGCCAGAAACAGTGGAGCTTACATGGGAGCATTCTCTAGCTTCTACCCCCCACATCCCACCTTCACCAACTATGCAACCTTGGACTTTGCAGGTCCGTTGCGAAGATGCGCACTCGCTAAAAAAAGATGGAGTCGCCACCTAGAGCTTTTGGTGACCCGAGATACCTCAAAAATCAATATGTAAGAACCGAAGTGCAAAAATATGACTTCGATTTATCGGTCTTTGCCAAAGGCTCTTGGGTAGGGACTTCGGTTATCGATCGGGAAGGTGTTATGGGCCCGATCAATCTGTTCGTAAGCGGCCACTACAATGGCTACTTGGATGTGTATATAATATATATATATAAAGAAAAATAAAGTGGGCAGCACTTCCCCTTGCCCGAAGGCACACCGATCCTATTGAGCCCTTCGCACCTGCCGAAATTTGGGCAACGTAACGGCTCAATTCTAAATAGAAGGAAAGAAAGGAAGGTAGAGGAATAGAGGGGAGAGTCGGAGCTCTCGGGCCCTTCCGGTGAGCTTTCGATGAGCTTCTGAGAGCAAAATGCGTTTGAACCTCCAAGGCTTGAAAGCTAGACGGTAGGAGAAGATGGCTAGGGCTTAGTTCTAGCTAAATCTAAGGGTTTGGCAATGTAACATAGAGTTTAAAAAAGGAAACTCAATTCTGGAATTTTATGGATTATACCATGAAAGTGGAAGGGAAAATCTCTAAAGGGTTCTCTCTTTTAGAATTTTTTTCAAGCCCTTAAGCAAGGGGGTTGATCGGACCCAAATATTATACAAATTATCCCCAAATCCCGGCTTTGTTAGACCTTACTTAACCACTAATATATGGTTTTAGTTCGTGTTGTGTTACAACAGGTGCAAAAGCCGATTAATTGCTAAAAAGGTTAAAAGTGCAAAGTTATGAAGAAACCCAAGCAAAAGGCAAGGATCCAAGGAGATGTAGCTGAAAGAATGCTTTAAAAGGTTAATTGGACCGGTCGAAACTGCAAATTCCACCGGTCAAAAAAACGCAACAAAGGAGGTTTCCAACTAAAGAGAATCAAGCAAAAATGGACCGGCCGAAGCATCACTTTCGACCAGTCAGAACTCCAAAAGGGCCTCAGAAGTGTAAAGAGAGATTAGTCAAGACTTAGCCGACCAGTCAAAACTAGAAGAGCAGAACGCTAACATCCTTAGAAGAATTACTCAACCGGTTCAGACTAATTCAACCGGTTAGGAAAATAAGTGAAGTTGAAGCCTTTGCGGGTCGTCTCCTACCTGGAGAAGGAAACTAAAGTCGACCGGTCGGTGCTCCAAACTCAACCGATCCAAATAGAGTTTTTGGGCGAAAAACCAGGTGCGCACATCTGTGGATATTTTCTAAACTTTGAGATCTTCTTCGGGAATCTCTTTGTCACAACCTGAATTTTCAAATACCTATACAACCTACTATGTGTACGTGTTTGGCACAATATGCGCCACACACTTGAAGTTATAATGTTATGTTATAAGAAATCTCATTTTGACCTTTCGATAAGAACTTATACATTATTTTAGGTGTATTAGCTTCACACCGAGTCAAATGATGAGAGCTTGTACGCCGCTTCGGTGTGCATGCTTTACACCAAAGGCAAGCTCGTTTGGATATAAAGTGAAACTTCCTTTGGAAGTTTCATTTGCTTACCCGGTTGAGAAACAAGAGAGAGAGAGATTGGGTTTCTAGAAATAAAGAGGAGAAGGAGCCACCCCTCTTGCATCTTGGTGGATCCCACCTTCGAAACTTCTTCGATTGATCTCGAAAGAGAAACGTTGATCATCGATGTGGAGACGATTTGAGAGTGACAGAAACCCTATTCTCCTCAAACCCTCTTTGTTTTGATTCGAGATTGGCTCCATCGCATGTTCAAGGTCATCAACCTCACGGGCGTCTTAAGTCACGAGAACGATCTGGAAGATTTGAGTTTGTTTCGCTCCGATTGCGTGATAGTAGGTTTCAAAACCCATTTCACGTGCAAGAGAGTTCAAATTGTCGATCGATTGTGACTGTAATCTCACGAGCTCGATAGGTTAGATTTCCTTCGATTTTAGTGGTTAAATTTGTAGGGAATTAGCTAGTGTTAGTTGTGTGTGATTTGGGACGAATAGGATGTAAAATTGAGAGAAATTTGGGTTTGGGAAGATAAACCCTTATGACTAATGAAATCTGTCAAATTTGATCGATCAAAATGAAATTCGATCCATCAATTTTGACAAGAGATTATGAAATTCAATTTGTCTGGAAATTCGATCGGTCGAATTTGACAAAGCTTTCGGCACTGCTTTGGTATTTTAGCCGTAACTTTCTACTCCAAACTCAGAATCATTTGATTCTTAAGGCATTGGAAAGAGGACAACAAAATCTAAAATTTTTGTGAATGGACCAACTCATGAATCAAATGTTTGAAAGGTCGAAAATTGGAGGGAAAGTTATGTCAAAGTCTAAGTTAGCATGAACTGTCCGTTTTCGCCTCATTTTAAGAAGACACTTAAAGCATGTCTAAGTTATTAGTGATTAGAGTTAATCCTTGATACATCATCATATGTTTGTGATTTTGATTGAGGGCACGAATCCATTGATAGGGCTTAGCTTAGCTTAGCTTCACGCAACTTCATGTTAAGGTGGGAAAAGTTCTATACACAATTGCATTTTTTATTTAAATTCATAGATGTTTGATATGATCGAATGAAATGTAATACATTTTGATTTGAACATGAATTAGTCTTTGAACTCTTTGCAATTGAAACCATGGATCTTTGAAATTTATTATGTGATTGAATATGTTAAATGTTTGAAATACTCAAAAGCTTTGAATTATCAAATCTTTGACATATTGGTTTGTTTTGAGAATTTATTGAAATATCGAATCAAGTAATGATTTTTGTTTTGAACATCGTATTTTAGCCTTCGTAGATCATGTAAAGAATTTCATTTTTTTTTTAACATAGTATGTGAGTTTTGCAAGTTTTGAGTCGAACCCAAAGGTTAAATTTGAAGCAAATGTGAACTTTAAATTGAATCCAAATCGAATATGTATATAAATTTGAATCTGAATCAAACTATAAGTTCAGTAAATTGAAGTGGACCACTATGGGCGGATTGTAAGAATATCGTGGACCGCTATGGGCGGATTATAAGTGTGTTGTGGACTACTATAGGCGGATTTTCTGTGCATGTGTGGACTGCTATGGGCGGATTATATGGTACATTATGGGCCACTAGGGCAGAATCAAACCGACACTACGGGATATCCATGAATCGGACTGGCGTGGCGGTTAAACCCATGAATCGAACCGGCATGGCAGGATATCCGTGAATCGAACCGGCACGACGGCTAATTGTGAATCGAATTGGTACAGCAGTCTCCGAGAATCGAATTGACACGGTGGGATATCCGTGAATCGAATATGTAAACTATGTAAGTGTGTGTGAATCGAATTGACCCGGCCGTCCCCGTGAATCAAACCGACACGACGGAATATCCGTGAATCGAATTGTGTAAGCTAAGTAAGAATGTGCAAGATATGTAAGTAAGCCAAGTAAGAGCGTGTATGACATGTGAGTAAGCCACGTAAGAATATGTAAGACATGTGAGTGAAAATCGAGTTCAGTAAATCAAAGTTCAGAGAAACCTTTTAATAAGAAAACGTCTTTGAAATCAGTTTTGATTTTGATAAGAAAATGTCTTTGAAATCAATTGCCTATGAAATCAGTTTTGATTTTGATAAGAAAATGTCTTTGAAATCAGTTTGCCTTTAAAATCAGTTCTGATTTTGATAAAAAAATGTCTTTGAAATTAGTTTACCTTTGAAATCAGTTTCAGTTTTGATAAGAAAATGCCTTTGACATCAGTTTCAGCTTTGATAGGAAAAATGATTTTTAATTCAGTTTCTATTTTGAATATGAAAATATTTTGATCTTGTCTTTGAATCTATGCATGTGATGAGATGTATATTGGTATTAGTTTTCTCCACTGAGCTTAGTTGTTAGCTCAACCTGACTATACGTCACAAGTATAGGTTTAAGGAGGGCCCAGACGAGACACTAGAAGAGAAGGAGCTTCCGCATAAGAATTTGTATTCTATTATGGGATGGTAGAATTAGTGCTCTGTGGATTTTGGTGAGCTCGGGCTTGGTACGTTTGTGCTACTATGCATGCTTTGTACACCACTGTTAGGTGATGGTTAGTCATCACTGGTGGTTTGTTTTAGTTTATTGTTCATGTTGGATATTAGAGTTGTGATGTTATTTATGCCATTTACATATTATCTGCTTTGATTTTTGCATGTGTGTGAAAGTACTAAGTATTCTATATAGATTGTGATCTACGACCAGACTGTCTGAATTTTCCCAGTTGGAAAAAAAAAATGTCTTGGGAAAAATTCGGGCTGTCACACTCTTCAACAAACTAGATAACTCCAAATCGCAAAGATTACCTTCTACAATCAACATCTTTGGAGGATTTTTAGGATCTAGGGGGTCCTTGCCTTGTATATCTGTTCTAGGGCCTTTTAATCTATAAATAAGGGCCCTAGGGTTTAGTTTTAGGGGACTCACACGGCAGAATCTTTCTCGAGGGCTCTGATATGAGTTTTCATAGTTTTAGGTTAGGAATAGTTTTGAAATAAGAGAGAGACTGGATGTAATCATCGATCTGAGTCTACATCAACAATGATGGAGATCTTTGAATTGATGCACACTTAAAAGCTTTCGGCTGGATCTCTTGTATTCTAGATAAGTATTTTTAATAAAGTTATGTTTCTTTTCAATTTGTGAATTCCATTGATGGTATGATTGCATGTTAGAGGTTCTGACTAGATCGAGAATGAGATATTAGCGCTACAATCTTATTTGGCTTAATTCAGTGGCCTTGTAGGGATTGGGTTAACCTAGATAGAATATTCACTGACGGACTAGGCCTTGTAGGGTAGTTTTGTTGGTTCGTGCATTGGTTCTTTGACGATTAGGTCTTTCTAACTCGCGATTAGATTTACCTAAGCCATATATGAAGTGACTGAGCTTGCAGCCCGGAGCGGGGGTACCAAGGATTCATAACAGAAAAGAAATAGGAATTATTATTGTATGAATCTGGTATCCAAGAGGGATTCCAGTCTACTTTCTCCTTTCTTACTACCAAAACTATATAGATTTCTTTATTTATTTTAGGAATCTAATGCTACAAAATACTTCAAAAAATAGAAATAAATAAGAGATAAACAACAAATCCCTGTGGTTCGACACCCTTGTACATACCCTAGTACATTCGAACTTGTGTACTTGCAAGGTCATATTTTAAGATGATCAAGTTTTTGGCACTGCTGCCGGGGATTTCGGTTTTAAGTCTTATTTTAATTTAGTTTTACTGTACCATTGTATCATTATACTAACTATAGTTTATGTTTTCTTTTTAGGCTTGGAAGATCGTGAGCTTTGAGACGTATCGAAGGCTTGTCACAGGATGCTGCGAGAGGCTAAGGTGCGTACTTACGATTTTTAGTAACTGATTTAGACATTCTGTTATTTTTTTTGTTTCTGTCAAGGTGTGGTTGTCGTTCTCTCGTCTCTTGTGTAACCAGATCTTGAGCTTGAGTGAACGAGCCAGCAGATTCACGCTAGCTCCTATTCATCTCACAACGTCGGAATAATGAACCTTCTAGTCCCCCATGCTATTTTTCAATCAGATATATCATGGTGGGAGGAGACCATATGACTAGAACATTGAGGGAGTATTACACACCGGCGAGTTTACCCCCCTCCCTCGTTTATTTGAGTACCTGCAGCCACCGGGAATGGGGTCTTTGAAATCAAGCCTAATGTAATTCAACTTTTACCTATTTTTCATGGGCATAGTAACGAAGATCTCCACTTGCATTTAATGAACTTTCTAGAAATCTGAGCCTTATTTAAGATTAAAAATTAAACAGAAGAGGCCACTCGATTGAGACTTTTCCCATTTTCACTAAGGGATAGGACAAAGCAGTGGCTTCACTCTTTGCCCATTGACTCAATTACTAGTTGGGAGGAGTCATGGTATGTATTTTTCCATTAATATTTTCCAACTTGTAAGATAAGTCAGTTCCATAAAACAATTACAGCATATTATCAAATCCCGAAAGAGTTGTTTGCTGAATGCTGGAATCACTTCAACGAGCTTCTACTGAGTTGCCCTAATCATGGGATTCCATGTTGGAAATTGGTGCTCAGTTTCTATAAAGGTATGAACTATCGAACCTGACAATGGATTGATGATACCTGTGGGGGTATGATCCTCTCATTTGTGGAAACATATGCATGGGAATTCTTATGGACCCTCAGTGTGGAATCGATGCCGCACCTGGCATAGAGTAGGACTGGAGCGGAGATATTAGGAAATACACCTCCTAAGTGAGGAAGGTTGTACAACCTGAAATCTGGGATGACTTTTCTTCCAAGGTTGAAGCTTTGGAAGAGAAACCTTCAGTCCATGTTGGGAATAAAATCGCACACAACATCACAAGGAGGTGAGGTCGTGGTCTTAACCAGAATAATGTCCAATAGGTTCCTGTGTATCCTGCTGCCCCTATGCCCACCACAGTGTCCCTAGATCATTTGGCTACAACATGTTCCTTCTAGCGTTCGGATAATAATTATGGTTGTGTAAATATTTACAATCCAACTTGGAGGAACCACCCAAGTCTGTCCTAGTAACACAATGGGATGCAGAGAAATAATCAGCCTTTCAGGCCAATGCATGCTCTGCCATTTATGGGACAACAACATCATTCGCCTTGCAGGAACGACTCTTGGGATGAGGCTTTACTACTAACAGTCCGGACCTGGCAGCAACAGAGCCAACACCACAAGAATTTACTTCGTGCTGTCACGGATTCTTGAGCGGTTCTGGCCACTCGCAATGAGGAGCTAACTGCAGTTTTAAAAAGAGAGGAGGCCCGATTACCTACGCGACCGGTTGATGTTTAGAAAGGGAAGGCAATGGCTAGGGAGATGTCGTCTTACTCTGATTCGCCAAAGCTCTAACGAACACTTTGACCTTGTCGAGACACCAACGCATTCGTAGCGCTTCTTGGGAGGCAACCCAAACAATTGTAAAATTATTAATTCTATGCTTTTAGGGTGTGTCAGTGTAATTTGGGCTGAGAACAAGTTCTCTAACAGGTTTTGATTGGTCGAAACGAATTTCGATCGGTTAGGATGCTCACATAGGAAGGTACACAGACACTGTGTTTCTGGTAGCATGACCGATCAAAGTAGATTTCACCTATTCGAATAGCCACCCTGTACCTCAAAACCGGGGGAGTGTAAGAGAAATTAATTTTTCTCTAATTTTTAGACCGGTCGAATCGGTTTTGACCAGTTGAATTCATTAGCATTCGGCTATTTAAAGCCCTTCAGACCGATCGACCCAAATATTGTATAAATTATCCCCAAATCCCGGCTTTGTTAGACCTGACTTAACCACTAATATATGCGTTTAGTTCGTGTTGTCTTACAACATGTGTGAAGGCCGATTAATTGTTAAAAAGGTTAAAAGTGCAAAGTTATGAAGAAACCCGAGCAAAAGGCAAGGATCTAGGGAGATGTAGTTGAAGGAATACTTTAAAATGTTAATTGGACCGGTCGAAACTGCAAATTCGACCGATCGAAATAGCGCAACAAAGGAGGTTTCCAACTAAAGAGAATCAAGCTTAAATGGGTCAGTCGAAGCATCATTTTCGACCGATCAGAACTCTAAAAGGGCCTCAGAAGTGCAAAGAGAGACTGGTTAGGACTTAGTCGACCGATCGAAAATGGAAGAGCAAAACACTAACATCCTCAGAAGAATTACTCGACCGGTTTAGCCTAATTCTACCAGTCAGGAAAATAAGTGAAGCTGAAGCCTTTGCGGGTCATCTCCTACTTGGAGAAGGAAACTAAAGTCGACTGGTCGATGCTCTAAACTCGACCGGTCCAAACTGAGTTTTTGGACGAAAAACTAGGCGCACACAGCTGTTGATATCTTCTAAACTCTGAGATCTTCTCCGAGAATCTCTTCAACGGTTGGATAACTCCAAACCGCACAGATTACCTTCTATAATCAACATCCTTGGAGGATTTTTAGGATCTAGAGAGTCCTTGTTGTGTATATCTATTCTAGAGCCTTGTAATCTATAAATAAGGACCCTAGGGTTTAGTTTAAAGGGACTCACACGCCAGAATCTTTCTAGAGGGCTCTGATGTGAGTTTGCATAGTTTTAGGTTAGAAATAGTTCTAAAATAAGAGGTAGAATGGATGTAATCATCGATCAGAGTCTGCATCAGCAATGATGGAGATCTCTGAATCGATGTGCACTTAAAAGCTTCGAGCTGGATCTCTTGTATTCTGGATAAGTATTTTTAATAAAGTTTTGTTTCTTTTTCTATTTGTGAATTCCATTGATGGTATAATTGCATGTTAGAGGTTTCGACTAGATCGTAAACGAGATAGTAACGCTCTAATCTTATTTAGCTTAATTCAGTGGCCTTGTAGGGATTGGGTTAACCTAGATAGGATATTCACTGATGGACTAGGCCTTGTAGGGTAGTTTTGTTGGTTCGTGCATTAGTTCTTTGATGATTAGGTCTTTCTAACTCAAGATTAGATTTATCTAAACCATATACGACTGAGCTTGTAGCCAGGAGCGGGGATACCAAGAATTCATGACAGAAAAGAAATAGGATTTATTATTATACGAATCTGGAATCCAAGAGGGATTCCAGTCTGCTTTCTCCTTTCTTACGAACAAAACTATGTAGATTTCTTTATTTAGTTTAGGAATCGAATGCTATAAGATATTTCGTAAAATAGAATTAAATAAAAGATAAACAACAAATCCATGTGGTTCGACACCCTTGTACTTGACCTAGTACATTTGGACTTGTACACTTGCATAGCTACCTATTTATTTTTGTGTTTTTTTTTTAGTTTTTCTAATTTTTATTTTAGAAAGCAGGGAGAGAAACAAATCTAAGCCTCTACCTTCTCTGATCAGGGGAAGTGTTGAAACCTATGAATCGGTACTCCGAGTAAACCTGGAAAAGAATAAGAAGTGATTAAGGAAAGTAAAAATATAAAGAATGATAAAAAGATAAAGACAAATATTGATTTTCAAAACAAAAATAAAATAAGAAAAATTCGCTTCCCCGGCAACGGCGACAAAAACTTGTTCGGGCTTTTATCGTACTAAGTCTAAACCTATTGCAAGCGCATAATGAAAATTGCGGCACTAGTATATGATCATTCCCACAAGGAAGGTATTTTCTTATATGTTTTCATGTGTTTAAAAACTTGTATTTGTCTTTTAAGATCCTAAACTACTACAGAAATATGAATAAAGAATGGATGATTTAAAACTAATTACAGAAAATAAATCTAAATCCTCCTCCTTCTAGATTATGGTCGTCAATCACAATCCTTCAATTCTCAGATGTTTATAGAATTAAAATACTATTACACAGTATTTCAGTCCTCTGAAATTTGGGCATCAATCAAACTCAAGAATTCCTCAACATAGATTTATATTAATCAACAATTTTCCTAAAATTTGGGCGTTAACCAAACTCAAGAAAATTGAAGATAGAAAAGTAAAACCATTATACTAATCTGCAAATTCTCAATCTGAGTTGTTAATTTAAATAGAAAACTTTTAAATGTTTACAAAGCAATAAAGTGCATGAAAGTAAATTTAAACTAGAAAGCAATAAAATGATCTCATCCCTCAGTCACAGGCGCCAATTGCATATGAGAAACTATGGTAACTCTACTCTAATCTTCTAGCTCCCAATCGCAGTTGTCAATTGCTCTTGAGAAATTTTGAATATCTAAACTACTCTAAACTAAAGTTGATCAAAAGAAAACCCAACCTTAGTTGTCAATTGAAATTGAGAATTCCTTCGATAACTCTTCTCCTATGTCAAGCTCTCTTATTTATAGATCATAAGGAATCAGTTTACATTATTCAAATCCTAAGAAAATTCTAAAAATGAAAGTTTCTTAATATAATTCTACTTCTATACCTAGTTTTTTCTTGCTTTGGATAGTTGGTGCGCTCAGGGATTGCTCCTTGATTTTAGTAGCAGAGTCTTTTAGGAGTCTCTCTTCACCAATCTTCTCAGATCCGTAATATGTCTGACTTCTAATTTAAGAGGTCTTCTAATTTTATGCATGGCAGAGTAGATCTCACATTCAGCAGCAACAGGAGCTTCTCCTTTTGTAAAATCGAAATCACGATTTCCTTTTTCTGCACAGCTCTCTCTCAGAACGATTCTTCGCTATGAACGATCGTTTTTCTATTTGTATTGCCTTTCTGCCTGAAACGTTTCTTGAAGAATTGTAGTTTCCGATTTCTTATTCCTCTTTATTCATTCTATCGTCTTTTATGATTTCTAGCTTTCAGGAGCAGTGCGAATCATCTTTATGTTCAATCGCCTTTCTTACTATTTTTTGAGTTCATTTTGATAAAGATTACTTTGGCTCTCTTTTGCTGTTTAACCTTAATATCTGCACATCATCAACTCATTAATAACAAACTGAGGTCTAGCATCACTAAGTTAAGGTGATAAAATGGTAAATTATGTGACTGATCATAGATCGACACGGGTGCCTGTTAAGTGGTGAAAAATGCCACTTTTCACCCTTCAACCTGACCATTGATAGACCTGTGAGCACACTAATAAGCCTCTGTCGAGTGTATTTTGTAGACAGTAATAAAAAATGATAATAATGCAGAAAATCACTCAAGAATGCCCACAAAGGGGCCATCTCTCAGCACAGGACAAACCCAGCAATAGCACACCAGAGGGTAGCACATCACTGGACCCTTAGAGTGCTTGGCTGCAGCAGAACAAGGCGAAGGAAGTGAAGACATGCCAAGAAAATATCCTATCGAGAGGACATCTGAAGATTTCAATAGGAGCTGACAGTTAAATTAGAGGAATTCGTGTAGATTGGCGAGGTTTCGATAGGATCTGAAGGCAAAAAGAAGAAGTCGTGAGGATTGAGAAATTCGATAAGATCCAAGAACCTATCGAACAGTTGAGAGAAAGACCGATTTCATCCTAACGAAATCTACCTGAGGAGAAAAGGGAACCTATCGAAGGGTTCCTGAACCTATCGAAAGGTCTCCAGAACTTATAGGAAGACCACTTGAACCTAACGAAATGGAGGTGCTCAAGGATGTTTGAGCCTTTCTATAGGAGTAGGAGCAATCCAATCGAAGTGATGGAATGCAAAGCTACAACTTGACGAAACGGTCTCCCAACCTATCGAACTACTCCTCCAACCTGTCGGAAGCTTCCCAACCTATCAAAATCACGTGCAGAACTTCTCAGAAACTCAGCTATACACACGCTGTGACATGGTGACCTGCTGCACGCAACCCGAGGCACTTGGTGACCAGCACGACGATTCTAGAAGATGTCCTAGGAAACCCTAACCAAACCACGTGCTCTAATATAACCCTAACAAACTCTGAGGACCTTCTAGAAAGGAGTTTTGGCAGGAAAAACAAAGGAGAAAGCTATATATAGGGGCCCCCAATTGCAATTGGGGGGAGATCGAGATCTGAGCAAAATTCTAAAGATTAGAGCTTGCAGAGAAATTCCATTTTCCCTCCTTTAGCCCAACAATGGTTGGCTAATTCCCCTGGAGTAGCGAGGAGAGAGGTTAGATCTGTAATTGGGTAAGGTTGAGAGTGCTATTGTGGGTTTACTGTTGCACAGACTACAGATCTGAGAGCATTTCTATTGTAGAGTGAGTTTGATTGCAATGTAAATGTTATTTTTAATGCTATAATTAGATCTAAAGTTCCTTTGGTTTCATTTGGTGCTTGATCGAATTTGTGTAGAGAAGTTTGTAGATCAGCTCACCCACTTCACTGGTAAACCTCTTGGATACCATCTGATCTCCCTGAATCTGATACTCCTGTAATTCCCTGAGTTTGTGACCTTGGAATTGTAGCATCTGTAGTGATTTTAATTATTCTGATTGATGCTTTTGCTTTGGAGGAGATCCCTAGGATGATCTGTGACCATTAAAGTGGACAGATCATAGCCTTAAGATTAGTCCAAGCTTAGGCTCCAATTGGATTCATCTGCTGTAAATCCCTGGATCATATAAAGTCTATAGGATGGTCTGTGACCATTCAAGTGGATAGATCATAGCCTTAAGACCAGTTAGATCCTGTGATTTGGAGTGGAGTCTTCTACCCTGCAGCTGTGCTTATAGCCAGATGAGGGAATTGTGTGCCCTGAATCTCTGTGGCATGATTAACCTAATCTAAATTCAGTGAGACCGATCTCCAAGCTACTCTTCTCCATTTTCTATTTTTAACTCCTTTGCCCTGCAAGATCTAGATTCCTAAACTCGATCCAAGTTAGTTTTTGTTTAATTTTGGTATAGCTTAAGTGACAACCCCTTTTAAACCTCTCCCCTGTCTTTTAGCTAATTTAGCATTAGTTAGGGTACCATATCTCTTACAGATTTGGAGATTTACCACATTTTTAGCCAACCTCCCTGTGGACATTCCCTTACCATCTTTTTAAAACTTGCTATAACAGACCCTGTATCTTACAGGTCTAGGATATTTTAGATGTGCTGAATCCATCCCCTGGTTTATTTTAATTTTATTTTGTCTTTATCATTACACAATAAATCAGCACACTAGAAATTCCCAACAGTGCCATAAAACATGTGTGTAATAATTGTGACATGTTTGTGACGTATGACAAAGTTGACAATGATCAAGATCTCTTCATGGGGAAATCATCTACGGCAAAGATCATAGGGCATGGAAAAGTGAATTGAATTTCACGTCCGAAAAATTCGTGATGCATACTAATGTGCTTCATGTATCCGAAATTTGTAAGAATTTGGTATAGGGTGGTTTACTAATCAAGCATAGTTTCAAACTTATATTTGAATCGGATAAGTTTATCTTATCCAAGAATGGTGAATTTGTTGGAAAAGGATATGCCATGGGAGGCATGTTCAAATTGAATGTAACTGACCCAATTAATAAAATGTAATATCCCTAAATTTTTCCCAAACTATGTACATTCCGATAGGAGTACGTGTCAGTCACGACACGCAGTACCATTTCGAATTTTTGGATAAATCATTTGGATTTGTTTTAGATATTTCGGATAAGTGGCTCACTCAGTGTAATAGCTTAATATCGGATCTAGCCGATACTTTGTTTGGGTGTGCTAGCTCCACACCCAACAGAGCTTCCACTTGAGTGTAAGCTAACACATCTCTTAGGTGTTGTAGGTTCACAACCGAACCAAACAACTAGGTGAACACACAAGTTAGGTGTGTGTGCTTCATAAGGAAGCAATGCACATGTATATAATGCAATAGCTTATGCAAGAAGCCATTGCTTTGCTTTGTTGGGCATGAGAATAGGAGAGAAAGAAGAGAGTTGCTCTTCAAGTGAGCCTCGTTGCACGCCGAAACCTTGAATGGGTTGTTGATCTCCCTCTCAATATCTTCATTTGTTTTAATTGGTTACCATAGGAGAGCATTAATCTTGAACGTGGTTGTGATCTGCAAGCTCTAGACCGATCAAATCCTCTTTGGCTTAGTGACAAATCCCTTTTCGGAGAGAGCCATTTTTGATTCACCGTAGAGCATGAGGTGTGTTTGGTTGTGTGCAATTGGAAGGGATTCAATTATCATGTACGTTTCGAGTCGACCATGGGGAGGAAGGTTTCTAAACCCCTTTAGATGCTTATGGTGAAAGAGCCAGTGAGCACGTTTCTCTGATCGATGTGCACGTGAATTCTGCGAGATGAGAAGGTGAGATTTTTGGTTTATTATGGGATATTTATGATTTAAATCAAGCATTTATTACCCTAAATGTTAGTTATTTAATGTGGGTTTGAAAAGGGGTAAAAAGGGAAAGAGAAAGAAAATCAAAATTCGGGAAGAATTGCTGAAATCTCGAAAGTCACTCGTGCGACATGAGGTTGCTCGCGCAAGATGTGCTTTAGATTAGGCGTGAAATCAAGAAAGAACAGTTGCTCGCGCGACTGGGAGAATGCCAGGAGAAGTCACTCGCATGACTTGGAACTCCTGCGTGCGATTGTCTCAATTTGTTTTGATAAGAAGTAAGTGAGCGCAATCACCTGTGCGAGGCCGCGCGATAGGGTGTGCCATGGGTAGTCGCTCACGTGACTTTGGGGCTCGCGAGCGCGATTGAGCCAATTTTGGCCATTTGGGATTTTGTTTGGAAAATTTTCCGAATATTCGACGTATATGATTCTTTAAGTATTAGTTAGTGACCTTTGGTTACAATGTGATGTAGGTTTGGAGTCGGGAACCTATATCAAGGAAATTGGCATCCTTTCGTGTTTTTCGCAATCACGGTAGGGGAAATTCATTGCCACTTGCATTTGACGTGATTTTTATAGATGTTATGATATGATTCGAACTAAATGTGATAAAAAAATTGAAATGAAATAAACTCTTGACTTATGAACCTTTCGAAAATGAGCTTTGTACACAATTTCTGAAAATGTGATTCGATTGTGAATGTATTAAGAATATGTCTGAACTCTGAAATTAGTTATAAAATAATCACACTCCACTGTGTCAAATTATATGTATACACGGTGATTTATGGTTCATGTGGAACGAATCCCCAATTATAAAATAATGTACAGCGGGATATCCGTACATTTACACCGGCCAACGATAAACTTTAGCCGCACAAGTGCCCTCTCATAGCGTAGGGGCTTCCGCACTTCTGAAAATGATTCATTGAACAACGATGTTGGAGATTCCCATTGGTAAAACTTGTGGCTCTCAATGTTATATCTGCTAGAGAGAATATTTAAGTTATTGATTTAAGTCAGCCCTGAATTATGAGAATATAGATAAGATTTCAAAAATGAGTAATGACTTAGAAACTAACTTTCCAAACTAGTTTTTGAAATTTTGTATTTGTTAGATTCAAGCATCTTGAAATTCAGTTTTTATGAAATATGCTTCTTATATCTGTCATGAAATCTATGTTTGAAAGGATGATATAATTGGTATTGATATTCCCCCTATTGATCTTAGATTGTTAGCTCACCTCTAGACTACGTCACAGGCATAGGTGTAGATATGGAAATTGAGGATTCAGGGCGTGAGGAAGACCCTGATTACATTCCTGAAGAAGATTCAGATCTTCCACCCGACGAGTACTTCCCTTTGGGGACATCTGATTATTTTAGGATTTTGCGACTAAGGCCTGGTACGTCTAGCCATTCTTTTGTTATAGAACTTTGGATTTGGATTCATGTAATATTTAGATATTTTTTAAACCACTGTTTAGGTGATGGTCGGCCATCTCTGGTGGTTCATTTTGGTTATATCATACTTATGAGTTGGATCAATATAGAACCATTATTTTGGCTCTATTCATGTATATATAGAAATTGAGGCTTCTTTTGCTATATGTATATGTCTTCTTTGAATTTTGTTGTGTGTGTGGATGTACCAAGTGTTCTGTTTCGGGGATCGTCGTTATCGGTGATCTGACAATCCAGATTTTAGGGTATGGAAACCCGAGCTGTCATAGTTGGTATCAGAGCTCTATGGTGTTGGTATGCACTTTTTCTGGGTTCCTTTCGGACCTAGAAGAAGTGGCCCAACTCGGTTCCAAGTGGACTCTGTTTGCAAGGGTTGGCGAAAAGTGATAAGATAATAAGGGGGATTATTTTATATGCACCTGCAGAGATATATTAGAATAATGAAAGAGCAATATTTAACTGCAGAAAAATAAAAGAAGACGAATTTTAAATGGAGAATACATAGGTTATTGCAATCACCAGCTACAGATATTTATCGACGTTGTAACTCATCACTGATCACGCACAAATATGTTGCGAGACGTGGGCTAAGCTCCTTTACTGAAATTCAGCCTTCCAACTTCAGCAGATGTGGGTTACCTAAGATCTAACTAGTTTGGCCTTCTAATCCTACTCTGATTCTATTGTTGTGGGATTCCTAGTACTACTTTAAGTCTAGGTACTTTAGTCTCTTATTGCTACTCTAATTAAAAAAAAGGGTTATGGCCCGTTATGCTAAGGAGGATCGGCTAGGCTAAGGGCAATTTTGTAAATACTATAAATTAAAGACTGAATTTGAACTAAGGATTAAGAATTAAGAATTACAAACTGAAACTAAGAATTAAGTACTAAGAACTAGAACTAAGAAGTAAGATCTAGAACTAGAAATTAAGAATTAGAACTATAACTAAAAACTAGGACTGAGAACCCAAAAACTAGAATTAGAAATTAAGGATTAGAACTAGGAAGAGATTACCTGAAACTGAGCGCTTCTTCCTCCTTATAGCACTGCAGAGGGAGCCTAGAAATTTCTACGCTTGGAGGAGAGAAACTTGAGAATTGGATGTGTGGAGTGTGGGGTAGGAGGATCAATTTATAAGTGCATAAAACTAGAAATCCTAGTGTAACTCTAATTCCTAATTCAAACGAAAGAAATATCCCAATTCTTAATCCCAGTGTTACTCTAATTTCTATTTCTTCTAAAAGAATAAAATAAAGTTCTAAAACAATAAGAAAACTAATCATATTTCTAATAAAAGAAAGAAATCCTATTTTTTAAAATACAATAATAAAGGGACTAATCCTAATTCAATTAGGAGTCTTGAAGTTCGTCACTTTCTGCACAGCTTTCGAAAACTGACCATAACTTCTTCAATACTTGTCGGAATTGGGTATTTTATGACTCGTTGGAAAGCTACTTTGATAAGTTTTTAAATCTGGCCAATTTTGTATCAATCCGACTTCATTTGATACATAAAAATAGGCTAGACATGAAAGTAACGGGATTAAAAATTGAAGACCCGCTGATACTCGATTGTATGCTATGTGTGTAACATATAGTCCCAAGACTAGGGTTTTAGGACTTTTGGAGAGGATAGCTTAAAGCCTATCTAGTCTAGTCTCCTATTCCTACTAAACCTATCAAAAGGGTAGTGAGGCCCGCCATACTTGGGAGGATCGGCCCCGTTCTCGGGTACCCTCCGTAAGCTCCCTTAGGCAAATCGATTAGCTGAGGGGTATTTTAAATAAGTAAAACTAAATTTAAATTGAGAATTGAGAATTTAAGAATATAAAATTAAAAATTTAAGAGTTGAGGCCTGAAAATTAGAACTAGAACTAAGGACTATGAACTAGATGTAAGAAATCAGGAACTAGAATTAGAACTTAAGTGCTAGAGCCTGAAATTAAGAATTAAGATCTAGTGCTAGAAAATTAAGAACTAAGAATTAGGAATTAAGAACTAGAACTAAAAACTAGAACTAGAATTAGAAAAAGAAACTAAGAACTAGAAAGAGATTACCTGAAGCTAAGCTCTTCTTCCTCCTTCTAGTGTCGTAGAGAGAAACTCGAGCTTCCTGGGAGATGCCTGGGCTTGAGAGAGAAGAGATTGCTATTGAAATTGTGTGTTTGGGCGTGGAAGGGGGGTCCTTTTATAGGTATGAGATTAATTCTGCGTGTGGGACCATGTGCACAATAGCTGGATCATGCGCATGCTTAGAAGCGCTCAATTAGATTCCACACATAGTGTAATGCGCTTAATTCACTTTGAGTCGGTCACTAACTCGGGAGTGACCGACTAGGCGATTGTCCTAGTTCCTGTGTACCTTAGAACTAATTCCACGCATGTGACTATGCGTGGAATCCAATTCCACACAGGGAGATTAGCGTGAAATCGGGGAGTTCAGGCGGTCTTGGAAAGTAGAGTCCCAGTCTGTGTTTGGATTGATTCTGCGTGTGGTCCTACACGAGGAATCGATTCCGCGCACGAGTGTATGCGTGGAATTGGGAGCTTCAGGCGATGCACGGAAGTCTGTGCTCAATTCAAATGGGACTAATTACGCGCAAACTGCCTTACGTGCAATTGAATTAACCACATAGTGGCTTACACATAATTCGGGGACTTTCGAGTCTTGATGGGTTCGAGTTTCTAGGTTGATGTTTCAGCCCATTTCTCAATCGTACACTACATGTGTAGTGTATAGTTCCCAGGTTGGGGGTTTTAATGTCTTCGGAGAAGGTTAGTCCTTTTTTGGAGATTGTGGATAAGGTCAAAGGTTGATTGAACATGTTTGTATACTCCGAGAGGGTAAAATTGAGGTGTCCACAGATGCCCCTCTTCAGCGCATTCTTTTGGAATAAGAATGCATCGAAGAAGTAGACACCCATCTTCTGAGGTGCCTTCTCATTTTCTTGGGGAGTCACGAGTGTGAATCGGAGAGCTGACATGAAATGCTTGGCTTTCTTATCTATCAGTGCAAGCTAAAAGGTGACATTCAGGGGCCCAGTGGTAGTTATCGAGGGGTATATCCTCATTTGTGGGTGCAAGTGGCATCCCGTAATATATCGCGACCTACTACAAGGGGTAATCAAATAGAGGGAAATTGACGCAATCGAGGTACCATGGAGCATCATACGAATGTCCAGAGACAATCTCAAGTGACCAGATAATATGATGTAGTATGATAGAGAAGGCTTTTCCAAGTCATGTCTGACAGGGCGCGTCGTTGCTCATAGCAACGACGCGTCAGTGGTCCCTTTATAGTGGACATTTGTAATTTTTCAAAGTTGAGTATACTTAGTGTTCGATTTCCTAGAGGAGAGACACTGCGTGAAAATAAAGAAAATACAACACCACTTACTTAAAAATACCTCAAACATTGGCTGTTGTAGAAGAAATTCAAGTATACAACGGCTCATATAAGTGGTTAAAGTAATGCGACAACCCAATTAAGTATGTTATTTGTAACTGAGCGAGTTCGAAACAAAGGATTAGAGTGCAAATATCCCAACAGAAACCATTCACTTTCCCGTGGAGACCCTTCTAAAATAAAGAATTAGAGCGCAAATCCCCAAGCCGAAACCCTTCTTCTTCGTCTTCTTTCCCAGCGGAAACCCTAGCAGTGGAAGTGATTCTTTGCTCGCTTAAATCTCAATCTATTTACCAGCAAAACCCTTCTTCTTCGTCTTGCCCAAATACTCAGAGATCGGAGGAGTGTCTCGCAGATCATCAGATGAGTGGATCTGTGACAATCCGGATTTTCCCAACCTAAAATTTTGAGGCATATTTTTTTTTTCAACTTATACCAAAATAAAATGAGAAAACTCGGATCGTTAGATCGTAGATCACAATCTGATACACAATACTTGGTATATCCACACACATACGGAAATCAAAGCAAAGTTATATGTCATAAATAGAAATCTCCATTTCTAATATCCAATATGTATATAACTAAATAAATACCAGTGATGGCCAACCATCACCAACAGTCGTGTACAACAATACCAATGTACCAAACCTTAACTCACCAAATCCACAAAGCACTAAATCTACAATCCCAGAATATAGTACAAATCCTTATGCGGAAGCTCCTTTTCTTCTAGTACTACGTAGTCTAGGCCCTCCTCAAAGCTACACTTGTGACGTATAGTCGGGGTGAGTTAACATCTAAGCTCAGCAGAGAAAACTCAATAGCAATTACATCTTATCATATAAATGTATAGATTCAATGACAATTTTCAAAGCATTTTTATATTAAAACGGTATTCGAAAAATCCTTTCAGTAATAAATTTCAAAACCAAATTTCAACCAGCAATCTGAGTTCACACATTTTCGTGTCAAACAGAAAGCAAAACAAATTTCTTATTTCTTATTTTCTAGGATTCGGACGAATTTACAGTCAAGGTTCAAATTTGAATCAAGGTTTAAGTTCGGATCGAGGTTCACGTTCGAATCACGGTTAAAATTCAATCAAGGTTCACATTTGAATCAAGGTTTAAGTTCACATCGAGGTTCACATTCGAATCAAGGTTCAAGTTCACATTGAAGTTCAAGTTCGGATTTGCAAACAATGTTGAATTTACAACAATTAACCAATCTGAGACCAAAGCATCCCATGTCGCTGGAATAAAGCATCTTACATGGAAGGAACAAGGTTAAAACCCTGGGGACTCTACCCCTCTTTGGAGCCTCTACTACTCTCTGCCTCAAGTTCAAGGTTCAAGTTCAAGTAACAAGTTCGAGTTCAAGTTTCAAGTTCGGATTTAAGAGCGAATCGAGATTTCGGATTCAAAGACGGATTCATATTTAAGCTCGGAGTTTGAAATCAATGGATTCATGGTTCGGACTTAGAGGCCAGATTCAAGTTCCAACTTCATGTTCCTTTTCACATTTTAAGTTCATTTTGTAAAGTTCCAAATACATAAAATTCAAGTATTATTCAATGATTAAAAATTATTCCATTTTCAAATACAATCAAATATGAACTTCTCAAATTCATACAATTCTAACTCTAGTTTCAAAGAATTCAAATACAGTCAAACTTATAATTTTTCATTCAATCATATCAAAATCATATCAAAGAACTATGAATCAAATTCACAAAATATAATTATACACTGAGTTTTCCCTACCTTAACCTTGAAGTTGCACGAAGCAAAATAAGGTCTTATGGATGGCTTTCTGCCCTCAATCTACATCACAAATATAAGATGTATTAAGGATTGACCTTAATTACTAATGATGTTGACTTAAGTATCTTCTCAAAAATCGAAGCGGAGATGGGAAGTTCCTGCTAACATAAAACTTTACCCAACTTCCCCCTAAGTTTCGATCTTTAAAACTTTTGATTCATGTAATTATTAGTTATGTAAGTTATAGGTCTCGTTCTTTTCTTTTCAACTCCTCAAGAATTGTAGCAATCGGAGTTCAGAATAAGAAGTTTTTGCTAAAATACTGAAGCAGTGTCGGCAAGTTCAGTCAAAATTGAACACTTGGAACTTGACGCAACTTCCCGCCAAATTTTTACCTATAAATCTTTGGATTCATAAAATGGTTAAATAACAAAAGTTTAGATATTATTGTCCTCTTTCCAACGCCTTAAGAATCCTATGATTCTGAGTTTGGGATAGAAAGTTACGGCTAAAATATCGTTACGATACTAAGAGCTTCAAAATCATGGCGAATTTGATGTACGTCGAGCTCTAAAGCTCATGTGCGCGAGCTACAGAGACTGCGATTTCTGAGTTATTTAAAAACCCATTTTCATCGCGATTTCTCGTCATTTTTCACCCAAACTTTCTACTAAAAATTCAAGTAATTAATCCTAACATTTAATCCATTAATCTAGACTATTAAAAATAAAGAAATCTAACCTTTTGCCGATCGATTTCACAGAGAATCCACAAAGATTGGTCACATATACTTGAAGATGATGTTGTCTATTCTCACGCTTTGATCTTAAAACCTTCAAAGCGCTAAAGACGTGTCCAAGGTGATCGGCTCACACTCATTTCAAGATCCAAGGGTTTCAAATGGTCGGGATTCACAAAGTGGAACTCAAGTGACGGTCGGTGTCACATGCTTTGCGAAGCGTGCGGTGATCACACGATTGAAATCTCACGAGGAGGGTAGAAGTTTTCTCTTCCTTCTCTCTTTCTCTCTCTAAAAACCCAAACCCTTCAAAACAAAAGCAACTGGTTGATAGCTTCCTAAGGAAGGTTTTTCATGTTATAACTAAAGGGGGGGTTGGTTCCCTTGTGAAACACAAGCACTTCCAAAGGGTGTTAGTTCTTATCCATTTGACTTAAGGTTCAACCTCGGTGTTATGCGGCACACCGCGAGTCGGTACCCGGCTTTTCCACTAAAGGTTCAAATTAAACCTTCTAACCTTATTTCTTTTCACACACATTTATCCCAATTTTATTTAACGATTTATTTTAAACTTTTAAGGTGACCTCGTTTTCCATGCCAGACGCACACGAAGTCCTTCGAGTTCAGGTTCAAATTTTTTCAAGTCATTACAGGATCTCAATTATTCAAAATTTATTCCGTTAAACCTATGAAGAAGAGAGAAAGAGGAACAGAGAAACAAAATGCTTCTACTCTACGCACTGTCATTGCTCGGCTATCTGTTAAATATAGCGAATGTTTTAGCTTTATTTTCAGCTTCATTAGGGATTTAGGGTTTCCTTCATCCCCACTCATTCTTCATCTCACAAAATCCTAGAGGAGAGAAAAAGAAGAACAGAGAGAAACAAATGCTAACCCTAATCCTAAACCCACCTGGGCCGATGGATAGATATCGCAGGATGGAGAAACTGTGACCCGAATCAGCCATAAATGAAAATGAGATCCAACTTACCACACAAGGCCTCATCAGGAACTATGTCAGTTATGCCAATGCCCCTCTTCAAGTAAGTACGATTCAATTCATAGTCTCCACTAACATCATATAATTTCTCTAATTGGTTTGTATTTTTTATTTTTAGTGCATGTGCCCTTCAATCTAAATCTTCGATTGATGGGTCAAGTTTAATCCTGACCGTCAAACTGATAGATTAACTTCACCTGAAAAATGGGTAGGATCGATTTTTTGCTCCCGTGTTTGAAAATTAATTTGTGATGGATGGTTATGATTGATGGTCTCGCTTTTTTTTGTTTGAATTGGTTATGCATTGGAAAGTTTTTATTTGTAGGATTATATGATTATATTGATTTTGGAAAGTTTTTTTTAGCTAATATTTATCATTTTCTTATACGGCTTTGGATAAGTTGAAGATATATATTTTCATGGGCATTACGTATTATATATATATATATATATATATATATATATATATATATATATATGTACTCGGATTAATGGGAGCTCACCATCTGGTTGGGATGATATGACACCCTCACCAACCCACTTTTAAGTCATGTGGTGCAAATTTTTATGAATCCAAGTTGTCCAAGTGGAGGGCCATCATTTAAATTAAATTTAGGTAAAAAAAATATCAATCTCAAAGAATTCGAAACCTCCGATTATAGCTCTTTAATATGGTCCATTATTTGTATCTACAATAGGGTCCATTTTAAAGTGCTACAATCTGCTGGTTCAAATCCTTTTATGATAGTGATTTTTGGCATAAATTAACTTCAACTGATGGCTTGTCATTTGGACGACTTGGATTGATTAGAAATGTGCGCCATGTTATTGATATCTATTATAGGGTCCATATAAAAGTGCTATGATCAGATGGTTCAAATAATGGCCTATCATTTGAACAAATTGGATTGATCAAAATTGTGTGCTACGCGGCGCTACATGGCCTAAAAGTGACAATGAGATGCATATCACAACCAGATGGTAAGGAGAATAGATCTTTATTGATAAATGTATGTGACGATGACGGTGAAAAATTATGGACTAATCACCGACACTAAGGTGAATCCATTTTGTATTTTGGCGACTGGGTTTTTGGGGATTGTGACCTATATCAATTTCTTCCTATAATTATCACATGATCAAATATATAATATATGAGTTCTATTTAGGCAACAAAGTTCCTTGCTGTTAAATTTGTGAACCAAATGAATTTGTGGTCATAAATACCATATATAGTCATCTAAACAATATGCAATATATATGGGCTACATGGAAAACAAATATCCGAATTTGTCGCTTACATTACAAAAACTTTTAATCTTTACCACATTATGCATTTGGGAAAGAAATATAAGCTGTATTAGGTAGTATATGGATACGGTCAATGTGTCAATGTGTCAAAACATTCATACATAGTGATTTACGCACAGGAATTGTGGAGGTATAAAATCTTGAAGTTTATAACTATAGTGTATACATTACTGATTGTAGTATTTATCCGTGCTAAATAAGTCTGTATTGAATAGAATTTTGATTTTAACTGTGTGAGGGTTGTGCAATGATTAACTATTTGTTACCTACCATCATCAAATCATTTATAAACATGTGTGTATTAGGGAATCACTAAGCATACAAGACTAGAACACACGGAGGATAAGTTTATTGTTGGGTAGTAGGCTCAACAGGCTGTCCGGTGGCATGATCCTGGCTACGCATCGCTCCGGAGGTAGATGGGCCAACACCCGATGCAGAGGCTCCCTGAGTAAACATCAAGGTATACTCCGACGTGTATGAGCTGGCATGAGCCAAGAAGGGTGCAATGGCCGTCAGGTAAGCTTTCTCTAGTAAACGTGTGAGGATCTCCTCATGGTAGTCAAGCCTTCGGTGAATCACGTGGTGGTAGCCCTGTAAGGCAGACATTTGGCGATTAAATTCGGAAAGTGTAAGGATGTCTCCATGGGGCACTTGTGGTGGTTGGATCGGGGACTACTGAGTGTCTTCTGCTACGGGTTCGAGCTGGGCTGGTTCTTGTTGGGCACCCTCCTGTAGGCGTCAGTTTTTAGTGCTCTACCACAACGTTTTCAATGTTCGGCTCCAGTCACGCAGTCCATTGGCGGACATTATCGTTACGCCTCTCCTCACAGGCCAGGATTCGGTAGGGTTCATCATTCTCGGTGTCCTCGTGACTCTAGCAAACAGGAAATGAGACGGGCATAGGGCATGTAATGTATCGGTTTGGGGGCGGTGTTGAGTAAGTGAATATGGGCATATACTATGCTATCAAAAATTAGTTTAGCGGCATTAAACCAACTCTCACAGTGCGCTGCTTATAGAGCTTGCAGAAGGGGTCCCTCTGTTCCTGCTCATGCTGAAGGGGGTAAAGATTTTTCCTAAATACATCATCTAATGGCCACATCTCAGGCGGCAATTGGGCTAGACGAATAGCACCATTAACCACCAGACCGTCATCGGCCATTTTAGCGACAATGCAGTGAATGGTTTCTTTGGGGTGTGGCCGGTATAGACCCAAGTTGTCACGGAAGGTCATAATACATCCAATGGTACTAGCAAGGTCATCGATGTCAGTGTGGAAGGTTCGGTTGTCAATTTTTGTGATGAGTTTTTCGACATGTTCGTCGGCTCTGATTTCCATGTTTTGGTAGAATAAGCGAACGAGTCGCGGGTAATAGTGCATGTGAAAAGGTTGAAGTTGGACTTTAGGCTTTGCTCGGCATATGCAGTTGATTTTACAAGAGGTAGTGTCCTCGTCAATGAATAGATCTGAACTAAAAGACCATTCGACCGCGATGGTTTTGTTGCCCCACCATGTGACGGGCTGTTCTATGGTCGGCTCCGGGGTCGGTTCCGCAACACTCTTCGATCGTTTCGAAGATTGGGGTTGCGAGGTCGATGACTTAGAGGGTTTAGAAACCGTTAGCTTCTTGGAAGCCATGGATTGAAGAAAAGAAATAAGAAAATTCCAAATTTTCAAATGAAATATGGGTTTCTAGGGTTTTACCGTTCAAAAGGAGTGTGTGCACCAGATCAATGGTCCAAATTCGGATTAATCCCATAGAAAAATGATGGAATGGGGTTGCTTTGGGAAGATTAGGGCTTTTCCTTGCGGAGGAAGAAAGAAAACGAGCGTAAGAGTGTTTTTGAAATGTCGCGGGAATGCGAAAAGGGTTTTCGCCCTATTTATAGACTCGATGGCCGCTTGAGCAGTCTTCGAAGCATGCTCGAGCATGACTTAAGTGAATGCTCAAGCGGTCTAGACTCAATGTGGCCGGTTTGAGCTGGGGCATTGAATCTCGAACTGGTCTTTTGATTACTCTTCTAACATCATGAGGTCAATTCGATAGTGGTTAGAATAATTCCCATTCAGTTACCTGCGCTTATATAACCAGTACTTGTAACCATAGCAAAATTTTGTAACTCTTATTTTAAAACATCAATAAGTACGTTGTTGAACAATTAGGTTGTCATACAATCAAAACTTGCTTCAATGTCCTTCATTAGTTTTGAAATTTAAGAATTCTAAGCAAATAGATGCGAATATTGGTCTTGAATTTCCGTCTCTCATTCCCATGTCGCTTCCATGGCGGAATGGTTGCGCCATTGTATTAGAACAAGCGGAATACTTTTGGTCCTTAAGATTTGCTCCTTAGTTTGTCAGTAGGTCAAGGTTGACCACAACACGGGAACACATCAGTAGGTCAAGGTTTGTCAGTAGGTCAAGATTTGCTCCTTAGTTTGTCAGTAGGTCAAGGTAGACCTGGTAGTTCCTCCGGGAACACATCAGGGAAGTCAGACAACACGGGAATGTTGAAAAGTTTAACTTTTTCCTCATTCTGTCCATGTATGATAGCAAGGTATCCCTGGCATCCCTTACTGATCAGTCACTCAACTTGAATTGCAAATATGAAAGGCACGGTGACTGGACGAATGCTGATGAACTTGAATGGCTTAGCCTTCTTGGGGTAAAGAGTAACTACCTTCTCTAGGCAATCTACCTTAGCTCGTAGTTTGGTTATCTAATCCATGCAAAGGGTGGCATCAAATCCTTGCATTTCGAGTAATATCAGATTAGCCGTTGTTTGGCGATGCGCCATGGTGACGATGACTGATCGATATACGGTGTCTGTATTCATGATCCGTACTGAAATATGATCAAATTTCACACTCTAATACCAACATTTAGCTATCCGATGAAAGCTTTCTAATGGCTATTGCCTAGTTTTAGTGATTTCAGGTGTTTTTGACCATTGGATCTTCAAAGAATATAAAAGAGAATAATTAAGGGATACACAGGAACATGGACCATGAAGTCAATAGAAGCGCCAAAATCTGTGAATATGATTAATTAGCCCAGAATATCCACCAGGAGAATGATGATGTTACCCTTATGTGTCAATCGATTGAGAATCAAATCTCAATCGATTGACAAGAAAGACACCTTTTTCCCCTCTATTTCAAAATGGAATTAATTCAATCGATTGAGATTTGAACTAAATCAAATGAAATTCAAATTTGAATAATTCGCCAAAAAGAGAATTTGAACTCAATCGATTGGGAATGGAAGTTCAATCGATTGAGCTTATTTTTGACAGTTGTCTTGCCCGCTCCCTATAAAATAAAAGCTATGGCTTAGGGTTGAGGGTTCAGCTAGCTCTCTCTTTCTCCTTTAGGTTTTCTTCTCTTGGTAGATTGTACCTAGGTTTTCATAGCTCTTCTTTACAGTTTTTTTTGAATGATAGTTTGTATTTAGGAACAAAGCATTGTAAGGAGAGATCTTTTGATAAATGAAAGTACATATTTCAGATGATGGCTTCTGGTTTACAACGGGCTTATACATAGAGGATGAGCTGCTAAAACCCCTTGTTCAAGGAGGAAGCGACCCCTAGATAAGTAACTGTTTTACTATTAATCCTATAATTTCTTAACATTATCATGAAATCATTTTGCTAAAAGCGTGTGCTTAATTGAATATCATCGAATGCTCATTTATAGCCGTTGATCTTGGTTATCAATAACCATAAAAAGGACATTCCATCAAGATTTGTTCCTGTAGGCCGATCTAGGCTACAGAGAGATTTTTTCTTCACTGTCGTGGTTTAGAATTTGGAGATACGCTATGCCTTTTACATGATTTATACCGCAATAGGCTGAGTCATCATTTTTGGATAGGGTATGCCGGATCAATGGTCACATTCTTTACGATTCATATTTCTTCTTGATAAATGATGGTATTTTGATGTGGTATGAAATTGTGAATTTAATTGTAGAGAAGTTACAAATCTAGGGTTAGCAAACTCCTTGATCATTTCTTAAATTATCATTTTCTTTGTCATCGTTTGTTCTTGCTTTGATTAATTTAAATTTATTGCTCTAGCATAGTGTGGTAACGGTTTAGCGAATCGACTTTCTCTCCCTTGGTACTTCCTTGGGTATCTTCTTCTATTTAAAAATTAATTTAATTATGCACTTTCCTATGGGTACGACACCCTTGATTTCATCGTGCAACGATAGATCTTCTGCACTTGCAAGGGTACAATTTAAAATCAATCAAGTTTTTGGCGCCGTTGCCTGGGAAGCATAAGAATTTTGTTAATTTTTAGGAGCAAATTATTTTGTTTTGTGTTTAAAAAAAAATAAAAAATTTGAAAAAATTGGTGTGTTTTAATTTTGAAATTTCGACAATTAAATTTTGAATTTTGAATTTTTGAATTTTGAATTTTGAAAATTTCGAATTTTGAAATTTGAATTTTTGCAAATTTGAATTTTGAATTTTAGAATTTTGAAATTTGAATCTTGAATTTTGAATTTTGAAATTTGTATTTGAATTTCAAATTTTTTTTAGGATTTGTAAGATTTTCTAATTCTAGTTTATTGTCGTTTGTAGGATTTTTTGTTTAGGATTTGCAAGGTTTTCTTTTCTTTCCTTTCTTTTCTTTTATAGGATTTTTAGGATTTCTAATTTAGGATTTTTTTTTTTTTTTTAGGATTTGAATTATTGCCTTTTAGTTTATTGCCTGTTACGTTATTGCCTTTTACTTTATTGCCTTTTAAGCCTTTTAGTTTCTCTTAGGATTTCTTTTAGGATTTAGAGGATTTGTAGGATTTCTTTTAGATTTTTAAAAATTGAATTTTGAATTTGAAGTTTTATTTTGATTTTGAATTTTAAATTTTTAAATTCGGATTTTAAAAAAAAAAAAAAAAAAATTTAAATTTAATTAGAAAAAAATAATAAAAAATTATAGAAGTAAATCGATTGATAATTCTCTGTTAATCGATTGAGCTCTGGGATATGAGTTGCTAGTTTGTTCACTGTGGGAACCTTTGAAGCTTCTGTCAATCGATTGACCTTTCTGTTTCAGTCGATAGACAAAAACCTCTGCTGTTTACAATTTTGGTTGTATCTCCTATTCTGACCAGCCTGATTTTGAACCTCAATCGATCGATTTTAACACATCAATTGATTGACTGATAAGTCTTTTGTTGAATCACTGTTGTGTTTTCCCCAATCGATTGAGTCCATAAATTCAATCAATTAAATCTGAATTTTTACATTGTTGGGATTATTGCGGACTCGATAATCCTCGTCTTGGGTGTGTTGGTGCATGAGCTTTACTCGATCTCATCACCCCCATTTACAACCATTAAATTGTGAGATTGAAAGGTCTTGCAGAGTGAATCGTAGAAACCATAGGCTTCAGTGTCATCACACTGAAACCATGGCAGATCAAAGACAAGGACGGAATGAGAATAATCATGATAATAATAATAAAAATGAAAATGAAAATCATGTGCGGGCCCACGAATATTGGAAGAATACAATGATCCCAATTTTTACGAAGATCGGGATAGCATCATGCATGCTCCTATCCCAAGAAATCATTATGAATTTAAATTGGTAATGATTCAAATGTTGCCAATTTTCAACGGATTGAGCAATGAAAATCCACATACTCATCTCAATGAGTTTCTTGCGGTGTGTAAAATATTTAGAGTTCATAATGTTATCGATGAGATAGCAAAGTTAAGACTCTTTTCCTTTTCTTTAAGGGATAAGGCGAAAACTTGGTTCTATTCCTTAGAACCACAATCTATCCGAAGTTGGACAGAGTTTCAACATGAATTTTTGATGAAATATTTTCTCATGAGCAAAACCAATGAGTTACGTTAGAAAATTCTGATCTACGCCCAAGAACCTACTGAAACATCTCATGATATTGGGAACGTTTTAAAGAATTGGTCAAAAGTTGCCCTAATCATCATATTCAAAGGTGGCAACAAGTCCAGAGTTTTTACAACGGACTGATCCCAGAAGAAAGGCGTATGGTGGATGCATCGTGTGGAGGATCATGTACTACGAAAGAAGCTGATGAAATTTAGGCATTGTTTGAGAGATTATGCCAAACTTTAATACAAAATAAGACCTTGGGGAGAGCTAACCTGAATGTGACAACTAAATCTCATGTGTTGACAAAAGGTGGCTTGTATGATGTCAACAACAATACCTCTGATTTATCAACAAAAGTTGATATATTGTCCAAACAGATGAACATGTTATTAGCTGCAACAAAACAAGCTCAAACTCCTACCACCCCCACTGTCTGCTGAATTTGTGAACACCCAAGTCACATGGCTAATGAATGTCCCACCACTGTAATGATCTTTCATGAATAAATTACTCCTCAAGAACAGGTGAATGTGACTCAGTCATATCATCGACAAGACAGGAATGTGTACTCCAACACTTATAATCTGGGATAGAAAATCACCCTAACTTAGGATGGGAAGGATCAAACCAAACCGGATAGGCAAACCAGCAGTACCGATCCAACACATCTAGCGGACGACAGGGCTTCCCGTACACAATATAATTCTAACTTTCAACAAAATTCTTATTATCATCACCCAAATTTCGAGTACCGGAAAAATCAGAATTTCAATCAATCTCATACCACCGCTTCAATAGATTTTGATTTGGAAGAGAAGGTTATGAGGAACATGCTAGCTTTTCAACAACAATCTATGCAAGCTCTTCAGCAGATGATGAATGATCACTTGAGTCAATGGACTAATCAAATGAGTCAAAGAGAGGAAGGCAGGCTTCCTAACCAACTAATCAACAACCCTTGTGGTCAAGCACAGTCTAATGAAGGACCATCGACCAGTCATCTGTTAAAAGCTGTCACTGTGTTAAGAAGTGAATGAGTGATCGATAATCAAATGAAAATTCTTGTGGAATCTGAAAAGGAAAAAGAAGAAGCGGTAAAGGACAGAGAGCCAAAGACAAGAAAAGAAAGGGAGCCTCCTGAAAGTGTCCAACTAGAACCTGAAGAAAACCCTGAACTTGAATCCACTCCTCATACCCCAAAGGTACCATTCCCTGAGTGCTTGACATCCCCATCTAGAATGGGGAAGGGTTCGTAAAATATGGAGGAAATCTTTGAAACATTCAAACAAGTAAAGATAAATCTTCCATTACTTGAAACAATTAAACAAGTTCTTGAGTACGCCAAATTCTTCAAGGATTTGTGGACCCATAAGAGAAGGGCGCGTACTCAAGTGTCAACAAAAGTATTCTTGACCAATCAAGTCAGTTCAATATTGTAATTGGAAGCACCACAGAAACTCAAGGACCCTGGAGTCCCAACTGTTCCATGTGTTATAGGTGGGCACCTAATTAGTAAGGCATTACTGGATTTGGGAGCAAGTGCTAACCTGATCCCTTACTCAGTATATGAGAAATTATGATTGGGCGAATTGAAACTCACGGCAGTCACTCCAACTTGCTGATAAGTTTGAAAGAAGACCTAAGGGTATCATTGATGATGTTTTGGTTGGAATAGATAAATTTGTCTTTCCAATGAACTTCGTTGTCTTAGATATGGAACCACCAGTTAAATCAGCAAATCAAGTCCCAATCATTCTTGGAAGTTTGTTTCTCGCAACTGCAAATGCCTATATCAATTGTTGAACGGGAGTAATAGATGTTTCTTTTGGAAATATGAAAGTCAGGCTAAATATATTTCATGCGATGAACCATTTCCCCAATAAAAATGAGGTTGACTGTTTCTACATTGATCAGGTGGATGAAGTAGTGGATGAAGCTTTACAGTCAATGCTAATCAAAGAAGAATTCGAAACTACTTTGTTGGCCATCTATGAGGAAAAAGGAAGTGAAGAGAAACACCCAGAAGAAATGAGGATGATCTCATCAAGTCTAGACGATAAGTCATGGGAGAATAAAGCTAAGGTGGAACCGTTACCCATTGAGGTAAAGGCTGAACTGACTCCCTCAATCGAGCAGCCACCAACTGTTGAATTAAAATAGTTGCCTGAGTCACTCAAATATGCCTTCCTGGGACCTCAAGAAACGCTCCCGGTAATAATTTCATCAATATTATCGAGAAAGCAAGAGCATGATTTATTGAAAGTGCTTAAGGATCACAAGAAAGCTATCGGATAGACTTTAGCCGATCTAAAAGGGATTGATCTATCAGTATATATGTACAAAATATATTCGCAAGATGACAGCATACCATCAATAGAGCCACAGAGACGACTTAATCCAAACATGAAAGAAGTCCTTTTAAAAGAGATTACCAAGTTGCTCGATGCTGAAATCATCTATGTGATCTCCGATAGTGAATGGGTAAGCCCAGTTCAAATTGTTCCCAAAAAGTTAGGGATTACAATGAGAGAAACTACAAAAGGGGAGTTGGTGCCTATTCATGAGACCACTGGGTGATGCGTCTACATCGATTATCAAAAATTGAACAAAACCACCAGAAAGGAGCATTTTCCCCTTTCAGTCATTGATCAAATTCTCGAAAAGTTAGCAGGGCAAGAGTTCTACTATTTTCTCGATGGATATTCGGGGTACAACTAAGTGCCTGTATTTTCAGCCGATTAGGAGAAGACAACGTTCACGTGTCCTTATGGTACTTTTGCATATCGCAGAATGTCATTCGGCCTTTGTAATGCTCCAGCCACCTTTCAATGATATATGATAGCCATAGGATTGACAAATTCATCGAGGTATTCATGGACAACTTCTCTGTCTTTAGGAAGACCTTTGAATTGTGCTTGCATCACCTTTCACAGGTGTTGCAACATTGTGTAGAATCTAATCTTGTTCTAAGCTAGGAGAAGAGACATTTTATAGTTCTACAGGGAATAGTTTTGGGGCATATCATATCAAGAAAATGAATTGAAGTCGATAAAGCAAAAGTTGACTTAATTTCTAATCTGCCTCCACCAAAAAGTGTTCATCAAATTCGATCATTTTTGGGTCATATTGTATTTTACAAATAATTTATCAAAGATTTTAGCAAGGTTGCTAAGCCATTATGCAACTTGCTTGGGAAAGATGTTCCGTTTGAATTTAATGAAGACTGCATGAAAGCCTTTTTGAAATTGCGAGAGTTGTTATCAAATGCTCTAATAATCCAATCACTGGATTATTTGCTCCCCTTTGAACTCATGTACGATGCATCAGACTATGCTATTGGAGCGGTCTTAGGGCAAAGGGTAGGTAAATTACATCACGTGATTTACTATGCCAGTAAGACACTGATTGATGCACAACTAAATTACACCACAACCGAGAAGGAATTATTAGTTGTAGTGTATGTGCTGGATAAATTCCGTTCTTATTTGCTTGGATCTAAAATAGTGGACTTTTCAGACCACTCTACATTGAAGTATCTCTTGGCGAAAAAAGATACAAAACCAAGGTTGATCCGATGGATCTTGCTCCTCCAAGAATTCAACTTTGAAATCAAAGATAAAAAGGGGGTTAAAAATGTTGTGGTTGATCATTTGTCACGAATTCTACCTGAAGAATCATCTGTGTCGAAAACTATTCGTGACACTTTCCTGGATGAGCAATTAATGGCAATAGATACTACAGCTACAAAAATTCCTTGGTTTGCATATATCGTAAATTATTTGGTCATTGGTAGAATTCCTACGTAATGGGGTAGAAATGATAAGAATCTCTTCTTCTCCCAAATAAAATACTACTTTTGGGATGAGCCACAGTTGTTCAACTTCTGTTCAAATAAAGTCATCAGAAGATGTGAACCTGAAGAAGAGCAACTGAGTCTCATGAATATCTGCCATGCTGAGGCCTGTGGAGGCCATTTTGGAGGACAAAAGACTGCATAGAAAATTCTTCAAAGTGGATTTTATTGGCCCTCTATTTTTCGAGATTCAACAAGCTTTTGCAAAGAATGCCAGCGATGTCAACAACTTGGCAACATTTTGAGACGGAATATGATGCCATTGAACCCGATTTTGGTTGTTGAAATTTTTGATATATGGGGGATTGACTTCATGGGTCCTTTTCCCCCATCATTTGGTTATCTATACATTTTGGTGGTTGTCGACTATGTTTGGAAATGGGTAGAAGCTGTGACAACAAGATCGGATGATCATAAAGTGGAGGTCAGATTCTTGAAAGAACATATGTTCAATAGATTTGAGATTCCAAGAGAAATCATCAATGATGGCTGTTCGCACTTCTGCAACAGCCACTTTGCCACTTTAATGAGGAAATATGGTGTCACCCACAAGGTCGCAATGCCATACCACCCATAGACGAGTTGTCAAGTAGAAGTGTCAAATCAGGAGATCAAGTGGATTTTAGAGAAGACTGTGCAACCAGATAGAAAAGATTGGTCAAATTATTTATCTGATGCTCTTTGGGCATATCGCACTGCATTTAAGACACCGATTGGAATGTCACCATTCAGGATTGTGTATGGGAAAACTTTTCATCTCCCAGTCGAATTGGAACACAAGATATTTTGGGTGATAAAATGATTTAATTTCGACATGCTAGAGGCAGGGTCTAATCGCAGGTTACAATTGAATGAGTTAGAAGAGCTACGCTGTGAGGCATATGAAAATTTGAGGATGTACAAGGAGCGATATAAGAAATTGCACGATCAATCAACTCTTCGAAAAGAATTCCACATAGGACAAAAGGTTTGGTTATTCGATTCCAAACTTAAACTCCATCAAGGAAAATTAAAGTCGAGGTGGGAAGGACCCTTTTAGGTAGTATCCACTACCGCACACGGTGTAATTGAGGTCAAAAATCTGAAAGATAATCGGATTTTCAAGGTGAATGGGCTACAACTTAAACCAATGTTTGAACCAATGACCCAAATGAGGATGGAATCAATGTACCTCAATGACCCAAAAAGATGATAACCAAATGGTCGAGCTGTCAACACATAAACTCAATGCTTTCTGGGAAGCAACCCAGTGTGTTTGAATTCTGTGTTAGAAGTCAAGAGTCTGCCCAATCGATTGAATTTGAGAAAAGTCAATTGGTTGACGTTGTATTTTGCTCAATCGATTGAGGATTATCTTCCTCAATCGATTGATGTTTCAGTTCAAAACATCATCTCACCTCGTCAATGCTTGCCAGATCGATCGACACTACTTGATGTCAATCAATTGAAAATCCAAACAATCGATTGACATAAAATTTGAATTAATTATCGATTTTTGAAATCGAAGCATCAATCGTCGCGTCTTTTCGATGGCGGCAAAGTTAAAAGTCATCATAATGTCAATCGATTGAGACTAATCCATTAATCGATTGACTTGACATGCTACTTAATTTCGCCAGTTCCCAAGATGTCAAACATCGCGACTTTTCGCGAAAAGCTACATGTCAATCGATTGACACTAGTATCTCAATTGATTGACATTAAGGGTGTATGAATGATTGTACCATGTCACATCCACGTTCCAAATGCCCATTGCAATTCCCCCAATGTGGTTCAGTGTCAATCGATTGAAGTCCATGACTCAATCTATTGACGAGATAAATATAAGAAGGGAACAGCCGTGGTCCTCTTCTTCACAAGCTTCCTGCAAACTCAACCGAACCATCTCTCCCAAACATTCTTCCTCTTACGATCGAAATGGCAGCACCTGGATCAATGATCTACTGACCACCCCGTCCTGACAACAACCCTATGTGCATCCCGAACGACGAGTACGTGGACCGGTAATGTCAAATCGAGAATTTCTTCGATCTTTCAAAGTTTCATTGTATCGTCGAAGCTTCATGCTCAGTCAAGTTTATCGAAGCCTTGTGCCTGCAAATGCTGCTCGCACCTCCTCCTATCAATGTCTCATTGCATGTCATATGCCTGTTCTACCAGAATATGGAGTGGGTGTCGGCACTGCAATCTCCGATGGGTTTTGCATTCATCCGCCTAGGGATCGATAACTGGTCATACAATCTGCATGTTGCTGATCTCACCCGTGCATTTAACTTCTACGTTGTTCGCCTATTGAACCACCATATCGATCTAACCATCGATCTCAGCCAGGAGATAATGACAAACAATATGTGTGTGGGATGGCACAGATCGAGAATGTCGACAAAGCACACGGCCCTACCAATGGACATACTATTTTGCGACATAGTGATGTCCAACAACTTACTTTCGCATGGTACCAAAAGTGAGAGGACAAAGAATCGGGTGGCAACACTCTATGCCGCCCACATGAACACATGGTTCGATGTGCCTGGTTTGATGCTAGAAGAGATGTGGAGGTGTCACAACGACATCACTACCACCGTTGTGCCACACAAATGAGAGGCTATTCTTCTCCACTTTTTACACTATGACATGCATCTATTGGACCAAGTCAGGTGCCCAATTTTTGATGATGAAGAAATGGGCGATATACAGTTCTACCATTATGGCCCTAATGTGTGGGACAAAAGTATTAAGGCCATTTTAAGATTTACGCCACCGCCTCTCGATGTTGATGAGATACCTCCTCCTCCTCTCCGACCAAACCCCGCACAACCCCAACGTGGCGGCATTCGACGACCTCGTCCTGAAGAGGTCCCTGATTTTAACACTGAGGCAGCAGTTGCTCGCCTCGATGCACGGATGGATGGGTTGAGTGTAATAGTTGGAGGTATTGATCGACGGTCCTAGTTTCAGAGTTCCCTTCTCATGTGGATTGCTCTAGAATCATTCCCAGAGCAAGCCGACGGATTCATCGCAGGAGCACGAGCGGCGATGGATGGAGAGGGAGATCCCGAAGATGATGATGATGATGTTTAGTCCATTTATTTTACTATTTGTTTTATGTGCAATTTAGTAGTTTGTGTTTGTGTGGTTTTTATTTTTGTATGTTTAATTAATCATAGTTTGTGTTAGGATTTAGGATTTCCTTTTAGTAATCTGGATTCTGCAATGATAGGGAACACTTTTTGTAATCAAATCAAATTGGTTAAATGAATAATTGGTATGTTTGGTGTGTTATTTTTTCTATGTAACTTTGGATTGGTGCACAATTTCATCAGTCAATCGATTGAGAGTAATTTTTCAATAGATTGAGAATTTTAAGTGCTAAATTTTCACAAAGAAAGTAAAAATGTCAATCGATTGGAAAGCCTTCCTCAATCGATTGATGCCAAGGCAAACAGAAAATTCTTTCTGTCAAGAACAGAAAGATTCCAAATTTGCTTCGATTGCTTGTATCGAAAAGTTTTTTCGAAAAAGCAAAGTTTTGGCCGTGTACCAAGTGAACCTTCCTGATATAACGTGATAATCGATTGACACTCAAAAGTCAATCAATTGACTGATGAAGTTGTCAAAAGAATATGTTATGCATCCCGAAAATCCAGATTCGAGTCAATCTTAGAGTGTTGTGTTTCAAGAATTTTCTTCTTTATTTAAACCACCCTTTAGGTTAGAATTTCTAAAACATTCCCTTAGTCAAGAAAATCAACCATCCTCCTCAAAACATTGTGCTATGGATTCGATCAAGTATCGTACCCGATCAGCGGTTAGGAGATTGCGGAACCGACTCGAAAACGTATGCGATACCACTCGCCTCGTTCACCTCTTGATTTGTCAAAGTTCAAGGTCGTTGATTTAGAATCAACGTCTCCTATGCCACTATCACCACTTCGTGCCCCAGTTCCTCCACTCGGTGGCGTCGGCATCACAGAAGAGATGTGGCTATTGATGTTTCCAAAGCCAAAGCGAGGAATGGCTACCAATGATGACTAAGGGATAGGAGTTAGTTAAGGGTTTAGATTTCAGAGTCTTTTAGAGTTTATTTTTCTTTTTAATGTTTTAGATTAGGTTATTTTAATTAGTGCACTAGAATAATTTCTTTCTATTTTCAATAAGTGTAGTAAATTGCACATTTTTAATAAAAGTTTAATTTACTTAAATGCCTTTGTTTAAGGTTTTGATGTTCAAGTCACACAATACCTTTCACCTGGTCAACCTTTTAGTTCTCGATTGCATTTAATAGGTTAGGGGGTCTCATACACTTTCCAAAAATCAAGCCAATGAGGACATTGGACAAAACAGGTATTGGGGTGAGAAGTTCAACTCGGAGCATGTGCGTGTTAAAAACAAAAAAAAGTGTTCTGAGACTATTTTCGGAGTTTGAAAAGTGCATCAGTCAATCGATTGAGACCATTGAATCAATCGATTGACTGATAAATTTTTAGCCCAGAAACATTCAATATGTTAATCGATTGATTTACAAAAATCAATCGATTGACTGCTGAATTTTCAGCCTAATAATCTGCTGAAAGCCTACATCAGTCAATCGATTGACTGTTATCTCATAAACTCATAAATTCTGAAATGTGGTTGTAAACAACAAATTTGCGTAGGATATAAATCTAACACAAATCAATCATAACAA
Organism: Chloranthus sessilifolius; assembly: GCA_021018995.1. Taxonomy (NCBI): domain Eukaryota; kingdom Viridiplantae; phylum Streptophyta; class Magnoliopsida; order Chloranthales; family Chloranthaceae; genus Chloranthus; species Chloranthus sessilifolius. The sequence goes on along the minus strand of CM037584.1, from coordinate 144,434,925 downwards.
ATTTCCCCTCGCTAGGAGAGGGTTTTATTAAAATGGCAGACCTTACACTTCCGGGTATCACAATCGATTCCCCGTTAATTACATCAAAATTGAATACCTCTGATTAAAAGCTACTAAAAAATAATAACGTAATTACATCTCTGAAATAAACAAAACTAAGATTCTAATTCTAAGTCTTCATCGACATCTTCAATCTGTCATGAGATAGATGGATAGCAGACTATCTTAATCGGAGATTTGAGAAATATGAAATAGGGGATGACGGATGGGAGAACCCCTCCTCCAAAAGTCGGGTCCATTTGATCGAAAAACACGAGTCATTACTGGAGCAAGAAACTCATGGACGAGTCTTAAAACGAATTCTTATTCTCTGGTCTCAAAGATGACTTCGAATATCAAATCCATTTTTTGGGCAACTGATTATCAGAAGAATTATCACTTTCAGTGATAGAGTGTCTAATCATGAGTTAGATATCGTCAAATTCCTTAAAATTTGATGATCATAGATGATTTTATAATTATTTTACCGTTGGATTTAATTAATATCTTAAGATTTGGTCAATGCATAGTAAATCCACCATTGGATCTCGTTACGATCTCACATTATGATCATTTGACTAAAAGTCAATGAATCCATCATTGGATTTGATCAAAATCACAAGATCTGATCAATATATAATAAATCCACCGTTGGATCTCATTATGATCTCATATTATGATTGTTCGACTAAAAGTCAATAATTCCACTGTTGGATTTGACCATAATCACAAGATCTTATCAATATGTAATAAATCCACCGTTGGATCTCATTATGATCTCACATTATGATCATTTGACTAAAAGTCAGTGATTCTACCATTGGATTTGACCATAATCACAAGATCTGGTCAATGTATAATAAATCTACCGTTGGATCTTATTATGATCTCTCATTATGATCGTTTGACTAAAAATCAATAATTCTATCATTGGATTTGACCAAATTCATAAGATCTAGTCAAAATACAATAAATCCACCGTTGGATCTCACATTATGATCATTTGACTAAAAGTCAACGACTCCACTGTGAAAGAATTTCCGATCTCGAGGTTAAGGTCCAAACCCTCATTTGAGGGAGTGATAATTCGAACCGCGAGGGAAACTCTAATTATCATAGGTGAATATTTTGGGTATTATTGTCCGAAATCATTTTTCGGGTTCGTGATTGCAACCTGTATAAGTATTGAATTTGTGGTTGTAATCTAAGTGTACTAGGAGTTATGCCCAGGGTCGTACCCACGTGGCTTAACTATTTCTAAGTATGCAAGAGATTGGGTACGAGTCATAATGCGTAATCCCAAATTATAACCATAAATCCCACTTAGGAGCCGTAGCTCTTATCCTAAGCGTATCTCCTTTAGGTAAGGGCCGTAGCCCTTATCCGAAAAGTCTTAATCCTAACTTACTCCTCCCGTCCACATTAAAAGAAAATAAAAAAAAAAAAGTCAGAATCTCAGAGATCACTCCAAAGTCAATTTAGAAGAGTCGGAGATATTTTCGGCAGAGCTTTCGGCTCAGAATTTTTGAATCCCTTGCAATGAGGACGGGTCTGCTATTTATAGATTTGTGGTAGCGGTTATAGAAGTTACGATCTTATGGTTCCGTAAGGTTTTCATGAAATGAACGGTTGATAGAGCTGCTTAAGTTTTCGTCTTCACGGGGATTAAGAAGATTCTTCTCACGTACGTCATTCTTTTCTCATAACCGCTTAGGTGGATAAGTATATTTTCTATCCACCTAGATGGATAAATATTTTTCTATCCACCTAGGGTGGATAAGTATATTTCTATCCACCTAGGGTGGATAAGTATATTTCTATCCACCTAGGTGGATAAGTAAATTTCTCTCCACCTAGGGTGGATGAATATATTTCTATCCACTTAGGGTGGATAACTATTTTTCTATCCACCTAGGTGTATAAGCAATATTCTAGCCACCTAGGTAGTATTTTTCTAGCCACCTAGGTGACTAAGACTACGTATATTTTTCAGCCACCTAGGTGGATAAGTATTTTTCTATCCACCTAAGGTGAATAAGTATATTTCTATCCACCTAGGGTGGATAAGTATTTTTTCTATCCACCTAGGGTAGATAAGTATATTTCTATCCACCTATGGTGGATGAGTATTTTTTCTATCCACCTAGGGTGGATAAGTGTATTTCTATCCACCTAGGGCGGATAAGTATTTTTCTAGCCACCTAGGTGACTACGTATATTTTCTAGCCACCTAGGTGAATAAGTATATTTCTATCCACTTAGGGTGGATAAGTATTTTTTCTATCCACCTAGGTTGGATGCGTATATTTTTATCCACCTTGGGTGGATGAGTATTTTTCTATCCACCTAGGGTGGATAAGTATATTTCTATCCACCTAGGTGGATAAGTATTTTTCTATCCACCTATAGTGGATAAGTATATTTCTAGCCACCTAGGTGGATAAATATATTTCTATCCACCCTAGGTGGATGAGTATATTTCTATCCACCTAGGGTGGATAAGTATTTTTCTATCCACCTAGGGTGGATGAGTATATTTCTATCCACCTAGGGTGGATGAGTGTATTTCTAACCACCTCGATAGATCTATCCACCAGGTGGATCTATCCACCAGGTGGATGAGTATTTTTTTATCCACCTAGGGTGGATAAGTATATTTCTATCCACCTAGAGTGGATGAGTATTTTTCTATCCACCTAGGGTGGATGAGTATATTTCAATCCACCTAGGGTGGATAAGTATTTTTCTATCCACCTAGATGGATAAGTATTTGTCTAGCCACTTAGGTGACTACGTATATTTTCTAGCCACCTAGGTGGATAAGTATTTTTCTATCCACCTAAGGTGGATAAGTATATTTCTATCCACCTAGGGTGGATAAGTATTTTTCTAGCCACCTAGGTGACTACGTATATTTTCTAGCTACCTAGGTGGATAAGTATTTTTTCTATCCACCTAGGGTGGATGAGCATATTTCTATCCACCTAGGGTGGATGAGTATTTTTTTATCCACCTGGTGGATAAGTATTTTTCTAGCCACCTAGGTGACTATGTATATTTTCTACCCACCTAAGTGGATAAGTATATTTCTATCCACCTAGGATGGATAAGTATTTTTTCTATCCACCTAGGGTGGATGAGTATATTTCTATCCACTTAGGGTGGATAAGTATATTTCTATCCACCTAGGGTGGATAAGTATTTTTCTATCCACCTAGGTGGATAAGTATTTTTTCTAGCCAGTTAGGTGACTAAATATATTTTCATAGCCACCTTGGTGGCTACGTATATTTTTTTAGTGGCTAAGCATAGCTTAGGACTTTAAATCCTATTTAGATTAGGATTTGTTAAAAAAAACTATAAATAGTCTCTTTCCCTAATTCCTTCTATCTGACTTTTAAGGCTAAGTGGAAGAAAAAAAAGGGTTCTCAATTCCAAAATTTTTGAGTCAACAGGTGCCTCCTCGATTTTTTATTATTATTATTATTTATTTATTTTTAATAAAAAAAATAAAAATCATAAAAAAATTGATAAAAATCGATATAAATTTTATTTTTTTATGAGAATTTTATTACTGATTAATGATCGTATTCTCTATGGAGACTCGATTCATTGAAATCTGACAAGTGATCCTATTCTCTACGGAGATTTGATCATTGAAATTTGGATCTATCCGATAATCTTATTTCAACCTAAGAGATTTCAGGAGATGAATTTTTTTTATTTCAAGATTAATTGGACTGTAATTCCTACGGGAATACTGTATGCCGATTTATGGTTATAGGATTTGCAATTCTTACGAGGACGCTCTCCGAATAACAAGATGAATCTCCTAGATTGGATTTGCGATTCTTACGAGAACGCTCTCCAACTACTAAGACGAATCTCCTAAATCTCTTAGACGATCCGATTAAAATTTATGAACCTTAATAAATCGATAACAACAATTATGAAATTGATTCTCTATTGATCATTGATCTTGATGCAAATCGAGTGGTCGAAATTAAATCTGAAAGATCTATTTTGGCTATCCGAGCAAATCTAACTGATTTTGGGATGTTTACAGAGATCAAAACGTCCTTAAAAATATTTTCTAAAAATCAACGAAAATTATAAGGTTAATTTTATATTGACCATCGATCCCAATGCAGATCAGGTGGTCGAAATTAAATCCGAAAGATCTACTTTGGTTACCCGGACAGATCTGACTGATTTTGGGATGTTTACAGAGATCAAAACGTCTTTAAAAATATATTTTTTTAAATCAACGAAAATTATAAGGTTGATTTTATATTGACCATCGATCCCAATGCAGATCGGGTGGTCGAAATTAAATCCGAAGGATCTACTTTGGCTACCCGGGCAGATCTGACTGATTTTGGGATGTTTACAGAGATCAAAACGTCCTTAAAAATATTTTCTAAAAATCAATGAAAATTATAAGGTTGATTTTATATTGACCATCGATCCCAATGCAAATCGGGTGGTCGAAATTAAATTCGAAGGATCTACTTTGGCTACTCGGGCAGATCTGACTGATTTTAGGACGTTTACAGAGATCAAAACGTCCTTAAAAATATTTTCTAAAAATCAACAAAAATTATAAGGTTGATTTTATATTGACCATCGATCCCAATGCAGATCGGGTGGTCGAAATTAAATCCGAAGGATCTACTTTGGCTACCCGGGCAGATCTGACTGATTTTAGGACGTTTACAGAGATCAAAACGTCCTTAAAAATATTTTCTAAAAATCAACGAAAATTATAAGGTTGATTTTATATTGACTATCGATCCCAATGCAGATCGGGTGGTCGAAATTAAATCCGAAGGATCTACTTTGGCTGTCGGGGACTGATTTTGGGACGTTTACAGAGATCAAAACGTTCTTAATATTTTCTAAATTATGAAGTTGATCAACAACATGGTTCCAATGGATTTTGAAATGTAATCTAACTCCCCTTTTTATTTATTCATTTTCACAGATTTCCTCTTATTAATCATGTCAAAAGAGAAATCTTCTGATTGTAAGGCTGATCGAATTAGAAGATTGGGTGATATCGAGAATGATTTTTCTGGGGTATCCTTGCGAAGACACCTTCCTTGTTTTAGCCCTGACGTAGCTCACAAAAGACATCATGCATCGCCAACCAACGAGTGGTGGACGAGTCTAAGCAGATCGTTGAATTTTGGGAGTTTGGGGTCACATCTTTCTAAACCCTGGCAAGAGGATGGTATTGATTTAATATTTTTGAAGCCAGGTCGTGTTTTTTTATCGAATGAGGAATTCCATAACCCACAATCCTTTCCTACCTTTGCTCAGAGGTTCATAGATAAAGAGCCAGGCGTCAGATGGGGTGACAGTTTTCGTTTGAGAGGAGCAGCATTGACCAACTTAAGTTTTCACCTCTAGATCGTACAAATGTTATCAGAGTTTCGCAGTGAATTGAAAAGATGTAAGTTGTTGACAGTAGTTGCGTGTGCACGGGGGCGATATGATAGTAGCAAAAATATGATGCGCGCTCTAATTGAAGCCTTTTGTCTACTTACCAACTCTTGGATCTTTCCTTGGGGGGAAGCTGGTGTAACACTGGAGGAATTATTCCACATCAGTGGTCTACCGCTTACAGGTTTTATGTACGATGAGTGCATTCCTGAGAATAATCTTCTATACGGAATACAGGAAGAAGGATAGACACCTTTCTATAAACTTGAAACACTTAACTTGTTTCAAATTTCGATCAAATTGTAAAGGAAATCGTAAAGAATGATCCTGATGTGAAAAAGAGAAATGTAAATCATGGACAATGGATGTCTTACTTCCTAGATTTTTATGATCAGAGCGGCAATATTATCCACCCTTTTATTTCAAAAAGGGGGGTTCTTCAAGTAGCCTGAATTGAAAAGAAGTCTTCGTTAAGGATTAGTCGCGGGACTTATTTCTCGGCTTTTTTAGCACTTTTTTTAAGCAGGTTCGCACTTTCGACTCAGGAAAAAAGTGTCCATGCTGAAACGTTCATAATAATAGGGGAGATGGCAAATGGAGCTACTTATGCCGTCGGTCCAGCCGTCCTTGCTAACATATTTTATGACTTTGACCAATTAAAGAAATGTAGTGATTTAGGGAATTCGGGAGCTCATTTCCCTATTCATTATTTCTTTGGATGGGTGGGAGCTCATTTTCCTTCCACTTATAATTTGAGGGATTTTGAACTTAGGCCAGGAATCCCCTTCTTACTGAGTATTTTGGAGCGAGCATCTAGTGCTCATAGTTTGAAAGGGGCTCGAGATTTAATGCGGAATCCCCGATCATTCAAGTTTCGACCATTTGGGCATTTCTTACCAGACAACAACCAACTTTCATGGGAAGATCAAGTTAATCCAGGCAGAGATACCTTTGTGTTTCCCATCGAAATCCTTCACTATTTTTTGAGTTTACGACAAAATTTATTGCAATTACGTCTTGGCAACCATAAATCGCCCGTACCATATTATTCGGCCCGATATGCTCGACAATTAGGTTATGATCAAATTATTCCCCTGGCCCCTCTTTCTTTGGATGCACGAAAAGATGTTATCGTTGTGGATTTAGTGACGACATTCGATACATATAGTGTGCGAGAAATTAAGTGTTCGAGTTTTAATGTACTGGTGCTATTGGTGGCACGCGAATACCAATGTTTATTTTTCCAAGAGATTATTAGAGCTAGCTCCTAATAAACAAGATGGCGATGTTGCGAAACTCAATGCACTTATGCATATTCCCTCTGAATTTTTTACTGATATTTTTCGAGAGGCGTGGCCTATGAAGACGTCTTTTGCGAGAAGTCCTGGGAATATTAATGTCTTCAACTGTTCTTCATGCGTTGGTTTTGACAAGCCATACACGATTTTTGAAGATAAGTGTGATGAGGTAGAAAAGCCCTCTTCCAATGTATTTGGGAAACGGGTCCTGTCACCAAAAAGAGGAGAGAATAACAAAAAGCCAAAATCAATGGTACATAACGATAGGAGAGGTGAGGGTATCTTATCATCTTATGCAATTTCAAAAGCTCAAGGGGCCTCTGTAAGTCCTTCAAGGGGATGTTATGTTCCGCTCCTACCCAATCAGAATCAAGAGCATATGGCTGAAAGTTCAATTGTTCCTTCTCCTGACGCTTTTCTTGCGGAGTTAGAAAGTGTTCCCACTACCTCACTTTTCTAACATGGGTAAATTTATCCTCTTTTTTTTTTTTTTTTTTTTTTTTTTTTAATAAACGATATTTTGTATCAGGAAATCTTCCAACGCCAGATGGGTGTATCGAAGAAGAAATCACTGCTACAAATATGCATGACCAACAAGAGTTGATGGACGATTTACTCGAGGCAAGATATGGCTGATGATTCGTTTCTTACAAATATTGGGGTTGGAAAATACCTCAATGATCAGGAATTTAAGTTTGGGCTTCCTCCTCACATCACTGGAACCAGCGAGACTACAAGGTTAGAAAAAACACATAGTGATCGGGGTCATTGTCCCATTTCGGGTAATAAAACTATAGAGACATTCAGGAAAGAGAATAGTAGTGAGGAAGGGTTAGATGCTAGCCATTTGTGTTCTTCTGAGGAGTATTCCTCTTCTGAAGAAGATGCACAAATTTCAGAGATACTATTGACAGTTACCTTTGCTAAATCTCAATTAAAGATCCCGTCAACCATTGAGGCCATTATGTGGGAGAAAGTTAATCTCATCTTGCCCCCAAGACTTGACTCACAGGCCTCGACCACTTCTCCTACACCCATTATAGTAGTCACCTAACAAGCAATTTTCAAGGGAAGACCCATTATCTGGACCAGAACCTTCTTTAGTGACAATGAATACGGACGTCATTCCCTTCAATCCTCCAGATCTATCTGTGTCAACTATCCTCGCCTCATCTAGCGGAGTTTCTTCAAAGAGTGAGTTTTCATCTCATTATTTACAATTATACATCTATTATTATTTTATTATATATATATATATATATGTTTTTATATTTATATATATATATATATATCTTCTTTTTTTCGTAGATGTTGAAGACTTGATCAATAAGCCTATCCTATCGGCCTTTAAAAAGAATCGAATAAGGAGTCATCTGAAGAATATTGTCGAACTTCTGAAGGGAGTCCTCCCCTATGTGGAGAGTGAAGATGATTTTATGATAATGGAGCAAGATTTATATGTGGTATGTGATGAGATCTCCAGAATTGGCAGTGATGATCTGTCATTTAAGTCTGAAGTTAAATATATTCTAGATTTATCTCAAAAAATAAAGAAAACCGAGTTGTGGGCTTCTGAAGAGGCTATCAAGGGTGAAATTGCCAAGGAATTGCAAACAATCGAAGAGGATCATAATACAATTAGTTTTGCTATAACAAACAAATTGTGTGATATCTCAACTCTTGAAGAAACTATGAAGGTTCGAATTGATAAGGCAAACATTCTGAGGCTTGAACTTGAGGAGCTTGAAAAGGGTATTGCCGATTCAAGACAAACTTTGGTGGCCAATTTTGAATTGGTTAAGAAGGATCAACTATTATTAGGAGATCTAGAGAAAAAGAAGAATCATCTGCTGACTAGACAAGAAGGAATAAGAGCTGAGAAAGATAAACGACTTTCAATTTTGCATCAATTCATGACTGATAAGGATGCCGCGATAGATTCATTAGGCAGATTTGACAAATAAGATTCATGTTTATTTCACGAACTCTTTTGATTGGTTGAATTTCATATTTGTTATACATTTTTCCATTCTCTGAATAATTAATATATACATATATATATATATATATATACTCAAATTTTGAAGAAGTCAACTTTTATTGCTTCATTCCTTATGCAGTTTATTCTCATGCAAGTAGGAGATAACATATAAATATACCTATGTTATTTACATTACTAATGTACCTAAGTACAAGCCTTACGCAGTTTATCCTCATGCGAGTAGGAGATAACATATAAGCATACCTATGTTGTTTACATTAATAATGTACCTAAGTACAAACCTTACGCAGTTTATCCTCATGCGAGTAGGAGATAACATATAAACACACCTATGGGTAGTATCGCTTTAGAAAGCGACCATTAATAGGAGGAGATTCATTTCCTTCTGCATCAACCAATATATAAGCGCCATTTGAATAGACAGTTTCTATTACAAAAGGTCCTTCCCATTTAGGCTCAAATTTCCCTGGAGTTTTCTGGGTAACAATCATAGGGCGACGAACAGTAAGGACCAGGTCCCCTTTCTTAAAGGATCGTCACTTCACCTTTTTTTCGAATGAATTTGACATGCAAGCACGATATGCCTCTAAGCTTTGGTGGGCTTTGAGCCTACGCTCATCCAAGGCTTCAAGTTTTGAGAACCTGGGTGCGGCATTTTGCTCTTTGGTGAGATTGTGACTTAATGCTACTCTTAAAGAAGGAATCTGGACCTCTAAGGGTAACAATGCTTCACCTCCAAATACTAATGCATATGGAGTGGCCTGTGTAGGAGTACGATGAGTCGTTCTGTAAGCCCATAAGGCTTCCTGTAATCTTTCATGCCAGTCACGTTTATTTTTAGCAACTGTCTTTTTCAATAATTTGACCAATGTCTTGTTAAAAGCTTCCGCCAAGCCATTTGTAGACGGGTTGTATATCGTAGAGTAACATTGTTTTATTTGATACTTAGTGCAAAACTTGTTTATCACTTTATTCTTGAATGGTGTGCCGTTATCATTAACGATACGAGAAGGAATCCCGTACCGGTAAATGATATGTGTACGTATGAAGTCTGCAACTATGTTGGCTTTAACCTCTTTTAGTGCTACTGTTTCTAACCATTTTGAAAAATAATCGGTTGCAGCTAATATAAACTTATTCCAGCAGATGATGGGGGGTGTATTGGACCTATGATGTCCATACCCCATTCTTCAAAAGGACATGACGTGACCGTAGGGTGTAAGGGTTCTGGTGGACGGTGAATGAAATCAGCGTGGATCTGGCAAACCTGACATCTTTTAGCAAAATCTATACAATCATTCACCATAGTCAACCAATAGTAGCCTAAATGTTTTAATCGAGTATGTAGCTTAGGGCCTGATTGATGTGCTCCACAAATACCACCATGTACCTCTTGCATGGCTTGTTGAGCTTCTTCAGTTGAAAGACATCTTAATAGGATATTATCGAACGATCTCTTATATAGAGTATTATTGAAATATACAAATCGACTCGCCCTTCGACGAATTTCAGCTTTGTGGCGTGCCTCGTAAGGCAGTCTTTCATGTTGAAGATATTCTATAAGTTCTTGCCTCCAATCTAGTTTCTCAACTTCAAAAGCGGATATAATATTGACCGAATTTGCCTGTTCGATTTGGCATCTCCTCATAATGGAAGGTAAGACCCTTTTCCCTGCGACTCTTATTTCGACAACTTCATTTTTACAAGCTAGAGATGTTGCAAGTTTTGCGAGAGCATCAGCTTGATTATTTTAACTTCGTGGGATATGCATAATCCGTATATTCTCGAACTGTGGAAGGAGTTCTTGGATCTTCTGATGATATGGTATTAATTCTATTTTTCTAACTGCGTAAGATCCTTCTAACTGTCTTATGACAAGCTGAGAATCCCCAAATGCATCAAGGGTGTAAATGGCCATGTCTAAGGCTAATTCTAAATCAATGACTAATGCCTCATATTCGGCAGCATTATTAGATAGGGATTCTGTTAATGTGAAGGAATACGGAAGCAACTCATTACTTGATGTAACAAATACAATTCCAGTGCTTGCTCCTGCCGCTTGAGAAGCTCCATCAAAATATAATTTCCATCTTTGTGTTATTTCAGCATAATATACTTCTTCATCTAGTAGGTCTTCGGATAACGGTAAATTCCCTGAAATCAGATGAGCGGCTAGAAAATCGGCTAAGGCTTGCCCTTTTACAGCTTTCTGATGTACAAAAGCTATGTCAAACTCTAACAAGAGTAAAGACCATTTAGCAAGTCTCCCTGACAAAACTGGTTTTGTCATGAGAAATTTTAACGGATCCGCTCTACTTATCAAGCGGATTGGATGATCTAGTAAATAATGTCGTAGCTTTTGCGAGGCAAAGACAAGAGCTAAGCAATTCTTTTCGATAAATGAGTAATTTCCTTCGGCCCCTACAAGTGTTCGGCTGAGGTAATATAGGGCGTTTTCCTTACCGTCTTCGTTCTCCTGAGCTAACAAAGCCCCAAGCGAGTTATCCATGACTACTATATATAGGATTAAATGTTTCCCTTTAATTGGAGCAGTCAAGACTGGCGGATGCAATAAATATTCTTTCAAACTATCAAAAGCCCTTCGACAATCTTCATTCCATTCGAATGGGATTCCTTTCTTCATCAGACGAGAGAATGGTTGACATCGTCCAGAAAGATTTGATATGAAGTGTCGGATATACGCGAGTCTTCCCTGTAGTCCTTTTAATTCACGAATGTTCTTTGGAGGTGGAATTTCTATGATGGCCTTGGTTTTCATTGGATCAACTTGTATACCTCCATGTTGAACAACAAATCCGAGAAACTTCCCTGAAGTGACTCCGAAAGCGCATTTTAGCGGATTCATTTTCAAGTTGTACTTTTGAAGTTTACAAAATACTTGATATAGGTGAGCCAAGTGATCACCTCTATTCTTTGATTTTACAACGAGGTCATCTACGTAGCATTCAACTGTTTCGTGTAGCAATTCCTTAAATATCTTCGTCATTGCACGTTGATAAGTAGCTCAAGCATTTTTTAATCTAAATGGCATGACTTTATAGCAAAAGATTCCCCTTAGGATTCGAAAAGTTGTTAATTCTTCATCTCCAGGTGCCATTCATATTTGGTTGTATCCGGAGTATCCATCCATGAAGGACATGGCTTCACAACCGACAATGGAATCAATCAAAAGTTCTAAAATAGGCAAGGGGAATTCATCCTTGGGACATGCTGCATTGAGATCTCTGAAATCAACACATACCCTAATTTGACCATTCTTCTTCTTGACCGAGACTACGTTAGCAACCCATGTCGGATATTTGACTTCACAGATAAAGTCGGCATTGACTAACTTGTCGATTTCTGCTTCTACCTTTACAATTATATCTGGATGAAGTCGCCTTTGAGCTTGTTTAATGGGTTTGATGTCAAGATTGATAGCTAATTTTTGAGCGGCAATTTTGACATCTAATCCTGGCATATCATGATATGTCCATGCAAACACATCTCGATTCTTCTTTAAAAAATTAGTATAAGTTGTTAATTCCTCTGCAGAGAGTGCGTCACTCACATAAGTAATCTGACGATCTTCAAGAGTTCCCAAGTTGACCTTATGTAGGTCGTCAATGGTGGTTTGTATTCCTTCTTCAAACTGATGAGGTGTGGGAATAGGCTCTTCCAAGGCTGGGATAGAGATCACATAGGATTCGAGATATTTTGTTGGAATCACTATAGGCCTGTGCCCGAGACCTCCTTTTAATGGATGCAAATATCCATCATTATAGGCTGCCCATTTCTATGCACGAGATGGTATCGCATCGAAAGGTGCGACCATCCCTATTCCATCTTTTAGACCTCCTCCTTTCTAGAGATTATATCCCATCTTTTTCATCATATTCACTGCCTTTTTGTTGTGTCGTGTAAATTGAAGAGGTTCTTTCGAATCCTTGTAATCTGACTGGATGGGTACCGAATCAACTTGGGTGAGTGGTTTGGTGAAAGAGTCCAGTAGAGGGGAACTAGGTTTCAGGTTTTGGGATAAGTTTTTAACAATCTTGATACGAGAGTTGGCTTTCGGAGGGATTGTTTTCTTATTAAGAATGATTCTTCTCCGAGGTTGGGAATAAGGAGCTGAGATGAAGGGTATATAGGTTTCTTTCGGGGTTTTAAAGGAAACAAATTTCTTTTTAGATCGATTTCTTTTAAAAGGGATAGTTTCCTTAACAGGAGTTTTAGAACTTGCCTCCTGTGAGTTTTGTCTAGGTGGCGAGGACTCTGATAATGGTGAGTACTCATCTAATAACTCGAAGTCACTAGTGTGTGTAGATGAAGTAGATATTTCATATAATTTTGCATCAGCAAAATGAGCTTCATCTGGGTGGAAGGGTTGTGGATCAGCTGCAACCCGTTTTTGCTCGCCATTATGAAAATATTTAAAACATTGATGGAGTGTGGATGGAACAACTCCACATTGATGTAACCAGGGTCTTCCCAACAACGCATTATATGATGTATTAGCATCGATCACATGGAACTGGATCTTAGAGGAAAGCTCTTCGATATCTAATCGTAAGTGAATAGATCCTAAGGTTCCTTGTTTATTTTGATTGAAACCTTGAATCATGAGGGTACTGGGTGAGAGGTCTTTAACTGTTCGTCCCACTTTATGTAACACATGTAGTGGCAATAAATTTACAGCAGACCCCCCATCTATCATAAGTCTCGCAAGGCGAACGTCTTCAAGTAGACCTGATATAAAGAGGGGTTGTGACTTAAGTTTGGTTTCGAGATCATCATCAAAAATGTGATCATACAGACTAAGTCTTCCAAGCTAGTCTCTACCCGACAAACTTCCTCGATGGACTCCTCCAGGTTAGAGAGTTTTTATCAGCGTTTTCCTTAAACTACTAGATAAACAAAGCGCATCATACTCCGAAAGCAAAGCAGGCACTTTCTTTAAATGAGAGAGTACATCATAATTTACATCAGGATTTTCTTTTTCTTTGCCTTTATCGGTATTCTTGGAGTTTTTGTCGAATAACGACGTTTCTCCTTGCTTAGTTGTCTTATCGGCACCTTCTGCACCCTTGGGTGGTGATACAGTTTCTGTAGACGAAACATGATGATTCTTTGGCTTACGTCGATAAGGTATAACTGGATGATCGATACGTTGCTCTATAGCATCTACCTCTTCAATCTGAGTCATGTTGCAAGGAGCAACATTATTAGATTCAACTGACTCTTTTTTTCGTGGAATAACTACTTTATGCCAACCTTCATTATCAGACAAGTTGCCTTCAGAAGCATCCGGTGAAGATGAGCAGTTAATGACATCCTTCATGCAAAAATCTTTAATCTGACTCTTGTTAACATCAATATGAGATTCTGATTCTTTCTGTTGGGCTTTGTCATCGCTATCAACAACATCTGGTTCTTGTTGGTTCTTGAACGTTTTAGAACATTTGAGAGGTATGTAATCTCCCAACGTGAGTGACTGTAATTCTTTCATTTCCACTTCGGATGATGACGATGAAAAGGAAATTATCATCGGTTCAAGTTTCATCTTCTGTACTTTCTCCGACGATTTCATAGGTTCCGATTAAATCTTCTTTCCTTTTTCCCGTTCTCTACGATCCTTCAGCATTTGGAGTGTAGTATAATTCGAAGGAGTCTTTTTTATTTCTCTTTTTACCTTCTCCACAGATTTCTTTAAATTTGCAAACGTTTCTAATGGAACTTCGACTTTGGGCGTTCTCTTCTTCTTGGGAATCACATGCCAACTCCCTTCCTCAAAATCAGGCGATTCTGTCATATATGACTCTTGCCAATTAAACTCGCGTCGCTTACCTTGAGCTTCTTCTATAAAGGAATTGGTAGCACAACCCCAGTTCCATTCTGGGAGAGAAGTTTTCTTTTTCCATAAGTCTTTGATTCCTGCTTGTTGTATCTGTGCTTGTCGCCTATTGTATACTAGCGCCTTTTCCCATGGATCATCTTGCAAAGGAATTATACCTGACGGATGAGGTGTCGGTGCATCTTGTAAAGGAACTGAACCTAACGGACGAGGTGGTGGTGGTGTTTTCCTCCATTCTCAGGTATCATCGTCAATCCATCTTGATGTGTCTCCAATAATAAGATGTTGATAATCGGGTAAGCCATTCTTCTGCATCAGTTCTTTCAAGAAACAAGTTGCTTCACTTTTTATCAGTACTTTCTTATTTCGGGCAGTATCCCTCTGTTTCCATTCTCTCTTTCTGCGTCGGCTAATATAGTGGGCTGGGCCTACTTCATCCTCGGATAATGATGAATCAGAGTCCTTGCAGGATAGAATGAACTCATAAAGTTTCGGAAGTACAGAGTTCAAATTTTTTTCAAGGATAGGAACTGGTGGAAAACCCCCGAAGGTGATCATATTTGTCGTGGCAATGTTATCATTGTCTTGTTTAGGAGATTCTGGAGTAAAAGTAATGTCTCCAGAATCAAGAAGACTCTGGACCTTATCTTTAAATATGAAACAATCTTTCAACGTGTGTCCTAACACACGATGATATTTACAGTATAGTGGATCATCTATTTTATTTTGCTCTTCAGGACTGCGGGATTCTGATAGCTGTATAATCCCACCGTCAATGATGTCATCGAAGATGCCCTCGACGTCTTCATTTTTAAATGAATACTTTTTATCTTTCCTTTCTTTTAGAGATTGGCCCTTAGACCAGCTTGATCTCTGAGGGGGTGCAAAATTACTGTTGACTCCACCTGCTTTGTTTGATCGATTGTTTCCTGATTCTTCTATTCGTTTGGTTACAGTGAATTGATTACGATCTCTGGTGCCGATTGCTATTGTCGCCGGATAAGATGTAGACGTTTCTGTCCTTCGTTCTGTTCCTCTGGAAGAATCCTTTCGATTTCCCCTTGAGTTTAAGCCGATGAAACTTTCTAATTCTGAAGTTCGTGTAGTGAGATCTTCGAAACTCATGGAAAGTCCATGGTAAGGGACTGCTAATTCTTGTCTCGTACCAGCCAGGCACGCTTGTACTGCTTCTTCTTCAAACTTGTGCTTACAATGGATGCTAAGGTTTCTCCACCGCGTAATGTAATCGATGACCCTTTCATTTGGTCATTGTTTCAATTGTGATAACTCGGCGACCCCTACGGATCTTTGAGTACTAAAGAATCTCTTCAGGAATGCCTCTTCCATCTCTTTCCAGGTCGATATTGACTCGGGTGGAAGCTTCGTGTACCATGTGAATGCAGCTCCCTTAAGAGTTTGCACAAATTGTCGCAAAAGCAAAGCATCGCATTTTGAAGTGTCACCACAGGCTGAGAGGAAGTGGGCCAAATGCTCAAGTGGGGCACCACTGCCGCTATACTGGGAGAACTTTGGTTGTCTGTACTCAGGTGGAAACGAGACTTCATCAATTTCTGGCGGATATGGCTTGCGATATGTTTGGGAACTATCCGACACTTTCTGATAACCTTTAAGATTCTCAGAAATTAGGCTCTGTACTTTGTTGAGGGATATATTTTCTTCAGTCTCTTTTTGATTATTCTCTCTCAATCAGCACAGCTATCTGTGCATCACGAGCTGCGATTGTTTGACGCATCTGTTCTAGCTGTTCAAGGATGTTGGCACTTTCTTCTATTGTCAAAACCATCACTGGAAGTACCATGGGGATGTCTGAAGTCACTAATCCGACGGATGATCCGTCAAGATTGGATTGAAGGGAGCTCGAGGAACGAGGGGTGATGGGTGATGAAGAAATAATCCGGACACGTGATTTAGTCAGGTTGGCTATCTCAGGTAATTGCGGGGAATTCGTCGGATGAGACTGATTAGACCTCGGAGTTCCTGGTGGGCTCACCGAGGCTGATTGCGATCGGACCTCAGGAAACTCATCTTCAGAAAAGATATAGTCTGAATCCCCATAAAGTGGATTGTTAGTACTGGTGGAGGACTTGGGAGAATTCAGTTCTTCCTGTTGAGCGTATTTCTCCTCCAGATTGGCTCATGCCATAAGACGGGTTGATCGGCGGAGTATGGCTTCCTCAGTCTGAGGTCGAGCCCGCATCACACGACGAACTCCTGATGAAGAGGAGTGAGCAGCATTCTTTCCAAATGCCATTGAAATGTTTGATGTAGTAAATTCGGTGAATATTTGCATAGAAGAACCAGCTATTCAAATGAAAAATCATGGAATAACCAAAGCTTTATAGTTTATTATACCCACATTTTATTTCAGAGAATTTGTTTTATTAAGTAGCTTAAAGATGAGAGGAGAAGTGGGTCCCACCGGGCGTGCCAGAAATTTGTAAACAACAAATTTGCGTAGGATATAAATCTAACACAAATCAATCATAACAAATTTTCCCTCACTAGGAGAGGGTTTTATTAAAATGGCAGACCTTACACTTCCGGATACCGCAGTTGATTCCCCGTTAATTACATCAAAATTGAATACCTCTGATTAAAAGCTACTAAAAAATAATAACGTAATTACATCTCTAAAATAAACAAAACTAAGATTCTAATTCTAAGTCTTCATCGACATCTTCAATCCATCATGAGATAGATGGATAGCAGACTATCTTCATTGGAGATTTGAGAAATATGAAATAGGGGACGACGGATGGGAGAACCCCTCCTCCAAAAGCCGGGTCCATTTGATCAGAAAGCACGAGTCATTCGAGCAAGAACTCGTCTCAAAGATGACTTCGAATACCAAATCCATTTTTCGGGCAACTGATTATCAGAAGAATTATTACTTTAAGTGATAGAGTGTCTAATCATGATTTAGATATAGTCAAATTCCTAAATTTGATGATCATAGATGATTTTATAATGATTTTACCATTGGATTTGATCAATATCTTAAGATTTGGTCAATGCATAGTAAATCCACCATTGGATCTCGTTACGATCTCACATTATGATCATTTGACTAAAAGTCAATGAATTCATCATTGGATTTGATCAAAATCACAAGATCTGATCAATATGTAATAAATCCACCATTGGATCTCATTACGATCTCACATTATGATCGTTCAACTAAAAGTTAATAATTCCACCATTAAATTTAACCATAATCACAAGATCTGATCAATATGTAATAAATCCACCGTTAGATCTCATTACGATCTCACATTAGGATCGTTTAACTAAAAGTCAATAATTCTACCATTGGATTTGACCATAATCACAAGATCTGATCAATGTATAATAAATCTACCGTTGGATCTTATTATGATCTCTCATTATGATCGTTTGACTAAAAGTCAATAATTTCATCGTTGGATTTGACCAAATTCATAAGATCTAGTCAAAATGCAATAAATCTACCGTTGGATCTCATTATGATCTCACATTATAATCGTTTGACTAAAAATCAACGAGTCCACTGTGAAAGAATTTCCGATCTCGAGGTTAAGGTCCAAACCCTCATTTGAGGGAGTGATGATCCGAACCGCGAGGAAAACTTTAATTATCATAGGTGAATATTTTGGGTATTATAGTTCGAAATCATTCTTCAGGTTCGTGATTGCAACCCGTATGAGCATTGAATTTGTGGTTGCAATTCGAGTGTACTAGGAGTTATGCCCAGGGTCGTACCCACGTGGCTTAACTATTTCTAAGTACGGAAAAGATTCGGTACGAGTTATAATGCGTAATCCTAAATTGTAACTATAAATCCAACTTAGGAACCGTAGCTCTTATCCTAAGCGTATCTCCTTTAGGTAAGGGCCGTAGCCCTTATCCTAAAAGTCTTAATCCTAACTTACTCCTCCCGTCCACTTTAAAAGATAATAAAAAAAAAAAAAAAAGAATAGTCAGAATCTCGGAGATCACTTTAAAGTCTTTTTAGAAGAGTCGGAGATATTTTCGGCAGAGCTTGAGTCTCAGAATTTTCGGATCTCTTGCAATGAGGACGGGTCTGCTATTTATAGATTTGTGGTAGCGATTATAGAAGTTACGATCTTACGGTTCCGTAAGGTTTTCATGAAATGAACGGTTGATAGAACTGCTTAAGTTTTCGTCTTCACGCAGATTGAGAAGATTCTTCTCACGTACGTCATTCTTTTCTCATAACCGCTTACGTGGATAAGTATATTTTCTATCCACCTAGGTGGATAAATATTTTTCTATCCACCTAGGGTAGATAAGTATATTTCTATCCACTTATGGTGGATAAGTATTTTTCTATCCACCTAGGTGAATAAGTATTTTTCTATCCACCTAGGGTGGATGAGTATTTTTTCTATCCACCTAGGGTGGATAAGTATATTTTTATCGACCTAGCGTGGATGAGTATTTTTTCTATCCACCTAGGGTGGATGAGTATATTTCTATCCACCTAGGGTGGATAAGTATTTTTCTATCCACTTAGGTGGATAAGTATTTTTCTAGCCACCTAGGTAGTATTTTTCTATCCACCTAGGTGGATAAGTATTTTTTCTATCCACCTAGGGTGGCTAAGTATATTTCTATCCACCTAGGGTGGATAAGTATTTTTCTAGCCACCTAGGTGACTACGTATATTTTCTAGCCACCTAGGTGGATAAGTATATTTCTATCCACCTAGGGTGGATAAGTATTTTTTCTATCCACCTAGGGTGGATGAGTATATTTCTATCCACCTAGGGTAGATGAGTATTTTTCTATCCACCTAGGGTGGATAAGTATTTTTCTATCCACCTAGGATGGATAAGTATTTTTCTAGCCACCTAAGTGACTACGTATATTTTCTAGCCACCTAGGTGGATAAGTATATTTCTATCCACCTAGGGTGGATAAGTATTTTTTCTATCCACCTAGGGTGGATGAGTATATTTCTATCCACCTAGGTGGATAAGTATTTTTCTATCCACCTAGGGTAGATGAGTATATTTTCTATCCACCTAGGGTGGATGAGTATATTTCTATCAACCTAGGTGGATGAGTATTTTTTTATCCACCTAGAGTAGATAAGTATATTTCTATCCACCTAGGGTCGATGAGTATTTTTCTATCTACCTAGGGTGGATGAGTATAATTCTGTCCACCTAGGGTAGATAAGTATTTTTCTATCCACCTAGGTGGATAAGTATTTTTCTAGCCACCTAGGTGACTACGTATATTTTCTAGCCACCTAGGTGGATAAGTATTTTTCTATCCACCTAAGGTGGATAAGTATATTTCTATCCAGCTAGGGTGGATAAGTATTTTTCTAGCCACTTAGGTGACTACGTATAATTTCTAGCCACCTAGGTAGATAAGTATATTTCTATCCACCTAGGGTGGATAAGTATTTTTTCTATCCACCTAGGGTGGATGAGTATATTTCTATTCACGTAGGGTGGATGAATATTTTTCTATCCACCTAGGGTAGATAAATATATTTCTATCCACCTAGGGTGGATAAGTATTTTTCTATCCACCTAGGTAGATATATATATTTTTTCTAGCCAGCTAGGTGACTAAATATATTTTCCTAGCCACCTAGGTGGCTACGTATATTTTTCTAGTGGCTAAGCATAACTTGGGACTTTAAATCCTATTTAGATTAGGATTTGTTAAAAAAAACTATAAATAGTCACTTTCCCTAATTCCTTCTATCTGACTTTTAAGGCTAAGTGGAAGAAAAAAAATGGTTCTCAATTCCAAAATTTTTGAGTCAACAGGTGCATCCTCGATTTTTTATTAATTTTTTTTTTTTTTTAATAATAAAAAATGAAAATCATAAAAAAATTGATAAAAATCTATATAAATTTTATATTTTATGAGAATTTTATTACTGATTAATGATCGTATTCTCTATAGAGACTCGATTCATTGAAATCTGACAAGTGATCCTATTCTCTACGGAGATTTGATCATTGAAATTTGGATCTATCCGATAATCTTATTTCAACCTAAGAGATTTCAGGAGATGAATTTATTTTTTTCGAGATTAATCGGACTGTAATTCCTACAGGAATACTGTATGCCGATTTATGGTTATAGTATTTGCAATTCTTACGAAGACGCTCTCCGATTAACAAGATGAATCTCCTAAATTGGATTTGCAATTCTTACGAGAACGCTCTCCAATTACTAAGATGAATCTCCTAAATCTCTTAGATCCGATTAAAATTTATGAACTTTAATAAATCGATAACAACAATTATGAAATTGATTCTCTATTGATCATTGATCTTGATGCAAATCGAGTGATCGAAATTAAATCTGAAAAATCTATTTTGGCTATCCGAGCAGATCTGACTGATTTTGGGACATTTATAGAGATCAAAACGTTCTTAAAAATATTTTCTAAAAATCAACGAAAATTATAAGGTTAATTTTATATTAACCATCGATCCCAATGCAGATCGGGTGGTCAAAATTAAATCCGAAGGATCTACTTTGGTTACCCGGACAGATCTGACTGATTTTGGGCCTTAAATGGTGTGCGGGTTAGAATGGGCCTTAAGTGGTCAGTATCTAGACTAGTACCTACATTCCTGGTGGCCCAAACAGGGATTTAATTCCTAAACATACCCCAAAAGGGTTGGGTTTTGCAAAGGCTGTGGTTCTGGGTCCATATCAACCTCAATTTAAACTAGTCCATCAATGGGCTTCAAATGCGCTGACCTCATATTGGTCTCTAGCGATCAAGTTCCTAAGTGGACTTCTTCAGCTAGCAGTCCATCGATTAGTGTCCTGCCACGTGTTTCAAGTTACACATGCATGGCTCTACAGGGTATCACAGGAACACATTCATTCTCTATAGGGATCACTGAAGTACTTAATACAGTTCTCTTGAGAGAACTAAGTGTCGATGACATAGAATTTGTCTATCAAAGGTTAGTGCCATATACCTCGATTAACACCATTTTTGCAGCACTACAAAATTTCAAAGATTTACCGACGGCCCAAAGCTGCCGACAAAACTGCATAAGCCACCGGCAATAACATTGTCGGCGGCTCAAGGTCCGCCACTAATTCCTTGGTCGAGGATAGTATTTCTGATAACCAAAGTTTTTTTGCCGATGGCTCTGCTCCGTCGGCAAATTTTTTGTAATGGTCACTAACCATCTTCATCACCGGTAGCCGTATTTACTTTGCCGGCGCCTTGGGACCGCTGCAGATATTTTTAAAATTTTTTTACTGGTAGCTTAGATCCGCTGGCAATGTTTTAGCAATGGTCCCTAATTGCAATAATTATCGGCGGCCATATTTTCATTGCTGGCAGCGTCTGGCCGCCGGCAAAGACTCTTTTACCGACAGGTATGATCCGCTGACAATGTTTTCTTAAGATTTTATTGCCGGCAATTTTTGGCTGCCTCGGCTGCGCTTTAAAATATCGGAAAGAGTCTTTTGCTGGCGGCTATTCCATTTGGGACCACCGGCAATGACTATTTTTATGTATTAGGGCACCATGAATAACATTATTACCGGCAGATATGGTTGCCGATAATTGTCCTTAATATTTTTCTCTAGGTTTCTATCGACAAAAATTTGTATTTTTTTCTGTGAAGCTACAACTTGAACCCAAGATTAATATACGGTGGCACGCATTTAGAAGAAAGACTTTTGATATTTTTGAGATTTGTGCCATGTAAGACACCATCTAAACCGTTTAATTTGATGGTCATGATTTAAAGATCTTTCTTGACTACGTTCAGCACAAAATATGACCTCGATCCTCTAATTTAACACAACCAAAATAATCAAATTACACCATATAATCGTTGCACAAATCAGGAGTGCTTTAATTAATAATAACATATATAACACAGGTAATCTCAAAGTAAACAAAAAATTAATGAAACAAAAATTGCATCTCATAGGAATTAGTATCCTCATGTTGTGGGCAATCCTTTGTCATGGTAGCAATAGATAGTAATGTTGGCTCCTACACGAGGTAGTAGTACGGTGGCAATGATTGGGTCAGTCTCCTATCAAAATTAGTACGTGGAAGGTACTACATCAGGATTGTCTATGCCTAATAACATCGTACTAATAAAAAAAAATTATATAAGAAGCGTGATTAGATATTTTGAATATGGACGACAAACTTTATGCAGAAAAGTTCAAGCAGCTGATGTATTGCGACGCAATTAGCTGAAACTGCGGTGGGGCTCAATTAATGCAGGTCAGTGCAACTAATCACGTCACGCCACATCAGCAGGCTATACTTTGTCCTCAACAAATTTGTCCTACCTTTATAATTTTCCTAAATATTTTTCTAAAACATTAAAAATCATTATAAATCGAATAATCCATCATTCAAAACATATAAAGGGAGAAGTTATACCTGAATGGTCTTGATAGCAGGCTTATTAAGAATACCGAGTTCTCTCGCTAACTCTATTTCTTCTTATCTAGATACCTTTCTTCCTTCAACTCCATGGCTGCTGAATACAAGAACAAGTGCAGCATAGAGTATTACTACCATTTTCTTCAAACCCATTTTATAGACACTATAGCCAATTTATCGATGGATCACTCAATCAATCAACCACCTGTTTCATTCCTTTAGATTCTGATCAAATAGTGGACCATGCCTAAGTTTAGGAAATTCAGGCACCTATTGATTCGTGACTTATTTTAGGACCTAATATTGATGCAAAAAGTGAGCTTTTTTCTGTTACCCACTTTTTGGTGGCACGTATTCAAAATGAATGTACTCTTTGTTTGAGTTATCTTCAATTTTACTTACCTAATCTCTTTCTTTTAGGAGCAAAATAATAAAAATTATCATCTTCATGGCTTTGTTCCTGAAGTGAATTAACATGCTACAATACAATGAAAGCACTGCTCACTTGGACCATTATAACACCAGCATGGAAAATACTTTGTGGCATCAGATGATGGTGTCTGGACTTTGGGCTGTACATGGCAAAACAAATTTCATGTCTAAGTCACCAAGATTTAAATATTACAAAGAGGAAGGCCACAGTTAAATTAAGAATTTAAGACAATTATAGCAAAGTTTCTGGGGGAAAAATGATTACTTGAATTGTTGGTCCCACCTTTTTTGAGTAGCTATTATCTGTTACAATGGAGAAAAATGGATCTATAAGCAGATAGTCATTGGAAGAAAAGAAAAAGGGTGCAACCATAAAACAAGAAAATCACACAATAAAATGTCTAAGGCATGCAATGTTCAGATTTACTTCTTTTGTCAACGATCTTGATTTTGTCTCTCTAAGAAGAAATGAGGTTATTTTGACTTACATTGCAAAGTATGGTGGTTTTGACTAAAATCACTTCCTTAATTTGACATAGCAAAGAAAACCTATGGTTGAGCCTTTTCATGCGATGGATGGAACCTCCTCTTGGCTATCTCCAACCTTTTCATTCATGAATGATGGCCGGGCTGCTCCATAGTAGAAGAACGCCATTATTTTCGACCACTCTTCTGTTGTTCGCACCATTGAGTGCATAAAAAGCAGTAAATTAGCTCAATCAACTATAGTACAAGTATTTCATATACAATATCCTTTTTCAGTGCTAAAAGAATTGAAATAAATCTTTTAGCTGCAACAAATAATGCAGAGATTCTTAAAGCACACTGAAAACCAATTCTTTTTCTCCAAACTGATATTTTATACTTTAAAATCATGATGAATTTGTATTTGAGTTATCATACTTAAACTAAAAAAAAGAAAAAGAAAAACTCCTATTCATTAGAAATGAGAGAAAAAGGCAACCACTAATCACATCTTTTTGCTGATTCCTGCTACTACGTCATCCCCAACAACCATTTGTTTTAAGAAAAATTACAGCATTGAAATAGTAAAGGGTGAAACTAATGAGAAAAATGACCTCTTCTATCGATTGTGGACAAGAATGATGAAATGGGTGATGTCCTTGAACACAGTCTCTTCCCACTCTATGGCAGTGATATCCTTTACTGGACATATATAGTTATCATCTTCCCATACCAATTCCTTATCGGTGTCATAATCATCATCGTCCTCCTTCCTAACATTCTTGATTGTGATCTTGTCAAGAAACTGAGATAAATTAGAACCCTGCCCATGGAAACCATTGGAAATGATTAACCAATGGAGAACATTTGTGACGGCCCGACTTTCCCGTATCTGAAATATTGGGAAGGCTGACTCGCCAACCTATCGATAAATCAATCAGCCGGACAGAACAGTCAAATATCAAAGTATAAAGCAAGCATAAAATAAACATAACACTAAAATCTAAACATATAAAACAAAAGAGATCTCTCATACAAAACATATCTCAAAAAAGAACCAAGAAGAACCAACGGTGATGGCCGACCCAACACCTAAACAATGGTTCCTGATAGTGGTTCCTCAAAATGATATCAGTAATACAAAATATAGGGCGTAGGGCCCATAATTCAAACAATATCTAACTCCAAAAATCATACAGAACAGTACCAAGATAGTTACCAAGATAGTCTAAGTCAAAGGGAAGAACTCCTCAGGAGGAATCTCTGACTCTTCCTCAGGTTCATAGCCCGGATCACTCTCGTAACCCTGGCTCTAAGTGTCTATACCTGTGATGTATAGTCGGAGTGAGATAACAATCTAAGTTCAGTAGAAGAAACTCAAGTTATCATATTTTATCATAAGATATTTTCAAAGACTGAAATCAAAGTATTCTATATTTTCAAAACAAGTGTTCCAAACAGATTCATTTACTAAATTCCAATTCTAAAATCAAGTGATGTGTAATGAACGAAAATCAAAACAAGTCTAGAGTTCATATAGTTTCGGATTCAGATTCATGCATGCTCTTTTATTAAATGACTTAAATCATAACTTAAAGTTTCCTCTCACATTACTATATCATGAGAGCAGGAATAATAACGATGGGAAACCCGAATAACCATCGTTGTTCAATGAACTATTTTTCAGGAATTGCAACAAGCCCCTGCGTTATGAGGGAAAATTGCGCTAGGCAGATTTACTGTCAACACAATTCATGGAATTTAGGGTTTCATTCTAATGAACCATAAATCAAGTGCAGATGCTATCATATAACTCGTTGTATTTTAATACATTTTCAGATTCAGTATTCAGAGTGTCAGATTCGAGATTTCAGAGTTTTTAGATTCATATTCATATGCATATTCAAGATGTATTCCGAAATCATGGTTTAGAGTTCATGCTAAACAAAATCATGGCAGATTCAAATCAAATTCAAAGTTCATGATCGAAAACAAATTCATATTATCTTAGACAAAAATGTAATAAATATTGAGATTCCCCTACCTTAGACTCGGATTCGATCAAGGCTATCCAAAAGTCTTCACGAAAGGTTTTTCACACTTAACCTATATTTAATTAACACCACATATCGTGTTAATAGTGTCTAAAGTAGACAAACAAAAGTTTTCCAGAGTTTTTTAAAGAAAAACAGAGAACGCCAGAAACAGGGGAAAATCGATCGTTCGATTTCAAATTCGAATGTTCGATTTTCAAATCGAACGTTTGATTTCTTTAGAAATCGAGCTTGTTAGTCTGAGCCAAAATCAATCGTTCGATTCCAAAATCTACCGTTCGATTTTGGATTCGAATGTTCGATTCTTATAGATTTCTGCAGTTTCAGACTTCTCTTTCTTGAATTATTTTTCCTTCAAAACTAAACTGATTCTATCCTACTTTCACATAGAAACAAGTTTAAATCAAGGCTATTCACAAATTGAAACGTTAAGTCGCTTACCGTTTCAAGGTCGATTCCGTGGCTTCCGATGATCCAATTCTAATGTCAGATTGAAGCGTGCGAAGTCCAACGTCGGTAGAAATCTAGAATGAGCTCCTCTTAGCACGTACAAAGAGTCTTACCCTTCACGTACACATTTCCAAAGATCGTTTCACACACGATTTGCACCACTCTCACTCGATTCCTTCAATCAAATCAGTGGCAAACTACAATACTTTTCTACGGTCAAGAAGGAGGAAGGTAGCTGAGATTCACGAGAGACATGAACAAGTGAGAGTTTGCTCTACTCTCCTCTTTCTTATAAAGTAAACTTAAGCAAAACAAATATCACAATATTTAATATACAAATTCTATCCACTTGATTTTAAGTTGGACTTCGGTGTTGAGCACGCACACACTAGTTCGGCGTACAAGTTTCCAACTAATGACTCTAATGACTTTTAACTCAACATTTTTTCAAAGATATTCTTTCAAATTAATTAGTCTAAAATTCAAGATGTTACTGTGCAGCTAGCCTGGCACGCATACCGAGGTGAATGTGTTTGGGTTGGAAATTTTTTGAGTTATTACATTCTTCCCTCCTTACGAATTTTCATCCTTGAAAATGCTTTCGGTGGGGTTTGGTTTGAAAAGGTAAAACGCATTCTAAAATAGAATCTCACCCTTCAAGGGAATCCAATCCTTTAATTGAATTAAAATTTATACATAACTTATTTAAAAGAAACCCATGCAAGGTCCACAATCACAAAACATTCATAATCCCAAAACACATCTAGGTCAATCCCGCCATCTAACATTGTGTAATTGGTAAGCTTTGCAAAAAAAGAAAAAGCTTTTGTGTTATGTGATTATGTTGTATTACTTCTAAATTTGAATTCTAATTGTAGGATTAGTGAGTCATTAGATTATTATTTAGGAAGATTTCTGGTGGTTGGAATTATGAGTTTGCAATATCTCTACTAAAATTTAATCACGCCTAAGCCCACCAAAATCCACTGATGGATTTTTAAAACACACAACATAGCATCTCCTGGCCAAAGCCCACTTTGGTTCATCAATCAAAGGCCTTTGTTCACAGATTCACCCGGATCCCACTATTCACAAGAGCTACAAAAAAGGTTACAAGAGAAACAATTACAAGGGTTCTTTAAACCTTAGATTTAAACCCTAAACTCGAAACCCCCAAATCTGAGCATAAATACAGTGTAAATCTGATTTAAACCCTTACCCGAGCATAAACGCAAGGATGTGCTTTCTGTGGCGAAGATGGAGTAAAGTGATCAATATCCCTTTCCCGCGTTGTTCCCAAGCCTTTGTTTAGGATTCTTTGAATCTTGGATGTGCCTTCTGTGGAGAGGACGATGTTGAATCTTGGATGTGCTTTCTATGGAGAAGACGATGTTGAATCTTGGATGTGCTTTCTATGGAGAAGACGATGTTGAATCTTGGATGTGCTTTCTGCGGAGAGGACGATGGAGTAAGAAAAACCTTGAGTAAGGAAAACCCTTTACTTTGGAGTAAAGCTCCATCTATATATTTAGTTTTTATTAAATAGGCGTGCGCATACATTCATTTCCAGCGTCCTAAATACTTATAGCTATCGAGGCGTTTAATAATAAAAATGCACACATAATGATTTACATCGCGACGCCCAATTAAAAATGTCACACTTAATTTGGGGCATAGTGGTGTTTGCAAATTAAGGGTCGCAAATATTGTATTAATATGCTATCGCGGCATTTAATAATAAAAATGCCACACATAATGTTTTAAATCGCGGCACCCAATAAATAACGCCGTGCTTAGTTTCCTGCATATTGGCATTTGGCGCAGCAAAATATTTTAAATCGCGGTGTCCAATAAAAAATATCGCGTATAATGTTTTAAATCGCAGCGTTCAATAAACAACGCCGCACTTAGTTTTCTGTATAGTGGCATTTGCAAAATAAAACATCGCAAATATTTTATTAGCGCGTCGCTTTCACAATAGACGCCGCAACCAATGTGACACGAAATGAAATCATTAACAATTAGCGGCAATTTTATCACAAGTGCCATAGAAAGGTATTTTTAGTGGTGCTTTTACTCAAACGCCGTTAAACCAGCGTCGCTAAAACCCACTTTTTTTGCAGTGAAAGCAAACTTAAGCAAAACAAATATCATGATATTTTATTTACAAACTCTATGCACTTGATTTTAAGTTGGACTTCAGTGTTGAGCACGCACACACTAGTTCAACGTACGAGTTTTCAACTAATGACTCTAATGACTTTTAACTCAACATTTTTTCAAAGATATTCTTTCAAATTAATTATTCTAAAATTCAAGATATTATTGTGCAACTAGCCTGACACGCATACCGAGGTGAACGTGTTCGTGTTCAAAATTTTCCAAGTTATTACAACATTGTACTTTACCGCTGTAATCTATCGTTCAACCATTTCCAATTGTTATAAATGGTGATAGATTTATCTCTATGGCAGCAGTTGTACTCTTTAAGTGTATAGTACCCTCATACTTGAAAGGATAAAGGGGATGTGATTGCCCATTATAAATAGGGGTGCAATGAAGGGCTGAGGTATGTGCCAATGAAGGGCTATTAATTTAACTATTTAGATTGATCGAAAGTGTGCACTTGTAAACACCCAAAAAATATTGACCTTTGAGCGGTACGCCTCAACATGCGTCCCGACCGATCACACATCGAGTAAGTTAAAATATTAAATTATTTATGTGAGTGAGTTAACCTAGTCTGTGGATGAGAAGAAAAGAATTGTATGTGTATAGACCATTGAGAAGCGGCATACACCGAGGTGAGGTGTACATGCTCAACACTTGAGTAAGATATAATAGACCTTAGGTATAAAAGTTAAAAGCCAAGAGAATTTAATCCTCTTGCCCTTGGTTGTTGAGGAGTAAATGAGAAGAGAGAGAAGACAAGTGTGCTTTGAATGCGTGTGATCATGAATGCAAGGAGCTAAGACTCTAAGTGAGATTTCGGAATTGGATCGTGAAAATCTGAGGCTTCAATCTTGGAACCTAGCTTGAGCTGAGAACATGGAGCTAAGAATTTGACTATCTAAGAGGTAAGAATTTGATCTAATTGCGTTTTATGTTTGTGTTAAGTAGTTGGGTAGTATCTGTGTGGAAATTAGAAGAGAAGGGAGTTAAATTTTAAGAAAAGGATGAGATCTGGAAGTTAGAACCAGTAAATGTGCTGAATTTGGCAAAACCGTTCGATCGAAATAAGTGAACGTTCGATCGGTTTTGTCAAAGGAGCAAGTATATGGACTTCTGAGGAAAACTGTCCGATCAAAAATAATTTTGATCGAACGTCCTGGTGAATCCATTCGATCAATTTGGAACCGTTCGATCGGATTGGGACACTTGGAAAAAGGGCTTGGTTTCTCAGTGAGTAAACCATTCGATCGGTTTGGAACCGATCGAACAATTTGGAGAAATCGTTCGATCGGTTTGGCTAGATTCAGAGTTTTGCTTTGATTAGTTTCGAGTAAGTTGGGGTTCTATGTCTTCATGTCTTACGTCACTTCTGACACATGGGCTATAAATTGGATGTGTTTAGGTGTGAGCATAGCCATGTTCATGTGAGTGGCGAAATCGGATTGGGGAACTTCCATTTGACTTCGTTGAAGGTAGGGAAAACTCTATATACCATGTGCATTTTTATATGATTAGCATGTGAGTTATGATATGATGCAATGTTGGAGAATACGCATAAGCTTTGTTAATGTGTAAGCATGAGTGTGTGTTTAGATAAATTTGTTTGCGATAAATGTGTTGTGTGTGTGGGAACCTCTCAGGATTCCTTCCAATAATGTATTAAACTTGTGAAATCTTTCAAGATTCGTCAAGATGTGATATAAGCGTGCGAATCTATGTGTTTTAAGCCTTCGAGATTTAATTATAATTACCGCATCACACGGTGATAAACTATGAGTTATGCACGATGATTTGAGGTTTATGTGTGAATACTCGGTGGTATATCCGCGACCGATACGGCGAGATATCTGTGACCGGTACAGAGGGATACCCATACAAACCTTTGTAATCTTGTGAATTCTACCGGCCAACGGTATTTGTGTTCGGCACAAGTGTCCATCATTTTTGAGACCTTGGGCACCATATGTGAATGGTTCATGTTAATGACGATGGTGGGTATTCCTTCGGGGGCTTGATGCTATATACGCTCGAGGGATTATTTAAGTGAAGCACTTTAAGTTTCCTTTCTTGTTATGTGAAGTAGTGGAAGAACATATGTTAAGCTTTCCAAATTCAGAAAATGCTTTGTTTATTCTGTTATCTTTGAAATTGTGTATCATTATGAGAAAATTCATGTTTCATTCATCTCATAAGATATTGTGTGATGTTAAGAATATGCATGTTATTTGTATTTCCCTACTGAGCTTAGATGAAGCTCATCCCTCGACTATACGTCATAGTTACAGGTGCGGATTTTGGCATGGAGAACCAAGATAAGGAGGACTCCTAGTACGTGCTTTTAGAGGACTCAAAGCCCTATCTAGAGAATTGTTCCATTTGTTCAAAGCACGGGTAGGTCTGGCTTTGGATTGACGGGTTATAGTATAGTTTTTGTGATGAAAGGAAGATAGACTTTTGGATTATATGTTGTAATATTCTTTTTGTAAACCATGTTTCGGTGATGGTCGGCCATCACCGGTGGTTCTTTTCGGTTCTTCTTCCCATGGGTTTTACATGGAATTAAAACCATTATTTTGTCATTTTGAAGATATAGAAATGGAAATTTCTTTTGCTTATGAGGACTCTATCTGATTAGCTATGGTTTTCACTTTGTTTTTGCTTTGTGTGTGGATGTGCCAAATATTCCATTCGGGTATTAGCCTTAGTATCGATCCGACTGGCTGAGTTTCGTGGTTAGGAAATCCGGACTGTCACAGTTGGTATCAAAGCTTAGGCTTTAGAAAAATTTTGACAAGGCTTAGATTTGACTAGACGTTTAAGATTTTGTTGGAGTATAGGGACTTCTGTTAATGGAACTTTTATTTCATTATAACAGATTAAGATGGATCAGAGAGGTAGAGGACGCCCTAGAGGCGACCGTCATAGAAATTTGAGGAGTATAGATGATATCCCTTCAGGTTCAGGTAGAGATCAGAGACACCCTCTTGGCGAGAGAGATCAGAGGGATGAAGCAGCAGTTAGGATGGCGCAAGCCATGGAGGCAGTGGCCGCTACCATGGCCCAACAGACTTAGCAGACTGCACTATTGGCTGAGCAGCCGGCAATATTGGTTGCCAATAATGTGAATCATCAGCAGCCACCACCACCACCTCTACTAGCACTATTGCCTTTATCTTTTGTCGACTTTAGGAGGTTGAGACTTCCTAGTTTTTATGGGCAGACAAATCACCTAGAGGTGGAAAAATGGCTAAACCAAATGGAGAAACTTCTATAGAGACTCAAGAGTACAGAGGATGGGAAAGTTGGTTGGACTTCCTTCTAGCTTGAGGGTGATGCCAATCCGTGGTGGAAATCGGTACTGAGAAAGAGAGAGGTCAAAAATCCTCACGGCCTATGGACTTGGGCGGAATTTGTTGCGGTGTTCAATAAAGAATATTTCCCCAAGCAAGTGAGAAATCAGTTAAAGAAAGATTTTTTGAATTTGGAGCAAGGAAGCATGACCGTACGGGAGTATGGT
Organism: Chloranthus sessilifolius; assembly: GCA_021018995.1. NCBI lineage: Eukaryota > Viridiplantae > Streptophyta > Magnoliopsida > Chloranthales > Chloranthaceae > Chloranthus > Chloranthus sessilifolius. Next base: position 144,402,772 of record CM037584.1, on the reverse strand, counting down.
AACGAATTTATAAGGTTATCTAGGTTTGCATCAGAATCTGTGACCACTGAAGAAATGAAGGCCAATAAATTTGAAGAAGGCCTGAGGCCAAACATACTAGATCGGGTTTTAGTATTTGAACTAGAGACCTATGTGGAAGTAGTGGGAAAGGCCATTGTGGCCTAAAGATATGTAAATAACATGTACAAGAGACGGGATCAACAAAATAAGAACAAGGCGAGTCAAGGGAGAGTAAGTGACTATGACTCGGGGAACAAAAAGCCAAAGTTTGCAGCACCAGCTCCAGTTTCAAGGCAACCTGCCTATACAAGTTATCCCAGGCCCACCGTATCTACTCCTGTGAGATCTTTCCGTATTGAGGGCCCTGCTCAGACTCAGACTTTGGGAGCATCAGTTACATAGGGATTCTTGAGAGCAGCATCATCAACGCCCCAGGTTACATGTGCCCATTGTGGCATGTCTCATAAGACTTTGGATTGTAGATGAGACACAGGGAGATATTTTAAATGTGGAAAGATGGGTCATATGATTCGAGATTGCCTAGAATTGAGGAAAGAAGGTACAGTTTCATCAACTATAGTGCAGAGGCCTATGCGATCTACGAGACCTACTATACAAGGCCGTGCTTTTGTAGTGACTATCGAAGATGCACGGGCAAGCAATGATGTCATCCAGCGTATGATCATCTATCTATGTTTATATTAGTTAATGGCATTTTAGATGAAGAAGGTGCATAGATAAGGATGATCTACTAGGGTTTTACTTTTTGAGCGTTTAATTTTGCCATGCATGCTTAATTATCTAGTATATATATTAAATAGGTACCTTACAACTATATCAAGAAAATGGCAACAATCGTTGTGTTGCATAAGTTTTGATAGACCTAGGGTTTATCCACTCATTTGTGACTCCAGAGTTTGCGTGAAGATTGAAGGTCGTTCTCGAAGTGTTGGAGTTCATTTTGGACGTGTCAGTTCCTACGAGAAGTTCAGTGATTACGGACACGTGTTACCGATCTATTATCGTATGAGTTGAAGATCATGAGATGATGATGGATCTCGAACATGCAAGGGCTCGACATACTCCTTGGCATGAATTGGCTATCCGCTTATCATGCCAGCATTGATTGCCTACGAAAAGTCGTCACATTTCGTCCGTCGAAGCAGAAGTCATTCCGATTTGTCGGTGATAAGGGTAAGATTATGCCAATCATCTCTACAGTATGAGCTAAGCAGATGATGAGAAATGGATGCAGTGGATACCTAGCATTTCTACAAGAGCAACGGGAAGTGAAGAACATCATCATCGATATTCCGATTGCTTGCGAGTTTGCGGACGCATTTCCCGATGACTTACCAGGGTTACCACCTGATCGAGAGATTGAATTCACGATCAATTTATCACCAGGCACGGAGTCATTATCAAAAGAATTGAAGGAGCAGTTACAAGAACTATTGGATAAAGGCTTCATAAGACCTAGTGTGCCTCCTTGGGGAGCACCGGTCTTGTCCGTCAAGAAGAAAGACGGGTCGATGAGACTGTGCTTCGATTATCATCAATTGAATAAATTGATGATAAAGAACAAATATCCTTTGCCTAGGATCGATGACCTCTTTGATCAGTTGCAACGGGCACATTTCTTTACGAAGATCGACTTAAGATCGGGGTATCATCAGTTGAAAGTGAAGGCCGAAGATGTTTAGAAGACTGCATTCAGGAGCAGATATGGGCATTACGAGTTTCTTGTGATGCCTTTCGGCTTGATGAACGCACCAGCTTTGTTTATGGATCTTATGAACATGGTGTTTAAACCCTATCTTGATACATGAATGGTCGTGTTCGTAGACGATATTCTTATTTACTCAAAGTCCAGAGGAGAAGACGAGATACGCATTGCACTACTAATGCTATGGGAGTATCAGTTATACGCCAAACTCTACAAGTGTGAGTTTTGGTTAGAGCGAGTGAGCTTTCTAAGCCACGTAGTCTCAGAAGCAGCTGTGATAGTTGATCCAGCAAAGATTAAGGCAGTAGTAGATTGGGAACAACCAAAGACTGTGATTGAGATTCACAATTTCCTCAGTCGGGTTGGGTACTACAGAAGATTTGTAGAGGGATTCTCCAAGATTTGAGGACCACTTCATGATTTGCAAGAAAAGATGTTAAGTTTGAGTGGACTAGTGAAAGTGAAGAGAGTTTCCAAGAACTTAATAAATGGCTTACCTCCACTCCAGTATTAGCTATTCCATCAGGCAGTGGAGGATTCGCTGTTTATAGTAATGCTTTGTACAGTGGTTTGGGTTGTGTGCTAAATCAGAACAAGAAGGTCATCGCTTACGGATCGAAACAGTTGAAAGATCATGAGAAGAACTATCCGACGCATGATCTTGAGTTAGCCGCGATAATCTCCGCATTAATGATATAGAGACATTATTTGTATAGTGAAACCTTCGAGATCTTCACAGACCACAAAAGCCTCAGGTACTTGTTTACGCAGAAAGATTTGAATATGAGGCAACGAAGATGGATTGAATTTCTCAAAGACTATGATTGTTCTATTCAGTATCACCCAGGTAAAGCAAACATCATAGTAGATGCTTTGAGTCAGAAGAACTCGACTCAATTAACTAGTCTTATTATGGGACTCCGTCGATGGAAATTGTTGAAAGACCTTTCCTTGTATGATAAGAATATTGAGGTCAAAGTTTCAGGTGCATTGTTGGCTAACATCACAATCAGACCAATAGTTTTTGATTGTATCTATGAACTTTAGACGAAAGATGCAGAACTCATAAAGATAAGGCAAGGTGTCACAGATTGCACCAGTTGAGATTTTTCTATTAAAGAAGATGGATCGTTGCTATTCAGAGGACGCCTATGCATGCATACTAATTGATGTCGATCTGAGGTAAACTATTTTAGACGAAGCTCATAAGTCCAAGTATGCTATACATCCTGATGGTACCAAGATGTATCAGGATATGACGAAGAGCTATTGGAGGGGAGGATTGAAGAAGGATATCGCAGAGTATGTTTCTAAATGCTTGGTGTGTCTGCAAGTAAGTAGATCACAGACACCCAGTAGGCCTATTACAGCTTCTACCAATACCTGAGTGGCAATGGGAATCAATCTCCATGGATTTCATTGTGGGGTTACCAAGGACGGCAAAACGTTATAATGCTATTTGGGTGGTTGTAGATCGCCTGACAAAATCAACACATTTTCTGCCCTACAACACAACATATACGGCAAGAAAATTGGCGGATTTGTATATGAAAGAGATCGTTCGATTACATGATATTTCGATGAGCATTGTTTCGGATCGTGACCCGTTATATACTTTAATATTTTGGCAGAGATTCCAAGAAGTCATGGGCACAAGGTTAGATTTCAGTTCGGCATTCCATCTACAAACAGATGGTCAGACTGAGAGTCAATCAAATCATTGAAGATATGCTTAAAGCCTGTATGATCAACTTTCAGGGATCATGGGATCAACATTTGCCATTGATTGAATTTGCATACAATAATAGTTTTCAGCAGAGTATTGGGATGGCTCCGTACGAAGCACTATATGGACAGAGATGTAGATCTTCGATCAATTGGGAAGAATTTGGCGAAAAGTTTATATTAGGTCCGGAAGTGATAAAGAGAAATGCAGAAACCATTCGTATCATTCGAGAAGGAATTAAGACAGCTCAGAGTCTACAGAAGCATTATGCCGATATCAAGAGAACTAGCGTGGACTTTCAAGTTGGAGATCACGTGTTTGTTAAGATTTCACCGATGAAGGGTGTAATGCACTTCGGAAAGCGTGGAAAGCTAAGTTCCCGCTACATTGGACCTTTTGAAGTATAGGGATGCCTTAACCCCGCAACTAGATAGAGTACACGATGTGTTTCATGTCTCTATGCTGAGGAAGTATGTAAGGGATCCAACTCACATTTTAGACGCACCACCGATTGAAGTTTACATAGATTTGACAGTTGTAGAAGAGCCAATGCAGATATTAGATCAAACTGAGCAAGGATTGTGCACGAATTCCGTTAGTGCTTATTAAGTGGCAGAATCATTCAACAAAGGAAGCTACTTGGGAGCGTGAGGCGGAGATACGCGAGCAGTATCCTCAACTGTTCAAGGAGAGTTGAAACCAAAAAAAAAAAAAAAAATTCCAATACTTTGTAATCTTGAAGAGTTATAAAATTTTAAATTTTATGTGTAAGTGTGACTTAAGGAGCTATGAGGAACAAAATACCTTAATGATTAGAAGTGGTAAGGAATAAGGAGTGAAAAAAACACAAAATTAAAATTTTTTTGTCAAAACCGTTCGATCGATTTGATAGGAAAGGGGAAAAGGCTGTCTGTCAAAATCGTTCGATCGAAGTATCAAACGAAATCATGAAGATAGTGAGCAAAACTGGACAAGAAAATGAAGAATGAAAAACCGTTCAATCGATTTAAAATCCGATCAAACGATTTATAGAAATCGTTCGATCGAAATAAGTGAACGTTCAATCGAAATCTGAAAACCGTTCGATCAAAATTAACAGGTTGAGTATTTATTGTCAAAACTATTCGATTAGTTTCAAAACCGTTCGATCAACTTCGACTATATATATATGGGGCATGCAATTTTTAGTTCAAAAATTTCAGAACCAATTTTTTTTTTGATTGGGGTTTCCTTGTGCTTAACTTGGGAGACTTCTAGACTTCTATTTGTGGTCTTTTGGAGCTCAAATCTTCATGAGGGTAACACCCAGTGACTTCAAAAGGTAAACCCTATGCTCCTTGCGATTTAATTTCAAATAGCTTTATTCTACCCTAGTTTTCATTAGCTTGAGAAAACCCTAGCCCCTTTTTCATTGTTGTGGTGGGAATGGCACCCAAGACTCGACAAGCTACGTCGAAGAAACCCATATCACAACCAGGTTCTTCACAATCACGAGCACCACAACCCTCCCAACAAACAACTCCGTGACCACCACAACAATCTGTTCCGCAGCCACCACCCCAACGATGTGAACAACTCGATGAGTGGTGGGCGGAAAAAGATTTTAAACCCGAATGGGTCATAGATGAGAAATTGTTTGAAAAGCATGAGGAGAGGCATTGGGCATTTAGGTATATCTCTAGGGCTAACTTGGACGGTATACTCAAACCTTGTAATGAGTATTACTACCCCCATCTTGTAAGGTTGTTTTATCAAAACATGAGTGAGAATCAAAAGCAGAACACTCTTCACACCAAAATCGATAACCGAGCATATGAGTTCTCCTATGATGACATGTCCAACACATTGGAGTGTTATCACACACTAGTGAAATTGAGTTGACGGAGCCTTTTCTAGCGCCCGTGGACTACAAAGTTGTTTCAAACCAGATGACCCAGGGCAGGCTCGGGTCTGGTATAGTAGTAAGGCGAGTAGATTTATCGAGCGAGCTATAGATGGTCAATACTATCTTATAATGAAATTTGTTCATGTTGCGACATAAGACAGAGAGAGTGGGAGAGATTCAAATGGCTTTGTTTTCCACCTTCAATGGACTATGGTTTAATGCACCGCAAGTAGTTCTTGAAGGGATGAAATATGCGAGGAAGAAAATGTTAGAGGGGGCAGAAAAACCCATTGATGACATACCCTATGCCCGCCTCATTTCTCTCATGATTGAGGACTATGCCAGTGATGAGACTTATACCCTCTCGAAAAGTGAACCGAACTGACTAGCAATGTGACGCCCTATACCATCAAGGAATGGAACAAAACCTACAATCGATTGATAAAGAGGTTGCGCAATGAAGTACAACTCCACTTGACCCACAAGACCAAGAACAACCTGACCGTGAGGCACCAGTTTAAGACGCGTTGGCTGCTACGGTACCACATTTGTAGCATACTTAGGCCCATGCACCACCAGCACACCCGAGTGCTCCTACGCCTTCCATTGCCGATATTTACGCATTGTTGATCGAGAACACTTGTCAAATGGCTGAGAACAATCATAGGATGAATCGCCGGCTAGACTACTATGACGCCCTACATGCCGAGACGATGCGCTTCATCTACCCGACAGATGACTTACAGCGCATGGCGGCGGCACAGGCGTGGATTCTGGAGGCGTCAAGTTCTGGTACGGGTGGAGGCGATGCGGATCAGCCTAGTGATGCTACAGATTGAGTGGTAATTGATGAGTTTATTGGGTTTATGGTATCTCTTTTTGAGTGCCCAAAGTTCTTTTTGGGGAAGCTTTGTAATTAATACAGGTGAAATTGAACATAGGTCTTTTAAACTATTGTGGCATGGTTGCCACTCCTAGAAATTTTAAAACTATTGTGGCTTGGCTGCCACCTAATGATATGTATGACTTTTTGGATGTGATTAAATACTGTAGTTTCTTTTCACACAATCTTTGAATATGTATTTGTTTTTTTTTCTATACATCTTGTGCTCGTTATGACTACATTGTCGTGTAGGTACGATGGGGGAGAGGTTAAACTAACTCATGATTTGACGAGTCTTGTGTGATGTGTTTGTTGTGAAATTGGTGTGAGGCTAGTATTGGCTAACATGTTATGAATGTATGACTTGGTGAATCCTCGTTAAAAGATTTGATTCTCTAACGGGGGCAACCATTTGATTTTTACATGTCTTGTGTGATAACTTCTTGACTCCATTGGGAGTGATAAGACCCTACAAAACAGGGGTGCCTTAGTCAATTTTCGAGGATAAAAATTCCTAAGGTGGGGAGAATGTAAAGACCCAAAATTTTTTTACCTTTGAGCAGTACGCCTCGATGTGCATGCCAATTGGTCACACATCGAGTAAGTTAAAATATTACATTATTTATGTGAGTGAGTTAACCTAGTCTGTGGATGAGAAGAAAAGAATTGTATGTGTATAGACCATTGAGAAGTGGCATACACAGAGGTGACGTGTACGTGCTCAACACTTGAGTAAGATATAACAGACCTTAGGTATAAAAGTTAAAAGCCAAGAGAATTTAATCCTCTTGCCCTTGGTTGTTGAGGAGTAAATGAGAAGAGAGAGAAGGAAATGTGCTTTGAATGCGTGTGATCATGAATGCAAGGAGTTAAGACTCTATGTGAGATTTCAGAATTTGATCGTGAAAATCTAAGGCTTCAATCTTGGAACCTAGCTTGAGCTGCGCACATGGAGCTAAGAATCTGACTATCTAAGAGGTAAGAATTTGCTCTAATTGTGTTTTACGTTTGTGTTAAGTAGTTGGATAGTATGTGTGGAAATTAGAAGAGAAGGGAGTTAAATTTTAAGAAAAGGATGAGACTTGAAAGTTAGAACCCGCGAATGTGCTGAATTTGGCAAAATCGTTCGATCGAAATAAGTGAACGTTCGATCGATTTTGTCAAAGGAGCAAGTATATGGACTTCTGAGGAAAACTGTTTGATTGAAAATAATTTCGATCGAACATTCTAGTGAATCCGTTCGATCAGTTTGGAACTGTTCGATCGGATTGGGACACCTGGAAAAAGCGCTTGGTTTCTTAGTCAGGAAACCGTTCGATCGGATTGGGACACCTAGAAAAAGGGCTTGGAACCGATCAAACGATTTGGGGAAACCGTTCGATCGGTTTAGCCAGATTCAGAGTTTTGCTTTGATTTGTTTCGAGTAAGTTGGAGAGGCTCTATGTCTTCATGTCTTACGTCACTTCTAACACATGGGATATAAATTGGATGTGTTTAGGTGTGAGCGTAGCCTTGTTCATATGAGTGGCTAAATCGGATTGAGGAACTTCCATTTGACTTCGTCAAAGGTAGGGAAAACTCTATATACCATGTGCATTTTTATACGATTAGCATGTGAATTATGATATGATGCAATGTTTGAGAATACGCATAAGCTTTGTGAATGTGTAAGCGTGCGTGTGTGTTTAGATAAATTTGTTTGCAATAAATGTATTGTGTGTGTGGGAATCTCTCAGGATTCCTTCCAATAATGTATTAAACTTGTGAAACCTTTCAAGATTCGTTAAGATGTGATATAAGCGTGTGAATCTATGTGTTTTAAGCCTTTGAGATTTAATTATAATTACCATATCACACGGTGATAAACTATGAGTTAAGCACGATGATTTGAGGTTTATGTGTGAATACCCGGCCAACGCGGCGGTATATCCGGGACTGATACGGCGAGATATCCGTGACCGATACGGAGGGATACCCGTACAAACCTTTGTAATCTTGTGAATTCTACCGGCCAACGGTATTTGTATTTGGCACAAGTGTCCATCATTTTTGGGACCTTGGGCACCATATGTGAATGGTTCATGTAAACAACGAAGGTGGATATTCCATCAGGGGCTCGATGCTATATACGCTCGAGAGATTATTTAAATAAAGCACTTTAAGTTTCCTTTCTTGTTATTTGAAGTAGTGGAAGAACATGTGTTAAGCTTTCCAAATTCAGAAAATGCTTTGTTTATTCTATCATCTTTGAAATTCTGTATCATTGTGAGAAAATCCATGTTTCGTTCATGTCTTAAGATATATGTGTGATGTTAAAAATATGCATGCTATTTGTGTTTCCCTACTGAGCTTAGATGAAGCTCATCCCTTGACTATACGTCACAAGTACAGGTGAGGATCTTGGCACGGAGGACAAGGATAAGGGGGAATCCGAGTACGTGCCTTTAGAGGAAGACTCAGAGCCTCATTCGGAGATTTGTTTCATTTGTGCAAAGCACGGGTAGCTTCGGCTTTGGATTGACGGGTTATAGTATGGTTTTTGTGATGTAAGGAAGATAGACTTTTGGATTATATGTTGTAATATTCTTTTTGTGAACCATATTTCGGTGATGGTCGGCCATCACCGGTTGTTCTTTTCGGTTCTTCTTCCCTTGGGTTTTGCATGGGATTAGAACCGTTATTTTGTCATTTTGAAGATATAGAAATGGAAAATTCTTTTGCTTATGACGACTCTATCTGATTAGCTATGGTTTCCACTTTATTTCCACTTTGTGTGTGGATGTGCCAAGTGTTCCGTTCGGGGATAGGCCTTAGTGTTGATCAGACGGTCCGGGTTTCGCGGTTAGGAAATTCGGGCTGTCACAGCACCACACCGTAAAATTGGGCTATCCTGGCCGCATCAGTGTTCATCAAATCATTACGGTCAGTCTCTATTTATAACTGGGCTTAACTTTGTTGTGATCAATCTTTTTGTTGTTGTTTATTATTTTTGGACAGGAAATTGAGACCATGGTCTTGGAAATTTGAGAAGTGGGCTATTAAAGATAGAAATATTGTAGTGGAGAAGATAAAAGGTGATTTGTGCGAAATAGACTTGGTGATTAATGAAACAAAAGCTAATTATTCCACATGTTGTGACCTAGATACTTGGAACTGCAAACATTTATGAATGCGTTTGTATTTTATTCATATATATCTATTATTTTGTAACTGGTGTGAATAAAAATATATTTTTGTGGGCTTTTCAGGTTAGAGGAGAAAGGAAGTGCATATTTTCCAAAGAGCAAGGTGGGGAATTGCATAGGCCCATATTTTTTACAAAATTGGTTTTATAGTACAGGTTTTGCGGAGCACAAAAGATTTGTGTATGCATATTTGAGTTTGTCAGGTAAATCACTTTGTTGAAATTACTTTACATGACATGGTGCTGGAAATTGGAAGCATTGATATTTAGATGTCGTCTTACTTTATATTCTGGTTTTTAACTGTCATATAGGACATTATATTTGAAAGATATATGGTTTTTTAATTCTTGCCAACATAAGGGAGGGAAAATGTATATTAGGAATTCTTGTCTTTTGGTTTCATTCTATACATCTGTGTGTTCTGTACCTACTCACAATAAGCTATAACAAATAGATTCAAATGTATCTTATTTTGAGCTTTATTATTCAATTGGTTTGGCTTTACCCTGGCCTGTCCCATTAACACCCCTACAAAATTATGGGCCTGAGGTCATGAACCACCTCAGGCCAAACAAGATCAATTTACCATGCTCTGAAAACTTGCATAACCATCCCAGAACAAGCCCAACGCAGACCAAAATATGGGTGCGATCTATAGGAACCAAATACACAAACAACAACCTAATTAAATCACATGGAGCTGCACAGTAAAACAAGGAAACCAAGAATAGAGCAAATAGCCTAATAAAATTTTTTCGAGTAGCAATGAAATCTGAATCAAAACATAATATGGGACCAGAATAAACTAAGAAGTCAATGAGATATTTTAACAAACAAGTGATGAATGAATAGGGATCCTAGCATTATTGAGAGTGGAATAAAATGTGACGTCAATGAGGCATTTCAACAAACAAGTATTGAATAGTTGATCATTCACTAAACTGAATTTCTTAACTTCAAAGGGGATTAGACGAATGCCTGCGTGCACATGAAAAAAATGGTGATTCCACATGGCGCGCACACACACACGCACACACACACACACACACAACTATTGATTTACCACTAGCACTATCTCTAGCTGTTGATTTATCCCATGATGAACTATTTTCAGCTATTGATTTACCCCATGATGAATTCTAATTCATACTTGCATTTTTATCCCAAGCTCCAGTTTGGTCTTTCACAGCACCACTAGCACCTTCTCCAATTGTTGATTTGCCCCATCTTGATCTTTCAAAGCACCACTAGCACTATCTTGATCTTTCACAACACCACTAGCACTGTCTTGACCTTTCACAACACCACTAGCACTATCTCCAGTTGTTGCTTTATCCGAACAACCCAGGTGGTGTATATAAGCAGCAACAATTAGCTCATTTTTTGTGCTCACTATCATATAAAAAAAAGTATATAGTACGTGCACGAGATTATAGAATACAACAACGAATTGTATACTTCATCAATCAAAGTGAGATATCAAAATAAATAGTGAATGAGACTCCCCAAGAGAAATAGAACAAATGCAGTTGATATCCACAACAGACCTAATAAACAATTAATTGGCACTATCCTTAGCTCATAAATTTGGAACCTCATTCACCTTCCAATGAACTAGGTCATAAAAGAAACCACAATAGTGGGGCATCAATGATCGTTGACTTTATAATTAAAAGTGAATTGATAAACTTGCTGACAGTTTGGTTAATAGATGCATTATAACCTGAAAGAACCATCTATGGATAAAAGCTACAACTTACCATCTCATAGAGGCTAAAAACTAATGAAATACAAATGTATTACAAACAACCAGAGTTACATTTAATGTGGGCCTAGTTAGGTTTTGATTCACAGGTGGCTGACGAGTGCTGCCCATGTTGGGTGTTTGTGGTGTTAGAAACCATAAATGAACTCTAGTTGTTTGTAATACAATTTTTTTTTAAAGATTGCTTTTTATATTTATTTTTTTATTTTTTATTTTTTATTTTTTAAACAAGCATTATCTGGACCTCGAACCTCGGGAGGCGTACGCCCAGACAATGCATACCAAGAGCCCGTGCCTCCACAATAGTTTGCGACAAAACTGAAGCCAACGTACTCAAGTTCATGTGATATTGAAAAGACCGGGTCAGAATTGGGTGTTCACCGAAGGATACTCAATCTTGGCCTCCGTCATCAATGAAGTTATAAATGAACAAGTATGCATAAACATGCACCCATTAGGGGCGATAAGCAGTAAAGGCAATCGAATCCCTGACCCGAACTTGTCCAGGTATAATTTACGGGAACAAACGACCAACATAAGGATACCCAGATGCATGGCATACACTTTACAGGGATACCACTGCTAATACAGGTTTTAAGCCTACAGAAAAATAAAGGGAATGAGCCCTTTTGCATGCATGTTTGCACATACTTGTCTGACGTAGTTTCGTATCTGACTGGTTGGAATTAATCCAACAATGGATCTTTTAGAGGACGGAGTTATCCGAACCTCAAAGCCTGTAGGGCACTTGCCCGAATAGTGCAAGCCAAGAGTCTACACCTCCGAAAATATCACGTGACAAACTTGAAGTACAAGGCACTCAAGTTCACCTGAAACCAAAATATGGAGCGATCAGGGTGAATGTAGACACCCAAATTTGGCCCAAGGCTCGATCGAAACACCTTTTGAGAGAGGTGCAATTCTTGGCTTTTGATAACGTGTATGGAACCTTTAGGAACCCCCTAGAACCCTTAGGAACCTTTCCAAACCCTTAGGAATCACCCTAGATCCCTTAGGAACCTGGCCCGAACCATTAGAAATCAATCCCGACCCTTAAAACCCATTCTGAATATAAACCTAACCTTATCAAGCAAATGGTTGAGGAGGGGTGCACCAAAACTAGCGACAGCTATCTACTATGATCAAATCTCATACCATTGAAAAGTAGAGGTCGTCAGCTTTCCAACGGTCCAAAAATCACCCCAATCGGAGGTATACATCAAAAGATACGGCAAACCGAGTCCGGAGGGCATAAGTGTTAATTCATGTGGGCCCCCTAGGGGTTTGGCGCAACTAATAGTTGCGCCAGTTATACTTTTGCCTGGTGCAACTATTAGTTATGTCAGGCCAATTCTCTCTGATTTTAAGCTTGACACAATTATTAGTTGCGCCAAGGTTAAAGGTGGGGCCCAACCTCGCGAACAAACTTCCAGGCACTGCTTAAAACTGTTTTATTGTATATTTGCTTGGCGCAACTATTAGTTGCGTCAAGCATATGAACAGTAACCTCTAAATTTTATCCTAAAAATTATGATTGGGGTTTGACTTGTTGACCACCTTGACCTGTGGGGTGTGTTTTGCTAGTTTTGTTGCACTCATTCCCTACCTATTTGCAACCCTTCAAGTGGCTTAAGGCCTTTCCCCATCATCCACCATTGGAGGACCTTCTCACACATCTCAAGGCTCCAAAAACCCTAGGAATCCTTAAATGTGAAATTACCTAATTGCTAAACCCATTTAGCTCTTAGGTGGTCTCCTAATCCACCCATTTCCTATAAATAGAGCCCCCACCCCTTGGTTTAAGGGTTGAGAAATTTGCTTAAGAGAGAAAGAGATCAAAGTGAGAAGTTCTTCCTCCCTTTTGTGCACTATTTTCATCCAAATTCCAGAATCTCCCAACTTCATTTTCAAGCTTGTTCTTGCATCCAAAACCCTTAGCCTAGGTGTGTGTGATCCCCTAGCCTCCCTTCCCTACCTCTTAGCTCTAGCCTTACGAGTTAGAACCCTATTTTCTACCATACAAGGCCTTCAAAAGCTCATCAAAGCAAGCCATGCAAGGCTCTCCTACAGTGCTACAAGGGCCAGAGGGCTCCGGCTCTCCCCTTTCTTCTCCTATCTCTTTCTAGCTCCCTCCATCCACCCATTTGTGTCGTTATGCCGCCAACTTTTCGGTAGGGACGGAGGGGCACAAATAGGATTCTAAGCCCTTTTGGACAAGAGAAAGCTATTTTCTTTTCTTTTACTTTATTTTATTTTTTGCCATTAGTAGAGACCGCTTTAAGCGGGTTGATCGGGTGCCTAACACCATCCCAATTGATAACCGAAGCCCCTACCCAAGAGCCTTTGGTGTGGATCGGAATCAGAGTCATATTGTTAGCACTTCGGTGCTCATAAAAATGATATAGGTATCCTAGGACACCAAAAGCTCCGGGTGGCGACTCTATATTTTTTAGAGCGAAGCATCGCCATGTGGGATAAATCACAATCCCACTTGAAATTTGGCCCTTTATTTTTATTTTTACTAACCAATTTTACTGTTTTTTTATTTTTCTCCCCGTACTTTTTTGACATTTACGAGCCTTAGCCGATTGGCGGGCCTACTTACGCTTTGTCTTTTAATTACATTTAAATTTCTGTCATTTAAAGTGCCTTAGCCGATTGGCAGGCCTACGTGCGCACTCATATTCCAACAGTGGACACCGGCCTGTAGTGGCGGCACGGGATCATCACCCCGGGTCTTTGAACTAAAGAAAACTTCCAAAAAAAAAAGAGAAGCTTTGAAAAAAAAATAGTTAAAATTGAATCAAGAATAGGGAGCTTAATTAACATATTTTTACGGGGTAGATTTTCAAAGGGTTGGGTTTAGGCACACATACAACCACCCGGGTCTTTCTATGGCGGCAACCCTTGGTGGTGATGATCCAGAAAAGTCTCAGCCCACCAAGTATCTGAGAAGGCGTTTGCGCCGGAGGTATATCGGGTGTTTTGAAGCTTAAAACTCTTGGGGAGCACGCTAGCGAGTTATACCGGACTCAAACCCTTTAGGTGCAGTGAGGAGAGAATCGATCACCAAAAAATAGCTCAGTTCCCGAAAGCCTAGCTTCCACAAAAACGAAAAAAAGAGACTCATTTCGGATGTTGGTGCCTGCTGTCCTCAATTCTGGAGCATCAGTTTTTGCCTAGCGCAAGTACTAGTTGCGCCAGTGCAAAAAATTGGAATTTATAACAGGCGCAACTATTACCTTGGCGGAAGTTATTTTGCACCAGCTTTAAAATCCCACTTTTTACCTTGGCGCAACTAATAGTTGTGCCAGTGTTAAAAAGTGCCCCTGCAACCTGGGCGCATGTATTAGTTATGCTGTGGTCATTTAACACACCGAATCCGTGGCCTTATTCACCTCCCGAGTCTCCCGATCAGTGTGCTTAGTGCCTTGTTTGGGCCCACCATCTCACGACACCGCCCCGTCAAAGAGGGCAACTTCTTTTTTGTCCATTCCGAGGGATCAGGTTGTTTGCCTCGACTTTCGTGCCTTCAATAGATTGAAGGTTCTCCTTTGATTCTTTCGAACCGCATCGGAATCGTAGTCGCGGGACTTGAATTAGGGTACGAGTGCCACCCGAGAAGGGAATTTCAAGGCCTCAGAACCTTTTTTTTTCAAAAAAATCAAAAAATAATAAAAAGCAAATCAAAAATTAAAAAAAATATATAGTTTGTGGTGCCGGCAAAACGACATCATCTTGCCCTCCGTCGTCCCGTAGGGGAAGGAGGAGGATTTTTAGGCCTTATCCAAGGCACCCTTACCCAACCCGTTCCCAAAGAATGTCGTGGTTAGTGGACCCGGCTTACGTCGATCCCGACACATCCCCACCACATTCTCCAACCCACTCCCATTCGGGAGAAGTTTTTTCCACCATCCCCCTCACCCAACCCCCCTTTTTCGTTACCGACCCATTTGGCATCCCCATTTTTCCAACCACTACCCCCCAAAATATCCAAAATCCGACCCCCCATTCCTCGTCTTTTGCCCAAACCATGCCCATACCAAATCCATCACATTTTCCACCCATGTCCATACAAAACCCAAACCCATTCTCCCAATCTACATCCATGCCCCATTTCCCATCTTCCCCCTATAGGCCCAATCCACCCACATTCACATACACCACTTCCGCCCTATCCAACCCCCCACAAATCCCCCCATCTACCCGGGTCATGCCATTTTTACCGGGGCAATGCTCGGTTTCTTCCAAACATCCACACCCACCAACCACCATCCCTTAACATCCCTAATCCCTCCCCATCCTTTACCCCACCTCAACTCTCCAATCCACCCCATATCCCACCTCTTACCATAGCCATGGCCGATCATACAGGGGCCATGCCCAATTTCCCCTCTCCACCACCCACATCCAATCCTCCTTCCATGACCATGATGGAGATGTTCCAAGCCTACTCCATGTGAAAGGCTTCTCAAAACACCCCCCCTCCTCCGCACCCCATGTCCCTAAACCCATCTCACACCCTAGCCAATCTCCATGCCTCCCTCTCCAATGACCCCCACCAACCCCCCATAATCCACACCATCCAAACCCCCATTACCCACATACCCCAAGGTCCCATGGCCCAACCTCCCACTACCCATACACCCCAAGGCCAAATGGCCCAATCTCCAACCTCCCACATACCCCAAGGCCCATTGGCCCAAACCCCCTTTTCTCACATATCCCAGGGCCCCATGGCTCATTACCCCACCACCCAAACCTACCCAGGGCCCATGGCCTAGACCCATCAAGGCCCATTGGGCCAAACCCATCAAGGGCCCATGGTTTAGACCCACCAAGGGCCCATGGCCCAAACCTACCCAGGGCCCATAGCTCAGACCTACCAAGGGCCCAGGGCCCATAGCCCAAACCCATCAAGGGCCCATGGCCCAAACCCATTAAGGGCCCATGGCCCAAACCCATCAATGGCCCATGGCCCAAAATAACCAAGGCTTCATGGCCCAAGCCCAAAGCCCACACTCATACCTTCCACAATACCCCCAACATTTCACCCAACTTTCACAGCTGGGTCAAACCCATGCCATACCCCAAACCCAATTTTCCCATGACCCCACATCCCAAGGCCATCTCCAAACCTTCTCCCATATCCAATGGCCCCATCAGGCCCCACCCCGAAACCAAACTTTCATTTATCCCATCACCCAATAAACCTTTCCTCACCCCCAATGGGCTCACCCAACCCCCACTCATGTCATTTTCGTCCAACCAATGCAACACCAACAAGAGAATCCCGCCCTCGTTGTACACTATGCCGACCAGTAGTATGAAGAGGACGAGATTAAGAATAGTGGAGCCTATGTTGGGCTATTGACCAGCCTTAACCCTCCTCCCATAATTTCCCACCCCTTGGTGGCCCAGAATAAAGTCCAGCCAACGGCTGGGAAAGTAGCCCCTATATCGAAAGAGTAAGAGCAGCTGAAAGAACAGTTGGATAAAATTTAGAAGCAGTTAATGAAAATGGGTGGTGCTGAAATCCACACCACGGACTTCACAGATTTGTGTTTGTTCGCCGAGGTTCCCTTACCCCCCAAATTTAAAATGCCGGCCTTCGACAAATACAACGGCACTGGCAATTCAATAGCACACCTGAAGTCCTACTGTGGGGACATGTGCCAATATGGAGGGGATGAAAGACTACTAATAAAAGTCTTTCAAAAGAGTTTGATCGGTCCTGCTTTGAGATGGTTCACATCTTTGGAACCATCTATGATGAAGACATGGAAGGACTTAACGCACCTGTTCTAAAAATACTACAATATAGACATTGAACCGCATAAGTCAGACTTTGCTCACTTAAGGCAGAACCCGAATGAGACCTTCAGCGACTATTTGGGACGCTAGAGAGCATTGGCAGCTCAAGTCAGAAACAGGATACCTGACGATGAGCAGATTGAAATGATTTAAAAAAATACTCTGCCAGTGATCTCAAACTTCTTGGTGTACCAGTAGCAGTTCAACTTTGTTGATCTAGTAAGAAATGCTAATAGATGAGAGGATGCGATCAGGGAAGGTCACTTGAATAAACTATCAAGCGTGGACTAGTGGGGTTAGAAGGATTTTGAGCAAAGAGGAACAAGAGAGAGCGAGGCGATGTCGAACATAGTCAATACCAGCCCAATAACAATACAACCTTTCAATTTTAGTACCCACTCTAGGCCAGGCGATACAAGAATAGGGAATGGGCAGGGAATGCAAATGACCTCGGAAAGGAGAGCCTATTTTGATCGTATTTTTATGCCCTTGGGGCAATCTTTAAGTGTACTTTTACCTTTATTAATTAAAAAGGGATTAGTAACTATGCTCCAATCACGACCTCCTCCCAATCTGATTCCATATAACTTTAACCTGAATACTCATTGTAATTTCCACCAGGGCCCGGGTCACCTGACTGATCGCCGCTTTCCATTGAAGCACGTGATCCAAGATTTAATCGATGCTGGGAAGATCAGTCCCCCTGCACTTACCTAAGCAAACCAGCATGCAAATATTCACCAGGTGCCTTTGCCACCACACCCTATCAGAATAGAAGGTCCCAGACCCACCATAGGGATGGTAGAGGAAATTGAGGAAGAGTATGAATTTGACCCCTCTGATTATATCAGTAACAGAGAAAATTTGGTGGTCCCCTGGCAGCGAGACTAAGAAGAGAGAATCATTGGGGTGATTGAGCCCCTGAATCTGGCAGATTATTTTCCTACCCCTACACCAGCAGTTGAACCCCTAGATCTTAGGGCCTATTTCCCATCACCCACCCCTATCAACTACGTATAAATAAATGCATCTTCCACCAC
The DNA here is from genome assembly GCA_021018995.1 of Chloranthus sessilifolius. NCBI lineage: Eukaryota > Viridiplantae > Streptophyta > Magnoliopsida > Chloranthales > Chloranthaceae > Chloranthus > Chloranthus sessilifolius. Next base: position 144,384,748 of record CM037584.1, on the reverse strand, counting down.
CCCCTTGAATTACCCCATAAGCCATTTGGCCCCCAACTCTCCACCCGCACCCATCAATTATCAATGGCCTACACCCACCCACCCCATTATCTCCAATTCACCCACCCACAAATTCTACCATCCCCGTCAATTCCCTAGTGGCCCATCAAACCCCCAATCCTCCGCCCGCACCCATCAACTACCAATGGCCTACGCCCACCCCACTACCCCCGGTACAACCATCGTTAAGCTTCACCACCCCTACCTGGCCCAATTTTTCCACCCACCCATCCATCACCGAGGTAAGCCAGGTCTTACTTATCATCTCAGAGCCATCGGTACATGCACTTCAGATATCGGTAGCCATACCTTTCCAGCTCTCGGGACCAACCTATGATCCACATCAGGTCTCGCTGAGGTATGAGCAAACCAATGCTAATATCGGCAGCAGCAACAGGGAGGGGGTAGTGGACTTCGTTACTAGATTGGAAAGAATTTCAAAACAGCCTAAGGCAATAACAGCAATAGCACAAACCCAACCTAAAGGAAAGAATGACAACGCAGTGAACCCCTTCGAGAAGATGAGTCAATAACATATACTGGAGACCCAGCTGAGAAGAATGTCTGCCCATATAACTGTATGAGATTTGTTGATGACATCCCCACTCCATTTCCAAGAATTAATGGGGGTGTTAAAGAATGCGCATGTGTCCCAACAGGTGAGCCCAGACGAGGTCGGGCAAATAATCGGACAGGTAATGGCACTCAATGCCATTTCATTTTCAGATGCGAACCTATCGAAGGAGGGAAACAGTCATGCTAAATCCCTCAACATTACTGTCGAATCCTGAAATATGATAATTCCCTTGGTTCTAATTGATAATGGGTTGGCTCTGAATGTGTGGCTGTTGAGGACTGCCACCAAGATCAGCGTGGACCCATGTATGCTAAGGCCGACAAGGACTAGCGCTCGGGGATTTGATAATACAAAAATAGAAATAATGGGAGAGGCCAATCTGGAATTAGTAATTGGGCCCATGACCTTCTCTTACCTTTTCAAGTGATGGATATCAAATCTTCTTTTAATTTATTGATAGGACGCCCATGGTTACATGAGGTCGGGGCGACACCTTCTACCCTCCATCAAAAGCTAAAATTCATATCCGAGCAGAAGGTGATCACCATCATTGGTGAAGGGCACGATGAGAAAGACAAAGCCACTCACAATATTGAAAATCCTAAACTAATGAATGTGCCACATTCTGAGAAAGACACCGACCTCCACAGTTTTGAGTATGAGGTATCGGCAGTAGGCCCAGAACCCCCGAGAAACATCACTTCTACAACCGATGACAGAATGGAAGTAGTGGTGGCCATGCTCCATAATTGGGGCTATCATAAAGGTAGAGGGCTTAGACCCAAATTACAAGGAAGGAAAGAGCCAGTTATCGCCAAGGGGCAGAAGGTCCGATTCGAGTTAGGTTACAAGCCCACGGAGGAAGAGGTCTAAGAGACCAAAGAGAAAGTCAGGGTCGCTATAGCTGTAAGAGCTCAAGTGATCAACATAGAAGAGAAACCTCGCCCTAGGCCGCACATCAGGGAATCTTTTGTTAGCGGTGGGGTCATACAAATCGATTGAAATGGGGTAACCCATTTGACCCCACACAAACCCATAGCCCCAGTCCATCCCACCAATCCCCACATCTCTCTTCCTAATCTTGAAATAGATCTGGCTGCCCTATCCCTATTTGAGGAGCAACATTCCATACCTGAACAAACTCCTCCTGTGGTAAACCACCACAGGACTTTGCTGACATTTGAGGATAAAATCTCAGATGAACCTATGGTCTATATGATGGAGGCCGGTTCAGAAGAGTCACATTCGCCAGCCTCCTACATCCAAAAAGGTAAAGGGGCAGCAAGTCATGTACACAATTGGGCATCTTTGCCCCAAACTCTGAAAGCGGGGAGTGGCCTAACATTTGGCACCCGTTTCTAAAAAAAAAACAACCTATAAAAAGTGAGATAAGCCCTTGGCAGGCAATACCTTGTATATATAGCAACCCACTTTGCGAAGGGATCGTCTCCGAAGAAAACAAAAATCTCAAAAACATTGAAAAAATACAAAATCCCAAAATAGTTGAAAAAATACAAAACTCAGAAATATTGTCTTTTAAAATTCTAGATAAAGTCCCACAAAAAGATGCCTTAGCAGAAATACCCGTCCCACGAAAAATCGACCCCTTTCCTGTAGAAATACAAGAAGAGGTAGGAGTTACGAGTCTGAACGTGGATATCCCCTTGGAGGAGCTCCCCAATGAGCTCCTTGACCGGTTTGCCGAATTTGTGCATGGCCCTACCCCCATTGTCAAGAAAATTGAGGATGTTAATATAGGGACTGAGGAGATTCCCCAAATTACCAAAATCGGAATGTCGCTATCTCCCAAAGAAAGAAAAAGTATGATCGAATCCCTTCAATCATACCAAGACATTTTTGCCTGGTCATACGAGGACATGCCTGGTCTGGGCACCGATTTGGTCGAGCATGAGTTGCCTCTCTACCCTGATATGAAGCTGGTTAAGCAGAAGCTGAGACGTCTCCGACCCGAGTGGATGTTGAAAGTCAAGGATGAAGTCATCAAGCAATATGATGTGGGGTTTCTCATGGTATCCAAGTACTCACAGTGGCTAGCCAATATCGTGCCTGTACCGAAGAAAGATGAAAAGGTCCGCATGTGCATCGATTTCTATAATTTGAACAGGGCAAGCTCGAAAGATGATTTCCCATTGCCACACACCGACATCTTGGTCGATAATACTGCTAAGCACGGGATGCTTTCCTTCATGGATGGATTTTCAAGATACAAACAGAAGAAGATGGCAGAGGTTGATCGCGAAAAGACAGTGTTCATTACCCCCTGGGGAACCTTTTCCTATCAAGTCATACCGTTTGACCTAAAGAATGTCGGTGCAACATACTAGAGAGCTATGACTTCACTATTTCATGACATGATGCACCGAGAAATTGAAGTGTATGTCGATGATATGATAGGCAAGTCACAGGAGTGAAGCAATCACTTGGTAAACCTTCAGAAACTATTTGAAAGGCTAAGAAAGTATAGGTTATGTCTAAATCCACAGAAGTGCGCATTTGGTGCTATGTCCGAAAAGTTGTTGGGGTTCATTATCAGCAGGAGAGGGATCGAGGTCGACCCAGTCAAAGTCAAAGCTATCACAGAAATGCCACCACCGTCTACTGAGAAAGAAGTTAGAGGGTTCTTGGGCAAAATACAGTATATCAGTCGGTTCATTATACAGCTAACACCTATCTGCACGCCGATCTTCAAGCTATTAAGGAAGAACTCGCCCGTTCAATGGAATAATGACTGTCAGGCAGTGTTCGATAAAATCAAAAGCTACCTCCTTAACCCACTTGTGTTGGTACCACTCGAGCCAGGGAGACCACTCTTGATTCATCTTTTCATGACAGAAGTGTCGATGGGATGTGTCTTAGGTCAACATGATGAGACAGGAAGAAGAGAGCGGGCCATCTACTATCTGAGCAAGAAATTTACTGATTATGAGACACGCTATTCTCATCTAGAGAAAGCATGCCTAGCTCTGGTATGGGCTACTCAGATGCTCCGCCATTACTTGTTATCCCAAGCCGTTCTACTCTTGGCTCGCATGGATTCGTTAAAATACCTGTTTGAGAAGCCCGCTCTCACTGGGCAGACTACACGCTGCCAGCTTTTATTATCTGAGTTCGACATCACGTACGTCACTCAAAAGTCAATCCAGGGCCAGGCACTTGCCGATCATCTTGCCGACAATCCTTTGCTAGATTATGAGCCTTTGAGAACTAAATTCCCTGATGAGGACATCCTTTTTATGACAGAAGACGATACAGAAGAAGCAGAAGATTCTTGGGTAATGCACTTTGACGGGGCAGCTAATGCAGAAAGTCAGGGAGTTGGCGCCATTCTGATTTTGCCAAAGGGATCCCACATACCCGTCTCTATCAAGCTCAACTTCCCTTGTACTAATAACATGGCTGAATATGAAGCTTGTGCCGTTGGCCTGCAGGCGGCTCTCGATCTAAATATAACTCACCTTCGAGTGTTTGGCGATTCGCAGTTAATCATATGCCAGATGAACGGTGACTGGAAGACGAAAGATGAGAAATTGATCCCTTATCATGAGCACCTCGAGGACCTGATAGCTTACTTCTAAGATGTGACATTCTCATATGTCCCCCGGATAAGGAATCGCTTTGCTGATGCACTAGCAACATTGGCGTCAATGATAGAAATCCCATACGGTGCTGAGATAAAGCCAATCATGATCGAGCAGAGGAATGAGCCGGCCTTCTGCCTCCAGATAGAGGAACCAATGAATCCTGATGATGAGCCACCTTGGTTCTCTGATATCAAGAATTTCCTTGAGACCCTCACTTTCCCTGAGGGAACATCCAAGATGGATCGACGAACCATAACATCTAGCGGCAGGCTACGTCATTTGTGGGGAATGCCTTTACAAGCGATCCTACAATAATGTTTTACTTAGGTGCCTTACTGGAAGTGAAGTGATCAATATCATGAAGGAGATCCATGAGGAGGTATGTGGAGCCCACGTCAGCAGTCACATGCTTGCTAAGAAAATTTTGAGGCAGGGGTACTTTTGGACCACTATGGAATCAGATTGCTGCAAACATGTTCAGAAATGCTACAATTGTCAAGAACACTCTAGTATGATACACGCTCGTATCATTGATCTACACTATATGTCCACTCCTTGGCCATTTGCTACCTGGGGCCTTGACGTTGTCGGAATGATTAATCTGAAAGCATCAAATGGGCATCGGTTCATCCTCGTCGCCATTGAATACTTTACCAAGTGGGTAGAAGCAGCGTCATACACCAATGCCACGGCCAGTCACATCGAGAAGTTTCTCAAGAATAATATTATGTGCCAATTTGGAGTACCCAAAGATATCATCATGGACAATGGCACCAATTTTGTGAATAAGCGCATCTGAGCCTTCTACGACCGATACAAAATCAAGCACCATCGCTCGTCACCTTATCGGCCTCAAACTAATGGAGCCGTGGAAGCTGCGAACAAGACGGTTATCTGCATCCTTGAGAAAATGGTCATCACCTACCAAGATTGGAGCGAAATGCTGCCATTTGCCTTATGGGCCTACAGAACGTCGATTTGTACCGCTACAGGGGCAACACCATTCTCCCTTGTGTATGGAACTGAGGCCGTCCTACCAATTGAGGTTGAAGTACCCTCACTCCGAATTCTCCTAGAATCAGGCTTACCCGAAGTAGAGAGAGAGAGAGATCACACTTTGATCAATTAAACTTATTGGACGAGAAGAGACTCCTAGCCTTGTGTCACACTCAAGTTTACCAGGGGCGAATCGAACGCGCTTATAATAAACGTGTCTGTGGTTGAGATCTAAAGGTAGGAGACACTGTACTGAAGAAGATCTTCCCATCCATCCATGCCGATCTGAGAGGAAAGTTCAAGCCAAACTGGGAAGGACCTTACGTCGTCCGAGAAGTGCTATCGGGATACGCCATCCGCCTCGCCACCATGGACAGAGATCATCTTCCTGAGCCCATCAATGCTGGATACGTCCGACGGTTCTACTCTTAGTCTATCATGACAAGGTGAGTATTGGAGAAACGGATGCGTGACTACTTAAGAACCACCCCAAAGAGGCCATCATTCTAAACACAGTAGCCAGAAAGCATCCCTAAAAATGATGATATCCTTTGCTACCCCATTTGAGCCTGGGCCTTTCTTTTAATAGCCCGCTTCCCCAAGGAAAAAAAATGTCTGTGTACATATACAAAAAAGAGGAAGTAAAGTTACCATCAAAATCTTAAAAAATCAAAAAAGAAAAACCTCAAAAAGAGATTGCCTGAAATGGAGCAAAAAGAAAAAAATATAGAAGAATCACGGGGCATGTATAGTAAAACCCCCAAGGAAGAAAGTATGTTGAGAAAACTGAGCCGTATCAAGGAAACCCTTTTAGCCTAGCATACCTTCAAATCCCAACCTAACCCATGGCCAAGCTACACCCTGAAGAAAGCCCTCTTTTAGGTTCACAAGTAGTCATAATATCTGTTAAGTTAACATAAGCCGAGTTGTGAGACTACACCAGAACCCCGTCCAGCCGGCTATGACGAAATCGACGTCTATGTCGTGGCTGTTGAAAAAATCATGATGAAAGAAATAAAAAGAATAAAATAAAAATACAAGCTCAAAGTAAGATGGACGTGATGAAAACTCGAAAGGGCATTACGGGCAAAAACAGCGAGCTTGTGCGGACCAGGTGAAAACCTGAAAGGGCGCTTGGGGTAAGAGAGCTAAACCCATGGACGTGGTGAAAACCCGAAAGGGTGCGACGGGTAAAAAAAGGAAATAAATAAATAAATAAATAGAGAGAAAAATATTGGAAAAGAAAGGTTTGCACTGATTGAGAGGATTGATGCTTGAGGAGCCCTCTTGGTTACTCTCTTTGATATCCTTTTTACAGCTAGGCCACTCATGCTAGTTCAAGATGGGTCCCGACCATAATTGTTTTCATGAAATTGCTTTGTCAAATGTATGACTCAAGGTAGGGAGAAAGGTTTGACTCGACCCAAGGGGATGGACGTTCCGGCCTTGGTAAGACTGTTGAAACTCTTTCAGAATCAACCAGTCAAAGAGGGGTTCGACCATGCTCAAAAGAGGACCCAAGGTTTCACAAGGTGACTAAGGCACCGCACAAAAAGTATATATATAATAAAATAAAAAGACCAAAAAGTCTATGTAGATGTATATAATAAACTATTTTTCATTTACAAAATGCACCACTTACACCATAGCCCAAGAAATAGCTGGTGTGATGACTAGCGTGCTTTCCCTTTTTACAAATAAAAACATAAAGAAAATATATATACCAAAAATGTGTATATCTGTAAAGGGGTTTTTATGCCCCTTTTATGTGTATCTAATCTGTGCAAAAAGTTATGTGTGCAAGAAGGAGTTAGCAGCCCAGCTTGCGCTTCAATGCGCTAATCTCAGAATTAAGGTCATCTTCTCGGATATTTCGCTTAGTCAGCCAGCGATCATGTAGGCTCTTATACCTCTTCCGAGAAGAGTCGGCGGCTCCAAAAGCAATGCTCAGTGATCCCTTCAAACGGAGGACCTCGCTCTCTGTTGTTTCTGCTCTAACCTTTTCATGTGCTAAAAGTTCTTGCAGGACCCTCTTCTCATCCACCAGTAGCTCGATGCGAGCCAGAGTGCCGTCTCCTTCTTTGGCCAGGGGCCTCTAGTTTCAATGATCTCTGATGAATCTGGACCATTAGTAGCAGGCCGCCCAGTCAATAGCCAGGCCTTGTACTCAGGAGAAGCCTGAATCGAATCTCCCTGCTCGATATCACACATCAGCATCGACTGATGCATCTCCCAAAGAGCAGCAATCCGATCTATGTCTCCAGAGGACCCCCTAGAAAAGATCAAATCACATAAGAAAGGCGCCCGAACTAACGCAACACTCGGAATGGGAAGTAAAAGGTGCTGCCAGTTAATCTTAGAAGGGTGATGCCCTCATGGTCTCTAGAGCGAACTACTGGGAAGGTCCAGTCCAACCAAGGAAGCCTCCATGTTAGCTTGGCATCGGTCAACCAAAGTTTCAGAGCTGACACATCACCTAGTTGAAGTAAATGGCACCTACCCAGAAAGCACTGAGCTGCCTCACCTCGAGCAATATAAAAGCGGGGCACAGGCCCCAAGATAGTGAGGTGCTCACCCAACCAGACCTAAAGCAACAAGGGGCACCCCCGAAGGCCCTCCACCTTGCCTAAAGTAAATGAATCAAGACCTCGATATAGCTCGGCGAGCACCAAATGCATCATGGATCGGCCCGCCTCCAGCTCCGTCAAAACATCACAAATTACCAATGAGAAGCTCTCCCCCCAGTAAAGATGAGGATTTCAAAGATGAGATCGAGTGCTAGGGCTTTCACATTGAAAATATTCCTAACCGGCAATCTTCGGAGGCTTTCATCACCGAAAAGTTCTTTGAGGAATTTTAGCGAACACCTTGTGGGCCCCCAATGAGACTTTTCTCATACTCGAGTTTCTTCAAACCGAGAGTAAGGTGAACGGATTTGGAGTAGCTTGGCTGAGGCGTGACTGTTATAAGGCCCCTGTGAAGCTTCAGGCCAGACAGATTGGATAGCTCATCAAGGGTTGGGGTTAGCTCCCGCTTCCCAAAATGGAATACATGAGAATTCACATCCCAAAATGAAGCGACAGCGAAAAGGAGTTCCCTTTGTGGATGAACCTCTAGAAAGGAAGGAAGGCGAGATAGCCCAAGGCGCTCCAAGTCGGCGAGCTCACTCTCATTCAAACTCCCAAACTAGGTTGTTAGAAATTTAGGCCCCAAGCCCAAGGAAGGGGGTAAATTGGCTCCAGGCCCTCCACGTAAGGGAGGGTTAGAAAACGGGTCCATGAACGTACAAAGATCTTCTGAGAAGACAAAAATCGATGTATGGAGATGAACACGCCTTGGAAAAGCAAGAGCAAAAAGAACCAATCAAAAGGGCCAAGATAAACAAAAAAGAAGTGATTTTTGGACTAACTCAGGTATATAAGGGCCCACTGCTCCCCAGGTTAAACAGGGCACAACTATTAGTTGCGCCAGTGTTTTTCTCCCCCAGGTTGAGCCTGGCGCAACTATTAGTTCAGCCAGCACATTTTGGTCCCCATTTATGCCTGGCGCAACTAATAGTTGCACCAGTACATATTTTCTGGGATTTCAACCTGGCGCAACTAATAGTTGTGTCATACTACAATCCCCCCTATTCAACCATCTCGAGACCCAGTTGTGGGGACTTACACCCCTTTTGTTTTTTTTTCACACACCTCCTTTCACTAACAGCTTGGCAATTATTTTGTTTATTCATATGCAAGACTGAACCTACATCAAAGCATACGCCCAAGGAGTCACTTTTTGAGAACATTTTGGGCAAACACATCCTGCAGAGAAACAGGTCTGACGCAAAGAGATCATGCCATAAAATCAAAGCAGAAATTCTAAAAATATTTTCCAAAAATAATGATCCAAAGTATCACACCAACCATCCCCAAAATGATTAAACAAATCCAAATCGAATTCCAAAGAGTATTGAGCTTTCAAAACAAAAACTAAAAGCCTATTCCTTGCTCACGCGCCTTTGATTTCTTACATGAGAGAGAGCTCGAAGGTCCGAATGTCCCCACCACCGACCACGCGCAAGATCCCAATGAGCAAGGAAGGCGATTCTTAGCGAGCACGCTGCAAGGCACAGTCAAAGTCAAGAGTCAGGATCAGTTAAGGGACAAATGATAATGAAATGAATGAGAGGAGTAGGGCAGCAACGTACTCACCGTCTCCACCTCCCTAAGCTCTGCAAGATGACGATGGTACTCCGCATATTCCATGGCCAAGTTGAAATCCTACGTTCAGAATGAATAACATCAATTACCAGGGCAATCTTAAAGCATGTACAATAGGAGACTGAAACAAAAAGAGATTGGGCCGTCAGCAGACTTACCCCTAGAACCACCTCAGGAGGAGGAACACGGGCCACCTCAGCAGAAAGCCACGCTTGTCGATCCACGTTGGCGCAAAGGCCCGAAAGGAAGCTGTCATCCAGGTGCTAGAAGGTCCCATAGACCATGGGTGGATCGCCATAAGGGATACCAGCATGAGAGGTACGTGATGGACCAGCACTCGAGGAGCCCTCTCCTGAGGGACCCACACCAGAAGGGCCAGCACCGGAGGGATCTTCCCCTGACATATCAGCTGCACTCGTCCCGCCTTCACCATCTGAATCATCCCCTGGAGGAAACTGTGAACAAAATAAAGATTATCTTAGAAGGAATGAAGGACCAAACTAAAGCATAAAGGGAACTAATCCAAGCTAAGAAGAATTACTTGGCCGAGAGGGTCGTCGAACGCAAGAAAATTGGCGCTAGGTACAAAGCGCGACAAGATAAACTGGTACGGCAGGCACTCATACCAAAGATGATAGTCCCCGAGCACCTAGAGAGCATGGATGGGAAGCCCATTGTTGAAGAAGGCTGCGGTAAGCTCCTCGATACTACCAACGGGATACCAAACATCCGTTGGAGGGTCCACAGGTATGGCATAATAACCCTAGAATTGGTGCACGACTCGCTCCCCCAGATAATAGAATTTGGCCCATGCTCCATAGAAGAAAACAATGCGGTGATTGTTAAATAGGCAGGAAGCGCCTACAGCTGCTCGGTCCTAGAAGGGGGATGCAAGGTACGAGTCAGGGAGGATCTACCTAAGTAAAAAGAAAAAAGAGAGAATCCAAGCAATTAGCACATCAGTAAAGGGAGATTCCCGAGCTAAAAACAAACAAAGTTGAAAGATAGTTTTACCCACTCAGGAACCATCAAGTCGAGTTGGGACCTCAGACCCGCCTCCAAGCGCTTTAAACCTACATCGTGGCATCGGGCCTGATTCCAGTTGCTGAGGAGGGGATAGGTGAGCACCTCCGAGAAAAGAAGCGGGTGCCCAGGGTGAAAGTGATGGTATCCCCATACCTGAAAAGGGGGGCATTGCACAAGAGCGGGTCAGTAGCGTATATGAATCATTAAAAAAATGGCAAAGGCAAAGGAATGAGGAATTACCTCCAGGGTGACCAAAAATCCAACAGCAGACTTCGAATCCCCAGTTGTGACCCGAGATAAATTGTACATCAGCCATGCGTACCCTGCCTCTCCCCAGTCATACCTGTGGATGTCACCCCAGTTGTCCATCACACTCAGCAAGGCTAGGCTGACTCAGCCACCGCTCACATTGGTGAAAAGGGTCTTACCAAGCAGGACCAAGAGAGTAATGCGGGCTAGGACGATTGCCCGCTCGGGCGTGATGTAGAGCACCCTATCTGGCTGACCTAGATTCACTAACTCATCAGGTGTATAAAGTAAGGTCAGCCAAGACATCTTGACCTCGGTGCCATGTGTCTGCCCGCGAGGAGGATAGGCCCTAATCAATCGAATGATGCCCTCTTGACTCGACACCGTGAGATTGGATATCGGTATCCCCCCTATCCTGATGCCGATAATCATGGGCCAGTCGATGGGTGTCAAAGTCATCTCTGCATACGGCATGTGAAAGGTCATCGTCTCGGGGCAAAACCATTCAATTAGGGCTTTCAGATAGGCAGCGTCGGCCCTCATGGCGGGGCAAGATAGAAATTCTCCGAAGCCCACCTGTGCCAAAAGGACCTTTACCACGGGAGGGACGTAGAGGTAGAACTTGTGAAAGTCGAGCCACCCCCCGCGGAACACAATGTTGGGTAGGTCCTGTACCCAAGAAAACGCACATCAAACCATATAGGCAAAGCAAAAACTGTATAATGGAAATAAATTGAACCTCTCTTTTACCTTGCCCTCCCGCTATCCTGAAATTTGAAATGTGGGTATGCTGTTGGTGAAGGAGGCCGACCCGTACGGCCTCGCCCTACATCTCGAGCCATGGGCCCGCTCTCCGATCTACCTAGATGAACTGCTCCCCCGCGGATCGTACACTATCTCAGGCCCCTCCTCGTGGCCCTCCTCAGGAATATGCTCACCCTCACCTGACATGCTGAGGCAACAAAAGACAACCACATTAGAATAAATCAGTGGTAAAGGACAGTTTTTGTGCTACATACCAAGGGAATGTAAGTATGCGCACCCTCTCGCTGTTCATGGTCAAGAAGTAAAGATGCACACATACATAGGCAAAAAAAAAGCACAGAAAAAACAACAAAATCCCTTTTAGGTTGAAAATGCAAAAAAAAATCCCCTCCTTTCTATCTTAGAATGTAAAGTAAAAAAAAATAACAATAATAAAAATAATAATAAAATAAACCCCCCTTTCTTTTATGTTTAAAAATAAAAGCCATTTAAAAAAAAAAAAATCGTCATCAAAACCAAAGGGTCCTTCCTTTATGCCAAAAAAGGGGGTTTTAGAAAAAATAAACAAAAAAAATCCTTTTCTTCATGGTTCATAAAATCAAAAACAAAAAAAGCAAACAAAAAAAAAAAACTCCTTCAAAAAAAAATTCCTTACCTTATGTCCATAAAATCGAAAAAAAAATCCTCTTTTACAAAAAAAAACTAAAACCAGAAAATATATATAAATCAATGCCTTAGTTTTCAAACAATAAATTTTTTAGAGGCAAAATCCTTTTCCTTAATTAAGTATAAGAAAGAAAATCGAAAAAAAATTCCCCTTGATTAGTTTTCAATATATATAGGAACCAAAAATCATTTTTTTATTAACCTTTCAAAAAGAAACAAAGAAAAAACAACAACAAAAAACAAACAAAAATTTTCCCTTTTCCTAAATAGTATCCTTGTTTGGTATTCAAGATAAAAACAAAGAAAAATAATAAATAAAACCCCTCTTCTAAGCACCAACAAAAACATAAACAAAAATTATTATTGTTTACAAATATTAATAAAACCCATAAAACCACAAAAAAAAGGCATTATTCAGGAAAAACCTTTCACACATCATCAATCAACATGCTTACAATGGAAATAAACTATTTTTCATCTTGGAATGCAAGATCATGATCATATTTACAAGAAAAAGCAAGAAAAATCAAAGAAAATAGGTGCTAAATGGTTACGTCTTAGAAGAAAAAAGGGTTTTTGATCTAGCATGAACCGACGATCGAGCCACACAAGCAAAGCAACGGCAATGGGGCACGTGTAGAGGCAATGTAAAGGAACCCTAGGAGGGGGGTGGTTTTCGGTTTCAAAGAAGGAGGGGGAGAAAAATTCGAAATAAAGCCCCTCTTTGAATTATTTTAAATTCACCAAGCCTAGAACTAATAGTTGCGCCAGCAAAATATTTCCACCTTTTGCTTGGCTAATAGTTCTAATTCTTAATTTTGAGGCCCCTAGTGGCTTGGCGCACCTAATAGTTATGCCAGGCACTTAGGCCGGGTCTTGGGCCTGGTACGGGCCAGAGGGGAAGACCGGTCCCCCCACTCTTTTTTTTGTTCTGTCGCTCCCGGTAGATGCACGTGCTCCCATGGAGGCATTTCGATCATCCTTCGACTTGCCAAGAGAGCCGTGCTAAAATAAAAGCGGTTTAGATCAATGAGTACCCCGGTCCTACACAAGAAAATATAAAGAAAAATCCCCACAGAGAAGCCAAAAGTATTCACAAGAAAAATCCACATAAAATAATAGCTTCAAAAATTCCAAAAAAATCACATAAAATACAAGTTAAAAAATTCAATAAAAATCGCAAAAAATGATAGAAAAATAAAAAACAAGTTTGTATTCCCCATAGATATGCACAAGCATAAGGTGGTAAACTGTCAATATTTTATCAACAATGCAGCTGTGCTACATTAAAGTCTTGAGTCAGAGGTTCACCTCAGATCTTTGGATCCTACTCTAAGGTAGGAGCAACAGTGTCGGTCCCGGTCAAACATCTAAGGTTTCGATCGAGTCCACTCCCCTGCTAAATTTTTACGATGAACGCTCAACTTTGGATTCATATGAACTTAAGTGTCTTAAGCTTTATATTCTCCATTGGAAAAGATCAATCGTTGGTTGAGAACAACCTGTCAAAAATGAGATTATGTATCAACCAAACTATGTGCAACCATGCATTCAGAAGGGTTCATTTCCCATTTATTTTCTGCAGGCTTAAAACCTGTATGGGCAGCAGTATCCCTGTAAAGTGTACGCCATGTGTCTAGGTATCCATATGATGGTCGTTTGTCCCCGTAAATTGTACTCGGGCGGGTCCGGGTTGGGGCTTCCATCGCCTTTGTTGTTGCTTATTGCTCCTGATGGGTGCATGATTATACATAGTTAGTTGATGCTTATGATCATTATCAGTAGAGATCAAAATTGGATGTCCCTTCATGGAAATACCCCAATATTTGGTTGGATGTGTTCAAGGTAATCAAAGCTGGATGCTCTAGGCCATGTTAATCTAAGGCATGCTTTTGAAAATGGCAAGCACTCCTAAAAAGTATTGTGACATCTATTCACTTCACTCTGGCAGTCATGTTAAATAAACTTCAGGGTCGATGGGTTCGCTCAAAGTCCTCGAACCCTGCTTTCAGTAGGGGTACCCGCGAACAGTTAGATGGGGCCATCAAATGCCTCGTAGGATTGAATGCAAACCGTGGACCCTTGCGTATGCTTACTTCATGCTTATCTTTGAATGTGAGTCGATCCCCCCGTTTTTTACTCACGAAGCTGTTGCATTCAGAATAAATTTTAAAATATCATATACCTTCAAAATTATCTCGAGAAGTGAATATCTTTCCTGACTATAGAGAGTTTGCAACTCATTCCACCTTGGTTATGCCTAGTAATGTCGCTAAGCACTTGGGAACCGATTACCTCGAGAAACGAATGTTTAGCCTGGCGTCCCAGGGCTTTTGTTTTCTCACCGTGTTACTCATTTGATGTTTAAAGTTTGTTCTGAATGTAGGTCTTGGGCCTCTTCGGATGTCTCTTTTTCTTTGGCATTCGATCATTAGTGATCGGATAGCAAAGAAGGGCATCTATAGACACCCAAATTTGGCCCAAGGCCCGATCGAAACACCTTCCGAGAGAGGTGCAATTCTGAGCTTTTGATGACGTGTATGGAACCTTTAGGAATCCCCTAGAACCCTTAGGAACCTTTCCAAACCCTTAGGAATCACCCTAGATCCCTTAGGAACCTGACCAGAACCTTTAGAAATCAATCCCACCCTTAGAACCCATTATGAACCTAAACCTAACCTTATCAAGCAAATGCTTGAGGAGGGGTGTAGCAAAACCAGCTATGGCCCTCTACTATAATTGAATCTCATACCATTGAAAAGTAGAGGTCGTCAGCTTTCCAACAGTCCAAGAATCACCCCAATCGGAGGTATACATCAAAAGATACGACAAACCAAGCCCGGAGGGCATAAGTGTAAATTCATGTGGGCCCCTAGGGATTTGGCGCAACTAATAGTTGTGCCAGTTATAATTTTGCCTGGCACAACTATTATTTTTGCCAAGCCCATTCTCCCAGATTTTAAACCTGGCGCAACTATTAGTTACGCCAAGGTTAAAGGTAGGGCCCAACCTCGCGAACCATCTTCCAGGCACTATTTAAAACTGTTTTACTGTACATTTGGTATATGAATAGTAACCTCTAGATTTTTCCTCAAAAATTGTGATTGGGGTTTGACTTGTTGACCACCTTGACCTTTGGGGTGTGTTTTGCTAGTTCGGTTGCACCCATTCCCTACCTACTTGCAACCCTTCAAGTGGCTTAAGGCCTCACCCCATCATCCACCATTTGAGGATCTTCTCACACATCTCAAGGCTCCAAAAACCTTAGGAATCCTTAGATATGACATTACCTAATTGCTAAATCTATTTAGCTCTTAAGTGGTTTCCTAATCCACCCATTTCCTAAAATAGAGCCCCCCACCCCTTGGTTTAAGGGTTGAGAAATTTGCTTAAGAGAGACAGAGCTCAAAGTGAGAAGTTCTTCCTCCCTTTTGTGCACCATTTTCACCCAAATTCTAGAATCTCCCAACCTCATTTTCAAGCTTGTTCTTGCATCCAAAACCCTTAGTCTAGGTGTGTGTGATCCCCTAGCCTCCCTTCCCTACCTCTTAGCTCCAAGCCTTAGGAGTTAGAACCCCATTTTCCACCATACAAGGCCTTCAAAAGCTCATCAAAGCAAGCCACCCAAGGCTCTCCTATGGTGCTAGAAGGGCCTGAGGGCTCCGGCTCTCCCCTTTCTTCTCCTATCTCTTTCTAGCTCCCTCCATCCTCCCATTTGTGCCGTTATGCCGCCGACTTTTCGGTAGGGACGGAGGGGCACAAATAGGATTCTAAGCCCTTTTGGGCAAGAGGAAGCTATTTTCTTTTCTTTTACTTCATTTTATTTTTGGCCATTAGTAGACCACTTTAAGCAGGTTGATCGGGTGCCTAACACCTTCCCGATCGATAACCGAAGCCCCTACCTAAGAGCCTTTGGTGTGGACTGGAATCAGAGTCATATTTTTAGCACTTCGGTGCTCATAAAAATGATATAGGTATCTCGGGACACCAAAAGCTCCACGTGGTGACTCTATATTTTTTGCAAGCGAGCACATCTCCGCGATGGGATCATCACGAATCCCACGGTTGCACAGCGAAGATATAGCAGTGGAATCAATCCGATCCAAGCATTTACTGTTTGACCAAAATTGACATCGTCGCTCCTACTTTGAAATAGGATCCATGGATCCAAGGCGAACCTTAGACCTAGGACATTAATTTTTCACAGTTGTGTTGTCGATAAAATATGAACATTTTACCGCATCGAAAATACGCGAGTGAGTAGCTGTGCATAAGAAGTTCACAGATTTATAATTTTATTTATTTATTTATTATTATTATTTATTTTTTTCACAATGATTTTCTTTTTTCTTTCTCTATTTTTTTGAATAGACCTGACGTCGGTGGTGAGGTGCTTCTTCTAATTTGTCCATAGCCGAGAGGTTGCCGGCTTCGAGGCTTCGGACCATTTTGATGTTCTTGCATATTCTCGAGAAAAAGTTAGTCCCTTTTTTGTTTATACATATAAAGAAAATGCATCCTAAACAACAGAAGGAAAAGTAGATTTCTACCTACATTTTTTCATTTTCAAGATATTTTTTTAGAATTTTGTTTTCGGAGATTTTTTATTATTTTTCTTCAATTTTGAGATTGAAATATGATGCTAGAAATATGAGTAGAAATATATGCACATTTTTTGGTATTTGGATTTTTCTAGATTTTTTGTTGTTGGCTTTTTTTTTTTTATGCCTTGACAGTGAGATGGAGTAACGGGTCCCACTTTGAGCATAGTCAAATTCTTTTATGCAGCCGAACCTGAGTGAGTTTCTAGATTTTACCAAGGCCGAAACATTAATCCCTTTGGATTGAGTCAAACCTTTCTCCTTACCTTGAGTCATACGTTTGACGGTGCGGTTTCACAAAGACAATTCTGGTCGGGACATTATTCGAAGAAGCATGAGCGGCCCAACCGAAAAAGGGGTATCAAAGAGAGTAGCCAAGAGGGCTCCTCAAGCATCAATCTTCTCAATCAGTGCAAACCTTCCTTTTTTTTTTTTTTATTTATCTCCTTTTTTTTACCTGTGGCGTCCTTTCGGGTTCTCACCACGTCCATGGGCTTAGCTCTCTTACCCCAAGCGCCCTTTCGGGTTTTCACCTAATCCGCACAAACTTGTTGTTTTTACCCATAGCTCCCTTTCGAGTTTTCACCACGTCCATCTTTCTTTGAGCTTATATTTTTATTTTATTTTTTCTTCTTTTTTTTTTTTTTTTAATTTCTTCATTTCTTTTATCAAGAGCCACGGCATAGACGTCGATTCCATCATAGCCGGTTGGATGGGGCTCTGGCGTCGTCTCACAACTCGGCTTGTGTTGACTTAACAGATGTTATGATTGCTTGTAAACCTAAAAGGGCGTAGCTGGCCATGGGTTAGATTAGGATTTAAAGGTATGCTAGGCTAAAGGGTTTCCTTGATACGGCTTCAGTTTTCTCAATATACTTTCTCCCTTGGGGGTTTTTCACTGTACATGCCCCGTGATTCTTCTACACATTTTTTTTTGTTCTTTTTGCTCTATTTCAAGTAATCTGTTTTTGAGGTTTTGTTTTTTTGATTTTTTTTTCGATTTTGATGGTAACTTTACTTCCCTTTTTTGTATATGTACACACATTTTTTTTTGGGGAAGGTGGGTTATTAAAAGAAAGGCCCAAGCTCAAATGGGATAGCAAAGGATATCATCATTTTCAGGGATGCTTTTTGGCTATTGTGTTTGGAATGATGGCCTCTTTTGGATAGTTCTTAAGCAGTCATATATTTTATATTTGTTTCACCAATACTTACCTTATCGTGATAGACTAAGAGTAGAACTGTCGGACGTATCCAGCATTGATGGGCTCAGGAAGATGATCTCTGTCCATGGTGGTGAGATGGATGGCATAGCCCGGTAGCACTTCTCGAAAGATGTAAGGTCCTTCCTAGTTTGGCTTGATCTTTCCTCTCAGATCGGAGTGGAGGGATGGGAAGATCTTCATCAGTACAGTGTCACCTACCTTTAGATCTCGACCACAGACACATTTATTGTAAGCACGTGCGATTCACTCCTGGTAAACTTGAGTATGACACAAGGCTAGGAGTCTCTTCTCATCCAATAAGTTTAATTGTTCGAAGCGGGATCTCTCTCTCTACTTTGAGTAAGCCTGATTCCATGAGAATTCGGAGCGAGGGTACTTCAACCTCAACCGGTAGGACGGCCTCGGTTCCATACACAAGGGAGAATGGTGTTGCGCCTTTAGCGGTACGAATTGATGTTTTGTTGGCCCACAAAGCAAATGACAACATTTCGCTCCAATCTCGATAGGTGACGACCATTTTCTCTAGGATCCGGATGACCATCTTGTTCGCAGCTTCCACAGCTCCATTAGTTTGAGGTTGATAAGGTGACGAGTGATGGTGCTTGATTTTATATTGCTCACAGAAGGCTCAGATGCGCTTATTTGTAAAATTTGTACCGTTGTTCGTGATGATATCTTTGGGTACTCCAAATCGGCACACAATATTGACTTGCCGTGATGTTGGCGTATGATGCTGCTTCTATCTACTTGGTAAAGTATTCAATGACGACGAGAATGAACTGATGCCCGTTTAATGCTTTTGGGTTAATCATTCCGACAACGTCAAGGCCCCGTGTAGCAAATGGCCAAGGAGTGGTCATGCAGTGTAGATCGATGGCAGGAGTGTGTATCAGACTAGAGTGTTCCTGACACTTGTAGCATTTCTAAACATGTTTCCAGTAATCTGATTCCATAGTGGTTCAAAAGTATCCCTGCCGTAGAATTTTCTTAGCAAGCATGTGACCACTGACGTGGGCTCCGCATACTCCCTCGTGGATCTCCTTCATGATATTGATCGCTTCACTTTCAATAAAGCACCTGAGCAAAACATTATTGTAGGATCGCTTGTAAAGGCATTCCCCGCAAATGACGTAGCCTGCCGCTAGACGTTGAATGGTTCGTCGGTCCATCTTGGACATACCCTCAGGGAAAGTTAGGGTCTCAAGGAAATTCTTGATATCTGAGAACCAAGGTGGCTCATCATCAGGCTTTGTAGGTTCCTCAATCTGTAGGCAGAAGACCGGCTCACTTCTCTGCTCGATCATGATCGGCTTCATCTCAGCACCATATAGGATTTCTATCATTGACACCAAAGTTGCTAGTGCATCAACAAAATGGTTCCTTATCCGGGGGACATATGAGAATGTCATGTCTTAGAAGCAAGCTATCAGATCCTTGAGGTGTTCATGATAAGGGATCAGTTTCTCATCCTTCGTCTTCCAATCTCCATTTGTCTAGCATATGATCAACTGTGAATCGCCAAACATTCAAAGGTGAGTTATATTTAGATCGAGAGCTGCCTGCAGGCCAGCGGCACAAGCTTCGTATTCAGCCATGTTGTTAGTACAAGGGAAGTTGAGCATGATAGAGACCAGTACATGGGATCCTTTTAGTGAAATCAAGATGGCGCCAACTCCTTGGCCCTTGGAATTTGCTGCCCCGTCAAAGTGCATTACCCATGACTCTTCTGCCTCTTCAGTATCGTCTTCTGTCATGAACAAGATATCTTCATCTGGGAACTTGGTCCTTAAAGGTTCATAATCTGGCAAAGGATTGTCAGCAAGATGATCGGCGAGTGCCTGCCCCTTAATCAACTTCTGAGTGATGTACGTGATGTCGAAATCAGATAATAAAAGCTGTCAGCGCGCGGTCCGTCCAGTGAGGGCCGGCTTCTCGAACATGTATTTAAATGGATCCATTCAGGCTAAGAGTAGAATGGCCTGAGATAGCAAGTAATGGCGAAGCCTCTGAGTAGCCCATACAAGAGCCAAGCATGCTTTCTCTAGATGAGAATAGCGTGTTTCATAATTAGTAAACTTCTTGCTTAGATAGTAAATGGCCTGTTCTCTTCTTCCTATCTCGCATGCTGACCTAAGATACATCCCATCGAGACTTCCGTCGTGGAGAGATACATCAAGAGTGGTCTCCCTAGCTAAGGTGGTACCAACACAGGTGGATTGCGGAGGTAGCTTTTGATTTGATCGAATGCTGCCTGACAATCGTCATTCCATTCAACGGGCGAGTTCTTCCTTAGTAGCTTGAAGATCAGCGTGCAGATGGGCATTAGCTATGCAATGAACCGACTTATATATTGTATTCTGCCTAAGAACCCTCAAACTTCTTTCTCAGTAAACGACAGTGAAATTTCTGTTATAGCTTTAACTTTGACTGGGTCGTCCTCGATCCCTCTCCTGCTGACGATGAATCCTAGCAATTTTCCAGACATAGTGCCAAAAGCACACTTATGTGGATTCAAATGTAACCTGTACTTTCTCAGCCTCTCAAATAGCTTCTGAAGGTTTCCTAAGTGATCGCCTTGTTTCGATGACTTGGTTATCATATCATCGACATACACCTCAATCTCTCGGTGCATCATGTCATGAAACAGTGCTGTCATAGCTCTCTGGTATGTTGCACCAGCATTCTTTAGACCAAACGGCATGACTCGATAGCAAAAGGTTCCCCATGGAGTAATGAATGCAGTCTTCTCCCGATCGGCCTCTGCCATCTTTATCTGATTATATCCTGAGAATCCATCCATAAATGAAAGCATCCCGTGCTGAGCAGTGTTATCGACCAAGATGTTGATGTGTGGCAGTGGGAAATCGTCCTTCGGGTTCGCCTTGTTCAAATTTTAAAAATCGATACACATGTGGACCTTTCCATCTTTCTTCGGTACAGGCATGATATTGGCTAGCCACTGCGGGTATTTGGATACCATGAGAAACCCTCATCAACTTGCTTGATGACCTCGTCTTTGACTTTCAACATCCACTCGGGTTGGAGATGTCTCAGCTTCTGCTTAACCGGCTTCATATCAGGGTAGAGCGGCAACTCATGCTCAACCAAATTAGTGTCCAGACTAGGCATGTCCTCGTACGACCAAGCAAAAATGTCTTGGTATGATCGAAGGAATTCAATCATGCTTTTTCTTTCTTCAGGAGACAGTGACGTCCCGATCTTGGTTATTTTGGGAATCTCCTTAGTCCCTAGATTGATATCCTCTATCTCTTCGACAACGGGGGTAGGGCCATGCTCAAAGTCGGCGAACCGGTCAAGGAGCTCCTCCAAAGGACCATCCTTGTCCAGACTCGTAACACCTACCTCTTCTTGTATTTCTATACGATTTTACGTGGAATGGGTATTCCAATTAAGGCATCCTTTTGTGGGACTTTTTCTAGAATTTTAAATGACGATATTTTTAGACTTTGGATTTTTTCAATGTTTTTGGGATTTTGTATTTTTTCCATGTTTTTGAGATTTTTGTTTTCTTCGAAGATGGGCCCTTTGCAAGGCGGGTTGCTATATATACAAGGTATTGCCTGCCAAGGGCTTATCTCCATTTTTATAGGTTGTTTTTTTTTAGGAAACTGGTGCCAAACTTTAAGCCACTCCCTGCTTCCAGGGTTTGGGGCAAAGATACCTAATTGCGTACCTAAGGGGTCATTCCTTTACCTATTGGGATGGAGGGTGCTGACTGATATGGCTCATTAGAGTCAGCCTCCATCATATTGATTCCCATTTCGTCTGAGATGATGTCCTCAAACGATAACTCAGTTTTGTGGTGGTTTACCACCGGGGGAGTTTGTTCAGGCACCGACCGTAGTTCCTTGAAAAGGGACAACATGGCCAAATCTATCTCCAAGATAGGAAGGGAGATCTGGGGATTGGTGGGATGTATTGGGGTTGTGGGTTTGTGTGGGGTCAAATGTGTTACCCCATTCCGGTCTATTTTGATGACCCCTGCGCTGACAAAGGAATCCTTGATGTGCGGCCTAGGGCGAGGTTTCTCTTTTATGTTGATTCCTCGAGCTCTTACCGTTGCGGCGACCTGGCTTTTTCTTTGGCCTCTCGGACCTCTTCCTCTGTGGGCTTGTACCCCAGCCCGAATCTTACTTTCTGTCCCTTAGCCACCACTAGTTCTCTTCTGCATTGTAATTTGGGTCTGAGTCCTCGGCCTTTCTGGTACCCCCACTTTTGGAGCATTGCCACTGCTACTACCATACCGCCTCTTGTTTTAGGCATGATGCCCTCCATGGGCTCCGAGAGTATTGCCGATACCCCATATTCAAAACTGTGGAAGCCAACGTCCTCAGCAGTGTGTGACACATCCAACATATTAGGTTTTTCGATGCTATTAGCGACCTTTTCTTTCTCACTGTGCCCCTCGCCACTGATCGTGATGATCTTGTGCCCTGACACAAACTTGAGTTTCTGGTGCAAAGTGGAAGGTATGGCTCTGACCTCGTGTAGCCACGGGTTCCCTAACAACAGATTGAACAAGGATTTAATATCCATTACTTGAAACAAGATGGAAAAGGTCATTGGCCCTATCAGTAGCTCAAGATCAACTTCTCCCATTATTTCTCTCCTGGTATTGTCAAACCCTCTAGCGCTGGTTCTAGTGGGCCTTAACATGCATGGATCGACCCTGATCTTGGTGGCGGTTCTTAAAGGGCATATGTTCAATGCAAACCCATTATCAATCAAAACCAGGGGAATGACCATATTTCTAGACTCATCGGTTATGTTCAAACACTTTGAGTGGCTACATCCTTCCTCAGGTAGATCAGCATCAGAAAACGAGATGGCATTCGAAGTCATCACTTGCCTAATTATCTGCCCTACTTCATATGGGCTAACTTGGAGTGATATATGCGCATTTTTTAATGCCCCCATTAATGCTTGAAAATGGAGTGGGGACATCATCAACAGATCTCAGACGGTTGGTTATATGGGCGGGCATTCTTCTCAGTTGAGTCTCTGGTATATGTTCTCGACTTATTTTTTCGAAGGGGTTCACAACATTGTCTTTCTTCCCCTCTGGTTGGGATTGTGTTGCTGCCGGTGCTTCTGATTGCTTCGATATCCTCCCTGACCTGGTAACAAAATCTACTGCCCCTTCTCTATTGCTGCTGTCGGCAATAACATCTGTTTACTTGTAGCTTAGCGGGACCTGATGAGGATCATAGGCTGGTCCCGAGAGCTGGAAAGGTATGGCTGCCGGTACTTGAGGCACTTGTATTGCAGGCTTAGGAGGTGTGGGCAACACCTGATTTATTTCGATGGTAGTGGGTTGGGTGGAAAAATTAGGTTAAATAGGGGTGGTGAAGCTTGAGGGTGCTGGTATTGGGGGCAAGGACGAAAAAGTAGGCCATTGATAGCTGGTAGGTGTTGGTGAGAGATGGAGGGTTTGATGGGCTCTTAGGTAATTGACAGGGGTGGTGGAGTCAACTGGTGGCTGAACTTGGGGTGAGGGGATTGGAGCAGGCCATTGATAATTGACGGGTGCGGGTGTGGAATTGGGGGCCCGATTGCTTATTGGGTAATTGATGGGGGCGGTGGAGTTTGTCGGTAGTTGAACTGGAGGAAATTGGGTGGGCGTAGGCCATTGATAACTGGCGGGTGCGGGTGTAGGATTGGGGGACCTGATGGATTATTGGGTAATTGACAGGGGTGGTGGTGTATGGCTGATATGCATTTATGTGCACATAATTGACAGGGGTGGGTGATTGAAAGTATGCCCTGTGATCTAAGGGTTCAATTTGCGGAGTCGGGTTGGGAAAATAATCTAACAAATTCAGTGGTTCAATTACCTTGATATTCCTTTCTTCAATATTCCTTGACAACAGCGGCACATAACTCTCTTGACCACTGATGTAATCAGATGGGTCAAACTCAAACTCCTCATCATTTTCTACCATTCCGACGGTGGGTCTGGGACCTTCTCCTCCGATAGGATGTGGGGGTAGTGGCACTTGGTGAATATTTGCATGCTGAGAAGGTGCAGGTGGAATGATTTTTTTGACGTCAATCAAATCTTGGATTGCGTTCTTCAATGGGAAGCAACAATCGGTTGGGTGACACGGACCCTGATGAAAATTGCAATGAGTATTAGGGTCAAAATTATGTGGAATCGGATTGGGAGGAGGTCGTGGTTGGAGAACAGTTATTAAACCCTTTTCAATTAATAATGGCAAAAGTACACTCAGGGATTGCCCCAAGGCCGTAAAGACTCAATCATAACGGGCTCTCCTCTTTGTGGTCATTTACATTCCCTGCACATTCCCTGCTCTTTGTATTGGCCCTGTCCTGAAGGGAGCTGGTTGAGCTGCTTGGAATTGGAAAGAGGCTACATTGTTATTGCTGGGTCGGGTGTTTGCAACATTTTGCACCTCTGCCCCTGTCCTCCTGTCATTCTTCTGCTTAGTAAACCTCTTAACCCCGCTAGGTTCCCCTGAAGCATTCTTACTCAACCGCCCTTCCCTGATGGCATCCTTACAGTGGTTGACATTCCTTACCAAATCAGCAAAACTGGACTACTGTTGGTATACAAGAAAATCAAAAATCACTGACAGAGTGTTCTTTGAAATCATCTCTATCTGCTCATCGTCTGGTATTCTATTTTTGACTTGAGAGGCCAGTGCTCTCCAACGCCCCAAATAGTCGCTGAAGGTCTCGTTGGGATTCTGTTTCAAACAGGCCAAATCAGACTTGTGCAGTTCAATATCAGTATTGTAGATATACTATTCCTGGAACAAATGCATCAAATCCTTCCATGTCCTCATCATGGATGGTTCAAGAGATGTGAACCACCTCAGGGCCGGTCCGGTCAAACTTTTTTGAAAGACTTTTATTAGCAGTCTCTCGTCCCCTTCATACTAGCACAAGTCCCAACAATAGGACTTGAGGTATGCAATCGGGTTGCCCGTGCCATTGTACTTGTCGAATACTAGCATTTTAAATTTGGGTGGTAGGGGGACCTCGGCAAATAGACATAAATCCGTAAAATCTGTGTCATGGATTTCATCACCACCCATCTTTAATAATTATTTCAGGATTTTGTCTAGTTGCTCCCTTAACTGTTTCGATTCTTTCGATATGGGGGCCATTTTTTCAATAGCCGGTCGGGACTTGCTTTGTGCTATTGGGGTGGGATTGCTACCGGTGGAGGATTAACAGTGGTCACTGCCTCGACATAGGCACCACTGTTTCTGATCTCGTCCTCCTCATACTGCTAATCTATGTAGGGTGCAGTGAGGACATTGTTCTCATACTGTTGTTGCATGGACTGGATGAGATTGGAGTGGATGTGGGTTGGGTGAGCCCCTTGAATATAAGGGAGGTGTTGTGGGGTGATGGGATGAGTAGTGGTTTTGTTTAGGGGTGGGGCCTGATGGGGCCATTGGATATGGGAGAAGGTTTGGATATGGTCTTGGGGTATGGGGCCATGGAAAAATTGGGTCTGAGGTACGACATGGGTTTGACCCAGTTGTGAAGGTTGGGGTTGAGTGAAGTTTTGGGGGTATTGTGGTGGGTAAGAGGTTTGGGCTTGGGCCATGGGCCCGGGGTAGGTTTGGGCCACAAGGCCTTGATTAGGTGGGGTTTAGGTAAAGGGCATGGGATTTGGGGGATCTTAACCTATTAGGCCTTGATGGGTATGGCCCATTGGGCTTTGGAGGGTTTGGGCCATGGGCCATTGGTGGGTATGGGCTAGATGGTCTAGGCTGTGGGCCCTTGGGTATGTGGGCCTGGCCCACTAGGTTTTGAGGGGTATGGGCCATGGGCCATTGGTGGGTATGGGTCATGGGCCCTTGGAGGGTTTGGGCTTGGGCCATGGGCCCTAGATGGGTTTGGGCCATGGGCCTTTGGGTAAGGGTTTGGGCAATGGGCCCTTGGGGTATGTGGGCCTGGACCACTGGATTTTGAGGGGTATGGGCCATGGGCCCTTGGGTATGGGTTTGGGCAATGGGCCCTTAGGGTATGTGGATCTAGCCCATTGGGTTTTGAGGGGTATGGGCCATGGGCCATTGGTGGGTTTGGAGCAATGGGCCTTGGGGCATGTGGAAGATAGGGTTTTGGATGGTGTGAATTATGGGGGGTTGATGGGGGTCATTGGGGAGTGAGGCATGGAGATTGGCTAGGGTGTGAGATGGGTTTAGAGACATGGGGTGTGGAGGAGAGGGGGTGTTTTGAGAAGCCTTCCACATGGAGTAGGCTTGGAACATCTCATCCATCATGATCATGGAAGGAGGATTGGATGTGGGTGGTGGAGAGGGGAAATTGGGCATGGCCCCAGTATGATCGGGCATGTCCATAGTAAGAGGTGGGATATGGGGTGGATTGGAGAGTTGAGGTGGGGTAAAGGATGGGGAAGGATTATGGATGTTTAGGGATGGTGGTTGGTGGGGTGTGGATGTTTGGAAAAAATTGGGCATGGCCCCGATAAAAATAGGCATGACCCGGGTAGAAGGGGGGATTTGTGGGGGGTTGGATAGGGCAGAAGTGGTGTATGTTAATGTGGGTGGATCGGGCCTATAGGGGGAAGATGGGAAATGGGGCATGGATGTGGATTGGGAGAATGGGTTTGGGTTTTATATGGACATGGGTGGGAAATGTAATGAATTTGGTATGGGCATGGTTTGGGAAAAAGACGGGGAATGGGGGGTCAGATTTTGGATATTTTGGGGGGTAGTGGTTGGGAAAATGGGGGCGCCAAATGAGCTCGTAATGGAAAAGGGGTGAAAAAAACTTCTCCCGAATGGGAGTGGGTTGGAGAATGTGGTAGGGATGAGTCGGGATCGGCGTAAGCAGGGTCCACTACCCACGACATTCTTTGGGAATGGGTTGGGTAAGGGTGCCTTGGATAAAGCCCAAAAATTCTCCTCCTTCTTCTCCTATGGGATGGCGGAGGGCAAGATGATGCCGTTGTGCTGGCACCACAAACTATATTTTTTTGGAGTTTTGATTTATTACATATATATATTTTTTGAAAAAGTTTTGAAAAACAAAGGTTTCGAGGCCTTGGAATTCCCTTTTCGGATAGCTCTTGTACCTTAATTCAAGACCCGCGGCGACGATTCTGACGCACTTCGGGAGAATTTAAGGAGAACCTTCGATCTATTGGAGGCATAAAAATCGAGACAAACAACCCGATCCCCCAGAATGAGCCAAAAAGAAGTTGCCCTCTTTTGACCGACAGGGGCGTATTGGGGGTTGGAGATGGTGGGGCCTAAACAAGGTACTAAGCACACTGATTGGGGGACTCGGGAGGTGAAGAAGGCCACAGATTTGGGCTGGTGTGCTGTTAAACAGACCTGGCGCAACTAATACATGTGCCCAAGTTGTAGGGCACCTTTTTTACACTGGCGCAACTATTAGTTGCACCAAGGTAAAAATTTGGATTTTAAAGCTGGCACAACTATTAGTTGCGCCAATTATAAATTCCAATTTTTTGCACTGGCGTAACTAATACTTGTGCCAGGTAAAAACTGATGCTCCAGAACTAATGACAGCATGCACCAACACCCGAAATGAGTCTCTTTTTTGGTTTTTTGTGGAAGCTAGGCTTCCGAGAACTGAGCTATTTTTTTTTTGGTGGTCGGTTATCTCCTCATTGCACCTAAAAGGTTTGAGTCTGATATAACTCGCTAGTGCGCTCCCCAAGGGTTTTAAGCTTCGGAATGGGAACCCACCCGATATACCTTCGGCGCAAGCGCCTTCTCAGATACTAGGTGGGCTGGGACTTTTTTGGATCATCACCACTAAGGGCTGCCGCCATACTAAGACCTGGGTGGTTGTATGTGTGCCTAAACCCAACACTTTGAAAATCTACCCCATAAAAAACAAATTGATTAAGCTCCCTAACTTGGTTTAATTTTATTTTTTTTCAAAACTTTTCTTTTTTTTTTTAGAAGTTTTCTTTAGTTCAATGACCGGGGGTGATGATCCCGTACCGCCACTACGGGCCGGCGTCCACTGTTGGGATATGAGTGTGCAAGTAGGCCCGCCAATCGGCTAAGGCACTTTAAATGATGGAAAATTAAATAAATTAAAAGATAACGCTTAAGTAGGCCCGCTGATCGGCTAAGACACTTAAAATGACAGAAAAGTACAGAAATTTAAAGACTATGCGCAAGTAGGCCCACCAATCGGCTAAGGCTCGTAAATGACGTAAAAGTAGGGTAAGTAAAGTGACTTAATTGGAGGGGTGAGTGAAAAAAAAAAGCAAAAAAAAAATAAAAAAAATAAAAAACAGCAATAAAATGTTAGGAAAATAAAAAATAAAGAAGCCTAGTTCAAGGGGAAGCTCTACTAGCTACTCCCCAGTAGAGTCGCCATCTGTGCAACCGTGGGATTCATTGACGATCCCGTCACGACAATGCGCTTGCTTGCAAAAAATATAGAGTGGCTACCCAGAGCTTTTGGTGTGTCGGGATACCTATATCATTTTTATGAGCACCAAAGTGCTAAAAATATGACTTTGAATCCTGTCTACAACAAAGGCTCTTGGGTAGGGGCTTCGGTTATCAATCGGGAAGGTGTTAGGCACCCGATCAACCCGCTTAACATGGTCTCTAAACATGGTTTCTACTAATGGCCAACACAAAAATAAAGTAAAAGAAGAAAAAATGGCTTCCTCTTGCCCAAATGGGCCTCATATCCTATTTGTACCCTCCATTCCTATCGAAAAGTCAATGACGTAATGGCACAAATGGGAGGATAGAAAGAGTTAAGGAAGAGATAGGAGAAGAAAGGGGAGGGCTGGAGCCCTCGGGGCCTTGTAGCACCGTAGGAGAGCCTTGCGTGGCTTGCTTTGATGAGCTCTTGAAGGCTTTGTATGGTATGGAATAGGGTTTTAACTCTTAAGACTTGAAGCTAAGAGGTAGAGAAGGGAGGCTAGGGGATCACACACACCTAGGCTAAGGGGATGCAAGAACAAGCTTGAAATGAGGTTGGGAGATTCTGGAATTTAGGTAAAAATAATGCACAAAAGGGAGGAAGAACTTTTCACTTTGAGCTCTTTCTCTCTTAAGCAAATTTCTCAACCCTTAAACCTAGGGGTGGGGGTCTCTATTTATAGGAAATGGGTGGATTAGGAGACCACTTAAGTGATAATTAGAGTTAGCCATTAGGTAATCTCAAATCTAAGGTTTCCTAGGGTTTTTAGAGCCTTAAAATGTGTGGAAGGATCCTCCAATGGTGGATGATGGCGTGAGGCGTTAAGCCACTTAAGGGGTTGCAAATAGGTAGTGAATGGGTGGAACAGAACTATCAAAATACACCCCAAAGGTCGAGGTGGTAACAAGTCAAACCCCAATCACAAATTTCAGAGTAAAAACTATGAGTTACTGTTCATATGTTTGGCGTAACTAATAGTTGCGTTAGGCAAATGTACAGTAAAACAGTTTTAAACAGTGCCTGGAAGTTGGCGCGCGAGGGTGGGCCCCACCTTTAACCTTGGCGCAACTATTAGTTGCGCCAAGCTTAAAAATTGAGAGAATTGGCCTGGCGCGCTAGGCAAAATTATAACTGGCGCAATTATTAGTTGCGCCAAATCCCTAAGGGGACCCACATGAATTTACACTTCTGCCCTCTGGGTTCGGCCTGCCATATCCTTTGATGTATACCTCCGATTGGGGCGATTCTTAGACCGTTGGAAAGCTGACGATTTATACTTTTTAAAGGTATAAGATTTGATCACAATAGATGGCCATAGCTGGTTCTAGTGCATCCCTCCTCATCCACGGCTTGATAAGGTTAGGTTTAGGCTTAGGACGGGTTCTAAGGGTCGAGGTTGATTTCTAAAGGTTCGGGGCAGGTTCCTAAGGGATCTAGGGTGATTCATAATGGTTTTGGAATGGTTCTTAAGGGTTCTAATATGGTTCCATACATGCTATCAAAAGCTCAGAAGTGCACCTCTCTCGAAAGGTGTTTCGATCGGGCCTTGGGCTAGATTTGGGTGTCTACATAGTGGTTTAAAAGTTATGGCCAAATTAAGAGGCTGGCCGGAACACTGCAATGGAAAAATTGCATAATTATGGGTCGTTTTGCACAAAATGCCTTGATCGCAATTTAGGGCTGATCTTTGATCAATTCCATCTCTAAGGCGTGCCTCTCAATCTAACAAATATTTTCACTTAGAATAGATCACATGTTTTAGGACAGCTCTTTCAAGGCAAAATGAAAAAATGTGCTTCAATTTTAAATTGCGTCATGCCAAATGCAATTGGACAAATTTATGTCCAACATGACTTCATCTTAATCGTATTTAGGGACACAGTACGAGCCAAACCTATGTTACTCAATTCTCTCATTCACCTAGTGAACCATGAATTGCATACAACAATCCAGTTTGTCATTCAATTCTATCGGATTCAGCATGACCAGCAAATTTACTAGTTAATGTTAACTATTTTAAAATAAAACATATTTTACCAACGTAGAAATATGAGTTTTAAGTTTTACATTACAGCTAATGAAATGGCCATTTATCTTTCTTTTGTTAAAGCTGCAATTGTATATAAAAAAGTGGTAGTCGGTTTCATCCTCCATGGGAGGATGCTCAAGAGCCCTCCAAGATGTCGTGGAGCTCCACGTGGCACCCAAAAGACTGTCTGCGTGCCACTTGGAGCACGAGGGATGGGTTGGATCAATTTAAAAAAAAAAAAAAAAAAAAATTTAGGCTTTCGTCAAACTTTGATTTGAACTTTTCAGATTCCAAGGCTCAAAAAATACATCGTGGAGATGCGTTTCGAAATCTTTTTTTTCTTAAATATGATCTAAGAAATGCACCCATGCTCTGTGTCATCAATATGGTATCCCCTGCCAATGTAGTCACAAAGTCGTAAATAGGCAGTAATTCGGCTAGGAGTCAGGTTGGCGCAATTTGGATAAATTCGGGGAAGATTCTAGGGTATTTTTTAGGGGGTTTTGACCCATCAAAGCAAGGCCATACATGTATATTTGAAAATATTAAAAATCCATAGGGATTAGATAAGAAAATTTAAAAGGACCCATCCATTTGGCACCATATGCGAACTGACGGCATGAGCTATGTTTGGCAGCACTCCCTGCCCGCTCCTAGCCGCTCAAGTACCATCCCCGCTTGCAATGTGTTTGCTAATTGCACGGGGAGCTAATAGAGATCAGTTTCAAAGAAAGGGGCACTAAAAGAGGGTCGTAGCAACGGTTTTGCTAGAGTGGGTAAAACTCGCTCTGGCAGGGTGCAAGCAGGGCACTGGCGTGTCTGTCCGTCGCGTTGCAAACACAACCATAGTCACTAGGTCGAGGTTCGGCAAGGTTTAAATTCAAAATAAAAATAAAAAGGCAAGTTTGTGGAAAAATTGAAGAAAAATGGCAAGTTTGTGAAAAAAATGTGCATTAAAGCAGTTCACACATCTATGTGATGTGCACGGACTTCCATGCATTGGAAGTCTGTGCATGTCGTCTTGCAGTTACACAGACATGTTGTGACAGCCCGGATTTCCTAATCGCGAAACCCGGACCGTCGGATTGACACTAAGGCCAATCCCCAAAAGGAGCACTTGGCACATCCACACGCAAAGCAGAAACAGAGTGGAAACCATAGCTAAAGAGATATAGTCGTCATAGGTAAAAATAAATCTCCAACTCTATATTCTCAAAAGCTCAAAAATAACAGTTCTAGTCCCATGTAACAACTCATGGAAAGAAGAGCCGAGAAGAACCACCAGTGATGGCCGACCATCACCGAAACATGGTTCGCAAAAGAATAATACACCCAACCCAAAGTATATCCATAATCCTTACATCGCCAAATATATCCAATGCCCATGCTTTAATCATCCTACAAAGCCGGATCTACCCGTGCTTTGCACAAAGAAAACAATCCTCAAGATGAGGCTCGGAGTCCTCCTCTAGAGGTACGTACTTGGAGTCCTCCTTATCCTGGTCCTCAGCACCTGTATCTTCGCTTGTACTTGTGACATATAGTCGAAGAATGAGCTACATCTAAGCTAAGTAGGGAAAAACCAATAGCATGCGTTTCTCAACAAAAGCATATATCTCATGACATGAACGAAAACACAATTTTCTCATAAGGATGCACAATTTCAAATGTAACCACACATACTAAAACACCTTTTTCTTTTCTTAATTTGGAAAGATTGTTACATGCTTTTCTACTGATTCACATAACACAAAAAGTGAACTTAAGGTACTTCACTTAAATAGTCCCTCGAGTATATATAACATTGAGCCCTCGATGGAATACCCATCATCGTCGTTCACAGGAACCATTCACATATGGTGCGCAAGGTCCCAAAAATGATGGACACTTGTGCCAAACACAATCTACCGTTGGCCGATAGGATTCACAAATTCACAAGGGTTTTATGGATATCTCGCCATACCGGTCGGGAATATCCCGCCACGTCGATCACGGATATACCGCCTTGTCGGCTGAGTATTCATATATGAACCTCAAATCATCGTGCATAACATATAGTTTATCACCGTGTGATGTGGTAATTATAACTCCTTAAATCACATGAACTCACACACTTGTTTCACATTTTGAATGAATCTTGAAAGCTTCCACATGCTTATCACATTAACGAATTGAATCTTGAAAGACTCTCACATAGATGACACATTCTACTTATCATGGTTTTCAAAATACACACACATGCTTACACATTTATAACTCATCGTATTCAAAACAAACATCTCATATCATAAAGCACATGCTAAGCATATCAAATGCACATGGTATAGAGTGTTCCCTACCTCAAATACAAAGTCACAAGTGAATCAAAAATATGTAAGATGTCTCAAAAGTCTCTCAAACAAAATGCAATAAAACCCTGAATCTGGCAAATTCGATCGATCGATTCCCCAATTCAATCGATCGAAGCTATTTCGATTGGTCGATTTCCTCTGAAGCCAAACTTCTGGCACCATAACTTCGATCGATCAATTTCTAATTAGATCGATCGGATTCCAAATTCAATTGAAGGAAATATATTTCAATCGGTCAAATTTCGTCAGAAATCTTTGAACATTCCCTGTTATATACCTTTCGATCGAACGAGTGCCCAACTCGTTCAATTGAAACAAATTTCGTTCGATCGAATCATATCTCGATCGACCGAATTTCCCCAACAATCATATTTCACCTTCTCCAGTCAAAATCGATCGAGCGAATCCAATTTCGATCGATGGAATTTGACAGATTCCTTCAATCACTTGGTTTTTATCATTCCCAACCAAATTTTTTCCCAAATCTTTATCTTATTTTCTAAACTCAACCAAAATTCTATAGAGCTAACACAATTATTCACACCTTACCTTATCATGATCGATTGCAATGTTTGAAGTAATTTATCGAAGAGGGTTTCAAACGAATTTGCCGATCCTTCAACAACGAAAAAGAAACTGACTCGTAGCTTTTGATCACGCTCCATTCTTATGTACACCCACCTTCCTCTATATTAACTGAAGTAGTTACAATCAAATTCACACTTCCCACTTTCTCTCTCTAAAACCCTAAAGAAGAAAATCCAAGAGTAAATGCAAATGATTATACAGTTGTTTTTAATCCTCTTTTTCTAACAAAGGTTGTGCTCTCCCGTTAAGCACACACATTCAACACAAGTGTTAGCTAACTTGGGTTGGCTCACTTACAATTCATACACACCTAAATTGGGTAATTGTCTAAACACTCTTAACACTCAACACAACTAGTATAGTACCAAAATTTTCAAATGGTTGTCGGTTTCCATGTCGGGCACGCCTACCGAAATTGGTCTCTTTTGGGTTTGAATTTTCGGGATATTACACATGTGGAGCTCCTTGTCCACCCATCACCCATGATGAGGGGACACTCATTGTAGACTAACTCAAGATTTTAAGCCATTCAACCACCACCATGTTGATGGAATGTATGGCCAACTCCTTTAACACAATCTGAAGGTTTATAAAACATAAATGGCCATGCAGTACCATTTTGATGGAACGATTGACCAACTCCTTAAAACAATCTAAAGGAAAATAGGGATGCATCTTTTGAACTGAAAACATAAACCGCTTGAAAAAATGAACTAGATCGATACTTACCTAAAGCCGAAAAAACCGAAACTAATTCCAATCACTTCAGTTTCGATTTTGGGTGCCGAAAAGTTGGGTAGGTGTTCAGGTTGTTGTTCGTTATTGGTGAGAAAACAGTGGTGAAGAAATATAAATAAAAAAGTAAAGAGATGGAAATTGGTTAAAACAGCAAATCTGAAATACACAGCCAACAAGATACAGGGCTGTTGTAGCAAGTTTTAAGTAACTAAGAGTTTATCCCACAGAGAAATTGATCTAGAACCCAAAATGGGTTGTATTAGTAGGCCTCCAGATCTAGCTACAGATCTTACAATCCTAGAGAAAGGGAGTTGGGTATCACAACTACACTAAACTAACACTAAAAAATAGAAATAAAGTGCAGTCCTATCCTAGAGAAAGGGTTATGAAGAAGGTGGTAATGGTGTATGATGAAATAAAGATAAAATAATGGGAAGTAAGAAATTAAGCTAAGGTTATTTTGGTTATGTAACTCAGATTTAGGGTTGTCTCTGCAGCAATCCTTCAGATGGCTACAAGCACATCTGCAAGGTGGAAGTATCTAACTCAACTCTTATGGTTTGACCTGGTCTCTTAAGGCTATAACCTGTCCACTTCAATGGTCGCTGGCTATCCAATAGAGAGGATCAAACCACATGAATTAAATAAAAAAACTAAACTAATCTAAGGGAATGGAATGATCTTAAGGCTATAACCTATCCACTTAAATGGTCACAGATTATCCAATAGCTATCCTCTATCCAATGGGTCAAATTAGAATAGTAAAATCATTACAGACACCATACTTGCCAAGCTACAAGCTCAAGCACCCATAGGAGCAAATAGCTCTTGAAAAACCAGTGGAAACCACAGTTATTCAGAGGCTATTTGGGAAATTAAATGCAGATGATCATTGCTACAAAAGGCTTGCAATGACTCAGCTCATAAGTCTGCAATCTCTACAGAGAAATCAGATCTAACATCTGATGATGGTCAAGTACAATAGAGGGGAGCTTGTCCCTGCTACAACCTCTCACAAGGCTACAAGCTCAAGTGCAGAGGAAAAGAATCATTCTTAGATTTGTGTCTTGGAATCACCCTAGGGCTATAGTCTGTTCACTTAAATGGTCACAGGCTATCCACAGAGGACTGAGATGGAACATAGAAATTACAGCTACCTCCATGATTACAGGGCTACAAGCTCAAGCTTCCATGGGTATTCAAATCAGCTCAAGTCCTAAATGAATAGCATAGATCAAAGAATACTATGGACAAATAGGAAAATAACAGATTGACTAAGCATTAAAATATAAATTCCATTGATTAGACAATACTTACAATGAAATTTCTCAAGGCAGCAGCCTTGTTAATAACATCTCTCAACTACTCCCAATGTATACAAGACCCATTACAAAAACTGAATAAAACTAAGCCTAATTCCTTACAGAGGTCATAGCCAACAAGTGCTAGGCTAAGGGAGAAAAAAATAGAAAAGGAAGGTGATCAAACCCTAACCCTAATCTGCTAGAGTTCACAGCTGACTGAGGTTGAAGGAGAGATAATTTTCTAAGTTAAAATGACAGCTTATATACTCAGTCACTGATGCCTTGGCAAAAAGGAGATTAAACCTGTGACGACTCGACTTTTCCAATCCCTTAGGTATAGGAAAGGCCGGTTCGTCAACCTATCGGTTCAATGATAAGCCGGACAAATAAAGCACATATCAGAGTAAAATACAATAAGTAACCAAGCTAAGAACAATGCGAAAGCAATTAAAGTAAAGAACCACTGATGATGGTCGACCATCATCAAAACATGATTCACAACAGTAATAAATCAATAAGTACTAAACCAAAATATCCAACTATAGGTGGGCCCACAAATCCAAGTCTAACACTCTCATCAAAAGCAAATAAATAAACTATATCCTAAGCCAAAAAATACTCCTCAGGAGGTACCTCAGGTTCTTCCTTGGGTACGTAATCAAGATCAGGCTCGCAACCCTGAATTGCCACGTCAGAACCTAGACTTGTGATGTATAGTCGGAGTGAGCTAACCAACAAAGCTCAGTAGAAAAATATCATCAATGGCATTGTATTTTAACCAACATAGTTTTCAAAACATATTTCAGAATATAATATGCCAGAACTAGATAATGCGGTAAGAGACTAAATCTAAATGTAGAAAAATCATACGTAAGAACAAGTTCTAAATAGGTGAAAATAGATTCAAAGCAGATGCAAATATTCAGCGTCTTAGTGTCTCTAGCTTCTATATGCAAAGTTCAATAATTCATGACTTAGTCTTTAACTTAAAATACCTCCCGAGTTAACTATATCTTGAGAGCAGGAATATAGCCGATGGAAACCCCTACCTACCGTCGTCATTCATGAACCCTTTTTCAGAATGCAACAAGCCCCTACACTCAGAAGGGTAGCTTGCGCCAAGAAATTGTTCAAGAATTTTGAGGGGTCGTTCAGAAGAATCATAAAACAAATGCAGGTACTAATATAGTTCAAGTACAAGTTTCTTATACATAGTTCAGATTTCAGATTTCAGAGTTTATATCAAATTTTTAGTTTACAGATGTGATTTCAATGGCATATGCAAGTTCAAAGATTCTAATTCAAAATATCTATACGAATTAAAATAAAATGTTGTAGTGATGAGATTCTCCTACCTCGGGATATTTCACACAAAACTGGACTCCAAACAAAGGTTAACGGACGGTGCCAAGACCCACACTATAACCTAGCAACCATACAGACCTTATGTTACGTGTCTAGTAGCATAATAATCATACAATTCAAAAAGAGAAAAGAAAACGAAGACAAAAGCATCTTCTGTACTCGCGCGAGCGATGATAATCCTCGCGTGAGCGATAACTTAAACTCGTGCGAGCGAGCACAGAGACTATAGTATAATCAACCCTTTTCGAGTATACGACTTCTAAAGTCAAACTTTTGGAGATTACTCGCGCGAGTGAGCTATAAGACTCGATCGCGCGAGCTACAAAAACTGCACGATCGGACCTTCAGAAATTCACATAAAGATGCGATTTTTACCTCGTTTTCACCCGAATCGATTCCCACACATCCCCAAAAAAAACCCACATCTAATCTATTTATTCTAATCAATAATCTTAATCAAAATTGTACCTTTAATCAAAGATTTTCCCAATTTGAAAAAGAACCGCACTAAAGGGTTTTAGAACGAAATCATCGGATCTCCTCTATGATTTGCACCGCAATCGATCCCATGAGTTCACAGGGACAACTCCTATTCGTCCCCAATAATCTCAACCTCTCCCAAACGTCAAAAACGAAACAAAGATCGATTCAAACTCTCCCTAAGTTTATGGATCTCAAACAAAAAAGAGGGGTTTCAAGAGAAAAGGTTTTCTAACAGATTTCACAAACGGTGGTACGATAATAACGAAGCTTCGTGATGATCAAACGATTCTAACGCGACTAGGGTTTTTCGGCGGATGGGGGCTCTCGTCTCCTTCTCTTTAAAGCAAATAAAACCTAGTATAAAATGGAAGGAACATCTTTCTTATAATAGGGTTGCTTAAAGTGTTAAGAACACACACTCCTATTGTGTGTTAAATTTCTAATTTTAATTATTTCAAGTTCGGTGTTGAGCGGCACACAAAAGTCGGTGCACAACTTTCACACAAGGGTCCAAACGTACTCTAAATCAGAATCCATCCGCACAATCACATCTAAATAATATTCCAAAACAAATGGCGACGTCGGTCGCCAAGCTGAATACACACACAAGGTTAGTCTAACTCTGGATCAAAATATGGGTACCCTCCTAAGGAATTTTCGTCCTCGAAAATGTAACAGATAGCTAAAGTAGGTTTACGATACACCCTTATCCTAACACAAGTTATTCCCAAGGTAAAATCAACCAGTCTGAAATCTAAAGGAATGGGCCACAGTCGATATGTTTTAACAACCACGCTTTTCAAGGAATCAGAGTTGCAGTAACCTGGATGTACTTCATGTGACATCCCATAATACCATAGAGGGGTTGCATCCGTACATAGATGCCTACGTTCCAAGTTTCACCTGGTTGGAAAAAGAAACCCCACAGTGACTCAAATGTAACAACACATCTCTCACTTTTCTCATATCAGACAACGTACACTCTATCGATGATTTAATGAAGTAGAATTATTTATTTATTTTTTATTTTTTTGACTCCATAATAAAAAACTTGTAAAAACGTAACCACATACACGATATACACATGTTCTAACTGATAAAATAATGATATCTAAGATTTTAGTGTGATAGTAATAGATATATGTAGATCATCGAAGTTATCAATCGTGTAAATTTGATAATTTAAGAGAAGAGTTTTGTTTGAAAAAGAAACAAATTTTAAAAAGTCAAAAGTACCTAGATATTTCTCACATCTACATAGTTTATGATTTACCTTTACTCAAAAAGTTGTGGGAATTGGTCGCGAATCTCCGCTTCGCACTCCCAAGTGGCTTCCTCTGAAGAGTGGTTTCGCCGCTTCACAAGTACTAAGGGAATGCTCTTAGTCCGTAAGATCTGTTCTTTGCGATCCAAGATTTATATCGGCTCCTCAACCAAAGATAAGTCTTCTCAGAGCTCAATGGGTTGGTAGTCCAATACATGAGTCGGGTCCTTCACGTACTTCCGTAACATGGACACATGAAATACATTATGCATGCCTAATAGCTGTGGTGGCAAGGCTACACAGTAAGCGACCTCGCCGGCTCAACCCAAAACCTCAAAAGGTTCAACATAATATGGACTCAGCTTTTCATGCTTCCCAAAATTCATTACGCCTTTTGTAGGTAAGATTCTGACAAATACGTTGTCTCCCACCTGAAATTTCACACATGGTTCCTTTTAAGATCAACGTAGCTCTTCTGACGACTTTGAGCAATGCGTAGTCTCTCGCGGATTAACCGAACTATCACGGTCGTACTCTCCACGATCTCAGGGCCTAAAATGAGTT
Source organism: Chloranthus sessilifolius (assembly GCA_021018995.1). Taxonomy (NCBI): domain Eukaryota; kingdom Viridiplantae; phylum Streptophyta; class Magnoliopsida; order Chloranthales; family Chloranthaceae; genus Chloranthus; species Chloranthus sessilifolius. The sequence continues at coordinate 144,345,670 of CM037584.1, read as the reverse complement.
TCTCACCCACTTCTTTCCAATTAAGCGGAGACCTGTACCATCGTCCATACAAAGCTTCGTAGGGTGCCATGCCGATGCTAGCCTGGTAACTGTTGTTGTAGGCAAACTCAATCAGTAGTAAGTGCTGGTCCCATGACCCCTAAAATCTAGCATGCAAGCACGTAACATATCTTCTATAATTTGATTCACCTTCTCAGTCTGCCCATCTGTCTGAGGATGGAATGGCGTACTATAATCGAGCCTGGAACCCATCCCTTTCTAAAATTGCTGCCAAAACTGAGATGTGTACATCGGGTCTCTCTCGGATACGATACTTACCAGTATATCATACAGCCTAAGTATCTCTTTGATGTATAACTCTGCGAGCTTGTTAGTGGTATATAATATATTATAAGGCAGGAAGTGTGCAGACTTAATCAATCGATCCACAATGACCCAGATGGCATTGTGCTTCCTCAATGTCCTTGGCAACTCCAAAATAAAGTCCATAGAAATGGCCTCCCATTTCCACTTGGGCATCGGTAGTGGTTGCAGTAGTCTTGTCGGATTTTGGTGATCCACCTTTACTTACTGGCACACAAGACTTCTCGAGATCTACTCAACGACATCTTTCTTTAAACCCGCCCACCAGAAGCTTTTCGTTAAGTCTTAATACATCTTGGTACTGTCAAGGTGAATAGCGTACGTAGACTTATGAGCCTCTTCCAAAATGGTGTCCCGAAGCTCAGTACTAATTGGTACGCATATCCGGTCTTTAAACAACAAAGTGCCATCATCTTTGATAGAAAAAATTGTTTTACCTCCCCTAATCACATCGTGTCTGATAGCCATAAGTTCATCACCCGCCATCTGAAGTCTACGAATGCTCTCATAGAGAGTAGAACGTATCACCAGCGTAGCCATTAACGCACCTGAACCTTTTACGTCAAATCTCGTGCTACTTAGAGTCATATCTTCCAATAGATGACATCATCACACCCTTACGGTAAGATGTGATAACTGAGCAAAGAACTTCTGACTTAATGCATCTGCCACTACATTGCTTTCCCGGGGTGGTACTAGATGGTACAATTATAATCTTTCAAGAACTCTATCCATCGGTGTTATCTCATATTCAACTCCTTCTATGAGAAAAGATACTTGAGGCTCTTATGATCGGTGAATATATCGAAGGTCTCCCCATAAAGGTAATGCCTCCAGATCTTCAAGGCAAAGATCACTACAGCCAATTCAAAGTAGTGTGTCAGATAATTCTTCTCATGGTTTTTTAGCTATCTAGACCCATAAGCAATGACTCTCTCATTCTGGTTAGGCACACAGCCTAAACCCTCATACGATGCATCACTGTACACTGCAAAGCCTCCCCTGCCTGACGATATAGCAAGTACTGGCATAGTAGTCAATCGTTTCTTGAGTTTCTGAAAACTCTACTGACACTCCTCTGTCCAATTAAACTTAGTATTCTTCTTCGTAAGTTGTGTAAGCGGGCCTAATATCTTAGAGAAACCCTCTACAAACCTTCTGTAGTAACCTACCAGACCGAGGAAACTACGAACCTCTGTAACTATCTTCGGCTATTCCCAATTCATCACTGACTCAATCTTTGCTGGGTCAACCGTAATATCGGTCTCATAGACAACATGGCCTAGGAAACTAATCTTCTTAAGCCAAAACTAACACTTGCTAAGTTTTGCATATAACTAGTGGTCTCTGAGGGTTTAAAGAGCCACTCGCAGGTGCTGGTCATGTTCTTCTCACGTCTTTGAATAGATGAGGATGTCATCTACAAAAACTACTATAGACTTGTCAAAATGTGGCTTGAAAATCTGGTTCATCAAGTCCATAAATGATGCGGGTGCATTTGTCAACCCAAATGGCATGACCAAGAGCTCGTAGTGTCCATATTGGCTTCTGAATGCTGTCTTCTGAATGTCTTCAGATTTGACTTTCAACTGATGGTAGCCTGGCCTCAAGTCAATCTTCGAGAAGAACCTTGCTCCTTGTAACTGATCGAATAGATCATTAATTCTTGGGAGCGGATAACTGCTCTTAATTGTCAACTTATTTAGCTGGCGGTAATTAATGCAAAGCTGCATTAAACCATCTTTCTTCTTCACAAATAAAATTGGTGCTCCCCAGGGTGACACACTTGGCTGGATAAAATCCTTATCTAACAGTTCCTGAAGCTGCTCCTTCAATTCTTTCAATTCTGTAGGCGCCATTCGATACAGAGCTTTCGATACAAGTTCGGTACTCGATGCTAATTCAATCGCAAATCCAATCTCCCAGTCAGGTGGTAATCCAAGTAGGTCTTCAGGGAAAATATTTGAATACTTACAAGCAATCGTAATGTCTGCAATATTCGTCTTCTCCTTCTTATGATCTTGCAAGTACGCCAGATAACCATAACACCTGTTCTTCATCATATGGTCTGCTCAAATAGCGGAGATAAACAGTGTCACGTAGGATTTGACTCTGCAGAATCGGAAGGATTTTCTCTTCAGAGGGCGGAAGGTTATAATTTTTCAAAAACAATCCACGCTCACGTGGTAAGCAGATAACTAATCCATCCCTAGTATCACATCAAACCCTTCCATGCTCAAAATAATTAAATCAGCTACAATCTCGTGGTCTTCGATCATCATGATCATAGATTGACACACTGTATCGATGCTCACTGAGTTACTTGTAGGAATTGACACTACCAAGATGAAATCAAGGGCCTTTGGAACGATGCCCAACTTCTTAGTAAACAACGGAGTGATAAAAGAATGGGTAGACCTGGGATCTATCAACACTCATGCTTTGATTTTGCTTACATCTCCCTCACGACGCATAAAAAGAGTACCTTAGAATTATAAAAGCATTTTAATTAAAATTTTCTAAGCATGTGGTATTCATGCATGATTTATTAAAAGAATTTATTAAATACAAAACAATATATAATAGAATGAAGATAGAAAGACATCTCAACTTTTAATAATACCTTGGATCATGTCGTTCGACGTTCCGGCTTTCCGAGCCGTCACGGCATAAGCTCGGCCTTGAATAGTAGGTCGAGTCGATCTCTGAGTAGACGTCAAAATAGTTCTTTCCTTGTCCTCTTGAGGACAATCCTTAACCATGTGCCCGATTGTACCACACCGAAAGTATGCTCCAGTGTTCCTCCTACAATCCTCGGTCTTGTGTGGTTTCCCACACCTTAAACATGAAATGACCGGGGCAGAAGATGCAACATGTGAGGATCCTTGTATCACTGACGCTCCACTAGCCATAGAACCCACTGGTCGTACGAATTGCATAGGTGAAGACACTGTTGGCCTCTGATAGGAGGTCGGTCCAGAAGAAACTGTTGGCCTAGAAAATGTAGGTTGAACAGGATTCACTGGTAGCTTCGAAAACTTGGCCCTCTTATTCTCATAAGTACCAGATCTTATTCTGTTGACTCCTTCTCAGAAACAGCTTCTAAATTTCCTCTTCAGCAATGAGGGCCTTTGACTTCACTCCCTCATATGTCTCCATCTCCCACATAGCCACTCTCTCTTGTATATTCAGCCTCAGACCCAACTGAAAATTTCTGGCCTTCATCATATCGGTGGCCACATGCTGACGTGCATACCTCGAAAATTGAGTGAACTCATCTCCATACTCACATACTGACATTGTCCCCTACTCCAACTTGATGAACTGGACTTCCATCTGATGCCTGATAATCTTGGGAAAGTACTGATTGTTGAACGCTTTGATAAACTCAGCCCATGTCCAAGGAGTATTGGGAAACTCCTCCTCCCTATGTCTAGCCACAGACTTCCACCATGGTCTAGCCCGTCCGTCCAGTTTGAAGGTTGCCCAACGAACCATCTTGACATTGGTACACTGAAGTACTTCAAAGATCTTTTTCATCTCATCCAACCGACCTTCGTCCCCAATCGGATCAGTCTGTCCAAAAAAATTTGGAGGTCTCATCCTTCTGAATTCGATAAATCTAGAGGATTGTTGTTGATGTCCAGCAGAAATCAACTTTGCTTGCTGGGCGATGGTAGCAGTTTGCTGAGCCATAGATGCGGTCTGCTGAGCTATGTTGGTGGCCAGATTTTCCAACACTTGCTCTATTCTTCCATCCTGACCTCTTCCAACTCCAACCGGAACTGCATTAGAACCGGTTGTGAAATCAACTCCCCTAGAGGTACTGACACCTTCAGGGATGTCCTCTAACAGAACTGTCCTACCTCTACCTCTGCCTTCAAATTTTGGGGCCATGCTGATCTGTCATTATGAAACAACAACATCAGTCAGAATTGATTGCAAAGACAATCACACACACTATACTAGTGGTTCTGGACCTAATGACATAACTCTAATGCAACTATATCGGGGTCACTGTTGGGTTCTCATGGGTCCTTAGGGAATCTAAAGCCACAGCTCTGATACCAACTGCGACGACCTGACTTTTTCAATCCCTCAGGTATAGGAAAGGACGGTTCACCAACCTATCGATTAAATAATAAGTCCGACAAACAGAGCACGTATCTAAGTAAAAAGCAATAAGTAACCAAGCTAAGAAAAATACGAAAGCAATTAAAATAAAGAACCACCGATGATGGCCGACCATCATCGAAACATGGTTCACAACACTAATAAATCAATAAGTACAAAACCAAAATATCCAACCAAAGGTGGGCCGACAAATCCAAGTCTAACACTCTCACCAAAAGTTATTAAATAAACTAGATCCTAAGCCAAAAAATACTCCTCAGGAGGGACCTTGGGTTCTTCCTCAGGTACGTAATCAAGATAAGGCTCGCAACCCTGAACTGCCACATCAATAATTGGACCTGTAACGTATAGTCGGAGTGAGCTAACCAACAAAACTCAGTAGAAAAATATCATCAACGGCATTGTATTTTAACCAACATAGTTTTCAAAACATATTTAGGAATATAATATGTCAGAACTAGATAATATAGTAAAAGACTGAATCTAAATACAGAAAAATCATGCATAAGATCAAGTTTTAAATAGGTGAAAACATATTCAAAGCAGATGCAAATATTCAGCGTCTTAGTGTCTCTAACTTCTATATGCAAAGTTCAGTAATTCATGACTTAATCCTTAACTTAACATACTTCTCGAGTTAACTATATCTCAAGAGCAGGAATATAGCCGATGGGAACCCCTACCTACCATCGTCGTTCATGAACCCTTTTTTAGAATGCAACTAGCCCCTACACTCAGGAGGGTAACTTGTGTCAGGAAATTATTCAAGAATTTTGAGGGGTCGTTCAGGTGAATCATAAAACAGATGCAGGTACTAATATAGTTCAAGTACAAGTTTCTTATACATAGTTCAGAATTTAGATTTCAGAGTTTATATCAAATTTTCAGTCTACAGACATTATTTCAAAGGTATATGCAAGTTCAAAGATTCTAATTCAAAATATCCATGCGAATTAAAATAAAATACGGTAGTGATGAGATTCTCCTACCTCGAGACATTTCATACAAAATCGGAGTCCAAACAAAGCTTAACAGATGGTGCCAAGACCCACACTATAACCTAGCAACCATATAGACCTTATGTTACATGTATAGTAGCATAATAATCACACAATTCGGGAAGGGAAAAGAAAACAAAGACAAAAACATCTTCTGTACTCACGTGAGCAATGATAATCCTTGTGCGAGCGATAACTTAAAATCACGTGAGCGAGCAAAGAGACTATAGTATTATCAACCCTTTTCGAGTATACGACTTCTAAAGTCAAACTTCTGGAGATTGCTCGCATGATCGAGCTATAAGACTCGATCGCGCGAGCTATAGAAACTGCATGATCGGACCTTCAGAAATTTACATAAAGATGCAATTTTCACCTCCTTTTCACCTAAATTGATTCTCACACATCCCCAAAACAAAACCCACATCTAATCTATTGATTCTAATCAATAATCTTAATCAAAATCATACCTTTTACTGAAGATTTTCCCGATTTAGAAAAGAACTTCACCAAAGGGTTTTGGAACCAAATCGTCGAATCTCCTCTACGATTTGTGCCTCAATTGATCCCACGAGTTCCCAAGGACAACTCCTATTCGTCCCCAATAATCTCAACCTCTCCCAAAAATCAAAAACGAAACCAAGATCGATTCAAACTCTCCCTAGGTTTATTGATCTCAAACGAAAAAGAGGGGTTTCAAGAGAAAAGGTTTTCTAACATATTTCACAAATGGTGGTATGATAATAACGAAGCTTCGTGATGATCAAACGATTCTAACATAGCTAGGGTTTTTTGGCAGATGGGGGCTCTCGTCTCCTTCTCTTTAAAGTAAACAAAACCTAGTGTAAAATGGAAGGAACATCTTTCTTATAATAGGGTTGCTTAAAGTGTTAAGCACACACTCCTATTGTGTATTAAACTTCTAATTTTAATTATTTCAAGTCTAGTGTTGAGCGGCACATCGAAGTCGATGCACGGTTTTCACACAAGGGTCCAAACATGCTCTAAATTAGAGTTCGTCCGTACAATCGAATCTAAATAATATTCTAAAACAAATGGCAACATCGATCGCCGAGTCGAATACGCACACAGGGTTAGTCTAACTCGAGTTCAAAATACGGGTCTTTATAAAGCCCTAATTTTATGGTAGATGTGGCTTAGTTACAACCCTTGGATGCCTTAGGATGTTTGCATAGAGATCAGGACCTCGAAATGTGTGCACTAGACCTAGGAAAATCCCTAAAAGTTTCCTGAGTATAGCATGAGAAGTGGAGAGCCTGAGCTTCGCGGGGCTAGCTTTTACTCTTTAATTCATTCACACAGTTTGCAGAGTGTTCACGAGGTCAGATTTGGCTTTGAAAGCTCCCTGCTCGCACATAAGGCTTTGGATTGTCGCGCAACTCATTTGCTCTTAAATGTGCTGTTAAGTAGTGAAAAATACCATTTTTCACCCCTAAACATGAGCTTTGAAAGACCCTTGAGAAGACTAAATAAGTGCTTTAGTGTGCATTTTACAGCTAACCAATTAGACAGGTCCAAGTCCGAAAAGCATCCTAAAATGATCAAAAAGCTGACAACTCATGTCAAGCTCAAAGAGGGAGTGAAGAAATAGCCTCAGCAATGGCTAAAAAGGTCCTAAAAGAGCAAGAAAAGACCTGAAGAAGAAGAAGGATCCATTCGCAAAGAAGAAATCAAGTTAAAAGTTCAAATCGCAAAGTAAAAAGTACTTTTCGAAAAGGTCAAAGTTCTGTTCGAATTGATTCAGTAATGAACTACTCGAAAAGAACCATGTTCTGTTCGAATAGTTGAAATTTCCTTTTCGAATAGAAGATCTGGGGAGAAGTCCTTTGCGAAAAGACTTTCTGAAGCCAAATTGCTTTGCGAAAAGAACTTACGGAGCCAAAACACTTTGCGAAAAGGCACTTAAACTCTGAAAGGACATTCGGGAATTACAAATTGTTTAAAGGGCATTTCAAGTAATCTCGCACGCTAATGCATTTAACCCAGGACATTTGAAGATTCCAATCAAGATCCAAAGCATATTCCAACCCATGTGAGCGCTCAAAGATGAAATCACTTGGCGTGAACTTCTAGAAGCTCAAACAGATTTTTGAATTCCATAATAGAATTGATGCTTCTAGATTGGTGAACCAGATCAGCATTTCATTGGCGAACAGATCCGGATCCGTGCTCAAGCGCCATTGGGCAATCCAGATCGAACACTTCGATTGGTCAATTCAGTGCAGATCAAGGGAAAGCTATAAATAGAAGACATTTGCCCAATTGTGGCATCCAGATTTTGAGTTCATTTCTATTTCCGCTTTCGGTCCGGATAGCTTGTCTGTACCCCTGTAATAGCTTCTTTTGTATTTGCTTTTGAGAGTTTCGAGAGCTATTTGTAACTCCAAGGAGATTGGATTCAAGGCGCAAGTCCGAGGGCCATCTAGCGTGCTCTGTAATTGTAAGATTGAATTTAAAAGGTTGTCAGAACTGTGTTTTCTCCATTGGATTCATGTCAAGGGTTCTTATTGATCACCTTAGTGCATTAGACTCCTTTAGATTCACTACTTTGCATGCAATTTCCCTTGATTCATTACTCCGTATGCAATTAGCGTTGGTAACCTAGTTCGACACTTGATGATGTTCATGTTCAATTGAATTGAGGATAGGTCAACAACTATTGGATGATCTGTGACCATTTAAGTGATGATCATAACCATAAGTCTAAACCTTCCTTAATTCAGATTTATTTCTCTTACATCGTCAGTGGTAGCAGATGAAGATTGAATCAACTACATTTAGTTGCAGATTCTCCATTAAAATTCAAAGCGAAATCAGAAAAGTTATTATTTCTCCATTTGATTTATTTTAATCACTTCCCCAACTTGGATCCGGATCTTAGTTAGTTCTTTTCTTTATTTGCGTGTAGTTAAATGTGACACAATCCAACACTCTCTTTTTATCGCTTTCTAGATAATTATAGAGCAGATCCGGTAGCAGATCTGGAGGTCTATCTCATATTCGGACAAATTCTCTGTGGTCCATCTGTAATATACTTACTTTTAAAACTTGCAACAATTGGCCCTGATCTTGCGGGCTATTGCTAGCCCTCAATGTGCTGATATCTCTTTCATAATTTAAAATTATGTAACTTAATATTCATTAATTCGTCATTCAATACACACATAAATCGGGCACATGTTAGGCAACAACAAGTTTTTGGCGCGTTCGGGAATTTGTTCTAAAATAGATAGACCTATGTTTTATTCTCTTTATTTATTATTTATTAATTCATTTTTCTTGTTGTTATCTCTGGGTTACAAATACAGAAAGGAAAGGAAAGAAAGCACCTAATTAAAGGTTTATGCGGTACCAAATTCTCTCTGCGTTGTATGTTTGGTAGGAGAACTCTCAACCACGAGATTCTCCTTTTAATTGAAGTTGAAAGACTCTAAGAAAGCAGGACATACACCATGAGTTACGCTACAATGGGTGACGAACCTAGATTGTTAAGAGACTACTTTGCTCCACGGTGCCTATAATTCCCTTTCGCATTCAATTTCCCACTGGAGGGAAATTATGAGATCAAATCATCAACCATCCAAATGCCTTCATTTCATGGATTAAGTAAGAAGATCCTTACAAGCACATTGATGAATTTACGGCTTTGTGCACAACATTTAACATAGGACTTGGTCCAGAGGCAACCAAGTCGAGGCTCTTTCCTTTTCATTAAAGGACAAAGCTAGAGCATGGTTATCTATGTTAGCACCAAACGATCACATCATGGAATGATTTGCAATGTCAATTTTGTCAAAATATTTCCCAATGACTAAAACCAGCCAACTAAGACAAAGCATCATCTCTTTCTCCCAAAACTCAATGAAACTTTCCATGAGGCATGGGAAAGATTCAAAGAATAAGACAATGCCCTCACCATCAAATTCCTAAATGGCGCTTGTTCAAAGCTTCTATCAAGGAATTGATCGGAAGGGCAAGAACATGGTGGATGCCTCCGTGGAGGTACCTACTACAAAAGACATTGAAGAGGTTTGGGACCTCTTTGAGGTGATTGGAGAAAATTCAACCCAGCGAGGAATCCTGTCAAGAGACACGAGAATCCATTTAGGGTGAATAATCCCCAATTCACAAGAGGAAAGTTTATGAAGTCAATGAGTGGAAAGGAAAGTGGATAATTTGACCACAAAATTTGATAGTGATGGACTCATTTAAAGCTCCAAATGGGTCAAGAGTAGAGGAGGCATGTCGATATGCAGGTCCCTACTCATTCAATTGATCAATGTCCTTCCGCATCACAATTTCAGAACTCATGATGGAACAAGCTCATGCATTCGGTCTTATGGACAGATGCAATCCAATGACTACCCATGGAGATCTCATCCTAATCTCGAGAAATAAAGAGCCCAAAAATCAAATACCTTTCAAACTCGACCATATTGAGAATTTTACAATAAACAAAATTTTCAGCAACCTAACCCACAACCCATGCGATTCTACACCAGCCCTGCCCTCCTAGGTCCTGTCATTTGAAGAGCGGGTCTTAAGTTCACTTCAGAATTTAGGAACTCTATCTCGATGTGAACCTTCACGTGAGCATTAAAAAATTGAAGAAACTTTGGGCGCTCTCGAATTCATTAGCTAAGAGAGAGGAGGGCGGACTCACCGACCTTTGAACAATCCTAAGGACAGTTCATGGTTGGAGAATCCTCAAATGGCCATGAGGAGATTAAAGTGTGACCACTTTGAGAAGTGGAAGAGTAATAAAAACACTGGGTAGTGAAGAGGAAAAGAAGAAGAACAAGATGTGCGGAAGCACAAGATGATGAAAACAATGAGGTTGTTGATTTACCTCGAAAACCCAAAAAATGAAAAATGTAAAAATAAAAAATTGTTGAAAAGATGAGGAGGAGAGATTTGTTCCCCACCTCCCATTCCCTCATGCAATGAAATCGGTTTCTCCTTTTGACAAAGGAAACACAAAAATTGAGGAAATGATGGAGACATTCAAGCAAGTTAAAATTAATCTACCTCTTGATGCAATCAAACAGTCCTGCATATGCTAAATTTAGAAGGATGTGTGCACCCACAAAGGCAATCTAGGATACATTTATCTAAGAAGGCCTTTCTGTGGAGAAAATCAACCAAGTACTATCCATTGCAACACCCCTAAAATGCAAGATCCTGGAATCCCCACAATCCCTGCATCATTGGGGAGCATACCATCGAAAAGCTACGCTAGATCCGGAGCTAGTGTCAACTGCTTCCTTATTAGATATGAGAAGCTAGGTTTGGGAGAATTAAAACCCACTCAAGTGGTGTTGCAACTAGTCAGATCGAGAGAAAACCTGGGATTGATTGAAGATGTGCTAGTAGGAGTAGATAAATTCTTCTATCCTGCGATTTTACGGTGTTGGACATGGAACCAACCAAAAGCGACACTTCCATCCCGTCATTTTAGGGAGACCATTCACAGCTGTAAAAATGCTTGTATTCAATGTCGTGCAGTATCATGGAAGTTTCTTTTGGTAATATGAAAGTCAAATTGAATGTTTATAATGTTAACCAACCTCAATTTTCTCAAGAAGAGTGCTTTCATGTTGACATCATGGATGAACTTGTGGAGGAGTCTTTGCAAAAATTTCTGCAGGTGAAGACTCCACCACGTAACTAAAAATGATTGGGAATCCTTGAGAAAGAAGGAAAAGGAGATCAAATTCAAAGGAGTCTCGCTTTGTGCAAGGCACTCACAAACAATCCTCAAGTTCTCCCTCTTGGAGACCTGCTCCTCCCTCTTCCACAAATTACCAAGGTACCTTTGCTGCCCTCTTTTCTCAAATTACAATTGGAACTCAAACGGCTCCCAAAAATCTGAAATATGTGTTTTGGGAGATCATCAAACACTACTCAGTGATTATTTCTTCCTCCTTACAAAGGAGCAAGAAGAGGAGGCTGTTGGTAGTTCTAAAATAGCACAAGAAAGCAATTGGTGGACCATTGCTGATTTAGGAGGAATAAACCCCGTATGCATGCATAAGATCCACCGGAAGAGGATGCCAAGCCTTCTAGAGAAATGCAAAGAAGGTTGAATCCTCACATGCAAGAAGTGGTAATGAAGGAAGTTGTCAAGAGATGTCAATCATTTACCCCATTTCAGATTCTGCTAGGTAGCACCCACAGGTGGTGCCTAAGAAATCTGCATCACTGTAGAATCTGGTGAACTTATGTCCACCAGGACAAACAACAACTGGATGGAGGGTCTGCATAGACTACAGAAAATTAAATACCATGACAAGGAAAGACCATTTCCTCCCTTCATTGACCAAATCCTTGATAAGCTTGCGTAAAGCTTACTACGCTTCCTTGATGGGTACTCTGGTTACAACAGATCCTGTGTACCCGGGACCAAGAAAGACCACCTTCACCGCCCCTTTGGCACTTTTGCCTATAGGAGGATGCCCTTTGGTCTTTGCCCCTGCTACTTTTCAAAGATGCATGTATGCCATCTTTTCGACATGATTGATCAATTCATGGAGATCTTCATGGATGACTTTTCAATTTATGGAGACAGCTTTTTCCAATGCTTACACCACCTCAAGTTGGTGTTGCAAAGATGTGAAGAAACCAATTTGGTTCTAAGTCGGGAAAAGAGTCATTTTATGGTCACCCAAGGCATTGTCCTAGGACATGTGGTCTCCCATAAAGGCATAGAGGTGGACCAAGCAAAATTGATCTAATTGCACATTTGCCTCCTCCCGTAACTCATTAAGCAAATCAAGAAGTTTCTTAGGGCATGCAGGATTTTATAGGAGGTTCATCAAAGATTTGAAAATTTCCAAGCCACTCTGTCATTTCATCGTGTCAAGATGTTCCTTTTGTGTTTACTAATGAATGCATGACAGCCTTTGAGGTCCTTAAGAAATGTCTCGATTTCAGCTCCCATCTTGCAGTCCCCGACTATTCGGTGCCCTTTGGTGATGTGTGATGCATCAGACTATGCCCTAGAGCTGTCCTAGGGCGTAGAAAGATAAGCTTCCCCATGTCATAGCTTATGCCACAGATCCATGATAGATGCCCAGCTCAACTACACAACAACCGAGAAAGAGTTTGGCCATTGTGTTTGCATTGGAAAAATTCGTGTCTTATGTTTTAGGTTCACAAATTGTGGTGTTCTTGACCACTCGCCCTAAAATACCTACGTCTAAGAAGGATACCAAGCCAGTTAAGGTGGATCCTCCTATTACAGGAGTTTGATCTCTGATTAAGGATAAGAAAGGAGTGGAAAATGTGGTTGATCACCTATCCGAATTCTCAATCTTGAGGATGATAGCTTACCCATTAATGAATCATTTCGATGAGCAACTTTTGCCATCAATACCCACGATCCTTGGTTTGCAAACATAGTCAACTTCTTGGCTCGGATGATTCCTCAACATTGGAATCGAATGGATAAAGATCTTTTCTTCTCACGAGTTAAACATTTCATTTGGGAAGATCCTTATCTATTCAAAATTGTGGAGACCAAGTGATCGGAAGATGTGTCCTCGACCATGAATTCTCGGCATATTGTCAATGTGTCATGAACAGGCTGTGGAGGTCATTTCATTGGTAACAAAACTGCAAAAATTCTGCGATTAGTGGTTTTTATTGGCCCACAATCTTTAAAGATGCCTTACTGAGTAGAATCTCCCAGAATCGCCAAAAATTGGGCAAGCATTTCCAAAAGAAACTCAATGCCTCTACATATTCGGTGGTTGAGCTGTTTGATGTATGGGGAATGGATTTTATGGGCCCCTTTCCTCCTTCTAATGGAAATAACTTCATTTTAGTAGCGATGGACTATGTCTCCAAGTGGATTGAAGCCATAGCTACTAAATCAAATGATCACAAAGTGGTTTTGAAATTTCTCAAGGACCACATTTTTCCAGTTTGGTTTTCCCAGAGCCATCATCGGTGATGGGGAAGCCATTTTGTAACAAACAGTTTGAAGCTCTATTGAAAAGTACTGTCACCACTAATAGAGTAGCCACTCCCTATCATCCACAAACCAGTGGACAAGTGGAGATTTCCAATAGAGAAATCAAACACATTTTGGAAAAAACAAAGAAGAGACGAAAGGACTGGTCCTTTAAGCTTAATGATGCTTTGTGGGCATCTGAGCGCCTACAAAACTCCAATTGGAATGTCCCTTTAGATGGTCTATGGCAAAGCATGTCATTTGCCGAGAGTTAGAATACAAAGCTCGGGCTATTAAAACATTTAATATGGATCTAACCTTTGGTAATCACGAAACTTCAACTCACTTTGAATTGGAAGAGCTGCGGATGGATGCTTATACAAGCTCCAGTTGTATAAGGAGAAAGTCAAATCATTTCATGATAGGAGTTTAATGAGAAAAGAGTTCATACCGGGTCCAAGGTATGGTTATTCAACTCTAAACTTAAATTCTTTCCGGCAAATTGAGATCCGGATGGGAAGGGCCATACTGTCATCAAGGCCTCCCTCGTGAGAGTGGATATTTCAGATCCCAAGGATGGAAGAATCCTTAAGGTAAATGGTCGAGGCTCAAGCCATGCATTGACAACACTCGAGAACTGTCTTGCCCATCATCATCACGAATCTCCAACAATCGATGGTAGAAAATTGTATATTATGTTTGTACAACATAGTTTTTGAATTTCTCTGCTTTCTATTTCTTTTCTTGTTCGCATAGTTTAAATACACTTAAAAGTTCAAATCGCAAAGCAAAAACTACTTTTCGAAAAGCCCAAAGTTCTATTCGAATAGATTCGAGCTATGAACTCGAAAAGAAAGATGTTCTTTCGAATAGTTAATTATGTTAACAGCCTTTTCAATAGAAGGTCCGATGCTAAGTCCCTTGCGAAATAAACTTCAAGCTATCTACTTGTCGAAGGCACTTTTGCCATTCAAATAGAAAAAAAAGGGCTCTTTTGGAATATTTCAAAACTTAAAGGTGCTTTATGATTTTAGCTTCAAGTATATTTAGTCGTTTGAAGTTAGCTTTGTATTTGCAAACACTCTCTGCAGAGCGACGCTCCACTAAAACCATAGCTCACTCTCTTCTCACACGAGCTCCACAAAGATATCACTGCTTTGTTCCTAATTGTTTGAGCGTTTCCATTTTTCAGAGATCACAATGACCGTCGGTTGGGCGATCTTTACAAACAAAGCGACTCGTTCAAGCACAAACCTTAGATCGTGGTATTTTTCTATCCATTCTCGCTCAATCTTTTAGAAAAATCTAAATCTGTTAGCCGGTGTGGGCTTTTGTTTTCCTCCATTTTAAATATGGAAAGATCGAGAAATCTTAGTCGCCACTTTTCTAAAGGGCAATTTTTCAATACCCCATGCTCATCCCGAAGCAATGGCTGATGTGAGTGCCAAGATAAAGAAGAGAAAAATTGCTGGCCTCCCTTTGGAAGACTAATTACCCTCCTAAGAGCCAAGTTTGACATAGATAGGGAAGAGCCCTTTGAAGTCCTCACCCCCATAACTTTGGCAAGAAAGCTGACCACAAGTCGCTATGTTGAGGAGAATGAGAGCGGCGGGGAGATCCGGCACATGCCCTGCTCTTGCCCTGCCTCTGTTCTTTGAACCCATTCTGCCCAGCACACCGAGCGAGCAGTTCCTGCGCTAAGCTGACAGGAACCTAGCCTGCAAGTGTGGGTGGGCAGCTGAACAACCACCTATGGACCCCTACTTGTACATGAACTGTGAGTGAACTAGCACAGAGTCCAAGAGATACCCTGCAGGGCTGAAGCGCTATGGAGCCTCCACCACCCTTGCACCTCGGCCACGCCATTTTACAAGAACCATTTCTGTGGTGACCAGGCTCTCTAGTTGCACCACCTGCACCCATTCTACCACCACACTACACTGCACCCTATTCCCCACACCCTTCCACCCCACACCCTTCCACATTGGAGCTCATCCAAGCCCTAATCGCACCCTTACCACCCACCCCGACCCTGCCTCCATGTTGCCTCACAAGCAACCCAGACCAAGTCCTAGTGCTTCCCTCCACTACCACCAGGCTACCCAAACCACACTGAACCTCGTAGCCTTACCTCCCCTTCTTGAGATAGCTACCCAAACTGACCCTCTCTTACCCTCCCTCCCATTGCACCCACTTTAGTCCCCTACTTGAAAAAGACAAAAATAAACCCCTCACCCTTACTCCTTTCCTCCCTCTTTTCCTTTTATTTTCTGTCAAATTTCTGGTTCATGCAATTTGCTTTCTGCAATTCCTTGCTATTATTTTTTCTTTGTTTTTCCCTAATAACTGTATGCTATTACCACCTTTGAACCAAAGGTGAGGACACCGCTCCTCATAGGTTTGGGGTGTGATGTGTCAGTCTGCCAAGAATAGTTAACCTAAGGACAACAGAATCACCTAAGTAATCGTGAAATGAATTATTTTACTTAAGAATCATGACAATTAGGAAGTTTAAAATTTCTTTGCAAAATTTAGACATCATAAACCTTTCAATATTCTACATTTCCATGATGTTAGCACCATGAAAACCCTCTTGGTATCGCATTTAGCAAGTCATGGGAAAGAGAAAAGGTAAAGACATACTTAAAAGCTCAAGGAAAAACCATAACCGGTGAGAATTGAGCCCATATATTTTCCATCTCTGTTGCTGAAGAGTGACTGAGGCAATTTTTTCGATTCAAAGGATTGGTGAGGCATTAGATCCACTAGAAGTTAGGAAACTCCAAATTAAAACAAGTAACACTCACTCATGGCGAGGAAAAGATCAAGGCCTTCTTGAATGACTTGAACCTAATGAACCAACCAAGAAAATTCTGCCCTGTTTGTACCCCATTTGAGTCAGAATCCTACAATTCTTCATCAAAAATACCCAAAAGTACTTGCACTCAACCTATGGAACTAATTCAGCCTTCCTCACTCGAGAATTCAGGAGGTAAAGGAGAAAGAACCAAGATGGACCATTTCGGGCAACATCAAGAAAATGAAGAGAAAATACCTCAAAAGGTGCAATATGGTGACGAGAAAGGAAGAGACAAACAATGTGAAAAAGTTGCAAGCAAAAAGGCAAAAAAGGGACCTTATGATGAAAAAATGCAAGATCAAAGAAGGAACCGATCACCGTGAATGTGAGAATCTCGAAAAGAAAGAAGCTAAACTCAAAAGGTGGAGTCATGAACCATCTCCGCACTTCCGAGTTCTCAAATTCAAACCCTGTCAAGCGCCTTTCCTTGAAACTTCACTCCATAAGCCATACAAACAAACCTAGATTAAAAGCCCTTGTGATCCAAAGTTGAGTGAGCTGTCATGTGGAGATAAGAAGTGACCCAATCTATGGTGAGGAGATGTCAATGATGCCATTGCCTAAGAATCATGCCTATGCTCATGCTTACAGATCCATTTGGGAGATGTAAGCCTCTTGAGCTTGAGTGAAAATGAACCCTCAACAAAAACACCGATGAGAGTATACCCCGTGAGTGTTTGGGTTGGAACTTGAGCATAATAAGTATGACTTACAACCTAATTTTTATTCGGATGATGAGCTCACTTGGCACATTTGTACAATTTTCTATGGCTGCTCACGGATTGGAAATATTGAAACATTCATGAGGTTCTTAAAATGTTTAAATTCTGTGCAAACAATAATCAAATTTTCTGTTTCATCATTGATTCAAGAGTAACTAATCCTGCTCCTTGATTGCTCATTTGATAATTTTGCTCGATGTTAACTGCTTTCATGGAGAAGTTTGTGGTACCTTCTTGAAAACCCTCGGAGACTTCACTCCTCCTCTAGGGACCACCTAGGGGTTGAAAAGGCTTGTTGCATATGCTAAATGCACTGTGCTTCCTACAAAAGTGGCTCTTTACTTTGTTTTTTATGTTTCTTTGCTCGAGGACTAGCAAAGCTTAGGTTTGGGGGTGTGTTAAGTAGTGAAAATACCATTTTCACCCTAAACATGAGCTTTGAAAGACCCTTGAGAAGACTAAATAAGTGCTTTAGTGTGCATTTTACTGACTAACCAATTAGACAGTCCAAGTCCCAAAAGCATCCTAAAATGATCAAAAAATAACTCATGTCAAGCTCAAAGAGGAGTGAAGAAATAGCCTCAAAGAATGGCTAAAAGGTCCTAAAAGAGCAAGAAAAGACCAAGAAGAAGAAGGAACCATTCGCAAAGTAGAAATCTAGTATAAAGTTCAAATCGTAAAGTAAAAAGTACTTTTCGAAAAGGTCAAAGTTCTGATCGAATTGATTACGAGCTGTAATGAACTACTCGAAAAGAACCATGTTCTGCTCAATAGTTGAAATTTCCTTTCGAATAGAAGATGGGAGAAGTCGCTGCGAAAAGACTTTACGAAGCCAAATTGCTGCGAAAAGAACTTCGGAGCCAAAACACTTTGCGAAAAGGCACTTAAACTCTGAAAGGACATTCTGGGAATTACAACTTGTTTTAAAGGGCATTTCGGTAATCTACGCCGCCCAATGCATTTAACCCAGGGACATTTGGAAGATTCCAATCAAGATCCAAAAGCATATTCCAACCCATGTGGCGCTCAAAGATGAAATCACTTGGCGTGAACTTCTAGAAGCTCAAATGATTTTGAATTCCATAGAATTGATGCTTCTAGCGCTGATTGGTGAACGGATCGAGCATTTTCATTGGCGAACAGATCTGGATCCCGTGCTCAAGCGCCATTGGGCAATCCAGATCGAACACTTCGATTGGTCAATTCAACCTGCGAGGATCAAGGAAAGCTATAAATAGAAGACATTTGCCCAATTGTGGCATCCAGATTTTGAGTTCATTTCTATTTCCCGCTTCCGGTCGGATAGCTTGTCTGTACCCCTGTAATAGCTTCTTTTGTATTTGCTTTTGAGAGTTTAGAGCTATTTGTAACTCCAAGGAGATTGGATTCAAGGCGCAAGTCCGAGGCATCTAGCCGTGCTCTGTAATTGTAAGATTGAATTTAAAAGGTTGTCAGATGTTTTCTCCATTGGATTCATGTCAAGGGTTCTTATTGATCACCTTAGTGCATTAGACTCCTTTAGATTCACTACTTTGCATGCAATTTCCTTGATTCATTACTCTGCATTTAATTAGCGTTGGTAACCTAGTTCGACAAGACTTGCGATGATGTTCATGTTCAATTGAGGATAGGTCAACAACTATTGGATGATCTGTGACCATTTAAGTGGACGATCATAACCATAAGTCTAAACCCTTCCTTAATTCAGATTTATTTCTCTTACATCCGTCCGGTAGCCGATGAAGATTGAATCAACTCATTAGTTGCAGATTCTCCATTAAAATTCAAAGGCGAAATCACAGAAAGTTATTATTTCTCCATTTGATTTATTTTAATCACTTCCCCAACTTGGATCTGGATCAGTTAGTTAGTTCTTTTCTTTATTTGCTTTTAGTTAAATGTGACAAAACCCAACACTCTCTTTTTATCTGCTTTCTAGATAATTATAGAGCCAGATCTGGTAGCACAGATCTGGAGGTCTATCTCATATTTCAGACAAATTCTCTGTGGACGATCTTTAATATACTTACTTTTAAAACTTGCTACAATTGGCCCTGATCTTGCAGGCTATTGTTAGCCCTCAATGTGCTGATATCTCTTTCATAATTTAAAATTATGTAACTTAATATTCATTAATTCGTCATTCAAAACACACATAAATCAGGCACATGTTAGGCAACAACATGTGCTCGCGAGGAATAAGTTGTAATGCTTTGGCTTTGCTCGCGCAGTGGAGCTTCAGGTACTTCCTGTCGTGAGGATCTCGCATAGATGAATTTAAATCTCACCAGGTACCTTCTGTACTGAGTAGCGCAGCTTGAGCTATGCGAGAGCTGGCTTGAGTTCTTTTATATAACTTGGCCTCACGAGATTGTGCGCGCTACCATTTGAGCCTTGATCCTTGCGAGAGCTTCACGAGTTAGATTTCTGAAGGTTTTAGTACGTGAGAGCTTCGCGAGGACTTTGAGTGTTGATTACAGTTGAAGCGCGTGACTGTTGTGTGAAGTAATGCTCTGAGACCAATTCTTCACTGAGCTGTGCGAGTTCTTCGTGAGCTCACTCGTGTTGCAGGTCTCAGCTATGCGAGGTGGCTTTGCTACAGATTTAAACAGCTTGAGGTAGCATTTCTACTGTGCGAGATAACACCTCTGCTCAATGCAACTGCTGCTGTTACAACTTTCTCCACTCATATCCATACTTCTCTCAATTGCTAGCCTCCTTTGGTCCACCTTGACATGCAAACTAGTCACCATGGTGTTCCATCTGTCTTTGGCTCAGCAGTCATCCTTGACTTGAATTCTCTCTCTTTTTGACACCAAAAACATGGACTTTGTATTAAGCTGCATTTGTTATTACTAACTACAAAACATGCTTAAACAAAGGGTTATTAGTCAACTCCAAGGTGTAGTAAAGGCTAGGTTAAGAGGTGAAAAGTGATACTTTTCAGTGAATAATACACCCCCAAACCTAATCTTTGCTAGTCCTCGAGCAAAGCAAAATTTAAACAACTACTCTAAGAATGTAAATACCATTTTTGTAGGGAGCATTGATGCATTTAGCTTATTCATCAAGCCTTTTAAACCCTTAGGTGATCCCTAGTGGAGGAGTGAAGTCTCCTGAGGGTTTTCACTGAAGATACCCACAAACTTCTCAATAAAATAGTTAACAAAAGTGCACACATTGTCAAATCAGTTTTCAATAAATAGAGCACATCAGTCCACCCTTGATTCTTTTCAAAATGTGAGGAATTTAAACATTTGAAATGCATAGACCATTTAACATGAAAACCTCTTACATGTGTGCACATCATTTCCAATCAGCTTACCACAAGAAAAATAACAAGTATATGTCAGTAGTGAGCTCACCATCAATTCAAAAATTAGGTTTAGATAATGCTCAATACATTCAATGTCAGACCCAATGCTTACCAGGGCAGTCCCTCACAAATAAATTTTGAGGGTTTTCATTATCACACAAGCTCAAGAGCAATTATAGTCCCCAAATGGGCCTGTAAGCATGAGCATAGGCAAGGCTCCTAAATTCTGACATCATTGACTATTTCTCACAATAGATTTGACAACTCCTTATCTCCACATAACAGCTCATTCTAATTAGAATCACAAGGTCTTATGACTGGGTTGTAATATGGCTTATGGGTGTAGGTTACAAAGAATGAAAGGGTGAAAAGGTTGTAAGATTGAGAAATCAGCAGGTGAAGGAGGATTAATGACTTCACCTTCTTTAATTTAGCATATTTCATCTTCTTTTATGTTTTTCAGACTTCAAGTGGCCAGCTTCTCCTCTTATTATCACTTTTTCCAATGAAATTTCCTCTTGACTCCTCTCTCTTCCTTTTCATTATTTTTTTCTATTTTTCTTTTGGATACATTTTCTTTTTCTTTTTCTTTTTCTTTTTCTGAAATGCCACTCTCCTCCCAGCTGCTACATTGTTGTCCTCCTTTTCTGTTTCTTTTCCATTCACCAAATGTTGACCCTAGCTTGTCCATCTTCAACTCCTTCTCCTTTACCTTCTGAATTCTCAGAGTGGGGATAGGGGTTGAATTAGGTCCACAGGTTAATATTCACATACTCAGGTGTATTTTGAAGAAAATTGGAAATTAAGGCTCAAAGGGTGTATGCACGAGGGCAGTTTACTAGGTTTGGTATTTTTAGGCTCAAACTGTTCAAGAGAAAGCCTTGATCCTTTCCTAAATGTCATGGGTACTGTCAGCGATTTCGACTTGGATATGCCCAACTTCTAATGAGAAAATGAACTCAGGCAATCCTTAGAGCAAAAAGAATTGCTTAAGGCACTCCTCAAAGAGAAAAAAAATATATATTTGTAGACCCAAATCTCACTAGGTATAGTCTTCCATTGAACTCATGGGCATGTCCTTACCTTTTTCTCTCTTTGATGGTTCACTAAGTGCTGACACAAATGAGTTTTCTTGGTATTCACCTCATATAAATGCTAAAATTTATAAGCTTTTAATGCCTAAAGCTCTGCAAAATTTTTAATTTCCTCATTTTCAAAGTTTCTTAGGTGAACTTAACTCTATTTCTATCTCACTTACTTGATTTTGCTACACTTAGGTTAACTACATCATTGGCATACATTGCCACACCTCCAAACTTATAAGGAACAATGTCCTTACTACTTGAGAGATAAGGTACTTGTGAAGTAGGGTACATTGATAAAAATAACACACAAAATAAGGCAAGTAAAATTAATAAACAGCAGAAAGAAATAAAACCAAACAAGATTGAAACAAAAGATAGAAAAAGAACTTGTATTTATAAAACAGTAAAATATACAATGCAGGTGAAAATAACTACAAAAGATTCTACAAAAATAGCCTAACTAATTACATGTACACAGTTTTAATCATCTAAATTTTTATCAGCCTGTTCTTGGACGCCTTTGCCTTTTTCTTTCTTTAGAGCAACAACAATGGACTTGTATCTCTTGGAAGTAGTCTTTCTCTGCTTAGTGTTGCTGCTCTTCTAGGGAGTGGGTTCAGGCTTTGGTGTAGGCTCCTTGATGTTGATTCCAGACTTTATTTTTCTTGGCTCTTGGGGTTTAGGGGCAGTTGCCATTAGAGGTGTTGCTGCAATGAAGAGAGAGGCAGCAGTAGCTGCTAAATCTCTATCACCAATCTCAGATAAGGTCTGCTACAATGCTGCAGCAATCCTTGCATAATCATTTGCTCTCTCCTCAACTAGTCTCAGGGCCACCTGTAGGTTCTTGATTACATTCTCCATTCCATCAGCTATATTTTTCTCCTGATTGTATTGTAGCAATGTCTCCCTCCATCCATGCTTGATCCTTTTCTTCTCTATCTTGTGAGTTAGTTTCAGAAATTTGATTTGATTGAGGAGGGGTTGTTGGACAGTAGTTATGAGGTCAGCCATGCCCCTAATCACATCCCTCTTGATGTAGGCATTATCTTCCATTGCTCTAAGGAGTGTAGAGAATGGAGGCATGGGGTTGGAAGAGGCTGGTAGGATGGTGTTATCAGTAGTGGAAGAAGGGCCAGCCAGCAAATGGGGTGGTGTGGACGAAGATGAAGGGATGGATGATGGAATGGGTAGGGTGGAGGTAGAGGGTATTGGCTGGGGTACTTCAGGTTCAAATTGGGTAAGGTCTATTACTTCAGGGTCTGTTTGGGTTGAGGCATAGGCCTGGGTAGGTGGGTCAATTTGGGTCAAGGCAGTGGTAAATGTAATTGGAGGGGTTTCATGTGTAGGTTCAATGTTGGTAGCAGCAACTGTTGTTGTTGCTAAGGTTAAGGGTTGGGGAGATGGGGGTGGTGTAGGTATATGTGTAGGCGTAGGGGTAAATTGTTATTGTGATGGTGGGGGTTAAGGATTGCAAGGTTGATTGGATGGCTTGTAAATTGGTTTGAATGGTAGCCTGGTTTTGGAGGGTAGAGTGTATGGCTTAAAGGTTGGCCTCTATGGATGTTTGGGTTTGGGTGTTGGCCATTATTTAAGTTTGAAGTGAAAGGAGGAGGTTGAGGGTTTGGGGTAGGGGATCAGGTGTGATAGGTGCTATGGGTTGGGTGGTTGGAATTTGTTGAAATAGTAAAGTAGGTGTATGATGGAAGTTAGTAGGCTCTGGTGAAGTAGGGGGAGGGGTAAAGTGATGGGGTTGTGGTGAATCAAGAAGAGGGGTGAACTCATAATTGATGTCCCCTATAATAGAGGCCATCATAGCTGAGTATCCCTCTGATGAGAAGGGGTCTTGGTCATGGAAAGGGAAAAATAGAATGGATTGACCTAAGGGTTCAAGTATGGCAGGTTCAATGTGTGTAGAGGTTTCAGTGGGCTGAGGGGAAGCTATAGGGGAGCTGTGTGGGATGTCAAGGATTTGAGGCTCAGGTGCTGATTTGGGTGGTTGTATGTTAGTGGTTGGGTCTGGAATGGCAGTTATTTTAAGGAAGTGGATAGGTTGGGATATATAGGTGGGCTAGGGCTTAGGGGGAGCTTTGGTTGGTTTCCTTTTTCTGTATGTGACCTTGACAGGTGGGCTAGGATGGGCTATGTAAGCAAGCACAAACACAGGGATTGGTATAGGTAAGGGTGTAGTCACAGCAGGTATGGTGGGTGTAGGTGAGGTAGTGGAGGCTGAGGTAACGGGTAAAATTGGCTGAGGTAATGTAACTGTGGAGGGTTATGAGGTTGGGGTTATGGTAGTGGCTGGCATGGGAATGGAGGTGAGTGTGGAAGTTATGTGTGCAGTTGATGATGGTGGAATGGGGTGTGATGGTAGTGGGATGGTGGCAGCAGGTATGGTAGGTGTAGCTGGCATAATGGAGGTGGCTGCTTGAAAAATAGCAGTAGAGCTTGTGGGTGTGATAGCTACAGAAGTGGTAGCGCCCTCTTGAATTGCGGGGGTTGCTTGAGCTAGTAGCTCCTCCTTCTTCTTCTCAATTAAATTACCACTGATCTCTCACTATTTCTTTTCACATTTTCTAGGGGCCAACTTGAGGGTCTCCTCATTCACCTGAAAGTGGTAGCCCCCCAGCTGTAGTAGGGCTGTAATGAGCCTGCAATAGGGCAAGGCATGGGGCTTCTGCTCTCTCTTAACCTTCTCATGGATGTCTTTCATCCCTTCAAAAATTAGCTTTACAACATCAAAGTAGAGGTTGTAGTGGAAGGAGTAGAGGGCATCAACAATTAGGGACCTCCTCTCTTGCTGGTGCCCAGAGCAGTATACATTTTTTCTCAAAACACTATCCATAAATCTCAATCTTTGAGGCAGGTCACTCTTCCTAATTGATACCTCAGAGGCTGTGATCCCTCCAATGAGCTCTTTGGCAATCTCAGGGATGGATGCAGTCAAAGGTGCACCCAAGCCACACCCTGGGTTGTATGTGGTTGGTATCCCAAGTATTTTAGCAATTGTTGCCTGGTTGAAAAACATCTCAAAATCATCAATCAAAACCAGCAATGCAGGTTTTCCATCATCCCCAGTCTTCACCCTGATGTTCTGGAAAAATAACTGCACTAGTCTAGGGAAGACTAGCTTTAGTGGGGGCCGGAGCAGGAGTAGCAGTGAGGCCTTGGTGAGGTATTCTATTGATGTAGTAGTCTCAGGCTGTTCCTCAAATAAAGCCTTGTCAAAGGTAGTCTCAGCCTCTAGCTTGATGGCAGCCACAAACTTAGAGGGAGTTTTAAGTGACTCATCCTCTTCCTCTTCCTCTTCCTCAGGGGCCACCTCAGGGACCACATCCTTGCCCTTTTTCTATTTTTTCTTAACTTTTTTAGGGCTCTTAGCAGCAGAGGGGTGGTCGCTGGCCCTCTTCTTTGGTGCTGCTTTCTTCTTGACAACAGGTGCATCAGAGGCCACAGCCTTGGCCTTTTTCATAGGAGCAACCCTCTTTTTAGGTAATTCCACATGGGGCTCAACAGGTGGTGTAGGAATCTCAGAGGTCTCCATAGTGGAGGCCTCTACAATCCTCACAGATTTCCTAGTGGCCACAGGCCTACTAGTAGGGGAAGGGTTCAACATGGCAGCCAAAGTATTAATAAATTTAGAACCCGTGCCCATGGCTACACATTCTCAAAAATTAGGTCTTTAAGCTCAAACATTGGGTAGTTCACACTCCAAGGACAATATTGCACACAAATTCCTCTCTACCCAACACTGAAAATCATAGCCTAATCAATTGAAATGAGAGAGTGAGAACACTTACCACCAAATTGCTAGGGTTCCACTTCAAATGTTGCATAGTGGATCAAATCTCCCCAAACCAAGTGTAAAAGGATTGGGAGTAGGTGTGGAACACAATAGTAAGAGTAGAGTGCCTGGGCTGGAGTGGTATGTGCAGTTAAGGAGAAGGAAAGTCGAAGGTGTGAAATGGAAGCTAGGGCAAAGAAGAACATGAATGAAGAAATGAGGATTTCGCGGGGTATTAGTGGGTGAACCCGTGCCTCGAGCGGCTCTCTCTAAGTACTCGCAGGGTAAAATATTCTCGCGCGCTAAGGTTAGATATCGCGAGAAATGCAGTCGCTGAGAAGAAAAATGCCTCGTGAGGTCATCACGAAGCTGATTGGAATCTAAGTCACGCGAGAGGACATGTGTGTCCCTCGCGCAGTTGCAACAAAGGTCCTTGCGAGAAAAAATATATTCAGTGAGCTAAGGGCCTCACGAGGTAGGTTACAGTATGTGCTTCAGAAGTTCTGCTCGCGAGGCTCTCGTGAGGGACAAAATGCAGGATATCTAATTTTTGCACAACTCAGTGTCGCGGAGAAGAAAACTCCTCGCGAGGCTCAATTTTAGGTATCTTCAGGTGTTTTGCTCGCGAGGCTCTCGCGAGGAACAAAATTCATATCAAAGCCCCGCGAAAAAGCCTACAAATAGCTCGTGAGTGTGAAATTGAGGCCATTGAACCTTGCGACAAAGATAAATCCACTCTTTCCCAGTGCTGCAGATTGGCCTGTGCATCAATACTGAAATGCACCTTGCTATTGTGCATCAGCACTAACTTTCCTCACATTTCATCTCTTTCACCTCTAATGAGTTTATGCCCATTACCAACATATGCACAAAATAAATTTCCCAGAATTCAAATTATTTTAACATACAACAGGTCCATTCATATTTAAATGACAGCAGGTCCATGCACATTTCAATCCCAGCAGGAAGCATGCTCATGAAATTTAGATGACAAAACATGTGCATCAACATCAACAACAACACAACACAAAACAAAACATGCATATCAACAACAAAACAAAGACAACACATGACAAAATTTTAAACAAAACAACACTAAAATTTAACAAGTATGCTACACAGTGTACAGAGTTGTGGATCACTAAGAAGTAGGAGGTTCATGAAGGTGGATGGTCTGAGGAGGCTCCACAGAATTTTCTACACAAATCTTCAGCCTTTGACCATTGACTTTCATGTTTTTCCCGGAAATAGGATCCAAGATTTCCACAACATCAGATGGGGAGGCATTGATGACAGTATAAGGTCCATCCTACCTCGATTTTAACTTCCTTGGAAAGGATTTTAATTTGGAGTTCAAATGCCAAACCTTGGTACCAGCCTTGAAGTCCTTCCTCATCAGTTTCTTGTTAAAGAATGCCTTGGATTTCTCCTTATAAATTCTTTCATTTGCATAGGCTTCCAGTCTCAACTCATCAAGCTCTGACAGTTGCAATTTCCTATGTGAACCAGCAATAGTTAGATCAACCTTCAGTGTTTTAATAGCCCAGTAGGCTCTATGCTCTAACTCTATTGGTAGATGACATGCCTTGCCATATACCAGTCTAAAAGGGGACATGCCAATAGGGGTCTTATAGGCAGCCCTATAAGCCCACAATGTATAATTCAACTTTTGTGTGCAATCCTTGCTATCTGTCCTCACAATCTTCTCCAAGATGTGCTTAATCTCTCTATTAGCAATTTCAACTTGCCCACTGGTCTGTGGGTGGTAGGGAGTTGTAATCCTATGTGTAACAGAATACCTTTTCAGCAGATTCTCAAAAGGCCTGTTACGGAAATGATTCCCCCCCATCACTAATGATAGCTCTAGGGGTGCCAAATCTAGAGAAGATATTGTCCTTTAAATTTTTGAGGACAACTGTGTGGTCATTTGTCCTTGTGTAAATGGTTTCAATCTACTTAGACACATAGTCCATTGCCACAAGGATAAAATTGAAACCCATAGAAGGAGGAAAGGGCCCAAAAAATCAATCCTCCAGATGTCAAACAGTTCTACTACAAGGATGGGTTGCAATGGTATTGAATGTTTCTTGGAAATGCCTCCCAACCTTTGACATCTTGCACAGGCTTTGCAATGTATGTGTGCATCTCTGAACAAAGAGGGCCAGTAAAACCCACATTGCAATACTTTTGCAGTTGCCTTTTTGCCACTAAAGTGACCTCCACAGACTTGCTCATAGCACATAGAAAGAATATTATGGAACTCACTTTTAGGCACACATCTCCTAGCAATCTGATCTGCACAATGCTTGTATAGGTAAGGGTCCTCCCACATAAAATGTTTGACCTGAGAGAAAAATAGGTCTTTTTCCATCTTGGACCAATGAAGGGGGATCTTACCAATAGCAAGAAAATCCACAATGTGTGTAAACCAGGGCACACTAGACTAAATAGCCAATAGCTGCTCATCAGGGAATAATTCAGTAACAGGTGCAGCTGCATATTCATCCATCACAATTCTAGAGAGGTGGTCAACCACCACATTCTCCACTCCTTTCTTATCCTTGATCTCAAGATCCAATTCCTGCAACAGGAGGATCCATCTGATCAGTCTTGGTTTAGCATCCTTTTTGGGTAATAGGTATTTCAGGGCTAAGTGATCAGTAAACACAATAATTTTAGACCCAAGTAAGTAGGGTCTAAACTTGTCCACAACAAACACAACAACTAGCAGCTCCTTCCCAGTTGTGGTATGATTGAGCTGAACCTTTGCTAGTGTTTTGCTTGTATAATAAATCACTACAGGCAGCTTAACCTTCCTCCTTCCTAGGATATCACCTATGGCTATGTGTGATGCATCACACATCAGTTCAAAGGGGAGTGAGTAATTTGAGGCCTAGATTACAGGAGCAGTGCTGAGGCACTTTTTTAAGACCTCAAAGGCCTCAAGGCACTCAACAGAAAATTCAAATTGCACATCCTGACATTGCAAGTGGCACATTGGTTTTGTAATTCTGCTGAAGTACTTAATGAACCTCCTGTAGAATCCAACATGCCCTAAAAAGGATCTGATTTGTTTGACAGTCTTGGGTGGGGGCAGGTGTGAGATCAGGTCCACTTTAGCTTTGTCAACCTTTATACCTTTGTGGGAGACCACATGGCCTAACACAATTCCTTGTGTTACCATGAAGTGGCTCTTTTCCCAACTTAAGACCAAATTGGTCTCTTCACATCTTTACAAAACCAGGTCAAGGTGACTCAAGCACTAGCTAAAGTTGTCCCCATAGACTGAAAAATCATCCATAAAGATTTCCTATCAATCATATCAGATAAAATGGCATACATGCACCTCTGAAATGTTGCTAAGACATTGCACAGTCTAAAAGGCATCCTCCTGTAAGCAAAGGTGCCAAAGGGACATGTGAAAGTGGTTTTTTCTTGATCTTGAGGATACACAAGGATTTGGTTATTCCTTGAGTATCCATCAAGAAAGCAATAAAATGCCTTCCCAGCCAATTTATCTAAAATTTGATCAATGAAAGGGAGAGGGAAGTGGTCTTTCCTAATCTTGGAGTTGAGTTTTTTGTAATCTATGCAAACTCTCCAGCCAGTGGTCTCCCTGGCTGGCATCAACTCCCCAGAATCAAAAGTAGTAATTGTTATGCCTGACTTTTTGTGTACCACCTGAATAGGTGACACCCACTCTGAATCTGAAATGGGGTAAATCACTCTTGCATCCAACAGTTTTACTATCTCTTTCAAGACCACCTCTTGCATGTGAGGATTAAGCTTCCTCTGCATCTCCCTAGAGGGTTTTAAACCCTCTTCCAAGTAAATTTTATGCATACAAACTGAGGCATCAATCCCCCAAGTTCAGCAATTGTCCACCCCATAGCCTTTGTGTGCTTCTTGAGAACACGCAATAATTCCTCCTCCTGCTCACTAGTGAGAGAGGAAGAGATAATCACTAGAAGCTTTTTATTTTGCCCCAAGAAGGCTTACTTTAATGTGTCTGGGAGCTATCAGTTCTAGATCAGGGGGACTTTTAATGGAAGGCAATAAAGGTACCTTGGTGGTTTGAGGAAGGGGCAGCAATGTAGGTTTCTAGCTGGAATGTTGCACGAGGCCCACAAAAGACTCTATTTTAGTGTTGTCTTCTGTCATGAGAGCTTGGGCCTCCTTGTCAACCATACTCCAAATATTTTTTAGGTTCTCAACCACATTATCCCAATCCAGCAGATTGGATAATTCTT
This sequence comes from Chloranthus sessilifolius, assembly GCA_021018995.1. Classification (NCBI taxonomy): domain Eukaryota; kingdom Viridiplantae; phylum Streptophyta; class Magnoliopsida; order Chloranthales; family Chloranthaceae; genus Chloranthus; species Chloranthus sessilifolius. The sequence continues at coordinate 144,316,186 of CM037584.1, read as the reverse complement.
CCACAAGGCTATCTAGTACATCTATTACATAGCAGTCCTCAATGTCCATCTGAGGCTGCTTGGTAGCATTGTACACATTTAATTAGGCCTTCATGTTTCCAAAGGTTACCTCCATCACCCCTGACCAACATTGAATACAAGCATTAGTAGTGGCCAAGAATGGCCTACCAAGGATGACAAGAATTGGGGTTTTACTTGTACAAGGGTCCATGTCCAAAACTAGAAAATCAGCAGGATTGTAGAACTTGTCCACCCCCTCCAAAACATCCTCTACCACACCCACAGGTCTTCTCTCAGACCTATCAGCCAACTGGAGCACAACTGATGTGGATTTTAGCTCTCCCAAACCCAGCTCCTCATATACAGAATATGAGAGCAAGTTTACACTGGCCCCTAAGTTCAACAGCAAAAACCTTTTTGGGCAGCTGCACCCTTGCTTTCCTTTTCTATGTGCAGAGGTCCTTCAAAAATTTGGCATAGGCAGGGACCTGTTTTATAGCATCAAGCAGGGGCAAATTTATCTTGACCTGCTTGAAGGTCTCCATAATTTCCTCCATCTGAGCATTCCCCTTATCAAAAGGAGATGGGCCAGCAAGTGCATGAGGAAATAGCAACTGTGGGACTGTTGGTGCCACAGCTGCATGCCTAATAACGTCATGGTCAAATTTTTGGTTTTTCCTTTTTTCTTCATTTATTGCTTGCTGTTAGGGCTCAACATTAGCCCCTTATTTTGTCCTTGCTGCTCCACAGTAGGGGATAAATTCACTGGTTCTTCAACACTGTCATTTTCTTCTTTTTCACTCTCCATGGCTACCTCAGCTGCCTTGACCACTAAATTGTCAACCACCCTGCCACTCCTTAGGATAGTGATTGCATTAGCCTCCTCATGGGTAGAGGAGCCTTCGCCAATCATGTACTGCCCTTTAGGATTGGCCAGGGGTTGACTAGGTAACCTACCCTCCTCTCTCTTATTCAAAGCATTGCAGATTTGACCTAGCTGATCCTCTATTTTTTTAATGCTTTGCCCATGAGAGTTTACAGTTTGTGTCAAGTTTCTCAGATTTTGCATTGATGTCAGCATTTGCTCTTCAAAGGAAGAGGATCTGGGCTGTGGTGGGTGCAAGACGAAATGATTTGGCTGTGGGACAGGCAATTGAAAATTTTACCTAGGTGCATATCTCTGGTTGAATTGGTGCTGAGGTCTGTATGGATCTACCAACTGCTGCTACTAGGGCTGTTGGTATGTATCTTCTCTCCACCTCATATTTGGGTGGTTTCTCCATGTGTACCCAGCAGGTTGCTGCCCATATGCCTGGGCAGCATTGGCATGTTCCATAACTAATTTAGAGAACTGGTTGGCTGATGGATATTCTTAAAGTGAATGTGTGGGAGATTGGCATATCAGATATGTCTCTTCCACTTGTGCAGCCATCCTAGGCTGCATCACATTCATCAATTTATCAAACTTTAAACTCAGATTGTCCACCTTCCTTTCTAATTCACTCTGCACCTTGACCTCATACATGCCACCTCTAGGGGTGGATTCTTTCACCAATTTAGCTGGGGCCTGACTGTCATTGCCAGACAGTGACTCCTGCCGCATGAAATTCTCACCTATAATGTCAAATAACTCCCATGCCTCATCAGTTGTCTTGTGAAGGTAACTACCCCCACTTGAGGCATCCACCATGTCCCTACTTTTAGAGTTAATTCCTTGGTAAAAGACTTGGACAAGTTACCGCTGTGGAATTTGGTAGTGGGGACATTGTTTTAACATCTCTTGAAACCTCTCCCATGCTTCATAAAAATCTTCAATTGAGGATTGAGTAAATGAAAGTATGCTTATCCTCATCAATCTAGTTTTATTCATGGGAAAGAATTTTGTCAGAAATTAGCTTTGGAGGTCACTCTATGTCTGGATGTTATTAGCTAGGAGCTTAGAGAGCCAGGTGCTGACTTTGTCCTTTAGGGAAAAAGAAAAAAGGTACAGTTTAGTGGCTTCAGGTTCCAAGCCAGCAATATTAAATGTGATACAAAGTGCCAAGAATTGATCAATATGCGTGTAAGGATCTTCCTTACTGAGCCCATGATAAGATGGCAGCATGTTAATGGTGGAGGACTTGCTTTCATAATTTTCCTCAACTAAAGAAAATTGTATGTAAAAGGGAGATGTGTAATCCCCAGGTGCATTATATTTCTTCAGAGTCCTTTGCCTCTCAGCCATCACAACTGGCTCAGTTTCAATAATAGGGGCTAGTGTGTTGTTTCTTAGTCTAAGGACCCTTTCAACCTTAGGATTTGGAGGTTCCAACTCAGAGTTAAGGGACCTTCTACCAAGCATACACACATAAAATCAGCAAGTAAAGAAAATACTCATAGCACACTTAAAAAATTTGTAAACAAAATTACAGCTAAACAGATTTACAACGAAATTATTGACAGAGAATTCAACACAACTGGTTTGAGTTTTAGGGTAAAAGAAGTGCAAACAGAGCTAGCTAAACTCCAGCTGAAGCTTTAGCTTTTCCCTGCTGCTTTTGTCCAAATCTACAAAATTCCAACAAAAATCAGTAGTACTTTTTATTCAAGTTAAGGCACAACTACAATGAATTTTCTAGACTGAATTAAAATACAACTCAGGTCTACTAAAAAGATCAATATCCCCAGCAACAGTGCCAAAATTTGTTGATTGTTCAGGTTGCTGTTTGTTATTGGTGAGAAAATAGTGGTGAAGAAATATAAATCAAAAAGTGAAGAGATAGAAATTGGTTAAAACAGTAAATCTAAAATACACAGCCTGCAAGATACAGAGTTGTTGTAGTAAGTTTTGAGTAAGTAAGAGTTTGTCCCACAGAGAAATTGATCTAGAACTCAAAATGGGTTGTATTAGTAGGCCTCCAGATCTGGCTAAAGATCTGGCAATCCTAAAGAAAGGGAGTTGGGTGTCACAACTACACTAAACTAGCACTAAAAGAAGAGAAATAAAGTGCAGTCCTATTCTAGAGAAAGGGTTATGAAGAAGGTGGTGATGGTGTATGATGAAATAAAGATAAAATGATGGGAAGTAGGCAATTAAGCTAAGGTTATTTTAGTTATGTAACTCAGATTTAGGGTTGTCTCTACAGCAATCCTTCATATGGCTACATGTGCATCTGCAAGGTGAAAGTATCTAACTCAACTCTTATGATTTGACCTGGTCTCTTAAGGCTATAACCTGTCCATTTCAATGGTCACATGCTATCCAATGGAGAGGATCAAACCACATGAATTAAATCAGAAAACCAATCTGATCCAAGGGAATGGACTTATCTTAAGGCTATAACCTGTCCACTTAAATGGTCATAGATTATCTAATAGATGTCCTCCAACCAATGGGTCAAATTAGAACAGTAAAATCATTGCAGGCACCATGTTTGCCAGGCTACAAGCTCAGACACCTATAGGAGCAAATAGCTCTTGAAAAACTAGTGAAAACCACAGTTGTTCAGAGGCTATTTGGGAACTTAAATGCAGCTGGTCATTGCTACAAAAGGCTTGCAATGACTTAGCCCACAAGTCTGCAATCTCTACAGAGAAATCAGATCTAACATCTGATGATGGTCAAGTACAACAGAGGGGAGCTTGTTCTTGCTATAACCTCTCACAAGGCTACAAGCTCAAGTGCAACCTCTCACAAGGCTACAAGCTCAACCTCTCACAGATCTGAAAAGAATCCTTCTCAGATCTATGGCTTGGAATCACCTTAGGGCTATATTATGTCCACGTAAATGACCACAGGCTATCCACAGAGGTTATCCATACCACAAAGGACTGAGATGGAACATGGAAATATCAGCTACCACCATGCTTACAGGGCTACAACTCAAGCTTTTTTGGATATTTCAAATCAGCTCAAGTCCTAAATGCATGACATTGATAAAAGAATACTATGGACAAATAGGAAAATAACATATTGACTAAGCATTAAAATATAAATTCCATTGATTGGACAATACTTATAATGAAATTTCTCAAGGCAGCAGCCTTGTGCATAACAGCTCTCAACTACTCCCAATGTATAAAACTGCATAAAACTAAGCTTAATTGCTTATAGATGTCATAGCCAGCAAGTGCTAGGCTAAGGAAGCAAAAAAATAGAAAAAGAAGGTGAACAAACTCTAACCCTAATTTGCTCGAGCCCACAGCTGACTGAGGTTGAAGGAGAGATAATTTTCGAAGTTAAAATGACAGCTAATATACTCAGTCACTGATGCCTTGGCCAAAAGGAGATTAAAACCTAATTTTATGGTAGATGTGGCTTTATTACAACTCTTGGATGTTGTGGGATGTGTGCATAGAGATCAGGGTCTTGGGATGTGTGCCCTGGACCTAGGGAAATCCTCAAAAGTTTCCTGAGTATAGCATGAGAAGTGGAGAGCCCAAGCTTCATGGGGCTGGCTTTTACTCTTTAATTCATTTGCGCAGTTTGCAGAGTATTCCCGAGGTCAGATTTTGCTTTGAAAGCTCCTTGCTCACGCATAAGGCTTTGGATTGTCGCGCAGCTGATTTGCTCTGAAATGTGCTCACGAGGAATAAGTTTCAATGCTTTGGCTTTGCTCGCGTAGTGGAGCTTCAGGTACTTCCTGTCACGAGGATCTCACGTAGATGAATTTAAATCTCGCCAGCTACCTTGTGTACTGAGTAGCGCAACTTGCGCAGTGGATGTTTAGACTTTTACGTGCGCTAGAGCTGCGCGAGAGAATTTTTGGATCTCTCTCCCCTCTTGAGCTATGTGAGAGCTGGCTTGAGTTCTTTTATATAACTTAGCCTTGTGAGACTACACGCGTGGCTATTTGAGCCTTGATCCTCGTGAGAGCTTTGCGAGTTAGATTTCTGAAGGTCTTAGTGTGCAAGAGCTTCACGAGAACTTTGAGTGTTGATTGCAGCTGAAGTGCATGACTGCTGCGTGAAGTAATGCTCTGAGACCAATCCTTCACTGAGTTGTGCGAGTTCTTCGTGAGTTCACTCGTGCTGCAGGTCTCAGCTATGCGAGGTGGCTTTGCTGCAGATTTAAACAGCGTGATGTAGCATTTCTACTGTGCGAGATAACACCTCTGCTCCTCTGCTGCAATGCAGTTGCTGCTGTTGCAGCTTTCTCCACTCATATCCATACTTTTCTCATTTGCTGGCCTCCTTTGGTCCACCATGACATGCAAACTAGTCACCATGGTGTGTACCACCATGGTGTTCCATTAGTCTTTGGCTCAGCAGTCATTCTTGGCTTGAATTCTCTCTCTTTTTTGTATCAAAAGCATGAACTTTGTATTAAGTTGCATCTGTTATTACTAACTACAAAACATGCTTAAAGAAAGGGTTATTAGTTAGCTCCAAGATGTAGTAAAGGCTAGGTTAAGAGGTGAAAAGTGGTATTTTTCAATGAATAACAGGAGGTTTAGAAAATCGACCCAAAACCGGAAAACAAAAATGACGAAAAAAAAATCGAAACTGAACCAACCCGAAAACCAAAATTCGGTTTCAGTTTCGATTTCGATTAACCAAATCTGCACCTCAAAAGGGAACAAACAATAAATGACCAACCAATACCATTTTCATGGCCTGATTGGTCAACTCCTCAACACAATCTAAAAAGAAAAGAGAACAAAATTGAAAACCACAAGGGTTTTACCAGGGATCAAAATCTCGGTTGTCCGATACGTGTATTTGCCAACATTATTTGCACAAAGCATCATTAACATCATACAAATAAGCAAAAAAATGAATTTAAAAACTGAATGAAAAATAAAAATAGTGCAATTTAAATTTATAATGCATAACTAAAAGGAAAAATGTAAATTTATCATCTATTAGTTTATTATGGATGCTAATAACTAAACCCCTAAAAATGATTGATTTTCATAATACTGAATATTTGAATCCACCCTAATATAAACCCTTATTTATAATGCAAAAATGTTTAATCCTAGATCATAGATTATAGATCTAAGCCTCTGAGACGGTTCATGATGATGAAATAAGATAGATAATTAAAAAAAATAAAAATACTTACTGAGTTGCCGAAGGAGGCTGTGGAGCGGCTACGAGGGAGATTAGAGCTGTGGCGATGGATATTATAGCAAAGGCGATGGAGCAGAGGCGACGAAGATTGATTGGTGATGGAGCGATGGAAGCTGTTCTCAATTGGCGATGGAGAGATTGGTGATGGAACCATGGAAGGGTTTAGAAGAGGATGAACGATGGAAGACGAAGGGTTGTGAGAAAAGTTCTATGTTTTTAAAAGGAAACTCAAATTAAATGAAGAAAAGCTAAAACACTCTCATTTAACCGATAGCACCAAATCTAAAAACGAGCACGCTAAAAATTTGCCCCTTTCCCGACTGGTTAAGTGGCTTTGCCGCTAAAACATTATATATATATATATATATATTTGTTTTTCTTACTAAATGTGCAATTAGAAGAACCTTGCAAAGAAGACGGTTCCAACAAAATGTGAAAGAGACCAATTCATAGAAAAATGTTAAAGATAAATGCATGCAGCCTTGGAAAAATTTCCTGTGTGTGCAACCGTGGGAATCGAGATGATCCCGTCGCGACGATGCACTCTCCAACAAAAAAAATATAGAGTCGCCACCCGGAGCTTTCGGTGTCCCGAGATACCTAGTTCATTTTTATGAGCACCTAAGTGCTAAAAATATTACTCTAAATCCGGTCCACACCAAAGGCTCTTTGGTAGGGGCTTCAGTTATCGATCGGGAAGGTGTTAGGCACCCGATCAACCCGCTTAATGCTGTCTCTACTAATGGCAAAAATTAAAATGAAATGAAAGAAAAGAAAATAGCTTCCTCTTGCCCAAAAGGCCTTAGAATCCTATTTGTGCCGCTCCGTTCCTACCGAAAAATTGGCGATGTAACGACACAAATGGGAGGATGGAGGGTGCTAGAAAGAGATAGGAGAAGAAAGGGGAGAGTCGGAGCCCTTGGGCCCTTATAGCACCGTAGGAGAGCCTCGCGTGGCTTGCTTTGATGAGCTCTTGAAGGCTTTGTAATGTAGAAAGTGGTGTTCTACCCTCTAAGGCTTGCTAACTAAGAGGTAGAGAGGGAAGGTGAATGAGTAGCATATACCTAAACTAAGGGATCTAAGGTGAAAAATATCACTCAAAGGAGGTTTTAGAATTCTGGAATTTGTATGGGAAGCGTGCACCAAAGGGAGAAAGATCTTCTCACTTTAAGCTCTTTCTCTCTTAGGCCAAAATTCTCAACCCTTATATCAAGGGGAGGGGGGCTTTATTTATAGAGGAAGGGAGAATTAGTGAGGGGTTAAAGTCCTAATTGGATTAGCAATTAGGTAATGGGCAATCTATGGTTTCCTAGGATTTTTGGAGCTTTGGAAAGGTGTGAAGGATCCTCCAATGGTGGATGATGGGGTGAGGCCTTAAGCCACTTAAGGGGTTGTAAATAGGTAGTGAATGGGTGCAACAGAACTATCAAAACACACCCCAAAGGTTGAGGTGGTCAACAAGTCAAACCCCAATCACAAAATTTGGGGTAAAATCCAACAGTCACTATTCATATGCTTGGCGCAACTAATAGTTACGCCAAACAAATGTACAGTAAAACAGTAATGAACAGTAGCTTGAAAGTTGGCTTCGCGAGGGGTGGGGGGACCCATTTATACCTTGCGCAATTATTAGTTACGCCAGGCCATTTCTGGGGAAAAAAGACCTGGTTGAGGTGCAGGCAAAAATCCCTTCAAAAAAGCCTAATTTTTAAATGGTCATAACTTTTGATATACAACTCTAATTGAGGTGATATTTAGCTCGTTGGAAAGATGGAGAAGTCTTCTTTCCAATGGTATATAATTTGATATTAGTAGAAGAACTTAGATAGTCCTGGTGCACCACTCGTTATCCATTACTCGGGAAGGTAAGGTTTAAGATTCGAAATAGGTTCTAAGGGTCGGGATTGGTTTCTAAAGGTTTGGGATAGGTTCCTAAGGGATCTAGGGTGATTCCTAAGGGTTTGGGGTGATTCCTAAGGGTTTCATACATGCCCTCAAAAGCTCAGAATTATACCTCTCTCGAAAGGTGTTTCTATCGGACCTTGGGCCAAATTTGGGTGTCTACAGATGCCCCCTTTTGATATCCGATCACTAATAATCATATGCCAAAGAAAAGAGACATCCGAAGAGGCCCAAGGCATTACTAATGGGTCTGCCATATTCAGAACAAACTTCAAACATCAGGTGAGTAACATGGTGAGAAAACGAAAGCCCTGGGGTGCCAGGCTAATCATTCGTTTCTCGAGGTAGCTGGTTCCCAAGTGCTTAGTGACATTACTAGGCATAACTGGATGAATGAGTTGCAAAAACCCAATAGCTGGGAAAAATGTTCACCTCTCGAATTGCGAAAGCCCGTTAGTCAGGAAAAAGTCCTCTTCTCGAGATGTTGAAGGTGATTGATGTTCGAGATTTATTCTGAATACAACAGTTTCGTAAGTAAGAGGGGTGATCGACCCACATTCAGAGATAGGTGCGAAGTAAACATATGCAAGTCTCTACAGTTTGCGTCTAATCCTACAAGGCATTTGACGACCTCATTGGATTATTCACGGGTGCCCCTGCTAAAAGCAGGGTTTGAGATCTTTAGGCAAACCCATCAATCCCAAAGTTTATTTAGCATGACCAACCGAGCGAAGTGAATAGATGTCACAACGCTTTTTAGGAGTACGTGCCATTTTTTTGAAAATGTGACCTAGATCAACATGAGCTAGAGCATCCAGCTTCAACTACCTTGAACAGATCCAATCAAACATTGGGTGTCTCCTAAAAAGGGGCATCCAATCTTGGCTTCCGCCAACAATGATCATAAACATCAATTAACTATGCATAACCATGCACCCATTAGGGGCAATAAGCAACAACAAAGGTGATGGAAGTCCCGACCCGGACCCGCCCGGGTATAATTTACGGGGACAAACGACCATCATACGGATACCCAGACGCATGGCGTACACTTTACAGGGATACCGTTGCCCATACAGGTTTTAAGCCTGTAGAAAATAAAAAGGGAAATGATTCCTTCTGAATGCATGGTGGCACATAGCTTGATTGACACATAGTCTCATTCTCAACAGGTTGGTCTCAACCAACGATTGACCTTTTTCCAACGGAGAATCTGAAGCTTTAGACACTTAAGTTCATATGAACCCAAAGACAGAGCATTTGGCTCAAAAGATTTAGCAGTGGAGTCGACTCGATCGAAACATTGATTGTTTGACCGGGACCGACGTCATTGCTCCTTCCTTGAAGTAGGATCCAAAATCCAAGGCGTGCCTTAGACTTAGGACGTTATGATAGCACAGTGGTGTTACTGATAAAACATCGACATTTCACCGCATCAGAACACGCATGTGCGTCGCTTTGTGGGGAAGCACAGATTTATTCTTTTTCTCTTTTTTCTTTTTTTTTTAAAGATTTTTTTTTTTCTTTTTTTTTTTAGCATTATCTGGACCTCGAACCTCGGGGAGGCGCACGCCCAGACAACGCATACCAAGAGCCCGTGCCTCCACAATAGTTTGTAACGAAACTGAAGCCAACGTACTCAAGTTCACCTGAAATCGAAATATGGAACGATCAGGGCGAAGATTTAGGAATCAATCCGATCCAAGCATTGACTGTTTGACCAAAATTGACACCGTTGCTCCTATTTTGAAATAGGATCCATGGATCCAAGGCGAACCTTAGACCTAAGACATTAATTTTGCATAGCTGCGTTGCCGGTAACATATTGATATTTTACCACATCAAAAATATGTGAGTGCATTGCTGTGCGTAGCATGAAAACATAGATTTATTTTTCTTTTCGAAATGATTTTCATCATCATTTTTTTTTTAGACTTGACGTCGGTGGTGAGATGCTTGATCTGATTTGTCCATCGCTGAGAAGTTGCCTGCTTCGAGGCTTTGGACCGTGTGATGTTCCTGCACATTCTCGAGAAAACGTCAGTCCTTTTTTTGTTTATACATATAAAGGAAATACATCCTAAACAATAGAAGAAAAAGTTGATTTCTACCTACACTTTTTCATTTTCAATATATATATTTTTTTGGAATTTTGTTTTTGGAGATTTTTTGTTATTTTTCTTCATTTTTGAGATTAAAATATGATGCTGAAAATATGTACATGAAAATGAGTAGAAATATATATACATTTTTTGGTGTTTGGATTTTTCTTGATTGTTTTTTTTTTTTTTGGCTTTTCTTCTTTTTTTGTTTTTGATGCCTTGATAGTGAGACGGAGTAACGGGCCCCATTTTGAGCATAGTCGAACTCTTTCATGCAGTCAGACCTGAGTGAGTTTTCAGATTTTACCAAGGCCGAAACGTTGATCCCATTGGATTGAGTTAAACCTTTCTCCTTGCCTTGGGTCATACGTTTGACGGTGCGGGTTTCTCAAAGACAATTCTAGTCGGGACCCGATTCGAACTAGCATAAGCGGCCCAGTTGGACAAGAGGGTATAGGAAGAGTAACAAAAGGGTTCCTCAAACATCAATCTTCTCAATCAGTCCAACCCTTTCTTCTTTTTTTTTTTTCTATTTTTTTTATTTTTTCTATTTTTTCTCTTTTTTTAAATATTTATTTATCTCCTTTTTTTACCCGTGGCGCCCTTTCGGGTTTTCACCACGTCCATGGGTTTAGCTCTCTTATCCCAAGCGCCCTTTCGAGTTTTCACCTGGTCCGCACAAGCCCGCTGTTTTTACCCGTAATGCCCTTTCGGGTTTTCACTACGTCCATCTTGCTTTGAGCTTGTATTTTTATTTTATTTTTATTTTATTATTTTTTTTTTTTTCAAGAGCCACAACATAGACGTCGATTCCGTCATAGTCGGCTGGATGGGGTTTTGGTGTCGTCTCATGACTCGGCTCATGTTGACTTAACAGATATTATGACTGCTTGCGAACCTACAAAGAGGGCTTCCTTCAGGGTGTAGCTTGGCCATGGGTTAGGTTAGGATTTGAAGGTATGCTGGGCTAAAAGGGTTTCCTTGATACGGCTTCAGTTTTCTCAACATACTTTCTTCCTTGGGGGTTTTTACTGTACATGCCCCGTGATTCTTCTATACACATTTTTTCTGTTATTCTTTTTCCTCCATTTCAGGCAATCGCCTTTTGAGGTTTTGCTTTTTCAATTTTTTTGGATTTGATAGTAACTTTATACACATGCATCTTTTCTCTCTTTTTTTTTTTGGTATATGTACACGTAAATTTTTTTTGGGGAAATGGGTTTATTGAAAAAAAGGCCCAGGCTCAAATGGGATAGCAAAGGATATCATCATTTTTAGGGATGTTTTTGGGCTACTGTGCTTAGAATGATGGCCTCTTTTGGGTGGTTCTTAAGTAGTCACGTATCTGTTTCATCAATACTTACCTTATCATGATAGACTAAGAGTTGAATCGTCAGACGTATCCAGCGTTGATGGGCTCAGGAAGATGATCTTCGTCCATGATGGAGAGGCGAATGGTGTATCCCGGTAGCACTTCTCAAATGAGTATGGTCCTTCCCAGTTCGGCTTAAACTTTCCTCCTGGATCGACATGGAGGGATGGGAAGATCTTCTTCAGCACAGTGTCTCCTACCTTTAGATCTCGACTGCGGACACATTTATTATAAGCGCGCGCAATTCTCCCCTGGTAAACTTGAGTGTGACACAAGGCTAGGAGTCTCTTCTCGTCCAATAAGTTTAATTATTCAAAGTGAGATCTCTCTCTCTCTGCTTCGGATAAGCCTGATTCCATGAGGATTCGAAGCGAGGGTACTTCAACCTCAACCGGGAGGACGGCCTTGGTTCCATACACAAGGGAGAATTGTGTTGCCCCTGTAGCGGTACGGATTGACATTCGGTAGGCCCACAAAGAAAATGGCAGCATTTCGCTCCAATCTCGATAAGTGACGACCATTTTCTCAAGGATGCGGACGACTGTCTTGTTCGCAGCTTCCACGGCTCCATTAGTTTGAGGCCGATAAGGGGATGAGCGATGGTGCTTGATCTTGTATTGCTCGCAGAAGTCTCGGGTGCGCTTATTCGCAAAGTTTGTGCTATTGTCCATGATGATATCTTTGGGTACTCCAAATCGGCACACAATATTATTCTTGAGTAACTTCTCAACATGATTGATCGTGATGTTGGCATATGACACCACTTCTACCCACTTGGTTAAGTATTCAATGGTGACGAGGATGAACCAATGTCCGTTTGATGCTTTTGGATTAATCATTCTAACAACGTCAAGGCCCCAGGTAGCAAATGGCCAAGGAGTGGTCATGCAGTGAAGATCAATGGCATGAGCGTGTATCAGACTGGAGTGTTCTTGACACTTATAGCATTTTTGAACATGTTTACAACAATCTGATTCCATGGTGGTCCAAAAGTATCCCTGTCGTAGGATTTTCTTAGCGAGCATGTGACCGCTGACATGGGCTCCGCATACTCCCTCATGGATTTCTTTCATAATATTGATCACTTCACTTTCAGTGAGGCACCTGAGTAAGATGTTATTGTATGATCACTTGTAGAGGCATTCCCTGCAAATGACGTAACCTGCCGCTAAACGTTGAATGGTTCGTCGGTCTGTCTTGGATGTACCCTCTGGGAAAGTTAGGGTATCAAGGAAATTATTGATATATGAGAACCAAGGTGGCTCATCATCAGGCTTTGTAGGTTCCTCAATCTGGAGGCAGAAGGCCGGCTCATTCCGCTGCTCGATCATGATCAGCTTCATCTCAACACTATAGGGGATTTCAATCATTGACGCCAAAGTTGCTAATGCGTCGACAAAGCGATTCCTTATCCGAGGGACATATGAGAAAGTCACATCTTGGAAGCAAGTTATCAGATCCCCGAGGTCTTCATGATAGGGGATCAATTTCTCGTCTTTCGTCTTCCAGTCACCATTCGTCTAACATATGATTAACTGTGAATCGCTAAATACTCGAAGGTGAGTTACATTCAGATCGAGAGCCGCCTGCAGACCAGTGGCGCAAGCTTCGTACTCAGCCATATTACTAGTGTAAGGGAAGTTGAGCTTGATAGAGATCGGTACATGGAATCCTTTTGGTGAAATTAGGATGGCGCCAACTCCTTAGCCCTCGACATTTGCTGCCCGTTGAAGTGTATTACCCATGATTCTTCTGCTTCTTCTGTATTGTCTTCCGTCATGAACAAGATATCTTCATCTGGGAATTCGGTTCTTAACGTCTCATAGTCCGATAAAGGATTATTGGCAAGATGATCAGCAAGCGCCTACCCCTTGATCAACTTCTGAGTGATGTACGTGATATCAAATTCAAATAATAAAAGTTGCCATCGTGCAGTCCGCCCAGTGAGAGTCGGCTTCTCGAATAGGTACTTCAATGGGTCCATTCGAGCCAAAAGTATAACTGCCTAAGATAACAAGTAGTAGCGGAGCCTTTGAGTAACCTATACAAGAGCTAGGCATGCTTTCTCCAAATGAGAGTAGCGCATCTCGTAATCAGTAAACTTCTTACTCAGATAGTAAATGGCTTGCTCTCTTCTTCCTGTTTCATCGTGCTGCCCCAAAACACATCCCATCGAAACTTCCGTCATGGAGAGATACATCAAGAGTGGTCTCCCTGGCTCAGGTGGTACCAAAACAGGTGGATTAAGGAGGTAGCCTTTGATTTTTTGAACGCTGCCTGACAATTGTCGTTCTATTCAACGGGTGAATTCTTCCTTAGTAACTTGAAGATTGGCGTGCAGATTGGAGTTAGCTGTGCAATGAATCGACTGATATACTATATTCTGCCCAGAAACCCTCTAACCTCTTTCTTGGTAGACGGCAATGGCATTTCAGTGATGGCTTTGACTTTGATTGGGTCGACCTCGATCCCCCTCCTGTTGACGATGAACCCTAGAAGTTTCCCTGACATAGCACCAAATGCGCACTTCTGTGGATTCAGTCGTAGCCTATACTTCCTCAGCCTTTCAAATAGCTTCTGAAGGTTTACCAGATGGTCGCTCTGCTCCGGTGACTTGGCTATCATGTCGTCGGCATACACTTCAATCTCTCGGTGCATCATGTCATGAAATAGTGCAGTCATAGCTCTCTGGTACGTTGCACTGGCATTCTTCAGCCCGAATGGCATGACTCGATAGCAAAAGGTTCCCCAAGGGGTAATGAACGCTGTCTTCTCGCGATCAACCGCTACCATTTTGATCTGATTATATCCTGAGAATCCATCCATAAAAGAAAGCATCCCAATCTTAGCTGTGTTATCGACCAAGGTGTCGATGTGTGGTAGTGGGAAATCGTCCTTTAGGCTCGCTCTATTCAAATTACAGAAATCGATGCACATGCGGACCTTTCCGTCTTTCTTCGGTACAGGCACGATATTGGCTAGCCACTACAGGTATTTGGATACCATGAGAAACCCTGCGTCGTACTGCTTGATGACCTCGTCTTTGACTTTCAGCATCCATTCGGGTCGGAGATGTCTCAGCTTCTGCTTGACTAGCTTCATATCAGGGTAGAGAGGCAACTCATGCTCGGCCTAATCGGTATCCAGACCAGGTATGTCCTCATACGACCAGGTAAAAATGTCTTGGTATGACCGAAAGAAGTTGATCATGCTTTTTCTTTCCTCAGGAGACAGTGACGTTCTGATTTTGGTTATCCTGGGAACCTCCTCAGTTCCTAGATTGACGTCTTCGGTCTCTTCGACAATGGGGGAAGGGCCATGCTCAAAGTCGGCAAATCGGTCAAGGAGCTCATCGGGGAGCTCCTCGAAGGGGACATCTTTGTCCAGACTCATGATCCCTACCTCTTCTTGTATTTCTATAGGGAAGGGGTCGATTTCACATGGGATGGACATTTTGATTAAGGCATCCTTTTGTGGGGCATTTCCTGGATTTTAAATGACAATATTTTTATACTTTGGATTTTTTCAATGTTTTTGGGGTTTTTTGTTTTTTTCGTGTTTTTGAGATTTTGTATTTTTTCCATGTTTTTGAGATTTTGTATTTTTTCCATGTTTTTGAGATGTTTGTTTTCTTCGAAGACGATCCCTTGGTAAGGCGGGTTTGTGTATATACAAGGTATTGCCTGTCAAGGGCTTATCTCATATTTTATAGGTTGTTTTTTTTTAGGAAACGGGTGCCAAATGTTAGGCCACTCCCCGCTTCCTGGGTTTGGGGCAAAGATGCCCAGTTGCATACCTGAGGGGCTGCTTCTTTTCCTGTTGGGATGGAGGGTGCTGACTGATATGGCTCATTGGAGTCAGCCTCCATCATATTGATCCCCATTTCATTTGAGATCATGTCCTCAAATGATAACTCAGTTTTGTAGTGATTCACCACAGGGGGGGGGTTGTTCATGTACCGACCGTCATTCCTCGAAAAGGGACAATGCGGCCAAATCTATCTCCAAGTTGGGGAGGGAGATCTGGGGATTGGTGGGATGGATTGGGGTTGTGGGTTTGTGTGGGGTCAAATGGGTTGCCCCATTTCGATCGATCTTTACAACCCCTGCATTGACAAAAGAATCCCTGATGTGTGGCCTAGGGCGAGTTTTCTCTTCTATGTTGATTCCTCGAGCTCTTACAGCTGCATCGACCCTGGCTTTCTCTTTGGCCTCTCGAACCTCTTGCTCTGTGGGCTTGTATCCTAGCCCGAATCTTACTTTCTGTCCCTTAGCCACAACTAGCTCTCTTCTGCCTTGTAATTTGGGTCCCAGACCCCTTCCTTTCTGATAGCCCCACTTTTGGAGCATTGCCACTCCGCTACCATACCGCCTCTCGTTTAAGACATTATGCCCTTGATGGGCTTCGGGAGTATTGCCGACACCTCATATTTAAAATTGTGGAGGTCGACATCCTCCGCAGTGTGAGGTATATCTAGTATGTTAGGTTTCTCTATGCTATTGGTGGCCTTCTCTTTCTCACTGTGCCCCTCTCCGATGATTGTGATAATCTTATGCCCAGATGTAAATTTGAGTTTCTGGTACAACGTGGAAGGTATGGCTCCGATTTCATATAGCCACGGGCGCACTAATAACAGGTTAAATGAGGATTTAATATCCATGACTTGAAACAAGATGGAAAAGGTCATTGGTCCTATCAATAGGTCAAGATCAACTTCTCCCATTATTTCTCTTCTGGTATTGTCAAACCCTCTAGCACTGGTTCTAGTGGGCCTTAGCATGCACGGATCAACCCCGATCTTGGTGGCAGTTCTTAATGGGCATATATTCAATGCAGACCCATTTTCAATTAGTACCAAGGGGATAATCTTATTCCCAGACTCAATGGTTATATTCAAAGATTTTGAGTGACTACCTCCTTCCTCAGGTAAATCGGCATCAGAAAATGAAATGACATTTGGACCCATCACTTGACCAATTATCTGCCCAACTTCATCTGGGCTAACTTGGAGTGATACATGCGCATTTTTTAATACCCCCATTAATGCTTGAAAATGGAGTGGGGACGTCATCAACAGATCCCATATAGTGATATGGGCAGACATTTTTCTCAGTTGAGTCTCCAGTATATGTTCTCGACTCATCTTCTCGAAGGGGTTCAACTACGTTTTTCTTTCCTTGGTTGGGACCGTATTGTTGCCGGTATTTCGTCGCTTTGATATACTCCGATCGGTAACAAAATCTCGCCATACATTGCTCTTCTAAGTGTGCATGATTTATTTGTGTTTTGAAAACAGATTTGCGAATGATGAATTATACTGAATTTGGAAAACTAAATAGCATAAGGAAATATCAGCACAAAGAGAAGTTAATTAGCCTGCAAGATCATGGCCAATTGTAGCAAGTTTTAAATGTAAGTAAGTAAAAGATCGTCCACAGGGAATTGATTAAAAATGTAAGATATACCTCTAGATCTGAGCTACCAGATCTAACCTCTGATCCTATCTATAAAGCACATAAGATGGGAGGTTGAATTTATCACATTAACTAAATGATGAAAGTAAAAATTAAACTAAATGATCCAGATCCGAGTTGGGGAGATTTGATATAAATTAATAAGAATGGAGAAATAATATCTAACTTCGACTTAGTACTTGATTGCAGAATGAGAATGAATGTAAAACACATGAGATATTATCAAATTCTTCATCTGGCTACCAGCACAGATGCAAGAGAAAGTAATCCTACTTAAGGATTGGATTTGAGTTGAACTTATGGCTATGGTCTGTCCACTTCAATGGACACAGATCATCCAATAGTCTTCAATTCGAATCCTTGATTAAGAACAAAAAACACCACTACAAATGCTGTGAGAAATCAGGTTACAAACGCGGATTCTCACAGGGACCATGAATTAAGGGAAATTGCTTTAAAAACAGTAAATCTAAAGGAATCTAATGACTAAGGAGATCACAGGGAACCCTTAACACGAATCTGATTGAGAACGTACTGTTCACAGCAACCTTTTCAAATTCACCATTACAATTACAGAGCACAACTTAAACAGCTCTCGGATTTGTAGTCTGGAATATAATTCTCACATGAATTACAGAAATATCTCACACTTCTCAATTACAAATAAAAGCTAGGCTATTAAAGAACTTTTAGACAAGCTATCTGAAATGGAAATGGGGCAATAGAAATGAAACTCAAAATCTGGATACCCAAATTGGGCAAATAGTTCATCTATTTATAGTTTTCCCCAAGTCCATCTCAGATGTGCATCAACCAATCAGAATTGGTTAGATCCATATCAGCCAATAGGAGTAGAGGACCAGGATCCAGATCTATTCTGGCCAATCAGAACTACTTGATCTGGTTCAGCCAATCAGGAAATAGAGGCATCAATTCTGTTAGGAAATTCAAAAATCTGTTGGAACTTCTAGAAGTTCCCGCCAAGTAATTTCATCTTTGAGTGTTCACATGGGGTGGAATATGCCTCTAGTTCGTGCTTCGAATCTTCCAGAATGCCCCTGAGTTTTTAAATGCATTGGGGCGCGTGCAGAGATTACTAAATTGCCCTTACAGCTGCTGGGAATCTTCAGAATACCATTTCGCATAGTTTGGGGACCTTTTTGAGAGGTACTGTAACTTTTGAAACTCTATTCGCACAGATTGGAGACCTTTTCGAAAAGAACTGTAACTTCTGGAGATCTATTCGCACAGATTGGAGACCTTTTCGAAAAGAACTATAACTTCTGGAGATCTATTCGCAAAGATTGGGGACCTTTTCGCAAAGATTAAGGACCTTTTCCAATAGCATTCTGTAGTGCATTCTTCTTTTCGAATAGCTCCAAACCTCTTTCCAGGTTGAAACCAGGCCTTTATCCTTTTTATTTTAGGCATTTTGACAGCCAGTGAGGTTGTCCTTTCTCTTTCTTCCTCCAGATCAAGATGGGCCATCATCTTTTTGGCACTTTTAAGCTACTTTTAAGGTTAAGCCTGCCTTTATTGTTAGCTGTAAAACAAACACTTAAAACACTTATTTAGTTCTCTCAAGGGTCTATCAAGGCCCAGGTTAAGGGGTGGAAAATGGTATTTTCCAGTTCTCAACACACCCACAAACCTAAGCTTTGCTAGTCCCTGAGCAAAGACAAAATTTAAAAACAGAATGAAAAGCCATTTTTGTAGGGAGCACAGTTGCATTTAGCATATGCAACAAGCCTTTTAAACCCCTAGGTGATCCCTAGTGGAGGAGTGAAGTCTCCTAAGGGTTTTCAGTGAAGGTACCCACAAACTTCTCCAATAAATCAGTTAAGATCAATGCAGTTCTGTTAAAGTAAACTTTCATCCAATCAGTTTATTCACACTTGCATCAGTCAGGTTGTAAGAAGATTTTCATGAAAACATCAGTTTAAAACTAAAATTCTGCTGTAATTCCTTTTACCATTCACTCAATTTGTGTCAAAAAGTTATTTACAAGAAAAATTAATGAACAGCTTGCCTTCTATTTGAGAATCCAGCTTTGATGTTACCCCAAATAAGTCGATTTCAAACCCAACTCTCACCAGGTTTTCACTCAACATGCAAGTAAGAGGGTTGTACTCAAGAGCGCTATTCTGACCCTCAAATAGGACTGTAAGCATGAGCATAGGCATTGCTTTTTAGTTCTGAATTCACTGCTCTTTTCACCATAGATTATACAAATCCTTATCTCCATGTGACAGCTCAATCCATCATTGATCAGTAAGGACTTTAACTTGGGTTGTAATGTGGCTTATGGGTGAAATTTATCAAGAATAAAGGGGTGGAATGGAGTTCAAAATTGAGAAGTTAGTCAAGGTAAGGAGGTGATAGACACACCTTCTTCAATTCAACACAATTTCATCTTCTTCTTTGAATTTTTAGAGCCAAAGTGGCCAATGCCACATTTCTTCTGCTGATACATCATTGCCTTCAATTATTTTTTTACCAAACTGTTACCCAACTCACCTTTCTTCAGCTTTCTTTCCTTTACCTTCTGAATTCTCAGAGTGAGGGTTAGGCTAAATGAAGTTGATGAGGTTTCAAAGAAATCTTGGATTTATAAAGCTCAACTGGTGTGTATCAAGGGCAGTTTCAAAAGGTGGGGCTTTTTGAAGTTCAAACTGTCCAAAAGGAGGCCTTACATCATGTCTTTAATATCATGATTGCTGTCAAGATATTTTAACTTGGATATGTGTAACTTCTAGTGATAACAAGCAGGTTCAAACAGTCCCTAGAGCAGAAAAAATTGCCAATTCATACCTCCAAAGAATACATTTCAGGTCCAAATCTCACTAGGTGTGGTTTTCTATCAAATTCCTGAGGTATAACATCACTGTTTTCTCTCTTTTTAGGTTTACTAAAACATCAATTTTCTTTTGAAAATTTTCTGACATTCACTTCATGAAAGTATTAGAATTACACTAGAAATTAATTTTAAAAAGTTTTAACTTCCTCATTTTTCAAAACAACAGGTGTGAAATTACTTCATTTTCAAAAATTCTGCTGATCATAAGCTGCAACAAGCATTAACTTACTTATTTTATTGGCATACCTGCCATACCCCCAAACCTAAGATGAACATTGTCCTCAATGTACTAGACACTGAGAAACTAGGGGCAGCAGGGTAAAAGAAGAAAGGAAAATTAAGAGAAAAAAAAAAATTTGCAGCTATGTGCAGCTGAAAATAAAGAAAATAACACTGAATATATGAGCAGGAAAAGGGAAAAAAAATGCTATATAAATATAGAACATTACTGATAAAATAGAAAAATAACAAAACTAAGCTAGACTGCTACAAAATAAAATCTAAAAACTATATATATAATCGAAAAAATAAAAGATCGGCAAAGCAAATGGAAGGAAACTAATGCTAATAATAGAGAAACAGTAAAAACAAGGTAAGGGACTGAATACAAAGTTAAAAAAATAGAAAAGTGTTGATACAAAAACAGAATTTGTGAATGCAAAATAGGAAAACAAAGTTAGAAACTAACTATACTCACAGAAAAATGACGAAAATCAGTAAAACTAGGACACATTAACCTAAGAAAGAAAAAAAACTCAGCGATCTAAAAACAGAATTTGAAACTAAAATTCCTAAAACAGAAAATCTAATGCCAAATGATACATCCTAAGCTCAAAGAAAAAAAGAAAAAAAGCCTGAGATACTTATGAATCTAAGTGATTATAAAAATGATTAGCAGGAATAACATACAGTGAAAAGCAAGATTCATAAGACTGTCCCCTTTGTTGATGATGTGTATGAATAAAAAACAATAATGAAGCTTGGGAGCACATATTAAAAACAGGGTTCATACACAGCTGAGACCCATTTATGATGAAAAAATCTCGAAGGAAAAAAAAATCAGTGGGTCCATTGAATATTCAAAACAGCCTATGATTCACTACTCATTATCCTACATGATTCCTAAAAAAAAAAATGATCTCAGTAGGTCCAGATGGGAAAAGTGGATGCAAACAAAGAAAAACAACCCATCTGGAAGATATATATATATATATATTTTGTTTTTATAATTTTCTATATTTTTTTTATTTGTTTTGGATCAGCCAAACAACTCAGAGATTTTCTAATTGTGTTTTCATTTTCTTTTATTTTTGTATTTGGTTTTGTAAAAAAAAATCAGCATGCCTAAAAGACAGCAGAAATTATATTCAAAGCAAACATTAAACACAGTAGAACTACTGGTTCTCAAGAATTTAAAAATAGAAAATGAATGCAAAGGAAAAGGGAATGCAAACTCAAGCAGATCTGCTCCAGCTTTAGTCCAGATGCTCCTTGTTGGACTGCTGCTCCAGATCTGCAAAAATCCAAAAACTGCAGCAGTACCTTATTCAAGTATATTGACAAAAATAAAAAGAAAAACTCAGGCTACTGCCCAAATTTGACAAAAAGACAAAAGAGGGACAGCCACATTTATTCAAATAACTAGAAGGCAAGGAATAAAAACTCAGAAAATAAAAAAAATTCTGCTGTAGTAAAACAGGTTTTCTATACAAAACTGCAGTAGACATTTAATCAAGCACTTGGAATGCAAAGTGCAGGTTTAAAGCAAAAATTAAAATGAAAATCAAATCTACAAAATTGAAAAACTTTAGGTCTACCAATTTTAAAATCTATTCCCCGGCAACGGCGCCAAAAAAACTTGTTGCTCTTCTAAGTGTGCATGATTTATTTGTGTTTTGAAAACAGATTTGCGAATGATGAATTATACGGAATTTGGAAAACTAGATAGCATAAGGAAATATCAGCACAGAGAGAATTTAATTAGCCTGCAAGACCAAGGCCAATTGTAGCAAGTTTTAAATGTAAGTGAGTAAAAGATCGTCCACAGGGAATTGATTAAAAATGTAAGATAAACCTCCAGATCTGAGCTACCAAATCTGACCTCTGATCCTATCTATAAAGCACATAAGATGGGAGGTAGAATTTGTCACATTAACTAAATGATGAAAGTAAAAATTAAACTAAATGATCCAGATCCGAGTTGGGGAGATTTGATGTAAATTAATAAGAATGGAGAAATAATATCTAACTTCGACTTAGTACTTGATTGCAGAATGAGAATGAATGTAAAACACATGAGATATTATCCAATTCTTCATCTGGCTACCAACATAGATGCAAGAGAAAGTAATCCTACTTAAGGATTGGATTTGAGTTGAACTTATGGCTATGGTCTGTCCACTTCAATGGACATAGATCATCCAATAGTCTTCAATTCGAATCCTTGATTAAGAATAAAAAACACCACTACAAATGCTGTGAGAAATCAGGTTACAAACGCGGATTCTCACAGGGACCATGAATTAAGCGAAATTGCTTTAAAAACAGTAAATCTAAAGGAATCTAATGACTAAGGAGATCACAGGGAACCCTTAACACGAATTCGATTGAGAACGTACTGTTCACAGCAACCTTTTCAAATTCACCATTACAATTACAGAGCACAGCTTAAACAGCTTTCGGATTTGTAGTCTTGAATACAATTCTCACATGAATTATAGAAATATCTCACAGTTCTCAATTACAAATAAAAGCTAGGCTATTACAGAAGTTTCAGACAAGCTATCTTAAATGGAAATGGGGCAATAGAAATAAAACTCAAAATCTGGATACCCAAATTGGGCAAATAGTTCATCTATTTATAGTTTTCCCCAAGTCCATCTCAGATGTGCATCAACCAATCAGAATTGGTTAGATCCATATCAGCCAATAGGAGTAGAGCACCAGGATCCAGATCTATTCTGGCCAATCAGAACTACTTGATCTGGTTCAGCCAATCAGGAAACAGAGGCATCAATTCTGTTAGGAAATTCAAAAATCTATTGGAACTTCTAGAAGTTCCCGCCAAGTAATTTCATCTTTGGTTGTTCACATGGGGTGGAATATGCCTCTGGTTCGTGCTTCGAATCTTCCAGAATGCCCCTGGGTTTTTAAATGCAATAGGGCGCGTGCAGAGATTACTAAATTGCCCTTGCAGCTGCTGGGAATCTTCAGAATACCATTTCGCATAGTTTGGGAACCTTTTCGAGAGGTACTGTAACTTCTAAAACTCTATTCGCACAGATTGGAGACCTTTTTGAAAAGAACTGTAACTTCTGGAGATCTATTCGCACAGATTGGAGACCTTTTCGAAAAGAACTGTAACTTCTGGAACTCTATTCGCAAAGATTGGGGACCTTTTCGTAAAGATTGGGGACCTTTTCGCAAAGATTGGGGACCTTTTCGAATAGCATTCTGTAGTGTATTCTTCTTTTCGAATAGCTCCAAGCCTCTTTCCCGGTTGAAGCCAGGCCTTTGCCCTCTTTATTTTAGGCATTTTGTCAGCCAGTGAGGTTATCCTTTCTCTTTCTTCCTCCAGATCAAGATGGGTCATCATCTTTTTGGCACTTTTAAGCTACTTTCAAGGTTAAGCCTGCCTTTATTGTTAGCTGTAAAACAAACACTTAAAACACTTATTTAGTTCTCTCAAGGGTCTATCAAGGCCCAGGTTAAGGGGTGGAAATGGTATTTTCTAGTTCTCAACACCTTCTCTGCTACTGCTTCCGGCATTGATATCTGTTTGTTCATAGCTTAGTGGGACCTGATGAGGATTATATGTGGGTCCCGAGAGCTGGAAGGGTATGGTTGTCGGTTCTTAAGGTACTTGTACTGTTGGCTCAGGAGGTGTGGGCAATACTTGATTTACCTCGGTGGCAACGGGTTGGGTGGAAAGATTGGGCCAAATGGGGGTGGTGAAGCTTGAGGGTGGTGGTATTGGAGGGAAGGAGGTAAAAGTAGGCTATTGATAGCTAGTGGGTGTTGGCGGCATATGGGGGGTTTGATTGGCCGTTAGGTAATTGACCGGGGTGGTGGAATTTGCCGGTGGTTGAATTGGGGGTGATGGAGTGGGCGCAAGCCATTGATAACTGATGGGTGTGGGTGTTGGATTGGGGGCCTGATGGCTTAAAGGGTAATCGATGGGGGTTGTGGTGTATGGTGGTAGTTGAAATGGGGAGGACGCAGACCATTGATGACTGGTGGGTGCGAGTGCAGGATTGGGGGCATGGGGGTTTATAGGGTAATTGATGGGGGTTGTGGTGTATGGTTGGTATGCATTGATATTTACATAATTAACGGGTGTGGTAGACGAAAAGTATGCCCGGAGATCCAAAGGTTCAAATTGTAGGGTTGGGTTGGGGAAATATTTGATGAGTAGTGAAATATGATGATATTTCACCCCTAAATACCTATATTTAGCCATCCGATAAAGGCTATCTGATGATAATTATTACATTTAAAGTGTTTCAGGTAAATACAATCCAAGTGCAGAAAACAGTCCAAGAATTCTGAAAATAATGTCAAAACACGGCAACTTTGGGTTATCAAGAACTTGGTGCAACTTTCAGCTCACTTTGGACCATCAAGACGTTAGATTCCTGAAATTTCTAAACACAAAAGTTGTATATCTTTCTGTCAGCTTTCCAACGCCGTAAGAATCATGTCAATCCAAGTTCGGAGTAGAAAGATATGGCAAAAATACTAAAGTCATGTCTGATGCAAAAGTTGGCTGAAATTTACAAAAATCTGGGAAGGTCGATTAATCGACCCTTTTGCTCGATTAATCGAGGCACAAAGAACAGTCTGACACGGAAGTGACTTTAAAGCAGATTTTTGGGGATTCTTTGGAGGGTCGATGCATCGAACCTACAGGGTCGATTAATCGACCTTGACTTGTCGAGCTGGGACACCTATGCAACTGGGAAACTATTTAAACACGGAACCAACACTTCGAAGGGGGGATTATTATTATTTATTATTCATTTTTGGTTTTCAACTTTTTTTGGCATCTTTTCAAGGGTTCTTCTTCCTCCTTCTAGGGTTTGATCTGGGTAAATTGAACTTAGGATTTACACTGCCTTTATTTTACATTCATGAAAGCATAGATTGTATTTAGGAAAAGGCATTGTAAACAAAGACCTTTTGGAAGAAATGAAAAGTGGAATGGCTTTGAATGAACAAGGAGATCATACACCAAAGATGAGTGGCTAAATTCGTTGATTGGGGAAGATGCGATCCCCAGATAAGTAGCAATTTTTTATGATTAATACCGCAGTCTAGTATTGTCATCATGGAATCGTTTTGCTAAAAGTTTGTGTTATTGAAAATATATTGAATGCTTTGTTATGACCGTTGATTGTGCGTATCAACGGCTATAATCGCTAGATCTGGACCTGCAGGCTGATCTAGGCTACAGAGCAATTATGTATTTATTGTTGTGATCTAAACATCATGAGATACGCTATGCTTCTTACATGACTCATACCGCAATGATAGGCTGAGTCATTGTTTTTAGATAGGATATGCCGGATTGATGATCATATTTTATTACGAATCATTTTTCTAGACGAATGATGGTGTGAATGATGCTTTAATGAAACTGTGAGTTTTAATGATAGAAAAGGGGTACTAATCTGGGGTAGTATATTCCTTGATCATATTTAAATATTGTTCTTAAATTCATCAGTAATTAGTTGTTTAGATTAATTTATTTCTCTTGCATTTAGGAAAAGTGTGATAAATTTTTGGTAAATTGAATCTGCCCCTTGGTACTTCCTTGGGGACGTTTTTAAATCTCTGAAAGAATTAATTAAAATTCACGTTTCTCTGTGGGTTCGACACCCTTGTTCTTGGCATACTACAATAGATCTTATGCACTTGCAAGGGTTACATTTTAAAATCGATCAAGTTTTTGGCGCCGTTGCCGGGGATATCGGCGAAATTTTGATTAATTCAGATAGGGATTTGTGTGTTTTTAACAGTCAATCGATTGAGAATTCTACTTCAATCGATTGACAGTGTTTTGTGGTTGTGAGCACCGCTTTGTCAATCGATTGACACTAAAGAGTCAATCGACCGATTGTGGTGAATAAAAATAAAAATAAAAAATTTAAATTTTTAAAAATTTTAAAAATAAAAAATAAATAAATAAAATCTTTAATTCTGAAATTTTGGAAGTTTGTAGATTGTGAAATCTAAAATTTGGTGCTCAAAAGTTGATTTTTGATTTTCAAACTTAAATTTTTGCAATTAGAATTTTTGAAATTTAATTTCTAAATTAAATTTTGATTTTCTTGTGTGAATTTTGATTTTTGAATTTAAAAAAATTAATATTTGGATTTTTGATTTGTAAAATCGTCTTTCCCTTATTTTCTCCTCTTTGGTAAGATTTTGTGGAGTTCTTTTAGGAAGTAGAGATTTTTAGGACTTCTTATTTTAGATTTTGTAGGAGTTTCTTTTTCCTTATCTTCCTCTTTTAGAAAATATCTTGTAGGATTTTTTATTTTTTTATTTTTTTAAATTCTAGTTATTAATTTTTGTAGGACTACTTGCTTTAGGAAATATAAGAGTCTTTTATTCTTCTCCTTCTTTTTCTCTTGTAGATTAGATTTTGTAGGACTCCTTTAGTTTTTGAAATCTGAATTTTGAAATTCAAATTAAATTTTTTTTTTTTTGAATTTAATTTTTATTTTTGAAATTTGAATATAAAAAAATAAAAAAATAAATAAAATAAAATAAAAAAATTCTGATACTGGCTACTGTTCATTATAGAGCTCAATCGATTGACATTTCTCTGTTAATCGATTAACTAGGCCTCTGCTGCTGGCCATTTCAGCTGAAATTTCTGTGCTGACTGATTTTGACTTTTGAATCTCAATCGATTGAGACCACTCTTTCAATCGATTGACTGATTAAGTCTCTGTTTGAATATTTGTCTGTGCTTTGTGTCAATCGATTGAAACCTTTGCTTCAATCGATTGAAGCTGTTACTTGGGTTTGTTGTGGATTCATCAACCCTGTGTGTGAGCATGGTGTATGAGCTTTACTCGTTCTCATCATCCACATCTGCATCCGTTTAATCTTGAGATCGAACGATCTTATATAGAGAATCACAGAATCCATAGGAATCAGTATCACCATACTGAGACTATGGCAGATCAAAGGAATGGAAACAATCACAATAATAATAATGGGAACAATAATCATGATGAGAGCCCAAGAACATTGGAATATTACAATGATCCCGGTTTTTACGAGGATCAAGATAGTATCATGCATGCCCCCATCCCAGGGAACCATTACGAATTCAAATCCGCAATGATTCAAATGTTACCAATCTATCATGGATTGTCAAACGAAAATCCACATGTTCATTTGAATGAGTTCATTGCAGTGTGTAAAATGTTCCGTGTGCATAATGTGACCGACGAAGTAGCCAAGCTGCGACTTTTTCCTTTCTCTTTAAGAGATAAGGAAAAAACTTGATTCTACTCCTTAGAACCACAATCTATTCAGAGTTGGGCAGAGCTACACCGTCAGTTTGTAAAAAAATATTTTCCTATGACCAAAACCATTGAGTTGTGTCAGAAGATCCAGTTCTTTTCCCAACAACCCACAAAAACATTTCATGAATGTTGGGAACGTTTTAAGGAATTGATTAAGAGTTGTCCAAATCATCAACTGCCAAGGTGGCAACAGGTCCAGAGTTTTTACAATTGACTAATTCCTGAAGAGAGACGCATGGTCGATGCATCTTACGGAGGATCATGTGCCACGAAAGAGGCTGATGAACTGTGGGCATTGTTCGAAAAGTTGTACCAAACTTCAATCCAAAATGCGACAATGGAGCGAACCAATTTGGATGTGGCAATAAAATCACATGTGTTGACCAGAAATGAATTATTTGATGTCAATAACAACACTTCAGATCTTTCAACAAAGGTTGATATGCTGTCCAAGCAAATGAACATGTTGTTAGCTGCAACTAAGCAAGCTAAGAGTCTCATCAATCCCGCTGCTTGTTCAATTTGTGACCACTCAGGTCACATGGCTAACGAGTGCCCTACTACCTTGACATTTCTTTCGGATGACCCTACTCCTCAAGAGCAGGTCAATGTGACTTAATCTTATCAACGGCAGGGTAGAAACATGTACTCAAATACCTATAGCCCGAAATGGAAAAATTACCCCAACTTAGGATGGGGAGGGTCAAACCAAACTGGTCAGGTAAACCAGTAGTACAGGTCCAATCCAATGAGTGGACAACAAACTTTTCAATAAAATTTTCAGCAAAATTTCCGGCCATAGCAGAATTCCAATTTCCAACAGAATTCTAATTTCCATCAGAATTCTAATTTCCAGCAGAACCCTCCTTATTATCATCAGAATTCTGATTACCAAAAAAATCAGAATTTTAATCAAAATTCTAATCAATCTCAGGCCACCGTTTTAAAAGATTCTGATTTGGAGGAAAAGGTGATGCGAAGCATGCAATCTTTTCAGCAGATGATAATGGACCAAGTCAGTCAATTGGCCAATCAACTAAGTCAATGAGAGGAAGGTAAGCTTCCAGCCAGCCTATTAACAATCCTCGAGGTCAAGCACCACCAGATGAAGGACCATCGAATAGTCAACAGTTGAAAGCTGTTACGGTGCTGAGAAGTGGGCGAGAGGTTGATAACTAAGTGGAAATGCCCGTGGAAGCTGATGAAGAAAGAGAAGCAAAGAAAGAGAAAGAATTAGAGATAAGAACAGATAAAGGAAAAGGAAAAGAGAAAGAGAAAGAGCAAGGAAGAGAGAAGGGAAAAGAGAAAGCAATAGAGGAAGTGTCTCCCTCAATTGTCCAACACGGACGTGAAAAAGAACCAAAACTTGAATCTACACCGTATGTCCCAAAGGCACCATTCCCTGAATGCCTAACTCATCCATCCAGAATGGGCAAGGGACCGGTAAAAATGGAAGAAATCTTTGAAACATTCAAGCAAGTAAAGATAAATCTTCCATTACTTGAAACAATCGAACAAGTTCCTGAGTATGCCAAGTTTTTCAAAGATTTGTGCACTCGTAAGAGAAAGGCACGTACTCATGTTTCAAAGAAAGTGTTCCTGACTAATCAAGTCAGTTCAATATTGCAATTGGAAATCCCACAGAAACTGAAAGACCCTGGAGTCCCAACTGTTCCATGTGTCACCGGTGGGCAACCAATTGGAAAAGCGTTATTGGATTTAGGGGCAAGTGTTAATCTAATCCCATACTCAATGTACGAGAAACTCGAATTGGGTGAATTAAAACCTACAACAGTCACACTCCAATTGCCTGATAGGTTAGAAAGAAGACCTCGGGGTATTATCGAGGATGTTTTGGTTGGAATAGACAAGTTTGTCTTTCTAGTGGACTTCGTTGTTTTAGACATGGAACCACCTGTTAAATCAATTAATCAAGTCCCCATCATCCTTGGACGTCCGTTTCTCGCCACTACAAACACTTGCATTAATTTTCGAACGGGAGTCATGGACGTTTCTTTTGGAAACATGAAGGTTAGATTGAACATATTCCATGCGATGAACCATTTCCTTAACGAGGATGAGGTCGAATGTTTTTACATCGACCAGATGGACGAAGTGGTGGATGAAGCATTACCATCAATGCTCACCAAAGAAGAATTTAAAACTGCTTTGTTGGCCATCTATGAGGAAAAAGGATCTGAAAGGAAACAGTCAGAAGAAACGAGGTCGAGTCTATCATGTCCCGATGATAACTTGTGTGAAAATGTGACTAAGGTAGAACCGTTACCTATTGAGGTAAAAGCTGAACCGACTCCATCAATCATGGAGCCACCAACTATTGAATTAAAATAGTTGCCTGAGTCGCTCAAGTATGCTTTTCTAGGGCCACGAGAAACATTTTCAGTGATAATTTCATCCACATTGTCGGAAGAACAAGAGCATGACTTGTTGAAAGTGCTTAAAGATCACAAGGAAGTTATCGGATGGACCCTAGCTGATTTAAAAGGGATTGACCCATTGGTATGTATGCACAAAATACATCTGGAAGATGATAGTACACCATCGAGAGAACCGTAAAGGCGACTTAATCCGAACATGCAAGAAGTCGTTTTAAAGGAAATCATTAAATTACTCGATGCTAGAATCATCTATCCATTCTCTGATAGTCCATGGGTCAGTCCAGTTCAAATTGTTCCGAAAAAGTCCGGAATCACTGTGAAAGAAATTGCTGAAGGAGAATTGGTGCCCACTCGTGAAACCACAGGGTGGCGCGTGTGCATCGATTATCGAAAATTGAATACGGCTACAAGAAAAGATTATTTTCCCCTGCCATTCATTGACCAAATTCTAGAAAAGTTAGCAGGACAAGAGTTTTATTATTTCCTTGATGGATATTCGGGCTACAATCAAGTATCGGTGGTTCCTGCAGATCAAGAGAAGACAACGTTCACGTGTCCCTACGAAACGTTTGCATATCGCAGAATGCCATTCGGCCTATGTAATGCTCCGGCCACGTTTCAACGATGTATGTTAGCTATATTTTCGGATATGATCGACAAATTCATCGAAGTCTTCATGGACGACTTCTCGGTTTTTGGGAAAACATTTTATTCATGTTTGAATCATCTTGCACCAGTGTTGTAACGTTGTGTGGACTCCAAACTTGTTCTTAGCTGGGAGAAAATCCATTTCATGGTGCAACAAGGAATTGTGTTGGGACATGTTGTTTCAAAGAAAGGAATCGAAATTGATAGGGCAAAAGTCGATAAAATCGCTAATTTGCTCCCACCAAAGAGTGTTCGACAAATTCGATCATTTTTGGGTCATGCAGGATTTTATAGACGATTCATCAAAGATTTTAGCAAGGTGGCTAAACCATTGTGTACCTTGCTTGGCAAGATGTTCCTTTTGACTTTGATGAGAATTGCATGAAGGCACTCCTAAAGTTGCGTGAGCTTTTATCAAATGCACCAATAATTCAACCACCGGATTATTCTCTACCTTTTGAGCTCATGTGTGATGCATCTGATTATGCTATTGGAGTAGTCTTAGGGCAAAGGGTGAACAAATTGCCTCATATGATCTATTATGCTAGTAAGACATTGATTGATGCCCAGCTTTACTACACCACCACTGAGAAAGAGTTATTAGCCGTGCTGTATGCTCTAAATAAGTTCCGCTCTTATCTTCTTGGCTAAAAAATAGTGATCTTTTCAGACCACTCGGCATTGAAATATCTGCTAGCAAAGAAGGACACGAAACCAAGGTTGATCTGATGGATCTTACTCCTACAAGAGTTCAATTTTGAGATCAAAGATAAAAAGGGTATCGAAAATGTAGTGGCCGATCATCTGTCAAGAATTTTGCCGGAAGAATCATCGGTCTTTAAGACTATCCGTGACACCTTTTCGGATGAACAATTGATGGCAATAGGTGCTGCCGCTACAAAAGTTCCTTGGTTCTCTAATATTGTGAATTATCTGGTAACTGGCAGGATCCCTACCCAATGGAGCAAAAATGATAAAAATCTGTTCTTCTCACAAATAAAATACTATTTTTGGGATGAGCCACAACTGTTTAAAGTTTGTTCAGATCAGGTTATCAGGAGATGTGTGCCTGAAGAAGAACAATTGAGTGTTATCAACTTTTGCCATGCTGGGGCCTGTGGAGACCATTTTGGAGGACAAAAGACCGCACACAAGATTCTTCAAAGCAGATTTTATTGGCCCTCCATCTTTCAGGACACTGCCAAATTTTGTAAAGAATGCCAAAGATGTCAGTAGCTGGAAAATATTTCACGACGAAATATGATGCCCCTTAATCTGATTTTGATTGTTGAAATTTTTTATGTTTGGGGGATTGAATTCATGGGTCCTTTTCCCCCATCTTTGGGGTATTCATATATTCTCGTGGCTGTTGATTATGTCTCCAAATGGATATAAGCTGTGGCAACCCAATCGAATGATCACAAGGTCATTGTCAAATTCCTGAGAGAAAATGTGTTTAACCGATTTGGGATCCCGAGAGCAATCATTAGTGATGGCAGTTCACATTTCTGCAACAGCCATTTTGCCACTCTAATGAAGAAATATGGCGTTACCCACAAGGTTGCAACACCATATCACCGCAAACTAGTGGTCAAGTGGAAGTGTCGAACCGGGAGATCAAACGAATTTTAGAAAAGACGGTGCGACCGGATAGAAGAGATTGGTCTAACCGGCTATCTGATGCTCTTTGGACCTATCGTACCGCCTTCAAGACACCAATTGGGATGTCTCTGTTTAGAATTATCTATGGGAAAAGCATGCCATCTTCCTGTTGAATTGGAGCATAAGGCATTTTGGGCTATCAAAAGATTTAACTTTGATATGCAAGCGGCAGGATTAAATCGAAGGCTACAGCTGAGTGAATTGGAAGAGCTACGTTATAATGCGTATGAAAACTCCAAGATGTACAAAGAAAGGTACAAGAAGCTGCATGATGAGTCAATTTTTCAGAAAGAGTTCCACATTAAACAAAAGGTTTGGCTGTTTAATTCCAGACTAAAGCTCCACCCTAGAAAACTGAAATCTAGATGGGAAGGCCCGTTTCAGGTTGTTTCCATTAGTGTGCATGGTGTGATTGAGATCTGTAGTCTCGAGGATAATCGAGTTTTCAAAGTGAATGGGCAACGTCTTAAACCAATGTTTGAGCCAATCACCCAGTTTAAGATTGAAGCGGCGCACCTTAGTGACCCAGATTCTTGATCAATGAAGAGGTCGAGCTGTCGACACTTAAACTCAGCGCTTCCTAAGAGGCAACCCAGTGTGTTTTATTTTACTTTTGTTTTCATTTTTGTTTTTGTTAGAATTGTTCCAAATCTCCTACACCGAGCATCACTACTGATATCAAGATAATTGATGGGATTCCGTCTCCACCTCCCCCATCTCCATCTCTTATCGCCGCCTCCATGCCTCCATCCATACCATCGGCGGTGACTCATCACTTTCCGCTCGCACTCTGGGAGAAATTGTTCCCTGTGCCGAAGAACATCAATTTAAGTGAACCAAGGTGGATGGGCCCGCCTACCAATGATTAAAGGAGTTGGACTCATGTTTAGTTTAGGATTTAGGATTTAGGATTTCTCTTTTTGTATGTTTAGTTCTAGAATATTAGTTTTTAGTTTACTTTAGGTTGTTTCTAATTTCTAAATTAGTATAGCCACATTACCTTCAATCTATTTTTGGTCATGTTCTAATTTGATGCACATATTTTCTGCACCTGATCTTTGTGATTGAGGTACTTTTCAACAGGTTTGAGGGTGCCTACTTATTTCAAACAATGAGTATATTGTCATTTTTAGGTTTGGGGGTATGTATGGTTATCTATCTTTCATCACTTATTTTTTATTTAGTTCAAAAAAAAAAAAAAAAAAAAAATTGTGATAGTTTTCAAACTTTAGTTGATGATACATGTGCATTTAATTTTGAGAATATCGATGTCATATTTTGATTACTTGTATCTAGGATAATGACGATTAATGTGATATTTTGTGGGTAATTTTGATATTCATGCTTAGAAGTTTTGCATTTATACTAAGCTAAGACTTAAAAATCGATGAACTGTTTTGAATGTTAAATCTTAGGTTCTTAGTGGAGACTGAACCCGGTAAGCTTTAGAGCTAATTTCCCGTCATTGATGAGTGAATGCATAAACTCGGAGTTTTCTTTGAATACGAATTATTTTGTATAAACTCATACATTTTATTTTGGCTTGTGACTTTGCATGATATCAAATTCATATTATTGTGTTAGAACGTACTGTATATCTACTCAAGACAAATAGGCAAGGTTACCATCTTTTAAGGATATGATTGAAGGCCATCTTTGGCTCGTTTGTGCTTAAAATGTCCCACCTCATAAATTAATCATTCTAGTATCCCTTTGAGCCTATTGAAAAACTTACCTTTATACATTCTTTGATAAGCCACACTAACCTTTAACCCTTCACCATTTCTGAAAATTCAGCTTTAGTCTTCTCATTTATGAGAAATTAGGAACGAGGGATGAAAATGAATGAAAAGAGAGTAAGTGGAGAGATACTGAGTTGTGGTGTTTACTGAGAGTGTATGACAAAAATATAAAAGAAAAAGGGGGGAGAAAAAGAAAAAGAAAATAATGAAAAATATGAGGTGCTTCAAGAAAAGGAAATTCAAAAGAAAAAGAAAGTTGAGAAAAATAGAAAAATATTGAGAAAAATAGTGAGAGATTAGAAAAGAAGAAGAAGAGAAATAGAAAAATCAGAAGTTTGCTTCTTTTCTGATTTATCAGAAATTTTGAATCCAAATTCCCTTTCTTTCTTACCCTTTCCTGAGCCCCGTTACAACCCTACAAAAGACCTTCATGATCCAATCTTACATCGGTAACTTCCTTGTGGAGAGTAAATATGTGATACTTATGACACTTGATATGACATACTTAGGATATACAAGTATCAGTTCTTATGAGAATTTTTTTGGTTCATTGATTACATCGTGTTTCATTAATCATGTGAGACCTTTTTGCTTGCTTTGTATTGATCTCTCACACGTGTGCAAAAACCTACCCATCATCGAAGTGATTTTATTTTGAGAGTATACCTAAAGTGAGGATTGAGTCGACACATGAGATCTAATGATTTACTATTTAAATTGGTTCCGAGATGGATGAATCTTAGTTTTGGTATGCACACACTTCACGTTTAGGCATGCATGGATGAGTTATCTAACAATTTGAGTATTAGGTTAATTTGAATGGACACTAGCATGATTGACATGACATTAATATTTAAGATTGATGATTCACATATTGAAACAATTAATATTTTTGTTTTTGAATAGTATATATGTTATAAAAAAAAAAAATCATGTTTTGAAAACTCAATTTTGCCGATGGTTTGAAATTTTTAGAAGTTTGTGGGTACCTTTATTGTAAACCCTCGGGAGACACAACTCCTCCACTAGGGATCACCTAGGGGTTTAAAGGCTTGTTGCGCATGCTAAGTGCAATCATGCTCCCTACGAAAGTGGCATTTATTTTCTTTAGTTTGCTGTGCTCGAGGACTAGCAAAGTGTAGGTTTGGGGGTGTGATGAGTAGTGAAATATGATGATATTTCACCCTTAAATGCCTATATTTATCCATCCGATAAAGGCTATGTGATGAGAATTATTAGATTTGAAGTGTTTCAGGTAAATACAATCCAAGTGCAGAAAACTGCCTAAGAATTCTGAAAAGAATGTCAAAAAACTGTGACTTTCTGCTCAATTTGGACTATCAAGACGTCAGATTCCCGAAATTACTAAAACACAACAGTTGTAGATCTTTCTGTCAGCTTTCCAACGCCGTAAGAATTATGTCAATCCGAGTTCGGAGTAGAATGATATGGCTGAAATACCGAAGCAGTATCTGATGTAAAAGTGGGCTGAAATTCACGAAAATCTCGGAAGGTCGATTAATTGACCCTTTTGCTCAATTAATCGAGGCACAGAGAACAGTCTGACACGAAAGTGACTTTAAAGTAGATTTTTGGGGATTCTTTGGAGGGTCGATGCATCGACCCTACAGGATCGATTAATCGACCCTGACTTGTCGAGTTGGGACATGGGGGTTTATAGGGTAAATGATGGGGGTTGTGGTGTATGGTTGGTATGCATTGATATTTACATAATTGACGGGTGTGGTGGACGAAAAGTATGCCTGGAGATCCAAAGGTTCAAATTGTGGGGTTGGGCTGGGGAAATATTTGATGAGTAGTGAAATATGATAATATTTCACCCCTAAATATCTATATTTAGCCATCCAATAAAGGCTATCTGATGAGAATTATTAGATTTAAAGTGTTTCAGGTAAATACAATCCAAGTGCAGAAAATAGCCCAAGAATTCTGAAAATAATGTCAAAACACTGTAACTTTGGGTCATCAAGAACTTGGTGTGAATTTCAGCTCAATTTGGACCATCAAGAAGTCCAATTCCTGAAATTGCTAAAACACAAAAGTTGTAGATCTTTCTGGCCACTTTCCAACGCCGTAAGAATCATATCAATCCGAGTTTGGAGTAGAAAGATATGGCCAAAATACCAAAGTAGTGTCTGATGCAAAAGTGGGCTGAAATTCACGAAAATCTTGGAAGGTGGATTAATTGACCCTTTTGCTCGATTAATCGAGGCACAGAGAACAGTCTGACACGGAAGTGACTTTAAAGCAGATTTTTGGGGATTCTTTGGAGGGTCGATTAATCGACCATACAGGGTCGATTAATCGACCCTGACTTGTCGAGCTGGGACACCTATGCAACTGGGAAACTATTTAAATACGGAACCAACACTTCGAAGGGGGGATTATTATTATTTATTATTCATTTTTGGTTTTCCACTTTTTTTGGCATCTTTTCAAGGGTTCTTCTTCCTCCTTCTTTTAGGGTTTGATCTGGGTAAATTGTACTTAGGATTTACACAGTCTTTCTTTTACATTCATGAAAGCATAGATTGTATTTAGGAAAAGGCATTGTAAACAAAGATCTTTTGGAAGAAATGAAAAGTGGAATGGCTTTGAATGGACAAGGACATCCTACACCAAAGATGAGCGGCTAAATTCTTTGATCGGGGAAGATGCGATCCCCAGATAACTAGCAATTTTTTATGATTAATATCGCAGTCTAGTATTGTCATCATGGAATCGTTTTGCTAAAAGTTTGTGTTATTGAAAATATATTGAATGCTTTGTTATGACCGTTGATTGCACGTATCAACGGCTATAATCACTAGATCTGGACCTGCAGGCTGATCTAGGCTGCAGAGCAATTATGTATTTATTGTTGTAATCTAAACATCATGAGATATGCTATGCTTCCTACATGACTCATACTGCAATGATAGGCTGAGTCATTGTTTTTAGATAGGGTATGCCGGATTGATGATCATATTTTATTACGAATCATTTTTCTAGACGAATGATGGTGTGAATGATGCTTTAATGAAACTGTGGGTTTTAATGATAGAAAAGGAGTACTAATCTGGGGTAGCATATTCCTTGATCATATTTAAATATTGTTCTTAGATTCATCAGTAATTAGTTATTTAGATTAATTTATTTCTCTTGCATTTAAGAAAAGTGTGATAAATTTTTGATAAATTGAATCTGCCCCTTGGTACTTCCTTGGGGACATTTATAAATCTCTGAAAGAATTAATTAAAATTCACGTTTCCCTGTGGGTTCGTCACCCTTGTTCTTGCCATACTACAATAGATCTTGTGCACTTGCAAGGGTTACATTTTAAAATCGATCAATATTCTGACAAATTTAGGGGTTCAATTACCCCAACATTCCTTTCTTCATCATTCCTCGGCCATGGTGC
Source organism: Chloranthus sessilifolius (assembly GCA_021018995.1). Classification (NCBI taxonomy): domain Eukaryota; kingdom Viridiplantae; phylum Streptophyta; class Magnoliopsida; order Chloranthales; family Chloranthaceae; genus Chloranthus; species Chloranthus sessilifolius. The sequence goes on along the minus strand of CM037584.1, from coordinate 144,279,012 downwards.
CACATAATTCTCCCAATCACTGATATAATCGGATGGGTCAAATTCAAACTCCTCCCCATCTTCTATCATTCCGATGGTGAGTTTGGGACCTACTCCTCCGGTAGGATGTGGGGGTAATGGCACTTGGTGAATATTAGCATGCTGAAAAGGTGCAGGGGGAATGATTTTTCCAGCATCGATCAAATCCTGGATGGCGTGCTTCAATGGGAAGCAGCGATCAGTAGGGTGACTCGAACTCTGATGAAAATTACAGTGGGTATTTGGGTCATAGTTCCTTGGGATCGGGTGAGGAGGAGGTTGTGGTTGGCGGATAGCCACTAATCCCTTTTCTACTAACAGGGGCACAAGTACACTCAATGATTGCCCCAGAGGTATAAAGACTCGGTTGTAGCGGGCTCTCCTTTGTTTCGGGGTCATTTGCATTCCTTGCCCATTTCCCATTCTTTACGTCTGCTCAGGCCTAACAGGTGCTAGTGGGGCTCCCTGAAATTGAAATGGGGTAGTGTTATTATTGGGCCGGGTATTGACTATGTTCTGGACATCGCCCCCTGTTCTCTTCTCATTCCTCTGCTCTGAAAATCTTCTAACCCCACTGGGTCCACTTGGCACGTTCTTATTCAGACAGCCCTCTCTGGTAGCATCCTCACATCGATTAGTATTTTTCACCAGATCAGTAAAACTAGACTGCTGCTGGTACACCAAAAAGTCCGAAATCACTGGCAGAGTATTCTTCGAAATCATTTCTATCTGTTCATCATCAGGTATTATGTTCCTGACCTGAGCTGCCAATGCTCTCCATCGCCCCAAGTAGTTGCTGAAGGTCTCGTTTAGGTTCTGCTTTAAACGAGCCAAGTCGGATTTACGCGGCTCAATGTCTATATTGTAGACATACTGTTCTTGAAAGAGGTACGTCAAGTCCCTCCATGTTTTCATCATGGGCGGCTCAAGAGATGTAAACCATCTCAGAGCTGGGCCGGTTAAACTTTTCTGAAAGACTTTTATTAGCAGTCTCTCGTCGCCCCCGTATTGACACATATCCCAACAATAGGACTTGAGGTGCGCAATCGGGTTGTCTGTGCCATTATACTTGTCGAATACTGGCATTTTAAATTTGGGGGGCAGGGAGATCTCAGCAAACAGACACAAATTCGTAAAATTTGTGGCGTGGATTTCAGCACCACCCATCTTCAACAACTGTTTCTGGATCTTGTCTAGCTTCTCCCTTAATTGTTCTGATTCTTTGGACATGGGGGCCACTTTTTCAATAGCCGACCGAGATTCACTCTGCGCTATCAAGGGTGGGGTAACTATAAGCGGAGGATTAACAATGGTCACTGCCCCAGCTTAGGCATCACTATTTTTTATCTCGTCCGCCTCATATTGCTGATCTATGTAGGGTGCAGTGAGGACGGGATTGTCAACCTGTTGCTGCACGGACAGGATGGGATTGGATTGGATGTGGGTTGGGTGGCCCTCTTGAATGTAAGGAAAGTGTTGAGGGGTGATGGAATGGGTGGTAGTTTGGTTTAGGGGTGGGGCCTAATGGGGCCATTGGGCATGAGGGAAGGTTTGGAGAGGGCCTTGGGGTTTGGGGCCATGGGAGATTTGGGTTTGAGGTATGGCATGGGTTTGACCCGGCTGTGAAGGTTGGGTCAAATGTTGGGGTATTGTGGAAGGTATGAGTGTGGAGTTTGGGCTTGGGCCACAGGCCATTAATAGGTTTGGGCCATGGACCTTGGGTAGGTTTGGGTCATGAGCCCTTGGTGGGTGTGGGCCAATGGGCCTGGGTAGGTATGGGCCAAGGGCCCTTGAGGGTCTGGCTCAATGGGCCTTGATAGGTCTGGATCATGGGCCCTTGATGGGTTTGGCCCAATGGGCCTTGATGGGTTTGGGCCATGTGACCTTGGTGGGTCTAGCCCAATGGGCCTTGATGGGTTTGAGCCATGGGCCCTAGGAGGGTTTGGGCCATGGACTCTTGTTGGGTCTGGGCCATTGCCCTTGGTGGGTATGGCCCAATGGGCCTTGATGGGTTTGAGCCATGGGCCCTAGGAGGGTTTGGGCCATGGGTAGGTTTGGGCCATAGACCCTTGGTGGGTCTGACCCAGTGGGCCTTGATGGGTTTGGGCCATGGGCCCTTAGTGAGTCTGGGCCATGGGCCCCTGGTGGGTCTGGGCCATGGGCCCTGGGTAGGCTTGGGTGGTGGGGTATTGGGTCATGGGTCCTAGGATATGTGGAAAAAGGGGGTTTGGGCTAATGGGCCTTGGGGTATGTGGGAGTTTGGAGATTGGGCCATGGGCCTTGGGGTAAGTGGGTAATGGGGGTTTGGGTGGTGTGGATTTTGGGGAGTTGATGGGGGTCATGGGAGAGTGAGGCATGGAGATTGGCTAGGGTATGGGATGTGTTCATGGGCATGGGGTGTGGAGGATAGGGGATGTTTTGAGAAGCCTTCCACACGGAATAGGCTTGGAACATCTCCTCCATCATGGTCATGGAGGAAGGGTTGGATGGAGATGGGGGACTTAAGGGGTGATGGGGTATAGATGGGATGGAAGTGGCGGAAAAATTGGGCATGGCCCCGGTATAATCGGGCATGGCCACGGTAGGTGGGGAGGTATGGGGTGGATGAGGGGATGTATTGGGTATGTTTTGGGATGATGGGGGGCATGATGAGGAGGGATGGGGAAATTTGGGCATGGCCCCGATAAAAATGGGCATGACCCGGATGGATGGGGGATTTTGCGAGGGGTTGGATAGGGTGGAAGTGGTGTATGTGAATGTGGGTCGATCGGGTCTATAGGGGGATGATGGGAATTAGGGCATGGATGTGGATTGGGAAAATGGGTTTGGATTTTGTATGGATGTGGATGGGAGATGAGTTGGACTTGGCATGGGCATGGCTTGGGTAAAAGATGGAGAATAGGGGGTTGGATTTTGGATATTTTGGGGGGCAGTTGTTGGGAAAATGGGAGCGCCAAATGGGTCGGTAATGGTAAAAGGGGGTTGGGTGAGGGGGATGGTGGAAAAGACTTCTCTCGAATGGGAGTGGGTTAGAGAATGTGGCGGTGATGAGTCGGGATTGGCGTAAGCCGGGTCCACTACCCACGACATTCTACAGGAACGGGTTGGGTAACGGTGCCTTGGATAAGGCCCAAAATATTTCCTCCTTCCCCTACGGGACGGCGGAGGGCAAGGTGATGCCGTTATGCCGGCACCACAAACTATATTTTTTGGGTTTTTGATTTATTATATATATATATATTTTTTGAATTTCTCAAAAGAGCTTTTGGAAAACAAAGGTTCCGAGGCCTTGGAACTCCCTTTTTGGGTGGCCCTCGTACCTTAATTCAAGACCCGCCGCGACGATTCCGACGCACTTAGAAGCAATCGAAGGGGAAACTTCGATCTATTGAAGGCACGAAAATCAAGGCAAACAACTCGATCCCCCGAGATGAGCCAAAAAGAAGTTGCCTTCTCTTGACCGGCGATGGCGGGGCCCAAACAAGGCACTAAGCACACTAATCGGGGAACTCGGGATGTGAAAAGGGCCAAGGATTCGGGCTGAGGTGCTGTTAAACAAACCTGGCGCAACTAATACATGTGCCCAGGTTGTAGGGGACCAATTTTACACTGGCGCAACTATTAGTTGCGCCAAGGTAAAACTTGGGATTTTAAAGCTAGCACAAGTATTAGTTGCGCTAGTTATAAATTCTAGTGTTTTTACACTGGCGGAACTAATACTTGTGCCAGGCAAAAACTGGTTCTCCAGAACAGAAGACAGCAGCCACTAATGCCCGAAATGAGTCTCTTTTTTTGGCTTTTATGGAAGCTAGGCTTCCGGGAACTGAGCTATTTTTTGGTGATCGGTTCTCTCCTCACCGCACCTAGAGGGTTTGAGTCCAGTATAACTCGCTAGTGCGCTCTCCAAGGGTTTTAAGCTTTTTGGAATGGGAACCCACCCAATATGCCTCCGGTGCAAGCGCCTTCTCAGATACTAGGTAGGCTGGGACTTTTCTGGATCATCACCACTAGGGGCTGCCGCCATACTAAGACTCGGGTGTTTGTATGTGGGCCTAAACCCAACCCTTTTTAAAAATCTACCCCGTAAAATAGATTAATTAAGCTCCCTAAGTTGGTTCAATTATTTTTTTTTTTTTTTCAAAGCTTTTCTCTTTTTTTTTTTGGGAAATTTTCTTTAGTTCAAAGACCGGGGGTGATTATCCCGTGCCGCCACTACGGGCCGGCGTCCACTGATGGAATATGAGTGCACAAGTAGGCCCGCCAATCAGCTAAGGCAGTTTAAATGACAAAAATTTAAAGGAATTAAAAGATAGCTCAAGTAGGCCCGCCAATCGGCTAAGGCACTAAAATGACGGAAAAATAAGGAATTTTAAAAGACAATGCGCATGTAGGCCCGCCAAACTGCTAAGGCTCGTAAATGACGGAAAAATAGGAGTAAGTAAAATGACTTAATCGGAGGGGTGAGTAAAAACACAGCAAAAATAAACTAAAAGAACAGCAATAACATGTTAGTAAAAAAAAAAAAAAACAAGACCATGTTCAAGGGGAAGCTCTATAAGCTACTCCCCAGCAGAGTCGCCATCTGCGCAACCGTGGGAATCGAGAAGATCCCGTCGCGACGATGCGCTCTCTAACGAAAAAAATATAGAGTTGCCACCCAGAGCTTTCGGTATCCCGCGATATCTAGTTCATTTTTATGAGCACCTAAGTGCTAAAAATATGACTCTAAATCCGGTCCACACCAAAGGCTCTTGGGTAGGGGCTTCGGTTATCAATCGAGAAGGTGTTAGGCACCCGATCAACCCACTTAACGCGGTCTCTACTAATGGCAAAAAATAAAATGAAATGAAAGAAAAGAAAATAGCTTCATCTTGCCCAAAAGGGCTTAGAATCCTATTTGTGCCCCTTCGTTCCTACCGAAAAATCGGCGGCGTAACGGCACAAATGGGAGGATGGAAGGAGCTAGAAAGAGATAGGAGAAGAAAGCGGAGAGCCGGAGCCCTCGGGCCCTTGTAGCACCGTAGGAGAGCCTTGTGTGGCTTGCTTTGATGAGCTCTTGAAGGCTTTGTATGGTGGAAAGTGGGGTTCTAGCCTCTAAGGCTTGCTAACTAAAAGGTAGAGAGGGAAGGTGAATGGGTAGCATATGCCTAAACTAAGGGATCTAAGGTGAAAAATATCACTCAAAGGAGGTTTTAGAATTCTAGAATTTGTATGGGAAGTGTGCACCAAAGGGAGAAAGATCTTCTCACTTTAAGCTCTTTCTCTCTTAGGCCAAAATTCTCAACCCTTAAACCAAGGGGAGGGGGGCTCCATTTATAGAGGAAGGGAGGATTAGTGAGGGGTTAAAGTCCTAATTGGATTAGTAATTAGGTAATGGGCAATCTAAGGTTTCCTAGGATTTTTGGAGCTTTGGAAAGGTGTGAAGGATCCTCCAATGGTGGATGATGGGGTGAGGCTTTAGGCCACTTAAGGGATTTAAATAGGTAGTGAATGGGTGCAACAGAACTATCAAAACACACCCCAAAGGTCGAGGTGGCCAACAAGTCAAACCCCAATCACGAAATTTAGGGCAAAATCCAACAGTCACTGTTCATACATTTGCCTGGAGCAACTAATATTTGCGCCAGGCAAATGTACAGTAAAACAGTAACGAACAGTAGCCTGGAAGTTGGCTTCGCGAGGGGTGGGGGGACCCATTTATACCTGGCGCAACTATTAGTTACGCCAGGCCATTTCTAGGGAAAAAGACCTGGCACAACTATTAGTTGCGCCAGGCAAATCCAGGGGGAAAATGGCCTGGTGCAACTAATGCAAAAATTCCTCCAAAAAAGCTCGATTTTCAAATGGTCATAACTTTTGATATATAACTCTGATTGAGGTGATTTTGGCTTGTTGGAAAGCTGGAGAAGTCCTCTTTCCAATGGTATATGATTTGATATCAATAGAAGACCTTAGATAGTCCTGGTGCACCACTCTTCATCCATTGCTCAGGAAGGTTAGGTTTACGATTCGAAATAGGTTCTAAGGGTCGGGATTGGTTTCTAAAGGTTTGGGATAGGTTCCTAAGGGATCTAGGGTGATTCCTAAGAGTTTGGGGTGATTCCTAATTCCATACATGCCATCAAAAGCTCAGAATTGCACCTCTCTCGAAAGGTGTTTCGATCGGGCCTTGGGCCAGATTTGAGTAACTACACAGTGCATGTCGACTCTACACCATGTTACAATTTTAAGTTCTACTGGACCCAATTAACATAAATATAATAAAGACAAATGAATAAACTCCTAGCCCAGGCACCCTGCATAAAAGCATAATGCCGAAATTGACCTCAAAGTGAAATACACAAACGAATTACATTTGTCTTCACTGCACTTACTCAAAATAGGAAAAGTCTAACAAGGCATCATCGACATCATTGGATAAAAGTATTTTTTTTTATCGGTAAAAAGGATTATATTGATAACCTTTTGGTATAGGGATGGCTGATTCAGAGCTGAGCATAGATTTCAGAAAATTTTCAGAATCTGATTTTCTAGTTTTCTAATCCCTAGTTTGCAATTTGCATGTTGGCTTTCTATTTCTATTTCTTTCTAGCTAAATGTCGACTAGGAGCTCTGGCCAGCAACATAGCTAAAGCTTCACACTGGTCCACTCACAACGTTTAGCATAGAATGTTCGCAAACAACCACCAAACAATTTGTGCACCTGATTAGTGCAATCATTTTATTACTTCCATCTGTCCATAGTGAGCTTTGGGATATGATCAAGTATTTCAGTTGACAAATGCCAAATAATTTTTATTGCTTTACAGTGAAGAAAATTGTGTACAATAGTTTTTTCGAAGTTTTTGAAGAAGATGCATCTTGATGGATATTGTTTGGTAAAGGAATTTTTTAGTTGGAGTTCATTTCCATAGATAATATGCTTGGATGATGCCTACTCAAATGAATTCAAGCCGCAATTTGGGTCTGAAATATTTTGTAAGGAGTCGTTGTGGTAAGATAGGTTTATATAAAATGCATTCCATTAATATCATAGCATATTAGTTAGTGCATACTTAACTCCTACACTTATCTTCTCATACATACGGACATTGGGCATGCTATGGTCGCAATTTCAATCTTTACCGGGAGTCTTCAACACATATTTGGTACCTTCTCATAAGATCTGAAATAGGGGATTTTCGTTCTTGAAGCACTTTGTGGAGGTTGTATCTTATAGAGACATAGTGTTGATACAGATTGATGACATGAATAGGTTTATTTATTGTTTTCTTTACCTTTATGACTTTTAGGCTTCCCCAGGTAGGAGGACTGAGGCAGCAAAGTTTGCTCAGTTATGGAATGAAGTCATATGCAGTTTCTGCGAAGAAGACCTCATAAGTGATAGGAAAGACTTCTCGTCAAAGTTTCTCTTAGGTCCTATACTTATTTCTGTCGTTCGCTTTCTTATCCCATTGGACTTATACCTTTTTTTTTCTGATAAGGCATTGGAGTTATACTTGTAATTTGTTTTTTTGTTTAATTCAGGGAAATGGACCTATTGATAGTTCCTTATTCATTAGATCCTAACCAGAAACTAATACAGTGGCCACCCTTCTTGCTTGCTAGCAAGGTCAGGAACATTGCTTTTTGAATATTTGACATTATTTATTACCTTCCATAGCTGTTGAGTGTTCAACTGCTTGTGCAGATCCCTATAGCACTAGATATGTGATGTAATAACCCAAATTTTTTGAAAACATTGAATCATTGACCATTGACAAAAATGCGACCTTTTGACTGAATTGACCCGAGCCAAATGTTTCACCTAGATAACGTGGTCTCAAATCCCACTTGTTATAATTGGGGGTATGCGCCAAGCGCATTGAAACCCAACTCGTACCCTATGTAGAGTGTACGTGTGTTTGTGCAGGTTGCACACAAACCCGAGCCCAATAACCCAACTTATCAAGTAGCACCCAACCAAGTGTATGTGTTCAGTGGGCCGCACAATGCCGCCTTGAATTTTGGGATAAATAATTAATAAGAATATTTTTTTTGTGTGAATAGAGAGGTTAGATCTTGTGTTTTGACCCTTGATAGGAGACCCATGCACTGGATCACGGGGTACCGGCTTAGCACTTAAGTAGGTCCCATAAGTTTAGTGGATTAGATCTCATTAAGAACCATTGAGTAAAAGATTATACACCGCTTCGGTGTGCAAGCTTCATACCAAGAATTAGTTCTTGGATAAGAACTACCACACACATAGGTGTGTGTGTGCTCCACACGAAACCGAACCAAAAGGATAAGGGGGGGAGGTGTCTCATGCAAGCTTCATTTGGCTTGTTTGTTGTGGGTGAGAGTTGAGAGAAAGAGAGAAGTGAAAGAAGGAAGAAGAAAGGTATCGCTCCATTCGCCCTTCGAGATCCGACGCACCGTGATCTCCTGCACGAAGTTCATCTTCTCCGATTGCTAACCACAAGAGAGTGCCAGTTTCGACGCAGCTACGATCAAATAGTGTGAGAAAACCCTCTTTTGCCTCACAAACCCTCTTTTGTTCTTTGTTCTTGGTGATTAGAAACTCAAAACTCAGTGGATCTCGCTCTAGGTCGCTCTATTTCGCGCGAGAGAGCTATTGAGTGATTGGATACATCAAGGAGGTTGAGGAGGTTTGATCTTCGTCACTACGATCAAAAGGAATAAAAGGATTTCAACTAATCAGGCAATTTTGAAGTGTGGAAATCGATTCTTAGTTGCAATAGTCGTGGGCATTGCGTGCCCGATTCTAGGAGGTAAAATGCGCAATAATTCATGTGTTGAACTTGCATTAAGAAGGATAGATTGTATGCTAATGATAGAGTTTTAATTTTGAGAAAAATGGGTTTTAGGAAGTGATGCAGGAGGATCCGAGTCAGACGATGCTGAGTTGTCAGATAGCATGTTGTTGGCATTGAGATACCTTGAGTTGGCAGATTAGTGCAAAATTGGCAGGAAATCGTGAACTTTTTCTAATTTGGGCAGTTTTGGATGTGTGCCGGTATTTTGGCCATAACATTAGCTACGGGTGACAGAATCGTGCAAATGACTCCAATTCGGAAAGCTCTTTGCGACGCGCATATCATGGTTATCTTCAGTAGAATTTTTCTCAAACCTAAATCCACTGATTTCCCTTTCAAATCCACCTTTTTAGTTATCTCTGTTCTTTTTTGGTAATATTTCCTTTAGTATTTAGGAGGTGATTCTGAATCGGATTTGGGCCAAATTTTTTATAGAATACTTCTTTTATTATGTATTGTTATTTTGGCATGTTTATTGAAATTTGCTATTTTTGGCAAAATTCTAATAATGAAGATTTTTAGCTATATAACCCGGCTTGTGGCTTGATTTTAGTCAATTTTTGATTATATAATTTTAAATTAAAATTTAGAGGTATTTTCTCTCTATTTTTTTCGGCGATACTCTTGGGTTTCCCTGTGAATTATCGGTTGAAACTAGCCTGCAGAACAATCCCTATTCTGTCTGGCTTCAGGAAGGGAAAATCGTGCAAAATCACGCACAGTCGCTCGTGCGAGTTGGAAACTTGCACGCGTGAAGTGCCTTCCAAAAATAGACAAAAAATGTCAAGACAATGTCACAAGAAGTTTGAAAGTCATGGCTCGATCCGATAAAGATAACTAACACAATCTCAGTATTTTGGCTGTAACTTTATGCTCTGAACTCTGAATGATACGAATCTTACGACATTAGAAAGAAGACAATAAGAGTTGTAACTTTTGTGAAATTAATAATTTTGTGAATCTAAAGGTTTAAAGGTTAAATTATAGCAGGAAGTTGGGTCAAATTCAAAGTTAGCACGAACTTGCCCATTTCACTTCGGTATTAAGAAAACACTTAACTATGACTAAGTTATTAGTGATTAGAGTTAATCCTTGATGTATCATCATATGTTTATGATGTAGATTGAAGGTGGGAAGCCATCGATAGGACTTTGTTTGGCTTCGCACAACTTTGAAGTTTAGGTGGGGAAAATTTTCATACACAAATGCATTTCGATTTGATTTTTCATAGATGTTTTGATATAATCGAATGAAATGTGATAAGTTTTGATTTGATCATGAATTAGTATTTGAACTCTTTGCAAAGGTAGGGGAAACTTTATGTACCTAAGTGCATTCTTGTTTTTTATTCATAGATCATGTGACAGGTTTGACTGATTTGTATTTGCAAAGGTAGGGGAAACTTTATGTACCTAAGTGCATTCTTGTTTTTTATTCATAGATCATGTGACATGTTTGACTAATTTGTAATTGGTTTTGAATAATTGAAAATTGTGAAAGATGAATTTGTATTTGCATTCTTGGAAAAAGAAACGAAACCTATGCTTGAATCTTGATTTTTTATAGATGTTTTGAAAATGGAAACTTGATTTTTAAATGTATTTAGAGCTTGTTATGTTTAGTGTTTTCGAATCTTTGAAAACTTGAATAAAGGAACGGGAATCAAACCCGGTGATCCATTGAACTTTATATCAAACCCAGAAGTTAAATTTGAAGCAAATGTGAACTTGAAATTGAATCCAAATTGAATATGTATATAAATTTAAATCCAAATCGAACCGGCACAGTAATATATCCGTGAATCGAATAATAAGTCTTGTCATTTAAGTGGACCGCTATGGGCGGATTATAAGTATACCGTAGACCGCTGTGGGCAGATTATAAGTATACCGTAAGCCGCTATGGGCTAGTTATTAGTACACCATGGGCCGCTTGGGCGGAATCGAACTGGTACGACGATTTATTCATAATTTGAACCTTCTGAATTTTGAAATATTGAATTTGAACATAAGAATCGTAATTTAACCAGTACGACGGGTTATCCATAATTTGAATTGATACGACCTGATATCCGCAATTTGAACCGATAAGGCAGGATATCCGTAATTTAAACCGGTGCGCCGGGATATCCGTAATTTGAACTAGTACAGTAGTTTATTTGTAATTTGTTATTGGTATCATACTTTGAAATCCAAACATTGAATCTGAAACTCCGAACTCACTATGTAAGCTATGTAAGAATCTGTAAGACCAGCACGACGGGATATCCGTAAATCGAATCGGCACGACAGGATATCCGTGAATCGATTATGTAAGTTATCTAAAAATATGTATGACATGTAAGTGAAATTATGTAAGAATGTGTACGACATGTAACTTACTGTAAGTGAACTCAGTAAATCAAGATAAGACATATAAGGAAATGCGAATCGAACTTAGTAAACCCAAGATAAGACATGCAAGTAAATGTGAATTAAATCTAGTAAATTGCTTTCCGTTTTGACATAAACAAGACACCCTGTTTTGATAGGAAATTTTCTTTAGTGAGAAAAGGTATTTGAAATCAGTTCCATTTTGATAATAAAAGGCATTTGAAATCAGCTTCATTTTGATAAGAAACGGCATTTGAAATCAGTTTATGCTTTTGATAAGAAAATGCCCTTGAATTTAGTTTCTATTTTGAGTATGAAAATGTCATCAATTTTAATATGAAAATATTTTGATTTTTGTCTTTGAATTTATGCATAACTGATGAGATGTATATTGTTATCAGTTTTCTCCACTGAGCTTAGATTGTTAGCTCACCCCGACTATACGTCACAAGTATAACACTTATCTGGACACCGGACTTGAGGATTTGTAAGCTTTCCGGGATCGTAGATTTAGTACATCATGAATTTTGGTAAGTTTAGGCTTCGTACATTCGTGCTATTATACATGTATGGTATACCATTGTTAGGTGATGGTTGGCCATCACCAGTGGTTTATTTTAATTTTCTGTTCATGTTGGATATTAGAACTGGCGATTTTAATTATGTCATATGTATTATCTGCTTTGATTTTCGTATGTGTATGGATGTACTAAGCATTCTGTATCAGATTGTGATCTGCGATCTGACGGTCTGAGTTTTCCCAGCTGGATTTGGTTTAAAGATGAAAAATATATATATCTCGAGAAAACATGTTGGTAAATCCGGGCTGTCACAGTTGGTATTAAAGCTTAGGCTTTAAGTCTTATGGGAGACTAAGAGGCCTAGCTATAGGTGCGGGAATATGGATGTAGGTCCAAAGATGTGATATTAGATTCTGTCAGGTTATAGGCTGTATGATTCTAAGAGTTCTGTCCGAGTATAGTAACCCATTGTTAATTAAAACTTTTGTTTCATTATAACAGATCATTATGTCTGGTGGAGGTAGACGACCGAGAGGTGGTCGAGGTGGTAGAAGATTTGTGACAGAAGTGAATGCTACCCTAGTAAGGGGAGTGGGTGGAAGTGAAGAAAGAATGACACAGGCCTTGGAAGCTGTGGTTAATGCGATGGCCCAACAAACGGTGTTGATGACTGCTCAGAATACCAATAATCATCAGCAGCCGCCTCCACCTCCGATTCCACCTACACCTATACCAGACTGATCCGCTTAAAGAAAAGAAATGGCTGAATCAGATAGAGAAACTTTTGCAACAATTATCGTGCACCGAGGAAGAAAAAGTAAGCTGGGCTTCTTTTCAGCTAGAGTGGGAAGCCGACCCTTGGTGGAAGTCGGTATTGAGAATCAGAGAGCAGGATAATCCCAATGGGTTATGGACTTGGGTGGAATTCTTCAAAGTATTCAACAAGCAATATTTTCCCAGGCAAGTGAGAAGTCAGAGGGCGGTAAAATTTATGAATCTGGAACAAGGGGGAATGTCTGTACGAGAGTATGGAACGGAGTTTACAAGATTGTCAAGGTTTGTCCCAGAATTTGTGGCCACAGATCTGATGAAGGCCAATAAGTTCGAACACGGCTTAAGGCCGAACATACGTGATAGAATTTCTATGTTAGAATTAGAAATGCATGGAGCTGTAATGGGTAAGGCTTTGATTGTCGAGAGAGATATAGAAGACATGTACAAGAGACATGAGAAGCAAAGTAAAAATATAGCAGGTCAAGGGAGGTCAAGTACTGATGAGCCAACAAACAAGAGGCCAAAACTCTTGATGTCAGCACCCAGTCAGCCTGCTCAGACTATTCACTCGTGACCACCCATGTCTATGCCTGTGAGGTCTTTTCATCCTTCGAACCCTACAGCAATGCTCCAGTCATGGATGCCATAGACTTCACACACTGCTTCAACCACCCCAATTGAGTCATGCTCAAGATGCGGGAAGCAACATAAGACAAAAGAGTGTAGGTGGGTCAAGGGCGCATGCTTCAAGTGTGGCCGACAATGACATTTGATAAAGGATTGTCCTGCAGCTAAGAAAGGATAGGCAACATTGATAAGCTCTCATGAGCCCTCCCAACCTACAACTTAAGGTTGAGTTTCATCTACTTGGTTAGGGATATTTTGATTTAGTTGTGGTTATTCTGAACTCTTGCAGGTACATGTACTGTAATGTGCACTCGATTATAAAAAGTAATACAAATTAGGATTGGTACCCAATGCACCTAACTCTGTATAATTGAGAACCTATTTCCTTCAACTAAGTATCGATATATTCTGCTAGCTAGGAATGTGTGTGTCATGCTTGAAAGGTTACATGAACTCAACTTTGTCGTGGATATTTAGTTGTTGTGAATTTTTATATATATTCAAGGTTGGATAATTGACTAGACCCCTGACTTATTGGGGGAGTAGGTTAGGAATGAAAATACTTTGATTTTTGTCTTTGAATCTATGCATAACTAATGAGATGTATATTGGTATCAGTTTTCTTCACTGAGCTTAGATTGTTAGCTCACCCCGACTATACGTCACAGGTACAACACTTATTTTGACACCAAACTTGAGGATTTGTAAGCTTTCCGGGATTGTAGATTTTGCACATCATGAATTTTGGTAAGTTTAGGCTTGGTATATTCGTGCTATTATACATGTATGGTACACCACTGTTAGGTGATGGTTGGCCACCACGGGTGATTTTTTTAATTTACTGTTCATGTTGGATATTAGAATTGGAGATTTTAATTATGCCATATGTATTATCTGTTTTAATTTTCGCATGTGTGTGGATGTACCAAACATTCTATATCTGGTTATAATCTGCGATTTGACGGTCCGCGTTTTCCCACTTGGATTTGGTTTAAAGAAGAAAAAACAATATATCTCAAGAAAACGTGTTGGAAAAATTTGGGCTGTCATATGGCAGCTCATTTTCAATCCCAGGACTCTAATCTCTGGAAGCGAATCTGTGCTGATGAATATATGAAATGTGTTGTAATAGAATTCTACGAATCTTTTAAACATGTTGTAGGCATTTTGGTGGTTGGAGAAAATGAAATGAGGTTTGCTTTACGTTTTTCTTTTCCAAAAGTATTTGAGGTTCACAGCTAGTTGATGACATGATTTTTAGTATTTGGTGTTTATGTTATTGTCCTACTAACTTATTCCAATAATAATTTATGTAGTATCATTCTTTTAGTTAATTTTTTTTTTTTATGTTTAAGATTCTACTTTATCACATCTTTTCTTCTAGAGTGTCAAACAAGCAACATCTTTATACCTACTGTTGAAACATATGGTCACTGCTAGGACTCTCTTTTTTATTCCTTCACACGCTTGTTGGCAGGAGTAAATTATATAGCCTTCTAAATTATCAAGGGCAACGAAAGTTTCATATGAAATGCAGGATTATTACTAAAACAACTTGTTTTCTCTAAACCTAAAGCATTAGTTGAGCATGAAAAATCTTAATATAGTAAATTCTTCTAATACCTACTAGGGAAGACACTAATGCCATTTATTCATCTGAATTTCACTATAAAGTAACGTGTCATTATATTTTTTATGTAACATGATAATTGGTATTATAATAAAAGAAATTGAAATTAACATTTCAAGGAGAACATTTCTTGCCAATTTCAGAATGAGTCCTTTACCTGTCCTTTGTAAGAAATTTGTTGAGCTTGTAGAGATCTTGGTAAGTTGTTTATGATACAAAACTTCTATTTTCCAATATATTTATTAATGAGATTCCAAAATAATCATGTCCGTATTTTGCCTCTATTAGGCTATTGGAAGGGTCATCTGCATTATATTCCTTATTGTAGAAACAAGGGGTCTTACAGTTGGTGAGACATTGATATATATTTAAAAATTATTTTAACTCTTTTCTTTCATTCAATTTTTTTTAGACATTGATATATATTTAGAAATTATTTTAACTCTTTTCTTTCTTTCAATTTTTTTTAATCTCTCTGCTCTCTCAACAATGATGAAGTTTTCCAATTCATTGGAGTTGCAGAAGAATGTAGTAGTATTGAATCTGTTTACACCATGTATATTGAGTCCCCGATGCTTGGTGCTGATAATATTGTTGAAGATGGAAGTATTTGCCTGCTCAATCGGTTGCATATTTTCGAAGCTGTTTTACCAAGTTTAATAACTATAAAAAAAAATTAGTTTACATTTGTTTTGTAAAATAATTTAGGAAAGTGTTGATACTTTAACTGTCTGAATTTTCAAGGAACTGTAAATCTCTATGCGTCTTTTTGTGCATTTACATTTCCCATTGTAGCAACTGAAAGCAATATTGGCACCATAGTTTTCTGATTTTGAATTAATTTTATTTCAGGCTTATTATTTTTTCATTAAGTTGAATAGATTATACCTTTTTTCCCTCATAGGGTGATCTGTGGTTGATATAATATTTGTAACAAGTAGGTTGGCTCCAATTACAGTAACAACAATGGAAGTTGTGCATTTTTAAAAAAGAAAATTAATTTTTTAAAAAAACAACGGTTCATAACCATTGTTTTTTGAGTAAATTAATAACGGTTCATTGGCGTTGTTTACATATACTACTGATATAGGTCATGATTTCTGTAGAAAAGTAACAACCCTTTTCTAGGTAGGAAAAATGGCTCCAAACCATTGTTATTTTGCAACGGACATGGGTTGTTATTTATTTGGTAAATAAGCAATGGTTTTTTGCCGTGATTTATGAAAATCACTGTTCTATAAACAACGGTCGTTACCACGGTTCATAATCATTGTTTATGACATTTACAACGATTTTGGGCCATTATTTTTTATCGATTTTCACGTAGTGAGAATGGATTGGGGTGATGAAAAGTGAAGGTTTGATAGATAAGAGTTTTTTTTTAAATTGGGGTTTTTAACTTAAGATCAATTCGATGGTAAAACAGCAAGAAATGTGGCTTCCGAGATGTCGCTGAGCAGATCCATCAGTACGAAATTTGTGGACCCGACCTTTGTTTGGTTGTCAAGACGACGCTTGATATGTTGATGCTCCATCTAACCTTCTCACGAATACTGATGATTGTCTCTTATGGGAGGACTACAATGATTCGCGGATTGGGAGAGACGGGTTTTTGAAAACATTTGACTTAATATTACTAGCTATAGTTTACAAGGAATATCGACTGAAAAGAAGGGGGGTGATACTTACCTAATTTGTCTGGCTTGGTTGTTATTTCGTGGTGGTCATGCAATGGGACATCTAAGAGTTCCTTCTCCTCTTCTGTTGTCGCCACGGCGGGGTCTGGTGATTGTTGCGCGATGGGATGTGATGATTGTTGCGATGGAACATTTAAGGGGGTTCATATTTACTACCTGCTTCTCTGCGATGGGACATTGGTGAACCACCCCTTCTGGTTTTATTGAATTCTTACTGATGGGTTGGTTTATGTGCAACCGTGAGATTTTTGACGATCCCATCGCGACGATGCGCTCACTAATGAAAAATATAGAGTTGCCACCTGGAGCTTTTGGTGTCCCAAAAAACCTAGATCATTGTTATAAGTACCGAAGTACCACAAATATGACTCTGAATCCGGTCTTCGCCAAAGACCCTTGGGTAGGGGCTTTGGTTATCGATTGGGAAATTGTTAGGCACCCAATCAACCCGCTTAACGTGGTCTCTACATATGGTTAAAAATAAAATAATATAAAAGAAAAGAAAAAGGCTTCCTCTTGCCCAATGGGTCTTAAAATCCTATTTGTGCCCCTCCGTTTCTACCACAAATTCGGGGGCGTAATGAGACAAATGGGAGGATAGAGGGAGAACCGAGAAGGTAGAGGAATAGAGGGGAGAGTCGGAGCTCTCGGACCCTTGTTGCACCATTCTAGAGCCTTGCGTTGGCTTGCTCCGCTGAGCTTTTGAAGGCTTGTATGGTGAGAAATGGGGTTCTAACTCCTAGGCTTGATAGCTAAGAGGTAGAGAGGGAAGGCTAGGAGGTAACGCACACCTAACCTAGAGCTTATGGATGAAATGCTAAGGCCTAAAGGACTTTTTAAAGTTCTGGAATTTGTATGGGAATGGTGCACTAGAGGAGAGAGAGAAAGAGAAGGGATTCCTTAATCTCTTAATTGCAAATTTTTTCAAGCCATTTGCAAGGGGGGTGCCTCTCTATTTATAGGAAAAAGAGAGGTTAGGAGGGTGCTTAGAGGCCAATTGGGATTAGGTAATGGGCCATCTAAGGTTTCCTAGGGTTTTTGGAACCTTGAAAAATGTGAAGAGGTGCTCCAATAGTGGATGATAGGGTGAAGCTTTAAATTACTTAAGGAGTTGCACACAGATAGTAAATGGGTGCAACAGAACTAGTAAAACACACCCCAAAGGTCAAGATGGTGAACAAGTCAAACCCTAATCACGAAATTCGAGATATAAACCCAGAGTTACTAGTCATATGCCTAGAGCAACTATTAGTTGTGCCAAGCATATGTACAATAAAACAGTGATGCACAATAGCTTTGGGAAGCCGACTGCCTGCGGGAGGACCCACCTATAACTTGCGCAACTAATAGTTGCGCCAAATCCCTAAGGGGGTTCGCATGAATTACAATTCTACCCTTCAGATTCGGAATGTGATATCTTTACGTATACAGCTCCGATTGGGGTGATTCTTGGACCGTTGGAAAGCTGAAGACTTCTACCTTTCAATGATATGAGATTTAATTATAGTAGAAGGTTGCAGCTAGTCCCGATGCACCACTCCTCATCCATTTCTCGGGAAAGCTAAGTTTAGGTCCGGAAAGGGTTTTGAGGGTTGGGATGGGTTTCTAAAGGTTTGGAAAGGTTCCTAAGGGATCTAGGGTGATTCCTAAGGGTTTGAGATGGCTCCTAAGGTTTTAGAAGGGTTTCATACATGCCATCAAAAGCTTGGAGGTGCGCCTCCCTCGAAATGTGTTTTAATCAAGCCTTATGCCAAATTTGGGTGTCTACAATTTAATTTAGTGATGGGTGCATGTATTTTATCGCGACGAGACTTTTTTGTCATTGATACTTGTGATGGAACAAGAGGGTGATTCCGCTTTTGCGACAGGATGTTAGTGAAGCCTCTCTTCTGGTTGGAGTGCGAGGTCACACGGTGGGGCTTGGTGGTTATGAGATGGGACAATTATGTTTACTTCTTTCTTTAGTGAATCTTGGGTTATATGATGAGGTTAGGTCGTAGCTGTGTCACAAAGAAACTATCTTTAGCATTATGATGTGGCAGAGTTTCGACGATAGTGAGTTCATGGGTGTATGGTGGGTGCATGTATGCGAGGTTATGTAGTGGGGTAGTGTTGCATGGGACTGTAGGGGGCATGTGTGGGATGTCGACAGCCCTCTCTGGTCAATGTGTGGAGTCACGTGGTGGGACAAGGGAGAGTGATTTTGATCGTAGAGGGACAGGTAGCGGGTGTGCAATGAGACTTGGTTCATCTTGTAGATGCTTTGTCATTGTTTGGGTGCCATTATCGCATTGCGATGGGGCTTTTATTATTGTTTAGTAATTGTTTTTTATTGTTTTTCAAGGTTCTGATTGCGACAAGGCATTGGGAGGCATCCTGAATTTTTCTTTTGGTTGCGTTATTGCGAAGGGGGGCAGTTTTTTTTTTTTGTATGATTTTTGTTGTGTTTTGTGTGATTTTCTTTGACTTTTGTTTAATTTTGTTGGATTTTATTGTATTTTATTTTATTTGTTATTTGTTTTGTTGTATTTTGATTTTGTTTATTTTGTTGGTTATGTCTTTCTGGTTTGACTGTCTTTGTGTGTGTTTTTGTTGGTCTCTTGGCTTGTTTTCGGAGTGATTAAATATTTTTGTTTCGGGTTTGGGTCTTTTCGGGGTATCTCTGCTATTTATTCCTCATTGTTCCATTGCATGTGTTTGTGTATATTAGTTCGGTTCTATTATGTTGTTGTAAGTATACATGTGTGCCTTCTCGACCTGCATATATTTTTTTTGGTTATGGGTTGCCAATTCCGCGCATGGACTTTGGCGCTTAATCCAATTACTTGCAGAGGTAGATGCGCGTGTTCGAAGGGTCAACGGGCTAATTGTACGCATGTATGCTAGCATGGAATGTAATTACGTGTCATTTGTTCTGCACGTGATTGAAAGGTCAAGGGGTCACTGGAGCGGGTGTCCGGGTGTCTCTTTTGATTCTAAACACCAGCGCTGGGTGTCGGTGATTTCAATTCCGTGCAGGGTAAAGTGTGTGGGTTCTGTTTGTCGCCCGCACGGGTGGAAGGAGAGCTAATTGCGCGTCAACTGTCTAGCGCTCAATTTGGATTCCACACTAGTTTGTTGGCGCTTGATTCAATTCCGCACAATCAATGGTGCGCGCAATTGACTGGCGCCTATATAAGCCAAAGTTTTCTCTTATTTGACTCTTGGATTCTGATTTTTACTATCTTTCTTGGTCTCTTGCCTCCCGAGTGCTCAAATTTTCATGTTTCCTTGATATCTTACAATCCGTGTTTCCTTGATATCTTGCAGTGTCCTTGATCCTCATACTTTGTGCCAAAATTTTTCCAACTTATACTTATATTTGACAAAAAACACGAATTTGGGGAGCTAGTGCTAAGGAAATAAGGCTTACCCAACCACCTCGCCTGGAGGAAATCAAAGCCCAAATGGGAAGTACTTATATTATTTTGACCACATGTTCAGGAAACAACTATAGGGGAAGGACTTCCTAAACCCCAAAATGCTACCCCTAACTCAATTATCATGTCTCATAGCCTAAACAACTACACACACATACTTATCATCCTCGTATTCATCACAAGGCATTCGCCGGTCGAAGGTCATTATTTTTTAAACCATTTTGGGAATCATCTGACTCATTAACCACCTTCCAAATCGGGCAAGTTGATCAAAAGGACTAGTGGATCCTGAAACTCTCTTTTTGATATATAGAAAACTCTGGATTCTCACACACCCTTCCAGCCATAGGAGTTGATGTTAGAGCAAAAAAAAATGAAAATGTAAAGTTTCATCAAATCTCATAATTCTTGTGTTAGCAGGTTGCTTTAAAAAAATAACATACATGCTTCGAAAAAAAAAAGATAAAAAAAGAACCACAACTGAGCGAGAGCATGTGATGAATTAACAAGTCAATGAGCCTGGGGGAGCATAAGCAAATTGTGAGGACATTTCTGATGATCTTATTAGAAAAGTATAAGCAAACCACGATGGCAACCTCGGAATCTTCACACTACTAGATATCATCATACGGTGGCGGGAGGAGGACATAACTTCTGCTAACTATAGAATTTGATGATGTGATGGTGCTGGACCATAACGGAGAGCTCATTTATGTCACCGCATTATCCACTCGAGAAGAAAGTAGTTGACTACTATTTCAAAAATCGGTTAAATTAGAAGTTATCCCCAGATCAATAAATCTTACCTCCCCTTCACCCCTTTATTATCTTTTCGGACAATGAGTCAAATGATTTTCGAAATTTCCTCAAGGATAAATCGAAAACTTTTGAATGACAAGTAATACAACTACTCATTATCTACCATTTACCTCAATTTTTTCTAAAAGCTACAATACATGATGATCATTCAGTACTCACAAAGTCAAGCCCGACATATGGTCGAAATAATCAAACTACTTCGCAACATGGGATCATTACAAGCACACTTCAGGATATCTGTGAGGCCGATAAAAGTTCAAATGTCACTTGACACTGGGGCATTTATTTTTAAAAGGGGCACTAGTACCTTAGCACTGATACATTGGTCACAAGACCGACACCCCAAATTGGGGCATTTTAAAAATTTTTTTTTTTTTAGTTTAGTTCTTACTTTTCCACCGTAGAACCCCAAAAATAAACATATCAAACATAAGACAACAAAGACACGCTCAACATACACCGGAAATAAAAAACCATCCATGAACGAAAACTAAACACAAAATAACACAATAAACCAAAAAAAACTTTATTTATTACTAAAAATTTGTACAAGTGTCACCAGAGACATATCTCCTAAACATACAACCCAAAACGAAAATACGACACCTAACCTACAACCTAAAACGAAAACACAAAATTCAAAATGAACACAAGCCCAAAACATGATGCGGGGGAGGTCCAATCAGAGGCAATAGAAAAGTGAGAGGAATGATTGGGTAACACCCTCTAACAAAAGAGACGGATGTATACCATCTCTCAATCCCAACACCCCCCAAGCCATAGCAAAACCTCCAATCATGCCATTAAAGATCAAGGAGGTGTGAGGTATGTCCGTTAGATGTCGGGGGACTCAGGATATGTGAGGGAGTTGGTGACTTTTCCCCTTGTATGGTTCTTGTAGTAGCTTGTCTTTCGCTTATCTGTCTTTAATCTGCTATGGCTTTATATAAGTTGGGCAGGGATTGTTGTAGGGCATCGGTCTCTTTTCCTCCCTTCATCAGCTTGTTGGCGGAGTGGTCCATAATTTGGCTAGCTATGGAGTTCTGTCCATTGTCACTTTCCCCGCTGCTGCTATCTTTATTATTAAGTGGGGCAAAAGGGAGTTGTTTGCCTATGTCGACCATATTTATCCGGGCACGATGTTGGACTATCCATGGGGACGGTCTAACGTTATACTTGGGGTCATTAAAGTTTAATTTTTTAATGCCTGACATTTTTATGTTTTTGGATAGCCTGAGTATGCAGTGTCTTTTTCAAGTTATAGGGGTAGTAGAAAAGGGCGTGTAGAATGTCTACATGTGCATAAGTCTGTGTGCGAAAAAGTAAATAAAGCAGAAAAATAAAACCAAACTAATTAGATTGGGGCAACCTTAGCAAAAGGAGTCCCATCGTGATCGCCAGTTTGTTGGTACGCGCTTTTTCTGGGTTCCTTTTGATCCTTGAAAGAAGTGGTCTAATTCGGTCCCAAGTGGACTCTGTTTGCAAGGGTTGGCGAAAAGCGATAAGATAATAGGGAGGATTATTTTATATGCTCTTGTCGAGATATATTAGAATAATGAAAGGATAATATTTAATAGCAGAAAAATAAAAGAAGGTAAATTTTAAATGGAGAATACAGGGGTGATTGCGATCGCCAACTATAGATATTTATTGATGATGTAACTCGTCATTGATCACACACGGATATGTTGCGGGGCGTGGGTTAAGCTCCTTTACTAAACATTGGCTTGCCAACTTCAGCAGCTATGGGTTACCTAAGATCTAACTAGTTTGGTCTTCTAATCCTACTCTGATTCTAATTAGTTATGGGTCTCCTAGTACTACCCTAACTCTAGCTACTTTAGTCTCTTATTGCTACTCTAATTAAAAAAAGGGTTGTGGCTTGTTATACTAAGGAGGATCAGCTAGGGTAAGGGAAATTTTGAAAATACTGAAAATTAAAGACTGAATTCGAACTAAGGATTAAGAATTAAGAACTGATACTAAGAATTAAAGACTAAAAACTAAAACTAAGAACTATAACTAAGAACTAAGATCTAGAACTAGAAATTAAGAATTAGAACTAGAACTAAAAACTAGGACTAAGAACCCAGGCTAGAACTAGAAATTAAGAATTAGAACTAGGAAGAGATTGCCTGAACTTGAGTGCTTCTTCCTCCTTCCAGCGCCGCAGAGAGCCTCGAAATTCGTAAGCTTGGAGAAGAGAAACTTGAGAATTGGATGTGTGGAGTGTGGGGTAGGGGGATCAATTTATAGGTGCATAAAACTAGAAATCCAGTGTAACTCTAATTCCTAATTCAAACAAAAGAAATATCCCAATTCTTAATCCTAGTGTTACCCTAATTTCTAATTCTTCTAAAAGAATAAAATAAAGTTCTCAAACAATAAGAAAACTAATCCTATTTCTAATAAAAGAAGAAAATCCTATTTTCTAAATACAATAATAAAGGGACTAATCCTAATTCAATTAGGAGTCTTAAAGTTCGTCACTTTCTGCGCGACTCCGAAAACTAACCATAACTTTTTCAATACTTGTCAGAATTGCGTATTTTTTGGCTCGTTGAAAAGCTACTTCGATAAGCTTTCAAATCTAAACAATTTCGTATCAATTCAACTTTGTTTGATATATCAAAATAGGCCAGACATAAAAGTGTTGGGATTGAAAATTGAAGACCCATTTATACTCGATTGTATGCTATGTGTTTAGCATATAATCTCAAAACTATGAGGTTTTCAGACTTTTGGAGATGATAGCCTGAAGTCTATCTAGTCTAGTCTTCGATTCCTGCTAAACCTATCAAAAGGGGGGTGAGGCCCGCTAAGTTTAGGAGGATCGGCCATGTTCCCGTATACCCTCCGTAAGCTCCCTTGGGAAAATCGGTTGGCTGAGGGGTATTTTGTATAAGTAAAACTGAATTTAAATTGAGAATTGAGAATTTAAGAATAAAAAATTAAGTATTTAAGAGTTAAGGCCTAAAAATTAGAACTAAAACTAAGGACTATGAACTAGATGTAAGAAATCAGGAAGTAGAAATAGAAGCTGAAATTAAGAATTAAGGTCTAAAGCTAGAAAATTAAGAACTAAGAATTAGGCATTAAGAACTAGAACTAGAACTGGAAAGAGAAACTAAGAACTAGAAATAGACTACCTGAAGCTAAGCGCTTCTTCCTCCTTCTAGTGCCGCAGAGAGAAACTCGAGCCTCCTGGGAGAGGCCTGGGCTCGAGAGAGAAGAGATTGCTATTGAAATTGTGTGTTTGGGTGTGGAAGGGGGTCTTTTTATAGGTTTGGGGTTAATTCCACGTGTGGGGTCATGTGCACAATAGGTGGATTGCGCGCATGCCCAGAAGCGCTCGATTGAATTCTGTGCATAGTGTAATGTGCTTATTTCACTTTGAGTCAATCACTAACTCAGGAGTGACCGGCTAGGCGATTATCCTAGTTCTAGTGTACCTTAGAACTAAATTCGCGCATGTGACTCTACGTGGAATCCAATTTCGTGCAAGGAGATTAGCGTGAAATCGGGGAGTTTGGGCGGTCTTGGGAAGTAGAGTCCTAATCTGTGTCTAGATTGATTTCGTGTGTGGTCCTACACATGGAATCGATTCCGTGCACGAGTGTATGCATGGAATCGGGAACTTCAGGGGGTGCATGGAAGTCTGTGCCCAGTCCAAATGAGACTAATTGCATGCAAACTGCCCTGCATGCAATTGAATTAAGTGCATAGTGGCTTGCACGTAATTCTAGGACTTTCAAATCTTAATGGGTCCGAGTTTTCGAGTTGAAGTTTCAGCCCATTTCTCAAACGTACACTACATATGTAGTGTATAGTTCCCAGGTTGGGGGTTTTAAGGTCTTCGAAGAAGGTTAGTCATTTTTCGGAGATCGTGGGTAAGGTCAAAGGTTGACCGAACATGTTTGTATACTTCGAGAGGCAAAAATTAGGGTGTCTACATATGGCTTTAGAAATTTCTGACAAGACCTTAACTTGGATTAGAAGTTTAAGATTTTGTCAGAATATAGGGACCGTCTGTTAATGGAACATATGTTTCACTCTAACAAATCACTATGGCCCCACGTTTGAGAGGCAAAGCAGACCTAGGATGGTCAACATAGAGGATGTGCCTGAGGGAGAGGGCACATTGTGTGGCGTAGGAATCACCCCGAGTCTCGACACTATTCCATTGGGAAGAGGGAATGTAGGAGATGAAAGGGAAAGAATGGAATAAGCAATGGAAACTGTGGCCAATGCGATGGCACAACAGACGGAGTTGATGGTCATAAATAATGTGAATAGTCATCAACCTCAGCCGTCAGTATTTATAGAGTTCAGGAGGATGCGTCCTCTAAGCTTCTCATGACAAGCTGAACCACTTGAGGCAGATAAATGGTTCAATGAGATGGATAAAATCTTCAGTGTGCTTCCTTGCACTGAGGATGAGAAAGTTAGGTGTGTCGCATTCAAGTTGGATGGGGAGGCTGACCCATGGTGGAAATCAGTGTCGAGGACGAGGGAGCAAAGTAACCCCAATGTTTTGTGGACTTGGGAAGAATTCGTGGAGGCTTTTAATGAAGAGTATTTTCCCAGAGTGGTACGAAATTAGATCGAATTCAGTTTATTCAGTTAGAACAAGGTCGAATGTCTGTACTGGAGTACGGAGCGGAATTCACAAGACTTGCAAGATTTGCACCGGAGCATGTGGCCTCGGATATAATGAAGGCGAAGAAATTTCAACGCGGCTTAAGGCCGAATATCCAGGATAGGGTCCTTAATGTTCCAGTTGGAAGCATATGCAGAAGTAATAAGCAAAGCCCTTGTTGTCAAAAAAGATGTAGAGAAAATGTATAAGAGGAGAGACCAGCAGAATGGAGGCAGGGCAAGTCAAGTGTGGTCAAATAGTTATGAGCCAGCAAACAAGAAGCCGAGGTTCATAGTACTGACAATAAGGCAACCTAGCCAGACGGCTTACTCAAGGCCATATATGCCCACACCTACTAGATTTTCTCATCCACCAGGCCCTACTATGACAACTGGAGCATCTATTACACAAGGCCATTCATGAGCAGCATCATCTACTCCGGTGGAAACATGCGCTCATTGCGAAAAATCACACAAAATAGTGGATTGTAGACGTAACTCCAGAGCATGCTTTAAGTGCAATAAAATGTGGCACATGACAAGAGATTGCCTTGATATCAGAAAGGATGGAACGACATCAGCTGCCACACAGAGGCCTACACCACCCACGCGACCTACCGTTCAAGGTCATGTTTATCTTGTTACAGTCGTGGATGCCCATCCAAGGTATGATTCAGTTGGATGATGAATTCTTACTTTAGTTCCATTAACAAACGTTATTATAGTGGTTTATAAATAAATTGCAAATCACGAGTACCATCATAAATTTTTATACAATGAATTGAATTGCATGCGTGACACGTAGGTTCCCTACAAATGTATCAGATTAGCGATATATGTTGGCAAAAAGAACGGGTATTGATAAACCTAGGTTCTACACACTGGTTCATGACTTCAGAACTCGCGAGAGAATTGAGTGTCATCCCGGAACCTTTATATTTTATTCTAGCCGTGTCGGTTCCTACGGGAAGCTCGGTGAGCACGAATATGTTTTACAGATCGATTGTTAGATATGCAAGGATTCGATGTAATCCTTGGCATGGGTTGACTATCCGCTTACCACGGATTGCCTATGGAAAACAATTATTTTCTGCCCTCCAAAGGGAAAGTTTTTCTGATTCTATGGAGTCAAGTCAAACATTGCACCGCTCATCTCTGGAATTCGAGCAGCACGACTGATGAGGAACGGATGTAGCAAATACCTTGCATTTTTTAAGGAGCAATGAAAAGAAAAGAATGACATAGATGATATCCCTATTGCATGTGAATTTTTAGATTATTTTCAGAAGAACTGCTGGGATTACCTCCTAATAGAGAGGTCGAGTTTGTGATCGACTTAGCTCCTGGTACGGAACTAGTATTGAAGGTACCCTATAGGATCGCCCCAGCTGAGTTGAAAGAGTTGAAAGAGCAGTTGCAACTCTTAGACAAAGGGTTCATAAGACCAAGTGTTTCTCCTTGGGGAGCACTGGTCTTATTTGTTAAGAAGGATGGGTCGATGAGATTGTGCATCGACTATCATCAGTTGAACAAGTTGACGATCAAGAACCGTTATCTACTCCCCATGATCCATGATCTCTTTGATCAATTGCAGGGAGCAAGGTTCTTTTCCAAGATCGATTAGAGATTCGGCTATCACCATTTGAAAGTTAAAGCTGAGGATATTTAGAAGACTGCATTCCTGACCAAATATAGGCATAACGAGTTCCTAGTGATGCCTTTTGGCTTAACTAGCACATCAACTTCATTCATGGATGACTAGCACATCAACTTCATTCATGGATCTTATTAACAGGGTGTTCAAACTACATCTCGATAAATGTGTGGTCGTATTCGTTGATGATATCCTCATCTACTGGAAGTCAAGGGAAGAACATGAGCAACATCTACAGCTCACTCTACAGACATTACGTGAACACTAGCTTTATGCAAAACTCAGCAAGTTGTTAATCAGTGAAAAATGCCATTTTTCATCCTTTAACTTGACCTTTGATAGACCTGTGAATAGACTAATAAGTGCTTGTTGAGCATGTTTTGTAGATAGTAGTAATAACGAGTAATAGTACAGAAATCCACCCTAAAGTGCTCCACAAGAAGGTTCATCTCTCACCACAGCTTTGACCCAACTATGACACATAGAAGGGCCCCACACCAATGCCCACTTAGGGCAGGTAGCAACAGCAAAGTAGCATTGAAAAAAGGAAAGACAGGCTGAAAATAACCTATCGATAGGTTATTGCAACCTATCGATAGGATCTGAAGGCTGAAAAAGGAAGAAATCGTGAAGATGGGGAGCATTCGACAGGATCCAGAACCTATCATACAGTAAGAAATAACAAGGGAGCATCCTATCGAATGGTTGCCTGAGCTTGAATAGAACCTATCGAAAAGTCTGAGAACCTATTGAAATCAATTGCGCAAGAGTTAAACCTGTCGAAAGGATCCTTCAACCTATTGAAAGCATCAAATGAAAGCTGCAGATGCTGAAGGTCTAATTATAGGATTCAAGCTATCGGAACCTTTCGATAGGATCCTGAATCCTAGCGAAAGGACCAAAGTACTTGATTTCAACCTATCGAAAGCCTCTTCAACCTATCGAAATCAATATAAACACTTCTCAGAAAAGCTGTTGTGCACACACTGCGAGTTGGTGACCTGTTGCACGCAAATCAAGGTACCTTAGTGACCGACACGAGGCTTCTAGAAGTGCCCTGGGAAACCCTAACCGACCCACGTGCTCTCCCCCAATGTGAACGAACTAAAAGAGCCTTCTAGAAGGGGAATAAAAGTGGGAATAACAAAATCATTCTAGAAGCTGGGATTGGCACGAAAAACTAGATCGGAGGTTGAAGGAGAAAGATATAAGAAGAGAGGAAGTCAACTGAAAAAAGGGATCAATTCTAGAAATCAGAGCTTGCAGCGAAATTCTCTAATTCTTTCCTTTAGCCCAACTATGGTTGGCTAATTTCTTGAGAGCAGCAAAGGGTGAGGTCGAATCTGTAATTAGGGAGAGCTGAGAGGATTATTAAGGGTTTGATGATGCACAGACTACAAATCTGAGGACATTTCATTGTATGGTCAGTTTAATTCAATGTGATGTTAGTCTAATTATTGTAATTAGATCCATAGTTCCTTTGATTTCATTTGGTGCTCGATCGGCTTTGTGTAGATGAGAATAGCTCACCCACTTCACTGGTAGACCTCTTGGATGCCATTTGATCTCCATAGTTCTGATGCTCCTGCAATTTCCTGTGTCTGTGACCTGGTAATTGCAGCATTTGTAGTGGTTATAATGCTCTAATTAAAACCTTTGATTTGAAG
Organism: Chloranthus sessilifolius; assembly: GCA_021018995.1. Classification (NCBI taxonomy): domain Eukaryota; kingdom Viridiplantae; phylum Streptophyta; class Magnoliopsida; order Chloranthales; family Chloranthaceae; genus Chloranthus; species Chloranthus sessilifolius. Next base: position 144,250,357 of record CM037584.1, on the reverse strand, counting down.
GAAATCCCTAGGATGATCTGTGACCATCAAAGTGGACAGATCATAGCCTTAAGATCAATTCAAACCTTTGGTCTAAATTGGATTCTTCTGCTTTAATCCTTTGATTTGGAGGAAGTCTATAGGATGATCTATGATCATTAAAGTGGACAGATCATATCCTTAAGATCAGTTCAAGCCTTTGGTTTAGAGTAGATTCTTCTACCCTGCAGCTGTGCCTATGGCCAGATGAGGGATTGGTGTACTCTAAACTCTCTGTAATCCTAGCAGCTCAACCTAATTACAGCAAGACCAAACTCCAAGCTGTTTCTCCCCATTTTCTGTGTTTAATTCCCCCTCACTGCAAGATCTGTACTCTGGATTTAATCCTAACATCCATTTATGCAATCTTACTTGTTTTTGTAGTTTAATTTAGAAGTGACAACCCCTTAAACCTCTCCTCTTTCTTTTACTGTTTTAGCATTAGGAAGGGTGCTAGATCTACCACAGATCTAGAGATTTGCCTAATATTGATACACATTTCCCTGTGGACATACCCTTAGTTACTTTCTTTTAAAACTTGATACAACAGGCCCTGAATACTTGCAGGACTGTGTGTGAGCCTGCCTTGGTGTGTGCTATCTATAGACTCATTAATTGTCTGATTTTAAACTCCTTTTTAGACACAAGGCAGGATTCCAACAAGTTTTTGGCACTGTTGCCGGGGATCTGTGTGCTTAAAATTGGTAGATCTAAGTTTGTTTTAGTATAGATTGTAAATTTGCAATAGATTGTTTAGTTTTTCACTAACTGCTGTTAACAATTTCTGTTATTTTGGAGTAGTTTTTATTATTTTTAACAGATTGGAGCTGTATCTAAGGAGGAGCAATGTGCTAGAGGCTGTGTTAAAGTTTACATTCCTCTACTCCTTTTATTTTTCTGATCTGTGGATTTGTAGATTTGTGAATTAATTGTGTTGCTTCCTGATTGTTGTGTTAAATTGGCTTTGCATTGTGTGTGCATTAAGATTGTGAGTGATGTATGTTTGGAAGGAGAACTCTCAATCCTCAGATTATTCCATTAAATCCAAAGGTTGAAAGAATCCTTAGGTCTCAGTAAATTTCACCCACATCTGCTGCACTTGGATTTACTTAAATGGGTGAGCAACAGCAACCTAGAACCTTGAAGGAATTCAATGCATTAGGGGTTTACAATTCTCCCTTCTGCATTCAATTCCCTGCTATTCAAGGGAACTATGGAATTAAGTCATCCATAATTCAAATGCTACCCTCATTCCATGGCCTGACCAAAGAAGATCCATATAAACACATTGATGAATTTCTAGGACTGTGCACTACCTTCAATATTGTAGGTTTGGGGGAGGAAGCAACCAAGATGAGACTCTTTCCTTTTTCACTAAAGGATAGGGCTAGAACTTGGTTGTCAATGGTCCCACCCAATAGTATTCAGTCCTGGAGTGACCTTCAATGACAGTTTTTGGCCAAGTTTTTTCCCATCTCCAAGATAAGCCAGTTGAGGAAGGGCATTATCTCATTTGCTCAAGATCCAACTGAGGATTTTCACCAAGCTTGGGAGAGATTCAAAGAACTCCTGAGGAAATGTCCCCATCATCAAATCCCTGAATGGCAACTTGTCCAATGTTTCTATGAAGGGATTGACTCTAAAAGCAGGGATATGGTCGATGCCTCTTGTGGTGAGACTTACCTCCACCAAACTGCTGAGGAGGCTTGGGAGTTGTTTGACATTATCAGTGAGAACTCCATGCAGAGAGAGACATTGTCCAGGGATTTGAACACTCCTAGACTGGTGAAAGAAAATACCACAAGAAGAAAATTGTATGAGGTAAGTGGACACAATGATTTGGAAAGGAAAGTGGACAGTTTGATTCTAAAATTTGATAAGCTGTGTTATATGCCTATTGCTGTTAAAGTGGACAGTTTGACCCATTGTTGTTAAAGTGGAGGAGGCATGTGTTATATGCCAGTCCCCCACTCACTCCCTTGAGGAATGCCCCTTAGCTGTTCAATTTCCACACTTTGTGATGGAGTAAGTGGCTACTACCGAGTCTTTTGGCCTAGCCAACCCATGGACAACCCAAGGAGATAATATGTGGTAGGTGAGGTTTCCTCTTCCCATGAGGAGGCCAAATCTGTCACCACATTAAGAACTGGAAGGTTGGTAGACAATCAAATAGGCTGTGGGCCTTTGACAAATTCAAAAAAAGAAAAAGAAGTGGTCATAGAGAAGGAACAATAGGAGCAACCAATGTTGAATAAAAAGGATACTGAGGATCCTTAAGAAAATAAAAAAATAAAAAAGAGAGATGATGAGTTGGCTAAGGCTGCAATTGGGGGAGCAGTCTCACATTTGCCATTTTCTAGGGCAATGCAAGCACCTTTTTCTTTTGACAAAGGGCATGCCAAAATAGAGGAAATGATAGAAACTTTTAAGCGAGTGAAGTTCAATCTGCCTCTGCTTGATGCAATCAAGCAGGTCCTAGCCTATGCCATGTTTTTGAAAGACCTTTCCACCCACAAAAGACAATGAAGGATACATCTGTCCAAGAAAGTCTTTTAAGCAGAAAAAGTACAACAAATACTGACTATTGCAACCCCAACAAAATTCCAATACCCTGGAGTCCCCACTATCCCCTGCATCATTAGAGATCATACCATTGAAAAAGTCTTGTTAGACCTGGGTGCTAGTGTAAATTTGCTTCCATATTCAGTATATGAGAAGCTGGGCTTAGGAGAGTTAAAGCCCACACATGTGATCTTACAACTAGATGATAGATCTTAAAGGAAGCCTGTGGGGATCATTGAAGATGTCTTGGTTGGGGTTGACAAATTCTTTTATCCTGCTGATTTTTTGGTGCTGGATATGGAGCCGAGCAAGTGTGCTACTTCGATACTTGTGATCTTAGGTAGGCCCTTTTTGGCCACTGCTAATGCTTGTATACAATATAGATCAGGGGTCATGGAAGTATCTTTTGGTAATATGAAAGTCAAGCTGAATGTGTACAATGCAGCTCACAAGCCCCACTTAGAGAATGAGGACTATTTTTCCATTGATGTGCTGGATGAATTTGTGCAAGAAACTCTGCCTCAGCTGTTGCATGGTAATGATTCCTTTAATGTTTTTGAAGAAATATGGAATGAAACAATGGAAGAGAAAGCTTCCACATCTGAGCTTAAGCAAGTGAAAATGGTAAATTCTGAAGCAGGGCCAGCAAAGAATCACCCATGGACTCCTGCTTTATTACCCCTTCCACCACCTTCTAAGGAACCCCTATTGCCTTCACTTATTAGTCCCCCAGATGTGGAGTTGAAGCAACTCCCAAAATCTTTGAAATATGCCTTTTTAGGAGCCAATCACAAACTGCCAGTGATAATTTCTTCTTCCCTCACTCTTGAGTAGGAAGAAGAATTGCTTTGTGTGATATAAAGACATAAGAGAGCAATAGGGTGGACTATTACAGATTTGGAAGGGACCAACAGTGTGCATGCATAAAATCCATTTTGAAGAAGGTTCTAAACCTTCTAGAGAGATACAAAGGAAGTTCAACCCACACATGCAGGAAGTTGTAATGAAGGAAGTAGTTAAACTCCTTGATGCTGGGGTCATTTACCCCATCTCAATGGGTGGCACCTACCCAGGTGGTGCCCAAGAAATCTGGGATCACAGTCGTTCAAGCAGACTCAGGTGAGCTGATTCCAACTAGACAGATCACTGGTTGGAGGGTCTGCATAGACTATCACAACATGAGAAAACCAGCAAAGATCACTTTCCATTGCCCTTTATAGACCAAATCTTAGATAAGTTGGTAGGTAAGGCTCTTTACTATTTTCTTGATGGTTACTCAGGATACAACCAGATTCTTGTTTACCCTCAGGATCAAGAAAAAACCACATTCACTTGTCCATTTAGAACCTTTACATACAGAAGGATGCCATTTCGACTATGTAATGCACCTGCCACTTTTCAAAGATGCATGTATTCTATCTTTTCTGACATAATTGATAAATTTTTAGAGATTTTTATGGATGATTTCTCTATTTTTGGGGATGATTTTAGCCAATGTCTGCACCATCTTAGCTTTGTGCTACAAAGGTGTGAGGAGACCAACCTGGTTCTGAGTTGGGAAAAGAGTCATTTCATGGTGACTCAAGGAACTGTCCTAGGACATGTTGTTTCTCAAAGAAGAATAGAGATTGATCATGCTAAAATTGATCTAATAGCATATTTGTCCCCTCCCAAAACTGTCAAACAAGTCAGGTCATTCTTGGGCCATGCTGGTTTCTACAGGAGGTTCATCAAAGACTTCAACAAAATTTCCAAGCCTCTTTGCCACTTGCTGTGCTAAGAGGTTCCATTTGTGTTCAATGATGAATGCCTGGCTGCTTTTGAACTTCTGAAAACTTGTTTGACTACTGCTCCTATATTATAAGCTCTTGATTTTTCTCTGCCATTTGAGCTGATGTGTGATGCATCAGACTTTGCCATTGGTGCAATGTTGGGACAAAAGAGAGACAAAGCACCATGTGTGATGGCTTATGCTAGTAAATCAATGGTTGATGCTCAATTGAATTACACCACAACTGAAAAGGAGCTGCTAGCCATTGTATTTACTTTAGAAAAGTTCAGATCATATGTGTTGGGATCTAAGATCACTGTATTCACTGACCATTCAGCCTTTAAATACCTCTTGTCTAAGAAGGAGGCCAAAGCTAGACTAATTAGATGGATTCTTCTTTTACAGGAATTCAATTTGGAAATCAAAGACAAGAAGGGGGTTGAAAATGTGGTTGCACACCACTTGTCAAGGATTCTAAATGGTGGAATAGAGAGCTTGCCCATCAATGACTCCTTCCCAGATGAGCAGGTTTTTGTTGTGGAGATAAGTATGCCCTGGTTTGCCAATATAGTAACCTATCTGGTTGTGGGAAGGATACCCCCACATTGGAGTAAGGATGATCGAAGTATGTTCTTTTCACAGATTCGATATTACATGTGGGAGGATCCTGATCTCTTTAAGTATTGTGTAGACCAGGTGATATGAAGATGTATACCTGAAACTGAGTTCGAAATAATTCTAACCATGTGTCATGAACAGGCTTGTGGGGGCCATTTCAGTGGCAACAAGACTGCTACAAAGGTGCTCCAATCTGGTTTCTATTGGCCCACTCTGTTCAAGGATGCCATACAGTACTGCAAAGCCTGTTCTAAATGCCAGCAAATGGAAAGTATTACAAAGAGAAACTCCATGCACCTGCAACCTGTACTTATTGTTGAATTATTTGACATATGGGGAATTGATTTTATGGAACCTTTTCTTCCCTCCTATGGATATAATTCCATTCTTGTAGTTGTGGACTATGTGTCCAAATGGGTAGAGGTCATAGCTACAAGAACAAATGACCACAAGGTTGTTATTAAGTTCTTAAAAGAAAATATCTTTTCTAGGTTTGGCACCCCCAAAGCTATTATTAGTGATGGAGGCAGCCACTTTTGCAACAAACCTTTTAAAAAACTATTGGAAAAATACTCTATGACCCATAGAGTTGATACTCCCTACCACTCACAAACCAGTGGGCAAGTAGAGATTTCCAATAGGGAAATTAAACACATCCTAGAGAAGACTGTGTGAGCTGATAGGCGGGATTGGTCCATAAAACTGTTAGATTCCTTGTGGGCATATAAGACTGCCTATAAGACCCCATAGGGATGTCCCCATTCAGGTTAGTATATGGCAAGGCATGTCATTTGCCTGTTGAGTTGGAACATAGAGCATATTGGGCTATTAAAGCATTAAATTTTGACTTAACCTCTACTGGTGTGAATAGGAAATTGCAAATATCTCAGCTTGATAAGATGAGGATGGAAGCATATTCAAATGTCAGGATTTACAAAGACAAAACCAAGGCCTTTCATGACAAGCACCTGCTACGGAAAGAATTCAAAACATGTGCCAAGGTATGGTTATTAAATTCAAGATTGAAACTCTTTCCAGGAAAATTGCAGTCCAGATGGGATGGACCTTACACAGCTTTACATGTTTCCCCATCTGAAGTTGTAGAAATCAGGGACCCTAGAGATGGTAGAGTCATGAAAGTCAATGGTCAGAGGCTTAAAATTTGTGTTGAAAAGATTTGTGAGCCTGAGGAGACCGTTGATCTTCAGGACCCTCTAGCTTAATACCCGATTTCAGTGTGTATCATATGTCCCATATTTTGCTTCTGTTTTAGGTGATTGCTTTCTATTTTGATGTGTTGTTCTTTTGCAATAAAACTGTCATGCTAGAATTAGGTCATCATTTCAATCTTGCCTGCAGTCCAGGGATCATGGGAGCATGCCCATAATGAAAATATGTTGAAGGGTAGCACAGCAGAAGAGTTTTCTTGGTGCTGAGGTTGAGCACTACACAGAAATGCAGTTTTATTGACCTTTTGGGACCTTTCGATAGGTCATTTGCACCTTTCGTTAAGTCAATTAGCGATTTCGATAGGTACTGAGACTTGTCGATAGGTGAAACCAACTCTTCGACAGGTTCAAAAGGACAGAAAGAATGTCTCGATAGATTCTGGATACCTATCTAAAACCTATCGAGAGGATGAATCATGTACCATATAAACCTATCGGAAGAATGATTCCACCTATCGGGATCCTATCGAATAATTCCATTTAAAAGCCTTATCTGTTATGTTTTCGATAGGACGCTTTGACCTATCGAAATCATTCAATTCATCCTATCGAAATCACTCAGCTCATCCTATTGAAATCATTTTTCATCCTTTATAAACCTATCGTTAGGTCAGTCTCCTCCATTCAACACCTACAGCAAACCCTAGCTCTCTTGTTGCTGTTACGGAGCCAACTCTGTCGGAGCGCATTTTCATCCTTATCCACAAATCGGGGTCTCAGCATTCATTGCGTATACTTCCTTGACTTAACTACCATTGCTAAAAATAGCCCAACATGCAGTCTGCGGTCTATTTCCCATACAGCAACCACCACTTCATTTATTCCCACTTTCATTTTCAACAATTAAGCCTAGAAGAATGTGAACAATTTATTATACCGATTCATATTCCACCGGCAATGCACTTTAAATATCAGCTCATCCAATCCTTTTGCATCTATTCCATCTTGACCTCTTCAGCCCTTCTATAACCTCAATCATGGCAGACGACAAACCCAAAGACTTGCTGACCAAGTTCTACCCTGACTGGCCACGACCGCCACCACCAGTCGAGCCTGATCCCTTGTAATTTTTATGGGATGAGTACGAAGAGGTGCAGCGAATCCTCGGTAAGGAGGAGAAGAAAGAAGAAAAGAGAAAGAAGAAGAGGTAGAAGATCGAACCACCTGCATCACCACCCCCATCTTCTTCAGCTACTCCACCACCCGCCCCCTGACTCTTATTTTCTTCTTTTCTTCTTTTTCCTTTTCTGCCCCCCCCCCCTCTTGGCTTGCAGTTCATCTTCCACATGAAGCAGGTTGAGGATATCCCTGAGCCAGGAGGAAGGTTCTTTTTGTCTATAGAAGAATATTTTTCCAATATGTAGATCTTATTCTCATATTTGTCGTGCATTTGCTTTGTAATCGTTGTTTTGTCATATTTGTAATGAAATGCCTTGTTAGTATTCTCTTACTGTGATGGTTATTTTATTTCTGTGTACTACATGTTTGGCAATTTCAGTGCCCCTTTGCTTTTAATATTATGTCTTGCTTGTTTACTGCTACATCCAATATGTTAAAACAGTGAGGACACTATTTAATTTAGGTTTGGGGGTATGGCAGGTGTGTCAATTAAATGAGTTAATGCTAGTGCAGCTGCTATGCTGAAAAAGTTTTTGAAAATAAAGTGATTTCCCACCTGATTTTTGGAAAAAGAGGAAATTAAAAACTTTTTAAAACTGAAATGAGTTGTAGTTTTAACATTTTTCATGAAGCAAATGTCAAGAATTTAAAAAAAAAAAAATTGATGTGTAGTGAACCTGAAATGAGAAAAAACTGTAATGATACACCCTAATAATTTGATGGAAGGCCATATCCAGTGAGATTTGGGCCTAAAAGAAAAAAAATAAAAAAAAATTCTTTGAAGAGTGTCTTGGCAATTTTTCCTCCTCTAAGGACTAATGGGATCTAATTTTAATCACTAGAAGTTAGGTAAATCCAAGTTGAAACAGCTGACAGCATTCATGACATTGGAGACATGAAGTAAGGTCATCCCTTGGACAGTTTAAACTTAAAATGTCCCACCTTTGAACTGACCTTAACACACACCATTTGAGCCCTAAAAATCCCAATTTTCTTTGATGAAAATCAGAAAATTTGAACCCAAAACCTTTTGACTTGTTTCAGTTCACCCTCATTCTAAAAAATCAGGAAAAAGGAGGAGAAGTGAGGTTAGAGGAGCAAGGTTCAATGATTTGTTGAAAAAGAAGGAAGCACATTTGGTGGTATTGTGGCATTCCAGCCCATAGAAAGAGAAATGAAGAAAAATACAAAAAGCAAAAAGCATACAAAAAGAAAAGAAGAACAGAAAAGCAAAACAAAAGAATGAGGAAGAGAAGTCACTTCATTGGATATTTTGAAAGAGAAGAGAAAAAGCTGGCCACTTTGGCTCTAAAAATTCGAAAAAAAGATGGATCTTTGCTGAAATAAAGAAGGTGTACAGGTCACCTCCTTACCTTGTTGATTTCTCAATTTTGAATCCCATTCCACCCTTTTATTCTTTATAAATCTCACCCATAAGCCACATTACAACCCAATAAAAAGACCTTACTGATCTGAAATAGATTAAGCTGTCATGTGGAGATGAGAATTTGTTTAATCTATAGTGAAAAGAGTTAAAAAATTTCAGGAATTAGAGCAATGCCTATGCTCATGCTTACAATCCTATTTGAGGGCTATAACTACTCTTGAGTTGTGTGAAATGATGCACCCTTCAATTTTATTGTGAGTGAACAGCCTTGGTAAGACTTTGGTCTAAAATCTGGTTGTTTGGGGGATTATCAAAAATAGAATTCTTAAATTAAAGGTGAACTTTGCATCAATTTTCAAACAAAATGCCTTGATATGGACTGATTGATAATGAAGGAACTATAGCAGAATTTCATGTTTTGAACTGGTGTTTTTTCTGCTGAAAGCCCTCTAAAATTGAATGGAAATGGTGTGGAATTTATTTTATTTACTTAAACTCTGTTTTAGCATGCTGCATGAGTACTAACTGATTTTATTGGAGAAGTTTGTGGGTACCTTCACTGAAAACTCTCAGGAGACTTCACTCCTCCACTAGGGATCACCTAGAGGTTTAAAAGGCTTGATGCATATGCTAAATGCATCTGTGCTCCCTACAAAAGTGGCATTTTAGTTTTCTTATCTTTCCTTTGCTCAGGGACTAGCAATGCTTAGGTTTGGGGGTGTGTTAATCAGTGAAAAATACCATTTTTCACCCTTTAACCTGAGCTTTGATGGACCTGTGAATAGACTAATAAGTGCTTGTTGAACATGTTTTGTAGATAGCAGTAATAAGCAGTCATAGTGAAGAAATCCACCCTAAAGTGCTCCACAAGAAGGTCCATCTCTCACCACAGCTCTGACCCAACTATGGCACATAGAAGGGCCCCACACCAATGCCCACTTGGGCCAGGCAGCAATAGTAAAGCAGCATTAAAAAAAGGAAAGACGGGCTGAAAACAACCTGTCGATAGGTTATTGCAACCTATCGATAGGATCTGAAGGCTGAAAAAGGAAGAAATCATGAAGATGGGGATAATTTGACAGGATCCAGAACCTATCGTGCAGTCGAAAACAACAAGGGGGCATCCTATCGAATGGTTTCCTGAGCTTGAATAGAACCTATCAAAAAGTCTGAGAACCTATCGAAATCAATTGCGCAAGAGCTGAACATGTCGAAAGGATCCTTCAACCTATCGAAAGCATCAAATGAAGGTTGTAGATGCTGAAGCTCTAATTACAGGATTCAACCTATCGGAACCTTTCGATAGGATCCTGAATCCTAGCGAAAGGACCAAAGTACTTGATTTCAACCTATCAAAAGCCTCTTCAACCTATCGAAATCGATCTAAACACTTCCTAGAAAAGTTGTTGTGCACACGCTACGAGTTGGTGACCTACTGCACACAAACCGAGGCACTATGATCGACACGAGGCTTTTAGAAGTGCCCTGGGAAACCCTCTCCGACCCACATGCTCTTCCCCAATGCGAACGAACTAAAAGAGCCTTCTAGAAGGGGAATAACAAAATCATTCTAGAAGCTATGATTGGCGGGAAAAACTAGATCGGAGGCTGAAGGAGAAAGCTATAAGAAGAGAGGAAGCTGTCTGAAAAAAGGGATCAATTCTAGAAATCAGAGCTTGTAGTGAAATTCTCTAATTCTTTCCTTTAGCCCAACTATGGTTGGCCAATTTCTTGAGAGCAGCAAAGGGTGAGGTCGAATCTGTAATTAGGGAGAGCTGAGAGAGTTATTAAGGGTTAGATGATGCACAGACTGCAAATCTGAGGACATTTTATTATATGATCAGTTTAATTCAATGTAATATTAGTTTAATTGTTGTAATTAGATCCATAGTTTCTTTGGTTTCATTTGGTGCTCGATCGACTTTGTGTCGATGAGAATAGCTCACCCACTTAACTGGTAGACCTCTTGGATGCCATTTGATCACCCTAGATCTGATGCTCCTGTAATTTCCTGTGTCTGTGACCTAGTAATTGTAGCATTTGTACTGGTTATAATGCTCTAATTGAAACCTTTGATTTGAAGGAAATCCCTAGGATGATTTGTGACCATTAAAGTGGACAGATCATAGCCTTAAGATCAATTGAAACCTTTGGTCTAAATTGGATTCTTCTACTTTAATCCTTTGATTTGGAGGAAGTCTATAGGATGATCTGTGACCATTAAAGTGGACAGATCATACCCTTAAGATCAGTTCAAGCCTTTGATTTAGAATAGATTCTTGTTCCCTACAACTGTGCCTATGGCCAGATGAGAGATTGGTGTACTCTAAACTCTCTGTAACCCTAGCAACTCAACCTAATTGTAGCAAGACCAAACTCTAAGCTGCTTCTCTCCATTTTCTGTGTTTAATTCCCCCTCACTACAAGATCTGTACTTTGGATATAATCCTAACATCCATTTTTGCAATCTTACTTATTTTTGTAGTTTAATTTAGAAGTGACAACCCCTTAAACCTCTCCTCTTTCTTTTACTATTTTAGCATTAGGAAGGGTGTCAGATCTACCACAAATCTAGGGATTTGCCTAATTTTGACACACATTACCCTATGGACATACCCTTACTTTCTTTTAAAACTTGCTACTATAGGCCCTGAATTCTTGCAGGACTGTGTGTGAGCCTGCCTTGGTGTGTGCTATCTATACACTCTTTAATTGCCTGATTTTAAACCCCTTTTTAGACATAAGGCAGGATCCCAATAGAAGTGCGAGTTCTAGTTAAAATAAGTGAGCTTCTTGGGACATGTTGTCTCTGAAGCGGGTATTACGGTCGATCCAGCAAAGATTGAGGTCGTTGTACAATGGGAACAATCGAGAACGGTGACAGAGGTACGAAGTTTTCTAGGTTTGGCTGGCTACTACAAAAGATTTGTAGAAGGCTTTTTCAAGATATCAGGACTGCTCACACAACTTACGAGGAAAAATGTGAAGTTTGAATGGACCGAGTCGTGTGAGAAAAGCTTCCAGGAACTTAAGAGAAGGCTTACCTCTGCACCAGTGCTTGTTATTCCATCAGAAATTAGAGGTTTAGTCATGTTTAGTGACGTATCACTTAGTGGGTTAGGTTGTGTTCTTAACCAAATTGAGTTATTGCCTATGGTTCGAGACAACTCAAGGACCATGAAAAGAATTACCCAACACATGATCTTAAACTAGCAGCAGTGATTTTTACCTTGAAGATTTGGAGGCATTACCTGTATGGAGAGACTTTTGAAATATTTACAGTCCCTAAGAGCCTCAAGTACCTGTTTACTCAGAAGGATCTAAATATGAGGTAGAGACGATGGATTGAGTTTCTCAAGGATTATATTGCTCCATTCAATATTACCCAAGCAAGGCAAATGTCGTAGTAGATGCTTTGAGTCGAAAGACATCGGCTCAATTAACAAGTCTCATTATGGGGATCCGTAGATGGACATTATTAGAGGACATTTCATTGTATGACACGGCGATCGAGCTGAAAGATACAGGAACCCTATTGGCAAACATCACAATCAAACCAACAATCGTCGACGATATCTATGAGCTTTAGATGAAAGATGAAGATCTTACAAAAATCAGGTAGGGAGTGATAGATGGTACTAAACCAGATTTCTCCATCAAGGACGATGAATCGCTATTATTCAGAGGGCGTTTATATATATCGATTGATGTTGATCTTTAGCATACTATTCTGGAAGAAGCCCATAAAGAAAAGTATGCTATTCACCCGGGTGGTACCCAGATGTACCTAAATCTGAAGAAAAACTCTTGATGGAGAGGGTTGAAGAAGGATGTCGTCGAGTATGCCTCAAAGTGCTTGGTGTGTCAACAGGTGAAAGTGGGTCACCGACATCCATCGGGTCTATTACAACCTCTACCGATACTAGAAAGGAAATGGGAATCCATTTCCATGAATTTTATGTTGGGATTACCGAGGACGATGAGAGGGCATAACGCCATATGGGTAATCATCGATAGGCTAACCAAATCAGCCCATTTCTTGTCTTACAATACCAAGTATAAAGTGAGTAGGCTTATAGAGATGTACCTAAAAGAGATCGTTAGATTACATGGTATCCCTGTGAGCATTATTTCAGATTGAGACCTGTTGTATATCCCACAGTTTTGGTAGAAATTCCAAGAGGGAATGGGTTCAAGGTTAGACTTTAGCTTAGCATTTCACCCACAAATAGATGGACAGACCGAAAGGGTGAACTAGATTGTAGAAGACATGCTACGAGCTTGTATTCTTGATTTTCAAGGATCATGGGATCAACATCTGCCCCTGTTCGAGTTTGTAAACCATAACAGTTATCAGATGAGTATCGGTATGGCCCCCTACGAAGTACTATATGGAAGATGTAAATCTCCGATTAACTGGGCAGAAATCGAAGAGAAATTTGTTTTGGGTCCGAAAATCATTGAAAGCACTATCGAAGCGGAACGTTTCTTTCGTGAGAGATTAAAAGTAGCACAAAGTGGGTGGAAAAGCCACGTAGATCTGAAAAGAATGAGCGTTGAGTTTCAACATGGAGATAACGTGTTCATAAAGATTTAACGTACAAAGGGTGTAACGCGCTTTGGGAAATGGGGGAAGTTAAGTCCACATTATGTAGGACCATACGAAGTTTCAGGACGAATTGGAGAGGTTGCTTATCGGATTGCTCTACCGTCACAACTTTCGAGTATGCATAATGTATTTCACATGTTGATGCTAAGGAAATACGTGAAGGATCCAACTCATGTCCTAGACTATCAACCGATCGAGATTCAAGGAGAATTGACCATTAAGAGAAGAATCGGTACAGATTCTCGATCAGAGGGAGTATGTATTGCACCCCAAACATATTTTGTTGGTACTTGTGAGATGGCGAAACCATTTGCCTGAAGAAGCTACTTGGGAACGCGAGTCGGACATAAGCGACGTGTATCTGCAACTCTTCGAATGAACTTTTGAGTTAAGGAGCCATGTAAATTTTGAGTTATTCCAATGTGAAATGTAAGACTAGTAGATCATTCTATATAAACTTTTATTTATTAAGTGTGATTGTTATCAAATAGTTAATGTTGTGCTAAGAGGTGCCACGAGCGAGTCACGAATCGTCAAGTATTACCGAATTGACTAAAGGAAATTCACGATTTAATCCAATGAAATATGTATCTGTGTATTGATCTAGTACAAAAATTTTGGATGTAAATGGATGGGAATTCGATACATTCAACATGATAGTAGGAACCCAAACAGAAGACTGTACAAGTCACAAGAAACTGCAGAACTCGCGCGCGCAAGTTTAGAGTTGCTCGCGCGACTGTTCCAACACCAGTTTTACTTATAAGTCACTCACGCGATTGTCAGGGTATATGAGGCCGGCGGTCCATTTTTTTCATATTTTGTTTTGGGGCGAAAACTTCCCTGAAGCTAGGGTTTTTCCTCATCCATGGAAACAACTTCTTCTGCTTCGGATTCGCTTCAGAGTTGTTCCAATTGGCTTGCACCTTTGAACCATAGGACATTTCTTCCGAGTTTTTCGCACGAAAGGGGTAAGATTTCCTATTTTGAGTTCGATTTACGGCATTTTAAAAAAAAAAATAGTTAAAATGGGTCCTCGAAAGATGTCAGCTTCTAAGCCAACTTCATCGAAACGTCCAAAGGTGGATCCTCCACTGATTGTAAGAGAGCAACCCACCGAGTGGTGGGATGCTAAGAAATTTGAGGTTGAATGGTCTATTGACAACAGCATGTTCGAGGGCCATGAAACCACAGTGGACACTCGAGTATTCAACGACAGCTGACATGAAATCGCTCCTTGAGCCATTTCATCCCTATTATTGCCCTAGATTAGTGCACCTATTTTATCAAAATTTTAAAATGAGTGCGGATGAGACGGAATTTGTGACCGAAATTGATGGCCACAAATTTCAAATTGACCTAAGTGGCATTGCTACCACGATGGGATGCCCATCAAGGTATGTAGAAAATGGAGCATTAAGACCCCCAAATCTTGAGAAAATACCGTTAGAAGACATTATCACCGAGATGAAAAATGGGCAAACCAGATCTGGGTTGTCAGTCAGACGGGCCCAGTTGCCCAACTACATGTGAACTCTTGACATTATTTTTCAAAAAAATCTATTTCCGCTGGGACATGAGCAAGAGAGGAGAGACCCTTTTCTCCAGTCATTATTTTTGGCTAATCAGGGAAAGTGGTTCTCCGCCCCTGCTGTTGTAACTAAAGGAATCATGTATGCACATAACAATGGGAGGCAAGGTGCTCACAAGACACCCCTCAAACGTTTGCCTTATGCTCGGTTGATCACACAGATGATCGAGCAATACGTAGATGAGAAAGCAGGCAGAGAATACCACATTTCACGAGATGAGCCCCGGTTCACTAGCAACACTCGACAGTATAGGTACGAGGATTTGAAGATTAGCCTCAATAGTTTAAACTCAAACGTCAAACGCTGCCAGACCAAGGAAGTTGCACAACGTGTGCAACAATAGCAACAACAACAACAACCTCAATAGTCACACCATGAGACTGATCAAGCAGTTCAATCTCCGATACCACCACACCAAGTTTCATTCCAACCATCAATTCCTCCATACGATGGTGTGGACGTCACGATAAAACTTTTCAGAAGAATGGACTTACAAGACCAGACGCTCAGGAGGATTAAGCAACAGAACGAGCAGACCACACGCCAGCTCTACTACCACGAGGCTCTGCTAAGCGACACTGTGTGATATATGTACCCATCCGATTACTTGCAGTGCATGGCAGTGGCATGGGCATACATGCAGGAGGCTTCTAGCTTTGTAGCATGTGGAGTCGGGGATGACACCGAACAGCCTGGTGTTGACGAGGATTACCTGGGGACTACGTTCATTGGCCTTAAGGATGTTTTGCTGAAATGGTTTTGTTAAACCTTTTGTTTGAATTTTTGCTAAACTTGTGGTAAATATTTTAGTGTTTTAAGTTTAGAACAATGGTGGTTGGATGCCATGTTAAGATGGTTTTAAATTGTGAATAGTTTTCTGGTGATGTTCATGGGTTATGTAATTATGAATGAATGTTACCATTGTCGCATTTCTTACAAGGGTTATCTATCTGAATGGTTTTACTGTAGCTAGCATGATTGAATTATTGTAAATGGATTGGTACAGGTACAACCCATAAATTTATTTGTGGAAGATAGCCTATTAGGAATGTGTTTAAATGGTAATTAAAGGGTGGTGAATAAATAATTATAGAATGTGAGAATCGTTAGCTTGCGACAGATGTGGTTTTGTTCTTCAGGGTACACGAAAGTGATAGATCCAATATCCATGTGTTCATTGCTGAAACATTATTAAATTAGCCATGGCTAATTGAATTAGATGTGGATAGCTTTGTTTTGAGTTGTGGTATGGATGATGGTTATGTTCGCAATAGCTAATTAAACCAAACACGGGTTCGGTATGGTTCGTATAATTGTGAATGACGATTTAGGTTGTGAACCTTAGTGGTGAATTCTTGTGTATCGTTGTGGACTATGCGTGAATAACATAGTGGTGGGTTACTTATGAATAGTGATCATTGTATGGTTCTGTTATAGGTATGCCTTCCGCGTGGTTAATTTAGTTAAATCCTTGCGCATAGGTGTAAGGCGTGTCTTGTTGATTGTGTATAATCAGTTGCGTTTGGATTCGGAAAATTCACTAAAAAAATTTTAGGACGAAAATTCTTAAAAGGAAGGGAGGATGTAATATCCCTAAATTTTTTTCGAATTGTGTACGCTCCGATAGGAATACGTGTCAGTCATGACACGCAGTACCTTTTCGAATTTTCGGATAAATCATTTGGATTTGTTTTAGATCTTTCGGATAAGGGGCTAACACACCGTTGCAGTGTAATAGCTTAATATCGGATCTAACTGATACGTGGTCTGGGTGTGCTAGCTCCACACCGAACCAAGCTTTCACTTGAGTGTAAGCTAACACATCTCTTAGGTGTTGTAGGTTCACAACTGAACGAAACCACTAGGTGAACACACAAATTAGGTGTGTGTGCTTCATAAGGAAGCAATGCACATGTATATAATGCAATGGCTTATGTAAGAAGCCATTGCTTTGCTTTGTTGGGCATGTGAATAGGAGAGAAAGAAGAGAGTTGCTCTTCACGTGAGCCTCGTTGCATGTCGAAACCTTGAATGGGTTGTTGATCTCCCTCTCAATCTCTTCTTTTGTTTTGATTGGTTACGGTAGGAAATCGTTAATATCGGACATGGTCGTGATCCGCATGCTCCACGCCAATCAAATCCTCTTTGGCTTCGTGAGAAATCCCTTTTTCGTAGAGAGCCATTTTTGAATCGCCGTAGAGCGTGACGTGTGATTGGTTGTGTGCAATTGGAACGAATTCAATTATCATGTACGTTCCGAGACAATCGCGGGAGGAAGGTTTCGAAATCCTTCTAGATGCATATGGAGAAAGAGCCAGTGAGCACATTCCTCTGATCGATGTGCACGTGAATTTCGTGAGATGGGAAGGTGAGATTTTTGGTTTATTGTGGGTTATTTATGATTTAAATCAAGCATATATTACTCTAAATGTTAGTTAATTAATGTGGGTTTAAAAAGGGAAAAAGAAAGAAAATCATAATTTGGGAAGAATTTCTGAAATCCTGAAAGTCACTCGCACGACTTTAGACCTCGCGCACGCGTCATGAGGTTGCCTGCGCGAGATGTGCTTCAGATTAGGCGTGAAATCAAGTAAGAGCAGTCGCTCGCATGACTGGGTGAATGCCAGGAGAAGTCGCTCGCGCGACTTGGAACTCGCCCGCACGATTATCTCAGGCTGTTTTGATAAGAAGTAAGTGAGCATTGTCACCCACGCAAGGCCACACGACTGGGGTGTGCCACGGGAAGTCGCTCACGTGACTTTGGGGCTCACACACGCGACTAAGCCAGTTTTGGCCATTTGAGATTTTCTTTGAAAAATTTCCAAATATTCGACGTGTATGGTTCCTTAAGCATTAGTTAGTGACCTTTGGATATAATGTGATGTATGTTTGGAGTCGGGAACCTATATCAAGAAAATTGGCATCGTTTCGAATTTTCGCAACCAAGGTAAAGGAAATTCATTACCACTTACATTTGACATGATTTTTATAGATGTTATGATATGATTCAAACTAAATGTGATAAAAAAATTGAAATGAAATAAACTCTTGACTTATGAACCTTTTGAAAATGAGCTTTGTACACGGATTCTGAAAATGTGATTCGATTGGAAATGTATTAAGAATGTGTGTGTCTGAACTTCGAAATTTGTTATAAAATAATCACACTGTACTGTGTCAAAATATATGTATGCACGATAATTTAAGGTTCATGTGGAATGAATCTCCAATTATGTACTGGTACGGCAGGATATCCGTACATTTATACCAGCCAACGGTACACTTTAGCTGCACAAGTGCCCTCATAGCGTAGGGGCTTGCGCACTTCCAAAAATGGTTCATTGAATGACAATGTTTCAGGGATTCCCATTGGTAAAACTTGTGGCTCTCAATGCTATATCTGCTTGAGAGAATATTTAAGTTATTTATTTAAGTCAGCCCTGAATTATGAGAAAGCACATAAGATTTCAAAAATGAGCAATAACTTAGAAACTAAGTAACTTTCCAAACTAGCCTTTGAAATTTTCTATTTGTTCCATTCAAACATCTTAAAATTTAGTTTTTATGAAATATGCTTCTGCTATCTGTCATGAAATCTATGCTTGAAAGAATGATATAATTTGTATTGACATTCCCCCTACTGAGCTTAGACTGTTAGTTCACTTGTCGACTATACATCATAGGCACATGTGTAGATACGAAAATTAAGGATTTAGGGTGTGAGGAAGACCCTGATTACATTCTTGAAGAAGATTCAGATCTTCCAACATACAAGTACTTCCCTTAGGGGATATCTGATTATTTTGGAATTTCCGACTAGGGCTTGATATGTCCAGCCATCCTTTTGTTTTAGAACTTTGGATTTTGATTCGTTTAATATTTAGATGTTTTATGAATTACTGTTTAGGTGATGGTCGGCCATCTTCGGTGATTCATTTTGGTTCTGTCATACTTATGAGCTGCATAAGGATAGAACCATTATTTTGTCTCTATTCATGTGTATATAGAAATGGAAGTTTTTTTTGCTATATGTATATGTCTGCTATGTATATGTCTGCTTTGAATTCTGCTCTGTGTGTAGATGTGTCAAGTGTTCCGTGTCGGGGATCATCGTTATCGGCGAACTAACGATCCAAATTTCGGGGTTTGAAAGCCCAGGCTGTAACATGAAATCTCTCCTTCTTCTTACTTGGTCTCTCTTTCTAATTTATGGCATGATAGATTAGGACATGTTAATTGTAGATCTATGAAATGCATGGCTAACTTAGAATTTATTCCTAAACATGCATTTTTTTATAATAATGCTTGTAGTGTATCTGCTAAGTCTAAGATTACTAGAAAGCATTTTCCTAGTGTAATAAGAACTAAATATTTATTAGATCTAATATAGAGTGATATTTATGATTTAAATAATATTCCTACTAGAGGAGGAAAAAAATATTTTATTACTTTTATAAATGATTTTTTGAAATATGTACATATATATTTATTAAATACTAAAAATGACGCTTTGAAAAATTTAGGATTTATAAAACTTTAGTAAAAAATTAATTAAATAAAATAATACAAGTCATTAGATCTGATAGGGGTGGAGAATACATGTCAAATGAGTTCTTTGAATTCTATGAAGTTCATGGAATTTGTCATGAGGTAACGACCCTTACACACCACATCAAAATGGAATTGTCGAAAGAAAAAATAGGACATTAGTAGAAATGACTAATGCAATATCGGTCAATGCTAATTTAAATAAAAATTCATGGAGTGAAGCTTTGTTAACTGCTACTCATATTTTGAATATAATTCCACGTAAGAAAACTTTAACTTCACCTTATGAACTTTGGAATAATAGAAAACCTACGCTAACTTATTTTAAAAGTGTGAGGGTATAAGGCATTTGTTAGATTAGTAGATTCTAAGAGACCTAAGAATGGTCTTCGGACTATTGAATGTGCATTTATTGGTTATGCACAAAATAGTAAGGCTTACAGATTTCCCGTTATGGAATACGATGATCATACAGATTAAAATATTATAATAGAATTTAGAGATGCTTTATTCTATGAGTCTAAGTTTACTACTTTGTCTAATGAATGAAATAATAAGCGTCAAACTTCTGAAGATAGAGAATCTTTAAAATCTAAAGATGTTATTGAATCTTCGAGTGATGAAGAAGTCATCATTGAACGTAGAAGAATTAACTGCTAACGATTTAAAACTAGTCTTTCAAAAGATTATTATATCTATCTTATTGAAGGGAATAGGACAAAAAGTACTAAGAAATATTTAGGTCTAAATATAGAAGATGATCCTTTAACTTTTAATGATGTCATAAAATCTAGGGATAGTGCTTTTTGAAAGAAAGCTATCAATGATGAAATGGACTCCATCATGGGAAACAAAATGTAAAAATTAGTAGACTTACCAGATTGATCTAAACACATAGGATGTAGATGGATATTTAAAATAAACCATAAAATGGATGAAATTATAAAAAATTTTAAGGCAAGATTAGTTACCAAAGGATATAGGCAAAAAGAATGTGTTGACTATTTTGACACATACGCACCAGTTGCTAGAATTTCCACTATAAGACTTTTAATCACTTTAGCTTCTATACATAAGTTAGAAATTTATCAAATGGATGTTAAAATCTCTTTCTTAAATGGTGATTTAAAATAAGATGTCTATATGAAACAACCAAAAAGGTTTGTTCTACCTGGACAAGAAGAGAAAGTACGTAAATTTATTAAATCTTTATATGGGTTAAAGCAAGCACCAAAACAATGACATAAAAAATTTGATAATACCATTACTAATTTCGGATTCAAAAGTAATGAAGCCGACAAATATATGTATTATAAATTTTTGAATAATCATAGTATGATAATTTGTCTTTATGTCGATGATTTATTTATTTTTGAAATTAATTTAGAAGTTATTTTAGAAACAAAAAACTTCTTAAATTCATCTTTTAGAATAAAAGACATAGGAAAGGCAGATGTAATTTTGGAAATCAAAATTTTAAGAAATGAGAATACGGTTACTTTAACTCAATCCCATTATGTGAAAAGATTTTGAAAAGATTCAATTATTTTGATTTGAAACCTGCCAATATACCTTTAGATATTAATATTAAATTAACTAAAAATGATGGAAAAAGTATGCAACAGATAGAATATTCAAGGGTTATTGGTAGCCTTATATATGTAATGTATTGTATAAGGCCAGACATTGTAGTTACGGTAAGTAAGTTAAGTAGATTTACAAGTAACCCTAGTTCTATTCATTAGAATAACATTGCTCATGTTTTTAAATATTTAAAATGTACTATTAATTATGGTTTGTATTTTTCTAGATATCCTCAAGTATTAGAAGGATATAGCGATGCAAGTTGGATATCTGGTTCAGAAGAATCAAAATCCACAAGGGGATGAATATTCACTTTTGGGGGTGTTGTGATCTCATGTGGATCAAAGATGCAAACTTGCATCACACATTCCACTATGGAATCGGAATTCATTGCCTTAGCGATAAGTAGAAAAGAGGCAGAATGGTTAAAAAATTTACTAATAGAAATTTTAATTATGATTAAATCATTACCACCTATCTCCATATATTGTGATAGTGAAGCAATACTATCAAAGGTTTATAGTCAAATGTATAATGAAAAAAATAGACACATTAGTCTAAGACATAGTTATGTAAAATAATTACTTAGTTATGGAGTAATCTCAGCAATTGGGGTCAGGTCTATGAAAAACCTGGTTGATCTGTTTACTAAAAGTCTTGGTAGAGATAGAATTCACAAAACATCAATCGAGATGGGTTTAAAGCCATTAAACCTAAATAACCACTTATGATGAAAACCCTACCTAATATTTATTTAATCAATGTTTAGGTTTAAAGGGAAAAGTAAGTCATAAATACGTGGTAGCCAAAAGGTACTACATTGATGAGAAATAAATCTCATATACATCCTAGGAAGGGTAGTGTTTCACATGTAATGGATAAGGGGAGGTTTGAGCACTGCTCTTAATAATTCTATAACACTATATGTTGAGATGTTAAAGTTATAGAAGCATCTCTTATAAGTCTACCTATATAAGTGTGACGGTGGAGTCGCTTTCTATGAGACATGGCTTTATCTCATAAACACTTACGAAAACCAAGTTTCTAGCATAGAGCTTAAATGTGTTAACCTATTTATTGAAAACCAATTATGTGAAATACGCGTGTGAAACAGTTCCGATTTTTCATATAAGATCGTTAGTTCAAGACTTATTTTCACTAACGACCTTGGCAAACTTTGAATTATTTTCACTAAAGTGCAAATTCAAGTCTGGAAGACATTTCCATTTATACACATATTTCTGGCTTTACTATGATTTAAATCTTTAAAATAGTGAGGGATTTGTGGATATTTTAAAATTGTGGGGAATTGTTGGATATTTTAAAATATAAGTTTATTTTTTGTGTTTTTATTTGAGGAACAATAGTCCCACATCGTGTACACCCAATTTTAAGTTTTGAGTTTTAAGTTCAAACTTTGGCTCAAGGCTTGTAGCCTTCACCTAGGGAGCACCGAATTTTTTAGTTTCTACCACCATGCATCCCATCAGTCACACACATGCGCGTGGCACGTGCCAAGCTGAGCCGGGCCGGGTCGGGTCGAGACAGGACGCGTAATAACCCTAAAATTTTGAAAGAGTTGAATCGTTGATATAGACAGCCAAATTTGGCCCAAGGCCCGATCGAGACAAACTTTGAGAGAGGCGCACTCCCGAGCTTCCGATAGCACCTCTCGTATCCTTAGGAGTCTTCCCAAACCCTTAGGAATTACCCCCAACCCTTAGAAACTTCTCCGAACCTTTAGTTAACCCTCCCGGGCCATGGTTCAAGTGAGATATATTAGGGCTGGAAGGGACCTCTACTAATACTAAATCTTATACCATTGAAAAGTAGAGGTTCCTAGCTTTCTATCAAGTAAAAAATCACCTCATGTAATATCCCAAAAAATTGAGCGTGGAACTTTGACCTCGGGATCCGTGCCCGATTGGTCGTAGGTTTGACCAAGTGATGGTCAAACATTGAATACATGAAGTGATGAATTGATGTGAGGCAAACTTGACCTAGGTGTAATGAATGGTATTGGTTTAGAGCTACATACACCTATCTCTGGTGTATGCGCTTAACACCGAAATAGGAAGGAAGATATAAGGGTTTAATAACCCTAAAATTCCTTTTATTTGGTTGTTGAAGAGAGTTAAGAAGAGAGAGAGGGAGAAAACAAGAAGAGTTATTAAGGCTAGAAGTTAACGCAAATCAAGAGGAGATTATAGCATTGAATGCTGATTCAATGCTTGAGGAGCCGTTGAAGCGAAAACATGGAACCCTAACCATCAACCCTTTAAAGGATTTATGGAGGTATGTTGTATTAGATTTCAATACCTAGAGAATTGATGAGTTAAATTCAGTCTAGCATAGTTATTATGATCGATTAAAGACTTAGAAAAAGAAAAAAAAGAAAAGGAATGAGTTTTGGAAGAACAACCCGAAGGGGGGGCTGAATCTGGCCAAATCGATTAATCAAAATTGGGATTTGATTAATCGATTTTGGCCTGGAAGTTAAAAAGTCAAGAATACCTGATTTCGATTAATCGATTTGGAAATCGATTAATTGAATTTGAAGGTCGATTAATCGATTTAGGAATCAACTAATCGACTGGGTACCTCCAGTGGCTGGAGAAACAAGACCTGGGAAAATCGACTAATCGAGTTGGGAAATCGATTAATCGATTTTGGATTTCGATTAGTCGATTTGGGATCGACTAATCGATTTCAGATTTTCGACCACTCGATTTGAGAATCGACCTCACTATGTTAGAGATTTCGATTAATCGATTTGGGATCGATTAATCGAATTTGAATCTTGATTAATCAATTTTGGGAATCGATTAATCGATTTGAATTTCGATTAATCGATTTTGGGAGTCGATTAATCGATTTGGGTTTCGATTAATCGATTTTGAGAATAGATTAATCGACTTTGATAGTTTTACTAAACTTTCTAGTTTTACCTTGAGATTCATGGAGGGTCTAGGCCCTTCTTTATTACATCTTTAGTGATGTATTACATGTGTTGTGATGTACCATAGATGGTACATGTGAAAGTGAGCACAAGGAGCTGCATGGAACCTTAATACTTGGACCTTCGGAGACCTGAGGTAGGGAACACCTTGAACATGTACTTTAATTGCAAGAGCATGTATGTAGTGATATAGAATTTAAATTAAAAATGTTTTAACTATGTAAATCTTTGTGAAAAGGGTGTGTGTGTGACACCAAGACTGTGATAAAGGCATCTATGTGATACGAGTAACTGAGATCAAGTAATCAAATGAGAATGAGACATCCCTAGGGGATGAGAAAGTAAATAAGCCATCAATGTGATGCGAGTAAATTAGACATCCCAGGGATGTAAATGTGATTAAATAATTACTGTTGAGGCCTAACTGATATAAGATAGCACTTTACACGGTGAATAACTATATGTAAAGCGCATGTTATTTTTATTATTTGAGGTTTGTTTAGAATACCCCACCGACGTGGCGGGATACCCACGATTGACGCGACAGGATATCCGTGACCGGTACGACGGCCAATCCGTACACCAGTGCGGAGGTCTATCCGTATACAGTAAGCACATCCCAGGGATGTTGAGTTAAGATTTAACCCCGCCGCCTATTGAGAAAGGGGCTTGGGTAGTATTCCTAGGGAATACATATAACAAATGTCTATTTAGGCGACGATGGTGGGTATTCCATCGTATTGCTCGGGAATTACTTAAGTTGAAGATTTAAGTTTTGCTTTAGGGCTGTTCAGTGTCATTCATGATAAATCAACAGTAGAGTAAGACATACAAATTACCAGTAAACTTGAATGCAAATCAGTATCTTTTAAACTATTTTTCTAGCAAATGTATAGACACATCATGCTTAGAATATCATGAAATATATGTGAGATTTTGATTTATATGTTCATTGTGTTGTTCCCTATTGAGCTAGGATGTAGCTCACCCTTTAGACTATACGTCGCAAGTCTATTGTTAGCAGCGGCCGAGGCTTCAGGAGACGTAGATCCGGGGGATTCGGATTACATGCCTGGGGACGAGTTGGAGCCTCCTCCCGAGGACTTCTTCTAGGAGACTCCGCTGAGTACCTTGAGAGTTTTTGTGAGTAGATTGTACGGCTTGGTATGTCAAGTCTTTATTTTGATAATAATGTAATCAAATTGACTTAATTCTTTTGGCGAACCATCTGGGGTGATCTGTTTATCACCGATGGTTCGGATCGGTTCTCTATTCATGCAGTAGCATGAAAGTAGAACTGTCTTTTGTTTATGCCAGATGGACATGTTACTTTTTTTCCTTATGCAATTAATTGCTTTATTTATTTATCATTGCTTATTATACTAATGTTTCGTGCATAGTTTTGTGGTACGGTCTGGAGGATCGTGCTGATGGCACGAGTTTCGGGGTGCCGAAATCCTGGCTGTCACACCTCAATCCGAGTTGTACTTTAAAATTTACAGCGATCCGAAAAGTGACCACGTAGCAAAGCCATGCATGGCGTGTATATTACACATGCCAAGCCATTTTTTTCCCATAAATGGCTTGGCGTGTCTATTACACACACCAAGTATAAGTGGGCCCCCCTACGGCTCTGACTTCCAGGACACTGTAGCTATGCTTGGCGTGTCTATTACACACGCCAAGCTTAGCAACATAACCTTTGGTTTTTACTCAAATTTTACTTTTAGGGTTTGACTTGTTGACCACCCTAATATTTAGGGTGGGTTTCATTAGGACTGTTGCACCCCCTATTTACCCTATTTGTAACCCTCTAATCATTTGAAACCTCACCCTATCATCTACCATTGATCCTATCCTCACACATATCCATGACCCTAAAATCCTAGGAAACCTTAGATGTTAGGATTACCTAATTGCTAATCCTAATTAGCCTTTAAGAACCCCCCTAATCCTCTCTTTTTCTATAAATAGAGAGGCACCCCCTTGCAAATGGCTTGAAGTTTTTCCAAGAGAGAGAAAGAGATTAAGCAATCCCCTACTCCCCTTTGATGCACCAAATACCCATACAAATTTCAGAATTCTAAACCACCTTAGAAACCTTATCCTCCATCAAAACCCTTGAGCTTAGGAGAGAACTACCCCTTTAGCTTTCTTCCTCTTCCCCTTAGATATCAAGCCTTAGAGGTTAGAACCTGTTCTTCAACCACTCAAGCTATCGGAAGCTCGTCAAGTGCACCTACGCAAAGGTCCACAGCTGTGCTACAAGGGCCCGAGAGCTCCGGCTCTCCCCTCTACTCTTCTACCTTCTCGGCTTTTCCTTTATCCTTAAATTGTGCCATTATGCCGTCGAAATCTCGGTAATTACAGAGGAGCGCAAATAGGATCCAAGTGCCTTTGGGTAAGAGGAAGTGTTCTTTTATTTTTGTTTCTTTTTTATTTTGGCCATAAGTAGAGACCACTTTTGAGCGGGTTGATCGGGTGCCTAACACCTTCCCGATCGATAACCGAACCCCCTACCTAAGAGCCTTTGGCGTAGACCGGTGAATAAGAGTCACATTTTTAACACTTTGGTGCTTGTAAAATTGATTTAGGTTTCCTGGGACACTAAAAGCTCTGGGTGGCAACTCTAAATTTTTCACGAGTGCGCATCGTCGCGATAGGATCCTCAAAAATCCGCAGTTGCACAGATGGCGACCCTGCTGGGGACAGGTAGTAGAGCTTCCCCTTGAAAGTTGTCCTTTTCCTTTATTTAACTAACACTTGGCTATTTTTTCCTTGGATTTACTCACCCCTACGATTCTGTTTATTTTTACTCACCCCCACTTTTCCATCGTGTACATGCCTTAGTCGATTGGCCGGCCTACTTGTGCATCGTTTTTACTTTCCTTTACTTTCCTGTCATTTATAAGCCTTAGCAGATTGGCAGGCCTACTTACCCATTTACATGCCTTAGCCATTTGGTGGGCCTATGTGAGCTTTTACTTTTCGCAATCATATCCTAATAGTGGACGCCAGCCCGTAGAGGCGGCACGGGACCATCATCTCCAATTTTGGACATTAAGCAAACTCCCTTAAAATTAAAATTAAAATTGAACCAAGAGGAGGACTTAATTGAATTTTTACGTTGGGTAGATTTTACAAAAGGGTGGGAATTTTGGAAAAGATACAAATGTCCCGGTTCTTAGTACGGTGGCAGCCCCTAGTGGTGCTGATCCCGAAAAGAACCACCCTATCCAATATCTAAAAAGGCGCTTGCGCTGGAGGTATATCGGGTGGGTGACCAAGCCGATTACAAAGCTTAAAACCCTAGGGGAGTGCGTTTAGTTGCCCCGAATCAAACCTTCTATCCCTAGGATCGAGGAGGAGGGACCCATTATAATGAGAAGTCAGTCACATGAAGCATCGCTTCCAGAAAATCACAAAAAAAAGACCAATTTCGGGCTTGTTATTCTGCTGTCACTATAGTATATATTATGTTTTTGCCTGGCGTGTGTAAAATTTACGCCAAGCCATTTCTACCCAGAATTGCTCTGGCATGTACATTACACACGTCAAGCCAAAGTTGAAGAGAATTAGCCTGGCGTGTATAATACACATGCCAAGCCAAATTCTCCAGAATTTGGCCTGGTGCATGTAATGCACGCACCAAGTTTGTCCTAGGTTAGGCAGCCCGAATCTGAGGCCAATCTTCACCTCCCCAAGTTCCCCGCTTAGTGGTTTAGCACCCCGGATAAATCCCGCACCCTTCAACACCCAACACACCCCTGCCGGTCAAAAGAGGGTAACTCCTTATTGATTCGCTCTAGGGGATCGGGTTGTTTGCGTTGATTCTCGTGCCTTCAATAGATCAAAGGGTTTCCCTTCGATTCTTCCAAAGTATGTCAGGATCCCGCCGCAGGGGACATTTAGGGTACAAACACCTCCCGAAATGGGAATTCCAAGGCCTCGAAATTCTTCATCGAAGGGTATTTACTTGCCATTTTCAAAAATAATAAATTAAAAAAGGTGTCACCACCAAAAAAACAAAAACTAAAAAAGGAAAAAAAAAACCTTATGATGCCAACACAATGGCATCGCCTTACCTCCGGTCGTCCGGCAAAGGGAGAAGGATGAAATTTTACGGGCCCCGTCCGAGGCACCCGTACTCAACCCGTCACAAAGCCATGTCGTGCGTAGTGGAACCGGCATATGCCGATCCCAACTCATCCCCACCACATTGCCCAACTCACTCCCATTTGGTAGACTTTTACCTCCATCCCACTCACCCAACCACCATTTACCGTCACCGGACCCTTCGGTGCACCCATCTTCCCATCCGCACCCGTCCAAAATTTATCCCTCCCCGCCCACATCCACTCAAAATCCATCCACATCCACCCCGTTTTTCACCCCATTTCCCCTCAAATCCAAACAACCCTAATCTTCCCCCTCCACCATCACCCAAAATCCACCCTATGTTTCATCACACTCTTTCTCCACCTCAAACCCAAGTTCACCCCACCTTCCTACCACATCCCACATACCCCCATCATCCCCATCTAATCCGAACATACCACATTCCTTCACATACACCCAAGCCATGAATAATCCTCCCATATCCACTCCACATTCCTCCCCAAATCCCAATCAATCATACGTCCCCCCATCAACCCAGGTCATGCCCAATTTTACCCAGGTCATGCCCAACTTTTCCCATATACCCAACCCATCCATGCCACTTGCTCCCCCTCCATCGGATGTACCCTTTGCATCCATCCCACCACCCAATCCATTAGCCATGATGGAGGAGATGGTCAAGGCCTACACCAACTGGAAGGCCTCCTAACATAGCCTCCCTCATCCACCCCTCATCAACCCATCTCATAAATTAGCAAGTCTCCATGCCTCTTTCCCCCATGAGCCCCATCATCCATACTCTTCAAGCCCCCCATATACCAGGAGACCCGTGGAATGGGCATCAAGGCCCCATGGGCCATACCCATCAAGGCCCAATGGGCCAGACCCACCAAAGCTCTATGGGTCAAACTCATCAAGGCTCCATGGGCCAGACCCACCAAGGCCCAATGGTTCAAACCCATTAAGGCCCAATGGGCCAAACCCAACAAGGTCCCATGGGCCGGACCCATCAAGGTCCCATGGGCCAAACCCATCAAAGCACCATGATCCCAACCCATCTAGATCCTTTGGTCCAAACCCATCCAAGCTCCTTACCTATACCCAATCCCTGCAAGGGTCCAAGCCTTGGATCCTCATACCCATACCCTCTCCAATTCCCTCAATATCACACTCACTCACAACCCCCATACCCGACCCTGGGCGGGAACCAGGCACTTGACCTTCACCAACCCCAATTCTCCCATCCTCATGCACCTCAAAGCCATCCTCAAGTATCCCTCCAAACCCAATGGCCACATTAGGTCTTAACCCAAAATCCAACTTTCGCTCATCCTATCACCCCACAGAACTTCCCTCGCATACAATGGTCCCACTAGCACCCATTCAGTCTGTTCCGCACCAACAGGAAAGTCTCCCCCCCACTCTACCATATATAGACTACAATATGAGGAGGATGAGATCAGGAACAGTAGAGCGTATGCAGGGGCACTCACCAACATCAATCCCCCACCCGCAAGCATCAACCCCCTGGCAGTACAAAGTGAATAGAGACCGACTGTTGAAAAGGCAGCCTCCCCATCCAAAGAATCCGAGTAGCTAAAAGAACAACTGGACAAGATCCATAAGCAATTGATAAAAATGGGTGGAACTGAGATCCACGCCATAGACTTTTCTGATTAATGCTCATTCTCTGAAGTCCCCTTACCCCCAAAATTCAAAGTGCCGACCTTTGATAAATATAATGGCACGAGTAAACCCATTGCACATCTCAAGTCCTACTATAGGGACATGTGCCAGTACGGGGGAGATGAGCGTTTGCTCATAAAGGTGTTCCAAAAGAGCCTTATAAGTCCAACTTTAAGGTGGTTCACATCACTTGAGCCTTCCATGATCAAAACATGGAAAGAACTGACCCATTTATTTCAAGAATAATATGTCTATAACATCGACATAGAACCGCATAAGTATGATCTAGCCCGATAAAAGCAGAAGCCCGACGAAGCAGTTAGTCATTACCTTGGGCGATGGAGGGTGCTGGCCTCTCAGGTCAGAAATAGAATACCTGATAGCGAGCAGATTGAAATGATATCAAAGAACACCTTGCCGGTCATCTCGAACTTTTTTGTATACCAACAGCAATCCAGTTTTATTGACATGGTTAAGAATGCCAATCACTGCGAGGATGCGATAAGAGAACGACGCTTGAATAAAATAGTAAACAGCAGGGTCCGGAGGTTCGCCAATCAGAGAAATGAAAGGAGAACCGCGGTAGATGTGCAGACAGTTGGCAACATGTGACCCATTATCAGCACACCCCCATTCCAATTTAGGGTAGCTCAGCCAACCCCACCCAGAAGTGAGCCGATGCAGAGATTAAGAAATGGCCAGGGAGCACAGATGACCCCGAAACAAAGAAAAGCCTGTTTTGACAGAGTCTTCACACCCTTGGGGCAGTCATTGAATATTCTTTTGCCGTTGTTAATTGAAAAGGGCTTGGTCACAGCACTCCAGCCACGACCCCTGCCGAATCCGATCCAAATAAATTATGACCCTCACACCCATTGAAACTTCCATCAACGACCGGGCCACCCAACTCATCGTTGTTTCCCTTTCAAACATGCAATACAAGACTTGATAGAGGCCGGTAAAATCATCCCTCCCGCACTTCCCCAAGCCAGCCAACATTCACCAGGTACTGCTACCCCCACCAGGAGGGGCAAGTCTGAGACCAAGTGTCAGCATGGTAGAGGAGGATGACGAGGTGTTTTATCCGAAGATTTCATAGCACCGTGACAGAGGGGCCGAGAAGATAGAAATATTGGGGTAATTGAACCCTTGAATTTGGTTGATTACTTTCCAAACCCCACACCACAAGCGAAACCCTTAGATCTTAGGGTATATTTCCCATCACTAGCTCTTGTCAATTATGTCCAAATTAATTCCTACCAACCATACACAACCACCCCCACCAACTACCCACTAACTGATTCTATCCCCCATCCCCCTCCACCACCCATTAATTATCAATGGCCCACCCCTGTCACATCACCCCCAATCCAGTCATCCGCAATCCTCGCCAATGCTATTTGGCCCACCTTCAAGATCCCGAGGTTGACTTATGATCCCCATCAAGTCCCACTTAGTTATAATGAAACAGACATTAATATCGACAGCAACAGGGAGGGGGCAGTGAATTTCGTCACCAGGTCAGGAAAGATTTCCAAGCAACCGGGCGCCCCAATACCAGTGTCGGCCCAACCAGAGGGGAAAAAGAATACTACTGCGGTAAACTCATTTGAGAAATGAGCCGAGAGCACATACTTGAAACCCAGCTCAGGAGAATGTCAGCCCATATCACAGTCTGCGATCTATTAATGACATCCCCGCTTCATTTCCAAGCTTTGATGGGGGCGTTAAAAAATGCACATGTATCTCTCCAAGTGAGCCCAGACGAGGTCGGGCAAATAATCGGGCAGGTGATGGCTCCCAATGCCATCTCTTTTTCAGATGTTGATTTATCAGAGGAGGGAAATAATCATTTTAAATCCCTCAATATCACTGTAGATATTGGAAATATGATAATCCCATTAGTGTCAATCGAAAATGGGTCTACTTTAAATGTGTACCCTCTGAGAATCGCTACCAAAATAGGGGTAGATCCATGCATGTTGAGACCGACGAAAACCAGCGCCAAAGGTTTGGATAATATAAGAAGAGAGATAATGAGCGAAGTTGACCTCGAGCTCGTAATTGGGCCAATGACCTTTTTCATACCGTTCCAAGTAATGGACATCAAATCCTCCTTCAACTTATTATTAGGGCACCCTTGGTTACATGAAGTTGGGGCAATTCCGTCGACATTGCATCAAAAGCGTAATTTTTTATCTGGGCAGAAGATCATTACCAGCATAGGTGAAGGGCATGATGAAAGAGAAAAAGCCACTCACAGCATTGAGAACTCCAAAATACCGCACACGACCGAAGATACAGACTGCCACAATTTTGAATATGAGGTATCAGCGGTAGTCCCGGAGCCCCCAGAAAGCATCACCTTGAAAATCGGAGGGTGGATGGTGGCAGTTGTAGCCATGCTCTAGAAATGGGGCTATCAAAAAGGAAAGGGATTAGGACCCCAATTACAAGAAAGGAGAGAGCCAATCAAGGCCAAGGGTGGGCAGCATATCAGATTTGGGTTAGGCTATAAACCCACAGAAGAAGTGAGGGAGGCTAAGGAAAAGGACCGAGCCATTGCCGCAGCAAGAGCTAAGGGAATAAACCTGGAAGAGAAATCCCGTCCTACACCGCACATCCGGAATACCGTCGTGAGCGCAGGGATTGTGAAGATCGATTAGAATGGGGTAACACAGTTAACCCCACACAAACCGGGAGCCCCAGTCCACCCCACCATCTCCAAATTATTCCTCCCAATCTGTAAATAGACCTAGCCGCTCTATCCCTTTTCGAGGAAGAGTTTTCCATACCTATAATCTCCCCCTGTAGTAAACCACCACAGGACTTTGTTGACGTTTGAGGACAGAATCTCAAACGGACCCAGGATCAACATGATGGAGCCTGACTCTGAGGAATCATATCAGCCAACCTCCTCTATCCAAACAGGTAAAGGGGCAGTACCATAGGTAAGGAATTAGGTGTCCGTATCCCAAACTCTGGAAGTGACGTGTGGCCTAAAATTTGGCACCCACTTCCCAAAAAAAACCTATAAAGAGTGAGATTAGCCCTTGGTACTGTTGGCGTGTTTGCCTTCCCTCAAATAAGGGTCTAAAATCAACAATAAAACTAGGCAGACACACTCATGCAAACCTGCAATTATTCAGGATTTGTTGTAGTAAGCTTTAAAAGAATGGTGAGTAAGGGAATGTCCACAGGGAGCTTGTTTAGAAATATGACAAATCTCTAGATCTGGCACCCTAGCTATTATTAATTCAATTAAAAGACAGGGGAGAGGTTTGGAATGAGTTGTCACTCAAACTAAGCTACAATTTAAACATAAGCTATTTTGGATCGAGTTTGGGAGCTTAGATCTTGCAGGGGAAGAGAGTAAAAATGCATAAAATGGAGAAGAGTAGCTTGGAGGTTGGTTTTCACTGAAATCAGGTTCAATTAATCATGCTACAGAGGTTCAGAACACACAATTCTCTCGCTGGTTATAAGCACAGCTACAGGGATTCCACTCCAAATCACGGGATCCACCTGGCCTTAAGGCTATGATCTGTCCATTTTAATGGTCACAGACCATCCTATAGACTTTATCGAATCCATGGATTGCAGCAGATGAATCTAATTGAGGCCTGATCTTAGATTTACCTTAAGGTTATGATCTATCCACTTTAATGGTCACAGACCATCCTAGAGATCTCCTACAAAGCTAGAGCCTCAATTAGAATAATTAAAACCACTATAGATGCTGTAATTCCAAGGTCACAGACTCAAGAAGTCACAGGAGCATCAGATCCAGGGAGATCAGATGGTATCCAAGAGGTCTACCAGTTAAGTGGGTGAGCTGATTTACAACTCCTCTACACAAATTCGATCGATCACCAAATGGAACCAAAGGAAATTTAAATCTAATTAAAGCATTAAAAACAGCATTATCATTACAAACAAGGTCACTTTACAATGGAAATACTCTCAGATCTGTAGTCTGTGCAGCTAGGAACCTACAGTAGCACTCTTAACCTCACCTAATTATAGATCTAACTTCGCTCCTCACTACTCCAAGGGATTTAGCCAACCATGGTTGGGCTAAAGGAGGGAAATGGAATTACTCTGCAGGCGCTAATCTCCAAAATTTTGGCTCAGATCTCGATCTCGCCCCAATGGCAATTGGGGATCTCTATATATAGCTTTCTCCTCTATTTTTCATGTCAAAAATCCCTTCTAGAAGGTCGTTAGAGTTTGTTAGAATATTGTTAAAGCACGTGGGTCGGTTAGGGCTTTCTAGGGCATCTTCTGGAATCATCGTGTCAGTCACCAAGTGCCTCGGATTGCGTGCAGCGAGTCACTGAAGTACAACATGTGCTCAGCTAAATTTCTGAGAAGTTCTGCACACGATTTCGACAGGTTCAGGAAGCTTTCGACAAGTTGAAATCAAGTATTTTGGTCCTTTCGCTAGGTTCTCAGATCCGTTCGATAGGTTTTGATATGATGAATCTTCGCTTGGAGTTCCAGCCTTCTCAGTCGTTGGTTTGGAGTATTTCGACAGGTTGAAAAAGCTCTTCGACAGGTTGGAAAACCATTTCGACAGGTTCTGCTCTTCATTCTGCCATTTCGATAGGTTTGCTTTCAGTTTTATTGAAAGGCTTAATCACCCTTCGATAGGTTCTGTTCCAGCATTCTCATCTCGATAGGTTCAAGAAACCATTCGATAGGTTCCTTTGACTCTTCAGGCAGGTTTTCGATAGGATGGTTTCTTCTTCCTTTTCAGCTGCTCGATAGGTTCTGAGATCCTATCTAACTCCTTAATCCACACAAATTCAACCTTCTTCTGCCTTTAGATCCTATCGAAGACCTCTTCAACTGCACAAATTCTTCTTTTCTTTACTTTCAGCTCCAATCGACGCCTTCAGGTGACCAATCGATAGGACGTTCTCAGCCTATTTTCACTTCCTTCTCCTTGCCCTGCTGTAGCCATGAGCTCCAATGGTCCAATGATGTGCTACCCTCTGGTGTGCTGTTGCTAGGTTTGTCCTGTGCTGAGAGATAGCTCCTTTTTGGGTAGTCTTGAGTGGTTTTCTGCATTAGTACCTTCTTTTATTACTGTTTATAAAATGTACTTGACAAGAGCTTATTAGTGTGCTCACAGGTCTATCAATGGTCAGGTTATAGGGTGAAAAGTGGCATTTTTCACCACTTAACACACCCCCAAACCTAAGCTTTGCTAGTCCCTGAGCAAAGGAGAATTCAAAGAAAAAATAAAATGCCACTTTCGTAGGGAGCACGGATGCATTTAGCATATGCACCAAGCTTTTTAAACCCCTAG
Source organism: Chloranthus sessilifolius (assembly GCA_021018995.1). Lineage (NCBI taxonomy): Eukaryota > Viridiplantae > Streptophyta > Magnoliopsida > Chloranthales > Chloranthaceae > Chloranthus > Chloranthus sessilifolius. The sequence continues at coordinate 144,215,242 of CM037584.1, read as the reverse complement.
GTGATCCCTACTGGAGGAGTGAAGTCTCCTGAGGGTTTTCAGTGAAGATACCCACAAACTTCCCCAATAAGGTTAGTTAATAGTAGTACATCCTGCTAAATAGAGTTTCAGTAAACTAGAATGAATTCTCATCATGTCTTTTCAGTTCTAAAGGGTTTTTAGCAGAAAAATCACCAACTTAAAACATGAATTTTTGGAGTAATTCCTTCATCATCAATTGGTTCAGGTCAAGGCATTGTGTTTGAAAATTAATGCAGCGTTCACCTTCTATTTAAGAATTCTATTTTGATAATGCCCCATTCAAATCAGATTTTAGACCCAAGTCTTACCAGGGCTGTAGCTCACAATAAAAATAGAAGGGTGCATCATTTCACATAGCTCAAGAGCAGTTACAGTCCTCAAATAGGGTTGTAAGCATGAGCATAGGCATTGCTCTAATTTCTGAAATTTTCTAACTCTTTTCACCATAGATTAGACAGATTCTTATCTCCACAAGATAGCTCAATCCATTTCAGATCAGTAAGGTCTTTTTATTTGGTTGTAATGTGGCTTAGGGGTGAAATTGGTAAGAGAATAAAGGGGTAGAATGGTGTTCAAAATTGAGCAATCAACAAGGTAAGGAGGTGATTTGCAGCTCAACCTTCTTCATTTTAGCACAATTCCATTTACTTCTTGAATTTTCAGAGCCAAAGTGGCCAGCTTCTTCTCTTCCTTTCAGTTTTTCAATGAAATGACTTCTCTTTCTCATTCTTTTAACTTTTTTTTTTTAAACGTAATACCATCAACTGTGTTTTTCTTTCTTTCAACCAAATTTAAGACCTTGCTCCTCTAATCTTACTCCTCCTTCCTCTTCCTGATTTCTCAGATTGAGGGTGAACTGAAATAGGTCAAAATGTTTTGGGTTTAGAACTTCTGGTTTTCATCAAAGAAAATTGGGGCTTTCAAGGCTCAAGTGGTGTGCAGCAAGGGTAGTTCAAAGGTGGGAAAATTTTAGGCTCAAACTGTCCAAGGGATGGCCTTACTTCATGTCCTCAATGTCATGAGTGCTGTCAAGCTATTTCAATTTGGATTTGCCTAACTTCTAGTGATTAAAATTGGATCCAATCAGTCCACAGAGCAGAAAAATTGCCAAGGCACTCTTCAAGGAAACTTTTTCAGGGCTAAATCTCACTGGGTATGGCCTTCCATCTCATTTTCAGGGGTGTATCTTCACAATTTCCTCTCATTTCAGGTTTACTGCACATCAAAAATTATTTTTCACAAATTGTTCACAATTGCCTCATGAAAAATGTTAAAACTACAGCTCATTTCAGTTTAAAAAGTTGTTTTCTTAATATCCTCTTTTTACAAAAAATCCAGTGAGAATTTACTCTAAGTAATTCCAAACACTTCATTTTAGCCTAGCTGTACTAAAAGTAACTAATTTATTGGCATACATACATGCTATACCCCCAAACCTAAACTAAACAGTGTCCCCACTGTGAGCAGCATGAAATTAGGGGGAGGTACGGGGGGAAAAAAGAGATACAGAAAATCTACATGAAGACAAAATGTATTATAATGCCAAATATATAAATGAGAAAAGGAGAAAAAAAACTAAAACGACAAGATGCCATAGCTATTTGCAGGTGTCATCTGGCCAATCAAATGAAATTAGATAATGGAGCTTTGCCTTTAGATTTAGCCCTCGATTTATGTATCTTTGGTGCCTCCTTAGACTGGGCAGCGGGTTGTTTTCCTTTGGGGTCGACAGCAACAGCAGAATCGGACTCGAAATCAGAATCGGAAGGAAAAAGGGCAGTGGGGTCCAAACCAAGAGTTGCAGCAGTCTTCCTTCGTTCTTCCTTTGTCATTAAGATGTAAGGGGCAGCAGGTTGGGTAGGGGGCTGGGTGGAAGAGGTTGTTTTAGATCGGGCGGCCTCTTCCTTCGTGGCGAGGCAGAGGGGCGTGTCGTTTGAAGTGACTTTCTTCTTGGGGGGAGCCCTTTTAGGTTTTTAAGGGGCAGTATAAGTGGGGGGTTCCTGGGCTGGAAGAGGGTGCACATCCACAGGGGGGTGCGAGGACGTTGAGTTGAAGGGGGGGCAGGGTTGCGAGGCAGGAGGTGCTGGAGGAGGGGTAGTGGCAAGAGGGGTGGGTTCTGTAGGTTCTATGAGGGATTAGTGAAGGAAGAGAGAGGCGACTGCGAGAGGAATAAGAGCTAGGGTTCGCAGAAGGTGTAGAATGAGGAACAAATGACCTATCGACGGGTATAAAAAAGGTGAAATACGATTTTGATAGGATGAACTGGATGGTTTTGATAGGTTCATGCGTCCTGTCGAAAACATAGCAGACCAAACTTTGAAAGGGGATGATTTGATAGGATCTCGATAGGTGGAACCATCCTTTCAATCAGTTTAAATGGCAGCTGAATCTTCATTTCGATAGGTTCCTTATTAGTATCTAAAACCTATCGAAATCTTCATTTTTCCTATCGAAAAGTTAGTTTTACCTATTGAGAGGTTCAGTACCTATCGAAACCATCTAACATCCTGCCGAAATCCCTAAGTGACCTATCGAAAGGTGAGCTTTGGCATATTGAAGACTTCTAAAAATCAAATAAAGCTATATTTCTGGGCATTCGCAGTCTCCGTTCTCAGCAGGCTCTGTTGATGTGGTGCCCCATGATTAGATTCACTTATGAATAGCTCCTATTACCTCAGGACAGCTGAGAATGATGGTCTAGTATTGAGCATGGCAGATTTGTTGTTTTCTTTTAATTATTGCAAAGTGATAAAAAGAATCAAACAACTAAGTGAACACCTACAAAAAAAATAGAGTATTGTACATATGATACATACTGACTGTGGGGGTTAATCTGGAGGGTCTGGAAGGTCCATGGTTTCCTTAGGCTCATCAAACATGGCCTTTTTCATGGATCTTTTCCTCAGCCAGTGTCCATTCCCTGGGTGCAGTTTTCCATCTGTGAACCAAGCATTTTCCTGCACCAACAAATGTGGATTGTTATGCATCACCTTCTTTTGGGCATTAATGGAAAAACAAGCCTCATCAGGAGAGGGTTGAGAGTCAGTGTTATACATGTTTAGCTTAACCTTCATGTTTCCAAATGACACTTTCATGATCCCATACCTGCATTGTATGTGGGCATTAGCTGTGGCCAAAAAGGGCCTGCCTAGAATCACAGGTATGGAAGAAGCACATTTGCTTGGTTCCATGTCTAATACCAAAAAGTCAGCAGGATAGAAGAATTTGTCTACTCTAACCAAAACATCCTCAATTATCCCCACAGGTTTCCTTTTAGATCTGTCAGCCAGCTGTAGGACCACATGGGTGGGCTTTAATTCTCCCAAGCCCAGCTTCTCATATAGGGAATATGGAAGCAAATTTACGCTAGCTCCTAGATCTAATAAGGCTCTATCAATGATTTGATTCCCAATTATGCAGGGGATTGTGGGGGTGCCAAGGTCTTGGAATTTGGTTGGGGTTGTAATCGATAAAATTTGTTTCACTTTCTCTGCTAAAAAGACTTTCTTGGATATGTGTATCCTGGATTGTCTTTTATGGGTGCATAGTTCTTTTAAAAACTTGACATAGGCTGGGACTTGTTTAATGGCATCAAGTAAAAGCAGATTGATCTTTACTTGCTTGAAAGTCTCCATCATTTCCTCAATTTTTCGTTGCCCTTTATCAAAAGGGGAAGGTGCCTGTATTGCCTTAGGAAATGGCAAGTGTGGGGTTGCTCCCTCACTTGCAGCCTTAGCCAAAGGGATCTCTTTCTTTTTGAGTTTTTTATTTTCTTGAGGATACTCATTATCCTCTTTATTCACAGCTAATTATTCCTGCAAGTCCACCATTGGTGGTCTTTGTCATGTGCTGGTAGAAATTACCTTATTTTCTGCCTTCAAGTTCCTCACAGGCTCACAGCCCACTTGGTTGTCCACTAACTTACCACTTCTCAAAGTAGTAGCAGATTTAGCTTCCTCATAAGTGGAGGAAACTTCACCCACTACAAACTACCTTCGTGGATTGTCTTGTGGATGGCTAGGCAACCTTCCTCCCTCTATCCTAGTCAGAGCATCAGACAGTTGACCAAGTTGGTGCTCTATCTTTTTGATACTCTGGTTGTGAGAGTGCACAGTTTGGGTCAAGGTGTTCAAGCTCTGTAATGAAGATAGAACTTGTTCCTCAAAGGATGGTGTTCTCACAGCTGGAGGGGGTGCAGCTTGCTGCACAGGAGGAGCTACATGTTGGGCCATGGGTTGCTGATACTGAGGCCTTGGGGCATAACCTTCTCGATAGGGCTGAGCATTTCTGTAGGGCATGGGCTGCTGGGGCTGCTGCTGCTGGCTGGGGTATCCATCTTGTCTCCACCTCAGATTGGGGTGGTTCCTCCATTGATACCCAGCAGCAGGCTGCTGCCCATAAGACTGAGCTGCAGCCACATGCTCTATTATAAAATCAGGAAATTGGTCAGCAGATGGGCATTCTTCCACAGGATGAGCAGGGGACTGGCATATGACACATGCCTCCTCCACTCTAACAACCCACAGTGTTGCATTGCTCATCGACCTATCAAATTTCAGGTTTCACTATCCTTTCCAACTCACTTAGCACACTCACTTCATATATCTTTCCCCTTGAGATGTTCTCTTTCATCAATTTAGGAGGCTCTAGATCTCTTGCTAAGGTTTCCCTTTGCATAGAGTTCTCACTGATGATGTCAAAGAGCTCCCATGCTTCCTCAGCAGTTTTATGGAGATAGGTGCCACCACAGGAGGCTTCTATCATATCTCTATTTTTAGCATCAATTCCCTGATAAAAGCTTTGAATCAATTGCCATTCAGGGATTTGATGGTGGGGACATTTCTTGAGGAGTTCCTTGAATCTCTCCCAGGATTGATGAAAGTCTTCAGTTGGATCTTGGGTAAAAGAGATGATACCCTTTCTCAACTGGCTAGTCTTTGACATAGGAAAGAATTTGGCCAGAAACTGACATTGGAGATCACTCCAGGACTAAATACTGTTAGGTGGAAGCAGGGACAACCAGGTCCTGGCTTTATCCTTTAATGAAAAAGGAAAGTGTCTCATCTTGGTGGCCTCCTCCCCCAAACCTGTGATATTAAATGTAGTACACAGTCCTAAGAATTCATCAATGTGTTTATATAGGTCTTCTTTGGTCAGGCCATGAAATGAGGGGAGCATTTGAATGATGGATGATTTTATCTCATAGTTTCCTTAACCAGCTGGGAATTGAATGCAGAAGGGGGAATTGTAAATCCCTGGTGCATTAAACTCCTTAAGGGTTCTCGGCTGCTATTGCTCACCCATTTCTACAGAATCAAATGCAACAGAAGTGGGTATAGTTGATCTGGATCTGAGAAGTCTTTCAACCTCTGGATTTAGTGGGACAATCTAAGGTTGCAGAGTTCTCCTACCAAACATACAACACTCAGATTGTGAATGCAGAACAGATCCAAACACACAACAAACAGAATCAACCAAATTTTCTAACTATTCTAACAAAAATTATCGATAGATCTGAAAAATAACAGGGGAGTAGAGGGATGCAAACTACAGAGCAATCTCCAGCACGATTCTCCTCTCACTAGTAGCCTTAGATATGATGAACTGCACACAAACTACTAAAAAGATAACACAACTTACAAATGCAGTTAGTAAAATCAAATAAAAACTACAAATCTATAATCAAAACTTAGATCTATCAATTTCTAAACTGCCTCCCCGGTAGCAGCGCCAAAAACTTGTTGGCGTGTTTGCCTTCCCTCAAATGAGGGTCTAAAATCAGCAATAAAACTAGACAGACACACTCATACAGACCTGCAAGTATTCAGGATCTGTTGCAGCAAGCTTTAAAAGAATGGTGAGCAAGGGAATTTCCACAGGGAGGTTGTTTAGAAATACGACCAATCTCCATATCTGTGTCAGATCTGGCACCCTAGCTATTACTAATTCAGTTAAAAGACAGGGGAGAGGTTTGGAATGAGTTGTCACTTAAACTAAGCTACAATTTAAACATAAGCTATCTTGGATCGAGTTTGGGAGCTTAGATCTTGCAGGGGAAGAGAGTAAAAATGCAGAAAATAGAGAAGAGTAGCTTCGAGGTTGGTTTTCACTGAAATCAGGTTCAATTAATCATGCTACAAAGGTTCAGAGCACACAATTCCCTCGTTGGCTATAAGCACAACTGCAGGGTATAAATTCCACTCCAAATCACAGGATCCACCTGGTCTTAAGGCTATGATCTATCCACTTTAATGGTCACAGACCATCCTATAGACTTTATCGAATCCATGGATTGCAGCAGATGAATCCAATTGAGGCATGAGCTTAGATTTACCTTAAGGTTATGATCTGTCCACTTTAATGGTCACAGACCATCTTAGAGATCTCCTATAAAGCCAGAGCCTCAATTAGAACAATTAAAACCACTACAGATACTGCAATTCCCAGGTCACAGACTCAAGGAATCACAGGAGCATCAGATCCAGGGAGATCAGATGATATCCAAGAGGTCTACCAGTTAAGTGGGTGAGCTGATCTACAACTCCTCTACACAAATCCGATCGATCACCAAATGGAATCAAAGGAAATTTAAATCTAATTAAAGCATTAAAAACAGTATTATCATTGCAAATAAGGTCACTTTACAATGAAAATACTCTCAGATCTGTAGTCTGTGCAGCTAGGAACCTACACTAGCACTCTTAACCTCACCTAATTACAGATCTAACTTCGCTCCTCGCTACTCTAAGGGATTTAGCCAACCATGGTTGGGCTAAAGGAGGGAAATGGAATTGCTCTGCAGGCGCTAATCTCTAGAATTTTGGCTCAGATCTCGATCTCCCCACAATGGCAATTGGGGATCTCTATATATAGCTTTCTCCTCTATTTTTCCCGCCAAAAATCCCTTCTAGAAGGTCGTAAGAATTTTTTAGAATTCTATTAAAGAACGTGAGAAGGTTAGGGCTTTCTAGGGCATCTTCTAAAACCATCGTGTCGATCACCAAGTGCCTCGAATTACGTGCAACGAGTCACTGAAGTATAACGTGTGCTCAGCTGAATTTCTGATAAGTTCTGCACACGATTTTGACAGGTTCAGGAAGCTTTCGACAGGTTGAAATCAAGTATTTTGGTCCTTTTGCTAGGTTCTCAGATCTGTTCAATAGGTTTCGATAGGATGAATCTTCGCTTGGACTTCCAGCCTTCTCAGTCCTTGGTTTGGAGTATTTCGACAGGTTGAAAAAGCTCTTCGACAGGTTGGAAAACTATTTCGACAAGTTCTGCTCTTCATTCTGCCATTTCGATAGGTTTTCTTTCAGTCTTATCGAAAGGCTCAATCACCCTTCGATAGGTTCTGTTCCAGCATTCTCATCTCGATAGGTTCAAGAAACCATTCAATAGATTCCTTTGACTCTTCAGGCAGGTTTTCGATAGGATGGTTTCTTCTACCTTTTCAGCTGCTCGATAGGTTCTGAGATCCTATCAAACTCCTTAATCCACACGAATTCATCCTTCTTCTGCCTTCAGATCCTATCGAAGACCTCTTCAACTGCATGAATTCTTCTTTTCTTTGCTTTCAGCTTCTATCGACGCCTTCAGGTGACCAATAGATAGGACGTTCTCAGCCTATTTTCACTTCCTTCTCCTTGCCCTGCTATAGCCACGCACTCCAAGGGTCCAGTGATGTGCTACCCTCTGGTGTGTTGTTGTTAGGTTTGTCCTGTGCTGAGAGATAGCTCCTTTTTGTGTAGTCTTGAGTGATTTTCTGCATTAGTACCTTCTTTTATTACTGTTTACAAAATGCACTTGACAAGAGCTTATTAGTGTGCTCACAGGTCTATCAATGGTCAGGTTATAGGATGAAAAGTGGCATTTTTCATCACTTAACAGGCACGTAACGCCATGTATGTATAGAGACCCGCCCTGCCTTGGGACAATCCCCGAAGAAAAAGAAAAAATTGAAAAAATAGACAAAAATAAAACATGAAAAAACCATAAAATAATTCAAAAATATTGTCTTTTAAAATTCTTGAGAAAATCAAAGAAAATGATGCCTTAATTGAAAAATCCGTCTCACGTGAGATCGACCCCTTTCCTGTCGAACTACAAGAAGAGGTAGGAGTCACAAGTCTGTACGAGGAAATCTCTGCTTAGGAGCTTCCCAATGAACTCCTCGAGCAGTTGCTAGCTTTGAGCATGGTCCCACCCCGATCGTTGAAGAAACAGAGGATGTCAACCTGGGTACAAAGGAGGTTCCTAGAATCACCAAGATCGGAACATTGCTATCTCCCGAGGAAAGAAGAAGCATGATTGATTTCCTTCGGTCATACCAAGACGTCTTTGCATGGTCGTACGAGGATATGCTTGGGTTGGATACCGATTTGGTCGAGCATGAGATGTCATTATATCTAACTGTTAAGCCAGTCTAGCAGAAGTCGAGAAGCCTCAGGCCATCTTGGATATTGAAAGTAAAAGATGAGGTCATCAAGCAGTATGATGTGGGGTTTCTCATGGTCTCTAAGTACCCACAATGGCTAGACAATATCGTCCCTGTATCAAAGAAAGATGGAAAGGTTCGCATGTGCATCGAACCTGAACAAAGTAAGCCCGAAAGATGACTTTCCGTTGCCACACATGATATCTTAATGGATAACACTGCTAGGCATGGGATGCTCTCATTTATGGATGGATTCTCTGGGTACAATAAGATCAAGATGGAAAAAGTGGACTGCGAGAAAACAGTGTTCATCACTCCATGGGGAACCTTCTGTAAATGAGTCATGACATTCGGGTTGAAAAATGTCAGGGCAACATATCAGAGAGCGATGACAACACTATTCCACGACATGATGCATCGAGAAATTGAGGTGCACGTCGATGACATGATCACCAAGTCACCAAAATGAAGTGACCATTTGGTAAATCTCCAAAAGCTGTTTGAGAGGTTGAGAAAATACAGGCTACGACTGAACCCTCAGAAATGCACATTCGGTGCCATGTCAGGAAAACTACTGGGTTTCATTGTCAGCAGAAGAGGCAACGAGGTTGACCCAATCAAAGTAAAATCCATTATCAAAATGCCACCACCATCTACCAAGAAAGAAGTCAGAGGCTTCTTATGCAGAATACACTACATCAATCGATTCATTGCACTGCCAACTCCTATTTGCACGCTGATCTTCACGCTACTAAGGAAAGATTTGCCCATTGAATGGAATGATGACTGCCAGGCAGTATTTGATAAAATTAAAAGTTACCTCCTTAACCTACCAGTTTTGGTACCAACCGAATCAGGGAGACCACTCTTAATGTACCTCTCTACAACGGAAGTTTTGATGGGATGCGTCCTGGGGCAGCATGATGACACAAGAAGAAGAGAGAAGGCCATCTACTACCAGAGTAACAAATTCACCAATTACGAGACACAATATTCTCATCTAGAGAAAGCATGCCTGGCTCTCGTATGGGCTACCCAGAGGCTCTACCACTACTTGCTATCTTAAGTTGTTCTACTCCTAGCGTGAATGAATCCATTGAAATACCTATTCGAGAAGCCGGCTCTCCTTGGACGAACTGCACGCTGATAATTTCTCCTATCTAAATTTGACATCACATACGTCACACAGAAGTCGATCAAGGGGAAGGCACTCACTGATCATCTTGTCGAGAACCCTTTATCTGATTATGAGCCTCTGAGAACTGAATTCCCAGATGAGGACATCTTGTTCTTGATAGAGGATGATATGGTGGAGATAGAGGAATCCTAGGTAATGCACTTTGACGGGGCAGTGAATGCCAAGGGTCAAGGAGTCGGCACTATTCTGATTTCACCGAAAGGATCTCACATACCATTATCCATCAAGCTCAACTTCCCATGCACGAAAAATATGGCCAAATATGAAGCCTGCGTAGCAGGCCTACAAGCAGCACTTAACCTGAAAGTAACTCATCTCAGGGTGTTTGGCGACTCACAATTGATCATATGTTAGACAAATGGAGATTGACAGATGAAGGATGAGAAGTTGATCCCGTACCATGAGCACCTCAAGGATCGGATAGGATGTTTCGATGATATTGCTTTCTCTTATGTCCTATGAGTGAGGAATCGCTTTGCCGATGCACTAACAATGTTGGCATCGATGGTCGAAATTCCATATGGTGTCGAGATGAAGTCATTCATGATTGAGCTAAGGAATGAGCCGACATTCTGCCTCCAGATTGAGGAATCCACAAAGTTAGATGATGAGCCTCCATGCTTCTCAGATATCAATAATTTTCATAAAACTTGAGCCTTCCCTGAGGGTACGTCCAAGACGGACAGGCAGACCATCAAACGTTTAGCGGCCAATTACGTCATTTGCGGTGAATGCCTCTATAGGCGGTTATATAATAATATCCTTCTCCGATGCCTAACTGAGGGCGAGGCAGCCATCATTATGAAAGAGATCTATGAGGGAGTATGCGGGGCCCACGTCAACGGTCATATGCTCTCTAAAAAGATCCTACGACAAGGATATTTTGGACTACCATGGAATATGATTGTTGCAAGCACGTGCAAAAGTGCTACAAATGCCAAGAACACTCCAGTTTGATACATACTCTAGCCATAGATCTACACAACATGACCACTCCTTGGCCATTCACTACATGGAGCCTCGATGTCGTCAAAAAAGTAAATCTGAAAGCTTCGAATGGGCATCAGTTTATCCTAGTCGCTATTTAGTACTTCACCAAGTGGATAGAGGCGGCATCCTCTACAAATATCATGGCCAGTCATGTCAAGAAGTTCATCAAGAATAACATCATTTTTCGATTCGGTGTACCCAAGGGCATCATCACAGATAATGGCGCTAACTTTGCAAACAAGCAGAGCCTTCTGCAAGCACTACAAAACCAAACATCATCGCTCCTCACCATATAGGCCGTAAACCAACGGATCCGTCGAAGCTGCTAACAAGACAGTCATCCGCATCCTTGGGAAAATGGTTGTCACCTATCGAGATTGAAGCGAAATGCTCCCCTTCGCACTTTGGGCCTATCGAACATCGATCTGTACCACTACTGGGGCAACGCCATTTTCCATTGTATATGGAACTAAGGCCATGTTGCCAATTGAAGTTGAAGTACCTTCGCTCTGCATTCTCATGGAATCTAATCTACCCGAAGTAGAAAAGGAGAGGTCTCGCTTTGAGCAGGTGAACTTACTGGACGAGAAAAGGCTCCTGGCCTTATGTCATGCCCAGGTTTACCAAAGGTGAATCGCACGCGCCTACAACAAACGTGCTCACGTTCGAGATCTAAAGGTGGGTAATAATGTACTCAAGAAAATCTTTCCTTCCCTCCATGCCAGTCTAAGAGGGAAATTCAAGCCCAACTGGGAAGGACCTTACATAATCCAAGAAGTGCTCCCAAGGTATGCGCTCAGCCTCGCCACCATGGACAGAGATCATTTTCTTGAGCCAATCAACGTTGGGTATGTCTGACAATTTTATTCCTAAGTCTCTCGCAACAAGGCAAGTACTGATAAAAATGGATGCATAACTGCTTAAGGATACATTAAAAAGAGGCCATCATATCAACAAAAAAATATCCCTGAACACTTATACCCTTTGCTACCCCATCTTGAGCCAATAGCCATTTCTTTCATTACCCCCTCCACAGAAAAAGAGGAAGTATATATACCAATAAAATAAAATAAAATAAAATTACCATCAAAATCATAAAAAAATAAGAAAAGCAAAAATCCCAAAGAGGGATAAGCAAGAAGAAAAAAATAGAAAAGAAAAGACACAGAAAAGTCATGGGGAATATACAGTAAAAACTCCCCAAGGAAGAAGTGTATTATGGCAGCTGGAATCCAATCAAGAAAACCTTTTTGAAACCTAGAATACCTTCAAAATTCCTAACCTATCCTATGGCCACGATACACTCCAAGAAAAAGCCATCTTTAAGGTCTATAAGCAGTCATAGTATCCATTAAGTCAGCGCAAGCCAAGCTGAGAGACGACAAAAGAACTCCACCCAGCTGGCTATAACGGAACTGGCATCCATGTCGTGGCCTTTGAACAAAGAAAAAATATATATAAATAATACTAATACAAGCTCAAAGAAAAATGGACGTAGTGAAAACCTGAACGGGCACTATGGGTAAAAACAAGGAGCTTGTGCGGACCATGTGAAAACTCGAAAGGGCACCTTGAGTAAAAATGCATACCCACAGACGTAGTGGGAACCCAAAGGGGCGCTATGGGTAAAAAAGAGGGAAACAACGGGCATGGCGAGAACCCATCTTGGGTGTTGTGAGTAAAAATATTGTATAAAAAGGAAGAAGGAGAAAATCATTCAGTTACTCCCCTAGTTAAAACCATGATCCATCCAATCCCCCTGGGCCACTCATGTTTACTCAAAATGAGTCTGGGCCAAGCATATCATCATGATCGAACCATCAAACGCATGACCTGAGGCAAAGATAAAAGGTTGATTCAATCCAAGGAGATGGGCGTTTTAGACCACACCTAGGTCCGACCGTGAACGGGTTCGACTATGCTCAAATTTAGACCCGGTACTTCCCCTTGCGCCTAAGGCATAAAAAAACAAAAAAAACACACAAAATAAAAACAAAACAAAAAAAAAGAGTCATTTCTAAAAGATAATAAATTTTTCTTTCCCAATTTCAGGCCAGCACTGTACACCCCCCACTCTAATATGATTGGTTTGATGACCAAAAAGGGTCATTTGCAAAAGATAATAAATTTTCTTTTCCCATTTTCAGGCTAGCACTGTGCACCCCCCACTCCGGGATGATTGGTTTGATGACCGGAAAGACCAGATTTGCAAAAGCTAATAAATTTTTCCTTTGCATTTCCAGGCCAGCACGGTGCACCTACCACTCCGGGATGACTGGTTTGATGACCTAAAAGACCACCTTTGCAAAAGATAATATATTTTCCTTTTCCATTTCAGGACAACACTGTGTGTGACACATCTCCAAGGGGATAATCGACATAATTCCCCCATTTTACAAAAAAAAAAAAAAATAATAGAGAAAAGATAAGATTTTTGTAAGATAATAGGTTTCCCTTTTTCATTTATAAGTCAGTACTTTGCTTACACCACATCTCCCAAAAAATAATCGGTGTGATGTCTCGCTCCCTTTGCTTTTTTACAACAAGCAAAAAAAAACAACATAAAGAAAGTATATTGTGCAACCGTGGGATTCATGACGATCCCGTCGTGGCAATGCGCTCGCTAGCAAAAAATATAGAGTCGCCACACAAAGCTTTCAGTGTCCCGAGAAACCTAGTTCATTTCTATGAGCACCAAAGTGCAAAAAATATGACTTTGAATCCGGTCTACACCAAAGGCTCTTGGGTAGGGGCTTCGGTTATCGATCGGGAAGGTGTTAGGCACTCGATCAACCCGCTTAACGCGGTCTCTACTTATGACCAAATATAAAATGAAGCAAAAGAAAGGAAAATAGCTTTCTCTTGCCCAAAAGGGGTTAGAATCCTATTTGTGCCCCTCCGTTCCTACCAAAAAGTCGGCGGCGTAATGGCACAAATGGGAGGATAGAGGGAGCTAGAAAGAGATAGGAGAAGAAAGGGGAGAGCCGGATCCCTCGGGCCCTCGTAGCACTGTAGGAGAGCCTTGTGTGGCTTGCTTTGATGAGCTTTTGAAAGCCTTGTATGGTGGGAAATGGGGTTCTAACTCCTAAGGCTTAAAGCTAAGAGGTAGGGAAGGGAGGTTAGGGGATCACACACACCTAGGCTAAGGGTTTTGGATGTAAGAACAAGCTTGAAATAAGGTTGGAAGATTCTAAAATTTGGGTGAAAATAGTGCACAAAAGGAAGGAAGAACTTCTCACTTTGAGCTCTTTTTCTCTTAAGCAAATTTCTCAACCCCTAAACCAAGGGGTGGGGGTCTCTATTTATAGGAAAAGGGTGGATTAGGAGATCACTTAGGAGCTAATTGGGTTTAGCAATTAGGTAATCTCAAATCTAAGGTTTTCGAGGGTTCTTAGAGCCTTGAAATATATGAGAAAGTCCTCCAATGGTGGACGATGGGGTGAGGCTTTAAGCCACTTGAAGGTTTACAAATAAGTAGGGAATGGGTGCAACAGAACTAGCAAAACACACTCCAAAGGTCAAGGTGGTCAACAAGTCAAACCCCAATCATGATTTTTGGAATAAAATCCAGAGGTTACTATTCATATATTTGGCACCAGACAAATATACAGTAAAACAGTGTTTAAACAGTGCCTGGAAGTTAGCTCGCGAGGGTGGGGTCCACAATTAATATTGGCGCAACTATTAGTTGCGCCAAATTCCTAGGGGGGCCCACTTGATTTTACTCTTATGCCCTTCGGGCTCGATTTGTCGTATCTTTTGATGTATTCCTCCGATTGAGGCGATTCTTAGACCGTTGGAAAGCTGACGATCTCTACTTTTCAATGATATGAGACTTGATCATAGTAAAGGGCAATAGCTAGTTTTGGTGCACCCCTCCTCAACCATTTGCTTGATAAGGTTCAGGTAGGGGATTGATTTCTAAAGGTTCGGGTCAGGTTCCTAAGGGATCTAGGGTGATTCCTATGGGTTTGAAAAGGTTCCTAAGGGTTCTAAGGGAGTTCCTAAAGGTTCCATACATGTCATCAAAAGCTCATAATTGCACCTCTCTCGAAAGGTGTTTTGATCGGGCCTTGGGCCAAATTTGGGTGTCTACAGATGCCCCTCTTTGGTATCCGATCACTAATAATCGAATGCCAAAGAAAAAGAGACATCCGAAGAGGCCCAAGGCCTTACTGATGGGTCCACTGCATTCCGAACGAACTTCAAACATCAAATGAGTAACACGGTGAGAAAACAAAAGCCCTGAGACGTCAGGCTAAACATTCGTTTCTCGAGGTAATCGGTTCCCAAACGCTTAGCAACATTACTGGGCATAACCGAGGTGGAATGAGTTGCGAACTCCTTATAGTCAGAAAAGATATTCGCTTCTCGGGATGATTTTGAAGGTAGCTGATGTTTAAAATTTATTCTGAATGCAACAGCTTCGTGAGTAAAAGGGGAGGGATCGACTCACATTCCAAGATAGGCGTGAAGTAAGCCTACACAAGGCTCTATAGTTTGCGTTCAATCCTATGAGGCATTTGATGGCCCCATCTGACTGTTCGCGGGTGCCCCTGCTAAAAGCAGGGTTCGAGGTCTTTGGGTGAACCCATTGACCCCGAAGTTTATTTAGCATGACTATTCGAGCGAAGTGAATAGATGTCAACGCTTTTTGGGAGTGCGTGCCATTTTTGAAAGCATGCCTTAGATTAACATGGCCTAGAGCATCCAACTTTGACTACCTTGAACAGATCCAATCAAATATTAGGGTATCTCCATGAAGGGACATCCAATCCTGGTCTCTGTTGACAATGATCATAAATATCAATTAACTATGTATAATCATACACTCATCAGGGGCAATAAGCAACAATAAAGGCGATGGAAGCCTCGACTCGGACCCTCCCGAGTATAATTTACGGGGACAAACGACCATCATACGGATACCCATACGCATGGCGTATACTTTATAGGGATACTGCTGCCCATACAGGTTTTAAGCCTGTAGAAAATAAAAGGGAAATGAACCCTTCGGAATGTATGGTTGCACATAGTTTAATTGATATGTAATCTTATTCTCGACAGGTTGGTCTCAACCAACGATTGATCTTTTCCAATGGAGAATCTGAAGCTTAAGACACTTAAGTTCATATGAATCCAAATCAGAGCACTCATTACAAAAATTTAGCAGTGGAGTCAACTTGATCGAAACATTGACTGTTTGACCGGGACTAACACCGTTGCTCCTTCCTTGAAGTAGGATCCAGAATCCAAGGCGTGCCTTAGACTTAAGATGTTACTATAGCACAGTGGTGTTGCTGATAAAATATCGATATTTTACCGCATCAGAACTCGCATGTGCGTAGCTCTGTGGGGAAGCACAAATTTATTCTTTCTTTTTCAAAATGATTTTCTCTCTCTTTTTTTGAATAGACCTGATGTTAGTGGTGAGATGCTTCATCTGATTTGTCCATCGCTGAGAAGTTGCCCGCTTCGAGGCTTTGGACCGTGTGATGTTCCTGCATATTCTCGAGAAAAGGTCAGCCCTTTTTTGTTTATACATATAAAGAAAATGCATCCTAAACAACAGAAGGAAAAGTAGATTTCTACCTATATTTTTTCATTTTCAATATATTTTTTTGGATTTTTGTTTTCGGAGATTTTTTATTATTTTTCTTCATTTTTGAGATTGAAATATGTTGCTAGAAATATGAGTAAAAATATATGCATATTTTTTGGTATTTGTATTTTTCTTGATTTTTTGTTTTTGGCTTTCTCTCTTTTTTTTTTTGATGCCTTGACAGTGAGATGGAGTAACGGGTCCCATTTTGAGCATAGTCGAACTCTTTCATGCAGTCGGACCTGAGTGAGTTTCCGGATTTTACCAAGGCCGAAACGCTGATCCCTTTGGATTGAGTTAAACCTTTCTCCTTGCCTCGGGTTATGCGTTTGACAGTGCGGTTTTACAAAGACAATTCTGGTCAGGACCCGATTCGAACTAGCATGAGCGGCCCAGTCGGATAAGAGAGTGCAGGAAGAGTAATAAAAGGGTTCCTCAAACATCAATCTTCTCAATTAGTCCAAATTTTTCTTTTTCAATCTTTTCTCTTTTCTTTTTTTTTTATTTTTATTTATCTACTTTTTTTTACCTGTGGCGCACTTTCGAGTTTTCACCACGTCCATGGGTTTAGTTCTCTTACCCCAAGCGCCCTTTTGTGTTTTCACCTGGCCCGCACAAGCTTGCTATTTTTACCCATAATGCCCTTTTGGGTTTTCACCACGTCCATCTTACTTTGAGCTTGTATTTTTTTTTTTTTCTTTCATTTCTTTCCTTTTTTTTTTAAAGCCGCGATATAGACGTCGATTTCGTCATAACCGACCAGATGGGGTTCTGGTGTCATCCACAACTTGGCTTGTGTTGACTTAACAGATATTATGACTGCTTGTAAACCTAAAAGAGGGCTTTTTTCAGGGTGTAGCTTGGCCATGGGTTAGGTTAGGATTTGAAGGTATGCTCGGTAAAAAGGGTTTCCTTGATGTGGCTTCAATTTTCTCAATTTACTTTCTTCCTTGGAGGTTTTCACTGTACATGCCCCATGATTTTTCTACATTTTTTTCTTCTTTTTGTTCCATTTCAGGCAATCTTTTTTTTGAGGTTCTGCTTTTTCAATTTTTTTAAGATTTTGATAGTAACTTTACTTCCCTTTTTTGTATATGTACACACACATTTTTTTTTTTGGGAAGGGGGTTATTGAAAGAAAGGCCCAGGCTCAAATGGGGTAGCAAAGGATATCATCATTTTTAGGGATGTTTTTTGGCTACTATGTTTGGGATGATGGCCTCTTTTGGGTGGTTCTTAGGCAATCACGTATTTGTTTCACTAATATTTACCGTATCGCGGTAGACTAAGAGTAAAACCGTCAGACGTATCCACCATTGATGGGCTCAGGAAGATGATCTTCGTCCATGGTGGCGAGGCGGATGGCGTATCCTAGAATTACTTCTCAAATGACATAAGGTCCTTCCCAGTTTGGCTTGAACTTGCCTCTCGGATCGGCATGGAGGGATGGGAAGATCTTCAACACAGTGTCTCCTACCTTTAGATCTCGACCGCGGACATGTTTATTATAAGCGCGTGCGATTCGCCCCAGGTAAACTTGAGTATAACACAAGGCTAGGAGTCTCTTCTTGTCCAATAAGTTCAACTGTTCAAAGCATGATCTTTCTCTCTCCACTTCTGGTAAGCCTGATTCTATGAGGTTTGAAGTGAGGGTACTTCAACCTGTACTAGTAGGACGGCCTCAGTTCCATACCCAAGGGAGAATGGTATTGCCCCTGTAGCGGTACGGATCGACGTTCTGTAGGCCCACAAAGTAAATGATAGCATCTCGCTCCAATCTCGGTAGGTGACGACCATTTTCTCTAGGATGAAAACGACTGTATTGTTTACAGCTTCTATGGCTCCATTAGTTTGAGGCCGATAAGGTGACGAGCAACAGTGCTTGATTTTGTATTGCTCGCAGAAGGCACAGATGCACTTATTCACAAAGTTTGTGTCGTTGTCTGTGATGATGTCCTTGGGTACTCCAAATTGGCACACAATTTTATTCTTGAGGAATTTCTCAATGTAACTGGTCGTGATGTTGGCGTATGATGCTACTTCTACCCACTTGGTAAATTATTCAATAGCGACAAGGATGAACTGATGCCCGTTTGATGCTTTTGGGCTAATCATTCCAACGACATCAATGACCCAAGTATGGATTTGCCCAGGGAGTGGTCATGCAGTGAAGATCGATGGCAGGAGCGTGTATCAAGCTGGAGTGTTCCTGATACTTGTAGCATTTCAGAACATGTTTGCAGTAATCCGATTCCATAGTAGTCTAAAAGTATCCCTACCACAGAATTTTCTTAGCAACCATGTGACCGCTGATGTGGGCCCTGCATACTCCCTCGTGGATCTCCTTCATAATATTGATCGCTTCACTTTCAGTAAGGCACCTGAGTAAGATGTTATTGTAGGACCGCTTGTAAAGACATTCCCCGCAAATGACATAGTCTGCCGCTAGACATTGAATGGTTCGTCGGTCCGTCTTGGATGTACCCTCAGGGAAAGTTAGGGTCTCGAGGAAATTCTTGATATCTGAGAACTAAGGTTGCTCATCATTAGGCTTCATAGGTTCCTCAATCTGGAGGTAGAAGGCCGGCTCATTCCTCTGTTCGATCATGATCGGCTTTATCTCAGCACCGTATGGGATTTCTATCATTGACGCCAAAGTTGCTAGTGCATTAGCAAAGCGATTCCTTATCCGGGGGACATATGAGAATGTCACATCTTGGAAGCAAGCTATCAGGTCCTCGAGGTGCTCATGGTAAGGGATCAATTTCTCATCTTTCGTCTTCCAGTCACCGTTTGTCTGGCATATGATTAATCGTAAATCGCCAAACACTCGGAGGTGAGTTATATTTAGATCAAGAGCCTCCTACAGACCAGCGGCACAAGCATCGTACTCAGCTATGTTTGTGCAAGGGAAATTGAGCTTAATAGAGACCGGTACATGGGATCCTTTTGGCGAAATCAGAATGGCACCAACTCCCTGACCTTCAGCATTTGCGGCCCCGTCAAAGTGCATTACCCATGATTCCTCTGCTTCCTCAGTATCATCTTCCGTCATGAACAAAATGTCCTCATCAGGGAACTTGGTTCCCAAAGGCTCATAATCTAGCAAAGGATTGTCAGCAAGATGATCGGTGAGTGCCTGCCCCTTAATTGACTTCTGAGTGATGTACGTGATGTCGAACTCAGAGAATAAGAGATGTTAGCATGCGGTTTGTCCAATGAGAGCTGGTTTCTCGAACAGGTATTTCAACGGATCCATGCGGGCCAAGAGTAGAATGGCTTGGGATAACAAGTAATGGCAGAGCCTCTTAGAGCCCATACAAGAGCTAGGCATGCTTTCTCCATATGAGAATAGCGTGTCTCATAATCAATAAATTTCTCGCTCAGATAGTAGATGGCCTGCTCTTTTCTTCTTGTCTCATCATGCTGACCTAAGTCACATCCCATCGAAACCTCTGTCGTGGAAAGATACATCAAGAGTGGTCTCCTTGGTTCGGGTGCTACCAACACAGGTGGGTTAAGGAGGTAGCCTTTAATTTTATCGAATGCTACCTGACAGTCGTCGTTCCATTCAACGGACGAGTTCTTCCTTAGTAGTTTGAAGATCGGTGTGCAGATTGGAGTTAGCTGTGCAATGAACTGACTGATATATTGCATTCTGCCCAAGAACCCTCTAACTTCCTTCTCAATAGACGGTGGTAGCATTTCTGTGATGGCTTTAACCTTGACTGGGTCGACCTCGATTCCTCTCCTGCTTACGATGAATCTTAACAATTTTTTGGACATAGCACCAAAAGTGCACTTTTGTGGATTCAAACATAACCTGTACTTTCTCAACCTCTCAAACAGCTTCTGAAGGTTTACCAAGTGATCGCTTCCCTCCGGTGACTTGGCTATCATATCATCGACATATACTTCAATTTCTCGATGCATCATGTCGTGAAACAGTGCAGTCATAGCTCTTTGGTATGTTGCACCAACATTCTTTAGCCCAAATGGCATGACTCGATAGCAAAAGGTTCCCCAGGGGGTAAAGAACATTGTCTTCTCCCGATTGGCCTCTGCCATCTTTATCTGATTGTATCCTAAGAATCCATCCATGAAGGAAAGCATCCTGTGCTTAGGAGTGTTATCGACCAAGATGTCGATGTGTGGCAGTGGGAAATCGTCCTTCGGGCTCGCCTTGTTCAAATTTTGAAAATCGATACACATGCGGACCTTTCCATCTTTCTTCGGTACAGGCACGATATTGGCTAGCCACTGTGGGTATTTGGATACCATGAGAAACCCTGCATCATACTGCTTGATAACCTCATCTTTGACTTTCAACATCCACTCGGGTCAGAGACGTCTCAGCTTTTGCTTAACCGACTTCATATCAGGGTAGAGAGGCAACTCATGCTCAACCAAAATAGTGTCCAGACCAGGCATGTCCTCGTAAGACCAGGCAAAAATGTCTTGGTATGACCGAAGGAATTCAATCTTGCTTTTTCTTTCTTCGAGAGACTGTGACGTTTCAATCTTGATTATTCTGGGAATCTCCTCAGTCCCTAGATTGATATCCTCTGTCTCTTTGACAACGGGGGTAGGGCCATGCTCAAAGTCGGCAAACCGGTCAAGGAGCTCATTGGGGAGCTCCTCTGAAGGACTATCCTCATCCAGACTCGTAACTCCTACCTCTTGTATTTCTACAGGAAAGGGGTCGATTTTACGTAGGACGGGTATTTCGGTTAAGGCATCATTTTGTGGGACTTTTTCTGAAATTTTAAATGACGATTTTTTAAAACTTTCAATTTTTTCAATGTTTTTAGGATTTTATATTTTTTCCATGTTTTTTCAATTTTTGTTTCCTTCGGAGACGGACCCTTGGCAAGGCGGGTTACTATATATACAAGGTATTACCTGCCAAGGGCTTATCTCACATTTTATGGTTGTTTTTTTTATAAAATAGGTGCCAAACTTTAGGCCACTCCCTGCTTCCAGGGTTTGGGACAAAGATGCCCAATTGCGTACCTGAGGGGCCGCTCCTTTACCTGTTGAGATGGAGGGTGCTGACTGATATGGCTTATTGGAGTCAGCCTCCATCATATTGATCCCCAATTCGTCTAAGGTGATGTCCTCAAACGTCAATACCATTTTGTGGTGATTTACCACAGGGGGTGTTTGTTTAGGTACTGGTCGTCATTCCTCGAAGAGGGACAACGCAGCCAAATCTATTTCTAGGCTGGGAAGGGAGATCTGGGGATTGGAGGGATGCATTGGGGCTGTGGGTTTGTGTGGGGTCAAATGGGTTATCCCATGTCGATCGATCTTTACGACCACAGTGCTGACAAAGGATTCCCTGATGTGCGGCCTAGGGCGAGGTTTCTCTTCTATGTTGATTCCTCGAGCTCTTACGGCTGCAGCGACCCTGGCTTTCTCTTTAGTCTTTCATACCTCTTTCTCTTTAGCCTCTCAAACCTCTTTCTCTGTGGGCTTGTAACCTAGCCCAAATCTTATTTTCTGTCCCTTGGCAATAACTGACTCCCTTCTGCCCTGTAATCTAGGCCCAAGCCCTTTGCCTTTATGATAGCCCCATTTCTAGGGCATGACCACTACTGCTTCCATTCAGCCGCCGGTTGTAGAAGTAATGTTTCTCACGGGTTCTGGGCCTACTGCTGATACCTCGTACTCGAAACTGTGGAGGTCGCTATCTTCCTCAGTATGTGGCACATCCATTACTTTAGGATTTTCAATGTTGTGAGTGGCCTTGTCTTTCTCATCGTGCCCTTCACCAATGATGGTGATCACCTTCTGCCCGGATATGAATTTTAGCTTTTGATGGAGGGTAGAAGGTATCGCTCCGACCTAATGTAACCACGGGCGTCCTATCAATAAATTAAAAGAAGATTTGATATCCATCACTTGAAAAGGTATAGAGAAGGTCATGGGCCCAATTACTAATTCCAGATTGACCTCTCCAATTATTTCTCTTCTTGTATTATCAAATCCCCGAGCGCTAGTCCTTGTTGGCCTTAGCATACAGGGGTCCACGCCGATCTTGGTGGCAGTCCTCAACGGGCACACATTCAGAGCCGACCCATTATCAATTTGAACTAAGGGAATTATCATGTTCCCAAATTCGACAGTAATGTTGAGGGATTTAGCATGACTGTTTCCCTCCTCCGATAGATCCGCATTCGAAAATGAAATGGCATTGGGTGCCATCACCTG
Source organism: Chloranthus sessilifolius (assembly GCA_021018995.1). Lineage (NCBI taxonomy): Eukaryota > Viridiplantae > Streptophyta > Magnoliopsida > Chloranthales > Chloranthaceae > Chloranthus > Chloranthus sessilifolius. Next base: position 144,192,784 of record CM037584.1, on the reverse strand, counting down.
TACGATTATTTGCCCAACCTCGTCTGGGCTCACCTGTTGGGACACATGGGCATTCTTTAACGCCCCCGTTAGAGCTTGAAAATGGAGTGGGGACGTCATAAAAAGATCCCAGACAGTGATATGAGCTGGCATTCTTCTTAATTGAGTCTCGAGAATGTGCTCCCGACTCATCTTCTCAAACGGGTGGACTGCACTGTCCTTCTTCCCCTCTGGCCGTGTTGGTGCTGGTGTTGTTGCTGTTGCAATTGCTGTTGTTGTTGCCTCTGGTTGTTTCGAGATTCTTTCCGATCTGGTAACGAAGTCTACTGGCCCCTCCCTGCTGCTACTGCCGGCGTTAGCATTAGTTTGCTCATAGCTCAGCGGGACCTGATGTGGATCATAGGTTGGTCCTGAGAGCTAGAATGGTATGGTTGCTGGCACCTGAAGTGTATGTACTGGTGGCTCTGGGAGGATAGGTAAGACCTGGCTTACCTTAGTGATGGATGGGTGGGTGGCAAAATTGGACCAGGTAGGGGTGGTGAAGTTTAACGATTGTTGCACCGAGGGTAGTGGGGTGGGCGTAGGCCACTGGCAGTTGATGGGTGCGGGCGGAGGATTGGGGGTTTGATGGGCCACTAGGGAATTGACAGGGGTGGTAGATTTTGTGGGTGGTTGAAATGGGGATAACGGGTTGTAGGCCACTGGTAATTGATGGGTGCAGGTGGAGAATTAGGAGTCGGATGGCTTATTGGGTAATTCAAGGGGTTGGTGGAGTATGGTTGATACGCATTTATTTGTACATAATTTATGGGAGTGGATAGTGGAAAATAGGCCCTAAGATCTAGGGGTTCGGCTTGTGGTGTAGGAGTCGGAAAGTAATCCGCCAGATTTTGGGGTTCAATCGCCCCAACGATTCTTTCTTCTCGGTCTTGCTGCCTTGGGATCATAAAATTTTCTTTGTTATTGATATAATCAGAGGGGTCAAATTCATACTCTTCTTCAATTTCCTCTACCATCCCTATGGTGGGTCTGGGACCTACTATTCTGGTAGGATGTGGTGGTAAAGGCACCTGATGGATATTCGCATACTAGTTTGCTTGGGTGGGTGCAGGGGGAATGATCTTCCCAGCATCGATTAAGTCTTAGATCACGTGCTTCAATGGGAAGCAGCGATCAGTTGGGTGACCCGGACCCTGATGGAAATTGCAATGTGTATTAGGGTCAAAATTATATGGAATCGGATTGGGAGGAGGTCGTGGTTGGAGCGCAGTTACTAATCCCTTTTCAATTAATAAAGGTAAAAGTACACTCAAGGATTGTCCCAAGGGCATAAAGACTCGATCATAATGGGCTCTCCTCTCTGGGGTCATTTGTGTCCCCTGCCCATTCCCTGCTCTTTGTACTGGCCTTGTCCTGACGGGAGCTGGTTGCACTGCTTTAAACTGGAAGGGGGCTACATTGTTATTGTTGGGCCAAGTGTTTGCAACATTCTGTACCTTTGCCCCTGTTCTTCTATCATTTTTCTGCTCGGAGAACCTCCTAATCCCGTTGGGCCCCCCGGATGCATTCTTATTGAGTCACCCTTCTCTGATGGCGTCCTCACAGTGGTTGGCGTTCTTTACCAAGTCAATAAAACTAGACTGCTGCTGGTATACAAGAAAATCAGAAATCACTGGCAGAGTATTCTTTAAAATCATCTCCATCTGCTCATCGTCTGGTATTCTATTTTTGACTTGAGCTGCCAGTGCTCTCAAATGCCCTAAATAGTCGCCGAAGGTCTCATTAGGATTCTGTTTCAAACGGGCCAAATCAGACTTGTGCAGTTCAATATCAGTATTGTAGACATACTGTTCCTGGAATAAATGCGTCAAATCCTTTCATGTCTTCATCATGGATGGTTCAAGAGATGTGAACCACCTCAGGGTTGGATCGGTCAAACTCTTCTGAAAGACTTTTATTAGCAGTCTCTCGTCCCCCCCGTACTGGCACATGTCCCCACAATAAGACTTGAGGTGTGCAATCAGGTTGCTCATGCCATTGTACTTGTCGAATACTAGTATTTTAAATTTGGGGGGCAGGGGGACCTCGGCGAACAGGCATAAATCCGTGAAGTCTGTGGCATGGATTTCAGCACCACCCATCTTCTGTAATTGCTTCTGGATTTTATCCAACTGTTCTTTCAGTTGTTCCGACTCCTTGGACATGGGGGCCGTCTTCTCAATTATTAGCCTGGACTCACTTTGGGCTGCCAGGGGTGGGATAATTACAGGTGGAGGATTGACATTGGTCACTGCCCCAGCATAGGTCCCACTGTTTCTGATCTCGTCCTCCTCACACTGCTGGTCTACATAGGGTGCAGTGAGGACGAGATTTTCATGTTGATGTATGGACTGGATGGGATTGGATTGGATGTGGGTTGGGTGAGCCCCTTGGGTGTAAGGGAAGTGTTGTGGGGTGATGGGGTGAGTGGTAGTTTAGTTTAGGGGTGGGGCCTGATGAGGCCATTGGACATGAGAGAAGGTTTGTGAATGGTCTTTGGGTATGGGGCCATTAGAAAATTGGGTTTGAGGTATGACATGGGTTTGACCCAGTTGTGAAGGATGGGGGTGGGTGAAATTTTGGGGGTATTGTGGAGGGTATAAGTATGGGACTTGGGCTATGGGCCCGAGGTAGGTTTGGGCCACAAGGCCTTGATCAGGTTGGGTTTGGGTAAAGGGCATGGGATTTGGGAGATCTTGGCCTATTAGGCCTTGATGGGTATGGCCCATTGGGCTTTGGAGGGCTTGGGCCATGGGCCATTGGTGGGTATGGGCCTGGGCCAAATGGGTCTGGGCTATGGGCCCTTGGGGTATGTGGGCCTGGCCTACTAGGTTTTGAGGGGTATGGGCCATGGGCCATTGGTGGGTATGGGCCATGGGCCCTTGGAGGGTTTGGGCTTGGCCCAAATGGGTTTGGGCCATTGGCCCTAGATGGGTTTGGGCCATGGGCCCTTGGGTAAGGGTTTGGGCAATGGGCCCTTGGGGTATGTGGGCCTGGCCCACTAGATTGAGGGGTATGGGCCAATGGGCCTTGGGGTATGCGAGAGGTTGGAGATTGAGCCATTTGGCCTTGGGGTGCATGGGTAGTGAGACACTGGGCCATGGGGCCTTGGGGTATGTGGGTAATGGGGGTTTGGATGGTGTGGATTATGGGGGGTTGATGGGTCATTGGGGAGTGAGGCATGGAGATTGTCTAGGGTGTGAGATGGGTTTAGGGATATGGGGTGTGGAGGACGGGGGGTGTTTTGAGAAGCCTTCCACATGGAGTAGGCTTGGAACATCTCCTCCATCATGGTCATGGAGGGAGGATTGGATGTGGGTGGTGGAGATGGGATGGAGGGAAAATTAGGCATGGCCCTGGTATGATTGGGCATGGCCATGGTAAGAGGTAGGGTATGGGGTTGGATTGGAGAGTTGAAGTGAGGCAAAGGATGTGGAAGGATTAGGGATGCTAGGGGTGGATGCTTGGAAAAAATCGGGCATGGCCCCGATAAAAATGGGCATGACCCAAGTAGATGGGGGAATTTGTGGGGGGTTGGATAGGGAGGAAGTGGTGTATGTGAATGTGGGTGGATCAAGCCTATAGGGGGAAGATGGGAAATGGGGCATGGATGTGGATTGGGAGGATGGGTTTGGGTTTTGTATGGATGTGGATGGGAAATGGGTTGGATTTGGCATGGGTATGGTTTGGGCAAAAGATGGAGAATGGGGGGTTGGACTTTGAATATTTTGGGAGGTAGTGGTTGGGAAAATGGGGGCGCCAAACGGGCCGGTAACGGCAAAGGGTGATTGGATGAGGGGGATGGTGGAAAAAACTTCTCCCGAATGGGAGTGGGTTGGAGAATGTGGCGGGGATGAGTCGGGATCGGCGTAAGTTGGGTCCCCTTCCCACGACATGTCTCGGTATCGGGTTGGGTATGGGTTCCTCGGATAAGGCCCAAAATCCTCCTCCTTCTTTCCCTACGGGACGACGGAGGGCAAGATGATGTCGTTGTGCCAGCACCACAAACTATATTTTTTTGGTTTTTGATTTGCTTATTATTATTATTATTATTTTATTTTATTTTTTTTGGAAAATTTTTTTGAAAAACAAAGGTTCCGAGGCCTTAGAATTCCCTTCTCGGGTGGCACTCGCACCCTAATTCAAGTCCCGCGACTACGATTCTAACGCGCTTCGAAAGAATTGAAGGAGAACCTTCGATCTATTGAAGGCACAAACAACCCAATCCCCCGGAATGGGCCAAAAAGAAGTTGCCCTCTTTTGACCGACGGGGGCATATTGGGTGTCGGAGATGGCGGGGCCCAAACAAGGCACTAAGTACATTGATCGAGGGACTCAGGAGGTGAAAAAGGCCACAGATTCGGGCTTGCGTGGTATTAAACAGACCTGGCGCAACCAATACATGCATCCAGTTTGTAGGACACCTTTTTTACACTGGCAAAACTATTAGTTACACCAAGGTAAAACTTTGGATTTTAAAGCTGACGCAGCTATTAGTTGCGCCAGTTATAAATTCCATTTATTTTGTACTGGCGCAACTAATACTTGCACCAAACAAAAAATGGTGTTCCAGAATGTATAACAGCAGAGACAGCAGCCCAAAATGAGTCTCTTTTTTTGGTTTTTATGGAAGCTAGGCTTCCAGGAACTGAGCTATTTTTTGGTGATCGATTCTCTCCTCACCGCACCTAAAGGGTTTGAGTCCGATATAACTCGCTAGTGCGCTCCCCAAGGGTTTTAAGCTTCGGAATGGAAACCCACCCGATATACCTTCGGCGCAAGCGCCTTCTCAGATACTAGGTGGGTTGAGACTTTTCTGGATCATCACCACTAGGAGTTGTCGCCATACTAAGACCCGAGTGTTTGTGTGTTTGCCTAATCCTCACCCTTTTAAAATCTACCCCGTAAAAACAAATTGATTAAGCTCCCTAACTTGGTTCAATTTTATTTTTTTTCAAAGCTTTTCTTCTTTTTTTTTGAAAGTTTTATTTAGTTCAAAGACCGGGGGTGATGATCCCGTGCCGCTACTACGGGCCGGCGTCCATTATTGGAATATGCTTGCATAAGTAGGCCTGTCAATCGGCTAAGGAACTTTACATGACGGGAAAGTAAGGAAATTAAAAGACAATGCTCAAGTAGGCCCGCCGATCGGCTAAGGCACTTAAAATGACGGAAAAGTAAAGAAATTTAAAGGACAATGCGCATGTAGGCCCGCCAATCCGCTAAGGCTTGTAAATGATGGAAAATTAGGGGTGAGAAAAATAAAAAAACAGTGAAAAAAAATAGCAAAAATAGTTAGTGAAAAATAAAAAATAAAGGGTCAAATTTTAAGGAGAAGCTCTACAAGCTATCCCCAGAAAAGTTGTCATCTATGCAACCGTAAGATTCTTGACGATCCTGTCGCGGCGATGCGCTCACTAGCAAAAACTATAGAGTCGCCACCCGGAGCTTTCGGTATCCCGGGAAACTTAGTTCATTTTTATGATCACCGAAGTGCTAAAAATATGACTCTTAATCCGATCTACACCGGCTCTTGGGTAGGGGCTTCGGTTATTGATCGGGAAGGTGTTAGGCACCCGATCAACCCGCTTAACGTGGTCTCTACTTATGGCCAAAAATAAAATGAAGTAAAAGAAGGGAAAATAGCTTCCTCTTGCCCAAAAGGGGTTAGAATCCTATTTGTGCCCCTCCGTTCCTACCGAAAAGTCGGTGCCGTAACGGCACAAATGGGAGGATGGAGGGAGCTAGAAAAATATAGGAGAAGAAAGGGGAGAGCTGGAGCCCTCGAGCCGTTGTAGCACCGTAGCAGAGCCTTGCGTGGCTTGCTTTGATGAGCTTTTGAAGGCCTTGCATGGTGAAAAATGGGGTTCTAACTCCTAAGGCTTGAAGCTAAGAGGTAGGGAAGGGAGGCTAGGGAATCACACACACCTAGGCTAAGGGTTTTGGATGCAAGAACAAGCTTGAAATAAGGTTGGGAGATTCTGGAATTTGGGTGAAAATGGTGCACAAAAGGGAGGAAGAACTTCTCACTTTGAGCTCTTTCTCTCTTAAGCAAATTTCTCAACCCCTAAACCAAGGGGTAGGGGTCTCTATTTATAGGAAATGGGTGGATTAGGAGATCACTTAGAAGCTAATTGGGTTTAGTAATTACGTAATCTCAAATCTAAGGTTTTCTAGGGTTCTTGGAGCCTTGAAATGTGTGAGAAAGTCCTCCAATGGTGGATGATGGGGTGAGGCTTTAAGCCACTTGAAGAGTTGCAAATAGGTAGGGAATGGGTGCAACAGAACTAGCAAAACACACCCACTAGCAAAACACACCCCAAAGGTCAAGGTGGTCAACAAGTCAACCCCAATCATAATTTTTGGGGTAAAATCCAGAGGTTACCGTTCATATGTCTGACGCAACTAATAGTTGCGCCAGGCAAATGTACAGTAAAATAGTGTTTAAACAGTACCTGGAAGTTAGCTCGCGAGGGTGGGGTCCACAATTAATATTGGCACAACTATTAGTTGCGCAAGGCAAAATTATCACTGGCGCAACTATTAGTAGCGCCAAATCCCTAGGGGGGCCCACTTGATTTTACTCTTATGCCCTCTGGGCTCGATTTGCCATATCTTTTGATGTATACCTCCAATTGGGGCGATTCTTGGACCGTTGGAAAGATGACGACCTCTACTTTTCAATAGTATAAAATTTGATCATAGTAGAGGGCCGTAGCTAGTTTCAGTGCACCCCTCCTCAACCATTTGCTTGATAAGGTTAGGTTTAGGTTTAGAACGGGTTCTAAGGGTCAAGATTGATTTCTAAAGGTTCGGGTCAGGTTCTTAAGGGATCTAGGATGATTCCTAAGGGTTTGGAAAGGTTCCTAAGGGTTCTAGGGAGGTTCCTAAAGGTTCCATGCATGTCATCAAAAACTCAGAATTGCACCTCTCTCGAAAGGTGTTTCGATCGAGCCTTGGGCCAAATTTGGGTGTCTACATATATATACCCAAAAAAAATCTGGCAGGGGTTCATATGCCCCTTCATGTGGTAATTTGATCTATGAAAAAAGTGTGTGCAGGAGGGAATCAATGACCCAACTCTTGCTTTAGGGCACGGATCTCTGCACGTAAAGCATCCTCCCGTACATCCCGCTCCGTCATCCAACGGCCATGAAGACTCCTCTATTGCTTTCGGGAAGCATCAGTAGCACCAAGAGCGAACCTCAATGATCTTTCCAGATGAAGGACCTCACACTCAGCTACATCGGCCCTGGCTTCTGCCACCTCCGCTCTAACCATTTGTTTATCTAAATGCTCGTGCAGGATTCCCTTCTCGTCCATCAATAGCTCAATACGGTTCTGAAGCATCGACTCCTTCCTCGGCCAAGCCCCCCTACATCACTGCTCTCTGTCTACTCTAGGTGACAAGCAGAAGACATCTCGGACCGTAGCCAAGCCTCATACTATGGGGAGGACAAGACCACATTCCCCTGCTCTAGATCACACATGAGGATCGACTGACGCATTTCTCAGAAGGCAGCTATCCTATCCATATCCCCAGAGGACCCCTTAGAGAAAATTAAGTCACACAGGGGCGGCTTTGTCACACAGGGCACCTACTGAGGAAACCAAACTGGCGCAGCACCTGAAATGGGAAATAGTAAGTGCTGCTAGTCAAACTAAGGAGGGTGATGCCCTCATGATCTCTAGAGTGAACCACTGGGAAAGTCCTGTCTAGCCAAGGAAGCCTCCACACCAACTCAGCTTCAGCTAGCCAAAGCTTCAACCCTTGTATATCCCCTCACGGAAGCATGGGGCATCTACGTAAAAAGCACTGGGCCACCTCACTACGAGCAACAAAGAAGCAGGGCGCGGGTCCTAAGATAGCAAGATGTTCCCCAAGTCAAATTTGGAGCAGGATGGGACATCCCCGGAGGCCCTCCACCTTGCCCAAAGCGAAGGCAGTAAGGCAACAATAAAGCTCCGCTAGCACTATATGCATTGCAGAGCGGCCTCCCTCTATTTCCGCCAAGACGTCATAGAGCGCAAGCGAGAAGCTCTCTCCCCCAGTATAGAAAAGAACCTCAGAAATAAGGCAAAGGGCAAAGGCCTTCACATTATGAGGATTTTTTATCGATAATTTTCATAGGCTTTCCTCTCCAAAAAGTTCTCTCAGGAATTTCACCGAACACCTGGTGGGCCCGCCGATGAGACTTTTCTCATAATCATTTTTCTTCAAGCCCAAGGTGATCTGGGTGGCACTGGCATAACCCGATTTCGACAGTACTCTGGAAAGGTCTCTATGCAACTTCATAACCGATAGATTAGAGAGCTCCTTGAGAGTAGGAGTTAACTCACGATTCCCAAAACGGAAGACATGTGTGTTAACTTTCCAAGATGAAGCCGCGACATAAATGAAATCCCAAAGCAAAGGAACTTCAAGGAAAGACGAGAGACGGGCCAAGCCGAACCGATACCCGCGAGCTCGCACTCATTCATGCTCTCAAGCCACTTCCTTAGAAAACTGGGCCCACGCCCAAAGAGGGAAGCATCGTGGTCCCTGACCCTTCACGAGAGGCAGGGCCGGAAAGCGGGTCCATGGTCATACAAAGATGTTCCCAAGACACAATTCAATGTCGAACGATGGACCCACCTTGGGACAAAAAAAGAAAAAATGGGAGCAAAAAAATATCAAGTCAAAATCAAAAGAAGGAGAAAAGAATGTATTCTCGGGCTAAAAAGGCCCCACTTTCCCCTGATGGCACCTGGCGTGTGTAATAAACACGCCAGAGCAAATTTTCTCAGAATTGCTTTGGCGTGTGTATTACACACGCCAAGCCACCTTTTTCCCAGATTTGCTTTGGCATGTGTATTACACACGCCAAGCCACTTTCTTCCCAGATTTGCTCTGGCATGTGTATTACACACGCCATACCATTGTTGTCATCCAAAGGATGAAAAGTTAGTATAGGGGAGGTCATTTGGCTGATCCCCTAGGCAGCCCACTTGCATTTCCTATCATTTAAAAAACACTATCCCACACGCAGAGATATAACATTTTCTTGGGTCACATCCACCTTACACATAATTTTCTATGCAAGAAAAGTTTGCACAGGCATGAAAATAGCTGCCAAATATTAACCAAGTGCATGGCCCCAAGGCCATTCCTTTTAAATTGGGTCCATCCTGCAGAAGAGAGCCAGCATACCACTAAAAGAGAGGGGAAAAACAATGGCATTCATTCAAAAGACAACAAAGAGGAAAAACAATGGCATTCATTCAAAATAATAAAAACTGTCTAAAAATATGTTCTCCAATAACATCATCCCAAAATAAAAATAGAAAGATTCCAACAGTTTAAATGTGCCTAAATCAAATCAGCGCAAGAGCTTAATCCTTTGCAGCACCCTTCGATTTCTTGTGACGGCACGAGGTACTATGGTATGTTCGAACCTCCCCCACCCGGGACCACGCCTGAGAGAGCCGGCTAAGCAAGGAGTGCGATTCCTTTTCAAGAGCACGCTGCAAGTCATATCTAAAGCCATCATGATCAGTTGAAAGGAAAAAAAATAATAATAACAGGGCAATGATCGAAATAAGTCAGTATGACACTCACCATCTCTACATCCCGGAGGCCGACAATATTGCGATAGTACTCGGCCTGATTCACAGCCGATTCATAGTTCTGCATAAAAAAGAAAAGGGAGATATCAGTTACAAGGGCCATAGTCGCAAACATAGGCATTTCTCTAGAAAGAAAAAGCATAAAAAGGGAAAAACTTACCCCAGGAACCAACTTAGGAGGGGGGACCTAGACCGCTTCGGCAGATAGGCAGGCCTACTCGTCTACATCGGCACACAGGCTTGACAGAAAGGCATAGTCGAGGCATCCAAATGTCCCATGAACCTTAGTTGTAGAACTGCTTGAAGCACTCGCGCCAGAGGGCTAGCACCTGTAGCCTCACCAGGGCGTGCCACTGCTGCATCATCATCATCAGAATCGTCTTCTCGATCAAACTGTGAAAAGAAGCAGGGTCTCAGTTAGTAGAAATAAAAACTGAATCAGAACCATTGGCAAGTACCTAAAAAGAAGAACTACCTGAGCTCATGTACTACCAAAGGCCAGGAAATTGGCACACCGGGCATAAAGCGTGGCAGAATGGACCGATAGGGCAGGGACTCATACCACAGCTGGTATCCCTCGGGCATGAGAAGATCATCAATAGGGACCCCATGATGGAGAAACCTGGCAGAAAGCTCCTCAATAGTACCCACAGGAGCCATGATGTCCGCCGGAGGAACCTGTAGCATGACAAAGTGGTCTCGGTACTGATCTACCACTCTCTCTCCTAGGTAATACACCCTGGCTCAGGCCCCATAGAAGAAGACGACGCGACGATCAACAAAGAAGTGGAATGGACCCACGACGGCTCGATCCCAAAAGGGAGAACCAACGTAAGGGTCATAGATGACCTGCCCAGATAGAAAAATGTCCCATCAGCCAAACCTGTAACATAAAAAGAAATGTTGAGAAAGAAAGGAGAGAAATATCCATACCTGCTTCGGGATCAGCAAGTCAAATTGGAACCTCAGGCCCATCTCCAAATGCTTCATCTCGACGTCCCGGTAGCGGTTCTTGTGCCAATTACTCATGAGCGGATATGTGTAGACATCTGAGAAAAGGACTGGGTGGCCAGGCTGGAACTACAAGTACCCCCAGATCTGAAAACTAAAGCAGCATTCAAGGTAGAAGATGTGTCAGATGCAGAATAAATGACTAGCCAATGAACTAAGGAAAGTAGGAGGGTCAGGGGTTACCTCAATCACATGCCAGAAACTGACGACAGAAGCCATACTCCCAACTGAGGTGCGGGTCAAGCTAGACATCAGCACGGCATATCGGGTCCCATCCCAATCGTACTGATGCACGTCGTCCTAATTTCCCATAAGGCTGAGCAAAGACAATGAAACTCGACCTCCGCTAGCATTTGCAAAAAGGGTCTTGCCTAAAATGAAGAGGAGCGAGATGCGAGCCATCATCAGGGCACGCTTTGGCTCAAGGAAGATATCTGCCTCTGGCTGGCCTAAATCCACCAACTCGTGCTCACCAAACAACTCAGCTAGCCAAGATAGTTTGAGCTTAGAGCCATGCTTGTTCTGGGCAGAGGGGTAATCCCCAATTAATTACACCACCTCATCCCGGCCCGGTACACGAAGGATGGTCACCGGCGTGCCCCCAATCCTTATCCCCATAATCATCGACCAATCGACGGGGGCAATAGCCATCTCAGCCATCACCATGTGAAGGTCATGGTCTCAGGCTGGAAACGTTCAATCAGGTCTTTCACATGGGCCAAGTCGCCCCTCATGGTAGGGGATGAAAGGAAATCTCTGAAGCCAGCCTGGGGAAGGAGAAACTTCACCACTGGAGGGAGATAATGGTAAAGGCACTGGAGGTCTAGCCAACCTCCCCAAAACATAATGGGTGCCAAGTCCTGCATCAAGATGAAGAAGTGTCAGATCCTGCAAGTAAAGCAAGCTTGCACAAACAAATGACAGCACGGCAAAATAGAACTTATTTCATTACCTTGTTAGCAATCCCAAAATTTGAGATATGGACGTACTGTTGATTGAGCAGACCAGCATGGGCTGCCTCCCCCTGCATTTCGTACCAAGGCTAGGAAAAGCGTTGTACCCCCAAAAGTTGCTCCCCCCGTGGATAGTAGACCACCTCTGGTCCCTCCTCTTGCCCTTCCTCTGGCCCGTGCTCTTCCTCACTTGACATCCTGAGATGGAAACAAGCAACAATATCAAAACATGTCAGTAGCAAGAAACTGAGTGTCGCAAGCCAAAAAGAAGGTAAGTATGCCCCTCTCATTTCTCCCATCAACCTCAAACCATCGCCATTACTAAATAAATACATTAAAAAAGAGGGAGGGTGAGGCCCAAAACCCCCCACATTTCAAAAAGAGAAAGCAAAAAAATATATATATAACAATGATAAAAACAACCAAAAAAAATGTGTGTGTACATTTATGTAACCCAAAAAAAATTCCAAAAAAAGAACACAAACAAAAAAAATGTGTGTACATTTATGTAACCCAAAAATTCAAAGAAGAAAACAAACAAAAAAATGTGTGTGAACATTTATGTAGCCCAAAAAAAATCCAAAGAAGAAAACAAAAAAAAAAAAGAATGTGTATACATTTATGTAATAAAAATCCAAAAAAAAAAGTCTTTCCTTTTTCCAACAAACAAATCAAAAAAAAAAAAAATTTTTAAAAAAAAAATATATATATATATATATATATACATGCATACACAATAAACATACAAAAAAATCAAGAAAAAAGGGAAGATGAAAAAAAAAACATGTATAAACATACACAAAAAGAGAGTCTTTCTTTTCCAAACAAACAAAAATCAAGGCATACACAATAAACATGCAAAAGAAAAACAAATAATAACAAATCATCTTGCATTACACAAAGAAAGAGAGCCATCTAGATCCACACAAGAAAGAAAAAAAGAAGAAAAAGGAGAGGCCCCTAATCATATTTTTGCCCAAAATTAAGGCCAATGCACATGAAAAAAATTAAATGAGTCATAAATAATCATACTTGCAAGAAAAATCACCCATTCATCATCCAAAAACGCAAAAATCCTAACCACATCGCAAATTATTCAAGAAAAATCAAAGAAAGAATGAGGAAACTTTGATTACCTTCAAGAAAAATGGACCCTTGATCCGACGTAAAGCGTGTATTTGAACGACAGGAGCAAATTCTGGCAATAAAGCGAGGATCAAAACATCTCGAATGAATAGGAGGAGGTTCCTTTTTGGTTTGGAGAGGGGGGCTGGAACTGATTTTGAAAATAGCCCCTTTTGGCTCGGGCTCGATAGCTTTAAAACCTTCCCCATTTTGGCTTGGCGTGTATAAAAAACGCCAGGCAAGTTTTGAACTTAATGTGGCCTGGCGTGTGTAATACACATGATAAGCCAAACCTGGCCCGATTTAGCTTGGCGCGTATAATACACACGCCAAGCTTTTCATGGCCAATTTTGGCTTTACAGTGTGTATTGTACACACCGAGTTTGATCCCCCTGGGACCCGAAATGGTGCACATGCCCCTGGAACAACACGTCAATCTCCATTTGATCTGCTTGGGAGGTTGTGCTAGAATAAATGGTTTAGGATAGATGAGCATCACTCAGAATCCCGAACATACATCCCACATAAAATGACATAAAATAACAAAAAAACCCACATAAAATAACAAAAAAAAACCCACATAAAATAACAAAAAAATCCCACATAAAATAACAAAAAATCCACATAAAATAAATGCATATATGCATGAGTCCTTCAGAAAATCGGCACGTACTCCCCAAAAATGTTGTGACATCAGTTCGCTCCGCTTAGGTAGCCATGCTAAATTAATTTCAAGATCAATGGGTTCGCCCAAAGACCTCGAACCCTGCTTTGCGCAGGGGCACTCGTGACCAGTCAAATGGGGAAACCAATGCTTCGTGTGATTGGACATAAGCTGTAGATCTTCGCGTATTTTTTTGCGCCTATCTTTGAGTATGGGTCGATCACCCTCTCACTTATAGAGCTATTTTATTCAGAATGAAACTTGAACATTAAACATTTTTAATCATCTCGAGAAGCGGATATTTTTTCTAGCATATTAGGCTTTCACAACTCGCTCCATCTCGGTTATGTCCGGTAATGTCGCTAAGCGCTTAGGGACCGATAACCTTGAGGAACAGACATTTTTCTCGACATACAGGGCTTTCGTTTACTCACCATGTTACCCACCTGATGTTTGAGATTCGTTCTGAATACCGCAGACCCGTGAGTGATGCCTTGGGCCTCTTCGTATGTCTTGTCTTTGACATTCGATCATTAGTGATTGGATAACAAAGAGGGGCATCTGTAGACAAACAAATTTAGCCCAAGGCCCAATCGATACATACTTCGAGAGAGGCGCACCCCTGAGCTTCCGATAGCACCTCCCGTATCCTTAGGAGTCTTCCCAAACCCTTAAAAGCTTACCCAAACCCTTAGGAATTACCCCCAACCCTTAGAAACCTCTCCAAACCTTTAGTTAACCCTCTCGGGCCATGGTTAGAGTGAGATGTACCAGGGCTGGAAAGGACCTCTACTGAGACTAAATCTTATATTATTGAAACGTAGAGGTTCCCAGCTTTCCAACAAGTTAAAAATCACCTCAATCCGAGATGTACTTCAAAAGTTACGGCGATCCGAAAAGTGACCAAGAATGCACCTAGCATAGGCATGCATGTCGTGTATATTACACGCCAAGCCATTTTTTTCAAAAAATGGCTTGGCGTGTCTATTACACACGCCAAGTATAGGTGGGCCCCCTGCGGGCTCTAACTTCCAAGACATTGTAGCTATGCTTGGCGTGTCTTTTACACACGCCAAACTTAGCTACAGTAACCTCTGGTTTTTGCTCGAATTTCACTTTTAGGGTTTGATTTGTTGGTCACCTCAATGTTTAGGGTGGGTTTTATTAGGACTGTTGTATCCCTGTTTACCCTATTTGCAACCCTCTAGTCATTTGAAACCTCACCTGATCATCTACCATTGATCCTATCCTCACACATATCCATGACCCTAAAATCCTAGGAAACCTTAGATGTTAGGATAACCTAATTGCTAATCCTAATTAGCCTTTAAGCACCCCCCTAACCCTCTCTTTCTATAAATAGAGAGGCACCCCCCCTTGCAAATGGCTTGAAGTTTTTCCAAGAGAGAGAAAGAGATTAAGCAATCCCTCCCCCCCTTTGGTGCACCAAATACCCATACAAATTTCAGAATTCTAAACCACCTTAGAAACCCTATCCTCCATTAAAAACCCTTGAGCTTATGTGACGACCCTAAAATTCTAAGAACATCTGACTGCTTTGGTATCCGTGTCTAACACGAAAATCGAGACTAATTTAAAATTTTAAAAAAATAAGATTATTAATACCAAGGCTTTTAATTCGTGAGCGTGTGAAATGATTTGTCACTTACAACACAAATCCGATATCCGATTGAACCTTTGTGGAATGTCATACACGTGAGTGTAACGTATGCGCTCAATACCAGAGCTAAGGATTAGAAATGGAGAAATATCAAAGATATTTCCATTTTATTAGCTTATTAAGGAAGGAAGGTAGGGAATACCACCTACTTCTCTTCTTTGATCTGAAAACTTCTATCTTCAAGCTATTACCTGTGTGAGAGAACTGTGAGAAAGCCAAGGCTCGAGAAACCCTAGGTTACAGATCCTCTGATTTCGAATGTGAAAGAATTGACGGGTGTACGTCAAATCTATTGGGAAGGCAATACACATCTATGTATTAAAGCGGTGATACACTTCTGGTCCATCGGGGAACTCGAGTTAGCAAGCTCTTGAATCCCGGATTTGAAACCCACTTGCACCAAGGATGCTGTAAACCAAGAAACAGCCATTAAAAGAGGTGAGTTATTATGGGTTTTATGTGGGTTTGATGTCATATATACGTGTTTTTCGTGTGATTGAATGATTCATGAAGAATCATAAAGTTTAGGGCTGAAATGGGTTGAAAATCAACGAACTGTATTAATGACATTTACTGTCATTTTCGATTGTCAAATTGGATATTTGATCGATCAAGTTATAATCTGATAAATCAAATTGGTGATTTGATCGATCGAATTGTATAAAGCCCTCTATGGAACAGAAGGGTGTTCTTTCTTAGAAGTGCAGGCTCGATATGCTTGATCGATCAAATTGGTGATTTGATCGATCAAATTTGGAACTGATCGATCAAATTTAGAAGTGATCGATCAAGTATGAACTGATCGATCAATTGATAATTGATCGATCGAACTATGATATTGATCGATCAAATAGGGGATTTGATCGATCGAATTGTATAATAAAGTATAGAATAGGAAGCATGTTTTTCTGAAACTTTTAACTTGGAAATGCGGTCGATCAAACATGACGATTGATAGATCAAATTGAGAATTCGATCGATCAACTAGGGAATTGATCGATCAGATTGCCTCTATTCTGTAGGTGCAAAAAGTTGGTTTTCGATCGATCAAACATGAGAATTGATCGATCAAACTATGAACCCGATCGATCAATCATGGAGTTGATCGATCATATTTTCTCTATTCTGTCTGTATAGAAGTAAGACATCCGATCGATGAAACAATGAGTTGATCGATCAGATTGAATCCGATCGATCAAACATGGAGATTGATCGATCGAAGCCCCTGTTTTGCCTATTTTAGTTTTTTTTTGGGAAAAACACTATTAGGCAGTGTACCATTTTCTATTCTGACACTTCTGACACTTAGTACACTATACGTATGGTCTAGGTCAAGACCATGATTCTTTTAAAAGCATTGGATTTGCTTAGAAAGACCTGATCTGAGGTAGGGGAAATTCAACTTAACTTGTATTCGATTTTGACTGCATGGTTTCCTAACATCTGTATCTATTTTCGTCTGTTTTAAAAGCATGCCTGACATATAATAAAAGCTTTGTTATCTGATTCTGCCATCTGATTCTGAAGTCTCTATGTGTATTGATTTAAAGTTCATGTGACGAATCCCCCTGACGTAGCAGGATACTCATGACCGGCACGGTGGGATATCCATGTATCTGACTTGTAAACCCTTTAACACAAGTTGCTCTCCTTTGAAGAGGCTTGATGCAATTATCTATAATTATTCATTGAACGATGATGGTTAGGGTTACCCATTGGCACACATCTGGCTACCACGTGCTATATTCACAGGAGTTATTTAAGTATAGAAATTAAGTCAATAAATACTATATGCATGCATCTGAAAACTCTGAGGACAGTCTACTTCTGACAATTACGTACATTGCATTCATCCTTCATCATCTATATCTATTACATTACCATGCGTATTATCTGATTTAATCATCTGTTCTGAGTTATGTTCTGTAAACCATGTTTTATATTTTAGATGCAAATTACTTGAGTTTCTTCTATTGAGCTTAGATGGATAGCTCACCCTATTTCTATATAATAGATTATGAGGCTAAGGCTCCCGGTATAGAGAGTGATCTCGATTATCAGCCAGAGCCAGAGGCTGAGGAGGAGGACACTGACACCCTTGCTGACGAGTTTTATTAGCAGCTTGGGAATTAGTCTTGTTTTGGGTCCTGTATTTGTATTTTGGATTATCCGTGTGCCTGGTGGCCACCTTTCTATATTTATTTACTGTAGATGTTTATTTATAGCTCTATACATTCTGTAGGAACCATTGTTTTGAGTGATGGATGTCCATCACCAGTGGTTCTTCTTGGTTTCTTTTTGAGGATGTATATTCTTTTGATTATATATATATATATATATATAGTCTTGTTTCTTTTCTTTTCTTTTAGAGCGTTATATGATGACTTGATTTGCCATGTTGGACAGTATCTACTTTTATTTCCGCCAGACAAGCAGACACTCTTTGTTTGTTCCAAGGATCATCCAGAGTTATGATCCTAATGGCACGGGTTTTTGGGTGCAGAAATTTAGGCTGTCACAGCTTAGGAGAGAACTACCCCTTTAGCCTTCTTCCTCTACCCCTTAACTATCAAGCCTTAAAGGTTAGAACCCGTTCTTCAACCACTCAAGCTACCGGAAGCTCGTCAAGTGTACCTACGCGAAGGTCCACAATTGTGCTACAAGGGCCCGAGAGCTCCGACTCTCTCCTCTACTCCTCTACCTTCTCAGCTTTTCCTTTATCCTTGAATTTGTGTCGTTATGCCTCCGAAATCTCGGTAATTGCGGAGGGGCACAAATAGGATCCAAGTGCCTTCGGGCAAGAGGAAGTACTCTTTTCTTTTTATTTCTTTTTTATTTTTTTCAAAAGTAGAGACCGCTTTTGAGCGGATTGATCGGGTGCCTAACACCTTCCTGATCAATAACTAGACTGGTGAATCATTCACATTTTTGGCACTTCGGGGCTTATAAAATTGATTTAGGTTTCCCGGGACACCAAAAGCTCCAGGTGGCGATTCTAAATTTTTCGCGAGTGCGCATCGTCGTAACGGGATCCTCAAAAATCCGCGGTTGCATAGTTGACCTTGACGAATTTGCGACCTTTTAACTGATTTGACCCAAGTCAAATATTTGACCTAGGTATCGTGCCCTCAAACCCCACTTGTTATAATTGGGGGTATGCTCCAAGTACATTAAGTCCCAACCCGAACCCAATAACCCAAGCCGTCACGTGGCACCCATCAAATGTACATATTCGGCAAGGCACGCAAGACCATTTTGGAACTTTCGAAATAATTAAATTATAAGAATGTATTTTGTGTGATAAGTGTGTGTGACTATTTGAGCCGACTAGTTGGGCCAACTATTTGGACCAACTTTGGGCCTTAATTTGGACATTTAGATAAGTAACATCTCGACTTTTCTGACACCCATACGCTCGACTAGGTGTAGATGTTGGTCATAAGAATTTAATTTAAGATCCTTGGATATAAAGCTAAAATGTCGTTTCGGTGTGTACGCTTCACACTGAAACAACCCCAAGTTATAAGCAAGCCCTCACATGGGGTTGCTCATTTGCTTGCAAATTGAGAGAAGAAAGAAGAGAAAGAAAAGCTTAGAGAGAGAGTGAGAGAGGAGAACCGAGTGCAAGAGAAGAAGCGCCATCAGGTTGCCCTTCCGAGAGCGGATCGTCATCGATCTCCCTCTCAAAATCGTCTTCTTCTTCAATTGACCCCAAGAGAACATTGATCTCAGTGCGGTTGCGAGCTAAGAACGTGAGAGAACTCTATTTCCCTCCAAAACTCCTTTTGAAAGACCCTAACCACATTGATCTTCCTCTCGGATCTTCTTCGTCTTTTCAAGAAGATTCGTGCTTGTTCCGACCACACGGAACTTCGATCTTCGATGTCATTGTGATAGAAGAGAAAGGATTGAACTATAAGAGGAGCAAGAGGTTTGACGTCGATTTCCATCATATTCGATCACCGTAGAACTTGCATGGTCGAAATCGAAAGGTAAGATTAGATTTGCTTGGTGTAAAATTAGTTAGATTTAGATGGGTGTATGATTTGGAGTATATATAATGAATTTTGGATGTTTTGGATTGAAGAAAAAGAAGCCCGAATGAGTTTTGTGTCCATCAAAACCGATCGATCGATCGAATTTGATAAAACAGAAAAGTGCCAAAATTCAAGAGAAATTGATCGATCGGTTTTGGAAATCAATTGATCGGTTTTGGAAATCGATCGTTCGATTTTGAATGTGCTTGCCGACACTGCCTCGGTATTTTATTCATAAATTTCTGCTCCAAACTTCGGTTGACACGATTTTTATGGCGTTGGAAAGAGGACAACAAGATCTACAATTTTTATGAAATTAACAATTTCGTGAATCTAAAGATTTAAAGGTCAAAATTTAGGATGAAGTTGGGTTAAATTCTAAGTTAGCACGAATTTGCCTATTTCTGCCTCAATTTTGATAAAACACTTAGATGCGTTGGAGTTGTTAGAAATTAAGAATAATACTTAATGCATCATCATGAATGCGATGTACGTTAAGAATCGAGAATGCTTGTACGGGAAAGTTGCATCATCTTGCATGTCTCGTGAACAAAGGTGGGAAAAACTTCACACACAATTGCATTTCAATTTGATTTTTCATAGATGCTTTGATATGATCATTCGGAATGTGATAAATTGATCATATTTGAATTATATTTAGACTTGTTGAAATATCAAATGCATGTTTGCTTTGAAATCTTTTGAAATATCGACAAATGTATTTGTGTATTTGCCTTAGAACTTTTGAGATATCGAAATGTATGTCGTTTTCTACTATTTTGAAATATCAAAGATGCATCTGCTTGAAATCTGTTGAAAAGTGTGTTTTACTTTGAAATCATTTGGAGGATCGAAATCATTTTGCTCGAAGTTTTAGGAAGATCGAATCTGGAATGAAATAGCAAACATCAAATAAGTAAATCGACTAATAAGTCTGGTCATTTAAGTGGACCACTATGGGCGGATTATAAGTATTCCGTGGACCACTATGGGCAGATTATAAGCATACCGTAGACCGCCATGGGTGGATTATAAGTACGTCGTGGGCCGCTAGGGTGGAATCGAACTGGCATGACGGTTAAACCCATGAATTGAACCAGCACGGCAGGATATCAGTGAATCGAACCAGCACAATGAGATATCCGTGAATCGAATTGACATGGTGATTAAACTCGTGAATCGAACCGACACGGCGAGATATCCGTGAATTGAACCAACACGGCAGAATAACCGTGCATCCAATCGGTACGACAGTAAATCCGTGAATCGAATTGACATAGCGGGATATCCGTGAATCGAACCGGCACAACGAGATATTTGTGAATCGACTATGTAAGCTATGTAAGAATATGTAAGACATGTAAGTAAATATAAGTGAACTCAGTAAATCAAAGATAAGACATGTAAGTGAATGTAAGTGAACTCAGTAAATCAAAGATAAGACATGTAAGTGAATCGAATTCAGTAAATTGCTTTCCGTTTTGATATGAACAAGACACCCTGTTTTGATGTGAAGTTTTTTTTAGTACGAAAAGACTTTGATCTTAGCTTCGATTTTGTTATAAAAAAGGGTTTTTCCGCTTCGGTATGAAAAAGTATTCTGTTTTGATATGAAATTGCCCTTGATACGAAAATGATTAGAAATTTTATTTGATATTAAATGTCTTGAAAATTCAATTTTGATAAGAAAATGCATTTGATAAGAAAATGTCTTTGAAATCAGTTTCAGTTTTGATAAGAAAATATCTTTGAAATCGGTTTCGATTTTGATAAGAAAATGTCTTTGAATTCAGTTTCTATTTTGAATATGAAAATATCATCAATTTTAATATGAATATGTCATGATCTTTGTCTTTGAATCTATGCATAACTGATGAGATGTATATTGGTATCAGTTTTCTCTACTGAGCTTAGACTGTTAGCTCACCTCGACTATACGTCACAGGTGTAGCACTTGATGAGGACACCGGACTTGAGGAGAGTCCAATTTTGCGTGCCGAAAGAAGATTTTCGTTTGAGGATTTGTACCCTTAGTTCGGGGATCGTAGATTACATTGTGGATTTTAGTAAGTTTGGGCTTGGTACATTCGTGCTATTATATACCTATTGTACACCACTGTTAGGTAATGGTTGACAATCACCGGTGGTTTGTTTTAGTTTATTATTCATGTTAGATATTAGAATTGGAGATGTTAATTATGTCATAGTATTATCTACTTTGATTTTCACATGTGTGTGAATGTACCAAGTATTTTGTATTCAGATTGTGATCTACGATCTGGCGATTCGATTTTCCCAGAGATCCGTGTAAAGAAAAAATAATGTGTGTAGGGAATACCGGTACATCAGGGCGGGATGGGATGAGCACAAAGCATTAATGCATTTAGTTAATTTTTTGAACAAAAGCATAACCGCATTTTTATAGTTTTGTTTATTATCGTTTGAATTTTAAATCGCTCTTTTGTAAACGGATATATCCGTTCAGTTACTTTAAATGGATATCTCCGTTTAGTTACTTTTAAAGGATATGTCCGTTCAGTTACACCTGTTGATTTGTATAAAAGGGACCCGAGGCCCTCATTTCAAACACTGCATTTTCTATGTTGTTTCCCATTTTTAAGTTTTGATTTCAAAGTTCGTCCTCTGCACTGTCTGGTGTTCTGTTTGCTTGATCAAATTCACCAAATCTATCACAAGAATATGCTGTCAGTTCATTGTATCCTGGAACAGATTTTCCGGTAACATGTTGGTGACCACTTGATTATAGTGGTAGGGGCAAATATCGATTTAAAGACAACGATATTCAACGTGCCTCGAACCATATCTGCATATTTCTTTATTTCAATCTTTATCTTTTTGGAAATTTGTATCAATATTTCAAACAAGCTCGCCTATCAGACGGCCAGATATTAATTTCAAGTGGAACACATCCTAAAAGTGACCCCAGAACCCTTCTCCTGGTATGCCCATGATCTCCACACGGAATCAAAATTTGATCGTCTGACAACAGGTCCACGCCCATGATTAGTCATTTATGTAGATGGTCATTTTTGTGGATTATTCTTGTGGATGATCACTTTTACGATATTACAGTTGTTTTCAATTTTGATGATCTTTTGTAGTATTACAGCTTTTGTTGTTAGGATATGTTATTTTCCTAGAATTTTCTGCATTTGTAACCAAACACAAGATTTCTTAATCGTGCGTTTTCTTAGCTAGCAATGTGTTTATCCAAACAGTGAAAAACAAAGGAAAACAAAAGAATGCCATGGTTTTCTATAACTCGGTATTCATGGGAAAATGTAGGAATATTATTTTACTTTCCTACATTTCCCATGTTTTTATCCAAACAGGCCCTTAATGGTTAATCATACTCCCGAAAAGATACAGAAAGAAAGAGCAGATCATTTATAGTAAAAGAGGAAGATGTAGTCTCCTAACCCTTGTAAGTTTCTTAGTCTGCATAGTTAAAGCTACAACTCCATTTAGGTGGGAAATCTAAGCGCTAGAATGAGGTGTAGTATCATCCACATTCCCACTGTTATTCACACAAACAATAATAGGACTCCTAACATGATGATGGCCATCAAACCACACAATTTCTCCAAAGTCAAACCTCTCTTGAGAACTCTTTAGAGGTGTTAGGGTGACATAATAAGTAATCTTTTGGGAGTTCCGGGAGAAAACTAGGACCGTTGGCCAAACCACAACCCCCACTCCTTGAGGATTCACAACACTGGCAGAGTAAATGGCCCCAGTATGGCCAACATTTCGTAGTGTTCTCTTGATGGTCACAGTAGAATGGAGGTTAGATACGGTGATCGCCGGGTAATTGAGGTTCATATCACTCGGACTTTCTTTTGGGCAGCTAAAGTCGACCCCAGGAGATGGTATAACCATTCTGATTATATGATCTTTAGTGTAGCCTATGCTACAAAGGAAGAGGATGTAATCTTGGGTATCCATGTCGTAAATGAGCCCTGGGTCGAGCGCCTTTAGCGGATTTATGTGGCCAGCGCCTATGTCGAAAGGATCAGCTAGCTTCATTGATCCTCCAGCCAAAATGTTGTCTTGTGATGTGTCTCCTGTGTAAGCTGCAGCAAAGAGCAATGTTAGAAAATGATCAAAGACCACAAAGTGAATTTTGGTCAATTGCATGCCACGTGTGGAGAGGGGGGCATGAGCGAAAGAATTTTGGTCAATTGCATTAAAAGTTTAATTAAGTAGAGTTGATTTTTTATATTTTAAGTAAAAATTCGCTTCATACCATTTTGCTGTGAACATTGTCACATCAAGCCAGGCTTCGGAGTCTAGGAGGACCAGCCTTTAGTGTAGGAATTTTGGCTGGGCCTAAATCTTAGGGCTAAGGCCATACTTTTAGGGCCCTATGATAGGGCTTGGGCCTTTAAAATGAAAGCCCTGAAATTTAGGGCTGGCTAAGATAGGACAAGGCCTGGCCCTTCCTCCATTGGAGAACGCTAAAGCGTCAGCGGAACGCCTAATTGATGACACACAGAGTATAGGTGCATTGCTTAGATCTTATTTGAAAAATAAAAATGAAAATTCATCTCCACCATGTATTTTTTGAGTCTTGAAATCTGAACCATTTATATCAGTCAAACTTTCAATGGAGCCTTAAAATAAAAATTTTGAAACTATTTTTTTCCAAAATTGATCTAACTCATCCCCCTCGCTCCGTGTGGCACCCAAATAATGTTTTGTGTGGCACGTGGAGCTCCGCAACATGTTGGAGGACGCTCGAGTGTCCTCTCAATGGAGGACCAAACCAACTCCCATATATATATAATTAACTAATATTCTATATCTTTGTTTTATCAAATATATCCTTCTTTCTAAACACAAGATCAATCTTAATTTGGAGATAAAAATTTAGTTTGATAATTTTCAAAATAGGGCTATCCTTCTTTCATATTTTATATTATAATTATATAAAAAATTATGTAATAATTAGTATTATATATATTATATATATATATATATATTTTTATAGCATAAGAACTAAAAAAAATGGTAATCTTCGTAAGCCCAAAGCCCTGCCCTAGCCCGCTAGGGCTAGGGCTAACCATGTTAAAGCCTGTCAAGGCTAAGGCTAGGTCCAACCATACTAAGTCCTGGCTAGGGCTAGAGCCAGGGCACTGCTAAAGCCCGGGCTGGCCACGGCCCATTGACGACCTTAATAGTTATAGAGTCCTCCTAATGACTCGCCTTGGCATAGGTTTAATAATGTTGACCTCACATATCTGTATAGATTATAATTAATAAGTGATACCTCTCTCTTCCCACCTCGTCAATGGCAAGTCTTACCATGTAGAAGCGGATTTTCAGTCGCTCCTTTTAACTTAGTCGAACACCCCATCTTGAGAAGAGAAGAGCTAGCATGGTCATTAATAAGTGATCATTGATGTCAAGTATCGATGCAAAGCTTCACTTCCTTTTTTAATTGAAGGCAGTGGTTTTACATATATCGTTGAAGTTTATTCGTGAAGACCAGTTGATGTTTTTATCTTAAACTTGCAGCCTTGATTGAGCGTTAGTAATCTTTAAATCTAACAATTGGCATCGGAGCCGAATCGTCTCGTTCAATTTTTTATATTTTCAATCGACTACTTTTAATCCTTGAGGAAGATAACCTTAAGCCCCCTTTTCTTGTTTCAGTAGAATGAGGTATAGTAGCATCCGCCTTCTTACTATATGACGAAAGGATTGAGCATTTGTTGCCAAAGAGGAGCGCTGAGGTTGTTGATTCCCCCAAAAGGAAAATTTCAATGGCCCATATTTGGGATCAGTGATTTGGAACGTTTTTCTTTAACCGTCTGGGATGAGGTGAACTGATAAATCTAGGCATCCAACTTAAAATCAATTGGTAATGAGGGGCCAAGATATTATAAGGGGTGAGACAAAGCTATAATTTATTTAGTGAGGGGTTAAACTTCAATGTGCCCCCGCACGTGTTGGCAGGTCTGAGCCAAATCACGTGGAGGATTGAACTCGGTGATATGGAGTGGAGATGGACCTGCTTTGTTACTATGATAAATTTGTATATCCAACTCAAAATCAATTGGCAATGAGTGTAGGGGCCAGGATATTATAAGGGGCAAGACAAGACTATAATCTATCCAATGATAAATCTGTGTATCTATCTGAAAACCAATTGGCTATGAGTGGAAGGGCCCAGGATATTATGAGGGGACTGACAAGGCTATAATTTACCAAATGTGGACTAAACTTCAACAAGAACCCTTACAGGATGTAGTGTAACTCGCAATCACGTGACACCTTATCAAGAAACGAACACAGCTTGTTGGAACAATTGTATCGGGTTGCAAAAGAAGATAAAGATTGAAATGAAAAATACGCACATCCGGTTTGAGGCACGTTGTAATTCGTTGTCTTTAAACCGAGATTTGCCCCCGCCACTATGATCAAGTGGCCACCAATAGGTTACCGGCAAATCGGTTCCAGGATACAACAAACCGGCAGTATATTCTTATGATCAGATTTCACGAATCGGATCATGCAACCAGAACACCAAATACCGCTTAAGAAAAGAACTCGGAAGCAACCTCGGGTCCCCTTTTATAGAAATCAAGAGGTACAACCGTACCGATTGGACAGAACGGTTACAGTAACTGATCAGACACAACGGTTACAAAAGATCCGTTTAGATACAATGGTTACAAAGAATAGATTTTATAAAATTTAATTGCTTTCCAAATTTAAACGCAAATGATTAAAATACGGTTAGTCTTTTGTCCAAAAAGTTATTTTATAAATGCACCGCACCGCCACGCCACGTACAAGTGCTCGTGCCCATCCCGACCCGACCTGGCCCGGCTCGGCGCGCGCGCGCTTGTGTGACTGATGGGTTGCATGGCGGTGGAAGCTACAAAATTCGGTGCCCCCTGAGTGAAGGTTACAAGCCTTGAGCCAAGACTACATATTATAACCCAAACTCCCAAGAGAGTTTTACTCGGCATGGGACTATTCATAATAGTCCAAAAGATAAAAACTTTTCAAATAATTAAAATATCCAACAATCCCCTACTATTTTAAAGATTTTAAATAAAAGTTACGAGACTTTTAAAATATCAAATAATCCCCTACTATTTTTAAAATTGAAAAACAGAATAAAGCTAAAAATATATGCATAAATGAAAATGTCTTACAGACTTGAATTTTCATTTTATTGAAAATAATTCAAGGTTTGTCAAGGTCATTAGTGAAATTAAGTCTTGAACTAACGATCTTATATGATAAATCGAAATAATGTCACACACATATTTCATATATTTGGTGTTCAATAAAGAAGGTTAGCACATTTAGACTCTATGCTAGTACCCTGATTTTCGTAAGTGTTTATAAGATAAAGTCATGTCTCATTGAAAGTGGTTCTACCCTCACACTTATATAGGTAGACTTATAAGAGATGTCCTTGTAACTTTAATATCTTAACACATTGTGTTATAGGACTATTAAGAGTAATGTTCAACCTCTCTTTATCCATTACAAGTGAAACACTACCCTTTCTAAGATGTATATGAGATTTATTTCTCATCAATGTAGTGTCCTTTAGCCGCCACGGATTTATGACTTATTTTTCCCTTTAAACCTAAACATTGATTAAACAAATATTAGGTAGGGTTTTCATCATAAGTGGTTGTTTAAGTTTAATGGCTTTAAACCCATTCCGATTGAAGTTTTATGAATCTCATCTCTGCCAAGGCTTTTAATAAACAGATCCGCTAGATTTTCTACAGACCTGACCCCAATTACTGAAATTACTCCATCTCTAAGTAATTGTTTTACATAGCTATGTCTTAGACCAATGTGTCCATTTTTTCTATTATACGTTTGACTATAAGCCTTTGATAGTGTTGTTTCACTATCACAATGTATAGAGATAGGTGGCAATGGTTTATTCATAATTAGAATTTCTAATAGTAAATTTTTTAACCATTCTGCTTCTTTTTCACTTGCCGCTAAGGCAATGAATTCCGATTTCATAGTAGAATGTGTGATGCAAGTCTACTTCTTTGATCCCCATGAGATCGCAGCACCTCCAAAAGTGAATATCCATCCACTTGTAG
Source organism: Chloranthus sessilifolius (assembly GCA_021018995.1). Lineage (NCBI taxonomy): Eukaryota > Viridiplantae > Streptophyta > Magnoliopsida > Chloranthales > Chloranthaceae > Chloranthus > Chloranthus sessilifolius. The sequence continues at coordinate 144,165,581 of CM037584.1, read as the reverse complement.
ACTTTGATTCTTCTGAACCAGATATCTAACTTGCGTCACTATATCCTTCTAAAACTTGAGAAAATCCAAAAAATTACAAACCATAATTAATAGTACCTTTTAAATATCTAAAAATATGCGAAATAGCATTCCAATGAGTAGAACTAGAGTTACTGTAAATCTACTTAACTTACTGCAAATGCGATGCTCGACCGTATATAATGCATTGCATACATAAGGCTATCAATAGCCCTTACATATTCTAACTGTTGCACACATCATCCATCATTTTTAGTCAATTTAAGATTAATATATAAAGGTGTATTGGAAAATTTTAAATCAAAATAATTAAATCTTTTCAAAATCTTTTCAACATAATGAGATTGAGTTAAAGTTAACGTATTCTCATTTCTTATAATTTTGATTCTCAAAATTACATCTGCCTGACTCATGTCTTTTATGTTAAAAGATGAACTTAAAGAGTTTTTAATTTCTAAAACAACTTCTAAATTAGTTTCAAAAATAAGTAAATCATATACATAAAGACATATAATAACACCATTATTATGAGAAAATTTATAATACATATATTTATCGGCTTCATTAGTTTTGAATCTAAAATTGATAATGGTATTATCAAACTTTTCATGCCACTATTTTGGTGTTTTTTTTAATCCATATAGAGTTCTGATTGTTCCATAGACCTCTTCTTTCAAATCACCATTTAAAAAAGCGATTTTAACATCCATTTAATAGATTTGTAACTTATGTATAGAAGCTAAGACAATTAGAAGTCTTATAGTCGAAATTCTAGCAACGGATGCGTAGGTGTCAAAATAATCAACACCTTCCTTTTGTCTATATCCTTTAGCAACTAATCTTATCTTAAATTTTTCTATAGTTCCATCTGTTCTAAGTTTTCTTTTAAATATCCATCTACATCCCATAGGTTTAGATCCTTCTAGTAAGTCTATTAATTTTCATATTTTATTTTTCATTATTGAATCCATTTCATCATTGATAGCTTCTCTCCAAAAAGTACTATCTCTAGATTTCATGGTATCGTTAAAAGTGATAGAATCATTGTCTATATTTAGACACAAATGTTTCTTAGTACTTTTGGTCCTATTTCCTTCAATCAAATAGATATAATAGTCTTTTGAAAGACTAGTTTTAAACCGTTGACGTTTACTTCGTCGTGGTTCAATGATGACCTCTTCATCACTTGAAGATTCAATAACTTCTTTAGATTTAGAAGATTCTCCATCTTCATAAGTTTTACTTTCAATATTTAATTTATTAGTTAGAGTAGTGAACTTAGATTCATAGAATATAGCATCTCTAGATTCTATTATAGGATTTTTATCGATGTTATAATTGGATTCCATAACTAGAAATCTGTAAGCTTTACTATTTTATGCATAGCCAACAAAAGTACACTCAATAGATCTAAGACCTATCTTAGGTCTTTTAGGATCTACTAATCTAACAAGTGCCTTACACCCCCACACTTTAAAATAGGTTAGACTAGGTTTTAGATTCTTCCAAAGTTCATATGGTGTAGTTAAATTTTTATTATGTAAAATTCTATTCAAAATATGAGTAACAGTTAACAAAGCTTCACCCCATAAATTTTTATCGGAATTAGCGTTGACTAACATTGTATAAGTTATTTCTACTAGTATTCTATTTTTTTTTCGGCAACTCTGTTTTGTTGTGACGTATAAGGAGCTACCACCTCATGTCGAATTTCATGAATTTCAAAAAAAATTGAAGAATTCATTTGACATGTATTCTCCACCCTGATCAGATCTAATGATTTTTATTCTTTTATTTAATTGATTTTCTACTAATGCTTTATAAACCTTAAATTTTTCAAAAGCCTCATTTTTAATATTTAATAAATATATATATGAGCATATTTTAAAAAATTATCTATAAAAGTAATAAAATATTATTTGCCTCCTCTAGTAGGAACATTGTTTAAATTACAAATATCACTGTGTATTAAATCTAATAAACATGAATTTCTAATAACACTAAGAAAAAGTTTTCTAGTAATTTTAGTCTTAACACATACTACAAGCACTACAAGCAAAAGATTCATGTTTTGGAATTAAATCTAAGTTAACCATGTATTTCATAGACCTATAATTAATATGTCCTAATCTATCATGCCATAAATTAGAAAGAGAGGCCGAGTAAGAAGAATGAGAGATTTTATTGATTGAATCAGTTACATTGAGTTTGAGGATGCCTCTCATGGCATATGATTTTCCAATAAATTCGCCATTCTTGGATAAGATAAACTTATCCAATTCAAATATATGTTTGAAACCATGCTTGATTAGTAAACTACTTGATACAAGATTCTTGCGAATGTCGGGTACATGAAGCACATCAGTAAGCGTCACGACTTTTTCGGATGTGAAATTCAATTTCACTTTTTCATATCCTATGATCTTTGCCGTAGATGAGTTTCCCATGAAGAGATCTTGATCATCGTCAGCTTTATCATACGTCACAAACATGTCACGATTATGACAAACATGTTTTGTGGCACCCGTGTCGATCCACCATTCATTGTTGTCACCAATCAGATTTACCTCCGAAAAAATGACTGCAAAGTTACTTTTCTCTTCCATTGCATTCGCTTGATTCTTCAATTTCTTGAAAAGGCGACAATCTCGTTTGAAGTGTCCGGGTTTCCCACAATGGTAGCAGCCTCCACTCTTCAGTACCATGGTCTTGGCGAATTTCTTATTTTCCTTGGATTGAGAAAATCCTCTCTTCCTCTTCTCTGATGGTCCACTGACAACTTTAGACTCAACCAAGTATGCCTTTGATGTCATATCAATGTGATCTTCGATTTTGTCCCGAATACGGGATTCTTTCTCAATACGTAAATGAAGGTGAAGATTTTCCATAGAAATCTTCTCGTTATTACGTTTAAGGATTTTTCGATAATCTTTCCAAGATGGAGGCAACTTGGTGATTATCGCACCAACCAGAAAATCTTCATCAAAATGAGAACCATTAGCAACCATATAATTTATAACTACTTGAAAATCATGCACTTGGCTAAGAATAAGTTTATCATCGACCATTGTAAAATTGAAAAATTGACAGATAATGTAAGAATTATACCCTACATCTTCTATTTTGTACTTCTTTTCGAGTGCGTCCCAGAGTTCCTTCGAAGTATTGTAGGTGCAGTACACGTTGAACAACGAATCTGACAATGCATTCAGAATGTAGCCCTTATATGTGTAGTCGTCTTCTTCCCATTTCTACTTTTTTTGGTCTTCATTGAGTATTAATGATTCGGTAACAGTTGGGCACGGATTCGTGATAATATACACAACTTTCAATGCAGTCAACAAAAAGTGTAATTTTTGTTGCCACCGTTTGAAGTTAGAACCATCAAAACTGTCCAACTTGTGGATGTTGCTGGGCAGCGCGGGATGGATTTTGTCGGTTAGTACGGGAGAAGTCAAAGACTGGATATGGGTCATCTCGATTTAAAATTGTTTGAACAATTGTATCAGGTTGCAAGAGAAGATAAAGATTGAAATGAAAAATACATAGATCCAATTCGAGGCACGTCATAATTCGTTGTTTTTAAATCGAGATTTGCACCTGCCACTATGATCAAGTGGCCACCAATAAGTTACTGGCAAATCAATTCAAGGATACAACGAACCGGCAGCGTATTCTTGTGATCAAATTTGGCAAATCTTATCACCCAACCAGAGCACCAAATACCGCTTAAGAAAAGAACTCGGAAGCAAACTTTGAATTCAGAAAAAAACAGAAATAGAAAATGCAATGAATGAAAGAAAGACCTCGGGTCCCCTTTTATAGAAATCAATAGGTGTAATCGTACCGATTGGACAAAACAGTTACAGTAACCGATCAAACACAACAATTACAAAAGATCCGTTTAGACACAATAATTACAAAGAATAGATTTTATAAAATTTAAATGCTTTTAAAATTTAAATGCAAATGATTAAAACACGGTTAGTCTTTTGTCCAAAAATTATTTCCCGACCCAACACCAATACTTTCGACTGTAGCGGCGTGTTTGTGACTGATTAGTTGCATGGCGGTGGAAGCTACAAAATTCGGTGCCCCCTGAGTGAAGGCTACAAGCCTTGAGCCAAGACTACATATTATAACCCAAACCCCCAAAAGTGTTTTACCCGGTATGGGACTATTCATGATAATCCAAAAGACAAACTTTTAAAATAATTAAAATATCCAACAGCTCACATCGTGGGTTTAATTATATAGTCCCATTACATATATAGTAGTGAGAAATAGACAAGGGTTCACTAAGGTGATCCCTGCAAGCAACGCACTACAACTAATCCAGTTATTGTGAGAAGTGGGAAGGGGTTCGCTAGGGCATTCCGTTTATGTGTCCCACTACAGTCATTATCTCGATAGTGGTCGAAATAAGGGAAAATCTCTATTACAGAGCCTGGTTGTAGTGAAAAGTCAGTAAGGGTTAGTGAGGTTCTTCCTTGCAAGTGATGACTAATAACAATGTATAATTATTGTGAACGCCACGTATGGCTTCTAGAAATATAGGCACACTAATCAGGAAGAGTGTAGTTGATATATAGTATGAGAAATTGAAAGATTAATATATAGCTTGTAAGAGATATTGGAAGGGAGAGAAAGCTAAGGACCTGGGGCGGCGATGAATTCAAACATTACTACAGAGAAGAGTAATTCTTATAATAGGTTACATTATGGTAATGGATATGATTTGAAGGATATGACTGTATAAGTCAAGAGAAAGAATGATCCATTAGGATTACTAAACATTTTAGATAAGAAAATATTAAATGCTATCAGTGCCTATGCATCCCCAAGTTGGACTATGTGACACCGTGAAATGAAATTTTTTCCAATCTACAGATGAATTAGTATAATGCATACGTAATAGTGAAAGCATGGTGATTGGAGGTGACTATAATGAACACTTAGGGAGTATATGAAACGAATATGAAAGGATATATAGAGGATACTATTTTTGTTAAAGTGAGAAACAGGAAAGATATCCTTTATTTTGTAATAGTTTGACCTACCAATAGCGAATGTTTTCTTTTTTAAAACAAGAATATCTTATAACTTTCAATATTGCGCAAATAAACCTCATATAGATTATTTTTTTATGATAAAGAAAGTTGGCTAATTATAAGGACTACAAGATCATCCTAGGAGAGAGCCTTAAGGACTACATAGATTGATCATGTTAAATGTTCTTATCAAAAGCCAAGTGACTTAGACGTAGATAAAAATATAAAAAAATTAAAATAATGGGAACTAAAAGGTGATAATATCAATCTACATAGGAAAAATTAGGGGACTAAAATGGGATGCAAGAACAAATGTTGCAATGCCTTTAATGAGTGGTTAAGCAGGTGCTCAGGGAATCTAATGAAAGAAAATTATACAAAAGGAAACATGATCATGGAATGTGGACATTCAAAGACAATTAGTGGAAAGAATTAGTGTTTTAAGGAATGAAAAAAAAAACCAGAACTTCAAATGATCTTGAAAGATATAATCATTCAAAAATAGAAGCTAAGAAAGTTATAAATAAACGAAATATGAATTATGAGAAAATTTATACAATAAGTTAGGAGTGAAAATGAGAGAGAAATCAATAAACTAGCTAAGATTAGGGAAAAGAAAATTAGAGATTTTGACAAGGTATAATGAATTAGAGATAAAGATCAAAGGGTCTTGGCAAAAAAATGAGAAAAGAATAGATGACAAACATGGTTCAAAGATTTATTAAATACAAAATTTTGGAATGAAGTAGTTTAAGAAGAAGAAGCAAATCAAAGGATGATCAACAAATATGGAAAGTTGTGGTAAAAACAATATGAAGAAAGATAAAAAAAAGAACGGTATTTTGGGAATCCAAAAAGTGTATTTGGATGTATTGGAGATGGATGAGATTGTGCACCTATGCTATTGGGAGCGAAGTTTTCTCTAGAGCCCTAATTTTTGGGTAACTGCTTTTCCTCCTTCGAGGCCATTTGGAAACTTGCATAGACCTTGGGGGATTGGCCCCTAACTATGCGAGGAATGTATTCTTGTGGATCATCTACTTCCCTTGTCAGAAGAGGTCGACTTGTCAGGATATGGGTTCTTTCCCTGTTATTTATGCTCTTTTTTTTCTTCTTATTCTTCTTCTTCCTTGCATCTTCTCCTCATGGAGATGCATCTGAAGCATCCCGATATTCTGAAGGGTCATTGGGATTCTTTGTTTGAAGCTAGTAAGATTTTGGAGTGTTATGGTACACTGGAGTTTATCCGAAATGAGCAGAATGATGTTGTGATGTCCCTGAAACTCGAAATCCAAGAGGAGTGGTGACAATGGGATGACGCGATTATTGGATACATCCTAGGAATGTGATCCTCAGGGCGGCAAAACAGGCTAGGGAAGTTGAAGGCTACTTTGATATCACTACCTTCGACGATGGATTCTTTCTCTTTAAATTTCAAAATGTGGGGGACTCAAGGATAGTCTTAGAAGGTGGTATGTGGAACATTGCTAAAAGGCTGCTGGTGTTGACGATGTGGAACCATCGTCGAAACTCAGGAGAGAAATATTGGAGAACATATCAATTCAGGTTCATCTTCCAAAACTCCCAATTATGTTCTAGTCCCTGACAACATTGAACAAAATTGAGAGTGGTCTTGGCATTCCCATTCATGGTGATGCAATAACTACAAACAGATCATGGTTGTCTTATACAAGAATCTATTTGGAAATTGATGCCAAATTTTAGTTCCCAAAGTCGATTCAGCTTCAAAGAGAAGATGATAATGAGATAATACAAAAGATTGAATATGAATTGAAACCCAACATGTGCAAGGTACATTAATCCTTTGAAATGGATTGGAGAGATGTCCTAAGACTCTAAAACAACCACTGGTTTTTGTGGAATGAAAAGAAAAGTCCACGAACCTAGTGAGGGATCATTTAGAGATTTAACCATTTAAACTTGTGGAGAATGAGATGCTAAAGTGCAATTCGACTGAGAAAAGAAGTTCGATTTGAGTTCTAAACATCAGTCGGAAGAAGGAGATGCCCCCATTTAAGAGGAATCTAACAAAGACTACTTGAATTCTATACCGTTGAAGTTACGACACGGATTCAGAGGTTTTTGACAAAAATTGTTCTTAAAACCACAAAGAACTACGAAGATGAAGAAAATAAATGCAAAATACTATGAAAGAAATATATATCGTATCCTCGCCAAGAAATTTTCTTGAAATTTGCCTGTTAATCAAATTCTTTCCAACTTTTGGAAGGAGATAAGATTGACCTAAGGGTAAGAGAGATTTTTCCCAGTTCGCAATCTAAAGATAAAAATAAATCCCCAAAGAAGACAAGACCTATTGATGAAATTGACGATCTAACTAAAAAGTTACGGAACAGTCAAAGATTGGTGCAAAGAAGTCAAAATATGCATACCAAGAATTCTAAGAAAATGCAGATTCTCGTGATTCAAAATCTGTGCATATGGGAGATAGTTCACCACAACCCAGCCACTCTTAATGTCCTTGGGCATGCTGAAAATTAGAGGAATAAATAAGGTAACAAAATGGAATAAGCTTACCAAGTTTATAAGAAACATAACATGCAATTTATGTTCCTTAATGAAACATGGGTATGATTCTGAAAGTTTCTAAAATTTTGCAAATTTGTGGGATGGGAATTGAATTTCAATCATAATTATGATTCACACCATCTCAGGAAGGTTTGGGCTCTCTAGAATCCATGTTTATTCAGATTCATGAAGATTTTATAACCAGATCAGTTGGTTGATAATGCATCATTATTTTTAACGATCTTTCACAAATCAAATATAATGGTTGATAGAACAATACTATAGAAGGACATTTATAACTTACATGCCACCACTGTTGGACCGTGAGTCTGGATCAGAGACTTCATTTCGATCACATTTCATCATGAGAAAATTGGAGGGTCAAAGGATCAAATGTTCCAAAACTACATAGAGGATTTTACCCTTTTTCGACAGTTTGACATTGATGAAGAGTTAGAACTCTTGCAAAAATTAACGACGTGGATGAATTATGTGGATCGCAACCTCATGGACCGGCTGCGACAAAAATTAAACCGAGTGAAAGTGGAAGCAAAATAGTATAACCTTAAAGTTTTTGGGTCGATTCATCTAGAAGGCAGAAAGAAAAAGATACTCCGCGAGACTGTCAGGGTAAGATTCACATGAGGCCTATGGATTTAGAGTTGCAAAATTTAGTAAAGGTGGCCACTCGAGATGTTTCTAATGAACTTCGAGTTGATGAGGATTTTGTGAAAGGTTTTGATGGACTTCGGATGGAGATAGGAATACCAAGTTCTTCTCTGCTAATATAGCGAAGATTTTAAAGTAAAGGTTTCATATTTTTAAGAGAAGTTCTACTAGATTCCTCTGAATGTAATGATAGAGCAACTTCAACCCTCTCGTACATCAAGAAAAAGTCTTCATTCGCTAAAAAGAGAAGACGGGTCGCTCACCTACGATTCGAAGGAGACTGTCGAGCCTACAGCTAAATAGTTTATGAATATATTTACTCTATCCCAAGGGAACATCCTAGTATTACCCCGGTCAAGAGGAGATTATCAATTAATGAAGTTGGCGGATATATTCGATGGTGATTGGGAATAATTCGACCTTCAGCCGTATAGTACGATTCGACTATGTCTAGCAAAGGAGATTACGTATAATGTGATGCAGGAAAACTCGACGGCCTTGCTGCGGGCCTAATTGGAGAGTCTCTATATGATGAAATTTCTGACGAGTCGTATATTTGAATTATTAATTGTTGGAGAAGAGGTTAAAGATGAAAATAAAGCACTATTACTTTTGTCTTCCCTCCCTAATTCCTATGAGCTCCTTGTTACTACATTGCTCTATGGAAAGGATACTATTGAACTGGAGTCAATTACAACATCACTGCTTTGTAACGACATGAGGAAGAAATGTTTAGATAGTGATACACAAGTTAAGGACTTATTGGTTAGGGGGAGAGCAGAGGACCATAAATTCGAAAGGTGTAGATCAAAGTCCATATCTAAATCTAAAAATAAAAACATAGTAGAATGTTACAATTATAACGAAAAGGGTCATAAGAAGACATTACCTATAGTTACAAACAAAAAGGGACGATGCTCAGGATAAGAAGTAGAAAGGGGTTGTTGATGAGGTTGGTATAGCCGAACAAACTCAGGATGATAATGGAAATGTACTGTCAATGGTTTATGATAAATACTCATAGAATGCATGAATACTTGATTCAGAGTACTCCTACCACATGTGTCCAAATAGGGATTGGTTCATGTCTTACAAAGAGGTAGATGGTGGAGCAATTTTAATGGGTAACAATATAGCCTATAAAACAGTTGGAAAGGGGAATATCATAATAAAGATACATGATGGGGTTGTGAGAATATTGACTAATGTAGGCCATATTTCGGAACTGAAGAAGAACCTCATATCGCTTGGTACACTAAACTCCAATGGGCTCAAGTTTACAGCTCAAGATGGAGTTTTGAAGGTAATAAATAGATCTCTGATTTTGATGAAAGAGAAAAAGGTTGGGAACCTTTACTTCTATTAGGGAGTACAGTAATAGGTGGAGCATCAATATCTATGTCAGATGATAGTGATTTGTCCTCTACACAGTTATGGCACATGCGCCTGGGGCACATGTCAGAAAGAAGGATGACAAGCAGGGCTTGTTGAAAGGTGTAAAGGCAGAAAAGTTGACTATTGTGAGCATTGTGTCTTCGAGAAACAGTATAGGATTAAGTCCAATACAACGGTTCATACTACAAAAAGCACACTGGATTATATACATGCAGATGTATGGGGCCTTTAAGGATTCCTTCTAAAGGTGGTGTCAGGTACTTCGTCTCCTTCATCGATGATTACTCTTTATATGTATGAATCCACATGATGAAGAGTAAGGATAAGGTGTTATAAATTTTTAAAAAGTGAAAAATACTGTTTGAGAATCAGACTAGAAGGAAGGTTAGACAGTTGATAACTGAAAATGGTGGTGAGTGCACCAGTGGACAATTCTAAGAGTTCTATGAAGAGAACGGTATTCTTAGGCACTTCACAGTAAGGAATAAACCGCAACAGAATAAGGTAGCAGAACGTATGAACAGAACTCTATTTGAAAATGCAAGATGTATGTTATCCAATGCGAGATTGGATAAAGAATTATGGGCCGAGGTAGTCAGTACATCGTGCTAACAGACCACCGTCTTCAGCAATAGAGTGCAAGACACCGATTAAGATGTGGTCAGGGAAGCCTACAGATTACAGTGCATTGAAGGTCTTTGGTTGCACAACTTATTATCATGTTAGAGATAGTAAAATTGACCCAAGGGCCAAGAAAGTGATTTTCTTAGGATATGCAAATAGTGTGAAATGATACAGGTTATGGTGTTCTTAGCGGAATAAGGTTGTGATCAGCAGTGATGTACCATTTGATGAATCTATTATGTATGTTATCCAATGCGAGATTGGATAAAAAATTCTGGGCCGAGGCAATCAGTACATCGTGCTAACAGACCACCGTCTTCAGCAATAGAGTGCAAGACACCGATTAAGATGTGGTCAGGGAAGCCTACAGATTACAGTGCATTGAAGGTCTTTGGTTGCACAACTTATTATCATGTTAGAGATAGTAAAATTGACCCAAGGGCCAAGAAAGTGATTTTCTTAGGATATGCAAATAGTGTGAAATGATACAAGTTATGGTGTTCTTAGCGGAATAAGGTTGTGATCAGCAGTGATGTACCATTTGATGAATCTCTTATGTGAACTTTTAGCAAACAAATCATAAAGAGGTGACGAAAGATTAGTTTGAGGTGGAGTTAGAAACTCCTATAGTTATTATATTAGAGGAAAGTGTAAAAATAGTTGAGAGAGAGCAAAAAAATTTCTTAGCAGGTAGAAGACCCAAAAGGAATGTTAGAGCACCAACTCACTACGGTTACGAGGATATGATCGCCTACGCGTTGGTGTTAGATCAATGAGCCGTCTTCATTCAAAGATGCAATTAGTAGTAGATGTGCACAAGAATGGAAGGCCACAATGGGTGAAGAGATAGATTCTCTTTACAAGAATCAAACTTAGAAACTAACAGAGTTACCTAAGGAAAAGAGAGCAATTGGGTGCAAGTGGGTTTATAAAAAGAAAGAGTAAATGATAAAATTTAAAGTCAGGTGGATAATTATTGTTTAGCTCTAACTTAGAGGTTGAATTGTTGTTTGACTCTAACTTGGAGGACCTGCAACAGCCCAGTTACATTTAGACTCTATATAAAGCTAGTTTTTCTTAGATTATAAGTAGGATTTAGAACTTCAATATAAGGCTAGTCTCTCTTGGATTAGAAGTAGGATTTGTGTCTTCTATATAAAGGGAAAGCTCTTAGTCGAATTATAAAGTTAAGATGCCATTGTAAAGCTTTGGAAAACCCAACAAGGGAGGAGAGCTTTGGTGAGGCTTGAGTGTTCATGTATTCATGTGTGATCATCAATATAGTGAGTCATCGTCGCCCGTGGACGTAAGCATATTGTCGAACCACGTAAATATTGTCTCTTGTGTGTTTGTGGTTAATTTTCTTATATTTTGCGTTCTTATTTGATCGTTCATCGTGAGATCGTTGGTTAGTTTGTGAGCTTTTGAGCAGCAATTGTGCACATACTATTTTGTTAACACTAAGTGTGATTATTATACTTTGCACATCTATATAGTGAAATTTTTGGCATGGCAAGATTTGAGATTGTATCCCGTTTTGCCTAAATTAAGTTGATTATAGAGATATTGAGGGCAAACATTGTTTTGAAAATTTTAAAGTACGGTTATCGGCTTTTCAGTATTTGTCAACCCAAAGAGTCATTTTTTAATATAATTTATATAAGTTAATGTATGATCAAAGTGGGAGAATGTTAGATTTATATGTTCCGCAAGGCACAATTTTCAACCAAACATGAGTTTGATAATGTTGATCACATGTATCTCAGGATTATAATTAGTAAGTATATTTCACTATCTTAGGTTTCCTTGATAGGTAAGGAAATCTAAGATCTTTATTTAAAAGAGACCACTGTCACCTCGTCTTTGCCTAGCTGATCAACCCGTCTTGAGGCTAAGCTAGAGAAGAGAAGAGAAGAGAAGAGAAGAGAAGAGGTACCTCATAATACAAAGGTTATGAGGTATGAAAGGGATGCGCCAAATACAAATTCGGTAACGAGGTTGTTCAAGATTGCCGCCATCAAGAATCAAAGGGAAGCGCCAAATACAAAGGTTTCATCTTCTTCCAATACAAGTAAGTTTTTTACGGATAAATTTCAAGTTTATTTATGAAGGGCACTTGACGGTCTAATCGTTCGTCTAATCCCAGCCTTGATCAAGAACTTAAATAATTTTTAAATCCAACCTAATTTTCCTGCCTAGTAACTTAGTATGAGTAACCACATAATTAATTTGTTCCAGTGTGTGATTGCTTTATGTAATTGTATTGACAATGTTACCTGTTGTCATTAGTGCAGATTTGATGGCTGCCGGAGACCAATCGGGATGAGCTGATTTGAGAAGTGCTACTACCCCCGATACGTGTGGGCATGACATAGAAGTGCCCGAGTCAAGATTCCAATTCACTGATCGGCGATCGATGAGTGAGGGCAGCAAACTTGGTGTTGTTTGTGGAGACCATGCAGCCAAGATGTTGACTCCTGGTGCGCTTATATCTGGCTGAAGTATAAATCAGAAGAAAATACACAAAGATTAGTATAAGGTCAATATTTTTCTAAAGATTGATGGGTTTTTGCCTCATAAAGATACCAAACTTAGGGGTGCTTATGGCATAGCTCTCTGCTGGCTCATGTCATAGCAGAATTCACCTGCTTTCTCTTTGGAGATATTCCGGTACTTGCTTTAACAGGTACCCCTTCTTAATAACTCCTTACATAACAAGATTTTATACAGGATTTACCTGTTCAGCAATTCTACCATCCTCTCTACTCACTCTTGCCAGAGCATATTTTATTTGCTTTGGTAGGGAGTTAGCAGAGAGCATGCAGGTTGCTGCTAGAGGAGGTAAATCCTCATTTGCAAGGAGTTAGAAAAGAGAATGGGAACTAACTAAAGTTGATGAACTCATGGTGTGGCAAGGGCTAGCAGAGAGCTATGCCATACGCAACCTAGGGCTTGCAAAAATCTATGGTCACTTCTTGAATATGATTTAGTGGCTAAAAGTTTGTTCCAAAGCTTGATGATCTTTTAATGTTGATAAGAAGAGTTAATCCCAGTTCGTAATTTTAACAAAGAGATTTGACCCTAAACACCATCATTCGAGATAACTTCCTCGTTGTCAAACTTTATGACCCGGTGGCACACATTGTTTTACCAATCCAAGTCATGCGAGTGGCAGAAAATCATAGAAATTGTATTGAGGGCAATCAGAGGATCCATATCTCAAATAAGAGAATAGGTAGATGGATCTAATGTTAGACATGAACAATGGTGCATATTTAAGTGCTTACATCGAACGGTTCAAATTCTCTTCTTGATATATTTTCTGCGCTCAGTACAGTTCACATGATATTTTGCGACGCTAACTTGGAGTTAGTTTGCGCGGGATCACGGTGTGATCTCATGCAAACGGTGAAGCCTCGTTAAGGTAAACATCTCCACTACCCCTTAAATTAATTTTAGAGCTCCACGGTTAAGAACCCATTGGAGCAATTGATCAAGTTGAGAATAATAACAAGATAAATACTTTTTTTTTTAATTATTAGCAAAAATGCGATTTCATTCCAAACTCCAAATAAATAAACAACATATGGATCATGCAGAGCAAGGCGCTTAGCAGCAAATGAAAAACGAGGAAACAAGGAAAAATAACAAACATCCGAAGAGGAAAAAGAAGGGCAACAGGGGTGAGACTCGACCATCACCCAAGCATGAGAGGAAGGGCAGCAGGGGTGAGACTCGACCATCACCCAAGCATGAGAGAAGCGGGCACAGCTTCATAATTCAGCCCGCATTGACACTTAATTTGTAAGCTCTTTTCTTGTGTATATGCATGTTTTTAATAGAGAAAAATAGTTAATTTTAAGCCGGAAAAGCAAAGCACCTTAAGAATATTGGGAGATATGGAGCTTGGGCCTCTCGAGGAAAAGTACGCGACTGTGGGCGCCGGTGAACGCTTAATAATCGTTTTGCTTGAAAAAAACTCCACTGTCGGATCCCTTAAGATTCGCAAAATTAATGTTAGATAATCATGATTATTACAAGGTTAATAAAATATACTCTAATTATCTAACACATGGCTACCAATTTCATACTAATTTCATACTCGCTATATAGTGAAAGATATGACTTGCCAAGAAAGTTATTGATGAAGTTTCTACAACTAATCGTGCCCGACGCTAATGATTAGTGATTACTTTCTGACTGTGTTTGGCATTGCTCTTTGAGAGAGTAGAAAAGAACAATTGCTTCTCTTTATTGTTGTTGCAAATGAATATGAGGAGAGACAGACCGATTGGAGGAAAAAAAAATGGGAGGCTGCAATATGTAAAACTTCCCTCTTTAAAAGAGCATGAAAAAGGGTTTTCCTATTTCAAAGAGCAGCTTCCCTTTTATCTTCTTCCCCCTCATTTATTTGTAATAACAAAGACCAGCTGCTGCTCTTTTTTACTCTCTCAAAGAGCAATGCCAAACACAGCCTTAATTTTGTTAGCAATACTTTAATAAGTTTGAGAAGGCGATAATGTTATCATTGTCAATGGTTCGGGCTCCAGCCCAAGCCTAGTTTAATTCAGGTTGGGTTTGGGCTTAAACAAAAAGCCTGAGCCCAATAAAATTTTATTTGGCGTACTTTGGAGCATGTCGTGATGGATCTAGAATTAATGCGAATTTGATATTCCATATCTTTGCGGGCAACATTAAAAATCAAATGGAGCTATGCTCCATATAATAACCTATACTTTGCATCTTCAATACACTCACCATTGTTACAACTTTTGTACACCAATGTGATCAATTTCATGCATTTTTTTAATTTATAAAAAATAAGCTTCCAAGTTCCTATAAAATCGTGTTAGTACACCCTAACCAAGATTTCTTGACTAGTAATTTTATCACTTACTTGGAGGATGGAGATGTAATATAATTGAGGATTTGAGTCCCTTGTTTGATGTCGACATGGACGGTTGGGATGAAATCAACAACTTGAGCAAATTTTCTAGTCATAGGCTCCGCAAAGATTAAGCCCGATCCGTTGGCAACGAATACAGCGAGTCCCGCATTGCTACTTAATACGGGTCCGATGATAGAAAAGCACAGGATCATTTCTCTTAAGGCCGGTTGCCCTGTCCACTTTGAAAAGTCGCAAACCCTAACCACACATAAAACCCTGTATCATACACCCTGTGTTATGTGAAAACACTATCTAAGTCGTCTGCTTTGAAGGCTGTAATCTAAGATATTTGTTGCAAAGAAATTGGCATGAACTGTGATCTCTATCATGTGATTCAACATAGGCAACACTTGAATCAGATGATAGCCTTATACTGCTCCAAATCATATGATAGAGATGGTTTTTGGTGCCAACCTTTTGCACCATAGATCTTTAGATTATGATCTTCAAATCAGAAGGCTTAGATGATGGTGGAGAAGGTTGAGGTGGTGACTGATTGCTATATGGTGGCAGCGAATGCAGTGGTGCTAGTAGTGGAGCATTTGTGATGACATGATTGAATGGTCTGATGCTAACTTTTATAATAAAGACAAATTTATGTTAAATTTGATATAAAAAATAAAATTCACTCATTTTAATAACAAAAATAAATAAAAATATATTCTTATTTTAATTTTAAAGGAAAAAAGTCACAAATACTGTTGGATACCCAAACACTGTTTGGCAAAGCCTTTGAAAGTAAAATAAAAATTTTACTTTCCATAGGCTTGTTAAAAAAGTAATCCATAGGAAGTATTTTTTTAAAAATTTCGAAGCTGTCTCATTTCTCCTGTTTGGTTGAAAAATGTGTAAATTGTTGTTTTCCTAAAAATTTCCGCTTCTAATTTTAGAGCATCAAATTAAAGGCTGAAAAGGCTAAATATAAGGTTGTGATGAAATTTTTTAAGGGATAATTAGAGAAACATGCCTCAAAAACAAACTTTTTAACAAAAAGGACCCGACCTCAAACATTTTAGAAAAATCATGCTTATAGGGATTTTGGAAGTTCACGGTTTCCTGAAGTTCCAAAATCTGTGAAAGCTATTTTTCTAAAACGTTTGAGGTCAGGTCTTTTTTGCCAAAAAGTTTATTTTTGAAACATTGTTTTCTAAAGTGCCTAATTTTTAATTCGTCAATCAATTTCGATTACAAATGTTACCATCAATTTTGACTTATGTAATGAATGTTTGAATATTGTATTTACATCCAATTGTCTTAACCTTGAAAACAAGATGAAGATCATTTTTTAGTTTCAATCTTTCATACAATAGATCTTGAGATCATGGCCCACCAATCTGACGGTCAGATAACCCTTCTCACGGTATGCCATGATAACGGTTACTTTTGAAGATGTGTGCGACGGGGATCAACAATTGACTCTCATAGATGGACCATGTGGCAAGATCTATTATGCCAATGATTGGACGAAAAAAATTCTCTGCATCATTGGATTTAAGGCAGTCAATTGTTTTAAAAAGGAAAACCTTAATTGTAGAGAACAAATCTTTAGCTTCAAATACATGTACCAAGATAAAATAGCTAGAGAAGATTTAAACATGGAATCATATATAGGCTGATATTGATACGTATCGGTCCCAATATGTATAAGGTATTACCGATCTCGCCAAATGTTTTGGACTTCTAGGTTTTTACGGATTTTCGTTACTGTTTCAATGTTCAGGTTTTGCATGTGACAAAGACAACCAGACAACCACTTGTTCAGGTTTTGAAAGTTGCGGAGCAGAGTTAGGGAAAAGTAGGGTACCTCTACCCGCTCCCTTCAGTTGACTGAAAATGCTTTCCATTGATTGCGTCAGATAAGATGATGTAGGTCGTATTTCACCTAGATCTTTCATAAAATAGATCTTAGGATCATGACACACCTATCAAACGGTCAGTGTTTGATTAATTGTATTACTAATCCCCAAAACATAGCCCTTTAATCATATGTCGCCATCAAATGTGATTTTAAGGTCATTATTTGGGATTTGAAAAGGTAGAATCAAGAACCTACAATCTGATATGTGCGTCATTATTCCAAGATCTATTATGTGGAAGATATGGGTCAAATATAACCTCCATCATCATCAGATTCTATGATATCAATGATTTTAAGAGGTCTGAGACATTGGCGCTTCCATTAAATAGGTGAGCACGAATAGAGCTACCCCTACAGTTGCATAGGCACAGATGGCGCTTTCTAGCATCAGTTAGTAGTGACTTGTCACGTCAGCCCATAAATACATGCTTTGATTAACTTTCCAGTTTTGGCGTTTAAAAAGTGGTAATTGGTAAGTATCATTTGGAGATCATATGTACCGTACTATGTACTGACTATTATTTAAATCAACCAATTCGTATCGGTATATGTCGATACAGATCGATCTGCTATGGACAGATACCCGATACCCGATACTGGGGCCCGATTTGACTTCTTGGATTTATGCTTCATCAGATTTTGAGCCAAATTGATATATCAGGGTGGGAGCATTATTTAAAATCTAAGATTCTTCCTTCCCAACCTCGGTTTTCCATGTTTAAACCGTTGACTGCTTTGACTTAGATATTAGAGATGATTTTGTATCCCGACTTTCAAACAATAGATCTTAAGATCATGGGTCTATCATTTGACAGTCGGATTTTGATTTCGCGTGGTATACATCCCCAAATGTGAATATGATAATCAACATACATCAAATGTGTTTTCGAACCACTATTCCAGATTTGTTTCATGTGAAATAAAAATATGACCTTTTGAAGGTAGGATCATGATCTCAAGATCTATTTGGTCGAAGATTGAGATTAAGAATGATCTTCATGATCCGAATCAAAGCAAATCAAAGCAGTCAATGATTTACCTGACTTTCGAATTGTGTAGCAAGAATTTGGGTTCAAAATAAGGGCACCCGTGGATGGATGGAGTAAATGAGAGGAGGGAGAGTCGGTAGTTGTGAGCAAGAAAAGTTTTATGGTAATTTTTAGAAAACTTTTAGGTAAAAAATTTGTTATTTGTCATGAATTGTGGGACCCACTTCTTTCACCAAACAGTAAAAAATAAGTTTTGAATAAAATTTAATTTTTTCCCTGAAAATTTAGTATAAAACTTTTTCTAAGAAAAAAAAGTCCTTTTAACTTTTTGATCCCTAGATCCATACAGGCGCCTTAAGGAGCAGTTTTTTTTTTGACACAAAACTGTGGAGATTGCTAATCTCTCCAAACGTGGAATGAATGGGCGTGAGCATTATATACGGGTACCTCTATTTGCACAAACCAAAACTCTAAAAGCACCCACATAGCCCTGTAGAGATGATTTGACAAAGTGAGAAAAATGGGTGCTTTTTATAGTCTTGCTGCATGCAAATAAAGCCACCCTTTATATATATATAGAGACACAGAAACGAAGAAGATAGATATATATATAGAGAGAGAGAGAAACGAAGAAGATAGATAGTCACCCATCAGCAAAATATTTAGTGCTTGCGACTAAATTCATTTTCATTTGTTGGAGTATAAGACCTTCTCCCTGTCATAAAAGAAGGAGAGAGATATTTCAAACAAAATGGTGCTGCATTTGCACATGAATCGAAGGTACCACGCATGTGAATATTGCATCAACGTGGGAGCAAGCTTTGTAACAAAATTTGTATCTATGAGCGCTCTTCCATCGGCTAAAATCAATCATTCATTAAGTTATTAGGCAGTTAGCAAGATAGCTCCCCTTCTCTGTGGACAAGTGTAGTGTGAAAACAAAAGTGTCAAATATAACACCTATTTCACTAATGGAGATTTAGGTGTGTATTTGCCCGTCTACCCCAATATCGAAAGGAGGCATGCAGTTTTGTCCATGGTCTTCACATAGGGTACTAGTATTTGCACCCACTGAAAGTTAATAGTTGCACCTCATAAGTTGGGCAGGCATTAATTTGGGAGCCGTATTGCTTAAGTTTCACTCATTCGGGTTGAAGGTTTGGGTGAAATCTTCACTGTCAAAAGGATGTACAAAGCTCGAGCTCTTTTGTAGTTACTCCTGTTCTTCCTTGGACATGGTTGTAGAATTTTAAAGCGCCATGGAGGGTTGGGTTCTCTGTTTGGCTCGCGGTCATATATAAGCTTCTCATTGTGGACCACCTAAAGAGACACGGTTTCTACGTTGCTAATAGATGTGTGTTGTGTGTGGACAAAGAGGGAGGAGACATTCAAGTTTCAACCATCTTTTGCCCATTGGAGCTTTACGTAAGGCGTGTGGGAAGCTATTTTGCAGGAATTTTCATAAGTTATGCTTGATAGATCCTGATTGTCACATCCTATGTCAATACTTATATAGATCTCCCTTAGATTTCTACCATGCCAAGATGGAATTAATCCTGTGGAGTTGGATCTTCTTTGAGGCCTTGGATTCTCACACTTGAACCTTCAGATCGTGTTTTTTTCGTGTTTTAAAAACCCCAAAAACACGTTCATTGTCAGTATATCATTCGTACTCATTGTAAGCATTCATTCTATAGTGAATATGTTTGCTCGAACTACGATCACGTGATTTTTCCTAGTGATTGATCAGTTTTCCACGTAAAAATCATGAGTTGTGCTTTTTGTTTGTGGTTGTGAATATATTCGCTATATATAGATTAGATTTATTTGAATACCTGCTGCTGGAAGGATTTAATTGGTATCAAAGTCAGGCAATCAAATCAGTTTCTATTGGAATTGAGTGTGCAATGGCATTTTCAAAAAAATGCGACCTACCTAGAGAGGATATTTCTACCACACGGCCACCCATTTTCAATAGCCACAACTACACATGTTGGAAAGCAAGGATGAGAGCTTCACTTAGGTCTATCGGCCTAATCATATGGAGTGTTAGTTGGACGCCACCTTAAAAAAAGTTGCACTTGGATGGGGTTGACCTAATTTCTACGAAACCCAATAGATGCTATACTAGTGAGAAAAAGAAGTTGAAAATGCTAACTCTAGGGCGTTGTATGTTATATTTGGTTTCGTAACGGCTTCTAAGTTTCGTAGAATTTGTAATTGTGAGGTGACGAGAGATGCTTGAATTTATTTTTAAACTATGTATGAAGGACTCCACAAATCAAGATTAACAAATTGCAACTTCTCGCTACGCAATTTGAAAAAGATATTTTATACGAATCTCAGTGATGTTGCAAATGGTTCGTTTTACTTGGGAGAATAGATCCAACCTTACAAAATTCTCAGGAAGATCTTATGACCTTTGCCTGAAAGGTTTAGACCCAAGGTGACAGCAATCTCTGAAAGTAAAAACGTTGACAAGATTAATATTGATGAGCTTGGAGAGTCTCTTCGGACATATGACTCACAAATCCAAGACCGGTTGCTTTTAGATCCTCAAAAACGAATGAAGTTGAGGTTGATAATGAAAGTGAGAATAGAGATGACTTTGCCTTATTTGTGAAGATGTACAAAAAATTCTTCAAGAATAGGAAACCTTTCGACAAGTCATTTGAGAAATCCATTGTAGTTTCACAAAAGGTCATCAGAAGAAATACAAGGCTTCAAGTGTTGCAGCTATGGGTACTTTGCCTCGGAATGTCCCAACAAAAAAATATACGAAACCTAAGGCCATGGCGGCTACTCAAAAACAAGAAAGTAGCGATGACAGTTCCTCCAATAACTCAAAATGGACTCAGCGTGGGTTCAAGGCTTTTGTAGCATTTGTGCATGAATTTGGTGGTGATGATGACGACGTGCCTACTGAAACAACACCATAAAATGAAGAAGGAGATGATTTGGATTTGAGTGAAGCATATGATCAACTTTATCTTGAATGCTTCCATTTGAACAAGGACAAGATGAAGTTGAAAAACCCTAGTGCCTTAAAGTTTGTTGATTTGGAAATGACTTTAACCCAAGGTATCAAAATTGGAATCGGTCTATCAATTTGCTGAGGACCGATATGACTCAGCGAATACGTATCGTCCGATACTGATACCACTACAAAAAATAAGACTATTAGCGGCAGTTTTTTGCAGCCAAAAAGTGCCACTATTAACAAGAAAACTATTAAGACTATTAGTGGCAGGGGTATTAGCGGCAGTTTTTTGTTAATAGCGGCAGTTTATGGTTGCCGCTAATAGTTTTTTTTTTGGTAGTATACGTATCGGCCTATTTAAAAATAAAAAATTTCTACATCTCGGCTGAAACCGAGATGTATCGGCCGATACAGTATCCGATACCCGAGTTGGGATACCAATACATATCAGTTTGCCGAGAAAACGATACGTATCGCCGATAACTATCGGTGTTGGCCGATTTTTTATACCTTGCTTTAACCTAGAAGATTGAGCATACGAAAGACAGGGAAGGGTTAAGGGATAATATTAGATTCCTTGAATCTGGTGGAGTATCGCTAAAATTTCAATTTCTTGGTCCTTGAGAATGAGCAACTAATGAAGGATCTTGTGAATGAGCATGCCATCCTTGAAAAGGTTGTGAAGTCTGAGGAGACTTTCAATGTTATATTGGATAAAGGTCCATCTATTATTGACAAGACTGGATTGGGCTTTGTTTAAACAAACTCACTATTTCAAAGAGAAATTTTATTCAACCCAAACAGCATCCATTGTTGCCAACACCTTCATTTCCCCCAAGAGTTTTCAGCAATAAGGGTCCAATATGATTTTATTATAAGGATGCATAAATTTCTCTTGCCCAGTTAGGAAGATTGGCCTTTTTAACCAAAAGCTGGTAATGGGAGATGTGCATCGGTCGCATTCCCTTGGTAACTAGATGGAATAGAAATGGGTGATAAAGGATGGTCTGAATGCCCTAGTTGCACACATCGCTTTACAGGCTTTTGAGCGATATAAATGGTTTCTAGAGAGTGGGTGCTCCAAGCATATGACTGGAAATAAGTCATATTTCTCATCTTTGAAAAAGTGCAATGAAGGCTACGTGACATTTGATAATGAGGGCAACTCCAAGACCGTATGAAAAAGAGTTATTGATGCCCCCTAGGTGTCCCAAACTGTCTGATGTCTTGCATGTGGAGGGCTTGAAGGCCAATTTGATATGCATTAGTCAGTTGTGTGATGAACAGCACTTTTACCCAATTTGGATGTTTCGTGCTTGATGATGAAGGTAAAAGTGTGCTCAATGGAATTAGTTCTTTTGACAATTGTTACACTTTTCATGTGAAACCTGATGCCCCTTGCCTGACAACGTCTATTAATAGTGTTCATTTTTGGCATCGTCGCTTGGGTCATATAAACACCAAGGATCTTGTGAAGTTTGCTAATGATTACCTAAACTAATAGGTACGTCTAACTCTGTATGTGGTGCTTGTCAAATGGGCAGGCAAACAAGAGCACCTCACAAGAAAATGTCTTACATTGTCACTTGAAAATTCTTGATCTCATACATTTCGACCTTGGTGGTCCCATGAGTGTGAGCTGTAATAGAGGGAAGAAGTACATTTTGGTTATGATTGATGATTTTTCTCGCTTTGCCTGGGTTGCATTTATTAGAGAAAAGTCAAGGGCTTTAGGTGAATTTTTGGTGATTCCTAGAAGATGTTAGGTCAAAAAAGGATTGAGGATTGTGCTCACTAGGAGTGATAGAGGTAGCGAATCTGACAACTCTAAATTTGAGGAGTTTTGTAAATCATCTGGAATCAAGCAAGAATTCTCCACAGCTCACACTCCTTAGCAAAATGAGATTGCTAAGCGCAAGAATAGGATCCTTCAGGAAATGGACTGGGTTATGATGAATGCCAAAGATGTCGCCAAGCACTTTTGGGCGGAAGCTATGAATACCACTTGGTACATTTCAAATACAGTGTAACTTAGACTTGGGTCTATGCAAACACCCTATGAAATTTGTATGGTAAAAACCCAACCATCTTCGAATCTTTGGGAGAGTCAATATTATATATCGAATGACCGAGATCATCTCAACAAGTTTGACTTCAAAAGTGCATGCTTTTTCTTAGGTTTGCTCCTAATAGTAGGGCATTTCATGTTTACAACTTACGAACCCAGACTATGATGGAGTCATACAATGTGATTGTGGATGATGCCCCAGTCAGTTCACCTCTTGGAAGTCTTATTGATGTGGACTTGGTTCCCATGGTTGTTTGTGAAACTGATGTCTCTCCTTTTACCCTACTTGAGGAAAGTCATCCATTTGAGTGTGAAGAAGTTTCATCTCCTTCACCCCTTGTTGAAGAATAAAATGTGTGTAAGAAGTATCCTTCTTATGCTAGGGACATGAGGAGTTACTCATCTAGTGACATTTTAGGTGATCCAAGCGCTGGCTTGCAAACCCGACATAAGTTGAAAGAGGTGGCTAACATCATCTAAAATGTTTGCTATACGTCTACTTTCGAAGCCAAAAAATATGAAAGAAGCCCCTCTTGATGATAGATGGATTAATTCTTGCAATGCAAGAAGAGCTGCTTCAATTTTTGAGAAATGAGGTATGAGATCTTGTTCCTAGGCCTTCCAACGTCTCTGTCATCACTACTAAGTGGAACTAAAAAAAGAGAGATGAGAAGGGAAATATTGTGAGGAACAAGTTCAGCTTGTGGCTCAAGGATATACACAGGTCGAAGGGACATACTTTCATGAACACTTTGCACCTGTGGCGATGCTTGAGTCTATCTTCATCCTTCTTGCGATGGCCTGTCACATACGTTTCAAACTATTTGAGATGGATGTGAAGATTGTCTTCTTAAATGGTGTGTTATATGAAGAAATTTATACGGAACAACGAAAGGGGTTTGAGAATCCACATAGCCTTAAATGCATATCTTTAAGTTGAAGAATGCTCTCTATGGGTTGAAGCAAGCCTGGGCCTGGAATGGGAGGCTGACAAAGTTTTTGTTATCTTAGGGCTTTAGACATGGTGGTGTTGATAAGATCCTTTTCATTTTTAGGGAGAATGATGTGTTGACTGTGGCCCAGATCTATGTTGATGATATTGTGATCGGGTCGACACATGAGCTGCTTTCTCAATGGTTCTCAGACTTGATGATGTTTTAACTTGAGATGAATATGGTTGGCGAGCTACGTGCTTTCTTGGGTTGCAAGTGAAACAATGCGCCTCTGGCATCTTTATATCGCAAACAAAGTATGCGCGTGACCTTTTTAAGAAATTTGGGCTGGAACACACCAAAGATGCACGTACTCCCATGGGTGGTACATGTAAGCTCACAAAGGGCCAGGTGTTGAAGTGAACAACACATTATCTCGCAATATGATTAGTAGCTTGATCTATCTTACTGTTACTAGAGCTGACATAGCTTTTAGCATTGATTTGTGCGCCCGATTTCTGTGTTGTCTCAAGGAATAGCATTTGAAGTATGTCAAGAGGATCATCCGTTATGTTAATAGATCATCTGATTAGGGCTTGTCGTACCCTTTTCATACATCTTCTACTCTTGCAGCTATTCCGATGCCGATTGGGCTGAAAATGTTCAAGATAGGAAGAGCACTAATGGTGTTTGTTTCTATATTGGGAATTGTCTTGTTTTCGGTTTAGCAAGAAACAAATTTCAATTCTCTCTCCAATGTTGAGGCCGAGTACATTGCAGTAGGAAGTTCTTGTACTAAAGTTCTTTAGATGAAACATATATTGTGTGCTTACAGGGTGTCCCAAGGTATTGTCTCATTGTTCTGTGAGTACCAGTGCTATTCGCATTTTCAAAAATTCTGTTTTGCACTCTTGCACTAAACACAAACATTAATTTTTCACGTTATTAGGGAGCTAGTTAAAGAAAAATAGATCAGTTTGTCCCATATTAACACTGACCATCTACTTGTTATTTTCACTAAACCAATGGACTTTGCTCGATTCGAATATCTTCGCAAGTCCGTTGGTATGGATTCTATTGCTTCGTCTGTGTTCCTCTGAGGTATTTCCTTGCATCTTTTATTTACTTCTTGTGGAAATTGTTTACCTTAGTCTTTTTTTTTTTGTTATCTTCTTAATCTCTTGTTGCTCTATGTTTCTTTTGTTTCTTTTCTTCTTCTGATTGTTTGTTTTTGTTTCATTTTTCCCTTGAGATATTGTTTGATGTGTTGAGCTTTATTTGATTTGCATGACTGTATCACTTTAAACATACACTATCAAATGCTTTTATGTTAATTGGCTTTCTTAGGAATCTATCTTACTGATATGATGTGATGTTTTAAGATTATCCTTGTCTCAATCAAATAACTCTATTCTGCATGTGAGCTTGATTTCCTTATTCCTTCATCTCTCGTTGATTGTCATTGAAATCAATTAAGAACCCATATGTGAGTGCTTTTCATTCTTGAGAGTAACACATGTGATGGTGTGAATTCCTCCTTGCTGCTGGTTAACCACAATACACACCTAATTAGTGCAAGTTGGCGCATTGCCTATGGAGTCGTGTGAATGATTTTCCACCTTGGGATTTAAAAAATAAAATAAATTGGGGTGAATATAGCAATCTGTTAAATTTTTTTTTAAAATGTGATAATAGTCAAGTATACAGAGTGTGAGAACTATACACTTGCGAGCTTCTTGAATGACCTTGCACTGAGTCTTCTCAAGTATGTAAAAACTATATTTTTTATTCCTAAATCACTCGAGTAATGTTCTTTGTTTATCTAATTTCCCTCTTCATTGAATGTTCTTAGTCATATCTCCTGACATGATACTAGATGAAGGTCTTGTGCATTGTAGTCTTCACATTCGACGTACACCTTACTTGCTTTGCTTAGCCTCATCTCTCTCTCATCATCTTATATGAGCGATTCTTAACTTTGCCAATTTGTTGTGAAGATTCATATTTTTGTATGTTTTTTTTGGATCGTCATGCTATTCTCTATCATGGTAATGCAGATAAAACTATGGCTCATTAAGGGTTTTTTCTGTTGAAACAATATTTTTCCTTGTCTATTTTTTTTCTCTTGCAATTTTTTTTTAATTTTCTATTTATTCTCTTTGCGGCATGCCACTAGCCCATTAGAGCATAGAGCCATGGTGTCCAGATTATTGTGTCCAACTTTTTCCACGGCAGCGGGCCATGACTAAATTGCTGGATCTCTGTTTTTCTATACAAGATCTGGCGACAAACTGTACCTTCATTACAGCGCGCCTCAAATTTATATAGTTTTCGCAGATTTATCATGCTCGAATTTTGACAGCGAGCTGGAACTTTCTCCTAGTGTGCCACTAAGTGACTGATTTTTCCTGTTCAGAATATCCTAGTGGCATGCTATGAGAAGTTGGGGACCGCGCTGTGACGTCTTTTGGATCTAAGCTTTGGCGGCGCGCTATGAGAATCTTACAGCGTGCCATGGTCAGGCACGAATTCCTGTTATTTCTCTGTCTTGTTTTCTCTGTCTCTTTGTGACCAGAATTTGCAACGAGCTGTGTAAGCTTTGCCAATGCGCCACCAAGGGAACCTTTTATTTCCAAGCTTTGGCAGTTCGCCGTGATGAACTTGCAGCGAGCCACAATATTCGCATGATAGGTTTCTCTGCCGCTTCGATTCCTGATTTTGACACATTGTGTCAGGCACGAATTCCTCTCTCTGGTGATTGCTCGTTGTCATATACTCTGGTAGTGAGCCGCGAGTGCTTTTTATGTCGCATCAACTTCCAAAATCGTCTACAACTAGTCACATCGGAGTGATTTTTGCTAACTGTAAGTAGCAGCGTGCCACGGGCTCATCCCCAGTGCTCTGCTATTATTGTCAGTGTTCGATTTATTTATTTTTTAATTCACTTTTTCCTATTTTTCCTTTTTTATTTCATTTCTTCTTCCTTCATCTTCTCGCCTCCACCAACTGCTTTCAAGGAGTTGGTACCACATTTTTACCCCAACTATCATTCATTTGCAGATGAAGACAACTTTACTTTGACCTCCTATGTGCTTAACAAGAAGTTGATCTTCAGATACCTCTTGTGCCGGATATTGTGCATTATCCCCTTTCCCTAGATAGATATCTGCATGATCTCCCATTTGACTCCCATTTCAACCTGTTGTTGATTATGCCTGCCTGTGTGATCCCTGGTCACAATCCGGCTGAGGCAGTCCCTGCTTGTTATCTAAAGCAGTGTTTCTATTTTTGCAGTTGCGAATCACAATGAGGTGTGGTTGCCTAAAACCTATTTTTGATCAGGGACAAGATGTGTGTTGTGAAGAAGGATGTTCACACTTTGATCAGGGAAATGTGCGCTTTCAGGACATCTTTCGAATGACTATGATGATTATGACAAAGGGTGGCTCAGGCAGATTTGGAGGCGGATCTGGACGCCCTATTTAGATGTTTGTCTTTTTCAGGTGATCTTGGAGACCATCTTGGCCTTAGGGGATGGGTATGTGCTTAGGGGAGATCAATAAATTGTAATCCTTCAATTTTTTGCATCATGTAGATAAATTGTATAGGACTAGATGGGTTACGTGATTTCTGTTTTTTGTGATTGATTGTATACATGGTTTTGTCATAGAATGTGAGAAAGGGAGAGATTGTTAGATCCTGATTGTGGCATCCTATGTCAAAACATACGGAGATCTCCCTTGTATTTGTGTCATGCTAAGTTGGAATCAAACGTGTGGAGTTGGATGTTCTTTGCGGCTTTGAATTCTCACTCCCATGGCGAGCCGCGGTTAGCGACGAGCCATTGAATTTCCATGGCAAGCAATAGTTTGCAGCAAGCAACTAGACTTCCATAGCATCCCGTGGTTTGTAGCGCGCGCTGAACTTCCATGGCGAGCTGCGACCTGTAGCGCGCCGCGGTAGTCTCAGTGGCGAGCTGCGAAGTCGCAATTAAGTGTTTGCTATATTTTATTCATCCAAATTTCAAGGGCTCTTTTGTACTTTCCGTCTACACCTTTTTAGGGCATTTTATAGGGATCCTTAGCCATACTTACTTCATCTTCTTTACGTAATTTGAGCTAGTCACTACCATGCCCATGTTAATCATTTTCTTCCTCCTTTGAAAACCATTAAAATTTTCCTTTGATTCTTAACAAAGTTTTCAACGATTTTTCTAAACCTCACCATTTTTCCTTCTTGCCCAAGTGATTTGGGTGCTCTTGATTTTCCCAAGGGAGTTAGGTGTGAGGATTCTTTTATTTTGAGAGATTCAAGGTGGATCATTGTGAGGCCATCACTGATTCGATTGGAGTATTCAAGTTCTGAAGTTATGGAAACCATTTGTGATAGATCATTGGATTGATTAGGGTTTGATTGTCCATGTGTTTATTGTTGGTATATTATTCGTATTCATTATAATCATTTATGCTTTAGTGGATTTGTTTTTTTTGACTACGGTCTCGTAGTTTTTCCTAGTGATTAGGTTTTCTGCATAAAAATCATGCGTTATGCTTTTTGTTTGTTGGTGGGGCAAGGTGTGCCAGCCTAAGTGCCTCAAAGGAATCGGTATCTACCCAATTGAGAAGGTAAATAAAGCTCTTCTGATAAAATGATGATGGCAATTAGGTAATAGAAACGACCTTTGGTGAAAGGATATTGTCATCAATAAATATCGCGTGTGGCAATAAGGTTGGAAAATCCGCAATATCAAATACAGAAATTCTACTTGGTGGTGGAAAATTGTACTGTCGGTTAGAGACGATTTTCTCCAAAATATCACCTTCGTTTGCGGTAAGGGTGATTCCATTCTTTTCTAGTCCGATAGATGGCTAGCAAGAAACATGTCCCTCCAATATAAGTTCCCTCTATTGTTAAACATTGTCACTGATCCAATGATTAAAATTTGCAACATCTACAATTCGGGCGATCCCATCACTTGGCATATTAATTTCCGGCGTAGACTCTCAGAGGACAAAATTAACGAACATTTTGAGTTATCCAAAATTCTTGATAATACTTCTTTAAATCTCGGCAGTGAGATCATAGAATTTGGAATAGTGGAAACAAAAAGACTTTCTCGGTTATATCGGCATTCAGATCCCTCAGTCTGGTTGCAAGTTAAGTGGAGTGGGCTTACATTTGGGATTTTAGAATCCCATCTAAAATCGCATTATTTTTGTGGACCGTTCATTGTAACAAGCTCGCTATAATTCCTAATCTTATCAGAAGGGGCATGCATATCGACCAAAAGTGTTTCTTTTGCAATTCCGCCGTAGAAGATAATAATCATCTCTTTTTTATTTGCTATAAAATTTGGCCTATTTGGGGAAAATTCTTTAGTGCTCTTCGAATATCCACTTGTCTTCATAATGACATGGGTCGAGTCTTTTCCAGCTAGGAAAAGAGAGATGGATCTAATATCAAGGATTGACTTTGGAATCATGTTCATATTTCCATCCTCTGGAATATATGGATCACTTGCAATAACATAAGGTGCAAGAAATTTGTTTTCAACGAGATGAAACTTATCCATGAATGCATTATTACAGTATGCAACTGAGCCATAGCTGCTGGTAGAGGTGACCCTTCGATCTTTAACATTTGAAGTATTGAAGCGGAACATTTTTTGTCGTTTCTCATTTGCTTGTAGGGGGGTTTTGATGTAAGGGGTGTTTTTCTTTTTGTTTTGTCGAAGGTGTTTCCAATTCAATTCGGTTTCCTCCTAGTATAGACTTTTCCCTTTTTTATATGGGTTTCCTATACCACCCAACTATCTATCATGGTTACTGAATTTTCAGATAGCAATGCTTTGGGTGCTTCCTTGTGTATCACTCGGACCGTCCGAGGCACTATGAATGCTTTTATATTAATTTGAATACAATACCAATTTTTAAAAAAATTGGTTAATTCGAATACCCGCTCTTGGAAGAATTTCAATGTCAAGCTCAGTAACTGAGATAATTAATGCTTGGCCGATATGTCCCTTTAATAAGAATTGGAAAGGTCTTCGAAACTTTACTCCATTTGCCATCTCATGGTGCCTCTGGAAAGAGCCGAACAAGAGATATTTTTTTTTTATGATAAAATTCTTCTCACTCCTAAAAGTGATCCTCAAAGTGAAACGTAAAATTTTCAATTCGGCTTACGTGGGTTGCAGCTCAAGGCTTCGTTCTAAGAATGAGATGTGGAGGAATAAGGCTTATGCTACTAGGGGAAGGGAAGCAACTCCTAATATGAGGGTCGTTTGGAAACCCCCTCTTGTCAACTCTAAGGCCCTGTTTGGATATTTTCAGGAAAATGATGGAAACAGATTTATAGATCCAGTGGATTCCAACCATTTGGGAATCAATAGGAATTCATCGTTTTTCGATGTTTGAATTGACTAATAACACAAAGAAAATGGAAAGGAAGCCCCGTTGTTGGTGTGCATGCCACACACCAACCCAAAATTCTAATATGTTGTAAGAGAGAGATTTCATGAGAGAGAGTGAGAGAAACTTGTAGAAAGAGATTCGAGGGGGAGACAGAGAGAGAAATCGTAAAGAGAGAAGATATTCGAAGAGAGAATCGGACAGAGAGAAATTAGAGAGAGAGAGAGAGAGAGAGAGATTTCTAGAGAAATATGGAAACAGATTTATAGATCCCGTGGATTCCAACCATTTGGGAATTAATAGGAATTCATCATTTTTCAATGTTTGAATTGACTAATAACACAAAGAAAATGGAAAGGAAGCCCCGTTGTTGGTGTGCATGTCACACACCAAACCAAATGGTGTGACTAGCTGACAGGTGGTAATAATGGGTCTGGGTTAAGCTTATATTTTTTGAATGTTTTTCATAGGCCCAGTCCGAGAATGACTGTTTATAAGAGTTTTACTGGCTCGACTTTCGCCCTTGCCACCCTTAATACCTGACCTATAAATTTTAAGAATTTTACCTTCCAATGCAGAAGCCGGACCAACAAGAAAACTAAGCAAATCAAATCGGTCTAAACAGACCTGAAAACCGATTTGGACAAAACCGAGCCAAATCAATTCTGGTTCGGTTCGATTATGATTTTGGTTGGCTAGAAGGAAAGACTGCTGCATTAGTGAATTCTGGAATAGGAGTGGTGAAGGTAGAGCGAGTCTTTGGCACATCCCATTTAGACAACATTTAAGAGGTCATGAGGAACTCCTCCTCACCGATCTACTGAATTTGCTCATCGAAAAGCCTCTAACTCTTTCTAAAAAAGATGATGTGGTATGTCTTGGCGCAGGAAGTGGGAGATTTTCTGTAACGATCCGATTTTTAGCGCACTTAATCTTGTGGTGTTA
Source organism: Chloranthus sessilifolius (assembly GCA_021018995.1). Taxonomy (NCBI): domain Eukaryota; kingdom Viridiplantae; phylum Streptophyta; class Magnoliopsida; order Chloranthales; family Chloranthaceae; genus Chloranthus; species Chloranthus sessilifolius. The sequence goes on along the minus strand of CM037584.1, from coordinate 144,134,144 downwards.
GATGTGCTTTATACCATCCTTGATGGTAGCACTCCACATCGGAACCTTCCTTAGTTGAGAAAGTACACGTTTTAATTTTTCAAAAGCTTTTATATTTAAAGTTGTATTTATTTGACATAAGCTATGTGCCTGCTGGTAAAAAGCCTTGAGTCATAGACAAAAGGTCTAAAGGTCAAAACGTGTTATAAAGGTTTTAAACCATTATTTTGGGCCTTAAAGTAAAAGCTTATACACTCTTATTTGATGTGACAGCTTAACACCAAATTTCACAACTCCACCCACTCATTTTCTGAAAGCCTTGTAATCTCTTCCATAAATCTTTAGTGTTTTCTTCTACAAAGAATACTGTGGGTTATCTCCGCCATCAAGATTGAGGAAGAAGAAAGTGAAATCGTGGATGAGCTATCGGGTGGACATTGGTCTCTATCGCTCTAATCGTCGTCGATCTGTCGAACACACTTCAAGAGGTGGGTACTAATCCATCCATCTCGTTCTTCTTAGATCCCGTCGCGCAGGATACGATTCGATCGGGTATCGACGGGCTATTAAAATGAATCTAAATTTATTAATTTTTTTTATAAAATTGCTTTTAGGAATAAAATATTAATTAATTTTAATTTTAATAATTATTTTATTAAGTTATATTTTGATTTTACTTCAGAACTTGAACCTGTTCAAAATACTGACGTTCGATCAATTACCTTATATGCTCGATCCACCTCTTAATGGAATGGAATGAGGAGGCTCGATTATCAATTCGATCACCGCAGGGCACTTGAGTGACTGTCTGCCTAATGGAAACTCTGTGGAGTTATTGTGTTATATTTAAATGAGGGGAAGGGGGTTAGGAATATAAAATTATTAAATCTTTAGGTAACTTTTAATATAATATCATTATCCTTCTATATGAGATAAAAATAATTAATTACTTTTCTATTATATTAATAAAATCTATTATATAACTTTTAATATAATGCTATTATATTTCTATATGAGATCAGATAGTATATTGCTTCCTTCTTAATAAAACTTTCGTTTTAATAAAACTTACTATATATACACGTATAGATCTTATTTACCAAATTTGACTGAGGCAACGAATTGATTCCTTGTCACAAACCTGTTGTTTCCTTTTAATTCTACCAACCGACCTGTTAAAGTGCTTAAAATATGAACGATGCCCGGTGATTTAGATGATTATATTCATGTGAATTCTAAACTACTCTTTAAAGCAGTTGATTGCTTATATTTTATATCTAATACTCCAGCGATGCTTTAATATAATCTATATTATAATAGTATTATATTATTATATAATTAAGGTACTTAAGTACGTTGACACCTTAATAATAGCTTATATTATATTATATTTAACATTTAAGTGGTGGGTTATAATAACTATATAGCTTACATTATAAATATTATATATTAAACAAGGCACTTGAATACCCTATTATAATAGTATAAATTGTTCCTAAGATTGGGTTTAAAAATATTGTCCTGAACCTGCTTGGTTTTTTATTTCGACCGATCGAACCTATTGTCCGATCAATCGATTATGAACATAATCGAATAAGAGTGTACTTAAATCACTTTAAATCTGACCGATTGATTACCAAAAGTTGATCGATCGATTTGTACTCAAATAAATAATTTATATAATATAATTAAGACTGATTGATTGATTCCAAAATTGATCAATCGATTGTCGTCCAAACAGATGACCCGATTTACACTAAAACTTCACTATTCCACTATCAAAAACTTAGTGCACACTAATCAGTTACACTTTTCGATCGATGGTCGTGATCTACCTAATTTAATAATTATTACACCTTTTAAATTTTAACATTTAATTATAGTACACTATATTTATATCACTTTATTGGTTCAACGCGACCATTTCGATAACACGAAGTGTTAAGATTTCGATACCTCGTAAAAATTGAACTTTAACCTTTAAGTTATCGAGAACACACTAATTACTCCTCTACTCTATATTTATTAGTGTGTTATGTAAATAAATATATGTATAAATATAATAATAATCTAAATAAAAACTCTTTTGTACGTGTGATGATTCTATATCTTACTTTGATCATTATATGTGTTAAGGTTATGTTAGGTCAAATGTCGTGAGAGTATAAGAGATCATGCTTACGCTTGGGCGTGGTGATTCGCTAAGATGCTATCGAAGTGAGGAATACATCGTATTTACATGTCTTATAACTCATGGTGGTATGAGACATCATGACGAGTAGGGTTAGTGTGAATTCACTGTAGCCTTGTATACGGTATTATATCCGGTGACCCGATCACCCCGAGTTCTAATATGATAGGATAAAATATGAGTCGACAGGATAAGATATGAGTTAGTATGATAAGATATGAGTCGGTACGATACGATATGAGTCAGTAAGATAAGGTATGCTATGAGTATGATAATAAGACACCGTTGTGTAGGCTAACAAAGATTAGGAACTTAAGTCTCTGTACGTGCCGTTCCTTGCGTAGCCACCGTAAGGGCAATAACGTCTTTCAGTCAAAACGGATGTCTCTGGGAGACATTATGAGTTATAAGTCACTAGCCACCCCTATAACTGGATAGGGTGTATGATATGATATGATATAGAGGGCGTTATGATATGGTGGTATCATACTATGGTGACCCTCATATGATAGCTCGAGCAACGACTCTGGCACAGGCCTTTTAAGATTTTATGAGTATGTTAGTTACGCTCATATGATGTACAGACATATGTGCGAGAATAATAAGATATAATATGTTATGAGGTATGATATGATATGAGATATAATAAGGTACGTTAGAATATGAATGTTTAGATCATGGTCTCGCATTAATGATTAGGATATGAGTTTACGAAATGCATTTGATTTTGTTATTCTATTCTGATTTCTTTGAGATTATGTTTATCACTCACATGATGCACCCACAATGCACCTGAGTAGAACGGGATGGATTAGTGGTGTATCCACTCAGTATACGTGACTGAGTAAACTCATCGCATGATAATCTAATAGTTGCAGGTAACTATATTGACGGAGTGGACGTTGGTTTCTCTGATTCGATTGGTGCTGAGTATGTGGACCCGATGGATGTTGATTATCAGGAGCCTTTGGAGGGCGACGTTGCTGTTGACTTTCAAGAGGACTACAGTGCTGGTTTTGAGTCGAGTGCCAGATAGTAATTTTGTAGACTCGGTATTGGATTTTATCTTATGTTATTATTATTGACTCTATGATTTTACTTTGTCAAATTTGCCTCTGACCTCTATTATTATTTTAGTTGTGGATTACCTGGATTCTTTTTATCGCAATTATTTAGGATTTATTATTGCTTTTATATTCCACCTTTATATGTTGACTTTCACGAATTTTGTGAAACCAGATTTGTATGATAACTCTGATTATGTGTATGTCTACTTAGCATATCCGGGATATGTGCGGGTCATAACTCAGAATTCTAGACCTTCGGGATGAGGTAGAATTTCGGGTCACGACATTTTCGGTAGCTCATTGTTATAAGTTCTTCAGTAGGAGGCCTCTTGTGCATCAACAATGGATCATTATGTGAAAATTTTCGATTCCGCCCAATGTGAAATTCTTCATGTGGTATGTAGTGTGGGAGAAAATTCTCACTGCTGATTATCTTAGATCCAGGGGCATGATCGTGGTGAGCCATTGTCCTTTCTGTAGAAGTGATGGCGAATCTGTCTTTCACTTCCTCATTTCCTGTAAGATGGCTTTCTATATATGGTCGGCAGTCATCAGCTATTTTGGGTTTAGTTGGTGCTTTCCTGATTCTATCAAGGAGGCTATTGTGGGCTGGGGCTGTGGTTGCTTTTCCGACATTGGGAACTTCCTTTGGCAGGTGGCCCCCTTTGCTGTCACGTAGGGGCTTTGGAACGAGAGAAATCGGCACACCTTTATAGGGAAGGCCATGGGCTTCTATGCAATTGCAAAATCTATTTTACTTCTCATCAGTGAATGGGCTATTGCTGCCAACCTTTTAGAGGTGGAGATGAGGCAGTTGTGGGGGTTGGGTCTCAAGAACTTGCTCGTTGAGTTGTCAAAGGTCATCAGCTCGTAGGCTTGTGTTGGGCTTTGGTGTATTGCTGCCCTCCCTTTCTTTGTTTTGCTGTGTTGTAGGCCCGATCGGCCATTTGGGTTCCCCTTGGTTGGGTTGCTAGAGGTGGTGATGGCATTGCCAAAACTTCCTCTTGTCGACCAGCTGCGGCCCTTTGGGCTCGCTATTGTTGTATTTTAGTTTGTTTTTTTAATAAATTCATTTACTGCTTCTTCAAAAAATAAAAGATTTTGGGTGGCAAAAACCAAAAATCAATTAGGTTGGATGAGAAAATAAAAAATAAAAAAAATCTGAAAAAATTCAAAAAGATAAAATAAAAAATAAATTTAAAACTACGAAAGATAATAAAATTCCCTAACCCAAATTGTGAATTTTGGTTTCAAAAAATAAAAATATAAAAATGAACTAAAAACAGAAAATTTTCAATTTCAGTTCGATTTGGGTAACCAAATTTGCATACCTGCAAGATTTTAATGAATAAAAAATAGAAATTTTTTATTAATAAAAATAATAAATAAATACTTTGGAAAAATTATATGTTGTCGGAGTCGATGACGGAGGGACTGGATCTCGCATGAGGTCACCGAATAGGGGTAGTCGATACTTAGGGCTAGGGTTGGGGCTGCGAGAGTCAGAGCCGAGAGCTTCTCTCCCTTTTAGACGTAGTTGTGTAGTTGATTAGTAAAAAAAGGGATTTTAATTTAAGTGAGGGAAATTTTATGGGAAAATTTTAAAATAACTCCTGAACTTTCACCCCGTCATTAACAAGACACCTAAACTATTGCTCCTATCTATTAGACACCCAAAGTACACATAAGTTCATCAACTAAACCCCTACTGTCACCTACCGTTAATATGCGAACTGAAAATGCTGGAAAAGGGTAATTTGGTAAATGAAAATAAAAGAAAAAAGCTAAATTTTAAGATACTTCATTCCAATTATTTCTTAATGGTATTTGCCCCTAGATTTGACATTGATTTATGCATGGAATTAAAGATTATCTGTGATTTTAGTGCGGGAAAGTGAAAATTCACTTTCATACTTTTAAATTCCTATGAAACAAAAAATGTGGAATTGACGATCAATTCCACCCTAAACTTGCCCCTTCCACGCACATTTAGGACTTTATTTTAACTCAATTGTAGGTAGCTGCTTTTGTAAGGTGAATGACTGCATGATAGTAGCTGCTTGATCTTGATCATGGACGCTCAATTGGCGATGCAAGATCTTAGCTGTTCAACAAGACAACAACTAATTGCTCCATTTGAAGTTTGTATAAAGGTAGCTCTATCTGCACCTATTGAATTACTAAGGGAGCCTATATTGAATATCATTGACTGCTTTGAATTAGATGATGGAGATTGTTTTTTATCTTTTTCATCTTAATCTTCCACACAATGGCTCTTGAGACCATTCACATACCATCATACGATTAATTTTTGTATTCCACGTGGCAGTACATCCTCAAAAGTGACCAGAAAATCAGGTGACACATCACACTCAAATGTGACATTTTAGTATCTTTTTGGGATATATGTCACGTGAAATAAAAAATTAATCGTCTAATAATATATCCATAGTCTTGAAAGATTGGGACAGAAAAAAAAATCTCTATAGTCAATTCAGCTTAGATGCCCTAAGTAATTCAGTAGGTAGTTAGTAGGTACGAATAGTTCTCCCCTGGCCCTTTACCTATCTTAATGTGAAATGGGATATAGGGCTTTAGCCATCTCTTTTACGCATGCACGCATACAAGCATTAAACAGATGCATATAGGGCTGTCAATGGCTTTTGTCGAATCAGTGGCAGACCTTAGTCGGGCCAAAAAGTTTCTCTGTTCGACGAGTAAATGGGATATGCCCAACTAGACTTAACATGATGGTGCACCCTGATTCGAATCCAACCCAACTGGTTAAAGTTTTATGCCCGAACCGACCCAAAAAACCTACCCGACTTGAGGCCAACTCGAAATCCTGACCTGACCTACATAAAACCCCTCTATTTTCTTTGATTTTGTATATAAATTGCTGGATCGGCCGAGTTTATGTGCCGAAACGGTAAAAAACTCGGGTCGGGCAGGTTATCAGGCCAAACCCGACCGTTGACAGCCCTACATGCACAGTACGAAACAGAGGTAATTACCCTAATAATCATAGTTAAAAAGTAAAATTACCATGATGGAGATGTTATTGCCCAACCGTATCTCTGTCGGAAATGTCCTATCAATAGTCGTAGCGGCAACACAAATGCTCCACGGAGCAACATTTTGCACTAGAGACGGATCAGGGCCGTCGTTTCCAGCTGAGGAAACCACGGCTATGCCATTTTGCGAGGCATGAAAGGAGCCAATGTCCAGACTTGATGAGAAGAAGGGTGATAACGGTGGCGACGAACCGAAAGATGCCGAGATCACATTGACCCCGTCGCGAATGGCGTCATCGAAAGCTGCCAGTATATCTACTTCAGAACAGGTACCTTGAAAATTGTTACTCCAACATATCTTGTACACTGCTAGCCTTGCTTTAGGCGCACCACCTCTAGCTGTGCCTCTCCCAAATCCCAAGAAACTAGCATTTTTTACTATCGATCCGACGGCTGTTGAAGCAGTGTGGGTCCCATGGCTGACCCAGTCACGAGCAGAACGGTACTCCTGGTTCGAGCTTGTGTTCAATGGTCCATAGTCATGTTCGAAGCCCTTAAGGTAGTAACGAGCGCCGATTAGTTTTCGATTGCATGCGGCTGTTGGATCGAACCTTTCGCCTCTCACACATGTGCCTTTCCAGGAAGATGGAATAGGACCCATGCCCGACATTTCTTGGAAACTATCAGATTCCGGCCAAATACCTTTATGAAGATTAAAGAAAAAAAAAAAGGAAATATTAATTAAAATTTTCATGGAACTACTAATTATTATAAGATTTTTAAGTTTCGCAAAGACGAATAATTAATTATGAGGGAAATCTGGAGATATGTATATAGAGAAAGAGTGAGAAAAAAGAGAGAAAGATATGGGATGAGCCTTAGGCTAATACTTGTTAGACATCCCATATGTGTTGGCATATCATCCGATTTTGAAGAACCTTTTTCTTATTTTAAAATATTAAATATATAATATAAAGAATATTCCACTAAGGAGTATTCTATGTCGGGTTCATATGGCCAATATGGACTGATTAAATTTAAATACGACTTATATAAGTCAATATTGATACCAATCACCAATCACCAATCACCAATCAGAGCTTCATATCATATTAGGTCAGGTCTAATTCAATACATATAGACTGATCTGTATTGAGAAAATATTTTGGGACGAAAATGTAAGTTTACTTTTATATTAGCTAGGGGTTTGGATAAAGTTTTTAAGTTAAAATATTAAATATATTATTGTTATATATAGCATGCTAATTAAGTACTTTCTCACAAATATGGGGCAGCAGTCAACTCCAGCTAGTTGAATCTTATATGCTATGCTAATATTTAGATGGTACTTAGGTCTCAGTTCGAGGTAGTTGCCATGTGCCATTCAGCCCAAAGGCCAGGATAACATGCCCAAAGTAAATTAACTATCGTTATAAAAATAAAAAATAAAAAAATAATTTTCTATCATAAAATTTTGGATCAAATTAAGGTTAAAAAATTTGGTGAAAACCCTATATCTTTGACCTGTGGAATAAAGAGGCGAAAAAGTTTGAAAATACCTTTTCTTTTCGGAAGTGTAAGAGACTTGGTAAAATTATAGAGGATATGAAGCAACTTGAGATTATGTAGCATATGATCTATCACTCACGATCACGTAGATGATCAATGCATTCGAATCAGGTGGGCTCCACACGGCACCCATCAGGGGATTGCGAGCGAAGCTAACTTGCCCACGAACAAGTACGTCCATCTAAAAGAAAAAACAAATTGAAAGCGGTATTGTGACAACCTAGACTCACACACCACTATATTGTCCAGTTCTGAGCTTAAGTCTGTCCCTCGGTCTTGTTCCTTGGCAGGGGCTTAAGTCCTCACTCAAAACGCGTCGTGACATGTAAGGTCCGCATACACCTTATAGCCTAGGCTTTGGACATTTCTGTATGCGATGTGGGACTATCACAATTCTCCTCTCCTTATAAAAGAGTTGTACTTGGCTCTGATACTATTCTATGACGACCCAGACACACACACCACGGTATTGTCCCCGATTTTATTCTTTGGCATGGGCTTAAGCCTCCTCCCCCCCCCCAAAACACGTCGTGAAATCTAAGGTTCGCAAACACCTTATAGCCCAAGCTCTGGACATTTCCCTATCTGATTTGGAACTATTACAATCCTCTACCTTACAAAAGAGTTGTCATCGGCTTTGATACTATTTTGTGACGATATAGACTCACATACCACGATATTGTCCGATTATGGGCTGAAATCCCCTCCCTGATTTTGTTCCTTGGCATGGGCCCAAAATACATCATGATATGTGAGATCTGCATAAACCATAATTATAGCTCACGCTCTATACATTTTTATATCCAATGTGAGACTATTATTAGGGCATATCCACCATCCAAAATATAGTTAAAGATACAAAATTTCAAATACACTAGGTTGAGGAGGTAGTAGGAAAACTTTGACATTGCTTTTTAATCGAAAAAGTACTAAAACGTATATTTAGATCATAGGCCATGTGGCTGATGACTCCAAAACCGGTGTTTGTTTTTTTTTTTTGAGATCAAGTGTCACTAGCACTTAAAACATATGGATAAATCCATGATTGCTAATGCATGGGCAAGGGATATAGATCCACACGCAACCTTGCAGGAGTGTCCCCTAATGCCAAATCACATGCCACATTACGTGATTAATACAAAACTTGATCCATTTTGGCTTGATCAGTCATATGGCACATTATTATTATTATTTTTTTAAATTAAAATTTTTTTTTCCTCTATTTCATATATCAAAGTTAAGGTACTGCCTCACAAACATGGTGCATTAATTTTTTGGACCTTTGAATATATATCAGATCATACCTAAATTTTTTGGGTGGTACGTGGACAATCTTCTCCATGTTGTCGTAGCACTCCATTGTCGTGCTCGATGCCACATGATGCCCAACTACAACATTTTGAGCTACACTCGGACGCAGAGTCTTACATATATATATATATATATATAAATATGACAGGAGTCATAGAACATAAGCTCATGACTCAAGCTCCTATTTGGTGTATATAACATCAGGTGACCTACGTCAGATTGACTTTCTAGGTCACCTGATGTGACATGCAATAAATGATTATTATAATCATTGATTGTGTGTGTGTGTGTGTGTGCGCGCGAGCGCTGACGCAATTCAAGGAAAACTTTCTTTCAAAAGTTGAAATTGCTATGACAACTTTAAATTAATCTTTCTATTGGAATCGTCCACCAAGAGGCCATCAGTAGGAATCTATTTATGTTGGTAAGGCCCATCAATCCATTTGGAAATAATATGAAATTTTGTAGAAGGGCAACTTATTAAAGAATCCGTAAAGTAATAATAGGATTTAACAAACCATTATGTCGTTTTTTTAAAAATCTTATATGGAGATAATAACAATGAAGAAAAGTTTCAGTCAACTATCGAACGATTTGAAAGATGTTGACAATGGGATCAAGTGGACTAATTTGAGAATACAGTGGTCGATTTGTTACTCAGTTTTTGAAAAGCAAGGGCATCATGAAGTTGGAGTTAATCGCCATAATTCAAGCTGTGAGCATAGTTTAGATTGGAAATAATTTTGGAAGAGCCTGTATATAATGACTATCTTATCACCATAAAGTGCATCAATCTTATTTCTCCACTCCTTGAAAATATCATACAATTATCACTAATATTAGTTCTTTATTTGAAAAAAATTATGAGAAGCCAATATTAGGAGAAAAATGTGCATGTAATTTTATAAGCACTCATTTTGAAATTAACGAAAGGTCCCACAAAGCCTCAATGCCAAAGGAGACAACACCCATGATACTTTTTTTTTTGTGACAATCTGGGTGTCCGGGCCTTTAACAGCAGACAACTAATCTCGGGGGCAGGAGCGTGCCCAAATTTAGTGCGTGCCGGGTCATCGCGGGATAGAACCCTAGCCTCAAAGGGGAATTGTAACTCAAGTCCGTCGCTTCCTGAGGTGGGTACCTGATAATGGTGCTTGGATTTTATCATAAGATGGGTATTATAAACAATTTTACAGATAAATATGCAAATTTCTTGTAAATGATTGTTTTTCATGTGTTTGGTTAAGTTGATGAAGCTAAACCAAAGAAGAAATTCTAACATACAAGGAGTCCAATGAAGAACCACAAAGTTCAAGAAAATGAAATGCAAATAGAGTACTAATAGAGGCTAACAAGACCTGTATCAAAAATGCCAACGACTACGTCATCACCATAACTAAGCTGCAAGGGTGTCGCTTCGCCTTGGTGTAACGTAAGACCCATGAAATCCCAACTTCGTGTAGTGTGCAACCGCAAACTCTTACTCCGAAACACCGATATTACCCCTTCGATCTCTGCGATTTCAGTTATTTGTATATCATAATTGAGTGATCATTTTCTTAATAATAATAACATGCATGCATAAAAATTCAAGATTTATTGGCACTTGCAGGAGTTCTAGATTCTTACTAGCCAAGGTCTTAGCATGTGTGGAGTTGAGTGTTGCAGCAAAACCAGAAAAGCTATGCATATAGCTATAAAGCATGGCTTCCTTTGCATCGGCTTCACTGATTGAGAAGAAAATATAAAATAAATAGAAAAATGCCAAAATGTCAAATCCTAGTGATAAGACAAAGGTAGGACATACTAAATTGTGAAGACACTTGAGATGGGCACCTAGAAAAAACTTTAGACAGAATTTGGACATGATATTTGGTAATAAGGAGAGGGTCACTTTGATGGTTGAGGCCTAGGTAGACAATGTGAACCTGCAAAACAAGGAGAACAAGATGTGAGATCATCATTTGTGGGGAAGAAAGGGGAACACTTAATAGAATAAAGTTACATGGAGTGTAGAGATTGAGGGAATATGGAATAGTGAGAGTGAGAAGAAGAGGGCCCATAAGAACTGTATATGCGTGAGCATTGTCTCCCATGAGAGCACCAAATAGAAGGAGTGAGGATTAAATAGATGTGAAAAAAGGTTGAACTATGATTTTGTTGTGGGTTGGGTCTAGGAGCATGCTTTAGGGTGCGTGCATTAGAAGGATTGCAAAGTTAGAGGAGCCCTGACAAGCACCCCATGGTAGCATGATGACCTCTCTATCCTTCTCTATATTTTCAGTTATATCTAGCTCTGTAATAGGCATCAATAAATGTCTATACACCCATCTCCCTCTTTGAAAGATATCTACGTACACACAAATATAAGTGTATATATATATATATATATATATATATATATATATATATATATATATATATATATATATATATATATCAAGGTGCTTGGTTGTAAGTGTTAGAAATCTTAAAGAAATAATCAATGATTTAGGCTTGAATCATTTGATCAACATATCAAATACAACAATTATCTAGTAAGACAAATCTTACTTACTTGATTAGATGATCGTGAAGACGACCTTGATCGGCAATTCCTCCGTATAAGACCAAACTCTCAGGACAAACCACCTCTCTTCCTTTCTATCTCTATTGATGGTAATATAATTGAGAAAAGACAAAGAGGGGGCATTGTCCTCCTTATATAAACATTGATTTGTTCCCTAGCCCATCAAGGAAACTAAATCTAGAGGATGTGTCACTTCTATAAAGGGATCACCACAACTCTATAAGATTAGTAAGGAATTCTACCAAGATTGCATGGTGATTCTTATTGTGCCAAGTATAGAAAGTCTGACCAATTCAAGTTTTAGTAAGAATTTAAAAGAGGTTAGTGTGTGGGTCACAAAAACCCAACAATAATAACACGGTAACTTAGTTGAACCCACATCTATTTGCTACTACATGCACTTGATGGCATGATCGGATGTCATATAAAGGAGAGGTTCTATTTTAAAAATCATTCAAAAAGAAAAATTGAACAATAATAAAACTTTAAGGTCAAAAAAGTCAACCATGGGAAGAGTGAAAGGTGAAGATTGGTTTCACCACTCAATTTTTACGCGTTTGATACCATTAATCGTTTTGTTTTATATATTAGTTTTATTAGGAATTCTATTCACTCTACCGAACTCTTGATCGCGATGAATACGGAAAAATAAGATCGAAGATGCAAAAGAACAATCATACACAAGACAAAGATTTACGTAGTTCACCCAATCGAGGGGGGGCTACATCCACAAGAGTATATGTACTATTTATGAACGTTTACAACGCACACCCTCTCTTCTCTCTAGTGCATACTCAATCAAGATCAAACACTATCTTCCACAACAAACACGTTGTATAAAATAAGGACGCAGTCCTTCAAATAATAGAGAAGAACACTCTCTTCTTTCTAATACAAACTCAATCAAGATCAAACACTATTTTCCATAGCAAACACGTTGTATAAAACAAAGATGCAGTCCTTCAAATAACAGAGAAGAGATCTGTCGAAATATAGTAACGATTTCGGCGAAAGAATAACTTTAACTAGATCTTCAATCCCCAAGCAATTCTTCAATACCCTGCCTCTCAAAGTATTCATCACAATTTGCTCTCTTGAAAACTCTCTCAAAGCAATGCAGGAACCCTAGAGAAAACCTTATGCTAATAGGCTCCAAAACACATTAGGAAACTTGACTCATAAAATCTTCTAAAATTGCCAAGTATTCAAAACTGCAAAATTGAATTCGCCCAGAATCGATCGATCGACTCCACCTACTCGATCGATCAAGTTCAATCCATAAGCAACCCCAATAATATGTTCTCAGATCGATTGATCGACTTTCCAAGCTCGATCGATCGATTTCCACCATTGAACAAATTGATGGAACCTGTGCGTTGGGATTAAACCTTATTCAACAATTTTCTTATTATTTTTCAATGCTTATGATCAATGAGCACCTGCATGTGGCACTTGATCATATGATCAAGTGCCACGTATCAAACAAAGAGTCTGATCTGCTAACATGAGACTAAATAATTTACTAATCCAATGGCTTTGGTCTATTGCATAATGGATGGTTGAAAAATATTGCAACCTCAAGGTCGAGCTTACCCATCACAAAAAGATAACAAATAGTCCGTAGGACCAGGAAGTCTTTAACATATAGGGAGAGATACATATAAGGGCACTTTAGAAAACAATGCCTCAAAAGTAAACTTTTTTGAAAAAAAGACCCAACTTCAAACGTCTTAGTAAAGTACAGTGCTCGGCGGCACAGCAGTTGGGCCAATTGGGTGCCGCATCCACTTCCCCAGAGTCATCAATGACTAGTAAAAGGAAAAAAAAAAAAAAAACATTTATCAACACCATCAAATTCATGGTCAATGGTGTTTAAAATATACAGTGAAAATTTTTCAAAAAAAACTCATACATGTGGATTTGGAAAGAAATTCTAAAATCTAAAAGGGACTGGTAAACCCTTAAAGGGTCCCACACGGCCCCACGTGCCATGTGACACGTGATGATATGACACTAAATTGAAAATAATAATCGACTGTATTTTTCCATTTCCCATATATATATATATATATATATATATATGAGGACCGGGGATATGCGCCCAGTCGTAGAGATATATATTACTGCGCCTATTGATATGAGTGCACCATATAGCACCTTTTTTTGAAGTGATTGGTGACATGGGGCCCACTTTACTAACTAGGGTTAAACTTTTAGGCCTCGTTCAGGTGTTTCTTATTTTTTCTCAGAAAAGCTTAGATTCTTGAACACTCAAATTCCTACAGATTCTTAGCAGACTCAGATTCTTGGCTTTTCCCACGTGGGTTTTTAAGTTACTCAGATTCCTGACTGTTCTTATAAAAGATGAAAATCCTTTGTTTTTAAGTTCCTCGCAGAAAGCCCTCAGAATCAATTCAATGGGTGGTTATGCTATGACTGTAGAAGCATTATCTAATCACCGATTTATGTGCCGTACTCGGATTTCTCTCAAAATTTACGGGCAAGCAATCGAGATGGGGTTGAATATATTTGACAGAGTCTTTTTCTAAATCTGATTTAATGGCCAATACTTTTAAAATGGCCCACTAATACCCAATCGAAAATTTAGACAATTTATCGTCCTACAAAGAGCATTAGCATAACATATTGTTATTCATTGAAAAGTATCACTTTTCACCTCTTAACCTATCCTTTACTATACCTTAGAGCTGACTAATAATCCTTTATTTAGCATGTTTTGTAGTTAGTAATAGTTACTGCAGTTTAATACAAAGTCCATGCTTTTGGTGCCAAAAGAGACAAAATTCAAGCCAAGGATGACTGCTGAGCCAAAGACTGATAGAACACCATGGTGGTATACACCATGGTGACTAGTTTACATGTCAAGGTGGACCAAGGAGGTCAAACAGATGAGAGAAGAATGGATATGAGCTGCAACAGCAGCAGGGGAGCAGAGGTGCTGTCTCTCGCAGTCAGGAGTGCTGCCTCGCGCTGTTTAAGTCTGCAGCAGCCACCTCGCGAAGTCAATATCTATAGTGTAAAGTGGACTCGCGAAGAACTCACGCAGCTTAGTGAAGGATTAATCTTAGAGGATTAACTCACGCAGTAGTTGCACGCTTCAACTGCTATAAACATTCCAAGACCTCGTGAAGCACTCGCGCAGTCTCGCGAGACCACACACAAAGAACTCAAGCAAGCTTGCGAAGCTCTCGCGTAGCTCAAGAGGAGAGAGCTCTAAAAATTTTCTCGCGCAGCGCTCGCGTGCATAAAGCCTAAACCTCTACCTAGCGAGTTGTGCTATGCACTACACACGGAGCCTGGCGAGATCCAAACTCTTCCACGCGAGACCCTCACAACAAAAATTTCTGAAGCTCCACTGCTTGAGGAAAGCCAAAGCATTGCAAATTCTACCTCGCGAGAGCATTTCAAGACAGAGCAGCTGCGTGACAAGTCATAGCCTTTTGCACAAGCAAGGAGCTTTCAAAGCCAAATCTAACCTCGCGAGCACTCTACAACTACGCGACTGCATGAAAGGATAAAAGCCAGCCCCGCGAAGCTCGGGTTCTCCACTTCTCATTCCATACTTAAGGATCTTTTGGAGATTTCTCCAGGTCTAGGGCACACATCCCGAGGCCCTGATCTCTATGCACACATCCCGAGGCATCCAAGGGTTGTAACCAAGCCACGTCTGTCATAAAATTAGGGTTTAATCTTCTCTTGGCCAAGGCATCAATGACTGAATTTATAAGCTATATTTTAAACTTAAAAAATTATCTCTCCTTCAACTTGAGTCAACTGTGAGCTCTAGCAGATTAGGGTTAGGGTTAGATTACCATCTTTTTCCATTTTTCTTCCTCCTTCGCCAAGCACTTGCTAGCTGTGATCTCTGTAATCACTTAGGCATAGTTTAATTTAGTTTTTGTAATGGGCTTTGTAATCATTGGGATTTACTGAGGGCTATTCTGCACAAGGCTGCTACCTTGAGAAATTTCATTGTGAGTCTTGTTTAATCAATGAAATTTGTGTTTTAATGCTTATTCAATCTGTTATTTTCCTATTTGTCCATAGTATTCTTTGATCTATGCCATGTATTTAGGACTTTAGCTTATTTGAATCTCCCATGGAAGCTTGAGCTTGTAGCCCTGTGACCATGGTGGTAGCTACAATTTTCACGTTTCATCTCAGTCCTCTGTGGTGTGGATAATCATTGTGGATAGCCTGTGATAATTTAAGTGGACAGACTATAGCCCTAGGGTGATTCCAAGACACAGATATGAGAATGATTCTTTTCCTCTACACTTGAGCTTGTAGCCATGTGAGAGGTTGAAGCAGGAACAAGCTCCCCTCTGTTGTACATGACCATCATCAGATGTTAGATCTGATTTCTTTGTAGAGATTACAAACTTGTGAGCTGAATCATTGCAAACCTTTTTATAGCAATGACCAGCTACATTTAAGTTCTCAAATAGCATCTGCGCAACTGTGGTTCCCACTGGTTTTTCAAGAGCTATTTGCTCCCATGGATGCCTGAGCTTGTAGCCTGGTAAACATGGTGTCTGTAATGATTTTAATTGTTTGATTTGATCCATTGGGTGGAGGACATCTATTGGATAATTTGTGACCATTCAAGTGGACAGGTTATAGCCTTAAGATCAGTCCATTCCCTTGGATCAGATTGGTTTTCTGATTTAACTCATGTGGTTTGATCCTCTCTATTGGATATCATATGACCATTAAAGTGGACAGGTTATAACCTTAAGAGACTAGGTCAAACAATAAGAGTTGAGTTAGATTCTTTCTCCTTGTAGATGTGCTTGTAGCCATCTGAAGGTTTGCTGCAGAGAAGCTTCTAAGTCCGAGTTACATAACTGAAATAACCTTAGCTTAACTGCATACTTCCCATCAATTTTATCTTTATTTCATCACACACCATCACCACTTTCTTCATAACCCTTTCTTTAGGATAGGACTACACTTTCCTTTTATTCTTTTAGTATTAGTTAGTGTAGTTGTGACACCCAACTCCCTTTCTTTAGGATTGCCAGATCTGTAGTCAGATCTGAAGGCCTACTAATATAACCCATTTTGGATTCTAGATGAATTTCTCTGTGGGACAAACTCTTACTTACTCAAAACTTGCTACAACAGTCCTGTATCTTGCAGGTTGTGTATTTCGGATTTACTGTTTCAACCAATTGTCATCTCTTCACTTTTTGATTTATTTTTCTTTACCACTGTTTTCTTACCAATAACAAATAGCAACCTCTAAAGTAGCCAACACATATCACATGCGACACTTTTTATATATTGAGAAGAAAAAAATCTCCATTGTTTGCTCCAAAGCAGTCAAACGACTTTAGCATGTAAAACCTACGTTGAGAAGAAAGAATCTCGGATTGCAAGGTAAAATAAAACTATCCTTTATCTTTTTAACCAGACCTGTGGGCGAAAAGGAATTTCAGCCAAATTTTAGCTGAATATTTGATCCGAATTATTTTCCTAAAATGTTCTCAATTGTGTGGAAATTATTTGGTTGCGTAAAAACTCAAAATTTCAAGGATTTTGAGGGATGTGTGCCACTTGGAATCAAGATCTGACCATTTGATAGGTGCACCATGATCTCAAGATCTATCTGATATATTAGTTTGATTATCAACAATTATATATGTATTAAAAAAAATTAATAGTCTACACAAGTTTGTAAGTATTGTAATGGTTGAGTGATTGTTTTGTGACACCTAGGTTCTAGCTTCAAACCTCTTTAGAGGCATAATAAATTACTTTTGTTTTATTTTATCTTTTATTTTATTTTAGGGAGCCATTACTTGCACACGCTTTTCCAGTGATTGCACCAAGGTTAAAGAAAGACTTTGTATTTTAGGGACATGTGATATGTGAAAACACAATCTAGGTTGTCTGATTTAAAGTTCATGATCTATAGATTCTTCGTGGATAAGATTGGAGCAAAACACGATATTTATCATATGATCTATTGTTGTCAACTGTTGAATCAAATGGTCCCCTTTGACTATATTTAATCACATGATGAAGATTATATTTCTTGTCAATCTATCCACGAAGGATCTATAGATCATGAACTTTAAATCAGACGGCCCAGATCGCATTTTCACATGTCAGATGTCTCTAAAATATAAAGTCTTTTTTAACCTTGGTGCAATCATTTAAAAAACAAGTGCAAGTAATGGCTCCCTTTTATTTTATCTATAGCATATACATCTTAACGTTAGTATATAGGACCATACAATAACCCAACTCTTGCTAGACTTAAAAATGGACTTCTAGCTCTCCTAAATATGTTGCATAGAGGAAAGAAGTTGTACTATTGTGTATATCCTAAAGAAACTATAGCGCTCAAAACTCAGATTCTGCGTGAGTCTAAGCAAGTTACTCGGACGACTCCCTGTCTCTATCACTCGAAAAATGGCGGTACCCACCACATCTCCCGAACAACAAACTCTAGTAGAAAACATCAGATTCTGGGGCCTTTCTGAGTACCAACTCAGATTTTGAGGCATTCTTTGCAAACGAACAAGGCCTTAAAATATTTTAAAAGTTATATATCCTTCCAACTGTCATTCTTGACTTTTTAAAAGTTTCTTTCTTTTCTCTCCCTTTTTTCAAGAAAGTGTCACAGTTACTTTTTCAGGTACATTTACTAAAAAAATATGGGCGCTCGATAGCAAAGCGCTAGCTGCACCTCGGTACGAAGCGCCGATAGCCAAATAGTGAGGCACTGATACCTCAGTAGCGAAGTGTTGGCACCACGGCTCCAGGCTATCGGCGCCTCGTTTTAGGAGTGTTGGTGACTATATCGAGGTGTCGACGCTTTGCTAAGAAAAAAGGGGGTGCCGAAGTCTCGTTTTAGTGGTGCCTGCACCTCTATATTGAGGTGTCGGCTCTTCACTAAAAAAAAAAAAACAACGTATTGGCGCCTCATTTTAGGGGTGCCGGCGCAACTATATCGAGGTACCGACACTTTGTTAAAAAAAAATATATAGCGAAACGCCAACACTACGATATAAAGGCGTCGTAGCCCCAAAAACGAGGCGCCGACACCTTTTTCTTTTCTAGCGAAGCGCCAACACCTTAATATAGAGGTGCTGGCGCCCCTAAAATAAAGCGTCGGCACCGCAGCGCTGGAGTGCCAGTGCTTCGCTATCGGGGTGTCGGTGCCTCTTTTCCGGGGTGTCGGCTTCGCTATCGAGTGTCTCTTTATTGGGGCTACCGCTTCGCCATCAGTGGTATTGGCGCCACCATCGGGTGCCTATATTTCGAGTAAAATATACTTGCGTGTTTTATTAATTTCTTAGAAAAAGGGAGAGAAGAGAGAGAGAAAAAAAAAAAACTTCTAAAAAAGTAAAGAATGACGGTTGAAAGGGAATATAACTTTTAAAATATTTAAAAGATTGACCCTAGTTAATAAAGTGTGCCCCATGCCGCCCACACTCCACCAAGAAGGCGCTACGTGTCGCGCCCATATCAAAAGGCGCAAAGATATCTCTACGCCCGGGCGTGACATGTAACGCCTTTTTGTGAAGTAATGGGTGGCATGGGACCCACTTTACTAATTACGGTTAAACTTTTAAAATATTTTAAAAGTTATATATCCTTCTAGCCGTCTTTCTTGAGTTCTTTAAAGTCACTTTCTTTTCTCACTTCTCTCCCTTTTACTAAGAATGTGTTAGACTTACTTTTTCAAGTATATTTTAGTCAAAAAATGTGGGTGTCGGATAGCGAAGCGCTAGTACCTCGATAGCAAAGTGCCAAACACCCCAATAGAGAGTTGTCGGCGCTGGGGTGCCAGTGCTTGGGTGTCGGTGCCGGGGTGCCAGTGCCTGGGTGTTGGCGCCTCTATATTGAGGTGTCAGCGCTTCGCTAAAATAAAAGAAAAATGTGTTGGTGCCTCTTTTTAGGGGCGTCGACGCCTCTATATCGAGGTGCTGACGCTTCGATAGAAAAAAATAGGGTGTTGGCGCCTCTATATCGAGGTGTCGGCGCTTCGCTAAAGAAAAAAAAAAAAAAAAAATGGCGGGGGGGTGGGGGGGGGGGGGTTGCAGGCGCTTTGTTTTAGGGGCGTCGGTCCCTCTATATCGAGGTTCGGCGCTTTGATAATTAAATATAATTTTTATTTTATTTAGTTTTTATTATTATTGAAGCGCCGAAACCTTGATATAGAGGCATCGGGGCCCCTAAAACAAGGCGCCGACACACATTTTATTTATTTATTTTTAACGAAGCACCAAAACCTCGATATAGAGGCTCCGGCACCCCGGCGCCTCTCTACCGGGTGCCGGCGCTTCGCTACCGAGGTGCTATAACTTCGCTACCGGACGCCCATATTTTTGGGTAAAATATACTTGAAAAAGTAAGTTTGACACTTTCTTAAAAAGAGGGAGATAAGAGAAAGAAAATAAAGAAACTTCTAAAAAAGTCGAGAATGACGGTTGAAAGAAATATAATTTTTAAAATATTTTAAAGTTTAACCCTAATTAATAATGTAGGCTCCATGCCACACATCACTTCACAAAAAAGACGCTATGTGTCGGGCTCATATATATATATATATGTGGAGAGAGAGAGAGAGAGAGAGAGAGAGAGAGAGAGAGAGAGAGAGAGAGAGAGAGAGAGAGAAAGCAAAAAAGAACGTTCAAATGAATGTAAATTATTTGAGTTCTTGGGTCATAAAGGGAGATCTATAAACACCCCACGCTTGCCCGGTGAAAAATAGAAAGGGAAAGTAATCTATGCTATTTCCCATCTCGTACTCAATTTTCTGCAGTGCTGCTAATGTTTTTAAACTTAGAGAGGTAAAGTTTATGTTGAAACTATCTTCATGAAGCTCAACGATAATTAGAAGAGCAAAGGAGTTGTTCTCTTTGAGTTTTAATGTTCCACATTAAAGGCAAACCAATGATGGTAAGAAATATGTGAGTGAGTCTTCTTAATCATTGTTTAAGAAAACATTTAGTTATGCTGAACCTTGGTTTTCCCTTTTTATTGTGAGTAGTTGATTTGAAAGACTTTACCAAACATATTAAGGCACTTAGAACAATTTTAATCAAAAGCATATTAATTTTGTTAGTTATAATCAAATCAGTTTTCCAATATTGGTTATAACATGAGCTAGCTTCTTTTGTCTCTAATAAAGAATCTTATTATATGCATTGAAGTTAAAACGTATATCAAATCCTATGCTTACCTATCAAAAAAAAAAAAAAAAGTTAATGATGAGAACACAACATATCTATAGAGGTAGTAGTAGTCATTTAGGGATATCCTTTGGGAAAGAATATAAAGACTCTTTATACTTCTTAATGATGAAAACACAACATATCTATGGCGTTCATAATTCTATCTACACACCTAAACCTGAAGGGATCCCAATATGAATGCAAACCTTCCACATGAGTTGTGTCCATATACTTACCTATGCTTGAGTGAGAGTACACTATAGATTAACATAAGTACATCTAGTCCATAGTAGACTCCCAGTCTTCCAATGAAACTATATGATTTCCACATAGGTGGAATGATAAAAAGAATTTCATTGAAATTGCTCCCTTTTCTAAACCTTTTTTTTTCTCCTTAAATTTGTACATTTGCAATATGACATTTATTTGCATAACTATAGTTTCTCTATAAAATATGAAACCATGTAAGATAGATAAGCAGTAACAAACTCAAGAAGTTTGAAAAATTGGTTCACTAGAACAGAAAAAAATGCACATGCAGCATGTTCAATTAAGCAAGTTGTACCAAATCATATATAATATTAGATGTTAATAAATGCAGTATGAACAAATATGTTAGTTTTTATTATTGATCATCAAGGAGCTAAAGAATAGTTGAGCATGTTTCATAGTATTACATTTATTTCTTCTTTATGATGATCCTTACATACTTTGCTTCACCTATGGCAATCTATAATTACATCTATATCAATCATAAATTCCACTACAGTAAAGCATAGGGTTGCGCAAAGTAGTAGCATTTCATGTGCATGTCTACTTCTATATCATAAATCATCATCCTCACTCAAGAGTGCTATCAGTTACTTTTGAAATGGTTCATATATATATATATATATATATATATATATATATATATATATATATATATATATATATATATATTATACTTTAGTTCAACATCATATGACTACGACAACACATGTTGATTGTTGAGTGGAAATTTGCTATCTTTATGTTGTTTCATGTCAAATTGTGTTATTAATATCTTTTATCTTCTAATTAAGAAAGGATTAAATTTAAATAAGATAAACTTACAACATCTTAGAGGGCATACCCTCATAACAAATTCGCTAAATAAAAAACATGAAATATTTGAAGCATCAACTGTGATGCCTCACTGTGACGACCCGACTTTTCCAATCCCTAAGGTATAAGAAAGGCCAGTTCATCAACTTATTGATTTCTCAATAAGCCGTATCAAACAGAAGCCGGCAACATAACAATGATCTAAAGACAGAGGCAAAGCATAGAACAATCCAAAAACAAAAGCTTTTAACAAGAAAAATATATCACTATGAGGAACCAAGAGGAACCACCAGTGATGGCCAATCCAACACCTAAAATAGTGGTTCACAATAATGGTTCCTCGAGTGATATCAAAAGAACAAAACAATGGCCTAGGGCCCAATATTCAAATAATATGATCTAGAATCAAGGGAAAAACTCCTCAGCAGGTGTATCCAATTCCTCCTTAGGAATGTAATCGGTGTCCTTCAGATCCTCTGACCCTAGGTCAGTCTCAACACCTGTGACGTATAGTCGAGGGTGAGCTAACAACAATGCCCAATAGAGGAAATAGATCTATTTGCATTTCATTATAAGTAAAGGTTTTCAAAAGACAGAAATCAGATCAATTATGGTTTTCAAATGATGCTTTGCAAACTAAATCTCCAGTTCTAATCATGAGTCAAAACTAGAATATTCATCTAATGTGTTCAAAATCTTCTGAATTAGCATGCTTCTTATCTTAAATTTATAACTTAATTTTATCTCCCAAATTTCTTATAGCATGAGAGCAGACTACGTGACTGATGGGAAACCCTACTGACCATCGTCGTTCATGAACCTATTTTCTGAAGTTCAACAAGCCCCTACGCTATGAGGGAAACTTGCGCCAAAGTAAATACCGTCAACACGGTTGGTAGAATCTAGGGCATCGTTCGTATGTACCTCAAATCGAATGCAAATGCTAACTTATATCAAAGCTTATTATTCATAACATATTACTGATTTTTCGGAGTTCTGATTCGAAGTTCTTATTCAAAAATTAACTGAGGTTCTGAGGTTCAAATTACAAAGTTCTTAGTCATAACAAAGTTTCCAAATTTCAGATTTGTATCATATGTTCAGGTTCTTATTCATGCTGTGTTCAACAGTGTTCCAAAAATTATGCTTCTTATTGAAACAGTAAAAAATAGTACCTACTTATAATAGAATGAAAATGAAGTGTAGGGTTCCCCTACCTCAAAAAAGAAGGTTCAAAAACAAGCATAAGCAGTCCTCACAAAGGACTCCCAATATTCAAAACCAACAAAGATTAACACTCTCAGTGTTAATATAGGACCAAAAGTCAAACCAAAAGTCTTCCTATAAAATTTTTAGCCAAAATCTCGAGGGACAGAAACAGAACAAAAATCGACCCTCGAATTCCAAAAATTTCATTAGGCATGAAAAATAGAAAATCGACCCTCGAATTTCAAAAACTATATCAGGCCTTAAAAATTACTTTTCGACCCTCGAATTTCAATTCGATGGTTGAATTACAAATTCGACCCTCGAATTCCTTTAAGTCTGTGGCTGTTAAAAATTTATCTTCGGATCCTTTTTTTTCTCATTCATCCACAGCCTTTTTGTCCAAAAAATAAAAACACCTGAACTATTCTAACAGAATATGAATTCAAATGACACAAGGAGGTTTAAAGGCCTACCTCTTGTCGTTTAATCCCTTGTTCCCGTTGTACCAAATCACGCACCGGAATCAAGCGTCGAAGTTTAATTAAACCAAAGCTTCCTAATCAGTCCTTGATTATAATGAGGTTCTACTGCCTCAGCAACCAACAAGATCACACAGAACTTATCACTCTCAACATCTCTCTTCTCTTTCAATGGTTCATACCGATCAAAATTCAAATACAATTCTAATCAATGGTCGAGATTGGGAGAGGAACTCTCAAGCTCTCAAGATCTAGGATTAATATGAGGCAAGGCTTAGAGGCTTATAAAATCCAACGAGAGAGAGAAGTTACACTTCTCTTTCTGTGACAGCCCCGAATTTCTGTGCTCAGAAATCCGTGCCATCAGGATCATACACTGGATGATCCCTAGGACAAATCACACAATATCTGTATATATAGCGGAATTATACAGATACAATCCCACAGCGGCAAGTAGAGTCATCTAATAAATCAATCTAAAAGTAAAAAAAAAAATAAAAACATAGAGAAACCTCCATTTATAAATGTAGAAAGTATACATCCTCAAAAAGGAACCAAAAAGAACTATCGGTAACAGCCATCCATCACCCAAACAATGGTTCCCAATGATGGTTCCGATAGAATGTATAATAACACTATAAAAGAAATAAAATATATACAAAAGTTAATACAAAAGTGGCCACCAGGCACACATAATCCAAAGTCTCCAAACAACGTACAAACCTAAAAATGTCTAAGCTATACCCAGTCTATGGGTAAAAGTCGTCAGCTGGGGTGTCTGTCTCCTCGTCCTCAACCTCACCTCGTGGATCAGCCGATAGTCTGGTCGCCTCGTAACCGGGAGCTACCGCCTCAGAACCTAAATGTTTACAAAAACAGGGTGAGCTACATCCTAGCTCAATAGAAGAATTCCAAATAAAATTGCATCCTAATTGCATAACATGGTCATCAAAGAACAAAACTGAAATTATGCAACAGATGTATAAATCATGAGACATTTATCCAAAACAGTACAGAATTGATGAATACAACATATAATGACTTAGTGTAGTATACTTAAGTAACTCCCGTGAGTATAGCACGTGGTAGCCAGATTTGGTCCGATGGATAAATCCCAACCATCGTCGTTCACATGAACAATTTTCGGAATTGCAACAATGCCCCACACCTGGAGTGCAATTGTGCCGAGGATTACAAAGCAAATGCACAAGTGTGCCTGAAACGGATATACCGCCGAGTCGGTGGGATTTTTACGGAATATTAAACCTCAAATCACATGCATACTTATCATACTTAACAGAATTCAGATTTCGGATGCGGATGTCAAATGTCGGATCAAGTACAGAATAGAATGCTCATACATATGCTAAACATGCTTTTAAAACAGAATTAAACTATGCTGAGATGTGTATGACAGATATAAACCATGAGATCAAAAATAAATGCAATTTCGGTTGAATTCCCCTACCTCGGATCAAGCTCCTTCTAAGCAAATCCAAAGCTTTTTCAAGGCATCTTAGTCTGATCCTAGACCATAAACATGTTACTCTAGGTGTTAGAGTGACAGATTGTGAACTGGCACAATGTCCAGTGGTTCTTACATATACATTTTCTAACTGTCTGAAAACAGGGTTTATTGATCGATCAATACCTTGTTGATCGATCAATGAACTCTTCATTGATCGATCAACACCACTGTTGATCGATCACCAAAGCACCCACACATGTATATTGTACACCATTGATCGATCACCATATTGGTTGATCGATCAATGGGTTCTGTATTGATCGATCACCACCACTGTTGATCGATCAATACCTTGTTGATTGATCGATCAATACCTTGTTGATCGATCACCAATGTTAACCCAAAACTCCCCAACTCTCTGCCATAATGTTCCTTTACTGTTTATATAGATTGATCCATCACCACCACTGTTGATCGATCAATTCCATACTTAGTGATCGATCAACACCCTTGGTGATCGATCACCAATGTCGAATTTTCAGTCATTAATGGAGTTCACCAACCAAATTTTTTCTAACTTATTTTTCTTCTAAAAATCCACTAAAATCTTAACTATTCATATAAAACCTATA
The DNA here is from genome assembly GCA_021018995.1 of Chloranthus sessilifolius. Taxonomy (NCBI): domain Eukaryota; kingdom Viridiplantae; phylum Streptophyta; class Magnoliopsida; order Chloranthales; family Chloranthaceae; genus Chloranthus; species Chloranthus sessilifolius. The sequence continues at coordinate 144,108,358 of CM037584.1, read as the reverse complement.
TTTAGGGCATCCAACTGCCCATTTTTAAACAAGGGAGCTCACCTCTTTGTGGGCCCTTTCGGGGTTTCGGCAAACACTCCGGATGAGGGTTTCGGATCAAGCTCTCGGAGTTTTATCACCGATCCGAGTTCGACGAGCAACCTTTTAGCTCTGGTTCAGTATGCATACACTTCACACACACACAACCCATACCTAAGCTTAATCCATTGGTCTCTACATACCCTAGCTTAGGAAACTCACCTTTCAATCCTACTAACCCTGTTTCATACAAAAACCCTCTTGCAAACCTACCTAGCTACAGACTCCTTAGCTGTTAGAACACTAGGGCAAGGGGAAGAAGAAGAAGAAGAACTTCCTCTACCTCTCCCTTCCTTCTCTTATAAGCTACAAAACAGATATTTCTGTTTTCCTTAGCTTATGTTCCGGTGTGGAGCACGAACACGGTCGCTACGACGCAACGTGCTACACTGACTTTCTACCCAACTCCGATTCAAATGAAAATTACACAGGTGAACTCATCTAACCATGGTGTAACTTGATCTCAATTAATATAAATTCTAAATTTTTTTTTTAATCGGTCTCGATTTCCGTGCCGGGCACGTAGATCGAAATAGTCAGGTTCGTGTTCTAGATTTTAGGGTTGTTACATTATCCCCCCCTTAGGAATTTTCGTCCTCGAAAATTGACTAAGCAGTGGGGCCACATGAGATGAGGTTCCGAAAGAAAACCCACAGATGAACATACAAAGACAAAGATATAAACATGCAGTACAGAAGAAAATATAGAAAAACAGAATATGATAACGATAGTTCCAAAAAGAAATAATATCAGATAAATAGAATAACAGGTAAATGAGTGTGGGAATACCTGTGGGGACATCAGATGGTCCACTCGCGCCAGATGGTCCAGTCCCGGCGGAGGCCGGCATGGTGGGCGGAGCAGGAACAGGAGTGTAAGTGCGAGGATCTACAACGTGCTCACGGGCATGCGCAATCATCGGGGTCGAAGTCGTCATGTATGCCTGCTGCATCAAGAGCTCTAACATGCCCTCGGCGTAGTCGAGCCGCTGATGAACCTGACGCTGAAACAGCTCAATCCCATCCAAGCGCTCATGTATGTGTTTGTTACCCTCGAGGACTGCAGCAAGCACGGTGTCAAGAGTAACGGTGGATGGGGCAGAGGATAGGGGCAGGCAGTGCGGTGTAGGGCGGCGTGTGAAGAAGAACGCGTGGTCGCCGTGATGGGGTAGACGGTCGAGGTAGCACCTCAGGCTGAGGTGGCTGATCAGATGGGGCCTCCCCCCCACTAGGAGCCGGTACATCAGGTGCTCCACCCTCAGGAATAACGGGCTCAGCAGCCTCGTCGTCACCCTCCTCCTCGGGGTCGGGTAGTCTCTTGACCAAAAGATTATAACTTTTGGTCCAGTCCTTTAGCTTAAAGACTTTAGTGTTGTTGGTTAAGCGATGCTCATTTGGAGCCAAGCTATAGTGCTCGCGTAGAGCAACATATTGCTCCACCAGCTTTGTGATTAGGCGAGCATAGGGGATTTGTTTTGTGGCTCCCGCCTTCGCCTTTTCGGTCATAAGGTCGCGGGCGGTGATGATGCCCTCAATCACGACCTCGGCCATCGGATACCAACGATCCTCAAAGGCCGAAAAGAGGGCCATCTGGACAACACCAGTCCGTGAGGACTTGTGCAAAAAGGGAACGAGTGCACACTTGAAATAAGTGTCAAGCATCCACAGTTTGTCGGGTAGTTGGGCCCTAGAAATAGATTGGCCCTTCCCATGCTTGCCGTTGGTCATCTTGGTGATGACATCAGCAAAAGGAACCACTTTCTCATACGGTGGCGCCAAGCCACGCGTATCAAGGTGAGTGGTTGCACACTCTAGGGCAGCGGCAACATGGAACCGGTTAAATTTATACTCAAACCCGTCAATGGTAGTGACGAGTCGGTGTCGGGAATCCCCCCAATGAAGGTTTTGGAAAAAGAGCCGCACTATGCGAGGGCAATAGTGATCATAAAACGGCTCAAGCAAGGGTTTTAACCCTAACTTTTGAAGGTAGCCCTTGGCCCACGCCATTTCAGGGCGATCATCATAGAGAGTAGGTATAAACCTATACTCGGGTAGAAAAGTTTTGGTAGCCCACCACTCTTTGGGGACTTCACGCTCAATGGGGGCCGGGATGGGTGGAACCACATCCGGAATCGGTGCCGTGGGTGGCACGGTCGGTGGGGGAACGGGAATGGTGGGCGGATCCGGGGCACGCGCCCGAGATGTGGGTACCTTACGCGAAGGGTTCTTCGTGCGAGGTCCCATGGTCAATTTCTTACAAAAAAAATGAAAATGAGGATCGAAAGGAAACGAACAAGGATTTTACCGGGTGAATGGAGCGATGTCCACGCGAATCAAGCCGAAGAAGGGATGGAAATGGCCGGAAGTGAGTCGGAAGGGAAGTTGAAAGGTCGGAGTGCAAAAGCCCCTTGCTCGTTCACGTGAATAGGATAGAGCAAATGACCGTTCAAAACCCTTTTTATAACTCAAAAGTGTGTTGGTGATCGATCAATTCATTGGTGGTTGATCGATCACCACAAAAATTTTAAGTTCAAATAAAAACCTAACCCGACCTGTTGATCGATCACCACATTCAATGTTGATCGATCAACAGTACACTTGTTGATCGATCACCAACCTCCCTGTTGATCGATCACCACCTTGTTAAAAAAGTTTTCTTGTAAAAATGGGACCGTTAAAATGACTTAACCGTAATAGAAAGATACCGATACATGTACATCACATACATGGCCCAAAATATACGGCAAATCGAGTTGATGAGATAAATCTAATCATCAAGTTATAATCACGATGATGAATTTAGAAACAAACTCAAAAAAGAAATTTACCTTGCGCATTAAGTGAACAAGTGTGGATACTGTTCACGAATCTCGGCAGCACGTTCCCAAGTGGCTTCCGAAGCAGTATGATTCCGCCATTTGACAAGTACTAGCGGAATTAATTTGGTCCTCAAAACTTGGTCCCGTTGATCCAAGATCTCTATTGGTTCTTCAACCATGGTTAGATCTTCTTGTAATTCAATTGGTTGAAAATCCAAGACATGTGTCGGATCATGCACGTAACGTCGCAGCATCGATACATGAAAAACATTATGCATGCTCGCCAACTGTGGTGGCAAAGCAATCCGATACGCAACCTCGCCAACCCGTCCGAGTACCTCAAAGGGGCCAATATACCGAGGACTCAACTTTCCTCGTCTTCCGAAGCGCATGACACCCTTTGTTGGCGATATTTTTACAAACACATTGTCTCCAACCTGAAAACAAGTGTTAATTACCTAACTAATTACTTAAACTAGAAAATCGTAACCTCGGGAATGCCTTAAAGGATACCTGAAACTCTACGTGTATCCGATGAAGATCGGCATAACTCTTTTGGCGACTTTGAGCAACCCTCAATCTTTCGCGGATCAACCGAACTGCCACGGTTGTACTTTCCACGATATCAGGTCCCAAAATGAGTTTCTCACCGACTTCCTCCCAGTTCAATGGAGATCTACATCGACGTCCATACAAGGCTTCATAAGGCGCCATCCCGATACTCGATCGATAGTCATTGTTGTTGTAACTCGATCAAAGATAGATGTTCATCCCATGAACCTTGAAAGTCCAACATACAAGCTCGCAACATATCTTCAATGATCTGGTTCACTCTCTCGCCCCATCTCGTTCGAGGATGAAATGAAATAACTCCAATTTAGTACCCATGCCTTCACAAAGCGCTAAAACTGCGATGTATAGAGCGGATCTCTATCACATACTATCTTGTATGCCATGTAACCGACTATCTCCTTCATGTACATACCAAGCTTGCTATAGTCAGAAACGAAAAGCAGTATGGCAAGAAGTGTCTGATTTGGTCAACCTATCAACAATGACCATGGCATTGTTCTTCCTCAATGTGCTTGGCAACCCCAAGATGAAATCCATAGAAATGGCTTCCCATTTCCATTACTCGTAGAGGTTGTAACAACCCGGGGATTCGATGGTCTACTTTCACCGCTATGCACCAAACATCGAGACACAAAATCTGCTACATCTTTCTTCAGTCCTCTCCACCAAAAACTGCGCTTGAGATCTTGATACATCTTGGTACTCCCAGGATGTATAGCATACGTTGACTTATGTGCTTCTTCCAGAATAGTTTCTTTAAGATCTTTATCAGCTGGTATGCACATTCGATCTCGAAACAGTAAAGTACCATCATCTTTGATGGAGAAACTAGGTCGAATCCCGTTGATCACATCCTTGCGAATGGCCATAAGCTCATCATCAATCATCTGGAGCCTACGCACGTTATCAAACAACGTGGGCCGTATCACTATTGTAGCCATCAATGCCCCTGAACCTTTGATGTCTATCAATGCATCGCACAAGGCCAGGTCCTCAAGTAGATGCCACCTTTGTATTCTGGTGATAAGGTGTGACAACTGAGCAGAAGACTTTCTGCTCAAAGCATCTGCCACAACATTGGCCTTCCCAGGGTGATACTGGATGGAACAATCGTAGTCTTTCAAGAACTCCATCCATCTGCGCTGTCGCCTACGCACGTTATCAAACAACGTGGGCCGTATCACTATTGTAGCCATCAATGCCCCTGAACCTTTGACGTCTATCAATGCATCGCACAAGGCCAGGTCCTCAAGTAGATGCCACCTTTGTATTCTGGTGATAAGGTGTGACAACTGAGCAGAAGACTTTCTGCTCAAAGCATCTGCCACAACATTGGCCTTCCCAGGGTGATACTGGATGGAACAATCGTAGTCTTTCAAGAACTCCATCCATCTGCGCTGTCGCATATTTAAGTCCTTCTGGGTAAACAAATACTTAAGGCTTTTGTGGTCGGTGAAGATATCAAACGTCTCACCGTACAAGTAGTGCCTCCAAATCTTCAAGGCAAAGATTACCGCAGCCAACTCTAAGTCATGAGTCGGATAATTCTTTTCATGCTCCTTCAACTGTCTAGAGCCATAAGCGATAACCTTCTTGTGCTGGTTGAGGACACAACCCAAACCACCATATGATGCGTCACTGTAGATAGCAAAACCTCCTCTGCCAGAAGGTATTGCCAACACTGGTGCTGTAGTCAGACGCGTCTTCAATTCCTGGAAGCTCTTCTCACACTGATCAGTCCAATCAAATCTAGCATTCTTCTTAGTGAGCTGAGTGAGTGGACCTGATAGTTTAGAGAACCCCTCTACGAATCGTCTGTAGTATCCGGCCAAACCAAGAAAACTACGGACCTCTGTTCGCCCTCGGTTGTTCCCGATTCTAGCGGCTTCAATCTTAGCGGATCCTTTGTAATACCCTTTGCGAAGCGATTTGACCCAAGAAACTAACTTGGACAAGCCAAAACTCACACTTACTGAGCTTCGCATAAAGTTTGTGGTCTCTGAGGGTCTGCAAAGTAACACGTAGATGCTCTTCATGTTCCTCCTTTGTCTTGGAATAGACAAGGATGTCATCTACAAATACCACTCGATGTGTCCAAGTGTGGTTTAAACACTCGGTTCATCAAGTCCATGAAAGACGAGCGTTCGTCAATCCAAATGGCATAACAAGGAATTCATAGTGCCCATATCTGGTTCTGAACGCCGTCTTCTCAATGTCTTCAGCTGACTCGTAGTTGATGATAACCCGACCGCAAGTCGATCTTCGTAAAGAACCTCGCTCCTTGCAATTGATCAAGCGGATCATCGATTCTAGGAAGCGGGTAAGCGATTCTTAATCGTCAACTTGTTTAACTTCGATAGTCGATGCACAAGCGCATTGAACCATCCTTCTTCTTGACAAACAATCGGTGCTCCCCAAGGAGACACACTAGGTCGCACAAAACCTTTGTCAAGTAGTTCTTGCAATTGCTCCTTTAGCTCTTGTAATTACTGCTTTGGAGCCATCATGAGAGCCTTTGATCTTTGGTTGATTGCACAGGATTAGATTGATTACAAACTCCACCTCCGATCTGGTGGTAGTCCGGTAAATCCTCGAAATACATCGGAATACTATGCAATGGGAATATCGGATATCACATTTGTCTTCTCCGTTGCTCTTGTAGGAAGGCTATATATCCACGCATCCACTCTTCATCATCCTCTCCGCCCGAATAGCGGATATCAGCAGAACTACCTTAGACTTCACTCAGAAGAATCTAAAGGATCGCTCCTTTGGAGAGGAAAACTACCATCTTGAAGACAATCCACACTTGCGTGGTAGCGGATAGCAGATCCATTCCCAAAATGATGTCAAATCCTTTCATATCTACGAATCAAATCTGCGTGTCTCATGATCATCTCGCCACTACCAGTTACACATAGTGAGTGCATTCCTTTGCACTACCCGTGGGGATTGACACTGTCAGGATAAAATCTAGTTGTTCTGGAGTGGCACTCAATTCCTTTGTAAATTGAGGCCGTACGAAAGAATGTGTGGAGCCTGGGTCTATCAGGGCTCGTGCTCTATGGAAGCAAATATCGCAACTCCTATACAATTTCAGTTCACCTACATACCAATACCAACATTACTGTAACGTCTTATATGTGTAGGTTTATGTATACTATTATAATCAAAATAAATCAATTAATTTATATATTTCAAATTTTCCAATTCATTATATCAAACAACACCATATCTCTTGAATTCTAATCATACCTTGAATGACGTCATTTGATGTCAGAGCATCGGTGGCGGTAACGGCATAAGCTCGGCCGTGAACCAGGTCGTGATCTTTGGGTAGATACCGATCCTGACCGCTCCTTGCTCTCCTCAGGGCAATTCCTAATTAAATGGCCCATCTTGCCACACCTGAAGCATGCCCCTGTCTCTCTCCTGCAGTCCTCTGTCTTGTGTGGTTTCCCACACTTTGCACATATCGCGGCCGGAGTGAAGGACGAGACTCTTGAAGGTCCACAGTCGAGGCCCGCTACAAGATCCAGCTGGTCGAACTGATCTGGAAGATGTAGGCGTTGCTGCTCTCTGATATGAACTCGGTCCTGAAGAAATCGCCGGTCGAGAGTGCGTAGGGTATCTCGGAGGTCTGGAAAATCTAGCCCTCTTGTTCTGCTCTGTATCCTGAGATTGCCCTTGGAATGGTCTCTCTCTCGCCTGCTTGTCCCTCCAAGAGAATTGCTTCTGGTTTTCTTCTTCAGCTATGAGTGCCTTGGCCATCACTCCTTCATATGTCTCCATTTCCCACATGGCGACATCCTTTTGTAAATTTTGTCTCAGCCCCAGCTGAAACTTTCTAGCTCTCATCACTCAGAGCTACGTCTTTGAGGTGCAAATCGAGCTAATCTATCGAACTCGACTCCATAATCCAGTGTCATTGCACCTTGCTTGACTCTATAAATTTCACCTCCACCGATGCCTCACAATTTTAGGAAAGTATTTATTATAGAATACCTCAGTAAACTCCTCCCATGTCCAAGGAGTGTGAGGAAACTCTCTCTGTCTATTCGTGACACCGACTTCCACCAAGGTCGCGTCACCATCCGGGTTGAAAGTGGCCCAACGCACTTTCTCTCGTCATTACCGTAACACTTCAAAGAGCTTTTCCATCTCTTCTATCCATCCTTCGCCTCAATGGGATCCGTTTGACTGAGAAGTTAGGAGGTCTCATTCTCCTAAACTCCGCAAATCCACCAGTCGATGGGGTGGTCTAGTCACTGTTGAGCTAAAGCGGTAATGTCTGTGAGCGACGTTGGTAGCTAATGCTTCCAACACCGCCCATCCTCTCTTCACTTCTCCTTCTACCTCCTCCGGGTCCCAATGGAACCGCATTTGCTTGTGAGAGGAACTCCAAGCCCTCGGACGAGCCTATGACCTCGGGCACATCCCTCGGAGGAATCTCTCGACTGTTCTACCTCTGCGCCCTCCTCTCGAACTTAGGGCCCATAATCGGTCTGAAAACAACAACATTGATCAAGACATATAGATTGTAAAACAATCGTTATGAACCCATAGTTCAACCTAAAGCCTAGGCTCGATACTCATCTGTATGACATCAATTTCGTGATTTCAATCAATCGAGGATCATACACTGGATGATCCCTAGGACAAATCACATAATATCTGTATATATAGCGGAATTATACAGATACAATCCCACAGCGGCAAGTAGAGTCATCTAATAAATCAATCTAAAAGTAAAAAAAAAAAAAAAACATAGAGAAACCTCCATTTATAAATGTAGAAAGTATACATCCTCAAAAAGGAACCAAAAAGAACCATCGGTAACAGTCATCCATCACCCAAACAATGGTTCCCAATGATGGTTCCGATAGAATGTATAATAACACTATAAAAGAAATAAAATATATACAAAAGTTAATACAAAAGTGGCCACCAGGCACACATAATCCAAAGTCTCCAAACAACGTACAAACCCAAAAATGTCTAAGCTATACCCAGTCTATGGGTAAAAGTCGTCAGCTGGGGTGTCTGTCTCCTCGTCCTCAACCTCAGCCTCAGGATCGGTGATAGTGCAGGTCGCTCTCGAGCCGGAGCTACGCCTCGAACCTAAATGTTTACAAAAAGCGGTGAGCTACATCCTAGCTCAATAGAAGAATTCAAATAAAATTACATCCTAATTGCATAACATGGTCATCAAAGAACAAAAGCTGAAATTATGCAAATGATGTATAAATCATGAGACATTTATCCAAAAGCGATGAATTGATGAATACAACATATAATGACTTAGTGTAGTATACTTAAGTAACTCCCGTGAGTATAGCACGTGGTAGCGATTTGGTCCGATGGATAAATCCCAACCATCGTTCACATGAACAATTTTTAATTGCAACAATGCCCCACACCGGAGTGCAATTGTGCCGAGGATTACAAAGAAAATGCACAAGTGTGCTCGAAGCGGATATACCGCCCGAAGTCGGTGGGATTTTTGAATATTAAACCTCAAATCACATGCATACTTATCATACTTAATGTAATTGATTCCGGATGCGGATGTCAAATGTCGGATCAAGTACAGAATAGAATGCTCATACATATGCTAAACATGCTTTTAAAACAGAATTAAACTATGCTGAGATGTGTATGACAGATATAAACCATGAGATCAAAAATAAATGCAATTTCGGTTGAATTCCCCTACCTCGGATCAAGCTCCTTCTAAGCAAATCCAAAGCTTTTTCAAGGCATCTTAGTCTGATCCTAGACCATAAACATGTTACTCTAGGTGTTAGAGTGACAGATTGTGAACTGGCACAATGTCCAGTGGTTCTTACATATACTTTTTCTAACTGTCTGAAAACAGGGTTTATTGATCGATCAATACCTTGTTGATCGATCAATGAACTCTTCATTGATCGATCAACACCACTGTTGATCGATCACCAAAGCACCCACACATGTATATTGTACACCATTGATCGATCACCATGTTGGTTGATCGATCAATACCTTGTTGATTGATCGATCAATACCTTGTTGATCGATCACCAATGTTAACCCAAAACTCCCCAACTCTCTGCCATAATGTTCCTTTACTGTTTATATAGATTGATCCATCACCACCACTGTTGATCGATCAATTCCATACTTAGTGATCGATCAACACCCTTGGTGATCGATCACCAATGTCGAATTTTCAGTCATTAATGGAGTTCACCAACCAAATTTTTTCTAACTTATTTTTCTTCTAAAAATCCACTAAAATCTTAACTATTCATATAAAACCTATATTTAGGGCATCCAACTGCCCATTTTTAAACAAGGGAGCTCACCTCTTTGTGGGCCCTTTTGAGTTTAACAAACACTCGGATGAGGGTTTGGATCAAGCTCTCGGGTTTTATCACCGATCCGAGTTCGACGAGCAACCTTTAGCTCACAGTTGATGTACACTTCACACACACAACCCATACCTAAGCTTAATCCATTGGTCTCTACATACCCTAGCTTAGGAAACTCACCTTTCAATCCTACTAACCCTGTTTCATACAAAAACCCTCTTGCAAACCTACCTAGCTACAGACTCCTTAGCTGTTAGAACACTAGGGCAAGGGGAAGAAGAAGAAGAAGAAGAAGAACTTCCTCTACCTCTCCCTTCCTTCTCTTATAAGCTACAAAACAGATATTTCTGTTTTCCTTAGCTTATGTTCCGGTGTGGAGCACGAACACGGTCGCTACGACGCAACGTGCTACACTGACTTTCTACCCAACTCCGATTCAAATGAAAATTACACAGGTGAACTCATCTAACCATGGTGTAACTTGATCTCAATTAATATAAATTCTAAATTTTTTTTTTAATCGGTCTCGATTTCCGTGCCGGGCACGTAGATCGAAATAGTTAGGTTCGTGTTCTAGATTTTAGGGTTGTTACACTTTCAATCTCTCTTATAACCTAAAAACCAAACAAACAAATATCTAGATTTTTTATATTTGCCACTTATCCACTTAACTTGCAAAAGTGTCCGATGCTGAACACAAACACCTACCTTATTGTGTAAGTTATCGATTACATGACTTGAACACATCTCGAGACAAAGTCCTTTGGCCATTATTCTCATCATAACCTTAGCTTTCCAAAAATCCAGAAAAATCCTTCAATAATTTCTGAATACGCTTACCGAGGTAAACGAAAAATATGCCAAACATATCAGGGATATTATACTCACCCTTGCCTAGAAACCTAATCATACAAATTTTGGTGCATGGGTGGTTGTCGATAAGTAAATGGGAGCAAAGCTCTTCTGAATTTGATTTTATCACACTACGTGAAAATGCCAAATAAGCAACGCCACTTGTTCTTAGAAAACCATGGTTTGTGGTCGTTGTAAATAAATTTACTTATACAACAGCCCAAAACAGAGGTATAGGGAATGCAACGGGCCACTAAAAGCTATTTTTTGTAAGCAAGCAGGGTCGAACTTGTGACCTTTCTTCCAAAAAGAAATTGGGTGCCTAAATACCCTTTTTTAAAAAAACTTGAGCACGCGCTGCTGCATTTTTCACTATCGCCCAAATACCCTAGCGAGCGAGCGCAGTCGTCTTCTTCACTAATGCTTCTTCTTCGTCTTATCCAAATGTCGGAACCCTATTGCCTCTTCTTCTTGTTCTTCGACTTCGTGCTCATCATTTGGTCACAGCCCTACATAGCTTTTGATCTCTCCAATATTTCACTCAAAAACCCTCATATAGAATCCACTATTCGTCAACCCTAGCAATTCACAAGCCGACGGCCCTTCAACGTCCCAAGATTCGTGGAATCAGCTCGATACCATGCACTGATCTCAAGCAGCTCTGAAATGGGGTTCTCCCACATCTTCGAAACTGCAGAATCGACTCGGCTCCATCTTCAAAACGTGATAAATCAGGTGGAGGAAAATAGAAGAAGAAGGTTAGTGGATCTGATACCTATTTATGGTTTTCTTTATCTTTTAGTCAATTTTGGTTAGAAATTATTGTTATTCTTATATCTTGTGAAAGAAAAGGATCATAGGCTATTAGATGCTTATTTTTTGTGGGAGAGTAAGGTTTTTTCTGTGGAGAAGAAAAGGTAGTTGGAGTGGCAGGCCTATCATACTCGATTGATCAAACAAGGCTTGGAGCAAGAAAAAGTTGCTATTCACATCACTGACAACCATGATATGTTTTCCTAATGCCTTTTTCTTGTATTGTAAAGCAATTTTCTATTTTTTTGAGTTCATTAGAAGACGCACAATACCATTCTAAGTCTCTATAGATTACTCAAGGTCTCTGTATTAGTACCACTCAAATTTCTGCATCTTATTCACTTATAGGCTTTGGAATTTGACTAATTACAAGTTCACTATATAAACTAATAAAATTCTGACATAAAAGCTTTAAATCTGTTTTCTAGTATTTATAGTGTTTAATTAAAATCAGGTATTTAGGAGTTATTATTACATTGGACTACTGTGGTTTTACACCAAGCCATGCCCATATCTATTCTTTTCAATCATTTATTGTCGAGGTTTTTTATGCATTGAAAAGCTTCCTAATTGTCGTTTCGGAACAACATAATTTTTAGTATGTGCAGACTCTAGTGACGTAATTAGTTGAATCTTCGAGGGAGATGTATGTTCTTATATTACCATTACCTAAACAGGAACATGCCAAAAACACTATGTTGTGGTGGTGTCTAGTTACTTGCCCATATTTAGTAACTTTCCACCCTGAGCCATTTCCATGAAGTGGGACTATCCATGAATCAGGAACATACGAAACAGAGCTTGTATGTTCATATAGCTAGAGGATATAATCGTGACAAACTTGAGCCCAAGAAAGGGATAAAAAAGACGTGTACATAAGACAAGAAAATGAAAAGGCCAATTATTTTTGCCGACTATTTGAAGAACATCATCCCGTCCCAGCCATTTCCCTTCTGCTGATTGATCTTTGATATATATGTCATATGATCTCTATCCCAATTTAAGCTTCTAGGATGTTAGCCCTTCGAGTCGCGTTTTAAAACCAAGTGAGAAAGTCTTGAGTGTGGGCCCATGTCTGTGGCATCGATGTTAGCCCTTTCCTTGCCATTAAAAAGGCTAAGCCTATCAAGGATGTCATAGTTATTTTCATATGAAATGAATGGCCCCGATGATTTTATGGGCGAATCAGAGACCAATATTCCTTGTGTGCATTTAAGCCTAACACCCATACAACATTTTCGCTCTTTCATTGCTAGAAGCTTTTTCCTATGCATAGTCTTAGAATTCAATTGTTTTCTATATTGGCTCGTTTTTGATGCTTGCTAAATTCATTCTTTGACGGTGCTGCTTTCCTTGCTTTAAATGGAATTGCATTGGCAATTGAGGGCTGGGGTGTTGTTGCTAGTTTGAAATTATATCCCCCTTTCGTTGGTGCTGCTGTGTCTGCAATTACTCTCGTTGTGGCCTTTGGGTTTGTTGTGTCTCGTCCTTGCCTGATGCTTAAGGTATGGCTTGAACTATTTTATTTGAAAACCAGTTCTTTCTGGCAATTGTTCTATTTATGTATATATGTATGTTTGTCTACCCAAATTTACGTGATGTGCATGTCCATCCTCCTATTTCTTTCAATTGGATAATATCAACTTTGGATTTCCAGATGATGGCAAGCAAACCTAGCTTGGACTCGCAATATTCCTCAACGGAAGTTTGAGTCAACCTTTGACCAAATGCGACAAGAATGGTCAAATGGTCAAGTTTATTTTTTTTGAAAAAAAAATGTGGCAAATTTTTTATATATTATAAAATAATATGAAACAGGGGCCCCATTTTAAGAACTCGCCTTGGGCCTCTTAGTATATCTTATTTACTATATTTCAATTGCTAATTGCTAATTGATAGTTTTTGCAATTGCTAATTGATAATTTTTTCGTCATCATAAGTAATTTTTCTGTCATATTTCAAGCTCTGTATGGAAGCGACAAATATTTTATCATTAGAAGGCTATAGCGTTCTAAAAACTTAGATTTTCTATGCCCACATGGCGAGTCAAACTTGTGTGTGAGACACTAACTAAGAGACCTAAGCTCCTATGGAGAGGAGCAACCGAGCTAGTGTAGACTAATTGAGATTGGGTCATCAATTCTGTATGTGTGGCACCATTTTAAAAACTCTTTTACGATCTGCTTGGGACAATCTCAAGAACATTCTCATGGGGAATTTGTTTATTGCATATGCAATGTTTGGATTCCAGACTAGTAAAAAATGAATGGTAGCCACTCTTCCAATTTTTTATGTAATCTTATGGCTAAACCTAATCCAAAAAACTTTGTTATTTCTTTCCGGCCAAATATCCCAATCATCTAAGAGACATGCTTTCCAGTGCTTCTAATCATGTCCCCGCTATGGCCTTTTCATTCTTTGTGAAGAACAATCCAACCTATTATCTTGTCTCTAATGTCATGCAGCATTCTTATCCTAGAATTCGTTATTAAAAAACAAATCTTGTCATAGACTTGTTTTTACCATCGACTGGGTGTTAATTCCCTTTTTTCCAAAAGTTAAACTGAGGTTGCTGAGGTCCTCACCTCTCAATTAAAGCTCCAAAAATATAATAGAAGAAGAGAATAGAAAGAATTAAAATCGTCATGAATAAGGGATAAACAGGAAATGGGAACATCCTCCAGATCAGTCCATTGGATGACTGAACTTGCATCCTATCCAAGTTGAGCAAGCATACCAGCAGGTCTATTACACTGAAGCTTAGTATGAATTAATAATATTGACTAGTGAATCAAATTCACATTCCACTAAGGAGCTTATTCATTCCAACACCAAACTGAGCTGCATGAATTTCCCCCAATAAAATATCACTCGAGGATCTCTTCTCAGCAATGACATGGACCAAATGACCAGTGGAATTTTTAAAAATAGTAGCTATTCCCGCCTGAGTCCCAATTATGATTCCTTCGGTGTTAACTTTAATAACACGTTCTTTTGGTTTCTCTCATCTATAAGACCTCACCTCACTGCTCTCTCTAGGATGTCGAAGATCCCAGTTATCTGTAATAACCCTTTCACTGTCATCTTCCATTTCCAATGCCCCATCAATCCTGAAGATCATTTCCTCCACAATTCTTTTAAGTAAATATTTTCTATCCATTGTCACCTCCTCGAAGATTCTTCTGTTCCTTTCATTCCAAATGGTTCCCGAAAATGCCAATCTTGTTATTTCCATTGCCCTGCCATTACCTTTAGCCTTAGCCATAAGGTCCTCTATTTCCAATTCGATATTATAAAGGATAGTTTTATTAATGTTCAATCTTGCAAGGATTGATGTCCATATCCATGGACATTCAAAGAATAGATGATCATCTGTTTCAGCATTTTCCCTGCATAGTATGCATCTTGAAACCCATTTCAGTTCTATGTGTGGCACCATTTTAATTCCATTTATTCTGTATGTTGTTTGAAATTCCAAATCAAACTTTCAATTCCATTTATTGGATGCAGTGGAGAAACAGAGGATGCATTCATTGCAGACCTTTCAGTGGGTGTCCGTAGAACATATATATATATATATATATATATATATAAATGTCATGTAGTGCATGGAGCACTACATGACAATGGAGAGCCTTGCCATTCATGAAGCTAGGAACCCAGTTGTCATCTAATATAGATCGGATGACAGAGTATAAACAAAATCCATTGTTTTGAGAAAAATATTTCTTTTACCAATGTGTACCTAAAATTCCCGTCTTTTGGAAAAAAATACCAAAATGCCTTGTTACCTAACATGGAGTACAGAGTACCCACATGCAGTCCAAGCATGGATTTTCTTCCTATAAATATTGTTGTCGTTGGTTTGCTGTTTTGATATTGAGCTAAACTCCCTACAGCTAAATCCAAATTTGTAAGCTGTTGGTTAATCTGTTAAATAAGTTTTTGCCACTGGGTAATTGGGGTGATCTAAAGCCAATTTTGTAACATCAAATTTCTGATTTCCTTTCTATTGTAGTGTCGTCTGTATGAGCTGTCTAACATGTGTTGGCGTATGGTGTATGGGTTCATCATTTAGATCTGAATCATCACTAACAGTCCATAAGCTCTCTATTCCTTTTCCAATTTAAGCTCCTAATGTAATTATATAAAAATTCTTATGCAAGTTTCTCTTACGCACACTTTTTGTTTTTCTTAAACATATGCAAACTTTGAGTATCATTTTATTATGAAATTTGTTAATGTGACTGAGTTTGTTTTTATGGCAGGAAAACTCGTGGTATGGGAGCTGGGTGCAAGTTGAAAACATACAAGACCCATATCAGAAATGGGCAGACAAATCATAAAAGAAAAGTCATCTCGACAACGAGTTGAAAGGTACTCAATCAAAGGTGTCAAGCAATGAGACATTAAAATTTTATGTCATTAGGTTTATTGGCAACCCGAGTCATGGTCGAATACGGCGATGTTCAATGTGTTTATAGGATGTTGTTAAATATATTAATATAATATATTTGAATATTTTAATAAGATGGTGTTGAATGTATTAATATGATGTTGCTGAATAATTTTATTTTTGGCTTATTATATTTGCATTTAGTTGAATGGATTATAAACTTTTTCCCTCGTAGAGTGATATGTAGTTGATACAATATTTGTAACAGGTAAAAGGGCTCTAATTACAGTAAAAAAAAGAAGCTGTGCATTTAAAAAAAAAAAAAAAAAAAAAACGGTCCATAACAGTTGTTTTCATATACCATTGATTTAGGCCGTGATTTTGGAATAAAAATAACAACCTTTTTCCCATTAGAAACAACGACTCAATATTATTGTTATTTTGTAATAGCCACAAACAACGGTCCATAACCGTTGTTTCTTGGAGGAAATTAACAACGGCTCATCGGTGTTGTTTACATATACCACTGATTTAGATCGTCGTTTTTGAAGAACAATAACAACGCTTTTTTTATTAAAACTATGGCTTAAAAACACTGTTATTTTGCAACGGACATGGACTGTAGTTTATCTGGTAAATAAACAATGATTTTGGGCCATTGTTTATGAAAGCCACTGCTCTATAAACAACAGCCCTTACAATGGCGTAAAACTGTTGCTTATGATATTTACAACGGTTTTGGGCCGTTGTTTTTTGTCGATTTTCACGTAGTGCATTACTTTGATCAGAATGGAGAGATATTCATTCTCAGAAGTAAGGTCATGTTCAAATCTTGATTTGAAAGTGTAGACACCCAAATTTGACCTAAGGCTCGATTAACTTACACTTCGAGGAAGGTGTACCCTCCGTGCTGCCGAGAGCACTTTTCAAACCCTTAAAACTTAACTTAATTTGTAGAAGTCTATCCCCGACCCTTAAGAATCAAGCCTAACCTATAGAACCCCTCCTAAACCCATTTTAAACCCTCCCGGGTAGTGATTGAAAAGGGGAGTGCCAAAGTTTATATAGATCACTAATAGAACTGAGACTATTCTATCAGAAAGAGGATATTCCCAGCTTTCCAATGAGCCAAGAATCGCCTCAATCCGAGTTGTATACCAAAAGTTATGACGGTTTGAAAATTGGGCTGAAAAGTAGGAAATTAGCCTAGCGTGTGTATTACACACGCTAGGTCAATTTTGGCAGATTTTGGCCTAGCGTATCTAATAGACATGCTAGGTAAAATTTTGCTTTTGTGGGCCCCATGGCGG
Source organism: Chloranthus sessilifolius (assembly GCA_021018995.1). Taxonomy (NCBI): domain Eukaryota; kingdom Viridiplantae; phylum Streptophyta; class Magnoliopsida; order Chloranthales; family Chloranthaceae; genus Chloranthus; species Chloranthus sessilifolius. The sequence goes on along the minus strand of CM037584.1, from coordinate 144,091,165 downwards.
GTTCTGAACCTCCAAGATTCTTAGAGAATACTGTTCCCATACCTAGCATTTCTAATTCACACGCTAGGCTTAGGAACTATGATTTTTGGGGATTTGGTTAGATTTTGAATTTGAAGTTTGACTTGTTGACCACCCCATCCATTGGAGTTGGTTTCGTTAGGACTGTTGCACCCCCACTAGCCTTCTTTTTAACCCTTTTTCCACTTAGAACCCCACTCTATCATCTACCATTGAAACCCAATTCCCACCTATCAAAGCCCTAGATAACCTAGAAAACCTTAGATTCCTATTACCTAATTGCTAATCCAATTAGCCCTTTAACCCTCCACTAATCCTGTCCTCTTCTATAAATAGAGAGTCACCCCTCCTTGATTAAAGGGTTGAAAATTTTCCAAAAAGAGAACAATTTTAGGGAGCTCTTCCCTCCATTTTCCAGCACTTAACCCCTCAAAATTCCAGCACCCTTTTGCTCATTAAATCCCAATTTTCCACCATCAATCCTTGAGTTTAGGTGAGACCAAAGCCTTAGTCCATCTCCCCTTCCCTCTAGCTCCTAAACCTTAGAGTTTAAGACCTACCCTTTAATCCATTTACTTTCAGAAGCTCATGGAAGACGCTCTCGCGTGAAGATCCACAGCCGTGCTACAAGGGCTCGAGAGCTCCGGCTCTCCCCTCTATTCCTTTACCTTCTTTACTTTCCCTCTATCCTTGAATTGAGCTATTACGTCGCCCGAATTTCGTCAGGTACGAAGGGCTCAATAGGATCGGAGTGCCTTTGGGAAAGGGGGAGTGTATAATATATATATATATATATATATATATATATATATTATACACATCTAAATAGCTATAGTAGAGACCGCTTACGAGCGGTACTACGTGAAAATGCGAAAAAATTACATTATTAGTGCGGGATAAACGATGGCCATAACCGGTTGGTAAAAACTCGACGGTCTAGGTCTGTCGCTTAAATTAAAACAACAGTGGTAAATAAATCGACAACCTAAAGCAGTCGTTTATGTATATAGCTATGTAAAAGATAAATTATATATATCTTGACTATATCTCATCACAAATTTTTTCGTGATGGATTTTTATATCATGAGCATACAATCAGACGGTTTTTTTTTTTTTATTTCACACAGCACACATCCCAAAAAATTGACCTTAAAATCAGGTTTGGGCGTAATGAGTGCCAGTTCGTGTTTTGTCACCCTTTCTAGGATATGTGCCCCGTGATGTCAAACACTGACAGTCGGATGGCATGCTCATGATATCAAGATTCATCCTGAAAAAGATTGGGATGATAAACGATCTACATCATCTAATTAAATGCAATCAATGCATTTAAGCATGGGTGCTCACAAAGATTCGATGCATGGATTGTTTATATGGGCGGACACCTTTAATTATGGAACCCAACATCATTAATTGATTGCTTTAAATCTTAGGATGGAGATCGTGTTTCGATCCAATTTTCCACATAAGAAATCATGATGCCATGAACACGATCATACGTTAGTTTTTGATTCCACATGTCACAAATCCCAAAAAGTGGTCGTAAAATCACATGGCACACATCATGTGCAAAAGTGACTTTAGGATCACAATGGGATCTGTGCCATTTGGAATTGAAAAATGATTGTTTGATGGCATGTTCATTGATTGGAGATCCCATATGTGGAAGATTGGAGTGAAGACGATCTCCATCTTCTGATTTAAATCGATCATTGATTATGGGCGTAGGTGCCCAATAAGAGTTTGTAGGCGCCATTAAAAGTACCCAATTAAACCTAAGAGTACCTATAAATCTACCCATCAAATGTTTGAGTTCACCCACACTGAAACACTTTGACTTGGTAGGATAAGATGATGGAGATCGCTTGTCCTTCCAATCTTTCACACAATGGAACTTGAGATCATGGGCCTACCATCAAACAGTTAGTGTTTTATTTCTCGTGGCACACATCTCAGAAAAATGACCTTAACATCACGTGGACGCTCAAAAATGATTTTAACGTCAATTTTTTGGGTGTGAACCACATGAAATAAAAAATCGATCGTTCGATGATATGATCATATTCTCAAGATCCATCGTGTGAAAGATTGGGATGATAAACAATATCCATCATCCGATTCAATATAATCAATGTATTTCAGCATGGGTGAACTTAAAGATATGGCAGGTGGATTTAAAGGAACTCTAAACGTAAATATATAAACCCATATATGCACGATCCCCTCATTCTCTTCTCTCTTTCTCTCAGTTTCTCCTCTCGCTCGATTCTCTACCTTTTCGGTATTTTTCGTCGAATTTTGGTAATTTTCGATAAATTTCGGTAAATGCTCTCTGAACTCTACAATGCATTTTTACCAAATGCAGCCCCAAAAAAAAAAATTGCAACTGCCTCTTAAGTAAGTTAAGTTGTTTTAAAAGGCTGAAAACAAAAAACCCATTGTATAATTTGAGTCTTGAGAGTTGAGAGTTGAGAGGAGAGAATTTTTGTTTTGGGTTTGAGAAACCCAAACCCTAACCCCATCGAGCCCCACCTCATGCCGTCGAACCCCACCTCTCGCCGCCGACCACTGTCCGACAAACCTCATTTCTCAAGGTTTTCTTTTTCTTCTATCTTCTTCTTCTTCTTCTTCTCATTTCTCAAGGTTTTTTTTATATTTTTTTTTAGTAATCCGTCCGGCAAACCTCCGAAGTCCGAAGCTCCCAACCCACACTACACAGCTGCACAAGTGTGTTAATTTATATTAGTTTATATATATATATATATATATATATATATATATATATATATATATATAGTTTTTCAATGGATGATTAGTTGAATGGAGCCATTTTTTATATATATATATCAAATGGGGCTTTAATTTAATCGGCTATGATCATCCAAATTCCAAAAACAATTTTGGTGTTTAAAATGTGGGTGAGGACTCAATGGTTAGAAACATGAGAGATTTTGATGGGAATATAGATTCATAGTGAAAGATGGATGCTTGTTATTTTGATTTTATTGTCTTTTGAAATTTGAAATTTATGCTTTGCTATTTTAATGATTGTTGTTGTCAAATATTGATATCCATTCACCCACCTTGAGCCTGTAGTGGATAAAACTCAATAGATATGTGCCATGTGGAACACCATCTAAGCCATCTGATTTGATGACCATGACAGTCAAAGGCCATTATTTGATTCAATGGTTGGTTGTGTGAAATCAGATGATAGAGATAATTTTTCATGCTAATTTTTTGCTGCAAACATCGTTACATCAAAGTCTCCACTCCCAACTAAAAATAATGATGAATTACTAAAATTTATAAAAAGATATGTTAACCTATTTAAAGTAAAAATTGATGTCTTTAAATAATAAAAAAGTATATTATATAATATGGTTGTCTGAATGCATTAACAAAATATGATTAAAGCATGTAACATAGTGGTAAAAAATTCGTCAAAATCAGAAAATTTTGAGAAATTAGGCATTTGGAGGATTTTCCAAAATTTTTATTGATTTAGAGAATTTCATGATAGAAGAGGTGCCACGTCAATTTGATGGTCTAGATCAATAATAATCCTGCAATGTTTTGGAAAAGAATCGATCACAAACTTACATGATAAATCCTCACAAGGACCAGCAATAAATAGAGAGATGAAATTTCCTAGACAGAAAAATTACCTGATTTCTGTTTTGAATTTTCTTCTAATTTGGCAAAACAAGATATAAGCTTTTTCTTATTCCAAGCATCTATATGAGGGTGCTCCCATGGGCTATTAGAGTGGTGGAGTTCCCATGGGCTATGTAGATGCTGGCTTGAGGAATCACTCTTGTATTGGATAATGTACCTTTCCCATGGGCTCTCTGGAAATTCAGGAGATTTAGGCTTTACTCTTAAAATACGGTCATCCCACCAACTCCCACCTTCCTCATTCTCATTTCTCCACTAGACTAGACATTTATCCCTAGGTGCCCAATTTCTCTTAACGCCGGCATCGTATCGTGCTCTTTCAACAAGAAAGTCCGGAAAATCGATCAGCTTAGGTAATGTCAATTGGAAAATATTACCGAATACACTCAAAGAAGGATCTATGAATTCCAGAGAGACCCGTATTTTCTTTTAAAAACCCCAGATTTTCGAGTGACTAAAATGTTGGTGTAGCATCATATCATTAGGGGATATATCTGGATTTTCAGGGTTTACATTCTAGCATTTGCAGAGTTTACATTCTAGGATTTTAGCAGTATGCAATCTTGAACTTTTATATGTTCCCTATATTTAGTAGTTCCACTTTAAGTAAAATATTGGTGTTAAATATTGTCGCTTATTCATGTATATTATTGCTCATGTTAGGAATATAATAAGATTTTTTTTTTTTTTTGTCTTTAATAAATCATAAAATATAGTAACGAACACTTGAAATGCTATATTTTTTTTATGCTCAAATCACCTGATAGATGTTTAAAAATCAAGTTCAATCATTTAAAGGTCCTAATGTCCATGTACATTTGCATGTGCCTTTTTACTAGTAGAATTTCTAAAAAGTAGTAGGAGCGAAACGCCGAAGACTAATAGAGAGACTAAACCCCTTTGCCAAGAAATAGATACGTATCGGTATCACCCGATACGTATCTTCCGATACGCATCATCTTGGTTAACTAACTAATTAGATATCAAATATCAAGGTCCACTGAAGCATTAAATATCATCTTGGTTAACTAACTAATTTTTTTGTCTTATAATATATTTTTGTTTGTAGAAGATGCCTTCGACAATCCCAAACAAAGAGTGGATGGCTATAGAAAACCGAATAACTACTGAATACATGCAAGGAGTTGGATAATTTATTTCATTTGCCAAACAAAATGAAGAAGATTTCGATCAGTGTTTTTGTCCTTGCGTCAAATGTCCTAACCTTTGAAAATGTAACCTAGAAGTCATTGTAGAGCATTTAATTTGTGATGGAATAGATAAGTCATACACTACATGGATCTATCACGGGGAACAATTTTTGAAAACTCAGGTCAACGTTGGGGCGCCTGGTACATCAACTAGTAACCGAAATGAAAATGCGTTCACAAGACTGACAGATATGTTGGATGACACATTTGAACATGTTTGTCCTGAGGACCTAGATGCTTGCTTAAATGAAGCTCAAGGTGAAGATGATTGTCAAGCTCCACATGAGTTACATGGGAATGTGCGGTACGATAAGTTGATAAAAGATGCATTAGAACCCCTATATCCATCATGTCAAGAGGAGCATACGAAATTATTAATCACAATTGAGTCGTTGAGCATGAAGTCTAGACATCAATGGTCTAACGATAGCTTTACAGAGTTATTGAATTTGATAAAAAAAAAATTTCTTGAACAAAATACTTTACCTGATAGCACTTACAATTTGAAGAAGTTAATAAAGTCTTTGCGTTTGAAGCAGGAGATTATTCATGCATGCCCCAATGACTGCATATTATATTGAAAAAATCATGCAAATAAGGACAAGTGTCCTACGTGTGATCATTGTAGATGGAAACCAATGGATCCTTCAAAGCCTAGGACAAAACAATTACCATGAAAGAAGTTAAGATACTTTCCGTTAATTCATAGGCTACAAAGAATGTATAGTATTCTGTGGATTGCAGAGTAAATGAGATGGCATGCAAGTGCAATTGAAAATTGAAAATTATATGCGCCATCTTGTGGATTCTTCATGTTGGAAATAAATAAATATTCGCTGGACTGACTTTGCTTTAGAGTCGCGTAATATTCGTCTAGGACTTGCAACAGATGGATTAAATCCTTTTGGGAACAAAAATACTTCTTATAGTTGTTGGCCGTTATGATTGTTCCTTACAATCTTTCTCCATCTTTATACATGCAAAAGGAATTTACAATATTAACACTATTGATTCCTGGCCCAAAAGGTCCAGGGCATGACATTGATATCTATTTGCAACCGTTGGTAACAAAGTTGAATGAATTATGTCCACTGGAGTCAATACATATGACTCCTACACAAAGTCTAGCTTCAATATCAAAGCAATGCTATTGTGGGCTATGCACGATTTTCCAATATATGGCCATCTTTTAGGTTGTAGGATAGCGGGGCAATATGCTTGTCCTGTTTGCAGTGAAGGGATTGATTCAGTATGATTATCACATGGGAAGAAATTTGCGTACATGGGTCATAGAAGATTTCTTGCAGATCGAGGTCATCTTTTTAGGACACAAAAGTCATAGTTTAATGGGAAGGAAGAACATGAGAAGCATGCACATCGTTTGAGAGGTTCTAAATTACTATCCAAAATGAATATTTTTCAGACAAACTTTGTAAAGGTTGCAGGAAAGAAGAGGATGAGGGCCACAAATGAGGAGAACAGTGAATGGTCAAAGAGATTAATCTTATTTTACTTACCATATTGGAAGGTAATAAATAACATATTTTGTTATATTAATGTACTTATGTAGATCGTTTGAATATTAACATAAATATTTTATGTGTAGGATCTACCTATTCGTCACAATTAGGATGTAATGCACGTGGAAAAGAATATTGCATAAAACTTAATTGAAACTATTATGGACACAAACGGTAAAACTAAGGATGGTATTGAAGCCCATCTTGATCTCAGACAAATGAAGATAAGGAAAAAATTATGGCCTGTACAAAACAATGACAAATGGCATTATCCTATAGCTCCATTTTGTTTGTCTCGAGAGGAAAAAGAAATAATTTATAAAATCCTGCATAACTTGAAGGTTCCTATTAGATACAGTGCTATTTAGAAATATAATGCAAGTTTGAAAGATTTTCAACTCAAGGGTATGAAGTCACATGACTACCATATTCTCATGCAACAATTGTTGCAAGTGTTATTGATGCATGCATTTAAAAAGGAAAAGTCATTGAGAGCCATTATTCGACAGTTGACGATATTTTTCAATGTCTTATGTTCTAAGGTCATAACCCGTGTTGAGCAATTGAACATGAGAGTACGCATAGTCGAAACACTGTCTGTTTTTGAAAAATACTTCCTACCTTTATTTTTTGTTTCTATGACCCACCTTGTTGTTCACTTGGCAGAGGAGGCGCTAGTATGTGATCATGTTCGATATCGATAGATGTATCCCATTAGAGGTAAATTTTCATTATAGAGTTCGTAAGTTCTTTTATGTAATATATCAACGTTAATATCTCAATAAATATATATAAAAATGTGTAGGATGATGCAGACATACAATCATTATGTAAAGAATCAAACTTACTCAGAGGGATCTATTGCAGAACAATATCTCATGGAGGACTGTATGTGGTATTGCATGGAGTACATGCCGGATAGTCGTAAAGGAACCCATAAGCAAGGAGAAGTGGCATTTGTGGATCATGATGTCACACATGGATACCCTATTGATAAAAAGGGTAAAGTCTACTGTCTTCAAACCATCCAGTATCAGCAAGTGCGTAGATGGATTTTTGTGACAAGCCGGGTTTCGACACCCCAAAGCCCACGCCGTCAGTGGGTCGGCGCCAAGGCCGGGCCCCCGAACGAAGCATGTAACGTACAGTTGCACAGTGGAAAACAAAGCAGAACCATGTCCAATGAATCATCAAAGCAAAAAAAGAACTAGTACTATTCATCAAAAGCTCCAAATGACTGTTCTAATTCCATATGATTCCTAATGGAAAAAGAACCGACAAGAACCACCAGTAAGGGCCGTACCTTACTGAAACATGGTTCATCAAAAGAAGTACAATCATTTGTATAATTTACATCCTTTGCAACCAAAGTTAAACCAACACATCCAGAATCCTAGGGCCGAACCTACTCTGGCCTAGTACAAAGGAAGCAGCTCTCAGGGTGAATCTCCTCCAAATCCTCCCCTAAAGCTAGCTCAGAAACCTCCCTCTTGAAAATCCTGGTATCAACGTCTTCACCTGAACTTGTGACATATAGTCGAGGAATGAGGTTCATCCAAGCTCAGTAAGGAAAAACTCATAGCATGCGTATTGTAACGGCAACATAGATCTTATGGCATAATGAAACAGAATAATCGAGACGTGTGCACAGTGTATGGTCATGGCATGTAACATAGGTACAAAGCTTGTTCGAAATTTCAAAAGAGATAGGTCCACATCTTCTTCTAACATAAGAAAAGAAAAACTTCAAGTGGTATGCTTAAAGTAATAGAATGAGGAGCTATAGACTCAAGCCCCCGATGGAATACCCACCATCGTCGCTCATATGAACCATTTTCATATATATTTAAGGTCCCATAAAGTTGGACGCTTGGCTGAACATAATTACCGTCATGCGGTAGGAGTCACAAAACACATAGCACAAAGGTGTACGAATTAGCTGTTGTACCGGTCGGGTATTCACATAAAACCTTAAATCGAAGTGCGTACATATAGCTCATCGCCGTGTAAAGTGATAATTATAATTTAGATCAAAGGTCGGAAAGAAGTGTGAAGATACTTACACAACACATTAGATTGAATCTCGAAGAATTCCACAACTCATGCATGAATCGAAAACGTATGGGTGCACATGTCCTTCCAAATTGAATTCGTAATCACACATATAATCAATTCAAAGAAACATCACGTCATAACACACACATGTTAACGTAACAATGCACATGGTGTCAAGTGTTCCTTACCTCAAGATCTTAACCTGCACTAGCTCACACCACCGTTTGGGTTAGCCCCTCCCTCATCATACAATACTAAGTCACCTAAAATATAAGATCCAATGTTCACTCATTAGAACAGTGCAAAACATGTTAGGATAATTCCCCTCAAAATCTCACAGTCAAAATTTACCAAAATTCTGAATCTGGGAATTTCGATCGATCGAATCCCAATTTCGATCGATTAAAATCATGTTTCGATTGATCAAACTCAATTTGATCGGTCGAGCTCTCACAGAAGCCAAAAATCAACCATAGTTCGATCGAACGAATCCCCTTTCGGTCGATCGAAAACTTACAATTTGATCGATCGAAAATTTTTCGATCGGTCGAATCTTCCAAATGCAATTTAGCTATCACACAGTTCAATCGAACGAATCCTACTTCGATCGGTCGAAAACTCTAATTCAATCGATTGAATATATTTCGATCGATCGAGTTCTCACAGAGGGTTTTTCCATGTTCCTGTTTCTATATGTTTCGAACGATCGATTGTGAGATTCAATTGATCGAACCCATTTCGTTCGATCGAATTTGACTTCAATCGAACGAATTTCCTCATTCTTCAAAGTTTTCACATTTTATGTCCATTTCGATCGATCAAACTCAATTTCGATCGGTCAAAATGAACAGATTTCACTCGTTTAAGGGTTTTCCCCCTCTACATCAAGTTAAACCCGATTTCTTAAGCTCCGTGATCTAAATTTACATAAAAATAGTTAATGACATAGTTTCAAGATCTCGACCAAATTTTCATACCTTGGTTCCCTCCGAATCTCTAATCCTAGCCTCTAGATCTGATTCGGGTTCACCAGAAGAACAGCGGCTCATTCGTCGCTCTAAATACATAACCACAAGCTTCGAGAATGGATTTTCCTTGCATGCAATCAGCGTTTAAATCTTGAATCTCTCTCTCTTTCCTCTTAACTCCCTATGATCAGTAATTACTAAGGTGTTGAATGCAAAACCTAAATGATGCATTTAATTCCTCTTACACTTGAGTCCTAGGCTTAGGCATAAAACAGCTGCACTAACGTTGGGTGTACGAGAGTGCACTAACCCTCAACCTAGCCTACATATGTCAAATCCCATCCGTTGGATTTGATCTATAGACATTACATCAACTATCGATACCGTTCCCGACGTGTGGACCATCAGGCACACGTACCGCGGCATGCATATCAAGGTTTTAAAATGTTTGAGATGTTACATCCTCCCGACCTTAGGAATTTTTGTCCTCGAAAATTATCCTAGTGCACGGCATGACACAGGAAGGGTTACCTCGTAAGGTACCACACATGGCTAAACAGTCCATGTCGCTATAAGATCGCATCACACACACAGACGCACAGTCTCCACACAATAAATTCTAATAGATTAAATTCAGGCACATCATCAAAGAGAGGTTAGCATGATTGTGTAAAAAGATCATCGTGGCAGCCATGCCACCATAGTTCTAACAAGTAAAAACAAAAGTGGCAACCATGCCACAATAGTAAAAAAAATTATACACATTGCCCAAAAATTGAAATTCTAAAGAAGAAACACTCTCAAGCTCATGATCCCTCAACAATAGCTCCTCCAGACACTCCAGCTGCTCCAGCAGGATCCGTCAAACTAGTAGGATCCACTACATCCTCCGGCTCCTCGTCGGTGTGATCCCCACTGGCTGCTTCATCAGGCCATGGATCCTCAGCAGCAGCGTCTGCCGTAGAAGTGCCGAATACCCGCGCACGCATGGCTTCCATCCTCTAGGCGTAGTCAGTAGGGTACATGGCGTGCAACACGTCCTCGACGAGCAGCTCGTAGTAATCAAGGCGCTGATTGAGCTGGTGATTGCTCTCTTGGATGAGAGCAGGCAATGTCTCATTGCTTATCGGAGCTGCTTGATGGACTGGCGACATCGGTATGTCGGTAGGTTGGTGAACTGGAGGGATATCCTCAGGCTGATCGGGGACAGGAGCCTCAAGAGTAGGTTGGTCAGGTAGTGGTGTGTCCTGAGCAGGTGCATCTTGTGGTTGAGGAGGGACAGGAGGCGCTTGAGGGGCTGGCTATAGATGTGGTTTCAGCCGGTTATAAGTCTTCCTCCAATGCTTAAAGGTGTAGAACACCACATTGTCGGAGGACTTAGGCTCCCTAGAGGAGATCTTGTGGATGGAGGTCGCGGCGTACTCATCAAACATAACCGAGACCAAACTGGCATACGGTATATACTCCTCAGGCTTTTCTGCCCCTGCCAATAGCTTCTTCCTCCCATATTTGATTCCCTCAAAAACCACTGCAGCGGCATCAAACCATTTACCCTGAAAAGTCGCGAATCCATCAACACCCCTAATCTCTCAGTCTTGTGGCGGATCGGGTAGAGATTGCACTTGAAGATTGTGTCGAGCATCCACATATAGCTCGGCAAATGGGCTTGCCTAATGGCTCGACCCAGTGCAACTCGTCCCCCAGTCATCCACTCGGCGACAAAAGTATGGGTCAAATTTGGGGAATTTGAGGGTAACAAGTCAATCCCCTCGCCATACCCGTCAAAACATTCCAACGCTCTACAAGCCATTGCGTGGGTAAAAACATACGTCTTCCCATCGACTTTGGTGCAAATGGTATTAGGGTCAGGGCCATCAAACATCTTTTAGTAAAACAAGTGCACGAGGCGCGGGTAATAGTATGATGACGGGGTTTTAGAAGATTATCCAATCCCGCCTTGCTTAAATAGTCAAGTGCCCAAGTGTCAACGTCGGGCACATTGGGCGTTTCGAATAAGGCTGGATCGATGGTGTACTCATGGGCAAAACCCTTGTCGGCCCACCATTCACTTGGTTGGTCGTGCTGGAGAGTTTGCGGAGCAACGGTTGCTCGGCAGGTGGTTGCGGTGATGGAATAGGTGGCTGTGGCGAAGGTTTTGGTGGTTGCGAAGGACCCAGAGTGATCTTGGGTCGCTTCGATGTAGGGGTTTTAGAAGTGGCAGCCTTCTTCTTAGGTGCCATGGTCTATGAAAACCAAAACTAGGGTTTTAGTCAAATAAGAAATTTTTTCAACCCAAGGCAAGAAATCAAGAATCGAAGTTTCAAGGTTTACCGCTTTGAGGCGATTTGGATTCGATTCCTCGAAGGATCTAGCGTAATTGATCGTTCGTTTGATCCTCCAATGTAAAAAAAAACCCTCAAAAACCCTAACGGAAACCCCAAAATTTTTGAAAAAAAATGAACTTCAAAACGCGGTTTGTATATATATACGTGAAATTCGATTGATCGAATTTATTTTGATCAGTCGAAATCCAACTTATACAGAATTTGCTTCGATTTTGATCGATCGAAACTCATTTCGATCGGTCAAAAATAGCGCTAGGGAAACTGGGCCCCACATTTCGATCGAACAAATTTTAATTCGATCGATCGAAATGCCTAAATTCGATCGAACGAATATTTTTCGATCGATCGAGCTTGTCAGGCTTACAGAAATTTCTGATCGAACGAAATTTTTTTCGTCCGGTCGAGAAGAAATTCGATCGAACGAATTTAATAAACTTTAAAATATAGGAAAAAAACAACCGACTTTCTACCAAGGTATTTCAATCGGTCGATTTACACTTCGATCAATCGTAATCATATTCGATCGAAGAAAAATGAACTTCGATCGATCAAATCAGCAGAATTACAGAAATTTTTTTGTGTTTTTAAATTTTCTTTCTCGATCTCATGCTTCAACATCCAATTCATCCTTGTCATTGATCATTCAAAGTATTTACATATAATTTGATCACAAAGGACTATTACAATTTTATTTTTTTTCTGCTTCTCATGATTACTCAAACAATGAAGGATGTTGGGCGCGAATCTTGGCTTTGCATTTCCACGTTGCTTCCTCTTTAGAGTGGTTTTTCTATTGGACTAACAACAAAGGAATTCATTTTGTGTGCAACACTTGCTCGGTTCAGTCTAAAATTTGCATTGGTTCTTCAATGACCGTCAGATCCCTATAGACTTCCATAGGTGGTGCATCGAGGATATGAGTTGGGTCTCGCATGTATTTTCGCAACATTAAAATGTGAAATACGTCGTGCACTCTATCAAGTTGCGAGGGTAATGCGACCCTATATGCAACTTTACCCACTCTCCCCAATACCTCGAATGGTCCAATAAAGCGAGGACTCAACTTTTCATGCTTTCCAAAGCTCATCACACCCTTCATTGGGGATATCTTTACAAACACGTGATCTCCCACTTGAAAGTCCATGCTTGAGCGCTTAATATCCGCGTAGCTCTTCTGGCGACTCTGGGCCGTCCTGAATCTTTCTCGTATAATATGGACCGTCTCAGCATTTTTCCTGATGACTTTCGGTCCCAACACAATTCTGTCACCCGTGTCTCCCAATTGATCGGAGACCTGCATCTCCGTCTATATAGAGCCTCATATGGAGCCATCCCAATGCTCTGCTGAAAGCTATTGTTATACACGAATTCTATCATCAAAAGGTGCTGATCCCATGATCCCTAAAAATCAATCATGCATGCTCGCAACATATCTTTAATAATCTGATTGACTCTCTCTGTCTGACCATCAGTCTGTTGATGAAATGCGGAACTAAAGTCCAATCTCGTGCCCATACCTTCTTGGAATCTTTGCCAGAATACTAATGTGTACAATGGATCACGATCGAACACAATGCTCGTAGGAATACCGTGGAGTCGCATAATTTCTTTCATATATAATTCCACCAACTTGCTTGCAGTGTATGTCGTATTATAGGGTAGGAAGTGAGCCGACTTCGTCAATCGATCCACTACCACCCATATTGCATTGTGGCGTCTTATCGTCCTTGGTAATCCCACAATGAAGTCGACAAAAATGGACTCCCACTTCCACTCCGATATTGGTAGAGGTTGTAATAGACCTGCTGGGTGTCTATGATCCACCTTTACTTGTTAACACACCAGACACTTTGACACATATTCCGCGATATCTTTCTTCAATCCTCTCCACCAATAACACTTCCGCAAATCCTGGTACATCTTAGTACTGCCTGGATGAATGGCATACTTAGACTTATGAGCTTCGTCCAATATTGTTTGTCTCAACTCGGCATCCACTGGTATGCATAAGCGGCCACGAAATAGTAATGATCCATCTTCTTTGACAGAAAAACCCCTCCTTTCATCTACAGTCACCTTTTGACGTATTCTCACCAGCCCAGGGTCTTTCATCTGGAGTTCATAAATGCGATCAAAGATAGTTGGTTTGATCGTGAGATTTTCCAACAGTACCCTAGTATCCTTGACTTCAATGTTCTTATCATACAACAAAATGTCTTCCAATAATTTCCATCGTCGAAGTCCCGCAATGAGACTAGCCAACTGAGCTGTATTCTTCCTACTCAAAGCGTCAGCCACGACATTAGCTTTACCTGGGTGATATTATATAGTGTAGTCGTAGTCCTTGAGAAACTCAATCCACCGCCGTTGCCTCATATTCAATTCTTTCTGTATAAACAAATACTCGAGGATTTTGTGGTCCGTGAAGATCTCAAAGGTTTCACCATACAAGTAATGCCTCCAAATTTTTAGCATAAATATCACTGCGGCTAACTCTAGATCGTGAGTTGGGTAGTTCTTCTCGTGCTCTTTCAACTGTCTTGACCCATAGGCTATGACCTTACTGCTTTGATTCAGTACACAGCCCAAACCACCATATGACGCATCCTGTAAACAACAAATCCCCCATTGCCTGACGGAATAGCCAAAATTGGAGCAGAGGTAAGCCGTTTCTTGAGTTCTTGGAAGCTCTCTTCACATTCCTTGGTCCACTCAAATTTTGCGTTCTTCCTTGTAAGTCGGGTGAGTGGTCTTGAAATCTTGGAGAAACCTTCCACAAAGCGTCGGTAATACCAAGCTAGATCGAGGAAACTACCAATCTCCGCCATGGTCTTGGGTTGTTCCCAATCTAACAGTGCCTTATTCTTTGTCGGATCAACAGTCACCCCTGCTTCTGATACTACGTGACCGCGAAAACTCACTTGTTCTAGCCAAAATTCATATATGCTGAGTTTGGCATACAGCTGGTGTTCACGTAGGGTTTGTAAGGCAATGCGCAAATGATGTTCGTGTTCTTCTCTGGTCTTTGAATAAATAAGAATGTCGTCCACAAACACCACTACGCATGTATCAAGGTGTTGTTTAAAGACCTGATTCATGAGGTCCATAAACGAGGCTGGTGCATTCGTCAAGCAGAGAGGCATCACTAAGAATTTGTAATGCCCATATCTAGACCTGAATGCTATCTTCTGCACATCTTCGGCCTTCACCTTTAAAGAACTTTGCCCCTTGCAATTGGTCGAATAGATCGTTGATCCTGGGCAAAGGGTACTTGTTCTTGATCATGAGCTTGTTCAACTGACGGCAGTCAATGCAAAGTCTCATCGACCCGTCTTTCTTCTTAACGAACAAGACTGGTGCTCCCCAAGGGGACACCCTTGGCCTTATAAAGCCCTTATCTAACACTTCCTGTAATTGCTCCTTCAACTCCTTCAATTCCGCTGGAGCCATTCGGTATGGAGCTTTGGAAACTGGTTCAGTGCCTGGAGCGAAGTCAATAGCAAATTCGATCTCCCGATCAGGTGGCAAGCCTGGTAACTCATCGAAAAATACGTCCTCAAACTCACAGGTAATTGGGATATAAGAAATAACGCTCTTTGCTTCCTTTTTCTCTTGTAGGAATGCTAGATATCCCTCACATCCATTCCTCATCATCCGCTCAGCTCGTACTATGGAGATGATCGGCACTACCTCTAGTGGCTGGAGATGATCGACACTACCTCTAGTGGCTGTAGGAATTCAAAGCTTGTACTACGGAGCTTTGAATTCGATTAATCGATTTAGAAATTGATTAATCGACTGAGTACCTCTAGTGGCTGGAAAATCAGGATTTGAGAAATCGATTAATCGATTTTGGTTTTTCGATTAATCGATTTTGGATCGATTAATCGATTTTGGATTTTGATTAATCGTTTTGGGATCGATTAATCGATTTTGGATTTTGATTAATCGATTTTGGGAGATCGATTAGTTGATTTTGACAGTTTTATTTGACTTTTTATTTGGACTTTGAGGTTCATGGAGAGTCTTAGACCTTCTTTTGTGCATCCTTATTGATGCTTTGCTTGTGTTATGATGTATGATCGTTTTTAAATAAACCCTTGCAAGTGTACAAGATCTGTTCTAGTAAGGCAAGAACAAGGGTGTCGAACCCACAGGGAAATCTGAAACTTTAATCAATTCTTCCTAGAGATTTAGAAAATATCCCCGAGGAAGTACCAAGGGGCAGATTTAATTTTTACCAAAAATTAACACTTTTTCTAATTGCAAGAAAGAAAATAAATTAATCTAAAAATTATGTAATGAGAAATCTAAGAACAAATTTTAAAAACAAGATCAAGGAATTTGCTACCCCAGATTTATACCCTTTTCTATTTTTAAACCCACAATTTTATTAACATCAAACGCACCATCATTCTAAGAGAAACATGACTAGTAATTAAGCATGATCATTAACCCGGCATACCCTATCTAAAAACAATGACTCATTTAATCATGTATGAATCATGTGAAAAGCATAAGCTCATGGTATTTTAGATCAAAACAATAAAAACATGATCACTACACTTTGAGAAAAACGATTTGATGATGAAATTATCAAACTATGGCATTAAACATAAAATATGGGTACTTATCTGGGGATCGCATCCTCCTTGATCTACAGCCTTTAGCCTCTCATCCTTGGTGCAAGATCTTCAATTTCATTCAAAACCATTCCCAAAGTAAAGAGCAAAGAAGGTGTAAAATAAAATATGTTCTCCGAAAAATCTCAACACAATTTTATTACTCTAAGAAAACCCTCTACAAAAGTCTCTCTCGGCAAATTATTACACAAATTTTTCTCAGAATGAAAACTCTTCCATATTCAAAAGCTCTCTTTTACAATGCATGACCTCTTTTTTATAATAGCCGATTCAACCTAACCTTAATTGCCTCAACCGATTGAGGCTTAAATCTCAATCGATTGAACTTTTAATTTAATCACCTTTAGGACACTTTTGCCTTTTTGTCTCAATCGATTGAATTTCATGTCTCAATCGATTGACACTAGTTTAATCACCTTTAGGACACTTTTGCCTTTTTGTCTCAATCGATTGGATTTCATGTCTCATTCGATTGACACTGAAGTAGATGCCCTAATTGGTGGAAATCTCCAATATGCCCTCGTAAACAATGCCGGTTGAAATGCATGGACTTCGCTAGGTTAGATTTCTCCTCATTGGGTTGGATAGTGCTCTTGGTGGTTGAATTGGAGAAGGATACTTTCACCGTCGTGGTTGCTTTTATTCATCACCATCGCTAGGTTGAAATGTCAGAGTCGCTAGGTTGAATTGAATGGCGCTAGGTTGACTGTAGTCGCTAGGTTGAAGTGTGTGGCGCGAACCATGACGCCATTTCTTCCAATAAGGCTTATTTACACTTTGTTCCTCGCGGCAACTTCAATATCTTCCCCTTCTTGATGGAGTTTGAGTCCCTTCACGAATTTCAGCGCTTCTTTGGACCCTTTTTATCCATAGCTCTTTTGTAGCCTTTAATTTCTTTCTTTTATACACTTGGAAGATCCAAAGGTCAGAAACACCTGTTATCATCAAAACCTCACAACAACCATCAAATACTTTCATCGAACGGCTAAGTGTAGGATTTAAGGTATGAAATATAGTCATATTTCAGCACCGATCACACCCCCAAACCTACACTTTGCTAGTCCTCGAGCAAAGAGAATGATAAAAAATAAAACTAACATCCTAAAATTTAAATGCCACTTTCGTAGGGAACACGATTGCACTTAGCATGTGCAACAAGCCTTTAAACCCCTAGGTGATCCCTAGTGGAGGAGTTGTGTCTCCTGAGGGTTTACAGTGAAGTTACCCACAAACTTCCAAACCATCGGCAAAATTGAGTTTTCAAAACATGATTTTTTTATAACATATATACCATTCAAAAACAAAAACATCATTAATTGGTTCAACATGTGAATCATCAATCTTAAATACCAATGTCATGTCAATCATGCTAGTATCCATTCAAATTAATCTAATGCTCAAATTGTTAGATAACTCATTCATTCATGCTTAAACGTGAAGTGTGTGCATACCAAAACCAAGATTCATCCATCTTAGAACTAGTCCAAACGGAAAATCATCGGATCTCATGTCTCAACTCAATCCTCACTTTAGATATACTCTCGAAATAAAATCACTCCGATGATGGGTAAGTTTTCGCACATGTGAGAGATCAATACAAAATAAATAAAAGGTCTCACATGATAAATGAAATACGATGTAATCAATGAACAAAAAAACAGATCTCATAAGAAGATACTTGAATATCCTAAGCATGTCATATCAAGTGTCATAGGTATCACATACTTACTCTCCACAAGGCAGTTACCAATGCAAGATCAGATCATGAAGGTCTTTTGTAGGGTTGTAATGGGGCTCAGGAAAGGGTAAGAAAGAAAAGGAATTTAGATTCAAAATTTCTGAGAAATCAGAAAAGGTACTAACTTTTTCTTTCTATTGCTCTTCTTTTTCTTTTCTAATTTCTCACCATTTTTTTTTTCAATATTTTTCTTTTCTCACTCTTTCTTCTTCTTTTGAATTTCTTTTCTTAATGGTACCTCACATTTTTCATTCTTTGTCAAATTTCTCTTTTTTTTTTTTTTTCTCCCCCTTTTTTTTTCTTTTATATTTTTGCCATACACTCTCAGTAAACACCACAACTCGGTATCCCTCCACTTACTCTCTTTTCACTCATTTTCATTCCTCGTTCCCAACGTCTCAGAAATAAGAATGGTAAAGCTGAATTTTCAGAAATGGTAAAGGGTTAAAGGTTAATGTGGCTTATCAAAGAATGTATAAAGGTAAATTTTTCAATAGGCTCAAAGGGGTACTAGAAGGATAAATTTATATGAGGTGGGACATTTTAAGCACAAACGAGCCAAAGATGGCCTTCAATCATATCCTTAAAAGATGGTAATCTTGCTTATTTGTCTTGAGTAGATATACAGTACATTCTAACACAATAATATGAATTTGATTTCATGCAAAGTCACAAGCCAAAAATAAAATGTATGAGATTATGCAAAATAATTCGTATTCAAAGAAAACTCCGAGTTTATGTATTCACTCATCAATGACGGGAAATTAGCTCTAAAGCTCACCAGGTTTAGTCTCCACTAAGAACCTACGATCCAACGTTTAAAATAATTCATCGATTTCTAAATCTTAGCTTGGTATAAGTGCACAAATTCTAAGCATGAATTTCAAAGTCATCCACAAATTATCACATTAAGCTTCATTATCCTAGATACAAGTAATCAAAATATGCCATCAATATTCTCAAAATTAAATTCTCATGCATCATCAACTAAAGTTTGAAAACTACTGCAAAGTAAATCATGTATGATGGTTAAAATTGTTTATTTATTATTATTAGTATTATTATTATTATTATTATTTTTTTTTTTAAATACATAACACAAGATAGATAACCATACCCCCAAACCTAAGAATGACAATGTCCTCATTGTTTGAAATAAGTAGGCACCCCCAAACCTGTTGAAAAGTACCTCACACAAAGATCAGGTGCAGAGAATATATGCATCAAATTAGAACATGACCAAAAATAGATTGAAGGTAATGTGGCTATATGTATTTGGAAAGTAAAAACAACCTAAACTAAACTAAAAACTAAATTCTAGAACTAACAAAAACAAAAAGGAAAACAAAAATAAGTAAAACACACTGGGGTGCCTCCCAGGAAGCGCTGAGTTTACATGTCGACAGCTCGACCTTTCAGTGATCAATCCTCAGGATCACGGAGGTGCATCGCCTCAATCTTAAACTGGGTGACCGGCTCAAACATTGGTTTGAGTCTTTGCCCATTAACTTTACAAATGCGATTGTCAGCAAGGCTCCGAATTTCAATGGCACCATGTGCACTAATGGACACTACCTGAAATGGGCCTTCCCATCGAGATTTCAATTTCCTCGGGTGGAGCTTCAGTCGGGAATTGAATAACCAAACTTTTTGGCCAACGTGAAATTCTTTTCGAGAAATGGACGCATCATGCAGCTTTTTGTACCTTTCCTTGTACATCTTCGAATTCTCATACGCTTCGTAGCGTAATTCCTCCAATTCATTCAATTGCAATCGGCGATGCGACCCGGCTGCTTGCATGTCAGAATTAAATCTTTTTATCGCCCAGAATGCTTTATGCTCCACTTGACAGAAGATGGCACGCTTTCCGTAAACAATTGAAGCAGTAGACATTCCAACGAGTCTTGAATGCGGTCCGATAGGGCCCACAGAGCCTCCGAGAGCCGGTTTGACCAATCTTTTCTATCCTCGACCGCTTTTTTCTAGAATTCGCTTAATTTCCGGGACAGACACTTCCACCGACCGCTAGTTCAGGGATGGTACGCGTAGCAACTTTGTGAGTGACGCTGCATTTCTTCATTAAGGTGGCAAATGGTTATTACAAAATGCGAACCGCCATCACGATGATTGCTCTTGGAATCCTTAATCGGTTAAACACATTTTCTCCGAGGAATTTGACCACAACCTTATGATCATTCGACGGGTTGCTACATTTTCTATCCATTTCGAGACATAATCAATACCACTAGAATATATGAAAACCCAAAGGATGGGGAAAGGACCCATAAAGTCAATCCCCAAACATCAAAAATTTCAACAATCGAATTGGATTAAGGGCATCATATTCGCTTTTGAAATATTGCCAAGTCGCTGACATCGCTCGGCATTCCTTGCAAAATTGAGCAACACACGAAGATGGAGGGCCAGTAGAATCTGCTTTGAAGGATTTTCTGGGCGGTCTTCTGTCCTCCTAAATGGCCGCCACAGGCCCCAGCATGACACAAGTGTAGGACGCTCATTTGCTCCTCTTCGGGTACACATCTCCTGATGATCTGATCTGAGCAGAATTTGAACAGACATGGTTCATCCCAAAAATAGTATTTTATTTGGGAGAAAAAGAGATTCTTATCATTCTTACCCCACTCGGGGGATTACGCCAAGATAACGGATAATTCACAATGTTCGCAAACCATGGAACCTTTGCACAAGCTACATCAATTGCTATCAAATGTTCATCCGGAAACGTGTCACGGATGGTCTCAGGTATTGCAGATTCTTCAGGTAGAATTCTCGACAAATGATCAGCCACCACGTTCTCAACCCCCTTCTTATCCTTAATCTCGAAATTGAACTCTTGGAGCAGAAGGATCCAACGGATTAATCTCGGTTTAGTATCCTTCTTTGCTAGAAGATATTTCAGAGCGGAATGGTCTGAAAAGACCACTATTTTCGATCCAAGCAAATAGCAACGAAATTTGTCCAGAGCATACACCACAGCTAATAATTCTTCTCGGTGGTGGTGTAATTGAGTTGGGCATCAATTAATGACTTGCTAGCATAATAAATTACGTGAGGTAATTTATTCACCCTCCGCCCTAGGATGCTCAATTATGTAATCGGATGCATCACACATGAGTTCGAATGGGAGAGAATAATCCGTGGTCGGATGATTGGTGCATTGGATAAGAGCTTTAATTTCAAAAATGCTTGCATGCAGCCCTCAAGAAATTCAAAAGGAACATCTTTGCCGAGCAAGGTGCACAATGGTTTAGCCACCTCAAATCCTTAATGAACCTTCTATAAAATCGCATGACCCAAAAATGATCGAATTTGTTTAACCTTTGTTGGGTGGTGGCAAGTTAGCAATTAGATCAACTTTTGCTCTATCCACCTCGATTCCTTTCTGTGAAACAACGTGCCCCAGAACAATCCCTTGTTTAACCATAAAATGGCTCTTCTCCCAGCTAAGAACAAGTTTGGAGTCAACACAATGTTGCAGCACTTGTGAAAGATGATTCAAACAAGAATCAAAGGTTCTCCCAAAAACCGAGAAGTCGTCCATGAATACTTCAATGAATTTGTCGATCATATTCAAAAATATGGCCAACATACACCGTTGAAATGTGGCCGGGGCATTACATAGGCCGAATGGCATCCTGCGGTATGCAAACGTACCATAAGGGCATGTGAACGTTGTCTTTTCTTGATCAGCTGGGTAGACAGGCACCTGATTATATCCCGAATACCCATCAAGAAAATAGTAAAACTCTTGCCCAGCTAACTTCTCAAGGATTTGATCAATGAACGGAAGGGGAAAATGATCCTTTCTGGTGGCGGTGTTTAATTTCCGATAGTCAATGCAGACACGCCATCCAGTAGTTTCTCGATTGGGGACCAATTCTCCTTCAGCAGTTTCCTTCACAGTGATTCCGGACTTTTTCGGAACAATTTGGACTGGACTAACCCATTCACTATCAGAAATCGGATAGATGATTCCAGCATCAAGGAGCTTAATGACTTCTTTTAGAACGACTTCTTGCATGTTTGGATTAAGTCGCCTCTGTGGTTCCCTTGAAGGTTTACTCTCATCTTCCAAATGTATTTTATGCATACATACCGATGGGTCAATCCCTTTGAGATCAGTGAAAGTCCAACCGATAGCTTCCTTGTGCTCTTTCAGCACCTTCAACAACTCTTTTTCTTGTTCTGCCGACAACGTGAATGAGATTATTACTGGAAGTGTTTCACGAGGTCCCAGAAAAGCATATTTAAGGGACTCGCAATTGTTTCAATACCACAATTGGTGGTCTGCTCCAAGTGATGGAGGCGACTTCCTTCACCTCAACAGTAATGAATCTATCTCGCACACACTCGCATCTAAGTGATCATCCCGGCATGATGAGCTAGACTCTATCTCGCCGAATCGCTTCTCTTCCGATCCTTTCTCTTCATAGATGGCCAACAAAGCATTTTCAAATTCCTCTTTGGTAAGCATTGAAGGTAATGCCTCATCCACCACTTCATCTATCTGATCGATGTAAAAACATTCGACCTCATCCTCGCTTTGGGAAATGGTTCATCGCATGGAAGATATTCAATCGAACCTTCATGTTTCCAAAAGAAATGTCCATGACTCTCGACAATTAATGCAAGCGCTATGAGCGAGAACGGACGTCCAAGGATGATGGGGACTTGATTAAGTGACTTAACAGGTGTGTCCATGTCCAAAACAATAAAATCCACTGGAAAGACAAACTTATCTATTCCAACCAAGACATCCTCAATAACGCCTCGGTTGCCTTTTCCGATCTATCCGCGATTGCAGGTGTAGCTTGTGGGGTCTCAATTCACCCAAATCCGAGTTTCTCGTACAATGAATATGGGATTAAATTAACACGGCTCCCAAATCCAATAACGCTTTCCCAAGGTTGCCCACCAATGACACATGGAACAGAGGAACCTGTGGTCTTTTAGTTTTGTGGGGTTTCCAATTGCAATATGGAACCGACTTGATTAGTCAAGAACACTTTCCTCAAACATGATTACGTGCCTTTCTCCGAGTGCATAAATCTTTGAAAAACTTTGCATACTCACTTGCTTGATCGTTTCAAGCAATGGAAGGTTTATCTTTACTTGCTTAAATGTTTCGAAAATATCTTCCATTTTTGTTGGTCCCTTTCCCATTCTTGATGGAGGAGTTAGGCATTGAGGAAATGGTGCCTTTGGGACAAAAGGTGCGGGTTCCCTTACGAATCTTCGTCTTGTCCTTGTTGGGCTTGAGGGAGACTCATCCTCTATCACCTTTTCTTTTCCCTTCTCTCTTCTTTTCTCTTCCTCTTTCTCTTTTCTTTTCTCTTTCTCCGCTCTTCTCGCTGACTCTTTCTCTTTCTCTGCTTCACTTTCTTCCTCTGCTTCCACAGGCATTTCCACTTGATTATGAACTTCCCGTCCACTTCTCAACATAGTAACAGCTTTCAACTGTTGACTATTTAATGGTCCTTCATCAGATGATGCTTGGCCGCGAGGATTGTTGATGGGTTGGCTGGGAAGCTTGCCCTCCTCTCGTCGACTCAGTTGATTTGCCAATTGACTGACTTGGTCGATTATTATCATCATTGAAAAGATTGCATCTGCATCACCTTTTCTTCCGCATCGTAATCCTTTGAAGTGCTTGTATGAGATTGATTAGGATTACGATTGAAATTCGACTTTTCCGGAAATCGAATTTGGATGAGAATATGAAAGTTAGAATTCGTGAAAATTAGAATTGCTGAAAATTCTGTGTGGACGGAAATTTTCTTTGAAAATTTTGTGGAAACGCTTGTTGTCCACTCATAGGATTGGCTCGGTATTCTTGACTTGACGATTTGGTTTGATCCACCCCATCCTAAGTTGGGGTGATTTTTCCACTACGGGTTGTAGGTATTTGAGTACACGTTTCTACCTTGCACCGATAAGATTGAGTGACATTTATCTCGCTGGAAGAGTAGATTCATCGTGAAGGAATGCCAAGGTAGTTGGGCACTCATTAGCCATATGACACAGGTGTTCACAAATTGAGCATACAAGGGGGTGTGGCAGAACTTTAGCTTGCTTGGTTAACAACATGTTCATCTGTTTGATATCAACCTTGGTTGATAGATCGAGTTATTATTGTTGACCTCATACAATCCGTCTTTGGTCAACACATGAGATTTAGGTGCTAAGTCCAAAGTGGTTGATCTCACTTTGTATCGAGGTTTGATACAATTTCTCAAACAATGCCCACAACTCATCGGCCTCTTTCGTGGCACAAGATCCACCGCATGAAGATGCATCAACCATGCGTCTTTCTTGAGAATCGATCCATTGTAGAAACTTTGGACTTGTTGCCACCTTGGAACGTGATGGTTAGGGCAACTTCTGATCAACTCCTTAAAACGTTCCCAACATTCATGGAATGTCTCTGTAGGTTGTTGGGAAAAGAAAAGGATCTTTTGACGCATCTCTATGGCTTTAGTCATGGGAAAATACTTTTGAGGAGTCGATGTGGCCCAACTCTGAATAGATTGCAGTTCTAAAGAATAGAACCAAGTTTTTGCCTTGTCTCTTAAAGAGAACGGAAAGAGTCGGAGCTTCGCTATCTCGTCAGTAACATTGTGGACTCTGAACATTTTGCATACCCCAGTGAACTCGTTCAGATGAACGTGCGGATTTTCGTTTGCCAAACCATGGAATATTGGTAGCATTTGAATCATCGCTGATTTGAATTCATAATGATTCCCTGGAATGGGAGCATGCATGATACACTCCTGATCCTCGTAAAAACCAGGATCATTATAGTATTCAAGTGTTCTAGGTCCCTCATAGTAATTATTGTTCCCATTATTTCCATTATTTACATTGTTGCCATTCTGGTTGTTGTTTTCATTCATTTCTTGCTCTTGATCAGCCATGGTATCAGTAGGATAATACTGATTCCTTTGGATTCTACGATTGTCTCACAAAGATCGTTCGATCTCCGGATTAAACGGTAGCAAATGTGGGTGATGAGAATGAGTAAAGCTCATACACCACACCCACAATCAAAGGTTTGAAGAACCCAAAATAAGTCCTCAAGCAGACTCAATCGATTGAGACAGTGGTCTCAATAGATTGACAGAAGCACATAAAATTTCACACAAATGACTTGTCAGTCAATCGATTGAGGGGATGCTCTCAATCGATTGAGGTTCCAAGAGTCAGAAAGCACACAGAATATCAGAAAAAGACTTTGTCAGTCAATCGATTGAGAGTCTTCTCTCAATCGATTGAGGTTCAAAGATTAAAACACACAAGAGTTCTGTCAATTGATTGACATAGGAATGTCAATCGATTGAGAAAAGAGTAGAGAGCACACAGAAAGTAGCTCAGTATCAATCGATTGAGAAAGGAGCTTCAATCGATTGAATGCTGCTATGAACAGAGATCAAAGTAAGAAGAAAAAGGAAAGAAAACCACTCAGGAAATTTTTATTTTTATTTTTATTTTTTTATTTTTTTATTTTTATTATTTTTATTTTTATTATTATTATTATTATGTTTTTTTTTTTTTTTTTTTAAAATTAAAATTAAAAAAAAATAAAAATAAAATCTAAATTCGAAAATTAGAAATTAGAAATTAAAAACCTAGAAAATCTTTCCTAAAAGAAAACTTCTAAACTAAGAATATAAATTTCCTAAAAATATAAACTTCCTAAAAAAAATGAATAACCAATTTTTAGAAAATCCTAAAATTTCTAAAAGTGGAAAACAATAAAAAAAAGAAAAACTTCTAAACTAAGAATATAAATTTCCTAAAAATATAAACTTCCTAAAAAAAATGAATAACCAATTTTTAGAAAATCCTAAAATTTCTAAAAGTGGAAAATAATAAAAAAAAGAAAAACTTCTAAACTAAGAACTTCTAAAAACCTAAACTTCCTAAAGAATATCACAAAATCTAATCTAAGAAAGAAAATTAGGGAAAGAATTTATTTTATTTTATTTATTTATTTATTTATATTTTTTTTTTAATTTTCAAGTTTGTCAATCGATTGACAGAGTTAAGTCAATCGATTGACAGAGTTAAGTCAATCGATTGAGGCACAATTATTGCCAAAAACACACAACCTCAATCGATTGAGAAACAAGTCTCAATCGATTGACTGTTATAAAAAAAAATCTCTAATCGGAATTTACTCAAAATTTACGATTTTCAAGAACGCGCCAAAACTTGATCGTTTTTAAATAAACCCTTGCAAGTGTACAAGATCTGTTCTAGTAAGGCAAGAACAAAGGTGTCGAACCCACAGGGAAATCTGAAACTTTAATCAATTCTTCCTAGAGATTTAGAAAATATCCTCGAGGAAGTACCAAGGGGCATATTTAATTTTTACCAAAAATTAACACTTTTTCTAATTGCAAGAAAGAAAATAAATTAATCTAAAAATTATGTAATGAGAAATCTAAGAACAAATTTTAAAAACAAGATCAAGGAATTTGCTACCCCAGATTTATACCCTTTTCTATTTTTAAACCCACAATTTTATTAACATCAAACGCACCATCATTCTAAGAGAAACATGACTAGTAATTAAGCATGATCATTAACCCGACATACCCTATCTAAAACAATTAATAAGCGGTATGAATCATGTGAAAAGCATAGCGTATCTCATGGTATTTTAGATCAAAACAATAAAAACATGATCACTACACTTTGAGAAAAACGATTTGATGATGAAATTATCAAACTATGGCATTAAACATAAAATATGGGTACTTATCTGGGGATCGCATCCTCCTTGATCTACAGCCTTTAGCCTCTCATCCTTGGTGCAAGATCTTCAATTTCATTCAAAACCATTCCCAAAGTAAAGAGCAAAGAAGGTGTAAAATAAAATATGTTCTCCGAAAAATCTCAACACAATTTTATTACTCTAAGAAAACCCTCTACAAAAGTCTCTCTCGGCAAATTATTACACAAATTTTTCTCAGAATGAAAACTCTTCCATATTCAAAAGCTCTCTTTTACAATGCCGCAGCCTCTTATTTATAATAGCCGATTCAACCTAACCCTAATTGCCTCAATCGATTGAGGCTTAAATCTCAATCGATTGAACTTTTAATTTAATCACCTTTAGGACACTTTTGCCTTTTTGTCTCAATCGATTGAATTTCATGTCTCAATCGATTGACACTAGTTTAATCACCTTTAGGACACTTTTGCCTTTTTGTCTCAATCGATTGAATTTTATGTCTCAATCGATTGACACTAGTTGGAAGTAGATGCCCTAATTGGTGGAAATCTCCAATATGCCCTCGTGAAGCATGCCAAAGTTGAAATGCCCAGACTTTCGCTAGGTTAGATTTCTCCTCGCTGGGTTGGATAGTGCTCTTCGCGTGATTGAATTGGAGAAGGATACTTTCACCGTCGTGGTTGCTTTTATTCATCAGTCATCGCTAGGTTGAAATGCTGTAGTCGCTAGGTTGAATTGAATGGCGCTAGGTTGAAGTGTGTGGCGGGAACATGCGGCGCCATTCTTCCAAGCTGAAGGTTTATTTACACTTTGTTCCTCGCGGCAACTTCAATATCTTCCCCTTCTTGATGGAGTTTGATTCCCTTCACGGATTTCAGCGCTTCTTTGGACCCTTTTTGTCCATAGCTCTTTTGTAGCCTTTAATTTCTTTCTTTTATACACTTGGAAGATCCAAAGGTCAGAAACACCTGTTATCATCAAAACCTCACAACAACCATCAAATACTTTCATCGAACGGCTAAGTGTAGGATTTAAGGTATGAAATATAGTCATATTTCAGCACCGATCAATGTACCATAGGTGTTACGAGCAAACGTGAGCATGTTGAACCATATTGGACCTTGCTGCTTATCGATTGAACACGTGAGTTAGGGAACACTTTGAACATATACTTTAATTTTCAAAAGCATGTATGTGGAGTTATTCAAATGAATATTTATGCATCAAAATGTGATTTCTAAGGTAGTGTGTGTGTGTGTGAATACTAAATGAACTCATAAGATCCTCAGGGGATGTGAAATGTGATAATGAGCATCTAAGTGATGCATTGAGCCAGTGGCATCCCAGGGATGCAGATGAAATCTATCGGTGAAGTAAAAGAAAAAGTGAAAAGACCTAGTATACTAGAATTAGCACAATTACACGGTGAATAACTATATGTAGTGCACATGATATTTTTGTTATTTAAGGTTTGAATAGAATACCCCACCGACGTGGCGGGATACCCATGACTGACTCGACAGGATATCCGTGACCGGTACGGCAGCCAATCCATACACCAGTTTTAACATCCCAGGGATATAGTTATGAGATTAGAAACCCCGTCGCCTATAAGAAAGGGACCTGTGTAGTATTCAAATAAGAAACATATATGACAAGTGTCTATTTAGACGACGATGGTAGGTATTCCATCGGGGCTCGATGTTATATTGCTCGGGGATTATTTAAGTTAAGATTTAAGTAATTAGGCCGAATCAGTAACTAATACTAGTAAGTTGAGAATGAAAATAATCATGTAAAGTAACAGTTGAAATTGCATCTATCATATCTTTCTGTGCATTTAAATTGTTTCTCAAAGGTTACATCAGATGAAGCATGCTTTTAAACTGTTTTAGAATATATGTGAGAGTTTAACTTATATGTTCAATTGTGGTTTCCCTATTGAGCTAGGATGTAGCTAACCCCCTTTAGACTATACGTCACAGGTCCTTTGCTTGCAGCTGTTAAAGCTTCGGGAGACGTGGATCCGAGGGATTCGGATAACGTGCCCGGGGAAGAGTTGGAGCCTCCTCCTGAGGACTTCTTCTAGAGGACTGATCGGTTTTAAAGTGTACCCTTGCAAGTGCACAAGTTCGATTGTAGCACGGCAAAATTAAGGGTGTCGAACCCATAGGGAAGCGCAAAATTAGATTAATTTTAAAGAGATTTCAAAGACCCAAGGAAGTACCAAGGGTGAGAGATTTCATTGTCAAGATTTACCACTACACAATGCAATAATCAAAAGAACTAAATCAAGCTATGCACGGATGAACTATGATTAAAAAAAATTAACAATGATGAAATGATCAAGGAGTTGCTAACCCTAGATTTATAACTTTTCTACAATCAACCACACAATTTCATGTTAAATCATTATACCATCATTTAACTACAAGAAAAACGAATCGATGAAAATGCAATTATTGATTCGGCATACCCTATCCGAACACTATGATGCATCCAATCACGGCATGCATCATGCGAAAGGCATAGCGTATCTCAAATTCGAAATCACAACCGTAAGAATCAACCGCACGGCATCCTATGTCGATCTACAAGATCGATCTAGGTGGAATAATTCGTTTATTGTCGCCGATCACACGGTCGACGGCTATAAACGAGTATTCGATGATAACACAATGAAGCACACACTAAAAGCCGTACGATTCAATAATTCTAACAAGAAATTGTAAGCTTAAAAGTAAGTTAGTTACTCATCTAGGGGTCGCTTCCTCCTTGCACGAGGGGTTTAGCCGCTCATCCTTGATCCACACGCACAATGTAAATCGAAAGCCATCACAAAAATTGCTCTTTTATTTATCAAGCACTTGATCTTTTTGGAGAAGATCACAACCTTACACAGCTTTTTATCTAAATACAAAACTAAAAATATCAAAGAAAAAATTGCTAAAGGCCCTTAGAAAATCTACCGAGCAGAAGTCCCCCTGAACCCTAAACATCCTGTTGTTTAAATAGGGCCCCGGGCTAAAATTATTCCATATCCGAATCAATAGATTGAATTTTGAAATCAATCGATTGAATTTTGAATTCAATCGATTGAATTCAAAATTCGAATTTTGGTGGCTCATTTCCATTCCCAAAATCAATCTATTGAATTTAAGGAATTCAATCGATTGATTTTCGAAAATCAATCTATTGAATTCCAAATTCAATCTATTGATTTTGGAAATCAATCTATTGAATTTTGGAAATCAATCTATTGATTTTGGAAATCAATCTATTGATTTTTGGAAATCAATTTATTGATTTTAGAAATCAATCTATTGATTTTGGAAATCAATCTATTGATTTTTGGGCAACTTTTTAAACTCAATCGATTGAGTTTCAAATCTCAATCGATTGAAATGGGCGTGTGACATATTTAACTCTCGAAACTGTGGCTAGACCAATCAGTCTTTTTCATGGATTTCAGTGCTTCCGCTGGCTCCATGGTCCAAAGTTCATATAGTCCTTTAATTTTATTCACTTAAGCTCTTTCAACATCCCACGGTCCGTAACACCTGAAACCACTAAAACTATACAGCAGCCGTTAGAATGCCTTCATCGGATAGCTAAATGTTAGTATTTAGGGTGCGAAATATAGTCATATTTCGACACAGATCAAGGACCCCCTCCGTACTTTGAGAGGGAGATTTTTGAGAATACATTTGTACGGCTTGGTATGTCAAGTTTTTTTGTGAAACATGTAATTAACTTATGTAATTCTTTTGGCGAACCATCTAGGGTGATCCGTTTATCATCGATGGTTCGGGTCGGTTCTTCTGTTCATGCGTTGGCATGGAAGAAGAACTGTCCTTTGAACTGATGCTTTAGATTAGTATATATGATTCCACATTGATCAGTTAATCGTCTTATTTTGCATAGTTGTTGCTTGTTATACCAATGTTCCGTACATATCCATGGAGCATGGCCTAAAGGATCGTGCCGATGGCTGGGGTGTCACATTTATTACCAAAAACCAAGTCAGGTCTAGGTGCATGACATGATATTCCCAAAAGAACAATTTAAAAAAAAAATGAAATATTGATGAATTTTATAAAGAATTAAATACTAGAGTTCAGTTTGGCAAGACAAGTTATGCGACAACCATCTATTCATGACTAAGTAAATTTCAAGATACCGTTTGTGTGACCATCTCTGTCTCCACCAGTTGAGCTAAAAGTTTCTTAGTTTCAATCTGTGACAATTAGAGCATGGAAATTAAGCTATTTTATAAAAATAGTTATGAAAAAACATTCTACTTCTACAAGCGTCTTTCCAATCTTACCTGAAATAATTGTGCAGAGTCGTCTGATTCAGGAGAGAGAAGAAGTTGCATCATAAAAAGAAGACTTAGAAAACAAAAGAACTTCAACTTTTCATACAAGCTAGATAGGTAAGTTCTAATCCCCTGCATTGGTGTAGTGGCCATGGATTCAAATCTTGGATGATATCGTGAAACTGAGACTTATGTGTTGGATATTTGTGGCCAATGTTTGATGAGCAAAATGACCATTTTGGCCAATGTTCTATTGAAAGCAAAGACAATCTATACAATGACATTTCATCAAACACCTGACATGCAACTTGACATGACCATTTCTTGGAATCAGATGATAAGCAGAGACTTAAGAAGAGCATGTTTCCTACTCTAGACAACAACAAAGTTTAGGAAACTTTCAACTCTTATTTAGTTAATACATATAACGGGTTTGTATCTGATAAGAATATATGTTGACATGGGGACATGACCTAGTGACTGTCGGATGGAAAGAGTTGCAATGTCGGAATTTGAAATAAAACATTTAGTAGTTTTGAAAACAAAATAATAGAACAACAACCTAATAGAAGAAAATAAGAACCAACCTCTCAAAATATAAAGAAACAAACAAAAAATAAATACAAAAGGGAGCTTGCCATAGGTTGTGAGTAGGAGCAGTAGTATATATATATATATATATGTATATATGATCCGCGAGTGTTGAGAGCATGAGTGGAAGACCGGAGGAGAAATAGGTTCGCCGTAACTCGCAGTCACCTGCCTCGTAGATTGGACGAGAGAGAGAGAGAGAGAGAGAGAGAGAGAGAGAGAGAGAGGCTGTTCTTATTTCTAGTGGGAAGAAGACAAAGAAGAATAGGGAAATGGGGATCCCGTGCAGTTTCGAGCAAAATTAACAAATGTAAAGTATACAAACAAAAATGCCCCAAATAAGTCAAAAAAATTCAAATATGAAATATATAGCCAAAAATTCCCGTTTTCTATTCTAAAATTGACTGATCTAAATATATTAACAAAAATCCCTAAAAGAGTCCGAAATATTCGTATCTGAAAACTATAAACTGAAGGCCTCCTTTTCTGTTCCAAAACTGACCGATATGAAATATAGAGATAAAAATCCCTAAGAAAACCTCCGAACATTCAATTCTTACATTTTGGTGTCAATCCATAGCTTTATATCATTTATTATAAAAGATAACTAAAATCACAAATCCCAACATCAGATTCACAACGTTTACTATTAAGAATCAGAAATTACGAATGGGAACATTAGATTCACAGATCATAACATGAAATCAAACCAGCATATCAAAAAAGAAAAAAAAAATGAGATCTGAAATATTGGAGTCTTCAATCTGATGCAACTCTAGGGTTGCTCATTTTAAGAACAAAAGCATCGATGGATCCTTCAATCTGTTGCTATTTGAGCAAGTGAGATTAGAGACCGTAGGAGATTGGAGAAAGTGATTAGAAATAGAAATTGTAAGAATGATTTGAGTTTCGCTACTTCGAAGATTATAGAAGAACGAAGGAGAGGTTTCACCATTTTTGAGATCTAACAGAACGATTTGAGTTTTTAAGGTTATCTTCTCTAGAAAAGAAATAATAAGCACCTTGTTGAGTTATATAAGGCCCTCCGCCGACGACTTTCCTTAATGACCG
Organism: Chloranthus sessilifolius; assembly: GCA_021018995.1. Taxonomy (NCBI): domain Eukaryota; kingdom Viridiplantae; phylum Streptophyta; class Magnoliopsida; order Chloranthales; family Chloranthaceae; genus Chloranthus; species Chloranthus sessilifolius. The sequence goes on along the minus strand of CM037584.1, from coordinate 144,058,251 downwards.
TTAGCGTAGGGTATATCTATGACGATGGCTGCTTAATTCCAGCCATCGGCGTAACCTATATTTTTTTATAGTGATACCCTCCATTTACCCACCCGTTTACCTCTCAAAACACTCAGCAAAGCCTCCCGCACTTACAAGGGCCTCATCAAGCACCTGGCCAAAACTTTCAAAATCCAATCAATCTCACTCCTCCCCCAATTATTATTGATACCAGCAATCAGCATGAGGAGGATGAAGCCCAAAATAGTGGGGCATACATGAGGGCCTTTGCCAATTTCATCCCCCCACATCCCATGCAGACCAACCCACAGGCATTCCAAAGTGAATAGAAGCAGCCTGTTGAGGGGCCAGCCCTACTGTCCAGGGAGTTAGAGCTGTTAAAAGAACAAATAGACAAAATCTAAAAATAGCTGATGAAGATGGGTGGAGTTAAAATCCATGCCACGGACTTTTCCGACCTATGCCTATTTACTGAAGTCCCTTTGCCCCAAAAATTCAATATGTCAACCTTTGACAAATACAATAGCATGGGCAACCCCATTGCACACCTCAAGTCCTACTGCATGGACATGTGCTAGTACGACGGAGACGAACGACTCCTCATCAAAGTGTTCTAGAAAAGCCTTACGGGCCCAACTTTGAGATGGTTCACTTCCCTTGAACCATCCATGATTAAAACCTGGAATGATCTGACCCACCTATTCCAAGAGTAGTATGTCTACAATATAGACATTGATCCCGCAAGTTAGATCTAGCCCGATTAAAGCAGAAGTTTGACGAAACATTTAGCAACTACCTTGGGCGATGGAGAACATTGGCAGTCTAAGTCAGGAATAAAATACCCGATGATGAGAAAATTGAGCTGATTTCGAAAAGCACTCTACTAGTTATCTCTGATTTTTTGGTATACCAACAACAGTCTAGCTTTGCTGACTTAGTAAGGAATGTTAATCGTTATGAGGATATAATCAGAGGATGGTTAAGCAAAAACATAACCAGTGGAGCGAGAGAAGAACCGGGGCAGATATACAGACAACTGTAAATGAACGACCCAGCACCAGCATAACCCCATTCCAGTTTAAGGCGGCACAGCCGGTCCCAACACGAAGCGAACTGATGCAGAGAACAGGCAATGGGAAAGGGCATAGATGACCCTGAAACAAAGAAGAGCCCATTTCGACCAAGTCTTTACACCATTGGGGCAATCCTTGAACATCCTTCTACCTCTGTTAGTTGAAAAAAGTCTTGTTACACCTTTCCAACCACGCCTACCGCCAAATCCAATCCCTAAAAATTATGATCCCAATACTCACTGTATTTTCCATCAAGGACCAGGTCACCCGACTGATCGATGCTTTCCTTTAAAGCATGCAATACGTGACCTAATTGACACCGACCAAATCATCCCTCCGACACTTCCCCAAGCAAGTCAGTACGCCAACATACATCAGGTCCTAATGTCACCACATCCACCAGGAGGAATGGGCCAAGGCCCATTGTCGGCATGACAGAGGAAGATGGTGAAGAGTTTGACCCTTCAGACTATATCCACATCCGGGAAGACTTTATAGCACCAAAGCAGAGGGATTAAGAAGATAGAAGCATAGGGGTAATCGAGCCCTTAAAATTGGCTGATTACTTCCCCAACATCCCAAGTAGAGCCCTTAGATTTGAGGATGTATTTTCCACCACCAGCTCTCGTCAATTACATACAACCCAACTTATCTCCATATCAGCCATATGCAACACCACCCCCCTCTGATTGCTGGATAACTAGTGTTCCCCAGATTCCCCCTCCAGCACCAATTAATTACCAGTGGCCTAACCTCGTCACATCACCACCAATACAGTCATCCCTAACTCCCATAGATCCCACTTGGCCCATGTTCACCACTCCTCCAACCTCTCCGCCCCTAGCAGAAGTTCACTAAGTGTTATCCAGTTATTCCGCACCACCTATCTCGGTGCCTCTGATACCCTCATTTAATCCATTTCAGATCCTAGGGCTGACCTATGATCCCCAACAGATCCCGCTCAGTTACAATCAAACAGACATCAATTCGGGCAACATCATAAAGGGGGAAACCAATTTTTTTACTCGATCGGAGAGAATTTCCAAACAACCTCAGGTATCAGTACCAACCCGACTGGAAGAGAAGAAGGAACCTATTGCGATACACCCCTTTGAAAAAATGAGTAGAGAGCACATACTGGAAACATAGTTAAAAAGAATGCCAACTCATATCCTTGTTTCGGTCCTATTAATGACATCCCCGCTCCACTTTCGAGCTTTAATGGGAGCACTGAAAGATGCACATGTGTCTGTTCAAGTGACCCCAGATGAAGTAGGACAGATAATTGGGAAAGTGTTGGCTCCCAACGCCATCTCTTTTTCAGATGTTGATATTCCGAATGAGGGAAATAATCATTCCAAACCCCTCAACATCACAGTAGAAGTATGGAACTTGGTAATTCCATTAGTACTAAAAGACAATGGATCAACTTTAAATGTGTGCCATCTGAGAACTGCCACCAAGATAGGGGTGGATCCCTTCACGTTCAGGCCAGCTAGAATAAGCGTAAGAGGATTTGATAACACAAGGAGGGAAATAATTGGAGAAGTCGATCTTGAGCTCATCATTGGGCCAATGACCTTCTCCATTCCATTCAAAGTTATGGATATCAAATCCACCTTTAATCTGTTGTTAGGTTATCCGTGGCTACATGAAATCGAAGCAATACCTTCAACTTTGCATCAAAAGCTCAGATTTGTTTCAGATCAAAAGATCATCACCATTTTAGGTGAGGGACAAGAGGAAGGGGAAAAGGTCACACACAGCATTGAAAACCTCAAAGTGTTGGATGTACCACATATAGCTGAAGACACATACTTCAACAACTTCTAGTATGATGTATCGACAGTAGCACCAGAACCTATTAGAGAAGTCACCACAAAAATAGGAGGTGGTATGACTACAGCAGTGGCTATGCTCCAAAAATGGGTCTACTAGAAAGGCAAAGGGTTGGGCCCTCGTTTACAAGGAAGAAGAGATCCAGTCAGAGCAAGAGGTGGGTAACATATAAGATTTGGGTTAGGTTACAACCCCACTGAGGAAGAAGTTCAAGATCTCAAGGAGAAGGCCTGAACCATAGCCGTTGCCAAAGCTCGAGGAATAGACCTGGAAGATGCACCTCATCCACGACCTCACATTCGGAGCATGTTTGTGAGTGCAAGGGTCATAAAAATAGATCAAAATGGGGCAACACAACTGACCCCACGCAAGACAGCAGCCACTATCCACCCAACCAATCCCTAAATCAGTCCCTCCGATATGGAAATAGACCTAGCATCCTTGTCCCTCTTCGTGGAAGAAGTTCCCCCGTCAATGCACCCCCTGCCATAAACCACCACAAACCCATGTTGACGTTTGAGGACTGGGTCCCGGATGAGGCCATGATAAATATGATGGCGGTTGACTCCCAAAATCTATCTTAATCAGCTTCCTCCATCAGAGCAGGTAAAGGTACGACACAACAAGTGAGGATTTGGGAGTCAATGTCCCTAACCCTGGAAGCATCGAGTGATTGTAATACGGTTCTAACTTCCTAAAAAAATAACCTATAAAAAGTGAAATTAGCCTTTGGTGGGCAATACCATGTGTATATAAAGACCCGCTTTTCTAAAGGCCAGTTGTTATTCACTGAAAAGTACCACTTTTCACCTCTTAACATAGCCTTTGTTGGGCCTTGAAGCTCACTAATAATCGTGTGTTAAGTGTGTTTTGTAGTTAGTAATAATCTGTGCAGCTTAATACAAAATCCCTACTTTTTGGTCCAAAGAAGAGAGAATACATGCAAAGACGACAGCTGAGCCAAAGCCTAATGGAACACCTTAGTAGTACTCACCATGGTGACTCACTTGTTGATCATTATTGACCAAAGTCTAGCAGATAGATGAAGTTAGCAGAGAATGGAGGAAACTGCAACAGCAGCAAGTGTAATACATCAGAGTATCAAAAGACAGATCTTGCAGAGTTGAGGAGCTTCCTTGCGAAGCTAAGGATGTAGTGGAAGATGCCCTCATGCAGATGGGGCATGCAGTTAAGAGGAGAGCTGTAAAGACATCGCAAAGATCTCGCGATTTAAAATCCTCAGAATTTGTGATCGCGAAGTTCTCGCTGAGATAAAGCCTTAAAGCAACCGCATGTGGAACATAGCGAGTCCATATGTATACTGAACAAAATGTTACCTCGCAGAGTTCTTGCATAGCCATGGAAGAGAGAGCGAAATTCTCTTCGCATCTATCTCAGCGACTCAAGTCGAACCATTACTACTACGAGGGAGCATAATCACGAGGACTCTGCGAGAGAGAGCTTTTGGAGCTCTACTGCACGAGAAGTATAGGCACTTCAGATCATCCCCACGATAGCATTGCAGTATAAAGGAACTATGCGATTAACTGAAGATTTCCTGTGCGAGTGAGCACTTCCTAGCCAAAAGCTACTTCGCGAAGGCTCTGTAATTGTGCGAATGAATTAATGCATATGCCAGCCCCACGAAGCACAGACTCCCCACTTCTCAGTTTTAACACAAGGACCTTTTGAAAATTTCCCAAGGCTAGGGCACACTTCTCGAGGCATGGATCTCGAGGTGCATATCTCAAGGCATTCAAGGGTCGTAATAGTGCCACGTCTGCTAGAAAAAATAGGGTTAATCTCTTTAGAGCCAAGGCCTTATGGACAGAGTATATAAGCTACACTTAGAGTTTAGCTTTAATCATCAATCCTTCCTTCATCCTCTGTCGGTTGAGAGCTCCAGCAGGCTAGGGTTAGGGTTTGATCATCTCTTTTTCATATTTTTCTTCTCTCTTAGCCCAACATTTGCAGGCTAATCCTCTGGTAAGCAGCTAGGCTTAGTTTTATTTCAGTTTTATAATAGGTTTTGTATACATTGGGATTTTTGATGAGCAATTGTGTACAGGCTGTAACCTAGAGGCAGTTCATTATAAGTTTTGCTTTTATTAATGGATTGCTATTTTAATGACTATTTGAATCTAAAGATCTTATGGTTTCCTTAGATGTCCATAGGATCCTTGTATTCGAGACTAGCCCATTTAGTTTTCAGTAGATCTATTGTTTACCATCTGATTTTCCTTGGTTTGATAGCCCCATGGAAAGTAAAGCCAAATCTGTAGTGAGATCTAGGGAGCTCAGAGGCTTGTGGACCATGGTGGTTGCAGCAGTTTATATGTTCTTTTTCAGATCTTTGTGGTATGGATAGACCAATGGGATGAGTGGATAGAGTTTAGCCCTAAGGTGGTGTCTAGCCATATGTTTGAGAAGAATTCTTCTCCCCTGCACATGAGCTTCTAGAGCCTTGTGAGGAGGTTTGTACAGGAACTGGCTCCCCTTTGTTTTACCTAACCGATATCAGATGTTAGATCTAATTTTTCTGTAGTAATTACAGCTTGAGGCTGAATCATTATGGGCCTTTCATAGTGATGACCAGCTGAATCTAGAGCCTTATTTAACCTGTTACATGGTCCTTTTTGTGGGCACAGTGAGCCGTTGGCCTTCGCAAAATACTTAGGATTTTATAGGTTGGAATACCTATGGATGTCAGCCAGATCTGTGCGCAGATCTAGGGAGCTTGTAGCACTAGCATTATATAGTGCTACAATAATATTCTTGGCCTGATTTGGTCTAGTGGTTGGGGAAATGATCAGTCCACTCCTCTGGATTAGATTAGCAATTTCTGGCTTGATTAATGTGATTTGACAGATTCTATAAGATAGGTTGTGGCCATTCGAGTGGATAGCCTATAGCCTTAAGAGCACCCCAAATAGCATGGGTTAAGTTTGATATTTCTACCTTATTGAGGCTTTTGATAACGTCTTAGCAAGGAACACTGCAGAGACAGACTAAATTTGAGTTACATGATTGCTTTAACTCTGGTTTAACCTACTTACTTCTCACCATTTTTTATATTTTATTTTGACACACACCATCACCATCTTCTTCTTAACCCTTTATTTAGGATAGGGCTATATTTTATTTATCTTTTGTTAGGGTTAATTTAGTGTAGTCGTGACACCCAACTCCCTTTCTTTAGGATTGCAAGATCTGTTAGCCAGATCTGGAGGCCTACTATTATAGCCCATTTTGGGTTCTAGATAAATTTCTCTGTGGGACAAAATCTTATCAAAACTTGCTACAATGGACCCTATATCTTGCAGGTCTAGGATTATTTTAGCTTTGCTAAATCCATTCTTTTATTTTACTTTGATTTTAATTTGCTCTCACCACACAATAATCAGCACACTAGAGCGAAGAGTCTGCAATATGTTTTTGGCGCCGTTGCCGAGGAGATTGATATTTTTAGTAGACCTGAGTTGTACTATAATTTAGACTTCCAAATTCCTTATAGCTGTGCCTAATCTAGAATAAAGTACTACTGATTCTTTATGAAATTTTGTAGAAATGGATAGCAGAAGAAGGGAAAAGCTAGAGTTGCAGCTGGAGTGTAGCTAGCTCTATTTGCACTTCCTTTCCCCTAAATCTCAATCCATTTATGTTTAATTCCCCGTTATTTGTTTGGTGTAAATTTAGGTAGTTGTTAATTTTAGTTTGAAATTCTTTTGAGTGTGCTTGTGAGCATTCTCTGTACTTACTGTGGGTGTGCGTATATGCATGGTAGAAGGTCCTTAAACCCTAAGTTATAACCTTCAAATCTAGAGGTTGAAAGGATCCTCTGACCTAGACACACCACACAGGGCCCTACTGTTGAAACTGAACCAGCTATCATGGCTGAGAGGCAGAGAACATTAAAGGAGTACGATGCACCTGGGGAGTACACCTCTCCCTTCTGCATTCAATTCCCCTCTGTTGAAGGGAATTATGAGATTAAATCCTCCACCATCAATATACTGCCTTCGTTTCATGGGATTTGTCAAGAAGATCCCTATAAGCATATCGACCAATTTTTAGCACTTTGCACTACTTTCAAGATTGTTGGCTTGGGACCTGAGGCCACTAAACTGAGACTCATTCCTTTTTCACTAAAGGACAAAGCCAGCACATGGCTATCAAAGCTCCCAGCAAATAGCATACAGTCATGGAGTGACCCTCAAACCAAATTCCTAGCCAAGTTCTTTCCCATGAACAAAACTAGCTAGATGAGGACAAATATTTTATCATTCACTCAGTCCTCAACTGAAAATTTTTATGAAGCTTGAGAAAGATTCCAGGAGATGTTGAAATAATGCCCCCACCACTAAATTCCAATGTGGTAGCTTGTCCAAGTATTTTATCAAGGAATTAATTCCAAGAGCAGGGATATGGTGAATGCTTCCTGTGGTGGTAGCTACCTCCACAAGACAACTGAGGAACCTTGGGAGCTGTTTGACATAATAGGGGAAAATTCCATGCAGCATGAGTCTCTGTCACGCAATGACAGTCAGACTTCAGCTAAGATGGTGAAAGAGGTCACCCCTAGAGGTGGAGTATATGAAATGAAGGTGCAAGGTGATCTGGAGAGGAAGGTGGACAACCTGAGCTTAAATTTTAACAAATTGCTGAATGTGATGCAATCCCGGATGGTTTCACAGGTGGAGGAGGCATGTTTGATATGCCAATCTCCCACACATTCTATTAATAATTGTCCATCTGCCAACCAGTTTTCGAATTTTGTTATGGAGCATGCCAATGCTGCTCAAACTTTTGGGCAGAAACCTGCTAGGTATTCTTGGAGTAACCACCAAAATCTGAGGTGGAGATAAGATTCATATCCTCAACCCCAGCAATAGTAAATGGTAGCTCCTTACAAACCCCAACACCAATTTAATCAAGGTTACCCACTGAGGCAAAATTTTCTGTTACCTGCCCCACAGTCTAACTAGTTGGTCCTGCCCCCACAACAGCCTAAATCCTCTTCATTTGAAGAGCAGATACTGGCTTCAATGCAAAACATGGGGAGCCTAGTACAGACTATTAATTCTCATGGACAGAGCATCAAGAAGATTGAGGAATAGTTAGGTTAAATTTGTAATGCTTTGAACAGAAGGGAGGAAGGAAAATTGCCTAGTTAGCCCCTGATAAATCCAAAAGGTCAGTATATGATTGGTGATGCATCCTCTACTTAGGTGGAAGCGAGTGCTCAGTGATCAAAAGGTTGGTAATAAGTGTATCATATATATAAAAATGTTGTTTTGTTTTGTGTTCTTTAGAAATCTGTCAGTTGTGTTTTTAGAGTGTTGTTGAATTGCTTATGTTGCTTTATCTGTGCTTGCATTTTATGATTGAATACATGTGCATATGTGTCATTTGAATTTGCTGTGTATGTTTGTTGATGAATGGTTGAGGTGCCCTTATCATAATTAGCATGAAGTTGAGCTGAAAAACTATTTGTAGTATTCTTCAATATTGATGAACTGATGATTGAAAATAGGCATATATTTTTCATGGTTGAAATGAAGTACCTGTTTGAGGGTTGGTGCTCATGCACAGTGGTTGGGTACACAACAGCATGGATGCACTAACCAATGTGCTGCACTGAGCTAACAGAGTACAGGTTGTGAAGAAATGCTGACTCGCAGATCTAGAAGATTGAAATCTACTGCGTGAGCCATCTCTTAGCTTGCTCACACGCTAAAACAGCTAAGCAATGGCTGTAAAAGTATCTCGCAGAGTTACTTTTTGAGCATAAAAGTGTGCCATATGTGGTGTTCTGCGCGACTGCTACGCGAGGTAATAATTCTGAAAGATAATAGCTCTTGCGCACCAAAGCCATTGATTCAGCTCCGCGAATTTCAATATGAGGCAATTTGTTCTTCTGCGCGACAGAACGTCTCACGAAATTAAATGCCAACTGTGCGAGAATTCTACTCTGCGAGCTCCTGTTGCAGACTCTACGAACCGTAGGATTTACTCTATAAACTCAGTGAAACCCCTCATTTTCTTCATTTCATCTATCTGGCCTAGATTCCCAACACCAAAACTGAAATCCCCTTTTTCTTCTTTCTTCTCTCCTTTTTAAGCCACACCACCTCAGGAATTTTTCTGTCACCATTTTGTTCCCCAGCTACTTCTGGTCACTTCGAACAAGGTTTGGGGAGATTTGAGCCACTGTGTACATTTTTAGGTGGAACCGTAGCTCTTAAATGATCTCCATTTCTCTCTCTGTGTTGTGATTGATTTATTTATTAGAGAGAAGAAGGGCATAAGTTTGGAGCTTCTGTGCCTACTTAGTATGATATGCATTTTCTAAGAGTGGTGAGCCGTAATTTTGATAAGTGAACACCCATGGCCACGGGTTCGAAGTTCATAGATACATTAGCTGTAATGTTGAACCCGTCTGCTAGTGGCAGCCCTGCAGCCATTAGAAAATTTGCAAGGATTGTAGAGGCCTCCACATTGGAGACCTCTGAGGTGTCCACACCTGTTGTTGAGCCCCAAGTTCCACAAGCTAAGAAGAAATCTGTCCCAAAGAAGAGGACTAGAGAACACCCACCTGCTAAGAGCCCTAAAAAATCAAAGAAGAAATAGAAAAAGGGAAAAGCTGTGGCCCCTGAGGCAGAGGAGGAAGGGACTACTAAATACCTCAGGGTCCCTTCTGACTTTGTGCAAGCAATCAAGCTGGAGGCTGAAACCATTTTTGACAAAGCCTATTTTGAGGAGCTACCAGAGACCTCTGCCTCCATTGAATATTTGACCAAGGCATCTCTGCTGCCCTTATTGAGGCTCGATGATGTTGGTTTTCCCAAGATTGGTGAGATTGTTTTATCAGAATATGAGATTGAAAATTGGTGATGATGGGAACCCAGCACTGCTGGTATTGATTGATGACTGTGAGATGCTGATCAACTAGGTATTGATTGGCGGACATTATAAAAATATTGGGGATACTAGCCAGGTATAGCCCTGAGTGTGGCTTGGGTCCTCCTTTGACTGCCACTATTATTGAGATAGCCAGAGATTTAACTGGAGGGATCACTGTCTCAGGTGACTCAATTAGGAAGAGGGATCTGCACCCCAACCTCAGACTCATGGATGTAGTGTTGAGGAAAAATGTGTATTACTCTGGACATGAGCAAAAGAGGAGGTACCCCATAGCTGATGCCCTCTTCTCATTTCACAGAAACCACTACTTAGATATAGCCAAATTAGTTTTTGAGGGGATTAAAGACTTATGTGAGAAGGTGAAAATAATAAAGAAACCTCATGCGCTTCCCTACTATAGATTGATTACTGCATTGTTGAAGTGGGGAAATATCCCTTTAAAAGGGAGGAGGAGACTGTGGCCCTGAACCCCAAAAAGAGTGGGGAATCAGTGGCACCATGATGGAGAAGAAGAAAAAGAAGAGGGAGGAGTTAGTGAGAGAAGCAGCCCCCACCATTCATGAAGCTGCAGCTGCTACTGCATCCTCCACCTCACATGTGCCAGCTAGCACAATCATCACCTCCCTAGCCATTCCCTCTACCTCCATGCCAGGCCCAATCACCCCAGCCTTAGCCACCTCAATTTCACCACCAACCACCATATCCACTGACACCCTACCCATGTCTGCACCCTTACCTATGTTTCTAGCCCACACTAGCCCACCTGTCAAGACCCATACCAGAAGAGAAGAAGAACTACCAAAACCCCCACTGGACCCCAGCCCACCTATATCTCCCAAACAATTCCAATCCCTGAAACCCCCACCATTCCAGACACTATACCCACACCCTATGAACCTGAAGCCCATACCTTTGAAACCCCACCCTTTGTACCTATCACATGTGAACCCCTAGACCAATCCATTCCATTATCCCATGACCATGCCCCATTTACAAGAGAGGAATTTTTTAGCATGATGTCAACTATTCTAGGAGACATCAACCTAGAATATACCCCTCCCAGACTCACCTCACCCTCCACACTTCACCCCACCAAATCAGACACCACCCCAGGCCACTACCTTCACTCATCAACCCACTTCCCCCTATCCAACTCACTACCACTACCATACCTGACCTATTATCCCAAATCCTGCACCTCCTACTCCCCCTCCAGTCCCAAACGTTGGCCAATACCCAAACCCAAGCCTCTCTTGAGACTTATATTCGCTCCATAACCTCCACTCTCCAAAACCAGGCCTACCTAGAGACCAGCCTACAAGCCATTCAAGCAACCTTAGCCACTTTACCCCAACCACCGCATTCACCAACTATCCCTACCTCCCCACCTTCCCCTACTCCACCCCTCTTCCCCCAATCTTTATCTTCAGCTATACCCACACCCCTCCCTACCTTCACTGAAGCCATTACCCAAACAGACCCTGAACTTATCCCAGATCTCCCACCAGTTGTAGCTACCTCTAATGCTGCGACAGATGTGGATGACCTCTTACCCACCTCTTTCAGGTCGATCCAAACAGAACCTGAACCTGAGCCCCAACCTGAGCCCCAATCTGACATACCACACCCCTCCCCCTCCTCATTTCTGGCTGGCCCTTCTTCATGTGAGGATCAGTCCTTGGCTCATGCCTCTTTTTTCTCCATCCCTCCATACTCCGCCCTCCTTCATGCGATAAAATCCAATCCTTACCTAAAAAAGGATGTCATTCGAGGGATGGCTGTTATTAGAACATCAATCCGGATGCCCTATGAAGCATGGATCCATTTCATGAAATTAGTTACCGAAATGTAGCTGAAGAACATAGCTAAGGACTGGAAAAGAATGTTACGTCTATATGATGCCTAAGAGCGTATGGCTATACAAGCAAAACTGATTGCTGAACAAGAGAGGATGACTATTGTAACAGAAAAGCTAAGGGCTGATGGATTGGAGAAAAGGTTGGCTACATCAAAGGAAATCAGGGAGCTCTTTGCAGCCAGAACTGAGTTGGAAGAATAAAAGGCTGAAATCCTGGAACGACAACTTGCTCAATTAACTGGGGGAGTAACTGCCACCACTGCTGGTCCTGCTCAGGAACCTGCTGCTGTGAAGAAAGATACAGCTAAAGAGAAAGGAGTAAAAATTAAGGACAGACCAACAGATAATTAAATGATTAATTGTTGCACATGTATTTAGTTAGGAAGTAGTGTGTAATCTTATAGTTTACTTTCCCTTACAATGTACATATTGTTGCTGTTATAATAGAGATTTCTTTTTGTTATAAAATGTTTCCTTCATTGTCCTTCTGTATTTTTATTTGTTTGTGTTGTCTGTTTCCTGGTGTACTTTCTTTTCTTTTAATATTTCTATTTTAAATCTGTTGCACATCCACATCTAACTTTGAATCAGTGAGGACACTGCTCCTCATAGGTTTAGGGGTGTGGCAGGACCTGCCAGTGAAATAGTTAACCTAAGTGCAGCAGAAATCAAGCGAGTAGTATAGAAATGGAGCCATGTTCACTTAAGTATCATAAAAAAATGGGAAATTTAAAAAATTTTGCAGACCTTTAAGTATTACAAGATTTTAAATTTTAGCATTTCCATGATGTAAACACCAAGAAAACTCACTTATATCAGCACTTAGCGAATCACTAATGAGAGAAAAGGCAAGAACATGTCTAACAGCTCAATGGAAGACCATAACTAGTGAGATTTGGACCTATAATTTTTTTTTCCTTTTTTTGAGGAGTGACTGAGGCAATTCTTCTAGCTCTAAGGACTGACTGAGTCAATACCCTCACTAGAAGTTAGGCACCTCAAAGTTGAAATAATTGATAGTACTCATGATACTTAGGAAATGATCAAGGCCTTCTCTTGGACAGTTTGAGCTCAAACAGACCAACCCTAATCAACTGCCCTTGTGCACACACCTTTTGAGCCTTAATTTCTAATTTTCTTTAAAATACACCTGAGTACTTGTACCCGAACCTATGGACCCGATTCAAACTTACCCTCACTCTGAGAAATCAGAAGGTAAAGGAGAAGGAGCTGAAGATGGACAAGATAAAGTCAACATTGGGTGAAAAGAGAAGAGAGACCAAAAGCTTAGCAATATAGAAGCCGAGGAGAGAGGTGGCAAGTCATAAAAACAAAAACAAAAAGGAAAATACATCCAAAAGAAAGAAAAAATATTAATAATGAAGAGGAATAAGAGAGGAGTCAATAGGAAAAGTTCATTGGAAAAATCGAAAACAAGAGAAGTTGGCCACCTCAAGTCTGAAGAATTTTAAAGAAAATGAAAGATGCTGAACTAAAGAAGGTGAAGTCATGAATCACCTCCTTCACCTACTGATTTGTCAATTTTGAATCGCTTTTCAACCTTCCATTCTTTACAACCTATCCCATAAGTCACATTACAACCCAGTCAAAGATCCTGTGATCCAAAGTTGAATGAGCTGTCATGCAGAGATAAAGAGTTGTCCAATCTATGGTGAGGATTAGCCAATGATGTCAGAACTTAGGTGCTTTGCCTATGCTCACGCTTACTGACCCATTTAGGGCCTATAACTACTCTTAAGCTTGAGAGAAAATGGAAACCCTCAAAGTTCCTTGTGAGAGTATGCCCTGGTGAGCATTGGGTCTGATGTTGAATGTATTGGGCATGGCCTATAACTTAATTTTTGAATTAATGATGAGCTCAGTACTGACCTACATGTGATGTTTTCCCTTGCTGTGAGCTAATTGGAAATGATATGCATTTATGTAAAAGTTGTGATGATTAAATGTCTGTGTATATCATATGTTCAAATTCCTCATAATTTTGATGAATCAAAGGTGAACTGATGCTCTATTTCTTGACAGTTGACTTGATAATTTTGTACCTCTGTTAACTGCTTTATTGAGAAGTTTGTGGGTATCTTCACTGAAAACCCTCAGGAGACTTCACTCCTCCACTAGGGATCACCTAGGGGTTTAAAAGGCTTGGTACATATGCTAAATGTATCCGTGCTTCCTACGAAAGTGGTATTTAAATTCTTAGAGTAGTTGTTTTATATATTTCTTTGCTTAGGACTAGCAAAGATTAAGTTTAGGAGTGTGTTATTCACTGAAAAGTACCACTTTTCACCTCTTAACCTAGCCTTTGCTGGGCCTTGAAGCTCACTAATAATCATCTGTTAAGTGTGTTTTATAGTTAGCAATAATTTGTGCAGCTTAATACAAAATCTCTGCTTTTTGGTTCAAAGAAGAGAGAATACAGGTAAAGATGGCAGTTGAGCCAAAGCCTAATGAAACACCTTGGTAGTGCTCACCATGGTGACTCACTTGCTGGTCATCATTGACCAAAGTCTAGCAGATGGATGAAGTTAGCTGAGAATGGAGGAAACTGCAATAGCAACAAATGCAATGCATTAGAGCATCAAAAGATAGATCTCGCAGAGTTGAGGAGCTTCCTCGCGAAGCTAAGGACACAGTGGAAGATGCCCTCGCGTAGATGGGGCGTGTAGTCAAGAGGAGAGTTGTAAAGACATCGCGAAGATCTCATGGTTTTAAATCCTCAGAATTTATGATTACAAAGTTCTCGTGGAGATCAAGCCTAAAAGAAGCCTCATGCAAAACATAGCGAGTCCATATGTATACTGAACAAAATGTTACCTCGTGGAGTTCTTGCATAGGTCTGGAAGAGAGAGACGCCTAGAATTCTCTTCGCCAGATCTCGCGCACTCTGAAGCCAAACCAGTTACTACGCAAGCGCAGGAGCATAACTGCGCGAGTACTCAACGAGAGAGAGCTTCTGGAGCTCTACTGTGCGAGAAGTCTTGGCACTTCAGATCATCCCCACGACAGCATTGCAGCGCAAAGGAACTGGGCGATTAACTGAAGATTTATTGTACGAGTGAGCACTTCCCACCAACCAGAGGCTACTCTGCGAAGGCTCTGTAATTGCGCGAATGAATTAATGCATATGCCAGCCCCACGAAGCATGGGCTCCCCACTTCTTAGTTTTAACACAAGGACCTTTTGGGAATTTCCCAAGGCTCAGACACACTTCTCGAGGTGCAGATCTCGAGGCACACAACTCAAGGCATTCAAGGGTTGTAATAGTGCCACGTTTGTTGGAAAAATTAGGGTTAATCTCTTCAGAGCCAAGGCCTTATAGACAAAGTATATGAGCTACACTTAGAGTTTAGGTTTAATCATCAATCCTTCCTTCATCCTCTGTTGGCTGAGAGCTCCAGCAGGCTAGGGCTAGGGTTAGGGTTTGATCACCCCTTTTTCTTATTTTTCTTCTCTCTTAGCCCAGCATTTGCTAGCTAATCCTCTTGTAAGTAGCTAGGCTTAGTTTTATTTCAGTTTTGTAATACGTTTTGTGTACATTAGGATTTTTTATGAGTAGTTGTGTATAGGCTGCAGCGTAGAGGCAGTTCATTGTTAGTTTTGGTCTGATTAATGGATTGCTATTTTAATGACTAATTGAATCTAAAGATCTTATGATTTCCTTAGATGTCTATAAGATCCATATATTTGGGACTAGCCCATTCAGTTTTCAGTAGATCTATTATTTACCATATGATTTTCCTTGGTTTGATAGCCCCATGGAAAGCAATGCTGGATCTGTAGTGAGATCTGGGGAGCTTGGAGGCCTGTGGACCATGGTGGCTGTAGCTGTTTATATGTTCTTTCTCAGATCTCTATGGTTTGGACAGACTAATGGGATACCCTGTGACCATTTGAGTGGAAAGACTATAGCCCTAACGTGGTGTCCAGCCACATGTTTGAGAAGGATTCTTCTCTCCTGCACATGAGCTTCTAGAGCCTTATGAGGAGGTTTGTACAGGAACTGGCTCCCCTCTATTTTATCTAACCGATATCAGATGTTAGATCTAATTCCTCTATAGTAGTTGCAGCATGAGGCTGAGTCATTACAGGCCTTTTGTAGCAATGACCAGTTAAATCTAGAGTCTTATTCAACCTGTTACATGGTCCTTTTATGGGCACAGTGAGCCATTGGCCTTGGCAAAGGACTTAGGATTTGATGGGTTGGAATACCTATGGATGTCAGCCAGATCTATGCACAGATCTGGGGAACTTGTAGCACTGGCATTACATAGTGCTACAATAGTATTCTTGGTCTGATCTGGTCTAGTGGTTGGGGAAATGATCAGTTCACTCCTCTGGATTAGATTAGCAATTTCTGACTTGATCAATGGGATTTAACAGACTCTATAGGATAGGCTGTGGCCATTCGAGTGGACAACCTATAGCCTTAAAAGCACCCCAAATGGCATGGGTACTTCTACCTTGTTGAGGCTTTTGATAGCGTCTTAGCAAGGAACACTGCAGAGACTGACTAAATCTTAGTTACATGACTGCTTTAACTCTGGTTTAACCTGCTTACTTCTCACCATTTTCTTTATATTTTATTTTGGCATACACCATCACCATCTTCTTCTTAACCCTTTCTTTAGGATAGGGCTATATTTTATTTCTCTTTTGTCAGGGTTAATTTAGTGTAGTTGTGACACCTAACTCCCTTTCTTTAGGATTGTCAGATCTGTAGCCAAATATGGAGGCCTACTATTATAGCCCATTTTGGGTTCTAGATCAATTTCTCTGTGGGAAAAACTCTTACTTATCAAAACTTACTACAATGGACCCTGTATCTTGCAGGTCTAGGATTATTTTAGTTGTGGTTAATCCATTCTTTTATTTTACTTTGATTTTATTTTATTTTCACCACACAATAATCAGCACACTAGAGTTAAGAGTTTGCAACAAGTTTTTGGCGCTGTTGCTAGGGATCGAACCCGGGTCTCCCCACTTCTCAGTTTTAATACAAGGACCTTTTAAGAATTTCCCAAGGCTAGGGCATACTTCTCGAGGCACGGATCTCGAGGCACACATCTTAAGGCATTCAAGGGTCATAACAGTGTCACGTCTGCTGGAAAATTAGGGTTAATCTCTTCAGAGCAAAGGCCTTATGGACAAAGTATATAAGCTATACTTAGAGTTTAGTTTTAATCATCAATCCTTCGTTCATCCTCTATCAACTGAGAGCTCCAGCAGGCTAGGGCTAGGGTTAGGGTTTGATCACTTCTTTTTCTTATTTTTCTTCTCTCTTAGTCCAACATATACTGGCTAACCCTCTTATAAGCAACTAGGCTTAGTTTTATTTCAGTTTTGTAATAGGTTTAATATACATTGGGATTTTTGATGAGCAGTTGTGTACAGGCTATAGCCTGGAGGCAATTCAGTGTAAGTTTTACTCTTATTAATGGATTGCTATTTTAATGACTAATTGAATCTAAAGATCTTATGGTTTTCTTAGATGTCTATAGGATCCATGTATTTGGGACTAACCCATTTAGTTTCCCAT
Organism: Chloranthus sessilifolius; assembly: GCA_021018995.1. Classification (NCBI taxonomy): domain Eukaryota; kingdom Viridiplantae; phylum Streptophyta; class Magnoliopsida; order Chloranthales; family Chloranthaceae; genus Chloranthus; species Chloranthus sessilifolius. The sequence goes on along the minus strand of CM037584.1, from coordinate 144,041,000 downwards.
AGATCTATTGTTTACCATCTGATTTTCCTTGGTTTGATAGCCGCATGGAAAGCAATGCTGGATCCGTAGTGAGATCTGAGGAGCTCGGAGGCTTGTGGACTATGGTGGTTACAGCAATTTACATGTTCTTTCTCAGATCTCTGTGGTATGGACAGACCAATGGGATACCCTGTGACCATTTGAGTGGACAGAGTATAGCCTTAAGGTGGTGTCCAGCTACATGTTTGAGAAAGATTCTTCTCCCCTGCACATGAGCTTCTAGAGCCTTGTGAGGAGATTTATACAGGAACTGGCTCCCCTCTATTTTACCTAACCAATATCAGATATTAAATCTGATTTCTCTATAGTAATTGCAGCTTGAGGCTGAGTCATTACAGGCCTGATCAATGGGATTTGACAGACTTTATAGGATAGGCTGTGGCCATTCGAGTGGACAACCTATAGCCTTAAGAGCACCCCAAATGGCATGGGTTAAGTTGGATACTTCTACCTTGTTGAGGCTTTTGATAGCGTCTCAGCAAGGAACGTTGTAGAGATAGACTAAATCTAAGTTACATGACTGCTTTAACTTTAGTTTAACCTGCTTACTTCTCACCAATTTTTTTATATTTTATTTTGGCACACACCATTACCATCTTTTTCATACCCTTTCTTTAGGATAGGGCTACATTTTATTTCTCTTTTGTTAGGGTTAATTTAGTGTAGTCGTGATACCCAATGAGGAGCATCCCATTGAGCTCCTTAACCAATGAGGAGCATCCCATTGAGCATGACTCTAACCCAATCGTTGACGAAACAGAGGATGCCAATCTGGGTACCGAGGAGGTTCCTAGAGTCACTAAAATCGAAACGTCATTGATTAGCCACAGAGTATACCATTTTATCACCCTTAACTTAGTGATGCTTAACCTCAGTTTGCTACTAACAAGTTAATGATGTGCAGATATTAAAGAAAATCAGTAAAAGAGAACCAACGTATTAATCTTGGTCAAAATGAACTCAAAAAATAGTAAGAAAGATGATTGAATGAAAAAGACGATTAGACACATGAATAAAGTCTAAAATCGCAAAAGACGATGGAGCGCTATACAGAGAAATCTATAAAATCTTAATTTACGATTCTTGAGAAGGCATTCTAGCGGAAGGCGATACAATGGAAAAAATAATCGTTCGTGATTCAGAATTGTCCAGAGAGAAAGCTATGTAAAGAAAGAGAAATCGTAATTTACGATTGTATACAAAGGAAAAAATGATCATTCGTGATTGAAGCTTCTCATTACTGCTAATCAAGTGAATATTTACACTGTCATGCACCAAAATAGAAGATCTCTTGAGTTAGAAGTCTGACAAATCACGGATCTGAGAAGATTGATTAAGATAAACTCTTAAATATCTCGGTTACTAAAATTAAGGAGAAAAGTCTAGAAGCGCATCAACCACTGAAAGTAAGGAAGATAAAATTAGGAATTAGAGTTATATTAGGAATCTTTTGTTTTTAGTAGTTCCTTTTATTAGGATTTGATCATTGTAAACCGACTCCTTATGATCTATAAATAAGAAGGCTCGGCATAGGGATAATTTTTTCGAAGAATCTCTCAAAATCAATTGGCAACTAAGGTTGGGTTTTCTTCTGATCAATAATTTAGCTTAGAGTAGTTTAGATATCTAAGGTTCCTCGATCACAATTGACGACTAGGATTGAGAGCTAGAAGATTAGTGTAGATATTTGTTGTTTCTCAGAAGCAATTGACTCCTGCAGCTGAGGGGTGAAAGACATATTTTTACTTTGCTTTCTAGTTTAGATTTATTTTATTACAATTTACTTCTTTATAAACATCACCGTATTTTGATTTGAATTGACTACTCAGATTGAGATTTGCAGATTAGTGTAATGGTATTTTATTTTTCATCTTCAATTTTCTCAAACACCCAAGTTTTAGGAGCTTGTTGATTAGATTAAATCTATATTGATAGGATTCTAGTTTTGATTGACGACCAATGCTTGGAGACTTGATATATAGTGTAACAGAAATTTAATTTCATAAATATCTGAAAACAGAAAGAAACTGATTGACGACTAGGATTCTGAAATCTGAAAAAAAGAAAAAAAAAAGAGAAGCAAAAAGTTTCCAAACTGAAAATCAAAAGGATATCTGAAAATTGAAGAAATGGGATTTACAAAAAATGAGAAAAATGGGAAGAAGTTATCCAACTTTTTAGATATTTACTGAAGTAGAAAATGAAAAGAAGAGAAGATAGGGAAGGAAGAACTAAATTCTCAAAGAAACTATTGAATCCTATCTGCCTTTCTTTAAAACCTTTTAAACCCAAATCCCCATTACAAACCGAAGGAAAGACCTTTTTAATTTATGATTTACAAAAGCATAAGCTTAGTAGAGATATGAATAATAGATACTATGGATTGAATAGGGAATCATATAAATAGAATTGATTATCCATTCCATGAGATTCATGTTATTTTCAGTTGTCCTTTGAATTTATAATATATATCATATTGAGAGAACCCAAAATAATTTCGATATCTTTTTTAGAGTATGCCAATAGTGAGAGTTTTCGGATGAAAATGTTTTCTAAATCTGCAGTTTTAAAAAAATTTATGATGAATAAACTTTTCACTGGTACGCACACGCTCCACGCTTTACAGAATTGAATTTGCTATGTTCTGATCAAGGATCACTGTTAGGATGGAAAGTGGTGGTTAATGGAATCCTATTTTTGAAAATTATAATAACCATATGATGATTAATTTAGCTAGTGTATAAAATTAGTTTAGATTTTTTTGAATAGTTTTGAAAATTCCAAAAATATTTTGAAGTTTGTCAGTAACTTCAGTGAAAATCTTGAAGAGATTACAACTCCTCCACTAGAGATTATCTAGGGGTTTAAAGGCTTATTTCATCTGCTAAATGCAATTGTGCACCCTATGAAAGTGGCATATAAATTTTAGATTAGTAATTCTTTCCTTGCTTGCTAGGGACTAGCTAAACTTAGTGATGCTTAACTCCAGTTTGCTACTAACAAGTTAATGATGTGCAGATACAAAAAAAATCACTAAAAGAGAACCAAAGTGTTAATCTTCGTTGAAATGAACTCAAAAAGCAGTAAGAAAGACGATTGAAAGAAAAATATGATCAGACGGATGAATAAAGTCTAAAATCGTAAAAGACGATGGAGCGCTATACAGAGAAATCTATAAAATCGTAATTTACGATTCTTCAAATGACATTTCAGCGGAAGGAGAAACAAAGGAAAAAACAATCGTTCATGATTCAGAATCATCCAGAGAGAAAGCCATGTAAAGAAAGAGAAATCATAATTTAGATTGTATAGATTAAAGCTTCTCATTGCTGCTAATCAAGTGAAGATTTACACCGCCATGCGCCAAAATAGAAGATCTCTTGAATTAAAAGTCCGGCAAATCATGGATCTGAGAAGATTGATGAAGATAAACTCCTAAAGATCTTAGTTACTAAAATTAAGGAGAAAAGTCCAGAAGCGCATCAACCATTGAAAGTAAGGAAAATAAAATTAGGAATTAGAGTTATATTAGGAATCTTTTATTTTTAGTAGTTTCTTTTATTAGGATTAGATCACTGTAAACCGACTCCTTATAATCTACAATAAGAGGGCTTGGCATAAGAATAATTTTATCGAAGAATCTCTCAAAATCAATTGACAACTGAAGTTGGGTTTTCTTCCGATCAATAATTTAGTTTAGAGTAGTTTAGATATCCAAGGTTCCTCGATCACAATTGACAACTGAGATTGAGAGCTAGAAGTTTCTCAGAAGCAATTGACGCCTGCAGCTGAGGGGTGAGATATTTTTACTTTGCTTTCTAGTTTAGATTTATTTTATTACAATTTACTGCTTTGTAAACATCTCCAAGTTTTGATTTAAATTGATGACTCAGATTGAGATTGTAGATTAGTGTAACGATATTTTATTTTCCATCTTCAATTTTCTCGAATTTGATTGACGCCCAAGTTTTAGGAGATTGTTGATTAGATTAAATCTGTATTGATAGGATTCTAGTTTTGATTGACGACCAATGCTAAGAAACTTGATATATAATATAACAGAATTTTAATTTCATAAATATCTGAGAACAGAAGGAAACTGATTGCCGATCAGGATTCTAAAGTTTGAAGATTAGGATTTATTTTATGCACTTTAGTTTTAAAAAAATCATTCTTTTATTCATATTTCTCAAGTAGTTTAGGATCTTAAAGATAAATATAAGTTTTCAGAAAAGTAAAATTCAGAGATAAATCACTTCCTTATGGGAACGATCCTATACTAGCATTATAATTTCCATTGTGCGCTTATAATAGGTTAAGACTTAATTAGAACAATATAAATATCAAGTCAATCACTATCTCTCGAGGAAAGAAAAGGCATGATTAATTTCCTTCGGTCATACCAAGACGTCTTTGCATGGTCATATGAGGATATGCTTGGTTTAGATATCGATTTGGTCGAGCATGAGCTGCCGCTATATCCAGATGTTAAGCCGGTCAAGCAAAAGTTGAGATGCCTCAGGCTAAAATGGATGCTGAAAGTGAAGAATGAGGTCATTAAGCAGTACGATGCAGGGTTTCTCATAGTCTCTAAATACCTGCAGTGGCTGGCCAATATCGTCCCTGTACCAAAGAAAGATGAAAAGGTTCGCAGGTGCATCAATTTCAGAAACCTCAATAGGGCGAGCCCGAAAGATAACTTACCGTTGCCACACATCAATATCTTAGTCGATAACACTGCTAGGCATGGGATGAAGGATTCTCTGGGTACAATCAGATCAAAATGGCTGAAGCAGATCGAGAGAAGATAACGTTCATTACTCTATGGGAAACCTTCTATTATCGAGTCATGCCATTCGGGTTGAAGAATGTTGGGGAGACATATCAAAGGGCAATGACAGCACTCTTCCATGACATGATGCACTGAGAAATTGAGGTGTACGTTGACAACCTGATCGCCAAGTCACCAGAGAGAGGTGATCATCTGATAAACCTCCAAAAGCTATTTGAGAGGCTGAGAAAATACAGGTTGTGCCTGAACACTCAGATATGCGCATTCGGCGTCATGTCAGGAAAACTACTAGGCTTCATCATCAGTAGAAGAGGCATCAAGGTTGACCCGATCAAGGTAAAAGCCATTGTCGAAATGCCACCGCCATCTACCGAGAAAGAGGTCAGAGGCTTCTTAGGCAGGATATAGTACATCAGTCGATTCATCGCACAACTCACTCCTATCTGCACACGGATCTTCAAGCTACTAAGAAAAGATTCACCCGTTGAATGGAACGACGACTGTCAAGAAGCATTTGATAAGATCAACGGCTACCTTCTCAACCCACTAGTGTTAATACCACCTGAAGCAGGGAGACCACTCTTATTGTACCTCTCCACAATGGAAGTTTCAATGGAATGTGTCCTAGGGCAGCATGATGAGACAGGAAGAAGAGAGTAGACCATCTACAGCCTGAGCAAGAAATTTACTGATTACGAGACACATTATTCTCATATGGAGAAAGCATACCTAGCTCTCATTTGGGCTACATAGAATCTCTGTCATTATTTTCTTTCCCAAGCCATTCTCCTCCTAGCGCGAATGGATCCGTTGAAGTACCTATTTGAAACCTCACTGGCCGAACTACGCATTGACAACTTCTCTTATTTGAATTTGACATCACGTATGTCACTCAGAAGTCAGTCAAGGGGCAAGCACTAGCTGATCATCTAGACGAGAACCCCTTACCTGACTACGAGCCTTTGAAAACTGAATTCCCAGATGAAGACATCTTGTTTATGAAAGAGGATGACACAGAGGAGATAGAGAAGTCCTGGGTAATGCACTTCGTCGGGGCAGCAAATGCCAAAGGTTAAGGAGTCGGCGCTATCGTAATCTCACCAAAAGGATCTCATATACCAGTCTCCATCAAGCTCAATTTCCCCTACACTAACAACATGGCCGAATATGAAGCATGCCAGACAACTTCTCTTATACCAGTCTCCAACAGGCCTACAGGCAGCCTTGGACTTGATCGTAACTCAGCTCAGGGTGTTTTGCGACTCCCAATTGATCATATGCCAGACAAATGGAGATTGGAAGATGAAGAATGAGAAGTTGATCCCATACCATGAGCACCTCGAAGATCTGATAGCATGCTTCGATGATGTTACCTTCTCCGATGTCCCACGAGCAAGAAATTGCTTTGTTAACGCACTAACAACATTGGCATCAATGGTGGAAATCCCGTATGGCATCAAGGTGAAGCCGATCATAACGAGCAAAGGAATGACCCAACCTTTTACCTCCAGATTTAGGGATCCAAAAAGTTAGATGATGAACCTCCATGGTTCTCAGATATCAAGAATTTCCTCGAGACTCAAGCTTTCCCTGAAGGTACGATCCAAGACTGACAAGCGGATACTCCAACGTTTAGTGGCGAACTACGTCATCTATGGAGAGTGCTTCTACAAGCAGTCATATAACAATATCCTACTCCGATGCCTAACCAAAGGCAAGGCTGCCAATATCATGAAAGAGATCCACGAGGGAGTATGCGAGGCCCACGTCAATGGGCGCATGCTTGCCAAGAATATCCTATGGCAAGGGTATTTTTGGACCACCATGGAAACTGATTGTTGTAAGCATGAGCAGAAGTGATACAAATGCTAAGAATACTCCAGTCTAATACATGCTCCCGCTATAGATTTACACAGCATGACCACTCCTTGGCCATTTGGCACATGGGGCCTCAACGTCGTCAGAAAGGTCAATCCAAAAGGTTCAAATGGGAATCAGTTCATCTTGGTTCCCATCGAGTATTTCACCAAATGGGTAGAAGCAGCAACTTACACAAACATCATGGCTAATCATGTTGAGAAATTCATCAAAAATAATATTGTATGTTGATTCAGTGTACCCAAGGACATCATCACGGACAACGACACCAACTTTACGAACAAGTGCATAAGAGCCTTCTGCGAGCAGTATAAAATAAAACATCATCGCTCATCACCATACAACGACAAACCAAAGGAGCCGTGGAGGCGGCTAACAAGACAGCCGCCCGCATCCTTGAGAAGATGGTTGTCGCATACCGCGACTGGAGCGAATGTTACCCTTTGCATTATGGGTCTATCGAACATCAATCCAAACCACTATGGGGGCAACACCGTTCTCCCTTGTGTCTGGAACCAAGGTTGTGCTACCTGCTTTGAGCAACTGAACCTGCTAGATTAGAAGAGGCTCCTAGCCTTGTGTCACACGCAGTCCTATCAGAGAAGGATCGCCCGTGTTTACAACAAGTATGTTTACATCCAAGATTTAAAGGTGGGTGACATAGTACTTAAGAAAATCTTCCCTTCTCTCCACACGGATGCAAGAGGGAAATTCAAGCCCAACTGGGGGGAACCTTACGTCATTCGAGAGGTGCTCCCAGGGTACAGGCTCTACCTTGCCACCATGGACGGAGATCACTTTTCTGAGCCCATCAACGTTGGATATGTACGACGATTCTATTCCCAAGTCTCCTACGACAAGGTAAGTATTGATAAAATAGATATGTGACTGCTTAAGGACCCCACAAAAGAGGCCATCATTTCAAAGTTGAATAGCCAAAAAAACATCCCTGAATACTCATACCCCTTGCTACACCTATTGAATCACGAGCCTTTCTTTTATAAACCGCTCTCAGGAAGAAAAAAAAAAAGAGGTAAAAATGTATATACTAAACAAAAAAGAGAGGGAAGAGAAAAGAGTTACCCTCAAAATCCAAAAAAAGTTAAAAAGCAAAACCTCAAAAATAGATTGTCTGAAAAGAAAAAGAACAAAAAATAAAAATAAATATATATATATATAGACAAGAAAAGAGATAGAAATATCGTGGGGCATGTACAGTAAAAATCTCCCAAGGAAGGAGTGTATTACGGCAGCTGTAACCCAATCAAGGAAACAACCCTAGAATACCTTCAAAATTCCTAACCTTACTCGTGGCCACAATTCATCCCGAGAGAAAGCCCTCTTTAAGGTCTACGAGTAGTCACAGTATTCGTTGAGTCAGCACGTGCCAAGCTGTGAGACAACAAAAGAACTCCATCCAGCCGGCTATGACGGAGTTGACGTCCATGTCATGGCCTTTGAGAAAATAGAGAAGAAAAGAAAAAGAAAAAATACAAGCTCAAAGTAAAAAGGACGTGGTGAAAACCAAAAAGGGCACCATGCATAAAAATAGCGAGCTTGTGCGGACCAGGTGAACCTAAAAAGGCGCCTGGGATAAAAATGCATACCCATGGACGTAATAAAAACCCGAAAGGGTGCTACGAGTAAAAAATGGCGATAACGGGCATGGCGAAAACCTGGTTACCACATCTTAAGCGTTGTCAGTAAAAAGGTTAAGAGAAAAAAAAAAGGAGAAGAGGAAAATCTTTAGTTACTCCCTTGGTTGCATTCTCGATTATCTGGTTGCCAATTGGGCCGCTTATGTTCACTAAAATCAGGTCTTGATCAAGTAGATCTTTTGACCACATCGTCAAACGCATGACCCGAGGTAAGGATAAAAGATTGATTCAATCTAAAGGGTTCGACCATGAACGAGTTCGACTATGCTCAAAATGGGACCCATTGTTTTATCTCACATTTAAGGCATCAAAAAAAAAAAAAGAGAGGATAAAAGAAAAGATACTTATATAAGATAAAAGATTTCCCTTTTCCCTTTTTATACATATAAAGAAAACCAAAAAAAGATAATAGATTTTCCTTTTCCATTTTCATCTTTACACTTTACTCGCTCCACTTCTCAAAAAGGTAATTGGTGTGGTACCCAACTCATTACCTTTACAAAAGAAAAATATATATACCAAAAAGATATCTATCAGAGATTCTTATGCCCCTTCCTATGGTGATTGATCTATACAAAAAGTATGTGCAGGATTAGGTCAATGACCCAACTTGCGCTTCAAGACACGAATCTCGGCATGTAAAGCATCTTCGTGAGTATTTCGATCAGTCATCCAACGACCATAAAGGCCCTTATATCACTTCTAGGAAGCATCAGTAGCACCAAGAGCATCACTCAGGGCTCCTTCCAAACGAAGAACCTCACACTCTGCAACACCGGCTCTTGTTTCTCCAACATCAACTCTAACCTGCTCTTTCTCTAAATGCTCATGAAGGACCCGCTTCTCATCTATCAACAACTCAATTCGGGCCCGAAGCGCCGACTCCTTCCTCGGCCAAGGCTCCTGTACATCACTTCTCTCTGCCTGGTCCAAACGACGACTAGAAGGCCTCTTAGATAGTAGCCAAGCCTTATGCTCTAAAGAAGATAAAGTCAGATTCCCATGCTCTAGATTGCACATATGCATCGACTGACGCGTTTTCCAAAGAGTGGCTATCCTATCCAAATCTCCAGAAGACCCCCAAGAGAAAATCAAGGTGCATAGGGGTGGTTTTGTCACACAAGGCACCTGCTGAGTATAACAAACTGGTGCAACACCTGAGATGGGAAGTAATAGGTACTGCCAGTCAAGCTGAGAAGGGTGATACCCTCGTGGCCTTTAGATCAAACTATTGGAAAGTTCCTGTCAAGCAATGGAAGCCTCCATACCAACTCAGCCTCGCTTAGCCAAAGATGCAACTTGCATGTATTCCCCTGTAGCAACTTGGAGCATCAGCCCAAAAAACAGCTAGCCACCGCTCCCAGGACAACATAAAAGTGGGGGACGGATCCTAAAATGGCAAGATGATCCCCAACCCAGACCTGAAGCAAAACATGGCATTCTTGGAAGCACTCCACCTTGCCCAAGTCAAAGGCGTCAAGACAGCGGTAAAGCTCAGCCACTACCAAATGCATCACGGAACGACCCCCTTCAAGCTCTACCAGTATGTCACAGAACGTAAGAGACAAGCTCTCCTCCCCAGTATAAAAAAGGACCTTTGAGAGAAGGAAAAGAGTGAAAGCTTTCACGTTATGAACATTCTTGACCGATAATTTTTGCAAACTTTTATCACTAAAAAGTTCTCTAAGGAATTTCACCGAACTCCAGGAACGATGCTCACATCAAGCAAAGGAGAAGTGCATGTGTTAATCACTGAAATATGCGACTTTTCACCTCCTAACCTAGCCTTTTCTATACCTTTGAGCCATCTAATAATTGTCATTTGAGAATATTTTTGTAGTAAGAAATAAATCATAGCTTAATGAAACAGTCCACATAATGGATGCCAAGAAGAGAGAATTTCGAAGTCAAGTCTTGAAGCTGATGGAAGAATAGAGAGTGTACCATGGTAGTCCACACCATAGGGGCCATTTGTCATGCCTGGGAGCCCTAAAAGTCCAGCAGTGAAAAGAAAGGTGGACCCAAGTAGTGAGGAGTGCTGCAGCAGGCTGTGCACAACAACAAACATTTAGAAATGAAGGCTCGAGCAGTTAAATTTTCAGCAAATACAGCTCGAGAAGCTCTCGAGCACATTAAACCTCTAGAAATGCAGGCTCAAGTAGCTGTTAAAAAGTTACAAGAATAAGAAAATATCTTCTTGAGCAGTTCTCAAGAAGAACAACTTTAGAAATTCACAGTCAAGAGGATCTCGAGCAGTTGAGAACAACCGTAATTTATCCTGTCGAGCAGCTAAAGTCCAACCTATCGAGCAAGCTTCGGGAACTAATCCAGCCACTCGAGAACCTCTCGAGATTCATAATCTGAAGCTCCAACCACTTGAGACTCGGGTTCTAGCCCTCCCATTCGACATTCAAGAGTACTTTTGGGATTCCACAACCTCTGAGGTACATTCCCCACTATGCTGAGTTGTTCCCCACTAATCAAGGCAACACTTTACAGTAATTGGGCCACATCAGCAGGATCCTAACTAACTTGATTTTTCTTTTTTTTTATTGGCCAAGGCACAAAGATATTTTGTGTGGATTATATATACATTGTAAAAATAGTCAAAAATAGGCATCTAACATAACCTAATCTTAGTTGAGCCAGGAGGATAGTCCGTGCTTAGGTCATTTCAAGGGTTAGGTCATCTTTTTTCTTTTTCTTCCTTCCTTAGCTCAGCATTTGCTGGCTAAGTCCTTTGGTAATAATTAGGACTGATTTCATGCTGTAAAAAGGACTGTGTGTAAGCCTGTAAATGGTCTTGGAGTTCTGTAGGACTGCAGTCTTGAGGGCTGACCATTGTAAGTACGTTTTATACAATGAAAGCTATTTTTCTTGATCCATTGAATCTATAATCTCTTATGCTTACATATAGTTTATAGGTTTTCTGCACCTATGAATGCATGAGCTTGTAGCCTTGCAAACATAGTGGCTGTAGTAGTTTTTATGTTCTGATTTTAACCCCATCACTAGAGTATATCTATGGGATAATCTGTGACCACTCAAGTGGATAGGTTATATCCCTAAGACTAGTTCATATCTCAAGGTTGGATTGGATTCTTCTTCCTTGCATTTGAGTTTGTAGCCAAATGAAGGATAGCTATAGATCCAATCCTTGTTCTGCTTGACCGGCCCTTTTTCAGTAAAAAATCAATCCCTATCTTATTACTTCTCACCCATTTTCCAATTATTTTTCCAAATCTATTTCCATCCTTTTCTAAACCCCTTTCTTGTAAAGTAAGTATGTAATTTTCTCTTCTCTTTTATTTTAGTTTTGTGACACCCCAAAACTCCCTTTCTTCACCTTAGCTTTCATAGTATAGGTTAGGGCTGCCAGATTCGTAGCCAGATTTGGAGGTCTACTATTCAACCTTGTGTGCTTAGATCAAATTTCCCTGTGGGGCAAACTCTTACTTGTCAAAACTTGCTACAATAGCCCTGAATCTTACAGGATTATGTGTATAGAATGTTATTTTTGGTGCTGTTTCATTCCATTTTACTCCCATTTTTCTGATTTATTTTGTTGCCATATTTTTACCACACTTTAATAATAAGATAACAGCACAAGCAATTTTAAACCAACAAGATTTTGGTGCTGCTATTGGGGATCTTTGATCTAATTAGTAGATCTGAGTTTTCTTTATATTTTTATTTAGATTTTTTTATTATAGTTTCTATGTTTGAATAAAGTACTGCTGTATTCTTGGGATTTGTGCAAATCTGAAACAGTAGCAAATAGGGCGCATACAACTGCAGCTGGAGCAAAAACCTACCTTAGTTTACATCTTTTTCTTTCTTGTCTTACTTTCATTTATGCATTCTTTATTTATCAGCAGTAGTGTTTTAATTTCTATTTGTTGTGTATTTTCTGTTGTGCGCTGTTGTGAGTGTTCTTTTTTACTTACTGGTAGTTGTATGTTGGATAGAAGGTCTCTTCATCCTGAGCTAGAACCTTTAAATCTAGAAATAGAAAGAGTCCTTAGGCCTAGGCAGACACCACCAATCCCTACTGAACAAATAGAAACAGTTGAGATGGGAGAACAACTTAGACCACTAAGGGACTACTATGCATCAGGGGCATATTCATGCCCCTTTTGCATTCAATTCCCTGTAGCTGAGAGCAATTATGAGATCAAATCTCAGACCATCCAAATGTTACCATCTTTTCATGGGTTAAGTAAAGAGGACCCTTACAAGCACATTGATGAGTTTCTTGCCTTATGCACTACATTTACAATTGCTAGCTTGGGAGTGAAGCAATTAAAATGAGGCTTTTTCCTTTTTCATTAAAGGAGAAGGCTAGAAATTGACTTAACACACTCCCACCCAACAGTATAACATCTTGGAATACCCAAAGTGTCAGTTTTTGGCTAAATTTTTTCTCATGAGAAAAGCCAGTCAGTTAAGGAAGAGCATAATTTCCTTTGCTCAGCTCCCAACTAAAGATTTTCATGAGGCTTGGGAAAGATTTAAGGAGCTGTTGAGATAGTGCCCACAACACCAAATCACTAAGTGGCAGCTTGTGCAAAGCTTCTATTAAGGGATAGATGTTAAAAGTAGATCCATGATTGATGCTTCATGTGGTGGCACTTACCTCAGCAAAACTGATGTGGGAACCTTGGATTTGTTTGATGTGATAAGTGAAAACTCCATATAGCAAGAGTCTCTGTCAAGAAATGACATTGCACTAGCTGCTAGAGGTATAAAAAAATCACTTCCAAGGGAAAATTATATGAATTAATGTGTTCAATAACCTAGAGAGGAAAGTGGACAATTTTTCCAAAAAGTTTGATAAAGTTCTGAGTGTGTTGCAGCCCCAAACTGCTGCACAGGTTGGAGTGGCATATTTGATATGCCAATCACCAACACACTCCTTAGAGGATTGTCCATCTGCTAGTCAATATTCTGAGTTGGTTATGGAGCATACTAATGCCGCCCAATCATATGGGCAGTAGCCCGCTAAGTATCCATGGAGGAACCACCCCAATCTAAGGTGGAGACGAGATAATTATCAACAACCCCAGCAACAGCAACAAGCATTGCCATATAGACCACAACAACAGTATAATCAGGGTTATACTCCTAGATAGTCATTTCCCCAGTTTGCTCCACAACCAAATCAGTTGACTTTGTCCCCACCACAGCCTAGAGCACCATCATTTGAGGAGTAGCTTTTGTCATCACTGCAATACCTGAGGTCCTTATCACAAACTGTGAATTCTCACAGTCAAAGTATTAAAAAAATTAAGGACCAACTTGGTCAAATCTCCAACACTCTGACCAAGAGAGAAGAAGGTAGGCTCCCAAGCGAGACCATGACCAACCCCAAGGGTCAGTACATGATTGGTGAAGGTTTCTCAACCTATGAGGAAGCTAAAGCAATCACAACTTTAAGGAGTGGTAAGGTGGTGGAAAATCAAGTGGGCATGTAAGTAAGAGAGAGTGTATAAGGAGAAGAAGACTAATTTCCTGTTGATAAGCAGCAGGCGCACAATAATGGGGCTGCTGTTGAGCCCCTACAAAAAGAAAAATATGAGAAAAGTAAAAAGAAAAAAAGTGTTAATGATACAGCTAGGCTAGCAGCTGAGGTACCAACAGTACCTCAGCTACCATTTCCTCATGCTCTCAAAGGCCCTTCTCCTTTTGAGAAAGGGAATGCCAAAATGGAGGAAACGATAGAGACCTTCAAGCAGGTTAAAATGAATTTACCACTACTTGATGCTATTAAACAGGTCCCAGCCTATACTAAATTCCTTAAGGACTTGTGTACCTAAAAGAGAAAGGCAGGGATTCATTTATCTAAGAAAGTCTTCACAACTTAGAAGGTCAAATCTGTTTTGTCTATAGCTACACCAGCTAAACTTCAGGACCCAGGGGTACATACTATCCCCTGCATTATTGGTGATCACACCATAGGCAGAGATCTTTTAGACTTGGGAGTCAGTGTAAACATGCTGTCATACTCAATGTATGAACAACTGGTATTAGGGAAACTAAAACCAACACCTGTAGTTCTCCAAGTGACTGACAGTTCTAAGAGGAAGCCTATGGGAATTGTTGAAGATGTTTTGGTGGGGGTGGATAAATTTTTCTACCCTGTTGACTTTCTGATTTTAGACATGAAACCTTCCAAATGTAGCACCCCAATTCCTGTTATCCTAGGCAGGCCATTTTTTACCATAGCCAATGCCTGCATTCAATGCAGGTCTGGGGTGATGGAAACCACTTTCGGAAATATGAAAGTGAAGCTTAATGTGTACAATTCTGCCAAGAAACTTCAGCTGGACAATGAGGACTGCATTATAGTTGATGTACTAGAGGAATTGGTCGAAGAGAATTTATCCAATCTACTGGATTGGGATAAAATGTGTGATAATTTTGAAGATGTGTGGACTAAGGTTGTTGAGCAGGAGGCCCAAACTTCCATTGCTGAAGAAAGGAACACATTGGATTCTTTAGTGGGCCTAGTGCAGCACTCTACATGGAGACCCACATTGCTGACCCTACCTCAACCCTCCAAGGCACCTTTGCTGCCTTCAGTAGTTAGTCCACCAAATCTGGAGCTCAAGCAACTTCCAATATCTTTGAAATATGCTTTTCTGTGAGAGAATGAAAAGCTACCTGTGATTATCTCTTGCTCTCTCACTGTGGAGCAGGAGGAGGAATTACTTAAGGTCCTTAGGAAGCGTAGGAAAGCAATTGGCTAGTCCATTGTTGATTTGGGAGTAGTCATGAAAGAAATTGTGAAATTGCTAGATGCTGGGGTCATTTACCCCATTATCCAGGTGGTCCCTAAGAAGTTTGGCATCACTGTCACAGCAAATGAGTATGGAGAATTGGTTCCAACCAGAGAGACCATTGGTTGGAGAGTGAGTATAGACTATAGAAAATTGAACTCCAAGACCAGAAAGGACCACTTCCCATTATCCTTCATTGATCAGATTTTGGATAAGCTGGCAAGCAGAGCATATTATTGCTTTCTTGATGGATATTTTGGTTACAATCAGATACCAATGTATCCATAAAACCAGGAAAAGACCACTTTCACTTGTCCATTTAGCACTTTTGCTTATAGAAGAATGTCATTTGGACTGTGCAATGCTCCTGCCACCTTCCAAAGGTGCATGTATATAATTTTTTCTAATATGATTAATAAGTTTTTGGAGATTTTCATAGATGATTTTTCAGTTTATGGGGATGATTTTAGTCAATGTTTGCATCACCTTTGCCTTGTACTTCAAAGGTGTGAAGAAGCCAACTTGATTTTATGTTAGAAAAAAAAACCATTTCATTGTCAACTAAGGCGTTGTGCTTGGCCATGTGGTATCCCAAAAAGGCATTGAGGTTGACAAGACAAAAATTGACTTGATTTCTCACTTGCCCCTACAAAAAATAATCAAGCAAATCAGATCATTTTTAGGACATGCAAAATTTTATAGAAGGTTTATCAAAGACTTCAGTAAGATCTCCAAACCTCTATGCCACTTGCTTTGTTAAGATGTGCCATTTGTGTTTGATGTTGAATGTCTTGAAGTATTTGAGATTTTGAAGAAATTTCTAACCTCTGCCCCTGTGATCCAAGCACCTGATTATGCCCTGCCCTTTGAACTGATGTGTGATGCATATGATTTTGCTGTTGGAGCTGTGTTAGGACAGAGAAAAGAGAAACTGCCCTATGTAGTTTACTATGCTAGCAGGACATTGACAGAAGCTCAGCTAAGCTATACAACAACTGAGAAAGAGCTTCTGTCTGTTGTCTTTGCTTTGGACAAATTTAGGCCTTATTTACTAGGGTCTAAAATTGTAATTTTCATTAACCACTCTGCCCTAAAATATCTGCTGGCAAAGAGAGATGTAAAGTCAAGGCTGATTAGATGGATTTTACTCCTGCAGGAGATTGATTTTGAAATCAAAGATAAGAAAGGGGTAGAGAATATGGTTGTTGACCACATGTCAGGGATCTTGAGGGAAGATTGTGCTGCAACACCATTGAAAGACACCTTCCGTAATGAGCAATTATTACCATCCAATCAAGTGTACCCTCATTTGCCAATATAGTAAACTACCTTCCCGTAGGTAGGATTCCTTCCCATTGGTCCAAGATGGACAAAGACTTGTTCTTTTCATAAGTTAAATATTTTTTCTGAGAGGATCCATACCTGTATAAGTATTGTGCAGACCAGGTAATCAGAAAATGTGTCTCTGAAAGTGACACCACAGTATTCTAACCATATGTCATGAAAATGCTTGTGGGAGACACTTTGGAGGAAAAAAGACAACAACCAAGGTGCTGCAATGTGGGTTTTACTGGCTTTCCTTGTTTAAGGATGTCTTTGAACACTGTAAAACCTATTTAAGATGTCAAAGAATGGGTGGCATATCAAAAATGGATTCAATGCCACTGCAACCCATCCTTGTTGTAGAGCTATTTGATGTATGGGGGATAGATTTCATGGGTCCCTTCCCTCCTTCTATGGGCTTTAGCTTTATCCTTGTGGTTGTTGACTATGTTTCCAAATGGGTGGAAGCTGCTGCCACAAGGACAAATGATCATAAAGTTGTCCTCAAGTTTTTCAAAGAAAACATTTTCTCCAGATTTGGTACCTCTAGAGCCATCATCAGTGATGGGGAAAGCCACTTCTATAACAGACACTTTGAGAGTCTACTCAAAAAGTATATTGTTACACATAGGATTGCTACTCCATACCACCCACAGACCAGTGGGCAGGTAGAGCTTTCTAATAGAGAAATCAAATATATCCTGGAGAAAACAGTTAGGACTGATAGGAAGGATTGGCTATTGAAATTAAATGATGCTTGTGGGCTTATAGAACAACCTATAAGACTCCAATTGGAATGTCCCCATTTAGATTGATTTATGGCAAAGCATGTCATCTCTCAGTGGAGTTAGAGCACAAGGCCTTTTGGGCCATTAAAAGTTTAAACATGGATCTAACTTCATCTAGTGCAAACAAGACATTGCAATTGTTTGAGCTGAAAGAACTGATGCTGGATGCCTATTCAAATTCCAAAATTTACAAGGAGAAAGCCAAAGCCTTCTTTGACAAGAACCTTCTAAGGAAGGAATTTGCTGATGGAGCCAAGGTATGGCTTTTCAACTCAAAACTCAAGTTCTTTCTAACCAAATTAAGATCCAGATTGGATGGACCCTTCACTATACTCCATGCATTCCCATTTGGGGCTATGGAGATCATGGATCCCACTTCTGGAAGTGTCATGAAAGTAAATGGTCAGGGCTCAAACCTTGTGTGGAAAATAGTGTGGAGTCCTCTGAAACCATGCACTTCCAGGAACCTCCCAATGCTGAGTTGTCTCCAGCCTTGTACACTGTGTAACATAACTATTTTTGTTGTTTTAAATGTTGTCATCTATTTGTGATCTGTGTGTGTGAATCTTGATCTATGTTTATGAATCTTGGTCTACGATGGTGTGAGACTGTGTTTAACATAGGAATACATTACTTTTAGGAATGAGAGTGTGGATGTGTAGCATGGTAGAGGGCCTAACAACACATGTGGGCAAATGCACTATTTTTAGCATGCTCGATAGGACCAGGCATCCTCTCGAGCCATTGTAAATGCATATTTGGCTTGCTCGACAGGCTAAGGCACTGCATAAGAGCCTCTCGAGCCCCAATACCTGAGGAAAATACAACCCTCGATAGGATCTAATGTATAAAAAGCATCTGCTCGAGATCCTCTCGAGCAGAAACACCCGAAGCTCAGCCTATCGAGGCTTAGACTTTCAACAAGTATACCTATTGAGCAGTTCAAATTCACTACTCGACAGGCTGATTTCCAGTGATTTTATCAGCTCGAGAGGCTAATTTCCAACTAACTCATCTGCTCGAGAGCCTCTCGAGTTCCATATTCTGAGAAATCAGCCTCTCAAGGCTCGGGTTTCCTTGTTTTAAAGCCTCTTGACTAGCAGTTCTCTCATCTTCATTTCCTGATAAAACACTCGAGCACAGCCTCAGCCAGATTTTTCTTCTTCTTTATACACTGATCTTTCGGCTCCCTCATTCACACCCTACTTTTGCTACTTTGCTAAGCAACCCAGGTTGAGTATTTTTCACCCGGCAAAGTGCTATTTGGTCCACTGTGCATTTTCTGTTGCAGAACCCTAGCTTTTAGGGGTCAGTTTCCTAAATCTTCTCAGCTGTTAGTTGTCAAGACACTTGTACTCTGTTTATTTAGTTTTTGTTGAGGAGTATTACTGGGTTCATTCATTAGAGTTGTAGGCAATCTAGGGTTTGAAGTTTGAGAGGTCAAATTTAGGGTTTTAATGGCTGATAATTCGGAATTTGGAGAAACCCTGCAAGGGTTGTTGATCCCTGCCCAAACAAACCCTCCCACTCCCACCAGAAAATCCTCGAGGATTGCTACATCCTCCACCCTAGAAGACATAGAACCTCCATGGGAAAAACCTAAGAAGAGGGTTGTTCCTAAGAAAAGGGCAAGGACTGCCACCAAAGACCCAAAATCCGTCAAGCCCAAGAAGCAGAAATAATAGGAGGAAGCCACCCCAGAATCTGATCCACTGACCACACCAAATGCATTTATGGCTGCCCTGGGTTTGGAGCTTGAAACTGCCTTTAATAAAGTATTTTTTACAAAGGAAGCCTTGGCTGTTGAAGCCATGGAATATTTTACCAAGGCTTCCCTGGATACCCTATTGATGCCTTTAGAGGAGTTGGTGTACCCTAGGCTAGTCAAGCTTTGATACCAAAATATTAGACTCAAGGAGACTGGGGGTGGACCTAATAGAGAAGACCATGTGCTGGTCATTCTACTAGATGATTTTGCAATAGTTGTGGACACCACTGATAGTGGAAAGGCTCTGGGCATTCCAGTTGCCTATGACCCAACTTCCAATTTGGGGGCAACACTTAATGCCTCCATCTCAGAGATTGCAAAGAAGCTGACCAATGGAAAGAAAGCCTTTGGGGACTCACCCATGAGGAGTGACTTCAGCCCTAGCTTGCACTTCATGGATAGTGTTCTCAAGAATAACATATTTGTAGCTGGGCACCAACATGAAAGGAGGCACCCCATAGCAGATGCCTTGTACTCCTTCTCTTAAGGGCATTGCTTCAATGCTGCCCAATTAATATTTGAAGGGATGAAGGACATCCACATTAAAGTTCAAAAGAAGCAGAAACCACATGGACTCCCCTACAACAGGCTAATCACAACCCTTCTCAAACAAGGAAGTTATGTATGGAAGATGGGGGAGCCAACTGAGAAATTTCCCCCAGTAGTGTTTGGGAAGCTATGGACCATCAACATAACTTTGATGGGAAAAAAAAAAGAAGGTATCTAAGGAGCCACCAGCAGTCCTCCCTGAAGAAGACTCAATAGCTGCCATCCTTGTAGCTCCCACTGCTGACAACTCAGCCACATTACGCACAACAGTTACAGCAGGAGCCTCAGTACCACCATCTCCACTTCCTACTACCATGCCTACCATTCCATCCTCACCAACCACTACCACCACTACCATCCAAGTGCCAACTCTAACTCAAACCACCTTCCCATTTAACCTACCCACTCCCACCATCAAAAGAAAATACCAAAAGAAAACCCATCAACCAACCACAACACCCACTGAACCTACCCTATCCATTACCATACCTACACCCATTCCAAGCCCATAGCCCACTACTATATCAAGCCCCACACCAAACCCACCAACACCATTCACCTTTGATGTTAATGAACCAGTGGTCACAGACATTGTACCACCCATCCCCACTGACACCTATGAACCCATTGACCCAATTACCTCTCCTACCCATTCCGTCCCACCTACACCTACCCATAACCAAGAACAGTTCACCACTGAGGGGTACTCAACCGTGATAGACTCCATTGTGTAGGATATCAGGCATGAGTACACACCCCTCCCAGACTCCCCACAGCCTTATCATTTCAACCATGCCCCTACTTCTCCTTTCCAACCAATCCCACCCACCCATCTTATAACCCCAACCATACCAAACTCCTTATCCCAAATAATTTCCCTCCTTACCTCTCTCCAAACCCAACTCCATACCAATACTGAAAACCAAGCCACCATATAAAACAACCTACAATCCATTCAGACAACCCTTCAAACCTTTATCCCAACACCCCAACCACCTACATTGTATCTACCCCTCCTCCTATACATCAACCTTCAACTTCAATGGCAACAACTGATGGTGCCACACAAACCAATTTTGAAAATAAAGAGCTTGCCCTAATCCCATTTACCTCCACCTCAACCTTCACCCAGACAGAACCCCCTGAGGAGGAGCTAGCAGTTATCCTTCCATTTAACCCACCATCATCTCCAAACACAGGCACTAAGCTACCTATTATCTCTAAGCCTCTAGATGACCCTTCTAACTGGGTCATTGTACCTGCTGAAGCCATCCCCATACCAATTTTTTACACCCTCAGTAAGTCTATGAATGCCAACCCATATGTGTAGAGGGATGTACATATAGTTGTGGAGTCTATCAATGAAATGGTTCAACAGGCATATGAAAACCAGATTTCCCTGATGAAGTCTGATTACTAAAAGCTGATGGAGAAAGCCATACTGGATCATCAAAAGGAGAAGAAGGTAATGCAGCAACAATTGGACAATGCATTGTCCTTGTATAAAGTCTATGAGCAAAGGGCAGCCCACTTTACACAGCTGGTGGAGACACACACCTCCACCATTTCAGTAATGAACCCAACTTTACCCAAGGGAGTGTCAATAAAGGAGCCTTCCCAAGATAAGAGCTGCACCAAGCCTAAGAAGCTAGCTGCAACAAGAACCAAGGCTAGTGCTGCACAAGCTGATATTATGAAGAAAGGGAAAGACGAAGCTACAAGGGACCCCATAGACTTAGATTCAGATTCAGATTCTCTCTAGGATTTAGAGTAGTAATTTTGTAACTATGTTCTGTAGTAATTTTCTATTTTTGGAATATTTGTACATTTTATGTCTCTTAAACATGTAAATCTATAATTTCATCTCCTGTATCATAGTGCTTTTCTTAATAAAATTTCTTTTGTGTGCCAATTTGCAATATACTTAATTGTCTACCTTTTTCATTTCTGATGCACATTAATTTTTCTATTGTATATTGTTAATCCTTTGCATACCCTGCTGCCCCTAACTATATACCCATTGAAACAATGAGGACATTGTTTATCTTAGGTTTGGGGGTATGGAAGGGTAGACCAATGAGATGGTTAAGCTAAGTGTAGCAATATTAGTCAAAATTGAAACAAATAAAGTGAAGTTCCATCTAAGCAATTTTGAAAAAGTAGAATTAAAATATATAGTAGACTATTTAATACTGGAATCTTTTAAAAATTCAACACTTCCATGAAGTGATCATCAAGAAAATTTCTCACAATCAATACATAGTGAACCAGTAACAAGAGAAAAATGTGAGGACATGTCCCATGAGTTTAATTGAAGACCATACCCAGTGAGATTTGGGCCCATACACAATTTTTTCTTTTGAAGAGTGTCTTTGGCAATTTTTTGTGCACTAAAGACTGATTGATTCAAATCTTTTCACTAGAAGTTAGGCACCCCTAATTTAAAACTGTTTGGCAGAACTCATGACATTAGAGAGATGATCTAAGGACATCATTTGGACAGTTTGAGCTTGAAAGTCTTACCCATTGAACTGCCCCCTTTTGTATACACTCTTTGAGCCTTAAAAAAGAAAAATTATTTTTTCTTTAAAAAAACACCAGAGTAATTAAACCTCAACCTCTTAATCTGATTTAGCCTTACCCTCACTCTGAGAATTCAGAAGGTAAAGGAGAAGATGTTAAAGATAGGTGAGCAAGGTTTAACATTTAGTGGAAGGAGAAGGAGAAGAGAGAAAATCTGTATGAAGCAGTGTATTCATTGTATGGCTGTGGCAACCAACATAAAAAAGAAAAATAAAATGTGTAGAAAAATAAAATTAAAAATTAAAAAAAAAATTAAAAAAATAAAAATAAAAATAAAAAAGAAAGAGAAGTGAAAAGAAGAACTTCATCTTAAAACATTGGAAGTGAAAATAAAATAGGAGAAGAAGCTGGCCACTTCAGATTTGAAAAACCTGTTGGAGGATGAAGCAGTGCTAGGTGAAGAAGGTGAAGTCATGAATCACCTCCTACCTCTTGATTGATTTCTCAGTTTTGAACCTTTTTACCCTTTTCATTCTTTTTAAAACCATAACCTAAGCCACATTACAACCCAATAAAAGTCCTTAGTGAACCAAAGTGAATTGAGATGCTTTGTAGAGATGAGGGGATGTCTGATCTATGGTGAAGAGAATATGAGGATGTCAAATGCCTATGCTCATGCTTGCAAGCCTATTTGAGGTTTGTAACTGATCTTGAGCTGGAGTGAAATGGAACACCCTTTAATTCATTTGTGAGAGAGACAACCCTGGTAAGGATTTAGTCTAAGATTGAAATTATTGGGGCACTGTTTAAACCATATTTTTGAATTAATGGTAAGCTTAATACTGATTTACACACACTACACTCTTGATGTAAACTGATTGGTTGTGATGAGCATACATGATGATTTAGGTATTAAATTGTTTTCATCCACTGTTTTAAACTCTTCTAATTTGAAAGATCAAGGTGTGGAATGAAACTTTATATGTGAAATTTGACTTGTCACTGTGTGCACTTGGTTTAATTGTTTTTATTGAGAAGTTTGTGAGTACCTTCACTGAAACCCTCAGGAGACTTCACTCCTCCACTAGGGATCACCTAGGGGTTTAAAAGGCTTGATGCATAAGCTAAATGCATCCATGCACTCTACGAAAGTGGTATTTAAAATTTTAGAGTAATTATTTAATTTTTCATTTGCTCGAGGACTAGCAAAGATTAGGTTTGGGGGTGTGTTAATCACTGAAATATGTGACTTTTTATCTCCAAACTTAGCCTTTACTACACCTTTGAGCCATCTAATAATTGTCATTTGAGTGTTTTGTAGTAAGAAATAAATCACAACTTAGTGCAACAGTCAATATAATGGATGCTAAGAAGAGAGAATTTCGAAGTCAAGTCTTAAAGTTGATGAAAGAACAGAGAGTGCACCATGGTGGTCCACACCATAGGGGCCATTTGTCATGCCTGGGGGCCCTAGAAGTCCAGTAGTGAAAAGAAAGGTGGACCCAAGCAGTGAGGAGCGCTGTAGCAGACTGTGCACTACAACAGACATTCATAAATAAAGGCTCGAGCAGTTAAATTTTCAGCAAATACAGCTCGAGAAGCTCTCGAGCACATTAAACCTCCAGAAGTGCAGGCTCGAACAACTGTTGAACAGTTACAAGAATCAGAATATATCTTCTTGAGCAGTTCTCGAGAAGAACAGCTTCAGAAATTCATAGTTGAGAGGATCTCGAGTAGTTGAGAACAACTGTAATTTATCCTGTCGAGCTGCTAAAGTCCAACCTATCGAGTAAGCTTCAGGAACTAATCCAGCCACTCGAGAACCTCTAGAGATTCATAATCTGAAGCTCCAATCACTTGAGACTCAGGTTCCAGCCCTCCCATTCAACATTCAAGGATACTTTTAAGATTTCACAACCTCTGAGACACACTCCCCAATGTGTTGAGTTGTTCCCTACTAACCAAGGCAACACTTGGCTGTAATTGGGCCACATCAGTAGGATCCTAACTAACTTGATTCTTCTTTTTTCTGACTGGCCAAGGCATAGAGATATTTTGTGTGGATTGTATATAAGCTGTAAAAATAGCCAAAAATAGGCATCTAACATAACTTAATCTGAGCTGACCCCGGAGGATAGTCTATGCTTAGGTCATTTCTAGGGTTAGGTCATCTTTTTCCTTTTTCTTCCTTCCTTAGCTCAGCATTTGCTGGCTAAGTCCTTTGGTAATAATTAGGACTGAGTTCATGCTATAAAAAGGACTATGTGTATGCTTGTAAAAGGTCTTGGAGTTCTGTAGGACTACAATCTGGAGGGTTGACCATTGTAAGTACTTTTTATGCAATGAAAGCTATTTCTTTTTATCCACTGAATCTATAAACTCTTGTGCTTGCATATAGTTTATAGGTTTTCTGCACCTATGAATGCATGAGCTTGTAGCCTAGCAAACATAGTGGTTGTAGTAGTTTTTATGTTCTGATTTTAACCCCATGACTAGAGTATATCTCTAGGATAATTTGTGACCACCAAGTGGACAGGTTATATCCCTAAGACTAGTCCATATCTCAGGGTTGGATTGGATTCTTCTTCCTTGTATTTGAGCTTGTAGCCAAATAAAGGATAGTTGTAGATCTAATCCTTTCTCTCCTTGACCAATCCTTTTTTAGTGAAAAATCAATCCCTATCTTATTACTTCTCACTCATTTTCTATTTATTTTTCCAAATCTATTTCCATCCTTTTTTAAACCCCTTTCTTGTAAAGTTGATATGTAATTTTTTCTTCTATTTTATTTTAGTTTTGTGACACCCCAAAACTCCCTTTCTTCACCTTAGCTTTCATAGTATAGGTTAGGGCTGCCAGATCCATAGCCAGATTTGGAGGTCTACTATTCAACCTTGTGTTCTTAGATCAAATTTCTTTGTGGGACAAACTCTTACTTATCAAAACTTGCTACAATAACCCTGGATCTTGCAGGATTGTGTGTATAGATTATTGTTTTTGGTGTTGTTTCATTCCATTTTACTCCCCTTTTTCTAATTTATTTTGTTGCCATATTTTTCCCACACTTTTATAATAAGATTACAACACAAGCAATTTTAAACCAACATCATGGACCCTGGCCATTTCAGCCAATGCATAAATCAGGGGGCATTCCCCCATTTTTGCCAAACTCATGGCTATCCTGCAGAAGAATAAGAGGCATATTTACAGTTTTACAAGCCATCTAACCTATCTTTCATTTTTCAGGCAAATAGGTCGCATCCAAAATGGTAAATAACAATCAAGAAGGAAAAACAAAGATATCCATTCAAGCAAATATCCAGAATCCACCAAGCAGTCGCAATGCTATTACAAATTGTTTTAAAAGTACTCAAAGATCAAATATTCATAAAAGAAAAAAAAAGAAGCGACAGGGGCAGCCTCCAATCATGCTTTAGATCCTTCAGAGTCCTTGAGGGTCTTTCTTTCGTGAGTGTTTAGTCCTTTGAAATGTCCGGGTATCCCCCACACGAGACCATGCTTGGGACAGTCGGCTAAGTAGTGAACGTGACTCCATCTCCCAAGCACACTGAAAGCATCACATAAGAAGGATTAGTTAGGGGAAAGCATAAACCGACAAAACATAGAAGGGACAAACCAACATCATACTCACCACTTCCGCCTCCCGAAGGTCAGCGATATGATGGTAGTAATCTGCCTGCTGAATGGCTGACTCATAAACCTACAAAGGGGAGGAATGGAGAAGTCAATAGCACATAAAGATAGAAGAGGGCATGCATACCCCTAAAAAAGGGAACTCACCCTTGGGATCAGCTAGGGGGGAGGAACTCTAACAACCTCGTTAGAAAGGCGGGCACACTCAACCACGTCGGTACACAGACTAGAAAGAAATGCATCATCCATGCACCTAAAAACACCCTGGGTCCCTGTGGCAGACGTCCCGAAAGGCCCTGCACTAGAAGTGCCCAAGGGTCCTGCACCTGCCTCCTCTGAAGGTTCCCCCTATGCACACACGTCGGGTCCCGCTGCCTCCTCAAATTGAAAAAGAAAAAGAGAGGAAGAAAACCAATTAGCAAAGAACTATCCTAGTGAATTGAAAAGATGAATCGACAAGCAAGGAAAGGGTAAGAAAAGTATCTGTCGTCGTGGCCCTCCAAATGTCAGAAAAGGGCACCTGGAACAAAGCATGGAAGGAGGGTCTGATAAGGGAGAGACTCGTATCACTGCTAGTACCCCCCATACTGGAAAATGTCATCAATAGGAATCCCATGATGGATGAGTCTCCCGGTGAGCTCCTCAACCATACCCTCTGGCGCCATAACATCCTTGGGAGGACCCAACGGCACAGCAAAGAAATCCCAGTACTGGTGCATGACCCTCTTCCCTAGATAGTAGGCTAAGACCCAAACACCGTAGAAAAAGACAACACGACAGTCAATAAACAGTTGTGACCGCCCAATAGTGGCACGGTCTAGAAAAGGAGAGCCGACATATGGGTCGAATACAATCTGCACAAGAAAGAAGAAGCCCATTGGTCAGTCAATGCAATCATAACTCAAAAGTCTTCCGCTAAAGAAAAGAGAGTCAAACCTGCTCAGGGATCATCAAGTCAAACTGAGACCTCAAACCCAATTCTAAATGCTTCATCTTCGACTCCCTGTGATGGTTCGTGAGCCAGCAGCTCATGAGAGGGTAGGTATACTCATCGGAAAGAGCAAGGGGCGGCCAGGTTGGAAGTGCAAGTACGCCCAAATCTGAAAATATGGACAAACAAGGAACATATCAAAAATAGAAAATGAAAGTCAGAAATGATGAACCAAGAAGTGCAAAACCAAATGGGTTGCCTCAACCACGACCTAAAAGACAAGGACAGAGGAAAACTCCCCAACCGAAGCTCTGGCCAGGCTATCCATCAGCACTACATGCCCGGAGTCGCCCCAATCAAAGCGATGCATGTCCACCTAGTTCTCCATTAGACAGAGAAGGGACAGCGCGACACGACCCCCACTGGAATTGGCAAGAATGGTCTACCCAGAACATAAAGAAGAGAGATACGAGCTAGCATCAGGGTGCGCTTAGGCTCGACAACAACTTCCATATCAGGCTACTGCGGATCAACCAGCTCATCGGCCTCAAACAAACTCTCCAACCAGGACAACTTGACCTCAAAGCCGGTCATGTTGTTGGAGGAAGGGTAGGCTCCAATCAATCGAGTCACCTCCTCACGATCAGGGACGCGAGCATAGACCATTGACACCCCTCATATCTCAATTCTCATGATCATGGACCAATCCATAGGAGTAATAATCATCTCGGCTACAGACAAATGAAATGTCATCCTAGAACAAAAGAGCATGATGGAAAAGAAGAAACCAAAGAACTCTTCTATTTACCCAGCTAGCAATCTCGAAATTGGAAATGTGGGTGTATTGTTGATGGAGCAACTCACTGCAGGCCACCTCTCCCTACATCTCGTACCAGATACGAGAGGAGCGCTGAACCTGGATAAGATGCTCACCCCGGATACCAAAGATCACGTCAGGGGGCCTGGTCCTCATTGCTTGATTGGTCATGTGCCATCCTGAAAAGAGATACACCACCAAATATTAAAGGATGATGAACAAGAGGAAATCAAACGCTTGTCTAAGAAATATGAAACTAAACGAAGGTAAGTATGCCTCATTCATGCCAAAATGTCTAAGAAAAATAAAAAAGGGGAGATACATCCCGTCATTTCAAAAGCAAAAAAAAATAAAATAATAAAAAAAAAAATAATAATCTCTCTTTGCCAAGAAAAGTCAATAATTTTTTACCCCATACATTTTTTAAAAGGGCCACTATTTACCAAAAAGAAAGAGAGCGAGGGGGAACGGGTGCAAATCGACCAATCATTTGCTGAAAGCCATTCCAAACATGCATATACATCACTAAATCACTCAAAGGTGTTTGCTTTGATAAAAAAAATCCATTTTGCCCTAGATACAGAAGCCCTAATGCATTATTAAAATAAAAGTCAAGAAAATCTAAAAAAAAGAGAAAAGAAAAAAAAGGGGGGCATGAATCACCCAAGTTTTCACCAAAATCCCAACAAATATGCACAAAAAATCATAATAGGGATCACAAAGGATCACATTTGCAAGAAATAACACCCCTTTATCATCTAGATACAAGAACCCTAACCATATTAGTATAAAATCAAAAGAAATTCAAAACAAAAAGGGTTTTTAAATGATTACCTTAGTAAAAGTTTGAACTCTTGACCCTAGATCCAGTGTGGAATACGCGTTTGATCCGCAATAACAGCACCGACGCAATGTCGAGGTTTAAATCAGATCTATGGGACACAAGGTAGAACTCCCGTTTCAGTTTGGAGAGAGGGAGAGGAGAGAGGTTTGAAAAATAAGCTTTTTCGGGTCTCTGGTTGCGCCCGATCACTTTTAAACCATGAAATGGCCTAGCATGTGTATTACACACGCTAAGCTTAGTTCCCCCCGGGTTGTCCTAGCATGTCTAATACACACGCTAGGCTTATTTTTGCCCCAATTCGGCTCCGTTTCATTCGGGTCTGGCCCGATAGATAGGTCGGATTGGCTAGACCCAGAGTTTCACACGTTCTAAAAAAGTACATCAACCTTCATTTGATCCGCTCGAGAAAATGTGCTAAAATAAAGGCGTTTAATGGTTGTAGACACCCAAATTCGGCCCAAGGCCCGATCAATCTATACTTCGGGAGAGATGTACCCCTGTTCTTCCGATGGCACCCCCCTGAACCCTTAGGAACCTACCTAGACCAGTAGGAATCACACTAAGACCTTTAGAGCCATTCCCCCAATCCTTAGAAGTCACCCCTACACCCTAGAATCCCTTCCCAGACCTAACTTAAACCCTTCTGGCGGTTGATGGGAGGAGAGCTACAGAATTTCACACAGACTAGTACCATGGATAAGCCATATACCATTGGAAAGAGGACTTCTCCATCTTTCCAACAAGCCAAAGATCACCCAATTTGGAGCTACGGTTCAAAAGTTATGGCCGTTTTAAGTTTTACATAAAATCATGAATTTTAGACAGGCGTAGATATTACATACGCCCAGCCATTTTTACCCCAGATTACTCAGGCGTATATATTATATACGCCTGCCTATTTTGGGGAAATTTTGGTCGGGCGTATATAATATATACGCCCAGTATAGGTGGGACCCACCACGGGTTTCATCTTCTCAAAACTCCCCTGATTTTGGTGAAAATTACTGTTCCTAAACTGAGCGTATATAATATATACGCCCAGCTTAGCTACAGTAACTGTTATCAGTAGCTCGAATTTCCTCCACCTAGTTTGACCCTTTGACCATCCCCTTGGTTGAGGTGGGTGTCTTGAGATTGGTTGCACCCCCTTTGAGTTTATTGGCAACCCTTAAGTCACCCATGGTCTCACCCCATCATCCGCCATTGAAACTAGTTTCCCAAAACCCTAGGACCTTGAAAACCCGAAAAACCTTAGATGGGGGATTACCTAATTGCTAAACCAATTAGCTCTTAAGTAAGCCCCTAACCCATCCATTCTCTATAAATAGAGAGGCCTCCCTCTTCCTTAAGGGTTAGAAGAAATTGGAGGTTAAGGATTTGGAGCCCAAGAGAGAACCCTAGTGAGAGAAAGTGCACTCATTTTCTAGAATTCCAGCAAGCTTAGATCATCTTTTCCAATCCATTTCCACCATTAGATCGCTCCCTTTAGCTAAAACCTAGCCTCTAGCTTCACTCTACACCCCCTACTTTATTGAATCCTAGCATTAGAACCCGTTTTCACACCATTTAAGCCATCGGAAGCACGCAAAAGCGAAGGTCTTCCACGGTGCAACAAGGGCCCGTGAGCTCCGGCTCACCCCTCTCTTCCTCTACCTTCTTGGTGTCTCCTCCGTCCAAGGATTCAAGCCGTTACACAACCGAAATTTTGGTTTGGCTCAAAGCTTGATAGGACCGTATTGCCTTCGGGCAAGGAGAAACTCCGCCCTTTCTATTTTCATTTTTGGCCATAGATAGAGACCGCTACGTGCGGGTTGATCGGGTGCCTAAACCCTTCCCAATCGATAACCGAAGCCCCTACCCTAGAGCCTTTGGCAAAGACCGGTAAATCAGAGTCATATTTAGCACTTCGGTGCTCAAAATATCGATTTGAAGGTTTCCCGGGTCACCAAAAGCTCCAGGTGGCGACTCTACATTTTATCCAAGGCGAGCGCATCGCCGCGACGGGTTCGAGAGGATCCACGGTCGCACAATGGTCAATGAGCACGCTCAAAAAACCTTGAATGAATAAATAAAAATAAATAATATACAAAATAATATATATACATAAAAACATAAAATAATAAAAATATGTGACTTCAAAAATGGCACACACTCCCAAAAAGCGTTGCGACATCAATATTCGCTCCGCTCGAGTAGTTGTGCTAAATTAACCACAGGATCGATGGGTTCGCCCAAAAATCTCGAACCCTACCTCAAGCAAGGGCACCTGTGACCAATCAAATGGGGCAATCAATGCCTCGTAAGGTTGGGCACAAATTGTGAATCTTTGAGTCATTTCTTTATGGCAATCTTTAAGCATAGGTCGATCACTCTCCCGCTTACGGGGCTGTCTTGTTCAAAATGAAACTCAAACATCACACCTCACCAATTATATTGAGGAGCAAACATTTTTTCCCAACACATTGGGCTCGCGCCATCTCGGTCATGTCCAGTAATGTCGTTAAGCGCTTGGGGACCGATAGCCTTGAGGAATGGATGTTTTTTTCCCGATATATAGGGCTTCTATATACTCACCATGTTATCATATGATGTTTGAGGTCCGCTTTGAATACGACGGACCCGTTAGCGTGACTTGGGCCTCTTTGGACGTCTCTTTCTTTGGCATGCGATCATTAGTTATCGAATACCAAAGAAGGGCATCTGTAGACACCCAAATTTGGCCCAAGGCCTGATTAACTTACACTTCGAGGAAGGCGTGCCCTCTGTGCTTCTGAGAGCACTTCCTAAACCCTTAGAACTTAACCCAAACCCTTAGAAGCCTATCCCTGACCCTTAGGAATCAACCCTAACCTAAGGGTCAGGGATAGGCTTCTAAGGGTTTACACAGACCGCTACTGGAACTATGACCTATCCCATCAAAAATAGGATGTTCCCAACTTTCCAACTAGCCAAGAATCGCCTTAATCTGAGTTGTATACCGAAAGTTATGGTGGTTTGAAAATCAGGGTGAAAGGCAGAAAATTATCCTAGCGTGTGTATTACACACGCTAGGCCAATTTTGGCAGATTTTGGCCTGGCGTGTCTAATAGACACGCTAGGCAAAATTTGGCTTTTGTGGGCCCCATGGCGGGTTCTTAACCTCCAGGATTCTCAGAAAACATTGTTCCCATACCTAGCGTGTCAAATACACATGCTAGACTTAGGAACAGTGATTTTGGGGGATTTGGTCAGATTTTGAATTTGGAGTTTGACTTGGTGACCACCCCATCCATTGGGGTTGGTTCTATTAGGACTGTTGCACTCCCACTACCCTTCTTTTTAACCCTTTTATCACTTAGAACCCCACCCTATCATGTACCATTGAAACTCAATTCCCACGTATCTAAGTCCTAGAAAACCTTAGATCCCTATTACCTAATTGCTAACCCAATTAACCCATTAACCCTTCACTAATCCTCTCCTCTTATATAAATAGAGAGTCACCCCCTCCCCCCCCACCCTTGATTAAAGGCTTGAAAATTTTCCAAAAAGTGAGAAGAGTTTTAGTGAGCTCGTCCGTCCCTTTTCCAGCAGTTAACCCCTCAAAATTCCAGCACTCTTTTGCTCCTTAGATCCTATTTTTCCATCATCAATCCTTGAGTTTAGGTGAGACCAAAGCCTTAGTCCATCTCCCCTTCCCTCTAGCTCCTAAACCTTAGAGTTTATGACCTACCCTTTAACTCATTTGCTTTCGGAAGCTCATCAAAGACGCTCTCACACGAAGATCCACACTGGAGCTACAAGGGCCCGAGAGCACTGGCCCTCCACTCTATTCCTCTACCTTCTTTGCTTTCCCTCTATCCTTAAATTGAGCCGTTACGTCGCCCGAATTTCATCGGGTACGAAGCGCTCAATAGGATCAGAGTGCCTTCGGGCAAGGGGGAGTCCTCTCCATTTTTCCTTTCTTTTTATATCTATAATTATATATATATATATATATATATATATATATGTATATATATATGTATTTTATATACACATCGAAACAGCCATGGTAGAGACCGCTTACGAGCGGGTGATCGGGTGCCTAACACCTTCTCGATCAATAACCGAAGCCCTTACACAAGAGCCTTTGGCATAGACCGGTAAACCGGAGTCATATTTTTGCACTTAGGTGCTCACGTATTGATTTTGAGCTATCCCGGGTCCCCAAAAGCTCCGGGTGACGACTCTAAATTTAGAGCCCATCGTCGTGACAGATTAATAAGAATCCACGGTTGCATAGAAAGGGATAGTTCTAATTTTGACATAAGCATGTCGACCGGTAGTGATCGAATAAGAAGCCCGAGAAAAAGAAATAAGAACCAACTGTAACAACTAAGAAATTATATATCACGACCGGTACAATTTGGACCAAAAGCCAACTCAAAAGCCACATCTAAGCTGTCCAAACTCCTGAATTAAGAAACAAAAACAAGTCGAACCAACTCTAATAATTGGAAAGAACACGTAATCCATAGCCAGATCATGTCTTCAAAGGACTTGAGTATCTAAGTTGGTTGGTTTTAGGGTTCTATGAAAACTCTCATAAAAATTGTAAGCAATGAAATCTTGAATGGACATTCTTCCATTATTAGTTTAACAAATTTAAGAAATAAATAAGCCTTTCAAAAGAAATTTTTTTTTTAATTAATCGTAAGGCTAACAAGGGAAACATGAACAAAATATATATAATTACAAAGAACTCAAGTACACTGGAAACAAGTCCCCACGATCCACTTATTTCTGCTTGAGCATGTCAAATGATGCAATAAATAGATAATGAACACTGAGGACTCCTCCTAGACCAAATTCGAATTTAAATGTCGACGAGGATAATGTCTTACCAGTTCTTATTTCGTGGTTCGAGTGTATATACTTAAGTCTTTTAACTTAATCAATGCTGATATTTTTATTCTTTTTTATCAATAAAAGGCAAAATTTTATTAAGAAGTTAAGAATGGAATATAGAAAAGATAATACATAAAAGAAAAAGAATCAGGTAATAGGAATGAAATCAAGGCTCCATCTTTGTACGATCCATCTCTTGTCCTCGTTATCTTTATTCTTAAGAGCGAGGCCTTCTATACGACATCTAGTATCACCGATAATTCTTGAAAGGGTCACTATGTGAAAAAGCAAAAAAAATGACAGTCAATACCAATCGTATTTTCAAGAAAACGACTGTCTCTAACAGTCGAGAAGACAGTTGTAAAAAAAATAGTAGTTTTTTTTATTACTGTAGACGACAATCCTTTATGAACTTCAACAATGACTGCTCTTAACAATTACAGAAGAACGACTAATTTCGACAGTCGATTTTTTATGCAATTTAAAAAAAAATAAAAATCTATGCCAACGATTGTAGTCGTCAGCAAAGGTTCCAATGTTTATTTTTGTGACAGCCCGAATTTTCCACACCCAAAAATCTGTGCCATCAGGATCATGCTCTGGATGATCCTCAGGACAAATCACAGAGTGTCTGCTCGTCTAACGGAAATCAGAGCAGACACTGTCCAGTAGTGGCAGATCGAGTCATCATATATGGCTTTAAGAGAAAGAAAGAATAAACAATACATATTTATAATATAAAAGAATATACATTCTCCAAAAAGGAACCAAGAAGAACCACTGGTGATGGACATCCATCACCCAAAACAACGGTTCCTAATAGTGGTTCCTACAGAATGTATAACAATACAAGTAAATACAACATTTATAATAATAAGTACAAACGGTGGCCACCAGGCATACAAATAATCCATAATTCAGTAAAAAAACCAAAAAAGTACAAACTAATACCCAGACAACTAATAGAACTCGTCAGTTGAGGTATCGGTATCCTCCTCCTCAGCCTCATCCTCCGAATCAGGCTGGTAGTCAGGGTTGCTCTTTGTATCAGGAGCTCTAGCCTTAGAACCTATTAATGTAATAGAAAATAGGGTGAGCTACATCTAAGCTCAGTAGAAGAATCACAGCTAAAATTGTATTGAAAATGTAAAATATGATTTACAGGTAGTATCTCAAACAGATAATCAAATCAGAATATGCAGACAGGATAAATCAGATGACATGTACTGAGTTTTCAAAGAACAGAACAAATGCTATTAGTATATAATTTGTGACTTAAATCATGCATATTTCTAACTTAAGAAATTCCCATGAATATATAGCACGTGGTAATCAGGTATATGCCGATAGGAAACCCCAACCAATAGTCGTTCATATGAATAATTTTCAGAGTGCGACAATGCCTCATCTATGGAGTAATTATGTCAAGGGATTATCAAAGTAGATGAACAATTGTACCAGGGCACGGATATACCGTCGAGTCAGTGGGGATCATCTGGATTAAATACTTAAAATCACATATACACATATGACCTCAAGAGTCAGATATCAGAAATCAGAAATAGGCTTCAGAACACAGAAATCAGAATGCAAGAATCAGAGATGACAGAGATTGATTGATATGCAAACATGCTTTTAAAACAGAAAATCAAGATACAGATGTGAAGGAATCATGAAATCATATTCAGATACATTTTTAGGTTGGATTTTTCCTACCTTAGAGAAGACCTCTTTCTAACCAAATCCAAAGCTTTTCAAAGCATCATGGTTTGATCCTAAACCACAGACATAGTACACTAAGTGTCAGACATGTCAAGATACATATTGACACAGTGCCCAGTAGTGTTTTATCCACAAAACTAAAACAGTAGAAAAATAGGGGTGATTAATCAATCAAAGTCCTTGCTTGATTGATCAATCCATCACCTTGATAGATCAATTGTCTTCTTTGATCGATCAATCATCTTATTTAACTCACACTGATCTAAGTAAACTTGATCGATCAATCTTCCACATTGATCGATCAACCCATCAATTTGATCAATCAATTTCCCCATTGATCGATCAATCCAGACAGACTTTAAATTTTCAAAAATACCACCCCTCTGTTTGTATAACTTTTATATAATTTTGACTGATTAATCTCTTAATTTATCGATCAATCCTCCTCATTGATCGATTAATTTCCCCATTGATCGATCATTATTGCCTTTTGATCGATCACATCACTGTGATCGATCGGCCTTTCTTATTGATCGATCAATTCCAAATTTGATCGATTAACCATCAGAATTGATCGATCAAACTCCAAATTGATCGATCAATGCTCATCGAGCATCGAACTTCTAGAAAGCTCACTTACTGTTCTCATTAATTGGTTATACAAATTGATCAATCAATTCTTTACCTTGATCGATCAATCCTAGTATTGATCGATCAATTCACTGCCTTGATTGATCAATAATGATAGTTTTCTGTCATTAATGGCCGTCACTTGTTTTAACCTATTATCACCATTGATCTTTAATGGTTTCTAACAACCATTCATACACATCTATTTTACACATTTATGAGGCTTAACCTCCACCCTGTTATATCTAAAAGTTATCTATTTAAAGTCCCTTGCGAGATCTCAGCAAAGCGATCTAAAGAGGGTTTCCGATCTGGAATAGAAGATTTGTAGTCCTCACGACTCAGAACAGCAAATCTGTGGCTCCACTTCAACACGTAGCGACAACACACCACCTTGCAGAGTAAATACGATGTACCGATGTCAGTTCCATGCTTTCAAATCGAGCAATCTCGACCTAATATTTCTTCTAATTGTGGTTTCTCAAAGCAACCACCCAAACCAAAACCTAGCTACTGATCTTTCAGGGAAAAGAAGAAGAAGGAGATGCAAGACATGTATCCCAACCTTCTTCCTTCTCTTATAAGCTAAGAAACATAAATATCTTTGATATTTCTGTTTTACCTTAACTTAAGCTCCGGTGTGGAGCACCTACACAGTTTCTATGGCGTACCATGCCTCATCAAGGGTTTACACGACTCGGACTTAAACGAGAAGTCACACATGACTTCACTCTACCACAGATTAATATTATCTTTCATAATATTAAATTAAATATTTTTAATTTGTATCGATTTTTATGTCGGGCACGTATATCAAAGCAGTAGGTTTCTTATTCAGAATTTTAAGGCTATTACATTGTCCCCCCCTTAGCAATTTTCATCCTCGAAAATGTCAGGGAGGTATAATCAAAGGAATGGTGTGTTCTAAGGCTAACAGTCATAGTAAAGCAGAACGAGCAGACAAATACATCATGCAAAAACAAGGATGCATGCAAAACAGAATGTATATGGAAAGTAGAATAAAATACATATACAGATACAATGATTAAAGAACATAGATAATAGCATAGTAAGTACCTGCTAGGGCATTGGAAGGTCCGACCTCGTCGGTCAAAAGTGTGTCTCGCTGGGTGCGGTGGTATCTTGATGGGCATGAGCAATCATCGACGTCGGCGTGGTGGCGTACAAGTGCTGCATCACGAGCTCGTGCATGCCCTCATGGTAATCCAACCGGCGACGAACCTGACGCTGGAACTCCTCCATCCCGTCCAGCCGCTCGTGGATATGTCGGTTGCCCTCAATGAGCTCACGAAGCATTACTTCCATGTCAACTGTGGAAGGAGCAAGTCCACGCGACATAGAGGCACGGACAAGTCGACGTGGTAGGTTGAGGAGATACCGCCGGTCGAGGTGGCTGATCAGGTTGGGCCTCCCCCTCACCAGGAACTCTCTCTGGCTGCTCAGTGCCCTCCTCAATAGCAGGTTGCGCCAGCTCTGCACCCTCCGGAACTGAAGGAACCTCCTCCACTCCCTCAGGCATTTTTTGACCAAAAGGTTATAACTCTTCGTCCAGTCTTTTAATTGAAACACTTTTGTGTTATTGGTCAACTGAGGCTCAGCGGGAGCCAAGCTATATGCCTCTCTCAAGGTCACATAGTGCTCAACCATCTTAGTGATGAGGCGAGCATAAGGCATCTGCTTCTTTGAAGCAGCCTTGGTCTTCTCTAACATCATTTCTTTGGCATTGATCATGCCATCAAGAACCAAATCAACAACAGAGAACCAACGGTCGTTAAAAGCTGAGAAGAGCGCCTGTTGTGTAATGTCGCTCCGCACGGACTTGTGTAAAAATGGGTTGAGGGCACACTTGATAAATGTATCAAGCATCCACAATTCGTCGGGGAGTTGAGCTTGGGTAATGGATCGCCCTAATCCATGCTGACCCTGGGTCATTTTGGTGACCACGTCGTGAAATGCAACATCCTTGATGTACAGTGGTGCCAAGTCACAATTCTCAACGTACACTGAAGTGCACTGTAGGGCAGCTACGACATGAAACTGGTTGAATTTATACTCAAACCCATCAATCGAGGTGATGATTGTCACCCCGATGGAGGTTTTGGAAGAAAAGCCGCACGATTCAGGGGCAATAATAATCATGAAATGGCTCAAGTAAGGGTTTCAACCCTAGCTTTTTGATGTAGTCGATGGCCCAAGTTATCTCGGGCCGATCCTCAAAAAGTGTAGAGGCAAAAACATATTGGGTAGGAAGGTTTTGGAAGCCCACCACTGATTTGGGGCTTCACATTGGATTTGGGGTGGTTGGGGGTTCAAAACAAGGGACACCACGTTCTCAACAGGTGGCACAAAGGTTGGTGTGACTGGTTCGCCGGGCGGCACTGATGCACGAATTGGGGATGTGGGGATTTTGTGCGACGCATTCTTGATTTGCGGCCCCATATCATAATAAAGTTCAAAAAGGCACAAAAAACCCAAATTTAAAGGAGGTTAGGGTTTACCAATTTGACCGAGCAAAATCCGAGCTAAATTCATGCGGCGAGGAGTTCAGGTAGCCAGAAAATCACCCCAAAAGGTTGCTTGAATGTAAAGCAAATGAGAACCCTGTTGAACGATTGAAAACCTCGATCGTGCAAATGAGATTTAAAAAACCCCAATCGTTACTTAAAACGATAGGGCTGATCAATTAATGCTCAAATTGATCGATCAATTCTTAAGTAAAAATGCCCTAGCCGATACCTTGATCGATCAATCCCTCAAAATTGATCGATCAATGTCGAACTTAAACTGCCCTATCTCGATAGCCTTGATCGATCAATGCACTTACGTTGATCGATCAATCCACAAAATTGATCGATCAATCTTCACTTTTGATCGATCAAACATTCTAAAATAGCCTATGGTTCAAACCCAATTTGATCGATCAATCTTATATATTTGATCGATCAAGTTCTAAATTTGATCGATGAATCCTGACAGCAAGCTATCCCTTAAAATTTTTATGTCGTTAATGCTTTTTAACTTCATTTCGAAGATAAGGAACTATGATAGCTCATATATCGGACCCGTACAAGCAAGGTATACTAGTCAAAACATGTGTGCTGACATTTGATAAGCATACAATCTTGATGATGAAATTTAAACGAAAATCATGAAAGTATCTTCCTCGTTAGGTAAACAAACGCGAGTACTGCTCACGGATCTCAGCTTTGCGGTCCCAAGTAGCTTCTGAAGCTGAATGATTACGCCACTTTATGAGCACAAGTGGAATCAACTTGGTCCGCAAAACTTGGTCCTTACGATCCAAAATCTCGGCCGGTTCCTCAATCACGGTCAGATCATCCTGTAACTCAATCGATTGGAAATCCAACACATGAGTCGGATCTCGCACGTATCACCGTAGCATGGAAATATGGAATACATTATGCATGCTCGCCAACTGTGGTGGCAAAGCAATCCTGTACGCGACTTCGCCAACCCATCCGAGTACTTCAAAGGGTCTAATATATTGAGGACTCAGCTTTCCCCATTTTACAAAGTGCATCACGCCCTTTGTTGGCAAGATTTTCACAAATACCTTGTCTCCTATATGAAAATAAATGTTAATTACATAGCTAATTGATTTAACTAGGGAATCGTAAGTTTCTTGAATGCTTCTAAGTATACCTGAAACTCAACATGTGTTCGATGAAGATCGGCATAGCACTTTTAGCGACGTTGAGCAACCCTCAATCTTTCACAGATCAACTGAACTGTCTCGGTTGCACTGTCCATGATATCAAGTCCCAAAATAACCTTCTCACCGACTTCTTCCCAATTCAAAGGAGATCTACATTCTCGTCCATACAATGCTTCATACGGCGCCATCCCAATACTAGACTGATAGCTGTTATTGTAAGCAAACTCAATCAGAGGCAAATGCTGATCCCATGAACCATGAAAGTCCAACATGCATGCACGCAACATATCCTCTATGACCTGGTTCACTCTCTCAGTCTACCCATCTATCTGAGGATGAAATGCTGAGCTGAACTCCAATCTAGTACCCATGCCTTCTTGAAATTGCCGCTAGAATTACGACGTATAAAGCGAATCTCGATCGCACACGATGTTGATCGGTATGCCATGTAACCGAACTATCTCTTTCATGTACAACTCTGCAAGCTTGCTTGTTGTATATGTAGTACGGTATGGCAGAAAGTGTGCAGACTTTGTCAGTCTATCTATAATGACCCAGATGCATTATTTTTCCTCAATGTACTCGGCAATCCCAATATAAAATCTATAGAAATGGCCTTCCATTTCCACTCTGGCACTGGTAAAGGTTACAACAACCCTGCTAGGTTTCGATGGTCTACTTTCACCTGCTGGCAGACCAAACATCGAGAAACGTAATCCACAACATCTTTCTTCAATCCTCTTCACCAAAAGCTTCGCTTGAGATCTTGGTACGTCTTGGTACTCCCAGGATGTATAGCATATGTTGATTTATCCGTTTCTTCTAAAAAGTATCCTACAGATCTTTATTAGCAGGTATGCACATCCGATCTCTGAATAGCAAAGTATCATCATCCTTGATGGAGAAATCAGGTCTGATCCCGTTGATCACATCCTTTCTAATGGCCATCAGCTCATCATCAATTATCTGGAGCTTACGCATGTTATCAAACAACATGGGCTGTATCACAATGGTAGCCATCAATGCCCCTGAACCTTTGACGTCTATCAGTATATCGCACAAGGCTAGGTCCTCAAGTAGATGCCACCTCTATACTTTGGTCAAAAGATGTGCCAACTGAGCCGAAGACTTTCTGCTTAAGGCATCCACTAAAACATTAGCTTTCTCAGGATGATACTAGATGGAACAGTCGTAATCCTTTTAAAAGTCCATCCATC
The DNA here is from genome assembly GCA_021018995.1 of Chloranthus sessilifolius. Taxonomy (NCBI): domain Eukaryota; kingdom Viridiplantae; phylum Streptophyta; class Magnoliopsida; order Chloranthales; family Chloranthaceae; genus Chloranthus; species Chloranthus sessilifolius. The sequence goes on along the minus strand of CM037584.1, from coordinate 144,000,522 downwards.
TATGCTGTTACATATTTAAATCCTTTTGGGTGAAAAGATACTTGAGACTCTTATGGTCGGTGAAGATTTCGAATGTCTCACTGTATAATTAGTGCCTCCAGATCTTCAAAGCAAAGATCACTGCTGCTAACTCCAGATTGTGAGTCGGATAATTCTTCTTGTGTTCCTTGAGCTGTCTAGAGCCGTACGCGATAACCTTCTTGTTCTAGTTGAGGACACAACCCAAACCACTATAAGATGCGTCACTGTATATAGTAAAACCTCCTCTGGCAAAAGGTATAGCTAGCACTGGTGCAATAGTCAGATGCATCTTAAGTTCTTGGAAACTCTTCTCACACTGATCAGTCCAATCAAACCCTTGCATGTCTAGCAGAATCAAATCTGCCATCGTCTCGTGATCTTCTACCAACACAATCACTGATTTACATACTATGCCTGTACTTACTGAACTCCCTGTAGGAATAGACACCGTCAATATGATGTTGAAGTGCTCAGGAGTGATGCCCAATTATTTCGTAAATTGAGGCCTAATAAACGAGTGTGTAGAACCTAGGTCTACCAAAACTCATGCTCTATGAAAGTAAATATCACAACGCTGATACACCTTCAACACACCTATAATTCAGTCACACAATTCAATCAAGTGCTTACAATGTGTATGTGCAATGCGCATCATTGTCATAAACATTTAATCATAATAACTCTACATTACTAATTTCCAGTCCATTCTACTAAAGAAATAATCTCACTTTGAAATTTAATCATACCTTGTATACATCATTCGATGTCAGAGCATCAGTCGTGGTAACAGCATATGCTCGACCTTGAACCACAGGTCGAGAGGATCTCTATGTAGACACTGATCCAGACCGCTCCTGGCTCTCCTTACTCGCCCTAACCATGTGACCCATCTTGCCACACCTGAAGCATGCCCCACTCTCTCTTCTACAGTCCTCTGTCTTGTGTGGTTTTCACACTTAGCACATGACAAGGCCAGAGTGAATGATGATACCCTTAAAGATCCCTGCGCTACAGAAGCCCCGCTGCCAGAAGAACTAGACGGTCGGAATGGTCTAGACAATGTAGGTACTGCTGGCCTCTGATATGAACTAGGCCCTATAGATATCGCCGATCTAAAGTGTGTAGGGTATCTCGGAGGTCTGGAGAATCTAGCCCTCTTGTTCTATTCAGGGTCCTGAGATTGCCCCTGAAATGACCTCTCTCTGCTTTGGTTGTCTCTCCAAGCAAACTGCTTCTAGTTTTCCTCTTCCACGATGAGAGCTTTAGATATCACACTCTCGTATGTTTCCATCTCCCACATGGCAATATCCTTTTGTAGGTTCTACTTCAAACCAAGTTGAAACTTACGAGCTCTCATCAGCTCGGTGGCTACATGCTGTGGTGCGAATCTAGATAAGCGATCAAACTCAGCACCATATTCCCTCACTGACATTGCACCTTGTTTCAACTCAATAAACTTCACCTCCCACAGATGTCTCACTATTTTTGAAAAGTATTTGTTGTAGAAGACCTCAGTGAACTCCTCCCAAGTCCAAGGAGTGTTAGGGAGTTCTCTTTCTCTGTTCCTTGATATCGACTTCCACCATGGTCCGACATCACCATCTAATTTGAAAGTGGCCCAACACACTTTCTCCACATCACTGCACTGGAGCACTTCAAATAACTTCTCCATTTCCTCTATCCATCCCTCAGCTTCAATGGGATCAGTCTGACCAGAGAAGTTAGGAGGTCTCATTCTCCTAAACTCGACAAAACCGTCGGGTTGGTGAGGTGGTCTAGCTGCTTGCTAATTCAAAGCAGTAGTCTGCTGAGCGACATTGGTAGCCAAAGCTTCCAACACTTGCTCCATTCTATCCTTGTTGCCTCTTCTTCCTCCTCTCGATCCTACCAGAATTGCATTTGTATCCGATAGGAACTCTAATCCCCTAGATGTACCAATGATATCAGAGATCTCTCTCAAGGGCACCTCTCTATGTCCCTCTCTGCCTCCACTATGTCCACCTCTGAACTTAGGGCCCATAGTACCGGTCTGTCTTTGTGAAAATAATAACCTTGATCAGTAGATAGATTGTAAAAACAATCTGACCTGAACCTACAGTTCAACCTAAAGCCTAAGCTCTGATACCAACTGTGATAGCCTGAATTTTTTACACTCAAAAATCCGTGCCATCAGAATCATGCTCTGGATGATCCCCAGGACATATCACAGAGTGTCTGCTCGTCTAGCGAAAATCAAAGCAAACACTGTCTAGTAGTGGCAGATCGAGTCATCATATATAGCTTTAAGAGAAAGAAAGATTAAACAATGCATATTTATAAGATAAAAGAATATACATTCTCCAAAAATGAACCAAGAAGAACCACTGGTGATGGACATCCATCACCCAAAATAATGGTTCTTAATAGTGGTTCCTACAGAATGTATAACAATACAAGTAAACACAACATTTATAATAATAAGTACAGACGATGGCCACCAGGCACACAAATAATTCAGAATTTAGTACGAAAACCAAAAAAGTACAAACTAATACTCAGACAGCTAATATAACTCATCAGCTGGGGTATCGATATCCTACTCCTCAGCCTCAGCCTCCGGATCCGGTTGGTAGTCAGGATCGCTCTCTGTATCGGGAGCTATAGCCTCAGAACCTATTAATGTAATAGAAAATAGGGTGAGCTACATCTAAGCTCAGTAGAAGAATCACAGCTAAAATTGTATTGAAAATGTAAAACATAATTTGCAAGTAGTATCTCAAATAGATAATCAAATCAGAATATGCAGACAGGATAAATCAGATGATATGTACTGAGTTTTCAAAGAACAAAACAGATACTATTAGTATATAATTTGTGACTTAAATCAATAATATTTCTAACTTAAGAAACTCCCGTGAATAAATAGCACGTGGTAATCAGGTATATGCCGATAGGAAACCCCAACCAATCGTTGTTCATATGAACAATTTTCAGAGTGCAACAATGCCTTATCTATGGAGTGCAATTATGCCAAGGGATTATCAAAGCAGATGCACGATTGTGTCAGGGCATGGATATACTGCCGAGTTAATGGGGATCATCTGGATTAAATACTTAAAATCACATACAGACATATGACCTCAAGAATCAGATATTAGAAATTAGAAATAGGCTTCAGAACACAGAAATCAGAATGCAGGAATCAGAGATGACAGAGATTGATTGATATGCAAACATACTTTTAAAATAGAAAATCAGGATACAGATGTGAAGGAATCATGAAATCATATTCAGATACATTTTTAGGTTGGATTTCCCCTACCTTAGATCATACCTTTTTCTAAGCAAATCCAAAGCTTTTCAAAGCATCATGGTCTGATCCTAAACCACAGACATAGTACACTAAGTGTCAGACATGTCAGGATACTAACTGGCATAGTGCCCAGTAGTGTTTTGTCCACAAAACTAAAACAGCAGAAAAATAGGGGTGATTGATCGATCAATGTCCTTGCTTGATCAATCAATCCATCACCTTGATCGATCAATTGTCTTCCTTGATCGATCAATCATCCTATTTAACTCACATTGATCTAAGTAAACTTGATCGATCAATCTTTCACATTGATCGATTAATCCCTCAATTTGATCGATCAATTTCCCCATTGATCGATCAATCCAAACAGACTTTAAATTTTCAAAAATACCACCCCTTTGTTTGTATAACTTTTATATAATTTTGATTGATCAATCTCTAAATTGATTGATCAATCCTCCTCATTGATCGATCAATTTCTCTATTGATCGATCATTCTTGCCTTTTGATCGATCACATCACTGTGATCGATCAGCCTTTCTTATTGATCGATCTATTCCAAATTTGATCGATCAACCTTTAGAATTGATCGATCAAACTCCAAATTGATCAATCAATGATCATCGGGCACCGAACTTCTAGAAAGCTCATATACTGTTCCCATTAACTGGTTATACAAATTGATCGATCAATTCTTTACCTTGATCGATTAATTCACTGCCTTGATAGATCAATAATGACAGTTTTCTGTCATTAATGGCGATCACTTGTTTTGACCTATTTTCACCATTAATCTTTAATGGTTTCTAACAACCATTCATACACATCTATTTTAAACATTTATGAGGCTTAACCTCTACCCTTTTATATCTAAAAGTTACCTATTTAAAGTCCCTTGCGAGATCTCAACAAAGCGATCCGAAGAGGATTTCGGATCCGGAATAGAGGATTTGAAGTCTTCATGACTCAGAACAGCAAATCTGTGGCTTTGCTTCAACACGTAGCGATAGCACACCACCTTGCAGAGTAAATACGACGTACCGACGTCGGTCCCACGCTTTCGAATCGAGCAATCTCGACCCAATATTTCTTGTAACTGTAGTTTCTCAAAGCAACCACCCAAAGCATAACCTAGCTACCGATCATTCAGGGAAAAGAAGAAGGAGATGTAAGACATGTATCCCAACCTTCTTCCTTCTCTTATAAGCTAAGGAACATAAATATCTTTGATATTTCTGTTTTACCTTAACTTAAGCTCCGGTGTGGAGCACCTACATAGTTTTTATGGCGTACAATGCCTCATCAAGGGTTTACACCACTCGGACTTAAACGAGAAGTCACACATGACTTCACTCTACCACAGATTAATATTATCTTTCATAATATTAAATTAAATATTTTTAATTTGTCTCGATTTTCGTGTCGGACACGTATATCGAAGCACTAGGTTTCTTGTTCAAAATTTTAGGGCTATTACAATTTTTTAATTTTAAAATCTACGCCGATGGCTCCAGGGGAGCTATCAGCATAGAATTTTTATTATTTTTTTTTAGAAAAAAGTTGCCCCACCTCCCCTTTTTTTCATTTCCCCCTCCCACCAACCCACCTCCCATTATTTTTTAATTTTTTTTACTGCCCCACCCATTTTTTTATAGCTTCTCTGAGTCACTTGAGCATGATCCAGGGACGCAACTCTATGTCAAATGAATCTAGACTGTTCCATTAGCTAAACCTGAAATATATTCTCATAACCTTGCATAAAAAAAATTGAGGGAAAGAACCAAAAGCTGATTTTTTATTATAGGCCCACACATTCAAACAGAAATTCAGACGGCCCAGGCATATTATGATAAATGAGCACAAAAACCTTTAGAGAGCATATTTTTTTCTAGCTTTATTATTACAACAACTTGTCATGACAAGTGGACATGTGTTTCCATTTACATGAAAGCAAGAAGCTCCTTCATTTCTGAGACGATTGGGATGGTCTTGTTGGAGTAAGCATTGACAACCAGTTGTGCAAAGCTTTCATACTTGGTCAGAAACTTCTGTAGAAACAGAAAGAAAAGTTATTGATAAATATTTAAAATTGATCTCTGTTTTGCCAAATGTCGAGACTGGTGCTTGGGTCGGGTACCTTGTACCAACTTCACTGAAAATAATTGTCTAAACCATTTTAATGAAATTAATCCAACGTACAATGAGAGGGATACTTACCATCCCAATGGCAAGCTGTAAAGACTGATGAACAAACATTTAAGCAAGCCGTAAAGAAATTAGACCATACATGATGAAAAATATAAGCAAGGAGTTTTACTTGTTCCTCAAGTTGTTGCAAATAGGCAGCTGCCTTATCAATCATGCTTCTTAGTCCAATGCGTTCTGCCTACAATAAATACACTTATACATGATGATGGAAAGGGAAACCATTTCATATCAAAGCTATGAAATTTACCAGAAAGAGTGCTCATTTCATAGTTTCATTTGCAAACACAAAAAAAAAGTCAAACCTTTAACTCTTCGATATCGTTAAGGCTAGTTCGAGGCAAACCCTTCTAGTGTATTTCCTTTTTATCCTTTGAAATTATATCTGTGATAACCCGGATTTCCACGCCCGGAAATTTGTGCCATCAGGATCATGCCCTGGATGATCCCCGGGACAAATCACAGAGTGTCTGCTAGTCTACCAGAAATCAAAGCAGACACTGTCCAGTAGTGGCAGTCATCATATATGGCTTTAAAAGAGAGAAGAAATAAACTATGCATGTGTATATATATATATATATCAAAAGAATATATATCCTCAAAAAGGAACTAAGAAGAACCACTGGTGATGGACATCCATCACTCAAACAATGGTTCCTAATAGTGGTTCCTACAGAATATATAATAATACAAGTAAAAACATCTATAGAAAGTAAATACAGAAAGTGGCCACCAGGCACACAATAATCCAGAGTATCATACAAAAATTCTCAAATAAACGACAACTAGTACCCAGACAGCTAATAGAACTCATCAATTTGGGGTATCGATATCCTCCTCGGCCTCGGCCTCGATCGACCTGCCTTAGAACATATAATTATTATAGAAAATAGGGTGAGCTAACCATCTAAGCTCAGTAGAAGAATTTCAGTTAAAATTGCATCTTAATTGTAAAACATGGTTGCAGAAGATATTGACAGAATTGAATAGTTGCAAGCAGATATTTCAGATATGCAGAATTTATCAAAGAAGGTAGAACTTATTAGAGTTTACAAATGTTATGCATACAATGTTTCATGACTTAGAATAGTAAACTTAAGTAACTCCTGTGAGTATAGCATGTGGTAGCCAGATTTGGTCCGATGGGTAATCCCAACCATCGTCGTTCACATGAACAATTTCAGGAATGCAACAATGCCTCAACTATGGAGTGCAATTGTGCAGAGGATTTCCAAGCAGATGCACAATTGTGCCAGACACGGATATACCGCCGAGTTGGTGAGATTTGTCAGATTATTAAACATCAAATCACATGCAGACATATTATACATAACGGAAATTAGGTGATAAGTGACAGGTGTCAGATAGCAGGAGTCAGATATAATAGAGTTTTCACACATATGCTAAACATGATTGGAAAATAAAATCCGACTATGTAATCAAATGCAGAAATTTGGAATCCATGAGATCAAGAATAAATGCAATTTTAGTTGAATTCCCCTACCTCAGGTCACACCTTTCTAAGCAAATCCAAAGCTTTTCTGAACGTCAAGGTCTGATCCTAGACCATAAATATAGTACACTAGGTGTCAGGTGTGTCAGACCATTAACTGGCACTGTGTCCAGTAGCGTTAAATTTACAAATTCCAGACAGGTCAAAAATAGGGGTGATTGATCGATTAATGCCCTTATTGATCGATCAATCCTCCTCCTTGGTTGATCAATGACCTCATTGATTGATCAATCCCCTTCAAATACTCACAGGTGATAAGGCCAATTGATCGATCAACAGCCACTATTGATCGATCACCTCCTCTCATTGATCGATCAATGCTTCAATTGATCGATCAATAGCTTCTTACTCATCACACTTGACAGAGGAAAATTGATCGATCACTAGCTTAGTTGATCGATCAATCTGTCTCATTGATCGATCAATGACTTCATTGATCAATCACCAACCTAAAATTTTAAATTTGCCTCTTCCTGTTCTCATTCTCACTTTATACAGATTGATCGATCAATGCCCTTATTGATCAATCACTTTATGCCATTGATCGATCAATACCCTTATTGATCAATCAATCTTTGCCATTGATCGATCATTCTTTCTGTGATCAATCAATCCTCAGAATTGATCGATTAATTAATAAATTGATCGATCAATGCCTCTCGAGCACTGAACTTCCAGAAAACTACCTCCACTGTTCCCTCTTTATTTTTATATAAATTGATCGATCAATAATGACAGTTTCTCTGTCATTAATGGCGGTCACCTATTTTACCCATTTAACCCCTTTCTCATTCATGATTTCTAACAATCATCTACACACACATAAACACATGTATAAGAGGCTTTAATCTTGCCCTTCTTAAATGCAAAATCTCACCTCTATTGTGGCCCTTTCGGGGTCTCGGCAAATGCAATTCGAAGAGGGTTTCGGATCCGACTCTCGTAGTTTATTGCCGGTATGACTCAGACAAGGAGACTATTAGCTCCGGTTCATCACGCAGAGACCTCACACATACCTAGACTAAATGTAAAATCTTCTTATTGAACTCTCCACACCCTAATTCAGATCGACGTATGACCTCGGGTATCCCTAACCTGTTTCCTCGAAGAACTCACTCAGAACCCAACCTAACTACAAATTTTTTTTTTCAGATCAAGAAGGAAGAGGTAGGTGCAAATTAGGTATGCAACCCTTCTTCCTTCTCTTATAAGCTAAGAAACATAAGTATCCTTGATATTTCTGTTTCTTATGACTTAAGCTCCGGTGTGGAGCACCTACACGGTTTCTACAGCGTAACACGCCATATCAACGTCTCTCAAGACTTGGATTTAAACGTGAATTCTCATGTGAATTCACCTAACTACGGATTAATATTATTTCTAATAATATTAAATTCAAAATTTTAAATATGTCTCGATTTCCATGCTGGGCATGCATATCGAAACAGTCAAGTTCTTGTTCAGAATTTTTAGGGTCGTTACATTAGTATCAGAGCCTACACTTTAGGTTGAACTGCGGGTTCAGGTCAGATTATTTTCACAATCTATGTACTAATCGATGTTATTATTTTCACAATGACTGACCAGTATGGTCCCTAAGTTCAGAGGCGGACGTAGCGGTGGCAGAGAAGGACAGAGAGAGGTTCCTTTGCAAGACATTCTCGATGTTGCTGGGACATCTAGGGGATTGGGGTTCCTATCGGGTGAAAATTTCATTCCAGTAGGACCGAGAGGAGGAAGAAGAGGCAATGAGGATAGAATGGAGCAGGTGTTGGAAGCCTTGGCTACCAACGTCGCTCAGCAGGTGGCTGCCCTGACTCAGCAGGCAGCTAGACCACCTCACCAGCTTAGCAGATTCGCGGAGTTTAGAAGAATGAGACCTCCTAACTTCTCGGGTTAGACTGATCCCATAGAGGCCGAGGGTTGGATAGAGGAGATGGAGAAACTTTTCGAAGTGCTCCAGTGCAATGACATAGAGAAAGTGCGCTAGGCCACTTTCAAATTGGATGGTGATGCCGGACCCTGGTGGAAGTCGGTGTCACAAAATCGAGCAAGAGAGTTTCCTCACACTCCATGGACCTGGGAGGAGATCACGGAAGTATTTTACAACAAGTACTTTCTGAAAATAGTGAGGCACCAGTGGGAGGTGAAATTCAGAGGTAAAGTAGGGTGCGATGTCAGTAAGAGATGGCACACGACTTTGATCGTAGCTAGGTTACTTTTGACATGTAGGAGTTGATGAGGAAACACGAAATTTCAGCTCGGCGCGAACCTCTGAAAGATGTCTCCATGTGGGAAATGGAGACATATGAGAGAGTTATGGCCAAGGCTCTCATAGCAGAGGGGGAAAACCATAAGCAGTTTGCTTGGAAGGACAAGCAAAGCCGGGAGAGGTCTTTTCAGGGGCAATCTCAGGACCCTGAGCAAAACAAGAGGGCTAGATTCTCCAAACCTCTGAGAAACCCTACACACTCCAGACTGACAATATCTACAGGGCCTAGTTCCTATCAGAGGCCAGCCGTACCTACATCTTCCAGACCATTCTGACCATCTGGTTCTTCTGACAGTGGGGCTTCTGTAGAGCAGGGATATTCAAGGGTCTCTTCATTTACTCCAACCCTGTCACGTGCAAAGTGTGGGAAACCACACAAGACAGAGGATTGTAAGAAGATACGGGGGCGTGTTTCAGATGTGGGAAGATGGGCCACCTAGTCAGGAATTGCCCAGAGGAGAGCAAAGACGACAAGGAGCGGTCCGGATCAGTTTCTACACAGAGATAATCTCGACCTGTGGTTCATGGTCGAGCGTACGCTGTTACCGCGACCGATGCTCTAATATCGAATGATGTCATACAAGGTATGATTAAATTTTAAAGTAGGATGGGCTGAAAATTAGTAAAGTAGAATTATTTTGATTAAATATTTATGATGATAGTGCACATTACACATACACATCGTAAGCACTTGATCTACTTGTGTGGCTGAATTATAGGTGAGCTGAAGGTATATCAGCATTGTGATATTTGTTTTCATCGAGCACGAGTTTTGGTAGACCCAGGCTCTACACAGTCATTTGTTAGGCCTCAATTTATGAAAGAATTGAGCGTCACTCCTGAGCACTTAGAGTTCATATTGACGGTGTCTATTCCTACGGGAAGTTCAATGAATGCAGTCACAGTGTGTAAATCAGTGATTGTGTTGGAGGAAGATCACGAGACGCTGGCAGATTTAATTTTGCTAGATATGAAAGGGTTGCACATCATTCTTGTAATGGACTGGCTATCCGCTTACCATGCGATCGTCGATTGCCTTCGGAAGGTGGTAGTTTTTTATCCTCCAAAGGAAAGGTCATTTTGATTCTTCGGGGTGAAATCTAGGGTAGCTCCGTTGATATCCGCCATTCGAGCCGAAAAGATGATGAAGAATAGATGCAGTGGTTATATGGCTTTTCTATAAGAGCAACGAGAAGACACTAGTGTGATATCCGATATTCATGTTGCATGTGACTACCCTGATATATTTCCTAAGGATTTACCAGGATTACCACCAGTTCGGGAGATTGAATTTGTAATAAATCTAGTTCTGGGTACTGAACCAGTACCTAACGCTCCTTATCGGATGGCTCCAGTAGAATTACAAGAATTAAAGGAGCAACTGCAAGAACTGCTTGACAAAGGGTTCATTCGACCTAGTGTGTCTCCTTGGGGAGCACCAGTACTATTTGTCAAGAAGAAAGATGGTTCAATGTGTCTGTGCATCGACTATCGGCGGTGAACAGGTTGACGATTAAGAATCGTTACCCGCTCCCTAGAATCGATGATCTATTTGATCAGTTACAAGGAGCGAGGTTCTTTACGAAGATTGACTTGCGGTCAGGTTATCATCAGCTAAGAGTCAAAGTAGAAGATGTCGAGAAGACAGCGTTCAGAACCAGATATGAGCGCTATAAATTTTTGGTTATGCCAATTGGATTGACGAACGCTCTTGCGTCTTTTATGGACCTGATGAATCGAGTGTTTAAACCACACTTGGATAAGTCTGTGGTTGTCTTTGTAGATGATATCCTTGTCTATTCCAAGACAAAGGAGGAACATGAAGGACATCTACACGTGGCTTTGCAGACCCTCAGAGATCACAAATTGTATGCAAAGCTCAGTAAGTGTGAGTTTTGACTGGACCAAGTTAGTTTCTTTGGCCATATCGTCTCTGCTAAGGGTATAACAGTCGACCCGACAAAGATTGAAGCGGTCGTGAATTGGGAATAGCCGAGAACGGTAACTGAGGTCCATAGTTTTCTTGGTTTAGCAGGATACTATCGATGATTTGTAGAGGGGTTTTCCAAGCTATCAAGTCCGCTTACTCAACTCACAAAGAAAAATGCTAAGTTTGATTGGACTGATTAGTGTGAAAAGAGTTTCCAAGAACTCAAGGCGCGTCTGACTACTGCACCAGTGCTAGCTATACCTTCTGGCAGAGGAGGTTTTACTATATACAGTGACGCATCTTACAGTGGTTTGGGTTGTGTCCTCAACCAGCACAAAAAGGTTATCACGAACGGTTCTAGACAGCTCAAGGAACACGAGAAGAATTATCCTACGCATGATCTGAAATTAGCAACGGTGATTTTTACTCTGAAGATATGGAGGCACTACTTATACGGTGAGACATTTGACATATTCACCGACCACAAAAGCCTCAAGTATCTGTTTATCCAGAAGGACTTGAACATGCGATAGCGCAGATGGATGGAGTTCTTAAAGGATTACGATTATTCCATCCAATATCACCCTGGGAAGGCCATGGTGGACTTTCAAAACCTTCCTCCCCAAATACGTATTCACCTCTACGCTTTATGAGGATCGGCCCGAGATGACTTGGGCCATGGGATACATTCAAAAGCTCGGGTTGAAACCCCTACTCGAGCCATTCCACGATCATTATTGCCCCCGGATCGTGAGTCTATTTTTCCAAAACCTTCATTGGGGCGATAGCCAACATCGATTCGTCACTTCGATTAACAGATTTGTGTACAAATTTAACCAGTTTCATATTACGGTTGCCCTGCAGTGCACGTCAGTCTATATTGAAACCTGTGGATTAGGGCCCCCATACATTAAAGACGTCCCTTTTCCCGACGTGGTCACCAAGATGACCCAAGGTCAACATGGGAAGGGGAAATCCATCACACGTGCCCAGTTACCTAACCAGTTGTGGATGCTTGATACCTATATCCAGAGTGCCCTCAACCCGTTCCTGCACAAGTCCTCAGGGACTGGCATCGTGCAATAGGCACTCCTTTTTGCCTTTGAGAACCGTTGGTTCTCTGTGGCAAATTTGGTCATTGATGGCATCCTAAATGCCAAGGACCTGATGTCGGAGAAAATAAAGACCGGGGTTAAGAAACAACTTCCCTATGCTCACCTGACCACAAAGATGGTGGAGAAATACGTTGCTCTACGCGAGGCGTATAGTTTGGCTCCCAGTAAGCCACGGATGGTCAACAACACGAAGGTATTTCACCTCAAGGACTGGACCAAGAGTTACAACCTTCTGGTCAGAAGGTTACCAGACGGAGAGGAGGGAACCACTGAGCCCGTTGAGCCTGCCGTTGGGGAGGGTGCGGCACCCACCGAGCGAGTACTTGGAGAGGGGGAGGCACCACTTGATTAGCCACCTCCGCCAGAGGTGTGTACTCGACCTATCCCCACCACACCACGTCGGCCACCTCGTCACACCACATCGCATGCCCCTCCTCCTTCCACTGTGGACGTCAAAGCGATGCTGCGTGAGCTTGTGGAGGGTAACTGGCATATACACGAGCGGCTGGATGGGATGGAGGCGTTCCAGCGTTAGATTCATCGTCGGTTGGATTACCATGAGGGCATGCATGAGCTCGTCATGCAGCACTTGTACGCCACCACGTCGACACCGATGATTGCTCATGCATGTCAGCATACGGTGGACCCTCGCGACTACCGTACACCGCCACCTCGCCACCTAGCGGTCGACACACTTTTGACGAGGCGGACCATCAAGCGTATTTACTATACTCTTCTCTGTATCTTTTTATTTTTATATTGTATTTATATTACTCTACTTTCCATCCCAATTATGTTCTGCCTGCATTTTTATTTTTCGCATGATATATTAGTCTGCTTATTTTTGCTACCACATGACTAAACCTCCCTGACATTTTCGAGGACAAAAATTCCTAAGGGGGAGATAATGTAACGACCCTAAAAATTTTGAACAAGAACCTGACTATTTTGATATGCGTGCCTGACACAGAAATCGAGACATATTTAAAATTTTGAATTTAATATTATTAGAAATAATATTAATCCGTAGTTAGGTGAATTCACGTGGGAATTCACGTTTAAATCCAAGTCTTGAGAGACGTTGATTCGGCGTGTTACACCGTAGAGACCGTGTAGGTGCTCCTCACCGAAGCTTAAGTCATAAGAAACATAAATATCAAGGATATTTTTGTTTCTTAGCTTATAAGAGAAGGAAGAAGGGTTGCAAACCTAATTTGCACCTTCCTCTTCCTTCTTGATCCAAAAAAAAAACCTGTAGCTAGGTTGGGTTCTGAGTGAGTTCTTCGAGGAAACAAGGTTAGGGATACCCGAGGTCATGCGTCAATCTGAATTAGGGTGTGAAGAGTTTAATAAGACGATTTCACATTTAGTCTAGGTATGTGTGAGGTCTTTGCGTGCTAAACTGGAGCCAATAGTCTCCTTGTCTTAGTCATACCAGCAATAAACTACGAGAGTCGGATCTGAAACCCTCTTAGAATTGTGTTTGCCGAGACCCCGAAAGGGCCCAAATAGAGGTGAGCTTTTGCATTTAAGAAGGGCAAGATTAAAGCCTCTTATACATGTGTTTATGTGTGTAGATGATTGTTAGAAATCATGAATGAGAAAGGGGTTAAATGGGTAAAATAGGTGACTGCCATTAATGACAGAGAAACTGTCATTATTGATCAATCAATTTGTATAAAAATAAAGAGGGAACAGTAGAGGTAGTTTTCTGGAAGTTCAGTGCTCGAGAGGCATTGATTGATCAATTTTAAAGATTGATCGATCACAGAAAGAATGATCGATCAATGGCAAAGATTGATCGATCAATAATGGTATTGATCGATCAATGGCATAAAGTGATCGATCAATAAGGGCATTGATCGATCAATCTGTATAAAGTGAGAATGAGAACAGGAAGAGGCAAATTTAAAAATTTAGGTTGGTGATCGATCAATGAAATTATTGATCGATCAATGAGATAGATTGATCGATCAACTAAGCTAGTGATCGATCAATTTTCCTCTGTCAAGTGTGATGAGTAAGAAGCTATTGATTGATCAATTGAAGCATTGATCGATCAATGAGAGGAGGTGATCGATCAATAAAGGCTGTTGATCGATCAATTGGCCTTATCACCTGTGAGTATTTGGAGGGGATTGATCGATCAATGAGGTCATTGATCGATCAAGGAGGAGGATTGATCTATCAATAAGGACATTGATCAATCAATCACCCTTGTTTTTGACCTGTCTAAAATTTATAAATTTAACGCTACTGGACACAGTGCCAGTTAATGGTCTGGCACACCTGACACCTAGTGTACTATATTTATGGTCTAGGATCAGACCTTCACATTTAGAAAAGCTTTGGATTTGCTTAGAAAGGACTGACCTGAGGTAGGGGAATTCAACTAAAATTACATTTATTCTTGATCTCATGGATTCCAAATTTCTTCATTTGACTGCATAGTCTGATTTTACTTTCCAATCATGTTTATCATATGTGTGAAAACTTTATTATATCTGACTCCTGCTATCTAACACCTGTCACCTATCACCTGATTTCTGTTATGTATAATATGTCTACATGTGATTTGAGGTTTAATAATCTGACGAATCTCACTAACTCGACGGTATAATCGTGTCTGGCACAATCGTGCATCTGCTTAGAAATCTTCTGCACAATTGCACTCCATAGTTGAGGCATTGTTGCATTCCTAAAATTTTTCATGTGAACGACGATGGTCGGGATTATCCATCGGACCAAATCTGGCTACCACGTGCTATACTCACGAGAGTTACTTAAGTTTACTATTCTAAGTCATTAAACACTGTATGCATAACATTCTGTAAACTATAATAAGTTCTGCCTGCTTTGATACATTCTGCATATCTGAAGCATCTGCTTACATCTGTTCAATTCTGTCAATATCTTCTGCAACCATGTTTTACAATTAAGATGCAATTTTAACTGAAATTCTTCTACTGAGGTTAGATGGTTATCTCACCCTGTTTTCTATAACAATTATAGGTTCTGAGGCTAGAGATCCCGACACCGAGAGCGATCCCGACTACCAGCCTGATCCAGAGGCTGAGGCCAAGGAGGAGGATACTGATACCCCAGCTGACGAGTTCTATTAGCTGTCTGGGTACTAGTTGTCGTTTATTTGGGGATTTTTGTATGATACTTTGGATTATTGTGTGCCTGGTGGCCACTTTATGTATTTACTTTCTATAGATGTTTTTACTTGTATTATTATATATTCTATAGGAATCACTATCAGGAACCATTGTTTGGGTGGTGGATGTCCATCACCAGTGGTTCTTCTTGGTTCCTTTTTGAGGATGTATATTCTTTTGATATATATATATATACATACATAGTTTATTCCTTCTCACTTTTAAAGCCATATATGATGACTCGATCTGCCACTACTGGACAGTATCTGCTCTGATTTCCACTAGACGAGTAGACACTCTGTGATTTGTCTCGGGGATAATCTAGAGCATGATCCTGATGCACGGATTTCCGGGCACATAAATCCGGGCTGTCACAATATCCATTGCCATTAGAACATTCAAGGCACCATAGACCATGAGGCGTATATTTTTCTCATCGTTGTTGTCTAATAAAAGAAACTGATGGTTTTATTGCCTTACCAAGAGATCGAAAATTAAACAATAGAAGAAAGAAAATGGAGATCGACACCCCCTCTAGTAGTCTAGTTCAGATATATCTTACTTGATATGGTGTTGCAAGACTACTGCTCGGATCTACAAATTCAGCTACAAGTTCATCTGCAACTTGGGAAAATTTATAATAGAAAATAGTTAACATATAGATCAATGTGACGTATGAATGCAGATAAGAGAGAAAAGATGGAAGCTGAAGCAAAAAGTGGCAGCCAATAAAGAAAAATTACATTAAGAGGATCAGAGGTGTCGTTCTTTTTATCGATAGTGCAAATATTATTCGAAAAAGCTAAAAGTATAAACAGAAGAGGAGAAGGCACTGGTGAGATGTTAGCCAAAAAACAGAAGCAAACTTTAATGAGAAATGTCTATTATATTTAACTTCTTCGTCAAAATACAAGCAAACTAAGTGTTGTGGATGCAGAGAATTCTTTTTCACTATGATATAAATTAGCATAAACGATAAAAATAAAAAATAGAGAGGAGCAACCATCATCATCATCGTCGTTGTCATCATCAATAAATAAATTCTGCAGGTGCAAGTTCTTTGCAGTGGATGGACTTACCAAAAGCGCGCACTTCTTACCAGTTAAAATTACTCAAACGGTGGAAAGTCTCGCGAAGGTATATATTAAGGAGATTGTCTGATTGCACGGTGTACCAGTGAAAATCGTGTCAGATCGAGACTCAAAGCTTACATCAGGTCTGTGGAGGAAGTTACAGGAAAAGTTGGGCACCAAGCTACAATACAACACTGATTTTCATCTGAAAACTGACGGACAAGCTGAAAGGACAATTCGCACGTTAGAAGATATGTTATGAGCTTGCACGCTGGACTTCAAAGGAAATTGGGACGATCATTTGCCGTTGATGGAGTTCGCCCACAACAACAGCTATCAAGCAAGTATCTAGATGGCACCCTTCGAGGCACTCTATGGAAGACCTTGTCGATCGCCTGTATGTTGGGAGGAAGTCAGAGATCAAAGTCTGCTCAGACCAAAACTGGTGAAAGAAATAATGAAAAAGATTCAAATTATTCGAGAACGTCTCATTGCTGCTCAGAATCGCCAAAAGAGTTATGTTGACCGGGATCACCGATAACGTCAACACGAAGTTGGAGATCACGTATTCCTGAAGGTATCACCAACAAAAGGAGTTCTACGATTCGGAAAGAAAGGAAAGCTCAGTTCCAGATTCATCAGGCCATTCGAAGTTCTCAAGAAGGTTGGAAAAGTTGCTTATCAACTAGCTTTACCTCCTTCAGTAGCCAACATACATAACACCTTCCACGTATCGATGTTGCGAGATTATAAATTTGATCCCACACATGTGTTAGACCCTGAACCTTTAGAAGTACAAGAAGATCTGTCTTTCGTGGAAGCGCCAATGCAAATCATCGATTGGAAAACTCACGGTCATAGAAGCAAAAGAATTCCTCGAGTAAAAGTTCTATGGCAACATCACTCCGGAGATGATGCAACATGGGAACATGAAGATGAGATGCGCAGGATATACCCACACCTGTTTGACACTGCTTAAGGTAAATTTCGGGGACGAAATTATTTTTAGGGGGGAAGAATGTTTTAAAAAATGCTTAAGGTAAATTTCAAGGACGAAATTTTTTTTTTTAGGGGGGGAAGAATGTGACGACCCAAACTCTTGAGCCCAAACCCTAACTAGTAATCTTCTTAATATATACCTCTTGGTGTGCAGGTAAAAGTTCTTTGCAGCTACACGCCATCTTAAAAGTCTCCCCTCCTTCCCTAAATTCTGCAGACTGCCTCATCTTCAGGAATATCTTCACCATCATTTTCAAACTCTGCAATGAATAATGTAAACAGAAGAATAATAACCCAATATAACTATAATTCTTATAATTGTTGGCCCGTTATGATTATTCCTTACAATCTTCCTCCATCTCTGTGCATGCAAAAAAAATTTACAATACTAACACTATTGATTCGTGCCCCAAAAAGTCCAGGTCATGACATTGATATCTACTTGTAGCCATTGGTAGCAGAGTTGATTGAATTATGGTCTACCGGAGTCGAAACATATGACTTGTATACAAAGTCTAGCTTCAATATGAGAATAATTTTATTGTGGGTTATACACGATTTTCCAGCATATGGCCATCTTTCAAGTTGTAGGACATCATGACAACATGGTTGTCCTGTTTGCAGCAAAGGAGTTGATTCAGTATGGTTATCATA
Organism: Chloranthus sessilifolius; assembly: GCA_021018995.1. NCBI lineage: Eukaryota > Viridiplantae > Streptophyta > Magnoliopsida > Chloranthales > Chloranthaceae > Chloranthus > Chloranthus sessilifolius. Next base: position 143,982,287 of record CM037584.1, on the reverse strand, counting down.
TGAGAAGAAATTTGCTTACATGGGCCACAGAAAATTTCTTATAGATCTAAATCATCCTTTTGGACCCAAAAGTCACAATTTAATGAGAAGGAAGAACAAGAAAAACATCCACAGCATTTGAGAGGTTCTAAAGTACTACATAAAATGGAAACTATTCAAACCAACTTTGGAAAGGTAGCAGAAAAGAAGAGAATGAGGTCCACGAATGATAATAGTGCATAGTCAAAGCAATCAATCTTATATGACTTATCATATTGGAAGGTAATAAATAAAAATTTTATTATATTAACGTGATCTCTTATGTATATCCCTTGAATACTAACATAAATATTTTATATGTGTAGGATTTATCCATTCGTCATAATTTGGATGTACTAAGGATGGTATTGAAGCCCATTTTGATCTCAAGGATATGAAAATAAGGAAAAAGTTTTGGCCCATGCAAAAAAATGACAAGTGACATTACCTTAGAGCTCCATTTTTCTTGTCTCGAGAGGAAAAAGAAATAATTTGTAAAACCTTACATAGCCTTAAAGTTCTTATTAGATACAATGAAAATTAGAAATATAACATAAGTTTGGAGGATTTCAAACTCAAGGGCCTGAAGTCATATGACTACCATATTCTTATGCAACAATTGCTGCCAGTTCTTTTGACGCATGCATTCAAAAAAGATAAGCCTTTGAGAGCCGCTATTTGACAGTTATCGTTATTTTTTAATGTCCTATGTTCTAAGGTCATAACCCATGTTGAGCTATTGAATATGAGAGCACGAATAGCCGAAACACTGTGTGTATTTGAAAAGTACTTCCCACCTTCAATTTTTATTTCTATGACTGTGACAGCCCAAATTTTCCCGACACACATTTTTTTCTGAGATATATATATATATTGTCTTTAAACTTCAAATCAAATGGGAACGTTTGGACCGACAGATTGCAAAGCACAATCTAAAACACAGAATATTTGGTACATCCACATATAAGCGTGGAAATCAAAGCAGACCATACATATGACAAAAATTAAAACCTGAAGTTCTAATATCAAACAGGGAAAGTAAACTAAAACAAACCACCGGTGATAGTCAACCATCACCTAAACAGTGGCATACAAAATGTATGTACAAAGCTAATTCTATCATTCTAAGAAAAATGTTAGATATACCAAGCCTAAAAATCCAAAACCTTACTGAGTCTGAAATCACTACCTATGGACAACTCCTTTGACGAACGATCTTCGTCTTCCAGATTGTTCTCAAGCTCCGAGGTTTGAATCAGAATCTATACCTGTGACGTATAGTCAGGGTGAGCTAACAGTCTAAGCTCAATAGGAAAAACTCAATAGCAGTTACATTTTTATCAGATCAATGCATAGATTCAATGACAGTTTTCAAAGCAATTTCATATCCAAGTGGAAAACATGTTCATATCAAAATAGTATTCGAAGAATCTTTTCAGTTATCAATTACAAAACAAAACTTCTAGCAATGATCACGGTTCATGTATTTCCATGTCAAATGAAAAGCAAAACAAAATTTCTTATTTCTTATTTTCTACGTTTCAGAATTTATAAGTCAAGTTCGAATCAAGGTTCAAGTTCAGATTAAATTTCAAGTTTGGATCACTTACATATAATCCATCCTAGCGGTCTACAAATGTACATATAATCCACCCTAGCGGTCCACAATGTGTACTTATAATCTGCCATAGCAATCCACTTCAATTTTTCTTGACTTATGGTTCAATTCATGGATATGGCGTCGTGCCGGTTCGATTCACGGAGACTGCCGTACTAGTTTGATTCACGGATTAACTGTTGTACCAATTTGATTCACGGATAAGTCACCGTGTTGGTTCAATTCATGGATATGCCCTCGTGTCGGTTCAATTCACAAAGACTACCGTACCAGTCCGATTCACGATTATCCACCGTGCCGATAAGATTCAGATTCAATTTCCAATTTCAAGTTCATATTCAAGAACGGATCAAGGTTTCGGGTTCGAATACGGATTCAAATTCAAGCTCGGAGTTTGAAATCAATGGATTCAAGGTTCGGACTTAGAGTTTTAGGATTCAAGTTTGAAATTCATGTTTAATTTCATATTGCAAATTCATTTTCGGAGTTCTAAATGCATAAGTTCAAATACTAGTCAATGATGCAAAACTATTTCATTTTTCAAATACAATCAAATATTAAATTCTAAAACTATTTCAAAATCACATAAATACCATACTTAACACATTTCATTTGATTATGTCAAAGCATCTACAAAATCAGAGTAAAAATGCAATTGAGTGTCGAAAATTCCCCACCTTATGTCTGGAGCCATTCAAAGCAATACCAAGGTCCTTATCAATGGCCACCCATTCTCAATCTATATCACACATATGATGATGTATTAAGGACTGATTCTAATTACTAATAACTTTGACGTATTTAAGTATTTTCTCAAAATCGTGGCAGAAATAGGCAAGTTCGTGCTAACTTAGAACTTGACCCAACTTCCTCCTTAATTTTTACCTTCAAAAAATTTCATTCATAAAATTTGTTAATTCAAAGACATAAGAAATCTTGTTATCCTCTTTCCAACACCTCAAGAATTGCATCAATCTGAGTTCAGAATAAAAAGTTATTATCGAAATGCCGAGCAGATGTCGGCACTTCAGTCAAAATCAAATGACCGATTTTTCCAAGGGACAGAAATTCGAACGATCGATTTTCCATATCGAACGATCGATTTTCTCCAGAATGTTTTTCACTTTTCTATTTTATACAAACCAATCATTCAATTTCTAAATCGATCGATCAATTTTGACAATTTCATAAACCTTTCGGCTTCTTCTTCCTCAATCCAAATTAACCAAAAATCCATTTTTGAACATCCTAATTACCCATAAATTATAACCAAACTAATTCTAACCAATTTAAGTCAAATCTTACCTTATAATCTCACGAGAGCAATGCATATGATGTGCGGAGATCGAAATCACCAGCGCTTGCTTGATACATGCCAAATGGGTTTAAAACCCACCCTTTTGCGATTGTTTCGGCACGATCTCAGGATTGAATCCTTCACATGTCTACTACAAGCTCAGAATTAAGATCTCTCGAGGTTCAAAGATTTTGGGGTTCCGAACGCCTAAAAAGGGGTTTGAGAAGAATGAAACCCTCTTTTCTTTCACAATTGAAAAAGATTGAGCGGATGACATTCGTTGTGTTCACAATCTAATCCACATGAAGATTGGTGCGTTTGACCAACGATTAATGGCGATGAGAAACCAGTTCTCTTCCTCAAGCTCTCTCACTCTCTCTCTCTAGAAACCCACAATCCCCAAGTTTGCAAATGGGTAATGGCTTCCAAAGGAAGCCTTGACTTTATATCAAAAGGGGGTTGTTTCCCATGCAAAACACATACACCCTTTGGGTGTTAGTTCTTATCCAAAGAACTTAGTTTCTGCGTGAAACAGTTTGATCTTCTTAAAATATGACCTTGGAAGTGCACAAGTCCGAATGTACTAGGGCAAGTACAAGGAAGTCGAACAATAGGGATTTGTTGTTTATCTCCTATTTAATTTTGTTTTACGAAATACTTTGTAGCATTAGATTCCTAAATTAAATAAAGAAATCTACATAGTTTTGATAATAAAAATGAGAAAGCAGACTGGACTCCCTCTTGGATTCCAGATTCGTATAATAATAAACCCTATTTCTCTTCTATCATGAATCTCTGTACCCCGCTCCTGGCTACAAGCTCAGTCACTTCGTATATGGCTTAGGTAAATCTAATCAGGACTTAGATAGACCTAATCATCAAGGAACTATTGCACGAACGAATAAAACTACCCTACAAGGCCTAGTCAGTTAGTGAATATCCTATTTAGGTTAACCCAATCCCTACAAGGCCACTGCATTAAGCTAAATAAGACTGCAACATTATTATCTCGTTCTCGATCTAGTCGGAACCTCTAACACGAAATCGTACCATTAATGGAATTGACAAATAGAAAAGGAAATGAAACTTTATTAAAAATACTTATCCAAAATACAAGAGATTCAGCTAGAATCCTTAAGCACGCATCGATTAAGAGAGCTCCATCATTACTGCTGTAGACTCTCATTGATAATTACATCTAGTCTCCCCCTTATTCCAGAACTATTCCTAACCTAAAACTACAGAAACTCACGACAGAGTCCTCTAGAAAGATTTCGGCGTGCAAGTCCTCTAAAACTAAACCCTAGGGTCCTTATTTATAGATTACAAGGCCCTAGAATAAATACACATGGTAAGGATTCTTTAGATCCTAAAAATCCTCCAAGGAAGCTGAGTTTAGAAGAAAATCCGTGCGATTTGGAGTTATCCCAATCGTTTAGACGAGATTTCTGGAGAGGATCTCGGAGTTTTGGCGTCATCCACAGCTGTCCAACCTGATTTCTTATGCAGAAACTCTATTTCGATCGGTCTGTGTTGGAGAACCGACCAGTCAGCTTTACTTTCCTTCTCCAGGTAGAAGACAACCCCGTGAAGCTTCAGGATTCTTTATTTTCCAGACCAATCGAATTAGGCTGGACCGGTTGATTAATTCCTTTGAGTATGTTTGCATTCTGCTCTTCCAATTTTGACTGGTCGGCTGAGTCCTGACCGGTCTGTCTTTGTATTTCTGAAGCCTTTTGAAGCTCTGACCGATCGAAAGTGATGTTTCGACTCGTCCATTTAAGCTCAGTTCTCTTCAGCTAGGAACCCCTTCTACTACGCCATTTTGACTGGTCAATTTGACCTTCTGAAGCACTTCTTTTAGCTATTCCTACTTAGATCCTTGTAGTTTGCTTGGGTTTCTTCATATCTTTGCTCTTTTAACCCTTTTTACATTTATCTGGCTTTTGCACCTGTTGCAACACAACATGAACTACTAGCACACATTAGCGGTTAAATGAGGTCTAACAAAGTCGAGATTCGAGGATAATTTATTCAATATTTAAGCCCAATCATACCCCCAAACCTCAACTTTGCTAGTCCTCAGGCAAAGGCAGTGTTAAACCATAACCCACAAGCAAATTATTCTAATAGTATATAAATTAATCAAATAAATTAAAAGAGCCACTTTTGTAAGGAGCACGATTGCATTTAGCATATGCAACAAGCCTTTAAACCCCTAGGTGTTCCTAGTGGAGGAGTTGTGTCTCTTGAGAGTTTTCAGTGAAGACACCCACAAACTTCGAAAACTGTTTCAAAACCGTCAGTAAAAGAATTTTCAAAACTAGTTTTCATATAATATATATGGAGTTACAAATCAAAACCTGTAATCATGTCAACATGCAAATTGTCATTCTAAATACCGATACCATGGCAGTTTCACTATTATTTATTCCAAATAACCCATTGCTCCTATCCTTAGACTAATCTTTCATCCATGCTTAGAGTGTTGTGTGTGCACGTGCCAATGCTTAAATCGTTCTATCTCTAGATTAATCCAACCGGGAGTCATCGAATCCCAAGTCTTGACACAATCCTCACTTTAGGTATGCACTCTCAACAAAGTCACTCTCATAAATGGTCAATGATTACGTTCACATGTGAGATGGAATTACAACTCAAATTAAAGATCCCACTTGATATAAGAAACACGGTGCATCAAAGAAATTTAAAAAAAGTAATCTTATAGAAGAATGATGTTTGTATCTTAAGCATGTTATACTATGTACCGTAGTCATTGCATCATCACCCTCTACAAGGCATTTATCACCCAAAATCGAATCAAAAAGGTCTTTTTACAAGGTAGTAATGGGGCTCGGGTGAAGGTTAAGAAAGAAAGGAAAGTTGGGGATCAAATTTCTCTGAGATATGAGAAATGAAACTACTTTTGATTTTCTAATTTTTTGTTCACTTTTGCTTTTTCTAATCTCTCAGAATATTTCTTTTTTTTCTTTTTCTCAACTTTCTTTTCTTCTTTCTTTTCTTTTTGAATTTCCACCTCATAAAACTTTTTCTACCTTTTTCAAAAATATACTTTTCTTTTCTTTTTCTTTTCTTTTTTCTCCTTTTCAATTTTGCCATATGCTTGTTGTAAGCATCACTCCATTCCTTGACACTTACTCTCTTCCCATCTACACTCACCCCTAATTCCCAATTTCTCAGAGATTAAAGGGTAAAGCCTTTATATTTATAAAACTGGTGTGGGGTATGGTTAATAAGGCTTAACAAGAATATTTTAGGGAAAATTTTTTATTAAGGCTCAAAGGAGTGCTAAAAAGGTAAATCAGTATAAGGTAGGGCATCTTGGGCACAAACGAGCCAATAGATAGCCTTTAATCATTTCCTTTTTCGGTGGTAACGATGCCTATTTGTTTTGAGTTCAAATGTGATGTGTTCTAGTACAATGATACAAATAATGCAAGATAGACAAACCGAGATAAAGCATATGAGTTTTAAAACATTCAAGCATGAATTTCAAAGATACTTCAAATTTATTTTCATCAGTCATCAAGAACGATAGAAAAGGTTCTAAAGTCTTTCCAGGTTTAGTTCATTTAGAATCCTAAAATGCCGATTTGAACCAATCTTTTGATTTCCAGACCTAAACATGGCAATTGGTGTACATAAAATTTCTGGCCATGAAATCCGGATCAGTCCTCAAATGTTCACATTGGGGCTAATTATCCTAAACAACAATCAGTTTCATCATGGCATGGATATTGAAAAATTAAAATTTTCATGCATCTTTGACTACATTTTGAAAACATTGCAAAATAAACTTTCGATGGTTTTAAAACAAACAAGGTATGGGGGGGTATAAACAGTGGTCATGTTTTTTTATGATGTGACGATTGAAGTAATAACCCTTTATTCAGCATAGACACACCCCCAAACCTATGTGGTGCTATGTCCGCATTGCACAAAACCCAAAATATTATACAATCAACAAGGTATTTGGGAAGAAATATGTGAGAAATGGCAAATAAACAATCAAATAACCGGACAAGTTAAGGCCCAAGGCCCCAAAATCCTTAAACAAAAATACGCATGGGGAAAGAGGCACAATGAACCTCCCCCAAACTTGTTCAATAGTACCATTTACACATCCACAACACTGTTAGCAACCACAAAAAATAATAGAAGAAAAATAAAAGAAACTACATATTTAAACTGTACAATTTACAGAAACCATTTGGACAAAAATTAAAACCTAGGAAAAAGCTATACATATTTGAACAGTGGCAACGACCCCATGAGGTATAGGCGCGATGGAACTATGGTCTCCAAAAAGGAACCGATCCTTCAAAAATGTAATCCACTCTAGGGTCCGAAGTTGTATCCAGAAGGAGGCAGATAACTGGACCCAACAGCAGAGTCATGCCGGAGGTGGTGGTTGAGGCGGAGATGGTGGCCGACGGTGTTGGTGTTTGGGAGGAGGAAGAGGAGAAGTTGGCGAAGAAGGGGGCACTGGATTTGGGAATTTGGCATCCAACACAAACAGGAGAAACCTCCCATATGTCCTTCTCGGCCCATATGTCCTTCTCGGCTTTTGGCATAGTGGTCACCCCTCTTTGCAAATGACCAGTGATGGCCCTCCGAATAGCGAACCAATCTGGTTCATTGGCCATGGTGAGAAAGGGTTTTAAAAAAAACAAGGGTTTTGAAAAAGATGGACGAAATGGGCAAAATGGGTGCTGGTTTTAAAGTGGAAATTGGTGAAGAAGATGGAAGGTTTATGTTTAATGAGGAAGTAGGAAAGGCGCGAGCCAAAAGTTCAAATGACACAAGGCTCAAGGAAGAAGAAAACTATTTGGGGAAAACTAGGTCAAGACTGGTCGAAAATAAATTTTAATTGGTCTGAAGGGCTATAAATAGCCTAATGCTAATAAATTCGACCAGTCGAAACCAATTCAACCGGTCTAAAAATTAGAGAAAAATGGGTTTCTCTTACACTCCCCCGATTCTGGGTGCAGATGGCTATTCGACCGATCAAAATCTACTTTCGATTGGTCTCTGCACAGCAGAAACCTGGTGCTACTGTGTATCTTCCTATGTGAGCATCCTGACCGGTTGAAATCCATTTTGACTGGTCAAAACCTGTTAGAGAACTCTGTTCTCAGCCCAGATTACACTGACACAATATTTGAGTCCGATCACGGATAAACCTAAGTAAGGTGTTATCTTACACCAAAATTTCTTTGGTTCAGTGTGGAGCTTGCACACCCGAACCACTGGTCACACAGGATTTGGCGTTAAGCCAATACACCACCACAGTGTATGAGCCTCAGTGCAAAGGTCTTATACGAAGCTCAAATGGACCCAAAATGATCTTGTTTGAAAAATCCAAAATGGTGATGCGTTTCTTAACGAACACGCACCTAATCAGGACCTATGGTTTCGAAAATTTTTCCGGATGTTACATTCTTCCCACCTTAAAGAATTTTCATCCTCGAAATTTTACGTATCGTATTCGAACAGGTATGAGTACAACTCAACATTCTCGAAATTAGGGTCATTACCTTCTCCCCTCCTGGTAGGAATTTTTACCCTCAAAAATTTATCCTGGTACGGTTGAGATGTGTACCTTAGTAACCATGTATACAAAATTGGTAAACATATCCACAACAAATCGGGAAGTCTGATAACTATCCCCGTACAATAATGAAAACCCAAAATTAACGAACAACAAAAATTTGTAACGACATTCAGAGGATTAAAGGCGTTAATCATTACAATTTCACACTATTAATCATCAAAGTTTAACCACAACTACAAATCCTGACGATTAGTCCATAATGCGATGTCTACTAAAGAAACTTAAAAACCATCTACTTGCAAGGTTAACCTAGGGTCTCCGAATAGATGCCAAAGTTGTTCTTTCCTTTCCCTTCTCGTGACAATCTTTAATCCAATGTCTCATTTGACCACATCTGATGCAAGCGCCAGTGGACCACCAACATTTCCTCATCTTATGTCATCTGCCACACCGTGCAGACAATTCAACTGGTGCGGATGAAGTAGTGCCTGAAGGATGCTGCAATCTTGACGTTTCAGTCATAGTAGGGTTTGAAAGGTGGAAAGCCACGGAGATGTAGGTATGGATGGTCTCGAGTAGGCAGCCTGAGCAGGTTGGATAGGTCCGAGCATTAGGAGTCTTGGTTCCTTGCTTGCCTACTCGGAAGCACAAGCTCGTGTTTGACTTTTCCCATCTTTTTGGCTCTGTTCTTTTCTTTGAGTACTTCTTTTCAATGTCTTCTTCGGCGATACGGGCCTTGGTCATTACCGCTGCATACGTTCCTAGCTCAAATAGTGAAACTTTGTGATGGCCCGGATTTCCTTACCACGAAACTCGCGCCATCAGATCATGTGTGCGATCTGAATTACAGTGATACTATAGTAGCGAAGTGCTTACATCACTTCCTGACAGCTCAATCTTTCCTTACATTAAACAATAAGAAGGACCGGGCCATCTCACAATGGTAAGCTTTGAAAAGCGGAAGTAAAGTATGCAAAGCGGAAAAAAAATAGAGTTGTAGTAAGAAACACAATAGCAGTATTACCCAACAGAACTATCTCACACAAGTATCCGATAACTATACACCATTCACACATATACCCAAAATATACATCCACCGGTGAAGGCCGACCTTCACCTAAACAGTGGAACACAGTATTCAATCATATCCAGTTTAACAAGTACTATACCGTATCTCAAAAGCCTAAAAACAATCTCAGCTCTCAACAAAAAATAACTACTAATAGAACCCCTCAGGCGGTTCCTCTTCGTCTTTAGGGTTATAATCCGAGTCTTCTTCTTACTCCGAATCCCTCACAATATCAGCGTCTGCAGCTTTGAAGTATAGTCAAGGAATGAGCTACAGGCCCAGCTCAATAAGGAATAATAATGCTAAATTACTTATTTTAAACATTCTCATTCATGAATCTTGATGCTTAAATAAAAGCAATTTAACAAAATAAAGACTTCAGTTATTATATCAAACATATGCTTTCATGAATGCAAATAATCATGTCAAAGTAGTGCATATCGGATCAAGCAAAGCATATCAAAGATTTGGAAGCATTTTAAGCAAAGTAAATCACCAAAACATGCAACAAGACTCACAAGCGAGGTCAAATGTCTAGCCCATGAGCTACGTTAACAGGGTCACTAGAACCAAGAAGTCAACCCCCTGAGCTACGTTAACAGGGTCACTTGACATGAGACAGGTAAAGCCCGTGAACTATGTTAATAGGGTCACTTGAGCCCAGAAATCAAGCCCTTGAGCTACGTTTACAAGGTGACTTGAACCAAAACGTCAAGCCCCTGAGCTAAGTTAACAGGGTCACTTGATTAGAGACACAATGAACGCACAAGATCAATCATGTATACAGATCAGATAGCAATGATACCATTCAAATATGGAGGCTAGAAACTTGTAGATTCGAATAAGGTCATGTAACAAGATTTTGTGTACTAAAACATGCAAATCATGTTCAAAAATCCAATTTAAAGGCTTCGAAACATGTCAAGATTTATCATATAATAGTTCTAGAAAATATCAAACATATACTGCGTGCATCAATAATAAGAATTTGAGAAACCAAGCAAATCAGGCAGCAGTTCTTCCCTACCTTAACGTCGGAACCTCACGAGCAAACTCACACGAATCAAGGGTAAATCCCTCTCAATTAGTCCTCGCATTCACCCTAAATCATGCATTGTATACATACAAATGGTTAATGAACCATACATGGCCAAAACAAGGACACGCAAGGCATAACGAGGCGTGAAACCCAAACCCCAAAATAGGGGACACCTCACTTCCATGAGCTATAGGGTCATCGCGGCGAGGTCCTCAGGTGCCACATGACTCATGCATCTCGTTGAGACGAGAAATTCCAGCCTAGATTTCAAGGTGGCACTCGCCGCGGTGAGGGCTTTAGGTCCTTTCTGGTCACGGCGAGGTTACATTTAGCTGTGGCGAGCCTGAACAGCTCGCCAGGCTTGTGTTCTTTCTTTCTAACTTTGAAATTTCACTTTTCGTTCTTAACCCACCTCCTACATTTGTAATAGGGTCATATACCATAAGACTTTGCTAGAATCATGCTTCTACCCTATTTTGATTGCACGATTCATATCCGAGACATCGAGAATCGGAGAAATAGGTTTCGATTCTCATAATGTGCCCGATTCTCGATGTTTTAGGGAAATCAAGTTCTCCTAGTCTGTACCGATCATCCATGCAAGAGTCTCGAGGCATCGAACCTCAAAAATTTGGCTATGAAGCCATCCACACGTCCGATGCTCGAATTCCATAGCATGGGATTCTACAAATCGTGCAAATCGGTCCTAAATCTAGGAAAAGGAGATCTACGAGGTAGAGATCGAGTGTTTACCATAGCAAATTCTCACATGCGAAGTTTTCGAGCTCTGATGAAGAGGTGTCTCATCGTCTACGTGATCAAATGCCCAATTTCTTGATCATAGGGCTTAGGGTAAGTGAGAATCGTTGCGGAGATCGAGATGCCAAAGAATTTCTTTCACGGCGTCGGTGGCCTCGAGAGATCGAATGGTTAGGAATCCTTTCAAGGTAGGAGACAAGAGGAGAGGAGAAGAGAAGGCTCTCTTTCTCAATCGTCAATCATAACTCCCATACACAACTTATGCATGGGAGATAACTTTTATAACTCAAAGCCTAAATCAAGTGTGGAGCTGATACACCCAGTTCGGTGCTTGGGTTTGCAAAAAGGGCCAAAGTAATGGGTCTAAAACCATGGGTTTGCTTGGTTACTGGGTCCTGACCTTCGGGCTATTAACCAACAAGACTATCTCAAAGCCTTTACTACTGGGTCACAACTAATGGGCTGTTTTTCCCCTAGGGGTCATGACTCATGGGTTAGTAACTAAGGTCGGTGTACACTTGCTACATGACTCAGTAAGTTGGGTCCTATTCCAAGGATGCCTAGATCTAACTATTGACCTGACTAACCTCGCTTATTGGGTTCACATCAACTCGGATCTTTAGTGCTGGTACAAACCTTGAAGAAAATTGTAGGGTGCTACATCCTCCACTCTTAAATGAATTTTCTTCCTCAAAAATTGACGATTGTATATGGGAATAGAACCCATGTCGTCGGACAGTGCTCTAACTGATGATATTCATCATGACACTAAAGTCTATTTATGACGGTGTACCATGCAGTGAGTGTTCAGGGCTCCTACTAGAGATGTGAAATGTATCCTACATTAGGAACTCGAAGGGAGTAACTGCTCTTTGGAAATTATCATCGAGTATGTTAGCTAATTATTAACATAAATTTACATGCACTCAATGATCACCAATTAATATTAAGAATGTTGACATGCTCAAGAGGTTATGACTACTACTAGTTGCTACACATCACATACTAGGGTGATATTGTTCCTAAATCAGAATTTAAGAAATTGGCTAATAGAATATAATCGACTGAAAACGTAAATCATTATCGTTATCTCAATCACCGATGCCATTCACAACCACAATTTAAAAAGTATGAATGACCTATCTAAGTGTAAGTATAAGTAGGGCCATCATTCAGTAGTTAACAACATTGGCTCTTCTAGAGATTAGGGCGTTTCAATGGCACACAAGATATATACCTGAGGAAAAAATTTACGCATTAACACAATTGTCTACATCATTCATTCTCAGTCATCGGCAACAAATGGATAGACATCAGAACTTCAAAATTTAAAAAGAATTACAACTTTACATTGCTAAATTCTACTATTCGCACACAGTCATCAAAAGTAAAGAGTTTTACTCATCATTCTAAAGTATTACAGTGTCATATCAAAGGGAAATTTTATTACCCATACGTCAGATTTGACATTAATCCGCATCTGGTTGCTTGGCTAGTTGCACGGCTCAACACCTGCCTCTAGCATCTGATGGACCAGCTCCAAAGCCAGAAGCTCCCTGGGTAAACCCCGCTGTATACTCTGATGTATACATTCTTACGTGAGCTATGAATGGTGCAGAGGCCGTGGGGTACGCTTTCTCTATCAGGCGCATGAGGATCTCCTCCTGGAAGTCCAACCGTTGGTGCACCATGTATTTCTACTGGTGTGGCACTTCCATCTGACGATTGAATTCATATAGCGTGAGGATATCACCATGTGGAATTGGCAGTTGCTAGGGTTGAGTGGCTCCAGGTGTTGGCTGATCGGGGTTTTCTTGTCGTGCACCCCCAACCGGCTGTTGCAAGTTTTGGTTCTTAACACTCAGCTGACATCTCTTAAGAATCAAGCTCCATTTACTTTTTGTAAACCTACTAACGTTATCAGTCCTTCTCTCTTCACCTGTCGGTATCTCATAGGGATCCTCGTTGTCATCGTCCTCATGGTTCTCAAGGAGTCGAGAGATATGGGCGTATGGCATGGAGGTTAAGGGTTTAGGGACGGTGCTTTGCATTTGTTCATTGGCGTTAGCCATGCCCTCGTAGACAACTCGAGGAGCATTGAGCCATCGATTCTCATGTGCAGCAAATAGAGCCTGGAGCAAGGCATCCCGTCTCTCTCTCTCATGCTGAAGGGGATACAAGTTGCTCTAAAACACAACATCCAAGAACCACATATGGTTCGGTAATTGGGTGCAGGTTATGGATTGACCAGATGCTTGGAGGTCCCCCGATCATCTTAGCAATAATCTAGTGAAATTTTACGTCTTTGGGGTGAGGTGCCAATAAACCTTGGCTATTATCATATTCAGAGCTACAGCTCATGGCTGTAACAATGTCACGGAGGTCAATGCGAAAGGTCCATCCATCGATTTGCGTAGTAAATTGGCCATCGGTGTCACTCTTCTTAAAGTTTTGGTAGAAGAGTTTGACCAATTGGGGGTAAAAGTGCGGATGTGCGGGTTGGAGTATCGGTTCTAACCTAGCCCGTCGAAGGTACTCTAATGATCGGACAACCGAGTCGTCGTTAGAGAGGACATCTTGGTCGAAGGACCACTCGGGTTCAATTTCCTTATTGCCCCACCAATTTATGGGCTGTTCTTGGGTTGGTGATGGAGGTGTAGAACCAGCCAGGGCTTTGCCCTTAGCACTAGCAAATGTTTTCGGCCTAGAAACCAGGATTTTGGTCATGGCCTTCTTCTTGGAAGCCATGCACAAAAGAAATCGAATGAAATAGAGGGTTTAGGGTTTGTTACCTCACGGAGTAGCTCGAATCGGGGAGAATCGAATTCTATGAAGATTTGTCCATGTAGATCTTTGAGCTTTGAGAGTTTTGGCAGGAGAAAATAGCCTCTTTTCAAGAGAAAAGGATTTGATTTCGCACGAGAGAGAAGAAGAGAAAAGGGCCCCATGCTTGAGTGTTTCAAAAAATGACAGATTTAGGGTTTCTTGGGCCCCTTATACTCATTCACAGTCGCAGTGGCAACCTTAAGTTCTCGCCACAGTGAGCCACAATCTGAAGATCTCACTGCTGCGAGCTTTGATCTCATTGCGGCGAGGTGTACAGAAGCAGGCATGCTATATTTCTATGGTGTTTTGCATGATCTGCACTCCAGATTGCACTAAGCACTATCAAGGTGTGTTAAGAGTTAGTATGTCCTAAAATTTGTGACCAGTGCATCCATATATCATGAGATTTATTCAGGTATCATTTGAAACGATCAACTAGTACACATTCATTCTAAAATTTTGAATACTAAATATAATTTTTGGCATAATTAGTGAACAGCTGATCAATACACTTATGAATGGCTGACCCTACTAAAATAAAAGTGGATACTGGTTGCATATTTCGGCCTCGCGCTCCCATGTCACTTCAGTGGTAGAGTGATTGCGCCATTAGACTAAGACTAGAGGGATTCACTTGGTTCTCAGAACATGTTCCTTGCAGTCTAGAATCTTTATCGACTCCTCAACTAGTGTCAAATCCTCTTGGACTTCAATTGGTTGGTAGTCCAACACATGTAACGCATCTCTCACATACTTTCTCAGCATTGACACGTGGAACACGTTGTGGATCTTGACAACTGCGGTGGTAAGGCGAAGCGATAGGCCACTTCCCCAACACGACCCAAAGTTTCAAAACGGCCAATGTATCTGGGTCTGAGCTTTTCTCGCTTGCCAAATTGCATCACGCCCTTGATTGGCGAGATCTTTATGAATACATGATCTCCAACCTGAAGAGACCATGATTGTTAGCATTATTCATACTAAATTGAAACGCAAGACAGCATTGCATACCAAAGTTATCATAAATTCAACACTTGATTTCTTAAGATCAGCATAACTCTTCTGACGGCTCTGGGCGACCGTTAATCATTCATGAATGAGACAGACGGTCACATTTGTGCTCTCAATGAATTTTGGGCCTAATAATACATGCTCTCCAACCTCTTCCCAGTTGAGTAGAGATTTACATTAGCGGCCATACAATGCTTCAAAAGGAGCCATTCTGATGCTTGTTTGGTATCTATTATTATACGAGAATTCGATCAGGAGCAAGTGTTTATCCTATGATCCTTGGAAGTCCAACATACATGCCCGTAATATATCCTCGATCACCTAATTCACCCTTTCAATTTGTCCGTCGGTTTGAGGGTGAAATGTCAAGCTGAATTCTAATTTGGAACCCATGCCTTCTTAGAATTGCAGCCAGAATTAGGATGTATAGAGCGGGTATGTCGTGTAGTCTAACTATCTCCTTCAAGTACAATTCTGGTAATTTATTGATTGTGTAGCATGTACTGTAAGGCAGAAAGTGCGCTGACTTGGTTAATCAATCGACAACTACCCAAATTACGTTATATCCCTTTTGAGTTCTCGCCAAACCAAGGATGTAGTCCATAGAAATGTTATCCCATTCCCACTCAGGGATTGGTAGTGGCTGCAATAGACCAAAAGGGTGTCTATGGTCGACCTTAACTTGTTGGCAAACCAAGCATTTAGCTATATTCTTTACGACATCTCTTTTCAGTCCCTTCCACCAAAAATTCTTTTTAAGGTCATGATACATCTTGGTGTTGCCTGGATGAATAACATATACAGACTTGTGGGCTTCTTCCAGTATCTCATGTCGCAGGTCAACATCAGTCGGCACACATAGCCTATCTCTGAACAACAAGGACCCATCGTCCTTAATAGAAAACTCTGGCTGATTTCCAGTATGTACACCATGTGTTATAGTCATTAGTTCGGTATCAAACATTTGGAGTTCTCTGATACTATCGAAGAGTGTTGATCTTATCTTGATGTTAGCTATCAGAGCTCCCGAATCCTTCACTTCAAATGTAGTGTCACATGAGGTTATATCTTCAAGTAGACGCCATCTATGTATTCTGGCCATGAGATGTAACAGCTGAGCAGATGATCTTTGGCTTAATGCATCAATTATCATGTTTGCCTTCCCTGGATGGTAATGGATGGAGCAATCGTAGTCTTTCAAGAGTTTTGTCCATCTCCTCTACCTCATATTTAGGTCTTTTTGGATAAATAAGTATTTGAGGCTCTTGTAGTCGGTGAATATCTCAAATGTTCCACCGTAGAGGTAATGCCTCCAGATCTTTAAGGCAAAAATGATCGCTGCTAACTCCAGGTCATGTGTAGGGTAGTTCTTTTCATGGTCTTTCAGTAGTCTTGAACCATAAGCAACTCATGTTGAATAAAAAATAAGCCTGACCCACTATGGGATGCATTGTTGTACATTGTGAATCCTCCACTGCCTGATGGTAGGGTGAGTACTGGTGCAGAGGTTAATTTCCTTTTCAGCTCTTGGAAACTCTGCACACACGACTCGGTCCACTCAAATTTAGCAGTCTTCCATGTAAGACATGTGAGTGTCTTAGTACGCGCTTTTTTTGGGTTCCTCTCGATCCCTTAAAAGAGTGGCCCAATTCGGTCCAAGTGGACTCTGGAAAAAGCGGTGTGTTTTTAGAGGTAATTAAGTATTGAAAAAGAAGTGGTAAATCTCAGGGAACTACCTGGTTCGTTGCGATCGCCAGCTACAAATATTTATCGATGCTGTAACACGTCATTGATCATGCCTTCTGGGGTGGAGATATGGGTTGTTCTCTTTATTGAATCATTGGCCAGTCGATGTCAACAACACTAGGTGTTGTTACAGCCACCTTAGCAATTATTATATAATTAAAATAGCAGATTACTATATAAATTATAGCAATGTTGAATCAAGGTGAGCAGCCAGTCCTACAAGATCTAGGGCTATTGTAGCAAGTTTTAAAAGGTAAGTAAGGGTATGTCCACAGAGAAATGTGTTCTAAAGAATGGTAAATCTCTAGATTCATAGTAGATCTGACACTCTATCCTAATTTAAACTAAGCTAAAGCAGGAAAGAGGAGAGGTTTTATGGTTTTATCACTTTAACTATAAACTACATAGGATAAATGCTATTGATTCAGCTCTAATCAAACACAGAGGTAAGAGGAGGTATAGAAAAGATTGAAAATCAAAAGGGTGAGAACAACAGCTAGGGGTATTGGTCTTTCACAGAAAATCAAAGGAATCAAAGGCCTTACATAGATCTGATTTTCTACAATCCTCCATCTGGCTACAAGCTCCCCATTTCTGGCAAATGCAAGGTATAAGGATCTAATCTCAACCAGAGAATTGAAGCAATCCTAAGGCTATGATCTGTCCACTTTAATGTTCACAGACCATCCTAGAGATTGTTCCACTCCAAGGATCTTGATTAGAACAGAAAAATCATTACAGATGCTATAGATGTCAGGCTACCAGCTCCCCATTTCTGGATGGCATCCGTAGGAGTATCCAATCCAAGAAAATCAAATACAAAAAAGGAAAATATAGATCAGAATAACATTTAAATTCTACAATTATATTATAAGCTTATAATACTATTATGCCCAGATCTGCAATCTATGTAATATACAGTCTATTACAAGCCTCTGAATCTCTCAATTTACAGCTTAAGACCTCACCCTAACTACTGAGAAGAGTTTATCCATTCATGATTGGCTAAAGAGAGAATGGGAGAAGCAAGGAGGAAGGAGGGAGAATTTGGAGGGAAAAATGGATCTAGAATTAGGCTCTGGTTCTCTTGAATTCTGGATGGATGCTCTATATTTTCTTCAAGCTTTTATACTCTCCTCCTCTGTCCTCCGATCTATTTCAGCCAATCAGAGCGCAAGGGAATAATTATGTTATTCTGGGCTACTGATGTGGCCGATTTCTCTTCTAGAAGCTCTCTCCCCATTGGCTCTCAATTGGAAAAGACACATGAAGTAGTTAGGGTTTCCATGCGTGCCCAACTATGTGCCAAAAATACCCTAGGGGTCGCTAAAGTGCTTTGGAACTCATGCATAGAATTCTGGAAGTGCCAATTGCTGAAGACAAACATTGAGAAGTTGCCAAAATGAGTGTCGAGAGGTTTTAGGATCCTCTCGATAGGTTCTCTGTCTGCTTTATAGTCACATCAACAGGTTGCCTGGATTTTCGACAGCTTCACAGACTTCTTGACAGGATTGAGAGTAGCTCTCGATAGGTTTGGACACATCTCGACAGGTTAATGAAGATCCTATCGACAGCTTCAGAGAACATCTCGGGAGGTTGGTTATAGACAATTCTGTCAGCACTCATCCTCCCGACAGGTTATAGACAATCCTGTCGACGGGTTATACAATCTTCAGTGAATTGGTCAACAAGTTGGCTCAATCCTCGCGAGAATGAATGTTGCTTCAGGTAAGTTACCGACAAGTTTCTTTGTACTGCTCGACGGGTTTAGTTAAACCTCACGATAAGTGACTGGAACCTCTCGACTTCATCTGCACCTTAAAGTATCCTCTCGACAGGATCCGTGTCTATACTTCCAACCTCTCGATAGGTGTTGAAACCTCTCGACAGCATATTTTCAGTGCTCTCACAGCTGGCACACATCTTGGGTGTGTTGTTCTTCCTTTGTTCAACACTCAACAACCCTTTAGTAGGCTCAGACTTTATTTCTTACAGCTGGACTTAGTCTCCGGCCTTTCCAATTAGGTAGCACAGTGCTTCTTGGGCTCTTTTTAGTCAGCTCAAGGGTCCAACAAAGGTCAGGTTAAGAGGTAAAAAATGGTATTTTTCACTACTTATCACTGGGTCGCCTATAAGTTTAGTTAAGCTAGTTTTCCTAATTCTCTTCTAACTATTTTACCTTTCCTACTTTTGCTATGATTATCAGGGATCTAATTTTTTTTTAATCCTATTAGGGGTCTAATTAATTGGGGAATTCTAATTCAACTTGGTCTCCTAATACTATTGGGAGTCTGGTTAATTTAAATATTTTAATCTCATCTAATTAATTAAGTCTCCTAATCTTGCTAGGAATGCAAATACGTTAATTCTATGAAAATTAATTAGGAATATACTACTTCTACTGAAATTCTAATTAATTAAAAATATACTAATTCTTTTAAAATTCTAATTAAAGTGAATATACTAATCTTACTGAAAATAAAAAAAATAGGGGTTTTGGCCCGCTATGCTAAGGAGGATCGGCCCCATTCCCGGGTACCCTCCGTAAGTTTCTTTAGGCAAATCGGTTGGTTAGGGATTATTTTAATAATAATATAGATTGACAAATTGATTTTTATTCTGAAATTATAGATTTACGGATCGAAGATGGAGAATCAAGTTAAAAATTAGAATTAAAATTCTAAAACTAAAATTTAGGAACTAGAACATCAAAATTGATCTAAGAATAATAGCCTAAGATCTATAACTAGAGATTTAGAACTAAAATTGAAATTTTAAGACTGAATTCAAGACTGAAATTAAGGACTAATTCTAGAAACTAAGAACTAAAATCAGAAAACTAGAAATTTAAATTAAAATCTAAGATCTAAGATCTAAAATTTAAGAACTAGAGGGCTAGAATCTAAATCTAAAACTAGAATTAAAAAAAGGAACTGGTTCTAGAACCTAAGAACTAGAACCAGGGAAAAAAGTTAAGAATTAAGGATTAAAGAGATTTAAAATCTAAGATCTAGAACTAAAAGCTTAAGGACCTAAGGTCTAGAACTAATGATCTAGAACTAAGAACTAGAACTAAGGGCTAGAACTAAGAACTAGAACTAGAAGAACTAAAAAACTAGAAGGAAATTATACCTGAGGCCAGGGCCATAGAGAGAAATCTCGAAATCCTAAGCTTCGAAGCAGGAACTCGAAAATTCGATTGCTAACTGCGTTGTGATGTTGAATTGATGTGCATTTGGGACGAGGTGGTGGGTCCTATTTATAGGTATTTGGCCAATTGCACGCCCTGTGGGGTGCACTCAATTGGTCCGTGAATTTCAATTATGTGCCTAGTATCAGGCGCACAATCACTTTGAGTCGGTGACTGACTCAGTGAGTGACCGACTGACTAGCTCAGTCGGGTAGCATAGCCCTAGTCTTATTAGATCAATTGCGTGCCTTGATTAGTGCGCTCAATCAATTAAGCACATGAATTAATACACTTAATAAGGAATTTCCAGGCGGTCTAGGGAGTTAGAGACCAGGTTCGCTTAGGAACCAGTTATGCGCTTATGCTGAAGCTAATAACCTGATTACACACTCTAGTTAGAGCGTACAATCGCATCTTAGGCAGTTTCTAGTAGGGTAGAAGGCTAGTCCAAAATGGACTAATTATGCACTACTGGTGAAGCGTGCAATCTGATTGTGTGCGCTTAGTAGAGCGCATAATCATGGTCTAAGCGGTCCTTAGGAAGTGCAATCCTGGTCCAAGATGGACCAATTGCGCGCCGGCCATGGGACGTGCAATTGAATTATGCACGCTATACAGGGCGCATAATTCGAGACTTTCCTAGGTTTGAGCCAGGTCCAAGCCACAGAGCTATTATTTCAGCCTGGGTCCCGACCATGTACTATTGTTTCAATGCATGGTTCTCATATAGGTTTTAAAGTCTTCAGAGAAGGTTAGTCCTTTTTCGGAGGTCATGGGCAAGGTAAAAGGTTGACTGAATATGTTTGTATATCCTGAGAGGGCAAAATGGGGGTGTCTACAGATGCCCCTCTTCTGCGCGTTCTTGTGGAATAAGAATGCGTCAAAGAAGTAGGCACCCCTCATCCGAGGTGCCATCTCATTTTCTTGGAAAATCACAAATGTAAACTGGGGATGCTAACATGAGATGCTTGGCTTTCTTATCTATTAGCACCAACTAAAATGGAGCATTCGGGGGCCTAGTGGTAGCTGTCAAAAGGCATATTCCATGTCGTGGATGCGAGTGACATCCCGTCACATATCACGACGTGCTGCTAGTAGCAGTCATTAGGGGGAAAGAGGCATAAACTAATGCGAATGCAAGGGGCATCCCGTCACATATTGCGACTTGCTGCAAGGGGCAGTCAAACAATAGGAGAGTGGATATCCTAATCTGTAGGTGCAAGGGGCAATCAAACAGAGGGATATCTAACACAGTCGAGGTATCGGGGGGCATCATACGAATGTCCAGAGACAAGTTCCAGAGACCGATAATAATAAGATGTAATATCATGTAACAGTGAAGGCTTTCACAAGTCATGTCAGATCGGGCGCGTCATTGCTCACACCAATGGCGCGTGAGGTGTCTTTTTTCCAGTAGACATTTATGATTTCTCAAAGTTGAATATATTTAGTGTGCAGTTTCCCAGGGGAAAGAATAGATTGGAGTGGTGAGGAGTGAAAGTTTGACAGATAGGAGTTCATTATTATTTTTTCCATTTTTTTTTTGGAAAAATGAGAATTTAACCTAAGATCAATTTGGTTGTAAATCTTCAAAAAATGTGGCTTCCGAGATATCGCTTAGCAAATCCACCAGTACGGGATATATGGACCTGACCGTTTATGGAATATCCTCAAAAATTGAGCAATGAATAGTGACCTCGAGATCCATGCCTGATTGGTCGTAGGTTGACCAAGTGATGGTCAAACGATAGACTTAAGAAGGAAAGTGTTATGTGATATAGTATGACCCTAAGCATAGTGTATGGTGTTAGTTAAGGGTCACATACACCTATTTCTGGTGTATGTGCTTAACACCAAAGCTGATGAGGGTTATAAGGCTCCTATTCTCTTGTTTGGTTGGTGAGAGAAGTTAAGAGGAGAGAGAGAGAGAGAGTAAAGGGGAGTTAATGGCAAGGAGAAGTTAATGTGGCTTGATTGAAGGAAGGGTTTGAGCATTGAATGCCGGATTCGACGCGTGAAGGACCGTTGAAGCAAGAGCTGGAATCCTAGCCATTAAACCAACCAATCCATTCTTTAAGAGATTGATTTGAGGTAAGTTTTGTTAGATTTAAAGGCATAAAGTTTTGATGATTAAATTTAGTCAAGTATAGTGAAATTGATGAATTGAAGACATAGAAAAGAAGAAAAAATAGAAAGAACAGCCCAAAAATGGGTTGAGTTATGGCCAAATCGATTAATCGACTTGGAAAATCGATTAATCGATTTTGGTCTGGAAGTTGAAAAGGCAAAAAAGCCCGAGTTTGATTAATTGATCTTGAAATCGATTAGTCGATTTTGAATTCGATTAATCGATTTGGAAATCGACTAATCGACTGAGTACCTCCAGTGGCTGGAGAAATAAGGCTTGGGAAAACCGATTAATCCATTTGAGAATCGATTAATCGAGTTTAGATTTTGATTAATCGATTAATCGATTGTGGACTTTCGATTAATCGATTTGGGATCGATTAATTGATTTTGGATTTCGATTAATCAATTTGAGAATTGATTAATCGATTTTGGAGATCGATTAATCGATTTTGACAGTTTTAATTGGCTTCTTAATTGAACCATGAGATTCATAGAGGGTCTTGGACCTTCTCTATTGCATGCTTATTAATGTTGTGCATATGTTATGATGTACCATAGGTGGTACAAGCTAAAGCAAGCATGAGGAGCCGTGTGAGACCTTGATGCTTGGACAGTCAGACACTTGAGGTAGGGAACACCTTGAACATGTACTTTGATTGCAAGAGCATGTATATAGTGATATAAAAATGAAATGAATCATATAATATCCATGTGTGTGAGTGTGTGTGTGATACACCAATGGAATGAAAATGCTTTAATCATATAATCCTCTAAATATGTGTGTGTGTGTGACACCAAGTTAGCATATGAAAATGAGACATCCCCAGGGGATGAGAAAGTGATAAATGCATCAGTATGATGCGAGTAATTTAGACATCCCAGGGATATAAGTGAGATTGTAAAGTAAGATTGAACAAAGACTGACAAGGCCTAATCAATATAAAGTAGCACCTTTACACGGTGAATAACTATATATAAAGCACATGATATTTTTATTATTTAAGGTTTGAACAGAATACTCCACCAACGTGGCGGGATACCCATGACTGACTTGGCAGAATATCTGTGACTGGTACGGCGGTCAATCTGTACACCAGTAGCACATCCCAGGGATGTTGAGATGAGACTAGACCCCGTCGCCTATGAGAAAGGGACCTAGGTAGTATTTCAAGTGTGAAATATAGATGACAATTGTCTATTTAGACGACGATGGTGGGTATTCCATCGGGGCACGATGCTATATTGCTCGGAGATTACTTAAGTTGAAGATTCAAGTTTCTTTGGGCTGAATCAGTGAAATTCATGAACAGTTTGAGAATAAATGAAACATGTAAACCACCAGTAAACTTCAATGCACATTATAATCATTTAAACTATTTTCCAGCAAGTTCATAAATACATCATACTTAGAATATCATGGAATATATATGAGGATTTGACTTATATGTTCATTGTGTTGTTCCCTATTGAGAAAGGATGTAGCTCACCCCTTTAGACTATACATCGCAGGTCCTTTGCTTGCAGCTGCAGAGGTTTTGGGAGACTCGGATCTGAGTGATTCGAATTACGTGCCTGGGGAAGAATTAGAGCCTTCTCCTGAGGACTTCTTTTAGGAGACTTCGCTGAGTACTTTGATAGGGAGAGTTTTGAGAGCATTTTGTGCGGCTTGGTATGTCAAGCCTTTACTTTGAGAAACTATGTATTTAAATGATATAATTCTTTTTGACAAACCATCTGAGGTGATCTGTTTATCACCGATGGTTCAGATCGGTTCTCTGTTCATGCGTCGGCATGAAAGTAGAACTGTCTTTTGAGTTTATGCCTAGATTAGCATATTTATTTCTGCATCGTGCAGTTATTTGTCTTATCTTGTTTAGTTGTTGCCTGCTATACCAATGTTCTGCACAAATCTATGGGGCACGGTCTAGAGGATCGTGCAGATGGCATAGGTTTCAGGGTGCCGAAATCTGGGCTATCACAGTTTGCGTGGTTGTCAAGATGACACTTGGTCTGCCGAATGCTCCGTCTAACCTTCTCGTGAATACTGATGATTGTCACTTATGGGAGGACTACTGTGATTAACGGATAGAAAGAGACAGGTTTTGAAAACATTTAACTTAATATTATTTAACTATATTTTATAGAAATATCAAGTAAAAAGAAAAAGGGGTGATACTTACCTTAATTGCTGCCTACTGGGGTCTTTTTTATGCGATGGGACTCGCCGATTGTTATAGTGGCATCACAATAGGAACATAAGAGGATTTCCTATCTTTCCTTCTGCTGTAGTGGGATCTGAGGGTCACCAATGTGGTAGGATGTCATGGAGAGGTTCGGTTCGCAATGGGACATGGTTGTCCTCCCCTTATGATTGTGTGTTACAGTGAGTCCCATCGATTATAAGTGTACTGGGACTTGAGGGGGGACTCTGATGAGATGTTCGTGCTGGAACATGGTATGTGTGCAATGGCATGTTGGAGCGTTTCCTCTCTTCTTCTAAATTCTGTATTGGTAGGCGGTTCACTGGTTATCGCGCAATGGGACAGTGGAGGGCCTATCCTCCTCTACTGTCAACAAGTGTGTGTTTCAGTTGCAGTGGAGTCTGATGATTGCTGTGTGACAAGGGATTTAGGAAGTTGGCCTCTGGTTTAGTGATGAGACATGATCGAGCCTTCCCCTTTGTTAATTATGCAAAGTTATGCGATGGGATTTCGGGGAGGTATGTTTTGCAATGGGGTTTGGAAGGTTCAGCTCTCTGTGATGGGGTTTGACTGTGCATCATGACGGGGTGTGTCCGAGTGTCTTGGGTAGTGATGTTGTGATGAGACAAGTTTGTGATGGGATCAAATTGTAGTTGCATCACGACGAGACATGTGTGCGGTTGATGATTCCTTAGTTGTCTCAATGTCGTGATGGTGTAATGATGTTGTTTCTTTTTTTGGCAGATCTTGGTTATGTAATGGGTTGGAGTCAATTTGAAGGGTGTCGAGATTGTTACGGCATTTGACTTTTGTCTTGGTGGTATAATAGGATTTTTGAGAGGCTCATTCTTGACTCTTCACGATGGGATATTGAGTTGAGCCTTCCTTTGGTCGTGTTGCGTGTTAGGTCGCAAGGTGAAGTTTTAGCATCACGGTGGGACATATCTGACTTGTGCTGATGTATCTGGATGTCGCAAGTCTTTCCATGGTGAGACATAGATGTGGTTCACAGCTCTCTCTTTCTCTGAATGGCCTGTGAGGCTACGCGATGGGATGGAGGAGAAAGAGGGATTCTAGTCGAGATGGGACAAAAGATGTGAAGGTGTTCGGAATGTAGTCGTAGTTGAGTATTGCGCGTAGGATACTGGTCATTTGATTAAATTGCATGATAGGCCATGTGCGCGTGATTCTAGGATTAGAGGGGACATTGCACATTAGTGCGTCTGTGTGTAATGTCATTATGCACTCTGTGAAGGGCGCGCGATCGAAGAGTCACGGGGCTAGCAGAGCAGAGGTATTCAGGTGTCGATTCAGTTTCCATGCATGCAGACAAGTGTATAATCAGATTATGCACTAGAGTTAGTGTGCGCAATTGGAGCGTCGCTAGGTCACTATGCGAGTGTCCCTTCAGATTTCGTGTGGTAACATAAGCGTGTAATTACATTGTGCACACGATTATCTGTGTGCGACTATTTTGTCGGGAATGTGTACGTGCGGATGTTCAATTACGTGCTTTTGGTGGTGCGCATGATTATGTTTATGCACTTCCATATATGCGCATGATTGAATTGTGCATTCCATTTCGAGCGCTTATTTAAGCGAGTGTCTATATATACCCGAATTCCTTCATTTTTCTTCATTCGTTCTTGTTTTTCTCTAATCTCTGAGTTTTAGCAATAACTTGTAATCCATCCATCATATTTTGATGTCGTTTCTTCCTATATTTGTGGTTCTGTGTGATTTTCAGCCTGAGGTGGCTTCAGACGGTGGTGTGACTTTGAGAATGGGCGGTATTGGGAAAGAGGAGGTCGGCCTTCACATCGGTTCCTTTTAGGGAGCAGTGAAGGCAACGTTGAGGTGGGGGCGGCAGAGGAAGTGAAGATGGTGGAAGATACGGTGTTACAAGTGGAGGAATATATTCCCCAACCAATCCTCCATCTTGCCTTTTCTGAAGCCTCTGATTGGACGCTCCGAGCATGGGCCTTCGGGCTTAGTTTTCATTTTGGGTTGTACCTTAGTTCTTTAGGTTTTCGTTTTGGGTTGTATATTCAGGAGGTATGCCTCCCATGATCTTTGTATAAAGAGATGTTCATTATATTGGTTTTGGAATTTGGTTTGAATGGGCATTTATTTAAACTTTGTCATTTAATTTTTGAGAAGTGTTAGTTTTTTCATGGTGAGAGCATGGGTCTCATGTTTAGGATTTAAGATTTTTTTTTATTCTTATGTTTGATTAGGGATGAAACATGTTGTAAATGTGTGAGTTTGAGGTTACTTTTAAAATTTCTAGATGGGATGTTAGGTGTTTTAATCTTATTGGCTTATCTATTTTGTGGTGGATTTGTGTTTTCTAAGGGGATAAGTGTTGTGTGATTATTGGTTTATTTGGAATTGTCATGGATTGGTGTTTCTAAAGGGGCGTATGTATCTGGTTTAGATTCAATTAGATAGAGGAGGCTTGTGAGTGTGACACTTGTCATTTTGTGGTTTAAGGAGCATAAATTATAAATGAGGGGTTAAAGACTTGGGTTTTATTTTGAATTTTATTTCAAATTGGGGAAAGACTTGGGGAATTTTTTTTATACAAGAGTTTTGCGGTATTTTATATTTTTTTTCTAGAAATATGGGGCATTTTTTTCGTTTTAGTTTATTAATTTTCTTTCGCTTTGTATCTCGGGTGTTGAACCCTAAATGGATTGTAATAATTAGTTTTATTTATTATTGTTGGGGATGAGCAGCATTGGGAATATGAGGTAGCAACCTAATTGCTACCATGCTAGGGGAAGAGATGGAAAAGTTAAAGGAGGGGGAAAAGAAACTGAAGGAAGGAGCTGTGTCGGAGTTCTGGTGACTGACGCCAGTTGTTCCTTGGTAGGCTCTTCAAATGATCCTCTAGTTGGCCTTCCTTTGGGAGCTTCCAAGATTGGCCTTCCATAGGTGTATCCGTCAGATCCTGGGTGACTTTCTGTGAGCCACTCTTTCTTTTCTGCTAGCTCGGGAGAGGAAGATGAGATTCTTGTCGGGCTTCATTCAGGGTGTGCTTCCTCTCTGGATCTTTCTACTATTTTCCCCTATTTTGGGTGTTTCTTTTGGGCTACCTCTTCTAAGTATCTACGGGGGTCGGGTGTTTTTGAGTGTTTGTCCTGATTTGAAATTCATCTCTCGCTCCGATACCGTAATTATTTTGTAAATTCAAAGGGTATGCCCTTAGTGTGATTTATAATAATTTTCCCATGTCAAATAAATTTTATTTGTGATTATGTGAAATTTTTATTTAATATTAATTTGGCTTAGTTAATTTTAGTTAGGTTATTATATTATTTTTTTGTTATTTTTTATCGGACGCATCCTCATTTAGTCGGAGGCATTTCTATTTAATTAGGAGGTATTAAGTCTAATTAAGTTTGGAGTATTTCTAATCTGGTTTGGTCTCAATTTGGTATAGGTTTCGGACAGGCTCAAATGGCTTTAGGTTTTTAAATGTGGATGTATAGGTAACTTCCTGGTTTTGAGAGCATAGGTGCTTGGGTCAGGGTATGTGTGTGAAATCTGGACTGTGTATGGGGTTTAGTGTTTTTCCCTAAGTCTAAGCTCTCATCCTTGGCGGGTGATGGCTGGCACATTTTTTTGTTAAGCTTGGGAAATTGCGCGTTGTATCCAGGGCACTCAATACGATTGCACACCAAGTTAGGTGCGTAGGAATGATAGACCCAGGGGTCAATTATGCGCCAGGCTTGACGCGTGCAATAAGATTACAGGCTTCGCTAAGATCGCGTGAATCAGTCGATTTCCGGTCAATGTATGGGCGACGCTTAAGTTTGCACGCCTTGCTTAGAGCATATAATTCGATTGTGTTCTGTTCAGAACGCACGACCGGTATGTGTGCGGGCGACGAATTGGTTATGCGCATGCTTAAGGGCACACATTTTCATTTGTATGCAGGAGATATTGCGCGTGATTCAATTGTGCGCCTGTATTCAAACGCAAGATTAGGCTGCGCTCTATATAAGCCCAAGGTTTTGACTTTAAACGCGTGTTTTCTAAATCTTTCATAATCTCAAGCTCTCTTTCTTCCTTGTTGCTGATTTTTGTATTTTCATGATTTCTCACGATCTATTCATTCGTTTCAGACGTCATTTCTTACATTCTATTCATTTTTCTGAGCTCTTCAATCTGAGATGGAGTATGAGGGTATTGACCACCTTTCATGGACTGCCTCCGAGGTAGAGCTGATGGTCGGAGGGGGAGGTGAGACTTCGGAGGCCCAGACCAGTGGTGATGCTAAGATGGTTATTAGGGAGGAGGCCCCTTAGACTAGTGATAGGGATGGTGAGGATGGTGGTGAGGACGCCAGCGAGGATGCTACTCCTCACGAGCCCGTGATCAGGATTCCGTTGGAGGAGTTCTTCGCGCAAGATCAGGTAGGAATTCGTGAACAAGAGTTCCTACTATTTCTAGGCATTTTTGGTTACGACGCAGACTTCCTAGGATGGAAACCTTCTAATTTTACGTCAAACCTGCATACTTGTATCTAGTTTCGCTATTGTCATTCTTATTAGTTTTGCTATTGTCATTTTTACCATTATTGCCATCTGTGACTGTGATTAAGGTTAGTGTAGGCCTAGGTTAACGTGTATCTTATTTCTTGTGGTTTTCCCTTTGAAACTGGCCATTAGTACGGTGTGGTCAAAGTCTCATGCCTTATACCGTGCCCTGCCTGAGTTCCAGCTGGAGTGGTTAGTGACTTTCAGCTTTGGGTCAATTTTGGAGTTGGAGCCCTTTTCAGTTGATCATGGTCTGATTGGGGCATTATGGAGAGATGGAGGGAGGAGCAGCATGTTGTTGCCCACCCCTAAGGACTGGGTTCGTATCACCAAGTTGTGGTTCGTGGGAGCACCTATCACGAGGCAGATGGAGAGTAACTATCAGGCCGTGTGTAGGGAGGTGCTCGGTGTTGAGTACCATCATAGTGGGTCTGGGATAGGGATTGTCCAGACTACTTGGTTCTTTGATAGTTTTACTAATGGGTTTATTCCTCCGAGGTGTCACTCAGAGGTGAGGACAACTTTTAATAGGCGTCGTGAGGCGATGGCGTGTAGGGCGCTAGTGACGGAGCCAGGAGTAGCGGCAGATCGTGTACTCTAGCCGTTCTTGATGCATATCTTCGGGGCGGTCCTCTTCTCATCCTCGACTCAAGTGGGTCTCTTCCTGACGTTGTTGAGGGACCTAGATCAGGTGCCTACCTATGCTTGGGGGACAGCGGCACTAGCGCACCTCTATGAGCAGCTTTACCGTAGAGGGAGAGGCATCGCGACCATCGGAGGTTTCCTCCCTTTCATCCAAATGAGTTTGGTTGACTAGTAGCTTCGTTGGTAATGTCTTAGTGATTCTAGTGCTCATTTTAGTGATGGTTTATGGCATCGTGTGTTTAGTTTTGGGCGTATGACCACTTCTCCTTCTTGCATCCGCGGGTCCCGATGGAGATTACTTTCACATTCCCCCAGATGCATGTGTGGCGGCAGGCTTTAGGGTGCCGTCGTCGATCTTCAGATTTATAAAGAACGCGAGATTTGTTTGAGGATATGCACATAGACCAGGTACATATTTGTGTTTTAATAGTGTTTTATGTGTCTTGGGTCATAGATTTTGATAGGACATTTTATTTGCTTCTGGTCATAGGTGATTTGGAGGCCCTATGATGCAAAGGAGGACGCAGGGCAGCCAGTGATTTAGTCCGGTCGGCCCTTCTTTGATGTGGACATCTGGGTCCATTATTTTGAGAAGGTGGAGCGCATCCACCTCTCTCGAGCTACTCATCAGTTGGGGCTCCCTCAGGGAGTCCCTTCAGAGATCCACCACCGAGTGGCGAGGAGGATGACTGGTCCCCCTGGTCGCATCTTTTCGTCGAAGATGGTGGCCCAGATTGAGAACTTTAGAATCGTGGGGACCAGGGTCACCAGGGCACATGATGAGGCGGCTGCTCGAGAGTTCCTGATGTGGTTTCGTGATATAGGCGGTGGTCAACTATTTACCAGCCCTTTCCATGGAAGCAGTTCTTTTACGGTTGGTGGTCCTGAGTCTTCCTCCGCTCTGAGGGAGAGACTGGCCATGTTAGAGTAGGGCCACTTGGGTGTAGGCATTCGCGGAGCACTGGATGCACTTCACAGGGCGATGGAGCGGATGGGATGTGCTCCTTGTCCACATGAGGAGATGTTATGGTCCTTGACAAACTCGATCTTCCAGGTTAGGACCTCAGAGGACGAGCTGAGGGTTCAGCTTGTCGAGAAGTGCCAATCTCTAGTGAGTGTACTTGTTTATGAGTTTTATTTATTCCTATCTCTAATAATTTTTAGTTTAATTGTCTTGTTTGTTTCCTATTTGTCAAACTACGAGGGAGAGCGAGGTTGCTAGGAAGGCGGCATTCCTCGGGTCTTACCGAAGCTAGCAGCAGGCTGACCAGGCTATGGCGGCTAGCCTACGCTCTGAAATTGATCGACTGGTAAGTTCTAGTCTTATTTTTATTTTGTTTTGTTAGCATTTTGTTGGCATTGTTAGGTCTATGTGTTTATTGGTATTTGCAGAGAGCAAAGTTGTCCGCTGCTGGGGATTCTGCTCCAACATTCGATCTGTGTTCAATCGCCTCTTCCAGTTTGGAGGATCCGACGATGGCTTAACTCCTGGCAGAGCTACAGTACTGGGTAAGTTCCTTCGCCCTTTTGAGTTATCCAGCCTTGTGTTGTTTAGTAGTTTGTTGATGTTGTGTTATGTCTTTTCAGCACCGCCTTACCGAGGATTTCCATATGAGGGAGGCGACTGCCACTTCTCTACGTCCAGAGAGTCAGGTATACTTTGTTTATGTGTAGCTTGTTTGGCTTTTATTTATTTGCTAATTAGTTTTATCTGACGAGTTTTGTGTTTGTTTGGTTCACGTGTAGGTTATTCCTGACTCTACTCCCGAGGCCCCTCCTCAGTGGTCGACTCCCACTCCTTCCCAGGTATATTTGGTTAGCATGGTCATTTTTTACTCTTAATTATGTAGCGCTATTGTATCCCTGATGTTCTTTCTTTGCTTCTTGTAGCTACCTGTGTTCGAGGCTCCTCCACCTAATCCTGTCACCATTGCCACCGTAGAGCGTCTTCTGCAAGAGCGTGCTGAGCTAGTATGTCTTCGTTGCCTACACTCTTTGTCTTGTTATGTGTATGCACTCTCTTAGGCTTTGACTCGTACAGGTACGTGAGTTGGAGCAGTCACGTATAGAGACATAGCACATCTTAGCTTGACAAGAGATTCATGAGATTCCTTCCGATATCGCAAAGCGCCATCTCCAGGAGGTGACCGTGGACTTGTTGGTCGAGCGGAAGACTCAGACAGTAGAGTTAGAGGGTGCCCGAGCTGTGGCTCATGCTGAGATGCAGTCTACAATCGATCTTTTATAGCACGAGTTGGCGAGAGTTGGTGGGAGAGTGTGAGGGATGATCGACCATTTTACAGGGTTGGGGTCGAGGGCCAGTGGCTCACTAGCAGAGATTCTTCGAGAGGTTTGTGAGTGCATGAGGGCTTATGTGCAGGCAGACTCAGTCCTAGGGCTTGTGCTTGCTTTTGGTCCTATACGTTCACATTCTTGACTGGCCTCCAGCCAGGCGAGCGAGAGAGGTTATGCTGCTAGGCCTTCTCCTCGTAGAGAGTGTCCTTCGACTCCAAGTGCTAGTATTGAGTTATCAAGGGTTGAGACCCTAGACCCGAGGGTTGAGGATATGGGAGATGGTAGTGAGCGCCCTTCACAGAGGCAGCAGAGGGAGTAGGGCACTTTTATTGTTTCTTCTCTCTTTTTGACACATGTAAAAGAAAATTTTGATGTATAAAAAGTGATTTTGTTTTAGATGTACATGGCTTTGCTTCATTTTCTTGTTACCTTCTATCGTCTTATTTTTAGTACCGTCGCCTGTTATTGGAACTTGGATGCTCCTTGAGTTGGCCCGATAATAGTCGAAGGTTATCTCGTATCTGCACATGAGGATAAAAGGTGTGCAACTATGGATTTTTGATGATTCCGTCGCGATGATGCGCTCTTTATAAATATTTAGAGTCGCCACCTGGAGCATTTGGTGTCCCGGGAAACCGAAATCAAATTTAAAGAGCACCGAAGTGCAAAAAATTGACTCTAATTTCGGTCTACGCCAAAGGCTCTTGGGTAGGGGCTTCAGTTATCGATTGGGAAGGTGTTAGGCACCCAATCAACCCACTTAATGCGGTCTCTACTTATAGCCAAAACAAAAA
This sequence comes from Chloranthus sessilifolius, assembly GCA_021018995.1. NCBI lineage: Eukaryota > Viridiplantae > Streptophyta > Magnoliopsida > Chloranthales > Chloranthaceae > Chloranthus > Chloranthus sessilifolius. The sequence goes on along the minus strand of CM037584.1, from coordinate 143,949,530 downwards.
TTATATAAAAGAAATAAAAAGGCCTTCCTCTTTCCCAAAGGGCCTTAAAATCTTATTCGTGCCCCTCCGTTCCTACCGAAAATACGGCGGCGTAACGGCACAAATGAGAGGATGGAGGGAGAACCGGGAAGGTAGAGAAGTAGAGGGGAGAGCTGGAGCTCTCGAGCCCTTGTTGCACTACTGTGGAGCCTTACGTTGGCTTACTTCGGTGTGCTTTGGATGGCTCCTATAGTTTGATGATGGATTCTAACACCTAGGGTGTATAGCTAAGAGGTTGAGAAGGGGGGCTAGGGGGTAGCACACACCTAAAATAAAGCTTTTTGATGAAAGGCTAATGTTTTAAGAAGGTTTTAAAGTTCTAGAATTTGTATATAAAATGGTGCACTAGGGGAGAGAGAGAAGGGATTCCTTAATCTCTAATTTACAAATTTTTTTAAGCCTTTGTAAAGGGAGGGGTGCCTCTCTATTTATAGGAAAAAGAGAGGTTAGGAGGGTGCTTAGAGGCTAACTTGGATTTGCAATTAGGTAAACTAGCTATCTAAGGTTTTCTAGGGTTTTTGGAGCCTTTAAATGTGTGAAGAGATGCTCCAATGGTGGATGATAGGGTGGGGCTTTAAACCACTTAAGGGGTTGAACATATATAGTAAATGGGTATAACAGAACTAGCAAAACACACCCCAAAGGTCAATATGGTCAATAAGTCAACCCCAATCTCAAAATTCGGGGCAAAAATCCATAAGTACTATTCATAAGCCTGGCGCAACTAATAGATGCGCCAGGCATATGTACAGTAAAATAGTGTTGCATAGTGGTTTAGGGAAGTTAACTACCCGCGGGGGGACCCACACATATGTGGCACAACTATTAGTTGTGCCAAGCCATTTTAGGGGAGAATGGCTTGGTGCAAGTAATACTTGCGCCAAATCCTTAGGGGCTTCATAGTAAAATTACAAATATGCCCCTGAGCTTCGGAATGTCTTAACTTTTTACATACAGCTCTGATTGGGGTGATCCTTGGCTTGGTGGAAAGATGAGGACTATTACTTTTCAATGGTATGAGATTCGATCATAGTAGAAGGTCACAGCTACTCCCGATTCACCACTCTTCATCCATTGCTCGGGAATGGTAGGTTTAGGTCTGGAATGGTTTCTAAGGGTCGGGATGGGTTTCTAAGGGTTCAGGAAGTTTCCTAAGGGATCTAGGGTGATTCCTAAGGGTTTGGAATGGCTCCTAAGTTTTCTGAAAGGTTCTTAAGGGTTCCATACATGCCATCAAAAGCTCAGAGATGCGCCTCTCTCGAAATGTGTCTCGATCGGGCCTTGGGCTAAATTTGCGTGTCTAGAGATGCCCCCCTTTGGTATCCAATCACTAATGATCGAATGTCAAAGATAAGAGACATCCGAGGAGGCCTAAGGAATTACTGACAGGTCTGCTATATTCAGAATAAACTTCAAACATCGGACGAGTAACATAGTGAGAAAACGAAAGCCCTGTATGTCGGGACAAACGGTCGTTTCTCAAGGTAATCGGTCCCCAAGCGCTTAGCGACATTACTAGACATAACCAAGGTGGAATGAGTTGTGAAAGCTCAATATTTGGAAAAAATGATCGCTTCTCGAGATGATATGAAGGAGTTTGATGTTCAAGATTCATTCTAAATACAACAGCTTCGTAAGTAAGGAGGGTGATCGACCCACATTCAAAGATAGGCGCAAAGCAAGTAAGCAAGGTTTCACGATTTGTGTCTAATCATATGAGGCATTGACTGCCTCATCTGACTAGTCATGGGTGCCCCTGCTTGAAGCAAGGTTCGAGGTCTTTGGACAAACCCATCGATCCCGAAGTTTATTTAGCACGACTACTCAAGCGGAGCGAATAGATGTCGCAATGCTTTTTGGGAGCACGTGCTGCGTTTTGATAACTAGCCCCAAATCATATATCAATATGACATAGACCATCCAACCTCATATAACACTGAACAAATCCAACCAAAATTGGGTGCCCACTGAAGGGGACACCTAATCCTAGTCTCTGCCGATAATGATCTTACAAATTATTTAACTATGCATAAACATACACCCATTAGGGGTGATAAGCAATAAAGGTGATAGAAGTCTTGACCCAGATCCTATTCGGGTAAAATTTATGAGAACAAACGGTCATCCTACAGATACCCAGACGCATGGCGTACACTTTACAGGGATACCATGCCAATACAGGTTTTAAGCCTGCAAAAATAAGGGAAATGAACCCTTCTGCATGTATGTTTGCACATAGTTGATTAATATGTAGTTTCATTTTCAACATGTTTGTCTCAACCAACGATTGACCTTTTTCTGAGGAATCTGAAGCTTAGGACACTAAAGTTCACATGAATCCAAAGACAGTGCGCTTAGCTCGAAGATTTACCAGTGGAAACAACCTGATCGAAATATTGACTGTTTGATCGAGATTGACATCATTGTTCCTACTTTGAAGTAGGATCCAAAAATCTAAGGTGAACCTTAGACTTAGGACATTGATATAGCATAGCCGTATTGCTGATAAAATATTGACATTTTACCACTTTTGAAACACGCACGTGAATAGTTTGTGTCCAATCGTATGAGGCATAGACCGCCTCATTTAACTGGTCACGGGTGTCCCTGCTTGAAATAAGGTTCGAGGTCTTTGGGCAAACCCATTGATCCCGACGATTATTTAGTACGACTATCGGAGCGGAGTGAATTGGTGTCGTAACGCTTTTTGGGAGTATGCACTGTTTTTTCAAAACATATATTTTTTGTTATTTTATGTGAGAAAATTTTGACCTTTTTTATGTTTATCATTTTATGTGATTTTTTGGATTTTGAGTTTAGATTTTGAGTTATCATTTTATGTGATTTTTTTAAAATTTTGAGTTATCATTTTATGTGATTTTTAGATTTTAAGTTATCATTTTATGAGATTTTTAGATTTTAAGTTATCATTTCATGGGATTCTTTTGGATTTTGAGTTATCATTTTATGTGATTCTATCACTTTATCACTTCTATTATTTTATGTGAATTATTTTTGAGATTTTCTTTATCTTTTTTTTTTGGGGGGATTTATGCATGTGACCTGCACCAGGCCCAAAACCCAACCCATAAGTGGCTGGCGCAACTATTTGTTACGCCAAGCCAATTGGGGGCTCAAAAAGGCATGGCACAACTATTAGGTGCGCCAGGCATGACTGGGGATCGAATTTAAAGAGCCCGAGTTTGGGCAGCAGGGGTGTGTTTTCAAAGGTGCTTTCTTCCCCCTCTCCAAACCGAAAAATAGAGCCCCCTAGGGTTCCTTTATATGTGCCTCATTGTCGGCATTCGCTTGGGCCGATTGATCGTCCGCACCGCGCTAGATCAAAGACTGCATTTTCTTCAAAGGTAATCATTTAAAACCCATTTTATTTTATTTTTCTTGATTTTTCTTGCAAATGTGATCATGATCTTGCATTTTTAGATGGTGAATGGTTTATTTTCATTGTGAGCATGTTTATTGATGATGTGTTTATGATCTTTCATGGATGATGAATTATTTTTGTTGTTTTATGGGTTTTATTAATGCATAATATATATATATATATATATATATATATATATATTTGTTGCTTTTATTTGTGTATATAGAAAGGACTCTACTTTAGGCTTTTTGTTTTTGTTTTCATTTTTGAATATAAAGCAAGAACTTTTTGCCTTTATTTTTGGAAATTAATTAGGGAATGGGGATTTTTGGTTTCTATTTTTTGAAAATTAATTAAGGAAAATAATTTTTTATTTCTATTTTTCAAAATTTAATTAAGGAAAAGGATTTTATTTTTGGTTTTTGTTGTTTGAAAACTAAGTAAGGCATTGATTTATTTTTTTGTTGGTTTTTTATTTTATAAAAGAAGGGATTTTTTGATTTTTTTGTTTCCATAAACATAAAGGAAGGATTTTTTTTTTTTAATTTCGATTATGGAAGTATAAAGAAAGGAAAATTTTTTATTTTTTGATTTGCTTTGTTGTTGTTGTATTTTTTTCTTTTTGGTCTCCTTAACATAAAGAAAATAATTTTTTCTATTTAATTCTATGAAAAGGAAGTTGGTATTTTTAATTTTGCTTTATTTTTTAAGACAAAAGGAAAATTTTATTTTTGAAGACAAAAAGAAAAGGGATTTTTGTATTTTCATTCTTTTTTTGAAAACAAAAAGAAAGGGACTCTTTTTTGCATATATATATATATATATATATATATATATATTTGAAAATAAAAGAAAGGGGAGAGCATACTTACCTTCCCTTAGCTTGTAGCAAAAAATGATTCTTTATCACTGATCTGTTGTGATATGACTGCTCGCTTTTGCCTCAGAATGTCTACCAATGCCTTGATGCATTCACTCTGGGCAAGGTGGAGAGCCTCAGGCGATGTTCTCTGCTGCTCCAGGTCTGGTTAGGTGAGCATCTCGCTATCTTAGGACCCGTGCCACGCTTTTACATTGCTCGAGGTGAGTCGGTTCGATGCTTTCTGGGTAGGTGTCACTTGATTCTGCAAGGGGATTTGTCAATTTTGAAGCTTTGGCTGACCGATGCAAAGCTGATATGGAGGCCTCCTTGGTTGGATCGAACCTTCCCAGTAGTTCGCTTCAGAGACCATGAGGGCATCACCCTCCTGTGATTGACTGGCAGCACCTTCTATTTCCCATTCCGAGTGGTGCGTCAATTCGGCTACTCTCAGCAGGTGCCCTACAAGGTGAAACTCTCTCTATGTGACTTGATCTTTTCTAGGGGGTCCTCTAGGGACTTAGATCAAATTGCTGCTCTCTGGGATATGCCTCAATCAGCGCTGATGTGTGATATGGAGCAGGGAGATTCAGTTCGGTCTTCCCCTTAGTACGAGGCTTGGCTATTGGCTGAGCAGCCTGCTGCTGATCATCTGGATCAGTCAGAGAGTATTGATATGGGAGGCCCCTGGCTGAAGAAAGAGACGGCGCTTTGAGCTTGCATTGAGTTGTTGATTGATGAGAAGAGGGTCCTGCAAGAGCTTTTGGCCCAAGAGAAAATTAAACCAGAGGTAGCCGAGACAAGAGCTGGCATAGCTGAGAGCGAGGTCCTTCATCTGGAAGGATCCTTGAATGTTGTTCGAGGGCTACTGATGCTTCTCGGAAGAGGTACAAGAGCTTGCATGGTCATTGGTTGACCGAGTGGAATGTCCGAGAGGATGGCTTTCGTGCTAAGATTAGTGCCTTGAAGCACGAGCTGGGCCGTTGATTCCCTCTTGGACAATATCTTTTTGCATAGATTAGATACACAAAAAATGGGTGTAAGAAACCCCTTTATAGATACACATATTTTGGTATACATATTTTCTTTATGTTTTAATTTTTTTTTCGCTTTTGTAAAAAAAAAAGGAAGTTAGACATCACATCGGCTATTTTTTTGTGATGTGGTGCAAACAGTACAGTTGTAAATGGACAAGGAAAATCTATTATATTTATAAGGACTTTTCTTTTTTTGTTCTTTTTGGTTTTGTTTTTGTGTTTTTTTTTTTTTTTGGTGTGGTGCCTTAATCACCGAGTGAGATCTTGGGTCCCCTTTTGAGCATGGTCGAACCCCTTTTAAGTGGTCGGATCTGGGTGAGTTTTAGCAGCTTTACCAAGACTGGACTGTCAATCCCTTTGGATTGATCCAAACCTTTCTCCTTACCTTGAGTCATACATTTGACAAAGCAGTTTCACAAAGATAATTCTAGTCAAGGCCCGATTTGAACTAACATGAGTGGCCCAATCAGAAAAAAGGGTAGCAGGGAGAGTAACCAAAAGGGCTCCTCAAGCATCAATCCCATCAATCAATTCAAACCTTTCCTTTTTTTGACTTTTTCTTTTTAATCCTTTTTTACTCACAACACCCAAGGTGGGTCCGTCGAGCCTGTTTTTGCCCTCTTTTTACCCGTGGCACCCTTTCGGGTTTTTGCCACGTCCATGGGTTTAGCTCTCTTACCCCAAGCGCCCCTTTCGGGTTTTCACCTGGTCCGCACAAGCTCGTAATTTTTACCCGTAGCGCCCTTTCAGGTTTTCACTACGTTCATCTTGCTTTGAGCTTGTATTTTTATTTTATTTTTCTTTTTATTTCTTTCATTTTTTTCAAAGCCACGACATAGACGTCAACTCCGTTATAGCCGGTTAGAAGGGGGTTCTGGTGTCATCTCACAACTCGGCTCATGTTGATTTAATAGATACTATGGCTGCTTGTGAACCTAAAAAGAGGGCTTTCCTCAGGGTGTAGCTTAGCTATGGGTTAGGTCAAGATTTAAAGGTATGTTGGGCTAAAAAAGGTTTTCTTCATACGGTTTCAGTTTTTCACAACATTCTTCTTTCCTTAGGAGATTTTACTGTACATGCCCCATGATTCTTCTATATATATTTTTTTGTTTGTTTTATTTCAGGCAATCTCTTTTTTAGGTTTTACTTTTTTTATTTTTTTGACTTTTTAGTAGCGATTTTACTTCATCACCCCTTCTTTCTTTTTTGTATATGTACACACTTTTTCTTTTTCAGGGAAGGGGTTTATTAAAAGAGAGGCCCAGGCTTAAAATGGGGTAGCAAAGGATATCATCATTTTTAGGGATGCTTTTTACCTACTGTGCATGGAATGATGGCCTCTTTTGGGTGGTTCTTAAGCAGTCACGTATCTGTTTCACCAATACTTACCTTGTCATGATAGGCCAAGAGTAGAATCGTGGAACGTATCTAGTAGCAATAATGGACTCAGGAAGATAATCTCCGTCCATGGTGGCGAGGCGGATGGCGTATCCCGACAGCACTTCTCAAAAGACATAAGGTCCCTCCCAGTTTGGCTTAAATTTTCCTCTTGGATCGGCGTGGAGGGATGGAAAGATCTTCTTTGGCACAGTCTCTCCTACCTTCAGATCTCGATCGCGGACACGTTTATTGTAAGCGCGTGAGATTCGCCCCTGATAAATTTTAGTGTGGCACAAGGCTAGGAGCCTTTTCTCGTCCAATAAGTCCAATTATTCAAAGCGAGATCTTTCTCTCTCTATTTCGGGTAAACCCGATTCTATGAGGATTCAGAGCGAGGGTACTTCAACCTCTATCGGTAGGACGGCCTCGGTTCTATGCACAAGGGAGAATGGTGCTGCCCCTGTAGCGGTATGGATCGACATTCTGTAGGCCCATAAAGCAAATGGCAGTATTTTGTTCCAATCTCGGTAAGTGACGACCATCTTCTCAAGGTTGTGGACAACCGTCTTATTTACAGCTTCTACGGCTCCATTAGTTTAAGGTCGATACGGTGCGAGCGATGGTGCTTGATCTTGTATTATTCGCAGAAGGCTCGAATGCGCTTATTCGCAAAGTTTGTGCCATTATCCGTGATGATATCCTTGGATACTCCAAATCGGCATGCAATATTAGTCTTGAGAAACTTCTTGACGTGGCTGGCTATGATGTTGGCATATAACATTGCTTCTACCCATTTAGTAAAGTACTCAATGGCGACGAGGATGAACCGATGTCTATTTAATGCTTTTGGATTAATCATTCCGACGATGTCAAGGCCTCAGGTAGCAAATGGCCAAGGAGTGGTCATGCAATGAAGATCGATGGCAGGGGCGTGTATCAGACTGGAGTGTTCCTGACACTTGTAGCATTTCTAAACATGTTTACAGCAATCCAATTCCATACTGGTCTAAAAGTATCCCTACCGTAGAATTTTCTTAACGAGCTTGTGACCGCTGATGTGGACCCCACATACTCCCTCGTGGATCTCTTTCATGATGTTGCTTGCTTCACTTTCGGTAAGGCATCTAAGCAAAATATTATTGTAGGATCTCTTGTAAAGGCACTCCCCACAAATAATGTAGCATGCCACTAAACATTGAATGGCTCGTCGGTCCGTCTTGGACGTACCCTCAGGGAAAGTTAGAGTCTCAAGAAAATTCTTGATATCTGAGAACCAAGGTGGCTCATCATCAGGCTTTGTAGGTTTCTCAGTCTGGAGGTAGAAGGCCGACTCATTCCTTTACTCGATCATGATCGGCTTCATCTCAACACCATATGGGATTTCTACCATTGACACCAAAGTGGCTAATGCGTCGGCAAAAGGATTCCTTATCCGTGGGACATATGAGAATGTCACGTCCTTGAAACAAGCTATCAGATCCTCGAGGTGCTCATGGTAAGGGATCAGTTTCTCATCTTTCATCTTCCATTCTCCATTCGTTTGGCAAATGATCAGCTGTGAATCACCAAATACTCGGAGGTAAGTTACGTTCAGATCGAGAGCTGCCTGTAAACTAGAAGCACAAGCTTCATACTCGACTATGTTGTTAGTGCAAGGGAAGTTGAGCTTGATGGAAACTGGTACGTGGGATCCTTTCAATAAAATCTGGATGGTGCTAACTCCCTGACCTTCAGCATTTGCTGCCCCGTCAAAGTGCATTACCCATGATTCTTTTGCTTCTTCTATATCGTCTTCCGTCATGAACAGGATGTCCTCATCAGGGAACTCAATTCTCAAGGGCTCATAGTCTGATAAAGGGTTGTCGACAAGATGATCGATGAGTACCTTTGATCGATTTCTGAGTAATGTATGTGATGTCAAACTCAGATAATAAAAGCTGCCATCGTGCGATTCATCCAGTAAGAGCCAGCTTTTCGAATAAGTACTTTAATGGATCCATGCGGACTAGGAGTAGAACGGCTTGGGATAGCAAGTAATGGCAGAGCCTCTGATTAGCCCATACTAGAGCTAGGGATGCTTTCTCTAGATGAGAATAGTGCATCTCATAATCAGTAAACTTCTTGTTCAGACAGTAGATGGCCTGCTCTCTTCTTTCTGTCTCATCATGCTGCCCTAAGACACATCCCATCGAGACTTCAGTTGTGGAGAGATACATCAAGAGTGGTCTCCCCGGCTCAGGTGGTACCAAAACAGGTGGGTTAAGGAGGTAGCTTTTGATTTTATCGAACTCTGCCTAACAATCATCGTTCCATTCAATGGGTGAGTTCTTCCGAAGTAGCTTGAAGATCGGTGTGCAGACTGGAGTTAGTTGTACAATGAACCGACTGATATATTGTATTCTGCCTAAGAACCCTCTCACCTCTTTCTTAATAGATGGCGGCAGCGTTTTCGTGATGACTTTAACTTTGACTGGGTTGACCTCAATCCCTCTCCTGCTGACGATGAATCCTAACAATTTTCTTGACATGGCGCCAAATGTGCACTTCTGTGGATTAATCGATACTTTCTCAACCTCTCAAACAGCTTCTGAAGGTTAACCAAGTGATCGCTTTGCTCTGGTGACTTGGCTATCATATCATCAACATACACCTCAATCTTTGGGTGCATCATGTCATGGAATAGCGTCGTCATTGCTCTTTGGTACGTTGCACCAGCATTCTTCAAACCAAATGGCATGACTCTATAGCAAAAGGTTCCCCACGGAGTGATAAAGGCCATATTCTCTCGATCTACCTCGTCCATCCTAATCTGATTGTATCCAGAGAATCTGTCCATAAAAGAAAGCATCCCATGCTTAGCAGTGTTATCGACCAAGATGTCGATGTGTAGTAACAGGAAATCATCCTTCGGGCTCGCCCTGTTCAAGTTTATAAAATCAATACACATGCGAACTTTTCTGTCTTTCTTCGGCACAAGCACAATATTGGCCAGCCACTGTGGGTACATAGATACCATGAGAAACCCTGCATCATACTTCTTGATGACCTCATCTTTGACTTTCAACATCCACTCGGGTCGAAGACATCTCAACTTCTGCTTAACCGGCTTCATATCAGGGTAGAGCGGCAACTCATGCTCGACCAAATCAGTGTCCTGACCAGGCATGTCCTCGTACGACCAGGCAAAAATGTCTTGGTATGACCGGAGGAAATCGATCATGCTTTTTCTTTCTTTGAGAGGCAGCAACGTTTCGATTTTGGTAACTCGGGGAGTCTCCTCAGTTCCTAAATTGATATCTTCCGTTTCTTCGACAATGGGGGTAAGGCTATGCTTAAATTCGGCAAACCAGTCAAGGAGCTCATTGGGGAGCTCCTCCAAAGGGACATCCTCTTCTAGACTCGTAACTCCTACTTCTTGTATTTCTACAAAAAAGGGGTCGATTTTACATGGGACGGGGATTTCAATTATGACATCTTTTTATGAGATTTTATTTAGAATTTTAAATGACAATAATTTTAGATTTTGTATATTTTCCATGTTTTTGAAATTTTTATTTTCTTCAAACACGGACCCTTGGCAGTGCGAGTCTGTGTATATACAAGGTATTGCCTATCAAGGGCTTATCTCACTTTTTATAGGTTATTTTTTTTTGGAAAATGGGTGTCGAATTTTAAGCCACTCCTCGCTTCTAAGATTTGGGGCAAAGATATTCAGTTGCGTACCTGAGAAGCCACTTCTTTACCTGTTTGGATGGAGGATGCTGACTGATACGGCTCTTCGGATTCAGCCTCCATCATGTTGATCCCAAATTCGTCTGAGATTACATCCTCAAACGTCAACACAGTTTTATGGTAGTTCACCACAGGGGAAGTTTATTCAGGTACGGGTCGTCGTTCCTCAAAGAGGGATAACGCCACCAAATCTATTTCCAAACTAGAAAGGGTAATGTGGGGATTGGTGGGGTGAACAGGTGTTGCGAGTTTATGTGGGGTTAATTGGGTTACCCCATTCTGGTTGATCTTTACAACCTTGGCACTCACGAACGAGTCTCTGATGTGATGCCTGGGATGGGGTCTTTCCTCTATGTGTATCCCCCTGGCTCTTGCAATTTTCGTGGCCCAGGCTTTCTCCTTAGCCTCTCGAACCTCTTCTTCCGTGGGCTTGTAACCTAACCCAAATCTAACTTTCTAGCCCCCCTTGGCTGTGACGGCTCTCTCTTCTTCCTTGCAGTCGGGGACCCAACCCCTTTCCTCTTTGGTAGCCCCATTTATGGAGCATGGCCACTGCCGCCACCATTCCACCTCCAATTTTTGGGATGATGCCCTCGATGGGCTTTGGGAGTACTGTTGATACTTCATACTTAAAACTATGGAGGTCGACATCCTCAGCGATGTGTGGAACATTCAGCACTTTGGGCTTTTCAACGCTGTTGGTGGCTTTTTCCTTCTCACTGTGCCCTTCACCAATGATAGTGATAATCTTATGCCCAGACGTAAACTTGAGCTTCTGGTGCAGCGTGGATGGGATCGCTCCAATATCATGCAGCCATGGGCGCCCTAATAGTAGATTGAACAAGGATTTAATGTCCATCACTTGAAACAATATGGAGAAGGTCATTGGCCCAATCAACAGCTCAAGGTCAACTTCTCCCATTATCTCTCTTTGTGTATTATCGAAACCTCGGGCACTGGTTCTCGTGGGTCTCAGCATGCATGGATCTACCCCAATCTTGGTAGCAATTCTTAGCGGGCATATATATAACGCAGACCCATTATCGATTAAAACCAAAGGGATTATCATATTTCCAAACTCAACAGTTATATTTAAGGATTTTGAGTAACTACTTCCTTCCTCCGGTAAATTGGCATCTGAAAATGAAATGGCATTTGGGGCAATCACTTGTCCAATTATTTGTTCAACTTCATCAGGGCTAACATAAAGCGAAACATGCACATTCTTTAACGTCCCCATTAAAGCTTGAAATTGGAGTGGGGACGTCATTAACAGATCCCACACAGTGATGTGAGTTGGCATCCTTCTTAACTGAGTCTCCAGTATATGTTCTCAACTCATTTTTTCAAAAGGATTAATAGTGCTATCTTTCTTACCCTCTGGTTGGGCTTATGCTGCTGCTGGTGCTTTTGACTATTTAGAAATCCTCTCGGATCCGGTGACAAAGTCCACTACCCCTTCTCTGCTACTGCCAGTGTTGACATCTGTCTGCTCATAACTCAGAGGGACCTGATGAGGATTGTAGGTTGGTCCCGAAATCTAAAATGGAGTGGCTGCCGATAACTGAAGCATTTGTACTGATGGCTCCGAAAGGGTGGATAATTATTTGTTCACTTCAGTGACAGATGGTTGGGTGGCAAAATTGGGTCAGGTTGGGGTGATGAGGATTGAGGGTGGTTGCACCCGAGGTAAAGGGGTAGGAGTGGGCCATTGATAGTTTATAGGTGATGGTGGGGGATGGGGGACTTGATGGGCTATCGGATAATTGATGGGGTTGGCCGTATATGGTTGATATGCATTTATGTGCACATAATTGACAGGTGTGTGTGATGGGAAATAAGCCCTAAGATCTAAGGGTTCAACTCGTGGTGCTGGGTTGGGGAAATAATCTGACAAATTCAAGAGAATTCAAGAGTTCAATCACCCGATAGTCCTCTCTTCGCATTCTCTTTGCAACAGTGCTACATAAATTTCCCAGTCACTGATGTAGTCCGACGGGTTAAATTCAAATTCCTCATCACACTCTTCTATCATCCTGGTGGTGGGTCTAGGACCTACTCCTCCGGCAGGATGAGCGGGTAATGGCACCTGATGAATGTTTACATGCTGGTTCGCTTGAGAAGGTGCAGGTGGAATGATTTTCCTGGTATCAATTAAGTCTTGGATCGCGTGCTTCAATGGGAAGCAGTGATCAATCAGGTGACCCGGACTCTGATGAAAGTTACAGTGAGTATTATAGTCATAATTCTTTAGGATTGGGTGAGGAGGTTGTGGTTGACGAGTAGTAACTAATCTCTTTTCTATTAGCAAAGGCAAAAGTACATTCAAAGATTTCCTTATGGGCGTAAATACTTGATCATAGCGGGCTCTCCTCTGCTCCAGAATCATCTGCATACCCTGTCCATTCCTTGTTCTCTGCAGTGGTTCAGTTCTGATTAGTGCTGGTTGGGCTGCCTTGAATTGGAACGGAGTTATATTGTTATTGGGCCTGGTGTTGGCAACATTCTAGACATCGGCCCCCGCTCTCTTCTCATTTCTTTGCTCTGAGAACCTTCTAACTCCATTGGTTCCACTGGGTATATTCTTACTCAAGCGACCCTCCCTGATAGCATCTTCACAACGATTTGCGTTCCTTATCAGATCAGCGAAGCTAGACTGCTGCTGATACACTAGAAAGTCTGAGATCACTAACAAAGTATTTTTGGAAATTATTTCTATTTGTCCATCATCAGGTATCTTCTTTCTAACTTGAGATGTCAATGCTCTCCAACGTCCTAAATAATCGCTAAAAGTTTCATTCGAGTTCTGCTTCAAACAGGCCAAATCTGACTTGCGCGGTTCAATGTCTATATTGTAGATATATTGCTCTTGAAATAAATGCGTCAAGTCCTTCCAAGTTTTTATCATAGATGGTTCTAAGGATGTGAACCACCTTAAGGACGGACCAGTTAGACTCTTCTGAAAGACCTTTATTAATAGTCTTTTGTCCCCTCCATATTGACACATATCCCCACAATAAGACTTGAGGTGTGCTATGGGATTGCTGGTGCCGTTATACTTGTCAAAAGCCGGTATTTTAAATTTGGGAGGCAAGGGGACCTCAGCGAATAAACATAAATTCGAGAAGTCTATGAGGCGGATTTTAGCACCACCCATCTTCAACAACTGCTTTTGAATTTTTTCTAATTGCTCTTTCAACTGCTATAATTCCTTGGACATGGGGGCCACTTTCTCAGCAGTTGGTTGGGCTTCACTCTGGACTACCAAGAAATCATGGAAGGAGGGTTAAGACTGATCAATGCCCCAACATAGGCTCCACTGTTCCTAATCTCGTCCTCTTCATACTGCTGGTCTACATAAGGTGCAGTGAGGGCGGGATTCTCTTACTGGTGCTGCATGGACTAGATGGGAATGGCTTGAATGGGGGTTGGGTGAGTCCATTGGAGGTGAGGGAAGGTTTGTTGGGTGATGGGATGGGTAGACGTCTGATTTTGGGGTGGGGTTTGATGAGGCCATTGGGCATGGGGAAAGGTTTGGAACTGACTTTGGGATGTTGGGATATGGGTGAATTGGGGTTGATGTAAGACATGGGTTTGAGCTGGGAACGTGGGTTGTGGGTGGGTGAAATTTTGCAGGAATTATGAAGGGCATGGGTGTGAGGCTCTAAGGTTAGGGCCTTGTTGGGCTTGGGTATGGGCCATGAAGACTTGGGAGGGTTGGGTTATGAAGGTTTGGCCCATGTGTCCTTGGGAAGTTTGGGCCAAAAAGCCTTGGTCATGATAAGTCTGGGCCATGGGCCTTTGATGGGTCTGGGACATGGGACCTTGATGATTTTGGGTCATGGGGTTTTTGGCCATTGGGCCTTGGGGTATGTGGGTAATGGGGGTTTGGGCCATTTGGCCTTGGGGTATGTGAGTAGTGGGGGTTTGGATGGTGTGGATGATGGGGGTTGATGGGGTTCATGGGGGAATGAGGCATGGAGGCTTGATAAGGTATGGGAAGGATCCATAGATGTGTGGTGCGGATGAGAGGGGATGTGTTGGGAGGCCTTCCACATTTTGTAAGTGTGGAACATCTCCTCCATCATGGCCATGGAAGGGGGATCGGATGGGGTATTTAATGGTTGGAGGGGTATGGATGGGGTGGATGAAGAGGGAAAATTTGGCATGGCCCCGGTAAAATCGGGCATGACCCGGGTGAGTGGGGGGATATGAGGTGGGTTGGAGAAAGTAGATGGGTCATCGGTGAATGGGGATGGATTGGGCATGTGTGGGGAGGATGTATGGGGCATGGATGTGGATGAGGAGAGAGGAAAGCTAGTCATGGCCCCGGTAAAAATAGGCATGACCTGGGTAGATGGAGGGATGTATGGGGGATCGGATGCTGCATGGATAGATGTGGGGAGATTGGGTATGCGTTGGGCGGGTAAAAAATAGGGTATGTTGGTTAAAGTGGAGGATGGGGCCGGGTTTTGAATGGATGTGGAAAGAAGGTGAGATGGGTTGGAGATGGCCATGGATGAAGGCATGGATTGGGAAAATGACGGGAAATGGGGAATTAGATTTTGGTTATTTTGGGAAGTGGTGGAAGGGAAAATAGGGGCACCGAACGGGCCAATTATGGTGAGGGCTGATTGGGTGAGAGGGGTGGAAGTAAAAGCTTCTTCGGTATGGGAATGGATTGGAGAATGTGGCAGGGATGAGTTGGGATTGGCGTAAGCCGAGTCCACAGCCCACGACATAGCTCGGCATTGGGTCGAGTACAGATGCCTCGGATGAGGCCCATAAAGCTTCCTCCTTCTTCCCCTACGGGATGACGGAGGGTACGATGATGTCGTTTTGCCGGCACCAATCAAGACTCTATTTTTGGATTTTTAATTTTAAATTTTTTGAATTTTTATAAGTAAAAAGAAATGAGGATTCTGGGGCCTTTTGAATTCCCTTCTCGCGTGGCTCTCGTACCCTAAATAGGTCCCACGACAAAGGCTCTGAAGAACTTCGAAAGAATCAAAGGGAGGCCCCTCGATCTATTGAAGGCATAGAAACTGATGCAAACAACTCGATCCCTCGAAATGAGTCAAAAAGAAGTTACCTTCTTTTGACCGGTGAGGGCGTATTGGGTGTCAGAGATTGCGGGGCATAAACAGAAGAACTAAAGACACTAATCGAGGAGTCCAGGGTGTGAAACAGGGCTCAGATTCGGACTGTTACTGCCTAAAACCAACCTGGAGCAACTATTAGGTGCGCCAGTGTAAAAATACCCAGAATAAAGATGGCACAACTAATAGATGCGCCAGTGTACTTCTGAGGAATTTTGCATTGGCGCAACTATTAGTGGCGCCAGAACAAGGTGGGTCTCCAGATAGTTTGACAGCAACACCTCTGATCCAAAATGAGTCTCCAAACTAGCTTTTTGTGGAAGCCATGCTTCCGGGGATTGACTGTTTATATGATCCGTCTCTTTCCTCACCGATCCTAGGGGTTTAAAGGCCAATTTGGGTTCGCTAACGCTCTCTTTTTCCCCAGGTTTTAAGCTTGGTAATGAGAAGGTTACCCACTCGATATACCTCAAGTGCAACCACTTTTCTCAGGTATTAGGTGGGCTGGGACTTTTCCTGATCATCACGAATAGGGGCTACCACTGTACTATGACCCGAGAGTTTATATGTGTGCCTAAATAACCTAACCCTTGAAAATCTACCCAGCAAAAATCAATTTAAATCCCCTTTGTTAGTTTAATTTTATTTTTCACTTTTAAGGAAGTGTTCTTAAGTTCAAAGACCGGGGGTGAGGATCTCGTGCCGCTTCTATGGGCCGGCATTCACTAGCGGAATATGATTACAGAATTAAAAACATAAGTAGGCCTGCTAAACCGATAAGGCCCTTGATGTAACGACCCTAAAATTCTAAAACTCCTGATTGCATTGGTATTTGTGCCTAGCACAAAAATTGAGATATATTTTTTTAAATTGAATAATAAAAATATTAATATCAGGATCTTTGATCCGTGAGCGTGTGAAGTGAGAGGTCACGTGCGACACAAATCTGAGATCTGATTGTACCTTTGGTAGAATATGATATGCCTGTGTGTGGTGTGTGCTCCCAACATCGGAGTGAATGAATAAGAAATGGAAATATCTTAGAAATTTCCATTAGTAGCTTATAAGAGAAGGAAGGTTAGGAATACCTTATACCTTTTCTCCTTGCTTTGAACCCTTACCTGCAAAGCTATAGCTAGAGAACTCTCTCTGCTGAGCCAAGCTCGAGAAACCCTAGGTTACGGGCCCTCTGATTTTATGCATGAAGGAATCGACTTGTGAACGTCTAATCTGCTTGAGAAGGGCAATACGCGTTTGTGCGTTTGCATGGATTTGTATCTCCAATTCATCGGAGAACTCGCCTTGACAAACTCTAGAGTTTGAATTCAAAACCCACCTCGAACTGAAAGCTCTGTGAACTAAGGAAACCGTCATCAAAGAAGTAAGTTATTATGGGTTTTCTGTAGTTTAGATGTCATTTAATACTTGTGTTTAGTGTGCTTGAATTATTCGTAGAGAATCATAAAGTTTAGGGCTGAACTGGGTTAAGTTTCAACAAATCCCATTAATGACAGTTACTGTCTTATCCGATCGATCAATTCAAGTAATCGATCGATTAGTCTGTAATCCGATCGATCAAATTTGAGATTTGATCGATCGAATTGTATAACTTCCATTTGAAATAGAAAGGTGATGTTTCTGAGAAGTTCAGGCCCGATATGCTCGATCGATCAAATTGGTGAATTGATCGATCAAATTTGGCACTGATCGATCAGAATATGAGGTGATCGATCAAGTACGAACTAATCAATCAATTGAGAATTGATCGATCGAATAGCAGGATTGATTGATCAAATAGGGGATTTGATCGATCGAATTTTATAAATAATGTATAGAACAACAGGTATGTTTTCTGAAACTTTTAGCTTGAAAAATCCGATCGATCAAAGTGAAGATCTGATCGATCAACTAGGGAATCGATCGACCAAATTTTTGTCTATTCCGTAGTGTGAAAGGTTGGTTTTCGATCAATCAAATATGGGAATTGATCGATCAAACCATGAATTCGAACGATCAAACATGGAGTTGATCAATCAAATTTCTGCTATTCTGTCTGTATAGAGGTATGACATTCGATCGATCAAATGATGAATTGATCGATCAAATGTGAATCCAATCAATCAAATATGGGGATTGATTGATCGAATTCCTTGTTTTGTCCTGTTTTGGTTTTCTAGGAAAAACACTGCTGGGCAGTGTACCAATTTCTGTTCTGACACTTCTGACACTTAGTATACCATACATATGGTCTAGGTCAAGACCAAGACCCTTTAGAATGCTTTGGATTTGCTTAGAAAGACCTGATCTGAGGTAGGGGAAATTCAACTTAACTTGTACCCAATTTGACTGCATGGTTTCTGAGTATCCGTATCTGACTCTTGTTGTTTCAAAAGCATGCCATGCAATGATAAAGCTCTGTTATTTATGTTTTATGTATCTCTACTCTACTCTACTCTTCTTCCTAATATATGCTCTGATCTAAAGTTCATGTGACGAATTCCCCTGACGTGGCAGGATACCCACGACCGGCATGGCGGGATATCCGTGTATCTAATTTGTAAACCCCCTGGCACAAATTGCTCTCCTTTGAAGAGGTTGGATGTAATTATCTATAATTGTTAATTGAACGACGATGGTCGGGGTTATCCATCGACACACATCTGGCTATCACGTGCTATATTCACGGGAGTTATTTAAGTATAGAATTTAAGTCATTAAATATTGTATGCATGCATCTGAAAACTCTAAGAATTTGTCTATTTATAATAATTCTGCATCTGTTCTCTGATTCATTTGTCTACATCCATTCAATTATGTTTGCATTATCTGACTTAATCATCTGCTCTGAGTTATATTCTGCAAACCATGTTTTACATTTTAGATATAATTTACTTGAGTTTCTTCTATTGAGCTTAGATGGTAGCTCACCTTGTTTCTATATGATAGGTTCTAAGGCTAAAGCTCCCGGCACTAAGAGCGATCTCGATTATCAGCTGGAGGCTGAGGCTGAGGCTGAGGAGGAGGATACTGATACCCCTATTGACGAGTTCTATCAGTAGCTAGGGTATTAGTTATGTATTTTATTTCTGTATATGTATTTTGGATTATCTGTGTGCCTGGTGGCCAACTTTCTGTATATTATACTATGGATATTTTACTTGTAGTCATATACATTCTTTCTTTTTAGAACCTTATATGATTACTCGATCTTCCAATTTCCAATCGTGTCTGTCCTGATTTCCGTTAGAAGAGTAGACACTCTTTGTTTTGTTCCGAGAATCATCCAGAGTATGATCCAGATGGCATGGGTTTCTGGGTGTAACAATTCGGGCTATCACAGTCGGTATTAGAGCCGTAGGCTTTAGGTTGAACCATAGGTTCAGGTTGAATTGTTTTTACAATCTAAGTACTGATCAATGTTATTTTTTCACAATGACAGACCAGTATTATGGGCCCAAGGTTCAGAGGCGGACATAGTGGAGGAAGAGAAGGACAGAGAGAGGTTCCTTTACGAGAGATCCCCGATGTTACTGGTACATCCAAGGGATTAGGGTTCGTAACTGGTGAAAATGTGATCCCGGTAGGACCAAGAGGAGGACGAGGAGGTGGTGATAGTAGGATGGAGCAGGTATTGGAAGTTTTGGCTGCCAACATAGCTCAACAGACTGCTGCTATGAATCAACAAGTAGCGAGACCACCTCACCAACCTAGAAGCTTTGCTAAGTTTAGGAGAATGAGACCTCCTAATTTCTTAGGTGAGATAGACCCTACTGAGGTCGAGGGGTGGATAGAGGAAATGGAGAAGGTATTTGAGGTGCTTCAGTGCACTGAAGTCGAGAGGGTGCGTTGGGCAACCTTCAAACTAGATGGGGAAGTGGGGCCTTGGTGGAAATCAATATCAAGACACTGTGAACAAGAGAGCTTCCCAATGTTCCTTAGACATGGGTTGAATTCGTTGAAACCTTCAACGAGAAGTACTTTCCCAAGGTAGAGAGGCATCAGTGGGAGGTGATGTTTATCAAGTTGGAACAAGGGACTATGGCTGTGCATGAGTATGGCACAGAATTTGATAGATTATCGAGGTTTGCTCCACAACACGTCGCCACCAAGTCGATGCGAGCTCGAAAGTTTCAGCTTGGGTTAAGGCCAAACATACAGAAAGAAGTCGCCCTATGGGAGTAAGAGACATATGAGGCAGTTATGTCTAAGGCTCTCATTTCCGAAGAAGGGAACCAAAAGCAATTTGCTTGGAGAGACAGGCAGAGCAAAGAGAGGTCGTTTCAGGGAGAATCTCAAGACCCTGAATAGAACAAGAGGGCTAGGTTCTCCAGACCTCCTAGATACCCTACTCACTCTCATCCAGCTGTATCTTCAGGCTCGAGTTCATATCAGAGGCCGATAGTACCTGTATCTTACAGACCCTTCAGATCGTCTGGTTCTTCTGTTAGTGGAGCTTCTATCTCATAGGGATCTTCACGGGTCTCTTCTTTTATGCTGGCTCCATCATGTGCAAAGTGTGGGATTTCGCACAAGACAGAGGACTACAGGAGAGATACAAGAGTTTGCTTCAAGTGTGGCAAGATGGGCCACATGGTTAGAAATTACCCTGAGGAGAGCAAGGAAAACAAGGAGTAGGCTGGATCGATATTTATTCAGAGATCATCTCGACCTATTGTTCAAGGTTGAGCATATGCCGTCACCGCAACGGATGCCCTGACCTCAAATGATGTCAATCAAGGTATCTTTACGCTTTGAGAATTAAATTTGTTAGTTGATATTCATATTCTATAGTGTGTTTTGACGCTTTTATGCATATGGATATTCAGAATTGTTGTACGTTTAACTCTATATGTTTAATATACGAATAAAAGGTACACTTGTCATGCGTCATGTGGGCGACGAGAGTCGGGCTGATTCTCGTGTATTGATAGACCCCGAGTCTAGTCATTGTTTTATCACTCCGTCGTTCTTTGAGAAGTTAAGCATCGTACCAAAGACACTTGATTTTATTTTGGCGGTATCGGTCCCTACTAGAAGCTCAGTCAGCACAAATACAGTGTGTCAATCGGTAATATTGATGTTTGAGGATCACGAGATGATGACAGATATGATCACATTGGATATGGAAGGATTTGATGTAATACTTGGAATGGATTGGCTGTCAACATACCATGCGAGTGTGGATTGTCTTCGGAAGATTGTAACCTTCCTGTAGGCACCCCCATTTTACCCTATTGGAATATAAAAATTTCTTTGGTCAACATTTGACCTCATAACCTTGATATGGGACCATATGCTGAAACAATAGTATATGGTTGGACACATGTTGAAACAATAGTTTTATGGCTCAGGCCTCATACCCCCGACGTGGGAACCATGCACTGAAACAATAGTACATGGCTGAACACAGGCTGGAACAATAGCTCTGTGGCTCCGATCCCAACGTAGGGAGACTATATACTGAAACAATAGTATAGTCGGAATACAGACTGAAATAATAGTATCACATTTCAGGCCCCTAACCCTAACATGGGACCATATGCTGAAACAATAGTAAATGGCTAGACACAGGCTGAAACAATAGTTTTGTGGCTCAGGCCCCATACCCCCGACATGGGAACCATGCACTGAAATAATAGTATATAGCTTAACATAGGCTGAAATAATAGCTCTGTGGTTCAGGTTCAAACGTAGGGAGACTATATACTGAAACAATAGTATATAGTCAGAATGCAAACTGAAATAATAGCCTGGCATTTTAGACCCGACCCGAACTCGAACAACCCCGAATTAAGCGCCTAAAACCAAGCGCTTAATTCGATTGCACGCCAAATCACAAGTGCTCAATTAGTCCCTTTTCAGACCAGACTTCCTTTCCCCAAACCACCTCGAGACTTGATCACGCGCCTGACACCAGACGAGCGATCAGATTAAGCGCCCCATCACAGGCGCGCAATTGGCCTACACCCAACCTAGCCTCATTGTCCTTGACCCGTATGTTTCCTCGATTAAATGCTTTGAGAGCGGTGCTTAATTGAATTATGCACCCCAAAATGGGTGCACAATTAGTTCTAACGCTATGAGGACTAGGAAACTCGCTGAGCAAGTCAGCCGGTCGCTCATTGAGTCGGCGACCGACTCAAAGCGATTAAGCACCAGGAGACCAGCACCCAATTTAATTAAATGCCTGAAACAGAGTGTTTAATTGAAGAAAAACCTATAAAAGCTTTTTTTTATTTCGACCTAGAGGAGGGTGGGTAATTTTCGAGAGAGAACGGATTTTTTTTGGGATTCCGAAACCAGAGAACTCCGAGAATGAATACATGGAGCAACCTAGCCATGATTACGAGATTCAATTTCTGAATCTTCGGGATTTCTCTCCACAACCCCGGTCCTAAGTAAAAATCTTAGTTTTAGACTTAGGATCTTTCTCTTAGTTTTAATTATAGGTTTTAATTTTCAGTTCAAGATCATAGCACCCTTTTCAGACTGCAAATTTTTTATATCTGGTTCTAATTCTCTGAATTTAGAACTAGTCCTTAATCCGACAGTCTAATTACCGACCTTAGACTCTAATTCCATTCTAAAATCTCAATTTCCAGTCCTATCATTAATTTCTGGTTCTAATCCTTGGATTCTAGAATCAGCCTTTAATCATACGGCCTGATTTTCTGATTTTTGATCCGAATTCAGTCCGAGAAATTCAATTTTTAATTTCTTATTTCAATACCCCCAAAATTCCTAAATATTAATTTTAGTTTCTATAATTCTAGTTAATAATTTAATTCATAATTATCACTCTTAAATCGACTCTGAAAATCTAAAAAATATTATTTTACAGTGTAAAATCTAATTTATCTTCAATCTCAGCCACCCGATTTGCCCAAGGGTGCTTACGGAGGGTACTCGGGAACGAGGCCAATCCTCCTTAGCATAGCGGGCCCAAACCCCTTTTTTTAAAAAATTTTAGAATTAATTAATTGCTTTTCTTATCTTTTCAGTATAATTAATTAGTAGATTTATTTTATTCCAGCATAATTAATTAATTAAGTTAATTAGATTTTAGTATGATTGATTAATTTCTTTAAGTCAGATTCTAATTGGTTGATTTCTTGCTTTCATTAGAATTTCAGTATGATCAATTCATTGCTTAAATTAGAGTTTTAGTAAAATTAGTCCTCTATTTCAATTAGAATTCTAGTAAGACTGTTATATTTTATTTAACTGGAATACAACTAGCATACTTGCTCAATTTGAATTTCAATATAACTAACATGCTTGATTTAATTAGAGTTTCACCAGAACTACTACATGTGCACTCTTAGTATAATTAGGAAACCTTATCACAACTAGACTTCTAATGGGATTAGGACACTAAAAATAATTAGACTTCTAATAAAATTAGGAGACTAAAATTAATCAGGCTTCTAATGGGATTAGGACACTTAATTAATTAGACTTTCAATAAGAATAGGAATAGTAAAAATTAACTAGACTCTTAATAGAATTAGAATAAACTTATATAACTAAACTCACAACAGAATCAGGGAAGTCTAAATTGGTCAGAACTATAACAATAACGGGAAATAGAAAAAAAATTAAACTATCTAAATTATAAGAAAAGACATAGCTACTAACATTTGCAGGCAGACGATTCAGTAAAGAAGTAACCCATACTCGCTCTCAAGCGTGATCATTGACGTGTTGCAGAGTCGTTAAATATCTGTAGCTGGCGATCGCAACAAACTAGGAACCTTCCTAGAAAACCCTTTATTTTCCATCTACTATTCCAAACGCCGCATCGCTAGAGTCCACTTGGATAGAATTGGAGCCACTGATTCAACGGGGACTGAGAGGAACCCAGAAAAAGCATGCACCAACAGACTAGCGATCGTAGTGGGACACTTTTATAAACTCTTTTTCTAGATAGTTAGTTTTCATCTTATCTCCTTATTTTTCATTCCATTGTGTCATTTAGATCCCCTTATATATATATATATATATATGAGTCTTCGTCAAAGACTCGAGATGTCTGGTATACGAAGAGTGAGTTTAGGAGACCCACCATTATGGGGATATCATGACAACCCCATGTACGAAGAAGAACCATTTCACAATTCCAGCCCACGACAACCTGAGATTAACATGGCCGATGAGCAAAAAAATATATTTTCCACCCCACACACCGGTAATAATCATAATGGGAGAGATGGTAATATCGGACAAAACCTCACCGCTCAACAGATCGTAGAACTCAGTATTCAAAGAATACAAAAAGGAGATGACGACTCTGAGGAATTGCTTTGAGGGTTGGCCGCCGCATACGAAACCATTAGGTCACTATAATTTTTAGAAGAACAAGAGCGACAAGAGAGGCCACCTCCTACCCCGAGCACGGTGTCAGCCCGCGCCACACCATTGAGACAAACTGCCCACACATTCTTCAACGGTGACTCTTTAGACAAGGTTTGCTCACGGGTCGCTCCAAAAGACAGCACCATTAAAATCGAAGATCTTCCTAAAATGCTCGATGAGTACATGGCCAAGAGAGAGCGCCCCGGTCACTCATTCGAATTCAACAAATTTTGCCGAGACATCGAGTTTAATTTACCAAAGGGATTTAAGCCACTGAAATTTACCAAATATAATGGCACGGGAAACCCTAATCATTACTTAGCCCTCTTCTGTAATGATTGCCGACCCATACGTGATAATCAAGAACTTTTCATTCACTATTTCCATCACTTGAGAAGGAGAAGCCTTAGATTGGTTTGCGAGACTCCTGCTTTATAAGATAGAAACCTTCGATGAATTAGTCGGTCAATTCCTAGGCCAATACAAACACTTAATCCAAGAGACAGTTAGTCTCAGCGATCTAATGGCAGCTAAGCAAGGACCTGATGAAGAATTTACCGACTTCGTTGCTAGATGGAGAAAACTCACTGCTAGGACCGACACCTCAATAAAAGAGAAGGATTCGATGGACATTATCATTGATAACACTAGAGAACCGTTAAAGAGCACACTTGTCATAAGTGATTGCCCCGACTTCACTGCACTCCACTCCCGGGCATCCCGACTAGAGCGACACATTAAAGGCAGAGACCTTGCTCTATCCATAGTCACATCGAAAGTGGGCTCTTCCAGTGAATCAAAATCAAAAATTAATAAGAAAGCCTTAGGAACCAAACAGGTCAACACCGTTGTTAATCAAGGATAAAACTCTGGGAACGAAAATTTTCACTCGTGAAACTTCGGGCAAAATCAAAATCAGCAACGATACACGAACCAAAACCAAGGCACTAATTGTTAAGACCTGAAAAGTACCACTTTTCACCCCTTAACGTAATCTCTGTTAGACCCTTAATCATTTAATAAATGTATTTTAAGTCTATTCTATAGATAATAAGCAGCAGATGCAAATAAACCCCTAACCATGCCAAGAAGCCAGCTGCTGACCCAGAAGCCCCTCAAAAGTGTGAAGGTTAAACCCAGACAGAGAATTGGCTGCAGCAGAGGCACAGTAAAGCAAAAATAAATTAAGGAGAATGCCTCGCGCAGATGTCACAGGGCTCAATCAAATCAGAAAGAATATATAGCGCAGTGGTCGCGGGCTTCTGAAGGGAGCACCTCAACCGGTCGCGCAGTCTTCGCGCCGTTCACGCGCAGATGGTTGTTAGTAGAGAGTAAAAATACACTTCGCGAGGTTCTCATGAGGCTCAGTCTTAAGCGCTCGTGAAGTACTCGCGCAGTCTCACGCAGCTCAAGAGATGAGTCTTCAAGCTTCACACGATTCACTGAATGGAGGGAGCTCCAAGCATTCCAACGCATGACTATCGGGCAGTGGCCGCAGGACACACACTTTCAAGGAACTACTCGCGTGAACTAGAAGCCTATGTACTTTGTTCTATTCACGAGGATCACCGCGGGATTCATCAAGGAACGAACTGTGTGCACCATTCTCGCGCCATTCAAATGCAAAGACCAATCCCGCAACGACCAAACCATCCCCGCGATGACCCAAGTACCAACCTCGCGATTGCAAGGGCTTCAAGGCAAAGCAACCCCGCGACATCAATTCTACCATGCGGAAAGACCTACAAACCATTTCTATCCAGCGAGGATCGGGTTCTAAACTTCTCCCCACTTCTGCAAGGGCAGTCTGGGAACTTCCAGCAATTAGGGCACGCACTCTAATACTCTAATCTCCGTTCACACGCCCCGAGGCATCCAAGGGACAAGAATGGGCCGTAATTGCATTAATGAAATTAGGGTTTTCCTAACCCTAATTGAGAGAGAACCAACTGATATATAAGCTGAAGCCTAGCTTAGGTTTTTGGTGTGGACTTTTTTGGACTCTCTTTTGTTCTCGACTTTTGTGCTTCTTATAAAAATCGGACTGTAGAATTACAGTAGGCTAAGGTTAGGGTTTAGGAGTTTTCTTTTTTTCCTTTTTCCTTCTCTCCATAGTCTAGCACTTGCTGGCTATGCCTTTTGTATGATTATTTGGTATAGATTTTAATGGAGATTTTGTAATAGGATCTGTTACATGTATGGGATGGTGTTTTTGTTGTGAGTTGTGCTGTACAAGGCTGCTGCCTTGAGATCCTCCATTGCTTAGTTGTTTTGTAAGCAATGGAGGATTTCTTTTAAGGTTTTATTTAGATCTAAGTGACCTGTGTGTCCAGGTTAGGCACATTACAGGCCTTCTCCCACCACAGGATCCACTAAATCTGAATTCCCATGGGAGCTTGCGCTGGTAGCCTTGTGAACATGGAGGCGGCAGTAATGTTCTTGTTCTGTCTTAGATCTCTGTGAGGAGGATAACCTTTGTGGATAGTCTGTGACCATTCAAGTGGACAGATTATAGCCCTAGGGTGAGACCAATTCATAGAACTAAGATAGATTCTTCTTCTCTGCACTTGTGCTTGTGGCCTTGTGAGAGATTATGCAGAGACAGACTCCCCTATATTTGTATAGACCCACCATCAGATTCTGAGACTGATTGACTATAAGTATAGAGATTGTGGCTGGATCATCAGCCTATCTAAAATTGTGAATAGCCAAGCTTAAAAGCTAGTACTCAAACTCTTGTTGGTCCTGTGTGTCCAGGCTCGTGCACTTTGTAGGCCTAGCCC
Organism: Chloranthus sessilifolius; assembly: GCA_021018995.1. Lineage (NCBI taxonomy): Eukaryota > Viridiplantae > Streptophyta > Magnoliopsida > Chloranthales > Chloranthaceae > Chloranthus > Chloranthus sessilifolius. Next base: position 143,922,864 of record CM037584.1, on the reverse strand, counting down.
CACACACAAAACATTAGAGGTTGAGGTTCCTATAGATTCTTGAGCTTGTAGCCTGGATGAAGTAGTGCCTACAATGATAATCTTGTTCTGACCCATCTCTGGATTGTGGTTCCCAATTGGATAGTCTGTGACCATTTAAGTGGACAGGTTATAGCCATAAGGGATTGGATCATGGCACAGGGGCGAGTTCGATCCTTTCTCCTCTTTGGTGATAATGTAGCCATTGGACAGGACTTTTATAACAGTAGATCTGAGTCTGAGTTATAAGACCCATCAGATCTACATCTAATAACATACTTCTCACCCTTTTATATTTATTTTCTCACATTCCATCCTCTTTCTGAACCCTTTCTATAGTTTAGACATTAAGTTACCTTAGGATTTAGATTATAGTGACCTTAAATCCCCCTCCATTTAGGATTGTCAGATCTGTAGTCAGATCTGGAGAGCCTACTAAAGATAGCTCCCTTAGAGATTTAGATCAATTTTCCCTGTGGGACAAACTCTTACTTATCAAAACTTTCTACAACAGGCCCTGTATCTTGCAAGACTGTATATTTTAGGCTTGCTGCTCCGTAGTTTTCACTCCACCTTTCATTTTTATTCCCCCCATTCTTAGCACTGTCTCCAATAAAATCAGTAGCAGAGCACTTAAAACCTACTCTAACACTAATCAGCAAAGATATGCAAACCAAAACCAAAACCATAACCAGAATTAGGGCCAGTATCATAATAGAAATTAATATCCCAATGCCTACCAGAATTAGAACACGATGCAGAATCGACCGGCCCACGTACCGAATTACAATAGTGTGCCCCCACCGCAGAACTTTAACCCAGCCAGAGGCCCCTACCAGTCGAGGTGGGAACACTATCCCCTTTTGTCAGATATGATTCCCAACATCTTCCGTCTCCTTAACACTCAAAATCTCCTCTAATTCCTGAAGGAAAGACCCCGCCCATGGCCGACAAATCTAGACTATAGTAAATACTGTGCCTTCCATCGATACGTAGGACACAACCTAAAAAACTGTTGGGTCCTCAGGGACGTAATCTATGACGTTAATGACCAACATTAGATCGATTGGGAAGCACTTAGGAATCCTAACCCTAATAATAACCAACCCCAATAAAATTTAGGGATCGTTAATAACCTCATACCCAACCACAATCAAGCAACACCAACTCAGGTCACCACCGTAGATCTCGCTGGTCGATCCCCCTTCCAACCTTCCACCTTAATCACTCGTATTCAACCCTCTGCTACTTCCGCCACACCAGCGAGAGCTCCTTCACCCCCACATCCCTCGGCCCTGATCACTCGCATCGCCCCACTAAATCCACCTCCTTATCTAAAATTCACTTAGATACAAGTCCATTACTTTAGGGCTAGGAGACCGTTCCTCCATATTCACCCACCAAAGCCTTTAACCCCTCCAAATTCTGAACCAATGCCATTACCTCTTCCTTCGTCTGATTCTGAACCCGAGTACGGAGAGCACGTTCTTCAAACTACGGCCCAAATTGCTGCATGGGTAGAAAGTGTCACCCAAAAGACTCTAAACCTAGAAAACAGAATAAAGACTGAGTGTTTGCTAAACATAGAAGAAAGTGAGTGAGAAGAACACCCCGACTCATGCATGGCACTGGTCTCCGGCTTCCCAGAAGAAGAGGAACCTCCAACCCTTCCAAATCCCTAACCAACACCATTATCGCTCCCTTTGTCTGATTCTGAACCCGAGTAAGGAGATCAGATTCTCCAAACTACAGCCCAAATTATTGCATGGGTAGAAAGTGTCTCCCGAAAGAATCCAAGCCAAGACAACAAAATAACCACCGAGTGTTTGTTGAATCTAAAATAAAGCGAGCCAGAAGAACATCCTGACCCGTGCGAGACGCTGGTCTCTGCTTTCCTAGAAGAGGAAGATTACACACAATACCTCCCACCTTAGAGCGGCACCATTCAGGTACGCGTTCCAACCTCTAACTTCACCCATTTTACAAATACATCTGCATCAAGCCGCGCTGGGTTCGATCAACAACCGGCTTACCCGATTCTTAAATCAGGAACTAATTACCCACCTCCGCCTTTCCCTTGAAATAAGAATTTCACGAATGCCCAACCACCAGAGGGGAATGTGAGAGAAAGAGAAGTTAACTTGCCTCCCTCACCTCACATCATCCCTCCACAAATTCCTGCACCTCAACCATTCCAACCATTCGTACCTAAGGCCCATCGGCCAGGCAAAGAAACTGTGCTCGAGCTAGGAGAAAAATATGACCTTCTGTGGCATCTCCAGAAGATCTCGGCCCAGATATCCATACTAGAACTCATCAAGAAATTGTCTGACCATCACCGGTTGTTGATAAGGTCACTTGAAGACACGCAAGTGAATAAGGATACGACCCTAGACGAGCTTCATCAAATCACTTCGGTCATAGTGCAACCTCCGACGCTCACTTTTACAGACGCAGACATGCCTAAAGAGTCACTCTGCGGGAGTGCGGCCCCCATATATCTTATGGTCATAATTAGAGGATTCTCCGTACCACATGCACTAGTTGAGACGGGAGCAAGACTTAACATCTACCCTCTCACCACGTTGAGAACGCTTGAATATAAGGAGCAAGATGTCAGGCCCTCCGCACTGTCACTCATAACTTCTGATGGGTCGCGCCGCTTTGTCAAAGGAACTGTGAAGCTATAGGTTCGCCTCCGATTTGTAATGAAAGATGTTACCTTCCATGTTTCTAATTCTGCTAGTACCTATAATCTCATTTTAGGAAGAAAATGGTTGGAGTCAATGAAGACCGTCGCATCCACATACCATCAATGTGTCAAATTCTCATATGAGGACTCCATCGTCCGTATATACACTGATGCACCCCTTTAAGAGATAGATACTGATTACACGGTGAGTGTACCAACCGCTCACAATTATGTGTTGAACATGGGTCATATTCGAAAGACTCGAATCCCTAATGAGACAATCGTTATGAAAGTCTGTCCCCCTACTCCTCCTAGTTTTCCCCCAACGCATCGACAAAAATTAATGAGAAGAGAGGTTGGCCCAGATCTCACCAAACTCTATGCCATTAACCTTACCGCAACAAAAGGGTGGGACCTTAGGTACCAACTTGGATACGTTCCTCACACAGAACTCGATAAAAATAAGCAAGGTCATATAGGGCCTGTTGTCCCAATGCAAATACGAAGGCAAATAGGGTTAGGTTACCAATCGGATGGATCATAAGTCAACTTATCCCCTACCTCGCCAAAATGGTCTCTATATGACCACTTCGCCTATGGGACCACTGAGAAAGCAGATGTGCCAAATCATAAGGAAGTGTCCTTCACTAGATCACAATAAGTGGAAATTAAGCGAATGACTAAAGTGTTTAATGATTTAACCAATTTAAATGACGCTATTGATAAATCGCTCGAAGGAGTCCAGCCCATGTTTGACACTGAGGAACTTACAGAAGAGAGGAGAGAAGAACCTCCAGAACTCGACCCACGAGTGGAAGATTGGGAATCCACTAACAACGAAGATTTTCACATAGTAGCCTTGCAAGAGAGTGAAGAGCACTTACGCTTAACATTGGAAAAAGATGACACACCACAAGAAAATACTAACTCGTAGGCTGTAGGGCATGCGTCTGCATATTAGAGCGCTTCGCTAGTTGGAACCGACACTCTACGATATAAGAATCGAATCACTCCAACTTCATGACCACCGACACAAGTAATGACCTACCAGCTCAGCTACCGGCATAAGAAGAAGAAAATCCCAACAGTCATCTGGTTGACCTAGGGGGAAACACTCACATCGCCCTCATAGGATTTGAAGAGGAACTTGAACTAGACACTTCTACATCCCTAGATATGCTGCAACTCCAAATATTTTAGAAATCTCTAGAGGAAGAGTGACAACCTCCCCTGAGTGATGATGAGGACTACTAGATAGACCTCCCGACACTCGAGTTAGCAGAGCAAGCTAATCTAGGACTTCAAGCACTATCAGATTAAGAAGATGAATTCGATACTGTCTTCGACTCTAACTTTGAAGGATGGGAATATCTTTGAGGATTCCCCTGCATTCTTCACCATTATCAACCTCGCTGTAGAGCATGCATGCTCATCCTAACATATTATGAAGATCAAGGAAACGAAGTCGCCACTCTTGAGGATCCTTTGGGAGATCTCCCTCAGTGGAAAGAATAATATTATTATAACCCAGAGGATGATAGTTCAATTGACTATGATCTTCAGAGCTTCTTCGAAGAAGAGCGATCAATGTGGCATGAGAAGTTCAAGCGTTAGTGTCGCTGTCACTAGCATCACTCATTTAAAATATTTCATCAAATGAGGACTCCAAAAAAAAATCTCAAATTCACAACAAGTTTGCATTTCCCGAAGAATCACCCGAATGGCTCCAGCAACTGTCTCGCTCCCTCAACTAGAGGAAGTAATTCTCCTGGTGCCCCTTGAGGCGACCGACCCTGTATCATACTTATTATCAAAAAATTTAAAAATTGAAAAAATTGAAAACTCTAAAAACTCATAAATACAAAATCCAAAAAAAATCAGAAAACTCAAGAAAAGAAAGGGAACTCTTCGTCCCGAATCAAATTTGTGGCCAGCAAGGAGACTCTTCTCCTTAGGATTCTATCCCATTCCCCGCACGAGGACGTAAAGCATCCCGGCTAAACAACAAGCCAGTGATCATACCGGGCAAGATACATCATGACTTTGAGAGAAGACTCAGTAGTCTTGACATTCACCTTACCAAAGATCTCTCAGTCATAGATTGTACCGATGAAGGGTTACCTTTTGCAAACTTAGATCCCCAGTGTAGCAATTTCACAGTATACAAACTTACCGAGGATGAAGAAAGAGCACCAGTTGTCAAGGAGGCATTAGACTTCTAACAGGTTATCAAGCGTTTCGATGAGCAAACCCAAGCTACCATGAAACCCACAGAAGAACTTAACTTTGGCACTAAAGAGAAACCCAAGAAGCTACTGATTAGCGCAAAGCTCAACTCCAAGGAACGCCAACAAATTGTACAAGTCCTGCAAGAATACCTCGATTCCTTCGCATGGTCCTACAAGGACATGCCCGGTTTAGACCCAAGTTTAGTAGAACATCGCCTCGTCTTAGAGCCTGATGCAAAGCCTGTTAAGAAGAAACTCTGCAGGATGCACCCACAAACCGCCCTTCAAGTTAAAGAGGAAGTTGGCAAGTTACACAAAGCCAAATTTATCTGAGTCGTTCTTTACCCTAAGTGGATCGCCAACATAGTACCTGTTGCCAAAAAAGATGACAGAGTAAGGGGTTGCATCGACTTTCGAAACCTCAACCAAGCATGCCCAAAAGATGATTTCCCACTTCCACACATTGACGCTCTAGTCGACAACACCGTTGGACATGAGATGCTATCCTTTATGGACTATTTATCTGGATATAATCAGATTAAATTAGCAGAGTCCGACCAAGAGAAGACTTCCTTCACCACACCATGGGGAATATACTGGTATGTTGTTATGGCTTTTGAGCTCAAGAACGCAGGAGCCACTTATCAACACACCATGATGGCTATCTTTCATAACATGATGCATAAGTGTGTAGAAGTCTATGTCAATAACATATTAGTGAAGTTCCAAAAGCGAGTAGGGCATGTTGAAGTGCTCCGACTGGTGCTACAAAGAGCTAAGAAATATTAACTAAAAATAACCTAAAGAAATGTCTCTTCGAGGTCACTTCCAGAAAATTACTTGGTTTAATAATTAACAAGTGAGGGATCGAAGTTGACCCTACAAAAGTCAAAGTCATCCTCAAGATGCTGCCTCCTACTAATCTCAAAGAGTTATGAGGCCTGATAGGAAGATTGCAATTCATCAGAAGATTTATCTCCCAACATTTGGACAGATGTGATCCTTTCTATTGACTACTTAAAGGAGGAACCGAGTACAAATGGGATGATCAGTGTCAGCAAGCTTTCAACAACATCAAGGAGTACCTCCTTAACCCGCCAATACTATCGCCACCAGTCCCCAAAAGATCCCTAATTCTATACCTCTCAGAGAATGATAAAGCAATGGGAGTAATTCTGGGATAATATGAAGAAGATGGCAAGAGAGAGAAGGTTCTCTACTACCTCAGTAGGATGATGGTCGAATACGAACAAAAATATACTTTAATGGAGAAGAGTTGCCTCACATTGGTGTGGGCCTCTACCAAATTACGACACTACTTCGGAGCACATAAAATACTAGTACTAGCTCGAATGGATCCTCTGAAGTATGTATTCGAAAAGCCCGTAATATCAGGAAAGATCGCTCGCTGGCATATGCTCCTGCAAGAATTCTATATCACATACGTCACGCAGAAGTCGATCATAGGACAAGCAATCATCAATTACCTCACAGATCTCCCACTGCCGAGTGATGAGCCCGTGCATGTGGATTTCCCTGATGAAGACCTACTCACAATTCATAATGAAGAGCCTGATAAGACGTCATGGACCCTTTATTTTGACGGCGCTCTAAATCAAAAAGGAAAAGGCATCGGGATAGTCCTCCTAAGCCCAGAAGGAGTTATCGTACCTAAGGCTTTTCAGCTAGATTTTCCTGTCACTAATAATGTCACAAAATACCAAGCCTTTATAGCTGGACTATGAGCAGCACTACAACTAGGTGTTAAACAATTAAAAACTATCGGTGATTCTAGACTAGTAATTTCACAAGTCGTAGAAGAATGAAAAACTAAGGAAAGGAGACTAATAGCATACCTAGAAACTGCTCAATATTTAGTAAAGAAATTTGAAAGAATCTTTTTCACGTACATCCCTAGATTAGAAAATGAGCTCACAGATTCCTTAGCCACGCTAACCTCGGTCATTTAAATATCCATCGGGTAAAATACCAAGACCTTCTTCATCGAATAACTGACAGTACCCGCCCACGAGGTAGCATGGACCGTCAAGAGAGAATTACCCATCCTCCCCACAAGTACAGGACCGAATGAATCAATCACTCTGAAAAAGCACGTCAAGATAGAAATCGAAGTCGCTATGTTAAGATTTAAAAAATCACCGTTCGACGATGGATAGTCGTGATATTTTAACATCTGGTACTTCTTGAAACATCAGCACGTCCTGTCATATGCCACGAAGATTGAACGAAAGACTATAAGGAACCAATGCACCCGATTTTGCATACTCGGTGAAACATTATACAAAGAAGCCTTCACTAAAGTAGTACAACTACGATGTGTCATGACTGTCGAAGGATAATACATCATCTGAGAAACACACGCCAATGCCTGCGGCTCCCACTCTAGTAGATAGAGACTCGCCGATCAAGTTACACGACAAGGCTACTTCTTGCCGACATTGTTCAGAGCTTGCAACCTCTACGTCTAATCCTGCAAGAAATGCCAAGAACACGCCGCACTCATCAAAGCTCCATCAGTTGCATTGAATACTATGACCTCACCATGGCCGTTTTCAATGTGGGCCTTCGATGTCATTGGACCTTTCACAGACACCGTTGGGAATACTCACAAGCACGCATTCATACTTATAGCGACCGAATACTACAACAAATGGGCAGAAGTTGAATCCTATGTCAGAATCACCACTTCAACACTCATAAGGTTCATTGTTCAGAATATCATCACCAAGTTTGGAGTACCCAGGATGTTTGTCACTGATAACGGACCACAGTTCATCACGGAGAAGATGAAGAAGTTATGCAAGAAGTACGACATCGATATACGCTACTCATCACCATTCTACCCTCAAGGCAATGGGCGGGAAAGATCTATAAACAAAATGCTGATTCGAATCCTAAAACGTACAGTAGAAATAAGCAATGGAGCTGACTAGCTTGAACGACTACCAGATGCACTCTGGGCCTATACGACCTCTATTCATACGACCACTGGCAAAACTCCCTACCTCCTTACCTATGGGATGGAGGCAGTCCTACCATATGAGAACAAGTACCATCCTTACGGATTTAACTCGATGATGAGCTATCCTTAGACGAGAGGAGAATTGCCCTACTCACGCAGCTAGAGCAACTGGATGAAACACGCCTAAGGGCAACTGATCATGCTCAGGTATATCAGAGGAGAGTGGTCAGGGCTTACAATAAGAAAGTTCTTGAACGAACCTTTAATATTGGGAAATTAATCTTGAAGAAGATTATGCCTTCCAAGCACGCACATTCGAAAGGAAAACTGAAATCGAACTGAGAATGCCCTTATGTCATAACAGCCGCATACCTTGGAAATGCCTACAAACTGGCGAACCAAGATGGGAAAGAACTCCCTAGCCCTTGGAACACCATGTACCTTAAAAAATATTACCCTTAGCCCTGTGATCATCACATCCCGTAGTTAAATACTTATACTTCTCACCCCCATAGTCATCACGACCCATTCATTGGTCGTACGCCTTTAATTCTCAGAATATCCTTAAGACCTTCGATTTATCGCCCACCTTTTCTCACTCGGGCAATCTGATTAAAGGACTAGTGACCTGTCTAACCTCTTTCAAAAGCATAAGTAACACCCGATCCTCATTTCCCTTCCCCCGCCATTGGAGGAGACGTTAGAGCAAAAAAAATGAATAAAGATGTTAGATTCAATCAAAACTCATTATTCTTATGATAGCAGGATGCTTTCAAGAATACATACATCAAAAATTTTGAGTAAGAGCATTACGACGAATGAACAAGTCAATGAGCTCAGGGAAGCATAAGCAGAACGTGAGGACATCCCTAGTAATGTTACTAGAAGTGTGTAAGCAAGCTGTGAGGGCATTCCTGATGTCCCCATACTACTAGATGTCGTCATAAGGTGGCGGGAGGAGGACAAACTCCTGCTAACCATAGAATGTGAGATTTTGATGGTACTGAAATATGGCGAAGAGCTCAATTATGGCATCCCGTATCCCTTTGAGAAAAAGATTGGTACTTATCCATTTTGTGAAGCATTAGATACAAACTATTCTCCGCATCACTGAGCCTTACCCCCCTCTTCTATTTATATTTGAATGATAAATCAGAAGCCTTACAAGATGCTCCTAGAAATAAAACCGAAAACTGATGAATAATGACTGATGCAATCACCTACTATACCTACCATACTTTTCCCTAATAATCACAGGATAGGATGACCACCACCCTAAGATAGACCCCTGTGTACAACTGACCTAATCAAAGAGACCTCCCTGGTTCGATGATAGGACCGGTCAACTTTTCTTCAAAACTAACTCACCAAATACCCTTGACTGCTTATAGACCCAAAGTGCTCATCCCGAAACCTAGAAAGCTCCATTGCATCTTGACACTGGGGCATTTTTCTTGGATTAGAAGAAGAATCATATCAAAAGCATCAACTTTTCCACAAAGAAGATGAGGAGCGACAAAGTTACCATCCGAAAAGTGCTATCGAAGATACCATACTGCCGATCCTACCACGCTCCCACACTGGGGCTTTTTTTTTTTATTGTTTTGTTACTATTTCCATCTTAGCTATTTTCTTTCCCTGTTGCATTATTTTTATTTTAAAAAAAACAAACAAAAAAAAAGAAAAAAAGAAACAAGAAAAAAAGGAGCATATGTTCATCTTTTACTACCAGACTCCGGTCTTAGACACTAACCCCCCTTGACAACTAGCAAGGGGGAGAACAAAAACTACTGACAACATTACTCTCATATGTGCAGATACGAAGCAACCTCCAACCATCACCAGGCCAGCTCAGAAAGCATTCAAGTCCCAATGACGGTCGATGGAGCTAAAGCAACTAAAAAGAAAAAGTAGATGCAACAGGTAACTAAAAGAAAAGGAGCCAATCAGGTACATCTAAACCAAAAATTTATCTATATATATATCAAAATCTTTTCATTTATTTTTACACTTGTCACTGGGGGCAACCCCCCTATATATACAACTCACACATACAATTAATACAAAAAAACACACACACATCCCTTCTCCCTATGTTGTCGCTGGGACAATCGATCACCGTTGTCCCCAGTATCATCAGCTCGGAGGTCCGTAGACTGGTCCTCTAAAAATACAATCCTGACACTCAGAGTCCTCGGAACCTCTAAATGATGAGGCCCTACTATAGAACCCCCCTCACTCGTCTGGCTAACAGACCGCCTCGATCGAGAACAAGGAGGATACCCCGCAAGAATATTACGAACGGCCAAATCCCTACGAGCATCATCCCTGACGTGATCATGTGACGTGTGACGAGACAGCCCAGCCAAGGAACCCGTAGCCCTTGACTCTGAGCCATCAAGCTAACTAACCAACCTACGCACCCCTCGCTCACTCCTCATCAGACGATACTGCAGCCGATCTAGGTACACCTGCATCTCCATCCGAGTTGTCTGACATGCTGCCTCTAACGCCTCGGTCTGAGTCCTCTATGTGACTATCATCTCAATGACCAGGTCCTCGCGACTCTGTGTCTCCTCGAGGATCCATCTCACCTCTGGAGTGGCACGCACTCGCGCCGCCTCTAGGCGCGCCTCCTCAAGCTGACAAACCTGCATAACCATATCGAGTCAAAGAAAGCTGACATGTATACATGAACATTAAAAGAGGAGGAAAACTTTGAAAAGGAAACAGTCATACCAGATTCAGCCTCTCCTCCAGAAGTCGCCCAACCGTCTCAGCAGTCACTAGATCAGCAAGAGGCATGGAAGGAATAGTAAACATAGGCGATTGCAACAAGAACAAACAAATACATCAAAAAATACTAAAATGACAGATAAACCATGAACACAATAACTAAAACATACCTGAGTGGGGATAGGAATAGACTCCTGAGGGGGATCCTCGAGAGCAGAGTTTAGAACAGTCTGCACAAAGAACCAAACAAACCAACATAAGACATGTTAAAACAAAATAAATATGAAATAACCTAAACAGAATTACACCATAAAAAAAAACTATACCTGAAACTCCAGGCGTGGAGAGGCAGCAGTCGCCTCCCTCGCCTGAAGATCCTCAGTAACCCGACGCTGAAATACCACAAGATATTAGTAAGCTACTAAGAAAGAGAAATAATAACACCCAACAAACTAATGCAATGACAGAAATGAGATAAAAGATTGAATGGAACTTACCCAATGATCTAGCTCGACCCGAAGCTGAGCCATCACTGGATCCTCCTGACTGGAGGAAGCAACTGAAGACGGATCAAATGCCCGAACGGGACCTCCAGCAGTGAGCTCGGCTCTCTACGAATAACAATAAACACATCAGTTGGCAAGCTCACAATGCTAACAATTAATAAATCCAGGTTCATACAGACACTTACCAATCAGTCAATCTTGAAACATAGACTAGCCTCCACCGCTCGGCCGGCCTGCTGTTAGCTGCGCAATAACTCAATTAGGACCACTTGTCGAGCAACCTCACCCTCCCTCTCAGACTGTCCAAAATAAAATAAAATGAGACACCACAACCATGTCAGAGCGACTAGAAGACTGAGTCCACATAATACAAAAATCACAAATTAACCCACCAGGAGCTGTCGAGTCTCTGCTAGCTGAGCCCCCAAGTCATCCTCCGCCGCCCTAGCCTGAGCAACCGAGGAGGCTAAGGAGTGCAGCATCTCCTCATCCAGACAAGGAGCACACCCCATCCGCTCCATCGCCCTATGGAGGGTGTCTAGTGCCCCCCGCACGCTCATGGTGAGATGGCCCTGCTCTAATGCAGCCAACCTCTCCCTCAAGGTCGACACCGACTCCGGCCCACCGATCGCGAAAGAGCCACTCTCATGGAAGGGACGTGTAAAGAGGCACCCAGCACCCAATGCACTAAACAACCGCACCTACTCCCGGGCGTCCGCCTCATCACGCGCCCCTGTAACCCTGGCCCCCCCACTCTAAAATCCGCTATCTAAAGCGCCATCCGCTCCACAAAATTTCGGCCAGGAGGGCCGATCATCCTCTTCGCCACTCTATGGCGAATCTCTGAAGGGACTCCTTAAGCGATCCCCAGCTGTCGTACCACTCGAGATGTGTGGATCCTCTTCACTCTCTCAAAATATTAGACCCATATGTCCACATCAAATAAGGGCCGGCCAGACTGAATCACTGGCATGCCTGCATCCTCCTCATCCACATACGGCCTCTAAATCACCTACAACCAAGCAAACAAGCCAACCCCTCAATGAAGAGTCAGATCTTAAAAGACCAAAATGAAAGACAAAAAAAATATGCATGATGAAGAAAAGAAAAATGGTCATATGCCCAGAACTAAAAAAAAAAACACAAAAGAGAAATGCTAAATAGCTACTATCAAAAGACCAAAAAAAAAATAGACACTACGACATTAATTAACTAAAACTTACTTGGAGGAAAGGAAGGAAACCTCCGATCGATGGGATGCCCCGTCCTTGACGGTAAAGCTACTCATAGAGATGCGCCAATGCAGATGCACCCTACGCATAGGAGGGGACTCGATCCAAGTCCCCGAGAACCATCAAAAATAACCCGATGACACATCCCTGAGTCGAAGAAGAGAAGAGTACCGCACCAAGAAAGTGCATCAAGAATGCTCGAAGTACCCTATCTGCAGCCAACCCCGACTCCACCACGGGCTCTCGGCCCGCCACAATCACACAACGCGCCTTATAAGATACCTTCGCCTCTGAATGACGCCTCGAGGGAACGAAGCCACTCGCAAACATATCAAAAAACCAAGTGACTCGAACTACACCTCGCCTATATTCGCTCGACCTATATGGCACACCCAAAATCTCCTCACACACCTCCAAGTACTCTCTTATCATTCGCCCTGTGATCGGCTCACCCTTAAAACAAAGGCTGGTAATACAGACCCAGTCCTCTAGAGTCGACAACATCATACTAACTGGAAAGAACAGCGCCTGATGCCTCTCTCTCCACCTCTCCAAGATCACCGCGATCAAGCCACAATCGACTTGAAAGGGCTCTAGCGCTCGGATCGGTCCAAAATCAAAAGACACCAGCCGTGCCCGCTGAAACTCTGGCAAGGAACGGTACCAAGTATGAGACTCAGTCCATGCCGAGCTGATAGCCAGCTGCGGGGGCTCCTATTAAATGAAATACAAATAATAACAGTAAGACCAACACATACCTATGATGAAAGACAAACGAATTTAGAACTAAAAGCAAGTCAAATATGCCCCAAACACAATAACAATTTACAATAAACACACAAAACGTGAAAAGGGAAACTAAATAGAAATATGACCTATCTATAGATGTCGTCATGATGCATGAGTGAGCACACAACCAAGGATCAATGCAGGTTTGACATAAATTAGAAGGGTTTCCAGAGCCTATGAAGCCTATGTCATAACCAAAATGGCTAAGAAAATGAAAGAACTCTTGCTCATGGATGCTTACCTGGCCTCGAGCGAAGAAATTCTCCAACGGGAAGTGTCTACGATCTTGATGCTCCTTACCCTGGTGCCCCTCAGTCTCACCCTCAGGTATCTCCCCCTCATCCTCAGCGACCCCCTACTCAATCTCGAGCACCTCCTCCCTGACCCCCAACTGGTCAACCTCCAATACCTCCTCTCCAACCACCTCCCCAACATCCACCTCCTCGACAACATCGGTCCGAACCTCGAAAGTCTCACCCATCTCTGCCCCTAACATCCACTCTAACTCAGAAATAGTAATATCGTACCTACCACCACCCTCAGACTCCATCCTAGAATAAAGAGGTCAAAAAACTAAAGAAAACAGAAGAAACGATGCCCAAAACGGATGATCGAATTGTGAGGTATCACTAAAACACAAAAATTAGAGCACAAAGAAATAAGGAAACAGAGAATCGAAGACTAAAACGAATTGAACGACAAAAATAAAAAATTTTAAACTATTTATAGGACATAGCTGAATCGCGCGCATAAATCCAGGCGCTCAAACTAATCACGCACCACTCTCGCCGTGCTTAATGCGGATCACACGACCGGTCTTAAGCGCGCAAACGAATTGTCGCCTGCTCAAACTAACCCGACCATCTAGTTGTGCGTAGCCTACTAGATGCATAATGGCTTCAAGCATCCATACAGTGGCGCGCGAATGCCAATGGTCACCCGTATAGTGACCAGCCACCACCCTAATCATATGCCCGATACTATGCATTTAAATCAGTCAAACGATCGAAAACTGGCTCTTAATGACCTTACGACTCCCTGGAATGCGCGTCCACCCTCTCGCGTGTAATTAATTTCTGTGCTCAGAGTGAAGCGTGCAATTCCCCAGAAACACAGAAAAAAAAATTGCCCAAGACAGCACATTCGTAGGCCTAAATTGGGTGATCTCCGACCCTAATTATTAGCCTAAACTACGCCCTTGTTAAGCCCGATCCAAAACATTCCAGACTTAAAGAAATATGCACCTCAATAACTAAAAGAAAATGCTCCAGACTAAGACCAAGCTAAAAAAATGCCCCGACACCGTTTACACACTCCAACCAAAACTAAACAAAAAAAAACTTGCTCCAACTAAGCCCAAACTAAGTCAAAACAAAAAAATGCTCCTAACATTCCCTGATCTAAAATAAATAAATTAAACAAGTATACCCCTCGCTTAAAATAAATCAAATAAGCTACAAAATAAACTAAACCAAAATTTACAAAAGAAATTAAAATTATAATCACTTCATAAATGAATAAAATAATTACAAAATACACTGAGGGCATACCTTCTGAATATATAACTTAAAACAAGAAACTTAAATCCGCACGTTCAGGTAATGCACGAATCTGGATTTATTCGGGAGACCAAAAATCCCATCTTCACCTCTTCCCTTAGCATGGCAGCAATTCAACTGCTACCCTGCATTCCCAATCCCGTCCATTCTCAATAATCCACTCAATAAACACAACTCTTCGGGTCCAACAATGGAGATATAAAAAAGAAAGGAAGAAAAGACATTAATGAACAAGAAAATGCCCTAAAACTTTTAATCTCAAACTTCGAATAAAATTCAAAACAACAAGAACCCAAAACTTTTAGCTCACAAATTTATAAACTATACCTCCTAAATTACCAAATGACAAGTGTCACACCTTTAAACCCTTCCAATCTAATTAAATCTAAACCAAACACATACCCCCTTTGAAAGACCACAATCCATGACAGCTCAGATGGACCAATAATCACACAACACTTACCCCCTCTAAGAAACACCAATCCCCCCAAGCCTAGATAAACCTATAGGATTTAAACATTTAACACCCATCTAGAACCTTTGAAAACTCACACCTTTTAACAAAAGACCAAAACTCAAGTTAAATGAAACCTTAAACCAACCAAAACTTTAAACAAAAAAAAACTCTCTAAAGTGAGACCTTAGCTTGTTTGGGACCAAAAAAATGCCCCCAACAAACCAAACGGAACCAAGTAAACCCCCTAAACCAAACTCAATAAAGCAAATTAACCTCAGGATAAGCCCTGAATAAATTCGGAGTGAATCCTAAAACTCTAAGCTAAATCCAAAAATAAGTCAAACAAATCAGATAAATCCAACTAATCTGCTAATAAATTTAAACGAATAAACAAGCACAACAAAATAAAAAAATGCCTCTTTATTCATAACTCAAAAGCTTTACACAAGTATCATCGGAGGCATACCTCCTGAATATAGAACCCAAAATGAAAACCTAAAACTTTAACCTACAACCCAAACGAAGACTGGGATCAAAATCGGAGACGAAGCGAGGAGCAGATTTCGCTCAGAGCGTCCAATCAGAGGCTTCAGGGAGAATTGGTTGGAAAACACATCCCTTCACTTCTTACTCCTTCTCTTCTGCTATCTTCACCTCCTCTACCGCCGCCTCCTCAACGCTGCCTTCACTGCTCCTTAAAAAGGATCGATGTAAAGACTAGCGCCCTCATTTTCAATACTGCCTATTCTTAGAATAATGTCATCCCCAAGCAACACCTTGGAACCGAGATCACACGATATAATGAATATAGGAAGAAACGACATTCCAATCGGATGGTTAGATCACCCAATATGACTAAAACACGAATTTTAGAATACAAGACATTCAGAAAGGTCAAAACTCGAGACTAAATTAAAGAACGAAAAACAAATGAAGACACCCTCATATATATGGAGTACGGACTCAATCGCACGTCAGAGCACATGCGTTTTATTCGATCATGCGCTACGCACACTACACACAATCCAAAACACGCACTATGACCCGAGCGCTCAATGAAACCATCACCCGCGCCAACGACGCGATGCTCTGATCATGCACAGGCTATAAACCGCACAGTCCAATCAAGCGATACTCTCCGGCTGTGCAATATGAAAGGTCACCCGTACACTGACCTGGTGTTGCTCCGATCATGCGCTTCTATTATAGAACATAACACAATCACACACACACTCACCTACGCATAAACGACCCCTCAAGCCTGAGATCACATGTCCACTTTCTGTCGCGCAATCTTATTGAGTGACCTAAAACAGGCGCGCAATACCCAAATTTAAATGAAATCTACACCCTCACACCTTTATATACCATCTTGGTCAAAAAAAATTTGTTCTATCGCGTAGCCTTGCAGGCTATTCCGACAAAAAAAAAAAAGACCTACTCACCTGTCCCATCGTGCACGAGAAGGAAGCATCGACAGAACCCATCCCCTTGGCAATAACATGTACACATGACACCACCTCAATATCATGTCCCATCATAATAAATTAACCATACCCTCATGTCCCATCGCGAGAAGCCAAAAGCAAATCTCCCGAGAACGCGAGCACGCCACTGCTAACTACGCTCGATTGACATCCCATCGCGAACATCACTACCTAAAAAGGAAAAAAGAAAAAAAGCTCAGAAAGCATATGTCACTCCATATGAAGAAAAGAGGGAAAGTTTGATCATGCCCCATCGCTAAGGTAAAGGGCTCTCTCTCTCCCAAATTGATCCTCACATCCCACCAGGACTCACTCAGCACGCAGCCAAAGAAAGGAAGAATTCTCAGGTCCCGTTGCGACATCATTTGTCCCAAGACATCACATCACAACCACCAAGCCCTGCAACACCATACCTGAAGAGAAGAAATCTCTAAAGTCCCATCGTGACACTACGGTGCCACCAAATCGTACAAACTACGAACAATCCACGAAGTACTACCAACTTTTTTATTTTACTCAATATTCCTCATAAATATATAGTTACCTATGATTAAGTCAAATGTTTTTAAAACCCATCTCTCTCAACTCGTGAATCACTGTAGTCCTCCCATAAGAGATAATCATCAGTACTCATCGAGAAGGTTAGACGGAATATCCGGCATGCCAAGTGTCGTCTTGACAACGACAATAACGGTCGGGTCCACAAATCCTGTACTAGTAGATCTACTCAGTAACGTCTCGAAAGCCACGTTTTCTACCGTTTACCACCGAATTGATCTTAAGTTAAAATCCCTAAAATTTCAAATTTTCAAAACCCCTAAAATTTAAAAAACCCCTTACTAAGAAAAAAAACAAAACAAAAAAAGGAGAGAAGAAAAGAAGAACAAAGCAACAAGAAAAATAGACCCAACTCACCTTTCTTTAAATACCAAAAAAAAAATTGATTAAGCGCCCCATCACCCGCGCACAATAAATTACACTTAAACCTGACCTTTAACTCCTAAGACCCCTAAACTCGCAATCAAGCGCATATTCCACTGCGCAGAATTGGATCAAGATCATACTCCACTACGCAGAATTATTTGTTCAGACATATTAGGACTAGAATTCCCAACTTAGAGGCCGACTCCAAATGAATCACACGCACCATTGCACAGAATTCAAATTGAGCACACCTCACAAGACCCCCTCTTCAAATACCATTCCAAGCCGACCATTCCCCTGGGAAACTGAATATTGAGTATATTTAATCTAATAACTTACAAATGTCTATTAGAAAAGGAATGCCTGAGGCACATTGCTATGAGCAATGACGCGTCCGATCTGACATGACCTGCAAAAGCCTTCGATATTACATGATACTTCATTTTCTTATTATCAGTCCCTAGACCTTATTTTGGACATTTGATTAATGCCTCGATACCTCGATTGCATAAAATCTCTCTATTTGTCTGCGCCATGTGACGGGATACGCCATACACCCACAGACCTGGAATGTGCCCTTCGACAGCTACCATTTGCCCTTTGAATGCTCCATTTTATCTTGCGCTAATAGATAAGAAAGCCAAGCATGTCATGTCAACATCCCCAGTTCACATTTATGATTTCCCAAGAGAAACGAGAAGACACCTCGAATGAGGGTGTCTACTTCTTCGGCGCGTTCTTACTTCGCAAGAGTGCGCTGAAGAGGGGCATCTATAGACACCCCCATTTTGCCCTCTCGGAATATACAAATTTGTTCGATCAACCTTTGACCTCATAACACTGATATGGGACCATATGCTAAAACAATAGTATATGGCTGGATACAGGCTAAAATAATAGTTCTGTGGCTCAGGCCCCATACCCCTGATGTGTGAACCATACACTGAAATAATAGTACATGGCTGAACACAAGCTGAAATAATAGCTCTATGGCTCAGATCCCAACATAGGGAGACTATATACTGAAACAATAGTATATAGTCAGAATGCAGACTGAAATAATAGTCTCTCATTTCAGACCCCTAACCCTAACATGGGATCATATGCTGAAATATAGTATATGACTAGACACAGGCTGAAACAATAGTTCTGTGGCTCAGGCCGTATACCCCCGACGTGGGAACCATGCACTGGAATAATAGTACATGGCTGAACATAGGCTGAAATAATAGCTCTGTGGCTTAGGTCCTAACGTAGGAAGACTATATACTGAAACAATAGTATATAGTCAGAATGTAGACTAAAACAATAGCCTGGCATTTCAGACCCGACCCAAACCCGGACAACCCTGAATTAAGGGCCTAAAATTAAGTGCTCAATTCAATTGCATGCCAAATCACAAGCGCGCAATCAGTCCCTTCTCAGACCAGACTTCCTTTCCCCAGACCACCTCGAGACTCGATCACCCGCCTGACACAAGACGCGCGATCGGATTAAGCGCCCCATCACCGGTGCGCAATTGGCTTACGCCCGGTCTAGCCTCACTGTCCTTAACCCTTAAGTTTCTTTAATTAAATACTTTGAGAGGCGCTTAATTGGATTAAGCACCCCAAAATGAGCCCATAATTAGTTCTAACGCTATTAGGACTAGGAAACTAGCTGAGCAAGTCAGCCGATTGCTCACTGAGTCGGCGACCGACTCAAAGCGATTAAGCATCGAGAGACCGACACGCAATTTAATTAAATGCCTAAAATAGGGTGTTTAATTGAAGAAAAGCCTATAAAGCTTTTTTTTGTTTTGACCCAGAGGAGGCTGGACAATTTTCTCTCCACCACCCCAGTCCTAGGTAAAAATCTTAGTTTTAGACTTAGGATCATTCTCTTAGTTTTAATTATAGGTTTTAATTTTCAATCTAAGATCGTAGCACCCTTTTCAGATTGCAAATTTTTTATATCTAGTTCTAATTCTCTAAATTTAGAACCAGTCCTTAATGCAACGGTCTAATTTAACGACCCTAGACTCTAATTCCATTCTAAAATCTCAATTTCCAGTCCTATCATTAATTTCTAGTTCTAATCCTTGGATTCTAGAAGCAGTCTTTAATCATACGGCCTGATTTTCTGATTTCAAACCCGAATTCAGTCCTAGAAATTCAAATTTTAATTTTAATTTCTTATTTCAATACCCCCAAAAATTCTAAATAGTAATTTTAATTTCTATAATTCTAGTTCATAATTTAATTCATAATTATCACTCCGAAATCAACTTTGAAAATCCAAAAAATATTATTTTACAGTCCAAATTCCAATTTATCTTCATTCTCAGCCACCCGATGTCCAAGGGAGCTTACGGAGGTTACTCGAGAACAAGGCCAATCCTCCTTAGCATAGCTGGCCTAAACCCCTTTTTTAAGAATTTTATAATTAATTAATTGTTTTTCTTATCTTTTTAGTATAATTAATTAGTAGATTTATTTTATTCTAGCATAATTAATTAATTAAGTTAATTAGATTTTAGTATGATTGATTAATTTCTTTAAGTCAGATTTTAATTGGTTAATTTCTTTCTTTAATTAGAATTTCAGTCTGATCAATTCATTGCTTAAATTAGAGTTTTAGTCAAATTAATCCTCTATTTCAATTAGAATTCTGGTAAGACTGTTATACTTGATTTAATTAGAATACAACTAGCATACTTGCTCAATTTGAATTTCAGTATAACTAGCATGCTCGATTTAATTAGAGTTTTACCAGAACTACTACATGTGCACTCCTAGTATAATTAGGAAACTTGATCATAACTAGACTTCTAATGGGATTAGGAGACTAAAAATAATCAAACTTCTAATGGGATTAGGAGACTAAAAATAATCAAACTTCTAATGGGATTAGGACACTTAATTAATTAGACTTTCAATAAGGATAGGAGTAGTAAAAATTAATTAGACTCTTAATAGGATTAGAATAAACTTATATAACTAAACTCACAACAGAATCAGGGAAGTCTAAACTGGTCAGAACTATAACAATAATGGGAAATAGTAGAAAAATTAAACTATCTAAATTATAAGAAAAGACATAGCTGCTGACGTTCGCAGGTGGACGATTCATTCAAGAAGTAACCCACACTCGCTCACAAGCATGATCATTGACATGTTGCAGCGTCGTTAAATATCTGTAGCTGGTAATCGCAATAAACTAGGAACCTTCCTAGAAAACCCTTTATTTTACTTTCACTATTCTAAATGCCGCATCGCTAGAGTCCACTTGGACAGAATTGGAGCCACTAATTCAACGGGGACTGAGAGGAATCCAGAAAAAGTGTTCACCAACACTTCCAACCCCCAAAGAGAAAGTCCTTTCGCTTTTGTGGAATCAAATCCAAGGTTGCACCGTTCATTTCAGCTATTCAAGTGGAGCACATGATGAAGAATGGATATTGTGGATATCTTGCTTACTTGCAAGATCATAAGGAGGAGAAGAGGGACATCTCGCTCATCACTATTGCATGTGAATATCCAGATGTCTTTCCTGAAGAATTGCCGGGATTGCCACCTGATCAAGAGATCGAGTTCATAATTGATTTAGCACCGAGTACTGAATCATTGTCAAAGGCACCGTACAGAATGGCGCCTGCGGAGTTAAAGTAACTAAAGGAGCTGCTTCAGGAACTATTGGACAAGGGCTTCATTAGGCTGAGTGTATCTCCTTGGGGAGCACCGATACTGTTTGTGAAGAAGAAGGATGGTTCAATGTGGCTGTGCATCGACTACCGTTAATTGAACAAGATGACGATTAAGAACTGTTACCCACTGTCGCGGATTAATGACATCTTTGATCAGTTGCAAGGTGCAAGGTTCTTTTCAAAGATTGATATAAGGTCGAGTTACCACCAGTTGAAGATCAAGGTGGACGATGTTTCCAAGACCGCATTCCACATGAGGTATGGTCATTACGAGTTCTTGGTTATGCCTTTCAGACTAATGAACGCACCGACATTTGTTCATGGACTTGATGAACAATGTATTCAAGCCACACCTCGATAAATCAGTAGTGTTGTTTGTTGATGATATCCTCATTTACTCAAAGATAAGGGAGGAACACATTCAACATTTGTGAGTTGCTCTGCAAACATTTAGGGACAACCAACTATATGCCAAGCTTAGCAAGTGCGAGTTTTGGCTTGATCGGGTCAATTTCTTGGGTCACGTTGTTTTTAAGAATGGTATCATAGTCAATCTTACAAAGATCAAATTTGTAGTAAATTGGGAGCAACCGAAGACGGTAATGGAAGTCTGTAGTTTCCTTGGCTTGGTGGGATACTATAGATGATTTGTGGAAGGGTTCTCTAAACTCTCAAGTCCACTTACTCAGCTTATAAAGAAGAATGCTAAGTTTGATTAGACAGAGCAGTGTGAGAAGAGTTTTCAAGAACTCAAGACACGTGTGACTACAGTACTAGTGTTAACTATACCTTCTGGAGGAGGAGGTTTTAAGATATATAGCGATGCGTCTTATAGTGGTTTGAGTTGTGTTCTCAACCAACACAAGAAAGTTATCGCGTACGGCTCTAGACAACTCAAGGACCACTAGAAGAACTATCCCACTCATGACCTGGAGTTAGCAGCAATAATTTTTGCTTTGAAGATCTGGAGGCACTAGCTGTACGGTGAGACGTTTGATATCTTCACCGACCACAAGTGTGACAGCCCAAATTTCAGCACTCCAAAATTCGTGCCGTCAGCACGACCCTCGAGGTCATGCACCTTATATCTATGTGGAACATCAAATAATAAGTAAAAGCCAATAATTCAAAATACCAAAGCTTTGAACTAACTAAGTCTCCGTGTTTCATCAAAGTCTAGCAACCAACAGACAATTCCGGTCTCATGCCAATTCATGAGCAAAGGAACTGTCCCGAACCATTGGTGACAATCATATCACCCCCGATGGTTCGTCAAAAGGAAAGTATAGTATTTTAATTACATTTAAAAGAAAGGACTTGACATGCCAAGCCACGAGTACTCTCTACTCACCACCTCTAAACGTAAAGAACTTCTAAAATAATTCCTCAGGAGGAGGTTCTAACTCTTCTCCGGCCGCGAAATCTGAGCCTTTTGGATCAACGTCTCTCGAAGCCTGTGTTGCTGCGAGTGTTGCACCTGTGACATATAGTCTAAGGGGTGAGCTACATCCTAGCTCAGTAGAGAAACGTAAAGAACATATAGATTAATTCTGACATATATGCTGTGCAGTAAAAGAAAAATACAGTTTATCTGCTGTTACTATCTGGAAGGATAATCGAAATAACTGAAGGGAAAGATGAATACAACTACTTACTTTGCATGGTTTTGTTCTTTCTCATCTTACTCGTTTAGTTGTGAATTCGGCCTAATAACTTAACTCTTTAACTTAAATAGTCCCCGAGCAATATAGCATCGAGCCCCGATGGAATACCCACCATCGTCGTCTAACTAGACAGTTATCAATTTTGTATTCCCTGAGAATACTGCCCCAAGCCCCTTTCTCTTAGGTGGTGGGGTCTACTGTTAAATCTACATGCCTGGGATGTGCTACTGTATACGAATTAACCGCCGTACCGGTCACGGATATCCTGCCGAGTCAGTCGTGGGTATCCCGCCACGTCGGTGGGGTATTCTAAACAAACCTTAAATAACAAAAATATCAAGTGTGCTTTACATGTAGTTATTCACCGTGATTGTGCTAATTCTTAATATATTAGGCCTTATCACCTTACTTTCTTTTCCCCACTGATTCTCATCTGCACCCCTGGGATGCTACTGATATATCGTATCATATAGGTATTCATCTTATAGTTCTTGCGTCCCCTTGGGACCTCTGGCTTCATTTTCTGAAGTCTACACACGCACGCTCTATTTATGTGACATGATGAGATACTTAGTTTAGCAATTAGATCTGTACTACACATACGCGAAATTAAACAATGTACATGTTTCGATAAGGTTCCCTACCTCAAGGCAAAACCCAGTGGTCCCTTCTCGTAGTGATGACACGTACTGATCTCACGTCAATCTACATTTCATGCAAAAGGACATGCCTTAGAATGGTCACCAGTGGTCACTAGCACTCCTAGAGCGCATAGTTCACATGAGGTATATTTGTATACATAAAAGAAATTAAATTTTAGTTTTGGTACCTCGCTCGAGCGGTTGCTTAGCCTCGCTCAAGCGACCTCTTAACCTCGCTCGAGCGGTTGCCAAGCCTCGCTCGAGCGGCCTCTTATCCTCGCTCGAGCGGTTTAAGCGAGGTGTCTGAAACCTAAAGTGATACCTCGCTCGAGTGAGCTTATTCCTTCTATATTGGTCTCGCTCGAGCGAGCCCAGAACATACTATTCTCAAGTATATATTTTGTCCTCGCTCGAGCGAGACGTTTAGATCGCTCGAGCGAGGAGCGGAAACCTTCACTCCGTGATTCTTCAAGAAATCTATCCTATTTCCTTAAATCTTAAATATAATTAATCGGCCATTGCCCAATACATTGTAGGTTATCATTAAGACATACCTAAGCACTTCTCAAGCATTATCTCTTACCTAAATCGGCGGATCTCGTAATCGGCTTGATCTAACGTTTGAATCCCTGTTACTTCGAAGAGATCTCTACGTTTCTGGTCCAACCTTCTCTCCAGGTCTTCCACCGGTTTACACTCCAACAAGGCCTTAGCCTTTCTTCTCTACAAGACTCTCCTTTCTCTTTCTCTATTTTCCTCCTCTCTATTTAGGTTTAAATTATGTTACGTAGGGGAGGGCCTTCTCACCACTTTCACTTATATAGTGAAAGGAAGGGAAAAATATAATATGTTACACACATATACACACCGTGTGTATATGTTGACCCAGGTTTCCTTGTGAACCACACATACACGTGCATGGCATATGGCTTGTACGGTTCCGAAAATCTGGGGTTGTTACATTCACCCCACCTTATAAGATTTTCGTCCTTGAAAATCGATCATGACCTAAGGTAATGTGACTACATATTTTACGGCTGTGTCCCTGATTAACTCATTACTCATTTATTAGTTAGTCGTATGGTCCAGTGACCCGAAAAGATCTATTTAAAGATTACAAGTGTTTGTACAGACAATAATACAATCACCTGAAACGGCCTGATGAGTTTAGAACATGATAAACGATCATTATTAGAATTGAAAAGATGTTCATACCACACCACGCATGAAAACTTTTATCATGTTCTACAGTCATTCTATCAGACTCATCTAATCAAAACATATATATATATATATAACAATTATTTAGTGCCCACTAATTATAATTTGTGACAATCATGTCACAGCAGTATCAACCATTCACCATACCAACCAAAATTTTTAGTTTCACAATATAAAAAAAATAAAAATATATATCCATAGCGACCTAGTCGTCACCCTCCTCGTACTCATCGTCGTCATCGCCTGTGTCCCATTCCTCATCACTCTCCGCATCGTCTCCCTCACCCTCACCAACGGTCTCTCCGGCGTGGGTGGCACCCTCTGTAGTGGTCCTAGCAGCCTGGCCCGAACTAGATGTCCCAAAAATGGCATCTCTCATCGCAACTCATTGTCAGTGCGTTTGCGGATATCCCCACCCATGAGGTCAATGAGAAGCGCCTCGAACCCGATGTAGTCGGGTCTCCCGTACCTGTTGGAGAATCTCCCCTAACATACTGGTGTCGGTGGTATGCAGATTTGGTGGAGGCACAGTGGAGGGAGTAGCTAATCATGTTGATGGTTGCTGTGGTGCATGCCTTGCAGCCTGACGATCTCTTTTCTTGTTCACACTGTTTTGAAGCCCCTTTAGGTTTTGGCTGAGGTCTTGGGCTATGTAGGGTACAACGTTATCGGTAAGCGACAACTCATTAGTGTTGATCTTGAATCCATCCTTCCCATTACGCGCATCGAGGAGTCGGGATATAAGACGTGCGTATGGGAGGCAGTTTATCGGCGGAGGAATAACGCCCCTAACATTTCTTTTATAGGAATGCACCATGCCTTTAATGACGACCATTGGGGCGCTAAACCACCTATTGTGGAAGGCGGAGTGCAAGGCTCGTAAAAAGGTGTCACGAAGCTCTTGGTCATGACCGGTAGGGTGTAAATTTTTCTTGAAAATGATGTCTAAAAACCACATGTGTGGTGGTAACTGGGATCGGGTGATGGATTGACCCGATGCGGGCGCGCCGCCAGTAATATCATCAATGATCGTCGGAAACTCGACGTTCCCAACAAGTGGATGTTATGTGTTTGGGGTCGGGGTGTAGGTGAGAGGGCAGTTCATGACAGCGGATACATCGCCTCCTCCAAAAGACAGATCCTTCTCGTCAATTGTGACGAGGATGGTGTCTTCATTTACATTGGTCTTGAGGGTCTGATAAAATAATCAGACTAATCTCGGATAGTACTGAGGTCCAAATGGTGTAAGTAAAGGTCGGAGTTGGTGGTTTGTCAGGAAATCCGATGTCCATTTCGTAAATGTCGGATCAATAAAGCACGAGGGATGAATTTCCCACTCGGGTTCCATTTCCTTCGTGCCCCACCAATCATCAAGTTGGATCGGGATGGGTGCCGGTGGTGGAGGTGGTTGTTGTTGTGGTGCCTTGTTTCGCGATGATGGCGATCGGGTCGCCATTCGCTTCCTCGGTTGGGGATTAGGGCTTGAAGAAGCCATTAGAGTGATAGAGTTTAAAAACGTAAAGGAGTGTGGAGAAGGTAGATTTTACCTAGGAAAATGGTTTGGACGGTTCGGATTTTTCGAATCCGGCTTGAATCGGACGAAAAATGCTTGAAAGTGAAAACCCTAGACCCTTGCTCGGCACCAAACTCCTCGCGTGAAGAAGAAATGGGTGTTTAGCAATCTGTACACTATATATAGTCTGTCCTCGCTCGAGCGATCACAGAACGGTAACTGGCATAAAAATTTGGCCTCGCTCGAGCGGCTTGGAATCCTCGCTCGAGCGACAAATACACCTCGCTCGAGCGGTCACTATTCCTCGCTCGAGCGAGCCCAAAACACGTCACGTTTGTTATTTTATGTAGCTCACGCTCGAGCGAGTGTGAAGTCTCGCTCGAGCGAGCCCATCACATGATTCAGTCATCCATAAGCCCGTATCTTGTCTTCCTCCATTCTTACGTTCGGAAACATTGTGATTTAAATCACCCCTAACATTACTTAAGGACACGATGATCGGAAACGCATGAGGAGTCCGCCGTAACAAACAGTTTAGGCTAGAAAAATAT
Organism: Chloranthus sessilifolius; assembly: GCA_021018995.1. NCBI lineage: Eukaryota > Viridiplantae > Streptophyta > Magnoliopsida > Chloranthales > Chloranthaceae > Chloranthus > Chloranthus sessilifolius. The sequence goes on along the minus strand of CM037584.1, from coordinate 143,895,978 downwards.
TGAAATTTATACCTGAAATCAAAGTGTTATGTGACATCACTATTTACGAGCAATTCTAATTGACCCTCTCAAACAACTTGGGGTATTGTTCTTTGACATCAGCCTCCCGTTCCCATGTTGCTTCTTCGGTCGAATGATTCTTCCATCGAACAAGTACTAAGGGAATGATTTTGGTGCGTAGTACTTGTTCCTTTCTATCCAGTACCTCTGTCAGCTCTTCTATCATGTTCATGTCTTCACACATCTCTAGTGATTGACCTTTCAAAATGTGGGAAGGGTCATTCACATATTTCCTGAGCATAGAAACGTGGAAAACGTTATGTACTCGATCGAACACCGGAGGTAAGCCGATGCAATATGCAACTTCGCCAACTCGGCCCAAAACTTCGAATGGTCCAAGATATCGTGGACTCAATTTCCCCCTCTTTCCAAATCTCATCACGCCCTTCATAGGTGACACCTTGACAAACACGTGTTCACCCACCTTATAATCGACGTTGGTCCGCTTGATATCAGCGTAGCTTTTCTGTCTGCTTTGAGCCGACTTAAGTTTCTCCCTAATGATTCGGACGACTGTGGCATTCTCTTGCAACAACTCGAGCCCTAAAACAAATTTTTCACCGGTTTCCTCCCAATTGATGGGCGATTTACACCGCCTTCCGTATAATGCTTCATATGGTGCCATTCTGATGCTTGTTTGGAAACTGTTATTATATGCAAATTCGATTAATGGTAAATATTGATCCCACGATTCTTGCATTTCCAACATACAAGCTCTGAGCATGTCTTCTATTACTTGATTTACCCGTTCTGTTTGTCCGTCTGATTGTGAATGGAAAGCTGAACTGAAATCTAATCGTGTCCCCATCCCTTCCTGAAACTTCTTCCAAAATTTTGATGTATATAACGGATCTCGATCGGAGACAATGCTACTTGGGATTCCGTGTAGGCATACTATTTCCTTCATATAGAGTTCCGCTAGCTTTCCTGCTGTATACATCGTGTTGTAAGGTAGGTGGTCCACGACATTACCCAGATGGCATTATATCTCTTTGCCATACGCGGTAGTCCAACAATGAAATCCATAGATATTAATTCCCATTTCCATTCTGGTATTGATAGAGGTTGCAACAATCCTGCAGGGTGTCTATGATCAATCTTCACTTGTTGACACGTCAAACACCGTGAAACGTATTCTGCTACATGTTTAAAACCTCTCCACCAGTAATTCCTTTTCAGATCTTGGTACATTTTCGTACTGCCTGGGTGTATCGCATAACTTGATTTGTGTGACTCGTCAAGGATAGTTCGCTTTAGCTCAACATTGTCCGGAATACAGAGTCGACCCTTGAACAACAAGGAACCATCTCCTTGATTGAGAAATCTGATCTTATGCCCTCAGTTACATCTTGACGACTCTTCATTAACGCTGGGTCCCTCATCTGTAGCTCATGGATGTGCTCGAATATTACTGGTCTCACTGATATGTTAGCCAAAAAGGCCCCTGTAGCACGTGGCTCAATATTTGCATCATACATCGAAAGATCTTCAAACAACTTCCATCTATGCATACCCAGAACCAAACGCCAGCAATGTGGACCTTTCGACTTAGGGCATCGGCTACTACGTTAGCCTTACCTGGATGAGACTGTATGGAACAGTCATAGTCCTTAAGAAACTCCATCCATCTGCGTTGTCTCATATTTAATTCCTTCTGTGTGAACAAGTATCTGAGGCTTTTATGATCGGTAAAAATCTCAAAGGTCTCACCGTATAAATAGTGTCGCCAAATCTTCAATGCAAATATGACTGCTGCTAGCTCTAGGTCATGTGTAGGATAGTTCTTCTCATGTTCTTTCAACTGTCTCGACCCGTAAGCTATCACCTTCTTGTGTTGGTTGAGCACGCAACCCAAACCATTGTACGAAGCATCACTGTACACTGCGAATCCCCCACTGCCTGAAGGAATCGCTAAAACTGGAGCTGAAGTGAGTCTCGTTTTGAGTTCTTGAAAACTCTTCTCGCACGCCTCACTCCATTCGAATCTCGCATCCTTCCTTGTAAGTCTTCTGAGAGGTCCCGATATTTTTGAAAACCCCTCAACAAAACGTCGATAGTAACCTGCCAGTCCAAGGAAACTACGGATATCGGTCACTGTCTTAGGCTGTTCCCAATTCACTACTGCTTCGATTTTGGACGGATCCACTGTGACACCATGCTTGGAGACGACATGTCCCAAAAAGCTAACCTCTTCTAACCAAAATTCGCATTTGCTGAGTTTGGCATAAAGTTGGTGTTCACGCAAAGTTTGTAGAGCGAGTCTTAGATGCTTCTCATGCTCCTCTTCTGACTTGGAATATATCAAAATGTCGTCGACAAACACTACGACGCAAGAATCCAGATGTGGTTTAAACACCCGGTTAATTAAGTCCATAAACGACGCCGGTGCGTTTGTCAACCCAAATGGCATCACTAAAAATTCGTAGTGTCCATACCATGTTCTGAATGCAGTTTTCTGAATATCTTCGGCCTTAACTCTCAACTGATGGTATCTCGACCTGAGGTCGATCTTAGAGAAATACCTTGCTCCTTGCAGTTGATCGAACAAATCATCAATTCTCGGCAACGGGTATCGGTTCTTCTCAATTAGTTTGTTTAACTGTCGATAGTCAATGCATAAATGCATTGACCCATCTTTCTTATTTATAAATAAGACAGGTGCTCCCCAAGGAGACACACTTGGTCTTACAAACCCTTTATCCATAAGTTCTTGTAACTATTCCTTCAACTCCTTCAACTCAGTAGGAGCCATTCGATATGGTGCCTTTGAGACAGGTTCCGTTCCTAGCGCTAAGTCGATAGCGAATTCCACTTCCCTCTCTGGAGGTAACCCTGGAAATTGGTCTGGGAACACATCTTCAAACTCTCGCACCACTGCGATTTCTGAAATGACATTCTTCTCTTCCTTATCAGCCTTCAAGAATGCCAAGTAACCGTCGCAGCCTTTTCTGATCATTTTCTCGGCCCTTACTGCTGAGATCAGTGGCATAGATGACGACCTGACTCCTTGAAACCAAAATGATCTTCTTATGTTGGGTCTGAAAATGACGACCTTGTTCTTGCAGTCGGCTATTGCACTGTGTTACGCCAACCAGTCCATGCCAAGGATCACGTCAAACCCCTACATGTCCAGCAGTATCAATTTTGCTTCCAATTCATGCACCTCTAGGTCTCGAACTGCTACAATGACAGATTTGCAAGCTAACTCCGTGTCTATTAATTCTCCAGTCGGAATAGACACAGCTAGGACGAAGTCCAACACCTCTGGAACAATCTTCATCCTCTTGGCAAATCGTGGAGTGACGAATGAGTGGGTAGACCCTGGGTCTATCAACACTCTAGCGTCATATCCAACGAAACATCCTTTCTCATACACGGTTAAAGTACCTATAGTATACATACATACATACAAAAATTTACACATCCTTTCACACCCCTAGTTCACGTATAAATTTAGTGTTTAGTAAAAGCAACTACACTATTTCTATTGAATGCACCTTCTCTATCTAAAGAAATGAAATTTCTTAAATTTAAAAAGATTCTCACCTTGGATGACGTCATGCACATTCCCTGCTTCCTGAGCAGTGACTGCATAGGCTCTCCCTTGCACGACCGTTTTTCTTGCTTGAATTGGTCGTGACATCGAAGCTAAAGTTGTCTTCTCCTTGTTTGCCTCAGGACAGTCCTTAATCACGTGGCCCATCTTGCCACATTTAAAACAACCTCGCATCCCTTGTCTGCAATCAGCCGTTTTGTGGGACTTGCCACACTTGGCACAAGTATCCCTTGGTGTTGAAGATGCAGCTCGTGAGAAGCCTTGTGTTATCGCAGCTCCAGTAGAAATGGCAGGACTCTCATATCTCATCGGTCTCCCTGATGCCAGAAAGGGAAACCTTTGATATGTGCTCTGTTGTGTCGGTCTCCCATATCCTGCTTGAAACGGTTGTCTCTGATTTTGTACTACGAACCTCGGCTTTTTGTTTATTGGCTCGTAGTTCCCAGTTCTGTTCTAATCCACGTTTGTTCTTCCCTGTTGTTCCCTTTGACGGTAGCGGTTGTTGTTCTCTTCTTCCACTACTAGCGCCTTACTCATAACTTCTCCGTATGTTCTAAGCTGAAATGGAGCAACTCCTCCTCGAATATCTGGCCTCAAACCCTGTTGAAACCTCTTTGTCTTCATTGCTTCTGTAACCACATAGTCGGAAGCGAAACGAGCAAGTCTTATGAACTCCACTCCGTACTTCCTTACTGTCATGTTTCTCTATTGGAGTTGTAAAAACTGTACTTCCATCTGATTTCTCACCACTTCGAGGAAATACTGTTTATTAAATTCTTCCACGAATTCATTCCACGTCCATGGTACATTTGGGGTCTCCTGAGCCCTAGTTCGTGACACAGACTTCCACCAAGGTCCAGCCTCCCCATCTAACATGTACGCTGCCCAACAGACGCTCTCATCTTTCATGAAAGTGAGTACGTTGAAAAGCTTTTCCATCTCACTTAGCCAATTTTCAGCAGCCATAGTGTCTGCTTGCCCTGAAAAGTTAGGAGGTCTCATCCTCCGGAATTTCGTAAATGCCGAAGCTGCTGGGGGTGTTGGCACTATCGGAGATGTAGGTGGCTGATGCTGATTACCAATATTTTAGGCCGACAAGGATGCTGCCATGGCAGCCGCCATGGTTTCCATAGTGTGCATCATCCTCTGACGCTCCTCTCTCTCTTCTTTTCTCTCCCTGATCCTATCTTGTTCTCTCTGATCTTGACCCTGACGGTCTTGATCGTGATTTTCGATCTGCTCTTTGTTCTCTTGACTACTACTCTCGGAAATTTCTCTTTCTCCCAACGGTACTGTGTTCGTTGGCGAGATGAACTCACCTCTACTGTGTAAGTTCCTATCCTTACCACCCCTTGGTCGACCTCTCCTTCCCGAAGACATCACGATCTGCATATGAAATTAACTTTCGTCAGCAGAAGTCCCTATGCTCTCACAAAAGAATGATTGTCAGAATTTCTAGAAGAAATGCTTTGATACCAACTGTGATAGCCCAAATTTTGGCACTCCGAAATCCGTGCCGTCAGCACGACCCTCGAGGTCATGCACCTTATATCTATGTGGAACATCAAGTAACAAGTAAAAGCCAACAATTCAAAATACCAAAGCTTTGAACTAAGTCTCCGTGTTTCATCAAAGTCTAGCAACCAACAGACAATTCCGGTCTCATGCCAATTCATGAGCAAAGGAACTATCCTGAACCATTGGTGACAATCATATCACCCCCGATGGTTCGTCAAAAGGAAAGTATAGTATTTTAATTACATTTAAAAGAAAGGACTTGACATGCCAAGCCACGAGTACTCTCTACTCACCACCTCTAAACGTAAAGAACTTCTAAAAGAATTCCTCAGGAGGAGGTTCTAACTCTTCTCCGACCGCGAAATCCGAGCCTTTTGGATCAACGTCTCTCGAAGCCTGTGTTGCTACGAGTGTTGCACCTGCGATGTATAGTCTAAGGGGTGAGCTACATCCTAGCTCAGTAGAGAAACGTAAAGAACATAGAGATTAATTCTAACATATATGCTGTGCAGTAAAAGAAAAATACTGTTTATCTGTTGTTACTATCTGGAAGGACAATTGAAATAACTGAAGAGAAAGATGAATATAACTACTTACTTTGCATGGTTTTGTTCTTTCTCATCTTACTCGTTTAGTTGTGAATTCAGCCTAATAACTTAACTCTTTAACTTAAATAGTCCCCGAGCAATATAGCATCGAGCCCCGATGGAATACCCACCATCGTCGTCTAACTAGACAGTTATCAATTTTGTATTCCCTGGGAATACTGTCCCAAGCCCCTTTCTCCTAGGTGGCGGGGTCTACTGTTAAATCTACATCCCTAGGATGTGCTACTGTATACGGATTAACCGCCGTACCGGTCACGAATATCCTGCCGAGTCAGTCGTGGGTATCCCGCCACGTCGGTGGGGTATTCTAAACAAACCTTAAATAACAAAAATATCAAGTGTGCTTTACATGTAGTTATTCACCGTGATTGTGCTAATTCTTAATATATTAGGCCTTATCACCTTACTTTCTTTTCCCCACTGATTCTCATCTGCACCCCTGGGATGTTACTGATATATCGTATCATATAGGTATTCATCTTGTAGTTCTTGCGTCCCCTTGGGACCTCTGGCTTTATTTTCTGAAGTCTACACACACACGCTCTATTTATGTGACATGATGAGATACTTAGTTTAGCAATTAGATCTGTACTACACATATGCGAAATTGAACAATGTACATGTTTTGATAAGGTTCCCTACCTCAAGGCAAAACCCAGTGGTCCCTTCTCGTAGTGATGACACGTACTGATCTCACGCCAATCTATATTTCATGCGAAAGGACATGCCTTAGAATGGTCACCAGTGGTCACTAGCACTCCTAGAGCACATAGTTCACATGAGGTATATTTGTATACATAAAAGAAATTAAATTTTAGTTTTGGTACCTCGCTCGAGCGGTTGCTTAGCCTCGCTCGAGCGACCTCTTAACCTCGCTCGAGCGGTTGCCAAGCCTCGCTCGAGCAACCTCTTATCCTCGCTCGAGCGGTTTAAGCGAGGTGTCTGAAACCTAAAGTGATACCTCGCTCGAGCGAGCTTATTCCTTCTATATTGGTCTCGCGAAGCGAGCCCGTAACGCATTATTCTCGGTATATATTTCATCCTCGCCGAGCGAGACGTTTAGATCGCTTTTCGCCGAGGAGCGGAAACCTTCACTCCGTGATTCTTCAAGAAATCTATCCTATTTCCTTAAATCTTAAATATAATTAATCGGCCATTGCCCAATACATTGTAGGTTATCATTAAGACATACCTAAGCACTTCTCAAGCATTATCTCTTACCTAAATCGGCGGATCTCGTAATCGGCTTGATCTAACGTTCGAATCCCTGTTACTTCGAAGAGATCTCTACGTTTCTGGTCCGACCTTCTCTCCAGATCTTCCACCGATTTACACTCCAACAAGGCCTTAGCCTTTCTTCTCTACAAGACTCTCCTTTCTCTTTCTCTCTTTTCCTCCTCTCTATTTAGGTTTAAATTATGTTACGTAGGGGAGGGCCTTCTCACCACTTTCACTTATATAGTGAAAGGAAGGGAAAAATATAATATGTTATACACATATACACACCGTGTGTATATGTTGACCCAGGTTTCCTTGTGAACCACACATACACGTGCGTGGCATATGGCTTGTACGGTTTCGAAAATCTGGGGTTGTTACAACAAGAGCCTTAAGTATTTATTCACCCAGAAGGACTTGAACATGTGACAATGATAATGGATGGAGTTCTTGAAAGATTATGATTGTTCCATCCAGTATCACCCTGGGAAGACCAACATAGTGGCGGATGCTTTAAATCAAAATTCTTTAGTTCAATTAGCGCATCTCATTACTAGGGTGCATCGGTGGCACTTGCTTGAAGACTTGTCCTGGTGCGACGCTAGGTTCAATGTGAAAGGTTCAAGCGCTTTCATGGCCACCCTTATTATCAGGACAACATTGTTTAAGAATATTTGCAAACTTCAGATGGTCGATGACGAGCTTATGACCATTAGACAGGGTGTGATCAGTGAGACCAGCGTAGATTTCTCCATCAGGGAAGATGGTACTCTGTTATTTTGGGATAGAGTGTGCATACCTACCAATGTTGAGCTCTGAGACACCATTTTAGAGGAGGCTTATAAATCAATGTATGCTATACATCCTGGGAGTACCAAGATGTATCAGGACTTGAAGAAAAGCTTCTGGTGGAGAGGTTTGAAGAAGGACGTCACTGAGTACGTGTCCAGATGCTTGGTCTGCCAGCAAATAAAGGTAGATCATCAAAATCCGGCAGGATTGTTGCAACCCTTGCCTATACTTGAATGGAAATGGGAAGCCATTTCTATAGATTTTATATTGGGGTTGCTGAGAACATTGAGGAAACACAATACCATCAGAGTCATTGTGGATAGACTGACCAAGTTTGAACATTTTTTGCCGTACCATACTGTGTATACTGCCAGTAGGCTTCTAGAGTTGTATCTGAAAGGGATAGTTAGACTTCATGGTATACTGGTCAGTATTGTGTGTGATCGGAATTCTCTATATACATTATAGTTCTGGCAAAGATTTCAAGAAGGTATGGGGTCTAGACTTGACTTCAGTTCAGCATTTCATCCTCAGACTGATGGGCAGACTGAAAGAGTGAACCAGATCATAGAGGATACGTTGTGTGCATGCATGTTAGACTTTCACGGGTCATGGGATCAACATTTTCCTCTGATTGAGTTCTCGTACAACAATAGTTATCAGTCTAGTATTGGCATGGCTCCCTACGATGCTTTATACAGACGACGATGCAAATCTTTATTGAATTGGGAGGAAGTCGGTGAGAAACTTATTTTGGGACCTGATATCGTGGACAGTGCCACCAAGACAGTTCGATTGATCCGCGAGAAATTGAGAGTTGCTCAAAGTTGCTAGAAAAGCTATGTCGATCTTCATTGAACGCAAGTCAAGTTTCAAGTATACTTGATTGTGTTCAAATACTTTGGGTTTCCTTGTCTACTCAATTAGTGTAGAATTAACACATGTTTTCAGGTCAGAGACAAGGTCTTTGTCAAGATCTCGCCAACCAAGGGCGTGATGCATTTTGGGAAACGTGGGAAGCTAAGTCCACATTACATTGGACCCTTTGAAGCACTCGGACGGGTTGGAGAAGTCGCATATTGGATTGCTCTGCCACCACAACTGGCAAGCATACATAATGTGTTTCATGTTTCTATGTTGAAGAGATATGTGAAAGACCCAAAACACGTCCTGGATTTTCGACCGATTGAGCTTCAAGAGGATCTGACACTGATAGAGGAGCCTATATAGATTTTAGATCGGAAGGAGCAAGTCTTACGGACTAAGATGATTCCACTTGTGCTAGTCAAGTGGTGGAATCATTCATCTGTGGAGGCTACCTGGGAGTGCAAAGCTAAAATTTGCGAGCTATACCCGCATCTGTTTGACTGATGTGTGAGGTAATTTTGATGCTTGGATTTAATTCTATAGTGTACTGTACCTTGGGTAAATCTTTGAGCATGTTTTTGGGCTATACACATTGCTTAACATGTTAGTATAGCATTTGAATGTAATCGTGGGGCATTGACGATGCCTACAGGTCTGTTAAACCTGTATTGTTGGAGGACAAGCTTAACTGTCAAGTTCGATCGATCAAAGTGAGTGTTTGATCGATCAAATATTGGCCCGATCGATCAAATTGACACAGTGATCGATCAACCATGTGTTCTATTTTTAGACCTATTCGATCAATCCAAGTGACTGTTTGATCGATCAAATATGAATTCGATCGATCAATTGTGGAAAATTGATCGATCAACTGAGTTTGAACTATATACTATTTATGACTAACCCGATCGATCAATTTTACAAATTGATCGATCATATTCGAAGTTTGATCGATCAACCTATCGGGTTAGGGCTTTTTAATTCTTGAAATCTAATCGATCAATTTAGCATTGATCGATCGAATCTATAGATTTAAGTGGCACTGGGTTTTAAAATACCCATTTTTGAATGATCGAGAAAACCCATCGAGCGAGAGAACTTTTCTCCCTTTACGTTCAAACTTGTTTTTCGTTGACTCCTAGTTGTCGAACTCTGCTCTCTTGATTCCTTGGATCGCTTTTTCCTTCCTTTGCACAGTAAACCCTAAATTTATCCCTTCATTTAGGGTTTTTGCTTCTTTTTGTTGTTTAGACCATGGGACCGTGCACGAAGAATGCTTCGCGCAAAGTTCCCACGTCGCTGGCTCGTGTGCCCGTACCCCACATCGAACCGGCTATACAACCTCTTGTACAATCGGTGGCACCACCACAGCCACCTGTGCCACCCGTACAACCACCCCAATCGCCACTCATCGAGCGGGAACTTTCGAAGGATGGGTTGAATGCCAAGACCTTCTTGCCCGAATATGAGTTCACCCCGACTCTATTCGAGGATCACCCCGAGATGACGTGGGCAATCGATTATCTTGGTAAACTAAGGCTCATGCCCTTACACAAACCCTTTCATGACAACTATTTCCCGAGAATAGTATGTCTATTTTACCAACACCTTCAACGGGGAGGTAGCCGCCATCAAATGGTTACCACGATCGATGGGTTGGAATATAGATTCAACCAATTCCACGTCTCCACCGCGATGCAATGCCCATCCGGGTACATGGAGACATGTGGGTTAGTGGTGCCCTACATCAAGGAAGTGCCCTTTGAGAACGTCATTGCAAAGATGACACATGGACTTCATGGATGGGGCCAATCTATCAAGAGGGCCCAACTACCTGACAATTTGTGGATGCTTGACACTTATGTCAAGTGTGTAATTTATCCATTTTTGCATCGGTCAGAGCGTACGAACATCTTACAATAGTTTTTATTTTTGGCCTTCGAGAACAGTTGGTTCTCCGTCACCGACATCGCCATGGATGGCATGCTCGATGCCTTCGATCAGATGACGAGAAGGAAAAATTGAAGGGGGAAATGCCCTATGCACGGTTGATCACACACATGGTGGAGCAGTACAACTCCGTGCGTGAGGCCTATAGCATTACTCCTGGCCAGCCAAGGAGGAATGGCAATGTTAAAGTCTTCTTACTCAAGGACTGGACCAAGAGTAATAACCTTTTGGTCAAGAGGTTACGAGATGAGGAGGTTCCACCCATTGTGGCCGGAGCAGAGGCGGTTGAGAGAGCTCCCAATGTGGGGGAGGCACAGCCTGAGGTGCCTACTCGACCGGCCCCCACTCCTTCACGCTGGCCTACATGTTCCAGCACCACATGCTGTTCCAAGCCTTCCACCATTACCCTCAAAGCGGTGCGCACGGCGTTTAACGAAAACAACAAGCGCGTGCACGAGAGGCTGGATGAGATGTAAGAGTTCCATCATCAGGTGCATCGACGATTGGATTATCACGAGGGGATGCTCGCACTACTGACGTGGCACTCGTATGCAACCACTGCTACCCGTATGCTAGCTCATGCCTGCCTGCATGTTGTGGATCCACGCGACTATCGTACCAAGCCATTCAGACCGAGCCGACGAGATGTACCTATGGAGCCAGGTTCATCATCAGCTCCACCGGTAGGTAATCACTATACCTTTTATGTTATTTTATAATTATCTGCGTATATAACAAAATTTCTATTTTCCATATAAAATTTCTATTCTGCATGCACGACTATTTTCCTACATGATTCTATTTTGCCTACTTGTACCTATTTTGTTTACTATCTACTCTGCATGCTATGCTTTCTGTACATCTAATATATATTTGCATATGCCCTGTACTGTCCCTGTCTGTTACCTGAATAGATGATGTGTATGTTCTACGTGTTTGGTTGTTTGAGTCGCCATGCAGTGTTCCTCCAAGCACGTGACGTTTGGGATGGATGTATCCATGTACAGATGCAATCCACTATGGCATTCTCGGATGTCACATGTAGTACATCCAAGTTACTACGGATCCCAACCCTCCATGCGCGTGCTTAGTGGAGTCTATTGCACTGTGACCCACTCGTATAGATTAGGAGTGTTTCTTTTTGCTTTGTTTTGCACATTAGGACTAGGGAATACTATAGACCTGTCTGGAAGTCTCTGACATTTTCGAGGGTGAAAATTCCTAAGGGGGGGAGAATGTAACGACCTTAAAATTCTGAAACTCCCGATTGCATTGGTATCCATGCCTGGCATGAAAATCTAGATATTTTTTTTTTAATTGAATAATAAAAATATTAATACTAGGATCTTTAATCCGTGAGCGTGTGAAGTGAGAGGTCACGCGTGACACGAATCTGAGATCTGATTGTACCTTTGGTAGAATATGATACACTGTGTGTGGTGTGTGCGCTCAACACCGGAGTGAATGAATAAGAAATGGAAATATCTTAGATATTTCCATTAGTAGCTTATAAGAGAAAGAAGGTTAGGAATACCTGATACCTTTTCTCCTTGCTTTGAACCCTTTCCTGCAAAGCTATAGCTGGAGAACTCCCTCTGCAGAGCCAAGCTCAAGAAATCCTAGGTTACGGACCCTCTGATTTTATGCGTGAAGGAATCGACTTGTGAACGTCGAATTTGCTTGAGAAGGGCGATACGTGTTTGTGCGTTAGCGTGGATTTGTATCTCCAGTTCATCGGAGAACTCGCCTTGACAAACTCTCGAGTTTGAATCCAAAACCCACCTCGAACCGAAAGCTCCGTGAACCAAGTAAACAACCATCAGAAAGGTGAGTTATTATGGGTTTTCTATAGTTTAGATGTCATTAATTATGTTCGTTTAGTGTGCTTGAATGATTCGTGGAGAATCATAAAGTTTAGGGCTGAATTGGGTTAAGTTTCAATAAACCCCATTAATGATAGTTACTGTCTTATCTGATCGATCAATTCAAGTAATCGATCCATCAGTCTATAATTCGATCGATCATATCTCAAATTTGATCGATCGAATTGTATAACTTCCATTTGAAACAGAAGGTGATGTTTCTGAGAAGTTCAGGCCCGATATGCTCGATCGACAAATTGGTGAATTAATTGATTGAATTTGGCACTGATCGATCAAAATATGAAGTGATCGATCAAGTACGAACTAATCGATCAATTGAGAATTGATCGATCAAACAGCAAGATTGATCGATCAAATAGGAGATTTGATCGGTCGAATTTTATAGATAATGTATAGAACAGCAGGTATGTTTTCTGAAACTTTTAGCTTGAAAAATCCGATCAATCAAACATGGGGATTGATCGATCAAAGTGAAGATCCGATCGATCAACTAGGGAATTGATCGACCAAATTTTCCTCTATTCTGTAGTGTGAAAGGTTGGTTTTCGATCAATCAAATATGGGAATTGATCGATCAAACCATGAATTCGATCGATCAAACATGGAGTTGATCAATCAGATTTCTACTGTTATGTCTGTATAGAGGTATGACATTCGATAGATCAAATGTGAATCCGATTGATCAAATATGAGGATTGATCGATCAAATTGCTTGTTTTATCCTGTTTTGGTTTATTGGGAAAAACACTGCTAGGCAGTGTACCAATTTCTATTCCGACACTTCTGACACTTAGTATACTATTTGTATGGTCTAGGTCAAGACTAGGACACTTTAGAAAGCTTTGGATTTGCTTAGAAAGACCTGATCTAAGGTAGGGGAAATTCAACCTAACTTGTACCCAATTTGACTGCATGGTTTCTGAGTATCCGTATCTAACTCTTATTGTTTCAAAAGCATGCCATGCATATGATAAAGCTCTATTATTTTTATTTTTTGTATCTCTGCTCTGCTTCCTGATATATGCTCTGATTTAAAGTTCATGTTGATGAATCCCCCTGACGTGGCAGGATACCCACGACCGGCATGGCGGGATATCCATATGTCTGATTTGTAAACCCCCTGGCACAAGTTGCTCTCCTTTGAAGAGGCTTGATGTAATTATCTGTAATTGTTCATTGAACGACGATGGTCGTGGTTACCCATCGGCACACATCTGGCTACCACGTGTTATATTCACGGGAGTTATTTAAGTATAGAATTTAAGTCACTAAATATTGTATGCATGCATCAAAAAAATCTGAGAATTTTTCTGTTTCTAATAATTCTGTATTTGTTCTCTGATTCATCTGTCTGCATCCATTCAATTCTGTCTGCATTATCTGACTTAATCATCTGTTCTGAGTTATGTTCTACAAACCATATTTTACATTTTAGATACAATTTACTTGAGTTTCTTCTATTAGGCTTAAATGGTAGCTCACCCTATTTCTATATAATAGGTTATGAGGCTAGAGCTCCTGGCACTGAGAGCGATCCCGATTATCAGCCGGAGGTGGAGGTTAAGGCTAAGGAGGAGGATACTGATACCCCTGCTGACGAGTTCTATCAGTAGCTAGGGTATTAGTTATGTATTTTGTTTCTGTATATGTATTTTGGATTATCTGTGCGCCTGGTAGCCACCTTTCTGTATATTATACTACAGATATTTTACTTGTAGTCATATACATTCTATAGGAACCATTATTGGGAACCATTGTTTTTAGTGATGGATGTCCATCACCAGTGGTTCTTCTTGGTTCCTTTTTGAGGATGTATATTCTTTGATTTCATATATATGCTTTATTTTGTATTTTTTTCTCTTCTTTCTTTCTTTTTAGAGCCTTATATAATGACCTGATCTGCCAATTTCCGATCGTGTCTGCCCTGATTTCCGCTAGACGAGCAGACATTGTTTGTTTTATTCCGAGAATTATCCAGAGTATGATCCAGATTGCACGAGTTTTTGGATGCAAAAATCTGGGCCGTCACACTTGAAATGACGGAAATGTAAAGAAATTAAATAGCAATGCACAAGTAGACCCGCCGATCGACTAAGGTGCTTAAAATGACGGAAACGTAAAGAAATTGAATGACGAAGCACAAGGAGGCCCTCCAATCTACTAAGGCTCGTAAATGACGTAAAAGTAGGAGTAAGTGAAATGACGTAATCGGAGGGGTGAGTAAAAAAAATAGAAAAAAATAGTAATAAAGGTTAGTAAAAATCAAAAATAAAAGGCCAAATTCAAGGGGAAGCTCTACTAGCTACTCCCCAGCAGAGTCGCCATCTATACAACCATGATTTTTTTACGATCTCGTCGTGACGATGTGCTCTTTATAAATATTTAGAGTCGCCAGCCAGAGCTTTTGGTGTCCCAGGAAACCCAAATCAAATTTAAAGAGCACCGAAGTGCCAAATTGATTCTGAATTCGGTCTACGCCAAAGGCTCTTGGGTAGGGGCTTCGGTTATCGATTGGGAAGGTATTAGGCACCCAATCAACCTGCTTAATGCAGTCTCTACTTATAGCCAAAAAAATAATAATATAAAAGAAATAAAAAGGCCTTCCTCTTGCTCAAAGGGCCTTAAAATCCTATTTGTGCCCCTCCGTTCCTACCGAAAATTCAGCGGCGTAACGGCACAAATGAGAGTATAGAGGGAGAACCGGGAAGGTAGAAGAGTAGAGGGGTGAGCCGGAGCTCTCGGGCCCTTATTGTACCGCTGTGGAGCCTTGCGTTGGCTTGCTTCGGTGAGCTTTGGATGGCTTGTATAGCTTGATGATGGATTCTAACACCTAGGGTGTATAGCTCAGAGGTAGAGAAGGGGGGCTAGGGGGTAGCACACCACCTAAACTAAAGCTTTTTGATAAAAGGCTAAGGTTTTAAGAAGGTTTTAAATTTTTGAAATTTGTATGTAAAATGGTGCACTAGGAGAGAGAGAAGGGATTCCTTAATCTCTAATTTGTAAATTTTTTCAAGCCTTTGTAAAGGGAGGGGTGCCTCTCTATTTATAGGAAAAAGAGAGGTTAGGAGTGTGCTTAGATGCTAACTTAGACTAGCAATTAGGTAATCTAATCATCTAAGGTTTTTTAGGGTTTTTGGAGCCTTGAAATGTGTGAAGAGATGCTCCAATGGTGGATGATAGGGTGGGGCTTTAAACCACTTAAAGGGTTGTACATAGATAGTAAATGGGTACAACAGAGCTAGCAAAACACACTCCAAAGGTTAAGATGGTCAACAAGTCAATCCCTAATCTCAAAATTTGAGGCAAAAACCCATAGGTACTATTCATAAGCCTGGCGCAAATAATAGATGCACCAGGCATATGTACAGTAAAACAGTGTTGCATAGTGGTTTTGGGAATTTGACTGCTTGCAGGGGGACCCACACATATGAGGCACAACTATTAGTTGTGCCAAGCCATTTCTGGGGAGAAATGGCTTGGCGCAAGTAATACTCGTGCCAAATCCTTAGGGGATTCATAGCAAAATTACAAATTTACCCTTGAGCTTCGGAATGCCATAATTTTTTGCATACAGCTCCCATTGGGGTGATCCTTGGCTTGGTGGAAAGCTGAGGACTTCTACTTTTCAATGATATGAGATTTGATCATAGTAAAAGGTCACAGCTAGTTCTGGTGCACCACTCTTCATCCATTTCTCGGGAAAGCTAGGTTTTGGTCCGAAAATATTTCTAAGGGTCGAGATGGGTTTCTAACAGTTCGGGAAGGTTCCTAAGGGATCAAGGGTAATTTCTAAGGGTTTAGAATGACACCTAAGGTTTCAAAAAGGTTCCTAAGGGTTTCATACATGCCATCAAAAGCTCAGAGATGTGCCTCTCTCGAAATGTGTCTCGATCGGGCCTTGGGCCAAATTTGGGTGTCTATAAAAGGCATTAGTAATTTTATTTTTCCCCTTACTGATTGCCAAGGGGGGAGTATCTCAGACCGAGGTCTGGTAATAAAAGAGGGGCATTTTTTTTTTCCTTCTACTTTTTCATTACAAGAAAAGGAAAATAATACAACAGGAAAAGCAAATAACTGAAAGAAAGTTTTAATACTAAAAAAAATGCCCCAGTGTAGGAGTGTGATGGAATAAGCAGTGTGATGTCTTGAGTGACATTTCGCGAATGGTGACTACATCATTCCGCATCTTCTTTGTGGGCAAGCAGGAGCCTATAATGCGATTCTAAAAAAATGCCCCAGTGTCGAGGTGCAATGGAGCTTCTCTGGGTTTTTTATAAGTACTTTGGGCCTATGGTTGGCCACGTGCATTTGGTGAGTTAATTTTGAAGAGAAAATTGTTTTGAGACTATCATTGAACCAGGGGGATTGTCTAATCATATCATCCGCATATTGGGGGTCTACCTTTGATAGTGGTCATCCTATCCCGTATTCATTATTATAAGAGACGTGCGGTAAGTATAATAGGTGATTGTATCAGTCGTCATTCATCAATTTTTGATTTCACTTCTAAGAATATCCTAAAAGGCTTTTAACTCATCTTCCAAAAATAAAAATTAAGGGTGAAAGAGAGAAAAGGCTCAGTGACGTGAGGGAATAGTTTGTATCTGACGTTTTCTAAAAGGGATGAGTAAAAGTCATTTTTCTCATAGTGGGTATGGGGTGCCATGATCAAGCCCTCCGTCATGTTTTGGCACCATCAAAGTCTCACATTCTATGGTTAGCAGGATTTTGTCCTCCTCCCGCCACCTTACGACGATATCTAGTAGTATTGAGACACCAGGGATGCCCTTGTAGCTTGCTTATACATTTCTAGTAGAGTTACCAGGGATGTCCTCATGGCTTGCTTATGGTTCCCTGAGCTCATTGACTAGTTCATTCGTTGTATTGCTCTCACTCGATTTTATATATATATGTATTTTTTTTTCTAAAGCATCCTGTTAACATAAGAATGGTGAGTTTTGATTGAGCCTAGCATCTTTATTTTTTGTGCTCTAACGTCTTCTCTAATGGCAGGGAAGGTGGATGAGAATCAGGTGTTACTTATGCTTTTGAAAGAGGTCAGGTATATCACTAGTCCTTTGATCAAATTGCCCGAATAGAAAGGTGGGCAGTAAATTGGAAGTCTTAAGGATATTTTGAGAATTGAGGGCATACGACCGACAAATGGGTCGTGACACGGGGCCGATAGATATAAGTATTTAGATACGGTATGTGATGATCACAGGGTTAATGGTAGTATTTCCTAAGGTATATGGCGTTCTAAGGGCTGGGGAGTTCTTCCCCATCTTGGTTCACCAACTTGTATGCATTCCCTGGATATGTGGCTGTTATAACATACGAGCCCTCCTAGTTCGGTTTCAATTTTTCCTTTGAAGGAGCATGTTTGGAGGGCATGATTTTCTTCAAAACTTATTCTCTAATGTTAAAAGTTTGCTTGAGAACTTTCTTATCGTAAGCTCTGGCCACTCTCCTTTGATATACCTGAGAATGATCAGCTACCCTTAGACGTGTCTCATCAAGTTTCTCTAGCTCGGCAAGCAGAGCAATTCTCCTTTCGTCTAAGGATAATTTATCATCGAGTTGGATTCGTAACGATGGTATCTATATCTGATTGGGTAGGACTACTTCCATCTCGTATGTGAGGAGGTAAGGAGTCTGGCCAGTGGCCGTGTGAATAAAAGTTCTATAGGCTCAAAGTGCTTCTGGTAATCGTTCAGGCCAGCCTGCTCCATTTCTCATCTCTACTATTCATTTCAAAATTTGGATTAGCATTTTATTTGTAGCTTCTGCTTGTCCATTTCCCTGAGGGTAGAATGGTGATGAGTGGTGTAGATCGATATCAAATTTCTTGCATAGCTTCTTCGTCTTTTATGCGATGAATTGTTTTCCATTGTCAGTGATGAACATCCTCGGCACACCAAATTGGGTGATAATGTTCTGAATGATAAATCTTATGAGTGTCAAAGTGGTGATTAGTAATAGCCCGAAAAAAAATCATGCTAAACTGTGACCTCTGGATCCGTGCCCGAACGGTCATAGGTTTGACCAAATAGAAGTCAAATAGTTAGTAAGGGGTGTGATGAACGGATGAGATGTGATGAGTTGAGTGTTTATGTGGTGTATGATGGAAAATGTGAAGTCACGTACACCTACTGCGGTGTATGTGTTCAACACACAGGGAAAGGGAAAGATAAAAGGGTTTAATAACCCTAAAATTCTGGAAATTAGTTGTTGAAGGAGTAAAGAAGAGAGAGAGAGGAGTAAGAGTTTGAGCAAGCATTATTGTGAGGGATTGGAAGGGGGATTCTAGCATTAAAGAGGCTGATTTAGCGAGGAGAATCCGTTCAACCTAAAGCTGGAACCCTAGCCTTTCCAACCATGGATTTGAAATCAATTTGAAATTGATTGAAGGTAAGAGTTATGTAGTTTAAATGCATGGATTGTAAGGGTAAATAGTGGTTAGAAATAGGTGTAAAATGTCGGATAAAAGTGTAGAGAAATAGAGGAAAAAGAGTGGAAAAAGGTTCAAAGGGGTTGAATCTGGCAATTTCGATTAATCGAAATTGAGGTTCGATTAATCGAAATTCGCCAAGAAGTTGAAAAGTCAAGGAACCCGAGTTCGATTAATTGAACTGAGTTTTGATTAATCGACTTTGGATTTCAATTAATCGATTTATATATCGATTAATCGACTGTGGACCTCCAGTGGACCCCAGGGGCTGGAGGAAATGACTTGGGGAAAATCGACTAATCGAAATCCCATTTCAATTAATCGATTTCAAATTTCGATTAATCGATTTTGGGAACTCGATTACTCGAATTGAGAATCGACTTGGCAGACCAGAGAATTTCGATTAATCGAATTGGGATTCGATTAATCGAATGAAAATCTTGATTAATCGATTTGAGAATCGATTAATCGATATTGACTTTCGATTAATCGATTTTGGAAATCGATTAATCGAATGAGAATCGATTAATCAATTTTGGTGTTCGATTAATCGACTGGGCTAAATTTTGTTGACTTTTGAGTGTAACTTTAAGATTCTTGGAGGGTCTTGGACCTTCTTTATTACATCTTTAGTGATGTGTTTCACATGTTTTGTGGTACCATAGGCGGAACGTGTGAGCTAGTGCACAAGGAGCCACGTGGGACCTTGATGCGTTGATCAAACAAAGACTTGAGGTAGGGAACACCTTGAACATGTACTTTATTTTACAAGAGCATGTATGTAGTGATATAGAATTCAATTCAAATTGCTTTTATTGCTTAAGAATTATGAAAAGTGTGTGTGTGTGACATCCATAAGAGTAAACATAATGAACCATCCCCAGGGGATGAGGAAATAAAGAGGTAAGGGCATCGGGTGTGATGCAAGTGAATGGATACATCCTAGGGATGTATCCGATATTGAATCATGTTTGATAGGGCCTAACTGATATAAGATAGCACACTTACACGGTGAATAACTATATGTAAGGCACCGATATTTTTGTTATTTGAGGTTTGATAGGGTACTCCACCGACGTGGCGGGATATCCACGACTGACATGGCAGGATATCCGTGACCGATACGGCGGCGAAACCGTAGGCCAGTGCGGAGGCTTATCCGTACACAGTAAGTACACCCCAGGGGTGTTGATTTGAGACAAGTGAAACCCCGCCACCAATCCCCAGGGGAAAGGGGCTTGGGTACTATATTGTATTCCCAGGGAATACGTTAAAAGTGTCTATATAGATGACGATGATGGGTATCTCATCGGGGCTCGATGCTATATTGCTCGGGGATTACTTAAGTTGAAAGTTTAAGTTTTGCTTTAGGCCTTTTCAGCATCATTCATGAATAAATGAAAATATAAGTAAATACCAGTAAAATGCAATGCTTTTTTAACTGTTTTCATCAATAACTGCATAGACACATCATGCATGGCATATCATGGAATATATGTGAGTAATAATTTATATGTTCAACTGTGTTTTGTTCCCTATTGAGCTAGGATGTAGCTCACCCTATAGACTATACGTCGCAGGTCCACTATTAGCAGCGGTCGAGGCTTCAGGAGACGCTGACCTCGGTGAGTCGAACCTTGCGGCCGGAGACGAGTTGGAGCCACCTCCTGAGGACTTCTTCTAGAGGACTCCTTGTGCCACTTTGAGGGCTTTTTGAGAGAGAATTGTACGGCTTGGTATGTCAAGCCTTGTTTTGGCTAAACCATGTATATATTGAGTTTGGGATTATTCTTTTGGGGCGAACCATCCGTGATGATTGCTATCATCGATGGTTCGGATCGGTTCTCCACTCATGCAGAGGCATGAGGGTAGAACTGTCTTTTGGAGAATTGCTTTAATATAGATTTAAATTCTGCAGTTTCATTTATTATTTCATTTTATGTTTGATATGCCAATGTTTCGTGCTTAGCTAAGGGGCACGGTCAAGATGATCGTGCTGATGGCACGGGTTTCGGGGTGCCGAAATCCGGGCTGTCACAGTTGGTATCAGAGCCATTTTCTTTTAACAATTCTGACAATTATTCTTTGGTCAGAACATAGGGGCTTCTGCTAACAAAACTTTAGTTTCAAATACAGCCGCAAATGTCATCTAGAGGAAGAGGCCGACCAAGGGGAGGCCAACAGAGGAGTCTACGTAGTGGAGATGATTACATCTCTCCTACTAATAGAGTGCCTTTAGGAGGTACTGAGGCCCCAGGGGGCAATAGTAGTAGACAGCATGATGAAGAGGATCGAGATCATCAGGATCAAGATCTAAGAGAACAAGAGAGAGTGAGAGAAAGACAAGAAGATAGAGAGGAGCGACAAAGGATGATGCACACTATGGAGACTATGGCAGAAGCCACGGCCCAACACGCCGCATCCTTTGCCTCATGCGCTAAGAGAATAAAGAGCCACCTACACCACCAGAGGGACTGCGCCTGTGCCCTCATCTTTTACAGAGTTTAGGAGGATGAGACCTCCTTCATTTTAAATGCGAGACACAATGGCCGCCGAGAACTGGCTTATGGAGATGGAGAAAGCCTTTAGCGTGCTGACATGCACGGAAGATGAGAGTGTGAGATGGGCAGTTTATATGTTGGATGGGGAGGCTAGGCCTTAGTGGATGTCCGTGATACGAACTCGGGCTCAGGAGACCCCAGAATTGCCTTGGACTTGGGAGGAGTTTGTTGAGGAGTTCAACAAACAATACTTTCCGGAAGTGGTGAGGAACCAGCTTGAGATACAATTTTTACAGTTAGTGCAAGGGAGAATGACAGTGAGAGAATATGGGGTAGAGTTTCTACGACTTGCCCGTTTTGCTCCGGATTACGTCACTACCGATGTGATGAAATAGAAGAGGTTTCAGCAAGGTTTGAAGCCTGAGGTTAGGGGAGGCGTAGCTCCATTTCAGTTGAGGACCTATGAAGAGGTCATGAGCAAGGCGTTGGTTGTAGAGGAGGAGAACAATAACAGATATAGACAGAGGGAGCAGCAGAGAGGAGGAAATGAACAAGGAAGGACGGGGACCTATGAACCGGTGAACAAAAAGTCGAGGTTCGTGGCCCAAAATCAGAGACCACAATTTCAGGGAGGTTTCGGAAGGCCGGCGCAACAACAACACCAACAGAGATTTCCACTACTTGCGTCGGGGAGACCTTTACGATATGAGAGCCCTGCCATGTCTACTGGCGCCACTATCACACAGGGTTCTCGTACTGTTTCTTCCGCACCTCATGAGACTTGCGCAAAGTGTGGCAAGCCTCATAGAATAGTGGATTGCAGAGCGGAAACTAGGGGTTGTTTCCGATGTGGCAAGGTGGGCCACTTGATCAAGGATTGCCCCGAGACGGATAAAAGAAAGACGGTTTCAGTTGCAGCACCACGACCCATTCAAGCAAGGAAGCCGATCGTTCAGGGGAGAGCTTATGCAGTCACTGCTCAGGAAGCAGGGAACATGCATGACGTCATCCAAGGTGAGACTCTTTTAAATTAAAGAAAATTTCCATTTCATTGAAATTTTAGATAGAGAAGGTGCATGCATTAGGAATTGTATAGATTCTTTTCTCAATACTAAATCTATATGTAAATTAAGGGTGTAATTTGATGTGTAAATTATTGTATGTATGTATGTATACTATAGGTACTTTAACTATATATGAAAAAGGATGCTTTGTTGGATATGACGCTAGAGTGTTGATAGACCTAGGGTCTACCCACTCATTTGTCACTCCACGTTTCACCAAGAAGATGAAGATTGTTCCAGAGGCATTGGACTTCGTCCTATCTGTATCTATTCCGACTGGATAGTTAGTAGACACGGAGTTAGCTTGCAAATCCATCATTGTAGCAGTTCGAGACCTAGAGGTGCATAAATTGGAAGCAAAGTTGATACTGTTAGACATGCAAGGGTTTGATGTGATCCTTGGCATGGACTGGTTGGCGCAGCACTGTGCAACCGTCGATTGCAAGGACAAGGTAGTCATTTTCAGACCCAACACAAGAAGATCATTTCGGTTTCAAGGAGTGAGGTCGTCATCTGTGCCACTGATCTCAGCAGTAAGGGCCGAGAAAATGATCAGAAAGGGTTGCAGTGGATACTTGGCTTTCTTAAAGGAGGACTTGAAAGAAATATGAAGTCAGAAGAACGATTTCGATTAATCGAAGTGGAATTTGATTAATCGATTTGAAATTTCAATTAGTCGAACCGAAGTTCGATTAATCGAATAACTTAAGCAATCCTGAAATTTTGGAAGTTATTGCACGATTTCGATTAATCGAAGTGAATTTTGATTAATCGATTTTGAAATTTTGATTAATCGAAATGGATTTCGATTAATCGACTGGCTCGCGCCAGTGAGCTCAAAAACTTAAAATTTTAAACAGATACGATTTCGATTAATCGAATTTGACTTTTGATTAGTCCAATTGGGAAATCGATTAATCAATTTTACGTGGCTTCACTTAATTTGAAATCTTGATTAATCGATTCTGGATTTCGATTAATCGAGCCGGGGCATATATATTGAAATTTGGGGATTTTTCTTCCCATTCGAATCATTTGCACTTGAGTTTTTTTGAGCGCCCTTTCTTCTTCCTCTCTGACCATCCATCAGTACTAGGGTTTTGAACATTCTCCATCTATTTCCGACCAAGATCGCCCCATTTCAGATCGAAACCTAAGGTAAACCCTAGATTTGTACTTTTTCCTTCAATTTGAACTAAATAAGCCCTAGATTTTGCTATTTCACCCACCATGCCGCCCAAGACCCGATTGTCTTCAAAGAAGGCAACCTCTAAGCTCTCGGTTCAGCGTAAGAACGCCGCGCCACCACCACCTACCCCATCGCCGGTGAGGACTCCATCACCGTCGGCATCGGAGACCACCTCCGGTTCGACGAGCGCATCTATGCGCGAGTCTTCCCGCGAATCGACCCCAATGCCCCCACCACCCACTAACGTGGTGCAACCAAACGAGTGGTGGGCGGCCAAGACCTTCGAGGTCGAATACATCATTGACCCAACCCTATTCACAAATCCCGATGTACCGGGCGAGACCCAATGGGCTCGAAACTACCTCAACAACGCCGGTCTCGGCAACCTTCTCAAACCAATCCGGGGTTCTTACTACCCTAGATTGGTGAGATTATTCTACCAAGGGCTTGTGGACGGCCCGACCGACGATGTGATCAAGACCACCATCGAGGGTCGAGAGTACATGATCACTCGTCGCCACATACATGAGGTACTAGAGTGTTACCTCGACTTCACACCCGAGACCACCCTCTTCCCACCCTTTGAAGAAGAAGTGAGATTTGAAGAGATCATGACCCGCATGACAAACGGGAAAAAGGGGTCGGGATCCTCCATCAAGAGGGTCGACCTTCCCCACTACATGTGGATGCTTGATTCCATTATCAAGTGTAATCTCTATCCGTTGCGGCACGACACCGAGCGGATAGATGTAGTGCAGCAGGCACTATATGCGGCCTTTTGTGGCCGGTGGTTCGACGCCACCATGCTCATCCTAGAGGGGATGAGATATATAAAAGGGAAATTAATGAAGGGCAATTTGAGGCCCAAGGAGAAAATGCCGTATGCTCGGTTGATCTCGAGCATGTTGGAGTGTTACTCCAACGCTCCCGAGTATGCGGTATCGCCCCACGAGGTGCGGGCGACGGACCGGGTGAAGACGTTCTCAAAGTCTTCATGGACCCGTAGCTACAACCTGCTTAAGCGGACCCTACCTGCTCCGGGTCCCGCTCCAGCAGCAGCAGCAGCCGTAGCACCACCGCCACCCCCACCACCACAGCAGGACCCACCCATGGGTGGGGCACACCCAGCCGAGCCTTCAGTGGAGAGGGCCACCTCTCACCCTCACCGACACCCCAAACCCCACCCACTGCGTGCTACACCCACCTCATCCTACCGCCGGCGCGCCGCTTCATCAGGGCCGACCATCGAGGAGGTGTTGGCCCGTATGGAGGCCAACAATGAAAGGATGAACCGGAGGATGGACTTCCTTCTATTCCATACCCTCCGCCACATCTACCCTACCGACTACCGCCGCTACCTCGCCCAGGAGGAGGAGTGGACAGCTGGACGCACCGCCTTCCATCGAGGACCCGTCTTCCATCCTACCACAGCCACTACCGACGCGGCTCCTTCCACATCCACATCCGCTCCGCCGACTGAGACGCTTCCACCACAGCCGCCTCCTCCGATCGCCCCAAAGACAGCTCCACCACGCAACCACACACTCCCCAGACTCACCAGCCTCATGCACACCAGATGGAGCAACTGCCCGACCACCACTGACGAGGGGACTGCCTGACTCTTCTATGTATTTTGAGTTGTGATTGTATACCTGTAAATTATTTTATACGCCAACTTATCTGGCATTGTAAAATTCAATTTTTAATACAAATTAAACTTTTTGTGTAAGTAGTTCAATTTTGTAAAATTTACTTCCATGCTTGTAATTGTGAATACCTAAATACGTCTGAGTCAACTGGACCACCTCACCTGAGGGTGTGAGGGGGGGGAGAGACCCAGACCGACGAACCTTGGGTTATTTTTGAGGACGAAAATTCCCAAGGTGGGGAGGATGTAATAGCCCGAAAAAAAATCATGCTAAACTGTGACCTCGAGATCCGTGCCCGAACGGTCATAGGTTTGACCAAATAGAAGTCAAATAGTTAGTAAGGGGTGTGATGAACAGATGGGGTGTGATGAATGGATGAGATGTGATGAGTTGAGTATTTATGTGGTGTATGATGGAAAATGTGAAGTCACGTACACCTACTGCGGTGTATGTGTTCAACACACAGGGAAAGGGAAAGATAAAAGGGTTTAATAACCCTAAAATTCTGGAAATTGGTTGTTGAAGGAGTAAAGAAGAGAGAGAGAGGAGTAAGAGTTTGAGCAAGCATTATTGTGAGGGATTGGAAGGGGGATTCTAGCATTAAAGAGGCCGATTTGAAGCGAGAGAATCCTGCTCAAGCTAAAGTCGGAACCCTAGCCTTTCCAACCATGGATTTGAAATCAATTTGAAATTGATTGAAGGTAAGAGTTATGTAGTTTAAATGCATGGATTGTAAGGGTAAATAGTGGTTAGAAATAGGTGTAAAATGTCGGATAAAAGTGTAGAGAAATAGAGGAAAAAGAGTGGAAAAAGGTTGGGATGAACAGCTCAAAAGGGGCTGAATCTGGCAATTTCGATTAATCGAAATTGAGGTTCGATTAATCGAAATTTGCCAAGAAGTTGAAAAGTCAAGGAACCCGAGTTCGATTAATCGAACTGAGTTTCGATTAATCGACTTTGGATTTCAATTAATCGATTTGTATATCGATTAATCGACTGTGGACCTCCAGTGGACCCCAGGGGCTAGAGGAAATGACTTGGAGAAAATCGACTAATCGAAATGGGATTTCGATTAATCGATTTCAAATTTTGATTAATCGATTTGGGATCAATTAATCGATTTTGGGAACTCGATTACTCGAATTGAGAATCGACTTGGCAGACCAGAGAATTTCGATTAATCGAATTGGGATTCGATTAATCGAATGAAAATCTCGATTAATCGATTTGAGAATCGATTAATCGATATTGACTTTCGATTAATCGATTTTGGAAATCGATTAATCGAATGAGAATCGATTAATCAATTTTGGTGTTCGATTAATCGACTGGGCTAAATTTTGTTGACTTTTGAGTGTAACTTTAAGATTCTTGGAGGGTCTTGGACCTTCTTTATTACATCTTTAGTGATGTGTTTCACATGTTTTGTGGTACCATAGGCGGTACGTGTGAGCTAGTGCACAAGGAGCCACGTGGGACCTTGATGCGTTGATCGAATAAAGACTTGAGGTAGGGAACACCTTGAACATGTACTTTATTTTACAAGAGCATGTATGTAGTGATATAGAATTCAATTCAAATTACTTTTATTACTTAAGAATTATGAAAAGTGTGTGTGTGTGACATCCATAAGAGTAAACATAATGAACCATCCCCAGGGGATGAGGAAATAAAGAGGTAAGGGCATCAGGTGTGATGCAAGTGAATGGATACATCCCAGGGATGTATCCGATATTGAATCATGTTTGATAGGGCCTAACTGATATAAGATAGCACACTTACACGGTGAATAACTATATGTAAGGCACCGATATTTTTGTTATTTGAGGTTTGATAGGGTACTCCACCGACATGGCGGGATATCCACGACTGACACGACAGGACATCCGTGACCGATACGGCGGCGAAACCGTAGGCCAGTGCGGAGGCTTATCCGTACACAGTAAGTACACCCCAGGGGTGTTGATTTGAGACAAGTGAAACCCCGCCATCAATCCCCAGGGGAAAGGGGCTTGGGTACTATATTGTATTCCCAGGGAATACGTTAAAAGTGTCTATATAGATGACGATGATGGGTATCTCATCGGGGCTCGATGCTATATTGCTCGGGGATTACTTAAGTTGAAAGTTTAAGTTTTGCTTTAGGCCTTTTCAGCATCATTCATGAATAAATGAAAACATAAGTAATTACCAGTAAAATGCAATGCTTTTTTAACTGTTTTCATCAATAACTGCATAGACACATCATGCATGGCATATCATGGAATATATGTGAGTAATAATTTATATGTTCAACTGTGTTTTGTTCCCTATTGAGCTAGGATGTAGCTCACCCTATAGACTATACGTCGCAGGTCCACTACTAGCAGCGGTCGAGGCTTCAGGAGACGCTGACCTCGTTGAGTCGGACCTTGCGGCCGGAGACGAGTTGGAGCCACCTCCTGAGGACTTCTTCTAGAGGACTCCGTTGTGCCACTTTGAGGGATTTTTGAGAGAGAATTGTACGGCTTGGTATGTCAAGCCTTGTTTTGGCTAAACCATGTATATATTGAGTTTGAGATTATTCTTTTGGGGCGAACCATCCGTGATGATTGCTATCATCGATGGTTCGGATCGGTTCTCCACTCATGCAGAGGCATGAGGGTAGAACTGTCTTTTGGAGAATTGCTTTAATATAGATTTAAATTCCGCAGTTTCATTTATTATTTCATTTTATGCTTGATATGCCAATGTTCCATTCTTAACTAAGGGGCACGGTCAAGATGATCGTGCTGATGGCATGAGTTTCAGGGTGCCGAAATCCAGGCTGTCACATGATTCCAATGTAGGATTCAACTTCTGCCCATTTGGTGTAGTATTTGGTGGCAGTGAGTATGAACGAGTGTTTGTGAGTATTCCCAACTGTGTCCATGAAGGGTCCGATGATATCGAAGGCCCACATCGAGAATGTCCATGGTAAGGTTATAGGATTCAATGCAAGTGATGGACCTTTGATAAGCGTGGCGTGTTCTTGGCATTGCTTTTAGAATTGGATGTGAAGCTGACAATCTCTTATCATTGTTGGCCAAAAGTAGCCTTGTCGTATGATCTGATCTGTGAGTCTTTATCTACTAGCGTGGGTACCACAAGCACTGGAGTGTACTTCTCGAATGATGTATTATTCTTCAGCTGTCGTGACGCATCACAGTAGTACTCCTTTGGTGAAGGCTTCTTTGTATAGGATTTCGCCAAGTATGTAGAATCTTGCACATCAATTCCTTATAGTTTTCTGTTCGATCTTTGTAGCATAAGGAGGGAATGTTGATGCTTTAGGAAATTCCATATATCAAAGTACCATGGTTGCCCATCGTCAGTTGGTGATTTTTCAAATCTGAACATGGCGATGGTGGCTTCTTTCTCCATAGAAGTGCTTAGGGCAGGCTGCCCTTCATTCTTGTGAGCTTCTGATGTAATCGATACTTCTAGCTTCATTTGCCACTTGACTTCGTATGCTGGCGTCATCAGTCTCTCGATGAAAAAGGATTTCGTACTTTGTCCGGCTGATATCTCTATGACTGAGGCTAGTGTGGCGAGAGAGTCCGCAAGCTCGTTCTCTAATCTAGAAATATGCGTGAAGGAGATTCTTTCGAATTTCTTTATTAAGAACTGAGTTGTCTCTAGGTAGGCGATCAGCCGTCTTTCTTTGGTTTTCCACTCCCTGATAACTTGTGAGATCACAAGTTTGGAGTCACCAATTATCTTCAACTGCTTGACTCCTAGCTGTAGTGCTGCTCGTAGTCCAGCGATGAAAGCTTCATATTCTGCAATGTTGATAGTGATTGGGAAATCGAGCTGGAAAGCTTTTGGTATGACAACTCTTTCTGAGCTTAACAGGACAATCCCGATACCTTTCCCTTTATGGTTAAGAGTACCGTCAAAGTATAGGGTCCAGGATGTCTTATCAAGTTCTTCATCGTGAATTGGGAGTAGGTCTTCATCAGGGAAGTTTGCAAGCACAGGCTCGTCGTCTGGGAATGGTAAGTCGGCGAGGTAATCGGTGATCGCTTGTCCTATGACAGATTTCTGTGTGACATAGGTGCTGTCGAATTCCTGTAGTAACATGTGCCATCGGGCGATCTTCCCAGAGGTAGCAGGCTTCTCAAAGATGTACTTCAGCGAGTCCATGCGTGCTAGTACTAATATTTTGTGCGCTCTGAAGTAGTGTCGTAGTTTCGTTGTGGCCCACACTAGGGTGGGGCAGGTCTTCTCCATTGGCATGTATTTCTTTTCGTACTCGACCATCATCCTATTGAGGTAGTAGATAGCCTTCTCTCTCTTACCGTCTTCTTCATATTATTCGAGAATTACTCCCATTGCTTTGTCGTTTACCTAGAGATAAAGGATTAGGGGCCTTCCAGGAACTAGTGGCGATAGTATTGGCGGGTTGAGGAGGAACTTCTTGATGCTGTCGAAGGCCTGCTGACACTAGACATCCCTGTTGGTGCACACTTTTTCTGGGTTCCTCTGGTCCCTGTTGAATCAGTGGCTCCAATTCTGTCCAAGTGGACTCTAGCGATGCGGCATTTGGAATGGTGGAGGTAAAATAAAGGGCTTTCTAGGAAGGTTCCTAGTTTGTTGCGATCGCCAGTTGCAAATATTTAATGACGCTGCAACATGTCAATGATCACTCTTGAGAGCAAGTGTGGGTTACTTCTTTACTTAATCATCCACCTGCAAACGTCAGCAGCTATGTCTTTTCTTATAATTTAGATAGTTTAATTTTTCTTTTATTTCCCGTTATTATTATAGTTCTGATCAGTTTAGACTTCCCTTATTCTGTTATGAGCTTAGTTATATAAGTTTAGTCTAATCCTATTAAGAGTCTAGTTAATTTTTACTATTCCTACCCTTATTGAAAATCTAATTAATTAAGTGTCCTAATCCCATTAGATGTTTCATTAGTTTTAGTCTCCTAATCCCATTAGAAGTCTGATTAATTTTAGTCTCCTAATTGTACTAGGAGTGCACATGTAGTAGTTATGGTGAAACTCTAATTAAATCGAGCATGCTAGTTATACTAAAATTCTAAGTAAAGCAAGTATGCTAGCAACTAAGCAAATATACTAATTTTGCTAAAATTCTAATTAAAGCAATGAATTAACTATACTTGAAATCTAATTAAAGCAATGAATTAATCATACTGAATTCTAATTAAAATAAAGGACTGATTTGACTAGAATTATGATCAGAGCAATAAATCAATTATACTAAGATTTTAATTGAAAATAAAGGACTAATTACTGATACTGGGGTCTAATAAAGCAAGGAATTAACTATGCTAGAATTATCTAATTTAAATAAAGGAACTAATTTTATTGGAAATTCTAATCGAAGTAATTATTCAAGGATTTAATTAAAATAAAGCATGTAAATTAACTATACTGAAATTCTAAGAAGAAATTATGGAACTGGTATTATAACCCTAATTAAAGTACCTAAATAATTCTAAAAAAAGGGGTTTTGGTCCCGCTATGCTAAGGACGATTGGCCTTGTTCCCGAGTACCCTCCGTAAGCACCCTTGGACAAATCGGGTGGCTGAGATTAAAGATAAATTGTATTTTAGATTGTAAAATAGTATTTTTTGATTTTCGGAATTGATTTTGGAGTAACAATTATGAATTAAATTATGAACTAGAATTATAGAAACTAAAATTAATATTTAGTATTTTTGGAGGTATTAAATTAATAAATTTATAATTATATTTATATTTCTAGGACTGAATTCGGGTTCGAAATCAGAAAATTAGACCGTATGATTAAAGACTGATTCTAGAATCCAAGGACTAGAACCAGATATTAATGATAGAACTAGAAATTGAGATTTTAGAACGGAATTAGAGCCTAGGGTTGGTAAATTAGACCGTCGGATTAAGGACTGGTTCTGAATTCGGAGAACTAGAATAAGATATAGAGAATTACGGTCTAAAAAAAAAGGTGCTACGGTCTCGGACTGAAAATTAAAACCTATAATTAAAACTAAGAGAAAGATCCTAAGTCAAAAACTAAGATTTTTACCTAAGACCGGGGTTGCGGAGAGAAACCACAAAGATTCAGAGTTTGAATCTCAAAATCATGGAGAAATTTACAAAAGAATAAAGGGGTAAAAAGGATTCAAATTGAGAAATTAGCCAGGTAAGGGAGGTGATTTGCAACTCAACCTTCTTCATTTTAGCACAATTCCATTTACTTCTTGAACTTTCATATTTGAAGTGATTAGTTTCTAATCCTCATTTTAATCTTTCAATGAAATGACTTCTCTTTCTCATTCTTTTTCTTTGATTTT
This sequence comes from Chloranthus sessilifolius, assembly GCA_021018995.1. NCBI lineage: Eukaryota > Viridiplantae > Streptophyta > Magnoliopsida > Chloranthales > Chloranthaceae > Chloranthus > Chloranthus sessilifolius. The sequence continues at coordinate 143,864,349 of CM037584.1, read as the reverse complement.
TTTTTTTCCTTTTCTTTTTGTATTTTTCTCCACTTTTTTCCTTTTATGGGCAGGAATGCCACAATACCACCAAATGTGCTTCTTTCTCTTTCAACCAAATTTTAAACCTTGCTCCTCTAGCCTCACTTCTCCTCCTTTTTCCTGATTTCTCATATCGAGAGTGAACTGAACTAGGTCAAGGGGTTTTGGGTTCAAATTTTTTAATTTTTTATCAAAGAAAAGTTGGGATTTTAAAGGCTCAAATGGTGTGAATCAAGGGCAGTTCAAAGGTGGGAAAATTTTAGGCTCAAACTGTCCAAGGGATGGCCTTACTTCATATCCTCAATGTCATGAATGCTGTCAAACTATTTTAACTTGGATTTGCCTAACTTCTAGTGGGCAAAACGATATCCAATCAGTCCATAGAGCAGAAAAATTGCCAAGACACTCTTCAAAGAAAAAAAAAATTCAGGTCCAAATCTCACTGGGTATGGCCTTCCATCAAATTTTCTAGCGTGTATCCTTACAATTTTCTCTCATTTCAGGTTCACTAAACATCAATTTTTGAAAAATTTTGACATTTTCTTCATGAAAAATGTTAAAACTACAGCTCATTTTAGTTTTAAAAACTTTTTAATTTCCTCTTTTTCCAAAAATCAGGTGGGAAATCACTTTATTTTTAAAAACTTTTTCAACATAGCTGCACTAGCATTAACTCATTTCATTGGCACACCTGTCATACCCCCAAACCTAAGATGAACATTGTCCGTAATGTTCTACACAATGAGAAACTAGGGGCAACAGGGTAAAAGAAGAAATAAAAACTAAGTAGAAAAATTGCAGCTATGTGCAGCAGAAAATGAAAAAGTAAAACTGAATATATGAGCAGGAAAATAGAAAAAATGATATACAAGTACAAGAAATTACTGATAAAATAGAAAAAATAGTAAAATAAAGCTAGAACTGCTACGCAAATGAAAGGGAACTAATGCTAATAACAGAAAAACAGTAAAAACAAAGTAAGGAACTGAATACAAAGCTACAAAAACCGAAAAATATTGATACAAAAACAGAATTGTAGATGAGAAAAAATAGGAAAACAAAGTTAGAAACTAACTATAATCACAGAAAGATGTCAAAAATTAGTAAAACTAGGACACATTAACCTTAGAAAGAAAAATCAGTGATCTAAAAATAAAATTTTAAACTAAAATTCATAAAACAGAAAATCCTAAGAGAAAATCCAAACCACCTGTGCCACAAGAAACCCCTTTTGCCTGCCTGTGTGTGTTTTAGCTGTGGATGTGTATGAATCAATAAAATTTTATAAAATAATGTCAGCATGGATGTACACAATTGAAAACAGGATTCATACACAGTTGAGACCTATTAATGGTGAAAAATTTTGAAGGAAAATAAAATCAATGGCTCCATTAAATTTTCTGAACAAATTATGATCCATTGTTCATTATCCTTCATGAATCCTCAAAATTAAAACCATAATCTCAACAGTTCCAGATGAGGGAAAATGAATAAAGGAAAAGGAAAACAGCCCATCTGGAGAAATTTTTTATGATTTTATAATTTTTTACTTTTTTATGTGGTTTTTCGATCAGCCTGGGCTTCACAAGAGCCCTTATGTACTATGGCTGAAAAATAATAAGAAACAAATCAGAAATTTTCTATTTGTGTTTACATTTTCTTTTATTTTTGTATTTGGTTTTGTAAAAAAAAAAATAGCATGCCTAAAAGACAGCAGAAATTATAATCAAAACAAACATTAAACATAGCAGAACTACTGGTTTTAAAGAATTCAAAAATAGAAAATGAATGCAAAGGAGGAAAGGGCAAACTCAAGCAGATCTGCTCCTGCTGTAATCCATTTGCTCCTCCTTTGGCAGCTGCTCCAGACCTACAAAAATTCAACAACTGCAGTAGTACCTAATTCAAGTATATTGACAAAAACATAAAGAAAAACTCAAACTGTAGCGTCATTTCTACAAAAATGCAAAAGGCTACAGCAGCATTTATTCAAACATCTAGAAGGCAGAAAGTAAAAACTCAGAAAAATCATAAATTCTGCTACAGTAAAACTGGTTTTCAATACAAAAACTGTAACAAACCTTAAATCAAACAATTGGAATGCAATATAAAAATCTAAAATAGAACAACAATAAAGACTAAAAAATCATATCTAAAAAAAATAAAAAACTGAGATCTACTATCTAGATCAAAACTCCCCGACAGCGGCGCCAAAAACTTGTTGGGAAATTTCAGTGTGCTGATTATTATGAACTAAAAGAAAGAAAATAAAATCAAAGTAAAATAGAGGATGGATTCAGTACATCTAAAATATCCTAGACCTGCAAGATACAGGGTCCTTTGTAGCAAGTTTTAATAAGTAAGAGTTTGTCCCACAAGGAGTAGTGATCTAAACCTAGGTGTATAGTAGACCTCTAGATCTGGCAATTCTAAGAAGAAAGAGAGCTTCTCGAGTGTCACTAGATCTAATTTATAAAACTGAAATATAAAACTAAATCTAAAAGATTGAGGAAGATGGATGGTAAAATAAAATATAAAATGGAGAGAAATAGACATCTAGGGACTGGTTTTCATTGCAAAACAGATCAAGAGCTGGGAATTTGCAGCAATCCTTCATTTGGCTACAAGAACAAATGCAAGGTATAAGAATCTAACTTAGATTGGTGGTTTTTATTGATCTTAAGGCTATGATCTATCCACTTCAATGGTCACAGATCATCCAATAGATTTCCTCCATCCCGATGGTTTGGATTGATCTTAAGGCTATGATCTGTCCACTTCAATGGTCACAGATCATCCAATAGATTTCCTTCATCCCGATGGCTTCAATCAAAACAAGATAATCACTACGGATGCTATGGATGCAACACCACAAGCATAGGCACCCACAGGCATATCAAACCCAGGGAAATCAAATAGTCATCAAGAGATCTACCGGAGATGTGGCAGGCTTGGCCCATCTACACAAGAGCCGATCGAGAATCTAATGGGACCACAAGATCTATAGATTTAATTAAGCTTTAAAACTAATAATTTATTGCTTTAAACAAAACAACTTACAATAAACTTGTTCCAGATCTATAGTCAGTGCATCGATCCACATTTCTTCATAGCGAAATTACAATTACAAACTAGATCTGAGCTGCTACCTAGATCTAATCCAACATGCTGGATTAGAGAGAGAAGGGAGAAGAGAAAAGGAAAAATAAAACCTAAAACTAAACCTAAATGAGCTAAGGAGAACTCAGGCTATTCCTTTGTTCCTACTTTCCTTGCTGAAGAAAAACAACAAAATAGATAGTTATTTATAGGTATGCAGTAATCCATGTGCTTTGAGTTGCAGCCAATCAGAAGAGAGGATTTCAGTTTAAGCTTAATCCCTGTTTAAGAGTTTCAACCAATCAGAGAAGAGATAGGGATCTGATTTTGTTTGTGCCCAGTAGAAGATAATTTTTTCCCTGCCAAAAATTAGTTCACACCCATGTGCAGAATTTCATGTGCATTGGAGTTCCCAATCTGCCCTTGTCAACTACAAAATACCTGCTACTCATCTTTATACTTGCTGTCCGCAAAATGGACCCAAGCTGCCTCTGCTGTCCATTACTCTTTCCAGTTGCACACCTCAAGTGATTGCCCACAAAATAATTACTCTCACTGCCCCAAAATTCCCCTGCCTTCCAACAATATTTTCCTGAAAATACACTCCAGCTGCAACCTTAATTAATTGCACAAAATGCTCTTGCTGGAGCTATGACCAAAACAGCCCTCGTATTTGAATTGATCGAGCTCGAGTTGGTGCAAATTTAGTGCACCCATTTGATAAGGTGACTGAAGATCCGATGCGAGCTCAAGAGAATAGACTTTGCAGCTGATGGGAAAACAACTCCATTCGGCAAGATGGATGCGGGTGTGAACTACTATGCATAGGTTGGATGCTTTGCTGAAGTGAAGGTGTCGACAGGACCAAAGCTGAAACCAGATGCATTTCGACAGGTTTGAAAATTCCAGCTATCTGTGCGCCTCAACAGGATGATATCACTGCATTTCGATAGGTTGAATTTCAGTTGCATAGAACCATTCGACAGGTTTGGAGAGTGTGTTGCATGAACAAGTCGATAGGATGCCTTGAACCATTCGACAGGTTCTGAATCTACAATAGCTTCTGTTCAATAGGTTATGGGAGGTAGGCTGGAACTCGCTAGGTTGAAAGGCTGGGGAGCTTCCAATGAACCATTTGATAGGATGGGTTTCCAGCTGCATGAACCATTTGATAGGTTCAAATAGTAAAGCATTGGGGGACTGTACTTCGACAGGTTTGAGCTACTAGCTATCGACAAGTTTGGTGCTTAAGTCAATGCAATTCAAGAGGTTCCATGGGGCTGCTTCTACTTGCTGTTCGACAGGATCTAATCCCACATGGTCGACAGGTGCTAGTGTTCCTTGCACTTGAGAGGTTTGCTTTACATGAAGGCTTGCTGAAGCTGCTGCTTGGAGAAAATGAGAGGTTGAAGGGTGTGCATGGAGAAGCTATCGTGGGGTTGAAGATGAGCTGCGGCTTGGGATTCTGCTGGTCGAGATGGTTGGATAGGATCTTGAATGCGCATCGACAGGTTAGAAGAAGGCTGGGGGTTGGGCATCTCGACAGGTTTGGATATTTAAGTGGTCAACAGGTGCTATGGACTGGCTTGCAGCTGAAACTCTACATGGCTACAGCTTTGAGGATGTCGACAAGTTTGGATTGAAAGTTGGGTTTGCTGGTGCAGCTTGTCGTGAGGATTGATGGGAGCTGCAAATGCATTTCGAGAGGTTCCTTTGGAAGCTCATCCACGCGCTAGGATTGAAGTTCCCTTCGTGGAGTTGGCTGAAGGTGGGCTTAGGAATGTAAGTGCACTTCGATAGGTGTTGTGTCTGCAAAAACTACTTATTGATAGGTATAAGAGTTGAAGCTTGTTTGTTGATGAGTTGGAGCTGCATATACAAATGGCTGTTGACAAGTCTGGACTTGAGGAGTCTACATCTGCTTAATAGGTACGTTGGAGCAGCTGCTTCTTGTATTTGATAGACTTAAACGTAGACATGCATGGGTGCAATAGTTGTTCATTTGATGCAGGGAAGCTGAAAACTGGATGTAGAAGAAGGTTGAAGCTGGGACGATCGTCAGGTTGCTGCTATGTAATGGTGCAACTTGATAGGTTCTGAGGAGCAGCGCATGCTTGTCAGCAATGAAAGATTGACAGGTTGAAAGCTGTAATGAGGATCCTTCACTGGTTGTGGCAGCCTCCTCTTTCACCATTCGATAGGTTCTATGGGTGCAGATTTGAATCTCGACAAGATGAAGTTTAGAGGCTGCACTCATCTGTTTCAGCACCAATGTGAATGTATGCACTCCAAAGGCTACTCACTAATGTTTGCTAGACCTTGAGCTGTTGCAAGGTGATAGGTACAATAGGAGGATGGCTGAGAGGCAACTTGCTGAATGTTTGACAGATCTATCATGCATTCTTCATCCCCTTCTTTATCTTGTGAGCATGCTTCTACAAATCAACAAGTTAGCTGTAAGTGCAGCAATCTATACTCCAAGTGTAGCAATTTTTCACCCAATCATTTGATGGTTTCATTCTTAGCACAAGTCGTGGCCCACTCCTTCCAGTTCTCTCTTTCAGCTGTTGATTAATTCCAAATCCTCCTCTTCATGGCACTTTTTGACTGAAAACTACACTAAGGATAAAATTACCTCCTTGCTGTAAAACAACACTAAAAAGTAATTATTAACTACTCGGAGGCTTAGCAAAAGCTAGGTTTAGAGGGTAAAATGTGGCATAAAACCGTGACTAATAGTCTCCTGGTGCTTAATCGCTTTGGGTCGGTTGCCGACGCAGTGAGCGACCGGAGGACTTGCTCAGCAAGTTTGCATTAGAACTAATTACACGCCCATTTTAGGGTGCGTAATCCAATTAATTGCCTCTCTCAAAGCATTTAATCGAGGAAACTTAGGGATTAAGGACAGTGAGGCTAGTCCGGGTGTAGGCTAATTGTGTACTGATGGTTGGGCGCTCAATCCGATCGCGCGTCTGGTGTCAGGCGTGTGATCGGGTCTCGAGTTGGTCTGAGAAAAGGGAGTCTGGTCTAGAAGAGGGACTAATTACATGCTGGTGATTTGGCGTGCAATCGAATTGTGCGAGTAGTTTTAGGCACGTAATTCGGGGCTGTCTGGAAATGCCAGGCTATTGTTTATGTCTTCATTCTGACTATATAGTATTGTTTCAGTATATAGTCTTCCTACGTTGGGACCTGAGCCACAGAGCTATTGTTTCAGCCTGTGTTCAACCATATACTATTGTTTCAGTGCATGGTTCCCACGTCGGGGGTATGGGGCCTGAGCCATAGAACTATTGTTTTAACCTGTGTCCAACCATATACTATTGTTTTAGCATATAGTCTCACATTAGGGTTAGGGGTCTGAAATGTGAGACTATTATTTCAGTCTGCATTCTGACTATATATAATTATTTCAGTATATAGTCTCCCTACGTCAGGATCTGAGTCACAGAGCTATTGTTTCAACCTGTGCTCAGCCATATACTATTATTTCAGTGCATGGTTCTCACGTCAGGGGTATGGGGCCTGAGCCATAGAACTATTGTTTTAGCCTATGTCATATACTATTGTTTTAGCATATGTCCCACACCAGGGTTATGAGGTCAAAGGTTGACCGAATAAATTTATATATTTCGAGAGGGCAAAATGGGGGTATCTACAATCCCATCTGTACTCGACTCTTCCTTTAAGTAGCTTATAGAAAGGATCACACCGTTCTGAGTGCTGGGAGAAGAATCTCCTAATGAACTACAACCTTCCTATCAAGCCTCGTAATTCTTTGATGTTGCTAGGAGGTGACATCTCGAGAATGGATCTGACCTTCACCAAGTCAACTTTGATACCTTGTTTGCTGACTATAAATTCCAATAGCTTCCCAGAGGTTACTCCAAACACACATTTTTTTAGATTCATCTTCAGTTGATATTGCTCGGATCTTTGTAACACTAGTCGTAGCTCTTCAGCATCTCCTACTTGTGTCTGTGACTTCACTAGTATGTCATTGATATAGACTTCAACACATTTGTGCATCATGTTATGAAATATGGCCATCATGGCGCGTTGATATGTGGCTCTTGCGTTCTTGAGCCCGAAAGGCATGACGATGTAGCAGTAGGTTCCCCATGGCATGGTGAATGAAGCCTTTCTTTGTCTGAGTCTGCTAATTTAATCTGGTTGTAACCGGAGAAGCCATTCATAAAGGATAACATCTCGTGTCTGCCAGTGTTGTCGACTAGGGTCTCGATGTGTGGTAGTGAGAAGTCATCTTTTGGGCATGCTTTGTTTAGATTCCAAAAATCGATATGTACCAGCATTCTGCCGTCCTTTCTCGCGACAGGTACTATATTGGCAATCCATTTAGGGCAGAGGACGACTCGAATGAATTTCGATTTGTGTAGCTTGTCGACTTCCTCTTTGGCTCGTAGCATTGTTTAGGATGCATCCTTCAAAGTTTCTGCTTGACGGGTTTAGCATTAGGTTCCAGGACCAACCGATGTTCTACTAAGCTCGGGTCCAATCCAGGCATATCCTCATAGGACCATGGGAAAGAACTGAGGTGATTTTGGAGGACTTGGATAATTTGTTATCGCTCCTTGGGTTTGAGAGTTGTGCTGATCAGTAGCTTTTTTGCCTCTTCCTTGGTGCCAAAATTTATCGCTTTAGTAGGTTCTGCAGCAGCTTGTGTTTGCTCATCGAATCGCTTGATGACCGTTGGAAGTCTTGGGTTTCCTCGATGACTGGTGCTCCTTCTTCATCATCTGTGAGTTCATACACTGTAAAAGAACTACACTGGAGGATTAGTTTTGCGAGACGTAGCCCTTCATCGGCATAATTTATGGCCGCAACATCCTCTGTCAGGTGTAGATCGAGGCTATTCATCCTCCTCTTAAAGCTGAGTATCGCGTCGGGTATGATTACGGGCTTGTTACTTCGTTGAGATGCTTGGTAGTTTTGCGAGGAAGAGGTAGTAAGGTCACTTCAGACAGAGTCGAGGCAAGGTTTTTTAAGGTTAAGGGCAGGATGATGACCATGTGTGATCATGTCAGTTACTCCTTTGATTTCATTGAGGTGATCACTACTTGTATCTTCTGGAGAAAAGTCTCCTGGCTGGTCGATGAATGGGTTAGGGATGAAGGGCTCCCTCCCTTTTCTATGGTCTTTTAATTTTTTGGGATTTTATATTTGTATGGGTTTTAGGATTTTCTATTTTTTTTATTTTTGACAATAGGTATGGTACAGGGTCAGTTTCCTGAGGCAAAACTGGCAAGGTTACTTCACCTAATTAGGGAACTGGGATGGTTGCTGGAGTCATTCAGGTGAGCCTTCGGATGATGAGGATCAGTTCAGAATTTGGCATTTTTTTAGAGTCCTCGTCCGAGGTAATCCTCCTGATGAGCGATGATGATGTTGGCTTGTCAGACGGCTCTTCTTCCTCTTCTACTACGTGAAGCGCTTCATCGTCAAAGATAGTCTAAAGATGATAGTCATCCAAATGCTGGCTTTTGGAATCAAATGGGAGGTCCACTCGTCACTAAGATTCCTCACTTCGTATTAATCATAGATATGGTTCGATGAACTTAATTACCGAACCTGGGTTGTTTTTTACCATCCTCCATAATGCAGGAAGGGGTTGGTCTGACCTTCTCATTCAACGTCTTCTATTATTATTGTGCAGGTTTGACAATAAGACTGATATGGTCGAATGATGCATGGAAACTCTCATGGGCACTCCCATGTAGTGAAGAAGCGCTCAAAAATATCATCATTGAAGTCAGAATCTGAGAATTCCTTCCTCTAGATATTGTGGTACACGGTGAAAAGTATACAAGCCTGATAGCGAGGCTGATATGGGTGAGAAAGGCAGCGATACTCCCAAGGGCATTCCCATCCTTCATGATCGGAGTTGAGGTCACTATTGCCAGGGTGAAGATCTTCCTCTTCATCTGATTGTGGTTGGAAGCCATGTTCCAACTATTCTGCTAACTCCAAGGCAGGGAGTTCTATCCAATAGTCTTCATCATCGCTCAACGACAGCTGCCATTCTTCTTCTAGTGAGTTCCAGAATATCTAAAGTTGTGGCACATCCGAAGACTGGGGTACGTCAAGCTTAATTCTTCTTGGGATTCTATAAAGGCAACGTGATGATCTTTCATCGTTGTTATTCATCATATCTTGCATAGGATAGCTCTTTTGCACAGTGTTAAAACGAACGTGCACAGGTTGCAATAGGATGATTCTGGGTAAGGGCAGTGACACGGATACCGCCAATTATCTAGTAAGGATTGATGGTCAAGTTTATCATCAGACTTTGTTTCTTCGCTTTGAGAGTTGTTGACCTCCTCGAGGAGCTTTAGCCATTCTGCTCTTAAGTGATCTTCAAGTTTTATTTCTGTACAGCTAATCCAGTGGTCTTCTTCCTCGCTTGACATTGAGAGCCAGTCTTCTCTTCCTTCTTCATGAGGTTGGGGTGCCCCTGAATCTGGTTCTTCTTTATTTGCTAATGTGGCGATGTGGAAGTCCTCCTCATCGGTCGACTCCTAGTCTTCTATGCGAGGCTCTAGCACTTCAGGGTTTTGAATAATGGTCTAACTCCCTTGAGTGGTTTGTCCATGTCTTCACTACTACGGCTTAGGTGGGTCAGGTCAGCGAAGGCTTTGGTCACTTGCTCAATCTCGATTGCTTGAGATTCAGTGAAGAATGGCTCCTTTCTCCTCTTTGGCACATTAGCCTTCTCGGTAGTTCCATATATGAAATGGTCATAGAGCGACCATTTTGGTGAAGTGGGTAGGATGTCAGCTTGCTTGTTGTCTGACTGGTAACCTAATCCGATGTGTTTGGGTAGTTTCTTCGATATGACCGGTCTTATGCATCCTTGCTTATCTTTGTCGAGTCCGGTGTGAGGGACATATCCTAGCTGATACATTAGGTCCCATCCTTTTACTGCAGTTAGGTTTATTTCATATAGTCGGGCGAGATCAGGTCCAGCCTCTCTTCTCACTACTTTTTATTGGTGGGTCGAAAGGGACCGAGGATAGCTAACTTCTACTATTGATGCGTCATCAGGCTCCTGCATCTTTTTTATATGTCCTGTATTCAGTACTGAGTCGTGCGCTATTGGAATGTTTACCTCATTGTCTGTGTTAATTTATTTAAGTGGTGTATCGACGTATATCCTAACGATGGAATCTTCATGCAGAAATTTGACGCATTGGTGATACGTCGATGCTACGCCTTCATGGATTCTAGCCACTTCCTTCCTAATATTATATTGTAAGTGCTTGAGGAATCAGAGACATGGAAAGTGGGGTCCTTGGTGACTGGCCCAAGGTGAACTTGTAACTTGATGGTTCCCTTGACGAAGTGTCGAGAGCCATCATAAGCGATGAGGGATAAAGACGAAGGCCTTATATCATGTTCAATGTATTCAAGGATCTTCAACATTGTTATGGGACAGATGTTAAGTCCTGCTCCAGTGTCGACCAATGCGTGTGGTACTGAAAATCCTCTGATTATGACAGTCAGATAGATAGGAGTCGAACTTCCACGTAATGATTCTTTAGGCATGTCATCTTCAGTGAAGGTAAGCGCGGGAGGTTGAATTATAACCAAAACGATCTCATGCAGCTGATCTAAAGTGGTATCTTCGTTCACGTGCGTCTCATATAATGTCTCCACGAGCAGTCGGTGATGCTCTGACAATTTCTTGATGAGTTCGAGGATCGATATTTTTGTTGGCACTTTTGCGAGGTGTCGAAGAAGATCGTATTCCTGACCTGTTTTTAGGGCAGGTTCTTTTTTGGGTCGATGCACTCTACACCCATTCTATTGAGCTGGTTGAGGCACTTGAGGCACTGGTACTAGAGGCAGAGGGATGACCTGAGGTGGAGGGGGCACGTTGACTCCTCGTTCTTTAGTTATCCGATCGGATGGTTGTGTTGTTGCTCTACTTTTCTTTAGAGAATGGTGGAGGTGGATAGTTGGTTCCAGATTTAAGGACTGGGCATGTTCGCCGCTGATCTTGGAGTGTTGGAGGATTCAGTGCGGTACTTGTGGTGAAAGGAGAGAAATTGGACGAAGGAATGCGTACTGGAGCTATACCATTCCAAGGTGGAAGGTTTTGAGTGTAGTCTTCCTCTTCGATGAATGCAGACATTAGTACCTCTTCCTTAGAGGACTCTTCCTCCTCTATCTTATCTCTTTTGCTGATGGACATTCTTCCGTTGCCTCCTAGCGTTGTTGGTCGGTAGTATTTTAGGTGACGCTATCTACCCACTCCGCAATCTATTCTATAGTTTGAAGGACATGGTCTTCATATTTTGGCTTAGCGTTACCGGGAGCTACGTCAAAGTTTGGGGGTGTAGAAGGCTCTATGGGTTGAATGAAAGGCCTTCGAGCATGGAAAGATTGAACTCGAACTCGAGTGAAGTTTTGGTAGGGCAGTGGAGTTGGCAATTCAACTTGGGTTATAAAGGTAAAGGGGTGAGGTGGAATGACAGTGGGCCTCAAAGGATCATCTAAACTGGTTGTAGCATTAGGATGACTAACTCGTGTGATGAGAGTAGATGGATGAAAAGGAGCTCGGCCCGGAAGGTCTACCATGGTGACATGGGTGACCGGTCCTTGATTGTGGTTTGGCAGGGGATTATTGACGATTCTGCGGAGGCTGTTGGTTATTTTGGTTAGAATTTTGAAGGGATTTCCAGTCAAATTAGTTCCAATCGTTCATGTTGTATATCATATCTCTCAACACCCAGCAGTCTTCCAAGTTGTGTCACGCGTATCGGTGAAAAGCATAAAACTTGGTGTAATTGAGGTTAGCAGGCTAGGGTTGTGGCCGCTCTGGTGGGAAATGAATGAGGTTTCGGTCACTTAGGAGACAAAAAATATTAGAGATGGTATTGGGTAATGGATAAAAATGATCTCATCTGGGCTGACAGGGACCTCGGGTCTGCTGATTGAAATTTTAGGGCATAGGTAGATTATTATAGCCCTTGGTATTGGCAGGATGGTTTCAGGCAGCGTTTTGGTTATGGTTAGGATACTAGTTTCGGTTAGGATATTGATTCTGATTTTGATTGGTGTACCGTCACTAATTTTGGTATTGACCCTAATCAGAGTTCCTTTGCTGATTGTTTCCATCGCCTTGATTTTGATTAGCGACTGTGTTAACTTGCTCGGAGCCCAAGCCTTTCTTGCTATTCTAGGGCTTTGAATCGAGAGAAGTCGATGCCTTCGGTGTTATAATCGAAAAGGCGAGGTCTCCTCCCTTTATGTGTCGTTGAATGCTACTGGCACGTAGATGAAGAGTAGCGAAGTCTGGACAATCGCTTATGATCAGAGCGCTTGGAGGGATTCTCTAACGTTATCTACGATGATGTCAATTGCATCTTTTTCTCTCATTTGACTTCCCGTACAAGCCGCGAGTTTCTTCTATGCTGATATGAAATCAGCGAAGTCTTCTTTGGCTTCTTGCTTTGTTGTCATCAAGTCGCTGAGACTGACGACCTCCTGTATTAGATGCTTGTATTGATCTAAGAACTGTCCGGCTAATTCTTCGAATGTATCAATTTTATGTAGCGGGAGCCTGGCAAACCAGTTGAGGGCTTCCCCTTCGAGCGACCTCTCAAAGTAATGTATCAGAAGTCCATGATTTTCGCGAATATGCCGGTAGTCATTGCAAAACAATGCCAGATGATGGTTCGGATTCCCGGTGCCGTTATACTACTTAAACTTTGGGAGCTTGAATCCCGTAGGTAGATTAAATTCTAGGTCTCAATAGAAATTGTCGAATCCGAAGGACAAACCAAGGCAGTTTTTCGTAGTCATGTATTCGTCGATCATCTTGGGAAAATCCTCTATCCTTACAACAACATCTTGCCTAGCGGTCTGGGAACAAATTCTCTCTTCACGTCCGTTACTAAGGAGCGTGTGGAGAGTGTGCCTAGGTGGTGACACGTGCGGTGATATCGTCGTTGGAGTAGGGGGTGGCCTCTCCTATCTTTGTCGTTCTCATTCTTCCGCCTTCCGCCATTCTTTAACGGTCTCGTATGCTGCGACTAAGCCGTGGAGTAGTTCGTCGACTTCATCTCCTCCCCTTTGCCATTTCTGGATGCTGAGATCTACAAGTTGTCGAGCTATGAAGTTCTGCCCGAAGCTGTTGTCTCTATGTTCGTCATTGTGGTTGGTGCTAGGGGTATGAAGGGGGTTTCCTCACCATTGGCCATGTTGACTTCCAGGTTGAATGGTGCTAAGTCTTCGAGGGGTTGCTCATGGTATAGCGAGTTATTATGGTACCCCCATAATGGCGGGTCACCGATTCTAATCCTTCATATTCCTGACATCTTGAGCCTCTAGTGTATGCTCATGTGCTCTCGATAGTAGACTTAAATGCGAAAAATAATAAAACTAAAAATAAAAAAAAAATTAACTAGAAGGAAAAGAAACTTCACTAAACACGAGCGGCTTTGGCCACAAGACGTCCCATCGCGATCACTAGTCTGTTGGTATGTGCTTATTATGGGCTCCTCTCGGTCCCCTGAAAGAGTGGCCCAATTCGGTCCAAGTGGACTCTGGAAAAAGCGGTGTGTTTTTAGAGGTAATTAAGTATTGAAAAAGAAGTGGTAAATCTCAGGGAAATACCTGGTTCGTTGCGATCGCCACAGATATTTATCGACGATGTAACACATCACTGATCACGCCTTCCAGGGTGGAGATATGAGTTGTTTTGTTTACTGAATCATCGGTCGGTCGATGTCAGCAGCACTGAGTCGCCTGTAAGTTTAGTTAAGCTAGTTTTCCTAATTCTCTTCTAACTATTTTACCTTTCCTACTTTTGCAATGATTATCAGGGATCTAATTTTCTTTTAATCCTATTAGGGGTCTAATTAATCGGGGAATTCTAATTCAAGTAGGTCTCCTAATCCTATTGGGAGTCTAGTTAATTTAAATATTTTAATCCTATCTAATTAATTAAGTCTCCTAATCCTGTTAGGAATGCAAATACATTAATTCTACGAAAATTAATTAGGAATATACTACTTCAATTGAAATTCTAATTAATTAAAAAAATATTAATTCTATTAAAATTCTAATTAAAGTGAATATACTAATCTTACTGAAAATCTAAAAAAAAAGGGTTTTGGCCCGCTATGCTAGGGAGGATCGGCCCCGTTCTCGGGTTTCCTCCGTAAGCTCCCTTGGGCAAATCGGTTGGTTAGGGATTATTTTAATAATAATATAGATTGAAAAACTTATTTTTATTTTGAAATTATGAATTTACAGATCGAAGATGGAGAATCAAGTTAAAAATTAGAATTAAAATTCTAGAACTAAAATTTAGGAACTAGAACGTCAAAATTGATCTAAGATCTAAAACTATAGATTTATAGCTAAAATTGAAATTCTAAGACTGAATTCAAGAATGAAATTAAGGACTGATTCTAAAAACTAAGAACTAAAATCAGAAAACTAGAATTTTAAATTAAAACCTAAGATCTAAGATCTAGAATTTAAGAACTAGAGGGCTAAAATCTAAATCTAGAATTAGAATTAAAAAAAGAAACTGGTTCCAGAACCTAAGAACTAGAACCAGGAAAAAAAGGTATGAATTAAGGATTAAAGAGATTTAAAATCTAAGATCTAGAACGAAAAGCTTAAGAACCTAAGGTCTAGAACTAATGATCTAGAACTAAGAACTAGAACTAAGGGATAGAACTAAGAACTAGAACTAGAAGAACTAAAAAACTAGAAGGAAAGTACGCCTGAGGCCAGGGCCACAGAGAGAAATCTCAAAATCCTAAGCTTGGAAGCAGGAACTCAAAAATTCGATTGCTAATTGCGTTGTGATATTGAATTGATGTGTTTTTGGGACAAGGTGGTGGGTCCTATTTATAGGTATTCGGCCAATTGCGATCCCTGTGGAGTGCGCTCAATTGGTCGGTGAATTTCAATTATGCGCCCTGTTTGGGGCACACAATTGAATTATGCATCCTGTATCAGGTACACAATCACTTTGAGTCGGTGACTGACTCAGTGAGTGACCAGCTGACTGGCTCAGCCGGGTAGCATAGTCCTAGTCTAATTAGACCAATTGGGCACCCTGATTAGTGCACTCAATCAATTAAGCACGTGAATTAATGCACTTAATAGGGAATTTTTAGGCGATCTAGGGAGTTATAGGCCAGGTTCATTTAGGAACCAATTATGTGCTTATGCTGAACTGCAAAATCCGATTACACGCTCTAGGTAGAGCATACAATTGTGTCTTAGGCAGTTTATAGAAGGGTAGAAAACTAGTCCAAAACAAACTAATTGCGCACTGGTGGTGAAGCGTGCAATCTGATTACTCGCGTTTAGTAGAGCGCATAATCATGGTCTAAGTGGTCCTCAAGAAGTGCAATCCTGGTCCAAGAGGGACCAATTGTGCACTGGCCATGGGGCATGCAATTGAGTTATGCGCGCTATACAGGGTGCATAATTCAAGACTTTCCTGGGTTTGAGTCGGGTCCGAGCCACAAAGCTATTATTTTAGCCTGGGTCCCGACTATGTACTGTTGTTTTAGTGCATGGTCCCTGTATAGGGTTTTAAAGTCTTCAGAGAAGGTTAGTCCTTTTTCGGAGGTCGTGGGCAAGGTCAAAGGTTAACCAAACAGGTTTGTATATCCCGAGAAGGCAAAATGGGGGTGTCTATAGAGTGGTTTAGCAAGCTTTGCAAACCCTTCAACAAACCTCCTATAGTATCTAGCTAACCCCAGAAAACTACGAATTTCGGTCATGGTTCTTGGTTGCTCCCATTTGACTACAGCTTCACCTTAGCAAGGTCCACTTTTATACCGGCCTCTAAGATGACGTGCCCAAGGAAACTTACTTATTCTTACCAGAATTCGCACTTACTGAGCTTAGCATACAACTTGGAGTCTCAAAGTGTTTGAACTGCTAGCCGTAGGTGCTGCTCATGCTCTTCTCTCGTCCTTGAGTAAATGAGAATGTCATCTATGAAAACAACTGCCCATTTATCCAGATAAGGTTTGAATACTTGGTTCATGAGGTCCATGAAAGACGCGGGTGCATTGGTTAGCCCAAATGTCATGACGGGGAACTCATAATGACCATATCTTGTGCCAAAGATGTTTTCAGAATGTCTTCAGCTTTCACTTTCATATGATGGTAACTTGACCTTAAGTCTATCTTAGAGAAGAATCTCGCTCCTTGTAATTGATCAAAAAGATCAATGATTCTTGGAAGCGGGTAGCGGTTCTTTATCGTCAGCATGTTTAATTGCTGATAATCGATGCACAGATGCATAGAACCATCCTTCTTTCTGACAAATAGCACAGGTGCTCCCCATGGAGATACACTCGGCCTGATAAACCCTTTATCCAGAAGCTCTTACAATTGTTCTTTGAGCTCCTTCAGTTCAGCTGGTGTCATACGGTATGGTGCCTTTGATACTGATTCCATGTCAGGAGCTAAGTCCATTACAAATTCCACCTCTATATCTGGCAGTAAGCCCGGTAGTTCTTCAGGGAATACATCAGGGAAGTCGCACACAATAGGGATATCAAAAATTTTAACTTCCCCTTCTCTTTGGTCTTGTAAAAATGCAAGGTAACCTTGACACCCCTTGTTTAGTAGTCTTTCTGCTCTAATGGCTGATATCAAGGGTGCGACGTTCAGTTGGGTACCGTAGAACCTGAAAGATTTCCCCTTCTTGGTCTAAAAAGTGACGATTTTTTGAAGACAATCGACATTGGCGTGGTGTGCGAATAACCAATCCATGCCAAGGATCACGTCAAATCCTTGCATATCGAGTAAGATCAGATCCACCTTGGTCTCATGATCTTCAATAACGGTGACTAGTAATTTACACACTGTATCTGTCCTCATAGAATTCCCGGTTGAAACTGAAACTGTCAGAACAAATTCCAAGGGTTTAGGCTAGATGAGCAGTTTTGTAGCCGTAAATTGAGGGGTTACGAAAGAGTGGGTAGACCCCGGATCTATCAACACTCGTTCTTTGTAAGAGCAGATATCCATAGCAGTATCACTCGTCAAATACATGTGTATGGTACCTGAGTTTCATGTATACATGCAAGTATTTGGGTGATGAGTACACAAACATTCTAGCATAATCAATTACTGGAATAGCAATGACTATTTTAGCTTATGCACCTTCTTTATCTAAAATACGAAGAAATTAATCTAAGTATTCTAAAGAAGTTTATACCTTGGATCACCTCATTGTTGGCTTGGGCATCCTAAGCCGAAACTGCATATGCTCTACCTTACATTGTAGGTCGTGTGGATCTCAAGGTTGGCACTGCAGTGGTTGCACCCTCCTTCATTTCTGGGCATTCTCTGATATGGTGTCCCATCTTTCCACACTTAAAACAAGCCCCAGTAGTCTTATGGCACTCCTTGGTTTTATGTGGTTTCCCACACTTCGCACCTGTAGTTGCTAGTGTGAAGGAGGCGGTACAAGAACTCGTTGATTGTGCTCTTTCTACACTCGTGGTTGCCGGATTTGGTACATTGAAAGGCCCTGGAGGACTTAGAGGTAAAGGCGGCAAGGCTGCCGGGTCATAGGACCTTGTCGATGCCGCAGGGGTATGCTTAGATGGTAGTGGCATCAAGTACCTTAGCCACCTACTGGCCTGCTCCGAGCTAACTGTTTGAGACTAAACTTTTCGGCTTCTAGTTTGCTCATCTTGTTTCTTCCACATACTATCGACATCCCTTTCAGCAATGAGGGTCAATCTCACCAACCATTCGTAAGTCGTTGCTTCAAATAGTGATATCCTTTCTTTAATGACCAACTTCAAGTCGTACTCAAATTTTTGCGTCTTCATCAGCTCAGTGGCCACAAGTGTTGGTGGAAATCGAGATAGACGTGTGACAGCCCGACATTTCCCAGTTTCTCAACTAGGAAAGGTCGCGCCATCGGATCACCTGATATGATCCTTTCATCAAGGGGTTCCTTATTTTTCATCAAAGTGTCGCATAGAATGCAGAAGCAATGTATTTTAAACTCTGACAAATAAATCATATGGCAAATAACTGATCAAATAGAAACTAAAATATGCGATAAACATAAAGCAAAAGGTTTGATGTATAGCTTTCACCGATGACGGCCACCCATCATCTAAACAGTGAAAAGAAACCTATACATCCAAACAACATCCCACAGAAATCTGAAACCAACATATATCATTATACAAACCAAAAATTATCCTTTTTGTTTTCTATCTCTCTCTCTCTCTCTCTCTCTCTCTATCCCAATGCCCCATTTTATCCCCTGAATCCCAAGCTACAAACCTAACTATGGGAAGAACTCCTCTAGGAAGTCGTCTTCCTCCTCGTCGTCGTCTCCCTCCTCCTCCGCCTCCTTAGGTAGGTATGTAGGGTCAGCCGCGTGCTCAGGGTCAGGCTCTGCAGCTAAGACAATTAAGTCGAGGAATGAGCTATCATCCAAAGCTCAGTAGAAAATATCACATTGTTATTTTATATTGACAGTGTATCACTTTTTCATAGAGATGTATAAATAAAATAGAAACATGAATAACATGCTGAAATGCTATATTTATGCATGATGTAACATGTATGAGAAGCAGACTGAACTGAAAATACATGCTGGCGAAAACAGAGAATCAACAAGGTCAAGCTCCTGAGTTAGTGGGATCACTTGTCAAGCTCCCGAGTTAGCGGGATCACTTGGACTAGAATATTTCAAGCTCCCGAGTTAGCGGGATCACTTGATTCAAGAATTTCAAGCTCCCGAGTTAGCGGGATCACTTGATTTAAACAAGAATAATAACGTATCAAGAACATTGAGCTGGACAAAATTCTAAGTACTGAATCACATAGAATTATCAGGGATATGCAATTTCTTGGATGGTTTTATGATGCAATGTATACTAAACTGTTATAACTGTAATAATCTTATTAACTTTCAAAACTGATTCATGCACATAAACTAGTAAGAAAATTTCTTTCTGATTTTGGCAATGTGTACTAGATACTATTGATACTCACATTCATGTGTTGTTTCTCATTAGCTTAATGGCTAATCACACCTATTTATGGCATACTAAATCGATGCATTAGTTCATGTAACAAAGCAGATTTTTCTTTTATTATACTGATCATTGCGTACATATATACTCATCCATGCTTCTATGAACAACTCAGTGAAAAGGCTATACAATTATAAAATATCAACGTAAATTCCCTACCTGTGTGCGTCAAATTTTACGAGTACTATCATCGTTGATGTATGCTCAGGCATCCGGAGACCTCATGCAACGTTTATTTCTTCACAATAGTTTAAGTGCTCCATGTGGCACCAAGCTAGTACAATAGATTTATTTTATTAATATTTTATAGTTAAGCCAATGGTTTATATAGTGCATCAAGACCCAAATCAAGTGCTTACCTGAACCCAAGTGGACCCAAGGTCCGAATGCACAAGATGTAGTCCAAACTGAAAAAAAAACCAAAGCTGGGAGGTTGCCACGGCAACACTCAGGGTTTGTCGTGGCAACCCTTTGAGATTGCCGCGGCAAGCCCTTCAGCTGGCCTGCTTGCCGCGGCAACCCTATAGTGTTGCCGCGGCAAGCCTGTATATGTTTGGCTTGCCGGGGTTCTGCTGGTCTTCTTCTTGTTGTTGATCTGTGGTTTCTTCCTTTTTGTTTCATATTAATATAGTTTATTTGTATATATATATATATATATATATATATATATACATCCATGTATAAATTCAGCAGATTTTAAATATATTTAAAACTCCAAATCTGCAATTTCATGTACTCTATAATTTCAGCAGAGCTACTATGTAGGTTTGAAGTGCAGCAATCTGCACTCGGCTTTAAGTATACATGTTGAATTTAAAATTTAAGTTCAACGTCGTCTCTATGATGACCTGTTATTCTAAATGAAATTGATAGCATACCTATTGGTGACTTTGTAGCATCGCCGAGTTTGAGAATGACAACGTGTTTTGTGTTTAAACTAATAGATGCAAAGATGCAAGATATAGATCTTGAAATTGTGGGATCATGAAGGTACTCTGGTCTTACCTTGTAACAAAATTTATCAAAGCTGGGCTAGAATCAATCAGTGACCATAGTGTCTTTGGATTCATAGACCATATGTGCAGGTTTTCTTTCAAGGTTAGGCAAAGGAGAAAGATGATGGTCTGTTTTATCATTCTTATAACGATTTCCTAAACTTTGCGTGCATGCAAACATAACATGACTCATTGGAGTCGTGCTAATCAGCTAGCTGCAAAGCAGTTTATAAGCCTCTATGAGCTACTTATTAAAGATATTTAAGTGTATAGGCATAAACAACCAAAACAAGTAAGTTTTCTTTATATTTGTTTTATATTAGTTGAGGTGATATTTTGGGCTGAGATACATGTAGTCCTCACAGGGTTTCGGTCTTGCATAGGCCGATAAAACAAGAACAAGTATATACCACTGTTGGTATATATAAAACTGATTATTGCTAAAGTGGATTAATATTTTAATTTAATATGGTTGTGTCTAGTTAAAGTCAAATTTCTCAAATTAAAGGTCTAACTTAGTAAGGTCCTTAGGGTTCAGGTGGGGATCGTTACATTCTCCCCTATTTTAGGAATTTTCATCCTCGAAAATCAATCGGGACTATCTGATTAACAGATGAATGTCACAATAGTGAATAGTAAAGCCGCAGTATTCATACCATATGTGGTGTTTTACTCACCAAATTTATCACAAGAAAAGAGGAATCATTAAACAGACAAAACCAAAATCAAAGTTACATCTGTGAGATAAAACTGAACTATTGGAATTAACCACATTCATGTGGCACCTGATTTCATGTGTATTAATGAACATGATTTTATTTCTAATCCCTGTGGCATCAGTTTTATTCTTACATGTGGCACCTGATAATAACCCAAAATGGAACAAATTCAATAGAATCGCACCTAGAATTTATATAATCCAACCAGAATTGTACTCAAAATTTATATATATACTTACTAGAACTACTCGGTACACAGTCATCAATACTCATTAATCAAGACTAAATGTAAATGAAACTAAAGACAATTGCACTTAAATTTGTTAGTAGCAATAACACTTACTTATTAAACAAAACATGAGGTTATAAATGTTTCATGTATTAAGCACAACATGTGGTAGAGATAAACTTAATTAAATGCAAAAGTTTGTGAGATTATTTTTACCAGGCTGATCGCTTGGCTGATGTTAGGCCGCTGAGGAAGTACCAGCTTTTTGTTGTTGGAAATCTTGCTGGAACTCCGGGACCAATAATGTTGCGTTTCGAGTGTATTGGGAGATGTAGTTGCGCGCCCACCCAATGTAAGGGTTTGCAGTAGTTTGGAAAGTATGCTCCATCATGATATTAGTCGCTTCTTCAATATAATCGATACGTTGATGGAGCATGTAATGGTTTCGATATAAGTTATCGAATTGCAGGAGGGTTTGCTCATGGTTTTCACGCATGAGCTGAACAAGGTTGGCGGTGGTGTAGGTCCCTTGAGCCGGAGGGACCGAATCGGGTTGAGGTTGGGGTTGTGGTTGAGGAGGGACGAGGATTTCTTAGGGTATTTCTTGTTGGACTTGGGGAGGACGACGAATTTGTTTCACTTGGCGATTACGTACTGCTTGAAATGAACGTTGATACACGTTACGCCAAATGGCAGGGCTAAAGACCCGCATGTTATTGGTGCGGACCTCTTCGCCAACGGGGATTTGATAGGGGACGAGATTGACACTATCAAAGTGTCCTTCCAACATACGAGAGATCAACCTAGGGTAGGGGCAGGAAGGCATGGGAGATGAAGATTGCTTTGTAGATGTTCATTGGCATATTTAATGCCCTCCCTGACGATCCTAGGGCCGCTTACCCAACGTCCTTCATGGACAGCAAATAGAGCTTGCAAGAGAGCATCTCGGCGCTCTCTTTCATGCTGCATGGGGTATAAATTATATCTAAATATACAATCCAAAAACCACATCCGTTGTGGTAACTGGCTGCGATGAATGGCAAGACTATGGTCAGAAGCGGTCTAACCATTAGTCATTTTCGAGGTGATGTGGTGAAATTTCACATCCCTCTGTCGGGGTATTTGTAGTTCAGAAGTGACGTCATAGTCAGCACTACAGTCCATCACTTGGGCTATGTGCAGGATATTTAAATAAAATTTACGACCATCAATTTTGGTCTGTAATTGACCGACAGTAGGGGAGACGACAAAATTTTGGTAAAATAATTGAACTAAACGAGGGTAAAATTGATTATGGAACGGCTGATACAAGGCGCTTAACTGTGCCTGTTCTATGTAGCGAATGGACCATGCGGTCTGGTCATTCGGGGTCAAAAGTTTATCATCAATGATCCATTCCGGTTCCATTGCTTTCGCAGCCCACCACGGAATGGGTTGTTCAGGCACTTCGAGTGGATCGATTGGCTCGTGTAAAGAAGAAGAAGGGCCTTTGCCCTTTTCTTGAGCCAAAGCTTTTGGGGGTTTAGAAACTCCCATTTTTCTAGGTGGCATATTGAAATAAAAAAGACAAGAACAATTGGAGTGAGAGTTTTGAGTTTTACGTCACAAAAGATTAAAAAAAAAAATCTGCCTAAAATATGAACTAAATCATGAAATAGAGGGCTTCCTAGTGTAGATCAGGAACATGCAGCTGCTGTGGACGTAGTTTGGAGGAGTGCATGTACAGATACCAGCTTAGGAGGTTGAAGAAAACAAAAATATGCACTTTCTATAACAAAAAACCGAACTGGAAATAGACTGAAATGGGTTTCGGACCCACCAAATGCCAACAGAGTTGCCGCGGCAACACTTTAAGCTTGCCACGGCAAGTCACTTGCCGCTGCAACACTTAGTCCTTGCCGCGGCAAGGGAGTCCAGATGGGAGTTGGCCCGGATTTCGAGGCTCCAAAGATGTGGTGTCAAATTTTTTTATACCTGTGTGTTCTTAACAGATAAGGGGTTTATAGAAAAATAGTGATTGGTATTTTTGATGTATTTTTCTAGTTTAAAAAATTTTATTGCAATGGAATTTCATCCATTTTGCAATATTACTTAAAAATGCTCTTAAAATATTATATAATTTATTATATTAGCCCACTAACGGCCCTTGGATTAGTCACCTGGGACAAGTGGCAATAGGCTGTGAGATAGCCTTGTCGAGGTGTCAGTTATTGCGTTTTATGGATTATTCAAATAATATTGAATATATTCTAGTATTTAATGTTAGAATAAATTTATACTTGTAAGCATGTTATTCAAATAATATTGTCGTAGGTGTTTGTTGCAGGGTACATCAATAAAACATCAAAATAATTATAAAGGAATCATTATTTATGAAAATTAGAAATTAAGCATTTGATTTCTTAGCAATATTCACGTGACCATGTACAAATTAAAAATGTGTAAGTGAAGTTTAGGTACGTACCCTATGTAAATAATCTAGGGTATTGAGCAGGAATATCAGCTTCGCGCTCCCAGGTGGCTTCATGTGACCCATGATTCTTCCATTGGATCAAAATGAGTGGAATCCATTTTGTTCTCAGAATTTGACCTCTGTGGTCCAAAATCTGACCTGGTTCTTCGGTCACCGTTAGATCTTCCTGGATGTCCAACGGTTGATAATCCAACACATGCGTCGGATCACTGGCGTACTTTCTCAGCATCAATACGTGAAATATGTCATGAATGCCTAGCAGGTGCGGAGGTAACGCGAGTCGATACGCTACTTCTCCTACTCTGCCTAGTATAGGGAATGGTCCAACATAACGAGGACTCAACTTGCCTCGTTTCTCGAACCGCATCACGCCTTTTGTTGGAAAGATTTTGATAAAGACATGCTCGCCAATCTGTATATGATTTCATCAAACTGAATGACCATATAAGTCTAATGACTTCACAAAGAACGTATCAGTATAGGATATTACCTAAAAATCAACACTTGTTCATTTGAGATCAGCGTAACTCTTTTGTCGACTCTAAGCACTCTTCAATCATTCCCGAATAATGTGAACAACTGCATTGGTGCTTTCTATCAGATCAGGGCCTAAAATCAGTCGCTCTCCAGCTTCTTCCCAGTTAATCGGAGATTTACATCGGTGTCCATACAGTGCTTCGAACGGTGCCATACCGATGCTTGACTGGAAACTATTATTGTATGCGAATTCGATCAGGGGTAAGTGTTTATCCCATGATCCTTGAAAATCGAGCATACAGGACCTTCACATATCCTCAATCACTTGGTTCACCCTTTCTGTCTGCCCGTCCGTCTGAGGATGAAATGTTGTACTGAAATCTAACTTGGAACCCATACCTTCCTAAAAACTTTGCCAAAATCGCGAAGTATATAAAGGATCGCGATCTGACACGATGCTTACAGGTATCCCATGTAATCGTACAATCTCCCTCAGATAAACTTCAGCTAATTTAGATGTTGTATATCGTGTACTATAGGGTAGAAAATGCGTCGATTTGGTGAGACGATCGACAATCACCCAAATGGCATTGTAACCCTTCTGAGTACGGGGCAAACCGAGAATGAAATCCATGAAAATATTTTCCCATTTCCATTCTGGAATAGGCAATGGTTGTAGCAGACCAGCACGATGTTTGTGCTCGACCTTTACTTATTGACAGGTCAAACACTTTGCAACATATTCTGCTACATCACGTTTTAGATCGTTCCACCAGAACGTCTGTTTAAGATCCTGGTACATCTTCGTACTACCAGGGTGAATAACATATGCTGACTTGTGAGCTTCTTCGAGGATTTCTTGACGTAAAGCATGATCATCAGGGACACATACTCGTCCTCGAAATAATAATGACCCATCATCCTTTATCGTGAATTCTGGCTATAGCCCACTTTGTATCCCCTGTCGGATGGAAATAAGCTCTGCATCTAACATCTGGAGCTTTCTGATCCTATCAAATAGTGGAGCTCAGATCATTACTGTAGCAAGTAAACCTCCAGTTGACATTGCTCGCAGAGTAGCACTCAATGATACAATGTCATTGAGTAGTTTCCATCTTTGTAGTCGTGTCACAAGATGAGATAACTGAGCGATTTACCATTAAGTGCATCACCATAACATTGGCTTTTACCGGATGGTACCAATAGAATGCTATAGTCTTTCAAGAATTCCATCCACCTTCTCTGTCTCAAATTTAACTCTTTCTGAGTAAAGAGATATTTAAGACTCTTGTGATCGGTGAAGATCCCGAAGGTTTCACCGTATAGATAGTGTCTCCAGATTTTTAACGCGAAGATGACCACTGCTAATTCCAGGTCATGAGTGGGATAGTTCTTCTCGTGATCTTTCAACTGACGAGAACCATATGCAATTACATGTTCCCATTGGTTCAACACACATCCTAACCCACTGTATGAGGCATCACTGAAGACAACAAAACCACCACTACCATATGGTAATGCTAGAATAGGTGCAGAAGTGAGCCTCTTTTTCAATTCTTGGAAACCCTGTTCACATGCCTCAGTCCACTCGAATTTAACATTCTTTCGAGTGAGCTGCGTGAGTGGTCCAGCAAGTCGTGAAAATCCTTCAACAAAGCGTCGATAATAACCTGTAAGACCTAGAAAACTTCGGATCTCGGTTACGGTCTGTGGCTGCTTCCACTATACTACACCTTCAATCTTTGCAGGATCGACTGTGATACCTGCTTCAGAGATAATATGCCCCAAAAAACTGACTTGATTCAACCAAAAGTCACATTTACTGAATTTAGCATATAATTGTGAATCTCTCAGTGTTTGTAATGCCAGACGTAAATGATCTTCATGATCTGTCTTTGTCTTGGAATAAATGAGTATATCATCAATGAATACTACGATACACTGATCAAGGTAAGGTTTGAAGACTCTATTCATCAAGTTCATAAAAGCAGCTGGTGCGTTGGTCAACCCAAAGGGCATGACAAGAAACTCGTAATGACCATAACGTGTTCAGAAAGCTGTCTTCGAAATATCTTCAGCTTTCACCTTCATCTGGTGATAACCTAATCATAGGTCAATTTTTAAAAAGAACTGCGCTCCTTGTAACTGATCAAAGAGATTGTAGATTCGAGGAAGCGGATATCTATTCTTGATCATCAGTTTATTGAGTTGACGATAATCAATGCAGAGACTCATTGAACCGTCCTTCTTTTTCACAAATAACATCGGTGCGCCCCATGGAGACACACTCGTTCTGATAAAGCCTTTGTCAAGAAGCTCTTGTAATTGCTCCTTAAGCTCTTTCAACTCTGTCGGCACCATTTTGTTTAGTGCTTTCGATACTGGATCGGTACCTGGAGCTAATTCAATAGCAAATTCTACTTCCCTATCAGGTGGTAGTCATGGCAGCTCATCAGGAAACACATCTGAAAATTCACAAATGATTGGTACTTCGGAAAGTGACATTTTATTCACTTTCTATTCATCACTTTGTATGAAAGCAATATACCCTTGAGCACCTTCATCAAGTAATTGTCGTGCTCGAATTGTGGACATCAGCAAAAGATTAGTTGACGATACGCCATAAAATTTAGCTGATCTCTTCTTCTGGGGACAAAAAGAGACAATCTTCTTGCGACAGTCAACATTCGCATGGTGAGTGAACAACCAATCCATGCCAAGGATCACATCGTATCCTTGCATCAATAACAAGATCAAATCAGCTACTGCTTCATATCCCCAGTAATCCTTGATTGAAACCATAATCGACCGGTATACTTTATCAGCCGTGAGGGATTGTCTAGTCGGAATGGTAACGTCAAGAATAAAGTCGAGAGGTTCTGGAGTACCTCCTATCTTCTTTAATTTTTCAGCAAACTGGGGTGTAACAAACGAGTGTGTAGATCCGGGATCTATCAAGACTCGTGCGTCGTAACACAAATAAGCATCTTTTGGATATAATTGTAAGATACCTAAAGCATATAGACTAATGTTAGTTATATTACCTATTTATCTCAAATATTTAAAATAATAAACATGTCAATCCAGGAATTTAGGATGTAATGTTCATAGTTAACTATATGCACCTTCTCTATCTAAAATGATAATTAATTGTAAACTTTAATGTAAAATTAATGAACATCCATACCTTGAATGATGTCATGGCTAGTCCTTGCATCTGTTGCAATGACAGCATAAGCTCGGCCTTGTACCGTAGGCCGTGTTGATCGTAACACTGGTCCGGCCTTTATCGCTATTCCGACCGTTTCTGGGCATTCTCTGATCCGATGTCCTATCTTGCCACATCGAAAACATGCACCAGAAGCTTTATGACACTCATCGGTTTTCTGTGCCTTCCCACATTTCCCACAAATATCTTTGGAGGCAACTAATGAAGCCGTATAAGATCCCGTGCGAGAACCTGTCGGTCGTGCTTGAGAAAACCCAGATATACTTCGGGCCGCTGAAAAAGATGGATTCTGAACACGTGGAATCCTTGGTGGTGCGAAGAACATCGATGGATTACAAGGTCATGCAGACGCTCCTGTAGCTGGTTGAAAAGTGGTCTGTCCTTGGAATCGTGGTCGCTTATTAATTTGACCCGCACTATAGGACTGTGGTGGAGCTTTTCTGGCCTTCTACTTTTCATCTCTCCTTTTGAATATGGTGTCCACATCAATTTCCACTATCAAGGCTAATTTCATTACATGGGCATAAGTCGTTGCCTGAAACAACGAAATGCGCTCTTTGATCAACGGTTTCAAACCTCTCTCAAACTTTTGGGTTTTCATCAGCTCGGTGGCTGCTAACAACGGTGCAAAGCGAGAAAGGTGCGTGAATTCTTATTCATATTCCCTCACCGTCATCTGGCCTTGTACCAAGGTTGCAAATTATACCTCGAGCTTATACCGCTTAGGCGCTGGGAAATATTTTTCATTAAAGGCCTCAGTGAATTCTGCCCATGTCCATGGTACTCCTTGCATTCTCGTTCCTTCGACAGACTGCCACCATGGCTCTGCCTCACTCTCCAGTTTGTACGCTGTCCAACTCACTTTTTCTTCTTCGGTGCAAGTGACTCTTTGCAGCACTTTCTCGATCTGTGTTAACCACT
Organism: Chloranthus sessilifolius; assembly: GCA_021018995.1. NCBI lineage: Eukaryota > Viridiplantae > Streptophyta > Magnoliopsida > Chloranthales > Chloranthaceae > Chloranthus > Chloranthus sessilifolius. The sequence continues at coordinate 143,836,116 of CM037584.1, read as the reverse complement.
TCTGAACCTCCATTGGGTCAGGCTGACCGTAGAAACTTGGTGGTCGTAGTCGAATAAAGTCCGTAAAACCCTCGGGACGTCGAACAGCAAGCATGGCCATAGTGTTGATCATGGTCTCCATTAATTGCGGATGGTGTCCCGTATTTTATTCAGCACCACGAACACTTCCCATCGGTGGAGTATTTATAACTGACAGTGTTTGCTCTGGTGGAGTATGCTCTGCAACATTCTCCATTGTCGTTCGACTTTCAGCCAGATGGATATTTTCACCACCTCCCGAAGCAATGTCATGCTCGTATCCGTCTACCAGAATAGTATTTGGTCTAGTACGATGAGGCAACGGTGGTCTACCTCTGCCTCTTCCATGACGCGGAGGCATCGTAACCTATTCAGATAAAAACTTAATCAGACCTACAACTCAATCTAACTCCTATCTCTATTCTATTAGTAGATATTTTATCATATTTATATATGTCAGAGTTCAGTCTCCAATGACTTAACGCCAGGGCTTTGATACCACCTGTGATAGCCCGACGTTTCCCAATTTCTCAACTAGGAAAGGTCGTGCCATCGGATCACCTGATATGATCCTTTCATCAAGGGATTCCTTATTTTTCATCAAAGTGTCGTATAGAATGCGGAAGCAATGTATTTTAAACTCTGACAAATAAATCATATGGCAAATAACTGATCAAATATAAACTAAAATATGCGATAAACATAAAGCAAAAGGTTTGATGTATAGCTTTTCACCGATGACGGCCACCCGTCATCTAAACAATGAAAAGAAACCTATACATCCAAACAACATCCCACAGAAATCTGAAACCAACATATATCATTATACAGACCAGAAATTATCCTTTTTATTTTCTCTCTCTCTCTCTATCTCTCTATCCCAATGCCCCATTTTATCCCTTGAATCCTAAGCTACAAACCTAACTATGGGAAGGACTCCTCTGGGAAGTCGTCTTCCTCGTCGTCGTCTCCCTCCTCCTCCTCCTCCTCCTCAGGCAGGTATGTAGGGTCAGCCGCGTGCTCAGGGTCAGGCTCTGCAGCTAAGACAATTAAGTCGAGGAATGAGCTATCATCCAAAGCTCAGTAGAGAATATCACATTGTTATTTTATATTGACAGTGTATCACTTTTTCATAGAGATGTATAAATAAAATAGAAACATGAATAACATGCTGAAATGCTATATTTATGCATGATGTAACATGTATGAATGAAAATACATCTTTGGCAACAGAGAATCAACAAGGTCAAGCTCCTGAGTTAGTGGGATCACTTGTCAAGCTCCCGAGTTAGCGGGATCACTTGGACTAGAATATTTCAAGCTCCCGAGTTAGCGGGATCACTTGATTTAAACAAGAATAATAACGTATCAAGAACGTATCAAGAACATTGAGCTGGACAAAATTCTGAGTATTGAATCACATAGAATTATCAGGGATATGCAATTTCTTCGATGGTTTTATGATACAATGTATACTAAACTGTTATAACTGTAATAATCTTATTAACTTTCAAAACTGATTCATGCACATAAACTAGTAAGAAAATTTCTTTCTGATTTTGGCAATATGTACTAGATATTGTTGATACTCACATTCATGTGTTGTTTCTCATTAGCTTAACGGCTAATCACACCTATTTATGGCATACTAAATCAGATGCATCAGTTCATGTAACAAAGCAGATTTTTCTTCTATTATACTGATCATTGCGTACATATATACTCATCCATGCTTCTATGAACAACTCAATGAAAAGGCTCTACAATTATAAAATATCAACGTAAATTCCCTACCTGTGTGCGTCAAATTTTACGAGTACTATCATCGTTGATGTATGCTCAGGCATCCGGAGACCTCATGCAACGTTTATTTCTTCACAATAGTTTAAGTGCTCCATGTGGCACCAAGCTAGTACAATAGATTTATTTTATTAATATTTTATAGTTAAGCCAATAGTTTATATAGTGCATCAAGACCCAAATCAAGTGCTTACCTGAACCCAAGAGGACCCAAGGTCCGAATGCACAAGAGGTAGTCCAAACTGAAAAAACCCATTTGGAGGTTGCGCAGCAACGTGGCTTGCAGCAGCAACACTCGGGGCTTGCGGCAAGCCCTCTTCACGCTTTGCAGCGGCAGCCCTATAGTGTTGTCGCGGCAAGCCTGTATATGTTTGGCTTGCCGGGGTTCTGCTGGTCTTCTTCTTGTTGTTGATCTGTGGTTTCTTCCTTTTTGTTTCATATTAATATAGTTTATTTGTATATCTATATATATATACATCCATGTATAAATTCAGCAGATTTTAAATATATTTAAAACTCCAAATCTGCAATTTCCTGTACTCTATAATTTCAGCAGAGTTACTATGTAGCTTTGAAGTGCAGCAATCTGCACTCGGCTTTAAGAGTACATGTTGAATTTAAAATTTAAGTTCAACGTCATCTCTATGATGACCCGTTATTCTAAATGAAATTGATAGCATACCTGTTGGTGACTTTGTAGCATCGCCGAGTTTGAGAATGACAACGTGTTTTGTGCTTAAACTAATAGATGAAAAGATGCAAGATATAGATCTTGAAATTGTGGGATCATGAAGGTACTCTGGTCTTCGCTTGTAACAAAATTTATCAAAGCTGGGCTAGAATCAATCGGTGACCATAGTGTCTTTGGATTCATAGACCATATGTGCAGGTTTTCTTTCAAGGTTAGGCAAAGGAGAAAGATGATGGTTTGTTTTATCATTCTTATAACGATTTCCTACACTTTGCGTGCATGCAAAGATAACATGACTCATTGGAGTCGTGCTAATCCTGCTTATAAGCCTCTAGGAGCTACGGCAGTATATTAAGCCAACATGGCTTTGTAAGTGTATAGGCATAAACAACCAAAACAAGTAAGTTTTCTTTATATTTGTTTTATATTAGTTGAGGTGATATTTTGGGCTGAGATACTATGTAGTCCTCATAGGGTTTCGGACTTGCATAGGTCGATAAAGCAAGAACAAGTATATACCACTGCTGGTATATATAAAACTTATTATTGCTAAAGTGGATTAATATTTTAATTTAATATGGCTATGTCTAGTTAAAGTCAAATTTCTCAGATTGAAGGTCTAACTTAGTAAGGTCCTTAGGGTTCAGGTGGGGATCATTACATTCTCCCCTATTTTAGGAATTTTCATCCTCGAAAATCAATCAGGACTATCTGATTAACAAATGAATGTCACAATAGTGAATAGTAAAGCCGCAGTATTCATACCATATGTGGTGTTTTACTCACCAAATTTATCACAAGAAAAGAGGAATCATTAAATAGACAAAACCAAAATCAAAGTTACATCTGTGAGATAAAACTGAACTATTGGAATTAACCACATTCATGTGGCACCTGATTTCATGTGTATTAATGAACATGATTTTATTTCTAATCCCTGTGGCATCAGTTTTATTCTTACATGTGGCACCTGATAATAACCCAAAATGGAAACAAATTCAATAGAATCGCACCTAGAATTTATATAATCCAACTAGAATTGTACTCAAAATTTATATATATATACTTACTAGAACTACTCGATACACAGTCATCAATACTCATTAATCAAGACTAAATGTAAATGAAACTAAAGACAATTGCACTTAAATTTGTTAGTAACAATAACACTTACTTATTAAGCAAAACATGAGGTTATAAATTTTTCATGTATTAAGCACAACATGTGGTAGAGATAAACTTAATTAAATGCAAAAGTTTGTGAGATTATTTTTACCAGGCTGATCGCTTGGCTGATGTTGGGCCGCTGAGGAAGTACCAGCTTCTTGTTGTTGGAAATCTTGCTGGAACTCCGGGACCAATAATGCTACGTTTCGAGTGTATTGGGAGACGTAGTTGCGCACCCGCCCAATGTAAGGGTTTGCAGCAGTTTGGAAAGTATGCTCCATCATGATATTAGTCACTTCTTCAATATAATCGATACGTTGATGGAGCATGTAATGGTTTCGATATAAGTTATCGAATTGCAGGAGGGTTTGCTCATGGTTTTCAAGCATGAGCTGAACAAGGTCGGCAGGGTTTGCTCATTGTAGGTCCCTTGAGCCGGAGGGACCGAATCGGGTTGAGGTTGGGGTTGTGGTTGAGGAGGGACGGGGATTTTTTGGGGTATTTCTTGTTGGACTTGGGGAGGACGACGAATTTGTTTCGCTTGGCGATTACGTACTGCTTGAAATGAACGTTGATACAAGTACTAGTCATGAATCTCATACTGGCATGTTTTAATAAACAGAGCTATATTATATTATTCACTATCCAAAAATCATGGAAAGAAGACAACTAAGACACAAAGATAAATTTTAAGACCAACAACCGCAGGGTTTCTCTGCTCATTTTCTCAATTCAGTAGATGAGACAAATAGTGAATGATAAAAAAATTCATCAAGACCACAAAGTTCAAACCTAAATCTAAAACAGATAGCATGTTAGGATATAGAGAGGTGTATAAGATCATCTCATTATTGAGAGCATAGATAGATTTCAATGGATACAATACTTTATTGAAATCGAAGAAAAAGCACGTCAAAGTGTTTGCTTCATCTGTAGATTCTAGAGCAAGACTAGGATATAAAGATGGACTCAAGACCATTGGTCACCCTAAACTCATGAATCAAGTTAAGGTGGGTTGCTGTGCATACCAACTTCTAAGATTTTTTCCAAATAACTTAAAAAGGAAGCCAAGAAACCTATAAAGATATAAAATAACTCCAACAAAACCAGACCGTACTTAAGATATAGGAAATGACTTTGGTGATAGAAAGGGAAGGTGTTGAGCATTCGATCCTCTTATCAAAATGACAGTTTTTACTAGGTCTATCTTAGGAGGAAAAAGATAAAAAAAAAATTGGTATTATAATTGGGATATATTAGAAAAGTTTGCAGTCAAACATGGATTGAAAAGTCAAACAGAGTCAACATCCACAATTTTGCCTACAAAATCTGCATTAGATGCACCTTGTATTACACACATATATGTTACATGTGATATATGGTCATTTTCTAATATAAGTTGGCCCTTTTGAAGAAGGATTGAGTAGTGTGATCATGATGGGATGTTTTAGGTTTGATAAATTGAAGACTCCCTTTCAAACATTGGTGTCTACACATGGTTACCAATCTGATGTCCACTTAATTGGCATCATGTAGATGGGAGACACCCAAAAAATGACTGTTTGATCAAGAGCTTTTAGGACATGGACAGTTAAAAGTGTAAATGGATCGTGGTTCAAAATTTAATGAATGAAATGTGCTTTGGTTGGATGGTTGGATACTCCAATCAGTATGACTTTTGGGTTGAATCCCATTAGGGTTGCAAATGGGTCAAATCAGGTTAGGTTAGGGTCAACCAGGTTAACCTCAGCCAAAATCTGACCCAACCATTTTCTTAAACCCTTAACTCACACCTAAATCGGCCCAAATAGCAAAAACTCAGGCCGGGTCAGGCGGGTCGCATTTAGCCAGCTTAGTTCAAAATACCAGGTAAGGAATTGGGTCACATCAGATCCAGTCAGGTTGGGTTCGGGTCAAAAAAATTTGACCCGAACCCCATCTGTTTAATAAACAGGCTGACAAGCATTTTGGACCCAACCCGACAAGGCGGGTTGGGTTACTCAATCCATCAGGTAAACTCAGCCAATCTGCAGCCCTAAGTCCCATCTACATGATGACATGCTGCCTAGAAATCAGAGATTGTAACCACAATGCAACATGTAAAATATAGATGACCCAACAACGCTTATATGAATATTACAAATCTCAACTTAAATATAATGAACCTAAACCCCATGTAGTCTTTTAAAGACTGGCAATGAACCAATTACTTGCCTAGTCTCCTACCTCAGGTTTCTATAGCAATAGTGGAATTGTTGACAGCAACAGAAACAGTTGGAGAAGGCTCCCTTCCTTTGCCCCATAGAAAGGCATACAACCCTACTATTATCATAAACGTGCCCAGTAAACTGCATTCACATTCAAAATCAGGGTTAGAGAATGAGAATTATATGTATGTATTTTGATAACATATACTTGGTAGAAGTCTAACAATGTATCATGTAATATTTTATCTAATAGTGCCACCGCGATATATTTTTCTTCCACATGACATCCTATATTTGTTATATGCATTCCAAGAGTTGAAGATGCTAAGATGTTCACCAAAAATAGTTGGAGCCACTATGAAGGAAATGAACGAACTTTCTGCATCCATTGTAACAATGTCACTCAAAAGATGTGACCTCAATGGACTTAGGGTACTACTAGTGGCCCATCAAATTTAGATAAGTTTTATGGTGCTACCACCTGCTCCCAACATGGTCAGTAAAATGGCTTTTCATATATATCTACATATTAATAGGGTGTTACATGTAAGTTGCTACCAAATTTGTGTTTAACATCTCATATATGTGATGCTTATAAGAAAAAATTCTAATGGGTCAGAGAAATGAAGATTAGTCTTTGGATCTGCCAGCAGAATTTGTCCATTAACCTCTCATTATAATTAATGTGTGATAGTTATACACAATTTAATGCATCATGGTAAATGAGGACAATTCCTCGAATTTTGGAATGGAAGTCCTCTGTTTGTGACCAGCCAGAACTTTTAATCATAAGTATCACATGTTCGTATGAAAAATATGAATTGTACACCACCTTTTATGCTCAATATTTAACAGTTCAATGCTTCAAATTTTGGACGTAGATACCATTTTCAAGGTTGGACAACATGAATTTATTCTTTATGAAGACTACAATGTCTTTACAACCCTTTCCAAAAGGAAGAAAATACGAACCTCCCTACGGACAATTCTCCATCCATAAAGAGAGATTCGATAAGTATCACGAAAATCGAAGCAAGTGGATTGAACATCAAGGGGTAGGCTGGGCCTTTCCGTGCGACAGATCATGACACCAACCAAAACATCATTGCTGATGTTGTCACTCCCTGTGGATAACAAGTATCAAATTTTAAATAAATATAAATTGTGATTTTCCTTTTATAAATAGCAGAATCATAATGTTGGTAGTAAATGCCAAGGGCTCCCAAACCTTTCTGCAAAATCAAACAAGCCAACCAATGGTATTTTGTATATTTTACCACATCTGTGACATCATTAAAATACCCCTAATAGACCTAGATGATTTCATGAAGAGCTTAAGAAGAAAACCTAGTCAACTTCAATTTGAAACATCATGAATCTGATTAGTTGTTACAAACAAGATCAGTGTTAGGAGCAAAACTAGCAGATACACCTATGGATGACAAACTCAAATTAGTTGTTAACCAAGAAGGGTCACAAGAAGATCAAGATAAAAATCAAAGACTGGTAGGGACACTGATTTACCTAAAATTACAAAGGTAGACATCCCGTAGATTGTCACTATCGTCTGTCAGTTTATGCAGGCTCCCTGTGCCCCTCACATGGAGGCAATAGTATGCACTTTGAGATATCTCAAAGGTGCACCTAGTCAAAGAGTATTATTGACACAGTGGCCATCTATGTATCGAAGGTAGGGTTTTCAACAGGACGGGTTAAAAGTGCATACTATTACCTCCATGTATCGAAGGTAGGTCGGTCAGTTTTAACCCGTATCGAAGGTAGCCCTCCATGTATCGAAGGTAGGGCTGTCATCGATTTTAAACTTGCTGTAGATTAGAGATTCCACATGCCACACATCAATTTTGACTTGCAAAAATTAGGGTCACCGATTCTAGATACAATAGCCACTGCAACTTTTTCGATTAACTCTGAGAAAGTCTGGAAAAAAAAAAACATAGAAACATTTATATGATGTGTAGAAAAAAATCTCAGATTTTGCACGAAATTGAACCATCAAATAATAACATTTCTCCTCTATTCTTATCGTAAACTTCGATAATCGCAGCCAGTCTAGGATTATCTCTGCTACAACCATCGAAGTTGAACTTGATCTAATTCTATATACTAATTTATTTTTGTTAAATAATTTTATTGGATAAATCATCTCAATAAGAAATATAAAAGCTCAATATATCCAAATAGTTAATATTTTAAATAAAAAAATCAAAAATAAATTTCCACAACAAACCAACAAAGGATGCATTCATAAGAAATCAAATTAATAATTAAAAAATTGACAAAATAAAACCAGAACCTTTTGATGAGTCTGGCAAGGAAAATACTTGTAAACATTTTAAGAATTGAGTGATGGCATTTTCTCTTCTAATCCATAAAACAAGCAATAAAACATCAAAATTATATGAAAATTGGGGAGTCCGATCCCCCAGCCATCGCATTTTCTCAGTTGAGCGATTAACATAAAAAATTAGCATAAAAATTAAAATAAAATTATTGAATTGAGTTAAAATGAGAGATTTGAACCTGGCAAGAAGAGGTAGAATGGAAATCCAGGTCAAATCAGAGATCTGAACCAATCGAGCTCAAATCAGAGCTCAAATCTGGAGTGAGGAGTTCAAAATTGAGCTCAAATCCTAATTGTTAGGCTTCTTCTTTGAAATCGGAGCTCAAACCCTAACCTAGCTGATGATCGAATCATGGATCAAATCCCAGCTCAGATGCGATCGAATCTAAACCAAAATCGGAGCTCAAATCTGAACCAAAATCAGATGCAATCTAACCTTTAGTGAAGAGGAAATCCTCATAAATCAGAACTTAAAACCACATTTAAATGATAATGGAAAACAACAGGATTCCTCATAAATCAGAACTTAAAACCACATTTAAAGAACGAAAATAAAACAATTGAGAAACAGGTAAAACAAAAAACTAAAAAATAGATCTCCGGAAACCTTTGTAAGGAGATAAAACTCAAATCAAATCCCAAAACAAGGCAAATATGAAATAAAAAATGAAGAAAACGAAAAAAAAAAAGAAGAAAAATGAGCAAATGCAAATAAATCAAGTACATCACAAACAATAAAAATCCCTAGATCCAATCCTCAGACCAGCCTGCCTCAAAATGCCATTAAAATATGGTTATCCTCTTCGGCAAATTAAAAATTAGATTGTAGATAAGGAGAAACATAACAAATTAAGATAGATATAATTAATGAAAAATTAAATATAATAAAAGATTAAGAATCATACCTAAAAATAGGGCACACATCGATTTCGACTTGTAAAATTTAGGGTCACCGATTCTAGATCCAATAGACACTACAGCTTTTTCGATTTTTTCGATCAACTCAGAACAATTAGAGCCCAAACGACACCGATTTCATAGATCCGACTGGGGGATTTCTAGGTCTTGGAAATGGAAATGAAATTTTGTAGATCTAACGAGGATTACAAGAGTCTCTATGGCTGCAATGATGGGGAAAGCTAGGGATTTCATTAGAGAGAAGAAAGGAAGATGGAGGCTAGGGTTTCGAAGAGGGAGATGGTGGCTAGGTTTTCGAAGAGGGAGAGAGAGTAAGAGAGAGGGGAGGAGGCGAAGAGGTGAGAGAGGTTTGGGTTTCAGAGAACGAAGAGGGAGATATATAAAGAGAGAAAGGAGAGGTAGTTTAGAGAGAAACCATCCTAATATGATTGAGCATCTAGGTTTGTTTAGAGAGATATATAAAGAGAGAAAGGAGAGGTAGTTTTCGAATTAGGGCTTCGTCGGGGTGAACCCGATACATTTGCACGAGATTTACACGTGACGGTATTTTAAACTTAAAAAACAAATGTTTTAGGGAGTAAAACCACTGTTTTACTGAGTGGAATATTACACCACTATTTTAAATAGTGGTTTATTTTATGATGCTACAGTAGTTTTTCCCTCATTTTGACGTAATGGGAGAAATAAACTATATATATATATATACATATATATACTTACATGCGGCACTCAACGCTGATTCCATGGTTGCAAAAAGGGCAGCTGAATCATATCCATGCTGAAGAGAGTGCAAATACTCCCAACATGTTAGGCCAAGTGTCAAGCGCCTTGGGATGAAGGCAATTGCAGATTCAACGCCCAAAGATTGCCTAGACGATAAACTTTGAATAGAGACTGAATTTTGGAAGTTCAATACAGTGTAATTTTACTTTTGTTTGCATTACAGATAGACTGAATTTAGTAGGACTAACTTTCATATGAATTTTGGTCAGAGTCCTTGTAAATACAATTTTTGACAAATGTAAATTTGTTGAGTCCTTATTAGTTTGTATTGTAGATCAAGTTATCATTAAATAAGAAAAGCTACTCTAATAAGAAACCACTTAAGGAGAAAAGCTAAACAGATTAAATGAACAAATTGAATAAAAGAGCTTTTCTCACCTCAAATCATTTTTTCAAAATGAAAAATGATGCTGATAACTGTTGGTTAGATCTGACAAGAAGCCCAGGGTTAGAAGGGGGACCCACACACAAGTGCGCATGCACGCTACTGAACCTGCACCCGCACCCGCACCCGCACCATGGGATTAGATCAAGAAAGTTCTAACCACCGATCATTCGCCCAACAATAGTGTGCGATTTCATGGACCCCGCCGAGAGACATGATATATTGATATCCATCTCGGCCAAATCCCAAATCAGAAGACATCTCTTCCAACACATCTTTTTTCAGCCAAGATTTTAAGCACAGCCTTTTGGGTAATCGGTAAGTCGTATTCATGATTCAATATAGGTGGCACTAACTCTAATCAACCCATGAACCCTCTTAAGACCCTTTCATTGCATCAGAATCTAGTTAACAAATTGGACCATGGCAATTAAAATAAACACCATAAAATTATATAAAAATTTTGCTTACAGATTAATAACTAAGAAATCGATGACTTGTAATTTCAAAATAGAAACAAAACTCAAAAAGAATCATGAGTGTGTAAAACTAAATGCCATTTATGACAGCTTACAGCTTGAGCACTTATGGGCAATGCTTTTACTAGAACACAGAGACTGCTTTCAAGAAAACTGACTGACCTTAAGGATGCCAAAATGCATGTCTGATGTGCCAAATTCCTCACTCAAAGTTGGTTCACTTTCTTTTTATCAAAGTGGATACCTCCAATCTGTCGATGAACAGAAACATTTGTGTCACTTTATAGGGTGGAATCTGCATTTGATTAAACAAATGGTAACCATGCTCTTGGCTTTCATAGGTTGTAAAACAGTTAATAATTTATATCCAAGCTAGATGTAACTGAATCATCACCATTCAAATTTACGATTGAACATTGTTTGGACAGACCTAAATGAACTCCACAACATTTACATAGCCTTAAAAAAACAAGGGTAGTACTCACAGCTATATACACTATGGGATCGACTCTCTTTGCCTTAGGCCTCAGATAAGACCCCCACCTTCTCACTTTTAAGCCATACGGCAGTCTTTACTGATCCAAATTATCAAGTTGGTAGACATCTCACGACCTTTTGTGCAACCCAGAAAATATGTCTGTTGGAGGATCCATACCATTGGAATCCAAACACTTCAATATGAACCCTATTTTCGAACTAAACAATGGTCCATATTAAACTTCACAAATCAAATATTGAACCCTCGGATGAGCATGCTTTTTTGGTTGAGTGATCTTCACATAAAGTTTAGCTACATGGAAATTTTGGATTGGCCAAAAAATGGCAGTAAATATATACGTTGGTTCCATGGTTGCAGAACGTCAGAAATATATACATCCAAAATAGAACGTCAGAAATATACTCTTGTCATTTCCTTTACTGTGATTCATCAACTTATATGGTAACCTTACAGGTAAATAAATAGAATTGCATAAAGACAAATTAACTAGGTAGTAATAAAAGATGAGTAGCAAATTCTAATAACGAATGGAAGTTTACAAACGTGCGCCACATGATCATTTAGTTAATCTAAACCATGCAAACACATGTACTAATATTCCTACAATTTTTCCATCAAAATCAAACTATTTCAAGCCTAAGTCCATGAAATTTGACTAAGTCAAAAGCAAAAGAGATCTAAAACCATTAATTTTTGTCAAAGGTCAAGATACAAAGAAGACTTTTTCAAAAGGAAAGAGCCTTTGGAAAGCTTTCCAAGCTACTAATTTGCTTGGAGAGTACTTGGTGATGGTTAACATGCTTAGAGGCTGGATACTAATGGTGTATCAATGACAATCAGGAGAGTACCTGGTGAAATGGCAGTACTAATTTGCTTAGAGGCTGAATATATGTGCCTTATAAAGGGCATTCGCTTGACAAACCCAAGCCCTGCAGTGTAGAAAAAAAAATGTCAAGAATAGAATAATGGAAAAAGTACTTTATAGATATCCCACCCATAAGTAATATGGCCATTTGATTAGTTTGCTGTGATTTAATTAACTTTGAATAATTTTTATAAAACACATAATAGTTTCACATGACACAAATTCCAAATTTAACCTAAGAGCTTCAGCTGTCTGATCACGTACCTAATACTTAGGGGTCTCAATGGGCGGGGACATGTCAGGTCTTAAACATTTCGATTTTCAATCGGGCTTTTGGAACTAGGCCATACCCGGCCCGAGTAATAGGCAGGGCCTATTTTTTATTCAAATATACATACCTCAGTGCATAATAGGTCTATTTCGGGCTAGTAAATGGGCCGGCCGACAATTCCTATATAGTTTATATAGAAATTTGCTTCAATGACTAGCTTGAGCTGGGCTTCAACGAGCTGATTTTTAATCGAGCGTTTAGAAAAACTCATTACCCGACTCAAATGCTGTGACAGCCCGGATTTCAACACCCCGAAACCCGTGCCATCGGCACAGCCATCGAGGCCGTGCCCCATAATGTATGTGCGGAACACTTGGTACATCCCATTCACAATATGAAAGCACAAGAAATTAATGCAAACAAATCACCAATTCTACTATACGCTAATCCAAAACACCAATCCAAAAAATAGTTCTAATTTCATGACTCCGTATGAACGAAAGAACCAACCCGAAATTAATGCAAACAAATCTCCAATTCTACTATACGCTAATCCAAAACACCAATCCAAAAAATAGTTCTAATTTCATGACTCCGTATGAACAAAAGAACCAACCCGAACCATCAGTGTCGTGGCTACGGTCACTCTCAACGGTTCGACAAAAGAATATTACAGATGTATTTATTCTTACAAAAACAAGGCTGGATGTACCAAGCCGTAAATCTCTCTCTCCTTACAAAACACTATCAAAGTGTGCAGCAAGTCTTCTAAAAGAATCTCTCCGGAGGAGGCTCAGACTCCTCCCTTGGAAAGTGCTCTGAATCTCCGGGATCGCCTTCGCCGGTAGCAACTCCTAACTTATCATTCATTTCTAAATCGTCACCTATGACATATAGTCAAAGGGTGAGCTACATCCTAGCTCAATAGGGGCAATATCACAGCAAGTATATCCTTCTTACAAAGATATATTTCATGACAGGAATAAGACATGAACTCATAGATATGTCATTGCTTGAAATATAAATTTAAGATGTGATAAAACAATTTGACTGCATTTATTACTCTACTTATGTATTTTACAATGACTACTAGTTCCCTTAGTTGCAACCAGGCTGAGACCATGACTTAAATCTTAACTTAAATAATCCCCGAGCAATATAGCATCGAGCCCCGATGGAATACCCTCCATCGTCGTCTAATCAGACCATTTTTCACGAAATCGTCCTCGTCCCTGTCTCATAGGCGACGGGCATACTGCTACTACACATCCCTGGGATGTCTGCTGGTGTACGGATTAACCGCCATATCGGTCACGGATATCCTGCCGAGTCAGTCACGGTTATCCCGTCGCGTCGATTGGATATTCTCTGAACCTTAAATCAAATTGTGCAATACATATAGTTATTCACCGTGTGATTGTGCTAATACATAGTAACTCACAACCCGTGTAATTATGTTTACTGTTTACTTCTTGACGTGGATCTTTACATCCACCATACATCCCTGAAATGTCACGTCATCTGATGCATCTCTGCGATGCCGAATGTGTTCTTACATCCCTGGGATGATTTTATTCTTACTTAACAAGTTTTCTCATGAATTTTGTGTAAACACGCACACCATTTCCATTTCTCTACTTATTGCATTAATAATAAATGAAAACCATGTTTAAAGATCATGCAACAACATTCTATCACTACGTAAATGCTCGTAATAAAGTGTACTCGTTTAGATATTCCCCTACCTCACCTGCGTTTACACACTCGGATTCTCTAATCCATGTTAGCACTCTACCATCACAAAGTTCGGTTCGATCTAGACCTGACCAAACACATATTTTTCATCACTACCAGTGTAAGAACATTGGGTTATAAGCTTAACATCAATACACAACTATTCGTATGCAAAAACTGAACCAAAACTAAGTTTCATCCAATTCGATCGAACGATTTCAGAATCGATCGAACGATTTTCAAATCGATCGAACGAATTCAAATCGATCAAACGATTCTTTAAAATCGATCGAACAAAATTTATTTCGTTCGATCGATCCCACCTTTAGTCATTTTAACATGCCTTTGTCAGTTAACAAAATTGACTGAACGATTTTAAATTCGTTCACACAGGTTCCAACCAATCGATCGAACGATTTCTAAATCGATCGATCGGTTTCCTACAGAGTTCGAATCGATCGAACGATTTCTCAATTCGTTCGAACGATTCCCCTCAGAACCCCTTTGCTCTCTTCCTTACCCTTTCTTTGTTCAAAATCGATTAAACGAAATTTAATTTCGTTCAATCGGTTTCACCCAATTCCAGATCTAACACCCTTCTTCTCATCTTTTCATCATCTATTTATTTAATCACATCTTTAACTAACACACAACAATTTCTAATTTCTCTAGCTAACAATTTAAACAAAACACAGATTCGTAATTCTTACTCCAGTCGAAAGGTTGGATCTCCTTCACTAGGGTTTCCCCAAACCCTCCAACCTAAATCTCTCCTCGATCTCGAGCTCGATTCGTTAGACTTTGCAAGCCAAGATCAATGATTTGTATTAATTGCTTTCCTCTTCATTTCACAACAAATCACTCATACATTTACTCTCTCTCTCTCTCTTTCTCTTAACTCCTCTCAACCACTCAACCAAAGAGAAATAACTTCTCTTTCCCCTCTTTCTTTATAATCCAAGTTCTTACAATTTGGTGTAAAGCACATACAATTAATTAAGTGTATGTACTCAACCTCTCTTTTTGGAGGTAGTCCTGGTAATTCATCCGGGAAAACGTCATCAAACTCACATACTACCGAAATCTCTGAAGCAACGTTTTTCATGTCCTTGTCATCCTTTAGGAAAGCCGAATAGCCCTTACATCCACTTCTGATCAAGCGTTTTGCTTTGATAGCTGACACGAGTGGTAGAAACTTCGTCCTCACTCCTACAAATTTAAAAGAGCTTCTCATGTTTGGCCTAAAGGTGACCACCTTGTTCTTACAATCGACTGTTGCACAGTGTTGTGACATCCAATTCATGTCAAGGATCACGTCGAATCCTTGCATGTCGAGTAAAATCAAATCTACCGGCAACTCAAAAACTTCCCCATAAATATCCCCATCTTTAATTGCTACAACCATTGACTTGCAGACTAAGTCCGTATCCACCGATTTTCCCGTCAGAATGGACACTGCCAAGACAAAATCCAAAGTCTCTGGCTGAACTTTCATCTTTTTCGCGAATCGAGGTGTGACATATGAATGGGTAGATCCCGGGTCAATTAGCGCTCTTGCTATATACGCTGCATCACTTCCTCTCCCATACACTTGCAAGGTACCTATAAGGTATACCTAGTTCATCATTCCATTCATGCAACACACACCCATGCAACATGCATATTATTTAGGTGGATGCTTCTTGAAATAAAATAAAACATAATCACATTTTCGAGGTATCTAATATGATAAAAATCAATTAATTAAAAACTCACCCTGTATGATATCATTGGAGTTTTGAGTATCTTGAGCCGTAACTGCATAGGCTCTTCCCTGCATGACCGGCTTCTTAGATTAGATTGGTCTCGGTGCAGGCGTAGAAGCCGTTCTGCCCTTTGCCATCTCAGGACAATCTCAGATGATGTGGCCGATCTTTCCACATCGATAACATCCTTGCATACCTCGTCTACAATCAACCATCCTATGAGGCTTGCCACGCTTGGCACAAGTCTCCTTTGGTGTAGAAGAGGCTGCCCTTGAGAAACCTTGGCTTGGAGACACTCCGGTGGTGGCTGTAGAGTTCTCATATCTGATGGGTCTCGCCAGTGTAGATCCAACTGGTCTGGAAAAATTTGTATATGCTATCTGCCTAGGGAGTGGTGGTGGTGTCGTAAATCTCGGCTTTTTGTTCCCTGAGTCATACTCACCCATCCTCCCATGGTCTGACCGTACTGCATCCGGCTGATCTCTCCTCTTGTATACACCATAAATATCCCTCTCAGCCATAATTGCCTTTCCCATCACATCCGCGTAATGCTCGAGTTTGAAAATTGACACTCTTTCACGGATGTTTGGTCGAAGGCCTTCTTCAAACTTGGCTGCTTTCATAACCTTCATGGATACTAACTCCGTTGCAAACCGGGACAATCGCGTAAACTCTGCACCGTACTCTCGCATGGACATGCCCCTTTGCTGAAGATTTGCAAACTCCCTTCTCATCTGTACTCGTACTTTCTTAGGGAAATATTTCCTATTGAATTCTCTAACGAAGTTCGCTCAAGTCCATAGGTGATGTGGGTCCTATACTTCCCTCTTCCTCGGCACTGACTTCCACCACGGATCAGCATCTCCCTCCAACTGGAAGGAAGCCTATCCCACCTTCTCACTTTCTGAACTCTATAGCCTGTCTAAAAGCTTCTCTATTTGGTTCAGCTATTTCTCTGCTTCTAGCGGGTCCGTCTGCCCATAGAAGCTAGGAGGTCGCAATCTCCTAAAATCAACAAAAGACGAGGGCAACAATGCTGGAGGAGGTGGTGGTGGTGGCTGATGACTATTGGCATTATTGACATTATTAGCTGCCAATAGTTACTCACCAAGATCGCAGTCCTGGTCACAGATATCGAGCATTATCGACCGCGACCATAGTCTCCATGGCCAATGCGATACGATCTGTCGTTCCACTCCTCTGCTCTTCTTCACGAGAATTCTCTTGGTCTCTACTATTAGACCGAGCTTGGAACCCCTCTTCACCTCTCTGGGTCCTATTCTGGGTACCTCTCGGTCGACCCCTTCTTCCAGAAGACATAGCGCTCTGCACATGAAACCAAAGTTTCATTAGCAGAAGATCCCTTCACTCTGACAAAAATCTTAGACTTGTCAGAAATCCTAACGAATTGCTTTGATACCAACTGTGACAACCCGGATTTTGATACCCCAAAACCCGTGCCATCGGCACAACCATCGAGGTCGTGCCCCATAATGTATGTGCGAAACACTTGGTACATCCCATTCACAATATGAAAGTACAAGAAATTAATGCAAAATAAATCTCCAATTCTACTATTCGCTAATCAAAAATACCAATCCAAAATATAGTTCTAATTTCATGACTCCGCATGAACAAAAGAACCAACCCGATCCATCAGTGCCAAGGCTACGGTCACTCTCAACGGTTCGACAAAAGAATATTACAGATGTATTTATTCTTACAAAAACAAGGCTGGACGTATCAAGCCGTAAATCTCTCTCTCTCTCCTTACAAAATACTATCAAAGTGTGCAGCAAGTCTTCTAAAAGAATCTCTCCGAAGGAGGCTCAGACTCCTCCCTTGGAAAGTTCTCTGAATCTCCAGGATCGCCCTCGCCGGTAGCAACTCCTAAGTTATCTCAATTCCTAAATCGTCACCTGTTACATATAGTCAAAGGGTGAGCTACATCCTAGCTCAATAGGGGCAATATCACAGCAAGTATATCCTTCTTACAAACATATATTTTATGACAAGAATAAAACATGAACTCATAGTTATGTCCTTGCTTGAAAAATAAATTTAAGATGTGATAAAACAATTTGACTGCATTTATTACTCTACTCATGTATTTTACAATGACTACTAGTTCCCTTAGTTGCAACCAGGCTAAGACCATGACTTAAATCTTAACTTAAATAATTTCCGAGCAATATAGCATCGAGCCCCGATGGAATACCCTCCATCGTCGTCTAATCAGACTATTTTTCATGGAATCGTCCTCGTCCCTATCTCATAGGCGACGGGCATACTACTACTACACATCCCTGGGATGTCTGCTGGTGTACGGATTAGTCGCCGTACCGGTCACGGATATCCTGTCGAGTCAGTCACGGTTATCCCGCCGCGTCGGTTGGATATTCTCTGAACCTTAAATCAAATTGTACAATACATATAGTTATTCACCGTGTGATTGTGCTAATACATAGTAACTCACAGCCCGTGCAATTATGTTTACTTTTTACTTCTTGACGTGGATCTTTACATCCACCATACATCCCTGGGATGTCACGTCATCTGATGCATCTCTACGATGCCGAATGTGTTCTTACATCCCTGGGATGATTTTATTCTTACTTAACAAGTTTTCTCATGAATTTTGTGTAAACACGCACACCATTGCCATTTCTCTACTTATTATATTAATAATAAATGAAAATCATGTTTAAAGATCATGCAACAATATTCTATCACTACGTAAATGCTCATAATAAAGTGTACTCGTTTAGATATTCCCCTACCTCACTTGCGTTTACACACTCGGATTCTCTAATCCATGTTAGCACTCTACCATCACAAAGTTCGGTTCGATCTAGACCTGACCAAAGACATATATCTTTCATCACTACCAATGTAAGAACATTGGGTTATAAGCTTAACATCAATACACAACTATTCGTATGCAAAAAATGAACAAAAACTGAGTTTCATCCAATTCGATTAAAGGATTTCAGAATCGATCGAACGATTTTCAAATCGATCGAACGAATTCAAATCGATCCAACGATTCTTTAAAATCGATCGAATGAAATTTATTTCGTTATATCAATCCCACCTTTAGTCATTTTAACATGCCTTTGTCAGTTAACAAAATCGACTGAACGATTTTAAATTCGTTCACACAGGTTCCAACCAATCGATCGAACGATTTCTAAATCGATCGATCGATTTCCTTCAGAGTTCGAATCGATCGAACTATTTCTCAATTCGTTTGAACGATTCCCCTCAGAACCCCTTTGCTCTCTTCCTTACCCTTTCTCTGTTCAAAATTGATTAAATAAAATTTAATTTCGTTCAATCGATTTTACCCAATTCCAGATCTAACACTCTTCTTCTCATCTTTTCATCATCTATTTTCATCATCTATTTATTTAATCACATCTTTAACTAACACACAACAATTTCTAATTTCTCAAGGTAACAATTTAAACAAAACACAGATTCATAATTCTTACCCCAGTCGAAAGGTTGGATCTCCTTCACTAGGGTTTCCCCAAACCCTCCAACCTAAATCTCTCCTCGATCCCGAGCTTGATTAGTTAGACTTTGCGAGCCAAGATCAATGATTTGTATTAATTGCTTCCCTCTTCATTTCACAACAAATAACTCATGCATTTACTCTCTCTCTCTCTTTCTCTTAACTCCTCTCAACCACTCAGCCAAAGAGAAATAACTTCTCTTTCCCCTCTTTCTTTATAATCCAAGTTCTTACAATTTGGTGTAAAGCACATACAATTAATTAAGTGTATGTACTCACACATCCTACCAATCACCCTTATTCCACTTAACTCCATCACCTCCATACGTTCGACTAAGTCAACCGAGTCAATGTTGACCCGGTCAAACACTTGACCAGTTGGTCCGTATCCCGAGGTGCACTATTTAGTATGAAATTTTCGGGACGTTACAAATACTAATTTGGGGGGGAGGAAGGGGCACACATCTATGTGTGATACCATAAAACACCAGAGAAAATGACAAGGCACACTATAGATGATAAAAAGATACAACACAACCGTAATAACAGGTACATGAAATGGGGAACTAAATGAAAATGCTAAAATAGACCACAGGACTCACTTCAAAAATTTCTTCTAATGATCCAAGGAGAAGTTCTTGAGAACTTCCCAAAACATCTCAATAACATTATGTTGCTGCCAAAAGAAACTCAAGGATTAACGATCATTTAGTATAAGTTGAATATTGGTACTAAACAAAAAATGAGTCACATGTTTATGTGTATATTCTTTTAAAAGTTTTGCAGAATTCAGTGGTTCTTTTTCTGATCAGTGGAAAAATATTAGTCATACTTGTACTATGCTACCTGCCTAGCATGATTTAAAAGCTTGAAGGAATAAAGAAATGCACTAAATTTGTGTGAGACGATATAAATTTGTAAGTGCAGCATTCTAATGTTACTAAATTTGACCAATAGAAACAAACAACCGGATCAAAATCTTCTTCTAAGATAAGTTATCAGCTGAATTTAACAAATCCTACCATAGCAATCAACCAAGCTTCATAGGGAACCAAGATCATCAATCAACTGATCTGAGAAATTTATATTCCACAATCAAAACATCCCATTGATTTACCTATCACTCAATCAATCACTCTATTTATCCAGTGATAAGGATATTGTCGCCCATCGGAGTAAACTAGACCATTTGGAACTGAGGCCCTGTTAGATGCAAAAGTACTTGTCGTAGACCATATAAGCCATTATTATTATTATTATTATCATCATTATTATTTTTGGATCAAAAAAGGTATTATCATTGAATGTATAATGGACTCATTCATATTGATTAATAGGGTTCCATATTGACATCTTACATTCAAAGGAGAAAAATTAAGCAGTTGAGTTAACAGTTTAGCAAATCATATGTTTTTAAGTTTGAAAGAATTCAAATTTTAAAACATGATTTTCTGGCTTTTAATGTTTGTTCCATACTTCTAGTTCTTTATTTATTTATATATGCTAACCTTATTTCCCAGAAAACAAAAGATGTAAGAATGTGCAGATGAAAAAAACAGAACAAACTAGAATATTTGGGTTCTGGCCTTCTCCATTTTTCGTTAGTCAAGTCCCTTGCTATCAACTCAAAAAGTTGTATATTATGCTAGAAAATTTCAAATTTGTTGTTTGACCAACGAATTTCCAACTAAATCATTGTGGGAGGTATAGATCAAAAGATTTCTTCACTGTAAAATCATTCTACAAATTTTTGTTGGAGACTGCTTGCCGATTGAAGTTGGACCTCTGTTTGGAAGAGTGGAGCACATCTGAAAGTACTATTTTCTTTGTGGACGTTGTCTGTATAGAAGTATCACTATTGATCATGTGCAACATAGGGGTCTTCACTTGGTTAAGCAATGTGTAATATGTCTTACTAGCGAGGAAAGTGTGGACCACCTGCTAGTTCACTGTTGTGTCTTAAGAGAGAGGAAAGTATGGACACCTGCTAGTCCACAGAATGCAGGATGCACTTTTGTCTCTATTTGGAATATGTTGGTCTATGCTATATCCATCCCTTACACGAGCTGCTAGCCTCAAGGTGGGTAGCCCGTTTCGTGGTGGGGAGTATTTTGGAAATTGTCCCAACATCAATTTGGTGGGCTATCTGGTTGTAGAGAAACATAGGGCATCCGGAGATTCATAGACCTCCACCGATGATTGTTAAGAGGGCTTGGCATTTGCTGGTAGGCTGGGTTGCATCTACTAGTTGTTTCAGAAGGGCTACATGGGAGAGTACACACAGCAATTGGGACATGTTAACTGGTTCGTTCTCCTAGGCTGTTGGGATGAGACTTCTTTACTGTATGGGGTTGCATGGAACAAAGGTTCATGTCCTTTTTTATTTAGTTTTTGTGTCTGTCCTGTTTGACCTGCTTCGGTCTCTCCTGCTTGCATTTTTCTTGCTTTCTGGCTATTAGACCGTTCCTTTGTGTCATTTATAGTAACTGACATAACTTTTGTAAATTTTTCAAATTTAAATGCGGCTGCAGCCCCCTGGCTCAGGCATAAGGAGTTGACTAAATTCTTTCTATATTTTGAGGGACAAAAACCTACAGATCATGATGGAACCAAGGCCATCTAATCAGGGGTCAAATCTAGTCATAGGCCATGCGCAACTTGACACAGTTTTGTGTCCCAAATTTCTAGAAATTTTGGCCAACAAATCTGATGGATTTTTGCTGTGAAAATTTGTACAGTGTTGGGGAACTTGTCAAAATTTGACCCATAATTTTTATGAATTTATTGGGGTGATTTGTGCACATAAAATTATGGGCCAACTGAGGCACAAAATTCTGGTGCAAACAGGGGGCAGATCTGCTACTTTCTACCCCGAAGTCCGTGTAGGTCAAACAATGGGGAGTAAATTTCTGAAAATCGACTGGGTGATTGGGAACCCAATAATTTATTTAAATTAATTTTTTCCTAAGTCATTTTACAAAGATCAACACTAATCTCACTAAGCTCTTTGTTTGGTATTTAATGGGATACACAGTGGCCTATCATGCACAGAAAATTTTTCTGATCTGATCGAAGGTATTCTATATCAGAGGCAGAACAATTATAGGTCTTATTAAGTCAAATTTTATCGATCTATCGGTACGATTGCCATAGCAACTATCTTATTCGCATTAATGCTAATTTCTAGCCTTATATCAATACCATTCGATCTAGCCACTTAGAGCCATCCGATCAAATCAAGTTTTTACAACACATCAATTTCAACTTATCATTTCAGAGAATGTAATCTCAAACTAACCTATTTTTAACCATTAGATTATTATTTCTACATTCTTTTGAGACCAATTTCACTAAGATCTAGTGTTAGCAAGCAACAAAAGTACTAACAAAAATTTTGATCAATCACCATTCATTTTCCTCAAATCATGAAAAATTTTCCAACAATTTACAAAACATAACAGTGATGAGATATAATCATATACATATTGCATTTTTAATTGCCAATCTACTTAGATCATAAGAATGACATAGTATAGATCAAGCAAATTTCTGGTATTTCTAGCACATGCAATCATTTAGCTTCATCAAATATAATCAAAACAGTGAGCATAATATTTCAAAATCTTAAATTTCATCATAAATCAAGTTAATCTAAACCATGCAAGCACATGTACTAATATTCCTACAATTTAACCATTCGGGACTAAAAATCACAGAAAAAAAAGATAAAATACCCAACTTTATATTGGCAAAAAAAAGTAGTAAACTATCAATGTGCGATTATCCATATATAGAGGAGAAAAAAACTGCTTGCTGGGTTGCTTCTTAACAAGGTAGGCAGGCCTACAGCTGTCTACTATGTGCGAAGTAAATTGAGAATTAAAACCTAAAAACAGGAAAACTTAAGAACAGACAGCCAAATTTGGCACTTAATAATGGAGTAAAGACAAATGTGTTTCTATTAGGGTAACCCAATTCGCTAGGGGTCCTAGTAAACCCGAACCGTTTCGGGATTTGGTTCGGTCCTATTCATATATGGATAATTTCATTTTAAAATATAAAAAATATGTCTTGGAAGTGATCTAAATCCACCATTCGGAATCTAAAACTATTCACAATTTTTCTATCCAAAAAAAAAAAATCACATTCAGTCTTTGAACTTACGGAAGTTAATCGAAATAAAATAAAAAATATCAAAATATTCATCACTAATCACAGCTGAAAATCATTGATTGATTTGAATTAGATGATAAAGATTGTTTTTCGTCCAATCTTTTGGACAATGGATATTGAAATAGTAGGCATATTATTAGACGATCATAAAAATATCACCATTCGGGACTAAAAATCACAAAAAATCCCACAGATCTAAACAACCTCAAATCATTAGAAACTCGAACTCAAAACATTTGAAAAAGAAGGAAAGAAGAACGCATTTTTTACCTTGGGAAGTTTATTTTGAGCGTCGAAACTGCTATGATCATTCAATTATTGTCAAATTCTGTGAAATCAAGCATGAGAAACACAAATTCCGTTGAATCAGATGCAAAATCGATAAATAAATAAATAAGGAAAAAAATCAGATAAAAACATATCGCCAAAAAAAACTGACCTTATGGTGGAAAAATTAGGGCCACCGATTCACTTTGATTAAAGATCCCAATAATGACGACCAGATTTCGAAGCCAAAATCGAATCGAAACAAAATGTACGATTCCTAGTTTTTTAACCAAATCTACGGTCGATTCAATTACTCTGAAGCTCCATTGTGCATATTTTGCTCAAATTCCATACCGCATTCTCAAAATAAGACCATGACAAATCAAACAAATTTTAGACCACTCCTTGAGTTCTCAATACCAAAAAAGCTCCAAAAATTTACAAAACCCTAACTCAGAATCTATGTTTCCTGCAACTCCCGAACGAGGCCTAAGAAAATGCATAGGAAAAGCTGAAATCTCTGTCAGAGCACGGATCGAGGTGAAATGCTTAAATTCTCTGATCTGAGTCGAGAATAGAAGCAAGAAAATATGAGAGAGAGGCTAGGGTTTGTCGATCGATCGAGAGAGGTTAGTGTTTGTCGATCGAGAGAGAGAGAGGTTAGGGAATGTCGAGATCGAGAGAGAGAGAGAGAGGCTACGGTTTGTCGATCGAGAGAGAGAGAGGTTAGGGTTTTTCAAGATCGAGCGAGAGAGAGAGAGAGAGGCTAGGGTTTCGATGAGAAGAAGACGGGCTGAGAGAGGCCTTCTTAGTGATAAAGAGTGAAATGAGAGGGCGCGGGGGCGGGGGGTGTTGGACCCGACGATATGGCACATAAGCACGTTATGATAGCACGTGATAGGAGGAGGATTTTATTTAAACCACTGATTTAATTTAAAAAACAATTATTTAGGCAGTGGTATATTGCACCACTATTTTAAGCAGTGATTTATTATAATACTACTGTTGTGATTTTTTTCCCATTTTGACGTAGTGACCTTTTGGGTGCACATACACTTTCCTTAATTTTATTTTTTCCTTTTTTATCTAATAAAATAAATTGTTCATAAGTGCACACCAACTTTTGCTATCCACACACCATATTGAAAAACTAATAGGGAAAATTGGCTCTTTAATTGTGGCTAATAAAGATCCAAAACATAAATTATTTAGCAAAACGTGTGTTCATAACAGCTTCTTGGTGCACATGGACATTCTTTTTGCTTAATAAGATAAAGTTTTCTAAGCGCACACCAATTTTTGCTATCAGCATACTTAATTGTTTCTAAGACTTACGGTAGTCACCCATTGAGCCACGGATTCACAAGAAACAATGATCCTTCTGTCCCTATGATCATCTGTTCTTTCAAGCATTTCGTCGAACACTTCCCCTACAAGATTGCAACCCAAAATCCCTAACCTCATTTTTTCAAGTCCACCTCTCTACAACCCATCTCAGTCATTGTCATGCACAATCACTACCTCTGCAAACCCAGCCAAACTATCACTAGCCACAATCTCCAATCAACCATCGCCGTCTCAAATCGTTCATTGCTTCTAGACTTCATTGACTGTTGCATACTATCAACCACATTCTGTAGTCTTGTTATTTGATATATATTTCATAATTTTATCAACGCATAACATAAATTACATTGTACATGACTCATGATCAAAATTAAAAGGTATATTGTACATGAAAAATTTACTTTAAAGCCACTTTGAATTTCATAATGGCTTTTTGCCCTCGTGATTATCATCATCGGTACGCGAGCTTTTCCTATAATGTTGGTCATATTGATACTCATGATTATATGTGTCTCCCTTAAAACTGAGGCATTAGCAATGAATATGGCTCAGTGTAATAGGTAAAAGTCAGTCCTCCAAAAATTTGACCAACGAAGTCATATGGCCTGGGGTAGGTTGGTTGAGGCCGGTAGTATTGGTTGTTGAATCTTTGGTATTTTTAAAGTAAATCTTCTGAAGCTAGAAGTCATATAACCCACATCATCTTGTGGACCTTGTGGTGGTGGTGGTGTTTGGTAAGATTTTGATGCTCCTCTTCCTTCAATCCCTCCACCTCTAAATGTAGGACTTTCATATATTATTACTGGCTCATCATCCCATGTAGCAATACCCCCATAAGAATAAGAGGGATCAACATCATCCCCTCCACCACTAAGCCAACGTGGGTTTCATCTCCTCCACCATCACCCTCAACACCCCCATCATCATCATTATCACTATCGGGCTATATTTCGTCATCAGATCTAACCACTGATTGACGATTCAACCTTTATTCTGCCTCGGTGGTTGGGAAGTCTGCTCATTCACTACTCTTTCATCATTGTCCAGCCATGCAGTGCTCTCACTATCCAACATAACCCTTCTCTCTCTTCGATCCACTGATTCAAAGGGTCATCCTCAGTGAATATATAATCAAACTAGATGTGATTAAAATATTCACTATCTGTAACAGAATATGATAAATGAATTAGTATATGTCTCGTCAATTACATCAAATAAAAATTATATGAACTAAGACTTCATATAATTGCTTATCACGGTTGGTCCTTGTATATTCCTGACCCTTAATCGTATATTGTAGTGGCAGTAGACTAACTTTTCCAATCGATCCATAGTTAGTCTATTCCTTATCTTCATGTGAATGAGAGATAAGATACTCCAATTTCGCTCATAGTTGAACGAGGAACATGTTTGAGATAAAATACGCATTACAACCCGCCTCAATATCGGGTCATCACCTCCATAGTGCATCCACCAATTAGCGAGTTTATCGTGATGGATTTGAGATTGCGCTATTCTCATCCCAAATGACTCATGTCTTTTAGGAAACATGTCAATCTATAAAGATGGAATATAATAACCCACATATCAATAAGCAAATCATATGACATTTGACTTATTAGTTATAAGGTATAATTACTCACATCTCTTATGGCTTGACCTTAGTCCGCCAACTCAGGGAGCATTCGTTGAATCACATTGAGCAAATCGCTGTACACTTCATCGACCTCACTCAACTCGAAGCGTCGCATATACTGGAAGGTTGGATTGGTGTGCTATATATAAAATATGAGAAATCTCATCAGTATATGAAAATAGTGAATAATGTAGAAAATAATAAATAAATAAAAATACTACATAAGCAATTTAACATGTTATACCTATGGCATGCACGTACTGGTGGAATTGTGCATCCCACCTCTTGTCGATAATCGTCCAATATCGTTTATATTTTATAGGGCATTTGATTTTAATAATCAATTTTGTCTTGTCCATTTACTCGTAAATATATCCCATTATTGATTTCTCATCACCATCTACCAACCTCAATACTTGATCCAATGGGATAGTGACAGCAATCAGGTGGTCAACATCTATCCAAAATTGGAGGTTATAGATCAGGTCAGCAACTTTATTACAAGCAGGTCTCTTTGATCGTGGGAGGTCTAACTCATATTTTTACCATTGTTCGGACAAGATCATATTTTTCAGCTCACGCCTATATCTAGTCAACCTCTATAGGGTAAAAATTTTATCGCAAATCGTATAATCGCAGGCTGGAACAGCTCATTGTTAGTGAAGTCTCATTAAATTCCTAACTTATCACTGTTGTACATGTAAGAAGTAATTGTTCTTCCCTTCTAAATAGTTGTCTGTGTCTTGCTTCTCTTTCCAAATCCTCGAGAATAAGGTTCACGCAATGAGCGGCACACGGAGTCTAGTACAAGTAAGGTCTCTTCAACATTAACTGCCTTCCTGCAGCTTTGTAATTGGCGGCATTGTCTGTTCCCACCTGTACAACCCGCTTCTCTCCATCCTCTTCCACTACCTTATCCATTAGTTGAAAGAGGTAATTAGTCGTCTTTGTGTGTTTAGAAGTATTAACTTATTTCAAGAATACTATCCCGGTATTATTGTAGACCAAAAAGTTGATCAAACTCTTCCTTGTGAGACTGGTCCATCCAGCGTACATGATTGTGCAACCTCTCTCATCTCATACTTCCTCAAAACTTTTTATACAACCTCCTATCTCCTCTTTTGCAGAAGGCTTTTTAACTCTTAAACCAGATACCTCGTATGCTGAAGACTTTTTAACTCCCAAACCAGCTTCTGCACTTATATCAATCATACTCTTGAAGTATGGTGACTCCGCAATCTGACTTGGAATGTGATTATATATCACGAACTTTGCAATAGATTTTTCAAGCCTCTTCCCCCATTTTTTCAGTGAGGTTGTGTGACAACCAGAATTTTCCCAACCTAAAATTTTGACACATATATTTTTTTTCTCAACTTATATCAAAATCAGATGGGAAAACTCGAACTGCCAGATCGTAGATCACAATCTGATACAGAATATCTTGGTACGACAAAGCGAAAACAAAACACCAATTCTACGATGAAGAGACATTAATTAAATAAATATATAACAGTATATCAAAATATAAGGAAACTAAAACTCACCCAGATAGCAAGCTCACAGATCTACGATTCCAAAACTAACCACTCGGCGAGTCCTCAACCACAAGTCCTGTATCCTGATAACTACCAAACCTGTGACGTATAGTCAAGGTGAGCTATCATCAAAGCTCAGTAGAGAAAACTCAATAGCATTTATATCTTATCAATTAAATACATAGATTCAATGACAATCTTCAAAGCATTTTCATATCAAAAAAGTATTTGAAAAATCCTTTCAGTAATAAATTTCAAAACCAAATTTCAACCAACCATCTGGGTAAACATTTTTTATTCTTTCATGTCAATCAGAAAGCAACATAAATATCTTATTTCTTATTTTCTAGGATTCAGACGAATTTATGAATCAAGGTTCAAGTTCATAACAAGGTCTAAGTTTGGATCGAAGTTTACGTTCGAATCACGGTTCAAGTTCACATCAAGGTTCAGTTTGGATCGAGGTTCATTTTCTAATCACGGTTCAAGTTCACATCAAGGTTCACATTCGAATCAAGGTTCAAGTTCACATCGAAGTTCAAGTTCGGATTTGCAAACAATGTCGAATTTGCAACAAATAACCAATCTGAGACCAAAGCATCCCATGTCGCGAGAACAGAGCATCCTACGTGAAAGGAACAAGGTTAAAATCCAAGGGACTCTACCCCTCTCTGGAGCCTCTACTCCTCTCAGCCTCAATTTCAAGGTTCAAGTTCAAGTTTTAAATTTTGATTCAAGAGCGGAACAAGATTTCGGATTCAACGATGGATTCAGATTCAAGCTCGGAGTGCAAAATCAACGGATTCACAGTTTGGACATAGAAGTCGAATTCAAGTTCCAATTTCATATTCCTTTTCACATTTTAAGTTCATTTTGCGAAGTTTCAAATACATAAAGTTCAAGTATTAGTCAATGATGTAAAACTATTCAATTAACAAATGCCATCAAATATCAAATTCTCAAATTCATAAAATTCTAGTTCTAGTTTCAAAGAATTCAAATACTAGATTAAATACGGTCAAACTTATAATTTTTTCCTTCAATCATATCAAAATCATATCAAGAAGCTATGATCCAAATTCACAAAATGTAATTATACTCTGAGTTTCCCCAACCTTAACCTCGATGCTGCGCGAAGCCAAGCAAAGCTCTATCTATGGCTTTCCGCCCTCAATCTACATCACAAATATACAATGTATTAAATACCAACTCTAGTTACTAGAAACTTAGACATCTATAAATGTTTCTCAACACGAAGCGTAAACGAACAAGTTCATGCTAATATGAAATTTGATGTAACTTCCTCCTAACTTTTGACGTTTAAAGTTTTGGATTTACGAAATAGTTAAAACACAAATGCTCTAGGCCATGTTGTCTTCTTTCCAATGCCTTAAAAATTATATCAATCGGATTTTGGAGTAAAATGTTAGCGCCAAAATACTGAAGCTGTGTCGGCACTTCAGTCAAAACGTGCTAACTCTGAACATGACCCAACTTCCAACAAACTCTCAACTTTTAAACATTTGGATTTAAGAGTTGGTCAAAACATAAAATTTGTAGGTCTCGATCTCTTCTTTCCAACGCAATAAGAATCACATCAATCTAAGTTTGGCACAAAATGTTACGGCCAAAATACCGAAGCAGTATTGGCGGGCATAGTCAAATTCGATTGATCGATCGAAAACCAACAAAATTTCACAACACTTCCTTTTCTATACATTTTGATCGATCGAGTTTGAAACTCGATCAATCGAATTCATTTTGATCGATCGAATTCAATTTTGATCGATCGGCATTTATAGACTTCGCCCAATCCTTGGTTTTCTCATTCCAAATCCAAATTTTCTTCCTCAAATTTACCTCAAATCTCACATACAATCATACAACCATAAAATAAAGTATTTAAAACTCATCTAGCATGAATTTCTCACCTTAAATTGACCGATTAACTCATAGATCGGATCATCTTCCCCGCTTCACAAAAAGGGTTTCCAAACCCACATCAATTTCTTTCAAGCTCCACGATCAAAACCAAGCACTCGAAAATGTCGGCAATCTCCCCACGCACATTTAACAAAACTCCCCACTACTAATAGTGATTCAAATCACACGATTTCATCTCAAAAGAAAAGGGTTTCAAAACCCCCAAACGGCACAAAACACCCAAACGACGCACACATTGAAACCAACGGCGATCCTTCCTTTCCACGAGTCCACAAACCTTTTTCACGCAAAACCTAAACTCGACGCATCAGGATTCGCAAGATTTCTCCTTCTTCTTCTTCCAAAAATCTAAAGCCCAAAAACCCTTAATTCTTTCACACGACTTAAACTTCACAAGGAAGCTAGCCCTTTTTCTAACTAAAAGGGCCAGCTCTTGTACAAACACATACACCCCTCTTGGGCGTATTCCAAAGTCACCAACCAACAAGGTATTAAGTACATACACCCTAAAGTGTGTGACCACACACGCGATCAGATCTACATGGTTCTCCAGAATTTACGGTCGTTACATTCTTCCCACCTTAAAGAATTTTCGTCCCCGAAAATTTTCGTATCCTTAGTCGAAGAGGTGTGGATACCTAGCAGTCTCAACAAGGGTAGTCATATTCTTCTCAAGAGTCAACGATTTGGCATTAACGAAGAATTTGGATTATTACATTCTCCCCTCCTTAAAGAAGTTTTCATCCTCGAAAACTTACGATGGAAGTTTCGGATCCAACTAGACCCAAAAATCACCAAAAGTCACACAACCCACCATACTAGATCCACACAGTCCCTATGCTAAACCCATACTCATTACTAAGCAATGAAATGATTCACATTGCTGATGTCCATTAAAATCAGTAATCCTACACCACAACATCATCCACGATAGACCACAACAATTTAACTTATGTTAATTATGACTTCAAAGATGTTTACCTGCAATAATTTGCCGATACAGACACGAATCACATTTTATCCACAACTACTCTATCCAGGCATAGTTCACAACTAAATCATCAATCATCAACGATGATTGAGCAAATCCATCCACCCTGCTAAAAAGGTAGAGCACTTCCATAGCAAGTACCAATTCCACTTTCTGTAACCATTTCTAAGTATAAATATATAGATAACTTAAAAGAAGCCACAATTAGCAGAAGAAGGACACCTACAATCAATATACCTATAATTATATGATCAAAATCAGATATCCACAAACTTATAAACACATCCTGAGTCAGTCATCATTACAAGGTGTACACAAACTACAAATCCTATCGATCAAGAGGCAATGCCCACAAAATTTTTAAAACCATTAACTAACAAAGTTAACCTAGGGCCGCAGAATGTTATCGAAGTCGTTCTTTCCTTTCCTTTTTTGGGGCAGTCTTTGAGTCGATGTCCTTTTTTACCACAACCAAAACATGCACCCGATGCTCACCTGCACTCCTCATCTTTATGATGTTTTCCGCATCTAACACATAATATAATCGATACAGACGAAGAAGTGTGTGTAGTTAGTTGAACCCCCGATGCTCTGACCGTAGGAGAATTTGAGAGGAGGAATGGTCCCATAGGCGTAGATGCGGATGGCCTTGAATACATAGTTTGAGCAGGCTGAGAGGGCGGTGGCATTAAGAATCTCTGGCTCTTGTCGCCGGCTCATAATTGCTTGACCTTCCTTGACCCGCTATTTTATCTTTATTCTGCTGCTCTCGTCTCTTGTTGATATCCCTTTCTGCAACGATGGCCTTCCCCATCACGTCGGCATACGTTTCAAGCTCAAATATAGATACTCTCTCTGGAATATTTAGTCTCAGGCCTTCTTCAAATCAGTTGGCCTTCATCTCTTTAGTAGCTACCAATTTCGGAGCAAACCTCGACAACCGTGCAAATTCATTGCCATACTCCCGTACAGTCATGTTCCCTTGCACCAGATTGGTGAAATCCTTCTTCAACAGATTCCGAACTTATTTAGAAAAATATTCCTTGTTGAACACCATGACAAATTCCACCCATGTCCATTGGTCGTATGGACCCTCAACTTCCCTTTTTCTCAACACTGATTTCCACCATGCATCGGCATCGCCTTCTAGTTGGAAGGATGCCCAACCAACTTTCTCGTGTTCAGGGCTCTGTAGTCTCTCCAACAACTTCTCCATCTGTTTCAACCACTTTTCCACTTTAAGTGGATCGGTCTGTCCTTGGAATACAGGAGGTCTCAATCTCCTGAAATCCACAAAAGATGATGGCAACAAAGCAGGAGGTGGTGGTGGTGGTGGCTGATGCTGATGACTGGCATTATTGGCAGCCAAGTCGTCTGTTAAGCCATCGCAGTGGCTACAGCCTCCATAGCCCTAGCCATCTTATCAGTAGACTCATCTCGATGACCTCTCTCCACCCCGGGAGGTGGTCTCTGCTCTCCTCCGAAACCCGAAGAAATATCCTCCATACACCTTTCACTTCTTTGGCGACTTCCTCTAAGTCTACCAGCGCCTATAGCCTCCATAGCCCTAGCCATCTTATCAGTAGACTCATCTCGACGACCTCTCTCCACCCCGGGAGGTGGTCTCTGCTCTCCTCTGAAATTCGAACGAATATCCTCCATACGCGTTTCATCTCTTTGGCGACTTCCCCTAGGTCTTCCTCTTCCTCGCTGATCCATTGGAATCTGTTACAATGAAATAAAGGTCTCATTAACAGACAGTCCCTAGTATCCAAAAAAATCTCAATCTCGAAATAGTTTAAGACTTGTCAGGCGTCTCTAAAACCATGCTCTGATACCAACTGTGACAGCCTGAATTTTCCCAACCTAAAATTTTGAGACATATTTATTTTTCTCTCAACTTATACCAAAATCAGATGGAAAAATTCAAACCGCCAGATCGTAAATCACAATCTGATACAAAATATCTTGGTACGATAAATCGGAAATAAAATTCCTGTTCTACGATGAAGAGACATTAATTAAATAAATGTACACCAATATATCAAAATACAAGGAAACTAAAACTCACCCAGATAGCAAGCTCACAGATCTACGATTCCAAAACTTACCACTCAGCGAGTCCTCAACCACAAGTCCTGTATCTTAATAACTGCCAAACCTGTGACGTATAGTCGGGGTGAGCTATCATCCAAGCTCAGTAGAGAAAACTCAAGGTTCACGTTCGAATCATGGTTCAAGTTCACATCAAGGTTCACATTCGAATCAAAGTTCAAGTTCACATCGAAGTTCAAGTTCGGATTTGCAAACAATGTTGAATTTGCAACAAATAATCAATTTGAGACCAAATCCATGTCGTGGGAACAGAGCATCCTACGTGGAAGGAACAAGGTTAAAACCCCGAGGACTCTACCCCTCTCTGGAGCCTCTACTCCTCTCTGCCTCAAGTTCAAGGTTCAAGTTCAAGTAACAAGTTCGAGTTCAAGTTTCAAATTTTGATTCAAGAGCGGATCGAGATTTCGGATTCAACGACGGATTCAGATTCAAGCTCGGAGTGCGAAATCAACGGATTCATGGTTCGGACATAGAAGTCGAATTCAAGTTCCAATTTCATATTCCTTTTCACATTTTAAGTTCATTTTGCGAAGTTTCAAATACATAAAGTTCAAGTATTAGTCAATGATGTAAAACTATTCAATTTTCAAATGCCATCAAATATCAAATTCTCAAATTCATAAAATTCCAGTTCTAGTTTCAAAGAATTCAAATACTAGATTAAATACGGTCAAACTTATAATTTTTTCCTTCAATCATATCAAAATCATATCAAGAAGCTATGACCCAAATTCACAAAATGTAATTATACTCTGAGTTTCCCCTACCTTAACCTTAATGCTGCGCGAAGCCAAGCGAAGCTTTATCTATGGCTTTCCGCCCTCAATCTACATCACAAATATACAATGTATTAAAGACCAACTCTAGTTACTAGAAATTTAGACATCTATAAATGTTTCTTAACACGAAGCGGAGACGAACAAGTTCATGCTAATCTGAAATTGGATGTAACTTCCTCCTAACTTTTGACCTTTAAAGTTTTAGATTCACGAAATAGTTAAAACAAAAAAGTTGTAAGCCATGTTGTCGTCTTTCCAACGCCTTAGAAATCACATCAATCAGAGTTCTAAGAAAAACGTTATCGCCAAAATACTAAAGCTATGTCGGCACTTCAGTCAAAACGTGACAACTCGGAACTTGACCCAACTTCCAACAAACTTTTGACCTTTAAAATTTTGGATTCAAGAGTTGGTCAAAACATAAAATTTGTAGGTCACGATGTCTTCTTTCCAACGCAATAAGAATCACATCAATCTAAGTTTGTCACAAAATGTTACGACCAAAATACCAAAGAAGTATTGCCAGGCACAGTCAAATTCAATCGATCGAATTTTAATTTCGATTGATCGAAGTTAATACTCAATCGATCAAAATCCATTTCGATCGATCGAAAACCAACAGAAATTTGCAACACTTCCTATTCTATACATTTCAATTGATCGAGTTTAAAACTCGATCGATCGAATCCATTTCGATCGATCGAATTCAATTCGATCGATCGAACTTTTCAGATTTCGCCCAATCCTTGGTTTTCTCATTCCAAATCCAAATTTTCTTCCTCAAATTTAACTCAAATCTCACATACAATCATACAACCCTAAAATAAAGTATTTAAAACTCATCTAGCATGAATTTCTCACCTTAAATCGACAGATTAACTCATAGATCGGATCATCTTCCCCGCTTCACAAAAAGGGTTTCCAAACCCACATTGGTTTCTTTCAAGCTCCATGATCACAACCAAGCACTCAAAAATGTCGGCAATCTCCCCACGCACACTTCACAAAACCCCCCGCTACTAATAGTGATTCAAATCACATGATTTCATCTCAAAAGAAAAGGGTTTCAAAACCCCCAAACGGCACAAAATGCCCAAACGACGACGCACACATTGAAACCAACGGCGATCCTTCCTTTCCACGAGTCCACAAACCTTTTTCACGCAAAACCTAAACTCGACGCATCGGGATTCGCAAGATTTCTCCTTCTTCTTCCAAAAACCCAAAGCCCCAAAACCCTCAATTCTTTCACACGACTAAAACTTCACAAGGAAGCTAGCCCTTTTTCTAACTAAAAGGGCCAACTCTTGTACAAAACACATACACCCCTCTTGGGTGTATACCAAAGTCACCAACCATCAAGGTATTAAGCACATACACTCTAAAGTGTGTGACCACACACGTGATCTGATCTACATGGTTCTCCAGAATTTAGGGTCATTACATTCTTCCCACCTTAAAGAATTTTCATCCTCGAAAATTTTCGTATCCTTAGTCGAAGAGGT
Source organism: Chloranthus sessilifolius (assembly GCA_021018995.1). Classification (NCBI taxonomy): domain Eukaryota; kingdom Viridiplantae; phylum Streptophyta; class Magnoliopsida; order Chloranthales; family Chloranthaceae; genus Chloranthus; species Chloranthus sessilifolius. Next base: position 143,800,380 of record CM037584.1, on the reverse strand, counting down.
GTGGATACCTAGCAATCTCAATAAAGGTAGTCATATTCTTCTCAAGAGTCAACGATTTGGCATTAACGAAGAATTTGGATTATTACATTCTCCCCTCCTTAAAGAAGTTTTCATCCTCAAAAACTTACGATGGAAGTTTTGGATCCAACTAGACTCAAAAATCACCAAAAGTCACACAACCCACCATACTAGATCAACACAGTCCCTATGCTAAACCCATACTCATTACTAAGCAATGAAACAATTCACATTCCTGAAATCCATTAAAATCAGTAATCCTACACCACAACATCATCCACGATAGACCGCAACAATTTAACTTATGTTAATTATGACTTCAAAGATGTTTACTTGCAACAATTTGTCGATACAGACACGAATCACATTTTATCCATAACTACTCTATCCAAGCATAGTTCACAACTAAATCATCAATCATCGTTGATGATTGAGCAAATCCATCCACCCTGCTAAAAAGGTAGAGCACTTCCATAGCAGGTACCAATTCCACTTTCTGTAACCATTTCTAGGTATAAATTTATAGCTAACTTAAAAGAAGCCACAATTAGCTGAATAAGGACACCTACAATCAATATACCTGCAATTATATGATCAAAATCAGATATCCACAAACTTATAAACACATCCTAAGTCAGTCATCATTACAAGGTGTACACAAACTACAAATCCTGCCGATCAAGAGGCAATGCCCACAAAAATTTTAAAACCATTAACTAGCAAAGTTAACCTAGGGCCGCAGAATAGTTGTCGAAGTCGTTCTTTCCTTTCTTTTTTCGGGGCAGTCTTTGAGTCGATGTCCTTTCTGACCACAACCAAAACAGGCACCCGATGCTCGCCTGCACTCCTCATCCATATGATGTTTTCCGCATCTATCACATAATATAATCGGTACGGACAAAGAAGTGTGTGTAGTTAGTTGAACCCCCGATGCTCCTACCGTAGGAGAATTTGAGAGGTGGAAGGGTCCCATAGGCATAGATGCGGATGGCCTTGAATACATAGTTTGGGCAGGTTGAGAGGGCGGTGGCATCAAGAATCTCTGGCTCTCGTCCGCCGGCTCATAATTGCTTGACCTTCCTTGACCCGCTATGTTATTTTTATTCTGCTGCTCTCGTCTCTTGTTGATATCCCTTTCTGCAACGATGGCCTTCCCCATCACATTGGCATATGTTTCAAGCTCAAATATAGATACTCTCTCTTGAATATTTTGTCTCAGGCCTTCTTCAAATCAGTTGGCCTTCATCTCTTCAGTAGCTACCAATTCTAGTGCAAACCTCGTCAACCGTACAAATTCATTGTCATACTCCCGTACAGTCATGTTCCCTTACACCAGATTGGTGAAATCCTTGGTCAACTAATTCCAGACTTGTTTAAGAAAATATTCCTTATTGAACACCATGACAAATTCCTCCCATGTCTATTGATCGTATGGACCCTCAACTTCCCTTTTTCTCAACACCGACTTTCACCATGCATCGGCATCGCCTTCTAGTTGGAAGGATGCCCAACCAACTTTCTCATGTTCAGGGCTCTGTAGTCTCTCCAACAACTTCATCTGTTTCAACCACTTTTCCACTTCAAGCGGATCGGTCTGCCCTTGGAATACAGGAGGTCTCAATCTCCTGAAATCCACAAAAGATGACGGCAACAAAGCAGGAGGTGGTGGTGGTGGTAGCAGATGCTGATGACTGGCGTTATTGGCGGCCAACAATGCCATCTACTGAGGCATCGCAGCGGCTATAGCCTCCATAGCCCTAGCTATCTTATCAGTAGACTCATCTCGATGACCACTCTCCACCCCGGGAGGTGGTCTCTGCTCTCCTCCGAAACCCGAAGGAATATCCTCCATACGCCTTTCACCTCTTTGGCGACTTCCCCTAGGTTTACCTCTTCCTCGCTGATCCATTGGAATCTGTTACAATGAAACAAAGGTCTCATTAACAGACGGTCCCTAGTATCCAACAAAATCTCAATCTCAAAATAGTTTAAGACTTGTCAGGAGTCTCTAAAACCATGCTCTGATACCAACTGTGACAGCCCGAATTTTCCCAACCTAAAATTTTGAGACATATTTTTCTTTTTCTCAACTTATACCAAAATCAAATGGGAAAACCCGAACCACCAGATTGTAGATCACAATCTGATACAAAATATCTTGGTACGACAAAGTGGAAATAAAACTCCAGTTCTACGATGAAGACACATTAATTAAATAAATGTACACCAGTATATCAAAATACTAGGAAACTAAAACTCACCCAGATAGCAAGCTCACAGATCTACGATTCCAAAACTTACCACTCAGTGAGTCCTCAACCACAAGTCATGTATCCTGATAACTGTCAAACCAGTGATGTATAGTCAGGGTGAGCTATCATCTAACCTCAGTAGAGAAAACTCAATAGCATTTACATCTTATCAACTAAATGCATAGATTCAATGACAATCTTCAAAGCATTTTCATATCAAAACAGTATTTGAAAAATCCTTTCAGTAATAATTTTCAAAACCAAATTTCAACCAACCATCTGAGTTCACAATTTTTTTTTTTCATGTCAAACAGAAAGCAAGATAAATTTCTTATTTCTTATTTTCTAGGATTCAGACGAATTTGCGAATCAAGGTTCAAGTTCACATCAAGGTTTAAGTTTGGATCGAGGTCCACGTTCGAATCATGGTCCAAGTTCACATCAAGGTTCAGTTTGGATCGAGGTTCACGTTCGAATCACGGTTCAAGTTCACATCAAGGTTCACATTCGAATCAAGGTTCAAGTTCACATCGAAGTTCAAGTTCGGATTTGCAAACAATGTCGAATTTCCAACAAATAACCAATCTGAGACCAAAGCATCCCATGTCGCGGGAACAGAACATCCTACGTGGAAGGAACAAGGTTAAAACCCCGGAGACTCTACCCCTCTCTAGAGCCTCTACTCCTCTCTGCCTCAAGTTCAAGTAACAAGTTCAAGTTCAAGTTTCAAATTTGGATTCAAGAGCGGATCGAGATTTCGGATTCAACGACGGATTCATATTCAAGCTCGGAGTGCGAATTCATCGGATTCACGGTTCTAACATAGAAGTCGAATTCAAGTTCCAATTTCATATTCCTTTTCACATTTTAAGTTCATTTTGCGAAGTTTCAAATACAAAAAGTTCAAGTATTAGTCAATGATGTAAAACTATTCAATTTTCAAATGCCATCAAATATCAAATTCTCAAATTCATAAAATTCCAGTTCTAGTTTCAAAGAATTCAAACACTAGCTTAAATACGGTCAAACTTATAATTTTTTCCTTCAATCATATCAAAATCATATCAAGAAGCTGTGAACCAAATTCACAAAATGTAATTAATACTCTGAGTTTCCCCTACCTTAACCTCGATGCTACGCGAAGCCAACGAAGCTCTATCTATGGATTTTCGCCCTCAATCTATATCACAAATATATAATGTATTAAAGACCAACTCTAGTTACTAGAAACTTAGACATCTATAAATGTTTCTCAACAGGAAGCGGAAACGAACAAGTTCATGCTAATATGAAATTTGATGTAACTTCCTCCTAACTGTTGACCTTTAAAGTTTTAGACTCACTAAATTGTTAAAACACAAAAGTTGTAGGCCATGTTGTCGTCTTTCCAACGCCTTAGAAATCACATCAATCGGAGTTCGGAGTAAAAAGTTAACGCCACATACTGAAGCTATGTCGGCACTTCAGTCAAAACGTGCTAACTCGAAACTTGGCCCAACTTCCAACAAACTTTTAACCTTTAAAAATATGGATTCAAGAGTTGGTCAAAACAAAAAAGTTGTAGGTCTCGATGTCTTCTTTCCAACTCAACAAGAATCACATTAATCTACATTCGGTACAAAAAGTTACGATCAAAATACCAAAGTAGTATTGGCAGGCACAGTCAAATTTGATCGATCAAATTTTAATTTCGATTGATCGAATTTGAAGCTCGATCGATCAAAATCCATTTGGATCGATCAAAAACCAACAGAAATTTGCAATACTTCCTGTTCTATACATTTCGATCGATCGAGTTTGAAACTCGATTGATCGAATCCATTTCGATCGATCGAAATTTGCAGATTTCGCCCAATCCTTGGTTTTCTAATTCCAAATCTAAATTTTCTTCCTCAAATTTAACTCAAATCTCACATACAATCATACAACCATAAAATAAAGTATTTAAAACTCATCTAGCACAAATTTCTCACCTTCAATCGACCGATTAACTCATAGATCGGATCATCTTCCCAGCTTCACAAAAAGGTTTTCCAAACCCACATCGGTTTCTTTCAAGCTCAACGATCATGACCAAGCACTCGGAAATGTCGGCAATCTCCCCACGCACACTTCACAAAACCCCCCGCTACTAATAGTGATTCAAATCTCATGATTTCATCTCAAAAGAAAAGGGTTTTCAAATCCCCCAAACTGCCCAAAACGTCCAAACAATGCACACATTAAAACCAATGGCGATCCTTCCTTTCCACGAGTCGACAAGCCTTTTTCACTCAAAACCTAAACTCGACGCATCCGGATTTACAAGATTTCTCCTTCTTCTTCCAAAAACCCAAAGCCTCAAAACTCTCAATTCTTTCACACGACTAAAACTTCACAAGGAAGCTAGCCTTTTTCTAACTAAAAGGGCCAGCTCTTGTACAAAACACATACACCCTCTTGGGTGTATACCGAAGTCACCAACCAACAAGGTATTAAGCACATACACTCTAAAGTGTGTGACCACACACGCGATCTGATCCACACGGTTCTCCAGAATTTAGGGTCATTACAGGTTGCACTCAATTTGGTTTGTTTGGAGCTTTCTGTCAGATAAATGAACAGATCCATGGGACCTATAGTACGGCCTGTAGTAGATGGCTTGGTCTCCTTCACAGATGCTGACCTACGCAATCCGATAGTCCCTTGAATGTCCTCATCATCATCAACAATATGTGGCCTATGACTAGATCCACCACTAGCGGTAGGCCTGGATGGGCCCCTCAAACTAGACCGAAATCGATAATCAACCTCTTCTTGATCTCGTCACTGTCATGCTTCTCTAGCACTATCCCTCATGACTCTCGTTGTCACAATATCCTCATCCTCATTCACATCCTCATCATCCACAGGTATAGGTGCAGGAAACTCTTGATCTTCCCTCTTTATTCTCTCATATATTTTTTTATCCCGATCGGCTTTTACTTTTTTCTTTTCCCTTAGCCGCCTGCATGCTGGCTCTGACAACTTCTCTCACCTCTCTGGGTACATCGGGACATCATTTTATCTCTCCCTTAACGTGACCTAAATATTCCTTCAACTGTGTTATACCTCCTCCCAACAATTTCTTCCCACAAAGCTTATATTCTATTAGAAGTCTATCACTATCTATTGTTTTGTCGTATTGTCAAGTTAGATCTTATCCACGTACCATATTTATTTATTTCACATATATGAATGAACAAACGATTTGATTTAATTTAATGTGAGACATCATCGCATGTTGATTACATATTGATTACTAATATGTGATGATGCATGTGTCACACTAATCATCATGCAACACATGCATTATTCTAATTTTTAAAATATTAGATTACACTTAAAAATCAAATTTATTTGATATTATTCTAATTTTAAAACAATTTTGATTACATTTAAAATTTTATTTCATATTATTCTTATTCTTAAAATTTTACATTATATTTTACCCTATTTATTTGATATTATTCTAATTTTTAAAAATTTTAGATTATATTTGAAAATTTATTTCATATTATTCTAATTTTGAAAACGTTAGATTATATTTGACCATATTTATTTCACCTTATTCTAATTTTTTTAATTTTAAAAATTAGATTACATTTGAAAATCAAAATTATTTGATATTATTCTAATTTTTAAAAAATTTATATTACATTTAAAAATATATTTTATATTATTCTTATTTTTAAAATATTAGATTATATTTTACCATATTTATTTGATATTATTGTAATTTTTAAAATATTAGATTACATTTGAAAATAATATTTAGTTGATATTATTTTAATTTTAAAACTATTAGAAAATCATATTATTCTAATTTTTGAAAATCATATTTATTTGTAATTGATGTATCACATGCATCATGGGACATGTGTGGCATGTGTAATTGATGTGTTACATGTGTCACATACCCCATGACACATGCGACAATGTGGCATATGTGTAATTAATGTGTCATGGTGTGTGACACATCAATTACACATATGTCACATACCCCATGACACATATAATTGATGTGTCACATGTGACATATACCCTATGACACATCAACACATGTGTCTCATACCCCATGACACATGTAATTGATGTGGCACATGTGCCATATACCCCATGACACATGCGACACATGTGTAGTTGATGTGTCATGGGGTATTTGTCACATATAACACATCAATTACATGTGTCATGGGGTATATAACACATGTGTGTCACAACCCGATTTTTCCCAACCTAATTTTCTGAGAAATTTTTTTTTTTGTTTAAACCAATACCAAAAATGGGAAAACTCGAACCGCCAGATCGCAGAATACAATTTGGTACAGAATTTACTTGGTATATAAACACCCTTAAGCGAAAATTAAAACAAATATACATATGGCAGAACTAAAAACCTTCAATTCTATACAAAACATCTAAAACAAAGGAATGTACCAAACTCAAAACACAGAAGTTACTGTGCCAATCCAATTGAGCTCTTCCTCCAATAGGCAACTTTAAATTCTTCTCAAGTCCAAGGTCTCGATGAAGAGCTACACCTGTGACGTATAATCGGGGGTAAGCTAACATCTAAGCTCAGTAGAAGAACATCAATAGCAGTTACATCTTACTAATGATAAAATTCAAAGCAAAAGCAAATCAAATATTCAAGACAAAATTTAAAGATTTAACAGATCTGATAATCAATGGTAGAATAAAAGTAAGAACAAGGCATATATTCGATAACAGAGACAAAAGCGATAACTGGGCAGATATTCGATAACAAAGACAAAAGCTTGTAATTCTTATTCACCTTATGCACAGATTTTTGTGTTCACTTCACTCATTGCATTCACATCATCACTCGGTATTTACTTCACTCACTCAGTATTCACTTCACTCACTGTATACGGATAATCGCCATACCGGTTCACTTGTCACTGTCTACTCACAGTCAAATGTTCAGATATGTTCTCGATTTTCTCATTCATACTCAGATACAGGGTTCAAGGTTAAAGTCTCTTGTTTCTAAGGCTCAGAGTCCAATAATTGACTCTAATTTCAATAATTACAGTTCAGGTCTACGATTATCCCTCATTCTAAATAAAAGTTTTTAACATTATCATCTTTCCTATTGTCTTAATCTTAATTAGAATGGGTCACAATGTGATAGGTTCCACCAGTCACGCTTTTCAAGAGATGGGGTCCGTAATAACCTGGATGTACTTCATGTGACATCTCATAACACCATAGAAGAGTTGCATTCGTACATGGACGCCTACATTCCAAATTTTACGTGACCGTAAAAAAACCCTCACTATGACTATGACTCAGACTCATAACTTTTCAAAGATTCACATGTTGTCAGATTACTTCTATTCAATTTGTCAAAATAGAGTTTGATGTTTATTCGAATTCAAAGTTCATATGCAGGTTAGACAAGACGGATCATTAATAAAACAAAACGAATCAGATTAAAGCATACTGAGCAGAATGAATCAGATTCAAAAGTTAGAAACAAAACAATCAGATCATATGCAAAAACAAGAATGAAACATAACATACCAAAATATATGCAGAAACAGGATGAAAACAGAATATATCAGAACGAACACAAAGCATCAGGTCAAATATCAAGGAAACCATGAATCAAATTCATAAATTATAATTTTCATTGATTTTCTCCTACCTTAATGTCGGAGCCGTTCTAAAGCAATCCACATGTCCTGATCTATGATCTCCAACTCTCAATCTACATCACACATACAATGATGTATTAAGGACTAATTCTAATTATTAACAAATTTGACGTATTTATATGATTTCCCAAAAACGAGGTGGGAATGGACAAATTCGTGTTAACTCAAAATTTGATTCAACTTCTCACTTAATTTTGGCTATTAAAAAATTTGATTTATGAGTTAGTTAAATCATAAAAGTTGTAGAGCTCGCTGTCTTATTTCCAACGCCTCAAGAATCATATCAATCAGAGTTCGGAGTAAAGAGTTATGGCTAAAATACCGAAGCTGTATCGGTACTTCAATCAAAACCTGCTAACTTAGAACTTGGCCTAACTTCCAGCTCAATTTTGATCCTCAAAACAATTTATTCATCAGTTGGTTAATTCATAAGAGTTGTAGATTTAGTTGTCTTCTTTCCAATGCCATAAAAATCGTATCATTCAGAGTTTGGACTAAAATGTTATGGGTAAAATACCGAAGTAGTGTCGGCATAGTCAAACTTGATCGATCTGATTTTCAATTTGATCGATCGGATTCCCAATTTGATCGATCAGATTCAAAAAAAAAACCATACCTTCTGTTCTATATATATATATATATATATATATATATATATATATATATATATATATATACATATATATCATACAATTTGGCCGATCATATTTAAAATTTGATCGATCTAATTCCAACTTGAACGATCGAATACAATTTGATCGATCGAATTTCAAATTTGATCGATCGAATTCCAATTTGATGGTTCGAATTTCGACGGGTTCATAACCCTTTGGGCATTTTCATCCCGATTTCTCGCCATTTTTCTACAAACCCTTGTGGTGATCAGTGTCAAGCATTTTGCAAAAAGTTCAGAGTTCAAGGCACGATTGCGATCTTCTCTCAAGCTTTCTCTTTCTTTCTTTCTCTCTCTCTCTCTCTCTCTCTCTCTACAGAAAACCTAAAATCCCAAGCAATTTTGCAAATTGGTGAAGCTTTCAAGTGAAGCTTTGTCTTTTTATTAGCTAAAGGGTTGGTTCCCTTGTTAAACATATACACCCAAATGGGTGTTAACCTTATCCAAGGGCCTGGTTCGGTGTTAGACGCACACACTAAATACTTGTGTTCAGTCTTATCCACTTATCCTTAGGGTTTAGATTCGGTGCTAAGCGGCACACCGTGAGTTGGTGCACAACTTTTCCATTAAAGATCCAAACCAACAATTTAACTTTAATCCGTTCCACATAAAGTTATCCTAATATCATTTAACAATTTATTATTATATAAACATCATGGTGACATCAGTTTTCATGTCGGACACGTACACGGGGCCAATTGAGTTCGGACTCGAATTTTTCGGGTCATTACATGTGTAATTGATGTGTCATACATGTAATTGATGTGTCATATGTGACACATACCCCATGACTAACACATGTGTAATTGATGTGTCATGAGATAGTTGTCACATTTGACACATCAATTACATGTGTCATGGGGTATGTGACACAAATAAACCCCAAAATAAATAAATTAAGTTATAAAATGACTCACATAAATTGACCCACATAAACCCATAGTTAGAAATTGACCCACATATTATTATTTAATAAATAATTTTATAAATTGACCCACATAAATCTCAAAATAAATAAATAAAGTTATAAAATGACCTACGTAAATTGACCCACATAAACCTCATAGTTAGAAATTGACATACATATTATTATTTAATAAATAATTTTATAATTTAACCCACATAAACCTCAAAATTTGACCCATTATAGGCTCAAATTAGGGTGATTTAACACAAAACCCCTAGTTTGGGCTTCAAAATTTTTGATCTACCATATTTAAGGGTAGATCTTAAATAAATAAACTCTCCAAAATATAGATCTAATGGGTAGGTCTGGTTTTCATTAGATTTACCATATTTATGGGTAGATCTAGCGAAAATAGTTACAAAAATGCAATCAAATAAATAAATAAATAAGGTATATGGGTTAACATGATACCTATGCGATGATTTTCGACAAAAATGTGACGAACCCAAGCTGTTTTGGGTGGTCGGTAGCTTTCCCTTTGATATCCCGGTGGCTAACTGTAATATCTCGAAAAATTGAGTGTTTAACTTTGACTTCGGGATCCGTGCCCGTTTGATCGTAGATTTGACCAAGTGATGGTCAAACATTGAATACATGAAGTGATGAACTGATGTGATGCAAATGTGACTAAGTGTAGTGAATGGTATTAGTTTAGAGCTACATACACCTATCTCTGGTGTATGCGCTTAACACCGAAATAGGAAGGAAGATATAAGGGTTTAATAACCCTAAATTTCCTTTTGTTGGTTGTTGAAGAGAGAGTTAAGAAGATAAAGAAAGAGGGAGTAAAGAGGAGTTATGGAAGCTTAGAGTTAATGCAAATCAAGAGGAGATTAGAGCATTGAATGCTGATTCAACGCTTGAGGAGCCGTTGAAGTGGAAACATGGAACCCTAGCCATCAAAACCAATAAATCAACCCTTTAAAGGATTTATTGAGGTATGTTGTATTAAATTTCAGTACCTAAAGAATTGATGAGTTAAATTCAGTCTAGCATAGTTAATATCATAGATTAAAGACCTAGAAAAAGAAAGAAAAAGAAAATGAATGGTTTTGGAAGAACAGCCCGAAAGGGGGCTGAATCTGGCCAAATCGATTAATCGAAATTAGGATTCGATTAATCGACTTTGGACTGGAAGTTGAAAAGTCAAGGATGCCCGATTTCGATTAATCGAATTGGATTTCGATTAATCGATTTGAAAGGTCGATTAATCGATCTTGAATCGACTAATCGACTGGGTACCTCCAGTGGCTGGAGAAATATGACCTGGGGAAATCGACTAATCGAGTTGGGAAATCGATTAATCGATTTTGGATTTCGATTAATCGATTTGAGATCGACTAATCGATTTCGGACTTTCGACCACTCGATTTGAGAATCGACCTTACTATGTTTGAGATTTTGATTAATCGATTTGGGATCGATTAATCGAATTTGAATCTCGATTTATCGATTTTTGGAATCGATTAATCGATTTGGGTTTCAATTAATCGATTTTAGGAATCGATTAATTGATTTGGGTTTCGATTAATCGATTTTGGGAATCGATTAATCGACTTTGGCAATTTTACTTGACTTTCTAGTTTGACCTTGAGATTCATGGAAGGTCTAGGACCTTTTTTATTACATCTTTAGTGATGTATTGCATGTGTTGTGATGTATCATAGGTGGTACGTGTGAAAGCGAGCACAAGGAGCCGCGTGGGACCTTGATGCTTAGACCTTCAGAGAATTGAGGTAGGAAACACCTTGAACATGTACTTTAATTGTAAGAGCATGTATGTAGTGATATAATTATCAGAATTGAAAATGTTTTAACTATGAAAAGCTTTGTGAAAATGGGTGTGTGTGATACCAAGAATGTGATAAAGGCATCTGTGTGATGCGAGTAACTGAGATCAAGTAATCTAATGAGAACGAGACATCCCCAGGGGATGAGAAAGTAATAGAGGCATCAGTGTGATGTGAGTAAATTAGGCATCCCAGGGATGTACATATGATTGAATAATTACTGTTGAGGCCTAACTGATATAAGATAGCACTTTACACGGTGAACAACTATATGTAAAGCACATATTATTTTTGTTATTTGAGATTTGTTTAGAATACCCCACCGACGTGGTGGGATACCCACGACTGACGCGGCAGGATATCCGTGACCGGTACGGCAGCCAATCCGTATACCAGTGCAAAGGTCTATCCGTACACAGTAAGCACATCTCAGGGATGTTGAGTTGAGATTTAACCCCGCCGCCTATTAAGAAAGAGGCTTGGGTAGTATTCCCAGGGAATACATTTTTTACAACTGTCTATTTAGGTGACGATGGTGGGTATTCCATCGGGGCTTGATGCTATATTGCTCGGGGATTATTTAAGTTGAAGATTTAAGTTTTGCATTAGGCATGTTCAGTGTCATTCATGATAAATCAACAGTAAAGTAAGACATGTAATTTACCAGTAAACTTGAATACAAATCATTATCTTTAAAACTATTTTCTAGCAAATACATAGACACATCATGCTTAGAATATCATGGAATATATGTGAGATTTTGATTTATATGTTCATTATGTCGTTCCCTATTGAGCTAGGATGTAGCTCACCCCTTTAGACTATACGTCGCAAGTCCATTGTTAGCAGCGACCGAGGCTTCGGGAGATGTAGATCCGGGTGATTCGAATTACGTGCCTGGGGACGAGTTGGAGCCTCCTTCCGAGGACTTCTTGTAGGAGACTTTGTTGTATACTTTGACAGAGAGTAATTTTGAGGGCTGATTGTACGGCTTGGTATGTCAAGCCTTTATTTTGATAAACAATGTAATTAAATTGAATCATTCTTTTGGCGAACCATCTGGGGTGATCTGTTTATCACCGATGGTTCGGGTCGGTTCTCTGTTCATGCAGTGGCATGAAAGTAGAACTGTCTTTTGCATGCGCCAGTTGGGCATATTAACTTTTTTCCGCATTATGCAATTATTTATTTTATCTCTTTATTATTGCTTGTTATACCAATGTTCCGTGCATAGTTTTGGGGCACGGTCTGAAGGATCGTGCAAATGGCACGGATTTTAGGGTGCCAAAATCCGAGTTGTCACAATAACTTAAAAGGAAGAAGATGGGTTTGCTGAGAAACAAAAAAAAAGGAAAGAAATGGAAAAAACAACTAAAAACGGGAAAAAAACAACTCAACTCGTGCTTATATAGTTCTGAACCCCACAGTCCGATAATTTGAAATTATCAAATGATAATTTGCCCGTATCGTCCGATAAATTGACCATTTTCTGAGGACTTTACAAAAGCTGAAATTATCTGACGATAAATTGTCCATATCGGACAATAATAACCTATTTTTAGGGGTATAAGATCAAGGATTAAAATTTCAGTTTTCATTTCGGTTTCGGTCTTTCCAGAGAAAATTTGAAATTCCGGCTGAATTTTTTATTTTTTATTTTTTTTTCTGAAGAAGCAAAATATCGTCTGAAATTTTCAAAATTTCGGTTTCGGTCAAAATTTCGATTTTGGGCAAATTATTGGCCGATAATATGCCAAAACCAAAATTTCAACCGAAATTTGATGTTATCGTTTCGGGGACCACCAAAACCGATAAGTTTCGGCCAAAATCTAATTTCAGCCACCACCTCCGTTAATCATCACCTTCATTCATCATCATGAATCCTCGCCTGAAAGAGGCTGCTGGTGGAGACGAGAGACAAGAGCATGTGACAATGAGCTTTCTGAGGAGAGGTTTAGCTAGGGCTTTTTGATGAGAGAGAGAGAGAGAGAGAGAGAGATTTTCCCTCAACAGACACCCCCCCGCCCAAAACACACACACACACACACACACGTTTAATGAGGCGTTTCAAATGTGTCATTTTCTCTGTTTAGAATATCTGCAAATGCATTCTCAAAAAAAAAAACATAGAATATCTCTGCAAATGACTTGGATTTGTTGAAATCCAATTCCAATGTCTCAAATAACATTCCCAAACGGGAGATTTGAAACACAAGCAGCCAAATCCATATCCAAACCGTCATATGACGGTTCCCAAAGGCAGGGGCATCTGATGGATATCATTACTTTGTGAGTTGATTTTTAGCCATCTGAACTTGAAATAGACTTGACTTTCACAGATTTCAGGGGCATTGAACAAAGTGGATGTAAGAATACGAATGGCCTCTTTATCATGCTCTCTTTCCACTTTCTTCCCTTTCTTATATGGTTCTCATCATGGTTTGAAATATCTCCCGAAATGAGATGGCTCGTGGCTCGAGCAGAGGTTCAAAAGTCAAGCGAGCCAGAGAGTAGTGTGGTTAGACACTCAAGCTAGCTAGCGTTTATTTTAGCGCCAGTAGCATAGGGTAACCGAGTCAGGCTGAGTCGGAAAGAGTTCGATAAGGTTATCAGGCATGCCTAAACAACCATTTAGTTGAAATCTTAAGTAAAAACTAGCGTAAATTATGCATCAAAAAAATACTCGCATATATTAGCTAATGATTTCCTTAAATCAGTTGACAGGGAGGTTACAGGAAAACCAAGTATGATAAAAACCATGTAAGTTTAGCAGAGATTTTAAACCAAAAAGATAAATAAAAAATGCTCTTTGCAGAAATGGAATCTGCAAATAACAACCATATATCCTAGCCCAAAAGCGAAATCTCAGAAAGACCGCACGTGTACAGCATAAAATTTCACCACTCCAGTCCGACCCATTTTATTTACAACAAGCAATTTCTCCTTGTCCCCCTAAAATCGTCACTCCGCTGCTCACGGTAGTAGGAGCAGGAGCAACATCAGGAGCTATCTGAAGAGGCTCTAATGTATCCACAATATCTCTCATTAGCGGCCTCGCCTTTGGGTTACGGTTCAAACAGTGATAAGCTAGCATAGCTGCTTTGTGAACACCCCTGACTGGATAATTCCCTTCCAATCTTGGGTCTACTACGTTGAGCAACTTTTTCTTCTCACTGAGAAAAGGGAGAGCCCAATCGGCAAGGTTTTGCTCTCGAGCTGGACGAGACTTGTCTAAGGATTTTCTTCCGGTGAGTAGTTCAAGAAGAACAACTCCGAAGCTGTAAACATCACTCCTAGCTGTCAAGTGACCTGCATAGAAAAAGGACGTCATCAAACTTATAAGTTTGAAGTTTTTTTATTAAGTGGAATAGTATGTCATTATCAGACCCTTTTGATATGAGGTTGTAGCTGCAATCATGCTTTCACAAGCAGCCAGGTATGCCAAGTATGTAATCACCATATCACAGTCTTTTTCTGTAAGGGAAGTGAAGCCCATAGTAATTTGATTAAGAACACGACTGTAACTATATACAGACAAACCAGATCCGGGCCAAGTGAGAACGATGGATAAACAGAAAGGGGGTGATGATCATAAAAAATCTCTTTTTTTTTCCATAGGCAGGATGTCATTTGAAGAATAGGATTGACTTGCGAAGAGAAAAACAATTGCTGGCTTGATCTCAGTTTCAATAGCCAGGAAAAATAAAAAAAATTAAAAGGTTGAGCAAGAAAGAGGAATAGTTTCTATGACCAAGAGGGAACTAACATGCATAAATATTTACTCTCAATTACTGAATAATATGTGCTAATAATCTCACGGCAACTACCTGAGTGACTCTAGAACGTCCAAGGTGGTTTGCTCTTTTGAGTCTAGACCATCGAACTCCGTGACCTAGGGTTTTCTTCTTCCTCCATGACTACCACCAAGAGTGGCGATGACCGAGACCGACGCCCACCCCACAAAACACACACCACTTGGAGCTTGGGGGAGCAACTTGTCTTTCCAAGGTAGTAAACAATCTTTCTCAGATGCAGTTTTTGGATCCAGTGCGATCACCAACAAACAAACAATGGCACGTATTGATGGATTTGTCCAATTCGATGAACCGACCATTTTCTTTCACTAATAGAATGTTGAAGACTGTTGTTAATAATTCAAGTTTGCCTTTGTGTGGCTAAGTTCCTACGTCCACTAATCAGTGCCAAAGGCTCTCGCCCCGGATATCGATCTTATTCAAACTTCCATTCAAGATTCTTACCATGTCAATCATGGATCACACTACATACATTTTAAGCTCTCTTATCATGAAGAGATGATGTAGTACTGGATTTGAGGTCGTTGGAATGTTCTACGATTCCCTATGAAAATATTTAAATGGATCCTCTTGTTCTTCATATTTGAACCGTCCACTATATTGCATTGATGAAAGAAACCTCGGTTAGACAACCTCTTTCATCAGTGACGTTCTGGCTATTGATAAGCAATTAAAAAATTTATCCTTCTTTACTTATGCTCGCATGCCTTCTAGATATTGGAAAAGATTAATCCAAACCATAACTGGATTGGTTATGGCCTTCCAAACTTTGTCTTAATCAAAGTTTGGAAGGCCAAAACTGATGGTGATTTTGGCCCACATGCTGAGGAACTCAATAAGGGTAAGAGATATTGGCAAGGTGATCCTCTCTCTTGGGTTGTTCAATATTGTAGAAGTTATTAGTCATGGGCTTCGCTAGCTCCTAGATAAAGGCATTTGGGACCCTTACAAACTTGCACGTGGTTGATCCCCTTTTTTTATGGATAAAAGGAAGTTCATTAACAACAATAGGAGCCCGGCTATAAGAAAGCTATGCTCAAGAAAAGAAAACAACCCCAAACCCAGACCATTGGACAAACCAAAACAGACCTGGGAACACCCTCCATCAACGGAAGTTTAAATCAGTTACGGTGCAGGCTTTTCCAATCTTCTATATAGCATGCCTTACCCTTTCCTTTTCATCCATAGTCAGATGAACCCAGCAGACAGGCAAATCCCGAGCAGATATGATAATCTAACTTCTAAGACTCCTAAATTTTCCTAAAGACCATGTTATTTCTCTCCAACGCGATGGCCCATGGACCCGAAAAATAGAGAAAGTTTAAAATTTCCCTTCAATTCCACCCAAAGCCACTCCCTCCCAAGCTGCTAGTAACTGATCACATTCCTCAGGGAACATCCAGCTCATGTCGAAGGCTTTCAGAAACACACTCCAAATTTCCCTGGAGGCTCAACAATGAAGGAGATTAACATTCTCAGGCATCTATTTCCTAAAAGGACACCTCTTTACCTTAACTATTCAACCGTGAGGATTCTTCCCCAATCCCAGGCCACATTCCACCCAAAGAATCTAATTTTCAAAGCAACTTTCACTTTCCACAACATACCCCCACCTACCTTATTAAAGTTCTACGCACCAAGAACGTGTAAAAGATTTGACAGAGAATACCCCTTTGAAGTTCAGGATTCAAATTCTCAGATTGCTGCCCACCCTAGTATTAGTAGCCAAATTTAACCTAGAAAGTAATCTGGTGAAGCCATCGATCTTCCCACCGTTAGATATCTTCTTAGCTTAATATTCCAGATCACCTCCTCCCTACTGATTTCAAACTTTTCAAGCCACCAAAGCATTCTCATCAACAGTGATGTTAAAGACGTCATATAATCCATCATTCAACTTTCGATATCCCAACCAAACATATTTCCAAAAAGTGTCCGGCTCCCCTCCCCCACTTGAGAATAATGCAACATCTGAAAGCCGGAAGAATAGACCAAACCCCTCTTGATGCCAACTATTAGCTATCTTCTAAATCCTAGACTCCTGGAATTCTCACCTCCCCCTTTAGTTATCTTCTTCTCACTAATGACCTATTCAGCTTCACAAAATGCACTAAAAAGTCTATCAACCCTCAAAATTCTGTCGATACCTATGAAGGCATTATAGGTCAGTTCATCAACTTTCGAAAGATCGTTTTTTTCCTCTCTAAAAAAACTCCCCCTAGTAGACTAAATTTGGTGAGGTTTTGCTCATATTTTCCCAAGCATCTATCCCAAAACCTAGATAGGAGTTCCTCCTTTTAAGGGACTCTTAAGTGGAAGGTTTGGAATCCAAGCTTTTATCGTATGAGGCCACGGGGACCAATCAACGATTCGTAAACATGTTCTTTCAAGTGTCCCTATTAGCCTTCTTCCCATACTGTCCTTACCTAAGTATGTCTTAATGATAATGGAAAAAACTTTGCAAATTTGATTTGGGGCTGCTCAAATGGTAAAAGAAAGCTCAGTAGGTGGCTTGGGATGTTGTCTCTTGATCTCCTGTAGAGGATGGGCTTGGCATCAGGAAATTATCTGATAACCCTAAATCCGGAATGATGAAAGCTTGTTGGAACTTAGCTAAGGGACATACCACTTGGGCTATTTTTTCCATCAAAACTATATTGAAAATGCTTGCCTATCGTACGCCACAAAAATTGTGGTGAATCTAAGACATGGAAGTCTTAGTGCCATTATCTTAGACTTACTAAATTGTAAATGTTTGTTGGAAATGAAGAACCTTTATGTCGTTCGGGACCCCTTGCTAAATGAAGACTGTCCCATCTTTATCCACTCTTGTCCAAAGTTTTTAAGCTAAGAAGCAAGGACACGGGCACGGGACACAGGTACGGCGATACGACAATTACCAAAAAATCAGGATACGATATGGGGGGATACGTGTATTTAAAATTATTTTTTTATATATTTTTAGGTGCATTTTAGGTTAATAAGCGTAAGAAGAAAAAACGAAGAATAAAACGAAAAAGAAATTTAAAAAAAAAAAAAAACTTATAGAGACTGATTTCAATTAGGTAGGCTGCACGCTGGTAGGCTCCTCTGATTTCATCTTCTTCTTTTATGAAAAACCCTAAATCTCAAACTCGTAGTCTGATTTCTTCTTTTAATTTTTTTTTCAGGAAATGCCCAGGATACACATGCAGTCGTATCCCTCAAGTATCGATATCCGATACAGATACGATACAAGTACATTGCCAAAAAATGGAGTATCCGTGCTTCCTTGTGTATAAGTCAAGATGTCACAATTGCTTCTTGTTCGACTAGAGACCAATGGAACGATGGCATGAAGAGGGACTGTGTTGGCTCTGATTTGTCCAATCAAATTCTCTCGACTTCTTGGTGCCCAAGTGAAGATAAGTTGATTTGGAAACCTAACCCCTCTAGGTCCTTCAAGTCCAAAGTGATATAAAAACTCATTAGAGGGGAATATTATTGATGGCTGTTGGAAATCGATTTGGGACACTATCTTTTTGAAAATTAAGGTGTTCGGGTGGAAAGTGATGTCTTCTATTTGTCTGTTGGGCTCCTTGATTAAACAAATAAACACCTCTCTAGTTCTATATGTTCTCTATGTAACGTAGATGTAGAAACTGCCCAACATTTCTTCTAGGACTGTTCGATTTCTGCGGCAGTTTGGCATCACTTATCTACTTGATTTGGTATCTTGCTGTACCCTCAATCTATCGCATGTTCCCTGGAATATATTGTGTGACATGTAGCAAGAGCCAATATCAGCTGGTTTGTGGGTTGATACCGTGGCTGATTTTCTAGGAGCTATGGCTGGCTAGAAATGGATCTAAACATGATGGCACCAAAAAACTCACAACAACATTGGTTCAGTTGCCATATAGGTTAGTAAATTAAACGATCGCCTGAAACCTATTACTCTGCAATCATGATTTTGAAAAGTATTTTATTAATGATTAGGCCTGAATGAGCTATTTGTAAGGCCCCTAAGTTCTACCTATCAAATGGAATCCCCAAGCAAATGGGTGATGGAAGTTCTACCTTTGGGGTTTTAATGGGACAGCCTATGTTTTGATTCAGCTGATTATGTAACTAAGGGTATTCCCCCTCATTTGTTGTGACTCGAAACATACTGTATTGTTAATAAATTCACTTATTCAACATTTAAAGTAACAATTTAAAAAAAAATAACTCTTGAATGTTGAAGGACCTAGAAGGTTTAAGATTTATCAAACATAAACTAAAGAGAAACTACTAAACATAGAAAATGGACAATGAAAATCAGGATATTACCTACACAAAACCTGAACACACTACCACTTTGGCCACTCAACTAGCAAAACCACCTATCAAACCTGGATACAGATATAGCTCGAAGTGAGGATACTTCTTGGCATTTCCCAAAATCAAAGATGCGCATAAGAGCATGGTATTCATGTGATATCCATATCGTAATCGTTTATATATATGGTCGATGAAATCCATGATATTACATTCTACGACATGCCATTACTATTTCTGAGTAGGTATTAGGTGCCCAACACATGCAAAAAGGGCAGGGGCACGGATCAATATCCCTCAGCTAACCTCGGAGATGTAGAAATATATTTGAGCGGAAAATCATTGAAAGGTAAAATACGTACTTCCACTTATTTGTGCACTCATTTATATCTGTGTATCTCCTGAGTTTTGACCAGTTTGGCAGCGAGAGATTGGCATGTGCACCGCCCTTAGTGCACCGTTTGCGTACCTAATACTAACCCTATTATTTTTTATAAGCATTAGCCACCAATTTGATATGACCTTCCACTAACATGGAAACAGAATGGAATCATTTCAAAGAATAAGACTCTAAGTTAAAAACAATAATTAAGAAATATGGAACGATTCTTGGGTAACGGAATAAGCTCTACCTGTCATTATATATTCGGGAGCTGCATATCCATACGTGCCCATAATGCGAGTTGAAACATGAGATTTATCACCCACCGGTCCATCTTTGGCAAGTCCAAAGTCAGAAAGCTTTGCATTATAGTCCTAATTAGACAGGGCAAAATCAACCCAAACACTCAGTGATAGGTGTAGCACTGTCAAAATAACTTCCAAAAAGATGCATGCCTACTAAACCATGGAAAAATTATTTTCTATTAATATATTGTTGAACCATATTGTTGGATTCAACTAGAAATATATAGATATATCTATAATATCTATCATTTACAAGAGAACTTGTTATGCTTTCCACAAAAAACCATTATGGCGTGAAACTGGGCTGTTTTTTTTTTGTTATATGGAAGATTCTTCAGTATATTTAACATTTACATTGTAAGCAAGGAAGCAGTTCCAGTCACAGTTAATAGTCAATTCGATCATGCAACAATCTCTTTTGGCATTTCCTGTCTGGACCTTGCCACCTCTTGGATGGGACACATTACAAAAACCACTTAAACCAAATTTTTCCTACCAATTTGATCAATAGTCATTTCATGGATGTTTATTGAAGCCTGACAGACCATCCGAATGCAAGTGAACCATCTGAAGATGGGCAGCTTTGAAAAGTTCTGGTTGTGGATTATGGCCCCTCAAAGAGGTGGTCAAACAGTTGGAAGGTCAGAATTGATCAGCATATGTTCTAAGAGGTAAAAAAGACGTTGTAGTTTAATATAAATAATATTTGATGCTGTCTGGGCCTTATCCCTTTTGATCAGCGTGTGTGTGTGTGTGTGTTATTTTTTTTTATTGTTTCTGTACTAGAGTATTTATTTAGCTTTACAAGCCCTTGCTCAAGCAATTGCACAAAGCAATGGCTATCAATATAGATCTGTTTCTGTTTTTTTTTTTTATTGTTTCTGTACTAGAGTATTTATTTAGCTTTACAAGCCCTTGCTCAAGCAATTGCACAAAGAAATGGCTATCAATATAGATCTGTTTCCCAAAGCCATAGTAAGGCAAACAGAATACACGGCAAGAACTCGGATCTCTCCTCCCTATCCAGCTTAAATAATGAACAGTAGGTACTTGTGAGTTGCTAGAATGCATGAGAGAATGGACATTGAACAATCATATTAATATGCATAACAGGCATACCAATTTGAGTTTATGAATACAAACCATATCCAGCAAAATATTTGACGTCTTAAAATCACGATAGATGACTGGTTTTTCAGCTTCATGAAGAAAAGCTAGCCCTTTTGCAGCGCCAAATGCTATCTTCATTCTGACAGACCAAGGAAGGGGCAACAATATTCCTAGATAAAGCGAAAAATTGATGTTAACAAAAATAAAATGCTTAAATCGGACGATTTTAAAATGCTTAAGTCGGATAAATTTCAGGAAACAACATTAGGCTAATATTCTCTATTTATCTCATGATATCAAGAAACAAAATTCACCTGAGTTTGATATTCTCGTGCAAATAAATTCATTATGCAAAATATAAAAATCACTGTTTGAGATGGAGCGCCAAGGCACCTTTTTGTCAAAAATAATTGAAACTCTCTATCAAAAGTTACATTTAACCCAACAGGCAATCACAACTAGTTAACTACTACTATTTATTTAATTGTTTTAATGAATAAGTTTACAAAAAAAATGAAATTTGATTTAAGTCCCAAGCCTCATACCCAAGATTGATCTTGGCATGACATAGCACGTTTACATGTGTTAAAATGACGTGAAATTGATTTTTCTGAAGAGCATCTCAGACAATGTGGGACTGTAACACTTTAGCCAAATAGTTTGGGCCAAAAAGATTGAAATGAAAATATGGAGGAAAATTGCAAAGTTTGAAACCAAGGTGTTTGGGGTAAACAGTTCTTTAACACAGTTTAGTTCAGATATAAGACAAAACAGCATTGGCCGTCTTATAAAGTGACCACATATGTTTTTTTAAACATCATAGTAATCCCTCATGTGTTCATAAATTTTGAACCATAAAAATCAAGTAATGTGACAAATGGGCATAACTGGAATTTCTAGGCATAAGGGGATATTTTTTATAAACTTGAACTACAACGCACCCTAAAGAAGCACAGATTTTTAACAGAAACCTGGTGACAGGAGTTCAAGAAAACTAAGTTCATTGGTGACAAGACATGTACTTTACATAGACTTTTATGGGGTTTTCAAGTGGTTAAAGCTTGCATGTTTCGGCCATGTTCTTATTGCAGTTTCTTGAGTGTTCTAGAAAATCGACCAAATTCTCACATTAAGTAGCTATACTTCCACCTTCATATAGGTATTTATCAAGGGTGCAGGTGCTTTGTGACTATGTACACCCTATAGATTTTGTTAAGAGGAAAACCTTAACTTCCTGATACATCACCATATAACACCCACTATCTTCATCAAAGGAATGAAAACAGAGAATTCTATCCTCAAATAGGTTAGTGCATCGCCCTCAAATCACTCAGTAGTTTGTTTCACATTAAATTTTATTCCTGGGATTTCTAGTCCTCAACTTGGGTGGAATTATCAATGATTCAATTGGCTTATGCCATAATGCCCTTTGTCAACAGGTCAACCAAATTTTATGGTAACCTTATCTCCATAAGTATCTTATTTTATCCCTGACTAATTCTCTTAAGTTCATGTGCTTCAGATGAACCCGTTGTGACTTACCATGATTATAGTTATTATTAGAATTGCAATCACAATTTAACACAACAAAGAGGTTTAACACAAAAAGGAATATCAAACAAAAATTTCCTGTGTTATTTGAATTCCCTTTCTACAAAACCTAAAGCAATTAGTTATGGTAGGAATAGATAGAAAAACTTTTCTTTCAGACACTGGTCAACCACCAATAGTGGATAGTCCTCCAATCATGCATGGAAGGCAAGTATGGTATCGGAAGGATTTTTCAGGATGTTAAAGGAAATCATGTGGATATCTTCCATGGGCCTACGGAAGCACATGACATCACTGAGGGAGAAGTTGAAGCGATCAGGTTTGGGTTGAAGACGGCAGGCAAAATGCAAATATCCAAACTAATTATCGAGTCGGATTCCAGTAATGTAGCAGGCTGCAAGAGTGACAAATGCCATGGAAAACTCGCCATGCTATAAATGAATCAAGGATTTGATGAATAGGCTTCAGATCCATCATATAAAGCATGTCTGGAGGGAAGTGATTGGTCAGGCTGACCTATTGGAGAAAACAGGAATCAGCAAGGCCACAGTTGTGCGATGGACCAGTAATAATGACATTGCTCCTGACTTACTCTCTCGCTTTAGAGAAGATTTGATTTGTAATTTCACAAGACTGTAGTCTTCTTTTTTAAAAGGGTAGGGACCCTACAACCATGCTTACCGATCCAAAATAATAATAATAATAAAAGACTCATTAGAAATAGAATTCCCATCAAAATCACTATACACTACAAGAGCTGCATGTTATATATCATAAATACAGTCAAATAATTAATGGCCTCTTCGAATCGCAACCCAATACCCTTCACCAAAATTACTTGTCCACCCATTAAGTTTTCTAACTGCATAAGCAAGTAGTCTCCAGGATATAGCAAAACAAATCTTCTATGTGAAGAACTTATACTTTTCTCACCCATCAGATAATTGCGTGAGAAGCACAACTTCTCCGATAACATTTCCCATCCTACCATTGAAAGCTCACTAGTATACTGGGAATTCATAATGCATGGGTGTAAAAGGGAGCCTTTTGAAGGGAAAACATTTTTAGAAATGCGACAATTTATAAGGAAAAAAAAGTTACAATCAGTACGCCTAACATAATAGCACTGAGAGAAAAGTAGTTCGTGGCCCTAGTTACACAACCTCGGCTCTACCAGCACCCAAATGGGTGGAGAGTCATATAGACGAAATCCTAACCACTTCCACTTAGGAACCATGTTCCATCCAAAAGTTTAAAAATAAAAGGATAAATTTGTGTCGAGAGCAAGAGATACAAAAGCTAAAAAAAAATTAGTATGTTCATATAGAACTCTAGTTTCTTTATAAACCCTAAAGTGAATGATTCAATCTAAGCCATGGAAACCTGCACATGTGAATACGGGTAACAGTAAGCGCATTAATTAATTGTCTCACGCAAAATAATGTGACTATAATCAATGTTCTCGTCTCTCAAGTATCTAAATCTTAACCAATAACAAAGACAACAGTAAAAAATTAACTTATTAAGTAGTTATTAATCAATTTACTAAACAAGAATCCAAAAAATTGAAATTGCATCCGAGCCCAAGCTCAATCAATGCTGTGCAACTCAGGTCAACATCCCACGCAATCGGACATGTGGATCAGTAGCATGTATCAAATTGCGCGAAAGTAATCTCAGCATCATTATAAAGAAAACTAATCCCTTAAACATAGGCACATATTCTCATAAAAACCAATATGGGACTGATCATTTAACCGCATGGGGTAGGCACACAAAATTACAACGAAGAATATGGAGGGAATGTCCAACTTTTAAATCAAGGTGTTTGGCATTTAGTGCTTTTAGCACATGGGTTAGTTCATCTACAAGACCAAGAGGCATGACCCTCTAACAAAATATGATCAAGTATATTTTAAACCTCACCAAAAAATATTTGAGCAATACAAGTCAACATCATCATCATTATCAACGTCACTCTTATCACATTTATTTGAGGTCGGAAATATAGTGTCTCTAGTTCTTACTCCGTATAACCTATCATTTGAGAGATGGACTTAAAGTTCTTTATATATGGTACCCGCTATTTTAGTAAGCACTTGAAAATGTGTTTCTGCCAAGTAAAATCAATGTATCACTTACATGAATTATGGGGATACAAAACTCATCCATTATCATGTTGGGTAAACTCCCTTGAATAATATTTTAAGTGAATGAAGTTAACTTTGTATCTAGTTAGATGCCTTAAACCAATATTCCAACTGTTCTTATACTTGATTTCCTATTTCAGACAAAGAAGTAACACAAACATCAACTCAAGGATGAGATACTCTCCATCTCCAACCATAGCATGGAAGGAGGCAACATGTACTTCACACTTACATCCTCATTTGGTAATGCAAGCCAGCAAAGGAGGTAGAATTTAGACATAACTTCTGACACCTTTGGTCTCTGTTATCTCTTCAACAACACCAAGGAAAAGTAAGCACCTACAATCTTTGCTAGATTCACAATTTATATAACCGCTTTGCCCCTGAAACTCCAACAACTCTAAATTTTGTTGGGTGAAAGAAGAAAATTTCACTTCGTAATCCAACTCTTCTTTACCGTTTCGTACTCATCACTCCTCAGCTTCTACTTCCTCTACGAGATGGATAAAACTCCTTCACTCATTCATTCTCCAGACCAAAAATCCTATAACTCCTCAGTCATGCCAAACCCCAGCATCGACTGATTTTTGCTCAAACAATCCATTCATGGGATCAGTGATTCCCCCATATACTGACTACGTTTTTCACTACTAATCTCTGCGTCATTGCTTCAAATCTCTAAATGCACATTATGTTGAAATATCTCGGGGGATATATTCTTTACTTACGTGAAGTACTTCAAGTTTGACATCTCTCCTGTTTAAGAGCACTGACTACAATACGGTCATAACTCATAATTGCAGTCAAGCTTCATCTGCATACAGGAAAAAACATTACAATCCTTTCCTATGCTTTCCATATACAAAACAGTATGTTCATCTTGGATGCTTAATAACAAGTCCGACTACATCGAGACACTAATGTCTCCTAGAGCTTTCCCTTCACTCATCTTCCGTTTTTGCAGGGCTTTAAACTGATCAACATTTATTATACCATAAGCTACCCACCAATGATTATCTTCCACATAACATGTCCTTGTGGAAAACCTGCAGAAATCATATTTCCATATTTATGGTTATTAGGCATCTAAGTAACATTTAATTAACTAAGATATTCTGAGAGTAAAAAAATTTCTGCAATGGTTTTTCATTCTCATAATACCATATTAGAATTACTCAATAATGGGGCCTGCAACTATAAAGGCCTGTGGTAATCTAATTAATCCTGCAAAACTGGCATATAGCTCATCCCAACTGTTGAGTCTATGCACGACTGAATTCCAATAAACCCACAATCATGTAGCAGCAGGTGAAGCACATGCAATTTGACCAAGAAAAATAAAATGTCTGCAACACCATACTGTTGCTCCTTCTCCCTTCATTTCTACACCCCTCTATTGAAAAATATAACCTATCAACTTAAGATAAACTTCATTTAGCTAAAAAAATTTACATGTTGATTGCTTAGATACTATACAAAACTAACTTAAACTCTTAAATTAGAAACCTGCAGCACCCTAACATAAACTTTATATCACAGATGTTACTAAAATAGCAACCTCCAACACCGCCATTGCTGGTCCCAAGCCTGGATGATAAAGGAGGAGGTTAGTGTTATGTTGGCACTCATCCGTAAAAAACCAGTCCAAATCCCTATGATGAGACATATTACGAACACGCGTTTTGCAGCGTCCCTGCTAGCGACGCACTGCAACGGATCTCGATGGTAGTCAAAAGTAGGTAAGGGGTTGGCTAGGGCATCCCCCGTCTTAAGCGACATATATATATATATATATATATATATATATATATATGTTGCAGTGAAAAATAGGCAAGGGTTGGCTATGGCGTCCCCTGTTTTAGGCAACACATTGTAACGGGCCTGGTTGTAGTGAGAAATAGGCTTGGGTTGGCTAAGACGTCCACTATTTTAAGCAACACGCTGCAAGGGATCCCAGTTGCAGTGAGAAACAGGCAAGGATTGGATAGGGCATCCCCTAAAAGCGACGCGCTACAAACCCATTGCAGCGAGAAGTAGGAAAGGATGGCTAGGGCATTCCCTGTACGCAATGCACTACGACATAGCCTAGTTGTAATGAAAAATAGGCAAGGGTTGGCTAGTAAGTTAGGGCTCTGATGTAGGATAAATGCTAAAACCCTAATTATGCGAATTTGGGATTAATTTCAGATTAAATTGAACAGCGGAAATATTCAAAACTTTCCAACCACATCAAATAGTTTAACAGATTTAATTAAAACAATTAGGTTGAATCAATTCTAGCGCTCACATGCATTAAAAAATTTTGATCTAGAGAAACGGCTCCGTTGAGGGAACTCGAGTTTCGTTCTAGTTTAGGGCACCAGGCGACAATTACGATATCGTCTCTCAACGCTTCTAGGAATTGAAGAATTAAAGGCCCAAAGGGTTAATTCAATCAAAGGGGAAATCGTACTATATCAATTAATGAGGTGTGACCAAAGTTCCAAAAACTAATTAACTAGGGATTTTGCGTTTTTGATTTTACCACAGGAAATAAGGAAAATAATTACCTGATAATAATTAAAAAGACAAAATAAAAAGATTGGGTTCCAAGGCTTCACACCAAGGATGTACGTCGGCTTCACACCAAGCGCACGATAAACGAAAATTCACTCCTCGAGTTTTGAAAGATTCGCTCTCTTAGGTGAAAACTCATCTCTAAGGTTTGCACAAAGCAACTCTCATTTTCATTAATCATCAACTAACAAAAATAAAGTCTTTGCATGCCTTTATATAGGCTAAGAAAACCCTAAATAAACATAAATTCGAAATAAGAAAGTCCTAAAGCAACTAAAACTCTAAAACGGCAAGTTTTGTCCTAAAACTCGTAATTTTGTCAACTTGCAAATGAGACTCGTGGACATCCGTCCTCTATTCAGGGATGTCCGTCGTCTACGACGTGCACAAAATAGAAAGCCTCAAAATCACGGATGTCCGTCCGAATGTGGCAGACATCCATTCTGGATCTACAGACATCCATCAAATGCCACGGGCGTTCGTCATATGTTGAAGAACTTTGTTTCCTTTTCTTCTTACTCCCTTGTGTTCTCTTGTTGCTTTCTCCTTAATACTTTCCATCCGTCTTGTACCGTGAGATGTCCCCGTCAATTCTCCTCGACGAGTTGTAGAACCCACGCATGGCAAACTTCGGAAGCTCAACTCTCGGCTTGCCTCTCCACATTATGAGATACTCATGATACTTGCCCGCATTGGTAGTGAAATTTGGAAATTCTATAACCTCCTCATTCAACCTTCTCTCATATTGCATAGGTAGGGTACGAATTATGAATTGGTTAAACGGGTTTGATTCGATTGTTTGGGCAACAAGGAATTGGGCAAAGGACAAAGTTGTTAGACATAGAATAGGTGTAAAATCCTCTGCCGCAACTATCAGATGATTACCCTTGTCTAGAGGAAAATCTAGGCCATCATCATTACCTCTTGTCAAGATTGGAAAACGTTCCACATGCTCGGGACTATCATGAATCAACACAAAATTGTCATTATTAAACTCATTAAACAAATTCAATGTGTTAGTAAATTTTGTGTGTTTCCATCGTTCAATAAAATCTTATCGTTAATCTCATGCAAGTTAGAATGATGATAGGCTCCTACCGATTCTAACGACGCAGGTGGTACGGACACACTACCAACACTTTCTTCGGGAATAGAAACCTTCCTAACACAACCTATG
This sequence comes from Chloranthus sessilifolius, assembly GCA_021018995.1. Taxonomy (NCBI): domain Eukaryota; kingdom Viridiplantae; phylum Streptophyta; class Magnoliopsida; order Chloranthales; family Chloranthaceae; genus Chloranthus; species Chloranthus sessilifolius. The sequence goes on along the minus strand of CM037584.1, from coordinate 143,771,633 downwards.
GTTTTCACAGGAGTTTCAACCTCCTCATCACTTGGCATTTCAGTAGGTTCATAAACTTCTACTTCTAACTCATTGTCCTCTTTCTCGTTATCCTCCTGAATAATCAAGGTTTAGGATTTACTATGATAGTGAGATGCAAAATGACCAAAGCATTGACACTTATAACACTGTTGTGGTGCATGCTTAGAATTTTCCATCAATTTTCCTTTACCCTTGTCAATCTGAGGATTCACGGAATTTGAGGATTGACTATAGGTATTATTCACCATTTCAGTAGGACTAAATTGAAATTGGGATTGGAGGAACTAGATCGCCCATTGGTTAGAGTGTCGATATACCCTTCCAACCCTTGCACTCTAGCATAACATTCTTTTACCTCTTCAACAGAATGAAGGATGAGTTCTTTCGTAGCTCAGGACGTAGAGCAGTGAAAAACCTAGATCAGGTGACGTGTGGACTCTCATAAGCTCTAGTCCAATATTGTGACAGCTCGGATTTCCTAACCGCAAAACCCGGACCGTCGGATCAGCGCTAAGGCCGATCCCCGAACGAAATACTTGGCACATCCACATGCAAAGCAGAAACAAAGCGGAAACCATAGCTAAACAGATATAGTCATCATAGACAAAAATGAATCTCCAATTCTATATTCTCAAAAGCTCAAAATAACGGTTTTAGTCCCATGTAAAAACTCGTGGGAAGAAGAACCGAGAAAAACCACCGGTGATGGCCGACCATCACCGAAACATGGTTTGCAAAAGAATAATACACTTACGATCTCATCATTTATGTTCTTTACATCACCAAAAAGTTATACCATAACCCATTAATCCAAAGCCGGACCTACCCGTGTTTTTCACAAAGAAAACAATCCTCAGGATGAGGCCCAAGGTGCTCCTCCTGTAGAGAGAAATTAGGATTCTCCTCTACGGGATCCTCTACATCAGCCTCATCACCTATACCTATGACGTATAGTCGAGGAATGAGCTAACAACATAAGCTTAGTAGGGAAATACTAATAGCATGCACATCTTGACAAAAGCATATACTTCATGACATAAACGCAATAAGATTTTCTCATAACCATATGCAATTACCAGGATAATTGAATGAATTGAAGGCATTTCTCTTAGTTGAAAAGCTCATCACATGTTCTTCTACTGATTTATGTAACACAAGAAAGGAAACTTAAAATGCTTCACTTAAATAGTCCCTCAAGCATATATACGATCGAGCCCCCGATTGAATACCCACCATCATTGATCAAATGAACCATTTTCACATGGTGCTCAAGGTCCCAAAAATGGACACTTGTGCCAAACACAAATACCATTGGCCAGTAGAATTCACAAGATCACACTGGATCGCAAAGGTTGTACGGATATCCCGCATACCGATCATGGATATCCACATGTGATTGTATATCTTCTTGCGTCGGTAGGGTATTCACACATTTAACCTTAAATCATCGTGCAATATAGATAGCTTATCGTCGTGAAACGTGATAATTATAGTTATAATTGAGAGTTAAAACACATTCTTTCACACACATTGATCGGAATGAATCGCGAAGGATTCCATGTATTGTCACATTGTCAAAACAAAGCTTAAGTGGTTTTTCACATCACAGCACATTCTTCAAATCACACACGCACACTTACACATTCACATCTTAAATCTTATTCTAAGTTCATGCTTATTCAATGACAAAACGGATCATATCATAACACACATGCTCGTTGTATCAAATACACATGGTATGGAGATTTCCCTACCTGACACGAAGTCACCCATAACTTCTTAGCTCACGCTAGCACATCTAGCCCCAAGGCTCAAGCTCATCCTAATATACATAAAGTTATAATAAGCGTCAAAATTGGCGTAAAACAGGAACGCGCAATGCCTCCCAAAAGTTCCCACTTCAAACAAAACAAATTCTGAAACAACCAAAATCGACCGGTCGGTTTTCCTTAAGAAAACCAGACCTTGTTCCTTTACAAAAAAACCGATCCGTTGATTTCTCAAATCAACCAGTTGGTTTCCAAAATCAACCGGTCAACTAAAATTGACTGGTCGAATTTTTCAGAACTAAATTTTCGTATTCCCTGTTTTGTGGGAATCGACCGGTCGATTCCATTTCGATCGGTCGGTTTTCAAATTCGACCAGTCGGTTTTCATTCGACCGGTCGGTTTCGTTTAGAAACCCACAAACTCTTAAATCTTAACAAAATCGATCGGTCAGTTTTGTCAGTTTTCTCTCAGCTCTGATTTAACTTTTACCATATATTTTTCCCTCAATTCTTATCCTTTTCTCTTCGAGTTTCCCACTCATCTACATAACTAATTTCCTCATTTAATTCTTACAAAAATTATGTAAAAAACTTATCTTTTAATCGATCGATTCCTCAATCCCAATTCTCACACACAGCTAGGGCTTCGTAGCTTGAAGCTGTGAATTCCACGCGATTCAATCTCGCAATTAATACGCCCTATTGCCTTTTTCCTTATGCGTACACTCACTATACCGTATTGAATGTTCTTCCCTCTCCTCTCTTAATAACTCTCTCTCAACAACTCACTTCACAAGAGAAATAAATTCTCTTTTAGTTTACTTCTCTTATATCTAGTTTTAGGTTTAGGTGTTAAGCGTGTACACCACAACTAGGTGTATCTACTCTCATTCAAAGGTGTACACAACTCTCCATTCTTCTTGATTCACTTAGCACCTATTCTAATCCCAACTTATCAATTGTCTCTTCACAAGGTCGGGCACGCTCACTGAGGCGTACTGTTCAAAGGTCAAAATTTTTCAGGACGTTACATTCTCCCCATCTTAGGAATTTTCGTCCTCGAAAATTGATTAAGGTCCCCTAGCTTGTCACTCCTTTTGGTGTCGAGTACTCACAATTACAAGGCAACTAATCCTCACGTGGATTCCCCCATTAGATAATCCAATCCTTTCACGAGGACTCAACCAATCTTAACTAGGACGAAATGCTAGCCAAGGCTAGATCCGCACCTATTTCACAACAAACAGATCACATAGGGAATGATGACATTCACTGTCGCATTCAACACATGCGGTTCTATTAAACCCAACTAACGTACCTGTATGAAGAGTTATTTACAATACATATGACATGAGGAGATCAAAGGTGTCTACCATTTACATTCAAAAAGTTATACATATGCCATTAGGGGTATGGCAACCATGCCACAATAGTTTAAATGGATATAAGCCATACCCTGTATTAATTACAAAATTTTCAAAAAGAAAAGTATTCCTGTGTATCCCAAAATACACATCTCCATCCACCATAATCCCTGCTCACGCTGCCGCGTCACCTAGCTGCTCATCAGTAAGTCCTGCCTCCGCCTCCCTCATTGTCTCATCTCCAACGGCCTCACCAGACGTAGACGCTCCAGTGGTATAGTACCATGGGTATGGTACCGAAGCACGAGCATCTGCGAGCTGAGTCATGTAATCGGTGGGGTAGGCATGCTGCATCAGGCGTGTAAACACGTCCTCATGATAATCCATCCAGCGATACAACAACCGGTTACTCTCTTCCAATCGAACCATGTGAGCGTGGACATGGTCAAATGTAGCAGGTGCATGCTGCGCAAGAGGTACATGATATTGTTCTTGTTGCTGAGCTGGTGGTGCATGAACAGGTGGAATGGGTTGTTCTTGTTCTTGTGGTCCTTGTTCTTGTGGGGCCTCAGGAACGGGTGGTGGTACTTGTTCACCAGGAGGAAGAACCTTTTTCAATTGGTTATAGGTTCTAGTCCAATCGGAAAAAGTGTACAATTCCACGTGGTCATTTGCCCTCTTTTCTTCCTCAGAAATTTGATATGCTTCCTCATCCGAGTAGTCCTCTATCATACTTGATAACAGACGAGCATATGGAATGTGATCTTTTGGTTTTGCTCCACCCTTCATCAATTTCCCTTGTATGAATTTTATCCCTTCAAAAACCATCTAGGTCGCACTAAACCATCGGCCCCTAAACGCCGAATACAAGGCTCGTTGTACTTCCCCTACCCTCTCAATGTTGTGGCGCAATGGGTAAAGGTTGCACTTAATGATCATATCCAACATAGACAAATGAGGAGGTTAATCGATCCTCCTAATCACCATACCGGACCCATGTAATCCCTGGGTCATCTGCCGTCTAATCTCCAAATAGTCCACGGGTTTCGGGAATGGGGGTAATAACTCGATTCCCCGACCATATGGGTCATAGCATTTTAGGGCTTTACAAGCATGATTCAGAGTGAACCGATACTCACGACCGTCAATCTTGGTCTTAATCAAATTCGGATTTTTAATGTCGCTCATGTTCTGATAAAATAGTCGTGTAGTGGCTTAAGGATATTCCCTAAACCAGCCTTGATGATATAATCCTTAGCCCACACTGTATTTCCCTGGACATCCTGTTCCTGAAACAGGGCGTCGTCAATGATATATTCGTCTTCAAAATCTTTACTTGCCCACCACTCATTGGGCTGTTCTAAATGTGGTGGTGATGTTGGTGGTGAAGAGTGGTGTGATGATGATGAAGATGGTGTTGGTGACTGTGGTGGAGATGGGGATTCTGGTGGTGTTGGTGTCGGAGGTGGTCTCGACACACTAGGACGTCGAAAAGGTAGTTTCGAAGTCATAGGCTTCGTGGCCTGTCGCGTTTTGGGCGGCATTTCTAGAGTTCCTCAAGAAAATCCCCAAACTAGGGTTCAAAATAGAATGCAACCTCAATCACTAAAAGCTTAGGAACTAGGTTTACCTCTTATGGCGCAATTTGAATCCAATTTCGCACGAATCCGAGGTGAAATGGTTGAAACTCTTCCCCATTAAGCTCCAAAAGGGCAACAAAGGAACCGTAACCAATAAGAGAGGTATTTGGAATTTCGAATCAACAAAAAAAAAAGCCCTTATATATATAAATGCGCGAAAATCGACCGGTCGAACTCAAAATCAACCGGTCGGTTTGATACTTAAAAGTCCAGCTAGCGAATTCGATCGGTCGATTTAATATCGACCAGTCGAATTCCATCAGTCTTTGATGCTCAGAGGAAAATCGACTGATCGATCCAAAAATCAGCCGGTCAGTTTTCAAAATCGATCGGTCGAACTCAATTCGATCAGTCGGTTTTCATAAGCTATCCCATTTTTTTCAAAACTATTCTCTGTTTTGTGAAAATCGACCGGTTGATTTGATTTTCGACCGGTTGGTTTACACAGATTGACTTAGGTTTGTCTTTTCTTTCTCTTCAACCTATCTGCTACTTCATGCTTTAATGGCATTTGATTCTTCACAATTTTATTACTTTACATCAAAATATTCATTACTGAAAAATCTTTTTATAACTCACACATTAGTTCATATATGAACTTTTACAATCAAATTTGAAGTACAAGTACAATTTCTGCTCAACTATCCTCAAACAAGTGGGGGTATTGCTCCTTAATTTCCGCCTCATGCTCCCAAGTAGCCTCTTCGGCAGGATGATTTCTCCACTTGACAAGCACTAAAGGAATATTCTTCGTACGCAAAATTTGCTCCTTCCGATCAAGTATTTACACTGGCATTTCCTTGACAGTTAAATCTCCTTGGATTTCAATCGATTGGTAATCTAGCACGTGCGTTGGGTCCTTGACGTACCGTCGTAACATTGAGATGTGAAAGACATCATGCATTCTATCAAGTTGCGAGGGTAAAGCGACCCTATATGCAACTTCTCTAACTCTCTCTAATACTTCAAAAGGTCCAATGTAGCGGGGACTTAGCTTCCCACGCTTACTGAAGCGCATGACACCCTTCATCGATGAAATCTTCACAAATACATGGTCTCCCACTTGGAAATCCACGTTGGTTCTCTTAATATCGGCATAACTTTTCTGCCGACTCTAAGCTATCTTAATCCTATCCCGAATCATACGAACGATTTTCGCATTTTTCTCTACCACTTCCAGACCCAATGTAAACTTTTCGCCGATTTCTTTCCAATTGATCGGAGATCGACATCTCCATTCATACAACGCTTCATACGGAGCCATCCCAATGCTCTGCTGAAAACTGTTATTGTACGCAAACTCAATCAACGGTAAATGCTGATCCCATGATCCTTGAAAATCTATCATACCGGCTCTAAGCATATCTTCAATGATTTGATTAACTCTCTCAGTTTGACCATCGGTTTGTGGATGGAACGCTGAACTAAAATCCAACCTCGTGCCCATGCCTTCTTGGAATCTCTGCCAAAATATTGAAGTATATAATGAGTCACGATCAGAAACAATGCTCGTCGGAATACCATGTAATCGAACGATCTCTTTCATATACAATTCTGTGCTCGTCGTATATGTTGTGTTGTAGGGCAGGAAATATGCTGATTTTGTTAGGCGATCTACTACCACCCAAATAGCATTTTAACACTTCGCCATCCTTGGTAATCCTACAATGAAATTCATGGAGATCGACTCCCATTTCCACTCCAGTATTGGTAGAGGTTGCAATAAACCTGCTGGGTGTCTATGATCGACCTTTACTTGCTGACACACCAAGTATTTAGACACGTATTCGGCAATATCTTTCTTCAATCCTCTCCACCAATAGTTCTTTCTCAAGTCCTAGTACATCTTGGTACCACCAGGATGAATAGCATACTTGAACTTATGAGCTTCGTCTAAAATAGTTTGCCACAGATTGACATTAATCGGTATGCATAGGCGTCCTCTTAATAGTAACGATTCATCTTCTTTAATAGAAAAGTCTCCTCTAGTGCCATTTGTGACACCTTGCCTTATTTTCATGAGCTCCGCATCTTTCATCTGAAATTCATAGATACGGTCAAAAATTGTTGGTCTGATTGTGATGTTAAGCAACAATGCACCTGAAACTTTGACCTCAATATTCTTATCATACAAGGAAAGGTCTTCCAATAATTTCCATCGATGGAGTCCCATAACAAGACTAGCCAACTGAGCCGAACTCTTCCGACTCAACGCATCTGCCACGACGTTTGCTTTACCTGGATGATACTAAATAGAGCAATCGAAGTCCTTGAGAAATTCAATCCATCTCCATTGCCTCATATTCAAATCTTTCTGTATAAACAAGTACTTAAGGCTTTTGTGGTCTGTGAAGATCTCAAAGGTTTCACCGTACAAATAGTGTCTCCATATCTTTAATGCAAAGATCACCATGGCTAACTCTAGATCGTGCGTCGGATAGTTCTTCTCATGATCTTTCAACTGTCTCGATCCGTAAGGGACGACCTTCTTGTTCTGATTGAGCACACAGCCCAACGCACTGTATGAAGCATCACTATAAACAGCGAATCCCCCACTGCCTGATGGAATAACTAACACTGGTGCTGAGGTAAGCTATTTCTTAAGTTCTCGGAAACTCTCTTCACATTCACTGGTCCACTCAAATTTAACATTTTTCTTGTAAGTCGCGTCAGTGGTTCTGAACTCTTAGAGAATCCCTCTACAAATCTTCGGTAATACCCAGTCAGACCGAGGAAACTGCAAATCTCAGCCACCGTCTTCGGCTGTTCCCAATCTACCACTACCTCAATCTTCGCTGGATCAACTGTCACACCTGCTTTTGAGACTACGTGGCCTAAAAAGCTCACTCGCTCTAACTAGAACTCACTTGCTGAGTTTGGCGTATAACTGATGCTCACGTAGCGTCTGTAGTGCAATGCGTAAGTGTTGCTCGTGTTCTTTCCTAGATTTCGAATAAATGAGAATATCGTCCACGAAGACAACCACACACAAATCTAGATGTGGTTTAAACACCCTGTTCATAAGATCCATAAATGAAGTTGGTGCGTTAGTCAAGCCGAAAGGCATTACTAGAAACTCGTAATGCCCATATCTGGTTTTGAATGTTGTCTTCTGAATATCTTCAGTCTTCACTTTTAGCTGATGATACCCCGATCTCAAGTCAATCTTCGTAAAGAATTTCGCCCCTTGCAACTGATCAAAGAGATCATCGATCCTGGGTAAGATGTACTTGTTCTTTATCGTCAGCTTGTTCAATTGACGGTAGTCGATGCACAGCCTCAGCAACCCGTCCTTGTTCTTGACGAACAAGGCCGGTGCTCCCCAAGGAGGCACATTGGGTCTTATGAAGCCCTTGTCCAATAACTCTTGTAATTGCTCCTTCAATTCTTTCAACTCGGCAAGAGCCATTCAGTAAGGCACTTTAGATATTGGCTCGCTGCCTGGTGCTAAGTCGAATGCAAATTCAATCTCTCGATCCGGTGGTAACCCTGGTAAGTCGTCAGGAAACACGTCTGAAAACTCGCAAGCAATCAGAACATCGGTAATGATGTTCTTCATTTCGCTTTGCTCTTATAGAAACACTAGGTATCCAACGCATCCATTTCTCATCATCCGTTCAGCTCGTACCGCGGAGATGATTGGTATAATTTTACCCTTATCGCCGACAAATCGGAATGACTTCTGATTCGGTGGACGAAATGTGACGACTTTTCGTAAGCAGTCAACGCTCGCATGATAAGCGGATAGCAAATTCATGCCAAGGAGTACGTCGAAGCCTTGCATATTCAACAAAATAAGATCCGTCATCGTCTCGCGATCTTCAACTTGTACGATAATAGATCGGCAACACGTGTCAGTAGTCACTGAGCTTCCCGTAGGAACTGACACATCCAAAATGAACTCTAATGATTCGGGAACGATCTTCAATCTTCCCGCGAACTCCGGAGTCACAAACGAGTGGGTAGACCCTGGGTCTATCAGAACTCATGCATCACAACGATAGCCATCGTTTTCTTGATATAGTTGTAAGGTACCTATTTAATACATATACTCGATAATTAAGCATGCATGGCAAAAACTAAGCGCTCATAAAGTAAAACCCCAGTAGGTCATCCTTATCTATGCACCTTCTTCATCTAAAATGTCATTAACTAATGTAAACATAGATAGATGATCGTACCCTAAATGACGTCGTTGCTCGCCAGTGCATCTTCGGCAGTCACTGCAAAAGCATGGCCTTGTATAGTGGGTCTCGTAGATCACATAGGCCTTTGCGCAGTAGCAGTTGACACCGTTTTTCTCAGTTCTGGGCAATCTTGGATCATATGGCCCATCTTTTCGCATTTAAAACATCCCCCTGAGCCCCATATGCAATCAGAAGTCTTATGAGATTTGTCATAACGGGAACACGTTACCTGGGGACTTGAAGACGCTTCTCGCGAGAACCCCCGAGTAACTGATGCTCATGACGTCTGAGTCTGAACAGGGCCCTCTATATGGAAAGGCCTCACAGGAGAAGATGCTGGTGGCCTAGAATAATTTTCGTAGGCAGGTTGTCATGAAACTAGGGCTAGTGGTGTGAACCACGGCTTTTTATTCCTCGAGTCATAATCACTTGCTCTCCCTTGGCCCGCCTTGTTCTTGTTCTGCAGATCACGCCTTTTATACATATTGTTTATATCTCTCTCTGCCACAATCGCCTTGCCTATCACTTCGGCATAGGTTTCTAGCTCAAACATCGAGACTCTATCTCGTACATTTGGCCTCAGGCCTTCTTCAAATTCACTGGCCTTCATCTCTTCGATGGCCACTAATTCCGGTGCGAACCTCGATAATCTCGTAAACTCATTTCCATACTCCCATACGGTCATATTTCCTTGCTCCAAGTTAGAAAAGTCTTTCTTCAGCTGATTCCTCACTTGTTTGGGGAAATATTCCTTGTTAAACACTTGAACAAACTCCGCCTAAGTCCATAGGCCGTGAGGATTTTCGACTTCTCTCTTTCTTAGTACCGATTTCCACCACGGATCGGCATCACCCTCAAGCTGGAAGGAAGCCCAACCAACCTTCTCATTCTCAGTACTCTGTAATCTCTGTAGGAGCTTCTCCATTTGATTTAACCATTTCTCCAGTTCAAGCGGATCTGTCTGCCCATAGAAACTAGGAGGTCTCAATCTCCTAAAGTCCACGAATGATGAGGGTAATAGCGCTGGAGGAGGTGGTGGTGGTGACTGCTGATGGTTCACGTTATTGGCAGTCAGTAGTGTCGTCTGCTCAACGAACAATGCAGTCTGCTAAGTCTGTTGGGCCATGGCAGTAGCCACTGCCTCCATGGCTTTTGACATCGTATCCGTCGCTTCGGTCCTCTGATCCCTTTCTTCAGGAGGGTGTCTCTGATCTCTACCTGAACCTGAAGAGATATCATCTATACTCCTCAAATTTCTATGACGACCGCTCTAGGGCGTCATCTACCTCTCAAATCCATCTTAATCTGTTACAATGAAACAAAAGTTTCATTAACAGAAGTCTCTATACTCTAACAAAATCTTAAATGTCTAGTCAAATCTAAGACCTGTCAGAAATTTCTAAAGCCTAAGCTCTGATACCAACTGTGACAGCCCGGATTTCCTAACCGCGAAACCCGAACCGTCGGATCAACGCTAAGGCCGATCCCCGAACGGAACACTTGGCACATCCACACGCAAAGCGGAAACCATAGCTAAACTGATATAGTCATCATAGACAAAAATAAATCTCCAATTCTATATTCTCAAAAGCTCAAAATAACGGTTCTAGTCCCATGCAAAAATTCATGGGAAGAAGAACCGAGAAGAACCACCGGTGATGGCCGACCATCACCGAAACGTGGTTCGCAAAAGAATAATACACTTACGACCTCATCATTTATGTTCTTTACATCACCAAAAAGTTATACCATAACCCATTAATCCAAAGCTGGACTTACCCGTGCTTTGCACAAAGAAAACAATCCTCAGGATGAGGCCCAAGGTCCTCCTCCCCTGGAGAGAAATTAGGATCCTCTACGCCAACCTCATCACCTGTACCTATGACGTACAGTCGAGGAATGAGCTAACAGCATAAGCTCAGTAGGGAAATACTAATAGCATGCACATCTTGACAAAAGTATATACCTCATGACATAAACGCAATAAGATTTTCTCATAACCATATGCAATTACCAAGATAATTAAATGAATTAAAGGCATTTCTCTTAGTTGAAAAGCTCATCACATGTTCTTCTACTGATTTACTCAACACAAGAACGGAAACTTAAAGTGTTTCACTTAAACAGTCCCTCGAGCATATATAAGATCAAGCCCCCGATGGAATACCTACCATCGTCGTTCAAATGAACCATTTTCACATGGTGCTCCCAGGTCCTAAAAATGATAACACTTGTGCCGAACACAAATACCATTGGCTGGTAGAATTCACATGATCACACTGGATCGCAAAGGTTGTACGGATATCCCGCTGAACCGGTCACAAATTTCCCGCCGTGTCGGTCGCGGACATACTGCCGCGTCGGCCGGGTATTCACACATTTAACCTTAAATCATCGTGCAATACAGATAGTTTATCTTCATGAAACATGATAATCATAGTTATAATTGAAAGTTAAAACACATTCTTTCACACACATTGATCGGAATGAATCACGAAGGATTCCACGTATTGTCACATTGTCAAAACAAAGCTTAAGAGGTTTTTCTCATCACAACACATTCTTCAAATCATACACGCACACTTACACATTCACATCTTAAATCTTATGCTAAGTTCATGCTTATTCAATGACAAAACGGATCATATCAGAACACATGCTCATTATATCAAATACACATGGTATGGAGATTTCCCTACCTCACACAAAGTCACCCTAACTTCTTAGCTCACGCTAGCACATCTAGCCCCAAGGCTCAAGCTCATCCTAATATACATGAAGTTATAATAAACGTCAAAATTGGTGTAAAACAGGAAGGCGCAATGCCTCCCAAAAGTTCCCACTTTAAACTAAACAAATTTTGTAACAGCCAAAATCGACGGGTCAAACTTCAAATCGACCGGTCGGTTTTCCTTAAGAAAACCAAACCCAGTTCCTTTACACAAAAATCGATCAGTCGATTTCTCAAATCGACCGGTCGTTTCCCAAATCGATTGGTCGATCTAAAATTGACAGGTCGAATTTTCCATAACTAAATTTTCGTATTCCCTGTTTTGTGGGAATCAACCGGTTGATTCCGTTTCGATCAGTCGGTTTTCAAAGTCGACCGGTCGGTTTTCATTCGACCGGTCGGTTTCGTTCAGAAACCCACAAACTCTTAAATCTTGACAAAATCGATCGGTCGATTTGAAAATCGACCGGTCGGTTTTCTCTCAACTCTAATTTAACTTTTCCCATATATTTTTCCCTCAATTTTTATCCTTTCCTCTTCGATTTTCCAATTCATCTACATAACTAATTTCCTCATTTAATTATTACAAAAATTATGTAAAAATCTTACCTTTTAATCGATCGATTCCTCGATCCCGATTCTCACGCACAGCTAGGGCTTCGTAGTTTGAAGCTGTGAATTCCACGCGATCCAACCTCGCAATTAATATGCCCTATTGCCTTTTTTCTCATGCGTACACTCACTATACCGTATTGAATGCTCTTTCCTCTCCTCTCTCTTAATAACTTTCTCTCAACAACTCACTTCACAAGAGAAATAAATTCTCTTTTAGTTTACTTCTCTTATATCTAGTTTTAGGTTTAGGTGTTAAGCATGTACACCACAACTAGGTGTATCTACTCTCATTCAAAGGTCCACACAACTCTCCATTCTTCTTGAATCACTTAGCACCTATTCTAATCCCAACTTATCAATTGTCCCTTCTCAAGGTCGGGCACACGCACCAAGGCATATTGTTCAAATGTCAAAATTTTTCAGGACGTTACAGATATAAATACTCCTTAAACTTGTTAATATAATCATCAACATGCATGTTTCCATGTTTCAAACCATGCCATTGATCCATGAGTCTTTGGTTGTAGGAAAGGGGAACATATTTATCATGAAGTTTCTCTTTCATGTTTGCCCATGTGGCGATGGATTCGCGTTCAAGAGCTTCTCAACGTCGTTCCACACTTGTCCAATAAAGTTTGGATTATCCCACGAGTTTCATCCTGCCAAACCACACTTTTGGCTCATCTAACATATCATACCAATCGAAATAATAGTCCATAGCGGCTACCCAATCTATATAGATTTTTTTGTTCATCTTTCCTTTGAAAGTGGGAGCGTCCACTTTAACCGACTTTGTAACTCTATCATCAGGGTCAAGACGATTTTCACGCCTAGGAGGACCCTCCTCTAATCGAAATTAACCCTAGGATGTTCATTGTGAGTCGATCTAGACAACTCTTGGAGTTGTGTTGCTAAATCAACCTATTGTACTTGTCAGTTTTGCAATTGGCCTAGGAGGATCCCTCCTTCTCTCATCAAAATTAACCTAGGATGTTCACCGTGAGTCGATCTAGACAACTCTTGGAGTTGTGCTGCTAAATCAATCTGTTGTGCTTGTTGGTTTTGCAATTGGCCTAAGAGGATCCCTCCTCTCATCGAAATTAACCCTAGGATGTTCACCGTGAGTCGATCTAGACAACTCTTGGAGTTGTGCTGCTACATCAACCTGTTGTGCTTGTTGGTTTTGCAATTGGGCTTATATGGCAGCCATCTAAGTGTGGGTGTTAAAACTCTCTATGAAAGCATCTAACTTGCCTGGATTCATGGTGACACTCAAGGTAAAAGAAAACACTAACACACCTATATGCAATTGAAACCTAAAACTTATTATGGATATTGACAATCCTAAACTAGAACTGTTCTCTGATACTAGTTTAATGCACGATAAACGTTAAAACCCTAATTATGCGAATTTCAGATTAATTTCAAATTAAATTGAATAGCGGAAATATTCAAAATTTTCTAACCACATAAAAATAATTTAACAGATTTAATTAAAACAAATAGGTTGAATCAATTTTAGCGCTCACATGCATTGAAATGTGCCGATCTAGAAAAACGGCTCTGATGAGGTTACTCGAGTTTCGTTCTAGTTTAGGGCATCAAGCAACAATTACGATATCGTCTCTTGACTCCTCTAGGAATTGAAGAATTAAAGGCCCAAAAGGTTAATTCAGTCAAAGGGAAAATCGAAGTAAATCAATTGATGAGGTGTGACCAAAGTTTCAATATTTTATTTTATCAAAGGAAATAAGAAAAATAATTACTTGACAATAATTCAAAAGACAAAATAGAAAGATAGGGCTCCAAGGCTTCATACTAAGGATTCCGAGGTTTCAAACCAAGGATGTACGTCGGCTTGCACCAAGCGCACGATAAATAAAGATTCACTCCTCGAGTTTTGAAAGATTCGCTCTCTTGGGTGAAAACTCTTCACAACTTCTCTAAGGTTTGCACAAAGCAACTCTCAATTTCATTAATCATCAATTAACTAAAATAAAGTCTTTACATGCCTTTATATAGGCTATGAAAACTCTAACTAAACATAAATTCGAAATAAGAAAGTCCTAAAGTAACTAAAACTCTAAAATAACAAGTTTTGCCCTAAAACTCCTAATTTCGTCAACTTGTGGAGGAGACTCACGGACTTCTGTCATGTAATCATGGATGTCCGTCCTCTGTTCACAGAGGTCTGTCGTCTACGACGTGCACGAAACAGAAAGCCTCAAAATCACGGATGTCTGTCCGAATGTCACGAGCATCCATTCTGAATCCACGAACGTCCGTCATTTGCCACAGACGTTCATCATATGTTGACGAGTTTTGCTTCTTTTTCTTCTTTCTCCCTTGTTTTCTATTGTTGCTTTCTCCTTGCACTTTCCATCCGGCTTGTACCGTGAAATGTCCCCATCAGGCTCCCACATCAACAAAGATGTGTGCGGGGAAAGAAAGTTTAGAAGCTTCTAATGCCTTCTTGGAATATGGGAAAGAAAATGACAACCTTTAAAAGGAAAATGAGTGATCAAGAAGTATGGTGGCAGGAAGGTAATCCAAATGAGATGTGAGAAAATAGGCGCTAGGCCTTAAACAAGTTGTTAAGGAGGGGCTCACTCGGGGTATCTAATGGAAGAAAATGTGTACAAAAGGAAACATGGTGGTAGGATATAGACATTCAAAAGTAAATTGCGGAGAAAAAGAAGTGTTTAAAGAATGGCAAAGAACAGGAGATACAAATGATCTTGAATGATATGCCAAAAGAAAAGCTAAGAAATCCGTGAGTGAAGTTAAATTGAAGCATATGACAATTTATATACTAGGCTAGGAACAAAAGAAATAGAGAAAGAAATCTATAAACTTGCCAAGAGTAGAAAAAGAAAATTAGAGATCTCGATCAAGTAAGTTCATGATTGTGAAGTTAGAGAGAGCTTAGTGCTAATCAAGAATGAGTGGAGAAATAGGACTCGCAAAGATGACCCCAAATAGATGTGATAAGATGATAATGATGATGATGACTAAATAGAAACAACCAGGGACTCTGATGTATGATTATATGAATGACTCTCAACAAACAGTTCATGACAGAAAACATCAAGATAGACTTCATTATCTAGAAAATACGAATTCCTACACTATTAATTTCATGGTCAGTTCCCCCTACAAAGTTCACAGGTCGCTACATTGATAGCAACATTGAGGGGGAATCAAGACAAATTAGCTAATAAATTCGGTAAGTTCATGTGTGGTAGGGTACACGGTGACTATGGTTCATCAATAGAAGAAATCAATCCCGCATATTACATTTCAACCTAAAAAAAGTGGAATAGCCAAAAAGTATATGTAGGATTTGAGAATTACTTGAAAAAAGATGACTTTCCACGCTACCCCGAGCCATAAACTCATAAATCAGTACTCGGTGATCATCTTCGCAGCAGTACCCAACAAGTTTCACTAAATTTGGATGAGAAAGCTGCCCCAGAAATATAACCTCGGCCTGCAAAACAACGAAATTTTAAATTAAACTAACATAGAAAAAACATCTTCTAGTGGGAAAAAATGCAGCTAGTTAAAACTACCAGATATAATTTAATTCAAAAAGACAGAAAATTATACCAGCCATTCTCTGTGGCCCTGAAAACTGTTATCTCCATCATGAACCTTGACTGCTACTTGAAGGGGCTTAACTCCCTCCTTTAAACTCTCATTGATGAACCCTTTGTAAACACTTCCAAATCCACCGCCACCCAAAACATGATCCTGCCTGAAATTCCCTGTAATCATCTTAAGTTCATTGTATGTGAACACTATCAACGGATTTGCAGCTGAATCCCGACGCAAATCCTCGACTTCTTCCGGATTTGATGGCAATTTGCTGTCTTCCTTGTCTCTTTCCTTTCGCGATGGGCTCTGGGTTTTTGGAGATTCTAACGAAACAAGCATAACCAAATGTAAAGAGAAAACACAAAAGCCAAAGATAAAATCAAAAATGAACTTTCCAACTTCAGTAAATTTAAAGAAGGCATCAATTCCCAAAACCAAACTAAAAATCCCATAATAAGAACAAATCACAATATAAGAAGTAAAAGAATTATAACAAGCACAACAAAAAAGAAAATGAGAATAAAATAGTCCAACTCTTATTTCAAATCACAAAAAATATTTTTGTTTTTTCACCCATGTACTAGAGCAAATCATAAAAATAAACATAAAACTTAATAAAGGGAATAGGAAAGAAAAGAGAACATAAAAGTTCACTTTCCATGGATAAGCATAAAAACATAAATCAACATCCAAAATCTCATATAACAAGCACAACCCACTCATATATTACCTAATAAAACACACATACACAGAGAGAGAGAGAGAGAGAGAGAGAGAGAGAGAGAGAAGAAGAAGTAGAAGGAGAAGAAGGAACAAAAAACAGAGTTAGAGGGAAACCAAAAAATCCCATCTAATCTGGGAAAGAATAAAAACCTAAATTCTTATCTAAAATCCAATAACAGCCAAAACCCACTCATATAAAAACAATCCAAACAGCGTAAATCATTCAATGATCCCCTCACAGAAAACCAATCAAACCAAACAGCATACCTATATATGATATAAACCCAAATCTCAATCCTTTTACACTAAATTCAATCTTAAACTGCATCAAAACAAGAACCCACGTCTAAAACACCATAAGAACCAAAACCCACAAGCAGAAAGCAATTCAAACAAAAAAGATTCAAAGCCCAGTACCTGACTTTGCATTTGATGACACTCTGTATATGGATGGCTCCCATCTACATATGCAATTCCCCATTGCAAGAACAAAAACAAACAACAAAAAAAAACAAACAAACAAATTCACAAAAATACTCCTCAGTCCTCACCAACAACCCATTTAGATCAGATTACCAAAACTAAGAAGCCAAAAAACCAAAAAAGGAAAAAGGAAGGAGAAAACCAAGCTATATTCCTATATGATCTGTCGTGTTTGAGAGGTGCTGGGGGGTTAGTGTGTGATTTTTGAGTGGGTGGGTGCTCCATTCTTGGTAACAATGATATGTTTTTGGGTTGAAGTGGAGAGGTGTGTTTGGCAGGGGCAGTCCACAACCATGCACAAACAAGGCCACCCACAAATAGTATGTGTGGGGCAGTGATGCAGTGGACGTTGTTTTCCTTCAAACTTCAACCTTCAAACCTCAAACTTCAGAAGCACTTTTGAGCTTCAATTAATAAATTCTTAATTTTTCAAAGTGGGGTTTCTGTCGTTTTCTCTTGGCGTGCTCTAGTGCCATTACTTTTGCCTCATCAAATCTACCTACCACTGCCAAATATCTATGCCTTCCATCTATAGAAATTGTAGATTAGGACCTCATACTTTCATCTCATCCGAAACGGTCTTATAGTTAAATAGTAGCAACCGATACAATACTATAACGATGGATATTAAATCATACCGGCTGTTTCAATATTAAATCGACCGGCTCGATATTGAAATCGGCCCTGTTTTTGTGTGATATCACATTGATGGTTCCGATATCGCACCAATTGATTCGTTATTTTAATGATCATCTCATTACTATATCAATCGATGCAAATGCAATATCAAATCCTATAATACAAAAAAATAATTATTTTTTCAACATTAGTCAAAAGAATGTGCAGGTACTTTCCATATATTCAATAGAGAGAGGAGAGAGAAGTGGCAAAGTAAAAAATAAAATAAAAAATAAAAAATAAAACATAAAATCAGAGAATAAAAAAGAGAAACGAATGCTAATGGTGGGCATTTGACGGTCACTTGGCTCCGAGCCATCATATTTTGCAAGGTTTGAAATTATAGAGCTATTTTGCATGATTCAAAATTATAGAGCTATTTTCTCATAAGGCCTTGTTTAATAACATGGAAATATAATTTCATAATGGAAATGAAATTTAGTTTCCAATTATTGTTATTTGATAATTATTTAAGGAGATGGAAATGAAATTAAGTCGGCCTCGCATGAAAATTGAATTTCCACATACCAAATCATTATAGGAGGAAACCATTTCAACCTATTAAGTGGCTGAAATTGAGTTTCCTACTAACAAAATAATAATTTTTTGTCATTACAAATCTAAAATTACTTATAAAAAAACCTAAAAATAAAAAAAAATTATTTTTTAACTATTAAAAAGTAACTTCAATTTCTATGACCATCATACCAGCACGATCATTATGACAATCACATTATCTACAGCATATTCTTTTCAGCTAATATTAGACTTTGGTCAAAGTTTAAATTTTAATCAAACTTTAATTGGATTTATAAGCTATATAAAGTTTTGACTTTTGATCAAACTTTGACTACTAAAACATGATAATAAGTTATAAGTTAGTAATATATTATCAAATTTTTAGGAGTCAAAGGTTGACTTTAAGGTCAAACTTTGACTTTTAATTAAACATTTACTTTTTCTTAAACATTAACTCCAATAATTTGATGGCGAAAAAAGGATATTGCCGTATAATTTAATACTGGAGTCTCAATTGTATTAGTCAATATTTTGACCTTATGTCAAACTTTGACATTTGGTCAAACTTTGACTTTTACACAAAATTTATTTTTAGTCAAACTTGAAACCTGCTTATAGATAGAGTCTACTACTACATAAATTTATACCGTATTAGTGTAATTTTTTCTTAGTTAAAGTTTGACTTTTGGTCAAAGTTTAATTTTATATAAAATGTTTTACATTTTTATTAGTAAAATATTATAATTTAAAATATATATCATTATTTTAATTTATAACTTGAAAATATATTGTCTCATTTTTATTGGTCAAAGTTTGACTTTTAGTCACAGTTTGACTTTTATTCAAATTTTGACTTTAGTCAAAATTTGATAAGTGTATCTTGATAGTAGACAATGATTATTACTATTGTTATTTGTATTTTGGTAATGTAAATTTTTATCAGTCAAAAATATCAAACTTTGACTTTTAAACACAATTTCATTTTTTTGAACTTCTATATCCCCAATGAGATTATCATGTTTTTATTTATTACTTTGTAGTACATTATAAAAAAAAAATTTACTTTTTTTTATATTTGATCAAAGTTTGACTTTTTTAACAGTTGATATTTAGTCAAATTTTTTTACTAGTGTAACCTAGTGATGGATACGAATACATTATGTTAATTTGTAGGTTGACGGTAGATTGTCAAATTTTGTATTGGTCAAAGTTTTTTAAAATGGTCAAAATTTGACTTTTTAAAAAAATTAAATTTTCTTTGAAGTTTAAAAATTGAATTTTGTTTCAACATGTAACCTTATAATACATACTAACATTTACTATATAACTTTGTACTTTAGTCTTAAAATTTTTTATTAATCAAAGTTTTACGTTTGATCAAAGTTTGACTTTTATTAAAAGTGGATATTTGATCTAATTTTGACTAATGTAACCTAATCAAATTTTTATATTTAATCAAATTTTTATTAAGATGTATATGAATACTGTTATATTAATTTGCAATTGAACTTTTGTAACTTTTTGGTATATCATAAAATTTTCTCTTAGTCAAAGTTTGACTTTTGTAAAAATTTAATATCATTTCAATGTATAAACTTATATTAGATACTAGCATTTACAACTTTGTTATTTAGCTTTATATATTTTTTTAATCAAAATTTTAAGTTTGATCAAAGTTTGACTTTTTATTTGAGTTTGACTTTGCAAACTCTGACTTAATTAACTTAGTAATAAATAGTGATTACTATGGTATTAATTTGTAACGTACTAGAATATCATTAAGAAATTTATTAGTTAATATTAAGCTTTAATTATGATTTTAATAATAATGATCAAAACTTAAAAACTCATTTTCAAAGATACTAATCAAACAAGAGAAATCAATTTCCAATTAAATTCATTTCTCAAGCACACTAATGAGACAGTGAAAAATCCATTTATAGAGGAAATCATTTCGCAGGAAATCAATTAAGAAATTGATTTCATTTCCTCTTTGGAGTTTCATTGCTATCAAACAGGGCCTAAGATGAAACTATAAGGGCCGAAAATGTAAATTTTCCTTCCATGTATGTTACGTCAAATGGATCAGGTCAAGCGATCCTACCTGCCATATGTCCGTTCTGGATTTAGATTTCTAATCTCGTTGGTTCAGATTGGATTGAGGTTCAGGTTGGGGTTTGAATATAGATTTCTAATCTCGTTGGTTCAGATTGGATTGAGGTTGGTTCACTTGAACCCGATACTAGCCGACCCAGCTCCTTATTATTTAACCTAAGTTTGCTCAGCCCAACTGGACTAGGAGCCAATTTTTGTTAATCAGGTCCAGTCTAGTTTCGATTGAGGGTTGGAATAAAAATGTTGTAGGTAATATCATGGTTTTAAAGGATTTGGCGGAGGTTAGGATCAATGAGATTCAAAATAGCATTATCAATCTTGCGATAATCCCCAACTTCAAGAAGACCTCTCTTCTGAAGTTCACCGGAAAAATGGATCATTGAAGGAGATAAAAATACTACTTTTTCTCACAACTACACCAAGGTCGGATATTGTAGAAGTTGCATCACCAAGCTTAAAAGCTCGGATAATATATTGGTGGAGGGTGAGGAAAACATCGGGCAATTAGCGGTCGATAAATTTAAGTTGATCCTAGGCGAAACGCATAGCTATGAAGATTACGGGCCTGTTGACCATATTCCCAAACGGGTGGATGATCTCCAGAACTCAACCCTTACTTCAATTCCGAATGAGTTTGAAATCTTCGATATGGTTAAAAGAATGGATGGTGGTAGCAAGGATCAAAATATTGGATTTTGTTTCAATTTTGGGCATGCCCGAAACCACAATCAGCCAAAATTTCCCCCCCATACAGAAAAACCCGGAATTTTGAGTTTCGGTTTTGGGCCGAAATTTTGAACCATGGGTGGTAGTGCTCTTGGGCCTGATGGATTTTCAAGGAGCTTCTTCACGGCTTGTTGAGATACTGTTAGTCCTGACATTATTGACGTTGTCCAAAATTTCTTTTCTGAAGGTAAAATCCTTAAAGTTATCAATTCTACTTTCATAACTTTAATTCGAAAAATTGATAACCCCTTCTAGTCATTTCCGTCCTATTTGTCTTTCTAATCGCCTTGCTCCAATTCTTCCTTTTCTTGTTTCCCCTAAACAAGGAGCTTTCATCAAAGATTGGAGTATTTTTTATAATATTTTTTTAGCTCATGAGATGACCAATGATACTGACAAAAATACCATTGTGGGTAATATTGCTTTGAAACTTGACGTGTCCAAGGCCTATGATAGAGTTAGTTGGGACTTTCTTTTGAAAGTCCTACTAACCTATGGTTTTTTTAATAAGTTCATTGAGTTGGTTTCAAGTTGCCTCACTCAAATGCTGATGCTCAATCATGATTAATGGACACGCCTTTGACTATTTTGAAGGAAAAAAAGGTCTCCGTCAAGAGGATCCCCTATCTCCCGCTCTCTTATTCTTATAGAAGATGCCCATAGTCATCCGCTGTCCAAATTAATGATGGAAGGGAGGATTGATAAATTTGTACTCCAAAAGAATCGGTGTCCTATTTCCCATCTTATGTTTGCCAACGATTTCTTTATTTTCTCTAGAGGTACCAAAATATCCCTAAAAAATACCGCATTTCATTGATAGAAAGTACTTTGGGACCAAAGAGGCATTAGCCCAATTGGTACACTCCCTCCATTGTGAGGGAGTAGGTCGTAGGTTCGATACTCGTCCTCTACATTGTCTCTCACCCTTATTTTTACAAGGTGTGGGCTGGGTTTTGTTAGTTAACTCTCACCACTGTAGTTAGCGCTCTCTCATGCTGTTCCGCAACTGTCATATATGTATGCGTACCTGCCCCTCGATTCTCGAGGTTATTTCGATCGAATGGCCGTATCAAAAAAAAAAAAAAAGTACTTTGGGTTTTGATCAAGCAACCCTTAAGTAATTGGGTGTCCCCTCTTTTAAAAGGTAATCTTCAAAAAGAGGCTTGAGTTGATCTAGTTAAAAAGATCTTTAGTAGGAATAGGATTGAAGGTTGGAAAGCTAAATCCCTCTCTGATGGAGGTAAACTTACACTTCTCAGCCATGTTCTTTGTTCTATTCTGAATTTCTGATTTATCTGCTTGGAGGGCAAACGTAAACATCATTGGAAAAAATGGGAGAAGTTAGCTCGGCTTCTTGCGGAAGGAGGCATTGGAGTTGGAAAACTGAAGGATATCAATGATGTCGTCGGGTTTGATTAAACTGGGTTCTTCACCATTGCTATAGGGAGGCTAATCAGATTGCTGATATATAGTCTAGCCAAACTTGCCTTACAGAATTCACACTCTTTATCCTTCCCTCACCTATCCGATATGCCCTCTATTTGTGGTACCTCCTTACCTCCGGGTTGGGTGATTGTATTGTCTGTTTTGCCCTTTGTTTTTCTTTTCCATTTCCTCTTTTTTATAAACTGCTTACTTATAAAAAAAAAGGTTGATCAATATTCATCCAAGAAAAATTAATTTTACACCACTAATTTTGTGGTTAAAGTTTAAAATTTTTTCATGAAAAATCCCTATTTTTGACCTGCGAAAGGAAAAATTAGTAGATTAATTTTTATTTTTTTCCTAACACCCTAAAAGAACTGATGAATCTTTAAAGGATGTAGTACAACACTTGTCTCATGGCACATGATTTACACTCAAGTGCAGAATTAGAGCTCTAAACTCAACTGTAGGGACCCCTTAACCATTTTAGTATGGACCTGACTCTCTTGGCCGTCACCAAAATGGTGTTTAACTGATCTTGCACCAACAATTGATTTAGATGTCGGTGATTTGTACCATCAGAGTGATAGATCCTAGATTGAAATGCAATAGGCCGAAAATGATGTTTTAGAGAGATTTAAACCATCTGATCTGTAGATTATAATATCAACCATTGTAATTTGATTTTAATGCCTGATTTAAAGTTTATCAATCTGATGGTTCGCAGCCATAGACATGTATCTTTGGGTTGACATGTTCCAATGATAGATTGCCATAACAATATGGATTGATCACAGAATGCCTCATACTTGGTGTAAGATAAAAAATCTAATTTTAATGGTGTGAGATCATTTAAACACTATTTTGGCGTTTAAATGTCAGTCAAAGCGATTATCCCTTTTAGTATATTATATATATATACTTTTCATACTAGGAATCACCTCATATAAACCTTATGTATGAAAAGTATGTTGGATTTTTGTGATCAACATCTTAACCCATCTTTGGGTTTCCATTAAAAATTAGGTTGGGCCTTTGACCACATATATCTCGAAGCGATAGGAAGCAAATAATTTCCTAATATAAGTGATCTGTCTCCACTCTCTTTCCTTGATGAGTTAGGAAAGGGAAATGACTATATAAGGAGACCACCGCTCCCTCGTTCTCTGACCCTAGCTCTTTCCCATTTAGAGGCTAAACTTAGAGAAGACAAAAGGTAACGTGGTCTCGGATTCTCTAATGGTGATCATCGTTTTTCATCAAGGAGATCGCTGACGTGGTGACTCAATAATAAATACAAGATACGCATGTTTTTGCAAAGGTATATTTTGATCGTGTGATTTGAGCTTAGATCTTAAAATTTCTAACAATTGGTATCAGAGCTAAGTTGGCTCGATTGTTCGGTCAAAATTATGATGTACTTCTTCTCTATAATTTCTTCATTCCTATGATTTTTTTCATTGATCAAAATACCATATTTCTAATCCGTTTGGAATTGCAAACCGTTTCTCTTATGTGTTGACAAGAAATTATTTCTTCATAATCAAAAGTTTATGATAGTAAATACATTGTTTTGAGTGAACCTTTTGCCGAGCCACACTTGGATTGGCCATTCACAGTTGACAATCTGATTTTCAAAATCGTCTTTAGATGGAGCACTAGTGGATTATATAGGTTCGGTATCTGATCTATATATATATATATATATATATATATATATATATATATATATATATATATATATATATATATATATATAATTTTCAAGATCTGCCTATACCATGTGATTGGAAAGCACCCACGCAGGGTGTTTCCTGTCGGGAAATGCTGCAAGATAATAAAGAGAGGTGTATTACCTCGACCTTCTATTTTGAAGATCTTGAATCCCGGTAAGGAGAGCTTATCTAGTGCTGCACTAAAGTTGGTGTTTTATTTTCACTAAAAGACGCATAAAATATAGGGACTCCTTGTTGTGCTTATGGATTAGGATTACTTATGGGGATAAGCACCGAGTTTGGTGCATCTCTCACTAAAAGTGAACAACTATATATAATAAAAGGGTTTTGCTTTGAGATTTATGAAAGTCTAGTTTTAGCTTTAGCATGCATTTTATATTTTATTTGAATGTTTGTTATGAAATATTGTTGCATGTGTAGTTGGGGCACCAAAGTTGGTACTTCCCAACTGTATATGACTTGATGACTCAACCCAATATGACCCAGACTGACCCGACCCGGCCCATGGACCCATATAAGCTAGTGACCCAATCCGGTCTGTGACCCGGCCCGGGCCAGTCTGTGACCCAGCCCGATCGACAACTGGATTAGGTCATGACCCGATCCAGCCCATGGTCCGGTCCAATCAATTCTCGGCCCATGGTATATGACCCAGATTCAGCTCATTTGATTAAGGCCCATTTTGACCCATATTATTCCTTATTTTTTTCGGGCCATTTCTGGGTTATCTGTAGGTCTAATTTTTAAACATTATATATGAATTCTGACTTTCTCGGACATTCTGAATCTATTTTGGAGGTTTATTTTTTTATAAAGAGCTCTTTGTTATAATATTTTTATGACAGCCAAATTTTGGCATCCCGAAATTCGTGCCACCAGCACAACCCACGAGGCCGTGCCCCGTATAATAAGCGGAACACATGGCACAACCCAACCATACAGAAAATATAATAAGAGTATAATGCAGAACATATCTCCAGTTCTACTATATACAACATCAAAACGTTAATCCAAAAGATAGTTCTAATCCCATACCTCTATATGGACAAAAGAACTAACCCGAACCATCAGTGCCGTTATCACGATTACCCAAAATGGATCGACAAAAGAATATTACAACTATCATAATTCTTACAAAATGAACAAAACATGGCTGGGCGTGCCAAGCCTTAAATCTCTCCCTTACATATTCTCAAAGTACGCAATAAAACTTCTAGAAGAACTTCTCAGGTGGAGGCTCAGACTCTTCCCTCGGAACGTAATCTAAGTTCTCGGGATCAACCTCACCAGCAGTAGCTCCTAACTCTGAACCTGTGACGTATAGTCAAAAGGGGTGAGCTACATCCTAGCTCAATAGGGATAATATCTGATCAGGTAAATCTTACTTACTCACATACATTCAACAACATGTATAAAGCATGAATTCATCGATCTACTTTGATTTAAATAATTTAAAGATGCAATAAAATAATAGAGTACCTTTAGCATTCTATTCATGACATCAGTTATTCATTAATGCTTATGACTTCAACAAGGCTGGCCCCATGACTTAAAACAGTAACTTAAATAATCCCCGAGCAATATAGCATCGAGCTCCGATGGAATACCCTCCATCGTTGTCTAATCCGACTATTTTTACATTTAACTTGACCCACATCCCTTTCTCATAGGCGACGAGTACATCACTACTATACATCCCTGGGATGTCTACAGGTGTACGGATTCGCCGCCATACTGGTCACGGATATCCTGCCGCGTCAGTCACGGATATACCGCCGCGTCAGTTGAGTATTCTCTAAACCTTAAATCAATTATGTGCTACATATAGTTATTCACCGTGTGATCGTGCTAAATAAATATAAGTTCCCAGCCTGTTTAACCTCATTTACATATGTTCAAACTTGTGGTTCTTTGCATTCACCGTACATCCCTAGGATATCACACTTACTGATGCACCCTTCTGATGCACATTTTATACAAACATCCCTGGGATGATTGAACCCTTTTTATTAATTCACTTATTCCTATTCTCATAACATTTCACATCTTTGTATACTACTTCACATTTTATATTTTCAACTAATTTTGAAAGTGAATACGTTATAATTCAACTCAACTATAAGGAAACATGCATTCATAATTTATCATCATCTATATGTTATCGTAATTAAGGATACGAGATCAGATATTCCCCTACCCCACTTGCGTTTTCACATTCGGATTCTCTAATCCTTGTTAGCACTCAACCATCACAAAGTTCGGTTCGAACTAGACCTGACCAAACACATATCTTTCATCACTATCAGTGTAAGAATATTGAGTTATAAGCTTAACACCAATACACAACTATTCGTATGCAAAAACTGAACAAAAACTGAATTTCATCCAAATCGATCAAACGATTTCAGAATCGATCGAACGATTCTTAGAATCGTTCAAACGAAATTTAAATCGATCGAACGATTTCAGAATCGATCGAACGATTCTTAGAATCGTTCAAACGAAATTTAAATCGATCGAACGAATAGATCGAACGAATTCTATTTCGTTCGATCGATCCCACCATTAGTCATTCTAACATGCCTTTATCAGTTACTAAAACCGATTGAACAATTTGTAATTCGTTCATGTAGGTTCCAACAAATCGATCGAACGATTTTTAAATCGATCGATCGGTTTCTTCAGAATTTGAATCGATCGAACGATTTCACAATTCGTTCGAACGATTCCCTTCAGAACTTATATGCTTTCTTCCTTATCTGTTTTTTGTTCAAAATCGATTGAACAATTTGAAGTTTCGTTCAATCGGTTTCACCCATTTCCAGATCTCATACTCTTCTTCTCATCTCTTCATCATCTATCCTCATCATCTATTCATTTAATCACATTTTTAACTAATACACATCAATTTCTAATTTCTCTAGCTAATAGTTTAAACAAAACATAGATTTGCAACTCTTACCCCAGACAATCACTTGGATCTCCTTCACTAGGGTTTTCCAAACCCCAAATCCTTACACTCTTGATTCTGATCCTGATTCTCTAACTTTCCGAGTCCAAACTCGCATTGAAAGCCCCTCTTCAGGTTTCACAACTTTCTTCTCTTTCTTATTTCTTCTCCTTGATTTCTTCACCAACACACATAAGAGAAATAACTTCTCTTCCATTCTCCTTGGTCTTATAATCTTAATACATAGTTAGTGCATTAAGCACTCACAACATACTAACATATATATACGTACATGCCCTTGCCTGTATCCACCACATCTCCCTCGCATAATACATCCATCACCTACTAATTTATTTAAGTCAACCAAGCCTAAGTTGACTCGGTCAAATGTTTGACCAATTGGTCCGCTTACCGAGGTGAACCGTTCAATTACCGAATTTTCGGGACGTTACATTCTCCCCTCCTTGAGAATTTTCGTCCGCGAAAATTTGAAACGCAAGGGTCCCCCCCTCCCCCCACACACCGGGATGGGAGTGCACCTCTTACCACATAACGATAGATTACAATAGAGGTTCAACAAGAATGAACTGACATGTATACACACACACATCGCATATAATATAACTGTGTAAACACACAGCCTGCAAGAATTCAGTTGTAAACCAACAACCACACCATCAAATCATAGAATATAAACCACAAATGTCTAATACCACAGGAAAACACAAAAATATACATAGCAAAAAGTATAGATATAACAGTGAGTGGCAACCACGCCACGATTGTTCAAAAGGACATCAGTCCCAAGTACCTGTCATAAACATTTACATTTTGTAAAAAATTTCTCCGAACCCGCCCCAAAATACACCCATAAATACATATTTCATAAACGGAAAGAACCCTCAAGACTCCTCATCACTAGGAGGACCAGCACCAATGTCGGGCTGAGCACCGTCACCGCCACGAGTGCCCGTACTCGACGTCGAAGCATCCCGGACCCAAGCCTGCGCTGCCGCCATCCGCTGGAGATAATCGTCTGGGTACATGCAACGCATTTGCTCGGCATGCAATGCGTCGTAGTACACAAGTCGGCGGTTGAGAAGACGATTGTTCTCCGCCATCTGACATGTATTGGCTTCCAACAACGCATAGAGATCGGCGACAGTCGGCGTAGGAATGTCGCCATAAGGTGGTGGTACGTACTCAGGTGTCGGGTGTCAAGGAGGCTCATCATAAAGTGGAGTATCATGGGCAGGTAGATCAGGGGCTTGTGGTTGGTCCGTAGGTTACTGTTAATGTAATAGCCCGAAAAATCACACTAAACTATAACCTCAGGATCCGTGCCTGATCGGTCACAGGTTTGACCAATTAGGAGTTCGATAGTTAGCGTAGAGTATGATGAGTGAATGAGATGAGATGGTTTGTGAAGCTATGTGGTGTGTGTTGTGAATCTGAAGTCACATACACCTATTGAGGTGCATGTGCTCAACACACAAGCTAGGGGGGGGATAAAAGGGTTTAATAACCCTAAAACCAATAGCTTTGGTTGTTGAGAGAGAAGTAAAGAAGAGAGAGAGAAGGAGAGCATAGTTAATGCAAGGAGTAAATGCTAGTTGTGGAAGGGGATTCGAGCAATAAACGTCGGATTCGACGCGAGGGATCCGCTAGAAGCAAAGCTGGAACCCTAGCCTTCCAACCACTTGATTTGAAATCAATTTGAGATTGATTCAAGGTAAATTTTTGTGAATAAAATGCATAGATTGTAGAGGTTAAATTGTAGTTGAAAATGGTTTAAATCATAGGATAATGGTTTAGAAAAATAGAGGAAAAAGTGTGGAAAAAGATTGGGAAGAACAGCTCGAAAAGGGCTGAATCGGGCAATTTCGATTAATCGAAATTGGCCAAGAAGTTGAAAAGTCAGGAAACCCCGATCTCGATTAATCGAATTGAATTTCGATTAATCGACTTTGGATTTCGATTAATCGATTTGGGTATCGATTAATCGACTGGGAACCTCCAGTGGACCCCAGGGGCTGGAGGAAATGACTTGTGGAAAATCGACTAATCGAAATAGGATTTCGATTAATCGATTTCAATTTTCGATTAATCGATTTGGGATCGATTAATCAATTTTAGAAACTCGATTACTCGAATTGAGAATCGACTTGGCTAAACAGAGAATTTCGATTAATCGAATTAGGATTCGATTAATCGAATGAAAATCTCGATTAATCGATTTGAGAATCGATTAATCGATATTGACTTTCGATTAATCGATTAATCGAATCAGTTTCGATTAATCGATTTTGGAGTTCGATTAATCGACTGAGCTCATTTATGTTAACTTTTGAGTTTGACTTTAAGATTCTTGGAAGGTCTTGGACCTCCTTTATTGCATCTTTAGTGATGTGTTTCACATGTTATGTGGTACCATAGGTGGTACGTGTGAACTAGTGCACAAGGAGCCACGTGTGACCTTGATGCGTTGATCAACAAAGACTTGAGGTAGGGAACACCTTGAACATGTACTTTATTTTACAAGAGCATTTATGTAGTGATATAGAATTCAAAATTCAATTGTTTTATTGCTTAAGAATTGTGAAAAGTGTGTGTGAGTGGCACCCATAAGAGTAAGTATAATGAGCCATCCCCAGGGGATTAAGAAGTAAAGAGATAAGAGCATCAGGTGTGATGCAAGTGAATGGATACATCCCAGGGATGTATCCAAGATTGAATCATGTTTGATAGGGCCTAATTAATATAAGATAGCACACTTACACGGTGAATAACTATATGTAAGGCACCGATATTTTTGTTATTTGAGGTTTGATAGGGTACCCCACCGACGTGGCGGGATATCCATGACTGACACGACAGGATATCCGTGACCGATACGGCGGAAATCAGTAAGCCGGTCGGAGGCTTATCCAAGACATAGTAAGCACACCCGTGGTGTTGATTTGAGACAAGTGAAACCCGCCACCAATCCCAGGGAAAGGGCTTGGGTACTATATGGTATTCGTGGAATACGTTAAAAGTGTCTATATAGATGACGATGAAGGGTATCTCATCGGGGCTCGATGCTATATTGCTCGGGGATTACTTAAGTTGAAAGTTTAAGTTTTGCTTTAGGCCTTTTCAGCATTATTCATGAGTAAATAAAAGACACGAGTAAACTACCAGTAAAATGTAATACTTTTTAACTGTTTCATCCGAAATTGCATAGACACATCATGCATGGCATATCATGGAATATATGTGAGTAATAATTTATATGTTCAACTGTGTTTTGTTCCCTATTGAGCTAGGATGTAGCTCACCCTATAGACTATACGTCGCAGGTCCACTACTAGCAGCTGCCGAGGCTTGGGAGGCGACCCGGTGAGTCGGACCTTGCGGCCGGAGACGAGTTGGAGCCACCTCCTGAGGACTTCTTCTAGAGGACTCCGTTGTGCCACTTTGAGGGCTTTTTGAGAGAGATTGGTACGGCTTGGTATGTCAAGCCTTGTTTTGGTTAAACCATATATATATTGAGTTGGGATTATTCTTTTGGGGCGAACCATCCGTGATGATTGCTATCATCGATGGTTCGGATCGGTTCTCCATTCATGCAGAGGCATGAGAGTAGAACTGTCTTTTGGAGAATTATTTAATATAGATTTAAATTCCGCAGGTCTTTTATTGTTTCATTTTATGCTTGATATGCCAATGTTCCGTGCTTAGCTAAGGGGCACGGTCAAGATGATCGTGCTGATGGCACGGGTTTCGGGGTGCCAAAATCCGGGCTGTCACAGTTAAGGTGGTGGTGGCTCCTCCACCAAGGGCTTCTTGGTCAATTTAACATACGTTCTGTTCCAATCCACCATGGTGAATGGTTGGACGTTACCTGTCAACTTGTACTCACTCGCAGAGAGGGTATAGGTGTCATCCCCTGCATAATCCTAGACCATTAAAGAAATAAGTCAGGCATACAGCATATCATCAATCGGTTTCTTGGCGCCCTCAAGCATCTTCTTGCGAGCATATTTCATTCCCTCAAGCACCATTTTCAGCGCGTTAAACCATCGACCGCTAAAAGCCGAAAACAGTGCCATTTGGACTTCACCCACTCGACCCAAAACTTCAAAGGGTCCTATATAACGAGGACTTAACTTTCCCTTCTTTCTGAACCTCATCACACCCTTCATGGGTGATACTTTCACAAAGACTTGATCGCCAATGGCAAAATCGAGGCTTGTTCTCTTAAAATCGGCATAGCACTTTTGCCGGCTCTGGGATGCTTTAAGCCTATCTCTAATCATCCGTACAAACATGGCACTATCCTCAAGGATTTTCGGACCCAACACAAATTTTTCTCCGATTTCTTCCCAGTTGATGGGCGATCGGCACCGTCTCCCATATAGAGCTTCATACGGTGCCATTCCGATGCTTGCTTGAAAACTGTTGTTATACGCAAATTCAATCAACGGTAGATGTTGATCCCACGAGCCTTGTAATTCAAGTATACACGCCCTGAGCATGTCTTCGATCACTTGATTCACTCGTTCCGTTTACCCGTCAGTTTGTGGGTACTAAAATCCAATCGAGTGCCCATACCTTCTTGAAATTTTTGCCAAAATTTTGAGGTATACAATGGGTCAAGATCAGATACAATGCTGCTCGGAATGTCGTGTAACCACACTATCTCCTTCATATACAGTTTCACGAGCCATCCAGCAGTATACATCGTATTGTAGGGTAACAAATGAGCTGACTTCGTCAGCCTATCCACAACAAACCATATAGCGTTGTGCCTCTTCACCGTCCCTGGCAACCCTACTATGAAATCCATGGATATCGACTCCCATTTCTACTCTGGTATGGGTAGAGGTTGCAATAATCCAGCAGGGTGTCGATGATCAACTTTCACCTGTTGACACATCAAACATTTTGACACGTATTCCGCTACATTGTGTTTCAGACCTCTCCACCAGTAGTTCTTACGCATGTCTTGATACATCTTGGTACTGCCAGGATGGATCGCACACTGAGACTTGTGAGCTTCATCAAAAATGGTTTGTCTGAGACCGGCATCGGTTGGAACACAGAGGCGTCCTCTGAACAACAAGGAACCATCCTCCCTTATAGAGAAGTCCGGTCTAGTACCTTCCACCACGTCTTTTCGAATCTTGACTAACTCAGAGTCTCTCATCTGTAACTCGTGTACGTGCTCGAAAATTGTCGGTCGAACTGAAATATTGGCCAACAGAGTACCTGAAGCTTGTACTTCAATCATCACATCATATAATGACAGGTCTTCAAACAATTTCCATCTATGCATTCCCAATATCAGGCTAGCCAATTGATCCGAACCCTTCCGACTCAAAGCATCCACGACCACATTTGCCTTGCCTGGGTGATAATTGATGGAGCAGTCATAGTCTTTAAGAAACTCCATCCATCTCCGTTGTCACATATTTAGTTCCTTCTATGTGAACAAATATCGAAGGCTTTTATGGTCAGTGAAGATCTCGAAAGTTTCTCCATACAAATAGTGCCTCCAAATTTTTAACGCAAAAATAATTGCGGCTAATTCAAGGTCATGCGTTGGGTAATTCTTCTCGTGTTCTTTCAGCTGCCTCGACCCATATGCAATCACTTTCTTATACTGGTTAAGCACACAACCTAAACCATAATGCGAAGCGTCACTATAGACTGCAAAACCCCCACTGCCTATTGTAATTGCAAGTACCGGAGCTGATGTGAGGCACGTTTTAAGCTCTTGGAAGCTCTTCTCACAAGCTTCGGTCCACTCAAATCTCACATCCTTCCTTGTGAGCCTCATTAGTGGCCCCAATATCGCTGAAAATCCCTCCACAAAGTGTCGATAATACCCAGCTAGACCAAGGAAGCTGCGTATATCAGTCACTGTCTTAGGTTGTTCCCACTGCACTATAGCTTCGATCTTTGCTGGATCCACCATGACACCTTCCTTCGAGACCACGTGCCCCAAAAAACTTACTTCTTCCAACCAAAACTCACACTTACTGAGTTTGGCGTACAACTGGTGTTCACGCAGTATTTGTAGAGCGGTTCTCAAGTGCACTTCATGTTCTTGCTTTGATTTAGAGTATATGAGGATATCATTGACGAACACAACGATGAAGGAGTCCAGGTGTGGTTTAAACACCCGATTCATTAGATCCATAAATGACGCCGGCGCATTCGTCAATCCAAATGGCATCACTAAAAATTCGTAGTGTCTATATCTCGTCCTAAAAGCAGTCTTCTGAACATCCTCTGCCTTGACCCTGAGTTGATGATATCCTGATCTCAAGTCGATCTTAGAAAAATATTTTGCCCCCTGCAGTTGGTCAAACAGATCATCTATCCTTGGTAATGGATACCTGTTCTTTATAGTGAACTTATTCAACTGACGGTAATCAATGCACAGTCTCATTGACCCGTCCTTCTTCTTGACAAACAAGACAGGAGCACCCCAAGGAGATACACTCGGTCTCACAAACCCTTAGTCTAATAGCTCCTGTAGTTGCTCCTTCAACTCCTTCAACTCGGTCGAAGCCATTTGGTACGGTGCTTTAGAAACCGACTCCGTTCCTGGTGCCAATTCGATAGTAAACTTGACCTCTCTTTCTAGAGGTAGTCCTGGTAACTTGTCTGGGAAGACGTCATCAAACTCACATACTACCGAAATCTCCGAAGCAACATTGTTCCCGTCCTTGTCATCCTTTAGGAAAGCCAAATAGCCCTTACATCCACTTCTGATCAAACGTTCCACTTTGATAGCTGACACGAGGGGTAGAAACTTCGTCCTCACTCCTACAAATTTAAAAGAACGTCTCGTGTTTGGCCTAAAGGTGACCACCTTGTTCTTACAATCGACTGTTGCACTCCGTTGTGACAACCAGTCCATGCCAAGGATCACGTCAAATCCTTGCATGTCGAGTAAAATCAAATCTACCGACAACTCAAAAACTTCCCTATAAATATCCCCATCTTTAATAGCTACAACTATTGACTTGCAGACTAAGTCCGTATCCACCGATTTTCCCGTCGGAATGGACACCACCAAGACAAAATCCAAACTCTCTGGCTGAACTTTCATCTTTTTCGCGAATCGAGGTGTGACATAGGAATGGGTAGATCCTGGGTCCATTAGCGCTCTTGCTATATACGCGACATTACTTCCTCTCCCATACACTTGCAAGGTACCTATAAGGTATACCTAGTTCAGCATTCCATTCATGTAACACACACTCATGCAACATGCATATTATTTAGGTGGATGCTTCTTGCAACAAAACAAAACGTAAACACATTTTTGAGGTATCTAATATGATAAAAATCAATCTAAGTAAAAACTCACCCTGTATGATATCGTTAGAGTTTTGAGCGTCTTGGGTCGTAACCGCATAGGCTCTTTCCTGCATGACCGGCTTCTTAGATTGGATTGGTCTCTTGCAGCAGGTTGCTCGCCTTTGCCATCTCAGGACAATCTCGGATGATGTGGCCGAGCTTTCCACATCGATAACATCCTTGCATACCCCGTCTACAATCAACCGTCCTATGAGGCTTGCCGCACTTGGCACAAGTCTCCTTTGGTGTAGAAGAGGCTGCCCTTGAGAAACCTTAGCTCACGGACACTCTGGTGGTGGCTGTAGAGTTCTCATATCTAATGGGTCTCGCCAGTGTAGATCCAGCTGGTTTGGAAAAATTTGTATATGCTATCTGCCTAGGGAGTGGTGCTGGTGTCGTAAATCTCGGCTTTTTATTCCCCGAGTCATACTCACCCATCCTCCCATGGTCTGACCGTACTGCATCCGACTGATCTCTCCTCTTGTATACACCGTAAATATCCCTCTCAGCCACAATTGCCTTTCCCATCACATCCGCGTAACGTTCGAGTTCGAAAATTGACACTCTTTCATGGATGTTTGGTCGAAGGCCTTCTTCAAACTTGGCTGCTTTCATAACCTCCGTGGATACTAACTCCGTTGCAAACCAGGATAATCGCGTAAACTCTACACCGTACTCCCGCACGGACATGCCCCTTTGCTGGAGATTTGCAAATTCCCTTCTCATCTGTACTCGTACTTGTTTAGGGAAATATTTCCTATTGAACTCTCTAACGAAGTCTGCCCAAGTCCATAGGCGAAGTGGGTCCTCTACTTCCATCTTCCTCAACAAGAACTTCCACTACAGATCGGCATCTCCCTCCAACTGGAAGGAAGCACATCCCACCTTCTCATTTTTTGTACTCTGTAGTATGTCTAGAAGCTTCTCTATTTGGTTCAGCCATTTCTCTGCTTCTAACGGATCCGTCTGCCCTTAGAAGCTAGGAGGTCTCAATCTCCTAAAATCAACAAACGATGAGGGCAACAATGCTGGAGGAGGTGGTGGTGGTGGCTGATGACTATTGGCGCTATTGACATTATTAGCTGCCAATAGTGCCGTCTGCTCAGCCAGTATCGCAGTTAGCTGCGTCTGCTGAGCCATCACAGCGGCCATAGTCTCCATGGCCAATGCGATACGATCTATCGTTCCACCCCTCCGATCTTCTTCACGAGAATTCTCTTGGTCTCTACTACTAGACCCTGCTTGGAAACCCTCATCACCTCTCTGGGTCCTATTCTGGGTACCTCTCGGTCGACCCCTTCTTCCAAAAGACATAGCGCTATGCACATGAAACCAAAGTTTCATTAGCAGAAGATCCCTTCACTCTGACAATAATCTTAGACTTGTTAGAAATCCTAATGAATGGCGCTCTGATACCAATTGTGACAGCCTAAATTTCGGCATCTTGAAATTCATGCCATCAGCACGACCCTCGAGGCCGTGCCCCGTATAATAAGCGAAACACATGGCACAACCCAACCATACAAAAAATATAATAAGAGTATAATGCATAACATATCTCCAGTTCTACTATATACAACATCAAAACGTTAATCCAAAAGATAGTTCTAATCATACCTCTGTATGAACAAAAGAACTAACCCGAACCATCAGTGCCGTTATCACGGTCACCCAAAATGGTTCGACAAAAGAATATTACAAGTATCATAATTCTTACAAAATGAACAAAACATGGCTGGACGTGCCAAGCCTTAAATCTCTCCCTTTCATATTCTCAAAGTACGCAACAAAACTTCTTAGGTGGAGGCTCAGACTCTTCCCTCGGAACGTAATCTAAGTCCTCGGATCAACCTCACCAGCAACAGCTCCTAACTCTAAACCTGTGACTTATAGTCAAAAAGGGTGAGCTACATCCTAGCTCAATAGGGATAATATCTGATCAGGTAAATCTTACTTACCCACATACATTCAACAACATGTATAAAGCATGAATTCATCGATGTACTTTGATTTAAACAATTTAAAGATGCAATAAAATAACAGAGTACCTTTAGCATTCTATTCATGACATCAGTTATTCATTAATGCTTATGACTTCAACAAGGCTGGCCCCATGACTTAAAACAGTAACTTAAATAATCCCCGAGCAATATAGCATCGAGCCCCGATGGAATACCCTCCATCGTCGTCTAATCCGACTATTTTTGCTATTAACTTGACCCACGTCCCTTTCTCATAGGCGACGGGTACATCACTACTATGCATCCCTGGGATGTCTACAGGTGTACGGATTCGCCGTCGTACCGGTCATGGATATCCTGTCACGTTAGTCACGGATATACTACCGCGTCAGTTGGGTATTCTCTAAACCTTAAATCAATTATGTGCTACATATAGTTATTCACCGTGTGATCGTGCTAAATAAATATAAGTTCCCAGCCTGTTTAACCTCATTTACATATGTTCAAACTTGTGGTTCCTTGCATTCACCGTACATCCCTGGGATATCACACTTACTGATGCACCCTTCTTATGCACATTTTATACAAACATCCTTGGGGTGATTGAACCCTTTTTATTAATTCACTTATTCCTATTCTCATAACATTTCACATCTTTGTATACTACTTCACATTTTACATTTTCAACTAATTTTGTAAGTGAATACGTTATAATTCAACTCAACTATAAGGAAACATGCATTCATAATTTATCATCATCTATATGTTATCGTAATTAAGGGTACGAGATCAGATATTCCCCTACCTCACTTGCATTTTCACATTCGGATTCTCTAATCCTTGTTGGCACTCGACCATCACAAAGTTCGGTTCGAACTAGACCTGACTAAACACATATCTTTCATCACTACCAGTGTAAGAACATTGCGTTATAAGCTTAACACCAATACACAACTATTCGTATGCAAAAACTGAACAAAAACTAAATTTCATCCAAATCGATCGAACGATTTCAGAATCGATCGAACGATTTGCAAATCGATCGAACGAATTCAAATCGATCGAACGATTCTTAGAATCGTTCGAACGAAATTTAAATCGATCGAACGAATTCTATTTCGTTCAATCGATCCCACCATTAGTCATTCTAACATGCCTTTGTTAGTTACCAAAATCGATTGAACGATTTGTAATTCGTTCACATAGGTTCCAACAAATCAATCGAACGATTTTTAAATCGATCGATCTGTTTCTTTAGAATTTGAATCGATCGAACGATTTCACAATTCGTTCGAACGGTTCCCTTCAGAACTTATCTGCTTTCTTTCTTATTTGCTCTTTGTTCAAAATCGATTGAACGATTTGAAGTTTTGTTCAATCGGTTTCACCCATTTCCAGATCTCACACTCTTCTTCTCATCTCTTCATCATCTATCCTCATCATTTATTTATTTAATTACATCTTTAACTAATACACATCAATTTCTAATTTCTCTAACTAATAGTTTAAACAAAACATAGATTTGCAATTCTTACCCCAGTCGATCGGTTGGATCTCCTTCACTAGGGTTTTCCAAACCCCAAATCCTTACACTCTTGATTTCGATCCCAATTCTCTAACTTTTAGAGCTCAAACTCGCATTGAAAGCCCCTCTCCAGGTTTCACAACTTTCTTCTCTTTCTTATTTATTCTCTTTGATTTCTTCACCAACACACATAAGAGAAATAACTTCTCTTCCTTTCTCCTTGGTCTTATAATCTTAACACATAGTTAGTGTGTTAAGCACTCACAACATACTAACATATATGTACGTACATGCCCTTGCCTGTATCCACCACATCCCCCTCGCATAATACATCCATCACCTACTAATTTATTTAAGTCAACCAAGCCTAAGTTGACTCGGTCAAATGTTTGACCAATTGGTCCACTTACCGAGGTGGATCATTCAATTATCGAATTTTCGGGACGTTACAATTTTCATGACCTGATATCATTTTTGATAATTTTAATCAAATAATTATTATATATTTGAGTGTCTTTAATGCTCTATTGTTGATGTTGATTAGATGTGACATACATGTCCACATAATCATAGTTTGATGATTATAGATATTTTGTTCACTTAATGCATATGTATCTCCTAACTGTTTGATTTTGATTAATTTGTTCATCAATTTCAATGTGTGGCATTGATTTATCTTTCAAAAATAGATTAGTTAGCAAGATGTGCATATATCTGACTTTTGAAAACTTGAATCAGACTTCATATAGTTGAATGAAATTTAGGTCGTACCTTAGGGATCAAGGTAGGCCAGTAAAATGATTGTTCGAGATTACGTAGCTGAAATAGGCTAAGGTCTACCCAAAGGTGAGCACTTATGGAGGTCGCTTGAATCTTAAATTTTGACACTTGTATCTCATTGAGATCAGAATGGCACATACTTGTATGAGATTTCTAACTTATGGCCAAAGCTGACTTAGGAGTTTCATATAAGTAGAGTGAATAGAATGGTTATAAATGCGTAGGAGAGAGAAGGACAATCTTTCTAGCTAAAGCTGATGGAGAGTCTGGATCAAACATACGGTATGAGTTATTAGGTTTATACGTGTTTTCTCAAACACGGTCTTGAGAAATAAACTGCATGTTAAAGTTTCTGTCCAAAGGTGATGCTGAGACATGGCAATTAGTTGTCCCAAAAGAGTGAAAATTGCTCATAGCTGACACTCCAATTAATTCGGATTTGACCATAAATCAGAATTTAAATCTTCGAAGAATAGTTAGTGACGTATGGTTATAGTTCATGGTAAAAATTTAATGACATATGATCATAATATAATTTTCGAGGATATATGATCATAACGTATTCTAATTAAATCGTTAGTGATAAATGGTTAAAGTGATTGACAAATATTTAGATGCATAATCGACATATTTCTTAATTTTGCCAGTGATATGTAATATTTTATTTCTATATAGAGTCATGGACGGATCTATTATTCATAAGAAACTAGCAGGTGTTGAGCCTCTGGACGGCTCCAACTATTCATCGTGGCATATGACCATTGATATATCATTAGGATATATAGACTATGATTTTATTCTTACTGAGAATAAACCTCCCACACCTATTATGAGTTCTATGGAATTATAGAAGAATTATTTTGCTAAATGAGAAAAAGTAAATCGTATGGCTATGATGATGATCCGTTCATTAATTAATCAGACTCTTAGGGGTGGGTTGAATCTTACAACTACGACAAAAGAACTCTTGAAAAATATTAAAGATCAGTTTGTAGGTACGTGAAAGTCTCTAGAGTACTCTTATCTTACACAATTAGTTAACATGAGATATAATGAAAATGGAAGTGTGCGTGAACACATTTTAAAGATGTCACAGTGCGTTATAAGGCTCAGGGAACAAGGGACTACTTTTGGTGCTGATCTAGTTGTTTACTTAGTTATTTATTCGCTTTCGCCTTCATTTGATACCATTAAAATGAACTATAAAACTTTAAGGTGAACTTTAATGCTCAAGAGACAAAGTGAGACTTTAACCAATTAATTTCTCTATGTGTGACCGAGGAGGAGCGTCTAAAAGCGGCTAAAGTTGAGTTTGCACATCTGACAATGAGTGGGTCAAGCCGAAAGATTTTTAAAAAGAATCATAATCAGAACTTCAATCGAAAGCAAGCTGGAGCAGAAAATTCATATAAGAAAGTCCAACTTGAAAATTTAGAATGTTGGCACTGCAAGAAAAAGTGACATCTTTGGAGGGATGTCTATATATTTAAAGATCTATTGAAGTAGGTCAAAAGAGGAACATCTCAATCCGAGAAGTCCCAAAACTGAAATCACGCTTTCATCATTTATTTATTTATTTATTTTTGTAACACATTAGTTAGTACTTTGACATTTATTTTAATAGATTTTGTTTGCATAAATTAATTAAATGATTATAAATAGTTGATGTTAAGTTAATCTTGTTGTTCATTGATTGCTATTATGAATGACCAAATCAGTGGGAGATAACTCGCTTGGATTGACGATTTTCTTTTTTAATATATATTGTGGCTAACTCATCATATATATGAACTTGTGCACGTGTTAATGAGGGTACATGTGATTGTGCGATGACCATTTGCATGAGGATTACATCACATGGCATAGTGGTGGAGTTAGATCTCATTTTGCCTGATATGTTTGGGCTAGATGTGATTGGGCACCACATCGGTAAGCTTTCTTTCTATTAGATTGGTGACGTGAGTCACAGGCGGGGAGCCAGTAAGATATTATAAAGACATACCTTGGGGTATAAAGTTGCACAAATATAGGTACGACATATGTGTGCGTTGCCTGATATTACTATGTAAAAACTTAAGTCCATTAATAATGCTAGTTTTGTGACCATGGATGGCTTAGTGTCAATTCATGAGATGGAATACTTTGTGCGTCATGATCATTTACTGGTATTATTATTGAATTTGAGTGGTTATTATGAAACATCGAGGTAGTGGGGGTCAATGATTTTTTAAAATATAAAATGGATGGTCATCCGTTTTTTAGAGTTTGTCAACCCACAGAGTCGTTTTTTAAAATTATGTTTAGATGAGTTAAGGTATAGACCAAGTGGGAAAATGTTAGATTTTTGTGGTCAACACCTTAACCCATCTTTGGGTTTCCATTAAAAACTGGGGTGAACCTTTGACCACATGTATCTAGAAGCGATAGGAAGCAAATAGTTTCCTAATATAAGTAATCTGTCTCCACTCTCTTTCCTTGATCGGTTA
Source organism: Chloranthus sessilifolius (assembly GCA_021018995.1). Taxonomy (NCBI): domain Eukaryota; kingdom Viridiplantae; phylum Streptophyta; class Magnoliopsida; order Chloranthales; family Chloranthaceae; genus Chloranthus; species Chloranthus sessilifolius. Next base: position 143,730,246 of record CM037584.1, on the reverse strand, counting down.
GGAAAGAGAAGTGACTATATAAGGAGATCATCATCCCCTCTTCCTCTAATCCTAGCTCATTCCCATCTAAAGGCTAAACTTAGAGAAGACGAGAGGTCACGTGGTCTTGAATTCTCTGACGTAGATCATCATTTTTTATCAAAGAGATTACTGACGCGATGACCCAATAATAAATACAAGGCACACATGTTTTTGCAAAGATATGTTTTGATCGTATGATTCAAGCCTAAATCTTAAATTTTCTAATAAAGTATAGCATTAGTGTACGTAGATCGAGATAGTCACCGATGGACGGTGGCCATGCGAATTGGATGAAAGCCAAATATCCCAACCACCAAACTATTGTATTTAAAAGTTGGAGTTTTATGACCATTTGACAAAGTTGCTTCCGAAAAATATTTTTTAAGGTAAAATATTAGGTGAGAAGCACTTCCGAAAAGCACTTTTCACTATGTGTACTCTATTGGAATGATATTAAAAATATTGATCATCTATTTTTTTTATGTTCATATTCTAATTAGGTTTGGAACTCCGAGTAGCTGCAATTTTATTCTGATGTAATCCTTCCAATGAGTTGGAAAGATTGAACCGTTCATATTAGAAAAAAAAAACCATGTTTTTCGACTACCATTTGGCATCTTTGGCAAGAAAGAAACTCAAGGATGAATTTTTTAGGATAAGAAAGTCTTGTTGGGTAAGATTAGCAATCACATCCGATTCCCTTTTCAAGATCACAATCTTCAAGGCCGTGACGTCCCAGCCAATCGTATCATGGCTGAGAAATGGTTCATAAATTGTACTCCATTGGCATCCCTGCCAATCGTCTCATGCCTATGCCTGAGAAATGGTTCATAAATTTTACTCCATTTATTGCTTAATCTTTTTATTGCTTTGTATTACCTCTTCGTAATAAATTCGATCGGATAGTCTTATGCTACCCACTTACCGATAAAAAATAATAAAATAGAAAAAGTTATGAGATGACCCAACAAAAGAGAAAAGCAAGGAATGTAATCTCTAACAGTTCTGACATTTCTTTAGACACGGTTGCATGATGTTGCTAGACTACATATAAGATTGTATAATTTTCATCATATTGGTTGGATTTGTCTAAATCATATATATATATATATATATATATATATATATATATATTTATTTATTATTTATTATTTATTATTATATAAAAGTAAGAATAATTTTTGTCAAGTTAAATTTTCATATGATCTTAGCCTAAATTGCCCCTCCTCACGTCCTAGCTTAAGTTAAATCTAAATATCTACATACGTCCAGCCACACGTCCTAGCCTAAATTACTTCCGAATTTTTTAGATCGCATATTTGGCGAGACTCCTAGTCTAATACCCTTTATTAATTCAATCCATCCAGAATAAGCTCTTCATCTACCACTTAATTTTTATAATAAGGAGAATTTTAGTTCTATCGTAAAACCTCTTTGTTCATTTCCTTATATATAAACATCTCTTAATTAAAATCTTTTCTTAGTATGACTTTTTTTTATATTTTTGATGACTTTGGTTAGTATCAACTAAATTGCTTTACTCCTATAATTTCTCTATAATAAAATCTGGCAACATGCAATTTTATTGAAAATGTACATAGTCCGTTCTTTCACATAATATATCTGGAGATGATGATCCACGTGTCCGAGGGTCAAGTGTTGATTTTAAATGACACACAATCCCCAAAAGTAATCATGATCTTGGGTTACTTTAGAGAATGCATTTCATATGGAATCAACACCCATCCATCTAAGCAGGGCATTCAACAACGATTTGACGATGCATAGGCCTACTATAAATAAAAATGGATAATGGCTCCTGAATGACATTTAAATATCAGATGGTGTTTAAATGATCTTGCACCATCAAATGCCACTTTTTATCTCACCTTATCTCCTTGAAGCCAACATGCATTGACTGCTTTTGAATGAGGCGATAGAGATCGTTTTTCCATCTCAATCTTCCAAACAGAACTTGAGATCATTGCTCTATTATATAGTTAGTTTTCTATTCCAAAAGGCACACATCCCACAAAGTGACCCTAAAATATGATACCGTGACACATTTTTTTCTTTATATCATGTGGAACACCATTTGACCCGTCTGATCTAAAGACCATGATGTAAATATCTTTGGTGCCAAAGATTGGCTGAAAACATAATCTTTATCAGCATATGATAGAAATCTCATTTTGTGTCAATATTTGACACCAAAGATCTTTACATCATGACTTTTAAATCAAATGACTCGGGTGGTATTCAACAATCGCAAGGTTTTTCTAATGGAAGCTATTATTGCCCAAACAAAGTTAGCCAGAGCTAGCAATGTAGAAGAATGACTTGATACTTTGAGTACTTATATATGTCATATGAAAACACCATCTAAGACATCCAATTTGAAGGACACAATCTAAAGATCTTTATTCAAAACACCAAATATTTTATTTGATAAAATAACATAATTAACTTCAACATTAAGTTTCTGAAAACCAAAATATAATTAGGATGTCCACAAACAAAGCGCATGTGGTCAATGGTCTTTGTCTGAGGTCCTTAAAAGATTTGGTAGGTCATAATAAAACTATAAAAGTAAAAAAATTGAGCACTTCTATTTGCATCCGATAAATCTTTTAGGGCACCTATCCTAAAAATTATTAACTAATTGAAATGATATGATATAGATTATTTTTTGCCTCATCACCTCAATATTCTATATAACATTTTTTGAGATCATAGATTTACATCAAATGATATGTTTCTATTTTATGCAATGCACATTCTAAAAATATGACCAAAAATCATGTAGCAAGCATCATGCTCAGCCATAATTTTTAGGTCACTTTTTGAGATGTGTTATATACTCATATCAAACAAAAATTGATGGTATGCCCATGATGTCATTATCAATTGTGCGGAAGGAGGGCAAAACAAAATTTTCATTTTTTCATTTAAAGTAATGGTGTAAGTGCTTTCAATGATTTGATAGGTGCAAATAAAGATAAAATCTTTTATCGTGAGACTTTGAGTCATTATTAGATAATTAATCAACTTTCATTATAAGGTGGTTAACGGGTTTTAACATAGGCGTCCACCAATAAAGTGGTAAGTGCCTTAATCATAATTTTTAGGTTACTTTTTAATATGTGTGCCATATGAAATAAACATTGATGACTTAATCAATTGTGTGGAAGATTGGGACAAAAAAATCTTCATTTTCTCACCTAAAATTCGAACGATCAACTTTCAAGTTTGATCGATCAAATTACAGATTGATCGATCAATTCTCAATTGATCGATCGGATATGACAGTTAAGCTGTCATTAATGGGGTTGATGACATTTAACCCATTTCATATTTAGCTTTTATGATTCTCCATGAATCATTCAAGTACACACATAAATGTAAATTAAAACATTTCAAACCCTTATAACTGTAGTAACCTTATACTTGAATGATTCTCCATGAATCATTCAAGTACACACATAAATGTAAATTAAAACATTTCAAACCCTTATAACCCTTCTTTCAAGACTATTCCTTGGTCCAAGAAATCCTCCAATTCGAAGCGGTTCTTTGGATTCGAATCAGAGAGTTTGTCAAGGTGAGTTCTTCGATGAACCAAAGTACGTCTCCACGCTAACACACAGGCGCGTATTGCTCTCACCAATGTATTTGACATACACCCGTTGATTCTCTCACGTTTAAATCGGGGGTTCCGTAATCTAGGGTTTCTCACACTTGTTCCATAGAGGGTTTCTAGCCATGGTTTGCAAGCAGAGGTTAGGAGAAGGAAGAGAGATGTGTATTCTCTAACCTTTCTTCCTTTATAAGCTACCACTGAAAATATCTTAGATATTTCTATTTTAATTTCTTTTGCTCCGGTGTTGAGCATACACACACAACACACCTAAATGACATTCTACACAGGTCTAAATCAGATCTCAGATTCGTATTGCAAGTGATCTATCACTTCGCATGCTCACAAATTAAAAGTCTTGGTATTAATAATCTTATTTTCAAAATTTTAAATTTATCTCGATTTTCGTGTCGGACATGGATACTAAAGCAGTCAGGAAGTTCTTAGAATTTTAGAGTTGTTACATAAAATGAACAATAAAATCACAATTCGTTTTATTGTTCATAGCTCACCACAATTGACGCCATTGACTATGCAGTTTTATATTTTATATTTTAATTTTTTTAATAAAATAGTTGTGATCATCGCGCTGCTCCTATCTATGACAGCCAATCAAGAGATTAGATGCCACACGATTTAAATTTAGTTTAAGATTAGGTAAGTTACCTGGTCTATGGTACCAGGCTACCTTTACCAATAAAAATCATGGAAAATATGAGGCTTTTATTGGAACGGGTTTTTGAGTTAGGAGTCAGGTCGGGTTAAGTGGTGGCTAATCTTAATTGTCCAATTGAAACTAGAAATGAAAGGTTAATGCAAGCTATGATCAAATGTCAACTTTAGATGATTTGATGGAAAGTTTGAGATCTTCCCATCAACAAAAATTCTAAAGATACTTTCATTTGCACCCACCGAATCTTTGAGGGCACCTATGTAAAAAACTATTGACTATTTTGAATTAGACAAAGGATCTTGATGTTATCAACATCAAATTTTTACTATCATATTTAAGCAAAAGAAAACGAAATTAAGAAAATTTATGTGCACCCAAAAGATGTTGTGTTAAATGTTTTTGTTTCACCTTATGTGGCAAATGGAATCAAAATCTTAGTGTCCAATGCTAAGCCTATGATCTTACCAAATCTTCTTGCTCATCTCATGTCGTAAGTGATGCTAGACATTCAAAATATTTGATTTGATAGTTAGAATCCTGTTAACATTGGTTTTACTTTGTGGTAGGAAATATTCTGAACTTGTACACTTGATTACAAAAGTATGTATGTAGTGATGTTTTAAGTATGCAAACTTGTTAAATTATAGTTAATGATTTATGTCAAAATGCTAAGATAAGTATGTGAAAGTATGGTGTGCGTGTGTTCACGAAAAATGAGAAATTCAATGAGAATAATAAGTGTAACATCCCAGGGATGCATTTGTGATTAGGGCATCTGAGTGATGCATTTGAACGTGTGACATCCCAGGGATGTAAAGTTAATGTGAATGGGCTTTGAACTATTAAAAATTAGTATAATTATACGGTGAATAACTATATGTAATTGCACAATTGCTTTAAGGTTTGGAGAATACCCCACCAACACGGCAGTATACTCGTGACTAACTCGGTAGGGTATCTGTGACCGGTACGGCGGCCAATCCGTACACTAATAAGACATTCTAGGGATGTATATGAGTTAGTTTCTATCGCCTATAAGAAAGAAACTTGGGCTAAGCTACATGAAAAATAGTCTGATTGGACGATGATGGAGGGTATTCCATCGGGGCTCGATACTATATTGCTCGAAAATTGTTTAAGTTAATTAATTTAAGTCATGAGATCAGCTCAATTGTAAAATGAGAACCAATTGAGCATGAGATAACATGTATAGTGTAGATAAATTATGTCATAAAATATATGTGAGTAAGATAAATTTACATGTTCAAATATCTTCCCTATTGAGCTAGGATGTAGCTCATCTCCTTTTAACTATACGTCGTAGGTTCCGAGATAGGAGCTACTTCTGGTGGCGTCGATCTCGAAGACTCGGATTACATTCCGGGGAGGAGTTTGAATCCCCTCCTGAGAAGTTCTTTTAGAAGATCATTTGTGCACTTTGATAGTTATTTTGAGAGAGATAGTTACGGCTTGGTATGTCCAGCCTGTTTTGTTTTAGGATAAATATAATTATTGAGGTATTCTTTTATCGAACCATCTAAGGTAACCATTGATACGTCACTGATGGTTCAGGTTGGTTCTTTTGCCCATGCAGTGACATGAGATTAGAACTATCTTTTGAGTTATATGTTTTGGCTTTAGATTATAGAACTTGAGATTTAGTTCAGTACTTGTTCTTTTGTACATGCTTTATTTATGATTGTGTGGATATACCAAGTGTTTCGTGTATGTGGTTGGGGTACGGCCTCAAGAGTCGTGCTGATAGACGGGTTTTGGGGTGCCGAAATCTCGGCTGACACATTATCTATATATATATTTAAAAAAAGGAAAATGCGCTCTGGTGTAAAGATATCCCTACGCTAATTGATATGGGCGCGACACGTAACGTTCTTTTTGTGAAGTGATGGGTGGCATGGGAACCACTTTACTAACTAGATTTACGCTTTAAAAATATTTTAATATCTTTCCAGCTGTCATTCTTGACTTTTTTAAAGTCTCTTTCTTTTATTCATTTGCCTAAGAAAGTGTCAAATATACTTTTTTAGGTATATTGTAATAAAAAATTATGGCCTCCCAGTAGCAAAGCGCTAGCACCTCTATAGCAAAATGCTGACACCTTGGCGCCGAGGTGCCGACACTTTGCTAAAAAAAAAAAATGGAGCGTCGGTGCCTCGTTTTGGGGGTGCCGACGCTTAGATAAGAAAAATATTTTTTTTTATCGAAGTGCTGACGCCCCTAAAATGAAGCACCGGCGCTTCGATAATTTTTTTTTAAAAATTTTTTATCGAAGTGTTGACACGTCGATATAGAGGCGCCGACGCTAGCACCCCTACGCTAGGGTGCCAGTGTTTTGCCATCGAGATGTCAGCGCCTTGCTTATCAGGGTATAGACGCCTTGTTTTCGGGGCGTCGACGCTTCGCTGCCGAGGTGCTAGCGCTTCTTTATCGGATGCCACATTTTTTTATTAAAAAATATATAAAAAAATATGTCTGACACTTTCTTAGAAAACTGGAGAAAAGAAAGAAACTTTAAAAAAGTCAAAAATGACAGTTGGAAGAGTATTAAAATATTTTAAAAGTGTAACTCTAGTTAGTAAAGTGGTTCCCATGCTACCCATCACTTCACAAAAGGACGCTATGTGTCGCGCCCATATCAATCGGCGTAGAGATATCTTTACGCCCAAGCGCATATTCTTGAGCCCCTCTCTCTCTCTCTCTATATATATATGTATCACTACAAAAATAAGATGTATTAGCGGCACTTGCTGTTAAGGTAATTTTTGGTAGCGACAAGACTAATAGCGGCAGTTTTTGGTAGCGACAGGACTAATAGCGGCAGTTTTTGGTTAAAAAAACTGCCACTAATAGTCTTATTTTTTGTAGTGTATGTGTGTGTGTGTGTGTGTGTATGTGTGTGTATGTATATGTATGTGTGTGTGTATGTGTGTATGCTTGTGTACTATATATACATGTGTGTGTGTGCGTGCGCATCGGCTTGCGTACGCACATTTTGACTACATACATCTAACCTTATCTTAAGAGGTTGAAAGTAATTGAATTGAGAAGTTTAATAAAGATCAATGATAATATATAAGGTAAGGTTTATACTATTTGGATTTAATGATACGGATCCTCCACCACTTGCTTTTTTCAATTCTTTTATCAATAAAATGCCTGTTATTTGGACAATTTGGATTGATAAAAGCTGCATATGCTGTGATTTAAAAGTGACATGCTTATATATATATATGGTGAAATTTTTTAATACACAAGCTCAGGGGAGCCTTTGCTTGCACACACAAAGTTTTTCCTTAGGCACGATGTAAAAGAAAACTTTAAAATTTTGTGACTTGGTGTCATGTGAAAACACCTTCTAAGATAAGATGACAGCAATCATCTAAAAATCTATGGTGCAAATGATTGGCACAAAAAGTAATTTCTATCATATAATTCAACGGGACTAAAGACAATCTTTTTATTCAATAGTTGATTCTATTTTTTTTTGTAATAGGGTATCTGGCCTCTTAGAGAAACTATAAAAAAATAAAATTATTAGCGACAGCAAAAAACTGTTGTTATTAATAAAAAAAACTACTGCTACTAGTTATAATAGTATTTTTATTAATAGCGACAATTTTTTATAAACTGCCACTAATAGTCTTATTCTTTTATAGTGAGAACCCAATTCAATCTCCGTGCAACACTCAGCACGTCACACATACGAGTGAATAGAGACAAATCCATCGAGTGGCCAACAAAGGGTGGGAGTTGAATAATTAGTGTTTGAAATCATTAGATAGAGATCATCTTTCATGCTTGTATAATTTGGAGCAAAGATGTTTCGATCAAATGATTTAATGTTGCTTGCGTCTCCTATGCTTCAATAGTATTTACAGACAAGACTTCATCGAAAAAGAAAAAAAATAAAAAAATAATAGTATTTAAAGACTGAAGACTTTAAAGGATTTTATTTATCTAATATATCAGCATGGTTGTAGGGGCGTTACCCTTTTTATTAGAAAAAGATAAAATCACAAAAGGCGTGAATTGTGTAAAAGTTCTTCATGTCCATGTGAGGGTGATACTTAAGTGCCTTTGTTGGTGGTCTGCATTTGTTTGTACAGAAAAAACAGCGAACAGATGCATTTATTTGGAAAAACTAACACGGGTGGGTGTTATAGAGATGAGCATCATCCCATATTTGGCATGACAGACATTTTGGACCAATCCAAGTCGTCCGATTGACTAACATCATATGAACCTCATTCATCTAGACAACGTTCATGGCGAACCTTTTTGACTGATACCCATCCGACTTTATTGTCCGTAACTCGTCTCTACCAACTTGCCTGGAATAGAGTCTAGCTTCTCCTAAAGTCTATTTCATCTGACTAAAGTGCTTACCACATCAAACAAGTGCGTCACAAGTGAGAGGTGGTATCGTCTGACCATTAGGACCAATTGGATTTGTGAAAAACGAGTGCCACATGGCATAGAAGGGGGAATGGGTGGTAAGGGTAGTGAAGTCCAAATGCTAATATTTGCAAACATGGTCCGTATGTAATGTTAAATTACATCAACTAAGATTGGAAGAAGATAAAACTCTAAAGAGAAGAAAATTATTCTCTTGTGTAGAAAAGTATCAAAAAAGAAGACTAAAGTGATATAATATTTAGAATCTTTCAAATTTCATTCATCTGACTTGTAAAATAAAAATACATGAGTGATAAAAATAATTCAAAATATAAAATCGGGAATGAATAAGCATACACTTCCAAAGCAACAACCTAACCTAGAAAAAGATAGAAAATTGCATTCTCAAAGTATATTCCATATTCTCAAGACACCACATTAATTACACCAATTTCCTATGACAAAAAAAATAATTTCAAGATTGACCAATATAACTCTAAATGCGTCAATCACCTAAAAGACAAAATAGGCCAGATTGGCCGGTCTAGCTTATAATTCTAACAGCCCCTCTCGAGCTAGACCGATCGAACGTCGAGCTTTTCTTTGATCTTGATAAACGTTTATTTGTTCAATGTCTTTGTAAAAATATCCGCTATTTGATCTTGTGATTTGTAAGGTTTCACATCAATTTCACCATCATTGATCAAATCACGGATGAAATGATACTTAATTCGAATGTACTTACTTTTGTAGTGAAAAACGAGATTCTTGGTTAGTGCAATGGCTGAACGATTATCACAAAACAAATTTGTAGTTTCAATTGATGGATGCTTAAGTTCTTCTAAGACCCATCTTAACCAAAGTGCTTGATAACCGGCCAATGCTAATGAAATGTACTCCGCTTCGGTTGTAGAAAGAGCAACAACTTGTTGTTTCTTTGAAGTCCATGATATTGAACCCGAACCAATATTAAAATTATAATCGGAAGTGCTTTTGCCATCATCTACACTTTCACCCCAATCACTATCACAATATCCAACCAAACATGAATTTTGAATCCTTTTGTAATGTATACCATCATTAATGGTACCACATACATATCGTAAAATTCTCTTTCCGACATTTCAATGACTTATTCTAGGTGATTCCATGAAATGGCTAATCATACTAATCGCAAACATAATATCCGGTCTTACGGCGGTCAAGTACACGAGACTACCAACAGGACTCCGATAAAGAGTTTCATTAACTCTTTTTTTCTTATTATTTTTGCTAAATTTCAAATCACCCTCCATTGGAGTGCAAATAGGATTTACATCTTCCATTCTAAACTTTTTCAATAAATATTTTGCATAATTCTTTTGGGATATAAAAATCTCATCTTTATTTTGCTTTACTTCAATGCCAAGAAAGAAATGTAAAAGACCCATATCGGTCATCTCAAATTCAAGTATCATGGATTTTTTAAATTCATCACATATGTTTGAACTATTGCCGGTGAAGATTAAATCATCAACATATAAACAAACAACTAAGAACTTACCTTGAGTATTTTCTTTGATGTAGAGAGAGTATTCAAAAGGACACCTTTTGAATCCATTCGTCATGAAGTACCCATCAATACGGCTACACCATGCCCTTGGTGCTTATTTTAAACCGTAAAGTGCTTTCTTCAATCTACAAATTTTATGCTCGTTATCCTTTTCCACATACCCGGGAGGTTGATCAACATAAACTTCTTCTTCAAGAATGCCATTTAAGAATATTGATTTGATATCCATTTGATAAACCTTCCAATTTCTTTGAGCCGCCAATGCTAAGACCAATCTAATAGTTTCAAGTCGAGCAACGAGAGCAAAAACTTCATTGAAGTCTATGTCATGTCTTTACTTATAACCTTTCACCACTAATCGAGCTTTGTGCCTTTCGACTTCACCTTTTGCATTTAAGTTGGTTTTATATATCCTTTTTACACCAATGGATTTGTGCCCATTTGGAAGTTCCGTTAACTCCAAAGTCTCATTTCTTTTGATGGAGTCAATTTCTTAATTTATTGCATGTTTTCACTTTTTTTCTTGATATGCTTCTTTAAAAGAAATTGGATCGGCATCAACATATAGTGCAAAGTTAATCTCATTTTCATCAAAAAGTCTTCTTTATGCTTCATAAATTTCATTGATGCTTTTAGCCTTCTTTAGAGGAGAATTAGAACTTGATGATGATGATGATGATGATGATGATGGTGAAGATGAAGATGGAGATGAAGTTCTATCCTCTTTATGCTCACAATTTTGAACATCTTTCAATTCTTTATCGTTGACACAAATAGACTTTTGTTTCTTTTCTTAGAAATATCAATCGCAAGCTTCTTCTTCATTAAACTTTACATCTCTACTAATGATAATTTTCTTGGTGATGAGATTAAACAATTTATATGCCTTTGAAGTTTCACTATAACCAATAAGAATACATTTTTTGGATTTATCATCCAATTTTTTTCTTCTTTCATCCGGCACATGAGAATATGTAATGCTACCAAAGATCCTTAAATGCGCAACACATGGTTTGTATTCATTCCATGTTTCTTGGGGTGTCATGCCTTCAACACTTTTGGATAAGGCACGATTCAAAAGATAGTTGACACATGAAACCACTTCGGCCCAAAATATATTTGACATCCCTTTGACTTTGAACATACTTCTAGCCAATTCTGTAAGGGTTCTATTTTTTCTTTTAGTAGCACCATTTTACTGAGGTATGTATCGAGTGATTAATTGATGCCGAATGTCATTATCTTTTAAGAAATTCTCAAAATCATGAGAAACATAGTCACCACCTTGATCGGTATATAAAGTTTTTAACATAAAATCACTTTGCTTTTCAATCAAGGCCTTAAATGTTTTGAAGTAGCCAAATACCTCTAATTTTTCTTTGAGAAAATAAATCCAAGATTTACGACTATAATTGTCAATAAAAGTAAGGAAAAAATGATTACCGCAAATAGAAGTGGTGTGCATAGGCCCGCATAAGTCTGAATGAACAAACTCAAGAGGATTTGATGCCCTCCAAGCTTTTTCAACCGAAAAAGAATTTCTTTGATGCTTTTCGAGTGCGCATCCTTCACAAACTTAGTCTTTGCGATCAATATTTGTCATGCCTCTCATCATGTAATTTTTGCATATGGGAGTCAAAGAGCTAAAACTCAAGTAGCCATACCGAAGATGTCATAGCCATGATTTGTCTTGGATGATGGAATTAAAGCAAGGAAGAACTTCATTTTAAAACTTAAGCGGAAACATCTTGTTTGGAGTCATCTTTATTTTGACAATGAGAGCATTATTCATATCCTTGATTTCACATGTATCTCCTTTGAAATAAATATTGCGTCCTTTCAAAAGGAGTTGTCCAACACTTAGAAGATTGTGCTTGAGGCTGGGTACATAGAAAATATTTGAGATGCGCTTGATGTCTTTCTTTGATTGATCAAGAATATCATTTTTTTTCTTTACGGAAAGTCATTTATCATCGCCGGTCCTTACTTCACTTTGAATAGATTCATCCAAAGTGACAAATATGTCTTTGTTTCCCGTCATGTGGTTACTACAACCATTATCAAAATATCAATCTTTATTGAATGCAATTTCTTGAATATTGCAAGTAAAAAAGAGAGTGTCATATTTCTTACTTTGATTATTTTCTTGAACAAAATTTGATTCTTTTTTTTCTTCTTCCGCCAATCTTTTTCTATAAAATTTTATGGTGTGATCATATTTTTGACAATCATAATATTAAACATTAAAAAGAGAAGATCGGCCTCTTCCTCTTCCCCTTCCTCTTGATGACAAAGATGACTCATCTTCACCTTTTTTCTTTGTTTGATATTTTCCTCTATTATGCCTTTCTCGTCCGCGATTAGAATGCCTTCCTTTTCCACCTCCAGAACTTTCCTTAAAGGAAATTTGAGTTTGAAAAGTTTGCTCTAGAGGAGAACAATTAAATTGTTTCATATGAAGTTCATGGGATTGAAGCGATCCCAACAAACTTTCCAAAGACAAAGTAGATAAATCCTTAGATTTTTCAATTGCAACAACAATATATTCAAACTTACGAGTCAAACTTCTAAGAATTTTTTCTACCTTTGATCTTGAAGATTTTCACCATTAATCCTTAATTGATTAAGGAGAGAAATTACTCGATTGGAAAAATCTTCAACCGCTTCCGAATCCTTCATTCTTATAGAATTAAACTCATTTCGAAGAGTTTGGAGCCACACCAATTTGACTTTATCTTCGCCTTTGTATGAAGTATTGAGAGTATCCCATGCTTGCTTTGCCGATGACACCGATGAAATTCTTTAAAAAACAACTTCATCCATAACTTGATGGATGACGAACAAAGCCTTCTTGTCCTTCTTGCGATTTTTTTTCAACTCATTGGGTTGAGTTTGTGTGAGAGCCGCTTGATCCTCCGATTTTACATATCCGGTCTCAACAATATCCCACAAATCTTGAGACCCATATAAAACCTTTATTTGAATACTCCATTGATTGTAGTTCTTACCAGTAAAACGAGGAAGTTGAGGTTGCAACATATTGGAAGCCATGAATCTCAAGCTCTGATACCACTTTGTTGGATTACACCAACTAGGATTGGAAGAAGATGACACTCTAAAGAGAAGAAAGTTATTCTCTTGTATAAAAAATATAAAAAATGAAGACTAAAGTGATATACTACTTAGAACCTTTCAAATTTCATTTATATGACTTGTAAACTGAAAATACATGAGTGATAAAAATAGCCCAAAATACAAAATCAGGAATGAATAAGCATACACTTCCAAAGCAACAACCTAACCTAGAAAAAGATAGAAAAAATATATTCTCAAAGTATATTTCATATTCTCAAGACACCACATTAATTGTACCAATTTTTTATGACAAAAAAAATAATTTCAAGATTGACCAATATAACCCCAAATGGGACAATGACCCAAAAGACAAAATGGGCCAGATGGGCCGGTCTAACTTATAATTCCAACACGTAGCGTACGCATTGTGCATGTATTAACTTTATGTTAACATTTTTAGGTGGAATATTTGCTTATTTCTTTTTTCCTTCTATTTATTTAACATTGGAACAAAGACTTTTAGGGCTTGTTTGGATAGGGGGAAAGGAAAAGAAATCATGGGAAAGGAAAGGAAATGTGATACTTTCCTATGTTTGACAACAAAGTTGTGTCACTGGAAATCATAGGAAAATTTTATTATTTTATTTAATTTAAGTAATTTATTTATTTTATCAAAAGAAAGAGAGAGAGAGAGAGAGAGAGAGAGAGAGACAGAGTGATTTTATTTTTTTATTTATTATTTATTTATTTTAAAAATAAAGTAAAATAATAATGAAAATTAAATTAAATGTAAAAATTTAAAAATTTATAAAATTTATAAAAAGAAAAACATTAAAAATAATAATAAATAAATAAAAATTAAATCTCTCTCTCTCTTTCTTAGCTCTCTATTATTATTCTTCTTTTTAGATGTCTCTTTCTCCGAGTCTCTCTCTATATATTTCTTTTAATTTTTCTCTCCTCAAATTTCTCTTAAACTCACTTTTTCTCTTTCATAATTTTTCTTTCTCTCACAAATTTTTTTTCATAATAGAAAATTAAATTTATTGGGTGTATGAGATATACTATCGATAATGGTCATTTTCTATTTTCTATGTGCCAATACACAATCCAAATACCGAAAAACAATGAATTCCTATGAATTCCCATGAATTCCCAAAGAGCAGGAATCCATTGGATTTACAAAATCTTTTCCTATATTTTTGAAAAAATTGCCAAACAGACCCTTAGGGTTAAGGCAATTTACATAATTAAGGGAATCGATCACTTAACAGTGTTGACTAATTGAATTTTTTGAAACTTTTTAACAGTAAAATTCAATTATAACATCATACATCATCATTTAATCAATTAGATAACCGATAACTTAGAGAAATATGTTTCCCAACCAACTCAACCAATGAGTTGATATATAGTTAATTGGATGATAGATTCATAAGCGAAAATTGCTGCATTGTCCAATCTATTTTCATCTAACTGGACAAATCCTAGGATATTCATTAAGACATTCGGGTTGTGTATGGGCATAGCTCTCTGTTAGCCCCTATTATAATAGCGTTTATTTGTTTTAGTTGGTTTTCATTCTCTTTTCTTATTCTCTGCAATGGGATATTTAGCTGCTCTAGTAGCAACCTCACTACTCTCTACTACCTCCCTATTAGAGCAACTAAAATTTACTTTAAGGAGTGAGTAGAGAGCAGGGTAGACCTGTTGAACAGATAAATCTTGCATAAAATCTTGCTATGCAAGGAACTATCAAGAAAAAAAAATACCTGCTAAACTAGGTAG
Source organism: Chloranthus sessilifolius (assembly GCA_021018995.1). Taxonomy (NCBI): domain Eukaryota; kingdom Viridiplantae; phylum Streptophyta; class Magnoliopsida; order Chloranthales; family Chloranthaceae; genus Chloranthus; species Chloranthus sessilifolius. The sequence continues at coordinate 143,715,087 of CM037584.1, read as the reverse complement.
CATGATGTTAGCAAAAAAGATGGGAACCTACTAAAGAAGATAAACTTTGCCATGACAAGAGCTAGCAGAGAGCTATGCCATACCTAGCCTAAGAGATTCATCAAGTTATTCTGAAAAATTTTCTTGTTTGGTGTCGAAAAGATCAATCTTATGCATTTTTTTATCGAAAAAAGATGGATATAAATAGAACGCTCATAGACCTTATCTATCATTTATACACCTAATAAAAGACTTATCACTCTCTAACTACGGTCCCTTGACACAAAAACACCTCTATTTCTATAGAATACCTTTAAATTCACCCACCAAATCTTTGGGTTCACTCACGCTGAAACACATTGACTTGGTAAAATAAGATGATGGAGATTGTTTATCCTCCCAATCATTAACACGATGGATCTTGAGATCATGGGCCTACCATCAGATGGTTAGTGCTTTATTTCTCATGGCACACATCTCAGAAAAATGACCTTAATATCGCGTACATGCTCAAAATTAATTATAACGTCACTTTTTTGGATGTTGTGTACCATATGAAATAAAAAATCGACCGCCTGACGATATAATCATGTTTTCATGATCCATCGTGTGAAAGATTGGGACGATAAACAATCTCCATCGTTTGATTCAATATAATGAATGTGTTTCAGCGTGGGTAAAATCAAAGATTTGGTCGGTGGAATTAAGGGTAGTCAATTCTATAACCGGTGCGTTAACACTCCTCTCTCTCTCTTAAATTCCTTACTCTAAAGTGGCAATAGGAATTATGCATGCATTTTGGACGGTGTAAAATGTGGAAAAACTTTTGAGTCCTCCAACATGCTCCAATAGAAAGGGTTGCATGATATGATAGTATTAGTTGGAAATTTGAAATTTTCTTTTATGTGATTTTTTTTTCCATCGAAAAACGTTATGATTTAATAAGAGAAAAAATAGGGACATTTTCTTGATGAGTAAGTTGGCTTTTTTTTGTTTATTTTTAAATTTTTTTTCTTTTTCTCTTTCTCTCCCGTGAATCAACCGGGATTTTTGCTAGTTATATATAGATGCAATATCTTTCCTACACATTATCTTATTATATAATTATGTAGATATATCAAATATATGACACATATATTTTGATATATCAAAAAGTTATTTTATTTAATTTTTACTAATAAAATTTATTCTTTCAAAAAAATATATATGGACTCATACCCCCGTAGGGCAATAGTAAGATTCAACTGGTTAAACTTGATTTCATGTTTATGTTACAACCACCTCACTTAACCAAAGCAAGAGCATGTTGATAACTTTGAAACAGACAATCGAGATTTAATTTTTTTGTCATAATCTTCAACCCCTTTGATCTTGAGATTATGAGCGGTCATCAAACAGTCAAATGCTGATTCCATGTGATACACATCCCAAAAAGTGAATGTGAACTAGAACTATGTTTGATGGCACGTTGTGATCACATTCACTTTTTGGAATGGGTGCAATGTGCAATCTGTTGAATAAGGTTTAATCCCAACCATGGGCATCAATCAATTGAGGATGGTAAATCAATCGATTTACTGTTGAGCGGATACAGATCCGCCGGTTTGATTTTTTGGTTTGGTTTTTGGAAGTGTTTTGAATACTTTTAAAGAATAGAAGTTTTGTGAGTCATGTTTCCAAAAGGGCTTGGTGCCTATTTTCAAAAAGTTTTTCTCTAGGGATCCTTAGAGAGCTTGGTGAAAGTTTCATGTGAGAAAACTGTGAGAATACTTTGAGAGAAAAAGTATTGAAGAATAGCTTAAGGATTGAAGATCCGATTGAAGCCATTCTTGTGTCAAAATCGTGACTATAATTCGACAGATCTCTTCTCTGTTATTTAAAGGACTGCGTCCTTGGTTTAATAACGGATTTGTTATTGAAGATCGTGTTAGATCTTGATTGGGTTTGCACTAGAGAAAAGAGAGTGTGTGTGTTATAAACATTCATAAAAATAGTGCATATACTCCCGTTGACGTAACCCTCGATTGGGTGAACCATGTAAATCTTTGTGTTGTGCGTGTGATTATTTTTTATCTGAAATTTCTTATTTTTTCGCATTCATCGCGATAGGGAGTTCATAGTGTGGGTAGAATTCCTAACAATTGGTATTAGAGCAAGGTTTATGCTACAATGACGATGAAAGATATTGAATGTACGATTCAAAGTAGATAAGTTTTCTTGAAAGAATAACTTCGCTTTATAGCAAGTCAAGGTCATAGATATCCTTGTCCAACAAGGCATTGATGATGCCCTACTTGAAAAAGAGATGGAAAAGAAGGCAGAGATGTTTGATGAAGAGTGAAATTCTATTAATAAGAGGGCCGTAAGCACTATCCGATTATGCTTGTCTGATGAAATTCTGTATAACGCTTTTTACAAGAAGACGGTCGTAGATCTGTGGAAGAAGATGAAATCTCTCTATATGACAAAGTCGTTGTCTAATAGACTCTTCATGAATAAGCAACTCTACACCCTTCGTATGAAGGCTAGTACGCGTATTCATGACCATTTGAATTCGTTTAATAAAATAGTTAGTGAACTATTGAGCATTGAGGTGAAACTTGAAGAAGAAGATTTAACACTTCTCTTGCTCACCTCATTGCCATAATCTTATGAGCACCTTGTTATCATATTAATTTATGGTTAAAATACTATTATCGTCGAAGAAGTGACTGCTGCACTTCTTTCCGACGAATTGAGAAAACAGCCCGAATCTAACTCCGAAGGGATTAGTCTCTTGAGCGAAAGGAGTCGAAACCATGATCGCAAAAGAGACAAATTCAGAGGGGATAATAAATCAACGAGAGGAAACTACAAGTTTAAATTTAGGAGTGACAGAAAAGATATTATCTGTTACTTCTGTAAGTAATCTGGACATATTCGTAAATATTGTAAGCAGAGATTAAATGATAATAAGGGTGATGAAGGGACTTCGCAACAGACTAGTGTTGCTAAGTTAGATTTCGGTGAAGACCTATTGTGTGCAATATTAAGCTCCAGTCAGTTTGATGATAGATGGATCCTAGATCTAGGAGCATCATATCACATATGTCCATATAGGGATTGATTTGACCAATATAAGGTAGCCAATGATGGGATGATTTTGATGGGAAATGATAATGTATATAAAGCAGTGGGTATCGGTTCAATTAGAATCAAGATATTTGATGACTGTGTTCGCACTCTTACTGAGGTTAGGCATGTGCCTGATCTGAAGAAAAATCTGATCTCGTTGGAGGCATTGGATGAGATAGGATGTTGAGTCATCCTAGAATCCGATTAATTAAAGGTTGTACGTGGTGTTATGACCTTGATGAAAGGTGAAAAGATGAGGAATCTGTATACTTTAGTAGGCAACACAATCATCGGCAGTGGTGTTGTGCCTTCAAAAGATTTCAATGACTTCTCAGATTTTTGGCACAAAAGGCTTGGTCACATGAGTGAACGTGGGCTGACAGAGCTCATAAAGAATAAGGCGATTTTTGAAATTCAAACTTATAAATTAAATTTTTGTGAAGATTGTATCTTCGAGAAACAAAAGAAAGTCAGTTTTTCTACTGGAAAGCACACTTTGAAGGGGCTGATTGATTACATACATTCAAATGTATGGGGACCGACTAAAGTCACTTCAGTAGGCAGAACCAACTACTTTGTGTCATTTATAGACGACTACTCCAGAAAAGTTTGGGTATATCCGATTAAAAATAAATCGGATGTGTTTCAGAAATTTATGCAGTGGCAGAGAATGGTTGAATAGCTGACAGATAGAAAGGTAAAAATTCTCAGATCAGATAATGGTTGGGAATACTTGTCATCAGAGTTCAAAGCTTACTGTGAAAATCAATGGATTGTTAGGCACTTAACAGTTCATGGAAATCCTCAGCAAAATGGTGTAGCAGAGAGGATGAACAGAACACTATTAGAAAAAACACAATGTATGTTGAACCATTTCGGCTTGAGTTATGGGTTCTGGTCAGAGGTAGTGAACACGGCATGTTACTTGGTCAACTGGTCACCTTCAGCGGCATTGAACTCGAAAACTGCAGATGAGGTTTGGTATCAAAAACACGGGAGCTACTCTCACTTGAGGGTGTTTGGATGTGCGGCTTATGCATTACTTCAGGGAAGTGAACGGTCCAAGTTAGATCCAAAATCCAAATAATGTGTCTTGATTGGTTATAGCGAAGGAGTCAAGGGTTATCATTTGTGGGATACACGATCTCACAAAGTGATAGTTGAAAGAGATATTACTTTCAATGAAGATGAGTTTCCGATGAAAACGGCGGAAGACAAACCTCAGTCATTTGGTGAACCTAAGGTACAAGTTGATGTTCAGAGGCATGAGCAACATGAGAAAGATAATAAAGACTCTGAGACAGAGCATGATGACACAATTTCTCAAGACTTGCAGTCTCAAGTACCAGTTCAGACTATCTTGAGAAGATCAGAGAGGATGAAGAAACGTCCTGAAAAGTTTAAGGACATGGTTCCTTTAACACTTGCACTTATCACAGAGAATAGAGATCCAAGCACAGTTCCAAAAGCTCGGGTGGATACAGATGCAGTAAAGTGTCAGTTAGCTATGAAAGAAGAATGACAGTCACTTTTGAAGAATGAGACTTGGGATCTCATGAAACTTCCTAAAGGGAAGAGAGCCATCGGTTGTAAATGGGTCTTTCGAAAGAAAGAAGATGATAAGAGTGAAACTCTAAAGTTTAAGGCAAAGCTAGTTGCAAAGGGGTTTTCTCAGAAAGAGGGTATCGATTATAATGAGATATTCACACATCGATTCGCACGTTGTTGGCAATAGTTGTTCAGAAAGATCTTGAACTAGAACAGATGGATGTGAAAATAGCTTTTCTCCATAGAGATCTTTAGGAAGAAATTTATATGAGACAGCCATAAGGATTTGAAGCAGAAGGGTCAGAATCACTCGTTTACAGATTAAAGTAATCCTTGTATGGTCTCAAGCAGGCACCCAGGCAGTGGTACAGGAAATTTGATTCATATATGCTAGGCACAGGGTATCACAGGAGATAATATGATTGGTGTGTCTACTGGAAAGAGTATGATAAATAAGAGAAAATCTTTCTAATTCTTTATATAGATGATATGCTGACGGCAGCAAGAAGTAAGGTTGAAATTAACAAGCTGAAGCAATTATTATGCCAGAAGTTTGAGATGAAGGATCTTAGTTCCGCAAATAAGATTTTAGGTATAGAAATCATGAGAGATCATGAGAAGAAGAGGCTTTGGCTAATTTAAAGGACCTTCATTCAAAAGCTCCTTGAAAAATACAATATAAGTGATGTCAAGCCTGCATCAACTCCTCTAGCAGAGCATTTTAAACTCACAAAAAAGATGAGTCTGTCCACACATGAAGAAAGGGAATATATGAAAAATATTCTGTATGTAAACGTCGTTGGGAGTTTGATGTATGCCATTGTGAGTACACGCTCAGATTTAGCACAGGCCTTGAGTGTGGTTTGCAAGTATATATCGAATCCGAATAAGGAGCATTGGCTTGTAGTGAAATGGATATTAAGATATCTGAAAGGTACAATTGAATATGATTTGATGTTTGAAGGTAGAGATACAAACAAGTTGGATCTCTACGGGTATGTAGATTCCAACTATACTGGTGATCTTGATAGAAGAAGGTCTACCACGGGGTACGTGTTCTTCTTGACAGGTGGAGCAATCAGTTGGAAGTCTATGATTCAAGGGATAGTTGCATTGTCAACTACAGAGGCCGAGTATATAGCGGCTACAGAGGCGGCTAAGGAAGCCTCATGGCTTAAAGGTTTGATTAGTGAATTTAGTGACGTTGCACTACAAAAAATAAGACTAATAGCGGCAGTTTTTTATTAAAAAAACTACCGCTAATAGTCTTATTTTTTATAGTGTCGATGAAAGCATCGATATCTTCTCTGACAGATAAAGTATCATTGACCTAGCAAAGAAACAAGTATTTCATGCTAGAACAAAGCATATAGATGTTCGGTATCATTTTATTAAGGATATGATAGAAGATGGAGAAATATCGATTGAAAAGATCAATACAAAAGAAAACGCAATTGACATGTTGACCAAGCCGGTTACGCAAAATAAGTTTAGGCATTGCCTAAACTTGGTTAATATTTATCAAAGATGTTGATGCCCGTTGGGGCAGTGACGTGGTTGTGGATGAAACCTTGGTGGAGATTGTTGAATAAGGTTTAATCCCAACCACTAGTGTCAATCGATTGAGTTTGAAAAGTCAATTGATTGACTGTTGAGCGGATACAAATTCACAGGTTTGATTTTTTGGTTTGGTTTTTAAAAGTGTTTTGAATACTTGCAAAGAATAGAAGTTTTGTGAGTCATGTTTCCAAATGGGCTTGGTGCTTATTTGCAGAAAGTTTTTCTCTAGGGATCCTGAGAGAGCTTGGTGAAAGTTTCATGTGAGAAAACTGTGATAATACTTTGAGAGAAAAAGTATTGAAGAATAGCTTGGGGATTGAAGATCCGATTGAAGCCGTTCTTGTGTCAGAATCGTGAATATATTCCGACAGATCTCTTCTCTGTTATTTGAAGGACTGCGTTCTTAGTTTAACAACGGATTTGTTGTTGAAGATCGTGTTAGATCTTGATTTAATTTGCACTAGAGAGAAGAGAATGTGTGTGTTGTAAACATTTATAAAAATAGTGCATATACTCCAGTGGACGTAGCCCTTGATTGGGTGAACCACGTAAATCTTTATGTTGTGCGTGTGATTAATTTTTGTCTGAATCTTCTTATTTTCCCGCATTCATCGCAATAGGGAGTTCTTAGTATGGGTAGAATTCCTAACACAATCAACATCTGATCATTTAATAATAAACTCGTGATCTCAAGATTTACTATGTGAAAGACTGGGACAAAAAATAATCTCTGTTAATTTATTGAAAAAGTAAAAAAGTTTTACTTTTTACTTTGCTTAACTGAGGTGGGCTGTGTGGTAATAACGCGACTTTTTTCTTGTTTTTCCTTCTCATAACTCAAGTAAGCGTTTGAATTTGGTGGGTCGTCACTGGTCACTTATTCCTTGAATACAAAATAGTCAGAGGCCCATGCCTAGGGTATGGGTAATTGGAATGCCTGGTGGGGTCCATACGTGATCATGATCAGAGGTCCCTCAAAATTTTTTGGCATGATCCGATGTACATTCACTATTCAAAATGTGGTCAAAGAAGGAAAATTTTAATGCACCAAAATATGTGGGGTGGTGCCAAAACTTTGACTACTATTTTGAACACTAAAACAACTTCAAGTTTTTTGGTTTTCCCTACATCACATGCCAGATGGCACATGATGAGAAAGCCGGTGTTGTTTTGGGATCACCTGCCACGTGGCCCATGATCTGTAATTGGAATGCACGGATTCATCCATGAGTTCCAACCCATATTCCTTTTTCTCAAATAAGACTACAGGGTAGGTATAAGGGTATCATTATTCACACTCCAGGAGACTGGTTTCTCACCCAAGCAGACTCTTTTTAGTGGGGTTTCTCAACACTAGGGTGGGAAAACAGACTCATGCGTTGTGAATAATGCTACCCGTAGGCATATCGTATAATTACAATGAGAAATTAAGTCTCCTCTAGAATTTGTAAGATGGATTAAATAAAACTGGCATGCAAAGCATGTTTAGTCTATGCAGGGGTTGTTCTCCTAACTTAAAGAGAAGGTTTTCAGAGATTTGGTTATCAACTAAAACTAACAATAAACAGTAAAAGAAAAATAAAAAAATCAACAATGTAAGGATTAAGAGCAACGTAATTGAGAAAGCGAAACATCGTAAGAACCGGAGCGTATATTTATGTATGGTACAGCTTTTTTTTTTCGGTTAAATCGGGATTGAATTAAGACCTTAGCTGTATGGATGATCCAACGAAAAAAGAAAAGAAAAAAAGTTCTGTAGCTTTTTGGTCAATCAGATGCTGTAAATGGTTCACACATCATTACGTTAAATGATCAAAAGTTCAATGCGTCACATGAAAACTTATTGGCGTGACGTGGTGGTATTGTAGTGTAACCCCCACTTGTGACATTGCGCTGCCCTTCTGTAAGAAGGCAGGCATAGGGAATGGGCTGCGCCACAATGGCATTTATAATTGAGCGCGATCAGCATTTTCTCTTTGTAAGAGTGACAAACAAGAAGCTGGAAATAACTCACAAAGAGAGTGATCTTTCCTTGGGCAAAGGCAAATAAAGGGGGCAGAATAGATGGAAACTTTCAACTGTAATCGAGGATGGAAAATTGTAACTCAGTGATTTTAACACACTCAGTCCCTAGATGCCCCAGAAGTAGGACAATTTCCCCAAAACAGAGGGCAGTCAATAGCCCGGGTAGCATGGCCACAATTTCCCCAAAACAGAGGGCAAACAGAGGGCAGTCAATAGCCCGGGTAGCATGGCCACAATTTCCCCAAAACAGGGGGCAGTCAATAAGCCGGGTAGTGTGGCATGTTTGCTCAGGCCGCCCAACACAGTTTTTTAATTGGATCGGGCACATAAACTTGACCCATATATAGTCGGGCATGAAGCATCTGACTTGAACTTTGGGTCGGATGGAGGTATTTTATCTATATATAAGCTAGAAGGATTTGGAATTTTGACCCAAGCTGCATGATATCCGGTTGGCTTTTCAGGTATACCCTTGACTCGTTTGATCAAAACTGAAGTGCACTCTCGAGATCATAGTTACTTAATTCACTGGTTTCCTCGATTCAAATTTGTATTCACAGTTCGTTATTATCTAGAAAACACGAATTGCTAGGGATAGGATGAGTTTCAAAAGTATTTATTAATTTTATAATATATATAAATTTACGTTCTTTAATAAATGAATTGCAAATGATTACTTTGTTAGATATAAAACATAAAAATCATAAAGTCTTAGATTCAAATCCTTTAAAAATTTTTTTTTATTTTTTTTTATGTTTTTAAAATTTTACAATAAACAAAACACTTATTATTAACCATTCAACTCGCTTGTCACACCGAATCAGATACGCTATACCCAATTGTCATTCACTGGTGAATGGGTGAATGAGCAAGTTAAGATAGGCCCAGACGGGTTTGACATATACCCTTGACTCTTGGGACAGCTGAATTTTTTGCCCTTCCCAAACGGATCCTGAACCACTTACATACCCTATAGGGCCCCCAGCCTAAAAAATGAAATTTTACTTCCAAGATAATAGTAGAAATTTTACTTTGCTAGGGGCTTAAGCCTTTTTTGTTAGAATTATAAGTTAGACTGGCCCATTTGGCCCATTTTATCTTTTGGGTCATTGGCCCATTTGGAGTTATATTGGTCAATCTTGAAATTATTTTTTGTCATAAGAAATTGGTGTAATTAATGTGGTGTCTTGAGAATATGGAATATACTTTGAGAATGTAATTTTCTATCTTTTTCTAGGCTAGGTAATTGCTTTGGAAGTGTATGCTTATTCATTCCTGGTTTTGTATTTTGGGCTATTTTTATCACTCGTGTATTTTCAATTTATAAGTCATATGAATGAAATTTGAAAGGTTCTAAGTAGTATAACACTTTAGTCTTTATTTTTTATATTTTTTTTACACAAGAGAACAATTTTCTTATTTTTAGAGTGCCATCTTCTTCCAATCACAGTTGGTGTAATCCAACAAAGTGATATCAGAGCTTAAGATTCATGGCTTCTAATATGTTGCGACCTCAACTTCCTCGTTTTATTGGTAAGAACTACAATCAATGGAGTATTCAAATGAAAGTTTTATATGGGTCTCAAGATTTGTGGGATATTGTTGAGACCGGATATGTAGAACCGAAGGATCAAACGGCTCTCACACAAGCTCAACTCAATGAGTTGAAAGAAAATCGTAAGAAGGACAAGAAAACTTTGTTCTTCATTTATCAAGCTGTGGATAAAGTTATTTTTGAAAGAATTTCATCAGCGTCATCGGCAAAGCAAGCATGGGATACTTTCAATACTTCATACAAAGGCGAAGATAAAGTCAAATTGGTGCGGCTCCAAACTCTTCGAAGTGAGTTTGATTCTATAAGAATGAAGGATTCCGAAGTGGCTGAAGATTTTTTCAATTGAGTAATTTTTCTCGTTAATCAATTAAGGATTAATGGTGAAAATTTTCAAGATCAAAGAATTGTAGAAAAAATTCTTAGAAGCTTGACTCGTAAGTTTGAATATATTGTTGTTGCAATTGAAGAATCTAAGGATTTATCTACTTTGTCTTTGGAAAGTTTGTTGGGATCGCTTCAATCCCATGAACTTCGTATGAAGCAATTTGATTCTTCTCCTCTAGACCAAGCTTTTCAAATTCAAATTTCCTTTAAGGAAAGTTCTAGAGGTAGAAGAGGAAGACATTCTAATCGCGAACGAGGAAGGCATAATGGAGGAAGATATCAAGCAAAAGAAAGATATGAAGATGAGTTATCTTCGTTATCAAGAGGCAGGGGAAAAGGAAAAGACCGATCTTCTCTTTCTGATGTTCAATATTATCGTTGTCAAAAATATGGTCACACTATAAAATTTTGTAGAAAAAGATTGGCAGAAGAAGAAAAAAAAGAATCAAATTTTATTCAAGAGAACAATCAAAATAAGGAAGACGACACTCTCTTTCTTGCTTGCAATGTTCAAGAAGTTGCATTCAATGAATATTGGTATCTTGATAGTGGCTGTAGTAACCACATGATGGGAAACAATCTTTATTTAATGCAACTTCTTGAACATTACAAGCAAGAAAGAGAGTGCCGTCTTCTTTACTTTGATTGTTCTCTTGAATAAAATTTGATTCTTTTTTTTCTTCTTTCGCCAATTTTTTTCTATAAAATTTTATGGTGTGACCATATTTTTGATAATGATAATATTGAACATTAGAAAGTGACAAAGACGTATTTATCACTTTGGATGAATCTATTCAAAGTGAAATAAGGACTAGCGATAATAAACGACTTTCCGTAAAAGGAAGAGGTGATATTCTTATTCAATCAAAGAAAGACATGAAATACATCTAAAATGTTTTCTATGTACCCGGCCTCAAGCACAATCTTCTAAGTGTTGGACAACTCCTTTTGAAAGGACACAATATTTATTTTAAAAGAGATGCATGTGAAATCAAAGATATAAATAATGCTCTCATTACCAAAATAAAGATGACTCCAAATAAGATGCTTCCGCTTAAGTTTCAAAATAAAGTTCTTCCTTGCTTCAATTCTATCATCCAAGGTAAATCATGGCTATGACATCTTCAGTATGGCCACTTGAGTTTTAGCTCGTTGACTCTCATGTGCAAAAATCACATGGTGACAGACATGACAAATATTGATCGCAAAGACCAAGTTTGTGAAGGATGCGCACTTGGAAAGCATCAAAGAAAATCTTTTCCGGTTGGGAAAGCTTGGAGGGCATCAAATCTTTTTGAGTTTGTTCATTCGAACTTATGTGGGCCTATGCACACGACTTCTATTGGCGGTAATTATTATTTCCTCACTTTTATTGACGATTACAGTCGTAAATCTTGGGTTTATTTTCTCAAAGAAAAATCAGAGGTATTTGGCTACTTCAAAACATTTAAGGCCTTGGTTGAAAAGCAAAGTGATTTTATGTTGAAAACTTTGCGTGCCGATCAAGGTGGTTAATATGTTTCTCATAATTTTGAGAATTTTTTAAAAGATAATAGCATTCGACATAATTAACCACTCGATACACACCTCAGTAAAATGGTATTGCCGAAAGAAAAAATAGAACCCTTATGGAATTGACTAGAAGTATGTTAAAAGCCAAACGGATGCCAAATATATTTTGGGCCGAACCCGTTCATGTGTCAACTATCTTTTGAATCGTGCATTTTCTAAAAGTGTTGAAGGCATGACACCACAAGAAGCATGGAATGGACACAAACCACGTATTGCGCATTTAAGTATATTTGGTAGCATTGCATATTCTCATGTGCCAGATGAAAGAAGAAAAAAATTGGATGATAAATCCGAAAAAAACATTCTTATTAGTTATAGTGAAACTTTAAAGGCATATAAATTGTTTAATTCTATCACCAAGAAAACTATCATTAGTAGAGATGTAAAATTTAATGAAGAAGAAGCTTGAGATTGAGATTTTCAAGAAAAGAAACAAAAGTCTATTTGTGTCAACGAAGAAGAATTGAAAGATGCTCAAAATTGTGAGTATAAAGAGGATAGAACTTCCTCTCCATCTTCTTCTTCACCATCTTCATCATCATCATCATCATCATCATTATCAAGTTCTAATTCTCCTCCAAAGAAGACCAAAAGCATCAATGAAATTCATGAAGCATCAAGAAGACTTTTTGATGAAGATGAGATTAACTTTACACTATATGCCGATGCCGATCTAATTTCTTTTGAAGAAGCATCTCAAGAAGAAAAGTGAAAACATGCAATGAATCAAGAAATTGGCTCTATCAAAAGAAATGAGACTTTGGAGTTAACGAAACTTCCAAATGGGCACAAATCCATTGGTGTAAAATGAATATATAAAATCACGTTAAATGCAAAAGGTGACGTTGAAAGGCACAAAGCTCAATTAGTGGTGAAAGGCTACAAGCAAAGACATGACATAGACTTCAATGAAGTTTTTGCTCTTGTTGGTCGACTTAAAACAATTAGATTTGTCTTGGCATTGGCGGCTCAAAGAAATTAAAAGGTTTATCAAATGGATGTCAAATCACCATTCTTAAATGGCATTCTTGAAGAAGTTTATGTTGATCAACCTTCCGGGTATGTGGAAAATGGTAAAGAGCACAAAGTTTGTAGATTGAAGAAAGCACTTTATGATTTAAATCCTCCCGGGTATATGGAAAAGGGTAAAGAGCACAAAGTTTGTAGATTGAAGAAAGCACTTTATGGTTTAAAGCCTCCCGGGTATGTGAAAAAGGGTAAAGAGCACAAAGTTTGTAGATTGAAGAAAGCACTTTATGATTTAAAGCAAGCACCAAGGGCATGGTATAGCCGTATTGATGGATACTTCATGAAGAATGAATTCAAAAGGGGTCCTTTTGAATACTCTCTCTACATCAAAGAAAACACTCAAGGTGAGTTCTTAATTATTTGTTTATATGTTGATGATTTAATCTTCACCGGCAATAGTTCAAGCAGATGTGATGAATTAAAAAAATCTATGATGCTTGAATTTGAGATAACCGATATGAGTCTCCTACATTTTTTTTTTGACATTGAAGTAAAGCAAAATGAAGATGAGATTTTTATATCTCAAAAGAAGTATGTAAAAGATTTATTGAAAAAATTTAGAAGGGATGATGCATCCTATTTGCACTCCAATGGAGGTTGGCTTGAAACTTAGCAAAAATGATAATAGAAAAAAAGTTAATAAAACTCTTTATCAGAGTCTTGTTGGCAGCCTTATGTACTTGATCGTCACAAGACCGGATATTATGTTTGCGGTTAGCATGATTAGCCGTTTCATGGAATCACCTAAAAGAAGTCATTGGAATGCCGGAAAGATAATTTTGCGATATATATGTGGTACCATTAATGATGGTATATATTGTAAAATGGTTTAAAATTCATGTTTGGTTGGATATTGTGATAGTGATTGGGGTGGAAGTGTAGATGATGGCAAAAACACTTCCGGTTACAATTTTAATATTGGTTCGGGTTTAATTTCATAGACTTCAAAGAAATAATAAGTTGTTGCTCTCTCTACAACCGAAGCGGAGTACATTTCATTAGCATTTGCCGGTTGTCAAGCACTTTGGTTAAGATGGGTCTTAGAAGAACTTAAGCATCCATCAATTGAAGCTACAATTTTTTTTTGTGATAATTGTTCAACCATTGCACTAATCAAGAATCTCATTTTTCACTACAAAAGTAAGCACATTCGAATTAAGTATCATTTCATCCGTGACTTGATCAATGATGGTGAAATTGATGTGAAACCTTGCAAATCACAAAATCAAATAGTGAATATTTTTATAAAGACATTGAAGAAAGAAACGTTTATCAAGATCAAATAAAAGCTCGACGTTCGATCGGTCTAGCTCAAGGGGGGACTGTTAGAATTATAAGCTAGACCGGTCCATTTGGCCCATTTTGTCGTTTGGGACATTGGCCCATTTGGAGTAATTAATGTGGTATCTTGAGAATATGAAATATACTTTGAGAATGTAATTTTCTATTTTTTTCTAGGCTAAGTAGTTGCTTTGGAAGTGTATGCTTATTCATTTTTGATTTTATATTTTGGGTTATTTTTATCACTCATGTATTTTCATTTTATAAGTCATATGAATGAAATTTGAAAGGTTGTAAGTAGTATATCACTTTATACTTTATTTTTGATATTTTTTTTATACAAGAGAACAACTTTCTTCTCTTTAGAGTGTCATCTTCTTCCAATCCTAGTTGTGTAATCCAACATTTTTCAAGCTATAAATCAATGGAAAAGAGAAGGGTTAACATAACAAGAATTTGACATGAAATTCAGCACCGACATTTACAACTGAAGATACAATCTTAGGACCCGAGGTTTTCACCGTTAGAACCAATTACTGCCTTCACTCAGACCATGATAATCATTTTTCGTCTCGATATATCCTTCACACAAAATATTTTGAGATCATGGTCCCCCTATCAAACGGTTTGAAATACATACTCAAAAGTGAACCGACTCTTGGTAAACCCATTATCACTGTCACTTTTGGGGGTGTGTAAAGGTAAAATCAACACCTGACCGTCTGATTGGTGGGCCATACTCTCAAGTTCTACCGTATGGAAGATTGGGATAAAAAATGTCTTCATCGCTTGGTTCAGGCAGTCAGGGTTTTAGCGATGAAAACCCTGACGCAGAAGCTTCTAATCTAATACAATAAAACGTCTAATCTAATACAATAATGGTGACAGTAGAAGCTTCTTAATTTGTTTCTGTTCTCCACCTAACGCCATGAAGAGGTTGATCCTACAAGTTTCCATTAGTATTCTAACAATTTTTGATTATCAAGATGTCTTTAGTCACAAGAAAAGCTCACCTTTTGATTTAGCTTTATATTTTTATATTGAATGGCTAACAAAGCACCTTTGAGACCCTATGAAATATTTGAATGGAGGGAATGATGTTTATGTGAGTGGAGGGTACAGTCCAAGCCAAGGATCAAATTTCGGGTTTAGTTTCGGTTTCGGAGGGGACCAAAACCGAAATTTTAGACCGAAATTTCGGCCGATAATTTGACTGAAAATTTCATTTTCATACATTTGATGACCGAAATTTTGGTCCCAAATTATCGTTTCAATGGGTCCGTAACCGATAATTTCGGCCGAAATTTTGAACATTTCGGCCGAAATTTTGATCCTTGGTCCAAACTTCTCTCCTCTTGTCTTCTTCCTACACCTACAGACTATCTTCTGAGAGTGACTTTGTAAAAAGGGATCTGCCCCTTGGGATTGCTACAGAATATGGGCTTTATGGCTTTCCCAAGAAAATGTTGGGACCATAATATATATATATATATATATATATATATATATATATATATATATTATGGAAGTGCCAGACCCTAAAGCAGCGCCAACATTGCTTTTAGGAGCCGACGCCTTGTAAAATAAATAAAAAATAAGTTTTTAATTTAACCGGCACTTTAAACTAATTGGTGCTCTAAAACGCAAACGCCTTCTCTCTGTAGAAGTGCTAGCGCTTCGCTATCGGGCACCCATATTTTTTGAGTAAAATATACCTAAAAAGGTAAATATGACACTTTATTAAAAAAAGAGAGAGAAAAGAGAAGAGATAAGAGAGAAAAGAAAGAGACTTCTAAAAAAGTCAAGAATGACGGCTGAAAGGATATTTAACTTTTAAAATATTTTAAAAGTGTAACCTTAGTTAGTAAAGCAGTTCTAATGTTACTCATCATTTCACAAAAGGGTGCTACGTGTCACGCCCATATCAATTGGGAAAATGCGCTCAGGCGTAGAGATATCTCTACCCCAATTGATATGGACACGACACGTAGCACATCTTTTGTGAAGTGATGGGTGGCATGAGGTGCACTTTACTAATTAGAGTTAAACTTTTAAAATATTTTAAAAGTTATATTCCTTTTTAACTGTCATTCTTGACTTTTTTAGAAATCTTTTTAAACTCTCTTTTTTCTCTCTTTTCTCTTTTTCTAAGAAAGTGTCATGCTTACTTTTTCAGGTATATTTTACTCAAAAAATATAAGTGCCCACCGCCCGGTAGCAAAGTGCTAGCACCTCTACAGAAAAGCGTCGGCACCTCGTTTTAGGGGCGTCGACGCTTCGTTTAGGGGCGACAGCACTTCGATTTTTCAAAAGAATAAACTAATTTTTTTTTTTTTGTACCGGCGCTTTAATAATATTTATTTTAGTTTTTTCGAAGCACTAGCGCCCTTAAAAGACGCGTCGTTGCCTCTAGGCACAAACGCTTGATTTTAGGGGCATCGACCCTTCGTTTCAAGGTATTGGTGCTTCGCTCCCCGATGTGCTAGCGCTTCACTACCGGACGCTACTTTTTTTGAGTAAAATATGCATGAAAAAGTAAGTCCGACACTTTGTTTATAATGACCATAAAATTTTGAACAAAACTTGATTGCCTCGATAAGTGTGCCTAATACAGAAATCGAGACAAATTAAAATTTTAAATTAATATTATTAGAAATAATATGAATCTATAGTCAAATGAAGTCATGTGTGACTTCTTGTATAAGTCCGAGTCATGTTAAGCCCTGATGAGGCATGGTACGCTGTAGAAGCTATATAGGCGCTCCACACCGGATCTTAAGTTTAGGAGGAAACTGAAATATCTAAGATATTCCATTTCCTTGGCTTATAAGAGAAGGAAGAAGGTTGGAATGAGTATCTCTCATCTTCTTCTTCTTGATTTCTGGTGAGCTGTGGCTAGAGGGTGGAATTGGGAGTTCGTCCTTTGTGAAAACCAAGACTTGAGAATCTCCCATGTAATGAAATTTCGAAAATATAGTGTGAAAGATCGATCCTAACGGTACGTGTCTAGTCTGGGAACGTGTGCTATCGCTACATGTTGAAGCGGAGCCACAAGTCTGTTATTCCGGGTCATGACGGCGACGAGTTTCTGATTTGAGATTCGAAACCCTCTCCGGATCGCGTTTGCCGAGAATTCGAAAGGGCCTTTATATAGGTGAGCTTTTAGATTAAAATTGTTAAGATTTAAACATCATAAATATGTGTAAGATTATGTAGGTGTGGTCTGTTGAGACCATTAATGGTTAAAGATCAAAGTAGGTTAAGAACAAGTGATCGCCATTAATGACAGAAGCTGTCATCCTTGATTAATTAAATTTGAGAATTGATCGATCAAGCCTGGGATTGATCGATCAATGTAAAGGATTGATCGATCAATTCGTATATTCAGTTAATGAGAACAGTAGGGTACTTTTTTAGAAGTTTAATGCCCGATGGGCATTGATTGATCAAATTAGGTTTTGATTGATCAATTTTGAAGGTTGATCGATCAATTTGAGAATTGATCGATCAATATGAGAGGCTGATCGATCACAGTGAAGTGATCGATCAAAGGTAAGAATGTTCGATCAATGTGAACATTGATCGATCAATGTGGAAGATTGATCAATCAATTTGGAAATTGATCGATCAAATTTTATAACTAAGTGTGCAAACAGGAGGTAGGAAATTTGAATCTGACTGAATTGATCGATTAATGGGGAAATTGATCGATCAAATTTGAGGATTGATTGATCAAATAGGGATGTTAATCGATCAACTCTCCTCTGTCACATGTGAGTTAAATGGGGAAATTGATTGATCAAAGGAGGTATTTGATTGATCAAGTTGGATGATTGATCGATCAAACAAAGACATTGATCGATCAATCAATCCTATTTTATGCTGTTTTAGTTTTTTGACATCTCTGATAATAAGTATACTATATCTATGGTCTAGGATCAGACCGTGATGCTTTAAAAAGCTTTGGATTTGCTTAGAAAATGTCTGATCTAATGTAGGAGAATTCAACAGAAATTGCATTTATTCTTGATCTCATGGTTCCAAATTTTCTGTATTTTGTTGCATATTCTGATTTTCCTTCCAGTCATGTCTAACATATGTGTAAAAACTCCATCATATCTGATTCTTGCAATCTGAGATCTGTCACCTGATTCCTGTTATGTATGATATGTCTGCATGTGATTTGAGGTTTAATAATCTGATGAATCCTACTGACTCGGCGGTATATTCATGCCTGGCACAATCGTGTATCTGCTTTGCAAATCCTCGATACAATTACACTCCTTAGATGAGACATTGTTATAATTCTTGAAATTATTCATTGAACAATGATGATCGGGATTCCCCATCGGCCAAAATCTGGCTACCACGTGCTATACTCACGGGAGTTACTTAAGTATATTATTTTAAATCATTAAATACTGTAACATAGCATCCTGCAAACTCTGAGATTCTGTCTGCTCTGATAAATTCTGCATATCTGAACATTTGTCTGCATCTATTTAATTCTGTCAATATTCTACAATTGTTTATCCGTATGAAATATCTTCTGCAACCATGTTTTACAATTAAGATGCAACTTTAACTGAAATTATTCTATTGAGCTTAGATGGTTAACTCACTCCTGACTTTGTGTCATAGGTTCTGAGGCTAGACCACCGGGTACTGAGAGCGACCCAGACTATTAGCCAGAGGCAGAGGCTGAGGTTGAGGACGAGGAGACGGATATCCAGGCAGATGAGTTTTACCCTTAGTTTAGGTATATTGGTCTTGTATTTATGGGTTTTGTACTATATTTTAGATTATTATGCACTTGGTGGCCACCTTCTGTATTTATTACTATAAATATTTTTACTTGTATTATTATACATTCTATAGGAACCACTATCGGGAATCATTGTTTTGAGTAATGGATTTCGATCACCAGTGGTTCTTCTTGGTTTCTTTTTGAGGATGTATATTCTTTTGATATATATATATACATGCATTGTATTACTTCTTGCTTTTACAAGCCTTATATGATAACTCGATCTGCCACTACTGGACTGTGTTTGTTCTGATTTCTGCTATACGAGTAGACACTCTATGATTTGTCCTGGGGATCATCCAGAGCATGATCCTGATGGCGCGGATTTTTGAGTGTAGAAATCTGGGCTGTTACAGTTGGTATTAGAGCCTAGGCTTTAGATTGAACTATGGGTTCATGAAGGATTATTTTCACAATCTAAGTACTGATCGGTGTTATTGTTTCTACAATGACAGACCAGTATGGGCCCAAAGTTTAGAGGTGGATATAGTGGCAGAAGAGAGGGACAAAGAGAGGTTCCTATGCAAGATATTCCCGAGGTTACTGGTACCTCTAGGGGATTGAGATTCCTATTTGATGAGAATGAGGTTCCGGTAGGACCGAGAGGAGGAAGAAGAGGTAACGAGAGTAGAATGGAGCAGGTGTTGGAAGTTTTAGCTACCAACGTCGCTCAACAGACTACTGCTTTGAATCAGCAAGCAGTTAGGCTACGTCACCAACCCAACGATTTTGTCGAGTTTAAGAGAATGAGACCTCCTAACTTCTCGGGTCAAATGGATCCTATTGAGGCCGAGGGTTGGATTAAAGAAATGGAGAAATTATTTGAAGTGCTCCAGTGTACGGAGATAGAGAAGGTGCGCTGGGCAACCTTCAAGTTAGATGGAGAAGCGGGGCCTTGGTGGAAGTCGGTATCAAGGCACCATGAGCAAGAGCTTCCCAATGTCCTTTGGACATGGGCCGAGTTCGTTGAAACTTTCAACGACAAGTATTTCCCAAGATAGTGAGGCATCAGTGGGAGGTGAAATTCATCAAATTTGACAGTGCGAGAGTACAGTGCGGAGTTCGATAGATTAGCAAGGTTTGCTCCACAACATGTAGCCACCGAGTTGATGCGAGCTTAGAAGTTTCAGCTAGGTTTGAGGCCAAACATTTAGAGGGAAGTGGCCATATGGGAGCTTGAGACATATGCAACGGTTCTGTCCAAATCTCTCATTTCAGAGGAAGAGTGCCAAAAGTAGTTTGCTTGGAGAGACAAGCAAACCAGAGAGGTCATTTCAGGGGCAGTCTCAGGACCCTTAAAAAAATAAAAGGGCTAGATTTTCCAGACCCCCAAGATACCCTACACACTCCCGACCGACGATATCTATAGGGCCTAGTTCATATCAGAGGCCAGCAGTACCTGCATCTTCCAGACCATTTCGGTCGTCTGATTCTTCTGGCAGCGGGGCTTCTGTAGCGCAGGGATCTTCGAGGGTCTTGTCATTCACTCTGACTCTGTCATGTGCTAAGTGTGGGAAACCACACAAGACAGAGGACTGTAGGAGAGAGATAGGGGTGTGCTTCAGGTGTGGCAAGATGGGCCACATAGTAAGAAATTGCCCGAAGGAGAGTAAGGAGAGCAAGGAGCAGTCTAGATCTGTGTCTACTCAGAGATCCTCTCGACCTATTGTTCAAGGTCGAGCTTATGCCATCACCGCGATCAATGCTCTGACATCGAACAATGTCATTCAAGGTATCATTACGTTTTGAGAGTTAAATTATATTTTTAATTCCAGTTATTTTTGAATGTGTAGTAGATCTTAAATGCATAGGAATATTGTGACTGCTATGACCTATATTATATGCATGACGTGTATGTTGATAAATAAATTAAGGTACTCTTCATATATATCAAGAACAAGACATGTGAGGTTGAAGTGAGAGTACTAATTGATCCTCGATCCACACATTCCTTAATTACGTCGATGTTCTCAGCACGATTAGGTATTACTCTAGAGAAATTAGATTTCATTTTGGTAGTGACAATTCCAACGGGTAAATCAGTGAAAACAGATACAGTGGACAAGGCGATAGTTATTAGAGTGGAGAAGGAGGAAACTCGAGCAGACCTGATATTAATGAATATGGTAGGCTTCGATGTGATATTAGGGATGGACTGGCTATCCGCTTATCATGCGAGCGTTGATTGCCTACGAAAAATCGTAGTTTTCCACTCTCCAAAGAGAGTCATTTAGGTTCTTCGGGGTGAAGTCTAAGGTAGCACCGATGATATCAGCTATTCGGGCTAAGAGGATGATGAGGAATGGGTGCAGTGGCTATATGACATTTCTGCAAGAGTAACGGGAAGAGAAGAACATGATTTCAGACATTCATGTTGCTTGTGAGTACCTCGACGTGTTTCCTGAGAATTTACCAGGACTACCACCAGCTCGGGAGATTGAGTTTGTATCAATCTAGTTCTGGGTACTGAGCCAGTATCTAAAGCTCCTTATCGGATGGCTCCTGCAGAGTTGCAAGATTTGAAGGAGCAGCTGTAAGAATTATTTGACAAAGGGTTTATCCGACTTAGTGTGTCTCCTTGGTGAGTACCAGTGTTATTTGTCAGGAACAAAGACGGTTCGATGTGACTGTGCATCGATTACCGACATTTAAATAAGTTGATGATTAAGAATCGTTACCCGCTCCCAAGAATAGATGATCTCTTTGATCAATTGCAAGAAGCGAGGTTCTTTACGAAGATTGACTTACGATCAGATTATCACCAGTTAAGGGTCAAAGCAGAGGATATTGAGAAGACGACGTTTAGAACCAGATATGGGGACTATGAGTTTTTAGTTATGCCATTTGGATTGACGAATGCACCGACGTCTTTTATGGATCTAATGAACCGAGTGTTTAAACCACACTTGGATAAGTCCGTGGTGGTCTTTGTGGATGACATTCTCATCTATTTAAGGACGAAAGAAGACCATAAACGACATCTGCATGTGGCTCTATAGACTCTCAGAGATCACAAGATATATGCAAAGCTCAGTAAATGTGAGTTTTGGCTTGACCAAGTTAGCTTCTTAGGTCATGTTGTCTCTGAGAAAAGTATAACGGTGGATCTGACGAAGATTGAAGCGATAGTAAATTGGGAGCAACCGAGAATGGTAATTGAGGTCCGTAGTTTCCTTGAATTGGCGGGATATTATAGACGATTTGTAGAAGGGTTCTCTAAACTATCAAGTCTACTTACTCAACTCGCTAAGAAAAATGCTATGTTTGATTGAACTGAGCAGTATGAGAAGAGTTTCCAAGAACTCAAGACGCGTCTGACTACAACACCAATGCTAGCTATACCTTCGGGACATAGGAGGTTTTGCTATATATAGTGACGCATCTTACAATGGTTTGGGTTATGTCCTCAACTAGCACATGAAGATTATCGCGTATGACTCCAAACAACTCAAGGAATATGAGAAGAATTATCCAACTCATGATCTGGAGTTAGCAGTGGTGATATTTGCTTTAAAGATTTGGAGGCACTACTTATACGGTGAGACGTTTGACATCTTCACCGACCACAAGAGCCTTAAGTATATTTTTACCCAAAAGGATTTGAACATGTGACAACGCAGATGGATGAAGTTCTTAAAGGACTACGACTGTTCCATCCAGTATCATCCTGGGAAGGCCAATATTGTGGCGAATGTTTTGAGCAGAAAATCTTCGACACAGTTGTCACATCTTATTACCAGAGTACAGAGGTGGCATCTACTTGAAGACCTGGCCTTATGCGATACACTGATTGATGTTAGAGGTTTAAGCGCATTGATAGCTACCATTGTAATACGACCCACATTATTTGATAATGTACAAAAGCTCCAGATGATTGATGATGAGCTTATGACCATTAGAAAGGATGTGATCAATGAGATCAGACCGGACTTCTCCATCAAGGATGATGGTACTTTACTATTCAGAGATCGGATGTGCATACCTGCTAATAAGAATCTTAAAAATACTATTTTAGAAGAGGCACACAAGTCAATGTATGCTATACATCATGTTGGAAAAATGGAGTGTGCTGATTTAATGTGTAATGGTAAATGCAAAAATAAAATCAAATTAAAACAAAAGATGGCTTCAGCATAACTAAAATCTCCTAGAACTGCAAGATACAGGGTTATTGTAGCAAGTTTTGATAGGAAAGTAAGGGTATGTCCATAGGAAAATATGCATAAACTATAGTAAATCTCCAGATCTGCAATAGATCTGGCTCTCTATCCAAAATTAAGCTATACTAAAATAGGAAAGAGGAGAGGTTTTGGATTTTTGTCGCTACGAACTACTAAAATTAAATGCAGTTGATCCAGATTTTAAGAAGACACAGAAGTGAAGGAAAATGGATTAAAAATCAAAGGATGGAGAGCAGCAGCTAAGGATTTGGTCTTTCACTGAGAATTAAATGAATCAGAGGTAATGCTTGGATCATATCTGCAACAATCCTTCATCTGACTACAAGCTCCTCAGATTTGACTCCGACAGATGCATGGTATAAGAATCCAATCTCTACCAATAGATCAGAGCAATCCTAAGGCTATGATCTGTCCACTTAAATGGGCATAGACCATCCTAGAGATTATTCCAATCTATTGTTGACCAGAGAATTGAAGTAATCTTAAGGCTATGATCTGTCCACTTAAATGGTCACAGACCATCCCAGAGATTGTATCAAGCCAATGGTATTGATTAGAACAGGTTAACCATTGTAGAAGCTGTGAATGCCAGGCTATAAGCTTCCCATTTCTGGCTGTCCCACAGGAGTATCTAAATTAGGGAAATCAAATACGAATAAATGAAATATAGCTCAGAATTAACTCTAAATCCCATAATTCCATTGCAACATCATTGCTTACAATGTTGTGCTCAAATATATAATTTGTGAAGCATCCAATCCCTGACAAAGCCTTTGAAACTCTTAATTACAGCTCATAACCTCACCCCAGCTACTGGAGAAGTTTTAGCCAACCATAATTGGCTAAAGGAGATGGGAAGAAGAAGGAAAAAGAGAGGAAAAAATTGGAGGGAAAATGAATTCGAACTTGGCTCTGACTCTCCCAATTTATGGATAGTTTTCATTGTGATTGCTCATCTATTTATACCTTTTTCTCATATCTGTTTCATCCAATTAGAACTCAAAGGAATAATGCAGTTATGTTGATGTAGTTGATCCCTCTTTTAGAAGCTTTTCTCCTATTGGTTCACAACTGACAACTGCGTGTGAGGTAGTTAGAGTTCCCGCTCATGCCCAATTGTGTTGCCAAAAAATACCTCGGGGGTCACCGTTGTGCTTTGGAGTGCGTGCACGAAATATGAAAGTGCGACAGTAGCTGTGAAAGGGACTGAGAAGTTCCCAGTTCGATAATCGAGAGGTTCTGAGATCCTCTCAACTGGAAGTGAGATTTCTCCATGTGTTCTTTGACATGTTCCATGAAGCTCTCGACATGATTAGAGGCTCCTCGAGATGTTCTGAGTCTTCTCAATAGGATTTGTTGCATGAAGCTCTCGACAAGCAACTGGAACCTAGCGATAGCTTAATGGATCCTCTCGACAGGTTGGCATTTGAGCTGCATATCTTCTCGATAGCTTCTGCTTTGTTCTCTATCTACTCGACAGGTTGGAGCACACTCTCTAATCCGCGCGATAGGTTCATGAAACCTCTCGACAACTTAACTTTTTGTCTCCAGGACCTCTCGATATGTTCTGCCTTGAGTTTCCTAAGCTGGTAGCTATCTTTGGTGTGTTGTCTTCCATCTGTTAGCACTCAGCAACCTCTTGGTGGGTTCAATCTGCCTTCATTGCAACTATGCTTGGTCTCAAGCATGCCCTGTTGAGCCCATGACCTTCTCATGCATTTATAAAGCTTTGATTTCTTGGCTGGCAGGCCTTTGGGCTGTTGTGAACACATGATGAGGAGCAGATTGCTTCTTTAGCCTTTTTAGGTGGATATCTGCGCTAAGGCTGTATTTTATTGCTTATCTATAAAACATACTTAAAACACCTTATTAGTTAGCTCAAGAGTCTAGTAAAGGTCGGGTTAGGAGGTGAAGAATAGTATTTTTCACTACTCAACACACCCCCAAACCTAAACTTTGCTAGTCCCTGAGCAAAGGAGAAAGTAAAAACAATTATCCAATAAAATTAGATGCCACCTTCGTAGAGAACACAGGTGGATTTAGCATATGCATCAAGCCTTTTAAGCCCCTAGGTGATCCCTAGTGGAGGAGTGAAGTCTCCTGAGGGTTTTCAGTGAAGTTACCCACAAACTTCTCCAATGACTTAGTAAATGTTAATGCAGCATGTTGAAAACAAAAATCAAGTACAATGAAATTCATCCACACCTTACCTTTTTAGTTTTAGAGGATTCTCAGTAAAAAAAAAATGGTAGTTCAAAACTAAAATTCTGTTGTAATTCTTCCACAGTCAGTCAGCTCATGTCAAGGCATTTTGTATGAAAACTCATACAGAGCTTACCTTTTATTTGAAAATTTTGTTTGGATATTGCCCCCATCAAACCTTATTTCAAACTCAAATATTACCAGGGCATGTTCACTCACAATAGAATAGAAGGGTGCATCAATTCACACAGCTCAAGAGCAATTACAGCCCTCAAATAGGACTGCAAGCATGAGCATAGGCATTGCTCTAATTTATAAAATCTCCTAACACTGTTCACCATAGATCAAACAAATCCTTGTCTCCACATGGCAGCTCAATTGATTTCAGATCAGTAAGGACTTTTTATTAGGTAGTATTGTGGCCTATGGGTGAATTTTATAAAGAATAATAGGAGTAAAATGGGATTCAAAATTGAGAAATCAGGAAGGTGAGGATGTGATTTGTAACTTTCTAACCTTTATTTCAGCAAAATTCCATCTTCTTTTTGAATTTTTAGAGCCAAAGTGTCCAGCTTCTTCTTTTTCAAAATCTCTAATGAAATGACTTCTCTTTCTCATTTTTGTTTTGCTTTTCTATTTCTCTTTTCTTTTCTTTTTGTATATGTATAATTTTTTTATAATCTTAATTTTTTATTTTATTTTATATATCACAACTATCCATCATGCTTGCCTTCAAATGTACTTTCCTCTCTTTCAACCTAATTTCGAACCAGCTCTACCTTCTTCAACTCTTCCACCTTCACCTTCTGAAATCTCAGGATGGGGTTAAGCTGCATCAGGTCACTGAGTTTTGGATTCAAAATATCTTGTTTTTTATAAAAGAGGAACTTGGATTTTTTAAGGCTCAAATGGTGTGTATTCAAGGGCAGTTCAAAGGTATGAAATTTTAAAGATCAAACTGTCCAAAGGATGGCCTTACTTCATATCCTTCATGTCATGAATGCTGTCAAGCTGTTTCAACTTAAGTTTATATAACTTCTAGTGAGCAAAAATAGGTTCAATCAGTCCTTAGAGTATAAAAAATTTCCAAGACACTCTTCAAGGAAAACATTTTCAGGCCCAAATCTCACTGGGTATGGTGTTCCGTGAAATTTTCTGGGGGATATCCTTACAGTTTTCTCTTATTTCAGGTTCACTGAACATCAATTTTTTGAAAATTCCTGACATTTGCTTTGTGAAAGTGTTACAACTACAACTCATTTTAGTTTCAAAAAGTGTTTAGTTTCCTCTTTTTTTTAAAAAATAAAAAATAAAAATCAAGTGGGGAATAATCTTATTTTCTCCATTCTAATTAGAACCTTGCTGTACTATTATTAACTATTCATTGGCAAGCCTTCCCACACCCCCAAACCTATGAGGAGCAGTGTCCTCATTGCTCTGGAAGTGCAGTAGGGGAAAAACAGAAGCATAAGAAAGAAAACAAACACAGTACATAAATGTCAAAGAGACTAATCATAACCAAAAAGAAAAGGCATTCAAATTCAACGAATATATATAATGTCGAAGTAGGTACTGGACACAACCTAAAATAGTCTACAATTGTTGACAAGCATCGTCAGGCCATTCATAAAGATCTGCGAGATTTCACAACTCTTCGTTGGATAGAGGTTTTTTCTTCTTGGGTTTGAATTGCTGGGCTGGCTGGTTTGGTGCCTCCTCAGACTGGGCAGCAGGTTCTTTGTCTTTCTTTAGAGTAGTACCAGACGAAACAGACCTTTTAGTAGTGACCTTTCGTTTGGTGGAAGTTCGCTTAGGCTCTGGAGGGACAAGCTCAGTGTGTGGAGGGGCTTGGACAGTTGGAGGAGGAACATCCACAGGAGGGGTCTGGACAGGAGGAGTGGAAGAGGGTGTAGAGGGTTGGGTGGAGGAAGGATTGGTAGAGGGAGCGGAAGCCAGAGGGGCTGGCTGATATGGTGGAGAGGTCAACGCAACAATCTTTCTCTCAAGAATTTTAATTTTCTTCTCTACATAAAGCAGATTGGACTCAGAAAGTTCTTTGGTGGTTTTATTTATCTCCTGGGCATTGTTAAATTTTTTATGGAGAAATTCAGCTTTCTTCTTCTCAGCTTTGGCAATGATACTCTCAGTAGCAGCAAGTTGTTTTGCTGACTCATAACGAACCAATATTTTCTTCCAACCTTGAGAGATATCTCGGAGCTGGATTCTGTGCTCTAACTCCATGTTAGCAATCCTCTCCTCATAGGGAGCTTCAAGGGAAGCGTGAAGGGCAGCCATTCCTCCTCTTAGGACATCTCTATGGATGTAGGGATTATCCCTCATTGCATATACAAGTGTGAGGTAAGGGGGAATGTAGAAGGAATGTTGGGGTACAATGGGCAAGAGAGGCAATGGAGTGGAGGAAGATGAGGGAAGAGAGGCTGCCAGTTCCTTAGGGGAGGGTAAAATAAGAGGTTCAACAGGTGACTGGGGTGGGTGTGATTTAGGGCTAAGAACTACTACTTCAGGGTCAGTTTGGGTGGAGGCATCAGTGAATGCAGGTGGAGGGACATTTGCAACAAAGTGTGGGGGAGAAGGAAATGAGGTAGGTAAATGGGTAGGTGGCTGAAGAAATGGTTGGGATAAATTGGTCAAGAAAGATTGGATGGTTGCTAAGGAATGGGAGATAGAGGCCTGGTTTAGGAGGGTGGAGGTCATGGATAAGAGTGTGGCCTCAATAGAAGTTTGGGTAGCGGTATTGGCCATGACATGGGATTGGATTGATAGGAGAAGGTCGAGGATTTGGGGTAAGGGATCAAGTTTGATAGCAGGTGGGGATTGGAAGAGAGGGGGTAGTGGAAGTGAGGACGTGGAGGCATGTTGGTAAGAGATTGATGGAGGTTGGGAATGAGAAAGATGTGGGGATGTGGGCTGTGGAGAGTCAGGTAGTCGATTATATTCATGCCCAATATCGTCCACTATGGACGTCATCAGGGATAAAAATCCTTCAGTGGTTGGCAGGTCTTGGATTAGGGAAGGTGAGATGGAAAAAATGGGCTCACTATCAAGGGGAGTGGAAAGTGAGGAAGGTGCAATGGTTGTTGTAAATGGGATAGATGAAATGGTGAGTGGAGGAGCTAAAAATGGGGTGGATATGGTGGTAGTGAAAAGGAAGACTGGACTGTTTTGGGGATTGGGAGCTAGCATGGAAGGAAAAGAAAGTGAGATTGTTGGTGTGAGAGATGGAGGGATGGTGGGGCTTGCAGCAATGGAACTGGCCATAGAGAAATTCAGATCAATGGTAGGGGGAATGAGGGTGCAGAGGATACAAGTGAAGGCTCCCAGTCTAGAGCAGTAGATGTGAGCAAAGGTTCATGGGTGACTAAGGTAGAAACCTCAGGAGGGGGTGCTGAACTAGGGGTAACCGAGGTGCCAAGAGTTGCTTCCTCACACTCCTCAATTGACCTATGGGTGCCTTTTCCAATGAGGGTTTCACTGGCAGACCAAGCCTTTTTACCAAACACTGTGGGCTTCACTATCTCCACTTCCTTATTCTCTTTAAACACATATCCCCTTCTCCTAAGTAAAGCAGTGATGATATTGGTGTATGGGAGCCCTAGTAGGGCTAGAGCTTTCCTACATTTTTCATTCACATTTACCATTGTATCCACTATTAGTGTTCTTTCTTGCTGATGGCCATTAATATAGATATTCTTTCGCAAAATTGAATCGAAAAATCGCAAGCTAGGAGATAAATCTCTTATCCTAATTGAATCCCCAGACCCTACAATGCCTTGAGTCAGGTGCCTGACCATTGCTTTGAAAGAGACATTTTCAGGCGCAGCCAGGCCATAAACTAGGTCATAAACAAAAGGGACTCCCAATACTATCCCTATGTCTCTGTAATCCACCACCAATTGCATATGATCAATCAAGATTACCAGGCAAGGTTCAAGAGAATCTGGCTTGGTTTATTTAATGAGATTCTGATACCACAACTTAACCAGCCTTGGGTAAGACTTCTTATTCAATGGGCTCATCATGGATGTCAGGCCTGCTCTCACTAGATAATTCAAATTATCCTGACACTCCCCTAGCTTAAAGAAAAAGGGGATGTCGATAATAGTTTCAGGGATTAGATTTAATTTCTCCACAAATTCATTAGGTGTGGATCTGAGCAAAAGGGCATCAGGCACTAATTCAGGGTAAGCTCAACCTCAGAAATTCCCGGTTCAAGGTTAGGTTGTGTTTCAGGGGCCTCATCAACAATGGCGTCACTGGTTTGGGCCCTCTTAGATTTCTTGGTTTTCTTAGATTTCACAGTTTTCTCAGCTTCTTCCATGACAAGAATCCTTTAGGTATTGAGGTTTTCCTGGTGGATTTCTTAGTGGTTTTGGTAACGGATTTAGAAGACACTTTGAAAAGGTTAGCCAATGTATCCTCTTGACCAACCATTACTTGATCAACACAGTATCAATCCCCCAGAATTCAACAGCAATTACCACAGATGACCCACACAAAGTAAAGATGAAATGCCAAGCTTGGAAATCACAGAAAGGAGATGAGGAGAAGCTTACCAACAGAACTCTAGGGTTTCACAGATCTTCAAATGCACAACATCAAACCAGATCAAACTAGGTGCGAAATGTAGCTTTGGAAGGATTGAAGCGATGGAGAAAATAGCTACGAAGTTGTTGTAACAGTCAGTGAGATAGAAAGAGAAAAATAAAATAAAATGGAAAACTCGCCAGAGTAACTTAAGGCGTGAAGAGAAATTGTCGAATGGCAAGAAAAATGAAGTTGTCGTTAGGTTTAAATAAGTGGAAAACGACTCTCGACAGGATTGGGGCAAGTCGTCGATAGGTTGATGCAACCACTCGAAGGGTAGAAAGGTAATGATCCTAGCGATAGATTCATTGTAATCTTGTTGAAAAGTTTAAAAAGACAACTGCCAACTTTTCGAGAGGTTCATAGAACCTATTGATAGGTCATATTTGAATACAAACCACCTTGTAATTAATCCCTAGTTCATCAACAAATCTGGCCTTCCAGTTCTGGTCACTTCACCAATTCTGACTTATATTCCTACTTGTGGTGTTCTCATGCATGGAAAATTTATGTACAATGCCATGCAGAACTCAATCATATCATAATACTAAATATAAATACTAAAGACATAATTTAGTATACATAGCGTACATTGTTGAGATTCAGCCATGCTAAGGAAGGTCATGATAGTGGTTGATTAGCACTAGTTCCCTTGCATTTGTTCCCCTGCATTTTCAAACATATCATCAGCATGACCACACGGACCAATAAACTGTAGTAGCTTGGGCAAAGTCATAAGCTCATCCACTATCCCAATTGAGAAACAATCCTCACCCTCCAAGTGGGGCTAATTGGCTGAATTGTACACAGTCAATTGAACTTTCATGTTGTCAAATGATGCCACCATTACTCCTGATCTACATTGTATACATGCATTAGTAGTGGCCAAGAAAGGCCTGCCCAAAATCACAGGAATAGGGGTGGTGCACTTGCTTGGCTCCATGTCAAGCACAAAGAAATCTATTGCATAGAAGAATTTATCAACTCCAACTAGCACATCCTCTATGATTCCCACTGATTTTCTCTCAGATCTGCCAGCTAGTTGTAAAACCACATGTGTGGGTTTCAACTTACCTAAGCCTAGCTTCTCATAAACTGAGTATGAAAGTAAATTCACACTAGCTCCCGATCTAATAAGGCTTTTTCAATGATATGATCCCCAATAATGCAAGGGATGGTGAGAATTTCAGGGTTTTGTAGCTTAGTTAGTGTTGCAATGGTCAACACTTGATTTACCTTCTCAGCACAAAAAACCTTCTTGGATAAGTGTATCCTATATTGTCTTTTGTGGGTGCATAATTCTTTCAAGAACTTAGCATAGGCTGAAATTTGTTTAATTGGATCAAGTAAAGGCAGGTTGATCTTTACTTACTTAAATGTTTCTATCATTTCCTCTACTTTGGCATTCCCTTTATCAAAATGAGAAGCTGCCTTCCAAGCATTGAGAAATGGCAGATGGGAAGCTGGCCTCCCATTAGCAGACTTAACCAACTCATCAATTTTTTCTTTGCTTTTATTTTCAATTTTTTTATTTTTTTCAATTTTCTGCTAGGGAGCATCAACATCCCCCTTATTCAAATTGGGCTGCTCCTGCTATACATTCTTTAGAACTATTTTATTTTCTTTCTCTGAATTTTGTGAAGGACCAAAGCCTACTCGATTGTCCACCAACCTTCCACTTCTTAATGTGGTGACAGATTTTGCTTCCTCATGGGAAGAAGAGACTTCACCTACCACATATTGTCTCTTTGGATTATCCATGGGTTGACTTGGCAGCCTACCTTCCTTCCTCTTTGTCAATGCATTAGATAGTTGACCAAGATGGTCTTCTATCTTTTTGATGCTTTGGCTATGAGAGTGGATTGTTTGGGATAGCGGGCCCAAGTTCTGCAATGAGGTCAGAACTTACTCTTCAAAAGAGAGTGTTCTAGAAGCTGGAGTTGGAGCATTTTGTTGCACAGGCTGAATCATAAGCTGAGCTATAGGTTGCTGGTATTGGGTCCTTGGAATAAAATTCTGTTGATAGATCAGGGGGGCAGGTTTAAAAGACATTTGTTGTGGTTGCTGGTAGAACTGAGGTTGAAATTGCTGCTGCTGGTTTTGATTTTGGTCATTGTCTTGCTTCCACCTTAGGTTAGGGTGGTTTCTCCAAGAATAACCAGCAGTTGATTGCTGACCAAAAGACTTGATACCATTCACATGTTCCATCACCAGTTCTAGAAATTGCTCAGCAAAGGGGCAATCCTGAATGGGATGAGTGGGAGATTGACAGATGGGACATGTCTCTCCCACATTAGCAACCATTGGAGACTGCTTTTCCTCCATCATTTTCTCCAACCTTTGAGTTAAGCTGGCTACCTTTCTTTCTAAATTATTATATCCACCCATCTCATGCATTTTACCTCTTGTTGTATTCTCCTTCAACATTCTTCCTGGGGTGTCCACATCTCTAGCAAGAGACTCTTGCTGTAATGAATTTTCACCAATGACATCAAACAGTTCCCATATTTCTTCAACTATTTTATGAAGGTATGTGCCTCCACAAGAAGCATCCACCATATTTATACTCTTGGAGTCAATTCCTTGATAGAAACTTTGGATAAGTTGTCATTCAGGAATTTTATGGTGGGGACACTACCTCAAGAGCTTCTTGAATCTCTCCCATGCCTCATGGAACCCTTCAGTTGGGAGTTGAGAAAATGAGAAGATACTCTTCCTCAACTGACTGGTTCTAGACATGGGGAAGAATTTAGCTAGGAATTGGCTTTGTATGTCATCCCAAGAGTTGATACTATTAGGGGGAAGCAGGGATAACCAGGCCCTGGCTTTATCCTTTGATGAAAAAGGAAATAGCCTAAGCTTGGTGGCTTCTAGCCCTAGACCTGTAATATTAAAGGTAGTACACAAGGCAAGGAATTCATCAATATGCTTGTATGAGTCCTCTTTGTTCAAACCATGGAAAGAAGGCAACATCTGGATGGTTGAAGACTTGATTTCATAATTAGTTTCCACAGCAGGAAACTGTATGCAAAAAAGGGAATTATATGCACCAGGTGCATAGTAATCCTTCAACAGTAACCTTGGTTGCTCACCCTTTTTAACAGATTCAGTTGCAGCAGATATAGGTGGGGTTTGTTTAGGCCTAAGAATCCTTTCAACCTTTGAATTTAATAGAACAATCTGGAGGTTGAGAGTTCTTCTTCCAAACATACATCACTCACAACCTCAATGCACAAAGTCTACAAAGTACAACCCAAGTTCAATACAACAAACAGGAACAAGCACACATAGCTAATTAAAACTATAAATTATAGATCAGGAAAAACAAAAGGAGTAGAGAGATATAGACTTTTAGCACAACCTATAGCACAATGCTCCTCGAAACACCACAGATCCATATCTGAAAAGAAAATTAAGTTACAAAAAACTACAGGAGCACTTAATCAAGCACTTAGCAAGTAATCAAAATCATAAATCTAAAAATTAAAAGAAGCTTAGATCTACTAAGTTTAGATCACAGATCTTCGGTAGCGGCTCCAAAAACTTGTTGAAAAAATAGAGTGTGCTGATTTAATGTGTAATGGTAAAGGCAAAAATAAAATCAAATTAAAACAAAGGATGGCTTCAGCACAACTACAATCTCCTAGACCTGCAAGATAAAGAGCTATTGTAGCAAGTTTTGATAGGTAAGTAAGGGTATGTCCACAGGGAAATGTGCATAAACTATGGTAAATCTCCAGATCTATAATAGATCTGGCTCTCTATCCGAAATTAAGCTATACTAAAATAGGAAAGAGGAGAGGTTTTAGATTTTTGTCACTACCAACTACAGAAATTAAATGCAGTTGATCCAGATTTTAAGAAGACACATAAGTGAAAGAAAATGGATTAAAAATCAAAGGAGGGAGAGTAGCAGCTAGGGATTTGGTTTTTCACTGAGAATTAAATGAATCAGAGGCAGTGCTTGGATCAGATCTGCAACAATCCTTCATCTGGCTACAAGCTCCCTAGATTTGACTCCGACAGATGCATGGTATAAGAGTCCAATCTCTACCAATGGATTAGACCAATCCTAAGGCTATGATCTGTCCACTTAAATGGTCACCGACCATCCCAGAGATTGTATCAAGCCAATGGTCTTGATTAGAATAGGTTAACCATTGTAGATGCTGTGAATGCTAGGCTACAAGCTCTCCATTTCTGGCTGGCCCACAGGAGTATCTAAACTAGGAAAATCAAATATGAATAAATAAAATATAACTTAGAATTAACTCTAAATCCCACAATTCCATTGCAACATCACTGCTTACAATGTTGTGCTTAGATCTACAATTTGTGCAACATCCAATCCCTCACAAAGCCTCTGAAACTCTTAATTACAACTCATAACCTCACCCTAGCTACTGGAGAAGTTTTAGCCAACCATAATTGGCTAAAGGAGATGGGAAGAAGAAGAAGGAAAAAGAGAGGGAAAATTGGAGGGAAAATGAATTCGAACTTAGCTCTGGCTCTCCCAATTTCTGGATAGTTTTCATTGTGATTGCTCCTCTATTTATACCTTTTTCTCAGATCTGTTTCAGCCAATCAAAACTCAAAGGAATAATACAGTTATGCTAATGTGGCTGATCCCTCTTCTAAAAGCTTTTCTCCTATTAGTTCACAACTGACAAGTACATGTGAGGTAGTTAGAGTTCCCGCTCGTGCCCAATTGTGTGCTAAAAATACCCTTGGGGGTCACTGTCATGCTTTAGAGTGTATGCACGAAATATGGAAGTGCGACAGCAGCTGTGAAAGGGACTGAGAAGTTCCCAATTCGATAATCGAGAGGTTCTATGATCCTCTTGACTGGAAGTGAGATTTCTCCATGTGTTCTTCGACATGTTCCATGAAGCTCTCGACATGATTGGAGGCTCCTTGAGATGTTCTGAGTCTTCTCAATAGGATTTGTTGCATGAAGCTCTCGACAAGCAATTGGAACCTAGTGATAGCTCAATGGATCCTCTCGACAGGTTGGCATTTGAGCTACAGATCTTCTCAATAGCTTCTGCTTTGTTCTCTATCTATTCGACAGGTTAGAGAACACTCTCTAATCCTCACGATAGGTTCATAAAACCTCTCGACAACTTAACTTTTTGTCTCCAGGACCTCTCCATATATTCTGCCTTGAGTTTCCTCAGCTGGCAGTTATCTTTGGTGTGTTGTCTTCCATCTGTTAGCACTCAACAGCCTCTTGGTGGGTTCAATCTGCCTTCATTGCAACTGTGCTTGGTCTCAAGCATGCCCTGTTGAGTCCATGACCTTCTCATGCATTTATAAAGCTCTAATTTCTTGGCTAACAGTCCTTTGGGCTGTTGTGAACACGTGATGAGGAGCAGATTGCTTCTTTGACCTTTTTAGGTGGATATCTATACTAAGGCTGTATTTTATTGCTTATCTACAAAACATACTTAAAATACCTTATTAGTCATCTCAAGGGTCCAGTAAAGGTCAGGTTAGGAGGTGAAAAATGATATTTTTCACTATTGAACACATCCTGAGAGTTTCGTACCAAGATCTAAAGTGAACCTTCTAGTGGAGAGGATTGAAGAAGGATGTTGCAGACTATGTGTCTCGATGTTTAGTCTGCCAGCAAGTAAAAGTATACCATTGGAACCCAGCAGGTTTATTACAACCATTACCAATGCCTGAATGGAAATGGGAGGCAATTTCTATGGATTTCATATTAGAGTTGCCGAGTACATTGAGGAAGAACAATGCCATCTGGGTCATTGTAGATAGACTGACTAAGTCTGCACACTTTTTATCGTACCGTACTAGTCAGCATCGTGTGCGATCGAGATCTGCTTTATATGTCGCAATTCTGGCGGCGATTTTAAGAAGGCATGAGATTTAAACTGGAGTTCAGCACAGTGTTTCATCCTCAGACAGATGGGCAGACTGAGAGAGTGAACCAAATCATAGAGGATATATTGTGTGCATGCATGTTGGACTTTCATGGTTCATGGGATCAACATTTACCTCTGATTGAGTTCGCTTATAACAACAGTTATTAGTCCAGTATTAGGATGGCGCCTTACGAAGCCTTATATGGACGATGATATAGATCTCCTTTGAACTGGAAAAAAGTTGGTGAAAAGCTTATTTTGAGACCAGATATCATGGAGAGTGCAACTGAGATAGTTCGGTTGATCCGCGAGAGATTATGGGTTGCTCAAAGTCGCCAAAAGAGTTATGTCGATCTTCATCGGACGCACGTTGAGTTTTAGGTATACTTAGATGCGTTTAAGAAACTTACGTTCCCTAGTTAAATCGATTAGCTATGGAATTAACACTTGTTTTCAGGTAGGAGACATAGTGTTCGTGAAAATCTCGTCAACTAAGGGCGTGATGCGCTTTAAAAAATGTGGAAAGTTGAGTTCACGTTATATTGGACCATTTGAAGTGCTCAGATGGGTTGGCGAAGTCGCGTACAGGATTGCTTTGCTACCACAGTTGGCTAGTATGCATAATGTCTTCCACGTTTCCATGCTACAGAGATACATGAGAGATCCGACTCATGTGTTAGACTTCTAACCAATTGACCTGCAAGAGGATCTAACTCTAGTGGAAGAACCCGTCGAGATCTTGGACTGTAAAGATCAGGTGTTACGTACCAAGTTGATTCCACTTGCGTAAAGTGGAGGAATCATTCAGCTTTAGAAGCTATTTGGGAGCGCGAAGCCATGATCTGCGAGCAGTACCCGCATCTGTTTACCTAATATGGAAGGTAATTTCACGATTTTAGTTTAAATTCATTATCGTGATTATATGCATATCATATGTAAGCAAAGGATTGTATAATCTACGTATACGGATGCGGTATACGAGGTATAATGCATCTTAATTTTCGAAATAAGGTTTCTTTGCATTAAAGAAGTGAAAATTTTAAGAAATAGCCTTACTGTTAGGATTGACCGATCAAATTAGTGAATTGATCGATTAACTGAAGCTTTGATTGATCAACAAGAAGGATTGATTGATCAATTAGGTTAAATCTTGGTCTGCAATATGAGTAGTTGATCAATCAAAATTTGAGATTGATCGATCAATTTTGTGCGTTGATCGATCAATATAAGTACATTGATTGATCAAGGCTGTCGAGCTAGGATAGTTTAACATAAACATTGACCGATTAATATGGAAGATTGATTGATCAAGATTATCGGGTTAGGGCATTTTGACTTAAGAATTGATCGATCAATTTAAGCATTGATCGATCAACCCTATCGTTTTAAGTAACGATTGGGGTTTTTATTTTTCATTCGGACGATCAAAGAACTCGATCATTCAAGAGGGTTTTTGGCTCCCTTGCATTCAAGCCATATTTTCGAGTGCTGCCGGCTGTCGAAGCTCCACACCGCGCGTACTTAGCTTGGATTTTGCTCGGCTATTGCGGTAACACCTAGCCTTTCTCTTAATTTGGGTTTTTTTTGTGTATTTTTCATGTAATTAAACCATGGGACCGCAAATGAAGAATCCCTCGTGCAAAGTCCCCACATCCTGGGTTCGTGCATCCGTGCTGCCCGCCAAACCGATAGCACAACCCTTTGTGCCACCCATGGCTCCCACTGAAAATGTGGTGCCACCCGTTATAGACCCCCAACCGCCCCAAATTCAACATGAAGTCCCAGCCCAGTGGTGGGCTTCCAAAACATTCCTACCCGATTACGTGTTCGACTCTATGCTCTTCGAGGATCGGCCCTAGATGACTTGGGCCATCGATTACATTACGAAGCTAGGGTTGAAATCGTTGCTTGAGCCGTTTCACGGTCATTCTTGTCCCAAGATCGTGCAGCTTTTCTTTCAAAACCTCTGTCGGGGCTATAGTCGTCACCAATTATTTACCAAGATTGATGGCTTGGACTATAAATTTAATCAATATCATGTTGCCGCCGCCCTATAGTGCACTTCGGTGTATATTGAGACTTGTGGCCTATTGCCACCTTACATTAAGGATGTCCCCTTCCACGATGTGGTTACCAAAATGACCCAAGGTCAGCATGGTTTGGGACAATTCATTACCCGTGCCCAACTCCATGACAGGTTGTGGATGCTTGATACTTTTATCAAGTGTGCCCTCAACTCATTTTTGCACAAATCGGTACGAAGCGGCATCGCGCAACAAGTGCTATTTGCGGCTTCCGAGAATTGTTGGTTCTCTATTGCTGATTTAGTCCTTGATGGCATGATCAATGCCAAGGAGATGATGTTAGAGAAGACTAAGGCTGCTTCGAAGAAGCAGATGCCCTACGCTCGCTTGATCACTAAAATGGTCGAGCAGTATGTAGCGTTAAGAGAAGAGTATAGCTTGGCTCTCGGCGAGCCTCGATTAATCAATAACACTAAGGTGTTTAAACTCAAGGACTGGACCAAAAGTTACAACCTTTTGATAAAAAAGTTACCTGAAGAGGAGGAGGTTCCTCCAGTTGTGGAGGGCAGGCCAGCCTGACTTCTGCGCGGCGCAGAGTGCGGCAGAGAGTTCCTGGTGAGGGGGAGGCCCAACCTGACTAGCTACCTCAGCCTGCGGTGCCTACTAGACCTGCCCCTACCATTACACGCCGACTTGCCCGTGCCTCCACGTCGCGCAGACCCGCACCTTCCAGCATTACCCTTGAAGCGGTGCTTGAGGCGGTCATTGAGGGCAACAAGCACATACATGAGCGGCTAGACAGGATGGAGTCCATCGTCAGGTACATTGGCGATTGGACTACCACGAGGGCATGCTTGAGCTCCTGATGCAGCACTCGTATGCTACCACATCGACGACGATGATCGCTCATGCTTGTCAGCACATCGTCGACCCTCGCGACTACCGTACTGAGCCACCTTGACCTCGTAGACCTACGCCTGAAGCGGCTGGACCTTCTGACTCCCCGACAGGTACTTACTATGTTATTATGTGGTCTTTTTAATTATTATATCTGTATATCTATTATTCTGTTTTCCATATATTTATGTTCTACATGCATATTTGTTTTGGCATGATAGATTCACCTGCGTGTTCTGTTTTGTTCTGCCCGTTAGACTTAGGATACACCATCGACCTGTCTGAGACTCCTTGACATTTTCGAGGACAAAAATTCCTAAGGGGGGGATAATGTAACGATCTTAAAATTTTGAACAGAACTCAATTGTCTTGATAAGCGTACCCAACATGGAAATCGAGACAAATTAAAATTTTGAATTAATATTATTAGAAATAATATTAATCTACAGTTAAATGAAGTCATGTGTGACTTCTTGTATAAGTCCGAGTCATGTTAAGCCCTGATGAGGCGTGGTACGCCGTAGAAGCTGTGTAGGCGCTCCACACCGGAGCTTAAGTTTAGGAGGAAACTGAAATATCTAAGATATTCCATTTCCTAGGCTTATAAGAGAAAGAAGAAAGCTGGAATGAGTATCTCTCATCTTCTTCTTCTTAATTTCTAGTGAGCTGTGGCTAGAGGGTGGAATTGGGAGTTCGCCCTTTGTGAAAACCAAGACTTGAGAATCCCCCATGTAATGAATTTTTGGAAATAGAGTGTGAAGGATCGATCTTAACGGTACGTGTCTAGTCTAGGAACGTGTACTATTGCTGCGTGTTGAAGCGGAGCCATAAGTCTGTTATTCCGGGTCGTGACGGTGACAAGTTTCTGATTTGAGATCCGAAACCCTCCGGATCGCGTTTGCCGAGAACCCGAAAGGGCCTTTATACAGGTGAGTTTTTATATTAAAATTGTTAAGGTTTAAACCTCATAAATGTGTGCAAGATTATGTAATAGGTGTAGTCTGTTGAGACCATTAATAGTTAAAGATCAGAGTAGGTCAAGAACAAGTGATCGCCATTAATGACAGAAACTGTCATCATTGATCGATCAAATTTGAGAATTGATCGATCAATTCGTATATTGAAGTTCAATGCCTGATGGGTATTGATCGATCAAATTAGGTTTTGATTGATCAATTTTGAAGGTTGATCGATCAATTTGAGAATTGATCGATCAATATGAGAGGCTGATCGATCAATATGAGAGGCTGATCGATCACAGTGACGTGATCGATCAAAGATAAGAATGATCGATCAATATGGACATTTATCGATTAATGTGGAAGATTGATCGTGATCGATCAAAGATAAGAATGATCGATCAATATGGACATTTATCGATTAATGTGGAAGATTGATCAATCAATTTGGAAAATGATCGATCTAATTTTATAACTAAGTGTGCAAACAGGAGGTAGGAAATTTGAATATGACTGGATTGATTGATCAATGGAGAAATTGATTGATCAAATTTGAGGATTGATCGATCAAATAGGGATGTTGATCGATCAAATCCCCTCTGTCACATGTGAGTTAAATGGAGAAACTGATCGATCAAAGGAGGTATTTGATCGATCAAGTTGGATGATTGATCGATCAAACAAGGACATCGATCGATTAATCACTCCTGTTTTATGCTATTTTAGTTTTGTGAATAAAACACTATTAGACACTGTGTCAGTTGATGTTCTGACATCTCTGACAATAAGTATACTATGTTTATGGTCTACGATCAGACCGTGATGCTTTGAAAAGCTTTGGATTTACATAGAAAATGCCTGATCTGAGGTAGAAGAATTCACCTGAAATTGCATTTATTCTTGATCTCATAGTTCTAAATCTTCTGTATTCTGCTGCATATTCTGATTTTACTTTCAGTCCTGTCTAGCATATGTGTGAAAACTCCATCATATCTGATTCCAGTGATCCAAGATCTGTCACCTGATTCTTGTTATGTATGATATGTCTACATGTGATTTGAGGTTTAATAATCTGACGAATCTCACCGACTCGGCGGTATATCCGTGCCTGACACAATCTTGCATCTGCTTTGAAAATCCTCGGCACAATTGCACTCCTTAGATGAGACATTGTTGTAATTCCTGAAATTGTTCATTGAACGACAATGGCCGGGATAACCCATCGGCACAAATCTGGCTACCACGTGCTATACTCACGGGAGTTACTTAAGTATATTATTTTAAGTCATTAAATATTGTATGCATAGCATCATGCAAACTCTGAAATTCTGTCTGCTCTAATAAAATTTGCATATCTGAACATCTGTCTGCATTTGTTCAATTCTGTTAATATTCTACAATTGCTTATTTGTCTGAAATATCTTCTACAACCATGTTTTACAATTAAGATGCAACTTTAATTGAAATTATTTTATTGAGCTTAGATGGTTAGATCACTCATGACTTTGTGTCATAGGTTCTGAGGCTAGAGCTCCGGGAACTGAGAGCGACTCAGACTATCAGCTAGAGGCTGAGGCTGAGGCTGAGGCTGAGGACGAGGAGATGGATATCCAGGCGGATGAGTTTTACCCTTAACCTGGGTATATTGGTCTTGTATTTTTGGATTTTGTACTATATTTTAGATTATTGTATGCCTGGTGTCCACCTTCTGTATTTATTACTATAGATATTTTTACTTGTATTATTATACATTCTATAGGAACCACTATTGGGAACCATTATTTTAAGTGATAGATGTCCATCACCAGTGATTTTTCTTGGTTTCTTTTTGAGGATGTATATTCTTTTAATATATATATACATGCATTATTTTACTTTTTTCTTTTACAAGCTTTATATGATGACTCAATCTGCCACTACTGGACTGTGTTTGCTCTGATTTCCGTTATACAAGCAGACACTCTGTGATTTGTCCTGGAGATCATCCAGAGCATGATCCTGATGGCACGGATTTTTGGGTATAAAAATTTGGGCTGTCACATTTTTAGAAAAATAGAGAAAAGAAAGAAACTTTAAAAACGTCAAGAATGATGGCTGGAAGGGTATTTAACTTTTAAAAGTGTAACCATAGTTAGTAAAGTGGGCCTCATGTCACCCATCACTTCATAAAAAGGGCATTACGTGTCACGCTCATATCAATTGGCGTAGAAATTTCTCTACGCCCGGACGCATATCCCCTGGCCACACACACACACACACACACACACACACACACACACACATATATTTGAAATGATCTCTTAACTCGAATAACATGCAGTCAATGATAACTTGAGTTATGAACTTATGTCCTATGACTCGAGTGAGAGGAACATTATCCTATATACAATGGCAAGGCGGACACACTAAGGGGCGAGTGAGGATGCCGATGCAATGACTTTCAAATTTTATTTTATTTTTACTTAGGATATCTAGATTTACAACTCAAGATTCTTTCTTTTCAACCAAATTTCACTTGTTTAAGTGATTGACTAGTTTGATACGAATGATGGAGATCATTTTTCACCCCAAATTTTCACACAATGAATTCACATGACACACATCCCAAAAAAGTCAATATAATCATGAACATACATCAAACATTATTATTGGATCACTTTTCGTGATGTATGTCATTTGAATCAAAATCCGACAATCCAATGCTAGAACCATGATCTCAAGATCCAATGTGTGGAAGATTGGGGTCAAACATGATCTCTATAGCCTAATTTGAAGAAGTTAATTGTGTAAACACATGAAATTTCGGTTCAAAAGGTGAAACTAAGACCCGCAACACACGATTTTTTAATATCTTATAACATCATTAAAGTTACTTGATTTACAACCACATTGTAAAGAAAGAATCTAGATTACAAGTAACAGTACCCATTATTTAAATCTTAAAGAAACACCTCTTTATTCGATGGGTACCTCTGTATGCGCCGACACATTGTCTGTGAGCGCTCCCAGACTCCTTGTAAACCATTGATTGCTTAAGATCAAATGATACAGGTTGTGTTTCACTCTGATATTCCACACTAGATCTTGAGATCATGGCGCACCTATTAGACAGTCAAATTTTTATTCTATGTGTCACAAATCCCTAAAAAATGACACTAAAGTCACGCTTGAGTGTGATGTGTGTCATATGATTCAAGGGCCATTTTTTGGGATTTTATGACCCATGCAATAAAAAACTGACCGTCTGATAAGTGTGCCATGATCTCAAGGTCTATCGTGGAAGATCAGGCTGAAACATGATCGCTATCATTGGATTCGACACAATCAATAGTTTTCAAGGGGTCTGAGACGTTGGCAGTTTCAAAGAATGCATGAGTGTAGACACCCCATTTTTGACTTTTGAAATGATATGTGGGTCCTAACTATTATATTTTAGACCCCAAGTCCTGTTGACCGATAGTCAAAGGTCGGGTCAGAACTATGACAATATTTTTCTCATTTGAAAGTCAAGATGTAAACTTTTTTATTGGACTTCAGTATTTTAGCAATGCTTTATATGATAGAATTTATGAGCGCTAAAGTTTCATAAAAATGTTTGCCATTTGAAAGTTAGATGTAACACCCATCCCTCAAAATCAGGGTCACTCAACTAGTTAACTAAGAGCTGACAAGATTTTACTTCACCAAGAGACAGGCTGAGGCTAGGTCCTTCCAAAAATATGGAGCACCCACTTAAGACCTGATGAAATGAGGCAATTCTAGTGACACCCATAGAATATATAAATTAAATCAATGGGTGACCCACCCACACTCAATCTAGAGCCATTGAACAGGCACGCAACTCAAGATTTTTAAAAGATGCCCTAATAATTTTCACAAAAGTTAGACCCCAAGCAAGGTGATGATCTTTAGATCATCATCTATGGTAGTGATCTAATGTTTTAATATTATTACAAAAAATAAGACTATTAGTGGTAATTTTTTTAACAAAAAACTACTGTTATTAATAAAAAATTAAAATTATTAGCAGCACTTTTTTGTTCATTGCAGCAGTTTTTGGCTGCCGCTAATAGTCTCAATTTTTTGTA
Organism: Chloranthus sessilifolius; assembly: GCA_021018995.1. Lineage (NCBI taxonomy): Eukaryota > Viridiplantae > Streptophyta > Magnoliopsida > Chloranthales > Chloranthaceae > Chloranthus > Chloranthus sessilifolius. The sequence goes on along the minus strand of CM037584.1, from coordinate 143,671,392 downwards.
GTGTATGGATGGGTCATCGAAAAGTGATTCAAACTTAGACCCTAAAATCTAATAGAAGCCACATAACTAACACTCGAGTTAAAGTGTATGGACTTTACATAGTAAGGTGGCATTTATGGTAAATAAGACCCAACTTAAAAGGTCATTCCAATTAATTTCTTTTATTTAGAAATTAGAAACTTACATTAAAATAGAGTTCTAACACATCTTGGCCATTGAAAGCCTTGACGACATCTCTCACCCTTGGATTTTCCTTTGGGAAATCTATGGTGTGAGATGGGCTTCAAAGCCATGCACCACAAGATCTAAAGACATGTGGTCTTTCACACGAATTGAGGGTATTGAACCCACACAAAGAAAGGATGGGACTTTATCGAATAGAGGAGAAGGGACCATGGTGGCACCCAGTTCACCATGCACACATGGACTTGGGTCAATGAGAGAGGCCATGTGGAGCTTGGGGAAAGACAAGCTAGACATTCCCAAAAGAAAGGCTAAAAGCCTTCCCCTTGCTCCAACCCTTCTCTCCATTGAATCTCTAGAGCCTCCTTCTTCAAGCTCCCATCTAGCCATTAAACCTCCAATCCAAGACCATTACACCCCTTTTAGCACAAAAACAGCACCTCCAAAGACTTGTTTGAAAATTAGCTTCAAGGTAAAGTCTTGATTATAATGTTGTAATAGTTGTTTAGTTCATAGTTTAAGTTTGAACTCCTGTAAATTTTGTTTGGATTCTTGTTTCTAAAGGACTTTCGTTTAGGAATTTGACATAGAATGACTATGCCTGTGATCAAAATGATCATGGATGGCCATTAAATGATAGCTGTGGTTGACTTTTAATCATTGGGAAGTGATTGAACCAAGTTCAACACTTACAAAATTCGGTTTTTTTTTTAGCTATCCAAATTGAACTTCCATCGATTTTTCCTTGTGACCTTTGATGTTGAGCTTGTACTTGATGGTCGTGTGTGTGATGATGATGATGATCACACGTGATCATCAAAAAGTGCACCCCATGGTTTTGAATTTTTATTTTGAAAGCTAGTTTTGGATTCTATATATAGGAGAAACATAGCCGATTTGATTTTAAAAACACCAAAGTCTTGGTGAGAAACTATAGTTAAAGAACTTGAGATCTAGTGATTTAATGGTGTGCGATTTGAAGTGATTTAATGGTGTGCGATTAAGTGATTTAATGGTGTGCGATTTAGTGATAAACACACCCTATAAAATTTTGAGATTTGAAAAGACTGGTAAAACAAAATTTTAGCCACTGTTGTGGGGACTAAAAACTTTAAAACACTACAAAAAATAAGATTATTAGCGACAGTTTTTTGCAACAAAAAAATGCCGCTATTAACAAAAAAACTATTAGCAGCAAGGGTCTTAGAGACAGTTTTTTTTATTAATAGCAGCAGTTTAAGGCTGCCGCTAGTAGTTTTTTTTTGTTATAGTGAAAAAAGACAGAAATTTTTGTAAACGTTCTTAGTTGAGCCCTGATGAGTCGCCAATGACTCGGTCAAATTTGAGCTACAAAACCTCAATAGTTTGAGCTGCACGAAATTCGGGGCAGACAGGTGCAAATCAGTCCTAAATTAAATGTACCTGAAATTTGCACTGTAATCGGGCTATCATTTTATGTGTAAAATGATTTCCAAAAATTCTATAAAAACTCATGTGTACTGATCAGCCAGTGGGTGATCAGTACTGTACAAAATTTCACAACAAAATCCCATTTGGATTGCTGGCAAGAAATTCTGGAAAAATTGGACACAGAACTGTGTCAAGTGGCACACAGCCCATGATCGAATCTCACCCTTGATCGGATGGTCCTTATTATATCATGATATGTTGGATTTTGGCCCTCATAATATATAAAACGAATTTAGATAATCCCTTGAACTTTCCAATGAGCTATCATTTGCCCGATATCAATATTGGCACTGAAAGTTATAGGCCAGACATACCATAAAATCTGGTTTGATGATCAGTTAAGATTAAAAAAAAAAAAATGCTTTCCGGATAGTCAATCTCGATCTGTTGAGATCCAATCTCGACCTATCAAGATGTATGGATATAGAAAACTGCCTTCTGGATAGTCAATCTTGACCTGCCGATCGAGATGACAATTTTCCTGCATTTTCACCTTCGTTTCTTCATAACTTTTGATATACAACTTCGGTTTGACCTTTTATTTGCTTAATGGAAAGCTTGAAGCCTCTACTTTTCATTGATATAAAGATCAATTCATACAAATCTTCATTTAAACCTGTAAAATATTAAAATACACCAGGAGTATAAAATTAAAATTACCAAAGGCATAACAAAGAGTTTCAGGGATTATTTGTGTATAATTTCATGTCCTATCAACCACCCTTAATATTTTGATCCCTCGGGTCTAAGGCTCATATAAACAAAATTTAAACAGAGTAAGAGAGCCATCAATAACTTTGAATGGACCCGATGTCCTCTCCTTAAAAATTGAGTGACCGCTGCTGATGACACCCCTAGTAACCTAGGAATAATCTATGAGTAAATGGTCAAACCCATAGTAACCTAGGAATAATCTATGAGTAAATGGTCAAATCCCTTACGAACTTAGAAGAAATAAATCGAAACTAGTTAAGTGACTATAAAATCAGGGTGAAACCTTAGGAAAAAAATGGTGGACCTCTCTATTGGGACACGCATTGAAAAATTATACTCAAAGACTTTCGACACTAGTAATGGTTGAAAATACTCATTCAATATATCAGAAGGAGCTCTGGTCAAGGGTTGACACGACACAGGTAATAGTAGGAGCTGAAAATACTAATTCGGCGGAGGATTTGGTCTCATTAGTTGTGACGATCCAGACCCACATGTCACAATATTAGTCCAATATGGTCATTGATCCTTGTCATAATTGACTAAATGGCGAAGAGTGTCAACCTTCATGTGCGAGACATTGGCAATCAATATTAATACTGAAACCATGGTTGGTGGTAGTATCGCACCAAAATAAATTAAAAGACACTTAATAAACTATTAAGTTGATAAATCAATGAACTATTAAACTGACTAAAGGATTATATAAACTTTCTAAAATTGATAATTTAGCAACCATTTCCAAAAATCTACGTGAACATAGTATGTTGCTTCCATTATAGTAGTAGTTATCAAATATTTCAATTGTAGATAACAACTGTATAATTGTTCTTTCCTTTATGTGCCATGTACATTATTATTAGAACCTTGCTTGTTTATGTCAAATTGTTGATTCTTTTTATTTGTATTGTTGATATCATGCCATGCTATAAACTTTACATCTCACTAGTCACTGTGCGAAACCTTAGTTACATGTAAACTTCACTGAAAACTACAACCTTAAAATAACTAAGATTTTACTAAGCTTCACCGCTTACGGTCTTTTCATGACAAAAAAATTTCAGAGGCAAACCAGTAGCCGCCCAATCAAAGCTAGATGAACAAGATGAGAAGAGATCCAGAAGCGTTCAATGAGCTGATAGTTTTTAGGTCATTTTATTTATAGATGTCATGCCCTTATCCCCTTGTACGTTCGCGCGACTCTCACATCCTGCACATTTTGATCCACGAGTTAGGTTGACGCGACATACGCCAATTCAATTTCGATTAAATCATTCTTTTTCTTTTTGAAAGAATTTATGATATTTGCGTAAACATTTTGCAGAAGATTTTCAATTTTCGTTAACAAGATCAGGTTACTTCGATTTTCAAAATTCAAAATGTAAAACTCATACTTATCGAGGAATTATAAGTAAGACAAATGAAATGTAGTCCAAATTTCAACCCTTAAAAAATAAATATTTACAAGAAGTCCAATTACAAAAGTATATTTGTGATTTCAAAAGAACTGAACTTAACAAAAATAACTAAAAAACGAAGATCCAATAAACTCGTGAACTGGTCAAATGTGTGCAGGTGCTGGTAGCTTTAAAGACAAAATTGTAGATACCCTATGTTCGATCCCTCGAAGTATATAAAAGTGTTCGGCCAACCACTGACCTTGCCCTAATTTCTAGAGAGGACAATCTCTTTCAAGAATCTTGAAACCCTTATTTATGAGAATTATACGTTGAAGCTCCAGTGTATAATTGATTATATGTTAGACTCCCAGCGTATAATTGGACCCGACCCCTGCCTAGGATGAGTTTTTGTTTATACTCTGGAATCCCAACGTATAATTGATTATACGCTGAATTCCCGGCGTATAATTGGGCCATATTGTATTAAGGACCCAGATACTCTGCGAACCGATCAAATCCCTGGATTATACACTGAAATAATTGTGTATAATTCATTATACAGTAGAATACTAGTGTATGATCAGTCCATTTTGGATTGGGACTCACTCTCTTCAGGCTTAGCCGGTCACAACTGATCACCTTGACCGACTTCCTCATAACAACCCTGATTATACTTTGTAACCATAGTGTATAATTCATTATACGCTAGACTTTCAGTGTATAATCAGGTATATATGTCAGACTTCCACTGTATAATTTTGAATTATACGATGGGCTCCCAACATATAATTAGCTGAGACTATAAATAGGGCCTACTGTAACACTTGCCCCTCAAATTTTGTATCAGTGTCATAACCCAATTTCCTGCTCCGAAACTTGGACCGTCGGATCGCAGATTACAATTCCCAAACAGAACACTTGGTACATCCACACATATAGCAGAATTCAAAGTAGATATCACTATAGAATAAATATCATATGGCAAAAGAATATCTTATATGGCAAAGGAAAGAGATCTCCAATTCTATACATAATTATAAACAAATAGAACCAAAATGAACCACCGGTGATGGCCGACCATCACGTAAACAGTAGTTCCCAAAAATCGTATACAAACATGTTGATTCTATTATTTACAAAAACACTCAATCGACGTACCAAGTCTAGAGCACTCAAAATCCAAAACTATGCCAAAACTAAAGTCCCAATCTATGGGTAGAATTCGTCGGACGAGAGATCTTACTCTTCTGGTTCGTAGTCTGAATAGTTCTCTAGCCATTGATCCTGATCAGTATCTACACTTGTGATGTATTATTGGGTGAGCTAATAGTCTAGTAGAGAAAAGATCAATACTATCACAATCTTATCATTTCTAACATGGTTTCAATGACATAATTCAAAACAGATTATTTTCAAAGCAGATATTCAAAATAGCTTAAAAAACTGAATTTCAAATACTAGGATCAGATGCAGTTTCTTGTATAGAATATCATTTCAAGATTTGTAAATCGAATTCTAACAGATCGGGATTTCAGATAGTTTCAGATTCTTATTTGTTCTTAACTTGTATATGTAATGTCTATCTTATCAGTGACTTAAATCATAACTTAACTAATCTCTCAAACAAATATAGCTTTAGGAGCCGGAATTTACCGATGGGAATCCTCGACCATCGTCATTCAATGAACACTTTTCATAATTTAGAATCAGATTACCGTTGGCCGGTTCTGAGCATACAGATAAACTTTTGCATAGGTGTAAAGAGCGGACTGGGGGACTCACTCTAATGAACCTTAAATCAAAGTGCAAAATGTACATAACTTATTTTATCAAAATCATTCATAGCATATAGCTAGTTCGGAGTTTAGAGTTCAGTGACTTAAATCATAACTTAACTAATCTCCCAAGAAAATATAGTTTTGGGAGTCGGAATTTACCGATGGGATTTCTCGACCATCGTCATTCAATGAGCACTTTTCAGAATTTAGAATCAAATTACTATTGGCCGGTTCTGAGTGTAGAGATAAACCTTTGCACAAGTGTAAAGAGTGGACTGGGGGACTCATTCTGATGAACCTTAAATCAAAGTGCAAAATGTACATAACTTATTTATCAAAGTCATTTATAACATATTGCTAGTTCAAAGTTCAGAGACTAATTTCGGATATAGAGTTCGAATATTCAAAGGCAGAGTTCAAATTTTCAGATGCAAGCTTCAGATTTCATATGCAAAGTTCGAATATCATTTCAAGATTCGTAAATCGAATTCAAAACAGATTGGGATTTCAGATAGTTTCAAATTCTTATTTGTTCTTAACTTGTACATGTAATGTTTATCTTATTAGTGACTTAAATCATAACTTAACTAATCTCCCAAGCAAATATAACTTTGGGAGCCAGAATTTACTGATGGGAATCCTTGACCATTGTCATTCAATTAACATTTTTCAGAATTTAGAATCAAATTACCATTGGCCTGTTTTGAGTGTATAGATAAATCTCTGCACAGGTGTAAAGAGTAGACTGGGGGACTCGTTCTGATGAACCTTAAATCAAAGTGCAAAATGTGCATAACTTATTTTATCAAAATCTTTCATAGCATATAGCTAGTTCAGAGTTCAGATACTGAGTTCGGATACAGAATTCGAATATTCAAAGACAGAGTTCAAATTTTCTGATGCAAGGTTAAGATTTCATATGCAAAGTTCAAAGATCATAAAACAGTTTAATTTATCATAATGAAGATCATTTATATCATATGGTCCATGAAAATCAAGTCAAAATGGCATGGTGTTGAGTTTTCCCTACCTCAGTTCAGATCACATAAAGACCATGCGAAGATCCCACGGACCGATTCCCTTACCGACCTACATCATATCATGTATATACGTCACATCTTACAATGCCCAATGATGACTAAAAAGTCAACAAGTCAAAGTTCTAAGGGCTTGTGAAGGAAATTAGACATTCTAGATAAACAGGACAATTCATGCAGGCGATTTTGGACAACTTGGGCGATTTGCCAATTCGCGCTGGCGAATTCCCTATTTGCGCGTCCGAATTTGCCCGATTCAGAACTTATTCACATTTTTTTTTATCGGTTAAAATAAAATTAAATTTCTATTCTTAGAAAATTAGCCGCCCAAACAACTCTTTAATACAAAAAAATACCAGATCAAGCTCAACTGCTCAAGCAATCATTTACCTAAATCCTCTAAACAACAAACAGAAACTCAAATTTCCAAAAAGAAAAAATACCAATTCATAAAACCTGATGAAACCTCCTTATCCAAAACATCTGCTTTTATTTTAGAATATTAACCTAATGAATCCAGCTCAGTGAAGTGTTAGACAACTCGAACATGTCGCCAAACTATGTTATTAAGATCAAATACAAAGTAACAAAAATGACAACAAAGCTCTCTAGTTCTTCTAAGTTCTAAGTTCTAGTAAATCAGCAGATCCCTAAACAAAATTTCAAACCTAAACCCATCACATGATTGAAAAAAAACCAACAGCAGATCTTCTGGTAAATCGATATATAAAACAGTAATAAAATGACAATAAGGCAAGCAGCCAAGACTACATTACCCTACCCTACAATCCAACGGCCGAGAATCTCAATCGAGGCAAGGCACAACTTATTCACATATTTGGGTCTCGATTTTGACACCCATCTTTCTTATATCTCACACATGATTTATACATAAGCTAACACTTAATTTACACAAACTAAGGTCATGTTTTCTTACCTGTAAAACTCACGAAATCAGAGCACATGATGGATGACATCATGACACTGATAATGCCGAAACCCATGCTTCTCTTGAATCCAATGATTTCGAAACTCAATCTTCTTGTTATTGCAACGGGATGAAACCCAAGGTCAATCTCCATAGATTGTGCCCGATGAACTCCCTAGATCCTCGCGAGATGCGGATTGTTCAAAAGAGGGTTCTAATCAGGGTTTCTAACCAAAATGAAAGAGGGTTTGGGAAAAATGGGTTCCCACGCTCTTGAATTGTTACCACGTCAACTATTGGGTTCAAAGTCGGCCCAATAGTTGGCCTACTTAGTCGACCCTAATTAGTTGGCCCAACTGGTCGACCCAATTAGTCGGCTCAAATAGTTGGCCCAATCGGTCGGCCCAACTGGTCGACCCAATTAGTCGGCTCAAATAGTTGGCCCAATCGGTCGGCCCAACTGGTCGACTCAAATAGTCAGCCTAATCAGTCGACCCACATAACCTAAGCAAGCTTTACATTAATACTAATTAGTATTTTAATTTCAAAAAAGAAAAATTGCCTCTATGCTGCACATGTGCACAGTGTGTCGTATCAGGCATGCACACTTAGCCTGTGTGCAATGGCCCAACTTGGAACACGGATTTTGGGGACGTCACATCCTCTCCTCCTTAAGAAATTTTTGTCCTCGAAAATTCACATGGGTCATTTGGTTACGAATACACAGTACCAAGCTATAGTGCATGGCTCGGTTATAATACTAAGTGTGCACCAAAATGGTCACACAAAATCTGCCACATTTATCCACATAAATTTTATGAATTCCTAACAAGATATCCACAACTACTTTGACATTTCAACAATGATCTACCAAATCATCCAAAATGACAGGTTCAACATGATATATCCACAACTAAGATTAACATTTAGCTACAACTAATTGATAATTGCGATAATATCCATACCTACTTTATCATTTCATAAAATAACCACAAATACCCACACGATGGATCAAAGCATTCCATAAATATGGAAGTCACTTAAAGCATTACCCTGCACAAAACACATTTTCTTTCCTTACTATGCAAGCTCATTACCATTTGAGCTACACCCATGATCCTGCAATTAGTTCTCATTTGCCATAGTGCAAATGATTAGAATCAATTTTTCACCAAAACACAATTCAAACCACAATTTAAATACAAATCCACTCTATTGTACCCACAAGAATTTACAAAATCCATTCATCCTGCAACAAAATACATTCATGATGTTCCCGGCAAATCACTATTCCACAACGAGGTTATCCACCATAAATTTATCAATCATTCAAGACAATTTAGCGGGTATTCACTACAACAATACTCATACTAAACCTGCATTTGCCACATGATAAACCCAAAATAAACATGATATCCACAACTAGTTTACAACAACCATTTATCCTGCATATCCACAACTAAATTACCCACAACCATATTAACTATGGTAGCCACAAGAAACCATTCAAACATGGCAACCATGCCACCCTGCAATTAGAATTAAATATCCATATCTAGTTAACTATAAATCTACAACATAAATAACCACAACTAAGTATCCATTCCAACAACCATTAAACAATTATGAAAACCTACATTGGGTATTCTAACCATTCACCATCAACCATTAACCATCACAAGTATCATCTACAGTGAAACTTAATAACCAACCAAAGTAACAATAACCAAGTCAAAGTGAATCCACTAGGAGTTGCAATTTTAAAATCCATCATTGAAGCCAAAAGCCCATAAGTTGCTAATCTGCATCGTCATCATGACCGCCACGTGCTCCCGAACCAGATAAACCCGATGTAAGGGTTCGGGCTATAGCTATGCGTTGCACATACGTGGTTGGATGCAGGTTCCGCATCAAATCCGTCAGTAGCGCCTCATGAAAGTGGAGTTGATGTGACATATCTGCACATTACTATGCTATGGGAACTCGCATGGGCGACTGCTTTAGGACATGCTTTCTTCGTTTAATAGTCTATGGACTATTTTCTTACCTTACACCCATCCATCTCAGGATCACCTGTATCACGTCCATACGCACGGTCATTTATAGCTTATCTAAGCGATATTTAAGACATTTGATTGTCAAATTAGGACGATATCAAAATTTTTACACGCGCATCCATTAAGTCAATCTTAAACCGTTCATCACAACTATATATTACAAAACTGAGTGTGGCATGCCACACTTATACATCATGATATCTTACAACACATATACAGTCAATATCACTATCACTCGAAGAGTAGCGGATATGCATCGCTTATATCCAACTCTCTTCCCTAGGTGGCCTCCTCTGGTGAGTGGTTCCTCCACCTGACGAGCACTAGTAGAATCCGCTTGGTACGTAGTTCCTATTCTTTCTTATTGAGAATATGCACTGGCTCATCTCTAATGGTCAGAACCTCTTGAAGTTCAATTGGTTGATAGTCCAAGATATGAATTGGGTCTTTCACGTACTTCGTCAACATTGATACGTGAAATACATTGTGCATACTCGAAAGTTGCGGCGATAAAGCGATTCGATATGCAACTTCGCCTACTCGGCCTAATATCCAAACGGTCCTACATAACACGGGCTTAGCTTCCCACGCTTTCCAAAGCGCATTACACCTTTCGTAGGTGAGATCTTAATGAACATGTAGTCTCCAACTTTGAACTCGACGTTTGTTCTCTTCAGGTTGGCATAGCTCTTTAGTCTGCTTTGTGTGACCTTGATTCTTTTACGGATCATACGTATCACCTCAGTAGTGCTCTCAACTATTGCAGGACCCAGTATGAACTTCTCTCCGATTTCTTCCCAGTTAAGCGGAGATTTGCATCTTCGCCCATACAATGCCTCGAATGGGGCCATTCCAATACTCGTCTGATAACTATTATTATATGCGAACTCAATCAGGGGTTGATGTTTTTCCCATGACCCTTGAAAATCTAGCATACAGACCCGAATCATATCTTCAATGATCTGATGCACCCTTTCGATTTGCCCATCAATCTATGGGTGAAATGCTAAGTTGAAGTTTAACCTTGAACCCATTCCTTCTTGAAACTGCTGCCAAAACTATGATGTGTATAACGAATCTCTATCTGAAATAATGCTAGCAGGGATACCATGTAGCTTGACAATTTCTTTAAGATACATCTCTACCAACTTGCTCGCTGTATACTTCGTGCTATATGGTAGGAAGTGAGCCAATTTGGTCATTCTATCGATGATCACCCATATGACATTGTGCCCTTTCACTGTCCTCGGTAATCTAAGGATGAAATCCATAGATATTGCTTCCCATTTCCATTTGGGTATCAGTAAAGGTTGTAATAAACCTGATGGGTTCCTATGGTCCACCTTTACTTGTTGACACACCAAGCACTTTGACACGTACTCGACGATGCCTCTCTTCAAACCTCTCCACCAAAATTTTTTCCTCAGATCCTGGTACATTTTGGTACTACCAGGGTGGATGGCGTAATTTGACTTGTGAGCTTCCTCTAGAATTGTACTTCAAAGCTCGACGTCAATTGGCATGCACATTCGACCTCTGAATAGTAGTGCTATGCCCTCTCTGATGGAGAAATTGAGCCTCTTCTGATTAATCACTTCTTGTCTGATGGCCATGAGGTCTTCATCGGTCATTTGTAAATCTCGGATATTGTCAAGGACTATTGAACGAATACAATATTAGCCATTAAGGTTTTAGAATCTTTAACATCGAACCTCATGTCGCATAAGGCCATATCTTAAAGCAAAGGCCACCTCTGTACTCTTGCTATAATATGTGACAACTGAGCAGGTGACTTTTGACTTAGTGCATCTGCTACTAAGTTAGCTTTTTTGGGCTGATATTGAATGGAGCAATCATAATCCTTGAGAAACTCCATCCACCCTCTTTGCCTCATATTCAGGTCCTTCTGAGTAAATAGATACTTGAGGCTTTTATGATCGGTGTATATCTCAAAGGTCTCCCCATAAAGATAATGCCGCCATATTTTCAACGCAAAGATTACCGCTGCTAGTTCAAGATCATGAGTTGGGTAATTCTTTTCATGATCCTTGAGCTGTCTAGAATCATAGGCGATGACTCTCATTCTGATTAAACACAGAGCCTAAATCGCTGTGTGATGCGTCGCTGAAAACTACAAAACCTCCGCTGCCTAATGGAATAGCACGTACTGGTGCAGAGGTCAGTCTTCTCTTGAGTTCCTGGAAGTTTTTCTCACATGCTTCGGTCCATTCAAACTTAACATTCTTTCTTATATGCTAAGTGAGCGATCTTGAGATCTTAGAAAACCCTTCAACAAACCTCCTATAGTATCAAGCTAAACCCAGAAAAATGCGAACCTCTGTCACAGTCTTCGGTTGTTCCCATTCCACAATAGCCTCTATCTTTGCTGGATCCACTGTGATGCCTGCTTCAGAGAAAACATGTCCTAAGAAGCTCACTTGTTTTAACCAGAAATCACACTTGCTCTGCTTCGCATAAAGTTAGTGTTGACATAGTGTCTAAAGAGCAACTTGTAGGTGTTGATCATGTTCTTCCTTTGATTTCGAGTAGATGAGGATGTCATCTATGAATACGACCACACATTTATCGAGATGTGATTTGAACACCCTATTCATGAGACCATGAATAAAGCTGGTGTGTTAGTTGAGCCAAAAGGCATCACTAAGAACTTGTAATGCCCATATCTGGTTCTGAATGTCGTCTTCTGAATATCTCCGGCTTTAACTTTCAACTGATGGTAGCCGGATCTTAAGTCAATTTTGGAAAAGAACCTTGCTCCTTATAATTGATCAAAAAGATCATCGATCCTTGGAAGTGGATAACGGTTCTTAATCGTTAACTTGTTCAACTGACGGTAGTCGATGCACAACCTCATCGACCCGTCCTTCTTCTTGATGAATAAGATTGATCTCCCCAAGGAGAAACTCTTGGTCTTATGAACCCTTTATCTAAGAGTTTCTGTAACTGCTCTTTCAACTCTTTCAGTTCAGCCGGAGCCATCCTATACGCTGCTTTCGACATAGGTTTCGTGCCTGGAGCTAAGTCGATTGCGAACTCAACTTCTTAGTCAGGCGATAATCCTAGTAGTTCTTTAGAAAACACATTCAAAAACTCGCATGCAACTAGAATATCGACAATGTTATTCTTCTCTTCCCGTTGCTCTTGCAAGAATGCGAGATATCCATTACATCCGTTCCTCATCAGACGTGCGGCTGGAATAATGGAGATAAACGGTGCAGCCCTAGATTTGACACCATGAAATCTAAATGACTTTCCTTTTGGAGGACGTAAGGTAACTATCTTCTGTAGGTAATCAACGCTTGCATGGTAAGCGGATAGCTAATTCATGCCAAGGATTATACTGAATCCTTGCATGCCTAATAAAATGAGATCTATTGTTGTTTCACGATCCTCAACTGAGATGACAGTTGATTAGCAACACATATCTGTGTTCACCGAATTTCTCATAGGAACTAACACTTCTAGAATAAAATCTAAAGGTTCGAACTGTGGAGTTACGAAGGAGTGCGTAGAACCTGGGTCTATCAATACCTGTGCCTCGTGTTGACATATATCGCTACGTTGGTACATGTGTAGGGTACCTAAGTGTCACACATGCAATTCAGTTAATTGCATAAAAAATGTGTGATGGCACTCATGAATTGCAATTATTGAAAATAAACTACAATAAAATCCACTAAGGAGAAATTAAAGTAAAGACTGATAATTCAAATGAATTATACCTTGTATGACGTCGTTTGATGTCTAAGCATCCTGAGCAGTGACAGCATATGCCCGGCCTCGGACCGTAGGTCGAGAAGGCCTTTGAACAGATGCCGATGCCGTCCCGTTTTTCCTCGTTTCAGGACAATCTCTAATAATGTGTCCCATCTTACCACATCTGAAGCAAGCACCTGTGGTCCGTCGACATTCTTCCATCTTGTGTGGTTTCCCACACTGTGCACATGTCTCCATCAGAGTAGATGTTGCGGTTCGAGAAGGTCATGGTGCCACAAATGCTCTAGTCATAGTAGTAGGGCCTGAACGGCGAAAAGATCTTGTGGGCAAGGGTACAGGCGGCCTCGGATAGGAGGTCAGTCTCGAATAGGCCATCTGAGCAAGATAGCGTGGTGGTCTTGAATACCTTGGTTTCTTATTTGCCTGCTCATAGGCATTTGATTGCACTTGACTATTTCTACTCCTATTCTGCTGATCTCTCCTCTTGTACATATTCTCGATGTCTTCCTCGGCAATAAGGGCCTTGGCCATCATTTCAGCATATGTTCATGGCTCAAATAGTGAGGCTCTTTCCTGTATGTTTGGCCTCATGCCACATTGAAACTTCATGGCCTTCATTAAATTGGTGGCCCATATTGAGGCGCAAATCTCGAGAATAAAGTGAACTCGGCCCCGTACTCGCACACGGACATCTGGTCTTGCTTCAATTCGATAAACTAGACTTCCCACTGATTCCTCACTACTTTGGGGAAGTGCTCATCATTGAATTTCTCAACAAATTCGGCCCAAGTCCACGACATATTTGGAGTCTCTTATACTATATCTCTCTGCACTTCTTTCCACAAGGGATCAGCCTCTCCATCCAGTTTGAAGGCTATCCATCTCACTTTCTCATCCTCAGTGCAAGGAATCATAGTTGAGATCTTCTCCATCTTATTCCACCACTTCTCAACCTTAAGTGGATCGATTTGACCCGAAAAGCTCAGAGGACGCATTCTCCTAAACTCTGAAAACCCTGATGGCTGATTTCTTGTCACAAGTATCTCTGTCAGCTATGCTATCGCATTGGCCATGGTCTCCAACAATTGTCTGTCACTTCCACTGTCACTTCCTTCTCCTCCATTCCCTCTTCCCAATGGAATAGTGTTGGGACTTGTGGCGATTCCTATGCCATGCGACGTGCCCTCGATATTCGAGACGTCTACCATGTGGATCGTCCTCGTTTTGCCTCTACCTCTGATATATGGGGCCATTTCAATCTGTCAGAATGAAATAAAAATTTCAATTAATAGACGGTCCCTAAGTTCCGACAAAAGTCTAAACCCATAGTCTAAGGCTATGTCCTATCAGAAATTCTAAAGCCATACTCTGATACCAACTGTAATGACCCTGAAAAAACTTAGAACAAGAACCTGACTGTTTCGATATGCGTGCCTGGCACGAAAATCAAGACCGATTTGAAATTTTATAATTGATATTATTTGAAATAATATTATCCTATAGATAGATGAAGTTATGTGTAAATTTTCGCGTGAATCCGAGACTAGTAGAACCTCGGTGGATCGTGTTACGCCGTAGAGATCATGTAGGTGCTTAACATCGAGTTCAAATTAGGGTCTAAACTGAAATATCAGAGATATTTCAGTTTAGGTAGCTTATAAAGGAAGGGAGAGACCTGGGGAGAAGTTTCTTCTTCTTCTTCCTCTTGTTATTGTATAAAAAAAAAACCTGTAGTTAGGTGGGGATTGAGTGCGTTCTGCGAGAAAGGGGGGTTAGAGCTACAGAGATCATGCGTCGGTATGCGATGAAGTAGGGTGAGTTCAATAAAGCGAACTCAAGCGTAGTCCGAGTGTGTGTGAGACCTCCGCGTGCTGAATCAGAGTCGATACATTACGTATCGGAGTCACACCAACGATACAGCCCGAGCTCCAGATCCGAAACCCTCTTTCGGATCTTTTTGCCAGAACCACGAGAGGACCCAAATCGAGGTATGTTTGTGCATTTAAAATGGGCAAGGTTGAAGCCTTTGAGCTTGTGTGGGTGTGTGTGTTAATGGTTGTTGTAAACCATAAATGAAAAGGATGGAAATTAGGTCAAGAAGTGACCTCCATTAATGACAGAGGTGCTACCATTATTGATTGATCAATGCTAGATTGATCGATCAATGAAAGGTGTTGATCGATCAATGAAGGCATTGATCGATCAATTCGTATAAGACAAAGAAGGGAACAGAAACACTGAAATTCTTGGAAGTTCAATGCTCGAAGGGTGTTGATCGATCAATTAGTAGATTGATCGATCAATCCTGAGTACTGATCGATCACAGAGAGTGTGATCGATCAATGACTGGTATTGATCGATCAATGAAGGCATTGATCGATCACTTGTGTGTGGTGATCGATTAATGAAGGCATTGATCGATCAATCTGTATAAATTACAAATGTGAACAGAAGGTGGGAATTTTGAAAATTTAAGCCATTGATCGATCAATGAGGGCATTGATTGATCAACAAGACACATTGATCGATCAACCAAGCTGGTGATCGATCAATTTGGCTATGACAAAGTGTGAAGAAAAGGGAGTTATTGATCGATCAATTAAGCTATTGATCGATCAATGAAGGGTGTTGATCGATCAATAAAGGCTATTAATCGATCAACTACCTCTGTTACTTGTGAGATGGTTTGAGGGTTGTGATCGATCAATGAAGACATTGATCGATCAACAAGGAGGATTGATCGATCAATGAGGGTGTTGATCGATTAATCACCCTTGTTTTTGTCCTGTTTTGTTCGTGTGGGTTGAATGCTACTGGACACTATACCAGTTGACTTTCTGACCTACCTGACATGTAGTATACTATGTTTATGGTCTAGAATCGGACCATGACGCTTTAAAAGGTTTTGGATTTACTTAGAAAGAGGTCTGACCTGAGGTAGGGGAAAACCAACTTAAACAGTTTTGTCTATGATTTCATGATTTTTGCGTACCTGTGTTCTGATTTCTGTTTTAACAAGCATGTTAGCATATCATAAATTCCTGTTACATCTGATTCCTATTTTCTGATTTTGAATTCTGAAATTGGCTCTTGATTTCTGTCATCTGATTCATGAGGTTTATGTGTGTACGTGATTTGATAATTTAACCAGATGATCCCCACCGAACCGGCGGTATATCCGAGCCTGGCACACTTGTGCATCTGCTTGTAATCTCTCGGCACAATTGCACTCCATAGATGAGGCATTGTTGCAATCTAAAATTGTTCATGTGAACGACGACTGGTTGGGGTTTCCTATTGGTAAATTCTTGTTTACTTCGTGTTATATATTCATGGGAGTTTCTTAAGTTAGAAAACATACACAATTTAAGTCACTAATCATGTAGTTGCATAACATCAATTTCTGTTTAAAAGCTCAGTATTAGATTGATTTGTCCTGTTTGCATGTTTTGATTTGATTTCTTGATTTGAGATATCATGATCTGCATATTCAATTCATTTTAGTTGGAATTCTTCTATTGAGCTATGATGTAGCTCACCCTGTTTTCATCAACATTTTAGGTTCGGAGGCTAGAGTTCCTGGCACCGAGAGTAACCTTGACTATCAGCCTGATCTAGAGGCTGAGGACGAGGAGACGGACGTCCAGGCGGATGATTTCTATCCATAGTCAGGGTATACTAGTCTGATGTTTTAGGGATTTTGTATAGACCTTTGGATTATTGTGTGCCTTGTGGCCACTTTCTGTATTTTTGTAGATATTTCCTTTTGTATTACTATACATTCTATTGGAACCATTATTTTGGGTGATGGATGTCCATCATCATTGGTTCTTCTTGGTTCCTTTTTGGGAATGTATATTTTTATATATTAGATACATGTTTGTTTTACTGCTTCTTTCTATTTTTAATGCCTTACTTGATGACTCAACTTACCACTGCTGGACAGTGTCTGCTCGATTTCCGCTATACGAGCAGACACTTTGTGATTTGTCTTGGGGATTATCCAGAGTATGATCCTGATGGCACGGATTTTTGAGCACAAAAATCCGGGCTATCACACCAACTGTGATAGCCTGCATTTCCTACTCTGAAAAACAGACCGTCGGATCGCAGTTTACGATCCTCAAACAAAACACTTGGTACATCCACACATATCGCGGAATTCAAAGCAGATATGATTATAGAACAAATATCATATGGCAAAAGAATATCTTATATGGCAAAGGAAAGAGATCTCCAATTCTATATATAATTATAAACAAAAGGAACCATAATGAACCACCAGTGATGGCCGACCATCACCTAAATAGTGGTTCCAAAAAAGCTTATACAAACATGCTGATTCTATTATTTACAAAAACACTCAATGGACGTACCAAGCCCAGAGCACTCAAAATCCAAAACTATGTCAAAACTAAAGTTCCAATCTATGGGTAGAATTCGTTTGGTGGGTGATCTTCCTCTTTCAGCTCGTAGTTCAGATCGTTCTCTAGCCCTTGATCCTGATCAGTATCTGCACCTGTGACGTATTGTCGGGGTGAGCTAATAATCTAAGCTCAGTAGAGAAAAGATCAATACTATCACATCGTATCATTTCTAACATGGTTTCAATGACATTATTCAAAGAAAATATTCAAAATAGATTAAATAACTGATTTTCAAATACTAGGATCAGATGCTATTTCTTGTATAGAACATCATTTCAAGATTCGTAAATCGAATTCAAATAGAATGGGATTTCATATAGTTTTAGATTCTTATTTGTTCTTAACTTTTACATGCAATGCTTATCTTATCAGTGACTTAAATCATAACTTAACTAATCTCCCAAGAAAATATAGCTTTGGGAGCCGGAATTTACCGATGGGAATCCCTGACCATCATTGTTTAATAAACACTTTTCAGAATTTAGAATCAGATTACCGTTAGCCGGTTCTGAGTGTACAGATAAACCTTTGCACAGGTGTAAAGAGCAAACTGGGGGACTCGTTCTGATGAACCTTAAATCAAAGTGCATAATGTACATAACTTATTTTATCAAAATCGTTCATAACATATAGCTAGTTCGGAATTCAGAGTTCAGAGACTGAGTTCGGATACAGAGTTCGAATATTCAAAAGCAAAGTTCAAATTTTCAGATGCAAGGTTCAAATTTCATATGCAAAGTTCAAAGATCATAAAATAGTCTAATTTATCATAATACAGATCATTTATATCATATGGTCCAGGAAAATCAGGTCAAAATGGCAAGGTGTTGAGTTTTCCCTACCTCGGTTCGGATCACGCGAAGATCCCACGGACCGATTCCCTTACCAACCTACATCATATCATGTATATACATCACATTTTACACTACCCAATAATGACTAAAAAGTAAACAAGTCAAAGCTCTATGGTCTTGTGAAGGAAATCATGCATTCTAGACAAACAGGACAATTCACGCGGGCGATTTTGGACAGCTTGGGCGATTTGCCAATTCGTGCGGGCGAATTACCAATTCGCCCGCGCAAATCTTCCCGATTCAGAACTCATTCACATTTTTTTATTGATCGGTTAAAATTAAATTAAATTTCAATTCTTAGAGCATTAGCCACTTTGTGACGACCTTACTTTTCCAATCCCTCAGGTATAGGAGAGGCCGATTCGCCAACCTATCGGTTAAACGATTAGCCGAACAAACAGTGCACATATTAGAGTAATGCGCAATAAGTAACCAAGCTAAGAAAAAATGTGGAAGCAATTAAAGTAAAAAACCACTGATGATAGCCGACCATCATTGAAACATGGTTCGCAACAGTAATAAATTAATAAGTACTAAACCAAAATATCCAACAAACGGTGGGCCCACAATTCCAAGTCTATCTTTCACAAAAAGTGAGAAAAATAAAATAAGTCCTAATTTGGGAAAAACTCCTCAGAAGGAACCTCAGGCTCTTCCTCAGGTACGTAATCAGGATCAGTCTCGCAGCCCCGAACTGCCATGTCAGTACCTGGACCTATGACGTATAGTTGGAGTGAGCTAACCAATAAAGCTCAGTAGAAGAAAGACATCAATAGCATTTTACCTTAACTAACATGATTTTCAAAACATGTATAAATTGAAACATAGAGCATTGAAATCAGATATGCAAATAAGAGCTGAAATTTAATTTCAGAATTTCATAGATAAAATTAGTTTCAAAGTTCTTAAAACAGATTCTAAAACAGATGCAAGATTTCAGTATTTTAGTGTCTCTAACTTCTATATGCAAGGTTTAGTAATTCATGACTTAATCCGCAACTTAAAATACCTCCTTCTGAGTAAACTATATCTTGAGAGCAGGAATAAAGCCGATGGGAACCCCTACCTACCATCGTTGTTCATGAACCCTTTTTCAGAATGTAACAAGCCCCTACACTCAGGAGGATAACTTGCGCCAGAAAGTTGTTCAGGAATTTTGAGGGGTCGTTCAGGTGAATCATAAAACAGATGCAGATACTAATATAGTTCAATGCAAGTTTCTTATACATAGTTCAGATTTCAGAGCCTATATCAGGTTTTTCGTTTTCAAGACGTGATTTCAATGGCATATACAAGTTTAAGATTCTAATTCAAAATATCCATGCAAATTAAAATAAAATACGGTAGTGATGAGATTCTCCTATCTCGAAATGTTTCACACAAATCGGAGTCCAAACAAAGCCTATTAGACGGTGTCAAAACTCACACTATAACCTAGCAACCATATTGACATCATGTTACGAGTCTAATAGCATAATATTTGAGAAGAAAATAAAAAATGAAGACAAACCATGTTCTGTCCTGGCGCGAGCGATGATACTTCTCGCGCGATCGATGATAATCCTCGCGCGAGCGAGCTACAGCGCCTCCATGATCTAAGTTTCAGAAACTCAAATAAGGATGTAATTTTTAGCCCCTTTTCACCTAAATCGGTTTCCACACATTCCCAAACATAAAACCTAAATCTAATCTATTGATTCTAACCATTAATCTTAATCAAAATCATACCTTTTAATCTAAAGATTCCTTGATTTGAAACGAGTCAGCAAACCGGGTTTTGGAACAAAATCGTCGAATCTCCTCAAAGATTCGCGCCGCGATTGCTCCCATGAGTTTATAAGGATGACTCTTATTTGTTTCCAATAATTTCAAATTCATCTAACGTCCAAAATGAATCCAAGGCCGATTCAAGTTTGCGTTAGGTTCAATGGTTTTGACAATAGAGGGTTCTAGAGAAAGAAGGTTTATAAACCGATCTCCTACAATGATTGGTGGCCAAGCGAACGGAGTTTGCGCGGGATCTCACGGCACAACTTGGCAAAGGTTTCCACTGGGTGGCTCTCATCTCCTCTTTCTTAAAAAATCAAAACCTAGTGTAATACGGAATGTAACTTCTCTCTTATAATGGGCTGCATAATGTGTTAAGCAAATGCACACATCTATTGTGTTTGAAACTTCTAATTCCATAACTTTAACTTAAGCCCGATGTTGAGCGGTCATACTAAGGTTGGTGCACGACTTTCACACAAGGGTCCGATCAAGCCCTAAATAAAAATCCGTCCGTACAATCACATCTAATTAATAATCAAAGGCAAATGGCGACACTAGTCACCGAGTCGAATACGCACACAGGGTCGGTCTAATTTGGGTTAAAAAATATGGGTCTTTGCATTCTACCCTCCTTGGAAATTTTCGTCCTAAAAAATAAAACAAATAGCTGAACTAGGTCTATAGTACGCTCTCATCCTAACGCAAGTTAATCTCAAGGGGAAATCAAACAGTCTGAAATCTAAAAAGAATGGGTCACAGTGCGATTGGTTTTACCAATCACGCTTTTGCAAGGAACCGGGGCTGTAGTAACCTGGACGTACTTCTTGTGACAGCCCATAATACCATAGAGGTGTTGCATCCGTACATGGATGCCTACGTTCCAAGTTTTACCTGGTTGGAAAAAGAACCCCCACAATGACTCAAACGTAGCAACACATCTCTCACCTTTCTCTCATTAGACCACATACACTATATCGGTGATTACTCGAGCAGAAATTTCAGAGGCTAAAATCGAATACTTATAAAAACGTAACCACATACACGATATACACATGTTCTAACTGAAAACACGAGTTCTAACTGATAACGAAATAATAACGATATCTAAGATTTTATTGTGTGATAGTAGTAGATATATGTAATCTCAAAATCATTACCCAATTAAATTTTATAGTTTAAGAGAAATGCTTTATTTGAAAAAGAAAGAATTTTAAAAGTCAAAGGTACTTAAAATTTTCTTACATCTACGTAGTTTACGATTTACCTTCACTCAAAAAGTTATGAAAATTGCTCACGAATCTCCGCTTCGCGCTCCCAAGTGGCTTCCTCTGAAGAGTAGTTCTGCCACTTCACAAGGACTAAGGGAATGCTCTTGGTCTGTAGGGTCTATTCTTTGCGATCCAAGATTTGTACCGGCTCCTCAACCAAATATAAGTCTTCCCGGAGCTCAATGGGCTGGTAGTCCAGTACATGAGTCGGGTCTTTCACGTACTTTCATAATATGGACACATGAAATACATTATGTATGCCCGATAGCTGCAGTGGCAAGGCTACACAGTAAGCGACCTCACCGACTCAGCCCAAAACCTCAAAAGGTCCAACATAATATAGACTCAACTTTCCACGCTTCCCAAAATGCATTACGCCTTTTGTAGGCAAGATCATGACAAACACATTGTCTCCCACCGAAAATGCAGGTATTAACTACAAACACAATTTACCTGAATATTAAGGCAATCGATGATACAAAGCTTACCTGAAACTCAACATGGTTCCTTTTAAGATTAGCGTAGCTCTTCTGACGACTCTGAGCAATGCGTAGTCTCTCACAGATTAATCAAACTATCTTAGTCGTGCTCTCCACAATCTCAGGTCCTAAAATGAGTTTCTCACCCACTTCTTCCCAATTAAGCGGGGACCTGTACCGTCATCCATACAGAGCTTCATAGGGTGCCATACCGATGCTAGCCTCGTAACTGTTATTGTAGGTGAACTTAATCAGTGGAAAATGTTGGTCCCATGACCCCTAAAAATCCAGCATGCAAGCACATAATATATTTTTTATAATCTGATTCACCCTCTCAGTCTGCCCATCGGTCTGAGGATGGAATGCCGTACTGTAATCGAGCCTAGAACCCATCCCTTCCTGAAATCACTGCCAAAACTGAGATGTGTACATCAGGTCTCTGTCGGATATGATACTGACCGGTATACCATGCAACCTAACTATCTCTTTGATGTACAACTCTGCGAGCTTGTAGGCGGTATACGACATATTATAAGGCAGGAAGTGTGCAGACTTAGTCAATCGGTCTATAATGACCCAGATGGCATTGTGCTTCCTCAATGTCCTTAACAACCCCAAAATAAAGTCCCTAGAAATGGCCTCCTATTTCCACTCGGGTATCAGTTGTGGTTGCAATAGTCCTATCGGATTTTGGTGATCCACCTTTACTTACTGGCACACAAGACATCTCAAGACATACTCAGCGACATCTTTCTTTAAACCCCTCCATCAAAAACTTTTCTCTAAGTCTTGGTACATCTTGGTACTACCAGGGTGAATAACGTATATAGACTTATGAGCCTCTTCCAAAATGGTGTCCCGAAGCTTAGTACTAATTGGTATGCATACCCGATCTTTAAACAATAAAGTGCCATTATCTTTGATGGAGAAAACTGTCTTACCTCCCCCAATCACATCATGTCTAATAGCCATAAGTTCATCATCCGTCATTTGAAGTCTACGAATGTTCTCATAGAGAGTAGAACGTATCACCATCGTGGACATTAATGCCCCTAAACCTTTTACATCAAATCTCATGCTACTTAGAGCCATATCTTCCAATAGACACCATCGTTGCACCCTTACGGTGAGATGTGATAACTGAGCAGAGAACTTCTGACTTAATGCATCTGCCACTACGCTTGCTTTCCCGGGGTGGTACTGGATGGCACAATCATAATCTTTCAAGAACTCCATCCATCGGCGTTGTCTCATATTCAACTCCTTTTGTGAGAAGAGATACTTGAGACTCTTATGATCGGTGAATATATCGAAGGTCTCCTCATAAAGGTAATGCCTCAAGATCTTTAAGGCAAAGATCACTGCAGCCAATTCACGGTCGTGTGTCGGATAATTCCTCTTGTGATCTTTTAGCTGTCTAGACCCATAAGTAATGACTCTCTCATTCTGGTTAAGCACACAGCCTAGACCCTCATACGATGCATCACTATACACTGCAAAGCCTCCCTTGCCTGATAGTCTAGCAAGTACTGGCGCAGTAGTCAATTGTTTCTTGAGTTCCTGAAAACTCTGCTCACACTACTCTGTCTAATCAAACTTAGTATTCTTCTTCCTAAGTTGTGTAAGCAAGCCTAATATCTTGGAGAAACCCTCTACAAACCTTCTGTAGTAAGCTGCCAGACCGAGGAAACTACGAACCTATGTAATTTTCTTTGGCTTTTCCCAATTCATCACTGACTCAATCTTTGTCGAGTCAACCGTAATATCGGTCTCTGAGATAACATGGCCTAGAAAACTGACCTGCTTAAGCCAAAACTCACACTTGCTAAGTTTTGCATATAACTGATGGTCTCTAAGGGTTTTGTAGAGCCACTCGCAAGTGCTGCTCATGTTCTTTTCCCGTCTTTGAATAGATGAGGATGCCATCTACAAAAACTACTACAAGCTTGTCCAAATGTGACTTGAATATCCGGTTCATCAAGTTCATAAATGACGCAGGTGCATTTTTTAACCCAAATGGCATGACCAAGAACTCGTAGTGTCCATATCGGGTTCTGAACATTGTCTTCCGAATGTCTTCAGATTTGACTTTCAATTGATGGTAGCCTGACCTCAAGTCAATCTTTGAGAAGAACCTTGCTCCTTGTAACTGATCGAATAGATCATCAATTCTCGGAAGTGGATAGCGGTTCTTAATTGTCAACTTATTTAGCTGATGATAATCAATGCAAAGCCGCATTGAACCGTCTTCCTTCTTCACAAATAAAACCGGTGCTCCCCAGGGTGACACACGGCCAGATAAAACCCTTATCTAGCAGTTCCTGAAGCTACTCCTTCAACTCTTTCAATACTGTAGGTGCCATTCGATACGAAGCTTTTGATACATGTTTAGTACCCAGTGCTAGTTCAATCGCAAACTCAATCTCCTGATCAGGTGGTAGTCGAGGCAGATCTGTAGGAAAAACATCCGGATACTCACAAGCAATTGTAATGTCTGTAATATTCTTCTTCTCCTCCTTATGATCCTATAAGTACACTAGATAACCACAACACCCGTTCCTCATCATACGGTCTGCTCGAATAGCAGAGATAAATGGTGTCACGCAGGATTTGACTCCGCAGAATCAGAAGGATTTTATCTTTGGAGGGCGGAAGGATATAATTTTCTGAAGACAATCCATGCTTGCGTGGTAAGAAGATAGCCAATCCATCCCTAGTATCACGTCAAACCCTTCCATGCTCAAAATAATCAAATCAGCTACAGTCTCGTGATCTTTGATCATCACGATCACAGATTGACACACGGTATCGGTAGTCACTGAGTTACCCATAGGAACTGACACTGCCAAGATGAAATCAAGGGCCTTTGGAACGATGCCCAACTTCTAAGCGAACAACGGAGTGATACAAGAATGGGTAGACCCTGGGTTTATCAACACTCGTGCTTCGGTTTTACTTACGTCGCCCTCACGATGCATAAAAAGGGTACCTTAGAATTATACAAGCGTTTTAATTAAAATTTTCTAAGCATGTGGTGTTCATGCATGACTTATTACGAGAATTTATTAAATACAAGGCAATATATAATAGAATAAAATAAAAGGCATCTCAACTTTTCATAATACCTTGGATCACGTCGTTCGACATTTCGGCTTCCTGAGCCATTGGCATAAGCTCGACCTTAAATAGTAGGTTGGATCAATCTCTGAGTAGATGCCGAATTAGTTCTTCCCTTGTCCTCTTGAGGACAATCCTTAGCCATGTGCCTGATTGTACTACACCGAAAGCATGCTCCAGTGTTCCTCCTATAATCCTCGGTCTTGTGTGATTTTTCACACCTTAGACATGAAATGACCGGGGTAGAAGATGCAACACGTGAGGTTCCTTGTACCACTGACGCTCCACTAGTCGTAGAACCCACTGGTTGTACGAATTGTACAAGTAAAGACACTGCTGGCCTCTGATAGGAGGTCGGTCCAGAAGAAACTGTTGGTCTAGAAAATATAGGTTGAACAGGATTCACCGGTGGCTTTGAAAACTTGGCCCTCTTATTCTCATAAGTACCAGACTGTCCTTGCATACCCTTGTCCTTATTCTGTTGACTCATTCTCAAAAACAACTTTTGAATTTCCTCTTCATCAATGAGGGCCTTTGACATCACTCCCATATACGTCTCCATCTCCCACATAGCTACTCTCTCTTATAGATTCGACCTCAGACCCAGCTGAAATTTTCTGGCCTTCATCATATTGGTGGCCACATGCTGAGGTGCAAACCTCGAAAGTCGTGTGAACTCATCTCCATACTCACGCATTGACATTATACCCTACTCTAGCTTGATGAACTGGACTTCCATCTGATGCTTGACGATCTTGGGAAAGTACTGATCGTTGAATGCCTCGATAAACTCAGCCCATGTCCAAAGAGTATTGGGAAACTCTTGCTCCCTGTGTCTAGCTACAGACTTCCACCATGGTCCTGCCTGTCTGTCTAGTTTGAAAGTTGCCCAATGAACCTTCTCCACATTAGTGCACTGAAGTACTTCAAAGATCTTTTCCATCTCATCCAACCAACTTTCAGCCTCCATCGGATCGGTCTGTCCAGAAAAATTTGGAGGTCTCATTTCCTGAATTCGGCAAATCCGGAGGATTGTTGTTGCTATCCAGCAGAAATCAGCTCTGCTTACTACGTGATGGTAACAATCTGTTGAGCCATAGATATAGTCTGCTGAGCTATATTGGTGGCCAGATTTTCCAACACTTGCTCTATTCTTCCATCCTGACCTCTTCCAACTCTAACTCCCATCGGAACTGCATTAGAATCGGTAGCAAACTCAACTCCCCTAGATGTCCCAACATCTTCAGGAATGCTCTCTAATGGAACTGTCCTACCTCTACTTCTGCCTCTGAATCTTGGGGTCATGTTGATCTGTCATCGTGAAAACAATATCGGTCAGAGATCAGATTGTAAACACAATCCTGCACAGGGTCCTAGTGATTCGGGACCTATTGCGAATCCCAGTGTGCTTAATTTATTTGTTGGTGGTAAAAGCAATTTAAATTCAAAGTAAAACAGGGGATGGAATCAGCACAACTGAGAAATCTTAGACCTGCAAGATACAGGGTCCATTTGTAGCAAGTTTTGATAAGTAAGAGTATGTCCCACAGGTGATCTACGGCTCCAAGGGAGCCATCTCTAGTAGTCCCTCCAGATCTGGCAGTCCTAAAAGGAAGGGAGTTTAAGGTCACTTATTCTAAATATCCTAAGGTAGCCTAATGAATTAACTACAGAAAGGGTTGAGAAGATGGATGGAGTGTGGGAAAATATATATAAAAGGGTGAGAAGTATGCTATTGGGTCTAGATCAGAGGAGTTTTGTAACTCAGATTCAGATATGATGTTATAGAAATCCTGTCTAATGGCTACATTATCACCACTGAGGAGAAAGAATCCAACCCATCTCTGTGCCATGATCCAATCCTTTAAGGCTATAACATGTCCACTCAAATGGTCACAGACTATCCCATAGGGGAACCACAGTCCAGAGATGGGTCAAAACAAGTTAATCATTGTAGGCACTACTTCATTTAGGTTACAAGCTCAAGAATCCATAAGGAACCGCAACCTCTAAAGCTCTATGTGTGGGGCTAGGGCTGTATAGGACCATGTTAGCCCAGACACATAGAACCAGCAAGGGATTGAGTACAACCTTCGATCTAGCTGTCCATTGCTTGAGTGGGACTACAATGGTCCAGTCACAAGCCTACAATCTCCATAACCAGATCAGATCTAACATCTGATGGCGGGTCTATACAAATATAGGGGAGTCTGCCTCTGTACAATCTCCCACAAGGCTACAATCACATGTGCAGAGAAGAAGAATCCATCTTGGATCCTACGGATTGGCTTCACCCTAAGGCTATAGCCTGTCCACTTGAATGGTCACAGACTATCCCAGAGGCTATCCTCCTCATAGAGAACAGTAATATTGTTGCCACCACCATGGTCACAAGGCTACCAGCTCAGGCTCCCATGGGGATTTCAGATCTAGTGGGTCCTGTGGTGGGGCTAAGGCTGTATCGGACCATGATAGCCCAGACACACAGGTCACTTGGATCTGAATGGATCCTTAGAATCAGTCCTCCATTGCTTTGAATCACAGCCAAAGCAATGGCGGATCCTAAGAACATGACCTTGCGAAACAGCAGCTCATTACATATCCCATAAAAGTACATATCCTATTACAAAACATCCATTAAACTAGTTCAAAAATACATACAAAGGCATAGCCAGCAAGTGCTGGACTATGGAGAGAGAGAAAAAGAAAAAGGAAAACTACTTACAACTACAGAAGAATAGAAAAGAAAATGATCTCAGATCCTGTATCAGTGATAAAGTCTAAGCTCCCTAAACCTAAACCAAGTTTGGGTTTATATAGCAGTGGTGTGGTGGCGCATTAGGGTTAGGAAACCCTAATTTTAATGATGCCACATGGTCGAATACTGTTCCTTTGATGCCTCGGGGCACGTGCATAGAGATTTGAGCGTGGGAGTGCGTGCCCTAATCCTTGAAAATTCTCAGAAAGTCCTCTGCTGAAGCGATGGAAGGTTAAAGTTTCCCAGACTCGTCGCGTGGTAGCTCTGTTCTTCACGTGGTTAAGTTTAACTCTGAAGCTTCAGCTGTCGCGAGGTTGGTGGGCTCTCACTGGATTGAGCTTTGCGAGGTTGGGTTGGAATAGCGCAGGAACTGCGCGAGCATCACTCCAATGGATCTTCGCGAGGATCCTTGCGAGGCTTTAATAGTTTCTGAGCTGCGCGAGAGTCCATTTCTTGATAGATCTTCGCTAGGATCCTCGCGATAGCTTTGAGGCTTTTCTGAACTACGTGACAGCTCCTTTGATGCTTTGTATCTCGCGGCAACTGGGCGGCAGCTGCGTGACAACTTTCCTGAAGCTCTCCTGTCACTCCACTGCACGAGAACTTCTCGTGAAGTCTTGTGGAACGTAGCGGGGACTGCGCGAAGCCTAAATTCCTGAATATTTTGAAGCTTTGTCAGCTGCGCGAGGCTTACCTCAGGTCTGGATTCATGGCTCAATCTTCTGAGGGACTTTTGGTGCCAATCATGGGTTCCTTAACAGGATACCTGGCCTTATTGTACTACTGTTTATTGCTTACAGAAAATACTTAACAAACCTTTATTAGATGGCTAAGGGTCTAATCAAAGGCTAAGTTAAGGGGTGAAAAGTGGTACTTTTCAGGTCTTAACAGGACCTAATGACATAACTCGGATGTGAACTATGACAGAGTCATGATTAGGTTTCCTATGTCCTTGGAGAATCTAAAGCCACAACTATGATACCAATTGTGACGACTCGACTTTTCCAATCCCTCAGGTATAGGAAAGGTTGATTCACCAATCTATCGGTTAAATGATAAGCTGGACAAACAGTGCACATATCAGAGCAAAGCTTAATAAGTAACCAAGCTAAGAAAAAAATGCGAAAGTAATTAAGTAAAGAACCACCGATGATGGCCGATCATTATCGAAACATGGTTCACAATAGTAATAAATCAATAAGTACTAAACCAAAATATCCAACCAACGATGGGCCCACAATTCCAAGTCTAACTCTCACCAAAAGCAAGAAAAATAAAATAAGTCCTAATATGGGAAAAACTCCTCAGGGGGAACCTCAGGCTCTTCCTCGTGCACGATCAGATCACTTGGCAGCCTTAATCATGAGCTAACCAACAATGCTCAGTAGAAGAAAGACATCAATAATATTTTACCTTAACTAACACAATTTTCAAAACATGTATATATCAAAACATAGAGCATCGAAATTAGATATGCTAGTAAGAGCTAAAATTTAATTGCCGAATTTTATAGATAAAATCAGTTTCCAAGTTCTTAAAGCAGATTCTAAAACAGATGCAAGATCTCAGTATTTCAGTGTCTCTAACTTGTATATGCAAGGTTTTGTAATTCATGACTTAATCCTCAACTTAAAATACTTCCTGTGACGACCCGACTTTTCCAATCCCTCAGGTATAGGAAAGGCCGGTTCGCCAACCTATCGAATAAACGAGAAGCCGGACAAACAGGGCACATATCAGAGTAAAGCGCAATAAATATCCATAGCTAAAATAAATGCGAAAGCAATTAAAAGTAAAGAACCACCGATGATGGCCGACCATCATCGAAACATGGCTCATAACAGAAATCAACGTCAAATATAAAACTATGGTATCCAACTAAAATGGGCCCACAAATTCATGTCTAACTCTCACTACAAATAAGAAAATCAGTAAGTTCTATACTGGGAAAAACTCCTCAGGAGGAACCTCAAGCTCTTCCTCAGGCACGTAGTCAGGATCAGTCTCACAGCCCTGAATAGTCATGTCAATACCTGAACCTGTGACGTATAGTCGGAGTGAGCTAACCAACAAGGCTCAGTAGAAGAAAGACATCTACGACATTTTACTTTAACTAACATAATTTCAAAACAAATATCGGAATATAGCTTGTCAAACATATAAGCAGATAATAAACTGAATTTAGGTGCGGAAATCATATGTAAGATTTATTTCTAAATGTGTGAAAACAGTTTCAAGAACAGATGCAGTATTTCAGTGTCTTAGTTTCTCTAACTTCTATATGCAAAGTTCAGTAATTCATGACTTAATCCTCAACTTAAAATACCTCCTGAGTAAACTATATCTTGAGAGCAGGAATATAGCCGATGGGAACCCCTACCTACCATCGTCGTTCATGAACCCTTTTTCAGGATGCAACAAGCCCCTGCGTAATGAGGGAAACTTGTGCCAGGAAGTTGTTCAGGAATTTTTGAGGGGTTGTTCAGGAATTTTTGAGGGGTTGTTCAGGTCAATCATAAAACAAATGCAGATACTAATATAATCAGATGGAAGTCTCTTATACATAGTTCAGGTTCTTGATTTCAGATCTTCAGAGCTTAATGATTCAGGGTTTGAGGATTCGGATTTAGATTTTTAGTCATTCATATCAATTTCAATTTACAGATGTGATTTCAATGGCATATGCAAGTTCAAAGATTTTAATTCAAAATATCCATGCGAATTAAAATAAAATACTGTAAAGATAAGATTCTCCTACCTAAAACTCAGAGTTATGCGAAGTCAAGCAAGGTCCTATTGATGGCCTCTCGCCCTCAATCTACATCACAATATACGTTCATGCATTAAGATAAACTCTAATTACTAATAATATAGACCTATTTAAGCGTTTCCTCAAAAACAAGTCAAAACAGGCAAGTTGTGCTAATCCTAGAATTTGACGTAACATTATTATATTTTTTTGACTATCAAGAAGATTGATTCATGTGTTGGTCAAAACATGAAAGTTGTAGATTTTTATATTAGCTTTCCAACGCAAAAAGAATTGTCACAATCGGAGTTCGAGATAAAAAGTTATGACTAAAATACTAAGGCAATACCGGAGTTCGGTGATACCTCGCTCGAGCGATGATAATAGCTCGCTCGAGCGATTTGACGTAACATTCTCATATTTTTTTAACCATCAAGATGATTGATTCATGAGTTGGTCAAAACATTAAAGTTGTAGATTTTTCTATTAGCTTTCCAACACAAAAAGAATCGTCTTAATCAGAGTTCGAAATAAATAGTTATGACTAAAATACTAAGGCAATGTCGGAGTTCGGTGATACCTTGCTCGAGCGATGATAAAAACCGACGGGTTTCCTCAACGATTCGCGCCGCGATCGATCCCACGAGTTCACAGAGACAACTCTAACACGCCCCCAATGATCTCAACCTCTCCCAATAGCCAACTACGAATCCAAGGTTGATTCAAGTTCTTTCTAAGGTTTAAGTGTTTTCAACAAAGAGGGTTCTAGAGAAGGAGGTTTTCTAAACCGATCTCCTACGATGATTGAAGAAGAGAGGAGTTTCACACGATTGGGTAACTATCCTCTCTTAACAAAACCTAATATAATACGGGAATGCAATTCCTTCTTATAATAGGATTGCTCACAAAGTAAAACACACACACACATCTTATGTATTATACACTTCTAATTTTAAAACTCAAGTCCGGTGTTGAGCGGCTACCCCGAGGTCGGTGCACAACTTTCGCACGAGGGTCCAAATGGGCTCTAAATTAAAATCTGTCCGCACAATTACATCTAGATAAAAATCCAAAACAAATGGTGACGTCAGTTGCCGAGCCGAATACACACACAGGGTCAGTCTAACTCGGGTTCAAAATACGGGTCTTTACACTTCCTGAGTAAATTATATCTCGAGAGAAGGAATATAGCTGATGAAAACCCCTACCTACCATCGTCGTTCAGAATGCAACAAGCCCCTACATTTAGGCCGGTAACTTATGCCAAGAAGTTGTTCAAGAATTTTGAAGGGTCGTTCAGGTGAACTATAAAATAGATGCAGAAACTAATATAGTTCAATGCAAGTTTCTTATACATAGTTCAAATTTCAGAGTCTATATCAGGTTTTTCATTTTCCAGATGTTATTTTAATGGCATATGTAAGTTCAAGATTCTAATTCAAAATATCCATACGAATTAAAATAAAACACGATAGTTATGAGATTCTCCTACCTCAAATCGTTTCACACAAATCGGAGTTCAAACAAAGCCTATCGGACGGTGTCAAAACTCACATTATAACCTAGCAACCATACCAATACCATGTTACAAGTCTAGTAGCATAATATTTGAGAAGAAAATGAAAAGTGATGACAAACCATGTTCTGTCCTTGCGCGAGCGATAATAATCCTTGCGCGAGCGATGATACTCCTCGCGCGAGTGATGATAATCCTCGCGCGAGCGAGCTATAGCGCCTCCACGATCTGAGTTCTAGAAAATCAAATAAGGATTTCACCCTTTTGCACCCGAATCGGTTTCCACAAATTCCCAAACATAAAACCTATATCTAATCTATTGATTCTAACCATTAATCTCAATCAAATAATACCTTTTAATCTAAAGATTCCTCGATTTGAAACAAGTCACGCAAATGGGGCTTTGGAACAAAATCGATGGATCTCCTCAATGATTTGCGCCGCAATCGCTCCCACGAGTTTATAAGGACGACTCTTACTTGTTTCCAATAATTTCAAATTCATCCAACGTCCAAATAGAATCCAAGGCCGATTCAAGTTTGCGTTAGGTTCAAGGGTTTAGACAAAAGAGGGTTCTAGAGAAAGAAGGTTTCTAAACCGATCTCCTACGATGATTGGTGGCCAAGCGAACAGATTTTGCGTGGGGTCGCATGTCACAACTTGGCAAAGGTTTCCACCGGGTGGCTCTCGTCTCCTCTTTCTTAAGAAATCAAAACCTAGTGTAATACGGAATGTAACTTCTCTCTTATAATGGGTGGCATAATGTGTTAAGCAAATGCACACATCTATTGTGTGTGAAACTTCTAATTCCATAACTTCAAATTAGGTCCGGTGTTGAGCGGTCACACTAAGGTCAGTGCACAACTTTCACACAAGGGTCCGATCAAGCCCTAAATAAGAATCTGTCCGTACGATCACATCTAAATAATAATCAAAGGCAAATGGCGACACTGGTCACTGAGTCGAATACGCACACAGGGTCGGTCTAATTCGGGTTAAAAAATACGAGTCTTTACACGCCTGAACAACTCTTTAATACAATAAAATCACTAGATCAAGCTCAACTACTCAAGCAATCATATACCTAACTCCTGTAGACAACAAATAGAAACTCAAATTTCTAAAAAGAAAAAAATACCAATTCATAAAACCTAATGAAATCACCTTATCCAAAACATCTGCTTTTAGAATGTTAACCTACTGAATCCAACTCAGTGAAGTGTTAGACAACTCGAACATGTCGCCAAACTATGTTATTAAGATCAAATACAAAGTAACAAAAATGACAACAAAGCTCTCTAGTTCTTCTAAGTTCTATTAAATCAACAGATCCCTAAACAAGATTTCAAACCTAAACACATCACATGATCGAAAAAATACCAACAACAGATCTTCTGGTAAATCGATATACAAAATAGTAATAAAAAGACAATAAGGCAAACTGCCAAGAATACATTACCCTACAATCCAACGGCCGTGAATCTCAATCGAGGCAAGGCACAACTTATTCACATTTTTGGGTCTCGATTTTGATACCCATCTTTCCTATATCTCACACATGATTTATATATAAACTGACACTTGATTTACACAAACTAAGGTCATGTTTTCTTACCTCTAAAACTTGCAAAATCGGAGCACACAATGGATGGCACCGATTATGCCGAAACCCATGCTCCTCTTGAATCCAATGATTTCGAAACCCAATCTTCTCGCAATTGTAACGGGATGAAACCCAGGGTCAATCTCCATGGATTGTGCCCGATGAACTCACAAGATCCTCGCGAGATGTGGATCATTCAAAAGAGGGTTCCAATCGGGGTTTCTAACCAAAATTAAAGAGGGTTTGGGAAAAATGGGTTCCCACGCTCTTAAATTGTCACCACGTCAATGATCGACATTCCCTTGTGGCAATTGATTGAAGAAGAAGAAGAAAAATGAGGAGAAATCGACCAAAAATCCAAGGGGGTTGCTCCTTCTCTCTCTAGCTCCCTCTCTTTCTCTCTCTCAAGTTTTGCAAGCAAGAAACTTACGTGAGAAGGTTTAGCTCTTTTTTTTTTCTATTTGAGCCCGATTTCGGTGCGAAGCGATAACACTGCAAAAACGTGTTAGCCTTATCCACTTATAAGTGTTTAGTTCCGGTGTGAAACTAGCACACACAATTCGGGTATTTGTCACTCACTCAATGGTTTTAGTTGAGGCCCAAAGTCTGCTCAATAGTTGGCCTAATTATTCGACCCTAATTAGTCGGCCCAACTGGTTGACCCAATTAGTTGGCTCAAATAATCAACTGGTCGGCTCAAATAGTCGGCCCAATCAGTCGGCCCAACTGGTTGACTCAAATAGTCGGCCCAATCAGTCGGCTCACATAACCTAAGCAAGCTTTACATTAATACTGATTAGTTTTTTATTTTCAAAAAACAAATTGCCTCTAAGTTGCACACGGGCACAATGTGTCGTACCATGCATGCACACTTAGCCTGTGTGCAATGCCCCAACTTGAAGCACGGATTTTAGGGACATCACAATTAGTCAACCAGTTGACTAAAGCCTGATGATACCTAATTGTACTAAGTAACTGCCAGAGGTTTGGTCCATCCAAAAATATTAAGCACCCACATGTAGATTGATGGGATAGTACCAATTCTAATGGCACTCATAGGGCACCCATTTTATTCAATTGGGTATGTTAGTAATTAATTAAAATACACACCACATCTCACTCCATATGAGAAGGTTGGACTGATTTTTGATGAACCTTGACTTGTGATTTGACCCGAATTGGATCTGAGCCTTGGTATTGATGAGAAGATCATCGCCAACGGATCTGATTTTGATAATGATCATAGTATTAGTTAATGGTTTGGGTTCGACCTAGACCCATAAATTTGAGAGAGCCTAATGCACAAACATCTTTAGCAATGTATGTGTGCCTTGCATGGAGTAATGAAATTTCTTGTAAATTTCAATTAAGCCCAAGGGTTATTCTAATTATTTTTCCTAATTTCTTTAATTAGAAATTATAATTTTAGACAGTTCTATACAATCCTAGCCACACACTTGGTCAACTTTGACCCCATCTTAGACCCTAGGATTTGCCTAGGGGAAATCTAAAGTGTTAGATTGTGCTAGGTGCATGCAACGACAAGCTTAGAAAGAATCTTAACTTTTGAATAAAATTCTAGGCATAAAGAATAAGAAAAGTCTACTAGAGGACTAAATGGAGGGATGAAGAGAGAGAGAGAGAGAGAGAGAGAGAGAGAGAGAGAGAGAGTTGCTTAGGTTCGAAGCATGTGGACACATGGAGCTCTTGTCCTCTAAATGTAGCTCAAAGGCATCTTTCCTCTAAAATTTCACACGCCCAAGGTTCTCCCTCTCTCCATTATCTTCTTCTTCCTCTTTGCTCCACCCACCATTAGAAACCTTGAAAGTTCTATAACTAAAATTCTAGCCATTGAAATTTTAATCTAAGCCCATAGATCAAACCCTCTTAGCCTCTAGTACCATATAGTGTGAGCTTGTCCAAATACCAGCCCTTTTCACCAGAAAGATTAACAAAGACCAGTATGGATGCTCAAGCTAAGCTAAGGTAAAATATTAACTCAGATTATCATTTTAAATTTTACTATAGATTTGATTTTGATCAAGTTTAATAGTAGATCTCATGTTATAGGAATTGGTAGATACTATGCTCTAATATTTCTCCTGTGGTTGGCTAGGTAACCTTCCTCCTTCTCTCCTATTCAGAGCATCAGATAGCTGACCAAGCTGGTCCTCTATCTTTTTGATGCTTTGGTTGTGAGAGTGCATAGTTTGGGTTAAGGTGTTCAAGTTCTGCAATGAAGATAGAACTTGTTCCTCAAAAGATGGTGCTCTCACAGCTGGAGTAGGTGCAGCTTGCTGCACAGGAGGAGCTACAGGTTGGGCCATGGTTTACTAATATTGAGGTCTTGGGGCATAACCTTCTCGATAGGGCTGAGCATTTCTGTAGGGCATGGGCTGCTGCTGCTATTGACTGGGGTATCCATCTTGTCTCCACCTCAAATTGGGGTGGTTTCTCCATTGATACCCAGTAGTTGGCTGCTGCCCATAGGCTTGAGTTGCAGCCACATGTTCTATTACGAAATCAGGAAATTGGGCAATTGATGGGCATTCATCTAGGGAGTGAGCAGGGGACTGACACATGCCTCCTCCACTCTAGCAGCTATCAAACTTCAGAGTTAAGCTGTCCACTTTCCTTTCCAACTCACTTGGCACGCTTACTTCATATATCTTTCCTCTTGAGGTGTTCTCTTTCATTAATTTAGAAGGGTCTAGATCTCTTGCTAAGGTTTCCCTTTGCATAGAGTTTTCACTGATGATGTCAAAGAGCTCCCATGCCTCCTCAGCAGTTTTATGAAGATAAGTGCCTCCACAAGAGGCATCTATCATGTCCCTACTCTTTGAATCAATTCCCTGGTAAAAGCTTTGAACCAGTTTCCATTCAGGGATTTGATGGTGGGGGCATTTCTTGAGGAGTTCTTTAAATCTCTCCCAGGATTGATGAAAGTCTTCAGTTGGATCTTGGGTAAAAGAGATGATACCCTTCCTCAACTGACTGGTCTTTGATGTAGGAAAGAATTTGGCCAAAAACTGACATTAGAGATCACTCAAGGACTGTATACTATTAGGAGGAAGCAGAGATAACCAGGTCCTGGCTCTGTCCTTTAATGAAAACGGAAAGAGACTCATCCTAGTTGCCTCCTCCCCCAAACCTGTGATGTTGAAGGTGGTGCACAGTCCTAAGAATTCATCTATATGCTTATAGGGATCCTCCTTGGTCAGGCCATGAAATGAGGGCAACATTTGAATGATGGACGATTTGATCTCATAATTTCCTTGAGCAACAGGGAATTGAATGCAGAAGGGAGAATTGTAGATCCCTGGTGCATTGAATTCCTTGAGAGTTCGAGGCCTGCTGCTCACCCATTTCGACAGATTCAAATTCAACAGTTGTGGATGTAGTTGGTCTGGTTATGAGAAGTCTTTCAACTTCCGAATTTATTGGAATAATCTCAGGTTGAAGAGTTCTCCTACCAAACATACAACACCCATAACTGAATGCAGAGTAAATCCTCACACAACCAATAGGAACACACAATTGATTAACTAATCTAAAAAATTAGCAGATCTGAAAATAAATAGGGGGAAAGGGATGCAAACTATAGAGTAGCCTTCAGCACAGCTCTCCTCTCATTCTGTACTCATATCTGGTGAAATGGACACAAAAAATACTGAAAAATAGCAAAACTCACAAATACAGTTAGTAAAATCAAACAAAAACTACAAATCTATGATTAAAACTTAGATCTATCAATTTCTAAATTGCCTCCCCGGCAGCGACACCAAAAACTTATTGCGGATTTCTAGTGTGCTGAATTATGATGTTAAAATCAGGAGAAAACAGAGATGGATTCAGCACATCTGAGATATCCTAGACCTGCAAGATACAGGGTCCTTTGTAGCAAGCTTTAAAAGAATGGTGAGTAAGGGAATGCCCACAGGGAGGCTGGTTAGAAATAGGATAAATCTCTAGATCTGTGAGAGATTTGACACCCTAGCTATCTCTACTTTAGTTAAAAGACAGGGGAGAGTGTTGAAATGAGTTGTCACTTAAACTAAACTATAAATAAAATGCAGATTATTTGGATCGAATCTGGAGCCTCAGATCTTGCAGATGGAAGGTTTAAAAACTCAGAAAATGGAGAAGAGCAACTTGGAGATTGTCTTTACCGCAATCAGGTTGAGCTAAGCAAATTACAGGAGTTCAAAAGCACACAAGTCCTTTAGCTGACCACAGGCACTGTCCGCAAGCACAGCTGCAGGGTATAAATTCTACTTCAAATCACAGGATCCACCTGGCCTTAAGGCTATGATCTGTCCACTTTAATGGTCACAGACCATCCTATAGGCTTTATCGAATCCATGGATTGCAGCAGATAAATCCAATTAAGGCCTGAGCTCAGATTCACCTTAAGGTTATGATCTACCCACTTTAATGGTCACAGACCATCCTAGAGATCTCCTACAAAGCCAGAGCCTCAATTAGAACAATTAAAACCACTACAGATGCTGCAATTTTCAGGTCACAGATGTAGGAAATTACAGGGATATCAGATCCAAGGAATTCAGATGACATCCAAGAGGTCTACCAGTTAAGTGCGTGAGCTGATCAAGCAACTCCTCTACACAAATTTGATCGAGCACCAAAGGCATCAAAAAGAACTTTAGATCTAATTAAAACATTGAAAACAATATTTACATTGCAAACAAGGTCACTCTTACAATGGAATGCTCTCAGATTTGTAGTCTGTGCAGCAATTAACCCCAACAACACTCTTAACCTTACCCAATCACAGATCTAACTCACTCCTTGCTGCTCCTAGGTATTTAGCCAACCATAGTTGGGCTAAAGGAGGGAAATGGAATCTCGCTGCAAGCTCTGATCTCTGGAAAATTGCTCAAAATTTCGATCTCCCCCAATGGTAATTGGGGGTCTCAATATATAGCTTTCTCCTCTATTTTTCCCGCCAAAAATCCCTTCTAGAAGGTTGTCAGAGTTTGTTAGAGTTCTGTTAAAGCACATGGGTCGGTTAGGGCTTTTTAGGGCATCTTCTAGAACATCGTGTCGATCACCAAAGTGCCTCGATTTGAGTGCGACAGGTCACCAAGTCTCAGCGTGTGCATAGCATAGTTTCTGAGAAGTTAAGCACACGATTTCGACAGGTTAGAGAAGCTTTCGACAGGTTTAAAGTGAGCTTGTAGTTCTTTTCGATAGGTTCCCTGGTCTCTTCGATAGGTACCGATAGGATGAGTTCTCTCTTTGAAGCTTCAAGGTCCTCAGTCCACTATAGGTTGACTGAGTAGTTCGATAGGTCCAGTGGTCCTCTTCGACAGGTTCATCTCTGTGTGTTGTCATCTCGATAGGTTGGCTCCCATTCCTATCGAAGGCTTAAGCATCCTTCGATAGGTTCAGTTTCAACATCTTCATTTTGATAGGTTCAGGGAGCCTTTGACAGGTTGGAATCAAGTATTTTAGTCCTTTCGCTAGGCTCTCAGATCCGTTCGATAGGTTCCTTTGACACTTCATGCAAGTTTTCGGCAGGATGGTTTCATCTTTCCTTTCTTTGCTCGATAGGTCCTGGTATCCTATCGAACTCCTCAATCCCTACGACTTAATCCTTCTTCTGCCATCGGATCCTATCGAACCCTTCTCCAATTGCACAAATTCTTTCCTTTTTCTCCTCAGCTCCTATCGAAGTCTTCCGGCATCCTCTCGATAGGATGTTTTGGACCTATCTTCACTTCTTTCTCCTTATTTTGTTGTTGGGTCTACATGGTGTTGAGAGATGACTTCTTTGTGGGCATTCTTAAGTGGTTTGCTGCATTATTACCAGATTTCCTTGCTATCTGCAAAATGCACTCAACAAAGGCTTATTAGTGTGCTTGTAGGTCCATGAAAGGTCAGGTTAAAGGGTGCAAAGTGGCATTTTTCACCACTTAACAATGCTCAAGCTAAGTTAAGGTAAAATATTGACTCAGATTATCATTTTAAATTTTAGTATAGATTTGATTTTGATCAAGTTTAATGGTAGATCTAATGTTATAGGAATTGGTAGATACTATACTCTAATATTTCTTGTAATAGCATGATTAGTGGTGATTAGAAACCTGATTTTGTATAGATTATATATAATTTAAAGTCTGTAAATCGTAGAATATTGATGATCTTTCATGATTGATTTGAATGGTGTGTGATCTAAAAGCAATTTTGATGGATTAATTTCTGTTTTATAGATATATAATATGTGTATTGACTGATTTTGTGGTCACGATTTGACCATTGTCTAGGATTAAGAAAATTCTATAAAAATTCATGGACGTGTATAGATGTCTGCCAATCAAATTTGAGCCTCTGATTTGCTGTAGTTTAATCGGTACAAATTCCAAGGTGGAACTGTGCATATCTGGCTGGTATAGAGTATCAGAAATCTGGCTGAGATTAAGCATATGGATTTCCTGTTTTATAATTGCCCAAAAATTTTGTAAAAATTCTAGCATCGAGATTTATTAGTGTATGATCACTATATAAAATTTTAGACCTTATTTTGATGTTGTTTGACCGTTAGAAAATTCGGACTCCGAGAAAGAAGAAATCCGTTCTATGTGGCATATCAAGTGACTACTATCGGACAATGATCAAATGGTTCTATTTCCATCATGATACCAATAAATTTACCATTTCTAATATATAGAAACATCATATAGGATTTTGAAAGCTTTCCAACGAGCTCTCACTTGCCCGATTCGGACATCGGCAATGAAATTTATGGCTGATGATTCGAGGCCTTAAAATCTGGTCTGATGACCAGTTGAAATAAAATTATGTACAGTAAATCAATGGCCCTGATCAAGTATGATCTAAAATTTGAGGGTTATTACTTGTGAAAGATGGGCATATCATTCATCTTCCATTGGGTTTTAGATTCACTCTGAAATTCAATCGGGATTGAAAGTAGTAGCCCGATTACCAGCAAGGGTCCAATGCCCTTACCTGAAATTTATAAAATGAACTGAGCAAGTCAAAACCTTGACTTTATCCTTAAATCCTGAGATGTTGTGACTATTGATGATCACAAATAAGGTTAAATGGTCATTGATGACCTATAACCAAGATGGTTAATCTTAGTTGATCGAGTAAAAGATTGACTCTTAGAAGGCCCAAAGGCCGATATGGCCGTGCAATGACCCAGTTTGGAGCTAGAACTTCATGGGCCACGGTGACCCCCAATAATTCAATAAAATTATGGGAAAATAAACTTTTAAAAATATTGAATTCACCTGGAGATTCAACCTCCAATTAAATCGGTTTAAACGGATAGAAAACCCAGAAAATAAGGGTATGGGACTTTGTCAAGTGGTACACACTATGACCATTGCTAGACTTTCGATCAGATAACCTTGATTCCAGCATGATCCCAACATTTCTAGTATTATAAATATACTAAGATATCGTAGATAATTTGAAGAGCTTTCCACCAAGATCTAATTCGCTTCATTTTGACATCGAAGATGAAAGTTACGATCGAATGACCGGAGACCTAAAAATCTGGCCTGATATATGAAAAGTCAAAAACCCATTCGGTATATCGATGGACACAATCACATCTGAT
Organism: Chloranthus sessilifolius; assembly: GCA_021018995.1. Classification (NCBI taxonomy): domain Eukaryota; kingdom Viridiplantae; phylum Streptophyta; class Magnoliopsida; order Chloranthales; family Chloranthaceae; genus Chloranthus; species Chloranthus sessilifolius. Next base: position 143,629,937 of record CM037584.1, on the reverse strand, counting down.
TGTATTTTTGAGTTCCATTACTTGTTAAAGATGAGGTTCCTATTCCTCTTTCACTGAGTTTTTGAATCATTGGAAAACTCAATCGGAGCCGAAAATGGCTACCCGATTATTGACCAAGAGTCCGAAACCTTCAGTGAAATAACTAGTATTGAAGGGATATAGTCAAAATTTTGACTTTCCCTTGAGTCCCGAGGTATAGAGATCACTGTTTTGGTCTCAATAACCACTGATGACCCTTGATTAAATCTCATATGGTTGACAACTAGTTTGACCAATCGATACTAGACCCGTAGAGGCCCCAAAGCCCGAATTCTTGAAATTAGACCAATGAGGGTCTAGAAACCCAATACGGCCTGACCCATGAGCCTAAGCAAATAGTTAAATATAACCTTTAGGACCTGATGTCATTGTTCATAAATTGAGTGGGCCACTGCTATTGGCACCCCTCAAAAGTTGGAAGCACCTATGCTTAAAATATGAATTTTGTAGGAAACCGAAGCCCCTTCTGATGTAGGATCAGAGTGACCCGATATAAGAGGTCCAATGAAATTAATGAAATTGTTGGGATCTAATGTCCCTATTTGAAAGCCTTGTGGGACAGTACTGATGACACCCACTAAAGACTAAAAACACCCACATCAGGAATGTGGAGACATCTTAAAGACTCAATCTGATTAAGATCCAACTTGACCCGTCCAGTGGAACCAACAAGAGGCTCAATATAAGTAATGACATGTTGGGACTTAGTACCCTTGGTTTATAAACTGGTGTGCCTCGATTGATGACACTCTATCAGAATTAAGTAGACATAGCCTAACTTAGTTCCTTAAATTGAGAAGTACTAGATATGAGATAAGAGAATGAATGTTGTAATATCAAGTCTCGATCAAAGCTTGACCAATTCTAAGATAGATTACCTTAAATAGACCACCAATAATCCATATTGGTGGAAGACATAGTTACACCCTACCTACATGCAACTAGTAACTGACATTGACTCTGGATTATAGTAGCACTAAGTTTAGTGTAAACTGATTCCGAAAATCAGTATGCCTAGCGATCCTATTATGTGTATGGGATCAAAATATTTATAGTAATTGATAGATCCGAGGATTCAAAATAATTGAATTGGACCTGGAATTTAACTGAATTGGAGTATTTAAAACCCGTATTTGATTTGAAACTGATACCTGACGAAACTTGTATTTGATTTGAAACCGATATTTGACGAAACTCGTATTTAATTTGAAACTGATATTTGACGAAACCCGTATTTGATTTGAAACCAATACCTGACAAAATCCGTATTTGATTTGAACCAGATATTTGACAAAACTCGTATTTGATTTGAAATCGATATTTGATGAAACCCGTATTTGATTTGAAACGGATACCTGACGAAACCCATATTTGATTTGAAATCGAAATTTGACAAAACTCGTATTTAATTTGAAACTGATATCTAGCGAAATCCGTATTTGATTGGAATCCGATATTTGATTGGAAACCAATATTTGATGAAACTAGTATTTGATCTGAATCCTCTATTTTATTTGGAACCGATGTTTTATAGAACTCGTATGGAAACCCGACACCGATTGAATTATTTATTTTTGATATAGATTGAGATTGAATTCAAAAATTGATTGATTTGTTAAAGATTTGATGTAATGTTAACTTTGAATATGAACCTTATATGGGTTATTTGAATATTGAATCATGAAGATGGAACATGAAATACTGAATTTGAACTTTGAATTTGAACCCGAAATGAGATTTTGAACTTGAACTTCTAAGAAGTATACTTGAATTTTGAGCCCGAAATGGGAGTTTGAACTTGAACTTTTGGGAAGAAGTATGCTTGCATTTTGAGCCCGAAATGGGAGTTTGAACTGGAACTTCTAAGAAGAAGTATACTTGAATTTTCAACCCGAAATGGGATTTTGAGCTTGAACTTGAACTTGAACTTGCAATGGGTAATTGAATCTGAACTAGTAAACGGGATTTTGATTTAGAATTTGATTATTGGACGTTTAAAAGAAGTATACTTGAATATTAAACTTTGAATATGAAAATTCTGAAAATTAAATTCTGAACATTAACTATTTGATAACGAATCCTAAAACTTTGAAAGTGAAAAGATGATACTATCTTGCGAACTGGCATTATGAGCGACTCATGTTCAGATGCGTTTGGAATGTCAGCTGAGGATTGGGTCTCGTTAGACCAACAAGGTCATTAATCCTTATCTTGATTGACTAAATAGTGGAGAGTGTCAACATTTGTCTGCGTAACATTGACATATGAATCTTGAATCTTAGACCATGGTTGGTGTCTAGTATCGCACCAAAATAATTTAAAGGACATTAATAAATCAAAAAACCAACTGCATTAAATTAATTACCTAATAATATTAATTTTGTAATAACACACCAGAACAATTAGTTAAATGAATAAACTATCATTAACTTGCAATGAATCAACCTGATACTTCTTGTTGACATTGTTTGAACGGTAGATTGGTATATGAATATGATGTGTTACTGTTGATAATTGAAAAATTTGTACTGAGAGGATAGATGATTGAAAATCGAACTTGACATTGCTTTATTAATATTGGTAATTGGAATTTATGATTGAACATGTCTTGAATTTGGGAAATTGATTGCTCACATTGTATTGAAGGAATCCTTGAACATTATCGTCATTGTCTCATTAGTGCCTAATGAATCATTGATGGATAGATTGATAGATTTAGAACTGAGATATAAGGATATTTTGATATTGATCAACTAGACAACTGATGAAATTTGACTGAAACACTGACTGGATTTTGAGAATTTACTGAAAATGCATTAATGAATCTAACTAATACTTTATTAAGCTTCACCGCTTATGTCATTTCATAACAAAAATGTCTAGAGATAGGATAGACGTCGCCCAGTCAAAGCTAGATAGAGCGGCTGGGTAAAGATTTAGAAGGACCCAACACATACGTGGATGGACCACGAGACACTTACACTGAATTTTGACTTTGTACAGTTCATTTAGTTTTGTTTAAGAACAATTTGGATTATCATTTTATAAAACCATTAGTCTCATTGTAAATATTGGACTTTGAATTTATTTTGATTGAAAAAGTGAATACTTTTGTTTTAACTTGTCTTTCCACAACAAGTAGAAATTTTCGAAGGAACTCGTGTTTTCCTAATAAGTGAATGATCGAATTTGAAAATTGACCAGGTTAAGAAAATGAGATTTTCTACAATAAATAAACTTTAGATTTAGGAGAAAATTTTCGATGTTGAACAATGATAATTGAGGTGTGTCATGTCGACTTGGCTCTGGAATAGAAACTCGCAGGGTGCAAGAGCTACAGGACATGCGAGGCCAGGGGTTGAGGGCGTGACACCACCCCCACTCATTCTCTACACTCATCTTTTATTTACTTTTTCTCTTTGAAACTCTTGAGGTTGGCGTGAGATTCAGAATTAAAGCAGAGTTGAACTCTATGTGTTTGGGCTTAGAACTTCAACTCTCTTCTAGGAATCTCATAGAGTAATCGTTCTAGTTGGGGCTGACCCTTCTACTTCGATTCTTGAGTTTTCCAAAGAGGAATAAAGCTAGCCTTTGATTCGACCCTTAGAGAACCCCTACCGAAATTTCTAACTTAGATCCAATTAGGGCCACATCCCATATTCTCATCATATTTTCAAAACCAATCATAGCCATTCAAATTGATTTGCCCAAGGGAGCCAACGAAGGGTACTTGGGCACGGGTTCGATCCTCCCGCACATAACAGGCCAACACATCCCATTAGTTAGACCATTTAGGATTAGAGAAAACCCAAATTAGCTAAAACTTTAGGCAACCCTAGCTGCTAAAGTCGGCAGGTTGGTATTTAGTATAGGAGTCCGATCCCCAACCCCCCCGCTCCATCCGTGTGATCAATGACGTTCTACAACATCGATAAACATCTATAGATGGCTAGCAATCACTATGGGACTTATTTTGGTAGGGTTGCTGATCGTCTTAAAATATGACCTTGTAAGTGCACAAGTCCGAATGTACTAGGGCAAGTACAAGGGTGTTGAACCACAGGGATTTGTTATTTATCTCTTATTTAATTCTATTTTACGAAATACTTTATAGCATTAGACTCCTAAATTGAATAAAGAAATCTACAAAGTTTTGGTGGTAACAAAGGAGAAAGCAGACTAGAATCCCTCTTGGATTCCAGATTCACACAATAATAATTCCTATTTCTTTTCTATCATGAACCCCTGGTACCCCACTCCTGGCTACAAGCTCAGTCACTTTGTATATGGCTTAGGTAAATCTAATCGTGAGTTAGACAGACCCAATCGTCAAAGAACCATTGCACGAACTAGCAAAACTACCCTACAAGGCTTAGTCTGTGAGTGAATATCCTATCTAGGTTAACCCAATCCCTATAAGGCTACTGAATTAAGCTAAATAAGATTGCAACATTACTATCTCGTTCTTGATCTAGTCGAAACCTCTAACATGCAATCATACCATTAATAGAATTCACAAGTAGAAAGAAGAAACAAAACTTTATTAAAATTACTTATCTAGAATACAAGAGATCCAGCCCGAATCTTTAAGCGCGCATCGATTCAGAGAGCTCCAACATTGCTGATGTAGACTCTGATCGATGATTAATCCAGTCTCGCTCTTATTCCCGAACTATTCCTAACCTAAAACTACAAAAACTCACGGCAGAGTCTCTATAAAGATTTCGGCGTGCGAGTCCCCTAAAACTAAACCCTAGGGTCCTTATTTATAGATTACAATGCCCTAGAATAAATACACATGACAAGGACTCTTAGATCATAAAAATACTCCAAGGATGATGATTATCGAAGGTAATCTATGCGGTTTTGAGTTATCTAGCCTATTCAAGAGATTATCGAAGAAGATCTCAGAGTTTAGAAGATCTCCATAGCTGTGCACTTGGTGTTTCGTCCAAAAACTCAGTTTAGATCGGTCAAGTTTGGAGCACCGACCGGTCGACTTTAGTTTCCTTCTCTAGGTGGAAGACGACCCACAAAGGCTTCAACATATCTTATTTTCCTAACCGGTAGAATTAGATTGGACCGGTCTAGTCATTCTTTTGAGTATGTTAACATTCTGCTCTTCCAAATTTGACCGGTCGGTTGAGTCCTGACCGGTCTCACTTTATATTTCTGAAGCTCTTTATGGAGTTTTGACCAGTCGAAAGTGATGCTTCGACAGGTCCATTTAAGCTTGATTTTCTTTAGTTGGAAGTCTCCTCTGGTGTGCTATTTTGACCGGTCGAATCTACAATTTTGACCGATCCATTTAACCTTTGGACGCATTCCTTCATCAGTTCCTCTTTGGATCCTTACCTTTTGCTTGGGTATATTCATAACTTTGTACTTTTAACCTGGTTAACATTTAACCAGCTTCTGTACCTATTGCAACACAACACGAACTAAAAGCATATATTAGTGGTTAAGTGAGGTCTAACAAAGCCAGGATTTATGGATAATTTGTACAATATTTGAGTCTGATCACACCACCAAACCTTAACTTTGCCAGTCCTTGAGCAAAGGCAATATTAAACCATAACTCGAAAGCAAATTAGTGTACAAACTAATCTAAGAAATTAAACGAGCCACTTTTGTAGGGAGCACGATTGCATTTAGTATATGCAGCTAGCCTTTAAACCCCTAGGTGATCCCTAGTGGAGGAGTTGTGTCTCCTGAGGGTTTTCAGTGAAGACACCCACAAACTTCCAAAACTGTTTCAAAACCATTGGTAAAAGAATTTTCAAAACTGGTTTTCATATAATATATATACAGTTACAAATCAAAACCTGTAGTTATGTTATCATGTAAATTCTTATTCTAATTACCGATACCATGACAGTTCCACTGTTGTTTATTCCAATCAGCCCAATGTTCCGATCCTTGGACCAATTTTTCCTCCATGCCCAGAGTGTTATGTATGCAAATGCCAATGTTAAAGTCTTTCTATCTCTAGATCAATCCAAACCTAGAATCGTCGGGTCCCAAGTTTCAACTCAATCCTCACTTTAGGCATATACTCTCAACAGGGTCACTCCGATGAATGGTCTAAATTTTACTCACATGTGGGATAGAGTTTCAAACAATTTAAAGGATCCCACATGATAAAAAAAAAGAACGGTGTATCAAAGAAATCAAATAGTAACCTCATAAAAGAATGATGTTTGTTTCTCATGTATGTTATACTATGTACCATAGTTATTGCATCATCACCTTCCATGAGGCATTCACCACCCGAGATTAGATCAAAAAGGTCTTTTTAAAGGTTGTAATAGGGCTCGGGTGAAGGTTAAGAAGGGAAGGAAAGTTGGGGATCAAGTTTCTCTAAGAAATCGGAAAAGGAATTACTTTCTATTTTCTCATTTTTCACTCTTTCTTTTGCCAATTTTTCAGAAATTTTCTTTTTTCTTTCTCTCAACTTTCTCTTCTTTCTACTCCTTTTCTTTTTCTTTTGGATATCACCTCATATTTCTCATTTCTCTACCTTTTGCACATATACATATTTTTCTTTCTTTTTTTCTTTTCCTCTCCCCTTGTTCGGTTTTTAGTTTTGCCATGGACTTCTTGCAAGCATATCTCCCCATTCCCTATACTTCCTATTTTTCTCTCATCCCTCTCTCCCAATTTCTCAGAGATTGAAGGGTAAGGATTTGCATTTATAGCTCTGGTGTGGGGTATGGTAGCATGGCTTATCAAGAAACAAATAAGGGCAACTTAAAAAATTTCAATTCATGCTCAAAAAGGGGAACAAAAGGTAAATGAATATAAGGTGGGTCATTTTGGGCACAAACGAGCCAATAGATGGCCTTTGATCATTTCCTTTCTCAATGGTAACGATGCCTATTTGTTTTCGGCTCAAACACAATAAGTTCCAATATAATAATATGAAGAATGCATGATCAACAAACCAAAGTAGAACATATGAGATTTGAACAAATTAATGTACCACGAATTTCAAAGATACTCCAAATTTATTTTCATCACTCAACAAGAATGACGGACAAGGGTTCTAAGGCTCACTGGTTTTAGTCGATTATTAGAATCCTTAAATTCTAGATTTGAACCAATCTTTTGATTTCCATACCTAAACATAACAAAATAGTGTACAGAAAATTTCTAGGCATAAAATCCAGACCAATCCTTAAATATTCACATTGGAGCTAATTATCCTAAACAACAATCAGTTTCATCATGGCATGGTGTAGACACCCAAATTTGGCCCAGGGCCTGATCGACACACATTTCAAGAGAGGCACATTTTTGAGCGTTTGATAGCATGTATGGAACCCTTAGGAATCACCCCAAATCTTTAGGAATCACCCTAGATCCCTTAGGAACCTACCTCGAACCTTTAGAAACTAATCTCGACCCTTAGAATCCCTTCCAAACCCCAAACCTAACCTTCTCGGATAATGGATGAAGAGGGGTGAACCAGAACTGACTACGGCCCTCTACGGTGATCGAGTCCTATACCATTGAAGAGTAGAGATTGTCAGCTTTCCGACGGTCTAACAATCGCCCCAATCGGAGGTATACATCAAAAGATATAGCAAACCGAGCTTGGAGGGCATAAATGTAAATTCATGCGAGCCCCCTGGGGATTTGGCGCAACTAATAGTTGCGCCAGTTATAACTTTGCCTGGTGCAACTATTAGTTGCGTTAGGCCAATTCTCTCAGACTTTAAGCCTGGTGTAACTAATAGTTGATCCAGGGTTAAAAGTGGGGCCCACCCTCGCGAGGTAACTTCCAACACTGTTTAAAATACTATTTTACTGTACATTTGCCTGGCGCAAGCACTATTTAAAACACTGTTTTACTGTACATTTGCCTGGCGCAACTAATAGTTGTGCCAGACATATGAACAGTGACTGTTAGATTTTGCCCCGAATTTTGTGTTTGGGGTTTGACTTGTTGACCACCTCGACCTTGGGGTGTGTTTTGATAGTTCTGTTGCACCCATTTACTACCTATTTGCAACGCCTTAAGTGGCTTAAGGTCTCACCCCATCATCCACCATTGGAGGATCCTTCCACACATTTCAAGGCTCCAAAAACCCTAGGAATCCTTAGATGTGAGATTACTTAATTGCTAACCCTAATTAGCATATAAGTAGCCTCCTAACCTACCCTTTTCCTATAAATAGAGCCCCCCTCCCCTTGGTTTAAGGGTGGAGAATTTTGGCCTAAGAGAGAAAGAGCTTGAAGTGAGAAGATCTTTCTCCCTTTGGTGCACACTTCCCATACAAATTTCAGAATTCCAAAACTTCCTTTGAGTGATATTTTTCACCTTAGATCCCTTAGTTTAGGTATATGCTACCCATTCACCTTCCTTCTCTACCTCTTAATTATCAAGCCTTAGAGGTTAGAACCCCTCTTTCCATCATACAAGCCTTCAAAAGCTCATCAAAGCAAGCCAATACAAGGCTCTCCTACGGTGCTACAAGGGCCCAAGGGCTCCGGCTCTCCCCTTTCTTCTCCTATCTCTTTCTAGCTCCCTCCATCCTCCCATTTGTGCCGTTATGCTGCCGACTTTGCGGTAGGAACGGAGGGGCACAAATAGGATTCTAATCCCTTTTGGGCAAGAGGAAGCTATTTTCTTTTCTTTTACTTTATTTTATTTTGGTCATTAGTAGAGACCGCGTTAAGCGGGTTGATCGGGTCCCTAACACCTTCTCGATAGATAACCGAAGCCCCTACCCAAGACCCTTTGGTGTGGACCGGATTCGGATTCAGAGTCATATTTTTAGCACTTCAGTGCTCATAAAAATAAACTAGGTTTTCCGGGACACCGAAAGCTCCGGGTGGCGACTCTATATTTTCGTTAGAGAGCGCATCGTCGCGACGGGATCGTCTCAATTCCCACGGTTGCACAGATGGCGACTCTGCTGGGGACTTGCTTGTAGAGCTTCCCCTTAAACTTGGCTTTTTTGTTTTTGATTTTTACTAACATTTTATTGTTATTTTTCATTTTATTTTTACTCGCCCCTCCGATTAAGTCATTTTTACTTACCCTTACTTTTACGTTATTTATATGCCTTAGCCGATCGGCGGGCTTACTTGCGCATTTGTCCTTTAGTTTCCTTACTTTCCCGTCATTTTAGTGCCTTAGCTGATTGGCGGGTCTACTTGAGCTTTGTCTTTCAATTCTTTTAAATTTCCATCATTTAAAGTGCCTTAGCCGATTGGCAGGCCTACTTGTGCACTCATATTCCATCAGTGGACGTCAGCCGTAGTGGGGGCACGAGATAATCACCCCCGGTCTTTGAACTAAAGAAAACTTCTAAAAAAAGAGAAAAGCTTTGAAAAAATTAAAATTGAACAAAGTTAGGGAGCTTAATTAATTTGTTTTTACGGGGTAGATTTTAAAAAGGGTTGGGATTAGGCAAACACACAAACATCCGGGTCTTAGTATGGCAGCAACCCTTAGTGGTGATGATCCAGAAAAGTCCCAGCTCACCTAGTATCTGAGAAGGCAAGCTGTGCCGGAGGTATATCGGGTGGGTTCCCATTTCGAAGCTTAAAACCCTTGGGGGAGTGCGCTAGCGAGTTATACCGGACTCAAACCCTTTAGGTGCGGTGCGGAGCAAATCGATCACCAAAAAATAGTTGAGTTCCCGGAATCCTAGCTTCCACAAAAACTAGAAAAAAAGACTCATATTGGGCTGTTGTCTCTGCTATATTTCATTCTGGAATTCAATTTTTGTCTGGCGCAAGTATTAGTTGCGCCAGTACAAAAATTGGGAGTTTATAACTGGCGCAACTAATAGTTGCATCAGCGTTAAAATCTCCAAACTTTACCTTGGCGCAACTAATAGTTGCGCCTATGTAAAAGGAGTCCCCTGCAACCTGGGCGCAGGTATTAGTTGCGCCAAGTCTATTTATCAGCCTATCAGCCCAAATTTGTGGCCTTCTTCACCTCCCGAGTTCCCCGATTAGTGTGCTTAGTATCTTGTTTGGGCCCGCCATCTCTGACACCCAATACGCTCTCGCCAGTCAAAAGAGGGTAACCTATTTTTGGCTCATTCCGAGGGATCGGGTTGCTTGCCTCGATTTTTGTGCCTTCAATAGATCGAAGGTTCTCCTTCAATTCTTCCGAAGTGTGTCGGAATCGTAGCTGCGGGTTTTGAATTAAGGTATGGGTTTTGAATTAAGGTATGAGAGCCACCGGAAGAGGGAATTCCAAGGCCTCGGAACCTTTGTTTTCTAAAAATTCTTTCAAAAAAAAAAAAAATATATATATATATATATATATATATATAATAAATCAAAAATAAAAAAAAGGGGTTTGTGGTGCCGACACAACGGCATCATCTTGCCCTCCACCGTCTCGCAGGGGAAGAAGGAGGAGGACTTTTGGGCCTTACCCAAGGCACCCTTACCCAACCCGTTCCCGTAGAATGTCGTGGGTAGTGGTCCCGGCTTACGCCGATCCCGAGTCATCCCCACCACATTCTCCAACTCACTCCCATTTGGGAGAAGTTCTTTCAACCATCCCCCTCACCCAACCCCCCTTTACCGTCACCGGCCCATTCGGCGCCTCCATATTCCCAACCATTACCCCCCAAAATATCCAAAGTCCTACCCCCCATTCTCCATCTTTTTCCAAAACCATGCCCATGCCAAATCCGACCCATTTCCCATCCACACAAAACCCAAACCCATTTTCCCAATCTACATCCATGCCCCATTCCCATCATCCCCTTATAGACCCGATCCACCCACATTCACATACACCACTTTCGCCCTATTCGCCCCAGTAAATCCCCCATCCATACGGGTCATGCCCAATTTTACCGGGGCCATGCCCAACTTTCCTCATCTCTCCTCATCATGCCCCCCATCATCCCAAAACATACCCAATACAGCCCCTCATCCACCCCATACCCCCCACCTACCATGGTCATGCTCGATTATACCGGGGCCATGCCTAATTTTTCCGCCACCTCCATCCCATCTATACTCCATCATCCCTTAAATCCCCCATCTCCATCCAACCCTGCCCCACGACCATGATGGAGGAGATGTTCCAAGCCTATTCCATGTGGAAGGCTTCTCAAAACACCCCCCCTCCTCCTTCACACCCCATGTTCCTAAACCCGTCTCACACCCTATCCAATCTCCATGCCTCACTCCCCATGACCCCCATCAACCCCCCATAATCCACACCACCCAAATCCCCATTACCCACTTACCCCAAACCCCCTTTTCTCACATATCCCAGGGGCCCATGGCCCAATACCCCACCACCCAAACCTACCAAGGGCCCATGGCCCAGACCCACTAAGGGCCCATGGCCCAAACCCACCAAGGGCTCATGGCTCAGACCCATCAAGGCCCACTCGGCCAGACCCATCAAGGGCCCATGGCATAGACCCATCAAGGCCCATTAGGCCAGACCCACCAAGGGCCCATGGCCCAGACCCATCAAGGCCCATTGGGCCAAACCCCTCAAGGGCCCTTGGCCCAGACTACCCAGGCCCACTGGCCCACTGGCCCACACCCACCAAGGGCCCGTGACCCAAACCTACCAAGGGTCCATGGCCCAAACCTATAGTGGCCTGTGGCCCAAAATGGCCAAGGGTTCATGGCCCAAACCTAAACCCCACACTCATACCTTCCACAATACCCCCAACATTTAACCTAACCTTCACAGCCGGATCAAACCCATGCCATACCTCAAACCCAATTCTCCCATGGCCCCACACCCCTAGGCCATCTCCAAACCTTCCCCCATACCCAATGGCCCTATCAGGCCCCACCTCGAAACCAAATTCCCACCACCCAACAAATCTTTCCTCACCGTCAATGGCCTCACCCAACCCCCACTCATGTCATTCCCATCTAACCCATGCAACAACAACAGGAGAATCCCGCCCTCGCCGCACACTATGCCGACCAGCAGTATGAAGAGGACGAGATTAGGAATAGCGAGGCTTATGCTGGGTCTTTGACCAGCCTCAACTCTCCTCCCATAATTGCCCACCCCCTGGTGGCCCAGAGTGAAGTCCACCTGACGGCCGAGAAAGCGATCCCTGTATCAAAAGAGTCAGAGCAGCTGAAAGAGCAGTTGGATAAAATTTAGAAGTAGCTGATGAAAATGGGTGGTGCTGAAATCCATGCCACGGACTTCACAGACTTATGTCTGTTCGCTGAGGTCCCCCTGCCCCCCAAATTTAAAATGTCAGCTTTTGACAAATATAATTGCACTGGCAATCCTATTGCTCACCTGAAGTCCTACTGTGGGGACATGTGCCAATACGGGGAGGATGAAAGACTGCTAATAAAAGTCTTTCAAAAGAGTCTGATCGGGCTGGCTTTAAGACGGTTCACATCTTTAGAACCGTCTATGATGAAAACGTGGAGGGACTTGATGCATCTCTTTCAAGAACAGTATGTCTACAATATAGACATCGAGCTGCGTAAGTCTGACTTGGCTAGTTTAAAGCAGAACCAGAATGAGACCTTTAGCGACTACTTGGGGCGATGGAGAGCATTGGTAGCTCAGGTCAGGGATAGAATACCTGATGATGAACAGATAGAGATGATTTCAAAGAAGACTCTGCTAGTGATTTCAGACTTTTTGGTATATCAGCAGCAGACCAGCTTTGTTGATCTGGTGAGAAATGCTAACCGATGCGAGGACGCCATCAGGGAGGGGCGTCTGAATAAGAATATGCCAAGTGAACCCAATGGGGTTAGAAGATTTTCAGAGCAAAGGAACGAGAAGAGAACAGGGGCGATGTTTAGAACATAGTCAATACCCGACCCAATAACAATACAATCCTGTTTCAATTTCAGGCTACCCTACCAGCACCCTTTAGGCTTGAGCAGATGCAAAGAATGGGGAATGGGCAAGGAATGCAAATGACCCCAGAACAGAGGAGAGCCCGCTATGACCGAGTCTTCACACCTTTGGGGTAATCATTGAGTGTACTTTTGCCCCTGTTAGTAGAAAAGGGATTAGTGGCTATCATTGTTGGCGGATCTCTGAGTGTGTGCTTGTTTTATTGGTTTGTGATAAAAGAAATTTAAAATCAAGATAAAACAGGGGATGAAATCAGCACAACTAAGAAATCCTAGACCTGCAAGATACAGGGTCCATTGTGACAAGTTTTGATAAGTAAGAGTTTGTCCCACAGGGAAGGGCGATCTACAGCTCCAAGGGAGCCATCTCTAGTAGTCCCTCCAGATCTGACTACAGATCTGGCAGTCCTAAAAAGGAGGGGAGTTTAAGGTCACTAATTCTACGTATTCTAAGGTAACCTAATGTCTAAACTACAGAAAGGGTTGAGAGGATGGATGGAGTGTGAAAAATAAATATAAAAGGGTGAGAAGTATGTTATTGAGCCTAGATCAGAGGAGCTTTGTAACTCAGATTCAGATATGATGTTATAGAAATCCTGTCCAATGGCTACGTTATCACCACTGAGGAGAAAGGATCCAACCCATCTCTCTGCCATGATTCAATCCCTTAAGGTTATAACCTATCCACTCAAATGGTCACAGACTATCCCATAGGGGAACCACAATCTAGGGATGGGTCAAAACAAGTTAATCATTGTAGGCACTATTTCATCCAGGCTACCAGCTCAAGAATTCATAGGGAACCTCAACCTCTAAAGCTCTATGTGTGGGGCTAAGGCTGTATAGGACCATGATAGCCTAGACACATAGAACCAACAAGAGATTGAGTACAACCTTCGATCTAGCTGTCTATTGCTTGAGTGAGGATACAATGGTCCAGTCACAAGCCTAAAATCTCTATAACCAGATCAGATCTAATATCTGATAGCGGATCTATACAATTATAGGGGAGTCTGCCTCTGTACAATCTCCCACCAGGCTAATACAAGCTCAGGTGCAAAGAAGAAGGATCCATCTTGGATCAGTGGATTAGAATCACCCTAAGGCTATAACCTGTCCACTTGAATGGTCACAGACTATCCCAGAGGCTATCCTCCTCTCACGGAGCCTAAGAAAAAATAAGAATATTGCTGCTACCACCATGGTCACCAGGCTACCAGCTCAAGCACCCATGGGGATTTCAGATCTAGTGGGTCCTGTGGTGGGGCTAAGGCTGTATATGACCATGATAGCCCAGACACACAAATCACTTGGACCTGAGTGTCCCTTAGAATCAGTCCTCCATTGCTTTGAATCACAGCCAAAGCAATGGCGGATCACAAGGCAGCAGCCTTGCACAGAGCATCTCACATTCAAACACAAATCTTACAGAGTACAAATCCTATTACAAAACTTCCATTGATCTAGTTCAAAAGGCATACAAAGACATAGCCAGCAAGTGCTGGACTATGGAGAGAAGGAAAAAGAAAAAGAAACCTACTTACCGCTATAAAAAGAAAAGAAAAACGATCTCAGATCAAGTCTCCAAGAAATGAGATGTGTTCCCAGCTATTCCAGGATTTCCTAAACCTAAACTAAGTATGAGTTTATATAGCAGTGGTGTGGCGGTGCATTAGGGTTAGGAAACCCTAATTTTAATGATGCCACGTGGCCGAATAGTGATCCTTAGATGCCTTGGGGTGCGTGCACAGAGATTTGAGCCTCGAAGTGTGTGCCTTAATCGCTGAAAATTCCTAGAAGGTCCTCTGCTGAAGAGATGGAAGTTGAAGTTCAGATTTCGCTAGGTAGCCATTATTTCCCAGACTTGTCGCGTGGTAGCTCTTGCTCTTCGCGAGGATGGTTTGACATTGAAGCTTCAACCGTCGTGAGGTTGTCTTGGTTTGCTCTTCAGGCAGTCGTGAGGTTGAGTCGACATCAAAGCCTCAGATGTCACGGGGTTGGAGTTCAAGCAGTCATGAGGTAGCTGTGCGTTCGCTGGGTTGATCTTCGCGAGGACAGATTTGAATAGCGCGAGAACTTTGAGAACACTCCTCTTCAATGGACTTCGCGAGTTTCCTCGCGAGGCTTTAATGAGTTCTGAATTGTGTGAGGTTTCATGTCTTGACTGATCTTCGCGAGGATGGTTCCATCTTCGCGAGGATGCTTTTTTCTTGAATGGTGCAAGAACTGCGCGAGGAGTTCTCTTCAAATAATTGCATCCCGCGGCCACTGTGCGATAGCTGCGCGAGGAGTCTCTTGAAGCTCTCTCTCCTCAGCTGTTCTAAGTGAACTGCGCGAGGTTGAGAGAGGTCTACTTTGAACTGCGCGAGACTGCGCGATGTGTTCTACTCTTGAGCTTCGTGAGAGCTGTGCGAGTAGTTGTTGTAAAGTCTGGGGAAGCTTAGTTGGACTGTGCGAGACTCATTCCAGGTCTGGATTTAGAGTTCATCCTTCTTAGGGACTTCTGGTGCCAAAACAGGCTCCTTAGCAGGATTCCTGGCCTTATTTCACTGCTGATTATTACCTACATAAAATACTTAACAAGAACTTATTAGATGGCTAAGGGTCTAATCAAAGGTTAAGTTAAGGGGTAAAAAGTGGTACTTTTCAGGTCTTAACAGACCCCCAAACCTAATCTTTGTTAGTCCCTTAGCAAAGCTACATTAAATTTACTATAAAAATTAAATGCCACTTTCGTAGAAAGCACGGATACATTTAGCATATGTACCAAGCCTTTTAAACCCCTAGGTGATCCCTAGTGGAGGAGTGAAGTCTCCTGAGGGTTTTCAGTGAAGACACCCACAAACTTCTCAATAAAACAGTTAACAAAAATGCAATGTCATCAAGTGAGCAGTCAAGGAGCATACTTAGTTTACTCTTGAATCAGTAAACATAAAAGAAATTTAATCCATTTTTTACACAGTAATTTAAACAGCATAAACTTCTCATGAGTGCACAACATTTCCACTCAGTGTACAACCACAGAAAACTGCACAAGTGTGTGCCAGTACTGAGCTCATCATTAGATTAAAAAATTAGGTTATAGGTCATCCATAATGCATTCAAGATCAGACCCAAAAACTTTTCAGGGCATACTCTCAGAAGGGTCTTATTGAGGGGTTCATTTTCTCTCAGGCTCAAGAGCAGTTACATCCCCCAAATGGGTCTGTAAGCATGATCATAGGCAGAGTTCTTAAGTGCTGACATCATTGACAGATCCTCACCATAGATTGGGTCACTCTTTATCTCCACATGACAGCTCACTCAACTTTGGATCACAAGGGCTTTTAACTGGGCTGGAATGTGGCTTATGGAGTGGAGTTAAAAGAATGGAAGATTGAAAAGGGGTTCAAAATTGAGAAATCAGTAAGTGAAGGAGGTGGTTCATGACTTCACCTTCTTGAATTCAGCTCCTTTCTTCTTCTTTGAGATTTTCATATTTGAAGTGATCAGTTTCTCTTCTTAATTTTGATTCTCCAATGAAAGTTCTTCTTTGACTCCTTTCTTGCTCCTCTTCATTATTGTTTTTGTTTCTTTTTGATGGAATTTCTTCTTTTTATTTTTGTTTTTGCTTTTCTGAAATGCCACCATGTTCTCAGTTACCATACTGTCAGAATTTTGAGATACTTCTTCTCCATTCACCTAATGTTGACCATAGCTAGTCCATTTTTAACTCTTTCTCCTTTACCTTCTGAATTCTTAGAGTGAGGGTAGGCTGAATCAGGTTCATAGGTTCAGGTACAAGTACTTGGGTGCATATTGAAGAAATTTAAGATTTAAAGCTCAAAGGGGTGTATGGACAAGGGCAGTTGCTTTAGGTTGGTCTTATTAGGCTCAAACTATCCAAGGGAAGGCCTTGATCCTTTCCTCAGTCTCATGAGTGCTGTCATTTGTTTCAACTTGGAGTTGCCTAACTTCTAGTGAGCACAGTGACTCAGCCAGTCCTTAGAACTAGAAGAAATTGCCTTAGTTACTCCTCAAAGGATGGAAAAAAATTTTATAGGCCCAATTCTCACTGGTTATGGTCTTCCTTTAAACTTTTAAGTATGTCCTCACCTTTTTCTCTCTCTAATGATTCACTTAGTGCTGATACAAGTGAGTTTCCTTGGTGATCTCATCATGGAAATGTGAAAAATTAAAAGTTTATAATGTCTAAAGTTTGCAGAAATTTTAAATTTTTTATTTTTCATGATTCTTAAGTGATCATAGTTCCATTTCCATATTACTCACATGACTCTACTGCACTTAGGTTAACTATTCCATGGGCAGGGTCTGCCTGCCACACCCCCAAACCTATGAGTAGCAGTGTCCTCACTGAGTCAAAGGTGTGTGCAGCAGATCCATTGATGGTAAAAAGAAAAGGAAAGAACAGGGAACAAAACACACAACAGACAAAGCAAAATATTAATGATAGAAGAAGAAAATCTAGTAAAAATGTAAAATGTACAAACTACAAGAAAACAGAAGTAAAAGAGTGCAGAAACAGAAAAAATCCTAGGTACAATCTAATCAGAATCTGGCTCAAAACTTGTCCCAACCCATCTTCTTGGCATGCTCTTGAAGGTAAGCCTCCTCCTCTTTTTTCTTTCGTTCCCTCTCTTCCTTTCTTTGGGCAGCAATTTTGGGATATGGTTGGTGCCCTGACCCTCATTTTTCTGGTCTTTGGTGGAGGAGGGGTCACCCAGGATTTATCTATGGTTGGCTCAGGGGATTTGATAGGACTTTTGCCTTTGAGACTCTTCCCTTTAAGGCCTTTCCCTGGCTAAGGCTGAGGGGGAATGAGAGGGGATTGGGGTTGTGCTGGCTCAGGAGGGACAACAGGGGATTTATCTTTTTCTTTCACCTGAGGCAGGAGAGGACTTTTCCCTTTATCAAGCTTAGGGGGAGCCACAGAAGACTTTTCTTGTTCCTTTGCTGCAGGAATGGCTGGGCTCTTCCCCTTCATTGGCTGGCTCATTTGTGGTGCCTTCTCAGACTGGGCAGATTTGGCTTTTCCAATTTTCAAAGAGGCAGTTGGGTGAGTAGTCCTCTTAGCAGTAACCTTCCTTCGCTGAGGATAAGTTTGTTCGGCAGGGCTTGATGAAGGAGCAGCAGCAGGATTCTTAGCACTGGGATCCATAGGTGGGGCAGAATCAGAGTTTGAGTCAGAAGGAAAAAACGCAGTGGGATCCAATCCAAGGGCAGCAGAGGCCTGTCTGCGTTCCTCTTTGGAAAGTAGGAGACCATGGGGATCATCCTGAGCAGAAGCTCTGGTGACCTTTGGAGGTGGGGATGGAGGGGCTGGCCTTTTTCCTTTTTGGGTTGCAGTGGCTCTTTTGGAGGTGGGAGGTTTCTTGGAAGGAGTCCGTTTTTGTTTGGGGGCAGGAGATGGAACAAGGGGAGGCACAGAGACAGGAGCAGGAGCTTGAGTAGGAGCAGGAGGAGGTACCAGAGTTGGGGCTGTAGGAGGTGGGGGAACAGGTTGTGTAGGTGTAGGGGCAGGGGGAGTGGAAGAAGGTGGGCCTGGTTGGGTGGAAGAAGATGGGGCCTCAAGGGGTGCTGTGGCGAGAGGGGTGGCTTGAATTGGTTGGGATAGTAGGAAGGCAACCCTCTGTTCCAAAATCTCAATTTTCTTGGTAGCCCACAGGAGATTGGTATCTGAAAGCTCCTTACTGAGTTTGTTGATCTCCTGAGCATTGTTCAGTTTCCTTTCTAACAACCTGGCTTGCTTTCTCACAGCTTCTCGCGGTGAGCAAGCTTCAAGTCACTCATTTTCTGCAGCAAGGGGTACTCGATTGCTTGACGAAGTTGGCCATGCCATTGAGAACATCTCGCTTGATATAGGCATTGTCCCTCATGGCATGGAGGAGGGTGAAGTAGGGAGGGGTGTAATAGGAGTGTCTGGGTAAGATTGGTAGAAATAGAGTGGAAGAAGTAGAAGGTGATTGATCCTTGGGGGGGAAAGTGGGGGCTGTAGTGATGAAGTCGAGAGGAGGGGTGGAAGTGGCTGGGGCAGTCTGTGTTGAATGGTCAGTGAATTGAGGAGGGGGTAGGATAAGGGTGGAATGGAAGGCATGGGTGGAAAAGTAAATGAAGGATGGTCAGTGGAGGTGGATGGTTCTGGGTAAGGGAAAAATGGAATGGTGAAGGGTCGAAATGGAAGTGGTGGGGTTACAAATATGTGGGGTTGAATGGGAAAGGAATGGGGTCTGTTTGGGTAGAAGTGTTGGTAAATTGTGGTGGAGGTAATATTAGTGGGGGAATGATAGGTAGAGTGGGGAAGGAGTGGTGGGGTATGGTGTCTTGGAGGGTGAAGAGTGTAGTTAAGTCAATTGGGTGGGCTGTGGAGTTAGAGGTGGAAGGGGTTGGATGAGGGGGGTGGTAGGAGGTTGTGTAGAGATGGGTGGGTTTGTCAATGTTTGAAGGGTGGATTTTATGTTGGTGATGTCAGTTTGCATTTGGTCTTGGGTATGGGTTGTGTTGGAGAGTTGGGTCTGGATGTCATGTATGAGGGAAAGGATATGGGTAAAGGTATCTGAGGTTGGGTGGGGTGGAGTATGAGAAGAGGAGAGAACAGGTTGGAAAGGGGAAGTGGGAGCATGATGGAAAGTTATAGGGGGAGAAGATGAAAGGTCTGGTGAATGATGTGGGGAAAGGAGTGGAGAATCTGGGAGAGGGATGTCATGGGTTGGCAAGGTATCAAGCAAGGTAGTCATGAAGGCCTGATACCCTAAAGTGGTGGCTAGGTTAAAGTCAAGATCTTGGAGTGGAGATGTAGTTGGGAGGGGTTGGACTAAGGGTTGGTCAATATGTGGTGTGTCTGTGGGAATGACAGGGGAGGTGGAAGTAGGAAAAGATAAGGCAGGGGTTGTGTGAGAGGTTTTCCTTTTAAGATAGGTTATCAAGGGAGGGCTGTCAGGGGTTCGTTCAGATGAGGTTGGAGATACTGGGGCTGTGTATTGAGGTAAGGTGGGTGAAGGGGGAGTGCTATCATGGGGTGCAACACTTTCCACCCAAGAACGAATCACAGGGGGTGGTGGAATTGAAAAGGGAGATAAGAGAGGGAAATGGAGAGATGGAAGAGGCAAAGAAACTGATGGAGGGGTAAGTGTGGTGGATGGAGGTATTGCTGCAGAAGCAGAGGTGACAGAAGCTTGCACCACCTTCTTTGCAGTAGGGGCTTTAACCTTCTTTGTGGGGGCAGGGGTGGCCTTTGCCACAACAGTTCCCTCTCCTTGCTCAGAAACAACCTGAGCTTCAGCCTTCTTCTTCTTCTGTGGATCCATCAGACTTCTGTTGATCCCCCATTGTCTTTTGGCAAAAGTGGTGGGAGTGGTTGACAGATAACTCCCCATCGGTATCTTGTATCCTCCCCTCAGAAGTAATTTGGTGATGAGTCTGCCATAGGGGAGAGTGTGGATCTTCTTTTGCAGCCTGAGCTTCACCATCATATTCTTCATGGCCTCAAAGATCAACCATGCAGCATTAAATCCATGGCCCAGAGAGAAGGAATAGAGAGCATCAGCAATTAGTGTCCTCCTCTCTTGCTGATGGACGAAGCAATAGATATTCTTCCTCAGCACTTGATCAATGAATAGTATAATTTAGGATCAAAATCTCTTCTTCTGATGGAGTCCCCTGTGGCCTTCAAACCTCTAGTAATGGCCTGTGCAATTATATCAATGGAGGCACTCACAGGGGAACCATAACCACAGTTGGGATAAAAAATGGTAGGGATGCCCATGACTTCAGCAATCAACGCTGGGTTGAGTGGCATCTCAAAATTGTCAACTAGCACAAGGAGGCCTGGCTTCCCATGTATGTCTGGTCTGACCCTAAGGTGCTGGTAAAAGAGTTGCACTAACCTAGGATAGGCTAGTGCAGGAATCATTTGCATCAAGGGGAACAAACCAGCCTTGTGCAAGAACTTAATGGTAGGTGCTGACAATGGCTCAGATTCAAAGAAAGATATATCAAAAATGGCTTCAGGCTCTAAAGGAATGGAAATGAGGAGCTCAGAGGGTGTAGAGTAGTCAGGTGTTTGTTCAGCCACCTCAGGAACCACCTTCTTCCCTTTTTGTTGTGCCGTAGAGGACTTGGCTTTCTTAGGGGCAGGCTCCATGGTGGCCTAGTCCCTGGCTCTCTTCATAGGGGCACTTTTAGGAGCCATTAAGATTCTCCTTGGTGAGTGTACAGTTGAAATTTTGAAAGAAAAAATCAAGAGCTGAGTCTTACTCTAAAAGTTAGGGTTCTGTTCAATTTGATGCACGGTAGACTGCAGGAGCTCCTAGCAAGGGGCAACTGTTGATGGAAGCTTTAAGAACAAAAATCCAGAATTTCAAAGTGAGTGATGAACTGTAGACAGGATGCTGGAGGAGAGAGATTGAGAGGAGTGGGAGCTAGGGTTTCGCTGGCAGGAGAGGAAAGAGAAAGCAGTAAAGAAAAGCAGCGCGGGGTTGGATTTTAAATATCGCGAGGCTCGGCACGCTTCAAAAATATCTGCTCGCTGGATAGGCTGAATGGGTCGCGAGATTGGATGCTCATTTAAACTGTGCGAGGAAGCCCACACAACTATATCTGAAACTCGCGACGGTAAAGCAAAGTAATTCTTTATGAATTGCGCAAGAGGAGACCAAACCAAATTTTCAGAACCTCGTGATGGCTTAACAGAGTCAGAATGCACCCAGACCTTTATTTTGTGGGTGGATTCTCTCACAGGCTCTCTTCCAGGGACACCCATAAGCATTATAAAACATTCAAAAATTCCCATACTCTCAAAGCATTAACACACATCATGAAAAATATTAAAATAATACCATCATCATTCAATCACTTGAAATTGTCAAATAAAGGGAACATGAATAAAAGTAGGCATAAAACACTAAACTCAGACTCCAACAAGATCACTACAAATTCCTATAAACAGTAAAATACATAACATACAAAGTGCACAGTTCTTAGCATCAATTCAATGAAAGATCCCCTTCAGGGTTTGAGGATCCTTCACCAATCAAAAATTGGCCCCTGGGATTAACCACTGGTTGACTGGGCAACCTTCCCTCTTCTCTTTTGGCTAAGGTATTCGCTAGTTGGCCAATCTGCTCTTCCATCTGCTTGATGCTCTGACCATGAGAATTCATAGTCTAAGCCAAGGAACCCAGGTTTTGCAGTGAGGTCAAGACCTGGTCCTCGAAAGAAGTATTTCTAGGTTGAGATGGGGGTACGACCAATTGATTTTGTTGCTGGTGGGGCTGCTGATGGTGCTGGAAGTTAGACCTAGGGGCATTCCCTTGATTGAATTGCTGTTGTGGCCTTTGTGGTAAGGCCAAGATCTGCTGGGGCTGTATGTAGTTGTCTTGCCTCCACCTCAAATTTGGGTGGTCTCTCCATTGGTAACCAGCATTTTGGTGCTGGTACCCATATGGTTGTCTGTTGTAGCCCCCAGATTATTGTTGGCCATAAGATTGAGCAGCAGCAGCATGTTCCAAAACCAATTCAGGAAATTGTCCTGCAGATGGACATTCCTCCACTGTGTGCTGTGGGGACTGGCATATCAGACATGCCTCTACCACATGAGCAGCCCTTCTGGGTTGCATCACAGTCAGTAATTTGTCAAACTTCATAGAGAGGTTTGCCATCTGCAACTGCAGGTCATTGTTCCCAGACACCTCATAAACTTTTCCTCTTGATCCAGCAGCAGGCCCCACCTTTGACTCAGATTCCTGACTAGTTCTTTCCAGGGATGGCTTTTGAAAAGCATTCTCACTAATCACCTCAAACAATTCCCATGCCTCCTCGGCAGTCTTGTGCATGTAGGATTCACCACAAGAGGCATCGACCATATCTCTATTTTTCTCATCAATCCCATTATAGAAGCTTTGTATAAGCTGCCACTCTGGGAGCTTGTGGTGGGGGCATTGTTTGAGCATTTCTTTAAACCTATCCCAGGCCTGGTTAAAATCCTCAGTTGGGGATTGAGCAAAAGCAAGAATCTCTTTCCTCAACTGGCTAGTTTTGGTCTCAGGGAAGAACTTGGTCAGGAACTTGGTCTGCAGGTCTTTCCATGAAGCAATGCTATTGTTGGAAAGAGTGGTCAACCAGGTACTGGCCCTATCCTTCAGAGAGAAGGGAAAGAGTCTGAGCCTAGTAGCCTCAGGCCCCAAACCAGTGATATTAAAAGTGGTGCACAAGGCCAAGCACTGGTCAATATGCTTGTAAGGGTCCTCCTTGCTAAGCCCATGGAAAGAGGATAGCATCTGGATGATTGAAGTTTTTATTTCATAATTCCCCTTAACATCAGGGAATTGAATGCTAAAAGGGGAGTTATAGTCATCCGGAGCATTCAACTCTTTGAGAGTTCTGGGTTGTTCTTCACCCATATTTGCTGTCACAGGTTCACTTGGGGGCTCTCCTGTGGTGTGCCTGTCTCTTCTAAGTCTCATTCCCCTTTCTAACTTAGGGTTAAAAGGCTCTAAAGTAGGGCTGAGAGATCTCCTCCCTAGCATACAAGCACACCAACAGCAAGGAGAGATTCTTGCAGGCACATTGCAAATGAATAACTTTACAATTAACAAATTTATCTAACTAATTTATAGCTATTCAAAGAATACATTTACAACTATCCCAGATACTGCTAGAGAATTTTCAAGAAAGATAGACAGAGTTTTAAAAGTTAGAGAGTTTGTAAACAGAGGTAGATAAGCTCCAATTGTAGTCCAACTGTCCTTCACTGCTGCTGTCTAGATCTGTAAGAAAGGTTCAAAATTATATCAGCAGTATCAATTATTCACATTTGCAAAGAATACTAAGAATACAAAAACTAAGGGTCTACTAATAGATCATCTCTCCCCGGCAACGGTGCCAAAAACTTGTTGGCGGATCTCTGAGTGTGTGCTTGCTTTATTGGTTTGTGGTAAAAGAAATTTAAAATCAAGATAAAACAAGGGATGGAATCAGCACAACTAAGAAATCCTAGACCTGCAAGATACAGGGTCCATTGTGGCAAGTTTTGATAAGTAAGAGTTTGTCCCACAGGGAAGGGTGATCTACAGCTCCAAGGGAGCCATCTCTAGTAGTCCCTCCAGATCTGACTATAGATTTGGCAGTCCTAAAAAGGAGGGGAGTTTAAGGTCACTTATTCTAGGTAATCTAAGGTAACCTAATGTCTAAACTACAGAAAGGGTTGAGAGGATGGATGGAGTGTGGAAAATAAATATAAAAGGGTGAGAAGTATGTTATTGAGCCTAGATCAGAGGAGCTTTGTAACTCAGATTCAGATCTGATGTTATAGAGATCCTGTCCAATGGCTACGTTATCACCACTAAGGAGAAAGGATCCAACCCATCTCTCTGCCATGATTCAATCCCTTAAGGTTATAACTTGTCCACTTAAATGGTCACAGACTATCCCATAGGGGAACCACAATCCAGGGATGGGTCAAAACAGGTTAATCATTGTAGGCACTATTTCATCCAGGCTACCAGCTCAAGAATCCATAGGGAACCTCAACCTCTAAAGCTCTATGTGTGGGGTTAAGGCTGTATAGGACCATAATAGCCCAGACAGATAGAACCAACAAGAGATTGAGTACAACCTTCGATCTAGCTGTCCACTGCTTGAGTGAGGCTACAATGGTCCAGTCACAAGCCTACAATCTCTATAACCAGATTAGATCTAACATCTGATAGCAGATCTATACAATTATAGGGGAGTCTGCCTTTGTACAATCTCCCATCAG
Source organism: Chloranthus sessilifolius (assembly GCA_021018995.1). Taxonomy (NCBI): domain Eukaryota; kingdom Viridiplantae; phylum Streptophyta; class Magnoliopsida; order Chloranthales; family Chloranthaceae; genus Chloranthus; species Chloranthus sessilifolius. Next base: position 143,605,303 of record CM037584.1, on the reverse strand, counting down.
GCTAGTATAAGCTCAGGTGCAAAGAAGAAGGATCCATCTTGGATCAGTGGATTAGAATCACCCTAAGGCTATAACCTGTCCACTTGAATGGTCACAGACTATCCCAGAGGCTATCCTCATCTCACGGAACCCAAGACAAAACAAGAATATCACTGCCACCACCATGGTCACCAGGCTACCAGCTCAAGCTCCCATGGGGATTTCAGATCTAGTGGGTCCTGTGGTGGGGCTAAGGCTATATATGACCATGATAGCCCAGACACATAGGTCACTTGGACCTGAGTGGCCCTTAGAATCAGTCCTCCATTGCTTTGAATCACAGCCAAAGCAATGGCGGATCACAAGGCAGCAGCCTTGCACAGAGCATCTCACATTCAAACACAAATCCCACAGAGTACAAATCCTATTACAAAACTTCCATTGATCTAGTTCAAAAGGCATACAAAGACATAGCCAGCAAGTGCTGGACTATGGAGAGAAGGAAAAAGAAAAAGAAAACTACTTACAGCTACAAAAAGAAAAGAAAAATGATCTCAGATCAAGTCTCTAAGAAATGAGATGTATTCCCAGCTATTTCAGGATTTCCTAAACCTAAACTAAGTATGGGTTTATATAGTAGTGGTGTGGCGGCGCATTAAGGTTAGGAAACCCTAATTTTAATGATGCCACATTGCTAAATAGTGATCCTTGGATACCTTGGGGTGCGTGCAGGGAGATTTGAGCGTGGGAGTGCGTGCCCTAATCGCTGGAAATTCCCAAAAGGTCCTCTACTGAAGAGATGGAAGTTGAAGTTCAGAGCTTCGCTAGGTAGCCATTATTTCCCAGACTTGTCGCGTGGTAGCTCTTGCTCTTCGCGAGGATGGTTTTACATTGAAGCTTCAACCATCGCGAGGTTGTCTTGGTTTGCTCTTCAGGTAGTTGTGAGGTTGAGTAGACATCAAAGCCTCAGATGTTGCGGGGTTGGAGTTCAAGCAGTCGCGAGGTAGTTGTGCGTTCGCTGGGCTGATATTCGCGAGGACAGATTTGAATAGTGCGAGTACTTGTGAGCACTCCTCTTCAATGGACTTCGCGAGTTTCCTCGCGAGGCTTTAATGAGTTCTGAACTACACGAGGTTTCATGTCTTAATTGATCTTCGCGAGGATGGCTCCGTCTTCGCAAGGATGCTTTCTTCTTGAATGGTGCAAGAACTGCGCGAGGAGTTCTCTTCTGATAATTGCATCCGGCGGCCACTGCGCGACAGCTACGCGAGGAGTCTCTTGAAGCTCTCTCTCCTCAGCCGTTCTGAGTGAACTACGTGAGGTTGAGAGAGGTCTACTTTGAACTGTGCTAGACTGCGCGATGTGTTCTACTCTTGAGCTTAGCGAGAGCTGCGCGAGTAGTTGTTGTAAAGTCTGGGGAAGCTTAGTTGGACTGTGCGAGACTCATTCCAGGTCTGGATTCAGAGGTCATCCTTCTGAGGGACTTCTGGTGCCAAAACAGGCTCCTTAACAAGATTCCTGGCCTTATTTTACTACTGATTATTACCTACATAAAACACTTAACAAGAACTTATTAGATGGCTAAGGGTCTAATCAAAGGTTAAGTTAAGGGGTGAAAAGTGGAACTTTTTAGGTCTTAACAATCCTCCAACCACAACCTCCTCCTCACCCGATCCCAAGGAACTATGACCCAAATACCCACTGCAATTTTTATCAGAGTCCAGGTCACCCTACTGATCGCTGCTTCCCATTGAAGCACGTCATCCAGGATTTGATCGATGTCGGGAAAATCATTCCCCCTGCACCCTCTCAGCATGCTAATATTCATCAAGTGCCACTACCCCCACATCCCATCGGAGGAGCAGGTCCCAGACCCATCGTCGGAATGATAGAAGATGAGGAGGAGTTTGAATTTGACCCATCTGATTATATCAGTGATCGGGAGAGTAATGTAGCACCTTTGTCAAGAAACGTAGAAGAGGGGAACATAGGGGTAATTAAACCCCTAAATTTGTCAGAATACTTCCCCAACCCAATCCCGCAATTTGAACCCTTGGATCTCCGGGTATACTTTCCGTCCACCACACCCGTCAATTATGTAAATATCAATGCATACCAACCATACACCACAACCCCCATCAATTACCCTTTAAGCCACCAGGCCCCCAATCCCACACCCGCACCCAACAATTACCAATGGCCTACGCTCATCCCATCACCCCAAGTTCTGCCTGCAAAATCTAACCCCCCCCCGGTCAATCACCCAACGGCCCATCAGACCCCCCATCTGCCGCCAGCACCCACCAGCTATCAATGGCTTACTTTTACCTCCTTCCCTCCAATGCCACCACCCTCAAGCTTCACCACCCCCATTTGGCCCAGTCTTTCCACCCAACCCGCTACCACCGAGGTTAATCAAGTATTGCCCACACCTCCTGAGCCAACAGTACAAGTACCTCAAGAACCGGCAGCCATACCTTTCCAGCTCTCGGGACCAACCTATGATCCTCATCAGGTCCCATTAAACTACGAATAAACAGATGTCAACACCGACAACAGCAACGGAGAAGGGGCAGTGGACTTTGTCACTAGGTCAGGAAGGATATCGAAGCAACCAGAGGCGTCGGTAGCACCACAGGCCCAACCAGAGGGGAAGAAAGACAGTGCTGTGAACCCTTTCGAAAAAATGAGTTGGGAACATATATTAGAGACTCAACTAAGAAGAATGCCCGCCCATATCACCGTCTGGGATCTGTTGATGACGTTCCCACTCCATTTTCAAGCATTAATGGGGGTGTTAAAAAATGTGCATGTATCACTCCAAGTTAGCCCAGATGAAGTCGGGCAGATAATTGGGCAAGTGATGGCTCTGAATGACATTTCATTTTCTGATGCTGACTTGCCGGAAGAAGGGGGTAGCCACTCAAAGTCTTTAAATATAACAGTTGAGTCTGAAAACATGGTAATCCCCTTGGTACTAATTGATAATGGGTCTGCATTGAATATATGCCCGTTAAGAACCGCCACCAAGATCGGGGTTGATCCTTGCATGTTAAGGCCCACTAGAACCAGCGCTAGAGGGTTTGATAATACCAGGAGAGAAATAATGGGAGAAGTTGATCTTCAGCTGTTGATAGGGCCAATGACCTTTTCCATCTTGTTTCAAGTCATGGATATCAAATCCTCATTTAATCTATTATTGGGGTACCCATGGCTACACGAGGTCGGAGCTATACCTTCCACCTTGCACCAGAAACTCAAGTTTGTGTCTGGGCACAAGATTGTTACAATCATAGGGGAGGGGCACAGTGAGAAAGAAAAGGCCACCAATAGTATCGAAAGACCTAATATGTTAGATATACTACACACAGCTGAGGATATCGACCTTCACAATTTCGAATATGAGGTATCAGCGATATTCCCAAAACCCATTGAGGGCATCATGCCTAAAACAGGAGGCGATATGGTAGCGGCAGTGGCAATGCTCCAAAAGTGGGGTTATCAGAAAGGAAGGGGTCTGGGACCTAGATTACAAGGAAGAAAAGAGTCAGTTGTTGCCAAGGGGCAGAAGGTCCGATTTGGGTTAGGATTCAAGCCCATAGAAGAAGAGGTCCAAGAGGCCAAAGAGAAAGCCAGGGTCACCGCGGCTGCAAGAGCTCGAGGAATCAACATAGAAGAGAAATCTCGCCCTAGGCCGCACATAAGAGATTTCTTTGTCAGCGCAGGGGTCATAAAGATCGATCGAAATGGGGTAACCCATTTGACCCCACACAAACCCATAGCCCCAATCCATCCCATCAATCCCTAGATCTCCCTTCCCAGCTTGGAGATAGATTTGGCCACGTTGTCCCTTTTCGAGGAACGATAGTCAGTTCCTGAACAAACCACCCCTGTGGTGAATCACCACAAAATCGAGTTATCATTTGTGGACATGATCTCAGACGAAATGGGGATCAATATGATGGAGGCTGACTCCAATGAGCCATATCAGTCAGCACCCTCCATCCCAATAGGTAAAGAAGCGGCCCCTCAGGTACACAATTGGGCATCTTTGCCCCAAACTCTGAAAGCGAGGAGTGGCCTAACATTTGGCACCGGTTTCCCAAAAAAAAAACAAGCTATAAAAAGTAAGAGAATCCCTTGGCAAGATGTTTTTGCCTGTTGTACGAGGACATGTCTGGTCTGGATACTGATTTGGTCGAGCATGAGTTGCCCCTCTACTCTGATATAAAGCCAGTCAAACAGAAGCTGAGACGTCTCCGACCCGAGTGGATGTTGAAAGTCAAAGACGAGGTCATCAAGCAATATGACGTGGGGTTTCTCATGGTATCTAAATACCTGTAATGGCTAGCCAATATCGTACTTGTGCAGAAGAAGGATGAAAAGGTCCGCATGTGTATTGATTTTCATAATTTAAACAAAGCGAGCCCAAAGGACAATTTCTCATTACCACACATTGACATCTTAGTCGATAACACAGCTAAGCACGGGATGCTTTCTTTTATGGATGGATTCTCAGGATACAATCAGATCAAAATGGCAGAGGTTGATCGTGAGAAGACAATGTTCATTACCCCTTGGGGAACCTTTTGTTATCGAGTCATGCCATTCAGGCTGAAGAATGCCGGTGTAACGTACTAGAGATCTATGACTGCACTATTTCATGACATGATGCACTAAGAGATTGAAGTGTATGTCGACGACATGATAGCCAAATCACCAGAGCGAACTGACCATCTGGTAAACCTTCAGAAGCTGTTTGAAAGGTTGATGAAGTATCAACTACGACTGAATCCACAGAAGTGTGCATTGGTGCTATGTTAGGGAAAATTCTAGGGTTCATCGTCAGCAGGAGGGGGATCGAGATCGACCCAATCAAAGTCAAAACCATCACTGAAATGCCACTACCGTCTATCGAGAAAGAGGTTAGAGGGTTTTTGGGCAGAATATAGTATATCAGTCGGTTCATTGCACAGCTAACTCCAATCTGCAAGCTGATCTTCAAGTTACTAAGGAAGAATTCGCTCGTTGAATGGAACGACGATTGTTAGGTAGCACTCGAAAAAATCAAAAGCTACCTCCTTAATCCACCTGTTTTGGTACCACCTGAGCCAGGGAGACCACTCTTGATGTATCTCTCCATGACGCAAGTTTCAATGGGATGTGTCTTGGGGCAGCACGATGAAACGGGAAGAAGAGAGCAGGCCATTTACTATCGGAGCAAGAAGTTTACTGATTATGAAGCGCGCTACTCTAATCTGGAGAAAGCATGCCTGGCTCTTGTATGGGCAACTCAAAGGCTCTGCCACTACTTGTTATCTTAGGCAGTTCTGCTCTTGGCCCGAATGGACCCATTGAAATACCTATTTGAAAAGCCAGCTCTCACTGGACGAACCACACGATGGTGACTTTTATTATCTGAATTTGACATCACGTACTTCACTCAGAAGTCGATCAAGGGGCAGGCGCTTGCTGATCATCTTGCCGACAATCTTTTACCTGATTATGAGCCTTTGAGAACTGAGTTCCCTGATGAGGACATCCTGTTCATGACAGAAGACGATACTAAAGAAGCAGAAGAATCATGGGTAATGCACTTTGATGGGGCAACAAATGTCGAGGGCCAAGGAGTTGGTGCCATCCTGATTTCATCGAAAGGATCCTATGTACCGATCTCTATCAAGCTCAACTTCCCTTGCACTAACAATATGGCTGAGTACGAAGGTTGCACCGCTGGTCTGCAGGCAGCTCTCGATCTGAATGTAACTCACCTTTGAGTATTTGGCGATTCACAGTTAATCATATGCCAGACGAATGGTGACTGGAAGATGAAAGACGAGAAACTGATCCCCTATCATGAACACCTCTAGGATTTGATAGCTTACTTCCAAGATGTGACATTCTCATACGTCCCCCGGATAAGGAATCGCTTTGCCGACGCATTAGCAACTTTGGCGTCAATGATTGAAATCCCCTATGGTGTTGAGATGAAGCCGATCATGATCGAGCAGAGGAATGAGCCAGCCTTCTGCCTCTAGATTGAGGAACCTACAAAGCCTGATGATGTGCCACCTTGGTTCTCAGATATCAAGAATTTCCTCGAGACCCTAACTTTCCCAGAGGGTACATCCAAGACAGATCGACGAACCATTCAATGTTTAGCGGTAGTTACGTCATTTGCGGGGAATGCCTCTACAAGCGATCATACAATAACATCTTACTTAGGTGCCTCACCGAAAGTGAAGCGATCAATATTATGAAAGAAATCCATGAGGGAGTATGTGGGGCCCACGTCAGCGGTCACATGCTCGCTAAGAAAATCCTACGACAGGGATACTTTTGGACCACCATGGAATCAGATTATTACAAACATGTTCAAAAATGCTACAAGTGTCAAGAACACTCCAGTCTGATACACACTTCTGCCATTGATCTTCACTGCATGACCACTCCTTGGCCATTTACTACCTGGGGCTTTGACATTGTTGGAATGATTAATCCGAAAGCATCAAACGGACATCGGTTCATCCTCGTCGCCATTGAAAACTTAACCAAGTGGGTAGAAGCAGCATCATATGCTAACATCACGGCCAGTCAAGTTGAGAAGTTTCTCAAGAACAATATTGTGTGCTGATTTGGAGTACCCAAGGATATCATCACGGACAACGGCATAAACTTTGTGAATAAGCGCATCCAAGACTTCTGCGAGCAATACAAGATCAAACACCATCGCTCATCCCCTTATTGGCCTCAAACTAATGGAGCCGTGGAAGCCGCGAACAAGACAGCAATTTACATCCTTGAAATAATGGTTGTCACTTATCGAGATTGGAGCAGAATGCTGCCATTTGCTTTATGGGCCTACCGAACGTCGATCCGTACTGCTATAGGGGCAACACCATTCTCCCTTGTGTATGGAACTGAGGCCGTCCTCCCGGTAGAGGTTGAAGTACCCTCGCTCTGAATCCTCATGGAATCAAGCTTACCCGAAGTAGAGAGAGAGAGATCTCGCTTTGAATGATTAAACTTATTAGACAAAAAGAGACTCCTAGCCTTGTGTCACGCTCAAGTTTACCAGGGGCGAATCGCTTATAATAAACGTGTCCACGGTCGAGATCTAAAGGTAGGAGACATTGTGCTGAAGAAGATCTTCCCATCCCTCCATGCCGATCCAAGAGGAAAGATCAAGCCAAACTGGGAAGGACCTTACATCATCCGAGAAGTGCTACCGGGATACGCCATCCGCCTTGCCACCGTGGACGGAGATCATCTTCCTGAGCCCATCAACGCTGGATACGTCCGATGATTCTACTCTTAGTCTATCGCGATAAGGTAAGTATTGATGAAACAGATACGTGATTGCTTAAGAACCACCCAAAAGAGGCCATCATTCCAAACACAATAGCCATAAAGCATCCTTAAAAATGATGATATCCCTTGCTACCCTATTTGAGCCTGGGCCTGTCTTTCAATAACCACCTTCCCTAAAAAATGTGTACATATATAAAAAAAAGGGAAGTAAATTTACTATCAAAATCCAAAAAAATCAAAAAAGTAAAACTTTAAAAAGAGATTGCCTGAAATAAAAAAAAAAAAAAAAAAGAAGAATCACGGGGCATGTATAGTAAAACCCCCAAGGAAGGAAGTATGTTGAGAAAACTGAAGCCGTATCAAGGAAACCCTTTTAGCCCAGCATACCTTCAAAATCCTAACATAACCCATGGCCAAGCTACACCCTGTAGGAAGCCCTCTTTTTAGGTTCACAAGCAGTCATAATATTTGTTAAGTCAACACGAGCCGAGTTTCGAGACGACACCAGAACTCCATCTAGCCGGCTATGACGGAGTCGACGTCTATGTCGTGGCTTTTGAAAAAAAAATAAAAAATAAAATAATAAAAATACAAGCTCAAAGCAAGATGGATGTGGTGAAAACCTGAAAGGGCATTACGGGTAAAAACAGCGAGCTTGTACGGACCAGGTGAAAACCTGAAAGGGCGCCATGGGTAAAAAAGGAGATAAAAAAAGAGAAAAAGGAAATGAAAAGAAGGGTTGGAATGATTGATTAAATGTTTAAGGAGCCCTCTTGGTTACTCTCCCTGATCCTTTTTTAGGGGCCGCTCATGCTAGTTCGAATCGGGTCCCGACTAGAATTGTCTTTGTGAAATCGCACCGCCAAACGTATGACCCGAGGCAAGGAGAAAGGTTTGACTCAATCCAAAGGGATCAATGTTTCGACCTCGGTAAAAATCAAAAACCCACCTAGGTCTGACTTCAAAGAAAGGTTTCGACCATGCTCAAAGGTGGACCCATGGTTTCCCAAAGTTTCACCCAGTGAGTAAGGCACAAAAAACAATGCATAAAATAAAACCAAAAGGCCAATAGATCCGTATAGATGCATATAATAAATTACCTTTTGCACCACCTACACCACGTCCCAAAAAAAAAATAGTCGGTGTGATGACTAACGTGTTTTCCTTTCTACAAGTATAAACAAAAACAACCAAAACATAAAGAAAATATGTATACAAAAAAAAACGGGTGTGTATCTGTAAAGGGGTTCTTTAGGCCCCTTTTATGTATATCTGATCTGTGCAAAAAGTTCTGTGTGCAGGAAGGAGTTAGCGACCCAGCTCGCACTTTAAAGCACTAATCTCAGCATGAAGGTCATCTTCCCAGACATTCCGTTTAGTCAGCCAACGACCATGCAGGGTCTTGAACCCCTTCCGAGAAGAATCAGTGGCTCCAAAAGCAATGCTCAGTGATCCCTTCAAACGGAGGACCTCACTCTCTGCTGTTTCTGCTCTAACCTTTTCATATGCCAAAAGTGCTTGTAGGATCCTCTTCTCATCCACCAGTAACTCGATGCGGGCTCGGAGTGCCGTCTCTTTCTTTGGCTAGGGGCCTCCAGTGTCAATAATCTCTGACAAATCTGAACCATCGGCAGCAGGCCGCTCAGTCAACAGCCAGGCCTCGTAATCAGGAGAAGTCCTAACTGAGTCTCCCTGCTCAATATCACACATCAGCGTTGACTGACGCGTCTCCCAAAGAGCAGCAATCCGAACTATGTCCCCAGAGGACCCCCTAGAAAAGATCAAATCACATAAAGGGAGTCTGGCCTCACAAGGCACCTGCTGAGGGCATGTGAACTGACACAACACTTGAAATGGGAAGTAAAAGGTGCTGCTCGTCAATCCTAGGAGGGTGATGCCCTCATGATCTCTACTACGAATTATCGGGAAGGTCCAGTCCAGCAAAGGAAGCCTCCATGTCAGCTCGACATTGATCAACCAAAGTTTTAAAGCTGATATATAGCCCTGGGGGAGCAAGTGGCATCAACCCAGAAAACATTGGGCCACCTCGCCTCAGGAAATATAAAAGCGGGGCACGGGCCCCAAAACAACAAAATACTCACCCAACTAGACCTGAAGCAACAAGGGCATCCCCGAAGGCCCTCCACCTTACCTAAAGCAAAGGAATCAAGGCATCGATACAGCTCGGCAATCACTAAATGCATCATGGACCGGCCCACCTCCAGCTCCGTCAAAATATCACAAACTGCTAATGAGAAGCTCTCTCCCCCGGTGAAGAAAAGGATTTCAGAGATGAGACCGAGTGCTAGAGCTTTCATGTTAAAAACATTCCTAACCGGCATTTTTCGGAGGCTTTCATCACCAAAAAGTTCTTTGAGGAATTTTAGCGAACACCTTGTGGCCCCCCCAGTGAGACTCTTCTCATACTCAGATTTCTTTAAACCGAGAGTAAGGTGAACGGATTTGAAATAGCCCGGCCGAGGTGTGACTCTTGCAAGGCCCCTGTGAAGCTTCAGGCCAGATAGATTAGATAGCTCCTCAAGGGTTGGGGTTAGCTCCCGCTTCCCAAAATGAAATATGTGGAAGTTCACATCCCAAAATGAAGCGGCAGGATGAAGAAGTTCCCATCGAAGAGGAACCTCTAGGAAGGAAGGCGAGATAGCCCAAGGCGCTCCAAATCGGCCAGCTCACTCTCATTCAAGCTCCCAAACCAGGCCGTTAAAATTTTGGGCCCCAAGCCCAACAAGGGGGGTAAATTGGTTCCCAGCCCTCTGCGTGAGGGAGGGCTAGAAAGCGGGTTCATAAACGTACAGGGATCTTTTGAGAAGATAAAAATCGATGTATGATGATGGACCCGCCTTGAAAAAACAAGGGCAAAAAGAACCAGTCAAAGAGACCAAGCCAAAACAAAAAAGAACTAACTTTTAGACTAACTCGGGTATATAAGGACCCACTGCTCCCCAGGTTAAACCTGGCGCAACTATTAGTTGCGCCAGTGCATTTTGGCCCCCTTTCTTGCTTGGCGCAACTATTAGTTGCACCAGCACAAATAGGCTGAGATTTTGACCTCCGAACTCCCCTCTTCAGCCATTTCGGGACCTAACTGGGGGACTTACACCCCTTTTGTTTGTTTCACACACCCTGTTCATTTAACAACTGGGCATTTGTTTTGTTTATTTATGTGCAGGACTGATCTTACATCAAGGCATGCAATCCAAGGGGTCACTTTCCGAAAACATTTTAGGCCAACACATCCTGCAGAGAAACGGATTCGATACCAAGAAATCGGGGCATAAAAGCAAAGTGGAATTATCTTCCAAAAAAAATAATAATAATAAAAAATTTATTTCCAAAGTATCACATCAACCATCCCCCAAATTGTTTAAACAGATCCAAATCAAATTCCAAAAAGTACTGAGTTTTTCAAAAAGCTAAAGGCCTATCCCTGGTTTGCGCCCTTTGACTTCTTGCGGCGGCGAGAAGAACTCTGAAAAGTTCGCATGTCCCCCACCCTAGACCACGCCTGCGAGATCCTGCTGAGTAAGGAGCGTGATTCCATAGCACGAGCACGCTGCGAAGCATAAACCGAAGTCAGGAGTCAGGATCAGTTAAAGGGCAAATGATGATAAAATGAATAAAGAGGAATAGAACAGCAAGGCACTCACTGTCTCTACCTCCCTAAGCTCCGCCAGGTGACGATGGTATGCCAGATACTCCATGGCCGAGTTGAAGTCCTATATTCAGAACAATGCAATATCAAACGTTAGGACAATCCTGAAAGCATGTGCAGAAAGAAACCGAAATGGAGAGAGATTGGGCCATCAGAGGACTTACCCCTAGGACCACCTCAGGAGGGGGAACGCGAGCCGCTTTGGCAGAGAGTCGTGCCTGTCGATCTACATCAGCGCAGAGGCTCGAAAAGAAGCTATCATCAAGGCGCCGGAAGGTCCCATAGACTACGGATTGATCACCAACAGGGGTACCAGCGTGAGAAGTCCCCGACGGACTAGCACCCGATGAGCCCTCACCTGAGGGACTCGCATCAGAGGGACCAGCACCAGAGGGATCCACCCCCAACATATCAGCCACACTGGGTTCACCTTCACCATCCAAATCATCCCCTGGGGCGAACTGTGAACAAAATAAAGATCCACTTAGAGGGGGGCAAAAGCCAAATAAAAGCAGAAAAGGAACTAATCTAAGCTGAGACAAATTACCTGACCTAGCGGGCCACCAAATGCCAAAAAATTGGCACTGGAAACAAAGTGCGACAAGATGAACCGATGGGGCAAGCACTCGTACCAAAGGTGATAGTCCCCGGGCACGTGAAGGGCATGGATAGGGAACCCATTGTTGAAGAAGGCCGCTGTGAGCTCCTCGATACTGCCAGTAGGATACCAGACATCCGCCAGAGGGTCCATGGGTATGGCATAATAGCCTTAAAACTGGTGCACCACTCGCTCTCCTAAATAATAAAACTTAGCCCACGCTCCATAGAAGAATACGATGTGGCGATTATTGAATAAACGGGAGGCACCTACAGTTGCTCGGTCCCAGAAGGGGGATGCAATGTACGGATTGGGGAGGAACTGCTCAAGTCAAAAAAAGAGAAACCAAGCAAGCAACACCTCAGTCAAAGGAAATTTCCAAGCTAAAAATAAACAAAGGTTGAAAAAAAGAGAGGAGAGTTGTTACCTGCTCGGGGACCATGAAATCAAGTTGGGACCTTAGACTCATTTCTAGGTGTTTTAGGCCCACGTCACGGTGTTGGGCCTCATGCCAGTTGCTGAGCAGAGGATAGGTGAGCGCCTCCGAGTGAAGGAGCGGGCGCCCGGGGTGGAAGTAGTGGTATCCCCATACCTAAAAAGAGACAACACATAAGAGCAGGTCGATAGCACATAAAGGTCATGCAGAAAAAAATTGACAAGGGTAAAGGGATGTAGAATTACCTCCAGGGTGGCCCAAAAACCCACGGCAGACTTCAAATTCCCGGTCGTAACCTGAGACAAATTGTACATCAACCACACATACCCTGCCCCTCCCTAGTCATGCCTGGGGACGTCACCCTAATTGTCCATCATGCTCAATAGGGCCAGGCTGACTCAGCCCCCACTGGCATTTGTGAAAAGGGTCTTGCCCAGTAGGAGTAGGAGCGTGATGTGAGCTGAGACGATCGCTCGCTCTGGCGCGATGTAGAGCACCCTATTTGGCTGGCCCAAGTCCACCAACTCATCAACGGAAAAAAGGGAGGTCAGCCAAGACATCTTGACCTCTGTGCCATGGGTCTGCCCGCGAGGAGGATAGGCCCCAATCAGTCAAGTAATGTCCTCCCCGCTCAGTACCGTGAGATCGGATATCAGTATCCCCCCTACCCTAATACCGGTAATCATGGCCTAATCGACGGGCGTCAACGTCATCTCGGCGTACGGCATATGGAATGTCATGGTCTCAGGGTGAAACCTCTCAATTAGGGCCTTCAAATAGGCAGCGTCAGCCCTCATGGCGGGATAAGACATGAACTCCCCAAAGCCCACCTGCTCCAACAAGACCTTCACTACGGGGGGACGGAGAGGTAGAACTCGTGAAAGTCGAGCCACCCCCGGCGGAACACAATATTGGGCAGGTCCTGCACCCAAAGAAAATGCACATCAGATCAAAGAGGCCAAAAAAAAATGCATAATGGAAATAAATTGAACCTTTCGTTTACCTTGTCCGCTATCCTGCGGAACACAATATTGGGCAGTGTGCTGTTGGTGAAGGAGGCCGACCCGGGCGGCCTCGCCCTGCATCTCGAGCCATGGGCTCGCTCTCCGTTCCACCCAGACAAACTCCTCCCTCCGCGGGCCATGAACGATCTCAAGTCCCTCCTTGGGGCCCTCTTCGGGAATATGCTCATCACCGCCCGACATACTGGGACAACAAAAGGCATTCACATCTGGTCAGGAACAAAGATACACGTGCAACAAGTTCTTTCAAAAAAAAAAAAAAAACCTTTTACTTTGTTTAAAAGTTTTCGAACAAAAAGAAGAAAGAAAAAAAAGTTCTTTCAAAAAAAAAAAATAACAACAAAAAAAATCTTTTACTTTGTTTAAAAGTTTTTTAAAAAAAAAGAAAAAAGGGTTCTTTCAAACAAAAAAGGGAAAATAAAATAAAATCCTTTTCACTTTGTTTAAAAAGTTCTTTAAAAAAAAAACAAAAAAGCCTTTTACCTTAAAAGTTCTTTCAAAAACAAAACTCTTACCTTTTAAAAAAAAAAAAAAAAAAAAAAAAACAGCAACAAAAAAAAATATATATATATATGAACAACATAATACGAAAAAAGAAGAACCATTCCATATAAATAAAAAAAAAACAAAAAAAAAATATATATATATAGGCACCAATAAACCCATAAAACTACAAAAATAAGGCATTAATCATAAGGAACCATCCACACATTGTCAATAAACATAAAAACAATAAAAACTAACCATTATCCATCCAAAAATATAAGACCATCATCATATTTGCAAGAAAAAGCAAGAGAAATCAAAGGAAGAAAGTTTTAATGGTTACCTTTTGAAAGAAGATGGGTCTTCGGTCTAGCGTGAGCCGACGATTGATCTACACAAGCAAAATGACGGCAATGGAGCGCATGTAGTGACAATGAGAGGAAACCCTAGGAAGAGGCGATTTTCGGTTTCAAAGGAGAAGAGGGGGGGAAATTTTTTGAAATAAAGCCCCTCCAGCCCGAACTCGGGCTGTTTAAATTCCCCAGCCAAGCCTGGAACAACTAATAGTTGCGCCAAGCAAATTTTTGCCCTCCACTTGCTTGGCGCAACTAATAGTTGCGCCAGGCTATTTTGAGGCCCCTAGTGACCGGGCACAACTATTAGTTGTGCCAGGCAGTTAGGTCGGGTTTTGGGCCTGGTACGGGCCAGATAGGAAGGCCGGTTCCCCACTTCTTCCTTATTTGTTTTATCGCCCACGGCCGATGCACACACTCCCAAGATGGCATTTCGATCATCCATCGACTCACCGAGGAAGCTGTGCTAAAATAAAGACGGACCGAGGTCAATAAGTACCTCGATCCTACACAGAAAAAAAAAATCCAAAATCCCCATAGAGAAGCCAAAAAATAAAAAAAATCCAAAAAATCACATAACTTAAAAATTTCAAAAAAATCACATAAACTTGTTTGAAAAAATCCCAAAGAATTTCACATAAAATCACATAAACTAGTTTGAAAAATCCAAAAAATTCACATAACTTCAAAATTCCAAAAAATCACATAAATCAGTTTGAAAAATACCAAAAAGTTATTACAAAATAATAGTTGGAGATCGAAAATAGAGAATCCCCATAGAAACGCATAAGCACAAGGCGGTAAAATGTCAATATTTTATCCGCAATGCAATTGTGCCATACTAAATTCCTGAGTCGGAGGTTCATCTCAGATTTTTGGATCCTACTTTAAGGAAGGAGCAACAGCGTTAGTCTCGGTCAAACAATCAATGTTTCGATCGAGTCGACTCCACTGCTAAATCTTTGCGATGAGCGCTCTGTTGTGGATTCATATGAACTTAAGTGTCTTAAGCTTCAAATTCTCCGTTGAAAAAGGTCCATTGTTGGTTGAAACCAACCTGTTAAGAATGAGACTACATATCAATCAAACTATGTGCAACCATGCAATCAGAAGGGTTCATTTCCCTTTTATTTTCTGCAGGCTTAAAACCTGTATGGGCAGCGGTATCCCTGTAAAGTGTACACCATGCGTCTGGGTATCCGTATAATGGTCGTTTATCCCCGTAAATTATACCTGGGCGGGTCCGGGTCGGGGCTTTCATCGCCTTTATTGTTGCTTATTGCCCCTGATGGGTGCATGACTATGCATAGTTAATTGATGTTTATGATTATTGTCAGTAGAGACCAGGATTAGATGTTCCTTCATGGAGACACCCCAATAACTGGTTGGACCTGTGTAGTGGTATTTGAAGCTGGATACTCTGGGTCATGTGGATCTGGGGCACGTGTTCCCAAACGACATGTACTCTCAAAAAATGTTGTGACATCTATCCACTTCGCTCGGGCAGTCATGCTAAATAAACTTTAGGATCGATGGGTTCGCCCAAAGATCTCGAACCCTGCTTTTAGCAGGGGCACCCACGAATAATCCAATGAGGTCATCAAATGCCTTGTAGGATTGGACACAATATGGTGCCTTGCGTATGTTTACTTCGCGCCTATCTTTGAATGTGGGTCGATCACCCCTCTTACTTACGAAACTGTTGTATTCAGAATAAATCTCGAACATCAATCACCTTTAAATCATCTCGAGAAGCAGACGTTTTTCCTGACTAACGGGATTTCGCAACTCGAGAGGCGAACATATTTCCCGGCTATTGGGCTTTCGCAACTCGTTCCACCTCGGTAATACCCAGTAATGTCGCTGAGCGCTTGGGAACCGATTACCTCGAGGAACGAATGTTTAGCCTGGAACCCCAGGGCTTTCGTTTTCTCACCATATTACTCACCTGATGTTTGAAGTTCGTTCTGAATGCAGCAGGCCCGTCAGTAATGCCTTGGGCCTCTTCGGATGTCTCTTTTCGTTGGCATACGCCCATTAGTTGCGCCAGGCCAATTCTCCTAGACTTTAAGCTTGGCGCAACTGATAGTTACGCCAAGGTTAAAAGTGGGGCCCACCCTCGCGAGGCAACTTCCAGCACTGTTTAAAACACTGTTTTGCTCTACATTTGTCTAGCGCAACTATTAGTTGCGCCAGGCATATGAACAATGACTGTTAGATTTTGCCCCGAATTTCGTATTTGGGGTTTGACTTGTTGACCACCTCGACCTTTGGGGTGTGTTTTGATAGTTCTGTTGCACCCATTCACTACCTATTTGCAACCCCTTAAGTGGCTTAAGGCCTCACCCCATCATCCACTATTGCAGGATCCTTCCACACATTTCAAGGCTCCAAAAACCCTAGGAATCCTTAGATGTGAGATTACCTAATTGCTAACCCTAATTAGCATCTAAGTAGCCTCCTAACCTACCCTTTTCCTATAAATAGAGCCCCCCTCCCTTTGGTTTAAGGGTGGAGAATTTTGGCCTAAGAGAGAAAGAGCTTGAAGTGAGAAGATCTTTCTCCCTTTGGTGCACACTTCCCATAAAAATTTCAGAATTTCAAAACCTCCTTTAAGTGATATTTTTCACCTTAGATCCCTTAGTTTAGGTATATGCTACCCATTCACCTTCCCTCTCTACCTCTTAATTAGCAAGCCTTAGAGGTTAGAACCCCTCTTTTCACCATACAAGCCTTCAAAAGCTCATCAAAGCAAGCCAACACAAGGCTCTCCTATGGTGCTACAAGGGCCCGAGGGCTCCGTCTCACCCCTTTCTTCTCCTATCTCTTTCTAGCTCCCTCCATCCTCCCATTTGTGCCGTTACGCCGCCAACTTTTCGATAGGAACGGAGGGGCACAAATAGGATTCTAAGCCCTTTTAGGTAAGAGGAAGCTATTTTCTTTTCTTTTACTTTATTTTATTTTTGGCCATTAGTAGAGACCGCGTTAAGCGGGTTGATCGGGTACCTAACACCTTCCCGATCGATAACCGAAGCCCCTACCCAAGAGCCTTTGGTGTGGACCAGATTCAGAGTCATATTTTTAACACTTCAGTGCTCATAAAAATGAACTAGGTTTTCTAGGACACCGAAAGCTCCGGGTGGTGACTCTATATTTTCGTTAGAGAGCGCATCGTCGCGACGGGATTGTCTCGATTCCCACGGTTGCACACATGGATATTGAAAAATTAAAATTTGCATGCATCTTTGACTACATTTTCAAAACTTCGGCAAAATAAAATTTTGATAGTGTTAAAACAAGGTTTTGAGGGTATTAAAAAAAAAGTGGTCCGATATGTGATGGAGGAAACTCAATATTTTGAATCATGCAATTGGGCACAACACTCCCAAACCTAAGTGGTGCTATGTCCTCATTGCACAAAAGAATAAACCAATATACAGCAGCAACAAGAAAAATTTAGAAAAAATCACATCAGCCCATGCACCAAAAATAATAGCATCTACCGCTTTGCATGCTTTCAGGAAAAGGAAGAGGGAGGAGGCGGCTACGAGGGTACACCATTCCCAAGAGAGGGGAGGGTGGAACCACCTA
Organism: Chloranthus sessilifolius; assembly: GCA_021018995.1. Lineage (NCBI taxonomy): Eukaryota > Viridiplantae > Streptophyta > Magnoliopsida > Chloranthales > Chloranthaceae > Chloranthus > Chloranthus sessilifolius. The sequence continues at coordinate 143,587,857 of CM037584.1, read as the reverse complement.
AATCATCATCATTGGTATCGAGGACAACGGGTGGCTATTGGTTACGCAAGTTGTTCATATCTTTCTCCATTGAAGACGATCCCTATCATGCTTCAAGGCAGCTTCTGCGAAAGATCTAGCATCCTCCCTGTGGTAGTACTCCTCATATTTCAATTTGAGCTTAACTTCCTCATGATCCCTTTTTAGTGTAAGCCAATTCTCTCGAAGAGAAACTGTCATTGATCTCTCAGCGGCTAATGCAGCGTTGAATCTGTAAAGTTCTTCTTTGAGTGCATCGGTGTACACTCCCAAAGCATGAACAAGAGCGGCATCCACCACGACTCGGGACCAAGTAGGTTTTCCCTAGAAAGGCACAATGGCCCAGGTCAAGAGGTCGGACACCACGAGGTCAAGTAGACCCTCATAGCGTACTACCAATGCTAATGAGGTCCCATCCTCAGGCACCTCATGTATAATCCCCTCAATGACTGGGGAGGAGGATCTAAGCTCCTTTAATTTAATAGGGCCGGGAACACTGCTAGTAGTTGGCTCTCTCAAGGGAGATGGGGGTTCCATGGGAGGGGCCTCAAGTGGGGCCACGACTGAGTCATTTTCCATAAAGGAGTCATCAATAGGAGGTGTAGGGGGAGGTGAACTTGACGGAGGGGCAGGCCCCATCATCGTGGGGAGACCCACTTGGACCCATTCGTGATAGTAATAAATAAATCCCCCCAACACCTCATGCAACAATCCCCGCATTGAGGCGAGCTTAGCATGAATTTCTAGCTGCCCCACCTCTAAAGCATGAAGGCATTGCTCCATCGTGGATCGAGATGTGCTTGGTAAAGTGGGTCCAGTGATGGGGCAATGCTTCCATGAATGGCCTCATCTAAGAGGCCACAATAGCCACCGATGCCGTTGTCAAAGGTGTTGGTAAAGAACATGGTTGGGAATATAGAAGATGTTATAGAAGTGGATGGGGCGGGTACACGCTCTGGTGTAACAATAGGGTCCGTGAAAAGCACGGTCATCGGAGGTGCAACAGTAGCTGAGTGGATGGATGTAGTCTCAACCCATGGGAAAGGAGATGGAGGTCGAGGAGACGGAGGCGTATGGATAGCATCCCCCGTCTCAAGTGGTGGTGATGGTGAAGGCGTAAGGGGTATAGGCTGGGGAAAAGAAGGGACTGGGATAGTGGTGTTGGATGCCCCAACAATAGATCCAGCAAGGTCAGGTGCGGAGACAACCGGTGTCTTCGTCGGAAGCATGGCCGAGGAAGAAGTAACGACAACCTACTCTACAGCAGTGGACCTGGCTTTTCTCCATTGGCTCGCATCATAGAGCTTAGGCAATTTTATCAATGGAGGCTCTTGCGGGTCGATCTTGTACCCTTGTCGGAGTAACAGTGTGTGATTTCTCACCCGTATGGGAGTCGAATTGACTTTTTATGGGAGTGGGGCATTGCTAGTTTCTTAAGGGTATCTAGGAGCCTAAAGAAAACCAACTGCACTGGCGACACCCACCAGCCCTTGATTACGACGTAAAGGAGCCTCAGAAGGTCCCCACGATGTTGGGTCTTGTGTGTAATGGGACTTAGTGTTTTATATAACACTACGTCCACAAAGAAGAGTTCAGGTTGAAGGGCGGCTCGTGTGGTAAAGGTAGGGTCCACTGGTGGTTTGTCAGAAATAGCTTCCACCGGTTCAGGACATTCTAGGAACTTTTGGCCTGTTATCAGGCCACTTTCCACAGGGTATGTAGCAGGGAGACCACATGTCGTAACTAATGTTACCCTGTCAATTGAAAGGTCGAAATCATCGACCTTGGTTGAAAAGCTCTCATGCTCATCAGTGCTATAAGTAAGGTTCTGATAGAAAATGCGAACAAGACAAGAGTAAACTACCGTCGCTGATGGGATCAACAGATGCTCGAGGCTTGCTCACCTAAAGTAGGCCAGTGCAAACTAAGCCTCGAGCAACTAGCCGAAAAATTTCCTATCGAGCTCGGGTTCGATAAAGAAATCATGGTTCATCATTAACGGGCAAGGGGTGAGTCTCGGGAGCAGCCGGTGGTGGCTATGGCGCAACAGCCGACGACCTTATGCCAATTCGGATACCGGCACTAGGGTTCGGCAGCACAGTAGTTCATGCCTTTTTCTTAGGCAGGGCATCCACCATGGGTGCCTTGCCTTTGTTGCGCTTTGAAACCATTTCCTAAATCACACAAATAAAATAAAGAAAAAAAGCTCAGGATTAACTTGGAAGCGTGAATGTTGCTGCGAAGAGTAGGCTTTGATTCTTGTGCTATCTTTATATGCATGAAATACAGCACGACATGCACAATATCCACAAAATCCGTAGAGAAATCCACAGGCTGCAGGAAGAAGAAGAGAATGTAGGGGAGCTAGGGCAAGACCGGCCGAAATGGAATTTCGACCGGTCTTAGAGTCTTATATGGCCTTAAGCTCAGAATATCCTGACCGGTTGAAACCATTTTGACTGGTCACAAAATTAGGAGAAATGCATTTCTCTAGCAATTCCTCTGTTTTGAAGCGGAGTCCCTGTTAACCGACCGATCGAACTATTTTGACTGGTCAGAATGCATCAAATAGAAACCATTGCATTTCTATTGATCGGTCGATCCATCTTCGACCGGTATGCAAATTCCCTTCTAGATTGAGTGGACCGGTCGAAATCTATTTCAACCAGTCAAATAATGAGTAGAGAACTAGTTCTCAGCCCACTCTTTTACTAATACATGTATATATGTTTTTTTTTCTATTATTAGCTATTACCTACACAAACCCAAACATGTTAACTCTAAAAATTAAACCCTAAACTAATACTTTATAATGGACTTGGGTTGCCTCCCAAGAAGCACTACAGTTAAGTCGGTAGCTCGACAAGGTTCATGTGCTACGGTGGTGCTGGCGGGTCAAGGGAAGACAAGGTCTCCCCAGCCATGACATGACCTTTTGGATTATTAACTGGTTGAGATGGTAACCGCCCTTGTCCCTCTTGTTCAAAGCAATTGCTAGTTGCCCAAGTTGAGTTTTCAGCTTAGCAATGGACAGAGTGTGGGAATGGAGCAGCTGTGTTTGTTGCTGAGATTGTTGTTGCCAGCTTTGTGTTGCTTGTAACATAGTCTCTTTGAAATTGTTGTTACTCCACCGAGGTCTACTATGTTGCTAGCCTTGGAACTACGAGGGTTGCGAATTAAATGTGGGCCTATAAGGTTGAGAAGTACCTTGATCTGCATTACTTTTCCAGGCCAAATTTGGATGATTTCGCTAGCTCGAATTATAAGTGTTCCCAAAATTGCTTTGGTTTGACCTCTGGAAGGAATTCGCAGTGTTTATGTGTTCTTGCACCGCCTCGGGTATAATGGTGCGGTCAGACAATTAGGAGGTGTATGAGATGGGCTTTAGCATATGCTACAAACCTCACTCACTTGAGTTATTGAGTGAAACCTCACACTCAACATGGAGTCAAATTTCTTTTCCAAAGCCTCGACCTTGGTAGAAATATCCGTCGTTAGTTTTAGCTCGTGTATACCTCCTCGCTTAGGAGTCACAGCTCGTGAAACCTCGGGATCTATCCGATTCGATGCAGCTTGTTACACCGAATTCTTCCTTAAGTTTTCAAATAGCTCCCAAGTGTCGTCTGCAGTCTTTGTCAGAAGCATTCCCCCAAAAGAAACATCTATCATTTGTCGGGTTGACTCAGTCAACCCTTCATAGGAGCCTTGCACGATTTGATAGTTCGGGACCCCATGATGGGGACACTTGCGCAGAAGTTAGTTTAAGCACTCCCAGCTCGCATAGAAGGATTCATTCGGATCTTGTTTGAATGATGTGATGGTCTTTCGGATGATGTTCATTTTACCAATCAGAAAATATCAGGAATTTTGTCTGCAGCTATTCCCAATTGGTTATCGAATCCCTAGGCAAAAAGTTCAACCACCTCTTTGCCTTGTCCTTATTGAGAACGGGAAGAGCCTCATACGAGCAACCTCTTTCGAAAGTGCGTTAATTTTGAATAGGGTCAAGACTTCTAGAAAGGTTGTAAGATGGTTATAGGGATCTTCATTGCTAAGCCCATGATAGCTAGGAAGCATTTGATTCAGGTTGGGCTTAATTTCGAAGTTCCCATTTCCAACTGCTGCGGGTAATCGAATACAAGAGGGAGTTGTAAGAGTTGATGGTGTATAATATTCCCTTAATGTTTTACCCTCATTTTGATCTTCTCCTGCCATGTTGAGTTGAATTGGAGGTAGGGCAAGACGGCTAGAATGCTCAAAACTTACAACGTTTTGAGAGGACTGAGAGCTAGCGCGATTTTGCCGACACGTCCTCTCAAGCTCAAGGTCTAGTCACTCAAGGGTAGGAAATTGTGACCTCAACCTTGGCATAAATAGGAGAAAAATAAAAATAAAATAATTAGTTTATTACTGGGAAACCAAAAATGCATACCTTAGCCTCTAGCAGTGTCTCGCGACAAGCTTTGGTATATTCGAGCCTTCGATTCTCCAGACCTACAACAAACACTCTACAGTTAGTATAATGATAGAAAAGAAATATAGTAAAACTGAATTCAAATAAGAAATAAAGCCGAAACCTTCGGCAATAGCATAAAAAACTTGATCGTCTTAAAATATGACCTTGCAAGTGCACAAGTTCGAATGTACAAGGGCAAGTACAAGGGTGTCGAACCACAAAGATTTGTTGTTTATCACTTATTTAATTTTGTTTTACAAAATACTTTTAGCATTAGATTCCTAAATTAAATAAAGAAATCTGCATAGTTTTGGTAGTAAGAAAGGAGAAAGCAGACTAGAATCCCTCTTGGATTCTAGATTTGCACAATAATAAATCCTATTTCTTTTCTATCATGAATCCCTGGTATCCCACTCTTGGCTATAAGCTCGGTCACTTCATATATGGATTAGGTGAATCTAATCGCGAGTTAGACAGACCTAATCATCAAAGAACCATTGCATGAACCAACAAAACAACCCTCCAAGGCCTAGTCTATCAGTGAATATCCTATCTATCTAGGTTAACCCAATCCCTACAAGGCTACTGAATTAAGCTAAATAAGATTGCAACATTACTATCTCGTTCTCGATCTAGTCGGAACCTCTAACATGTAATCATACCATTAATGGAATTCACAAGTAGAAAAAAGAAACATAACTTTATTAAAAATACTTATCTAGAATACAAGAGATCCAACCCGAATCTTTAAGAGCACATAAATTCAGAGAGATCCATCATTACTGATGCAGACTCTAATCGATGATTACATCCAATCTCCCTCTTATTCCAGAACTATTCCTAACCTAAAACTACGGAAACTCACGACAAAGTCCTCTAGAAAGATTTCGGCGTGCGAGTCCCCTAAAACTAAACCCTAGGGTCCTTATTTATAGATTGCAAGGCCCTATAACAAATACACACAACAAGGACTCCTAGATCCTAAATTTCCTCCAAGGATGATGATTATAGAAGGTAATCTAAGCGGTTTGGGGTTATCCAGCCTGTTGAAGAGATTCCCGAAGAAGATCTAGGAGTTTAGAAGATATCCATAGCTGTGGGCCTAGTTTTTCGCCCAAAAGCTCTGTTTGGGCCGGTCAAGTTTGGAGCACCGACCAGTCAACTTTAGTTTCCTTCTCCAGGTGGAAGATGACCTGCAAAGGCTTCAGCTTCTCTTATTTTTCTGACCGGTTGAGTAATTCTTTTGAGTATGTTAATGTTTTGCTCTTCCATTTTCGACCGGTTAGTTGAGTCCTGACCGGTCTCACTTTACCTTTTTGAAGCTCTTTTTGGAGTTCTGATCAATCGAAAGTGATGCTTCGACCAATCCATTTAAGCTTGATTTTCTTCAGTTTCGATCGGTCCATTTAACCTTTGGACGCATTCCTTCATCAGTTCCTCTTTGGATCCTTGCCTTTTGCTTGGGCTTATTCATAACTTTGCACTTTTAACCTGTTTAACATTTAATCAACTTTTGTACCTGTTGCAACACAACACGAACTAAAAGCATATATTAGTGGTTAAGTGAGGTCTAACAAAGCCAGGATTTGCGGATAATTTATACAATATTTGGGTTCGATCAGTTGCCTCGTTTTCAAGAATTTAGGTTTTTTATTTTGTTTTCTTTTTTCACTTTTACCACACACTAACACACATTCTAGGCATTATTTAGAAACCCTTATTTTACTACCCCCCTTTGGTGTGGAAGGGCCGGTGTGATCATCTCCTCAGGGATTTGATCCAAGGAACTTCCTACACATCAGACCCTCCCGTAAGACCTAATAAGGCAAGGATTGTACCCACCCCCCGTTGACCCAAAAAAGAACCTCATACTCGGTAAGGAAAGCCTAAGTACCTGGAGTAGAATAGGAACACCTTTTCACCCTAGTTCTAAAACTTGTGAGATTGAGTGCTCATGCTTTTGACTTTTCAAAAAAAAAATGACAGGCATAAGAAAAATGAACTTCAATAATAACAACACATCCTCATGGGGCTTCCATAATAATCCCGAGTATGAAATTGGGCCGTCTCAATAGATAGACCATGATCGTAGTTTGGTAAATATGCTTGGCAAAGGTGAAGAATCACCCTTTACTCCACCAAATACTGGAGACAGTGGCACAGGGCTAAACTACACCGTCGAACAAATTGTAAATCTTAATTCCCATACACTATCAAATGGAGGAGGAAAATAATCTGATTCTTCTACTTCAAGCCTTGACTGGTTTGTATCAAGGCATCCTTGACCAACAGGTTGTGGATGATCAAGGACGTGTCATCAGTGAACTCGTAAACTCAGAAAACAGACGCCAAGAAAGGTTGCCAATTCCTCCACGTGCCCCGACGCCCTAAGAATCACCTAATGGAAGTGTTTTCTGCACCTTATACAATGATATTCACTGAAAACAACTCTTCCCTGAGACACCTAAAAGGAACGCCCCCATAAACATGGAGAACCTCAACCAAGTCTTAGATGATTACGTGGCCAAGAGAGAGCGTCCAAATCACTCTTTCGGGTTCAACAAGTTTTGTCGAGGCTTCAAATTTACCATACCCACTGATTTTAAACCACCAAAATTCAACTAGTATAATGGTATTCGAATCACCACTTAACAATCTTTTGTAACGATTGTAGACCAATCCACGACAATCAAGGACTTCTAATCCATTATTTCCAAAGATCTTTAGAAGAAGAAGCCCTTGATTGGTTTGTGCATTATCACTTAACAAAATTGAGACGTTCGATGACATGGCCAGTAGATTTCTAGGTCAGTATAAACATCAAGTTCATGAAGCTTTTAGTCTCAGCGACCTAATGGCTACAAAACAAGTGACCAATGAAGACTTTGCAATTTTTGTTAGTCCTTGGAGAAAGCTTGCCGCCCAAACAGGGAATGAAATAAAAGATAGGGATGTGATTGATATCATAATCAATAGTACCCGAGAGCCCCTTAGGAGTGCTCTTATTCTAAATGATTACCCATACATCTCTAGTCTTCATCTGCGTGCCTCACGCATACGACACATTACGAATAAAGATTTCTCTTTTTCAATGCTAACATATGAGGGAGCCTCTCATAATAACCCAAGCCCTGAACAAATCAACATGAACCAAGTACAAAACCAAATAAACTTTTGCCCATATAACCAAAATGATTAGACTCAAAATCAATACACAAACCAATAGCCTAACCAAAACCATTACCCTAACCAAAACCAACATCTATACCCTCGCCAAAACCAACATCCGTACCGTAATCAAAATCAATACCAATACCCCAAAACTAACGAAGGATACCAATACCAAACACCATCTCCAACATCTTCAAAATCCTAACTAGCCAAAACTTCCTTAGATTTCCACCTGAGAAACCTAGGCCATGGTCTCAACACTTAGATTACACAAAATTTTGAAAGTTCCATAGGTATCCTGGGCACACTCTTGAAGAATGCTACCCTCTATGGGACATCATCTACGAGACGAACGACCGTAACCAAATCAATTGGGGCAATGTCCAACCATTCACTCCTACCTTAGTCCACCCTGCTCGACTAATCCATAAAATTGAAACTCCCTCAATGTAACACATGCCCCTAGATCTCAGTGTTGGTCAAATGTTGACTGGGCAATGGTGTGACTTGACAGACTCAGGTGACTGCCTGAGGCCAGGTCCACCACGATTCTCAGCACATCCACTTTATATAAAGGGGAAAAATGATTATTACCAGTGGCACCCACCTTAGATAAATAAGAATTTAACCACTGGTAGTGACACCCACCTTAAATAAATAAGAATTTGACTATTGATAGTGGCACCCATCTTAACACAATAAAAGTCAGATTATTGGTAGTGGCACTCAGAGGGCACCCGACTTAATTAAATGGGTGTGTTAGAAAAAGTGGTGAAACACACACCGCATCTTAAACCTTCAACAGCCCGGATTATTGCATGAATATATATTTGACCCGAGGTTTAACCCGAAATGGGCCAAGACCTTGAGGGTGATAAGGGGATCATCACCATCAGTTTGGATTTTCAAAAAATTGTAACAAGATTCTTAGATGCATGGGTCAAACATTGACCCATGGGATGAAAGTTTGAAGATGTACTAACACAAAAAATTGGGTGTTAGTGTTTTTCATACAAGGGTGGCAATCCTTGTAAATTCCCTAGAAGCCTAAGGGCAATTGTAATAAATTTCTCTAACTTTTAAAATTAGAAAATATTATTTTGTAATTTGCTAGTCAATCCCTACCATCCATCTTGTTGACTAGAGTTTGAATCATCTTATGCCACCCAATTTGCATTGGGGAAATCTAGGGTGTAAGATGCACCAAGGAGCATGCACCACAAGATTGTTTAGAAAGTGGACTTTCACACAAATTAAGGACCCTAACCACCATAAAAGACAAGTTTTTATAAGATGTGTTGTGTGATGGGTGGGTCAAAGGTTGAGGGTGCATGCGACAAGGAGAGAGAGAGAGAGAGAGAGAGAGAGAGAGAGAGAGAGAGAGAATTCAAATTATGGGAATCTTGGGAAATTGGAGGAATAAGAGCTTGGGAAGTGAAGGGGTGCCATGTGGCAAAACTTTTCAGCTCATGTTCCCCCTCCCCTAGCCAAATTCGAAATTTGCGGGGCTCCGTTCATTTTTCGGTCATATTCATCGTCCTCCTCTCCTCTCCTCTCCATCCCATGAAAGCTCCTTAGAACCCTAGCTAGAAAAAAACTCCCTCCTTCTAATTCAACCATTAGATTTAAAAACTAAAACAACCAATCTCTTCCCCACTCTACCCACACCAACATACATCATTTTGAGCTTCATCTCAGCCTTCTTCACCTCACGATTTGAAGAAAAACAGCAAGGAAGATTGAAGTTGCAAGATAAAATTTTAGTTAGATGTTTGTCTAGTATTTAAGTCTTTTTGCGTAGAGATTTTTGGCCATAGCTCTTGATTTTTCCAGCTTTTGGAGTTTATATTTCTGGATTGATCATATTAGTATATGAGACCAGCACATTGGATGTCATGCATGTAATCTACATGATCATGCAAGGCCATCCAATGGTCTAGATTGGCCATTTACAACACTAAGATCAATATAGTTTGGTGATTTCTTAAAAATTGGTTTGAATTTGGTGGTATAGGCTGGATTTTTGGTTGGACTTTTGTATAAATTTCTAGAGAACTATGTGACTAAAGATATTGGAGGCCATGCATATGATTTACATGATCATGCAAGGCCATCCAATGGTCTAAATTGGTCAAAAAAGTAAAGACCAAGTAGATTTCGAATTTTCGTTGGATTTTTATAAACTTTTGCAAATTAGTTTATGATTTTTATTTGAAAATTTTGGAATTTCTAGAATATGTGTTAATCAGTGTTATTGAAGGCCATGCATGTGATCTACATGATCATGCAAGGCCATCCAATGGTCTAGAATGGTCAAAGATGCCAAGACCAATATATAGTTGCAATTTCTTGATTTTTCTTGCACTAAAAGATGATTTTGATTCAATTATTGTAAATGATCTGGAATAGTATTTTTTTTTATGACCTTGGGATACCATGCATATGATCTATATGATCATGCAAGGCCATCCAATGGTCATGATTTGGTCAACCATGACCACCTAAGTATAGAGATCTTAAGTTTTTGACTTTGAATATTCACGCCATGTGAGATGATTTAAAGAATCTTTATAGTTGAAAAATACATGATATGTAGATGATATAATTTGATTTTTTATCTCTGAAAATTACTATGCTGGTCACGGATTTCTAGGTCAAATAGTGGTTATAGATATGTGTTGATTTTAGGCATAGTATAGCATTGAATAATCTATTTACTTCGAATGAAATTTATGGGATTTGTGACCTGATGTTACATGCATGTTTTTGATGAATTATTTATGTGAAATCACATAATTTTACTTCATAAAATAATGGTTAAATCTGATCACAATGTGTGGTGCTAGATCACGAGAACGCTAGATAGACCACATGTTACATAGCCTTGAAAGTTGTTTAATTTCATATGACTAGGTCAAAATTTTGTACATAATTAATGACTGGGATATGATGAGCTTATATAAATTCATCTCAGAGAATCTTGGTCAAAATTATGGTCTTTATGGTAGACCAATTGGATGGTTATGATTAACTATCTTACAATGTTTGAATTGCTCGAAATTTTGGTTATGTGATTAGTCCTCTTGTATGATTGTGATCTAGGAAATAGTCCATTGGTAAATTTGGATGAATTATTCAACTTTAGAGTTAGGTGATAGATTTTCAAAATTTTGATCATAGAATTTGAATGGTAATAGATGCATGGATAGGAGTAGACTCGATGTGTAGACTTTTAAAATGAATAGTGATTAGATTTTGAGAACGATATTGAAATGGGTTTTAGACATCGTGATTTCTGTAAAAATATTTTCTAAAATGAGAAGGATTTGTAAAACATAATCGTACCCGATGTTTTAGGCTCGATCGGATGACTCTTAAGGCCCAATCCGAAATCACTAAGTAAACCGACACCGGTGACTCGAAAGTACCGGTAATTGATTGACACTACGTAATTAAAAATTGGTAAATCAAAACTCGATCCCATTGAACCCAGGATTAGTTGGGAATGTTCAAGACCGAGATCCAATAATGTGTGCCATGAGATGGACCACTAGGTGGACCCTATCTAAGGCCCAAAACTGCTGACTTTGCAGCCCACTGGAAATCAGTCCCGGAACAGTGAATTAAATAAATATAAATAACTTTTAGAAAAATCCCTAAAATTTCTGGGTTGTACTCTACTGAATTCCTGATACTCGGCAAAAATTTCAGGCCCGAATCCCATAAGGTCTGAAAGTTATAGCAACCGGAATGCAATGCGACGAATCTGTCCCGTTGCACCCAATAGCAGGACTGTAATGAGTTCCAGTTCACATGCCTGAAATATTAGCATAAAATTTTAGAATAAATTGAACATAAAACTTAGAACATCCTTAAGATTCGGTAAAAATTTCATGCCTCGATTCTATCAGAATTGACAGCAAGAAATTCGGTAAATTACAGCCTGGAATATATGTCAATGGCACACAGTTAGAAACCAGACCCGACCTTCGATCGGGTGAACCCTATTACATCCTGATCTGTTGACTTTTGACCAAATTATTGTAAGTGGAAAAGTTAGGCAACTCATGGATCTTTCCAGAGAGCTGCTATAACCATGATTTTATTGTTGGAATTGAAAATTGTGGACCCGACATCGAGGCCCAACAATCCTGGCAAAAAATTCTGATAGAACAGAATAGATCTTGGTGACTTATCTCCTGTGATCAGACCTTATGAAAATTTTGGATGCCACTACTTGGGAAAGATGCTCTTATCAGTCATCTTGGCCCTAGTTTTAGAAGCATGCAAAAATTTGATCAGAGCCGAAAATGGCAACCGATTTACTATCAGCTGTTCGCTACTATTTTAGAAAAATCTGCATATATAAGGTAAAAATTTAATATTCTGACCTTGACCCAAGACCCATGACTAATTGGGCAGATCCAATATGCATGGTATCATGTTGCTAACATATGATAAAACCCATATAAAATTGGTCAACTAATTCAAAGGATCTGATTGAATTCTTTGACTGCCCAATGTGGCCCAAAATCTTAAACTCTTAAGAAATTAGGATTTATAGGAGTGATAAGAGTCAAGTTAAGGACCTGGCCCATAGCTCGGTAAATTGGTTCACGAGCCAGGCCCAATACATATGGATTAAGGCCCTTGTAAACTGAAATACATATGGCTACGACCTCGGAAAGGCCTGAGCCTCTAGATTTAAATCTAGTAAAGGCGCGAATTACTTAGGGATTGGCCTAATGGACTCTTTGGACCTAAAATCCATTAGACCCATGATTATTTGAACCCATCAGACCCGTTGGACGTAAAATCCATCGGACTTATATTATATAGAACCCATTGGACCAAAAATCCATCTGGCCCATATTGTATAGAACCTTTTGGACCCATGGACCATCAGACCCATTTTGTATAGAACCCTTTGGACCAATGGAACATCGGACCCATATTGTATTAAACCCATTGGACCCATGAACCATCGGACCCATATTGTATAGAACCCTTTGGACCCATGAACCATCAGACCCTTGACTCGTTGCACCTGTGACCCATACCTAAATTTAAACATAAGTAGAGTATCCAAAGTTAATGTGACATGATAAGTACACAATAGGTATATGATAAGATTAGGAAATGTATCCGATAAGTATATGATAAGCCTATGATAAGATCAGGAAATGTATCCAATAAGTATAGGCAAAGCCTATGATAAGATCAGGAGATGTATTTGATAAGTATATGATAAACCTATGATAAGATCAGAAAATGTATCTGATAAGTATATGATAAGCCTATGATAAGATCAGGAAATGTATCCGATATGTATATGATAAGCTCATGATAACTTCATGAGATGTATCCGATAAGTATCAGATAAGTATATGATAAGCCTATGATAAGATTAGGAAATGTATCTGATAAGTATATGATAAGCCTATGATAAGATCAGAAGATGTATCTGAAAAGTATATGATAAGCCTATGATAAGATCAGTAAATGTATCTGATAAGTATATGATAAGCCTATGATAAGATTAGGAAATGTATCTGATAAGCTTATGATAAGTTCATAAGATGTATTTGATGAGTATCTGATAAGTATATGATAGGTTTATGATTTGATCTGATCTGATAAGATCGAATATGATATGATGAGATAGTATATGATTTGATACGACCTGAAATGGTATGACAAGAGAGTAAATAAGGTATGAATATGATATAGAGATGAAATGTTTGCAATGGAATGTCTGATAATGACATGACCTGGTTGCTGAACAAATATGAACTTTGAATCTGAAAAGAATATATGAACTCTGAATTTGAAAGAATTCTGAATTTGAAAAGATCATCTAAATGTTTGAACTCTGGACCCGAAATGGGTATTTGAATATTTGAACTTTGGATCCGAAATGAGTATCTGAATATGAATCTGGATTTCAAAAATGAGGTGATAAAAGATGAAAGATACAATTTGAATTATGTGAAAGAATACAAAATTTGAAAGATAATGCAATGAAAACTGAAGATTTGAAAGTTGAAAGATGATACCATTTTGTATGTAAAAAAATTTTGAAATGTCAGCTGAGGATCAAATCTAGTTAGATCAACAGGGTCATTGATCCTTGCCTAAGATTGGCTAAACAGCCGAGAGTGCCGACCCTTGTCTGATCAACATTGGCATTTAAATTCTTCTTGGACAATGATTGGTGTTTGGTATCAATACCGAATTATTAAAAGATACTAATAATTAACTCATACTTCACAATTTAATAGTAATTAATTAATCTTTAAGGCAGTTAAAATTTCACTTAATCATATGACGCTTAATCTGGAAGAAATGTAACCAATGCTTAATGATATTGTTGAAATTCTTTTCTTTTCATTCATGCTTAATGATAATATTGAACCTCTCTTTTGATATTGTTGTTGTAGATGATTTGTAAATTTCAATTTAGTACTTAGCACTTTGAACCATATTGTATCCTATTTAGTGGTAAATAAAATGCCATTGAAGTGTTATTATTGCTGTAAATGTTTACTTGAGTATTAATTAGCATCAGTTTTATTGCATATAGTTAGAATTTTACTGATAATTAGTTACACTCACAGCTGTTGGAAACCCTACTTGCACATGCACCTATAGAATGTCTATATGCTACCAGTATTAGAATACTAAGATAATATTAAATAGGATTTTATTGAGCTTCATCACTTTCGTTTCATGATTTAAAATTTCAGAGGCCATAGTCAATAGCCACCCAGCCAAGATTGAAGTAGTTAGACATGGAAGGATCCAGGAGTAACAACGAGCTGATAGTTTTGAAGCTCCTTTTGTCTAGTAGAGCTACCATGTGACAGCTTGACGTTTTCCCGTCTCTATACTGGGAAAGGTCGCGCCATCGGATCACCTGGCATGATCCTTTCATCAAGGGGGTCCTTTCGTGTACAAAGTTGTGCATATGCGGAAGCAATGTAATTACTTGGGCAGTTATGAATATGGCAAAAGAACTAGTATCTATTATTTATCTAAGCATGAAACTAGAAACACTATATATAAGATCACATGATCTGATGTATAGCTTTTCACTGATGACGGCCACCCGTCACCTAAACAGTGAAAAGAAAACCTATACATCTAAAAACAACACAAAGTATCTGAAGCTACCATATATCAGTTATACATGTCTTTTACTTTATTTATCTCTCCTTTTCTCCTCTCTTCTCAATCCCCATCGACAAACCTATTTTGGGAAGAACTCTTATGAGAAATTATTTTCCTCATCTTCGTCGTCGTCGTCTTCTCCTTCTTCCTCGTCGAGCATGTAGGTGGGATCTGCAACTTGCTCCAGATCAGGCTCTGCAGCTAAGACATTTAAGTCGTGGAATGAGCTATCATCAAAGCTCAGTAGAGAATATTATATTGTTTACATACATTGATATTTTATCACATTCACATATGGAAGCATAATTGAATTAAAGCATATGATTATTATAACATGCTGATGTACTGAATTTATGCACGATGCGACAGGTATGAGAAATCAAGCTGAAACAAGATATACATGCAGGCGAAAACAGGGAATCAACAAGGTCAAGCTCCCGAGTTAGCGGGATCACTTGGACCAGAATAACTTAAGCTCCCGAGTTAGTGGGATCACTTGTCAAGCTCCAGAGTTAGCAGGATCACTTGGATCAAGAAACTCAAGCTCCCGAGTTAGCGGGATCACTTGACACAGATGACAACATATAAAGGAGACTACAGATAACAAGATTTAAAAATGAACAATGTATGAATTCAAAGAAGGGGTATGCTCACTTCCAACTAGCATGTCATGTATGTGAAAATACTATATTGTAACAACTTAGTCATTTCTATCTCATTATCATAGTATAAAACGACTAAGCACAACTTATACTTTGTCCTATCCAACTGAAATTGCACCATTGGTAAACTGTTCTGACAAACATGGATTTCCAAACATATATTAATAAATATAATTGTACTGATCATGTGGTCAACTAATATGTGAGTTTCATCAAACCAACTGATAATCTCGTTCCTTACTATCCTATCTGATTCAGTTTATCACGCTCAGAGGTCTACATGTTACTCGAAGCATGTTTATTAGTAATTCATTACCATCATTAGTTTCGCTCTAAGAGGATTAATTGGCATCCTTATGAGAATATGACAAATGATTCAATTTTATATAAACAACCATATGTTCCCTACCAGATTCGCTTCGATCAGATGGGAGCGCATGCGTCAAAGACCATCACCCTTGTCTAACTTGTGTGAACTAGACATATGCTCCATGTTGCACCTAACATAGGTATAGATGCATGTACTGGTTTAGTAGCTAACAGATGGACTCATGTTTGATCTAAGACCCAGATATGTAATCATCTGGACCCTTAATGTATCCGAGGTCCGAAATGCACAAAACACAGCCTAAAACCCTTAGCTGTTGGAGGTTGCCGCGGGAAGCTTCAAGGCTTGCCGCGGCAAGCACCTTGCCGTGGCAACCCTATAAGGTTGCCACGGCAAGCCCTTCATCTGACCTTCTTGCCGCGGCAACCCTATAAGGTTGTCGCGGCAAGCCTGAGTATTTTTGGCTTGCGGAGGTTGTCTATGTTAGTTTGTGCTTTTCAGTGCCTTTGTGCACCTTGGTGTATGGTTCTCTGTTGGTGTATCTATATATATCTACTTATAGATATATGTATATATGTATATAATACATATACATGTCCAAATGTATAGTAGTTATGTATATATATATATATAGACTCAACAGATCCCCAATGAAGAATCCGGAGTGCACCCATCTGCACTCAGGCTTCATGTCTTCATGTTGAGTTAAGAGCTCAAGTTACACGTACGTAGTATATATGACGACCCTATACTTTAAATGCAAATTGATGGCATACCTTTTTATGCAAGAGTGTGATGCTACCGACTTGGTATCACTTTCACCGGCTCGGCAAATGAGAACCGAATCACGTGATCATAGTTGTCGGGTTACTTTGTGATCTTGAACACCAGAATCATAACAACAATGTCTCTCTAAAATTTTTTGATATGCTGGTCTGAATCTAGGATTTTTGTTTTTAGGATTGGATTGCTATAATTTCATCCAGTTTTGAAGGCAAATGGATGCAGGTCCCTTGGTAACAGTTTTATAGTGGTTACCCCACCTTGCGTGCATGTAACTGGGAGATGACTCATTGGAGTCGTGTTGCATATTTCTCATGCAAGCAGCTTATAGGTTTCTAGGGATTAAAATTCTGTGTTAAGCTGGTACACATGGCTGAAGGTCTCTCATAAAAGACAAAGCAAGGAATGACTTGTATGTAAGTCATTTTTACTCATGCATTGTATAAGCCCTTTTTAAGCTATACATGATATATATATATATATATGATAGATTCATTAAAACCCCATGATTCCAATTGATAATGCTGCCAATTAGGCTTAGTCTTTATCCTAATGGGCTGGGCCGGGCTAACTTAGTAGCCATAGTCATAGCCCTATGCCTGACCGAACCCTTATCAATACTGCGTAGTGTACTGATCTGGGAATCGTTACATTCTCCCCTATTTAAGGAATTTTCGTCGTCGAAAATAAATCGAGACAACAATGGGCAGCAGATGAATGCCGCAATGGCGATCATCAATAGTTTCGTTCCTACTACATGTGGCACATGACAACTAGAATTATATGAAGTAAGGTCGCATTTAGTAAAATCTCAATTTAACAAACCATAATCTAAACAAAACAGATAGAACTTCAAATATCAGGACAACAATAATCATTAATCATCAATCATTGACATGAGGCATCTAATATTCAATTTGTTATAAATAAGCAATCTTATTAGAGATGAATTCAAGTTAATGCAAAAATAAAATGTAATATATATATACTACGAGCTTGTGAGGTTATAATTTACCAGGCTGGGGATTTGGTTGTTGTTGCCTGCTGAGGAAGGACCAGGTTCCTGTTGTTGAAATTCTTGCTGGAACTCTGGGACCAGTAACGTTGCATTGTGAGTATATTGGGAGATGTAGTTGCGTGCCCACCCAATGTAAGGGTTTGCAGCGGATTGGAATATATGCTCCATCATGATGTTGGTTGCTTCTTCAATATAATCTATGCATTGATGGAGCATATAATGGTTTCGATACAAATTATCAAATTGGAGGAGAGTTTGCTCATGGTTTTCACGCATGAGCAGGATCAAATCAGCATTAGCATATGTTCCTTGTGCCGGAGGAACTAATTTGGTTTGTGGTTGAGGGGGAATAGGAATGTCATGGGTTGGAGCTGAAGGTATTTCTTGTTGAGATTTGGAAGGATGACGGACTTGTTTGGCTTGGCGGTTGCTCACGGCGTGAGAGGACCTTTGACAGACATTTCTCCATATGGCTAGGCTAAAGACCCGCATATTATCGGTGCAGACCTCTTCACCCAACGTAACTTGATACGGGGTTTCATTAACACTATCAAAATGGCCTTCTAAAAGGCGAGAAATCAAGCGAGGATAGGGACAGGATGGCATGGGGTTTGAGACAGTGCTTTGTAAATGGATGTTGGCATATTTAATGCCTTCCCATACTACCCTCGGGGCATTTAACCATCGGTTTTCATAAATAGCGAAGAGAGCTTGTAAGAGTGTATCTTTGCGCTCTCTCTCATGCTACATTGGGTACAAATTGCAGCGAAATACACAATCTAAAAACCACATTTTCTGTGGTAGTTGGCTCCGACAGACTGCCAGGCTATGAGCAGAAGAGGTTTGCCCATCAGTCATTTTTAGTAGTGATGTGATGAAATTTTACATCTCTTTGCTTTGGCATTTGCAGTCCTAAACTTACGTCAAAATTGTGACTACAATCCATAGCTTGGGCTATGTGTTGTAGATTGAAATAAAACTTTCTATTGTCAATTTCGGTCTCCAACTGACCAACTGTTGGTGGTACTTTGAGATTTTGGTAAAAGAGACGGACGAGATGCAGATAAAACTGGATATGGAATGGTTGATATAAGGCGTCTAACCGCGCCTGTTCTATATACCGAATAGACCATGCAGTCTGGTCGTTCGGTGTCAGTAGGCGATCATCAATGATCCACTCGGGTTCCATAGCCTTCGCAACCCACCATGGGATGGGCTGTTCGTGCTCAACGGGTGGATCTATTGGTTCATGGGAAGGAGCAGGGCCCTTTCCCTTTGCTTGAGTTGAAGCCTTTGGGGGTTTTGATACCCTGATTTTCTTAGGAGGCATTCTGAAGAATTTCAAAGATAAAGAAGAAAAAAAAAAACTTGAGCTGGGATTATGATTTTTTTACCTCATAAGACACCAAATGTGGTGGAATTAGTGAGATAACAGGAAATAGAGAGCTGCTACGAAGAAATCAGTGGCATGCAGCTGCTTTTGGCATGATCTAGAGGGATGCATGCAGGGAAAATGATGTGGAAGGTAAAAGAACAAGAACCCACAACAGAAAACTAACCAGAAATGGGTTTCGGACCCACAAAATCTCCACAGGGTTGCCGCGGCAACTCTAAAGGCTTGCCGCGTCAAGTCACTTGCCACGGCCAGCACTGTTCCTTGCCGCGGCAAGG
Source organism: Chloranthus sessilifolius (assembly GCA_021018995.1). NCBI lineage: Eukaryota > Viridiplantae > Streptophyta > Magnoliopsida > Chloranthales > Chloranthaceae > Chloranthus > Chloranthus sessilifolius. The sequence goes on along the minus strand of CM037584.1, from coordinate 143,568,580 downwards.
AGGTCCAGATCTGGCTGGCCCGGATTTCAAGGCCCCTTACTTGTGGTGAAAAATCCTTTTGTGCCTGGGATTACTTAGCATATACAAGGGTTGTATAAAAATAATTGTTAACCTTTTTGATGTATATTACTAGGTTAAATAATTTTATTTTGATGAATTTTGGATCCATCTTGTAGTGCATTTCGTGGAAAAATATTATATCAGCCCATAGATGGCCTTGTATTGTTCACTTGGGACATGTGGTAGTATGCGGGGATGTATCCTTGCTTAGGTGTCACTTTTGTTTTACATATTTGACAGTTTATGTATTTCCATATTTATATTCAACATTATTTTTCACAATCCCAACCAATTTACTTTTATAAAATAATTATAGTGTTAAAATAAAATAATGCTATTTTCAAGGTTCAAGGTTTATAAAACTTAATTAATATCTTACATTGAATGTGATTTCTGGTGTATTGGTGCAGAGTGCATCAACAAAGTATTAAAATAATTATAAATAAAGCAATTTATTTCTTAGCAATAGTCATGTGACCAAGTGTAATGAAATTGTTAGTGGAATTTAAGTACGTACCCTACGTAAATAATTGAGGGTACTGAGCACGAATATCAGCTTCGTGCTCCCAAGTAGCCTCATGTGACCCATGATTCTTCCATTAGATTAGGACGAGTGGAATTCGCTTTGTTCTCAAAATTTGATCTCTGCTGTCCAGAATCTGACCTGGTTCTTCGGTCACTGTTGAATCTTCCTGAATATCTAACGGTTAATAATCCAACACATGTGTTTGATCGCTAACGTACTTTCTCAGCATCGATATGTGAAATATGTCATGAATACCTGAAAGATGCGGAGGTAAAGCGAGTCGATACGCAACCTCCCCTACTTTGCCTAACAAGGGGAATGGTCCAACATAACGAGGACTCAACTTGCCTCATTTCCCAAATCGCATCACGCCTTTTGTCGGAGAGATTTTAATAAAGACATGTTCGCCAATCTATATATCATTTAATCAGATTGATGCTATAATTTTAGTAAATTTGGAAAAGACTTATTAGTGTCAGGTCTCACTTGAAAGTCAACACTTATTCTTTTAAGATCGGTGTAACTCTTCTGTTGACTCTGAGCAATCTTCAATTGTTCCCGAATAACATGAACAACTGCATTTGTGATTTGGATCAAATCAGGGCCTAAAATCAAACGCTCTCAAGCTTCTTCCCAGTTAATCGGAGATTTACATCAGTGTCCATATAGTGCCTCGAATGGTGCCATACCGATGCTTGACTGGAAGCTGTTATTGTATGCAAATTCGATCAGGGGTAAGTGTTTATCCCATGATCCTTGAAAATCTAGCATACAGGCCCTTAACATATCTTCTATCACCTGATTTACTCTCTCCGTCTGCCCGTCGGTCTGAGGATGAAATGCAGTACTGAAGTCTAACTTGGAACCCATACCGTCTTGGAAACTCTGCCAAAATCGCGAGGTATATAAAGGGTCGCGATCTGACACAATACTGATGGGTATTGTAATCGTACAATCTCTCGCAGATATATTTCAGCCAATTTCGACGTTGTATATCACCTACTATAGGGTAAGAAATGCGCTGATTTGGTGAGACGATCAAGAATTACCCAAATCGCATTATAACCCTTTTGAGTACGGGGCAAACCAAGAATAAAATCCATGGAAATATTTTTTCATTTCCACTCTGGAATAGGCAGTTGCTGCAGCAGACCAGCAGGGTGTTTGTGCTCAACCTTTACTTACTGACAGGTTAAACACTTTGTAATATATTCTGCTACGTCGCGTTTTAAACCGTTCCTCTAGAACGTCTTCTTTAAATCCTGGTACATCTTTGTGCAGCTAGGATGAATAACATAGGCTGACTTATGCGCTTCTTCAAGAATTTCCTGACGTAAGGCATGATCATCAGGTACGCATACTCGCCCTTGAAATAATAAGGACCCATCATCCTTGATTGAGAATTCTAGCTATAGCCCACTTTGTACTCCATGTCGGATGGAAAGAAGGTCTGCATCTTGCATCTGAAGCTCTCTGATTCTATCGAAAAGTGGAGCCCGGATCATTACTGTAGCAAGTAAACCTCTAGTTGACGTTGCTCGCAGAGTGGCACTCGATGATACAATGTCATTGAGTAGTTTCCATCTTTGTAATCGTGTCACAAGATGAGATAATTGAGCGGATGATTTGCGACAAAGCGCATCAGCTACAACATTGGCTTTACCGGGATGGTACTGAATAGAACAGTCATAGTCTTTCAAGAATTACATCCACCTTCTCTGTCTCAAATTTAACTCTTTCTGAGTGAAGAGATATTTAAGACTCTTGTGATCGGTGAAAATCTCGAAGGTTTTATCGTATAGATAGTGTCTCCAGATTTTTAACGCAAAGATGACCGCTGCTAATTCCAGGTCGTGAGTGGGATAGTTCTTTTCATGGTCTTTCAACTGACGAGAACCATAGGCAATTACACGTTCCCATTGATTCAAAATGTAACTTAACCCACTGTATGACGCATCACTGAAGACAACAAAACCACCACTGCCAGATGGTAAGGCTAGAATAGGTGCGGAAGTGAGTCTCCTTTTTAATTCCTGGAAACCCTATTCGCAAGCCTCGGTCCACTCAAATTTAACATTCTTTTGAGTGAGCTACGTAAGTGGTCCAGCTAATCGTGAAAATCCTTCTACAAAGCGACGGTAATAACCTGCAAGACCTAGAAAACTTTGAATCTTTGCCATCGTCTGCGGGTCGCTTCCATCAGATTATTCTATCTTTGCAGGATCAACCGTAATACCTGCTTCAGAAATAATATGACCTAGAAAACTGACTTGATTCAACCAGAAGTCGCATTTACTAAATTTAGCATACAACTGCAAATCTCTCAATGTTTGTAATGCCAGACGTAGATGATCTTCATGCTCTGTCTTTGTCTTTGAATAAATGATTATATTGTGGATGAATACCATGATACACTGATCAAGATAAGGTTTAAAGACTCGATTCATCAAGTCCATAAATGCAACAGGTGCGTTGGTCAACCCGAAGGGCATGACGAGAAACTCGTAGTGATCGTAACGCATTCGGAAAGCTGTCTTCGAAATATCTTTAGCTTTCACCTCCATTTGATGATATCCTGATCGTGGATCAATTTTTGAAAAGAAACATGCTCCTTGTAACTGATCAAAGAGATCGTCGATTTGGGGAAGCGGATATCTATTCTTGATCGTCAGTTTAATGAGTTGACGATAATCAATGGAGAGACGCATTGAACCGTCCTTCTTTTTCACAAATAACACCGGTGCGCTCCATGGAGACACACTCGGTCTAATAAAACCTTTATCAAGAAGCTCTTGCAATTGCTCCTTGAGTTCTTTCAACTCTGCCGGTGCCATTCTATATGGTGCCTTCGATACTGGATCGGTATCCGGAGCTAACTCAATGGCAAACTCCACTTCCCTGTCAGGAGGTAATCTTGGCAACTCTTCAGGAAACACATCAGGGAATTCACAGGCAATTGGTACATCTGAAAGTGAACGTGTCTTCACTTCTCGATCCTTACTTTGTACGAAAGCAATATAACCCTGAGCACCATCATCAAGTAACCGTCGTGCTCGAATTGCGGATATCAAAGATAGATTTGTTGACGGTACCCCATAGAATTTAGCTGATTTCTTCTTTTGTGGTCGAAAAGAGACAATCTTCCGTCGACAGTCAACATTCGCATGGTGATTGAACAACCAATCCATGCCAAGGATAACGTCATATCCTTGCATAGGTAGTAAGATCAAGTCGGCTACTGCTTCATATCCCTAGTAGTCCTTGATCCAAACTATAATCGATCGATATACCATATCAGTTGTGAGAAACTGTTTAGTCGGAAGTGTTAAATCGAGAATAAAGTCAAGAGGCTCTGGGATACCTCCCAACTTCAATTTTTCAGCAAACTGGTGTGTAAAAAATGAGTCTGTAGATCCGGGATCTATCAAGACTCGTGCATCATAACACAGATAAGCATCCTTTGGATATAATTGTAAGATATCTAAAGCATACAGACTAGTGTTAGCTAAATTACATAATAATGACTCACATATTAAAATATTAAAATAATAATATGTAAATCTAGGAATTTAGGATGTAGTGTTCATATTTTACTATATGCACCTTCTCTATCTAAAATGATAATTAATTGTAAATTTTAATGTAAGGAATAATGGTCAACCTTACCTTGAATGATGTCATGGCTAGTTCTTGCATCTTTTGCAGTAACAGCATAAGCTCGGCCTTGTACCATAGGCCGTGCCGATCGTAACACTGGTCCTGCCTTTGTTGTTATTCCGACCATTTTCGGGCATCCTCTGATCCGGTGTCCCATCTTGCCACATCGAAAACATGCACCAAAAGCTTTACGACACTCATCGATTTTGTGTGCCTTCCTACATTTCCCATAAATTTCTTTTGCAGCCACTGATGAAGCCGTATAAGATCCCATACGAGAACCTATCGGCCGTGCTTGAGAAAACCCAGATGTACTTCTAGCCGCTGGTGAAATGGATTGATTCTGAATACATGGAATCTGTGGTGGTAATGGAAATGTCGATGAACCATATGGCCGTGCATAAGCTCCTGCAGCTAGTGGAAATGCTGCTTGTCCTTGGAATCGCGGTCGCTTGCTAATTTGACCGGCACGATAGGACTGAGATGGAGCTTTTCTGGCCTTCTATTTTTCTTCTCTCCTTTTCAACATGGTATCCACATTGGTTTTTGCTATCAAGGTCAATTTCATCAAATTGGCATAGGTCGTGGCCTGAAATAATGAAATGCGTTCCTTGATCAAGGGTTTAAAACCTCGCTCAAACTTTTGTGTTTTCATTAACTCGGTGGCGACCAACAAAGGTGCAAAACGAGAGAGACGTGTGAATTCTGCCTCATATTCTCTAACAGTCATCTGACCTTGTACTAAGGTTGCAAACTGTACCTTGAGTTTATATGTCTCGGGCGCTCGAAAATATTTTTCATTAAATGCCTCAGTGAACTCTTCCCATGTCCATGGTACTCCGGGCATCCTTGTTCTTTCGACAGACTGCCACTATGGCTCTGCTTCACTTCCCAGTTTATACGTCGCCCAGCTTACTTTTTCCTCCTCAGTGCACGTGACTCTTTGGAGCACTTTTTCTATCTGTGTTAACCACTTTTCAACCTCCATCGGGTCATGCAGACCATGGAAACTCGGTGATCGAAGTCGGATAAACTCTGTAAAACCCTTGGGACGTCGAACAACAAGCATGGCCATAGTGTTGACCATAGTTTCTATCAATTGTGGATTGTGTCCCATATTTTGCTCAACTCCAGGAGTACTTCCCATTGGAGGAGTATTGACTACTGGTGGAGTCTGCGCTGGCGGAGTATGTTCTGCAACATTCTCCATCGTTGTTCGACTTTCAGCTATGTTTACATTCTCACCACTTCCTGAAGCAATGTCATGCTCGTACCCGGCAACCCGAATAGTATTCAGCCCAGTGCGATGGGGTAACGGTGGTCTACCCCTATCTCTTCCACGACATGGAGGCATCTCAACCTATTTTGGTCAGATAACATGTAATTTGGCAACAAAACTAAATCTAATTTCTACTTCTAACCAACTACCAGTTATTTTGCCATATATTTATGCCAGAATTAAGTCTCCAAATGACTTAACAACTCGCTTTGATACCACCTGTGACAGCCCGACGTTTCCCCATCTCTATACAGGGAAAGGTCGTGCCATCAGATCACCTGACATGATCCTTTCATCAAGGGGGTACTTTCATGTACAAAGTTGTGCAAATGCGGAAGCAATGTAATTACTTGGGCAGTTATGAATATGGCAAAATAACTAGTATCTGTTATTTATCTAAGCATGAAACTAGAAACACTATATATAAGATCACACAATCTGATGTATAGCTTTCCACTGATGACGGCCACCCGTCACCTAAACAGTGGAAAGAAAACCTATACATCTAAAAACAACACAAAGTATCTAAAGCTACCATATATCAGTTATACATATCTTTTACTTTATTTATCTCTCCTTTTCTCTCTCTCCTCTCTTCTCACTCCCCATCGACAAACCTATTTTGGGAAGAACTCTTCTGGAAAATCTTCTTCCTCGTCTTCGTCGTCGTCATCTTCTCCTTCTTCCTCGTCGGACATGTAGGTGGGATCTGCAACGTGCTCCGGATCAGGCTCTACAGCTAAGACATTTAAGTCGTGGAATGAGCTATCATCAAAGCTCAGTAGAGAATATTATATTGTTTACATACATTGATATTTTATCACATTCGCATGTGGAAGCATAACTGAATTAAAGCATATGATTATAATAACATGCTGATGTACTGAATTTATGCACGATGCGACAGGTATGAGAAATCAAGCTGAAACAAGATATACATGCAGGCGAAAACAGGGAATCAACAAGGTTAAGCTCCCGAGTTAGCGGGATCACTTGGACCAGAATAACTAAAGCTCCCGAGTTAGCGGGATCACTTGGATCAAGAAACTCAAGCTCCCTAGTTAGCGGGATCACTTGGATCAAGAAACTCAAGCCCCCGAGTTAGCGGGATCACTTGACACAGATGGAGCAACAACATATAAAGGAGACTACAGAGAACAAGATTTAAATATGATCAATGTATGAATTCAAAGAAGGGGTATGCTCACTTCCAACTAGCATGTCATGTATGCGAAAATACTGTATTGTAACAACTTAGTCATTTCTATCTCATTATCATAGTATAAAATGACTAGGCACAACTTATACTTTGTCCTATCCAACTGAAATTGCACCATTGGTAAACTGTTCTGACAAACATGGATTTCCAAACATATATTAATAAATATAATTGTATTGATCATGTGGTCAACTAATATGTGAGTTTTATCAAACCAACTGATAATCTCGTTCCTTACTATCCTATCTGATTCGGTTTATCATGCTCAGAGGTCTACATGTTACTCGAAACATGTTTATTAGTAATTCATTACCATCATTAGTTTTTCTCTAAGAGGATTAATTAGCATCCTTATGACAATATGACAAATGATTCAATTTTATATAAACAACCATATGTTCCCTACCTGATTCGCTTTGATCAGATGGGAGCGCATGAGTCAAAGACCATCACCCTTGTCTAACTTGCGTGAACTAGACATATGCTCCATGTTGTACCTAAGAAAGGTATAGATGCATGTACCAGTTTAGTAGCTAACAGATGGACTCATGTTTGATCTAAGACCCAAATATGTAATCATCTGGACCCTTAATGGATCCGAGGTCCGAAATGCACAAAACACAGCCCAAAACCCTTAGCTATTGGAGGTTGCCGCGGCAAGCACCTTGCCGTGGCATCCCTATAAGGTTGCTGCGGCAAGATCTTTAGCTGACCTTCTTGCCGCGGCAACCCTATAAGGTTGCCGCGGCAAGCCTGAGTATTTTTGGCTTGCCGTGGTTGTCTTCTTGGTTTCTCAATGTTAGTCTGTGCTTTTCAGTGCCTTTGTGCACCTTGGTGTATGGTTCTCTGTTGGTGTATCTATATATATCTACTTATAGATATATGTATATATGTATATAATACATATACATGTCCAAATGTATAGCAGTTATGTATATATATATATATATATATATATATATAGACTCAACAGATCCCCAATGAAGAATTCGGAGTGCACCCATCTGCACTCAGGCTTCATGTCTTCATGTTGAGTTAAGAGCTCAAGTTACACATACGTAGTATATATGACGACCCTATACTTTAAATGCAAATTGATGGCATACCTTTTTATGCGAGAGTGTGATGCTACCGACTTGGTATCACTTTCACCGGCTCGACAAATGAGAACCAAATCACGTGATCGTAGTTGTCGGGTTACTTTGTGATCTTGAACACCGGAAGCATAACAACAATGTCTCTCTAAATTTTTTTGATATGCTGGTCTGATTCTAGGATTTTTGTTTTTAGGATCGGATTGCTATAATTTCATCCAGTTTTGAAGGCAAACGGATGCAAATCCCTTGGTAACAGTTTTATAGTGGTTACCCCACCTTGCGTGCATGTAATTGGGAGATGACTCATTGGAGTCGTGTAGCGTATTTCTCACGCAAGCAACTTATAGGTTTCTGGGGATTAAAATTTTGTGTTAAGATGGTACACATGGCTGAAGGTCTCTCATAAAAGACAAAGCAAGGAATGACTTGTATGTAAGTCATTTTTACTCATGCATTGTATAAGCCCTTTTTAAGTTATACAGGATATATATATATATATATATATATATATATATGATATATTCATTAAAACCCCATGATTCCAATTGATAATGCTGCCAATTAGGCTTAGTCTTTATCCTAATGGGCTGGGCTGGGCTAACTTAGTAGCCATAGTCATAGCCCTATGCCTGACCGGACCCTTATCGATATTGCGTAGTGTACTGATCTGGGAATCGTTACATACCAGCACCTACACTTAGTTTTTAAAGGATCTTTCCTACTTTCTTTAGTTTGTTTTTAAGTCCATTACATTTGAATTCTAATTATATCTTTGTAATTGGGCTTGTAAGAATGGTTTAACTTTTGAGGCCTTATTTTGATGGAAAAAGGGTTTAAAAAGTTTCCTTCATATTATTGTTTTACCCATTGAAAACCCTTTATGATCAAATTGTAAATTTGAATATGCCCATTAGGTTAACGAAATTGGGAGGTTAAACCAATAGCGCTTGACTTAAGTTTTCGCACATACTTTGATAAATAAAAATAATTCGTTTCCGCATTTAACTCGTTTCCGCACTTAATGTATTTCCTGAAATATTTATAAAAAAAATAAATATGGAAATTTACATGAAAAAGAGATGGGAAGTAAGAAGTTGAACCTGAAAGTTATAAATATGAAATATGGATATGAATAGAAATGAATGAACGACACGTGCATTGCGTCATCTCGCATCGGAGATGCCAACGGACTACGGGTTCAGGTGCGAAGGGCGTGACACTTGAATCATATTCGTACCTTTCACTCACAACCGATTAATCTTGTCCCCCATATCATTAAACCTAAAATCGCTATTCAAGCTGAACATACCCCCAAAACCATTGAAATTATTCCTAAATTAACCCACCCTATCACCAAAATAATCAAACATATTCGCAAAACACCTCAACCCATCATCAATGTCGCCAAATTTATTCCCGAACCAACCCAACCGACTTTCAAATTCAACAACATATCTGCCAGTGAACCGATTTCTGCATTCCCTAAACCAACACCTAAATCGACTTTACAATCAATCCCTAAAAAAATTCATGGACAGATTCCAAAAGTAATTCTTGAACCGACACCTCAACATATTACAACATCATCTGTATCCAAACCAATCATCCTGCAAATTTCAAAACTAAACATTGGACCTAAACCCATAATAAAGTCGATCTCTGAAACCATCAATCTTCTTGCTCCCGAACCAACTCTTGAGCCATTTGCCACACCCACATTAGAACCTGAACCCACTACCAAACTTATCACCCTGCCAACTTTGAAACAAAATCTTGAACTTGAACCTATCATCAAACCTATCTCTAAACCATCCATTCCACTTACTCTTGAATCAATCACCAGATCTATCGATAAACCAATCCATAAAACTCTTCCCACTCCTTAATTAAAAAAGAACCTAAAATCAAATCACGGGACTTCGATCAACTTCCAAATCAACATATCGCCAAATCCTCAAATCTCACCATGAGACAAACATAAAATCAATATTATATCTAAGATTACTCTTGACCCCCAGGTTCAGGTTTCTATAGATCTCACGATCAAAGTTCTCGTAGAAGCCCAATCGACAACAATACCACAACATCAAACCTCTAACATTAGACCCCCTCGAAAAATTATAAACAAAACTTCAAAACAACCTCATAATAAACCTAATACTTATATTGAAAAGAACTGAATCACTCCATGCCAAGGAAAGGTCTCCCATGGTCTACACTTCTATCTTCCCCTCTTGTTTTGCTTTTGTCTCGCCTAGGAAGTAGCTACAAGGGAGGAACTTCCTAACCCTTTGAATGCTACTTTATAACTCAATGATCATCATGTTCTAGTAGTCAAACCAAGCATTTTTATACTTATCATCCCCTTAGTCATCACAAATCATTCATCATTAGTAGGTCATTATCTTCAAAATCATTTTGAGAACCATTTGACTCGTTAACCACCTTCCTTTTTAGACAAATTGATCAAAACGACTAGTATATTATAAAACCTTTTATCAAAATATAAAAAACTCTGGATTCTCACACACTGTTTTGCATCATTGGAGTTGATGTTAGAGTACAAATGTGACAGCCCGGATTTTGGCACCCCGAAACCCGCGCTGTCAGTAGGTTGGCGCTAAGGTCGAACCCCAAACGGATACTTGGCATATCATTCGCACTGCAGAAACAAAGCAGAACCATAACTAACTAACTAATATAAACAAAAAAAGAAGGTACCAACATTTACCATCAAGAGCTCAAAGTGACGGTTCTAATTTCATATGAATGCCTATGGAAAAAGAATCGACAAGAACCACCGGTAAAGACCTTTCCCCACCGAAACATGGTTCACCAAAAAGAATTTCTATCATCATTCAGTGCTACCCATATCCCTTACAACAACTTAACAATTTTTAATCCTTCAACCTAAGACCAGAAAACAACCCTCAGGGGGGATTTCTTCCAACTCCTCACCAGGTGAATAGTCAAGATCTTCCCTCTCTGAAATCTTAGCTCCAATGTCTTCACTTGAACCTATGACATTTAGTCTAGGAATGAGCTTCATCCAAGCTCAGTAGGAAAAAACTCATAGCATGCATATTATGAACATCAAATATATATCTTATGACATAATGAAAATAAAGTTTAGCGAAACAAATGCACATTAGTGATGTCATGGAATTAAACACATATATGGTGCTTGGAAATGTAAACACACGTACACATCATGATCTTAACGAATGAAAAGAAACTTAAAGGTGTTTTACTTAATTTATTGCATGAGGAATTATAGCCTCGAGCCCCCGATAGAATACCCACCATCGTCGTTCACGTGAATTATTTTCACATATATCCAAGGTCGCATAAAGTTGGACACTTGGCCGAACATAATTAACGTTGTACAGTAGGAGTTGCAAAAACATACATACCACAAAGGGTGTACGGATTGGCCACCGTATCGGTCACGGATATCCTGCCGCGTCAGTCACGATTATACTGCCGAGTCGGTCAGGTATTCACATGGAACCTCAAATTGAAGTGTACACATATAGCTCATCGCCGTGTAAAGTGATAATTATAGTTTAGTTTGAAAGTCTGTCCAAAGTCACAAACACACGTATCAATTCAAATTGAATCTTGAAAGATTGCTCATGAACACATATTTTTAAAAGCATACTTATACATATCACTTTTCAGTTCAAAGTTATCACAAAACTCACATGGTTTTATCAAAGAACACATTGTAACACAATTCACATGATTTTATCAAAGAACACATCATACATAACATACATGCTAATGTATTAAATGCACATGATATTAGATTTTCCCTACCTTGAAATCTCAACCCGCACGCGCTCAGTCTGCCGTTTGGGTTAGCTTCTCATCACACAACACCAAGTCACCTAAACATATCAAATTCATGGTTCACACATTAGAACGATGCTAAACAAACCTCAGAAGATTTCCCTTAAATCTCTTAGTCAAAACACAGTAAAATCCTGAATCTGGGAATTTTGATCGATCGAATCCCTATTTCAATCGATCGAACTCATTTCGATCGGTTGAACTCCTTAGAACATATATAGCACTTCTCATTTTGATCGAACGAATCACAAATTTGATCGATCAAAGATATTTTGATCGATCAAATCCCACAGAAGCCAATTTGACCAAAACACAGTTCGATTGAACGAATCCTAATTCAATCGATCGAAAATATCTCGATTGGTCGAATCCCTCAGAAGCTAATTAACAAACCACCCAGTTTGATCAAATGAATTTTAATTCGATCGATCAAATTTCTAATTCGATCGATCGAATCCTCACAGCAAGCTTTTTCACAATCTCTTTTCTATATGTTTCAATCGATCGAGTGAGAGCTACGATCGATCGAACACATTTCGTTCGATCAAAATTTATTTCGATCGAACGAATTTCTTCAGACATCGAATTCTTCCTTCTTAAGTCCATTTCGATCGATCAAACTAAATTTTGATTGGTCGAAATGAACAGATTTCATCTGTTCTTAGGTTTTCGCATTCGTTCTCTTCTCTTCCTCAAATCAAACCTCATTTCTTGTGATTCTTTGATCTTAAATGGAATAAAAACCATTACTAACATAATTTCATGATTTAAGCTTAATTTTTATACCTTGATTTCATCTGAATCCTCAATCCTTGCTTCTAAATCGTACTAGGGTTCACCAAGCGGACAACGGCTTGTTCGTCACCCTAAACCCTTAGCAGCTAGCCTCGAGAACGGATCGCTCTCGCATTCAACACCTGATTCACCCTCTCTCCTCTTAATTCCAAATGATGAGCAATAAATAGGGTTTTGAATGCAAATACAAATGATGCATTTATTTCCTTTTAACCTAGTCCTAGGCTTGGGTACAAAACAGCTACACCAGGGTTGAGTGTACGAGGGATCACTAACCCATAACCTAGCCTACTTATACAAAATCCCTTCCATCAGATTTGATCTATAGACATTACTTAGGCCATCGGTACGGTCTTCAACATGTGAACCGTCGGGAACATGTACCGAGGCATACAGTTCATGGGTTAGAACTTGGAGACGTTATATTCTCCCCACCTTAGGAATTTTCGTCCTCGAAAATTGATCTAACATGCAGTTAGGCATAAGAAGGGTGACTTCGTAAGGCACCACACATGGCTAAACAATCAATTTCGTTATAAAATCTTATCACACACACAAGAAATTCTAACAACTTCCAATCAGACACATCATTTACCATCAAAAGATTAACATATCCATGAAAATTTAGATCACCGTGGCAACCATGCCACCATAGTTATAACGAGCGAAAAGTAAATGTGGCAACAATGCCACCATAGCTAAAAATTTATACATACGCTTAAAAACTTTAATTTTCAAAAAGAAAAACTCTTAAGCTCACAAAACTCTGCCAGTGTATCACGCATCATTTCCTCTCGCCGCTCCAGTAGGATCCACCGCACCAGTAGGATCCGCCGCATCCTCTCTCTCCTCATCGGCTTGATCCCTGGTGGCTGCCTCGTCAGGCTATGAGTCCTTTGCAGCAGCGCCTGACATAGAAGTGCCGAATACCTGGGCATGCATAACCGCCATCCTCTAAAGGTAGTTGGTAGGGTACATGGTGTGCAAAGTGTCTTCTATTAGCAGCTGGTAGTAATCAAGGCGCTGATTGAGTTGGCGATTACTCTTTTGGATGAGAGCGGCCAATTCCTCATTGGTCATCGGAGCCGCTTGATGATCGGGTGGTATCGGTATGTCAGCTGGCTGATGTACTGGAGGGATGACATCAGGCTGCTCTTGAAGAAGAACTTCAGGAGCTGGTTGGTTTGGCTGTGGTGCGACTTGAGTAGGTACTTCCTGGGGTTGAGGAGGGATAGGAGGTATTTGAAGAGCTGGCTGAAGGTGTGGTTTAAGCTGATTGTAGGTTTTCCTCCATTGTTTGAACGTGTAAAACACCACATTGTCGGAGGATTTAGGCTCTCATGACGAAATCTTGTGTGTGGTGGTCGCCGAATACTCATCAAACATGGCAGAAATAAAGCTCACATACGGGATGTATTCCTCGAGCTTTTCCGCCCTCGCTAACAATTTCTTCCTCCCATGCTTTAACCCCTCAAAAACCACAGCACTAGCACTAAACCATCTGCCCTCCAAAGCAGCAAAAAGTTCTTGCATCAACACTCCTAACCTCTCGATTTTATGCCGAATTAGGTATAGGTTGCACTTGAAGATAATGTCGAGCATCCACATATAGCTCAGCAAGTGGGATCGTTTAATGGCTCTACTAGGTGCAACTCGCCCTTAAGTCATTCTCTCTACTACGTAAATGTGCGTCAGGTCTGGAGGGTTTGGGGGTAACAAATCAATTCCAGGGCCATAGTCTTCGAAACATTCCAAGGCCTTACAGGCCATCGAATGGGTAAAAACAAACTTCTTTCCATCGATCTTGGTGCAAATGGTTGTTTTTGGGTTAGGACCATCAAACATGTTTTGGTAAAAGTATGGATGGATGGGTTTCAAGAGATTATCCAATCTAGCCTTGCCTTAATAGTCAAGTGCCCAAGTAGAAACATTGGGCACGTTTGGCATCTCAAATAGGGCTGGATCGATGGTATATTCATAAGCAAACCCCTTCTCGACCCACCATTCGTTTGGTTGGTCGTGTCGAGGTGCTTGTGAAGCGGCAGGTGGCTCAGCAATGGGTTGCGGTGGAGGGTTTGGTGGTGGTTGCGAAGGACTCGGTGTGCCTTTGGGTCACTTCGAAGTCGTTGGTTTGGATGCCAAACGCATTTTGGGAGCCATAAGGTTACGAAAATAAAAGCTAGGGTTTCTTTAGAATCGCTAGAAAATAGGCGGATCGAATGCGAAATTGCAAAGGAAGTTTAGGGCATTACCTCTTTGAAGAAGTTTGGATTCGATTTCGCGAAGGATTCGTGCATAATTATCGGCCGTTTGATCTCCCAAAAGAAAACCCTCGAAAGCCCTTAGCAGAAACCCCCAATTTTTTGAAAATTTTGAATTCAAAATTCACTTAACGTATATATATTGCGCCACTCGATCAATCGAATTGATTTCGATTGATCGTAATCCATTAATAAAGAATACTCTATGATTTTGATCGATCGAAACAAATTTTTATTGGTAAAAAATGGCTTAAATGAGACTGGACCCGACATTTCGATCGAACAAATTACAGTTTCGATTGATCAAAATCCAAAATTCGATCGAACGAATAAAATTTCGATAGGTTGAACTTCTCAGGCCAACAAAATTTTTTGATCGAACGAAATAACTTTCATTCGACCGAAATCAAAATTCGATCAATCAAAAATTAATTTAATCGAAAGAATTTAATAAGCCTTGGTTTAAATAATATTCACTTTCTGTCAGGACATTTGGATGGGTCGATTTAGAAATCATATTCGATCGATCGAAACTAATTTCAATCGATCGAAATTGCAACAAACACTCAGTTTTTTTGTTTTTGAGTTTTCTTCAACAATTTCACACTTTAGACTTCAAAGTCACACCTCATATTCATCATTTAACCTGTTTACATACATTGAAGTCCCAATTTGACTTGTACAACCGTCTCTTCTCTGTCAAATCACTAAAACAATGAGGGATACTGGGCGCGAATCTCGGCTTCGTGTTCCCACGTCGCTTCCTCTCTAGAATGATTCTTCCATTGGACTAACACCAAAGGAATCCGTTTTGTGCACAACACTTGTTCGGTTTGGTCCAAAATTTGCGTTGTTTCTTCTATGATCGTTAGATCCTTGTAGACTTCAACTAGTGCCGCATCGAGGATATGAGTTGGGTCTCGCACGTATTTCTGTAATATAAAAACGTGAAATATGTCGTGCACTATATCAAGCTGCGGGGGCAATGCAACCCTATATGCAACTTCACCCACTCTTCCCAATACCTCAAACGGTCCAATATAGCGAGAACTCAACGCATCACACCCTTCATTGGAGATATCTTCACAAACACGTGATCTCCCACTTGAAAATCCATGGTCGATCGCTTGATGTCCGCATAGCTCTTCTGTCGACTCTGTGCCGTCTTGATTCTTTCTCGTATAATATGAATGGTCTCGGCATTTTTTTTATGACTTCTGGTCCCAATACAAATTTGTCACTTGTTTCTTCCCAGTTGATCGGAGACCTACACCTCCGTCCATATAATGCTTCATACGGAGCCATCCCAATGCTCTGCTGAAAGCTATTATTATACACGAATTCTATCAATGGAAGATGTTGATCTCACGATCCTTGAAAATCAATCATGCACGCTTGAAGCATATCTTCAATAATATGATTGACTCTCTCTGTCTGACCATCAGTCTGTGGATGGAATGCGGAACTAAAGTCCAATCTCGTGCCCATACCTTCTTGAAATCTTTGCCAGAATATCGACGTGTAAAATGGGTCACGATCGAACACAATGCTTATCGGAATACCATGCAGTCGAACAATTCCTTTCATATACAAATCCGCTAACTTGCTTACAGTGTATGTTGTGTTATAGGGCAGGAAGTGAGCCGACTTCATCAGTCGATCCACTATTACCCATATGACATTGTGGCGTCTCATCATTCTCAGTAGTCCCACAATGAAGTCCATGGAGATGGACTCCCATTTCCATTACGGTATTGACAGAGGTTGCAATAGACCTGCTGGGTGTCTATGATCCACCTTTACTTGTCGACACACCAGATATTTTGACACATTCAGCAATGTCTTTCTTCAATCCTCTCCACCAATAACTCTTTCACAAATCTTGGTACATCTTTGTACCACCAGGATGAATGGCATACTTGGACTTATGAGCTTCATCCAATATTGTTTGCCGTAGGTCAGCATCAACCGATATGCATAAGCATCCACGGAATAACAATGACCCATCCTCTTTGATTGAAAAGTCTCCTCTTTCACCAGCAGTCACATCTTGTCTAATCTTTAGGAGCTCCGCGTCATTCATTTGAAGTTCGTAGATGCGATAAAAAATAGTTGGTCTGATCGTGAGAGTTGCCAACAACACTCCAATATCCATGACCTCTATATTCCTATCGTACAAGGAGAGGTCTTCTAATAGTTTCCATCATCGAAGTCCCGTAATGAGACTAGCTAACTGAGTATCATTCTTCCTACTCAACGTGTCAGCCATGATGTTTGCTTTACTTGGGTGATATTATATAGTACAGTCATAGTCCTTGAGAAATTTGATCCATCTTCGTTGCCTCATATTCAATTCCTTTTACGTAAATAAGTATTTGAGGCTCTTGTGATCCATGAAAATCTCAAAGGTCTCACCGTACAGGTAATGTCTCCATATCTTGAGTGTAAAGATCACTACAGCTAACTCAAAATCATGCGTCGGATAGTTCTTCTTGTGCTCTTTCAATTGTCTCGATCCATAAGCTATGACTTTGCTATTCTGATTCAAGACACAGCCCAAACCACCATATGACGCATCACTATAAATAGTGAATCCCCCACTGCCTGATGGAATAGCCAACACTGGAGTAGAGGTAAGCCGTCTCTTGAGTTCTTGGAAGCTCTCTTCACATTTACTGGTCCACTCAAATTTCACATTCTTTCTTGTAAGTCGGGCGAGCAGTCCTGAAATCTTAGAGAATCCTTCCACAAATCGTCGATAATATCTAGCTAGACCGAGGAAACTGGAAATCTCAATCACAGTCTTGGGTTGTTCCCAATCTATTACTGCCTCAATCTTAGCCGGATCAACTGTCACACCTGCTTCTGAAACTACATGGCCGAGAAAAGTTACTTGTTCTAACCAGAACTCACACTTACTGAGTTTGGCATATAACTAATGCTCACGTAGAGTCTGCAAAGTGATCCGCAAATATTGTTCGTGTTCCTCTTTGGTCTTTGAGTAAATAAGAATATCGTCCACAAAAACCACTATGTATGTATCAAGATATTGTTTAAAGACCCGATTCATGAGGTCTATAAATAAAGCTGGTGCATTCGTCAAGCTGAAAGGCATCACTAAGAACTTGTAATGCCCATATCTAGTCCTGAATGCCGTCTTCTGCACATCTTTGGCCTTCACTTTTAGTTGATGGTACCCGGATCTCAAGTCAATCTTTGTAAAGAATTTTACCCCTTGCAACTGATCAAAGAGATCGTTGATCCTGGGTAAAGGGTACTTGTTCTTGATCGTAAGCTTGTTTAATTGACAGTAGTCGATACAAAGTCTCATCGACCCGTTCTTCTTAACAAACAAGACTGGTGCTCCCCAAGGGGATACACTTGGTCTTATGAAGCCCTTATCCAACAGTTCTTGCAATTGCTCTTTTAATTCCTTTAGTTCAGCAAGAGCCATTCTATAAGGAGCTTTGGAGACTGGTTTCGTGCCCGGAGCTAAGTCAATTGCAAATTCAATCTCCCGATCCGATGGCAATCCTAGTAATTCGTCGGGAAATACGTCCTAAACTCACAGGCAATCGGGATATCAGTGATGACATTCTTCATTTCCTTTTATTCTTATAGGAAAGCTAAATACCCTTCGCAACCATTCTTCATCATCCGCTCAGCTCGTATCGCGGAGATGATCGACACTATCTTTTCCTTCTCACCAAAAAATCGGAAGGATTTTTGTTTTGGCGGACAAAAAGTGACTACTTTTCATAGGCAATCAACGCTTGCACGATAAGTGGATAGCCAATTCATGCCAAGGAGTACATCAAGTCCTTACATGTTCAACAAAATAAGGTTCGTTATAGTCTCTTGATCCTCCACTTGAACAATGACTGATCGGCAATAGGTGTTTGCGGTTACTGCACTTCCCCTAGGAACTGACACGTCTAAAATAAAATCCAACTCCTCGTGAACAATTTTCAATTTCCCCACGAATTCTGGAGTTATATACGAGTGGGTAGACCCTGGGTTTATCAAAACTCGTGCAACACAATGATCGCCGTCATTTTCTCGATAGAGTTGCAGTGTACCTATATGACTTAATACATACACTAACGTTCAGACATGCATGCCATGATCACACAATTATTAAAATGCACCTAGATCTTCTTATCAAAGCACTTTCTTCATTTAGAAAACAAGTGAATGAATTTAAATTTAAAAAGAAGGTTATACCTTGGATTACATCGTTACTCGTACGAGCGTCGTTGGCTGTAATAGCAAAAGCGAGGCCTTAGATAACAGGTCGAGTGGAATGTGTAGGCCTCTGCGTCGTAGCAGTCAAAACAGTACCTTCCTTTCTCATCTCGGGGCAATCTCATATCATATGGCCTATCTTCCCAAATTTATAACATCCTCCCGTGTCCTGTCTACAGTCTGATGTTTTATGTGGTTTGCTGCAACGGGCACACTTTACTTATGGGCTTGAAGATGCCGCCCTTGAAGATCCCTATGTGACTAATGCCCCAGACGCCTGAGTCTGAGCAAGGCCCTCTCTACGGAATGATCTCGTAGGAGCAAATGCATTAGACCTCTGATAACTCGTGTAGGCTAGTCTTGAAACTGGAGTAGGTGCTGACAACCTCGGTTTTTTATTCCCCAAGTCGTAGTCACTCGCTCCCCCCGGACTTGCTTTATTCTTCAAATCACGCCTCTTATTTATCTCTCTGCAACGATGGCCTTTCCCATAACTGTTGCGTATGTTTGAAGTTCAAATATCGACACCCTTTCATGAATGTTTGGTCTCAGGCCTTCCTCAAATCTATTGGCCTTCATTTCCTCCGCAGCTACCAATTATAGAGCAAACCTTGATAATCACACAAACTCATTGCCGTAATCCCTTACGATCATGCTCCCTTGTACAAGAATGGCAAAATCCTTTTTCAACCGATTTCTAACTTGTTTCGGAAAGTACTCCCTATAGAATATCCTTACAAATTCAGCCCAGGTCCACGGGTCTTGTGGACCCTCAACCTCCCTCTTCCTTAACACCGACTTCCACTAAGCATCGGCGTCGCCTTCAAGTTGGAAGGAAGCCCAACCAACATTCTCGCTTTCAGGGCTCTGGAGTCTTTCAAGTAAATTCTCCATCTATTTTAATAATTTATTTGCTTCAAGCGGATCTATCTGTCCCAGAAATACTGGAGGTCTCAATCTCCTGAAATCCACAAAGGATGATGGCAATAGTGAAGGAGGTGGTAGTGGTGGTGGCGGCTGCTGCTGATGGCTGACATTATTGGCGGCCAACAATGCTGTCTGCTCATCTAAAAGAGCAGTCTGTTGGGTCTGCTGAGTCATAGCAGCGGCTATGGCTTCCATGGCTCTAGCCATCCTATCCGCTGACTAATCCTGATGACCCCTCTCCACCTTAGGAGGTGGTCTCTGCTGTCCTCCGGATTCCGAAGGAATATCATCAATGCTTCTCACATTTCTTTGGCAACCTCCTCTAGGTCGACCCCTACTTCTCTGGTCCATTAGAATCTGTTACAATGAAACAAAGGCCTTATTAACAGACGGTCCCTCGTTTCTTACAAAATATCAATCTCGAAATGATTTAAGACTTGTAAGACGCCTCTAAAGTCGTTGCTCTTATACCAACTGCGACAGCCCGGATTTCGACACCCCGAAACCTGTGCCATCAGTTGGTTGGTGCTAAGGTCGAACCCCGAACGGATACTTGGCATATTATTCACACAATAGAAATAAAGCAGAACCATAACTAACTAACTAACATAAAAAAAATAAGGAGGTACCAATGTTAACTATCAAGAGCTCAAAATGATGGTTCTAATTTCATATGAATGCCTACGGAAAAAGAACCGATAAGAACAACTGGTAAGGACCCTTCCCTACCAAAACATGGTTCACCAAAAAGAATTTCTATCATCATTCAGTGCTATCCATATCCCTTACAACTTAACAAATTTTAATCTTTCAACCTAAGACAAAATATATTAGGCATCGTACACAGAAAACAACCCTCAGGGGGGAATTCTTCCAACTCCTCACCAGGTGAATAGTCAAGATCTTCCCTCTCTAAAATCTCAGCTCCAATGTCTTCACCTGAACCTGTGACATTTAGTTGAGGAATGAGCTTCATCCAAGCTCAGTAGGGAAAAACTCATAACATGCATATTGTGAACATCAAACTTATATCTTATGACATAATGAAAATAAAATTTAGCAAAATGAATGCACATTAGTGATGTCATGGAATGAAACACATATATGGTGCTTGGAAATGTAAACACACATACACATCATGATCTTAACGAATGAAAAGAAACTTAAAGGTTTTTTACTTAATTTATTGCATGAGGAACTATAGCCTCGAGCCCCCGATGGAATACCCACCATCGTCGTTCACGTGAACCATTTTCACATATATCCAAGGTCTCATAAAGTTGGACACTTGGCCGAAATAATTACCGTTGTACGATAGGAGTTGCAAAAACACACAGAGCACAAAGGGAGTACGGATTGGCCGCCATACCGATCACAGATATCCTGTCGCATTAGTCACGATTATATATACCCCCGCGTTGGTCGGGTATTCATATGGAACCTTAAATCGAAGTGCATACATATAGCTCATCGCCGTGTAAAGTGATAATTATAGTTTAGTTTGAAAGTCTGTCCAAAGTCACAAACACACATATCAATTCGAATTGAATCTTGAAGGATTGCTCATAAACATACATTTTCAAAAGCATACTTATGCATATCACTTTTTAGTTCGAAGTTATCGCAAAACTCACATGATTTTATCAAAGAACGCATCATAACACAATTCACATGATTTTATCGAAGAACACATCATACATAACATACATGCTACTGTATTAAATGCGCATGATATTAGGTTTTTCCTTCCTTGAGATCTCAACCCGCATGCGCTCAATTCGTCGTTTGGGTTAGCTTCTCATCACACAACACCAAGTCACCTAAACATATCAAATTCATGGTTTACACATTAGAACGATGCTAAACAAACCTCAAAATATTTCTCTTAAATCTCTCAGTCAAAACACAATAAAATCCCGAATCTGGGAATTTGGATCGATCAAATCCCTATTTCGATCAATCAAAACCCGATTTCGATCAATCGAACTCATTTTGATCGGTCTAACTCCTCATAACATATACAGCACTTCTCAGTTTGATCGAATGATTTCCCAGTTCGATCGAACGAATCACAAATTCAATCGATTGAAGATATTTCGATCGGTCGAATCCCATAGAAGCCAATTTGACCAAAACACAGTTCGATTGAACAAATCCTAATTTGGTCGATCGAATCATATAATTTGGTCAATCAAAAATATCTCGATTGGTCGAATCCCTAGAAGCTAATTAATAAACCACCCAGTTCGATTGAACAAATTTTAATTTGATCGATCGAATTTCTAATTTGATCGACTGAAGATATTTTGATCGATCGAATCCTCACAGCAAGCCTTTTCACAATCTCTGATCTATATGTTTGGATCGATCGAGTGAGAGCTTCGATCGATTGAACAAATTTCTTCAGACATCGAATTCTTCCTTCTTAAGTCCATTTCGATCGATCAAACTAAATTTTGATCGGTCAAAATGAACATATTTCATCTGTTCTTGGGTTTTCGCATTCGTTCTCTTCTCTTTCCCAAATCAAACCTCATTTCTTGTGATTCTTTGATCTTAAATGGAATAAAAACCATTACTAACATAATTTCACGATTTAAGCTTACTTTTTATACCTTGATTTCATTCGAATCATCAATCCTTGCTTCTAAATCGTACTAGGGTTCACCAAGCGGACAACAGCTTGTTCATCGCCCCAAACCCTTAGCAGCTAGCCTCGAGAATGGATCGCTCTCGCATTCAATCCGCATTCAACACCCAATTCATCCTCTCTCCTCTTAATTCCAAATGATGAGCAATAAATAGGGTTTTGAATGCAAATACAAATGATGCATTTATTTCCTTTTAACCTAGTCCTAGGCTTGGGTACAAAACAGCTACACCAGGGTTGGGTGTACGAGGGTTCACTAACCCATAACCTAGCCTACTTATACAAAATCTCTTCCGTTGGATTTGATCTATAGACATTACTTAGCCCATCGGTACAGTCTTCGATGTGTGAACCATCGGGCACACGTACCGAGGCGTACAGTTCATGGGTCAGAACTGGGAGATGTTACAATAAAAAATGAAAATGCAAGGTTTCATCAAATCTCACAATTCTTGTGTTAGTAGGTTGTTTCGAAAAATATACATGCATGCTTCAAAAAAAATAAAAAAATGAGAAGCACAACTGAGCAAGAGCATACACGAATGAACAAGTCAATGAACCTAGGGAAGCATAAGCAAAATTGTGATGGCATCCTTGGATTCTTCACACTTCTAGATGTTGTCGTACGGTGGTGGGAGGAGGATAAAACTCTTGCTAACCACAAAATTTAATAATTTGATGGTGTTGAAACATGATGAAGAGCTCAATCATGGCACTACATTACACACACGAGAAAAAGTTAGTTGACTACTATTTCAAAATTGAATAAGAAGCCTAATCATTCTTCACCCTTCATTTTCTTTTTGAAACATGAGTCAAATGATTTTCAAAATCCCTTTAAGAATAAAACCGAAATCTTCTGAATGACAAGTGATGCAATCACTCATTACTTGCCACCCATCCCATTCTTGTTGAAAGCTATGATACATGATGATCATTACAAAATCAAGCCCGACATGTGGCCGAAACAATTAAATTACTTCCCAACATGGGATCATCATCATAAGGGAATTTCTTTTAAACACTCAAAATTTCCAAGCCGCTCCAGGATATCTATGAGGCTGAGGAAAGTCCCATTGCAGTCTGACACTGGGCATTATTTTTAGCACTGACAGCTTTGCAACGATAATGGAGTAATGAGACCAATACTCTGAAGCTGGGGCATTCTTTTATTAATATTTTATTTATTATCTCCTATTTTCTTCCCCCAAAGTCAGACCGTGGAACACAAAAAAAACCTATTCACTCTTTTCATTCTCACATAATTTATTTTTCAACCTATACAAAATAAAAAACATATATAAAATACACATATAAACAACAAAATACCTTTTTATCTTACTCTCTCTATCACACCTACAAAATTCTTCTTACCAAGAATGAAATCGAAGAATCACTCCTGAGCATATGCAAGAATCTTTTCTCTAGAGAATAACCAAATATTCCTTGAAGAATACCCTTTTTTTCGAGCTGCACCACAATGCACTTGTTGTTGATATCACTTGACATCTTCTGATACCCTTCTTATCTTAACATTATCTTATTATGGTTGCACCACCTGTACTTTGACTGTGGCATAGTCCCTCGTGCGATTGCGACATGCACTCACGACAGCGGTAAAAGCCCCTCGATCACCATAACCTGTCTCTAGATGAATGAACCTTTGTGCTTCATGATAAGGAAGATAAAAGCTGATATCAACCCCTCATTGAAGAATATTCATCATTCAATCCCGAGCAAAAACTTCGCCTCTGAGCGTGAGTCTCTACACTCATCCAGGTAAATATCATCCCTTCACTCGATATTTCCATAAAGATATAATTAACTTAATAATAAGTATTAAAACCTTTTCAAAACCTGACTTTTCTAAATTCATGAAACTACTGTACGTCTTCCTTTAAGCAACAATCATCAGTATGCGTAAGAAGGCTAGAAGGAGTATTTGGCATATCAGGCGTCATTTCCACAATTCAAATGAAGGCTAGATTTCCCAAATCCCATTCCGATGAATCTGCTCAATGATGTCTCAAGAGTCACGCTTTTCAATTTTTACAGAATTGATTGAAGTTAGTCCCACCCAAAATTTTAAAACTTTGCATGCATCCCCCTCCTATCTATCTCACCCTATCATATTCTTTTCCTTCCCCCCGTGGAACTAAACATCGAGTATACTCAACTTTGAGAAATCATAAATGTTTACCGAAAGAGACCCCTTAAGCGTTGTTGGTGTGAGCAATGATACACTTGGTCTGACATGATCTGCAAGGCCTTCACTATCTTATCAATATAATTTCCCTTTTACCTTGACATTCGCTTGCGCCACTGATCGATTTTAAATGTAACCCTTGCAAGTGCACAAGATCTATTGCAGTATGGCAAGAATAAAGGTGTCGAACCCACAGGGAAATCTTGAATTTTAATTAATTCTTTCAGAGATTTAAAAACGTCCCCAAGGAAGTACCAAGGGGCAGATTTGATTTACCAAAAATTTATCACTTTTTCTAAATGCAAGAAAAATAAATTAATCTAAACAACTAATTACAGATGAATCTAAGAATAAAATTTAAATAAGGTCAAGAAATATGCTACCCCAGATTTGTACCCCCCTTTCATTAAAGAATCATTCACACCATCACCATCATTCATTCATAAAAATGATTTGAAATCAAGTATGATCATCAATCCGGCATACCCTATCTAAAAACAATGACTCAGCCTATCATTGCGGTATGAGTCATGTAAGAAGCATAACGTATCTCGTGATGTGTAGATCAAAATAATAAAAACATTAGACTATGGTATTAATCATAAATATGGGTACTTATCTGGGGATCGCATATTTCCCGATCTACTGATTTAGCCGCTCATCTTTGGTGTATGATCTCCTTGTTCATTCAAAGCCATTCCTCTTTTTATTTCTTCCAAAAATCTTTGGTTACAATGCCTTTTCCTAAATACAATCTATGAATGTAAAAGAAAGACAGTGCAAATCCTAAGTACAATCTACCCAAATCAATCCCTAGAAGAAGGAGAAAAGAAGAACTTTTAAAAAGATGCTCAGAGGAGTCTAAAACCAAAAATAATAATGAATAAATAATCCTCTCCAAAAACTCTAAAAAAAAGAAAAGCTAAAACTAACTCTCTAATTATCTATCTCTAATTCCTATCTCTAATTCTTGCTCCTAATTTCTTTTCTTTAATTCCCCTTTTTCGAAGTGTTTGATCCGCTTTAAATAGAGCCGAAGTTTCCCAGCCACAAAGGTGTTCCAACTCGAAAATTTAGGGTCGATTAATTGACCCAATAGGGTCGATGCATCGACCTCCCAGATTTTCGTGAATTCCCGCCGAACTTTACATCAGACACTGCTTCAGTATTTTGGCCATAACTTTCTGTCCCGAACTCGGATTGAGGCGATTCTTGATCCGTTGGAAAGCTGATAGAAAGCTTTACAATGTTTGTGTTTTAACAATTTCATAATGCGGCCGTCTTAAATGTCCAAATTGAGCTACAAGTGGCACCAAGTTCTCGATGACCCAAAGTTGCAGTGTTTTGACATTATTTTCAGAATTCTTGGGCTGTTTTCTGCACTTGGCTTGTATTTACCTGAAACACTTCAAATCTAATAATTCTTATCAGATAGCCTTCATCGGATAGCTAAATATAGGTATCTAGGGGTGAAATATCATCATATTTCACTACTCATCACACCTCCAAACCTACACTTTGCTAGTCCTCGAGCAAAGCAAACTAAAGAAAATAAATGCCACTTTCGTAGGGAACACGATTGCACTTAGCGTGTGCAATAAGCCTTTAAACCCCTAGGTGATCCCTAGTGGAGGAGTTGTGTCTCCTGAGGGTTTACAGTAAAGTTACCCACAAAGTTCAATAAATTCCAAACCATCGGCAAAATTGAGTTTTCAAAACATGATTTTTTATAACATATATACCATTCAAAACTCAAAATCATTAATCAATTCAACATGCGAATCCTCAATTTTAAATAACAATATTATACTAATCATACTAGCATCCATTCAAATTAGTCTAATGCTCAAATCGTTAGATAACTCATCCATTCATGCTTACTCCTGAAGTGTATGCATACCCAAACCAAAATTCATTCATCTCAGAACTAGTTCAAACGGAAAATTGTCGGGTCTGTTGTCTAGACTCAATCCTCACTTTAGGTATACTCTTGAAATAAAATCACTCCGATGATGGGTAAGCTTTCGCACATATGTGAGAGATCAATACAAAACAAGCAAAAAGGTCTCACATGATAACTGAAACACGATGTAATCAATGAACAAAATCAAATCTCATAAGAACAGATACTTGTATATCCTAAGTATGTCATATCAAGTGTCATAAGTATCATATATTTACTCTCCACAAGGCAGTTACCAATGCAAGATCAGATCATGAAGGTCTTTTGTAGGGTTGTAATGGGGCTCAGGAAAGGGTAAGAAAGAAAGGGAATTGAGATTCAAAATTTCTGAGAAATCGGAAAAGAAACAAACTTCTGATTTTTCTATTTCTCTTCTTTTTCTTTTCTAATCTCTCACTATTTTTCTCAATATTTTTCTATTTTTCTCAACTTTCTTTTTCTTTTGAAGCACCTCATATTTTTCATTATTTTTCACAATTTTTTTTTTCTTTTTCTTTTATATTTTTGCCATACACTCTCAGTAAACACCACAACTCAGTATCTCTCCACTTACTCTCTTTTCATTCATTTTCATCTCTCGTTCCTAATTTCTCAGAAATAAGAAGGGTAAACCTGAATTTTCAGAAATGGTGAAGGGTTAAAGGTTAACGTGGCTTATCAAAGAATATATAAAGGTAAATTTTCCAATAGGCTCAAAGGGGTACTAGAAGGATAAATTTATATGAGGTGGGGCATTTAAGCACAAACGAGCCAAAGATGGCCTTCAATCATGTCCTTAAAAGATGGTAACCTTGTCTATTTGTCTTGAGTAGATATACAGTACGTTCTAACACAATAATATGAATTTGATATCATGCAAAGTCACAAGTCAAAATAAAATATATGAGATTATGCAAGATAATTCGTATTCAAAGAAAACTCTGAGTTTATGTATTCACTCATTAACAACGGATATTTGGCTCTAACGCTTCCTGGGTTTAGTCTCCACTAAGAACCTAAGATTCACCGTTCAAAACAGTTCATCGATTTCTAAATCTTAGCTTGGTATAAGTGTAAAAATTCAAAGCATGAATATCAAAATTACCCATAAAATATCACATTAAGCTTCATTATCCTAGATACAAGCATTCAAAATCTGACATCGATATTCTAAAAATTAAATTCACATGCATCATCAACTAAAGTTTGAAAACTATCGAAAATAAATTCATATATGATGGTTCAAAATTTATTTTTTATATGTTATTTTTTTTATTTTTTATTTTTATTTATTTTTTTTTTTTATATGAAGAAAAATAAGAAAGTAACGCAAGATAGAGAATCATACCCCCAAACCTAAAAATGACAATGTCCTCATTGATTGAAATAAGTAGCACACCCCCAAACCTGTTAAAAAGTACCTCAATACAAAGATCAGGTGTAGAGAATATGTGCATAAAATTAGAACATGACCAAAAATAGATTGAAGGTAATGTGGCTACACTAATTTGGAAATTAAAAACAACCTAAACTAAACTGAAAACTAATATTCTAGAACTAACAAAAACAAAAATGAAAACGAAAATAAATAAAACACATTGGGTTGCCTCCCAGGAAGCGCTGAGTTTAAGTGTCGACAGCTCGACCTCTTCATTGATCAAGAATCTGGGTCACTAAGGTGCATTGCCTCAATTCTCATCTGGGTCATGGGCTCAAACACCGGTTTAAGACGTTGCCCATTCACTTTAAAAACTCGATTGTCCGTGAGACTGCGGATCTCAATCGCACCATGCACACTAATAGAAATAACCTGATACGGGCCTTCCCATCTCGATTTCAGTTTTCCCGGGTGAAGCTTTAGTCTGGAATTAAATAGCCAAACCTTTTGCCCAATGTGAAACTCTTTCCGAGAAATTGACTCATCATGCAGCTTCTTATACCTTTCTTTGTACATCTTTGAGTTTTCATACGCTCCATAGCGTAGCTCTTCCAATTCACTTAGCTGTAGCCTTCGATTTGATCCTGCTGCTTGCATATCGAAATTTAATCTTTTGATGGCCCAAAATGCTTTATGCTTCAATTCAACAGGAAGATGGCATGCTTTCCCGAAGACAATTCTAAACGGAGACATTCCAATTGGTGTCTTACGATAGGCCCACGAGCATCGAGAGCCGGTTTGACCATCTCTTCTATCCGATCGCATCGTCCTTTTCTAAAATTCGTTTAATCTCGGTTCGACACTTCCACCTGACCACTAGTTTGCGAGTGATACGGCATTGCAACCTTGTGGGTGACGCCGTATTTCTTCATTAAAGTAGCAAAATAGCGGTTGCAGAAGTGCGAACCACCATCACTAATGATCGCACGTGAAAACCCGAATCTATTAAAGACATTTTCCTTCAGAAATTTGACCACCACTTTGTGGTCATTTGAACTGGTTGCCACAGCTTCAATCCATTTGGAAACGTAGTCAACACTACGAATGTATGAATACCCAAAGATGGGGAAAAGGACCCATGAAGTCAATCCCCAAACATCAAAAATTTCAACAATCAAAATCGGGTTAAGGGGCATCATATTCCGTTTTGAAATATTTCCAAGCTGCTGACATCTTTGGCATTCTTTGCAAAATTAAGCAGCATCACGAAAGATGGAGGGCCAGTAGAATCCGCTTTGAAGAATTTTCATGATCTTCATCCTCCAAAATGGCCTCCACAGGCTCCAGCATGGCAGAAATCGAGAACGCTAAGTTGCTCTTCTGCTGGTACACATCTCCTGATGATTTGATCTGAACAGATCTTGAACAAATGTGGTTCATCCCAAAAATAGTATTTGATCTGGGAGAAGAAGAGGTTCTTATCATTCTTTCCCCATTCAGTAGGGATTTTGCCCGTGACCAAATAATTCACGATATTGGCAAACCAAGGAACTTTCGTAGCGGTCGCGTCAATTGCCATTAATTTCTCATCCGGAAAAGTGTCCCGGATAGGTTCAGGTGTAACCAATTCTTCAAGCAAAATACGAGACAAGTGATCAGCCACAACATTCTCGACTCCCTTTTTATCCTTGATTTCGAAATTAAACTCTTGAAGTAGCAGAATCCATCGGATCAATCGTGGTTTGGCATCCTTCTTCGCTAACAAATATTTCAATGCAGAGTGGTCTGAAAAGACCACTATTTTTGATCCAAGCAGATAAGAACGAAATTTATCCAGAGCATACACCACAGCTAATAGTTCTTTCTCAGTGGTGGTGTAGTTAAGCTGTGCATCGATCAACGTCTTACTGGCATAATAAATTACGTGAGGTAATTTGTTCACCCTTTGCCCTAAAACAGCTCCGATAGCGTAATCAGATGCATCACACATGAGTTCGAATGGGAGAGAATAATTTGGTGGTTGGATTATTGGTGCAGTTGATAAGAGTTCACGCAGCTTCAGAAATGATTTCATGCAATGCTCATCAAATTCAAAAGGGACATCTTTACCAAGCAAGGTACATAAAGGTTTAGCCACCTTGCTGAAATCCTTAATGAATCGCCTATAAAATCCAAAGATGCCCCAAAATGATCGAATTTGGCGAACACTCTTTGGGGGGCAAATTGGCAATTAGGTCGACTTTTGGCCTTATCCACTTCAATTCCTTTCTTGGAAACAATATGCCCCGAACAATTCCTTGTTGAACCATGAAATGGCTCTTCTCCCGCCTAAGAACAAGTTTAGAATCCACACAACGTTGTAAAGCTTAAAGCGAGGTGATTCAAACAAGAACCAAACGCTTCCGAAAACCGAGAAGTCATCCATGAACACCTCGATGAACTTGTCAATCATATCCGAAAATATGGCCAACATACATCGTTGGAAAGTAGCAGGTGCATTACATAAGCCGAACGGCATCCTTCGATATGCAAAAGTACCGTAAGGGCATGTGAATGCCGTTTTCTCTTGATCAGGTGGAAAAACGGGCACTTGATTGTATCCCGAATAACCATCAAGAAAGCAATAAAACTCTTACCCTGCTAACTTCTCGAGGATTTGATCGATGAACGGAAGGGGAAAATTATCCTTTCTGGTAGCTGTGTTCAATTTTCTATAATCAATGCAGACACGCCACCCAGTAGTTTCACGAGTAGGCAACAATTCTCCTTTCAGCTTTCTTTCACGGTGATTAGAACTTTTTGGGACAATTTGGTCGGACTAACCCATTCACTATCAAATCGGATAGATGATTCCGATCGAGTAATTTAATGATTTCCTTTAAAACGATTTCATGCATGTTCGGATTAAGTTGCCTCTGCGGTTCTCTCAATGGTTTACTCTCATCTTCCAGATGTATTTTGTGCATACATACTGATGGGTCAATCCCTTTTAAATCAGCTAGAGTCCATCCGATAGCCTGCTTGTGATCTAGAAGCACTTTCAACAGGTCATGCTCTTGTTCTTCAGACAACGTGGATGAAATTATCACCGGAACGCGTTTCGTGGCCCTGTGAAAGCGTATTTGAGAGATTCAGGCAACTGTTTCAATTCCACAGTCGGTGGCTCCTCAATTGATGGAGTCGGTTCAGCTTTTACTTCAATGGGTAACGGTTCTTTCTTAGTCACAACTTCACATAAGTTATCATATGGACATGATAAACTCAACCTCGTCTCTTCGGACTGCTTCCTTTCGGATCCTTTTTCTTCATAGATGGCCAACAAAGCGGTTTCAAATTCTTCTTTGGTGAGCATTGATGGTAATGCTTCATCCACCACTTCGTCCATCTGATCGATGTAAAAACATTCGACCTCATCCTCGTTAGGGAAATAGTTCATCGCATGAAATATGTTCAATCTGACCTTCATGTTCCCAAAAGAAACGTCCATGACTCCCGTTCGACAATTAATGCAAGCGTTTGCAGTGGCGAGAAACGGACGTCCAAGGATGATGGGGACTTGATTAATTAATTTAACAGGCGGTTCCATGTCTAAAACAATAAAGTCCACTGGAAAGACAAACTTGTCTATTCCAACCAAAACATCCTCGATAATTCCCCTAGGTCTTCTTTCTGACCTATCAGCCAGTTGCAGTGTGACCGTCGTGGGTTGCAATTCACCCAATCCGAAGTTTCAGATATTGATTATGGGATTAGATTCACACTTGCTCCCAAATCCAATAGCGCTTTTCCAATTGGTTGCCCACCAATGACACATGGAACAGTTGGAACCTGTGGTCTTTCAATTTTCGTGGGTTTCCAATTATAATATTGAATCGACTTGATTAGTCAGAACACATTCTTGGAAATATGAGTACGCACGCTTTCGCCACAGTGCATAAATCTTTGAAAATTTTGCATACTCAGCACTTGTTTGATTGTTTCAAGCAATGGAAGATTTATCTTTACTTGCTTGAATGTTTCAAAATTTCTTCCATTTTTGGTCCCTTTCCCATTCTAGATGGAGGAGTTAGGCATTGAGGAATGGTGCCCTTGGGACATAAGGTGTTCCATTTTTATTCTTGTTCATGTCCTAGTTGGAGTTGAGGAGACTCATCCTCGATTACTTTTTTTTTCCCTTCTCTCTTCTTTGCTCTTTCTCTTTCTCTTTTCTTTCTCTTTCTGCTTCTTTTCTGATTTGTTTTCTTTCTCTTTGCCTTCTCTTGCTTCATCTTTTCTGATCGATTCCTGAGCATTTTCACTTGATTATCAACTTCTCTTCCACTTCTCAGTACCGTAATAGCTTTCAACTGTTGACTATTCGATGGTCCTGCATCAGGTGGTGCTTGACCTCGAGGATTGTTGACGGGTTGGCTAGGGAGCCTACCTTCCTCTCGTTGACTCAGCTGATTTGTCAGTTGACTGAATTGATCTATCATCATCTGTTGGAAAGCATGCATGCTTCGCATCACCTTTTCCTCCAAATCAGAATCTCTAGAAACGGTAGCCTGAGGTTGATTAAAATTCTGATTTTTTCGGTAATCGGAATTCGGATGAAATAAGGAGGGTTCTGCTGGAAATTAGAATTCTGCTGGGTAGTGGGATTCTGTTGTGGGCGGAAATTTTGTTGTCCACCCATTGTGTTGGCTCTGTACTGCTGGTTTACCTGACCAGTTTGGTTCGAACCACCCCATCCTAAGTTGGGGTGATTTTTCCATTCCGGGTTATAGGTATTGGAGTATATGTTTCTACCCTGCCGTTGATAAGATTGAGTCAGATTCACCTCCTCTTGAGGAGTAGGTTCATCAGGGAATAATGACAAGGTAGTGGGGCACTCATTAGCCATGTGACCTGGGTGGTCACAAATTGAACACACAGTGGGGGTGACAGGAGCTTTAGCTTGCTTGGTCGCAGCTAACAACATATTCATTTGCTTGGACAACATATCAACCTTTGTCGATAGATCAGAGGTATTATTTTTGACATTATACAATCCATCTCTTGTCAACACATGAGATTTAGATGCCAAATCCAAGTTAGTTCGCCCCAGAGTTTCACTTTGTATCGAAGTTTGGTATAACTTCTCAAACAATGCCCACAATTCATCAGCTTCTTTTGTGGCACATGATCCACCACACGATGCATCAACCATGCGTCTCTCTTCAGGAATCAGCACATTATAAAAACTTTGGACCTGTTGCCACCTTGGAACTTGATGATTTGGACAACTCTTAATCAATTCCTTAAAACGTTCCCAACATTCATGGAATGTTTCAGTAGGTTGTTGGGAAAAGAATTGAATCTTCTGACGCAACTCAATGGCTTTGGTCATGGGAAAATATTTTTTAAGAAACTGACGGTGTAGCTCTGCCCAACTCTGAATAGATTGCGGTTCTAAGGAATAAAACCATGTTTTTGCCTTGTCCCTTAAAGAGAAAGGGAAGAGTCGGAGTTTAGCTATCTCATCGGTGACATTGTGGACTCAACATTTGCATACCCCAGTGAATTCATTTAGATGAACGTGCGGATTTTCATTTACTAACCCATGGAAAATTGGTAGCATTTGGATCATCGCTGATTTGAATTCATAGTGGTTTCCTGGAATGGGATCATGCATTA
This sequence comes from Chloranthus sessilifolius, assembly GCA_021018995.1. NCBI lineage: Eukaryota > Viridiplantae > Streptophyta > Magnoliopsida > Chloranthales > Chloranthaceae > Chloranthus > Chloranthus sessilifolius. The sequence goes on along the minus strand of CM037584.1, from coordinate 143,534,831 downwards.
TACATTCCTGATCCTCGTAAAAACCAGGATCATTATAATATTCGAGTGTTCTAGGGCCTTCATTGTAATTGTTATTCCCATCATTTCTATTATTTTCATTATTGCCATTATTGATATTCTGGTTGTTCCCATTCATTTCTTGCCTTTGATCAGCCATGGTATCAGTATGATGATACTGATTCCTTTGAATTCTGTGATTCTCTCTACAAGATCGTTCGATTTCAAGATTAAATGGTAGCAGATGTGGGTGATGAGAACGAGTAAAGCTCATACACCACGCTCACAAACAAAGATTGATGAATCCACAACAAACTCAAAATATTCCGCTTCAATCGATTAAAACAAAGATTTTCAATCGATTGACACAAGCGCACAATTTTATTTTTTTTTATTTTTTTTTTTTTTTTAAATCCGAATTTCAAAAATTAAAATTCAAAATTCAAAATTTTTTTTTTTTAATTTTTTTTTTTTTTAAATCCGAATTTCAAAAATTAAAATTCAAAATTCAAAAATATTTTTTTAAATTTTATTTATTTATTTATTATTTATTTTTTTTTATTTTTATTTTTTAATTTTTAAATCCGAATTTCAAAAATTAGAATTCAAAATTCAAAATTTATTTATTTTTTTTTTTTTTTAAAATCCGAATTTCAAAAATTAAAATTAAAAAAATTAAATTTTAAACCTAATGGCAATCCTACAAAATCTTATCTAAAAGAGAAAAATAAGGGAAAAAAATAAAAGATTCTTAAATTTCCTAAGGAAGGTATCCTAAATTTATAAACTTCCTAAAAAATTAATAACTAATTTTAGAAAATCCTAGAATATCTAAAAGAGGAAAATAAGGAAAAAGAATCCAACTAAAATAAGAAGTCTAAAAATTTCAACTTCCTAAAAGACTCCTACAAAATCTAAAATAAAAAGCCTAAAAATCTCAACTTCTTAAAAGACTCCTAAAAAAATTACTTACCTAAGAGAGAAAAATAAGGGAAAGAAGAATTTGCAAAGCAAAAATCCAAAAATTGATTTTTTTTTTTTTTTTTAATCAAAACACAAAAATCCCTAACCGAATTAATCAAAATTTCGCCGATCTCCCCGGCAGCGGCGCCAAAAACTTGATCGATTTTAAGTGTAACCCTTGCAAGTGCACAAGATCTATTACAGTATGGCAAGAACAAATGTGTCGAACCCACAGGGAAATCTTGAATTTTAATTAATTCTTTCAGAGATTTAAAAACGTCCCCAAGGAAGTACCAAGGGGCAGATTCGATTTACCAAAAATTTATCACTTTTTCTAAATGCAAGAAAAATAAATTAATCTAAACAACTAATTACTGACGAATCTAAGAATAATATTTAAATAAGGTCAAGAAATATGCTATCCCAGATTTGTACTCCCCTTTCATTAAAGAATCATTCACACCATCACCATCATTCATTCATAAAAATGATTTGAAATCAAGTATGATCATCAATCCGGCATACCCTATCTAAAAACAATGACTCAGCCTATCATTACGGTATGAGTCATGTAAGAAGCATAGCGTATCTCGTGATGTGTAGATCAAAATAATAAAAACATTAGACTATGGTATTAATCATAAATATGGGTACTTATCTGGGGATCGCATCTTTCCCGATCTACTGATTTAGCCGCTCATCTTTGGTGTATGATCTCCTTGTTCATTCAAAGTCATTCCTCTTTTTATTTCTTCCAAAAATCTTTGGTTACAATGCCTTTTCCTAAATACAATCTATGAATGTAAAAGAAAGACAGTGCAAATCCTAAGTACAATCTACCCAAATCAATCCCTAGAAGAAGGAGAAAAGAAGAACTTTTAAAAAGATGCTCAGAGGAGTATAAAACCAAAAATAATAATGAATAAATAATCCTCTCCAAAAACTCTAAAAAAAGAAAAGCTAAAACTAACTCTCTAATTATCTATCTCTAATTCCTATCTCTAATTCTTGCTCCTAATTTCCTTTCTTTAATTCCCCTTTTTCGAAGTGTTTGATCCGCTTTAAATAGAGCCAAAGTTTCCCAGCCACAAAGGTGTTCCAACTCGAAAATTTAGGGTCGATTAATTGACCCAATAGGGTCGATGCATCGACCTCCCAGATTTTCGTGAATTCCCGCCGAACTTTACATCAGACACTGCTTCAGTATTTTGGCCATAACTTTCTGTCCCGAACTCGGATTGAGGCGATTCTTGATCCGTTGGAAAGCTGATAGAAAGCTCTACAATGTTTGTGTTTTAAAAATTTCATAATGCGGCCGTTTTAAATGTCCAAATTGAGCTACAAGTGGCACCAAGTTCTCGATGACCCAAAGTTGCAGTGTTTTGACATTATTTTCAGAATTCTTGGGCTGTTTTCTGCACTTGGCTTGTATTTACCTGAAACACTTCAAATCTAATAATTCTTATCAGATAGCCTTCATCGGATAGCTAAATATAGGTATCTAGGGGTGAAATATCATCATATTTCACTACTCATCACACTCCCAAACCTACACTTTGCTAGTCCTCGAGCAAAGCAAACTAAAGAAAATAAATGCCACTTTCGTAGGAAACACGATTGCACTTAGCGTGTGCAACAAGCCTTTAAACCCCTAGGTGATCCCTAGTGGAGGAGTTGTGTCTCCTGAGGGTTTACAGTAAAGTTACCCACAAACTTCAATAAATTCCAAACCATCGGCAAAATTGAGTTTTCAAAACATGATTTTTTATAACATATATATCATTCAAAACTCAAAATCATTAATCAATTCAACATGCGAATCCTCAATTTTAAATAACAATATTATACTAATCATACTAGCATCCATTCAAATTAGTCTAATGCTCAAATCGTTAGATAACTCATCCATTCATGCTTACTCGTGAAGTGTGTGCATACCCAAACCAAAATTCATTCATCTCAGAACTAGTTCAAACGGAAAATCGCTTGTCCGTTATTCAGACTCAATCCTCACTTTAGGTATACTCTTGAAATAAAATTACTCCGATGATGGGTAAGCTTTCGCACATATATGAGAGATCAATACAAAACAAGCAAAAAGGTCTCACATGATAACTGAAATACGATGTAATCAATGAACAAAATCAAATCTCATAAGAACAGATACTTGTATATCCTAAGTATGTCATATCAAGTGTCATAAGTATCATATATTTACCCTCCACAAGGCAGTTACCAATGCAAGATCAGATCATGAAGGTCTTTTGTAGGGTTGTAATGGGGCTCAGGAAAGGGTAAGAAAGAAAGGGAATTGAGATTCAAAATTTCTGAGAAATCGGAAAAGAAACAAACTTCTGATTTTTCTATTTCTCTTCTTTTTCTTTTCTAATCTCTCACTATTTTTCCCACTATTTTTCTATTTTTCTCAACTTTCTTTTTCTTTTGAAGCACCTCATATTTTTCATTATTTTTCGCAATTTTTTTTTTTTTTCTCCCCCCTTTTTCTTTTATATTTTTGTCATATGCTCTCAGTAAACACCACAACTCAGTATCTCTCCACTTACTCTCTTTTCATTCATTTTCATCTCTCGTTCTTAATTTCTCAGAAATAAGAAGGGTAAACCTGAATTTTCAGAAATGAAGGGTTAAAGGTTAACGTGGCTTATCAAAGAATGTATAAAGGTAAATTTTCCAATAGGCTCAAAGGGGTACTAGAAGGATAAATTTATATGAGGTGTATTTAAGCAAACGAGCCAAAGATGGCCTTCAATCATGTCCTTAAAAGATGGTAACCTTGTCTATTTGTCTTGAGTAGATATACAGTAGGTTCTAACACAATAATATGAATTTGATATCATGCAAAGTCACAAGTCAAAATAAAATATATGAGATTATGCAAGATAATTCGTATTCAAAGAAAACTCTGAGTTTATGTATTCACTCATTAACAACGGATATTTGGCTCTAACGCTTCCTGGGTTTAGTCTCCACTAAGAACCTAAGATTCACCGTTCAAAACAGTTCATCGATTTCTAAATCTTAGCTTGGTATAAGTGTAAAAATTCAAAGCATGAATATCAAAATTACCCATAAAATATCACATTAAGCTTCATTATCCTAGATACAAGCATTCAAAATCTGACATCGATATTCTAAAAATTAAATTCACATGCATCATCAACTAAAGTTTGAAAACTATCGAAAATAAATTCATATATGATGGTTCAAAATTTATTTTTTATTTGTTATTTTATTTATTTATTTATTTTTTTTATATGAAGAAAAATAAGAAACTAACGCAAGATAGAGAATCATACCCCCAAACCTAAAAATGATAATGTCCTCATTGATTGAAATAAGTAGCACACCCCCAAACCTGTTTAAAAGTACCTCAATACAAAGATCAGGTGTAGAGAATATGTGCATAAAATTAGAACATGACCAAAAATAGATTGAAGGTAATGTGGCTACACTAATTTGGAAATTAAAAACAACCTAAACTAAACTGAAAACTAATATTCTAGAACTAACAAAAACAAAAATGAAAACGAAAATAAATAAAACACATTGGGTTGCCTCCCAGGAAGCGCTGAGTTTAAGTGTCGACAGCTCGACCTCTTCATTGATCAAGAATCTGGCTCACTAAGGTGCATTGCCTCAATTCTCATCTGGGTCATGGGCTCAAACACCGGTTTAAGACGTTGCCCATTCACTTTAAAAACTCGATTGTCCGTGAGATCATGGATCTCAATCGCACCATGCACACTAATAGAAATAACGATACGGGCCTTCCATCTCGATTTCATTTTCCGGTGAAGCTTTAGTCTGGAATTAAATAGCCAAACCTTTTGCCCAATGTGAAACTCTTTCCGAGAAATTGACTCATCATGCAGCTTCTTATACCTTTCTTTGTACATCTTTGAGTTTTCATACGCTCCATAGCGTAGCTCTTCCAATTCACTTAGCTGTAGCCTTCGATTTGATCCTGCTGCTTGCATATCGAAATTTAATCTTTTGATGGCCCAAAATGCTTTATGCTTCAATTCAACAGGAAGATGGCATGCTTTCCCATAGACAATTCTGAACGGAGACATTCCAATTGGTGTCTTGAAGGCGGTACGATAGGCCCACAGAGCATCAGAGAGCCGGTTTGACCAGTCTCTTCTATCCGATCGTACCGTCTTTTCTAAAATTCGTTTAATCTCTCGGTTCGACACTTCCACCTGACCACTAGTTTGCGGGTGATACGGTGTTGCAAAATTAAGCAGCATCACGAAAGATGGAGGGCCAGTAGAATCCGCTTTGAAGAATTTTCTGTGCAGTCTTCTGTCCTCCAAAATGGCCTCCACAGGCTCCAGCATGGCAGAAATCGAGAACGCTAAGTTGCTCTTCTGCTGGTACACATCTCCTGATGATTTGATCTGAACAGATCTTGAACAAATATGGTTCATCCCAAAAATAGTATTTGATCTGGGAGAAGGAGAGGTTCTTATCATTCTTTCCCCATTCAGTAGGGATTTTGCCCGTGACCAAATAATTCACGATATTGGCAAACCAAGGAACTTTCGTAGCGGTCGCGTCAATTGCCATTAATTTCTCATCCGGATAGGTTCAGGTGTAACCAATTCTTCAAGCAAAATACGAGACAAGTGATCAGCCACAACATTCTCGACTCCCTTTTTATCCTTGATTTCGAAATTAAACTCTTGAAGTAGCAGAATCCATCGGATCAATCGTGGTTTGGCATCCTTCTTTGCTAACAAATATTTCAATGCAGAGTGGTCTGAAAAGACCACTATTTTTGATCCAAGCAGATAAGAACGAAATTTATCCAGAGCATACACCACAGCTAATAGTTCTTTCTCAGTGGTGGTGTAGTTAAGCTGTGCATCGATCAACGTCTTACTGGCATAATAAATTACGTGAGGTAATTTGTTCACCCTTTGCCCTAAAACAGCTCCGATAGCGTAATCAGATGCATCACACATGAGTTCGAATGGGAGAGAATAATCCGGTGGTTGGATTATTGGTGCAGTTGATAAGAGTTCACGCAGCTTCAGAAATGATTTCATGCAATGCTCATCAAATTCAAAAGGGACATCTTTACCAAGCAAGGTACATAAAGGTTTAGCCACCTTGTTGAAATCCTTAATGAATCGCCTATAAAATCCAGCATGCCCCAAAAATGATCGAATTTGGCGAACACTCTTTGGTGGGGGCAAATTGGCAATTAGGTCGACTTTGGCCTTATCCACTTCAATTCCTTTCTTGGAAACAATATGCCCCAGAACAATTCCTTGTTGAACCATGAAATGGCTCTTCTCCCAGCAAAGAACAAGTTTAGAATCCACACAACGTTGTAAAACTTGTGCGAGGTGATTCAAACAAGAACCAAATGTTTTCCCGAAAACCGAGAAGTCGTCCATGAACACCTCGATGAACTTGTCAATCATATCCGAAAATATGGCCAACATACATCGTTGGAAAGTAGCAAGTGCATTACATAAGCCGAACGGCATCCTTCGATATGCAAAAGTACCGTAAGGGCATGTGAATGCCGTTTTCTCTTGATCAGGTGGAAAAACGGGCACTTGATTGTATCCCGAATAACCATCAAGAAAGCAATAAAACTCTTGCCCTGCTAACTTCTCGAGGATTTGATCGATGAACGGAAGGGGAAAATTATCCTTTCTGGTAGCTGTGTTCAATTTTCTATAATCAATGCAGACACGCCACCCAGTAGTTTCACGAGTAGGCAACAATTCTCCTTTCGCAGTTTCTTTCACAGTGATTCCGAACTTTTTTGGGACAATTTGGTCTGGACTAACCCATTCACTATCAGAAATCGGATAGATGATTCCAGCATCGAGTAATTTAATGATTTCCTTTAAAACGATTTCTTGCATGTTCGGATTAAGTTGCCTCTGCGGTTCTCTCGATGGTTTACTCTCATCTTCTAGATGTATTTTGTGCATACATACTGATGGGTCAATCCCTTTTAAATCAGCTAGAGTCCATCCGATAGCCTGCTTGTGATCTAGAAGCACTTTCAACAGGTCATGCTCTTGTTCTTCAGACAACGTGGATGAAATTATCACCGGTAACGTTTCTCGTGGCCCCAGGAAAGCGTATTTGAGCGATTCAGGCAACTGTTTCAATTCCACAGTTTGTGGCTCCTCAATTGATGGAGTCGGTTCAGCTTTTACTTCAATGGGTAACGGTTCTATCTTAGTCACAACTTCACATAAGTTATCATATGGACATGATAAACTCAACCTCGTCTCTTCGGATTGCTTCCTTTCGGATCCTTTTTCTTCATAGATGGCCAACAAAGCGGTTTCAAATTCTTCTTTGGTGAGCATTGATGGTAATGCTTCATCCACCACTTCGTCCATCTGATCGATGTAAAAACATTCGACCTCATCCTCGTTAGGGAAATAGTTCATCGCATGAAATATGTTCAATCTGACCTTCATGTTCCCAAAAGAAACATCCATGACTCCCGTTCGACAATTAATGCAAGCGTTTGCAGTGGCGAGAAACGGACGTCCAAGGATGATGGGGACTTGATTAATTGATTTAACAGGCGGTTTCATGTCTAAAACAATAAAGTCCACTGGAAAGACAAACTTGTCTATTCCAACCAAAACATCCTCGATAATTCCCCTAGGTCTTCTTTCTGACCTATCAGCCAGTTGGAGTGTGACCGTCGTGGGTTGCAATTCACCCAATCCGAGTTTCTCGTATATTGAGTATGGGATTAGATTCACACTTGCTCCCAAATCCAATAGCGCTTTTCCAATTGGTTTCCCACCAATGACACATGGAACAGTTGGAACTCCAGGGTCTTTCAATTTTCGTGGGGTTTCCAATTGTAATATTGAACTGACTTGATTAGTCAGGAACACTTTCTTGGAAATATGAGTACGCGCCTTTCGCTTACAAGTGCGTAAATCTTTGAAAAATTTTGCATACTCAGGCACTTGTTTGATTGTTTCAAGCAATGGATGATTTATCTTTACTTGCTTGAATGTTTCAAAAATTTCTTCCATTTTTGCTTGTCCCTTTCCCATTCTAGATGGAGGAGTTAGGCATTGAGGGAATGGTGCCCTTGGGACATAAGGTGCAGGTTCCATTTTTTATTCTTGTTCATGTCCTAGTTGGACAGTTGAGGGAGACTCATCCTCGATTACTTTTTCTTTTCCCTTCTCTCTTCTTTGCTCATTCTCTTTCTCTTTTCTTTTCTCTTTCTCTGTTCTTTTCTCTGATTTGTTTTCTTTCTCTTTTGCAGCTTCTCTTGCTTCATCTTTTTCCTGATCAGATTCCATAGGCATTTCCACTTGATTATCAACTTCTCTTCCACTTCTCAGCACCGTAACAGCTTTCAACTGTTGACTATTCGATGGTCCTGCATCAGGTGGTGCTTGACCTCGAGGATTGTTGACGGGTTGGCTAGGGAGCCTACCTTCCTCTCGTGACGGTCATTTGTTGACTAAATTGATCTATCATCATCTGTTGGAAAGCATGCATGCTTCGATCACCTTTTCCTCCAAATCAATCTCTAGAAACGAGCTGAGGTTGATTAAAACTCTGATTTTTTCGGTAATCGGAATTCGGATGAAATAAGGAGGGTGCTGCTGAAAATTAGAATTCTGCTGGCTAGTGGGATTCTGTTGTGGGCGGAAATTTTGTTGTCCACCCATTGGTTGGTTTACACGACCGGTTTGGTTCGAACCACCCCATCCTAAGTTGGGGTCATTTATCCATTCCGGTTATAGGTATTGGAGTATATGTTTACCGTTGGTAAGATTGAGTCGATTCACCTCCTCTTGAGGAGTAGGTTCATCGTGGAATAATGACAAGGTAGTGGGGCACTCATTAGCCATGTGACCTGGGTGGTCACAAATTGAACACACAGTGGGGGTGACAGGAGCTTTAGCTTGCTTGGTCGTAGCTAACAACATATTCATTTGCTTGGACAACATATCAACCTTTGTCGATAGATCAGAGGTATTATTTTTGACATTATATAATCCATCTCTTGTCAACACATGAGATTTAGATGCCAAATCCAAGTTAGTTCGCCCCAGAGTTTCACTTTGTATCGAAGTTTGGTATAACTTCTCAAACAATGCCCACAATTCATCAGCTTCTTTTGTGGCACATGATCCACCACACGATGCATCAACCATGCGTCTCTCTTCAGGAATCAGCCCATTATAAAAACTTTGGACCTGTTGCCACCTTGGAACTTGATGATTTGGACAACTCTTAATCAATTCCTTAAAATGTTCCCAACATTCATGGAATGTTTCAGTAGGTTGTTGGGAAAAGAATTGAATCTTCTGACGCAACTCAATGGCTTTGGTCATGGGAAAATATTTTTTAAGAAACTGACGGTGTAGCTCTGCCCAACTCTGAATAGATTGCGATTCTAAGGAATAAAACCATGTTTTTGCCTTGTCCCTTAAAGAGAAAGGGAAGAGTCAGAGTTTGGCTATCTCATCAGTGACATTGTGGACTCTGAACATTTTGCATACCCCAGTGAATTCATTTAGATGAACGTGCGGATTTTCATTTACTAACCCATGAAAAATTGGTAGCATTTGGATCATCGCTGATTTGAATTCATAGTGGTTTCCTGGAATGGGATCATGCATTATACATTCCTGATCCTCGTAAAAACCAGGATCATTATAATATTCGAGTGTTCTAGGGCCCTCATTGTAATTGTTATTCCCATCATTTCCATTATTTTCATTATTGCCATTATTGATATTCTGGTTGTTCCCATTAATTTCTTGCCTTTGATCAGCCATGATATCAGTATGATGATACTGATTCCTTTGAATTCTGCGATTCTCTCTACAAGATCGTTCGATCTCAAGATTAAATGGTAGCAGATGTGGGTGATGAGAACGAGTAAAGCTCATACACCACGGTCACAAACAAAGATTGATGAATCCACAACAAACTCAAAATATTCAGCTTCAATCGATTAAAGCAAAGATTTTCAATCGATTGACACAAACGCACAATTTTTTTTTTTTTTTTTTTTTTTTTTTTTTAAATCCGAATTTCAAAAATTAAAATTCAAAATTCAAATTTTTTTTTTAAAATTTTATTTATTTATTTATTATTTATTATTTATTATTTTTATTTTTTAAATTTTAAATCCGAATTTCAAAAATTAGAATTCAAAATTTAAAATTTTATTTATTATTATTTTTTTTTAAAATCCAAATTTCAAAAATTAAAATTAAAAAAATTAAATTTTAAACCTAATGGCAATCCTACAAAATCTTATCTAAAAGAGAAAAATAAGGGAAAAAAATAAAAGATTCTTAAATTTCCTAAGGAAGGTATCCTAAATTTATAAACTTCTTAAAAAAATTAATAACTACTTTTAGAAAATCCTAGAATATCTAAAAGAGGAAAATAAGGAAAAAGAATCCAACTAAAATAAGAAGTCTAAAAATTTCAACTTCCTAAAAGGCTCCTATAAAATCTAAAATAAAAAGCCTAAAAATCTCAACTTCCTAAAAGACTCCTAAAAAAATTACTTACCTAAGAGAGAAAAATAAGGGAAAGAAGAATTTGTAAAGCAAAAATCCAAAAATTGATTTTTTTTTTTTTTAATCAAAACACAAAAATCCCTAACCGAATTAATCAAAATTTCGCCGATCTCCCCGGCAGCGGCGCCAAAAACTTGATCGATTTTAAGTGTAACCCTTGCAAGTGCACAAGATCTATTGCAGTATGGCAAGAACAAATGTGTCGAACCCACAGGGAAATCTTGAATTTTAATTAATTCTTTTAGAGATTTAAAAACGTCCCCAAGGAAGTACCAAGGGGCAGATTCGATTTACCAAAAATTTATCACTTTTTCTAAATGCAAGAAAAATAAATTAATCTAAACAACTAATTACTGACGAATCTAAGAATAATATTTAAATAAGGTCAAGAAATATGCTACCCCAGATTTGTACCCCCCTTTCATTAAAGAATCATTCACACCATCACCATCATTCATTCATAAAAATGATTTGAAATCAAGTATGATCATCAATCCAGCATACCCTATCTAAAAACAATGACTCAGCCTATCATTATGGTATGAGTCATGTAAGAAGCATAGCGTATCTCGTGATGTGTAGATCAAAATAATAAAAATATTAGACTGTGGTATTAATCATAAATATGGGTACTTATCTGGGGATCGCATCTTTCCCGATCTACTGATTTAGCCGCTCATCTTTGGTGTATGATCTCCTTGTTCATTCAAAGTCATTCCTCTTTTTATTTCTTCCAAAAATCTTTGGTTACAATGCCTTTTCCTAAATACAATCTATGAATGTAAAAGAAAGACAGTGCAAATCCTAAGTACAATCTACCCAAATTAATCCCTAGAAGAAGGAGAAAAGAAGAACTTTTAAAAAGATGCTCAGAGGAGTCTAAAACCAAAAATAATAATGAATAAATAATCCTCTCCAAAAACTCTAAAAAAAAGAAAAGCTAAAACTAACTCTCTAATTATCTATCTCTAATTCCTATCTCTAATTCTTGCTCCTAATTTCCTTTCTTTAATTCTCTTTTTTCGAAGTGTTTGATCCACTTTAAATAGAGCTGAAGTTTCCCAGCCACAAAGGTGTTCCAACTCGAAAATTTAGGGTCGATTAATTGACCCAATAGGGTCGATGCATCGACCTCCCAGATTTTCGTGAATTCCCGCCGAACTTTACATCAGACACTGCTTCAGTATTTTAGCTATAACTTTCTGTCCCGAACTCGGATTGAGGCGATTCTTGATCCGTTGGAAAGCTGATAGAAAGATCTACAATGTTTGTGTTTTAACAATTTCATAATTCGGCCGTCGTGAATGTCAAAATTGAGATACAAGTCGCACCAAGTTCTCGATGACCCAAAGTTGCAGTGTTTTGACATTATTTTCAGAATTCTTGGGCTGTTTTCTGCACTTGGCTTGTATTTACCTGAAACACTTCAAATCTAATAATTCTTATCAGATAGCCTTCATCAGATAGCTAAATATAGGTATCTAGGGGTAAAATATCATCATATTTCACTACTCATCACACCCCCAAACTTACACTTTGCTAGTCCTCGAGCAAAGCAAACTAAAGAAAATAAATGTCACTTTCGTAGGAAACACGATTGCACTTAGCGTGTGCAACAAGCCTTTAAACCCCTAGGTGATCCCTAGTGGAGGAGTTGTGTCTCCTGAGGGTTTACAGTAAAGTTACCCACAAACTTCAATAAATTCCAAACCATCGACAAAATTGAGTTTTCAAAACATGATTTTTTATAACATATATACCATTCAAAACTCAAAATCATTAATCAATTCAACATGCGAATCCTCAATTTTAAATAACAATATTATACTAATCATACTAGCATCCATTCAAATTAGTCTAATGCTCAAATCGTTAGATAACTCATCCATTCATGCTTACTCGTGAAGTGTGTGCATACCCAAACCAAAATTCATTCATCTCGTAACTAGTTCAAATGGAAAATCGGTCACTTGTCTAGACTCAATCCTCACTTTAGGTATACTCTTGAAATAAAATCACTGATGATGGGTAAGCTGCATTACATATGAGAGATCAATACAAAACAAGCAAAAAGGTCTCACATGATAACTGAAATACGATGTAATCAATTAACAAAATCAAATCTCATAAGAACAGATACTTGTATATCCTAAGTATGTCATATCAAGTGTCATAAGTATCATATATTTACTCTCCACAAGGCAGTTACCAATGCAAGATCAGATCATGAAGGTCTTTTGTAGGGTTGTAATGGGGCTCAGGAAAGGGTAAGAAAGAAAGGGAATTGAGATTCAAAATTTCTGAGAAATCGGAAAAGAAACAAACTTCTGATTTTTCTATTTCTCTTCTTTTTCTTTTCTAATCTCTCACTATTTTTCTCAATATTTTTCTATTTTTCTCAACTTTCTTTTTCTTTTGAAGCACCTCATATTTTTCATTATTTTTCGCAATTTTTTTTTTTTCTCCCCCCTTTTTCTTTTATATTTTTGTCATACACTCTCAGTAAACACCACAACTCAGTATCTCTCCACTTACTCTCTTTTCATTCATTTTCATCTCTCGTTCCAAATTTCTCAGAAATAAGAAGGGTAAACTTGAATTTTCAGAAATGGTGAAGGGTTAAAGGTTAACGTGGCTTATCAAAGAATATATAAACGTAAATTTTCCAATAGGCTCAAAGGGGTACTAGAAGGATAAATTTATATGAGGTGGGGCATTTAAGCACAAACGAGCCAAAGATGGCCTTCAATCATGTCCTTAAAAGATGGTAACCTTGTCTATTTGTCTTGAGTAGATATACAGTACGTTCTAACACAATAATATGAATTTGATATCATGCAAAGTCACAAGTCAAAATAAAATATATGAGATTATGCAAGATAATTCGTATTCAAAGAAAACTCTGAGTTTATGTATTCACTCATTAACAACGGATATTTGGCTCTAACGCTTCCTGGGTTTAGTCTCCACTAAGAACCTAAGATTCACCGTTCAAAACAGTTCATCGATTTCTAAATCTTAGCTTGGTATAAGTGTAAAAATTCTAAGCATGAATATCAAAATTACCCACAAAATATCACATTAAGCTTCATTATCCTAGATACAAGCATTCAAAATCTGACATCGATATTCTAAAAATTAAATCCACATGCATCATCAACTAAAGTTTGAAAACAATCGAAAAATAATTCATATATGATGGTTCAAAATTTATTTTTTATTTGTTATTTTTTTTATTTTTATTTTTATTTTTATTTTTATATGAAGAAAAATAAGAAAGTAACGCAAGATAGAGAATCATACCCCCAAACCTAAAAATGACAATGTCCTCATTGATTGAAATAAGTAGCACACCCCCAAACCTGTTAAAAAGTACCTCAATATAAAGATCAGGTGTAGAGAATATGTGCATAAAATTAGAACATGACCAAAAATAGATTGAAGGTAATGTGGCTACACTAATTTGGAAATTAAAAACAACCTAAACTAAACTAAAAACTAATATTCTAGAACTAACAAAAACAAAAATGAAAACGAAAATAAATAAAACACATTGGGTTGCCTCCCAGGAAGCGCTGAGTTTAAGTGTCGACAGCTCGACCTCTTCATTGATCAAGAATCTGGCTCACTAAGGTGCATTGCCTCAATTCTCATCTGGGTCATGGGCTCAAACACCGGTTTAAGACGTTGCCCATTCACTTTAAAAACTCGATTGTTCGTGAGACTACGGATCTCAATCGCACCATGCACACTAATAGAAATAACCTGATACGGGCCTTCCCATCTCGATTTCAGTTTTCCCGGGTGAAGCTTTAGTCTGGAATTAAATAGCCAAACCTTTTGCCCAATGTGAAACTCTTTCCGAGAAATTGACTCATCATGCAGCTTCTTATACCTTTCTTTGTACATCTTTGAGTTTTCATACGCTCCATAGCGTAGCTCTTCCAATTCACTTAGCTGTAGCCTTCGATTTGATCCTGCTGCTTGCATATCGAAATTTAATCTTTTGATGGCCCAAAATGCTTTATGCTCCAATTCAACAGGAAGATGGCATGCTTTCCCGTAGACAATTCTGAACGGAGACATTCCAATTGGTGTCTTGAAGGCGGTACGATAGGCCCACAGAGCATCAGAGAGCCGGTTTGACCAGTCTCTTCTATCCGATCGTACCGTCTTTTCTAAAATTCGTTTAATCTCTCGGTTCGACACTTCCACCTGACCACTAGTTTGCGGGTGATACGGCGTTGCAACCTTGTGGGTGACGCCGTATTTCTTCATTAAAGTAGCAAAATGGCGGTTGCAGAAGTGCGAACCGCCATCACTAATGATCGCACGTGGAAACCCGAATCTATTAAAGACATTTTCCTTCAGAAATTTGACCACCACTTTGTGGTCATTTGAACGGGTTGCCACAGCTTCAATCCATTTGGAAACGTAGTCAACAGCTACGAGAATGTATGAATACCCAAAAGATGGGGGAAAAGGACCCATGAAGTCAATCCCCCAAACATCAAAATCGGGTTAAGGGGCATCATATTCCGTTTTGAAATATTTCCAAGCTGCTGACATCTTTGGCATTCTTTGCAAAATTGAGCAGCATCACGAAAGATGGAGGGCCAGTAGAATCCGCTTTGAAGAATTTTCTGTGCAGTCTTCTGTCCTCCAAAATGGCCTCCACAGGCTCCAGCATGGCAGAAATCGAGAACGCTAAGTTGCTCTTCTGCTGGTACACATCTCCTGATGATTTGATCTGAACAGATCTTGAACAAATGTGGTTCATCCCAAAAATAGTATTTGATCTGGGAGAAGAAGAGGTTCTTATCATTCTTTCCCCATTCAGTAGGGATTTTGCCCGTGACCAAATAATTCACGATATTGGCAAACCAAGGAACTTTCGTAGCGGTCGCGTCAATTGCCATTAATTTCTCATCCGGAAAAGTGTCCCGGATAGGTTCAGGTGTAACCAATTCTTCAACCAAAATACGAGACAAGTGATCAGCCACAACATTCTCGACTCCCTTTTTATCCTTGATTTCGAAATTAAACTCTTGAAGTAGCAGAATCCATCGGATCAATCGTGGTTTGGCATCCTTCTTCGCTAACAAATATTTCAATGCAGAGTAGTGCGAAAAGACCACTATTTTTGATCAGCGAGATAAGAACGAAATTTATCCAGAGCATACACCACAGCTAATAGTTCTTTCTCAGTGGTGGTGTAGTTAAGCTGTGCATCGATCAACGTCTTACTGGCATAATAAATTACGTGAGGTAATTTGTTCACCCTTTGCCCTAAAACAGCTCCAATAGCGTAATCAGATGCATCACACATGAGTTCGAATGGGAGAGAATAATCCGGTGGTTGGATTATTGGTGCAGTTGATAAGAGTTCACGCAGCTTCAGAAATGATTTCATGCAATGCTCATCAAATTCAAAAGGGACATCTTTACCAAGCAAGGTACATAAAGGTTTAGCCACCTTGTTGAAATCCTTAATGAATCGCCTATAAAATCCAGCATGCCCCAAAAATGATCGAATTTGGCGAACACTCTTTGGTGGGGGCTAATTGGCAATTAGGTCGACTTTGGCCTTATCCACTTCAATTCCTTTATTGGAAACAATATGCCCCGAATTCCTTGTTGAACCATGAAATGGCTCTTCTCGACTAAGAACAAGTTTAGAATCCACACAACGTTGTAAAACTTGTAGGTGATTCAAACAAGAACCAAACGCTTTTCCGAAAACCGAGAAGTCGTCCATGAACACCTCGATGAACTTGTCAATCATATCCGAAAATATGGCCAACATACATCGTTGGAAAGTAGCAGTGCATTACATAAGCGAACGGCATCCTTCGATATGCAAAAGTACCAAGGGCATGTGAATGCCGCTTTTCTCTTGATCGGTGGAAAACGGCACTTGATTGTATCCCAAATAACCATCAAGAAAGCAATAAAACTCTTGCCCTGCTAACATCTCGAGGATTTGATCGATGAACGGAAGGGGAAAATTATCCTTTCTGGTAGCTGTGTTCAATTTTCTATAATCAATGCAGACACGCCACCCAGTAGTTTCAGAAGTAGGCAACAATTCTCCTTTCGCAGCTTTCTTTCACGGTGATTCCAACTTTTTGGGACAATTTGTGCGGACTAACCCATTCACTATCGAATCGGATAGATGATTCCAAAGATCGAGTAATTTAATGATTTCCTTTAAAACGATTTCTTGCATGTTCGGATTAAGTTGCCTCTGCGGTTCTCTCGATGGTTTACTCTCATCTTCCAGATGTATTTTGTGCATACATACTGATGGGTCAATCCCTTTTAAATCAGCTAGAGTCCATCCGATAGCCTGCTTGTGATCTAGAAGCACTTTCAACAGGTCATGCTCTTGTTCTTCAGACAACGTGGATGAAATTATCACCGGAAACGTTTCTCGTGGCCCCAGGAAAGCGTATTTGAGCGATTCAGGCAACTGTTTCAATTCCACAGTTGGTGGCTCCTCAATTGATGGAGTCGGTTCAGCTTTTACTTCAATGGGTAACGGTTCTATCTTAGTCACAACTTCACATAAGTTATCATATGGACATGATAAACTCAACCTCGTCTCTTCGGACTGCTTCCTTTCGGATCCTTTTTCTTCATAGATGGCCAACAAAGCGGTTTCAAATTCTTCTTTGGTGAGCATTGATGGTAATGCTTCATCCACCACTTCGTCCATCTGATCGATGTAAAAGCATTCGACCTCATCCTCGTTAGGGAAATGGTTCATCGCATGAAATATGTTCAATCTGACCTTCATGTTCCCAAAAGAAACGTCCATGACTCGCATTCGACAATTAATGCAAGCGTTTGCAGTGGCGAGAAACGGACGTCCAAGGATGATGGGGACTTGATTAATTGATTTAACAGGCGGTTCCATGTCTAAAACAATAAAGTCCACTGGAAAGACAAACTTGTCTATTCCAACCAAAACATCCTCGATAATTCCCCTAGGTCTTCTTTCTGACCTATCACCGGTTGGAGTGTGACCGTCGTGGGTTGCAATTCACCCAATCCGAAGTTTCAGATATTGAGTATGGGATTAGATTCACACTTGCTCCCAAATCCAATAGCGCTTTTCCAATTGGTTGCCCACCAATGACACATGGAACAGTTGGAACCTGGGGTCTTTCAATTTTCGTGGGGTTTCCAATTGTAATATTGAACCCGACTTGATTAGTCAGAACACTTTCTTGGAAATATGAGTACGCCTTTCTACGAGTGCATAAATCTTTGAAAAATTTTGCATACTCAGCACTTGTTTGATTGTTTCAAGCAATGGAAGATTTATCTTTACTTGCTTGAATGTTTCAAAATTTCTTCCATTTTCTGGTCCCTTTCCCATTCTAGATGGAGGAGTTAGGCATTGAGGAATGGTGCCCTTGGGACATAAGGTGTGGAGTTCCATTTTTTATTCTTGTTCATGTCCTAGTTGGACAGTTGAGGGAGACTCATCCTCGATTACTTTTCTTTTCCTTCTCTCTTCTTTGCTCTTTCTCTTTCTTTTCTTTTCTCTTCTCTGTTCTTTTCTGATTTGTTTTCTTTCTCTTTGTCGCTTCTCTTGCTTCATCTTTTCTGATCGATTCATAGGCATTTCCACTTGATTATCAACTTCTCTTCCACTTCTCAAAGACCGTAATGACTTTCAACTGTTGACTATTCGATGGTCCTGCATCAGGTGGTGCTTGACCTCGAGGATTGTTGACGGGTTGGCTAGGGAGCCTACCTTCCTCTCGTTGACTTAGCTGATTTGTCAGTTGACTGAATTGATCTATCATCATCTGTTGGAAAGCATGCATGCTTCGCATCACCTTTTCCTCCAAATCAGAATCTCTAGAAACGGTAGACTGAGGTTGATTAAAATTCGATTTTTTGAATCGAATTGGATGAAATAAGGAGGTTCTGGAAATTAGAATTCTGCTGGGTAGTGGGATTCTGTTGTGGGCGGAAATTTTGTTGTCCACTCATTGTGTTGGCTCTGTACTGCTGGTTTACCTAACCAGTTTAGTTCGAACCACCCCATCCTAAGTTGGGGTGATTTTTCCATTCCGGGTTATAGGTATTGGAGTATATGTTTCTACCCTGCCGTTGATAAGATTGAGTCAGATTCACCTCCTCTTGAGGAGTAGGTTCATCAGGGAATAATGACAAGGTAGTGGGGCACTCATTAGCCGTGTGACCTGAGTGGTCACAAATTGAACACACAGTGGGGGTGACAGGAGCTTTAGCATGCTTGGTCGCAGCTAACAACATATTCATTTGCTTGGACAACATATCAACCTTTGTCGATAGATCAGAGGTATTATTTTTGACATTATACAATCCATCTCTTGTCAACACATGAGATTTAGATGCCAAATCCAAGTTAGTTTGCCCCAGAGTTTCACTTTGTATCGAAGTTTGGTATAACTTTTCAAACAATGCCCACAATTCATCAGCTTCTTTTGTGGCACATGATCCACCACACGATGCATCAACCATGCATCTCTCTTCAGGAATCAGCCCATTATAAAAACTTTGGACCTGTTGCCACCTTGGAACTGATGATTTGGACAACTCTTAATCAATTCCTTAAAATGTTCTCAACATTCATGGAATGTTTCAGTAGGTTGTTGGGAAAAGAATTGAATCTTCTGACGCAACTCAATGGCTTTGGTCATGGGAAAATATTTTTTAAGAAACTGACGGTGTAGCGCTGCCCAACTCTGAATAGATTGCGATTCTAAGGAATAAAACCATGTTTTTGCCTTGTCCCTTAAAGAGAAAGGGAAGAGTCGGAGTTTAGCTATCTCATCAGTGACATTGTGGACTCTGAACATTTTGCATACCCCAGTGAATTCATTTAGATGAACGTGCGGATTTTCATTTACTAACCCATGAAAAATTGGTAGCATTTGGATCATCGCTGATTTGAATTCATAGTGGTTTCCTGGAATGGGATCATGCATTATACATTCCTGATCCTCGTAAAAACCAGGATCATTATAATATTCGAGTGTTCTAGGGCCCTCATTGTAATTGTTATTCCCATCATTTCCATTATTTTCATTATTGCCATTATTGATATTCTGGTTGTTCCCATTCATTTCTTGCCTTTGATCAGCCATGGTATCAGTATGATGATACTGATTCCTTTGAATTCTGCGATTCTCTCTACAAGATCGTTCGATCTCAAGATTAAATGGTAGCAGATGTGGGTGATGAGAACGAGTAAAGCTCATACACCACGCTCACAAACAAAGATTGATGAATCCACAACAAACTTAAAATATTCAGCTTCAATCGATTAAAGCAAAGATTTTCAATCGATTGACACAAGCGCACAATTTTTTTTTATTTTTATTTTTATTTTTTTTTAAATCCGAATTTCAAAAATTAAAATTCAAAATTCAAAAATTTTTTTTTAAATTTTTTTTATTTATTATTATTTATTATTATTTTTTTTAATTTTTAAATCCGAATTTCAAAAATTAGAATTCAAAATTCAAATTTTTTTTTTTTTTTTTTTTTTTTTTTTTAAAAATCCGAATTTCAAAAATTAAAATTAAAAAAATTAAATTTTAAACCTAATGGCAATCCTACAAAATCTTATCTAAAAGAGAAAAATAAGGGAAAAAAATAAAAGATTCTTAAATTTCCTAAGGAAGGTATCCTAAATTTATAAACTTTCTAAAAAATTAATAACTAATTTTAGAAAATCCTAGAATATCTAAAAGAGGAAAATAAGAAAAAAGAATCCAATTAAAATAAGAAGTCTAAAAATTTCAACTTCTTAAAAGACTCCTACAAAATCTAAAATAAAAAGCCTAAAAATCTCAACTTCCTAAAAGACTCCTAAAAAAATTACTTACCTAAGAGAGAAAAATAAGGGAAAGAAGAATTTGCAAAGCAAAAATCCAAAATTTGATTTTTTTTTTTTTTTTAATCAAAACACAAAAATCCCTAACCGAATTAATCAAAATTTCGCCGATCTCCCCGGCAGCGGCGCCAAAAACTTGATCGATTTTAAGTGTAACCCTTGCAAGTGCACAAGATCTATTGCAGTATGGCAAGAACAAAGGTGTCGAACCCACAGGGAAATCTTGAATTTTAATTAATTCTTTCAGAGATTTAAAAACGTCCCCAAGGAAGTACCAAGGGACAGATTCGATTTACCAAAAATTTATCACTTTTTCTAAATGCAAGAAAAATAAATTAATCTAAACAACTAATTACTGATGAATCTAAGAATAATATTTAAATAAGGTCAAGAAATATGCTACCCCAGATTTGTACCCCCCTTTCATTAAAGAATCATTCACACCATCACCATCATTCATTCATAAAAATGATTTGAAATAAAGTATGATCATCAATCCGGCATACCCTATCTAAAAACAATGACTCAGCCTATCATTGTGGTATGAGTCATGTAAGAAGCATAGCGTATCTCGTGATGTGTAGATCAAAATAATAAAAACATTAGACTATGGTATTAATCATAAATATGGGTACTTATCTGGGGATCGCATCTTTCCCGATCTACTGATTTAGCCGCTCATCTTTGGTGTATGATCTCCTTGTTCATTCAAAGCCATTCCTTTTTTTATTTCTTCCAAAAATCTTTGGTTACAATGCCTTTTCCTAAATACAATCTATGAATGTAAAAGAATGACAGTGCAAATCCTAAGTACAATCTACCCCAATCAATCCCTAGAAGAAGGAGAAAAGAAGAACTTTTAAAAAGATGCTCAGAGGAGTCTAAAACCAAAAATAATAATGAATAAATAATCCTCTCTAAAAATTCTAAAAAAAAGAAAAGCTAAAACTAACTCTCTAATTATCTATCTCTAATTCCTATCTCTAATTCTTGCTCCTAATTTCCTTTCTTTAATTCCCCTTTTTCGAAGTGTTTGATCCGCTTTAAATAGAGCCAAAGTTTCCCAGCCACAAAGGTGTTCCAACTCGAAAATTTAGGGTCGATTAATTGACCCAATAGGGTCGATGCATCGACCTCCCAGATTTTCGTGAATTCTCGCCGAACTTTACATCAGACACTGCTTCAGTATTTTGGCCATAACATTCTGTCCCGAACTTGGATTGAGGCGATTCTTGATCCGTTGGAAATCGGATAGAAAGATCTACAACTTTTATGTTTTAACAATTTCATAATTCGGCCGTTTTGAATGTCCAAATTGAGCTACAAGTCGCACCAAGTTCTCGATGACCCAAAGTTGCAGTGTTTTGACATTATTTTCAGAATTCTTGGGCTGTTTTCTGCACTTGGCTTGTATTTACCTGAAATACTTCAAATCTAATAATTCTTATCAGATAGCCTTCATCGGATAGCTAAATATAGGTATCTAGGGGTGAAATATCATCATATTTCACTACTCATCAGCCACCTATACTTCGATTGCGTAAAATCCCCCCGTTTGATCACAACATACACCCACGACAGCGAAAACACTCCTCAATTGCTAGAATAGGCCTCTGAATCGTCACTTTTACTTAGCTTGTGCGGATAGCTAAGAAAGCCAAATAATTCATGTTAGCAAATGTCGGTTTACACTTGAAATTTTTCTAAGAAATGAAAGGTCACTCGCACTAGGTGTCTACTTCTTTGATGTATCCTTTCTCTGCAAAAATGCACCAAAGATGGGCACCTGTAGACATCCCATTTTCGACCCCTCGTAGTATATAAAAGTGTCCGATCAACCATTGACATATCCCTGATTTCTTGAAAAGCCAGCCTTTTTCAAGAATCTCGAAACCCTCTATTTCTGAGAATTATACGCTGGAGCTCTAGCGTATAATCCTCCCAATGTATAATTGGACCCGACGTAGGATGAGTTTATAATTATACACTGGAATCCCAATGTATAATTGATTATATGCCGGACTCCCAACATATAATTGCGTTGTCTTGCATTAGGACTCACTTACTCCGCAAACTGATCAGATGCCCAGATTATAAGCTGAAATAATAGCGTATAATTCATTTTACGTTGGAATACTAGCATATAATTAGTCCATTTTAGACTGGGACACTCTCTCAAGGCTTATCCGGTCATAGCCGGTCACCTTGATCGACTCCCTTGTGACTGCCCTGATTATGAGCTGTAACCCCATCGTATAATTCATTATACACTGGAATCTGCTGGACTTCCAGCGTATAATTAGCCAAGACTACAAATAGGGCCCTACCCCACTCATTCTCTACACACATCTTTCATTTTATTTTTCTCTTTGGAACTCTTGAGGTTGGCTCGAGATTCCAAATTAGAGTAGAGTTGAACTCTAAGTGTTTGGGCTTAGAAGTTCGACTCACTTCTAGGAACCTCGTAGAGTAATTGTACTAGTTGGGGCTGACCCTTCTACTTCGATTCTCGAGGTTTCCAAAGAGGAATAAAGCTAGCCTTAGATCCAACCCTTAGGGAACCCCTGCCAAAACTTCCAACTTAGATCCAATTAGGGTCACGTCCCATATTCTCATCATATTTTTAAAACCAATCATAGCCATCCAAACTTATTTGCCCAAGGAAGCCAACGGAGGGTACTCGGGAATGGGTTCGATCCTCCCCCACATAACGGGCCATCACACCCATTTAGTTAGGCCATTTAGGATTAGAGAAAACCCAAATTAGCTAAAACTTTAGGCAACCCTAGCTATTAAAGCCAGCAGGCCGGCATTTAGTATAGGAGTTTGACCCCCAACCTCTCCACTCCATCCACCTGATTAATGACGTTCTACAACATCGATAAACATCCATAGATGGCAATCACATCAACTCAGATGTGTTATTTAAATCTAATTATTGCTGACAATATCTCTCCGCAAGTGCATTTAAATACCTTATTTTTATGGCTAAAATTTGCTATTCACAAACAGAGTCCCCTTGTGACCACATTGGGCCATTTTTCCTAAATCCAAGAGTGTTCCCGAAAAATGCGTATTGGTTACTCTATCCTTTTTAGAATTTCGGTGATCAATTTAGATCATATATGGTATCGAATTGGTTACTCTATCCTTGTGAGTTCACCAATCACATTTCAATGGTTTTCTTTGATCAATATCATAATCAAATGTCTCATATCATTCAAATCCTCTATCATCATTTATCTTTATTGATCACTCATCATTCATCTATATCAATCAATCATTATTTATCTATATCAATCAAGCAATTACCATCAATCAATTGTCATTATCTATCTTGATCAGTCGTCGATCAAACTCAATCCTTAGGGAGGATTGGCATATGACCAGCTTACACTATGTCTAGTGCTACTTTAGTTTAGAGTACCTATTAGATTTTTCTTTATTGTTATTCATAAAATGGAAGCATTTGCTCATATCGTGAGTCATTTGGGTCCCTGTTCTCAGTTATCCTAAGGTGGATTCTCATTGTTATAGTATTTCTAAGTAATTTTAGCGAGACTTTGCTAACACCTGAGTCAGGTCAAACTTTGACTAAGACTCTCATCAGTATGCTACTTGGACATCTCCAACTAAGTCTAACCATTGGGGGGTTAATCGTGATATTCATTGAGCGTATCCCCTCCTATGATTATACCAACTTATTCTTAATTTTCTACTCAGTTACCAGGTCACTAGCCCAGTTTCATTTTAATTAAAATTTGACCAAGTGTTAATGGGGGTAATAAGTGGTAATTTTAAATTCAAGTGAGGACATTGGGTCCATGCCTTTATTTTCGAAGTTCTAGGATTCACTAAGTTGGGCTTACGATCCAACAGGTTAAGGTTACCAAGGTAGTCCACTTATCTATCTATGGTTCTTGCTGAGCTTGAGGATGCTAGCAGTGCAGCCCATGTTAGGTATTGGGCCGTGCCATCAGGTTTTACATAATTTAAGTTCACAACTTAATTAGAGATTCACGGGTCCTTTCCTAGGTCTCTTGGGCCTTCACTAGGTTCAAATCTAGGTAGACGGGCTCTTTGCAAAGTCTGGATCTGAGTGGGTGTGCATAATTTCCGAGGGGTGCTACTATCAATTTTTCAAAAGATGTTTTGGGTCAGGTAATAAATTTGTCTTTTTATCTAAGACTTACAATTTACCAGGCCACGGGCTGAGCATTGAGTCAATTAGTCTTACCTAATCAATTTTAACAGTTAGGCTCTCGGGCCTTCAAAAGGTTCATTCTTTGATTTAGTTGACCAAGTCAACCTTAACAAGGCTCCACAATGTATCAACAGTGGTCACTGTGATCTGGCATTGCTTTAGATCATCACAGGTTTATGAGAATGTCAATATTTTGACCTTATTCCTATTTTTACAATTTATCTTTAAATGCATGACACTTTACGGTAAAATCGCTGCCATTTTCGACTATAATCAAATTTATGAGTCTTTCCAAAATTGGGTGAAAGAACACTGATAATTCCCTCTTTCCCAGGTGGTGGAAATAAAAACTCTGATAAGTTGATCAGGGCCGTTAGATTACAAAGATCTGTTTTCTCTATAAAGGTCTATCGGACCAGTTTTGATGGTCTCCGATGTCAGGTTTATATCTTTTAATGCCGATATCAAAATCATACACTTTATAACTTGTTGAAAATCTATTAAAGTTATTCAAGCTTTCTCTATATATTTCTAAGATAAAAAACTTATATATCATGATGGAATCAGGTCCATCCGATCAGATGTCAGTTCTGGTCAGAGGTGGTGTGGCACTTGACACAGTTCTGTGTCCCATATTTCCAAAATTTCTGGCCATCTATTTCGATGGAGAATTCTAATGAAATTTCACATAGTTCTTGGGCACAGGTAAAATATTGACTCAGAATTTTCAAGGATTTATTGGAGTCTTTGCACATGAATTTACTGCCTTTCTAAGGCATATATTTATGGTGCAAATAGGGCACTACCTCGTGCTCTGAACTCCGTGTAGGTCAAACTACAAGGAACTAAAATCTGATTTTTGATCGGGTCATTGGGAACCCATTTATTTAATTACTAATGTAAATTTTCTAGATTTTTCCTTAATCTAATTCTCATAATTTCACACTCATCTTATTGAGTTCCTGTTTTGGGTTTTAAGGCCTTAAATGCTGGCATTTCATGGGGTCCACCTCGTGGGCCATCATGCACCACTAGTTTTTTTATCTGATCTGGGGATACTCCAGATTACTCACAAATCATCCATGATTCTTTTCAGGTCTAACCTATCGATCTAACGACACATTTTAGCCGTGGCACTATCCTAATAGCAAAAATTTCATTTCCTGTTATCGATTGAGTTCGATCTAGCCTTTAAGGGCCATCCGATCAAATCAAATTCTAGCTTAATTTATTTAAAAAAACTCTTATTCCAGAGCAAGGATCAAAATTTCATCCGAAATGACCTAAATTTCGGTCCAAATTATCGGTTTCGATCCTCACCAAAATGATAATTTGGGCCAAAATTTCGGTCATATTTTGTATGGGACTCAACATTTCGGCAGAAATTTCTCCCAAATTTTCGGTCTTCGGCCGAAATTTCGGTTCAAATTTTTAGTTTCAGTCATGCCCGAAACCCAAATTCTACCTGAAATTTTGATCCTTGTTCCAGAATACATTGTTTTTTCAAATCATTTTGTTTGTCATCATTAGATCACCAAATCAAACAAGTTAAAACAATAAATTTTCCTATGATCTAGGATTTGTAAATTTTCAAGCATTAGTCAATTTATAAATCAATCACCATTGATTGTACATGATCAAAATAGTGATCATGAGTTTTTAGAATCTGGAAACTTATCAAAATTTCAATCAATCTAGACCATTCAATGTAACAATCCATCTT
The DNA here is from genome assembly GCA_021018995.1 of Chloranthus sessilifolius. Classification (NCBI taxonomy): domain Eukaryota; kingdom Viridiplantae; phylum Streptophyta; class Magnoliopsida; order Chloranthales; family Chloranthaceae; genus Chloranthus; species Chloranthus sessilifolius. The sequence goes on along the minus strand of CM037584.1, from coordinate 143,508,471 downwards.
TTTCTATGATGATTCACAAGTAAGCAAGGCATAGTCTATGGTATCCTATGCTATCATTTCTACCTCATGCAATCTACACTATTGGTTCCATATGATCAAAGCAGTGATCAAATATTTTTAAAAAATTGAAATTTAAATCAAGTAGTCAATCAATCTCACCCATGTAATATGCGTATTTTCTATAATATTATAACAAGTAAGCAAGCCATAGTCTACAATACACTATGCTTATCTTTTCTAACACATGCATCCAACACCATTGATTCTTTGTGATCAAAACAATGATCAAATATTTAAAAATATAGAATTTAAATCAAGTAATCAAACAATCACAGCCATGCAATATGTTCATTCTCTAGAATACTATGACAAGTAAGCAAGGTATAGTCTATAACACCCTATGCGCATCATTTCTAACATATGCATCTAACACCATTGATTGTATATGATCAAAACAGTGATCAAATATTTAAAATTTTGAAATTTCAGCAAGTACTTTATCAATCAAAACCATTCAAACTCATGCACATGTTCTAATCTTTTCAAATAAAATAATCATTTGTTCTTAAAAGCCTAATCTATGAAAATTGGCTAAGACAAATAAAAAATCTAAGACCATACGATCTTCATCATGATTTGTAATATCTAAGATATTTTGAACCTGAATCTGATTACCTTGATAAGCATGCCCGAAAAAGTCATGCGATAACTTTATGAGTTATGGTGAGATAAAACTAAGAGAAGGTTATTGGTACAAGGAAACTTTAATTGGACATTGGGAAGACTTTTAACCATTAACTAATACACCGACACATGTAGGCGTGCCTAACACCGAACCTAAGCTTGACTTAAGTGGATAGAATTTGTAAACAAAATATCATGATATTTTGAGAAAATATCAAGATATTTTGAGAAAATATTAAGATATTTTGAGAAAATATCAAGATATTTTGTTTGCTTACTTTGGTTATATAGAGAGAAGAGTGAAAGGGTAAGTTTCACTTCTCCTTTCAAATTGATGAGGCGTAAAACTTCCTTACCGTAGAAAAGCCTTATAATCCATCACTTATTGGATTGAATGTATTAGGGGAGAGTGATACAAATTGTGTGTGAATCTAGGGGATAATTATACTATTAGCACTGTGAGAGATGAGCTGAATCTAGAGTTCGACTGTTTCAGGCTTTATAGTTTTGATTCGGTGCATTGGAATCTAATAATCGGACACCTTAGAATAAACCTTGAAATGGTAAGTGACTTAACTTTTCTTTTGTTAAAATAGTAACCTTGAATTAGACTTGTTTATATATACACAGTAGGATAGAATTGATTAAAGTTGAGAGAAAAAATTAGTTTATGTTTGAAAATTGAGAACAATAGGAATCTGAAAGAATTAGAAGTTCGAATCCAAATTCGAACATTCGAAAATGGAAATCAAATTTCGAATCTGGCTCTGTTTTGCCAGGTTCAATTCCTCAAGAAATCGAACTTCGATTTAAAATTCGAAGTTCGAATGCAAACTCGAATGTTCAAAAATTGGAATCGATGTTCGATTTTGTCCTGTTTCTGGCATTTTATATTTTTGAAAAAAAACCCTAGGATAGAAGCTTTTATTTGCCACTTTAATGCACCATTAACCTTGTGGTATTAGTCCTTTATAGGTTATATGTAGAAAATTTCTACTATGAGGACCTTTGATTGAACTTAGACCAAATCCAAGACAAAGGTAGGGGAACCTTAACATTAGTGCATTTTGTTTTATCATTTAAATCTGGTTATTTAACTAAATTCCGACTATGATTTGAATCTACCATGACTTGGTTTAGCATACGATATGAAATTTGAATCTGAATTAGACACTTAAATTCCAAATCTGAAAAATGTAATAAGCATACATGTGATTATATGATTAACATCTGCATTTGTTTTATGGTTCCCATGAATGAATCCCAACCGATATGGCAAGATATCCGTGACCGACAAGGCAGGGTATCCGTGAGTTTAATCTGGAACCTATTTGATTGAGTAACAATATGGCACAAGTTACCCTCAGGATAAAGGGGCTTGTTGCATTTTATCTGGAAATGGGTTCATTGAACGACAATGGTTAGTTAGGGGTTCCCATCGGTTTTATTCCTGCTCTCATGATATAGTAATGTGAGATAAATTTTAATTTAAGATTTAAGACAATTAACTGAAGATGCATGCATTGAATTAGAATTTGAAATCATTTAGATCTGTATAACTTTCCATTCATCACACTATTTGATCATTTAGAAATGGAACTTAGTACATTAAGACATGTCTTGAAAACCATATCTGATATGATTTTTCGTCTTTGAAAACCTTAATTATGACAAAATGTGAATAAATAAGTTTCTTCTACTGAGCTTCGATGTTAGCTCACCCCGACTACACGTCACAGGTGCTGATACCGATTTAGGCTCTAAGGCCTTGAATCTTGAGGACTTTGACTACATCCCTGAGGAAGAATCAAAACTTCCTCTTGACGAGTTTTTTCCTTGACCTAGGCTTTCGAGTTGGTATATTTTGTTGTTGTGTTGTATATGATCATTGTGAATTATGGGCCCAAGGCCTTGTTTGGATTACTATTGATATCATTTTAAGGAACCATCATTAGGAACCATTGTTTAGGTGTTGGATTGGCCATCCCCAGTGGTTCTTCTTGGTTCCTTTTTTAAATATATTTTTGTATGAGATATCGCTCTTGTTATACTATTTTGACCTTAGGGTTATGCATATTTTTACCTGCTTGCGCTCTGATATATGACTGTTCTGTCTGGCTTATCGAGTTATTGATGGGTTGGCGAGTCGGCCTTTCCTATACCATGAGGATTGGAAAAGTCGGGTCGTCACATGATCTCCTCGGCCCTTTATCATACCTTAGATGATCATGTGATCCTAGAGATTTTGGAAAATGTAGATTTTGTGTTTCTATCATGATCAAGATCGTATATGATGTGGTGTGGGTAATCATGATGATCAAGATCGTATAAGATGTGTGAGTGATCATCACCATCTTACCATTCATGATGGAAGATCAAATGGTCATAGACCCATCACTTGATGGTGATATGAGACCATCATGATCACCCACACCAAATCTTATATCACACATCCATAACCTCAAAGTTAAAAAATGAAATTCACATAAAATTCCTAAGAAAAATCAAATTTTCTAACTCTTTTATGAAGTGTCCTAGGCTAGCATTGGACATAGTCCAAACCTTGTCTATTTGGACCATTGGATGGCCATGCATGATCATGGAGATCACATTCAAGGTCATCCTAACCTGCACATTCATCTTAGCTCTCATATTCACTAAAAAACTCAAGAAAAATTCAAGAAAAACTTACAAACAGTAAGCTAAACCTACATTATTCTATACAAAAGAACCAAAACTATCAACAGAGACATTACCTTATTTTCCTTCTTGGTGCTTGCCGGTTTGGATGAAATTTGATGGTGAGAAGGGCTAGGATGGGAGTGAACTCACACTATGTTGTTCTAAAGATCAAGAGGGTTGCAATGGTGGTGGTGGATGAAAGTTTCAAGGGTTGGATGAAGAGAAGTAGAGCTTGGGAACCTAAAGCTCTAATGGTGAAGAGAGGATGAAGAAGAAGATGGAATGAGCTAGAGAGAAAGAGAGAAGGCTGAATTCAAAGTTTGCTAGGGGAATGGGCTTTAAGCCCTTTGTGGGGGCAAGTTTGCCAAGTGGCAAGCTTGGTCTCCCCAACCTTCTTTTCTCTCTCCCCTCTTTTCCTCATGTGCATGGAGAAGTGGGACCCACTTGGGTTCCCTCTCCACCCTCCATTGGGTCCTCGTCTTGCCTTTTCCCGCTTAAGGTGCCCTTAAAATGTGTGAAAGGCCACATTTCAACAGATCTTGCGGTTGCATGGTTTCTCGTCAATCTTACACCATAGATTTCCCCAATGCAAAATTAATGGCTATAGATGGAATCCAACTTGGTCAAATAGATCAAGGGCTAGGATTTAGTAGAGCAAAGTGTATTTATTTATTTCAAATTTATAAATTGGAGAAATTATTTTCAAATGCCCTTAGGGCTCATCCTTATTTACCTTAAATGTCATTGTTCTATATTAAGCTCATATACCTAACCAAATGTGTTTATTCTTTTTTCTTCCTTGGATCAATAGGTCCAAGTTTGAATTGTTTTATTGATCACCACCACGATGATCATCAAAATTCACATCATTGATGATGATCTCCATATCATCACCTTGGCTCAGTCTTAATTTGGGCAATTTCTTAGATCAAGACCAATCACTAGTCAGTTAAATTGGGTCTTCATATGTGGTTTAAGATGGGAGGTGTGTGGTTTATTTAATTACTACCACACCCATCTAATTAAATGGGGTGTCCTATGGGTGCCATTAGGAATAATATTTTCCATCAAGCATCAGGTTGGTGCTCAACATTTTTGGGTGGACCTGGCCTCAGGCTGTCACCTGGTGCAGTTAGGTCTCATCAGGTATCAGTCAACTAGTTGACTGACACGGATTCTAAGGGGTAGGTATTACATTATCCCCTCCTAAAAAAATGATTTCATCATCGGAATCGAAACTAGAAAGAGTACTTCGGAATACCTAATACGTCCATTGAGGTCTCGATTTCAGTAATATGGGTAGCGAGCCTGTTGATGTCCTCTTGAATTGTCCTTAGGATTCCTTCGCTCTGCCCCAATTCAATTGTTTCTTTCATGAAGTGTCATTTGTAGGTGTGAATTCTCAGCTTTATTGCATCCATCTGTCATATTGCTTCACGCTTTCCTGTCGGGTTTCCTCTGAGAAGTGAAATGCGGATAGATAGAGTGTGTCTCTCACTAGTCAGTTGATCAATTCAGGTTTCGAGGTAACAGATCAATGCTCTGTTGTAATAACCTGAAATTTTTTAAAATGTTGAATCATTGTCCTTTGACGAATTTGCAACCTTTTGACTATTTTGACCCGAGTTAAACATTTGACCTACGTAACGTGACCTCAAACCCCACTTGTAAAGGTTGGAGTTACACGCCAAGCGTAGTAAATCCCAACTCATATGCTTTGTAGAGCGTATGTGCGTTTGTGCATGTTGCACATGAACCTGAGCCCAATAACCCAACGTATCTTGTGGCACCCAACCAAGTGTACGTGTTTGGCAAGTCACACGATGCCGCCTTAAATTTTTAGGATAAATAATTAATAAGAATAAAATTTCGTGTGAATAGTGAGGCTAGATATGATGTTTTGGCCTTTGGATAAGTGCCCCTGCACCAACTCGATGTGTGCCGACGTGGCACTAGAATAGACCCCATGAGTAAAAAAGGAGAGGATAAGTGAAATATCCTAGATATTTCATTTGTATTTTGTTGCAAGAGAGAGAGAGAGAGGAAGAGAGCCCCCTCTATATACATCCATTTTACTGTATTGGCTTAACACTAAACCCAACCCATATGATAAAGGAAACCTCAATTGCAAAACTCGTTTGAGTTTTATTTGTGAGAGGAAAGAGAGAAGAGAAAGCGCTTAGAGAGAGAAGAGGGAAACCTCCTTCCCAATTGCCCATTTGAAACCCAAATCACTTTGGGTTTCCCTCAAATTGCTTCTTCTTCTTCTTCTTCAAGAAGATCTTGTCGGATTCTCCGCTTGAGAATTTTGATTTCAATGCCGTAAGAGCCATGTAGGAAGAACCCCATTTCCCTTCTCATTTCCTTGAAACCCTAACCTTTGGATCACTTATCGCAAGCCCCCCCTTCATTTAAGAAGATCTCTATGAATTCTTCGCTAAAGAATGTCGATCTTCATCACCGTTGTGGTTGGGGAGAAGAGATCGAGACATTGGAGGAGCAAGAGGGTTTGACACCAAATCCATTGATTTCGGTCATCGTAAAACTTACGCGCACGTGATTAGAAGGTAAGATTTGATTTAATTTGGTTGAAATTATGTTGCTTAGATGTGTGCAAAAGATTGGAATAAAAAAGGTTGAATTAGATGTGAAAATGGGTTTTAGAAAGGTAAAAACATGCAAAATCACATGCATTCGCGCGGGCAAGTTGGAAACTTGCACAGGCGAAGTGACTTTAGAAAACAAACAAAAAAGTACTGAAAACAATTGCACGTGCGAGTTTGGAAAGTCGCTTGTGCGACTATGACAGAATGAGGACTGACACTATCTCGATATTTTAGCCGTAACTTTCTGTTCCGAACTTGGATTGACGCGATTCTCACGGCGTTGGAAAGAGAACAACAAGATCTATAGCTTTTGTAAATTATAAAATTAATGAATCAAAATGTTTAAAGGTCAAAATTGAGCGGGAAGTTGGGTCAAATTCTAAGTTAGCACGAACTTACCCGTTTCTGCCTCGATTTTGAGAAAACACTTAAATATGTCTAAGTTATTAGTGATTAGAGTTAATCCTTGATGCATCATCATATGCTTGTAATGTAGATTGAGGGCAGAAAGCCATCGATAGGACTTTGCTTGACTTTGCGCAACTTCAAGGTTAAGGTAGGGGAAATTCAATACTCAATTGTATTTTGACTCTGATTCATAGACTCTTATTATGTATTTGATTTGAATGTTTGAAATGCTTTTGACTATTAAGAATTTGATTTGCATCTGGATATTTTAAAAATGAATATAAGTTTTGACTTCCGAATTTGAACACAAACTTTAAACTTGAATCAGAAACTTAGAATTTACACTTGAACATGAACTCCGAACTATGAAATGACTCACATTGAATCATCAACTTGCATATGAACTTTTGAATATGATCTTCGACTTTGAATCCGCAATTGAATCCTAACCTCTGAACTTTGACCTTTGAAATTGAACCCTGAATTTAGAACCTTTGATCTTAAAACTTGAATTACAAACTCTAAAATTTTAACTTTGAATATGAATTTGAACCATCAGTCTGAACTTTGGAAATAAGAACTGTAATTCGAATCAGCACGACGGCATATCCATGAATCAAACTGGTGCGATAGTTAATCTGTGAATGGAATTGATACGGCAGTTAATCCGTGAATCGAACCGGCACGGCGGCATATCGGTGAATCAAACCAGCATGGTGGCATATCTATGAATCAAATCGGCACGACAGCATATCCGTGAATTGAATCGGAACTGCGGCATAATCGTGAATCAAACTGGTACGGCAGTTAATCCATGAATCGAACCGACACGACGACATATCCGTGAATCGAACCGGCATAACAACATATTCGTGAATCGAACCGGCATGATGTTATATCCATAAATCGAATAATAAATCAGGTAAATTGAAGTGGACCGCTATGCCTGATTATATGTATACACTGTGGACCGCTAGGGCAGATTATATGTGTATATGTGGACCGCTATGGTGGATTATACTTGTTTCTATGGACCACTAGGGCGGATTATTCATACAATTATGGACCGTTAGGGCGGATTATATGTAAGTCAATTAAATATGATCCTTGAATCTAAATCGACCCTGATCTTTGAATCTAAATCGAACTTGAACTTGAATATTTGTGAAACTCCACCTAAGATATATAAATTTCAAATTTTGTTTTGATATGAAAATGGCTTGACCGTTCTAAGATGAAAATGACTTTGAATCATATCTCTGTTTTAAAATGAAATGCCTTTTGAAAACTTATATTGGGATCTGCATTTTTTATGAGAAACTACTTTGAAATCTTGTCATTGAATCTATGCATGATCTGATAAAAATGTAATGTGTTCTTGAGTTTCCTCTACTGACTATACGTCATAGGTGAAGACTTTAATCAGGACCTTGACTTTTAGAAAGATTTAGACTAAGTACGGGTAGAAGAAGATCTTCCACCTGAGGAGTATTTTCCATAGATTATTGGTGGTAACTTTTTGGGACTCGATATAGTGCAGATTTGGACTTTGACCTTGGTACGTCTAGTGACTTTTGTAGCTCTTTTTGTATAAATTGTACACCACTGTTTAGGTGATAGTTGACCATCACCCGTGGTTCAGTTGTTTCTTTTGAATTACATGTTCTCTATATAGAAATGGAGATTTGATTTAGTTCTGCCATATGTGTGTCTGCTTTATTTTCCACGCTTATTTGTGGACGTACCAAGTATTCTGTTTTCAGATTGTGATCTACAATCTGGCAGTCCGGGTCTTCCCATTTGGTTTAAAGTTGAAAAAAAAAATCATCCCAGAAATCCGTGTAGGGAAAATCCGGGCTGTCACATCTGTGTAGCGCTCATTGGTAAAAGAAAAGAATTTCTTCACGTTCTAGCTTTTTTTTCTTGCATTTTAGTTTGGTCAAGGTCACGAGGGGGATCAAGGTGCTTTCTATCTGTGGAAACATCAGTTATACTAATTCATAATGTGCATTTGTTCAAGGTGATCGCGTAAAAATAGCAAATAATGCAACTTGTACATACATATAAGTTGAGACGTAAAATTCAATCAAACTCACAGATCACAAGTAGTCGAGACTAACAGTCTTATCTTTTGATCATAAAGTCATAGTTCATGCCTTCCTTTTTCTTACGTAGAGTTTTCTCATACAAGTGAATGAGTTACTTAGCCTGGCTCAAGCGGGTTGTGGTTTGGGCACACGGTTTCTTCCATGAGTTGGAAGTGAACTTCCCACTCTTGGCGGATTTCTAAGTTAGTTAGGGTCGCATCTAGTTTCGACCAGTATTGTCCTGTATGGGCCAAAGGAGTTGAGAGGAATTTCTCCATGGTGTATTTCTCCCCTTTGATTTCGTACTTTTTCTGCTAGATGTATTCTAGCATGTTTTTGTGATCTTTTATTATTGTAGGTGCATCTGTTCGTACCTACGCATTGTCTTTCTCCTTTGTTGAATCTCACTTAGAGTATCGAGAATTTCAGTATAGGCTTCTATCTGTAGGAAGTCTACTTTTAGTAATATTTTGGTTTATTTATTTATTTTAAGGTAATTTTAAAAAATATATTGGTCAATGCACATTCAAGTGATAACTCATAATTCAAAAAATTTCATAACATTTAAAACAAGCCATTCTGCTCATAATAAGCATACATCAAGACACATTACAAGTAGTAGGAATCCTAAATACTATTTCTACTCATCCATGGTAGAAATTTTGCCCTATAGCCTTTCTATATCCGTAGCGAGGCGATGGAGGCTTTTCTCGAGTTTGATCAATTCCTTGTTGTCGTAAGCATAGTTATTCTCTATGCGAGTCAATTCGGTAAGGAGTTGGGCTCTCCTTGGTCTATCGTTTCGGAGAATGCTCAATAAATTTGGAGTGGTATTGCGCATTTGACGATCTTCTATTAAATTTTGGTCTAATAGTTTCTTAGTCGGAAGGAGGGAGTCACGTAAAAAGGTGAAATGAGTTATCACATTTTCCTTGTCGGTGCTCATCACAAATTTGTTTCCAAGTGTGGAGTTCATATGAAACAATTTAACTTTTCAAGTTATCTTCAAAATTTTAATGTATATAAAAAGATATATGCAGTTTTCAAATTCTAGGGTTCATAAGGACCAAAATGTCAAGAAGAGTTTCCAAGATTCTAGTTCGGTTTAACAATGCATAATTGATTTTCATTAATTTCAATAGTTAACACTCTTACATTGATACAAAAATGTAAATGCGATTTGGTCCTAATAGTTCATTACATATTCTACTCATTTCATTGTTTATATAAAATTTCATCGATGCCTTCTACACACGGGGTGATTTCACCCAACTTATTTTCAGCGTGTTGTACGAGAAGTTCTACTTCTCTGAAAGTTTCATCTGCTACTTCCAGCGTAAGCATGTAGTCAAATATCTCCTCCTTGTGGAAGGAAATTTGCCTAACGTAGAATTCTCGTAGGGGTTTTGGTACTGGGGTGTGTGCATAGAGATTTTGATATTTTCGGTGAAAAGCATGACTGGCATGCATAACCTAATTCAATGATGCTCGATGGAACTTCGCTTGTTCAAGCCTTGTCCTTCATTTTTCATACTCGGACACTCCTACATTCCTTTCAACTATTAATTCTTTGCGTTATTTATCCAGTTATTTCTTCAATTGTTTCTCCATCTAAAATTTTATTAATCAAGTCATATGTGATGGTCAAAATCAAGATTTGGAATTTTAATAAAATTTTTAAGCAATTTCATGAATAGTGTGATTTCATCTCCTTAATTTGGTGGGAGGTGCTTATTGATTGAATTCGACAATTATCGCTCATCGTCTATGTCCTAGAATTTTACTTCGTGTAATTCTTTGTTATCAAACAGGTGATTTATTTTACTAAATCGACCAGGAGAGTCAATCAGCCAAATTTTTTGAAATAGGTAGCCGATCTATGACCATCTATCAATCAAGTCAATGTTACATCCAAACAGCCAATATCATCCAATCAAATTTATAAAACTATCATGGTCACATCAAACAATTGAACTATATCAACAATTGGGCTTTTCCAAACAATTAGAGTCACAGAAGAAAATCAAAATCATATCTAATAAATAAAGCCGTATCGAACAATCAGACTATAAAGATCATCAGGACGATATCAATCAATCAGGGCTATGTCAAAAGTAATTTGAACTATATCAAAGAATCAAACTAGATTAAGTAATCAAAATAATATGAAATAGTAGAGAACATTTTGAGCTATTATGACTACGTCGAGTAATCAAAACTAAATCATGAAATCAGAATTATATCAACACTAAGGTTCGAAGGTAAGCGTTTGTTCCTTCAAACAGATGCAGGTAGTTTGTTCGCATTTTCGATTCTAACTCCCAGGTAGCACTTTCGATATCTTGATTTCTCCAAAGTAGTTTTACCAAAGGATGGAATGCAATTGTTGTTCTTTTTTATCTATGATTTGCACTGGTCTTCCCGTGTAGGTTAAATCTTCCCGTAATTCAATGACTTCTTCCAGAAACAAGTGACTCGAATCCAGAATATATCTTCATAACGTGGAGATATGGAAGATGTCATGTACACATGCCATTTCTTTAGATAGTTGCAGCCAATAGGCGACAATTCCAATCCTTTCAATTATCAGGTAAGGTCTAATATAACGGGGCATCAATTTGCCTCGTTTACCAATCCAAATGACTCCTTTAGTTGGGGACACTTTAAGGAAAGCTTTCTCTCCAATTTTGAATTGTAGGATTTGTCTTTTCTTGTCAGCAAAGCTCTTTTGTCGATCTTGTGCAGCTATCAACCAGGATAGTATCAACTTGATTTTTTCGATGGTGATTTGGACTAATTCGGGGCCAAGTATTGGCCTTTCACAGACTTCGCTCCAACATAAAGGATAACGACAAGGTCTCCCATACAAAACTTCATATAGTGCCATCTTAATGCTACTATAATAGCTGTTATTGTAGGACAAATAAGTATTGGTCCCAACTTCTTTGGAATTCTAGAATATAGGCTCTTAGCATGTCTTATAGTGTCTAAATTTTCTGCTTAGATTATCCGTCCGTCTGGGGGTGATATGCCGTACTCATCTTAACCTTTGTTCCCATCAATTTCTAAATGATCTCCAATATTCTGGGGTTAAATGGGAATCTCGACCTGGCACGATAGACACTAGAACACCATGGAGTCTTACGATTTTGGAAACGTACAAACTAACTAATTGCTAGAGTGGAGAAGTCAACTTAGTAGCTAAGAACTGAGCTGATTTTGTGAGGCGATCTACTATTATCCAAATCTTATCATAACCTTTATTGGTCTTGGGGAGTCCTACAACAAAGTCCATGGCAATTTGCTCCCACTTTCATTGAGGAATATCAAGAGGTTGTAAAGGTCATGTGGGTCTCTGATGTTCTACTTTCACTCACTAACACACCAAGCATCGACGAATGAATTCAACAACGCCTCTCTTCCTTCCAGACCACTAATAGTTTCATTACAGATCGTCGTACATCTTGGTATCGCCTAGGTGGATGGTATATTTCGATCGATATGCTTATGTCAGGATTTCTTTTCTCAACTCTGCATCATTCGGGACACAAAATCTCTTTCAGAAACATAATGCTCGGTCAGATGAAATAAAGAAGTAAGAGAGTGTGTCGTCTATCACCTTCTGTCGATAGGTTTATAGTCGAGGGTCTAAGTTTTCCGCTCTCATTACCTTATTCCCGATCACTACCTCATATGACGAAAAAACTACTGTAGCAGCAAAAATTAAACCACTGCTTAAAATGGTGGTGTTATATACCACTGCCTAATATAGTAGTTTTTTTTACTTAAATCACTCATCACGTGCATATGATGCTACTATCACGTGCAAATTCATCGGGCCTCTCATTTCTCTCTTTTATCTCCTCACAAACTCCTCTTTCACAACCCTACCTTCTTTTCCTCTCTCTCTCGATGAACCCCAGCTGCCATTTTGATCTCAAGAGGAGGCACCAACAAACCTTAATCTTCACGGAGCTCTGATCACGGATCGCGGACCGCAGATCGCCGACCACCGATTGTTGAACTGGTCCTGAATCACAGATCTATCAAATCTCCAGATTTTTTTGTTCATTTCATACAAATATCGGTGAGTTTGGGTTTAGATTGCAGTTTAGGTTTAGATTTTAGAGGTGGTGAATCAGCTCTGATCACGAACCGCAGATCATCGACTACTGATTGTTGAATTGGTTCCGGATCACAGATCAATCAAATCTCTAGATTTTTCTGTTCATTTCATACAAATATCGGTGAGTTTTATTTAGATTGAAACTTGTTTTGAATCACAGATCGGTCAAATCTTCATAATTTTATGTTCATTTCTTACAAATATGGTTGATCTAGGGTCTTTATGGTTAATCTAGGGTTTTTCAATGATCGATTATGGTGTTCTGATGATAGATTACAGTTTTCAATGATCAATTAGGGAGTTTTGATGAGTGATTGGGAGTTTTGATTACAGTTTTCAATGATCGATTACAGTTTTCAATGATCAATTAGGGAGTTTTGATTATCAGTGAGTTCTGTTCATTTCTTCTCATTCTCAGTCCCCATGTAAGTTTTCTCTATAAATTCTAATGGCTTCTACATTTCGATTAAATTTTCAAACAGCTTCTACATTTCTATTCCTTTTTTGTAGTCGCTACGTAGACTCTGTACATATATACTTAACTTCTCTTGTTCATGTATAGTTCTAGATTTCTGACATATTAGTTTGATTTAGAAAGTTGGTTCTCATTAAAAATAAAGAATTTGTTCTATTGGACGAGTATTTTCAGATTCATCTATAGTTTCTTTCCTTCTTTGTTCCTGAAGTTTGTTTTTCTTGATAATAGAGTTTGGATGCTTTTATTCTTAATTTTTTTTTGTTGGTTGAATTGGGCAATGAGATTCATTAGATATTGGGAATAGGTTCATAATTCGTCATCACCATGGTTTTATATATCCTCCATAATTGATACATATCGGGTTACGAAATGCACCCCCGATTCAGTATGGGGTCAAATATTGGGTCAAACATGTCAAATATTGGCTCATATTGAGCCATATCGCCCCATAAGTATAAGATATGTACAGGAAAAAATACCAAAAATTGCCTTTTTTGCAAAAGTTATATATATATATATATAGTATTATTTTAAAAATAACAAGTGCTTAAATATCGGCCTAGGACCCAGCCGATATGCTGATATATATTGGACTTTGTTTCCCTGATCGTCATCACCATGGTTTTAAATATCGTCCATATCCGATACATTTCGGCCACGATGTATCGGGTTAGGGCCCATCGGATACGATATACACCCCCGATTCGGTGTGGGGTCAAATATCGGGTCAAAGAAGTCATATAGGTACATATCGGGCCATATTGGCTGATATGTAGTGGATATGAACTGGAAAAATACCAAAAATGCCCTCTTTTCATTTTTATTTTATTTTTAGATTGTTATTATTATTTTAAAAATAAAAAGAGGTGTTTAAGTAGCAACCAGTTTGACCATTACATATCCGATATATCTGATACGTATCAGCCTCGGACCCACTCGATAGGCACATATATGTATATATATAAATCGGAATATAAATCCCTTGTTCGTAAAAAATCATATCTTTAATATGGTGGGGGGGTGTGATACGTGGGATGACCTCATTAATGTAGCTATACAACTCCGTATCAATAAACAATGGGACCTAATTATATCGGTAAGAAGAATTTTCATCTTTCATCTTCTCGTAATCTATTCTAATCTTTAGTGGTATAGTACACAACATGTACTTTTTACTGGATAAATTTTCATGAGTTGAAATGTGAAATCTTCATCACGAGTCCTTTCTTTTTGCTAGTAGTTTATTGGAATAATGGAATCCCTTTCTATCAATGTATGATTGAATTTTATATCATCTGGTTTGAGAGCTAATCTATTGATTTTATTTTTGTTGATGTTCTGTCTTCTACTCCCACTTGAACCATGGACCACCATAAGGAAAGGTTTATCAGGAACCAAGGAGGTCTAGCGGGCAGTGGTAGAGGCCTAGCGAGCTATATCTATTCATTTTGTCAAAATGCATTATTCCAATTGTTTATTTTCAGAATTTAGAATTAGTTGCATCTCCGTGAGATGATATATATTCCTAAACATGGATTTAGATATCACCAAGTTTGCATGCTTTCATTGGTGGGGATAACCAAGTTGTACATGTCAACTGTTAAAAGGAAAGTAAAACCAACCTTATTAAAAGGGAGATAACATGTAAAGGACACTGTAGATCGAATTTATGCGTCATCCAAGATGTTGACTTTACATTCTCTTGACCCCATTCAGTTGTCCTCCATTTTTGAAGGTCCCAAATGGTTAATGGGACAAATGGGAGAATGCTAAAGGAAGTGGAAGTTCTTGAGTCAAGAACTGTATCTACCTAGGAAGAATACAAATGAAGGAGAATTATGGTTGATTTTCTTCATTAAAAGTCATCATAACTATATTGCCTAGAAGCCCATAAAGACAAATTGGAGATACAAAAACTGGTGGATATAGGACCGTGATGGAGCCATATATAAGCATTAATGGCCCGAGACAGAAGATTTTGGTGAAATCTACAAGTAGGGGCCCCACCTTTGGCTGATTGTTTCTACTAGCCTATATAATGCAATATAAGAAAAAGAGGTGAGTAGAACCCATAGCTAAATTGACAAGCTATGTTACAACGTTGAGGTTGCCGGTTGGGTCCTAGCTGGCCTATTGAGGGAAGAGGCAAAAAATCACAAAACAGTTTCATGGTTTGGTCAGTTGGCCACTTGTAAAATAATAGTTCACTTGTTATGCGAAAATACAAATTAATGAGCATGAGGGGTTTTAGAATTTGGATGGACCTAGATCAAAAGTATCGTCTAAATTTAATGAAAAGTAAACTTGGAAAGATGGTTAACAAGAAAAATTAGAGTGGAGAAGAGGCGCTAGTTAGATAAACTACCCTATGAGAGTGACCATGTAAAGGTGTTTAGAGAAACTATAGTAACTGTATGGATATGTGAAGAGAAAGTAAGCCTTGATTAAGATGCAAAGGCAGTAGTAACCTCAAGATTAAATGAAGAAATAAGTGCTACAGGTGGTTGGCTTGCTAAGTATTGCCAGAATTTGCTTGACTTGGAGCTTCAAGCTGGTGGCATCTGCCTTAAGTTAGGTTTTAATCGTTGCAACAAGATCATTATGAGAGCATTTCATTCCCTCTTTCGTCCATCACATCGTATCCCATATTGACGTAGTGAGATCTTGAACGTTTTTGTGTTGTAGTGGAGATGAAAAACTAAGAATTTTTCTCTCCCCTTCAATTATAATGAACTCTGTTGCCCAACACTTTAAAATGGGTATCATTACTATTACATTTTTAGTTAGAAATATTTAATTTAGTTTGAAGAAAATTGAAAAACCTGTTGTTTTATTCCCTTTGGTTTACTCTCTTGGATTGCTGAGTTTTTGTGTAAATTAATGGGTACTTGATTCTTTTGTATAGTAATTTGGAGGAAAATTTAAATTTTCATCTAGACCGTAAGTCCAATGATACTCCTTTATCATTAGTAATGTTCTACCTTGGTTGTGTAAAATATATGAGCAAACGAGAACAAAGGCAGCTATTACTAAGTAGTTTTTCTTTCTCATGTTTGGTTTTTTGTTCCATGATATTTATTGAAGAAATTTGTTAATCCAAGATGCAAAAGTGGCATGTAGAATAAGTGCATAACACTGGGAGAGGTTTTAAGAAAGTATTTTTGTTGGCTAGGGTACTTTTTCTCTCAGTTAATCTATGTTTATAATATACATAACACTTCATCCCCAACCCAGCCTGAAAGGTAAGTTTGTGCCTAACCTGGTTAAAAAATCGGGTTGAAGGGGTCGGGTAATGGGCTGACTGGACCCAATGTCAGCCCTAATATAATGGTCATCTGATTAGGGGACCACATGGTTCTGTTTGACCTGATGGTTTTAGAGAACCGACCTGCTACAGGTCCAGTTCGGGTCAAGTCGAAAATCTCTATTTGTTACAAAAATAGGTTGGGTTCAAGTTAGCCCCAAACCTGATCTGAACCCGATCTGGTACCATTTTGGTATAAAACGTATGTACGAATGGAAGCGATTATCGGATAGTTAAGATTTGGATTGATGGGCATCAATGTAACCGAAGCCTCAGATCCGGTGATTAATAACTGAATAACATTTATAACCCTAATGACTTTTGTCAATGGGTCATTTTAGGCACATTAAAGGCTCATCAAGGCATCAAACCTTAGAATCCTAAGTTTGACTGAGTTAAGGCACATTAAAGGCTCATCAAGGCACATTAATGGCTCAACAAGGCATCAAACCTTAGAATCCTAATTTTGTACCAAAAGGTACCTATCATCTAATTGATTGGATTTGTTGATGTGTGAAATGAAATTTTTGTTCTTGGTGAAATCGTCCAAAAACTGCAACTGACTATGGAAAGGGATTCATGATATTAGGAGACCAAGTGCACCAGTTGGCAGTCTGGTTTGGCTCTGTTCTGCCTGACTGGTTCGGCCCGATTCACCCATTTTTTTGCTTTAGTTTTTCTAGAACCTGAAAAAGCTAGTGAGAAGATTTGGACCCAGGCCTCAAATGTTTTCAAGAAAAGAGTTTAACCAACAAGTCATTAACCATTTGCTTAAATATAAAGGAACGTCAATGTAAATATGTAATATTTTTGTTTAGAAGTCATCCTACCCTTGGTGAATTGGGTTTGCTTGAGAGTAGAGAACCATGAACTGTGAACCTGAATTTGAACTGAGTGAACCTGCAAACCTGCTGACATTGATTTGAAACAAGCGTGTTTTTTTTGTGCATGTTTTTTTCTATTTATAGGTTTACTTTGAGATTTGATTGAGGAACTCTTTCTTTGAGAATTTTGTGCTTGCAAAAAGTGAACCTGAATATGAATAGAGTGAAACTGCAAACCTGCTGACATTGGTTTGAAACAAACAGTCACTTTGTATATTTTTTTGAAGCTGTATATACTTCTTATACGAGGTTTGACTGAGGAACTATTCCTTTGAGAATTTTGTTCTTGAAAACTCTTAATTATGCTAGTTATGCGTGAATACAATGATTCTTGTTTTTTTATGTCTGGTAGAGAACTCTGGAAATAGTGGGAAAATAACAGCCTAACTAATTATAAAAGTAGAAATTTTTTATTTTCATGAAGTTAATATCTTCGTTCTTTTTATGCAGATCATTGTCTAGAAAAGACATTGAAACTATTGTTGAGTGGGGATGTCCTAGTCTCCACGATTCCATAAAATCAAGAAAGCCCTCCCTTAGGACATATCCCCTGTTTTTAATCTAAATCTAAACCTAAAGTCCTTATTAAATAGGATTTCTGAACACAATAGAACTACTAATAATATAAAACAATAAACCTCTGTTTGTATTAGTCAAGCGAATTTCGGCTTTACTACTAATAATATAAAATGGTTTGGTGTGCTGGGGAGTTGCAGAGATTCCACAAATCATCACCAACTTCTATAGTAAATCAGGCCATGGTGTCTCACTAGGTTTTCTCCTTACTTGGGTTGCTGGGTTCATCTTGTTTCCACCATTAAAGCTTCCTTCTAAGCTCTCCAAATAAATTTTTACAAGAGTTTTAATCGACCCATATATCATAATAGCTTTTTTTTTTTTTTAAAGATTGAAGAGTAAATGAGTAATATGTATATATATATATTTTTTAGCAGGGATGCTTTTAATTTAGTGGGTTGTCTTATCGAGCCAGCTACGGTGAGATGCTTTTTACATTTGGGAGTATGTTAGTAAATCACGATATGGAAAATCTAACGTGCATAGTGAGCACCAGTTTCATACCGAAACCATGTAGTAACTTTGGCTCTACACCATGTACTTAATACACCTGATGATAAGATCATATTGGACGTTGGGCATCAGGTGAGGAAACTAGTGTTGAAACCACAAGAATTTTGATCTCTTCATCACCCCAATTACTTTTTAAGGTTTTCTTATACTGTTTATGAACTATAATTCATGGACTTTGCAGGCATACCCACATAAGATTTTGACTGGTAGGTCTAAAATGGACACCATTAGGTAAGACGTCAGGTCTTGCAGGGTTTCCCAAGAGGGATGAAAGCATTTATGATGCTTTTGGTGTAGGGCATAGCTCTACAACCAACTCTGCTGGTCTTGGTAAGTTTAAGCCTCCAACAAATTTTTTTGTTTGTTATCTATATCTATGCTAATTAGATATACAAATTTAATGTTCTAGTACTTCTATGCAGGGATTTAAAGACCGATATATATATATATATATATATATATATATATATATATATATCAACCAAGTTCCAGACCGATATGCATCTGATCAGATATGTATTGGCCAAAGTTGCAGATATTGAAGTACTTTTTTTGGAATATTTTTAGGGATGGTAGCTGCTAGAGATATTTTAGGGAAGAAGAACCATGTTATCACTATAATTGGAGATGGGGCGATGGCTGCAGGGCAGCCTTTTGAAGCCATGAACAATTCAGGATACTTAGACACCAGCCTTATTATTGTTTTGAATAAAATAAACAAGTATCTCTACCGACCACCACCGTCGATGGCCTTGCAACTCCTGTTGGAGCTCTTAGCAGTGCTCTCTCCAGGCTCGAATCCAACACCGATATTGGAAAGGTTAGCTAAATCCTCCAAAAAACCAAAAAAAAAAAGAGTCTAATTTTGAGTATGGTTGTGAACGTTGAAAAGGTTATAATTGGATTGTTTATTTTATAGATCCTTACAGAGCAAATTGGAGGGCAAACCCATCAGCAAGAGCGATGATGAGTGTGTCAGGGTCATCTCTTATCGAGGATCTTGGATTGTATTATCTTGGTCCTGTTGATGGTCACAATATTGAAAACTTAGTAACAATATTTCAAAAGTTGAAGGCCATACCTCCACTAAGGAATTGGAGGTGGTATCAGCCTCCCTTCAGGCCGATACGTATCGTCAATATATATATATATCGGTTGATACGTATTGGCTAATACGGACTGATATGGTTGATACCGACCGATACCGATGCCATTATAGGTATCAGTATTGAATCAGACCGAAACCAATACGTTTCACAAATATGTAGTAGTATCGACCGAGTTTTGAAACTATACGGACTGATATGGTTAGAGGCACATGAAACTCGTAAATAATTAATATTAATCTATGATTTTCCTCAACTTATATGTTTTATATTTTATTTGTTTGTGGATGATGTAGGCAAATGACTTTGGATTAGCCTCTTATGTTGCTGGCCAAATTGATAGAACTCTAAGCTGGAAGGTATGATAATGCATTAAGTGACTGAAAAAATGAGCCCTGTTTTTTATGGTTCATAAGAGATAATACGATGCTATTCAATCTTCACAGGAAACAATTTATACAATACCCATAATCCACAAATTTCCGACTTTCTAACTGCATTACTTTTTTTAATTGCATGTAGAGGGTTCTGAATTTTAGCACTAGAAAATTAAAAATAAAAATACAGCAAGGCTTCTCTGGTATCGAAGTCCACAATAAACATTTTTCATTTGATAAATCCAAGGTTGTCAAATTTTCGTTATATGGATTGGTATTTGTTCTTCTAGATTCTGATGTCGAAGGTTGCACTGATTATTTATGTTTATATTGCAATGTGCAGGTTCATGAAGGAAAGTACCTGATGGAGCTTGTTGTTGTTGATTGGGTCAAGGACGTGAAACAAATGGACCATGTTGCAAGGCGTCAAGTAAGTTCGATGAGTGATTACTCTCACCTTTCTCTAGTAAAATAGGTTTTTTGTAACGATCCCCAGATTTATACACTGTAGTCATGAGTGTCCGGTCAGACCTCACTAGGATAGCCCTTGAAATCTTAAGAATTTGAAATTCAGCAAAAGACATACAAGTGTATTAAAATAAAAAAGGTTTAAACTATCTTATATAAAGAAGTAAATTCTGGTATATACCAGAAGTGATATATTGACTTTATACTTAAGCCTAAGCCATTTGGCTTTATTCTAACAAGTATTAATATAAACAAGGAAAAAGGGAGGGTTTTTAGATAAACCTTTTATGATTTTCCCTATTTTATTTCATTTTTAATGTTAAACTACAGACAAGAAATTCTTGTGTTTTGTTTTATATGTAATACCCTTACATAGTTATACTGGCTGTATAAGAAAGTTTACCTTAAGTAGCTTGTAAGCTACTTGCATGTAAGATTTGGAACACGACTCAAATGAGTCATTTGCGGTTTTCATGCACGCAAGGTAGGTTTACAAAAGTATAAACTCCCCGCTAAGAAGCCTGGTTTTTTTGTTCTATTTCAAAGAAATTCTGTGAAAATCAACAACCAACAGGAAATATAAGCCACTGTTCTCAGTTCTGATCCGTCGTTGAGATCAGCAGGCATAGCATAGTGATTCCTCCATGTGATCATACACTACGAACCAAAAAGGTTAGTTGTTTGTTGTTCTTATAAAGAAGAGTTAATTTTAAGAATTTCAGCTCAAAAATTTACTTAAGTATGAAGATTTAGTGCAGATCCTTGCACTTCTGGCTTCATCAATCATCAAAGAAATCTGTAAATGTTGAATCAGATATATATATATATATATATATATAAATGATAATAATACATATATATAGAATATATATATATATATATATAAATGAGAGCAAGGAGGAATAACAGCAAATAAAGAAGGAGAAGGAGACACAGCTGAAGCCCGACAAGCACTGTGTGTTGCCGCGGCAACCCTCTCTAGCCTTGGGTTTTTGAACTAGGGTCTGTGTGTTGTACATTCGGACCTTGGGTCCATGATGGGTTCAAAAGTTTGCCTCTCTCAGTCCTTGATGCATCTATAAAATACTCGTTTTGTTTTTAAAATGAATCTTTTTTCTTAGATTTGGTGCCACATGGAGCACTTAGAAAATTTTTAAGAACAAAGAATGCATGATGTTCTCGGATGCGTGAATGTGCGTCAGTGACAATACTTGTAAGACTTAACGTATAAAGGTAGGGAATTTATGTTGATATTTTATAATTGAATAAGCGTTTTCACTGAGTTGTTCATAGAATCATTGATGAGTATATATGTACGCAATGATCAGTATATTAGAAGTTGAATTTGCTTTGTTAATTGAACTGATGCACTTGATTTATTATGCCATAAATAGATGTGATTAGCCATTAAGCTAATGAGAAACAATGCATGAATATGAGTATCAACAGCATCTAGTATACACTGCCAAAATTGGAAAAGACATGCTCTTACTAGTTTATGTGCATAAACCAGTTTTGACAGTTAATGCTATTATTACATTTATAACAGGTTAGTATACATTGCATCATAAAACCATTCAAGAAATTGCATATCCCTGATAATTCTATATGATTCAGTACTCAGAATTTTGTCCATGTCAATGATCTTGATACGTTATTACTCTTGTTAAATCAAGTGATCCCGCTAACTCGGGAGCTTGAATTATTCTCGTCCAAGTGATCCCGCTAACTCGGGAGCTTAACCTTGTTAATTCCTTGTTTTCGCCAGTATGTATTTTCAGTTTAGTCTGCTTCTCTCACTTGTTATATCATGCATAAATACAATATTTCATCATGTTATTCATATGTTATTTTATGCTCCTCTATGAAAAGGTGATAAACTGTCAATATAGAATACAATGCAGTATTCTCTACTGAGCTTTGGATGATAGCTCATTCCTCGACTTAATTGTCTTAGCTACAGAGCCTGACCCTGAGCACGTGGCAGACCCTATATACGTGACAGAGGAGGAGGAGGAGGAGGAAGACGACGACGACGACGAGGAAGACGACTTCCCAGAGGAGTTCTTCCCGTAGTTAGGTTTGTAGCTTGGGTTATGGGGAAAAATGGGGAGAGAGAGAGAGAGAGAGAGAAAAAGGGAAAAGGTAACTTATGGTCTGTATAATGATATATGTTGGTTTCAGATTTCTGTGGGTTGATGTTTGGATGTATAGGTTTCTTTTCACTGTTTAGATGACGAGTGGCCGTCATCGGTGAAAAGCTATACATCAAACCTTTTGCTTTATGTTTATCACATATTTTAGTTTCTATTTGATCAGTTATTTGCCATATGAGTTATTTGTCAGAGTTTAAATACATTGTTTCCGCATTCTGCAACACTTTGATGTAAAATAAGGAACCCCTTGATGAAAGGATCATATCAGGTGATCCGATGGCGCGACCTTTCCTAGTTGAGAAACTGGGAAATGTCGGGCTGTCACAGGTGGTATCAGAGCTCCCGGCGTTAAGTCATTGGAGACTGAACTCTGACATATACAAATATGGTAAAATATCTGTTAATAGAATAGAGATTGGAGTTAGATTGAGTTGTAGGTCTGATTAACTTTTTATCTGAAATAAGTTACGATGCCTCCGCGTCGTGGAAGAGGTAGAGGTAGACCACCGTTGCCTCATCGTACTGGGCTAAATGCTATTTCGGTAGACGGATACGAGCATGACGTTGTTTCTGGAAGTGGTGAGAATGTCCATCTGGCTGAAAGTCGAACGACAATGGAGAATGTTGCAGAGCATCCTTCGCCAGAGCAAACTCCGCCAGTTATAAATACTCCACCGATGGGAAGTGTTCATGGTATGGAACAAAATGCGGGACACCATCCGCAGCTGATGGAGACCATGGTAAACACTATGGCCATGCTTGTTGTTTGACGTCCCGACGGTTTTACGGACTTTATTCGACCACGACCACCAAGTTTCTATGGTCAGCCTGACCCAATGGAGGCTGAGAAGTGGTTAACACAGATCAAGAAAGTGTTGTAAAGAGTCACTTGTACCGAGGAAGAGAAAGTAAGTTGGGCAGCGTATAAACTGGAGAGTAATGCAGAGCCATGGTGGCAGTTTGTTGAAAGAACACGGATGCCTGGAGTACCATGGACATGGGCAGAATTCACTGAGGCCTTTAATGAAAAATATTTCCCAGCACCGGAGAGGTATAAGCTCGGGGTATAGTTTGCAACCTTGGTACAAGGGCAGATGACAGTTAGAGAATATGAATAAGAATTTACTCGTCCTTCTCACTTTGCACCGTTGCTAGTGGCCACCGAGCTGATGAAAACCCAAAAGTTTGAAAGGGGTTTGAAACCTCTGATCAAAGAATGCATTTCGTTGTTTCAGGCGACGACTTATGCCCACGTGATGTAATTGGCATTGATAGCAGAAACTGATGTGGACACCATGTTCAAAAGGAGAGACGAAAAGCATAAGGCCAGAAAAGCTCCACCACAGTCCTATAGTGCAGGTCAAATTAATAAGCGACCACGATTTCAAGGACAGACCACTTTTCAACCAGCGGCAGGAGCATCTGCATGGCCTTATAATCCATCGATGTTCTTCGCACCACCAAGGATTCCACGTGTTCAGAATCCATCTTTTTCAGCGGCTCGAAGTACATCTGGGTTTTCTCAAGCACGACCGACGGGATCTCGCACGGGATCTTATACGGCATCATCAGTTGCCTCAAAAGAAATTTGTGGGAAATGTGGGAAGGCACACAAGACCGATGAGTGTCGTAAGGCTTCTGGTGCATATTTTCGATGTGGCAAGATGGGACATTGGATAAGAGAATGCTCGAAAATGGTCGGAATGACAACAAAGGCAGGACCAATATTACGATTGGCACGGCCTACGGTACAAGGCCGAGCTTATGTTGTTACTGTAAAAGATGTGAAAACTAGCCACGACATCATTCAAGGTATGGTTGTCAATTATTTACAACTAATGATCATGTTAGATAGAGAAGGTGCATATCGTAAACTTAGGAATATTACATTCTAAATTCCTTCAGTAACATACTATTATTTGATACTTATGAGTAATTTAGCTAACACTAGTTTGTATACCTTAGGTATCTTACAATTATACCCAAGAGATGCTTATTTGTGTTACGACGCACGAGCTTTGATAGATCCCGGATCTACACACTCGTTTGTTACACCCCAGTTTGCTGAGAAGTTAAAGAAGTTAGGAGGTATTCCAGAACCTCTCGACTTTATTCTAGATGTTACCCTTCCTACTGGACAATCCCTCATGACTGATAAAGTATACCGGTCGATTATGGTTTCAATCAAGGATTACTGGGGATATGAAGCAGTAGCTGATTTGATCTTGTTACCGATGCAAGGATACGATGTGATCCTTGGCATGGATTGGTTGTTCACTCAGCATGCGAACATGGATTGTCGCAAGAAGATTGTCTCCTTTCACCCACAAAAGAAGATATCAGCTAAATTTTATGGCGTACCACCAACGAATCTTTCGTTGATATCCGCAATTCAAGCACGGCAATTGCTTGATGATGGTGCTCAAGGGTATATTGCTTTAATACAAAGTGATGAGCAGAAAAAGAAGGAAATTTCACTTTCAAATGTACCTATTGCTTGTGAATATCATGACGTGTTTCCTGATGAGCTGCCAGGACTACCACCTGACAGAGAAGTTGAATTCGCAATTGAGTTAGCTCCAGGTACCGACCCAGTATCAAAAGCACCATATAGAATGGTGTCGACAGAATTGAAAGAACTCAAGGAGCAATTGCAAGAACTTCTTGATAAAGGTTTCATCAGACCGAGTGTGTCTCCGTGGGGCGCACCAGTGTTATTCGTGAAAAAGAAGGACGGTTTAATGCGCCTCTGCATTGATTATTGCCAACTCAATAAACTGACGATAAAGAATAGATATCCGCTTCCTCGAATCGACGATCTCTTTGATCAGTTACAAGGAGCGCGATTCTTTTCAAAAATTGACCTACGATCGGGTTATCACCAGATGAAAGTTAAAGCTGAAGATATTTCGAGGACAACTTTTCGAACACGTTACGGTCACTATGATTTTCTAGTCATGCCCTTTGGTTTGACCAATGCACCAGCTGCTTTTATGGACTTGATGAATAGAGTCTTTAAACCTTATCTTGATTTGTGTATATGGTATTCATCGATGATATACTTATTTTTTCTAAGACAAAGACAGAGC
Organism: Chloranthus sessilifolius; assembly: GCA_021018995.1. NCBI lineage: Eukaryota > Viridiplantae > Streptophyta > Magnoliopsida > Chloranthales > Chloranthaceae > Chloranthus > Chloranthus sessilifolius. Next base: position 143,482,927 of record CM037584.1, on the reverse strand, counting down.
ATGAAGATCATCTACGTCTGGCATTACAAACACTGAGAGATTCGTAGTTGTATGCTAAATTCAATAAATGTGACTTCTGGTTAAATCAAGTCAGTTTTCTAGGGCATATTATCTCTGAAGCAGGTATCACGGTTGATCCTGCAAAGATTGAAGTAATAATCTGATGGAAGCGATCCTGACGATAGAGATCGAAGTTTTCTAGGTCTTACAGGTTATTATCGACGCTTCATTGAAGGTTTTTCACGACTTGCTGGACCACTCACGCAGCTCACTCGAAAGAATGTTAAATTCGAGTGGACCGAGGCATGCGAATAAGGTTTCCAAGAATTGAAAAAGAGACTCACTTCTGCACCTGTTCTAGCATTACCATCTGGCAGTGGTGGTTATGTTGTCTTCAGTGATGCCTCATACAGTGGGTTAGGATGTGTGTTGAACCAATGGGAATGTGTAATTGTGTATGGTTCTCGTCAGTTGAAAGATCACGAGAAGAATTATCCCACTCATGACCTGGAATTAGCAGCGGTCATCTTTGCGTTAAAAATCTGGAGACACTATTTGTACGGTGAAACCTTCGAAATCTTCACCGACCACAAGAGTCTTAAATATCTCTTCACTCAGAAAGAGTTAAATTTGAGACAGAGAAGGTGGATGGAATTTTTGAAAGACTACAACTATTCGATTCAGTACCATCCCGGTAAAGCCAATGTTGTAGCTGATGCACTTAGTCGTAAATCCTCCGCTTAGTAATCTCATCTTGTGACACAATTACAAAGATGGAAACTATCAATGACATTGTATCATTGAGTGCTACTCTGCGAGCAACGTCAACTGGAGGTTTACTTGCTACAGTGATGATCCGAGCTCCACTTTTTGATAAGATTAGAGAGCTCCAGATGCAAGATGCAGAGCTTGTTTCCATCCGACAAGGGGTACAAAGTGGGCTACAACCAAAATTCTCGATCAAGGATGATGGGTCTTTATTATTTTGAGGACGAGTATGCGTACCTGATGATCATGCTGTACGTCAAGAAATCATCGAGGAAGCTCACAAGTCAGCATATGTTATTCACCCTGGTAGCACCAAGATGTACCAGTATCTTAAACAAACGTTTTGGTGGAACGATTTGAAACGTGATGTAGCGGATTATGTTGCAAAGTGTTTGACCTGTCAACAAGTAAAGGTCGAGCACAAGCATCCTGCTGGTCTGCTACAGCCATTGCCTATTCCAAAATGGAAATGGGAAAATATTTTCATGGATTTCATTCTCGGTTTGCCCTGTACTCAGAAGGGTTACAATGCCATTTGGGTGATTGTTGATCGTCTTACCAAATCGGCACATTTCTTACCTTATAGTACGTGATATATAGCATTAAAACTAGCTGAAATCTATCTGAGGGAGATTGTACGACTACATGGGATACCCGTAAGCATCGTGTCGGATCACGATCCTTTGTATACTTCTCGATTTTGGCAAAGTTTTCAAGAAGGTATGGGTTCCAAGTTAGATCTCAGTACAACATTTCATCCTCAGACGGATGGGCAGACAGAAAGGGTGAACCAAGTGATTGAGGATATGTTAAGGGCCTGTATGCTCGATTTTCAAGGATCATGGGATAAACACTTACCCCTGATCGAATTCGCATACAATAACAGTTTCCAGTCAAGCATCGGTATGGCACCATTCGAGGCACTGTATGGACGCCGATGTAAATCTCCGATTAACTGGGAAGAAGGTGGAGAACGGCTAATTTTAGGCCCTGACCTGATAGAAAGCACCAATGCAGTTGTTCACGTTATTCAGGAACGATTGAAGAGTGCTCAGAGTCGATAAAATAGTTACGTTGATCTCAAAAGAACCAGTATTGATTTTCAAGTAATATTTGATCCTGATAAACCTTTTATCAATTGATTCAAACTATATTACTAGTCTGATGAAATAATATACAGATTGGCAAGCACGCCTTCATCAAAATTTCTCCGACAAAAGGTGTGATGCGATTCGAGAAACGAGGCAAGCTAAGTCCTCTTTATGTTGGACCATTTCCTATATTGGGCAGAGTAGGAGAAGTAGCGTATCGACTCGCGTTACCTCCGCACCTAGCAGGCATTCATGACGTATTTCATGTATCGATGCTGAGAAAATACGTCAGTGACCCGACGCATGTGTTGAATTTTCAACCATTGGATATCTAAGAAGATCTAACGGTAACCGAAGAACCAGGTCCGATTTTGGGCCGCCGAGATCAAATTTTGAGAACAAAATGAATTCCACTCGTTTTGATTCAATGGAAGAATCATGGGTCACATGAAGCTACCTGGGAGCGCGAAGCTCATATTCATGCTCAGTACCCTCGATTATTTACATAAGGTACGTACTTTATATTCATGTACACTATAGTTACATTTGGTCAATTAAATTGTACTTGCTTAGATTTTAAATATTATTGTAAATACACTCTGCACCTATAGACAAGAACATGCTGGACCTTGGTCAATTAATGTTATAAATATTAATGAGTTCTATGGACCTTGATCGAATTACCTTGCAATAAAATGCTGGTAGTTAGTATTAAAATATAATATTCGTATAAAAAAAATAATAATAATAAATTATTATAACATTAAATATTCAAGATAAATGGAATAATAAATAAGTTCAAAATTTCCAAATAGTAACACCTAAGCACCAATGTATCCCAGCCTATTGCCACTTGTCCTAGGCAACTAATCCAAGGGCCCTTAGTGGGCTAATATAATAATTTATATAATATTTTATAGCAATTTTTAAGCTATATTGCAAAAATGGATCAAATTCCATTGAAATAAAATATTTTAACATAGAAAAATACATCAAAATTACTAATCAATATTTTTCTATAAACCCCTTATCTGTTAAGAACACACAGGTATAAACAAATTTAACACCACATCTCTAGAGCCCCGAAATCTGGGCCAACTCCCATTTGGACTCCCTTGCCGCGGCAAGGACTAAGTGTTGCCGCGGCAACTCTGTTGGCATATGGTGGGTTTGAAACCCATTCTAGTCTATTTCCAGTTCGGTTTTCTGTTATAGAAAGTGCAGATTGTTGTTTTCTTCAACCTCCTACGCTCGTATCTGTACATGTACACCTCTCAATCCGATCCACAGCCGTTGCATAATCATGATCTACTCAAAGAATCACTCTATTTGTTGATTTTACTCTCATTTCAGACTGATTTTTGAAGCTTTAAGAGGTAAAACAATCAGAACTCACTCCTCTTGTTTTTCTTGTCTTTTAGATTGCACAATGCCTCCTAGAAAAACGGGAGTGTCTAGCCCCCAAAGTCCTCAGCTCAAGAAAAGGGCAAAGGCCCTTCTTCTTCCTTACGCGAGCCAATCGATCCACCGAAAGAACATGAACAACCCATCCCGTGGTGGGCTGCGAAAGCAATGGAACCGGAATGGATCGTAGATGATAAACTTTTGACCCCGAATGACCAGACCAGATGGTCCATTCGCTACATAGAACAGGCGCAGTTAAGCGCCTTGTATCAGCTGGTCCATAACCAATTTTACCCTCATTTAGTCTGTTTGTTTTATCAAAATCTGGTCGTCACCCCTACTGTCGGTCAATTACAGACCAAAATTGATAGTCGTAAATTTTATTTCAATATCCTGCATAAGGCTCAAGCGATGGGCTGTAGTGCTGACTATGACGTCACTTCTGGACTACAAATACCCCGGCAGAGGGATGTGAAATTTCACCACATCACCTCGAAAATGACTAATGGTCAGACCGCTTCTGACCATAGCCTTGTCGTTCGTCGCAGCCAGTTACCACAGCGGATGTGGTTTTTGGATTGTATATTTAAATATAATTTGTACCCCATACAGCATGAAAGAGAGCGCCGAGATGCTCTCTTACAAGCTCTTTTTTCCGTCCATGAAGGACGATGGATAAGTGGTCCTAGGGTAGTTTGGGAAGGCATCAAGTATGCCAATGAGCACCTACAAAGCAACGTGTCACCTTCCATGCCTTCCTGCCCCTACCCTAGATTGATCTCTCATATGTTGGAAGGACACTTTGATAGTGTCAATCTCATCCCCTATTAAATCCCTGTTGGCGAAGAGGACCGCACCGATAACATGTGGGTCTTTAGCCCTACCATTTGGCGTAACGTGTATCAAAATTCATCTCAAGCAATACGTCCCCGTCCTCCTCAACCACAACCCCAACCTCAACCCGATTCAGTCCCTCCGGCTCAAGGGACCCACACCACCGCCGACCTTGTTCAGCTCATGCGTGAAAACTGTGAGCAAACCCTCCTGCAATTCGATAACTTATATCGAAACCATTACATGCTCCATCAACGTATCGATTATGTTGAAGAAGTGACTAATATCATGATGGAGCATACTTTCCAAACTGCTGCAAACCCTTACATTGGGCGGGCGCACAACTACATCTCTCAATACACTCGAAACGCAGCATTATTGGTCCCGGAGTTCCAGCAAGACTTCTAACAATAACAACAGGAAGCTGGTACATCCTCAGTGGGCCAACAGCAAACAGATCCTCAGCCTGGTAAAATATAAATTTACAAGATCATAGTGTATGCACTACATTTTATTTTTATATTTGCTTGAATTAATCTCAAATAAAACATGCCTATTTATGACACTTTGTTCCAAATAAAGCATGCCTATTTAATTTTGATGTTTGAGGTACTACATGTTTTGTTTCAATTGAACACTTTGTTCCTAATATTGTAGTCCTCTATGGTGTGTATGTAAATATTAAAGTGCAATTCTCTTGTTCTTATTTAAATTTTGTCTTAACTAATGATAAGGATTAGTTCAATTTGGTATTTGTATGTGAAAGGTCTAATGTTCATTTGAGCATCCATGTTATGTTTTAAATACTCCTCATCAGGTGCCACATGGAATAGAACCAAAACCATGTTCATTAAGACACATGAAATGAGGTGCCACATGAGTGTGGTTAATTCCAAAATTTTAGTTTTTCTCACAGCTGTAGCTTTGATGTTGGTGTTGTCTACTGATTCATCATGTCTTGTGATAAATTTTGTTAGTAAATACCATATACGGTATGGGCACTGTAGCTTTGATTTTCGCTATTGTAATTCATTTGTCCCAATTGATTTTCGAGGATGAAAATTCCTAAAATAAGGGAGAATGTAATGATCCCCAGATTTATACACTGTAGTAGTGAGTGTCCGGTCAGACCTCACTAGGATAGCCCTTAAAATCTTAAGAATTTGAATATCAGCCAAAGACATACAAGTGTATTAAAATAAAAAAGGTTTAAACTATCTTATATAAAGAAGTAAATTCTGGTATATACCAGAAGTGATATATTGACTTTATACTTAAGCCTAAGCCATTTGGCTTTATTCTAACAAGTATTAATATAACCAAGGAAAAAGGGAGGGGTTATTAGATAAACCTTTTATGGTTTTCCCTATTTTATTTCGTTTTTAATGTTAAACTACAGACAAGAAGTTCTTGCTTTTTGTTTTATATGTAATACCCTTACATAGTTATACTGGCTGTATAAGAAAGTTTACATTAAGTAGCCTGTAAGCTACTTGCATGTAAGATTTGGAACACGATTCAAATGAGTCATTTGCGGTTTTCATGCACGCAAGGTAGGTTTACACAAGTATAAACTCCCCGCTAAGAAACTTGGTTTTTCTGTTCTATTTCAAAGAAATTCTGTGAAAATCAGCAACCAATAGGAAATATAAGCCATTGTTCTCGCCTGATCCATTGTTGAGATCAAAGAGTATAGTATAAGTGATTCCTCCATGTGATCATACACTACGAACCAAGAAGGTTAGTTGTTTGCTGTTTTTATAAAGAAGAGTTAATTTTAAGAATTTCAGCTCAAAAATTTACTTCAGTATGAAGATTTAGTGCAGATCCTTGCACTTCTGGCTTCATCAATCATCAAAGAAATCTGTAAATGTTGAATCAGATATATATATATATATATATATATATATATAAATGAGAGCAAGGAGGAATAACAGCAAATAAAGAAGGAGAAGGAGACACAGCTGAAGCCCAGCAAGCACTGTGTGTTGCCGCGGCAACCCCCTCCAGCCTTGGGTTTTTGAACTAGGGTCTATGTGTTGTACATTCGGACCTTGGGTCCATGATGGGTTCAAAAGTTTGCCTCTCTCAGTCCTTGATGCATCTATAAAATACTCGTTTTGTTTTTAAAATGAATCTTTTTTCTTAGATTTGGTGCCACATGGAGCACTTAGAAAATTTTGAAGAACAAAGAATGCATGATGTTCTCGGATGCGTGAATGTGCGTCAATGACAATACTTGTAAGACTTAACGTATACAGGTAGGGAATTTACGTTGATATTTTATAATTGAATAAGCTTTTTCACTGAGTTGTTCATAGAAGCATTGATGAGTATATATGTACGCAATGATCAGTATATTAGAAGTAGAATTTGCTTTGTTAATTGAACTGATGCACTTGATTTATTATGCCATAAATAGATGTGATTAGTCATTAAGCTAATGAGAAACAATGCATGAATATGAGTATCAACAGCAGCTAGTATACACTAGCAAAATGGGAAAAGACATGCTCTTACTAGTTTATGTGCATAAATCAGTTTTGATAGTTAATGTTATTATTACATTTATAACAGGTTAGTATACATTGGATCATAAAACCATCCAAGAAATTGCATATCCCTGATAATTCTATGTGATTCAGTACTCAAAATTTTGTCCATCTCAATGATCTTGATACGTTCTTGATACGTTATTACTCTAGTTAAATCAAGTGATCCAGCTAACTCGGGAGCTTGACCTTGTTAATTCCTTGTTTTCGCCAGTATGTATTTTCAGTTCAGTCTGCTTCTCTCACTTGATATATCATGCATAAATACAACATTTCATCATGTTATTCATATGTTATTTTATGCTCCTCTATGAAAAGGTGATAAATTGTCAATATAGAATACAATGCAATATTCTCTACTGAGCTTTGGATGATAGCTCATTCCTCGACTTAATTGTCTTAGCTGCAGAGCCCGACCCTGAGCACGCGGCAGACCCTATATATGTGCTAGAGGAGGAGGAAGACGACGACGACGAGGAAGACGACTTCCTAGAGGAGTTCTTCCCGTAGTTAGGTTTGTAGCTTGGGTTATGGGGAAAAATGGGGAGAGAGAGAGAGAGAGAGAGAAAGGGAAAAGATAATTTATGGTCTGTATAATGATATATGTTGGTTTCAGATTTCTGTGGGATGATGTTTGGATGTATATGTTTCTTTTCACTGTTTAGATGACGGGTGGCCATCATCGGTGAAAAGCTATACATCAAACCTTTTGCTTTATATTTATAACATATTTTAGTTTCTATTTGATCAGTTATTTGCCATATGAGTTATTTGTCAGAGTTTAAATACATTGCTTCCGCATTCTGTGACACTTTGATGTAAAATAAGGAACTCCTTGATGAAAGGATCATATCAGGTGATCCGATGGCGCAACCTTTCCTAGTTGAGAAACTGGGAAATGTCGGGTTGTCACCTTTTTTTTCTTCTTTTGTTTGTTTTCTTCTCTGGAACATGACCATATACTAAGGGGCACTTCGCTTTCCTCTGAGACTTTTGACTCCCAAGCCTCCAATTGATTTCAGCCAATACACTACATCCCAACTAAATAGTATTTTGTTTGATTCTTTGTTCCGTTCCATAAGAAATCTCTTTGCCGCCTTTCTAGATGATGCCTAACTCATGTGGGCAATGAAAGAGCAATAAGAAGTACACATGAAGAAATGAGATCACAAATAGATTAGAATAACACAACTTGTAAATGAGATCATCACCATCATCACAGACTTATCCCATCTATTTGGGAAGGCTAGTAAATGAGATCATGATAATAATTTTCCTCTCCAAGAAGTAATTTTACTCTCCATTCGTTCTGTAACCAAGGTCAGGTCTATGAGTTTAGGAGGTCAACCAATGAAGACAGAAGTTCAATATAACATGCCAAGAACGAACCAATATTGCAGCCAAGCAAGTGAAATATTTCTCGACTTCAATAATTAATCTCCATTCCCCATTCACATTAAGAAGTAAGAAACTCATATTTGTAGACATTAGCTTTTAGGCTTGATGCAACTTCAAATCACCAAAGAACCAGCTTTACATTGATTGCCTCCTCCAAGCTAGAGCTATAGAATATCAAAGTATCTTCAAATTGGAGGTGAGTGATTTTTGAACCACTTAAACCTCTAATTAATGCACCTTTATTGAAAGGCAATTAAGTATTGCCATCACAGTTGATGCCTAACTCATGTTAGTGTCTATAGCATCTTAAAAGCTTGTGGCTATTTACAGGGCAGATAAAGTTCTGTACTTGTGTTCATATTTTATTTTGTTGGTTCTTGTTTCTCATTTAATTTGGAACCATGCAATTATTTTGGTTGCTTGGATTATGAAATTTCATTTTGTACAATAGGTAAAGATTTGGGAAGACAGGAAGGCATTGCCCCTTGTGACACTAAGGCCACATGATGGACAACCTGTTAACTCAGTAGCATTCCTCACAGCACCTCACCGCCCTGAGCATATTGTTCTTATCACTAGGGTATTGACTCCATCCCTGTTTCTTCAACTGTGTCATTCAATAAATTATCTTTAAACATGCTAGGTTCCTTATAGCTTTTAAATCCTTGTGAGACTGTTTTTGAATATAGTTTGTGGGAAATGCTTCGGTAAAAAGTTGCTATTAGAGAATCTTTATGCCTTTTCGATACAAAAGAGCACTTTAATTAATTCTTAGACATCAACAAGAAGAAAATAAACTTCTCCTGGTTTTGTTATTAAACAGTAAAGCATTATCTATAATTTCTGTTAGTTCTTTATGCAATCATGTTAATGATAAAATATATCAGTATTAGAGTAGTCATCCCAACTAAAAAATGTATATGAATTGGACAATACCATGTACATTTTTTGCTTAAATGATTGCAAAACCTTTTCATATTGATCCTAAATCGAAGCATCCGGCTTTGGTCTTGCTGAAGAAGGAAGCTGAGAAATTAGCGTACTTTGGTTTGTTCCCTCATTGCTTTTTCTGTAGCTACGATTTTTGAAATTTAATATCTCAGACAAAATTACTTTTGACCCTGAGCTTTCATTTTGTAGATGGAACATTCGCTAAATCTGAAATAGCTGAGTTTGTGTCTCCAACAAGCTTCCCTTGGTAACTATATTCGGTAGGGAAACTGCTCCGCTTATTTTTGAGAACCCAATTAAATATCAAGTAAGTTGCTTTGCTTCCGCTATGTCATCACCACCTAGATATATGTAATCAACTGTAACTTTAATATTTTTGGTAGTGTTAACATAATTGATGTTGTTTATTTCAGATTTTGCTTTTTGTTACTTCAAACGGTTTTGAGAAGGTCATACCAACTTTCCAAGAAGCAGCCAAACTTTTTAAGGGCAAGGGAACTTTGTGAATTTGAAACCAAAATTAATTTGTTACTATTGTTGTTGTCTTCTTTTATGAGATGAGGTTAAATGCGATTAGCTTACCATAAATGTCAAATAACTTGCACTCAATTAAACTTGGGATTTCAGAGGTTGACTTGGTCTACCAATATTATACTCGCTGCATTTGTTAGAAACTAGAGTTCGAATTTGGTAGGCAGGCTTCCACAAATTCATTCCTCACTTCCAAATTTCCAATTTGATCATGTTTTTTGGATATTGCTACAAGTGATCATCGTAATGTGAAAATCTGCATCATTATAGTGAATTCCTCATACTAATTTTTCCGTGTAGCCCTTTGTTGCTCGTAAGAAATTTGATAGGATTTACCTCCATGTTCTGTGATATCCTGTTTTTCTAAATCTGAACATATAAATAACTATCTCGGTGTCTCCATTCTTTGTGGATTATATTTGTCTACTTGGAATTAGATGATGAAGAGGTTGGGAAACCGGTTTCAGAGTACTTTGGTATTTCTGGAGATGGTCCCAAAGTAATTTTCTGCTCCTAAGTCTGCTGCTTTTTCATTCATGCAAAGCATACTTACCTAAAAAATACTTGAATAGCTAAAGAGTTGTAATTCTGGAGATGGATATAGGTGCTTTCTAAGTATTTCATTTGCCTACAGGTTCTGCCATACACAGCCACAGGAAATGAAGAACTCAAGAAGTACCTACTTGACAGTGAAGTGACTACAGACAATATTAAGGTCAGATCAATGGTTGGAAACTCCAAACCTTTTCTTTTTTCTTTCACACTTGAATAGCGTTGAAGTAAAGTTAAGAAAGCTATAAAAATATGTGTAATTAGAGAACATTTACTTCTTACCTAAATGGATCTATGTTCTTTAAAAAATTTAGTACTTCAAAACATCTAATTCAGTTTATTCATTTTACTATCTTTTGTGTTAACGATAAGTAAATTTATGCTATTTATGTGACCTTTTTGCAGTCTTTTGGGGAGGGTTTATTGGAAGACAAGCTTAAGCCTTTTTTGAAGTCAGATCCAACCATTAAGCCTGTTTATTGGCATGGAAGACAATCTTTATCATTTGATTTAACACAGTCAACCATTAAACCAGATGATAGACTTTAACTGTGTTGAATCCGCTGACAGAGATCATATTTTGTGCCAATCTTTGGTATCAAAGATCTGTACATCATGACCTTCAAATGCTTAGATGGTGTTCCATGTGGCAAAAGTCACAAAAATATCAAGTATTTCATTTTTTAGCCCATGGCCAATAACAAAAAATGACTCGATCTCCATGATTTGATAAGTAGGCAATATTCTATTGATTAAACTAGGTAGTCTTCTGCATCCAGTGAGTTTGCAAAGTTTTTTTTTTAAATGGAAAATATGCGTAATTCATTCTGAAATAATATTTTTGGAGCTATAAAATTGTGTACTCTTATTTGTGTAGCTAGTCGGGATTTTGAAATAATATTCTCAATTTAATGATGTTCTCCTTTTGATTTCAGGCGAAACTTTCCAATTTCAAGCTTACCTCAAACGGATCACTAGAGGGGGACACTTGGCAGGAGAGGCAAAATAAATTTAATTTTTTCCCTTTTATTTTGGAAATGGGCCATGGGGCTTTTAGATTGTTAAATCTCTTTTTTTTCTTCTTATTTTTGTTTGAATAAAAGGATTGGGCATGTAAAATTTAAAATGTTTGGCTGATTTGAAAGGTTGGATCATAGGTTGAGATACAATCTTTTGTTTGAATAAAAGAATTGGACATCTATTTTATTTATTAATGGCATTGAATGATTTGCATTTGAGTTGAATGGATGTGTTTAAATATGAGATTAATATCTTTTTTTCTTTATATAATTTTTTTTAAAGCATTAAAAAAAAGCATTAAAAAAAAAGTATTACAAAAAGCATAAAAAAATTTGCATTAAAAAAAGCATAAAAAAAATATTATTTTAAAAAAATTTGCACAAGATATTGTCGATGTAATTTAAAAAAATAAAAAAAAAAAAAAAAAAAAATATATATATATATTTAAAAATTTTGCATAAAAAAATCACTGCCCTAAACAGTTGTAAAAAAAGCAGTGGTTTTTTCTATGATTGTTAAGAGCAGTTGTTGTTGAAGTTTATAAACCACTGTCTTGTATAGTGGTAAAAAAAAACCACTCCTTTTTTTACAATTGTTTAGGGCAGTAGTTTTTTGAAAAAACCACTATTTAGGGCAGTGGTTTTTTTGGCTTTTTCACGTAGTGGATTAGAGATTTGAATGTTAAACTAGCTACTAAGAGCTTTGGACTGGTAATATTATGAGGTTTCTGACTATAGGACAGATGGGAAGTGTAGAAACATGTTCAACTTTCCTACTCAAGGCATGGACAATTAAATTGACTTTTCCTTCATGATACCGAATCACACAACCAAAGTCCTTAAGGGTTTCCATTTCAGCTCCTTCAGAGTGACGAGGTATTTCAAGATCTTGTGGTCAGTAAAGATGACCTACTTTTCACCATACAAGTAGTGCCGCCATATCTTCAAAGCAAACACTACTGCAACTAATTCTGAATTGTGCGTTGGAAAATTCCTCTCATGGTCTTTCAACTGACACGATACAACGACCCCGAATTTCTAACTCCGAAACACGTGAAAATTTCAGAACGTTAGATCATAGTTCACAATCTAATTACAGAAATTCCTTGGTATTTAATAGAGAGCAGGCCATTAAACTAAAAATAACTGCATGAAAGTCCATAATGAAACTATAAAGTCATAAGTAAAATCATAGGTGATGGTCGTACATCACACAAACAGTGGTGCACAATGTAATCAATAATCAATGTCTACTAAATTCATGATGTACCATGTCTAAGTGTCCCAAAAATGATCTATGGATAAAACTGCTCAAGCTGAAAATCTGCCTTGTCCTCTGATATGCAGTCTTGATCTTCTTCCAACCCAGGATCCGGAACTACTTTGGTACCTGTGACACTTAGTGTCGGGGTGAGCTAGCAGTCAAAGCTCAGTAGAGAAAGGTCAATACCAACTATAAGTCATCCAATCAATATATAGTTTCAATGATTAATTTCAAAGGCATTTAAATGTCAAAATAGAATTTGAATGATCTAAAGATCGAAAAACACATGTTCTGAATTAGAGTTTCAAATAAGGTTTAATGATGACATTCTCGTAGGTTTCACATGAGTATTTGCTTTATTCTTATTGAAATTCATATGCAATTTCTTATTCAACGTATATCTTAAATCCATAACTTAAGTATCTCCAATGCACATATAGCTTTGGCAGTCTCAAGTAACCGATAGGAATCCCTTCCTAACCATCGTCTTTTAATGAACAATTTTCTATGTGCCCAAGCTCTTGTGTTGTGAGGGATACTTGTGTGGTTCAATAGTTCAAAGGTACCGAAGCACAGGATTTGTTCACATAAAACTTAAATCAAAGGTAAAGTTCTAATACATAGTACAATATTCTTATTCATAAATAATTCTCATTCTTATTCAAAGTTCAAAGAGTTCCAAGTTTAAAAGTCCAAATATTCATATGAAATAGAGTTCAAGCTCTTTCAAAGTTCTAAGAGTTCAAATTTCAAAATAATCAATGATTCATGAGTAATTCAAAGAGCTCGATGTATCAATGTTCAATGATTCAAGAGTTTGATATTCAAATATTTAATAGTTTAAAAACAATTCAAAGAGTTCGATGTTCAAATACTTAATAATTTTATATTCAAATCCATCATTAAGCCTACGATTCAAAGTCTAAAATATAGTTGTGCATTGAAATTCCCCTACCTCAATTTCAAAGATCGTATGGTTCGTAATGAGATACCTCCTTTGCAATAAGTCCGATTCTCTCTTCTATGGTCCATGTACAATTGACACATAAAGAAAACAAATCATCAAATGCTCAAAATTGGTTGACTGATTCGGATAGGCAAATCATCTTCTGATTTCACTATTCACAGCTCGTTGCTGTCCTATGACAGTGAACTGTGGTTTGTTCACAGCGAGCTGTGGCTACATAACCATTAGAACATATATTCTGTTTTAATATACACAGCTCACTGCTATGCTATGACAGCGAGCTATGGTCATGTTCACAGCGAGCTATGGGTTGTTCACAACTAGTTGAGGCTGCGGATTTTCCCAAAGTGCATTTTGTTTTTGGTATCCATAACAAATTGTCATATATCATAGTGTGATGCAGCTGTTTTCAAGCCCATTGGATGTATCATCTCGAGCTACCCCAAAATGATATATTATAATGATCAAACAGACTTTTCTATCAAACGTTATGGCCTTCAGAAGACAATGGTACTAGTTTTCCTTCAGTGACAGTGAGTTGTGGGCATCTCCACAGCGAGCTGTCATTTATGGCAGCGAGCTGCCATATATACCACAGCGGGCTGTGGTATACCACAACGAGCTGTGGTACCTGGCAGCACGCTGTGTATACCTTTTAATTCCTCTCTGTCATATCAGCATCGAGCTACGATGGGGTTCACAGTGAGCTGTGGCTGGTCTCAAAGTTTTTATTTGCCGTCGACAGTGCGCTATTGGAAAGTGACAGTAAGCTACGCCCTTACAATTTCTTATTTTGGAACTTTGTCTTTTGCTATCGGTTGTCAGACAGCTGACTGTGGTATTCTCACAACACACTGTGACATATGACAGTGCATTGTGGGTCTTATCACAGCTAGCTATCATTGTCGTCTTCAGAATCTAAGTTTCTCATATATTCGAGATCCAAAGTTTGAGATCTGTTAATTATTCTAATGATTTAAAAAACCATAAACTTGATTATCTAATGTGATTTCAACCCTATAAACCATCACTAATAATTAGAACTACCTCTTGTAGCATAGCCGATGATCCTATAATGGTTGGGAGATCTCGATGCTTTACACGTTCTCTCCTCAGGGTTCCTCTTTTTTCTAAATCGTAAGGATGCCGGTGATCAAAGCTTCTTAAGGAGAACACCTTAATGTTCCTAGAGAGTTTAAAGATGAAGGTTGAAGGAGAAAGTTAGAGAATTTTATGAATAATAGAAAAGAGGAGGCTAGGGCCTTATCTAAAGAGAAAAGGTTAGGGTTTCTCTTACGATCCTTCTAATTAGAGTTTTAAAGGGTTTAGGAAATAGTATTTTGGAGAACCCACACATTCTAATTTGTACATAAGTTACCTTTTTCCAACTCTTTGGTTAACGTTTGGTGTTAGGCTGGCACACCCAGCTTAGGTGTATAGGTTGTTGGTTTAAAGTCTAAAAATGGAGTTTTTTTTTTAAGTCTCTAGCAAGGTTTGATTCCTAGACCTCTTGCTTAGAAATCAAGTTTCTTACCACTGGTACTCTCACGGAGCTTGTGTAACTATGTACACAATTATTTATATGAGTCTTTTTTAGACCAAGGTGTATATTTCAAGTTTAAAATATTTTGAAATTAAATGGTCTATGTTGTATGTCTTATTAAGCATATACATCTATTATGTGTATTAATGGGTTTTGAAAATTTGGGGTGTTACATCCACCCACCCTTAAAAGAATTTTTGTCCTAAAAAATTTACGTACCTTTTTTAAAGAGGTGTGGGTATTGATCGTGAATCTCTGTTTCTTGTTCCCAAGTGATTTCTAATGCTAAGTGGTTCTGCCACCTGTCTAATATGATCGGAATCCGCTTAGTACGTAAGATTTGCTCCTTGTGGTTAAAGATCTGGATTGGTTCCTCGACTAGAGTCATATCTTCCTTGAGCTTGATGGGCTGGTAGTCTAAGATGTGAGTTGGATCCTCAACATATTTCCTCAACATGGATACATGAAATACGTTGTGCATACTGGACAGGTGAGGTGGTAAAGCAATCCTATATGCGACTTCTCCGACTCGACCCAATACCTCAAAGGTTCTGACGTAGCGTGGACTCAATTTTGACGAAGACATTGTCCCCCACCTGAAATTCAGTACTCGTTCGCTTGAGGTCAGCATAACTCTTCTGTTGGCTTTGAGTGGCCCTTAATCTTTCCCAAATCAACTGAATCGCTTCGATTGTGCTCTCAATAATCTCTAGGCCTAAAATGAATTTCTCTCCTTCCCAATTGAGCGGAGACTTACATCTTCGGCCATAGAGTGCTTCAAACAGAGCTATTTCAATGCTAGCCTGGTTACTGTTATCGTAGGTGAACTCTATGGAAGGCAGGTGTTTGTCTCATGACCCTTGAAAGTTTAACATGCAAGCTCGAAGCATGTATTCTATGATCTGATTTACCCTCTCAGTCTAACCGTCTGTCTAGGGGTGAAATGTTGAACTAAAGTCTAGTCTTATGCCAATTCCTTCTTGAAATTGTTGTCAGAACTTTGACGTGTACATTGGATCTCTATCTGAGATGATGTTAACTAGGATACGATGTAGTCTAATAATTTCCTTGAGATACAACTCTGTAAGTTGAGTGGCTGTATATCTCGCGCTGTATGGCAGAAATGTGCAGATTTGGTTAAGCGATCAACTATCACCCAAATCGTATTGTGTCCTTTCACAGTTTTCGATAATCCAAGGATAAATCAATGGATATAGCTTCCCATTTCCATTCTAGTGTAGGCAAAGGTTGTAACAAACTAGAGGAGTTTCGATGGTCAACTTTCACCTGTTGGCACACTAGGCATGTCAAAACATATTTCGTTATATCTTTCTTCAAGCGTCTCCACCAGAAGTTCTTCTTTAGATCCTGATACATCTTTGTACAACTAGGATGGATGACGTACATTGACTTGTGTGCTTCTTCGAGAATCAGATGTCGAAGGATGACATCTGATGGTATACACAGTCGATCTCTTAATAGTAAGGAACTGTCCTCTGTGATGGAGAAATTAGGCCTATTCCCACTTATCACATCTTATCTGATCATCATAAGTTTTTCATCAGTCATCTGGAGTTCTCAGATCTTATCGAATATTATTAGCCCGATGGTGAGGTTAGTTAGTAATGTTCCAGATTCCTTAATCTCAAACTTCTTATCATATAGTGATATATCTTCAAATAATCGCCATCTATGAATTTTCGTGATGAGGTTTGACAACTAAGCAAATGACTTTCGGCTCAGAGCGTCTGCTACTACATTCGCTTTACCAAGGTGGTACTGAATGGTACAATCATAATCCTTTAAGAATTCAATCCATCTTCTTTATCTCATGTTCAAGTCCTTCTGAGTGAAAAGATATTTTAGGCTCTTATGATCGATAAGGATTTCGAACGTCTCTCCGTAAAGATAATGCCTCCAAATTTTCAAGGAAAATATTACTGCTGCAAGCTCCAAGTCATGAGTTGGATAGTTTTTCTCATGATCCTTGAGTTGTCGATAGCCATAAGCAATAACACTCTAGTTTTGGTTGAGTACACAACCCAATCCACTGTACGAGGTATCATTGTAAATTACAAAACCTCCACTGTTAGATAGTATGGCAAGAACCAGTGTTGAAGTTAACTTGTTCTTCAGCTCTTGAAAGCTCTTCTCACATGAGTCATTCCATTCAAACTTTGCATTCTTCCTCGTGAGTTGACTAAGCGATCCTGCAATTTTGGAGAAACCTTCAACAAATCTTCTGTAATACCCGGCTAAACCCAAAAAGCATCAGACTTTGGTCACTGTCTTTGGTTGTTCCCATTTTATGATGGCCTCAATTTTAGTTGGGTCGACTTTAATGCATTCTTCAAATATAACATGTCCCAAGAAACTAACTTGCTTCAGCCAAAATTCACACTTTCTTAGCTTCACATATAGCCGGTGATTACAAAGTGTCTGAAGAGCTAGACGTAGATGTTATTCGTGATCTTCTCTAGTCTTCGAATAGATGAGGATGTCATCTACGAAGACAACTACACACTTGTCGAGATGTGGTTTGAACACTTTGTTCATCAAATCCATGAAAGATGTTGGTACATTCGATAACTCGAATGGCATCACTAGAAAATCATAGTGGCCATATCTAGTGCAAAAAGCAGTTTTGGGAATGTTTTCGGCCTTAACCTTCAATTGATGGTATCTTGATCTAAGATCAATCTTCGAAAAGAATTGTGTGCCTTGGAGTTGACCGAATAGATCGTGAATATGAGGGAGTGGATAATGGTTCTTGATTGACAACTTATTCAACTGGCGATAATCGATGCGAAGCAATATAGAACCATCTTTCTTCTTGACAAAAAGGGCGGGTGCTCCCCATGGAGAGACACTCAGTCTAATAAATTCATTGTCTAGGAGTTCTTGTAACTACTCCTTGAGTTCTTTCAACTCGGCTGGTGCCATGCGACACAGGGCTTTTGATACTTGTTCTATGCCTGGAGCCAAATCCACTACGAACTCCACTTCTCTGTCTGGCGGCAAGCCCGAAAATTCTTTAGGACATACGTCGAGAAACTCACATGTGATGGGAATATTGGTAATGGTGACCTTCTCTTCATGTGGATTTTGTATGAATGCGAGTTAACTGTGACATCCATTATTCATCAAACCTTCAGCTCGAATGGCAGATATAAAAGGTGCAATTGTCGGCTTAGAGCCATAAAATCTAAATGGTTTTCGCCTCTTGGGGAGAAAAGTGATTATCTTTCTAAGGCAATCCACATTTGCTTGATGAGCAGGTAGTCAGTCCATGCCAATGATTATGTCAAATCCTTACATATCCACAATAATTAGATTGGCTGATGTATCGTGGTCTTCAATTAGAACTATTATAGATCGGCAGATAGTGTCTGTGACTACTGAGTTCCCTGTAGGGTCTGATACCAATAAGATGAAGTCCAAGGGTTCAAGAATGATACTCAATTCAGCCATGAATTGAGGAGTCACGAAGGAGTGTATAGATCCAGGGTCTATCAATACGCGTGCCTTGTGTTGACAAATATCACAACTCTGTTATATGTGTAAGCTACCTACGTTTCATATAAATAATTTAGTTGTGTACATATCAAGATGTTGTGGTGTTCATGCATTAACATTATAGAACAATAATTTCCAAAGTTATTCATCAATTGAGAAGAAAATAATAATTACACAATTAATGATGTAATTGTACCTTGGATAATGTCGTTGGTTGCTTGGGCATCGCATGCAGAGA
Organism: Chloranthus sessilifolius; assembly: GCA_021018995.1. Lineage (NCBI taxonomy): Eukaryota > Viridiplantae > Streptophyta > Magnoliopsida > Chloranthales > Chloranthaceae > Chloranthus > Chloranthus sessilifolius. Next base: position 143,464,299 of record CM037584.1, on the reverse strand, counting down.
CGGCATAGACCCGACCCTGAATTGTAGGTCGGGAGGGCCTTTGAGTAGATGTTGATGTCATCTGCTCTTTCTTCACTTTTGGACAATCTTTTATCATATGCTCCGTCTTGCCACAATTGAAGCACGAACCCGTGCAACATCAACAATCCTCTAACTTATGTCGCCTTCCACAACGTGGGCAAGACTTGGTCGGTACTGAGGAGGTAGTATACTATGCCCTTTGTGCTACCGATGCATCAGAGGTAGCTAGTCGTGAAGAACGAAAAGGTTGCATAAGAGCAAAGATAGCTGGTTTCGAATAGGCGGACTGCTCAGGTCAGGAAAGTACGAAAGTCGAGAACTTTACTCTCTTATTTGCATGATCATCGTTGTACGATTGCGTTCGACTCGCTCTGTTCTTATTTTACTCCTGTCTTCTTTTATACATCTTTTTGATGTCTTTCTCAGCAATGAGAGCCATGTCCATCACCTCTGCAAAGGTCCTCAGCTTGAATAACGAGATTCTTTCTTGGATTATTGGTTTCAATCCTTGCTCAAATTTCTTTGCCTTCATAGTTTTTGAGGCCACATGATCAGGTACAAATCTTGAAAGTCGTGTAAACTCTATCTCGTATTCTGCCACAGACATTTGGCCTTGCTACAGCGAAATAAATTCGACTCTGTATAGATCTCTGACTGCTTCAGTCAAGTACTTTTCATTGAACTTCTCAGCAAACTGAGCCCAAGTCCATGGTGTATTCGGCGTTTCTTGTTCTCGGGTCCTTTCCACGAATTTCCACCATGGATCTGCTTCCCCTTCTAATTGGAATGACGCCCATCTGACTTTTTTATCTTTCTTGCAAGGAACTATGCAAAAGATCTTTTCCATTTGATTCAACCATGCTTCAGCTTCGCCAGGATCTACTTTTCCCAAGAAGTTGGGAAGTTTCATCCTTCTAAATTCTTGGAATCTAGAGGGTTGGTACCTGGTAGCAAGCCGGGTAGTCTACTGTGCCATAGTATTCCCCTGCTGTGTCATCATATTCTCCATAATCTCTAGGGTTTGACTGAGATGTGCATGTAGACACCCCCATTTTGCCTTCTCAGAATATACATATTTTTTTGGTCAACCTTTGACCTCATAACCCTGATATGGGAACCATGCACTGAAATAATAGTACGTGATTGAACACAGGCTGAAACAATGGCTCTCTGGCTCAGATCCTGACATAGGGAGACTATATACTGAAATAATAGTATAAAGTTGGAATGCAGATTGAAACAATAGTCTTGCATTTCAGTCTAGAGACCAAACCCGGACAACCTCGAATTAAGTGCCTGCAAACTCGCATGTAATTTGATTGCACGATCTACGACAAATGCGCAATTAGTCCCCTTTTAGACCAAACTTCCTTTCTCAGACCATTTCGAGACTCGATCACGCACCTGAAACTAGACACGCGATCGGATTGAATGCCACACAACCAACGCGCAATTGGCCTACGCACGACCTAGCCTCACTGTCCATGACCCCTAAGTTTCCTTGATTGCACATTTCTTAAGAATCGCTTAATCAGATTGTGCACGTCCTACCAAGTGTGCAATTAGCTCTAACCTTATTATGACTGGGAAACTCGTTGAGCAAGTTAGCCAGTCACTCACTGAGTCGATGACCGACTCAAAGCGATTAAGCGCCAGGAAACTGGCACGTAATTCGATTAAATGCCTGAAACATGGCGCGTAATTGAAGGAAAACTTATAAAAGTTTTTTATTTTTTATTTTCAGAGAGACGGAGAGGCTGGAAATTTTCGAGAGAGAACGGATTTTTTTTGGGATTCCAAAACCAGAGATCTCCAACAACAAATCTATAGAGCAATCTAGTCATGATTTCGAGATTCAAGCACTGAATCTTCAAGATTTCTCTCCATAGCCCCTGTCCTAGGTAAAAACCTTAGTTTTAGACTTAGGATATTTCTCTTAATTTCAATTATAGTTTTAAATTTTTAGTCCAAAACCGTAGCACCCCTTTTCAGACCGCAAATCTTTATATCTGGTTCTAATTCTCCCGAATTCAGAACCAGTCCCTAATCTATCGGTCTGATTTATCGAACCTAGGCCCTTAATTTCATTCTGAAGTCTTAATCTATAGTCCTATCATTAATTTATGGTTATAATTCTTTGAATTCAGAACCAATCCTTAATCATACGGCCTGATTTTCTGATTTCGTACCCAAATTCAGTCTTAAAATTTAGATTTTAATTTCAATTCTCTATTTTAATATCCCCAAAAATCCAAAATATTACTTTTAGTTTTTATAATTCCAATTCATAATTTAATTCATGATTATCATTCTGAAATCAACTCTAAAAAACCTAAAATACTATTTTACGGTCTAAAAATTCAATTTGTCTTTAATCTCAGCCACCCGATTTGCCCAAAGGAGCTTACGGAGGGTACTCGGGAATGAGGCCAATCCTCCTTAGCATAGCGGGCCCAAACCTCCTCTTTTTAGAATTTTTAGGATTAATTAATTACTTTAATTAGTTTTATTTGATATAATTGATTAATTACATTGATTAGGCTTTAATACAAGTATTTAATTACTCTAATCAGATTTTTCAATTCAGTAATTCTATTGCTTTGATTAGAATTTTGGGAAATTTAATTCATTTATGACTAAACAGACTTTGCCATGATTAATTCATTGATCATTATGATTCCAGAAAAATAAGTTCTTTTATTTCAATTGGTATTTTAGTAAAAATTAAATTCATTGCTTTAATTAGAATTCTAGTCAAAATCAGTCTTTTTATTCCAATTAGAATTATAGTACAATTATTATAATTGCCTTAGTTAGAGTTTCAGTAGAATTAGCTTGCTTGCTTCAATCAGAATTGCAATACAACTAGCATACTTGCTTTAATTAGAATCGCAGCACAATTAGTATACTTGCCTTGCTTACAATCCCAGTATAATGAGGATGCTTGATTTAATTAGAGTTCTATTAGAATTAATACACTTGCACTCCTAGTACCAGTAGGAGACTAAAATTAATTGAACTTTTAGTAGCATTAGGACACTAAATTAATTAGAATTCTAATAAGATTAGTAAACTAAGTTAATTAGACCCTTAATAGAATTATAACATTAAAATAGTTCTACTCACTCTAACAAACTCATAGCTAAACTCACATTAGAACTAGGGAAATCTAAATTGATAAAATTTTTAACCATAACGGGGAATAAAAGGGAAATTGGACTAGCTAAATTAAGAAAAGACATTGTTGCTGACATTCGTAGGTGGACGATTCAGTATAAAAGTAACCCATACCCGCTCTCAAGCGTGATCATTGACGTGTTGCAGTGTCAATAAATATCTGCAGCTGGCGATCGCAACAAACTAGGAACCACCCTAGAAAACCCCTTTATTTTTAATATTCCAAACGCCGCATCGCTATAGTCCACTTGGACAAAATTGGAAGCCACTGATTCAACGGGAACCGAGAGGAACCCAGAAAAAGCACGCACCAACAGACTGATGATCGCAATGGGACACTTTTGCAAACTTTTTTTAGATAGTTAGTTTTCGTCTTACTTTTCTTTTTTTTCCTTTCCATTGCATTGTTCGATCCCTTATATATATATATATATATATATATATATATATATATATATATATATATATATATATATGAGTCTCCATCAAAGACTTGAGATGTCTAGTATACAAAGAGTGAGTTTAGGAGATTGTTAAGACCTGAAAAGTACTACTTTTCACCCCTTAACTTAATCTCTGTTAGGCCCTTAATCATTTAATAAATGTGTTTTAAGTCTATTCTGTAGGTAATAAGCAGCAACTGCAAATAAACCCTTAACCATGCCAAGAAGCTCAATGTTGCCCCAGAATTACCTCAGCAGAATGAAGGATGAACCCAGACTGAGAGTTGGCTGAAGCATAGGCACATCAAAGCATAAATAAACCAGAGAGAATGCCTTCGCACAGTTGTCGCGAGCCCCTGGAGGAAGCACAATAACTAGCCGCGCAGTTCTTGCGCTGTTCCCGCGCGATTTGATGACAGAAAGAATTGCAAATCAGTCTTTACGCGGCTCTCGTGAAGCTCAGCAATAAGTGAGTGAAGTATTCACGCAGATCAAAAGAGGAGTCGTTAAAGCTTCGCACGATTCATTCAGAACTGAGAGCTCCAGGTATCCCCACGCGCAGCTGTCGCGCAGTGACCGTGAGATACAGACCTTCAGTGAATCTTGCGCGACCCAGAAACTCTTGAACACTGCTTCTTCGTGAAGATCTGTCGCGAGATTCACTAAGGGACGAACCATGCGAGCAATCCCCACGCCATTCAAAGCTAAAAATTCAATCTCGCGACAGCCATTAGTACTCCGCGATGATCAAAATGTCAATCCCGCGACTGCATAAACTTTAAGTAAATCTAACCCCGCGGCGTCAATTCTACCATGCGAAAGGATCTGATATCTTTTCTACCCAGCGAGGATCGGGTTCTAAACTTCTCCCCACTTCTGGAAGGGCAATCTGGGAATCTCCAGCAGTTAGGGCATGCACTCCAATTGTGACAGCCCGGATTTTGGCACCCCGAAACCCGCGCCATCAGCACGATCATCTTGACCGTGCCCATCAACAATGCACGGAACACTGGTATATCAAGCATAAAATAAATAAGAACAACTTGCGGAATTTAAATCTACATAGAAATACTTCTCAAAAGACAGTTCTACCCTCATGCCTCTGCATGAAGGGAGAACCGATCCGAACCATCGATGATAACCATCATCATGGATGGTTCGCCCAAAAGAATACTCTGATATCCATATACACAAGGTTTAATCAAAAACCAGGCTTGACATACCAAGCCGTACAATCTCCAACTAAAACTCCTCAAAGTCGCACAGCAGAGTCCTCTAGAAGAAGTCCTCCGAGGTGGCTCTAACTCTCGCCGCCGCAAGGTCCGACTCACCGGCGTCTCCTAAGCCTCGGCAATGCTAGTAGTGGACCTGACGATAGTCTATAGGGTGAGCTACATCCTAGCTCAATAGGGAACAGAACACAATTGAACATATAAAATATAACTCACATGTATTCTATGATATGCATGCATGATGTGTCTATGCATTTATTGATGAAAACAGCTTAAAAACGCTTCGCCATCGGTAGATTTCTCATGTCTTTTAGTTAATCATGAATGACGCGAGAAGGCCTAAAGCAAAACTTAAACTTCAACTTAAATAATCCCCAGCAATATAGCATCGAGCCCGAGATACCCTTCATCGTCATCTATATAGACATTTTAAATGTATTCCCCGAATACTAATAGTACCCAAGCCCCTTTTCCCCTGGGGATTGGGGGCGGGGTTTCACATCTCATCAACACGGGTGTGCTTATCAGACGGATAAGCCTCAGATCGCCTACGGATTAGCCGCCGCCGACGGTCACGGATATCCCGCCGCGCCGTGGTTATCCCGCCACGCCGGTGGGGTAACCTATCAAACCTCAAATAACAAAAATATCGGTGCCTTTACATATAGTTATTCACCGTAATTGTGCTATCTTATATCGCTTAGGCCTCATCAAGCATGATTCAATCATGGATACATCCCTGGGATGTATCCATTCACTTGCATCACACCTGATGCCTTTACTTCTTCACTTCATCATCCCCTGGGGATGGTCCATTTAAGTTCTCTTATGAATGTCACACACACACTTTTCATAATCATTGAGTAGTAAAAACATTTGAATTGAATTGATATCACTACATACATGCTCTTGTAAAATAAAGTACATGTTCAGGGTGTTCCCTACCTCAAGTCTTCACTTGATCAATGCATCAAGGTCCCACGTGACTCCTTGTGCACCAGTCCACACGTATCACCTATGGTACCACATCACAGGTGAAACACATCACAAAGGATGCCATAAAGAAGGTATAAGATCCCCCAAGAATCTTAAAGTCAAACCAAAAGTCAACATAGTTTACTACAGTCGATTAATCGAACTCCAAAATCGATTAATCGAATCTGATTCGATTAATCGATTTCCAAAATCGATTAATCGAAAGTCAATATCGATTAATCAAGCAATTTCGATTAATCAAATTCTCCTTTTCGCAAAGTCCATTCTCGTCAATAATTGTCATTCGATTATTCGAATCCAATTTCGATTAATCAAATTCTTCTTTTCGCAGTAGATTCACCGTCAAAATGAGTTTTCATTCAATTAATCGAATCCAATTTCGATTAATCGAAATCCTTCTTTTCGCAGCGTACTCTTAGTTCAATAGTCGAGTTTCACAAGTTGATTAATCGATTCCAAATCGACATCGAATCCAAAATCGATTAATCGAAATCCCATTTCGATTAGTCGATTTTTCCTGTTATTTCCTCCAACCCCTCGGGTCCATCGGAGGTTCTCACGATTAATCGATTCCCAAATCGATTAATCAAATCCAAAGTCGATTAATCGAAATCCAAATTCGATTAGTCAAATCGGGTCCTCCGACTCTTCAACTTGGCCAATTTCGATTAATCGAAACCCAATTTCGATTAATCGAAATTGTCAGATTCAGTCCCCTTCGAGCTGTTCTTCCCAATCTTTTTCCATACTTTTTCTTCTATCTTTCTAAGCCATTATCCTATGATTTAACCCACATTTTACTGCAACTTAACCCCTATAATCTATGCATCTTATTTACAAAAATTTACCTTGGATAGATCTCAAGTTGATTTCTTTCAATAGTTGGAAGGCTAGGGTTTCTTTTGGTTCTAACGGATTTAATCCGCCTCTTTAATGCTTGACTCCCTCTTCTTCCAAACGGTTGCAATAACTCCTCTCTTACTCTCTCTCTCTCTTCTTTACTTCTCTCAACCACCAAAACATGAAAGTTAGGGTTTTCAACCCTTTTATCTTATCTCTTTCTCGGTGGAGCGCATACACACTCATCAGTGTATGTTACTCTACACACTCCTCTATCTCTCCACTCTTCTACACTGGTTCGCACATCACATCCGCTCATCTCACCTTAAGTTCATCAATGAACTATCTCATGGTCAAACCTAAGACCAATCGGGCATGGATCCCGAGGTCATAGTTCAACGTGATTTTTCGGGCTATTACATCCTCCCCACCTTGGGAATTTTCGCCCCCAAAAACCCCCCAAAGGGGTGGTGGTGTGCACTCCCCCCCCCCCCCCCCGCACACTCGGAGGTGAGGTGGTCCCATTTGACTATTTAAGTCTCCACACATTCACACAACACAAACATGGAAGTAAAATCTAACAAAATTGAACAATTTATATAAAAAGTTTAATTTGTATTAAGGATTGAATATTTTGTTACAATGCCAATAAGTTGGCGACAATAAAAAGTACAGTATAAATCAAAATGCAAAATACATAGACGACTCAAATCCCCTCGCCAGTCGATTCAGGCCGGAGCAGTCGCTCCATCCGAGGTGGCAGGCGACAGTGTGTGGCAGTCATTGAGCTGGTCGGCTGTGGTGGTGGCCGGTCAATGGCCGAGCGGATGTGGATGTGGAGGAACGCGTCTGTGGTGGGATGGAAGACGGGGTCCTCTATGGAAGGCGGTGTCCCGGCCGTCCATTCTTCTTCAAGCCAAGATATCCATGTAGGTGTGGGGTAGATGAACTGGAGGGTGTGAAACATGAGGAAATCACCTCCTGCTCATCCTCTCGTATATTCGCTCCATTCCGCCAACACGCCTCTATGGTAGGACTGGATGGAGCACGGCCATGTAGGATGAGGTGGGTGTCGCGGCGGAGTGTGCGGTGGTGTCGTGGGTGGCTGTGGTGTGGGAGGGAACCCTCTCCACAGATGGCTCATGCGGTGTGCCCCACCCTCAAGTGGGTCCCGCCGAGGTGGTGGGGGTGGTGGCGGTGCTACGCCGCTGCTGGGCGGGAGCGGGACCCGAGTGGTAGGGTCCGCTTGAAGGTTAGAAGCACGGGTCCATGAAGACTTTGTGAACGCGTCTTCACGCTGATCCGTAGCCCTCACCTCGTGAGGTGAAATAGTGTAGGAGGGCTCGCTGAGTAACACTCCAACATGCTCGAGATGAGTCGAGCATACGGCATCTTCTCCTTGGGCCGCATGTTGCCCTTCATCAGCTTGCTCTTAATGTACCGCATCCCCTCAAGGGTGACCATGGTAGCATCAAACCATCGCCATGAAGGTCACAGAAGTGCATGTTGCACTTTATCCACGCTCCCGTGGTCGTGGGCGATCGGGTAAAGGTTGCATTTTATTATGGAGTCGAGCATCCACATGTAGGGTGGAAGATCGACCTCTTGATGGACGTGTCAATTCTTCTTCCCGTTGGTCATGCGAGTCATGACCTCTTCAAAACGGGGTTCCTTTTCAAAGGGTGGGAATAGGGTAGTCTCGGGAAAGTCGAGGTAGCATTCAAGCACCTCATGTATGTGTCGACGAGTGATCGTATAGAGACGACCCTCGATCTTGGTTATGATACAATCGTCGCTAGGGCCATTGGTTAGCCCTTGGTAGAATAATCTCACCAATCTAGGGTAATAGGAACCCCGGATTGGTTTGAGAAGGTTGCCGAGTCCGGCACTAGTTAGGTAGTTCTGGGCCCATTGGGTCGCGATGCAAATCGGGATTTGTAAATAGGGTAGGGTCGATGGTGTATTCGACCTCAAAGGTCTTGGCAGCCCACCACTGCTTTGGTTGCTCCACGTTGGTGGGTGGTGGTGGCATGGGGTGGATTTGGAAGACTCGCGCGTAGATGCGCTCGTCGAACCGGAGGTGGTCTCCGATTCCGACGGTGATGGAGTCCTCACCGGCGATGGGGTAGGTGGTGGTGGTGCGGCGTTCTTACGCCTAACCGGTAGCTTGGAGGTTGCCTTCTTCGAAGACAAACGGGTTTTGGGCGGCATTTTCACTAAACTAGGGTTTATCTACTTCAAATGAAAGAGGAAAGTATAAATCTAGGGTTTTACCGTGGAGTTTCGATCCAAAAGTAGGCGATCTTGGTCCGGAATCGTCGAAGAAACCCCAAAACCCTAGCACGGATGAATGGCCGAAGAAGAAGGAGAAAAGGCGCTCGAAAACTCAAAGGGTAAATGATTCGAATGGGGAAGAGAATCCCAAATTTCATATATATAGGCTCCGACTCGATTAATCGAAATTCTATTTCGATTAATCGAAATTTAAAACTAGGTTAAGCCGCGTAGAATCGATTAATCGATTTCCCAAATCGATTAATCGAAAGTCAAATTCGATTAATCGAAAATATTTCGATTAATCGAAATCGTGTCTGTTTATAATTTCAAATTTTTAAGCTCACTGGCGCTTGCCAGTCGATTAATCGAAATCCATTTCGATTAATCGAAATTCCAAAATCGATTAATCGAATTTGGTTTCGATTAATCGAAATCGGGCTATAACTTCAACTTTTTCTAAACTTTCTTAAGTATTCGATTAATCAAAATCCATTTCGATTAATCGAAATTCCAAAATCGATTAATCGAACTCACTTCGATTAATCGAAATTGTCCATTTGACTTTAACATCTCTCAAGTCCTCTAAGTAACTCGATTAATTGAAAATCCAATTCGATTAATCGAATTACAAAATCGATTAATCGAAATTATAATTCGATCAATCGAAACTTCATTCTATGTATATTCTAACTCAAATTTTTCATTTCCAGTCACTGGCACATGCCAGTCAACTAATCGTACAAAATCGATTAATCGGAATTCCAAATCGATTAATCGCTTTGAAATTCGATTAATCAGTTTGTCCAATTTATCCAGAATTTCAGTCTCTTTATTTCTTTTACTATTCTTGACAATTTATAACAAATTGGATCAAAATTTCCATTGAATTTCAAGTATAGTGGAAATTTCACAAACGTGGTTGCGGTTTACATTGAATTCTCACGTTGTTGGGAACAAGGCCGGATATTGTTCTTTCACATCGGCCTCTCGTTCCCAAGTAGCCTCTTCTTTTGGATGATTGTTCCACCGAACAAGCACTAAGGGAATCACTTTAGTGCGCGATTTGCTCTTTTCGATCCGTAATCTCCACCAATCGTTCCTCTATCATGCTCATGTCCTCACACATCTCTATAGGTTGCTTTCCTAACACATGAGACGGATCATTCACGCATTTTCGAGCATCGATATGTGGAAGACATTATGTACTCGATCAAATAGCGTGGTAAACCAATGCGATATGCAACTTCACCTACTCTTCCCAAAATTTCAAATGGTCCAACATATCGTGACATAACTTCCCTCTCTTGCCAAATCTCATTACACCCTTCATAGGTGACACCTTCACAAACACATGCTCGCCCACCTTGTAGTCAACACTAGTCCGCTTCACATCGGCGTAACTTTTCTGTCTACTCTGTGCTGTCTTCAACCTTTCTCTGATAATTCGGACAACGGTGGCGTTGTCTTCAAGCAGTTTCGGTCCTAATACAAATTTCTCACTTGTTTCCTCCCAATTCAGAGGTGACTTGCATCGTCGTCCATCTGAGCTTCATACGGTGCCATGCCAATGCTCGTTTGAAATCGTTGTTATATGCGAACTCGAGCATCGGTAGATACTCATCCCGATCCTTGCATATCAAGCATGCACGCCCGAGCATGTCTTCTATCACTTGATTCACCCGCTCTGTCTGCCCATCAGTTTGAGGATGGAAAGCTGAACTAAAGTCTAGTCGTGTTCCCATTCCTTCTTGAAATTTCTTCCAAAACTTGGACGTATATAGTGGATCACGATCTGAAACGATGCTGCTTGGAATCCCGTGTAATCTTACAATCTCCTTCATGTATAAATCTGCCAGTCTTCCTGCAGTATATGTGGTATTATACGGCAAAAAGTGCTGATTTGGTCAATCGGTCTCTGACGACCCAAATGGCATTGTGTCTCGGCGACGGGTAATCCAACAATGAAATCCATTGAGATCGATTGCCACTTCGATTCAGGTATTGGTAAAGGTTGCAATAGTCCCGCAGGATGTCTATGATCAACCTTCACTTGCTGACAAGTCAAACATCGTGACACATACCGCCACGCCTTGTTTGATCCTCTCCACCGAATTCTTTTTCAAATCTTGGTACATTTTGGTGCTACCAGGGTGGATAGCATAATTTGACTTATGAGCTTCATCAAGAATTGTTCGTCTTAGATCGGCATTGTCCGGGATGCATAGACGGCCTTTAAACAACAAAGAACCATCTTCTTTTTCTGAGAAGTCCGACCTGATGCCTTCATTCACGTCTTGATGAATCTTTGTTAATGTCGGATCCTTCATCTGTAGATCGTGGATATGCTCAAATATCACTGGCTTTAGTGATATGTTAGCCAAAAAGGATCCAAAGGTCCTTTGACTCAATGTTCGCGTCATAGATTGCCAGGTCTTCCAATAATTTCCATCGGTGCATACCCAAAATCAAAGAAGCTAACTGAGCTGAACCTTTTCGACTCAATGCATCGGCTACTACATTCGCCTTGCCTGGATGGTATTGTATAGAGCAATCGTAGTCCTTGAGGAATTCCATCCATCTGCGCCGTCTCATATTGAGCTCCTTCTGTGTAAACAGATATCGGAGGCTCTTATGATCGGTGAAAATTTCAAATGTCTCACCATACAAGTAGTGTCTCCAAATTTTCCCAAATAAAAATGATGCCGCCAGCCCAAGTCATGAGTCAGTAATTTTTCTCGTGTTCTTTCAACTGCCTTGATCCGTAAGCTTATCACCTTCTTGTGTTGGTTGAGCACACAACCAAGGCCATGACGCGTCAATCGCGTATCCTCCACTGCCTGAAGGAATTGCCAACACTGGAGCCGAAGTGAGTCTCGTTTTGAGTTCTTGAAAACTCTTCTCGCATGCCTCACTCCACTCAAACCTTGAATCTTTACGTGTCAGCTTTGTGAGAGGTCCCGATATCTTTGAAAACCCCTCAACGAAACGTCGATAATAGCCTGCTAAGCCCAGAAAACTTCGGACATCGGTCACTGTTTTTGGTTGCTCCCATTTAACTACTGCTTCTATCTTTGCTGGATCTACCGTGACACCGTGCTTCGAGACGACATGTCCCAAAAAGCTAACTTCTTCCAACCAAAACTCACACTTACTGAGTTTGGCGTACAATTGGTGTTCACGTAGCGTTTGTAGAGCAATCCTCAAGTGTTCTTCGTGTTCTGTCTTGGATTTGGAGTATATTAGTATATCATCAACGAACACTACCACGCAGGAGTCCAAGTGTGGTTTAAACACTCGGTTCATCAGATCCATAAATGACGCTGGAGCATTCGTTAATCCAAACGGCATCACAAGGAATTCATAGTGTCCATACCGTGTCCGTAAAGTCGTCTTCAGATGTCCTCTCGCCTTGACTTCAAGAATCGATGATACCCAGATCTTAGGTCGATCTTGGAAAAATACCTTGCTCCTTGCAGTTGGTCGAATAGATCGTCAATTCTAGGCAAAGGGTAACGGTTCTTCACAGTGAGTTTGTTCAATTGTCGATAGTCAATGCATAGTCGCATTGACCCGTCTTTCTTCTTGACAAACAAGACCGGTGCTCCCCATGGAGACACGCTCGGTCTAACAAACCCCTTGTCCATTAGTTCTTGTAGTTTTTCCTTCAACTCCTTTAACTCAGCGGGAGCCATTCTATAAGGTGCTTTTGAAATAGGCTCCGTTCCTGGTGCTAAGTCAATGGAGAATTCTACTTCTCTTTCTGGAGGTAATCAGCAATTCTTCCGAAACACGTCGGCTAAGTCTCGCATAACCGCTATCTCGAAATGACGCTTCTTTTCCTCCTTGTCCTCCTTTAAGAAAGCTAAGTATCCATCGCATCCCTTTCGATCATATTCTCGCCCTTCATCACTGAGATCAGGCACAGATGACGACCTCACTCCTTGAAACCGAAATGATCTTTGACTACCTTGTTCTTGCAATCTTGTTCTTAATCAATCACAATCTGCAACCAGTCCATGCCAAGGATCACATCAAACCCTTGCATGTCTAACAGTACCAACTTTGCTTCCAATTCATGCACTTCTAAGTCTTGAACTGCTACGATGATGGATTTTGCAAGCTAACTCCGTGTCTACTAACTCTCCAGTCGGAATAGACACAGATAGGACGAAATCCAACGTCTCTGGAACGATCTTCATCTTCTTAGCAAAACGTGGAGTGACGAATGAGTGGGTAGACCCGGGGTCTATCAACACTCGAGCGTCATATCCACCGAAGCATCCTTTTTCATATATATTTAGAGTACCTATAGTATACATACACACATACAATAATTTACACATTAATTTACACCCTCAATTTATATATAAAGAATCTACACTATTCCTAATGCATGCACCTTTTCCATCTAAAATTCTTTATGAAACGGAATTTTTCTTTAATAAAATAAAATTTCTCACCTTGGATGACGTCGTGCACATTCCCTGCTTCCTGAGCAGTGACTGCATAGGCTCTCCCCCTAACAATCGGCTTCCTTGCTTGAATGGGTCGTGGTGCTGCAACTGAAGCCGTCTTGCCCTTGTCTGTCTCGGGGCAATCCTTGATCAAGTGGCCCACCTTGCCACATCGGAAACAACCTCTAGTTCCGATTCTGCAGTCTACAGTCCTATGCGGCTTGCCACATCTGGCACACGTCTCTCGAGGTGCGGAAGATACGGTACGAGAACCACTGTAGACAAGAGCGCCAAGAGACATGGCAGGCTCTCATAGCGAAAAAGGTCTCCCGACGCAAGTAATGGAAACCTCATTGGTGTTGCTGCTATACCGCCTTCCAAAACCTCCTCGAAACTATGGTCTCGATCACCCACGAACTTGCTTTTATTCACCGGTTCGTAGTTCCCCATCCTTCCTTGGTCAAGTCCTCTCTGTTGCTCTCTCTATATCTCTGCTTGTGTTCTCTTCTTCCACTACGGTGCCTTGCTCATGACCTCTTCATAGGTCCGCGAATCGAATGGAGCTACTCCCCCTAACTTCGGGCTTCAAACCTTGAAACCTCTTGGACTTCATCACTTGAGCGTTTAGTCCGGCAAAAACGGCAAGTCGTAGAAACTCTACCCCATACTCTCGTCACATCCTCCCTTGTAACAAATTGTGAGGAACCTAATCTCAAGTCGGGTTCCTCACTACTCGGAAAATATTGTTTGTTGAATTCCTCAACGAATTCCTCCCAAGTCCAAGGCAACTCTGGGGTCTCCTGAGCCCGAGTCCTTATCACGGACTTCCACCAAGGCCCAGCCTCCCCATCCAACATGTAAGCTGCCCATCTTACACTCTCGTCTTCCGTGCAAGTTAGCACGCTAAAGACTTTCTCCATCTCCATCAGCCAATTCTCAGCGGCCATTGTGTCTGCCTGCCCAGAAAATGAAGGGGGTCTCATCCTTCTAAACTCTATAAAAGATGAGGGCACAGGCAACGCAGGTCCTACAGGCGGTGTAGGTGGCTGCTGTTCTCTTGACGCATGAGCTGCAAAGGATGCTGCTTGTTGTGCCATGGCAGCTGCCATAGTCTCCATAGTGTGCATCATCCTTTGTCGCTCCTCTCTATCTTCTTGTCTTTCTCTCAATCTTTCTTGCTCTCTTAGATCTTGATCCTGATGATCTCGATCCTCTTCCTCATGTCGCTACTCGCTCGGGCCTCGTTACCTCCTAAAGGCACTCTATTGGTAGGAGAGATGAAATCATCTCCACTCATAAACTCCTTTGATGGCCTCCCTTGGTCGGCCTCTCCTCTAGCTGACATTGCGGCTGCATTTGAAACTAAAGTTTCGTTAGCAGAAGCCCCTATGTTCTGACGAAAGAACCCTTGTCAGAATTGCTAAAAGAAAATGCTTTGATACCAATCAGCTGATAGCCGGATTTGCATCAAACCCGCGCCATCAGCACGATCATCTTGACCGTGCCCATCAACAATGCACTAACATTTGGTATATCAAGCATAAAATAAATAAGAACAACTTGAATTTAAATCTACATAGAAATACTTCTCAAAGACAGTTCTACCCTCATGCCTCTCGCATGAAGGAGAACCGATCCAACCATCGATGATAACCATCATCATGGATGGTTGCCCAAAAGAATACTCGATATCCATATACACAAGGTTTAATCAAAAACCAGCTTGACATACCAAGCCGCATACAATCTCCAACTAAAACTCCTCAAAGTCGCATGCCAGAGTCCTCTAGAAGAAGTCCTCCGGAGGTGGCTCTAACTCCTCACGGGCCGCAAGGTCCGACTCACCGGGTCGGCCTCTCAAGCCTCGGCAAATGCTAGTAGTGGACCCGGCGACGATAGTCTATAGGGTGAGCTACATCCTAGCTCAATAGGAAATGTAACACAATTGAACATATAAAATATAACTCACATGTATTCTATGATATGCATGCATGATGTGTCTATGCATTTATTGATGAAAAAGCTTAAAAACGCTTGCCATCTTGGTAGATTTCTCATGTCTTTAGTTAATCATGAATGACGCCGAGAAGGCCTAAAGCAAAACTTAAACTTCAACTTAAATAATCCCGAGCAATATAGCATCGAGCCCCGACGAGATACCCTTCATCGTCATCTATATAGATTTTAAATGTATTCCCCGGAATACTAATAGTACCAAGCCCCTTTCCTCGGGATTGGTGGCGGGTTTCACATCTCATCAACACCCGTGTGCTTACTCAGACGGATAAGCCTCCGATCGCCTACGGATTAGCCGATCGGTCACGGATATCCCGCCGCATCGCCGTGGTTATCCCGCCACGTCGGTGGGGTAACCTATCAAACCTCAAATAACAAAAATATCTGCCTTACATATAGTTATTCACCGTAATTGTGCTATCTTATATCGCTTAGGCCTCATCAAGCATGATTCAATCATGGATACATCCACAGGATGTATCCATTCACTTGCATCACACGATGCCTTTACTTCTTCACTTCATCATCCCACAGGGATGGTCCATTTAAGTTCTCTTATGAATGTCACACACACACTTTTCATAATCATTGAGTAGTAAAAACATTTGAATTGAATTGATATCACTACATACATGCTCTTGTAAAATAAAGTACATGTTCGTGGTGTTCCTACCTCAAGTCTTCACTTGATCAATGCATCAAGGTCCCACGTGACTCCTTGTGCACACCCACGTATCACCTATGGTACCACATCACAGGTGAAACACATCACAAAGGATGCCATAAAGAAGGTATAAGATCCCCAAGAATCTTAAAGTCAAACCAAAATCAACATAGTTTACTACAATGATTAATCGAACTCCAAAATCGATTAATCGAATCGATTCGATTAATCGATTTCCAAAATCGATTAATCGAAGTCAATATCGATTAATCGAAGCAATTTCGATTAATCGAAATTCTCCTTTTCGCAAAGTCCATTCTCGCTCAATAAATGAATTGTCATTCGACATCGAATCCAATTTCGATTAATCGAAATTCTTCTTTTTCGAAAGTAGATTCACCGTCAACAAATGAGTTTTCATCATTCGAATCGAATCCAATTTCGATTAATCGAAATCCTTCTTTTCGCAGCGTACTCTTAGTTCGAATAGTCGAAGTTTCACAAGTTGATTAATCGATTCCAAATCGACATCGAAACTAAATCGATTAATCGAAATCCCATTTCGATTAGTCGATTTTTCCTGTTATTTCCTCCAACCCCGGGGTCCACTTTGGAGGTTCTCATCGATTAATCGATTCCCAAATTGATTAATCGAAATCCAAAGTCGATTAATCAAATCCAAATTGATTAGTCGAAATCGGGGTCCTCTGACTCTTCAACTTCCTGGCCAATTTCGATTAATCGAAACCCAATTTCGATTAATCGAAATTGTCAGATTCAGTCCCCTTCGAGCTGTTCTTCCCAATCTTTTTCCATACTTTTTCTTCTATCTTTCTAAGCCATTATCCTATGATTTAACCCACATTTTACTGCAACTTAACCCCTATAATCTATGCATCTTATTTACAAAAAATTTACCTTGGATAGATCTCAAGTTGATTTCTATCAATAGTTGGAAGGCTAGGGTTTCTAGCTTTGGTTCTAACGGATCCCTTGCGTCGAATCCGGCCTCTTTAATGCTTGACTCCCTCTTCCAAACGGTTGCAATAACTCCTCTCTTACTCCTCTCTCTTTCTCTCTCTTCTTTACTTCTCTCAACCACCAAAACATGAAAGTTAGGGTTTTCAACCCTTTTTATCTTATCTCTTTTCTCGGCGTGGAGCACATACACACTCATCAGTGTATGTAACTCTACAAACTCCTCTATCTCTCCACTCTTCTACACTGGTTCACACATCACATCTGCTCATCTCACCTTAAGTTCATCAATGAACTATCTCATGGTCAAACCTAAGACCAATCGGGCACGGATCCCGAGGTCATAGTTCAATGTGATTTTTCGGGCTATTACACCAATGCTCTAATCTCTGTGCACACGCCCCGAAGCATCCAAGGGACAAGAATGGGCCGCAATTACATTAATGAAATTAGGGTTTTCCTAACCCTAATTGTGAGAGAACCGACTGTTATATAAGCCTAAGCCTAGCTTAGGTTTAAGGGGTCTCTTTTTGGGGACTTAACTTCTGTGCTTCTTCTCCAAAAAAACCAACTGTAGAATTACAGTAGGCGAAGGTTAGGGTTTAGGAGTTTTCTTTTTCCTTTTTCTTTCTCTCCATAGTCCAGCACTTGCTGGCTATGCCTTTTGTATGATTATTTGGTATAGATTTTAATGGAGTTTTTGTAATAGGATCTGTTGCATATATAGGATGTTGTTTTTGTTGTGAGTTGTGCTGTACAAGGCTGCTGCCTTGAGATCCTCCATTGCTAAGTTGTTTTGTAAGCAATGGAGGATTGCTTCTAAGGTACTATTTAGATCTAAGTGACCTGTGTGTCCAGGTTAGGCACTTTGCAGGCCTTCTTCCACCACAGGATACACTAAATCTGAATCCCCAAGGGAACTTGCGCTTGTAGCCTTGTGAACATGGTGGCGGCAGCAATGTTCTTATTCTGTCTTAGACCTTTCTGAGGAGGATAGCCTCTGTGGATAGTCTGTGACCATTCAAGTGGACAGATTATAGCACTAGGGTGAGGCCAATTCATGGAACTAAGACAGATTCTTCTTCTCTGCACTTGTGCTTGTAGCCTTGTGAGAGATTGTGCAGTGACAGACTCCCCTATAGCTGGATGGATCCACCATCTGATTGCAGGTCTGAGTTGGCTGTAGAGATTGTAGGCTTGTGAGTGGATCACTGTAGTCTTTCTAAAGCAGTGAACAGCCATGCTTAAAGCTAATACTCAAACTCTTGTTGGTCCTGTGTGTCCAGGCTCGTGCACTTTGTAGGCCTAGCCCCACACACAGAACTTTAGAGGATGAGGTTCCTATGGATTCTTAAGCTTGTAGCCTGGATGAAGTAGTGCCTACAATGGTAAACTTATTTTGACTCATCTCTGGATTGTGGTTCCCCTATTGGATAGTCTGTGACCATTTAAGTGGACAGGCTATAGCCTTAAGGGATTAGATCATGGCACAGGAGTGAGTTAGATTCTCTCTCCTCTTTGGTGATAATGTAGCCATTGGATAGGATTTTTATAGCAACAGATCTGAGTCTGAGTTACAAGACCCCATCAGATCTGTACCTAATAACATACTTTTCACCCTTTGATATTTATTTTCTCACACTCTATCCGTTTTCTTAACCCTTTCTATAGTTTTGACATTAGGATACCTTAGAATTTAGATTATAGTGACCGTAAATCCCCTTCCATTTAGGATTTCTAGATCTGTAGTCAGATCTGGAGAGCCTACTAAGGATAGCTCCCTTGGAGCTTTAGATCAACTTCCTTGTGGGACAAACTCTTACATATCAAAACTTGCTACAACAGGCCCTGTATCTTGCAGGACTGTGCATATTTTAGGCTTGCTGCTCCGTAATCATCACTCTACCTTTCACTCATTTTTCATTCACCCCATTCTTATCACTGTCTTCAATAAAGTCAGTAGCAAGCAACTTAAAATATTCCAACAAGTTTTTGGCACCGCTGCCGGGGATATTGATCTTTTAGACTCTAGATTTTTTATTCTTTATTCTTTGGTAGCGGTACTTGTGAATAATTGATACTGCTGAATTACAGTTGGAATTTTTCTTGCAGATTTGGACCGTAGCAGAGAAGGAGAGTAGAATTGCACTGGGAGTCTAGCTACCTCTGTTTGCACTTCTCTAACCCTCAAAAACTCAGTCTATTTCTCCTTTGAAGATTCCATCGCAGTTGATTAGGATAGTTGCAGTTTTTGTTAAGTGCAATGTGCATGTGAATAGTCTTCCCTGTTGTTGGTGTGTGTGCATGTTAGGAAGGAGATCCCTCAGTCCTACATTAGAGCCTGCTAACCCTGAGATAGAAAGGGGTAGAAGACCGAGAAGGCATAGACACACCACAGTTGAGCCCCCTATTGAAATTGAGATAGCAGTTATGGGTGAAGAACAACCTAGAGCATTGAAGGAATTGAATGCTCCGGATCATTACAATTCTCCATTCAGCATTCAATTCCTAGATTCATGTGTACCTGATAACCTCTCGCGCGGTCCACATCGAGCTATTCAGTAGTTATCGCACGATTCCAAGACTCTTGTGAGGTTCACAAAGTAACCTGGGCGACTCTCGCGTAATTCAACATAACTATTTCATTTGCTGTCGCGAGATTCTAAGTCTGTCGCGAGATTCAAAATGAACCTCAGAGCTTTTCGCGCAATCCAAATAGATCCCTAGGAGCCGCTCGCGCAATTCCCATGAATTAATCTCACTCTGTCACGCGCTCCAAGGACAACCTGAGAGATTATCGCGCACTCCAGATTGAATCAACACCTTCGCTAGGTTTATTTCCAACCCCACGACCAGATGTCCCAAAGTGTGTCGAGCCTCGCGATAAGTATTTTAACCCTGCGCTTGGTCCCTTTCCCATTATTTTCTTCCTTCTTCCCTTTGCGAAACCCTAGCTTTGGCGCTCTCCCCTCTCCCCTCCAGCATCACTCCTACAGCTCATCATTCACTTCACAAATCTACAGAGTTGTTCCAAACATCACCCCCATCCATTACCCTATGCTCAGAGATCTTGAGATGCCCTGTGTGTCAAATCAAATAAAACCCTAGATCTCAGCCTCCGTTTCTCAAACGAGAAGACAGAGTTAGAAATGGCTCTAAAAACTGCACAGAAGAGAAAAGGGAAGGACAAGGACCCTGCAGAGACCACCCCTAAAAAGGCCAAGACTTCAAAGTCCCCCAAAAAAGGAAAGGAAATGATTGAGGAGGCGGCGATACCAACCACTAAGTTCTCTACTCCTTCTGAGCTCATGGAGTCAATTCCATTGGAGCCTGAAACAGCCTTTGATGTACCATTTTTTGAGAAAGAACCCCTCTCTGCCCCTGCAGTACAATTTATGAGCAAAGCGAGCCTGTTGCCATTGATGAGAGGAATTCCAGCACTAGCCTACCCCGGGCTAGTGCAGCTATTTTATCAGCACATCAAGGTCAAGAAGGACAACGATGGACAAGGGTGCTTGTCGGTGCTGATTTACGACTTTGATATGTTAGTGGGCCCCAAGGTGATTGCTAAAGTGTTGGGCATCCCAGCAACATTCGACCCTAGCTGTGGATATGGCCCCCCTCTGAGTGCATCGATTGATACAATTGCACGGGCCCTAACTAGAGGATTAAAAGCCACAGGGGACTCCATCAGAAGGAGAGAATTGGAACCTGAACTCTTGTTCATTGACCAAGTCCTACAAAAGAACATATATTGCTCAGGACATCAGCAAGAAAGGAGAACCCCCATTGCGGATGCTGTCTACTCCTTCCACCTGGGCCATGGCTTCCATACAGCCTGGCTAATTTTTGAGGTAATGAAAGACACAGTGGAGAAGATAAGGGCAAACAAGAAGCCTCACACACTACCCTATGCAAGAATCATTACTTTGCTGCTGCTAAAAGGGAGATATAAGATAGGAAGGACTGAACAGACCACCACCATTACCCCTACTACCTTTGCCAAGAGGCAATGGGGAATCAGCAGGAGCTTGATGGGGGGCCAGAAAAAAAAGAAAGCTGAGGCTCAGGCCCTGCCCAAGCAAGCAGAAAAGGCAGCTGGATCAGGGACTACCCCTGCTACAAAGGAGGTGAACCCAGAGCTTACCACTTTTATAGCTGCAGCAGCACCTGTTACCCCTGCATCCACCACCCCTCTTGCATCCATCTCTCACCCCCCTTTATTTCCATTCTCCATGCCCACTCCCCCTTCACCTGTGCTTGGTCCATGGGAGGACTCTCCATCCCCTACCTTACCTCAGTACACAGCCACAATTCCTCCCTCATCTCCACCTAAGCCTGCCAGCCCCCCACTCATCTCCTACAAAAAATGAAAGACCACTGAGACCATCCCAACCATCTCTCAGACACCACCCTCAATCCCTTCTATCCCCATTGACACACCACACCTTGACCAAGACACTACCCAAGCCATACCTACTACATCCCCACTCACAGACATTGACTTAACCCTAAATACCACCATATGCTTCCAAGCCTTTATATCTACCTTCCTTGAAACAATGTCTGCCTACTACACCCCTCTCCCAGACTCCCCAACTACCTCACAGCACCACTCCCCAAAACCCCACTCGTTCCCTCCCTCCACTTTCCATCATGCACCTTCCTCACCTTTCCAACCAGTACCCTCTTCTTCACAAATCTAACCTCCTAGCCTTGACACACTACCCCTTATCCTATCCCTTATCCAAGACATCCAAGCCCAGTTATCCACCAATACCCAAAAACAGGATCAGATGCAGACTGAACTCACCTCCATCCAATCCACCCTACACACCTTAACCACTCCACCCATCCCTCCACCATCCACCTCAACCCCCCTAGTCTTATCCACTGACAAAGAGACCCAAATAGACTTCCCTCCTAACTTTCAAACCCCCCACCATCACCATCAACTTTACCCCCATTTTCATACCTTTCACCATTCCCATTTTCCCCACCACCACCCCCCTACTCCTATCGAGCCTACCCCATTCTCATTTCCCTATACCCTCCATCCCACCTCTTAACCTCCCACCTCCAACTTACAGCAAACATACATGACCGACCTGTAACCTATCCCCTTCCCCACAACTAAACTTAGCCCCTGTTACCCCCCCATCTCCCCCCCAGGACCACTTACAGCTCCCTCCTTCCACTTCATATCTGCCCATCGCACCAAAACATCATTTTTACAGCCCTCCCTACCTCACCATCCTCCATCACATGAGGATAATGTTTACCTTAGGAAGGATGTTCTGAGGAGCATGGCCAAGCTACGCTAATCCATTGAGACCCCCCTGCTGGAGTAGATTGATGAAATGATAGAGGCCCACAGAAAATAACTATTGGGCATCTCCTTGGGGTGGAAAAACATTTTGGAGGCCTATCAGAAGATCAAGGCTATAGTTGAGTATAATGCATTGAATCTGGAGCTGGAGAAATCAAATGCTGCTGCTGAGAAGATGAAGGCCAGAATGTTTGAAAAGAGGCTAAACAATGCCCAGGAGATTCACAGAATCTAAAAGGAGATCCATGAGACTGACATCCTCAAACATCAAATGCAGATCGCCTCATTGGAATCTGCATTGGCTGTTGCCAGAAATGTTCCTTTGCAGCCCACACCAATCTCTGTTCAAATGCCATCCCAGAGCCCAAACCTACTCCATCTCCAGCTGCCCAGTCTGAGGAGGCCAAACCTAAGACACAGTAGGAGAAAGGCAAGTCCCCAGCTGCCCCTCCTCCCTCACTTCCTACAGAGCAGCCTCCACCTCCCAAGGCCTTTGTTGCACCTCCACAAGAGCAAACTTATCCTAAGCAGAGGAAAGTCACTGCTAAGAGGTCTACTCCTAAAGCTGCTCCTTTAAAAATTAGAAAAGAGCCAGCTGCCCAGTCTGAGGAGGCACATTCCCATGGCCAGCCTGAGTCCCAAGGAAAAGGGAAATCCCCAATGGTCCCCACTACAGAAGTAGAAGCCAAAGGCAAAGGCAAAGGAAAATCCCCTGCCACCCCCCTGCTAAGTGCAATGGAAAAGCCCCTCAAGAACCCAAGGAACCAAAAGCTCCCAAGCAACCAAAAGTAAGGGTGAGGGCACCTAAAGCTCCAACTGCAAAGAAAACACCAGCCGAAAAGAAAAAGGAGAGGGGGGAAAAGAAGAAACAGAACAGAGATGCCCTTAGGGCACATGCTAAAAAGATGGGCTGGGATTTCTACACAGATTCGGGTTCAAATTAGATCCTAGTTTCTAGATTGTAGATTAGGTTTAGCTTCTTGTAACTAAATTTGTAAATATTTTCTCCCACTTCAATAGAATTTCTAGTTTTTGTCTATTGCTCTGTTTTGTGTGCTTATTCTGTTTGATAGTTTTCATTGTGTTCTTTTTGTCATTCATGGGAGATGATTTTAGGAAGGCTATGCTTCTTTGCAATAGTAATCCGTGTGGAGGATAGATGTCGATGGTGGCTGAATAAATCTATAAAAATACCTGCCTCAGGGATTTCAATGGCTTCTTTTTCAAACTACTGAGCCATGTCAGGCTACCTCGCGGAGATCCCCAGCTCAGCTACGTGACAAATGTAAACCACTCGGCACTGATTGTTCTTCACGAGGATCCCCGCGAGATACACTAACCCCTTTAAAGACCATGCCTATCTTTAGACATTCAGTTAATGCTCATTCTCTTTCCCAAGAACCAGTTGTGTGCTTCTTCTTTCCCCACACAACGCTCATTTATTGCCAAGTTTGAAAAGGGGTACATTTTCAATTTCGCCGATTCATGTTCTCTCGTCCCCCTCTTTTAAAACGGCCATCAACTCCTTTTCCTCTCATCCCTCCTGTTCTAACCCTAGAGGTTCACACCTCCTCATACAAATGGCGAATGACAACCCCTTCGGGTTCCCAATCAAATTCTACCCCCTCTGGGAAGATCCCCCACCGCCAAAGGAGCCGGACCCCTTGCAATTTCTCTGGGATGAGTTTGACGAGGTCCAGAGGATCCTCGCCAAGGAGGAACAGAAAAAGAAGCAAAGAGAGAAGAGAGAAAAGAAGAAGAGAAAAATGGCACCACTTGCATCTCCCCCTCCATCTTCCTCAAAACCTCCCTCGGCTACACATTGATCCCCCCCCCCCATTTTTTCTTTTCCTTTTCCATCTTTTTGTCTTATTTTCTTTTTATTTTAATGCAAGTTTCCTTCAGTTCCATACTGTTCAGTTCACATTTTATGTTTCTCTCTCTTCTTCTGTGTTTATTTTTATTTTTCTGACTGGAATCTACTGCCTTTTGTCACCTTTGAACCAGTGAGGACACTGCTCCTCAAGGTTTGGGGGTGTGGCAGGATAGGGCTGCCAATAGACCAGTTAATTTTAGTGCAGTAATGGTAGTAAAAATGGGATGAATAAAGTCAATTTCCACTTAACTTGATACAATGAGGAAACATGTAAAGATTTAAATATTTTTGCAGACTTTTGGAAACAGATAAAAGTGATCTTGACACCACCATGAAGCCAATATTAGAAATTTTTTGAGCTAAGTACTCAGTGAGCCTAAGAGGAGAGAAACAGACGAAAATACACCCCATGAGTTAAATTTGAAGACCATACCTAGTGAGATTTGGGCCCAGCATTTTCGTTTGAAGAGTGTTTGTGGCATTATTTCTTCTCTAAGGACTAATTGAATCAAGACTTTTTCACTAAAAGTTGTGCAACTCCTAATCAAAACTAATTGAAAGCACTCATGAGATTAAGGAAATGATCCAAGGCACTCATTTGTACAGTTTGAGCCTAAAAATCCAACCTTTTAAAATCTGCCCTTTTGCAGACACTAGTTGAGCCTTAAAATCATATTTTTTTTCTTTTACAAACACCAGAAAACTTGCACCTTAACCTCATTACTTGAGTCAACCTTACCCTCACTTTGAGAATTCAGAAGGTAAAGGAGGAGGTAAAGATACTGACAATGGTCCAATATTCTGTGGAAGGGGAAGAAAAGCAACTTGTGAACAGATGTGTATCAAGGATAGTTGTGTGGCATTTATCAAAAGAAAGAATAAAGAACTAAAAAAAAAAAGAAAAAGAAAGAGAAATCTAGAGGACATCATCTAAAAATTGAGAGAAGAGGAGAAGCTGGCCACTTTGAGTCTAAAATATAAAAAGGAAGATGAAGTTTTTACTTAAATAAAGGTTGTGAAGTCATGAACCACTCCTTACCTTGCTGATTTCTCAATTTGGATTCCCTTTTTACCCCTTTTATTCTTTACACCCCTCAGCCATAAGCCACATTACAACCCTTTCAAAAAGACCTTGTGGATCCAAAGTCAAATGAGTTGTCATGTGGAGATGAAGAGTTGCCCAATCTATGGTGAAAATCCTTGCAGATGTCAGAAATTAGAAGCTTGGCCTATGCTCATGCTTGCAAGCCCATTTGGGGTCTGCAACTGCTCTTGAGCTGTTGAGAATGAGAACACCCTCAGGTTATTAATGTTGAGAGATAGCCCAAGTGAGAATTGGGTCTAAATTTTAACCTCATTAGGGTAGTATCCAACCTAGATTTTGAATTAAAGGCAAGCAGAGTACTGATTTTTTACATTGAAATTCTAATGATAAATGAATGGTGGTCAGGCAAACACATTTTAACTTTTAAGTTTTAAATGGCCTGCAAACATTGCTGCAGTTTTCTCTAAGTGTTAAATGAGTGTGGAATGAAACTTTAAACATTTGAATCTGTGTTGTCATTATCTGCACTAGACTTAACTGATTTTAATGGTGAAGTTTGTGGGTGTCTTCACTGAAAACCCTCAAGAGACTTCACTCCTCCACTAGGGATCACCTAGGGGTTTAAAAGACTTGGTACATATGTTAAATATACCCGTGATCCCTACGAAAGTGGCATTTATTACAGCTTTACTAAGGGACTAGCAAAGATTAGGTTTGGGGGTGTGTTAAGACCTGAAAAGTACCACTTTTCACCCCTTAACTTAATCTCTGTTAGGCCCTTAATCATTTAATAAATGTGTTTTAAGTCTATTCTGTAGGTAATAAGTAGCAGCTACAAATAAACCCTTAACCATGCCAAGAAGCTCAATGCTGTCCCAGAACTACCTCAGCAGAATGAAGGATGAACCCAGACTGAGAGTTGGCTGAAGCATAGGCACATCAAAGCATAAATAAACCAGAGAGAATGCCTTCGCGCAGTTGTCGCGAGCCCCTAGAGGAAGCACAATAACTGGCCGCGCAGTTCTTGCGCTGCTCCCGCGTGATTTGATGATAGAAAGAATTGCAAATCAGTCTTTGCGCGGCTCTCATGAAGCTCAGCAATAAGTGAGTGAAGTATTCGCGCAGCTCAAAAGAGGAGTCGTTAAAGCTACGCACGATTCATTCAGAAGTGAGAGCTCCAAGTATCCCCATGCACAGCTGTCGTGCAGTGGCCACGAGATACAGACCTTCAGTGAATCTTGTGCGACCTAGAAACTCTTGAACACTGCTTCTTCGCGAAGATCTATCGCGAGATTCACTAAGGGACGAATCGCGTGAGCAATCCCCGTGCCATTCAAAGCTAAATATTCAATCTCGCGACAGCCATTAGTACCCCGCGATGATCAAAATGTCAATCCCGCGACTGCATAAACTTTAAGTAAATCTAACCCCGCGACGTCAATTCTACCACGCGAAAGGATCTGATATCTTTTCTACCCAGTGAGGATCGGGTTCTAAACTTCTTCCCACTTTTGTAAGGGCAATCTGGGAATCTCCAGCAGTTAGGGCACGCACTCCAATGCTCCAATCTCTGTGCACATGCCCCGAAGCATCCAAGGGACAAGAATGGGCCGCAATTACATTAATGAAATTAGGATTTTCCTAACCCTAATTGTGAGAGAATCGACTGTTATATAAGCCTAAGCCTAGCTTAGGTTTAAGAGATCTCTTTTTGGGGAGTTAACTTCTGTCCTTCTTCTCCAAAAAAACCAATTGTAGAATTACAGTAGGCGAAGGTTAGGGTTTAGGAGTTTTCTTTTTCCTTTTTCTTTCTCTCCATAGTCCAGCACTTGTTGGCTATGCCTTTTGTATGATTATTTGGTATAGATTTTAATGGAGTTTTTGTAATAGGATCTGTTGCATATATAGGATGTTGTTTTTGTTGTGAGTTGTGTATAAGGTCACTGCTTGAGATCCTCCATTGCTAAGTTGTTTTGTAAGCAATGGAGGATTGCTTCTAAGGTACTATTTAGATCTAAGTGACCTGTGTGTCCAGGTTAGGCACTTTGCAGGCCTTCTTCCACCACAGGATACACTAAATCTGAATCCCCAAGGGAACTTGCGCTTGTAGCCTTGTGAACATGGTGGCAAGAATGTTCTTATTACATCCTTAGACCTTTCTGAGGAGGATAGCCTCTGTGGATAGTCTGTGACCATTCAAGTGGACAGATTATAGCACTAGGGTGAGGCCAATTCATGGAACTAAGACAGATTCTTCTTCTCTGCACTTGTGCTTGTAGCCTTGTGAGAGATTGTGCAGTGACAGACTCCCCTATAGTTGGATGGATCCACCATCTGATTGCAGGTCTGAGTTGGCTGTAGAGATTGTAGGCTTGTGAGTGGATCACTGTAGTCTTTCTAAAGCAGTGAACAGCCATGCTTAAAGCTAATACTCAAACTCTTGTTGGTCCTGTGTGTCCAGGCTCGTGCACTTTGTAGGCCTAGCCCCACACACAGAACTTTAGAGGATGTGGTTCCTATGGATTCTTAAGCTTGTAGCCTGGATGAAGTAGTGCCTACAATGGTAAACTTGTTCTGACTCATCTCTAGATTGTGGTTCCCCTATTGGATAATCTGTGACCATTTGAGTGGACAGGCTATAGCCTTAAGGGATTGGATCATGGCACATGAGTGAGTTAGATTCTGATAATGTAGCCATTGGACAGGATTTTTATAACAACAGATCTGAGTCTGAGTTATAAGACCCCATCAGATCTGTACCTAATAACATACTTCTCACCCTTTGATATTTATTTTCTCACACTCCATCCATTTTCTCAACCCTTTCTATAGTTTAGACATTAGGATACCTTAGAATTTAGATTATAGTGACCATAAATCCCCTTCCATTTAGGATTGCCAGATCTGTAGTCAGATCTGGAGAGCCTACTAAGGATAGCTCCCTTGGAGCTTTAGATCAACTTCCCTGTGGGACAAACACTTACTTATCAAAACTTGCTACAACAGGCCCTGTATCTTGTAGGACTGTGCATATTTTAGGCTTGCTGCTCCGTAATCATCACTCTACCTTTCACTCATTTTTCATTCACCCCATTCTTATCACTGTCTTACATAAAGTCAGTAGCAAGCAACTCAAAATATTCCAACAGAGACGAACCATTGTAGGGATATCATGACAATCTCATGTACGAAGAAGAAACATTTCATAATTTCAGCCTGCGACAGCCTGAGATTAACATGGCTGGTGAATAAGAAAATCCCTTCTCTACCCCGCACATTAGTAATAATCATAATGGGAGTAATAATTAACAGATCGTAGAACTCAGTATTCAAAGAGTACAAAGAGGAGATGATGACTCCGAGGAGTTGTTTTGAGAGTTGGACACCGCATACGAAACCATTAGATTACGACAATTTTTAAAAGAACAAGAGCGACAAGAAAGGCTGCGTCCTACCCCGAGCACGGTTTCAGCCCGTGCCACACCATTGAGACAACTTTCCCACACATTCTTCAATGATAACTCTTTAGACAAAGATTGCTCACGGGTCGCTCCGAAAGACAACACCATTAAAATCGAAGATCTCCCTAAAATGCTCGATGAGTACATGGCCAAAAGAGAGCGCCCCGGTCATTCATTCGGATTCGAAAAATTTTGCCGGGACATGGTGTTTAATCTACCAATAGGATTTAAGCCACCGAAATTTATCAAATATAATGGCACGGGAAATTCGAATAATCATTTGGCCCTCTTTTGTAATGATTGTCGACCCATACGTGATAACCAGGGACTCCTCATTCATTATTTCCAATGCTCATTAAAAGGAGAAGCTTTAGATTGGTTTGTGGGACTTCCGCTTTATAAGATAGAAACCTTTGATGAGTTAGTCGGTCAATTCCTAGACCAATACAAACATCTGATTCAAGAGATAGTCAGTCGCAACGATCTAATGGCAACGAAGCAAGGACCTGACAATGAATTTACCGACTTTGTCGCCAGATGGAGAAAACTCGCTGCTAGGACCGACACCTTAATGAAAGAAAAGGATTCGATGGATATTATCATCGATAACACTAGAGAACCATTAAAGAGCGCACTTATCATAAGTGATTGCCCCGACTTCACCGCACTCCACTTACGAGCATCCCGACTAGCGCGACACATTAAAGGCGAAGACTGTAATATCCCTGATATTTTAGCCTATTTTTCATTTACCTCGGTAAGCGTATTCAAAAATTATTGAGGGATTTTTAGATTTTTAGTAAGCTAAGGCTATAATAAGACTAATGGCCCAAGGAATTTGTCTCGAGAGGTGTGCAAGTCATGTAAGCGATGAGTTATATGATAGGGATTGGTGTATGCGTTCAACATGGGACATTTTTGCAAATTAAGTGGATAAGTTGCAAAAATATAAAATCTAGATATTTTTTTGTTTGGGTTTTAGGTTATAAGAGAGATTAAAGGAGAAGTGTAACTTCTCTCTCTCGTTGGAAATTTTAAGCCTTTAAGCCTTGCCTTATTTTAATCCAAGATCTTAAGAGCTTGAGAGTTCCTCTCCCCATCTCGACCGTTGATTTAAATCGTATTAGAAATTTGATTGGTTCGAACCATTTAAAGAGAAGAGTGATGTGGAGAGTGACAAATTCTATGTGATCTTGTTGGTTGATGAGGCTGTGGCCACCCCATTATGATGGACTAAGTTGAAGATCTAAACCGTTGAACTTTGGAGATTGGTTCCGGTGCGTGTTTTGGTGCAACAGAAGCAACGGTTTAAACTACAAGAGGTAGGCCTTTAAACCTCTTTGTGACATTTAAATTTATGTTTTATTTAGAGTAGCATGTGCTGTGTTTAAATAGGATCAGATGGCTGTGGTTGAAAGAAAGAAAGAATCCGGACATAGAAAAATTTGACAGCCACAGACCTGAACAAATTCGAGGGTCAAATTCCAATTCAAGGGTCGAATTTGGAATTCGACCATCGATTTGAAATTCGACAGTCGAAATCTATTTTTTTAGGCCTGATGTAGTTTTCAGAATTCGAGGATTGATTTCCATTTTCGAGGGTCGATTTGAAATTCGACCCACGAATTTGAAATCAAGGGTCGAATTTCTCGATTTACATACCTAATGAGTTTATTTAAAATTCGAGGGTCGAAAATGAATTCGACCATCGAATTTCAAATTCGACCCACGAATTTGAATTCGAGGATAGAATTCTGCCCTGTTTCAGATCCTTAAATTTTTTTCGGATATTTTTCTCGGTAAGCTTTTGGGTTTGACTTTTGGTCTTATATTAACACTGAGAGTGTTAATCTTTGTAGGTTTTGAATATTGGGGTCCCTTTGTGAGGATTGCTTATGCATGATTTTAAATCTTCTTTGTTGAGGTAGGGGAACCCTACACTTCATTTGCATTCAGTTATAAGTATAAACTATTTTTGACGTGTCAATAAGAAGCATAAATTTTGGAATATTGTGGCACACAGCATGAATAAAACTCTGAATATATGACACAAATATGAAATTTGGAAACTTTGTTATGATTAAGAACTTTGTAATTTGAACCTCAGAACCTCAGTTAATTTTTGAATCAGAACTTTGAAAACTCAGTAATATGTAATGAATAATAAGCCTTGATATATGTTAGCATTTGCATTCAATTTGAGGTACATACGAATGATGCCCTAGATTCTACCAACCGTGTTGACGATATTACTTTGGCGCAAGTTTCCCTCGTAGCATAGGGGCTTGTTGCACTTCATAAAATGGGTTGATGAACGATGATGGTCAGTAGGGTTTCCCATCGGTCACGTAGTCTGTTCTCATGCTATAGGAAATTTGGGAGATAAAATTAAGTTATAAATTTAAGACAAGAAGCATGCTAATTCAGAAGATTACGAACACATTAGATGAATGTTCTAGTTTTGACTCATGATTAGAACTGGAGATTTAGTTTGCAAAGCATCATTTGAAAACCATATTTGATCCGATTTCTATCTTTTGAAAACCTTTACTTATAATGAAATGCAAATAGATTTGTTTCCTCTATTGGGCTTTATTGTTAGCTCACCTTCGACTTTACGTCACAGGTGCTGAGATTGACCTAGGGTCAGAGGATCTGGAAGACTCTGATTACATTCCCGAGGAGGAATTGGATACACCAGCTGAGGAGTTTTTCCCTCGATCCTAGATCCCTTATTTTTTGGTACTTTTGTTAGAATATTATTTTGAATATTAGGCCTTAGGCCATTATTTTGGTTCTTTTGATATCACTCGAGGAACCATTATTGTGAACTACTATTTTAGGTGTTGGATTGGCCATCACCGGTGGTTCTTCTTGGTTCCTCATAGTGATATATTTATTTGTTGTTAAAAGCTTTTATTTTTAGATTATTCTATGCTTTGCCTCTGTCTTTAGATCATTGTTATGTTGTCGGCTTCTGTTTGTTACGGCTTATTGAGAAATCAATAAGTTGATGAATCGGCCGTTCCTATACCTTAGGGATTGGAAAAGTCGGGTCGTCACAGAGACCTTGCTCTATCCATAGTCACCTCGAAAGTAGGGTCTTTCAATGAATCAAAATTGAAAAATAATAATAAAGCCTTAGGAATCGAACAAGTTAACACCGTTGTTAACCAAGGACAAAACTCTAATAATGGGAACTTCTAATCGAGGAACTTCGGACAAAATCAAAATTAATAATGGTATACCAACCAAAACTAAGGTGCTAATCAGCAAAGATACGCAAACCAAAACCAAGGCCAGAATCAGAATCAAGGCCAATACTAAAATAGAAATCAATACCCTAACACCTATAAGAACCAAATTGCGACACATAATCAATTGGCCCATGTGTCGAATTATAATAACGTACCCCCACCGCAGAACTTTAACCCAGCTAGAGGCCCGTACCAGTCGAAGCGGGAACACTATCCCACTTTACCAGATACGATTCCCAACATCTTTCATCTCCTTAACACTCAGAATCTCCTCCAATTCCCGCAGGAAAAACCTTGCCCATGGTCGACAAATCTAGATTATAGTAAGTACTGTGCTTTCTATCAATACGCGGGACATAACCTAGAAGACTGTTGGGTCCTTAGGGACGTAATCTATGATATGAATGATCAAAGTCAAATCGATTGGGAAGCGCTTAGGAATCCTAACCCTAGTAAAAACCAACCCTAATAAAATTTAGGGATCGTTAATAACCCCATGCCCAACCATAATCAAACAACACCGACTAAGGTCACTACCGTTGACCTCCCCGGTCGATCTCCCTTCCAACCTTCCCCCTTAATCACATGCATTCAACCCTCTGCCGCTTTTGCCACACCAACGAGAGCTCCTTCACCCCCACATCCCTCGGCCCTGATCACTCGCATCGCCCTGCCGAGTCCACCTCCTTATCCAAAATTCACTCAGATACGAGACCATTCCTTTAAGACTAGGAGACCATTCCTCCGTAGTCACCCACCAGAGTCTTCAACCCCTCCAAATTTCGGACCAACGCCATTGCAGCTCCCTTTATCTAATT
This sequence comes from Chloranthus sessilifolius, assembly GCA_021018995.1. NCBI lineage: Eukaryota > Viridiplantae > Streptophyta > Magnoliopsida > Chloranthales > Chloranthaceae > Chloranthus > Chloranthus sessilifolius. The sequence continues at coordinate 143,431,415 of CM037584.1, read as the reverse complement.
CTAAAGTATCGAGATCATGTTCTCCAAACTACAGCCCAGATTGCTGCATGGGTAGAAAGTGTCACCCGACAAACTCTAAGTCAAGGCAACGGAATAACCACAGAGTGTTCACTGAATCTAGAAGAGAGTGAGTCAGAGGAACATTTTAACCCATGTGAGGTGCTGGTCTCTGCTTTCCTAGAAGAGGAAGATTACACACAATACCTCCCACCTGCAGTAGCACCATTCAGGTACACGTTCTAACCTCTAATTTCACCCAGTTTACAAATACATCAGCGTCGAGCCATGCCGAGTTCGGTCAACAACCGACTTGTTCGAACCTTAAATCAAGAACCAATTACCCACCTCTACCTTTCCCTCGAAGTAAGGACTTCACGAATGCACAACCACCAGATGGGAGTGTGAGAGAAAGGAAGGTTAACTTGCCTCCCCCACCTCATATCATCCCTCCACCAATTCTTGCACCTCAACTGTTCCAACCACTCGCACCTAAGGCCCATCGGCCAGGCAAAGAAACTGCGCTCGAGCCAGGACAAGAATACGATCTTCTATGGCACCTCCAGAAGATCTCGACCCAAATATTCATACTAGAACTCATCAAGAAATCACCTGACCATCACCAGTTGTTGATAAGGACATTTGAAGATACGTAAGTGGATGCAGATACGACACTAGATGAGCTTCATCAAATTGCTTCGGTCATGGTGCAACCTTCAGCGCTCACTTTTACAGACGCAGACATGCCTAAAGAGTCACTCCGTGGGAGTGTGGCTCGCATATATCTTACGGTCATAATTAGAGGATTCTCCATACCACACGCACTCATTGACATGGGAGCAGGACTTAGCATCTGCCCTTTCACCATGTTAAAAATGCTTGAATACACAGAGAAGGACGTCAGGCCCTCCGTGCTGTCACCCATAGCTTATGATGAATCTCGTCGCTTTGTCAAAGGAACTATCAAGCTACAGGTTCTCCTTGGACCTATAACGAAAGATGTTATCTTCCATGTTTCTAATTCTGCTAGTATGTATAACCTCTTAGGAAGAAAATGGCTGGAGTCAATGAAGGCTGTCCCATCCACATACCATCAATGCGTCAAATTCCCATGCGAGGACTCCATCGTCCGTATATATGCTAATGCACCCCTCCAGGAGATGGATACTGATTATGCGGCAAGCATACCAACTGCTCACGACTATGTGTTGAACACAGGCCATATTCAAAATACTCGAATCCCTAATGAGACAACCGTTGCGAAAGTCCGTCCCCCTACCCCTCCTACTTTTCCTCCAACACATCAACAAAAATTAATGAAAAGAGAGGTTGGCCCAGACCTCACCAAACTCTACGCCATTAACCCTACCACAACAAAAGGTTGGGACCTTATGTACCAACTTGGTTATGTTCCCCACACTGGGCTCGGTAAAAGTAAGCAAGGTCGTGTAGGGCCCGTTGTCCCAACGTAAATACGTAAACACATAGGGTTAGGTTATCAATCAGATGGCTCATAAGCCGACTTGTCCCCTACCTCACCAAAATGATATTTATACGACCACTTCTCCTATGGGACTACTGAGAAAGCAGGCGTGCCAAAGCATAAGAAAGTGTCCTTTACCAGGTCCCAAGAAGCAGAAATTGAGTGAATGACTGAAGCATTCAATAATTTAACCAATTTAAACAACAATATCGATAGACCGCTCGAAGGAGTCAATCCATTGTTTGACGCTAAGGAATTTACAGAAGAAAGGAGAGAAGAACCTGTTAAGACCTGAAAAGTACCACTTTTCATCCCTTAACTTAACCTTTGATTAGACCCATAGCCACTTAATAAGTCCTTGTTAAGTGTTTTATGTAGGTAGTACCCAGCAGTGAAATAAGGCCAGGAATCCTGCTAAAAAGACTATTTTGGCACCAGAAGTCCCTCAGAAGGATGAAGTCTGAATCCAGACCTGAAAATGAGCCTCGCACAGTCCAGCTGAGCTTCCCAAGACTCTACAACAACTTCTCGTGCAGATGATTGACTGAAGAGCTTCAGAAACATAAACTCGCGTAGCTCTCGTGAAGCCCAAGAATAGAACACCTCACGCAGTCTCGTGCAGTTCAAAGCAGACTTCTCTCAACCGCACGCAATTCACTCAGAACGGCTGAGAAGAGAGAGCTTCAGAAGACTCCTCACGCAGTCACCGCAGGATGCAACTATCAGAAGAGAACTCCTCGCGTAGTTCTCGCACCATTCAAGAAGAAAGCATCCTTGTGAAGGCAAAGCCACCTCGCGAAGATCAGTTAAGACATGGAACCTCGCGCAGTTCAGAACTCATCAAAGCCTCGTGAGGTAACTCGCGAAGCCCAGTGAAGATAAGTGCTCGCGAAGTTCTCGCGCTATTCAAATCTATCTTCGTGAAGATCAACCTCGTGACTGCTTAACCTCCAACCCCACGACATCTGAGGCTCTGATGTCCACTCAACCTCGCGACTGCCTGAAGAGAAAACCAAGCTAACCTCGCGAAGGCTGAAGCTTCAATTTCAAATCATCCTAGAGAAGAATAAAAGCTACCACGCGACAAGTTTGGGAAATAATGGCTACCTAGCGAAGCTCTGAACCTCAAACTTCCATCTCTTCAGCTGAGGACTTTCTGGGAATTTTTAGCGATTAGGGCACGCACTCCCACGCTCAAATCTCCGTGCACGTGCCCCAAGGCATCGAAGGATCACTATTCGGCCACGTGGCATTGTTAAAATTAGGGTTTGGGGGCTTAGACTTTCTTTTCTTTCTACATCCTGGAATAGCTAGGAACCCATCTCATTTCTGGGAGACCTGATCTGAGATCGTTTAGTTTTTCTTTTTATAGTTGTAAGTAGTTTTCTTTTTCTTTTTCCTTCTCTCCATAGTTCAGCACTTGCTGGCTATATCTTTGTATGTATTTTGAATAGATTAATGGAAGTTCTATAATAGGATCTGTACTTTGTGGGATTTGTGTTTGTGTGTGAGATGCTCTGTGCAAGGCTGCTATCTTGTGATCTGCTATTGCTTTGGCTGTGTTTCAGAGTAATGGAGGACTGATTCTAAGGGCCACTTAGATCCAAGTGACCTGTGTGTCTGGGCTATCACGGTCCTATACAACCTTAGCCCCACCACAGGACCCACTAGATCTGAAATCCCTATGGGAGCTTGAGCCGGTAGCCTTGTGACCATGGTGGTAGCAGCGATATTCTTGTTTTGTCTTGGGCTCTGTGAGGAGGATAACCTCTAGGATAATCTGTGACCATTTAAGTGGACAGATTATAGCCTTAGGGTGATTCTAATCCACCGATCCAAGATGGATCCTTCTTCTTTACACCTGAGCTTGTAGAAGCCTGGTGGGAGATTGTACAGAAGCAGACTCCCCTATATTTGTATAGATCCGCTATCAGAAGTTGGATCTGATCTGGTTATAGAGATTGTAGGCTGGTGACTGAACCATTGTAGCCTCACTCAAGCAATGGATAGCTAGATCGAAGGTTGTACTCAATCTCTTGCTGGTTACGTGCAGGCTATCATGGTCCTATCGACCTTAGCCCCACATATAGAGCTTTAGAGGTTGAGTTTCCTATGGATTCTTGGTAGTACGGATGAAATAGTGCCTGCAATGATTTACTGGTTATGTTTTGACCCATCCCTGGATAGTGGTTCCCCTATGGGATAATCTGTGACCATTTGAGTGGACAGGTTATAGCCTTAAGGGTGGAATCATGGCAGAGTGATAGGTTGGATCCTTTCTCCTTAGTGGTGATAATGTAGCCACTGGACAGGATTTCTATAACATCAGATATGAATCTGAGTTACAAAACTCCTCTGATCTGGGTTCAATAACATACTTCTCACCCTTTTATATTTATTTTCTACACTCCATCCATCCTCTCAACCCTTTCTGTAGTTTAGACATTTGAATACTTAGAATAAGTGACTTAAACTCTCCTCCTTTTAGGACTGCCAGATCTGTAGTCAGATCTAGAGGGACTACTAGAGATGGCTCCTTTGGAGCTGTAGATCACCTTTCCTGTGGGAGAAACTCTTACTTATCAAAACTTGCTACAATGGACCCTGTATCTTGCAAGTCTAGGATTTCTTAGTTGTGCTGATTCCATCTCCTGTTTTACTCTTTCTTTGATTTTCAAATAACTTTCACCACCAACCAATAAAGTAAGCACACACTCAGAAACCGCCAACAAATTTTTGGCGCCGTTGCCGGGGAAAGATGATCTATTAGTACCCTAATGCGCCGCCACACCACTGCTATAAATACCCACACTTAGCTTAGGTTTGGGGGTTTAGACTTTCTTTTCTTTCTACATCCTAGAATGGCTAGGAACCCATCTCATTTCTAGGAGACCTGATCTGAGATCGTTTAGTTTTTCTTTTTGTAGTTGTAAGTAGTTTTCTTTATCTTTTTCCTTCTCTCCATAGTCCAGCACTTGCTGGCTATGTCTTTGTATGTATTTTGAACTAGATTAATGGAAGTTCTGTAATAGGATATGTACTTTGTGGGATTTGTGTTTGTGTGTGAGATGCTCTGTGCAAGGCTGCTACCTTGTGATCCGCCATTGCTTTGGTTGTGTTTCAAAGCAATGGAGGACTGACTCTAAGTGCCACTTAGATCCAAGTGACCTGTGTGTCTAGGCTATCATGGTCCTATACAGCCTTAGCCACACCACAGGACCCACTAGGTCTGAAATCCCCATGGGAGCTTGAGCTGGTAGCCTTGTGACCATGGTGGTAGCAGCGATATTCTTGTTTTGTCTTGGGCTCCGTGAGGAGGATAACCTCTAGGATAGTTTGTGACCATTTAAGTGGACAGATTATACCCTTAGGGTGATTCTAATCCACCGATCCAAGATGGATCCTTCTTCTTTACACCTAAGCTTGTAGAAGCCTGGTGGGAGATTGTACAGAGGTAGACTCCCCTATATTTGTATAGATCCGCCATCAGAAGTTGGATCTGATCTAGTTATAGAGATTGTAGGCTGGTGACTGGACCATTGTAGCCTCACTCAAGCAATGGACAACTAGATCGAAGGTTGTACTCAATCTCTTGCTGGTTCTATGTGTCTGGGCTATCATGGTCCTATACAGCCTTAGCCCCACATATAGAGCTTTAGAGGTTGAGGTTCTCTATGGATTCTTGAGCTGGTAGCCTGGATGAAATAGTGCCTACAATGATTTACTGGTTATGTTTTGACCCATCCCTGGATAGTGGTTCCCCTATGGGATAATCTGTGACCATTTGAGTGGACAGGTTATAGCCTTAAGGGTGGAATCATGGCAGAGTGATGGGTTGGATCCTTTCTCCTCAGTGGTGATAATGTAGCCACTGGACAGGATTTCTATAACATCAGATCTGAATCTGAGTTACAAAACTCCTCTGATCTGGGTTCAATAACATACTTCTCACCCTTTTATATTTATTTTCTACACTCCATCCATCCTCTCAACCCTTTCTGTAGTTTAGACATTAGAATACTTAGAATAAGTGACCTTAAACTCCCCTCCTCTTAGGACTGCCAGATCTGTAGTCAGATCTGGAGGGACTACTAGAGATGGCTCCTTTGGAGCTGTAGATCACCTTTCCCTGTGGGACAAACTCTTACTTATCAAAACTTGCTACAATGGACCCTGTATCTTGCAGGTCTAGGATTTCTTAGTTGTGCTGATTCCATCTCCTGTTTTACTCTTTCTTTGATTTTCAAATAACTTTCACCACCAACCAATAAAGTAAGCACACACTCAGAAACCGCCAACAGAACCTCAAGAACTTGATCCGCAAGTAGAAGATTGGCAGCCCACAGACGATGAAGATTTTCACTTAGCAACCTTACAAGATAGTGAAGAGTACTTACACTCAACATGGGAGAAAGATGATACCACACAAGAAAATCTTAACTCGTATAGCATCCACCTTGGCTTTGGCCTTGAGGGATGGGAATGTCCTTGGGAATCCCCCTGCATTCTCCTCCATTATCAACCTCGCTACCGAGCATGCGCGCCCATCTCAACATATTATGAAGAACAAGGAAAGGAACTCGCTACCCCTGAGGATCCTTTGGTAGATTCCCCTCGGTGGGAAGAACATTATTATTATGACCCAAAGGATATAGTTCAATTTACTACGATCTTCAAAGCTTCTTCGAAGAAGAGGCGATTAATGTGGTAGAAGAAATCCAAACGTTAGTGCTACTATCACCGGTATCACTCATTCAAAAGATTTCATTAGATGATTTCAAAAAAAAAAATATAAATCAGAATTGCTTTATAATTGGATTCTGAGCCCTATAATTAGAGGAATTAAAACCAAGAGATTCAAATATTTAATTATTAAAATCAAAAAATAGAAAAAATAATACCTAAAATTCAATAAATAAAGAAATTTAAAGAACTCTTTCACGACCAGATTACAAAACAAGGAGATTCCTAATTAGCCTACATCCAAATACCTGCCAAAATAGACCTTCTTGCATATACCCCATGAGATACATGACTGAGAGGAACTACCATCCTCCTCACAAGATCTATAAAGAAGCAATCACCTGAGAAAACACTCAAGAAAGATGCTATATAATTTGAAAATCACCTTACCAAAGATGGACAACAAGGTATTTCGACACTGAATTCTTGAAACATCAACAGTTCCATACATTGAGATCAGGCGAAGACTATAAGGAACCAATGCGATTCGCATACTCAAATATTATACAAAATTTCACAAGAAATTACACCGATGGTCCGAAGGACAATATGAACAAAACAAATGCTGCATGCACCGCCAGACTTCATGGATCAAGTTATATAAGTCTACAGCCAATGATAGAGATTGCCACCTCGTCCAATCCCGCAAGCAATGCTAAGAACACATACTCATCAAAGCTCCGAGTTATTGAATACTATGACATGCCATTTATGGGCCTTGATGTCAATGGACCTTTCAACAGTTGGGAACACTTCACAAGCCTCATACTATGACCGAATACTATACAAATGGGAAAAAATAATCCTATTCGAATCACCACTTCACACCTGGGTTTATCCAAATATCATCACTAGTTGGAGTACAAGATGTTTACACAATGGACCACTTCATAGAAACGAAGAAATGCAAGAATATGACATTGATCTATGACTCATCGCTTTCTACCTCAAGGCAATCGAAGCTACGAACAAAAATTGATTATTCTTGAAATGCATAGAAACAAGCAATGGAGCCTGAATGACCACCAAAGCACTATTTTCTAAGACCTCTATTAAGATGACCACAAAACTCCTACCTCCTTACCTGATAGTTCTACCATGAGATACAAGTACCATCCTCGTTTCAACTCAATGATGAGCTATCCTAATTAGAGAAGAATTGCCCTACTCCGTGCTAAATATGATGAAATATTCTAAAGGCACATCACCGTTAAAGAGTGGCAAATACGATAAGAAAACTAGTAACACAATATTGAGAATTAGTCAGGAAAGATGCCTTTATGCCCATTAGGAAAACTAAATTTAAAGGCCCATATGTCATAAGCACGCTTTCTAACACCTAGCGAACCAAGATGGGGAAGAACTCTGCCCTTGGAACATCATGTACCTTAGAAAATATTATCCTTAGTCCCGTGATCATCACATCCCGTAGTTAAATACTTATACTTATCACCCCCGTAGTCGTTATGACTCATTTATTTGTCGTACGCGTTCAATTCTCAGAATATCCTTAAGACCTCCGATTTATCGCTCGCCTTTCTTCACTTGGGCAATTTGATTAAAGGACTAGTGACCTATCTAACCTTTTTCAAAAGTATAAGTAACAACTGATCCTCATTTCCCTTCCCCTGCCATTGGAGGAGACGTTAGAGCAAAAAAAAAATGAAGATGCTAGGTTTAATCAAAACTCATTATTCTTGTGCTAGCAGGATGCTTTAAAAAAAATATATGCATTTACATGTCAAAAGTTGAGTGAGAGCATTACGACGAATGAACAAGTCAATAAGCTCAGGGAAGCATAAAAAGCTATGAGACATCTCATACTTTCTAAGTGTATAAGCAAGGCCGAGGCATCCATTTCATACTACTAGATGTTAAATGTGGCAAGGAGGATAAACTCCTGCTAACCATAGAATGTGAGATTTTGATGGTGCCGAAATATGATGAAGAGCTCGATCATGGCATCCTGTATCCCCTCTGAGAAAAAGATTATTACTCATCCCTTTTGGGAAGCATTAGATACAAACTATTCCCCATATCACTGCGCCTTACCCCCCTCTTCTATTTTTATTTTCGGACGATAAATCAGAAGCCTTACAGGTTATTCCTAGAAATGAAACTGAAAACTAATGAATGATGACTAATGCGATCACCTACTATACCTATCATACTTCTCTCTAATAACCACGGGATAGGATGACCAGTACCCCTAGGATAAACCCTCATATACAACTGACCTAATCAAAGAGACCTCCCTGTTTCGGCGACAGTACTGATCAACTTTTCTTCAAAACTAACTCACCAAAGACCAACGACTGTTTATAGACTTAAAGTGCTTATCTCGAAACCCAAAAAAGCTCCATTGCAACTTGATGCTGGGCCATTTTTTTTGGATAAGAAGAAGAATCATATCAAAAGCACCAACTTGTCCATAAAGAAGATGAGAAACGACGAAGTTACCATCCGAAAAATGCTACCCAAGATACCATACTGCCAATCCTACCACGCTCCTACACAGGAGCATTTTTTTATTTTATTGTTTTGTTATTATTTCTATCTTAGCTATTTGCTTTCCCTATTGCCCTATTGCATCACTTTCATTTCAAAAAAGAAAGCAAAAAGAGGAAAAAGAAAAAGAAAAAAAAAGAAAAAGAAAAAAGAGAAAAAAAGAAAGGAAAAAAGCATATATCTATCTTTTGCTACCAGACTCTGGTCTGAGACACTTACCTCCCTTGATAATAAGCAAGGAGGAGAACAAAACTCGAACATATCTCACATTTGTATAAGCAACCTTCAACCATCAAGCATTCAGAAGCATCCCAATGAGAGGGTGTTAAAAAGAAAGACAAGAATGCAAGAGGTAACTAAAAGAAAGGAGCAGATCAACTAACCAAAATCTCCATTATATATCATTTTTTTCTTTATACACTTGTCAGGGCATCCCCCATATCTGACAACTCACACATTCCATGGATACAAAATACACACACCTACTCCTCATTATTCGGGATGGCGAACCGTCCCCTATCATATTTCTCCATAGATTGTCCTCTAAATATAATCAGACCAATGGAACCTCATGATGAGACTATAGAACCCCCTCACTTTCGCTGACAGATCGCCTCGATTAGAACAAAGAGGATACCTCACAAGAACCTCATGAACAAGATCCTCACGAGCATCATCCCGACATGACCATGTGACTTGTGAGGCCCTTGAGGAAAGAACCCTCAGAATCCTGATGACTAACCTATCCTTGTCATCCTCATAGAAGATCAGAATCTAGGGATGCTCATCTCCTTGTCCGATGAGCCACCTTTACCTCCTATCCTTCGCCATCCTCTCACAGCATGTCCTCCGACTTTTTAAGATTGTTTTGGAGTGCTGCTTTCACCTACCTTTGACACTCATAAGCAAAGTCAAGAAAAAAAAAAAGAAAAAAAAGAAAAAAAGGAAAGGATTATATCATCATCTTTAGCTGGATCGATAAGCAGGAAGGACATAACTGAAATAAACAAATACATCGATACTATAATGACTAAACTATGCAATAACTAAAACACAATAGCATCCGAAGCCTCCAGTCGAATGAAAAGCAACAACCAAACAAGACAAAGAATAAAATAAGAGGAAATAACCTAAACAATTATGTACATCAAAAAAAATATACACTCTCAAGGCGTAGAGGCATCCCTCCTCATATCCTCACAACATTTAAATATTACATAAGTTAATAAGCACTAAGAAGCACACCCTACCCAAACAAACAAGATAAAGATTGAATATCTTACCCAATGATTTAGCTCTTGAAGTGAGCCATGAATCCTCTCGAGGAAACAACAAGATGGATCAAATAGGAGACGAAACCTTTAAAGATCGGCTCTCTCAACAATGAACATTAATCGACAAACAATCTAACAATGCTAGATTATATTTAAAGACACACCAATCGATCAATCTCATGTGAGATCGCCTAAATTGACGATACATCTAGCGACGCCGACGAGCAACCTCACCTCACTCGAGGCCTCCAAAAATAATAAACGAGATACCACAACCACATCGAATAACAAGATTGAGTCCATAATATAAAAAATAAAAAAACATAAATTAACTCACTGGAGCCTCTCCTAAGAATCCCCAACTCATCCTCTCTACTACCCTAGCTGGCCGAGGCTAAGTGCGGCATCTCCTCATCGACAAGGCACACCCCATTCACTCCACCTACAGGAAAATCTAATGCCCTCACATCGCTGACATGGCCTATCTGATACCAACCTCTCCCTTAAAAGGTCGACTCGACCCCACCTCCGAAAGAGCCACTCCCTGGGGCGTGTGAGGCGTCCACAATGCACTAAACCATACATACGCATTTGCCTCGGCATGCCCCCTATAAGGTCCCCTAACTCTAAAATACTATCAAGAGCCATCTCGAAAAATTCGGAGGGCGGTCATCCTCTTGCGGTGAAATCTCTGAGGGACTAGAAAGCCCCAAGCGATTATGTGGATCCTCTCCACCCTCTCAAAACAATGAACCCATATGTCCACATCAAAGAAGGACGACAATGATTTACGTAGCATCCTCCTCATCCTCATGACCTCAAATCCTATCAATCGCAAACGAATCAATCCTTTAATGAAGACTCAGATACTAAAGACTGAAATTAAAAAAAAGCATATGCATGACAATTTATACTTGCCCCACATGCATGTCCTCAAAGAGACTGCGCACGGTCTGAAGATCTGAAGACCAGCGGTGACCCCTCAATGCCTCCCTCCACATGTGTATCCGCGGAAACGTGAATGTCACCTCCAACGAAACTCTCGGATGAAGGAAAGCGAAATGATCATACGCCCAAAACTGAAAAAAAAAATAACAACAACAACAACACAACACAAAGAAGAGACACTGAGAAGATATTACTATTAAATGACCAAAAATTAACCAAACTAAGGACATCATTATACCAATCTAAAAACTCACGAGGGAGGAAGGAAACCTTGATCGATCCGACACCACCCCTCCCTAAAGCTGCTCATAGATACACAATGCCATCACGCGCCTGACTCATCCAAGTAGAACCATAAAAAACTGATCATCTCAGTCAAGAAAGCTACCACCAAGTGCATCAAGAATGCTCAAAGCTCCCTATCCGCAGTCAACCCTGGCTCCACCACGGGCTCTCGACCCACCACTATCGCACTACGCGCCTCATAAGTTTCCCTAGCCTCTGAATGGTGCCCCGGAGGGACGAAGCTACTCGCAAACGTATAAAAAAATCAAGTGACTCGAACTACTCCTTGCCCCTAGCCGCTCGACCTATATGGCACACTCAAAATCTCCTCACACACCTCTAAATAATGACCCACCATCGTGATCTCACCCCTCAATGAAGACGTGATGCGGACCCTCCTCTGAATCGTGACATCATGCCCATTGGAAGCACGCCATGCTCCTCCTCCACCTCTCTCTAAATCCTCATCGCCATGATCGACGAAAAGGCTCCAACTCCGATCGGTCCAAAAAGCACCATGACAATTTAAACTTTGACAAGGTGCGATACCAAGTATGAGACTCGGCCCATGCAAAGCTAATGCTCTCTGAGGCTCATCGACAACACAAATAATAGATGAAGAAACATGATATACTTATGGAAAAAAAATAAATTTAAAACAAAGGAAGTCAAACATGCCCAAACACAATAATTTACAATAAACACGTGACATGATAAGCACAAGAATAACATGACCTATCTCTAGATGCCATCATGATGCATGATGACACACAATCAATCATTAGTGACATGAATTAGAAGGGTTCCAAATCCTAATAAGCCAATGTTGTAACCTAAGTCGCTAAGGAAATGGAAGAACTCTTGCGATAACCGGTCTCAAAAGAAATCCTCAAGGAAGTGCTCCATCACTTATATCACCTCGGTGCTCTCACCACGTGCTCTCTGCACCCTCTTCTCACCTTGAAATCTAACCCTCACCCTCAACAACCCCTTGCTCAATCTCAAACACCTCCTCCCTAACCCTCGACTGGTCAAACTCCAATACCTCCTCTCTAACTATCTCCCCAATGTCCACCTCCCAACATGATCATCCAGATGAGTCTCACCATCTCTCCCCTTACATCCTCTCCATCGAGCGGTAATATCACCCGATGCCTCACCCTCCATCTTAGAATTAAAGACATGAAAACAAGAAAACGAAAGCTCTGACAGAAGTCGATCACGAAATATCATGAAAACACAAAAACTAGAGCACAAAGGAACAAGGAAATAGAGAATCGAAGACTAACATGGATTGCGCGATGAAAATGAAATGTTTTGAACTATTTATAGGGAACAAAATGAATGCCCTTAAATTAACATAATAAGCACCACTCGGTCATGATTAATGCGAGCTAATCGTAAACCAAACGTCACCTGCCCAAACTATCCCAAACATATGATTGCGTTCGTCCATCCAAGCGCGTAATCACTTCAAGCATCCACATTGGCAAGAATGCCACTCATGTCCCACCACCCTAATCGCTTCCCCGGTTCATGTGTTTAAATTGATCAATGACGAACCCGACATAGTGCCCTTTCGCTCGAATGCGTGTCACTCTCACCCTTTATCAATTCGCAATTCCCCTATACAAAAACAAAATGCCTAAACACCTCACCCTAAATTAAGATTTCGACTTATTAGCCCAAACCACGCCCTTGTTAAGCTCGATCCAAAACACTCAAGACCTAAAGAGATATCTACCCCGATAACCAAAAGAAAATGCACCAAACCAAAAAAGAAGCCCCAACATCACCTACACACTCCAACTAATACCCAACCTAAGAAAAAATGCCCCCCATCATCATTCATTTGAAGTAAAACTAAACAAAAAAAAACTTGCCCCAACTAAGGTGAAACTAAACAAGAAAAATATCCCCATAATTCATATACCCCAAGTAAGCCCAAACTACGTCAAAACGAAAAAGGACGCTCCTAACATGTCCTGATCCGAAATAAATAAATTAAACAAGTAAACCTCGTACTCAAAACACATCAAATAAGTTACGAAACAATCTAAACTTGAATTTACAAAAGAAATAATTAAAATCATAATCACTTCATAAATAGATAAAAATAATTAGAAAATGCACCAAGGGCATACCCTTTGAATATACAACTTGAAATAAGAAATTTATCCCCATTTAACGATGTCCGAATCATTTTAAACTAAATCTCAGAAGCCAAGGAATGCCCTGAATCCTAACTATAACAACCTCTTCCCCTTGCCCCGAGCCGACAGAAAAGAAAGAGTGGCTCAGGGAAAGCCACCCAGGACCTACGGGATCCGCCCATAGAAGCTCACCTTGAAAACAATAACAATGAAGAGCAACTAATACAGGATCTGCAGAGCCTACCGAGGAAAGATAGGCATCGGTCATGAGAATTCTGACCCTGCCTTATCCTTGTGTTTCCTTCCTACCTCCTTTTTCTCCTCCATCTCTTCCTTTAGCATGACAACAATTCGATTGCTACCTTGCATTCCCAATCCCGTCCATTCTCAGTAATTCACATAATAAATACAACTCTTCGGGTCCAACACCCAGGATACAAAAAAGAAAGGAAGAAAAGACATTAATGAACAAGGAAATGCCCAAAACAAAACAAAAAAAAATGCCCCAAAATTCTTAATCCCAAACTTGAAATAAGATTCAAAACAACAAGAATTCAAAACTTTTAACTCACACATTTATAAACTATACTTCTTGAATTATCAAATGACAAGTATCACACCTTTAAATCATTCTAATCTAATTAAATCTAAACCAAACACATACCCCCTTTGAAAGACCATAATCTATGACGAACTCAGATGAACCAATAATCACACAACACTTAACCCCCTATGAAACATCAATCCCCCAAGCCTAGATAAACCAATAGGAATTGAACATTTAATTCCCATCTAGAACCTTTGAAAACTCACACCTTTTAAGCCTCATGTTGAATCAAACAAAAGAACAAAGTTCAAGTGAGATCAAAACCTTAAATCAGACAAAACTTTAAACAAAAAAAAAAACCTCTAAAGTGAAACCCTAACGTGTTCAGAAAAAAATGCCCCCAACAAACCAAAAGCGAACCAGTAAACTAAGCCAAAACTCAAAAAGCAAAATAACCTATAATCCACAGTAAATTCGAATGAATCCAAACTCTAAATTAAATCCTAAGTAAGTCAACAAATCAAATAAATGACATTAATAAATCTAAACAAATAAACAAGCGAATAAAACAAAAAATGCCCTTTATACATAACTCAAATTTTACAAATCACAACATACCTCACAATTTACAACCCTTGAAACCTAAAACTTTAACCTACAACCCAAAATGAAACTTAAAAACAGACAAAGTGAATAGATTCATAATTCAATCAAGACTTAAGCATTGGTTGAAAACACATCCCTCACTTTTACCTTGCTCTTAGCATTTAGCTCCTCCACGCTCCTCAACATTGCCTTCACTAAACCGATGTGAAGACTACCTCATTCCCAATGTCGCCCATTCCCAAAATAATACCATCCCGAGCATCACCTTAGGATGGAATCACAAAATAACAATAGGAAAAACATCCCAATGAAGTTAGATCACTCAATATCACTAAAACATGAATTTCATAACACAAGATATCAAGAAAAAGGTCAAAACTTGCTTATATAGAGTATGGACTTAATCACGCACCCAAACACATGTGCTTAATTAAATCGTAATAAAAATCGCATAATTCAAATCTTAACCAAAGCGAAACAAACCATTAAATACAACGCTTCCATCGCGATCATAGGCTATGTAATCCAATTCACATACATGCAATGAAAAGTCACCATTACACTAACTTGGTGATCATCTGCATGGTTATAATGCATAATACAATCACAAGCAAATTCCTACACGTAAATGTCAAACCTGATCATGCTTTGAAGATAGGTCGTGATTGTATTGACCTAAAACAACCAGCAATACCTGATACACCCCCAAGACCTTATTGCCCCATCGCGGTCAAAATCCTTATTGTCCCATCGGGTAGCCTCACAGGCTGCCCTGCCGAAAAGAAAAGATCCACTCACCCATCCCCATCGTAATAATGTGCACACACATGATATCACTTTAATATCTTGTCCCATCGCGATAAAAATTAACCATACCCTCATAACCCATCACAAAAAGCAAAAAGTAACCACAAGTAAAAAGCCAATCACCGTAACCACATATGATTTCTTTTTAATCAAGATCTCAAGAAGACATGTCTTATGCAAAATATCTCACCCGACCTTAACAAAGAAAAGAATCAAATCCCATCGCAACATCATTTCTCCTAGGACATCACATCACAACCGCTAAGTCATGCTACAACAGTCCCATTGCGATGCTACGGCACTGCTAGACCATACAAACTATGCACGATCTAGATAAGTATCACCCGTAGGTAAGTACTACCCACTTTCTTTTATTTTACTTGATATTGCTCATAAATATAGTTAGCTATGATTAAGTCAAATATTTTCAAAACCCGTCTCTCTCGACTCACGAATCACTGTAGTCCTCTCATAAGAGACAATCATCAGTACTCACCAAGAAGGTTAGACGGAGTATCCGGCATGCCAGGTGTCTTATGACCAGATACAGTTGGGTTCACAAATCCGATGAAAGGGAATCGATGTGATCCCCATCGCGACGACACGCTCTCTAATGATAAAAAAAATATAGAGTCGCCACCTGGAGTTTTCGGTGTCTCGGGATACCTAGTTCATTTTTATGAGCACCAAAGTGCTAAAAATATGACTCTGAATCCGGTCCACACCAAAGGCTCTTGGGTAGGGGCTTCAGTTATCGATCGGGGAGGTGTTAGGCACCCAATCAACCCGCTTAACGCGGTCTCTACTAATGGCCAAAAATAAAATGAAGTGAAAGAAAAGAAAATAGTTTCCTCTTGCCCAAAAGGGCATAGAATCCTATTTGTGCCCCTCCTTTCCTACCAAAAAATCGGCAGCGTAACGGCACAAATGGGAGGATGGAGGGAGCTAGAAAGAGACAGGAGAAGAAAGGGGAGAGCCGGAGCCCTCGGGCCCTTGTAGCACCATAGAGGAGCCTTGCGTGGCTTGCTTTGATGAGCTCTTGAAGGCTTTGTATGATGGAAAATGGGATTCTAACTCCTAAGGCTTGAAGCTAAGAGGTAGAGAGGGAAGGTGAATGGGTAGCATATACCTAAACTAAGGGATCTAAGGTAAAAAATATCACTCAAAGGTAGTTTTAGAATTCTGGAATTTAGGTGTGGGTGAAAATAGTGCACAAAAGGGAGGAAGAATTTCTCACATTGAGCTCTATCTCTCTTAAGCAAATTTCTCAACCCCTAAACCAAGGGGTGGGGGGCTCTATTTATAGGAAAAGGGTGGGTTAGGAGGCCACTTAGATGCTAATTGAGGTTAGCAATTAGGTAATCTCAAATCTAAGGTTTCCTAGGATTTTGAGAGCTTGGAAAGGTGTGAAGGTGGTTCTAATGGTGGATGATGGGGTGAGGCTTTAGGTCACTTGGAGGGTTACAAATAGGTAAGGAATGGGTGCAACAAAACTATCAAAACACACCCCAAAGGTTGAGGTGGTCAACAAGTCAAACCCCAGACACAAATTTTGGGGCAAAAATCCATTATTACTGTTCATATGCCTGGTGCAACTAACAAAAATCCATTATTACTGTTCATATGCCTGGCGCAACTAATAGTTGCACCAGGCAAATGCACAATAGAATAGTGAGGAACAGTGCTGGAAGTTAGCTCACAGGGTGGGGGCCACCTTTTAAACTTGGCGCAACTATTAGTTGCGTCAAAAGGAGGATTGGCACAGCGCTAATAGTTCGCTAGGCAAATCGCAACTATTAGTTCGTAGCCATTCTGAGGAGAAATAGCGCGACTATTATAAATCAGCCACCTCGAAATTACCTTCCTGCCCTCCAGGTTCGGATTGCCACATTTGCTGATATATACCTCCGATTGGGGCAATTCTTAGACCGTTGGAAAGCTAACGACCTCTATTCTTTAATGGTATAAGAGTTGGTCACTGTAGAGGGTCGTAGCCTGTTCCGGTGCACCCCTCCTCCTTATTGCCTAGGAAGGCTAGGTTAGGGTTAAGAAAAGGTTCTAAGGGTCGGGGTCGGGGTCGGTTTCTAGGGGATCTAGGGTGATTCCTAAGGATTCCATACACGCCATCAAAAGCTCGGAAATGTTCTTCTCTCAAAAGGTGTTTCGATGGGGCCTTGGGCCAACTTTGGGTGTCTATAGATGCCCGTCTTTGGTATCCGATCACTAATGATCGTATACCAAAGAAAGGAGACATCCGAAGAGGCCAAAGGCATTACTGACGGGTCTGCTGCATTCAGAACAAACTTCAAACATCAGGTGAGTAACATGGTGAGAAAATGAAAGCCATGGAGTGCCAGGCTAATCATTCGTTTCTCGAGGTAATCGGTTCCCAAGCGCTTAGCGACATTACTGGGCATAACCGAGGTAGAATGAGTTGCGAAAACCCAATAGCTGGGAAGAACGTTCGCCTCTCGAGAGTTTTGAAGATGATTGATGTTCGAGATTCATTCTGAATGCAACAGCTTCGTAAGTAAGAGGGGTGATCGACCCACATTCAAAGATAGGCACGAAGCAAACATACACAAGGCTCCACAGTTTGCATCCAATCCTATAAGGCATTTGGCGACCTTATTGGATTATTCGCGGGTGCCCCTGCTGGAAGCAGGGTTTAAGATCTTTGGGCGAACCCATCGATCCCAAAGTTTATTTAGCATGACCACCTGAGCGAAGTGAATAGATGTCACAACGCTTTTTAGGGGTTCGTGCCATTTTTCAAAACACACCTTAGATCCGCATGACCCAGAGCATCCAGCTTCAAATACCACTAAACAGATTCAACCAGTTATCGGGTGCTAACCCAAAAGGGACATCCAATCCTGGTTTCTGCCAATAATGATCATAAGCATCAATTAACTATGCATAAACATGCACCCATTAGGGGCAATAAGCAACAACAAAGGCGATGGAAGCCCCAACCCGGACCCGCCCGAGTACAATTTACGAGGACAAATGACCACCATACGGATACCCAAACGCATGGCGTACACTTTATAGGGATACCGCTACCCATACAGGTTTTAAGCCTGCAGAAAATAAAAGGAAAATGAACCCTTCTAAATGCATGGTTGCACATGGTTTAACTGACACATAATCTCATTCTCGACAGGTTGGTTTCAACCAACGATTGACCTTTTCTAACGGAGAATCTGAAGCTTAAGGCACTTAAGTCCATATGAGTCCAAGCGCTTGTCGCAAAGATTTAGCAGTGGAGTTGATCTGATTGAAACATTGATTGTTTGACTGAGACTGACACCGTTGCTCCTGCCTTAAGGCGGGATCCAGAGATCCAAGGCGAACCTCCGACTCAAGACTTTGATGTGGCATAGCTGCATTGCTGATAAAATATTGACGTTTTACCGCTTTATGCTTGTGCGCTCTGCGGGGAGTTCAAATCTGTTTTTGATTTTTCTATTATTTTTAAAAATTTTCAACTATTATTTTATGGGATTTTTTTGAATTTTGAGGCTTTTATCTTATGCAAATTTTTTGGAATTTTGGAGTTATTATTGTATGTGAATTTTTTTAGAGTTTTAGAGTTATTA
This sequence comes from Chloranthus sessilifolius, assembly GCA_021018995.1. Taxonomy (NCBI): domain Eukaryota; kingdom Viridiplantae; phylum Streptophyta; class Magnoliopsida; order Chloranthales; family Chloranthaceae; genus Chloranthus; species Chloranthus sessilifolius. Next base: position 143,412,462 of record CM037584.1, on the reverse strand, counting down.
TTTTATGCGAATTTTTGGATTTTTATGTGAATTTTTTGGAGTTTTGGAGTTATTATTTTATGCGAATTTTTGGATTTTAATGTGAATTTTTGGATTTTTATGTGGATTTTTTGGAGTTTTGGAGTTTATATTTTATGCGAATTTTTAGATTTTTATATGAATTTTTTTGGAGTTTTGGAGTTATTATTTTATGCAAATTTTTGGATTTTTATGTGAATTTTTTTGGAGTTTTGGAGTTATTATTTTATGCGAATTTTTGGATTTTTATGCGAATTTTTTGGAGTTATTATTTTATGTGAATTTTTGGATTTTTATGTGAATTTTTTTGGAGTTTTGGAGTTATTATTTTATGCGAATTTTGGATTTTTATGTGAATTTTTTTGGAGTTTTGGAGTCATTATTTTATGCGAATTTTTGAATTTTTATGTGAATTTTTTGGAGTTTTATACGGATTTTTTGGAGTTTTACGTGGATTTTCTCGTGAATATTTCCGGCTCTCTGTGGGGATTGTATTTTTCTGGATTTTCCTTGTGTGTAGGACTGGGGTGCTTGTTGACCTCGGTCCATCCTTATTTTACAAAACAAACAAAGAAGTGGGGACCGTAGGGTTCCTTTACATTGCCTCTAGCGTGCCTTTTGCAGTTGTTTCGCTTGCGGATCGATCACGGGCCTATACGAGACCAACGACCCCGTTTTTTTCATAAGGTAATCTTTTAAACTCTTTTTTCTTGATTTTTCTTGCTTTTTTATGCAAATATGATCATGATCTTGCATTTCTAGATGGTAAATGGGTTATTTTTCTTGTGAGCATATCTATTTATGATGCGGTGACGCTATTCCATGAATGGTGTCTTATTTTAGTTGTTTTATGGTTTTTTATTTAATGCATAATATATATGTTTTTTTTTTTTTTTTTTTATGCATAGAAAGGACTATTTTAGGTTGTTTTTTTTTCTCTTCTTTCTTCTTTTTTTTTTCAATCCTAAATATAATGCAAGGACTCTCTCTTTTGTTTGTATCTTTTTTTTCTTCTTCCCTTTCTTTTTTTTGGAAAACTAACGAAAGAGGCTTCTTCTCTCTTTTTTTTTGGGGAATCTCAACTAACAAACAAAATGGTTTGGTTGTTTTTTTTGTTGAAGACCTATTAAGGAGCGGGATTTTATTTTTGTTTTTCTTAACATTAAAAGGGATTTTGCTTTTTTTGTTTTGTTTTTGTTTGTTTTTTTTTTTTGAAAAACTAATTAAGGTATTGATCTATGTAATATATTTTTTTGTTTTAGTGTTTTTTTGTAAAAGAGGGATTTTTTTTTGGTTTTATGGGCACAAAAGGAGGATTTTTGGTGTTGGTTTTTTTTTTTTATAGTATGGAAGAAGGATTTTTTTCTTGATTTTATGGTCCATGAAGAAAAGGATTTTTTTATCCCCCTCTTTTTTTTACCATGAAAGAAAGAGAGATTTTTTGTTCCCTGTTTTTAGAGGCATAAAGAAAGGATTTTTTTGTTTTTATGATTTTAGGAACATAAAATGGAGGACTTTTTTTTTTTGGTTTTTCTAAACAGAAGGAAAGAGATTTTTTATGTTTATGTTTTTAGAGGCATAGAGAAAGGATTTTATTTGCTTCTAACTTGCTTTATTTTCAAAGATAGGAAGGGAAACTTTTATTTATTATCCTTTTCTGAAGAAAAGATTTTCAGCCTAAAAAGGGATTTTTTTTTGTTATTGCTTTGTTTTATTTTTTTTTTTTGTGTATCTCTCATTTTTTTTTTCATGTGAAAAGAAAGGGGAAATGTGAGCATACTTACTTCCCTTTTTGCAGCATAGGATATCATGGCTCTTTATCATTGATCTGTTCTGACATGATTGCTTTGTTGCCCCAGCATGTCGAGCGGTGATGAGCACGTTCCTGAGAAGGGCCATGAGGAGGGGCCCGAGATAGTGTACATTTCGCGAGGAGAGCAGTTCCTTTGGGTGGAGCGGAGAGCAGGCCCATGGCTCGAGATGCAGGGTGAGGCTGCCCGGGTCGGCCTCCTCCATCAGCAACACACTCACATCTCCAATTTCAGAATAGCAGGCAAGGTAAAAGATTGGTTCAGTTCCTTTCCTTTGTACGGTCTTCTTTCTTTACCTATGCCATCTGATATGTATTTCTTTGGGTGTAGGAGTTTCCCAACATTGTGTTCCGCGGGGGGTGGCTTGATTTCCACGAGTTCTACCTTTATGTCCCTCCCGTGGTGAAAGTTTTGTTGGAGTAGGTGGGCTTCGGGGTGTTCCTGTCTTGCCCTGCCATGAGGGCGGATGCTGCCTATTTGAAGGCTCTTATTGAGCGGTTCCGTCCCGAGACCATGACGTTCCACATGCCGTATGCCGAGTTGACGCTGACGCTTGTTGATTGGGCCATGATTACTGGCATTCGGATCTGCGGAGTCTCGATATCCACCTTTGGCGCATCTGAGCCGGAGGACATGATACGATTGATCGGGGCTATCCCCTCGTGGGCGGCACCCATGGCACGAGGTCAAGATGTCTGGTGACCTCTCTTTTCTCGATGAGTTGGACTGGTGGCCGCCTAGATCGGGTGCTTTACATCACGCCAGAGCGGGCGATCGTTCTAGCTCCATCACCCTCCTACTCCTGCTGGGCAAAACTCTTTTTACAAATGCCAGTGGGGGATGGGTCAGCCTGGCCCTATTGAGTGTGATGGATAATTGGGGCGATGTTCCCAAGCATGACTGGGGAGGGGCAGGATACACCTGGCTGATGTACAACTTATCCCTGGTCACAACCGGGGACTCGAAGTCTGCTGTGGGATTTTGGGCCGTTCTGGAGGTAATTCTTCACCCCTTCACTCTTGTTATCGCTATCATTTACTCATCATTTTTCCTTTATAACTGATCCATTTATTTTGCTGACCTGCTCTCATGCCATGCCCCTTTTTCAGGTATGGGGATACCACCACTTTCACCCTGGGCGCCCACTCCTTTTCACGGAGGTGCTCACCTATCCTCTCCTTAGCAACTGGCATCAGGCCCGACGCCGTGACGTGGGCCTAAAGCACCTGGAGATGGGCCTAAGGTCCCAGCTTGATTTGATGGTGCCTGAGCAGGTGATAATTTCAACCCTAGTTTACTTTCAGCTTAAGTATTTCTTTTGATTGAGGCGTTGCTTATTTGGTCCCCCTTTGATTTTGAGAAGATCCTCCCCGATCCATACCTGACGTCCCCTTTCTGGGACCAAGCAGCCGTGGGTGCCTCCCGCCTATTCAACAACCGCCGCGTCGTCTTCTTTTATGGAGCATGGGCCAAATGCTACTATTTGGGGGAGAGGGTGGCGCATCAGTTCCAGGGCTACTATGCCATACCCGTGGATCCATCGACTGACATTTGGAGCCCTGCTGGCAGCATTGAGGAGTTGACAGTGGCCTTTTTCAATAATGGGTTCCCTATTCGCGCTCCCCATGTGCCTGGGGATTATCATGCTTGGTACGAGTGCCTCCCCTACCGATTCAACCTGCCGCGTTTTGTCCCTAGCGCTAATTTCCTTGCGTTCGAGGGCCCACTTGGTCAGGTAACCTCTTCTCAGCTTGGATTAATTTCTCTTTTGGTTTTTAATCAGCCTGAGTCTTATCTGAATAGATTCTGGTTTGGTTCACAGTTTGCTCCGGGAGATGGTTCAGATGATGAAAGTGGGCCGAGTGTTGTAGATCCCTCTGGTGTTGGTCCTTCTGGTACTGGTCCCTCGGGCGAGGGTTCATCAGGTGCAGATCCATCGGGTACCCCTCAAGTGGGTGTCCCTGGTGGGGGTCCATCTGTAGCTTATGGGACCTTTCGGTGTCTGGAAGATGGCTTCCTCTCAGATCTCTATGCCGACGTGGACCGACAAGCACGGCTCTCTGCCGAGGCGGCCCGCATTCCTCCTCCTGAGGTGGTCCCCGGGGTGAGTTTTTAGATGAGTCACTTCCCCTTTATTTTGGTTGCCTTCGGTACATGCTTTCAGGGGTTCTCTAACAATTGAATTCTGTATCATAAGACTTCAACTCGGCTATGGAATATGCGGAGTACAATCGTCATCTGGCAGAGCTTGGGGAGGTGGAGACGGTGAGTTCCTGGCTGCTCAACTCCTCTCTCATAATTTTTTTTCATTATCATTGGCCCCTTGACTGATTTTGTCCTCGACTGTGCCTTGCAGCGTGCCCGGGCTAAGGAGTCGTGTTCCTTGCTTAGTAGGATTTCGCAGGCGTGGTCTAGAGTGGGGTACATGAGGACCTATCTGAGCTCCTCTCGCCGTCGCAAGGAGTTCAAGGGAGCGAGCAAGGAATAGGTCATTAGTTTCCTTCAGCATTTTGGATTTTATTTTGGGATCTGTTTTTAAACAATTTGTAGAATGGTTGGTGTGGCACTTTTGGAGACAAATTTGATGATTTTTATAATTATTTGGGAAATGGTCTTGCTTTGATTTTTATGCTCTGCTTGTTTGGCATCAAATCTGTTTCTCTGCAGGATGTGCCTGCTTCATACCCTTTTTAGAAAGCGGCCTTTTGGGTCGCATCCCTCGATGTAGGATCAATCCTGCACATAATAAAATAATCCATAAGTCATTGATGGTCGGAAGTGCCGACATATAAAAACCAACAAAGGCGTAAGTCCCTCTTGATTCCGAGATGGTCGGAGATAGTTTGGCGCAACTATTAGTTGCGCCAGGCTAAAGTGCCAAGGAAATTTCACTGGCGCAACTAATAGTTGCGCTAGGCCAAATTGGGGGTTCAAATGCACTGGCACAACTATTAGTTGCGTGAGGCCAAAATAGGGACGATGTCTGTGGCGCATTGACCCAGAAATTGTTTCTTTTTGTTTGACTTGGCTCCTTTGACCGGTATTTTTTAGCTCTTATTTCTCCAAGGCGGGTCCATCTTCCTACATTGATTCTTATCTTCCCAAAAGATCCTTGTACGTTCATGGATCCGCCTCCTAACCATCCTTTACGTGGAGGGTTCGGAGCCAATGTATCCTCTTTGTCGCGCTTGGGGCCCAAGTTCCTGGCGGCTTGGTTTGGGAGTTTGAACGAGAGTGAGCTCACCGACTTCGGGCACCTTGGGCTATCTTGCCTTCCTTCTTTCTTAGCGATTCCTCCTCGGTGGAAGCTCCTTCATGCCGCCGCATCATGCTAGGATGTGAACCTTCATGTATTCCATTGTGGGAAGCGAGAGTTGACCCCAACCCTTGAGGAGCTATCCAATCTGTCTGGCCTGAAGCTTCATAGGGACCTTGCAAGAGTTATGCCTAAACCAGGGTATTCTAGATCCGTTCACCTTACTCTAGGTTTGAAGAAATCCGAGTATGAGAAAAGTCTCATTAAATTTCAAGAACTTTTCGGTGATGAAAGCCTCCGAAAATTTCCGATTAGGAATGTCTTTAACGTGAAAGCTCTAGCACTTGGTCTCATCTCTGAAATCCTCTTCTACACCGGGGGAGAAAGCTTCTCACTAGTAGTTTATGATATTTTGATGGAGCTGGAAGCAGGCCGGTCCATGATGCATTTGATGCTTGTCGAGCTGTACCGATGCCTTGATTCTTTTGCCTTGGGCAAAGTGGAGGGTCTTCAGGGATGCCCCTTATTGCTCCAGGTCTGGCTGGGTGAGCATTTTTCCATTTTGGGACCCGTGCCTCGCTTCTATATTGCTTGAGGTGAAGTGGCCTGCTGTTTTTTAGGTAGATGCCACTTACTCCCCCAAGGTGATACATCGGCTCTGAAACTTTGGTTGGTCGATGCTGAGCTGACATGGAGGCTTCCTTGGTTGGATCGGACCTTCCCAGTGATTCGTTCTAGAGACCATGAGGGTATCACCCTCCTAGGACTGATCGGTAGTACCTTCTACTTCCCATTCCGGGTGTTGTGTCAGTTTGGTTGCCCTTAGCAGGTGCCTTGTGAGGCCAGACCCCCTTTATGTGATTTGATCGTTTCTAGGGGATCCTCTGAAAACATAGACCGGATTCCTACTTTTTGGGAGACGCCTGCCGTCGATGGCCCAGATTTATGAGGCCTGGCTGTTGACTGAGCGCCTGCCGCCGATGGCCCAGATTTATCAGAGAGCATTGAGACTGGAGGCCCCTAGCTAAAGAAAGAAGCGGTGCTCTGGACCCGTATCAAGCTATTGGTGGATGAGAAGAGGGTCCTGTAAGAACTCTTGGCATGCGAGAGGGTTAGAGCAGACGCAGCGGAGAGCGAGGTTCTCCGTTTGAAAGAATCACTGGGCATTGCTTTTGGAGCCGCCGACTCTTCTCGGAAGAGGTTCAAAAGCCTGCATGGTCATTGGCTGACTGAGAGGAATGTCCGAGAGGATGATCTTTATGCTGATATTAGTGCTTTGAAGTGCGAGTTGGGCCGTTGACTCCTTCCTGCATACAGAACTTTTTGCACAGATCATATACACAGGAAAAAGAGGCGTAGAAAACCCCTTTATAGATACACACACATTTTTGGTATACATATTATTATATATATATATATATATTTTTTTTTTATACTTGTAAAAAGGAAAACACGCCAGTCATCACACCGGCTTTTTTGAGATGTGGTGCAAGTGATACAAAAAGGCAGTTATACACATCTATACAGATCTATTTTTTTGTTTATGCATTATCTCCTCTTTCTTCTCTTCCCCTCTCTTTTTTTTGTGCCTTAATCATTGGGTGTTATTTTGAGAAACCTTAGGTCCACCTTTGAGCATGGTCGCCCCCCCTTTTTTGGAGTCGGACTTGGATGAGTTTCCGAATTTGCCAAGGCCGAAATATTGATCCCTTTAGATTGAGTTAAACCTTTCTCCGTGCCTTGGGTCATACATTCGACAGTGTGGGCTTCACTAAGACAAATCTGGTCGGGACCTGATTTGAGCTAGCATGAGTGGCCCAGTCGGACAAGAGGGTACAAGCAGAGTAACAAAAGGGGTTCCTCGAACATTAATCATCTCAAACAGTCCAAACCTTCTTTTCCTTTCCTTTTCTTCTTTTTTTTTGTTTTCTCCCCCCCTTTTTTTAACCGCAGCGCCCTTTCGGGTTCTCACCACGTCCATGGGTTTAGCTCTTTTGCCCCAAGCACCCTTTCGGATTTTCACCTAGTCTGCACAAGCTCGTTGTTTTTACCCGTAGCACCCTTTCGGGTTTTCACTACGTCCATCTTGCTTTGAGCTTGTATTTTTATTTTTTAATTTTTTTTTATTCTTTTCACTATATTTTCAAGAGCCACGACATAGACTTCGATTCCGTCATAGCCGGCTTGGATGGGGTCCTGGTGTTGTCTCACGACCCGGCTCATGTTGACTTAATAGATATTATGACTGCTTGTGAACCTACAAAGAGGGCTTCCTTCAGGGTGTAGCTTGGCCATGGGTTAGGTTAGGATTTGAAGGTATGCTGAGCTAAAAGGGTTTCCTTGATACGGCTTCAGTTTTCTCAACATACTCTCTTCCTGGGGGGTTTTTACTGTACATGCCCTATGATTCTTCTACACATTTTTGTTGTTTTTGCTTCATTTCAGGCAATCTCTTTTTAAGGTTTTGCTTTTTCCATTTTTTTTTTATTTTGATGGTAACTCTATGTATATATATATATATATTTTTTGGGAATGGGTTTATTGAAAGAAAGGCCCAGGCTCAAATGGGATAGTAAAGGATATCATCATTTTTAGGGATATTTTTGGGCTACTATGCTTGGAATGATGGCCTCTTTTGGGTGGTTCTTAAGCAATCACGTATCTGTTTCACCAACACTTACCTTGTCGTGATGGACTAAGAGTAGAACTGTCGGACGTATCCAGCATTGATGGGCTCAGGAAGATGATCTCCGTCCATGGTGGCGAGGCGGATGGCATATCCCGGCAGCACTTCTCGAATGACGTAAGGTCCTTCCCAGTTTGGCTTGAACTTTCCTCTCGGATCGGCGTGGAGGGATGGGAAGATCTTCTTCAGCACAGTGTCTCCTACCTTTAGATCTTGACCGTGGACACGTTTATTATAAGCGCGTGCGATTCGCCCCTGGTATACTTGAGTGTGACACAAGTCTAGGAGTCTCTTCTCATCCAATAAGTTTAATTGTTCAAAGCGAGATCTCTCTCTTTCTGCTTCGGGTAAGCCTGATTCTATGAGGATTCGGAGTGAGGGTACTTCAACCTCTACCGGGAGGACGGCCTCGGTTCCATACACAAGGAAGAATGGTGTTGCCCCTGTAGCAATACGGATCGACGTTCGATAGGCCCACAAAGCAAATGGCAGCATTTTGCTCTAATCTCGATAAGTGACAACCATTTTCTCAAGGATGCGGACGACCGTCTTGTTCACGGCTTCTACGACTCCATTAGTTTGGGGCCAATAAGGGGATGAGCGATGGTGCTTGATCTTGTATTGCTTGCAGAAGTCTCGGATGTGCTTATTTACAAAGTTTGTGCCATTGTCCGTGACGATATCTTTGGGTACTCCAAATCGGCACAAAATATTGTTCTTGAGAAACTTCTCAACGTGATTGGCAGTGATGTTGGCATATGACGCCGCTTCTACCCACTTGGTGAAGTATTCAATGGCGACGAGGATGAACCGATATTCGTTTGATGCTTTTGGATTAATCATTCCGACAACGTCAAGACCCCAGGTAGCAAATGGCCAAGGAGTGGTCATGCAGTGAAGATCAATGGCAGGAGCGTGTATTAGACTGGAGTGTTCCTGACACTTATAGCATTTTTGAACATGTTTACAGCAATCTGAATCCATGGTGGTCCAAAAGTATCCCTGCCGTAGGATTTTCTTAGCGAGCATGTGACCGCTGACGTGGGCTCCGCATACTCCCTCATGGATTTCTTTCATAATATTAACCACTTCACTTTCAGTAAGGCACCTAAGTAAGATGTTATTATATGATCGCTTGTAGAGGAATTCTCCACAAATGACATAACTTGCCGCTAAACGTTGAATGGTTCGTCGATCTGTCTTGGATGTACCCTCTAGAAAAGTCAGGGTCTCGAGGAAATTCTTGATATCTGGGAACCAAGGTGGCTCATCATCAGGCTTTATAGGTTCCTCAATCTGGAGGCAGAAGGCTGGCTCATTCCTCTGCTCGATCACGATCGGCTTCATCTCAACACCATAGGGGATTTCAATCATCGACGCCAAAGTTGCTAATGCGTCGGCAAAGCGATTCCTTATCCAGGGGACGTATGAGAAAGTCACATCTTGGAAGCAAGCTATCAGATCCTCGAGGTGTTCATGATAGGGGATCAGTTTCTCATCTTTCGTCTTCCAGTCACCATTCGTCTGGCATATGATTAACTGTGAATCGCCAAATACTCAAAGGTGAGTTACATTCAGATCGAGAGCTGCCTGCAGACCAGCAGCGTAAGCTTCATACTAAGCCATATTTTTAGTGCAAGGGAAGTTGAGCTTGATAGAGATCGGTACATGGGATCCTTTTGGTGAAATCAGGATGGCGCCAACTCCTTGGCCCTTGACATTTGCTGCCTCGTCAAAGTGCATTACCCATGATTCTTCTGCCTCTTCTGAATTGTCTTCTGTCATGAACAGGATATCTTCATCTGGGAATTCGATTCTTAACGGCTTATAGTTAGGTAAAGGATTATCAGCAAGATGATCAGCAAGCGCCTGCCTCTTGATCAATTTCTGAGTGACATATGTGATGTCGAATTCAGACAATAAAAGTTGCCAACGTGCGGTTCGTCCAGTGAGAGCTGGCTTTTCAAATAGGTATTTCAACGAGTCCATTCGGGCCAAGAGTAGAACAGCCTAGGATAGTAAGTAGTGGCGGAGCCTTTGAGTAGCCCATACAAGAGCTAGGCATGCTTTCTCCAAATGAGAGTAGGGTGTCTCGTAATCAGTAAACTTTTTGCTCAGATAGTAAATAGCTTGCTCTCTTCTTCCTGTTTCATCGTGCTGCCCCAGGACACATCCCATCGAAACTTCCGTCGTAGAGAGATACATCAAGAGTGGTCTCCCTAGCTCAGGTGGTACCAAAACAAGTGGATTAAGGAGCTAGCTTTTGATTTTTTTGAATGCTGCCTGACAATCATTGTTCCATTCAACGGGCCAATTCTTCCTTAGTAACATGAAGATCGGCTGCAGATTGGAGTTAGTTGGGCAATGAACCGACTTATATACTGTATTCTACCCATAAACCCTCTAACCTCTTTCTCGGTAGACGGCGGTGGCATTTCAGTGATGGCTTTGACTTTAATTGGGTCGACCTCGATCCCCCGCCTGCTGGTGATGAATCCCAATAGTTTTCGTGACATAGCACCAAATGCGCACTTCTATGGATTCAGACGTAGTCGATACTTCCTCAGTCTTTCAAATAGCTTTTGAAGGTTTACCAGATGGTCGCTTCGCTCCGGTGACTTGGCTATCATGTCGTCGACATACACTTCAATCTCTCGGTGCATCATGTCATGAAATAGTGCAGTCATAGCTCTCTGGTAAGTTGCACCGACATTCTTCAGCCCAAATGGCATGACTCGATAGTAAAAGGTTCCCCAAGGGATAATGAATGTTGTCTTCTCGCAATCAACCTCTGCCATTTTGATATGATTGTATCCTGAGAATCCATCCATAAAAGAGAGCATCCCGTGCTTGGCTGTGTTATCGACCAAGATGTCGATGTGTGGCAATGGGAAATCGTCCTTTGGGCTCGCCTTATTCAGATTGCAGAAATCGATACACATGCGGACCTTTCCATCCTTCTTTGGGGCAGGTAGGATATTGGCTAGCCATTACGGGTATTTAGATACCATGAGAAACCCCGCGTCATACTGCTTGATGACTTCATCTTTGACTTTCAACATCCACTCGGGTCGGAGACGTCTCAGCTTTTGCTTGACTGGCTTCATATCAGGGTAGAAGGGTAACTCATGCTCGACCAAATCAGTATCTAGACCAGGCATGTCCTCATATGACCAAGCAAAAACGTCTTGGTATGACCGCAGGAACTCGATCATGCTTTTTCTTTCCTCAAGAGATAGTGACGTTTCTATTTTGGTTATCCTGGGAACTTCCTTAGTTCCTAGATTGACGTCTTCGGTCTCTTTGACAATGGGGGTAGGGCCATACTCAAAGTCAGCAAATCGGTTAAGGAGCTCATTGGGGAGCTCCTCGAACGGGACATCCTCGTCCAGACTCGTGATCCCTACCTCTTCTTGTATTTCTACAAGGAAGGGGTCGATTTCACGTGGGACGGGTATTTTGATTAAGGCATCCTTTTTTGGGACATTTTATGGAATTTTAAATGGCCATATTTTTGAACTTTGGATTTGTTCAATGTTTTTGGGATTTTGTATTTTTTCCATGTTTTTGAGATTTTTATTTTCTTTCATGTTTTTGAGATTTTTGTTTTCTTCGGAGACGGACCCTTGGCCAGGCGGGTTTGCGTATATATAAGGTATTACCTACCAAGGGATAATCTAACTTTTTATAGGTTATTTTTTGGGAAACAGGCGCCAAACTTTAGGCCACTTCTTGCTTCCAGAGTTTGGGGCAAAGATGCCCAGTTGCGCACCTGAGGGGCCGCTTCTTTACCTGATTGGATGGAGGGTGCTGACTGATATGGCTCCTTGGGTTTAGTTTCTATCATGTTAATCCCCATTTCGTCTGAGATGATATCCTCAAACGTTAACACGGATTTGTGGTGATTCACCACAGGGGGGGTTTGTTCAGGTACCGCCCGTCATTCCTCGAAGAGGGATAACGCGGCCAAATCTATCTCCAAGCTGGAAAGGGAGATTTGGGGGTTGGTGGGATGGACTGGGGTTTGGGTTTGTGTGGGGTCAAATGGGTTGCCCCATTTTGATCGATCTTTATGACCCCTGCGCTGACAAAGGAATTCCTGATGTGCGGCCTAGGGCGTGGTTTCTCCTCTATGTTGATTCCTTGAGCTCTTGCAGCCGCGGCGACCCTGACTTTCTCTTTGGCTTCTCGGACCTCTTCTTCTGTGGGCTTGTATCCTAGCCCGAATCTTACTTTTTGTCCCTTAGCCACAACTGGCTCTCTTCTGCCTTATAATTTGGGTCCTAGACCCCTTCCTTTTTTATAGCCCCACTTTTGGAGCATTGCCACTGCCGCTACCATACCGCCTCCCATTTTAGACATGATGCCCTCCATGGGTTTTGGGAGTATAGCTGACACCTCATACTCAAAACTGTGGAGGTCGGCGTCCTCAGCCGTGTGTGATACATCCAGCATATTAGGTTTTTCAACGGTATTGGCAGCCTTTTCTTTCTCACTGTGCCCCTCTCCCATGATCATGATAATCTTATGCCCAGATGCAAATTTGAGTTTCTGGTGCAATGTGGAAGGTATGGCTCCAACTTCATGTAGCCACGGGCGCCCTAACAACAGATTAAATGAGGATTTGATATCCATGACTTGAAACAAGATGGAAAAGGTCATTGGCCCTATCAACAGCTCAAGATCAACTTCTCCCATTATTTCTCTCCTGGTGTTGTCAAATCCTCTAGCGCTGGTTCTGGTGGGCCTTAACATGCACGGATCAACCCCAATCTTGGTGGCGGTTCTCAACGGGCATATATTCAATGCAGACCCATTATCAATTAGTACCAAGGGGATAATCATATTTCCGGACTCCACGATTATATTTAAAGATTTTGAGTGGCTACCTCCTTCCTCAGGTAAGTCGACATCAGAAAATGAGATGGCATTTGGAGCCATCACTTGACCAATTATCTGCCCGACTTCGTCTGGGCTAACTTGGAGTGATACATGCGCATTTTTTAATGCCCCCATTAATACTTGGAAACGTAGGGGGGACGTCATCAATAGATCCCATACAGTGATATGGGCAGGCATTCTTCTCAGCTGAGTCTCTAGTATATGTTCTCGACTCATCTTCTCGAAGGGGTTCTCCGCGCTGTCTTTCTTTCCTTCGGGTTGGGCCTGTGCTGCTTTTGGTGCTTCGGGCTGCTTTGATATCCTCCCTGATCTGGTAACAAAATCTACTGCCCCTTCTCTACTGCTACTTCCGGCATTGACATCTATTTGTTCGTAGCTTAGCGGGACCTGATGAGGATCATGTGTGGGTCCCGAGAGCTTGAAGGGTATGGCCGTCGGTTCTCGAGGTACTTGTACTGTCGGCTCAAGAGGTGTGGGCAATACTTGATTCACCCCGGTGGCAGTGGGTTGGGTGGAAAGATTGGGCCAAATGGGGGTGGTGGAGCTTAAGGGTGGTGGCATTGGAGGGAAGGAGGTAAAAGTAGGCCATTGATAGCCAGTGGGTGCTGGTGGCAGATGGGGGGCCTGATGGGCCATCAGGTAATTGACTGGGGTGGTGGAACTTGCCGGTGGTTGAGCCGGGGGTGATGGAGTGGGTGCAGGCCATTGATAACTGATGGGTGCGGGTGTTGGATTGGGGGCTTGATGGCTTATTAGGTAATTGATGGGGGTTGTGGTGTACAGTGGTAGTTGGAATGGGGCGGGCGTAGGCCATTGATGACTGGCGGGTGTGGGTGTAGGACTGGGGGTCTGTTGGCTCGTTGGGTAATTGATGGGGGTTGTGGTGTATGGTTGGTATGCATTGATATTCACATAATTGACTGGTATGGGTGATGGAAAGTATGCCCTGAGATCTAAGGGTTCAATTTGTGGAGTCGGGTTGGGGAAATAATCTGACAAATTTAGGGGTTCAACTACCCCTATGTTCCTCTCTTCAATGTTTCTTAACAGCGATGCTACATAACTCTCCCGATCACTGATATAATCAAATGGGTCAAATTCGAATTCCTCCTCATCTTCTATCATTCCGATGGTGGGTCTGGGACTTGCTCCTCCAGTAGGATGTAGGGGTAGTGGCACTTGATGAATATTAGCATGCTGAGAAGGTACAAGGGGAATGATTTTCCCGGCATCAATCAAATCTTGGATGGTGTGCTTCAATGAGAAGCAGCGATCAGTAGGGTGACCCGGACCCTGATGAAAATTGTAGTGGGTATTTGGGTCATAGTTCTTCGAGATCGGGTGAGGAGGAGGTTGCGGTTGGCAGATAGTCACTAATCCCTTTTCTACTAATAGGGGCAAAAGTACACTCAAAGATTGCCCAGAGGTGTGAAGACTCGGTAGTAGCGGACTCTCCTTTATTCTGGGGTCATTTGCATTCCTTGCCCATTCCCCATTCTTTGCATCTGCTCAGGCCTAAATGGTGCTAGTGGGGCTGCCTGAAATTGAAATGGAGCAGTATTATTATTGGGCCTGGTGTTGGCTATGTTCTGGGCATCACTCCCTGTTCTCTTCTCGTTCCTTTTGCTCAAAAAATCTTCTAACCCCGCTAGGGCCCCCTGAAGTATTCTTACTCAGACGCCCTTCCCTGATGGCATCCTCGCAGCGGTTGGCATTCCTCACCAAATCAGTAAAACTAGACTGCTGTTGGTACACAAGGAAATCAGAAATTATTGGCAAAGTGTTCTTTGAAATCATCTCTATCTGTACATCATCTAGTATTCTATTTCTGACTTGAGCTGCCAGTGCTCTCCATCGCCCTAAGTAGTCACTGAAGGTCTCGTTTGGATTCTGCTTTAAACGGGCCAAATCAGACTTGCGCGGTTCAATATCAGTATTATAGACATACTGCTCCTGGAACAAATGCGCTAAATCTTTCCATGTCTTCATCATGGATGGTTCAAGGGATGTGAACCACCTCAGGGCCGGTCCGATCAAACTTTTCTGAAAGACTTTTATTAGCAGTCTTTCATCCCCCCCCGTACTGGCACATGCCCCCACAATAGGACTTGAGGTGTGCGATCGGGTTGCCTGTGCCATTGTATTTGTCGAATACTAACATTTTAAATTTGGGGGGCAAGGGGACCTCAGCGAACAAACATAAGTCTGTGAAGTCTGTGGCACGGATTTCAGCACCACCCATTTTCATCAGCTATTTTTGTATTTTGTCTAACTGTTCTTTCAGCTGCTATGACTCTTTCGATACAGGGGTCGCTTTCTCGGCCGTCAGCTGGACTTCACTCTGGGCCACTAGGGGGTGGGCAATTACTGGTGGAGGGTTGAGGTTAGTCAATGCCCCAGCATAGGCCCCGCTGTTCCTATTCTCATCCTCTTCATACTGCTGGTCGACGTAATGTACAGTGAAGGCGGGATTCTCAACCTGTTGTTGCATGGGTTGGATGGGAATGACATGAGTGGGGGTTGGGTGAGCCCATTGGGGTGTGGAAAGGTTTGTTGGGTGATGGGAATTTGGTTTTGAGGCGGGGCCTGGTAAGGCCATTGGGTATGGGGGAAGGTTTGGAGATGGCCTTGGGGTGTAGGGCCATGGGGGAATTGGGTTTGGGGGATGACATGGGTTTGACCCAGCTGTGAAGGTTGGGTTAGGTGTTGGGGGTGTTGTGGAAGGTATGAGTGTGGGGCTTGGGTTTGGGCCATGAACCCTTGATCATTTTGGGTCATGGGCCACTGATAGGTCTGGGCCATGGACCCATGGTAGGTTTGGGCCAAGGGGCCTAGGTAGGCTTGGGCCATGGGCCCTTGGTGGGTCTGGCCCAATGGGCCTTGATAGGTCTAGCCCAATGGGCCTTGGTGGGTCTAGCCCAATGGGCCTTGTTGGGTCTGAGCCATGGGCCCTTGGTGGGTCTGGGCCATAGGCCCTTGGTGGGTCTAGCCCTATGGGCCTTGTTGGGTATGGGCCATGGGCCCTTGATGGGTCTGAACCATGGACCATTGGTGGATTTGGGCCGTGGGCCCCTGATGGGTTTGGATTTGATGGGTTTGGCCCAATGGGCCCTGGGGGATATGGGTAATGGGGGTTTGGGCCAATGGGCCTTGGGGATGATGGGTAGTGGGGTATTGGGCCATGGGGCCCTGGAGATCATGGATGGTGGGGTATTGGGCCATGGGGCCCTGAAATGTGTGGGAAAAGGGGGTTTGGGCCAATGGGCCTTGGGGTATGTGGGAGTTTGGAGGTTAGGCCATTTGGCCTTGGGGTGTATGGATGGTGGGAGGTTGGGCCATGGGGCCTTGGGGTATGTGGGTGATGGGGGTTGGGATGGTGTGGATTATGGGAGGTTGATGGGGGTCATGGGGGAGTGAAGCATGGAGATTTGCTAAGGTATGAGATGGATTCATGGATGTGGGGTGTGGAGGAGAGATATTTTGGGAAGCCCTCCATGAGGAGTATGCTTGGAACATCTCCTCCATCATGGCCATGGAAGGGGGGTGGGGGGTGGATGGTGGATTTAAGGGGTGATGGGGTATAGATGGGCTGGAGGTGGTGGAAAAATTGGGCATGGCCTCGGTAGGTGGGGGTGTATGGGGTGGATGAGGGGATGTATTTTGGGATGATAGGGGGCATGATGAGGAAAATTGGGCATAGCTCTGGTAAAAATGGGCATGACCCGGGTGGATGGAGGATTTTGCGGGGGGTTGGATAGGGTGGAAGTGGTGTATGTGAATGTGAGTGGATTGGGTCTATGGGGGGATGATGAGAATTGGGGCATGGAGGTGGATTGGAAAAATGGGTTTGGAATGGGCATGGTTTGGGCAAAAGATGGGGAATGGGGGGTTGGACTTTGGATATTTTGGGGGGTAGTGGTTGGGAATATGGAGGATTGGGTGAGGGGGATGGTGGAAAAGATTTCTCCCGAATGGGAGTGGGTTGGAGAATGTGGCGGGGATGAATCGGGATCGACGTAGACCGGGTCCACTACCCACGACATTCTTTGGGAGCGGGTCGGATAAGGGTGCCTTGGATAAGGCCCAAAAATCCTCCTCCTTCTTCCCCTACGGGACGATGGAGGGTAAGATGATGCCGTTGTGCCGGCACCACAAACTATATATTTTTTAGGTTTTGAATATATATATTTTTTGAATTTTATGAAAACTCTTTTTTTGAAAAACAAAGGTTCCGAGGCCTTGGAATTCCCTTTTCGGGTGGCTCTTGTACCTTAGTTCAAGACTCACGGTGACGGTTCTGATGCACTTCGAAAGAATCGAAGGAGAACTTTTGATCTATTTAAGACAAGAAAATCGAGGCAAACGACCCGATCCCTCGAAACGAGCCAAAAAGAAGTCGCTTTCTCTTGACCGGCGGGGGCGTATTGGGTATCGGAGATGGCGGGGCCTAAACAAGGCACTATACACACTGATCGGGAAACTCGAGAGGTGGAAAGGGCCAAGGATTCGGGTTGGGTGCTGCCAAACAGACCTGGCGCAACTAATACTTGCGCCAAGGTTGCAGGGGAGGACTTTTTCACTGGCGCAACTATTAGTTGTGCCAAGGTAAAAGTTGGGAGTTTAAAGCTGGCACAACTATTAGTTGCGCCAGTTATAAAATCCAGTGTTTTTACACTAGCGCAACTAATACATGAGCTAGGCAAAAACTGCCTCTCCAGAACAGAGAACAACAGCCACTGATGCCCGAAATGAGTCTCTTTTTAGTTTTTTTTTTTAAGCTAGGCTTCCTGGAACTGAGCTATTTTATGGTGATCGATTCTCTCCTTACCGCACCTAAAGGATTGAGTCCGGTATAACTCGCTAGCGCGCTCCCCAAGGGTTTTAAGTTTCGGAATGAAAACCTACCCGAATACCTCCGGCGCAAGCGCCTTCTCAGATACTAGGTGGGCTGGGACTTTTCTGGATCATCACCACTAGGGGCTGCCGCCATACTAAGACCCGGGTGTTTGTATGTATGCCTAAACCAACCCTTTTGAAAAATCTACCCCGCAAAACAAATTAATTAAGCTCCCTAACATGGTTCAATTTTAATTTTTTTCAAAGCTTTTCTCTTTTTTTCGGAAGTTTTGTTTAGTTCAAAGACCGGGGGTGATTATCCCGTGCCGCCACTACAGGCCGGCGTCCACTATTAGGATATGAATAACAAAAAAGACGGGGCCAATCAAGCGACTGGGCGGGAAGTATAATGTGCTGAAATTTAAAAGGTGTCAGTCAAGTGACTAGGCAAAAAGATGCTGAAATTTAAAGCGAAATCATAGGGGTGAGTAAAAGAAAGGTGCCAGTCAAGCGACTAGGCAAAAATTGCTGAAATTTAAAGCGGAATCGTAGGGGTGAGTAAAAAAGGTGCCAGTCAAATGACTAGGCAAAGATTGCTGAAATTTAAAGCGGAATCGTAGGGGTGAGTAAACAAAGGTGCCAGGCAAGTAACTAGGTAAAGATTGCTGAAATTTAAAGTGGAATCGTAAGGGTGAGTAAAATGACGTAATTAGAGGGGTGAGTGACAAAAAAAACAGCAAAATAATAAAAAAAACAGCAATAAAATGTTAGAAAGATAAAATAAAATAAAAAAGGCCTAGTTCAAGGGGAAGCTCTACTAGCTAGTCCCAGCAGAGTCGCCATCTATGCAACCGTGGGAATCGACGACGCGCTTTCTAACGATAAAAAAAATATAGAGTCGCCACCCGGAGCTTTCGGTGTCCCGGGATACCTAGTTCATTTTTATGAGCACCGAAGTGCTAAAAATATGACTCTGAATCCGGTCCACACCAAAGGCTCTTGGGTAGAGGCTTCGGTGATCGATCCGAAAGGTGTTAGGCACCCGATCAACCCACTTAACGCGGTCTCTACTAATGGCCAAAAATAAAATGAAGTGAAAGAAAAGAAAATAGTTTCCTCTTGCCCAAAAGGGCTTAGAATCCTATTTGTGCCCCTCCATTCCTACCGAAAAATCGACGGCATAACGGCACAAATGGGAAGATGGAGGGAGCTAGAAAGAGATCGGAAAAGAAGGGGGGGAGCAGGAGCCCTCGGGCCCTTGTAGCACCATAGAGGAGCCTTGCGTGGCTTGCTTTGATGAGCTCTTGAAGGCTTTGTATGGTGGAAAATGGGGTTCTAATTCCTAAGACTTGAAGCTAAGAGGTAGAGAGGGAAAGTGGATGGGTAGCATATACCTAAACTAAGGGATCTAAGGTAAAAAATATCACTCAAAGGTGGTTTTAGAATTCTGGAATTTGGGTGAAAATAGTGCACAAAAGGGAGGAAGAACTTCTCACTTTGAGCTCTTTCTCTCTTAAGCAAATTTCTCAACCCCTAAACCAAGGGGTGGGAGGTTAGGAGGCCACTTAAATGCTAATTGAGGTTAGCAATTAGGTAATCTCAAATATAAGGTTTTCTAAGATTTTGAGAGCTTGGAAAGGTGTGAAGGTGGTTCTAATGGTGGATGATGGGCGAGGCTTTAGGCCACTTGGAGGGTTGCAAATAGGTAAGGAATGGATGCAACAAAATTATCAAAACACACCCCAAAGGTTGAGGTGGTCAACAAGTCAAACCCCAGACATGAATTTCGGGGCAAAAACCCATTGTTATTGTTCATATGCCTAGCGCAACTAATAGTTGTGCCAGACAAATGCACAGTAGAATAGTGAGGAACAGTGCTGGAAGTTAGCTCGCGAGGTGGGGGCCACCTTTTAAACTTGGCGCAACTATTAGTTGTGCCAGGCTTAAATTTAGGGAGGATTGGCCTGGCGCAACTAATAGTTGCGCCAGGCAAAATTTATACCTGGCGCAACTATTAGTTGCACCAGGCCATTTCTGGGCAGAAATAGCCTGGCGCGACTATTAGTCGCGCCAAATCCCTAGGGGGGGCCACCTCGAAATTACCTTCCTGCCCTCCAGGTTTGGATTGCCACATTTGTTGATATATACCTCCGATTGGGGTGATTATTGGACCATTGGAAAGCTGACAACCTCTACTCTTTAATGGTATAAGAGTTGGTCGTTGTAGAGGGCCGTAGCCAGTTCCGGTGCACCCCTCCTCCTTATTGCCTGGGAAGGTTAGGTTAGGGTTAAGAAAAGTTTCTAAGGGTCGGGGTCGGTTTCTGAGGGATCTAGGGTGATTCCTAAGGCTTTAGGGTGATTCCTAAGGATTCCATACACGCCATCAAAAGCTCGGAAATGCACTTCTCTCGAAAGGTGTTTCGATCGGGCCTTGGGCCAACTTTGGGTGTCTACACGGTGGATCTGCTCAGCGACGTCACGGAAGTCATGTTTTCCACCGTTTTACCACCGAATTGATTTTAAGTTAAACACCCTAAAATTTCAAAATCTCAAAACATTTTTATTTAAAAAAAAAACCTTTACTTCACAAAGTAAAATCTCTTACTTCAAAAGAAAAACAAAACACAGAAAAAAGAAGAAAAGAAAAACAAAGCAACAAGATAAATAGACCCAACTCACCTTTCTTTAAATACCAAAAAATACCAAAAAAAAATATAAAAAAAAAATCTTCTAAGCACTCCATCACTCATGCACAATAAATTATACTTAAACCTGACCTTTAACCCCTAAAACCTCTGAACTCACAATCAAGCGCATACCCCACTGCGCAAAATTGTATCAAGTACATACTCCATTGCGCAGAATCATTTGTTCAGACACCTTAGGACTGAAATTCCTGACTTACAGGCAGACCCCTGAACTTGCAATCAAGCGCATATCCCACTGCGCAGAATTGGATCAAGCACATACTCCACTATGCAGAATCATTTGTACAGACACCTTAGGACTGAAATTCCTGACTTACAGGCAGACCCCTAAACTTGCAATCAAGTGCATATCCTACTGCATAGAATTGGATCAAGTGCATACTCCATTGCACAAAATCATTTGTTCAAACACACTAGCACTAGACCCTTGACTCCAGATGAATCAGGCACACACGCCACTACGCATAATTCATTTGAGCACACTTCACAAGACCCTCAATTACCAGCCCAAACTGGTCATTCCCCTGGAAAACTGAATATTGAGTATATTTAATCTAGGAACATACAAATATCTATTGGAAAAGGAATGCCTGACACGCATTAGTGTGAGCAATGACACGCCCGGTATGACATGACTTATAAAAGCCTTCGATATTATATAATACTTCATTCTTTTATTATCGGTCCCTGGACCTTGTTTTGGACATTTAATTGATGTCTCGGTATCTCGATTGCATAAAATCCTTCTGTTAGCTTGCGCCATGCACCCACAAATTCGGAATGTGCCCTTCGACAGCTACCATTTTCCCTTCAAATGCTCCATTTTAGCTTATGCTGATAGATAAAAAAGCCAAGTATGTCATATCAGCATCACCAATTTACATTTATAATTTCTAAAGAGAAATAAGAAGACACCTCGAATGAGGGGTGTCTACTTCTTCGACGCGTTCTTATTTCGTAAGAGTGTGCCGAAGAGGGGCATCTGTAGACACTCCCATTTTGCCTTCTCGGAATATACATATTTTGTTGGGTCAACCTTTGATCTCATAACCCTGATATGATAATCATGCACTGAAACAATAGTACGTGGCTGAACACAGGCTGAAATAATAGCTCTGTGGCTCAAATCTTGACATAGGGAGACTATATACTGAAACAATAGTATATAGTCGGAATGCAGACTGAAACAATAGTCTTGCATTTTAGTCTAGAGACCAGACCCGGACAATCCCTAATTAAGCACCTGCAAACTAGCGCGTAATTTGATTACACGCTATACCACAAATACGCAATCAGTCCCCTTTTAGACCAAACTTCCTTTACCATACCATTTCAAGACTCGATCACGCACATGAAACCAGACGCGCGATCAGATTGAGCGCCACACAACTAGCATGCAATTGGCCTACGCCCAACCTAACCTCACTGTCCTTGACCCCTAAGTTTCCTTGATTGAGCGCTTCTTAAGAATTGCTTAATCAGATTGTGCATGTCCTACCAAGCGTGCAATTAGTTCTAACCTTATTAGGACTAGGAAACTCGTTGAGCAAGCTAGCCGGTCACTCACTGAGTCGATGATCGACTCAAAGCGATTAAGCGCCAGGAAACTGACACGTAATTCGATTAAACGCCTGAAACAGGGTGCGTAATTGAAGGAAAACCTATAAAAGCTTTTTTATTTTTTACTTTCGGAGAGACAGAGAGGCTGGATATTTTTGAGAGAGAACGGATTTCTTTTGGGATTCCGAAACTAGTAATCTCCGAAGACAATTCCATAGAGAAATCTATTCATGATTTTGAGATTCAAGCGCCGAATCTTTGAGATTTCTCTCCACAGCCCCAATCCTAGGTAAAAACCTTAGTTTTAAACTTAGGAAATTTCTCTTCATTTCAATTATAGTTTTTAATTTTTAGTTAAAAACCGTAATACCCCTTTGCAGACCGCAAATCTTTATATCTGGTTCTAATTCTGCCGAATTCAGAACCAGTCCTTATTTATCGAACCTAGGCCCTTAATTTCATTCTAAAGTCTTAATCTACAATCCTATTATTAATTTATGATTCTAATTCTCTGAACTCAAAACCAGTCCTTAATCATACAGCCTGATTTTCTGATTTTGGACCCGAATTCAGTCCTAAAATTTAGATTTTAATTTCAATTCTCTATTTTAATATCCCTAAAAATCCAAAATATTACTTTTAGTTTTTATAATTCCAGTTCATAATTTAATTCATGATTATCATTCCGAAATCAACTCTTAAAAGCCTAAAATACTATTTTACGGTCTAAAAATTTAATTTGCCTTTAATTTCAGCCACCCGATTTATCTAAGGGAGCTTACGGAGGGTACTCGGGAACGAGGCCAATCCTCCTTAACATAGCGGGCCCGAACCCCCTTTTCTTAGAAGTTTTAAGATTAATTAATTACTTTAATTAGTTTTATTTTGATATAATTGATTAATTGCATTGATTAGGCTTTAATACAATTATTTATTTACTCTAATTAAATTTTTCAGTTCAGTTATTCAATTGCTTTGATGAGAATTTTGGGAATTTTAATTCATTTTTCACTAATTAGACTTTGCCATGATTAATTCATTGATCATTATGATTCCAGAAAAATTAGTTCTTTTATTTCAATTGATATTTTAGTAAAAATTAAATTCATTGCTTTAATTAGAATTCTAGTCAAAATCAATCTTTTTATTCAAATTAGAATTATAGTAGAATTATTATAATTGCCTTAGTTAGACTTTCAGTAGAATTTGCTTACTTGCTTCAATCAGAATTGCAATACAATTAGCATACTTGCTTTAATTAGAATCGCAACACAATTAGTATACTTGCCTTGCTTAGAATCCCAGTATAATGAGCATGCTTGATTTAATTAGAGTTCTATTGGAATTAATACACTTGCACTCCTAGTACCAGTAGGCGACTAAAATTAATTGGACTTTTAGTAGCATTAGAATACTAAATTAATTAGACCCCTAATAGAATTATAACATTAAAATAGTTCCACTCACTCTGACAAACTCAGCTAAACTCACATTAGAACCAGGGAAATCTAAACTGATCAGAATTTTAACCATAACGGGGAATAAAAGGGAAATTGGACTATCTAAATTAAAAAAAGACATTGCTGCTGACGTTCGCAGGCGGACGATTTAGTATAGAAGTAACCCATACCCGCTCTCAAGCGTGATCATTGACGTGTTGCAGCATCGATAAATATCTGCAGCTGGCGATCGCAACAAACTATGAACCTCCCTAAAAAACCCCTTTATTTTTAATATTTCAAATGCCGCATCGCTAGAGTCCACTTAGACAGAATTGAAAGCCACTGATTCAACGGGAACCGAGAGGAACCCAGAAAAGGCCCGCACCAACAGTGCGTCGTTATCGTCTCCTCCCAGCGGAATGCCATTGACACCTGTGGCGATTCTGACTCCGTCCGAGGTGCCATCAGTGTTAACAGTTCTAGGTCTACCACCCGGTTCCATGAGGATTTGTCACGAATGAGCAAAAGTATAAATCGAATGTGACCGTGAAAGTTTAAGCTATGTAGTGACAAAATCTAAGGCCATGCTCTGATACCAACTGTAACGACCCTGAATTTTCAACTCCGAAACACGTAGAAATATCGGATTGCTAGATCATAGTTCACAATCTAATTATAGAAATTCTTTGGTATTTAATAGAGAGCAAGCTATTAAACTAAAAATAAGTGCATGAAAGTCTATAATGAAACTGTAAAGCCATAAGTAAACCACTGGTGATGGCCGTACGTCACACCAACAGTGGTGCACAATATAATTGATAATCAATGTCTACTAAATCCATGATGTACCAAGTCTAAGTGTCCCAAAATAGATCGACGGATAAAATTGGTTAGGTTGAAAATCTGCCTCGTCCTCTGGTACGAAGTCTGCATCTTCTTCCAACTCAGAATCCGGAACTTCTTCGGTACCTGTGACACATAGTGTCGAGGTGAGCTAATAGTCTAAGCCTAGTAGAGAAAGTTCAATACCAACTATAAGTCATTCAGTCAATACATAGTTTCAATGATTAATTTTAAAGGCATTTTAATGTCAAAATAAAATTTGAATGATCTAAAGGTCGAAAAACACATGTTCTAAATTAGAGTTTCAAATAAGGTTTAATGATATCATTCTCTTAGGTTTCACATGAGTATTCGCTTTATTCTTATCGAAATTCAGATGCAATTTCTTATTTAATGTATATCTTAAATACAGAACTTAAATATCTCCAATGCAATATAGCATTGGTAGTCTCTAGTAACCGATGGAAATCCCCTCCTAATCATCGTCGTTCAATGAATAATTTTCTATGTGCCCAAGCCCTTGTGTTGTAAGGGATACTTGTGCGGTTCAGTGGTTCAATGGTGCTGAAGCACTGAATTCGTTCACATAAACCTCAAATCAAAGGCAAAGTTCTAATATATAGTACAATGTTCTGATTCATAAATAATTCTCATTCTTATTAAAAGTTCAAAGGATTTCAAGTTTAAAAGTCCAAATATTCATATGAAATTGAGTTCAAGCTCTTTCAAAGTTCGAAGAGTTCAAATTTCAAAATAATAAATGATTCGTGAGCAATTCAAAGAGTTTGATGTATAAATATTCAATGATTCAAGAGTTCGATGTTCAAATATTCAATAATTCAAAAGTAATTCAAAGAGTTCGATGTTCAAATACTTAATAATTTTATATTCAAATCCATCATTAAGCCTACGATTCAAAGTCTAAAATATAATTGTGCATTGAAATTCCCCTACCTCGATTTAGAAGATCGTATGGTTCAGAATGAGATACCTCCCTTGCAATAGGTCTGATTCTCTCTTCTATGGTCCATGCACAATTGACACATAATGGAAACAAATTATCAAAGGTTCAAAATTGGTTGACTGATTCGGATAGGCAAATCATCTTTTGATTTCACTGTTCATAGCTCACTATTGTCCTATGACAGCAAGCTGTGGTCAGTTCATAGAGAGTTGTGGCTGCACAACCATCAGAACTTATATTCTGTTTTAATATACATAGCTCGCTGCTATGCTATGACAGCAAGCTGCGGTCATGTTCACAATGAGCTGTGGGTTGTTCATAGCGAGCTGCGGCTACAGATTTTTCCAAAGTGCATTCTATTTTCGGTATCCATAGCGAGATGTCAGATATCACAGTGAGTTGTGATTGTTTTCAAGTCCATTGAATGTATCGTCTCGAGCTATCCCAAAATGATATATTGTAATGATCAATCGAACTTTTCTATCAATAGTTATGGCCTCCGAAAGACAGCAGTACTGGTTTTCTTTTAGTGATAGCGAGTTGCGGTGTCTCCACAGCGAGCTGCCATATATATCACAGCGGGTTGTGGTATACCATAGCGAGTTGCGGTACCTGACAGCACGCTGTGTCTACCTTTTAATTCTTCTATGTTGTATCCACAATGAGTTACGATGGGGTTCATAGTGCCCTGTGGCTGGTCTCTATGTTTTTGTTCGCCGTCGATAGCGTGATGTTGGAAAGTGATAGCGAGCTGCTCCCCTACGATTTCTTATTTCGGAATTTTTTCTTTTGATGTCGGTTGTCAGACAGGGGACTGTGGTATTCTCACAGCATGTTGTGACATATGACAGCGCGTTGTGGGTCTTATCACAGCTAGCTGTGATCGTTGTCTTCAAGATCCGAGTTTCTTATGTATTCACAGTTCGCTATTATCTAGCAAACATGAATTGCTAGGGGTAGGATGCGTTTTAAAAGTATTTATTGATTTTATAATATATATAAATTTACGTTCTTTAATAAATGAATTGCAAATGATTACTTTGTTAGATATAAAACATAAAAATCATAGTCTTAGATTCAAATCCTTTTTTTTTTTATGTTTTAAAAATGGGTAATTTCCCAAATCGACCCAATCAGATACAACTTTTCTGTTAGAGACCCTACAATTTCACCTTTCACCAAACCAATCAGCTTTAAGCCGAGCCAGTTCTAGCTAGCACAAAAAGTCTCAAATACCCTTTCTTACACTTTTTCTTGTTCTACATATATAGTTTAAAATTTTATAATTGATCAATGGAAGATTGACATGAAAAAGGCGATATCGCCTCAGAACCAAAAGAAAAAAAACGATTGCCTAGATATTATCGATCGCTTAGACTTTTCAGTTTTCAACCGCACGATACGTTTTTTAGTTAAAGAGGCGAGATCGCCTTTTTTTCATGTCAATCTTTGGTACCATCGATCTTTATATTGTGGCCTTCAAATCTGACGGCATAGATGTTGCTTCACATCGCGTAAATATTTAAACTATGTAGAACAATAAAAATGTAAGAAGGGGTATTTGAGACTTTTCCTGCTAGCTGGAATTGGCTCGGCTTAAAGCTGGTTGGTTATGGGAGAGGTGAAGCTATAAGGTCTCTGACGGAAAAGGTAAATCTGACAGGGTCGATTTGAAAATTTTTCCTTTTAAAAATTTACTATAAACAAAACACTTATTAAGTTATTATTAGCCATTCAACTCACTTGTCACACCGAATCAGATACGCTACACCCAATTGTTATTCACTGGGTGAATGAGCGAGTTAAGTAAGATAGGTCCCGACGGGTCTGACGTATACCCTTGACCCCTGGGACTGCTAAATTTTTTGCTCTTCCCAACCGAATCCTGAACCAGTGACAGACCCTATAGGCCCTGGAGGCTAGAAAATGAAATTTTACATCCAAGAAAATACTAGAAATTTTACTTTGCTAGGGGCTTAAGCCTTTTTCAAGCTATGAATCAATGAAAAAGAGAAGGGTTAACATAACAAGGAATTCAAATCCTGACCGACTGAAGAGAAGGGTAAACCCATTATCACGGTCACTTTTGGGGGTGCATAAAGGTGGAATCAACACCTGACCGCCTGATCGGTGGGCCATGATCTCAAGTTCTACCGTGTCGAAGATCGGGACAAAATATGTCTCCATCGCCTGATTTTAGGCAGTCAATAATTTTATCGATGAAAACCTCCGGCAACTTTATAAATTATTGTCCCATGATTGAAGTGCATTTCATCCACCCCATAAAACTTCTAATCTAATACAATAATGGTAACAACAGAAGCTTCTTAAATTGTTTCTGTTTTCTACCTAACGCTATGAAGAGGTTGATCCTACAAGTTTCAGTTAGTATTGTAGCAATCTTGGATTATCAAGATGTCTTTAGTTACAAGAAAAGCTCACCTTTTGATTAAGCTTTATATTTCTATATTGGATGGCTAACAAAGCACCTTGAGACCCTACGGAATGTTTGAATGGAGGGAATGATGTTTATGTGAGTAGTGGCTACAGTTCAATCTTCTCTTTGAGTCTCCTCTTGGCTCTTCCTACAAAGACCCTAGAGATGACCTACAGACTGTCTTCTAAGAGGGACTCGGTAAAAACGGAACCTGCCCCTAGGGATTGCCACAGAATATAGGCTTTATGGCTTTCCCAAGCAAATGTTGGAACCATTGACTTTTGTTGAATCCTAAAGGCTCACTGTGTAAGCCCTAATTGAGATCATTATATATAAATATATTAGAAATCACTACAAATAAAAGCACCTACGCCGACGGCAGCCAGCTGTCTGCGTAGACTACAACAGCCCTCGGTAAAACGTATCACCGACGGCTGAAAACTCTACGCCGACGGCATCTACCCATCAGCGATACGTTAGTCGGTGAACATCTACACCGACGTTTTTCATGCCGTCGGCGTTTGTACTTTTTTTTTTTTTAAAGATTTTAAAAAATAAATGGGCTTATGCCGACGGCTATAGCCGTCGGCGTAGGTATATAAATTAACCTTACGCCGATGCCTATAAAGTCCGCCGTCGGCGTAGACCTTTTTTTAAAAAAAAAAATTAATTAATTAATTTTTTTATTTCTATTTCCCTACATACCTCGAGGTCGCATGTTCACCTGTATAGATTTTATGTTCATGTTTGCATGAATCGCCTTTCTCAAAGCAAGTTCTCCGGTTCTCGGAACCTTGGTGTCACAATACAAAGAATGAACACATTTCCATGCTTATCAAATGAGCCACAATACAAATAATGCAAGCATTTTCAATAAAGAGCATTAGTATACACATGAAAAAATTTTAAAATTTTAAATTTGCTCAAAAGTGGTTTATGCTAGAGAGAGAAGAAAAGAAAGGAATAAAAGGTGTTTGGAGGCCTTTTGCTTATGCTAGAGAGAGAAAAGAAAGGAATAAAAGGGGTTTGGAGCGTCATCATCAGATTAGTTATCAAAGCGTCATGTAGGGCTTCTGCTTCTTTAGAGTGAAAAGCAAATGGCAAACTAGAGTTAGAATAGAGAATAGTTAACTGGCATGAGTATACTACGTGCCAACACCACAGTCGTCTAGAGCCTCTAATTACATGTGTGTGTGGATTGAGATGTGTGGTGCTAGATATATACACACACCCAACTGTAGGTGTTAGTGAGAGAGAAAGGTTCCTCTTTTTCTATTTTCAAAAAAATTATATGTAAAATTTGATTAATGTATATACAGTTGTCTCTAGAGCTTTCTTGGAGGCACAGGTATGCTACAAATGCATGTGTTTGTGTGTGTGTGTGTGTGTCTTACAACTACGACAACAAAATTGATTGCTTTACCAAATACACTATTTTTTACCAGGTGTTCAAAGAGGCAGGGATACTCAGGAACATACCTCTATCAATAAGCTCCTAAGAAGGCCTTCGCTGTTTATAGTCCTGCAATAAAAATACAAAATTAAAATAAAGCTATCAGTAATAAGTTGAACTAAGTCACACAAGTTGGGGAGTTGTTTATGTTCAAATAAAATTCATTAAATTAACAAAACAATTTTTTTCTAAAAAAATATTATAGTAAAATTATAGTTAAGAAAAACGGATGGTTTTTATACATCTTCACTCCCAGGAGCATTGTATTTCTCCATTGCTTTCTCATACTCTGCTTTAGCAGTTCTTCAAATAAGGTTTTTTCTCCTGATACATTAACCAATTACAAAACCCAAATCATAGCAAAAAGATGGAGAGAATTAAATAATATATATAACAAAGGAGAAGAACTCACTTTTTCGGCCATCGATTTCCATTTCTCACCACCTTCCTTTGCAACTTGATATCATGCAAAATAAATTACTTCACAAGGAAAGGGTCTATGAATAAAAATTAACAATATTTATTGGCCAAACAAAAAAATTAGATAAATAAATAAAATATAATACCTCTAAAGCCTTTTTGAAATCTGGGTTTGCCTCTTTGTAAGTTTTCTCAAATCATTCCTACCATCAAAGAAGGAAGTCATTTAAGAGGGATGAACAGATAGATTTACAAATACAAGGGAGATACAGAGTGAAGAGAAGGGCATACATGAAGACAAAGAAAGCCATTGGAGGACGCTTAGGCATGTTGGGGTCCTTCACCTTCTTCTCCTTTTTACTCTTCTTAGAACCTTCATTTGAAGATTTTCCTTTCTTCCTATCATTATTTAATAAAAAAGCACTGATTATCAAATTTCAATTAAATTAATCTCAAAATTACTCAAAAAAAACTATTTAAAAAATAACTTGGATCGAGCTGATTTTTTAACCTCAGCAAGTCGGAAACCTTTTCCACAACCTGACACTCTGAGAATGCCCACAAAAATATGAAGAGAGATAAGAAAAACAGAATTAAGTGGTTTAAAGAGATAACATAAAGAGTCAAAACGACAGTAAGAATACCCAAATTCGTCTTGATCTTCAAATCGAGACTGCAACTATGCATATCAGTGAGCACAATGGGGGCATCCTTGTTACAAGCTTCACTGATCTAAAAGAAAAAAGAACCCAATGTACAGGAATCAGATTTATTGGGGTGAGCACATTATGCACAGACCCATATACTCCATTAACTTCATAATGCAAAAAATTCAACAAACTAGAGCTGAAATTTTAAAAATAAACAAAATAAATTGATTAAATTTCAGTGAATAAGAAGGTGATCTACACTCTCTGTGACATGCCCCATGCCCCACATGATGACATTATCAATGGTAAGATCTCCTTTGCTTCAGTCCAAGTGAAAACTGCACTCCTTGGGAGTTTGCCAAAAATAAAAAGATCAGATTTGTCAATAAGAACATCAAAAGTGAATGAGATGTGTAACTGAAAAGAATTTGGTACTCAGTTATAATGAGGAATTACAGACAAATTAGAAAAAAGAATGAAGTATATTGTGGGACCTTCAGAAAATTTGGCACCAAGTAACTGAGCAAAAAATATTCCTCCCTAGTTCTCTACATG
The DNA here is from genome assembly GCA_021018995.1 of Chloranthus sessilifolius. Taxonomy (NCBI): domain Eukaryota; kingdom Viridiplantae; phylum Streptophyta; class Magnoliopsida; order Chloranthales; family Chloranthaceae; genus Chloranthus; species Chloranthus sessilifolius. Next base: position 143,381,921 of record CM037584.1, on the reverse strand, counting down.
TTATTGGGCACCCAATGCATAAATAAATGAGTTGGTATAGGGTAACTTATCCGTTCGCTCTTGAGAGAGTGAGTCATTCTATACACGTGATACCATTTTGGTGCAGGGTGGTTCATGGGATTATCATATAGATCTGATTCAGCCTAAAGAATGCATAAAAAAACTATCTCTACCATCAGATATACGAATGATACAAGTTGCAGAAAATGAATAACTTAAACCAGAATGGGACAATCACATCGTAGCCATCCAATTTGTGGTGCTTTTAATTTCATGGCATTTTTGTAAAATCCCCTTTAATTAAAACCTATTACCCTATTAACCTATTATAACTATATAATTGTATTTTATATATATATATATATATATATATATATATATATATATATATATATATATATATATATATATATAAAATCAGGTCAAGCTAGGCCGAGTGTTGGGGTACCTTGTTGAAACCAAACCCAATTTAACCTTGGATCATGCTTAGCCCGGGTTGTCTCTCGGGCCATGCTTACACACCCATCAAGCCTGCTATTTTTGGGCCTGGTCCATGTCAAAATTCGACCCGGCCCAGTCCATTGAGAGCCCTAGATACAAGATGGGATGACTTTTTGTTGGTGCGTGTAGAAATTATGGGTTCATGAGAGGCACCTTGGTGTATTGAAGGTGATTTCAATATAATCAGTGTTGAGTTTGAAAAAATGTGTGACATGCTTGATAGGATGGGTATGAGAAGCTTTGTGAAATTCATCAATGTTTGTAGTCTTCAAGAAATTCCTATGGATGGTTGCCTATATACTTTGTCGAAAATGCAGGAAGAGCCAACTCTATGTAGGTTGGATCGGTTCCTTTGCTCTATGGAGTGGGAGACTATGTTTATTAATTCCAAAGTGTAAAGCATTCCTAGACCAGTGTCGGATCATGTGCCCCTTTTACTCTCGTGTCTCCAAAGGGAGAAGCAAGATCACATTTTGTTTTGAAAATGTGGCTAACTAATGAGGAATGAAGGGACAAAGTTGATAAATTTGGGTATCCATCTCAAAACCAATTGGCTATGTGTGGAGCGGCCCCGGAACTTTAAGAGGAGAGACAAGGCTATGAATGACTGATGTGGGACTAACCTTCAAAACGCCCTAGAATCTGTTGCCCAGACTAAGCCAAATCACGTGGACAACTGAACAAGGTGACGTGGAGTGGAGAAAAGCCTGCTCTGATACGATGATAAATTTGGGTATCCATCTCAAAACAAATTGACTATAAGTGGAGGCACCCCAGAACTTATAAGAGGAGAGACAAGGCTATAAATATCCAATGTGGGACTAAACTTCAACAAAAGTGAGGCCTTCGTGGGCGTGGAAAGCGGGTGCGACAATGGCTCTTAGCTTATCTTCCAAACTTAAAAATTTTAGGAGTAAACTTGTGGAGTGGAACTGAGACTGCTTTGGAGTAGTTAGTAAAGTGAAGGAAACCCTCCTTATGTGGGTGGCCTTGAAATCTCATTTTAATAACAAATGCTTGGAGGAGATTATGTGGCGGCAAAGAGAAAACGAAATTTGGCTAAGGTGGGGATCAAAACAAAAATAACTCCACTCGATTGTGAGTACTAGGAATAAATTTTATAGTATTCATCACATTATGGTGGAGAGCAATAGAGTGGAAGATGGAGATTTAATTGGGGAATAGAGAGTTAATTTCATGATGAGCTCCACAAAGGTGAGGGATGGATGCGGCCGAGATTGGATGGATTAGGTAGAGGGGTGTAGGCCTCAAAGGGCTGGTCGAGATCTCATTATCTGGAGCATCAGAGGTAATGGGTGCATTTCAGTTAAAACTTTTACTGGTTCTTGGTGAGGCAGCCTTTGATCACTCATAGTTGGGTGGATGTTGGAGATTTTGTTCCCCCCCCCCCCCTCCCCCCCGAGCCAATCCCAAGGCCATATGAAAAAAGGAAGGTTAGCTTCTGGTTTACAGCCCTGCTATAAAAATGTTGTCAAATCTCTTCACAAACCCCAATCCCAAGCTCGGTTGAAAAAAGAGCAGGGCTAGTGTCAGGTTGACAGCCGGCTATAAAAGTTCCTACAAATCACTACGGCGATTTATATTACAATTCTACATGGATTGAAAACAATAGAGGCACAAGGAAGGAGGAGAAGAGGAACATCAATAAAGACTTGGAAAGAAGTAGCTGAGAAAATATATGAAGGATTGTGGAGTAATAGAGTTTAAACCCTAAACAGAACTAGCCGAACAAATAAGACTTGCAGCAGATGGTCATCTCATGGATGACCAATGTTCTTCTCATCTAACTCTTCTTTCTCTCTCTTTTAGAGGTTTCTTTAAACTATGATTTACATCACAGATTGAATTGGATCGTAAATGTCAACTTTATAAATTTACAGAGTATATATATATATATATATATATATTAAAAAAAACTTTCTATAGCATGGTGGTTTGCACCATCCTAGTAGAAAACTTTTTTCATCTAGAGGATTTAAGATCATTATATTTTCTTCAACACAACTTGTTATCTGAAAAGATGGTCACATCTATTACATTACAAAATTAGTTACTTTATTATTTCTTACTGCACATCTGCCAACATTACAGAAGATATGCAAAACACTAGAAATAAACTAAAATCAAATATGGAACCCTTTTCAAAGGCAAGGACTTACCCCTAAAGCAGATTTTCGAAGAGATGATGAGCATATATAGGCTTTTACAAGTTTGTATACTATCATATCCAAAGGAATCTTGACATCATGATAATTGCATAGCCATGGATGACCTAATAACAGAAATCGCTCAAATCAGACTGCAGCTATAAGAAATTGTTATATGCCAAGAATGGGTATTTAGAATTGGGCATCAAATAATTTACCGAGGGCCTGAGCAGCAGTCATTCTTTTACGGTAATCCTTATTCAATAGTCTTTTGACAAAGTCTCTTGCTTCGGAAGACAATGAAGGCCAAGGTGCTTCTTCAAAGCTTGGATCTGCTTTAAGTACAGCTCGGAAAATACCCGACTCTGTCCGAGCCCAAAAAGGGCGGCTTCCACAGAGCAAAATATATGCAATCACTCCAACACTCCACATGTCTGCTTTAGTTCCATAGGATCTATGCAAAACTTCTGGAGCTACATAATATGCACTTCCTACTATGTCATTCAAATTTTCATCTGCAAATCTCCATTAATCAGACAATATCCCATAAATTTCACAACTGAAATTTAAAAAAATAAAATAAAATAATAAATAATAAATAAAATCAATGCAAGAGGATGTCTCAACTTTCTAAATTTGGGTTCATAAGGACTAACCTGGCTTTACAAAATCTGACAAGCCAAAATCTATAGCCTTCAATGGTGATTTCTCATCCTTCAAACTAAAAAGAAAATTCTATAGCAGACAAAGAAAAATGAGGAGAAACAAACTATAAAAAAAACAGTTCCATAATGAATGATATGCCATAATTTGGTGAAAATCTCAGATTGTATTTCTGATGGCATAGCACTTGGAATTCATATTGCAATTGAGAAACCAATGAGTCCTCAAATGAAAAAAATGATAAGAAGCATATTTTTTAGGCATGAGGATATCTACATACATCTTAACCCATGTCCATGAAAATGTTAACGTATCAGTTATCTTTGTCATGCATATGAGTTTCTGAAAATCAACAAAAACCGTTAAAAACAAATCCTAAAAGATATAGCTTTTTTTCCATACTTGTCTTCTTTTTCCTTCAGCGAAATAGAGGGATTTTATTTTTGATGATTATGGATTTAGATTAACAATTATTTGAGATATTAAAAACTATTTTGAAGGATCAATCGAAAAACAATTCAACCAGAAAAGAAACATTTTTGGTAAGTGTGTTTCTTCATTTTCATTAAATTGTGTTGATTTGTTACATCAATATGGTAAATCTACTAAAGCCCTATGTTGATTGGACAGTTGAAGCATTTTTTGGGATGTGAATTCCCATTTTTTAGTTTTTGCTTTTTCGCTAACTAGGTTATTATTCAAAATTCTATTGGAATGACTCATGAAAGATGCATGCCAATTAGTTAGTATGAGTATATTTATACCAGGTCTATATGATCCATATTTCAGCTATTTTGGGTGCTTTTAAAAAAAATGCATTTTTCAAATGCTTTTTAGAACATTATTAGCTTTCATTTGGCTGTTTTCTATAGTCTTGTATACTTTAGTTAGGTTCTTCAAGTTTTTCAAATTTTTTAAATAAATTTTTCTTTTTTTGCAGCATATTCTGTGACATAATATGTCTTAGTTTTGTCCTACTTGTATGTATCCTAATACCAATATGACAATATTTAAACCCGCGAGAGTAGCTTCATTATATATTGAAGAGCATATGGTCCTACATGACGAACAAAAATAGTAATGGACAATAGATCTAGAGTCTGAAGGTTAATAAGTACACCACGAGGTTGATCAGCACACAACGGAAAAGAGAGAGAAGCAAATGGATACACAAAAATTAAGAATATGAAACTCATTTGACAGATAAATCAATGGACAAAGTGGAAGTGTGAGCATGATTTTAGGTATCAATGAAAATAAATGGCAATGTATCCGAAATTTACGCTTAGAAAATCTAAATATTATGAATCGGATTACCTCCGGCTTGAGATCCCGGTGAACAACGCCTTGGAGATGACAGAAGGCGACAACACTTAAGATCTGGACCATTACAGCCTTTGCATCTTCTTCCGAGTATTTTCCACCCCTACAAACATGACAATAAATTCACCCATTTAGGAAGTGGCATGTCAGTCAGATGGTCTCATATACCCATATGAGTAGTAAATTTGCAAAAAAAAACCTATTCAAAAGTTGGGTGCTTGTAAAAATAAAAGGTACCTTGACAATATCCTATCTAAAAGTTCACCTCCCCTGCATAGACTGAAAAGTGCAGCAAAAAGTAAGTAATTTCTACAAACCGAGTGATGAAGTCCTTAAATCATGGCTATAAGTTTGAATCTTTGTATCAAAACCGTAGAAAACTGAAAAAAACAAAAAATATTTTATGGACCTAAATTTTATATCACTCAAGTCAGGGAATGATCTAAATGTGTTGATTCACGATAAATAGACAGTAAAACCGTTATCAACATTGAGAATTTTTTCTTTTGTATCAATATTGAAAATATTAATACGACCAAAGAAAACAAGCAGGAGCGCGTAGTGGCTGTTATTTATTATGAATTGCTTTTCAAAATAAAACTTAACTTGAAAATAAGGACTCTTTGATGTTTGACATCCAAAAGAAGGAAAATGTCATTAAATGTTCATAAACATCTAAAGAATAGCGCAGTTATGCAACAAAAAATTAAAAATAAAATATTTACAAAAGATCTTCCCAAATGTTAAAGAAACATTTAAATCAGCAGTTCCACATGCCAAACTTGACAACCTTTTAAAAGCAAATGGAAATCTGGACTTACTCCATCACTATATACACATTGCCATCGTCCTCGCAGGCATCATAAAACTGCACCAAATTATTATGTCCTGTCAGAGCACTCAATATTTTTACTTCTCTTCGCACATCTTCAATAGAAATGGCTGTCGTCATCTATCAGATTATAGCATTTTCATGAGATTAGTCAAAAGGTGTGTGAGTTTATTCAATCCACATTCATTAGCAAATTTTCCCCGTACATGAACATAGTTATAAAAATCCTAGAAAATTATTGGTTGAAAGATGTAGTAGACTTTTAATAAACAGAATGCCTTTATATTGCGAGTATTTAGTGAAATTTTAAAATATTCATGAAAAAAAATACTAATGTGCATGACCACCCTATTACAAATTGGAGGTGACCGCCCCAATTTTAGACCAAGTGGCGTATCTTTTTAGCAATCCAATTCATAGAAATGGTAGCTCATATTGAAAGCCACTATAAGCCCAAAGATCGCACACATTGGAGGATTTGAATCATCTGATCTATGCACTCTAATATGAACGGTTGTACATATTATTTCAGTGGCTGATATTAACTGCACCAATGACCAATCAGATGGTTGCAAAGTTTTGTAATTTCGATTCTTTGCAACAACATGTGCCCATGATGAGCTGCTAGTTGGTATACTTGGATTGACCCAAATATGTGGCACATGGTATAAGAAATGGGCCGTTGTGGCCCTAATCTTTGTACATGTGATTGGCAAAGTCAGCATTTTGTCTAAATTATGAGAAACATTAACCAACCCAGATGTGACTAATATGCCAGAAATGAGAGAAAAAGCCATTAATATCTACAAAGCTGCCACAAAGACATGCATAGCAAGAAATTCTGGTTCAGAGAAAATTACTGTGCTACCCTTGTATAAAGGACAAATTACATTGCAGAACATCTGCATTATCCATATTATTAGTGTGTGCAGAAGGCATCATAAGCCCATATAAATGTTAATTCAATTAGAGGTGCAAATGGGCAATTACATAGAAATGAAGGTAATTTCTCTACAAAGATTTTGACGTTGTGTCCATTGGCACAGCCTTAAAGCTACGGCTCATATTTAGATGGCATAAAATATAATTACTTTGACAAAGATATAGACTACAGATTAGAGTTGGCTATTGTCCTTTTCTAAAAAATTTACATTATTATATTGGACTGTTGGCATCTCTAGTTTATAGTCATTTTTATGTTTAAACAACGAAAAGAAAATGGGATTGAATTAAACCTAGCACTTGGCTCAATTTGTGCGGAGATCTTGTTAGTCATAGAAGGCTCGTGAGTGAAAGCAATAATGCATATATGGAAACCATAAAAACTCGCATTCGCTAGGTCTAAGGTTCGTAAACTAGAATCGGTTGATTAGTGTACAAGATCAAAAGGTTAATCTCTCAAATCCTGCTCATTAGGAAGCGAAGATTCAAACAACCCATAAGCCTTAATGAAATGTAAAAACATTTTCGATGATAATATATATAAAGAACTCTAAAATGCTCGAACCATATTGCCCGAACCGTACAATATAATGGGAGCATTCATCTTCACCATCATCATCATTCTCATTTCCTTGTCCAACTATTTGGAGTCAACTTTGCAAGGGCTACTTTTGTCCATTCACTGCATTTAAGCCTAAACTCTATCACTCGCTTTCTTACTACTTACCTCCGTGTCTCTATTGGTAATCCCCTTCTACTTCTGTAGGGTTGTATAGTAGCATTCCTTTGTTCAAGGGTTGTTTCAGGTCTTTAATGGAGATGCCATAACAATCTCAAAAAACATTTTTTGATATTATCTTTTATTTGGGCCACACCTAAAATTCTCTTATCTACTCATTCTGATTCTATCATTTCTTATATTCCATGCATTGCCCTCAGCATATGCATCTGAACCACATGTACTATGTCTTCCAATGGCTTCTTCATAGTCTAACAATGCATGATATAATTTTGCAAGTCGTTTTGTCACCTTATAAAAACATCTTTCAGTCGAAGTTGGATTAATTGATCACACAACAAACCATCCTCTCCACTTTGGCCCCACCGAAATTTGGCACAATGTGATTTTAACTACTGGTTTTCTAATTTGTTTGACCAAATCATCTTCCCTGCTCTCATGTTTGCTAAATATACACTCCCTATATTCCATCCTCTTTTTTGTAATTTTAAACTCCTTAATTATAAATCCTTTCCCTAGAGTTCGAACTTATCATTTACATGTTTCTTGTTTGTCCATATATTCCATCCTTTCTCTAGAGTTCCAACTTTTCATGTCGATCATAAATAAACAATGCAAACATATAAGGTTTCAAAGCAAGTTCAAACAAGGGCTCACTATATTCATTTGAAATGCATTTCCTCCATATTATTTGCCTAAGCACCCTATCATAGGCCTTCTCCAAGATGAAAATGATGTTTAGGGAAACATTTATACATTTGTGTGCAGATTTGGTTTGTTTTCTACCTAGGGATAATGATATTTACAACTTTTGACCAGCTTCAGAAAAAATGCATAATCGTAGGATTTCCTAATTCATAACTTTATAGTGGATGAATTAGTTGATTATCATAACTGCAATCATATAGGTTTTTTATTATTTCAAATGGAGCAAATATGAGTGATCTCTATTTTCAAAATGGACCATCCACCCTCTTAGAGCACCCGACTAAGTCGCCAGGTACGAAAAATTTGTGATCTCTGAAATGTCTAGAAAGTTGATTTAGTACCCTAAATAATCGAAAATATGTGAATTGTTCACTTGCGAAATCAAAATCCTTGAGGACGACTTCGTCTGAGATCCCTACCCAATCAAACTAACGAGCTGATCCAATTCAGCAAAAATTAAGTGAAATTAAGAGGGGAAATGCCTAAAAACTAAGATATATCAAGCTATGAAATATAATATTAGAAGTAGTGAGGAAAGAAGATGATGAGATGACCTTCGATGCTGTCGGATTTGGCGCCATCACTTGATTTGATCCCCAAATTTTAATTTTGATCTGCCAAATACTAAAATTAGGGCTCCAAATCTCAATCTCAATTTGAGATGACCTTCGATGTTGTCAAATTTGGTGCCATAACTTGATTTGATCCCAAAATCTCGATGCCTATCTGCCAAATAGTGAAACTAGGGCTCCAAATCTCGATTTCAATCTGTCAAATAGTAAAATTTGGTCTTCAATGGCGTCGTCTTCAATAGTTCTCTTCAATGGTATCATCCCAAAGGTCTCACGGCATTAAAATCTTAGAGATTAGGTCTCGTTGACGGAGAAGTGAAAACTAGCTAGGGTTTCTTAGGGATTTAGGGTTTGAGCGAGAGAGATTTGAGCAAGAGGGGTTTGAGCGAGAGGGAGTGAGGGGGATTTAGGGTTTGAGCAAGAGGGAGAAGGGAGAAAGCGAGAGGGAGAAGGGAGAAGGGAGAAGGGATGAATTCGAGAGAAGGTAAAAATATACTTGGCCCGATTACATAGGTCATGGGCTTTAAGTGGAGTGGCTGGGTTAGCGCGGCCCATATCTGCTCCTATGCCGACGGCGTCTCAATTTCAGCCGTCGGCGTATCCACTATTTTTTGTAGTGAATGATCTTCTAACTCGAATGACATCCAATCAATGATAGCTCGAGTCATGGGTCCATGACTCGAGTGATAGGAACATTATCCTATATACAATGGCGGATGCACTAAGGGGCGAGTGAGGGTGTCCCCCTAATGGCTTTCCAAAACAATATATTTTACATAGGATACCTATATTTACAACTCAAGATTCTTTCTTTTCAATCAAGTTTCACTTGTTTCAGTGGTTGTCTAGTTTGAATCCGATGATGGAGATCATTTTTCACACAATGAATCTTGAGATCATGAGTTTACCATTAGATGATCAGATTTTGATTACGCATGACACACATCCCAAAAAATTCAACATAATCATGAGCATACGTCAAACATGATTCTTGGATTACTTTTCTAGATGTATGTCATTTGAATCAAAATCCGACCATCCGATGGTAGAATCATGATCTCAACATCCAATGTGTGGAAGATTGGGGTCAAACATGATCTCTATTGTGACAGCCCAGATTTTGACACCTCGAAACCCGCACCGTCAATACAACCTTTAAGGTCATACCTCATATGTTATGAAGAACACTTGGTACATCCACCTATAAAGAAACAAAGCATGTCTAACTAATCAAGTAGAGTCATTAGAAAGCGATTAAAACTTCAATTCTATAAGAGATAACTCCAACCACAAAAGACGGTTCAACTCTCATGCCAATAGCATGAACAAAAGAACCGAACCGAACTATCGGTGACACAACAAAAGTCACCATAGGATGGTTCGTAAAAAGAATAAAATATCTCAAAGTAAATGACTTCTCACAAAACATAAATGGCCGAATGTACCAAGCCTTACAATGATTTCTCAAAAATTATCAAAGTGCCACAGTGTACGTCTACTAAAAGAAGTCCTCTGGAGGGGGTTCCGACTCCTCCAAGGGTACGTAATCTGAGTCCTCCAAATCTTGATTCTCAGTATCCCCAGCTAACTCTGAACCTGTGACATATAGTCGAAGGGTGAGCTACATCATAGCTCAATAACGAAAACAATAGCATGAATATCAACCTACATCTCACATATCTTTCATGACATATTTCAAAGCATTATAATTAAATCAGAAATATTTATTAGACTAAACAGACTATCTGATGCATAATTTAACAACACACTTCTCATTATTGGACGAAACACACCCTTATACACACGTACTTAAAAGAATCACTTAAATAATTGCTCGAGCAATATAGCATCAAGTCCCCTGATGGAAGTACCCACCATCGTCGTTCACATAAATCATTTTCACAATGCCCAAGTCCCATTGCATGAGGTGACTTGTGCCGAACGAAGTATTCTAACTGTTGGAAATCAAAGAACGGATATCCCGCCGGACCGGTATGCAATTTGTACGAATATCCCGCCATGCCGGTTGGGTATTCACAATTAAATCTCAAATCAAATGTGCAAGTTACATATAGTTTATCATCGTGAGTTTTTGCTAATTATAGTATACCAAGGTTGTCACGTGTCCACACATACTTCATTTCATCAGTACTGATGTCACATACACATATCCTTCACATATCCCACTATGAGGATTTAGAACTTACACACATATTACACGCACACACACACAATTTCCTCTTAGTGCTCACATTGACTAATTTAGCATGTTTAAAACTACTTAATGACTTCATGCTATTTTAAAATAAAAGTCAAAAAACACACTCACATTTCTATTACATTACTATGTATATGCTAGTTGAAAGAGAATACACATGCTAAGAAGTTTTCCCTACCTCAATTGAGTCACACCAAGATCATACTACTGGCATTTCACACAAGAGCACATCCACCTCTACACGTCATACCTATTGTCAAGAGTGTCCAAACATTCTATGAGAATGCTTAGAAGAATGCAAAGCATACACTACTAACGAATTCAGAAGAAAAGAACAAGGTAGAGTACCATGTTCCTCGCGGCTCTCGCGCCCCGAGGCTCGGGTGCGAGAGCCCAATCTGAAAAAACCCTCGTGCGATTGAACTGACATTTAGTTATCCGAAGAGTCAGGCGCGAGGCTTTGCTTGAGCGAGCCCTAATACACTTAAGTTCTCGCGCGATCGAGGTACAGTAGTTTCACCGCCTTACTTAAGTTCTTGCAAGGTTCCCCTAGTTCTTTCTCTATTGCTCGTGCGAGCGAGCTCTCATGCTTGTGCGCGCGAGGATTAGAGACATTCATATATGAGTTTTTCATTCAACTCGATCCCCATGAAATTCAACCACATTCCACTTCATTCAAAACATATAATAAATGCTACTTTTAAAACATTAAAGTCATTGATTTCTTACCTTTTTGTATCTTGATTCTCCGGTGGATCGGATCTTTATCCCTTGGGAACCCACAAGGCTTCAAAAACCCAATACTACTCCATCCTTCACATTAAACTCCTCAATCCATACGAGATCATCACAATCGTGCCGCCCTAATCCTCACACACCCTTACTCAACTTACCATGCACTTCCTTGGATCCAATCCCATGAATCCAAATCCCCCCTCTCTTTCTCTAATAAACCCCCTCTCTCTCTCTCAAACAACTCAACAACAAAATAAAAGAATCCCACGTGGGATACCCCTTTATCTCAATACTTGAGTTTGTTAACATGTTACACACTCATACCACACATAGGTGTTAGTCTCCAACACCTAATGTGTTAGGCACATACACACTAAGGTGCGCATATGTGCATGGGTTCCCTTGTGAACCACATACACACATACACACACCATCGCACACCGAACCTACTCGATTTACGAAAATTGCTTGACTTACACGGTAACGAAAATTTGGGTTATTACATCTATAGTCTAAGATGAAGAAGTCAATTGTGTAAGCACATGAAATTGGGGTTCAAACTATGCTCGTATGCTCGTATCTGTATAGAAGTGGATGTGGAGGCTGTCTTGCCGGATTTTGTTGAGCTTGTATGATCGGATGGTTCCACCAATTATCAAACTCTAGAATATGAGTGGAGACCTAAGCCGTGCTCGACTTGTCATTCTCTTCTTCATTCTGATTGCACTAAATATAAAGATGGGGATCTTAAGAGGAAGGAAATCAGAAGACAAGAATGGCACCCTAAATTGATCCATGAAAAAGGTGAACCCTCTGGGGCTGCAAAGGTGGATCCGATCTCAGACGAGGGTCTGATCACTGAGGAAGTCAATGGGGAAGAGGATATTGCATTAGAATCCCAGTTTTCTAGTAAAATTGATCATACTGTTAAGGAACCTCCTAAAATTCATGTTGAGATTGGTGAAGAAGAAGAGGATTCTATTGGCCGAACGCACATGAATAGTAGGAACTTGGAGGATATTGCTCCTGATTCCTCAGAGATCCCTGTGACATAGATTGTAGTGAACATTGATAATTGTGAACATGTTGATTCATGGTTCTCTGATGGTTCGGCCAAGAGTAGAAAATTGGACATCCCTACGACACAGCATAGTGATTCTGTGCTTGTGATGGCGCTTGAAATTCAGGAAGTGGAGAGTCCTGCTAAATCTAGAAACTTGACGTCCTTAGAGAGTCTACAAATCGAGAATGAGCCTGTAAAAGAGCCAGGAATTCAGGTGGTGGAGAGTGAGGACTGCTGTGGGGCTTGGCAAAATGTTAGTCCACTCAATTTTCGCATTTATTCACCTTCCATTCGAGGATGTGGACATAGGTCTATGGAGGATAATTCAGAGAGAAAAAAAGAAACACCTTCTCTAAATGGCAATTCTAATTATCCTTCCGGTTCTTTGACTAAGACTAAGGATTGGGATAGCTCTTCTCGGCAGAAAGGCTTGGATGGAGATCTGCCATCACAAAACCAATTTAACATCTTGGATGTCATGGAATCTTCTACTTCTGGGGTCCTTGAAAATAGTAAATTTGGTGTAGGGTCTATCTCTCAAATTTTATGGGTGCAAGAAGCAAGTAAGTTCAAACCAAAACAACACAAGACCAAGCCTAAACCACAAGGTAAAGGTAAAGGAAATAAGGTTGGGTCTGCTCAACAATTCGACTCGTCTAAATGAATTGTGGGTCATGAAATGTCCAGGGTCTCAATAACGGGACTAAAAGAAATGAAGTGAAGAACTTAATTAGAGATCAAAGGCTCAGTATTCTCTGTCTAATGGAAACTAAAATCAGTCAGTCTAGAAGTGAAAAAATTATGCGATCGATAAATAAAAGCTGGAGCAGTATTATGAATTATGACAGTCATTCGTTTGGAAGGGTGTGGATCATATGGGATTCGAAAAAATTCTCGATTGATAAACTAGCTGAAACTGTTCAACTTATTCATGCCAATGTTACAAGGAATGATGGCTTGCATTTCTATCTTTCTGCTATATTTGCTTTGAACCTTGCATCAGATAGAAGAGTGCTATGGAGGTCCCTCTTAAACATTGCCGCTAACATCAATGGACCATGGCTTCTTAATGGGGACTTTAATTGTATGAGATAACCTGAGGAGAAGATTGGAGGGCATCTGGTCCCAAGGCGTATTATCAGTGAAATCAATAATTGCCTTGATGGTTGTCACCTTGGGGATCTACGGGGTTTTGGTAATTCTTTATCCTGGACTAATAGATCGCTTGGAAATAGGCATATCTCTGTTGGCTAGATAGGGCTTTAGTTAATGTGTAGTGGAATTCTCTTTGGCCTAATGGAGTGGTCGAGTACTTGCCTGTAGGAATCTTTGATCACTCTGCTTTGATTACTAGATTTTATCATGAGTTTTCCTCGGGGCTGAAGCCCTTCAAGTTCTTTACAGTGTGGACCTCTCAAAAAGGATTCAAAGATGTTATTATTAAGGCTTGGAGTTGACAGGTGAAAGGTACTGAAATGTTCATTCTTCAACAGAAACTCAAATTCGTCAAAGAAGCCATTCAGGAATGGAATAGAAGGGGCTTTGGAAGTATTCAGTCCAGAGTTCGGGTAGCCCGCCATATGGTCACGACAGTTCTGAATTCCATTCAAGGAGATCCTTTAAATGAGGACCTGGCAAATCAAGAAAAGACTGCATTTATTGAGCTTAATAGAGAGCTAAACACTGAGGTGGATTTCTACCATCAGAAGTCTCGACATCAAAGTATCAATGATGGCAATCGCAACACCGGGTACTATCATGCTCATGGCAATTCTTGGAAAGTAGTGAATAATCTAATTGAGATAGTGGATGATGCTTGGAATAGATTTGTTGATCCGTGCCAAATTGGGGACTATATTGTTAATCATTATCAGAATATTTACACCTCGTCCAGTTTTGATCCCGTTCCTGCCATTCCGTTTAAAAGAAGACTTTATCTAGATGATGCAACGAAGCTCTCATTGTCGGTCTCCAATGACGAAATTACGAAAGTGGTGTTTGCTTCACCAAATGGAAAAGCACCCGGACCTGATGGCTTTCCTGCTAATCTTTTCAAGATCTTCTGGGATATTGTCAAGGAGGAGTTCTCTTGTGCGGAAAGAAATTTCTTTCAAAAGAAAAAGCTTCTAAAGTCAATAAATTCTACTTTTATTAGACTCATTCCCAAAGAAAAGGATGCAAATACAGTAGCCAAATTGAGACCTATTGCCCTTTGTAACTTTGTCTATAAAGTTATCACGAAAATTATCTCGAATAGAGTTGCTTTTGTGCTTCTGAATCTAGTAAGTCCGAACCAATCCACCTTTGTGAAAGGAAGGCATATCACTGAAAATATTTTACTTGCTCATGAGATGGTTAGGAAATTTCACCTCACTATTGGTTTGAAAGATTTATGTGCCAAAATTGATATCTGGAAAGCTTATGATCGCGTGAGGTGGGACTTCATTATCAACATCTTGCGCCAAATTGGTTTGGATGAAACTTGGTGTTGGTGCACGCTTTTTTTTGGCTCCTCTCGGTTCCTGTTGAATAAATGGCTTCTAATTCTGTCCTGTTGGACTTTAGCAATGCGGTTTATGTGATAAGGTGGGGATAAATAGTAATAGGAGGAATTTCCTATGATGATTCCTAGTTGATTTGCGATCGCCAGCTACAGATATTTATCGACGCTGCAACACATCAATGATTACGCGTTTAAGCGGGTGTGGGTTACTCCTATACTGAATCGTCCGCCTGCAAACGTCAGCAGTAGTGTCCTCTTTTAATTAGATAGTTTCAGCTTTCTTTTTAGTTTCCCCTATTACTGTTATGGTCAGTTTAGATTCTTTTTTCTTGTTGTGAATTATGATTGGGTGAGCTTATTATAACAGGTTATTTTAGTTTCCTGATGCTATCAGGAGTCCAATTATTTTTCAGTTTCTCAGTAGTATTAGGAGTCCAATTAATATCAAAGTCTTGGCTCTACTAAGAGTCCAATAAATTTTAGTCTCCTACTGGTACTAGGAGTGCATGTGCATCAGTTCCAATAATATTGCAATTAAATAAAAGAGTCCAATTGTATTACAATTCTATATGAAGCAGGGATACTAATCGTATTACAATTATAACTAAAGCAATTTAAGTAGCCCTACTAGAATTCTAATTAAAGAAGACACAAAAAATTAATTTTTCTTTGGCTCTGATTAAAGCAATAAATTAACTTACTAAAATATAAGTAAATAATTGATGCGATAATATTAATTTTTGTTATTTTTAAATCATAATCTGTGGATTGGTTATAGTAAGAATCTAACGAATAATAAGTAAATTAACTTTCCTAAATTCTGATTTAAGATAATAGACTAACTAAATTGGAATACTAAATTGAATCAAAGCAAATAATGATATAGAGGCCTACTAGATGCAATTAATCTATTATACTGTAATAAAAACTAATTAAAATTAACTAAATAATCCTAAGCAATCTAAAAAAGGGGGGTTTGGCCTACTATGCTAAGGAGGATTGGCCTCGTTCCCGAACACCCTTCGTAAGCTCTCGTGGGCAAATCAGATGGCTGAGATAAAAGATAGATTGGTATTTGAATAATAAAAAGAAATATTTTTGGAATGGAATTTGAGATTATAATAGAAAATTAAATTAAGAGACTAAAGTTATGAACTGAAATTTATAGTTTTGGTTTTTTTTATGGTATGAAAATATAGAATTAAATTATAGATTAAAATTTAGGACTGAATTCGAGTCCGAAATCAGAAAAATCAGGCCGTATGATTAAGGACTGGTTCTGAACTCTGAGAATCAGAACTAGAAATTAATGATAGGACTGTAGATTAAGATTTTGGAGTAGAATCAAAGTATAAAGTCGGTGGATCGGACCGTTAAATTAAGAACGGGTTCTAGAAATAGAGAACTAGAACCAGAAATAGAGAATTTCGGTCTGAATAGGGTGCTGCAGTCTAAAAATTAGAAGTAGAATTGATGAATTAAACTAAGGGAAATCCTAAGTTTAAAATAAAAGTAAATTCGTACCTAGGTTCAGGGCTGTGGAGAGGAATCTCAGAGTTCGAATATTAAAATCATGGCTAATTTGCTCTAGGGATCCGTTCTCGGAGCTCTCTGGTTTTTGATTTACGGCCTCTCCTCTCTGAATTTCGTAGCCTCTCGTGTTGTGTGTTCGAAGAGGATGCTACGGTCTAAAAATTAGAATCGGGACTGCAGTGAGAAATCTTAGAGTTCGAATATTAAAATCATGGCTAATTTGGTCTAGGGATCCGTTCTTGAAGCTCTCTGGTTTCAGAATTTACGCTCTCGTTTCTCAAAATTTGCAACCTCCCTCTCTCTCTTCGAGAAAAAAAGCTTTTATAGGTTTTTATTCAATTACGCACCCGTTTCCGGACGTTTAATTGAATTACACGTCAGTTTTCTGGCGCTTAATCGCTTTGAGTCGATCACCGACTCAGCGAGCGACGGGCTGAATTACTCAGCTGGTTTCCTAGTCCTAACGAAATCAGGACTAATTACGCGCGTGGTGGGACCTGCGTAATCCGATTAAGCGTGTTACCTGAAGTGCTTAATCTAGGAAACGTAAGTCGGGCGTAGGCCAATTGCGCGCTAGTGGTGTAGCGCTCAATCCAATTGCGCGTCTGTTTCCAGGCGCATAATCGAGTCTCGAAACGGTCTGTGAAAGGAAGGTTGGTCTGAAAGGGGACTGATCGCGCGCTTGTGGTTCTGCGTGTGATCGAATTACGTGTGGGTTTTCAGGCGCTTAATTCAGGGTTGTCCGGGTATGGTCTCAAGAATGGAATGCAGGACTATTGTTTCAGTCTGCATTCTGACTATATACTATTGCTTAGTATATAGCCTCCCTACATTGGGATCTGAGCTACAAAGCTATTGTTTTAGCATGTGCTCAACCATGTATAGTTGTATGGTCCCATGCCGAGGATTAAAAAGGTCAAGAGCTGACCAAACGAATTTGTGTACTCCGAGAGGGCGAAATGAGGGTGTCTACACTTGGATAGCATGGATTATCCAATGTATTACTACTCCTACATTCTCCATTATTGTTAATGGGACCCCTCATGGGTTCTTTCACGGAAAGTGTAGTATTAGGCAAGGAGATCCTCTTTCTCTTCTTTTATTTTCTCTTGTAATGGAAGCCTTTACCTATGTTCTCGAGCACAAGATTAATGAAGGAAAGATTCTTGTTCCTAACCTGCTAGGTGGGCCTAGTATTTCTCATCTCATGTTTGCAGATGACCTCCTATTTTTGAAATATGACGTTGATTATGCAAAAGTAGTTAAAGATTCTTTGGAGTTCTTTCATTTGGAGAGAGCGGAATGACTGTATCTTTAACAATGTGATTACCCCAAAGAAGACGATTCTTCATAATATCATTAGAGAAGTCTCTTTTCGAGTGGAGGCATTAAAGATTTAGGAAGATGATGACTGTATTGGGGCAATGTGGAACTTGCAATAGGGTGATTTTTGGAGATCTATAGGGGTGACGGCAATGCCAAAACTCCTTTTGATCTTCGTAGTTTGTGTTGATCTCTTTGTACTATGATACTTCATATTTTTTAATAATAATGGTGAGGACCCTACAACCTTAAGCTTACCTATCAAAAAAATAAAAATTTGGGGTTCACAAGGTGAAACTAAGACCCGCAACACACGATTTTTTAATATCTTATAACACTATTAAAGTTACTTGATTTACAACCATCTTGCAAAGAAAGAATCTAGATTGCAAGTAACCGTACCTATTATTAAAATCTTAAAGCAATGCCTCTTTTTTTTATGGGTACCTCTCTATGCGCCCATGCATTTTCTGAGAGCACTCCTAGACCCTTTGAAAACCATTGATTGCGTAGGATCAGATGATGGAAGTCGTGTTTTACTTTGATAATCCACACAATAGATCTTGAGATCATGGCGCACCTATCAGGCAGTCAATTTTTTATTCCATGTCACAAATCCCTAAAAAATGCTAAAGTCATGTTTGAGCATAATCTGTGCAATATGATTCAAGTGCCATTTTTGGGGGATTTGTGACACATGCAATAAAAAACTAACCATTTGATAGGTATGCCATGATCTCAAGATCTATTGTGGAAGATTGGGCTAAAACATGATCTCCATCATTAGATCCGAAGCAATCAATAGTTTTTAAGGGGTCTGAGATGTTGGCATTTTCAGAGAATGCATGGGCGCAAATAGATGTACCTGATAGCTCTATCTCTCATTGATAGAAAAAAGGGAGCAATTACTTGCACTCGGAAAAGTTGGCCCTCGCACCAAGTTTAAAAGAAAGACTTGCAAGTTTGGCTCTGCTATGTGAAATCACCATTTTAGCATATGAAGGCCATGATTTAAAAATAGCATACCTCTCTCCGTGCCCCCGTGTTCACTGAAAGAGCCCATGTCCCAAACCCTTTCAAAATCGTTGATTGCTTCGGATCAGATGTAGGAGATTATGTTTTACCCAGATATTCCGCCAAATGGATCTTGAGATCACGACTCACCTATCAGACGGTCAATTTGTTATTACATGTGTCACAAATCTCCAAAAATTGTCCCTAAAATTATGTTTGAGCATGATGTGGGCCATATGATTGAAGAGCCATTTTTTGGGGGTTTGTGACACATGGAATCGAAAATGACCGTCGGATAGGTATACCATTATCTCAAGATCCATTTTTGGGGAAGATCGAAGTAAAAAGAGATCTCCATCACCTGATTTGAAGCAATCATAGGTTTTTAAGGGGCCTAGGACGTAGGTACTTTCAAAGAACACATGGTGGGTGCAAACAAAGGTACCCTTAAAAGTATTAAGTGCAGAAGATTAGTACAACATATAATCTTCATTATGTGATTAAATGTAGTCAAAAGCTATTATCTAATTCAATAGTTGACTAAAATAGATCATAAAAGTAATAAAGTGTTTTGCTCCAATCTTATGCATTGGGGATCTATAGATCATGAACTTAACATCAAACGGCCCAGAGTGCGGTTTCACATGTCACATGTTCCTAAAATATCAAGTCTTTAAAGGTAAACTTTCGGAGTGCAAGTAATGGCTCCCTAGAAAAAAGGTTGGTGTTGTCGCCATATGTACCTCTCATAAAACAAAGGAAAAATCACTTGACCTTTTTGAATATGATGATCAAGAATGTTCTTCGTCCCAATCTTTCACGTAATTGATCTTGAGATTAAGGGTCTATGATCAAATGGGAAGATGTTGATTACACCTGGTACACATTCCAAAAAGTGAATGTGAATCATGTTTGATGGTACATTGCGGTCATGCTCACTTTTTGAGCCGTGTGCCATGAGGAATAAGCATATGACCGTATGTATGAAATTACTTTTTTGTACGTAATTTTGATGAGAAATATGTTTAATAAATAAAGAACTTAAATGATTCTATATTATATGATTTGTAAAAAAATTAAATTTAATTTATCTTGTCATTCGAACTAGATGAAAATCTTGGGTCCACCACTGCCTTTATATATATAAGAATATATGGACACATCAGTCGAATCTTAGTCGCATACATATAGGATATAGAGATATGTATCACCATACCAGCTGATATTAAAGTATCGATTGTTTTTATTTTAAAAATTAATATATATAAATATATATATATATATATATATATATATATATATATATATATATATAGTTTAAACAAATTGAAAAAAGGTTGTCCAACAGAAAATTTTGTATTATGTAGGATTCATGTTGGCCAATGTCAGCCAATATCAAACGACAAATAAATATCGGTTTTTATAGCTTAATATTTATACCCATATTAACTCAGGGCTTCATATCGTAGGAGATCAGGCTTAACTGTTAGAAATTTTAAGATCTAGGCTCGAATCATACGATCAAAATATACCTTTGCAAGAACACGCATACCTTGTATTTATTATCGGGTCGCCGCGTTAGCAATCTCTTTGATGAAAAAACGATGATCTCTGTCAGAGAATCCAAGCCCACGTTACCTCTCGTCTTCTCTAAGTTTAGCCTCTAAATGGGAATGAGCTAGGATTAGAGGAAGAGGGGACGGTGGTCTCCTTATATAGTCACCTCTCTTTCCTAACCAATCAAATAAAAAGAGTGGAGACATATTACTTATATTAGGAAACTATTTCCTATTGCCTCGAGATACGTGTGATCAAAAGCTCAACCCAATTTTTTAATGAAAACGCAATGATGGGTTAAGGTATTGATCGCAAAAAATCTAACATTAACCCGGCCTATCGTGAAATATAGCCAATATTTAAAACTATGGTTACGGATTACTTTTATTAAATGCCAAGAATTCAATTTATTGGCATAGTGAAGTTAGCCACGAATGAGTTTTATTGAATGCTATAGATACAAAAGTGAGTCATGGTTGCAGTCTACATGTCCTTGTGACCAGTGATTTGCATGAACTTTCAATGCATGAAAATCCGTGCAATTCACTTAATCATAGGGCGATGTGGACTCGGATGTCCCCTCATGATGAGTGAACGGCCATTGTAGATATAATTTTTTAATTTGGCAAGGAAAACCCTCTTTAGCTTTTTCTGTCACAGACTGGTGTGGCTTAGATTTTAAGTTGGTGGCTTACAATTTAAGTTAGGTAGCTACTAATTTCACTCAGAAGGTTGATGCTTGGACCGAATTTAAAAGAAAGCCTTGCAAGTTTGGTGACTTCTGCTAAATGAAAACACCACTACAAAAATAAGGTGATTCACTGGCACTTGCTGCTAAGACAGTTTTTGATAGGTTGCTGCTAAGACAGTTTTTGATAGCGGCAATTTTTTGTAGCGACAAAATTAATAGCAGCAGTTTTTCATTAACAGCTGCAGTTTTTGGCTGCCGCTAATAGTTTCATTTTTTATAGTGACCATCGAAATCATTTGATTTGAAGGCCATGATTTAAAAATATTAAGGGCAAAAGATTAATATGAAATTTAATTTTCATCATGTGATTAAATATAGTCAACGACTATTATCTCATTCAACAGTTGACTACAATAGATCATATGACAAATATTGTGTTTTGATCCAATCATATTTACAGAAGATCTATAGGTCATGTACTTCAAATCAAACTGCCCAAATTTCATTCACATGTCACATGTCCCTAAAATATCAAGTCTTTCTTCATTTTCGGTGCAAGGGCCAACTTTTCGAGTGCAAGTAATGGCTCCCTTTAAGTTTGGAGTTTACATATTGGGTACCTTTGTTTGCACGTTCTCTGAACAAACCTGCGTCTCAGACCCCTTGAAAACCATTGATTGCTTCAGATCAGATGATGGAGATTGTGTTTCACCTCGATCTTCAAGAAAATGGATCTTGAGATCATAACGCACCTATCAAACAGTAAATTTTTTATTCTGTGTCATAGATCCCCAAAATATGGATCTTCAATCATATGGCACATATCACGCTCAAACGTGATTTTAGGGCCTTTTTTGGGAGATTTGTGACACATGGAATAAGAAACTGACCGTCTGATAAGTCTGCATGATCTTAAGATCCATTGTGTGGAGGATCAGGGTAAAACACGATCTCCATCATCTAATCCGAAGAGATCAACAATTTTCAAGGAGTCTGAGATGTAGGTAGTTTCAGAGAACACGTGGGCGCGAATAGAGCAACCCTTACATATTTTGCTTTCTTCGCATGGTGCTGCCCTAATGACTTGTTATAGGTTTAAATAAGTTGTTTAGCATCGCCAACGACAATATCGCTAGAATTAGTGCATTTGTTGTTCACACTTTTTTTGATTAGTACAATTGTTGTTCACACTTTTTTTGCTTTTTTTAGTGCTTGTGTAAACTTGCAGGAAAAGAGGATCCATTTGGGCGCAACACGCTGGGAGGAGACTCGCACAAAGGGCGAGAGTAAATGTAAAGACTCGTATTTTGAACCAGAGTTAGATTAATCCTGTGTACGTGTTTGGCTCGGTGACTGATGTCGCCATTTGTCTTTGATTATTATTTAGATGTGATTGTGCGGATGGATTTCGATTTAGAGCTCGATCTGACCCTTGTGTGAAAGCCGTGCACCAACCTTCGGTGTGACCGCCCAACACCGGAGTTAAGTCATTGAAATTAGAAAGTTTAACACACTTATGAGGTGTGTGTGACTAACACTTTCCACAAACTCATTATAAGAGAGAAGTTACCTTCCGTATTACACTAGGTCTATATTAAGAAAAGAAAGGGAGAACGAGTGCTTGAGTTGGAGAACCTTAGCCGAGTTGTAGCCGTGTAACCCCGTGCAAACTCCGTTCGCTTTGCCATCAATCCTCGTAGGAGATCGGTTTCGAAACCCTTTTTCTCTAGAACCCTCTGTTGTTTGAACCCTTGATCCTAGGGCGAGATCGGATTGATTTTGGATTCGTTTTATTATTTGGGAGAGGTTGAGACCGTGGTGAACGAGTAGGAATCGATCGCGGTGTGAATCGTCGAGAAAATCTATCGATTTCGTTCTGAAAACTCCGTTTGCGCGACTCGTTTTCAAGTCGGGAAATCCTTGGGAAAAGGTATGTTTTTGATTGAGTTTGTTGATTAAAAGTATTGGATTAGTTATGTGTTTTGCTCTTGGGATGTGTATGATCCGATTTGGGTGAAAACGAGGCGAAAGATCGCAATTTTACGTGATTTTCTGAAGTTGCAATTGTGATGTTACTGTAGCTCGCTCGCACGAGGAGTCGCCAGAGGTTTGACTTAGAAGTCATATACTCAAAAAAGTGAATTGTACTGTAGCCTCTGCGCTCACTCGCGCGAGTTTAAGTTATCGCTCTAGCGAGGATTATCATCGCTCACGTGAGGGATTATCATTGCTCGCGCGAGGATAGAACATGATTTATCTTCATTTTTTATTTTCTTCTCAAATATTATGCTACTAGACTCGTAACATGAAGTCAGTATGGTTTCTAGCTTATAGTGTGGGTTTTGACACCGTCCTATAGGCTTTTTTCGGACTTCGATTTGTGTGAGACATTCTGAGATAGGAGAATCTCATCACTACCACATTTTATCTTAATTCTCATGGATATTTTGAATTAGAATCTCTGAACTTGCATATGTCATTGAAATCACGTCTGAAAAATAGAAATCTGATATAAACTCTGAAATCTGAGATCTGAATTATGTATAAGAAACTTATATTTGAACTATATGAGTATTTGCATCTATTTTATGATTCATCTGAACCACCCCTCAAAATTCCTGAACAACTTCCTGGTGCAAGTTACCCTCCTGAGTGTAGGGGCTTGTTGCATTCTAAAAAAAGGTTCATGAACGATGATGGTAGGTAGGGGTTCCCATCGGCTATATTCCTGCTCTCGATATATAGTTAAATCGAGAGGTATTTTAAGTTGAGGATTCAGTCATGAAATACTGAACTTTGCATATAGAAGTTAGAGACACTAAGACGCTGAATATCTGTATCTGCTTTGAATCTGTTTCCACCTATTTAGACTTGATCTTACGTATGATTTTCTACATTTAAATTCAATCTTTCACCGCATTATCTAGTTCTGACATATTATATTCTGAAATATATTTTGAAAACCATGTTGGTTAAAATACAATTACGTTGATGATATTTTTCTACTAAGCTTTGTTGGTTAGCTCACTGCGATTATACGTCATAGGTCCAGGTACTGACGTGGCAGTTCATGGTTGTAAGACTGATCCTGATTACGTATCCGAAGAAGAGCCTGAGGTTCCTCCTAAGGAGTATTTTTCGGCTTAGGATCTAGATTATTTATTTACTTTTGGTGAGAGTTTTGGACTTGGAGTTGTGGGCCTATTTTATTGGATATTATGGCTTTATGCTTTACTTTTGTTTACGGTTTTGAACCATGTTTCGGTGATGGTCGACCATCATCGGTGGTTTTGCACGTTAATTGCTTCCGTATTTTTTCTTAGCTTTGGCTATTTATTGTACTTTACTCTGATATGTGCTCTGTTTGTCCAGCTTATCGTTTAACCGATAAGTTGGCAAACCGGCCTTTCCTATACCTGAGGGATTGGAAAAGTCGGGTCATCACAGTTGGTATCAAAGCCGTGACTTTAGATTCTCTAAGAACATATGAGAACCCATCTGTGACCCCAGTACATTCGCATCAGAGTTATGTCATTAGGTCCAGAACCACTAGCACTGTGTGTGTGATTGTCTTTACAGTCAATTCTGACTGATGTTATTTTCGCAATGACAGATCAACATGGCCCCAAGATTCAGAGGCAGAGTCAGAGGTAGGATAGTTCCATTAGAGAACATTCCCGAAGATGTCAAGACATCTTGGGGAGTTGAGTTTGCTATCGGTTCTAATGCAGTTTTGGTGGGAGTTAGAGTTGGAAGAGTTCAAGATGGAAGAATGGAGCAAGTGTTGAAAATTTTGGCCACCAACATAGCTTAGCAGACTGCTTTCATCTCCCAGCAAGCAGAGCTGGTTTTTGCTGAACAGCAATAGCAATCCCATGGATTTACCGAATTCAGGAGGATGAGACCTCCAAAATTTTCTAGACAAATCGATCCGATGGAGGCCGAAGGTTGGTTGGATGAGATGGAAAAGATCTTTGAAGTACTTCAGTGCACCAATGTCAAGAAGGTTTGTTGGGCAACTTTCAAACTGGACGGACCGGCTGGACAATGGTGGAAGTCCGTGGCTAGACACAGGGAGAAGGAGTTTCCCAATACTCCTTGGACATGGGCTGAGTTTATCGAGGCATTTAACAATTAGTACTTTCCCAATATCGTCAGGCATCAGATGGAAGTCCAGTTCATCAAGCTGGAGCAGGGGACAATGTCAGTGCGTGAGTATGGAGATGAGTTCATGCGACTTTCAAGGTTTGCACCTCACCATGTGGCCACCGATATGATGAAGGCCAGAAAATTTCAGTTGGATCTGAGGCCGAATACACAAGAGAGAGTAGCTATGTGGGAGATGGAGATATATGGAGGAGTGATGTCAAAGGCCCTCATTGCTAAAGAGGAAATTCAGAAGCTATTTCTGAGAAAAAATCAACAGAATAAGGACAGAAGTATGCAAGGACAGTCTGGTACTTATGAGAATAAGAGGGCCAAGTTTTCGAAGCCACCGATGAATCCTGTTCAACATATATTTTCTAGACCAGCAGTTTCTTCTGGATCGACCTCCTATTAGAGTCCAGCAGTGTCTTCACTTGTGCAATCTGTACGACCAGCGGGTTCTATGGCTAGTGGAGCATCAGTGGTACAAGGATCCTCACGTGCTACATCTTCTGCCCCGGTCACTTCATGTCTAAGGTGTTGAAAACCACACAAGACCAAGGATTGTAAGAGGAACACTGAAGCATGTTTTCAGTGTGGTACAATAAGGCATATGGTTAAGGATTGTCCTCAAGAGGATAAGAGAAGAACTAATTCGGCATCTACTAAGAGATCGACCCGACCTACTATTTAAGGTCGAGCTTATGTCGTGACGGCTCAGGAAGCCGGAAGGTCGAACGATGTAATCAAAGATATTATTAAAAGTTGAGATGCCTTTTTATCCTTATTCGGTTATGTATTGCTTTGTATTTAATAAATTCTTTTAATAAGTCATGCATGAATATCACGTGCTTAAAAATTTTTATTAAAATATTTGTATAATTCTAAGGTACCCTTTTTATGCGTCGTGAGAGCGGCATAAGCAAAACTGAAGCACGAGTGTTGATAGACCTCGAGTCTACCCATTCTTTTGTCAATCCGTTGTTCGTTGAGAAGTTGGGCATCATTCCCAAGGCCCTTGATTTCATCTTGGCAGTGTCAGTTCTTACGAGTAACTCAGTGAGCACCGATACCGTGTGTCAATCTGTGATCATGATGATCGAAGACCACGAGACTGTAGCTGATTTGATTATTTTGAGCATGGAAGGATTTGACGTGATACTAGGGGTGGATTGGTTATTTGCTTATCACGCGAGCATGGATTGTCTTTAAAAAATTATGACCTTTCGCCCTCCGAAGAGAAATCTTTCCGATTCTATGGGGTCAAATCTTGCGTGGCACCATTCATCTCCGCTATTCAAGCAGACCGTATGATGAAGAACGGGTGTTATGGTTATCTGGCGTACTTGAAAGAGCATAAGGAGGAGAAGAGGGATATTTCAGACATTATGCTTGCTTGTGAGTATCCGAATATTTTCCTTGAAGATCTACATGATTACAACATAACCGAGAGATTGAATTTGCGATTAAATTAGCACCGGGTACCGAACCTGTATTGAAAGCTTTGTATCGAATGGCGCCTGGAGAATTGAAAGAGTTGAAGAGCAGCTTCAGGAACTATTAGATAAGGGTTTTATCCGGTCGAGTGTGTCACCCTGGGGAGCACCAGTTTTATTTGTGAAGAAGAAAGATGGTTCAATGCGGCTTTGCATTGATTACCGCCAACTAAATAAGTTGAAAATTAAGAACCGTTATCTGCTTCCGAGAACTGATGATTTGTTCGATCAGTTGCAGGGGGCAAGGTTCTTCTCGAAGATTGACTTGAGGTCAGGCTACCATTAGTTGAAAGTCAAATCTAAAGACATTCAGAAGACAGCGTTTAGAACCCGATATGAACACTACGAGTTCTTGGTCATGCCATTTGGGTTGACAAATGCACCCACGTATTTATGGACTTAATGAATCGGATATTCAAGTCACATTTGGAATATTAGTTTTCGTAGATGACATCCTCATCTATTCAAAGATGCGAGAAGAACATGAGCAACACCTGCGAGTGGCTCTACAAACCCTCAGAGACTATCAGTTATATGCAAAACTTAGCAAGTGTGAGTTTTGGCTTGAGCAGGTCAGTTTCCTAGGCCATGTTATCTTTGAGGTCGGTATTATGATTGACCCAACAAAGATTGAGTCAATGATGAATTGGGAATAGCTGAAGATAGTTACAGAGGTTTGTAGTTTCCTCGGTCTGGCAGGTTACTATAGAAGGTTTGTAGAGGGTTTCTCCAAGATATCAGGCTTGTTATACAACTTACGAAGAATAATACTAAGTTTGATTGGATAGAGCAAAGTGAGAAGAGTTTTCAGGAACTCAAGAAATGATTAACTACTGTGCCAGTACTTGCTATACTGTCAAGCAAAGGAGGCTTTGCAGTATATAGTGATGCATTGTATGGGGGTTTAGGCTATGTACTTAACCAGAATAAGAGAGTCATTGCTTATGGGTCCAGACAGCTAAAAGATCATGAGAGGAGTTATCCGACACACGACCTTGAATTGGCTGCAGTGATCTTTGCCTTGAAGATCTGGAGGCATTACCTTTATGGGGAGACCTTCGATATATTCACCGATCACAAGAGCCTCAAGTATCTCTTCTCACAGAAGGAGTTGAATATGAGACAACACTGATGGATGGAGTTTTTGAAAGATTATGATTGTGCCATCCAGTACCACCCCGGGAAAGCAAACATAGTGGCAGATGCGTTAAGTCAGAAGTTCTCTGCTCAGTTATCACATCTCGCCGTAAGGGTCCGACGATGGCATCTATTGGAAGATATGGCTCTAAGTAGCACGAGATTTGATGTAAAAGGTTCAGGTGCGTTAATGGGTACGCTGGTGATATGTTCTACTCTCTATGAGAATATTCGCAGACTTCAGATGACGGATGATGAACTTATGACTATCGGACGTGATGTGATTGGGGGAGGTAAGACAGATTTTTCTATCAAAGATGACGACACCTTGTTGTTTAGAGACCGAGTATGCGTACTAATTAGTACTGAGCTCTGAGACACCATTTTGGAAGAGGCTCATAAGTCTATGCATGCTATTCGCCCTTGCAATACCAAGATATACCAAGACTTAAAGAAAAGTTTCTGGTGGAGGGGTTTAAAGAAAGATGTCGCTGAGCATATCTCGAGATGTCTTGTGCGTCAGTAAGTAAAGGTAGATCACCGAAATCTGACAGGACTATTGCAACCACTACCGATACTCGAGTGGAAATAGGAGGCCATTTCTATGGACTTTATTTTAGGATTGCCACGGACATTGAGAAAGCACAATGCCATCTGGGTCATTGTAGACCGATTGACTAAGTCTGCACACTTCCTCCCTTATAATACATTGTAACATCCTAGAAATTTCGTGCTTAAATAGTACACCTCGGGAAGCGGACCAACTGGTCACATCTTTGACCGAGTCAATATTGACTTGGTTGACTTGGTGTACTTGCTACATCATATGTGAGATAAAGTGTATGATAGAAACCACTTAGTTGGACTAGGTATCCATAGATATATATATATACACACGTTAGTTAGATGTATGAGCTTAACACCTAATATGAAATTTAGGTTATAAAGAGAATTTATTTCTCATTGATAAGGTTGTTGAAAAGAGATAAAAGAGAGTAAATGAGAATTTGATTTTGTGTGAAATTGAGAAGAGTGCAATGAATGCAAATAATTGATCTTGGCTCGGAAAGCTAGCGGATCGAGCTCAGGATCGAGGTGAGAGTAGAGATTTGGGGGTTTATGAAACCCAAGTGAGCTAAAGCTTGGAGCAAAGGACATCCAACCATTTGATATGGTAAGATCCACTGGTTCAAGTTTGTTTAGTTATTAGATAGAGAGTTAAAACTATTTTGTATGAAAAATAGATGATGAATGGGGTGGATGATGATGAGATGGGTTCTAGAGGATAGAACACAATTGGATCTGAGAATGGACAAATTCGATCGAACGAAATTAGAACTCGTTCAATCGATTTTGACCAATGAGGAAATAAGGTGAAAAATGAATTCTGAAGAGATTGTTCGAACGATTTTATAAATCGTTCAATCGATTTGAGAACCTATGTGAACGATTTAAAATCATTCAACTGGTTTGCTAGGGGACAAAAATTAGATAGAATGGATTTCTGAGGAAATCGATTGAACGAAATATATTCATTCGATCGATTTTGGATTTCGTTTGATCGATTTTCCAAATCGTTTAATTGATTTTCCAAATCGTTCGATCGATTTGGACAAATTCAGGTTTTGTGGAGTTTTTCATACGGACTGTTCTTTTGTTGGGGTTAAGATTCTAACCCAATATTTTTACACTTATAGTGATGACTTATATATGTTTGGCCAAGCCTAGTTATGCCGAACATAGTGATGGTTGAGTACGGCTCGGATTGAAGGAACCGTGGATAGTAATCACGTGAGAGGTAGGGAAATATCTGAACTTGTACCCTCAATTACGAGAACATGTATGTAGTGATATTAAGGATGCATATTCATTAAAGCTTAGTGTAAATCTCTGTGTTTTGTAATGCTATGAGTAAAAACATGAAAGTACGGTATGTGTTTAAAAAGGGTAGAAACCAATGAGTGTAATACATGAGCCATCCCAGGGATGCATATGTACATTAGGCATCTGAAGGATGCATCGGAATGTGCGACATCCCAGGGATGTATGGTGGATAGAAAGATTCCAAGTTATGAGATGGACCATGAATGGGATTGAACAGGCTGTAAATTAATATATATTTAGCAATTACACGGTCAATAATTATATGTAAAGCACAATCGATTTAAGGTTTGTAGAATACCCAATCGACGCGGCGTTATACCCGTGACTGACTTGGCAGGATACCCGTGACCGATACGGTGGCCAATCCGTACACCAGTAGGCATCCCAGGGATGTATAGTGATGTGCCCATCGCCTATAAGAAAGGGACATGGGTCAGGATACTTGAAAAATAATATGATTAGACGACGATAGAGGGTATTCCATCGGGACTCAATGCTATATTGCGTAGGGGTTATTTAAGTTAAATGTTATCAGTCAAGAGACCTAGTGAGCAAGAACATCAGATGTCATGAGTAGAGTAACAAAAGCATGTTGTTTATTTTTATTACATCTCAAACTGGTTGCAAATTAAATTACATTGATGTATTCATGCATTATTTATGTCATAAAATGTATGTGAGTAAGAAAGATGTACATGTCCAGATATTGTTCCTATTGAGCTAGGATGTAGCTCACCCTTTGATTCTACGTCACAGGTGCAGAGTTAGGAGCTGCTTCTGGCGAGGTTGATCCCAAGGACTCAGAGTATATTCCAGGAGAGGAGTTTGAGCCCCCTCTTGAGAGGTTCTTTTAGAAGACCCTCTGCATAATTTGAGATTTTCAGAGAGAGATATTTACGGCTTGGTACGTCCAGCCATATTTTTTTTGTAAGGTTAATGATACATGTAATATTCTTTTGCCGAACCAAATGAGGTGACCATAGTTACGACACTGATGGTTAAGGTTGGTTCTTCTACCCATGCAGGAGCATGGGATTAGAACGATCATTTGAGCACTTATTTTGGTGTTAAATAGTAGAATTGGAGATTTGTTCTGCTTTAGTTTGGTTTATGTTTTTACTATAGTTGTGTGATTGTATCAAGTGTTTTGTGTACTATGTGGGGCACGACCTCGAGGGTTATGCTGATGGCACGGGTTTGAGTCTTTGAAATCAAGTACAACATTCTTTCGAATTTTTGACAAGTCATAGATTTTGTCAGAGTGAAGGTATCTACTGCTAATGAAACATTGGTTTCATGTGCAAAACGTAATGTCTTCTGGGAGAAGGGGTCGACCTAGAGGTCGTCAGAATAGAAATCAGAAAGGTGGAGAGGAGTTTCAAGCAGGGTCTAGTAGAGACCAAGAAAATCCTCATGAAAGGGAGGAACGGAGAGGTGATGCTACGGATCGTATCGCATTAGCCATGGAGGCTATGGTTGCTGCGATGGTCCAACAGATGCAACAGACTGTGTTACTGGCCGAGCAGACGGCATTGATGGCGGCTAATAATGTCGCTAGTCATCAGCCACCGCCACCACCTCCTCCGGCATTGTTGCTGTCTTCATTCATAGATTTTAAGTGATTGAGGCCTCCTAGCTTCTACGGGCAGACAGACCCATTGGAAGCTGGAAAATGGTTAAACCAGATGGAAAAGCTTTTAGATAGGTTACAGAGTACAGAGAATAAGAAGGTAAGTTGGGCCTCCTTCCTGCTTGAGGGAGATGCCGATCCCTGGCGGAAATCGGTATTGAGAAAGAGAGATTGAGAACCCTCATCGCCTATGGACTTGGGCAGAGTTCGTCAGAGAGTTTAACCGGGAATACTTTCCCAAATAGGTGAGAGTTCAAATGAGAAGAGAGTTTGCAAATCTTTAGCAAGGGAGCCTGATTGTGCGAGAATATGGCGTGGAGTTTACAAGATTGTCACGATTCGTGCCTGAGCTAGTATCGACAGAAATCATGAAGGTTGCCAAGTTTGAGGAAGGTTTGAGACCCAATGTTCGTGAGCGAGTATCGATCATTGAGCTTGAAAGCTACGCAGATGTGATGGGAAAAGCGATAGTGGCTGAGAGGGATGTCAGTAACATGTATAAACGAAGGGAGCAACAAGATAAAGGTAGAACTTTTCAAGGGAGAGCGGGTGAGTATGACTAGGGGAATAAAAAGTCGAGGTTTACGGCACCAGCTCTAATCCCTAGGCACATTGGTTACTCAAGTTTTTCCAAGCCACCTGTATCCACATTGGCTAAATCGATCCGATATGAGAACCCTACTGTCACCACAAGAGTGTCCGCTACTCAAGGCTTCTCACGAGCAGCCTCTTCTACACCGAATGAGACTTATGCCAAGTGTGGCAAGTCTCATAGAACAGTTGTCTATAGACGGGGAATGAAGGGATGCTACAAATGTGGAAAGATCGTCCATGTGATTCGGGATTGTCCAGAGATGAATAAGGGAAGAACGGCTTCTATTTCTGCACCCATACCGATTCAAGCAAAGAAGTCAGTCGTACAAGGGCCTATGCAGTTACGGCTCAGGACGCCCAGAATTCAAATAATATTATACAAGGTGAGCTTTACTTGGATTAAATTATTCATTGTCTTAAGTGTGTTGGAAAATTTTGTTTTAGATAGAGAAAGTACTTCTATCTAGATTGAATTGCGAGAGTAATTGATCTTACTTATAGTATTTTGCTATGTTGCATGAAATGAATGCTGAAATGTGTATACCTTATAGGTACCTTAGATGTATATGGGAAAGAGAGTGATGTAACATACGTGGCCAGAGTATTGATAGACTCAGGGTCTACTCATTCATTCGTTACTCTTAGGTTTTCGAAGAAAATGAAAATTAAGCCAGGGACTTTGGATTTTGTTTTGGCAGTGTCTATCCCGACGGGAAAATCAGTTGATACGGACTTAGTCTGTAAGTCGATGATAGTAGCCATTAGAGATGGGGATGTCTTTGAGCTACCCGCAAATTTGATTCTATTAGACATGCAAGGGTTCGACATGATCCTTAGCATGGACTGGTTGTCACAACACTGTGCAATAGTCGATTGTAAGAATGAGGTTGTCATATTTAGGTCGAATATAAAAAGATCATTCTGATTCATAGGGGTGAGAATAAATTTTTTGCCACTTGTGTCCGCCATTAAAGCCGAGCGCCTAATCAGAAGTGGATGCAGTGGGTACTTGGCATTCTTGAAAGAGGACAAAGAAGGGAAGAACGTTATTTCTGAGATCATAGTGGTATGCAAGTTCGATGACGTCTTTCCAGAAGAATTGCCAGGGCTACCTCCGGATAGAGAGGTGGAGTTCGCCATCGACGTGGCACCTAGAACGGAGCCGATTTCGAAGGCACCATATAGGATGGCTCCGTCTGAGTTGAAGGAGTTAAAAGAGCAGTTACAAGAGCTCTTATACAAGGGGTTTGTAAGACCGAGTGTGTCTCCTTGGGGAGCACTGGTCTTGTTTATAAAGAAGAAGGATGGGTCAATGAGGTTATACCTTGACTACCGCCAGTTAAACAAACTCACTATAAAGAACAGATATCTGTTATCAAGAATAGATGATTTGTTTGACCAGCTACAAGGGGCAAGATATTTTTCTAAGATTGATCTACGTTATGGATATCATCAACTAAGAGTCAAGGCAGAGGATGTCCAAAAGACTGCTTTTAGGACGAGATACAGACACTACGAGTCTTTAGTGATGCCATTTGGATTGACGAATGCACAGGCATCGTTATGGATTTGATGAATCAGGTGTTTAAACCACACCTGGACTCTTGCATTGTAGTATTCGTCGATGATATCCTAATCTACTCCAAATCAAAGAAGGAACATGAAAAATACTTGAGAACCACTCCACAAACTTTGCGTGAACACCAACTGTACGCCAAGCTCAGTAAGTGTGAGTTTTGATTGAAGAAAGTTAGCTTTTTAGGGCATGTCGTCTCGAAGGAGGGTGTCACGATGGATCCAACTAAGATCGAGGCCGTAGTGCTGTAGGAACAGCCCAAGACGGTGACCGACATTCGCAGTTTTCTTGATCTGGTTGGGTATTATAGGTGTTTTGTGGAGGGATTTTCAAAGATATCAGGGCCGCTAACGAGACTCACACGGAAGGATGTGAGGTTCGAGTGGAACGACACATGCGAAGCAAGCTTCCAAGAACTCAAGAAGCAGCTTACTTCATCTCCAGTACTTGCAATTCCTTCAGGCAATGGAGGTTTTGCGGTATATAGTGATGCTTCTCATAATGGGTTAGGTTGGGTGCTCAACCAATACAAAAAGGTAATTGCTTATGGGTTGAGGCAGCTGAAAGATCACGAGAATAATTACTAGACACATGACCTCAAGCTAGCAGCGATTATATTTGCATTGAAGATCTGGAGGCACTATTTATATGGGGAGACCTTTGAGATCTTCACTGACCATAAGAGACTCCGATACTTATTCACACAGAAGGAACAGAACATAAGGCAGCGAAGGTGGATGGAGTTCCTCAACGATTACGATTGGTCCATTCAATATCACCCAGGCAAGGCTAATGTGGTAGTAGATGCTTTGAGTCGTAAGGGTTCGGCTCAGTTAGCTAGCCTTGTGATGGGAATGTACAGGTGGAAATTAAATTGTTTGAAAACCTATCATTATATGATGCGAACATTAAGGTACAGGCTTCAAGTGCTCTTTTGGCCAATATTTTAGTGAGACTGACCATATTTGAACACATTCACGAGTTATAGATGAAAGGCTCAGAGTTGATCAAGATTCGACAAGAGGTGATTGAAGGAACCAGATCGGATTTCTCGATACGGGAGGATGGTTCCTTATTATTCAGGGGATGCCTCTGTATTTCAGTTGACGCCGGTTTGAGACAAACTATTTTAGATGGAGCTCATAAGTCTAAATACGCGATTCATCCTGGTAGCACTAAGATGTATCAAGATATGAGGCAGAGCTATTGGTGGAAAGGTTTGAAACGTGATATAGCTGAGTACGTGTCACGATGTTTGACATGTCAGCAGGTGAAGATCGATCATAGACACCCTGCTGGATTATTGCAACCTCTTCCTATACCGGAATGGAAATGGGAGCCAATCTAATGGATTTTATCGTGGGTTACCACGAACAGCGAAAAGGAACAACGCTATATGGGTTGTCCTAGATAGGCTGACGAAGTCAGCTCACTTCTTGCCCTACAACACTATGTATACGGCAGGAAGACTTGATGAACTCTATATGAAGGAGATAGTGCGGTTGCACGACATTCCAAGCAGTATTGTATCTGATCATGACTCATTGTATACTTCAAAGTTTTAGCAGAAGTTTCAGGAAGGTATGGGCACTCGTTTGGATTTTAGTTCGGCGTTCCATCCGCAGACCTATGGGCAAACAGAATGATTAAATCAAGTGATCGAAGATATGCTCAGGGCGTGTATGCTCGAGATGCAGGGATCATGGGATCAACATCTACCGTTGATCAAATTTGTATATAATAATAGCTTTCAAGAGGGCATTGGGATGGCGCCGTATGAAGATCTCTACAGAAGGCGATACAGATCGCCTATCAATTGGGAAGAAACCGGAGAGAAATTTATATTGGGTCTGAAATTTTTCGAAGATAATGCCATGGTCGTGCATATGATAAGAGAGAGGCTTAAATTGGCTCAGAGTAGACAGAAGAGCTATGCCGATGTCAAACGGACTAGCCTAGACTTTACCATTGGTGATCGTGTTTTTGTGAAAGTTTCACCCATGAGGGGTGTAATGAGGTTTGGAAAGAAAGGGAAGTTGAGTCCCTGTTATATAAGACTTTTCGAAGTCTTGGGTCGAGTCGGTGAAGTGGCCTATCATATCGGGTTGCCTCCGTTATTTGATCGCGTGCATAATGTCTTTCATGTCTTTATGCGCCGAAAGTACGTAAAGGGCCCTACACACGTTTTGGGGAATCAACCGGTTGCGCTGCATGAGGACATGAATATGATTGAGGGAGTGACTCAAATTCTAGATCGAAAAAAATAGACTCTATGCGCTAAGATCATTCCATTAGTGCTCGTTAAGTGGGGGAATCATCCGGTCGAGGAAGCGACTTAGGAGCGAGAGGCTGAAATCAGGGAACTGTATCCCCATTTATTTGAGCAATAGTACATGGGTACTAGTCCCAACTCTATTTTGTAATTATAAGTTGGAAATTAGAATGTATGACTGAATATGTGTAAGACTGTATTGCAAGGAGTTTTGTAATTACAAATACTAGTGGAATTATACGTTATCTCTAAGAGTTTGACTGTTTTATTTCGATCTAGGTGTAGTTTATAAACATAGCGCCACTACCTTATTAGTGGAACAACTACCAAACTAGTAGATTGATGAATCTATGAATGATTTATGAAGAACATGATCTATCATGTTGTGGAGGATCACGTTTTCTTGTGTAACTAAAGGCTAGTTCATTAAAGGGTTAAGGGGCTGGTAGGAATAACCTCAAATTCCATTTTGGGAATTTCGTTCGATCGAAATTGGATTTCGTTCAATTGAAATTCTGAAGGCTAAGGCCTTATGTGTTGTCAGGAAACCGTTCGAACGATTTTCAAATCGTTCGAACAAAATGCAAAGATCAATGACAGCTCCAGTTGTTGCCAGAAATTGTTCGATCGATTACCAAATCGTTCTAACGAAATGCTTGGGCCAATGGAGTGAAAAGTAGCATCAAAATCAACTTCAGAAAATCGTTCGATCGATTTCTAATTTCGATCGAACGAAAATTTTGGGACCACATTAACTAATGCAATTCGTTCGATCGAAATTAATATCCGTTCGAACGAATTTTTTGGACTTGCATTAATGACTAAAAACCGATCGAACGAATTGGCAAATCGTTTGATCGATTTTGCAAACTATATATGTTTGGGTTCGATTTTTGCCATTCATTCAAAATCCAACCACTTTTATTCTTTTCTTTCTCCTTGGGAGAGTTCTAGGGTTTGTGGGGGGTTGCCGATTTTTTTCATTGATTCCGGCCATTTCAAGCTAAGAGCAACACGCACCAATTATTCGGAACATCAAGAGGTAACTATGCAACCGTGGGAATCGAGACGATCAAGTCGTGATGATGCGCTCTCTAACGAAAAAAATATATATAGAGTCGCCACCCGGAGCTTTCGGTGTCTCGGGATACCTAGTTCATTTTATGAGCACCTAAGTGCTAAAAATATAACTCTGAATCCGGTCCACACCAAAGGCTCTTGGGTAGGGGCTTCGTTTATCGATCGGGAAAGTGTTAGGCACCTAATCAATATGCTTAACGCGATCTCTACTAATGGCCAATAATAAAATGAAGTAGAAGCAAAGAAAATAGCTTCCTCTTGCCTAAAAGGGCTTAGAATCCTATTTGTGCCCCTCCGTTCCTACCGAAAAATCGGCGGCATAACGGCACAAATGAGAGGATGGAGGGAGCTAGAAAGAGATAGGAGAAGAAAGGGGAGAGCCGGAGCCCTCGGGCCCTTGTAGCATCGTTGAGGAGTCTTGCGTGGCTTGCTTGGATGAGCTCTTGAAGGCCTTGTATGGTGGAAGATGGGGTTCTAACTCCTAAGACTTAAAGCTAAGAGGTAGGGGATCACACACACCTAGGCTATGGGTTTTGGATGTAAGAACAAGCTTGGGAAGAGGTTTTGGGATTCTGGAATTTAGGTGAAAATAGTGCACAAAAGGGAGGAAGAACTCACTTTGAGCTCTTTCTCTCTTAAGCAAATTTCTCAACCCCTAAACCAAGGGGTGGGGGGCTCTATTTATAGGAAAGGAGTGGATTAGGAGGCTACTTAGATGCTAATTGGAGTCAGCAATTAGGTAATCTCAAATCTAAGGTTTCCTAGGATTTTGAGAGCTTAGAAAGGTGTGAAGGTGGTTCTAATGGTGGATGATGGGGTGAGGCTTTAAACCACTTGGAGGGTTGCAAATAGGTAAGAAATGGGTGCATCAAAACTATCAAAACACACCCCAAAGGTTGAGGTGGTCAACAAGTCAAACTCCAAACATGAATTTCGAGGCAAAAACCCATTGTTACTTTTCATATGCTTGGCGTAACTAATAGTTGCGCCAAGCAAATGCACAGTAAAATAGTGAGGAACAGTGCTGGAAGTTAGATCGCGGGGTGGGGGGCACCTTTTAAACTTGGCACAACTATTAGTTGCGCTAGGCTTAAAATTGGGGAGGATTGGCCTGGTGCAACTATTAGTTACGCCAGGTCATTTCTGGGGAGAAATAGCCTGGCACGTCAAATAGTCGCGCTAAATCCCTAGGGGGGCCACCTCAAAATTACCTTCCTGCCCTCCGGGTTCGGATTGCCACATCTGCTGATATATACCTCCGATTGGGGCGATTCTTGGACCGTTGGAAACCTGACAACCTCTACTCTTCAATGGTATAAGAGTTGGTCATTGTAGAGGTTCGTAGCCTATTCCGGTGCACCCCTCCTCCTTATTGCCTGGGAAGATTAGGTTAGGGTTAAGAAAAGGTTCTAAGGGTCGGGGTCGGTTTCTGAAGGTTCGGGGTAGGTTCCTGGGGGATCTAGGGTGATTCCTAAGGGTTTAGAGTGATTCCTAAGGATTCCATATATGCCATCAAAAGCTCGGAAATGTGCCTCTCTCGAAATGTGTTTCGATCAGGCCTTGGGCCAAATTTGGGTGTCTACAGTAACAATTAACCTCTGTGTTGATCTTTAGAATCTCCATTTCCTTCCTATTGTCGGATTTGTGAAATTAGGGCTAAACCCTTAGCCATAAACCCTAATCTTCTAATTAGTTACAATGCCACTCAAGACTCACCAAGCCACGGCAAGTGCGGCACCGAAGAAACCCACTCCGGGTTCCTCTTCGCAGCAGCCACAGAAGAAACCACCCACGGGTTCTTCGTCTGCACCACCTACACAAGCACCACCTCCACCACTACCACGTGAACTACCAAATGAATGGTGATTTGACAAAGACTTTGAACCCAAGTGGATTATTGATCCTAAAACTTTCGCCAAGCGCAATGAGACAAAGTGGGCTTTTGACTATATTTCCACTGCGGGTTTGACCAGAATCCTTCGCCCATGCAAGGACACTTATTACCCTAGAATAGTCAAACTATTCTATCAGAACATGGAATTGATCAAGGACCCGACCATCCTCAGGACCAAAATCGATAATCGGCCTTATATGTTCACTTTCGATGACGTGACCGACGCCTTGGAATGTTTCCACACTTATAACCACGAGGACATTACCCTCGCTGAGCCTTTCACGGCCACGCTAGATTACAAGCACGATGTGGCTGAGATGACCCATGGTAGAACAGGTTTGGGTCGCTTAATTAAACGTGTCGACTTACCACGCGAGCTTTGGATGCTCAATTCGATAATTCAGTGTAATTTGTACCCCTTATGCCATAAAACAAAAAGGGTGGGTGAAGTTCAAATGGTGCTCTTTGCGGCCTTCAGTGGTCGATGGTTTAATGCGCCCAAGATGGTACTTGAAGGGATGAAATATGCCCATAAAAAGATGCTTGAGAATGCCAAGAAGCCCGTCGATGACATGCCTTATGCTCGATTGATCTCTTTGATGGTCGAGGATTAAGCGGGCGGCGATATGTACACCCTCTCTCCGAATGAACCACGACTAACGGGTAATGTTCAACCGCTCACCATGGTTGATTGGAATCGAACCTATGTAAAGTTGATTAAGAAACCGCTCATCCAAGAACTATCACAACCAGAACCACAAGCTTTCGACCAGCCAGCACACGACACCCCTATTCACAATGAGCCTGCTGCTACTTTTCCATTACAGCAGCCTGCTAGGCGCCGTGCTCAGACGCACGTAGCACCACCAGCACCCGAGGGCATTCCTGCACTAACTGTTGCTGATCTTTATGCCTTGTTGGAGGCCAACACGTGAAAAATGACAAAGAATAACCGCCTTCTCAATTGCCGTTTGGATTATTACGATGCACTTCACACTGAAGCGATGCGCTTTATGTATCCGACTGATTATCTCCAGCGTATGGCAGCAGCGCAGGCCTGGGTCCCGGGGGCGTTGACTTCAGGTGCGGGACAGTATGGTGATGGCAAAGATCCGCCGGGCGACGAGGAGTCTTGAGAGCTGTTTATTTTGAATGCTATTTGGAGTGTAAAATTTTGGATATTTAATACTCTTTTTGGGAACAAATTGTAACTTTTAACACAGGTACCCAGGGACATGGGTCCTCTTGAACAATTGTGGCATGGTTGCCACCCAAACATCTGTGCCTAACTTTTTGGTGATGTTTTATATCTAGCGTTCGCATAATTTAACTCAATGGATGTGCTCTATGGTTTGACTGTAACTATGATTGATATGTCGTGTAGTTATGTCGTTGTTTTTCTTCATGGATACTTGTGTACTTGTTGGTGTTTCTGTTGCAGGAGGTGTACTTGTCATTATTGGTTGCAGCATGTGTGCCTACACAGCCATGTGTGTGGCTATTTTGGATGGACATTTTATGTGCCTGTTTTGAATAGGCATTTGTGTGTTGTATTTTTACAGCATCTATGTTTGTAGTACATGCTGTGTTTTTCTTGTCCATGTCATGCCGGGTGTGTAGTGTTATTTCTATTTTTGATGACCTATTCACTGTGTGTGGGCTCCCATGCTGGCGTGTGGGGGGGGGGGCTTGAGTAGCATTTTCGCGGATGAAAATTCCCAAGGAGGGGTGAATGTAACGTCCCAAAAATTTCGTGCTCAAATAATACAGCTCAGGAAGCGACCAACTGATCACATCTTTGACCGAGTCAATGTTGACTTGGTTGACTTAGTAGATCATATGTGAGATAAAGTGTATGATAGAAACCACTTAATTGGACTAGGTATCCATAGATATATACACACACACGTTAGTTAGATGTATGAGCTTAACACCTAATATGAAATTTAGGTTATAAAGAGAATTTATTTCTCTTTGATAAGGTTGTTGAGAAGAGATAAAAGAGAGTAAATGAGAGTTTAATTTTGTGTGAAATTGAGAAGAGTGCAATGAATGTAAATAATTGATCTTGACTCGGAAAGCTAGTGGATCGAGGTGAGAGTAGAGATTTGGGGGTTTATGAAACCCAAGTGAGCTAAAGCTTGGAGCAAAGGAAATCCAACCATTTGATATGGTAAGATCCACTGGTTCAAGTTTGTTTAGTTATTAGATAGAGAATTTAAACTATTTTGTATGAAAAATAGATGATGAATGGGGTGGATGATGATGAGATGGGTTCTAGAGGATAGAACATGATTGGATCTGAGAATGGACAAATTCGATCGAACGAAATTAGAACTCGTTCGATTGATTTGAGAAGTTGTGTGAACGATTTAAAATCGTTCAATTGGTTTGCTAGGGGACAAAAATGAGATAGAATGGATTTATGAGGAAATCGATTGAACAAAATATATTCGTTCAATCAATTTTGGATTTCGTTCGATTGATTTAAAAATCGTTCGATCGATTTTTCAAATCGTCCGATCGATTTGGACAAATTCAGGTTTTGTGGAGTTTTTCATACGGACTGTTCTTTTGTTGGGGTTAGGTTTCTAATCCAATGTTTTTACACTTATAGTGATGAGTTATATATGTTTGGCCAGGCCTAGTTATGCTTAACATAGTGATGGTTGAGTACGGCTTGGATTGAAGGAACCGTTGATAGTAATCACGTGAGAGGTAGGGGAATATCTGAACTTGTACCCTCAATTACGAGAACATGTATGTAGTGATATTAAAGATGCATATTCATTAGAGCTTAGTGTAAATCTTTGTGTTTTGTAATACTATGAGTAAAACATGAAAGAACGGTATGTGTGTGTACATGGTTAAAAAGGGTAGAAACCAATGAGTGTAATACATGAGCCATCCCAGGAATGCATATGTACATTTGGCATCTGAAGGATGCATCGGAATGTCCGACATCCCAGGGATGTATGGTGGATAGAAAGATCCCAAGTTATGAGATGGACCATGAATGGGATTGAACAGGCTGTAAATTAATATATTTTTAGCACAATTATACGGTGAATAACTATATGTAAAGCTCAATCGATTTAAGGTTTGTAGAATACCCAACCGACGCGGC
Organism: Chloranthus sessilifolius; assembly: GCA_021018995.1. Lineage (NCBI taxonomy): Eukaryota > Viridiplantae > Streptophyta > Magnoliopsida > Chloranthales > Chloranthaceae > Chloranthus > Chloranthus sessilifolius. The sequence continues at coordinate 143,340,000 of CM037584.1, read as the reverse complement.
GGTATACCCGTGATTGACTCGGCAGGATATTCGTGACCGGTACGGCAGCCATTTCGTACACCAGTAGGCATCCCAGGGATGTATAGTGATATGCCCGTCGCCTATGAGAAAGGGACGTGGGTCAAGATACTTAAAAAATAGTCTTATTAGACGACGATAGAGGGTATTCCATCGGGGCTCGATGTTATATTACTCGAGGATTATTTAAGTTAATTGTTTTAAGTCAAGTGACCACCCTTGTTATCATTAAGAGAACTAATGAGCAAGAACATCAAATGTCATGAGTAGAGTAACAAAAGTATGCTGTTTATTTTTATTGCATTTCAAAGTGCTTGCAAATTAAATTACATTGATGTATTCATGCGTTATTTATGTCATGAAATGTATGTGAGTAAGAAAGATGTACATGTTCATATATTGTCCCTATTGAGCTAGGTGTAGCTCACCCTTTGACTATATGTCACAGGTGCAGAGTTAGGAGCAGCTTCTGGTGAGGTTGATCCCGAAGACTCAGAGTATATTCTAGGAGAGGAGTCTGAGCCCCCTCCTGAGAGGTTCATTTAGAAGACCCTCTGCGTACTTTGAGATTTTGAGAGAGAGATATTTACGGCTTGGTACCTCCAACCATTTTTTTTTTGTAAGGTTAATGATACATGTAATATTCTTTTGCCGAATCATTTGAGGTGACCGTAGTTATGGCACTAATGGTTCAGGTATGTTCTTTTGCCTATGCGGGAGCATGGGATTAGGACGATCTTTTGAGCACTTATTTTGGTGTTAAATAGTAGAATTAGATATTTGTTCTGCTTTAGTTTGGTTTATATTTTTACTATGGTTGTGCGATTGTACCAAGTGTTTTGTGTACTATTTGGGGCACGGCCTCGAGGGTCGTGCTAATGGCACAGGTTTTGAGGTGCCAAAATTTAGGCTGTCACATACATCGTATACCGCCAACAAGCTCGCAGAGTTATACATCAAGGGGATGGTTAGGCTGCATGGTATACCGGTTAGTATCGTATCCGACAGAGATCTGATGTACACATCTTAGTTTTGGCAGCGATTTCAGGAAGGGATGGGTTCCAGGCTCGATTACAGTATGACATTCCATTCTCAGACCGATAGGCAGACTGAGAGGGTGAATCAGATTATAAAAGATATGTTACGTGCTTGCATGCTAGATTTTCAGGGGTCATTGGACCAATATTTACCACTGATTGAGTTCTCCTATAATAATAGTTACCAGGCTAGCATCGATATGGCACCCTATGAAGCTTTGTATGGACGATGGTGCAGGTCTCTGCATAATTGGAAAGAAGTGGGTGAGAAATTTATTTTAGCCCATGAGATTATGGAGAGTACGACCGAGACAGTTCGGTTAATCCGTGAGAGACCATGCATTGCTCAAAGTCGTCAGAAGAGCTACAATGATCTTAAAAGGAACCATATTGAGTTTCAGGTGAACTTCATAGCTTTAGTCACCTTCATATTATTATAAGTCATGTGTTGTCTCTAATACCTGCGTTTCAGGTGAGAGATAATGTGTTTGTCAAGATCTTGCCTACAAAAGGCGTAATGCGTTTTGGGAAAAGTGGAAAGCTGAGTCCGCGTTATGTTGGACCTTTTAAGGTTTTGGGCCGAGTCAGTGAGGTCGCTTACCGTGTAGCCTTGCCACCACAGCTATCGAACATGCACAATGTGTTTTACGTGTCCATATTACGAAAGTATAGTAAAGACCTGACTCATGTATTAGACTACCAGCCCATTGAGCTCCGGGAAGACTTATCCATGATTGAGGAGCCGATACAAATCTTAGATCATAAAGAGCAAATTTTACAGACCAAAAGTATTCACTTAGTACTTGTGAAGTAGCAGAACCATTCTTCGGAGGAAGCTACTTGGGAACATGAAGTTGAGATTTGTAAACACTTCCCACACCTTTTTGAATAAAGGTAAATTTTATTTATGTTTTGATCGATAAGACATATAAATACTTGTTGCCTTCTATTTCTCTTTTCAAAATTTATTTTTTTAATAATGAGGCTTTAAACATTTTGCAGTTCTATTGATAGTTAATACTATTACATAAGTAAATTATTGACATCCTTACAAATTTTGTTATCCCGGTATGAGCAGTTAGGATCTATGATTGTGAACGGTACGCATTCGAACTGTAGGACCCGATTGTCAGTCTAGTGATTTCCTATTAGATTTGGCATGGCTGTCTGTTAAGAAAAAGGTATGAGATGTCTTGTTGTGTTTGAGTCATTGTGGGATTTCTTTTCCCAATCGGGTGAAACTTGGAATGTAGGTGTTCATGTACGGATGCAACACCTCTATGGAATTATGCGATGCCACATGAAGTACATCCAGGTTACTACGACCTTAGTTCCTTGAAAAGCGTGGTTGGTAAAGTCTATCGCACTGTGACCCATTCGTTTAGCTTTTAGAACGTTTGATTTCGCCTTGGGATTAACTTGTGTTAGGATAAGGTTGTACTGTAGACCTACTTTAGCTAACCGTTGCATTTTCGAGGACGAAAATTCCCAAGGAGGGTAGAATGTAAAGATTCGTATCTTGAACTCGAGTTAGACTAACCCTATGAGCATGTTCGGCTCGGTGACTAATGTCGCCATTTGTCTTTGATTATTATTTAGATGTGATCGTGCGGACGGATTTTGATTTAGAGCTCGATCTGACCCTTGTGTGAAAGTCGTGTGCCAACCTTTGGTGTGACCGCTCAACACTGGAGTTAAGCCATTGAAATTAGAAAGTTTAACACACTTGTGAGGTGTGTGTGAGTAACACTTTCCACAAACTCATTATAAGAGAGAAGTTACCTCCCGTATTACACTAGGTCTATATTGAGAAAAGAATGGGAGAACGAGTGCTTGCATTGGAGAACCTTAGCCGAGTTGTAGCCGTGCAACCCTGCGCAAACTCCATTTGCTTTGCCATCAATCCTCATAGGAGATTGATTTCGAAACCCTTTTTCTCTAGAACCCTCTGTTGTTTGAACCCTTGATCCTAAGGCAAGCTCGGATCGATTTTGGATTCGTTTTATTATTTGGGAGAGGTTGAGACTGTGGTGAACGAGTAGGAATCGATCGCGACACAAATCGCCGAGAAAATCTACTGGTTTCATTTTGAAAAATCCGTTTGCGCGACTCATTTTCAAGTCGAGAAATCCTTGGGAAAAGGTATGTTTTTTATTGAGTTTGTTGATTAAAAGTATTAGATTAGTTATGTGTTTTGCTCTTGGGATGTGTATGATCTGATTTGGGTGAAAACGAGGCGAATGTTTTATGTAATTTTCTGAAGCTGCGATCGTGCTATTATTGTAACTTGCTCGCACGAGGATTATCATTGCTCGCACGAGGAGTCGCCAGAGGTTTGACTTAGAAATCGTATACTGAAAAAAGTGAATTGTACTGTAGTCTCTGCGCTCGCTCGATCGAGTTTAAGTTATCGCTCGCGTAAGGACAGAACATGGTTTGTCTTCGTTTTTCATTTTCTTCTTAAATATTATGGTACTAGACTTGTAACATGAAGTCGGTATGGTTGCTAGGTTATAGTGTGGGTTTTGACACCATTCGATAGGCTTTGCTTGGACTTCGGTTTCTGTGAGACGTTCTGAGGTAGGAGAATCTCATCACTACCATATTTTATCTTAATTCTCATGGATATTTTGAATTAGAATATCTGAACATGCATATGCCAGTGAAATCATGTCTGAAAAATGGAAATCTGATATAAACTCTGAAATCTAATATTTGAATTATGTATAAGAAACTTATATTTGAACTATATGAGTATCTACATCTATTTTATGATTCATCTGAACGACCGCTCAAAATTTCTGAACAACTTTCTGGTACAAGTTACCCTCTTGGGTGTAGGGGCTTGTTAAATTTTGAAAAAGGGTTCATGAACGACGATAGTAGGTAGGGGTTCCCATCGGCTATATTCCTGCTCTCGAGATATAATTAACTCGGGAGGTATTTTAAGTTGAGGATTAAGTCATGAATTACTGAACTTTACATATAGAAGTTAGAGATAGTAAGAAGCTAAATATCTGCATCTGCTTTGAATCTGTTTTCACCTATTTAGACTTGAACTTACGTATGATTTTCTGCATTTAAATTCAATCTTTCAGTGCATTATCTAGTTTTGACATATTATATTTTGAAATATATTTTGAAAACCATGTTGGTTAAAATACAATGTTGTTGATGATATTTTTCTACTGAGCTTTGTTGGTTAGCTCACTCCGACTATACGTTATAGGTCCAGGTATTAACATGGCAGTTTAGGGTTGTGAGACTGATCCTGATTACGTACCAGAGGAAGAACCTAAGGTTCCTCCTGAGGAGTATTTTCCGGCTTAGGATCTAGATTATTTATTTACTTTTGGTGATAGTTTTGGACTTGGAGTTGTGGACCAATTTTTTTGGATATTATGGCTTTATGCTTGGCTTTTGTTTACGATTTTGAACCATGTTTCGGTGATGGTCGGCCATCATCGGTGGTTCTGCACTTTAATTGCTTCTGCATTTTTTCTTATGATTGGCTATTTATTGCGCTTTACTCTGATATGTACTTTGTTTGTCCGACTTATCGTTTAATCGATAGATTGGCGAACTGACCTTTTCTATACCTGAGAGATTGGAAAAGTCGGGTCGTCACAGCAGACATGGGGATTAGAGCCCATGACCTATTGCTTCCACAAACGAAGAGGATACCAGTTGAGCTCTCAGTCAACCGGTTTTTGTTGTTCACATTTAAAAGGGAGGTAATATGTCTTTTCAAGTCATATTCTAATTTATCGTCTTATATATTTTGATATTCTTAGTAGTTTATAAATATTAGTTATTTCATTTATCAATAAATGCGTTAGTTTATTCATATAGTGAACAATGTGATTTTAGTAAATGGCAACTGTTAGTGGGGGTTTGCGCAAAACAAAGAATCACCGGTTCAACATTAGCTCACTTGGTATACTCTTCCCTTGTGAAAGCAATTTTATGTCGTGGGTAAGGTATCAAAATTGGTATTGGTCTTGGGTATCGGTTTGCCCAAGACCGATACGTCTCGGCCGATATGTATCGGCCTATTTTTTTTTTAAAAAAAAGAAAACTTTACGTCTCGGTTGAAACCGAGACGTATCGGCCGATATTGGCTCGTATCGGTTGATACGGTATCGGATACCTGAATTGGGATACCGATACGTATCAAGCCGATACGTACCGATTTGTTGAAAAACCGATACGAATCACCGATACGTATTAGTATCGACCACTTTTTTATGCCTTGGTCATGGGTTCTAAGCCCCACGCTTCTCCAGCCCTGTGTGCAAGTCTCCTCCTAGTGTGTTGCACTAAAGACAGAACCTATCTACGTGGAAGTTTGCATAGGCACTACATCTGGGCTGTCTATGCCGTATGGGATCTGTTAAGACCTGAAAAGTACCACTTTTTACCCTTAACTTAGCCTCTGTTAGACCCTTAGCCATCTAATAAATTTTTGTTAAGTCATTTCTGTAGGTAATAAACAACAGCTTCAATAAAGTCTGAACCCTATTAAGGAGCCCACTTTTCCCCCAGAACCCCCTCAGAAGGGTGAAAGCTGAATCCAGACAAAGATTTGAACCTCGCACAGTTTTCTTAGGCTTCAGAAGATTCAGAAGTTAAGCCTCGTGATCCAAACCTTCATTTCCAATTATCCATGTTGTTCTCATTGGTGGTTTCAATTATACTTGGCGCACTCTCATGAGCTCAAATATAAATGCTCGCGCATTCTCGCCCAGCTCAAGAAAAGCAGCTCTCATACCTCGCGCGGTTCACTCAGATCAGCTGAGGAGAGAGAGCTCCAGGTATCTCTGCGAGAAGCTGTCGCGCAATAGCAGCAGGATACAAAACTTTAGAAAAACTTCTCGCATAGTTCAGAAACTAATGCACATCATAGCCTCGCGAGGATCCTTGCGAAGATTCACTGCGAAATGAAATGCTCGCGCAGTTCCCGCGCCATTTAGAAGGAAAGTGCAATCTCGCGAAGACCAGAGCAATCCAGTGAGAATTCAATGCTCTATCACGCGACTGTTTCAACTGCAACTAAGACAATCCCGCGATGGCTAGAATTTCAAGCTGATCCAATCTCGCAAAGACCATTCTACCACGTGACAATCTTGGAAGCCAGTGCTACCTGGTGAGGCTCTGAACTCTAACTCTCCCTCACTTCTACAGAGGACATTCTGGGAACTTCCAATAATTAGGGCAGGCATTCCAATGCTCTAATTCCTGTGCACGTGCCCCGAGGCATCCAAGGAATAGTATCAGGCCATGTGGCATCGTTAAAATTAGGGTTTCCTAACCCTAATGCACCGCCAAGCTGACTGCTATATAAACCTAAGCCTGATTTAGGTTTAGGGGGTCTTGTCTTCTCTTAGATAGAATTTAGTTTTCTTCTTCTGGAATCGGCTGTAGATTTCCAGTAAGTGTAGGTTAGGTTTAGGTAGTTTCTTTTTATCTTTTTCTTCTCTCCATAGTCCAGCATTTGCTGGCTATGCCTATGTATGATTATTTGGAATAGATTAATGGAATTTTATAATTGGGTGTTTTACATTTATGGGATTTCTGTTTGAGTTGTTCTGTGCAAGGCTGCTACCTTGAGATCCTCCATTGCTAGGATGTATTGTAAGCAATGGAGGACTGAGACGTGGTTCACTCAGATCTAAGTGACCTGTGTGTCTGGGCTAACATGCTCCCATACAAGTCTAGCCCCACCACAGGACCCACTAGATCTGAAAACTCCATGGGAACAATGAGCTTTTGAAACCTTGTGAACATGGTGGTGGCAGCAATGTTTCTTGTTCTATCTTGAGCTTGTGAGGAGGATAGCCTCTGGGATAGTCTGTGACCATTTAAGTGGACAGGTTATAACCTTAGGGTGAAGCCAATCTACAGACTCAAGACGGATTGTTTTTCTCTGCACTTGTGCTTGTAGCCCTGTGAGAGATTGTGCAGAGGCAGACTCCCCTGTATCTGTGAAGACCCGCCATCAGATGGCAGATCTGGTTTGGTTATAGAGATTGTAGGCTTGCGACTGGATCACTGCAGCCTCTCTAAAGCAGTGGACAGCTGGATCTAAGGCTGCACTCAAACTCTTGCTGGTTCTATGTGTCTGGGCTAACATGCTCCCATACAAGCCTAGCCCCACACATAGCACTTTAGAGGTTGAGGTTCCCTACGGACTCTTGAGCTTGTAGCCTGGATGAAGTAGTGCCTACAATGATAAGCTTGTTCTAACCCATCTCTGGACTGTGGTTCCCCAATTGGATAGTCTGTGACCATTTAAGTGGATAGGTTATAGCCATAAAGGGATTGGATCATAGCACAGAGATGAGTCGGATTCTTTCCCCTCAGTGGTGATAACGTAGCCATTGGATAGGACTTCTATAGCAGCAGATCTAAATCTGAGTTATGAAATCCACCAGATCTGAACCGCATAACATACTTCTCACCCTTTTATATTTATTTTCTTACTCCACCTTCTTTCTTAACCCTTTCTATAGTTTAGACATTAGGATACCTTGGAATTTAGATTTTAGTGGCACTAAATCCCCTTCCATTTAGTATTGCCAGATCTGTAGCCAAATCTGGAGGGCCTACTAAAGATGGCTCCCTTGGAGCTTAAGATCAACTTCCCTGTGGGACAAACTCTTACTTATTAAAACTTGCTACAAAAGACCCTATATCTTGCAGCATTGTGTATTTTTAGGCTTACTGCTCCATGACTCTCACTCTTTCACTCATCTCTTTTATTCTTCCCATTCTTATAACTGTCTTTAATAAAGTCAGTAGCAAGCACTTGAAAATACTCTAATAGGATCCTAAAAAAAAATAAATAACAAATTAAGAATGTGACAACCCGATTTTCTCGGCACACATTTTTTTTTTTTTTAATACGGATCTCCGAAAAAATCGGACCGCTAGATCATAGATCACAATCTGATACAAAATACTTGGTATATCCACAGACATGCGAAAATCAAGTAGATAATACATATGACATAATTAAAATCGTCAGTTCTAACATCCAACATGAACAGTGAACTAAACAAATCACTGGTGATGGCCGACCATCACCTAACAGTGGTGTATAATAGCAGGAATATACCAAGCCCAAACTTACCAAAATCCACTATGTACTAAATCCACGATCCTTGAACTAGGGGCACAAATCCTCAGGTGGAAGATCCTCTTCTTCCGGTTTGTAGTCTGGATCTTTCTCAAAGTCAAGATCCTAATCAATACCTACACTTGTGACATATAGTCAGGGTGAGCTAACAGCCTAAGCTCAGTAGAAGAATCTCAAATTCAATTGACATCTTATCATATCATCACATAGATTTATTGACAAAAGCAAAAGCGGAACTGAGCAAATATTCAATGATTGAAACAAATATGAAAATATAATGGATATTCAATTTGAAACAAAAGCAGAAATACAATGACAGATGCAAAGACAATTCCTTGTCAAAACATAATCTCAAGTATCCTTAAATTAAAACAATTCGAAGTTCCACATATCTTCTAATTCATCAAATTCCAAATTCACCTCTTTCAGTGTGTTCATATCTTCCACTATCTTCTAATGTATACGGATAACCCCGTACCGGTCAATCAATCGATCACTCACCAAGATTCAAATGATTTATACGATGTATGGAAAAACCCCACCGTACTCGTCTAGTATGCATGCAATGTTCAGTGTGTACGGATAACCCGCCGTACCGGTCCAGTAAGTATATGCGGTATGCATTATGTATGAAAAAACCGCCATACTAGTCCGATCGATGTAAGCGATGTATGCGTTTGCAGAAAAATCATCAGACGTCCAACATATATGCAGCTACCACATCAATGGATTTATCGTCAAATCATTCGATATCCAAATGCAATTAATATTTCAGAGATTTCCATGTTTACAGTTCAATGATTGTCAACTTCTAATATTCATACAAAAATGGTTTTAGACTTCATAGGATTCAATTTCTCAAATACAGTCAATCTTACAATTTCAAATTTAAATCACAATTATCACTTTTTAGTCCAAATATTCGAATATAGCCAAATCAACAAGTTCTAAATCCAATGCTAAGATCACAACTTAATTCAAACAGATATCATGTCAAATCAGATTCAAGGCATCAATTTCAAAAAAATTTAATCACTTCATTCGATCCTACAATGATAGCTATGAAATCAATTAAAAAATGCAATGAGTAATGATTCTTCCCCACCTTAGGTTTCAAAGTCGCACGAAAAAGAGCAATGCTAAGGTCTTTATGTACGGTCTCCAGTTCTCAATCTGCATCACACCATGATAATGTACTACTTAATGGTGAAGAGCTCGCAAGATTCGAAGTATTTTTTTTTCCAAAAAAAAAATATAAGTAAACAAAAACAAGACAAATCGATAGATCGATTTCCAAAGCCTTATACAACTCTCTGTTTTATATAAGTCGATCGATCAATTCCCAAATCGATCAATCGGTTTCAAGTTCGATCGATCGATTCCTTCAGAATTTCAAATTCGAACATTCGATTTTCAAAATTGACTGATCGATTCCTTCAGAATTATTTTTTTGCATATCTCTGTCTTGTCAAAATTGATCGATCGATTCAGGAATCGATCGTTCGATTTTGACAGATTCTGTAACGCATCGAGCTTCTTCTTCCTTGGCTCCAACTTTCAAAAATCCCCAAAATCCATCGATATTGATGCACATCATATCTAAAACTTTGAAAATCACATGCTTAACGATTTAGCTACGTGCTTACCCTCTTAGATCGTGCATGCGAAGCTCGTGATGATTGATAACAAAAAGAGGGTTTTGGAGTCAAGCTTGCGGCGTTTCACGCCACACTGTTACCCATTAGTTTGAAACCTTCGATTCTCTCGATCGCACGGTGTAGATCGAATCCTCTTGACATACACCACAACTCCGAAGGTTCTTGAATTTGGGGAATCTAAGATATGTAAATAGGGTTTGGGGTTTCTAGCACCAAGAACGAAAGAGGGTTTGGAGCCCTTTCTCTCGCGCTCGTGATTCGTAGCCACGACTAGGATCGGGGCTCTCTCGCGGTGAATCCGAGAAGAACACCACAATGAAGGAGAAACAAGGGGGAGAGCTTCGTCTCTATCTCTTCTCTTTCTCCTCTCTCCCTTCTCTCTTTCACTTGCAACGAATGGAAAACCCACGGGTGGGGTTTTGCTTATAAGATGGGGGTGGTTTAAGTGTAAAACAAGCACACCGTGAGTTGGTGCACAACCTTCTACCAAAGATCAAAATGTGGTCCATCTTCACTTGTAAACTAAATCTTTCACCGCCGATGCTCATACGGAGATCGTACAACTAATTACCCAATTAAACATATATGGTTTTCACACAATTTGCTATTTTTCTTTTTCCAAACTAAATATCTTAAATATTCAAGGCGGTATCATGTGCCTTGCCAAACACAAACACTTGGTTGGGTGCCACATGATAAGTTGGGTTATTGGAGCCAGACTCATTCTCAGTTCGAGTTGAAACTCGGGTTGAGGCTCAAGTACAAATGTTGGGCTGAGTTTTGTGCGTAACGTGCACAAACACGCGTACACTCTACATACGGTATGGATTGGGCTTTAATATGTTCGACACATATCCTCAATTATAACAAGTGGGGTTTAAGGTTATGTTACCCAAGTTAAATGATTTGACTCGGGTCAAATCAATCAAAAGGTCGCATTCTCGTCAAAGGTCAACGATTCAATAATTTTGAAAATTTCAGGTTATTACAAAGACTAGCAAATAGAAAATTAGGCACATGAATTTAATAAATAGAGTTTTGCTTTGAGATATTGTAACGACTTGAATTTTCAAGCTGAAAGATATAGAAATACCAGGTTGCTAGATCATAATTTATAATTCATGTACAGAATCTCCTTGGTATAAATAGAAATCAATTTACAAAGGAAATGAAAAATACATACTTCAACATCCATATATAATGAGAAATACAAATCCAATCATACCACCAGTGACGACTGTATGCCATGCAAACAGTGGTACCTATATCAAGTACGTGGAAAGAAATAGATAATTATTCAAGAATATCTTTTAAATTATACCCAGTCCAAATCTCAAAATTTTTCTAAGGATAGTAATCTTTTGGTGGAAGAGATCTCCTTTGTCTTCCGGCACAAAATCAGGGGAGATTGCTGGGTATTTGTAACCCACACAATAACTTTTACACCTTTTATTGATTGACCAAAGGCTTAGAGATTTTCATTGGTAACAAAATACCACTCCACGCGACTTTAGGAGTCGGTTTCGACATGATTGGTTTGTAGTAAGTCAATCCCCTTTTTTCTATTGATACACCTCTCCCTTGAATCCTTGATAGGTTAGCATTCAAGGGCATGCTATGAAAGAGGACAACGTCTCCTTTTCATTTCCGCTCAATGTTTTTGTGCCCATCATATAGAGAGAGATAAAAGCGAGGCACCATTGTCCTCAAGTTCTAAGCACATGACTTATTGAAATTCTTTGGTGGATCATTCTCATTGACAAGGTATGTTCTAACCTTGCAATTAAATTGTTCATGATTGAAATTAATTGTCTTTAATTAATATTATTTATTCAACAATTGATATCAAAGCCATGGTTAAGGCTAATTTATTCAACATTTGAGAATTCAAGTCGATTTTGTAACGCCTTTTCAGCGTTGTTATTTTTCCTTCTTTTCATGATAACGAGTTGCGGGTGTTATCATAGCAAGTTGTCATTACTATTTTATTTTGCAATTCTACATTTCGTAAATCAGATCCGAGGATTAAAAAATAACATTTCGAAAATAAGAACATAAGATTCAAAATAAGAATAAATTCACCTCTTGAAGCGTGATCGGTGATTCTACGGTGATCTAAGCTTGAGAAGATTGACGGTCAACGCTATTGTTCATCCGATGTTCCTATCTTCTCCCTCCTCACTCTTGATGGTGGAAAAGATCAAGGTGATTCTTGTGGAGAAACACATAAAAGGTTTTAGGGTGAAGTGAAGAAGAAGATTGAGGAAGAAGATTGAGGAAGAAGAGACAGCTAGGGTTTTCTCACGACTCTATTTCTAAGAAGAACTTTGAAAGAGATTATGATTTAGGGTTCACTGTAAGACACCTTTTTATAATTTTTGAGGATCATCCGGTGTTAGACTGTCACACCAAGAAAGGGTATATAGGCTTTTACTTTAAGGTCCAAAATAAAGATTCAAAACTTACGTATCAAGTTTCGATCCTCTGACCTCTTACCTATAACTCAAGCCTTTAATCACTAGGCTATCACATAACTTGTGTCAAGTAATGATAGGAATAAATATTCCTTGAAGACCAACACACGAATCGTTTGGTCAAAATGTTTTGAAAAGTCATGACATGTGGTGTATTTGTTATTAAGTGCATATTGATTATTTAGGTGTATCAACGATATGAAAATACGAGTCGTTACATTCTTTCCTCCTTAAAAGAATTTTCATCCTCGAAAATTTACGTACTTTATTCGAAGAGATGCAGATATTTGTCACAGATCTCTACCTCACGTTTCGAAGTAGCCTCTCAGTTGAATGATTCTGCCACCTCATGAGTACAAGCGGGACCCATTTGATACGCAAGACTTGTTCTTTATGATCAAGGATTTACATTGGCTCCTCAATAATAATCATATCTTCGTGGAGCTCGAAAGGCTAATAGTCCAAGATATGAGTCAGGTCTTTTGCGTATTTCCTCAACATAGACACTTGGAAGACGTTATGCATGTTCGAAAGTTGAGGAGGTAAGGCTATCCAATAAGCGACCTCACCGACTCGACCTAAAATCTCAAAATGGTCTGATATAACATGGGCTTAGCTTTCTCCATTTTTCAAATCGCATCACACCCTTGGTAAGCGAGATCTTGATGAAGACATTATCTCCTTTCTAAAAGGAATACATTGTCATAACCAGGCATTTAAACCATAGGGAAAATAAAATGGATAATTTTGCCAAATTTACTTGAAATTTGTTATTTGTTCTTTTCAGATCTACATAGCTCTTTTGTCTGTTCAGTGTGATCTTTAGTCTTTCATGAATCAATCGGATTGCTTTGGAGTTGCTTTTGATAAGTTATGGGCCTAACAAAACCCTTTCTCCAGCCTCTAGTTCAGGATCCTTGCCAACGTCAGTACCTGTAACACATAGTGTCAGGGTGAGCTAAAAGTCCGTATGCTCAGTAGGAAAATCTCAATACCAATCATATCTTATACATTCAATACATAGTTATTCAATGATGATTCAGTATCAATAACTAGGATGCCAAATTATCAGGAGTCAAAGTGTCATTTGAGTTTAAATTGTCTAATCTACAGTGGAATCTTAATATCAATTTCAGAAGTTCATTTCTATTTTCATGCAAAAGTTCAATTATGCTGTCTTTCGTCATATTTTCATTTCAAATGTAACTTCATAGTTTCATGCATGACTTAAAGATATATAACTTAAAAATCTCTAACGCAAATATAGTGTTAGAGCCGATGTCAATGCCGATGGGAATCCTAACCATCGTCGTTCAATGAATAATTTTTCAGAGTGCCCAAGTTCCTGCATTTTGAGGAATACTAGTGTGGTTCAATAGGCCATTGTCATGATTCAATGTGTGCAATAGCACGATTCAATGTGTGTCGAAGCACGGTTCAATGTTCGATGTGTGTCATTGCCTCAAATCACATGCAAAATTCTAAAACATAGTATAGTATTCATATTTCACAGATAGTTCAGAATTTAAATTCAAATTTTTAATATTCAATAAGAGTTCAATGTTCAATAAGCTTCAGATATTCAATAAGAATATAATTTTCAATGAGTTTCAATTGTTCAATGATAGGACAATGTTCAATGAGTTTCAAATGTTCAATGAGAGTCCGATGTTCAATGGGTTTCAAGTGTTCAATAGGTGTACGATATTAAGTGAATTTCAATTGTTTAATGAGTTTCAATTATTCAAGGGGGTATGATGCTCAATGAGATCGAATATTCGATGAATTCTAATTATTCAATGATAGCACAATATTCAATGGGTTTCAATGTTCTAATTCTAGCGATAAGAATGACTATTTGCTAACTCATTAACTCATTAAATGCCTAGGAATCAAAGTATAACATATAAGTGTGCATTGAAATTCCCCTACCTCGTTTCTTAATGTCGTATCGACAGGCGAGACGATCCTTATTGCTTTCGCCCAATTCCTTCTTCTATATTACATGAACAAGTAACACAACAATGGTCGATTGATCGAAATTTAAAACAAATGTAATTAGGTTAATTGATTCTGCCCAAAATCGATTGATTGAATAAATGAAATTGAATACGGAAATTCTCCTTTTTCTTTTGTATTCACAGCTCGCTGCCGTGAGGTGACGACGAGTTGTTATTGTGTTCACAGCTCGCTACTGTGATATGACAGCGAGTTGTGGTTGTGACCATTTCTCAAGGGAGTTCTCTGTTTTGGTATTCATAGTTCGCTGTTGTGAGGTGACAGCGAGCTATCAGGTATCCACATCGAGCTGTCATATATCCATAGCGAGCTATGGTTGTGGCTGTTTCTTTTCACAGCTAGCTGTCACTGGAAGTGTTTTCTTCTTGACAGTGAGTCGTCGTATATCCATAACGAGCTGTAACCTCCTGACAGCTAGCTGTGATATTTTTATCTCTTCTCTGTTTGCATCCGCAGCGAGTTGCTGTTTCCTGGCAGCTAGCCATGAGTTTTGTTTCTTGACTCTGGTCGAATATAAAGCTAGCTGTCGTGTCCTGACACCTAGCTGTGGCTGGTCTCTATGTTTCTTTGTTCTCAGACAATAGCTTGCTGTCAACTTGTGACAATGAGCTGTGACTTGAATTGATTGTTGTAAACTAGTAGGCCGGGAGCTATGAGGTTTGTACCAGCTCGCTGTGACCTCGATTTGAGAATTCAGGTCTATTTTGTAACGCCTTTTCAACAATGTTATTTTTCCTTTTTTTCATGGCAGCGAGCTGTCATTACTAATTTTTTTTTACAATTCTATAATTCGTAAATCAGATCCAAGGATTAAAGAATAATATTTCAAAAATAAGAACATGAGATTCGAAATAAGAACATATGCACCTCTTGAAGCGTGATCGATGATTCTACGGTGATCTAGGTTTGAGGAGATTGGCGATTAATGCTATCGTCCGTCCAATATTCTTATCTTCTCCCTCCTCGCTCTTGATGGTGGAAAAAATTATGATGATTCTTGCGAAGAAACACCCAAAAGATTTTATGGTGAAGTGAAGAAGAAGATTAAGGAAGAAGAGACGGCTAGGGTTAGGGTTCTCTGTAATACATTTTTTTATAACTTTTTGGGGATCATCCGGTGTTAGGTTGCCACACCAAGTATAGGCTTTTACTTTAAGGTCCCAAAATAAAGGTTCAAAACTTATGACGTTTCGAATCTCTGACCTCTTGCCTATCACATAAATTGTATCAAGTAATGACATAAATAAATATAAGTGCCTTGAAGACCAACACATGTATCATTTGGTCAATATGTTTTGAAAAGTCAAGGCATGCGGTGTATTTGTTATTAAGTGCATATAGATTATTTGGGAGTATCAATGATATGAACATCCGAGTCGTTACAGATATAGTTAGATTTCTTTGGTTATGATGATATTGTTGGTTATGACACTAACTTCAGTTGTACCTTTGGTGGTATGGTGGACCTAGGTGAGCTTATTGGCCTAGGGTTGAAAGGCCCATAATTCTGTGTGTTTAAATAGACTTCCGTTTGCACATATAATGAAGATAAACATGATCCCTAAAAATTTTAATCTTAACAAACTTAAAAATTAATTCGAATCTTAAACTGTGGTTATGGATACCCTAAATATTCTCTATTACCTTATTGGGGATTTGGGGCCGGCTGGCCCCGAAGGGAATGGAGAGTTCCTTGCAATTCTGGCGCTATATAAGGAACGAAGAGATCCAATTTTGGCGTCCGTACACTTATTTTGAACATTTGCTCTATTAGAAAATGCATTGGAAGCCCTAGAAGCTATATGCTATCTCTTTAGAAAAACTCCTAATTGTATTGTATTTTCGAGAATCAACAATATTTGCTTCTTTATACGAGTTTCAAGCAAATTTGACTCTAGGCTACAATGAAACTTGGTAATGCACTGAGTGCTAGCTAGCTAGACCACAACTTCCACTACTGAGTGTAACAACTAACAACAGTACTGGAACCGAAAGACAAATATAAATTGGAGATTGATATATATCAATATTTTAAACACTATATCAAATAGATTTTTCAAGTATCTAGACTAAGGATCAAAATTTCGGTCAAAATGATCGAAATTTTAGTCCAAATTATCGGTTTCGGTCCTGACCGAAATAATAACTTTGACCGAAATTTCGAACAAAATTTTCAGTTTCGGTCATGTCCGGAACCAAAATTTTGTCCGATATTTTAATCTTTGATCTAGACTCATCCCAACAACCAGAATTTATAGACCTTAAATCACCCTTTCAAAAAAGCTGGTTAACTAGGATCGACCAATAGTCATATGGAGTCACTTGAGCACGAGAACTTGGCCATTTACAACAGAAGGCTATCTTACTAAACAGTATCTTGTCCAATTTTTTATTCCGAAAAAATCGAGGTTATTTCTAGATCACGAAATAGTCCTGCGGGCATGCGCTTTAGAAAAAACGGGTGGGTGCCGTACTAGGAATATTCTTTATATGTCCCTCTTCCTCAATTACCTTTATCAAATATCCAAACACTTTTCTCCAAAAAAAAAAAGAAAAAAAAAATCCTAATACTTGTTGTGGGAAATTATTAAAATACCCTTACCTAAACATTTTGGTTGAGGGTATTCAGTAAAGGGAGGCATTATTTGCACCCATTTTTTGTGTGAAGAGCATACTCTCTTCCACCATAAAAGATCGTTGATTGCCTTAAACAGCTGATTGAGATTGCTTTTCATCCCAATCTTCCACATAATAGATCTTGAGATCATGTAGCACCTATCAGATGGTCACATGTTGATTCCACATGACACAGATCCCCAAAAGTGACCATTTGATAGGTATGCCTATAATCACAGTGAGTTTTGGACATACGTGCCACGTAGAATCAATATGTTGCATTTGTTAAGGGTTTCTATTTATGGCAGTTTAAAGGAGGCCATTGCCCATTGCCTAGTTTGAGTTCTGGAATTGAGAGGGAAATGGAGAACCCTACAGTCGTATTCTACAAACCCTATTAACCCTGAAATTTTAGTGATTCTATATTGATGGCAAAAATCACTCTTTATCTTTCTATTTCAGTGAAGAAGAGGCTAGATCGAGATGGACCAAGTTGTTGAAGAAGATGTTGGAGATGAACTAATAAAAATACACTTTTTTTTTTTTTTTCCTTTCAATTGTTGATGGCAATAGCAATTGGTATTGGAAATTCATGGAACCATCTGCGATAGAATATACTTCTCCCAAGAAACGATCCAAGGAGTGATTTGAATTATGTTTTCCAATTGCGAGCCCACACTAGTATTGCACCAGTTTCTAAACCAAATAAACGATTGCGCGCTTTGTCCAATGAGAATATAGAATATGTGAGAGAAGAACTTCCATATCTACTCAGAGTAGAAAAAAATATATAACATATTGTTTCTTCAGCTTTATTGCAAAGAGAGCAAATTTGGACTTTATTTGTACACCACTGCCATTAAGTATTTGTGTCGCACAAGGTTCCAAGACAAAGAAGATGAGCTAGAACTCACCATTATTATAACTCTCTATCCATCGTGATTCCCAATCACATTACCAACAATGGGGCTCTTTAATTGCTTCGGATAGAAGTATGTTTCTTCCCATTTGAGTTGCATCATTCCCATTTTGTGCACGTACATCCTCAAGTTTCTTCCTTCTTTTTGTTAATATTATCCTACCCTACCCAATGAGCTTTGTTTCTCCCAAAAAGAAATTAGCAAACATCTTTCAAATTCATCTTTCATATATTTGGAAATTAGGCATATTGGAATGCTAGAAAGTAAATGTTTGAGAAGGGTTAGACGCACTGGCCCAAATAGACTTTTCTAGTTAAGGGCCTACGTTTACATAAATGATAAAGATAAGATATATCCGCAATGTAGTTTACTATGTTCACACGAGAAATAAAGATAAGAGAAAATTAGAAGAACATGCCTCAAATGGGAATGTTTTTGTGACAGCCCGAATTTTTGCGCCCAGAAATCAGTGCCATCAGGATATTGCTCTAGATGATCCCCAGGATAAGTCACAGAGTGTCTGCTTGTTTAGCGGAAATCAGAGCAGACACTGTCCAATAGTGGCAGATTGAGTCATCATATAAGGCTTTAAATGTGAGAAGAATTTAACAATACATATATAAAAAAAAAAAAAAAAAAATACATCCACAAAAATGAACCAAGAAGAACCACTGGTAATGGACATCCCTCACACGAAAACAATGGTTCCAAGTAGTGGCCACCAGAACCACAATAATTCAAAACATATACAGATTCCAAAATATCCAGTCTAATCAAATACCCTAGCTACGGGTGGTGCTCGTCAGCAGGGGTATTTGTATTCTCCTCCACAACCTCAGCCTCCGGATCAGGTTGGTAGTCAGGTTCGCTCTCAGTGCCGGGAGTTCTAGCCTCAGAACCTATTAATGTTATAGAAAATAGGGTGGGCTACATCTAAGCTCAGTAGAAGAATCCCAACTAAAATTATACTGAAAATGTAAGACATAATTTGCAGGTAGTATTTTAAAGAATGAAATCAAATCAAAATATGCAGACAAGGTAAATCAGATGACATGTACTAAGTTTTCAAACAAGAATAGATGTTATGCATATATATCATTTGTGACTTAAATTGTGAATATTATTAACTTAAGAAATTTCCGTGACTATATAACACGGAGTATTCAGGAGTAAGCCGATAGGAAACCCCAACCAATCGTCGTTCATATGAACAATATAAAGATGCAACAATGCGTCATCTATGGAGTGCAATTGTGCCGAGGGATTAACAAAGCAGATGCACGACTGTGCCAGGGCACGGATATCCCATCGAGCCTGTGGGGATCATCGGGTTAAATCCTTAATTCACATATACACATATAACCTCAAGAATCAGATAGCAGAAATCAGGAACAAATTTTAGCATACAGAAATCAGAATGCAGGAATCAGAGATCACAGAGCTTTATCAATATGCAAACATGCTTTTTAAAATAGAAATCAGGGTATTGATGTGAAAGAATCATGAAATTAGAGTCAGATACATTTTAGGTTGGATTTCTTCTACCTTAACAGATCTTTCTAAGCAAATCCAGCACCGCCCCAAAGCAATCCAAAAGTTCTTATCCATGGCCTCCACTCTTAGTCTACATCACACACATGATGATGCATAAAAATTGATCCTAATTATTAATAATGTTGACGTATTTAAGTGTTTTCTCAAAATCGAGGCAGAAATGGGTAATTTCATGTTGACTCGAAACTTGACCCACCTTCCCACTTCATTTTGACCCTCAAAACATTAGATTAAAGATTTTATTAATTCATAAAAGAGTTATATCTCATCGTACTCTTTCTAACACATCAAGAATCGCGTCATTCCGAGTTCGGGACAAAGAGTTATGGCCAAAATACTGAAGCTATATAGATACTTCAGTCAAAACATGCTAATTTAGAACTTGGCCAAACTTTCAGCACAATTTTGATCATCAAAAAAATCTACTCATTAGTTAGTTAATTCATAAAAGTTATAAATTTAATTGTCCTCTTTCCAATGCCACAAGAATCGCATCAATCGGAGTTCGGAGTAAAACGTTATGGCCAAAACACTGAAGCAGTGTTGGCACAGTCAAATTGATCGATCAATACATCATGTTGATCGATCAATCCCACATTGATCGATCAATTTCACTATTGATCGATCAACCATCACATTGATCGATCAATTTCACCATTGATTGATCAACCCCTCACATTGATCGATTAATGCTGTTGGGAATGAACTTCCAGCAACTAAACTTGCTGTTTTTCTAATTGTATATATAATTTGATCGATCAATCACTCAAATTGATCGATCAATACCAAATTTGATCGATCAATCACCTAGATTGATCGATCAATACCCAATTTTGATCAATCAATCACCCAATTGATCGATCAAAACCTTCAAAAATGCACAACCATCAGGTTTTATCATTTTTGATCTATTTTCATCCAAATCTTCTGCTATCTTTATCGAATCACACACACATCCACACTAAACTAAAACAATGATTTATTCTACAATCTAATCCATTAAAATCAACGAAAAACTAACCTTTCTTCGATCGATTTCACGCCTTTAAGGATCGTTGTCCAAAAGGGTTTCGAAACGAAACTTTCGGATCTCTATGGCGATTTCACAACGATTGATCACCACGTATTCAAGATGAAGTCGTCAATGATCCATGCATCGATCTCAACCTTCTCAATGCTCGGTTAGCAATCACGAGGTGGAACACTTCTTGAAAAATGAGGTTTCTAAGGAAAAAGGGGTTTGAATGGCTTGAAGTTCTCAGATCTCTAACGGTTGGAATTTACCAAGGGCGAACACTCAAGCAAGGCCGTCGTCATGTGCTTTGCAAAGGTTGCGGAGATTACGACGCGAAATTTACCAACGGCGGACACTCAAGCGAGGCCGTCGTCATGTGCTTTGCAAAGGTTGCGGAGATTGCGGCGTGGTTGCAATCGAAATCTCACGGTTTCTCATGAGGGTTCCACGGGAAAGAAGCTCTCTCTCTCTCTCTCTCTCTCTCTCTCTCTAGAACTCCCAAACTCTAAAGTTATGCAACCGGTTGAAGCTTCCAAGAGAAGCTTGTCTCTTAATTAGCTAAAGGGCTTAGTTCCCTTGTTAAACATATACATCCAAATGGGTGTTAACCTTATCCAAGGGCCTGATTCGGCGTTGAGCGGCATACGATGCATCGGTGCACGACTTTCACACTAAAGGCCCAAACACACATTTAAACCTTAATCCGTTCGCACAAAGTTATCCTAATATTTTTTAAATATTTATTATTATATAAAAATCTATGATGACATCGGTTTTTGTGTCGACCACACATACGAGGTCAGTCGAGTTCGGGTCTGATTTTTCGGGTTATTACATTCTTCCCACCATAAAGAATTTTCGTCATCGAAAATCGACATGCCAGTTTCAAAAAGGTATGAGTATAATTTAATATGCCCAAAAATTAGGGTCATTACATTTACCTCTCCTCAAGGAATTTTCGCCCTCAAAACTGCAAAACATACCTAAACAAGTCTACTATCCACACAGGTTTAAACAAAGTAGTGATAATTATGTCACAAAATTTATTGTATAATAGTAATAGATAAAGATAGAATAGCTAAGTTCTAAATTATTATCACCAATAATATTATTATAAATTTTTTTTAAAAAAATTCGATTTTCGTGTCAGGCACGCATATCAAAGCAGTCGAGTTCTGTTTAGAATTTTAGGGCCATTGCATCATCCCCCCCTTAGGAATTTTCGTCCCCGAAAATGTCTAACAGACACTAACAGTTTGAACTCTAGCAAATGTGCACAGAACATCAGAATGAATATTTGGTTAAAGGGATAGCAGATGCATCCCCCTCAAGTGCAACGTTAGGCTATGCCCCCCCATCATCTGGTGCTTGATGTAGCTCCAAGTGTGCCATAATTGTGTGCATTATGAATCAAAAATTAAAGAATTAAAGAATGCTAGGTTATATGGATGTTAACTTATGAAAGGGATATCAGCACATTGGGGCTAACACTGGCCTGCAAGATCAGGGCCAATTGTAGCAAGTTTTAAAAGTAAGTATTTCAAGATCGTCCACAGAGAATTTTGTCTAAACTGAGAGATAAACCTCCAGATCTGTGCTACCAGATCTGGCTCTATAATTATCTAAACAAAAGAATAGATAAAAGAGAGTGTTGGATTGTGTCACATTTAACTATAAGCAAATAAAGAAAAGAACTAACTACATGATCCAGATCCGAGTTGGGGAGATGTTTAAAATAAGACAAATGCAGAAATAATAGCTTAATGTACTTTAGCCTCTGAATTTTAATGGAGAATCTGTAGTTCAACAGAGCAGATTCAATCTTCATCTGGCTACCAGCACAGATGTAAGAGAAATAAATCCGAATTAAGGAATAGGTTTAGACTTATGGCTATGATCTGTCCACTTAAATGGTCACAGATCATCCAATAGTTGTGGCCTATTCTTTAGTTCGTAACATGAACATCATCAGAATGTCGCTAGAATTAGGTTACCAACGCTAATTACATACGGGGTGATGAATTAAGGAAGTTGCATGCGGATGAGTGAATCTAAAGAAGTCTAATGCACTAAGGTGAACATTCAACCCTCGACATGACTCCAATGGAGAAGACACAAATTACAACCTTTTAAAATCCAAAATTACAATTCTGAGCACGGCTTCTTAGAGAGCCCTCGGACTTACGATCTTGAATCCGAACTTGGAAGTACAAATCACTCACAATGGCTCTCAAAGGTAAACTACAAGAAGGGATTACTGAGGGGTTCGGATAAGCTATCGTAGGAATGAGAAACAAAGATGAAAACTCTAAAATCTGGATACCCAAATTGGGCAAATGGTTCGTCTATTTATAGTTTTCCTAAGCCACTCAAATGTGTATCAACCAATCGAATTGGATAGATCTGTATCAACCAATAGGAGTCGAGCACTAGGATCCGGATCTGTTTCGCCAATCGAATCGCTTGATCCGTTCACCAATCGAAGCAGAGGCATCAATTACATTATGCATTTTGAAAGTTTGTTAGAGTTTCTAGAAGTTCCCGCCAAGTAATTTCATCTTTGGGTGTTCATGGGGTGGAATATGCCTTTGGTTCGTGCTCGAATCTTCCGGAATGTCTCCGGCTTTTCAATGCATTGGGGCGTGTAGCAGATTCTTGGTGCCCTTGTTAAAGCCGAATCTCCGAATACCTTTTCGCAGAGTTCGAGGGCCTTTTCGCAAAGTTCAATGACTTCAAGCTCTGTTCAAAGTTCAATCTTCTTTTCGAAGTGTTTTCTTCTTTTTGCAAAGTTCAAGGTTCTTTACGAAAAGTGCAAGTTCTTTGCGAAAAGAACTCTGTAGTGCATTTCTCTGTTTGAAATGTTCCCTGCTTCTCTTACAGGTCTTTGCCTCTTCTATTTAGACCTTTCCACAGCTGATGAGGTTGTTTCTTCACTTCCTTCCTTTGGACTGACATGGATTGTCATCTTTTTGGCACTTTTGAGCTGCTTTTATGGTTAAGCATGTCTTTATTGTTAGCTGCAACATAGGCACTTAAAATACTTATTTAGTTCTCTCAAGGGTCTATCAAGGCCCAGATTAAGGGGTGAAAAATGGTATTTTCCAGTTCTCAACACACCCCCAAACCTAAGCTTTGCTAGTCCCTGAGCAAAGACAAAATTTAAAAATAGAATGAAAAGCCATTTTTGTAGGGAGCACAGTTGCATTTAGCATATGCAACAAGCCTTTTAAACCCCTAGGTGATCCCTAGAGGAGGAGTGAAGTCTCCTGAGGGTTTTCAGTGAAGGTACCCACAAACTTCTCCATGGGACAGTTGGCATTAGTGCACTGTCATCCCATGAGCAATCAAAGATCAAAATTAGTTACTCTTGAATCAATGTTTAAACAGAAATTTAGGTTTATTGTTTGCAAGGGGATTTCAACATTTATAAACCTTATGAATGTTTCACTCTTTCCAATCTGTGAGCAGCCATAGAAATCATGCAAATGTGTCGTGATAGTTCATCATTTGAATAAAAATTAGGTTATATGTCTTACTTAATGTGCTCAAGTGCCAACCCAAACTCTTACGACCGTGTACTCTCATCAAGATTTTTGTTGAAGGGTTCATTTCACTCAAGCTCAAGAGCGATTACATCTCTCAAATGGATTTGTAAGCATGAGCATAGGCATGATTCTCGGTCTTGGCATCCTTGACATCTCCTCACCATAGATTGGGCCTTATCTCCACATGACATTCACTCAACTTTGGATCACAAGGACTTTTAGTGGGTTTGTTGTATGGCTCGTGGAGTGAGGTTTGAGGATAGGAAGGTTGAGCAGTGTTTGGATTTTGAGAAGTCAGGAATTGAAGGAGGTGGTTCATGACTCCACCTTCTTGAGTTTAGCTTCTTTTGAGATTCTCGTGTTCAAAGTACTCAGTTCTTCTTCCTTTGATCTTGAATTTTCAACATAAAGTTCCCCTTTTTGCCCTTTTTTTTTTTTTGCTTGCTTCTTTTTCACATTGTTTTTCTTTTTACTTTCTCACCACTTGCCCATTTTTGAGGTATTTCTTCTTTATTTATTTTGATATTTGCCCGAATGTTCCATCTTTACTTCTTTCTCCTTTAACTCCTGAATTCTCAAGGTGAGGGAAGGCTGAATTGGTTCCATTGGTTCAGGTGCAAGAAAAATGGGTGTTTTGATGAAGCATTGTAGGATTTATAGCTCAATTGGGGTACAAACAAGGGCAGATCTTTCTTGGTTGGTTCTGTTAAGCTCAAAAGTCCAAAGAAGGCCTTGATCTTTTCCTCGATTTCATGAATGCTATTGCTTGTTTTGATTTGGAGTTTCCTAATTTCTAGTGGATCTAATGCCTCGGCCGATCCTTTGAATCGAAAAGGGTTGCCTCAGTCACTCTTCAACAGAGATGTAAAACATATAGGCTCAATTCTCACCGTTATGGTTTTTCTTGAGCTTTTAAGTATATCTTTACCTTTTCTCTTCCGTGGACTTGCTATGTGCTAATACAAGTGTATTTTCCTGGTGTTAACATCATGGAAATGTGGAATATTGTAGGGTTTAGAATGTCTAAATTCTTGCAAAGAAAATTTTAAAATTTCCACATTGTCATGATTCTTAAGTAAATTGATTCATTTCCTGATTACTTTGATGATTGTGATGCCCTTATGCTAATTATCCCATGGGCAGGACCTGTTTGCCATACCCCCAAACCTATGGGGAACAGTGTCCTCACTGGTTCAAAGGTGGCATGGTCACATTATACCGGAAAAATTGAAACAAGGCAGCAACAATAAGAAGAAAAAATAAACAGCAGAAAAAAAAAAAAAAAAAAAAAAAATGACATGGAGAATGGGAGAAAGTAAAGTTTATTAACTAGAAACATTTAAAAAAAGAAAAGAAAAATAAAGACAGAATAGACGGTGTTTTAGGGAGGGGGTGGGGCGGTGGAGGGTGGAAGTGGCAGGGGAAGGTTGATTTTTTAGTTTTTTCTGAGGAGGCTGGAGTTGGGCCTCCTTTTCTTTGGCCAAAATCGCGAGGACCTCTTCAAATTCGTCCCAGAGGGGCTGGAGCGGATCTGGCACCTTCGGTGGTGGTGGGTCCAGCCACATGGGGTAAAAGCGGTGTGGTGGCTTATTGGCTTGGTCGTCGGTCATTTTGGAAGGGTGGGGAAAGATGTGGGGGAATTTGGTAGAGGTTGGTTATTTATAGGTAAGGTGGGGAAGCCGAAAGGGTGGGACTTGAATGGGGGTGGCTACCTCCTCTGGGCTGGGAATGGGCAAGTCTGCTAGGAGTAAGGCAAGGTTGGGTGAGATGGGTGGGGTTTGAATAATAGGGGTGGTGGGTGTGGAAGGGGTATCTGGAATGGCAATGATAGATGGAGGGCTATCTGGGATAGGGGAGGAGGGTGGGGTGTAAGGGACCAGCCTTCAATGGCGGTCGAGGTGCGTGAAGAGCCGACCTCAGGACTGTGAGGAAGGGTAGGGGCTGGCTGAGGCTCAGCTGAAGTTTGAGGCTCCTCTTCTACTGCAGCTTCTGTAAATGGTTCTCTTTCAATTCCAGCAGAAAGAGCAGGCTCTGGTTCAGCTGCAGCAGCATGTTCTTCAATGGGCTCAACAGCCACAGGTGAATTAGCAGATGGCAGGTTGTCAGCGGGAGGCAGGTGGCGGAGCGGCGGGAGAGCTGCAGCAGGGGCTCCAGCTTCCCTCATTCTCCTTAACATGGCCTGGCTTGTAGTCCAGGCCTTTTTTCCAAAATTGTGAGGGGTTAATACCTCAAAGGGCTCTTCTCTGGAAATGTCAAATTTGGCTCTCAAAAGGGCCGTAATCAGTCTTCCAAAAGGTAGGCCAGCAATCTTTTGTTCCTTTTTTACTTTAGCACTAACATCAGCCATGGCCTCCAGGATTAGCAAAGGGGCATTGAAGAATTGCCCCTTTGAAAAGTGAAACAGGGCTTCTAAAATGGGGGTTCTGCTTTCTTGGGTGTGCCCTGTGACATAGAGGCTCCCTCGTAAAATTGAATCCATCAGAAGATACTGAGGGGGAAGATCTCTCCTCATTATGGATTGCCCAGATCCAACCATTCCTTGTGTCAAATGGGCAGCCATGTCTCTAAAAGAGGTTGTCTCAGGAGGGGCCAGGGGTCCCTCAGGGTTAAATCGAAAAGGAATTCCCAAGGCATGCCCGATGTCTTCGATTACTAGAAGATCACGATTGTCTATGAAGATTACTAGGGTTGGCACATCACCGATCTTCATCACCATGGTGAGGTTTTGGTACCACAACTTTGTCATCCGTGGGTAGATTTTCTCGGTAAAGGGGTAAGGATGGTGTTGATGGAGGTCAGTGAGATATCTTAAAGACGATTCTGTCTGGTTTGGAGGAGAAAAAGTTTCATCCACCGAATTAGGGAGTATCTTCGGGCATCAATAAAGGGATTGGGCAAAACCAAATGGAGGGGTAGGGGAGACTGAGATTCGGCTGGAAACATCAAGGCGGAGCTCTTCATGGCGTACTTTCTTTCCTTTCTCATTCTATCCGCTTTGTTCATGGATAGTTTCTCTTTGTAGATTTTGGGGCTTTGCCTTTGGATTTTGGGGTGTTTGGTGTCTTCTTGGCTGAAGATTTAGGGAACATGGCGACAAGGATTTCTGTTTTCCCATATTTAAAATGGCCTCAAGTGTATGTAACTACCGGCAATCACGGAAAATTTGAGCAAGAATAGAGAAAGTTACATGATCTAGGGGTTTCCTCTGTTTGGGTTTCTTTGCTTTGAGCAGATCGTGGGCTCTACCTTTTGATTTCGACAAGAGAAAAAGCGGAAGATTAGAATAGATGGTGGTTATTCGTGTGGAGCTCGTGAGAGAGAAGAGGGTGAGCTAGGGTTTTGAAAAGGGTTTTGCTTGGGAGAGTGTTTGCGGATATCCAGTGACTTTCAAAATGACCTAATATACTAACAAGTAAAATGTAAAGCACCCTTAAGTGTTGAAAAGTTCCAAAAGAGTCCTTTTCTCTATTTGAATAGCAAAAGTGTCTTCGAAGGTAAAAATCTTGAGAAAGTGTAGTTCGAAAGAACCGAGCTTGAGATGTCTATTCAAATGGATTTGGCTCTAGAAAGATCTTTTCGCAAAGGACTTCTCCCAGATTTTCTATTGAAAAGGAAATTTTAACTATTCGAGCAGGAACATGGTTCTTTTTGAGTAGTTCATTCTGACTCGAATCAATTCGAATAGAACTTTGAACTTTTCGAAAAGTACTTTTTACTTTGCGATTTGAACTTTGAAGTGTATTTACACTATGCGTACAAGAAAAATAGACAGAAACAGCAAAAATCAGAAAAACAATGTTGTACAAACATATTATACACTTTTCTACCATCAGATTTTTGGAGATTCATGATGATAGGTGGGCAGCAAGGGCTCCTGGGTGTTTTCAATGCATGGTTTGAGCCTCTGACCATTTACCTTGAGTATTCTTCCATCCTTGGGATCTGAAATATCCACAGCTCCTGAGGGGGAGGCCTTGATGACAGTGTATGGCTGTTAAGTAGTGAAAAATACCATTTTTCACCCCTAAACATGAGCCTTGAAAGACCCTTGAGAAGACTAAATAAGTGCTTTAGTGTGCATTTTACAGCTAACCAATCAGACAGGTCCAAATCCGAAAAGCATCCCAAAAAGATCAAAAAGCTGGCAGCTCATGTCAAGATTAAAGAAGGAGTGAAGAAACAGCCTCAGCAATGGCTAAAGAGGGTCTAAAAGAGCAGACAAAGACCTGAAGCAAGAAAGAGAGCCATTCGCAAAGAAAAAATCAAGTTAAAAGTCAATTCACAAAGAAGAATGGGAGCCTAGAGTTCAATTCGCAAAGAACTTCTACTATTCGCAAAGAACTTCTACTATTCGCAAAGAACTTTGAACTTTGCGAAAAGAAGAAAACACTCTGCGAAAAGAAGAGAAGTCCTTTGCGAAAAGATCTCTTGAAGCCAAAATGCTTTGTGAAAAGATCTCCTGAAGTCAAAATGCTTTGCGAAGAGAGCTTCTGGAGCCAAACTACTTTGCGAGAAAGCCCTTAAACTATGCGAAATGGCATTCTGGGGATTTGCAGCTCGTCCGAAGGGTATTTCAGGAAACTTTGCACGCGCCCCAATGCATTTTAAAACCCAAGGACATTCCGGAAGATTCTGAGCACGAACCAAAGGCATATTCCACCCCATGTGAACACCCAAAGATGAAATTATTTGGCGGGAACTTCTAGAAGCTCAAACAGATTTTTGAATTACATAACAGAATTGATACCTCTGTTTCCTGATTGGCTAAACCAGATCAAGCATTTCGATTGGCGAGCATCTGGATCACGTGCTCGACTCCTATTGGTTGATACAGATCTATCCAATTCGATTGGTTGATACACATCTGATGGCTTAGGAAAACTATAAATAGGCGAACCATTTGCCCAATTTGGGTATCCAGATTTTAGAGTTTTCATCTCTGTTTCCCTCATTCGGTCGGATAGCTTATCCGAACCCCGTAATCCTTCTTGTAGTTTGCCTTTCAGAGCCATTGTGAGTGATTTGTACTTCCAAGTTCGGATTCAAGATCAGTAAGGTGAGGGCTCTGAGAAGCTCGATGTAAGTCCGAGGGCTCTCTAAAGCCGTGCTCAGTAATTGTAATTTTGGATTTTAAAAGGTTCTTTGTAATTTGTGTCTTCTCCATTGGAGTCATGTCGAGGGTTACGAATGATCACCTTAGTGCATTAGACTTCTTTAGATTCACTCATCCGCATGCAACTTCCCTTAATTCATCACTCGAATTAGCGTTGGTAACCTAATTCTAGCAAAGATTTACGATGATGTTCATGTTACGAACTAAAGAATAGGCCACACTATGGCAGTGTCCGTGACCATTTAAGTGGGCGGATCACGACCATAAGTCTAAACCTATTCCTTAATTGGATTTATTTCTCTTACATCCTGTCTTGGTAGCGGATGAAGATTGAATCTGCTCTGTTGAACTTCTGATTCTCAATTAAAATTGAGGCTAAAGTACATGAAGCTATTATTTCTGCATTTGTCTTATTTTAAACACCTCCCCAACTCGGATCTGGATCATGTAGTTAGTTCTTTTCTTTATTTGCTTATAGTTAAATGTGACACAATCCAACACTCTCTTTTATCTATTCTTTTTTTAGATAATTATAGAGCCAGATCTGGTAGCACAGATCTGGAGGTTTATCTTAAATTTTAAATCAATTCCCTGTGGACGATCTTTTACTCACTTACATTTAAAACTTGCTACAATTGGCCCTGATCTTGCAGGCCAGTGTTAGCCCCAATGTGCTGATATCCCTTTCATAAGTTAACATCCATATAACCTAGCATTCTTTAATTCTTTAATTTTTGATTCATAATGCACACAATTATGGCACACTTGGAGCGACAACAATGGCCCTTCCCATCTGGATCTCAATTTGCCAGGAAAGAATTTAAGTTTAGAGTTGAATAACCATACCTTGGACCCCGGTATGAACTCTTTTCTCATGAGGCTCCTATCATGGAATGATTTAACCTTTTCTTTGTACAATCTGGAGCTAGTGTAGGCATCCATCCTCAGTTCTTCCAGTTCAGTGAGTTGAAGCTTCCTGTGGTTACCAGCAACAGTTAGATCCATATTAAAAGTTTTGATTGCCCACAAGGCCTTATATTCTAATTCTACTGGTAGATGGCATGCCTTGCCATAAACGATCTGAAAGGGACATCCTATAGGAGTCTTGTAGGCGATTACGTATGCCCACAAAGCATCATTAAGCTTAAAGGACCGGTCCTTTACTGTCCTTCTTCACGTTTTTCCAAAATGTGTTTGATCTCTCTATTTGAAATCTCCACACATCCCTTTGGTTTGTGGATGATAGGGAGTGGCTACTCTGTGAGTGACAGTACTTTTTAATAGAGAGTCAAACTTTATTAAAAGTGGCTTCCCCATCACTAATGATGGCCTGGGAATCCAAATCTGGAAAAAATGTGGTCTTTGAGGAATCTTAAAACCACTTTGTGATCATTGGATTTGGTAGCTATGGCCTCAATCCACTTGGAGACATAATCCCTACCAAGATGAAATTGTTTCCATTAGAAGGGAAAGGGCCCATAAAATCTATGCCCCAAACATCAAACAACTCAACTACGGGATTGGCTGCGAGGCATTGAGTTTCTTTTGAAATCTTGCCCAATTTTGGCGATTCTGGCAAATTCTGATCTTTGTAAGGCATCTTTAAAGATTGTGGGCCAATAGAAACCACCTGCGGAATTTTTGCATTTTTTATTGCCCTTTGAAATGGCCTCCACAGCTGTTCATGACACATTGACAATATGCCGAGGAATTCATGGTCCGGACACACTTTCGATCACTTGGTAGCACAATTCTTGAATAGATAAGGATCTTCCCAAATGAAATGTTTAACTTGTGAGAAGAAAAGATCTTTATCCATTCTATTCCAATGTTGAGGAATCGTCCAATAGCCAAGAAGTTGACTATGTTTGCAAACCAAGGAAGGGTATTGATGGCAAAAAGTTGCTCATCGGAAATGATTCATTAATGGGTAAGCTATCATCCTCGATTGAGAATTCTAGATAAGTGATCACCACCACATTCTCCACTCCTTTCTTATCCTTAATCGTAGATCAAACTCACAGTAATAGGAGGATCCACCGATTAATCTGGCTTGGTATCCTTCTTAGGATGAAGGTACTTTAGGCGAGTGGTCAACACCACAATTTGTGAACCTAAAACATAAGGCTGAATTTTTCCAATGCAAACACAATGGCCAGCAGCTCTTTCTCGCTTGTTGTGTAGTTGAGCTGGGCATCTATCATGGATCTGGCGGCATAAGCTATGACATGGGGAAGCTTATCCTTTCTCCGCCCTAGGACAGCTCCTAGGGCATAGTCGATGCATCACACATCACTCAAAGGGCACCGAATAGTCGGGGGACCTGCAAGATGGGAGCTGAAATCGACATTTCTTAAGGACCTCAAAGGCATCATGCATTCATTAGTAAACACAAAAGGAACATCTTGACACAAGAAATGACAGAGTGGCTTGGAAATTTTAATTTGAAATCTTTGATGAACCTCCTATAAAATCCTGCATGCCCTAAGAAACTTCGATTTGCTTATGATTCGGGAGGAGGCAAATGTGCAATTAGATCAATATTTGCTTGGTCCACCTCTATGCCTTTATGGGAGACCACATGTCCTAGGACAATGCCTTGGTGACCATAAATGACTCTTTTCCACTTAGAACCAAATTGGTTTCTTCACATCTTTGCAACACCAACTTGAGGTGGTGTAAATATTGGAAAAAGTCTCCATAAATTGAAAAGTCATCCATGAAGATCTCCATGAATTGATCAATCATGTGTCAAAAGATGGCATACATGCATCTTTGAAAAGTAGCAGGCATTGCAAAGACCAAAGGGCATCCTCCTATAGGCAAAAGTGCCAAAGGTGAAGGTGGTCTTTTCTTGGTCCTGTGGGTACCTGAGGGATCTGGTTGTAACGAGTACCCATCAAGGAAGCGATAGTAAGCTTTGCTGCAAGCTTATCAAGGATTTGGTCAATGAAGGGAGGAAATGGTCTTTCCTTGTCATGGTATTTAATTTTCTGTAGTCTATCGGACCCTCCATCCAATTGTTTTGTCTGGTGGACATAAGTTTACGATTAATTTGCTACAATGATGCAGTTTCTTAGGCACCACACGTGTGGGTGCTACCAAGCGAGAATCTGAAATGGGGTAAATGACCCCAGCATCTACTTGACAACTTCCTTCATTACCACTTCTTGCATGTGAGGATTCAACCTTCTTTGCATTTCTCTAGAAGGCTTGGCATCCTCTTCAGTGGATCTTATGCATGCATACGGTGGGTTTATTCCTCCTAAATCACAATGGTCCAGCCAATTGCTTTCTTGTGTTGTTTAGAACTACCAACAGCTCCGCTTCTTCCTCCTTTGTAAGGGAGGAAGAAATAATCACAGTTAGTGTTTGATGATCTCCCAAAAACACATATTTGAGATTTTTGGGGAGCTGTTTGAGTTCCAATTGTGTGAAATTTGAGAAAAGAGGGCAACGTAACTTGTGGAAGAGGGAGAGGAGCAGGTCTCCAAGAGAGAGAACTTGATGATGTTGGTGAGTGCCTTGCACAAAGCAGACTCCGTTGAATTTGATCTCCTTTTCCTTCTTTCTCGGTGGATCCCCAATCATTTTAAATTCGTGGTGGAGTCTTTACCTTGCGAAATGTTTGTAAAGACTCCTCCACCACTCATCAATGATGTCAACATGGAAACATTCCTCACAGAGAATTGAGGTTGAGTAATGACATTATACACATTCAATTTAACTTTCATATTTCCAAAAGACACCTCTATGATGCCGGACACGCATTGAATGCATGCATTGCATTGTAGCCAGAATGGTCTTCCCGAATGTGAGGATGGCGTGGTACTTTTGGTTGGTTCCATGTCCAACACCAAAAGTCGTGAGGTACAAAACTTGTCTACTCCTACCAAAACATCTTCAATCAACCCCATAGGTTTCCTTTCGGATCTGTCATACCAGTGTAACACCACTTGAGTGGGTTTCAATTCTCCCAAACCTAGCTTCTCATAGGCGAATAGGGAAGAAGGTTGACACTAGCACCCATATCTAGAAAGGCTTTCTCAATGGTGTGCTCCCCAATGATCAGGGATTGTGGGGATTCGGTCTTGCATCTTAGGTGGTGTTGCAATTGATAGCACTTGGTTGATTTTCTCCACAAAGGCCTTCTTGGATAAATGTATCCTAGATTGCCTTTTGTGGGTGCACACCTCTTTGAGAAATTTTGCATAGCGAGGGACTTGTTTGATTGCATCAAGCGGTAGATTAATTTTAACTTGCTTGAATGTCTCCATCATTTCCTTAATTTTGTGTTTCCTTTGTCAAAAGGAAAGACTTCATTGCATGGGGAAATGGGAGGTGAGGAACAAATTTCTCCTCCTCATCTTTTTCAACAATTTTGTTATTTTTTTACATTTTCATTTTTTGAATTTTACGATGTAAATCATGACCATATTGCTATCCATTTGTTGTTCTGCACTTGTTCTTCATCTTTTTCTCTTCACTACCTTTGTGTTGTTTATTATTCTTCCACTTCTCAAAGTAGTCACGCTTTGATTTCCTCATGGCCATTTGAGGATTCTCCAACCATGAAGCTGTCCCTTAGGATTGTTCACGGGTTGGCTAGGTAGTTACCCTCTTCTCTCTTAGCCAATGAATTTGAGAGTTGGCCGGTTTCTTCAATTTTTAATGCTCGATTGTGAAGGTTCATAGTCCGAGATGAGTTCAAGATTTTGAAGTGAACTCAAGACCGCTCTTCAAAAGGTCGGGGATCTAGGAGGGCTGGTGACCTTTGCATGGCTTGTTGTTGGTTAGGCTGAAAATTTGATTTATTATAAAATTTCTGATATGGTGACGAGTTTGAAAGGTAATTGATTTTTAGGCTGTTCTTTGTTAATTAATTTCCATTCCACGAGATTAGGATGAGATCTCCATGGGTAGTCATTCGATTGCATCTGCATCCATAAAATTTGAGTATGAGCTTGTTCCATCATGAGTTAAAATTGTGATGCGGAAGGACATTGATCAATGGAATGAGTGGGGGAGCATATCGGACATGCCTCCTCTACTCTTGACCCATTTGGAGCTTTAAATGAGTCCATCGTCTATCAAATTTTGTGGTCAAATTATCCACTTTCCTTTCCACTCATTGACTTTATAAACTTTCCCTCTTGTGAATTGGGGATTATTCATCCTAGCTGGATTCTCGGTGTCCCTTGCGAGATTCCTGCTGGGTTGAATTTTCTCCAATCACCTCAAAGATCCCAAACCTCTTCAACTGTTTTTACAAGTAGGTACCTCCACAAGAGGCATCCACCATGTTCTTGATCGGTTCCTTGATAGAAGCTTTGAACCACGCCATTTAGGAATTTGATGGTGAGGGCATTGCCTTATGATTCTTTAAACCTTTCCCATGCTTCATGGAAAGTTTCAGTTGAGTTTTGGGAGAAAGAGATGATGCTTTGTCTCGGTTGGCTGGTTTTAGTCATTGGGAAATATTTTGACAAAATTGACATTGCAAATCATTCCATGATGTGATCTTTGTTTGGTGCTAACATAGATAACCATGCTCTAGCTTTGTCCTTTAATGAAAAGGAAAGAGCCTAAGCTTGGTTGCCTCTAGACCCAGTCCGGCTATGTTAAATGTTGTGCATAAAGCGAAATTCATCAATGTGTTTGTAAGGGTCTTCCTTACTCAATCCATGGAATGAAGACAACATTTGGATGGTGGAGGACTTAATTTCATAATTTCCCTCCACTGTGGGAAATTGAATGCAAAATGGGGAATTATAAGCACCGAGGCAAAGTAGTCTCTTAACAATCTGTTCTTCACCCATTTAGAGATGTCCGTGATGTATGTCGGTTTCTTAGGAGTCTTTCAACTTCAATTTAACGGGAGAATCTCGAGATTGAGGTTCTCACGCCAAACATACAACTCGGAGAGAGTTTGGTACAAACAAACTCTATTTAAGAACTTTCCTTTCCTTTTACAGTCTGTTGCATAAAAATAACAACAAAATTAATAAATGACTGATAAATAAATGAAAATAAATATAGGTCTATCTATTTTAGAACAAACTTCCCCGGCAACGGCGCCAAAAACTTGATGTAGCTCCAAGTGTGCCATAATTGTGTGCATTATGAATCAAAAATTAAAGAATTAAAGAATGCTAGGTTATATGGATGTTAACTTATGAAAGGGATATCAACACATTGGGGCTAACACCGCCCGCAAGATCGTGGGCCAATTGTAGCAAGTTTTAAAAGTAAGTATTTCAAGATCGTCCACGTAGAATTTTGTCTAAGCGAGAGATAAACCTCCAGATCTGTGCTACCAGATCTGGCTCTATAATTATCTAAACAAAAGAATAGATAAAAGAGAGTGTTGGATTGTGTCACATTTAACTATAAGCAAATAAAGAAAAGAACTAACTACATGATCCAGATCCGAGTTGGGGAGATGTTTAAAATAAGACAAATGCATAAATAATAGCTTCATGTACTTTAGCCTCTGAATTTTAATGGAGAATCAGAGTTCAACAGAAAGCGATTCAATCTTCATCGGCTACCGGACAGATGTAAGAGAAATAAATCCGAATTAAGGAATAGGTTTAGACTTATGGCTATGATCATCACTTAAATGGTCACGATCATCCAATAGTTGTGGCCTATTCTTTAGTTCGTAACATGAACATCATCAGTAAATCTTTGCTAGAATTAGGTTACCAACGCTAATTCGCAGGTGATGAATTAAGGGAAGTTGCATGCGGATGAGTGAATCTAAAGAAGTCTAATGCACTAAGGTGAACATTCGTAACCCTCGACATGACTCCAATGGAGAAGACACAAATTACAAAGAACCTTTTAAAATCCAAAATTACAATTACAGAGCACGGCTTCTTAGAGAGCCCTCGGACTTACATCTTGAATCCGAACTTGGAAGTACAAATCACAATGGCTCTCAAAGGTAAACTACAAGAAGGGATTACAGGGGGTTCGGATAAGCTATCCGACCGAATGAGGGAAACAGAGATGAAAACTCTAAAATCTGGATACCCAAATTGGGTAAATGGTTCGTCTATTTATAGTTTTCCTAAGCCGACTCAAATGTGTATCAACCAATCGTAATTGGATAGATCTGTATCAACCAATAGGAGTCGAGCACTAGGATCCGGATACTGTTACGCCAATCGAATCGCTTGATCTGTTGACCAATCGAAGCAGAGGCATCAATTTCATATGCATTTTGAAAGTTTGTTAGAGTTTCTAGTTCCCAAGTAATTTCATCTTTGGGTGTTCACATGGGGTGGAATATGCCTTTGGTTCGTGCTCGAATCTTAGGAATGTCTCTGGGCTTTTCAATGCATTGGGGCGTGTAGCAGATTCTTGGAATTGCCCTTATTAAAGCTGCGAATCTCGAATACCTTTTCGCGAGTTCGGGGCCTTTTCATAAAATTCAATGACTTCTGAAGCTCTGTTCGCAAAGTTCAATCTTCTTTTCGAGGAGTGTTTTCTTCTTTTCGCAAAGTTCAAGGTTCTTTACGAAAAGTGCAAGTTCTTTGCGAAAAGAACTCTGTAGTGCATTTCTCTGTTCGAAATGTTCCCTGCTTCTCTTACAGGTCTTTGCCTCTTCTATTTAGACCTTTCCACAGCTGATGAGGTTGTTTCTTCACTTCCTTCCTTTGGACTGACATGGATTGTCATCTTTTTGGCACTTTTGAGCTGCTTTTATGGTTAAGCTTGTCTTTATTGTTAGCTGCAACATAGGCACTTAAAATACTTATTTAGTTCTCTCAAGGGTCTATCAAGGCCCAGATTAAGGGGTGAAAAATGGTATTTTCCAGTTCTCAACAGTGCTTGCCCATTAGGCACCCCTCAATTGGAGCTGGTGGTACAATCCCCTCTTTAGGTAACCTCTTGACTAATAGATTATAGCTCTTGGTTCAGTCCTTGAGCTTGAAAACGTTAATGTTGGTGGTCAATCGAGAGGCTCGCTAGAAGCCAGGCTATACTCCTCTCTCAATGCGATATACTGCTCGACCATTCTTATTATCAATTGAGCATATGGCAGCTCTTTCTTTGAAGCAGTCTTCTGCTTCTCAAACAGTAAATCTCTGTCATTGATCTCGCGGACTTGTGCAAAAATGGGGTTATGACACACTTGATAAAAGTATCAAGCATCCATAGTCTATCAGAGAGTTGGGCCCAGTAAGAACTTGACCTGAACTATACTGACCACAAGTCTCTCATGGTATGGGACATCTTTGACATATGGTGGCAACAACAAGTTGCCACATACCGTGAAGAACACTGTAAAGCGGCGACGACATAAAATTGGTTAAATTTATAGTCAAAACAGTCAATTTTAGTGACCAATTGGTGATGGTTGTCACCCCGGCGAAAATGTTGATAAAAGAGCCGCACTATACGAAGACAAAAATGGACGTAAAATGACTCATGCAATGTTCTCAACCCTAGCATAGCAATATAGTCTATCGCCCATTCCATTTCGAGCCAATCCTCAAATAGCGTAGAGTCGAAAGCACATTCAGGCAACAATGTTTTAGAAGCCCACCACTCTTTTGGAAGTTCTTGTTGAATTAGTGGTGGCTGTGGGTTTTGAACGGGTGGCACATCTTGTTCGATTGGTGTCACGGGTTGCACAAAGGGTTGTGCGATCGATTTCACGGTTGGCACCGATGTACGAGCCTGGGATGCAGAGATTTTACGCGACGGATTCTTCGTTCACGGTCCCATAGTTTGAAATGTAGAAAAATACACAAAAAATGCCCTAAACAAGGAAAAGATTAGGGTTTACCACAATAGCCGAGCAAAATGCGATCCAATGAATCAAAGCAAGAAGTTTCGATAGCCGGAAATATCCCTTGAATGCAAAGGAATCAAACTCTCTCAAACGATTGAAGATCTTAATCGTGCAAGTGAAAAAATAAAAACCCAAAATATAACTTAAATCGATAAAATGATCGATCAATGCTCAATTTGATCGATCAGACAGTCCTTTTGTCACAGAACATAGTATAAACTAGTTTGATCAATCAACCTTCTTATTTGATCGATCAAACGCACGGTTGATCAATCAATTCACCAAATTGATCGATCAATCATTACAGTCAAGCTGTTTCTTTAAACACTTCATTAATGGAGGCATTACCAGTCCCTAATTCACCACGTATAGGGTATCAGTATATGCTATCTAGACAACTCCAACTGTATGGAATTGTAATTGCCACGTACATAAAGCAATAATGGGTTAGAATTTAAAATTACAAAACAATTACCTCTCGCATAATGGGTTAGAATTTAAAATCTTACCTTGGGTTGGCTGATTTCTCGGCACACGAGCTCGACAAGCTCCAGGGTTCCAATGGTTGAATAAATCTCATTCTCTTTCTTCTTAAATTCCACCACTCAACATAAATGCAAGAGTTAAAGCAAAAGGAATAATTTCCATTCCTAGCCAAGCCTTTAAACTTTTAACCTCTAGTATGTAAAGCATACACACCCCACATAGGTGTGCAAGATCACACCAATGGTCCACACCCTACACACATGTGCACTGTACACCCATACGTAATCTAATGCACCTCATTACATTTGACTTCCACATAGCCGAACCAGTGACCAGACGAGCACGTCTCCCTAAGTAGCAACATGTGGGTAAAGAAGACGCATCAAGAGGCCTTCCACCATCCATACGTACGCACATCTATAATCCGCAGATTGGTAATCTACCTGCAGGAAGTCATATTATTTAGAAGTCCCTATCATAAATTCAACGTCCTCCAAATTAGGGTTATTATAATCTCCCCATCTGGAAGGAATTTCGTCCTCAAAAATACCCTAAAGATATCCTGAGTAAAACTCAACTGGTCATAGCGTCAATACACGAGCGCTAAGGTATTATGTGTGGAATAGTCACAACCATACAGTTGCCACTCATATATGCACAACCCCTCTCTCTGAGTCCACACATCCACAATGGACTCACACGTATCTAGAGTAGAAATAGTTTCCCCTAAAATCAGTGTATCCACACGACCCCTATAGGTAAAATTATCGGGTTAATGCATAGGTCACTAAGCTCATCCTAAATCTATTGAAAAAGTGTGACAGTCTTCCCATGCACCAGGTATCTCATATCACACCTCCATAAGCAATTATATACAGTAGTATGTCACCATCAAGTGAACCATTAGTCAAAAGAAAACGATCATAATGCTGGCAAAATTCATACATAGGCAAAAATTAGTTGTTGGGCTTTTCATTAAAGATGCCCCCCTCTTATTTACTTGACTGATGTTCATTCCACAAAGAATTATATATTGATGGTGAGATTAAGACTACTTAACCAGAATGTATCTATAAATAGGATCAACCAAACCTTGAAGGACATATAATGTGTTGTCCATTCAACAGATCTTCACTTCAACGATGTTAATCATTAGGGATAATGCATCATTGCCATTGTATTAATCACAGTGCCCCCTTACGATTGTAAAAATACTCATGGAGCACAGTGGATCAATTTTAAAACATACCATTCATCCGAAAAAAATCTGATTCACCAAATTGATGCTATCGTTATCAGAACAAATCAACTCATGACTTAGAATAGGTCTCATCTGTTTACGAACAAATATTCATACTCACCCACTTTCTGATACGCAACGGTAGTAAGAGATATCACCAAAATGAGATAAAGCCATCACCAAGATGAGATAAAGCCATCACCAACATGAGGTACAGCCATCACCAAAATGAGATAAAGCCATTACCAAAATGAGGTAAAGCCATCAGCAAAATGAGATAAAGCCATCGCCAACATGAGATAAAGTCATCAGCAAAATGAGATAAAGCTATCACCAATATGAGAACCTCTAAAATCTACCACAACGATCGTAAAATCTTCAAACTTTATGCCCTTAACCAATCTTATGATACGCGAATAGAATTCCGATCATACAGGAAGGGCAAAAGAGTATGACACATCTAGCCTTTCAAATCAAGGAGATGATTGCAAATGATTGCTCTCAATGTCATACATAAATACTTAGGCATGATTAATTGACTCTTCATATGCACAACTCTCAACACACTCCCTATACTAACTAAATCTCCATATATTCCTTAAAAATCTATAGTCATTCATCATGGCTTAGGTGAAAACAGCGCAATCCACCATAGCGACATCCAATTCTGCTCTCCCATGATATCCGTAATTAAAATTTTCCTATCCTCTATCAATTACCGACATGATTGTCTTAGACTTTTCCAATTCTCGAAAAACTTTCAGAGTAAACTACAACGATTAACAACCGAACTCACGTTTAGAAGGAATGTATTTAAATACACCATAATCATGACTCATTTGTCAGGAAGAAGAATACTAGGATTAAGTCCGTTAATTCAACTTCATTTCTCATAAGTATTAAGGAAATTTCAAATTCACTAAACAATTGTCCTTAAAAGAATTTATTGTAACTATCAAGATTTATTAAGTCTGCCAATATAACTATCACTTACGTAGTTAATCTTCTGAATTTAGAATTCGTTTATGTCATGCAAGTGATTTAAGTTGATACACAAGCGATAATGTTATGAAATTCCGCACATGTCAAAACCAATAAAATTCCTAAATCATCTGAACATTAAAACAAATCTTGACAATTGATATTGAACTTATACCTTGGGCATCTTGAGTCGCAGGAAGAATCAGCTTGGAAGTAGATGTTGAGGTCTCCTGCTTCTGTCGCTTATCTGGGCAGTTCTTGACTCGGTGTCCTTGCTCACCACATCTAAAACAAGCACCCGAGAGTAGCCTACAAGCCTCCGTTCTATGAGATTTCCCACACCACGCACATATTACAAATGGTGTAGATGAGGAGACAGGTAAGGCCTACTATACCGAAGTAACTCTAGTCGTCGCCAGATGTAAAGAGCGAGAACTACCTTGAGTGGTTGTCGAGGCCATCGCTTCCTTTTTCAAAGCAGAACAATGTCTTATCAAGTGTCTAATTTTTCCACACCTAAAACAAGCCCCAGTAGATCTTCTACAGTCTCTCACTAGGTGTCGCTCGTCACACCTACAACAAGGTTCATTTAATGTCGATGGAGAGGTGTGAGTCGTCCTTCTCAACATTGCCGTAAGTAACGCAGCCTGCTGAGTCATAGTGCTAAGCATCACTTCAAGCAACTGCCTATTCGGCTCACCTCCTCCAGTGTGTACAATTTTAGCCTTCTTTCGTGGTGCCATTTCGATCTGTTAACATGACACAAAATTCCAATCAATAGTTGTCATAGTCACACTGGCCCAAAGTTCCAACAACATCTTAAAACATATTTTATCTAATAGCCGTACATTTATCAAATCATCTAATATTTCCCTTAAAAGTGATTATGAGATCCACAATTTAAGTCTTAAATCGAATCCCAAGTTCTAAATCTCCAGTCACAGCTGCGAGTTCCCTATAGAAGCTAAAACCAAAACTCCACTAACTTTGCGAAAGTCCTAATTGGGTCATAGAAAACTCACTTCCTGACCATACCTACATCAATAGCCTAGTCTGAAGTTCTAACACGACCTAAAGCCTAGGCTCTGATACCAACTGATACAGCCCAAATTTTCACGCTTGGAAATCCGTGTCATCAGGATCATGCTCTGGATGATCCCCAGGACAAATCACAAAGTGTCTGCTCGTTTAGCGGAAATCAGAGCAGACACTGTCCAGTAGTGGCAGATCGAGTTATCATATAAGGCTTTAAAAGAGAGAAGGATTTAACAATGCATATATAAAAATAAATAAAAGAAAATACATCCACAAAAATAAACCAAGAAGAACCACTAGTGATGGACATCCCTTACACGAAAATAATGGTTCCAAGTAGTGGTTCCTATAAAATATACACAAAGGAAAATAAAGTATCTACAAAGTTTTAAGTATAAAACCGTGGCCACTAGAACCACAATAATTCAAAACATATATAGATTCCAAAATATCCAGTCTAATCAAATACCCTAGCTACGGGTGGTGCTCGCCAGCAGGGGTATTGGTATTCTCCTCCTCAACCTCAGCCTCCGGATCAGGTTGGTAGTCAAGTTCGCTCTCAGTGCCGGGAGTTCTAGCCTCAAAACCTATTAATGTTATAGAAAATAGGGTGAGCTACATCTAAGCTCAGTAGAAGAATCCCAACTAAAATTGTACTGAAAATGTAAGACATGATTTACAGGTAGCATTTTAAAGCAGGAAATCAAATAAGAAAATGCAGACAAGGTAAATCAGATGACATGTACTGAGTTTTCAAACAAGAATAGATGTTATGCATATATATCATTTGTGACTTAAATTATAAATATTTTTAACTTAAGAAACTCCCATGACTATATAGCACAGAGTAATCAGGAGTAAGCCGATAGGAAACCCCAACCAATCGTCGTTCATATGAACAATTTAAAGATGCAAAAATGCCTCATCTATGGAGTGCAATTGTACCGAGGGATTAACAAAGCAGATGCACAATTGTGCCAAGGCACGGATATACCGCCGAGTCGGTGGGGATCATCTGGTTAAATCCTTAAATCACATACACACATATAACCTCAAGAATCAGATAGCAGAAACCAGGAACAGATTTTAGCATACATAAATTAGAATGCAGGAATCAGAGATGACAGAGCTTTATCAATATGCAAATATGCTTTTTAAAATAGAAATCAGGGTACTGATGTGAAAGAATCATGAAATCATAGTCAGATACATTTTAGGTTGGATTTCTTCTACCTTAACAGATCTTTCTAAGCAAATCCAGCGCCGCCCCAA
The DNA here is from genome assembly GCA_021018995.1 of Chloranthus sessilifolius. Taxonomy (NCBI): domain Eukaryota; kingdom Viridiplantae; phylum Streptophyta; class Magnoliopsida; order Chloranthales; family Chloranthaceae; genus Chloranthus; species Chloranthus sessilifolius. Next base: position 143,297,073 of record CM037584.1, on the reverse strand, counting down.
AGCAATCCAAAAGTTCTTATCCACGGCCTCCACTCTTAGTCTACATCACACACATGATGATGTATAAAAATTGATCCTAATTATTAATAATGTTGACGTATTTAAGTGTTTTCTCAAAATCGAGGCAGAAATGGGTAATTTCGTGTTGACTCGAAACTTGACCCACCTTCCCACTTCATTTTGACCCTCAAAACATTAGATTAAAGATTTTATTAATTCATAAAATAGTTATATCTCATCGTACTCTTTCTAACACATCAAGAATCGTGTCATTCCGAATTTGGGACAAAGAGTTATGGCCAAAATACTGAAGCGATATCGATACTTCAGTCAAAACATGCTAATTTAGAACTTGGCCAAACTTCCAGCACAATTTTGATCATCAAAAAAATCTACTCATTAGTTAGTTAATTCATAAAAGTTGTAAATTTAATTGTCTTCTTTTCAATGCCACAAGAATCGCATCAATCGGAGTTCGGAGTAAAACGTTATGGCCAAAACACTGAAGCAGTGTCGACACAATCAAATTGATCGATCAATACATCATGTTGATCGATCAATCCCACATTGATCGATCAATTTCACTATTGATCGATCAACCATCACATTGATCGATCAATTTCACCATTGATTGATCAACCCCTCACATTGATCGATCAATCTTCACATTGATCGATCAATGCTATCGGGAATGAACTTTCCAGCAACTAAACTTGCCGTTTTTCTAATTGTATATATAATTTGATTGATCAATCACTCAAATTGATCAATCAATCACCTAGATTGATCGATCAATACCCAATTTTGATCGATCAATCACCCAAATGATTGATCAAAACCTTCAGAAATGCACAGCCATAAGGTTTTGTCATTTTTGATCTATTTTCATCCAAATCTTCTGCGATCTTCATCGAATCACACACACATTCACACTAAACTAAAACAATGATTTATTTTACAATCTAATCTATTAAAATTAAAGAAAAACTAACCTTTCTTCGATCGATTTTGCACCTTTAAGGATCGTTGTCCAAAAGGGTTTCAAAACGAAACTTTCGGATCTCTACGGCGATTTCATAACAATTGATCACCACGTATTCAAGATGAAGTCGTCAATGATCCACGCATCGATTTTAACCTTCTCAATGCTTGGTTAGCGATCACGAGGTGGAACGCTTCTTGAAAAATGGGGTTTCTAAGGAAAAAGGGGTTTGAATGGCTTGATGTTCTCGGATCTCTAACGGTGCGGAATTTACCAATGGCGAACACTCAAGCGAGGCCTTCGTCATGTGCTTTGAAAAGGTTGCGGAGATTGTGGCATGGTTACAACCAAAATCTCACGGTTTCTCATGAGGGTTCCACGGGGAAGAAGCTCTCTCTCTATCTCTCTCTAGAACTCCCAAACTCCAAAGTTATGCAACCGGTTGAAGCTTCCAAGAGAAGCTTGTCTTTTAATTAGCTAAAGGGCTTAGTTCCCTTGTTTAACATATACTTCCAAATGGGTGTTATCCTTATCCAAGGGCCTGATTCGACGTTGAGCGGCATACGATGCGTCGGTGCACGACTTTCACACTAAAGGCCCAAACACACATTTAAACCTTAATCCGTACGCACAAAGTTATCCTAATATTATTTAAATATTTATTATTATATAAAAATCCATGATGACATCAGTTTTCATGTTGACCACACATACGAGGTCAGTCGAGATTGGGTCTGATTTTTCGGGTTATTACAGTTTTAGGCTATTATCCTGAAATGAATGTTTTTAGCCAAACATGCTTTCACGGTTTTCAAAAGTTCCAAGGGTTGTGAGATACAAATCTCTCACACGTGCAGCATTAGGGAGTTTACGAAATTGCCCTTCTATATATGCTAGTTTAAGAACAGTTTTCCCTCGCTAAACCCCTTCTCCATCGCCATTCTTCTCCTTCGTTCTAGATCTATTACTGAAGAAAAAATCCCTTCTTCTCCTTCGTAAAACCCCTTCTTCTCCTTCATTTCTCTTTGCCCTTCTTCTCCTTCTCCTTCATTTCAGATCTATAGCTCCTTCGTTTCAAATCTATTTCTCCTTCCATTCTCCTCGTTAAGCCCCTTCTCCTTCGCCCTTCTTCTCCTTCGTTTCAGATCTATAGCACACGAAAACAATGCCTGAAATGGAAACGTTTTAGGGTATTATCCTGAAAACCCCTTCTTCTCCTTCGTTTCTCTTTGCTCTTCTTCTCCTTCATTTGCTAAAGTCGTTTCCATTTCGAGCATTGTTATCTAAAGCGCCGAAAGAAGAAATCTTTGGAGAATGGAAGGGGTCATTGATCTTAGTCTTCCAAAGCCTCTCCTCTCCCCAACTCGAGACACCTCTAGTCTTCCAAAGCCTCTCCTCTCTCCAACTCGAGACACCTCGGAGCTATGGTAGAAGACGAAGGGAAACAAGGTGATTTTGTTGAATGTTCATATGAGAAATTGATGAGTTGTATAGCTAGATTTTGTATGGTGTTACGATCTGATTTTACGATAATATATAGGATTGTCAACTTAAATTCATTAGTTATTTGTTAGTGTGATGGTTTGATAATCAACTAATGGTGTTACTATTAATGGTGGCTGGTTTTGATGATCGTTGTTCAATGTTTAGGATGTCCTTGATGATACACCTTAGTGGGCTGGTATGATTTGTGTTTGATATTATATTCAATGAAATATTTTGTTGTGTTGCTGAATTTTTGCATTGCCTATCAACTGTTTACTTATTTCTTCATACGGTATGTTGCTTGATCTTGAAGTGGTCCCAATGAGGGTAAGTCGGCTTCAAGGCAGGTTGGTGGTTGCTTCTGAAAGAAGCACGTGATATGTTTGATTATATACCCAAGTGGGTCGTTATATTTAAAGAGTCAAACTATACAAGTGAGTCTCCTATTTGGTCTTGCGTGTATATATGAAAAATGAGGAGTAAGGTTAGTGGCTCCCCTTAGTTGGTTTAACTAAGTAATAGGGTACAAGGATTGTTAGTGCATTTAATTATATTAGGAAAAGCTAAGGGCATCAACTTGTTTAGTAGGTTGGATCGATTTAGATGGATTGGATGAATTATAATCGATTTTTAAGAGAGATATATGGTGATAAAAGGGCTTCAGAAGTTCAGACACCTTGTTTTCTAGTTTATGGTGTTGAAGCATACAAAAAACAAGTGTACTAGCCAAGAGTAATTAATCAATATATGCATATTGACATGAAAGGACTCTTATGTCCTTATCTATTTTTCTATGATCCTTATAAAATATCAATTTTCTCATCAAATATAATCTATCACAGGTGTGAAACACATTTTTCAAAGAGTATATAAAACAATGAAGTCTTTTTTTTTTTTTTTTTTTGAGTTGGCATATCATAACCGATCAGTTCCCAATCTTGATTTGGAAGGGGTCACTGATCTTAGAAACTGAACTGTTTTTTCATCATGCCCACCACTTGAGTCATTTAAAGATTTGGGGTGTCAAAGATTAAAAAACACTTATATTAGTATATTCAAATCTGGCAAGCACCTTTAAAATAAATGGCTAAAATTGATTTTAGAGATTTATATGGAAACCAATCATTTTAAGCCGATGGAGATAGTTTTTGTCCAATCTTTCCCAAAATGAATTTTGAGTTCATGGAAAATTGAACCCACATTTTTAGGCTTGACAGATTTAACCTTCAGTTTTTAGGAACAAGTGGTTGCTGTGCAAAATAAACCAGCGAAGGTTTAGTGTCTATTGAATATATTTTTTTTCTAGATTGTGCTTTCTAAAATAATTTTTTTATTTATTTTTATATAATATGTTGTTCACGATTTTATTGTTCTTGTTTATTGTTGTTGTCTTATACTTGCATTATGTTTTGGATAAATTACTCTAAATGGATTTCATTATGAATAAAATCTTGCCTTTCATATGTTTGTATAAATGTCTGAGAGTTTTTTTTTTTTTTTTTACTTTTTTTGTCTTGAATATCTTGTGCACAAATTTTTTTTCTCTCATTGCCTTGTAAACAAGTTTTAATTGCAAATGAAAACTCTTGGCAATAATCGCATGCGGAAGTCCACCTAAACACATCTCTACTGCTCTCCTACACTCTTCATATTGAAGAGCATACTATTTTTGCTTGTATTGTATGATTTATTTATGTACTTATTTGTCGAAAAAAAAATTGTGGCGAATTTTTTTATATATTATAAGGTAATATGAAACAGGGGCCCCATTTTAGGAAGTCGCCTTGGGCCCCCAAAATGTCAGGGCCGGCCCTGATCTCACTGTGCTTGAATTGTTTCAATCCTTCATTTGTGGGCTGTTTTAGGTCTTTAATGAACACGTGTAAATCATGTGAAACAAAATTCCATAATTTATTCTTTTATTAGGGACACCCCAAACTTTCTGTCATGTACTCATTCCTAGTTCTTTCTCTATATCCCTCCTTCCGCCCTTACTTTCTGCACTTCTTCTCCTTGTTTTCTCTCTATCAATAAACCCTCGTACAAATCGACGCCTATGAGGAACGTGTGAATTTATAAATTTTGGCGGATTTCTTAAATTTAAATCCAAATCTAAGATTAGAAACCCAAAACCAAACGGTCCACAAGTGCAAATCAAGAGCTGGCAAGCAGATCCAATTACCCTTTTTTTTTCTTTTCCAATCTCTCTATCAAATCTATACATATTTTTTTATCAATTTTATAAATTGCATCTCATTTATTTATTTGTTTTTTTTTTTCTTTTGCTCAATTCAGTTTGCAATGTGAGGTGTTATTTTTCTTATGAATTTTGTTTCTCATTATAAATATATGTGGGGGTTTTATTTAAATGGATGGCGTACTTGGCCTATGTAATTTGTCTTCGTCATTCAAAATTTGCCAAGACAATTGAATGGGGAACTGAGGTTTACCTCCTTTCCTTCAATGGGAGTCTTATCACAATAGGTCTTAAGAGTGGACTGAAAAATTTGGTTACTAACAAAACCATACTTAAAAAATATAAAATAAAAAAAAAAAAAAAAATTTAGCAAATTTGAAGGTAAAATTTTTATTCTTTTTTTGGGAGGGGGGATGGGGGTTTAAGTTTTAGACTATATCATTGTTAAACTGGAATATTATATTGATATTCCAGTACGCCTATATACCTTATGACGATAGTTTTGTTGGAGTGGACAGAAAAATTGGGTCAATATAAGGCCAATTACCCAGTGCCGCTCCCATACGTACAGTTGCTTGGAGGAGTGGACGGGACATTGACGTAGGCTTTTTTTTTTTAATTCTCCCCACTCGCTCCACGCTACAACAGAATATTGATAGCAGCATGCATCTGGAGCATGTTTGGTAATGTGCTCTGGCGCGGACAGGGAGCTACGTTGGCATTGGGGAAGGGTCTAGCGAGGCCTAGGCCAGAGCTGTTTTCAACCCATGGCTTGGTCATTTAGTTATTTATTTATTTTTAAATTTAGATTGGATGATATTATGCCTTCTTGCATTTAAATAGTAAAGATGTCTTGATTTTTTTTTTCCTTATGTTGCATACATTCACGCTCATTGTCCCCATACGAAGGTATCCAAATCGGACTTGGTATCGGGTATCAGTCCTTGGAGGACCGATAGAACTTGGCCGATATGTATCTGTCATTATTTTTTTGAAGGAAATAGAGGTAGCAGCAAAAACTGATACCATATCGGCCGATACCCGATACATATCAACCGATATGAGCCTGTATCATCCGATACAGTATCGGTTTCTGAGTTGAGATACTGAAACGTATCGGTTTGCCGAGAAACCGATACATATTGCCGATATGCATCGTTATCGGCCGTTTTTTTTATACCATGCCCCAAAGTATGTTCACGCTTCATTAGTTTTGAAACCTCATTTAGCTGAAATGTGAACCAAAATTCACATATGGGAATTCTTTAAATTGTTTTGACACAACATCTAGCTGTAGAATTTACTTCCTGATTTTCCAATTAACAATTTATTGTATTTATCTCATTCACTGAAACCTTCTAATATGGAAGCAAATGATTTGTAATACAGATGAACTCTCCCCTCCCAATAAACTTGCATTACCTTCTTGGTAGCATCAGGAGCTTCAACTGTCTTGGTTTGAGAATCTAATGACAGTTTTTGAAGTAAATCTGTAGCTTCTGTAATAGAGAAAGTGAAGGAAAAACAATCCATCTTTTCAACAGAAAAAATTTCATCTAATTACAAGATGAGAATAGAGTGCTCGGGTCAAAGCACTATACTGCATACATGGCAAACTTGATCATAAATCTAAACCGTCCATGGGTAGCCCATCATGTGGAAAGAACACATATCACAGATCATGCCAATAGGAGAATCATTTCCTTTTGATAATCCACTTTAGCAAATTATATGTGAAGTGTGAATCACTCAGAATCATTTCAACCATCCATTCATAGGATCTTGATTCGTCAGAAGCAAATTATTTGAAGAGTGATTCTTAGTTTTTTGGCTGAAAATCGAAAATTTGGCTGAAATTTTTGGTTCCATACAAATTTGGACCGAAATTTTGGTCCAAATTATCATTTCGGTGGGGACTGAAACCGAAAATGTATGTCGAAATGTTGGTCATTTCGGCCAAAATTTTGATCCTTGAATATATTTTCTATTTTCCTTTCATTAATGCCAATCTATGTTTAAATCGTGTCCATTATCACTCATTTATCCTTATTTTCTCTTTCATCATTTCGTTTGCTTCACTAGTATGATTCTTTGGTTCGTTTTATATTTGTAGGATATAATATATTACCATTTGTCATCTTAAACCGTTTTAAATTCAGAGATGGAGAAAATGGTATGGTCTCCCTCAATAATCTTTCAATTGCTATGTTTGGTGTAAGAATGTTAAAATATGACATTGTATGTTAATAATTCTTTACCCCTTCCAGGATCTCCTAAGTTGTAATATAAAGAAGATGAGTACCTTTGTCGGTGCCTTTTCTATCTCACAGAGAGAAAGCATTAAAACCATAGCATTCTCACCACTCCTGACATTGTTAAGAGTACTTATTTATCCTAATTTAATTTTTTGGATTATCGAAAACATGGAAATTGGCAGTGGTGTGTTAGTAGTCGGTGATAAAAAAATTAAATTTGAGGAATTTGAGATTGAATTAGTTCTAAGACTAAAAGATGTGGGTTGTAGCCGTGGTGATCAACCAAATTCATATGTAGATGACCTTGAGGTAAAGAAGTTCATTAAGAAACCCTTTGAGAAAATGTCCGATATTAGTAGACATGAAATCCAGGGGGTACTTTGTAAATTAGATTCGACGACAGAGTCTAAATATTTTCTGCGATTGTCGCTCTTGTACTTTATTGCGTGTTTTTTATTTCCCAACCGTGAGAAGAAAATTGATATTATTTATTTTGAAATGGTTTGCGACATTCAGAAATTCAATAAATTTGCATGGGGAAAGCTAGTTTATGACTTCTTAATGAAGTCTTTGAATAAATGTGCTTTGAACTATAAGTCGACGAAGACCCACACCATTGTCGAAAGGTGCGTATTTGCGCTTCAAGTAATTTTCTCGTGTCGATAATTTCCTCCTTTATAATATTGTAAATCCAATCTTGTAAAATGAGCATAATATTGTTTTTGACATCATCGCAGATTTGGGCTTATGAGCATTTCCCTAACTTAGCTTCCCCGCAATCTACATTGGTCATCCCAAGATATTTGCGATATTTGAAGATTGAGAGGCGAAATCACCATTTTTACAAGGCGGCTTTTATAATTCCGAAGGTAGGAGGCGTAGTTCTCCTCATGTCATTTGTATTTTTTATGTGATGCGATAAAAGCTAATGAGAATATTCTTTTTGATAGATCATTTTTGATATCTCACCCATGTCACATGGGGAAGAAGATTACAATAAGCGTAAGAGTGTGGGTGAAAAGTCGGGTAGTAAATGTAACTCGTGCGAGGCTGTAAGTAAGCATATTGATGAAAGACATAAAAAAATTTATCAAGATTACAAGGAAGTGACAAATCGGGTGAAAATGTTAGAGCACGAAGTTGCAAATCTTAAAGTAAGAGCATTGCTTTTTCTAGTTAAATTTCTTCTTAATATATTATACCCTGAATCAATCAATTTCTATAATTTTATTTATCAATTTGTATTCACTAAGGATGCGAAAGAGGGGCATCCCATGTCTAAGAACATGGCAATGAAGAGCACAACAATGAAAGTGAGAGAAGAAAGAGTGCATTTCCCTAAGGAGTTTTGTTACGAAAGCGTACACTTTATGATGGAAAACAAAGGATTGAAAGTTCATGAAGAGGAAAAACCACCGATTATTCATTTAGATGAACTTTTAAGAGATAAGATTTTGGAAGAAGCTGTCAAAAGAGAGCCAAAGGAGACAATATTAATATTTAATTAATAAGTGAATCGCCATCCTGATTTTTAACACTATATTTGATTTTATGTAGGTGACAAATATTGCTGGTAAGGCACATAGAAAGAAATATCCTTCAATGTCCTTGAGGTCGCCTTACATGACCGATTTCAAAGTAAAGAAAAAACTACTAAGGAGACTAAGCCATACGAAGGGAAGAAAATTATGGAGTCCGATACGGTAATTTGTAACATTATTTTAATTTATTATATGAGTATAATAAAATATCGCCAATTTTTTACTTGTTTAACGGTTTAAATAGGTGCATGTAAAAGAGGGTAATACGACGGATGCTGACGAGGTATTATTTATTATCTTAAAAATTACCTATTCAAATGCGTCTGATTTGGTAATACTGACAGTTATGAATTTTTTGTTTAGGACCCTAGGGAGATTCTTTTAGGGGAAAGTCTTAAGAGGTTATCGAGTCTGTTGAAGTGTCATAACCCTTCAGCAAAGAATGTTCAAAAGAACAGTAATGAAAAACCCGTTAGCCTGGTAATAGCAAATTCTTCACTCCTTATTCACATTCATAGCTATACTTGCTTAAGCTCTTCACGTGAGTCACAAATACGGAGGTGATTTTGGCATAACGTTTGGGTCTATTGATTAGGCTTTCCATCAAGTTAACCTCCCACTCTAAGAGAAAGACAACAAATTGGTTGGCTCGCATAGGGAAGATCCAGACACTAAGTAAGTTACATTTTTTATTGACGTCACATTTAAATCTATCTTGTATATTTCTGTATTGGAAATACCCTCATTATTTTGGGTTATATATCATAGTAAAAGGATCAATGTAGATGGAGTACCTCATTTCTTCCTTGAGCAGTTGCAGTCGTTGAAACCGTCAAACTGGGTTGATGGAGTGGTAATGTGGTCTAAAATCTGATTCATCACTATAAATTTTTGTCACTGGGTTAAACAATTTCGATACCATTTAAATCTATGTGGGCACAGGCGATGACAACATATTTTCATTTGCTGATGAGATGAGAGGACCGGAATCCAGAAATATTTCACAGATGTCATTTCTTCCCTGCGCATTATCTGGTAAGTGTAATTATTATTCCATTGTTAGTACTTAATAATATGAGTCATGATTCGATTATGCTTTTGATAATTTTTATTGTTCTTACGTTTTAGGAAATATTGACGCAATTATCGAACGCCTACAATAAGTGGAGAGTAAATAGAAAGTATAAAAAATATGATGTTCCAGATGGTCCCCTACCTAATCATTTTAATATTCCAAATGGCGATCTAAAAAAATGGCTTGAGCCTGTACTACATCAAAAAAAAGCTTAGTAGTTGTGACAAGGTAGATATTCATCAAATGTTTACTTAGAGGAGCTACGAATAGACCTTTATTGATAATTGTGCAAGGTAAGGTCCCCAATCCTCTAATTATTAAATATCGTGTTTTGTGATAGGTGTTTTTACCGATATACAAGGGGGGCCATTAGGCTTTATTTATCGTATATATGCAAGAGAAGAGAGTGGAGATATTGGATTCATTTTACAATGATCACATGGCGAGGTACCACGACGAGATTTTGCTACTGGTATGTTCTCAAATCCTTCTAATTTCAGAATCAGAAAACGTGAACACCTTTGAAAATATTTTTCCCATTTTTTGAGCTACTAGTTATTTGAACTATAACTTTTAATACTTTGCAGAGGAATTTTCTCCCTCGAATACTCGTGCGCTTAAGGGTTAGCATTTTTAATATCGCCAATTGTCCAATACAACAGCATGAAGATATTCTGAAACAAGTCAATGGTGATGATTGTGGTGTATTTGTGATGAAATATGCTAATCATTCCTCTCATGGCCTGCCATTTAACTTCACTAAGGTACATCGTAAGGCGAAAATTAGATTCCTGCTTGGCTTTTTACACAGTTCCACAATAATCTTAATCATTTAATGTGTCTTTAGGATGACATGGATTTGTTTAGGAGGACGATAGCGTTGGAAATCATACGTAAGAAGGCCTTACCGTAGGTACATTAAAGATCAGTGATCTGTATTTCTTAGTAGTTACTTTTGTTGGAGGGGCACTGACACTAATTTTGTGTTGAAAGTTTTTTTTTTTTAAACAAGGCTAACAGGGAAAGGGAACAAAATTATTTCAATAGGGAGCTTCCCTATTGTATTTATTCCAATAAAGCTTCTCGCAATTCACTTCGTAAGGCCGATTGAGAGAAGTTGTGTGAATGGTAGGGCCGATTGAGAGAAGTTGTGTGAATGGTAGGGCGTAGGAGCACGATTTATAAAGTCATAATTTTGTAAGTTTAATTATTGCCTGGAAATTTATAATATCTACGTATTCAATTTAATTAATGTAAATTATAATACATACTATTCAATTCATATATCATAATTTTGTATATTTAATTTTGAAACTCATCCAGTACCATATACTTACATCGATTAACGATGTAACATATCTCATTCGCCTTTTTCGTACTTGACCATTCTTGTCCAACTCATTTTAGACCCATAGGACAAAGGTAGAGCACGATTTAAAAAGTCATTTAATGGAGATTTTCGAATCTCGCTCTAAATACTTTTCATTGTTCATTTTCGGGTATTTTTTTTCATGGCAATGAACCTAAATTATAAAATTTCAGGCTGTTTCAGAAGTACTAATACCCGAAGAGATCTATCAAATCAGCTGGTTATCATGGTGGGAGGAGTATGGGCTCATCATCATGTCACAGATATCTCAAAGATTATTCTTCCTACGTACTTCTTTGATTACATATGATCTCAAATTATCTCTTTTTGATGCATAACTCAGTCAAAGGAGAAATAAATCAAACTTAAATTACTGTAGACTTTTCCTGATGGGATCATAGCTTTTTAATGGTACCCATACAGGGATATCTTTGATCTGAAAGTTGTTGAGGGTACTGATGTAAATTGCCTGAGAAATATTTCATAAAAAATGTAAATATTTCACCAATAGTAGATGTGGCATCAAAGTCATGCATTTGAAAGATGAACGCTAGACACAGACAATTTTAGGCAATTATGCAGGCTCCTCTTTTCTGTTATTTGTTGAGTGAGCCGTCGTGCAAAATTTGTTCTTAGTTAAAAGGATTTGTACGCATCTAAATTGTGGTCTAGTATTGCTTTGTTCTGTGCTACTCTGTTGTAGTGTTTCCTTTCCCTTCTTTTTCTGTCTGCTATTATAGTGGCATCTTTCTAAGACTGATAGAAATCCATGTGTTACAGATATATGATTCACCAGAGTCTGATTTGAAGCTTAATGATATTTTTGTGTCATAACCCCAGAATTTCGAGAACCGTGCATGTCACGTACCACATACGTGTATGTGTGGTTCATAAGGAAACCAAAACTAACATGTATACACTATGTGTGTGTGTGTGAAACACACTAGTTTCACTAATGTTTATATATATAAGTGAAAGAGGGAGGGGAGCGGAGCCCAAAACGTAACCTAAATTGGCCTAGATAGAGAGAAAGAAAAATAGAGAGGAAGGAGAAAGGGTCTTGTGAAAGAGGAGTAAAAGTCCTTTCGTTTCTAAGCCAGTAGACAATCTGGAAGGAGGGTGGAACAGAAGTTTTAGCAACCCTCTTCATCTTTTGAATCTGGATCAAACTATAGAAGATCTATTGATTGAGGTATGAGTTGAAACGATTATGTGTGTGCATTAAATATATTATAAATTTTTGATGAATGATTCTGATATTAACGGCTCGCTCGAGCGAGGACAAAATATAAAACCTGAGAACAAATTTCATTCTGGGCTCGCTCGAGCGAGACCCATACTGAAGGAGGAGCTCGCTCGAGCGAGTCATCACGTGATGCTTCAGGTGGCTCCTTTTAACTGCTCGAGCAACCTCTTTTTAACCGCTCGCGCGAGGAATGTAGTCAGTTGAGCAATTACAGTGACCGCACGCGCGAGGTTGGTACCTCGTTTTAACCGCTCGCGCGAGGTCAAGTGCTCGCTCGAGCCAGGCTAAGTGACCGCTCGTGCGAGAGCCTATACAGATTTTTTTTTTTTAAATTTAAGTACAATTCATGGGGGTTGTGTACTCCAATGGTTCTAGTGACCTTCCTAAGTGTGTCCTTGACGCATGCAATATAGGTTCAACATGAGATTGTGACGTGTAAACCTCTACGAGAAAGGAGTGCGTTGGTTTTGCGTTGAGGTAGGGAATATTCTTGAAACATGTACATTATTTCGTCAACTCATATATGTAGTGTATTTCAATTAAATAGTCGAGTATTACATGACCATTCAGAAAAAGGGTGTGTGTGTATGTTTCAAAAGTGAAAATCATGAGGTCCCCAGGGGATGTAAAAGTGTAAAGTGGACATCTAGATGATGCATTTGAATCAGTGGCATCCCAGGGATGCAGATGAAAACTAACAGTGAAACTGAAGTAAAATGATAAGGCCTAATGTAATAAAATTAGCACAATCACGGTGGATAACTATATGTAGAGCACATTCGATATTTTATTATTTAAGGTTTGATTAGAATACCCCATTGACGTGGCGGGATACCCACGACTGACTCGGCAGGATACCCGTGACCGGTACGGTGACCAATCCGTACACTTATAGCACATCCCAGGGATGTAGATTTGAGAATGGACCTCACCACCTATGAGAAAGGGGCTTGGGCAGTATTCCCAGGGAATACACATAACAACTGTCTAGTTAGACGACGATGGTGGGTATTCCATCGGGGTTCGATGTTATATTGCTCAGGGACTACTTAAGTTAAGATTTAAGTGATTAGGCCGAATTCACAACTAAACCAGTATGGTGAGAACAAACGAAAACTATGCAAAGTAACAGCTGTACCCATCATTCTATTCCAGTTATTTCAATTGTTTTTCCCAAAAGTGATATTCGATAAATGGTACTTTTAAAACCGCTAACATATATGTGAGATTTAATTTATATGTTCATTTTGTTTCTCTATTGAGCTAGGATGTAGCTCACCCCTTAGGCTATACGACACAGGTCCAGTTCTAGTGGCAACAGAGGCTTCGGGAGACGTTGATCCAGAAGATTCGGATTACGTGGCCAGAGAAGAGTCAGAACCTCCTCCTGAGGAATTCTTCTAGGAGACCCTTGTGCACTTTGAGAGTGAGTTGAGAGTATTAGGTACGGCTTGGTATGTCAAGCCTCTTTATTTGAATGTAATTAAATACTGTTATTCTTTTGATAAAACGTCTGGGATGAACAGTTATCACTAGCGTGGTGGGTAAGTTCTTATGCCCATGAATTGGCATGGGACAAGAACTGCCTTTAGAGACCCTAATTATTTTAAATATATGAGTACTTGTTTAGAGTAGATACGGGTGCCTTAATTGCAGTTTTTGGCTTGAATATACCAATGCTTCGAAAAGAATCATAGGGCACGGCCTTGAGGGTCGTGCTGATGGCACAGATTTCGAGATGCTGAAATACGGGCTGTCACAGTTGGTATCAAAGCATTTCTTTCAGTCTCTGATAATCAGTTGGTCAGAACATAGGGACTGCTGCTAACGTAACTGTTGTTTCTCATGCAGACCGTTATGTTTCCTAGAGGAAGAGGCCGACCCAGGGGTGGTCATGATAGGAATTTGCGCAGTAGAGATGGGTTCGTCTCACCTACCAACAGGGTACCATTAGGAAATAGGGAGATTCCTGAGGGCAGTGGCCAAGGAGAGAATCAAAATCAAGTAAAAAATCAGGATCGAGACCGTCAGGATCAAGATCAGAGGGAATAAGATAGAGTAAGGGAAAGAAATGAAGAAAGAGAGGAGCGTCAGAGGGTGATGCATACTATGGAAACAAGAAAAGATCCTTGGAAGCACATGCCGCCCCAGAACCACAGCAGACACCTACGCCCCTAGTAGGACCTACACTACCAGTGGCTTCAGCATTTACCAAATTCAGGAGGATGAGACCTCCTAGCTTTTCAGGGCAGGCAGACACCATGGCAGTCGAAAATTGGCTGGGTGAAATAGAGAAGGTATTTAGTGTACTAACACGCACAGAGGACGAGAGTGTCCGTTGGGCAGCGTATATGCTAGATGGAGAAGCTGGACCTTGGTGGAAATCTGTTTCGCGAACTAGAGCTCAAGAAACTCCAGATATGCCCTGGACTTGGGATGAATTCGTTGAAGAGTTCAATAAGCAGTATTTTCCGGAGGTCGTGAGAAATCAGATGGAGACTCAATTTTTACAACTAATGCAAGGAAGGATGACCGTGAGAGAGCACGGAGTAGAATTTATGAGACTGGCTCATTTCACTCCAGACTACGTAATTTCTGATGTGATGAAAGCAAAGAGGTTCCAATAGGCTTTAAGGTCGAACATCCGAGGAGGGGTTGCACCATTTCAGCTAAAGACCAATGGAGAGGTCATGAGTAAGGCATTAGTGGTCAAAGAAGAAAACAATAACTGATACCGTCAGAGGGAACAGCAGGGAAGAGGAAGCATAGATCCAAGCAGGACTAGGAGTTATGAATCAATGAATAAGAAGCCGAGGTTCGTAGCACAGAATCAAAGGCAACTATTCCAGACAGGGTATGGGAGAGCTGCACAATAAACTACTCATCAAAGATTCCCATTGCTGGCATCAGGGAGACCGATGAGGTATGAGGGTCCTGCTATTTCCACCGGAGCTACAGTTACACAAGGTTTTTCAAGAGCTGCTTCTTCAACACCAAGGGAGACTTGTGCAAAGTGTGGCAAGTTTCACAAAACGGCGGATTGCAGGCAAGGAATGCGAGGCTGTTTTAAATGTGGCAAGATAGGCCACATAATTAGAGATTGCCCTGAGGCAATTAAGGAGAAGACGGCCCCAGCTTCCATGCTACGACCTATTCAATCATGGAAGCCAGTTGTTCAAGGGAGAGCCTACGTAGTTATCGCCCAAGAAGCAGGGAGTGTACACGACGTCATTCAAGGTGAGATTTCCTTTTAAATGAAGAATTTCAATTTAATAAAATTTTAGATAGAGAAGGTGCATTCATTAGAACAGTGTGTAGAACCGTGTTGTACATTAGACAATTCTAAATAAAGTATGTGCTATGTATGTATATGTATGTGTTGTAGGTACTTTACAAGTTTTAGAAGTTGTAGAAGAAATTTCAAGAAGGAATGGGAACGAGACTAGATTTTAGTACGGCGTTCCACCCACAAACCAATGGACTGACTGAGAGGGTCAATCAAATCATTGAAGACATGCTTAGGGCATGTATGTTGGAATTACAGGGATCATGGGATCAACACCTACCATTGATTGAGTTTGCATGTAACAAAAGTTTTCAAATGAGCATTGGGATGACACTGTATGAAGCCTTGTACGGAAGGCGATGTAAATCGCCAATCAATTGGGAGGAAACTGGGGAAAAATTTGTTTTAGGACCCAAGTTACTTGAAGATAACGTCGCTATTGTCCGTATGATCAGAGAAAGACTAAAGGCAGCTCAAAGCAGACAGAAAAGCTACGCTGATATCAAGTGGATGAGCATGAACTATAAAGTAGGCTAACACGTGTTAGTAAAAGTGTCACCGATGAAAGGTGTAATGAGATTTGGAAAGAGAGGCAAGTTGAGTCCCGTTATCTTGGACCTTTCGAGGTTTTGGGTCGAGTAGGGGAGGTTTCGTATCGTGCTGGCTTACCGCCATGATTTGATCGGGTACAGAACATATTCCACATATCTATGCTCAGGAAGTACGTGAACGATCCTTCCCACATCTTGGGAGGACAACCTTTGGAGATGTATGAGGACATGAGTATGATAGAAGAACTGGCAGAGATTTTGGATAAAAAGGTACAAGTGCTATGCACCAAAGTCATTCCTTTAGTACTTGTGCGCTGGAATAACCATCTGGCTGAGGAAGCAACGTGGGAGAGAGAGGCAGATGTCAAAGAACAACACCCTGACTTATTTGAGAACGTTAACTAGTTGTTTTCTTAAATATGATGCTATGTGATATTTTGACAGTATATTGATTTCTAATTGAAACTAGTAAACGAATGAGATTGAAAATTCAAGCATTTAGTTTAAAATTCTTGCTAGGAAGATCGGTTCATGTGAATAAAAATCTCAAATGTCCACAAAGGAAAGTCAGGAACAAATGATGTCCTCAACTTTAAAATAGATCAAGCGAAAATATAAACTTAAGAAAGCCAGAAAGACGTTCTGGGCTCGCTCGAGCGAGATTTTATGCTCGCGCGTGCGAGCCACATAAAATAATAGGATCGCTCTAGCGAAGGCTAGTGACCGCTCGAGCAAGGCCATGAATTTATATCAGTCATCGTTCTGAGCTCGCTCGAGCGATAACTAATGACCGCTCGAGCGAGGGCAGACTATATATTGCAGGCAGAAGGTAAAACGTTCATTTCGTCTTCAAGTAAGAGATCCGAGCCGAACGAGGGTTTAGGGTTTTCAATCTTCACATTTTCCCGATCGATTCGAGTCGGATTCGAACGATCTGATCCATCAAAAACACTTTGTAAGGTACAATCTACCCTTTTCCAATTTTTATTGCGTTAAAAAAGGTTCTATAGAGGTCTAATGCTACTTCAAGCCCTAATCCCCAACCAAGAAAACGAATGGCGATTCGATCTCCATCATCGCGCAACAAGGTGCCACAACAACAACCACCACCACCACCATGCCCATCAACCACCCCTATCCAATTAAACGATTGGTGGGGAGTCAAGATCATGGAAGCCGAATGGGAAATTCATCCCTCTTGTTTTGTCGATCCGACGTCCACAAAATGGACTTTAGATTTTCTAACAAACAACCACTTACGACCATTGCTAACACCGTTCGGAGCTCGGTACTACCCGAGGCTCGTAAAACTATTTTATCAAACTCTCAATACGAATGTGAATGAGGACACCATCCTCGTCATAATCGACGAAAAAGAGTTAACCTTTGGAAGTGGTGATGTTTCCACCGCCAGGAACTGCCCTAATACCTACGCCCCAAGCCCACACACTCAACCACCTTTTACCGGGAACGTAGAATTCCCAACTATCATTTCGGATATTACTGGTGGCACGTCCGCATCAGGCCAATCAATCACCCGATCCCAGCTACCGCCACACATGTGGCTTTTAGATATTATTTTTAAGAAGAATTTACACCCTATCGGCCACGATCAAGAGCGCCGAGAAGCATTCTTGCGAGCCTTGCACTCCGCCTTTCACAACAGGTGGTTTAGTGCACCCATGGTAGTCATCAAAGGCATGGTGCATGCCTATAGAAGAAATGTCAGGGGCGCTGCTCCTCCACCTATCAACCTCCTACCATATGCATGTTTGATATCCTGACTCCTCGATGCACGTAATGGAAAAGAAGGATTCAAGATCCTAACCGACGAGTTATCTTTTACCGATAACGTCTTCCCCTATTTAGCCCAAGACTTGAGCCAAAACTTAAAGAGCCTTTAAACTAGTGTCAACAAGAAAAGAGACCGCCAAATTTCCCGACAAGCCATGCAACAACCACCGGCAGGACCAACTGCTCCCTCTACTTCATCTTCACAGCACCTACCTACCACCGACACCGGCATGATGCTAGAGATCCTCCAGCAGGGGCGGGAGATCAGGTTACATAAGAGGTTTCAGGAGGTGCTACTCATAGATCTCATGGGCCATGCATACCCGCAATCATACATGGAGCGCATCGGTGCTATGAGAGATGCTATTTTTGGAGCATCTAGCTCGGGCCCTGCTACAAGGAGCACTGCAGAGGGTACCACTACCGCCAGGGTGGTTGACGAGGATGAGGATGACGAGGACTACGACGATGACGATGGCTCCGACGATGACGACGACGAGTATGAGGAGGATGATGACTAGGTAGTCATTTAATTTTCTTTTGGAAAATGGAAATGTAACTTTGTTAGGACATTTCGTAGTGAGGTGGTATTTTGACATTTTATTTACAAACTATCATGACATGGATGCCACAATTTTGTTGATGGTTAACGTTATGACAGTATAGGTCTATACTTTTATTCTATGATCAATTGGCGTTATAACTATGGAAATACCTGATAGTACAAAATTTTATTTTCATTGTTCTTGAATATTTGGGTATAAATTGACTTTGTTTAATGCAAGTTGTTTCGAGACATTACACCTTTGTTATTTACATGGGTATGTAAGGATGTAGCCTTTTCAAAGGCTGTTTAAATTAGTTGTACGTAATTTCTAGTACATCGTCAATTTTCGAGGACGAAAATTCTATAAGGTGGGGTGAATGTCATAACCCCAAAATTTTGGGAACCATGCATGTCACGTACCACGCACGTGTATGTGTGGTTCACAAGGAAACCAAAACTAACATGTATACACTATGTGTGTGTGTGTGAAACACACTGGTTTCACTAATGTTTATATATATAAGTGAAAGAGGGAGGGGAGAGGAGCCCAATACGTAACCTAAATTGGCCTAGATAGAGAGAAAGAAAAATAGAGAGGAAGCGAAAGGGTCTTGTGAAAGAGGAGTAAAAGTCCTTTCGTTTCTAAGCCAGTAGACAATCTGGAAGGAGGGTGGAACAGAAGTTTTAGCAACCCTCTTCATCTTTTGAATCTGGATCAATCTATAGAAGATCTATTGATTGAGGTATGGGTTGAAACGATTATGTGTGTGCATTAAATATAGTATAAATATTTGATGAATGATTCTGATATTAATGGGTTTTGAAAGGGAGTAAGAAATCTTTTCTCGGACAAAGGAGCATTATATTCTGTCATGGCTCGCTCGAGCGGTCTAAATGGCTCGCTCGAGCGAGGACAAAATATAAAACCTGAGAATAAATTTCGTTCTGGGCTCGCTCGAGAGAGACCCATACTAAAGGAGGAGCTCGCTTGAGCGAGTCATCGTGTGATGCTTCAGGTGGCTCGTTGTAACTGCTTGAGTGACCTCGCTTTAACCGCTCGCGCGAGGAACATAGTCAGTTGAGCAATTAGACTGATCACGCGCGGGAGGGTTGGTACCTCGTTTTAACCGCTCGCGCGAGGTCAAGTGCTCGCTCGAGCCAGGCTAAGTGACCACTCGAGCGAGGAATAGTTCCCGCTCACGCGAGACCCTATACCGATTTTTTTATTTATAATTTAAGTACAATTCATGGGGGTTGTGTACTCCAATGGTTCTAGTGACCTTCCTAAGTGTGTCATTGATGCATGCAATGTAGGTTCGACGTGAGATTGTGACGTGTAAACCTCTACGAGAAAGGAGTGCGTTGGTTTTGTTTTGAGGTACGGAATATTCTTAAAACATGTACATTATTTCGTCAACTCATATATGTAGTGTATTTCAATTAAATAGTCGAGTATTGCATGATCATTCAGAAAAAGAGTGTATGTGTACGTTTCAAAAGTGAAAATCATGAGGTCCCCAAGGGACGTAAAAGTGTAAAGTGGACATCTAGATGATGCATTTGAATCAGTGGCATCCCAGAGATGTAGATGAAAACTAACAATGAAACTGAAGTAAAATGATAAGGCCTAATGTAATAAAATTAGCACAATCACGGTGGACAACTATATGTAGAGCACATTCGATATTTTATTATTTAAGGTTTGATTATAATACCCCATCGACGTGGTAGGATACCCACGACTGACTCGGCAGGATATCCGTGACTGGTACGGCGGCCAATCCATACACTTATAGCACATCCCAGGGATGTAGATTTGAGAATGGACCTCGCCACTTATGAGAAAGGTGCTTGGGCAGTATTCCCAGGGAATACACAAAACAACTTCTAGTTAGACGACGATGGTGGATATTCCATCGGGGCTCGATGCTATATTGCTTTGGGACTACTTAAGTTAAGATTTAAGTGATTAAGCCGAATTCACAACTAAACCAGTGTGGTGAGAACAAATGAAAACTATGCAAAGTAACAGTTGTACCCATCATTCTATTTCAATTATTTCAATTGTTTTTCCCAAAAGTGATATCCGATAAATGATGCTTTTAAAACCGCTAACATATATGTGAGATTTAATCTATATGTTCATTTTGTTTCTCTATTTAGCTAGGAAGAAACTCACCCCTTAGACTATACATCGCAGGTTCAGTTCTAGCGACAACAGAGACTTCGAGAGACGTTGATCCAGAAGTTTCGGATTATGTGACTGGAGAAGAGTCAGAACCTCCTCCTGAGGAATTCTTCTAGGAGACCCTTGCGCACTTTGAGAGTGAGTTGAGAGTATTAGGTATGGCTTGGTATGTCAAGCCTCTTTATTTGAATGTAATTAAATACCGTTATTCTTTTGACAAAGCATCTGGGATGAACAGTTATCAATAGCATGGTGGGTAAGTTCTTATGCTCATGAATTGGCATGGGACAAGAACTGCCTTTAGAGCCCCTAATTATTTTAAATATATGAGTACTTGTTTAGAGTAGATACAGGTACCTTAATTGTAGTTTTTGGCTTGAATATACCAATGCTTCGGAAAGAATCATAGGGCACGGCCTTGAGGGTCGTGCTGATGGCACGGATTTCGGGATGCCGAAATACGGGCTGTCACATTTTGCGTTCATTGGTGTTTTCACTTTTGATCCCGAGCTTGTCGTACATAAGGAGGATTCTGACGAGTTAACGAATGATTTTGGTGATGATGTTTAAGTTCGTCTACCTCCTAGTAAGGTCTGTGCCGCCATTTCCATTTAAGAAGATTTCAACATATGCACCAAGAAATAAGCACTGAAGTATATTGTATGTATATGAATTTAGTTTTCTAGAAGCATCTTTGAACCGATTATCATCTTCTCATTATCTTGGTCATTTCTCTTCTCACTGGGATAAATTTTTAGTCTAGTGGAAACTTCAATTTTGATTGTATTTGCAGGTACCACGACTCCATTGTATAACATATCGTAACGAATGGCTCAGGATTGCATTTTAAGTTCTCATATTGTTGAGGTGATTATGCTCACTTCTTTTATCTGATTTTTTACCCTACTAATAAGAGAAAAATTTAGGGAATAAAATTTTTGTTGCTGATATATTTAGATTCATTGACGTCATTGTGTATAGGGACTTTGTACTCTACAGCCAATGTGAAGTTTGGTTAGAGGGATCAGAGGTGGTTTGCGAGGACATGTTACTACTGTTCTTGGCAAAGATGGTTTGGCGGCTCAATACATGTTGCTGCATCTTCTGTCCCGGGTAATGGTTCATTTTATATTTGTGAATTTGTGCTTCTGATTATAGGTGGCAATGGGCCATGGCAGAGTCTAGTTTCGTTGATCAAATAAAACATTCTTTTATGAGCAGGTACATGCTAGAGTTAAAACTGTTACAGTTGGAAACTGTCACTACACCTCACTGGTTTTAGTAGAGAGAGTGTATCTATGTTTGGACATCAAATCAATGTTGCAATCGAGGGCTTCCTACCTTTCACACAATCTATACCTCTTAATGTAGAATATCGTAACACTGCCTCACTTGAACCAAGAAAAGATTACCGTAGATTCTGGTATGTGAAATTCATATCCAAGTGGTTTTAGAAGGATAAGTTAGTCTACAGTGATGGGAGCCCTTTATAATCTGTCATTGGTTTCTTAGGAAATGGTAAACGTTTCTCGAGTTTGTTGGATTGATTTTTGTTATATATTTTTCATTATAAAATAATATATATCACACAATTTTGCTTATATAAAGGAAAATCTTACTGTTGCATGATTGTGCAGGTCAACCCTATTGCACCTTAATATGCTTTTGTTGATGTATGAATGTTAAAAATTTTCTTTTACCATATCTTGAAAGCTTAGTAATGGAGGAATTCTTTTATGAATTTAGATTAATATTTTCTCATTTGTGTGATTTCCCTCATGGTACACATGACTGATTTGACAACAGGCTTGTAGCTGGCACTATTCCAAAATAGTCTATTAAAATTGGTATTCTTCGTAATTAACCCCTTTTTAATTTATACCAGCTTAATTAAATTGGTATTCTTCGTAATTAACCCCTTTTTAATTTATACCAGCTTAATTAAAATTGATATTCTTCTTAATTAATCCCTTTTTAACTATGCCAATACAATATTGTTTGTACTGCCGGTGTGACAGCCCGAATTTTGACACCCCGAAACCCGTGCCATCAACACGACCCTCCAGGGTGTGCCCTGTAATTCTGCACTGAGCATTGGTATATATAAGCACAAGACTACAATAAGGATGCATCTATTCTAAACAAGTACTCATGCATTCAAGGTAAAAGAGTCTCTAAGGACAGTTCTTGTCCCATGCCAATTCACAGGCATAAGAACTGACCCAAACCGTTGGTGATAACTGTCCGTCCCAGACGGTCTGCCAAAAGAATAAAGACACTTAATTACATTAATAAAAAGGACATGACATACCAAGCCGTACCTAATACTCTCAACTCACTCTCAAAGTACGCAATAGGTTTCCTAGAAAAATTCTTCAGGAGGAGGCTCTGACTCCTCAGTGGGCACGTAGTCTGAATACCCTGGATCAAAGTCTCCAGAAGTCTTCATTGCCGCTAGTCCTGGACCTGCGACATATAGTCTAAGGGGTGAGCTACATCCTAGCTCAGTAGGGAAACATAATGAACATATAGATTAACCTTCACATATATGTCAGCAGTTTTAAAAGCATAAATTATCGGATAACACTTATGGAAAACAATTGAAATAACTGGAATAAAATAATGATTACAACTGTTACTTTGCATGGTTTTGTTTATTCTCCTTACTGGTTTAGTTGTGAATTTGGCCTAATCACTTAAATCTTAACTTAAGTAGTCCCCGAGCAATATAGCATCGAGCCCCGATGGAATACCCACCATCGTCGTCTAACTAGACAGTTGTTATGTGTATTCCCTGGGAATACTGCCCAAGCCCCTTTCTCATAGGTGGCGGGGTCTATTCTCAAATCTACATCCCTGGGATGTGCTATGAATGCACAGATTGGCCGCCGTACCGGTCATGGATATCCTGTCGAGTCAGTCGTGGGTATCCCGCCACGTCGGTGGGGTATTCTAATCAAACCTTAAATAATAAAAATATCGAGCGTGCTCTACATATAGTTATTCACCGTGATTGTGCTAATTTTATTACATTAGGCCTTGTCACTTTACTTTCGTTTCACTGTTAGTTTTTCATCTGCATCCCTGGGATGCCACTGGTTCAATGCATCATCTAGATGTCCACTTTATAATTTTTTACGTCCCCTGGGGACCTCATGACTATCACGTTTGAACTTACTGACACACCCTTTTTTATAATGATCAGGCAATACTTGACTATTTATTTGAAGTACACTAGATATATGAGTTGATGAAATAATGCACATGTTTCAAGAATATTCCCTACCTCAACGCTAATTCAACGCACACTTTTCTCGTAGAGGTTTACACGTCAAAATCTCACATCATACCTACATTTCATGTCTTTAGAATATGTTTAGAAAGGTCATTAGAATCATTGGAGTACATAGCCTCCATGGATTTACACTAAACTATCAAAATCTGTGTGGTGCCTCGTGCGAGCGAGCAAAATTCCTCGCTCGAGCGGTCACTTGTCCTCGCTCTAGCAAGCACTTGACATTGCGCGAGCGATTCAAACGAGATCACTCGAGTGGTTAAAACAAGCCATCTGAAGCTCCACTGGAAGCCTCGCTTGAGCGAGCTTCCCCTTTATTTTGGGTCTCGCTCGAGCAAGCCCAGAACTAAATTTTTATATTCTGTCCTCGCTCGAGCGAGCCATTTAGACCGCTCGAGTGAGGAGCGGTAATTTTAACTCCTCGATCTGTTCGAAAGACTATTTCTTCCTTCATTCAGACCTTATTATCATTAAAAGCCATTCAACCAACATCCTATACATTATTTAAAACACGCCTAAGCATTTATCATGCGTTTAACATACCTCAATCGATAGGTCTCGTACAAGTTCGATCCACGATTCAAAACTCTACTAGACGAAGAGATCTCCAAGGTTCCTCATCCAACCTTTTCTCCAGATCTTCCACCGATTTAAGTCCCAAAAAAACCCTAGCCTTCCTTTACTAGGCTCTTCTTTTCTTTCTCTCCATTTTTCCTTCTCTCAATTTAGGCTAGAATTAGGTTACGTATGGGGCTCTTCTCTCCTCCCTCTTTCACTTATATACATATACATTAGTGAACACTAGTGTGTTTCCCACATACACACATAGTATATACATGTTAGTTTTGGTTCCCTTGTGAACCACACATACATGTATATGGTGCATGATGTGCACGGTTCCCAAAAATCTGGGGTTATGACAACCGGTCCCAAGCCCGGAAAAAGGAGGAGGGGAAAGGGATTGTTAACCCACAATTCCTAATTTTATTATGAACATGACAGAGGTAGAATGCTGCACTTTGTAACCCCATTAGATTGAAGGCTCCAAAAGTACATCATCACAAAAGGTTAGATCTCGCGTTTATCTTACGTTCCGATTCGTGATTTTTGTTTTTTAACATTTAATATATTCATAGATTTGAGATCAATATTTCTGACTTTTTTGGGGAATTTTGTCATTATATTTTAGAGTAATTCATATATTTGAGATCCGTTCAACTTTTTTGGTGAATTTTGTCAATTTTGGGGGAATTTTTCTAAATATGGTTGCCACATCCACATGAATAAGGATCCCCTTGGCAGTGGAATATGGTGGCCACATCTCAATGGAATATTGGTGGATCTGCTTCAGTATGGAGGTAGAAGATCCCCTTGGCAGAACCCAGAGCAATACTCAACCTCATAGAAAACTTTTTCTTTCAGTTTACCCTCATACAATAGTAGCCGTCAATTGCAGAACACTAGTTCATCTTGTAAACATAAAAAATGGTGAATTACATTGCTTTCTATTCATTTTCTTTCTCAATAATGGTTGAAATCAATAAGAATCATTCTGGAATATGTGAGTCTTAAAATGTGCAAGTGCATGTTTGTTTGTTTGAATGGCTTTCACCTTTACCTTTGTTTTGAATGTCTGATACTTTTTTCACATCGTCTCATGTTTAGGTTTTGGTACTTCGTCATCAATTTCAAATTTTTTCTTGTGGAGGGACCTTGGCTAATCACCCTCCTCTTCATTTTCTAGAAGTGCTCCCTGCAAATTCTCGAGCAAAAACTGTTGGCCTGGATGCTTTAGATCTAAAACCTAGCACTGAACTAAACTAGGTCAGTTTGAAACTTGTTTGTCTTCTTGCTCTTGCATTGGTAATGGTATAAATTACTGCTTCTCATAATATGGAGATCTAATATAAGTTGATACCTGCTCTTTAACCCTTGTTCATCATGTTCACTATTGCCCACGTGTAGTTTATATGCTCATGTGCAGTCTCTATAGTAATGCTAGGTGAAAGTACCAGAGAATTGTGTTTTTTTTTCGTAACTCAAGGACTCAATTGATGAATTTGTTAATGAAAGATCTTTTGCTTCATTTGTTTTTTTGCTTCATCAGGATGGTGTGTATGAACCAGATCTGTATCAGGATCTTTTGTTTCACTTGTTTTTTATTTCATCAGGATGCTGTTTCTGAACTAGATCTGTATGAGGATCTTTTCTTTCATTTGTTTTTTTGCTTCATCAGGATGGTGTTTCTGAACCAGATTTGTATCAGGAAACATATCATGCTTTGTCATCTTTGTTTTCACTAAAACGATCATGATAAGTAAATTTACTAGTATTATATCTAGATGCCGAACAAAAAAGTAAAATTGTATGTTGATGGTCAAACGGAGTAAATTGACTTCAACAACTGTGGTAACTTAGTGAACCACTGTCCAAATAGATTTTTGCTATATTTTAACTTTTAAATATGTAGATATTTTCTTCAAATTGGACAACTATTTTTTGTAGATAGTTTGAAAGTTCAGCCAAGTCCCAAAATATCTTGGAAAGTTTCATACAAGTTTATCTCTTTCTATTACACTACACACTTGTCTTGACTGGACTACTTGGATGTTTTTGAACCATAACTGAAAACCTTTGTGAGTTTTGCATCTATTTTTTCTCGTTGCATATGCTCCTTTGGGAGTCAGTTGCATTTACATTTGACCAAAAATGGTTTTCAAGTACCCAAGTTTTTTCATTTGAAATTTACTCGATTTGAAATAGTTTTTCGTAACATGACAATTCATTTTACCATGTCAAAGCGAGGAACATTTTGATGGTAAATATTTTTTCATACATGTATAGAAGTGCCATATAATGTTGGGGAGTGTCGAACTTCCACCTAGTGTAAGAATGGCAAAAATCCCAAAGGTAGAAGTGCCAAGGTAATACTGGATCTCGGTCAACAAATGAAGCAAACCATTAAACAAACAGAAAGGACACAATACCCAAAACAACGACAAAACTTAAAACATTAGATAAAAATGCAGCCTGCATTGGACAAGAAAAAAATATTCCCATAGAGTTCACAAGGAGATGAAACCATTTTTGGTCAAATGTAACCCACAGCTGAATAAGTGCATAAAAAGTCGGGAGTAGCCCCAATAAGAGAAAAAAATGTAACCCACAGCTGAAACCATTTTTGGTCAAATGTACGCCAAAGTAGCAATTTCATAATAAATGCACAATGCTCATCAACGGGACTGACTCCCCAGTATTCAACAACAGTGATCAGTTTTCTACCTCTCAAAGCTGCACAAAGGATCTAAATTACTTGTTGAGGAAGTGTCGAAGTGGTGCCCAGTAGGTCCCTTGTTTTAGGCTTTGTCACCAACTTCACACTGGACCTTACATGTTCTGGATAACTGAGTCAGGCGCATTGGGTTGGGCCTGTAGCTCAACAGGGAAGTTGATTACTTTCAAACTTTGAGGTCATAGGTTCAATCCCATCTTTCCATTCTAGTCTTTGGTGAACTGTATCATCTATATTTTGAGAAACAATTTGACATAAAATATTAAACGTTCTCTGATCTCATTCCTCATCTATGCTTATGTCTTCTTTCAGAATCACGCAGTTCTTAACCCCTGTTTTTCTTCCTTAGTTGTTGCTCGCTACCCCTGCTCCTAGTTCCTGGTGCCTCTAGTAGCTAACAAATGGAAGCCTAAGTGGGTTGCAAACTAAGGCTTATTATAATCTAATTTAGACCTATAATCGTCTCCAGGAGCATTACCATATCCCCACACATTTATGTTATTGTTAACCGTACTGTTTAACTTAATTGTTCATTATGGTTTTGGGGCAAATTTGTCCTTTATTTGGTTGCACATATCTTGAGGTTCACAAGTGGAACGGTATACTTTGTTGGTTCAAGAATCTGAAACCTCCACTTGATGTCCTTTCTTATGATTACAATATTGACTAGTTTGATGCAGCATTTATTACCCACTTCTCTAACGAGATTAGTTTAATGGTTCTCTACTTGTTTTAGGTAAATATAATCTAATCATCCAACAGAACCAGATCGAATTATTATTTTTTTAAAGATTTATTTTCCTGACTTGTTCTTTTATACTATGCAATTTAAAATTGTTGTTATGGTCACCGTTATGTTCAATTTATGTTGGGTCATAAAATATAGATGGGGCCTATCTACCAACACTCAATTTTCATAATAATATAATAATGCCGACTTGTATCTCTCACCTCGTGTGCTTGAGGTTAAAAAATGAATTCAATCATTTGGAAGTTAGGAAGCAATTTATTTTTAGAAATTTTCCTTCAAGTTCCCTCTCTCAAAAAAATTCTCATTTCACTGAGAAGTCCTACCAAAAGCCCTCCCTTCTGTTGCTTGTCATGGTCTTTAAGCTGGAGAGAGACATATTACCAACCCATCATCGCATACCAACCATTGGATGAGATAGAAAGTGGGGGTGAGTTACTCCATCTTTCCTTCCCTTGAAGCTGAACCCTTCTCTCCCACCATATCAAGAATTCATCATCTTCTTCTTCTTCCTCCACCAACCATATCAATTGCTAACAATCTATCTATTGATGTTGCTGCAGACTTTAAAATTAATTAGTTTTTGGCATTTCCAAATGTCAAATAAACTTCGAGACTTGTTTTGTCTAGGGTTACTTTCATTTGTCAAAGTATATATTGGATGTATCAAATTATCAATACCTCCATGTTATTCCTCGACCAATCAGGTTCAACTAAAATACCGATCTTTCATCTGGGAAACTATGGTGGCATGAGTGCTATTCTGTTTCTTAATAGATAGGCTAACTTCTAAAGCTATATATATATATTGGTTTACATTTCGTTAACTTCAGACTTTGACACATCTAAAATTACTTAATTATGTGTGCAACTAACCAACAGGGGGTTGGTGCAGTGGCCAGGACCACCCTCAAGAAGCGGAGGTTCTGAGTTCACATCCCACCCCTTGTTGGGCACTCACAGGGATTTATCCCTACTGACTGGTACGTGTGATGTGGGGATGTGGCACGTACTCGGGGGCTTAGTTGGGTAATCTAAGAGGCCGGATAATCCATTAAAAAAAAAAGATTCTGTGTGCAACTCTCTATGACACATGAACTTTTTACATATTTTCCTGCCTGAAATGCAAATTCCTTCTATGACAGGAAGGCTTTTTCCGCATGCAAAAATATTTAAGTGGCTGTCTTATGGAAATGGTAGGTGACATTTCTTGCTATTCTTATGTGTATCTTTGTTAGTGGTGTGTTGGCCATGGTATCAAAACTTGGCTAATACCGATATGTATTGACGATACGTATCTGTTTCGCCGGAAACCAATACCACCCTGATACCAGTATTGAGGTCGTCTCGGTATCGGCCCATACGGTCCCATTTCAGTCGATACGTATCAGGTATCAGTCGATACTGATCGGGTATCAGCTGTTACCCCCTTGATTCGTATTTTTTCTGTAAGTTGTCTCACTTTTTTTATAAAAAAATGTTCTGTATCGGTCCTCCATGGACCGATCCCGAGTTAGATACCTTGGTGTTGGCATTTGTTTCTTGTTTAACATTTCTTCTGCTTGTGTCCAGATGGAAAGCATCCATCATGTGACTAGTCTTACTTTGGCAGAAGAGAATTCTCGTTCACTTTGGATAATGACATATATCTTCGGTTTCAGTCATTCAACAGTACAACTGAGATGGAAAATTCAATCAAAGAGAAGTGCCCATTTAAAATTGATATTGGAGTTGTGTACAGCGTAGATGTATGATATGGTTAACTTTTTCGTTAATTTTAAGTTATTCTAATTGGTTGTTAAGAGATTTAATTCCTAGGGCATTGCTCAGGTCCTTCAGAGGGATCCAATATTAGGTCCTTCCCCTACTCAAAACTTTTGAGTAGGGGATTTTGATCCAGAAAGCATGTGCAGAGACTATTTTAGTCTTTTAACACACATATTTGAGCATACATAGTATACACATTAGAAAACTGATGGCAACTATTACGTATCCATGAACACATTAGGTGGTACCTCTAATAACATCCCAGTCTACATTATTCTGTGTTGATGACTTTCTGGTTATAGTTGCTACCTCTAATAACATCCTAGTCTAGATTATTATATAACTCTTTCTTCATTTTCTGCAGAGATTCACCACAGATCTTTCGTCAAAAATGTGAATGGCTCTACAAATGTTTTCCTTCTGGGCCTTACAGCTGTACAATCTTCTACATTGCAACAGACTCTCAACCTATCTATGGATCAAATCCAACCATCCAACAAGCATTCAACCAATATCGCTAATCCTCATTCCAGCAGCTACATCAACAACCACTTTGAAGGACAAGTTCAAGCTACCCATACTTCATGATTGATCATGGATTTAGCCTATAGGATTAAGTACAACTGAAGTTCATTTGATAATAAAATATGGGACGTATATAGGGCTGTGCATGAGTTAGACATTAATTATGTAAATCATAGATTAAATATGTCTGTATAGTGATTTTTACGATGAGTAGAGTTGGTTGTTCATTCCCCACTTTTGCGTGATTTTTATGATGAGTAGAGTTGGTTCATTCCCCACTTTTGCCTGCTACGCACCACAGAGTACTTCCTTAGAAATCAAAGAAATTTAGTGCATCGGCAGTTAATGGTACAAGTCGGGTCAGCTAATGGGCCAAGCAAGCAACTACTTGGGAGATCCAGACTCTTACCAGATATCTCCACGGCAACTTTGGATGGGCATGTTAATGTTTATGAATGTATTTTACTATTTTCAACAGTGATAAGGCTCTTAAGTACGGAACTCAATGGGCCAAGTCGGGTCAGGCATTATACAGCCCGCTTCTTAGTCAGACATTTGGAGGTAGTTGAGACACGATTGGGCCTACTACCTCAGCCCATATACGGCCTACTTACACATTGGGTCAGGCCGGATTGATCCGGGCGACGAGGTCGAAATTGTAATTTCTATATAAATTACTTGAAACCAATGAGTCGGGCCTAATTTGAGATGGGCTTTAAACGGGCCGATTTTAAAATTTTCATAATGAGGCTTTCATACGCTTAAAAAAGGTGACATTATCTAATTATGGGCTTTGGTAGGGCCCATTGGTTCAAGTAAATATGGTTCAACCAATTTTTTATTTTATTTCTTTTATTTCATTTTTTTTTTTGGGTAATTAGAGAAACATGCCTCAAAAACAAACTTTTCAGCAAAAAAAGACCCGACCTCAAACGTGCGAGCAAACTGTGCTTTCACGGATTTAAGAACTTCAGAAAATCGAAAAAGCACAGCGTTCTTGATTTTTTTTAAAAAATAACGTTGGATCTCACACATCGGTTAGAGGAGAAACTTGATCACGATACACCATTAAACACTAGAGCATTTATATATCTATTTCATATTTGTATATATACAACCAACATTAAAAAGCATTCATCACCAACTTCGCCCGGAATTGCCCATCGAGCTATATACAACCACCATTTAAAGACAACCGATATCAGTTTCCTCCTGGAGATGCTGTGCACCAGCAATCTAGCAACCAAAACACCAAGAAGAACAAAGAGAGTAAATCCAAAACAACCAAAAAGATTTTCAGCAAAACATTGGCATAACAGCCAAGAGATCAGAATCCCAAAAAACAAAATACCAAAAACAATCGGGGTGCCATTAGGCGCCATCATCATTCTCCCTAACGATGGATGCATCCACGTCGTCGTCAGGGGATGCAAGACTAGAATCGTCTTCATGAGGAGGGAGGGCACTAGGTGCCACATTTGAACATGCTTCATATACCACTGTCGTAGGGTCATCATCACGCTCAACTTGAATCGTATTTGGTACGGCTTACACAATGCACCGAGGGACCAGAAAGGGTATATTAACTTCGAGACGACGAGGTTGACTCTGGGGTATTCGATCGGCTACGGCAATCATCATTTCCCCATTAGACCTTGGATGGGTCGCATAGATGATTTGATGGTTGCGAAAGAGCAGGCGACGGACTATCCGCCAGTCTGATAGGAACGAAGGAGTGAAGAGACGCTGACGGCGTCATCGGCGTCTTTGCCAAATGTCAATATTGGTCCTGCCGGAGTTGGTTGGAGAGTTTGGAGGTGTTCCAGCAGGACCGTCATCACCAGCAACTGGTAAAATGTACACAATGGTTGAGCCCAGTTGAGGAAAGGAGGAAGGGGAGTATGCATGGTAGAGGCCAATGGGGTGTTATATATTGGGAACGAGCTTGGAAATTCACCTGGTCAGAGATTTTCTCTTTCCATATTTTTGTACGAATGGGCAAGAGGATCATGGCATTCATATCGGAAGTGGTGAACCGATAGAATAGAGACGGGTGTGCTGCTATGTTTATGCTTTAGGTTTACCATTGGGAGAGAAAGTCCGCCTAAACCATCCCATTGGGAGATGAACTTTGGATATGATGTCCGACTATACCACGCTCCACTGACAAGCATTAATTGATCAGTCAAAATAAATACGCCATTAGGTTTGATTTCGAATAGAGGCTAGAAGAGTTTCACTTCAATATTAGATGCTTATTGGAGATCACACTCATTATACCATTTGAACGGTCCGATGGATGATTATCCATATTTTTCAACAGTTGATTTTAACGTCTTCCGATCGGATGGTTCCCAAGCCCTTAGCTCCATTCTTTTGACAAGTGCCAATGATGGGCTGCACAGATGGCCGTAGTCTGTGCATGCTGTCAGCAAATTTTAGTCTCCATTAGGTGACGCCTGCTTTATCTTTTATCTTATTACAAAACTACTTAATATAAATATAAAATATAGAGACAATTAGAAGAACATGCCTGAAATATAGATAATCGTATGAAATCGGTGATTGCCCCTTAATCCTTACTTAAATAAGTTTTAAATCGGTAATTGCCCCTTAATTTTTTATTATTAATGTAACTCGTTTAATAATCAATAATTTTATTTCATGATTCGGTGCTTCTCCTTCAAGGATTCAATGGTCAGGTCGGGCGAGACATTAAGTGGTCAAGATTGATATTCTTATCATCTAAAAGATCAATTAAACAAAACCAAGATTTTTGGCGTTACTCATAAACTCATTTTCTTAGGAAAGTCGACATTTTCTTGTGTTCTACACTTTCATTGTATACTTCTACGCCCTATAGCCGCACGTATTTATGACCTTCATCAAAGCGATTATATTGATCGAATGATTGTCAAAATTTATATGCTTTAAATCAGTAATGTATTTAACACTTTGGTTGGTCAGATTCTCGAAATGTTGTCTTAAACGTGTACGCCGACGAGGACTTACTTGAAAACCGATAGTTATCAGTTTGGTTTCAGTTTGACAAACTAGAAACCGATAATTTTTGGTTCGATTTCAGTTAATCATGAAAACCGGCTAGAACTGATCCGATAACACTCCTACCTATTTTCCATATTTTGTAGATATGAAATATTGGCTTGGGTCACATTGACTCTGCACGACCTAATTTTAGCCAGACCCAACCAACCACTTAGTCGACCTGGGTTGGATGTCTCATTCATGATGCCTGACCCAGTAAAATATCGGGTCGCTCAATCGAATGACAGCCCTACCCATGGAATACCGTCCGTGCACGACCATGAACCTTATTATAAAAATTCAATATAAATGGAAGAAATAGAAGTCAACATAGGGTCAGAACACAATTACAAAGTCAGAAATCAGGAAAAAATCGGTGAAGGAAAAAAATTAATAAATAAATCAATAATTTGAGGGATCAGCCCGACCCGTTACTGAAACCTTAACCCGATCCTTAGCGAGCAAAAATGCGTTTAAAATACAAAAATCACATTTTTTAAGTAATCGCTTTTGTTTTAATAAAATGCGTTTGAATCGTGAAACAACAGTTTTTCAGAAAATGACGATTACAATGTTTCTAAAAATGAATCGGCGAATTTCGTAACTATGACACCATATTTAAACAAAGAAAACAATGTTAATTGGTGTCAATCAGACGATATTGAGCCTTTACCATCCAAATCATGCATAAAAAGATTTTGGATGTGCCTTGCATCAGACGGTTAGATGTTCATTCCAAGGGACACACTTCTCAAAAAATGAAAGTGATCATATAGTACCATCAAAAGTGGTTCATGTTTATGATTTCAGATGTGTGCCACATCGAACCAAAATCTGACTCTTTGATGGTAGGCACGTGATCTAAAGATCTGTTGTGTGAAATCTTGGGATGAAAAATGTTCTACATCATATGATTCAAATCGGTCAACACTGTCTTAATTGTTGAAGTGGTGTGACAGTAACTAAAAAAGTGTGGTAGTAACACTTGTTTAAAGAGGTGTGGCAGTAACACTTCTGCACTTAATGGTAAGAATGAATAACCTGTAAGTGTTTCATTGTGTAGTATATTCAACCACATCAGAAAACGAGGTTTCCTGAGAGAAAAGCTCAGGAAACCAAATATCGTTTTCTGTAGAAATTTCTCCGAAAACACACAAACCAAGAAAACTCTCGAACACAAACAAAGCTCAGAAATTGCACAGAAACTCATTTTTTGCAGAAAATCCTTAGGAAAATGCATTTTCTTGGCTCTCGAACGAGACCTAATAATTTTTGAGCCACTTTCTTGAAACCTGTCAGTAGATTATCTATTTGACACTATCCTTCAACATGTGTTTTTGTTAATAGCGGCAGTTATTGGCGTTGGTAATAGCCATGCTTTTTGTAGTGCCGCCGATACGTATCGGCTATCAACCAATACGTCTCGGTTTCAATCGAGACGTAGACCTTTTTTTTTTTCTTTTTAAAGGCTGATACGTATCGGTATTGGCTATTACGTATCGCCCAAGTGGTATTGGTGTTGGACAAACTGATATCAATTTTGATATCTTGAGTGGACACTTCTTACGGCAATTATCTTGGACGCTTTCTCACGTTACCCGAAATAGTCGTGTGCCTGGCATCGCCAATCGCACTATGACCGTCAACCATTGCCCGTTGTCGTTGGGCATCCATGATGTTGGAGCTATTAGGTAAGACTAAGAGAGAGGGATGAGGGAGAGGAAGTTGAGACGTGAATACTTATAAAGACGTAGTTCTTTATTTTTTCTCCGGAACAAGACAACTTGAGACTATGAGTTTTTATTAAAGGTACCTCTATTATCGCTCACTCAATCTCTAAAAGCACCCACATCAGAAACCCCTTCAAAACATTGATTGTTTCGGATCAGATTATGGAGATCGTGTTTCACGCCAATCATACGGTCAATCTGTGATCCACACAATGGATCTTTAGATCATGTCTCACCTATCATACGGTCAATCTGTGATTCCACATGTCACAAATTCCCAAACAATGGCCCTAAAATCATGTTTGACCGTGATGTCTGTCATAGAATTCGAGGGGTATTTTTTGGGGATCAGTTAAATTGGTGAAATAAAAAATTGACTGTTTGATACATGCAACATGATATCAAGATCCACTGTGTAGAAGAGCGGGGGGAAAAATGATCTCCATCACCTGATTTGAAACAATCAATGTTTTGAAGGGGTTGCATGCGTGGGCGCTTTCAAAGATCTAGTGGGCGCCATAGTGACAAATTTCTCCGAAATTCTCAGAAATTTCTTCGAAATTTACCGAAATAAGGGTCGGGCGAAATTCCGATGATTTCTCAAAATGTCATAAATTTTTTTCTAATTTTTCTCATTTTTTAAATAATAAATAATATTTTTATAAAGTTTAAATATAATTTATCTTTAATATAATTTCGTACTCCCCGAAATTTTCTCGAAACTTTGCAAATATTTTTTGAAATTTATCTGAAATGAATAGAAATGACTTCTGCCGAAAATGAAATTTGTCACTATGGTGGTTGCCAATAGAAGTACCCTTTTATTAAACACGTGAGGAGATAGCATTTGGTTTCTGAAGTGCTCGTTTGAATAAAAAACAAGTGTATCGGGGTTTTGTATAATTTTCTTTGCAAGCCATTACTTACACACATTTTTCAAGTGATTGCACCGAAATTAAAGAAAGACTTGGTATTTTAGGGATATGTGATATGTAAAAATGCAATATAGTCAGACTCCCATTAAAGTTCATGATCAATAGTTCTTTGGTACATAAAATTGGGGCAAAACAGTATACTTGTCATATGGTCTATTGTAGTCAACCATTGAAGTATATAATACCCTTTGACTCCATTTAATCAAATGTTAAAAATTATATTTTTTTCTAATCTTTCGCAATTGATATCTTTAAATCATGGACTTCAAATCAAGCGGCTTAGATAGTGTTTTCACATAGTTAAGGTTGCCAAATTTGCAAATCTTTCTTTTAAATTCGGTACACTCCAGTGCAATCACTTGAAAAGTGTGTGCAAATAATGGCTCCCAATGTTTTTTTTTTCTTTTCTGTCGTCATCGTGAGCATCTGCCCATGCTGGGCATTAATTGGGTCCACCACTGGATAGTGTTTCCCATTCATCACGCATAACCTACTTGTAATGGCCGTCACTTTTAATATTTATGATATTTGTCTGTAATAGTTCGGGAATTATTAGGGGACCTTAAATTCGTGAATAATTCACAGATTGTAGGAAAATTTCGGCGACTTTTGTGATTACGGGCGCCAATTGCTACGGTCGGATTCTACGGATTCCCACCCCATTTAATAAATTTTAACGTTTCAAATTTGATAGGCTAGGACTAGTGCGTATTTGACTAGCAGGTGATCCAGTCCCATACACCATATAAAATGCAAAGCCAAAAGAATACAGAAAAAAAAACAGGAAGAAGATGAAGAAGGAGAAGAAAGAAGGACGTGGGAAAACTGAGAAGAAGAAAGACAGGTAAGGAGAGTCTCCTTTTTATTTTTTATCCTTTCTTCTTCTTCCTCCCCTCCAATCTTTTTAAATTTTTCTGGGATTAAACCTAATCCATTATTCCATTTATCTTTCTTCTTTTTTTGCAACAATTGGCTTTTATTAAGCAAATCCGGCGAGAATGAGCCGGATTCTGGTGGGTTTCCTTTAAAACCCCTTCCAACATATGGGTTGCCTTTAAATAAAATAGGTTTTATACCCTTTAAACAACGAAAACCCCTTTTAAAAATGGGTTGCCCTTAAAATTTTTTTGATTTTATACCCGTTTAAAGCTTAAAGAAACGGAAATCACCATTCGGCCGATAATTTCAAATTATCGGGCGATAATATCAAATGATCCTCCGCAAATTTGGAAAATCAAATTACCAGAAATTATCGGCCGATAATTTGGTATTTCTGGAGAGGGGGTGACAATATACATTTTATCGTCTCGGTTTAGGCCGAAACCAAGACGTCTCAGCCGACATTTTGAAATTTCGGCCGAGATTTTGATCCATGCTCCCTATTCATATTATCTCTCTCTCTCTCTCTCTTGCCTTTTCTCTCCTATCCTCCTCTCTCCATCTCTCTCTCTCTCTCTTATCTGCCATTTTCCTGTTCTTTTTACCAGTTTAATCAAGTATCATTACTGAGTCCCTTTAACTCCTTATTAATGAGTCCCTTTAACTCCTTATTAATGCTGGGACTTTATTTGGATTTGAAGAAGATGCCAAACTCTATTTTAAGAAGAGATGGTCCCTTATGGTTGTGTTCATTTCACAATCGTGATTTCTGTTTTTTCGTTTTTCTTTTGTATTTTTGTTTTTTTTATTTCTGTCTTTGCGAAACAGTGCTACATTGATTAGAAGATTAAAGGGACACCCCGCCCTAGACCGGGTTTTGGCTAGGTTTTAACTCGGCCCAGATAGTATATCTGGTTCGACCCATAATATAATTACTGTAAATTTCAACTGGGACTCTAAGATACCGGCATTAAGCCCTGTAATGGCCCTTTCCCGTTCTAAGATTTATTGTCATAAAGACATTAGTGAACTTATAATATATAATGTTCTTTTTCATCATATTTCAGGATTTCAGGTCGACGGCTGGGAATATATGACTGGTGGCATGACTGCCATCTCCAAGTTAATGGTTTTAAAGGACAATGTTATAAAGGATATCACACACTTGCTGAGGCGGAAATAGAGTTTCGGAGGTCGATGACGGGGAGTATTGATGGGGTCAAGGTCAAAGGAACGAGAGTATTGATGGAATACTCTCGTTCTTTATTTTTATTTTGTTTGTATTTAATAGTTACAAAAGGCTTGAATTATTACCTTAATGTACTTACTATATAGTTACTATGCAATGTCCATTTTAATCATTTTTATATACCTCTCTAAAGCCTTAAAACACTTTATTTTTATGGGTTGATGATTACAGCCTACACAAATCGTGCCCTCATCCAGCGCAATGAGTCGGGTGACCGAAGGTGAGTTTATTTTGAAATTATGGTTATAGGTGAGTGATTCACTGCACCCAATTGCTTCGGGCAAAACCAACATAACAGGCCGCAATCACACTTTCTCAACATTCTGATTGTTTGGCCCAAAACCAATCAAGAAAGGTCGATTGGGGATCTGGCACCGGTAGGTTAGGGCCGCAGTCATCAGGTGATGCGTAATATCAGCCTACAAGAATAACTAGCAGAATTTTCTAAATAATTTACTAAAAGGCTGTTACGGCAACCTATATCAGCCTAAACAGAAATAATTTATAAATTAGTCGCATATAGAGCATCATCAATTTTCAGCAAAATCCGGCAGTGCAATAGTAACGATCAACGGATCAGATCTGCGCAGTGATGAGTACCTGAAACCATTGAATCACATAAAAAGCAAAAAAAAGCTGACTTTCACTTTCCAGATTTCAAGGCCTTTGCAATACTTGAAAGTGAAATTTTTTTTTGCCTCACTGTTGAAAGACTTAATTCAAGAGTTAGGTTCTCCTTGTTCCTAAAAGTTTGACCAAAAACTGATCTGACTTCTCCTAGCTCTGAAAACTGGAATACATTCCGCTCACCACCAACCAGCTTAAATGTGGAAGCTTTTGGTCATTTTATAGAAATTTTTAGTCAATGGGTCTGTATAAAAATATGCCCGGCCTGATTCATAAACCGCTCGGGCATGGGATAGCTCCAAAAGTTTGATTGAAAATCGGCCTGTTTAAAGGCCAGCCCAATAATCTCTTCTACCATTTTTGCACCATAAACATCTGCTCCATCTCCTTCACACAGATGTAAATAAAAGCTGAAATCAATGGCTCGAAGGTGTCACTGATTATCTGCACTTCATTTTTTATTATTCTTACAAGCCAATGTCATTTGCTAGAATAGAAGGTGGGAGAATTGGATGATTTGGGAAACCGCTTCTTTACATTCTCAACAACTGGGCTAAAAAACAGAGCACAAGATTTGTGAAACAGACGTTTGGCATATCCACTTCCTTCTTGTCTCTGTCTTACCTGAAACAGAATAATACAAATGGACTTCCATGACTACATGCTTTAGAAGTTGAAAATCTATGACCACATCATGGCCCTTCAGGGAGTCGTCTAATGAAGCATATTGCCCTCAATCACTATTTACTTATTAAGCCTCCCCTGTACATCTTCAGATGACAACACTTTTTGCCAGCACAATTTTATATAAATTACCTGTAAATCAACTTACACAACTAAATCAACTTTGAGATTTATAACAGAAAAGTATTGGCAAAAAATTATAACAGAAAACTACTGATGTTTCGCTGAGATTAAACTTGACCATTTGAAGAGAAATATGACAGATAGGGTAGATATATGGGCCTAAATCTATATTTAGAATAGGATAAACTCCTGAGGAAAAAGCCACAACCAGATTGGGACCATTGGGTCCTCATTGGTGAACGTCTCCACTAACTATTCCACAACCAAAACTACATTTCGAAGGCTAACCTTATTTACAATGAAAATAACTTCGGAATTGGGTCTCCACAAACAAAAAGTCTCATAAACGAACCCTTTGCATTTGATCCTCAATCAGAATAATGGCTCAAAATTGTGGTTTCTAATCTGCCGAGACTGATGTGTACCCGACTCTTTGGATTCAATTGCGATGACCCACACGGCGTACTAGCCGAAACCATTGAGAGTCTTCATTGCACCTGTAGTAACAAAAAAAAACTATCTTCAATGAAGAACCCATTAGCGTTTAGGAGGATAATAAAAAAAAACAAATTTCTCGAAAAGGAGATATATATATATATATATATATATATATATATATATATATATATATATACACACGCACACACAGACCCTAATAAAAAACTGTATGGGGGAAATGAATGTGCAGGGCCGGCCCTGACATTTTGGGGGGCACAAGGCAAGTTCTATTTCAAATGGGGCCCCTCTTTCATATTGCTTTATATGAAACAAGAAATCGGAAGAAAGTTTTTTCTTCCTCTTCATATAAATAAAGTTTTGAAACGTAAAATGAAGTGTTTTTTTAAATTAAGTCGCTTGGGGAAATGATTATATATATCCTAGTTTAATTTTTATTGCCCAAATTAACTATAATAAATCCAGCTCTAAACTTTCTTTAATTTGGAACTCGTCCTTGTTTTTAATTAAATGTTGAAATTAATAAAGATCTTGTTCTTTTCACCCCAACTAAGGAGAGACCATTGTCAATTCTTTGCCAATTTTTGAGCTATATAAATATTTTTGTTGCAGTTTTTTAAGAAAGATAATGTTTCAAGTTTCAACTAAGTGTACAAACTGGGCCAGCTCGCCGGGGTGG
Source organism: Chloranthus sessilifolius (assembly GCA_021018995.1). Classification (NCBI taxonomy): domain Eukaryota; kingdom Viridiplantae; phylum Streptophyta; class Magnoliopsida; order Chloranthales; family Chloranthaceae; genus Chloranthus; species Chloranthus sessilifolius. The sequence goes on along the minus strand of CM037584.1, from coordinate 143,256,523 downwards.
AAGAAGTTATGGAGATGGGTCTAAAGCCCGGCCTGAGCTGCCAAGCCCGTAAATGATGTAAGAAAAATTGACCCATAATCCAATTGAAGTTCATCGTTGTCATCATCATCACCACCATTGTCGTCCTATCTAGCATGACCAACCCGACATGTTTTTGGTAACTGGGTCAGGTTCGGGTTGAGGGTCATAACAAACAGTGAATTTCTTTCCCTGGGCCTTGTAATTTCTGCACTAAGATCGACTGTTTTTTCCCCCCGGATGAGAAGAATTACCTCATAAATGAAGGGAATATATTCCTTGATAGAAATTAAGTACTATATTACACAATAAAATTGTTTTTCACCTACCTATTTCCATAATATAAGTACTAAGTATCTTTATTCTCTAAAACAGAAATTTAATTTCAAAACTAAACACTAATTTATTTTTATAAAAGAACAATTGTGAATTTCTATGAATGTGGCATACCTGATCCCTCAATTGGAATGTCCAGTTGATAGGCCAACATGCCATATATACTTAGGTCAAAAATCATTTTTAATCATCTAGTCAAAGAACTTTTCAGGGAAAATTGCTAATACACGCATGGACATGACCCCTATAGGGTGAGAGCCCCAACCGTGCCACGATTATTTCATGGTTTACAGACGCCCACTACACCTGCTTAACAAAAGGGGAGCCGTTTCGAAACAGGGAGCAAACCCAAGTTGCCAGATCGCTACCCCACCAACCACCTCAAATTGATATAAAGATTCTTCATGCAATCCTGTGCACAGCTAAGTTCATAAACTTGAACATTTGACCGTTTTTGAAGCATTCTTATCGCATTTGGTCAAAGGTTGACTCAAACTTTCGTTGAGGAATCTTCTGAATCCAAGCTAGGTTTGTTTTACCCTAATATTCTCTTTCATGTTCAACCATCTGCAGGTTTTGATGCATCAAGGTCAAAACTTAAACCTAAAGTGGGTTGCCTCTATTACAGAGGTTTCCATAAGGGTGGTTTCAATATTCAAAAATTCAGAGAAAATTCATTAAAACTGGTATGATGGTGATTCCATATGCCAGTGAAAGGTTACTCATTGGAGCACATCTTAGAAGTGGAATCACATATCAGGTATAGGTTCGTCAGACCATGTTGTGCAACTTGATCCATATTTCTGCGGTTTTGATTTTGAAGATCTCAGGTCAGCCTCAACAATCTAACGATATCTCTCACAGTACTAAGCTAAAAAGTGTATATTATATGTTGTTGGAAATCTTAGGAAGCCGTCTAAAACTTTCATGCCCATAGTTTTTCTCAAAACACTATGGATTTGTCACAATTTTCATTCTCAGTTCAGGTATCAGTCCTGAAATTTGACAATTTGATAATAACTTTGACACAGTGATCTATTCCTGAAGTAATGTAGAACAAACCATTATGAGTTTTAAGCTCAAATTGTCAAATGGAGATCATTGGATTCATAAACTATGTTGGTGAATTTTGACAAAATCTTATTCTAAGTATTTTATGGTCATACGCTATATAAAAAAAATGCTACAAAACAGTTTGCATTATTTGAGATTTGAAGCATTCGAAAGAAAGGGCCTATCAAACAGGGATTATGGGTTTACAACTGATAATTTCTCTGTACCAGGATGTAATTGACGTCTCTTAAAAAAATCAGTTTGATATTCAGAGAGAGACAGTGCCACTTCGTAAATTCAACATCAATCAGAATATCAACAATTAGGGGGCCAAAGGTTGTCTTAGTCAAATATGGAAATTAAAACTGCAACGAAGATCTCGTTTAGACCAACAAGGAGGCTGCAGTTTTGCTAGACTGGTATTGGCAGTTGTTCAAAAATAATATGAGAGATTGGTTACCATCAGAGATTAGACTCAATTTAACCAAATGGGTGAAATACATCTATAATCTCAAATTTTAACAACATACTGAGTGGAAAACAGTCTCATTTTATTGGCATTTTCAAAATATTACGAACAAAATACAAGGGTTTGAAAGGTAGTATTGTTGGTTAATGATAGCATCGTCAATATAGCACGTTATACCTTCCACCATAGACTTGTGCATGCGGTTGACGATAATTACTTGAGTGTTCCTCCAGCGAACTGCAAATTAATCAATTGAGGGAAATAAATAATCATGGATGAAAATCTCTTGATATATATTTTTAAATAAACTGTGAGGATTAAATAATCATGCGACAAATACTTTCTTAAGGGTACCTCCTACCTCTAAAAGCATTCCTCTTGTGTAGCTCCACTCCTTTTTTGTGGGCAACTCCTCCGATTGTGTCCTTTGATGCTACACAAGCTGCAATGACCTTTCCTATCAGTCTCGTGTGCTGACCTATATCAATTTTTTTTTGGGCGGCCAAAGGGGTTTCTAGGATGTGACGGTAGAACTTTAGCGCCCCCATATTTACCACCCCACTCACTTATATCACCAGTGGGGTGCATAACGTCCTCGTACGTGGCACGATATCTATCAACCTTGAACAAATCTTCGCAATAATCTAACACTTCAGCTTGCCTATATTTTATTACTGCCAATGCATGGGAGCACGGGAGGCCCAACACGTCAAATCGGCGGCAAGAACATGTTTTCATCTCTAAGTTCACATTGAATTTTCGAGTAGTAGTCCATACCTTAAACTCATTCAAACTACAGGGAGTAGGCCACATATGCAATGCATAATTAGCTTGTCGGCATAAATAGTTTTTGGCGTAGTCTGTCAAACCCGTCCCCATGGCTGCACCATCAAACTTCCTTTGGTAGAAAAATTCGGTTACCTTTTCATGAGTCTTTTCAATGATGGACGTGATAGGAAGAGCTCTATCGAACTTCAATACAGAGTTCAAAGATTTAGATATATTTGTTGTTAACAAATGATATCACTTTCCTGGAAAATAGGCTCTAGACTATAGATATTTATTAACATCGTTTAACCATTTCTAACAATCAAGGTTGTTTGCCTTCAACCCATCCATTTCTGCCTCAAATTCGGGTATTGTAAATTTGCGAGCAATTTTCCATAGCCAACCTTCAAGAAACTTGCGCTTGAATTTCTTTTTAAAGTTAGCACACAAGTGCCTAAAACAATAACTTTGGACTGGATGCGAAAAAATCACATTCAGAACTTCCATCAAAGCTATGCTGCGATCACAAATGAGCACAAAAGGATTTTCATCATCAACAATGATCTGTTTATGTAGTATAGTTAAAAACCAACTCCACGCTTCCTTGGTTTCATCCTCAACCACTGCAAATGCAAAGGGGAACAACCTGTTGTTTCCATGAGTTGCTGTCGCAATTAAGAGTTTACCGACATATTTGCCTCTAAGATGAGCCCCATCAATTAAAATAATTCGTCGTAAGTTTTTTTTCTAATAGCTACGGATCGACGGGCCAAATGCCCAGAAAAATCGGAAGAAGGCATTGTCAACATGCCGGAGTAAAATAGTCATGGCACCAGGATCTACTCGCTTTAACTCAATGCAGTAAGATGGTAATAAATTATACGATTCATCCCACCCACCGAAAGCATGTTCGAAAGTGATTTCCTTTCTCTTCCATGCTTTGAAGTAGCTGACTTCTACACAAAATTTTTCCTTCATATCGAATACAATCTCATGGGGTCTCATATTAGGATGTTTGCTCACTCGATTACTAATCTGATTAGCAATCCATTTACTTGATGCCTGTTGATGACCTGAACCAACCCTCAAAAATAAACATGAATGATACGACACATAAGTATTTACTTCGAATGCCAACACGTCTCTTTGCTTTGAAGCATGTATACGCCAGGGGCAAGAGGGATCTGCACACCTTGCTGTAATAGCTATTTACTTGTCTTTATGGGCTTCAATCTAAAATTCTTTCTTATAGCGTATTCCCTCAAGAATGTATGAAAAACATCTTTCGAATGGAAGATCGCCCCAACGCTCAACTTGTTACACTCATCAGCGCTTTCGTCATCGAAAAAGAATCGAGACATGGAATTTTCAGAACCCATCGAATCTGTCGGCATACGCCGAGAAAATAAGTCTTGGTTATGAATAGACTCCCCATTATTGTTGCCTTTTGTAGTTGCTCTTTCATTCGGCTCCTTATTGGGCTTCGCTCCGCTAGAACATTCGCACTTCTTGCATTTTGGAGGTACCCTTTCGTTCAGGCCCTCATTCGGCTTTATCCATTCACTCCCTTCATTCTTCCTCCATTTTGAGGATACCATTTCATTACACTCCTCCACTGCCTCCGCCCGAATAGAGTCTTTCTTCTTTTGAATTTTACCTTCTTTTGGCTTCACCCCCTCCTTCACCTTACATCTTTCAAACTTACATTCTTTGAATACCTCATCAACCACAATCACATCATCAACACTCTCCGTGCTTGTTTCATTGTCGTCGAAAGGAATACTTTGACCATCTCTAGATACATTATTCGATTCATAATTCGACACTTCATCCCTATGATGGATAATCATTACAATAATATCAAATTTAATTGGATATATACTTTAGGGAATACAATTAAAGAATATATTTGTGAATCATCATTTTAATTTGAGCTTGAATAACTTTCATAAGTTCCAAACTTACATCAAATTGGTGTTTATCATAAAACTAAAGAATATACGTGTGCCTCCATTTAGTTATTCTTTACTAAATTTAAGGAAAATAAAACTATCATTCCACATAAATACATCTTAAGAATGTAAATTTTGTTGATTTTTCACTAACCTATTTGATGGATGATTGGTCTCATAGCTACTGTAGTTGGAGTTTATTGGTCCAAATCTATGACAATTTGCCCCCCTACAAATATCATTCTCATTGTTAAAACCATTGCCATATTAATTCCACATGATTTTCAGCTTCGGGCCAATGGCTATTGCAATGTATGAATGAGTAGAATGATTGTGTTTATTGTGTTTTTTACATCACCTGCCAACTTCATTGTTCGTGTCATAGCTACTGTAGCTGGAGTGTATTGGTCCATATCTATGGGAATTTCCCCCCCTGCAAACATCGTTCTCATTGTTAGCACCATTGACATATTATTTCCACACGATTTTGAGTATCGGTCTGATAGTTATTATGATGTATGAATGAGTATACTAATTATGTGTTTATCGTGGTTTCTACATCACCTGTCAACTTCATTATTCGTATCATAGCTACTGTAGCTGGACTTTATTGGTCCAAATCTATTCTCATTTCCACTATTGCAAATTATTGTATTTGTTAGGACCAACCGCATATCATTACCATATGAAAGATAGTACAAACACAATTAACAAAAGGTAACGACATACCTATTACCGGTACCGAAGCGTTGCTCCATTTTAGAATCTACTTTCGATGAACTTCTACCTTCGTGGTTTACACCGCGATCGAATTCGAAGGCGATTTGAGGCTTAATTATATATACCATAATATATTCATATTCATTTCCTCCTCTAATAAGCATCTCCTCAACATCTCCATCATTCTCTAAGTCGAGGACTAATGACGACTTAGCTACACTGTAGTATGAATATTTAAAAGTCAATAGGGACCTATCGCCCATCCAATTGCTCAAGACACACATCTCTTGTAAGAATTCCCCAAACGAGATGTCCATTCTTATAATTTTTTTCTTTTGTTTCCCCCCGAGATAGTTCGCAACATTATGACCAATAGTGAGTGTCCCATTATAACAAAAAATGATTGATACCATATCAGTTTCCATCCTTTATTTTGTACCTACATATTCCATGCCACAAATGAAGAAGCTCAATTAACAAATATAACGATAACTAGGCCAATTCTTAAAAAAGAGATCGCATTGTTGAAAAATAAATAAATAATTATAAAGCATGGAACCTTTTGTAAAAAAATGGCATTCCCAAATAATACTCACAAGCCATGTTATTAGTCGCACGATAATTTACAGAAAGTAATTTGATAAATTGAGCTCCTAAGTCATCCGTATAGTTATGTAACGCATGATTTTCTTATAGAAAAATAATACTATCAAGCTCAATGCATTTTATTAAGACAACCACATAAAGACAAAAGCAAGTGGACTTTTTTTCACACTGTGTGTGAGATGTCGTTCAAATCCCATGCTTACCTATAAGTAAATTAACTAATAATAGATAAAAAGACATCCAAACAAACCATAAAACAGATCATAACCCGGTATAAGTCTTATAGTTTCTCCTAAAATTTATAATTTATCGTTCCCATACTTTTAAAGCATCACAACTAGTACATAAAACTTGCAACAAAATATATGACTGGAGTTTTAATAGTTGAAAGAAAAGTTTTAAGATATTAAGGATTGCTTATTTCCTGTGCGATCCATCATAATATGCCCAAAAAACTAAGAATCACTCTTCAAATAATTTGCTTATGACGAATCAAGATCCTATGAATGGATGGTTAAAATGATTCTGAGTGATTCACACTTCACATATAATTTGCGAAAGTGGATTATCAGAAGGAAATGATTCTCCTATTGGCATGATCTGTGGTATGTGTTCTTTCCACATGATGGGCTACCCATGGACGGTTTAAATTTATGATCAAGTTTGCCATGTATGCAGTATAGTGCTTTGACCCGAGCACTCTATTCTCATCTTGTAATTAGATGAAATTTTTTATGTTGAAAAGATGGGCTGTTTTTCCTTCACTTTCTATGTTATAGAAGCTACAGATTTACTTCAAAAACTGTCATTAGATTCTCAAACCAAGACAGTTGAAGCTCCTGATGCTACCAAGAAGGTAATGCAAGTTTATTAGGAAGGGAGAGTTCATCTGTATTACAAATCATTTGCTTCCATATTAGAAGGTTTCAGTGAATGAGATAAATACAAGAAATTGTTAATTGGAAAATTAAGAAGTAAGTTCTACAACTAGATGCTGTGTCAAAACAATTTAAAGAATCCCCATATGTGAATTTTGGTTCACATTTTAGCTAAATGAGGTTTCAAAACTAATGAAGCGTGAACATACTTTGGGGCATGGCATCAAAAAAATGGGCGATATCAATGTGTATCGGCGATATGTGTCAGTTTCTCGGCAAACCGATACGTTTCGGTATCTCAACTCGAAAATCGATACTGTATAAGATGATACGGGCTCGTATCGGTTGATATGTATCGGGTATCGGCCGATATGGTATCAGTTTTGGTTACTACCTCTATTTCCTTCAAAAAAAATAATGACAGATACATATCAGCCAAGTTCTATTGCTCCTCCAAGGACCGATACCCGATACCAAGTCCAATTTGGATACCTTCGTATGGGGGCAATGAGCGTGAATGTATGCAACATAAGGAAAAAAAAATCAAGACATTTTTACTATTTAAATGTAAGAAGGCAGAATATCATCCAATCTAAATTTAAAAATAAATAAATAACTAAATGACCAAGTCATGGGTTGAAAACAGCTCTGGCCTAGGCACTGCTAGACCCTTCCCTAGTGCCAACATAGCTCCCTGTCCGCTCTAGAGCACATTACCAAACATGCTCCAGATGCATGCTGCCATCAGTATTCTGTTGCAGCGTGGAGCGAGTGGGGAGAATTTTAAAAAATATCCTACGTCTATGTCCCGTCCACTCCTCCAAGCAACTGTACGTATGGCAGCGGCACTGGGTAATTGGCCTTATATTGACCCAATTTTTCTATCCACTCCTACAACAAAACTATCGCCATAAGGTATATAGGCGTACTGGAATATTAATATAATATTTCAGTTTAACAATGATATAATCTAAAACTTAAACCCCCATCCCCCCTCCAAAAAAACGAATAAAATTTTTACCTTCAAATTTGCTAATTTTTTTTTTTTTTCAATTTTATATTTTTTGTGTATGGTTTTGTTAGTAACCAAATTATTTAGTCCACTCTTAAGACCTATTGTGATAAGACTTCCATTGATGGAAAGGAGGTAAACCTCAGTTCCCCATTCAATTGTCTTGGCAAATTTTGAATGATGAAGACAAATTACATAGGCCAAGTAAGGCATCCATTTAAATAAAACGCCCACATATATTTATAATGAGAAACAAAATTCATAAGAAAAATAACACCTCACATTGCAAACTGAATTGAGCAAAAGAAAAAAAAACAAATAAATAAATGAGATGCAATTTATAAAATTGATAAAAAAATATGTATAGATTAGATAGAGAGATTGGAAAAGAAAAAAAAAGGGTAATTGGATCTGCTTACCAACTCTTGATTTGCACATGTGGACTATTTGGTTTTAGGTTTCTAATCTTAGATTTGGATTTAAATTTAAGAAATCCACCAAAACTTACAAATCCACGCGTTCCTTGTAGGCGTCGATTTGTACGAGGGTTTATTGACAGAGAGAAAACAAGGAGAAGAAGCACAAAAAGTAAGGGCGGAAGGAGGGATATAGAGAAAGAACTAGGAATGAGTACATGAGAGAAAGTTTGGGGTGTCCCTAATAAAAGTATAAATTAAGGAATTTTGTTTCACATGATTTACACGTGTTCATTGAAGACCTAAAACAGCCCACGAACAAAGTATTGAAACAATTCAAGCACAGTGAGATCACGGCCGGCCATGACATTTTGGGGGCCCAAAGCGAGTTCCTAAAATGGGGCCCCTGTTTCATATTACTTTATAATATATAAAAAATTTGCCACAATTTTTTTTTCGACAAATAAGTACATAAATAAATCATACAATACAAGCAAAAATAGTATGCTCTTCTGTATGAAGAGTGTAGGATGGCAGTAGAGATGTGTTTAGGTGGACTTCCGCATGCGATTATTGCCAAGAGTTTTCATTTGCAATTAAAACTTGTTTACAAGGCAATGAGAGAAAAAAATTTTGTGCACAAGATATTCAAGACAAAAAAAGTAAAAAAAAAGAAAAACTCTCAGACATTTATACAAACATATGAAAAGCAAGATTTTACTCATAATGAAATCCATTTAGAGTAATTTATCCAAAACATAATGCAGGTATAAGCCAACAACAATAAACAAGAATAATAAAATCATGAACAACATATTATATAAAAAAAAATAAAAAAATAATTTTAGAAAGCAAAATCTAGAAAAAATATATATTCAATAGACACTAAAACTGCGCTGGTTTATTTTGCATGGCAACCACTTGTTCCTAAAAATTGAAGGTTAAATCTGTCAAGCCTAAAAATGCGGGTTCAATTTTCCATGAACTCAAAATTCATTTTGGGGAAGGTTGCCCAAAAACTATCTCCATCGGCTTAAACTGCTTGGTTTCCATATAAATCTCTAAAATCAATTTTAGCCATTTATTTTAAAGGTGCTTGCCAGATGTGAATAAACTAATATAAGTGTTTTTTAATCTTTGACACCCCAAATCTTTAAATGACTCAAGTGGTGGGCATGATGAAAAAACAATTCAATTTCTAAGATCAGTGACCCCTTCCAAATCTTGATTGGCAACTGATCAGTTATGATATGCCAACTCAAAAAAAAAAAAGAAAAAAAAAGAAAGACTTTATTGTGTTGTATACTCTTTGAAAAATGTGTTTCACACCTGTGATAGATTATATATGATGAGAAGATTGATAGTTTATAAGGATCATAGAAAAATAGATAAGGACATAAGAGTCCTTTCATGTCAATATGCATATATTGATTAATTACTCTTAGCTAGCACACTTGTTTTTTGTATGCTTCAACACCATAAACTAGAAAACAAGGAGTCTGAACGTCTGAAGCCCTTTTATCACCATATATCTCTCTTAAAAATCGATTATAATTCATCCAATCCATCTAAATCAATCCAACCTACTAAACAAGTTGATGCCCTTAGCTTTTCCTAATATAATTAAATGCACTAACAATCCTTGTACCCTATTACTTAGTTAAACCAACTAGAGGGAGCCACTAACCTTACTCCTCATTTTTCATATATACACGCAAGACCAAATAGGAGACTCACTTGTATAGTTTGACTCTTTAAATATAACGACCCACTTGGGTATATAATCAAACACATCACATGCTTCTTTCAGAAGCAACCACCAACTTGCCTTGAAGCCGACTTACCCTCATTGGGACCACTTCAAGATCAGGCAACATACCCTATGAAGAAATAAGCCAAATAGTTGATAGGCAATGCAAAAATTCAGCAACACAACAAAATATTTCATTGAATATAATATCAAACACAAATCATACCAGCCCACTAAGGTGTATCATCAAGGACATCCTAAATATTGAACAACGATCATCAAAACCAGCCACCATTAACAGTAACACCATTAGTTAATTATCAAACCATCACACTAACAAATAACTAACCAATTTAAGTTGACAATCCTATATATTATCGAAAAATCAGATCGTAACACCATACAAAATCTAGCTATACAACTCATCAATTTCTCATATGAACATTCAACAAAATCACCTTGTTTCCCTTCGTCTTCTACCATAGCTCCGAGGTGTCTCGAGTTGGAGAGAGGAGAGGCTTTGAAAGACTAGAGGTGTCTCGAGTTGGAGAGAGGAGAGGCTTTGGAAGACTAAGATCAGTGACCCCTTCCATTCTCCAAAGATTTCTTCTTTCAGCGCTTTAGACAACAATGCTCGAAATGGAAACGGCTTTAGCAAATGAAGGAGAAGAAGGGCAAAGAGAAACGAAGGAGAAGAAGTAGTTTTCAGGATAATACCCTGAAACGTTTCCATTTCAGGCATTGTTTTTGTGTGCTATAGATCTAAAACAAAGGAGATGAAGGGCGAAGGAGAAGGGGCTTAATGAGGAGAATGGAAGGAGCTATAGATCTGAAACGAAGGGGCTATAGATCTGAAACGAAGGAGAAGGAGAAGAAGGGCAAAGAGAAATGAAGGGGAAGAAGGGGTTTTACAAAGGAGAAGAAGGGGTTTTTTCATCAGCAATAGATCTGGAATGAAGGAGAAGAATGGCGAAGGAGAAGGGGCTTAACGAGGGAAAACTGTTCTTAAACTAGCATATATAGAAGGGCAATTTCGTAAACTCCCTAATGCTGCACGTGTGAGAAATTTGTATCTCACAGCCCTTGGAACTTCTGAAAACCGTGAAAGCATGTTTGGCTAAAAACTTTTGCTTCAGGATAATAGCTTAAAACGTTCCCATTTCAGGCATTGTTTTCTAAACTCCCCTAAAGATAATCATAATCACAAGGATCCTAACCCTAATCTTAATTTAGTTACTTTGTATAACAACTCTAAAGATCTGAGAGGCGGTGATTTACCCTGTGGCGGATGTCAGTGGTTTGAGCCCACTTATCTCCACCTCTCTCTACTACACTCCTGCAATCGCATGTTCTTTTAAAAAAGGTAGATTAGATTGGTTAAAAAAAAAAGCCTTTAGATTTTCGTGATGATGTATATTGGTGATAAACAGCCGGAATATGCCTCGATTGTGCTTATTATTGTTCGCCACCTCTCTATGAAGTCTATCACTGTCGCATCCCGCTCATATTAGAGTGTCGAAACAGGTGGCCACTAGATCAAGTCTATCATGATATCTACCAAGATAATCATACAACACCAATCACAACTGCAACTTCACTTTTTGCTTGCTGTGAAGAACAAAGACATCTAATTTAGAGCATGCATGAAGTCCTTATCTTGGAGCCCGATGATTATAACAAAAGTTCTCAACGATAAAAGAATTAACTGCCAAATATAGAGTGTCATAACAACACTATATCTAGTTATTAGGGGGAAAATAATATGGTACTACTTGCCTTTTAAGTTACTGACATTAGATTTCATGTGTAACATTTCCACTTGTCAAACTTTAGCATGAGCAAATAAAAATGCAAAATTCTCATCTTTTTGACAAAAGCAGTTTCTCAACATATAAATTGAGTGAAGAATAATGTTTACATTTGTAACTTGTTAATAATATAGAGAATTCACAAAGAAAGACCCATCAATCTCAAGCAATCTACAAAGTTACAAATCAAATACACAATTAACAGTTCTGGATTTCCCACTTACAGATCAATTAACAGTTACTCTAACAAAATTACATGCATGGAGTCAATACAACAAAAATTTTAGAGAGACAAGCATAAGCCATAAGTAACAGATGTTAGATGCAATATGCAGAATCTAGAGAAATAAGAGAAGAAAGGAATTTACTGATAACATGCCTATAACCACTTCACAAACTCTCCAGGTTCCTTAGCTAGACGCATTCCATGCCTTCCACCACCAGCAGTTGCCTTCAAAAAGTATAAATGTGGATTAAGCTTCGAAAATGATTTGGTTGCTCAATGACAAGGTTAAATAAGACAGCCCAAAATGCATTTACAATTGACACACAACTTAAATTTTAAGGACTCGGACAGTTTAAACCACAGAAAGCAAGATTCGAAAAATAATATCACGGACTCAACTTGTTAAATTTTCAAACCATGACTCAGGCAAGATAATTTCTAAATTGAACTATTCCATAGTTTCTTCAATCCAATGATTTAGAATAATAACTACTACTCGGAATATTAAGGAAATGAAAGAAAAGAAACTATCAATTAAGGTTTCAAAACCAATTGACAGTTTGATATTTGCTTTCACCAAAAAGTTTAATAGCTCTTGAGGAAGCAATTTTTTTCAAAATTTGAACAGTTTAAGATTGCAGAGCAGATCATGTGTTTATCAAACAAATTTTCTAACATTGATGGGAATATTGGTGTCTCCTAATCTTATATAACTTCTATGTTTGATCGACCTTGTTGAACTGCACCACCCACATAAACCAGCAAAAATTAATTCTTAAAACCATCCATGAACTGCACCACTCACATAGACCAGCCACAAACAGTCCTATTCTTAAACCAAGCATAAAGTCACTACACCCTAAAAGGCAATAGAAGATCCACACAACATCAATCCTCAAAGTCTAGTAGTGTCCATAAAAATTTCATACTAGCACCCATTATCTAAAAATAATGATGAATACTATACAATAAACTTTAACAAAGAAGCTAATGATCACAGAGTTGTATATAGCAGCCATTGTCATAGCTGCCAGCATTGCTTTTGACCGAGCAGGTTGATAACACATGTTGTTTCTATTGCGAGTACTCACATATAATTTGGCAGCACATTTGCTCCAGATTCAATGTTTGAATAAATCGTTGGTTTGGGCATAAAGCTCTTAACAGGGCAACAATTAGTTTGTATTGTCCAATACAGGACATCAGTTTGTATTGTCCAATACAAACTAATATAGGCTTCTTTTTTTTTAATTAACTGCCAATGCAAAGTCATTATCAGCAATACCCAAGATCGATACCAAGATTTTCAACCTTGCTACCATGTCAATGTTCTTAATGGAATTTCAATAACCCCTGAGCAAAATTAAGCTGACTTTATTTACTAATATCATGCTAAAAATTTTTATTCCTACGAGGCTGGGTTTATTGGTTTTTGTGCTTGTCGAATGGGTGCATGAAAAGGTGGATTCACATAGAAATGGCAGCAGTCAAAGAATAACTCCTGCTATCATTCACCTACTCTCAGCCACAAGGACTTTTAATTGTTCTCAAGCTCAAAAGCATATTGGTTAATCAACTACAGTCTCCCTGGAGGTTAGTATGCTTTTCATATTTGACACTATTACACATATTTTATTCCAATGAGGCCTAAATCTCCCTCATGTATCTCATCATGTTCTGTAATTTTCTCCTGACCGATCAACAGTAAGGATTTTCAGACACTCCTAATTTTTCATAGTGAAAATTGGTGAACCCAATTTTTTACAATTTAATAGGTTTCTAACGGTTTTTTTTTTAACTGGGGATCATCCATTCAGCTGCTCCTTGTATATCTCTTTCTATTAAGCATAAAATCATAAACACAAAAAAAATATTCCTTCCGATTGAATTAGCAAAACCCAAACCCATAACTCCCAAAAATCAAAGGCAACATATAAAATTCAACTCAAACCACTAAAAAGAAAAGATTATTAGGGCGAGTGGAGCAACCTTGCTCAAAAAGACCTAAAACAGAGTAAATTGGCAACACCAAGAGTGGTTTTTGTACAAACAATGACTTACTGAACTTTAAATTCTAAACATTATGATGCAAAATCATCTAGATTCACATGTAAAAAACAAGAAAACAAAAAACAAACAAACAACACAGAATCATGTTCTTAGGCAAAACCATGGTTCCTTCAAACACACATAAAAACAAAATCATAGGCATGCTACTATCAAACACACACATACACCCATCATCCAAAACCAACCAATCTTTTTTTCTCAAAATCCCATATACAAAATCAAGATAAAGAAAACCCTTATGTGAAATACTGATAGTACCCATGATCCAAGACCAATCATCCTATGCGGCAAACCTCAGAAAGAAGAAAATGAGATGGATGGGTAGATAGGAAAAAAAAAACTTGATCATTCTGAGGAATTCGGTTCACCTCTTGTTGTTCGTAGAATAGGCTACAATCGATTGTTTATACATATAACAAATATTAAGAGCACAGCAGAACCTTCGAATCGATCTCTATGTGTACATATCTATCAATCAATGCTAAGTAGCATCTAACAATGAAGATAATAGAACAACATGGGGTTGGAATAGTGGATAGGATAGCGCATCAAGAACTGAAGGTTATGAGTTCGAATTGACCCCTTGTTGACCACTCGCAGGGATTTATCCCTACTGACTGGTACATGTGATGTGCAGGTGTTGCATATGCCCGGGGACTTAGGTGCTCTAAGAGGCAGGATACCCCGTGCTAAAAAATATTATTTAAAAAAAAAAAACACACAATGAAGATAGACTAAATAGCAGAGTTAATGCTATTTAGTGGGGAGTGGAACGGTGGAAGGAGGTGGTTGAGCATTTCAACTGTTGCACTACCGGTGCGGGACAACTTTTTAAGGATAAAAGGGAAATAAGCAAGTTCAACCGACCTACCATCTCAGGGTAATGAAGAAACTGTGGGCCACAAGTAGATAGAAAATGCAGGGGGAGTTCAAACCCTGTCGGAAAGCTGGATTTAAAAAACAATTGAACAAAGAGCATCTAGCAGCAGAAAATATTAAAAAATATATATATGAGGAGCTATAGCTACAGATTTGGGAGAATGATTGGCCTGGGTTGACATAAATACTTATTTCAGGAATACAATGCTCCAAGTGGTAATTATAATTTGATCATTTTTCAAGGTTTAATTCCCAGCATCCCAAAATTAACGCCTTCTAACAATTTGTCTACATGTGTAAAGAAAGAAATGTGTTTACAACTAAATTATACATAGAGTAGAAAAGGAGTTTATAGAACATGATTTTTTTTTTTAAATGAAGAAAGTCCGGTACATAACAACGAAAGCTAGTGAGAAATGATTGCGATGGTGACAGAGTGCACTACCTCGATACCAGTCAATGTTGCAAAATGACCTCTACCAGGAAGAGACACAAAGCTTTCAATAGATATGTAAAGGAAGCTCTTGCTCGACACTATGGTCTACAACAGCTCTGCAATACTTCCAAGCAAAAATAAAATAAAAGTTGAAATCAGATAGGAAAAAAACCCTAGATGATAATAAATGAATTTTTATTTGAAAAATTAAAAAGAGAAGTTCAATATTTTACAAAATAAATTTGTAAAATACATAAATCAAAATACTAGATACGTTTGAGATGTGATCGTTTCTCAGAAAATTTAAGTTGAAATCATACAAAAAAATCCTACATCGAAGAAAATTAAAATAAAACTATATAATATATTTTACAAAAGAATTTGTAAAACACATAAATCAAACTACACTATATGCATTTTACCTGTAATCTTGTGCTCGATCTGATATAAATTAAATAAATCAAATTGCTTGATTGATATGGAAATCTTGCGCACGATCTGATCTACAATAGGGGAACATGAGGGCTTCATTCTAACCGGAAATAGGGCTAAGATCGGATCTAATAAATTTCATATTAATCTGGTAAATTTAACATAAAACTAGCATATTTGATTCGCATCTCAGATCTGAGTGAGTTCAAGAATAAGGATGACAAGAAGATCTCATACCTAGCACTGGACCAGATATGCAAATTGCTTCATTGATATGGAAATCTAGCACTCGATATAATCTGAAATAGGGAAAGTTGAGAGCTTCGATCTCAGCTGAATTAGGGAAAATTGAGAGCTTCAATCTGAGCTGAAATAGGGCTTAAAATAAGTTGAGAGCTTCGATCTGAGGTGAAATAGGGAAAAATCTAGGGTTTGTCGAGAGAGAGAGAGGAAGAGGAGAGAGAGGCTATGGTTTGAAATGAGGTTGCTAAGGGAGGTGGCGGTTTTGTAGGAAAGATGAAGAGAGAAAAGTCTGGAATTAGGGTGCTCGATAGATTTTGTGACAGCCCGACTTTTCTCCTTCTCGTAAATAGGAAAAGTCGCGCCGTTGGATCACATAACATGATCCTATCATACAAGGGCATCGTGTACAAAGTGTTATATTTGTGGAAGCAAATTTAATTAACTCTGATACGAAGAAATATGATAACAACCGATATTCATTCATCTATCCAAAAGCAAGAAAATATGTAAAATATAAATAAAAGCAATGTATTGCCTTCCACTGATGACGGCCACCTGTCATCTAAGCAATGGAAATAAACCTATACATGAAGTATACCAATATCACAAAACACATCATTCTGCTGAATTATACATGTTTTAAAATAAATCTATCTATCACTCTCTCTCACCTATTTAAGAAAGAATTCTACTGCAGAATCCTCCTCCTCGTCCTCTTCTTCCTCTCCCTCCTCAGGTAGGTATGTCGGGTCACCCTCGTGTTCAGGGTCAATATCTGAAGCTAAGACATAAAGTCGTAGGATGAGCTACCAATGAAGCTCAGTAGGAAAATTTAAAGAGCTAAGTTTATGTTAGATTATCATATTTACTTCTAGATGCATAATTAAATGAAGCACGTTATATCTTCTCTTGTCACTATTCTAGCATCGTATCTATTCTAGCAACATATAGCATAACAAGCAATGCATCATGCAAATATTATATCATGCTGACAGATTCATGTTGAACAAATACGAGGAATCATATTGACTAGGAATCATGCTGGACAACTATAGAAATCATACTAAAATAAGACATACAAGAAATAAGAAAATCAAGCTCCCGAATTAGTGGGATTACTTGTCATGCTCCCTACTTAACGGGATCACTTGGACCGAGAAAAATCAATGTCCCGAGTTAGCAGGATCACTTGGACCGAGAAAAATCAATGTCCCGAGTTAGCGGGATCACTTGGACCGAGAAAAATCAAGCTCCTGAGTTAGCGGGATCACTTGGACGAGATATTAAGCTCCCGAGTTAGCGAGATCACTTGATGTATAGTAAAGTAAAACTGAAATTCGATAGCAAAAAGAACTAAGATAACAAGACATGCTTATATGCAAGACCCTCATACACAGATGTTTATTTTATTATTATGAACCAAGACTACATATAATCTAGATATAATCATCTTACCTACCACTAATAGCATCAGTTATAAGTATTGATTGTCTAAACTGATCTTACCTAAATCATGCAGAACCATGTAATTAACTATCCTTGCATTATCATTTCTACATTATACTTGCAGGTGCATAAAACACATCTCAAAACTAAACGTGTACATAACCGGAGTATATATTCCGCTACATAAATATCACATGTCCCTACAACAACATACATCGAATCTATCTCATTATAAGCAACTATTTTATACTTATAGCTTTATTGAACAAAATAATTTTATATGCTATCTAGATGTGAATGAGCAATTAAAACATAAGTTAGCAAAGTACATTCCCTACCTTATCACCTATGCTGACATGAATCTTATTGTAGGTGCGCTCATGCATCCGAGAACTTCATTATCGGATATCTTTCTCAAAACAACTCATGTGCTCCAAGTGGCACCTATTATTCATAGATATTTATGGATTTTAGTAGTGTAATGGGTCACCTGAGACCTTCCATAGTTGTGTGATCAAGGAGCTGGATGATCACCATACATCATGCATATAGAACCCAAGGACCATCGAAGCACTAAGGCTGCCAAGCATAGGCTTGCCTCGGCAAGCCATAGAGGTTGTTGTGGCAAGCAGCCCAGCTAAACATCTTGACATACCTTGTCACTACTTTTTGACCCTTAACCCATTAGATTTAAGGATTTGTTACTTTATGAAAGTTATAGGGCTCGTTGTCCCCTTTCCAACGCATCAAGAATCGTGCCAATCGGAGTTTGAGGTCCAATGTTATGACCGAAATAGGGTTGCCGCAGCAAGCACCTTGCCTCGGCCAGCTCACAGGCTTGCCTAAGCAAGGACCTTGCCTCGGCAAGCTCACAAACTTGCCTAACCATCTTGCATCAGCAAGCTCATAGACTTGCTTAGGCAAGCACCATGCCTCGGCAAGCTCACAAACTTGCCTTCGCAAGCCTAAATGCCAACAGGTCGTGGTGCCTCTTTGTCCCCTTCTAAGTTTTATGCCTATGTGGTTTGTTGATCACGTGCTTGCTATAGATATCTATATATCTATATATTTTATATGCAATTCAGCCTAAATTTTGGTATGCTATCTCCTATTTTTTTATATCTATATTAAATTTGTTATGCGGAGTGCACAATGATTCCACCATGCTACATCCCATGTGCCTCTTCAACCCCAAACATTGTCAGTGTTGCCGATTCCAGCTAAGGGAATCAACACCACAGATCAATCATTTTGAATCTACTACATTTATTCAAGTCTTAGTCCTTGTACCTTTTGGTGGACTTGCGGTTACAATGATGCCGAAATAGTCTCCCCGAGCTTGACAACTGTGAAGTGAACTTACGTGATCGTATCGTCGGTTCAACTCTAATGTTCGAAGGTGATGCACGTGGTGGGGTTCATAGCAATCGTTTCATTTTGTTGCACTACCTAATTTCACTTTAACTAGTAGGATTTACCTGAGTAGCAGAACTTTCCTGCTCTAATGGTTTGTAGCGGAAAGAAGAAAGGAGACGCTGCATTGGTTATAGGAGTTGAGCTGCACATTGCGTGCATGGGGTCGCAAGCTGACTCACGAAGTCGTGTAGGCTAGCGAATTTCATGGCAGCTTATAAGCTTATAAAGTTCTTATTCCATATAAGTCAGCACAGGCTTTGTGAATGTATCTTCAAATAATCCAAAACAGAGTTCTCACCAGTACAAAGGTAATACATAAAGGAATTGGATAAGCTTTATAGTTTGGTTGTCGTAAGGCAAGTACACCATTTAATCTTATATAGTTATATATAATTGGGGTTATTGTGTATGGCTGGCTTTACTTCAAGTGTAAGTCCTTAACACTTTAGGACGTCTATGGGATATATGGTATATGCATGTTTTGGTCAATGTCTTTGCTGCACAGTAAATGGAGTCGTTTAATGTATAAAAATGGTTACTGCTACAAAGGAAAACACCTACTAGTATCTCGTGACCAACTAGTGTGAATTAAAAAGAGGGCATTTGTAACATTTTCCCCTACTTAAGGGATTTTCATCCTCAAAAATCAAGGAAGACTAAGAAATGAAAACAAAACATGGGGTCGATAAAACTCTTGCTGACGACGTAAGGCACAGGCGTTCTTAAAAGGATGTGACCATGAACATGAACCTAATATATATATGGAATAGAAATCAGAAAATCAGGTGGCTAGTATATCATATGAAATATAACATAAGAACATAAATTGAATACATAAAGTAAGATACGAATAGCTAGACATATATACGCATTTTATGATGAATACGCAGTACACATAGTACTACCACAAGTAAGTACATAAATAAGTACCATAATAACATGATATAAACATAACTGATATAGATGTGAGGTAAATACTCACCAGGTTGTGAACTAGATGGTTGTTTCTCACTGCCTATTGTGATTGTTGATATATCTGCTTCCACATTGTAGGGGTCAACACTCGTATATGGTCGGTGCGGATTTCTTCACCAAGAGGGACTTGATAAGGTACTCTATTTGTAGCATCATGACGTCCCTCAAGAAGGCGGGAAATCAAATGAGGGTATGGGCATCCAGGCATGGGAGTAGAGACATTACTCTGAAGATGAATATTGGCATATTTCATGCTTTCCCATACAACTTTCGGGGCATTGACCCAACGATTTTCATGAACTACAAATAAAGCTTGCAAGAGAGTGTCGCGACACTCCCTTTCATGCTGCATTGGGTATAAATTGCATCGAAAGACACAATCAAGAAACCACCTATTTCGTGGTAACTGACTGCGTCTAACTGAAAGACCGTGTGCACAAGAGGTCTGTCCGCTAGTCATTTTTGTGGTGATGTGATGGAATTTCACATCTTTTAAGCGTGGTGTTCACAGACCAAGACTCTCGTCGAAGGTCACGCTATAATCCATAGCCCGAGCTATGTCTTGTAGACTAAAATAGAATGTCCGACCATCAATTTAAATTTCGAGTTGGCCAACAATTGGTAAAACTTTTAAATGCAAAAGAGACAGACTAGCCGTGGATAAAAATGGCTGATATAAGACGTCTAAACGTGACTGCTCTAGGTACCGTAACGACCATACAGTCAGGTTATTTGGTGTGAGCAACGAATCATCAATAATCCATTCTAGTTCCATGGCTTTTGCGTTCCACCATGGAACAAGTTGCTCACGATCCCCGGGTGGATCGATTTGGGTTTGGGATGTCGAGGGGGATTTGCCCTTCGCTTTCGCCGTAGCCTTTGGGCGTAAGGGAGTGGGTTTCAATGCTACACTCTCAGGAGGCATGATATTTGGGAGCAACAGGAAAGGAATAAATAAAACCATAAATGAGAGGTCTTTTACCTCACCAAGACACCAAAATGGATGAAAGGGCTGAATTTGAAGAGGATGGAGGTTGTCAAGGTGAAATCTCCAGCATGCAATGGCTCTATGGTGCAACAATCGGTTAGATTTTGTCTTTGTAGAACACTAGGGAGAGAAACATACGAAAATCCCACAAGAACAGAGCACTGAGGTGAAGAGTGGGGCTCTTGGACCCACTAAATCTCGACCTGGTTTCTCAGTTACTGTTAAATCTACTTGAACATCGAGCAGTTGATAATCCAATACATGTGTTGGATCGCGGACGTACTTCCTTAACATAGACACGTGGAAGACAGCATGTATGCCAAATAAATGTGGAGGTAACACAAGCCAATAGGCCACCTTGCCTACTCTGCCCAAAACTAGGAATGGGCCTACTTGCAGCACGCCCTTTGTCAAAGATATTTTGATAAAGACATGATTGCCAATCTGAAAATCAACACTAGTTCTTTTGAGATCGGCATAAATTTTCTGCCGACTCTAGGCACTCTTCAATCTTTCCCGAATAACATGAATAACTGCATTGATAATTTCGATCAAATCAGAGCCTAAAATAAGACACTTTCCAGCTTCTTCCCGTTAATCAGAGATTTACATCGGCGTCCATATAATGCCTCGAATAGTGCCATGCTGATGCTTGATTGGAAGCTATTATTGTATGCGAATTCGATCAATGGTAAATGTTTATCCCATGATCCTTGGAAATCTTGCATACAGGTCCGTAACATATCTTCGATCACCTGATTCACCCTCTCCGTCTGCCCGTCGGTCAAAGGATGAAACGCAATACTGAAGTCTAACTTGGAACCCATACCGTCTTGAAAACTCTGCCAAAATTGTGAGGTATATAATGGATCGCGATCTGACACGATGCTATGGGTGTCCCATGTAGTCAGACTATTTCCTTCAAATACATTTTGGCCAATTTTGATGTTGTATATTGTGTGTTATAGGGTATGAAATACGTTGATTTGGTGAGACGATCAACAATCACTCAGATCTCATTGTAACCCTTCTGAGTACAGGGCAAGCCGAGAATAAAATCCATGAAATTGTTCTCCCATTTCCACTATGGGATGGGCAATGGCTGTAGTAGACCAGTAGGGTGTTTGTGCTCGACCATCACTTACTAAGAGGTCAAACATTTGGCAGCATATTCCGCTACATTGCATTTTAAGCCGTTCCACCAAAATGTCTTCTTTATATCCTGGTATATTTTCATGCTACCAGGATGAATGACATATGCTAACCTGTGTGCCTCTTCAAGAATTTCCTGATGCAGGGCACTATCGTCAGGTACACACATTCGGCCTTGAAATAATAAGGACCCATTGTTCTTAATAGAAAACTCTGACTGTAACCCACCGCATACTCCCTGTCTAATAGCAATAAGCTATGCATCATTCATATGAAGATCTCTTATCCTATCAAAGAGTGTAGATTGGATCATTAATGTAGCAAGTAAACCTCCAGTAAACCTCCAGTTAACGTTGCTCGCAGAGTAGTACTTGATGATACAATGTCATTGAGTAATTTCCATCTTTGTAATCGTGTCACAAGGTGGGATAACTGAGCGGATGATTTCTAACTAAGCGCATCAACTACTACATTGGCTTTGCCGGGATGTTACTGAATAGAACAATCATAGTCCTTTAAGAATTCCATCCACCTTCTATGCCTCAAATTCAACTCTTTCTGTGTAAAGAGACATTTGAGACTCTTATGATTGATAAAAATCTTGAAGGTTTCACCATACAGATAGTGCCTCCAGATTTTCAACGCAAAAATGACCGCTGCTAGTTCCAGGTTATGAGTGGGATAGTTTTTCTCATGATCTTTCAACTGACGGGAATCATATGCAAGTACACATTCCCATTGATTTAAGACATACCCTAACCAACTATATGAAGCATCGCTGAAGAACACAAAACCACCACTGCCTGATGGTAATGCTAAGACAGGTGCGGAGGTGAGTCTGCTTTTTAACTCTTGGAAACCCTGTTCGCATGCCTTAGGCCACTTAAATCTAATATTATTTCGAGTGAGGTGCGTGAGTGGTCCAACAAATCGTGAAAACCCTTCAACAAAACATCGATAATATCCTGTGAGACCTAGAAAGCTTCGGATCTCGATTACTGTCTGTGGCTGCTTCCATTGTACTACAACCTCCATCTACGCAGGATCAATGATAATACTAGCTTCTGAGATGACATGGCCCAGAAAATTGACTTGATTTAACCAGAAGTCATATTTACTGAACTTGACATCAGTTGAGAATCTCGCAATGTTTGCAAGGCAAAACATAGATGACCTTCATACTCTGCTTTTGTTTTTGAGTGGATGAGAATAACATCGATGAATACGTCGATACACTGATCTAAGTAAACCTTGAAGACTTGATTCATCAAGTCCATAAAGGATGCAGGCGCGTTGGTCACCCCAAAGGGCATGATGAGAAACTCGTAGTGACCATAACATGTTCGAATAGTTATCTTTGAAATATCTTCAGCTTTGACCTTCATCTAGTGATAACCTGATCATAGGATAATTTTTGAAAAGAATCACGCTCCTTGTAACTGATCAAAGAGATCGTTGATTCTGGGGAGCAGATAAAGATTCTTGATTGTCAGTTTATTGAGTTAATGATAATAAATGCAGAGGCGCATCGAACCCTCTTTCTTCTTTACGAATAATACCGGTGTGCCCCACAGAGACATAGTCGGTTTGATAAAGCCTTTATCAAGAAGCTCTTACAACTGCCCATGAGTTCTTTCAACGCCGCTGGTGCCATTCGATAAGGCACCTTTGATACCTCCTCTGTGCCCGAGGCTAAATCACTAGCAAATTCCACTTCCTTGCCAGGCAAAAATCCTGACAACTCAGTAAGGAAGACATTAGGAAATTTATAGGCTATTGGCAATCTACTTCTACAATCAATGCTCGCATGATAATTGGATAGCCAATCCATGCCAAGGATTATGTCGAATCCTTGCATATCGAGTAAGTCGATTAAGTTTAATCGGCTACTGCTTCATAGTCGTCGTGACCTTGGATTACGATGATGATTGATCGACATACTATGGTAATAGTGACAGACTATCTAGTCGGGACTCACACCTCACAATAAAGTCGAGAGGTTCTGGGGTGGCTCCCAACTTTCCCAACTTTTCGACAAATTGGGTGTAACAAAGGAATGTGTCAATCCATGATCTACCAAAACATGTGTCTCATACAACAAGTAGGCATCCTTTGGATACAATTGTAAGGTATCTAATGTATATATATACTAGTGTTAGCTAAATTATGTCTACTTAACAAAATATAAATTTATCATTTCTAAAATTGATGATAAGAAAATAATATACTAGATGCACACATATATAAATTATTTACCTAGATGCACCTTTCTCATAAACAATTTAAATAATTTATAACTAAATAGTTTACATGCCTTGGATAATATCGTTGCTGGTTTGGGCATCTTGTGTTGTCTTTGATGTCGTTCCCACCATCTCTAGGCAATCTTTAATCCGATGTCCCATCATACCACAACGAAAGCATGCCCCAGACGCTCTACGACATTCGTTCATGTTATGTGCCTTCCCACATTTTCCATAGAACGCTAACAGAATGGATAAAGAAGTGCGTGAAATTTGTGAAACTCCGAACGCTCCCGTTATAGTAGGGTTCAAGTAACGGAATGACCCCGAAGGTGTAGATATAGTCAGTTTCGGATAAACACCTTGAGCAGGATGCTGAGATTTGGGTGTCGTCTTTTTTATTTTCGCCGTAGGGCAATCTTTTATCAGATGTCCTAGATTGCTACATCTGAAACACTCACCTGTGGCCCCCCTACATTTCCCTGTCTTGTGCTGTATTCTGCATCGTGAGCATGACCCAACGAGTGCGGACGAAGAAGTGCGTGCAGTGGGCTGCACTAGTGTTGTAATTAACTTAGTCTGTTGGGTCATTGTTTTGACCATTGTCTCCACTAGTTGCCGAGTTTGTTCATGATCATTCTTCCCAGCATGCGTGGTCCTAGCTCTTTTGCGATTTACCATATTGATCTGTCAAAATGAAACAAATGTTCCAATTAACAATGACCATGATCATCATGAGCCCATGACTTGACAGCATTTACATCCTAACTCGGATCCTAACGGCATACTTCGATCACTATTGACCGATTACTTTAGTCAAACATGGTCGTTAAGATCCACAACCTATGCTCTAAATAGAACCTACTGCCATAGCCTTGAGTCCCTAGAAGACTCAAAGCCTAGGCTCTACTACTAACCAAACATCAAAAGTCGTGCCAGAGTTAAGTCTTCAAAGACTTAACCCCGGGGCTTTGATACCACCTTTGACAGCCCGACTTTTCCCCTTCTCGTAAATGGGAAAGGTCGCGCCATCGGATCACCTAACATGATCCTATCATACAAGGGCATCGTGTACAAAGTGTTACATTTATGAAAGCAAATTTAATAAACTTTGATATAAAGAAATATGGCAAGAGCCGATATTCATTCATCTATCTAAAAGCAAGAAAATATACAAAATATAAACAAAAGTCATGTATAGACTTCCACCAATGACGGCCACCCGTCATCTAAACAATGGAAAGAAACCTATACATGGAGTATACCAATATCTCAAAACACATCATTCTGCTGAATTATGCATGTTTTAAAATAAATCTATCTATCACTCTCTCTCACCTATTTAGGAAAGAATTCTACTGTAGAATCCTCCTCGTCCTCTTCTTCCTCTCCCTCCTCAGGCTGGTATGTCGAGTCACCCTCGTGTTCAGGGTCAATATCTGCAACTAAGACATAAAGTCATAGGATGAGCTATCAATGAAGCTCAGCAGGAAAATTTAAAGTGCTAAGTTATATGTTAGATTATCGGATTCACTTCTAGATGCATAATAAAATGAAGCACATTATATCTCCTCCTGTCTTTATTCTAGCATCGTATCTATTCTAGCAAAATATAGCATAACAAGCAATGCATCATGCAAATATTGTATCATCCTGACAAATTCATGCTGAACAAATACGAGAAATCATACTGACAAGGAATCATGTTGGACAATTATAGAAATCATACTGAAACAAGACATATACAAGAAACAAGAAAATCAAGCTCCCGAATTAGCGAGATTACTTGTCAAGCTCCCTACTTAACGGGATCACTTGGACCGAGAAAAATCAATGTCCCGAGTTAGCGGGATCACTTGGACCGAGAAAAATCAAGCTCCTGCGTTAGCGGGATCACTTGGACGAGATATTAAGGTCCCGAGTTAGCGGGATCACTTGGACGAGATATCAAGCTCCCGAGTTAGCGGGATCACTTGACGTACAGTAAAGTAAAACTGAAATTCGATAGCAAGAAGAACTAAGATAACAAGACATACTTATATGCAAGACCCTCATGCACAGATGTTTATTTTATTATTATGATCTAAGTATATAAACCAAGACTGCATATAATCTAGATATAATCATCTTACCTACCACTAATAGCATCAGTTATAAGTATGGATTGTCTAAACTAATCTTACCTAAATCATGCAAAACCATGTAATTAACTATCCTTGCATTATCATTTCTACATTATACTTGCAGGTGCATAAAACACATCTCAAAACTGAATGTGTACATAACCAGAGTATATATTCCACTGCATAAATATCACATGTCCCTACAACAACATACATCGAATCTATCTCATTATAAGCAACTATTTTATACTTATAACTTTATTGAACAAAATAATTTTATATGCTATTGAGATGTGAATGAGCAATTAAAACATAAGTTAGCAAAGCACATTCCCTATCTTATCACCTATGCTGACGTGAATCTTATTGTAGGTGCGCTCATGCATTTGAGAACTTCATTATCGGATATCTTTCTCAAAACAGCTCATGTGCACCAAGTGGCACCTATTATTCATAGATATTTATGGATTTTAGTAGTGTAATGGCTGTTGGGGTGTTTGCCTTCCCTCCAAAGAGGGTCTAAAATCACTAATAAAACTAGGCAGAACACAATCACACAGACCTGCAAGTAATCAGGGTCTGTTGTAGCAAGTTTGGAAAAGATGGTGAGTAAGGGAACGCCCACAGGGAGGTTGGTTTAAAAATGTGATAAATCTCCATATCTGTAGGAGATCTGGCACCCTAACTAATGCTAAGTTAGCTAAAAGAGAGGGGAGAGGTTTAAAATGGATTGTCACTTAGACTAAGCTAAAATTAAACACAGACTAACTTGGATCGAGTTTGAGAACTTAGATCTTGTAGGGGAACAGAGTAAAAGAAGAAAATGGAGAAGAGTAGCTTGGAAATTGGTCTCACTGAAATCAGGTTCGATTAATCATGCCACAGAGGTTCAGGGCACACAATTCCCTCAACTGGCTATAAGCACAGCTGCACGGTAGAAGGCTCCACTCCAAAACGCAGGATCCACCTGGTCTTAAGGCTATGATCTGTCCACTTCAATGGTCACAGACCATCCTATAGACTTTATCTAATCCATGGATTTACAGCAGACGAATCCAATTGGAGCCTGAGCATGGACTAATCTTAAGGTTATGATATGTCCACTTTAATGGTCACAGACCATCTTAGGGATCTCCTCCAAAGCTAAAGCATCAATTAGAACAATTAAAACTACTACAGATGCTGCAATTCCAAGGTCACAGACTCAGGGAATTACATGAGTATCAGATCCAGGAGATCGGATGGTATCCAAGAGGCCTACCAGTTAAGTGGGTGAGGTGATCTACAGACTCATCTACACAAATTCGATCAATCACCAAATGAAACCAAAGGAACTTTAGATCTAATTAAAGCATTAATAACAACATTTACATTGCAATCAAAATCACTCTACAATGGAAATGCTCTCAGATCTGTAGTCTGTGCCGCAGGGAACCTACAATAGCACTCTTAACCTTACCCAATTACAGATCTAACCTCTCTCCTCGCTACTCCAAGGGAATTAGCCAACCATTGTTGGGCTAAAGGAGGGAAAATAGAATTTCTCTGTAAGCTCTAATCTCTAGAATTTGGCTCAGATCTTGATGCCCCCCTGATTGCAATTGGGGGTCTCTATATATAGCTTTCTCCTTTGTTTTTCTCGTCAAAAATCCCTTCTAAAAGGTCCTCAGAGTTTGTTACGGTTCTGTTAGAGCACGTGGGTCGGTTAGGGTTTCCTAGGGCATCTTTTGGAACCGTCGTGCCGGTCACTAAGTGCCTCGAGTTGCATGCAACAGGTCACCAAGTCACAGCGTGTGCATAGCTGAATTTCTGAGAAGTTTTGCACACAATTTGACAGGTTCAGGGAGCTTTCGACAGGTTCAAATGGAGCTTTTTTGGTCCTTTCGTTAGGTTCTCAGATCTCTTCGATAGGTTCTAATAGGATGAGCCTTTTGTTAGAGCTTCAGCATTCTCAGCCCTTGGCCTGGAGCATTTGACAGGTTGGGGAAGCTTTTTGACAGGTTGGAGAACCATTTCGATAGGTTCCGCTCTGCATGCCATCATTTTGATAGGGTTCCTCTCACTCCTATCGAAAGGCTCAAGCACCCTTCGGTAGGTTCTATTCTAACATCTCCATCTCGATAG
The DNA here is from genome assembly GCA_021018995.1 of Chloranthus sessilifolius. Lineage (NCBI taxonomy): Eukaryota > Viridiplantae > Streptophyta > Magnoliopsida > Chloranthales > Chloranthaceae > Chloranthus > Chloranthus sessilifolius. The sequence goes on along the minus strand of CM037584.1, from coordinate 143,227,984 downwards.
GTTCAGAAAACCATTCAATAGGTTCCCTTTATACCTTAGGCAGGTTTTCGATAGGATGGTTTCTTCCTTTCTTTCAACTGCTCGATAGGTTCTTGGATCCTGTCGAACTCCTCAATCCACACGAATCTGTCCTTCTTCTGCCTTCAGATCCTATCGAAACCTTTTCAATTGCACGAATTCCTCCTTTCTTTGCTTTCAGCTCTTATCGAAGTCTTCAGGTGACCTCTCAATAGGATGTTTTCAGCCTATTTTCAATTCCTTCACCCTACCCTGCTGTAGCCACGCACTCCAAGGGTCCAGTGATGTGCTACCCTCTGGTGTGTTGTTACTGGGTTTTCCCTGTGCTGAGAGATGGCCCCTTTTTGAGCATTCTTGAGTGGTTTTTTGCATTAGTGTCATCTTTTATTACTGTCTACAAAATGCACTTGACAGAGGCTTATTTGTGTGCTCACAGGTCTATCAATGGTCAGTTTAAAGGGTGAAAAGTGGCATTTTTCACCACTTAACACACCCCCAAACCTAAGCTTTGCTAGTCCCTGAGTAAAGGAGAATTAAAAGGAATTAAAAATGCCACTTTCATAGGGAGCATGGATGCATTTAGCATATGCACCAAGCCTTTTAAACCCCTAGGTGATCCTTAGTGGAGGAGTGAAGTCTCCTGAGGGTTTTCAGTGAAGGTACCCACAAACTTCTCTAATAAGGTTAGTTAAAAGTAGTGCATCCTGCTAAACAGAGTTTCAGTAAATAGAATAAATTCACACCATGTCTTTTCAATTCATTAGATGAATTTCAATCAGAAAAAATAAATAAATCAGTTCCAAACTTAAAAGTCTGCTGCAATCCTTTACCCTCACTCAGCTCATGTCAAGGCATTGCTCCTAAAAATGAATGCATGGCACACCTTTCACTTGAGAATTTTGTTTTGGTACTACCCCCCTCAAATTGGATTTCAGACCCAAGTCTCACTAGGGCTGTTCACTCACAACAAGAATAGAAGGGTGCATCATTTCACACAGCTCAAGAGCAGTTACAGCCCTCAAATAGGACTGCAAGTATGAGCATAGGCATTGCTCTAATTTCTAAAATTTTCTAGTTCTTTTCACCATAGATTAAACAAATCTTTATCTCCACATAACAACTCAATTCATTTCATATCAGTAAGGTCTTTTTATTGGGTTGTAATGTGGCTTAGGGATGAGGTTTGTAAAAGAATGAAAGGGTAAAAAGGTATTCAGAATGAGAAATCAGTAAAGGTAAGGACGTGGTCTGCACTCAACCTTCTTCCTTTCAGCACCTCTTCAATTTCTTTCTTTTGGAATTTCGGACTTGAAGTGATCAGCTTCATCAACTTCTTATCTTCTTGTAGATTTTCAAATGAAGTGACTTCTCTTTCTCATCCTTTTGCTCTGTTTAAGTTTTTTTTTTTTGGATCGGAATGCCACAACTATGCATCACACTAGCCTTCAGATATTCTTCTTCTTTTTGCCAGACATCGAACCTTGCACCTCTAACCTCACTTTTCCTCTTATTTTCTGATTTCTCAGGTGGAGGGTGAACTAAAACAGGTCAAAAGGTTTTGGGTTCAAAATTTTTGATTTCCATCAAAGAAAAACTGTGATCTTAAAATCTTAACTGGTGTGTATCAAGGGTAGTTCAAAGGTGGGGCATTTTAGGCTCAAACTGTCCAAGGGATGGCCTTACTTCATGTCTTCAATGTCATGAATGCTGTCAAGCTATTTCAACTTGGAATTGCCTAACTTCTAGTGATTAAAATTAGATCCCATCAGTCCTTAGAGCAGAAAAAATTGTCAAGACACTCTTCAAAGAAACTTTTTTAGGCCCAAATCTCACTGGGTATGGCCTTCTATCAAATTTTCAGGGGTGTATCTTCACAATCTTCTCTCATTTCAGGTTTACTACACATCAAAATTATTTTTCACAAATTGTTGACACTTGCCTCATGAAGTTTGTTGGACTACAGCTTATTTCAGTTTCAAACAGCTTTTTAATTTCCTCTTTTCCAAAAAAAATTCAAGTGAGAATTTACTCTAATTCATTCCAAACACTCCTTTTTACACATGGCTGCATTGAAATTAACTAATTTATTGGCATACATGCCATACCCTCAAACCTAAACGAAACAGTGTCTCACTGTTTCACAGCATAGTGGGTGTAGCTGTGCGGTCAGGACAAAAATAAAATAAGTAGACAAATATATATGGCATAAACAGAGCATTTTATTACAGTCAGTACAATGGTCAAGCACAAGGATGCGAAAAGTATTCAGGTGGACAAAATATCCTTGGCAAACAAAAAACCTTCCCCCTTGCTCAGGTAATTCCTCAGCCTGCGTCAGGTGGAAGAGGAATTGTAAGCCAGGGGGAGGAAGAAAAGGAAAAAGAGCAGGTTTAGGGGGCAGGGGGAGGGGTGGTGGAGGAGGATAGGGGCGGAGAAGCCGGTGGCTCGATCTTCTGCTTCTTCTTCTCCATCTTATCTTTTTGCTTTTCCTCCTTGGCGAAGATCCGCTGTACCTCCTCATATTTGTCCCAGAGGAATTGCAACGGGTCCGGTTCCTTGGGCAGTAGTGGCTCCAGCCAGAAGAGGTAGAGTTGAGCAGGAGTGAAGGTGGGCTTGTCATCTGCCATAGTTATGAGGAGGAGTGTAGAGGGTAGAAGGAGAGGAATGAGAAGTCGAGCCATTTGCATCTATTTAAGGGGGATGCATGATGGAATATGAAGCGGCGCATTCAATATCGCCACCGTGACAAGAAGGAATGAATGGTTAATTCTACCAATCAGCATGGGGAACGAAATCGTGCATTAACTGGCAAGCTATATTTAGCGCTGGGAGTTACGGCGTGGTACAGAAACCCAAGGGGGGTGCAGAGTTTAAGGCCAGTGCTGTGCGCAGTTGTACATGGGACACGTGGGGTAAAATTTCTGCGTAGCGCAGGTGCACAACAAGCATGGAAGGAGTGGGGGCGATTTCAATAAGATGAGTGTAAAATGTCGACAGGTTAAGGCTTCCTATAGAAGTCGCACAAGTATGGGGCTGGCAGTTGAATGCTTTCGATAGGTTCAACCCTTCCTATCGAAAAGAATAAACATTGCATTCGATAAGCTGAGATGGCTGCTTTCGATAGGTCAATGTCCTATCGAACGCAGGGTAGATAAAACATTCACTTCTTTAGGATGCCGAGGGGAGAAAACAGCTTTTTGATAGGTTGGGTAATACATTTGTCAGTCCTGTCGATAGGTTCCAGGTAAGAGTCCAGAACCTATCGCAAAGTTGTTCTCACCTATCGAGAAGTTTCAGCACCTATCAAAATCCTCACCAATCCTATCGACATCAACAACTAACCTAGCGAAAGGTCCAAATGACCTATTGAGAGGTCATATGAGTTCAATAGCATGGCCTGTGTGTGTAGGGCTTTAGCCTAAGCACCCATCAACTCATTTTCTGTGCTACCAGTTAGTTTATTGAAATGAAGCTGGATCTTGACATGGCCATGTTATTGCAGAAAAAATCAAATATAATACATATGATACAGATATAATACATATGATACAAATCGAAGTCAGGTATTAACCTGGAGGATCCTGAAGATCAATGGCCTCTTCAGGCTCACAAATGTTGTTGACGCAAAGTTTCAGCCTCTGACCATTGACCTTAAGGTTTCTGCCATCTGTAGGATGCATGACTTCGACAACTCCAGATGGAGAAACGTGTACCATTGTGAAAGGTCCATCCCATCTGGACTGCAACTTTCCTGGAAAGAATTTCATTTTGGAGTTGAACATCCAAACCTTGCCATTTGGCTTGAACACTTTTCGTAGCAAATGTCTGTCATGGAAGGCTTTGGTCCTCTCCTTGTAACTCCAGGCATTTGCATAAGCTTCTAGTCGCAATTCGTCCAACTCGGATAACTGGAGTTTCCTGTGAATACCAGCTGAGTGTAAGTCAAAATTTACTGCTCTAATGGCCCAATATTCTCTGTGTTGTAATTCAACAGGCAAGTGACATGCCTTGCCATATACTAGTCTAAATGGGGACATGCCTAAGGGGTTTTATAGGTTGTTCTATAAGCCCATAAGGCATCCGTCAATTTGCTAGACCAATCCCTTCTGTCAGTTCTCACAGTCTTCTTGAGAATATGCTTGATTTCCCTGTTGGAAATATCTACTTGCCCACTGGTTTGTGGGTGGTAGGGAGTGGCTACTCTGTGTGGGTAACAGAGTATCTTTCCATCAGTTTGTCAAAAGGTTTATTACAAAAGTGGCTTCCCCCATCACTAATAATAGCTTTAGGAAAGCCAATTCTTGAGAAGATGTTGTCTTTCAGGAATTGAATGATGACTTTGTAATCATTTATCCTTGTAGCTATGGCCTCTACCCATTTGGATACATAATCCACAGCTACAAGGATGAAATTGTATCCAGCAGAAGGGGGAAAAGGTCCCATAAAATCGACTCCCCAAATATCAAACAGTTCGACAACAAGTAAAGGTTGCAAGGGCATAGAGTTTCTTCGTGTAATACTGCCCATTTGCAGGCATCGATGACAAGCTTGACAATGCTGCCGGGCATCTTTGAATAGGGTAAGCCAGTAGAAACCGCTTTGAAGAACCTTGGTTGCAGTCTTGTTACCGCTGAAGTGGCCCCCGCAAGCCTGTTCATGGCACATGGTTAGGATGTTTTGAAACTCAGTTTCAGGTACAGAACGTTTGATCACCTGATATGCACAATGCTTAAAGCGGTCAGGATCCTCCCACATGTAATATCGAATCTGTGAAAAGAACAGATTTTTATCATCCTTGTTCCAATGTGGAGGGATCCTACGCACAGCAAGGTAATTGACAATATTGGCAAACCAGGGCATACTTATCTGAACAGTAAAAGTTGCTCATCTGGGAAGGAGTCATTAATGGGCAAGCTTTCTGATTCAACTACTGGGATCCTTGACAAATGGTCAGCCACCACTTTCTCAACTCCCTTTTTGTCTTTAATCTCTAAATTGAATTCCTGCAAGAGAAGAATCTATCTGATTAGTCTTGCTTTGGCTTCCTTTTTGGACAAGAGGTATTTCAGAGCTGAGTGGTTAATGCACACAATAATTTTTTATCCCAGCACATAAGACCTGAATTTTTCTAAAGCAAAGACAATAGCTAATAGCTCCTTCTCAGTTGTAGTATAATTCAATTGAGCATCAACCATTTACTTACTAGCATATGCTACGACAGAAGGTGCCTTGTCCTTTCTTTGACCCAAAACTGCCCCAATGGCAAAGTCTGATGCATCACACATCAGCTCAAATGGCAGAGAGAAATAAGGGGCTTGCAAGATGGGAGCTGTGGTCAAATAAGTCTTTAAAAGTTCAAAAGCCGCTCGACATTCATCATTAAAGTCAAAAGGAACATCCTGGCACAACAGGTAACAAAGGGGTTTGGAGATTTTGCTGAAGTCCTTAATGAACCTCCTATAAAACCTAGCATGGCCCAGAAATGACCTAACTTGTTTGACAGTTTTTGGGGGGAGCAAATGAGCAATTAAATCCATCTTAGCTTGATCAACGTCAATTCCTCTGTGAGAGACAACTTGTCCTAGAACAGTGCCTTTAGTCACCATGAAGTGACACTTCTCCCAACTCAGAACTAGGTTGGTCTCCTCACACCTTTGCAACACAGAGCTGAGATGGTGTAGGCATTGGCTAAAATCATCTCCATAAATGGAAAAATCATCCATAAAGATCTCTAAAAACTTATCAATCATGTTAGAGAAGATATCATACATGCATCTTTGGAACGTGGCAGGTGCATTACACAACCCAAATGGCATCCTTCTGTATGCAAAAGTTCCAAATGGGCAAGTGAATGTGGTTTTTTCTTGGTCCTGGGGGTATACAGGGATCTAATTGTACCTTGAATATCCATCAAGAAAATAATAATAGGCCTTGCCTGCCAGCTTGTCCAAGATTTGGTCTATGAAGGGCAATGGGAAGTGATCCTTGATGGTTTTTTCATTGAGTTTTCGGTAATCTATGCATACCCTCGAACCAGTGGTCTATCTGGTAGGAATCAGCTCACTTGAATCTGCTGCAACAACTATAATGCCGGATTTCTTGGGTACTACCTGGGTAGGTGCTACCCATTGTGAATCCGAGATGGGGTAAATTATCCCAGCATCTAGGAGTTTGACTACCTCCTTCATCACAACTTTCTGCATGTGTGGATTGAGTTTTCACTGCATCTCTCTGGAAGGTTTGGAGCCTTCCTCAAGATGAATTTTATACATGCACACAGCAGGGTTGATTCCTCCAAGGTCTGCAATGCTCTATCCTATTGCCTTCTTATGCCTTTTTAGTACACAAAGTAGTTCTCTTTCCTACTAAAGGGTGAGGGAAGAAGAGATTATCACAGGCAATTTGGTGTTGTCTCCTAAAAAGACATATTTCAAAGATTTTGGGAGTTTCTTTAACTCCACCTCTGGGGAACTGATGAGGGAGGGCAATAGGGGTGCCTTAGAGGGGGGTGGGAGAGGTAACAAAGTAGGCCTCCATGGATGGTGTTGTGCTGGTGCTGCTCCAGAAGAGATAAGTTTCACATGCTCGATCTTAGAGGTGGGAACCTTCTCTACCTCTGTTTCCTTCCATACTTCAGCTAACACATTAAACCATTCCTTACCATGCAGCAGCATATTCACATTTTTCTGGACAACCTCATCTATCACATCAAGAAAAGAACAGTCCTCATCAGGATGAGGTTGATTTGCTACGTTATACACATTCAATTTGACCTTCATATTTCTAAATGACACTTCCATGATTCCCGACCTGCATTGAATACAAGCATTAGCCGTGGCCAAAAAGGGCCTGCCTAGAATCACAGGTATGGAAGTGACACTCCTACCTGGTTCCATATCTAGCACCAAAAAGTCAGCAGGGTAGAAGAATTTGTCAACTCCAACCAAAATATATTCGATTATCCCCACAGGTTTCCTTTCAAATCTATCAGCCAGCTGGAGGACCACATGTGTAGGCTTTAATTTTCCTAAGCCTAGCTTCTCATATATTGAATATGGACGCAAATTTATACTGGCTCCTAGATCTAATAAGTCTTTGTCAATGGTATGAACCCCAATGATTCAGGGGATAGTGGGGAGGCTAGGGTCTTGGAGTTTGGGGGGAGTTACAATAGACAAGACTTGCTTAACATTTTCTGCTGCAAAGACCTTCTTGGATAGGTGTATCCTAGACTATCTTTTATGGGTGCACAGGTCTTTTAAAAACTTAGCATAGGCTGGGACTTGTTTAAAGGCATCAAGTAAGGGCAAATTGATCTTTACTTGCTTGAAAGTCTTCATCATTTCCTTAATTTTTCCTTGCCCTTTATCAAAAGGGGAAGGTGCTTGTAGTGCCTTAGGAAATGGCAAATGTGGGATTGCTCTCTCACTTGCAGTCTTAGCCAATGGGGCCTCTTTCTTTTTTATTTTTTTCTTTTCTTGAGGATTCTCATTATCCTCTTTATTCATAGCTGGTTGCTCCTTCAAGTCCACCACTGGTGGCCTTTGTTGTGTTCTTATAGGAATCTCTTCATTTTCTCTCTCCAAGTTCCTCACAGGCTCACAGTCTACTTGGTTGTCCACTAGCCTACCACTTCTCAATATTGTAACAGATTTGGCTTCCTCATAGGTGGAGGAAACTTCACCCACTACATACTGTCTCCTTGGGTTATCCAGTGGTTGGCTAGGCAGCCTCCCTTCCTGTCTCTTAGTCAATGCATTGGACAACTGACCAAGATGGTCTTCTATCTTTTTTATGCTTTGGCTGTGAGAGTGCATAGTTTGAGTTAAGGGACCCAAATTCTGCAATGAGGCTAGAACTTATTCCTCGAAAGAAGGTGCTCTCACAGCTGTAGGAGGTGCAGATTGCTGCATAGGAGGAGCTACAGGTTGGGCCATGGGTTGCTGATACTGAGGCCTTGGGACATAACCTTTTCAATAGGGTTGAGCATTTTTGTAGGGCATGGGCTGCTGGGGTATGCATCTTGTCTCCACCTCAGATTGGGGTGGTTCCTCTATTGATACCCAGCAGCAGGCTGCTGCCCATAAGACTGAGCTGTAGCCACATGCTCTGTTATAAAATCAGGAAATAGGTCAGCAGATGGGAGTTCTTCAGGGGAGTGAGCAGGGGACTGGCATATGGCACATGCCTCCTCCACCCTAGCAGCCACAGGTGAGTTCATTGCTCTCATCAGCCTATCAAATTTCTGGGCTAGGCTGTCCACTTTCCTTTCCAAATCACTTGGCACACTCACTTCATATATCTTTCCTCTTGAGGTATTCTCCTTCACCAACCTAGGAGGCTCTAGATCTCTAGCCATGGTTTCCCTTTGCATAGTGTTCTCACTAATAATATCAAAAAGCTCCCATGCCTCCTCAGCAGTTTTATGGTGGTAGGTGCCACCACAGGAAGCATCTATCATGTCTCTGCTTTTAGAATCAATTCCCTGATTAAAGCTTTGAACCAATTGCCATTCAGGGATTTGATGGTGGGGGAATTTCTTTAAGAGTTCCTTAAATCTCTCCTAGGATTGATAAAAATCTTCAGTTGGATCTTGGGTAAAAGAGATAATACCCTTCCTCAACTGGCTGGTTTTTGACATAGGGAAGAACTTGGCCAGAAATTGACATTAGAGGTCACTCCAGGACCAAATGCTATTAGGTGGAAGCATGGACAACCAGGTCCTGGCTCTGTCCTTTAATGAAAAAGGAAAGAGTCTCATCCTAGTGGCCTCCTCCCCCAAACCTATGATATTAAATGTAGTGCACAATCCCAAGAACTCATCAATGTGCTTGTAGGGGTCTTCTTTAGTCAGGCCATGAAATGAGGGCAGCATTTGAATTATGGACGATTTTATCTCATAGTTTCCTTGAGCAGCTGGGAATTGAATGTAGAAGGGGGAATTGTAAACCCCTGGTGTATTAAATTCCTTGAGAGTTCTAGGCTTCTGTTGCTCACCCATTTCTATAGAGTCTATTGCAACAGATGTGGGTGTAGTTGGTCTGGATCTGAGAAGTCTTTCAACTTCTGGATTTAGTATAATAATCTGAGGTTGGAGAGTTCTCCTACCAAACATACAACACTCAATTTCTGAATGCAGAACAGATTCTCAACACAACAAGTAGAATAAACCAAACTTTCTAACTAATTCTAACAAAAATATCAACAGATTTGAAAAATAAAAGGGGAGTAGAGGGATGCAAACTACAAAGCAGCCTCCAGGATAATTCTCCTCTCACTGGCAACCTTAGATCTGATGAAATGCACACAAAATACTGAAAAATAATAAAACTCACAAATGCAGTTAGTACAATTAAACAAACAACTACAATACTTAGATCTACAATTTTCTAAACACACCTCCTCGGCAGCGGCGCCAAAAACTTGTTGGGGTGTTAGCCTTCCCTCCAAAGAGGGTCTAAAATCACTAATAAAACTAGGCAGAATACACTCACACAGACCTACAAGTAATCAAGGTCCGTTATAGCAAGTTTTGAAAAGATGGTGAGTAAGGGAATGTCCACAAGGAGGTTGGTTTAAAAATGTGATAAATCTCTAGATCTGTAGGAGATCTGGCACCCTAACTAATGCTAAGTTACCTAAAAGATAGGCGAGAGGTTTAAAATGGATTGTCACTTAGACTAAGCTAAAATTAAATACTGACTAACTTGGATCGAGTTTGGGAACTTAGATCTTGCAGGGGAACAGAGTGAAGGCATAAAATGGAGAAGAGTAGCTTGAAGATTGGTCTCACTAAAATCAGGTTCGATTAATCATGCCACAGAGATTCAGGGCACACAATTCCCTCAACTGGCTATAAGCACAGCTGCAGGGTAGAAGGCTCCACTCTAAAACGCAAGATCCACCTGGTCTTAAGGCTATGATCTGTCAACTTGAATGGTCACAGACCATCCTATAGACTTTATCTGATCCATGGATTTGCAGCAGATGAATCCAATTGGAGCCTGAGCTTGGACTAATCTTAAGGTTATGATCTGTCCACTTTAATGGTCACAGACCATCCTAGGGATCTCCTCCAAAGCTAAAGCATCAATTAGAATAATTAAAACCACTACAAATGCTGTAATTCCAAAGTCACAGACTCAGGGAAATACAGGAGTATCAGATCCAGGGAGATCGGATGGTATCCAAGAGGCCTACCAGTTAAGTGGGTGAGCTGATCTATAGACTCCTCTACACAAATCTGATCGATCACCAAATGAAACCAAAGGAACTTTAGATCTAATTAAAGCATTAATAACAACATTTACATTGCAATCAAAATCACTCTACAATGGAAGTTCTCTCAGATCTATAGTCTGTGCCGCAGGGAACCTAAAATAGTACTCTTAACCTTACCCAATTACAGATCTAACCTCTCTCCTCGCTACTCCAAGGGAATTAGCCAACCATTGTTGGGATAAAGGAGGGAAAATAGAATTTCTCTGCAAGCTCTAATCTCTAGAATTTGGCTCAGATCTCGATCCCCCCCAATTACAATTGGGGGTCTCTATATACAGCTTTCTCCTTTATTTTTCCCACCAAAAATCCCTTCTAGAAGATCCTCAGAGTTTGTTAGGATTCTGTTAGAGCACGTGGGTCGGTTAGAGTTTCCTAGGGCATCTTCTGAAATCATCGTGCCTGTCACTAAGTGCCTCAAGTTGCGTGCAGCAGGGTACCAAGTCATAGCATGTGCAGAGCTGAATTTCTGAGAAGTTTTGTACATGATTTTGATAGGTTCAAATGGAGATTTTTTTGTCCTTTCGTTGGGTTCTTAGATCTCTTTGATAGGTTCCGATAGGATGAGCCTTCTCTTAGTGCTTCAGCATTCTCAGCCCTTGGCCTGGAGCATTCGACAGGTTAGGGAAGCTTTTCGACAGGTTGGAGAACCATTTCGATAGGTTCTACTCTGCATGCCATCATTTCAATAGGGCTGCTCTCACTCTTATCGAAAGGCTCAAGCACCCTTCGGTAGTTTCTGTTCCAGCGTCTCCATGTCGATAGGTTTAGGAAACCATTAGATAGGTTCCCTTTATACCTCAGGCAGGTTTTCGATAGGATGGTTTCTTCCTTTCTTTCAACTGCTCGATAGGTTCTTGGATCCTGTCGAACTCCTCAATTCACATGAATCCATCCTTCTTCTGCCTTCAGATCCTATCGAAACCTTTTCAACTGTACAAATTCCTCCTTTCTTTGCTTTCAGCTCCTATCAAAGTCTTCAGGTGACCTCTCGTTAGGATGCTTTCAGCTTGTTTTCACTTCCTTTACCTTGCCCTGCTGTAGCCACGCGCTCCAAGGGTCCAGTGATGTGCTACCCTCTAGTGTGTTGTTGCTGGGTTTATCCTGTGCTTAGAGATGGCCCCTTTTTGGGCATTCTTAAGTGGTTTTCTGTATTAGTATCATCTTTTATTGATGTCTATAAAATGCACTCGACAGAGGCTTATTAGTGTGCTCACAGGTCTATCAATGGTCAGGTTAAAGGGTGAAAAGTGGCAATTTTCACCACTTAATAATGGGTCACCTGAGACCTTCCATTATTGTGTGATCAAGGAGCTAGATGGTCACCATACATCATGCATAACCCAAGGACCATCGAAGCACTAAGGAAGCCAGGCATAGGCTTGCCTCGGCAAGCAGCCCAGCTTAACACCTTGCTATAATTTGTCACTACTTTTTGACCCTTTAAACATTAGATTCAGGGATTTGTTACTTCATGAAAGTTATAGGGCTCGTTGTCCCCTTTCCAACGCAATAAGAATCATGCCAATCAGAGTTTGAGGTCAAACGTTACGACCAAAATATCAAATGGTAGTCCAAGCATAGGGTTGCCACGACAAGCACCTTGCCTTGGCCAGGTCACAGGCTTGCCTTGGCAAGCTCACAAATTTGCCCCGGCAAGCTCACAGACTTGCCTAGGCAAGAACCTTGCCTCGGCAAGCCTGAATGCCAACATGTCGTGGTGCCTCTTTGTCCCCTTCTTAGTTTTATGCCTATGTGGTTTGTTGATCACATGCTTGCTATAGATATCTATATATCTATATATTTTATATGCAATTCAGCCTGAATTTTGGTATGCTATCTCCTATTTTTTTATATCTATATTAAATTTGTTATGCAGAGTGCACAATGATTCCGGCATGTTACATCCCATGTGCCTCTTCAACCCCAAACATTGTCTGTGATGTCGATTCTAGCTAAGGGAATCAACACCATAGATCAATCATTTTGGATCTACTACATTTATTCAGGTTTTAGTTCTTGTACCTTTTGGTGGACTTGCGGTTACGATGATGCCGAAATAGTCGGTTCAGCTGTGAAGTGAACTTACGCGACCGTATCGTCGGTTCAGCTCTAATGTTCGAAGGTGATGCAAGAGGTGGGGTTCATAGCAATCGTTTCATTTTGTTGCACTACCTAATTTCACTTTAACTAGTAGGACTTACCTGAGTAGTAGAACTTTCCTGCTCTAATGGTTTGTAGCAGAAAGAAGAAAGGAGATGCTGCGTTTTTTATAGGAGTTGAGCTACACATTGCGTGCATGGGGTTGCAAGCTGACTCAGGAAGTCGTGTAGGCCAGCAAATTTCATAGCAGCTTATAAGCTTATAAAGTTCTTATTCCATATAAGTCAGGCTTTGTGAATGTATCTTCAAATAATCCAAAACAGAGTTCTCACCACTACAGAGTTAATACATAAAGGAATTGGATAAGCTTTATAGTTTGGTTGTCGTATAAGGCAAGTACACCATTTAATCATATATAGTTATATATAATTGGGGTTATTGTGTATGGCTGGCTTTACTTCAAGTGTAAGTCCTTAACACTTTAGGACGTGTATGGGATATATGGTATATGCATGTTTTGGTCAATGTCTTAGCTACACGGTAAATGGAGTCGTTTAATGTATAAAAATGGTTACTGCTACAAAGGAAAACACCTACTAGTGTCCCGTGACCAAATAGTGTTTATTAAAAAGAGGGCATTTGTTACAGATTTGCACGTGACAAAGGGATAAAGTTGCACATGACACTATTTTAAGTTATAAAACCACAGTTTTATAAGTTATACCACTATTTTAAGCAGTGGAATATTACACCACTATTTTAAGCAGTGGTTTATTTTCTGTTGCTATAGTCATTTTTTCCTCATTTTGATGTAATGCTAGTGGATTGTTCTAGCTAAATCTCAAAGGTTTGTGATGGGTAATGGAGTGTAAAAGATGAATTAAAGGTCTAGAATTTGTATGGGTTTTGGTACACCAAAGGGGAGAAGGGGATCTCTTAATCTTTTTCTCTCTTGGAAAAATTTTCAAGCCATTAGTAAGGGTGGTGCCTCTCTATTTCTAGAAAAGGAGTAGATTAGGGGGGTACTTAAGAGCTAATGGGATTAGCAGTTAGGTAATCCGAAAATAAGGATTTTGGGTTTTTCAAGGTCATGGATAGGTGTGGGAATGGGTTCAATGGAAGATGATAGGGCGGGGTTTCAAATGATTAGGGGGTTGCAAATAAGATAAATGGGGTGCAACAGTCCTAAAGAAACCCACCCTAAACATGGGGATGGTCAACAAGTCAAACCCCAAAAGTGAAATTCGGGCAAAATCTCACAATTACTGTAGCTAAGCCTAGCGAGTATATTATACACGCTAGGTATATGTATAGTGCTTGTGAGAAGTTCAGAGCCCGCAGTGGGGCCCATTTGGCTTAGCGTGTATATTATATATACAAGGCTAGCTTCTTCCAAGCAAAATTCCTTTATAAATGGCCTAGCATGTATATTATACACGTTAGGCAACATGCCCCCAGCTCTGCCCCAAACTCAAATCGCCATAACTTTTAGTGCATGACTCGAATTGGGCCGATCCTTAGCCTGTTGGAATGCTAGGAACCTCTACTTTCCAATGGTGTATGATTCAGTCCCAGCAGAGGTCCCAGTAAGCTTTGGCACACCTCTTTCCAACAAATGCCTGGGATGGTTCGAAACTAGTTTGGGAAGGGTTTTTAGGGGTTAGGGTTGATTCGTAAGGGTTCGGGAAGTGCTATCGGAAGCTCGGGGGTGCGTCTTTCTCGAAGTATGTTTTGATCAGGCCTTGGGCCAAATTTGGGTGTCTACAACATACAAATCATGTAAAGGGATAAAAATTTCATGACATTCATTCACTCCATACCCTGCACATCAAAGCCCATTACATAACATGGGTTCTTCCTCCACTCCTCGTCTCTTCTACTTAAATATACACTACTGATCTCAACTTCAAGTAGGTTTTAAAAATGCATATGATTTTTAGAAAACCAAAGTAAAAGCATGAGATTGAAATATGAAAATTTTACCTTTGCAGTGCCTCAATTTTTTAGCCATAATTTCAACTTTTTTTGCATAGAATTCCTCAATAAGGGTTTGATTTATGCTTTAGAACCGTTTCGATAGTGAAATTATGGATTTGGGAAGAAAATGGGGTGGTTAGTAAGACGTGGAGTAAGAAGTCTGAAAATGGAGGGAAGGTAAATGAAGGAACAATGTGTGTTGTGAGCTCTTGAGAGGTGAAATTAAAATCGATCATGGTTTACATAATGTGCATCCTATCGTGATGACTTACTTAAGCAGTCAACACGATCGATCGTGACTTGGGATCGATCATGATGATATCAAAGTCATTATTCTCTGTTTTGTAATTTCATAAAGAATTATAGTCATGATCTGTTGGTACGCACTTTTTCTGGGTTCCTTTCGGTCCCTGGAAGAAATGGCCCAATTCAGTCCACATGGACTTTAGCGGAAAGTGATAGAATAATAAACTAAGAAATATTAAATATTGAAAGGAAAAGGAAAATTTTAAAGGGAGAGTACTTGAGTTGATGCGATCGCCAGCTGCAGATATTAATCAATGTTGCAACACGTCACCGATCACACTTTGCGGGCCGCGGATTGACTCCTTTACAGAACGTCAGCCAGTCGACTCCAATAGCTATGAGTTGCCTACGGTCTAACTACTTTGGTTTCCTACTCCTACTGGGAATCTACTCTAAAGGAGGTTTTATCTTGCTATGCTAAGGAGGATCGACCCCGTCCCCGGGTACCCTCGGTTAGCTCCATTGGGCAAGTCATCCGAGGGCAGGTGTGCAAATGGTAGATTGGATTCAATTGCACGCCCTGTCCAAGGTGTGCAATTGGATTGCACGCCCTGTCTGAGGTGCTTAATCCACTTTGAGTCAATCATAGACTCAGTGAATAACTGGCTGACTGGCTCAGTCAGTGTCCTAGTTCCATTTCTCTTAGAACTTATTACACGCCCTGTGGGGAGGCCGCGAACGGGGAGCTCAGGTGGTCATGGGTTTCAGGGCTTCCAGAGAGGGTCGGTCCCTTTTCGAGAGTCGTGGGCAAGGTCAAAGGTTGATCAAAAAGGTTTGTATATTCCTAGAGGGAGAAAATGGGGTGTCTACAGATGCCCCTCTTCGGCGTGTTCTTGTGGAACAAGGATGTGTCGAAGAAGTAGACACCCCACTCTCAGGGTACCTTCTCATTTCTTTGAGACATTATAAATGTGAACCGTGGAGTTGACATGAAGTGCCTGGCTTTATCTTTATCAGCACAAGCTAAAAGGAGCATTCAGGGGCCAGAGTGTAGCTGTCGAGAGGTGTATCTTCAGCCGCAGGTGCAAGTGACATCCCGTCGCATATCGTGACCTGCTACATATCACAGTCAAACGAAGGGAAATTGCCACAATCGAGGTATGGGGTGGTGTCATAAAAATGCTCAAAGAAAAGTTCAAGTGACCAGATAATATGATGTACTATCATGGCAAAGGCTTTCTCAAGTCATGTCAGACTGGGCGTGTCATTGCTCACACCAACAACGCGTCAAGGGCCCCTTCTCAGTGGACATTTGTGATTTCTCAATGTTGAGTATACTCAGTGTTCGGTTTCCCAAGGGAAAGAACTGATTGGGGCAATGAGAAGTGAAAGTTTGATAGATAGGGGTTTTTGAAAAGTTAGGATTTATTTAACTTAAGATCAGTTCAGTAAAAACTTTAGAAAACATGGCATCCGAGACGTCACTGAGCAGATCCATCGGTACGAGATTTATGGACCCGACTGTTGTTTGGTTGTCAAGACAACGCTCGATATGTCGGGTACTCCGTCTAACCTTCTCGTGGATACTAATGATTTTCACTTATGGGAGGACTATGGTAGTTCACGTATTAGGAGAGATAGGTTTTGAAAATTTTTGACTTAATATTAGTTAACTATATTTGTACAAGAATATCGAGTAAAGGGGGGTGATACTTACCTGGTTTGTTGTCGGAAGGCCTTTGTATTGCTCACGATGGGGCATGACGATTGTATGATGGGATATTTTAAGGGGTTTATCGTAATGGGATGTCAGAGAGTCTTTCTGTCCTCTTTCGTTTCTATGGTGGCGGGGCTCGATGATTGTTGATGCGATGGGACCTTTGGGAGGTCCGAGCTTGTTACCTGCTTCTTTGCGGTGAGGCATTAGTGGGCTTCTCTTCTAGTTACATGTTTGAGTAAGTCTTCGATGAGACTTGACGATTATGCGATGGGACATTAATGGTCCTCCCCTCTGGTTGCGTGCAATTACGGCTTGCTTCACTTCTGGTGTTAGTGATGGGATAGTGGTAGTTTATCTCTTCTTCAGCAAATCTTGGGTTATATGATGGGGTGAATTTTGTGACTATGTCATGACGGGGCTTTGGATTTGGTCAATTTGATTAGGGTTCGGGAGTCCAATGATGTGATTGTGTGTGAATTTTGTTGAGATGGGACTTTGGCAGTACTTTCTCTTATCAGAGTGCAGAGTTTTGCGATGGGATTGTAGGGAGACAGTCCATTTTCTGATTGCGGTGGGATAGTATGTATGACTTGTCCTTAGCGTCCTTTTTTCATTTTTTATCATGATGGGGCTTTTATTATCATGGTTGTTACCCATTTTCTATTTTTTTTCATGGGGCTCTTATGGGCCTTCGTTATTTTATTCGGCTTACTTGCTAGAATGGTGCGAGTGGTGGTCATCAGGGAGTGATTTTTGAATTTTTGAGTCGTGATGGGACTATGGGGGGATAGTCTCCTTTTGGTTGCGTATGCAAGGTTACGCGATGGGACAAGGTGATCTGGGGGAGGAGAGTTGTCAAGAGGACTTTATGTCTAGAGGTAGATGTGTGTGTATGGGTAATCGCTTTCGATCGGTTTTCAGGATGCGTAAGGGTGTATATTTTTGGGGAATTACGCGCGTCCGGGTGGGCGTGCAATTCAATTGCACGCAGCTTCAATAGTGCGCGGTTGAAGGGTCAGTGGATCTATTCTGCATGGTTAATGTGGCGTGTAAACTAATCAAGCGCCGATTGGGAAGCGTGTAATCGACCTTAATGGGGGGCGTTCAAGGGACTTTTTGAATTTCGCATAGAAATATAAGCATGGGATTCGAATTACGCGTCTTAATGGGAGCGGTATTGGTTCATCATTTATTCGCAGTGACGAAAGCTGAATTGCGCGCATTGTGTTTGGTCCTTAATTCGAAATGCGTGCAATTGTACTGCCACTCAATTGGGTTGTGCGTTATGTTTGGGGCACTTAATTCCGCAAGGGTCTATATATGCTCGAGTTTTCTTCATTTTTCTTCCCGTCCTTTTCTATTATGAGGATCCGACCCTTGAGTGTTCCGATTTTTTGTGTTTTGGCAATATCGTGCGATTCGACCATCCGATTGTGATATTGTTTCTTCTGATCTTCATCGTTTCGTACATTCTTTTTCCTAAGGTGATCTCTAATGGCGTGATTGGATATGTCGCTATGGCTTGGGGGTGTTGGGATTGAGAGATAGTATACATCCGTCCCTATTATTACGAGGTGAAGACGGTGGGGGAGAAGTCTTACAAATGGAAGGAAAGGGTGTAACCCAACCATTCCTCCTGTTTTTCTGTTGCTTCTGATTGGACACCCCCGCGCATCATGTTTTGGGCTTGTATTTATTTTGGGTTCTATGTTTTAGTTTCGAGTTGTAGATTATCTTTCATGTTTTCATTTTGGGTTGTATGTTTAGGAGGTATGCCTCTAGTGACACTTGTAAGAATAAAACAGTTTTTTTTTTTGTTTATTGTGTTTATTTCATTTATGTTTATTCATTTTTATTATTGTTTATTTCTTTGAGTTGCGTCGGAGGGTGAATGGGTAGTGTTATGATAGTGTTGGGGTATACGTTTATTTTTTTTCGGCTTGTTGTGAGTATCTTCTTTGTTTCAGTTTGGATGTTTGCGATCCCATGGAAGAAAAGTAAGAACTATGCTAAACTAAAAAATGCCCCAGTTTGGGGTGTCGGTCTCGTGACTCGATTATCGCTACCAAGGTTCTAGTGCTTTAAAAAAATGCCCTAGTGTCAAGTGACGGTGGGACTTTTATCGACCTCACAGATATCCTGGAGTGTGCTTATAATGATCCGAAGTCGAGAAGTAGTTTGATTATTTCAGTCACATGTCGTGCTTGATTTTGTAAGTACTGAGTGATCATTATGTATCGTAGCTTTTAACAAGAATGGGGTGAATGGTAGATAATGAGTGATTGCTTCACTTACCATTTGAGAGTTTTCTATCATATCCTCAAGGAGATTTTGAAAATCATTTGACTTATTGTCCAAAAAGAAAATTAATGGTGATGAGGAGGTAAGGTTTATTGATTTGAGGGTAGCTTCTTATTCAACAACTTTCAGAAATAGTAGTTAGCTACTTTCTACTTGGGGGTATTGTACGGTGCCATAATTGAGCTCTCCATCATGGTCTAGCACCATCAAATCATCAAATTCTATGGTTAGCAAGCTTTTTTCTCTCCTCTCGCCACCGTACGACGACGTCTAGAAGTGTGAAGATGCCAAAGATTCCCTCGCGGCTTGCTTATACTCCCCTAATAAGATTACCAGGAATGTCCTCGCAATTTGCTTATGCTTCCCTAGGCTCATTGACTTGTTCATTTGCCGAATGCTCTCACTCGGTTGTACTTCTTTTCTATGTATTTTTTTGAACAACCTGCTAACGCAATAATTATGAGATTTGATGAAACCTTATATTTTCATTTTCTATGCTCTTACATCGACTCCAATGGCTAGAAGGGTGTATGAGAATCCATAGTTTTCTATATTTCAAAAGAGAAGTTTTATGATACACTAGTCCTTTCGATCAACTTGCTCGAATAGGGAGGTAGTCAATACGATTCCCAAAATAATTTCAAAAATAATGACCTACGACTGGCGAATGCCTTGTGATGATTATGAGGATGGTAAGTATAAGTATGCATGTTTAGGCTGCGAGACATGATGATCGAGTTATGGGTAGCATTCTAGGGTTTAGGAAGTCCTTCACCTGTAGCTGTTTCCTGAGCATGTTGCAAGAATAATGTAAGTCCTTCCCTTGTCATTTTGATTTCTTCCTGGTGAGCGGTTGTGTAGGAATTATTCCTTAGCACTAGCTCCTCGACTTCGAGATCTCGGTCGAGTATGAGTTCGAACAGTTTGGGGCATAAAGGAGTACTTTTTTTTTGAGTATTTATATTTTTAGGCATTTAAACTTTTGGTTTTTGTGATTTTTTCTTTTTTTGTTTTTGTTTTTGTTTTATTTTATTACTATTTTTGTGTTTTGGTACAGCATCAGTTCCTTGAGCGGAGACTAACTCAAAATATCAGACGGAGTAACAGTTGGATAATCTGCTTTGGGATCCTCAATCCCTTTCGATTTGATTGATATGGGATGAGAGACATGTTATGTTTAGGTTTGTGTTTTGGATGATATAAAATTTGTCAAAATATGTGTGACGTCATTTTACTTCTTTTGATAAATCTTTTATGGTCAGGGTCTCCTTGTCGGGAGGGACCTTCTTTAGCCTCTCAGTGGAGTGAGGCATTTCGTAGAGTTGGAGTGTAGAGTTGTTAGAGTCTTTCAAGGTTATTCATGGGTGGTTGGAAAGTTGTTTGCAGGTGAAGTTGGAGTGGGGCTTGTCGAGAGGGATGGTAGTGTTGTAAAGGTAATGATAGGATGAGTCAAAGGTAATGCAAGAGGATGAGATGTGAAGGTGTGGGTTAAGGTTGACCTTTCCTTAGTGTGGGGTGGTATAGTTTTGTTTGATTATACTTATTTTGTTTGATTCGCACTTTGGGCTTATTGTGAGATTGTTTTAGAGTTTTGTTTATAATTTTCTGCGGAAGCTTAGTGTCGACTGTATGATGTGGCAATTTCGTTGCTGGTTGGTGTTTTGTGAAAGTTTTGATTGTGAAGTCATGGATATTTGGATCTAGGGGTTAGAAGCGTTCTTGGTTAGGATGTAAATTTTATGCCGCGAGGTGTGAGGATTTGGCGATATGTTGATTTGGATGTCAATCGGGGTCATGAAGTTTGGGCTTGATTTGACTTCGAGAGTGGGAGAGATGATAACATTTTGGGTTTGTTTATTGTCAGGTTTAATGGTTGGTTCGAAGGTAAGTGGAGTTGGTGTTGCAAGGATGGGTTCACCAATAGGTTTGGTTTTAGTGATAGGTTCAGTTTGATAACGGGTCGCGTTTGATGAGGGGTTCAAGTTTGATGATAGGTTCGGTTTTGGTGATGAGTTCATGTTCGATGATGGGTTTAGATTCGATGATGAATTTAGGTTTGATGATAGGTTTGCATTCGGTAACCAGTTTTGATATGATGGTAGGTCCAAGTTCGATGATTGGTTTAGGTTTAGTGACGGTAGGTCCAGATTCGGTGATTGGTTTAGGTTTAGTGATGAGTTTAGGTTCGCGGTTCAGTTTTGTAGTTGACTAGGTGATAGGTTCGATTTTAGTGATCTTGGTGACCGATTCAGGGCAAACGGTGATTTCGCGTCTATTCGTGCATGGGACAGGGCTAGTTGGTTGTGAGTGAATGGTATGGACGTGCTCTGAGGGAGGTTTAATTCTTCAGATCAGGCTAGCCGGGTGGAATGGGGCAGGAGTGAATGAGTATATAGTATCGTATACGAGTTGAGTTTAATCAAATAATGGATTGTAATGGGTGAGGTTAGTCTGCATAGCGTTGGGGTACTGGTCCTGGTTGTAGTGTGGGTTTGTGTATTGGTTTGGTATAGGTGTTGGTAAGAGTGTTATTCCTGGGTTCAGTTGTGTGGCTAGTATTTTACTTGGTCTTGTTCTTGGTTTATGTTGATTTGTTCAGGACTTGGAGTCTTATTTAGAGTGTTCATTTTAGGGTAATTGAAAGAGGGTCCGTTGGATGTTAGTACAAAGAGACTTAGGTCCCCATTCTTCAGGAGACACTCTATGCGTAAAGCAGGTTGATAGAGGCTTGTGAAGTCGTGATAGTCTCTTAAGATAAGAGTGCTTCAAAGGGGTTCTTGGGTATTGTGGATTATGATGTCCATCATGTCACTATCGTTTATCTGATTTCCAGTTCGAGTGGTGAGCCGTCCCTAGCAGTTGGTGAACGTCGGGATGTTTTCATCATCCTCTTGTCTTGTGTGCATCAAGTCAGCGAGAATTATTCCTTCGTGAGTCAGGTGTTGGTATTGGTCTAGGAATCTATCGGCTAAGCCTTTGAAGGTCTCTATTTTGGCTAGAGGCAAGGTGGCAAACCAATCGAGTCCATCTCCTTCTAGGGATCGTTGGAAGTAATGGATGAGGAGCCCGTGATTAGTGCGGATTGGTCGACAGTCATTGCAGAATAAGGCCAAGTGGTGTTTTAGATTCCCTGTACCGTTGTATTTGTCAAATTTTGGTGGTTTGAAGCCCGTGGGTACGGTGAAGTTGAGGTCTTGGGAGAATTTGTCAAATCCGAAAGTGTGGTTAGAGCATTCTCTATTTGCCATGTAATTGTCTAGAAATCGATGGAGGTAGTTCGTATTTAGTGTCCTGTTTAGGTGTCTCGGGGGAGGGTTGTCTTTGGCAGTTATTGTCATAGGAAGTGCGAAGGGTGTGTGTTTTATGTGTTGGAGGAGTCGGAGGAGTCAGCGTCCTTCCTTCTTGTCTGTTCCTCGGAGTGACTTGTTGTTCATCAATCAGCTTCTGATCTATTACAACTTTGTATAGCTCGGCCAAGGCTTGTCGTAGGGTGTCGGCTTCTTCTCCTCCCTTCATTAGCTTTTGGGCGGTGAGGTCTATAATTTGGCTGGCAGTGTATTTTTTCTCGCTATCATATCTACTGGCGCCATTGTGGTTTGTATTTTTTAGAGCGAAGGGGTATTTTTCGCTTTCATTAACCGTATTTATCGGGGCCCAACGATGGGCTGTCCATGGGGACGGCCTAACATTATACTCGGGATCGCTGTGGGAGCCCCACGAGGGTAAGTCAATATCATTAAAGTTTAATTTTTCAATGCCTGACATTTAAAAATAGTTTTTTCTTTTTAAAAAAAGCCGATAATGGTTGCTAGATGCCTAGTATGCATGTGAGTGTGAGTAAAAAGTGAAAAATAAAGAGGAAAAATAAAAACCAAACTACTTAAATTGGGGCAATCCTAGCAAAAAGAGTCCCATCGCAATCGCTAGTCTGTTGGTACACGCTTTTTCTGGGTTCCTTTCAGTCCCCGGAAGAAGTGACCCAATTCGGTCCACATGGACCCTAGCGGAAAGCGATAGAATAATAAACTAAGAAATATTAACTGCTGAAAGGAAAAGGTGAATTTTAAATGGAAAGTACCTGAGTTCGCCAGTCGTAGATATTTATCGACGCTGCAACACGCCACTGATTACGCTTTGTGGGATGCGGGTTGACTCCTTTACTGAACGTCGGCCGGCTGACTCCAACAACTATGAGTTGTGTATAGTCTAACTAGTTTAGTTTCCTACTCCTACTAAGAATCTACTCTAAAGGGGGCTTTAGCCCGCTATGCTAAGGAGGATCAATCCCATCCCTGGGTACCCTCCCTTCGTAAGTTCCCTTGGGAAAATTGGGTGGCTAAGGCTTGAAAAACATAGGGAGGTTAGGGACTTAATTGGGCTCGAGGCTAAGAATTTAGGCAGGGGTTTCCTAAGGGATCTAAGGCTAAGGGTATTTATTCTTCCTATACTCCTCTACCTAGGGCTCCTAGAGAAGAGTCTACACTTCTAGAAGTCTAAAAGGTAGTCCAACTCCTTTCTTTGAGAACCCCAAAGAAAACCTTGAAATTTCTAAGAAGACCTAAGCTTAAGAGAGAGAAGAGAAAATTAGTGAATTCGTTATTGTCAAATTGGTGAGGTAGGGGGCCCTTTTATAGGTACCGGGTTAATTACGCGCCCGGGGGCAAGTACGCAATTGGTTGATTGGATTCAATTGCGCGCCCAATCCAAGGCATGTGATTGAATTGCGCACCCTGTCCAGGGTGCTTAATCCACTTTGAGTCAGTCACGGACTTAGTGAATGATTGGTTGACTGGCTCAGTCGGTGTCCTAGTTCCAATTCTCTTGGAACTTATTGGGTGCCCTATGGGGAGTGCGCAATCGGGGAGTTCAGGGGGTCATGGTTTCAAGGCTTCCAGAGAGGGTCGGTCCCTTTTTGAGAGTCATGAGCAAGGTCAAAGGTTGATCGAATAGGTTTGTATACTCCGAGAGGGCGAAAACGGGGTGGCTACATGATCGATCGTGACTGCCCTTTGTGAACTTGATTTGTGCCTTCGTGATCCACGATCGCATTAACTTTCCACTATGCTTGGTTCTTTTTATCCCAATATATAGTCATGATCGATCGTGACTACATTGTTTAATCTCAAAAATGTGCAATCATAATCCATGATTGCATCATATTTTCTCTTTGTAAGGAGCTTCTTTAATGCCAATCCTGGTCACGATTGATCATGACACATTGTTCATATGCTCCTTTCAGGATCACAATTCACAATTTTCAAGGGATTTTTCTTTTCTATACAGATTTATGCCCATTTTGCAATCAGTTGCAACACTTGATTATTATTTTTCTTCTTTTATTTTAAAGATTTAAAGAATTTTAAAGATCTCCATGCTCTAGCTTCCCCCAAACTTAGAGGAGACAGTGTCTGCACTGTCTATGACAAGGCGTCTAGGTGGGCTTGGAAATAAAAATATGCAGAGAAAAATAAAAAATAAACACATAACGAAAACAAACATGACTTCCTAAAAAAAAAAAATCAATTTCATTAACATGGAATGGGGTACAAAGAAAAGAAAGAGAAACCTAGGAAAAATCTATGATATGAGAAAACAACACAGCGGGGGTCTCCTTAGAAGGGTCTTTATCGCTCCAAAATGATCCGTAGTTGTGAGAAGAGCGCGAAGGTTTCTGTAAAGAACAAGCCTTCATCTTCTGCAAACCCAATGAGTTAGGAGTTAGGAAGTGGCAAGGGGTGCGAGATTAATGCCCCGGGCCATGGGAGAAGAACTGTGAGGGTGGTGCATAGTGTTGGAGGTGGTGGAGATGGAGAATTCGATGGGATAGCAGATGATGATGCTATAGAGTCTATAAGCTTCAGAGGGGGGTCACCCTCATTCACCATGCTGGCATCCATCTCGGCCATGCTCGGATCCTCCTTGGTCATCTCCTTTTGGACGAACTCGCACTCACTCCAGAGGTCTTGATTGGGATCTGGATAGACCACTTTGGTTGGTTCCCGCTTGGCAAAAGAGGACTTCAGAGGAAATTTTGAAACGTTGGCCATAGTTTGCCAATGTAGAGAGAAGACTATGGTATTTGGTAAGAAAACAAAAAACAAAGAAAGAAAGTAGAAAATTGTGTGTAGAGAAAAGTGGGGTATGGGGGTAGTTATAATAAAGAAAAGAGGGAACAGAATGTCGTGGAAGGTCCAAGAAGCATCTCGAAAAAGATCGCCGTAAAGGCTGGTGTGATTGGAAAATGGGGGCAGATGGAATATTAATTGCCATGTGGCAAACCCCTAAGCCAACTTTACACGAGAGGCTGCAGGTGAAATCAAGGCCCATTGAAATGCAATCGTGGATTACGATACAATCGTGAGCCACGATAGCAGATACACCAACCTCTATGAAGGTTAACCTAATCCATGAGTGATCGTGACACTCGCGATCAATCGTGTTTTAGTACCTGAAGACAAAATAACCTCTGATGATTTATCGCAATCATGACGATTGATCAGGAAGAGGAAGCCTTATAGTGAAAATCTTGTTACGATTGATCATACTATCCACAATCGATTGTAAAGAGGAAATCATGAGAAACATACAAAGGAAAGATATTTCGATGGATTGTGATGTTCTCGATCGATCGGGATCGCAACCCAGTGGGTATAGGAAAACAACTCTCGATTGGTCGCAACTTGTGCGATCAGTCAAGAAAGTCATCATGATTGATCGGGAAGATCAATCGTAAGTGACGTGGCCTAAGAAAAGCTAAGTACAAACAAGAATATCTAAATTAATTATTTTTGGGAGTTTGTTGATATATTTGGAAAGAAAAGGGAAATGAAAAACAAAAAATAATACAAGGTTTCGCTACGGATGAGTCGGAAGGGCAATGGTGCCCATGAGTATATCAGACATACTCAGGGTCTCCCAGTGATGATCGCTGTCCCTTCTTATGGGGAAATTAGCAATTTAAGTCTCTGCCCATTGACTTTAAAAGTCCTATTATCTTTGTGATCTTGAATTGCCACAGCCCCATGCAGGGAATGCTTCCATAACATTGTAAGGTTCATCCCATCGACTGCGGAGTTTCCCAGGATACAAACGAAGTCTAGAATTAAAAAGAC
Source organism: Chloranthus sessilifolius (assembly GCA_021018995.1). Lineage (NCBI taxonomy): Eukaryota > Viridiplantae > Streptophyta > Magnoliopsida > Chloranthales > Chloranthaceae > Chloranthus > Chloranthus sessilifolius. Next base: position 143,202,229 of record CM037584.1, on the reverse strand, counting down.
AAACTTTCTGGCCAGGGTCAAATGATTTTCTGAAAATGTCTATCATGAAATGATTTTGTTTTGATTTTGTAAATTTTGAAATTCTCGTAGGCATCATTCCATAATTCCTCCAACTCATTGAGTTCAAGTTTACACCGTTTAATAGATGTGGATAGTTCAAAATTTTTGGCTTTGATGGCGCAAAGGGCACGTTCCTCTAGTTCCACAGGTAAATGGCATGCATTTCTATATACCAAGTGGTAGGGTGACATGCCAATTGGGATTTTAAAGGCTGTCCTGTATGCCCACAGGGCATCATTTAATCAAAGAGACCAATCCTTTCTATCTAGTTGAACTTTTCGTTCAAGAATTTTCTTAATTTCCCTATTCGAAACCTCGACCTATCCACTAGTTTGTGTATGATAAGGGGTTTCTACTTTGTGAGTAACAAAAAACCTTTTGAGCAGACTCTCAAAGTACTTATTACAAAAATGGCTTCCTCCGTTGCTGATAATAGCATAGGGGGTTCCGAATCAAGAAAATATGTTCTCCCTAATAAAGGACAAAACCACCTTATAATCATTAGTTCTCATAGCTACAACTTTGACCCAATTAGAAACATAATCGATAGCTACGAGAATATATACGAATCCAAAAGAAGGTGGCAAGGGTCCCATAAAATCAATGTCCAAGCATCAAAAAGTTAGATGACTAGTATCAGTTTTAAGGGCATCATGTCTCTGCGGGACATGACACCAATTTTTTTACACCGGTCACCCGATATACAAAAATTATGAGCATCTTTAAACATGGACGGCTAGTAAAATTCAGATTGTAAAACCTTAGTAGCAATTTTCTTCCCACCGAAGTGACCTCCATAAGCATATGTATGACAAAATTGAATAATGCTTTGGATTTCACCTTCGGGGACGCATTTTCTAATGATTTGATATGGACAAATTTTAAAAAGATCCGGCTCCTCCCAAATATATTATTTGACTTTAGAAAAGAAAAATGAACGAACTTTTTTAGACCAGTTTCAAGGGATCTTACCAGTCGCTAGTTAGTTAACAATATTGGCATACTAGGGCAGGACAACTTGGATTGTAAGAAGTTGTTAGTCTGGAAAGGAGTCATGAAGGGATTCTTTATTGGCAGTCTCCGGGAATTCAATTCTGGAAAGGTGATCATCTACTACATTCTCCACTCCTTTCATATCTTTAATTCCAAAATTAAAATTCAGCAACAAAAGGATCCATTGCATTAAAGGTGGTTTGGCATCCTTTTTAGTCAACAAGTATTTTAGAGCAGAGTGATTAGAAAATATTATGACTTTGGACCCCAACAGGTTCGGTCAAAATTTGTCCAAGGGAAATACAACTGCAAGAAGCTCTTTTTCAATTGTTGTATAATTCAATTGAGCTTTAATCAAAGTTTGACTCCCATAATAAATTACATGAGGAATCTTATCCTTGTGCTGTCCTAAAATCGCTCCTATTGCGAAGTCTAAAGCATCACACATTACTTCAAAAGGTAAGGAGTAATCAGGAGGTTGGATGGTTGCAGCCGAAGAGAGGAGTGCTCTTAGCTTGTGAAAAGCTTCGAGAAAGGCATCACCAAAGTCAAAGGTGAAGTCTTGTGCAAGAAGATGGCACAAGGGTCTTGAAATTTTAGAAAAATCTTTGATAATTAGACAATAAAAGCCAGCATGGCCAAGAAAAGAATGAATCTGCTTCACTGATGTAGCAATAACATCAATCTTGGCCCTGTCAACTTCTATGCCTCTCTTTGAAAATATATGTTCTAAAACAATACTTTCTCAAACCATAAAATGGCTCTTCTCCCAACTTAAAACCAAGTTGGTTTCCTCACACCTCTCTAAGACAAGAGACAAGTGTCCAAGACAAGTATTGAATGCTCGACCAAATACTAAAAAATCGTCAATGAACACATCGAGAAACTTATCAATCATGTCCGAAAAGATTGCTATCATGCATCTTTGGAAAGTTGTCGGAGCAATGCATAACCCAAAGGGCATGCGGCGGTAAGCAAACGTGCCAAAAAGAGATGTGAGGGTGGTCTTTTCCTGGTCTTCCAAAAAAACTGGTACTTGGTTGTATCCCGAGTACCCGTCTAAAAAGTAAATTTTTCCAAGATTTGATCAATCAAAAGGTAATGGAAAGTGATCTTTGGGAGTCATCGAATTTAGCTTCCGATAATCAATACATACGCGCCAACCAGTGGTCATGCATAATGGTACCAATTCCCCAGCATAATTTTCTTTAACAGTGACCCCTGACTTTTTGGGGAGCACTTGAGTGGGATAGACTCACTCAATGTCAGATAAGGGGTATATAATACCCACATCAAGCAATTTAACTACTTCTTTTTGAACAACTTCCATCATATTTGGATTCAAGCGTCGTTGTCTTTCACATGAAGTTTTGGCATTGTCCTCCATATGAATCATGTGCATAAGAATAGAGGGATCAAAAACTTTTAAATCAGTGACTGTCCACCCTCATTTTGCATGAACGGTCAACAATTTACCTTCATGTTTTGAGGTCACTATTGAAGATATGATTGCAGGAAGAGAATTGTTGAACCCCATAAATGCGTACTTAAGGGTGTCGGGAAGTGTTTTCCACTCCAAAATTGGAGCTCTCTAAATCGATGGCAGTAGTGGTTCACTAGAAGTGGCAGGCAAAGGCTCTACTGTAGGTTTCCATGTCCTTGGTTGAAATTTAAGAAGAGGGGCATGAACAAAACATGCCCTTTCTTCCAATTCAAAGTCATTATCTTCCAATTCCATGTACCATAGTGTTGTTTCCAACGAATCTTTAAATAACACGAGAGGGAGTTCTTCCTCCACAAGTGGCAAGGGTGAGAGATTAAAGCCCGTGCCTTGGGAGGAGAATTGTGAGGGCGGCGCGTAGTGGCAAAGGTGGTGGAGATGGAGAATTAGACGGGTGAGTAGATGGTGAGCTATAGAGTCTGTAGGGTTTTGTGGGGGACTGCCCTCATTCGCCTTGCGGGCCTGTATTTTTGGCCATGCTCGTATCCTCCCCATCCATCATGTTGTAGACGAACTGCCACTCACTCTAGAGGTCTTGATTGGGATCAGGATCGAGCACTTCGACTGGTTCCTCCTTGGCAAAAGAGAACTTCAAAGGGAATTTTGAAACGTTGGCCATGGTTGGCCAGTGTGGAGAGAAGTAAACAGATTGTGGTATTTGGAAAGAAAAAAGAATGAATGAAAAAAAATTGTGTGCAGAGAGAAGTGGGGAATGGGGGTATTTATAATAAAGAAAAGAAGGAATGGAACGTCCTAGAAGGTCCAAGAAGCGTATCAGAAAAGATCACCATAAAGACAGATGTGCTTGGAAACTGGGGACAGTTGGAATATTAATTGCCGTGTGGCAAACCCTTAAGCCGACATCGCACGAGAAGTCACAAGTGAAATCGAGGCATATTGAAATGCAAACATGAATTACAATACCATCATGAGCCATGATGGTAGATACACCACCCTCTGATATGGTAAACCTAATCCACAATTGATCGTGGCACTCACAATCAATAGTATTTTAGTACCTAAAGACAAAATAACCTCTGATGATTTATCACAATCATTAAGATCGATCAAGAAGAAGCCTTATAGTGAAAATCCTGTTACGATTGATCATGCTGTCCGTGATCGATAGTAATGCAGAAATCATGAGAAACATAAAAGGGAAAGATATTTCGATGGATCATGATGCTCTCAATCGATCGAGATAGCAACCCAGTGGGCATAGGAAAATAACTCTCGACTGGTAGCAGCTGGTGCAATTAGTCAAGAAAATCATCATGAATGATCGAAAAGATTAATCGTAAGTGATTATGCCCATGACAAGCTAAGTACTAAAAAGAATATCTAAATTAATTATTTTTGATAGTTTGTTGATATATTTCGAAAGAAAAGAGAAAATCACAACAAATAATAATACAAGATTTTGCTACAGATGAGTCAGTAGCACACTGGTGCCCATGAGTATATCAGACATACTCAGGGTCTTCCAGTGATATAATGATCATTGTCCCTTCCTAATCTGGGGAAAAGATCAATTTAAGTCTCTGTCCATTGACTTTGAAAGTCTTATTATCTTTGGGATCTTGAATTGCCATTGCCCCCTGAGAGAATTCTTCCAAAAGATTGTAATGTCCATCCCATTGACTGTAGAGTTTACCAGGAAATAAAAGGAGTCTAGAGTTAAAATGCCAAACTTTCTTTTCATGCTCAAAAGATTTTCTCAAAATGTGTCTATCATGAAATGCTTTCACTTTGGCTTTGTAAATTTTGGCATTCTCATAGGCATCATTCTGTAATTCCTCCAACTCATTGAGTTTAAGTTTCCCTTGTTCACCAGATGTGGACAGTTCAAATTTAAGGCTTTGATGGCCAAGAGGGCACGATGCTCCAGTTCCACAAGTAAATGGCATGCCTTTCCCAATACCAAGCGGTAAGGAGAGATGCCAATTGGGTTTTAAAGGATGTCCTATATGTCCACAAGGCATCATTTAATCTTAAAGACCAATCCTTTCTATCTTGGCGAACTGTTCGTTAAACAATTTTCTTAATTTCCCTATTTGAGACCTTGACCTGCCCACTAGTTTGTGGATGATAGGGGGTTGCTATTTTGTGAGTAACAAAATACTTTTTGAATAGACTCTTAAAGTAAATATTAAAAAAATGGCTTCCTCCATCATTGATAATGGCACAGGGGGTTTCCAAATCGTGAAAAGATATTCTCCCTAATAAAGGATAATACCACCTTATGATCTTTAGTTCTTGTAGCTACACCCATTTAGAAACATTATCAACAACTAAGAGAATATATATGAAACCAAAAACAAGGTGGAAAGGGGTATCATGTGTCTGCGAGACATGGCACCTATTTTTAGACACCGATCACACGAGATACCATAATTATGAGAATCTTTAAGCTTGGACGGCTAGTGAAATCTAGATTGTAAGACCCTGGCTGCAGTTTTCTTCCCACCGAAGTGACCTCCATAAGCATATGTATGACAGAATTGAAGAATGCTTTGGATTTCACCTTCGGGGACACATTTTCTAATTATTTGATATGTACGAATTTTAAAAAGATCTGGCTCCTCCAAAATATAGTATTTGACTTTATAAAAGAAAAATGAACAATCTTGTTTAGACGAGTTTGGAGGGATCTTACCAGTCGCCAGATAGTTAATGATATTCACATACCAGGGCAGGACAACTTGGATGGCAAGAAGTTGTTGGTTCGGAAATGAGTCATGAAGGGACTCTTTATTGGTAGTTTCCTAAAACAGTACCTTCACAAACCATAAAATGGCTCTTCTCCCAACTTAAAATCAAGTTGGTTTCCTCACACCTCTCTAAGACAAGAGACAGGTGTTCAAGACAAGTATCGAATGTTCGACCAAATACAAAAAAATCAGCCATGAGCACATCGAGAAACTTATCAATCATGCACGAAAAGATTGCCATCATGCATCTTTGGAAAGTTACCAGAGCATTGCATAACCCAAAAGGCATGTGACCGTAAGCAAATGTGCCAAAAGGACATGTGAAGGTGGTCTTTTCCTTATCTTCCATAAAAACTGGTACTTGGTTTTATCCCGAGTACCCATCTAAAAAGCAGAAAAATTCTTGACTCGCAAGTTTTTTGAAGATTTGATCAATGAAAGGTAATGGAAAGTGATCTTAGCAAGTCATCGAATTATCTTCCGGTAATCAATACGTGCATGCCAACCCATGGTCTCACGTAATGGTGCCAATTCACGGGTCAACTTGAGTGGGGATGACCCACTCACTATCAAATATGGGGTATATAATACCTGCATCAAGCAATTTGACTACTTTTTGAACAACTTCCCTCATATTTTGATTCAAGTGTCGATGGCTTTCATGTGAAGTTTTGGCATTGTCTTCTATATGAATGATGTGCATACAAATAGAAGGATCAAGACCTTTTAAGTCAGTGACTATCCACCCTATAGCACGCCTGTATTTTGGAAGAACAGTCAACAATTTACCTTCCGATTTTTCGGTCAATAGTGAAGATATGACTACAGGAAGAGAATTATTGGAACCCCATAAATGCGTACTTAAGGGTGTCGAGAAGTGCTTCAACTCCATAATTGGAGCTCTCTGAATCTATGACAACAGTGGTTCACTAGAAGTGGTAGGCAAAGGCTCCACCGTAGGTTTCCATGTCCTTGGTTGAGATTTAAGAGGAAGGGCATGAGCAAAATTTACCCTTTCTTTCAATTCAAAGTCATTCTCTTCAAATTTCATGTACCATAATGTTGTTTCCAATGAATCTTTAGATAACATGAGAGAGATTGCTGACTAGCTACTTATATGTTTATCTAATAAAGTCTTAACCTATTGCAAGTGCACAATGAAAATTATAGAGCTAGTATAGGATCGTTCCCACGAAGACAAGATTTTTCTATATTAACTTAATTCTTCTAAAAACTTGTATTTATCTTTTAAGTTCCTAAACTAGTGGAGAAATATGAATAAGAGAATTGTTTCTTAATCAAAATTTTACAGAAAGTAAATCCTAATCCTCCTTCAGATTATGGTCGTCAATCACAATCTTCAGCTATCAGATATTGATGAAATTAAATAGTACCGTTACACTATATATCAACTTTCCTAGCATTGGTGGTCAATCAATACTAAAATCTTATCAATACAGATTTAATCTAATCAACAATCTCCTAAAACTTGAGCGCCAATAAAATTCTAAAAAATTGAAGATGGAAAAGAAAAAATCTTTACACTAATCTGCAAACTTCAACCTGAGTTGTCAATTTAAATTAAAATTCAAAGATGTTTATAAAGCAAAAAATTGTAATAAAATAAATCTAAACTAGAAAGCAATAAAATTATATCTTTCACCCCTCAGCTGAGTCGTCAATTGCTTCTGAGAAACTACAGATATCTACTCTAATATTCAGCTCTCAATTGCAGTCGTCAATTGCTCTTGAGAAACCTTGGATATCTAATCTATAATGCAACAAAAATCCACGCTAAATTTGATCGAAAGAAAACCCAACCTTAGTCATCAATTGATGCTAAGAATTTCTTTTATACTTATTCCTACATCGGGCTCTTTTATTTATTGATCATAATGAGTTGGTTTACAAGACTTCTAATTCTAATAAAAGAAATAACTAAAACAACACTATCCTAATATAACTCTACTTCTAACTTTATCTTTCCTTGCTTTCCTTTTGTTGATGCGCTTCTAGATTGTTCAATAGTAGAGATCTTCTGGAATCTATCTTCATCAATCTTCTCAGATCAGTGATATGCCAAACTTCTAATTTAAGAGTTCTAATTCAGTGCATGGTGGTGTAAATCTTCACATATCAGCAGTAGTATCAGCAACAAGAAGCTTTTTTTGTAAAATTGTAAACCACAATTTTCTTTCTTCTATTATAGTTTCTTTAGAAAATCGTAAATCACAATTTTCTATTTCTCACACAGCTGTCTCTCTGTTGAAGATTCTTTTGATTACGATTGATCATTTTCTTCTTTGTATCACTTTAACTTTGAATGTCTTTTGGAGAATCGTAAATTATGATTTCTCATTCTCTCTTTGCCTTCAGCGCTCAATCATAAAATATGATTTCTTGTCTTTTATCATATGACAAATCATCTTTTTTGTTCTATCATCTTTTTACTGTTCTTTTGAGTTCATTTTGACGAATATTAACACTTTGGCTCTCTTTTACTGATTTTTTTTAATATATGCACATTATTAACTTATTAGTAGCAAACTAAGTCCCAGCATCACTAAGTTAAGGGTAGTAGAATGGTATATTATGTGACTGATCACACCCCCAAACTTACATTTTACTAGTCTCTAGCAAACAAGGAAACATAAAACATTCTATTAAAAATTAAATTGTCACTTTCGTAGGGAGCATGATTGCATTTAGTAGATGCAACTAGCCTTTAAATCCCTAGGTGATCCCTAGTGGAGGAGTTGCAGTCTCCTGAAGGTTTTTAGTGAAGTAACCTACAAACTTTAAATTTTTTTAGATTTTTCAAAATTAAAATTTAAACTAATTTTGTGCACTATCTAAATTAACTAAGGTGGTCATCATAGAGTCATTATGATTTTCTAAAATTACCATTCTTTTATCCTTATTTTCGGGGATTTGGGTTTCAGAAGGTGTCAAAGAAAGGTAGAAAAGGATTCAAAATTTTTATGAGAATTTAGCTTTTCTTTCTCTTATCTTTTCAGCTTCTTCTTTTCTTCAGAAAGCATCCATAAATTGGATAACTTCTTCCCAATTTTTTTCTTTTTTTTTTATATATTGTAAATCCCATTTCTTCAACTGTAAAATCGTATTTTACGATTTTTCTTCTCTTTGAAAGCTTTTGTTTTAAGAATCGTTTTTTTTTTTTTTTTCAGAAATTGTTCTTCACGATTTTTCACTCCTTTCCCATATACTTCTTTTGATTTCTTCAATTGTACCCTTTTGTTGCATTCCCCTTTTTATCTATTTTTACTTTACTCCTTTCACTCCCTCTTCTTCCCTTCTTTTGCATTCTAAAGTCTCAGAAAATATAAGGATTAAAGGTTGAAAGCTTTGAGTAGTACATATGGTTAAGGGTTTATCTAATTTTTGGTATAAAGAAATTCGGTTAGGCTTCTAATATGGGTTCAATGGATAAAATTTATTCTGGGATTTGGCTTTTTAGCTCTGGTTTAACAAAAGTTGGCCTTTGGTCGTTTTATGATTTACTAGTATAGATGCCTTATTGCTTTGATATTTTTAATAGATAGTTCTAAACAAAAAATCAGGCTATCATAGAATATTTTGATTCTAAATTTAGCTGTATGAGATTTCATATCATTATAAAAGTTCAAGGAAAATTTTTGACTTGAATAAAAAAATAGTCTCTAAATAAAAGAGGAAGTATGACTCAAAATCTCACTGATTTATATTTTTGAAACTATGGTCTAAAATTTTGCAGTTTAGATCAATCTATTGTTTCAAACATCCATTCTAATACAGTATTCAACGAGCTAAGCATGAACTGTACTATTCTTTTCTATTATGATTATTGAATTTCTACTATAATGGATTGTAAGTTTTCAAGATTTATAATTTTTCTATCATAATTCCTACGTAATGATCAACTAAAAAAAAATTCGAAAAAATTTTCTACAAAAAAAAAATAACTAAAACTAAAACTAAATGATTTACTGCTATACACAGAAATTGTGTATCCCCCCAAACTAAAATCGAAGAATGCCCTCATTGGCACAAAAACAGGGGATACTAAAACTTATTTTGCCAAAAATTATTGATATCTTTGATTGCTTACTGGCTGTGAAAAAAATTCTGTAAAGAATGTTCCCCCAAACTTGAGGAAAACACAGTGGTTTTACTTCTCAGAGGCAAAAACAAAAAAAATGTTAGAGATGTTAGTAACAATTAAACAGTTAGTAAAAATGAAAGTTTGTCTAAAAGAAAGAAAGTTTTATATATTATTGAATATTTACAATGAACATGAAAAGAAAATATAAAATATATTGAAAACTAATTACAGAAAAGAAAATAAACCTAAGAAAAATCTAGAAACACTATTGATGATACTGGCAACACATCCGAGAGGAAGTCTTCTATAAAGATCGGTCCAAAATTGTGCTGCCCCCACCAAATATCTCCCATCTTTGAGTAGGTGTGTCCAATAGAAAAGAGAAGTGTTAAGAAGATGGAGGAGGTGAAGATGGCGAAGACGGTTGGTGGTTGGGGGTGGAAGGGGGATTTTCGATTTTTAGTTTCAGAATTAGAGAGGAGAAGAGGGCAACAATTTCACTGATTAATCTCCCCCTTTCTTCTAACAGTGCGGTGACTTCGTCTTCATAGTGTTGGATGAGTCATGAAAATGCCTCTGTAATCTCTGACCAGCTTGGTTGTTTTGCCATGGAGAAAGGGTTGGTGTTGGAGAAGAAGATGAAAGGGATGGGATTTGATTGAATCGATAGTACATACTTTTTATAACTACTCCAAACTGAGAATTCGAAGAGTTGCGAAAAATAGACGTTATGGTTTTGCGTTGAATCATGCAAATCGGTTGGTAGTCCTAATAAATTCTAAGAAACGTGGCTGCATAAAGTGAATCAAGGTGACACCTTTGGTATCAGAAGTTGTGCTTTTCAGATAACCATTGCATTACCTGGACAAAACATTCTCTTAGTAATCATAGTCACTACGATTTTCTGTGAGGAATACTTAAGCTGCAAGAAATCATAATCTCTACGATTTAATGCACCACAAAATATGTAGACATACTTTACTATTATATATATATATATATATTATATACATAAATTTGCTACGGATGAGTCGGTAGCCCGATGGTACCCATGAGTTGGTCAGTTATACTCTGGGTCTTTTAGTGCCATTATAGTTACCGTCCCTTTTTCTTCTAGAGATACCATCAGTTTGCGTCTCTGCCCATTAACCTTAAAGATATGATTGTCTTTGAGATCTTGAATGGTTAGTCCCATGAGGGAATGCTTCTACCACATTATATGATCCGTCCCAACGACTTCGTACTTTTCCTGGGAATAGTTTCAACCTTGAATTATATAGCCAAACTTGTTGGCCCGGCTCAAACCTTTTTCTTAAAATATGTTTATCATGAATGGCTTGGTTTTGGCCTTATAGATTCAAGCATTTTGGTATGCATCATTTTGAATTTTCTCAAGTTCATTGAGTTTGAGTTTTCGTTGCTCACCAAATGCATCCAGCTCAAAATTTAATGCTTTGATGACCCATAGAGCTCTATGTTCTAATTCCACACGTAAGTGGCAAGCTTTACCATATACCAATCGGAAAGGAGACATGCCAATGAGAGTTTTATAAGCTATTCTATATGCCCACAGAGCGTCATTCAATCTTATGGACTGGTCTTTTCTATCAGGTTGAACCGTTCTTTCCAGTATCTTGTTTATTTCACGATTGGAAACCTCAACCTGTCCACTAGTTTGCGGGTGGTAGGGGGTTGCGATTTATGCGTAACACCATATTTTTTGGGCAAGCTCTCGAAATATCTGTTATAAAAATGGCTCCCTCCATCGCTTATAATAGCCCGTGGGGTTCCAAACCGTGCAAATATATTTTCCCTAATGAAAGAAACTATCACCTTGTGGTCATTTGTTCGTGTAGCCGTTGTTTCTACCCATTTTGATATGTAGTTAACTACTACAAGTATATATATAAATCCAAACGATGGTGGAAAGGAACCCATAAAGTCAATGCCCCATACATCAAAAGGTTCTGCGACCAAAATCAGTTGAAGGGGCATCATATTCTTTCGAGACATGGCTCCTAACTTCTGACATTGATCGCAGGACTGACAGAAATTCTGGGCATCCTTAAATAATGATGGCCAATAAAACCTCGATTGTAGTACCTTGGCAGCCATTTTTCTACCAACCAAGTGGCCCCCACATGCATATGTATGATAGAATTGTAGGATATTATGGATGTCACTGTCAGGCACACATTTTCTAATTATTTGGTCTGGGCATATTTTAAATAGGTTTGGATCCTCCTAAATATAGTATTTTACGTTAGCAAAGAAAGTATATCGGTCTTGATTAGATCAGGTTGGAGGAATCTTATCTGTTATAAAATAATTCACGATATTTGTATACCACAGAACTATTGCTTTGATGGAAAAAAATTTGCTCTCCCGAAAAGGTGTCATGCAGAGATTCTTTACTGATGGTCTCAGGCATTTCTATCCTGGATAGGTGATCAGCCACCACATTCTCAACTCCCTTCTTGTCCTTGATCTCAAAGTTGAATTTCTATAAAAGAAGGATCCACCTGATTAATTTTGGCTTGGCATCCTTTTTAGATAGTAAGTATTTTAGTGTAGAATGATTAGAAAAGATCACGATGTTAGATCCCAATAGGTAAGGTCGGAATTTATCCAACGCGAAGACTACAGCGAGAAGCTCTTTCTCAGTGGTGGTATAGTTAACCTGAGGTTTGATCAAGGTTCGACTTGCATAATAAATTACGTGGGGAACCTTGTCTCTCTACTGTCCTAAGACGACACCTATTGTATAATCAGAAGCATCGCACATTACTTTGAAAGGAAGTGAATAGTCGAGAGGTTGAATAATTTGGACGGACGAGAGATGTGCCTTAAGCTTGTTAAATGCGTCAAAACAGACACCGTTGAAGTTAAAGGGTACATCATTTGCTAATAGGGGACATAATGGTCTCGAGATTTTTGAAAAATCTTTGATAAATCGGCGATAGAAGTCGGCATGACCAAGAAAAGTTTGAATATGCCGTACTGAAGTAGGTGGTGGTAGATTTGCTATTACATCGATCTTAGCTTTATCAACTTCTATCCCTCTTTTGGAGACAATATGCCCTACGACTATGCCTTCTTGAACCATGAAATAACTCTTCTCCCAACTTAGCACTAAGTTCATTTCTTCACATCTTTCTAAGACGAGGGCTAGATTATCAAAACAAGAATCGAAAGTTCGGCCAAATACCGAAAAGTCGTCCATGAATACTTTAAGAAACTTGTCTATTATGTTAGAGAAGAATACCATCATGCATCTTTGAAATGTTGCGGGCGCATTGCATAACCCAAAGGGCATGCGACGATAAGCAAACGTACCAAAATGACACGTGAAGGTAATCTTTTTTTAATCTTCTGGGTAGACCGGAACTTGGTTGTACCCTGAATATCCGTCTAGAATGTAAAAATATTCCTAACCCACAAGCTTTTTTAAAATTTGATCAATGAAACCTAGCGGAAAATGATCCTTGAGAGTCATTGAATTGAGCTTTCGGTAGTCAATGCATACACGCCATCCTATAGTTTTGCGTAATGGCACCAACTCATCGGCTGTATTTTCTTTTATAGTAATCCTTGATTTCTTTGGGATTACCTGAATGGGACTCACCCACTCACTATAAAAAATTGGGTAAATAATACTTGCGTCTAGTAGTTTTACGATTTCCTTTTGAACAACTTCCCTCATATTTGGATTTAACCATCGTTGACTTTCTCGTAAAGTTTTGGCATTGTTCTCTAAATGTATACGATGCATACATATTGAGGGGTCATGCCCTTTAAGGTAAGTGAGAGTCCATCCTATTGCACGCTTATATTTTATTAGTGTGGCCAATAGCTGACTCTCTTATTCCTTATTAAGAGCAGATGAAATAATAACTAGGAGAGTTTCGTTAGGCCCAAGAAAAGTGTACTTAAGGGTATCAGGAAGTAGTTTCAAATCTAAGGATGGTGCTTTTTGGATAGATGGTTATAACGGTTCATTGGAAATAACGGGTAGAGGTTCTATCCATGGTTTCCAAGTCTTGGATTAGAGTTCACAAATAGAAGTATCCATCTGATAAATCGCCTCCTTTAATTGGTGGTCAGGCTCCTCCAAGTCCATGTACCATAATGCAGTTTGAAGCACATCCTTTGATAAGGCTAAAGGTAATGCTTCCTCTACTAATTCTTCAATTTCATCAATGCTGAAGCATTCCTCGTCGTCTATTGAAGTCATTTGGTTGGCCGCAGCGAAGACATTTAATTGGATTCGCATCTCCAAAAGAGACTTCTATTACCCCGATTTTACAATTTATACAAGCATTGGCCGTGGCCAAGAATGGTCTACCGAGTATAATGGGAATTTGTGTTAGATAATTCGAACATGGTTCCATGTTTAGCACCAAAAGTCGACAAGGAAAATGAAATTATCGACTCCAACCATTACATCTTCAATAATTCCTATTGGCCTTCTTTCTGATCTATAGGCTAACTGAAGAGTTACCGACGTAGGCCCTATAGCTCTTAGTCTTAATTTTTCGTAAATAGAGTATGGTAGCAGATTTACACTTACTCCCAAATCCAAAAGTGCATTATTTATTGCATGATTGCCTATGATACATGGAATTGTAGGCACCCCAGGAACCTTAAGCTTAGGCGGAGTTCTAGCTTCCAAAATTGAGCTCACTTGCTCTGTCAAGAAAACTTTTTGCGAGACATTATTTCGTCATTTTCATTTCTGCGTATATATCTCTTTTAGGAATTGTGCATAGGCTTGGACTTATTTAATTGCCTCTAAGAGGGGCAAGTTGATCTTCACTTCCTTGAAGATCTCAGTGATTTCCTCTAATTTTTTTGGACTTTTTTCAAAAAGGGAGGGTGCACCAAAAGCGTTTGGAAACAAATACTTTGGCACATAAGGTGCTTCGGCCACAAGTTTAGGTGTACTCTCCTCTTTGTTTTTTTTTTTTTTTGTTTTTCAGTTTCTAATTTTTTTGGCTTTTCTTGTGGGGGGACTCTTCTTTGGCTTCATTCTCTTTTGCTACGGTCATGGGGATAATTACTGGAGTAGGCATCTCTATTTTATTGTCAATAGTCCTACCACTCCTTAAAGTTTGAATAGCCTGAACTGTGGGAATTAATGTATGTGGGCTCTCTTGGTTACACTCTCTTTCCTCCCACTGTGAGGCTAGTTGCCCGATTTGAGTTTCTAGATTTGCAATGAACTGAGTACAAGAGCATAAATTTTGAGAGATTTGAGACATCTGGGTTAATTCCCTAGAGCAATAATGTACATGATGTTGCAAGTCCTGAAGGATTTGGATTATAGTAGCACCATCGTTTTCGTTCTGAGGATATGGCTATTGCGCAAAGGATTGGTATGGGTTGTAAGGCTGTTGGGAATTCAGAGAATGTCTTGGGTATGCATAAGAAAACTCTTGTTGATTTACCCTTGGGAAGCCATAAGGATTGTCCCACTGAGAATTATAAGGATTCTCAACACTAACCCACTGAGAGGCAAATGCCTGCTCTGTCTCCAACATGGTTGGATACCACGGAGTAGCTGGGAATTCTATTGGGGGGTAAGTCATGTTGAGATTCGGCCAAGATGTGTCGTCACGGTCTTGCATCTCAAACACTATATACTATAAATGTATATTATATATTTATTTTTATTTTTTTAGAAAGCAGGGAGAGAGACAAATCTGAGCCTCTAGTTTCTATGGCCAGTAGAAGTATTGAAACCTTCGATTCACTGCTCCGAGCAATCCTGCAAAAGTTTAAGAAGTGCTCAAAGAAAAATGAAAATATAAAGAAATATAAAAAGAGAAAGATAATTACTTGTTTTCTTTAAACTAATATAAATAACCTATCCCTGGCAACGGCGCCAAAAATTTGGCTGGCTACTTATATGTGTATCTAATAAAATCTTAACCTATTACAAGCACACAATGAAAATTATAGAGCTAGTATAGGATCGTTCCCACGAATATAGGATTTTTCTATATTAACTTAATTTTTTTGAAAACTTGTATTTGTCTTTTAAGTTCCTAAACTACTAGAGAAATATGAATAAAAGAAATTTTTTTGAATCTAAATTTTACAGAAAGTAAATCCTAATCCTCCTTCAGATTATGGTCGTCAATCACAATCTTTAGCTATCGGATATTTATGAAATTAAATAGTACCATTACACTATATATAAGGTGTCCTAGCATTGGTCATCAATCAATACTAAAATCCTATCAATACAGATTTAATCTAATCAACAATCTCCTAAAACTTAGGCGTCAATCAAATTCTAAAAAATTGAAGATGGAAAAGTAAAAACCGTTACACTAATCTGCAAACGTCAACCTTAGTCGTCAATTCAAATTAAAATTCAAAGATGTTTACAAAGCAGAAAATTACAATGAAATAATCTAAACTAGAAAGCTATAAAATTATATCTTTCACCCCTAAGCTATAGTAGTCAATTGCTTATGAGAAACTACGAATATCTACTCTAATCTTCATCTCCTAATTGCAGTCGTCAATTGCTCTTGAGAAACCTTGGATATCTAATCTACAAAGAAATAAAAATCTACTCTAAATTTGATTGGAAGAAAACCCAACCTCAGTCGTCAATTGATGCTAAGAATTTCTTCGATGATTATTCCTCCACCAGGCTCTCTTATTTATAGATCATAAGGAGTCGGTTTACAAGACTTCTAATTCTAATAAAGGAAATAACTAAAATAAAACTATCCTAATATAACTTTACTTCTAACTTTATCTTTCCTTGGTTTCCTTTTGTTGATGCGTTTCTAGATTGTTCAGTAACAGAGATCATCTAGAGTCTATCTTCATCAATCTTCTCAGATTAGTGATATGTCAAACTTCTAATTTATGAGTTCTTCTAATTCAGTGCATGGCAGTGCAAATCTTCATGTGATCATCAGCAGCAGTACCAGGAACGTGAAGCTTTTTCTGTAAAATTGTAAACCAAGATTTTATTTCTTCTATTATAGTTTTCTTTAGAAAATCTTAAATCACGATTTTCTATTTCTCACACAGCTTTCTCTCAGTTGACGATTCTCTGGATTACGATTGATCGTTTTCTTCTTTGTATCGCTTTTACTTTGAATGTCTTCTGGAGAATCGTAAATTACGATTTCTCATTTCTCTCTCTTTGGCTTAACGCTCAATCGTAAAATATGATTTCTTATCTTTTAGCATATGACAAATTGTCTTTTTCATTCTATCAATATTTTATTGCTCTTTTGAGTTCATTTTGATAAATATTAATACTTTGGCTCTCTTTTATTGATTTTTGTTAATATCTGCACAACATTAACTTATTAGTAGCAAACTAAGTCCTAGTATTACTAAGTTAAGGGTAGTAAAATGATATATTATGTGACTAATCAATTGCTTCTTCCACAAGTTTCTCAATGTAGTTAACATAGAAGCACTCTTCCTCATAAACTAAGTCCTAGTATTACTAAGTTAAGGGTAGTAAAATGATATATTATGTGACTAATCAATTGCTTCTTCCACAAGTTTCTCAATGTAGTTAACATAGAAGCACTCTTCCTCATCAATGGAAGCCAGTTGATTAGCAACTGTAAAGACATTAAGCTGAATTCGCATGTTTCCAAAAGCAACCTTCATTATATCGGTTTTGCAATTAATGCAAACATTGGTTGTGGCAAAAAAAGGTCTATCAAGTATGACAGGAATCTATGACAGAGACTTTGAACTCGGTTCCATGTCTAATACAAGAAAATTTATGGGGAAGAAAAATTTATCAACCCCGATCAGTACATCTTCAATTATTCCAACTGGTCTCCTCTCTGATTTATCGGCTAACTGTAAGGTTACCGATGTGGGCTTTAATTGTTCTAATCGTAACTTCTCATAAACTGAGTATGAAAGTAGGTTCATGCTAGCTCCCAGAATGAGGAGTGCCTTATTAATGGTGTGGTCGACAATAATATAAGGAATGGTGCGAACCCACCAGGATCTTTAAGCTTTGGCATAGTAGTAGTCTTCAAAATCGAGCTTATTTGCTCTGTTAAAAAGACCTTTTTGAACAAATTATTTTGACGCTTTCACTTTTGTGTGCACATTTCTTTCAAGAATCGTGAATAGGCTGGGACTTGCTTAAAGGCCTCTAAAAGAGACAAATTAATTTTTATCTGTTTGAATATTTCTATGATCTCTTCTAATTTTTGTGGATTTTTATCAAATGTTGATGGGGCACCGAATGCATTTGGGAATGGTAACTTAGGCAGAAATTGTACCAGAGTTAGAACTTTTGGTACACCATCTTCTATACAATCTTTTGTTTGAATTGAATTTCTAGAATTGATTATTTTTGGGTTTTCTAGTTTAGAGGTGTGACAGCCCGGGCTTACTTACCAAAAACCCGTGCTGTTGGATCACATGTACAATCCGAAATATAGTGATGCTATGGTATCGAAGTGCTAGCATCACCCCCGGACAGCTCGATCTTTCCTCACACTAACCATAGGAAGGATCAGGCCATCACATAATGGTAAGCTCACAATCATGGAAGTAAAGTGCGTAAGAACGGAAGACAATAACAGAGCTATAATATCAATGAAATGGCAACAAAAACTCACAACGCTATCCATTATGTACATGTATCCAAAAGTAAAACATCCACCGATGAAGGCCGACCTTCATCTAAACAGTGGACCAAAACACAACATTGTATTTAAATCCACATATACTATACTATATCTGAAAAATCCCATAGTATTGTCAATTTTATGTCCCAAGCTAAACTAAGGAAAATGCTCCTCAGGCAAATCCTCCTCCTCGTCAGGATTGCAATCTGGGTCCTCCTCTCATTCCGGATCACACTCCAAGCCAACTGTTGTAGCTGTGACGTATAATCGAGGAGTGAGCTTCATCCAAGCTCAATAGGGAATCACAAAATGCTAAATTTCAATTTATCATTCTCATTTCATGAATCTTGATGCATAATAAAAATACATGATCAAAGCAGTAAATTCTAATAGCAAACAGGCAAACTGAATCCTTCGCGAATGCAATTAATCGAGTTTTTAAATAATGCATGTAAGATTAAACAAGCGTATAAGAAACATGGGACCAAATCAAGCGAGCTCCTTACAAGAACTTGTAGCAGATATCACAATCAAATTTTGAATATCAAGTTGTCAAGCCCTTGAGCTACGTTAATAGGGTCACTTAAACCAGGACATTGAGACCCTAAGCTATGTTAACAGGGTCCCTCAATTCAAGGAGCCAAGCCCCTGAGCTACGTTAATATGGTCACTTGGATCGAGACGGACCGCTTGAGCCAGATTGCCAAGCCCCTGAGCAAGTTAGCAGGGTCACTTAAGCCATTACCAAGCCCCTCAGCAAGTTAGCAGGGTCACTTGAACAGGATCTCACAATCACGAGTCCCATAACACATACCCGATACATCAAACGAGAATTGACATAACAAGTCGAACATATGGATATATCAATCAGAGATGAAGGACATGAATTGACAGTAATCTTTCATGCTACTTTTATGTATCTTTAATTAAGTCTTAACTTATTGCCAGTGCACTATGGAAATTGTAAAGCTAGTATAGGATTGTTCCCTCGAAGACAGGATTCTCTATATTAACTTAATTTTTCTGAAAACTTATATTTATCTTTTAAGTTCCTAAACTACTGGAGAAATATGAATAAAAGAATTGTTTCTTAACCTGAATTACATAAAATAAATTGTAATCCTCCTTTAGATTATGGTTGTCAATCACACTCTTCAGCTATCGGATATTTATGAATTTAAACAGTACCTGTGACACCCCGTACTATCATATGTGTGAGGTCCGAATTGATGGTGTGTCACGGACCATTAGAACCTTGCGATGGAAATGATCCATGAGATCACCAACCACTTGAGACCCATAGGGGAACCAACTTGGATCGAGGGCCTATTTAGACTTAGGCCACGGACCTTTCTTAGAGTTAGCCATTTAGGGCCATTGCAGGAGCTAAAGTCTTGTGGGCCATCTCCAATATTTTAAGGATTCACATGCCATTGATTTTCCCGGAAGGACCAACAAGACCCTACAGCCTATGTAAGAATTGGATGGATTGAGGCCCATTTGCATCCCATGAGTGGAGAACCGATGGATGGATTGCATACCATGAGCGGGGATGTATAAGCCAAGCACCAAATCTGTGTCACCCTATTTTAAACACATGCACGTAACCATGCAAATGATTATTTGCATTGGTTTAGTCAATTGTGTAAGGAGTGGAGAGAATGAAGTGAAGAAAGGAGAGTCGCTCCCTTTCTCCTCCTCCATTTTCAGTTCAAGCATTGCAGCTAAGCTCCGATCCGTTCCAAAAACCCCTCCGCTTCGCATCTAAATCAAACCCTATGACTAGGAACACCACAGCCTTATAAACTGCACATTTCAATGAGAAGGAGTCACGAAATCGGTCCACTGAAACCATTGATCCAACGTCGTGGTGTTGTCGAGCATCGCATGCGAGTAAAGCTTATAGAGGTAGCCCTCATTTCGTGTATGTCACAACGTAGAGCCCAAATATCCTGCTTGGTAGTGATGCTCGAGGCCACATGCAAGGATTTCAAGGATCGAACACAATCAAAGCTCGAAAACAGACGCTTCAGGGTTAACCATCGAATCCCTTACATGAGCTCCCTAATTTGGGGATAATGGCAAGTATAAAATCACGTTGGGTCTTACGTGGTGAATCTTATTGTTGGGTGTATTCTAATAAATGTCTCGTAGTTGAGTGATTGCTCTTTTATGCTTATTAGATGTGTAGTTAGACCATCTCAGGAAGCCATAAGGGGCTGGCTCGAGTTCAGAGTATATGTTGTTTAAGACAGCAACTATGTATGGTACGCCTAAGCGTGAATCGCCCCGCTCGAGCGGAATCATCACTTGAAGCCTACGCTCCAGCGGGAATTCCAGGCTATTTTAGCTCGGGTCAAAATCGCTCGAGCGGAATTTGAGGCTTTGTATTGGAAACACACTCGAGAGGGGAATGTTCTAAAGCATACGCTTGAGCGGGAATCTTAGGTCTATTTCGCTCAGGTCAAAACCGCTCGAGTGAAACTGGGGATTTGTACTGAATGTACGCTCGAGCGTGAATGGAGTCGCTCAAGCGGGTTATCTTTTGAAGCCTACACTTGATCAGGATCTACAGGCTTATTTCGCTCGAGTTAAAACCACTCGAGCGAAAAGCCTAGGAATCACTAGATGCACGCTCGAGCATTAACTCAGCCGCTCGAGCGTGAGTCTCTATTTCGACTAACCTCCCTAGACGTACTTGGAGATTGACTAGCACGCTCGGGTGTGATATGTGTTTGAATGCCATGAGTGCTTTGGGACTAAGACATGTTGTGGGCATCTGGTTCAAGATAAACTGACCGTGGGCCAAGGCTTTGGACTTGTTGGGTCGTGAGTTTTGCACATGTATTGATGCGAATACAAGTAGGGAAAATACCTTACCACTTATATATATATATATATTTCTCTCGAATTCATGTTGTATGATGCAATTATCCAATGAATGGTATTTTTTAGCAATTAATGTATATATATATATATATGCACATGTAATTGAAATTCTCAAATACTATGATTTAATTTCCGCATACATGTTTTTAAATGATTCATGATTGTGCATTTGACCTCGCATTGTTTTGCCTTTCTATGTACCTGTTCTTGATATGTGTCAATGCGTACTTGCGATGTGTCTATGCTTTATGTGATCACGTGCAATGAGGAGTGGAGTCTCCATAAGAGGGGTGGAGTCCCTGAGGCCACGACCCTGTGTTCCTAATACGGATTGCTCAGTTCTCTAATACGAGATGCATGGCAATATGAGCCGTTCTGAGGGTACTACAAGTAAGGGGAGTGGGGTCTCCACGAGTGGTGGAGTCTCCGGGGTCATGACCCTGTGTACCTAATACGGACTGCTCAGTTCCCTCATACGGGATACTTACTCTATTGTCACAGGATATGATACGTCTTGCTTCTTGATATGTTATCCATCTTGATTCCAATATTGTCTTTGCTATATGTGTGTTCATGACTCGTCTCCATTTACTTGTTCGACTTGTACATGAGCTTGAAATATCTCTATGCATTGTTTTAGCATGAATTATTTGTTGGCATAATTTGACTCATTAAGGCATGAAAATTATGTTTTAGAGCTCGCATTTGATATATGATTATATAAGTGTGAATTTCAATCATTTTTCTTACTTATGCAGCGAGAACTTGAATTGGATATGGTAAAGTATACTTAGCACTATGATATTCCTTATTGAGCTTGGATGAAGCTCACTCTCGATTATACATCACAGCTGTAGGAGCTGGGATTGAACGGGATCCGGAGCAAGAAGAAGACCCGGATTACAATCCGATAAGAGAGGAAGAGGACCTACCTGAGGAGCACTTCCCTTAGTGTTGGGGTGATTGTACTTTGGGGTTTGTTTTTGAGAAAGAGAGAAATGTAAATGAATATTGAAGGCTTTGTAATTAAATACCAAATTTTTTGGGTCCACTGTTTAGATGGAGGTCAGCCTTCATCGGTGAATAATAGTTATTTTGGCCTTTTCTATAGATGATATTTAGAATTACGACTATGCTACCCTATTTATCTTATATAGTTCTATATTTTGTTTCCACGATGTGTGTCTCTTTTACTTCCACTATTGTGTGCTTACCATCATGCAATGGCTCGGTCCTTCTTGTTGATTGATGATGGGAAGATCGAGTGGTCGGGATGTGATGTTGTACAATGGGTATCATAACGTCACTGTAACTCGGATCATGTGTGCAATCCGACGGCACTGGTTTTTATGGTAAGTAAAACTCGGGCTGTCACAGTACTGCTACACTATATATCAAGTTTCCTATCATTGGTCATCAATCAATACTAAAATCTTATCAATACAGATTTAATCTAATCAACAATCTCCTAAAACTTGGGTGCCAATCAAATTCTAGAAAATTGAAGATGGAAAAGTAAAAATCGTTACACTAATCTGCAAAGTTCAACCTGAGTCGTCAATTCAAATTAAAATTCAGAGATATTTACAAAGTAAGAAATTATAATAAAATAAATCTAAACTAGAAAGCAATAAAATTATATCTTTCATCCCTCAGCCACAGTCGTCAATTACTTCTGAGAAACTACAGAGATCTACTCTAATCTTCAGCTCCCAATTGCAGCCGTCAATTGCTCTTGAGAAACCTTGGATATCTAATCTACAAAGCAATAAAAATCTACTCTAAATTTGATCAAAAGAAAACCCAACCTCAGTCGTCAATTGATGCTGAGAGTTTCTTCGATGCCTTATTCCTATACCGGATTCTCTTATTTATAGATCATAAGGAGTCGGTTTACAAGTTCTAATTCTAATAAAAGAAATAAAAAGATTTCTATTATAACTCTAATTCTAATTTTTTCTTTCCTTGCTTTCTTTATTTCGATGCGCTTCTGGATTATTCCTTTTTTATTCAGTAGTAGAGATCTTCTAGAGTCTGTCTCCATCAATCTTCTCAGATCCGTAATATGCCAAACTTCTAATTCAAGAGTTCTTCTAATTCAGTGCATGACGGTATAGATCCTTACGTGATCCTTAGCAGCAGTAGCAATAGGAAAGCTTACACAATCGTAAATTATGATTGTCTCTTTTCGTTTCTTTCTGGAAAATCATAAATCATGGTTTTCTACATTTCATAGCTTTCTCCCTGGACGATTCTCTGAATTACGATTGTTCGCTCTTTTATATCGCTTCATCTTCTGAAGAATCATAAATTACGATTTCTTATTTTTCTTCTTTACTAACAGCGCTCAGTCGCCTTTCATGATTTTATAGCTTTCAGTATATAGTGAATCGTCTCTTTATGCTCAATTGTCTTTTACTACTCTTTTGAGTTCAATTTGACGAATATTAACACTTTGGCTCTCTTTTACTAATTTTCCTTAATATCTGCACATCATTAACTTATTAGTAGCAAACTAAGTCCTAGCATCACTAAGTTAAGGGTAATAAATTGGTATGTTATGTGACTGATCACACCCCCAAACTTATGTTTTGCTAGTCCCTAGCAAACAAGGAAACATAAGACATCTTATATTAATAGTTAAATTGCCACTTTCGTAGGAAACACGATTGCATTTAGCAGATGCAACTAGCCATTAAACCCCTAGGTGATCCCTAGTGGACGAGTTGTAGTCTCCTGAAGGTTTTCAGTGAAGTTACCTGCAAACTTCAAATCTTTTTGAATTTTTCAAAAGAAAATTTTAAACTAATTTTGTACACTATTTAAATTAACTAAGGTAGTCATCACATGATTGTTATGATTTTCTAAAATTACCAATCTTTTATCCTTACTTTCCATCATAACAATTATCCTTGATTAGAACTCCAACAATTTCAATTCATGGTAAGCAGGAGATGTATGCATAAGTGAAAAGTTTATTCTTCATTAATTTTTTCTAAAGTGCAGATTTAGAAAATACTTTCATTTAAAAATTTACTATGACAGCCCGAATTTCGGCACCCCGAAATTCGTGCCATCAGCACGACCCTCGAGGTCATGCCCCTTATAATGAGAGGAACACTTGGCACAACCCAACTATTAAGAAACTATAAAAGAGTAAAATGCAAGACATAACTCCAATTCTACCATCTACCACATCAAACTATCAATCCAAAAGATAGTTCTAATTCCATACCTCTATATGGACAAAAGAACCAACCCGAACCATCAGTGCCGTTATCACGGTCACCCAAAATGGTTCGACAAAAGAATATTACAAGTATCTTAATTCTATCAAAACAACCAAACACGGCTGGTCATGCCAAGCCATAAATTTCTCCCTTACATATTCTCAAAGTAAGCAACAAAACTTCTAGAAGAACTTCTCAGGTGGAGGCTTAGATTCCTCCCTCGGAACGTAATCTAAGTCCTCCGGCTCGACCTCACCAACAGCAACTCCTAACTCTGAACTTGTGACGTATAGTCAAAAGGTGAGCTACATCCTAGCTCAATAGGGGTGATATCACAGCAAGTATATCCTTCTTACAACCATATATTTCATGACATGAATAAAACATGAACTCATAAATCTGTCATTTCTTGAAAAGTAAATTTAAGATGCAATAAAACAATTTGACTGCATTTATTACTCTACTCATATATTTTTCAATGACTGCTAGTTTCCTTAATTGCAACCAGGATGAGACCATAACTTAAATCTTAACTTAAATAACCCCCGAGCAATATAGCATCGAGCCCCGATGGAATACCCTCCATCGTTGTCTAATCAGACTATTTTTCATGGAATTGTCCTCGTCCCTGTCTCACAGGCAACGGCATACTACTACTACACATCCCTGGGATGTCGGCTAGTGTACGGATTAGCCGCCGTACCGGTCACGGATATCCTGTCGAGTCAGTCACGGTTATCCCGCTGCGTCGGTTGGGTATTCTCTGAACCTTAAATCAAATTGTGCAATACATATAGTTATTCACCGTGTGATTATGCTAATACATTGTAACCCACAGCCCGTGCAATTATGTTTACTGTTTACTTCTTGATGTGGATCCTTACATCCACCATACATCCCTGGGATGTCACTTCATCTAATGCATCACTGCGATGCCGAATGTGTTCTTACATCCTTGGGATGATTTTATTCCTACTTAACAAGTTTTCTCATGAATTTTGTGTAAACACGCACACTATTTCCATTTCTCTACTTATTGCATTAATAATAAATGAAAACCATGTTTAAAAGATCATGCAACAACATTCTATCACTACGTAAATGCTCGTAATAAAGTGTACTCGTTTAGATATTCCCCCTACCTCACTTACGTTTACACACTCGAATTCTCTAATCCACGTTAGCATTCTACCATCACAATGTTCGGTTCGATCTAGACCTGACCAAACACATATCTTTCATCACTACCAGTGTAAGAACCTTGGTTTATAAGCTTAACACCAATACACAACTATTCGTATGCAAAAACTGAACAAAAGCAGTATTTCACCCAAATCGATCGAATGATTTCTAAATCGATCAAACAAATTCAGATCGATCGAACGATTTTCAGAATCGTTCGATCAAAATTTAAATCGATCGAACGAAACTCTAAAATTGATCGAACGAATTTTATTTCGTTCGATCGATCCCACCATTTGTCATTCTAGCATGCCTCTGTCAGTTTGCAAAATCGACTGAACGATTTTAAATTCGTTCACACAGGTTCCAACCAATCGATCGAACGATTTTCAAATCAATCGATCGGTTTTCTTTGGAGTTCAAATCGATCGAACAATTTTAAAATTTGTTCGAATGATTCCCATCAGAACCCCCTTGCTTTCTTCCCTATCCTTTCTCTGTTCAAAATCGATTGAACAAAATGTAATTTCGTTCAATCGATTTCACCCCATTCCAGATCTAACACCTTTCTTCTCATCTCTTCATCATCCATTTTCATCATCTATTTATTTAATCATATTTTTAACTAATACACAACAACTTCTAATTTCTCTAGCTAACAATTTAAACAAAACATGGATTTGCAATTCTTACCCCAGTTGACCGGTTGGATCTCCTCCACTAGGATTTTCCCAAACCCCCCAACCTAAATCTCCCCTCGATCCCGAGCTCAATCCGTTAGACTTTGCAAACCAAGATCAATGATTTGCACTAATTTCTTCACTCTTCATTTCACAACAATCACTCATGCATTCACTCTCCCCCTCTTAACTCCTCTCAACCACTCAACTAGAGAGAAATTAATTTTTCTCCCCCTTTCTCTTTATAACAAATGCTCTTACAATTTGGTGTAAAGCACATACAATTAACTACGTGTATGAGCTCAGACATACAATCACCTTTGTTTCAGTTAACTCCATTACCTCCATACATTCGACTAAGTCAACTGAGTCAATGTTGACCTGGTCAAACACTTGACCAGTCGGTTCGCATCTCGAGGTGCACTATTAAGTATGAAATTTTTGGGACGTTACATTCTCCCCTCCTTGGGAATTTTCATCCCCGAAAATTGCACGGAGGGACCGTCCCCTCCCCCACATATACTCGGCGTGCAATGCGTCGTATTAATCAAGTCGGCGGTTGAGAAGATGATTGTTCTCCGCCATCTGACGCGTATTGGCTTCCAACAACGCATAGAGGTCGGCGACGGTCGGCGTAGGAACACCTTCGTAAGGTGGTGGCACGTACTCAGGTGCCGAATGTTGAGGAGGCTCATCATATAGTGGAGTATCATGGGCTGGCAGGTCAGGAGCTTGTGGTTGGTCCGTAGGTTGGTGTTCAAGCAGTGGTGGTTCAACCACCAAGGGCGTCTTGGTCAATTTAACATATGTTCGGTTCCAATCCACCATGGTGAATGGTTGGACGTTGTCGGTCAACTTGTGTTCACTCACAGAGAGAGTGTAGGTGTCATCCCCCGCATAATCCTCGTCCATTAAAGAAATAAGTCGAGCATATGGCATATCATCAATCAATTTCTTAGCACCCTCAAGCATCTTCTTGTGAGCATACTTCATTCCCTCGAGTACCATTTTCGGTGCGTTAAACCAACGACTGCTAAAAGCCGAAAACAGCTCCATTTGGACCTCACCGACCCTTTCGGTTTTATGGCGTAACGGATACAAATTGCATTGTATTATAGAATCGAGCATCCAAAGGTCGCGAGGCAAGTCAACCCGTTTAATCGAATGTCCTGAACCCGTTCGGCCATGGGTCATTTGAGCAACGACATACTTATAATCCAATGGGGTCGAAAAAGGTTCAGCTAGGGCTATATCCTCGTGATTATATGTATGAAAACACTCCAACGCGTTCGCCACATCATCGAAAGTAAATGTGTATGCTCGGTTATCAATTTTTGTTTTAAGGATTGTCGTGTCCTTAACCAGCTCCATGTTCTGGTAGAACAATCGAGCAATCCTAGGATAAAAGGTATCGTGGCAAGGGTGAAGGATGCCCGTCAAACCTGTGGTAGAGATATAGTCGAAGGCCCACCGGGTCTCATATCGCTTGGTGAAAATTTTTGGGTCTATTATCCACTCTGGTTCAAAATCTGTCTCAGACCACCACTCATTTGGTCGCTCATGTGTGGGTGGCACTTGCGTAGGTGGTGCCGAAGAGGAACCCGTAGGGGGTTTCTTCGGTGGTAGTTGGGAAGAAGAACCTGGAGCGGTCTTCTTGGGTGCCGCACTCGCTGATGCTTGGCGAGTCTTAGGTGGCATTGTGGGCAAAAATAAAAATTTAGGTGTAAGTCTAATCCAGCTCAAATGCTAGGAAAATAGGGAAATGGATCCCTCTTGAAAAAGACAGTAACCCTAAAAGAAGTTTAAGGTTACCTGTGATGAAGAAAGAACCCGGTTGGAGGTGGCCGGAGTTGATGAAAACTGGCAGTGTACTCAATCCCAACACAGTCCTTCCAAGGAAGAAAAGAAAAAAAATGGTCGAATGCAAGTGAAATGGCAAAAATTTCGCACGCGGGATATATATAAGGTTTTAAATCGATCGAACGAATTTAAATTCATTCGATCGGTTTCAAAAGTATAAATGGAAATCGTGAAATTCGATCGAATTTCATTTCGATCGAACGAATTGCCATCTTTAAAATACCCTCCAAATTTTCGTTCGATCGGTTTTGTGAGAGCATGGATCCTCTCGAACCCGTTGCGGCGATGCACTCGCGATGGAATAAAATGTAGAGTCACCACCTGGAGCTTTTGGTGACTCGGGAAACCTTTAAATCAATATTTTGGGCATCGAAGTGCTAAATATGACTCCGATTTACCAGTCTTTGCCAAAGGCTCTAGGGTAGGGGCTTCGGTTATCGATCGGGAAGGGTTTAGGCACCCGATCAACCCGCATGTAGTGGTCCGATCGGGAAGGGTTTAGGCACCCGATCAACCCGCATGTAGTGGTCTCTATCTATGGCCAAAAATAAAAAATAAATGGGCGAAGCTTCCCCTTGCCCGAAGGCAATACGGTCCTATCAAGCTTTGAGCCAAACCGAAATTTTGGCGGCGTATCGGCGTGAATCCTTGGACGGGGGAAACGCCAAGAAGGTAGAGGAAGAGAGGGGTGAGCCGGAGCTCACGGGCGCTTATTGCACCATGGAAAACCTTCGCTTTGGCATGCTTCTGATGGCTTTAAATGGCTTAGATGGTAGAGGAATAGGTTCTAATGCTAGGATTCGGTAGGTAGGAAGTTTGGGATGAAGCTAGGGACTCAGCTTTAACTAAAAGAGGTGATCTAATGGTTGAAAAGGGTTCAAAATAATGATCTATGCATGCTGGAATTCTGGTTGAAAGAAAAGAAAAAAAAACTTTCTCTCACTAGGGCTCTCTCTCTCCTAACTCAAGCTTTCACCCTAATCTTTTCAACCTTGATTTTTTCAACCCTTTTGGGAAGAGGGGGGGCTCTCTATTTATAGAGAAGAGGTGGGTTAGAGGGTTACTTAAGAGCTAATTGGTTTAGCAATTAGGTAATCCTCCATCTAAGGTTTTCTAGGTTTTTAGGGTCCTAGAGGTTTGGGAAATTGGTTTCAATGGCGGATGATGAGGTGAGACCATGGGTGACTTAAGGGTTGCCAATAAGCTCAAAGGGGGTGCAACCAACCTCAAGACACGCACCTTAACCAAGGGGATGGTCAAAAGGTCAAACCAGATGAAGGAAATTTGAGCATTTAATGACAGATACTGTAGCTAAGCTGGGTGTATATATTACATACGCCCAACTTTTACACAGTAAAGTTCAAGAAAACCAGGGGGGATCTGAGAAGATGGGTGCCCGTGGTGGGCCTTCCTATGCTAGGCATATATATTATATATGCCCGACCAAATTTGGCCTAAAAATGCCAGGTGTATATAATACATACGCCTAGCCAAACTGGGGCCAAATTTGCCGAGCGTATGTAATACATACGCCTGAGCAAAAGTTATGATTTTATGTGGACTTTCACTCGGCCATAACATTTGAACCACAACTCCAAATTGGGTGATCTTTGACTCATTGGAAAGCTAGAGAAGTCCTCTTTCCAATGATATATGGCTCATCCTTAGCAGTGGTCTATATAAACATTTGTAGCTCTCCTCCCATCAAATGCTTAGAAGGGTTTAGATTGAGTCTGGGAAGGGATCCTAGGGTTTAGGGGTGATCTCTACAGGGTTTTAGGTGATTCCTAAAGGTCTGGATAGATTCCTAAGGGTTCAGGGGATGCCATCGGAAGGACAGGGGTGCATCTTTCTCGGAGTACAGACTGATCGGGCCTTAGGCCGAATTTGGGTGTCTACAGATGCCCCTCTTTGGTATTCGATCACTAATGATCTGATGCCAAAGATAAGGGACATTTGAAGAGGTCCAAGGCACGTTTGATGAGTCTGCCTAGTTCAACTCAATTCTCAAACGTTCATGGTGATGATGAGTGTACGTAAGTCCTCTCATTTTGGGATATCGTCCGTACCTCAAGGCTAACAGTCCCCAAGCGCATTGCGACATTACTGGGCATAACTGCGATGATCACAAAAAGTGTAAGCCCGCTAGCCGAGATATCGTCCACTTCCTGAGGGAAATTTTAGATTTGTGATGTTGAGTATTAATCTGAACCAGAGAGCTCCATGAAACGGGGTGATCGATCTATGCTTCGGGATCGATGCGAAGCACACAAAGCGAAGGCCGACAAACAATGTGTTCAATCCTATGGGGTATTGACAACTCCATTGGATTGGCCACGGGTGCCCTTACCTAGGTAAGGCTCGAGGTTTCTGGGTGAACCCATCAATCTCGAGGTTGCTTTAGCATGATTTACCCGAGTGGAGCGAATATTGATGTCGCAACACTTCTTGGGGATGCATGACCATTTTCAAAGTAAAAATTTTTTGTGTTTCCTTTTTTCGAGTTTTCTTTTGTTTTGAGGCTTCTAAGCAAAGCTCAAGGACCTCTGGAAACTTTATTCTTGCACAACTCTTTAAGTGGATCAAATGTCAGTTGATACGCTTTAAGAGTGCGTGCGCTCTGCCGGGGATAGGTACACCTTGGGGATGTGTACGTGCCGGTGGTGAGGTACTTCTGATTCACATGAACCGGAGTGCCTTAACTTGAGATAAAGCTAAAAGGATCGGGCTAGAACCAAACATTCATCGAAAGAGATGGTCAATTCCAGCCTCCGTCCCTAATGAAATTACATCTTACTAACTATGCACAGACAAACACCAATCAGGGGTGATAAGCAGCAAGTAGGCGCGAACGGAAGCCTCGACCCTAAGATATAATTTACGAGGACAAACGACCATCCTGTGGATACCCAGACACAAGTGCGTACATTCAATAGGGACACCGTGCCTATACAGGTTTTAACCCTGTGTAAAAGGAAATAAAAGGGAATGAGCCCTTCGGTCAGTATGTTTGCACATAGTTTGGTTGGTTGTAATTTCATTTTTGATGGGTCAGTTTCGACTGACAATAGACTTTTCAAATGGTTTGAAGTTGGGTATACTCTTGGTCAACATAGATCTGAAGGTGGATGATCAGAGCTAACGCGTGGAAGGTGGGGTCAACCTACTCAGGATTTCAATTACATAACAACAGGTTGTTATTCCGAACCTTCTCCTTCTTTTTCTTTTTCTTTTTTTTTGCCCATGTCAGTTCGAGACTTTGAGCATGCTCAAACTATTTTTATTTTTGCAAGTATCCTTAGGCAGATCAACTTGCCATGTTGATATACCTTAAGGACATGTGCATTCCGGTGATAGGTCCTTGGGTTGCCTGCCGGATCAGGTCTCGACTTCTACTGGGGAAGATCTTGGGCTAGGTGTACGTTCTCAGGAGTGACCGGTGATGGATGAGTACATTTGCCTGTCAGGTCGAGCTTTGACTCCTGGGGAATGTTTTACGGAACAGTGACCGGAGATGGGTAAAATTATCTGCCTGCCGAATCAGGTATGGGGTGTCCCTATGTAAAACAAGGTTTGAGAACTTTCGGGTGAACCCGATCATTTCAAATTGATTTAACAAGGTTCTCGGAGTGGCGTGAATGGTCATTGCGACGCTCTTTTAAGAACTAGTGTTGTGTTTCAGCATTTTTTTTTCTCTCTTTTTTTATTTTATGATTTTATGGAGCACTCAGCGGGTGCTTACAGATCTAGATCAGTTTATTATGGCACGGTCCCTTTCGGCCAATTGAAGAGAGCTCGAAGGGCTGTTTAGGGATGCGTGCACCATCGTTTGATGGTATGTGGGCTTCTAAGAGGGACCGGACCTTGGTCCGTAGCATACAGGGGGGGCCTTCGGGCCACAAAGCCAAAAATTGGCTGGGCGTTTGACTGAGTCTTCATGGTAGGTGGTTGTCTGATTGAAATGCCCGTGAGGACTCGCTTTTTGCAGAGATCAGTGCTTTGAAGCGTGGTCCCTGTCCCTGACCTCTTCCTGCACATACCATAGATCATATACACAGAGGGCGGGCTGATGCCCCTTAACAGAGATCTCTTTTTTTTTTTTTTTTTGGGTTGTTTCTTTTTGTTTGTTTGTTTTTTTTTTTATACTTGTACAGATGGCAGAAAGTAGAAAGTGTGTCATGTTATTATCTTTTTGGGGCGTGACACTTCATACGTAACGCTGTAAGAAAAGAAATGAAATCTGCTATATATATATATATTTATTTTATTTTATTTTTTGTGTTCGAATTTTCTTCCATATGTCTCGCAACGTAAGGCTTTTCTTATAAAAAGAATTTTTTTTTTTTTTTTTTACATAGGGTGAGGCTTTTTATGGGAAAGGAAAATCTATTATCTTTTTTAAAATTTTCTCCCTCATAGTGTGAGGCTTTTTATGGGAAAGAAAAATCCATTACCTTTTTCGAAATTTTTTCCCTCACAATGTGAGGCTTTTTATGGGAAAGGAAAATCCATTATCTTTTTTGAAATTTTCTCCTTTTTGTGATGTCGGTACTTTCAAGGCCAAACGGCGGGTCCTCTTTTTGAGCATGGTCGAACCCCGTTTAGGAGTTTCCGGTGCTTCTTTTAGAACATGGATAGGTCAGCTTCCCCGAGATTGATTGGTCTTCTGGCCTTACCTTTGGTCATGTGTCAGACAACGCGATAGAGACGACATGCCTGATTAGGATCCGATCTAATTTTAACATGAGCGGCCCAACACAAAAAAGGGAAGGGGCTTAAGGAGTCCAGACTACAAAAGTTGAACCATAACAGATCCTCTCCTAATCTCTCTTTCTTGACGTTTTTGCTCACAGCGCCCAAGACGGGTTTTCGCCATGCCTGCCATCCCTATTTTTACCAGTAGCGCCCTTTCGGGTTTTCACTACGTCCATGGGTTCGCTTTCTTACCCCAAGTGCCTTTTTAGGTTTTCACCTGGTCCACGTGAGTTCGCTGTTTTTACCCGCGGTGCCGTTGCGAGTTTTCACCACGTCCATTTTGCTTTGAACTCAAATTGATTTTCTTTCTTTTTTTTCTGTTGCTAGAACCAAAGAGCCACGATATGGACAAAGATTCCGTCATAACCGACTGGATGGGGTTCTGGTGTCATCTCACGACTCGGCTCATGTTGACTTAACATATATTTTGACTGCTTGCGAACCTACAAAGAGGGCTTCCTTCAGGGTGTAGCTTGGCCATGGGTCAGGTTAGGATTTGAAGGTATGTTGGGCTAAAAAGGTGTTTCCTTGATACGGCTTAGGTTTTCTCAACATACTTTCCTCCTTGCGGGTTTTAATATACATGCCCCATGATTCTTCTATACACATTTTTTATTTGTCTCTCTTTTTTTTTATTCTTTTTCCTCTATTTTAGGCAATCTCTTTTTGAGGTTTTACTTTTTCGATTTTTTTAGATTTGATAGTAACTTTATACACATGCATCTTTTCTCTCTCTCTTTTCTTTGGTATACATACACAGATATATATATATATATTTTTTTGGGGGGATGGGTTTATTGAAAGGAAGGCTCAAGCTCAAATGGGGTAGCAAAGAATATCATCATTTTTAGGGATGCTTTTGGGCTACTATGCTTGGAATGATGGCCTCTTTTGGATGATTCTTAAGCAGTCACATATCTGTTTCATCAATACTTACCTTGTCGTGATGGACTAAGAGTAGAATCGTCGGACATATCCAGCGTTGATGGGCTCAGGAAGATGATCTCCGTCCAAGGTGGCGAGGTGGATGGCGTATCCCGGCAACACTTCTCGAATGACGTATGGTCCTTCCCAGTTTGGCTTGAACTTTCCTCTTGGATCGGCATGGAGGGATGGGAAGATCTTCTTCAACACGGTGTCTCCTACCTTTAGATCTCGACCGCGGACACGTTTATTGTAAGCGCGTGCGATTCTCCCCGGGTAAACTTGATTGTGACACAAGGCTAGGAGTCTCTCCTCGTCCAATAAGTTCAGCTGATCAAAGTGTGATCTCTCTCTCTGCTTCGGGTAAGCCTGATTCCATGAGGATTCGGAGTGAGGGTACTTCAACCTCTATCGGGAGGACGGCCTCGGTTCCATACACAAGGAAGAATGGTGTTGCCCCTGTAGCGGTATGGATCAACTTTCTGTAGGCCTAAAGCACGAAGGGTAATTGCTCGCTCCAATCTCTGTAAGTGACGACCATCTTCTCAAGAATACTGATCAGAGTTTTGTTAGCCGCCTCTACTGCTCCATTCGTCTGAGGCCTATACGGGGATGAGCGATGGTGCTTGATCTTGTATTGCTCGTAGAAGTCTCGGATGTGCTTATTCGCAAAGTTCATGTCGTTGTCTGTTATGATATCTTTGGGTATTCCAAATCGGCACACAATATTGTTCTTGAGAAACTTCTCAACATGAACGGCCGTGATATTAGCATATGACACCGCTTCTACCCACTTGGTGAAGTATTCAATGGTGACGAGGATGAACCGATGTCCGTTCGATGCTTTCGGATTAATCATTCTGACAACGTCAAGGCCCCAGGTAGCAAAATGGCCAAGGAGTGGTCATGCAGTGTAGATCAATGGCAGGAGCATGTATCAGGCTGGAATGTTCTTGACACTTGTAGCTTTTTTGCACATGTTTGCAACAATCTAATTCCATGGTGGTCCAAAAGTATCCCTGTCGTAGGATTTTCTTAGTGAGCATGTGACCGCTGACGTGGGCTCTGCACACTCCCTCATGGATTTCTTTTATAAGATTGATTGCTTCAGTTTCAGTGAGGCACCTCAGTAAGATGTTATTGTATGATCGCTTGTAGAGGCATTCCCCGCAAATGACGTAACCTACCGCTAAATGTTGAATGGTTCGTCGGTCTGTCTTGGATGTACCCTCTGGGAAAGTTAAGGTCTCGAGGAAATTCTTGATGTCTGAGAACCAAGGTGGCTCATCATTAGGCTCTATAGGTTCCTCAATCTGGAGGCAGAAGGCCAGCTCATTCCTCTGCTCAATCATGATCGGCTTCATCTCAACACCATAGGGGATTTCAATCATTGACGCCAAAGTTGCTAATGCGTCGGCAAAGCGATTCCTTATCCAGGGGACATATGAGAAAGTCACATCTTGGAAGCAAGCTATTAGATCCTCGAGGTGTTCATGATAGGGGATCAGTTTCTCATCTTTCGTCTTCCAGTCACCATTCATCTGACAAATGATTAACTGCGAATCACCAAAAACTCGAAGGTGAGTTATATTCAGATCGAGAGCTGCCTGTAGACCAGCGGTGCAAGCTTCATATTCAGCCATATTATTAGTGCAAGGGAAGTTGAACTTGATAGAGATCGGTACATAGGATCCTCTTGGTGAAATTAGGATGGCGCCGACTCCTTGGCCTTCGACATACGATGCCCCATCAAAGTGCATTACTCATGATTCCTCTGCTTCTTCTGTATCATCTTCTGTCATGAACAGGATGTCTTCATTGGGGAATTCAGTTCTCAAAGGCTCATAGTCAGGCAGAGGGTTCTCATTAAGATGATCGGCGAGCGCCTGCCCTTTGATCAATTTCTGAATGACATATGTGATGTCGAATTTAGATAACAATAGCTGCCATCGTGTAGTTCGGCCAATGAGAGTAGGTTTCTCGAGCAGGTACTTCAAGGGATCCATCCGCGCTAGAAGTAGGACAGCTTGGGATAACAGGTAGTGTCGCAGCCTTTGAGTAGCCCACACGAGCGTTAGGCATACCTTCTCCCGATGAGAGTAGCACGTCTCATAATCAGTGAACTTCTTGCTCAGGTAGTAGATGGCTTGCTCTCTTCTTCCTGTCTCATCGTGCTGCCCTAACACACAGCCCATGGAAAACTCTATCGTGGATAGGTACATTATCAGGGGTCTACCAGGTACAAGTGGTACCAATACCGGAGGATTTAGGAGGTAACCCTTGATCTTGTCAAATGCAGCTTGGCAGTCGTCATTCCACTCAACTGGTGAATCTTTTCTTAGTAGTTTGAAGATTGTTGCACATATCGGAGTTAACTGTGTGATGAACTGATTGATGTACTGGATTCTGCCTTAAAAGCCTCTGACCTCTTTCTCCGTAGACGGTGGTGGCATTTCAGTGATGGCCTTGATCTTGGTCGGATCGACCTCGATGCCTCTCCTACTGATGATAAAACCTAATAGCTTTCCTTACATAGCGTCGAATGCGCACTTCTGGGGATTAAACCGCAACCTGTACTTTCTCAATCTCTCGAACAGCTTCTGAAGGTTTACCAAGTGGTCGTCCCTTTCTGGTGATTTGGTAATCATATCATCAATGTATACTTCGATCTCCCGATGCATCATGTCATGGAATAGGGCCGTCATTGCTCTCTGGTAGGTTGCCCCAGCATTCTTGAGCCTGAATGGCATCACCTTGTAGCAGAAGGTTCCCCAGGGAGTGATGAACGCGGTCTTCTCTCGGTCGGCCTCTGCCATCTTAATCTGATTATAGCCCGAGAACCTATCCATGAAAGAAAGCATCCCGTGCTTAGCAGTGTTATCGACCAAGATATCGATGTGGGGTAACGGGAAGTCATCCTTAGGGCTTGCCTTGTTGAGATTTCATAAATCAATGCACATTTGAACTTTTCCATCTTTCTTTGGCCCGAGGACAATATTGGCCAGCCACTGTGGGTACTTGGATACCATGAGGAAACCCGCATTATACTGCTTAATGACCTCGTCCTTGACCTTCAACATCCACTCAGGTCGGAGACGTCTCAGCTTCTGTTTAACCGGCTTGTAGTCAGGGTAGAGTGGCAACTCATGCTCAACCAGATCGGTATCCAGACCAGGCATGTCTTCATACGACCATGCGAAGACATCTTGGTATGACCGAAGGAAGTCTATCATACCCTTTCTCTCCGCACGGGACAGCGATGTTTCGATTTTGGTGATTCTAGGGACCTCTTCGGTGCCCAAATTGATGTCCTCTGTCTCTTCAACGATCAGGGTAGGGCCATGCTCAAAATCGGCAAATTGCTTAAGGGGCTCATTAGGGAGCTCATCGATTTGACCTTCCTCGTCCAGACTCGCGAATCCTACCTCTTCTCGTATTCTACAAGAAAGGGGTCGGCTTCACGTTGGACGGGTATCACGACATCATTTTCAATTATATTAGGAATTTTAAAAGACAATATTTTTGGAATTGGTATTTTTTCTATTTTTATGGTTTTTCACAATTTTTCGAAGGGTAACCCCTGGCGCAGTGGATCTCTATATATACAGGGTAGAGTGCCCTAGAGGCAAGCCTCACCTCTTACAAGTTGTTTTTTTTTTGGAGAGCCGGTGTCGTATTCACAGCATTTGGCGGCTCCCAAGAGTTGGGGTAGACGTGTCCAGTTACTTACTTGTGAGGCCTGGCCTTTACCTCTTTGGTCGGAAATGGCATCAGTAGGCTTTTGCGATCCCTCCCTCAGCAAGTTTATGGAGGGATCCTTTGGGACCCTGTCTTTGAAGGTTAGGGTGGGCCCAAAGTGGCTAGTGTTAGACTGATGGGTGGGCCTGGGGATTTCCTCCTCGAATAAGGAGAGGGCTACCAAGTCTACATCGAGGTCTGGGGGGTGATGTAAGGGTTAGTGGGGTGGGTGGAAGCAAGCTTGTGTGGGGTTATCCTCGTCTCCCCATTCAGATCAATCTTTACCACCTCGACGCTTACAAAGGTTTGGCGGATGTGGGGCCGGGCGAGAGGCTCTTATTCCAGGTCGATTCCCCTGGCCCTGATGACTGCTGCGGCCCTTATCTTCTCTTTGGCCTCTCTGACTTCTTCTTCATCGGGCATGTAGCCCAGGCCAAATTTGGTTTGTTGCCCCTTTGTCCTGACGGGGTCTCTTCTTCCTTGAAGGCATGGGCCCAGTCCTTTCCCTTTTCGGTGGCCCCATTTGTGGAGCATGAACACGACTGCCTCCGTTCCTCCTCCAGTTTTGGCAGGGGTTTTTTCAGTCGGCTCGAGGGTAACGGCTGAGAAGTCATACTCAAATCGATGGAGATTGGTGTCATCTGCTGTGTGCGGCATGTCAAGCACTTTCGAATTTTTGATATGCAGAGCGCTCCACTCCCTATCTTCTCTGCTCTCACCTACGATGGTGACGATTCTTTCGCCTGAGATGAATCAG
This sequence comes from Chloranthus sessilifolius, assembly GCA_021018995.1. Classification (NCBI taxonomy): domain Eukaryota; kingdom Viridiplantae; phylum Streptophyta; class Magnoliopsida; order Chloranthales; family Chloranthaceae; genus Chloranthus; species Chloranthus sessilifolius. The sequence goes on along the minus strand of CM037584.1, from coordinate 143,164,214 downwards.
AGTTTTTGGTCTAGAGTTGATGGTATTGCTCCAATCTCATGCAGCCACGGTCGGCCCAATAGTAGATTAAATGTAGACTTGATGTCCATCACCTGGAAGGGGACAGTGAAGGTTTGCGGCTCGATGATCAGGTCGAGGTCTACTTCTCCTATGATTTCTCTCTGGGTGTTATCGAATACCCCGGCACTTGTTATAGATGGCCGGAAGGTGTTAGGGTTCGCACCGATTTTGATTGTTGTCCTTCAAGGGCATACGTTCAATGCCGACCTGTTGTCTATCAAGACCAACGACACCACCAGGTTCCCTACTTCCACTGTTATATTCAGGGGCATAGAGTGGTTGTTCCCTTCGAGTGGCAGATCTGCATCAGTGAATGAGATGGCATTCGGGGCCAATACTTGCCCAATTATCTCTCCTACCTCGTCTAGGGTCACATGGGCGGAAACATGTGCGTCTTTGAGCGCTCCCATGAAGGATTGAAAGTAGAGCGAGGACGTGATTAACAAATCCCAAATAGTAATATGTGCGAGTGTCCTCTTGAGCTGTGTCTCCAACACATGCTCTCTGGCCATTTTTTCAAAGGGGTTCCCTGCGGCCTACTCTTTCTTCTTCTCTTCTCCTCTTCCGGCCCCCGATGCTTTTGGCTGTGTAGAAATCCTACTCGATCGGGTGATGAATTCGACTGTCTCTTCTTGGTTGAGACCAGCATTCATGTCCGTCTGCTCGTAACTTAATGGCACTTAATGCGGGTCATAGGCGGGTTTAGGGATGAGGAAGGGAGTGCATGGTGATTCTGGGGTGGACTAGGCTGGGCATGTCGGATTCTCGAGCCCAACCAGGTTGACTCCAATAGGGGGCTAAGGAGCATTGGCGGAGATTAGGAAAGTTGGATTTGAGGGTACATGTGTTACCGAGGCGTGGTAAGACCAGTGGTGATTAGGGGCGGGTGATAAGGGGAGTGGGTGAGGGGTTGGTTATTTGGGTGAGGGTAGAGTTAGATTGGGAGCGAAATAGCGCAAGGATGGTGGGGGTGTGACTGGGATAGAGTGACTGGGAAATGTCGGCGGTGCTAGTGGAGCGGGGGGTACTGGTACGAAGGGTTTGCAATTGGAGTGGCATGGTGGGGCAATGATGGGTTCGTGGATGGAACGGGGTAGATCGGGGATGATGGAGTTGTGCATGGGGCGGGGTGATTTAGGGATGGTTGAGTTGTGTATTGGGCGAGGTGATTTGGGGATGGCGGGGTAGTATGCTGGGCGGTGGGATTTGGGGGTGTGTATGAGGTGGGGTAGTATGGGAGTGGTGGATTTATGTATGGCATGGGGTGATTTTGGTACGACGGAAAGGTATATGGGGTGGCTGATGGTGGGATAGTGTATGGGATGGGGTGATTGGGAGGCGGGGCATACTGTGGGATAAATTGGGAGTTGGGCGGATATGTGTATGATTGCGGCGGGGCTGTGCCCGTTTGGATTTGATAGGCGGGAGTGGAAAAATACTGCCCTAGATCTAGGGGCTCCTCGTGGTATGCCGGGGTGGGGAAGTAATCGGCTAAATACAGCGGTTCGATTACCCCTACAATTGGTTCGCCCTAGTTCATCCTGGTAAATGAAAGCTCTTCTTGGTTACTAATGTAATCCGAGGGTTCAAACTCTTCCTCTTCCTCTTCTACGCAGTGGATGTTAGGCCTGAGGCCTTCTGGATGTGGTGGCAGAGGGGCCTGATGGATATTCTGGTTCTGCTTTTGAGGAAGCGGCGGGGGAACAATTTTTCCTGCCTCTATTAAATCTTGGATTGCGTGCTTTAGTGGGAAGCACCGATCCGTAGGGTGACCTGGTCCCTGGTGAAAGTTACAATGCAGGTTCGAGTCATAGTTTCTTGATATTGGATTGGGTGGTGGGCGAGGTTGGAGTAAATTTACCAGACCCTTTGGTAGCAATACGGGCAATAAGACACTTAATGATTGCCCTAATGGCGTGAAGACCCGTTCGAATCATGCTTTCATCTGTTCCTGGGTGAACGGGGCCCTTGGTCCGTTATTCAGCCTTGGCGCTTGTTCAAAACGGGCCGGGGGTGGGTGTGCGGCCGAGTCAGATCGGGTGGTATTGTCTGGGATAAACGATGTTCGCACTTCTTCCCCGCCTTCTTTCAACCCTTGGCTAGACTTCCGAACCCTGACCCTTATATTATACTCTTTCCCAATTTGCCCTCTCTGACAGCGTCTTCACAACGGTTGGCATTTCGGACCAAATCAGCAAAATTGGACTGCTGCTGATATACCAAGAATTCTGCGATGATTGGGAGCGCTCCCTTGGTTATTAATTCAATCTGCTCATCATCCGAAATTCGGTGGGTCACTTGGGCGGCCAATGCCCTCCACCTTCCTAAGTAGGCACTGAAAGTTTCATCGTGTCTTTGCTTCAAACGGACTAGATCCGACTTCCTTGGCTCTATGTCCATATTATAGACATATTGTTCTTGGAATAAGTGTGTCAGATCTTTCCAAGTTTTGGTCATGGATGGTTCTATGGATGTGAACCATCTTAGTGTCGGGCCCATTAGACTCTTTTGGAACACTTTGATGGGGAGTCGTTCATCTCCGCCGTATTGGCACATGTCCCCACAGTAAGATTTTAAGTGGGCGATGGGGTTGACCGTGCCATTATATTTTTCGAATAATGGTATCTTAAATTTTGGTGGTAGGGGGACATCCGAGAACAGACACAAGTCTGAAAAGTCTGTCGAATGCAGTTCTAGCCCTCCCATCTTCGCCAACTGCGTTTGTATTCTGTCTACCTGCTTTGATTCTTTTGTAGTTGGGACTGCCTCCCCCTGGTTTGGCTCGGCCCTGGGTGTGACAATGACGGGCTTGGGGGGGCCGAAGCTGGCAGCTCCTCCACTGTTACAGATCTTGTCCTCCTAGTACTGTTGGTCATTATACTGGTGAGGGGCAAGGTCTGCTATTTGGACTTGGGGGGTGATGGGTTGGACGACCTGGTGGGGCCATAAGGCTTGTAGGGGATGGGAGGGAGTGAATGGATGAGTGGTTTGCGGATGAATGGTGTGCTGAGCTGGGTGTATATTCTGGGGGTGATGGGGGTGTGGTTGATGTGGCGGGATGCTGTAGGCGTGGTTTTGAGGCATTGGGTGGATCGAATTTTCCGTTGGAGGCGGGATGGGGGCATAAGGGGTGTAGGCGAGTGGAGGGTATTGGTGAAGGGGTACGGGGTTTGTGAACGGGCCTTGATGAATGTGGGTGGATGGGCCTTGGGTTTGGGCTTGATGGTTTTGGGTGTGGAGGTTGATATGATTTTGGGCCAATGGGCCCTGTTGGGTTTAGGCTGATGGGCCATGTGGGTATTGGGTGTGGGATGATGGGCCTTGGGCTTGGGTTTGATAGGTTTGGGTCTAAGGGCCCTGGGGGGTTTGGAATTGGGCCTGGATCTGATGGGCATGGGCCTGGGCTTGTGTCTGGGGGGTTTGGGCCTGGGGTCATGGGCCTTGAGGGTTTTAGGCCTGGGTTTGGGCTTGGGCCCATGGGCCTTGAGGACTTTGGTCCTGGACCTGGGTCAGATGGGTTTGGGCTTAGGCCCATGGGCCTTGAGGATTTTGGGCTTGGGTCTGATGGGTTTAGGCTTGGGCCCATGGGCCTTGAGAATCTTGGGTCTGGGCCTGAGTCCGATGGGTTTGAGCTTGATGGGTCTGGTGGGCCTAGGCCTGAGCCTGGGTTTGGGCTTGATGAGTCTGGTGGGCCTAGGCCTGGGTTTGTGCTTGGGCCCATGGCTCTAAAGACATTTGGGCTTGGGCTAATGGGTTCGTGTGGGTTTGGTCCTGAGATGAGCAGGCTTGGGCCTGGGCCTGGAATTGAGGTGGGGGATCTTGGATGGTATGAATGATTGGTGGTTGGGCATGGTCATGGGGGAATGGGGTATGGAGGTTTTGGAGACCTAGATGTGGGGTTTGGAATGTAGGATTCCCAGAGGTAGCCCACAGGGCATACATCATTCTCATTTCCTTCATTGAGGGCATGGATTCAGGTGTGAGATTGGAGGGTGATGGCCCATTCAAGGACGGAGGGGGTGGGTGAAATTGGGCATGACCCGGGTATGGGGGGTATGAATGATTGTGCTTGGAGGGTGTCGATGTACAACTAAGGAAGATGGTGAGTTACTGGTCACATCCTAGGTAAAGTTGGGCATGACCTGGGTAAATAGGGGGGTATGTTGGGATGTGGATGGGCCATGTGATGTGGAGGGCATGTGAGACAAGGTGGATGGGATATAAGATGTAGGGGGCATGGATGATGAGGTGGATGGGATATAAGATGTAGGGGGCATGGATGATGAGGTGGATGGGATGTGGGAGGTAGGCGGGTGATGGGGCTCCCGATGGGGTCTTTGGGAATAAGGGGTGCGATAAGGGTGTACGGATGGGAGGTGGGGATGTATGGGTTGGTTGGGAAATGAGGTGTTTCAGTAGAGGATGAGGTAGGGGCATGTTGGGAAAATGTAAGGGCGGGGATGGGGTGGATGCGAACATGGGTGCCCCAAATGGACCCGTGACATCGAACCGGGTTTGGGTGAAGGTGTTGGAGATCGAGTCTTCTCCTATATGGGAATGGGATGGGGATGATGGCGGGGATGTATCGGCGCTCGACATGATCCGCTGACGAGTGTTGTATCGATGCCTTGGGTAAGGGCCGAACACTTTCCTAGTTCTTCCTCTACGGGTTGGGTTTGAGGTCGCCGTAGTGACGGTCGCACCGAAAGTGTGCGTATATATGGATTTTGATTTTTCTGTATATTTATTTTTTTTGGATTTTTCAAATGAAAATTATCTCCCCTACTTAAATGAATGATGATCTGGTGCCCTAGAAAAGTTCCCGTCTTGGGTGATATATGTACCTTTAGTAGGTCCCACGGCGGGATCCGACACACTTCGGAAAAAGTGAAAGGGAACCCTTTCGTTCTATTGAAGGTGAGGGAATCCATGCAAACGACCCAATCCCTCGGAGCAAATCAATGAGAAGTCGCCTTCTTTTAACTGGGCGGGGGCATATTGAGTGTTACAGAATGCGGGAGGCCACTGCGGGCACTAATACTGCTAATCGGGAAACTTGGGTGGTGGATTGGGCCTTAGATCGGGCTGCCTGAACCCAATATATTCTGGGCGTATGCATTATATATGCCTGACCAAAACTTAGCAGATTTGGCTGGGCGTATATATTATATGCGCCTGGCTTAATCTGGGGATTTTGGCTGGGCGTATATATTATATACGCCTGACTATTTTTGGGGATTTTTAGTTGGGCGTATATATTATATACGCCTGGCAAAGATAGTTCTATCAGCTTCTTTTGACAGTAAGCAGCAAGCCCGAGATGGGTCTTTTGGAATGGTTTTCTGGGAGAGATGCTCCCGGGGACTACTGTGTATGTTATCGGGTCCCTCCTTTCCGCTTCCTAGGGATACACGGCTGAATTTGGGCTGTCTACGCTCTCACCATTGCGGGTTTTATGGCTTGATTGGAATTGACAACCCAACAGATATACCTCCGGCACAAGCACCTTCTCAGGTACGGGAAGGGGTGGTTCTTTTCAGGATCATCACCACTAGGGCTGCCGCCTTACTGGGAACCGGGTAAATTATATCTGCACCTAAACCCCCAAAAAAACTATTCAAAATATGCAAAAATAGATTTGATTATGTCCCCACACTGTTGGTTCACTTTTAATTACAGATTTTTAAAGGGGAGTGAATTTAAGTCCAAAATCGGGTCGGGGATGACAAGCCCGTGCCGCCTCAACGGGCCGGCGTTCAATGGTAAGATATGATGACTGAAATAAGGAGCGCACATAGGCCCGCCAAACGGCTAAGGCTTGTAAATGACTGAAATTTAAATGACGTGAAAAGAAGATGTGAGCAGGCCCGCCAAACGGCTAAGGCGGCTTAAATGACAAAATCATAAAAAACTAAAATTTAAAGGCACAAGTAGGCCCGCCAATCAGCTAAGGCACTTAAAAGACTGAATCGTAGGGGTGAGTATGTTAGTAAAAACAACAAAAAATAAAGAAAAATAGCATAAAATTAGAAAAAAAAAATAGCAATGGTTAGTAAAAAAATAAAAATTAAAGGCCAACAAGAGGGGAAGCGCTAGGGTGAAATCCCTAGCAGAGTCGCCATCTGTGCGAGCATAGATCCTCTCGAACCCGTCGTGGCGATGCACTCGCGATGGAATAAAATGTAGAGTCACCACCCGGAGCTTTTGGTGACCCGGGAAACCTTTAAATCAATATTTTGGGCACCGAAGTGCTAAATATGACTCCGATTTACCGGTCTTTGCCAAAGGCTCTAGGGTAAGGGCTTCGGTTATCGATCGGGAAGGGTTTAGGCACCCGATCAACCCGCATGTAGTGGTCTTTATCTATGGCCAAAAATAAATAATAAATGGGCGGAGCTTCCCCTTGCCCGAAGGCAATACGGTCCTATCAAGCTTTGAGCCAAACCAAAATTTCGGCGGCGTAACGGCTTCAATCCTTGGACAGAGGAAATGCCAAGAAGGTAGAGGAAGAGAGGGGTGAGCCGGAGCTCACGGGCCCTTGTTGCACCGTGGAAAACCTTCGCTTTGGCGTGCTTCTGATGGCTTTAAATGACTTAAATGATAGAGGAATAGGTTCTAATACTAGGATTCGGTAGGTAGGAAGTGTGGGATGAAGCTAGGGACTAAGCTTTAACTAAAAGAGGTGATCTAATGGTTGAAAAGGGTTGAAAATGATGATCTATGCATGCTGGAATTCTAGTTGAAAGAAAAGAAAAAAGAACTTTCTCTCACTAGGGCTCTCTCTCTCCTAACTCAAGCTTTCACCCTAATCTTTTCAACCTTGAGTTTTTCAACCCTTTTTGGAAGAGGGGGGGCTCTCTATTTATAGAGAAGAGGTGGGTTAGAGGGTTACTTAAGAGCTAATTGGTTTAGCAATTAGGTAATCCTCCATCTAAGGTTTTCTAGGTTTTTAGGGTCCTAGAGGTTTGGGAAATTGGTTTCAATGGCGGATGATGGGGTGAGACCATGGGTGACTTAAGGGTTGCCAATAAGCTCAAAGGGGGTGCAACCAACCTCAAGACACCCACCTTAACCAAGGGGATGGTCAAAGGGTCAAACCAGATGGAGGAAATTTGAGCATTTAGAGCTAAGTCATGATATATTACATACGCCCAGCTTATGCACAGTAAAGTTCAAGAAAACTAGGGGGGATCTGAGAAGATGGGTGCCCGTGGTGGGCCTTCCTATGCTGGGCGTATGTATTATATATGCCCGGCCAAATTTAGCCTAAAATACGGCGTATATACATACGCTAATAAAATCAGGGGCCAAATTTGCATGTATGTACATATCGCTGAGCAAAAGTTATGATTTTATGTGGACTTTCACTCGACCATAACTTTTGAACCCCAACTCCAAATTGGGTGATCTTTGGCTTATTGGAAAGCTGGAGAAGTCCTCTTTCCAATGGTATGTGGCTCATCCTTAGCAGTGGTCTGTATAAATATTTGTACCTCTCCCCCCATCAAATTCTCAGAAGGGTTTAGATTGAGTCTGGAAAGGGATCCTAGGGTTTAGGGGTGATCTCTAAAGGGTTTTAGGTGATTCCTAAAGGTCTGGATAGATTCCCAAGGGTTCAGGGGGTGCCATCAGAAGCACAGGGGTGCATCTTTCCTGGAGTGCAGACTGATCGGGCATTGGGCCGAATTTGGCTGTCTACAGGTTTGAAAATTCGATCGAACGATTTTCTGAACAATTTTTAAAGTCACATTGTACTCCATTGGCCGACCCATTTCGATCGAACGATTTTCAAATCGATTGAACGATTACTGGCAATAGCTTAGACATTTATTGGCTGTGCATTTCGTTCGAACAATTCTTAGAATCGTTCGAACGGTTTTCTGACAACACTTTAATGGTTTTAGGCCTCAGACTTTCGATCGAATGGTTCAAATTTCGATCGAACAAATTTTCAGAATTTCTTCTTTAAGAGTATATTGATACACCCCATGGTTCATGGTTGTTGTGTGAGTCAACCAACGGGAATTTAGCTCCACCAACAGGGTGGCAGCTCAACGCCGCGAACTTATTCACAGTTCAACCCTAAATAGTTGGACGCTTGAACCGAAATATAAAACATTAGTACGTATCGATACGAAACACCATCCAAACAAAATACTAATGTACATATATTTATTTATATAGATTTGAGTTTCCACTGTGAATTATAAAACAAAATTTTAGGACTAGCACTCACACTCTACTGCTCAAACAGATGAGGATACAATTCTTTGATTTCGGCCTCCCGCTCCCAAGTGGCTTCCTCAATCGGATGAGTACCCCACTTGACGAGTACTAATGGAATGACTTTAGTACGGAGAGTCTTGTCCTTTCAATCCAAAATTTGAGTAGCATCCTCAACTGTAGTCATGTCCTCATGTAGTTCTATCGACTAATTGCCCAACATGTGCGTGGGGTCTTTTACATACTTCTGGAGCATTGAAATATGAAAAATATTGTGGACGCTATTAAACATCGGAGGTAAACCAATGCGATAGGCTACTTCACCCACACGACCTAAAACTTCAAAGGGTCCTATATAACGAGGACTTAACTTCCCCTTCTTTCCGAACAGCATCACGCCCTTCGTGGGTGATACTTTCACAAAGATGTGATCGCCAATGGAAAAATCAAGGCTCGTTCTCTTAAGATCGGCATAGCTCTTTTGCCGGCTCTGGGCCGCTTTAAGCCTATATCTAATCATCCGTACAAACATAGCATTGTCCAAAAGGATTTTTGGACCCAACACAAATTTTTCTCCGATTTCTTCCCAGTTGATGGGCGATTGGCATCGTCTCCCATATAGAGCTTCATACGGTGCCATTCCGATGTTTGCTTGAAACCTGTTATTATTCGCAAATTCGATCAGTGGTAGATGTTTATCCCGCGAGCCTTGTAATTCAAGCATACACGCCCTAAGCATGTCTTCGATTACTTGATTCACTCGTTCCATCTGCCGGTCAGTCTGCGGGTGAAATGTTGTGCTAAAATCCAATCGAGTGCCCATACCTTCTTGAAATTTTTGCCAAAATTTTGAGGTATATAATGGGTCATGATCAGATACTATGCTGCTTGGAATGCCGTGTAGATGCACTATCTCCTTTAGATAGAGTTCCACGAGTCGTCCAGCAGTATACATCATATTGTACGGTAAGAAATGAGCTTACTTCGTCAGTCTATCCACAACAACCCATATAGCGTTGTGCCTCTTCACCGTCCGTGGCAAGCCTACTATGAAATCCATGGATATCGACTCCCATTTCCACTTTGGTATGGGCAAAGGTTGCAATAATCCAACAGGGTATCGATGATCGACTTTCACCTGTTGACACGTCAAACATTTTGACACGTATTCTGCTACATCGTGTTTCAGACCTCTCCACCAGTAGCTCTTACGCAAATCTTGATACATCTTGGTACTGCCAGGATGGATCGCATACTGAGACTTGTGAGCTTCATCCAAAATGGTTTGTCTTAGACCGGCATCGGTTGGAATATAGAGGCATCCTCTAAACAACAAGGAGCCATCCTCCCTTATAGAGAAGTCCGGTCTAGTACCTTCCACCACTTCTTTTCGAATCTTGACTAACTCAGAGTCTCTCATCTATAGCTCATGCATGTGCTCAAAAATTGTCGGTCGAACTGAAATATTGACCAACAGAGTGCCTGAAGCTTGTACCTTAATCATCGCATCATACAGTGACAGGTCTTCAAACAATATCCACCTGTGCATTCCCAACATCAGGTTATCCAATTGAGTCGAATCCTTCCGACTCAAAGCATCTACGACCACATTTGCTTTACCTGGGTGATATTGGATGGAGCAGTCATAATCCTTGAGAAACTCCATCCATCTCCGTTGTCGCATGTTTAGCTCCTTCTGTGTGAATAAATATCGAAGGCTTTTATGGTCAGTGAAGATTTCGAAAGTTTCTCCATACAAATAGTGCCTCCAAATTTTTAACGCAAAAATAACTACAGCTAATTCACGGTCATGCGTTGGGTAATTCTTCTCATATTCTTTCAACTGCCTTGACCCATACGCAATCACTTCTTGTACTGGTTAAGCACACTGCCTGAACCATGATGCGAAGCGTCACTATAGACTACAAAACCCCCACTGCCTGTTGGAATTGCAAGTACTGGAGCTGACGTGTGGCGCATTTTAAGCTCTTGGAAGCTCTTCTCACAAGCTTCGGTCCACTCAAATCTCACATCCTTCTGTGTGAGCCTCGTTAGTGGCCCCGATATTGCTGAAAATCCCTCCACAAAGCGTCGATAATACCCAGCTAGACCAAGGAAGCTGCGTACATCAGTCACTGTCTTAGGCTGTTCCCATTGCACTACAGCTTCGATCTTTGTCGGATCTACCGTGACACCTTCCTTCGAGACCATGTGCCCCAAAAAGCTTACTTCTTCCAACCAAAACTCACACTTACTGAGTTTGGCGTATAACTGGTGTTCACACAGTGTTTGTAGAGCGGTCCTCAAATGTACCTCATGTTCTTGCTTTGACTTAGAGTAGATAAGGATATCGTCGACGAACAAAATGACGAAGGAGTCCAGGTGTGGTTTAAACACCCGGTTCATTAAGTCCATAAACGACGCCGGCGCATTCGTCAATCCAAACGACATCACTAAAAATTCGTAGTGTCTGTATCTCGTCCTAAAAGAAGTCTTCTGAACATCCTCTACTTTGACCCTGAGTTGATGATATCCCGATCTCAAGTCGATCTTAGAAAAATATTTTTCCCTCTACAGTTGGTCAAATAGATCATCTATCCTTGGTAATGGATACCTGTTCTTTATAGTGAGCTTGTTCAACTGACGGTAGTCAATGCACTGTCTCATTAACCCGTCCTTCTTCTTGACAAACAAGACCGGTGCACCCCAAGGAGATACACTCAGTCTCACAAACCCTTTGTCTAATAGCTCCTGTAGTTGCTCCTTCAACTCGGCCGGAGCCATTCGATACAGTACTTTAGAAACCGGCTCCGTTCCTAGTGCCAATTCGATAACAAACTCAACCTCTCTCTCTGGAGGTAGTCCTGGTAACTCATCCGGGAAAACATCATCAAACTCACATACTACTGAAATCTCCGAAGCAACATTTTTCTTGTCCTTGTCATCCTTTAGGAAAGCTAAATAGCCCTTACATCCACTTCTGATCAAGCGTTCCTCTTTGATAGCTGACACGAGTGGTAGAAACTTCGTCCTCACTCCTACAAATTTAAAAGAACATCTCGTGTTTGGCCTAAAGGTGACCACCTTGTTCTTACAATCGACAGTTGCACAGTGTTGTGACAACCAGTCCATGCCAAGGATCACGTCAAATCCTTGCATGTCGAGTAAAATCAAATCTACCGGCAACTCAAAAACTTCCCCATAAATATCCCCATCTTTAATAGCTACAACCATTGACTTGCAGACTAAGTCCGTATCCACCGATTTTCCCGTCGGAATGGACACTGCCAAGACAAAATCCAAAGTCTTTGGCTGAACTTTCATCTTTTTCGCGAATCGAGGTGTGACATATGAATGAGTAGATCCCGGGTCCATTAGTGCTCTTGCTATATACGCGACATTACTTCCTCTTCCATACACTTGCAAGGTACCTATAAGGTATACCTAGTTCAGCATTCCATTCATGCAACACACACTCATGCAACATGTAAATTAATTAGGTGGATGCTTCTTGAAACAAAACAAAACAAAATCACATTTTCGAGGTATCTCATATGATAAAAATCAATCTAAGTAAAAACTCACCCTGCATGATATCGTTGGAGTTTTGAGCGTCCTGGGCTGTAATCGCATAGGCTCTTCCCTGCACAACCGGCTTCTTAGATTGGATTGGTCTTGGGGCAGGCGCAGAAGCCGTTCTACCCTTTGCCTTCTCAGGACAATCTTGGATGATTTGGCCGATCTTTCCACATCGATAACATCCTTGCATACCTCGTCTACAATCAATCGTCCTATGAGGCTTGCCGCACTTGGCACAAGTCTCTCTTGGTGTAGAAGAGGCTGCCCTTGAGAAACCTTGGCTTGCGGACACTCCGATAGTGGCCGTAGAGTTCTCATATCTGATGGGTCTCGACAACGCAGATCCAGCTAGTCCAGAAAAATTTGTATATGCTATCTGCCTAGGGAGTGCTGCTGGTGTCACAAATCTTGGCTTTTTGTTCCCCGAGTCATACTCACCCACCCTCCCATGGTCTGACCATACTGCTTCCAGCTGCTCTTGTATACACTATAAATATCCCTCTCAGCCACAATTGCTTTCCCCATCATATCCACATAACGCTCGAGTTTGAAAATTGACACTCTTTCACGGATGTTTGGTCTAAGGCCTTCTTCAAATTTGGCTACTTTCATAACTTCAATGGATACTAACTCTGGTGCAAACCGGGACAATCGCGTAAACTCTACCCCGTACTCTCGCACGGACATGCCCCTCTGCTGGAGATTTGCAAACTCCCTTCTCATCTGTACTCGTACTTGTTTAGGGAAATATTACCTATTGAATTATCTCACAAAGTCCGCCCAAGTCCATAAGCGATGTGGGTCCTCTACTTCCCTCTTTCTTAGCACGGACTTCCAGCATGGATCGGCATCTCCCTCCAACTGGAAGGAAGCTCATCCCACCTTCTCACTTTCTGTACTCCGTAGCCTGTCTAGAAGCTTCTCTATTTGGTTCAGCCATTTCTCTGTTTCTAACGGGTCCGTCTATCCATAGAAGCTAGGAGGTCTCAATCTCTTAAAATCTACAAACGACGAAGGCAATAATGCTGGAGGAGGCGGTGGTGGTGGCTGATGACTACTAACATTATTGACATTATTAGCTGCCAATAGTGCCGTCTGCTCAGCCAGTATCGCAGTTTGCTGCGTCTGCTGAGCCATCACAACAGCCATAGTCTCCATGGCCAATGCAATACGATCTGTCGTTCCACCCCTCCGATCCTCTTCACGAGAGTTCTCTTGGTCTCTACTACTAGACCTTGCTTGGAAACCCTCTTCACCTCTCTGGGTCCTATTCTGGGTACTTCTCGGTCGACCCCTTCTTCCAGAAGACATAGCGCTCTGCACATGAAACCAAAGTTTCATTAGCAGAAGATCCCTTCACTCTGACAAAAATCTTAGTCTTGTCAGAAATCCTAATGAATTGCTCGACATTAATCGTGATAAATTTCAATTTCGCACCCCAAAATTCGTATATCAAGACGACCCTCGAGGTCGTGCCCCTTATAATGAGAGGAACACTTGGCACAACCGAGCTATTAAGAAACTATAAAAGAGTAAAATGCAAAACATAACTCCAGTTCTACCATCTACCACATCAAAACATCAATCCAAAAAATAGTTCTAATTCCATACCTCTGTATGGACAAAAGAACCAACCCGAACCATCGGTGCCATTATCACGATCACCCAAAATGGTTCGACAAAAGAATATTACAAGTATCTTAATTCTATCAAAACAACCAAACACGGCTGGTCATGCCAAGCCATAAATTTCTCCCTTACATATTCTCAAAGTACGCAACAAAACTTCTAGGAAAACTTCTCAGGTGGAGGCTCAAATTCCTCCCTCGGAACGTAATCTAAGTCCTCCGGTTCGACCTCACCAACAGCAGCTCCTAACTCTAAACCTGTGACGTATAGTCAAAAGGTGAGCTACATCCTAGCTCAATAGGGGTGATATCACAGCAAGTATATCCTTCTTACAACCATATATTTCATGACATGAATAAAACATGAACTCATAAATATGTCATTTCTTGAAGAGTAAATTTAAGATGAAATACAACAATTTGACTGCATTTATTACTCTACTCATGTATTTTTCAATGACTACTAGTTCCCTTAATTGCAACCAGGCTAAGACCATGACTTAAATCTTAACTTAAATAATCCCCGAGCAATATAACATCGAGCCCCGATGGAATACCCTCCATCGTCATCTAATCAGACTATTTTTCATGGAATTGTCCTCATCCCCGTCTCAAAGGCGATGGCATACTACTACTACACATCCTTGGGATGTCGGCTAGTGTACGGATTAGCCGCCGTACCAGTCACGGATATTTTGCCGAGTCAGTCACGGTTATCCCACCGCGTCGGTTGGGTATTCTCTGAACCTTAAATCAAATTGTGCAATACATATAGTTATTCACCGTGTGATTGTGCTAATACATAGTAACTCACTGTCCGTGCAATTATGTTTACTGTTTACTTCTTGATGTGGATCCTTACATCCACCATACATCCTTGGGATGTCACTTCATCTAATGCATCTCTGCGATGCCGAATGTGTTCTTACATCACTGGGATGATTTTATTCCTACTTAACAAATTTTCTCATGAATTTTGTGTAAACGTGCACACTAGTTCCATTTCTCTACTTATTGCATTAATAATAAATGAAAACCATGTTTAAAAGATCATGCAACAACATTCTGTCACTACGTAAATGCTCGTAATAAAGTGTACTCGTTTAGATATTCCCCTACCTCACTTGCATTTACACACTCGAATTCTCTAATCCACGTTAGCACTCTACCATCACAAAGTTCGGTTCGATCTAGACCTAACCAAAGGCATATCTTTCATCACTACCAGTGTAACAACCTTGGTTTATAAGCTTAACACCAACACACAACTATTCGTATGCAAAAACTGAACAAAAGTAGTATTTCACCCAAATCGATCGAACGATTTCTGAATCGATCGAACGATTTGAAAATCGATCGAACAAATTCAGATCGATCGAACGATTCTCAGAATCGTTCGATCGAAATTTAAATCGATCGAACGAAACTCTAAAATTAATCGAATGAATTTTATTTCGTTCGATCGATCCCACCATTTGTCATTCTAGCATGCCTCTGTCAGTTTGCAAAATCGACTGAACGATTTTAATTCGTTCACACAGGTTCCAACCAATCGATCGAACAATTTTCAAATCGATCGATCGGTTTTCTTAAGAGTTTGAATCGATCGAACGATTTTACAATTCGTTCAAATGATTCCCCTCAGAACCCCCTTGCTTTCTTCCCTATCCTTTATCTGTTCAAAATTGATTGAACGAAATGTAATTTCGTTCAATCGATTTCACCCCATTCTAGATCTAACACCTTTCTTCTCATCTCTTCATCATCTATTTATTTAATCATATTTTTAACTAATACACAACAACTTTTAATTTCTCTAGCTAACAATTTAAACAAAACATGGATTTGCAATTCTTATCCCAGTTGACAGGTTGGATCTCCTTCACTAGGGTTTTCCCAAACCCCCCAACCTAAATCTCCCCTCGATCCCGAGCTCGATCCGTTAGACTTTGCGAACCAAGATCAATGATTTGCAGTAATTACTTCACTCTTCATTTCACAACAGTCACTCATGCATTCACTCTCCCCCTCTTAACTCCTCTTAACCACTCAACTAAAGAGAAATTAACTTTTCTCCCCCTTTCTCTTTATAACAAATGCTCTTACAATTTTGTGTAAAGCACATACAATTAACTAAGTGTATGAGCTCACACATACAATCACCTTTGTTTCACTTAACTCCATTACCTCCATACGTTCGACTAAGTCAACTGAGTCAATGTTAACCCGGTCAAACACTTGACTAGTCGGTTCGCATCCCGAGGTGCACTATTAAGTATGAAATTTCTGGGACGTTACACTTACTATTGACATACTCTAAAAAAGATATCAAAACTTTTTGGGTTCTCACAATGTTATTTCAGAAAAATTCAGTCAAAGATAAAATTGTCAATCTCATAGAAAAGGATAATCTACTTTATTCATATGAATCCCTACATAATCCATAATATCTATTTTTCATATCTCTACTAGGCTTATGCATCTGTGAATCGTAAATCAAAAAGGCCTTACCTTCGGCTTGTAATGGGGCTTTGGATTTCAGAAGGTGTCAAAGAAATGTAGAATAGGATTCAAAGTTTTTTTGGAGAATTTAGCTCTTCTTTCTCTTATCTTTTCAGCTTCTTTTCTTTAGTAAGTATCGATAAATTGGATAACTTCTTCCCATTTCTTTTTACAAATCCCATTTTCATCCTTTCTAAAATCGTATTCTACGATTTTTCATCTCTTTAAAAGCTTTTTACTTAAAAATCATTCTTCTTTTTTAGAAATCGTTTTTCATGAGTTTTCATTCCTTTCTCATATTCTTCTTTTGATTTCTTCAACTGTACCATTTTATTGGCATTCCCTTTATCTATTTTTGCTTGACTCCTTCCACTCCCTCTTCTTCCCTTCTTTTGCATTCTAAAATATCAAAAAATATAAGGGTTAAAGGTTGAAAGCTTTGGGTAGTACTTATAGTTAAGGGTTTATCATATTTTTGGCACAAAGAAATTCAGTTTTGGCTTCTAATATGGGTTCAATGGATAAAATTTATTCTGGAATTTTAGCTTTTTGGCTCTGATTTAACAAAAGATGGCCTTTGATCAGCTCTACGATTTACTAGCATAGATGCCTTATTACTTTGATATTTCTAATAGATAGTTCTAGACAAAAAATCAGGTTATCATAGAATATTTTGATTCTAAATTCAGCGGTATGAGATTTCATATCAGTATAGAAGTTCAAGGAAAATTTCTGACTTGAATAAAAGAAACAGTCCCTCTTTGAAAAAAAGAGGAAATATGGCTCAAAATCTCACTAGTTTATAATTTTAAAACTATAGTTTAAAAGTTTTGCCGTTTAGATTAATCTATTGTTTCAAACATTTATTCTAATACAGTGCTCAACGAGCTAAGCATGAATTGTGCTATTTTTTATTATGATTATTGAATTCCTACTATAATGGTTTATAAGTTTTCAAGATTTATAATTTTACTATCATAAGTCCTAACTAAAATTCAAGAATTTTCGAAACAATTTCTACAAAACAAATTAACTAAAACTAAAACTAAATGATTTACTGCTATACTACTGTTATACACAGAAATTGTGTATCCCCCCAAACTTAATTCATACAATGCCCTCATTGGCACAAAAAAATAGGGGATACTAAATTTTTTTTCCTAAAAATTATTGATATCTCTTATTGCTTACCAGATGTGAAAAAATTTATGTAAAGAATGTTCTCCCAAACTTGAGGAAAACACAATAGTTTCACTTCTCAGAGACAAAAATAATAAAAATGTTAGAGATGTTAGTAACAATTACACAGTTAGTAAAAAAAATGAAAGTTAGTCAAAAAGAATATTTCATATGTTACTGAGTATTTACAATGATCATGGAAAAGAAAATATAAATAACTAATTACAGAAAAGAAAATAATCCTAGGAGAATCTAGATAGACACTATCTTAGATATTGGCAGCAACATCCGAGAGAATGTCTTCGATAAAGATCGGTCCTCAGCTTCTAACCGCTTGAGTAGAGTCTCTCATTCCTCCCTACCAAAGGAGTATCCATGTTGGTTTAGTTTGTGTTGATGTTCTTTATTACAAAAGTGGTCAAAATATGAGAGGAATAAAAAATGACAAAAAAAAAAAAGGGCTAAAGATGGAATTGGAGCAAAATCCCACTTGCAAGATACAAAGTTGTTGCAGAAAGTTTTAAATGAACTAAGGGCTGTCCAACAGAGAGTTTTGAATCTAAAGGTAGTAAATCTCTAGATCTGCTACAGATCTGGCAACTCTAACCCTAATCTATCTTAATCTAATAAAACAGGGTAAAGAGAGAGTGTTTTTAGGGTTGGTAAAATAAATAGAAATAAAAGAAAAGGGGTTAAAGAAGAATGAAAGTGGTTTGGTAAAATAAACAAAAAATGGAGAAGTAGGCAGTTAGGGACCAATTTTTCTGTAAAAATTAATGTAAAACATATCAAGATTTAGATATGTAGCAATCCTTCATTTGACTACAAGCACAAATGCAAGGAAGAAGAATGCAACTCAACCCTGATATATGGATTAGTCTTAGGGTTATATCCTGTCCACTCAAATAGTCACAAGATAGCCCATGGATAAAATCCAGTCATAGGGGTTAAAGATAAAGCAATAAAATAACTGCATATACTATGTTTGCAAGACGACAAGTTCATGCATCCATAGGTGAATAAAATTCATAAACATCTAATAAAAATCATAAGAGATTATAGATCAAATGAAACATTAAAACCAGCTATTCATTGCCAAAAAGAAACTTACAACGATATAGCTCTCAAGTCTACAGTCTCTGCAAGATTCCAAGCTCTTCACAATGTTTTTACAAAGCATTGTATAATAAAACTAGCCCTAACTACTACAAAGATTTAGCTAGACATGCTTAGCTAAGAAGAGCAGAAGAATAAACAGGAAGATGACCTAAACCCTAAAATGAGCTAAGCTACTGTGTGTTGTCACATGTGATCCCCCTTTTCTGCATTCTTTATATGGTATTTATACAATCCCAAAAAAGTTACTTTTTACTCTAGCCAATCAGAGGGAAGGAGAATCAAAATAGTTAGGATCTACTGACGTGGCTCAATTACAGCCAAGTATTACCCCCATTCTGTTAGGAACACAGCAAACACTTGGATAGGTGTCCCCTGTGTTGTGAAAGTTTCAAAAATGCCCCTGAAGTCCATAAATATCTGCTGGGTCTCAAGCCTCGAGAGGGTGAAGTCTGTTGAAGGCTTCTCAGTGTATAGCTCGAGCTGATGGACTAATTTCTGAATGATTCTCGAGTGGCTGAAGTACTGAATAGCTCGACAAGTTAGATTGCTTCTGAAGACACCTCGAGTGGATGACTTCTGAAGGCGAAGAGCTACTCGAGAGTGCTCGAGAGAATAACTTCTGCAGGCTCTAGTCTGCTCGAGGCTGCTTGAGAAGATGATCTGGAGGTCTGTTCTGCTCGAGACAACTCAAGAGGATAGACCCGAAGGCTTCTGATCTACTCGAAACTGCTCTGCTGGTGTGTCTAGTTTACTGCAACACTCCTTTAGGCATGGGTCTCACTTGTCTCTCATTGTAGGACTTCTAGGGGTTCAAGGCATGCTGAACATCCCATATGGTGGGGACCACCATGGTTCAATCTCTGTATTTTTATTAACTCCAATGCTTGACTCTAATTCCTCTCTTTTTGACACTTGTTATATGGATTGCTGCACCATTATGCAGATTATTGTTAACTATAAAACCATACTCAAAAATCAATTATTAAATACCTCTAAGGTCTAGTAAGGGCTAGGTTTGGAGGTGGAAAGCGACATAATTCAGTGATTAACACACCCCCAAACCTAATCTTTGCTAGTCCTCGAGCAAAGGGAGAATTAAACAATTATTCTAAAAATTAAATGCCACTTTCATAGGGAGCACAGATGCATTTAGCCTATGCACCAAGTCTTTTAAACCCCTAGGTGATCCCTAGTGGAGGAGTGAAGTCTCCTACGATTTTCAGTGAAGATACTCACAAACTTCACAATAGAACAGTTAAGTTTAGTGCAACATATAACATATCAGATTTTAACAAATAACGATTCATTCCACACCTTACTCTTTCAAATTTAGAGGAGTTAAAATAGAAATGCAAGTAGTTTAACACTTAAATTTGGATGTATTTCCATCACAACCAATCAACTTACATCAAGAGTATAGTGTGTGTGAATCAACACTAAGCTCACCATTAATTTAAGAATCAGATTTAGATATTACCCCAATGAATTTAATTTCAGAGCCAATCCTCACCAGGGCTATCACTCAAAAATGAAATTTCAAGGTGTATCCCTTTTACTGTAGCTCAAGATCAATTACAGACCTCAAATAGGCCTTCATGCATGAGCATAGGCATTGCTGCCAATTCCTGACATCCTCATATTCTTTTCACCATAGATTACACATCCCCTTATCTTCACATGACAACTCAAATAACTTTAGATCAATGAGGTCTTTTTGTTGGGTTGTAATGCGGCTTAGGGTTGAGGTTTAAAAAGAATGAAAGGATAAAAGGGATTCAAAACTGAGAAATCAACTAAGAGGAGGTGATTCATGACTTCACCTTCTTCATTGCATCACAACTTTATTTTCTTTTGTATTTTTTAGATCCAAAGTGGCCAGCTTCTTCTCATCTTTTTACTTTTTTCAAATGAAGTATTTCTTTTGACTTTTCTCTTTTTTGTTTTATTTTTAGATGAAATGCCACAACTATACAACTAACACACTGCTTCTTTTTTCTTTAGATCTCTTCACTTTTCCTTTCACCAAATGTTGAACCCAACTCAACTTTCTTCAACATCTTCTCCTTTACCTTCGGAAATCTCAGAGTGAGGGTAAGGTTGAATCAGGTCAATGAGGTTTAGGTTCAATTACTCTAGTGTTTTTTAAAGAAAAGTAGATTTTAAGGTTCAAACAGTGTATACAAAGGGCAGTTCAATGGGTAGGTAATTTCAGGCTCAAACTGTCCAAATGAAGGCCTTAAATCATATCCTTAGTGTCATGAGGTTTGCCAAACAGTTTTAATTTGGGGTGCATAAATTCTGGTGAAAAGATGTTGATTCAATCATTCTTTAGGGTAGAAAAAATTTGCCAAGACACACTTCAAAAGAATATTTGATAGGCCCAAATCTCATTAGGTATGGTCTTTAAGTAAACTCATGGGGTATAACCTCACATTTTTCTCTCCTTTTTGGTTCACAAAGCATTGACTGTGAAAAAGTTTTCTTGATGTTTGCTTCATGGAAGTGTTAGATTTTCCAAAGATTTCAGTTTTTAGATGTCTGCTAAACAATTTTAATTTCCTCTTTCTCAATTGGTTAGGTGGGAATTACTTTATTTCTTTCAATTTTGCTAACACTGTTGTACTGAAATTTACTATTTTATTGAAACACCATGCCATACCTCCAAACCTAATATAAACATTGTCTTCAATGTTACAACAGAGATTGTATTTAGGGGCAGCGGAGTATGAAAAGGAAGAAAACAAAAAATAATGCTAAAAAGAAAGTAAAAATTACACTAATAAGATTGTTTATTTGCAAGAAATAGAATTTTATAACAACATATTGTATCCAAGAGAAGACTTGTTACAACATTACAATTGAATAATAAAAAAATAAAACTAAAACAGAAAACTCCTAAACTACAAGACTCCTGCAAATGGTCTGAATCAGAATCTAGATCAATGTACTCAGCTGCTTTTTCTTTTCCTTTCTTCACACTGTCAACCTTGGCAGCACCAGCTTTAGTCCTTGAAGTAGTTGGTTTCTTGTGCTTGGTGCTGCCCTTTTGGTGTTGAGGCTCTTGCAGTTTAATGCCTTTAACTTCTAGTTGAAGCACCACATCTTGAACACCCAGAGACATAAGAGTGGCTGATAATGAATCAATCAGGCTGGCATATTTGTTAGCCCATTGCTCATACAATTTATATACAATTATTGTATTGTCCAATTTATCTTGCATGACAAACATCTCCCTCTGATGAGCTAGTAACTGCTTCCAATTGTTTCCAATTTGCTGCCTTCATCAAGTCTAGTTGATCCTCACAAGTCTGCAGTACACTGTTCCTCACAAAGTGGACCAGTTGACACACATCCCTAGCCAAATATGGATTGTCATGCATAAGAGCAGTGAGGGTAGGCGTTGTAGGTCTTTGACTTGGGTGAGTTGGGACAATGGTCCAGTTGGATGGATCATTAATAGAGATGGAGACAAGAGCAATTTCAGTAGCAAGGTGGATGGATGGGGAAGAAATGGATGGCAGGGAAAGGAACAGCTCCTCCTCTGGGGTTTCTGTTTGGGTAGAGGCGGTAGATGTGGAAGTGGGGATTTGGGATTCAAGGGAGGTGAGGAGGGATATGATTTGGGATAGAGGGTCTGGGAGAACAGGGGTAGAAGATTGGGTTGAAACTAGTTTAACAGGTGAAGTAGGTGCATGGTTAAATGGGTAGTGGTGTGGGGAGTCAGGTAGAGGGGCGTACTCATGCCTAATGTCCCCCACAATGGAGTCTTTTAGGGTTGAATAGACCTCTATGGTAAATTGGTCAGAGGTTGTGCAACCGTGGGATCCGTGACGGTCCCGTCGCGACGATGCGCACTCTAATAAAAAATATAGAGTCACCACCCGGAGCTTTCGGTGTCCCGGGATACCTAGTTCATTTTTATGAGCACCTAAGTGCCAAAAATATGACTCTGAATCCGGTCCACACCAAAGGCTCTTGGGTAGGGGCTTCGGTTATCAATCGGGAAGGTGTTAGGCACCCGATCAATCTGCTTAACGCGGTCTCTACTAATGGCCAAAAATAAAATGATGTAAAAGACAAGAAAATGGTTCCCTCTTGCCCAAATGGGCCTCCAATCCTATTTGTGCCCCTCCGTTCCTATCAAAAATTCGGCGGCGTAACGGCACAAATGAGAGGATGGAGGGAGCTAGAAAGAGATAGGAGAAGAAAGGGGAGAGCTGGAGCCCTCGGGCCCTTTAGCACTGTAGAGGAGCCTTGTGTGGCTTGCTTTGATGAGCTTTCGAAGGCTTGAATGATAGAGAAATGGGTTCTAACCACTTAGGACTTAAAGCTAAGAGGTAGGGGATGGAGGCTAGGGGATCACACACACCTAGGCTAAGGGTTTTGGATGTAAGAACAAGCTTGAAAAAAGTTTTGGAATTCTGAAATTTTGAGGTAAAATAGTGCACGAAAGGGAGGAAGAACTTCTCACTTAGAGCTCTTTCTCTCTTAAGCAAAATTCTCAACCCTTAAACCAAGGGGAGAGGGGCTCTATTTATAGGAAAAGGGTGGATTAGGAGATCACTTAGATGCTAATTGGAGTTAGCAATTAGGTAATCTCAAATCTAAGGTTTCCTAGGATTTTGAGAGCTTGGAAAGGTGTGAAGGTGGTTCTAATGGTGGATGATGGGGTGAGGCCTTAAGCCACTTGGAGGGTTGCAAATAGGCACTAAAAGGGTGCAACAGAAGTAGCAAAACACACCCTAAAGATCAAGATGGTTAATAAGTCAAACCCCAATCTTGATTTTCGAGGCAAAAACCAATAGATACTGTTCATGTGCCTAGCGCAACTATTAGTTGCGCCAGGCAAATTTACAGTAAAATAGTAGTGCACAGTACCCTGGAAGTTAGCCTCGCGAGGGGCTAGGGGACCCATTTATGCCCGGTGCAACTATTAGTTGCGCCAAGCCATTTCTAGGGGAAAAATACCTGGCGTAACTATTAGTTGTGCTAGGCAAATCCAGGGGGCAAATGGCCTGGCGCAACTATTAGTTGTGCCAGGCAAAAATTCCTCCAAAAAAAGCTCGATTGTCAAACGGCCATAACGTTTGATATACAACTCTGATTGGGGTGATTCTTGGCTCGTTGGAAAGTTGGAGAAGTCCCCTTTCCAATGGTATATGATTTGATATCAGTAAAAGACCTCAAATAGTCCTAGTGCACCACTCTTCATCCATTGCCCGGGAAGGTTAGGTTTAGGGTTCGGAATGGATTCTAAGGGTCGGGATTAGTTTCTAAAGGTTTGGGATAGGTTCCTAAGGGATATAGGGTGATTTCTAAGGGTTTGGGGTGATTCCTAAGGGTTTCATTCATGCCATCAAAAGCTCAGAATTGCACCTCTCTTAAAAGGTGTTTCGATCGGGCCTTAGGCCAAATTTGAGTGTCTACAGATGCCCCTCTTTGGTATCTGATCACTAGTGATCGTATGCCAAAGAAAAGAGACATCCGAAGAGGCCCAAGGCATTACTGACAGGTCCGCTGCATTCATAACAAACTCTAAACATCAGGTGAGTAACATGGTGAGAAAATGAAAGCCCTGTAGTGTCAGGCTAATCATTCGTTTCTCGAGGTAATCGGTTCTCAAGCGCTTAGCGACATTACTGAGCATAACCGAGGTGGAATGAGTTGCGAACTCCCAATAGTTGGGAAAGATGTTCACTTCTTGGGATGATTTTGAAGGTATTTGATGTTTAAGATTTATTCTGAATTGAACAGTATCGTAAGTAGGAGGGGTGATCGACCCACATTCAAAGATAGGCACGAAGTAAACATACGCAAGGCTCCATAGTTTGCGTCCAATCCTTCAAGGCATTTGATGACCTCTTGGATTATTCGCGGGTGCCCCTACAGAAAGCAGGGTTCGAGATCTTTGGGCGAACCCATCGATCCCAAAATTTATTTAGCATGACCACTTGAGCGAAGTGAATGGATGCCACAACGCTTTTTAGGAGTGCGTGCTATTTTTTAAAACGTGCCCCAGATCCTCATGACCCAGAATATCCAGTTTCAACTTCCTTGAACAGATCCAGCCAAACATTAGGCACCTCCCAAAAGGGGGCATCCAATCCTGACCTCTGTTGACAATGATCATAATCATCAATTAACTATGCATAATCATGCACCCATCAGGGGCAATAAGCAGCAACAAAGGCGATGGAAGCCTCGACCCGAACCCGCCCGGGTATAATTTACAGGGACAAACGACCATCATACGGATACCCAGACGCATGACGTACACTTTATAGGGATACCGCTGCCCATACAGGTTTTAAGCCTGTAGAAAATAAAAAGGGAAATGAACCCTTCTGAATCCATGGTTGCACATAGTTTGATTGACACATAATCTCATTCTCAACAGGTTGGTCTCAACCAACGATTGACCTTTTTCAACGGAGAATCTGAAGCTTAAGACAAATCAAGTTCACACAAATCCAAAATAGAGCGCTCATCACTCAAAAGATTTAGCAGTGGAGTTGACCAAATCGAAACATTGACTGTTTGACCAGGACTGACACTGTTGCTCCTACTTTGAAGTAGGATCCATGGATCCAAGGCGAACCTTTGACCTAGGACATTAATTTTGCACATCTGCGTTATCGATAAAATATTAACATTTTACCGCATCGAGACACGCATGTGCGTCACATGAAAACATAGATTTCTCTTTCTTTTCACAATGATTTTCATCATTTTTTTGTTAGACCTGACGTCGGTGGTGAGATGCTTTATCTGATTTATCCATCGCTGAGAAGTTGCCTGCTTCGAGGCTTTACACCGTGTGATGTTCCTGCACATTCTCGAGAAAACGTCAGTCCCTTTTTTGTTTATACATATAAAGAAAATGCATCCTAAACAATAAAAGAAAAAGTACATCTCTTCCGATACTTTTTCATTTTTAAGATATTTTTTTGGATTTGAGTTTTTTGGAGATTTTTTGTTATTTTTCTTCATTTTTGAGATTGAAATATGATGTTGAAAATGTGTACATGAACATGAGTAGAAATACATACACAGTTTTTGGTGTTTGGATTTTTCTTGATTTTTTTTTATTTTTTATTTTTGATGCCTTAATCATTGGGTGAGATTTTGAGAAACCTTGGGTCCATCTTTGAGCATGGTCGACCTCTTTCATGCAGTCGGACCTGAGTGAGTTTCCAGATTTTACCAAGGCCAGAACGTTGATCCCTTTGGATTGAGTTAAACCTTTCTCCTTGCCTCGGGTCATATGTTTGACGGTGCGGGTTTCACAAACACAATTATGGTCGGGACCCGATTTGAACTAGCATGAGCGGCCCAGTCAGACAAGAGGATACAGGAAGAGTAACAAAAGGGTTCCTCAAACATCAATCTTCTCAATCAGTTCAAACCTTTCTTCTCTTTTCTTATTTTTCTTTTTATCTCCCTCTTTTTACCCGTAGCGCCCTTTCGGGTTTTCACCACGTCCGTGGGTTTAGCTTTCTTACCCCAAGCGCCCTTTCGGGTTTTAACTCGTCCGCATAAGCTTCGAGTTTTCACCACGTCCATCCTGCTTTGAGCTTGTATTTTTATTTTTATTTTTTTTTATTTTTATTTTCTTTTCTTTTTTCAACAGCCACGACATAGACCTTGATTCCGTCATA
This sequence comes from Chloranthus sessilifolius, assembly GCA_021018995.1. NCBI lineage: Eukaryota > Viridiplantae > Streptophyta > Magnoliopsida > Chloranthales > Chloranthaceae > Chloranthus > Chloranthus sessilifolius. The sequence continues at coordinate 143,138,266 of CM037584.1, read as the reverse complement.
GCCGGCTGGATGGAGTTCTGGTGTTGTCTCACAGCTCGACTCATATTGACTTAACAGATATTATGACTGCTTGCGAACCTACAAAGAGGGCTTCTTTCAGGGTGTAGCTTGTCCATGGGTTAGGTTAGGATTTGAAAGTATGCTGGGTTAAAAAGATTTTCTGGATACGGCTTCAGTTTTCTCGACATACTTTCTTCCTTGGGGGTTTTACTGTACATGCCTCGTGATTCTTCTACATTTTTTTTGTTCTTTTTGCTTTATTTCAAGCAATCTCTTTTGAGTTTTTACTTTTTTTCGATTTTTTTTTTTGGATTTTGATAGTAACTCTACTTCATCTTTTCTCTCTCTCTTTTTTTTTGGTATATGTACACACATTTTTGGCGAAGGGGTTTATTGAAAGAAAGGCCCAGGCTCAAATAGGGTAGCAAAGGATATCATCAGTTTTTTAGGGATGCTTTCTAGCTACTGTGTTTGGAATGATGGCCTCTTTTGGGTGGTTCTTAAGCAGTCGCGTATCTGTTTCATCAATACTTACCTTATTGCGATAGACTAAGAGTAGAACCGTCGGACGTATCCAGCATTGATGGGCTCAGGAAAATGATCTCCGTCCATGGTGGCAAGGTGGATGGCGTATCCCGGCAGCACTTCTCGAATGACATATGGTCCTTCCCAGTTCGCTTAAACTTTCCTCTTGGATCGGCGTGGAGGGATGGGAAGATCTTCTTTAGCACAGTGTCTCCTACCTTTAGATCTCGACCGCGGACACATTTATTGTAAGCGCGTGTGATTCGCCCCTGGTAAACTTGAGTGTGGCATAAGGCTAGGAGTCTCTTTTCATCCAATAAGTTCAACTGATCAAAGCGTGATCTCTCTCTTTCTGCTTCGGGTAAGCCTGATTCCATGAGGATTCAAAGCAAGGGTACTTCAACCTCCACCGAGAGGACGGCCTCGGTTCCATACACAAGGGGAGAATGGTGTTGCCCCTGTAGCGATACGGATCGATGTTCGATAGGCCCACAAAGCAAATGGCAGCATTTCGCTCCAATCTCGATAAGTGACGACCATTTTCTCAAGGATGCAAATGACTGTCTTATTCGCAGCTTCCACGGCTCCGTTAGTTTGAGGCTGATAAGGGGATGAGCGATGGTGCTTGATCTTGTATTGCTCACAGAAGTCTCGGATGCGCTTATTCGTAAAGTTTGTGCCGTTGTCCATGATGATATCTTTGGGTACTCCAAATCGGCACACAATGTTGTTCTTGAGACACTTCTCGACATGACTGGCAGTGATATTGGCATATGACGCTGCTTCTACCCACTTGGTGAAGTACTCAATGGCGACGAGGATGAACCGATGTCCATTTGATGCTTTTGGATTAATCATTTCGACAACGTCAAGGCCCCAGGTAGCAAATGGCCAAGGAGTGGTCATGCAGTGAAGATCAATGGCAGGAGCGTGTATCAGACTGGAGTGTTCTTGACACTTGTAGCATTTTTGAACATGCTTACAGCAATCTAATTCCATCGTGGTCCAAAAGTATCCTTGCCGCAGAATTTTCTTAGCGAGCATGTGACCACTGCGTGGGCTCCGCATACTCCTTCATGGATTTCTCTCATAATGTCGACCGCTTCACTTTCAGTAAGGCACCTGAGTAAGATGTTATTATATGATCGCTTGTAGAGGCATTCCCCGTAAATGACATAACCTGTCGCTAGACGTTGAATGGTTCTTTGGTCAGTCTTGGATGTACTCTCTAGGAAAGTTAGGGTCTCGAGGAAATTCTTGATATCTGAGAACCAAGGTGGATCATCATCAGGCTTTGTAGGTTCCTCAATCTGGAGGCAGAAAGCTGGCTCATTCCTCTGCTCGATCACGATCGGCTTCATCTCAACACCATAGGGGATTTCAATCATTGATGCCAAAGTTGCTAATGCGTCGGCAAAGCGATTCCTTATCTGGGGGACATATGAGAAGGTCACGTCTTGGAAGCAAGCTATCAGACCCTCAAGGTGTTCATGATAGCGGATCAATTTCTCATCTTTCGTCTTCCAGTCACCATTCGTCTGGCATATAATTAACTGTGAATCGCCAAATACTCGAAGGTGAGTTACATTCAGATCGAGAGCCTCCTGCAGACCAGCGACGCAAGCTTCGTACTCAGCCATGTTATTAGTACAAGGGAAGTTGAGCTTGATGGAGATGGGTACGTGGGATCCTTTTGGTGAGATTAGGATGGCGTCAACTCCTTGGCCCTCGACATTTACTGCCCCGTCAAAGTGCATTACCCATGATTCTTCTGCTTCTTCTGTATCGTCCTCCGTCATGAACAAGATATCTTCATCTGGGAATTCAGTCCTTAACGGCTCATAGTCAGGTAAAGGATTATCAACAACATGATCAGCAAGCGCCTGCCCCTTGATCAATTTCTGAGTGACGTACGTGATGTCGAATTCAGATAATAAAAGTTGCCATCGTGCGGTTCGTCCAGTGAGAGCTGGCTTCTCGAACAGGTCCTTCAAGGGATCCATCCGTGCTAGAAGTAGGACAGCCTAGGATAGTAAGTAGTGGCGAAGCCTTTGGGTAGCCCATACAAGGGCTAGGCATGCTTTCTCTAGGTGAGAATAGTGCGTCTCGTAATTGGTAAATTTCTTGCTTAGATAGTAGATGGCCTGCTCTCTTCTTCCCGTCTCGTCATGCTGACCTAAGACACATCCCATCGAAACCTCTGTCGTGGAGAGATACATCAAGAGTGGTCTCCCTGGCTCAGGTGGTACCAAAACAGGTGGATTTAAGAGGTAGCTTCAGGAGGTAGCTTTTAATTTTATCGAATGTTGCCTGACAATCATCATTCCATTCAACGGGAGAATTCTTCCTTAGCAGCTTGAAGATCGGCGTGCAGATTGGAGTTAGCTGTGCAATGAACCGACTGATGTACTATATTCTACCCAAGAACCCTCTAGCCTCTTTCTCGGTGGACGACGGTGGCATTTCTGTGATGGCCTTGACCTTGACGGGGTCGACCTCGATCCCCCTCCTGCTGACGATGAATCCTAATAGTTTCCCTGACATAGCCCCGAACGCGCACTTCTGTGGATTCAGTCGTAGTCGATACTTCCTCAGCCTTTCAAATAGTTTATGGAGGTTTACCAGATGGTCACTTCGCTCCGGTGATTTGGCTATCATGTCGTCGACATATACTTCAATCTCTCGATGCATCATGTCATGAAATAGTGCAGTGATAGCTCTCTGGTACGTCGCACCGACATTCTTCAGCCTGAATGGCATGACTCAATAGTAAAAGGTTCCCCAGGGGGTAATGAACGTTGTCTTCTCGCGATCAACCTCTGCCATATTAATCTGATTATATCCTGAGAATCCATCCATGAAAGAGAGCATCCTGTGCTTAGCTGTGTTATCGACCAGGATGTCGATGTGTGGCAATGGGAAATTATCCTTTGGGCTTGCTCTGTTCAAATTACGAAAATCGATGCACATGCGGACCTTTCCATCCTTCTTCGACACAGGTACGATATTGGCTAGCCACTGCGGGTATTTGGATACCATGAGAAACCCTGCATCGTATTGCTTGATGACCTCGTCTTTGACTTTCAACATCCATTCGGGTCGGAGACGTCTCAGCTTCTGCTTAACTGGCTTCATATCAGGGTAGAGGGGCAACTCATGCTCGACCAAATCAGTATCTAGACCAGGCATGTCCTTGTACGACCAGGCAAAAATGTCTTGGTATGACCGAAGGAAGTCGATCATGCTTTTTCTTTCCTCAGGGGACAGTGATGTTTCGATTTTGGTTATCCTGGGAACCTCCTCAGTTCCTAGGTTGACATCCTCGGTCTCTTCGACAATGGGGGTAGGGCCATGCTCAAAGTCGGCAAATCGGTCAAGGAGCTCATTGGGGGGCTCCTCCAGGGGACTATCCTCATCCAGACTCGTAATCCCTACCTCTCCTTGTATTTCTACAGGGAAGGGGTCTATTTTACGTGGGATGGGTATTTCGATTAAGGCATCCTTTTGTGGGACTTTTTCTAGAATTTTAAATGACAATATTTTTGGACTTGGGATTTTTTGAGTGTTTTTGGGACTTTGTATTTTTTCCATGTTTTTGAGATTTTTATTTCCTTCCATGTTTTTGGGATTTTGTATTTTTTCCATATTTTTGAGATTTTTGTTTTCTTGGGAGACGGGCCCTTAGCAAGGCGGTTTGTGGCAAAGATGCCCAGTTGCGTACCTGAGGGGCCTCTTCTTTACCTGTTGGGATGGAGGGTGCTGACTGATATTGCTCATTGGAGTCAGTGTCCATCATATTGATCCCCATTTCGTCTGAGATCATGTCCTCAAACGATAACTCAGTTTTGTGGTGATTTACCACAGGGGGAGTTTGTTCAGGTACCGACCGCCGTTACTCAAAGAGGGATAACGCGGCCAAATAGATTTCCAAATTGGGAAGGGAGATCTGGGGATTGGTGGGATGGACTGGGGCTATGGGTTTGTGTGGGGTCAAATGGGTTGCCCCATTTTGATCGATCTTTACGACCCCTACACTGACAAAGGAATCCCTGATGTGTGGCCTAGGTGAGGTTTCTCTTCTATGTTGATTCCTCGAGCTCTTGCAGCTGCGGTGACCCTAACTTTCTCTTTGGCCTCTCGGACCTCTTCTTCTGTAGGCTTGTATCCCAGCCCGAATCTTACTTTTTGTCCCTTGGCCACAACTGGCTCTCTTCTACCTTGTAATTTGGGTCCCAGACCCCTTCCTTTCTGATAGCCCCACTTTTGGAGCATTGCCACTGCTGCTACCATACCACCTCCCATTTTAGGCATGATGCCATCCATGGGCTCTGGGAGTATTGCTGACACCTCGTATTCAAAACTGTGGAGGTCGACGTCCTCAGTGGTGTGTGGTACATCCAGCATATTAGGTTTTTCAACACTATTGGTGGCTTTTTCTTTCTCACCATGCCCCTCCCCAATGATTGTAACAATTTTATGCTCAGACACGAATTTGAGCTTCTGGTGCAAAGTGAACGGTATGGCTCCGACCTCGTGCAGCCACGGGCCCCAATAATAAGTTAAAGGAAGATTTAATATCCATGACTTAAAACAAGATGGAAAAAGGTCGTTGGCCCTATCAATAGCTCAAGATCAACTTCCCCCATTATTTCTCTTCTGGTATTATCAAATCCTCTAGCGCTGGTTCTGGTGGGCCTTAACATGCATGGGTCAACCCCGATCTTGGTGGCGGTTCTTAACGGGCATATATTCAATGTAGACCCGTTGTCGATTAGAACCAAGGGGATCACCATGTTCCCAGACTATACCATTATGTTCAAAGACTTCATGTGGCTTCCTCCTTCTGGCAAATCAGCATCAGAAAATGAAATGGCATTCGGAGCCATCACTTGCCCAATTATCTGCCCGACTTCATCTGGGCTGACTTGTAGTGACACATGTGCATTTTTTAGCGCCCCCATTAATGCTTGGAAATGGAGTGGGGACGTCATCAACAGGTCCCATATAGTGATATGGGCAGGCATCCTTCTCAGCTGAGTCTCCAATATATGTTCTCGACTCATTTTCTAGAAGGGGTTCACCGCACTGTCTTTCTTTCCTTCGGGATGGGCTTGTGTCGCCGCCGTGCTTGGTCGCTTGATATCCTCCTGCACTGTAACAAAATTCACCGCCCCTTCTTCTCGCCATAGCATCTGTTTGTTCATAGCTCAGTGGGACCTAATGAGGATCATAGGTTGGTCCCGAGAGCTGGAAAGGTATGACTGCTGGTACTTGAGGCATTTGTACTATCGGCTCAGGAGGTGTGGACAACACCTGATTTATTTCGGTGGTAGATGGTTGGGTGGAAAGATTGGGCCAAATGGGAGTGGTGAAGCTTGAGGGTGGTGGCCTTGGAGGGAAGGAGGTAAAGGTAGGCCATTGATAGTTTGCTGGTGGTAGATGGGGGGTTTGATGGGCCGTTAGGTAATTGACCGGGTGACGGGGTTCATAGGTGAAACTTGGGGTGATGGGATGGGCACAAGCCATTGATAATTGATGGGTGCGGGTGTTGGATTGGGGGCCTGGTGGCTTAAGGGGTGATCAATGGGGGTTGTGGTGTGTGGTGGTAAGTGAAATGGGGCGGGCGTGGGCCATTGATAACTGGTGGGTGCGGGAGTAGGATTGGGGGCCTGTTGGCTTATCGGGTAATTTGTGGTATATGGTTGGTATGCATTTATATTCACATAATTGACAGGTGTGGTGGATGGAAAATATGCCCTGAGATCCAAAGGTTTCGATTGCGGAGTCGGGTTGGGAAAATAATCTGATAAATTTAGGGGTTCAACAACCCCGATATTCCTTTCCTCAATATTTTTTAATAGTGGTGCTACATAACTCTCCCGATCACTGATATAATCGGACGAGTCAAACTCAAACTCTTCCTCATCCTCTATCATTTTGATGGCGGGTCTGGGACCTGCTCCTTCGGTGGGATGTGGGGGTAGTGGCACCTGATGGATATTAGCGTGCTGAGAAGGTGTAGGGGGAATGATTTTCTCGGCATCGATCAAATCTTGGATCGCGTGCTTCAATGGGAAGCAGCGATCAGTAGGATGGCCCAGAACCTGATGAAAATTGCAGTGGGTATTTGGGTCATAGTTCTTTGGGATCAGGTGAGGGGGAGGCTGCGGTTGGCGGATAGCCACTAATCCCTTTTCCACCAACAGGGGTAAAAGTACACCCAATGATTGGCCGAGAGGTGTAAAAACTCGATCGTAGCGGGCTCTCCTTTGTTCTGGGGTCATTTGCATTCCTTGCCCATTCCCTGCACTCTCTATCTGCTCGGGTCTGACTGGTACTAGTGGGGCTGCCTGAAACTGAAACAGAGCAGTATTATTATTGGACTTGGTGTTGGCTATATTCTGGACATCGCCCCCTGTTCTCTTCTCATTCCTCTGCTTAGAAAATCTTCTAACCCCACTTGGTCCGCTCGGTATGTTTTTATTTAGATGCCCCTCCCTGATGGCATCCTCGCATCGATTAGCATTTCTTACTAGATCAGCAAAGCTGGACTGCTGCTGATATACCAAGAAGTCCGAAATCACTAGCAGAGTGCTCTTCGAAATCATCTCAATCTGTTCCTCGTCAGGTATTCTATTCCTGATCTGAGCTGTCAGCGCTCTCCATCGCCCCAAGTAGTCGCTGAAGGTCTCATTCTGATTCTGCTTTAAACGAGCCAAGTCAGACTTACGCGGCTCAATGTCTATGTCGTAGACATACTGTTCTTGGAATCGGGGCGTTAAGTCCCTCCATGTTTCATCATAGATGGTTATAAGGATGTGAACCATCTCAAAGCCGGCCCAGTCAAACTCTTCTGAAAGACTTTTATTAGTAGTCTTTCATCCTCCCCGTACTAGCACATGTCCCCACAATAGGACTTGAGGTGCACAATACGATTGCCCGTGCCATTATATTTGTCGAAGGCGGGCATTTTGAATTTGGGGGGCAAGGGGACCTCAGCGAGCAGGCATAGGTCCTGTGAAGTCTGTGGCGTGGATCTCAGCACCACCCATTTTCATTAGCTGCTTTTGTATTTTGTCTAACTGTTCTTTCTGCTGCTCTGATTCTTTGGACACGGAAACTGCTTTCTCAGCCGTCAATTGGACTTCACTCTGGGCTACCTGGGGGTGGGCAATTACTGGGTGAGGGTTGAGGCTGGTCAATGCCTCGGCATAGGCCCCGCTATTTCTGATCTCATCCTCTTCATACTGCTGATCGGTGTAATGTGCAGTGAAGACGGGATTCTCCTGTCGTTGTTGCATGGGCTGGATGGGAATGATATGAGTCGGGGTTGGGTGAGCCCATTGGGGGTGAGGAAAGGCCTGTTGGGTGATGGAGATTTGGTTTTGAGGTGGGGCCTGATGGGGCCATTGGGTATGAGGGAAAGTTTGGAAATGGCCTTGGGGTGTGGGGCCATGGGAAAATTGGGTTTGACCCGGGTGTGGAGGTTGGGTTAAATGTTGGGGGTATTGTGTACGGTATGGGTGTGGGGTTTGGTTTTGGGCCATGAACCCTTGGCCATTTTGGGTCATGGGCCACTGATGGGTTTGGGCCACGGGCCCTGGGTAGGCTTGGGCCAATGGGCCTGGTTAGGTTTGGGCCATGGGGCCTTGGAGGGTCTGGCCCGATGGACCTTGCTGGGTCTAGGCTATGGACCCTTGATGGGTCTGGCTCAATGGGCCTTGGTGGGTCTGGCCACTGGGTCTTGTTGGGTCTGAGCCATGGGCCCTTGGTGGGTCTGGCCCAATGGGCGTATTGGGTCTGGGCCATGGGCCCCGGGTGGGTCTAGCCCAATGGATCTTGTTGGGTCTGGGCCATGGACCCTTGACGGGTATGGCCCAATGGGCCTTGTTGGGTCTGGGCCATGGGCCATTAGTGGATTTGGGCCATGGGCCCCTGATGGGTTTGGCCCAATGGGCCCTGTGGGATATGGGAAATGGGGTTTTGGACCAATGGGCCTTAGGGATGATGGGTAGTGGGGTATTGGGCCATGGGGCCCTGGAGATCATGGATGGTGGGGTATTGGGCCAGGGGGCCCTGAGACAAGTGGGAAAAAGGGTTTTGGGCCAATGGGCCTTGAGGTGTGTGGGTGGTGAGAGGTTGGGCCATGGGGCTTTGGGGCATGTGGGTGATGGGGGTTTGGATGATGTGGATTATGGGAGGTTGATGGGGGTCATGGGGGAGTGAGGCATGGAGATTGGCTAGAGTATGGGAGGGGTTCATGGATGTGGGGTGTGGAGGAGAGGTGACTTGGGAAGCCTTCCATGAGGAGTAGGCTTGGAACATTTCCTCCATCATGGCCATGGAAGGGGGATCGGATGTGGATGGTGGGTTTAATAGATGATTGGGTATAGATGGGGTGGATGTAGAGGGAAAATTGGGTATAGCCATGGTAGATGATGGACTAAAGGAATGGGGTGGATTGGAGAGTTGAGGTGGGGTAAAGGATGAGGAAGGATTAGGGATGTTTAAGGGTGATGGTTGGTGGGGTGTGGATGTTTGAAAAAAATCGGGCATGGCCCCGGTAAAATGGGCATGACCCGGGTAGATGGGGGGATTTGTGGGGGATTGGTTAGGGCGGAGGTGACATAGGTGAATGAGGGTGGATCGGGTCTATAGGGGGATGATGGGAATTGGGGGATGGATGTGGATTAAGAAAATGGGTTAGGGTTTCTCATGGACATGGTTTGGGCAAAAGATGGAGAATGGGGGGTTGGACTTTTGATATTTTGGGGGGTAGTGGTTGGGAATATGGGGGCGCCAAATGGGCCGGTGACGGTAAAAGAGGGTTGGGTGAGGGGGATGGTGGAAAAGACTTCTCCCGAATGGGAGTGGGTTGGAGAATGTGGTGGGGATGAATCGGGATCGGCGTAAATCGGGTCCACTACCCACGACATTCTACGGGAGCGGGTCGGGTAAGGGTGCCTTGGATAAGGCCCAAAAATCCTCCTCCTTCCCCTACGGGACGACGGAGGACAAGATGATGCCGTTGCGCCGGCACCACAAACTATCTATTTCTTTTTGGGTTTTAAATTATTTATTATTATTATTTTTTGAATTTTATGAAGATTTTTGAAAAACAGAGGTTCCGAGGCCTTCGAATTCCCTTTTCGGGTGGCCTTCGTACCTTAATTCAAGACCTGCGGCGACGGTTCCGATGCACTTTGGAATAATCGAAGGAGAACCTTCGATCTATTGAAGGCACAGAAATCGAGGCAAACGACCCGATCCCCCGAAACGAGCCAAAAAGAAGTTACCTTCTCTGGACCGGCGGGGGCGTATTGGGTGTTGGAGATGGCGGGGCCTAAACAAGGCACTAAGCACACTGATCGGGCAATTCGGGACGTGGAAAGGCCACAGATTCGGGCTGGAGGGCTGTCAACCAGACCTGGCGTAACTAATACTTGCGCCAAGGTTGCAGGGGACCCCTTTTTACACTGGCGCAACTATTAGTTGCGCCAAGGTAAATTTTGGGGATTTAAAGTTGGCGCAACTATTAGTTGCGCCAGTTATAAATGCCGGATTTTTGTGCTGGCACAACTAACACATGCGCCAGCCAAAAATGGGATTCCAGAGTGTATAACAGCAGCAACAGCAGCCCAAAATGAGTCACTTTTTTTGGTTTTTGTGGAAGCTAGGCTTCCGGGAACTAAGCTGTTTTCTTGATGATCGATTCTCTCCTCACCGATGCCTAAAGGATTGAGTCTGGTATAACTCGCTAGCGCGCTCCCTAAGGGTTTTAAGCTTTGTAGGAATGGGAACCCACTCGATATACCTCCGGCGCAAGTGCCTTCTCAGATACTCGGTGGGCTGGGACTTTTCTGGATCATCACTACTAGGGGCTGCCGCCATACTAAGACCCGAGTGTTTGTATGTGTGCCTAACCCAACCCTTTTGAAAAATCTACCCCGCAAAAATAAATTAATTAAGCTCCCTAACTTGGTTCAATTTTAATTTTTTCAAAGATTTTTTTTAGAAGTTTTCTTTAGTTAAAAGACCGGGGGTGATTATCTCGTGCCACCACTACTGGCCGGCGTCCACTGATGGAATATGAGTGCACAAGTAGGCCCGCCAATCGGCTAAGGCACTTAAAATGACGGAAAAGTAAGAAAATTAAAAGACAATGCTCAAGTAGGCCCGCCAATCGGCTAAGGCACTAAAATGACGGAAAAGTAAGAAATTTTAAAAGACAATGCGCATGTAGGCCCGCCAATCGGTTAAGGCTCATAAACAACGAAAAAGTAGGGGTAAGTAAAACGACTTAATCGGAGGGGTGAGTAAAAAAAAACAAAATATGCACTAAAAAAACAGCAATAACATGATAGTAAAAAAAAAAAAAACTAGGCCAAGTTCAAGGGGAAGCTCTACAAAAAAAATCCCCAGCAAAGTCGCCATCTGTGCAATCGTGGGATCCGTGACAGTCCCGTCGCGACGATGCGCTCTCTAATAAAAAATATAGAGTCACCACCCGGAGCTTTCGGTGTCCCGGGATACCTAGTTCATTTTTATGAGCACCTAAGTGCTAAAAATATGACTCTGAATCTGGTCCACACCAAAGGCTCTTGGGTAAGGGCTTCGGTTATCGATCGGGAAGGTGTTAGGCACCCGATCAACCCGCTTAACGCGGTCTCTACTAATGGCCAAAAATAAAATGATGTAAAAGACAAGAAAATGGTTCCCTCTTGCCCAAATGGGCCTCCAATCCTATTTGTGCCCCTCCGTTCCTACCAAAAATTCGGCGGCATAACGGCACAAATGAGAGGATGGAGGGAGCTAGAAAGAGATAGGAGAAGAAAGGGGAGAGCCGGTGCCCTCGAGCCCTTGTAGCAACGTAGAGGAGCCTTGTGTGGCTTGCTTTGATGAGCTTTCGAAGGCTTGAATGGTAGAGAAATGGGTTCTAACCACTTAGGACTTAAAGCTAAGAGGTAGGGGATGGAGGCTAGGGGATCACACACACCTAGGCTAAGGGTTTTGGGCATAAGAACAAGCTTGGAAGAAGTTTTGGAATTCTGGACTTTTGAGGGAAAATAGTGCACCAAAGGGAGGAAGAACTTCTCACTTAGAGCTCTTTCTCTCTTAAGCAAAATTCTCAACCCTTAAACCAAGGGGAGGGGGGCTCTATTTATAGGAAAAGGGTGGATTAGGAGATCACTTAGATGCTAATTAGAGTTAGCAATTAGGTAATCTCAAATCTAAGGTTTCCTAGGATTTTGAGAGCTTGGAAAGGTGTGAAGGTGGTTCTAATGGTGGATGATGGGGTGAGGCCTTAAGCCACTTGGAGGGTTGCAAATAAGTACTAAAAGGGTGCAACAGAACTAGCAAAACATATCCCAAAGATCAAGATGGTCAATAAGTCAAACCCTAATCTCGATTTTTGAGGCAAAAACCAACAGTTACTGTTCATATGCCTGGCGCAACTATTAGTTGCGCCAGGCAAATGTACAGCAAAATAGTAGTGCACAGTACCTTGGAAGTTAGCCTCGCGAGGGGATGGGGGACCCATTTATGCCTGGCACAACTATTAGTTGCACCAGGCCATTTCTGGGGAAAAAATACCTGGCGCAACTATTAGTTGCGTCAGGCAAATCCAGGGGGAAAATGGCCTGGCGCAACTAATAGTTGCGCCAGGCAAAAATTCCTCCAAAAAAAGCCTGATTGTCAAACGGCCATAACGTTTGATATACAACTCTGATTGGGGTGATTCTTGGCTCGTTGGAAAGTTGGAGAAGTCCTCTTTCCAATGGTATATGATTTGATATTAGTAAAAGACCTCAACTAGTCTTGGTGCACCACTCTTCATCCATTGCCCTGGAAGGTTAGGTTTAGGGTTCGGAATGGGTTCTAAGGGTCGGGATTGGTTTCTAAAGGTTTGGGATAGGTTCCTAAGGGATATAGGGTGATTCCTAAGGGTTTGGGGTGATTCCTAAGGGTTCCATTCATGCCATCAAAAGCTCAGAATTGCACCTCTCTTAAAAGGTGTTTCGATCGGGCCTTAGGCCAAATTTGGGTGTCTACAGAAGTCTTATGAAATGGGTCTTGGATAGGGGACAATGGAGGGTAATGGATAGGGGAAGGAATAGGGGTGAGGATAGGGGAATGGAAAGGTGAAGGATTGGGGTAAGTGGGTTCAATGGCAGCAGCCATTGGCTCCCTGCCAGGAAGGGTAAATGGAGTAGGTTCTTCAGGTGCTGGCTTTGGGATGGGTGGGGGTATGGTAGTGGATGGGCCAGGTTCTATAGTGGGGTGTTGGGTTTTCTTTTTGTAGGTTCTCTTGATTTTGGGTGTAGGAAGGTTGTAGAGGAAAGGTATGGGAGGAGGAGGAGTTGATAATGGAATTGAATGGGAAGGTAAGGCTGGTGGAGTGGCTGATGGTGGAATTGAAGGGTAGAAGGTGGCTGCTCTGATATGACTGCAGAGGTGGCTGCAGGAGTTTGTCCAGGAAGTGCTTCTTCAGGCTCCTTCTTCTTCTTCTTCATCAAAGTCAAACTGATATTCCACTGCCTCTCTCCAAACAGAACTGGTGACAACTCAGCAGTAGGCTCTCCCATTCTCCAAACATACCCTCCTTCTTTTAGCAAGGCTATGATCAGCCTGCTATAGGGTAAACCTTGAAATGTCTGCCTCTTCTTAACTTTTCCATGTTTATCTCTCATCCCCTCAAAAATCAGCTTGGCAGCATTGAAGAAATGCCCCTTGGAGAAGGAGTACAGTGCATCCACAATTAGGTGCCTCCTCTCCTACTGATGACCAGCCACAAACACTTTCTTCCTCAAAATATTGTCCATGAATAGAAAGTTTATACTAAAGTCACTCCTCATAACTGAATCACCTGATACTTTCTTCCCCTGAGTTAAGTTGTGCAACCATGGGAATCGAGACGATCCGATCACGACAATGCGCTCTCTAACGAAAATATAGAGTCGCCACCTGGAGCTTTCGGTGTCCCGGGATACCTAATTCATTTTTATGAGCACCGAAGTGCTAAAAATAAGACTCTGAATCCGGTCCATACCAAAGGCTCTTGGGTAGGCACTTCGGTTATCGATCGAGAAGGTGTTAAGCACCTGATCAACCCGCTTAACACGGTCTCTTATAATGGCCAAAAATAAAATGAAGTAAGAGAAAAGAAAATAGCTTCCTCTTGCCCAAATGGGCCTAGAATCCTATTTGTGCCCCTCCGTTCCTACCGAAATGTCGGCAGCATAACAACACAAATGGGAGGATGGAGGGAGCTAGAAAGAGATAGGAGAAGAAAGGGGAGAGCCGGAGCCCTCGAGCCCTTGTAGCACCGTAGGAGAGCCTTGTGTGACTTGCTTTGATGAGCTCTTGAAGGCTATGTATGGTAGAAAGTGGGGTTTTAACTCTTAAGGCTTGAAGTTAAGAGGTAGGGCAGGGAGGCTAGGGGATCACACACACCTAACCTAAGGGTTTTCTATGAAATGCTAAGGACTAAAGGAGTTTTATGAATTCTGGAATTTGTATGGGGGGTGTGCACCAAAGGGAGAAAGATCTTCTCACTTTAAGCTCTTTCTCTCTTAGGTAGAAATTCTCAACCCTTAAGCAAGAGGGGTGGCTCTCTATTTATAGAGGAAGGGAGGGTTAGTGAGGGGTTAAAGTCTTAATTGGATTAGCAATTAGGTAATGGGAAATCTAAGGTTTCCTAGCATTTTTGGAGCCTTGAAATGTGTGGGAAGGTCCTCCAATGGTGGATGATGGGGTGAGGCCTTTAGCCACTTAAAGGGGTGCAAATAGGCTTCAAAAGGGTGCAACAGAACTAGCAAAATACACCCTAAAGGTCAAGGTGGTCAACAAGTCAAACCCCAGTCATGAATTTAGGGGCAAAAACCAATAGTTATTGTTCATATGCCTGGCGCAACTATTACTTGCGCTAGGCAAATGTACAGTAAAACAATAATGAACAGTAGCCTGGAAGTCAGATCGCGAGGATGGGGCCCGCTTTTGAATCTGGTGCAAAGTTTATTACTGGCACAACTATTAGTTGCGCCAAGTCCCTAAGGGGCCCACATGACTTTACATTCATGCCCTCCGGGCTCGGTTTGCAATATCTTTTGACGTATACCTCCGATTGGGGCGATCCTTGGACTGTTGGAAAGCTGACAATCTCTACTCCTCAATGGTATGAGACTCGATTATAGTAGAGGGTCGTAGCCAATTTTGGTGCACCACTCTTTATCCATAGCCTGGTAAGGTTAGGTTTAGGGTTCAAAATGGGTTCTAAGGGTCGGGATCGGTTCCTAAGGGATCTAGGGTGATTCCTAAGATTCCTAAGGGTTCCATTCATGCCATCAAAAGCTTGAAATTGTACCTCTCTTGAAAGGTGTTTCGATCGGGCCTTGGGCCCAATTTGGGTGTCTACAGATGCCCCTCTTTGGTATCTGATCACTAATGATCGTATGCCAAAGAAAAGAGACATCCGAAGAGGCCCAAGGCCTTACTGACGGGTTTGTTGTATTCAAAACAAACTTCAAACATCAGGTGAGTAACACGGTGAGAAAATGAAAGCCCTGGGGTGCCAGGCTAATCATTCGTTTCTCGAGGTAATCGGTTCCCAAGTGCTTAGCGACATTACTGGGCATAACCGAGGTGGAATGAGTTGCGAAGGCCCAATAGCTGGAAAAAATGTTCACCTCTCGAGTTGTAAAAGCCTGTTAGTCGGGAAAAACATCCGCTTCTCGAGATAATTTGAAGGTGATTGATGTTCGAGATTCATTCTGAATGCAACAGCTTCGTAAGTAAGAGGGGTGATCGACCCACATTCAAAGATAGGCGCGAAGTGAACACACACAAGGCTCCACAGTTTGCATCCAATCCTACGAGGCATTTGATGGCCCCATTGGACTATTCGTGGGTGCCCTTGCTGAAAGCAGGGTTTGAGGTCTTTGGGTGAACCCATCGATCCCAAAGTTTATTTAGCATGACTGCCTGAGCGAAGTAAAATAGATGTCACAACGCTTTTTGGGAGTACATGTCATTTTTTGAAAATGTGGCCTGGATCAACATGAACTAGAGCATCCAGCTTTAACTACCTTGAACAGATCCAACCAAACATTGGGTGTCTCTCAAAAAGGGGCATCCAATCCTTGCTTCCGCCGACAATGATCATAAACATCAATTAACTATGCATAATCATGCACCCATCAGGGGCAATAAGCAACAACAAAGGCGATGGAAGCCTCGACCTGGACCTGCCCGAGTACAATTTACGGGGATAAATGACCATTATACGGATACCCAGACACATGGCGTACACTTTACAGGGATACCGCTACCCATATAGGTTTTAAGCCTGCAGAAAATAAAGGGGAAATGAACTCTTCTGAATGCATGGTTGCACATAGTTTGATTGATACGTAATCTCATTCTCAACAGGTTGGTCTCAACCAACGATTGACCTTTTCCAACAGAGAATCTGAAGCTTAAGACACTTAAGTTCATATGAGTCCAAAACAAAGTGCTCATCGCAAAGATTTAGCAGTGGAGTCAACTCAATCAAAACATTGACTGTTTGACCGAGACTGACATCGTTGCTCCTACCTTGAAGTAGGATCTAGAATCCAAGGTGTGCCTTAGACTTAGGACGTTACAATAGCATAGTGGTGTTGCTGATAAAATGTCAACATTTTATCGCATCGAAACACGCATGTGCATAGCTCTATGGGGAAGCACAGATTTATTCTTTTTCTCTTTTTTCTTTTTTCAAAGATTGCTTTTTTTCATTCATTTGTTTTTAAAACAAGCATTATCTGGACCTCGAACCATGGGAGGCGCACGCCTAGACAATGCATACCAAGAGCCCGTGCCTCCACAATAGTTTACAACGAAATTGAAGCCAACATACTCAAGTTTATGTGATATCGAAAAGACCAGGTTAGAATTGGGTGTCCACCAAAGGATACTCAATCTTGGACTCTGTCATCAATGAAGTTACAAATGAACAACTAGGCATAAACATGCACCCATTAGGGGCGATAAGCAACAAAGGCAATGGAAGCCCCGACGCGGACCGTCTAGGTACAATTTATAGGAACAAATGACCATCATTCGGATACCCAGACACATAGCGTACACTTTATAGGGATACCGCGCCGATACAGGTTTTAAGCCTGAAGAAAATAAAGGGGAAATGAATCCTTGGGGATGCATGTTTGCACATAGTTGTCTAACGTAGTTTCGTATCTAACAAGTTGGAATCAATCCAACAATGGATCTTTTTAAGGACGGAGTTATCCGGACCTCAAACCCCGTAGGGCGCTCGCTCGAATAATGCAGACCAAGAGTCTACACCTCCGAAAATATCGCGTGATGAACATGAAGTACAAGGCACTCAAGTTCACCTAAAACCAAAATATGGAGCGATCAGGGCAAAGATTTAGCGGTGGAATCAATCCGATCGAAGCATTGACTGTTTGACCAAAATTGACACCATCACTTTTATTTTGAAATAGGATCCATGGATCCAAGGTGAACCTTAGACCTAAGACATTAATTTTGCACAGGTGCGTTGCCGGTAAAATATTGACATTTTACAGCATCGAAAATATGCGAGTGCGTAGCTATGCGTAGCATGAAAACATAGATTTCTTTTTCTTTTCAAAATAATTTTCATCATTTTTTTTTGTTAGACCTGCCTCGGTGGTGAGATGCTCTATCTGATTTTTCCATCACTGAGAAGTTGCCCGCTTCGAGGCTTTGGACAGTGTGATGTTCCTGAACATTCTCAAGAAAACGTCAGTCCCTTTTTTGTTTATACATATAAAGAAAATGCATCCTAAACAATAGAAAAAAAAAAGTAGATTTCTACCTACACTTTTATATTTTCAAGATATTTTTTTAGATTTTTGTTTTTAGAAATTTTTTATTATTTTTCTTCATTTTTGAGATTGAAATATGATGTTGGAAATATGTACAGGGGATTTTTGAGAAAGTCACATCTTGGAAGCAAGCTATCAGATCCTCTAGGTGTTCATGATAGGGGATTAGTTTCTTGTCTTTCGTCTTCCAGTCACCATTTGTCTGGCATATGATTAGCTATGAATCGCCAAATACTCGAAGGTGAGTTATATTCAAATCGAGAGCCGCCTACAGACCAATGGCACAAGCCTCGTACTCAGCCATGTTGTTAGTGCAGGGGAAGTTGAGCTTGATAGAGACGGGCACGTGGGATCCTTTCGACGAAATCAGAATGGCGCCAAGTCCTTGGCCGTCGACATTTCTCGCCCCGTCAAAGTGGATTACCCATGATTCTTCTACTTCTTCTATAGAGTCTTCTATCATGAACAGAATGTCCTCATCAGGGAACTCAGTTCTCAAAGGATCATAATCAGGCTCATAACTGATCCAATATGTTGGGTTCTAAGGGTCGGCATCGGTTCCTAAGGGATCTAGGGTGATTCCTAAGGGTTCCATTCATGCCATCAAAAGTTTGAAATTGCACCTCTCTCGAAAGGTGTTTCGATCGGGCCTTGGGCCAAATTTGGGTGTCTACATAAGTGTTGGGCAATTTCTGTCATTGAAGCACTGATTGGGGCTCCCAGGCTGCAACATGGATCATAGGTTGCAGGGATACCCAGTACCTGTGCTATATCAGTGGCATCCACCACTCTCTCAAAATCATCTATCAAAACCACGAGCACAGGGTCTTCCTGATTTGGCCCTCCTCCAGACACTTTCATCCTAGTATTTTAGTACCACAACTTTACTAATCAGGGGTATATAATTTCGTCCATAGGCCTAAAAAAGGAATCCATGGAGGCCTTTGCCAAAAACACTATGGCTTCCTTAGCCCACTCTTAGTGAAAAAGGACCTATCAAAGATGGTCTCTAGTACCAGACTGAGATTATCCACAAAACCATTCAAGGTAGTGAAAGGGTTGAACTCAGGGGCAGCTCCCTTACCCTTCTTTTGTTTCTTCTGTTTTATAGCTTTAGGCTCATGGGTGCTAGCCTTGGTTTTCTTCTTTCAAGCTACTGAATCACCCGAAACAATAGATTTTCTTTTTGGTTGGGCCCTAAGAGCTACAGGAGCTGAGGAAGAGGCAATCCTCTTGGATTTCCTGGTTGGTGAAGGGGGACGGGTTTGGGCTGGACTAAATAAGTTGGTTAGGGTTTCTTCAAAATCAGTATTGTCAGCCATTCCTGAAACCCTAATTTCAATCTAATGAATCCAAACCTAGGTTTCCCAAAACTCAGCAAACACTCAACACCCTAAATTAAATTGATAAATCCACTAATCCTCAGCAAAAAGGTCTCAATCCAGTAGAAAATACTCAGAGAATGAAATGGACTGAGAAGGTACTGAGCACTTACCCAAACTAAGGCATTACGAGGATAGTCCATAATGATCCAAATCTGAATATTCTTGGTGCAAAATGTTTGGCTTGAGTTGCTAATCAAACTGGAAGTAATATTGGACAAATGGTGTAGCTGGTAGTGCACAGTAGAGTAGAAAGAAGAAATCTGGAGCGGGTGAAGGAGTGTGAGTGTTTAGCATAGAGATGGACAAAGAGAATGAGCTTCACGAGGGCTTTATACATTCAAAACCCGAGCCATGAGAGGATGGGGCTTCAGAAAGAACAGCTGGAGAAGACCTCGAGCAGATGGCTTTGCTCGCATGAGCCTATCGAGGTTGGGTATAGCTTCAGAACAACTGTCCTGAGAGGATGTTAGGAAGCACATGATCCTCTGGAGAGACAGCTAGTTCACCTATAAAATGGTCTTGAGAGGATGCCTGAAGGTTTCTGATCCTCTCGAGAATGTAAAAATGGCTTGTTTAGACTCGTGATTGACATACTCTCATGCAAATAAGCTCAGTGATCCTAATGATAAATAGATCCATTCAACATTCAACAGAAAATCAACAATTATGGCACACATCAAGATTCATCAAAAGCAACCCACAAGAACACAATATTTATGAAATTTTAAAGCACTTCAACAGTTATGTTACACATGGTACAAAGGTTGAGATCATATATCAGTGGGAGGTTCTTGAAAGTGGATAGTTTCAAAGAGCTCCACAACATTCCCAACACAGAGTTTGAGCCTCTGGCCATTAACTTTCATGACCCTTCCAGAATTAGGGTCCATGATCTCAATAGCTCCAGATGGGGATGCATATATGAAAGTAAATGGGCCATCCCATCTAGATCTCAACTTACCTGGAAAGAACTTTAATTTTGAGTTGAAAGGCCATACCTTAGCACTATCAGCAAATTCCTTCCTAAGAAGGTTCTTGTCAAAAAAGTCTTTAGCTTTCTCCTTGCAGATCTTTGCATTTACATAGGCATCAAGCCTAAGTTCCTCCAGCTCAGCAATTTGCAGCTTCCTATTTTTACCAGTAGAAGTTTGATCAAAATTTAAAGTTGTAATGACCCAATAAGCCCTGTGTTCTAACTCTACTGGTGATGACAAGCTTTTCCATAAACAAGTCTAAAAGGGGACATCCCAATAGGAGTCTTATAGGCAGTCCTATAAGCCCACAGTGCATCTTACAGGTTTAGGGACAATTCTTTCCTATCTGTCCTCACTATTTTTTCCAGAATATGCTTGATTTCCATATTGGAAATCTCCACCTGCGCACTGGTCTGTGGGTGATATAGAATAGCAATTTTGTGTGTAACAGAGTACTTTTTGAGCAAGCTCTCAAAGTACTTGTTACAGAAATGACTCCCCCATCACTGATGATAGCTCTGGGGGTGCCAAATCTTGAGAAAATATTTTCTTTTAAAAATTTCAGGATAGTTCTGTGGTCATTTGTTCTTGCGGCAATAGCTTCCACCCATTTGGAAACATAATCAACAACCACAAGAATAAAATTGAAACCAAAGGAAGGAGGGAAAGGACCCATAAAGTCTATCCCCCAGAGATCAAACAATTCCTCAATAAGACTGGGTTGCAATGGCATAGAATTTATTTTAGATATTCTTCCCATTCTTTGACATCTCTCACAGGCTTTGCAGTGCTCAAATGCATCCTTGAACAAGGATGGGCAATAAAATCCAGATTGGAGTACTTTTGCTGCTATCTTTTTTCCCCCAAAGTGGCCTCCACAGGCATGTTCATGGCACATTGACAGAATACTATAGATTTCACCATCACAGACATATCTCCTCACTACCTGGTCTGCACAACATTTGTAGAGGTAAGGATCCTCTTTGATAAAATATTTGTCTTGAGAGAAAAATAAGTCCATGTCCATCTTGGACCAATGTGAGGGGATCTTTCCAGCAGTAAGGTAATTCATAATATTTGCAAACCAAGGTAGATCTGTGTTGATGGCAAACATTTACTCATCAGGGAAGGAATCATTTAGTGGTGTTGTAGCACCATCTGCAAGCATGATTCTGAATAATTGGTCAGCAACCACTATCTTTACTCCTTTTTTATCTTTGATCTCAAGATCAAAGTCCTGCAGGAGTAAGATCTATCTGATCAGCTTGGGTTTTGTCTCTTTTTTTGACAGCATGCACTTTAGAGCATAGTGGTCAGTGAAAATTATAATTTTAGACTCTAATAAATAAGGCCTAAATTTGTTCAAAGCAAAGACTACTGTCAGAAGCTCCTTTTCAATTTGTGTAGTTCAATTGAACATCTGTCAGTGTCTTGCATGCATAATAAACTACACTTGATAGTTTCTCTCTTCTCTACCCTAAGGCTATACCAATGGCAAAGTCAGAGGCATCACACATTAACTCAAAAGGGAGAGAATAATCCAGGGCTTGGATAACTGGGGCAGAGGTCAAACACTATTTCAATACCTCAATTGCACTCAATCATGCAACATAAAACTCAAAAGGTTCATCTTCACACAACAAGTAGCATAATGGTTTGGAGATCTTGCTGAAATCCTTGATAAACCTCTTATAAAAACCTGTATGACCTAAGAATGATCTGACCTGTTTGATGGTTTTTGGTGGAGGTAGGTGTAAAATCAGATCAATTTTTGCTCTATCAACCTCAATTCCCTTCTGGGACACCACATGGCCATGACCAATTCCTTGGGTGACCATGAAGTGGCTCTTTTTTCAGCTCAAAACTAGATTGGTTTCTTCACTTCTTTGAAGCACAAGGGAGAGGTGGTGCAAACATTGACTAAAATCATCCCCATAGATTGAGAAATCATTCATAAAGATTTCTAAAAACTTATCCAACATGTCAGAAAATACAGCATACATGCATCTTTGGAAAGTGGTAGGAGCATTGCAGAATCTAAATGACATCCTTCTATAAACAAAGGTACCAAATGAACAGGTGAAAGTTGTCTTTTTCTGATCTTGAGGATACACTGCTATCTGGTTGTAACTAGAATATCTATTAAGAAAATAGTAGTAAGATCTTCCTGCCAATTTATCTAAGATTTGGTCAATAAAGGGCAATGGGAAGTGGTCTTTCCTTGTCTTGGAGTTTAATTTTTTATAGTCAATACAGACTCTCCAACCAGTGACCTCCCTGGTGGGCATCAGCTCTCTAGACTCATTTGGAACTACTGTGATGCCAGATTTCTTAGGGACCACCTAGATAAGTGATACCCATTTGTAATCAGAAATTAGATAGATCACTCCAGCATCAAGTAGTTTAACATTCTCTTTCATCACCATTTCCTGCCTGTGAGGATTCAATTTCCTCTACATCTCCATAGAGGGTTTGGAATTCTCTTCTAAGTGAATTTTATGCATACACACTGATAGATCAATTCCTTCTAAATCTGTAATTGTCCATCCTATTATTTTTTATGTTTCATGAGGACACAAAGTAATTCCTCCTCTTTATCCACAGTGACAGAAGAGGATATAATTACTGACAGTTTATCATTTTGCCCTAGAAAAGTATACTTTAGAGATTCTAGGAGCTATTTCAGCTCCAAATCAGGTGGACTTTCAATAAAAGGCAATGAAGGTGCCTTAGAGGGTTGAGGGAGGGGCAACATAGTAGGTCACCAAGTGGAATGCTGCACTGACTCCACTGAAGAGTCCAAGGTGTTTACATCTTCAACAAAATGAGTGGGGGCCTCCTTTTCAACATCCCTAGTCTAAAATTATTCAAACTCATTGAAAACCTCATCCCAGTCCAACAGCTTGGGCATGTTTTCTTCTACCAGCTCATCAATGACATCAACCACAAAACAGTCATCACTTTCAAATTGAGGCTGGTTGGCTGCATTATACACATTGAGCTTCACTTTTATGTTCCCAAAAGTGACTTCCATTACTCCCGACCTGCACTGAATGCATGCATTAGCAGTGGTCAGAAATGGCCTACCTAATATTACAGGTATGGGAGTGGTGCACGTTATAGGCTCTATGTCCAAGACTAAGAATCTATTGGGTAGAAAAACTTATCCACCCCTACCAGCACATCCTCCACATTTCCCATAGGCCTCCTCTCTGATCTGTCAGCCAACTGGACTCCCCCAAACCTAGCTTCTCATACACAGAATATGGAAATAGGTTAACACTGGCTCGCAATTCTAAGAGAGCTCTACCTATGGTATGGTCACCTATAATACAAGGGATTGTAGGTACCCCAGGGTCTTGGAGTTTGGTTGGAGTGGCTAGGGACAAAATTGGTTGCACTGTTTCAACAATAAATATTTTCTTCGTGAGGTGGATCCTAGCTTTCCTCTTCTGGGTGCATAAGTCCTTCAAGAACTTTGCATAGGTTGAAACTTGCTTTATATCATCAAGCAAAGGTAAATTAAGTTTTACTTGCTTAAATATGTCCATCATTTCCTTCATTCTAGCATTCCCCTTGTCAAAAGGAGAAGGCCCTTTAAAAGCTTGAGAAATTGATAGATGAGGTACTGCTGGTATCTCATCTACAAACATTCTCATCAATTTTTTTCTTTTTAATTTTTTCTTTCTGCTAGGGCTCCACAACAGTCCCTTTATTTTCCTCTTGCTACTTCTCCATGATAGGGAACAAGTCCTCTCCTTCTTCACTTCTCTTTGTCTCAAAAACCACTTTATTGTCCACCACTTTACCACTCCTCAAGGTAATGATGGCCTTGGCTTCCTCATGAGTTGAAGAAGCTTCACCTATCATAAATTTCCCCTTGGGATTGGTCATTGTTTGACTCGGGAGCCTACCTTCTTTCCTTTCTATCAGAGAATTTGAGATTTGATCAAGTTGGTCCTCTATATTCTTGATACTCTGGCTATAGGAATTCACTGTTTGTGAAAGGGAGCTGAGGTTTTGTAATGAAGACAAAACCTGCTCCTCAAAGGAGGGTGCTCTGGGTTGTGGTGGTGGTAAAGTCAATTAACTTTGCTGTGCCACTGGCTGTGGGAACTGATGTCTTGGGAAATAATCCTGACTATGTTGTTGAGGCCTGTAGGGCAATACCTGCTGTTGCTGGGGTTTCTTAAAATTGTCTTGTCTCCACCTCAAGTTAGGGTGATTCCTCCAAGTAAACCCAGCAGGTTGTTTTCCATAAGATTGGGCAGCATTGGCATGCTCCATTACTAACTCTGGGTATTGACTAGTAGAGGGACAGTTTAGAAGGGACTGTGTGAGGGATTGACATATCAGACATGCCTCCTCAACCTGTGTAGTTGTTTGGGGTTGCACCACACTCAGTAATTTATTAAATTTTTATGACAAACTGTCCACTTTCCTTTTAGGTCATTGTATACAATAAGTTCATACAATTTTCCTTTTGAAGTCGGTTCTTTTGCAGCTATAGCAACTGGCTCAATGTCATTTCTTATCAAAGATTCCTGTTGCATAGAATTTTCACTTATAATATCAAATAAATCCCATGCTTCCACATCAGTTTTGTTGAGATATGTGCCACCACAAGATGCATCCACCATGTGTCTATTTTTAGAATCTAACCCATGGTAAAAGGTTTGAACAAGCTTTGAACAAGCTGCCATTTGAGCATTGTCTCAGCAATTTCTTAAATGTTTCCTAGGATTCATGAAAGTCCTCAGTTGGGAACTGAACAAAATAGATATTGCTCTTCCTCAACTGTCTTGTCTTACTCATTTGAAAGAATTTAGCCAAGAATTCGCTTTATAAGGCATTCCAAAAAGTAATGTTATTTGTTGAGAGCATGTTTAGCCAATTTCTAGCCTTATCCTTTAATGAAAAAAGAAACAATCTCATCTTAGTGGCTTCATCTCCCAAACTAACAATTTTAAAAGTTATTTACAAAGACAGAAACTCATCTATATGCTTACAAGGGTCTTCTTTACTCAGCCATGAAAGGATGGCAACATCTGGATGATCTGAGGTTTGATTTCATAGTTATCCTCAATGTAGGGAATTGAATGCAGAAAGGGGATAAATATGCCCCTGTTGCATAATAATCCCTAAGGGGTCTAGGTTGTTCACCCATCTCAAATGTCCGTAAGTGTTCAGCAGGGATGTGTTCTGCTGGCCTAGATCTAAGGACTCTCTCAATTTCAAGATTCAATGGTACGATTTTAGGATGGAGGGACCTTCTTCCCAGCATACAACACACAGCAGAGACAAATTATAGAAAATAAATGAAAATCCTAAACACTACTGCTGAATTTTAAAGATTATAGAAATGAAACTATAGCAAGGGAGAAATAGATACAAACTAAGACTACATCAGAAAATCAAAAGACTACAGCAGTCATTTTATCAAACACAAAAAAGACAACAAACAGATCTAAATCACAGCATAAAGAAAAACTCAGATCTACTACTTAGATCAAAAACTCCCCGACAATGGCGCCAAAAACTTGTTGCTTCAGTTTGTGTCGATGTTCTTTATTACAAAAGTGGTCAAAATATGAAAGGAATAAAGAATGACAAAAACAAAATAAGAGGGTTAAAGAAGGAATTAGAACACAAAAACTACCTGCAAGATACAGGGTTGTTGCAGCAAGTTTTAAATGAAGTAAGGGTTGCCCACAGAGAGTTATGGATTTAAAGATAGTAAATCTCCAGATCTGCTACAGATCTAGCAACTCTAAACCTAATATATCTTAATCTAATAAAACAAGGTAAAGAGAGTATTTTTGGGGTTGTCACTAACTAAAATAGAAATAGATGCAAATATCATAAATAAAAGAAAACGGGTTAAAGAAGAATGAAAGTGATTTGGTAAAATAAATAAAAAATGGAGAAGTAGGCAATTAGGGACCAATTTTTACTGTAAAAAGCAATGTAAAATAGAGCAAGAGTTGTATTTGCAGCAATCCTTCCTTTGGCTATAAGCACAAATGAAAGGAAGAATAATCCAACTCAACCCTGAGATATAGACTAGTCTTAAAGCTATATCCTGTCCACTCAAGTGATCACAAGATATTTCATGGATATATCCAGTCATGGGGGTAAAAGATGAAATAGTAAAATCACTGCAGACATTATGTTTATAAGGCCACAAGCTCATGCATACATAGGTGCATAAAATCCATAAACATCTAATAAAAATTACAAGAGATTACAGATCAAATGAAACATTAAAACTAGCTATTCATTGCCAAAAAGAAACTTACAATGATACAGCTCTCAAGTCTACAGTCTCTACAAGACTCCAAGCTCTTCACAATGTTTTTACAAAGCAATGTACAATAAAACTAGCCCTAACTGCTACAAATATTTAGCCAGACAT
The DNA here is from genome assembly GCA_021018995.1 of Chloranthus sessilifolius. Lineage (NCBI taxonomy): Eukaryota > Viridiplantae > Streptophyta > Magnoliopsida > Chloranthales > Chloranthaceae > Chloranthus > Chloranthus sessilifolius. Next base: position 143,112,096 of record CM037584.1, on the reverse strand, counting down.
GCTGAGCTAAGAATAGAAGAAGAAGAAAAAGGAAGATAACCTAAACCCTATAATGAGCTAAGCCACTGTGTGTTGTCTTGTGTGATTCCCCTTTTCTGCATTCTTTACATAGTATTTATACAATCCAAAAGTTACTTTTTACTCTGGCCAATTAGAGAGGAGAATCAAAATAGTTAGGAACTACTGACGTGGCTCAATTATAGCCAAGTATTGCCCCCATTCTGTTAGGAATGTAGTACACACTTGGACAGTTGTCCCATGTGTTGGGAAAGTTTCAAAAATGCCCCTGAAGTCCATAAGTATCTACTAGGCCCCGAGCCTCGAGAGGGTGAAGTCTGCTAAAGGATTCTCAGTGTATAGCTCTGGCAGACGGAATTCTTTCTTAAGGATTCTCGAGTGGCTGAAATACTGCAATTCAGAATTGCTCGACAAGTTAGACTGCTTCTGAAGACAACTTGAGTGGATGCCTTCTGAAGGAGAAGAGGTGCTTGAGAGGATAACTTCTGTAGGCTTTAGACCGCTCGAGAAATTCTAGATAGGATAGTTCTGCAGTCTTCTGATTGTTCATCTCGAGCAGATGGAATGCTTTCTGAAGGCTCTTGAGAGGATGAATTATTGCGGGACTTTGTCTGCTGGAGCCTGCTCGAGAGGATATAATGTTGAAGACTCTAGTCTGCTCGAAGCTGCTTGACAACTGCTCGAGAAGATGATCTAGAGGTATGTTATGCTCGAGATAGCTCGAGAGGATAGACCTGAAGGCTTCAAATCTGCTCGAGACTACTCGAGATGAAGTTTTTGCTTCTCTATTGGTGTGTCCAGTCTGCTGCAGCACTCCTTTAAGCATGGGTCCCACTTGTCTCTCATTACAGGACTTCTAGGGGTTCAAGGCATGCTGAATCGCCCATATGGTGGGGACCACCATGGATCAATCTCTGTATTTCCATCAGCTCCAATGCTTGACTCTAATTCCTCTCTTCTTGGCACTTGATACATGGATTGCTACACCATTTTGCAGATTATTACTAACTACAAAACCATACTCAAAAATCAATTATTAAACAGCTCTAAGGTCTAGTAAGGGCTAGTTTAGGAGGTGGAAAGTGGCATAATTTAGTGATTAACAATCCACTCCTTGACAAGGTCGCTACTCCAAGAGCCGTCGAAACATGTCCCTCTGTCTTCCAACTTGCACTCTCCAAAACTTACCACATCGCAGGTCTTCCTTAAAAGAAATGCAGTGACACAGTGGTGGTTCTGTGAAGCGTGGGGAAGTGAACACATTTTTAGATCACCCTTCACCTATACTGCTCCCTTGCGAAGACTATGTGAAGAGAATGTTCATAGTTGGCAAGGAAAGTATAAGCAATGGGGAAGGGTGGTGAGGGACAGCTCAACCCACCATTATCATATAGGAGCTCACATTCGGGGTGGGTTGTGAGGGTATAAAGGTTAGGAAGTGGGGGAAAATGGGCTCTTGGAATGTGATTTCTAATTTGGGTTAGGTTTAGGGTGAAAGGTAGTTTCAGAGGATGATTCAGCATCTTGAATAAGTCGCTGATGCTTCAGATTTTCTACTCTTTGTTCTACAGCCTAGAGCTCAACTCTGTGTATCTCAAGGAAGACGAAAGAGATGAGTTTTTGGGAAGGAAAAAGCTGGTTTTTTAGAGAAGGGAAGGGTTCAGGTGACAAGGTATAGGCTTATAGGCTTGGGTGGTCGGCAAGTGGAGATATTGAATGTGATGCGTGTCTGCTTTCTCTATGAATTAAATGGGTTCAAGTTCCAATGTAACCAATAAGATCGATCACTGGAGTCGACTGTTCCCCAAGTGAAAGTGAAACTCTATGACACTTCAAATCATACTCGCTATGATTTGACTCATCGAATCAGAAGAAATCGTAAATCCATACGAGTAAAGTGATTGTGACCATTAAGAAGAGACTTTACGATTGAGTGTACTTACGTATACTATAAATCGTAGAATACTCTCAAAAATTACGTTATATACATATGTTATAGGTGTTTGCTATGGGTGAGTCGGTAGCTCGAAAAATAAAGGAAGTTGATGTGCCTCTTATAAACATACATCCTCTAGATGTACCTACTGCATGTGAAGGTAGTACTTTACTCTCTCTTCCGAAAAGGGTTAGCTGCTCAATTTGAGTGTCTAGCCTTACAACAGATTGTCGCAGATGATTGAGTAACTATGTCTAGATGCGGCTATATTACACCCAGCTATCTGTTATTTGTAACAAGGCATCCTCAGTAGCAGTAAGGTTTTACGCTTCAGTTGGGTAAGAAGAAATAGTTGGAGGTTAGGAAACTGCCAGAGTAATAAGGCCATGGTTAGGACCATAGGCTTCTCCTTTTTAAGATGTTAGGTACGATTATACCCGCTAGAGATTGAACTTTTATTTTCCAAAGCTTCAGCCTTGGAAGACTTTTCAATATTGACCTTAATTTATATAATCTTCCTTGCTTAGGAAGTATATTTGTTAAAGTCTCCGAATCAATCGCACCCGATGTGTGGTGATGCACCAGTTCCTCGCTAAGGGTCTCAAAGAGTTCCCAAGCTTCTTCTACTGCCAATTTATGAAACATACCATCACAGGCCACATCAATCGTATGCCGGGTTGCATCTTTAAGGTCTTTATAAAAAGTGAGCACAAGTTGCCAATGCACAATCCCATGGTGAGGACACTTGTGCAGAAGATCCTTAAGACAGTTCCAGCACTCCTTAAGAGATTCATCCGAGAATTGGTGGAATGTTATGATAAGGTCCCAGATTTTATTCAACCTATATATTGGAAAGAATTTTGTAAGAAACATACGTTCTAGTCCTTCGGAATCAGCAATCAAATTATGAGAGGAAAAGGGTTTATCCACTATTTTGCTTCATCTCTAAGGGAATATGTGAATAGTCTTAACCGAGTGGATGCTTCTATTAAGTTCTTAATTCGAATGATAGTACATACTTTCACGAACTTATTTAAATGCAAATAGGGATCTTCATCCCTTAATGCCCATGAAAAGTCAGAAGTATTTGAAGCACATTTGGGTCAAAGGTCCTATTATCGGCTGTAGGGTGTATTTGAATACATGGGAGAGGTGTAAGAGGTGTTAAAGCATAATATTCCCCCATCATCTTAGCCACATAATGCTCTTTTTCCTGCCATTCTGAATTATCGCAAAGCAGGTGTTGGTACGCACTTTTTTTGGGTTCCTCACGGTCCCCTGAAAGAGTGGTCCAATTTAGTACAAGTGAACTCTAGCAAAGGCGGTGCTTCTAGATGTAATTAAGTATTGAAAATAAAGAGGTATATCTCAGGGAAATACCTGGTTCGTTGTGATCGTCAGCTGCAGATATTTATCGATGCTGCAACACGTCACTGATCACGCCTTCTGGGTTGGAGATATGGGTTGTTCTCTTTACTGAATCATCAGTCAACTGATGTCAGTAGCACTGGGTTACCTGTAAGTTTAGTTAAGCTAATTTTCCAAATTCTCTTCTAACTACTTTTCGCTTTTCCTGCTCTTGTTATAGTTATCAGAGATATAATTAATTTTAATCCTATTGGGGGTCTAATTAATCACAGGAATTCTAATTCAACTAGGTTTCCTAATCTGATTAGAAGTCTGATGAACTCAAATATCTTAATCATATTAGAAATCTAATTAATTGAGCCTCCTAATCCTACTAGGAATGAAAATACGTTAATTCTATGAAAATTAATTAGGAATATACTACTTCTAATTAATTAAAAATATACAAATTCCATTAAAATTCTAATTAAAATAAATATACTAATTTTACTAAAAATCTAAAAAAAAAAAAAAAAGGGTTTTGGCCCCCTATGCTAAGGAGGATTGACCTCATTCTCGGGTACCCTCCGTAAGCGCCCTTGGCCAAATCAGGTGGCTAGGGATTATTCTAGTAATAATATGGATTAAAAAACTAATTTTAATTTATAAATTATGGATTTACGGATTGAAAATTGAGGGTTTTGAGAATCAAGTTAGAACTAAAAATGAAATTTTCAAGACTGAAATTAAGGACTAATTCTAGAAACTAAGAACTAGAATCAGAAGAACTAAAAATTTAGACTAAAACCTAAGATCTAAGATCTAGAATTTAAGAAATAAAATGCTAGAATCTAAATCTAAAATCAAAATTAAAAAGAGGAACTGGTTCTAGAACCTAAGAACTAGAACTAGGGAAAAGAAAAGAATTAAGGATTGTAGACACCCAAATTTGGCCCAAGGCCCGATCGAAATATATTTTAAGAGAGGTGTTCCTCCGAGCTTTTGATGGCATGTATGGAACCCTTTCAAGCCCTTAGAAATCATCCTAAAACCCTTATGAATCATCCCGAACCCTTAGGAATCAATCATAGCCTTCCTAGACTTATTAGAACCCTTTTCGGGGACAATTCAAATCCCCATGAATAGCGGTTAGAAAGAGGAGTGCCAAAGTTTTTATAGATAGTTGCCCTACCTAAGGCATATATCATTGAAAAGTAGAGCTTCTCATATTTCCAACTAACTAAGAATCACCTAATTTAGAGTTGTACATTAAAAATTATGGCGAAATGAAGGTCGTAGATTTGTGTAAGAAATTATAAAATCGGACCCATAGAGCTAGTTTCAAACCCTCCTGAGTAGTGGTTAAAGAGAGCAATGCCAAAATTTACACAAACATATTCTAAAGCTAAGTTATATATTATTGGAAAGAGGGCTTCCCTAGCTTTCCAACAAGCTAAAAATTGCCTCAATCAGAGTTATACATCAAAAGTTATGGGGAAATAATGATCGCAAATTTATGCAGGAAATTGCAAAACCGGGCTGGGCCCCTGCGGGTCTTCAACTTTCAACAGTTTGGGCCTGGTTTTCCTTCAAAAAATGGCCAAAATTGACATTGGGGGTTTGACTTGTAGACCATCCCAAAGTCTGGGGTGTGTTTCTTTAGGACCCTAGTGGCCCTATTAGCTTAGGTTATCTCCCTTTTGTCATTCAAGTCACCACCCTATCATCTACCATTAAACCAAAATCCCTCTTCTCCAAGATCTAGAAAACCCCAAAAACCTTAGATTGCCCATTACCTAATTGCTAACCCTAATTAGCTTCTAAGTAGCCTCCTAACCCATCCTTTTCCTATAAATAGAGCCCCCCTCCCCTTGGATTAAAGGTTGAAAATTTTTACCTAAAAGAGAAAGAGCTTAAAGTGAGAAGATCTTTCTCCCTTTAGTGCACCATTGCTCATACAAATTCCAGAATTCCAAAACCTCCTTCCAAGCCTTACTTTTCATAGAAAAGCTCTAGGTTAGGTGTGTGCTACCCCTTAGCATTCCTTCTCTACCTCTTAGCTACCAAGCCTTAGGAGTTAGAACCTCATTCTCTGTCATTCAAGCTTTCAAAAGCTCATTAAAGCAAACCAACGCAAGGCTCCTCTACCGTGCTACAAGGGCCCGATGGCTCCCGCTCTCCCATTTCTTCTCCTATCTCTTTTTTATCTCCTCCCGTCCTCCCATTTGTGTCGTTATGCCGCTAAATTTTCGGTAGGAACGGGAGGGCACAAATAGGATTTAAGGCCCATTTGGGTAAGAGGAAGCCATTTTCTTTTCTTTTACTTTATTTTTATTTTGGCCATTAGTAGAGACTGCATTAAGAGGGTTGATCGGGTGCCTAACACCTTCCTGATTGATAACCGAAGCCCCTACCCAAGAGCCTTTGGTGTGGACTGAATTCAAAGTCATATTTTTAGCACTTCGGTGCTCATAAAAATGATATAGGTATCCCGGGACACCAAAAGCTCCGGGTGGCGACTCTATATTTTTTGTAAGCGAGCGCATTGCCGCGATAGGATCGTCATAAATCCCACGGTTGCACAGATGTCGACTTTGCTGGGGATAGCTTGTAGAGCTTCTCCTTTAAATTTAGCCTTTTTATTTTTATTTTACTAATCATTTTGCTATTTTTTATTTTTTATTTTATTTTATTTTTGTTTTACTCACCCCTACTTTTCCGTCATTTACGTGCCTTAGCTGATCGGCGGGCCTACTTGCGCATTGTCCTTATTTTCTTTAAATTTCTATCATTTTAGGTGCCTTAGCCGATTGGCGGGCCTACTTGAGCATTGTCTTTTAATTTCTTTACTTTTCCGTCATTTAAAGTGCCTTAGCCATTTTGCGGGCCTACTTGTGCAAACATATCCTAACAGTGGACGCCGGCCCGTAGTGGCGGCACGGGGTCATCATCCTCGGTCTTTGAAATAAAGAAAACTTCCATAAAAAAAAAAGAGTTTGAAAAAATTTAAAATTGAACAAAAAATAGGGAGCTTAATTAACTTATTTTTACGGGGTAGATTTTAAAAGGGTTGGGTTTAGGCACACATACAGCCACCCAGGTCTTAGTATGGCGGCAGCCCCTAGTGGTGATGATCTAGAAAAGTCCCACCCCACCTAGTATCTAAGAAGGCGCTTGCGCTGGAGGTATATCTGGTGGGTTCCCATTCCAAAGCTTAAAACTCTTAGGGAGCGTGCTAGCGAGTTATACGGACTCAAACCTTTAGGATTCGGTAAGGAGATGATCGATCATATAAAATCAGTTAGTTTTTGGAAGCCCAGCTTCCACAAAAAACCAGTTTGGAGACCAACCCCGGATTGAAGTGGCTACTGTCAAACAACTGGAGAGCCAAATTGCTCTGGCGCAACTATTAGTTGCGCCAATGCAAATTGTCCCAACAATGCACTGGCGTAACTATTAGTTATGCCAGCTTTAAATCTGGCACTTTTGGCCTGGCGCATGTATTAGTTGCGCCAATGCAATTTTGAGCAGCCCAGTTCGGATCAGTGGCCTTTTTCCATATCCCGAGTCCCCCGATTAGTGTGTTTAGTGTCTCTATTTGAGCCCCGCCATCTCCGACACCCAATATGCCCCCGTCGGTCAAAAGAAGGTAACTTCTTTTTAACTCATTTTGAGAGATCGGGTTGTTTGCCTCGATTTTCGTGCCTTCAATATATCAAAGGTCTTCCTTTGATTCTTCTGAAGTGCTTCGAAATCATCGCCGTGAGACTTAAATTAGGGTACAAAAGCCACCCAAGAAAGAAATTCCAAGGCCTCGGAACCTTTGTTTTCAAAAAAAAAATTTCCAAAAAAATTAAAAATAAAAAAACCTAAAGATAGAGTCTTTGTGGTGCCAGCACAACGACATTATCTTGCCCTCCATCGTCCCGTAGGGGAAGAAGGAGGAAAATTTTTAGGCCTTATCCAAGGCACCCAGACCAAACCCGCCAACGAATGATGTCGTGGGTAGTGGACCCGGCTTACGCCAATCCCGACTCATTCCCACCACATTCACCAACCCACTCCCATTCAGGAGACATTTTCACATCCATCCCCCTTACCCAATCACCCTTTACCGTTACCGGCCCATTTGGCGCCCCCATTTTCCCAACCGCTACCACCCAAAACATCCAAAGTCCAACCCCCAACTCCTCATCTTTTGCCCAAACCATGCCCATGCCAAATCCAACACATTTTCCATCCACTTCCATGCCAAATCCTATACATTCCCCATCCACATCCATGCCCCATTTCCCATCTTCCCCCTATAGGCCCGATCCACCCACATTCACATATACCACTTTTGCCTTATCCAACCCCCCACATATCCCCCCACCTATCCGGGTCATGCCCATTTTTACTGAGACCATGCCTTATCCAACCCCCCACATATCCCCCCACCTATCCGGGTCATGCCTGATTTTTCTCACCCCTCCACACCATACCTCCCATCATCCCAAAACATACCCAATACATACCCTCATCCCTCCAATCCACCCCATATTCCATCACTTACCCGGATCATGCCCAATTTTACCGAGGCCATGCCCAATTTATCCTCATCCATCCCATCTATACCCCATCACCCCTTAAATCCACCATCTCCATCTGACCCTCCTTCCATGACCATGATGGAGGAGATGTTCCAAGCCTACTCCAGGTAAAAGGCTTCCCAAAATGCCTCCTCTCCTCTACGCCCCACGTCCATGGACCCATCCCATACCCTAGGAATCTCCATACCTCATTCCCCCATGAACTCTATCAACCCCTCATAATCCACACCATCCAAACCCACATGCCCCAAGGCCCCTTGACTGAAACCTCCGTTACCCACATGCCCCATGGCCCCATGGCCCAAACCTCCATTCCCCACATGTCTCAAGGCCCCATGGCCCAAAATCTCATAACCCATACCCATCAAGGCCCAATGGGCCAAACCCATCAAGGGCTCATGGCCCATACCCATCAAGGCCCAATGGGCCAGACCCATCAAGGGCCCATGGCCTAGACTAATCATGGCCCAATGAGCTAGACTCATCAAGGGCCCATGGCCCTGATCCATCAAGGCTCAATGGGCTAGACCCATCAAGGCCCATGGCCCAAACCCATCTAGGGCCCATGTCTCAGACCAACCAAGGGCCCATGGCCCAATCCCATTAAGGGCCCATAGCCCAAACCCACCAATGGCCCATGGCCCAAACCCTCCAAAGCCCAATGGGCTATACCCATCAAAGCCTACTGGGCCAAGATCCTCCAAATCCGTGACCCTTTACCCAAACGCAACAAGGCCCAAACCTTGAGGCCCCACACCCATACCTTCCACAATACCCCCAACATTCCACCCACCCCCAACCTTCACACTCGGGTCAAACCCATGCCATACTCCAAACCTAATTTTCTCATGGTCCCATACCCCAAGACCATCTCCAAACTTTCCCCCATGCCTAATGGCCTCATCAAGCCCCACCCCTAAACCAAGCTACCACTCATTCCATCACCCCACAACATTTCCCTTATGTTCAAGGGGCACCCCCAACCCACATCCAATCCAATCTCGTCTAGTCCACACATCAATATGAAAATCTCGCCCTCGCTGCACCCTATGTAGACCAGCAGTATGAGGAGGACGAGATTAGAAACAGCGAGGCCTATGTCGGGGCAGCAACTAATGCCAATCCTCCACCTGTAATTACCCCACCCCTGGCAGCCTAAAGTGAGTCCAGGCTGATAACTCAAAAGATGGCCCCCATGTCCAAGTAATCAGAACAGCTGAAAGAGCAGTTGGATAAAATCCAAAAGCAATTACAGAAGATGGGTGATGCTAAAATCCATGCCACAGACTTCACGGACTTGTGCCTGTTTGCTGAGGTCCTGCTACCCCTAAATTCAAAATGTCGATCTTCGATAAATATTACGGCACAGGCAACCCTGTTGCACACCTTACGTCCTACTGTGGGGACATGTACGACGGAGACGAACGACCCCTCATCAAAGTGTTCCAGAAAAGTTTAATCGGCCTAGCTTTAAGATGGTTCACATCTTTTGAACCATCAATGATTAAAACATGGAAGGATCTGACCCACCAATTCTAAGAGCAATATGTCTACAACATAGACATTGAGCCCCGCAAGTCAGATCTAGCCCGATTGAAGCAGAACTCTAATGAAACCTTTAGTGATTACTTAAGTCCTTGGAGAGCACTGGCAGCTCAAGTCAGAAACAGGATACCTGACAATGAGCAGATAGAAATGATCTTAAAAAATACCCTGCCAGTGATCTCAGGTTTTCTTGTATACTAGCAGCAATCCAGTTTTGCTAACTTGGTAAGGAACGCCAACTGCTAAGAGGATGCCATCAGAGAAGGGCGATAGAACAAGAATGCATCCGAGGGACTGAACGGGGTTAAGAGGTTTTTCGAGTAGAGAAATGATAAAAGAGCAGGGGCAGAGGTATAGAATATTGCAAACACCTGGCCCAACAATAACAATGTAGCCCCCTTCCAATTTAAAGCAACGCAACCAGCTCCCGTTAGGACAGGGCCAGTACAGGGAGCTGGGAATGGGCAGGGAATGTAAATGACCCCAGAGAGGAGAGCCCGTTATGATCAAGTCTTTACGCCCTTGGGGTAATCCCTGAGTGTACTTTTGCCATTATTAATTGAAAAGGGTTTAATAACTGTTCTCCAACCACGACCTCCTCCCAATTCGATTCCATATAATTTTGACCCCAATACTCATTGCAATTTCCATCAGGGTCCGGGTTACCAAACTGATCGCTGCTTCCCATTGAAGCACGCGATCCAAGATTTAATCGATGCTGGAAAGATCATTCCCCCTACACCCACCCTAGCAAACCAGCATGTGGATATCCACCAGGAGCCTTTGCCACCACATCCTATTAGAGGAGCAAGTCCCAGACCCACCATCGAAATGGTAGAAGAATATGAGGAGGAACTTGAGTTTGACCCGTCCGATTACATCAGTGACCGAGAGATCTATGTAGCGCCATTGCCGAGAAATGTTGAAGAAAGGAATATCGGGGTGATTGAACCCCTGAATTTATTAGATTATTTCCCCAACCCGACTCCACAAATTGAACCCTTGGATCTCAGGGCATACTTTCCATCACCTACACCCGTCAATTATGTGCACATAAATGTATATCAACCATACACCACCACCCCCATAAATTACCTAATAAGCCATCAGGCCCCCAATCCTATACCGGCACCCGTCAGTTATCCATGGCTTGCGCCCACTCCATTGCCCTCAGTCCAACCACCTGTAAACTCCACCACCCCTGTCAATTACCTGATGGCCCATACCCCAATCCTCCATCACCTATCAGCTATCAATGGCCTACTTTTGCCCCCTTTCCTCCTGTGCCACCACCTCAAGCTTCACCTCCCCATCTAGCCCAATTTTGCCACCCAACCTGCTACCACCAAAATAAATCAAGTATTGCCCACACCTCCTGAGCCCGCAGTACAAGTGCCTCCGGTGCTGGCAACTATTTTTTTTTAGATATCGGGACCAACCTATGATCCTCACAAGGTTCCACTTAGTTATGAATAGACCAATGCTAACGCCGATAGCAGCAGCAAAGAGGGAGCCGTGGACTTTGTTACCAGGTCGGGGAAGATCTCGAAATAGCCAGAAGCATCGACAGCAGTACAAGCCCAGCCAGAAGGGAAGAAAGATAGCGCTGTGAACCCCTTCAAAAAAATGAGTCGGGAACATATACTAGAGACTCAGCTAAGAAGAATGCCCGCCCATATCACTGTGTGGGATCTGTTAATGACGTCCCCACTCTATTTCCAAGCATTAATGGGGGCGTTAAAAAATGTGCATGTGTCACTCCAAGTTCGCCCAGATGAGGTCGGGCAGATAATTGGTCGAGTGATGGCTCCGAATGCCATGTCATTTTCTGATGCTGACTTACCAAAGGAAGGAGGTAGCCACTCAAAGTCTTTGAATATAACAGTCGAGTCTGGAAACATAATAATCCCCTTTGTTCTAATCGATAATGGGTCCACATTGAATATATTCTCATTAAGAATCGCCACCAAGATCGGGATTGATCCATGCATGTTGAGGCCCACAAGAACCATCGCTAGAGGTTTTAACACTACCAGGAGAGAAATAATGGGAGAAGTTGATCTAGAACTATTAATCGAGCCAATGACCTTTTCCATTTTATTTCAAGTAATGGATATCAAATCCTCATTTAATCTATTGTTAGGGTGCCCGTGGCTGCATGAAGTCGGAGCCATACCTTCCACATTGTACCAAAAACTCAAGTTTGCATCTGGGCACAAGATTATCACCATCATTGGTGAAGGGCACAGTGAGAAAGAGAAGGCTGCCAATAACGTCGAAAAACTCAATATGCTAGATGTATCGCACACCGCTGAGGATGTCGACCTCTATAGTTTTTAATATGAAGTGTCTGCAATACTCCCAGAACCCATTGAGGGCATCATTCCCAAAACTGGAGGAAGAATGGTTGCAGCGGTGGCTATGCTCCAAAAGTGGGGCTATCAGAAAGGAAGGGGTCTAGGGCCCAGATTACAAGGAAGGAAAGAGCCAGCTATCACCAAAGGAAAGAAGGTCCGATTCAAGTTAGGTTACAAGCCCATGGAGGAAGAGGTCCGAGAGGTTAAAGAGAAAGGCAGGGTCGTTGCAGTTGCAAGAGCTCGAGGAATCAACATAGAAGAGAAACCTCGCCCTAGGCCGCACATCAGGGAATCCTTTGTCAGCACTGTGGTCATAAAGATCGATCGAAATGGGGTAACCCATTTGACCCACACAAACCCATAGCCCTTGTCCATCCCACCAATCCCCATATCTCCCTTCCCAATCTTGAAATAAATCTGGCAGCCCTATCCCTATTTGAGGAGGAGCATTCCATACCTGAAAAAACTCCACCTGTGGTAAACCACCACAGGACTCTATTGACGTTTGAGGATAAAATCTCAGACAAACCTATGGTCTATATGATGGAGGCCGGTCTAGAAGAGTCACATTCGCCAGCCTCCTACATCCAAAAAGGTAAAGGGGCAGCAAGTCAGGTACGCAATTGGGCATCTTTGCCCTAAACTCTGGAAGTGGGGAGTGGCCTAACATTTGGCACCCATTTCCCAAAAAAAACAACATATAAAAAGTGACATAAGCCCTTGGTAGGCAATACCTTGTATAGACACAGACTCACACTACCAAGGGTCCGTTTTCGAAGAAAACGTAAATTTTAAAAACATTGAAAAAATATAAAATCCTAAAAACATTGAAAAAATATAAAGTCTAAAAATATTATCATTTAAAATTACAGATAAAGTCCCGTAAAAAGATGCCTTAATCGAAATACCCGTCCCAAGTAAAAACAACCCCGTTCATGTAGAAATACAAGAAGAGGTAGGAGTTACGAGTCTGGACGAGAATAGTCCTTTGGAGGAGCTCCCCAATGAGTTCCTTGACCAATTTGCCAAATTTGAGCATGGCCCTACCCCCATTATCGAGGAAACTGAGGACGTTAATCTAGGGACTGAGGAGATTCCCTGCATTACCAAGATCGAAATGTCGCTATCTCCCAAAGAAAGAAAAAGCATGATCGACTTCCTTCCATCATACCAAGACATTTTTGCCTGGTTATACGAGGACATGCCTGTTCTGGACACCGATTTGGTCGAGCATGAGTTGCCTCTCTACCCTGATGTGAAGCCGGTTAAGCAGAAGCTGAGACATCTTTGACCCGAATGGATGTTGAAAGTCAAAGATGAGGTCATCAAGCAGTATGATGCAAGGTTTCTCATGGTATCTAAGTACCCGCAGTGGCTAGCCAATATTGTGCCTATGCTGAAGAAAGTATGCCGAAGAAAGATGGAAAGGTCCGCATGTGTATCGACTTCTGCAATCTGAACAGGGCAAGCCCGAAAGACAATTTCCCATTATCGCACATCGACATCTTGGTCGATAACACTGCTAGGCACGGGATGCTTTCTTTTATGGATGAATTCTCAGGATACAATCAAATAAAGATGGTAGAGGCAGACAGAGAGAAGACAACATTCATCACCCCATGGGAAACCTTTTGTTATAGAGTCATGCCATTTGGGCTAAAGAATACCGGTGCAACATACCTAAGAGCTGTGATTGCGCTGTTTCACGATATGATGTACCGAGAGATTAAAGTGTACGTCGATGACATGATTGCCAAGTCATCGGAGCGAGGCGACCATTTGGTAAACCTCCAGAAACTGTTTGAGAGGCTGAGAAAATATATGTTACGTCTGAATCCACAGAAGTGCGCATTTGGCACTATGTCCGGGAAACTGTTGGGGTTCATCGTCAACAGGAGAAGAATCAAGGTTGACCCAGTCAAAGTCAAAGCTATCACAAAAATGCCACCACCGTCTACTGAGAAAGAAGTTAGAGGGTTCTTAGGTAGAATATGATATATCAGTTGGTTCATTGCACAGCTAACACCCATTTGCACACTGTTAAGTGGTAAAAAATACCACTTTTCACCCTATAACCTGACCATTGATAGACCTGTGAGCACACTAATAAGCCCTTGTCAAGTGCATTTTGTAGACAATAATAAAAGAAGATACTAATGAAGAAAAGCACTCAAGAATGCCCAACAAGGAGCCATCTCTCAGCACAGGATGAACTCAGCAATAGCACACCCAAGGGTAGCACATCATTGAACCCTTGGAGCGCGTGGCTATAGCAAGACAAGGTGAAGAAAGTGAGAATATGTTGAAAATGTCCTATCGATGGGTCACCTGAAGAGTTCGATAGGAGTTGAAAGCAAAGAAAGGAAGAATTCATACAATTGAAGAAGTTTTTGATAAGATCGGAAGGCAGAAGAAAGATGAATTCGTGTGGATAGAGCAGTTCAATAGGATCCAAGAACCTATCGAGCAGCTAAAAGGAATGAAGAAACCATCCAATCGAAAGCCTACCTGAGGTGTCAAAGGAACCTATCGAATGTTTCTTGAACCTATCGAGATGAAAGTGCTGGAACATAACCTATCGAATGGTGATTGAGTCTTTCGATAGGAGTAAGAGCAATCCTATCGAAGGGATAGCATGCAGAAAGGAACCTATCGAAATGGTTCTCCAACCTGTCGAAGAGTCCTTTCAACCTGTCGAATACTCCAAACCAAAGACTGAGAAGGCTGGGACTCTAAGTGAAGGCTCATCCTATCGGAACCTATCGAACAGTTCTGAGAACCTAGAGAAAGGACCAAAAAGCTCTATGTCAACCTGTCGAAAGCTCCTTGAACCTGTCAAAATCGTGTGCAGAACTTCTCAAAAATTCAACTGTGCACACGTGGTGATTCAATGACCTGCTGCACACAACCCGAGGCACTTTGGTGATCGACGTGACATTCTAGAAGATGCCCTCAAAAGCCCTAACCGACCCACGTGCTCTAACAGAACCCTAACAAACTCTTACGACCTTCTAGAAGGGATTTTTAGTGAGAAAAATAGAGGAGAAAAATATATATAGAGATTCCCAATTGCCATTGGGGGAGGATCAAATTTCTGAACAATTTCTTGGAGATCAAAGCTTGCAGCGAGATTCTATTTTCCTTCTTTTAACCCAACCATGGTTGGCTAATCCCCTAAGGGAAGCAAGGAGTGAGTTAGATCTGTGATTGGGTAAGGTTAAGAGTGTTGTTGGGGTTAATTGCTGCACAGACTATAAATCTGAGAGCATTCCATTGTAAGAGTGACCTTGTTTGCAATGTAAATGTTGTTTTCAATGTTTTAATTAGATCTAAAGCTCTTTTGATTCCTTTTGGTGCTCGATCGGATTTGTGTAGAGGAGTTGCTTGATCAGCTCACCCACTTAACTGGTAGACCTCTTGGATATCATCTGAATTCTCTGGATCTGATATCCCTGTAATTTCATGCGTCTCTGACCTGGAAATTGCAGCATCTGTAGTGATTTTAATTGTTCTAATTGAGGCTCTGGCTTTGTAGGAGATCTATAGGATGGTCTGTGACCATTAAAGTGAGCAGATCATAGTCGTAAGGTAAATCTAAGCTCAGGCCTCAATTGGATTCATCTGCTGCATTCCATGGATTCGATAAAGTCTATAGGATGGTCTGTGACCATTAAAGTGGACAGATCATAGCCTTAAGGCCAGGTGGATCCTGTGATTTGGAGTGGAATTTATACCCTGCAGTTGTGCTTGTGGCCAGCTGAGGGACTTGTGTGCTTTGAACCCCTGTAATATGCTTAGCTCAACCTGATTGCAGTGAAAATAACCTCCAAGCTGTTCTCCATTTTTTGAGTTTTTAAACGCTCCATCTGCAAGATCTGAGGCTCCAGATTCGATCTAAGACAATCTGCATTTTAATTGTAGTTTAGATTAAGTGAAACTCCGATCTAATCTCTCCCCTGTCTTTTAGCTAGATCAACATTAGTTAGGGTGTCAGATCTCTTACAGACCACCTCTCTGTGGACTTCCCCTTACTTTTAAAACTTGCTACAAAGGACTCTGTATCTTGCAGGCCTAGGACTCCCCAACTGTGCTGAACCCATCTCTGTTTTCTCTTGATGTTCACACCATAAATCAGCACACTAGAAATCCACAACACACACTGATCTTCAAGCTACTAAGGAAGAACTCGCCCGTTGAATAGAATGATGATTGTCAGGCAGCATTCGATAAAATCAAAAGCTATCTCCTTAACCCACCTATGTTGGTACCACCCGAGCCAGGGAGACCACTCTTGATGTATCTCTCCACGACAAAAGTTTTGATGGGATGTGTCTTAGGTCAGCATGACAAGACAGGGAAAAGAGAGCGGGCCATTTACTATCTGAGCAAGAAGTTTACTGATTATGAAATACGCTATTCTCATCTAAAGAAAGCATGCCTGGCTCTTTTATGGGCCACTCAGAGGTTCCGCCATTACTTACTATCTCAAGCTGTTATAGTTTTAGCCTGAATGGACCCGTTGAAATACTTGTTCGAGAAGCTAGCTCCCACTGGGCGAATCACACGATGGCAGCTTTTGTTATCCGAGTTCGACATCACGTACGTCACTCAAAAGTCAATTAAAGGGCAGACACTCGCTGATCATCTTGCCAGCAATCCTTTGCCAGATTACGAACCTTTGAGAACTGAGTTCCCGGATGAAGACATCCTTTTTATGACGAAATATATTATTGATGAAGCAGAAGAATCATGGGTAATGCACTTTGACGGGACAGTTAATGTAGAAGGTCAGGGAGTTGGCGCCATTCTTATTTCGTCGAAAGGATCCCATGTACCAGTCTCTATCAAGCTCAACTTCCCTTGCACTAACAACATGGCTGAATACGAAGCTTGTGCCGCTGATCTATAGGCGGCTCTCGATTTGAATGTAACTCACCTCCGACTGTTTGGCGATTCGCAGTTAATCATATTCTAGACGAATGGCGACTGGAAGATGAAAGATGAGAAATTGATCCCTTACCATGAGCACCTTGAGGATCTAATAGCTTGCTTCCAAGACGTGACATTCTCATATGTCCCCTGAATAAGGAATCACTTTGCTGACGCACTAGCCATGTTGACATCAATGATAGCAATCCCGTATGGTGCTGAGATGAAACCGATCATGATCGAGCAAAGAAATGAGCCGGTCTTCTGCCTAAAGATTGAGGAACCTACAAAGCCTGATGATGAGCTACCTTGGTTCTCAGATATCAAAAATTTCCTTGAGACATTAACTTTCCCTGAGGGTACATCCAAGGCGGATCGACGAATCATTCAGCGTCTAGCGGCAGGCTACGTCATTTGTGAGGAGTGCCTTTACAAGAGATCCTATGATAACATCTTACTCAGTTGCCTAACTAAAAGTGAAATGATCAATATCATGAAGGAGATCCATGAAGGAGTATGCGGAGTCCATGTCAGCAGTCACATGCTTCCTAAGAAAATTTTACGGCAGGGATACTTTTGGACCACTATGGAATCAGATTGTTGCAAACATGTTCAGAAATGCTACAAGTGTCAGGAACACTCCAGTCTGATACACGCTCCTACCGTCGATCTACACTGCATGACCACTCCTTGGCCATTTGCTACCTGGGACCTTGACATCGTCGAAATGATTAATCTGAAAGCATCAAATGGACATTGGTTCATCCTCGTCGTTATTGAATACTTCACCAAATGGGTAGAAGTGGTGTCATATGCCAACATCACGGCCAGTCACCTCGAGAAGTTCCTCAAGAGTAATATTGTGTGCCGATTGGGAGTACCCAAGGATATCATCACAGACAATGGCACCAATTTTGCAAATAAGCACATCCGAGCCTTCTGTGGGCAGTACAAAATCAAGCCCCATCGCTCGTCACCCTATCGGCCTCAAACTAATGGAGTCGTGGAAGCTACAAATAAGACGATCATCTGCATCCTAGAGAAAATGGTCGTCACCTACCGAGATTGGAGTGAAATGCTGGCATTTGCTTTGTGGACCTACAGAACATCGATCTGTATCGCTACAGGGGCAACACCATTCTCCCTTGTGTATGGAACCGAGGCCATCCTATCGGTTGAGGTTGAAGTACCCTTGCTCCGAATTCTCATAGAATCAGGCTTACCTGAAGCAGAGAGAGATCCCGCTTCGAACAATTTAACTTATTGGATGAGAAGAGACTCCTAGCCTTGTGTCATACTCAAGTTTACTAGGGGTGAATCGCACACGCTTACAATAAATGTGTTTGCAGTCGAGATTTGAAGGTAGGAGACACTGTGTTGAAGAAGATCTTCCCATCCCTCCATACTGATCAGAGAGGCAAGTTCAAGCCGAACTAGGAAGGACCTTACGTCGTTCTAGAAGTGCTACCAGGATACGCCATCCGCCTCGCCACCATGGACGGAGATCATCTTCCTGAGCCCATCAACGCTGGATACGTCCGATGGTTCTACTCGTAGTCTATTGCAATAAGGTAAGTATTGGTAAAACAGATGCGTGACTGCTTAAGAATCACTCAAAAGAGGCCATCATTTCAAGCATAATAGCCAAAAAGCCTCCCTAAAAATGATGATATCCTTTGCTACCCCATTTGAGCTTGGGCCTTTCTTTCAAAGTAAACCCCTTTCCCAAAAAATCTGTGTGTGCATATACAAAAAAAAAGGAAGTAAAGTTACCATCAAAATCCAAAAAAATCGGAAAAGCAAAACCTCAAAAAAGAGTTTGCCTGAAATAAGATAAAGAAAAAAGAAAAAAAAAATAATAATCACGGGGCATGTACAGTAAAACCCCCAAGGAAGGAAGTATGTTGAGAAAACTAAAGTCATATCAAAGAAACCCTTTTAGCCCAGCATACCTTCAATAACCTGACCCATGGCCAAGCTACACCTTGAAGAAAGCCCTCTTTTTAGGTTCACAAGCAGTCATAATACCTGTTAAGTCAACACAAGCAGAGTTGTGAGACGACACTAGAACCCCATCCAGCCGACTATGACGAAATCGACGTCTATGTCGTGGCTTTTGAAAAAAAAGAATTGAAAAATTAAAAAAATAATAATTGTGACAGCCCGGATTTCGGCACCCCGAAACCCGTGCCATCAGCACGATCATCTTGACCGTGCCCTTAGCTAAACACGGAACACTGGTATATCAAGCATGCAAAAGTACTATAATGAAATTTCGAAATTTAAATCTATATTAACTAACTTTCCAAAAGACAGTTCTACCCTCATGCCCCTACATGAATGGAGAACCGATCCGAACCATCGATGATAGAATTCATCACGGATGGTTCGTCCCAAAGAATAATCCAAAACCTTATATACATGGTTTTCGCAAAATCAAGGCTTGACATACCAAGCCGTACAAAACTCTCTGTAAAATCCCTCAAAGTGGCACAGCGGAGTCCTCTAGAAGAAGTCCTCTGGAGGTGGCTCCAACTCGTCACCGGCCGCAAGGTCCGACTCGCCGGGATCAGCGTCTCCTGAAGCCGCGGTAGCTGCTAGTAGTGGACCTGCGACGTATAGTCTATAGGGTGAGCTACATCCTAGCTCAATAGGGAACAAACACTGTTGAACATATAAATTATAACTCACATATATTCTATGATATGCCATGCATGATGTATCTATGCAATTGTTAATGAAACGGTTTGAAAGCATTCGTTTTACTGTTGATTACTTATGTTTTCATTTACTCATGAATAATGCTGAAAAGGCCTAAAGCAAAACTTAAACTTTCAACTTAAGTAATCCCCGAGCAATATAGCATCGAGCCCCGATGAGATACCCTTCATCGTCATCTATATAGATGCTTTTAATGTATTCACAGAATACCATATAGTACCAAGCCCTTTCCACAGGGATTGGTGGCGAGTTCACTTGTCTCAATCAACACCCACAGGGTGTGCTTACTATGTCGGATAAGCCTCACTTGGCGGCCTCTGATTTCGCCCGTATCGGTCACGGATATCCTGCCGTGTCGATCGTGGATATCCATACGTCGGTGGGGTAACCTATCAAACCTCAAATAACAAAAATATCGATTGCCTTACATATAGTTATTCACCGTGTAAGTGTGCTATCTTATATCGATTAGGCCCTATCAAACATGATTCAATCCTTGGATACATCACAGGATGTATCCATTTACTACATCACACGATGCTCTTATCTCTTACTTCTTCATCCCACAGGGATGGCTCAATAGTTACTCTTATGAATGTCACACACACACCACACTTTTCACAATTCTTTAAGCGGTGAAAATATTTAAATGGAAATCTATATCACTACATACATGCTCTTGTAAAATAAAGTACATGTTCAAGGTGTTCCCTACCTTAGGTCTCTATCGTTTCAATGCATCAAGGTCCACTCGGCTCCTTGTGCCCACTTTCACATTACCTATGATACCATTAAACACATTGAAACATCACAAAAGATGTAATGAATAAGTCTCAAGACCCCTAGAGTCTTGAAGTAAGAATCAAAAGTCAACAAAACTAAGTCGATCGACTAGTCGAGCTCCAGTTCGACTAGTCGAAATCAACTCGACTAGTCGATTCTCAAAATCGATTAGTCGAGGTCCAATTCGATTAATCGATTCTCAAAATCGATTAGTCGAAATCCTCGCTCTAACTGTCCAATTTTCCTTAATTAATTGAACATACAAAATCGACTAATCGAGGTCCAATTCGACTAGTCGAAATCCTTACTCGACTAGTAAAATCCAATTTCAAGGTGATTTTTCTTAACCCATTTTGCTCCTCCTTTGGAGGCTCTCGGTCAATGACTAGTCGACACCCAACTCGACTAGTCGAAATTCAAAGTCGACTAATCGAAATTCAATTCGATTAGTCGAATTCGTGGTTATCTGACTTTTCAACTTCTTGGGGGATTTCGATTAATCGAATCCCAATTTCGATTAGTCGAAATCCCCAGGTTCAGCCTTCTTTAGCTGTTCTTCCCCAATCTTTTCTCGCTATTTTCTAAGCAATATTCCTACAATTTCACCCATTTTAACCATAATTTATTCTATAAATCTACACCATATATTTACAAGAATCTCACCTTAAATCAACCTCAATTTGATTTAAATGTAGGGTTGGAAGGTTAGGGTTTCCCGACTTTTATGCAGCAGATCCCGCGTGAATCCGGCGCTTTGATCATGAAATCCCCTTCCAACAACTTGCAATAACTCCTCACTAGCTCCTTTACTCCTCTCTCTCTCTCTCTCTTCTTTACTCCTCTCAACAACCAAGATATGAAAATTAGGGTTTTTAACCCTTTTATCTCATCTCTTTTCTCGGTGTGGAGCACATACACACACATCGGTGTATGCCACTCTACACACCTCTCTATCTCTCCACTCTTCTACACTGGTTCACACATCACGTTGTTACATACCATCTTAAGTTCATCAATGAACTATCTCATGGTCAAACCTAAGACCAAACGGGCACGGATCCCGAGGTCCTCGTTTGACGTGATTTTTTTCGGGTTATTACATCCTCCCCACCTTGGGAATTTTCGTCCTCGAAAATCACCCAAAGGTGTGGTGTGTACTTCCCCTTTCAGCGGAGGTGAGCTGGTCTATCAGTTAGCACACACGCAAGTACATGGACATAGGCAATCAATGAACCATACATGACAGTAACAAAAACTGTATATAAAAATATTAAAAGTTACAATAGTTACTGAAATGGGGACCACAACAGAAAAGAAAAATGGTTCACCCCTATACAAAAAGATGTACAATGCACAAAAACAACCAACTCTGACGGTCGGTGGCAGGTGGATCGGAAGTGGGCAGTGGTCGGAGTGATCGCCACGGGTGGTGGCTGGTGGCGGTAGCGGATGAGAAGTCCCTGTCGGCGGCGGCGGTGGAATCTCGGTCGGCGGCAGAGGTGGAATGGTAGTGGAAGTAGATGGTGGGTGCGTCGTCGTCGACGTCGTCCGTGGTGGGGGTGCGGTGGAAGTAGAAGCACCGGCATGATGTAATTGCGTCCTAAAGACCGGACCCTGATGGAATGCTGTGGTGCCGGCGGTCCATTCCTCTTCGGGCATGTCCGTAGGTGTGGGGTAGATAAACTTGAGGTGTGAAACATGAGGAAATCAATCCTCTGTTCATCCTCTCGTTGTTCGCTTCCATTACGGCCTCGGCGGGCGAGAGTCTCCTCAATGGTGGTGGTGGTGGGTGGTGGTCGGACGTGAAGTAGAGGGTCGGGTGTAGGTCGGGGTGGTGGTGGTGTAGCTGCTGGTGGTGGTGGTGGAATGATTGGCTGCGGTGCAGCTGGTGGAACGACTGGGGGTGGTAGTGCGCCATCTACAGGTACTTGTGGCTGTGGCTGTGGTGGAGGGGGTGGTGGTGGGATTGTAGCTGTGTCCTCGGCTGCGCCAGCTGGTGGTGGTAGAGTCTTCTTCAGGAGATTGTAACTCCTGTTCCATTCGGTGTGGGAGAATGGTTTCAGGATCGGTGGGGTAGCCTCGTGGGGTGAGGCGGCATAAAGTCGGATGAATATGCCTCTAGAATGCTAGAGATGATGCGCGCGTAGGGCATCCCATCCCTAGTTCGAAGGTTGCCCTTCATGAGCTTTCCCTTGATGTACCTCATCCCTTCAAGGATGACTAAGGTAACATCAAACCATCGGCCGTTATAGGCCGCATAGAGGGCCTGTTGCACCAACTCAACACGCTCGGTGCTGTGGCGCATGGGGTAGAGGTTGGCGTGAAAAACAGAATCGAGCATCCACATGTAATGTGGAAGGTCAACCCTCTTTGATGAGGTGCGATCCCTTTTCCCTTGGTCATGTCGGCAAGGATATCTTCGACATTGGCGGCTCTGGGAAGGGTGGTAGTAGTGTGGTCTCGGGTACATAGTCCAAGTAGCACTCGACTGCTTCTTGGACATGACGGCGTGTGATGAGGTATTCACGACCCTCAATCGTGGTCTTCACCACGTCGTCAGTAGGGCCATCCTTGAGGCCCTGGTAAAATAACCGAACCAATCGCGGATAGTAGAACTTCCGGATTGGTTTGAGGAGGAAGGTGAGACCGGCATTGTTGAGGTAGTTTAGGGCCCATATGGTCTCACCTTGGACTACATCCTTGTCAAAAAGAGTCTTGTCGAAAATGTGTTCGACTTCAAAGACCTTGGCTGCCCACCACTCAGTGGGTTGCTCAGGGTTGACGGGTGGTGGTGGAATAGGGCTTTCGTCTTGTGAAGACGCGCTCGTCGACCCGGACGTAGTGTCCGATGTCGATGGTGAGGGTGTCCTCACAGGCGAAGGGGTTGGCGGTGGTGCGGCGTTTTTGCGCCGTCTGGCAGTTTTTGATAATCGCGTTTTAGGCGGCATTCTCGCTAAAACGCAAGGAAATAGGGTTTCTTATATGAAAAATATGAAAAAGAATAAAGATTAGGGTTTACCCAATCTTGAGAAGGTGTGTGAAGTCAAATCCGGTCGAGAATGGCCGGAAATGGTGCAACCCTAGGTAGTTGAATCGCCGGAGAAGAAGAGGAATCGGGTGCCCAAAAACTCAAAAATCGAATGGGTTGAAAACCCCCTTTCTCATATATATAGTGGTTGGCTCGACTAGTCGAATTTCTCAGTTCGACTAGTCGAATTCCAAACTTAAAGGAACTCCCCGAATTCGATTAGTCGATTTTCCTAATTCGACTAGTCGGCTTCGATTTCGACTAGTCGAAATCCCATTTCGATCAGTCGAAATGTTTAGGGTTCAAATTCTAACTTTGGAGCCCACTGGAAGGACTCAGTCGACTAGTCGAAATCAGTTTCGATTAGTCGAAATTTTAACTTCGACTAGTCGAAATCTAATTCGACTAGTCGAAATCGTGTGTCCATTTTAAACTTCTACAATTCCCTCCATAACTCGATTAGTCGAATGCAATTTTTTTCGACTAATCGATTTTCCCTTTATGTCCAATTCGATTAGTCGATTTCCATTTCGACTATTCGAATTGTCCACTTTCAGAAA
Organism: Chloranthus sessilifolius; assembly: GCA_021018995.1. Lineage (NCBI taxonomy): Eukaryota > Viridiplantae > Streptophyta > Magnoliopsida > Chloranthales > Chloranthaceae > Chloranthus > Chloranthus sessilifolius. Next base: position 143,088,280 of record CM037584.1, on the reverse strand, counting down.
TTTCTTTTAGACTCTTTAAGTAATTCGACTAGTCGAAATGTGAATTCGACTAATCGAAATTTTCTAACTTATTCTTTTTGGACTCTGGTTCACTGGCATAGCCAGTCGATTAATCGATTTGACTTTCGATTAGTCGAATTTTCAATTCGACTAGTCGAAATGTCTCAATTGATCAAAGTTTCACAAAAATTTCCATTGAATAATTTGGATCAAAATTTCCATTGAATTACCAGTATCGTGGAGATTTCACAACTACGTTTGCGGTTTACATCGAATTCTCACGTCGTTGGAAACAAGGCTGGGTATTGTTCTTTCACGTCGGCCTCTCGTTCCCAAGTAGCTTCTTCTTTAGGATGATTGTTCCACCGAACAAGTACTAAGGGAATTACTTTAGTGCGTAGTACTTGCTCTTTTCGATCTAAAATCTCCACTGGTTCTTCTATCATGCTCATGTCCTCACACATCTCTATAGGTTGCTTTCCTAATACATGAGACGGATCATTTCGTACTTCACGAGCATCGATATGTGGAAAACATTATGCACTCGATCAAATAGCGGTGGTAAACCAATACGATATGCAACTTCACCTACTCGTCCCAAAATTTCGAATGGCCCAACATAAGCGTGGACTTAACTTCCTCTCTTTCCAAATCTCATTACACCTTTCATAGGTGACACCTTCACAAACACATGCTCGCCCACCTTGTAGTCAACACTAGTCCGCTTCACGTCGCGTAACTTTTTCTGTCTTACTCCTTTCTCGATAATCCGGACAACGGTGGCGTTGTCTTCAAGCGATTCGGTCCTAATACAAATTTCTCACTGTTTCCTCCCAATTCGGAGGTGACTTGCATCGTCGTCCATCTGAGCTTCATACGGTGCCATGCCAATGCTCGTTTGAAAACTATTGTTATATCGAACTTCGAGCATCGGTAGATACTCATCCCAGTATCCTTGCATATCAAGCATGCACGCTCGAGCATGTCTTCTATTACTTGGTTCACTCTCGTTCTGTCATCCATCGGTTTGAGGATGGAAAATGAACTAAAGTCTAGTCGTGTTCCCATTCCTTCTTGAAATTTCTTCCAAAACGTGGGCGTATATAGTGGGTCACGATCCAAACGATCTTGCTTGGAATCCCGTGTAATCTTACAATCTCCTTCATGTATAAATCGCGATCTTCCTGCGTATGTGTGGTATTATCGGCAAAAGTCTGTTGATTTGGTCAATCGATCTCTGACGACCCAAATGGCATTATGTCTCTTGGCGATGCAGGTAACCCAACAATGAAATCCATTGAGATCGATTCCCACTTCCATTACGGTATTGGTAAAGGTTGCAATAGTCCGGGATGTCTATGATCAACCTTCACTTGCTGACAAGTCAAACATCGTGACACATACTCGGCCACGTCATGTTTCAGTCCTCTCCACCAGTAATTCTTTTTCAAATCTTGGTACATTTTGGTGCTACCAGGGTGGATAGCATAATTTGACTTATGAGCTTCATCAAGAATTGTTCGTCTTAGGTCGGCATTGTCCGGGATGCATAGACGGCCTTTAAACAACAAAGAACCATCTTCTTTTTCTGAGAAGTCCGACCTGATGCCTTCATTCACGTCTTGATGAATCTTCGTTAATGTCGGATCCTTCATCTGTAGATCGTGGATATGCTCAAATATCACTGGCTTTACTGATATGTTAGCCAAAAAGGATCCAGTGTCCTTTGACTTAATGTTCGCATCATAGAATGCCAGGTCTTCCAAAAATTTCCATCGGTGCATACCCAAAATCAAAGAAGCTAATTGAGCTGAACCTTTTCGACTCAATGCATCGGCTACTACATTCGCCTTGCCTGGATGGTATTGTATAGAGCAATCGTAGTCCTTGAGGAATTCCATCCATCTGCGCTGTCTCATATTGAGCTCCTTCTGTGTAAACAGATATCGGAGGCTCTTATGATCGGTGAAAATTTCAAATGTCTCACCATACAAGTAGTGTCTCCAAATTTTTAGCGCAAAAATGGCCGCCCGGTTCAAGTCATGAGTGGGTAATTTTTCTCGTGTTCTTTCAACTGTCTTGATCCGTAGCTATCACCTTCTTGTGTTGGTTGAGCACACAACCAAGGCCATTGTATGATGACGCTCAGTATGCGTATCCTCCACTGAAGGAATTGCCAACATCGGGCAGTGAGTCTCGTTTGAGTTCTTGAAAACTCTTCTCGCATGCCTCACTCCAACCAAACCTTGAATCTTTACGTGTCAGCTTTGTGAGAGGTCCCGATAATTTTGAAAACCCCTCAACGAAACGTCGAAAATAGCACTGCTAAGCCTGTAAAACTTGACATCATCCTTTGTCTTTGGTGCTCCCATTTAACTCGCTTCTATCTTTCTGGATCCACGGTGACACCATGCTTTGAGACGACATGTCCCAAAAGCTAACTTCTTCCAACCAAAACTCACACTTCTTTGAGTTTGGCGTACAATTGGTGTTCACGTGGCGTCAGAGAGCAATCCTCAAGTGTTCTTCGTGTTCTCTTAGATTTGGAGTATATCGGTATATCATCAACAAATACTACGGCAGAGTCCAAGTGTGGTTTAAACACTCGGTTCATCGTGATCCATAACGACAGGAGCATTCGTTAATCCAAACGGCATCACAAGGAATTCATAGTGTCCATACCGTGTCCGGAAAGCTGTCTTCTGAATATCCTCAGCTTTGACTCTTAACTGATGATACCCAGATCTCAGGTCGATCTTGGAAAAATACTTTGCACCTTGCAGTTGGTCGAATAGATCGTCTATTCTAGGCAAAGGGTAACGGTTCTTCACAGTAAGTTTGTTCAATTGTCGATAGTCAATGCATAGCCGCATCGACCCATCCTTCTTCTTGACAAACAAGACCGGTGCTCCCCATGGAGACACGCTCGGTCTAACAAACCCCTTGTCCATAAGTTCTTGTAGTTGTTCCTTTAACTCCTTTAACTCAGCAGGAGCCATTCTATAAGGTGCTTTCGAAATAGGCTCCATTCCTGGTGCTAAGTCAATGGCGAATTCTACTTCTCTTTCTGGAGGTAATCCCGGCAATTCTTCTGGAAACACGTCAGCGAAGTCTCGCACAACTGCTATCTCAGAAATGATATTCTTTTCTTCCTTGTCCTCCTTTAAGAAAGCTAAATATCCACTGCAACCCTTTCTGATCATCTTTTCGCCCTTCTTCACGAGATCGGTGGATAGCGACCTCACTCCTTGAAACGAAATGATCTTCTTGTGTTGGGTCCGAAAATAACTACCTTGTTCTTGCAATCGACGGTTGCACAATGCAACCATCCATGCCAGGATCACATCAAACCCTTGCATGTCTATGATGTTAGCCTTGCTTCTAGTTCATGCACCTCCAAATCTTGAACTGCTATGATGATGGATTTGCAAGCTAACTCGTGTCTACTAACTCTCCGTCGGAATAGACACGATAGGGCCGAAATCCAACGTCTAGGACAATCTTTATCTTCTTAGCGAAGCGTGGAGTAGCGAATGAATGGGTAGACCGGGGTCTATCAATACTCGGCGTCATATCATATCCGAAACATCCTTTTTCATATATGTTTAGAGTACCTATAGCATACATACACACATACAGTAATTTACATATCAATTTACACTTTCAATTCACTTACAGCTTTTGTATATATAAAAAATATATCTCATCAATTTCTAATGCATGCTCCTTCTCTATCTAAAATTTTGATGAAATGAAAACTTTCTTTAATTTTAAAAAGGGTCTTACCTTGTATGACGTCATGCACGTTCCCTGCTTCCTGAGCAGTGACTGCATAGGCTCTCCCCTGAACGACCGGTTTCCTTGCTTGAATTGGTCGTGGTGTTGCAACTGAAACCGTCTTTCTTTTATCTGTCTCGGGGCAATCCTTGATCAAGTGGCCCACCTTGCCACATCGGAAACAGCCCCTAGTTCCCAATCTACAATCCACCGTCCTATGAGGCTTGCCACACCTTGCGCAAGTCTCTCGAGGTGCGAAAAAGCGATCTGAGAACCACATGTGACGATGGCGCCCAGATGAACATGGCAGGGCTCTCATAGCGAAAAGGTCTCCCCGACGCAAGTAATGGAAACCTCTGTTGGTGTTGCTGTTGCGCCGGCCTTCCAAAACCCCCCTGAAACTGTGGTCTCTGACTCTGACTCACGAACTTCGGCTTTTTATTCACCGGTTCGTAGTTCCCCATCCTTCCGTGGTCAAGTCCTCTCTGTTGCTCTCTCTGTCTATATCTGTTTGTGTTCTCTTCTTCCACTACCAGTGCCTTGCTCATGACCTCTTCATAGGTCCGCAACTGGAATGGAGCTACTCCTCCCCTAACTTCGGGCTTCAAACCTTGCTGAAACCTTTTGGACTTCATCACTTGATGGCGACGTGTCCAGGAGCAAAGCAGACCAAGTCGTAGAAACTCTACCCCGTATTCTCTCACTGTCATTCTCCCTTGTACTAGTTGCAAAAATTGTATCTCAAGCTGATTCCTCACCACTTCCGGAAAATATTGTTTGTTGAACTCCTCAACAAACTCCTCCCAAGTCCAAGGCAACTCTGGGGTCTCTCCAGGCAGTCCGTATCCACGGACTTCCACCAAGGCCCAGCCTCCCCAGCCAACATGTAAGCTGCCCAGGTTGCAGGCGCGTCTTCCGTGCAAGTTAGCACGGTAAAGACTTTCTCCATCTCCATCAACCAATTCTCAGCGGCCATCGTGTCTGCCTGCCCAGAAAATGAAGGAGGACTCATTCTCCTAAACTCTGTAAATGATGAGGGAAGCGCGAGTCCCTACAGTGGTGTAGGTGGGCTGCTTCTCTAGGACGTGTTTGCAAAGGATGCGGCTTGTTGTGCCATGGCAGCTGCCATAGTCTCCATGGTGTGCATCATCCTTTGTCGCTACTCTCTATCTTCTTGTCTTTCTCTCACTCTTTCTTGCTCTCTTAGATCTTGATCCTGATGATCTCGATCCTCTTCCCCTGCATCTACTACTCACCCCTCAGACCTCGTACCTCCTAAAGGCACTCTATTTGTAGGAGAGATGAAATCATCTCCACTACGCAAACTCCTTTGATGGACTCCCCTTGGTCGGCCTCTCCCTCTAGCTGACATTGCGGCTGCATTTGAAACTAAAGTTTCGTTAGCAGAAGCCCCTATGTTCTGACGAAAGAACCCTTGTCAGAATTGCTAAAAGAAAATGCTTTGATACCAACTGTGACAGCCCGGATTTCGGCACCCCGAAACCCGTGCCATCAGCACGATCATCTTGACCGTGCCCTTAGCTAAACACGTATATCAAGCATGCAAAAGTACTATAATGAAATTTCGAAATTTAAATCTATATTAACTAACTTTCCAAAAGACAGTTCTACCCTCATGCCCCTACATGAATGGAGAACCGATCCGAACCATCGATGATAGAATTCATCACGGATGGTTCGTCCCAAAGAATAATCCAAAACCTTATATACATGGTTTTCGCAAAATCAAGGCTTGACATACCAAGCCGTTCAAAACTCTCTGTAAAAATCCCTCAAAGTGGCAGTGAGTCCTCTGAAGAAGTCCTCTGGAGGTGGCTCCAACTTCACCGCAAAGGTCCGACTTCGGGGATCGGCGTCTCCTGAAGTAGGGTGAGCTACATCCTAGCTCAATAGGGAACAAACACTGTTGAACATATAAATTATAACTCACATATATTCTATGATATGCCATGCATGATGTATCTATGCAATTGTTAATGAAACGGTTTGAAAGCATTCGTTTCTTGTTGATTACTTATGTTTTCATTTACTCATGAATAATCTTTGAAAAGGCCTAAAGCAAAACTTAAACTTTCAACTTAAGTAATCCCGAGCAATATAAGCCGAGCCCGATGAGATACCTTCATCGTCATCTATATAGCGGTTTTAATGTATTCCACAGGAATACCATATAGTACCCAAGCCCCTTTCCCAGGGATTGGTGGCGAGTTCACTTGTCTCAATCAACACCCACAGGGTGTGCTTACTATGTCTGGATAAGCCTCACGCAGCCTCACGGTTTTACGCCCGTATCGGTCACGGATATCCTGCCCGTGTCGATCGTGGATATCCCATACGTCGGTGGGGTAACCTATCAAACCTCAAATAACAAAAATATCGGTGCCTTACATATAGTTATTCACCGTGTAAGTGTGCTATCTTATATCGTTAGGCCCTATCAAACATGATTCAATCCTTGGATACATCCACAGGATGTATCCATTTACTACATCACACGATGCTCTTATCTCTTACTTCTTCATCCCCGGGATGGCTCAATAGTTACTCTTATGAATGTCACACACACCCACACTTTTCACAATTCTTTAGCGGTGAAAATATTTAAATGGAAATCTATATCACTACATACATGCTCTTGTAAAATAAAGTACATGTTCAAGGTGTTCCTACCTTAGGTCTCTATCGTTTCAATGCATCAAGGTCCCACTCGGCTCCTTGTGCCCACTTTCTACGCATTACCTATGATATCCTTAAACACATTCGAAACATCACAAAAGATGTAATGAATAAGTCTCAAGTCCCCCCTAGAGTCTTGAAGTAAGAATCAAAAGTGAATAAAACTAAGTCAGTCGCCTAGTCGAGCTCCTGGTTCGACTAGTCGAAATCGAAGTCGACTAGTCGATTCTCAAAATCGATTAGTCGAGGTCCAATTCGATTAATCGATTCTCAAAATCGATTAGTCGAAATCTGTTCTTGTCCAATTTTCCTTAATTAATTGAACATCCAAAATCGACGAATCGAGTCGAATTCGACTAGTCGAAATGCTTACTCGACTAGTCGAAATCCCATTTCGACTGGTCGATTTTTCTTAACCCATTTTTGCTCCTCACCTTTGAGGCTCTCGATCGACTAATTGACACCCAACTCGACTAGTCGAAATTCAAAGTCGATTAATCGAAATTCAATTCGATTAGTCGAATTGTGGTTATCGACTTTTCAACTTCTTGGGAATTTCGATTAATCGAATCCCAATTTCGATTAGTCGAAATCCCTGAGTTCAAACCTTCTTTGTTTCTTCCCCAATCTTTTCTCGCTTATTTTCTAAGCAATATTCCTACAATTTCCACCCATTTTAACCATAATTTATTCTATAAATCTACACCATATATTTACAAGAATCTCACCTTAAATCAACCTCAATTTGATTTAAATGTAGGGTTGGAAGGTTAGGGTTTCCCAGCTTTTGTCTGAACAGATCCCCCGCGTCGAATCCGACGCTTTGATCGCAAGAAATCCCCTTCCAACAACTTGCAATAACTCCTCACTAGCTCCTTTACTCCTCTCTCTCTCTCTCTCTCTCTCTTCTTTACTCCTCTCAACAACCAAAATATGAAAATTAGGGTTTTCAACCCTTTTATCTTATCTCTTTTCTCGGTGTGGAGCACATACACACACATCGGTGTATGCCACTCTACACACCTCTCTATCTCTCCACTCTTCTACACTGGTTCACACATCACATCCGCTCATCTCATCTTAAGTTCATCAATGAACTATCTCATGGTCAAACCTAAGACCAAACGGGCACGGATCCCGAGGTCCTCGTTTGACGTGATTTTTCGGGTTATTACAATAATAAAATAAAAATACAAGCTCAAAGCAAGATGCACGTGGTGAAAACCCAAAAGGGCGCTACGGGTAAAAACGGTGAGTTTGTGCGGACCAGTGAAAACTCGAAAGGGAGCTTGGGGTAAGAGAGCTAAACCCATGGACATGGTGAAAACCCAAAAGAGCGCCACGGGTAAAAAAGGAGATAAATAAAAAAGAAAAGAAAAGAAAGGTTTACACTGATTGAGAAGATTGATGCGTGAGGAGCCCTCTTGGTTACTCTCTTTGATACCCTTTTTTCGGCTGGGCCACTCTTGTTAGTTCAAGACGGGTCCCGACCAGAATTGTCTTTGTGAAATTACATTATCAAACGTATGACTCAAGGTAAGGAGAAAGGTTTGACTCAATCCAAAGGGATCAACATTCCGGCCTTGGTAAATCCGAAAACTCACTCAGGTTTGACTACATAAAAGAGTTCGACTATGCTCAAATGGGACTTGTTACTCCGTCTCACTGTCAAGGCATAAAAAAAACGAGGCTAAAAACAAAAAAATCAAGAAAAATCCAAATATCAAAAAATGTGTATACATTTCTACTCATTTCCATGTACATATTTCTAGCATCATATTTCAATCTCAAAAATGAAGAAAAATAACAAAAAAATCTCCGAAAACAAAAATCCATAAAAAATATCATGAAGTTGAAAAAGTGTAGGTAAAAATTTACTTCTTCTGTTATTTAGGATGTATTTTCTTTATATATATATAAATAAAAAAAAAGAGACTGACGTTTTCTTAAGAATGTGCAGGAACATCAAAACAGTTCGAAACCTCGAAGCCGACAACCTCTCAGCGATGGACAAATCAGATGAAGCACCTCACCACCGACGCCAAGTCTATTCAAAAAAAAAAGAGAAAGAAAAAAGAAAATCCTTGTGAAAAAAATAAAAATAAATAAATTAATTAATTAAATTATAAATCTGTGAACTTTTGACGCATAGCTACGAACTCGCGTATTTTCGATGCGGTAAAATGTCAATATTTTACCGGCAACACAGCTGTGTAAACTTAATGTCCTAGGTCTAAGGTTTGCCTTGGATCCATGGATCCTATTTCAAAGTAGGAGCGACGGTGACAATTTCGGTCAAATAGTCAATGCTTGGATCGGGTTGATTCCACTGCTATATCTTCACCCTGATCGCTCCATATTTTGGTTTTAGGTGAACTTGAGTGCCTTGTACTTAAGTTCGTCACGTGATATTTTTGGAGCTGTAGACTCTTGGTCTGCACTGTCCGAGCGAGCGCCCTATGGGGTTTGAGGTCTAGATAAATCTGTCCTCTAAAAGATCCATTGTTGGATTGATTCCAACCTATCAGATACGAAACTATGTCAGACAACTATGTGCAAACCTGCATGCAAAAGGGCTCATTCCCTTTATTTTTTTGCAGGCTTGAAACCTGTATTGGCAGCGGTATTCCTGTATAGTATACGCCATGCGTCTGGGTATCCATATGATGGTCATTTGTTCCCGTAAATTATACCCGGGCATGTCCGGGTCGGGGTTTCTATCGCCTTTGTTTCTTATCGCTCCTAATGGGTATATGTTTATGCATAGTTGTTCATTTGTAACTTCATTGATGACAGAGGCCAAGATTGAGTATCCTTCGGTGGACACCCAATTCTGACCCAGTCTTTTCGATATCACATGAACCTGAGTACATTGGCTTCAGTTTCGTCGCAAACTATTACGGAGGCACGGGCTATTGGTATGCGTTGTCTAGGCGTGTGCCTCTCGGGGTTCGAGGTCCAGATAATGTTTGTTTTAAAAAAAAATAAAAAATGGAAAAAGCAATCTTTAAAAAAAGAAAAAAGAGAAGAAGAATAAATTTGTGTTTCCCACAAAGCTACGCACAAGCATAAGGCAGTAAAATATCAATATTTTATCAGCAATACAGCTATGCCATATTAAAGTCTTGAGTCTAAGGTTTACCTTGAATCTTTGGATCCTGCTTTAAGGTAGGTGCAACTGTGTCAGTCCCGGTCAAACAGTCAATGTTTTGATCGAGTCGACTCCGTTGCTAAATCTTTTCGATGAGCGCTCTATTTTGGATTCATATGGACTTAAGTATCTTAAGCTTCAGAATCTCTATTGGAAAAGGTCAATCGTTGGTTGAGACTAACCTATTGAGAATTAGATTACATATCAATCAAACTATGTGCAACCATGCATCCAGAAGGGTTCATTTCTCCTTTATTTTCTCCAGGCTTAAAACTTGTATTGGTAGCGGTATCCTTGTAAAGTGTACGCCATGTGTCTGGGTATCCATATGATAGTCGTTTGTTCCCATAAATTATACCCGGGCAGGTTTGGGTCGGGGCTTCCATCGCCTTTGTTGTTGCTTATTGCCCCTGATGGGTGCATGATTATGCATAGTTGAATGTGGCTTATGATCATTATTGGCAAAGACCAAGATTGGATGTCCCTTTAGTGGGATACCCAATGTTTGGCTTAACCAAATCAAGGTAGTTGAAGCTGGATGCTCTAGGTCATGTTGATCCAGGGCACATCTTCGAAAATGGCACGTCCTCCCAAAAAGCATTCCGACCTCTATTCGCTCCGCTCGGGTAGTCATGCTAAATAAACTTCTGGATCGCTGGGTTTGCCTAAAGACCTCGAATCCTGCTTTCAGCAGGGGCACCCGTGAATAGTCAGATGGGGCAGTCAAATGCCTCGTAGAATTGGATGCAAACTGTGGAGCCTTGCGTAGTTTTGCTTAGTGCCTATCTTTAAGTGTGGGTCAATCACCCCTCTTACTTGCAAAGCTGTTGTATGCAGAATAAATCTTAAACATCAAATACCTTCAAATCATCTCAAGAAGCGCATGTTTATCCTAACATATAGGGCTTTCGCAACTTGTTCCACCTCAGTTATGCCCAGTAATGTCGCTAAGCATTTGAGGACCAATTACCTTGAGAAATGAATGTTTAGCCTGACATCCAGGGCTTTCGTTTTCTCACCATGTTACCCGTCTGATGTTTGAAGTTAGTTCTAAATGCAATGGACCCATCAGTAATGCCTTGGGCCTCTTTGGATGTCTCTTTTCTTTGGCATTCAATCATTAGTGATCGGATACCAAAGAGGGGCATCTATAGACACCCAAATTTGGCCCAAAGCCCGATCGAAACACATTTCGAGAGAGGCGTGCCTCCGAGCTTTTGATGGCATGTATGGAACCCTTCTAAACCCTTAGGAATTATCCCAAAACTCTTAGGAATCATTTCAAACCCTTCGGAATCAACCATAGCCTTCCCAGACTTATTAAAACCCTTCTCGAGCACAATTCAAGCCTAAGGCATATATCATTAGAAAGAGGAGTGCCAAAATTTTTATAGGTAGTTTCCCAACCTAAGGCATATATCATTAGAAATTAAAGTTTTCTATATTTCCAATGAACTAAGAATCGCTTAATTTAGAGTTGTACATCAAAAGTTATGGTGAAATGAAGATTGCGGATTTGTGTAGGAAATTACAAAATCGGACCCATAGAATTACTCTTGAGCAGTGGTTAAAAAGAGCAATACCAAAATTTATACAAACTTATTATAAAGCTAAGTTATATATCATTGGAAAGAGGACTTCTCCAACTTTCCAACAAGCTAAAAATTGCCTCAATTAGAGTTATACATCAAAGTTATGGTGAAATGAAGATCACAGATTTATGCAGAAAATTGCAAAATCGAGCAGGGCCCCTGCTTTAACTTCTAACAGTTTGGGCCTGATTTTCCTTCAAAAAATGGCCAAAATTGATATTGGGGGTTTGACTTATGGACCATCCCAAAGTTTGGGGTGTATTTCTTTAGGACCCCAGTGACCCTATTAGCTTAGGTTATCTCCCTTTTGCCATTCAAGTCACCACCCTATCATCTACCATTAAACCAAAATCCCTCTTCTCCAAGCTCTAGAAAACCTCAAAAACCTTAGATTGCCCACTACCTAATTGCTAACTCTAATTAGCTTCTAAGTAGCCTCCTAACCCATCCTTTTCCTATAAATAGAGCCCCCTCCCCTTGGATTAAAGGTTGAGAATTTTTACCTAAGAGACAGAGAGCTTGAAGTGAGAAGATCTTTCTCCCTTTGGTGCACCATTGCTCATACAAATTCCAAAATTCCAAAACCTCCTTTCAAGCCTTACCTTTCATAAAAAACCTTTAGGTTAGGTGTGTGCTACCCCTTAGCCTTCCTTCTCTACCTCTTAGCTACCAAGCCTTAGGTGTTAGAACCCCATTCTCTACCATTCAAGCCTTCAAAAGCTCATCAAAGCAAGCCAATGCAAGGCTCCTCTACAGTGCTACAAGGGCCCGAGGGCTCCGACTCTCCCCTTTCTTCTCCTATCACTTTTTTAGCTCCTCCTGGCCTCCCATTTGTGTCGTTACGCCACAAAATTTTCGATAGGAACGGAGGGGCACAAATAAGCTTTAAGGCCCATTTGGGCAAGAGGAAGCCATTTTCTTTTCTTTTACTTTATTTTTATTTTGGACATTAGTAGAGACCGCTTTAAGCAGGTTGATCGGGTGTCTAACACCTTCCCGATCGATAACCGAAGCCCCTACTGTTGTCGCTCCAAGTGTGCCATAATTATGTGCATTATTAATCAAAAATTAAAGAATTAAAGAATGCTAGGTTATATGGATGTTAACTTATGAAAGGGATATCAGCACATTGGGGCTAACACTGGCCTGCAAGATCAGGGCCAATTGTAGCAAGTTTTAAAAGTAAGTATTTCAAGATCGTCCACAGAGAAGTTTGTCTAAACTGAGAGATAAACCTCCAGATCTGTGCTACCAAATCTGGCTCTATAATTATCTAAATAAAGAATAGATAAAAGAGAGTGTTGGATTGTGTCACATTTAACTATAAGCAAATAAAGAAAAGAACTATCTACATGATCCAGATCCGAGTTGGGGAGATGTTTAAAATAAGACAAATGCAGAAATAATAGCTTCATGTACTTTAGCCTCTGAATTTTAATGGAGAATCTGTAGTTCAACAGCAGATTCAATCTTCATCGCTACCGGCCAGATGTAAGAGAAATAAATCGAATTAAGGAATAGGTTTAGACTTATGGGTGATCACTTAAATCCCTGGTCAGTCATCACTAATCGTGTAGCCTATTCTTTAGTTGAACATGAACATCATCGTAAATCTTTGCTTGAATTAGGTTACCAACGCTAATTCGCACAGGGATGATGAATTAAGGGAAGTTGGATGCGGATGAGTGAATCTAAAGAAGTCTAATGCACTAAGGTGAACATTCAGAACCCTCGACATGACTCCAATGGAGAAGACACAAATTACAGCAACCTTTTAAAATCCAACGTTACAATTACGAACACGGCTTAGAGAGCCCTCGGACTTCTGATCTGAGCTTCTCGAAGAGCCCTCAAATTCTGATCTTGAATCCGAACTTGGAAGTACAAATCACTCACAATGGCTCTCAAAGGTAAACTACAAGAAGGGATTACGGGGGTTCGGATAAGCTATCGGCCGAAATGAGGGAAAGCAGAGATGAAAACTCTAAAATCTGGATACCCAAATTGGGCAAATGGTTAAATCTATTTATAGTTTTCCCTAAGCCCCATCGGATGTGTATCAACCAATCGAATTGGATAGATCTGTATCAACCAATAGGAGTCGAGCACCGGGATCGGATCTGCTCGCCAATCGAAATGCTTGATCTGGTTGACCAATCGAAGCAGAGGCATCAGATTACATTATGTAATCCAAAAATCTGTTTGAGCTTCTAGAAGTTCCCGCCAAGTAATTTCATCTCTGCGGGCTCACATGGGGTGGAACATGCCTTTGGTTCGTGCTCGAGAATCTTCCGGAATGTCCTTGGGTTTTAAAACGCATTGGGGCGCGTGCAAAGTTTCTGAAATACCCTTGAGCGAGCCGCAAATCTCCGTGAATGCCATTTCGCATAGTTTAAGGGCTTTTTATAAAAGTAGTTTGGCTCAGAATCTCTCTTCGCAAAGCATTTTGGCTCCGTAATCTCTTTTCGCAAAGCATTTTGGCTTCGGAGATCTTTTCGCAAAGGACTTTGGCTTCGGGAGATCTTTTCAAAGGACTTCTCTTCTTTTCGCAAAGCATTTTGGCTTCAGAGGTCTTTTCGAAAGGACTTCTCTTCTTTTAGCAAAGTTCAAAGTTCTTTCTCGAATAGTAGATGTTCTTCTTGAATTGAACTTTTAGCTTCCATTCTTCTTTCGAATGGATCCTTCTTCTTTACAGGTCTTTTCTTGCACTTTTAGGGCCGTTTTGTCCATTGCTGAGGCTATTTCTTCACTCCCTCTTTGAGTTTGACATGCGTTGTCGACTCTTTGATCATTTTAGGATGGTTTTCGGATTTGGACCTGTCTTTTGGTTAGGCGCAATATGAACACTAAAGCACTTATTTAGTCCTCTCAAGGGTCTTTCAAGGCTCATGTTTAGGGGTAAAAATGGTATTTTTCACTACTTATCACACCCCAAACCTAAGCTTTGCTAGTTCTGAGCAAAGAAACATAAAAACAAAGTAAAGAGCCACTTTGTAGGAAGCAGGTGCATTTAGCATATGCAACAAGCCTTTTAAACCCCTAGGTGATCCCTAGAGGAGTGAAGTCTCCCTGAGGGTTTTCAAAGAAGGTACCCACAAACTTCTCCATGAAGCAGTTAACATCGGTGCAATATTATCAAATGAGCAATCAAGGTTAGTTACTCTTGAATCAATGATGAAACAGAAAATTTGATTATTGTTTGCGAATTTAAACATTTATAAACCTCATGAATGTTTCAATATTTCCAATCGTGACAGTCATAGAAAATCATACAAATGTGCCAAATAGTAGCTCATCCTATGGATAAAAATTAGGTTATAAGTCATCGTAAGGTGCTCAAGTTCCAACGCAAGCACTCACCAGGTATACTCTCACATGTTTTTGTTGAGGTTCATTTTCACTCAAGCTCAAGAGCGCTTACATCTCCCAACCCGGATCTGTAAGCATGAGCATAGGCATGATTCTTAGGCAATGGCATCATTGACATCTCCTCACCATAGATTGGGTCACTTCTCATCTCCACATGATGACTCACTCAACTTTGGATCACAAGGGCTTTTAATCTAGGTTTGTTTGTATGGCTTATGGGTGAAGTTTCAAGGAAAGGCAATTTGAGCAGAGGTTTGAATTTGAGAACTCGGGAAGTGCAGGAGATGGTTCATGACTCCACCTTTTGAGTTTAGCTTCTTTCTTCTTCTTTTGAGATTCTCACATTCCACGGTGATCAGTTCTTTCTTTGATCTTGCATTTTCAACATAAGGTCCTTTTTGCCTTTTGCTTGCAACTTTTTCACATTGTTTGTCTCTTCTTTTCTCGGTCCACCATATTGCCTGCTTTTGAGGTATTTTCTCTTCATTTTCTTGATGTTGCCCGAAATGGTCCATCTTGAGTTCTTTCTCCTTTACCTCTGAATTCTCGAGTGAGGGAAGGCTGAATTAGTTCCATAGGTTCGGTGCAAGTACTTTTGAGTATTTTGATGAAGAATTGTAGGATTTCTGACTCAAATGGGGTACAAAGCAGAGCAGATTTTTCTTGGTTGGTTACATTAGGTTCAATTTGTCTAAAGAAGGCCTTGATCTTTTCCTCGGTTTCATGAGTCTTTGTTACTTGTTTTAATTTGGAGTTTCCTAACTTCTAGTGGATCTAATGCCTCAATCCTTTGAATCGGAAAAATTGCCTTAGTCACTCTTCAAGAGATGGAAAATATATGGGCTCAATTCTCACTGGTTATGGTTTTTCCTTGAGCTTTTAAGTATATCTTTACCTTTTCTCTTCCTTTTGACTTACTACGTCTGATACCGGTATGTTTTTATGGTGTAATCATCATGGAAATGTAGAATATCGCAAGGTTTAGAATGTCTAAATTTGGCAAAGGAATTTTAAATTTTCTAGTTGTCATGATTCTTAAGTAAATTAATACATTCCCTAATTACTTAGGTGATTCTGCGCTGCCCTTATGTTAACTATTCCTAGGCGGGACTTGTGCCACACCCCAAACCTATGGGGCAGTGTCCTCCTTGGTTCAAAGGTGGTGGACAATTATTAGGGAAGGCAATGAAACAACAATAATCTGGGCGATTCTGAAGCACATCGAAATTTGGATAGAAAATAAAAGGAAAAAAGGGAAAGGGAGTAGGGGAGGGGTTGTAAGTTTTTCTAAATAGGGAGAACAAAAGCAATTTGGCACGACTTATAATGAAAAAATTGCAATAGAATAAAAGCGTGAAAATAAGAAAATAAGAAAGAGACAATTGAGAATTGGGCTTGTAAACCGGTAGGGGTGTGATTCTCCTACTTCCTCATTCTTCTTAACATGGCACGACTTGTGGTCCGAAGCTTTCTTGCCAAAGTTGTGAGGAGTGAGTACCTCAAAGGGCTCTTCCTATCAATGTCAAACTTGGCTCTTAAGAGGGTCAGAATGAGTCTTCCAAAGGGAGGCCAGCAATCTTACATTCCTTTTTACCTTGGCACTCACATCACCATTGCTTTGGGATCGGCATGGGGGCATTGAAGAATTTCCCTTAGAGAAGTGAAAGAGGGCTTCTAAGATGGGGTTCGCCTCTCTTAGGTGTGCCCGGTAACATAAAAACTCTCTCGGAGTATGGAATCCATCGATAGATATTGAGGCAGATCTCTTCTCACTATTGATTGCCCAGAACCCACCATGCCGTGTCAAATGGGCAGCCATATCTCTGAAAGAGGCAACTTGAGAAGCGATCAAGGGTCCATCGATTGAATTGAAAAGGTATCCCTAGGGCATGTCCAATGTCCTCAGCGATCCTGATTAAGTCACGGTTGTCTATAAAAATAACTAGGGTTGGCACATCGGCATGTTCCTCTGTGACCGGGTGAGGTTACGATACCACAGCTTTGTCATCCTTGGGTAAATTTTCTCGGTAATGGAGTGAGGATGGTGCCGAGGGAAGCCTCCCGAGATATCTTAAAGATAGCACGAATCAGTTTGGAGGAGAAAAAGTTTCATCCTCCAATAGCTCGGTATGAGCTTGGGCATCAATGAATGGGTTAGGCAAAACCAAAGGAATGGGTAATGGGGACAGCTCGGACTGGGCTCGAGGCGGTGGGCTCCTCATGGCGTATTTTTTTTTCTTTTCAACCCTATCGCTTTGTCCATTGAAAGTTTTCTCTTTCTTGGACTTCTTGGCTTTGCCTTTGGCTTTTGGGGGTGTTTTGGCTGTCTTCTTGGTCAAGATTTAGGGAACATGGCGCAAGAGATTTCGGTTTTCCCATATTTAAAATGGCCTCAAATGTAGCTTAAGTACCAAAGAATCACAGAAAGAATAAGAGTAGAAGCGATTACGCGATCGAGGGTTTCCTCTGTGAGTTTCTTTGCTCACTGAAAAGATCGGTATGATCTACACCTTTGATTTCTAACAAGAGAAAAGGATTAGAATAGATGGTGGAGTCTTTACCTTGCGAAATGTTTGTAAAGACTCCTCCACTCATCAATGATGTCAACATGGAAACATTCCTCGCCAGAGAATTGAGGTTGAGTAACAGATTATACACATTCAATTTAACTTTCATATTTCCAAAAGACACCTCCATGATGCAGGACCTGCATTGAATGCATGCATTAGTGTGAGAATGGTCTTCCCATAATGACAGGATGGCGGTGGTACTTTTGGTTGGTTCCATGTCCAACACCAAAAAGTCTGAGGGTAGAAAAACTTGTCTACTCCTACCAAAACATCTTCAATCAACCCCATAGGTTTCCTTTCGGATCTGTCATTCATTTGTAACACCACTTGAGTGGGTTTCAATTCTCCCAAACCTAGCTTCTCATAAGCAGGCAGTTGACACTAGCACCGATCTAGCAAGGCTTTCTCAATGGTGTGCTCCCCAATGATGCAGGGATTGTGGGGATTCCGTGGTCTTGCATCTTAGGTGGTGTTGCAATTGATAGCACTTGGTTGATTTTCTCCACAAGAAAGGCCTTCTTGGATAAATGTATCCTAGATTGCCTTTTGTGGGTGCACACCTCTTTGAGAAATTTTGCATAAGGAGGGACTGTTTGATTGCATCAAGCAGGTAGATTAATTTTAACTTGCTTGAATGTCTCCATCATTTCCTCAATTTTTGTGTTTCCTTTGTCAAAAGGAAAGACTTCATTGCATGGGGAAATGGGAGGTGAGGAACAAATTTCTCCTCCTCATCTTTTCAACAATTTTGTTATTTTACATTTTCATTTTTTGAATTTTCGATGTAAATCAACGACCATATTGCTATCCATTTGTTTTTACTTGTTTTGGATCAGGCTCAACAAGAGCCCTTATTTACTCTTCTTGAAAATAATGAGAAACAACTCAGATTTTCTATTTGTGTTTTCACTTCTTTTATTTTGTATTTGGTTTTGTAAAAAAAATCGGCATGCCTAAAAGACGTAGAAATTATAATCAAAACAAACATTAAACACAATGAGAATGTTCTCAAGAATTTAAAAATAGAAAATGAATGCAAAGGAGAAGGGATGCAAACTCAAGCGGTCTGCTCCACTTTGGTCGAGATGCTCCTTGTTGAATGGTTGCTCAGATCTGCAAACATCCAAAAGCTGCAGTACCTTATTCAAGTATTGACAAAAATAAAAAGAAAAACTCAAACTCGCCCAAATTTGACAAAAAGACAAAAGAGTGGCGGATTTATTCAAATAACTAGAAGGCAAAGAATAAAAACTCGGAAAAAAAAAAATTACTGCTGCGGTAAGAAAAGTTTTCTATACAAAAGCTAGAGACATTTAATCAAGCACTTGGAATGCAAAGTGCGGGTTTAAAGAAAAATTAAAATAAAATCAAATCTATAAAATAAAAAACTTAGGTCTACCTATTTTAGAACAAACTTCCCGACAGCGCGCCAAAAACTTGTTGTCGCTCCAAGTGTGCCATAATTATGTGCATTATTAATCAAAATTAAAGAATTAAAGAATGCTAGGTTATATGGATGTTAACTTATGAAAGGGATATCAAGACATTGGGGCTAACATGGCACAAGATCGGGGCCAATTGTAGCAAGTTTTAAAAGTAAGTATTTCAAGATCGTCACGAGAAGTTTGTCTAAACCGAGAGATAAACCTCCGGATCTCGTGCTACCAAATGCTCTATAATTATCTAAATAAAGAATAGATAAAAGAGAGTGTTGGATTGTGTCACATTTAACTATAAGCAAATAAAGAAAAGAACTATCTACATGATCCGATCCGAGTTGGGGAGATGTTTAAAATAAGACAAATGCGAAATAATAGCTTCATGTACTTTAGCCTGAATTTTAATGGAGAATCAGAGTTCAACAGAGCAGATTCAATCTTCATCGCTACCGGACGGATGTAAGAGAAATAAATCGAATTAAGGAATAGGTTTAGACTTATGGCGTGATCATCCACTTAAATGGTCACAGATCCGATCTAGTATGGCCTATTCTTTAGTTGAACATGAACATCCTTTGTAAATGCCTTTGCTTGAATTAGGTTACCAACGCTAATTCGCAGGATGATGAATTAAGGGAAGTTGGATGCGGATGAGTGAATCTAAAGAAGTCTAATGCACTAAGGTGAACATTCGGAACCCTCGACATGACTCCAATGGAGAAGACACAAATTACAAAGAACCTTTTAAAATCCAACGTTACAATTACGAACACGGCTTCTTAGAGAGCCCTCAGACTTACAGTCGAGCTTCTCGAGAGCCCTCAAATTCTGATCTTGAATCCGAACTTGGAAGTACAAATCACTCACAATGGCTCTCAAAGGTAAACTACAAGAAGGGATTCTGAGGTTCGGATAAGCTATCTCGGCCGAAATGAGGGAAAGCAGAGATGAAAACTCTAAAATCTGGATACCCAAATTGGGCAAATGGTTCGTCTATTTATAGTTTTCCCTAAAGCCACTCGGATGTGTATCAACCAATCGTAATTGGATAGATCTGTATCAACCAATAGAGTCGAGCACCGGGATCCGGATCTGCTCGCCAATCGAAATGCTTGATCCGTTCACCAATCGTGAAACAGAGGCATCAATTCGTTATGTAATTCAAAAATCTGTTTGAGCTTCTAGAAGTTCCCAAGTAATTTCATCTTTGGGTGTTCACATGGGGTGGAATATGCCTTTGGTTCGTGCTCGAGAATCTTTCGGAATGTCCTTGGGTTTAAAAGCGCATTGGGGCGCGTGCAAAGTTTCTGAAATACCTTGAGCAATTGCAAACGAATGCCATTTCGCATAGTTTAAGGGCTTTTTAGCAAAGTAGTTTGGCTCGAATCTCTCTTCATAAAGCATTTTGGCTCGTAATCTCTTTTAGCAAAGCATTTTGGCTTGGAGATCTTTTCGCAAAGGACTTTGGCTTGGAGATCTTTTCGCAAAGGACTTCTCTTCTTTTCAGCATTTTGGCTTCAGAGGTCTTTTTAAAGGACTTCTCTTCTTTTCGCAAAGTTCAAAGTTCTTTGCGAATAGTAGATGTTCTTTGCGAATTGAACTTTTAGCTTCCATTCTTCTTTGCGAATGGATCCTTCTTCTTCTTCAGGTCTTTTCTTGCTCTTTTAGGACCTTTTTAGCCATTGCTGAGGCTATTTCTTCACTCCCTCTTTGAGTTTGACATGCGTTGTCAGCTCTTTGATCATTTTAGGATGGTTTTCGGATTTGGACCTGTCTTTTTGGTTAGCTGCAATATGAACACTAAAGCACTTATTTAGTCCTCTCAAGGGTCTTTCAAGGCTCATGTTTAGGGGTAAAAAATGGTATTTTTCACTACTTATCACCTACCCAAGAGGCTTTGGTGTGGACCTGATTCAGAGTCATATTTTTAGTACTTCAGTGCTCATAAAAATGATATAGGTATCCCGAGACACCAAAAGCTCCGGGTGGCGACTCTATATTTTTTGCAATCGAGCGTGTCACCGCGATGAGATCGTCACAAATCCCACGGTTGCATAAGGATTAAAGAGATTTAAAATCTAGGAACTAGAACTAAAAGCTTAAGAACCTAAGGTCTAGAACTAATGATCTAGAACTAAGAACTAAAACTAAGAGCTATAACTAAGAACTAGAACTAAAAGAATTAAAAATTAAAAGGGAGGTATGCCTGGGGCCAGAGCCATATAGAGGGATCTCGAAACCCTAAGCTTGAAAGAGAGGATCTCGAGAGAGAGAAATCTGTGTCGAAAATTGTGTGTGATGTTGAATTGATGTGTTTTTGAGTCGTGGTGGTGGGTCCTATTTATAGGTATTTGACTAATTGCGCGCCCTGTGGGATGCGAATAATTGGTCGGTGAATTTCAATTATGCGTCGTGTTTGGGGCACTCAATTGAATTATGTGCCCAATATCAGACGCACAATCACTTTGAGTCGGTGACTGACTCAATGAGTGACATGCTGACTGGCTTAAGTCGGTGACTGACTCAATGAGTGACATGCTGACTGGCTTAGTCGGGTAGCATAGTCCTAGTCTAATTAGACTAATCGCGCTCCCAGATTAGTGTGCTCAATCAATTATGCACAGGATTAAGAGCGCATAATAGGGAATTTCAAGCGGTCTAGGGAGTTAGAGACCGGGTTTGCTTAGGAACCAATTACGCCCATGTGCTGAGGCGCATAATTCAATTGCACACTCTAGATAGGGCGTACAATCATGTCTCGGGAGGTTTCTAGAAGGGTACAAGACCAGTCCAAAACGGACTAATTGTGTACTGATGGTGAAGCGTGCAATCTGATTGAGCGCGCCTGGTAGGGCACATAATCAATGTCTAGGCGGTCTTCAAGAACTGAAATCCTGGTCTAAGAGGGACCAATTGTGCACCAACCATGAGGCGTGCAATCGATTTGTGCATGCTGAACGGGGCACATAATTCGGGACTTTCCTGGGGTTTGAGCTGGGTTTGAGCCACAGAGCTATTGTTTCGGCCTGGGTCCTAACCATGTATTATTATTTTAGTGCATGGTCCTCGTATTAGGGTTTTAAAGTCTTCAGAGAAGGCTAGTCCTTTTTCGGAGATCGTGGGCCAGGTCAAAGGTTGATCGAACAGGTTTATATATTTTGAGAGGGGAAAATGGGGGTATCTATAGATGCCCCTCTTCAGTGCGTTCTTGTGAATAAGAATGGGTCAAAGACGTAGACACCCCTCATCCGAGGTGCCGTCTTGTTTTTCTTGGGAAATCACAAATGTGAACTGGGGATACTGACATGATATGCTTGGCTTTTTTCTATTAGTGCAAGCTAAAATGGAGTATTCGGGGGCCCAGTGGTAGCTGTCGAAAGGCGTATTCCATGTCGTGGATGCGAGTGATATCCCGTCACATATCATAAGTAATAGTCAACGGGGGAAAAGAGGCATGACCTAATCCGTGGGTGCAAGGGGCATCTCGTCGCTTATCGCGACTGGCTGCAAGAGATAGTCAAACGGTAGGAGAGTCGATATCCTGATCTGCAGGTGCAAGGGGCAATCAAACAGAGGGATATCCGACACAGTCGAGGTACTGGGGGACATCATATGAATGTTCAGAGACAAGGTCAAGAGATTGATAATAAGATGAAATATCATGTAATGGCGAAGGCTTTCGTAAGTCATATCAGACTAGGTATGTCATTGCTCACACCAATGCGCATCAAGTGTCCCTTTTCCAGTGGACATTTATGATTTCTCAGAGTTGAATATATTTAGTGTTTGGTTTCCCAGGGGGAAGAATGGATTGGAGTGATAAGAAATGAAAGTTTGACAGATAGGAGTTCATTATCATTTTTTGTTTTATTATTATATATATTTTTTTATTTTAAAAGATTTAGGAATTTAACTTAAGATCAATTTGGTTGTAAATCTTCAAAAAACGTGGTATCGCTGAGTAGATCTACCGGTACTGGATTTATGGACCCGACCGTTTATGTGGTTGTCAAGAAGACACTTGGCATGTCGGATGCTCCGTCTAACATTGTCGTGAATACTGATGATTGTCACTTATGGGAGGACTACAGTGATTCACGAATAGAGAGAGATGGGCTTTAAAAACATTTGACTTAATATTAACTAATTACATTTTAGAAGAAATATCGAGTATAAGGGGGGTGATAATACTTACCTGAATTGTTGCCTGCTGGGGCCTTTTGTATGCGATGGGACTCATTGGTTGTTGTAGTGGCATCGCAATGGAACATAAGAGGATTCCCTCTCTTTACTTTTACTATAGCGGGACTTGAGGGTTGCCAATGTGGTAGGATGTCTTGGGGAGGTGAGGTTCGTAATGGGACATGGCAGTCCTCCCCTTATAGTCATTTGCTACAATGAGTCCCGTCGATTGTAGGCGTGATGGGACTTGAAGGGGACTCTGATGAGATGTTCGTGCTAGAAGTGGTATGGGTACGATGGGATGTCGGAGAGCTTCCTCTCTTTTTTTGATTTCAGTAATGGTAGGGGCTCGCTGATTATCGCGTGATGGGACGGTGGAGGGTCTATCCTCCTATACTACCAGCAAGCGCAAGTTTCGGTTGTAGTGGAGTCTGTGTGACAAGGGACTTGGGAAGTGGGCCCTCTGATTTCATGATGGGACAGGATCGAGCCTTCCCCATTATATAAAATTATGCGATTGGATTTCAAGGAGGTGCAATTTGCAATAGCGTTTGGAAGGTTTAGCTCTCTACGATGGGACATTGACTGAGCCTTCCCTTCTTGATTGTGCATCGTGACGGGATGTGTCCGAGTGTCTTGGGTAGTAATGTAACGATGAGATAGGTTTATGATGAGATCAAGTTATAGTTGCATCGTGAAGGGACATGTGAGTGGTTGATGATTTTTTAGTTGTCTCAATGTCGTGACGGGGTAATGATGGTGTTTCGTTCTTTGGCAGATCTTGCTTATGCAATGGGTTGGAGTCAATTTGAAAACGATGGAGTTTATTTGGAGAACTACATACAAAATTCAACTTTTCACACACAATGACCTTAAAACCAAATACGTTTATACTAATATGCTAAGTGGAATCAGGATTGCAAGAAGCAAATTTCTTAATATCATGTGTCTTAGTATTACAACCCTAGTTATACTGCTAGGGGTTGGACCGTGTTTCCCTTTTTTATTAGAGTTTTGACTTTTAATTTTCTGATTCACTTATCTACATCTCCTACACTCTAATGCTGATCTCTTTGTCATTCCCCATATAGGAAGACCAGTATTCACAGGCAGAAATAGATAGAATATTTATTTAATTATATATTGTGATTGTTAATAAATTTTATTAAAATAACATAAAACTCCACAAGAAAAAGTGAGAGAAATACAAGAATTGAAAAATAGGGGAAAAAAGACCAGTCCTCTACAAGCAGGAGGATCGGAAGCAGCACTCGCTCCTATCAGAAATTGGAGGGCACTCAGGCCCTCTCAAAGAAAGCTCAGAATAATTGTAGCATGCTTACCTATCAAAAAAAGAATAACTGTAGTATCAGTCATCTCTGCCATTAACAAAGGGGTTTACCCAAATTGAGCTCATTAATTGCTAGTTTGCCACTCCCACTCTAGCAAGGCGATCTGCAGCAGCATTGGCTTTCACCGGTATCTGATTGTCCACAATTTAATACATCAGCAAACCTCCATGGGTGATCCTAGCTCACCGGATCACATTTTTTAAGTCTCCCTCTCCCTCGATAATTGGAGGACTAGAGAAATGAGGGAGGACAAGGGGCTGGTTTCTATAACCACTCCCTCAGCCAATTGTCTTGTTTGAGGCTCAATCCTTGGTACTGGTAAACCAAATGCAATCTGAGTCGTCCATAGGGCTTCTAAAGGTCTGTGCATACAATGTCTTAGTTTGCTAGGTCTAGATGTCTGTGTCAAGATGACAACAGTAGTTTAGTTTCTGAATTTTCAAAGTCAAGATGGCTTCTAAAGGTCACAACAGTTTCAGCGGTAATTTAGTTTCTGAATTTTCAAGTCAAGATGACAACAGTAGCAACTCGAACTTAAGAGTCTTGAGCAGTAGTAGTAAGACTGCCGAATTCTGTCATATAGAGATAACTCTAGATTTTGATTTCTGAATGTTAAAATAATAATAATACTATAACACCAAATATGACGCTCCAAACATGGTTGAGTCAATGCATTATCAGTGAGTGAACATGGTCTCATCACTGACCAATTCTTTCAATGAAACCAAGACTTGAAACCTTGGTTATTACTGATTTACTGTACACACACACACACACACACACACACACACACACACACACACATATATATATATATATATATATATATTCCCAACAGCTTAATTGAGAATATGTTCTTTTCTAGTAGTTTTACTTGTTTGGGCTTTACTATTTCATTATGAATTTTACTTGTTTGGACTTTACTATTTGAGGTAGTGTTGTTGATGCTTGAGGTCTCTAAGTCATCTTTTGAATGTCACCAGCCCAAGACACGGAGGGAAATTCTTCTGGAATATGTCACAAATGTGAAACCAGAATTAATGGAATTGTTTGTGAAAGCGGCACCTCAACAGGTCAGATATCATTGCTCAACATAATGTCAATTTTTTTTTATGAGCATTGTAAACTCATAAATTTTGGATAGAAGGCAATTTAAAATAAATTTCAGCTCATGGAATCACTTATTCGTGTATGACATGATTTTAGGTAGAAATCTAAGTAGCACAAGTGGTACTTAAATTCACAGTTTCAGAATGCAAATTTATGTTTATTTGCTTAAAAAGTTGTAGATTTAGGTTTCTGATTTTAACATTCACTATTACCTAAACTCCTGTTATTTTCCTTTTGTTAAGATTTCTTTTTGCTCTAACTTGACTGCTGATACTCATTGTACTTAAGCCAGTTTTTGTGAGGCATGTCATATGTAAGTTTAGATGTCATTTAACTATTGCACGTCATCCTATCAAAAATCTGAGAATCTTGACTGCACACCCTTGGGCAATGGTCAGGTTGAACCAGATTTCGAGTTCAACCTTATTTGCAATCCTTGGGAATAGGAGAATCTTGGAGATGGGCATTAAATGTTGCATTATGTCCATATATTTTCAGTAGATGGGGGTGAAATACATCAGTAGTATATTATTAAGGATAGTGTACTTCATATTATTTAAATTTAACTCAGTGGTATATATGTCATTCACACACCTTCAATGCAGTTCTTAGCTCATAGCGTTCACAACTTCACATATCCGGTACAGTTACTCATATTTTTATCACAGATAACATTGTGACAATAGGAAATTTAACTCAGTGGTATATATGGTAACTAATCCTTTTGCAACTTGCATTTGAACAACTCACTTGGGTAATGTGGATCATCACTAGCTCACTTGAGAAACTACCTCTCACAAGAAAATTTATCAGACCACCTCTGGTGGTGTTCCAGTCAGCTGCCTACTACTAACTCAATTTTATGTCAATATTAGTTTCTTAGGTAGTTTTTTATATGTGATAAGAATCCAAGTAAGAATAGTAAACATAATTGGAGATAAGATAAAGGACTAGTTATAGAAAGAGTAGGAATATGAGTTTCTTTCTATTATTCCCTTTAAATACTATAATTGTCCAGAAGAATGAATAGAGTAATGTTACTATCTTTTATGAGAATGTTCTTTTAGAAGAAATTGGGCAATTTCGAGAATTTCTTAACTTTGATTTTCTGGTGACCTTTGAGCCTTAGATTTGCTTCGAGAGTTTACATCCTCTAATTGCTCTTTTAAATCTCAGCCTTTTTAGATGAAATTTCATCCTTGATCTGGTGCTTTTTTGAGATTTCAGTGTGCTGCTACTGCTGGTTTTGAACCAGTTCTGCTCTTCGTAAATTTCTAGCGTAAGACTCTATTACTGCTCCTAAACTTCGGGATGTTACAAAATTAGTATCAAAGCTAATTGAATTTTGTGACAGCCCGAATTTTCCCAACCTGAATTTTTAGACATATTTTTTTTTTCTTCTTTAACTTTACACCTAAACCAAATGGGAAAACTCGGACCGTCGGGTCGTAGAACACGAACCGAATACAGAATGTTTGGTACGTCCACACACTTGTGGAAATCAAAGCAGATAATACATATGACATAAATAATCTCCAATTCTAATATCCAGTATTACAATAACTAACAACGACCACCGGTGATGTACCAACATCACCAAACAGTGGTGTACAAAATTATATACGAGTATAAAAGGTACCAAGTCCGAACTCACCAAACTCCACAAACTACTCAATCTACGACCCCGAACATCATAGCATTCCTCAAATCCTCAATCTGCAAGTCTGGTGTCCAAATAGAAGCTATACCTGTGATGTATAGTTGAAGGGTGAGCTACATCCTAGCTCAGCAGAGAAAACTTAGTACAATTTTACATCTTATCATAATGAAACATAGATTCAATGTCATAATCAAACATTTTCTTATTTAAAGTTGAAACCCATTTTAAAGGTACTTTTCTTATCAAACAAAGACTGATTTCAAATACTATTTTCTTATCACACAAACTGATTTCCTTTTTTTATTTTACACAAACTGATTTAAAAGCTGATTTCCTTTTCATACAAAACTGATCTTAAAACTGATTTCCTTTTTACACTCAAAAGTGATTTCAAAACATTTATTTATCACATAAAATTAATTTCAAATCCGCCCCGGCGGCCCACATGGTACTTGTACTCCGCCCATAGTGGTCCACGATAAGTATAATCTGCCTACAGCGGTCCACATACACATAATCCGCCCATAGCGGTCCACATATATAATATCCGCCCATAGCGGTCCACTTTAATCTCACGACTTATGATTTGATTCATGAAGTATAATTCGAAGAGTGTGTAAACTCCCGCGAAAGCGGTCCAAAGGCGTACATGAATCCCGCCACAGCGGTCCAAGGGTGTATCGAGTCACAACAAGGTCCAAAGGAGTACGTAAAATCCCGCAAAAGCGGTTCAAGGGCGTACATGATTACCCCGAAGTCCAATGGTGTATGTAAATCACGTAAAAATGGTCCAAAGGCGTACATGAGTCCCAACAACATCCAAAAGAGTACGTAAAATCTCGCAAAAGCGGTCCAAGGGCGTATATAACTACATCGAAATCTAAGGGTGTACGTAAATCCTGTAAAAATGGTCCAAGGGTGTACATAAATCCCAACAATATCTAAAGGAGTACATTAAATCCTGCGAAAGAGGTCCAAGGGCGTACATGACTCACAACAGTGTCGAAAGTACGTAAAATCTCGTAAAAATGGTCCAAGGGTGTACATAAATCCCGCCACAGCGGTTCAAGGGTGTACACAAATCCCGCCAAAGCTGTCCAAGGGAGTACCTTCTCTCAATCTACAAGACTCAATGATTCTGAGTTCACATTCTAGTTCAAACTTCTAATTCACAGTCCAAAGCTCACATTCCTGGTTCAAAGGTTTTAAAACTCACCATTTAAAAATCAAGTTTAAAATCAAATACCATAGTAGAAATTCTAAGTTAAGTTCACAGTTCAAAATTCACCATTTTTGACTCAAGGATTTCAAATTTCTATTTTGTAAAGAGTTCAAGTTATAGTTCAAATTACTATCAAACTTACATTAAAATACATCATGAAAACTTGTCATTTTTCAACTAGACACATCAAAGAAACTTATCATTTTTTCATATAAATACCTCAAAGAAACAATGAATCAAAGTTAAACATGCAAGTTTGTGTTGAAGTTCCCCTACCTTAAAGCACGCTCAACACAATCCACATTCCACGCATGGTTCAACACTTTACTCCTATATTCAATATACCCAAAAATTTTCTTAGAAATCTTCTAAAGGATCCAAGGAACGCATCTCTAAGGAGCTCAAACAAAACTAAACAAAACATAACTCTGTACCTCGCTCGAGCGAGTACACCCCTCGCTCGATCGATTATAATTGAGCCCTTTGAAACTCATGCGAGCCCTCACACGAGCGATCCTTATTTAACCTAAGGCCTCGCGGGACTGAGTACAGAACAAATGTCCCCATATTTGTCTCTTGCGCGAGTGAGCTATAACAGTCGCGTGAGCGAGAAACATAAACGTCTCAGATCTACCATTTTTTTTCTCTCGATCCTTCTCAACTCTCTACCATCCTTCTCTCATACTCACTCATATACTGAGGCATCAAGGGTAAACTCTAATCACTAATAACCTAGACATCTTTGAGTGTTTTCTCAAAAGAGGTGAAAATGAACAAGTTCATACTAACTAAGAATTTGACGTAACTTCTCCCTCAAATTTCGACCTTTAATTATATGAATTATTAAGTTGGTCAAAACAAAAAAGTTGTAGAGTTCGTTGTTCTCTTTCTAACACTATAAGAATTATATCAATCGAAGTTCGGAGTAAAAAGTTATGGCCAACACACCGAGACAGGTTCTGACACTCGCGCGAGCAATTATAGCTTGCTCGAGCAAGCTTCGGGCGAACGATTGTGCGAGATTTTCACGTTTTTTTACTGTAAAAAGCCATTTTACATAAAAATTTAATATTTTTTATACTAATCTTTTGTATACATCGAAGCAACCTATATTTAGTTAAATACATGGAAGAATTGCATTATTTACCTCTTTAAATCGGTGATCTACCCGTAGATCGGATCGTCTTCTTCGTGGAACAAAAGGGTTTCTAAAACTCACATCGATCCTTTTCAAGCTCTACAATCATGACCAAGCTAACGAATTCATTGGTGATCCTTCCCACACACATACACAAATCCTCGCCACTAAAAGCGGATCAAAACTCACGATCTCTTCGCAAGAAGAGGGTTTCAAAACCCCCAACGGCTCCAAAACCCACTTAACCACTCCAAACGAAGAAACTGACGGCGATCTTTCCTTTACACGATCTCACAAACCTTCTACACACAAATCTAAGGCTCGGCACACATGGAATCAACACGTTCATTTCATCTCCTCCTCTTTCTCTCCTCAAAAATCCAAAACCCAAAACCCCTTGTGCAAACTGGGTGTTAACTTCCAAAAGAAGAAATTGCGTTCTTTAACTAAATGGGATTGGTTCCCATACAAAACACATATACTTATCTTTGGGCGTATTAGTTCTCATCTAAGGATCTAGCTCCTGTGTGAAACGAACGAACCTATTTAGGTGTTATCTCGTAACAAAATGATTTTCTTTGATTAGGTGTGGGCCTACACACCCAAACCATCTACTAATCGGACTCGGTGTTGAGCCAATATACCAAAGATTGGTGCATAAGAAATCATCTAATGCTCAACGCAATCTAAATCGCTCTTTTTCCACTTAAGATCCAACCTGAAATAACCCACTTAATTAATTTTACAAAATCAGCCATGTGACCATCGGGCACGCACACCAAGGCACACTATTCAAAGTCAAAATTTTCAAGATGTTATAAATTTCCATAGAAACATGGTTGCATTTAGCTTCAATATAGTCTTGGTTACTAGAATATATATATATATATATATATATATATATATATATATAGCTCTCTTATATTCTTAAGGAGGTGATGATGTTGCTGATTCCTTACTTGAGAAGCGAATAAAGTGGAGCTTTATATTGATTACACTTATTCTTCTTAAACCAAATGTCTTTTATGTATAAAAAATAATTTTGTTTTCCTTGTATGTTTCTACTAGTTTCTATGCACATTAACAGCTTCGGTTACTTTAATAATGAGATGATCTTCCTTTTTGTTTCTTTTTTTTATTAATAAATTCCTTTTTTATTATATCACTGCAGGACATGTTACACCTTCAAGAAGGGACCCTTCTCGAAGGAACTGTTTGCAAATTTTTTCCATATGGGGCACAAGTGAGGATAGGTGAGACTAATAGAAGGTCAGTACTGCCTACATTCAAGAAAATTAGGACTACATATTTAGCTATATATCTTAATTACTTTCTAAAATGTTGTCTGCTATTGGTTTTTATTTCTTTTCATTTTATCTGCTGGGTTTTAGTAACTCCGATTTCACTCTTGAGTTGGCTCCTTGAGTTTCGATCGACCAAGCCAACTCACTGGAACCTTCCTCTTATTAAGGCTGTCCATGGGCACTAAATCTGCCTCAGCTCAGGTTGGATTTCGGTTCAAATAAATAGCCCGATCTCGAATGAACTCGGGTCGAACCAGACGATTTTGTATTCGGGTCGGATTTGGGCTTTATTTTTATGATAATAATCAGGCCACTCAAGCCCGGCCCGATCCGGCCAAGCTAGACTAGTTTAAAGGAAAAAGGCAGGCTCGGCCCTAATCTGGATTGAGACTATTCTGCCACCTCTATCAGTGAGTTTACTTCAGCTGAGTCTTAATAAGTTGCCCGAGTCTTCAAACCATAGTTTAGTATAAAAAAGTGTTGCATGTCAGATTATGAAGAACTAGGTTAGGCAGGCTAGGTCCTGACTTGAACATTTTAGAATTTACCATGGAACACTCTAGGCCTGGAACACTGACATATTTTGGGCTGGCACAGGCCTAGGATTTATTCTTACTATCACTACAAAAAATAAAGGATACGCCGACGGCTGAAATTAAGGAGTCGTCGGTGTAGGGCAAGATCTAGCCCAACCCACGAGAGCCAACTCGCCGACTCCACTTGACGCCCACGACCCACTATATAACTCACCTCTCCCTCACGAACCCAAAAAACCTTCCAGTCTCACCTCCTCATCTCCCCTCTCGCTCAATCCCTCTCCGCCTTCGACAAAGACTCCCCTCGCTCGCCAGACCCTCGATCTCGTCGCCCATCTCTGTGATTCCGAAACCCCCGATGGAGCCTTCGTTAGCAGTTTCGTCGCTTAGATCGCCGGCCGGCTTTCGTCTAGCGCGTTGGCATGGAGCCGCCGTCAAATCTATACAGTTCCGTATTCCTTCATTTTTTTTGTTTATTTGTTTATTTTTTTGCAGCTTACATATTATTTGAGTTATTTTATTCTAAAAATTCGTGTTACTTGCTGCAAATATCACCATCATTCATATTAAAGTTCTTGTTTGAGTTCAAATCTGACTTGAAATTTCAATTTTGGTTTTGATTGGTACGCTGTAGGAAATTATTCTGACAGATCTCCAGAATGTTTGAAAATTTTGCCGTCTTTTTAAAATTTCTTTTGTGGGTTCAAATCTTACTCGAAATTTCAAATTTGGATTTGATTGGTAAACAGAAGGAAACTATTCTGAGAGATATCTAGAAAGTTTTAAAATTTTTGCTCTGTTCTTTCAAATTTCTTGTTTGAGTTGAAATCTGACTCGAAATTTTAGATTTTGATTTGATTGATAAACAGTAGGAAATGATTTAGAGAGATCTTCGGAAAGTTATAAAATTTTGCTCTTTTTTTTTTCCTTGTTTTGAGTTGAATTCTCACTCGAAATTTCAGTTTTGGAGTCGATGGATAAACAGTGGGAAATGATTATGAGAGATCTTGTAGAATGTTTTGATGTTTTATCTTTTTTTTTTTCACAGTTTTAGTCTGTAAGCATGGTAAAGGGGGTAGTAGATGTTCCTCCCAAGGGTGGGTTTAGTTTTGATTTATGCCGAAGAAATGAGATGCTATCGACTAAAGGCGTTTAGCTCCCATCTTTCCGAAAGACCCGAACCACCATTATTGGTTTAGCTTTCCAGGTACACATATTTGCAATTATTTACTGAAATCGCTTTATCTTCAAAGAAGTTTCTGCATTAATGGTTTGTAAATTTTTAGGTCCATAGAGAGGATTTTTAATTGTTTACTTTAACCTGCACTCGATTTACTTAAACTTAGCTTTACAGATATTTCGAGTTAAGATCTTGAACTTTGCTAGTTATGCATCTAATTAAACTGAGTTCTTCACAAGAAAATAAGGAGGCTTGACTTGATACAGGAATTTATTTTAAAGTTATTTCTATTTTGTTAGTAATTTGAAACTTTAAATAAGGTAGGAAAACTTTAAAGAAGGTTAAATGTGCAAACTCTCCCATTCACTTAGATAATCCTTGCTCTTATTATTTTGTTCAACCCAAATAGCCCACATAACAGCAAACACCAGATCTCCGAGAAATTCCTTCAAATCTGACCCCTTCCCAAGCTGCAATGGGCTTCCCACAGTCCTCTGGTAAAACCTAGCTAATTCCAAATCAATAAACCAATATCTAGCCACCCAACAGTGAAGCAAGAGTTGATTTACAGATTCCTCCTCCTCGAGACTCTATCTATTTTGAAGTCACATAAGCATTAAGTTAGGGTTTAGGTAGAAATTAGGGATTGGAATTTATTTTAGTATTAAATTATATGAGCAACGAAATTGTTGGTGACTGTGTCAAGGTATGTTTTTATTTCACATGATATCATGATATATTTGGTGCCGATTATGTCAATGGTTCTCTAGGATTTACTTTGTTTCTTGTTCACTTTGGGCTTGCAGCGTGTTCTTTGTGAGCTACCATCTTCTCCTATTCCTGCTTCCTGTTGCACTGCATTGCTAGAAGCATACACTAAGTCTTACTTATATGTATTGTTATAGATATTTTGCACAATTGTTTATGATTATAGATGTTTTTTCTTCTATAGCTCCTTCTTAAGGTGGCTCTTTAATGTTGGTCATGTCCAACCTTTTTGTTATAATCTTTAGCCTTCTCTGCCACACCTTATTGGATACATTTCTCAACTGATTTTATGTTTGACTGTAAAATTTTGAGGATATTGTTCGTAACAATTCTCTTGGAGTGCAATTCAAGTCCACACTTTTGGTAAAATACCAAACTAGAAAGGATATGGATGGCAGCCTAATTATAGCAATAGAAGAGATGTCCAAGGGATTGAATTATCTAGTCATTCCAAACTTGTTTTAATAACATCAACAACCATACTGATTTGCAATTAACGAAATATATTGTCCTGTACACACAACTTCATTTGAGCACAGAACAGAGTTTTT
The DNA here is from genome assembly GCA_021018995.1 of Chloranthus sessilifolius. Classification (NCBI taxonomy): domain Eukaryota; kingdom Viridiplantae; phylum Streptophyta; class Magnoliopsida; order Chloranthales; family Chloranthaceae; genus Chloranthus; species Chloranthus sessilifolius. The sequence goes on along the minus strand of CM037584.1, from coordinate 143,054,682 downwards.
AACTCCTCGACACGATGAGATTGTCCCCAAGTGTAACAACATGCAGTCTATCTTCTATTGGCAATTGAAATATAATAGCATGTAAGTTAAACTCTTCATTTTGAAATGTCTGAATTTGTTTATATGGAAAAGATGTGGAGCACACACGTATGTATGTATGTTTGTAGATATAAAAAATCAGTTGAACCCCTTACTTATATCTTTGTTTGAAAAATTACAGGCTTCTGAACTACCTATTGGTTGCACGAGTTATAGTGCTTTGGAATATGGCATACCTGGAATTGATAAGACGAAGTGTGACATATACAGCTTTGGTGTACTGCTTTTGGTGCTTCTAACAGGAAGGACACCTTTTGACAGGTGCACCATTTCACCTCCTCAATAGCTTCCTCATTCGGTGGGGAAAATTACAAATTTGAAATTTTCACTACAATTTTTATGTCATAATGTAGTGCGATGCCAAGAGAGGAGCAATCTCTTGTGAGATGGACTTCTTCCCATCTGCATCACCTTGACTTTGTGGAAGAAATAGTTGATCCAACACTTAAAGGCACCTACACTACCAAAGCTCTTAGCCGATTAGCTGAAATCATTTACCTTTGTATTAAGGTAACTTGGCTTTTTTCACTTACAAAAATCATTATTTTTCTCACGCATATTTTTTTGTTTTAATTTTTATAACCTATCCAATCATTGTGCTTTTCAATAAAAATGTAAGACCTCCACGAAAATTCATTGATGGATGGTTAGGATCCCCAATTGGTGCAATAGCTGGGCTATGGCCCCATCCTAAAGGTGGTCAAATGATTCGATGGTCCCGATCATTATACACATACGTCCATTGATGGATAGTGATAGAGGATGCTTTGATTGTGTTATCCAATTAGTTTACTTTTCAATAAAAAATATCAATAAAAGTTTCATTGACAGATGGCTAGGATCCTCAATTAGTGCAATATCTAGGCTATGGCTCCATCCAAAAAGAATGGCCAAATGATTTGATGGTTGTGAATGTGATCATTATACACCAACGTCCATTGACACACTATATACAGGTAAGCTGTGGATGATGGTGTTGACTTGGTCTTCCCAAGTTCTACATGTCTTTATTAACTATATCATAAATCATTCTTAAGAAATCTTGGTTTCCTCTCTCTCATGAGAGGCAAATTGACTAATGTAATTCAATCTCCCCAAGAGAAACTGAATATGCAAGGGATAGGATTCATTGTTAAAATTAGTAGGACAAACAACCTTCAGTCTTAAAGAACCTTTTTTAGCAAAACGCTGAAGTTAGATTAGCTATATCATAATATTTCCTTGTAGGCTAATGTGTCTTGTTGTAATAAACATTTATTGTGTTTGTGGTGATTGGTGACAGTTCTTGTGAGGATCGTGGATCCTTCAAAGGGCTTGAACTCTTATGGGCTTGGAAATCTTAATTGGAAGGAAAGAGTTGAAGGCTGGAAACTCAAACAGGAATAGAATATGATGCAAATGACCAGTAGAGACACTGATGGAAAAGGAGATATCGAAGGACCTGGTTCGAATCTTCTGCCTATTTTTTATTTTTTTGTATTTCGGTATGGTGATGCAAATCATTTGTATGCAGACATATGCATTTGTGTGTGTCTGATCAATCAGGCCTGATTGATTGGAGCAAAGGTACTTATTGTTGTGGCTCTTTTTCTTACACCTTCTGGTAGATTGTCTCTTATGCTAGTTTAATTTGCACATTGGATTGTGATTTTTATGGTTTAATGGGGCCCCACCACATCAATAAATAAACTGTTCCAAAGTCTACTTTTAATGCCACATAGCTCACATTTTTTACCAATCCAAGCCATCCAAGTGGTTAAACATCATGTGAAGTAAAGTTATCCTAAAAGGTTATGTCCATTAGAGGATTTGATCCATTCGTTCCAGGCACTTTAATATGGACCATTGTTCATATTCAACGTAGGCCCCATGCATAGTCACAAAAGTCTTCAATTGTTTAAAAAAACTCCAAAGGTACATCGGAAGCCCTAAAATTTTCTCGTTGTTCAATGTAGATCAGATCGGCATACTTTTTTGCTCTTTTTTTGACATTGAGACTTTAATTCAAATTGCTGCTATTTTTTTTGGTGTAAAATGTAGATCAAATCGGTGTGATTTTTGATTTTTGATTTGCTCAATTATCAAAAAACTTGGTGAGGCAAGAAATTTTATTTGCTCCTCTATTTCCAGATTGGTCAAAGAACTTAATTGTGTAGAAAGCCAGATTGATTTGGCTATCCCAAATAGATGGGACAAGGTGATGAAGCGGATGACTCGGGATGTATGATATAAGATAAAATGATGTTGAAATTGCTGGTGGTACAAGTTTCTACAACTTAATGGGCGGTTTAGGGGTTGGGCCTCTAACACTGGTGTTAGCCCAGTCCAGCCCCAACCATTTGTAGCCATACCTCTGTTGGGGCAGGTTCACGATTATGAGGAGTCTGCATACTTACGTTGTTGGAATTGTGGGAGGTGAAAGGTCAGTTTCTGCTTCCTGTTTAGGATATTAGCAAAGTATAATTTCATGTTCTGTTTTTAGCGGTTCTTCATAGACACTAGACCTGTAGTAGGAAAAACTCAGGATTAATATTTGCTTATTTAGGTGAAAAGGGTACTGGCTCTAAAACTGGAAAACCTCTTCACTACAAAGGATCTATTTTCCATCGCATTATTAAATGGTTCATGGCTCAGGTATGTTCTTGTTTTTTTCACTCCTTACACTATGGCTACTCTTATAGAGGTTTGGTTGGCATTCATTGCCCGGTGCTTATGTTTTCTTGCTAGCGTGACTTAGAAATGATGGCCATTTTCTTTTAGCAAGTTACCCTTGTATATGTTGTAGGGTACGCTACCGATGGTCGCGACTGCTTTTCTTGTGATATAGATTTTAAGGTTGTATTATACTAAGTTGTTCATCCTCATAATTTTACCAAGCTTCACCCTACCCGAGCCAAGGTTTATACAATTGTTTTAGTTTCTGATATAACTGATTGACAAGTGTTCCTTCTTGTAACAGGGTGGCGATTTCTCAAAACAAGACGGTATGTACATACTGATTGACAAGCGTTCCTTATTAATTGCAATCTCCAATTAATGAGGTGGACCCCTTTGTTTTCTTTGTGGATACAGTTAAAGGTAAGAGTCAAGACTGCTTCAATTTTGCAGTTGAATGTTTTTTTAATCTGTACATGCATGTAGCATCTAACTTAACACCTAACTGAACACCTACTTGAGTGATTTTATCCACCTTGTATATCACTTATGTTATCAATTTAATAATAAGAAAACTGATTTTGCATGGTAGCTAAACTGATACACTCTGTTTTGGTGGACTGTTGACAATATTGCAGCTGGCTTAATTATCAGTTTTGGTATGCAAGTGGATTTGTTAGGATCTCTTTACCTATTTATCATCTTTTGGTGTTTTTAGAATATTTAGGAAAGATCTAAGTAGTTGGGATGTTTGGGCAGGTAGATCTAAGTAGTTGGAAGGTTTGAAGTTCAGTACGGTCTGGTTCACCGCTAGTAAGCGAGCCCGCCTATCACTATTTTATTTATTTCTTTTATTTTGTGTATAAACTTAAATATTTTGAATAGGAGGGGTTGAACCGCCGATCTATGTATGTGCACACACGTCAAACCATCAACTCTATCATCATTTTTTAAAATAAAGTGTAAATTTTAGGAATATATAACAAATATCTATACATAGCTCTAATATAAGCGAAAACTTATCCTACCCTGATCTAGAATCAGGTTCATTCGGCTGTTTCAAACCACAAACCTGAATTCGAACCAAGTGAACCAGTGAATCAGGTAACACTGGTCTCGACCCATCCATATCCCCAATATAAGCTCACTTTTATAAAGACTTAAGTTTCCTATTTTGACAAAACTCTGACAAGTTTCTTAACAAATCCGATTTTCTGATCTTAATAACTCCATGTAATAAAAATAGGGAATTGAAAACTCTCATTCCCCTCTTCTCAGGTCATGCGATAACTTAAATATCACGTGCTTTTTAAGTCACTTCATCGACCCTATGTTAAAGCCCAGTCACAGCCACGTTAACTCCAAAATTTTCTCATAATCAGCTCTGTTTTTTGGGCCTTATTTCTGGCCCTAAACCCACGAAATATTTCTCCCCAATAAATGCCTGCGCCAAGCCCCTTCTCAACTCTTTTTCTAGTCCAGAAACCAGCCACTAATGGCAGCCCGTAGGCTCTTCCTGAAGTTCCCATACAGTCCCTTTAACCTTGATAGTACTCCGATCTTCTCTTCACAGCTGTCCAACGTCTCTTTCTTCTTTCTAAATCTCCCAATCACATTTGACTTGGCTCCAATGAGTAGGCCTTAATTCTTCATTCTGTAATCATTTTTTTTTGGTAACACAACTCCTCGCCTTAATTCTTAATTCTGCAACCATAGCTTGATCGATGTCGTTTCTTCTCAGCTGATCATCTCACAAGATATACTCTCTTTTACTCCTAAAAATTCTGCAACCATTTTTTTTATTTGTTTATTTTTTCAATATGTAACCAACCTATATAGGTGACCGTATAAAATGGTGAATTACCATTCTACACTTGGTCCCAAACAGCATCTTGCTTCATCTAGACAGTTTAAAACTTTTAGCCACCAAATCATGTAAAAGGATGGGTTTTGTTGATTTCAAGACTTGAAATCCATGGCAGCTCTTCACTAGTTAGGCTTACAAAAGGGCATACTTGTAAAGTAATTTGCAATTAAACTGACAACCATAAGAAATCAGGCACCTCACCTGTAAGTTTTAACAAGTACATCCAAACAATGCAGGAAAAGTTATCAACGAAATCAACAAAATACCAATATATATCAATAGCAGAAACAGGTGTGGGACCCCATCAAAATGGACAATAGCAAATAGGTAATTATATCTATGCATCATTTGAGAAGGATAAGTGGTCTGAACATATTCAGAACTTTGAAAAACAAAAGTTTAATTTCATCATTTCATCTTCAAAGTTATTAGTTTTTAGTGTAAATTAAAGCTATTATATGTGTTGATAAGCAGCATTGCAGATGTTTATTACACATTTTCTTTTCCAATGAAGCCAAAATCTCTCTCATGTACCTCGTTATGTTTTGTAATTTTCTCCTGGCCGATCAACAATAAGGATTTTCAGAACACTCCTAATTTTTCATTACAAGTATTTTAAACTTCAGCTACATCTTAATTCTAAAATCATTTGGCAGATTCGTATTTCCACTTTGTTAATTTGTGGTCACTATTCTATACTCAAATCACGATGATCTCCCTCATGTACTCAAAGGGAAGTATCTCATATCCTTACATTAGTGGTCACTATTATGTACGTGCTCTTTAATCTGTCACTTCTTCTATTAGTATTCCTTTACTTGGTTTGCAGATATGTTTCATCCTTTTGTAGGTTTTAAAGAAGTGAGACTTGTGAGTAAGTATTAAGTCTATCGATTTCCTTATGAAATGGGTCATTTATTTAACAGCATAATAAATTATCCCCTTTTATTTACGGCTTCACTTTTTTTTTTTGCAGCTTGGTGAATCACTTGTCTTTTGTTTTGTTGATTTCTCAACTCTTGCTGAAGCGGCAATTGCATTGGATACCTTACAAGGTGAACACGGCATACCAATTCTTCTTCCCTTATTTTTTTTTTCCTTTGTGAATTCAACTGTAGTGGAAGTTTGATATAGGGTTCACGTAGCAGAAACTTCCATGCTAGCAGTTCACTCCCTAGCACGTCTTGATGAGGGACTATAACACACCCTTTGTGCAGTTTTTCTTCTTCAACCCCTTCGATGCAAATCTTTATGTTGTGTAGTAGAAGAAAGAAAAATGGGGTTCACTTGCTATTTTGCCCTTATCATTTTTTCCCTACTTGTCAATATTATTATCTGTTGAATTTACATGCAGAAAGGATGAAAACCCATTCAATATTATTCCATCATCATCAACACCATCAACGCCACCGCTGCCTCCATCAGACACACCTCCTAGAGTCACGGAAAATGGACGGTCTATTCAAAATGGCACTCCTGTGGGAAGTAGAAAATTCTTGACAACTAAAAGGATCATTTGGATTGCAGTTGCTGGGGTGTTATTGTCCATTATACTTGTGATGGTGCTGATAGCAAAATTTCGATAAAACATGTTGCTTTGGATGAAACAGATCAATAAAAAAAAGAGCATGCTTTTTAAAATTTATGGTCAGAATAAAATTTCAGAATTCATATTTTATAAATTATAAAGATACACATTTTTTTATATTTCTGATTTATGTGAACTCTGTAGTGTAATCTCATAAAATTGATCTGTTTGGGAATGTCAGGAAGAAGGGAATAGTTATGGCATCAAAATTGTGGTAACTGAAAAGAGGTAATTTCATTTGGCGCATCATTTTAGTGGCTCTTTGTTGAGACCTGGCCATGTGTTCAATGGGGGGCCACAATACTGATACCCAACTAATAGTGGTCAGGTCAATCTAGCAACCTCTTTTCAGTTTCCATGTTTTGGTTTACAATGCCAATAATAGTTAATATCCTCAACTAATAGTGTCATTTGAATGAAAGTAGCCTGTTTAATGGCATCTTTATGTTTATTGGTTCTTCAGGCAATAAAAATGTTGAACGATATCTGCAAAAGTAGCCGAGCTTCTCGTAGGCCTTGTAAGTTCAATATGGTCGCTTGTTTATTGAGGGCTTAACTTTCAGCTCCATAAATGCTTCAATTTTTTAATTTATATTCACTCTTGCCGGCATTAGTCCAATTCCCACTCCAAAACATGAACAAGAGAGTTCAAATTCAGTTGATCACCCAAAGAATATTCGAATTCTAGTTCCCGTGTGCAGGATAGTAGGTGGTATTGCAGCAGTGGTGGTTGTAGGTTTCTTGGCGTTGGCTGTTTTCTGGGGCCGATGGGGAGAGAAAGACTCTGTTATTAAGCAACCCAGTTTACAGGATACCAAGAAGGAGGTTGGTGGCATCATGTGCGGCGAGGAGAAATTGGTGGTATGGCAATTGGGAAAAAAAAATAAAAAATTTTAAATAAAGGGCCTACGCCGCCGGCTGAATCCCTAGCCGTCGGCGTATGTGACTTTATCTGTAGTGTATAGAATAGCAGAAAATAACATGACAATCAGAGCTTTCAACCGCAAATATTTTCCAGGTGTCATTCCATCCATCCTCAAACTCTAATATTCGATCCATCTGATTGAACCCCTTTTGCCTGAGTTCCAATTCCCTTTACATTTCAAGATAGTACTTGGCAATCTAGCTTTTTTTTTTTTTTGTGAAAACCATATTCTTTTTATAGGTGTTCTATTCTTGTTTGGTGTTTTTGAAGAGTCAACCTTATCCAGCCTAATTTGGAAATGCGAGTGAAGAGTGATCTTGATCAATAGTAGAGTAGCTCGCATGTGCTTATATCTAAGACAAACAGAAAAAAAACAGGAACGCATACCAAAATATAAAGAAAAATGGTAACCATGGCAAACAAACTTAGAATCCATAGATCTGGAAGTTGCTACTCAAAGCCTTGCTTGTGCACAATTTGTTAGCTGAGCTAAGGGTTCCTTTCAGATTCAATTTTATTGACTTTGCCCATTACTCCGCTTTGTGAGTTCTCTCTCTCTCTCTCTCTCTCTCTTCGTTTGTTTATTTTGAACCCCTACTATATTACTTATAGGTGAATATTGTTGTAAGAGTGCATTACGAATCAGTCTTTTATCTGGGATATTTAGTAATGAAACCTTTAATTAATTAAAAAAATATAAAGAAATCAAATAATGCTATTTCCAAGATTATTTTGTGTTTACCTTTAATTTTCGCATTCATCTTAATCTATGGATAATCTTTTGCATTTTCTAAAATCTACTTTTTTTTTGTTGCTTTGCAGTGGTTTACTCCACATTTCAAACATAACTCGGTCCTGAATTACTTCAGTTAGCGACTTACTAACAGTTGATGAGAAGGTTAAAGTTCTAGTGGTGAAGTCGATGTTTCCCTCTAACAGTTGTGATTTTTTTTCTCGAATGTTACAATTTAACAGGGACTTAATTGATTAAAACTCTTTTTTTTCCAATACCTATAAAATAAATAAAACGAAAACCTTATATATCTCAGTTGTTTTGAAACCATATTAAATGAGAAACTCTTATTTCTCGTTTTTAAACGACCAAGCAGCTAGTATATGTATGAATATCTCAATATGTTCTCGAAACAGATAATATGTGTGGGATTTCACTGAGTCATGTGGGCACCAGATCAACTCTCAGAAATTTAGTTGACTCCGCCAAATCCAAATGACTCGGCCAAGTCTTGAAACTTTGGTCTCTGCAATTTTTCTTTCTGATTATCTAAAACATTATTTTAGAGTTTTTCGTTTTGTATTACTCTTATGCCAATGATTCACAAATGAACAATATCCAAGACCTCTTAAGATTTCTTTCATGATGTAATTTTCAGTATCGCAGACCTTGAAAGTGAGCCTGGCTTCTTTCTATCAAATAAAGAGGTGAGTAGTTCTTCTATCCTTGTTCCTGTTATTGTTATTATTATTATTATTTTTTAAAATCTGGCTTCCTATTTGAAAATTTTATCAAGAACATTTCTGCTTTTCTTTTTTCTTTCGATCTGCAGAAAGTGTTCTCTGAGGCCAAGGAAATGGCAAAGAAGTACCGGCAAAAGTTACCAACTGTTTCTGCGACTCCTAAATTTGATCCCCTTCCAAGTGGCGTGCTTCCATTTGACTATGAAGCCAGATTGTATGCAAACTGGAGCTGGTTCAAACTTGAAAGAAATAACGAATCCATTGATCCATAAGGCATCTTCCTCGCGAGTTTGTAATTTTATTAGGAATCTTTTTTTTTGGTTCTAAAAAAGGCCCTTCTAATTGAAGCTTGTACCTTCCTCTAGTGGGAGGAAGGATTAAAAAAGCCCAAATTTGTTTTGACAAATATGAGAATACAGGTATTCGGGGTGCATAGTCTTTTTTGTAGTCCATGGGCAACAATGAAGCGCTTGTATAGATCAATCTGTAACATGCAAATTAAAGTAATCAAGAATATGTTATGATCTAAGCATGAATTTTCTTATTAATTTATTCTCATGAAATTGTGTTATATTTTTTTCACTTTATTTTCGATCTGAATTTTCCGTTTTTTATCTAGTAGATTTTGATAGAAATTTAGGTTTAAAGGAGCATACTTGTTGGATTAATTTCGTGTTTTAGAATTTTCGTTTGGATTAACATGCTTGTCTGGATTTTTTATATATCTATTTGATGGCTTTTATGACTGTTTTGCGTCTATGAGGTTAGTAGTCTTAGATAACTTCTCTGTATGATTACATATTGCTTTTATAATTTCTGTATGTAAATTTGATGAAGATTGTCTTTATTACTCTTATTTGTACCTAGAGAAATTTCGTTTACAAAAAAATTCACCGAATTTAACTCTAGAGTTTCTCCTTCACATTAGATATAATTGATTTCTTTTGTCTTTTTCATTATTGGTGGAGAAGGCTGTTTTAGATAGAGAAGTAGGGAAACCGGAAAAGAGAGGGATCTGAGAAAGGGATGTTCACCATTCTTTACATGATAATGGTTGCTTCCCTAGTCAAGCTTTACCGATGCCTGTGAAAAATAGAACTGTGTACATGTTGTAGTGGCAACGGAACTAACATCCAATGCCGAGTTCATGGGCTCAATCAAAGGCTGTCAACGAGTCATGTCAAGCTGACGAACTGTCGATGCCCCACCCAACCGAACTGGATTTTTTACAGGTATGATTTCTATTGAAGATTCATTGTTTAAATTATTTATTTTCCTGTCAACAACTATTCTCAATCTTGTTTCTGTCTAACAACTCCAAGTATTATGCATATATATGGACTTTATGTATTTGGTAACTTAAGGTAATTTGAGTAGCATGGTATAGAGCTTTTCTTATTTTTTTGCCAATTTTCTTATTTCTCTGCCTATAGGAATTACTGCAAAAGTCAAATGCAACATATGCATCTGGCAATGTGGTGTTCGGAGATATTGGAGTTCATTTCTAGCAGCAGGTTAGGTTCTTACTAGCTCAGTTTGTCACTTATATTTTTCAGATTTTAGGAAAATGAATTGCATGAGTTAATGCACCATGGCCTAGACTTTAATTATGTTCTCCTTTTGATTTCAGGCGACCGATTTCAAGCTCACTTCAAACGGATCACTAGGGGTTGGGGACACTTGGCAAGAGAGGCGAAACAAATTTATTTATTTATTTTCTTTTATTTTGAAAATAGGCCATGGGGCTCTCAGATTGTTAACTCTCTTTCTCTTCTTCTCATTTTTTATTAATAGCACTGAATGATTTGCATTTAAGTTGAATGGATATATTGAAATATGAAATTAATAGTTTTTTTTCTTTATATAATTTTTTTAAAGCATTAAAAAAAAGTATTAAAAAAGTAGCATTAAAAAATAGCATTAAAAAAATTACATTAAAAAAATTCCATTACAAAAAGCATTAAAAAATTGCATTAAAAAAAAGAAAAAATATATATTATTTAAAAAAAAATTGCATAAATAATCGTCGACATAATTTTGTTATTTTTTTAAATAGTATTTAAAAAAAAAATTGCATAAAAAAATCACTGTCAAAAGCAGTGATTTTTTCTATGACTGTTAAGAGCAGTTATTGTTGAAGTTCATAAACCACTGCCTTGTGTAGTGGTAAAAAAAATACTGCTTTTTTTACAACTGTTTAGGGCAATGATTTTTTGAAAACCACTATTTATGGCAGTGATTTTTTTGACTTTTTCACGTAGTAGCCTTCTTCCTCTACCTCTTAGCTACCAAGCCTAAGAGGTTAGAACCCATCTTCCAACCCCTCAAGCCATCGGAAGCTCCTCAAGTGCACCTACACAAAGGTCCACAGCCATGCTATAAGCGTTCGAGAGCTCTGACTCTCCCCTTTACTTTTCTACCTTCTTTGCTTTTCCTTTATCTAAGGATTCAAGCTGTTACGTCATTGAATTTTTGGTGTTTTCGGAGAGCTTGATAGGATCATAGTGCCTTCGGGCAAGAGGAAGTGATGTTTTATTTATTTTACTTTGTCCATAAGTAGAGACCGTTTTTAATGGGATGTTCGGGTACCTAACACCTTCCCAAGTACCTAACACTGTTTTTAACCGAAGCCCCTACCCAACTGCCTGTAGCGTTAGACCGGTGAATCAGAGTCATATTTTTGTACTTCGGTGCTTTTAATATTGATTTAGATTTCCCGGGACACCAAAAGCTCCGAGTGGCGACTCTAAATTTTTAGTAAAGAGCACCTTGTCGCGACGGACTCGCGAGAGAGCCCACAGTTGCACAGATGGTGACTTTGCTGAAAATTAACTAGTAAAGCTTCCCCTTGAAGTTTGGCGTCTTTTGTTATTTTATTTTATTTTCACTAACATTTGTTTCTCTTTTTTTCCTTTTTTTTCGTACTCACCTCTACGATTCCGTCAATTTTTCTCACCCTTACGATTTCATATATTTTTACTTATCCTTACTTTTCCGTCATTTACGTGCTTTAGCTGATTGGTAGGCCTACTTGAGCATTGTCTTTACTTTCATTTATTTTCTGTCATTTATGTGCTTTAGCTGATTGGCGGGCTTATTTGCGCATTTACACGCCTTAGCCGTTTGACGGGCCTACTTGAGCTTTTTACTTTATTGCAATCATATACCATCAGTGAATGCCAGCCTGTAGAGGTGGCACAAGATCATCCCAACCCATTTTTGAACCTAAGCAAACTCCCCTTTTAAAAGTGAATTTAAAATTGAACCTTAAAAGTGAACTAAGGGACTTAACTCAGTTTGTGTTTGGGTAGATTTTTAAAGGGTGGGAATTTAGTCAGCAATATAAACATCTCGATTCTTAGTACAGTGGCAACCCTTAGTGGTGATGATCCAAAAAATACCACCCCATCCAGTATCTAAGAAGGCGCTTGCGCCAAAGGTATATAGGGTGGGTGACCGATCCAATTATGAAGCTTAAAACCCTTGGGAGAGAGCGTTAGTTGTCCCTAATCAACCTTGTATCCCTAGGTTCAGAGAAGAGGGACCCGCTGCAATAAAGAAAATCAGTCCCTGGAAGCACCACTTCCCAAAAACTAAGAAATCAGACCAAATTCGGGCCTGCTATTTGCTGTCAAAATATATTATATACACTATTTTTGCCTAGCGTGTATAATATACACGCTATGCCAAAAAACCCCATAATTACCCTAGTGTGTATAATATACATGCTAAGCTAAAAATCCTTAGATTTTGCCTAGCGTGTATATTATACACGCTAAGCCAAAATCTTCAGATTCCTAGCCTAGCGTATATAATACATACGCTAGGTATATTTATGGCTCGGCAGCCCAAATCTGAGGCCTGTTTCACTTCACCCGAGTTCCCCGCTTAGCGGTTTAGTGCCTCCGATAGATCTCACACGTTCTGACACCCAATACGCCCTCACGGTCAAAAGAGGTTACCCTCTTATTGACTTTTTTCGAGGGAACGGGTTGTCGCATGGATTCCCATCCCTTCATATAGATCAAGGGATTTCCCTTTGATTCTTTTGAAGTGTGTCGGGGTCCCACTGTGGGAAATATTTGGGGCATGGATACCGCCCGAAACAGGATTTTCAAGGCCCCGGAACTCATTGCAAAAAGGTTCATTTTCTTTATCCAAAAAATCAAAAATTAAAAAAAAAAAATTATTATTAAAAATCCAAAAGAGAAAGATAGTTTGTGGTGCCGACACAACGGCGTCGCCTTACCCTCCGTCATCTCGTAAGGGCAGGAGAAGACGAGATTTTTGTCCTCACTCGAGGGACCGGTACCCAACCCACTAACAAACCATGTCGTGGGCGGTTGATCCGGCTTATGCTAATCCCGATTCATCACCACCACGCTCCCCGACACATTCTGATTCAGAGGAAATTTTCACCTCCATTCCACTCATGCAACCCCCATTTAGCGTCACCGGACCCTTCGGTGGACCCATATTTCTGACCACATCCTCTACATTTCGTCAAAGTCCATCTCATTCTTCCCCCATAACCGCCCCGAACCACCTCCCCCCCCCCCCTCCACATCTGGCATACCCAATTTTCTCACATTTTCCCAAAATCCAACACCTCATTCCCCACTCTCTTTTCAAACCATACCCCATTTACCCATACCTTCCTAAAATCCAAATTTCTCCCAAGCCATACCTTATTTCCCTACACCCACACATACCATTTTTTCAAATCCACCACATACCCCATTCCCGAGGTCATGCCCGATTTTAGCCGGGTCATGCCTAATTTTTTCCATACATCCACCCAATCCATGCTCCATATCCCCCCTCCATCGGATGTACTGCTTACATCAACCCCCTCACCAAATCCAATGGCCATGATGGATGAGATGGTCAAGGCCTATATAATATGGAAGACCTCTCAAAACAGTATCCCTCATCCACACCACACATATCCCAACCCACCATATACACTCCCAAGTCTCCATTCTTCTTTTCGCCAAGACTCCAATCAACCCCCCATTATTCATACCACCCAAGACCCCCATCAACCATGGGATCATTGGAGTGGGTCTCAGGCCCCAATACCCCAAAAACCCACCAAGGGCCAATCGCCCAAGCCCACGAAAGGCCAATGGCCCAAACTCGACCCCACCAAGGCCCAATACCCTAAGCCCAATAGGGCCCAAAACCCCATATCAATCATGGCTCAATGGCCCAAAACCAAGCCCACCAGGGCTCGATACCCCAAGCCTACCATGGCCTGATACCCCAAGCCTACTAAGGCCCCGTAACACATACCCAAATCCATCAAGGCCCACACTCGGAAGCCCCATCCTCCCATCCTCCCTCATTCCCCCAGTATCCCACATACCCCCAACGGGCCCCATTCCACCCTAAATAATGCACCCATATCAGCTAGGCTCTCAACCTAGCATGGGCCCTACTTGTCCACAAGTCTCACACCCAACCCACTATGGGAATCCATCCCATACCATCAACCACCCTTAGTTCACCCATCCCCATACATCTCAGACCCACCCCCAAGGATTCCCCCATATACAGTGGTTCCACTAAGCATCCATTCGACCTGCTCATAACCAATATAACAATCTCACCCTTCCTCCACCATATATAGACCTATAGTATGAGGAGGATGGGATCAGGAATAGTGGAGCCTATGGAGGGGCATTAACCAGCTTCAATCCCCCACCCCCCATATTCACTAACCCACCGGCAGCCTAAAGCGAATGGAAGCCGCCTGTTGAGGGACCGGTCCAGCCGTCCAAAGAGTCTGAGTTGTTGAAAGAACAAATGAACAAGATCTAAAAATAGCTGATGAAGATGGGTGGAGCTGAAATCCATGCCATAGATTTTTTTGATTTATGCTTATTTTCATAAGTGCCCTTGCCCCTAAAATTCAAAGTACTAGTCTTTGACAAATACAACGGCATGGGCAACCCCATTGCACACCTCAAGTCCTACTACAGAGACATGTGCCAATATGGAGGGGATGAGGGTTTGCTCTTAAAAGTTTTTCAGAAGAGTCTTATTCGCCCGACTTTGAGGTGGTTCACTTCGTTGGAACCTTCCATGATCAAAATATGGAAAGATCTAACCCATCTATTTTAAGAGCAATATGTCTACAATATAAACATTGAACCCTATAAGTTGAATCTAGCCCGATTAAAGCAGAAGCCCGATGAAGCATTCAGCGACTATCTGGGACAATGGAGGGCATTGGCAGCTCAGATTAGAAACAGGATACCCGAGCAAATTGAGATGATCTCGAAAAACACTCTGTCAGTCATCTTGGACAAGAATACCAACATCAATCAAATTTTGCTGATTTGGTAAGAAATGCTAACCGATGTGAAGATGTCATAAGAGAAGGACAATTAAATAAAATCATAAACAGTGGGGTTCGACGGTTCACTGAATAGAGGAATGATAGAAGAACCGGGACAGATGTACAGACGGTCGTAAATACATGACCTAACACCAGGATAACTCCATTTTAGTTCAAGGCAGCACAGCCAACCCCAACCAGAAGCGAGCTAATACAGAGGATCGAAAATGGACAAGGGGCACAGATGACCCCAGAATAGAGAAGGGCACATTTTGATCGATTCTTCATACCATTGGGGCAATCCTTGAATATCTTATTGCCTTTACTGATCGAAAAAGGTTTGGTCACTACACTCCAATCACGACCTCCGCCGGATCCAATCCCAAGGAATTACGACCCCAATACCCATTGCAATTTCCATCAAGGGTCGGGCCACCTAACTAATCATTGCTTTCCTTTGAAGCACACAATACAAGACTTAATAGAGGCCGACATGATCATTCCCCCAGTACTTCCCAGGCCAACCAACATGCTAATACACATCAGGTGTCGTTACCACCACATCCACCAGATGGAGCAGGCCCAAGTCCGACCGTCAGCATGATAAAAGAGGCTGACGGGGAGTTTGACTCGTAAGAATATATCCATACTTGAGAAGATTTTGTAACACCGAGGTATAGAGATCAAGAGGATAGAGGCATTGGTGTAATTGAGCCCCTGAATTTGGCTGATTAATTTCCTAATCTTGTACCACCAATGAAACCCTTAGATTTGAGGGTGTATTTTCCATCACTAGCTCCTGTCAGCTATGTCCAAACCATTTCATATCAACCATACCTAGCAGTCGCCCCCACCAATTACCTGATGGGTGATTTTTCCCCATATCCCCCTCCGGCTTCAGTTAATTATCAATGGCCTACCCCTATCACACCACCCACAATACAACCATTCACAATCCCCATTAATCCCATGTGGCCCATTTTCATCACCCCCCTCCCGACAGAGGTTAACCAACTGTTGACCACCCATTCCAATCCCCTGGTTAAGGCACCTCTGAGGCCTATGTCCACTCCATTTCAAATCCTGGGACTAAGCTAGATTCCCATCAGGTCCCGCTCAGTTATAATCAGACGCATATCAATGCGGGCAACAGTAAAGAAGGGTCAGTGGATTTTGTCACCCAATCGAAAAAAATCTCAAGGCAACCAAAAATACTAGTACCGACCCAACCAGAAGAGAAAAAAGAATCTATAGCTGTAAACCCCTTTAAGAAAATAAGCCGAGAGCCCATACTTGAAACACAATTAAAAAGGAGGCCTGCCCACATCACGGTCTAGGACCTATTAATGACCTCGCCGCTTCATTTCTAAGCTTTGATGGGGGCATTAAAGGTTGCACATGTATCTATCCAAGTAACCCTAGACGAGGTGGGATAGATAATTGGGCAGGTTTTGGCTCCCAACGCCATTTCATTTTCAGATGCTGATCTCCCGAATGAAGGAAATAATCATTCCAAGCCCCTCAACATCACTGTGGAATCAGGAAACTTGGTGATCCCATTAGTATTGATAGACAATGGATCAACCTTGAATGTGTGTCCTCTCAAAACTACAACCAAGCTAGGGGTGGATCCCTCCGCATTCAGGCTAACGAGAACAAGTGCTAGAGGATTTGATAATACGAGAAGAGAAATAATTGGAGAAGTTGACCTTGAGCTTGCCATTGGGCCAATGACCTTTTCCATACCCTTCTAAGTTATGGACATCAAATCTACTTTCAATCAGCAATTAGGGAGGCCCTGGTTACATGAGGTCGGAGCAATACCTTCAACTCTGCACTAAAAGCTAAGATTTGTAGCAGAATAGAAGATTGTCACCATTTTGGGTGAAGGGCAGGAGGAAAGAGACAAGGCTACTCACAGCATCGAGAACCCCAAAGTGTTGGATGTGCCACACACAATCGAAGACACAAACCTCCATAGCTTTGAGTATGATGTATTAACGGTAATCTGGGAACCTGTCGAGTGAATCACTTTGAAAACCAATGATGGAATGGTCATAGGCGTAGCCATGCTCCAGAAATGGGTCTATCAGAAAGGTAAAGGATTGAGACCTCAATTGTAGGGATGGAAGGACCCAGTTAGAGCCAGAGGCAAACAGTGGATCAGATTCGGCCTAGGCTGCAGGCCTACTGAAGAAGAGGTCCAGGAGGCCAAGGAAAAGGCTCAAACCACTACTGCTGCAAAATCCCAAGGAATAGACCTGGAAGACGAACCTCATCCATGACTTTACATCTAGAGTACATTCGTGAGCGCTGGGGTCATAAAAATTGATTAGAATGGGGCAACACATCTAACCCCGCACAAGCCAGCAGCCCCGATCCACCCAACCAATCCCTAAATCATCCATCCCAATTTTGAAGTAGACCTAGCCTCCCTGTCCCTCTTTGAGGAGTTTCCCATGCTTGTACAGTCCCCCTTGTGGTAAACCACCATAGAACCATGCTGACATTTGAGGACAGGGTCCTGGACGAGCCCAGGATAAACATGATAGAGGCTAACTCCCAAAAGTCATATCAATCAGCCTCCTCCACCCGAGTAGGTAAGGGATAGTACCGCAGGTAAGGAATTGGGCATCAATGCCCCTAACTTCGGAAGCTTTGACTGGCCTAAAATTTAGCACCCGCTTCCCAAAAAAACCAACCTATAAAAAGTGTGATGAGCCTTTGGCAGGTAACACCATGCATGTACAGAGACCAGCCTTGCCAAGGGCCCATCTTCGAAGAAAATAAAAATCATAAAAAAATAGAAAAAATAGAAAATCCAAAAATATTTTCTTTCAAAATTTTAGAGAAAATCAAAGAAAATAAAGCCTTGACTAAAATACCCATCCCATGTGAAATCTGCCTTTTCCTATAGAAATACAGGAAGAGGTAGGAGTCACGATTTTGGATGAGGAGATCCCCACCGAGGAGCTCCCAAATGAACTCCTTGAACGGTACGCCAATTTTGAGCATGGCCCTACACCAATTGTTGAAGAAATAGAGGATGTCAACCTAGGGACTGAGGAGATTCCTAGAATCACCAAGATTGGGACGTCACTGTCTCCCGAGGAAAGAACCAGCATGATTGATTTCCTTTGGTCATACTAAGATGTCTTCGCATGGTCATATGAGGATATTCCTAGTTTTAACATCGATTTGGTCGAGCATGAGCTGTCGCTATATCCAGATGTTAGGCTGGTCAAGCATAAGTTGAGAGATTTCTGACCAGAGTGGATGTTGAAAGTAAATGATGAAGTCATCAAGCAGTATGATACGAGGTTTCTCATGGTCTCTAAGTACCCTCAATGGCTGGCCAACATTGTCCCAGTACCAAATAAAGATGGAAAAGTTTGCATGTGCATCAACTTCAGAATCCTGAATAAGGCGAGCCCAAAAGATGACTTCCCATTGCCACACATCATCTTGGTCGATAACACTATAAGACATGAGATACTCTCATTCATGGACAAATTCTTCGGGTACAATCAGATCAGGATGACAGAAGTGGACCGAGAGAAGGCAGCGTTCATTACTCCATGGGAAACTTTCTGTTACTGAGTCATGTCATTTGGGTTGAAGAATGCTAGGCCAACATATCAAAGAACGATGACTGCACTCTTCCACGATACGATGCACCGAGAAATTGATGTGTACGTTGACGACATGATCACCAAGTCACCAGAGAGAAGTGACCATCTAATAAACCTCCAAAAGCTATTTGAGAGACTGAGAAAATATAGGCTCCGTCTGATCCCTTAAAAGTGCCCATTTGGCACCATGTTAGGAAAACTCCTAAGCTTCATCGTTCGCAGAAGAGGTATCGAGGTTGACCTGAACAAAGTGAAATCTCTTATCGAAATGCCACCGCCATCTACAAAGAAAAAAGTCAGAGGATTCTTGCGTAGGATACAGTACATCAGTCGTTTCATCACACAACTAACTCCTATCTATATGCCGATCTTCAAACTACTAAGAAATGATTCACCCGTTGAATGGAATGAGGACTGTCAAGCAGCATTCAATAAAATCAAGAGTTACCTTCTTAATCCCTCGGTTTTGGTGCGGCCCAAGCCCGAGCGACCACTCTTAATGTATCTCTCCACAATGAAAGTTTCGATGGGATGTGTCCTAGGGCAGCACGATGATGCAGGAAGAAGAGAGTAGGCAATCTACTATCTCAGCAAGAAGTTTACTGACTACGAGACGTATTATTCTCATCTAAAGAAAGCATGCCTAGCTCTCGTTTGGGCTACACAGAGGCTCCTCCACTCCTTGTAATCCAAAGCCATTCTCCTGCTAGCACGAATGGATCCATTAAATTACTTATTTGAAAAGTCAGCTCTCACCGGCCGAACTGCACGCTGGTAACTTCTCCTATCCAAATTTGACATCACATATGTCACACAAAAATTAATAAAGGGGCTAGCACTCACAGATCATCTTGCCGAGAATCCTTTACCTAATTACGAGCCTTTGAGAACTGAATTTCCCAATGAGGACATCTTGTTCATGATAGAAAATGATACAGAAGAGACAGAGTAATCCTGGGTAATGCACTTCGATGGGGGCAGCCAATGTCGAAGGTCAGGGAGTTGGCACTATTCTGATCTCGCCAAAAGGATCTCACATACCAGTTTCCATCAAACTCAATTTCTCCTGCACTAACAACATGGCCAAATATGAGACTTACGCAGTCGGGCTACAGGTAGCCTTGGACCCGAACGTAGCTCATCTTAGGGTATTTGGTGACTCACAGTTAATCATATGCCAGATAAATAGATATTGGAAGATAAAGGATGAGAAATTGATCCCGTATCATGAGCACCTTTAAGATCTGATAGCATGCTTTGATGATGTTACCTTCTCCTATGTCCTGCGAGCTAGAAATCGCTTTGCCGATGCACTAACAACTTTGGCATCAATGGTAGAAATCTCCTATGGCGTCGAGATGAAGCCAATCATGATCGAACAAAGGAACGAGCCTGCTTTCTACCTCTAGATTGAGAGATCTAAAAGGCCCGATGATGAGCCACCATAGTTCTCAGATATCAAAAACTTCCTCGAAACACGAACTTTTCCTGAAGATACCTCCAAAACAGACAAGCGGACCATATAGCGTTTAGCGGTGAACTATATCATCTGTGGCGAGTGCCTCTATAAGCGATCATATAATAATAACCTGCTCTGATGTCTAACTGAGAGTGAAGATACGAACATCATGAAAGAGATCCATGAGGGAGTATGCAGAGTCAACATCAATGGACACATGCTCACCAAGAAGATCCTACGGCAAGGGTACTTTTGGACCATAATGGAAGCTGACTGTTGCAAGCACATTCAAAAGTGCTATAAATGCCAAGACCACTCCAGTCTGATACACGCTCTAACCACAGATCTACACAGCATGACCACTCCTTTGCCATTTGCTACATGGGATATCGACGTCGTCAGAAAGATCAACCCAAAAGCATCTAATGGGCATAGTTCATCCTCGTCGCCATTGAATACTTCACCAAATTGGTAGAGGCAGCATCTTACATAAACATCACGGCCATTTGTGTCGAGAAATTCATTAAGAATAACATTGTGTGTCGATTTAGAGTACCCAAGGACATCATCACAGACAATGGCATTAACTTTACGAAAAAGCGCATTAGAGCCTTTTGCGCGCAATATAAAATCAAGCATCATCGTTCATTGCCATATAGGCTGCAAACCAACAGTACCGTAGAAGTTGCTAACAAAATAGTCATTCGCATCCTTGAGAAGATGGTCGTCACATACCAAGACTAGAGTGAAATGTTACCATTCACATTATGGGCCTATCGAACGTCGATCCGTACCGCTACAGGGGCAACACCATTTTCCCTTATGTATGGAACTGAGGTAGTACTGCCGGTCGAAGTTGAAGTACCCTCACTCTGCATCCTCATCGAATCTGATCTACTGGAAGCTTAAAGAGAGAGGTCCCAACTGAACCTGCTAGATGAGAAAAGGCTCCTGGCCTTATGTCACACCCTGGCCTATCAGAGAAGGATTGCACGTGCCTATAACAAACGTGTTCATATATGAGATTTAAAAGTGGGTGACACAGTGCTTAAGAAGATCTTCTCATCCCTCCACACCGATCCAAGAGGAAAATTCAAGCCCAACTAGGAAGGACCCTTCATTATCCAAGAAGTGGTCCCTAGATACGCGCACCATGGACGGAGATCACTTTCCTGATCCCATCAACGCTAGATACATCCGACGA
The DNA here is from genome assembly GCA_021018995.1 of Chloranthus sessilifolius. Classification (NCBI taxonomy): domain Eukaryota; kingdom Viridiplantae; phylum Streptophyta; class Magnoliopsida; order Chloranthales; family Chloranthaceae; genus Chloranthus; species Chloranthus sessilifolius. The sequence continues at coordinate 143,033,434 of CM037584.1, read as the reverse complement.
TTTTACTCTTAGTCTCCAACAGCAAGATAAGTACTGATAAAAATGGATACGTGACTACTTAAAGACCCCATAAAAGAGGCCATCATTTCAAAGTCAAGTGGCCAAAAAGTACCCCTGAACATTCGTACCCTTTCCTACACCTATTGTGTCATGATCCTTTCTTTTATAAATCCCTTCCCAGAAAAGAAGACGAAAAAAGTGTATATACCAAACAAAAAAGGGAGAAAAAGAGTTACCATCAAATCCAAAAAAAGTCAGAAAAGCAAAATCCGAAAAAGTGGATGTCTGAAAAAAAAAGAGCAAAAAGAATAAAAAAAATAGAAAAGAAAAAGTGGGGCATGTACAATCAAAATTTTCCAAGAAAGTGTATTACGACAACTAGAACCCTATCAAGGAAACCTTCTTAACCTAAGAATACCTTCAAAATTCCTAACTTGGCCCATGGCCAAGATACAACTCGAGAAAAAGACCCTTCTTTGAGGTCTGCGAGCAGTTATAATATCCATTGAGTTAGCACGATCCAAGCTGAGAGACAAAAAAAGAACTCCATCCAGTCGCCTATGATGGAGTCGACGTCTATGTCATGGCCTTTGAGAAAATAAAGAAGAAAAGAAAAAAAAAAATACAAGCTCAAAGTAAAAAGAACGTGGTAAAAATCCGAAAGGGCGTCATGGGTAAAAACAGTGAGCTTGTGCGGACTAGGTGAAAACTTGAAAGGGCGCCTGGGATAAAAATATAAACCCATGGACATAGTGAAAACTTGAAAGGGCACTACGAGTAAAAGGTGGACAACAATGGGCATGGCGAAAACCCATCTTGGGTGCTGTGAGTAAGAATGTTCAAAGGAAAGAGAAGAAATCGGTTACTCTGTTGGTTATGATTCTAGGCTCTCGGTCGCGCATGTTAGTTCAAATTGGATCTTGGTCAGGTATATCTTTGGATCGCACCATCAAATGTGTGACCCAAAGTAAGGATAAAGGGTTTACTCAATCCAAGGGATGAATGTTCCAACCTTGGTGAAAATGGTTGAACCTCACTTTGGTCCGACCGCATGAATGGGTTCGGCTATGCTCAGAATGGGACCCGTGACTTCGTCTCATTGTTGAGGCATCAAACAAAGGAAAGGAGATGACCACATTTGTAAAAGATAATAAATTTCCCTTTCCCATTTTCAGGTCGGCACTATGCCCACCCCACCCCACGATGATCGTTTTGATGACTGGAAGGATCACATTTATAAAAGATAATAAATTTTCCTTTCCCATTTTCAGGGTGGCACTATGCCCACCCCACCCCAAGATGATCAGTTTGATTACCGGAAGGACCACATTTGTAAAAGATAATAAATTTTCCTTTCCCATTTTCATCCCCGCACTGTGTGCACCACATCCCAAAAGGATGATCAGCGTAATACCTACTTTCTCCCATTTACAAAAGCAAGGAAAGATAGAATTTGTTTAAGGTAATAGATTTCCCTTTTTTCCATTTACATGTCGGTACTACGCTTACACCACATCTCAAAAAATAATCGGTGTGATGCCTTGCGTATCCCTTTATAAAATTGAAAAAAAAAACATGAAGAAAATATATATACCCAAAAAAATCTAACAGGGTTTCTTATGCCCCTCCCTGCGGTGATTTGATCTATGCAAAAGGTATATGTAGGTCTAGTCAACGGCGTAACCCGCGCTTCAAAGCATGAATCTCGGCTCGTAAGTCATCTTCCCGAACATCCCGATCTGTCATCCAGCAGTCGGGAAGCACTAGTAGCACCAAGAACATCACTCAGAGCTCCTTCCAGACGAAGGACCTCACACTCTGCAAAACTAGCTCTTGCTTCTGTGACATCTACTCAGACCTTGTGGTTCTCTAAACATTCGTGCAAGGCCCGTTTCTCATCTACTAGTAGCTCAATCTGAGCCAGAAGTGTCGACACCTTCCTCGACCAAGGCCCCTCTGCCCCACTACTCTTTGCCTAATCCACGCAACAGACAGAAGGCCTCTCAGATAAAAGCCAGGGCTCATACCTCGGAGAAGTCAAAAGAGAATCCTCTTGCTCCATGCCGCATATATGCGTCGACTGACGCGTCTCCCAGAGAGCAGCTATCCTATCCAACTCCCCAGAGGACCCCCCCGAGAAAAGATCAGTTTGCAGGTCTCACCGAGCAGGGCACCTGCTGAGTATAACCAAACTTGCACTATACCTAAGAAGGAAAATAATGTGTGCTATAGGCCAAGCTAAGAAGGGTGATGTCCTCATGATCTCTAGATCGAACTACTAGGAAGGTCCTGTCCAACCATGGAAGCCTCCACACCAGCTCAGCCTTAGCCAACCAAATTTTCAACTCGCACATATTCCCTCGTGGCAACTTATGACATTATCCTAAATAGCAGGGAATTGCCTCTCCATGAACCACATAAAAGCAGGGCAAAATGGCAAGATTCTCCCCAAGCCAAACCTGGAGCAGAACGGGCCATCCTCGGAGGCACTCAACCTTGCCCAAAGCAAAAGCATCGAGAATGCGATAAAGCTCCACTGGTACCATATGCATCACAGAGCGACCCTCCTCAAGTTTCGCCAGCATATCACAAAGTGCAAGAGAAAAGCTCTCCCCCCCAGTGTAGAAAAAGACCTCTTAGAGAAGGCAGAGAGAGAAAGCTTTTACATTATGGATATTTCTAACTAGCAATTTTCACAAGCTTTCGTCACCAAAAATCTCTCTCAGGAATTTCATTGAACACCTCATGGGCCCTCCGGCAAAGCTTTTCTCATAGTCAGCTTTCCTCAAACCCAAAGTCATGTGGACGGCTTTAGCATGACCTAGTTTTGGCACTATTCTGGCAAGACCTCTATGTAACTTCAAACTCGATAGGTTGGAGAGTTCTTCAAGGGTGGGAGTTAGCTCATGATTCCCAAAGCAGATGACATGGGTATCCACGTCCCAATGAGAAACTGCCGCATAAAGGAAATCCCAAAGCAAAGGAATATCCAGGAAAGACGAAAGACGGGCCAGCCCAAGTTGATCCAAACCCGCAAGCTGCTTTCATTCAGACTGTTGAGTTATTTCTTCAAAAAATTGGGCCTTGAGCCCAAAGAAAAAAAGTGTCAAAGTCCCGGATCCCCCAAAAGAGGCAGGGTCGGAAAGCAGTTCCATGGTCATACAAAGATGTTTTGAAAAATCACAATTCAATGTATGACAATGGACCCACCCTCAGGAAATAGAAAAGAAAAAATGGCAACGAAAATCCAAAACCCAACTAGAAATTAAAAAAAAATGGGGCATTCTCGGGTCTTAAAGACCCCACACTACCTACAAAATACTTAGCGTGTGTAATACACACGCTAGTTCAAAATCTCTCAGATTTTGCCTAGCGTGTATATTGCCATTTTTGAAGAAATTTTGCCCAGCGTGTATATTACACATGCTAGGCTTGAAAAACCCCAATAAAAAGAGAGGGAATTTGGGATTTTATTTTTGTTACGGGTCTTTTAACCAGCCCAATACACTTGCTTTTTTCTCATGCAAAGTACCCTACCAAAATTCGCCATCTAACCTATTTGCGTGGTTTTCTTTCAGGTACCACCCACATAAACATATAGGGTTTGGCCATTTTTAAAACTAAATACACAACCCAAGGACCATTTTCCCAATTCGGGGCCCATCTTGGAGATAATCAAGCATGTCACATCTAGAAGAAAGAGACATAACAAAAAGAAGGGGAAAGCAGTAACATTAATTCCAAATCATCCAAAACGTGTTAAACTATCCATTACATTTAATTCTAAAAAATAAATGGAGAATGTTCAAAAGTCTCAAATGTTTATCAAAGCAGGAAAGAAAAAGCGAGTTGCTCCTAAATAGTGCCCTTGGTCCTCTTTCACCCTCGCGAGGTACTCTGATAGATCCACACGTCCCCCACCCGGGACCACTCTTGGGACAATCTACCGAGCAATGAACACGACTCCTTTTCATGAGCACGCTGCAAGCATCACACCAAAATGTCAGTTGAGGCTGATGGAAAATAGGAGAGCAAAGCAACAAGCATAATCAATCAGTACCATAATCACCACTTCAACATTCTGAAGGCCAGCAATATTATTATAGTATTCTGCCTGGTTGACAGCCGACTCAAAATCCTGCAAGGAGAAGACAAAAAGAGAGGTCAACGGCATGGGAAATAAACACGAGCTAGCATATCCCTAAAATAGAAGGAAGAAAAAAGAAAACTCACCCTCGGAACCAACTCAGGAGGAGGGACCCTAATTGCCTCAGACAATATATGAGCCCGCTCTGCCACATCAGCACAAAGGCCCGAGAGGAGTGCATCGTCGAAAAGACTAAAGGTCCCCTAGGTCCCCACAGTTGAGGCCCCTGAGCCCCCAACATCAGAAGGGTCTGAAGGACCAGCACCTGACGTCTCTGCAGGACCCATTGTTAAGACCTGAAAAGTATCACTTTTCATTCCTTAACTTAATCTCTGTTAGACCCTTAATCATTTAATAAATGTGTTTTAAGTCTATTCTGCAGGTAATAAGCAGCAGCTACAATTAAACCCCTAACCATGCCAACAAGCCTACTGCTGACCCAAAAGCCCCTAAAAAATGTGAAGGTAGAACTCAGACAGAGAATTGGCTGCAGCAGAGGCACAGCAAAGCAGAAACAAATCAAGAACAATGCCTCCCGCAGATGACGCAGAGCTCAATTAAACCAGAATAAATGCGTCGCGCAGTTGTCACGGACTTCTGAAGGGAGCACAGCAACTGGTTGCGCAGTCCTTGCATCATTCGCGCATAGATGGATGTCAGCAGGGAGTAAAAAGCATAACTCACGTAGTGCTCGCGAGGTTCAGCCTTAAGCGCTCGCAAAGCACTCGCACAGTCTCGTACAGCTCAAGAGATGAGTCTTCAACCTTCGCGCGATTCACTGAATAGAGAGAGCTCCAGGCATTCCAGCGCGCGGCTATCACGCAGTGGCCGCAGGACATATACTTTCAAGGAACTTCTCGCACGATCCAGAAGCCTATGTACATTGTTCTCTTTGCGAGGAACGTCGCGGTATTCATCAAGGAACGAACTGCTCGTGCCATTTTCCTGCCATTCAAATGGAAAGACCAATCCCGCGACGACCAAAGCATTCCCGCGATGATCAAAGTACCAACCTAGCGACTACAAGAGCTTCAAGTAAAAGCAACCCCGCGACGCCAAATCTACCACGCAGCAAGATCTGCAAATCTTTTCTACCCAGCGAGGATCAGGTTCTAAACTTCTCCCCACTTTTGTAGGGGCAATCTGGGAACTTCTAGCAATTAGGGCACACACTCCAATGCTCCAATCTTCGTGCACATGCCCCGAGGCATCCAAGGGACAAGAATGGGCCGCAATTACATTGATGAAATTAGGGTTTTCTTAACCCTAATTCACAGACTGCTATATAAGCCTAAGCCTAGCTTAGGTTTTAAGGACTTTTAATCGACTTTCACTCTTGACTTCTGGGCTTCTTCTTGAAACCGACTGTAGAATTACAGTAGGCTAAGGTTAGGGTTTAGGAGTTTTCTTTTTCCTTTTTCCTTCTCTCCATAGTCCAGCACTTGCTGGCTATGCCTCTTGTCTGATTATTTGGTATAGATTTAATGGAGTTTTTATAATAGGATCTATTGCATGTATGGGATGGTATTTTTATTATGAGTTGTTCTGTACAAGGCTGCTGCCTTGAGATCCTCCATTGCTAAGTTGTATTGTAAGAAATGGAGGATTGCTTTTTAACGTTTTATTTAGATCCAAGTGACTTGTGTGTCCAGGTTAGGCACATTGCAAGCCTTCCCCCACCACAGGATCCACTAAATCTGAATCCCCATGGGAGCTTGAGCTGGTAGCCTTGTGAACATGGTGACGGCAGCAATGTTCTTGTTCTGTCTTAGACCTCTGTGAGGAGGATAGCCTCTGTGGATAGTCTGTGACCATTCAAGTGGACAAATTATAGCCCTAGGGTGAGGCCAATCCACGGATCTAAGGTAGATTCTTCTTCTCTGCACTTGTGCTTGTAGCCTTGTGAGAGATTGTGCAGAGACAGACTCCCCTATATTTGTATAGACCCACCATCAGATTACAGATCTGATCTGGCTATAGAGATTGTAGGCTTGTGACTGGATCGCTGCTGTCTTTCTAAAGCAGTGAATAGCAAAGCTTAAAAGCTAGTACTCAAACACTTGCTGGTCCTGTGTGTCCAGGTTCGTGCACTTTGTAGGCGTAGCCCCACACACAGTCTGGATGAAGTAGTGCCTACAATGATAATCTTATTCTGACCCATATTTGGATTGTGGTTCCCCTATTGGATAGTCTGTGACCATTTAAGTGGATAGGTTATAGCCATAAGGGATTGGATCATGGCACAGGGGTGAGTTGGATCCTTTCTCCTCTTTGGTGATAATGTAGCAATTGGATAGGACTTCTATAACAGCAGATCTGAGTCTGAGTTATAAGACCCATCAGATCTGTACCTAATAACATACTTCTCACCCTTTTATATTTATTTTCTCACACTCCACCCTCTTCCTTAACCCTTTCTGTAGTTTAGACATTAAGTTACCCTAGGATTTAGATTATAGTGACCTTAAATCCCCTTCCATTTAGGATTGTCAGATCTGTAGTCAGATCTGGAGAGCCTACTAAAGATAGCTATTAAGACCTGAAAAGTACCACCTTTCACCCCTTATCTTAATCTCTGTTAGGCCCTTAATCATTTAATAAATGTGTTTTAAGTCTATTCTGTAGGTAATAAGCAGCAGCTGCCAATAAACCTCTAACCATGCCAAGAAGCTCACTGTTGCTCCAGAACTACCTCAACAGAATGAAGGATGAACCCAAACAGAGAGTTGGCTGAAGCATAGGCACATCGAAGTAGAAATAAACCAAGAAGGATGCCTCGCGCAAATGTCACAGGGTTCAATTAAACCAGAGATAAAGCCTTCGCACAATTGTCGCGGGCTTCTGGAGGAAGCACAACAACTGGTCGCTCAGTCTTCGCGCCGTTCTCGCGTGGTTTGGTGCCAGAAAGAATTGGAAAGTAGACTTCACGACGTCCTCGCAAGGCTCAGTCTAAAGCATTCGCGTAGTCTCGCGCAGCTCAAAAGAAGAACCGTTAAGCTTTGCACGACTCACTCAGAAGAGAAAGCTTCAGGTATTCTGTGCAGCGGTATGTCGCCTGATGGTTGCATGAATCTGACCTTGCCCTAGAAACTCATGAACACTACTTCTTCGTGAGGATCTGTTGCGAGATTCACCAAGGGACGAACCGTGCGAGCAATCCCTGCGCCATTCAAAGCTGAAAGAGTAATCTTGCGACAGCCATTAGTACTCCGCGATGACCAAGATGTACACCTCGCGACTGCATGAACTTCAAGTCAATTCAACCCCGCGATGCCAATTTTACCACGCGGTAAGATCTAGAAATCTTGTCTATCCAGTGAGGATTGGGTTCTAACTTCTCCCCACTTCTGCAAGGGCAATCTGGGAATCTCCAGCAGTTAGGGCACGCACTCCAATGCTCCAATCCCCGTGCACACACCCCAAAGCATCCAAGGGATAAAAATGAGCCGCAATTGCATTAATGAAATTAGGGTTTTCCTAACCCTAATTGTGAGAGAACCGACTGCTATATAAGCCTAAGCCTAGCTTAGGTTTAGGATCTTTTTTGGACTTAACTTCTATGCTTCTTCTTGAAACCAACTATAGAATTACAGTAGGCTAAGGTTAGGGTTTAGGAGTTTTCTTTTTCCTTTTTCTTTCTCTCCATAGTCCAGCACCTGCTGGCTATGCCTTTTGTATGATTATCTGGTATAGATTTTAATGGAGTTTTTGTAATAGGATCTGTTGCATGAATGGGATGTTGTTTTTATTGTGAGTTGTGTTGTACAAGGCTGTTGCCATGAGATCCTCCATTGCTAAGTTATTTTATAAGCAATGGAGGGTTGCTTTCAAGGTACTATTTAGATCTAAGTGACCTATGTGTCCAGGTTAGACACTTTGCAGGCCTTCCCCCACCACAAGAGCCACTAAATCTAAATCCCCATGGGAACGTGTGCTTGTAGCCTTGTGAACATGGTGGCGGCAGCAATGTTCTTGTTCTGTCTTAGACCTTTGTGAGGAGGATAGCCTCTGTGGATAGTCTGTGACCATTCAAGTGGACAGATTATAGCCCTAGGGTGAGGCCAATTCATGGATCTAAGAGAGATTCTTGTTCTCTGCACTTATGCTTGTAGCCTTGTGAGAGATTGTGCAGTGACAGACTCCCCTATAGTTGAATAGATCCACCATCAGATTGCAAATCTGAGTTGGCTGTAGAGATTGTAAGCTTGTGACTGGATCACTGCAGTCTTTCTAAAGCAGCGATCAGCCATGCTTAAAAGCTAATACTCAAACTCTTGCTGGTCCTATGTGTCTAGGCTCGTGCACTTTGTAGGCCTAGCCCCACACACAGAACTTTAGAGGATGAGGATCCTATATATTCTTGAGCTTGTAGCCTGGATGAAGTAGTGCCTACAATGGTGACCTTGTTCTGACTCATCTCTGGATTATGGTTACCCTATTGGATAGTCTGTGACCATTTGAGTGGACAGGTTATAGCCTTAAGGGATTGGATCATGGCACAGCAGTGAGTTAGATTCTTTCTCCTCTTTAGTGATAATGTAGCCATTGGACAGAATTTCTATAGCAACAAATCTGAGTCTGAGTTAAAAGACCCCATCAGATCTGTACCTAATAACATACTTCTCACCCTTTTATATTTATTTTCTCACTCCACCACTCTTCTTAACCCTTTCTGTAATCTAAACAGTAAGTTGCCTTAGGATTTAGATTATAGTGATTTTAAATCCCCTTCCATTTAGGATTGTCAGATCTGTAACCAGATCTGGAGAGCCTACTAAGGATAGCTCGCTTGGAGCTTTAGATCAACTTCCCTGTGGGACAAACTCTTACTTATCAAAACTTGCTACAACAGGCCCTGTATCTAGCAGGACTGTGCATATTTTAGACTTGCTACTCCGTAATTATCACTCTACCTTTCACTCATTTTTCTTTTACCTCATTCTTATCACTGTCTTCAATAAAGTCAGTAGCAAGCACTTAAAATAAACCAATAAGTTTTTAGCGCCGCTGTCGGGGAATCTTGATCTTTTAATAGACTCTAGATTTTTTATTCTTTATTCTTTGGTAGCTGTACTTGTGAATAATTGATACTGCTGAATTACATTTGAAATTTTTCTTGCAGATCTGGACCATACCAGAGAAGGAGAGTAGAATTGCACTGGGAGTCTAGCTACCTCTGTTTGCGCTTCTCTAACCCTCAAAACTCAGTCTATTTCTCCTTTGAAGAATCCATAGTAGTTGATTAGGATAGTTGCAATTTTTGTTAAGTACAATGTGCCTGCGAATAGTCTTCTCTGCTGTTGGCGTGTGTGCATGTTAGGAAGGAGATCCCTCAGTCCTACATTAGAGCCTGCTAACCCTGAGATAGAAAGGGATAGAAGACTGAGAAGGCATAGACACACCACAGTTGAGCCCCCTATTGAAATTGAGACAACAGTTATGGGTGAAGAACAACCTAGAACATTGAAGGAATTGAATGCTCCAGATGATTACAATTCTCCATTCAGCATTCAATTCTCAGATGTTCAAGGAAACTACGAAATCAAAACTTCCATCATCCAAATGCTTCCCTCTTTCCACGGGCTTAGCAAGGAAGACCCTTACAAGCACATTGACCAGTTCTTGGCCCTGTGCACGACATTCTCCATTGCTGGTTTGGGACCAGAAGCCACTAGGTTAAGGCTCTTTCCTTTTTCCCTGAAGGATAGGGCCATGACTTGGTTATCCACTCTCCCAAACAACAGCATCACTTCTTGGAAAGACCTCTAGACAAGATTTTTGTCTAAATTTTTTCCAGAAACCAAAACTAGCCAATTGAGGAAAGGCATACTTTCTTTTGTCCAGTCCCCAGCTGAAGATTTTAACCAATGCTGGGATAGATTTAAAGAGTTGCTCAAACAATGTCCCCACCACAAGATCCCTGACTAGCAGCTTGTCCAGAGCTTCTACAATGGGATTGATGAGAAGAGCAGAGACATGGTAGATGCCTCTTGTGGTGAAACGTACATGCATAAAATAGCTGATGAGGCATGGGACTTGTTCGAGGTCATAAGTGAAGATGCTTTCCAGAATATGTCCTCATCTAGAACTGTTCAGGAGCCTCCTCCTAAGTCGGGGCTTGCTGAGACTTCCAAAGGAAAAATGTATGAAGTTAGGGGAAATGATGACCTGCGAATGCAGATGGCCAATCTTAATGAAAGATTTGATAAACTTCTGACTGTGATGCAGCCCAGAATGGCTGCACAAGTGATGGAGGCATGTCTGATATGCCAATCTCCACAACACACAATAGAAGAGTGTCCATTTGCGGGGCAATACCTTGAGTTTGTAACGGAACAGGCTGCTGCTGCCCAATCTTTTGGACAACAACAATCTGGTGACTACAGTAAACAACCATATGGATACCAGCACCAAAATGCTAGTTACCAATGGAGAGACCACCCAAATTTGAGGTGGAGGCAAGACAATTATATGCAGCCACAACAGAAGTTGGCCTTACCCCAAAGGCCACACCAGCAATTTAACCAGGATTATGCCCCAAGGTCGAATTTCCAGCAGCAACAGCAGCCCCAACAACAAAATCAATTGGTAGTTGCCCCACCTCAGCCCCGAAGTGGTTCTTTCGAGGACCAAGTTTTGGCCCAATTACAAAGCCTTGGACCCTTGAATTAGACTGTGACTTCTCACAGTCAAAGCATTAAGAAAATAGAAGAGCAGCTTGGCCAAATAGCCAATGCTCTGGCTAAGTGAGAGGAGGGCAGGTTGCCAAGCTAGCCAGTAGCCAACCCTAAGGGCCTGTATTCCATCGGAGAAGGCTCCTCAAATTTTGAGGGGGCCAATGCCATCACTGCCCTAAGGCCTGGCAGGCTGGTTGACAGCCAGGTGGGAAAGGAACAAGGAGAGGTCTTTCCCAAGAAAATGTCAAGTGAAAGTGATAAGGACTTTGTTAGGGCACAGAGTCAAGAATTGCTTGCTACCCTTCAACAAGGGAAAAATAAAGATGTTGTAGTTGAGCCTCAGCAAGAGATAAAAATAGATAAAAGAAAAAAATAAAGTTTTGCCATAGGCTTGCAGCTAAGGAACCAGCAGTACCTCAGCTGTCATTTCCTCAAGCTTTGAGTGGCCCTGCCCCTTTTGATAAGGGGCAGGCTCAGATCGAGGAAATGATGGAGACCTTTAAGCAGGTCAAAATAAATTTACCCCTGCTTGATGCAATTCGACAGGTCCCAGCCTATGCAAAGTTTCTGAAAGACCTTTATACTCAAAAAAGGAAGGCCAGAGGTCATTTATCCAAAAAGGTCTTTACGACTGATATAGTTAATTCTGTACTAACCATGACAATGCCTGAGAAGTTGCAAGACCTAGGGATACCCACTATTCCCTGAATTATTGGAGACCACACGATTGGGAGGGCCCTTTTGGACCTTGGAGCCAGTGTTAACCTGTTGCCATACAGTGTGTATCAGCAGCTAGGTTTGGGGGAGCTCAAGCCCACCCCCATTGTTCTATTGATGGCTGATAGGTCTGAGAGGAAATCCATGGGAGTGGTTGAGGATGTTCTAGTGGGGGTAGACAAGTTCTTCTATCCTGCAGACTTCCTTGTCTTGGACATGGGTTGCAGCAAGAGTACATCCCCAATACCTGTTATTCTGGGTAGCCCATTCTTGGCCACTGCCAATGCATGCATTCAGTGCAGGTCTGGGATCATGGAGGTCACTTTCGGACATATGAAAGTTGAACTTAATGTGTACAACAGTGCAAAGTACCCTCAGCTGGATAATGAGGAATGCTTTGTAGTGGATGTACTAGAAGAAATTGTTGAAGAAAAACTGCCCACTCTGCTGGAGTGGAGCAACATTGTCACTGATTTAACTGAAGTTTGGAATATGGTGAAGGAAGGAAGCCTAGCTTTAATGTCAGAAGACATATTCCTAGTAAGGTCTTTTGTGGGCTTAGTGCAGCATTCCAATTGGAACCTACATTACTGCCCCTTCCTCCAACCAACAATACACCAATCTTGCCATCCATCCATCCAAAAAGCCCCTGATCTGAAACTCAAGAAGCTTCCAGAGACATTGAAATATGCTTTCCCCGAGAATGACAAGAAACTTCCTGTGATTATCTCCTCTTCTTTTACCAGTGAGCAAGAGGAGGAATTGCTAACAGTTTTGAGGAAGTATAAGAAAGCAATTGGCTGGACCATTGCTGATCTGAGAGGGATTGATGCATCAATCTGTATGTATAGGATTCATCTAGAGGAGGGCTCAAAACCCTCCAGGGAAATGCAGAGGAACTTAATCCTCATATGCAGGAGATGGTCCTGAAAGAAATTATTAAATTACTGGATGCAGGGGTAATTTACCCCATTTCTGATTCTGAATGGGTGGCACCAATCCAGGTAGTACCCAAGAAGTCTGGCATCACAGTGATAGCAACTGAGTCTGGAGAGTTGAGACCAGCTAGAGAAACCAATGGCTGGAGAGTTTGCATCGATTACAAAAAACTCAACTCCAAAACCAGAAAAGACCACTTCCCTCTCCCTTTTATTGATCAAATTTTGGATAAGTTGGCTGGGAAAGCTTTTTATTGTTTTCTTGATGGGTACTCAGGGTACAACCAGATCCCTGTGCACCCCCTTATCAAGAAAAAACCACTTTCACTTGCCCTTTCGGCACCTTTGCTTACAGAAGGATGCCTTTTGGATTATGTAATGCCCCAGCCACCTTTCAGAGGTGTATATATGCCGTCTTTTCTGATATGATTGATAAATTCTTAGAAATCTTCATGGATGATTTCTCGGTATATGAGGATAGCTTTGACCAATGTCTACAACACCTCCATCAGGTCTTACAAAGATGTGAAGAGACCAATTTAGTCTTAAGTTGGGAAAAGTGCCACTTCATGGTAACACAAGGAATTGTGTTGGGCCATGTGGTCTCTAAAGATGGAATTGAGGTAGACAAGGCCAAAGTTGACCTCATTGCAAATTTGTCCCCTCCAAGAACAGCCAAATAAATCAGATCTTTTCTTGGGCATGCTGGATTCTACAGGAGGTTCATCAAAGACTTTAGCAAAATTGCTAAACCATTGTGCCACTTGCTCTGCTAGGATGTGCCCTTTGACTTCTCTACTGAATGTCTGAAGGCTTTTGAAACTCTAAAAATCTGCCTCATCCTTGCCCCTGTACTCCAGACACCTGACTATACCCTGCCCTTTGAGTTTATGTGTGATGCATCTGACTTGGCAATAGGTGCTGTTTTGGGCCAGAGAAAAGATAAGCTGCCTATGGTCATTGCATATTTCAGTAAATCACTTGCTGAAGCTCAACTGAACTACACAACTACTGAGAAAGAGCTTCTGGCAGTGGTTTTTGCTGTGGACAAATTTAGACCTTACCTACTTGGCTCTAAAACTGTCATCTTCACTGACCACTCAGCATTAAAATACCTACTGTCCAAGAAGGATGCAAAGCCCAAATTGATTAGATGGATACTCCTATTGCAGGAGTTTGACATCGAAATCAAGGACAAGAAGGGTGTAGAAAATGTGGTGACTGACCACTTATCCAGAATTATGTTGGAAAAAGGTGTTGATGACCTTGCTACAAATGACGTATTCCCAGATGAGCAATTATTTGCCATCCAATCTTTAGTCCCTTGGTTTGCACATATTGTCAATTACCTAGTTATAGGCAAGATTCCTGACCATTGGACAAAAATGGACAAAGACCTGTTTTTCTCACAGGTCAAATGTTTTTTTCTGGGAGGAACCTTGCTTGTACAAGTATTGTGCAGACTAAATCATTCAGAAATGTGTTCCCGAAAGTGATATCCCCAGTATTCTGGCCATGTGCCATGAAAATGCCTGTGGGGGTCATTTTAGTGGGAGAAAAATAGTTGACAAAGTGTTGCAGTGTGGTTTCTATTGGCCTTCTCTTTTCAGAGATGCCTATACACACTGCAAGGCCTGTGAAAGATGTTAGAAACTCCGAGGGCTGTCTAAACAAAATTCAATGCCTTTACAGCCCATCCTTGATGTAGAACTATTTGATGTGTGGGGTATTGATTTTATGGGCCCCTTTCCTCCTTCAAATAGTTTTCATTTCATCTTAGTAGCAGTGGACTATGTTTCCAAATGGGTAGAAGCCATTGCCACAAGAACTAATGATACTCAGGTTGTCCTCAAGTTCATAAAGCAGAATATCTTCTCCAGATTTGGTTCCCTTAGAGCCCTTATCAGTGACGGGGGGAGCCATTTCTGCAATAAAAATTTTGAGAGCTTGATCGAGAAATATTCTGTCACCCATTGGATTGCTACTCCCTACCAGCCACAAACCAGTGGGCAAGTTGAAATTTCAAATAGGGAGATCAAGCATATCCTTGAGAAGATTGTGAGGACTGATAGGAAGGATTAGGCTGACAAGCTTAATGATGCACTGTGGGCTTATAGGACTACCTATAAGACTCCCATTGGTATGTCCCCATTCAGACTGGTCTATGTCAAGGCCCGTCATCTCCCAGTGGAGTTAGAACACAGGGCCTATTGGGCCATCAAACATTTAAATCTAGATCTAACTTCTGCTGGGCTTCATAGGTTGCTGCACCTGTCCGAATTGGAAGAACTAAGAATGGATGCGTATGCTAATGCCAGGATCTACAGGGAAAGGTCCAAAGCTTTCTTTGATAAGGGGCTGTTGAGAAAGAGTTGCATAGCTGGTTATAAGGTTTGGCTGTTTAACTCCAAACTTAAATTTTTTCCTGGCAAATTGAAATCAAGATGGGAAGGTCCCTACATTGTTATGCATGTTTCCCCATTTGGTGCTATGGAAATCAAGGATCCCAAGTCTGGGAGAACCTTGAAGGTGAATGGTCAGAGGCTTAAGCCTTGTTTTGAAAAACCTGTTGAACCCATGGACACCGGTCACTTTCAAGGGGACCCTTCTTCAAACTGATCCACAGGTATGTCAATACTGTATCATATGTACTTAGCTTTGGTTGATTTATCTTGCTTTTGTTCATTTGTATTCTCTAGGATTTGTTAGTGGTCCTATCTGAATCTGGATCTATCTGTTTTCAACTGTTGATACTTGGTTTGATTCTTCCTGCTCTTCAATTAATAGCTTCTGTTGAATGCCAAAGTATTTTAACCTCGCGCTTAGTCCCTTCTCTATTATTTTCTTTCTTCTTCCCTCTGCGAAACCCTAGCTTCTGGAACTCTTTCCCCTCTCCCCTCCAACATCACTCCTACTGCTCATCATTCACTGCATAAATCTATTGATTTGTTTCTCATACCACTCCCATCCATTGCCATCTGCTCAGAGATCTTGAGGTGCCCTGTGCGTCAAATCAAACCAAACCCTAGATTTCAGCCTCTGTTTCTCATACTATAGGAAAAAGTTAGACATGGCTCCAAAAACTGCATAGAAGAGAAAAGGGAAGGACAAGGACCCTGCAGAGACCACCACTAAAAAGGCCAAGACTTCGAAGTCCCCCAAAAAAGGAAAGGAAGTGGTTGAGGAGGCGGCGGTACCAACCACTAAGTTATCTACTCCTTCTGAGCTCATGGAGTCGATTCCATTAGAGCCTGAAATAGCCTTTGATGTACCATTTTTTGAGAAAGAACCTCTCTCTGCCCTTGCAGTATAATTTATGAGCAAAGCGGGCTTGCTGCCATTGATGAGAGGAATTCCAGCACTAGCCTACCCCAAGCTAGTGCAGCTATTTTTTCAGCACATCAACGTCAAGAAGGACAACGATGGACAAGGGTGCTTGCTGGTGCTGATTGACGACTTTGATATGTTAGTTGGCCCCAAGATGATTGCTGAAGTGTTGGGCATCCTAGCAGCATTCGACCCTAGCTGTGGATATGGCCCCCCTCTGAGTGCATCGATTGATACAATCCCTTTTCATCTCATCCCTCCTATTCTAACCCTAGAAGTCCATACCTACTCACACAAATGGCAGATGACAACCCCTTCGGGTTCCCAATCAAATTCTACCCCATTTGGGAAGATCCCCCACCGCCAAAGGAGCCGGACCCCTTGCAATTTCTCTGGGATGAGTTTGACGAGGTCCAGCGGATCCTCGCCAAGGAGGAAAAGAAAAAGAGGAAAAGAGAGAAGAGAGAAGAGAAGAAGAGAAAAATGGCACCACCTGCATCTCCCCCTCCATCTTCCTCAAAACCTCCCCCGGCTACACATTGATCCCCCCTCATTTTGTCTTTTCTTTTTCCATCTTTTTGTCATATTCTCTTTTTATTTTTAATGAAAGTTTCTTTTAGTTCCATACTGTTCAGTTTGTATTTTCTGTTTCTCTCTCTTCTTCTGTGTTTATTTACATGCATGCATTTGGATTCTCGCTTTTATCACCTCACGAAGTGAGGACACTACTCCAAATGGTTTGGGGGTGTGGCAGTCTGCCAATAGACCAGTTAATTTTAGTGCAATAATGGTAGTAAAAATGGGATGAATAAAGTCAATTTCCACTTAACATGATACAATGAAGAAACATGTAAATATTTAAATATTTTTGCAGACTTTTGGAAACAGATAAAAGTGATCTTGACACCACCACCATGAAGCCAATATTAGAAAATTTTTGAGTTAAGTTCCCAGCGAGCCTAAGAGGAGAGAAACAGACGAAAATACACCCCATGAGTTAAATTTGAAGACCATACCTAGTGAGATTTGGGCCCAGCATTTTCTTTTAAAGAGTATTTTTGGCATTATTTCTGCTCTAAGGACAGATTGAATCAAGACTTTTTCACTAGAAGTTGTGCAACTCCTAATCAAAACTAATTGACAGCACTTATGAGACTAAGGAAATGATCCAAGGCCCTCATTTAGGCAGTTTGAGCCTAAAAATCCAACCTTTTAAAATCAGCCCTTTTGCATACACTAGTTGAGCCTTAAAATCATATTTTTTCTTTCACAAGCACCAGAAAACTTGCACCTTAACCTCATTACCTGAGTGAACCTTACCCTCACTCTGAGAATTCAGAAGGTAAAGGAGAAGGAGGTAAAGATACTGAGAATTGTCCAATATTCTGTGGAAGGTGAAGAAAAGCAACTTGTGAACAGCTGTGTATCAATGACAGTTGTGTGACATTTATCAAAAGAATGAACAGAGAACTAAAAAGAGAAAAAGAAAGAGAAATCTAGAGGACATCATCTAAAAAAATTTGAGAAAAAGAGGAGAAGCTAGCCACTTTGAGTCTGAAATATAAAAAGGAAGATGAAGTTTTTGCTTAAATAAAGGTTGTGAAGTCATGAACCACTCCTTACCTTTCTGATTTCTCAATTTGGATTCCCTTTTTACCCCTTTTATTCTGTATACCCCTCACCCATAAGCCACATTACAACCCATTCAAAAAGACCTTGTGAATCCAAAGTCAAATGAGCTGTTATGTGGATATGAAGAGTTGCCCAATCTATGGTAAAAATGCTTGAGGATGTCATAAATTAGAAGCTTGGCCTATGCTCATGCTTGCAAGCCCATTTGGGGTCTGGAACTGCTCTTGAGCTGTTGAGAATGAGAACACCCTCAGGTTCTTAATGTTGAGAGATAGCCCAAGTGAGAATTAGGACTGAAGTTTAAACCCATTGGGATTGTATCCAAACTGAATTTCGAATCAAAGGCAAGCTGGGTACTGATTTTCACACATTGAAATTCTAATGTTAAATGAATGGTGGTCAGGCAAACACATGTTAACTTTTAGGTTCTAAATGGCCTGCAAACATTGCTGCAGTTTCCTCCAAGTGATGAATGGGCGTGGAATGAAACTTTAAACATTTGAATCTGTGTTGTCATTATCTGCACTATACTTAACTGATTTTAATGGTGAAGTTTGTGGGTGTCTTCACTGAAAACCCTCAGGAGACTTCACTCCTCCACTAGGGACCACCTAGGGGTTTAAAAGACTTGGTACATATGCTAAATGTACCCGTGATTCCTACGAAAGTGGCATTTTTACAGCTTTGCTAAGGGGCTAGCAAAGATTAGGTTTGGGGGCGTGTTAAGACCTAAAAAGTACCACCTTTCACTCCTTAACTTAATCTATGTTAGGCCCTTAATCATTTAATAAATGTGTTTTAAGTCTATTCTGTAGGTAATGAGCAGCAGCTACCAATAAACCCCTAACCATGCCAAGATGTTCACTGTTGCCCCAGAACTACCTCAGCAGAATGAAGGATGAACCCAGACAGAGAGTTGGCTGAAGCATAGGCACATCAAAGCAAAAATAAACCAAGAAGGATGCCTCGCGCAAATGTCGCAGGGTTCAATTAAACCAGAAATAAAGCCTTCACGCAGTTGTCGCGGGCTTTTGGAGGAAGCACAACAACTGGTAGCTCAATCTTCGCGCCGTTCTCGCGTGGTTTGGTGCCAGAAAGAATTAAAAAGTAGACTTCGCGAGGTCCTCGCGAGGCTCAGTCTAAAGCATTCACGCAGTCTCACGCAGCTCAAAAGAAGAACCGTTAAGCTTCACGCTACTCACTCAGAAGAGAAAGCTTCAGTTATTCCTGCACGCAGCTGTCGCGCAGTGGCCACGAGATACAGACCTTCAGAGAAATGCTCGCGCGACCAAGAAACTCATGAACACTGCTTCTTCGTGAGGATCTGTCACGAGATTCACCAAGGGACGAACCGTGCAAGCAATCCCCATGCCATTCAAAGCTGAAAGAGTAATCTCGCGACAGCCATTAGTATCCTGCGATGACCAAGATGTAAACCCCGTGACTGCATGAACTTCAAGTTAATTCAACCCCGCGATGCCAACTTTACCACGCGGTAAGATCTAGAAATCTTGTCTATCCAGCGAGGATCGGGTTCTAAACTTCTCCCCACTTCGGCAAGGGCAATCTGGGAATCTCCAGCAGTTAGGGCACGCACTTCAATGCTCCAATCTCTGTGCACACACCCCGAAGCATCCAAGGGAGAAGAATGGGCCACAATTGCATTAATGAAATTAGGGTTTTCCTAACCCTAATTGTGAGAGAACCGACTGCTATATAAGCCTAAGCCTAGCTTAGGTTTAGGATCATTTTTGGACTTAACTTCTGTGCTTCTTCTTGAAACCAACTGTAGAATTACTATAGGCTAAGGTTAGGGTTTAGGAGTTTTCTTTTTCCTTTTTCTTTCTCTCCGTAGTCCAGCACCTGCTGGCTATGCCTTTTGTATGATTATCTGGTATAGATTTTAATGGAGTTTTTGTAATAAGATCTATTGCATGTATGGGATGTTATTTTTATTGTGAGTTGTGCAGTAAAAGGCTACTGGCTTGAGATCCTCCATTGCTAAGTTATTTTGTAAGCAATGGAGGATTGCTTCTAAGGTACTATTTAGATCTAAGTGACCTGTGTGTCCAGGTTAGGCACTTTGCAGGCCTTCCCCCACCACAGGACCCACTAAATCTGAATCCCCATGGGAACGTGTGCATGTAGCCTTGTGAACATGGTGGCGGCAGCAATGTTCTTGTTCTGTCTTAGACCTTTGTGAGGAGGATAGCCTCTGTGGATAGTCTGTGACCATTCAAGTGGACAGATTATAGCCCTAGGGTGAGGCCAATTGATGGAACTAAGACAGATTCTTCTTCTCTGCACTTGTGCTTGTAGCCTTGTGAGAGATTGTGCAGTGACAGACTCTCCTATAGTTGAATAGATCCACCATCAGATTGCAGATCTGAGTTGGCTGTAGAGATTGTAGGCTTGTGACTGGATCACTGCAGTCTTTCTAAAGCAGTGATCAGCCATGCTTAAAAGCTAATACTCAAACTCTTGTTGGTCCTGTGTGTCCAGGCTCATGCACTTTGTAGGCCTAGCCCCATACACAGAACTTTAGAGGATGAGGTTCCAATGAATTCTTGAGCTTGTAACCTAGATGAAGTAGTGCCTACAATGGTAAACTTGTTTTGACTCATCTCTGGATTGTGGTTCCCCTATTGGATAGTCTGTGACCATTTGAGTGGATAGGTTATAGCCTTAAGGGATTGGATCATGGCACAGGAGTGAGTTAGATTCTTTCTCCTCTTTGGTGATAATGTGGCCATTGGATAGGATTTCTATAGCAACAGATCTGAGTCTGAGTTATAAGACCCCATCAGATCTGTACCTAATAACATACTTCTCACCCTTTTATATTTATTTTCTCACTCCACCACTCTTCTTAACCCTTTCTGTAATCTAAACAGTAAGTTGCCTTAGGATTTAGATTATAGTGACTTTAATCCCCTTCCATTTAAGATTGCCAGATCTATAGCCAGATCTGGAGAGCCTACTATGGATAGCTCCCTTGGAGCTTTAGATCAACTTTCCTGTGGGACAAACTCTTACTTATCAAAACTTGCTACAACAAGCCCTGTATCTTACAGGACTGTGTATATTTTAGGCTTGCTGCTCCGTAATTATCACTCTACCTTTCACTCATTTTTCATTTACCCCATTCTTATCACTGTCTTCAATAAAGTCAGTAGCAAGCACTTAAAATAAACCAACAATAGCTCCCTTGGAGCTTTAAATCAACTTTCCTTGTGGGACAAACTCTTACTTAACAAAACTTGCTACAACAGGCCCTGTATCTTGCAGGACTGTGTATTTTTAGGCTTGCTGCTCTGTAGTTTTCACTCCATCTTTCATTCATTTTCATTCACCTCATTCTTATCACAGTCGCCAATAAAGTCAGTAGCAAGCACCAAAAATAGCCTAACACCCGTCTCGGCCACGTCCTCATTAGAATCCTCCTCTCCCTCAAACTAAAAAATAGGCAGAAATCCAGTCAGTATGGAAAAATCAAGACAAACAGGAATGCATACAGAAGAAAGAAAAGAGGAAGAATACCTGAGATCGCGGGCCTCTGAATGCTAAAAAGTTGGCACCTGGCACAAAGCGTGGGAAGAAGGACTGGTACGGGAGAGACTAATATCACATCTGATACCCTCCATGCTCAAAGAGACCATCAACTGGGAGCCCATGGCGAAGGAGTCCATCTGCAAGCTCCTCAATCGTACCCTCTAGTGAAACCCTAAACACATTGGAAATAAATCAAGATAAATGAAAGAAAATAGGGTTTAAAATGATTACCTTGAAGGAGAAATGAACCCTAGAACCTGCGGGAGAAAGCGTGATTAATCAGCGATGATGAACAACGGCGCGATGTCAAGGTTCCAATCGATTCAATGGAGCACAAGGGGAGCCTTCCAGTTCAGTTTAGGAGAGAGGAGGGAAAGAAATTTTTGAAAATTCCCTCTGTGCTCAGGCCCGGCCGATTTAAGGCACCTTTTTGCCTAGTGTGAACAATATGCACGCTAGGATTAAATTTACCAGATTTGGCCTAGCGTGTATAATATACATGCTAGGCATAAATCTGCCAGATTTTGCCTAGCGTGTATAATATACACACTAGGCTTAAAATCCTTCCTTGCACATATGTGTGTTCCTTTTAGGTACATACGTATGTGCAACCCCAAAAATATAAATAAAAAAAAAGGGAGATAGTGGCACATGTCCCAATAAGCGTGCCGACTTCCATTCGATCCGCTTGGGGATTGTGCTAAAATAAAATGTTTAAGGTCAATGAGCATGGTCAAAATCTTGAACAAACATGAAAAATAAAAATAATATATATATATATATATATGCACAAACTAATAAAAATATGTAACTCATCAAAAAGCGGCACACACTCCCAAAAAGTGTTTCAATATCAATTCGCTCCACTCGGATAGTTATGCTAAATTATCATTAGGATCAATGAGTTCGCTCAGAGACCTCGAACCCTACCTTACGTAAGGGCACCTGTGCCCAATCGAATGGGGCAATCAATGCCTCATGTGATTGGACGCACACTGTGGATATTCTCGTCGATCACCTCCTCTCGCAGAGTTATTTTATTCAAAATGAAACTCAAACATCACACCTCATCAAATCATATCGAGAAGCGGACGTTTTTTTCCAACATATTAGGCTTTTGCAACTCACACAATCTCGGTCATGCTCAGTAATGTCGCTAAGCGCTTAGGGACCGATGGCATTAGGGAACGAACGTTTTTCCCGACATACAGGGTTCCATATACTCACCGTGCTACCATCTTGATGTTTCAGGTTCGCTTTGAATACGGCGGACCCATTAGTGTGCCTTGGGCCTCTTCGGATGTCTTTTTCTTTGGCATTTGATCATTAGTAATCGAATACCAAAGAGGGGTATCTGTAGACACTCAAATTTGGCCCAAGGCCCGATCGAAACATACTTCGAGAAAGGCGCACTCCCAAGCTTTCGATAACACTTCCCGAACCCTTAGGAATCAAGCCTAAAACCCCTAAAACCCTTCCCAGACAAGTTTCGAACCCTCCCGGGCGATGGTTGGAAAGAGGGATGCCAAAGCTTACTGGGACCTCTCCTGGGACTGAATCATATACTATTGGAAAGTAGAGGTTCTCAGCTTTCCAACTGGCCAAGAATCAGCCCGATTTGAGTCATGCACTAAAAATTATGGCGATTTGAGTTTGGGGCAGAGTTGGAGGCATGTTGTCTAGCCTGTATAATATACATGCTAGGCAATTTCTGAAGGAATTTTGCCTAGCATGTATAATATACACACTAGGCCATTCTCTAGATGAATTTGGGCCCCATGGCGGGCTCTGAACTTCTCACAGGCACTGTACATATACCTAGCGTGTATAATATACATGCTAGGCTTTGCTACAGTAACTGTGGGATTTTGCCCGAATTTCACTTTTGGGGTTTGACTTGTTGACCATCCCCATGTTTAGGGTGGGTTTCTTTAGGACTGTTGCACCCCCATTTATCCTATTTGCAACCCCCTAGTCATTTTAAAACCCACTCTATCATCTACCATTGAACCCATTCTCACACCTATCCATGAACTTGAAAAACCCAAAATCCTTAGATTTAGGATTACCTAATTGCTAATCCCATTAGCTCTTAAGTTCCCCCCTAATCTACTCCTTTTCTATTAATAGAGAGGCACCCCCTTTACTAATGGCTTGAAAAAAGAGAGAAAAAGATTAAGAGATCCCCTTCTCCCCTTTGGTGCACCACCCATACAAATTTCAGAACTTTAGTTCATCTTTTATACTCCGTTACCCATCACAAACATTTGAGATTTAACTAGAACCATCCACTAGCCTTCTTCCTCTACCTCTTAGCTACCAAGCCTTAGAGGTTAGAACCCATCTTCTAATCCCTCAAGCCATCGAAAACTCATCAAGTGCACCTATGCGAAGGTCTACAGTCGTGCTACAAGAGCCCGAGAGCTCCGGCTCTCCCCTTTACTCCTATACCTTCTTTGCTTTTCCTTTATCCAAGGATTCAAGCTGTTACGTTGCCAAATTTTTGGTATTTTTGGAGAGCTTAATAGGATCATAGTGCCTTCGGGCAAGAGGAAGTACTGTTGTATTTATTTTATTTTGGTCATAAGTAGAGACCGTTTCCGAACGAGGTGATCGAGTGCTTAACACCTTCCCAATCGATAACCGAAGCCCCTACCTAAGAACCATTGGCATTAGACCGGTGAATTAGAGTAATATTTTTGCACTTCAGTGCTTTTACTATTGATTTAGGTTTCCCGAGACACCAAAAGCTCCAGGTGGCGACTCTAACTTTGTAGTAAATACAGCATCGTCACGATGGACTCGTGAGAGAGCCCACAGTTGGACACATGCATACATATGAAAAGTTTGAATTGAAAATTATCTTTTATTAACTTTCTCAAAAAAAATTTAACATTTGTGTATAACCTCATGTCACGAACAAAAGCAGATTGGGAGAATGATCCGAGATCACTCCACCACAAATTCACAATACGTGGGCAGCTACCAGCACTACCCATCTAAATCCCAAAGCAACAGCCCCACCTAAAAAGAAAGCTAAAACCATTGAGGCAATCATCAAGGATTTTCCTCAGGGAGGAATGCAAATTGGTGCCTCAATAAGCACTAAGTCTCGCTTTGTTGCCTCAAAAGATCAGACAGTGCGCAAGAGGAAAAGGTGGCTAAATCATAGACCTCGACACCATACCCTACTTCCCAAGAACATAGGATGCTTGACCAACCCCCATCTACAATGAACAAACATATCATTGGGGTTGAAGTTACATCTACAATGAGCCAACATATCATTGGGGTTGAAGTTTGGGACTCAGCCGAATTTTACTACAACTTGGAAATAACCAAGCCGGCTATCAAGTACTTCGCGGATGCCAAGCTTGACTATTTCCTAGACCCAGACCAAGTCCAGGTCTCCCTAAGACTAATGAAACTATTTTATAAAAGGATGGGGAATGAAGCAAACGGTCAGCCCCCTACACTCTCCATTATCATTGATGAACAAACCTTCCACATCACGCGGGAACTGATTGTTGAAGTAACTAATATTCCTCTAGAAAGGTCTGAGGGGAAAGCCCTATTACCACCATCACCAACCTTTCCCGACTTTGTACAAATGGCCACTAAATTGTTGAGTCAGCTTCAGGTGGAAAAAGCTAAATTCATGAGGAAGGAGTTGGAGGCCAAAGACCTATCTCTCTAGTTTATGGATGTCTTGATCTATGAGACAATCCACCCAATGAGCCATGGTATGGAGCAAAGTTTTGACTTTGTAAAAGCCCTTTCTTCTATGTTTAAAGTCTACTAGTTTGACCTGCTGGGTTACCTTCTACAAGTAATGGATGCCACTAGGTTTAAGCTACCCAAGTAAAATATGAAAAATTAAAGCTTGATGTCCCCTTCAGCGGCCAAATCATTCTTCTTCTAGCAGATTGTAATTACCAATTTGACGAAGAAGAGGAGAAGGCCCTGGAAAGAAAGACCATCTGGATACATCATGATGCAAATGGTGTATGAGGGAGGAGAACAAAAGTAAAATACCAGATGACTCTTTCAAAAAGTAGAAGGGTCAGAAGAGTGGTACCTTTGTATCCTCTGCAACCGCGACCATTACAACACTAGTCATTGGTATTAGTTTTGACGGTGTTATGGCAGCACCAGATGTAGTTCAAGACAAGCCATCTGTCATGACTACCATTGCTCTCACTGCTCCTCCTGAGACAGTGATGAGAAAGGGTGTGAGTACTTCTACTCCACCCCAGGAAGTTCCTATGTTCATCGCCCCAAGGAGTCAAGTTGTTATCATACCTGAATCATCCACAGAGTCATCGCCACTCTGAGCCCCACTACCAGTATATGACCCTTCCCTGGACTCACTAATAGGCCTAGCTTTCCCTACTTCACCAACAAGGGGCACTTTGCGAATTACAAGTGAAGTAGGCCCTGTTAGTCCCATATCTCCTACTACATTACCCATTACCCCCACCACAGCTAGGAGACATCCCCACAGACCATTACCCACAAATTAATTGTGAGTGCTGAAATGCTAAGAAAGCCTATTTTCACTGAGTTTATTCCTTCCCCTTCCATTGTACCATTTGATGAATAGACTCATGTCCCTAGCACTTCTAATGGCACTCCGATGGTGAGCATCATGACATCCACTGGCATTAGTGACACCCCAATGGGGGAGTTCATGACTTTACTACATGAGAGCTCACCATCTGGCACTATTACTCATGCTGCTCCTATCTCCATTACATCAAGACTTGCTCCTGACTGGAAATAAAGATTTCTGGAGAAGGAAGCGTGGCAAAAGGAAAATGCCCAACCCTTATCATCAGTTCTTGCACCACTAATGGGACTGATATATGAGGTGGATGTGCTTAAAGCTGAAGTCATGCCCCAAAGAGTGAACACAACTGTCCGCAACGAGGTGGGGACTTCTAACACTCAACCCACTACCCAAACCACCACTATCCCGACCAATCCAATGGTATCATCATCTCAGGCTATTACTCTTGGATCTGAGGCCCCTTCAAGGCAAGAGCACATTACTATTACACAGAGGCTTCGACAACTAGTGATGCAAGAAGTAGGTACTACTATGTACCTTAAGGCTAAAAATGTCTTCTACCAACAATTTCAATCAGGAGTAGCCAACCTCAAGCATGAGAATACCCAACTGGTAGCAAAAAAACTATTGATAGAGGAAGAGAAGAAGAGCTAAGAGAGCTATAGATTGCTAGATTACATGAAGAGAATGTTCGGCTCAAACATGAAGCCAAGTTCCTACAAAGACCTACGAGCCAGAAAGAGAAAGCTTATATTGATTTCCAAAAGAACTGCAAGCCCAAATTGATGACGAAGCCCATCAGCTTTCACTTAAAGGAGTCATTCTGAAGCTCCAATCTAAGAAAGATGGGATGATAGTTGAAAAAACTAGGTAGAAGAAAGAACTAACTGCCATACATGATGGAGGAGTACTTGCCACCTCAAGTTTACAAACTGAGATCAAGAGTATGCGAACAGAAATCCAACTCAAGTCTTCCGTAATCACTAAATTTACCAAGGACCTGAATATACTGAAACATACAGAGGAAGATAAAAGAGTCATGGTATTGAGGTACAACATTATCCGAGAAGAAAAGGAAGCCCTTGAAATTTGATGCTACGAATTGGAGGCAGAACTCCAATATGATCCAATTGAGAAATACATTGCACGTGTGGCAGAAGCATGGGATCCATTTGATGCTACCATTGCATTGGTAGTCTACAACCCGAGGAGCAACATATCGAGAAGCATCCCCCTTGCATCAACAACATCTCAGGCGCAGGCATCATCATCTTCTCTATCATCCACTGTCTAACATACTCCACCAAGTGAGTGTGCCAACCTGCTATTCATCTCCATGAGCTCACATGTAGTATTTTTTAGACCCCTTATTCCAAATTTTCCAATGAGGAAATTGTTTCCTTTAAGTTTTGGGGTACACATTCAATTTTTCTTTCTTTTTCTTTCTGAATATTTTTAGAAAATGTCTAAATTGTTTGTTTATAAATTATGAGTGTTTTGCTTGCATTTTATGTGGTTTAAACCTTAGTTAATTCAATACATGTG
Organism: Chloranthus sessilifolius; assembly: GCA_021018995.1. Taxonomy (NCBI): domain Eukaryota; kingdom Viridiplantae; phylum Streptophyta; class Magnoliopsida; order Chloranthales; family Chloranthaceae; genus Chloranthus; species Chloranthus sessilifolius. The sequence continues at coordinate 143,006,329 of CM037584.1, read as the reverse complement.
AGTAAATATCTTAGAGAATTTTATTTCAATTAAAGCTTAGCAATATCTTAAAAGAAATTATTGATTAATGATTGGATTCAATTGATATTCATGCTTAGTCAATTGCATACTTGTACCATTACTAGAATATTTGAAACTATGAATTACTTTGAACTTTAGCATTCAGATATGAGTTTCAAAATCTTTAGAACCAGTGAGCTTTTGAGTCATTTATCCGATCATTCAAAGACTTATATAGTGTAAATGCTTAATGTTCAAATTTTCCTCGAACTTCGAGCTTCAAATAAAAATTTCATTTTTATTCTTGAATCCATGACTGCAAGTGTGTTTGTTTATTCTAGAATTACTTATCACGGATATCAAAATAATATGACAGCATTACTAGTGAAACATGGAAAAGAGAAGGCCATCTTTTCGATGTTTAAGCCATAAAAGCTCAAAACCATCTATTTTACTCTTGAACCCATCTTTGAAGCCTACAACCTGATATTTCTTTGCAACCCAAGTAGCACACCTTGAAACCAACATTCATAAGATTCTTAGTTTTTTACCCTTGTAATTCTGAAAATTTAGAACAAAGGGAAAATAGGAGAATTGAATGAATGAAAAGCTGAAGAAGGGTATGTTCTAAAAAAGAAGCAAAAGCTGTCTACATCCCAAAGAAAAAACAGGAGAAATTAGAAATTTTCTGAAAAGAAAATAAGTCAAGAGAGAAAAAGGAGAGAAAAAGAAGGTGTTATACAAAAGTTAAATGGGAAGAAGTGATCCAACTTTTTGGATCTATTTTGAAATAAAAGATGAAGAAGAATAGGTTGGAAAAGTAGTTTAAAGTCTGAATTCTCATAAATTTTGAATCCTTATACCTTTCTTTGAAACCTTAACCTAAGCCCCATTACAAGCTAATGGAAGTCCTTAATCCAAGAGTCATCATAGTAAGAGCCTAGTAGAGATATTCGTTCAGTAATTACTATGGTAATTCAACAACGCATTAGTAGAATAGTTGGATTATTCTTGCATGAGATTTATGATTGAAAATCAATATCCTTAAATTGCTGCTATCTATTTCGCCACATAAAAATTGGAGAAAAATCCCCAATGTCAGTATTGTTGTGAGTGTAGGCAAAGATGAGAATTGCATGAAATTATTTTCTAAAACATCAGTTTAAAATAATTCATATTGGATACAGTTTAGTACATGGTACACACACTACACATTTTGCATGAGTTGAAACTTTTGATGATTATGATTATGGAAAGCTTAATGGATAGGAAGTAAATCATAAATTGGAATCAGCTTTTTGAAAGTAATTATTTGTTGAAATTTTTTGAAAGATACAAAAAGGATATGAATTTTGTGGGTACCAGATAGACTCTTTTCTATACCTTCTCGTATCACCTTGCAAGTGCATAAGGGAATTGTAGCACATGTAAAGGTATCGATCCATGGGGAAGGTGTTTCCTAAAATTCTTCTAAAAGCCTTCAAAGAATAAAGATTTTAGTTTTTAAAAGTAAATTGTAGAGATTGATATAAAAAACTATTAAAATGAATAAGCCTGGATTCCCTATCACATATTCGTAATCCTAATTAAGTATCTTCTATTTTTCTAAATTCTAGTAATTATCTTAAGGCGACAACAACAACATAACAAGAATAAAAAATTGGTCTAAGGGACAACGACAACGTAAATCTTTGTAGCAAGAAAATTGTGAATGAAACTAAGACAACAACGGCATCATAGTCAGGTGATGAAAGCCTAATAATTTCAATCCTAGGGAAACAATGACAATAAAGAGAAGGAAATTATAGAAATCGTGAAAACCTTTTAAAACTCATAGAGAAATTTTAAAACTCATATTCATTAACCAATTATAGTAACGAATTCAGAAATAATAATAAATATTTAATTATTCATACTAATCTTTGATATACGGGTTCCCAAACTTAAGGAAAATTAGCTACACCGTATTTCTATTAAATAAAAAGCAATTGTAAAAGATATAATAAAAAATTAGAATTAAAACTAAACTACTTTGATCTACAACTTCCCAATCTTAGTTGTCAGCTATGATCTCACAGGATTCTTCTAGAATCGTAAGATGCATGGACTTCGTGAATTGTGATTATGCATGAGTTTGCACCGTCATCGTGGTGATATCGTGAGGATTTCTAGTAGCATTGTGAAGACAACAGGATTACGATATCAGTGGCTTTCTTTCATTTCTTCACGATTTGTGTTTCGAATGATCGTGATTCTTTTCATGCTCTCGCAGATCCTCACTATGCTTTCGATCTCTCAGAATGTAATCGTAAGCTTTACGAATCTTGATCTGCTCTATTGCCAGACTGTGATTTTGGACTTTCTCTATTTTGAACTATGATTTTAGTTCTCTGCTCTACGATGGAATCATGAGGAAATCGTAGGGGTTACAATCTTCTTTCGCTCGCTCGTAGTGCTTGTAAATTCATATTTATTTCTTCTTCTGAGCTGTGATCTCTGATCTATGCCATCTTTAGTCCTTTTTGCACATATATCTCTTTTCTTCTTCTTTTGCCTGCTGATCTAAATATCCATTATTAGGGTATTGTTAGTATCAAGGTATGGACTAACAATACTCAAATGAGAGAATCAAAGTGACAAAATATGTGAATGATCACACCCCCAAACTTGAGATTTGCTACTCCCTAGCAAAAATTTGAAAAATTTTGAATAAATATTGTCATTGAATCTATGCATTAATCTGATAAATGTAACTGGCATTGTGTTTTCTCTACTGACCTTAGACTGTTAACCCACCTCGACTAAACGTCATAGGTACTGAAGTTAGCAAGGCCCTGGTAAACGAAGCAAACCTTCTGTCAGAAGAAAGTTAGACATTTTGGATTTGGTATGGTAGTTGGTTTTTGGGATTTTGGACTTAGTATACCTGTAGTTTTTTATTTTGGCTTTAGGATTGGTGCATCTAGGAAATTTTTGTAGAACTATAGACTTAGTACTTTCGGACATTTATTATGTATGCCATTGTTTAGGTGATGGTCAGCCATCACCGGTGGTTTTTTTTCAGTTGTTTTGTTTTAGATGTTCTGTATAGATCTTTCTGTCATGTATTGTAACTGCTTTGATTTCCACATTGTGTGAATTTACCAAGTAAATTCTGTATTCAGATTGTGTTCTGCGATCTAGCGGTCCGTGTCTTCCCAGTTGGTCAAAAAAAAAATATCTCAAAAAAATCGTGTTGGGAAAATTCGAGTTGTCACAGTTGGTATTAGAGATTAAGCTTTAGGTCCTAGGTGACCTTAGGCTATGGATCCATGAGTTAGAACTATGGCTTTAGATTCCGTAGGACAAAGGGTTAGCATTTAACGATCAATTCTAACTATAATAATTGTTCGATTGTGACAGGTCATTATGGCCACTCGAGGTAGATCAAGATATGTTCGGACCAGAGGTACGTCAAGTGCCAAGAGAATCACTACGGGTATAAATAGCATCCCCTCAGGAGGAGGGAATGACGGCAGAAACAATAGGGAGTTACTTGAGACAATGGTCAATGCCATGGCCCAACAGACGTCATTACTTACAGAAAGACGCCAGCCCTCAAGATTTTAGGAGTTTAGGAGGATGAGGCCTCCTAGCTTCTATGGCCAAGCCGATCTGCTTGAGGCTGAAAAATGGTTAAACTAAATGGAAAAGAAGTTCAGTGTGATCACTTGTACGGAGGATGAGCATGTGAGATGAGCAGCCTTCTGGTTAGAAGGAGAGGTTGATCCTTAGTAGAAGTCGGTAGTAAGAGCTCGAGAACAAAAAATGCCAAATACACCTTGGTCCTGGGATGAATTTGTTGAGAAATTCAATGAGTAGTACTTCCTGAATGCAGTCTGAGATCAGTGGGAAGTCCAATTTATTTCACTAGAACAGGGCCAGATGACCATATGCGAGTATGGAATCGAGTTCACTACACTTTCAAGGTTTGCTCCTCAGCACGTGGCCATGGAATTGATGAAGGCCTAGAAGTTTCAATGTGGCTTAAGGCCTATCATCTAGGAAAGGGTCTCACTGTTTCAGCTAGGAACATATGCAAAGGTAGTGGCCAAGGCCCGATCGCCGAACAAGACGTTGACAAGATGAAATAAAGAAGAGAGCAACACTAAAAGAATCGGGCTAGTCGAGTGCAACCGTATGCCTCCAGACATGCAAGCAAGGAACTAAAATTCTTAATGCCAACACCCCCTCTACCTGCTCAGACTGATTATGCAAGACCACTTATGTCCACACCTACAATGACCTTTCGTCCTTCAAACCCTACGACAACTGGAGCACCGCGAATACAACATGTCACACACCTATTCATCTGCAATGGGTAAGTCATGCCCAAGATGCGGGGGATGGCATAGGGTAGTGAAATGTTTGTGGACCATGGGCTCATGCTTCAATTATGGACAGATGGGGCATCAAGTAAAGGACTACCCTGAATCGAGGAAAGAAAGGATGACTACACGTTTACTTAAAGGCCCTTCCGACCTTAAGCAACAATTGAAGTCATTCAAGGTATACATCCGTTATTGATTCTCGAATGTTATTTATTCCCAATTGATTAATATCCTTGGAAAATGTTTCGATCGTGATATTTAGGAATATCACGTAACCAATGTATGTCTGCTCAGTGAAATCACGTACAGGAAACTTAGGCACCTTACATGTGTACTACTATAGTTACATGTGTCAGCACAATTCTTCGTGACCTCTCAAATCGTTGTCAAATTTTGTGTCACCCCAGACCCTTGGACTTCTCCTTAAGGTAATGATCCGAGAATTCTCACCTTGGTTGAACAATTAAATTAGAAATGTTTGCACGATTTAGTTACATTACATGCATTTGAACTTAATACCTAGAAGGAAATTGGATTCAAGAATGAATCCCTTATCAGTGCACAGTCTTATATATTTAGTTGATGGATTGAAATTTCGTTGTGATGAACCTTAATTCATTAATGGAAAATTGTTATGGGTAATGATAGACCTTTGATTAATGGTTACCGTTTGTTATTCTATGGTATACACTTTGTAATGTAGATGTACCTTAATTGATTTAATCTTCTTGGTGATACTTTCATATCTCGATGATACTTGCACATCTCTGTAGATGATCACTTTTTATCATTCATAGGATAAACTTTTGTTTGTGGAAATGATGTGATGGTACGTGCTTTTTCTGGGTTCCTTTTGGTTCCCGGAAGAAGTGGCCCAATTTGGTCATGTGGACTCTGGCTAGGGCGGTAGAATAATAAAATATAAAATATTAGAGTAAAAGGCAAATTGTAAGCAGAGATTACCTGGGTGGTGCGATTGTCGGCTGCAGATGTTTATTGACACTGTAACATGTTATTCATCATGCTTTACGGGGTGTGGGTTTACTACTTTACTGAACGTCGGTCGGCCGACTCCAACAGCTATAGTTTATCTAGCCTAGCTTTTTAATCCTGTTCTAAGTCTATTTAGCTTTATCTTCTTATCCTACTCTAAGTTTGATTGGTTATGAGTTTCCTAGTACTACTCCAACTCTAACTGACTGGGTTTCCTACATCTACTCTGATTCTAATTAATTTAGCTACTCTAACTAGGAAAACAAGGGGGTTATGGTCCATTATGCTAAGGAGGACTGGCCTCGTTCTCGGGTACCCTCCGTGAGCTCCCTTAGGCAAATTGGTTGGTTAAGGCAATTTTTATAAGTATTGGAGATTAAAAATTGAATTTTGTAAAGATTACAAATTTAATGATCAAAATTAAGAAATTTAAAGGTTGAGAATTAAAACTAGAACTGAGGACTATGAACTAGAAGTAAGAAATCAGGAACTAGAATTAGAAATTAAGAACTAGACTTGAAAACCTAATAACTAGAACTAGAAATTAAAAATTAAGATTTAAAACTTAAAAAATTAAGATCTAAGAGCTAGAAATTAAAGCCTAAGAACTAGAACTAGAAATTAAGAACTAGAAAGAGATTACCTGAAGCTGAGTGCTTTTTCCTCCTTCCAATGTCGTAGAGAGCAAAGACTCATGCTTGGGTGAGGCCTGGGCTCGTGAGAGGAGAGATTGATATTGAAAATTGATGAGTTTGGGCGTGGTTGAGGGTCTTTTTATAGGTATCAAGCTAATCCTGCGTTTGGGGTTATATGCGCAATAGGTGAATTGCGCGCATGACCGGCTATGCTCAATTGAATTCCACACATAGTCCAAGGCGCTTAATCCACTTTGGTTCAGTCACTGACTCAGGAGTGACCGTATGGGCGAGTGTCCTAGTTCCATTATGGCTTGGAACCAATTCCGCGCATATGGCTATGCATGGAACCAATTCCACGCAGGGCGTATTGCATGAGATCGGAGAGTTTGAGCGGTCTTGGGAAGTAGAGTCCCACTTTAGTTCTGGATTGATTCCGCGTGTAATATGACACATGTAATCGATTCCGCGCGTCGGGGTATGTGTAGAATAGGGAACTTCAAGAGGTGCACGGGAGCGGAGTTCTGGTCTATTTAGGACCAATTACGTGCTTTATGTTAAGCATGCAATCAATTTCGCGCATGGGAGATAGAGCGAAATGTGAGGAACTCCCGGGCCTGGTCGGGTCCGAGTTTCTGGGTTGATGTTTCAACCCATTCCTCAACCGTACACTACATGTGAGGTATATAGTTCCTGGGTTGGGAGTTTTAATGTCTTCGGAGGAGGTCAGTCCTTTTTCGGAGATCATGGGCAAGGTCAAAGGTTGACCAAACATATTTGTATACTCCGACAGGGCAAAAATGGGGTGTCTACATGATGCACTTTTCATAAATGAAAGACTTGGTTACCTCTTCGTGCACATCATTGTAGTGATGCTATGCTTGATTTAATGGTAAGCTTGTGAGTAGTTGATGATTTAAAGATATTCATTTTGTTTAAGAACTTGAGAACTTATTAATAATGATTTTATATTGTCATTAACGAATAATTTTTATGCGTTTTGACAGATAAGTTGAAAATTCCTTTAAGGAGGGGAAATGTAATAACCTTGATTTTTCGAGGACATTGAAGCAGTGACAAATACCATGTATTCGTGCCTCCTTGAATAGAGTACATAAATTTTCGATGACGAAAATCCTTTTGAGGGAAGAATGTAACAACCCGAATTTTCTGAATACCAGTACACCAGATTAAGTGTTCGTGTTTGGCAAGGTATATGCCACACGACTGAATTTTTACAATATTTTATGTTAAGAAATATTAAAAAAAATGTCAAGTTGTGCTAAGACCCAATTTTTGAACTTTTGAATGGAAGTTTATACACTGTTTTGGTGTGCTAGCTTCACACCAAATTGAGTCCCATGGGATATAAGTCAAGCCTTACACATTTCTTTCATTTGCTTGCAAATGTCTTGAGAGGAAGAAGAGAGGAGAACCAAGTGGAAGAGAAGAAGTGCCATCGCGTTGCCCTTCTGAGATCGGATCGTCGTCGATCTCCCTCTCAAAATCGTCTTCTTCTTCGATTGACCACAAGAGAACATTGATCTCGGTGAGGTTGCGAGCTAAGAGAGTGAGAGAACTCTATTTCTCTCCAAAACCCTTTTGAAAGACCCTAACTCCTTTGATCTCCTCACAAGTCCCCCTCATTACTCGAGAAACTTGTGTTCCACTTCGCATCCTCAAGAGACTTCAAATCTCGACACCATTGCGATTGAAAGTAAAAGAGGGTTTCCAAACCATCGGTGGCGCAAGCGTCGATTCTTTGATAAGATCATCGTGGACATCGCGTGCTTGATCTATGGAGGTAAATACCTTTGTTTGTTTATGGAGATTAAATTAGGTTGTTTAGGTTGTGTGAAAATGAAAAGAGGATTTGATTTAAAGAAAATGGGTTTTGAAAAAGGGAAAAAACCACATAAACGTGCAAAATGGCCCTCGCGAGTTGCAATTCGCGCGAGCGAATTTCCTTCAGAAATAGGCAAAAAAAAATTCTGGAAAAACTCGCTCGCACGAGTTTTCAAAATCATGCGCGCAAGTTGGAATTTGCACTCATGACTTGGACTGAAGTGCCCACATAGCCACTAGATTTTGGCCATAATTTTTTGCTCCAAACTAGGATTGGTGTGATTCTCACGGTGTTGGAAAGAGGACAACGAGATCTATAACTTGTGTGAATTAACAATTTCATGAATTATTGTCGATCTCAGGTTACTGTTTGTTATTGGTGAGAAAACAGTGGTGAAGAAAAATAAATCAAAAAGTGAAGAGATGATAATTGGTTAAAACAACAAATCTGAAATACACCACCTGTAAGATACAAGACTGTTGTAGCAAGTTTTGAGTAAGAGTTTGTCCAACAGAGAAATTAATCTAGAACCCAAAATGGGTTATATTAGTAGGCCTCCAGTTCTGACTACATATCTGGCAATCCTGAAGAAAGGGAGTTGGGTGTCACAACTACACTAACTAACACTAAAAGAAGAGAAAGACCGTGTAGTCCTATCCTAAAGAAACGGTTATGAAGAAAGTTGTGATGGTGTGTAATGAAATAAAGATAAAATTGATGGGAAGTAGGCAACTAAGATAAGGCCAATTCAATTATGTAACTCAGACTTAGAGACTTCTCTGCAGTAATCCTCCAGATGGCTACAAGCACATCTGCAAAGTGGAAGAGTCTAACTCAACTCTTATGGTTTGACCTGGTCTCTTAAGGTTATAACTTGTCCACTTCAATGATCACAGACTATCCAATAGAGAGGATCAAACCACATGAGTTAAATCAGAAAACCAATCTGATCCAAGGGAATGGACTGATCTTAAGGCTATAACCTGTCCACTTAAATGGTCACAGATTATCTAATAGATGCCCTCCACCCAATGGATCAAATCAGAACATTAAAATCATTGCAGACACCATGTTTTCCAGGCTACAAGCTCAGGCATCCATGGGACCAAATGGCTCTTGAAAAACTAGTGGAAACCACAGTTGCTTAGAGGCTATTTGGGAACTTAGATGCAGTTGGTCATTACTACAAAAGGCTTGCAATGACTCAGCTCACAAGACTGCAATCTCTACAAAAAAATCAGATCTAACATCTGATGATGATCAAGTAAAACAAAGGGGAGCTTGCTCCTGCTACAACCTCTCACAAGGCTACAAGCTCAAGTGTAGAGGAAAAGAATCCTTCTCAGATATGTGGCTTGGAATCACCCTAGGGCTATAATCTGTCCACTTAAATGGTCACAGGCTATCCACAAAGGTTATCCAAACTACAAAGGACTGAGATGGAACTTGGAAATTAGAACTACCACCATGGTCCCAGGGCTACAAGCTCAAGCTTCCATGGGTATTTCAAATACGCTAAAGTCCTAAATGGATGGCATAAATCAAAGAATACTCTAGACAAATAGGAAAATAACAGATTGAATAAGCATTAAAATATAAATTTCATTAATTAAATAATACTTATAATAAAATTTCTCAAGGCAGCAGCCTTGTGCATAATAGCTCTCAACTAATCCCAATGTATACAAGACCCATTACAAAAACTAAATTAGACTATGCCTAACTGATTACATAGATTATAGCTAGCAAGTACTAGGCTAAGGAGGAGGAAAAATGGAAAAAGATGTTGATCTAACCCTAACCCTAATCTGCTAGCTAGAGCTCACAGCTGACTCAGGTTGAAGGAGAGATATTTTTCTAAGTTTAAATTACAGCTTATATACTCAGTCACTGATGCCTTGGCCAAAAGGAGATTAAACCCTAATTTTGTGGTAGACGTGACTTGGTTATAACTCTTGGATGCCTTGGGATGTGTGCATAGAGTTCAGGGCCTCGAGATGTGTGCCCTGGACCTAGGAAAATCTCCAAAAGGTCTCTGAATATGGGCTGAGAAGTTGAGAGCCCAAGTTTCGCAGGGTTGGATTTTATCCTTTCATGCAGTCGCACAGTTGTAGAGTGCTCACGAGGTGACATTTAGCTTGGAAGGTTTAACGCTCACGCAGAAGGCTTTGAGTTGTCGCACAGCTGCTTTGCCCTAAAATGCTCTCACGAGGTAGAATTTGCAATGCTTTGGCTTTGCTCACGCAATGGAGCTTCAAAAATTTTTGTCGCGAGGGTCTCACGTGGAAGAGTTTGGATCTCGCCAAGCTCCATGTGAAGTGCATAGCACAGCTCGCTAGGTAGAGGTTTAGGCTTTTACGCGCGTGAGAGCTGCGCAAGAGAATTTTTGGAGCTCTCTCTCCTCTTGAGTTACGCGAGAGCTTCGTGAGGTTGCTTGAGTTTGTTGTGTGAATTGGTATCGCAAGACTGCGCTCGCGGCTAATTAGAGACATGATCCCCGCGAGAGCTTCGTGAGCTGGATTTCTAAAGGTTTTAGTGCCCGAGTGCTTCACAAGATGTTGGAATCTTTAGAGCCATTGAAGCACGTGACTACTGCATGAAGTAGTATTCTAAGGTTAATACCTTCACTGAGTGCGCGAGTTCTCTTTGTGTTGCAGCAACTGCCTTCGCAAGGTGGCTGGTGTGGATTTAAACTGCGTGAGGTAACCTTTCTAATTGCGCGAGACAACACCTCTGCTCCTTTCCTGCAATGCAGATGCTATTGTTGCACCTTTCTCCACTCATATCTATACTTCTCTCATCTGCTTGACTTCCTTGGTCCACCTTGACATGCAAATTAGTCACCATGGTGTGTACCACCATGGTGTTCCATCAGTCTTTGGCTCAGCAGTCATCCTTGGCTTAAATTCTCTCTTTTTGGCACCAAAAGCATAAACTTTGTATTAAGCTATAATAATTATTACTAACTATAAAACATGTTAAACAAAGGGTTATTAGTCAGCTCCAAGGTGTAGTAAAGGCTAGGTTAAAAAGTGAAAAGTGGTACATTTCAGTGAATAACACACCCCCAAACCTAATCTTTGCTAGTCCTTGAGCAAAGCAAAATTCAAACAACTACTCTAGGAATGTAAATGCCATTTTCGTAGCGAGCACGGATGCATTTAGCTTATGCATCAAGCCTTTTAAACCCCTAGGGGATCCCTAGTGGAGGAGTGAAGTCTCCTGAGGGTTTTCAGTGAAGATACCCACACACTTCTCAATAAAATAGTTAACAAAAGTGCACACATTATCAAATTAGTTTTCAATAAATAGAGCATCAGTCCACTTTTGATTCTTTTTAAAATATGAGGAGTTTAAACATATGAAATGCACAGACTATTTAATATGAAAAACTCTTACTTGCATGCACATCATTTCCTATCAGCTTAAAACAAGAAAAATAGCAAGTGTATGTCAGTATTGAGCTCACCATTAATTCAAAAATTAGGTTTAGACAATGCCCAATACATTTAATGTCAGACCTAATGCTTACCAAGGAAATCTCTCACAAATAAAGTTGAGGGTTTTCATTTTCACACAAGCTCAAGAGCAGTTACAGTCCCCAAATGAGTCTGCAAGCATGAGCATAGGCAAGGCCCCTAAATTCTGGCATCATTGACTATATCTCACCATAGATTGGATAATTCCTCATCTCCACATAACAGCTCATTCCAAATAGGATCACAAGGTCTTATGACTAGGTTATAATGTGGTTTATTGGTGAAGGTTATAAAGAATGGAAGGGTGAAAAGGTTTCAAAATTGAGAAATCAACAGGTGAAGGAGGTGATTCATGACTTCACTTTCTTTAATTCAGCATATTCCATCTTCTTTGATAATTTTCAGACTTGAAGTGGCTAGCTTCTCCTCTTATTATCACTTTTCCAATGAAATTTTCTCTTGACTCCTCTCTCTCCCTTTTCATTATTTCTTTTTTTGTTTTGTTTTTCTTTTGGATACATTTTTCATTTCTTTTTGTTTTTATTTTTCTGAAATGTCACTCTCCTCCCAGCTGCTACACTTCTGCCCTCCTTTTGTGTTTCTTCTCCATTTGCCAGATGTTGATTCTAGCTTGTCCATCTCCAACTTTTTCTCTTTTACCTTCTGAATTCTCAGAGTAGGGGTAGGGTTGAATAAGGTCTACAGGTTTAGGTGCAAATACTCAAGTGTATTTTGAAGAAAACTAGAAATTAAGGATCAAAAGGTGTATGCATAAGGGCATTTACTAGGTTTGGTATCTTTAAGCTCAAACTGTTCAAGGGAAGGCCTTGTTCCTTTCCTAAATCTCATGGATACTGTCAACTATTTTAACTTGGAGATGCCCAACTTCTAATGAAAAAATGAACTCAGCCAGTCCTTAGAGTAAGAAGAATTGCCAAAGACATTCCTCAAACAGAAAAAAAATTTGTAGGCCCAAATCTCACTAGTTATGGTCTTCCATTGAACTTGTGGGCATGCTCTCACTTTTTTCTCTCCTTAATGGTTTACTAAGTGCTAACACAATTGAGTTTTCTTAGCGTTCACCTCATGAAAATGTTAAATTATAAAAGATTTTAATGCCAAAAGGTCTGTAAAATTTTAAAATTTCTCATTTTTAAAGTTTCTTTGGTGAACTTAACTCTATCTCTATCTTACTCACTTTGTTTTGCTGCACTTAGGTTAACTACATTATTGGCATACTTGCCACACCCCCAAACCTATGAGGAATAGTGTCCTCACTATTTGAGAGATAAGGGACACGGGCAGTAGGGTACATTTATAAAAAAAATTAACACATACAACAAGGGAAGTACAATGAACAAACAGCAGAAGCAAAGTCAACCAAAGAAAACTCTCACAAAAGCTATCAAACAGAATTTTCATTAATAAGCAGTAATATGTACAATGTTAATGAAAATAACTATAAAAGATTCTATAAAAACAACCTAACAGCCTAACTAAATCATTTGAATCTACATCTACTTGGTCTTGAACAGATTTCCCTCTTTCCTTCTTAAGGGCAGCAGCAGTGGACTTGGATCTCTTGGAAGTAGTCTTTCTCCACTTGGTGCTGCTTCTCCTTTTGGGAGTGGGTTCAGGCTTTGTGGGTACAGGCTCCTTGATCTTGATTTCAGGCTTTAATTTTCTGGGCTCTTGGGGTTTTGAAACAGTTGCAAGGGGGGAGATGATGCAGTGTAGAGTTTGGCAGCTTCTTCTGCTAAGTCTCTGTCACCTATTTCAGATAAGGTTTGCTGCAATGCTGCATTAGTCCTTGCATAGTCATTAGCCCTATCCTTAACTAATCTCAGTGCTGACTGCAGGTTCTTTACTACATCTTCAAGTCCTTCAGCTCTATATTTCTCCTACTGGTATTGGAGCAATGTCGCCCTCCAACCATGCTTGATCCTTTTCTTCTCTATCTTGTGAGTTAATTCCAGAAATTTAATTTTATCGAGGAAGGGCTGTTTAACTATAGTTCTGAGGTCAACCATGCCCCTTATGACATCCCTCTTGATATAGGGATTTTCTTTCATAGCTCTAAGGAGGGTGGAGAATGGAGGCATGGGGTTGGAGGAGGCAGGTAGGATTAAGTTATCAGCATTGGAAGAAGGGCCAGCCAGCAAATGGGGTGGTGTGGATGAAGATGAAGGGATGGATGATGGAGTGGGTAGGGTGGAGGTAGAGAGTAATGGTTGGGGGACTTCAGGTTTAGGTTGTGTAAAGTCAATCACCTAAGAGTCTGTTTGGGAGGCTTTTGAGGAAGTGGGGAGTAGGTCATCCACATCTGTGGCATCATCAGTTATTGCTACCGCAGGTGGGGTTGCAGGTTGGGGTTGTGGGTAGGTGAGTTTCAGAGGTGGGGCAATAATGGGTGGCTGTATAGGGTCAGGTTAATGGTCAGTTTGGGTTGAGGCAGTGGTAAATGTAATTGGAGGGGCTTCCTAAATAGGTTTACTTGGGTAGCAGCAACTGTTGTTGCTGCTAAGGTTAAGGGTTGGGGAGATGGGGGTGATGTAGGTATATGGGTAGGTGGAGGGGTAAATGGCTGTTGTGAGGGTGGTGTTAAGGTTAATAAGGTGGACTGGATGGCTTGTAAACTTGTTTGAATGGTGGCCTGGTTTTGCAGGGTGGAGTGCATGGCTTGAAGGTTGGCCTTTATGGATGTTTGGGTTTGGGTGTTGGCCATCATTTGGGTCTGCCGGGAAAGGAGGAGGTTAAGGATTTGGGGTAGGGGATCAGGTGTGATAGGTGTTGTTGGTTGGGTGGCTTGAATTGGTTGAAAGGGTGAAGTGGGTGCATGATGGAAATTAGTAGGTGGTGGGGAAGTAGGGGTAGGATTAAAATGATGGGGTTGTGGTGAATCTGGAAGAGGGGTGAACTCATAATTGATGCCCCTTATGATAGAGTCCGTCATTGTTGAGCACCCCTCTGATGAGAAGGGGTCTTGGTCATATGAAGGGGAAAATGGAATGGATTGGGCCATGGGTTCAAGTATGGTAGGTTCAATGTGGGCAGAGGTTTCAGTTTGCTGAGGTGAGGCTGCAGGGGAGTTATGTTGGATGTCAGGGAACTGAGGCTCACTCTCATCATGATGGACTGAAGTGGATGGTGCTGGTGAGATTGGTTGGGTATTAGTGGTTAGGTCTGGTATGACTGTTGTTTCAAGGACAAGGATATGCTGGGATATATAGGTGGGTTGGGGCTTAGTGGGGGCTTTGGTTGGTTTCCTTTTCCTAAATGTAACTTTAACAGGTGGGCTAGGGTGGGCTATGTATGTAGGCAAAGGTATGGGTAAAGGTATAGATATAGTCATAGCAGGTATGATGGGTGTAGGTGATGTAGTGGTAGCTAAGGTAATGGGTAAAATTGGCTCAGGTTGAGATAATGTAACTGAGGGTTGTGGGGTTGATGTGGTGGTAGGTAAGGGTATGGACACAGCAAGTATAGTAGGCTATGAGCTAAGGAGGGTAGGTGTAGGTAAGGTTGGGATGGCTAGAAACATGGAGGTGGTTGCTTGAGAAATAGCAGCAGAGCTGGTGGGTGTGACAGCTACAGAAGTGGCAGCTCCCTCTTGATGTGTGGGGGCTGCTTGAGCTAGCAGCTCCTCCTCCTTCTTCTCAATCAATGTGACACTGATCCCTTGCTACTTCTTTCCACATTTGCTGCGGGCCAGGATGAGGGTCTCCTCATTCATATGAAAGTGGTAGCCCCTCAGCTTCAGCAGAGCTGTGATGAGCTTGCAGTAGGGCGAGGCATGGGGCTTCTGCTGCCTCTTAGCCTTTTCATGGATGTCTTTCATCCCTTCATAAATGAGCTTGACAACATCAAAGTAGTGATTGCAATAGAAGGAGTAGAGGGCATCAGCAAATGGGGACCTCCTCTCTTGCCTGTGCCCAGATTAGTATATATTTTTTCTCAAAACCCTATCCATAAATCTCAGGCCTTGATGCAGATCTCTCTTCCTAATTGACACCCCAGAGCTTGTGATCCCTCCAGTGAGCTCTTTAGTTATCTCAGCAATTGTTGATTGGTTGAACAACATCTCAAAGTCATCTATCAACACCAACAATGCTGGGTTTCCATCATCCCCTGTCTTCACCCTGATGTTCTGGTAAAACAATTTCACTAGCCTAGGGAAGACTAGCTACAGTGGGGGCCTTAACAGGGGTAGCAGAGAGGCCTTGGTGAGGTATTCAAAGGAAGCAGCAGTCTCTTACTCTTCCTCAAAGAAAGCCTTATCAAAGGTAGTCTCAGCCTCTAGCTTGATGGCAGCCACAAACTCAGAGGGAGTTCTAAGTGACTCATCCTCTTGGTCCTCCTCTTGGGCAACCTCAGGGACCACTTCCTTGCCCTTTTTCTATTTTTTCTTAGTTTTTTTAGGACTTTTAACAGTAGAGGGATGGTCTCTGGCCCTCTTCTTAGGGGCTGATTTCTTCTTGATAACAGAGGCATCAGAGGCCACAATCTAGGCCTTCTTCATAGGGGCAGCCCACTTTTTAGTTTGTTCCACTTGGGGCTCAACAGGGGTGTAGGCACATAAGAGGTCCCCATAGTGGAGGCCTCTACAATCCTCACGGATTTCCTGGTGGCCACAGGGCTGCCAGTTGGTGTAGGGTTCACCAAGGCTGCTAGAGTGTCAATAAATTTAGAACCCGTAGCCATGGCTACACAACTCCTCAAAAATTGGTCTTGAAACAAACAGACTGTGTAATTTATAGTCTAAGGAAGGTTTTATACAAGAAATACTTAACACTAGACTCACGGACTAATCAATCCAATGAAATAGTGAGAACACTTACCATAAGAGAGCTAGGTTCCAGTTCAAATGTTGCCCAGTAGATCAAATCTCCCCAAACTAAGTGCAAAATGACCGAGAGTTGTTGTGGAACACAATAGTAAGAGCAGAGTGTCTAGGCTGGAGTGGTATGGGCAATTAAGGAGAAAGAATGGAGAAGGAAGGTCGGAGGTGCTCAGTGGGAACTAGGGCAAAGAAGAAAATGAATGAAGAAATGCAAAACTCGCAGGGTATAAGTGGATGAAGCCATGCCTCGCGCGGTTCTCGCCAGGTACTCACGGGGAAAATTCTTCTCACGTAACTGAAAAGGGATCTCATGAGAAATGCAGTTTTAAGAAACCCAGGAGTCTCACGAGGTCACTCGCAGAGCTGATTTGAATCCAAGTCGCACGAGAAGACATGTGTTTCCCTTGCGCAGCTGAAGCAAAGGTCCTCGCGAGAAGAATATATTCAGAGCACAAAGGTTCTCGCGAGGTACAAAATGCATGATTTCCGTTTGTCATGCAGCTCGAGGTTACGGAGAAGATAAAGCCTAGCGAGGCTCAATTTTAGGCTTTCTTCAGGTAATTCACTTGCAAGGCTCTCGCGAAGCAGCAGATTTCATTACAGAGCCCCGCGAGAAAACCAAGAATAGCTCGTGAGTGTGAAATGGAGGCCATTGAACCTCGCGATAGAGAAAAATTTAAACTTTCTCAGTGCCTGCACACTGGCCTGTGCATGTACATTGTCATGGTCCTTGCCATTGTGCATCATCACCAACTTTCTTCACAATTCCTCTACTACACCTCTGATCAACTTAAGCCCATTACCAACCTATGCCACTACGTGAAAATCGACAAAAAACAATAACCCAAAACCGTTGTAAATGTCATAAGCAACGGTTATGAGCCGTTGTAACGGTCATTGTTTATAGAGCAGTGGTTTTCATAAACCACAGTCTAAAATGGTTGTTTATTTACAAAATAAACAACGGCCCATATTTGTTGCAAATTAACAACGGTTTTAAGCCGTTGTTTAAATGAAAAAGAAGGGTTGTTATTTTTTCAAAAATCCCGGCCTAAATCAGTGGTATGTGTAAATAACGCTAACGAACCATTGTATTTGCTAACGAACCATTGTAAAATACAACGGTTATAGACTGTTGTTTTTTATTTTTTATTTTTTATTTTTATTTTTTTTAATGCACAGCTTTCATTTTTTTACTATTATTGGAGTCAATCTACTTGGTACAAATATTGTATCAACCACAGAGATCGCTACGAGGGAAAAAATTCATACTCCATTCAACAAAATGGAAAAATAATAAGCCAAAGATAATTTTATTCTACAATATCGTATTAATACATTCAATACCATCTCATTAAAATATTCAAAGATATTATATTAATATATTTAATAACATCCTATAAACACATTTAACAACGCACTATTCGAGCATGACTCGGGTTGCCAATAATACCCAATGACATAGAATTTTAATGTCTCATTGCTTGACACATTTGATTGAGCACCTTTGATCGAGCATGACTTGGCTTCTCTTTCTTCTGCTTGGAAAAAGCTGAGTGAAACACCGGAAACCTTCACCACCTTCAAACTTACTCCGGGAATATCTCCCACTGCATGACCCTTACGACCAAATCTAGCAATTAACCCTTGCAAAAAATTTTAACACCATCAAAGCTCAATCTGCGGTCTCTTTGTCCCCAACATATTGTCGTTGGGATTTTCCAATTCTTGCTGGATAATATAGTCTTCATTTATTCAACATAGCCCTGCATTTTAAGGCAGACAGAATAATAATATTATTAAGAAATGCAATAGAATTATATTCACTAGAAGCACCAGTTCCTTTTTCCAAACAAAAGAGAGAAAGATTAAAGTCATCTAGAATGCCACACTACAAAAAAAGGACCCTATGCCGATTGCTGCCAGCGTTAAAAGAATCAGCTGCATCCAGAAAGTGAAGTGAAATCAACAAATTTGGCCCACAATTAACTTTTTTAAATTGTCCATGCATTTTCTGTGAGTGTGAGTGTGATTCATCAAGTCTAATTAGATGAATCATCCGATGTAGGTAGGCACGTACGCATATACGTCCATATGCATAACGACGCATAGCGTAATATGGAACCAAGGTTTTGGTTCCGGAGAATTTCTAAAATTAGTAAAGTGCATTAACCATTTGTAAAGGATAAATACAACCAAAAATAAAAGTAAAACCATAAGTACCTGCCACTGGGTAGCAGTTAAAAGCACCCTAGGCCTGCTCAATCTCACATGCTCATATGCTTCTTTAGGTGTCATCCTCTTATGTCGCACCTGCAACAAGAGAGCTTAATCACAAGCTGTATTTTATTGATTCTTAACAGTACTTGTATAAAAGGTTTCTTGTGCCACAGACCAGGTAACAAAGAACAATGGTTGTATTGTGTCCTTGTCCAGCTTTATAATAAAGTATATTGTTTTTCCACATGATGCATTATCTTCAAGAGCGATAAAGAAAAATTTCAACTACACCCGGGTGAAGGTAGAGTCCGCCAGCCCAAGAGGGAACTAAAAAAAAGAGGGCCATTTCCCAGACACTTCAAACCCAAAGAAGCCTTCTTTAGTTCATTTGAAGAAATGACTACAAAAGAAAATGTTATATATATATATATATATATATATAGATAGATATAGATATATAAAATATCTCAAAACCTACTATAAAAAATGATCTCACAACCTGGGCCAGGGCATCTTGAATAAGGTCCATGGACAGTAGGATGTAACACAGTACATACCATGTCCAGTTCATTATCATTATGTATACAATTTCTCTCTTTACTATGTAGAACCATTCATTCATACGAGAAAAAATGATTTATACCATCCCTAGGTTTTTATGGATCAACGGTGTCACAAAGAAGGCATCGAAGTTTTAAAATTTCACAGTATCAATTTAATCACCTGAATTTTCTAAGAACAATGTTGGATGGAAGAAAACCTGCTATCGTGTTATTATTAATTATTAATCAGGATGTCTATTTAAATATGAGATTACATTAGGATGTCTATTTAAATCTGAGATTACATTGGAAGTTGACTAATTACGCGTCTTGGAGGATCTCACCTATGCCAAAAGCACACATGTAAGTGCAGTTTGGAATGTACTTGACCCTGCGCTCACATAGGGCTCATGCAGGTCAGGGGTCTCGCCTAGCATCAATTTATGCCCAAAAGCAGCCTAGACTACATTGTGGTGAGTGCCACAATTTAATTGGAAGTATAAGACTATCATAGTGTAAAGATTGAATCTCATGCCCGATAAAAGTTTCTAGAAAAAATAACATTACAGATTACGATATATGGGTTATTGAAGAAAAAGCACTAGAATTACAACATTGCTATAGCTTTGACCAAATAAGTGTGAGGCCTAGTTAAATCAAGTGACCCAAATCACCAGTCTGTAAAAATCGGGAGTGCCAAGTTTGTAAAATCATATATCAGGAAGTTGTTTATCAAATTAAATACTCTAACTAGTGAAGTAGTAACAATTGATGCATGTGTGAAGATGTATATGTAAACTACAACCCTTCAAAAGCACATGCAAGACAACTTACCTCGTTTGACTCATTTAGCAAAGCCCTTCTTTTAGAATGGCCAAGAATAACTCACTAAATTCCCAAATTGACAAGCATCTCAGCACTGTATCAACAAGAGAACATTACCTTTTGAGTTTGGGCATAAGAAGTTAAAATGAATTTTCACCCTTCCAAACTACTTAACATATCAGTTAGTAAAACTTTTAATTAGAACGCAAATCATTGGCAACTGCATATTTTATGAATGAAAAAATAAACAATGTCGTTAAAAATGCTAGGCAGGGCCTAAGCAGAGGACCGCTCTCGGTGCTAGCTGGAGTTCAGGCAGACCCTACACAGTCAGGCAAAATAACCACCCTTTAATATGGTAAAATAAATCTTAATATTTCCAAGAAAAGATATATTTGTTCCTCCTCCGTAAAGGACCCTTGAGGAAAACTAGCAAAATCTGCTGAGAAAAATATTTAGAGAAGCTCACCAAACCTATACCAGTTCCATAGACAAGCCGCCCTATTATGAGAGCAACAAGGTTAGGAGTAGACCCAGTAATCAAACCACCAAGAAGGTACAAGACAATTTCTGTGATAAGTTCTCTTCTCCTACCTTTAACAAAAAAATAGGTTGATATATATTGTTAAAAAGGCTCCAAAATTAATGGGCAAAAGTGAAAAATCAGAAGGATATGTACCCAGAAAATCTGCAAATGGGTACACTGCAAGTGACTCAAATAGAGCTCCATAAAGCAATCCACTAACCTGTATCCAAGAAAATGAAAAAGGACCTAAGATCCATCATGTGATTAGGAAACTAAGGTACAATCCACAATGATGGAAATGTAACATCAAAGGAAAAATAATGATATAAACTTTCTCCATTTTCTAAATGCATCAGAGTAGATGTGTCAAATAGTACTTGGGAGTTGTAGTGTGTAACATACCACAAGACCAGGCTGTATTGATGAAAGGGTGAACCACGTTGTGCCACTAAGTTCGGCTGACTGAGGAACAATAGAAGTCATAAAATTAAATTATTAACTCAGCCAAATATCTGTGGTAATCATTTATGTTTTTGTTAGACTTAGAAAGTTACAGCACAAACAATGGATAAAACCCCAAAAGAACCTAATATTCCAACTATGGAGGGATGAGCTCTACTTGAGAATGTTCATCACTATTTGACAGCTACAAATACCATTACAATCAAGCAATAGACAAAACACTTGTAAACAGTACCTATATTTCTTGCAGCTACTGCCTCTACAAGATTAGATGTATAAATTGACATGTAGTCAACCTAGATTTCCAGCAGCTACAGCCTCTACAAGATTAGATGTATAAATTGACATGTAGTCAACCTTTTTCACAGCTGCAGAAGTTGTCCCTGATTCCTTTGGACTTTCAACTAAGTTATCATATATAGCTGCAGCACGATCCAAAATATCTTTTATGCCAGCTTTCCCCAGTCCTCCAGCATTTGTGAAAAATTTAAAACCATTGCAATTTTAAGAACGATGGCTAGCTCTTTACAGAAAATACATGTATCAATATTAATTAGTTTTGAAAAATATATGGAAGTTAAATATTCTTGAGTTCCAAGGTTTGAATAAGTACCAAAAACTAGCCACTATAATAAACAAGTATATTACTAATTGTGTATAGCAATACTTTAAATGCAGTCTAATAGCACTATGTCCTACACATAGACCATTGCTTATCTGTACATTTCTCCAAATTGTCATACAGTCTAATAGCACTATATCCTGCCCCACCATACTACAATAGGGTTATGCGTCCTTTTGTCTTTGGTGGCATTTCGTCATTGAAGGAGTTGACTTTGTGTCATTAGGTTAACTTCTAACGTTGCTAATGAGTTATAGGCTTGTCTCATTTTGAGCATGTTCACGGGTCTGGGAATTCAGTGGATTTGGCTAGTTTGGACTTTGGAGGGATGACCTCTTAGCTCTCCCTTCAGGTGCCCTTTTCCTTAATGAACCATCATTTCAGTAAGAAATAAAAATATAAAAAAATAAAAAAAATCTCTAGTCACAAATGTTGATTTTTAGAAACAAAGAATTATTTGTAAATCACCTTTTGGTTATTCTCAATAATAGAATAATGAACCAGTTCTGTACAATATGTCATGTTTGCTATATATATGACTGCAGCCATAAAACAATAAAAGAGCCTTAATTGATCATATTATAAGATACCTAAAACAGAAAATGAATATGAATGGGCTAGTAATGTGGGGACCAACTTAAGGTCACGTAAAAGTACCATGTCATCTCTCAATGGATATTAGTAAGGGAAGAAATTGTTAGAATTTATCATGCAGAAATTGTGAGAATAATCATAGTCAGCTCTTAAAAGGTGTCAATCCTAATTGATTAAATACCTCAAAACCTGCATTCACCAAGTCGAAGTGAGGAGCCAAGCAAAACTGATTGATTAAATACCTCAAAAATAATAATAGATAAAAATATAAGCAATTTTTCTCCCATTAACCTTTCTTCTTTTAAATTCAATTGCAACAAAAAAAAATAATTTTTTTTATTGGTCAAGAAAGAGATCATCAATTGGAACTCTAGAAAGATTCAATGTCGCTTCTTTCCAATAGGTACCTTGTCTTTTTACCAGCCAAAAAAAGGTTGGATTTTCAAGGCTCATGAAGCTTGTTTGTAGTAACAACATGTAATTGATTCTGTCGTGCAATCCCCCCCAGGTGTTCGGAAAACCATAAGAGTGCCAAGTGATTTTGTGACAACCTAACTTTTCCAATCCCTAAAGTATAGAAAAGGCCGGTTCATCAACTTATTGATTGCTCAATAAGCTATAACAAACAGAAGCCGGCAACATAACAAAGATCTAAAACAGAGGCAAGTCATAGAATAAGCAAAGACAAAAGCTTAACAAAATAATATATCACCCTGAGGAACCAGGAAGAACCACCGGTGATGGCCAATCCAACACCTAAAATAGTGGTTCCTAATGATGGTTTCTCGAGTGATATCAAAAGACAAAACAATGGCCTAGGGCCCAAATTTCAAAGAATAATTCTAAACAAAAGTACCTAAAAAGATAATCTAGAAATCAGGGGAAACACTCCTCTGCAGGAGTCTCCAATTCCTCCTCAGGAATATAATCGGAGTCCTCCAGATCCAGATTCTTAGATCCTAGGTCAGTCTCAGCACCTGTGACGTATAGTCGAGGGTGAGCAAATAACGAAGCTCAATAGAGGAAACATGTCTATTTGCATTTTTTTATAAGTAAAGGTTTTCAAAGACAGAAATCGGATCAATTATGGTTTTCAAAAGATGCCTTGCAAATTAAATGTCCAGTTCTAATCATGAAGTCAAAAACTAATACAATTCATCTGATGTGTTCAAAATTTCTGAATTAGCATGCTTCTTGTCTTAAAATTATAACTTAAGCATAATCTCTCAAATTACATACTAGCATGAGAGCGGAAAAAGTCACCAATGGGAAACCCTACTGACCATCGTCGTCCATGAACCCTTTTTTTGAAGTGCAACAAGCCCCTACGCTATGAGAGAAACTTGCGCCAAATAAATACCATCAATACGGTTGGTAGAATCTAGGGTTTCGTTCGTATGTGCCTCAAATCGAATGCAAATGCTAACTTATATCAAAGCTTGTATGCATAATACATTTACAAATTTTTGGAGTTCTAATTCGAAATTCTCATTCAAAAATGAGGTTCGGAAGTTCAATTTTCTGAGTTCTTATTCATATCAAAGTTTTACAGTTCTTATTTGTGTCATATTTCAGAGTTCTTATGCATGCTGAGTTGTTCAAAATGTCAGAATTTCATGATTTATACAAACAACCTATAATTATAATAGAATGTAAATTAGTTTTAGGTTCCCCTACCTCAACAAAGACGGTCCGAAACAAGCAAAGCAGTCCTCACAAAGGACTCTTTATTTCAAAACCTACACTGATTAACACTCCTAGTGTTAATATTGGTAAAAAAAAATCAAACCTGAAAGCTTGCCAAGAAAAATTTCGACAAAAATTCAAAGGCCTGAAACAGGGCAAAATTTGACCCTCGATTTTCAATTTTATGGTCGAATTTGAAATTCGATGGTCAAATTCAAATTCGACCCTCAAATTTCAAAAAATGCATCAGGCTTTAAAATCTCAATTTCGATCCTCGAATTTCTCCAGGTCTGTGGTTGTTAATTTTTTTTTGGATCTTCGGACCCTTTTTCTCATTCAACCATAGTTTGCTTAATCTCACAAAAATCAATATAAGCCTATTTTAAGCAAAACTAACAGTAATTAATTTGAGGAGGTTTAAAAGCCTATGTGACAGCCCGAATTTCGGCACCCCGAAATCTGTGCCATCATCATGACCCTCTAGGCCGTGCCCTGGGTTCTTTGCAATACATTGGTATATACAAGCCAAAACTGTAATTAAGGCGCACGTAGCTACTCTAAACAAGTTCTCATACAAAAAAATCATGGTATCGAAAGGCAGTCCTTGTCCCATGCCAATTCATGGGCATAAGAACTTACCCAAACCATTGGTGATAACTGTTCATCCTAGACGTTTTATCAAAAGAAATGGTATTTAAATACATTCGAATAAAGAGGCTTGACATACCAAGCCGTACCTAATACTCTCAACTCACTCTCAAAGTATGCAGTGGGTTTCCTAGAAGAATTCCTCAGAAGGAGGTTCTGACTCTTCCGTGGGCACGTAATCCGAATCCCATGGATCAGCGTCTCGTAAGTCTCTACGCCGCTAGTCCCCGGACCTCGACGTATAGTCTAAGGGGGTGAGCTACATCCTAGTTCGTGGAAACAAAAAGAACATATAGATTAACCTTCACACATATGTCAGCAGTTTAAAAAGCATAAAATTATCGAGTAATCACTTATGGACAACAATTGAAATAACTGGAATAAAAATAATGATTTCGACTGTTACTTTTCATGGTTTTGTTTAATCTCCTTACTGGTTTAGTTGTGAATTTGGCCTAATCACTTAAATCTTAACTTAAGTAGTCCCCGAGCAATATAGCATCGAGCCCCGATGGAATACCCGCCATCGTCGTCTAACTAGACAGTTGTTATATGTATTCCCTGGGAATACTGCCCAAGCCCCTTTCTCATAGGTGGCGGGGTCTATTTTTAGATCTACATCCCTGGGATGTGCTATGAAAGTACGGATTTGCCGCCGTACCGCTCACGGATATCCTGTCGAGTCAGTCGTGGGTATCCCGCCACGTCGGTGGGGTATTCTAATCAAACCTTAAATAATAAAAATATCGAATGTGCTCTACATATAGTTATTCACCGTGATTGTGCTAATTATATTACATCAGGCCTTATCACATTACTTCCGTTTCACTGTTAGTTTTCATCTGCATCCCTGGGATGCCCCTGATTTCCATCGCATCCTTCAGATGTTTACTTTATAATTTTTCGTCCCCTGGGGACCTCAGGACTATCACGTTTGAAACTCACTCACACACCCTTTTTCATAAAGATCATGCAGTATTTGACTATTTAATTGGATTACACTACATATATGAATTTGACGGAATAATGCACATGTTTCAAGAATATTCCCTACCTCAACACAATCCGACGCGTTCCTTTCTTGCAGAAACTTACGCGCAACAACCCACGTTGAACCTACATTGTATGAGACACAGTTTTACTCAGAAGGTCCTTAGACCCCTTGAAAACACAGTTCCCATGAATCATACCCAAAAGAATTTAGAGAGCTGGAAGGATGTCCTCGCGAGCAGCTTCAGAGCCTCGCATGAAGCGAAAGATTTGACCTCGCTCGAGCGGTCACTATTCATCGCTCGAGCGTTTATTATTCATCGCTCGAGCGAGCACTATTCATCGCTCGAGCAATTATTATTCATCGCTCGAGCGAGCACTATTCATCGCTCGAGCGATTATTATTTGAGATATCTGGGATTTTAAGAGATGCCTCGCTCGAGCGAGCCACGAAACGGTGTATGTTCTCCTGTCATTCAGAGATTATTCTCTTCCTCAAGAGAAGATTAATAGTGTCTAAGATCCTTCGACCCCTAGTTTAAACTCTACTAAAAATATTCAAAAAACATTTAAATCATACCTTACTCGATGGTCCCCCTATTGTGTGATCCAACTTCTTCCAATCGTGAGGCCCTTCAAGGTCCTCTATGGAAAGGCTAAGAACCTCACCTCTTTTGTAAACCTTTTTCTCTAAACTCTCTCCTTTTTCTCTCTATTTTTCCTTCTTTTTATCTAGGTTGATTTAGGTTACGTAGGAGAGACTCTCCTCCCCACTTTCACCTATATAGTGAAAGCTACAAAATTTCACATATACACGGTAAGTGTGTATACGTAGTTTTAATTTGGTTTCCTTGTGAGACACTAATACTTGCGTATGAAGTGTGGTATTTTGCATGGTATGTGATGTGTATATTTTTTTTTCAAAATCTGGGGTTATGACATTCACTCCACCTTAAAAATTTTCGTCCTCGAAAATTGACGACCCACTAAAAAAATAAAGAATATTATATCCAACACAAAAGAATTCATTCGTAACAACACACCCGACAAATCAAAATCGGATCATGCAGCATATGGTTCAAAGACCCCAGATCATACCTGCATGGGGAATTTTCTTTAATCTACACCAAATGAGAACACTCATATCTATCATCTTAATTATTTTAAAACTCTCTTAACGGTTATTTTCATAAGCAGAAGGGCACTCATTCTACTCCAATTTATGGAATCTGTACCAGGATTCAGTTACTATTATATGAAATTTGTCACCAAAAATTTGTCACAAAAAAAATATATTTTATAATGATTACATTCAAGATCACAAAACACAAAACAACAACCAATAAGAAAGAGGAGGACCTAATCGTCACTCTGCTCATACTCTTCATCATCCTCCTCATCCTCCTCATCATCGTCGTCATCCTCATCATCCACATCCTCGACAACCACCCTGGCGGCAGTGGCACCCATCGTAGTGCTCCTCGTAGTAGGGCCCGAGCTAGATGTTCCAAAAATAGCGCCCCTCATGGCACTAACGCGCTCCTTGTATGATTGCGGATACGCATGGCCCATGAGGTCTATGAGTAGCGCCTCCTGGAACCTCTGATGTAGCCTGATCTCCTGCCCCTGCTGGAGGATCTCTTGCATCATGTTGGCGTCGGTGGTAGGTAGGGGCTATGATGATGAAGTAGAGGGAGCAGTAGGTGTCGCCGGTGTTTGTTGTGTGGCTTGTCGAGAAATTTGGCGATCTCTCTTCTTGTTGATACTAGTGTGGAGGCTCTTTAAATTTCGATTTAAATCCTGGGCGAGGTATGGGATGATGTTGTCGGTGAGCGCGATTTCATTTTTTTTTATTTGAAACCCCTCCTTCCCATGTCGTGATTCAAGGAGTCGGGAGATCAAACGTGCATAGGGTAACCGGTTTATCGGTGGGGGAATAGCACCCCTTAGGTTTCTTTTGTGGGCATGGACCATGCCCTTGATGACCACCATCGGAGCGCTAAACCACCTATTGTGGAAAGCGGAGTGTAGAGCCCGCAAAATCGTCTCGCGGCGCTCTTGGTCATGACCGGTCGGGTGTAGATTCTTCTTAAAAATAATATCTAGCAACCACATGTGTGGCGGTAATTGCAAGCGGGTGATTGATTGGCCTGATGCGGTGGCGCCGCCGGTAATGTCGGCGATAATGGTAGGGAAACCTACGTTCCCTGAAAAAGGTGGTAGAGAAAGGGGGTTTGGTGTGTAGGTGTTGGGGCAATGCATGACGGAGGAGACATCGGCACTGCCGAAAATCAGTTCCTTGCCGTCAATGGTGACAAGGATAGAGTCCTCAGTCGCATTTGTCTTTAGTGTTTGATAAAATAATTTGACGAGCCTCGGATAGTACCGATCTCCAAAAGGGTTCAACAGTGGTCGTAAGCCGTTGTTTGTAAGAAAATCCGAAGTCCATTGGGTGGACGTCGGATCCCCAAAACAGGAGGGATGGATCTCCCATTCGTTTTCAAAAACTTTCGATCCCCACCATTCATTTAATTGTATTGGGGTAGGAGGTGTGGATGGTGTCTGTGGCGCTTGATTGCGCAAGGATGGAGATCGGATCGCCATCCGTTTTCTAGGTTGGGTGCTAGGGCCTTGGGATGTCATTCTGATAAAAGAAAAATTTCTAATTGAAAGAAAAATAGAAAATAGTGAAGATTTAACCTTTTTGAAAGTTTTCAACGGATCGGATCGTTCGAAACCGACTTGAATTGGGAAAAAAAAATAAAAACTTGGAGGTAGAAGTAAAAGCCCTAACCCTCGCTCGGCTGGCTCTCGCGTGAAGATGAAATACGAAATAGAAGTTCGCTCCTATTTATATTCTGACCTCGCTCGAGTGGTTATAGTTTCTCGCTCGAGCAGTCAAAATGCCTCGCTCGAGCGAGAAATAGCTATCGCTCGAGCGAGAGGAATTGTGATTTTATGTGGTTCGCTCGAGCAAACATAAGTGGTCGCTCGAGCGAGACCAGAAACATTTTTCTGGTACCCTTTTGCTCATTTTCGGTTTCTAATCTCATTACTAGTTTTATATATATAAAGTTCAACAAAAAGTGGTTTAATCATTGCTTGGAGTCAATATATATATATATATATATATATAATTTAATCTTTCGAAAAAAATATATAGACTTCATACTACCCGCAATCACATATTCTCAATTTGAATAAAACTATTCAGTTGGCAATTTCGAACAATTTGGGATATTGTTCTCTAACATCCGCCTCACGTTCCCATGTTGCTTCTTCGACCGGATGGTTCTTCCATTGGACAAGCACTAAGGGAATAACCTTTGTT
This sequence comes from Chloranthus sessilifolius, assembly GCA_021018995.1. Lineage (NCBI taxonomy): Eukaryota > Viridiplantae > Streptophyta > Magnoliopsida > Chloranthales > Chloranthaceae > Chloranthus > Chloranthus sessilifolius. The sequence goes on along the minus strand of CM037584.1, from coordinate 142,977,720 downwards.
CGCAACACATGTTCCTTTCGATCTAAAATTTCTACCGGCTCTTCAATCATGGTCATATCTTCATGCATTTTGAACGATTGGCCGCTTAGCACGTGACCAGGGTCATTGAGATACTTCCTGAGCATAGACACGTGGAATACATTGTGTACCTGATCAAACAATGGTGGCAATCCAATGCGATAGGCTACTTCTCCTACTCGACCCAAAACTTCAAACGGTCCAAGATAGCGGGGACTTAGCTTCCCTCTCTTTCCAAATCTCATCACCCCCTTCATCGGTGATACTTTCATAAACACATGTTCGCCCACCTTAAAGTCTACACTCGTCCGCTTGATGTCAGCATAGCTTTTCTATCTGCTTTGAGCCGCCTTTAGTCTTCCCCTGATCATGCAGACAATAGCCGCGTTATCTTCAAGTAGCTCGGGTCCCAAAACAAATTTCTCGCCAATTTCCTCCCAATTGATTGGCGATTTGCATCGTCTTTCGTACAAGGCTTCATACGGTGCCATTCCGATGCTCGTCTGAAAACTATTATTATATGCGAACTCAATCAATGGTAGGTGTTGATCCCACGATCCTTGTAATTCTAACATACATGCCCTAAGCATGTCTTCAATGACTTGATTGACCTTTTTCATCTGTCAGCCGATTCTAGTGGGTGAAACGCCCTAGTTCCCATTCCTTCTTGAAATTTCTTCCAAAACTTTGATGTATATAATGGGTCCTGGTCTGAAACAATGCTACTTGGAATCCCATGTAAACGGACGATCTCTTTCATATAGAGCTCTGCTAGTCTTCCCGCCGTGTACATCATGTTGTAAGGCAAGAAGTGTGCTGACTTAGTCAATCGATCGACTACTACCCAAATGGCGTTATGCTTCCTTGCAGTTCGCGGTAGACCGACTATGAAATCCATGGAGATAGATTCCCACTTCCATTCCGATATGGGTAGAGGCTGTAATAGGCCTGCGGGGTGTCTATGATCGATTTTCACTTGTTGGCACGTCAAACATCGCGACACGTACTCTGCCACATCTTGTTTCAAGCCTCTCCACCAGTAATTCTTTTTCAGATCTTGATACATCTTTGTGCTTCTCGGGTGGATAGCATAGCTTGACTTGTGAGATTCATCAAGAATCATTCGCCGCAAATCGGCATTGTCTGGAATGCAAAGTCGCCCCTTAAATACTAAGGAACCATCCTCCTTGATTGAAAATGCAGATGTAATACCTTCAATTACATCTTGATGCATCTTTGTTAGAATTGGGTCTTTCATCTGTAGTTCTCGTATGTGTTCGAATATCACTGGTTTCACTGATATGTTGGCTAAGAAGGCTCCTGTGGCTTGTGGCTGTATGTCTGCGCCACATAGCGCTAGATCCTCCAACAGCTTCCATCGATGTATACCCGAAATTAGACTAGCCAATCGGGACTCAAGGCGTGCGGCCACTCGTTAGCTTGCACGGATGGTCTTGTATGGAGCGATTAATCTTTGAGAATTCCATCCACCTCTGTTGCCTCATATTTAGTTCATACATGTAAGCAGGTCTGAGGCTCTTATGGTGGGGTGAAAATTTCAAATGTTTCTCCATTATAAATAATGTCGCCATATCTTTAATGCGAATATGACTTTGCTAGTTCGGATCATGTGTTGGGTAGTTCTTTTTGCTCTTTCAAAGTCTTGAGCCGTAAGCTATTACCTTTTTATATTGATTTAGTACACAACCCAACCCGTTATACGAAGCATCACTATAGACTGCGAATCCTCCACTGCCTGATGGAATGGCTAACACTGGAGTTGAGGTGAGTCTCTTCTTGAGTTCTTGAAAACTCTTCTCACACGCCTCACTCCACTCAAATCTTGAGTCCTTTCTTATAAGCCTCGTAAGAGGTCCTGATATTTTTGAAAACCCCTCGACGAAACGTCAATAATAACCTGCCGGTCAAGAAACTTGGACGTCATCACGATTTTGGTTGCTCCCAGTTCACTACTGCCTCGATCTTAGCGGGATCTACTGTGACACCATGCTTTGAGACGACATATCCCAAAAAGCTAACCTCTTCTAGCCAAAACTCACATTTTCTAAGCTTGGCGTACAATTGGTGTTCACGCAAGGTTTGTAGAGCGACTTGTAAGTGTTCTTCATGTTCCATCTTCGATTTTGAGTAAATCAGGATGTCATCAACAAACACTACAACGCAGGAGTCTAAGTGTGGTTTAAACACCCAATTCATCAAGTCCATAAGCGGCAGTGCGTTAAATCGGTCGAATGGCATCACTAAAAATTCATAGTGTCCATACCGTGTTCTAAATGTCATTTTCTGAATGTCCTCGGCCCTGACTCTTAACTGATGGTATCCAGATCTTAGATCGATCTTGGAAAAATGTTTTGCTCCCTGCAACTGATTGAACAAGTCATCTATTCTTGGCAACGGATATCGATTCTTCACAGTGACTTTGTTCAATTGACGGTAGTCAATGCACAACCGCATCGACCCATCTTTCTTTTTCACGAATAGAACTAGTGCTCCCCATGGAGACACGCTTGGTCTTATGAACCCTTTGTCCATGAGCTCTTGCAATTTTTCTTTCAACTCTTTCAACTCCGCAGGGGCCATCCTATAAGGCGCCTTTGAAATAGGTTCCGTTCCTGGTGCTAAGTCGATCGCAAATTCCACTTCTCTTTCTGGAGGTAACCCTGGCAATTCTTCTAGAAATACATCTGGGAATTCTCGCACTACCGCTATCTCAGAGATAATATTCTTTTCTTCTTTATTTTCTTTTAGGAATGCCAAATAACCGCTACACCCCTTTCTGATTAAACATTCTGCTCTGACTGCAGATATGAGTGGCATCTGTGTCGATCTCTCCCCTCGAAATCGAAACGATCTCCTCGTGTTAGGACGGAAAACAACAACTTTATCCTTGCAATCCACTGTTGCGCAGTGATGGGACAGCCAATCCATGCCAAGGATCACGTCGAATCCTTGCATGTCCAACAATATTAAATTTGCGTCTAGTTCGTAGACAACGTGATCTCGAATGCTTACCACTACCGATTTGCAGACTAAGTCTGTGTCCACTAATTCTCCTGTTGGGATAGACACTGATAACACAAAGTCTAGTGTCTCTGGAACAATCTTCATCTTCTTTGCAAATCTAGGGGTGATGAAGGAGTGGGTAGACCCTGGGTCTATCAGCACTCGTGCGTCATGTGCTACGTAGCACCCTTTTTCATAGACTTGTAACGTACCTATAATGCATACATATACGTACATAACATATACTTCATTTAGAATTTTTCTAACGCGCAACAACGATTATATATATACTTGTCCTAATGAACGCACATTCTCTATCTAGAATTGTATTGAAACCGAAATTCTTTATTTAAAAGAAATCTCACCTTCGATGATATCGTGTACACTCCCTACTTCCTGGGCGGTAACTGCGTAGGCTCTCCCTCGAACAACTGGCTTTCATGATTGAATAGGTTGTGGCATGGAAGTCAAATGTCTTTTCTTCTTAACTCTCTGTGGCAAATCATGTGGCCTATCTTGGCACATTTGAAACGACCTCGCATTCCACCCAATCCATTTGTTTTGTGGAGCCACACTTGGCACAAGTTTCCCTTGGTGTTGAAGTAGCAGCTCTCGAAAAACCTTGGGTAGTTGTAGCCCCACTGGAAATAGCAGGACCCTCATACCTCATCGGTCTCCCTGATGCCAGCAACAGAAAACTTTGATGAGTAGCTTGTTGTGCAGCTCTCCCATACCCTGTCTGGAATGATTGTCTCTGATTCGGTGCTACAAACCTCAGTTTCTTATGTACTGATTCATAGCTCCCCGTCCTGCTTGGATCAATGCTTCCTCTTCCCTGTTGTTCCCTCTGACGGTATCAGTTATTGTTTTCTTCTTCGACTACTAATGCCTTACTCATTACTTCTCCATAGGTCTTCAGCTGGAAGGGCGCAACCCCTCCTCGGATGTCCGACCTTAAACCCTGTTGGAACCTCTTCGCTTTCATCACGTCTGAAACTACGTGTGCAGTGCGAGCGCCTCATGAATTCTACTCCGTAATCTCTCACGGTCATCCTTCCTTGCGCTAGTTGTAAAAATTGGGTCTCCATCTGATTCCTCACAACTTCAGGAAAATATTGCTTATTGAATTCTTCTACGAATTCGTCCCAAGTCCACGACATATCTGGAGTTTCTTATGCTCTTATTCGCGAAACGGATTTCCACCAAGGTCCAGCTTCTCCATCTAGCATATATGCCGCCCAACGGACACTCTCATCCTCTGTGCATGTCAGTACTCTAAACACCTTTTCCATTTCACCCAGCCAGTTTTCGGCTGCCATTGTGTCTGCCTGTCCTGAAAAGTTTGGAGGTCTCATCCTTCTGAACTCGGTGAATGCTGAAGTCACTGGTGGTGTAGGTCCCACTGGAGGTGTGGGTGTTCGTTGTGGTTCTGGGACTGTATGCGCTGCCAAGGACGCTGCTTGCTGTGCCATGGCAGTTTCCATTGTCTCCATTGTGTGCATCATCCTCTAACGCTCTTCTCTTTCTTCATTTCTCTCCCTCACTCTATCTTGTTCCCTCTGATTTCGATCCTGTCGATCTAGATCTTGATCCTCTGCTTGATTTTGGTTTCTTCCCTAGCCACTGCCCTCGGGAATCTCCCTGTTTCCCAATGGTACCCTGTTTGTAGGTGAGACGAACCCATCTCTACAGCGTAAATTCCTATCCTGACCACCCCTGGGTCGGCCTCTTCCTCTAGGAAACATAACGGTCTGCATGAGAATCCACAGTCACGTTAGCAGAATTCCCTATATTCTGACGAGATGATAGCCAGAACTAGAAAGAAAGGCTTTGATACCAACTGTGACAGCCCGAATTTCGGCACCGCAAAATTCGTGCCATCAGCACGACCCTCTAGGTCGTGCCCTGGGTTCTTTACAATACATTGGTATATACAAGCCAAAACTATAATTAAGGCGCACGTAACTACTCTAAACAAGTTCTCATACAAAAAAATCATGGTATCGAAAGGCAATCCTTGTCCCATGCCAATTCATGGGCATAAGAACTTACCCAAACCATTGGTGATAACCGTTCATCCTAGACGTTTTATCAAAAGAAACGGTATTTAAATACATTCGAATAAAGAGGCTTGACATACCAAGCCGTACCTAATACTCTCAACTCACTCTCAAAGTATGCAGTGGGTTTCCTAGAAGAATTCCTCAGGAGGAGGTTCTCACTCTTCCGTGGGCACGTAATCCGAATCCCCTGGATCAGCGTCTCCAAAAGTCTCTACTGCCGCTAGTCTTGGACCTGCGACGTATAGTCTAAGTGGGGTGAGCTACATCCTAGCTCCGTAGGGAAACAAAAAGAACATATAGATTAACCTTCACACATATGTCAGCAGTTTAAAAAGCATAAAATTATCGAGTAATCACTTATGGACAACAATTGAAATAACTGGAAGAAAAATAATGATTTCGACTGTTACTTTGCATGGTTTTGTTTAATCTCCTTACTGGTATAGTTGTGAATTTGGCCTAATCACTTAAATCTTAACTTAAGTAGTCCCCGAGCAATATAGCATCGTGCCCCGATGGAATACCCGCCATCGTCGTCTAACTAGACAATTGTTATATGTATTCCCTGGGAATACTCCCTAAGCCCCTTTCTCATAGGTGGCGGGGTCTATTTTTAGATCTACATCCCTGGGATGTGCTATGAAAGTACGGATTTGCCGCCGTACAGCTCACGGATATCCTGCCGAGTCAGTCGTGGGTATCCCGCCACATCAGTGGGGTATTCTAATCAAACCTTAAATAATAAAAATATCGAATGTGCTCTACATATAGTTATTCACCGTGATTGTGCTAATTATATTACATCAGGCCTTATCACATTACTTCCGTTTCACTGTTAGTTTTCATCTGCATCCCTGGGATGCCCCTGATTTCCATCTCGTCCTTCAGATGTTTACTTTATAATTTTTCATCCCCTGGGGACCTCAAGACTATCACGTTTGAAACTCACTCACACACCCTTTTTCATAAAGATCATGCAGTATTTGACTATTTAATTGGATTACACTACATATATGAATTTGACGGAATAATGCACATGTTTCAAGAATATTCCCTACCTCAACACAATCCGACGCGTTCCTTTCTTGCAGAAACTTACGCGCAACAACCCACGTTGAACCTACATTGTATGAGACACAGTTTTACTCAAAAGGTCCTTAGACCACTTTAAAACATAGTTCCCATGAATCATACCCAAAAGAATTTAGAGAGTTGGAAGGAAGTCCTCGCGCGAGCGGTTATGTAGCCTCGCGCGAGCGAGCACTTGACCTCGCTCGAGCGGTCCCTATTCATCGCTCGAGCGTTTATTATTCATCGCTCGAGCGAGCACTATTCATCGCTCGAGCGATTATTATTCATCGCTCGAGCGAGCACTATTCATCGCTCGAGAGATTATTATTTGAGATATCTGGGATTTTAAGAGATGCCTCGCTCGAGCGAACCATTTTTACCGCTCGAGCGAGCCACGAAATGGTGTATGTTCTCCTTTCATTCGGAGATTATTCTCTTCCTCAAGAGAAGATTAATAGTGTCTAAGATCCTTCGACCCCTAGTTTAAACTCTACTAAAAATATTCGAAAAACATTTAAATCATACCTTACTCGACGGTCCCCCTATTGATTGATTCAACTTCTTCCAATCGTGAGGCCCTTCAAGGTCCTCTATGGAAAGGCTAAGAACCTCACCTCTTTTGTAAACCTTTTTCTCTAAACTTTCTCCTTTTTCTCTCTATTTTTCCTTCTTTCTATCTAGGTTGATTTAGGTTACGTAGGAGAGACTCTCCTCCCCACTTTCACTTATATAGTGAAAGCTACAAAATTTCACATATACACAGTAAGTGTATATACGTAGTTTTAATTTGGTTTCCTTGTGAGACACTAATACTTGCGTATGAAGTGTGGTATTTTGCATGGTATGTGATGTGTATATTTTTTTTTCAAAATCTGGGGTTATGACAGCCTACCTCTTGAAGTTTAATCCATCGATCCCGTTGCACCAAAATCGAGCATCGGCACCAAACTTCGAGGTTTAAGGCCAGAGCCTCCAAATCAGTCCATCACAAGGTTGCCTCAAGAGCAACAACCAATGTTTCACACAGAACCTACCACTCTCCCCTATCTCTCTTTCTCAATACATTTAACAGATCAAAACAATTATACAAGGTTTTTCAACGATTAAGATAGGGAGAGGGATTTACAATTTCTCAAGATCTAGGATCAAAGGTGAGGGGCAAAGGTTGTAAGTTTTTAATTCAAACGAGAGAGAGAGAAATGAATTTCTCCTCATAGTCCCTCTCTTTATAAACCTTAGAATTGCAACCAAATATCTAGATTTTCTTATGTGCAATCCTATCCACTTAACTTGAACTTAATTCCGGCGTGAAACACAAACACCCAACTTATAGTGTATGTCATCGATTACATAACTTCCACAAGTCCAGAAACAAAATCCTTTGGTCATCAATCTCGTCATACACTTAGCTAACTAGAAACCCAGAAATATCCCTTAACTTTTCTCGGGTACACTTACCGAGGTAAATGAAAAATAGGTCCAAATATCAGGGATATTACAGATTTGAACCTGCTCTATTTTTCGACTCATCATCATTATCCTATCTAGCTTTGCTTTTCAATTAAGTTGCATAAATTGCATTTTCCTCAGTAATTTTTATTTCTAGAGGTGACTGATCTGCCACGGTGTCACCCCTAGAGTGAGATCTAAAGTGTTCTATAAAAATATATACTACAATGTGTATTTCGATATAAGACAATCTGATACTCAAATGACATCAAATCTTACTTGTCATAAGCTAAATATGAAACCATTTTTGTAATATGAAAAAACCACTATCTTTGACAGTGGTTTTTTTCAAAAAAACCATTGCCTTAAACAATTGTAAAAAAATGAGTGGTTTTTTTTTACCACTACACAAAATAGTGGTTTATGAACTTCAACAATGACTGCTCTTTACAGTTATAGAAAAATCACTGCTTTTTTTACAACTGTTTAGGGCAGTGGTTTTTTTATGCAAATTTTTTTTAAATATAAATATATTTAAAAAAAAAAAAAATTACGTCGATAATTTTTTAAGAAATTTAAAAATAATATTTTTTTTTTGTTTTTTTTAATGCAATTTTTTTATGCTTTTTGTAATATTTTTTTTTAATGTAATTTTTTAATGCTTTAAAAGAATTATATAAAGAAAAAAAACTATTAATCTTTTATTTAAACACATCCATTCAACTCAAATGCAAATCATTCAATGCCATTAATAAATAAAATAGATGCCCAATTCTTTTATTCAAACAAAAGATTGCATCTCAACCTATAATCCAACCTTTCAAATCAACCAAATATTTTAATCTTTACATGCTCAATCCTTTTATTCAAACAAAAAAAAAAAAAAAAAAAAAGAGAGTTAATAATCTAAGGACCCCATGACCTATTTTCATAATTAACAAAATATATATATATATATATATATATATGCTTCGCCTCTCCTGCCAAGTATCCCTGTCCCCTAGTGATTCGTATGAGGAGAGCTTCAAATCGAAAAGCTTCGCCTGAAATCAAAAGGAGAACGTAATTAAATATTTATGATATTAAGCAATTAAATTGAGATATTGATGACTTCTATCTAAGGAGTCCCCATCTAATAGGTCGGGTTGAAACATAATTTCAAAAATGCAAATCTAATCTCAACAGCAGGGCAACCTACCCTTCAAGTTCACAGGGGATGCCGTCATGCCGAAAACAGCTGGCCGTTTATGCTTTGGAGTTGTGTGATAAAACTCGGACATCACCAGAGAATATGGATGCTTTTTTACAGCATGATGGCACTCATCCAAAATAAGGAGATGGATGGCTTCCATTTTTATTATGCTGTGCCTGAGAATATTCAATAGAATTTGAGCTGTCATTACTAGCACCTGCAATGGAAGGAAATAGTCATAAGTAAAGGAAAAAGGTGGAAAAAGTCGTATTGGGAATATACCTTCAAGCTATCTTATTTTGAGAATGGCATTCTCAAGCATAAAAGTGGCTAAAAATTGCAATAGAGTCGTAATGTTTCAACAACTTGGAATCATGGGGCAGTAAAAACACCAGAATTGATGCTGGGTTTGGACCCTACAAACCATGTTGACAACAATATGTTGTAGCAATGAATCCACAGGTAATTAATTCAAGGAGAAACTGAGATTTTGTAGCATAATGAGAAGTATATTGTAATTATCAAAAATTATGAAAAATAACAAGATTCTAGTAAATGCAGGTTTACAAAAGATATATGATATCTAGGTAGATGCAGAAAAGCCAAAACCAATATATTTCATCTATTTAATAAAACAAGCCAATCCCCATATTTCAATTAAAGTGCAATCAGATATATCCCCATCCATTGAAAAAAGAAAAAATATCAGATACGCTTCGTTCTTGGTGAGAAAATTTAATTACAAGGTTTCATAGGATTCTAAAAATTTCAGCAAGCAATTCGCAAATATTATCTTTGGATTTATTAGTCAAACATCCATCAAGAGAATTGGCTTCCTTGAAATTTTAGAAAAAAACTCTAGTAGGAGAATTGAGGGAAAAGACAAGTATCAACAATATTAGCCATTAAAAACTAAAAGTGATAATTTGTTCATCTATGCTTGAAATGCAAGAAATCTTGTTTCGATGAAATTTAAAACCACTGCTATATACCCTTCTAGCCATGTTTATCTATGGATGGGAAAAAGATAAAGAAATACGCTTATTTCGCATCTTTGGATGGCGGTTTCCCTTCCAAGCTAATTGCATATATACAATCAGATGTTTATCTATAGACTGCCCCTGCCCGATTTGTAATCGGTCCAGGTATGGGCTAGCTCCAAGAGGGTCAATTATAATTGGCCCATTTAAGGCTCGGGCCAAGCCGAGCCCGGCCCCTAAAGACCCCTAACCATGGCCAACATTAAAAAAACTTCCAACCAGTTCAATTTCATTGTCATACTGGTAAACCCTGGCCAACATATCGATGTTTTTCATGTATTCACTTTATCTGAGCAATATGGTATTTATAAATTGGAATCAAGAGTAACAGAAAGAGGCGGTGTAAGGGCCCAGAATTTTATGAGTGATATTTGGTGTAATACCCATGCACACCCATACCTGAACCACGAATCCAAACCCAATCATAAGTCATATCTAGATGATGCTTATCGGGTGGGTAAACTCTAGATATGAACCGAACCCGAACCTGACTCCAAAAGCTGGACCCAAGGCCCTAATTAGGCCTTTTAAGAATAAATAAATAAATACACAGTATATATGTGTGTGAATGTGTGTAAGTGTATTTGTGGGGTTAGATGTACCCATGTATTTTGTGTGGTAGCGACCAACAAGAAAGGAATCACTCTTTAATAATAATAACAATAATAAAGATTTTCAAATATGGTATTTATAAATTGGAATCAAGAGTAACAGAAAGAGGCGGTGTAAGGGCCCAGAATTTTATGAACTTCATTATAGGAACAAAACAGAGTACGAAGAAAAATGAGAAAGTAAAACCACATAATACAAACAAAAATGTTTATCATATCATCAATAAACACACTTATTGTCCCAAATACAACAACTAAAATGGATCTAAGTTGAAATCAATCAAATTCACAGGTTAACCATTCAATCACTGCCAATATCAAATTATCAACTTACTAAGAAACCCAACTCACATGACCACTTTCAACAGATATTGCTATGAAAAGCACACATTTAGGTCACATGGCATACATCTTTGATCTTTTCTAAGTGTTTCACTAGGTATGGTCATCCCTATATAGAAATGGGCTGGCCGACAATTTCTATATAGTTGATATAGAAATTTGCTTAAATGACTGGATTGGGCTGGGCTGGGCATCAACGGGCTGATTGTTAATCGAGCTTTTAGAAAAACTCATTACCCGACTCAAATACTAATTGGGGGGAGGGGGGGGGGGGGGGGGGGGGGGGAGGGGCACACATCTATGATCAATCTTTGGCACCAAAGACCATATATCATGGCTCTCAAATAAGATTGGCTTAGATAGTGTTGCAAGTACCAAATCTTTCTTTTTTGACTATGTGCTGAGTGATGACATAAATTGTGTGCAAGTAGTTTATCATGTAGCAAAAGATGTAGCTTTGGCTATTATGCAACCATAATATAACCATTTTGACTTCATAGGAAAGTATCACTAAAGGAATAAATAACAATTGCTATCATACTTTATTTATAAATATTACAAACCTTATTGCAGATCAAGTCTTGTAGCTCCTCAGTAGATAATACAGACAATTTCTTTGTGGTCAAAGACGTTTGTGAATTGAACCAATGTTAGACAATGCAAGCTCTCGCAACTACAATTGACAAAAAGATTATAGTTGTGGTCATGATGGGTAAAATTTGAGGTCAAATGTAGTAAAAAACTATAAAATGATTAGGTTTCTCAGGACTACCCATACTTAAAAAGGCAATATGATTGATAGTTCTTGTTGCTTAATATATCAAGTTTACTGTATCAAACCTGTACCCATATTTTGTCACTTTGCTTTCGGGTCATATCTCATTAAGCAACAAGAACTAGATATATTAAAAAGGCAGTCTTCTAACTACTATTCCTTGACTCTTGTACGTATATGATAGTTATTCATTGAACAAAACATTAATATAAAAAATGGAAGATCAAGATGTGATCGATTGAAAATCTGAACAATTAACTAATTTTTTCTTTTTTTATCTTTAACAAGAACTAAGTAAATTAGTGCCTGCGGCTCATTATTTGCTATAAAGATTGGGAAATAATTTAGGTAATATATTTGCTATGAAATATTTACATCCAAGCTAAAATAAAGTATAAATGAATCGAACACCATTCAATCCAAGATTGGAAAGTGCTAATTTGATTTTAAAAGCATGTCCCACATGTTGTTGAATACATCAGGTGATAGGAAATAAATTTTTAATCGAGTACTTCATTATATTCAAGTACATAAAACTCTAGAACTCTAAAGCAACAGAAAAACCAATAGAGGAAGAGTACATTAATACTGAAAAGGCTAGTGTATTAAAGCAACAATGGGCTTGGGTTTGTGGTGAAAAGGAAGTTTGATAAAATTGCAACCTCAACGTCACAGGTTCAAACCTAGCTTAACTATAAACAAAAAGAAAACTGAAAAGAGTATTGAAGCAGTAATGTCCCTGGATGTTAATAAAATTCCACACCAAGATGGAAACTTGAAAGGGGGTTCACAAACCCTAGAGATCCTCCATGGTCCTCTTAAAAAATTAATTTATTAACATTTGAAAACTAAAATTCTTTGCAGCAGCAATCTCTATATGTTAAGATTTGTCTACTGATTTCCTACAACTCCTAATAAAAATCAACTTCCTAAAACAGGAAATTTCTATTCTGCTTATAATTCCTAAACAATTAAATTGCTTTGCAGGTCCTCTAGAAATCTCTATCCTCTTTTCAGACTTGGAGCTGTCAAAGATATTATAGAAGCCCTCAATCATATAAAGTATATCTCTTGGGCTCTAAAGTTAGAATGCAGATCTCACAAACTAAGGCCCCTCGGAACTCCTTTTTATTGAAAATAAGTCACCAATTTTATAAGAGTTCTTGGGATCTTAAAAATTGTTGTAGACTGCAGATTTTGTGGGGGCCTTGGATCCCCTATTTTCTTGGACTGATACTTTTTAGGATATTTCAAGTTCACCTCCTCACCTATACTCTCGTTGTCATGGTTCAAAACCGCGGATGATACTGTATCGGTATCAAAGGCTAATATTACATGATATATTGGGTGTGTAGCGACGATTCATACCCAATATGTATCAATATATCCATTGCATCACCGACACATTGAATCAGTTGTCAGTTAGTGCTCATCGTTGGATATTCATGAAATGATAAAAATTTCTTATTTTGGATACGGATGTGCCAGAATCCTGTTTCCAATATTATTGTTTATTGTTTGGCATGGATTGTGAGCAGCAGCCACTACTGCGGCTCATTATTTCTGAAGTTCCATTAAAATTGTATTGGAAGGAAGCCAGACTTCTGTCTCTATGAGTGTTTGTTGTTTGGGATCGATTGTGAGCAGTAGCCACTACTACGGCCCAGTCTTTGTAATGCGTGCCCATTATTTCTAAAGTTCGATTGTAATAGTATTGGAGGGAATCTGAAGAGAAGGTATGAGCAAGTTCTAATTCTTGTATAAAAGATATTTAGATCCAAGCCATTCCATATCTCTAATTGTGTTCCCAACAATTTAACTCAGACTAGGTTATGTTCTATCATTTTTGATTAATCTTTTTTTCTTGGAAACATGCCTACGCAATTTGTGTGTTATCTTGTTTAGATGTTGCATTATGAGAGAGAACTTACCAATTTGTTGGTTTCTGTGACAACATTTACTGCTTTCTAGACATTATTACTGATTTTATCGTCGTAATTCTTATCTTTTTTTTTGGATCGGTAATTGTAATATATATATATATATATATATATACATGAAAAAGAGAAAGGCAATTGCTACAAACAGAGCTATAGCAAGGAGCCAAGAGCGGACAGGCCAAAGAAAAAGGAAACAGCAAAAACAAAAAGCCACCCAAGCCCAAACCTATGCCTCAGGGGAACCCCAAGACAGCAAGAAACCCAAGAGAGCAAGAAAAAATCTAGTCATTTGAAAGATCATCCCATACATCCACCAAACTTCTCTCATCAGCAGACAAACCCATATAACACAATGGTTGAGCAAGGGCTTGCCTTTCTTCACCCTTCTTAAAAAATAGGGCAGTTTATTTTATTTTAAGATGGAAATAAAAGATTGGGAAATAATTTAAGTAATATATTTGCTATGAAATATTTACATCCAAGCTAAAATAAAGTATAAATGAATCTAACACCATTCAATCAAAGATTGGAAAGTGCTAGTTTGATTTAAAAAGCATGTCCCACATGCTGTTGAATACATCAGGTGATAGGAAATAAATTTTTAATCAAGTACTTCATTATATTCAAGAAGTACATAACACTCTAGAACTCTAAAGCAACAGAAAAACCAATAGACAAGTAGGTGATGTTTCTTCAATTGGATTATCAAAAATTTATGAAACGGGTGCATCATGACTTTTGGTGCATGTAGTGCAGCACCAAACCATGATTACTTGCCTTTTATATATGGAAACAAAGATCATTGACATTTTCAAACTACCAGGGCAGAAGAATTGGAAAAGAACATGTCATTTACATAAAATAGAAAATGGAAATATTTTTAGATCACAGTCATAATGACCTTTCTTTAATTTGCCAGAACAGGGTAATGACCTTTCTCTAATTTTCCCCATATCATGATCACAGTCGTACAACTGTGATCATGATTTGGAACAATAATTGAAGAGCTAGCGTCTCTTTCTACAAGTTTCTTTATATATTTAAATATATTTCATCAAATCCATTTCAATTTTACAGTATCGCAACAAAATGCAACAGTTTTACAAGTGATCCTCGATTCCACAGAAACAGAGATGAATCTCAAACTAACCTATTTTTAACCAGTAGATTATTATTTCTACATACTTTTGAGACCAATTTCACTAAGATCTTGTGACAGCCCGGATTTCGGCACCCCGAAACCCGTACCATCGGCACAGCCCTCGAGGCCGTGCCCCATGAATATGTGCGGAACACTTGGTACATCCCATTCACAATGGTACCCATATATAGGATTTAATGCAAAGTAAATCTCCAATTCTACTATAAGTTAAACCAAAATAATAATCCAAAAGATAGTTCTCATTCCATGCCTCAGCATGAACAAAAGAACCAACCCGAACCATTAGTGTCTTATCTAAGGTCACTCCCAATGGTTCGACAAAATAATATTACATGTATCTTTACGTTTACAAAAATATGGCTGGACATACCAAGCCGTAAATCTTTCTTTCTCAAAACACTCTCAAAGTAAGCAGCGAATCTCCTAGAAGAATTTCTCTGGAGGAGGCTCAAATTCCTCCCTTGGAAAGTACTCTGGGTCCTCGGGATCAACCACGTCAGTTGCCATGCCTAACTCGTCGGTGGAAACTCCTAAATCATCATCTGTGGCATATAGTCAAGGGTGAGCTACATCCTAGCTCAATAGGGGCAATATCACGGCAAGTATATCCTTCTTACAAACATATATTTCATGACAGGAATAAAACATGACTTACAGCTATCTTGGTTTGAAACAAATAAATTTAAGATGCAATAAATACTTTGACTGCAATTATTACTCTACTTATTGAAATTCAAAATGATTACTATTTTCCTTTAGTTGCAACCAGGCTGAGATCATGACTTAAATCTTAACTTAAATAATCCCCGAGCAATATAGCATCGAGCCCCGATGGAATATCCTCCATCGTCGTCTAATCAGACTATGTATCATTTCATTATCCACGTCCCTATCTCATAGGCGACGACTATACTACTACTACACATCCCTGGGATGTCTGCTGGTGTACGGATTAGCCGCCGTACCGGTCACGGATATCCTGCCGAGTCAGTCACGGGTATACCGCCGCGTCGGTTGGGTATTCTCTGAACCTTAAATCCAACTGTGCAATACATATAGTTGTTCACCGTGAATTCGTGCTAATAGATAATAACACCCAGCCCGTGCATTCTTAATTACTGTTTATCTCTTAGTGTGGATCTTTATATCTACCACGCATCCCTGGGATGTCACTTTATCTGTTGCATCTCTGCGATGCCTATGCGCTCTTACATCCCTGGGATGATCGCACTCTTACTTTAGCAAGTTTACTCTTTTATTTTTATAGACACACACACCATTGACATTAAACACTATTCTTAACTGTAATTCAAAATAATATTTAAAGAGACATGTATCATAAACTATCACTACATATGTGCTCGTAATACAGTGTACCAGTTTAGATATTCCCCTACCTCACATGCGTCTCAAACCTTCGGATTCTCTAATCCACCCAACTACGAGTAACACACCGATCCGGCTTGACCTAGGTATGATCAACACATGTAAAACATTACCACATGGTATAACCATTGGGTTAAAAAGCTTAGGTTCAAGCACTATTTCTTTACAAGCTAAAATTGGCCTTAAAGCCTAAATCTACCAAATCGATCAAACAATTCTAAATCGTTTGAACGATTTCACAAAATCGTTCGAACGATTTTATTTCGTTTGAACGAATCTCTCAGGACACCTCTGTCCCCAATAGCAAAATCATTCGATCGAATTTCAATTTCGTTCGAACGATTTACTCAGAAACCCTCTTTCTCATTTTTACTTTCTCTAGCCAAATTCATTCAAACGAAATCTCATTTCGTTTGAACGAATTTGCTCTTCCTCAGTCATGGATCGAGTTCATCTCTCCTTGAACTCATCCGATCCAACTACCTTTTTATTATCTTTATTTTCTCATGTTTAAATTACTAAATGCTATATTTTAACTACAAAATAAATATATCAAGATCTAAACGCACCTCTTTCAGTTAGATCCTTTGATCCTGAACCTTAGTTCACTAGGGTTTCTCAAACTTCCCAACTAAAATTTCTCCTCGATCCCGAGCTCGATCCGCTAGACTTTGCGAGCCAAGAGCAATCATTCGCATTCAATGCCCTCTTATGATCACATTTACTCTCTCACTTTCTCTCTCTTCCTCTTAACTCTTCTCAACCACTCATCCAAAAGAAATAACTTTCCTTCCCCCCTTTCCTTTATAATCTAGGTTTCTTATATTTCGGTGTAAAGCATATACACCCAACTAAGTGTATGTACTCACACATCTTACCAATTCCTTTGGTTCCACTTAACTCCATCCCTTCCACATGTTCAATTAAGTCAACCGAGTGAATGTTGACCCGATCAAACACTTGACCAGTTGGTCCGCTTCCCGAGGTGCACTATTTAAGTATGGAATTTCCGGGACATTACAGATCTAGTGTTAGCAAGCAACAAAAGTACTAACAACCATTTTGATCAATCACCATTCATTTTCAAAAAATTTCCAACAATTTACAGTTTATAACAGTGATGAGATATAATCATAAACATATTGCATTTTTAATTACCAATCTACGTAGATCATAGGCATGACATAGTATAGATCAAGCAAATTTCTAGTATTTCTAGCACATGCAATTATTTAGCATTCATCAAATATAATCAAAGCAGTGAGCATAATATTTCAAAATCTGAAATTTCATCATAAATCAAGTTAATATAAACCATGCAAACACATGTACTAATATTCCTACAATTTTTCCATCAAAATCAAACTATTTCAAGCCTAAGTCCATGAAATTTGACTAAGTCAAAAGCAAAAGAGATCTAAAACCATTATTTTTGTCAAAGGTCAAGATACAAAGAAGACTTTTTCAAAAGTTCTGGGATCACATGGTCATTTGATGGGTAATCAAGGGTTGAGGAGTCATGCTAAGCCATCAAATGGCACATGCACTCAACTCTCGCCCATCTTACATCATTTCCATCAATTGATGGGATCATGACCATCCGATTTCTACTATATGTGATGAAATAGTTGTGTGTCATCATTTGAACAACACCCACAACTATTTTACACCATCAACTATACTAATCCTACCTCCTATTTCAAATTTTTTTCAAAAATCTCAAAGAAATGATACAAAATAGCATTTTTGTGAAAGATCTTAGGCTTGCTTTGAATATGATCCAAGCCTTGCCATTCTATACCATTGGATTGCCATGCATGATCATCAAGATCACATGCATGGTCATCCTAACACTCACATGCATTCCAGCTCTAATACCTTACAAAAATTTCAAAGAGACGTAAAAAAAATTAACTAAAATCCCTACACTAAATCTTACAACACAAAAATAACTAAGTCTTTACCTTCAAAGCTCTTCAAGCTTGCTGGTTTGCGTGTGTTTGATGGGTGAAGAGGGCTTGGATGGGGATCGTTTCAAACTATGTTAGACTAGAGAGGGTAGGGAATTCAATGGTGGGAACGGATTTAGTTTCAATGGCTAGATAATTCAAGGTGTAAAGAGGAGCACTAATGGAGGTTTGAAGATTGAAGAAGAATCTAAGAGAGGGGATGATGGAGGTCGATTTTTGCAAGGGAGAGTGTCCGGACTATAAGCCCCCTTTGGAATACAAGCTTGATAAGTGTCAAGCCTACAAGCTTGTAGGGTTCCTAACCTAAGCTAATACAATCTGGGTCTGATGGTCGCTGTGATTTTGAATATCTTGTGCAAGAATAGTGAATGGTTATTTTGTCCATTTATAGCATCTAATTTAGTTATGAGGTCCAGCAGGAGCAGCAGGCTAGCAGCAATTGTTGCTGCTGCAGCCTAGGCGGTAGTTGTGCTTGGGACTTAGGGTGGTGGTGACCAAGTGAATACAAAGAAGCAAAAATCATATAACTGAAAAATCACAGAAAAATCACTAAATACAAAGAAGCAAAAATATAACTGAATACAAAGAAGCAAAAATCATAGAAAAATCACAGAAAAATCTATGACTTTTGAGTTCGAGTTTCTAACAATTTGAGGTTGTGCAATATAACCAAAAATCACAGAAAAATCTTTTCAGACTGGCATACTCAAATCTTTTCTCTCACTCAAATTTCAGGCATGTTACCACCGCTATATCGATTTCAACAGCGAAAAAATTGCATGGATCATGGTCGTTGACACGTCGTTCTTACTCGAATTCTTACATGTTTATGCCATCAAAGATGGTGATGTACTCACTAGAGTTTCCTCTAAAATGTCACGTTTGATCGATTACTCGGGACTAAAAATCACAGAAAAATCCACAGATCTAAACAACCTCAAATCATTAGAGACTCGAACTCAAAACATTTGAAAAAGAAGGAAAGAAGAACGCATTCGTTACCTTGGAAAGTTTATTTTAAGCATCGAAAACTGCTATGATTGTTCAATTATCATCAAATTCTGTGAAATCAAGCATGAGAAACATAAATTCCGTTGACTCAGATGCAAATTCTATAAATAAATAAAAAAGGGGAAAAAATCAGATAAAAACAGATCGCCAAAGAAAACTGACCTTATGGTAGAAAAATTAGGGCCACCGATTCACTTTGATTGAAGACCCAAATAAGGACGGTCGGATTTCGAGGGCAAAATTGAATCGAAACAAAATGTACAATTCCTAGTTTTTTAACCAAATCTAAGGTCGATTCAATTACTCTGAAGTTCCATTGTGCATATTTTGATCAAATTCCATACCGGATTCCCGAAATAAGACCATGACAGATCAAACAAATTCCAGACCACTCCTTGAGTTCTCAACACCAAAAATGCTCCAAAAATTTACAAAACCCTAAGAATTAAAGCTCAAAATCTCTGTCTCCTACAACTCCCGAACGAGGCCTAAGAAAATGCATAGGAAAGGCTGAAATCTCTGTCAGAGCATGGATTGAGGTGAAAAATGCTAAAATGCTCTGATCTGAGTCGAGAATAGAAGCAAAAAATATGAGAGAGAGGCTAGGGTTTGTCGATTGAGAGAGAGGTTAGTGTTTGTCGATCGAGAGAGAGAGAGGTTAGGGTTTGTCGAAATCGAGAGAGAGACGCTACGGTTTGTCGATAGAGAGAGAGAGAGAGGTTAGGGTTTGTCGAGATCGAGCGAGAGAGAGAGAGAGGCTAGGGTTTCAATGAGAAGAAGACGGGTTGAGAGAGGCCTTCTTAGTGATAAAAGAGTGAAATGAGAGGGCGCCCGAAGGTGTGTGTGGGGGGGGGGGTGTTGGACCCGACGATATGGCACGTGAGTATGTTATGATAGCACATGATTGGAGGAGGGTTTTATTTAAACCACTAATTTAATTCAGAAAACAATTATTTTAGGCAGTGGTATTTTGCACCACTATTTTAAGCAATGGTTTATTGTAATACTGATGTAGTGGTTTTTTCCCCATTTTGACGTAGTGAACAAATTACAAAAATAAAAAGGAGTAAGAATTCTATATAATATATATGTACGAAAATAGAAACCAGAGTAAGGAAAATATGTTATCCAAATGCCACTTTGTAATAACCCGAAAAAGCACGTCAAACGAGGACCTCGGGATCCGTGCCCGATTGGTCCTAGGTTTGACCATGAGATAGTTTATTGATAAACTTATGGTGAGATGAGCGAATGTGATGTGTGAACCAATGTAGAAGAGTGGAGAGATAGAGGAGTGTGTAGAGTGGCATACACTGATGAGTGTGTATGTGCTCCACACCGAGAAAAGAGATAAGATAAAAAGGGTTGAAAACCCTAACTTTCATGTTTTGGTGGTTGAGAGAAGTAAAGAAGAGAGAGAAAGAGAGAGGAGTAAGAGAGGAGTTATTGTGGGTGATTGGAAGAAGGATTCAAGCATTAAAGAGGCCGGATTTGACGCAAGGAATCCGTTAGAAACCAAAGCTGGAACCCTAGCCTTCCAACCCTAGATTTGAAATCAACTTGAGAGCTATTCAAGGTAAAATTTTTGTAAATAAGATGCATAGATTATAGGGGTTAAGTTGCAGTAAAATGTGGGTTAAATCATAGGATAATGGCTTAGAAAAATAGAAGAAAAGTATGGAAAAAGATGGAAGAACGAAGAAATTTGAATCGACAATTCGATTAATCGAAATTGGCGAGAAGATTGAAGGTCGGAGGACCCGATTTCGATTAATCAAATTGAATTTCGATTAATCGACTTTGATTCGATTAATCGATTTGGGAATCGATTAATCATCGACTCGATGGACCCCGGGGTTAAAGGAAATGACTTGAGAAAATCGACTAATCGAAATGGGATTTGATTAATCGATTTTAGTTTCGATTAATCGATTTAGAATCGATTAATCAACTTAATGAAACTCAATTGAGCAATTGAATTTGCTTTATGCGAAAAGAAGAATTTCGATTAATCGAAATTGGATTCGATTAATCGAATGAAAACTTCATTGCGAATCGAGAATGGACTTTGCGAAAAGGAGAATTTCGATTAATGAAATTGTTTCGATTAATCGATATTACTTCGATTAATCGATTTTGCAAATCGATTAATCGAATCAGATTCGATTAATCGATTTTGGAATTCGATTAATCGACTGTAGTAAACTTTGTGGACTTTTGATTCTTACTTCAAGACTCTAGGGGGGTCTTGAGACTTATTCATTACATCTTTTGTGACGTTTCGAGTGTGTTTAATGGTATCATAGGTGATACGTATGGAAGTGGGCACAAGGAGCCGAGTGGGACCTTGATGCATTAAATCGATAGAGACCTAAGGTAGGGAACACCTTGAACATGTACCTTATTTTGCAAGAGCATGTATGTAGTGATATAAATTTCCATTCAAATATTTTTACTGCTTAAAGAATTGTGAAAAGTGTGTGTGTGATATTCATAAGAGTAAACAATGAGCCATCCCTGGGGATGAAGAAGTAAGAGAAAAGAGCATCGGTGTGATGCAAGTGAATGGATACATCCCAGGGATGTATCCAAGGATTGAATCATGCTTGATAGGGCCTAACTGATATAAGATAGCACACTTACACGGTGAATAACTATATGTAAGGCACCGATATTTTTGTTATTTGAGGTTTGATAGGTTACCCCACCGACGTGGGGGGATATCCACGACTGACACGGCAGGATATCCGTGACCGATACGGCGGCGAAACCGTAGGCCAGTGCGGAGGCTTATCCGTACATAGTAAGCACACCCCAGGGGTGTTGCTGCGATGTGAAACGCCGCGACCAATCCCGTGGAAAGGGCTTGGTACTATTAGTATTCCTGTGGAATACATTTAAAACTGTCTATATACATGACGATGAAGGGTATCTCGTCGGGGCTCGATGCTATATTGCTCGGGAATTATTTAAGTTGAAGTTTAAGTTTTGCTTTAGGCCTTCTCAGCATCATTCATGATTAACTAAAAGACATGAGTAATCTACCAGTAATTGAAGTGTTTTTAACTGTTTTTCATCAATAAATGCATAGACACATCATGGATGCATATCATAGAATACATGTGAGTTATATTTTATGTGTTCAATTGTGTTCATTCCTATTGAGCTAGGATGTAGCTCACCCTCAGGTCCACTACTAGCATTTCTTAGAGGCTTGAGGACGCCGACCGGTGAGTGGGACCTTGCGGCGGAGTTAGAGCCACCTCAGAGGACTTCTTCTAGAGGACTCTGTGCGACTTTGAGGGTTTTAGTTGGAGATTGTACGGCTTGGTATGTCAAGCGGTTTTATTAAACCTTGTGTCTATGGATATCGAGTATTCTTTTGGCGAACCATCCATGATGATGGTTATCATCGATGGTTGGATCGGTTCTCCTTCATGCGAGGCATGAGGTAGAACTATCTTTTGAGAAGTATTTCTATGTAGATTTAAATTCGCAAGTTGTTCTTATTTATTTTATGCTTGATATACGGTGTTAGAGCATAGTTGAGGGGCACAGTCAAGATGATCGTCGTCGATGGCCGGGTTTGGAAATCCGGTACATCACGATTGGTATCGAGCCATTTTTCTTTTAGCAATTCTGACAAGGGTTCTTTCGTCAGAACATAGGGGCTTCTGCTAACGAAACTTTAGTTTCAAATGCAGCCACAATGTCAGCTAGAGGAAGAGGCCGACCAAGGGGAGACCATCAAAGGAGTTTACGTAGTGGAGATGGTTACATCTCTCCTACAAACAGAGTGCCTTTAGGAGGTAACGAGGCCCCAGGGGGCAGTAGTAGCAGACAGCATGAGGAAGAGGATCGAGATCATCAGGATCAAGATCTGAGAGAGCAAGAAAGATTGAGAGAAAGACAAGAAGATAGAGAAGAGCGACAAAGGATGATGCACACTATGGAGACTATGCCACCTGCCATGGCACAACAAGCAGCACCCTTTGCAGCTCATGCATCAAGAGAACAGCAGCCACCTACACCACCTGTAGGACCTGCGTTGCCTTTGCCCTCATCTTTTACAGAATTTAGGAGGATGAGACCTCCTTCATTTTCTGGGCAGGCAGACACAATGGCCGCTGAGAACTGGCTGATGGAGATGGAGAAAGTCTTTAGCGTGCTAACTTGCACGGAAGACGAGAGTGTAAGATGGGCAGCTTACATGTTGGATGGGGAGGCTGGGCCTTGGTGGAAGTCCGTGATACGGACTCGGGCTCAGGAGACCCCAGAGTTGCCATGGACTTGGGAGGAGTTTGTTGAGGAGTTCAACAAACAATATTTTCCGGAAGTGGTGAGGAATCAACTTGAGATACAATTTTTGCAGTTAGTACAAGGGAGAATGACAGTGAGAGAATACGGGGTAGAGTTTCTACGACTTGCCCGTTTTGCTCCGGATTACGTCGCTTCTGAAGTGATGAAGTCCAAGAGGTTTCAGCAAGGTTTGAAGCCTGAGGTTAGAGGAGGCGTAGCTCCATTTCAGCTGAGGACCTATGAAGAGGTCATGAGCAAGGCGTTGGTCGTAGAAGAGGAGAACAATAATAGATATCGACAGAGGGAGCAGCAGAGAGGAGGAAATGAACAAGGAAGAACGGGGCACTATGAACCGGTGAACAAAAAGCCGAGGTTCATGGGCCAGAATCAGAGACCACAGTTCCAAGGGGGTTTCGGAAGACCGGCGCAACAACAACAACAACACCAACAGAGGTTTCCATTACTTGCGTCGGGGAGACCTATTCGCTATGAGAGCCCTGCCATGTCTCATCGGCGCCATCATACTCGTGGTTCTCGTCTGTTTCTTCCGCACCTCGAGACTTAGCAAAGTGTGGCAAGCCTCATAGAACGAAAGGACCGTAGATTGGGAACTAGGGGAAATTTCCGATGTGGCAAGGTGGGCCACTTGATCAAGGATTCCCCCGAGCCAGATAAGAGAAAGACGGTTTCAGTTGCAGCACCACTACCAATTCAAGCAAGGAAACCGATCATCCAGGGGAGAGCCTATGCGATCCTTTGTCAGAAGCGAGAACGTGCATGCGTCATCCAAGGTGAGATTCCTTTTGAAATTAAACGAAAATTTTCTTTTCGTTAAAACTTTAGATAGAGAAGAAGCATGCATTAGGAAATTATATAGATTCCTTCTCAATACCAAAAGCAGTATGTAAATTGTGGGTGTAAATTAATGTAAATTATTGTATGTGTGTATGTATACTATAGGTACTCTAAATATATATGAAAAGGATGCTTGGATATGGCGCCGAGTGTTAATAGACCCGGGTCTACCCACTCATTCGTCACTCCATGTTTCGCTAAGAAGATGAAGATTGTTCCAGAGCGTTGGATTTCGTCCTATCTTCGTGTCATTCATTTGGAGAGTTAGTAGACACGGAGTTAGCTTGCAAATCCATCATCGTAGCAGTTCAAGACTTAGAAGTGCATGAATTGGAAGCAAAGTTGGTACTGTTAGACATGCAAGGGTTTGATGTGATCGTTGGCGCAAAGATTGTGCGACCATTGATTGCAAGAACAAGGTAGTCATTTTCGGACCCAACACAAGAAGATCATTTCGGTTTCAAGGAGTGAGGTCGTCCGTGCTAATCGATCTCGTGATGAAGGGCCGAGAAAATGATCGAAAGGGTTGCGTGGATACTTAGCTTTCTTAAAGGAGGACAGGAGGAAAAGAACGTCATTTACGAGATAGCGATTATGCGAGACTTGGCGTGTTTCGGAAAGAATTGCCTGGATTACCTCCAGAAAGAGAAGTAGAATTCGCCATTGACTTAGCACCAGGAACGGAGCCTATTTCGAAAGCACCTTATAGAATGGCTCCCGCTGAGTTAAAGGAATTGAAGGAACAACTACAAGAGCTTATGGAAAAGGGGTTTGTTAGACCGAGCGTGTCTCCATGGGGAGCACCGGTCTTGTTTGTCAAGAAGAAAGATGGGTCAATGCAGCTATGCATTGACTATCGGCAATTGAACAAACTCACTGTGAAGAACCGCTACCCTTTGCCTAGAATAGACGATCTATTCGACCAACTGCAAGGAGCAAAGTATTTTTCTAAGATCGACCTGAGATCTGGGTATCATCAGTTGCGAGTTAAAGCTGAGGACATACAGAAGACAGCTTTCCGGACACGGAATGGACACTATGAATTCCTTGTGATGCCGTTTGGATTGACGAATGCTCCAAATCATTTATGGATCACGATGAACCGAGTGTTTAAACCACACTTGGACTCTGCGTAGTATTTGTTGATGATATATTGATATATTCCAAATCCAAGACAACACGAAGAACATTTGAGGATTGCTCTACTTTACGTGAACACCAATTGTACGCCAAGCTCAACAAGTGTGAGTTTTGGTTGGAAGAAGTTAGCTTTTTGGGACATGTCGTCTCGAAGCACGGTGTCACGGTAGATCCAGCAAAGATAGAAGCAGTAGTTAAATGGGAACAACCAAAAACAGTGACCGACGTCCGAAGTTTTCTGGGCTTAGCAGGCTATTATCGACGTTTCGTTGAGGGGTTTTCAAAGATATCGGGACCTCTCACAAAGCTGACACGAAAAGATTCAAGGTTTGAGTGGAGTGAGGCATGTGAGAAGAGTTTCCAAGAACTCAAAATGAGACTCACTTCGGCTCCAGTGTTAGCGATTCCTTCAGGCAGTGGAGGATACGCCGTGTACAGCGACGCGTCATACAATGGCCTTGGTTGTGTGCTCAACCAACACAAGAAGGTGATAGCTTACGGATCAAGACAGTTGAAAGAACACGAGAAAAATTACCCGACGCATGACTTAGAACTAGCAGCAGTCATTTTTGCGCTGAAGATTTGGAGACATTACTTGTACGGTGAGACATTTGAAATTTTCACCGATCATAAGAGCCTCCGATACTTGTTTACACAGAAAGAGCTCAACATGAGACAGCGCAGATGGATGGAATTCCTCAAGGACTACGATTGCTCTATACAATACCATCCAGGCAAGGCGAATGTAGTAGCCGATGCATTGAGTCGAAAAGGTTCAGCTCAGTTAGCTTCTTTGATTTTGGGTATGCACCGATGGAAATTATTGGAAGACTTGGCAACCTATGATGCGAACATTGAGTCAAAGGACACTGGATCCTTTTTGGCTAACATATCAGTAAAGCCAGTGATATTTGAGCATATCCACGATCTACAGATGAAAGATCCAGCGTTAACAAAGATTCATCAAGACGTGAATGAAGGCATCAGGTCGGACTTCTCAGAAAAAGAAGATGGTTCTTTGTTGTTTAAAGGCCGTCTCTGCATCCCGGACAATGCCGATCTAAGACGAACAATTCTTGATGAAGCTCATAAGTCAAATTATGCTATCCACCCTGGTAGCACCAAAATGTACCAAGATTTGAAAAAGAATTACTGGTGGAGAGGACTGAAACAAGACGTGGCCGAGTATGTGTCACGATGTTTGACTTGTCAGCAAGTGAAGGTTGATCATAGACATCCTGCGGGACTATTGCAACCTTTACCAATACCAGAATGGAAGTGGGAATCGATCTCGATGGATTTCATTGTTGGATTACCCCGTACTGCCAAGAGACACAATGCCATTTGGGTCGTCGTAGACCGATTGACCAAATCAGCGCACTTTTTACCGTACAATACCACATATACAGCAGGAAGACTGGCAGATTTATACATGAAGGAGATTGTAAGATTACACGGGATTCCAAGCAGCATCGTTTCAGATCGTGATCCACTATATACGTCCAAGTTTTGGAAGAAATTTCAAGAAGGAATGGGAACACGGCTAAATTTTAGTTCAGCCTTCCATCCTCAAACTGATGGACAGACAGAGCGAGTGAATCAAGTAATAGAAGACATGCTCAGAGCGTGCATGCTTGATATGCAAGGATACTGGGATGAGTATCTACCGATGCTCGAGTTCGCATATAATAACAGTTTTCAAACGAGCATTGGCATGGCACCGTATGAAGCTCTGTATGGACGACAATGCAAGTCACCCCTCAATTGGGAGGAAACAGGTGAAAAATTTGTATTAGGACCGAAACTACTTGAAGATAATGCTACCGTCAATTATCGTGAGAAAGGTTGAAGACAAAGCCTGAGTAGAGAAAAGTTACGCCGATATGAAGCGGACTAGTGTTGACTACAAAGTGGGCGAGCATGTGTTTGTGAAGGTGTCACCTATGAAAGGTGTAATGAGATTTGGCAAGAGAGGGAAGTTAAGTCCACGTTATGTTGAACCATTTGAAATTTTGGGACGAGTAGGTGAAGTTGCATATCGCATTGGTTTACCACCGCTATTTGATCGAGTACATAATGTTTTCCACATATCGATGCTCAGAAAGTACATGAATGATCCGTCTCATGTGTTAGGAAAGCAACCTATAGAGATGTGTGAGGACATGGGCATGGTAGAGAACCATGGAGATTACGGATCGAAAAGAGCAAGCATCATGCAGACTAAAGTGATTCCTTAGTGCTTGTTCGGTGGAACAATCATCCAAAAGAAGAGGCTACTTGGGAACGAGAGGTCGATGTGAAGGAACAATATCCAGCCTTGTTTCCAACGACGTGAAATTTCAATGTAAATCACAAACATGTTTGTGAAATCTCCACTATGCTTGAAATTCAATGGAAATTTTGATCCAATCTGTCATAAATTGTCAAAAAAATAGTAAAAGAAAGAAAGAGATTGAAATTTTGTAGAAATAGGGCAAAACCGATTAATCGAATTTCAAATCGATTAATCGATTTGGAATTTCGATTAATCGATTTTGTTCGATTAGTCGACTGGCATGTGCCAGTGACTGGAAATGTGAAAGAGAGTTAGAATATACATAGAAGACCAAATTCGATTAATCGAATTGGACATTTCGATTAATCGATTTGGAATCAACAAGTCGATTTGGACATTTCGATTAATCGAATTAAATTTCGATTAATCGATTTACTTAAGAGATTTGAAGAAATTGAATACACATAGACAATTTCGATTAATCGAAGATAGTTTCGATTAATCGATTTTGAAGTTTCGATTAATCGAAATGAGTTTCGATTAATCGATTATTTAAAGAATTCTGGAAATTGAGAAGTTACCATGCGATTCTGTTTAATCGAAGTGAAACTCGATTAATCGATTTTGGAATTTCGATTAATCGAAATGGATTTCGATTAATCGACTGGCTCGCGCCAGTGAGCTTAAAAATTTAAAATTTTAATTAGATACGATTTCGATTAATCGAAATGATTTCGATTAATCGAATTTGACTTTCGATTAATCGATTTTGGAAATCGATTAATCGATTTTACGCGGTTTAACCTAGTTTTGAATCTCGATTAATCGATTCTGAATTTCGATTAATCGAGCCGCGGGCTATATATATAAGATTGGGGATTTTATTCCCCATTCGAAAAATTTTCTTGCTTTGGGGTTTTGGCGCTTCACCTTCTTCCTTCTTCTCCAACCAACCGAGCACTCTAGGGTTTATGCGTTTGGTTTCGGATCGGATTCAACTACCATCGCATCCAACACCCACGGTAAACCCTAAATTCGTGTTTTCCTTTCAATTTGAGTTAGAAAACCCTAGATTTTTCCCAATATGCCGCCCAAAACCCGATTGTCTTCGAAGAAGGCGACTTCTAAGCTACCAGTTAGGCGTAAGAACGTCGCACCACCACCACCTACCCCATCGCCGGTGAGGACTCCATCACCGTCGGAATCGGAGACCACCTCCGGTTCGACGAGCGCATCTACGCGCGAGTCTTCCCGCGAATCCACCCCCATGCCACCACCACCCACCAACGTGGAGCAACCAAACGAGTGGTGGGCTGCCAAGACCTTTGAGGTCGAATATACCATCGACCCTACCCTTTTCACCGATCCCGACGTACCGGGCGAGACCCAATGGGCTCAAAACTATATAAACAATGCCGGTCTCGGCAATCTTCTCAAACCAATCCGGGGTTCCTACTACCCTAGATTGGTGAGATTATTCTACCAAGGGCTAACCAATGGCCCTACCGACGACTGCATCATCACCAAGATCGAGGGTCGTCTCTACACGATCACTTGGCGTCACATTCATGAGGTGCTCGAGTGCTACCTCGAGTTCACCCCGGAGACCACCCTATTCCCACCCTTTGTGGAAGACCCCCGATTTGAGGAAGTCATGACCCTCATGACAAATGGCAAGAAGGGGTCGCTTCCATCAAGAGGGTCGATCTTCCACCCTACATGTGGATGCTCGACTCATAATAAAATGCAACCTTTACCGATGCGCCACGACACGGAAGGCGTGGACAAAGTGCAACATGCACTTTACGCCTTCATGGTGATGGTTTGATGCTACCAAGGTCATCCTAGAAGGGATGAGGTACATCAAGGGCAAATTGATGAAGGGCAACATGAGGCCCAAGGAAAAGATGCCCTATGCTCGGCTCATCTCGACCATGTTGGAGTGCTACTCCAACGAGACATCCTACACCATCTCACCTCACGAGGTGAGGGCTACGGATCGCGTGAAGACGCGTTCACAAAGTCTAAGCGGACCCTACGGCTCGGGTCCCGCTCCGCGAGCGCACGGCAGCCCGCCACCACCCCCACCACCTTGTGGGACCCACACCCGCTCTGCCCCAGAAGCCGTCCGTGGGAGGCTACTTCCCGAACGACGTGACACCCACCACCCACCGCGCCCGCGCCTCCCACCTCATCCTCCCGCCGGCGCGCCGCGCCATCCGGTCCTACGATAGAGGGCGTGTTGGCGAGAATGGAAGCGAATAACGAGAGAGGATGAACAGGAGAATTGATTTCCTCATGTTTCACACCTCCAGTTCATCTACCCCCACACCTACATGGATATCTTGGCCCATTGAAGAAGAATGGACCGGCACCTGACCTTTCATCGGGGCCGGTCTTTGGGGCGCAATTACATGGCGGGTGCCTCTACATCCACCGCCGATTCCACCTACCGCGCGCCGCACCACCTCCGACTACCCGAGATACCACCATCGCCACCACGCCACCAAGCGGCTACCAGCACCACCACCACTGCGAGAGCCTGCTCCGATACTCAACAGGCTGGAGGAGGCAGCTGATTTTTTGTTTATCATTTTGATTGTATACATGTATAGTTTTGTCGCCAACTTATGTGGCGCTTTGTAACGGTTTCAATTATTAATACAAATGAAATTTTTGTACGTAAATGAAAAAGTATTTATGAAAAGTGTGGTTGTCTACATTGTTGTATCGTGTAATTGCAAGTTCCATTTAAATTCACACTCTACTCGTAACTATCAGTACCTCAACGCGTCTAAGTCGAATAATCCACCTCACCTCAGAGTGTGGGGGGGGGGGTTGAGATCAGACCACCACACCTTTGGGTGATTTTCGAGGACGAAAATTCCCAAGGTGGGGAGGATGTAATAACCCGAAAAAGCACGTCAAACGAGGACCTCGGGATCCGTGCCCGATTGGTCCTAGGTTTGACCATGAGATAGTTTATTGATAAACTTATGGTGAGATGAGCGAATGTGATGTGTGAACCAATGTAGAAGAGTGGAGAGATAGAGGAGTGTAGAGTGGCATACACTGATGAGTGTGTATGTGCTCCACAGAGAAAGAGATAAGATAAAAGGGTTGAAAACCCTAACTTTCATGTTTTGGTGGTTGAGAGAAGTAAAGAAGAGAGAGAAGAGAGAGGATAAGTAAGAGGAGTTATTGTGGGTGATTGGAAGAAGGATTCAAGCATTAAAGAGGATTTGACGCAAGGAATCCGTTAGAAACCAAATGGAACCCTAGCCTTCCAACCCTAGATTTGAAATCAACTTGAGAGCTATTCAAGGTAAAATTTTGTAAATAAGATGCATAGATTATAGGGGTTGTTGCAAAATGTGGGTTAAATCATAGGATAATGGCTTAGAAAATAGAAGAAAAGTATGGAAAAAGATCGGGAAGAACACTCGAAGAAATTTGAATCGACAATTCGATTAATCGAAATTGGCGAGAGAAGTTGAAGTCGGAGGACCCGATTTCATTAATCGAATTGAATTTGATTAATCGACTTTGATTCGATTAATCGATTTGGGAATCGATTAATCGATCGGCTTCTCAGTGGACCCGAGGGTTAAAGGAATGACTTGAGGAAAATCGACTAATCGAAATGGGATTTCGATTAATCGATTTAGTTTTCGATGTCGATTTAGAATCGATTAATCAACAAACTCAACTGTTCAACAAAGTGAATTTGCTTCTGAAAGAAGAATTTCGATTAATCGAAATTGGATTCGATTAATCGAATGAAAACTTCATTATCGTCGAATCGAGAATGGACTTTGCGAAAAGGAGAATTTCGATTAATCGAAATTGTTTCGATTAATCGATATTTTTCGATTAATCGATTTTGGAAATCGATTAATCGAATGATTCGATTAATCGATTTTGGAAATCGATTAATCATGTAGTAAACTTTGTGGACTTTTGATTCTTACTTCAAGACTCTAGGGGTCTTGAGACTTATTCATTACATCTTTTGTGACGTTTGAGTGTGTTTAATGGTATCATAGGTGATACATGGAAGTGGGCACAAGGAGTGAGTGGGACCTTGATGCATTAAATCGATAGAGACCTAAGCTAGGGAAGACATTGAACATGTACCTTATTTTGCATGCGCATGTATGTAGTGATATAAATTTCCATTCAAATATTTTTACTCTTTAATGAATTGTGAAAAATGTGTATCTGTGATATTCATAAGAGTAAACAAATGAGCCATCCCTGTGGGATGAAGAAGTAAGAGAAAAGAGCATCGGTGTGATGCAAGTGAATGGATACATCCTGGGGATGTATCCAAGGATTGAATCATGCTTGATAGGGCCTAACAGATATAAGATAGCACACTTACACGGTGAATAACTATATGTAAGGCACCGATATTTTTGTTATTTGAGGTTTGATAGGTTACCCCACCGACGTGGCGGGATATCCACGACTGACACGGCAGGATATCCGTGACCGATACGGCGGCGAAACCGTAGGCCAGTGCGGAGGCTTATCCGTACATAGTAAGGACACCCCAGGGGTGTTGATGGGATGTGAAACCCCGCCACCAATCCCCCGGGGAAAGGGGCTTGGTACTATTAGTATTCAGGAATACATTTAAAGCTATCTATATAGATGACGATGAAGGGTATCTCGTCGGGGCTCGATGCTATATTGCTCGGGGATTATTTAAGTTGAAGTTTAAGTTTTGCTTTAGGCCTTCTCAGCATCATTCATGATTAACTAAAAGACATGAGTAATCTACCAGTAATTGAAGTGTTTTTAACTGTTTTTCATCAATAAATGCATAGACACATCATGCATATCATAGAATACATGTGAGTTATATTTTATATGTTCAATTGTGTTCTCCCTATTGAGCTAGGATGTAGCTCACCCGTCCACTACTAGCGTGCAGGAGCGGGAGGCACGACCCGGTGAGTCGGACCTTGCGGCCGGCGAGGAGTTAGAGCCACCTCCAGAGGACTTCTTCTAGAGGACTCTGCTGTGCGACTTTGAGGGGTTTTAGTTGGAGATTGTACGGCTTGGTATGTCAAGCCTGGTTTTTTATTAAACCTTGTGTCTATGGATATCAGAGTATTCTTTTGGGCGAACCATCCATGATGATGGTTATCATTGATGGTTCGGATCGGTTCTCCCTTCATGCAGAGGCATGAGGGTAGAACTGTCTTTTGAGAAGTATTTCTATGTAGATTTAAATTCCGCAAGTTGTTCTTATTTATTTTATGCTTGATATACCAGTGTTTCGAGCATAGTTGAGGGGCACGGTCAAGATGATCGTGCTGATGGCGCGGGTTTCGGGGTGCCGAAATCCGGGCTGTCACACACTTTAACTATGTTGGTTAACTAGATTACAACAATTAAATCATTAATATATGCCTACTGACTATCGACTATATGGACTATATTGACTATACAGCAATTAAATCCTTAAGACGTGTAAACTTACACATGAAATCAGAAAGAACATATATGCAATCATGTCCATAGCATAGTCACAGATTTCTCCAAATATCTTCAAAATTTCCAAAATTTCATGCAAATGGGCACTGAATCTTGCAAGGAGAAACTTCGCCTATTTTGGTAAATTGTTGAAAAATTTCAAAATTCGTCAAAACTTTCCAAAATGACCACTGTCCAAATATTGCCAAAACAGAACTTTGATACTATGGTAAGTAGTATAGTGCTAGATGCAAGATTCAAAATAAGGTTATGCAAACTGAGAAGATGATTTTTGTTAAACTACCACGATGAGATCCTGGCCGTAAGATCTTTAATAATGATGATCTTCAATAAACTTAAAGAGAAGTGGTAAGAAACAACATGAAAGATCGTGTAGATATAGAGATTTTAGCCTTGAACCAAAAAAGAACAACAACATAGGACTCATAAAGCCAACCCCAAATAGATGACATAAGATGATGAGTCGATCACAGTGCTGAGGATGATGACGTCTAATATATTACTTGTAAAAGGCCAATAATATTTGTTATTTCAGGCATTCATTTGTTAAATCAACACACATCACCAATAAAAGTAGTTAGCATCCGAGGGTATTATTGGAAGATATAAACTGATAAAATAATTCCATTAAAAACCTGGAAAGCATAGCCCAGACGCCAAAAACATGAAACCAAATCCATCCCAAGCGCTTTATAGGCTAAAATACTGTGGACTGAACCAGTTCCATTAAACTATAAAATGGGCATTGGCATGGAAGCATTTGTTTCTTGGGTCCCTATAGGAAAAATGGCAAATTGAGGTAAAGAACTAGTCTTACAATCTGATTCAGTGCACCCAAACTTATATCACAGTAGACAAGGTCAATGTGACTATTATTTGAGAACCTTCATCTTCCAAACACCTCCATTACAATTTCTATTGCTCATATATCTTCAAACTATACAAGATCATCTAAAAACAAAATGACTTCCCAAGCATATATTGAGAGAGAGAGAGATAAGTCAAATGATGAATGAGCATCGCCCTCTCCTGTCTAAGCACAACTCCAAGAACGATTCCGTAGGCATTTCTTTGGACACTACCTTTAACGAATTATTTTCCCTTTGTAAATGGCGTAACAACAAGATTTCCAGAAGAATTCACTCTAAAATTTTGTGATGGGGCTCGAGGTGAGAAATCAATTTTTCCATGCTTAGAACACAACTTCTAGAATGTCAATAAATCAACCTAAAAGTGGAATCCATTACCCTAATCCTATTAATTACCACTAAATAGATCAAAGTAATATATACAATTAAATATTAAAAAATCAACAAAATTCACATCACATAGTTTCAGAAAATTCAACCTTCATCTTAATATGATAAATTATCAAACAGATCATTTGGAAAATCATCACCGACCCTATTTTTTAAAATCTTGGGTTGCATCTATGTTGGGCTCACAGTTCAACACAAATCATCAATGCATCCATGTTGGACTTGCAGTTCAACACAAATCATCAGTGCAGCCATGTTGGGCTTGCAGTTCAGAACAAATCATCAATACATCCATGTTGGGCTTTGAAAACTACAAACACAGAAGGAATTGAAATCACCGGTCTATAATAGGAATACTCTTATCAGTATGAAAACATGGTTCAAAATATTGGAAAACACTGGATTTTTTCCAGTATATACCCCTACTGGATGAATCAGTGATGGTATATCCCTGAGGACATACAGGATATATTTCATCTGGTATTTAAAAAAAATGCAAAATCCCGGGTGATATTTTCCAGTATTTTCAACATTTGGCAGTACTAGAGACCAGATTTTAAACCTTCCTAGACACACCAAAAAGAAACCTTGGTTGCTTACCTTCATCAGCATCCAGAGAACGCCACAATAGTGCCTTTTCCAGCAATTTTAACCATAACAGGGTGCAAAGTTGAATCCCTGCCCCTGATCTAAACCGTGGAAAGCATTAAAAGTTTGTGAGTCAAAGAACCAAGACATTTACAATGCTCTAGGTGAGATCCAATAATTGGAAGTAGCACTTAACATAAGACAACCATGAGTCTAGCTATTCACAGAAAAGAAGGCAAAAGAGATCAATTTTAATGATCATTATTTGCATCAACAATTGGATTCCTACCGGTGAAGATGACCACACAACTCAGCTGCAAGTTTACCACCATCTTCAAATTCAAACAAATGAAATGCCTTGTTTGGACTAATTATAAATAAAGTTATCAGGTTACAATTCAAGTTGCTTGGGGTCAATGAAGAGGGGAGTATGCTTGCAAAACTACCTGTTTACTAGAATGGAAGCAACACAACCATGATTGCCAATACTGACGTCTCTGCTGTCTAAAGTTGGTTCACAAGAGTGAGGGGACAAGCAACACTACTATTAATAAATGACATCTTCCCAAAAATAATCCCAGCAAACAAAAAACTCCAACAGTTCAAGATTACATAAGAAAGCAAGATAAAATAGCTATATTATTATTCAGTAGTAACTAATCCTAAATTTCATTTTTTTTACTATAGCTACCATAGGTTTCTTTCATCCACCAAAAATAACGTTGCAACTAACCCTTCTTTGAATTCACAATTTCCCTTCAAATTAATTAACAAAATCATCTATCAAAATAGATAAACTAAAAATCATAACATTTCTTACAAGCTAAATTTCCAGAACTACAAAAGAATATATCGTTCAAATAATAAAAATAAAAACCCTAGAAAAAAGGGTATTAAAGCAAGATCATATCGGACCTACCACTGTGACCTCAATCGACACCCCACCGGAACCACCGCTCTCCGACCACAAATCTGAAACTAGGAACAAATCCCGAGACGACAAGATCAAATCAAACTAAAACTGTTGAATAGATTGAATTTGTCGTCGACACCCTATTTTTTCTGCAGATGTTAGCCTGGCAAAGATCAATAAGAGAAAGGGCACCGTTCTCCAAATATGAATCTCCATGATCTGAGAGAGAGAGAGAGAGAGAGGGAAAGAGAGATAACTACGAAACCCTGACCTAGGGTTTGATAAATAGGAAGAAAGAGTAGGATAAGATTAGAGCAAACCCCCTCACTGGGAAAGAAGACGAAGAAGAAGAAGCGTTTCGCGGGGTTTCTAGGGTTTCTGATAGATATTTGGGCGCCGCGCCAATTTGTTTTAGATGGTTTGGGTTTGAAATCGCTCAAATACATCATGTCATGGGTTCAAACTCGCTCCACTTACAAATATTACATTTAAGTAGGCTGTTGTGTTGGTTTAACCACTGATATCGGCCATTGTATAGATGAATTTCTTCTACAACGGCCAATGTCTATTGTATTTTAAAAGTAAGTGGTGTTGTTTTTTCTTTGTTTTCATGTAGTGTGAGTAGAGTAAATGTGCTAGCATTCAAATGATTTTAACTTACAACATATTCATGCACATTTAAATGATAGCAGGGAACATGCATAATTCAATCACAAGAGGAACATGCTCATGAGGTTCAGATGACAAAACATGCACATCAACAACAAAACAAAACAAAACAAAATAAAATATGTACATCAACATAAAAAAAGAGACAACACATGACAGATTTTTAAACAAAACAACACAAAAATTCAACAAGTATGGTATATAGTGTACAAGCTGTGGACCACTAAGCAGTGGGAGGTTCATGAAGGTGGATGGTCTGAGGAGGCTCCACAGAATTTTCTAAACAAACCTTCAGCCTTTGACCATTCACTTTCATGTTCTTCCCAGAAATGGGATCCAAGCTCTCCACAACACCAGATGGGGAGGCATGGATGACAGTATAAGGTCCATCCCACCTGGATTTTAACTTCCCTGAAAAAGAAATTAATTTGGAGTTAAACAACCAAACCTTGGTACCAGCCTGGAATTCCTTCCTCATCAGTCTCTTATCAAAAATTGTCTAGGATCTCTCCTGGTAAATTCTTGTATTTGTATAGGCCTCCAATCTCAACTCATCAAGCTCTAACAGTTGAAATTTCTTGTATGAACCAGCAGTAGTTAGATCCAAATTCAGTGTTTTAATAGCCCAGTAGGATCTATTGTCTAACTCCACTGGTAGATGACATGCCTTGCCATAAACCACTCTAAAAGTGGACATGCCAATAGGGATCTTATAGGCAGTCCTATAAGCCCATAGTGCATCATTCAGCTTTTATGCCCAATCATTCCTATCTGTCCTCACAGTCTTCTCCAAGATGTGCTTAATTTCCCTATTAGAAATTTCAACTGGCCCACTGGTCTGTGGGTGGTAGGATTGTAATCCTATGTGTAACAGAATACCTTTTAAGCAGATTCTCAAAAGGCTTGTTACAGAAATGACTCCTCCCATCACTATTGATAGCTCTGGGGGTGCCAAATCTAGAGAAAATATTATCCTTTAAAATTTTGAGGACAACTCTGTGGTCATTTATCCTTGTGGCAATGGCTTAACCCACTTGGACACATAGTCCACTGTCACATGGATAAAATTGAAACCCATAGAACGAGAAAAGGGGCTCATAAAATCAATCCCCCATATGTCAAATAGTTCTACCACAAGGATGGGTTATAATGGCATTGAATCTTTCTTGGAAATGCCTCCCAACCTTTGACATCTTGCACAGGCTTTGTAATGTATGTGAGCATCTCTGAACAAAGACGGCCAGTAGAACCCACATTGTAATACTTTTGATGTTGTCTTTTTTCCACTAAAGTGGCATCCACAGGCTTGCTCATGGTACATAAAAAGAATGTTGTGGAACTCACTTTCGGGCGCTCATCTCCTTACAATCTGATATGCACAATGCTTGTATAGGTAAGGATCCTCCCACAGAAAATATTTGACCTGAGAGAAAAATAGGTCTTTGTCCATCTTGGACCAATGAGGGGGGATCCTACCAACAACAAGAAAATTCACAATGTGTGCAAACCAGGGCACATTAAACTGAATAGCAAATAGCTGCTCATCAGGGAACAATTCATTGACTGGTGCAGCTGCACATTCATCCAACACAATTCTAGACAGGTGGTCAGCCACCACATTCTCCACTCCTTTCTTATTCTTGATCTCAAGATCAAACTCCTGTAATAGGAGGATCCATCTGATCAGCCTAGGTTTAGCATCCTTCTTGGCCAATAGGCATTTCAGGGCTGAGTGATCAGTAAACACAATAATTTTAGACCCAAGAAAGTAGGGTCTAAACTTTTCCATAGCAAACACAATAGCTAGCAGCTCCTTCTTAGTTGTGGTATAGTTGAGCTGAGCCTCTGCTAATGTTTTACTTGCATAATAAATCACTGCTGGCAGCTTATCTTACCTCTATCCTAGGACAGCACCTATTGCCAAGTCTGATGCATCACACATTAGTTCAAAGGGGAGTGAGTAATCTAGGGCTTGGATTATAGGAGCAGTGGTAAGACACTTTTTTAAGACCTCAAAGGCCTCAAGGCACTCAACAGAAAACTCAAATTGAACATCCTGACATAGCAGGTGGCACAGTGGCTTTGTAATTCTATTGAAGTCCTTAATGAACCCCCTATAGAATCCAGCATGTCCTAAAAAGGATCTGATTTGTTTGACAATCCTGGGTGGGGGCAGGTGTGAGATTAGGTCCACTTTAGCTTTGTCAACCTCTATAATTCTGTGGGAGACCACATAGCCTAACACAATTCTCTATGTTACCATAAAGTGGCTCTTTTCCCAGCTTAAGACCAAATTGGTCTCTTCACACCTTAAATTAGGTCAAGGTGACTTAAGCACTGACTAAAGTTGTCCCCATGAACAGAGAAATTATCCATGAAGATCTCCAAGAACTTGTCAATCATATCAGAGAAGATTGCAAACATACACCTCTGACATGTGGCTGGGGCATTGCATAGACCAAAAGGCATTCTCCTATAGGCTAAAGTACCAAAGGGACATATAAAGGTGGTCTTCTCTTGATCTTGAGGATACACAGGGATTTGGTTATACCCTGAATATCTATCAAGAAAGCAATAAAATGCCTTCCTAGCTAATTTGTCTAGAATTTGGTCAATGAAAGGGAGAGGGAAGTGGTCTTTCCTGATCTTGGAGTTGAGTTTTTTATAATCTATACAAACTCTCCAGCCAGTGGTCTCCCTAGCTGGCATCAACTCCCCAGAATCAGAAGTAATAATTATTATGCTTGATTTTTTGGGTACCACCTGAATAGGTGACACTCAATCTGAATATGAAATGGGGTAAATCACCCCTGCATCCAGAGAGTTGATGCCAGGTAAATCACCCCTTCATCCAACAGTTTTACCATCTCTTTCAAAACCGCCTCCTGCTTATGAGGATTAAGCTTCCTCTGCATCTCCCTAGAGGGTTTTATACTCTCTTTCAGATGAATTTTGTGCATGCACACTGAGGCATCAATGCCCCCAAGATTAGCAATTGTCCACCCCATTATCTTTTTGTGCTTCTTGATAACACTCAATAATTCCTCCTCCTGCTCACTAGTGAGAGAGGAAGAGATAATCACTGGAAACTTTTTATTTTGTCCCAAGAAGGCATACTTTAGTGTGTCTAGGAACTATTTTAGCTCTAGATTATGGGGACTTTCAATGGAAGGCAACATAGGTGCCTCGGTGGTTTGAAGAAGGGGCAGCAATGTAGGTTTCCAACTGGAATGCTGTATTAGTCCCACAGAAGACTCCAT
Source organism: Chloranthus sessilifolius (assembly GCA_021018995.1). Classification (NCBI taxonomy): domain Eukaryota; kingdom Viridiplantae; phylum Streptophyta; class Magnoliopsida; order Chloranthales; family Chloranthaceae; genus Chloranthus; species Chloranthus sessilifolius. Next base: position 142,937,903 of record CM037584.1, on the reverse strand, counting down.
TTTAGTGTTGTCTTCTATCATGAAAGCTTGGGCCTCCTCCTCAGCCTTACTCTAAATATTTTTCAGGTTCTTAGCCACATTATCCTAATCCAGCAGATTGGATAATTCTCCTTTCACAAGGCCATCTAGTACATCTATTGCACAACAGTCCTTAATGTCCATTTGGGACTGCCTAGTAGCAATGTACATATTTAATTGGGCCTTCATATTCCCAAAGGTTACCTCCATCACCCTTGACCTGCATCGAATGCAACTATTGGTAGTGGCCAAGAATGGCCTGCCAAGGATGATAGGAATTGGGGCTTTACTTTTAGAAGGGTCTATGTCTAAAACAAAGAAATCAGCAGGGTAGTAGAACTAGTCTACCCCCACCAAAACATCCTCCACCACACCCATAGGTCTCCTCTCAGACCTGTCAGCCAGTTGGAGCACAATTGGAGTTGGTTTAAGCTCCCCCAAACCTAGCTCCTCATATACAGAATATGGGAGGAGATTCACACTGACCCCCAAGTCCAAGAGGGCTCTACCTATGGTGTGGTTTCCAATGATGCAGGGAACGGTAGGTACCCCTAGGTCCTGTAATTTTTCAGGTATGGCTATGGACAGAACTAATTCTACATGCACTATAGTAAAAACTTTTCTGGACAGCTGCACCCTTACTTCTTTTTTTGTGTATAAAGGTCCTTTAAGAATTTGGTATAGGCAAGGACCTATTTTATAGCATCAAGCAAAGGCAAATTTATCTTAACTTGCTTGAAGGTCTCCATCATTTCCTCCATCTGAGCATTCCCCTTATCAAAAGGGATGGGTCAACAAGTGCATGAGGAAATGGCAGCTGTGGGACTACTGGTGCCACAGCTGCATGCCTAACAACATTATGGTCAAATTTTTATTTTTTTCTCTTTTCTTTATTTTTTGCTTATTTTTGGGGCTCAACATCAGCCCCCTTATTTTTTCCTTGCTGCTCTACAGCAGGGGATAAATTCACTAGCTTTTCAACACTTATATTTCTTTTTCACTCTCCATAGCCTCCTTAGCTGCCCTGCCCACTAAATTGTCAACCACCCTGCCACTCCTTAGGGTAGTGATTGCATTAGCCTCCTCATGGGTAGAGGAGCCTTCTCCAATCATGTACTGCCCTTTAAGGTTGGCCAAGGGTTGACTAGGCAACCTGCCCTCCTCTCTCTTATTCAAAGTATTATAAATTTGACCCAGCTAGTCTTCTATTTTTTTAATGCTTTGCCCATGAGAGTTCACAGTTTGTTATAAGTTTCTTAGATTTTGCATTGATGCTAGCATTTGCTCTTCAAAGGAAGAGGATCTGGGCTGTGATGGGGGCAAGACCAAATGATTTGGCTGTGGGGCAGGCAACTGAAAATTCTGCCTAGGTGCATATCCCTGGTTGAATTGATGATGAGGTCTATATGGAACTGCCAACTGCTGTTGCTCGGGATGTTGGTATGTGTCTTGTCTCCACCTCAAATTTGGGTGGATTATCCATGTATACCCAACAGGTTGTTGCCCACATGCCTGGGTAGTATTGCCATGTTCTATAACATATTCAGGGAACTAGTTGGCTGATAGATATTCTTGAAGTGAATGTGTAGGAGATTGGCATATCAGACATGCCTCTTCCACTTGTGCAGCCATCCTAGGCTGCATCACATTCATCAATTTATCAAACTTTAAACTCAGATTGTCCACCTTCCTTTCTAATTCACTCTGTACCTTGACCTCATACATGTCACCTCTAGGGGTGGATTCTTTCACCATTTTAGTTGGGGTCAGGCTGTCATTGTGAGACAATGACTCCTGCTACATGAAATTCTCACTGATAATGTCAAACAACTCCCATGCCTCATCAGCTATCTTGTGGAGGTAACTACCCCCACATGAGGCATCCATCATGTCTCTACTTTTGAGATTAATTTCTTGGTAAAAGACTTGCATAAGTTGCCACTATGGAATTTGGTGGTAGGAACATTGTTTTAACATTTCTTGAAACCTCTCCCATGCCTCATAAAAATCTTCAGTTGAGGACTGAGTAAATGACAGTATGTTTGTCCTCATCTGACTAGTTTTAATCATGGGAAAGAATTTTGCTAGAAATTAGTTTTGGAGGTTACTCCATGTCTGGATGCTATTGGATAGGAGCTTAGAGAGCCAGGTGTTGGCTTTGTCCTTTAGGAGAAAAGGAAAAAACCTCAGTTTGGTGGCTTCAAGTCCTATGCCAGCAATGTTAAATGTGGTACTAAGTACCAAAAATTAATCAAGGTGCTTGTAAGGATCTTCCTTACTGAGCCCATGAAAAGATGACATCATGTTAATGGTAGACTTAATTTCATAATTTTCCTCAACTTAAGGAAATTGTATGCAAAAGGGAGATGTGTAATCCCCAGCTACAATATACTCCTTCAGTATCCTTTGCCTCTCAGCCATCACAGCTGGCTCAGTTTCAACAACAGGGCCTGGTGTGGTATTTATCAGTCTAAGAACCCTTTCAACCTTAGGATTTGGAGGTTCTAAAGTAGGGTTAAGGGATCTTCTACCAAGCATACACACAAAGAATCAGTAAGTAAAGAAAATACTCACAACATACTTAAACAAATTTACAAATAAAATTACAGCTAAACAAATTTACAGCTAAACTAAACACAGGGAATTCAACACAAATGGACTGAGTTTTAGGGTAAACGAAGTGCAAACAGAGCTAGCTAAACTCCAGCTACAGCTCTAACTTTTCCCTGCTGCTAATGTCCAAGACTACAAAAATTCCAACAAATATCAGTAGTACTTTTTATTCAATTTAAAGCACAGCTACAAAAAATTTTCTAGACTAAAATATAATACAACTTAGGTCTACTAAAAGATCAATCTCCCCGGCAGCAGTGCCAAAAACTTATTATCGATCTCAGGTTGCTGTTTGTTATTGATGAGAAAATAATGAAAAATAAATCAACAAGTGAAGAGATGACAATTGGTTAAAACAACAAATATGAAATACACAGCCTCCAAGATGCAGGGCTGTTGTAGCCAGTTTTGAGTAAGTAAGAGTTTGTGCCATAGAGAAATTGATCTAGAACCCAAAATGGATTATATTAGTAGGCCTCCAGTAATGGCTACAGATCTAGCAATCCTAAAGAAAGGGAGTTGGGTGTAATAACTACACTAAGTTACACTAAAAGAAGAGAAAGACAGTACAGTCCAATCCTAAAGAAAGGGTTATGAAGAAAGTGGTGATGGTGTGTGATGAAATAAAGATAAAATTGATGGGAAGTAGGCAACTAAGCTAAGGGTAATTCAATTATATAAATCAGACTTAGAGACTTCTTTGCAGTAATCCTCCAGATGGCTACAAGCACATCTACAAAGTGGAAGAGTCTAACTCAACCCTTATGGTTTGACTTGGTCTCTTAAGGCTATAACTTGTCCACTTCAATGGTCACAGACTATCCAATAGAGAGGATCAAACCACATGAGTTATCAGAAAACCAATCTGATCCAAGGGAATAGACTGATCTTAAGGCTATAACCTGTCAACTTAAATGGTCACAGATTATCCAATAAATGTCCTCCACCCAATGGATTAAATCAGAACATTAAAATCATTGCAGACACTATGTTTGCCAGACTATAAGCTCAGGCATCCATGGGAGCAAATAGCTGTTGAAAAACCAGTGGAAACCACAGTTGCTCAGAGGCTATTTGGGAACTTAGATGCAGCTGGTCATTGCTACAAAAGACTTGCAATGACTCATCTCACAAGTCTGCAATCTCTACAGAGAAATCAGATCTAACATCTAATGATGGTAAAGTAAAACAGAGGGGAGCTTGCTCCTACTACAACCTCTCCCAAGGCTATAAGTTCAAGTGCAGAGGAAAAGAATCCTTCTCAAATCTGTGGCTTGGAATCACCCTAGGGCTATAGTCTATCTACTTGAATGATCATAGGCTATCCACAGAGGTTATCCAAACCACAAAGGACTGAGATGGAACATGGAAATTGGTGCTACCACCATGGTCTCAGGCTACTAGCTTAAGTTTTTATGGGTATTTTAAATCAACTAAAGTCTTAAATGTATGGCATAGACCAAAGAATACTATGGACAAATAGGAAAATAACAGATTGAATAAGCATTAAAATATAAATTTCATTGATTAAACAATACTTACAATAAAATTTCTCAAGGTAGCAGCCTTGTGCATAACAGCTCTCAACTAATCCTAATGTATACAAGACCCATTACAAAAACTAAATTAGACTATGCCTAATAGATTACAGAGATCATAGCCAGCAAGTGCTGGGCTAAGGAGGAGGAAAAATGGAAAAAGATGGTGATCTAACCCAAACCCTAATCTGCTAGAGCTCACAGCTAACTTAGGTTGAAGGAGAGATATTTTCTAAGTTTAAATTACAGCTTATATACTCAGTCATTGATGCCTTGGCCAAAAGGAGATTAAACCCTAATTTTATGGCAGATGTGGCTTAGTTACAACTCTTGGATGCCTTCGGATGTGTGCATAGAGAATGAGCTTCGCGGGGTTGGCTTTTATCCGTTCATGTAGTCGCACAGTTGCAGAGTGCTCACGATGTGGCATTTAGCTTGGAAGGTTTATCAATCGCGCAGAAGGCTTTGAGTTATCGCACAGCTGCTTTGCCCTAAAATGCTCTCACGAGGTAGAATTTGCAATGCTTTGGCTTTGCTTTCACAGTGGAGCTTCAGAAATTTTTATCGCGAGGGTCTCATGTGGAAGTATTTGGATCTCGTCAGGCTCCGTGTGTAGTGCATAGACAGTTCGCTAGGTAGAGGTTTAAGCTTTTACACGCATGAGAGTTGTGCGAGAGAATTTTTGGAGCTCCCTCTCCTCTTGAGCTAAGTGAGAGCTTCGCAAGCTTGCTTGAGTTTGTTGTGTGAATTGGTCTCATGAGACTGTGCACGCGGCCAATTTGAGACTTGATCCCCACGAGAGCTTCGCGAGCTGGATTTCTGAAGGTTTTAGTGCGTGAGTGCTTCTCGAGGTTTTGGAATGTTTAGAGCCATTAAAGCATGCAGCTACTACGCGAAGTAGTATTCTGAGGTTAATTCCTTCACTGAGCACGCGAGTTCTTCACGAGTTCCCTTTGTGCTGTAGGTACTGCCTTATTGAGGTGGCTGTTGTGGATTTAAATCGCGCAAGGCAACCTTTCTGACTACACGTGATAGCACCTCTGACTACACGTGATAGCACCTTTCTCCACTCATATCCATACTTCTCTCATTTGCTGAACTTCTTTGGTCCGCCTTGACATGCAAACTAATCACCGTGGTGTATACCTCCATGGTGTTCCATCAGTCTTGGTAGTCATCTTTGGCTTGAATTCTCTCTCTTTTTGGCACCAAAAGCATGAACTTTGTATTAAGCTGCAACAATTATTACTAATACAAAATATGCTAAATAAAGGGTTATTAGTCAACTCCAAGGTGTAGTAAAGGCTAGGTTAAGTGGTGAAAAGTGGTACTTTTCAGTGAATAACATGAATCAAATATTTTTAAGGTTAAAATTGAGTGGGAAGTAGGGACAAGTTCTACGTGATCCAAAGTTAGCACGAACTTGTCCTTTCTGCCTCTAAACTTAAGGAACTTCGACATGTGTGATTCTTTAGTCATTGACATGTCTTTTACAAATGTTATGTGATGCAGAGTGAGAATCAGAGGTCATAGACAAAGACCTTTGCATTGCTCTCTTTCATGCGACTTTGAAACTAAGGTGGGATTTTTTATTTGAATAAAAAATTCGATACACAATTGCATTTTTGATTTGATTTCATATATGCTTGATATGATCGAATGAAATATGAAAAGTTTGATTTGAACTTTAACTAGTATTTGCACTCTTTTCAACTATGGGGAAATTTCATGGCACGATTGCGTTCTTGATTTTGATTCATAGATGTTCTGATGTAACCAAAATGAATGTTTTGATTTTGAAATGGATTTCGAACTTGTGAATGTATTGAAAGCTTTGAAATAGTTGTCACCTTGGAATCTTTGGAAACTACTGTAGGGAAAACTCGACACCCAATTGCATTTTTACCTTGATCTATAGATGCCATGATATAGGCAAATGCTTTGAAAGTTGTGATTCGTATTTGTATTCTTCAAAATATCGCATATGAACTTGAACTCTAAAATGTGAAGCATAAATTTTGAACTATGAACCTGAATTTTGAACTTTGACTATTGAATATTGAATCTAGAACATGATCTTTAAACGTGAACTCTTAATTGGTTTTGATATAAATTCTGAAAAATGAAATCTTTGAATTTGAACCATGAGTCTGAAATTCGAACTTCGATCCTAAAATTGAAAATTTAGCTTTGAACATGATCATCGCACTTGAATTTTTGAATCTGAACTTCATACTCTGAATCCTTTGAACTCGATACATGAACTTTGAATCCTTTGAATCCCGAATAGGAACTTTGGACTCTGATTTTGAACTCTGAACTTAAAATTGAATTCGCTACCCTTTGAATCTTTTGAACTTGTGCGACGGCACACCCTTAGACCGCTTTGGCAGGAAATTTGTACGCCCTTGGATCCCTCTGGTTGGATTTACGTACACCTTTGGACACCCTTGTATTTATGTATGCCCTGAGACTGCTCTAGCAGGATTTACGTACACTTCTGAATATCTTTGTACACCCTTGGATCGCTTTGGCGGGATACATATACCCCCTTGGACTGCTCTGGCGGGATTTACGTACACCTTTGGACACCCTCATATTTATGTATGCCCTTGGACCGCTCTGGCAAGAGCTACTTACACTTCTAAACATCGTTGTACACTTTTGGACTGCATTGGCGGGATATATATATGCCCTTAGACCGTTATGGCGAGATTTACGTACACTTCTGTATATTTTTGTACACTCTTGGACTGCTATGATGGATTACGGACAGTGACGGTATGCTTTGGTTGCAAATTCGACATTGTTTGCAAACTCGTTCTAAACTATGAATCCTGAATCCCTTAGAATTTTACGATGGTACACACTTGGACACTCTTGGACACCCTTGAATCCGAACTTTGAATACTTTGAACTCCAAACTCTGAACTTTGAACAATCTTTGGATAATATTGATTAGTAATTGACACCTTGGACAATCACTTTTGTTTACGCTTTATTTCCGCCTCTGCTAAGATAGAACAGAAATCAGAACTTCAGTAAATGAATAAGAAATCAGAATCTTGTGAAACTTTGAAAATTATACCATTGACAATATGAGTTAGAATTTTGTTTCAATATGAAAATGGCCATTGAAATATGTTTTGTTTTGATAAGAAAAATGCCTTTGAAATTAGATTCTGTTTTGGATATGAAAATGTCTTCAGTTTTAATATGAAAATATTTTTATTATTATCATTGAATCTATGCATTAATCTGATAAATGTAATTGGAATTATGTTTTCTCTATTGAGCTTAGACTGTTAGCTCCCCCCGACTATACGTCACAATTACTGAAGTTAGCAAGGACTTGGTAGACAATGCAAATCTTCCGTCGGAAGAAAATTAGACATTTTGGATTTGGTATGGTAGTTGGCTTTTGAGATTTTGGACTTGGTATATTTTGACTTTGGGCTTGGTGCATCTAGGGAATTTTTGTAGAACTATAGACTCAATATTTTCGTACATTTATTATGTACGCCACTGTTTAGGTGGTGGTCAGCCATCACCGATGGTTTTATTTTGGTTGTTTTGTTTTAGATGTTTTATATAGAATGAAATCATTTATTTCTGTCATGTATTGTAATTACTGTGATTTCTGCACTGTGTGGATGTACCAAGTAAATTCTGAATTCAGATTGTATTCTGTGATCTAGCAGTCCATGTCTTCCCAGTTGGTTAAAAAAAATATCTATCAAAAAAATTGAGTTGGGAAAATTCGGGCTGTCACAGATGGTATCAGTGATTATGCTTTAGGTCCAAGGTGACCTTAGGCTGTGGACCCATGAGTTAGAGCTATGGATTTAGATTCCGTAGGACAATGGGTTAGAGTTTTACAATCGATTCTAACTACAACAATAGTTCTATCGTGGCAGGACATTATGGCCACTCGAGGCAAACCAAGAATTATTCGTACCAGAGATACGTCAAGTGCCGAGAGAATTGCTACGGGTACAAATAGCATCCTCTCAAGAGGAGGGAATGACGGCAGAAATAATAGGTAGTTAGTTGAGACAATGGTTAATACCATGACCCAACAGACGACGTTACTTACAGAAAGACGCCAGCCCTTAGGATTTCAGGAGTTTAGGAGGATGAGGCCTCCTAGCTTATATGGCCAAGTTGATCTGCTTGAGGCCAAAAAATGGTTAAACTAAACGGAGAAGATGTTCAGTGTGATCACTTGTATGGAGGATGAACACTTGAGATGGGCAGCCTTCCAGTTAGAAGGAGAGGTTGATCCTTGGTGGAAGTTGGTTGTAGGAGCTCAAGAACAAAAAATGTAGATTACATCTTGGACCTGGGCTGAATTTGTTGAGAAATTCAATGAGGAGTACTTCCCGGATGCAGTCCGAGATCAGTGGGAAGTCCAATTTATTTCACTTGAACAGGGCCAGATGACCGTACACGAGTATGGAATCAAGTTCACTAGGCTTTCGAGGTGCGCCCCTCAACACATGGCCACAAAATTGATGAAGGCCAAGAAGCTTCAACATGGCTTAAGGCCTATCATAAAGGGTCTCACTGTTTCAGCTAGGAACATATGCAGAGATAATGGCCAAGGCCCTGATCGCCGAACAAGGCATTGACAAGATGCAACAAATAAGAGAGCAACCCCAAAAGAATGGGGTGAGTCGAGCACAACCTTATGCCTCTGGACAGGTAGGCAAGGTACCGAAATTGTTAATGCCATCACCCCCTCAATCTGCTCAGCCCGCTTATGCAAGACCGCCTATGCCCACGCCAACAGTGACCTTTCACCCTTTGAATCCTATGACAACTGGAGCTCTGCGAATACAACAGGCTTCACACACCTATTCATCTGCAACAGGTAAGTCATGCCTAAGATGCGGGAGACGGCATAGGGCAATGAAATGTAAGTGGACTATGGTCGCATGCTTTAGTTGTGGCCGGATGGGACATAAGGTAAAGGACTACCCTGAATCGAGGAAAGAAAGGACAACTTACGCGTCTATTCAAAGGCCCTTTAGACCTTAAGCAATGATTGAAGTCATTCAAGGTATACCTTCGTTATTGATTTTCGATTGTTATTTATTCCTAGTTGATGAATATCCTTCGAAATTGTTTCGATTGTGATATTTAAGAATATCACGTCACCGATGTATGTCCGCTCAGCGAAATCACGTACATGAAACTTACACACTTTACATGTGTACTACGTAGTGACATGTGTCAACACAAATCTTCGTGACCTCTCAAATCGTTGCCAAATTTTGTGTACCCCAGACCCTTGGACTTCACCTTAGAGGTAACAATCCAGGAATTCTCGCCTTGGTCAAACAATTAAATTAGAAATATCTGCACGATTTAGTTACATTACATGCATTTGAACTCAATACCTAGAAGGAAATTGGATTCGAGAGTGTGTCCCTTGTCAGTGCACAGTCTTATATATTTAGTTGATGGATTGAAATTTCGTTGTGATGAACCTTAGTTCAGTAATGAAAAATTGTTACGGGTAATGATAGACCTTAGATTAATGGTTACCATTTGTTATTCTATGATATACACTTTGTAATGTAGATGTGCCTTAATTGATTTAATCTTCTTGGTGATACTTGCACATCTCGGTGATACTTGCACATCTCGGTAGACGATCACTTTTTATCATCCATAGGATAAACTTTTGTTTGTGGAAATGATGCACTTTTCATAAATGGATGGCTTGGTTACCTCTTGGTGCACATCATTATAGTGATTCTATGCATGATTTAATGGTAAGCTTGTGAGTAGTTGATGATTTAAAAATATTCATTTTGTTTAAGAACTTGAGAACTTATTAGGAATGGTTTTATAGTGTCATTAATGAACAATTTTGATGCATTTTGAGAGATAAATTAGTGATATTGGGTTATGATTAACCTTGAATAATTGATGTGTTAGATCTTGATTAATAGCTTTCCGCTTTGTGCCTTAAAGATTATCAGAAATTCTGATTTAGTTGTGGATATATTTTATCAACAGTTGAAGGTCGCACCAATAGTCGCATAATGAATTTTCGAGGTGAAAATTCCTTTAAAGAGGGGAGAATGTAATAACCCTGATTTTTCGAGGATGTTGGAGCATTGATGAGTACCATGTATTCATGCCTCCTTGAATAGAGTATGTAAATTTTTGAGGACGAAAATCTTTGAAGGAAGAATGCAACAACCCGAATTTTTTGACTACCAATACACCCGATTAAGTGTTCGTGTTTGGAAAGGTATACGCCACACAATTGAATTTTTATGATATTTTATGTTAAGAAATATTTTTTTTTTAAATGTCAAGTTGTGCTAAGACACTGTTTTGGTGTGCTAGCTTCACACTGAACCCAATCCCATGGGATATAAGTAAAGCCTCACACGTGTCTTTCATTTGCTTGCCAATGTTTTGAGAGGAAAAAGAGACGAGAATTGAGTGGAAGAGAAGAAGCGCCATTGCGTTGCCTTTCCAAGATCGGATGGTCGTCGATCTCCCTCTCAAAATCATCTTCTTCTTCAATTGACTGCAAGAGAACATTGATCTCGGCGCGATTGCAAGGTAAGAGAGCGGGAGAATTCTATTTCTCTCTAAAACCCTTTTTAAAGACCCTAACTCCATTGATCTCCTCACAAGTCCCCCTCATTACTCGAGAAACTTGTGCTCCACTTCGCATCCTCAAGAGACTTCAAATCCCGACTCCATTGCGATCGAAAGAAAAAGAGGGTTTCCAAACCATCAGTGGCGCAAGTGCCGATTCTTTGATAAGATCATCGTGGACATTGCGTGCTCGATCTAAGGAGGTAAATACCTTAGTTTGTTCATGAATGGAGATTAAATTAAGTTGTTTAGGTTGTGTGCAAAGGAATATAGGATTTGATTTAAAGAAAATGGGTTTTGAAAAGGGAAAAACCCACAGAATCGTGCCAAATCGCCCGCGCGAGTTAGAATTCACGTGAGCGAATTTCCTTTGGGAAATAGGCAAAAACTAAATTTGGAAAAACTTGCTTGCGTGTGTTTGCAAAATCGCGCACTCGAGTTAGAATTCGCGCGCGCGACTTTGACTGAAGTGTCGACATAGGCTCGATATTTTGGCTGTAACTTTCTGCCCCGAACTCAGATTGACGTGATATTTATGGCATTAGAAAGAGGAAAACAAGATCTATAACTTATATGAATTAACAATTTCATGAATCAAATGTTTTAAAGGTTAAAATTAAGGGAGAAGTAGGGACAAGTTTTACATGATCCAAAGTTAGCACTAACTTTTCCTTTCCGCCTCAAAACTTAAAGAATTTCGACATATGTCATTCTTTAGTCATTAACATATCTTTTATGAATGTTATGTGATGTAGATTGAGAACCGGAGGTCGTCCATAGAGACCTTTGCATTGCTCTCTTTCGTGCGGCTTCAAAACTAAGGTGGAAAAAATTCGATACACAATTGTATTTTTTATTTGATTTCATAGATGTTTGATATGATCGAATGAAATGTGATAAGTTTGATTTAAACTTGAACTAGTATTTAAACTCTTTTCAACTGTGAGAAAATTTCATGGCACGATTGCATTCTTGATTTTCATTCATAGACTTTTTGTTATAACCGAAATGAATCTTTGATTTAGAAATGGATTTCGAACTTGTGAATGTATTGAAAGCTTTGAAATAGTTGCCGCCTTGGAATCTTTGGAAACTACAGTAGGGAAAACTTGACACCCAATTGCATTTTGACCTTGATCGTTAGATGTCATGATATAGGAAAATGCTTTGAAAGTTGTAATTCATATTTGTATTCTTTGAAATATAGCATATGAACTTGAACTCTGAAATCCGAAGTATAAATTTTGAACTATGAACATAAATTTAGAACTTTGACTATTGAATATTTAACCTTGAATATGATCTTTAAACGTGAACTCTGAATTGGTTTTGATATAAATTCTAAAAAATGAAATCTCTAAATTTGAACCATGAGTCTGAAATTAGAACTTCGACCTAGAAGTTGAATATTTAGCTTTGAACATGATCTTCGCACTTGAATTTTCGAATCTTAACTTCGTACTCTAAATCCTTTGAACTCAGTACATGAACTTTAACTCTTTTGAATCCCGAATATGAACTTTGGACTCTGAATTCAAACTCTGAACTTAAAATTGAATTCGATACCCTTTGAATCTTTTGAACTTGTATGATGGCACACCCTTGGACCGCTTTGGCTGGAAATATGTACGCCCTTGGGCCGCTCTGGCGGAATTTATGTACTCCTTTGGACACCCTCGTATTTATGTATGCCATGGGACCACTCTGACGGGATTTATGTACACTTTTGAACATCGGACCGCTTTGGCAAGATATATGTACGCTCATGGATCGCTCTGGCAGGATTTACATACACCTTTGGACACCCTCATATTTATGTACGCCCTTAGACCTCTCTGGCGGGATTTACGTACAGTTCTAAACAGCTTTGCACATCCTTAGATCACTTTTACGGGATATATGTATGCCCTTGGACCACTCTAACAGGATTTATGTACACAAGTGAACATCTTTGTACACCCTTGGACTGCTACGGCAGATTACGGATAGTGATGGTATGCTTTGGTTGCAAATTCGACATTGTTTGCAAACTCATTCTGAACTATGAAACCTTTGAATCCCTTGGAATTTTACGATGGTACACTCTTGGATACTCTTGGACACCCTTGAAGCCGAACTTTGAATCCTTTGACCTCCGAAGTCTGAACTTTGGACAATCATTGGATAATCTTAATCAGTAATTGACTCCTTGAACAATCGCTTTTATTTACGCTTTGTGTCCGCCTCTGTCAAGATAGATCAGAAATCAGAACTTTGGTAAATGAATAAGAAATCAGAATCTTGTGAAATTTTGAAAATTATACTATACCATTGACCATATGAGTTGAAATTTTGTTTTAATATGAAAATGGCCTTTGAAATCGGTTTTGTTTTGATAAGAAAAATGCCTTTGAAATCAGTTTCTATTTTGAATATATAAATGTCTTTAGTTTTACTATGAAAATGTTTTGATTATTATCATTGAATCTATGCATTAATCTAATAAATGTAACTGGCATTTTGTTTTCTCTACTGAGCTTAAACTGTTAGCTCACTCTGACTATATGTCATAGGTACTGAAGTTAGCAAGGACCTGGTAGACGAAGTAAATCTTCCGTCGGAAGAAAGTTAGACATTTTGGATTTAGTATGGTAGTTGGCTTTTGAGATTTTGGACTTGGTATACTTTGATATTTGCATTTTGGCTTAGGGCTTGGTGCATCTAGGGAATTTTTTTAGAACTATAGACTCAATACTTTCGCACATTTATTATGTACACCACTATTTAGGTGATGGTCGGCCATCACCAGTGATTTTATTTCAATTGTTTTGTTTTAGATGTTCTGTATAGAATGGAATCACACTACGTGAAAATAAAGAAAATATAACACTACTTACTTTCAAAAAGCCACAAACATCGGCCGTTGTAGAATGAACTCAGGTATACAACGGCCCATATCAATAGTTCAAGCAATGCAACGGTCCGCTTAAACCAAACACTTTCCCGCGGAGAACCTTCTAAACAAAGGATTAGAGCGCAAATATCCTTGCGGAAACCATTCACTTTCTCGCAGAGACCCTTCTAAAACAAAGGATTAGAGCGCAAATATCCAAGCCGAAAACCTTCTTCATCGGCTTCTTTTCCCAGCGAAAACCCTAGCGAAACCCTTCTTCTTTGTCTTGCCCAAATACTCGGAGATCGGAGGAGTGTCTCACAGATCATTTGATCCCTCACCCATCGCAGATCATCGGATGAGTGGATCTCAATTATTCAATATTATTCCGTTAAACCTATGAAGAAGAGAGAAAGAGGAACAGAGAGGAACAAACACTAACCCTAATCCTAAACTCACTTGGGGCGATGGATAGATATCACAGGGTGGAGAAACAACGACCCGAATCAGCTATAAACGAAAACGAGATCCGAATCACCACACAAGGCCTTATCAGGAACTATGTTAGCTATGCCAATACCCTTCTTCAAGTAAGCATGATTCGATTCATAGTCTCCACTAACATCATATAATTTCTCTATTTGGGGTTTTTTGTTTGTTTTTTTTATGGTTTTTAGTGCATGTGCCCTTCGATTTAGATCTTCGATTGATGGGGCAAGTTTAATCCTGACTGATAGATCAACATGACCTGAAAAATAGGTAGGATCGATTTTTCGCTGCCGCATTTGAAAAATAGTTTTTGATGGATTGTTATGATTGACGGTCTCGCCTTTTTGGTTTGAATTGGTTATGCATTGGGCTTTATTTGTAGGATTATATTCTTATATTGATATTGTAAAGCTTTCTTTTTTGCTGTTATTTATCAATTTCTTATACGGCTTTGGATAAGTTGAAGATATATTTTCATGGGCATTACTTTATATATATATATATTCTCAGATTAATGGGAGCTCGCCATATGGTTGGGATGACATGGCACCCTCACCATCCCACTTTTAAATCATGTAGTGCAAATTTTTACGAATCCAAGTTGTCCAAGTGGCAGGCCATCATTTAAACTAAATTTAGGTAAAAAAACTTCAATCTCAAAAGATTTGAAACCTCCAATTATAGCACTTTAATATAGGCCATTATTTGTATCTACGATAGGGTCCATTTTAAAGTGCTACAATCTCCTAGTTCAAATCCTTTGATGGTAGTATTTTTGGCCTAAGTTAAGTTCAAATGATGGCTTGTCATTTGGACGACTTTGATTGGTTAGAAATGTGTGCCATGTTATTGATATCTATCATAGGGTCCATATTAAAGTGCTATGATCAGATGGTTCAAATGATAGCCTATCATTTGGATGAATTGGATTGGTCAGAAGTGTGTGCGACATGGCACTACATGGCCTAAACGTGACGGTGAGATGCATATCTCAACCAAATGGTGAGGATAGTCGATCTTTATTGATAAATGAATGTGATGGTGATGGCGAAACATTACGGACTAATCACTGGTACTAAGGTGAATCCTTCTTGTATTTGGGCAAATTGGTTTTTGGGAATTGTGAACTGTATCAATTTTTTCTTATAATTATCACATGATCAAAGATATAGGATATGAATTCTATTTAGGCAACAAAGTTCCTTGCTGTTCGTGAACCAATGAATTTGTGGTCATAAATATCATATATAGTCATCTAAAATATATGCAATATATATGGGCAACATGGAAAACAGATATCCGAATTTGTCGCTTACATTACAAAAACGTTTAATCTTTATCACATTATGCATTTGGGAAGGAAATATAAGCTGCATTAGGTAGTATATGGATACGGTCAAATGCATGTTCCACCCAAGAATACAGCTGCATCTGACTCATAAATCTAAAACTCCTTATTTCAGGGATTCGATGGTTCAGTTGCACCAATTCTGTTTCAATTGATCAACTTTGTTATCCCTAACCAAAAAATTTAAAAATAAATCTAGTTTCATGTAACGCTGTTTAATGCCCAAAATATATGGTTTTAGATTCTTGAATACAATTCATCTTCATTCTTGAGGGCATAACACTCTACTTCTGTTTGCATTGTGTCTACTGTCTAATATTAATTAACTAATAGTTTGTATGTGGAGTAATAATTTATGGAATTTTTTAGATATTTGAGGTTGAATAGATTAGGAAAGTGATTTAGTGTCACAACCGCAGATTTTGAGACGAGTGCAGGGCACGCATACACACATAGGTATATGTGTTTCACAAGGAGACCAAAACGGCATTAAGTGTGTACGTGGGAAACACACTAGTATATCCCTAAAATTATAGATATAAAAGTGAAGGAGAGAGAGGAGCCCTTATGTAACTCTATTCTAACCTAAATAGAGAGAAGGAGAATATAAAGAGAAAGAAGAAAAGAGCCTAGTAGAGAAGTAGGGTTCGTCGAGACTTAGGTCGGCAAAGGAGATTAGAGGAAAGGACGGGAGGAAGAACCAGGGAGGCCGGATGGCCTAGTAGATATTCAAATCATAAATCGGACCTGTGCGTGATTCATCGTCAGAGGTACATTAAAAACATGATAGATGCCTAGGAATGTTTTGAATAAGTAGGAAGGATGTTGGCTAAACGTTACTTTGTATAAGATTAAGGTTAAATGAAGGATGGACACTTGTTCTCGATCTTGATCGAGGGACAAATCGTTGTTCCTCGCTCGAGCGGTCTAAAAAGGCTCGCTCGAGCGAGGATGAACAGAGAAAAGTATGGCTCGGCTCGCCGAGCGGTCCCTAAAACTAAAGGAGCTCGCTCGGCGAGGTCCACATTATAATTCGAAGCTCGTTTTAGCCGCTGGAGCGACCTCGATTTGACCGCTCGAGCGAGGTCAAGAGACCGCTCGAGCGAGGTCAAGTGACCGCTCGAGCGAGGATAAATGGCCGCGCGAGCGAGGTCTGGTGACCACTCAGATCTTGGTTTTCTAATATAAGAAACTTGGGAGTCATACACCCCAATGACCTTAGATCGTTCTAAAACTATTTTTTTAAATGTAGGTTGATGCATTATAACCCTCCACGAGCAGGCGTGCCTTGAGATTCGTCGAGGTAGGGAATATTCTTGAAACATGTGCATTATTCCGTAAACTCATATGCATAGTATAGTCTGTTTAAATAGTTGTATATTCCATAAACCCTCATGATAAGGGTGGGTGTGTGTGTTACAATGTGAAAAATCCTGAGGTCCCCAGGGGACGAAAAATCATGTGGTTCAATCAAAGAAGGGTGAATTAGAAGCATGGGGCATCCCAGGGATGCGTAAGAAAACAACAGAGAGAAACAAAGGTAACGTGATAAGGCCTAATGTAATATATTTAGCACAATCACGGTGAATAACTATATGTAAAGCACATTGATATTTTTATTATTTAAGGTTGATTAGAATACCCCACCGACGTGGCGGGATACCCACGACTACTCGGCAGGATATCCGTGACCGGTACGGCGGCCAATTCGTACATTCATAACACATCCCAGGGATGTAGATTGAGAATAGACCCCGCCGCCTATGAGAAAGGGGCTCGGGCAGTATTCCCAGGGAATACATATAACAACTGTCTAGTTAGACGACGATGGCGGGTATTCCATCGGGGCTCGATGCTATATTGCTCGAGGACTATTTAAGTTAAGATTTAAGTGATTAGGCCAAAGTCACAACCAAACTAATAAGGAGATTAAACAAAACTATGCTAAGTAGTGGTCAGAAACCATTGGGTTATACCTGTTACTCAAATTGTTGTACATAAGTGATTTCTTGAAATTTTTATGCTTGTCAAGTTACTGACATATGTGTGAAGGATGATCTATATGTTCTCTTGTTTTCCCTCACAGCTAGGATGTAGCTCACCCCATAGACTATCGTCGCAGTCCGGGACTAGCAGCAAAGATTTCGGGAGAAGTTAATCCAAGGGCCTCGGTGTTCGTGCCCACAGAAGAGTCAGAACCTCCTCCTGAGGAATTCTTCTAGGAAACCCGCTGCATACTCAGAGAGTGAGTTGAGAGAGTACGATGTATGGCTTGGTATATCGAGCTTCTTTATTTCGAATGTTTTAATTTCTGTCTCTTGATAAAACATCTAGGATGAATATTTTTCATTAAACTTTTGGGTATGTTCTTATGTCCATGAATTGGCATGGGACAAGGACAGCCTTGCGAGACCAAATAATGGTTTTGAAATTTCGATTTAGAGTAGCCACGCGTGCTTCAAATTTTGGTTTTAGCTTGTATATATACAATGTGTGGTAAATAGCTCAGGGCACGGCCTTGAAGGTCGTGCTGATGGCACGGATTTCGGGATGCCGAAATTCGGCATCCTGGTATCAAAGCCCTTTCTTTTCAGGGTTCTGACTATCATATCGTCAGAATCTAGGGACTTCTGCTAACGAGATTATGGATTCTCATGCAGACCGTTATGTTTCCTAGAGTGAGAGGCCGACCCAGGGGTGGTCATGATAGGATTTGCGCAGTAGAGATGGGTTCGTCTCACCTACAAACAGAGTGCCATTGGGAAACAGGGAGATTCCGAGCAAAGCGGTGGCGAGAGAAACCAAACACAAGCAGAGGAGCAAGATCTAGATAGACAGGATCGAGATCAGAGGGAACAAGATAGAGTGAGAGAAAGAAATGAAGAAAGAGAAGAGCGTCAGAGAATGATGCACACAATGGAAACCTTGGCAACTGCCATGGCACAACAAGCAGCGTCCTTGGCAGCGCATACAGTACCAGAACCACAACGAACACCTACCCCTCCAGTAGGACTTACACCTTCAGTGGCTTCAGCATTCACCGAGTTCAGAAGAATGAGACCTCCCAACTTTTGTGACAGAACACGATGGCCGCCGAAAAATGGTTGGGGGAAATGGAGAAGGTGTTTAGCGTACTGACATGCACGGAGGATGAGAGCGTCCGTTGGGCAGCATATATGTTAGATGGAGAAGCTGGACCGTGGTGGAAATCAGTTTCGCAAACGAGAGCACAAGAAACTCCAGATGTGCCGTGGACTTGGGACGAATTTGTAGAAGAATTCAATAAACAATATTTCCCTGAGGTTGTGAGAAATCAGATGGAGACCCAATTTTTACAACTAGCACAGGGAAGAATGACCGTGAGAGAGTATGGAGTGGAATTCATGAGGCGCTCGCCGCCACGTAACTCGTAATCTCAGACGTGATGAAAGCGAAGAGGTTCCAACAGGGCTTAAGGTCGGACATCCGAGGAGGGGTTGCGCCCTTCCAGCTGAAAACCTATGGAGAAGTAATGAGTAAGTCATTGGTAGTCGAAGAAGAAAACAATAACCGATACCGTCAAAGGGAACCACAAGGTAGAGAAAGCATTGATCCAAGCAGGACGGGGAGTTATGAATCGGTATACAAGAAACCGAGGTTCGTAGCACCGAATCAGAGACAATCATTTCAGACAGGGTTTGGGAGAGCTGCACAACAACCTACTCATCAAAATTATCCGTTGCTGGCATCAGGGAGACCGATGAGGTATCAAGGTCCTGCTTTTTCCAGCAGGGCTACAACTACACAAGGTTTTTCAAGAGCTGCTACTTCATCACCAAGAGAAACTTGTGCTAAATGTGGCAAGTCCCACAAAACAACAGATTGTAGGCAGGGAATGCGAGGCTGTTTCAAGTGTGGCAAGATAGGCCACATGATTAGAGATTGCCCTGAGACAGTCAAAGAAAAGACGGCTCCAACTTCCATGCCACAACCTATTCAATCTCGAAAGCCGGTTATTCGAGGGAGAGCCTCTGTGATTCGCCGAGCGAGGAGTGTACAGCGTTATCCAAGGTGAGATCTCCTTTAAAATAAAGAATTTCGGTTGCAATACGACTCTAGATAAAGAATGGAAATTCCATTAGGATAAATATCTATATAACTGTTATTAAACTTAAGGGTGAAAATTTTGTTTTAAGTATATGTTATGTACGTATATGCATGCATTGTAGGTACGTTACAGATTTATGAGAAAGGGTGTTACGTCGCACATGACGCGCGAGTGCTGATAGACCCAGGGTCTACCCACTCCTTCCTCACCCCTAGATTTGCAAAGAAGATGATGATTGTTCCAGAGACACTGGGCTTTTTGTTATCAGTGTCCATCCCAACAGGAGAATTAGTGGACACGGAGTTAGTCTGCAAATCGGTAGTAGTAAGCATTCGGGATCACGCTGTCCATGAATTAGACGCAAATTTAATATGGTTGGACATGCAAGGGTTCGATGTAATCCTTGGTATGGATTGGCTGTCCCACCATTGCGCAACAGTGGACTGCAAGGATAAAGTGGTTGTTTTCCGTCCTAACACGAGGAGATCGTTTCGATTTCAAGGGGAGATGTCGACTCAGGTACCGCTCATATCTGCAGTCAGAGCAGAACGTTTAATCCGAAAGGGGTGTAGTGGTTATTTGGCATTTTTGAAAGAAGATAAAGAAGAAAAGAATATTATCGCTGAGATAGAAGTGGTGCGAGAATTCCCAGATGTATTCCCAGAAGAATTGCCAGGATTACCTCCAGAAAGAGAAGTAGAATTTGCGATCGATTTAGCACCAGGAACGGAACCTGTTTCAAAAGCACCTTATAGAATGGCCCCTGCAGAGTTGAAAGAGTTGAAAGAACAACTGCAAGAGCTCATGGACAAGGGATTCATAAGACCAAGCATGTCTTCGTGGGGAGCACCAGTGTTGTTCGTGAAAAAGAAAGATGGGTCGATGCAGTTGTGCATCGACTACCGCCAATTGAACAAAGTCACGGTGAAGAATCGATATCCGTTGCCAAGAATAGATGACTTATTCGACCAATTGCAGGGTGCAAAACATTTTTCCAAGATGGACCTAAGATCTGGTTACCATCAGTTAAGAGTCGTACGAGGACATTTGAAACGGCTTTCAGAACACGGTATGGACACTATGAATTTTTAGTGATGCCATTCGGACTGACAAATGCACCAGCGTCGTTTATGGACTTGATGAATCGAGTGTTTAAACCACACTTAGACTCCTGTGTGGTAGTATTTGTTGATGACATCCTAATCTACTCAAAATCAAAAACGGAGCATGAAGAACACTTACGTGTCGCTTTACGAACCTTGCGTGAACACCAGCTGTATGCCAAGCTCAGCAAATGTGAGTTTTGGTTAGAAGAGGTTAGCTTTTTGGGACATGTCGTCTCCAAGCATGGTGTCACTGTAGATCCCGCTAAGATCGAGGCAGTAGTGAACTGGGAACAACCAAAAACCGTGATGTACATCCAAGTTTCCTGGACCGGAGTTATTATCGACGTTTAGAGGGGTTTTCAAAAATATCAGGACCTCTTACGAGACTTACAAGAAAGGACTCAAGATTTGAGTGGAGCGAGGCGTGTGAAAAGAGTTTTCAAGAACTCAAGAAGAGACTCACCTCAGCTCCAGTGTTAGCCATTCCATCAGGCAGTGGAGGATTCACAGTTTATAGTGATGCTTCGTATAACGGGTTGGGTTGTGTATTAAATCAATATAAAAAGGTGATAGCTTACGGCTCCAGACAGTTGAAAGAGCACGAAAGGAACTACCCAACACACGATCTGGAACTAGCAGCAGTCATATTCGCATTAAAGATATGGCGACATTATTTATACGGGGAAACATTTGAAATTTTCACTGACCATAAAAGCCTCAGATACTGTTTACGAAAGAATCAATATGAGGGCAAGGTGGATGGAATTCCTCAAGGATTCTGTTGTTCTATCTGTACCATCGAGCAAAGCTAACGTAGTGGCCGACGCCTTGAGTCGAAAGAGTTCGGCCCAACTGGCTGGACTAATTTCGGGTATACATCGATGGAAGTTGTTGGAAGATCTAGCGTTGTGTGGTGCAGACATACAACCACAAGCCACAGGAGCCTTCTTAGCCAACATCTCAGTGAAGCCAGTGATATTCGAACACATACGAGAACTACAGATGAAAGACCCGATTCTAACAAGGATACATTAAAATGTCAAGGTACTACCTCTCGAGTTTTCAATCAAGGAAGACGGTTCCTTAATATTCAAGGCGACTTTGCATTAGGACAATGCCGAATTACGAGCGATTCTTGATGAATCTCACGAGGTCAAGCTATCGATCCACCGGGGAAGCACGAAGATGTATCGAGGATCTCGAAAAGAACTCTTTGGTGGAGAGGTTTGAAACAAGATGTAGCAGAGTACGTGTCACGATGTTTGACGTGCCAACAAGTGAAAATCGATCATAGACACCCCGCAGGCCTATTATAGCCTTTGCCTATACCGGAATGGAAATGGGAATCTATCTCAATGGATTTCATAGTCGGTTTACCGTGAACTGCAAGGAGGCATAACGCCATTTGGGTAGTAGTTGATCGATTGACTAAGTCGGCACATTTCTTGCCGTACAATACGATGTACACAGCGGGAAGATTAGCAGAACTTTATATGAAGGAGATCGTCCGGTTACATGGGATTCCAAGTAGCATTGTTTCAGACCGAGACCCATTATATACCTCAAAGTTTTGGAGGAAATTCCAAGAAGGAATGGGAACCAGGTTGGATTTTAGTACGGCGTTTCACCCACAAACAGACGGACAGACTGAGAGGGTCAACCAAGTCATTGAAGACATGCTTAGGGCATGTATGTTAGAATTGCAAGAATCATGGGATCAACATCTACCATTGATTGAGTTCGCTTATAATAATAGTTTTCAGACGAGCATCGGGATGGCACCATATGAAGCCTTGTACGGAAGACGATGTAAGTCGCCAATCAATTGGGAGGAAATTGGCGAGAAATTTGTTTTGGGACCCGAGCTACTTGAAGATAACGCTGCTATTATCCGCATGATCAGGGAAAGACTAAAGGCGGCTCAGAGCAGACAGAAAAGTTATGCGGATATCAAGCGGACTAGTATAGACTTTAAAGTGGGTGAACATGTGTTCGTGAAAGTATCACCGATGAAGGGAGTGATGAGATTTGGGAAGAGAGGGAAACTAAGTCCCCGCTATCTTGGACCGTTTGAAGTTTTGGGTCGAGTGGGAGAAGTAGCCTATCGCATTGGTTTGCCACCATTGTTTGATCAGGTGCACAATGTATTCCACGTGTCGATGCTTAGAAAATATCTCAATGACCCTGATCACGTGCTGAGCGGCCAATCATTCGAAATGCATGAAGATATGACCATGATTGAAGAGCCGGTAGAAATTTTAGATCAAAAAGAACAGGTGTTGCGAACAAAAGTAATTCCCTTAGTGCTTGTCCGATGGAAGAACCATCCGGCCGAAGAGGCAACGTGGGAACGTGAGGCGGATGTTAGAGAACAATATCCCAAATTGTTCGAAATTACCAACTGAATGGGTTCATTCCTTGAGAGTATACGATTACGAGAACCACGAAAGCTATGTATATTTTCTTTTAATGATATGTTGACTCCAAACTAAGATTGCACCGCATTGTCATTGAATTTTTATTTAATGGGACTAGTGATGATATAAAAAAAAAAAAGTTTCTGGTCTCGCTCGAGCGACCACTTATGACCGCTCGCGCGAACCACATAAAATATACTTCCTCTCGCTCGAGCGATAACAAATCCTCGCTCGAGCAAGGCATTTTGACCGCTCGAGCGACGCATTATAACCGCTCGAGCGAGGTTATAACATGTAATAGAACTATCTCTGTTCTCGCTCGAGCGAGAACTAATGACCACTCGAGCGAGGCGGAACTATAAAAATGGCAGAGGCCAAGCGCCTGTTCATCTTCAAGCGAAAGGGAGAAGAAACGAGCGAGGGGTTAGGGCAAACGATTTCCGACATTTTTCGTCCGATTCCAACCAGATTCGAACAATCCGATCCGTTAAGACGACTCCCCTAGGTAAAATCTACCTATTCTTGAAATCTTTCCTTCCTTTTTTAAGCCTTATTTATACTAAATGGCCTCGAGCCCGAACCCCCAACCCAAGAAACGGATGGCGATTCGATCGCCACCGGAGCGCAACAAAGCGCCCCAAACCTCCCAACCATCATCAAACCCGCCCTCTGCTCCAATCACACTGGATGATTGGTGGGGAGCAAAAATTTTTGAAGCCGAGTGGGAAATACACCCCTCATGTTTCGGAGATCCGGCGTCCACCCAGTGGACATCGGACTTTCTAACTAACAACCATCTCAAGACCTTGCTTACGCCGTTCGGGGATAGGTATTACCTGAGGCTAGTGAAATTGTTTTACCAAACTCTAAACATGAGCGTCGATGAGGACGCCATACTCGTTACCATCGATGGTAATGAGCTAATTTTCAGATGTGCCGACATTTCCTCAATCATGAAATGTCCCCACATCTACACCCCTAGCCCACTCATCCTACCACCTTTTTCAGGGAACGTAGATTTCCCAACGATCATTTCCGACATCACTGGCGGTATGTCCGCCTCGGGACAATCTATTACCCGATCACAATTACCGCCGCGCATGTGGCTTTTAGATATTATCTTTAAAAAGAATCTACACCCAACCGGCCATGATCAAGAACGCCGAGATGCGTTTCTGAGAGCCCTACACACGGCTTTTCACAATAGGTGGATCAACGCACCTATGGTCATCATAAAAGGCATGGCGCATGCCTACAAAAGAAATGTAAGGGGTGCTGTCCCCCCACCAATCAACCGACATTACCAGATGCGGTTGATTTCCCGACTCTTAGACTCACGAAATGGGAAGGGAGGATTTAGGATCCGGGAGGACGAGTTGTTCCTCACCGACAACGTCGTCCCATACCTCGCCCAAGACTGGAGCCGAAACCTCAAAAGCCTACAAACTAGTGTCAACAAGAAGAGAGACCGACAGGTCTCCCGATCAGCCACCCATCAAGCACCGGTAGGACCGACTACTCCCTCTACCTCAGTTCCGCAGCCTATACCCACCACCGACGTGGGCGTGATGAGGGAGATCCTTCAGCAAGGGCGGGAGATCAAGTTGCATCAGAGGTTCTAGGAGGCGCTACGCATCGACCTCATGGGCCAGGCATACCCGCAATCTTACATGCAGCGCGTAGGTGCCATGAGGGACGCTATTTTTGGAGCATCTAGCTCCGGCCCGGCTACGAGGAGCGCCACAATGGGTACCACAGCCGTCACGGTGGACGATGACGATGAGGATGACGACGACGATGACTATGAAGAGGATGAGGATTAGATAGTAACAAAAAAAAAAAAAACTTTGAACACTTTACATGTAATATTTTGAAACATTTTGTATGGAGGTTAAATTTTCTTTAAACTATCGTGACATGAATGTCACAAAGTTTTGTGTGTGTAGATGATAGATATGTATGGAATGAAATACCGATAATGTTTGTTTGGTTGTTTTGTTTTTATTGTGTGGAAATTTGTTGGCATGACCAACACTGGTTGCTGCAAAAATGCGGCAAAATGTTTAAATTACTGTTTGGATATGCGGGTCGTATGACAGAAGTGGTACCTGGTTAAGAGAATAATATCGATTTTCGAGGGCAAATATCTTATAAGTTGGGGTGATTGTCACAACCGCAGATTTTGAGATGAGTGCAGGGCACGCATACACACATAGGTATATGTGTTTCACAAGGAGACCAAAACGACCCAAATACATTAAGTGTGTACGTGGGAAACACACTAGTATATCCCTAAAATTATAGATATAAAAGTGAAGGAGAGAGAGGAGCCCTTACGTAACTCTATTCTAACCTAAATAGAGAGAAGGAGAATATAAAGAGAAAGAAGAAAAGAGCCTAGTAGAGAAGTAGGGTTCGTCGAGACTTAGGTCGGCAAAGGAGATTAGAGGAAAGGACGGGAGGAAGAACCAGGGAGGCCGGATGGCCTAGTAGATATTCAAATCATAATTCGGACACTGCGTGATTCATCGTCGAGGTATGCGTTAAAAAACATGATAGATGCCTAGGAATGTTTTGAATAAGTAGGAAGGATGTTGGCTAAACGTTACTTTGTATAAGATTAAGGTTAAATGAAGGATGGACACTTGTTCTCGATCTTGATCGAGGGACAAATCGTTGTTCCTCGCCGGCGGTCTAAAAAGGCTCGCTCGAGCGAGGATGAACAGAGAAAAGTATGGCTCTGGGCTCGCTCGAGCGGTCCCTAAAACTAAAGGGGAGCTCGCTCGAGCGAGGGTCCACATTATAATTCGAAAGCTCGATTTAACCGCTCGAGCGATCTCGATTTGACCGCTCGAGCGAGGTCAAGAGACCGCTCGAGCGAGGTCAAGTGACCGCTCGAGCGAGGATAAATGGCCGCGCGAGCGAGGTCTGGTGACCACTCAGATCTTGGTTTTCTAATATAAGAAACTTGGGATTCATACACCCCAATGACCTTAGATTGTTCTAAAACTATTTTTTTAAATGTAGGTTGATGCATTATAACCCTCCACGAGCAGGCGTGCCTTGAGATTCGTCGAGGTAGGGAATATTCTTGAAACATGTGCATTATTCCGTAAACTCATATGCATAGTATAGTCTGTTTAAATAGTTGTATATTCCATAAACCCTCATGATAAGGGTGGGTGTGTGTGTTACAATGTGAAAAATCCTGAGGTCCCCAGGGGACGAAAAATCATGTGGTTCAATCAAAGAAGGGTGAATTAGAAGCATGGGGCATCCCAGGGATGCGTAAGAAAACAAACAGAGAAACAAAGGTAACGTGATAAGGCCTAATGTAATATATTTAGCACAATCACGGTGAATAACTATATGTAAAGCACATTGATATTTTTATTATTTAAGGTTGATTAGAATACCCCACCGACGTGGCGGGATACCCACGACTGACTCGGCAGGATATCCGTGACCGGTATGGTGGCCAATCCGTACATTCATAACACATCCCAGGGATGTAGATTGAGAATAGACCCCGCCGCCTATGAGAAAGGGGCTCGGGCAGTATTCCCAGGGAATACATATAACAACTGTCTAGTTAGACGACGATGGCGGGTATTCCATCGGGGCTCGATGCTATATTGCTCGAGGACTATTTAAGTTAAGATTTAAGTGATTAGGCCAAAGTCACAACCAAACTTATAAGGAGATTAAACAAAAACTATGCTAAGTAGTGGTCGGAACCATTGGGTTATACCTGTTACTCAAATTGTTGTACATAAGTGATTTCTTGAAATTTTTATGCTTGTCAAGTTACTGACATATGTGTGAAGGATGATCTATATGTTCTCTTGTTTTCCCTACGGAGCTAGGATGTAGCTCACCCCATAGACTATACGTCGCAGGTCCAGGACTAGCGGCAGCAAAGATTTCGGGAGAAGTTAATCCAAGGGCCTCGGTGTTCGTGCCCACAGAAGAGTCAGAACCTCCTCCTGAGGAATTCTTCTAGGAAACCCGCTGCATACTCAGAGAGTGAGTTGAGAGAGTACGATGTATGGCTTGGTATATCGAGCTTCTTTATTTCGAATGTTTTAATTTCTGTCTCTTGATAAAACATCTAGGATGAATATTTTTCATTAAACTTTTGGGTATGTTCTTATGTCCATGAATTGGCATGGGACAAGGACAGCCTTGCGAGACCAAATAATGGTTTTGAAATTTCGATTTAGAGTAGCCACGCGTGCTTCAAATTTCGGTTTTGGCTTGTATATATACAATGTGTGGTAAATAGCTCAGGGCACGACCTTGAAGGTCGTGCTGATGGCACGGATTTCGGGATGCCGAAATTCGGGCTGTCACATTTAGGATTCCGAGTAGCTCGCAAAATTGACTCAACAATTTCCTGTTAATTCAAGTGATTTCTATTTATTATGTTTAGAAGATTGATTTTTGAAGTGGGGATTTCTAGATTGGGATTGGAGTAAATGTGGCAAGCAGATACTAGGTTCATGGTGGATTTTCCAATTTTCTTTCATGTTTAGAAGTTTCCCTAAATTAAGTCTGGTTTGGGTCATAGAACCATTTTCATAGCATCCATTACTTTATTTTCCAACTCTTCGTGCCCAAGACATGGCTACAATTTTTCGGGGTTGAGCACATTTAATTGACCCATCAGTGATTGGTCCTAAATTAGCATGGTACTGCACTAGCAGTGTACTCTTCCCAGAACCAGTCTCACCAATCAAGACCATTACCTGTGCGAATGAAAGAGAAAACAAAAATTGAAAATTGAGATACAAATCATGAAGATATCAATAAACAAGTAGAACAGGTGAGACCAAAATCCCAAATATAGAGTTCGCAATTTCAAAAGTTTCAACTGGAGGGAAAGTCAATTGAAATAATAACCATAAGATTGAACATGTATTAATAGGACTTCAAAATTTCATGTATGGGTACACCATGCAATTAGGAGAGCCTTTCTATCAAAACATTTTATTTTGGACTGACAAGGACAACATTTGAATCAGATTTCATGACCGAGTATGTTGTCACCCGTTGGTATCGGGCACCAGAGCTACTACTAAATTGTTTGGAGTACACGGCTGCTATTGATATTTGGTCTGTACGGTGCATAGTTGGTGAAATCATGATCTAAGAACCTCTGTTTTTGGGAAAGGACTATGTTCATCAGCTGAGGCTTATCATAGAGGTAATTTTGCAACTTTCTCATTTGTTCAGATAATGTATTTTAATTCCATCATGGCTTATAGAAAAACCACCCATTGCTTATCCACTCAGTATAATAGCAAGAATGTTCTACCTAGTGTGAAAGGAATCAGTTTCCCCAATATGCTGTGGAGGGAAGGTTTGAAAGGATTAACCAGCATCCAATTATGTCCTTTTTTATTTTTTTCCATTTATCTCATAGTTGTGTATGATTTGAACTTTATGACTTATTTTATTTCTAAATCATTAGCTGCAACTGTATACAGAATGCCGGAACGCATTCATTCTCTATAGGGATCACTGAAGTTCTTAATAGAGGTCTCTTGATATAATAACTAAGTGTCGATGACATAGAATTTGTTTGTCAAAGGTTAGTGCCATATACATTGATTAACACCACTTCGCAGTTTATATATATATATATATATCTGTTTTTCTATGACTGGAATGCTTACTTCCCATGAACTTCTTACTAAATGTGTAATTAAAATCACATGTCATGACAATGATATGCTGAGAAAATGATGTCTCTATGCCGGAACACATTCATTCTCTATAGGGATCACTGGAGTTCTTAATACAAATCTTTTGGTATGATAACTAAGTGTCGATGACATAGAATTTGTCTGTCAAAGGTTAGTGTCATATACATTGATTAACACCACTTTTGCAGTTTATATATATATATATATATATATATATATATATATATATATATATCTGTTTTTCTATGACTGGAATGCATTCTTCCCATTAACTTCTTACTAAATGTGCAATTAAAATCACATGTCATGACAATGATATGCTGACAAAATGGTGTTTCTATGCTTAGAGTAATGACTTATTGGATCTTTGAATAGAAACAAAACGGATGTACCTTTAATAGGGCTGTCTAGGTCAGCCTGTTACGCAACCCACCCGACTAGGTTTTTGAACCAGGCCAAATGCATAAACTTACTCATCGAGTCGAGTAGGGAAAAAATGGTCTGACACTTGGTATATATATAAAATACAATAATTTTTGCACTAAACTTCAACATATCATCTTGAAAATGTATTGCTTGTGTAGTGTCTATCTTCTTTTCAATCAATAAATAAAATATGTACCAAAATTCTTATTTTCATTTTGATCACTTGGTGCATGTTGGCATTTTACCCTTCTTGCGTCTCATGATCTTGTCTTCTTTATTGGCACTGTCTGACTTTTTGTGTGGATTCTGAAATATTCACACCCCTATGTTGGTGCAGTTATTGGAAGAGTTCAAGTGGTTGTAAGACTACGACCTCGGAATATTGAGGAGTTGATCGCAGATGCTGATTTCGTTGATTTTTTAGAATTGTAGCCAGAGGTTTCTCTAATAGAATATTTTTTATAGTTTGTAAATACATATTCAATATGAAATTATTTCTTATGTTACTTCTACTAGAGATCTTGTTCATAGGAAGTTGGAACTAATTAATCATGTCGATTCATCTCAGCTTAAAAGGTTGAAGCTCCACAAAAACAATTAGGATTCGGACACATATGAATTTGATTAAGTGCTCACTGGATTTGCATCACAGAAGCATGTTTGTGAAGTTGTGGCAAAACCTGTTGTAGAGGTAATACTGATATGAAGTTGTTTAGTGTTATGAATTTCGTATTTTAGTTTCCTTGCGCTGAATGTCTATCCCTATCATTCTCAAGCGTTTAAGAATTTGCAGGACCTGTCGAGGATTGTTGATTCAATTTTATATCATTAATATAGTGCTGAGACAATTTTCTCTCTTGGTTTAGGTACATGTTAGGAGGTCTGTCAAGGGAACGCATGATGGAGAAGTACCAGTTTCAAGTGAGAATGGTAGCATCTCCAACTTGGTCAAAGGTTATAGGCCCCCGGTTGTTAGGAAAAGCAAGCTACTTGTGGGAGATCTTGCAGGTTTTGAGCGTATTGGTAAGTCAAGTATTTACCAGAAATTCTGAACTCTGAAATGTTATTTTCACATACTTGAAGCATTGTGAATCATGAAGATGCACAACACAACTAAGTTTTACTTCATCTGGGTATGCAACCCTTAAATTTGAAATGGAACTCACTCAGCTGATCAATATAACTCAACTGATATTGAATCAGTCACTAAATTGTTGCTATTAATGACTTGTGCAAGCTGCCTCTTTCCTGATATATCACTTGTCTCGTTCCTGAATTGAAAAGCTTTATTACCGATTGACTTTTGGAGAAATGAGACAATCTAGGTTCCTATCTAAATATTCTGGCAATCCAATCAAGTATTCATGTCATAATTGAAACTATAAGGCCAAAATTGGTTAAATAGCAAAGAAAAATGATAAGAGGATTCAAGGCATACAAGAACTGAGAAAAAATAACTCCATTAATAACTTGAACTTTGAGTACAAGGTATCCCAAGCTTCAATTACATGGTAGGCAATACATATGCCATTCGTTCAACCATTCATCTTTTATAGGCAAAATTAGAAGAACCTCATAAAGAAGATGGTTCCAACAAAATGTGAAGGAGACCAATCCATAGAAAAAGGCTAAAGATAAATGCATGTAGCCTTGGACAAATTTCCAATGCATGTGGACTCTATGCCATGCTACAATTTTAAGTTCTACTAGACCAATTAACCTAAATATAACAAAGACAAATGAATAAACTCCTAGCCTAGGCACCCTACATAAAAGCACAATGCCGAAATTGACCTCAATGTGAAAATTGAAGAAAAGCGAGGGTGTTATCTAGTGATGGGCTAAAAGTGAAAATTGGATTGGTAAACTTTTGCACCATTTTTCACCACATGGGCTAAAAATGTGACAAGCGAGGCTGTTATCTAGTGATGCTAGCAACCAACGTCACTCCCAATAAAATCTGAGGAGAATTAGATGCATTAACATCTAACATGTAAACATTGCTAGACTCTCTGTCCCTTTTAAATTTGTAACATGCAACATTGGCCCCTTCTTAAATGATAAAAAATGTACTCCCGTTTAAATAAAAAATGCTATGTAACAATGACTCGGATACATGTGTTACTATATGGGGAATTCCACATGCAATACCCATATGTAAATTGAGTAACTTGGCTTGATTTATGTGTGCATAGCTTAAAAGCCCAGGGTTTCCCATTTCTAAACCATCGATATTGAGAGTTTTAATCAACCCACACGAGCCTTTCGCAGCCAAGAGTTTAGAAATGACAGTTTTAGATCTTGGAACATGCACAGTAGAATTTGGTACAAGGATGGCTGATTCAAAGCTGACCATAGATTTCAGAAAATTTTCAGAATCTGATTTTCTAATTTTGTAATCCCTAGTTTGCAATTTGCATGTTGCCTTTCTTGGGGCTCTGGCCAGCAACGAAGCTAAAGCTTCACACTAATCCGCTCACAACTTTTAGCATAGAATGTTCGCAAACAACCACCAAACAGTTTGTGTACCTTATTAGTACAATCATTTTATTGCTTCCATCTGTCCATGGTGTACTTGGGATATGATCAAGTATTTCAATTGACAAATGCCAAATAATTTTTATTGCTTTACAGTGAAGAAAATTGTGTACAATAGTTTCTTTCGAAGTTTTTAAAGAAGATGCATCTTGATGGATATTGTTTGGTAAAGGAATTTTTTAGTTGCGAGTTCATTTCAATCTTAGCTACCTAAAAAAAATGAAATGTACATGACATTTTCATTTACAACCAGTCAACTGAAAAGTGATTAGATAATATGCTTGGATGATGCCTACTCAAATAAATTCAAGCCGCAATTTGGGTCTAAAATATATTGGAAGGAGTCGTTGTGGTAAGATAGGTTTATATAAAATGCATGCAGATAATGTCATAGCTTACTGGTTAGTGCATACTTAACTCCTGCACTTATCTTCTCATAGATACGGACATTGGGCATGCTATGGTCACAATTTCAATCATTACCGTGAGCCTTCAACACATATTTGGTACCTTCTTATAAGATCCGAAATAGGGGATTTTCGTTCTCAAA
Organism: Chloranthus sessilifolius; assembly: GCA_021018995.1. Taxonomy (NCBI): domain Eukaryota; kingdom Viridiplantae; phylum Streptophyta; class Magnoliopsida; order Chloranthales; family Chloranthaceae; genus Chloranthus; species Chloranthus sessilifolius. Next base: position 142,905,569 of record CM037584.1, on the reverse strand, counting down.
GTGCTTTACTGAGGTTGTATCTTATAGAGACATAGTGTTGATACAGATTGATGACATGAATAGGTTTATTTAATGTTTTCTTTACATTGATGGCTTTCAAGCTTCCCCAGGTAGGAGAACTGAGGCAGCAAAGTTTGCCCAGTTATGGAATGAAGTGATATGCAGTTTCCTCAAAGAAGACATCATAAGTGATAGGAAAGGCTTCTCGTCAAAGTTACTTTTATGTCCTATACTTATTTCTGTCATTTGCTTTCTTATCCCATTGGTATTTTTTATTGATAGTTCCTTATTCATCAGATCCTAGCTTGAAACTAATACAATGGCCACCCTTCTTGCTTGCTAGCAAGGCCAGGAACGTTGCTTTTCGAATATTTGACATTATTTATTACCTTCCATACCTATTGAGTATTCAACTGCTTGTTCAGATCCCTATAACACTAGATATGCACTACGTGAAATAATGGGGCTGATGGGATCTATGGCAGATGTGGCTTGTTTCAAGAATTTTTATGGTTATTTTTAGTTTTTGTTCTATGAATATAGTTGAAATGTGAGCTTGCTTTGTCGAATTTGCTTTATCTTGGAATGAAGGCATGTGATCCTTAGTAATTATGTTTTGCACTCTGGATTAAGCATAGTTTATAATTCTCCAACTCTGAATTAAGCATAGTTTGGGTGAGGATTTAATTTCAGTAAGACAATTTTTTTAAGGGGTGGTTTTGGGTGAGGAGCTTGATTTTTGCCCACTCAAAGAATAGTTTATATTGTACTATGTTCTCTCTCTCTCTCTCTCTCTCTCACTCTCTCTCTCTCTGTATCTATTTGGCTGACTTGCACATTAGCCAAATATACCAATAAATTAATATCCATTGTTTTAATTTAAAAGTGTGGATCATTTGTCTTGCATGCATCATATGACCAAGTTATCAATTGCCATAGGGAAAGGGAAGTACGTTTTCCTGTCTATTGTGCTTCTCATACCCTACTGGCGAAGTATGTTTTCCTGTTTATTGTAATTGATATTTTTTTCTTTATGTCTAAATGACTACTGCAGGTTTAGATTGATGCTGCTCAAGCTCTCACAACCATGACAATCAGTTCCAGGTGGCCTTTTAGATTATAAATATACAAATTCTTTACATGCTTTGGCTCAAGGTGGAGCACAATCTCAGTTTTCAGATATGCAACTAAGTACCGAAGAAGATCAAGGAGCATGGTTTTTTAATAAATCCTAAGCTAAATCGAAACATGTTAAATATAGCATTGTTGAATGTGTTAATAGGATGGTGCTGAATGTATTAATGCGAGTTTTTCAATGTATTAATGTGATCTTGTCGAATGTATTAATAAGATATTATTATATATTTTTTTTGGCATATTATTTTTCTTTTTAGTTGAATGGATTGTGAATATTTTGCCTCATAAGTTGATTTGTGATTAAGTATAATAATCATAGCAAATATATTTTGCCTCAGAAGTTGATTTGATGGGTGAGAAGCTGTGTATTACCAAATTCCCTTTTTTCATAAACTGTGACTTTCATTGATTTTTCTGATTTTAAATTAATTTTATTTTTGGCATATTATTTTTTCATTTAATTGAATGGATTAGATTTTTTTTTTCTTGTTAGGTGATCTGTGTGGTTGATACAATATTTGTAACAGGTAAAATGGCTCAAATTACAGTAACAAAAATGGAAGTTGGGCATTTAAAAAAAAAAAAAAAAAAATTTAAAATAGCGGCCCATAACCGTTGTTTTTGAAATAAATTAATAACTGGTCATTGGCGTTGTTTACATATACCACTGACTTAGGCTGTGGTTTTTAAAGAAAAAATAATAACTCTTTTTTCGGTTAGGAACAATGGCTAGAGACCGCTGTTATTTTACAACAGACATGGGCCGTTGTTTATGTGGTCAATAAGCAACGGTTTTTGGCTGTTGCTTATAAAAATCATTGCTCTATAAACAACGGTCATTACCACGGCTCAAAGCCGTTGTTTATGAAATTTACAACAGTTTTGAGCCGTTGTTTCTTGTAGATTTTCACGTAGTGTCATTTCTTTCTACCATGTATTATAACTGCTTTGATTTCTGTACTGTGTGGATGTACCAAGCAAATTCTGTATTCAGATTGTGTTCTGCGATCTGGCAGCCCGTGTCTTCCCAGTTGGTCAAAAAATAAAAATCTCTCAAAAAAATCTTGTTGAGAAAATTCGGGCTATCACAATATCGGGTGTCGGTCCTTGGAGTACCAATACATATCGGCCTATTTAAAAAAAATAAAAATTATAAATACAGGTATTGGCCGATACCCGATATGCATCAACTGATATGGGCCCGTATCGGCTGATACTGATACCGAGTTGGATACTTGATACGTATCGGCGCCGATACGTATTAGAATCGGCCGATATGGTGCCACATCAAACGTTAGTGCACAATGAGCATGCAGCATTGGTGCACCTTACTTGGATTCCTAAATCTATTAGTTATTTTTAAACATATCTTTTTTTCATTTCTTTTGTTACCGATTTGTGCCAACCTGGTCCAATGGAACGGTAGCTCTACCTGGTTCGAGTACCGGTCTGAAGGTCAAAAGATTTTTTTTGCCAATTGGCCATCGTAATTAGGGCTGAAAAACGGGTCATGTCGTCCCTACAGGTTTTGTAGATTCGATTTGCTACAGGTCGGGTTTGGGTTAAGAGTGCTCAACTTGCTGAATCACGTTGAAGATCTCGACCTCTTAAATTGACAAATCGGGTTCAAGTTAGCCCCAATCATGACCCACACCCGTCCTTTATAATATATTAAATGTGTACAATCGATACATCCTACTTTTAATCTTTTATTAATTATAAATTTATAATAAGGAAACAATGGTAATCTATATGGGTACCTCTATCCGCGCCTACCCAATTACTTAGGGTGAAAACACTGTAAACTTTTATTGAATCAGATGATTGAGATCGATTTTCATCCTAATCTTCAACAGATTGATCCTGATACCATGGGAGTACCATCAAACAATCAATTTTGCAGTCCATGTGGCACAGATCCAAAAAAAAAATGACTCAAAAATCATGTACACATTACGGTCAAACATGATTTTGGGATCACTTTGTGAGATCTTTGCCACATGAAATAGAAAACTCACGGTATGATGGTACACCATGGTGTCATAATCAATCGTGTGGAAAATTGGGATGGAAATCGATCTCGATCATCCAATTCAAGACAGTAAACATGTTTACAGTGTAGGTGCCCAATGTAATTGAGTAGGGAAGAACAGAGTAACTGTTCTCTAATACCAGCAGCAAGCCCTTGTGTTTCTCTTCCTTGGGCCCTGCACTCTTCTCCGATCTCTGTTTTTATGATTAATAAGGATGCAAGTGGATCAGATCAGGGCCACATGTTTTCTAGATCCGGCCCGCTATGAATTGATCAAACAGAATTGTATCAGTTGGTTAGAAAATTTTAACTTGTTACATAAACAGGTGGGTTCAAGTAGCTCCAAACCCGACTCCAAACGCATCCTACTAGAGGTGATCAGGATCGAGTTTAGAAATCTCAACCTGCGGGTCATGTTGAGTTTGATCTGTTAAAGAATAAGTCCGGTACCGATTAGGCCCAAATTAGACAAAAATGCAACCCACTTCCCAGCCCTATATTTTGGTCTTTAAATTTTGGTTGGGAGCCATTATCCTTTGTATTTTTAATATAGAAGTGTGATTTATTAGGAGTGTATTCGGTTCGTATTGATTGGTTTTAGATCAAAATCACAAATCAAATCGGTCCTAATTGATTTTTAGATTTTCAAACCAAACCAAATCGTCCAACTCTTAAACCAAACCAACCCGATTCAATTCGGTTCGATTTGATTCGGTCGGTTTCGATTTTCCTATAAGTTTTACTTGCACATCAAAATTTTTTCAACTTCTCAATCGATTTTCTTAAAAATTCTACTTTACTACATTAGGATTTAGGAATAGGCTAAAGACTAGGGTAGGGTTTTATATAAAAATATGCATTTTACTTAAATGCCCTTTAAAATTAATCAAAATCTCTGCGATATATATATATATATATACTTACAAACTACATTCGGTTTGGTTTCGGCTTGGGAAGGCTTGAAACCGAAACCAAATCAAGCTTTTCGCTATTCCATTTTTTCAAATCGGTACCAGTCCAAACAGGACCAAACCCGACGGTTTGGTCGGTTCGGTCCAAAAAATGCACAACCCTAGTCATTATGCCATGTGTTGTACATCTACGAGAAATCTAAATTGTCCAAGCGATAATCTATCATTTGAACACGTCTCAACTCCAAAAAGCATGCCTATAAGTGAATGTAAACCATCCGATTGATGAACTTTAATATCCACCTTTAAACTGAAAATAAGCGTTGATAATCTAATCTACAGATCTTATGATTTAAATCTCCCTAAAATATTATTTTTGGGCTTGTTTTATTTTAATTTATGATTTATCAATTTAATGGTACGGCTTGCCCACATTTTAAACTATTGATGATGTAAGATCATTTAAATCCCATTTTAGTGTTTAAATGACGGTAAGGGGAATCAATTCCCAAACATACAAATGGGTCGAATAGTCCCTTTAATTGGGATAAATGGCTCATGGCCCACACTTAAACACCAAATGATCTTGCATTATTAAAATATGACTTTTCAACTCACTCAAATCCATTGGAGTGTGATTGTTCATTATTGCCATGTGTCACACATTTAAGATCAATTTAAAATTTTTAAGTGACAATTTATCATTAGAATACATCTCAACCAAATGAAAAATGATAATAATTAGATGTGAACAATCGTGAGTGATGAATTGCAGTTAAATTTAAAAACAAGTATTGATATTATAATCATCATAGTTTAGATTTATCTAAATCATTATTTTTGGGCCTGTTACACTTTAATCTATGATGATGACTTCAACGAGGCGGATCGCTCATTTCTTAAATCATTGATGGTATAAATGATTTAAACACCATTTTTGTTTGTACGGTCCTTTCAAGTTTTTAATAATGACAGCTTGGCACGAAGAAAGTGCTCCACACATACCTTATCCGGAAACCCTGACGAGTGACAACTACTTAATGCCAAGGGCATACGTCACTTATTACACGCGGCAACAGCCAAAATGACCTCATCATTATCACTTGTAAAGCACCTATAAGATAAGGAGCCATTGTTAAATTTAGGTGACAGATATCATTAACGCCTGTGGCTATAACAATAGCATAGAATGCAAAACGTGCATGCGTTTTTCAAGGTGTCCCAATTTTTTTACTATTTTCCATTTAAATGTTACAGCCACACCCATTTTGTTTTACTGCCACACCTCTTGAAAAAAGGAAGAAATTTTGACAATTTTCACATAGATGATGGAGATTTTTCTGTCCCAATCTTCTTTACAACAAATCTTGAGAACATGAGCATGCAACAGTCAAATTTTGTAGGAGCATCTTTAATCGGGGATTATGTTGCCAAGTGTACAATGCCATTAACCTAAATGCTCGGGTTGAGGCACCAATTAACTACTCTATTTAATACTATTACACGACAAGTGTCAAGGCTCTTCCAACCGATGTAATAAATGTAATATAAGCTGCCAGCACAACCCTTTTCGAAACGGACAGCATTATACGGTCGACGATATTTTATATAGACAATTTTGCATGCAACTTATGTGCCACAATGTCACAGACTGCACACATATGCAGTCAGTCACATCACCCCACATAAGTTGTCTGTAAAATAGTCGCTCCATATAAGTTGTCTGTAAAATAGTCGATAAAAATTTGTCCACTATTTATAATTTTTCATGGAAGATCTTTAGAAGCCCTATATGGAGCTTTAGAAGAGCTAAAAAATAGTACACCAGTATGCTTGCCTTTTCTTTTTGAAGAGCTTTAAAAGCCCTAAGGATTCAAGCCATGGCCAAAGCTCCTCCAAGAAAACCAAAACGGTATGCCTTCTTCTTCTTCTTCTTCTTCTTCTTCTTGATGCTTCTTCTTCTTCTTTTATGCTTATGCATAACTTGAGATTTTGTAAGTCTAGAGAAGATCAAGACCATATCAATTTGTATCTCTTACACTATTCCAAGTAGTTTTTCTTATCACGGGTAATGAGAGCTCTTTATTATTCAAGTAAACCATATATAAATTCAAACTAAAAATAGTTTCTTTTTCTTCCCTTTCATATGCATGTAAGGACGTATTTATTTGTAAAGTAAAAGATATATATGTCATGCTCGAATTTATAAAAGAGTTAATTATTCAGCGAGGTAAGAAGCTGGATAAATTCCAAATTCGATAAAATGAGGAAAAAAAATAGAAACAAGGGGAGGAAATCGAGATTATTAAAAAAATTATAAATTTTTAAGAATATAACACAAAAGTTATTGGGTAGTGCTTAATACCCTACTTTATTTAAGAGGAGTTTGACTTTTCTTTTAGTTGGATAAGCAATGAGCTGAGGTTGAGAGGATCTCCACCATAGGATTAAAAAGAAAGGCATTGATGCACATATGAATGAGAATGCTCATTCATGTGTGCATGCATGCATGTTTACATGGTTGTGTCCTCTACTAGTGAAGAAAACTTAAATTCTTATCATGTGCAATCTCATTTATATATGTATTAGACATATATTTCCTAATGAATTCATATGTGTATCATGCACGCATGCACACATGTATATATGCATGACCATGCATAAATGTGCTAATCAATGTTTGGACTGCTGGTGGATAAATTTTTTTCCCATGCGGTAATTTTTATGGTCACTAATGATGTATATTAATTCCGTTTTGTTTTCTTATAAAAAACAAATTGTTTTTCTATAAAAACAAAATTCATTTTTTGGGTGGGCACAGAGGAATGGCATTAATTTGTAATTTGGTCATGTCTTTGGTAACTTATATATAGGTACCTTCATTTACACTCCAATATTCTTCCTTCTCAACCTGGGTTTCATATCTTAATCTGTTGGCTGCTTTGAATCAGATGATGGAGATCGTTTATCTTCCCAATGTTCAATGTAATTGATCTAGAGATCATGGACCTACCATTAGACGGTCAAATTTTGATTCCACATGGCAAAGATCCTAAAAGTGAATATGATCATCAGCGTACATCAAATGTGGTTCTCATATCACTTTTCAGGATGTCTACCATATGAAATTAAAAATTGACCATCTGATGGTAGGACCGTGATCTCAGCATCTATTGTGTCGGAGATTGGGATTAAAAAAATATCTTTAACGTTTGATTAAAAGTATTTAACTGTTTAACCACGCTTAACACCGGTTGAAAAGGAAAAATTTTTGGCTGAAAATAAAGGTTAAAGGTACCCATTATATATTATGGGTAATGTAGTCTGGCGTCATAGGCAACTTACCCAGTCTCACACTAATTTGGAGCCACGTGCACTACAAAAAAATAGATTATTAGCCGCAATTTTTTAGAGTAAAAAATTGCCTCTATTAACAAAAAACTATTAAAGACTATTAGTGGCAAGGGTATTAGAGGCAGTTTTTGGCTACCGCTAATAGTCTTATTTTTTGTAGTGGTGGCACCTAATCACATGATCGGGTGTCATGGATAGAAGCAACTCAATGATCACAATTATTTTGTGAAAATAAAATAAAATAAAAAATATAAAACTGCATAGTCAATTGCGTCAATTGTGGGGAAAATTGAATGGTAAAATCAAATATGATTTTACCGTTTATTTTATGTGCAATTGACTCTTTTGACCATATGATTTTATATTTTCTATTTTATTTTTTTTACAAAATAATTGTGATCATCAAGCTGCTTGATAACACTTTTACTATGCCAAAATTATCACTTCACAAGTGTACAAGGGAATTGTAACACATGTAAGGATATCAATCCATAGGGAAAACTTTTGAAAGGAATGTGTTTATAAGCCTTAGAAAACAGGTTGGTTTTGGGTTTTAAACCTAAATTACAGAAAGTTAAACAAATTTAATTTTTGCAAATTAATTATAACTAATGCTAGAAAATATTGTAAAAATTGATTAGAAAATAAGTCTAGGTTCCTTGATCGCAGATTTGTAATCCTAGTTAATTATCTCCAATTCCTCTAAATTCCGTAATTATCTTAAAGCGACAACAACGTAAGAAGAAGATAAGATCAGTTTAAGGTACAACGATAACATAAACTTCTCTAGCAATAATCCTATTAATGAAACTAACTAAGACAACAACGACAATATAGTTGGGTGATGAAAATCTTGTAATTCCAAACCTAAGGCGACAATGACAGCATAGAATTTAAAAATATAGAAATCTTGAAATTCTTTCAAAACTCATAGACACTCATATTCATTAACCAATTATAATACGAATTTAGAAGAATAAGAAACAACTAACTAATCATACTTATCTTTGATATATCGGATTCCGAGACTCTAGAAACTTAACCATGCATCTTCATAATAACTTCTATTAATTGAAAACAACTTACAAAAATCATGATGAAAACTCGAAATTATAATTCTAAAAACTAAGAGAAACTAAACTAAAAACTCTCTATTTACTTAATTGTATCTACTGTGTCTTCTGCGTCCTGGTTTCTTGTGTGCATGCCTTCTTTTTTAAAGATTCATAAGAGTCCTTGTACATGCTAAATTAAAAGACTAACTTCCTATTATAATTCTAATAAAAATAGAATTCTATTAAAACTGAAATTTCTTAAATATATGTGTCCTTCGAATACATCTCTGAATCTGGCATCATCCTTTCGATTGTGACTTTCTCTAGACTTAAAATAGGGTGAAATCATGGTTTACAATTAATTACAGGCTTTCTTCCTCTTCACGATCAATCGTGACTTTTGTTCTTCTTGGGATCGCAGTCTACAATTGCAGAACTCTCTCTCTGTGGTGATTATTTTTTATAACGACCCGAAATTTTTCACTCGAAACACATGAAAATTTCGGATCACTAGATCATAGTTCATAATCTAATTACAAAATTTCTTCGATATCAATAAAAACAAGCCATATAATTAATCCAATGTATAAATGTCTATAATGAAAGTATAAAAGTAAAAAGTAAAACCACCGGTGACGGTCGTTCGTCACACAAAAAGTGACACTTAACATCCAAAAATAATCTTAATCATCTCACAGAAGTTCACTTAAAACTATACCAAGTTCAAGTCTTCAAAAGGAATCTAAGGATACAACTACTCAGGTGGAAGTTCTGCTTCGTCTTCCGATACAAAGTCTGAATCTTCTTCCAACTCAAGATCTAGAACTACTTCTGTACTTGTGACACATAGTATCCGTGACAACGAGTTGTGACCATGTGGATAGCGAGTTGTCATAGTGTTCACAGTGAGTTGTGACTGCGAATACACCCAAAAATATACTTTGTTCCAATATACACAGCTTGTTGTTGTCATGTGATAGCGAGCTGTGACCATGTTCACAGCAAGATACCATGTTACCACGACGAGCTGCGACTGCGAATGTCTTATTCTAGATTTTATATCCACAGTGAGTTGTCATATATCACAGTGAGCTATGACTGTTTTCAAGCCCATTGGATGTATTGTCTCTAGATGTCCCAAAACGATATATTATAATGATCAATCAGACTTTTCTATCAAAAGTTATGGCCATTCGAAGACACTCTCTTCACAGTGGAGCTAATTTTCTTTCAGTGACAGCGAGTTGTGGATGTCTCCACAGCGAGCTGTCATTTATGGCAGTGAGCTATCATATATACCACAGCAGTCCATGGTATGCTCACAACGAGTTGTGGTACCTGACAACAGCTGTGTATACTTTTATTTCCTCTCTGTTTGTATCCACAGCGAGCTGCGATGGGATTCATAGCGAACTATGGCTGGTCTTTAAGTTTTTTGTTTCGCCATCGACAGATCGCTGTTGGAACGTGACAACGAGCTGTGCCCCTACAATTTCTTATTTCGTAACTTTGTCAATTGCTATCGGTTGTCAGACATCGGACTATGGGATTGTCACAGTATGTTGTGACTTAATGACAGTGCGTTGTGGTCTTTATCACAGCGAGTTGTCTTTACTGTTTTCAGCGTTTTGAACTCTGCATGTTCTAGGTTTGAAAATTAAAGTCCAAATACAGATCACCGATTCTAAACTTCGAGATCTTATGTTCATGATTTAAGAAACATTCATAACTAAGAAGATATAGATCCGATGATAAGAGATGGTGGATTTTACCTCTCGAAGCGTGAAACCGTGAATCAATGGGAATCTCGGTGCTCCTCGCGTTCATTCAAATTCTCTTCTTCCTCTCGATTCTCAAAGATGACGACGATCAAGATACCTTGAGGAAAAGTACCTCGATGATCTTATGGAGGTTGAAGAAGAAAAGAAGTGGCTAGTGTTTTCTTAAGAGAATTCTAGAAATAATACAGAGAGAATGAGGCTAGGGTTCTATTTAAAGAGAAAGCTAGGGTTCTCTTACGGTTCCTTCCTAATAAGAATTTTAGAGGGTAGAATTCTTGAGAACTTATAACTTTGGGATTCTACGTGAGTTATCTTTTTCCAACTTCTTAGGCAATATTTCAGCGTTTGGCTGACACACCTAACTTAGGTGTACAGGCTTTTGCCACAAAGTCCAAAATAGAGTTTTGAATTCACTCAACAAGGTTTGATCCCTAGACCTCTTGTTTGAAACTCAAATCTCTTACCATTGATGCTCTCATGGAGCTTGTGTAACTATTTACACAATTATATATATGAGTGCTTTTTTTTACCAAGGTGTTTATCTGAAGTTTAAAATATTTAAAAAATTAATGGCATGTATGCCTTGTTAAGCATATTCCAGTGTTTGGCTGGCACACCTAACTTAGGTGTACAGGATTTTGTCACAAAGTCCAAAATAGAGTTCTAAATTCACTCAATAAGGTTTGATCTTTAGACCTCTAGTTTGAAACTCAAGTCTCTTACCATTAGTGCTCTCACAGAGCTTATGTAGCTTTTTACACAATTATATATATGAGTGCTTTTATTTTTTACCAAGGTGCTTATCTTAAGTTTAAAATATTTCAAAAATTAATGGCCTACAGTATATGCCTTGTTAAGCATATACATCTATTGTGTGTATTAATGCTTTTGAAAATTTGGGGTATTACATCCTCCCCCCCTTAAAAGAATTTTTGTCCTAAAATTTTTTCGTACCTCATTCAAAGAGATGTGGATATTGTTCTCGAATTTTTACTTCTCGTTCCTAAGTGGCTTCTGATGCTGAGTGGTTCTGCCACCTGACTAATACGAGTGAGATCAGCTTGGTATGTAAGATTTGCTCCTTGTGGTCAAAGATTTGAATTGGTTCTTCGACTACCGTCATATCTTCCTTTAGTCCAAGATGTGAGTCAGGTCTTTGATGTATTTCCTCAACATGGATACATGAAACATGTTGTACATACTCAACAGTTGAGGTGGTAATGCAATCCGATATGCAACTTCTCTGACTCGTCTTAGTATCTCAAAGGGTCCGACATAGCGTGGACTCAGCTTTCCACATCTTTCAAATCGCATCACGCATTTGGTAGGTGAGATCTTAACAAAGATGTTGTCCCCTATTTGCAAGGAATGCGTTGTTTCAGTATTGCTTATAAATTGTAGGTAACTAAAATAACAATTTGTACTAGGTTTACCTGGAATTTGGTACTCGTTCGCTTGAGGTCAGTATAGTTATTCTATCGACTTTGTGCCACCTTTAATCTTTCTCAAATCAATCGAATCACTTCGGTTGTGCTTTCAATGATTTCTCAGCCCAATATAAAATTTTCTCCAGTATCTTCCCAATTGAGTGGAGACTTGCATCTTCGACCATATAACGCTTCGAAAGGAGCCATCCCTATGCTTGCTTGATAGTTGTTATTGTAAGCGAACTCAATCAATGGCGAGTGTTTGTCCCATGCCCCTTGGAAGTCTAGCATGCAAGCTTGAAGCATGTCTTTGATAATCTGATTCACCCTTTTCGTTTGGCCTGCTATTTGAGGGTGAAATGTCGAGCTAAAGTCTAGTCTTGAGCCCATTCCTTCTTGGAATTGTTGCCAGAATTTTGATGTGTACAATGGATCTCTGTCTGAGACTATACTTACTGGGATGCCGTGTAATTTGACAATCTCCTTGAGGTATAATTCTGTAAGCTGACTGGCAGTATAACTTGTACTGTACGGGAGAAAGTGGGCAAACTTAGTTAAACGATCAACGACCACCCAAATCGCATTGTGCTTTTCACGTTTCTCGATGATCTAAAGATAAAATCCATGGATATAGCTTCCCATTTCTATTTTGGTATCGACAAAGGTTGCAACAAACCAAAGGGGTTTTGATGGTCAACCTTCACTTGTTGGCACACTAGGCATGTCGATATATATTCCGCTATATCTTTCTACAAGCCTCTCCACCAGAAGCTCTTCTTCATATCCTGATACATCTTTGTACAACCAGGATAGATGGCATATATTAACTTGTGTGCTTCTTCAAGAATCAGACGTCGAAGGTCGATATCTGATGGTACACATAGTTGATCTCAGAATAGAAAGGAACCGCCCTCCCTGATGGAGAAATCAGGCCTACTCCCACTGATCACATCCTGTCTAATCACCATAAGTTTTTCATCAGTCATCTGGAGTTCTCGAATGTTATCGAATATTTTTCACCTGATGGTGATGTTAGCCAGTAATGCTTCAGATTCTTTAATCTCAAACTTCTTGTCATATAGTGATATATCTTCAAATAATCGCCATCTATAAATGTTCGTGATGCGGTTTGACAACTAAGCAGTTGACTTTTGGCTTAGAGCGTCTGTTACTACATTCGCTTTAACATGTTGGCACTCAAATGGTGCAATCATAATCCTTTAAGAATTCAATCCATCTTCTTTGACTCATGTTCAAGTATTTTTGAGTGAAAATATATTTTAAGCTCTTATGATCGGTAAGGATCTCAAAGGTTTCCCCGTCAAGGTAATGCCTCCAAATCTTAAGGGAAAAAATAATTGTTGCCAATTCTAGATCATGCATCGGATAATTCTTCTCATGGTTCTTGAGTTGTTGAGAACTGTAAGCAATGTCCTTTTCGTGCTAATTTAGTACACAACCCAACTCATTGTTCGATTCATCACTGAATACTATAAAACCTCCACTGCTTGAGGGTATTTCAAGAACCGGTGCTGAGGTTAGCTTAGTTTATAGCTCTTGAAGGCTTTTCCCACATGCATCATTTCATTTAAACTTCACATTCTACCTCGTGAGTTGTGTAAGTGGTCCTGCGATTTTGGAGAAACCTTCAACGAATCTCTTGTAATACCCGGCTAAGCCTGGAAAATTTTGAACTTCGGTCACTGTCTTCGGTTATTCCCATTTTATGATGGCCTCAATTTTAGTTGGGTCAACTTTAATGTCTTCTTCGAATATAACATGTCCCACGAAACTAACTTGTTTCAGCTAAAATTTGAACTTGCTTAATTTTGCATACAGCTGGTGATCACGAAGCGTCTGAAGAGCTAGGTGTAGATATTGTTCATGATCTTCCTTGGTCTTTGAATAGATGAGGATTTCATCTACGAAGACAACCACACATTTGTCGAGATGTGGTCTGAACTCTTTGTTCATCAGATCCATGAATGATGCTGGTGCATTTGTCATCCTGAAAGGCATTACTAGGAACTCATAATGGCCATATATGGTGCAGAAGGTAGCTCTCAGGATCTCTTCTACCTTTACTTTCAACTGATGGTAGCCTGATCTCAAATCTATCTTTGAGAAGAATTTAGCCTCTTGAAGTTGATCAAAGAGGTTGTCAATACGAGGAAGTGGATAACGATTCTTGATCATTAACTTATTCAGCTGGCGATAATCGATACAAAGTCGCATAGAGCCATCCTTCTTTTTGACGAATAAAATGGGTTCTCCCCATGGAAAAACACTCGGTCTAATGAACCCCTTATCAGGAAGTTCTTGTAACTGTTCTTTGACTTCCTTCAGTTCAGCCGGTGCCATGCGATATGGGGTTTTTGATGCTAGCTCTGTGCCTGGAGCTAAATCCACTATGAACTCGAGTTCTCTGTCTGGCGGCAAACCCAGTACTCTTCAGGGAACACATCAAAAAACTCATATGCAATGGGAGAATCGGTAATGGTAACCTTCTCTTCCATTTGATTTTTTACGAATGCGAGATAACCATGGCATCCATTGTTCATCAAACATTCAGCTCAAATGGCAGTATAAAAGGTGCAATGGTGGGCTTAGCACCAGAAAATCTAAATGGTTTACTCTTCTTGGGGTGAAAAGTGACTATCTTTCTAAGGCAATCAACATTTGCATGATGGGTAGAAAGCCAGTCTATGTTAAGGATTACGTCAAATCCTTGCATATCCAAGATAATCAGATTAGCTGATATCTCGTGGCCTTCAATCGGAATGATTATCGATCGACAGATAGTGTTTGTGACTATTGAGTTCCCTATAGGGACTGATACCGATAGGATGAAGTCCAAGGGTTTAGGAACGATACTCAATTCAGCCACGAATTGAGGAGTCACGAAGGAGTGCATAGATCCAGGGTCTATCAATATGCGTGCCTTGTGTTGACAGATATCACGACTCTGGTACATGTGTAAGGTACCTAAGTTTCATGCAAATAATTTAGTTGTGTACATATCAAGGTGTTGTGGTGTTCATGCATTAATATTATAGAACAATAATTTTCGAAGGTATTCATCAACTGAGAACAAAATAATAATTGATCAATTAATGATGAAATTATACCTTGGATAACGTCGTTGGTCGCTTGGGCATCTCATGCAGAGATGGCATAGGCGTGACCCTGAACGGTAGGTCGAGCAGGTTTCTGATTGGATGTCACTGGCATCTTCTCCTTCTTCGATTCAGGGTAGTCTTGATTAAGTGCCCATGCTGGCCACATTGGAAACATGCACCTAATTCCATCGACATTCTTCTAGTTTGTGATGGTTTCCACATCGTGGACATCTTTCAGACGGTGCTGGTGTAGTGTTATATGATGTCCTATTATATGATGTCCTATCAAATTTCCAACCTGAAAATATGATGTCCTAGGACTGAAGCTTCAGAAGTAGCAGATTGTGATGGACGAAAAGGTCTCGAAGGCGCTGATTAGACCTGCCTAGAGTAAGTGGTCTGAACGGATCAAGAAGGTACTAGGATTGAAAACTTCGTTCGCTTGTTTGACTGGTCATCGATGCTTACTTGCCTTTGACTCATCTTATTTATTTTTATTATTCTCTCATCTTGTCCATCTTCTCGATGTCCTTCTCGGCAATGAGAGCCATGCCCATCACCTCCGCAAAGGTCCCCAGTTTGAATAACGAGATTCTTTCTTGGACTATCGGTTTCAATCCTCATTCAAATTTCTTTGCCTTCATAGTTTCTGAGGTCACGTGATTGGGTGCAAATCTTGAAAGTTGCATAAACTCTGTCTCGTATTCTGCCACAGACATTTGGCCTTGTTGCAGTAAAATAAATTCGACTTCGTATTGATCTTTGACTGCTTCAGGGAAGTGTTTTTCTTTAAACTTCTCAGTAAATTGGGCCCGAGTCCACGATGTATTTGGCATTTCTTGTTCCCGGGTCCTTTCCATGAATTTCCACCATGGATCTGCTTCCCCTTCCAATTGGAATGACGTCCATCTGACTTTTTCATCTTTCGTGCAAGGGCCTATACAGAAGATCTTTTTCATTTGATTTAGCTGGGAGGTTTCATCCTTCTAAATTCTTGAAATCCAGAGGGTTGGTACCTGGTCGCAAGCAGGGTAGTCTGTTGTGCCATAGTATTCGCCTGTTGTACCATTGTTTTTGCCATAGTCTCCAGGGTTTGACTGGAACGTGTGTTGTTATTTCTCCTCCCAACAAAATGTCATTGGCACCTATAGCAATTCCGACTCCGTCTGAGGTGCCATCAGTGTTAACAGTTCTTGGTCTACCACCCGGTGCCATGAGGATTTGTCACGAATGAACAAAAGTTTAAATCGAAGGTCATTCTATGTTTTGACAGAATCTAAGGCCATTCTCTGATACCAACTGTAACAACACGAAATTTCCAACCCGAAACACATGGAAATTCTGGCTCGCTAGATCATAGTTCATAATTTAATTACAGAATTTCTTTGGTATCAATAGAAACAAGCCATATAATTAATCCATTGCATAAATGCCCATAATGAAAGGTAAAAATAAAGAGTAAAACCACCAATGACGGTCCTTAGTCACACAAAAAGTGGCGCTGGTTGTTTGTCACACAAAAAGTGGCGCTTAATATCCAAAAATAATCTTAATCATCTCACAGAAGTTCACTTAAAACTATACCAAGTCCAAGTCTTCAAAAGGAATCTTAGGATAAAATTGCTCAGGTGAAAGATCTGCTTTGTCTTTCGATACAAAGACTGGATCCTCTTTTAACTCAGGATCTGAAACTACTTTTGTACCTGTGACACATAGTGTCGGGGTGAGCTAACAGTCTAAGCTCAGTAGAAAAAACTCAATACCCAATTTACATTTGATCTAATCAATGCATAGAATGATAGTTTCGAATGCATTTCTATACTGACAAAACAAAATTTCTGAGGTGCAAAGAGCGAAATCATATGTTCATAATTGAATTTCATACAAGATTCAATGGGACCATTACTTAGGATTCATGTGGGTATTCTTTTATTCTTATTCCTTATCACAATTCACATGCAAGTTCTTATTCTATGTATGTCTTAAATTTATAACTTAAATAATCTCTAGATCGCAAGATAGCGCTAGAGCCGAAGTCTAAACCGATGGTAATCCAAACCATCGCCGTTCTAAGAACAATTTTTTGAAGTGCCCAAGCCCCTACGTGGTGAGGGATACTTGTGTGAAACGGTTCAAAGGTGTCGAAGCACAGGATTCGTCCCACATGAATCTCTATAACCTACATGCAATGTTCTAACGCATATAATTCAATGTTCACATTTCATAAGATAATTCACATTCTATTTCAGATTCAAAGTTTGAAGAGTCCAAAGGGTTCAAAATTCAGAGTTCAATGTTCAAGTGATTCCAAATATTTAGATGCAATGAGATTCAATATATTTGAAAAACTCAAAAGTTTTAATATTCAAAGAGTTCGATAATTTAATTTGTTTCAATTACTCAATGCAATAAGATTTCATAAATTCGAAGGTTCGATATTCAAAAGTTCATTAACTTTTTACTATTCAACATTTGATGGATTTCAATTATTGAGAGACAATAGGTTTCAATAAGATCGAGTTTAATTCTAATATTCATGGATTCAAACACATCATAAAACCTACGATTCAAAGTCCAAAACATAATTGTGCATTGAAATTCCCCTACCTCGATTTCCATGATTGTACGATACGGAATGAGGTGCTTCCTTTGTAATACGTCTGATTCTTTCTTCTATGATTCATGTACAGTTGACACATAAAGGAAATCAAATCATCGATAATTCGGAATCGAATGACTGAATCAGATAGGAATATTCTTAATTTTAGTGTTCACAGCTCATTGCTGTTCATGACAACGAGCTGTGACTATGTTCACCGCGAGCTGTCATAGTGTTCACAGCGAACTGTGGCTGCAAACACATCCAAAAATATACTCTATTCCAATATACAGAGCTCATTGTTGTCATGTGACAACGAGCTGTGATCATGTTCACAGTGAGCTGCCATGTTACCACGATGAGCTGCAGCTGCGGATGTCTTATTCTAGTTTTTATATCCACAGCGAGTTGTCATATATCATAGTGAGTTGTGGCTATTTTCAAGCCCATTGGATATATCATCTCGAGCTACCCCAAAATGATATATTATAATGATCAATCAGACTTTTCTATCAAAAGTTATGGTCTTCGAAAGACACTCTCTTCAGAGCGGTACTGGCTTTCTTTCAGTGACAGTGAGCTGTGGGTGTCTTCATATCGAGCTATCATATATACCGTGGTGGGCTGTGGTATGCTCACAGGGAGCTGCGATACCTGATTGCATACTGTGTATACTTTTATTTCCTCTCTGTTTGTATCCACAACGAGCTGCGATGAAATTCGCAGCGAGCTGTGGCTGCTCTCTAAGTTTTTTATTTGCCATCGACAATGCGCTGTTGGAAGGTAACAACGAGTTGCGCCCTGACGATTTCTTATTTTGAAACTTTGTCTTTTGCTATCAGTTGTTAGACTGCGGATTGTGGGATTGTCACAACATGTTGTGACTTAATGACAGCGCGTTGTGACTTAATGGCAGCGTACTGTGACTTAATGACAACGTTGTGGTCTTTATCACATCAAGTTCTCATTCCTTTTTTCAGCATTTTGAACTCTGCATGTTCTAGGTTCGAAAATCAAGGTTCGAATACAGATCACTGATTATAAACTTTGAGATCTTAGGTTCATATTTTAAGAAACATTCGTAACTAAGGAGTTATAGATCTGATGATAAGAGACGGTGGATTTTACCTCTCAAAGTGTGAAACCATGAATCAATGGGAATCTCAGTGTTCCTCGCGCTCATTCAAATTCTCTTCTTCCTCTCGATTCTCAGAGATGACGACGATCAAGACACCTTGAGGAAAAGTACCTCGATGATCTTATGGAGGTTGAAGAAGAAGAAGTGGCTAGGGTTTTCTTAAGAGAATTCTAGAAATGATACACAGAGGAGACTAGGGTTCTATTTAAAGAGAAATCTAGGGTTCTCTTACGGCTCCTTCCTAATAAGAATTTTAGAGGGTTTAGGAATTAGAATTCTTGAGAACTTATAACTTTAGAATTCTACATGAGTTGCCTTTTTCCAACTTCTTAGGCAATATTCCAGTGTTAGGTTGACGTACCTAGCTTAAGTGTATATGATTTTGCCACAAAGTCCAAAATAGAGTCTTAACAACAAGGTTTGATCCCTAGACCTCTTGTTTTGATCTCAAGTCTCTTACAATTGGTGCTCTCACTGAGCTTGTGTAACTATTTACACAATTATATATAAGAGTGCTTTTTTTTTTACGAAGGTGCATATCTTAAGTTTAAAATATTTCAAAAATTAATGGCCTGCGGTATATGCCTTGTTAAACATATACATCTATTGTGTGTATTAATGGTTTTGAAAAATTGGGGTGTTACCTTTTCACAATTACGATCGATCGTAACTATCCATCTTGGCAATCATTGTTTTAATCTTCTCCATTCGTGAGTCTTTTAGCCAAGTCATGATCAATCATGACTTCTTCATAGATCGTGATTCACTTTTTCTTCAATTGTGAGTCCTTATAACTAAATCATGATCACTCGTGACTTCTTCTCATGAGATCGTGCTTCTTCTCGTGAAATCGTGATCCATGATAGTAAAGGCATTCATCTCTGGGCAATCATCTTTTGCTTACGATCAATCATGATTCTTATGCTTTTGAAATCTTTCTTCATGACCAGTTAGGCTCTCTTCTTTGGATTGTTCTGTTGAAATCGACCAACTTCACGATCGATCATGACCTTTAGTTCTTTATGTCTTGGCCTTCAAGATTCATCATGAATTATGTATATGGTTTTGTACAGGTTTCTCATTAGTAATCTTCTTCTAGTTAAGACTTAATAATCACTCAAGAGATGTCATTAGTACCTTAGTGTGGGTTAACAAGGCTTTTTTTTGGGTATCAAAGAGGTATTTTATGTGAATGATCACACCCCGAAACTTAAGCTTTGCTAGTCCCTAGCAAGCAATTACTGAGGACACCTATACTAATCTACTAGAATAAAATGCCACTTTCGTTGGGAGCACAATTGCATCTAGCATATAAAACAAGCCCTTAAAACCTTAGGTAATCCCTAGTGGATAAGTTGCGTCTCCTGAGGGTTTTCAATGAAGTTACCCACAAACTTCAAATCATTTTAATATATTTTTTAAAAATTCAAAAAAAATCAATAGTCAATCAATTCATGATTGTAAATACTATCAAAAAGTTGATTTCACTTTATGACTCACTTCCTATCCAATTAGTTACCCTTAATCATGATTATCAAAAGTTTCAACTCATGCAAAGTATATAGTGTGTGCGTACCAAGTAAAGAAATCTATCCAATATAAATTATTCTAAACTAAAATTTTAGTAAATAATTTCATTCAATTCTCACCTTTGACATAAGTCACAACAATAATTTCACTAGAATGCTGCTATATTATTTTGATATCTATGATAAGTAGTTCTAGAATAAAACAAACACAATTGCAGTCATGGATTCAAGAATAAAAATGAGATATTTATATAAAGCTCAAAGTTCAAGGAAAATTTAGAATTAAGCACTTGCACTCTATTACTCTCTCAATGATCAGATATATGACTCAAAAGCTCACTGGTTCTAAAGATTCTGAAACTAAGATTTAAACTCTAAAGTTCAAAGTAATTCATAGTTTCAAAAATTCCAGTATTGGTACAAGTGTGCAATTGACTAAGCATGAATATCAACTAAATCCAATCATTAATCAAGAAATTCTTTTAAGATATTGGTAAACTTTAATTGAAATCAAACTATCTAAGTTCTTTACTCGCATGTATTGAATTAACTAAGGTTTAAACCACATTAAAATGCAAACAAAACACTCATAATTTAAAAATAATTAAAAATTTTCAGAAAAAAAAGAATGTGTACCCCCAAACTTAACGGAAACAATGTCTTCATTGGAAAATTTGAAACAAGGGGTATCAAAATTTTTACCTGTGAGCTTATGAAAATGATTAGCAGGTTAGCTAACTCACTTGGTGGAGTACTTTGGACAGTGGATGGTAGAGAAGATGATGATGCATGGGCCTGAGATGTTGCAGAGGCAGGAGGGATGTTGCTCCTTGGATTGTAGACTACCAATGCAGTGGTGGCATCAAATGGATCTCATGCTTCTACCACACGTGCAGCGTATTTCTAAATTGGATCATACTGGAGTTCTGCCTCTACTTTGTGGCATCAGATTTCAAGGGCTTCCTTTTCTTCTCGGATAATGTTGTACCTTAATGCCATGACCCTTCTATCTTCCTCTATATGTTTCAGTGTATTCGAGCCCTTGGTTACTTTAGTGATTATGGATGACTTAAGTTAGACTTCTGTTCGCATCCTCTCTATCTCAATTTGTACCCTTGATGTGGTATGTACTCCATCATGTATGGCAGTTAGTTCTTTCTTTTGTCTGGTTATTTCAGCTGTTATCCCATCTTTTTCAGATTGGATCTTCAGAATGACTCCTTTAAGTGTGAGCTGATAAGCTGGTCATCAGTTTGGGCCTAAAGCTGCTTTTGGTAGTCAATGTAAGCTTTCCCTTTCTAACTCAGAGGTCTGAGTAGCAACTTGACTTCATGTTTGAGTCGAACATTCTCTTCTTGCAATCAGGAAATTTGTGGCTCCCAACTCTTCTTCTCCTCCTCTAGCAACAGGTTTTTGGCAACAAGTTGGGTGTTTTCATGCGTGAGTTTGGCTACTCCTTAATGGAATTGCTGGTAGAAATCATTTTTTTGCCTTGAGGTACATAGCAATACCAACTTCTTGCATCACATGTTGTCGAAGCCTCTGTGTAATAACAGTGCATTCTTGCCTTGAGGGGGCTTCAGATCCAGGAGTAATAGCCTAAGGTGATGATACCATTGGACTGGTCAAGACAGTGGTGGTTTGTGTGGTGGGCTGAGTGCTAGAAGTCCCCACCTCATCGCTGATAGTTGTGTCCACTCTTAGGGGAATGACTTCAACTTTAAGCACATTCACCTCATCTATCAGTCCCATTAGTAGTGCAGGAACTGATGATAGGTGTTGGGCATTTTTCTTCTGCCACGCTTCCATCTCCAGAAATTTTTGTTCCAAGTCAGGAGCAACTCCTGATGTAGTGGAAATAAGAGTAGCAGGAGTAATAGTGCCAGGTGATGAGCCCTCATGTAGTATAGTCGTGAGCTCCCCCATTGGGGTCACTAATTGCTGTGGATGTCATGATGCTCACCACCAAAGTGTCAGTAGAAGTGCTAGGGATTTGAGTCAGTTCATCAGATGTTACAATGGAAGGAGATGGAACAGATTTAGTGAAAATAGGAGTGCTTGACATTTCAGAACTAACAGACAATGTGTGGGTAATGGTCTGTGGTGGCGTCTCCTCTGTTGTGGTGGGGGTAATGGATAGTGCAGTAGGAGATACGAGACTAGCAGGGCCTACTTCACTTGTAATTGGAAAAGTGCTCCTTGTAGGTGAAGTAGGGAAGGCAGAGCCTATTGGTGAGTCTAGGGAAGAGTCATATACTGGTAGTGGGACTCCAAATGGTGATGACTTTGTGGATGATCCAGGTGTGATGACAACCAGGCTCTTTGGGGCGGTGAACATAGTAACTTCCTAGAGTGGAGTAGAAGTACTCACACCCTCTCTCATCACTGTCTCAAGAGGGGCAGTGAGAGCAATGGTAGTCATAACAGATGGCCTATCTTGAACTACTTCTGGTGTTGTCGTAGCACCACCAGAACTAATATCAGTGGCCAGTGTGGTAATGGCCTCGGTTGTAGAGGGTACAGAAGTACCACTCTTCTGGTCCTTCTTCATTTTGAAGGAGTCATCTGGTATTTTACTTTTGTTCCCCTCCCTAAGAGTCTGTTTGTAACAAGATGTATTTAGATGGTCTTTCTTTTCAGGGGCCTTCTCCTCTTCTTCCTCAAATTGGTAATTGCATTCCATAAGAAGAAGAGTGACTAGGTCGCCGGAGGGGAGATCAAGCTTTAATTTTTCAAATTTTGCTTGGGTAAGCTTCTCCATGACAGCATCCAGCCAGTAGCCTTTAAATATAGTATAAAGGGCTTTAACAAAGTCAAGCCTTCGCTTCCTACCAAGGCTTGTTGGGTGGATTGTCTTATAACTCAAGACATCCATAAAGTGGAGAGATAGGTCTCTGGCCTTCTACTCTTTCCTCATAAATTTAATTTTGTCAACCTGAGGTAGCCCCAACAATTCAGTTGCCATTTGTACGAAGTCGGGCAAGGTTGGTGACGTCAACAATCAGTTTCCCCATGATGTGGATGGTCTGCCCATCAATGACAGCGGAGAGCATAGGGGACTGACTGTTGGCTTCATTCCTCATCCTTTAATAAAATTGTTTCACCAGTCTTGGGTAGACCGAGACTTGTCTGGCTTTAGGAAATAGTCAAGCTTGGCATCTGCGAAGTACTTGATGGCTGGCTTGGTTATTTCCAAGTTGTGGTAAAATTCGACCGGGATCCAAACTTCAAGCCCCATTATGTGTTGGTTCATTGTAGATGGGGGTTGGTCAATCATCCTCTGTGCCTGAGAAGTAGGGTAAGGTGCTGAGGACTGTGATTTGGCCTCCTTTTTCCCTTTGTGTGCTTCTTGGCCTTATGAGGCAGCAAATCGAGGCTTAGTGCTTATTGGAGCAGCAATCTCCATTCTTCGCCGAGGCAAATCCTTGATGATTGCCTAAGAGGATTTTGCTTTCTTTTTGGGTGGGGTTGCTGCTTCGAGTTTTGGATGGGTAGCGATGGCAGCAACTTGTGTATTGTGTACTCGTGGCAAAGTGATCTTAGGGCTATCACTTTCGAATCCATCTCCCACCCTTTTATCTACTTTTGTTCGCGCCATGAGGTTACACACAAATATCCAAAAATTCCTAAGAAAGTTAATAAAAGGAACTTTCAATTCAAACTTTCATATGTATGCATGCAAATCATGAAAAGGAACAAAAATTTAATGTCATTCATTGACTCCATACCCTGCACATCAATTCCCATTACAAAACCAGGGTTCTCCCTCCACTCCTCATCTCCTCTAGTTTAATATACTCTACTGCTCTCGACTTCCAGTAGGTTTTAAAAATGCATGTGAGTTTTCAAAAACCAAAGTAAAAGCATGAGATTATAAGGGGAAATTTTTCCTTGCAGCACCTCAATCTTTTAGCCCTAATTCCAACTTTGTTTGCACAACACCCCTCAATTAGGGTTTGTTTTATGTTTCAGAACTGTTTCAACAATGGAATTATGGGTTTGGGAAGAAAATAGGGTGGTTAGTGAGACGTGGATGTTGGTAGCAAAGTGATAAAGCAAAAAAAAGAAGTAAAACTAAACAAAGCAAGAAAGTAAAACTTACTAAGATAATATAAAAAAACTAACCTAAACTTGACAAAAACTAGTTTAGGAGAAAGTGTCCCATCGCGATCTCCAGTCTGTTGGTACGCACTTTTTCTGGGTTCCTTTCGGTCCCTAGAAGAAGTGGTCCAATTCAGTCCGAGTGGACTCTGGCTAGGGGTAATAGGATAATAAACTATGAAATATTAAATATTGAAATTAAAGAGACGAATTCTAAATGGAGGGTGCCTGGGTGATGCGATCGCCAGCTACAGATATTTATCGACCCGACAACACATCACTGATCACATGCGTGGAGATGCGAGTTGACTCCTTTACTTAATGTTGGCTGGCAGACTCCAGCAGCTAAAAGTAGCCTATGGTCTATCTAGTCTAACTTCCTGATCCTGTTTTCAGTATAATTGATTTTATCCTCTTATCCTACTATGAATCTAACTGATTGTGGGTCTCCTAATACTACTCTCAACTTAAGATAATTTACTTTCCTACTACTACTCTAATTAAAAGGGGGTTGTGGCCTGCTATGCTAAGGAGGATCGACCCCGTTCTCGGGTACCCTCCGTAAGCTCCCTTGGGCAAATTGGGTTACTAAGGGTTATTTTATAAAGACTGGAGATTAAAGACTTAATTTAAACTGAGAACTGGGAGAGAAATTAGGAACTAAGAACGAAGAAATTAAGGATTAAGAAATAAGAACTCAGGATTAATAACTGAGAATTATGAACTAGAACTAAAAATGAAGAACTAGAACTATGAATTAAGATCTAGAACTAAGAATTAAGATCTAGAAACTAAAAATTAAGAACTGAGAATTAAGAACTAAAACTAAGAACTAGAACTAAGAATTTCAACTAAAGCTAAGAACTAGAACTAAGAACTAGAAACTAGAGCTAAGAACTAGAACTAAGAACTAGAACTAAGGATAAGAACTAGAGCTAAGAACTAGAACTAAAGCTAAGAACTAGAACTAGAGAGATTACCTGAAACTGAGCACTTCTTCCTCCTTGATTCTCCTTCTTTAGGCGCCGCTGAGAAGGAACTTAAACTTCCTAGAGAGGCCTGAGCTTGAGAGAGAAAGGATTGCTATTGAGATTGTGTGTTTGGACGTAGGGTAGGGGGGTTTTTATAGGTATCGGGCTAATTTTGCGCATGTGGCCACGCGCACAATTGGCCAGCTACACACATGGAGCACTACATGAGATTGAATTTTGCACGTGTTTCTATGCGGGCAATTGAGTTTGAGTCAATCACAGACTTGAGAATGACCGGCTGATCAGCTCAACCGGGGTGTCCTAGTTCCATTATGGCTGAAACTAATTCCGCACATGGCGCCATGCATGAAATTCGATTACGTGCAAGGGAGAATGTGCATAATCGAGGAGTTCAAGCAGTTTGGGGTTTTAGAGTCCCAGTCCATGTCTGGACCAATTTCGCACTTGTAGGGGAGTGTGTAATCAAATTTCGTGTCTCAAGATATGTGCAAAATACAAAGCTTTAGGTGGTGCATAGAAGTGTATGCCGAGTCCAAGCTGGACTACTTACGCGTAGATAGTTCTGCGGGCAATTGAATTAAGTGTAGAATATAATGCGCGTAATTCGAGTCCTAAGGAGGTCTGTTGGAAGAGAGAACTTGGTCCGATTGGGACCAATTGTACACGTGTATCCATGCGTGCAAATGAATTGCGCACCTCTATAAGGGCGCGAGATTCGGGATCTTCTCGGGTCAGATTGGGTCCAAGCCCTAGAGCTATTGTTTCAGCCTGGGTCTCAACCATATACTATTATTTCAGCATATAGTTCCCGTGTTTAGGGTTTTAAGGCTTCCGAAAAGGGTCGGTCCTTTTTCGAGAGTCGTGGACATGGCTATGGGTTGAAAGAATAGGTTTGTATACTTTGAGAGAGCAAAAATGGGGTGCTTATAGATGCCCCTCTTCGGCGCATTCTTGTAAAACAAGGGCATCGAAGAAGTAGACACCCCCTTTTCAGGGTGCCTTCTCATTTTTTTGAGAGATCACAAGTGTGAATGTTGGAGCTGATATAAAATGCTTGGCTTTCTTATTTATCAGTACAAGCTAAGAGGAAGAATTCGGTGGCCCAGTGGTCGCTGTCGAGAGGTGTATCCTCATCTGTGGGTGCAAGTGGCATCCCGTCGCATGTCGCGACCTGCTGTAAGTGTCAGTCAAACGGGAGGAAATTGGCACAAATGACGTATCGGGGGGCATCATACGAATGTCCGGAGATAAGGTTAAGTGACCAGATAATATGATGTAGTATGGTGGCGAAGGCTTTCGTAGATCAGTCAGGTCGAGCGCATCATTGCTCACACCAGTGACACATTAGGAGTCCCTTTTGAGTGGACATTTGTGATTTCTCAAAGTTGAGTATACTCCACATTCGATTTTCTAGGGGAGAGAACGGACTGGAGTGATGAGAAGCGAACGTTTGATGGATAGGAGTTTTTTTTTAAAAATTTTGGGGCTTTTAACTAGAGATCAATTCGGTGGTAAAACTTCAGAAAATGTGGCTTTTGAGACGTCACTGAGCAGATCCATTAGTACAAGATTTGTGGACCTGACCTTTATTTAGTTGTCAAGACTACGTTTGGCATGCTGGATACTCCTTTTAACCTTCTCACGAATATTGATGATTGCCTCTTATGGGAGGACTACAGTGATTTGCGGATCAGTTGAGATTGGTTTTGAAAATGATTGACTTAATATTAGCTAACTATATTTGCAGGGAATATCGAGTGAAGAGGGGGGTGATACTTACCTAATTCATTGTCCGGGGGCCCTTGTATTGCTCGCAATGGGCTATCCGGATTGCATGATTAGAGGCTCGGGATGGGACTTGATAATTGATGGGCGCGATGGGGTGTAAGAGAGGTTCCTCTCTTCTTCCGTTTCTGTAGTGGCAGATCCTACGGATGGTTGGTGTGATGGGACCTTTGGGGGGTCCGGACTTGCTCTCCTCGATAGGACATTGGTCGAGCTTCTCTTCTGGTTGCGTGTTGTGGCAGG
Source organism: Chloranthus sessilifolius (assembly GCA_021018995.1). Taxonomy (NCBI): domain Eukaryota; kingdom Viridiplantae; phylum Streptophyta; class Magnoliopsida; order Chloranthales; family Chloranthaceae; genus Chloranthus; species Chloranthus sessilifolius. Next base: position 142,878,366 of record CM037584.1, on the reverse strand, counting down.
TTAGAGTGGGGACTTGGTGGTTATGTGATGGGGTATTTCATGTTGACTACTTCTTGAATGTTTTGATGTCGCGATGGGACAATGGTGGTTTGTTTCTTTCTTTGGCAGATCTTGGGTCATGCAATGGGACCTATTTTTCCTTTGTGTTGATGATGTGGTAGGGTTTTGGTGTTGCGGTGGGATGAGAGGGCGTGGCTGATTTATGCTAGTGTCGATTATGTGTCCATCTTGTCGCGATGGGACATGTTATTGTGATGGTGAGTGTGTGATAGGACGTCGACAACCTTCCCTTTGGACGGTGTATGGAGTCACACGATGGGACAAGGGGGAGTGATTCCGATCGCGGTGGGATAGTATTCGTGGGGTGGTAAGGGAATGATTTCTTGTGGCTGCTTTGTCATCGTTCAGGTGCCGTTATCATTATTTTTCTCTTTTGTATTACGATGGGGCTTTTATTGTTCATTATTTTTATTGTATTGTTTTTTGAGGTTCTAGTGATCTGATTGTGATATGGCATCAGGAGGTTTCCTGAATTTTTAGGTTATGTTATTGCGATGGGACTAAGGGCGATAATTTAATTTAATTTTATTTTGTCAGTTTATTTTGTTGGTTTATTTATTGCAGCGGAGCGAGTGGCGGGCGTTTGGGAGTGATTTGGTCCCGATGGGACTGCGGGGGGTAGTTTTCCTTTTGATTTTTTAGAATTTTTGTTGTATTTTGTGTGATTTCGTTTGATTTTGTTATTTTTGCTTTGTTTGATTTTGTTGTATTTTATTTTATCTTATTTTAGTTTATCTTAGTTTTATTACTCTTATTTTCGGTCTCAGTCTGGGGTGTCCGTTGTGGTGTAAGGATGGCTGGTTGCAATTATGGTCTGGAGTTTTATTACTGGATTTTTTTTTTGTATTTTATTTCCTTATTTTTGGTTGGTAGTTGACGTTTGCGGTAAAAAGGGATTTCATGTGTTTGTTTTGTTTAAAGTATAGGTTTTGTTTTATTTCCTCATTTTGTGGAGGTGACACTTGTTGGAAATATGTGATTTTAGATTTTTAGATAAGTGTGTTGGGTGTTTTAATGCCATTGGCTTATCTATTTTGCCATAGACTTATTTTTCTTTTAGGCGTAGGTGTTTCATGCCTATTGGTTTATCTAGGTTTGCCATGGATTTGTTAAGGGGGTAAATGTCTTATGATTATTGGTTTATATTCATTTGCCATGGATTGTGCTTTGTTTGAAGGGCCAGGTGTCTTATTTTAGTTTAATTAGATGGGGGTGTTTGTGAGTGTGACTTGTCACATTGTGGCTAAGGGGGTCTTTTGCTAATAAATAGGCACTTAGGGGCTTAGGTTTTATTTTGGATTTTAATTTGGATTTGAACTTGTAATAATTTTTTGGTATTTAAAATTTTAGTATATTTTTAATGTCTTTTCTCCCCTTTCATTTTGTATCCCGAGTATTATGTTAGGTTTGTAATGGTGGCTTACTTCTTGGGAATGGGCGGTGTTGGGAATATGGAGTAGCATCTAAAATGCTACTGTGCTAGGGGAAGAGGTGGAAGAGATAATTAAAGGGTGGAGGGAAGAACACCAAGGAAAAGAGATGGGATTAGAGTTCTCGTGATCGATCCCAGTTGCTTCTTGGTGTGCTTAGTAGATTGACCTTTTGTCAACCCTCCTTTGGGGGCTTTCTAAAAGGACCTTCCATAGGTGTATCTCTCGGCCTCTGAGTGACCTTCTGTGAGCCACTCAAGTGTCTTCGAGTGCCTGCCTTGAAAAATCATATGTGAGGCTTGGCAGACCATCTAGTTCTCACTTCTCTTGAGCACCCTTATCCTGGCGTGCATTGCCTGAATGTGCTAATTTTATGTTGTTTGTTTAAGTTGTATATTCAGGGGGAATGCTCCCAGTGTAATTTGTAATGATTTTATTTAATTTATGGAAGTGGTTTTTTTTTATTCTGAGTTTGATAACTTTCTGTTTAGTTAATTTCGGTTTAGGTCAATTTTTGGTTATTTTTGGTTTAGTTTTAGTCTAGTTTGGTTTGGTTTAGCTTAGTTTGGTTTTGTTCTAGTTCAGGGCATGGGTCAAAATTTTGGGTATCGGATACGTATTGTCCAAGCTCAAAATCGATACGTATCGGACGATACATATCGCAATAGTAAAATACTGGACGATACATTGAATGTATTGTTCGGGCATTTACATACAAAATGGCGATACGGTACATTGAATGTACCGTATTGTCCAAGTCTGATACCGATACGTATCGGTATCGGACGATATTTTGATCCATGGTTCAGGGTGTGCATATGAGTGAAAGCCTTTGCCAGTTTTTGGGGTGTGCGTGTTTCAATTTGGAGTGAATTCTGTGTTGTAGGTGAGCATTTGTATAAGCATTTGATTCTATCTTTCCGTCTCCAGCTATTGCCGATTTGTGTATATATTTTTTTCTTATAACTGGGACATTACACACATATCATAGTGCGTGTAATTCAATTACGCGCTTAGTCAGTTACTCGGGATCGGAGGGTCTGTAGGCTTATTGTGTGCTACAGGGTGTGCATGTAATATGATTTCGCACAGTCATGGTGACGTGTGACTGGATGGCCAGTCATTACATGGTGCAGACTCTCAGGTGTCAGTTTGAATTCTGCACAATGGAGTCTCCGCATGTTTTGAATTCTGCGCAAGGGGTCTAGCGCAAGACTGGATCGTCGCATGCATAATTCGGCGAGAGTTGAGTCATGCGCTCTGGAGTTTGCATATGACTATAAATCCGCATAACGGGGTTTGTGCATAATCGAATTTCGAGTTTGGTTCTCGGCGCGTGATTCACCGGGTGTTTATATATTGATGAGATTTCTTCATTTTTCTTCATTCCTTTCTAAAATCTCTCTCCTGTTAGTGGTACGAGAGCTGATTTCGATGTCTCTTCTCCCTTTCTTTGTGATTTCGCGCAATCTTCGCCCCAAGGTGATGTTTGGCGATGATGCTACTTGGAAGTGCCAATGTAGTCGCAGGGAGGTGTTTTTAGAAACACCGCCATAATCGAGGTGGTCGACAGGTGGGGTGGTACCTCTCCGTCGCTGTCATCAGGAAGTAGTGAAGGTAGCGTCGGAGGAGGTGGAGATGGCGAAAGGGGGGTGTTACAAGTAGAGGGAAGGTGTTACACGACCAATCCTCTTCCCGCCTTCCTGTTGCTTCTTATTGGATGCTCCTGTGCATCGTGTGTCTGTTTTGGGGTCCTTGATTTTCATTTAAGGTTATAGGTTAGGTTTTGAGGTTTTCGTTTTGGGTTGTAAGTTCAGGGGGTATGCCCTGGATGACTTTTGTAAAAAGAAATTTTAATATCTAGAGAAATTTTTGGTTTAGGCGTAACTCTTTTTGATTTTCCTTTAACCTTCCATGCTTTAGTTGTCTACTTTGGCGTCATCATCTGTCATTGGGACATGGATGCTTTGAGCTGGCCCCGTAGCAGTTGAAGGTTACTTATATCTGCGCATGAAAACAAGTCATTAGTAATTTTATTTTCCCCCTTGCTAGTTGTTAAGGGGGGAGGTGTCTCAAACCAGAGTTTGGTACTAAGGGAAAATATCATTGTATTTATTTATTTATTTTTATTACAAGGAAAGAAAAAATAATGCAACAGGGAAAGCAAAGTACTGAATTTTTTTTTAAATGCCCTAGTGTAGGAACGAGATAGGGCATGCAGGGTAGCTGCTTTAGCAATCTTCCTTGAGTGATGTCCTTGTTGTTCTGCATCCAACTTCAAGCAGGTAGGGCCCTTAATGTGATTCTTTCTCCGAATAAAAATGCCCCCAGTGTCGAAGTGCAGTGGAGCTTTCCTGGGTTGTGCGATACTCGGGGTCTACGTGAAGCTACGCATGTGTTTGGTGAGTTAATTTCGAAGAAAATTCTCTTATAGTATTGCCGTATCGGAAAGGGGGCGTTTGGTTACATTGGTCGTGTACCGGGCTTTACCTCTGACAGGGACCGTCATATCATGTAGTCTTGGTAGGGATGAGGTGAGCGGTAGGTAGCAGGTGATTGGATCAGTCATCATTCACAATTTTTTGGTTTTATTTCTAAGGATATCCTAGGAAAGATTTTGACTTATTGTTTAAAAATAAAATAAAGTGGGGAAAGAGGGGTAAGGCTTAATGACGTGGGGACAGTTTCCTACTTGACAACTTTAAAAGGGACAAGCAACAATCTTTTTCTCGAGTGGTGTGGGGTGTCATAGTTGAGCTCTCCATCATGTTTCGGTACCTTCAAAGTCTCACATTCTATGGTTAGCAGGAGTTTATCCTCCTCTCACCACCTTACGACGATATCTAGTAGTATAAAAACACCAGGGATGCCCTCACAGTTTGTTTATACTTTCCTAGTAGGGTTACCAGGAATGTCCTCACAATTTACATATGCTTCCTTAGGCTCATCGACTTGTTCACTCGTCATATTGCTCTCACTCGATTATGCTTCTTATTTTCTCTTTAGTCTCGCTTTTGTCTCTCCCTTGAAGCATATATATCTTAAAAACAGCCTGTTGATACAAGAATGATGAGTTTTGATTAAACCTAACATCATCATTTGTTACACTCTAACGTCTCCTCCAATGGCTGGGAAAGGGATGAGAATTGGGTGTTACCTACGCTTTTAAAAGAAGTTAGGTATTCGGCTAATCCTTTCGATCAAATTGCCCGAATAAAGAGGTGGGCGACGAGTTAGAAGATTTCGAAAGATATTCTCAAAAATAATGACATACGACTAGCAAATGACTTATGATGATTACGAGGGTCATCTCTATGTCTGAATACAGGATATGACAGTCACATGCTAAGGGTAGTATTTTTTGAGGTACATGGCATTCCACGGGTTAGGAAGTTTCTCCCCATCTTGGTTTACCAGCTTGTATGCATTTCTAGGGTACGCGACCGCTATAACATATGGTCCCTCCCAGTTTGGTATCAGTTTTCCTTTTGGGTGATCATGCTTGGATGGAATGATTTTCTTTAAGACTAACTCTCCTATTTCAAAGGTTCGCTCGAGGACTTTCTTATCATAGGCGCTGGCCACTCTCCTTTGGTATAATTGTGCATGGTCAGCTGCCCTTAAACGCTTCTCATCGAGTTGTTCTTGCTAGGTGAGCAGAGCAACTCTCCTTTTCTCTATGGATGGCTGATCATCAAGTTGGACATGTAAGGATGGTACTTGTATTTCATAAGGTAAGACTGCCTCCATCCCGTATGTGAGGAGATAAGGGATTTGGCCAGTGGCCATGTGAATAGAAGTCCTGTTGGCCCAGAGTGCTTCTGGTAATCGCTTGGACCAGTTGGCTCCATTGCTTGTCTCCATTATTTTTTTTGGAATCTAGATTAGCATTTTGTTGGTGGCCTCTGCTTGCCCATTTCCTTGAGGACAGAAAGGTGACGAGTGTTGCAGGTCGATGCCGTATCTCTTGCACAGTCTCTTTGTCTTCTCGACAATGAATTGTGGTCCATTATCGGATACAATCATTCTGGGAACTCCAAACCTTATGATGATGTTCCGAATAATAAACTTCATGAGCATTGAAGCAGTAATTTTAACGTACGACTCAACTTCTGCCCATTTGGTGTAGTATTTGATTGCAGTGAGTATGAAGGTGTGCTTGTGCATGTTCCCAATTGTGTTTGGGAAGGGTCTAATGATGTCAAAGGCCCACATCGAGAATAGCTATGGTGAAACCATGGGGCTTAGTGGAATTGATGGGGCTTTAAGAGGCGCAACGTGCTCTTGACACTGCTTGCAGCATTGGACATAGAGGTGGCAATCCCTTATCATTGTAGGCCAGTAGTAGCCTTGTCGTATGATTTGATATGTGAGTCCCTTTCTACTAGCGTGGGCACTGCAGGCATTGACGTGCGCTTCTCGGATGATATATTATCCTTCGACCACTATGACACAACGTAACAAGATTCCTTTAGTGAAGGGTTCTTTGTACAACACCTCTCCTAAGATGTAGTACCTGGCGTATATGTTCCTTGTGGTCTTCATTTCGATCCTCTTCACGTAAGGGGGAATGTGTTGGTATTTTAGAAAGTTCCATATGTCGTAGTACCATGGCTGTCTGTCGTCAGTCGGTGACTTCTCGAATCTAAAGGTTGTGACGGTGGCTTCTTCCTTTGTGGGACTTCCTGTAGCATACGCGTCTTCTGGCTTCACGGTCTCTGGGAGGACTGGCAATTCTGGTTTGACCTTCCACACAATTTCATGTGCCGGCATGGTCAGTTTCTCAATGATGAAGGACTTGGTGCTTTGTCTGATTGGTATCTGTATGACTGAGGCTAGTGTGGTGAGGGAGTCTGCTAGCTCGTTCTCTAACCTTAGGATATGCGTAAAGGAATTCTCTCGAACTTCTATATTAAGAAGTGAGTTGTTTCTAAGTATGCCATCAATCTTCTTTCTTTTGTCTTCCATTCTTCGATCACCTGTGATATTACAAGTTTGGAGTCGCTGATGGTCTTCAACTGTTTCACACCCAGTTGTAGTGCTGCTCGTAGTCCAGCAATGAAGGTTTCATACTCTGCAACATTGTTGGTGACTGGGAAGTTGAGCTGAAAGGCTTTAGGTATAATGACTCCTTCTAGGCTTAGTAGGACTATCCCGATGCCTTTTCGTTTTTGATTGCGAGCACCATCGAAGTATAAGGTCCATGAAGTTTTGTCGGGCTCTTTCTCGTTGCCTAGGAGTGAAAGATTTGTGAGGTAATCAACGATTGCCTGTCCTTTGATTGACTTTTGTTTGACATAGGTGATGTCAAATTTTTGTAGTAACATATGCTATTGAGCGATTTTCCCAGATGTGACTGACTTCTCAAATATTTACTTCAGGGGGTCCATGCATGTGAGTACCATGATCTTGAGAACCCCAAAGTAGTGTCGTAGTTTGGTTGAAACCCATACTAGGGTCAGGCAAGTCTTCTCTATTGTAGTGCATTTTTGCTCGTACTTGACCATTGTCCTACTGAGGTAGTAGATGGCCTTCTCCTTCTTTTCGTCTTCATCGTATTACCCTAGGATTTCCCCCATTGCTTTCTCGTTCGTTAAGACATAGAGGATTAAGGGTCTTCTAGGGATTGGTGGTGATAATATAGAAGGATTAAGGAGGTACTTCTTGATGTTATCGAAGGCTTGTTGACGCTGGTCATCCCATATGTACTGGAGTCCTCCTTTGAGTAGCCTTGAGAAAGGGTCGCATCTGTCTGAGTGCTAGGAGATGAATCTCCTGATGAATTGCAATCTTCCTATCAGGCCTCGTAGTTCTTTGACGTTGTTGGGAGGTGGCATTTCGATAATGACTTTGACTTTCAACAGGTCGACTTCGATTCCTCACTTACTAACTATGAACCCTAATAATTTTCCAGAGGTTACTCCGAACACACATTTCTTCAAATTCATCTTTAGCTGATACATGTTGGATTGTTCTAGCACCAGTTGAAGGGCTTCAACATGTCTTGCTCACATTTGAGACTTTACCAGTACATCATTGACATAGGCTTATACACACTTGTGCATTATGTCATGGAATATGGCCATCATGGCGCATTGATATGTGGCTCCTGCGTTCTTGAGGTTGAAAGGCATGATGACATAGCAGTAAGTTTCCCATGGTGTAGTGAACGAAGTTTTCTCTTAGTCAGATTCTGCTAACCTAATCTGGTTGTATCCGGAGAATCCATCCATGAAGAACAACATCTCATGTCCGACAGTGTTATCGACCAATGTCGATGTGTGGTAAGGGGAAGTCATCTTTTGGGCATGCCTGGTTAAGGTTTTGAATGTCGATGCATACCCATACCTTGCCGTCTTTCTTTGTGACAGGTACTATATTTGCAACCCACTTGGGGTAGAGGACGACTCTGATGAATTTAGCCTTGTGTAGCTTGTCGACTTCCTCTTTGATTTGTAGCATTGTTTGCGGGTGCGTTCTTGTTAGCTTCTGCTTCACGGGTTTGCATCAGGTTCCAGGAGTAAACAATGTTCTACTAAGCTCGGGTCCAGACCAGGAATGTCTTCATAGGACCATGCGAAGGAGTTGAGGTGATCTTGGAGGACTTGGATAACCTATTGTCACTCCTTAGGGCTAAGCGTTGCACTGATAAGTACCTTCTTGGGCTTATCTTTGGTGCGAAAGTTGATTTATTTCATGGGTTCTGCGGTAGCTTGAGTTTTCTCGTCAAAGCGTTTGATGACCCGTTGGAAGTCCTGTGTTTGCTCAACAGCTGTCCCTTCTCCTTCATCATCGGTTAGTTCATAAACTACAAAATTACTACACTGGGGGGTTAGTTTTAGGAGAGGTAACCCTTCATCGGCGCAATTAATAACTGCGACATCTTTGGTGAGGTGTAAATCTAGGTTGTTCATTCTCCTCGCGAAGTTGTAGAGTATCTGATCGAGTATGATGATTGGCTTGTTTCTTCGTCGTGATGCTTCACGTTCAAGGTGTGACTCTGTGGTGTCGAAGGTAGCAGCACGACTTTGCGCGAGTGTATTGGTTAATTCCTTCTTGCCTTCGTTGACATAACCACTACTTGTAACCTTAAGAGAAAAGTCTCTTAGTTGGTTGCTGAGTAGCTCTGGGATGAAGGGCTCCCTCTCTTTTTCAAAATTTTTTATTTTTTTTAGGTTTTTTATTTTTCAATTTTTAGGGGCTTTGGGGTTTTCTATTTTTTTTATTTTTGATAATAAGTATGGTATAGGGTTGATTTCCTGAAGAGGAACCGATGGGGCTACTTCTCTTAGCTGAGGAAGAATGATGACTGCTAGAGCCGTTCATGTGAGTCTTCGTATGACGTGGACTCGTTCTGGTTTTTGTCCTCTTCTGGTGTAATCCTCTGGATGAGCAACAAAGGCGACAATTTGATTGATGATTCGTCTTTTTCTATCATAAGGACTACTTAGTCTTTAAAGAGGGCCCGAAGATCTTTTGCAAGCTTGGTTGATCGCCCTCTGATCTGGAGGATTCTTCTCCTTGGGTTTTGCAATATGTCAAGAGAAAGGTGCATACCTAGCAGCGAGGCTGGTATGGTTGAGATATGCAAAGATACTCCCATGGGCATTCCCATCCCTCAGAATAGGGGCCGGGACCACTGTTGCCGAAGCTAGAGTTTTCTTGCTGGGACTCGTCCTCTTCATTGGATGGGCTTTGGAGGCCTAGGTCTAGTTGCTCTGCTAACTCAAGGGCTAGGAGATCTATCCAGTTGTCTTCATCGTCGTTCAACGGCGGTTGCCACTCTTCCTCTAATGACCTCTAGAATATCTAGAGCTAACGTAATCCTGGAGAATGGGGAGTGTCTAACTCTACTCTAGTTCCTCTTTGACCTCTATAGCGGTAATCTGAAAACCTTCTGCCTCATTCATTCGATGAATCTCGTCTAGGATAGCTCTCTCACATCATTACATCATAAATGTGCAAAGGCTGCAGTAGGGTGTCTTTGGGTAGGGACATCGGCGTGGTCATTGCCAATTGTCGAGTATGTGTCGGTAGTCAAAATCATCGTTAAAATCTAAATCTTCATTCTGGGAGTGGTCGCCTTCCCTAAACAACTTCAGACGGTCTGCTCGAATATGATCATCTAGCTCTATGGTAGAAAGATTCATCCAATAGTATTCCTCTTCGCTTGGCATCGAGTACCAGTCCTCTTCTGCTGGTTCTTGAGGTTGGGATAACTGTTGAGATCGAGGGGTTTCTGGTTCCAGTTCTCCTTCAGCTCCTAGAGTTGTAATATGAAAGTCTTCTTCGTCGGTCGACTCCTAATCTTCTATGTGTGGCTTAGGTTCTTGGGACTTCTGACTTTCTATAGCAGCCGATTCTTCAGTCTTGAACAGTGATCCAACTCCCTCGAGCGGTCTATCCATGTTGTCTTCTTGGTTCAGGTTCGTTAGATCAGCAAAGGCTTTTGCCATCTGCTCGATCTCCATGATATGGGGTTTAGTGAGGGGTTTCTCTCTCATTGGCACATCAGCCTTCTTAGTAGTTCCGTACACAAAGTGGTCGTATAGTAACCACTTGGGCGAGGTTGGCAAGAGGTCAACATGTTTGCTGTTGGGTTGGTAGGTAGCCTAATCTGGTGTTCTTGCGAACTTTCTTGGAGACCACAGGGCCTATTCTCCACTTGCTATTTTTGCCAGGTCCCATGTGGGGGGCGTATCCTAGCTGGTACATGAGGTCCCACCCCTTCACTGTGGTCAAGTTTATGTCATATAGTCGTGCGAGGTCGGGACCTGCCGCCCTCTTTGTTAGGCTTTGTTGTCATGTGGGAGGAGACCTCGGGTGTCTAACTTCTGCTATCGATGCATCGTGGGGAGTCCTTGTCTTCTTAATGTGGCCGGTATTTAGCACTGAGTCGTGGGCTATCAGGATGCTTGCCATGTAGTCGGTATCCATTTCTTCGATGGGTGCGTCAGTGTATATCCTGATCATGGAGTCCTCGTGGGAGAACTTGACGCACTAGTGATACGTGGATGCCATGACCTTCATGAATTCCAACCACTTTCTTCCTAAGATCAGATTGTAGGTGCTAGAGGAGTCCAAGACATGGAATGTAATGCCTTTAGATACCGGTCCAAGACGGACTTGAAGCTTTATAGTTCCTTTTGACAAAATGCCACGAGCCATCATATGCGATGAAGGCCTTATGTCTTGTTCCGTATACTCGAGCATCTTGAGAGTTGTTATAGGAAAAATATTGAGTTCTACGCCAGTATCAACTAGTGCATGAGGGACCGAGAATCCCCTGATTATGACTATTAAGTATATGGGGGCTGAACTTCCCTGTAGTGATTCCTTCTGCATGTCAGTGTCTGTGAAGGCAAGTGCCGGAGGTTGCGTCATAACCGAAGTGATTTCGTGCAACTCATCCAGGGTAGTGTCATTATCCACACGTGCTTCATTAGTAGTTTGTGATGCTCCAACGATTTCTTGATGAGTTCAAGTATCGATATTTGTTTCAGAACCTTCCTAAGTTGCCATAGGAGATCATACTCTTGGCTTGTTTCCAGTGCTAGCTCTCAGTTGGGCCTATGGGCTTTGCTCATGTTCGGCTGAGGTGGCTGAGGTGCCGGCACTGGGACTGGAGGTTGAGGAATTACATGAGGCGGGGAAGGCAAGTTTGCTTCCCTTTCTCTTGTTATCCTTTCTGATGGTTGTGTACTCGCAGTCAGCTTCTCCTGAGGGAACGCTGGAGGTGGATAGTTGGTCCTTAACTTGAGGATGGGGCATGTTGACTGTCTATCCTTGGGCCATGTCATAGCTTGTCCTGATGAGCTCCCTAAAGTGCTTGTCACAAATGGGGTAAAGTTGCAGGTAGGAATAAGTATCGGTGCTATGCCATTACACTGGGGAGATATTGTGTGTAGTCCTCTTCTAGAAAAGTAGAGATCTGGGCCTCTTCATGACTTGACTCCTCATCCTGTTGGCATGCTTCAGTGGCTGGCTCTCTCCGATGTATTACTTCAGGTTCTAGGTTGGGCATGTCGCCGACCAGCGGCAAATCTCGAATGGGGGTTTCATCATTCTTGGGCTCAATGTCATAGATGGGTAATGTCAACGGAGTGGGTTTTGGGTTTGAGGGAGTCAAGGGTTCTGGCGGCAGTCTCTGAAGGTTAGGTCTCTATTCGGGATTTTAATCGTACTAAGTCTTAACCTATTGCAAACATACAATGAAAATTACAACACTAGTATAGGATCGTTCCCATGAGGAAGGTGATTATTCTGATATATTCACGTTTGTTTAAAAACTTGTATTTGTCTTTTAAGAACCTAAACAACTGGCGAAATATGAATAAAAGAATGGGCTGTTTAAACTAATTTAAAGAAAATAAATCAAAATCCACCTCTTCCAGATTATAGTTGTCAATTACAATCTTTCAGATCTCGGATATCTACAAAATAAAGTACTGTTACACCATATCTCAGTCTTTTAGAATTTGGGTGTCAATCAAAAGCTAGAATTCCTTAACACATATTTAAACTAATCAACAATCTTCCTAAAATTTCAGTGTCAATCAAACTTAAGAAAATTAAAGATGGAAAAGTAAAACCATTATGCTAATCTGCAAATTCTCAATCTGAGTAGTCAATTAAAATAAAAAACTTTTAGATGTTTACAAAGTAGTAAAATGCATGAAAATAAATTTAAACTAGAAATTAATAAAAAGATTTTTCATCCCTCAGTTGCAGGGGTCAATTGCTTCTGAGAAACTACAGATACTCTACTCTAATCTTCCAGCTTCCAATCACAGGCGTCAATTGCTCTTGAGAAACCTTGGATATCTAAACAACTCTATTCTACATTTGATCGAAAGAAAATCCAACCTTAGTTGTCAATTGATGCTGAGAATTCCTTTAATAACTCTATTCCTATACCGAGCCTTCTTATTTATAGATCATAAGGGGTCGATTTACAGTATTCTAATTCTAATAAAAGAAAACTTCTAAACAAAAGATTCCTAATATAACTCTATTTCTAATCCTAGTTCTTCATTGTTTTGATAATAGATGCGTGCAAGACTTTTTTCCTTGATTTTAGCAGCAGAGATCTTCTGAATTCTTTTGCCAATCTTCTCTGATTCGTAAGTTTCCAGACTTCTAATCCAAGAGATCATCTAATTCTGTGTATGGCGGTGTAGATTTCACGTGATCAGCAATATGAGCTTTATTTCGTAATTTTGGGTGTACGATTATTCTTCTTTCTATATGATTTCTGCTTTGTCGAACGTTCGAGATCTAACTTTAGTTCCTTCAGTTGTAGCTTCTTTTGTACGTTCGTGAATCATGATTTCTCTTTCTTCTTTTCTTTTTCACTCGTTCGAGATTTATATTCATTTGATATTTCTTTTTCTAGCTCATCGACTGGCCCTTCGTTCGAGTGGACCATTTCTTCGCATGATTGTAGTTCTTGCTGCTTTCTGAGTTCGTTTTGGCAAGATTAACACTTCTGCTCTAATTTTCTCATTAATATAAATATCTGTACATAGTATCTCATTAGTAACAAACTAAGGTTTAGCATCACTATGTTAAGGGTGGTAAAGTGATATATTTTGTGACTGATCACACCCCCAAACTTAAGCTTTGCCAGTCCCTAGGAAACAAGGAAAGAAAAACTAATCTAAAAATTAAATGCTACTTTCGTAGGGAGCACGATTGCATTTAGCAGTTGCAATAAACCTTTAAACCCCTAGGTGATCCCTAGTGGAGGAGTTGCTATCTCGTGAAGGTTTTCAGTGAATGTACCTACAAACTTCAAATATTTTTAGATTTTTAAAAAAAATTCTTAGAAGAAAAGCAAAAATTTAAAAATTTAAAAACTACTTTTTATACACTAAACTGTAATAGGTGAGCAATATATGGCTGCCACGGTTTCAAAAGCATGATCAACATCCTTTTCTTTCCAACCAAGCAGTAATCCTTGATCAAAACTCAACAATTCCAATTCATATTAAGTGTGGAGTGTGTGTATCAATGAAAAGTTTATTCATCATAGATTTTTCTAAATTGCAGAATTAGAAAATATTTTCATCCAAACTCTTACTATTGGCATACTCTCACCAAGAATATTGAAAATTTTGGATTCTCTATATATGATATATATGATGAATGGCTTAAGGGTAATTGACATAAAAGAAAATCGTATCGAATGGATAATCAATTCTATTAATACACTTTCTGATTTCTCCATAGTATATACTATATACATCTCTACCAGGCTCATGCTGTTGTAAACCATGAATCAAGAAGGTCTTTTTCGTCTTGTAATGGGGCTTTGGGTTAAGAGGTTTTCAAAGTAAGGTAGAAATGATTCCAAAAGTTTGAGAATTCAACTCATCTTTCTTCTATCTTCTTCTCTTCTTTTTATTTCTGCTTCAGTAAGTATCCAAAAAGTTGGATAGCTGCTTCAATTTTCTTGTAGTTCTTTTCGGTACATCCCATTTTCTTAAGTTTTAGATCTCATCTTGAATTTTTATTCAGTGGGAAGCTTCTTGCTTCTCATTTTGTAGAATCGTATTTTACGAATTCTCTTGAGTTCCCATATTTCACTTCATTTTATTTCTTTCTCAGGTGTGCCCTTTTGTTGCATATCCCTTATCTGTTATACTTTTACAACTTTCACTCCCTCATCTCCTTTTGCATTCTTAATTCTCATAAAATAATAAGGGTAAAAGGGTGAAAGTTTCAAGTAGTACATACGGTTAAAGGTTTATAAGATTTTGGTACAAAGAAATTCGGTTCAGGCTTCTAATATGGGTTCAAGGGGTTAATAAATTTATGGGATAGATTGTAAAGTTTGTGGAATCATAATTTTTTTCTATTATAACTCACATACAATGATTAGCTATTTAGGAATTTAAATACTAAACATAAGAAGGAAATATATATATATATATATATATATCTCTCTCTCTCTATATATATATATATATATTCTTTTTTTTTCGATATGCAAAAAGCAAAATAAAGCAACTAAAGACTAATAAACTAAGTAAAACTAATATACACAGAAAGGTGTATCCCCCCAAACTAAAATATGACAATGCCCTCATTATTTTCTAAAATCAGGGGATACTCAAAATTTTACCTATTATACTGTGTGTACCGGACTTATAATCTGCATAAATAGTCAAAAATTTTCCCCAACTGAGAGAAATCACATCTAGCGTGGATCACATAGAAAGATAATCATAAAAAGAAATATAAAAATTAGAAAGAACAAAAATATCAAGAAAGATTTGTATATAGCAAACCAAATATTTACAAACTATATTAAAAAGAAGAAAGAGTGCTTACATAAAAGATTAAACCTAGGAAAAATCTAGACACTCCCTAACTACGAGACATGCAGCACTCGTCCGAGGCAAAGGGTTCTTGGATAAAGATCGGTCTTTGGCTTTTGATAAAAATTGTCCCGCCTTTAATCAGAGTCTTCTCTCCCTCCTCCCTTAGAGACTATCCACACCTTGGTGGAGTCGCACCCCCTGTCTTCCAGACGTCTCTCCCAAACAGAACACATCCCACACTTCCCTTAGGGGAAATGGAATGCACTTGGGGAGCGCTTTGAAGAGTGGGAAGTGAACACACCGCAATCCTCCCAAAGCCTATACTACTCCCCTGGGAAGACTATGTGAAGAGAATGTAACGTAGGCAAGGGGAGAAGATGAGCAATGAAGAGGGGTGGCGAGGAAAACAGGGAAGTGATGGGAGATGACACTAGAAATTATAACCCACCATCATCCTAAAGGAACTCGAACTTGGGGAGGGTTGTAATGGTTTAAGGGTTAGGAAGTGGAGGAAAATGGGCCATAGGAAAGGGATTTTGGATAGGTTTAGGAAAAAGGGGTTTTGTGGTGGACGATTCAACATCAAGTATGGGTTGTTGGCGTTTCAACTTTTCTAATTTCTTTATAGCTGCCAAGAGCTTGACCCTTCCTTTCTCAAGAGCACGATCAAGTCTTCAACTGAGTTCTTCGTGGTATAGTTTTTCCGTCATAGGGTTTAGGGTTAAGATAGAGGAAGAAGAAAGGTTTTGGAATGGTAGAGGTCTGTGGACGGGTATGAATTTATAGGGAAGCGGTAAGGGCTATGAACCACCACTTCGAGTAAAATATTGAAGTGTAGGCAATTAAACTTGGTAGTTGGCAAGTGGCAATATGGAATACGATGCGTGTCTGCTTCCTTTATAAATTAAGTGGGCTCGAAATCCAAAGTAACCGATAAGACTAGTCACTTGGTTCTCCTGTTCCATAGAATTGTCGTTTACGATTCTGGAGAACAATATTAAGACTTTATGACACTTCGATTCGTGGTCACTACGACTCGACTTTAATAAATCACGAAAGATCATAAATCCATATGGTAATGTGATTAAATTACATAGGGGAGGTCCTTACGATCGAATGCATTTCAGCAAGTCTTAGATCATAGGGTACTCACCTAACAAGGTTTTCTAACAAGTCGGTAGCACAACAGTGTCCAGGAGGAACTTAGTTAAGATTTCGGGGAGTTGACGTGCCTCCCATAAAAATCTGTCCTCTTGGGGTGCCATCTAGCGATGATGAAGAATAGCTATTCTCTTTCTTCTCGATTAAAATAGTTAGTTGCTCAACTTTAGATTCTAACTTAAAAATAGATTGCTGAAAAGCGAGAAGTGGCTTCGATTAGTTCTGGTCATGTCATTGGCAATGTCCACACGTTTGTAGCATGACATCCTTTATGGCAATAGTATGGGCTTGAACTCTTGTGGGGTGAAAAGGTATAGCAGGGTGCTGAGGATCCTCCTGAGATGAGCCATGGTTAGAACCGCAAGCTTCTCCTTTATGAGATGTTGGGTGTGATTTTATATCCAACAGGGACTGAATTATTGTCTTCCAAAGCTTAATTTTTGGGAGGCAATTCATTATTGACTTTAATTCATAAAATCCTCCACGCTTAGGAGGCTTATTCCTTAAATTCTCTGAATCAGTCTCATTCGATGCATGGTGTTGCATTGGTTCCTCACTAAGGGTCTCAAAAATTTCTCAGGCATCCTCTGTAGTTAACGTACGGAACATTCCTCCACAAGCAACATTAATCATGTGTTTGGTATGTTCATTAAGGCCTTCGTCGAAATCAAGCACTATTTTCTAGTGGGGGACCTCATGATAAGGGCCCTTGTTCAGAAGCTCGTTAAGATGCTTCCAACTTCCCTCAAAACAATCGTTTGGAAATTGGTGAAACGTTGTGATAACCTTCTGGATTCGATTCATTTTACTAATTGGGAGGTACCTTGTAATAAACTTTGTTTGCAATCCCTGCCAACTGGCAATTGTGTTGTTGGGCAAAGAGTTTAGCCACTGCTTTGCCCTTTCCTTAAGGGAAAATGGGAAGAGCCTCAAACGAGTGGCCTCTTCTGACAAGTGTTTAACCTTAATAATTACACATATTTCTAGAAAACTCATTACATGCATATATGGATCCTCCTCACTAAACTCATAAAAGATAGGAAGTAATTGAAGGACACTGGGTTTAATTTTAAAGTTTCCATCGCCAAACATAGGGGGTAATTGAATACATGAGAGTGGGGTAAGAGGTGTCAATGCATAATACTCTCCCAATGGTTTAGCCACGAATGGGTCTTTCCCTGCCATAGTAAATGGAATTAGAAAATGAATGAGATGACTAGAACGATTATTGTATCTGTTTATTTACGTTTTAATTTTATATAATTTTTATTTTAGAAAGTAGGGAGAGAAAACAAATATGACCCTCTAACTTCTCTTGTCAGAAGAAGTGTTAAAACCTTTGACTCGCTGCTTAGAATAAACCTGTGAAAGATAAAGAAGTGATTAAAGAAAAATAAAAATATAAAAAAAAATAAAAAGAGAAAGGCAAATATTGGTTTTCAAAATAAAAATAAAATAAGGAATAAAATTCACTTCCCGATAGCGACACCAAATACTTGTTCAGGTTTTTAATCATACTATGTCTTAATCTATTGCAATCACACAATGGAAATTGCAACACTAGTATAGGATCGTTCCCATGAGGAAGGTGATTATTCTGATATATTCACGTTTGTTTTAAAACTTCTATTTGTCTTTTAAGAACCTAAACTACTGGAGAAATATGAATAAAAGAATGGGTTGTTTAAACAAATTTACAAAAAATAAATCTAAATCCTCCTTCCAGATTATGGTTGTCAATCAGTATCCTTCAAATCTCAAATATCTACAAAATAAAGTACTGTTACACCGAATCTCAGTCCTCTAGAATTTCAGCGTCAATCAAAAGCTAGAATTCCTTAACACAGATTTAAACTAATCAATAATCTTCCCAAAATTTCGGCATCAATCAAACTCAAGAAAATTGAAGATGGAAAAGTAAAACTGTTACACTAATCTGCAAATTCTCAATCTTAGGCGTCAATTCAAATAAAAACTTTTAGATGCTTACAAAGTAGTAAAATACATGAAAATAAACCTAAACTAGAAAGTAATAAAAAGATCTTTCATCCCTTAGTTGCAGGTTTCAATTGCTTCTGAGAAATTACAGATACTCTACTCTAATCTTCCAGCTTTTGATCACAGGAGTATAAAGTGGTAAAGTAGTATATTCTGTGATTGATCACACCCCCAAACTTAAGCTTTGCTAGTCTCTAGTAAACAAGGAAAGAAAAATTAGTCTAAAATTAAATGCCACTTTCGTAGGGAGCACGATTGCATTTAGCAGATGCAATAAGCCTTTAAACTCTTAGGTGAGCCCTAGTGGAGGAGTTATAGTCTCCTGAAGGTTTTCACTGAAGGTACCTACAAACTTCTGAGAAACTACAGATAAGGTGGTAAAGTGGTATATTCTGTGATTGATCACACCCCCAAACTTAAGCTTTGCTAGTCTCTAGCAAACAAGGAAAGAAAAAATAATCTAAAATTAAATGCCACTTTCGTAGGGAGAACGATTGCATTTAACAAATGCAGTAAGTCTTTAAACCCTTAGGTGAGCCCTAGTGGAGGAGTTATAGTTTCCTGAAGGTTTTCACTGAACGTACCTAAAAACTTCAAATATTTTAAAGCAAAAATTTTAAATTTTCAAAACTACTTTTTATACACTAAATTGTAATAGCTGAGTATTATATGGTTGTCACAGTTTTAAAAGCATGGTCCCAACATCCTTTGCTTTTCATCCTAGCAATAATCCTTGACCAGAACTCAACAATTCCAATCCATATTAAGCATGGGGTGTGTGCATATCAGTGAAATATTTATTCATCATAAATTTTTCTAAATTGTAGATTTAGAAAACATTTTCATCCAAACTCTCACTATTGGCGTACTCTCACAAAGAATATTGAAAATTTTGGGTTCTCTATACATGATATATATGATGAATAGCTCAAAGGATAAATGACATAAAAGAAAATCTCATGGAATAGATAATCAATTATAATGCTTTCCGATTTCTTCATAGTATTTATTAGATACATCTCTACTAGGCTCATGTTGTCGTAAATCGTGAATCAAGAAGGTGTTTTTTCGGCTTGTAATGGGGCTTTAGGTTAAGAGGTTTTCAAAGAAAGGTAGAAAAGATTTGAAAATTCTGATACTTCAGCTCATCTTTCTTCTATCTTCTTCTCTTCTTTTTCCTTTTACTTCAATAAGTATCCAAAAATTTTGATAGTTTCTTCCCATTTTCTTGTATTTCTTTTCAGTAAATCCCATTTTCTTGAATTTTAGATCTCCTCTTAAATTTTTATTCAGTTGGGAAGCTTCTTTCTTCTCCTTTTGTAGAGTCGTATTTTACGAATTGTCTTGGTTTCCCATATTTTACTTCATTTTATTTCTTTCTCAGGTGTTCCCTTTTGTTGCATATCCCTTAACTATTATTCTTTTACTCTTTTACTCCCTCTTCTCTCCTTCTGTATTCTAAATTCTTAGAAAATAATAAAGGTAAAAGGTTGAAAGTTTCAGGTAGTACATATGGTTAAGGGTTTTTAAGATTGCGATACAAAGAAATTCGGTTTAGGCTTCTAATATGGGCTCAAGGAGTTAATAAATTTATAGGATTTTGGCTTTTTGGCTCTAACGATGGCCTTTTATAATTTCTATGATTCACTAGCATGACTGCCATATTGTTTTGATGTATCTACTAAACAGTTTTAGAAAAACAAGTTATCATAATCATAGAGTATTTGATTCAATTTTTTAGCAATATGAGTTTTCATTATAATGCAGTCAAGAAGTTCAAAGAGAATTTAAGTTCAAATAGAAAGTAATCTCTCTAAGAATAAAAGAGGAAATATGGCTCAAAAGCTCACTGGTAATATAATTTTGAAACTATAGTCTAAATATTACACTTTAAATCAAAGTATAGTTTTAGACATTCAATCTGATACACTGTTCAAGAGAACTAGACATGAATTGTAACTGCTCAATTGTGATTATTGAATTTTTACTACGATCGAATGTAAAGTTTGTAGAATCATAATTTTTTTCTCTTATAACTCACATACAATGATTACCTATTCAGGAATTTAAAAACTAAAAATAGGCAGGAAATATATATAAATATATATGTATGTATATATATTTTTTCGATATGCAAAAAGTAAAATAAAGCAACTAAGGACTAATAAACTAAGAAAAACTAATATACACAGAATGGTGTATCCCCCCCAAACTAAATTATGACAATGTCCTCATTGTTTTCTAAAAATAGGGGAGACTGAAAATTTTACCTATTATCTTGTGTGTACCGAGCTTATAATCTGCAGAAATAGTCAAAAATTTCCCCCAACTAAGAGAAATCGCATCCGGCATGGATCACACAGAAAGATAATCATCAAAAGAAAAATAAAAATTATAAACAATAAAAATAATCATGAAAGATTTGTATATAGCAAACCAAATATTTACAAATTATATTAAAAAGAAGTAAAAGTGCTTACATAAAAGATTAAACCTAGGAAAAATCTAGACACTCCCTAACTACGATAGAGGCAACACTCGTCTGCGGCAAAAAGTTTCTTCAATAAAGATCGACCCGTGACTTTTACTCAAAATTGTCATGCTTTTAATCAGAGTCTTATCTCCCTCCTCCTTTAGAGACTATGCACACCTTGGCGGAGTCGCACCCCCTATCTCCCAGACGTCTCTCCCAAACAAAACACATCCCACACTTCCCTCAGGGGAAACGGAATGCATTTGGGGAGCGTTTTCAAGAGTGGAAAGTGAACACACAGCAATCCTCCCATAGCCTATACTACTCCCCTGTGAAGACTATGTGAAGAGAACGTAACATAGGCAAGGGGAGAAGATGAGCAATGGAGAGGGGTGGCAAGGGAAACAAGGAAGAGATGATACTGGAAATTACAACCCACCATCATCCTATAGGAACTCGCACTTAGGGAGGGTTGTAATGGTGTAAGGGTTAGGAAGTGGGGAAACATGGGCCAAAGGAAAAGGATTTTTGATTTGGGTTAGGTTTAGGAAAAAGGGGTTTTGTGGTGGACGATTCAACATCAGGTATGGGCTGCTGGCGTTTTAGCTTTTCTAATTTCTTGATAGCTGCCAAGAGCTCAACCCTTCCTTTATTAACAACATGACCTAGTCTTTTGCTGAGTTCGTCGTGGTCTAGTTTTTCAGTCATAGGGTTTAGGGTCAAGATAGAGGAAGAAGAAAGGTTTTGGAATGGTAGAGGTCTATGAAAGGGTATGGATTTATAGGGAAGAGGCTAGGGCTATGAACCGTCACTTCGAGTTAAATGTTGAAGTGTAGGGATTTAAAACTCGGGTAGTTGGCAAGTGGCGATATTGAATGCGATGCATGTCCGCTTCCTCTATAAATTAAGTGGGCTCAAAATCTAAAGTAACTGATAAGACTAGTCACTTGGTTCGCTTGCTCTATAGAATTGTCGTTTACGATTCTGGAGAACAATATTAAGACTCTGTGGCAGTTCGATTCGTGGTCACTACGACTCGACTTTAATAAATCATGAAAGATTGTAAATCCATACGGTAATGTGATTATATTACATAGGGGAGGTCCTTACGATCGAATGCATTTCAACAAGTCTTAGATCGTAGGGTACTCTCCTAAGAAGGCTTTCTAATAATGCACTTTTATTACAGGGTTTTGCTACAAATGAGTCGGTAGCACGACAGTGTCCAGGAGAAACTTAGTTAAGATTCCAGGGAGTAGACGTGTCTCCCATAAAAATATGTCCTCTTAGGGTGCCACCTGGCCATGATAAAGAATAGCTATTCTCTTTCTTCTCCATAAAAATAGTTAGTTCCTCAACTTGAGCTTCTAACTTAAAAATATATTGTTGAAAACAGAGAAGTGGCTTCGATTAGTTTTGGTCATGCCGCTAGCAATGTCCACACATTTAAAGCATGGCATCCTTTATGGCAATAGTATGGTCTTGAACTCTTGTGGGGAAAAATGGTACAACAGGGTGCTAAAGATCCTCCTAAGATGAGCCATGGTTAGATCCGCAAGCTTCTCCTTTTTAAGATGTTGGGTGCAATTTTATACCCAACAGGTACTGAATTTTTTTCTTCCAAAGCTTAATCTTTGGGAGGCATTTCATCATTGACTTTAATTTATAAAATCCTCCATGCTTAGGAGGCTTATTCCTTAAAATCTTAGAATCAGTCTCATTCGATGCATGGTGTTGTATTGGTTCCTCGTTAAGGCAAAAACTTCCCAGGCATCCTCTGTAGTTAATGTATGAAACGCTCCTCCACAAGCAACATCAATCATATGCCGGGTTTGTTCATTAAGGCCTTCATAGAAATCAAGCACTATTTTCCATTGCGGGACCTCATGATGAGGGAACTTGTTCAAAAGCTCCTTAAGATAATTCCAACTTCCCTCAAAAGATTCATCCGAAAATTGGTGAAACGTTATGATAACCTTCCAGATTCGATTCATTTTATTAATTGGGAAGTACCTTATAATAAACTTTATTTCCAATCCCTCCCAACTACCAATTATGTTATTGGGCAAAGAGTTCAGCCATTGCTTTGCCCTTTCTTTAAGGGAAAATGGGAAGAGCTTCAAACGAGTGGCCTCTTCTGACAAGTTTTTAATCTTAACAATTGCACAATTTTCTAGAAACTCATTACATGCATATATGAATCCTCCTCACCAAACCCATAAAAGATAGGAAGTAATTTAAGGACACTGGGTTTGATTTCAAAGGTTCCATAGCCAGACATAGGGGGTAATTGAATACATGAGGGAGGGGTAAGAGGTGTCAATGCATAATACTCTCCCAATGGTTTAGCCACGAATGGGTCTTTCCCCGCCATTGTAAATGGAATTATAAATAGAGCGGGATGGCTAGAGAGATTATTGTAACTGTTAATTTTTATTTTTATTTTATATGATTTTTATTTTAGAAAGCCAGGAGAGAAAATAAATCTGAGCCTCTAGCTTCTCTGGTTAGAAGAAGTGTTGAAACCTTTGATTCACTTCTCCAAATAAACCTACGAAAGATAAAGAAGTGATTGAAGAAAATAAAAATATAAAGATATATAAAAAGAGATAGACAAATATTAGTTTTCAAAACAAAAATAAAATAAAGAATAAAATCTGCTTCTTCGGTAGCGGCGCCAAAAACTTGTTCGGGCTTTTAATCGTACTAAGTCTTAACCTATTGCCAATGCACAATGGAAATTACAACACTAGTATAGGAACGTTCCCATGAGGAAGGTGATTATTCTGGTATATTGGCATTTGTTTAAAAACTTGTATTTGTCTTTTAAAAACCTAAACTACTGGAGAAATATGAATAAAAGAATGGGTTGCTTAAACTAATTTACAGATAATAAATCTAAATCCTCCTTCCAGATTATGTTCGTTAATCATAATCCTTCAGATCTCAAATATCTTCAAAATAAAGTACTGTTACACCATATCTCAGTCCTCTAGAATTTGGTTGTTAATCAAAAGCTTGAATTCCTTCACATAGATTTAAACTAATCAACAATCTTCTTAAAATTTGGGCGTCAATCAAACTCAAGAAAATTGAAGATAGAAAAGTAAAATCGTTACACTAATCTGCAAATTCTCAATCTGTGTCGTCAATTAAAATAAAAAACTTTTAGATATTTACAAAGCAGTAAAATGCATGTAAACAAATCTAAACTTGAAAGCAATAATCTTCAAATACTCTACTCTAATCTTCCAGCTCAGTTGGAGGCGTCAATTGATTCAGATACTCTACTCTAATCTTTCAGCTCCCGATCATTGGCATCAATTGCTCTTGAGAAACCTTGAATATCTAAAATACTCTACTCTACTTTTGATCGGAAGAAAACCCAACCTCAGTCATCAATTGATGCTCAAAATTCCTTCGGAAACTCCATTCCTATGCCAAGCCTTCTTATTTATAGATCATAAGGGGTCGATTAACATTATTTTAATTCTAATAAAAGAAAACTTCTAAACAAAAGATTCCAAATATAACTCTACTTCTAATCCTAGTTCTTCCTTGTTCTGATGGTCGATGTGTGTTGGACTTTTCTCCTTGATTTTAGCAGCAGAGATCTTTTGACTTCTTTTGCCAATCTTCTCTGATTTGTAAGTTGCCATACTTTTAATCCAAGAGATCTTCTAATTCTATGCATAGCGGTGTAGAGTTCACGTGATCAGCAACATGAGCTTTGTTTCGTACTTTCGTGTGTACCATTGTTCTTCTTTCTATATGAATTTTGCTTTGTCGAACGTTTGAGGTCTTACTTTAGTTCCTTCAGTCGCAACTTCTTTCATACGTTTGTGAATCACAATTTTTCTTTTATTCTTTCACTTTTCGCTCGTTCGAGATTTATGTTCATTCGATATTTCTTTTTCTTGTTCATCATCTGATCCTTCGTTCGAGTGGATTGTTTCTTCGCACGATCGTAGTTCTTACTGCTTTTTGAGTTCGTTTTGGCAAAGATTAACACTTCGACTCTAATCTACTCATTAATCTAAATTTCTGCACATGACATCTCATTAGTAACAAACTAAGGTTTAACATCACTAAGTTCAGGGTGGTAAAGTGGTATATTCTATGACTGATCACACCGAGCCCGGAATGACTGGACCCATATCCAAGTAAAATTTGAATAAGGTGAGGGGTTTGGAGGTGCGATTCGACTTATCAAAGTTGAGGGATGTGGTTGAACGGGTAGAAGTCTTTGAGGCTCGATTGGACCAACTGGGATATCATGAGAATTGATACAAGCGATTAAAGTCGAAGGATGAACGACGAGTCAGCTAGGGAGGTCCATTGTAGTGATGTGAGAGACTGGCCCTTGATTATGGTTAGGCATGGGGTTATTGATAATCCCGAGGTTTTGTGGAGGCGGATTACTATTTTGATTGTAGTTTCAGAGGGATTTCCAGTCGATTTGATTTCAATCGTTCATGTCATAGATCACATCCCCTAAGACCCAACAATCTTCCAGGTTGTGCCCTGTGAATCTATGAAATACGTAGAACCTACTATAGTCTAAGTGTGCTGGCCAGGGTTGTGGTCGTTCTGGCAGGAATCGAATGAGGTTTTGGTTACTAAGGAAGCGGAAGATGTTAGGAATAGTGTCAGGCAATGGAGGGTAATGTTCGTACTTTGGTTGGTAAGGACCCCTGGTTTGTTGATTGAAGTTTAGGGGCGGAGACATGTTGTTGTAATTCTGAGGGTTAGCTGGCCGATTTTGGGTCACATTCTGGTTCTGATTTTGGTAGGTATTCTGGTTAGGGTATTAGTTCCGATTCTGATATTGATTCTGGTTCTGATTTTGATTCAGATATCACTGTTGATTTTGATTCTGGTATTAGTTCTGCCCATAATTCCTTGGTTGATAGTTTTCGTTTCCTGAGTTCTGTCCGTGATTGACAATCGCATTGACTTGCTCAAAGTTGGAGGTTTTCTTATTATTTTTTAGCTTCGAGTCACTCGAAGAGGTGACTTTCGATGCTATTATAAAAAAGGCAAGGTCTCCTCCCTTGATGTGTTGTTGGATGCGGTTAGTGCGCAGGTGAAGGGTAGTGAAGTCAGGGCAATCTCTTATAATAAGAGCGCTTTGTAGAGGCTCTTTAACATTGTCGACGATGATATCGATCGCATCCTTCTCCTTCATTTGGCTTCCAGTATGAGCTGTAAGCTTCCTCCAACATGCCTCAAAGTCTACGAAGTCTTCCTCGGGCTCTTGCTTCATTGTCAATAGGTCGCTAAGACTGATCGCTTATTGTATGAAGTTCTTGTACTGGTCTAGGAATTGACTAGTTAGATCGTCGAACATGTCGATCTTGTGAAGTTGGTAGTCTGGTGAACGAATCGAGGGCATTCTTTTAATGATCTCTAGAAATAGTGTACCAGGAGCCCTTGGTTATTACAAATGGGCTGATAATCATTGCAGAATAATGCCAGATGGTGATTTGGATTCTCAGTGCCAGCGTACTTACTAAACTTTGATAACTTGAACCCTGCAGGTTGGTTAAATTCGAGGTCCCGATAGAATTTGTCGAATCCGAATGAGAATCTCAGACGCTCTCTCTTAGCCATGTAATCGTCAAGAATTTTGGGGAGATCCTTTACTCTTATGGTGGCATCTTTCTTAGTGGTTTGAGGATGGAGTCTACCTTATCGGTTGTTGCCGACGAAGGTCTGCACAGTCAGCCTCGACGGAGTCACATGAGGGGATGGGGTTCTTGGAGTCGAGGGCGACCTTTCCTCCTGCATTCACTCTCGTTCCTCCTGCTCTTGTTGAACTTTGACGGTCTCGTACATGGCCGCCATGCCTCGGAGTAACTCTTCGGCTTCCTCTCCTCTCTTTTGTAGCTTTTGGATACAAAATTCCAAGAGTTGTTGGCCCGGGAAGTTCTGTCTGATGCCGCTTTCTCCATGGACATCACGGTTGCTAGTGCTCGGGGGAGTGAAGGGATTCCCCTCCCTATCGGCCATGTTAATTTCTGGGTGACATGGAGGCGAATCGTAGGACGGTTCAATGTCATATATGGGGCTATCATGGTACCCCCATAGCAGAAAATTATTGCTACTAGTCAGGTTTATTTTACGTATCCCTGACATCTCTAATCTTTGGTAGATACTCATAGACTCTCGAGGAGCTCTCGAGAGGGTGAGTGTGTGTAGCAAAGTGATAAAGCGAAAAAAAGAAATAAAACTAAACAAAGCAAGAAAGTAAAACTTACTAAGATAAGACATAAAAATAAAGCTAAACTTGACAGAAACTACTTTACCAGAAAAAGTCCCATCGTGATCGCCAATCTGTTGGTATGCACTTTTTTTGGGTTCCTTTCGGTCCCTGGAAAAAGTGGCCCAATTTAGTCTGAGTGGACTCTGGCTAGGGGCAATAGGATAATAAACTATGAAATATTAATGTCAAAATTAAAGAGGCGAATTCTAAACGGAGAGTATTTGGGCAATAGGATATTTATCGATGCTGCAACACGTCACTGATCACATGTGGGGAGATGCGAGTTGACTCATTTACTGAATGTCGGTCAGTTGCCTCCAATAGCTAAAAGTAGCCCATGGTCTGTCTAGTCTAACTTCCCGATCCTGCTCTAAGTCTAATTGATTTTATCCTCTTATCCTACTCCGAATCTAAGTGGTTGTGGGTCTCCTAATACTACTCTAACTTAAGATAATTTAGTTTCCTACTACTACTCTCATTTAAAGGGGGTTGTGGCCCGCTATGCTAAGGTGGATCGACCTTGTTCTCGGGTACCCTCCGTAAGCTCCCTTGGGTAAATCGGGTGGCTAAGGATTATTTTATAAATACTGAAGATTAAAGACTGAATTTAAACTGAAAACTGGGGGAGAAATTAGGAATTAAGAATGAAGAAATTAAGGATTAACAATTAAGAACTCAGGATTAATAACTAAGAATTAGGAACTAGAGACTAAGAATTACGAACTAGAACTAAAAATTAAGAACTAGAACTATGAATTAAGATCTAGAACTAAGAATTGAGATCTAGAAACTAAAAATTAAGAACTAAAACTAAGAACTAGAACTAAGAATTAGAACTAAAGCTAAGAACTAGAAACTAGAGCTAAGAACTAGAACTAAGGCTAAGAACTAGAACTAGAGAGATTACCTGAAGCTGGCCACTTCTTCCTCCTTGATTCTCCTTCTTTTGGTACCACAGAGAAGGAACTTGAACTTCCTAGAGAGGTCTGAGCTCGAGAGAGGAAGGATTGCTATTGAGATTGTGTGCTTGGGCATAGGGTAGGGTTTTTTTTATAGGTATCGGGCTAATTCTATGCATGTGGCCACTTGTGCAATTGACCAATTATGCTCATGGAGCAATGCGTGGGATTGAATTTTGCTTGTGTTTCCATGAGATCAATTCAGTTTGAGTTGGTCACGGACTCAAGAATGACTGGCTGATCTGCTTAGCTGAGGAGTCCTAATTCCGTTATGCCTGGAACTAATTCCGTGCACGACGTCATGCGTGAAATTCGATTACGCGCAAGGGAGAATGTGCATAATCGAGGAGTTCAGGGATTTTAGACCAGTCCATGTCTGGACCAATTCCGCGAGTGTAGGGGTGTGTGCAATCGAATTCCGCATATCAATATATGAGTGAAATACAGGACTTTAGGTGGTGCACGTAAGTGTATGCCGAGTCCAAGCTGGACTAATTATGCGCAGATAGTTTTGCGAGTAATTGAATTAAGCGCATAATGTAATGCGCATAATTCGGGTCCTAAGGTGGTCTGCGGGAAGAGCGAACCTGATCCGAGTGGGACCAATTGCGCACGTGTATCCATGCGTGCAAATGAATTGCGCGCCTTTGTAAGGGTGCGGGATTCGGGATCGTCCCAGGTCAGATTGGGTTCGAGCCACAGTGCTATTGTTTCAACCTGAGTCTTAACTATATATTATTATTTCAGTATATAGTCCCCATGTTTAAGGTTTTAAGGCTTCTGGAAAGGGTCAATCCTTTTTCGAGAGTTGTGGGCATGGCCAAGGGTTGACCGAATAGGTTTGTATACTCCGAGAGGGCGAAAATGGGGTGTCTACAGTGGAGTGAGGAGTTTGAAAATGGAGGGAAAGAAGCTGAAGGACTAGGTTTGCCGTGACCTCTTGAGAGGTGAAGTTAACACCGATCACAGTTTATATAAAGTGCATCCTATTGTGATGACCTGCTGAAGCAGTCACCGTGATCGATCGTGACCTGGGATTGTGAGACATGATTCCAAAGTCATTACTCTATATTTTGTAATTTCATAAAGAATCGTAGTCACGCTTGATCATGACTACCCTTTGTGAACATGATTTGTGCCTTCGTGATTCACGATTGCAATACCTTTCCGCTCTGTTTTGTACTTTTTATCCCAATATACAGTCATGATTGATCGTGACTATATTGTTTAAGCTTAAAATGTGCAATCGTAATTCACGATTGCATCCAATTTTCTCTTCTATAAGGAGCATCTTTAATGCTAGTCATAGTCACAATTGATCGTGACACACTGTTCAAATGCTCCTTTTAGGATCATGATTCATGATTTTCAAGGGATTTGATTTCCTGTACAAATTTATGCCCCTTTTGCAATTAGTCGCAACACTTTGATTATTATTTTTCTTCTTTTGTTTTAAAGATTTAAAATTTTTAAAGATTTCCATGATCTGGCATCCCCCAAATTTAGAGGAGACAATGTCCGCAGTGTCTCTGACAAGGTGTCCAGAAAGTACTTGAAATAAAGATTTGCAGAAAAAAACACATAACGAAAATAGACATGACTTCCTAACATAAATAAACCAATTTCATTAACATAGAATGGTTTACAAAGAAAAGAAAGAGAAACCTAGGAAAAATCTATGATATAGGAAAATAGTGCGGCTGGGATCTTCATGTAAGGGTTTATATCACACCAAAATGATCCTCAGTTGCGTGAAAAGTGCGAATGTTTCTATAAAGAGCGGACATTCATCGTCCGCAACCCCTATGAGTTAGGAGTGGGGAAGTGGCAAGGGGTGCGATATTAACACCCCCAGCCTCGGGAGGAGAATTGCGAGGGCGGCGCGTAGTGGCAGAGGTGGTGGAGATGGAGAATTCAGCGGGGGAGCAGATGGTGATGCTATATAGTCTGCAGGCTTTTGAGGGGGGTGATAGCTAATTTACTATACCAAACTTATCGCTTCGTAAGTGTACACGGGAATTGTAGCACGTGTAAGGGTATCGATCCTTAGGGAAAACTTGAATTGAAATTCATCTATATGTCTTAAAAAACAAATTGATTCTTTGGGGTGTTTAGAAACTAAATTGCATAAATAAAGGAAACAAGTTTGATTTTTGGAAATTAATTAATCTAAAACTGGAAAGTATTGTAAAAATTGATTTGAGAACAAGTCTAGGTTCCCTGATTGTAGATTCGTAATCTTAGTTAATTATCTCTAATTCTTCTAAATTCTATAATTATCATATGGCAACAACAACAACATAAGAAGAAGATAAGATCAGCTTGAGGCAACAATGACAACATAAACTTCTGTAGCAATAATATCGTTAATGAAACTAAGGCAACAACGACAACGTAGTCGGGTGATGAAAATCTAGTAATTCTAAACGTAAGGTGACAACGACAACATAGAGTTTAAAATCATAGAAATTTTGAAATCCTTTTAAAACTCATATTCATTAACCAATTGCAATGCGAATTCAAAAAAAATAAGAAAATAATTTAGCTAATCATACTACTCTTTGATAAATTTTGTTCCTAGACTTTAGAAACTTAGCTACTCGTAACTTCTATTAATTGAAAATAATGGCATAATGAAAATTTTACTAATATGTAAGACTATTCTACTCAAAACTATTCTTATCTACAAACTATTCTTAGTCTATTAGGTGAGGGTCCACTGATGGTAATAGCTTTCTAGTCCAAGGAAACTACGTATCTCAGTCACACTAGTCGATCTCTTCCAACTCAGGATTGCTTCGATCTTAGAGGGGTTCACTGAAACTCCATCTCTGGATACTACATGTCTTTAAAGGGCAACCTTTGTCATCTAGAATTCACATTTCGAGAATTTAGTGTACAACTGTTGTTCGTGAAGGATTGTGAGAGTAATTGTTAGGTGCTCTTTTGGATTTGGCGAATATATCAGAATATCGTCGATGAAGACTACTACAAACTTATCAAGGTAGTAGTCTTCATCGATGATGAGGTCCATGAATGTTGTCGGGGCATTAGTCAGACCAAATGGCATAATAGTGAACTCATAGTGACCGTATCGAGTTCTGAAGGCAGTCTTAGGGATGTCTTCTTCTCAGACTCGTAACTGATGGTAGCCAGTACGCAAGTCAATTTTGGAAAATTTTCAAGCGATTGGTAACTGATCAAACAGATCATCTATTCTGGGTAAGGGATAATTGTTCTTTATCGTAACTTAGTTTAGTGTATGATAATCTATGCAAAGGCATAGGGAAACCTCATTCTTCTTGGCAAACAAGACTGGATCTCCCCAAGGTGAGGAACTCTATCGGATGAATTCTTTATCTTCTAGTTCTTGCAACTAGTTCTTCAATTCCACCAGCTCTTTCGGTGTCATTGTGTAAGGCTGTTGAGACACAAGGTACTAGGTCGATTCTAAATTCAATCTCTCTAGGAGGTGGTAAACCATATAATTCTTCAAGGAAAACATCCGGGTATTCCCTGATTAAGGGGACTCGATCTAGGGTGAGTTCCATCTCTTTCTCTACTTGCTTAGAAGTGACGACAAATGCATGTTGCAATGACGAGGGTTCTTGGATTAGTGATTGGAATGTTTCAGATTGACCAGGAATTTTAAGTGATATGGTCTTATCATGGCTGTTTAGACAAGCGTGATGAAATCAGAGCCAATCCATTCCTAGGATGACATCGAAGTCTCGCATGTTCAACAAAAAGAGGTCAGCTCCTAAGGAATAATCCTTGATATCTAAGGAACATGATGGGTATAACATTCAAATTTTGACTTGTTCACCGGTAGGGGTAGTCACATACCATTTTTCAGCAAGTTTCACAGACTCTATCACTATCTTACTAGCAAAAGACAATGATATAAAAGAATGCGATGATTCAGGATCTATCAAAACTTGGGCTAAGTATTGGGAAACAAACATCGTACCTACGATGACGACAAGGTTTGCCTTAGCTTCTCCTTTGGTCAGAACGTAGACTTGACCTTGTGTCATTGGTTTCTTTCCGTCGGCTTTCTCTTGCTTCACTTGGCGAGTCAGGCAGTCTCTCATTAGGTGCCCTTTCTATCCATAGTTGAAGCGCACGCCTATGGCCAGGTAGCAGGTCGTTGTTGTATGACCTGCCTTCCCACACCTATGATAGGTCGGAAGTTTACGATTAGGGCCATTCGGTTGCTTTTGTCCTCTAATCACGACTTGTGACAAACTCTTCATTTTCAGCCTCAATGAGATGGGCATTCTCGAGTACTGCAGCAGATAAGGAGACATGAAGCGGTGAATGTTGGGCTTCAGTCCCCTTCAAACCTCCTTGCTTTCCACTCTTCATCCTTTACCAGTCGGGTCGCATATCCACTGAGCTGGTTGAAGTGGACACTGTACCTTTTCACATCCAAGGCTCCTTGATCTAGCTCGAGAAATTCAGTTTCTTTGTTTTGTCGCTTTGCTTTGGTGAAATATGCTTGATGAAAGAAACTTAGGAATCACGGCCACAGTATGGTAAATTCATCTACTGGGAATCCTTCTATCATTGCCCACCAGTTTCTGACCTCTCATTCAAAAAGAAACGTCACTAGTTCTACCCATTCGGTCTTGGGACATCTGAGAACTATTAGGAGTCTCTCAACTCTCTTTAGCCAATTTTCTGCTGCCATGGGCTTGCAGGTTTCCATGAATGATGGTAGCTTCATCTACTGGAATTGTCCTACCATTGAACATCCTTTGTCCTGATGTGCAGCCATTCCAGCTGTCATTCGTTCCATGTGTCGATACAATCCGGCCCACGGTTCAGGAGCTCCTTCAGGATTATGTTCCAGGGTTGACGAATTCAGAGAGGTTTGCCTGATTCTCCAAGAGTTCACCATCCTAAGGGATAAATGGAACATATAAGGTTTCTTCTTGGCAGGCTGATTAAAATAATCTCAACCTATCATTACTAAAGGTTGCTATTCTTGTAGACCAGCAATCAACAAAAGTATTTTAATTTCTTCTTATTTGGGTTGAATGTGCTTCATCCAACAATCAATCAAGAGGGGGGAATTCAGGTTGTCACTCCTCATAGCTGAGTACTTCATTAGGTCCTTCCAATTTCTAGAGAAAGGTCCGTTAGCTGAGCTTCCAATCATCGCCTTCAGTTAGGGACGTCGATTAATCCAATCATCAAGGGTCTCTAAGGAATACACTCCCTAGGTGAGTACACTACCTAAGTTCAGATGACCTGATCATGCAAACAGTGTCATGTGCAATTTTCAAAATTTTTGCACAACAGTCATTTTGTTTCAGGAAAACAAATTTTCAAAAACGATGTCTATAGCGTAAAAAAATTAAAAACTTTTAGCTCTGTTACCAACTCCGGTATGTCACACCCTGTAACACCTGTCCCTCGATTTCTGTGTTGGTCAAACTGTTGATTAAGACCTGACTATGTCAGGTGACTATTCCTAATGGAAAATTGACTATTCCTAGTGGCACCCAAAGGGCACCCCATTTATTTGAATGGGAGTGTGTTAGAAATTTAGTAAAAACACACCACATCTTGTGCCTTGTAACAGGCCCGGATTGCTTTTTGATGGACATTGACCCGAGGTTTGACTCGAATTGGGCTTGAGCCTTGGTGGTGATGAAGAGATTATCGTCAACAGATCAGATTTTGAAAATGATCATGAGATTTCTTGATGGGTTGAGTCAAACCTTGACAGTTAAAATTGAATGAAACTAGATGCCCTAACATTTGGGTTAAGCGTTTGTGCTTTGAATTGACTAATGACTTTCTTGTAATATTTCAATAAGCCCAAGGGAAATTAAAATTAAATTATTTAATTTAGTAATTAGAAATTAGGATATTTCAAATCTCTAGAAAATCCTATCCCTTGGTCCATTTGACCAAGATATGATCCATCTTACACCATTTATTTTTCTTGGGGCAATCTAGGGTGTTAAATGCACTTATTTGCATGCACTACAAGATTTCTTAGACTTTGGAAAATCACAAAAGTTAAGGGTCTTGAAGACCACTAAATACATGAGGTTGACTTGATGTGTGGAGGAGAGAGGAGAGAGGAGAGAGGGAGAATACTTTGAAAAGTGGAGAGAGGCTTAGGGAAGTAAATTTGTGACACAAGGCCAAAAATTTCAGCCCTTGTCTCCCACTCCCCTTGCAAATTTTGAAATTCCTATACGGCTCTCCATTATATCACTCCATCTTCTTCTTCTCCATTTGGAAACCTCCATTAGAGCTCCCTTGAAGCCCTTCTACACTTTGAATATGCCCTCCCATCCTAACCATTAA
This sequence comes from Chloranthus sessilifolius, assembly GCA_021018995.1. Classification (NCBI taxonomy): domain Eukaryota; kingdom Viridiplantae; phylum Streptophyta; class Magnoliopsida; order Chloranthales; family Chloranthaceae; genus Chloranthus; species Chloranthus sessilifolius. The sequence goes on along the minus strand of CM037584.1, from coordinate 142,844,368 downwards.
AACTCTAATTCACCACCACCAATGAACTCCACTTCTCTCCTAGTTTCACATATATATTATTTAGCCCTATTCCAGCACTTACCACCAAAGAACATGGACCAAACCAGCAAACTAAGGAGCTAACAAAGGTACAGTCTTGGTTAATAGTTGTTTGAGAGATTTAGTTTGTAGTTTAGGATTTTCTCCATGGAATTCCATAGTTTCTTGATCTTTTTTAACATTGAAATTCTCGAATGACTATATTTAATATAGGACCAGAATATTGGAAGCCATACATATGATCTACATGATCATGCAAGGTCATCCAATGGCCTAGATTGGTCCACAAAGGTCTAAACCAATCAAATTCGAATTTTGCTAGGATTATTTTTGACTTTTTGCGAAATAAATGTGATTTTTGTTTAAATCTTTCAAATATTCTGGAATGATATATTAGACCCGTGGTATTGGAAGTCATGCATGTGATCTACATGATCATGCAAGGTCATCCAATGGTCTAGATTGACCAAATGGGTCAAAACCTAGAAAACTTGGATTTTCTTTGGGATATATTTTTTAAAATGAAAAGAGTTTGTTCTCTAAACCTTGAGATTCTGGAATATATGTTAGACCATAAATGTTGTGGATGCCATGCATCAGATTTACATGATCATGCAAGGCCAGCCATTGGTCTAGATTGGTCAACGGTGTCAAGACCAACCTATAGTTGCATCTTCTTGATTTTTCTTGCATTTTATAGATTTAAAAAGTGATTTCAAGTCAATTATTGTAAATATTCTGGAAATAGGTTATGTTCATGACCTTTGGATTCTATGCATGTGACCTACATGACCGTGGAAGGTCATCTAATACTCAAGATTTGGTCAAACATGACCACGATGCAATAAAGAGTAGAAATCATGAATTGTTGACTTTATATGACCATGCTATGTGAGATAGGTTAAATAATCTTTATGTATGAAAAACACATACTGTAGATCATAAATTTTGATTTTATATCTCTGGAAATCATTATATTGACCACGGATTTCTAGGTCAAATAATGGTTGTAGATGCATTTTTGCCCTAAAGCATAGTATAGAGTAGAATAAATCCTATTTTCTTGCATTGAAATTTATAGGAATTATGAATTGATATTAGATGCTTGATTTTAATGAAATTGTATGTGAAACCTCAAAACTTTAGTCATCATGCCTTGGTTGATGAAGATTAAATTTGTGGTTCTCGATTGTTAAGTATTCTAGATAACCTATATGTGCGATAGTCTTAAAATTTGGTTTGTGTGGCATAAGAATTAGATTAAATGATTGGCATATTTAATAATTGGGATTTGGTTAATTTTATATAAGTTCATCTCAGAAAAAATGTTAGTCAAAATTATGGCCGTAAAGGTAGACGAATCGAATGGTCATGATGGGCTCATTTGGGATGCTTGATTTACTTGAATAATGGTAAATGATTTGTTCTCTTGTGTGATTGTGATCTAGGAAATAACTCATTGGTAATTTGGATAAATTATTCAAACTTTGGCTTAGATGATAGACTCCCGAAATTTTGATCCTAGAATTTGAAATGTAATAGATGCATGAATAGGAATCTATTCGATATATAGACATTAAATGAGTAACGATTAGAGTTTGAAAACATGATTGAAACGAATTTTTGATAACATAATTTTGGTAAAAATGTTTTCTAAAAAAGAAAGAAGTTGAAAAGCATAATCATGACTGATAAGATAGGCCCGATCGAATGGCTTCCAAAGCTCGATCTAATAACTTCAGAAAAATTGATACCGGTGACTAGGAAAGTACCGATAACCGATTAGTGTTAATAGTATAAATATGATGATCCGAAACTCGATCCTGATGGACCTGGGATTAGTTGGGAATGTCCCAGACCGAGACCCAATAAAGAGTGGCATTGGATGGACCTCTAAGTAGATCCCATTTAAGGCCCAAATCTGTTGGCCTTGCAGGCCACAACAAATCAATCCCGGAATAGTGAACCAAATAAATAGAGATAGGTGATAAAAAATCCCTAAAAATTCTGGAATGTACTTGACTGATTTCTCGATACTCAATAAATATTTTAGACCCAAATCTCGTACGATCTGGAAGTTACGGCACCCGGAACGCGATGAGACGAATCTGTCCCGTTGCACCCCAAAAACAAGATTGTAATGAATACCAGTTCCCGTGCCCGAAATATTTGTGAGAAAAATCTAGAATAAATTAAATGTAAGCCCTAGAACATCCTTAAGATCTAGTAAAAATATCATGCCTCGATTCAATCAGAATCAACGGTAAGAAATTTGGCAAATTACAACCTTAAATTTAGGCAAATGACACACAGCTAGAAACCAGACCCGACCATTGATAGGATAGACCCTATTATGTCCTGATCTGTTGGCCGTTGACACAAATAATGTAAATTAAAACATTCGGGAACTCGCGGATCTTTCCAGAGAGCCGTTAAACGCCTTATTTCATTGTCAGAATTGAAAGTTATCGCCCCGATAGCGAGGCCTAACAATTCTGGCCCAAAACTTTGATAAAACGGAACAGATCTAGGTGATTTATCTCCTATGATCAGACCTGATGGAAATTTTGGATGCCAACACTTGAGAAAGATGCTCTTATCAGTCATCTTACCCACATTTTTTGAATCATTCAAAAATTTGATCAGAGCCAAAAATGGCGACCGATTTACTATAAATTGTCCTCCACTTCTTCGAAAATTTTGAATATAAGGAATAAAGGCCTAGTATTCAGATCTTGACCCAAGACCCGTGCCTACTTAGGAACAAACAACCATCCAACGGATACCTAGATGAATGGTATAAACTTTACAGGAATGCTGTGCAGGTTTTAAGCCTGCGCCCTAAAATGGGCCCTTCTGCATGTATATTTGCACATAGTTGTCTGACAGGTTGGAATCAATCCCGTCCAAGTACTATTTCGTATCTGACAGGTTGGAATCAATCCAACAATGGATCTTTTCGAAGACGAAGTTATCCAGATCTTAAACCCTGTAGGGCGCTTGCCAGGATAGTGTAGACCAAGAGTCTACACCTTCAAAAATATCACGTGATGAACTTGAAGTTCAAGGCACTCAAGTTAACCTAAAACTAAAAATGGAGTGATCAATGCAAAGATTTAGTGGTGGAATCAATCCGATTGAAACATTGACTGTTTAACAACGATTAACACTGTTGCTCCTACTTTGAAGTAGGATCCATAGATCCAAGGCAAACCTTAGACTTGGAACATTAATTTAGCACAACTATGTTGCTGATAAACTATTGACATTTTACCGCATTAAAATTTGCATGTGCGTAGCAAAAAGTACCATAAAAACTCATCTATCTTTTTTTGTTTTTAAAATGATTGCTTTTTTTTTTTTTTTTTTTTCTAATAAATCGAATATCAGTGGAGAGATGCTTTATTTAATATGTCCATCACTGAGAGGTTGCCTGCCTCGAGGATTTGGGCCATTTGATGTTCCTGTACATTTCTCAAGAAAATGTCAGTCCCTTTTTTGTTTATATGGATAATAAATATGCATCTTAAGTAACAGAAGGAGCAACAAACTTTTATCTACACTTTTTTATTTTTCAAATTTTATATATATTTTTTTGGATTTTTGTTTTTAGAGATTTTTGTTCTTTTTCTTCATTTTTGGAATGGAAGTACAATGCTGTAAATATGTACATGGAAAAGAGTAGAAATATAGATTTTTTTTTGTATTAAGATTTTTCTTGATTTTTTTCTTTTTTTTTGTTTGATGCCTTATCAGTGAGACGAAGTAACGGGTCCCTTTTTTAGCATAGCCGAACTCATTCATGCGGTCAGACCTAAGTGAGGTTCAGAATTTTTTAAGGTCAGAACGTCCATCCCTTTTGATCGAATTAACCTTTTCTCCTTACCTTAGGTCATACATTTGATAATGTACCTTGAAGATATTCCTGGTCAGAACCTGATTTGAGCTAACATGAGCGGCCCAGTTGGTTATCAGATAACACAAAGATGTAATCGAAGGAAGTAACTGAATGATTTTCTTCTTTTATTTTTTTTTGTTGAACATTTTTACTCACAGCACCCAAGATGAGTTTTCGCCGTGCCCACTGTTACCCTCTTTTTTACCCATAATGCCCTTTCGGTTTTTCATTTTGTCCATGGGTATAGCTCTCTTATCCCAAGCGCCCTTTCGAGTTTTCACCTAGTATGCACAAGCTCACTATTTTTACCCGTAGCGCCCTTTCGGGTTTTCACTGCGTCCATCTTGCTTTGAGCTTATATTTATATTTTATTTTCTTTTTATTTTTTTCATCATTTTTTTCTCAAAAGCCACAATATAGACGTCGATTCCGTCATAGCCGGCTGGATGGGGTTCTGGTGTCATCTCTCAACTTGGCTCGTGTTGATTTAACAGATACTATGATTGCTTGTGAACCTAAAAAGAGGGCTTTCTTCAGGGTGTAGCTTGGCCATGGGTTAGGTTAGGATTTAAAGGTGTGCTGGGCTAAGAAGGTTTCCTTGATACGACTTCAATTTTTCACAACATACTTTCTTCCTTGGGGGATTTTACTGTACATGCTCCATAATTCTTCCGTATATTTTTTCTTTTTTCTTTGTTTTATCTCTTTTTGAGGTTTGGCTTTTCCAATTTTTTTTGGATTTTGATTTTACTTTCTTCGCTCCCTCTTTTCTTTTGGTATATGTACACACATTTTTTTTTTTTCGGGGAAGGGGTTTATTGAAAGAAAGGCCCAGGCTCAAATGGCGTAGCGAAGGGTATCATTATTTTTAGGGATGCTTTTGACTACTGTGCTTGAAATGATGGCCTCTTTTGGGTGGTTCTTAAGCAATCACGTATCTGTTTCTCCAATACTTACCTTATCGTGATAGATTAAGCATAGATCCGTCGTACATATCCAACATTGATGGGCTCAGGAATATGATCTCCTTCCATGGTGGCGAGGCGGATGGCATATCCCGGTAGCACTTTTCGGATGACATAAGGCCCTTCCTAGTTTGGCTTGAACTTCCCACTTGGATCGGCGTGGAGGGATGGGAAGATCTTCTTCAGCACAGTATCTCCTATCTTAAGATCTCGACCGCAAACATGTTTATTATAAGCGCGTGCGATTCGCCTGGTAAACTTGAGTATGACACAAGGCTAGGAGTCTTTTCTCGTCCAGTAGATTCAATTATTCAAAGTGGGATCTCTCCCTCTCTGTCTCAGGTAAGCCTGATTCCATGAGGGTTCGGAGTGAGGGTACTTCAACCTCTACCTATAGGACAGCCTTGGTTCCATACACAAGGGAGAATGATGTTGCCCCTGTAGTGGTACGGATCGATGTTCTGTTAGCCCACAAAGCAAATGGTAGCATTTTGCTCTAGTCTCGATTAGTGATTACCATCTTTTGGAGGATGCGGATGATTGTCATGTTCGCAGCTTCCATGGCTCCATTAGTTTAAGGTTGATAAGGTGATGAGTGATGGTGCTTGATTTTGTATTACTCGCAGAAGGCTCGAATGCGCTTATTTGCAAAGTTTGTGCCGTTATCCGTGATAATATTCTTGGGTACTCCAAATCGGTACACAATATTGTTTTTGAGAAACTTCTCGACATGACTGGTCGTGATGTTGGCATATGACGCCGCTTCTACCCACTTGGTGAAGTATTTAATGGCAACAAGGATGAATCGATGTCCATTTGATACTTTCGAATTAATCATTCCGACGACGTCAAGGCCCCACGTAGCAAATGGCCAAGGAGTGGTCATATAATGAAGATCGATGGTAGGAGCGTGTATCAAACTGGAGTGTTTCTAACACTTGTAGCATTTCTAAATATGTTTACAGCAATCCGATTCCATAGTGGCCCAAAAGTACCCCTGCCGTAGAATTTTCTTAGCGAGCATGTGATCACTGACGTGGGCATTGCATACTCCCTCGTGGATCTCTTTCATGATGTTGATCGCTTCACTTTCTATAAGACACCTGAGCAAAATGTTGTTATACGATCCCTTGTAAAGGCATTCCCCACAAATGACATAGCTTGCCGCTAAACGTTGAATGGTTCGCTGGTTCGTCTTGGACGTACCCTCAAGGAAAGTTAGTGTCTCGAGGAAATTTTTGATTTCTGAGAACCAAGGTGGCTCATCATCAGGCTTTGTAAGTTTCTCAATCTGGAGGTAGAAGGTCAACTCATTCCTTTGTTCGATCATGATCAGCTTCATTTCAGCACCATACGGGATTTCTATCATTGATGCAAACGTTGCTAGTACGTCGGCAAAGCAATTTCTTATCCGAGGGACATATATGAATGTCACGTCTTCGAAATAAACTATCAAATCCTCGAGGTGCTCATGGTAAGGGATCAATTTCTCATCTTTTGTCTTCTAATCTTCATTCATCTGGCATATGATCAACTGCAAATCACCGAATCCTCGGAGGTGAGTTATGTTCAGATCGAGAGCCACCTGCAAACCAACGGCACAAGCTTCGTACTCGGCCATGTTGTTAGTGCAAGGAAAGTTGAGTTTAATAGAGACTGGTACATGAGATCCTTCCGGCGTAATCAGAATGGTGCCAACTCCCTGACCCTTGGCATTTGCTACTCCGTCGAAGTGCATTACCCATGATTCTTCTGTATCGTCCTCCGTCATGAATAGGATGTCCTCATCGCGGAACTCAGTTATCAAGGGTTCATAATCTGGCAAAGGATTGTCGGCAAGATGATCAATGAGTGCTTGCCCCTTGATTAACTTCTGAGTGATGCATATGATGTCAAACTCAGACAATAAAAGCTACCTTCATGCGATTCGTCCAGTAAGAGCCGGCTTCTTGAACAAGTATTTCAACGAGTCCATTCAGGCCAAAAATATAATTACTTGGGATAACAAGTAATGGAGGAGCCTCTGAGTAGCCCATACAAGAGCCAGGCATGCTTTCTCTAGATGAGAATAGTGCGTCTCATAATCAGTAAACTTCTTACTCCGATAGTAAATGGTCTGCTCTCTCCTTCCCGTTTCATCATGCTGCCCTAAGACACATCCCATCGAAACTTTCGTCGTTGAGAGATACATCAAGAATGGTCTCCCCGGTGGTATCAAAACAAGTGGGTTAAGGAGGTAGCTTTTGATTTTATCGAACGCTGCCTGACAATTATCGTTCCATTCAATGGGCGAGTTATTCCTTAGTGTTTTGAAGTTCGGTGTGCAGATTGGAGTTAGCTGTATAATAAACCGACTGAAGAGGTTAGAGGGTTCTTGGACAGAATACAATAAACCGACTGATATATTGTATTCTGTCCAAGAACCCTCTAACCTCTTTCTCGGTAGATGGTGGCGGCATTTCTATGATAGCTTTATCTTTGACTGGGTTGACCTCGATCCCTCTCTTGCTGACGATGAATCCCAATAGTTTTTCGGACATAGCACCAAATGCACACTTCTGTGGATTCAGACATAACTTGTACTTTCTCAGTCTTTCAAACAGCTTCTGAAGGTTTACCAAGTGATCGCTTCACTCCGGTGACTTGGCTATCATATCATCAACATATACTTCAATTTCTCGGTGCATCAAGTCGTGAAATAGCACAATCATAGCTCTTTGGTATGTTGCACCAGCATTCTTTATCCCAAACAGCATGACTCTGTAGCAAAAGGTTCCCCAAGGAGAGAAGAATCTACCTCTGCCATCTTAATCTAATTGTATCCTGAGAATCCATCCATGAAAGAAAGGATCCCATGCTTAGATGTGTTATCGACCAAGATGTCGATGTGCGGCAATGGGAAATCATTTTTCGGGCTTGCCTTATTTAAGTTTCTAAAATCAAAGCACATGCAGACTTTTCCACCCTTCTTCGGTACAGGCACAATATTGGCTAGCCACTGCGGGTACTTGGATATCATGAGAAACCCCACATCATACTGCTTGATGACCTCATCTTTGACTTTCAACATCCACTCGGGGTCAGAGATGTCTCAGCTTTTACTTAACCGACTGCATATCAAGGTAGAGAGGTAACTCATGCTCGACCAAATCGGTGTTCAGACCAGGCATGTCTTTGTACGATCAGGCAAAAACGTCTTGGTATGACTGGAGGAAATCGATCATGCTTTTTCTTTCTTCGGGAGATAGCGATGTTCTGATCTTGGTAATTCAGGGAATCTCCTCAGTCCCCAGATTAACATCCTCGATTGGGGAGCTCCTCTGAAGGGATATCCTCATCCAGACTCATAATACCTATCTCTTCTTATATTTCTACAGGAAAGTGGTCGATTTTACGTGGGACGGGTATTTCGATTAAGGCATCTTTTTGTGAGATTTTATTTGGAATTTTAAATGACAATATTTTTAGACTTTGTATTTTTTCAATATTTTTGGAATTTTTATTTTCTTTGGAGACGGACCCTTGGCAGCATGAGTCTGTGTATATACAAGATATTGCCTATGAAGGGCTTGTACCCTCCATCCAAACAGGTAAAGGAGCAGTCTCTCGCACCTCTTCTTCCATGGGTTTGTAACCTAGCCCAAATCTGACTTTTTGGCCCCCCTTAGCTGTGATGGGCTCCTTCCTACTTTACAGTTGAGGCCCAAGTCCTCTACCTTTTTTATAGCCTCACTTTTGGAGCATAGTCACTGCCGCTATCATTCCACCTCTGATTCTTGGAATGATGCCCTTGGTGGGCTCCGAGAGTATCGTCCATACCTCTTATTCGAAACTGTGGAGGTCGACGTCCTCCGCAGTATGCGGCACATCCAGCCCTTTGGACTTTTCGATGCTGTTGGTGGCCTTTTCCTTCTCACTATGCCCCTCACCGATGATTGTGATGATCTTAAGTCTGGATGCAAACTTGAGCTTCTGGTGCAGTGTGGATGGGATTGCTCCAAATTCATGCAACCACGGGTGCCTTAACAGCAGATTGAATAAGGATTTGATGTCCATCACTTGAAATAATATGGAGAAGGTCATTGGCCCAATCAATAGCTCAAGATCAACTTCTCCCATTATCTCTCTTAGTGTGTTATCGAAACCTCTGACACTAGTTCTCGTGGGTCTCAGCATGCACGGATCTACCCCAATCTTGGTGGCAGTTCTCAGTGAGCATATGTTTAATGTAGACCCATTATCGATTAAAACCAAGGGGATTATCATATTTTTGAACTCAACAGTAGCGTTTAGGGATTTGGAGTGCTTACTGCCTTCATCAGGTAAATCGGCATCTGAAAATGAAATGGCATTTGGAGCCATAACCTAACCAATTATTTGCCCGACTTCATCTGGGTTAACTTCAAGCGATACATGTGTATTTTTTAACGTCCCCATTCATGCTTGAAAAGAGAGCAGGGACGTCATTAACAGATCCCATACAGTAATATGGGCAGGCATTCTTCTCAATTGAGTCTCCAGTATATGTTCTCGATTCATTTTCTCAAAAGGATTCATAACGCTATCCTTCTTTCTCTCTGGTTGGGCTTGTGCTACTGCTAGTGCTTCTGACTGCTTCAAAATCTTCCCGAATCAGTAACAAAGTTTACTACCCCTTCTCTGTTACTGCCAGCGTTGATATCGGTTTGTTCATAACTCAGAGGGACCTGATGAGGACTGTAGGTTAATTCCGAAATCTGAAATGGTATAGCTATCAGAATCGGATGTACTTGCATTGCAGGCTTCGGGGGTGGGTAACACTTGATTCACCTCGGTGATAGCTGGTTGGGTGTGCAAAATTGGGCCAGATGGGGGTGGTGAAGCTTTTGGGTGGTTGCACCGGGGGTAAAGGGGTAGGAGTAGGCCATTGGTAGCTGATAGGTGTTGGTGGGGAATTGGGGGCATGGTGGGCTATCAAGTAATTGATGGGGGTGGTGGTGTATGGTTGATATGCATTTATATGCACATAATTAACAGGTGTGGGTGATGGGAAATAAGCCCTAAGAACCACAGGTTCAACTCGAGGTGCTAGGTTGGGGAAATAATCTGACAAATTCAGGGGTTCAATCACCCCAATATTCCTTTCTTCATAATTTCTCGGCAATGGTGCCACATAGCTCTCCTGATCACTGATGTAATCTGACAGATCAAATTCAAATTCCTTCTCATATTTCTGTACCATCCCGATGGTGGGTCTAAGACCTGCTCCTCCGGTAGGATGTGGGGGTAATGGCACTTAATTAATATTTGCGTGCTGGTTCACTTGAGAGGGTGCCGGTGGAATGATTTTCTCGGCATCGATTAAATCTTGGATCATGTGCATCAATGGGAAGCAGCGATCAGTCATATGACCTAGACCTTGATGAAAATTATAGTGAGTATTAGGGTTATAATTCTTTGGGATTGGGTGAGGAGGAGGTTGCGGTTGACGAACAATAACTAATCCCTTTTCCATTAGTAAAGGTAAAAGTACACTTAATGATTGCCCTCGGGGTGTAAACACTCGGTCGTAGCAGGCTCTCCTCTACTCCAGAGTAATATGTATTCCTTGTCCATTCCTTGCTCTCTATATCTGCTCAGTTCTAACTGGTGCTGGCTGGGCCGCTTGAAATTGGAACAGGGTTATATTATTATTGGGCATAGTATTGGTAATGTTCTGGACATTGGCCCCTATTCTTTTCTCGTTCCTTTATTCTGAAAACCTTCTAACCCCACAGGCTCCACTTGGTACATTCTTATTCAGGCGACCCTCCCTGATGGCATCTTCACGGCAATTGGCGTTCCTCACCAGATCAGTAAAGCTGGACTGTTATTGGTACACTAAAAAGTCTAAGATCACTGGTAGAGTATTTTTGGAAATCATCTCTATCTGTTCATCATTAGGTATCCTGTTTCTAACCTGAGTTGTCAGTGCTTTCTAGTGTCCCAAATAATTGGTAAAGGTCTCATTCATGTTCTGCTTCAAACGGGCCAAGTCTGACTTACGTGGTTCAATGTCTATATTGTAGACATATTGTTCCTAAAATAAGTTCGTCAAGTCCTTCCACGTTTTCATCATAGATGGCTCCAAAGATGTAAACCATCTCAAGGCTAGACCAGTCAGACTTTTCTGAAAGACCTTTATCAGTAGCCTTTCATCCCCTCCATATTGGCACATGTCCCCACAGTAGGACTTGAGGTGTGCAATAGAATTGTCGGTGTCGTTATACTTGTCAAAAGCCGACATTTTAAATTTTGGAGGCACGGGGGACCTCAGCAAACAAACATAAATCTATAAAATCTGTAGCGTGGATTTTAGCACTACCCATTTTCAACAACTGCTTCTATATTTTGTCTAACTGCTCTTTCAACTATTTCGATTCCTTGGATATGGTGGCCACTCTCTCAGCAGTCTGTTGGACTTCACTCTGGGCTACTAGGGAGTGGGCAATTATAGGTGGGGGGTTAAGGCTGGTCAATGCTCCAGCATAAGCTCCACTATTTCTAATCTCGTCCTCTTCATACTGCTAGTCTACACAAGGTGAAGTGAGGGCAGATTCTCTTACTGGTGTTGCATGGGCTGGATGGGGATGGCATGAATGGGGGTTGGGTGAGTCCATTGGGGATGAGGGAATGTTTGTTGGATGATGGGATGAGTGGAAGTCAGATTTTGGGGTGGGGCCTGATGAGGCCATTGCGCCTGGGGAAAGGCTTGAAACTGACTTTGGGATGTTGGGATATAGGTGAATTGGGGTTGATGTAAGGCATGGGTTTGAGCTGGGTATGAGGGTTGTGAGTGGGTGAAATTTTAGAAGAATTGTGAAGGGTATGGGTGTGAGGCTCCAAGGTTTTGTCGGGCTTGGGTTTGGGCTATGAAGCTTTGGGAGGGTTGGGCTATGAAGGTTTGGCCCATGGGTCTTTGGGAAGCTTGGGCCACAAAGCCTTGGTCATGATGGGTTTGGGCCATGGGCCACTGATGGGTTTGAGCCATATGCCCTTGATGAGTTTGGGCCATGGGCTCCTGGTGGGTCTGGGCCATGGGCACTTGGTGAACCTGGCCCATTGGGCCATGATGGGTATGGACGATGGGCCCTCGATGGGTCTGGCCCATTGGGCCTTGATAGGTCTAGATCATTAGGCCTTGATGGGTCTGGGTCATGGGCCATTGGTGGGTCTGGGCCATGGGCCCTTGATGGGTATGGGTATGGGTCATGGGGTTTTGGGCCATTGGGCCTTGGGATATGTGAGAAATGAAGGTTTGGATAGTGTGGATGATGGGGGTTATGGGGGAATGAGGCATGGAGGCTTAGTAGGGTATGGGATGGATCCATAGGTGTGTGGTGTGGATGAGAGGGGGTGTGTTGGGAGGCCTTCCACCTATTGTAGGTTTAGAATATCTCCTCCATCATGGTCATGAAAGGAGGATCAGATGGAGATGAGTTATTTGATGGTTGGAGGGTGAAGAGAAAAAATTGGGCATGACCTGGGTAAGAGGCGGGATATGAGAGGGGTTGAAAGAATGAGGTGGGGCATTGGTGGATGGAATGGGCATATATGAAGAAGATGTATGGGGCACAGAGGTGGAGAATGAGAGGGGAAAATTGGCCATGGTTTCAGAAAAACTGGGCATGGCTTGGATAAATGGAGGGTTGTGTGGGGGATTGGATGTGGTATGGATGGATGTAGGTGGATCGGGTTGGGTGGATGAGAAATATGGTATGTTGGTTAAGGTAGAGGATGGGTTTTGAACGGGTGTGGAAGGAAGGTGAGAGGGGTTGGAGATGGCCATGGATGAAGGCATGGCTTGGGAAAATGACAGGAAATTTGGATTTTGGGCCTTTTGGGAAGTGGTGGAAGGGAAAACAGGGGTACCGAACGGGCCGGTTATGGTGAGGGTTGATTGGGTGAGGGGGGTGGAAGTAAAGGCTTCAATGGGAATGAGCTGGAGAATGTGGTGGGGATGAGTCAGGATCGGCATAAGCCGAGTCCACGACCCACGACATATCTCAGAATCGGGTTGGGTACGGGTGCCTCGGATGGGGTCTGTAAAGCTTCCTCCTTCCCCTACGAGATGACGGGGGGGACGATAATGCCGTTGTGCCGACACCAATCAAGATTCTATTTTTGGTTTTTTTATTTTTTATTTTTTGAATTTTTTATAAGTGAAAAGAAATGAGGATTTCGAAGCCTTTTTGAATTCCCTTCTCGGGTGGCTCTCTACCCTAAATATGTCCCGCGACAAAGGTTTCGAAGTGCTTCGGAAGAATAAAAGGGAAACCCCTTGATCTATTGAAGGCATGGAAGCTAATGCAAACAACCGGATCCCCCGAAACGAATAAAAAAGAAGTTACCTTCTTTTCACCGGCGAGGGCATGTATTGGGTGTCGGAAGTTGGGTGGCCTAAGCAGAGGCACTAAACACACTGATCGGGGAGTCCGGGATGTGAAACAGGCCACCAAATTTGGGCTGTGCTGTGTACCCAAAGTTGGCGCAACTAATAGATGCGCAAGACCAAAAAATGCCCCTTTTTATGCTGGCACAACTAATAGATGCACCAGTGTAAAATTGAGGATTTTTTTGCTTGACGCAACTATTAGTGGCGCCAGGCAAAAATTGGGTTCCAGTTTGTTTGACAGCAACAGTTCTAGCTTGAAATGAGTCTCCTAATTGGTGTTTTCTGGAAGTTGGGCTTCCAAGGATTGACTGTTCTAATGATACGTCTCTTTCCTCACCGATCCTAAGGGCTTAGAGGCCAAATTGGGTTCACTATCACTCTCTTTTTCTCGGGTTTTAAGCTTCGTAAAGATAAGGTTACCCACCCGATATACCTCAAGTGCAAGCACTTTTCTCATGTACTAGGTGGGCTGGGACTTTTTCGGATCATCACTACTACGGGCTGCCACCGTACTAAGACTTAGGAGTTTGTATGTGTGCGTAAATAACCCAACCCTTGAAAATTTACCTCGTAAAAATCAATTTAAATCTCCTTTGTTGGTACAATTTTATTTTTTACTTTTAAGGAAGTTTTCTTAAGTTCAAAGGCCAGGGTTCAGGATCCCGTGCTGCCTCTACGGGTTGACGATCACTAGCATAATATGTTTGCAGAATTAAAAGCACAAGTAGGCCCGCCAAACGGCTAAGACACTTGAAATGACGAAAATGTAAGAAATTTAAATGACATTGCACAAGTAGACCCGTCGATCAGCTAAAGTGTTTAAAATGACGGAAACGTAAAGAAATTGAATGACAATGCGTAAGTAGGCCCGCCAAACGGCTAAGGCTCATAAATGACATAAAAGTAGGGGTAAGTAAAATGACGTAATCGGAGAGGTGAGTAAAAATAAATAAATAAACAGCAATAAAAGGGTTAGTAAATCAAAAATAAAGAGGCCAAATTTAAGGGGAAGCTGTACTAGCTACTCTCCAGCAGAGTCGCCATCTGTGCAACCGTGAGATTTTTGACGATCTCGTCACGACGATGCGCTCCCTAATGAAATATTTAGGGTCGCTACCCAGAGCTTTTGGTGTCTTGAGAAACCTAGATGAATTTTATAAGCACCGAAGTGCCACAAATATGACTCTGAATCCGGTCTACACTAAAGGCTCTTGGGTAGGGCTTCGGTTATCGATTGGGAAGGTGTTCAGCGCCCAATCAACCTGCTTAACGCGGTCACTACTTAAGGACATAGCAAAAAAGAAGTAAAAAATGCATATAGGTCTTCCTCTTGCCCAAGGGGCATTAAAATCCTATTTGTGCCCCTCCGCTCCTCCCAAAAATTCGGTGATGTAACGACACAAATGTGAGGATTAAGGAAGAATCGAGAAGGTAGAGGGATAGAGGGGAGAGATGAAGCTCTCGGGCCCTTGTTGCATCGCTGTGGAGCCTTGCGTTAGCTTGCTTCGGTGAGCTTTTGATGGCTTGTATAGCTTGATGATAGATTCTAACACCTAGGGTGGGTAGCTAAGAGGTAGAGAAGGGAGGCTAAGGGGTAGCACACACTTAAACTAAAGCTTTTTGATGGAAGGCTATGGTTTTTTAAAGGTTTGAAAGTTCTGAAATTTGGATGAAAAGAGTGCACTAGGGGAGAGAGAGAGAAGGGATTCCTTAATTTCTAATTTATAAATTTCTTCAAGCCGTTGTAAAGGGAGGGGTGTCTCTCTATTTATAGGAAAAAGAGAGGTTAGGAGGGTGCTTAGAGGCTAATTGGGATTAGCAATTATGTGATGGGCAATCTAAGGTTTCCTAGGGTTTTTAGAGCTTTGAAAAATGTGAAGAGTTGCTCCAATGGTGGATGATAGGGTGGGGCTTTAAACCACTTAAGAGGTTACACATTGATAGTAAATGGGTGCAACATAACTAGTAAAACACATCCCAAAGGTCAAGATGGTCAACAAGCCAAACCCCAATCTCAAAATTTGAGGTAAAAACCCACATTTACTGTTCATATGCCTGGCGCAACTATTAGTTGCGCTAAGCATATCTACAGTAAAATAGTAATGCACAGTGGCTTTGGGAAGTCGACTGCTCGCAGGGGACCCACCTTAATGCTAGGGGGTTTCCACACTATTTACCATTTTGCCCTTGCTCTTCAGAATGTGATATCTTCTTGCGTACAGCTCCGATTGGGGTGATTCATGGCCTGCTGGAAAGTTAAGGACTTTTACTTTTTAATGGTATAAGATTCGATCGCAGTAGAAGGTCACAGCTAGTCCTAGTGCACCACTCTTCGTCCATTGCTCGGAAAAGCTAGGTTTAGGTTCGGAATGGGTTCTAAGGGTCGAGATGGATTTTTAAGGATTCAAGAAGGTTTCTAAGAGATTTAGGATGATTCCTAAGGGTTTCATAAATTCCATCAAAAGCTCGGAGATGCGCCTCTCTCAAAATATGTTTTGATCGGACCTTGGACCAAATTTGGGTGTTTACACCCTACTTGACGACCCGATAAGGTCGAAATCCTAACCCTTAGTGAATAGGATTGATAAAGATAACAAGAATTTTGTTGACAGACTTAGGCCATGGCTCGACCAACCTAAACTAGTTGCTAAGATACAAGCCCAGTCCAAGACATGTTGATCAAGGCCCATGGAGATTAAAATGCGCATGGCCCGAACCTTACTAAGGCCCGTAACCCTAGTTTTATATCTAGTAAAAGGCCCGAATAACCTAGGAAATGAGCCCTTGGATCCTTTGGACATATAATACATTGGACCCATAACCTATTGGACCTATTGGACCCATAACCTATTGGACCTATTGGACCCTTTCGACCCATAACTCATCGGACCCATAATTCGTTAGACCCACAGGCCATATATTAAATTATAAGATAAGTAAGACGATTAACCCTCATTGGAAAGTCGGTTAGTTGACTTAACTTCAATAGATAAGATTTCTAAAAATAGGCACTTTGATGTCTCAAACATCTTTAGAGACGACCGAGTTTTATTTTATCAACGATGATTAATATAAGTCCCCCTTTGGACTTGGGTAACACTTGATATAAGTGTGAGCCGACGAGATCCTCCCTCAGGATCAAGTCATTTGAAACTCAGACCTGACTTCTGCTTGAACTTGATATCTTATACATAAGAATTTGTACCTGTACTTGAATTCCTGCTTGCACTAGAACTAGAACTTGATCTCGATCTTGATCTTGTATTTGAAATTGAACTGGAACTCGAATTTGAACTTGATCTTGAACTAGTATTTGAACTTGAACTAGAACTTTTATTTGAACTAGAACTTGTATTTGAACTTGCATTTGAACTAGAACTTTAACTTGATTTAGAACTTGTATTTAAACTCGAATTTGAACTTGAACTTGCACTTGTATTTGAACTGGTATTTGAACTCGAATTTGAACTAGAACTTGAACTCGATCTTGACCTTGTATTTGAACTTGAACTTGAACTCGAATTTGAACTAGAACTCAATTTTGAACTTGTATTTGAACTAGTACTTGAACTTGAACTCATGCCAAATTCGAACTGAAACTTGAACTCGTACATGAGCTTGAATTGGTGCTTGAATCTTGAAATTGAACTAGTATTTGAGCTTTAATTAGAACCTGTACTTGAAATTGAACTCAAGCTTGAACGTGAACTTGTACTTGAACCTGAACTCAAGATAGAACTTGAACTTGTGCTTGACTTGAACCCATGCTAAAACTTGAGCTTGTACTTGAACTTGAATGTATGGTTGAATAACTAGTTAGTGACTTAAATCAAGTAACTAGGATTCTTTGAAACATGCATCTCGATGTCAAAACTTTGTTAGAGACAACCGAGTTTTATAATTTATTGACATTGATAAAATTAAGTCCCTCTTTGGACTTTATATTACGGTAACGCTTTGTATAAGTGTAAGCCGGCGAGATTCTTCACTAGAATCGCATCACTTGATTTTGAAACTCGGACCTGAATTCATGCTTAGTGACAAGCTTGAATATGATAGCAATATGCTGGGACATGCTTAGGAGCATGCTTGAACATGATGCTTGAACCAGAACTAGAACCTGTACTTGAACCTGAATGATTGCATGATCTAGAATTTGAACTTGAATGCTTGCTTGAAACCAAAACTTGTACTTGAATGAGAACTAATGCTTGATCTAGAACTTGTACATGTACTTGAACTAGAACGTGTGCTCGAACTAGAATTATACTTGTACTTGAATTCATGCTTGTGTTAAAACTTGTACTAGAAATTGAATTCATGCTTGCACCGGAACTTGAATTTGAACTTGAACTCATGGTTGAAAAAGAACATGTATTTGAACTTAATCCCAAACTTGAAAGCAAACTTGAATACGTGAACCCTTGAATACTCAAACACTTGAATACTTGAATACTTGAATATTTGAATCTTGAACCCAAAAGGGATACTTGAATACTTGAATCTTGAACCCAAAAGGGATACTTGAATAATTGAATCTTGAACCCGAAATGGTTACTTGAATACTTGAATCTTGAACCCGGTATGGGAACTTGAACTTGAACTTCTAAAAAGAAGTATACTTGAATATGGAAATCCTGGATATACTGGACCCTGAACATTAATTACTTGATAACGAATCCTGAAATCTTGAAAGTGAAAAGAGATACTATCTTGAACTTGAAAGCCTCACATAACTGATCACTATTCTCACAAATAGGCTCGTATGAGAACTCCATAATTGGAAGGATTCTTGAAATGTCAGTTGAGGATTGGCTCTAGTTAGACAAATAGGGTCATTGATCCTTGCCTGGATTGGCCATATGGCGGAGAGTATCGGCCTTTGTTCCCGCAAATATTGACTTCTTGAATGATGAATCTTGGACCATGGTTGGTGTTCTAGTCCTAGTAGCAGGAAACACCCAAACCCCTCTACGGTTCTTAGGGGAATCGCGGTTCCCCGTTTTCTGAAACGGACCCGCATAGGAACCGCGGTTCCTAAAAGTCGGAACCGCGGTTCCAACGCTTCTGGCGCAAAAAGAGAGAGCGAGAGGTATCTGGTGTTTGAGTTATACACCTATGAAACTGTATATGCAAAAAAAACACTTATAGAAATGGGGTTTCTTCGTCATCAGAAAATAAATTAAAAAAATTGCTAAACAGATTTGAAAAATTGAGAAAAATCAAATAAATAGAATACAAAAACTACAAAAGAATAGATCTAAGACCTTACCTTCAAAAAGAAATGCCAATCTTTAACCCTACACTCTAGGGTTTTCGTTTTTATGCGACATCATCGCGGAGATCTTGGCTACATCATCGCGGAGATATAAGACCATACCTTCAAAAAATATATTTTCCATCATGGAGATCTTTGTGACATCTCTCGCTCTCTCTCTCTGCAATATTGATTCTAGATATGCAGGGTTTCTATATAAAACCCATCTCGTTGAGTTTTTTAATTCAATACCCTTGGTTTTTACAATGAATGCCCCGTGGTTTTTATAATGCCCATTGGTTTTCCAAATGAATAGGCTGGGTTTCTTTATAATAGTAAGTAGGGGGCTTTAAAGTAAAAACCTTGAAAAGGTTTTTAATATTAATACCCTTTGCCTTTAAGGTTTGGTGTACGTATAAATTTTTTATATATAATATATACCGACTCTCCTCACCATCATTTAAATATTTTGATGTTTAAATGATCTTACATCATTAATTATTTAAGATGCAGGTGATCCGAACCGTCAAAGAAACAGATCATACATTGAAAGGCCACAGGCCCAAAAATGGTGTTTTAGGGAGATTCAAGCCATCCGATTTGTTGACTATAATATCAATAGTTGTTGTTAGTTTTAATGGATGATATTAAAGTTTGTCAATCGGATGGTTCACATCCACTTATCGGCATGTTTCATTGGCCTGATACATATTCCAATAATAGATTGCCACTTGGGCAATTTAGATTGATCATGGATGTATGCCACATGGCATAATGATAAATCACACTTCGATGGTGTGAGATAAAAAGTGACATTGTAATGGTGTAAGATCATTTAACACCATTTGGTGTTTAAATGTCGGTCAAGACTCAGGAGCCATTATCCCATGAAGGGACCGACTCTCCTGAACGTCATTTAAGCACCAAACGATCTTACACCATTTATTGACTTATGATCTTGGAAATCCACACCGTCGAAGTGAAATATCATCAATTGAAGGGCTATGGGTTAAAAAATGACACTTTTTGGGAGATTCGAACCATCTGACAATACATTCTAACATCGATGGTTGTTATTCATTTTGATGGCTAATATTAAAGTTCACCGATTTGATGGTTTACTTCCACTTAAAGCATGATCTTTTGGCTAAGACATGTTCCAACGATGGTTTGCCACTTGGGCAATTTAGATTGATCATAAATGTGTGCCACACAACACAATGATAAATCACACTTCAACGGCGTAAGATAAAAAGTGACATTTTACAGCCAAATATCTACACGTAGCTTGGTTTTCACTGTTTAAACCTTTGATTGCATTCAATTTAATGATGGAAATCTTCTCTCTCCCCAATCTTGGACAAAACAGATCCTGATGTCATGGCCCATTTAGATTGTTCAATAATATATATATATATATAGGCCCTCCCGCTTCCTAGATTTTAAAAAATTGCCGCTTCGTTGCTCCCGCTTCCGAATCCTCTTCCGCACCCGCTCCCGCTTCGTGCAACTAAGGTTCTAGTATCGACACCGAATTCATTAAAAGACTCTAATAATAAATAAATACTATAAATAAATAAACATATATAAATAAGTAAAAAATTGATATACAAATAAGTTTACAAATCCTAAAGAAACTTATAAATCTTATTGTTGTTAATCTATAGAATAAATTCTCATGCTTGTTAATAATGTTGAATACTAATTTGTATGCTTATGTTGAATTGAGAATATTTATCTTCATGACAGATAGGAATTGTTAATTTCATCATACTTAGGATTCTTGTCTAGCATTAGTTTAATCTTCATTATCATGACTGGAGGAAACCCCGTATGCACCTACACATATGGAATGTTCTTATAATAATTTCACTAAAAACCTATTACAATGCTAACTAAGAATTTATTGAGCTTCATCGCTTACGATCGTTTCATGACCCAAAGATTCTAGAGGTCAATCAGCAACCACCCAGTCAAAGCTAGAGGATCTGGACGAGGAAGGATCCGGGAGCGATCATCGAGCTAATAGTTTGAGCTCATCTAGCCTATAGAGCTACCAGCATTGCACACTTGATTTTGCTAAGATCTTTTCCTTTATCTCATTTTGGTTTTAACTCTAGTACTTTTGAGAAAATAGTTGATGTATCTTTGTATTGGAACTTTGAATTATGTTGATCTTTTAAGGTTTTACTTTTGGGAAAATTTCTTGATTTAAGTTATTTATAATTCCGCACATGATAAAATTTGTTACGATAAAATCGTAAACCCGAACTTGCCCGAACAGGTTAATGAAAATGAGAATTTAAATCGAAAGTATTTAAATATATTTCTGCATAATTACTTTGATATATGAAATTAATCGTTTCCACAACTAAAGCATTTTCCGAGATATTTTTAAAAAAAAATGTGACAATTTACATGAAAAGGAAAATGACTTAAGAACTTGGCATGCTCGAATTTGAATATGTGACTGGTGCATGTTGTGCACCGGCCTCAGCATTGCCGTCGAATTACGCCAGGTCGGGGAGGGTCGTGACACACCCCCAACTCCTGGCCTTGCACGTTCGAGTGGCGCTTGCGTCCAGCACGTTCCAATCTACGAGTCGGGTCAGCGCGACATATGCCACTTCATTTTCCTTTTTCGATTAAATCATTATTTTCATTTTGAAAGAATTTATAATATTTGCGAAAGTGTTTTGCGGAAGATTTTCTCTTTTTTTCCCATTTTCGTTAACTTGATCAGGCTATTTCGATTTTAAAAATTCAAAACGTAAATCTTACTTACCGCAGAATTATAAGTAAGACAAATAAATCATAGTCAAAGAGTTCAATTTTAAAACTAAATATTTATAATAAGTTCAATTACAAAAATACATTCAGGATTTCAAAAGAACTGGACTTAACAAAAAAACAACAAAAAAGAGAAGATCCAAAACATGTAAATTGGTGACATGTATGCAGGTGCTGGTAGCTCTATAGACAAAATAAGCTCAAACTATCAGCTCAGTAATCACTCTTCGATCACTCATCATCCTACTCCCTTAGCTCTGACTGGGTAGTTGCTGGCTTGCTTCTGAAATTTTTGGGTCATGAAACGACCGTAAGTGGTGAAGCTTAACAAAGTCTAAGTTATTTTAAGTTATGTTTTTCAGTACAGTTTCATGTACCTAAGCTTACAGTTCATATTCATAAGGGGGGTTTCACATTTTGATTTGTGGAAAGTGAGGTTTACAACATGTCATGAGATCAATAGAATAATAAAGATAAATTCAAAATTAATCTTAAGCATAAAAGATTCTTAGTATGATGTACAAACAAAGCATGCAGTTACTATCTACGCAGGGAATATTTAAATTCAATTACTATTTTGATGATGGGAAAGAATATACTATAAAATCATGGAATTAACAAGTTTAACAGGTTCACAAGGTTTACTAATAAAATTATTGATTCTTCAATTTATTCTTAAGTGGCCTTTTTATTCAATTAATTATTGGTTATATTTATTTATTAGTTGAATGATTTATTAAGGGTCTTTTAATTATTTTGGTGCCATACTAAACACCAACCACAGTTCGATATCAATATCAATTGCCAATATTGCGTAAAGGCTGACACTCTTCCCCATTTAGTCGATCAAGACAGGAATTAAAGACCCTGTTGGTCTAACGAGACTCAATCCTCAGCTGACAGTTTAAACTTGTCTGAATATGAGTCACTCATATCGAGCCCGTTCACAAGAACAATGGTCATCTATGCGAGGTTCAATATTCAATACAGTATCATCTTTCCACTTTCAATTTTCGATATCAATATCAATTATTCAATATTCAATATTCAATATTCGGTGTTCAATATTCAATATTCGATTTAATATTCAGTACTCCATCCGATTTCTTTAGTAAGATTTTGGTAATAATGTTCAATTAGCAATATCAATTTCGGTAATTTCATTATCTTTTTTCAATTCAGTATAATTCAACCAATTTAGATAATTATTCAGTATATATGTGGTGACTTACTCTTGTTAAGTTCACCAATCATTTTTCAATATCATTATTAAATGCCTCATATCATTCAAATTTTCTATCATCTTTTATCTTTATCGATCATTCATCATTCAATTATATCAATCAATCAATTTCTATCTATGTCAGTCAATCAATCATTATCTAACTATTTCAATAAGTCTTTGATCAAACTCAATCCTTAGGAAGGACTGGCATAGGGTCATCTCACACTATGTCTAGTGTTGCTTTAGTTTAGACTCTCTATTGGACTTATATTTATTGCCATTCATGACACGGAGACATTTACTCCTATCGTGAGTTATTTTCAAAGGCATCTAGGTGCCTATTCACAATTATCCTAGGGTGGATTCCTATTGTTCGGGTCCTTCTAAGTAGTTTTAGCTAGACTTTGCTAACACCGGAGTTAATTAGGTAAAACTTTGACTGAGACTCTTATCGGTATGCTAGTTAGACATCTTCAACTAACTCTAATCATTGGGGAATTAATCACGACGTACATCGAGTGTATCCCTTCCTATGATTATGCTAGCTTATTTTCAAGTTTCTACTTAGTTACCGGATCACTTGCCCAATTTTTTTTAAAAACTCGACAAGTGTTTGTGTGGGTTATAAGTGGTGATTATAATTTCAGGTGAGGACATCGGGTCCATACCTTTTTAATAGAAATTTTATAATTAAACAAATTGGGCTTAGGACCCAATATGTTAAGTTTACCAAGGGGACCCACTTATCTATCTATTGTTCTCCCTAAGCATGTGGATGCTAGTAGTACAACCCATGTCAGGTATTGGGCCGGGTCATCGGGCTCTTCTATCATCTGAGTTTACAAATTAGAGATTCATGGGCCATTCCCTAGGTCTCTTGGGCCTTCACTAGGTTCAAATCTAGGTGTACGGGCTATTTCAAAGTTCGTGTCTATGAGTGGGTGTGCACAATTTCCTAGGGGTTCTATTATCAATTTTTCAAATATGTTTTGGGCTGGACCATAATTTTGATATTTTGTCTTAGACTCACAATTTACTGGCCCAAAACTTTGATATTTTATCTTAGAATCATAATTTACCGGGCCATGGGCCGAGCATCGGGTCATTTACTATTAGTTAATTTAGCAATTGGCTTTTAGGCCTTCGAGAGGTCCATTCTTTGACTCAGTTGACCAAGTCAACCTTAACAAGGCTCCACAATGCATCAACAGTGGTAACTATTATCTGGCATTGCTTTAGATCATCACGGAATTCTGGGAAAAGTCAAGATTTTCTTTTTTTTTTAGTGCATTGGACACCTTATGGTAAAATCACCACAATTTTCGACTCCGATCGAATTTCTTAGTCATTCCAAAACAAGATGAAAGAGTATTGATAACCTTACTTTTAACAGGTAGTGGCACTCAAAAATCCGATCAGGGTTAATCAGGGCCGTCAAATTACAGATATTTATTTTCTCTATAAAGGGTTATCAGACTAGTTTAATGGTCTCCGATGTTAGGTCTATGTCTTTTGATGCCGAAATCGAAATCAGGCACTCGATAAAATGCTGCAAAGAGTTAACAGTTAGTTAAATTTTCTCTATACATTTTTAAGGTCAAAAGTTTACAGATCACGATGGCATCAGGTCCATCTGATCATGGGTAAATTCTGATCAGAGGTAGTGTGCCACTTGATACAGATTTGTGTCCCAAATTTCTAGAACTTCTAGCTATCAAACCAGATAGAGATTTCCTGTGAAATTTTACACAGTGATGGGACATAGGTCAAGCATTGACTCATAATTTTTACTGATTTATTGGATGAGTACTTGCACATGAAATCACAAACTTTCTGAGGCACAGATTTCTGGTGCAAAAAGGGCAGATTTGCTGTCATTTACTCTGATCTCCGTGTAGGTCAAACTACAGTGAATAAAGATCTAATTTTTGACTGGATGATTGGGAACCTATTTATTTAACTAATTTAATTTTTTCAGAATTTAACTTAATCTATTTCTCCAGGTTTTACACTCATCTCAGTGAGTTCTCTTATTTCGGCCTTTAAGCTTGACATTTGATGGGGTCCACCTTGTAGGCCATCATAAACCATAATTTTCTGATATGCTCTGGGGATTCTCCAGATCACTCATAGATCATCCATGATCCTTTTTGAGTCTAACCTATCAATCTAACGGCACGTTTTAGCCACAGCACTAACCTAATCGCAAACAGCCAATTCTCTAGTTTTATATCAATGGTTTCCGATCTAGCATTTTTGGGCCATCCGATCAAATCAAATTCTATCTCATTTAGTTTTAAAAACTCTTATTCCAAAGAATATTTTTCAAATCATTTTATTTGTGAGCATTAGATCACCAAATCAAACAAGCTAAAAGCAACAAATTTTCCTATGATCCAGGATTTGTCAATTTCCAAGCATTATTCAATATCATAAATCAATCACCATTGATCATACATGACCAAAACAGTGATCATGAGTTTTGAAAATCTTGGAACTTATCAAAATTTTAATCAATCTAGACCACTCAATGTACTAATCTATCTTTTTCTATGATGATTCTAGTAAGCTAGGCATAGTCTATGGTATCCTATGCTATTATTTCTAACACATGCATCTAACACCATTGATTCTATATGATGAAAGCAATGATCAAATATTTTCAGAATCTGAAATTTAAATCGGATGATCAATCAATCATAGCCATGCGATGTAAACATTTTTTATAATACTATAACAAGTAAGCAAGGGATAAACTACAATACCCTATGCTTATCATTTCTAACACATGCATCTAGCACCATTGATTTTATATGATCAAAAAAGTGATCAAATAATTTAAAAATCTAAATTTAAATCAAATAATCAATCAATCATAGACATGTAATGTTACCATTTTCTATAATACTATAACAAGTAAGCAAGACATAAATTACAATGCCCTATGCTTATCATTCTAACACATGCATCTAGCACCATCGATGTTATATGATCAAAACAGTGATCAAATAATTTATAAATCTAAAATTTCAGTAAGTATTTTATCAATCAAAATCATTCAAACACATGCACATGTTCTAATCTTTTCAAATAAAATAACCATTTGTTCCTAAAAGCCTAATCTTTGAAAATCGGCTAAGAAAAATCGAATTGATCTAAGACCACACGATATTGATCACGATTGAAACACAAACTTGACATTTTTCAAAATATCTGGGATCATATGATCCTATAAGGAGTGATCAAGGGCTGAGAAGTCATGCCAAGCAATCAAATGGCACATGCACTCAACTCTAGGCCTTTTGCATCAACATCAAGTGATGGGCCTATGACCATTTGATCTTTCATCATGGATGGTAAGATGGTGATGTGAGATCATCGTGATAATCCACACAACATCTTATACCACACATCCATAACCTCAAAATTCCAAATCGAAAATCACATAAAACCTTTGGAAAAATTGAATTTTCTAGCTCTTTTATGAACTGTCCTAGGCTTGCATTGGACATAGTCCAAGCCTTGCCTATTTGGACCATTGGATGGCTATGCATGATCATGGAGATCACATGCAAGGTCATTTCTTCCTTCACATTCATCTCATCTCCCATATTCACTCAATAATTCAAGAAATACTCGAGCAAAACATACATGTAATAAAAATAAAAAACTACCAACAACCAAGACATATATTACCTTCTCTTTCCTTCTTAGTGTTTGCTGATTTGGATGAAATTCGGTTAGGAGAAGGGCTGGGATGGGTGAGAACTCCCACTACGTTGTTCTAGGGGTCAAGAGGGTTGCAATGGTGGTGGTGGATGGAAGTTTTGATGGCTAGATTAGGAGAGCTTGGGCTTGGAGTCCTAGAGCTCTAATGGTGAAGAGAGGAGGAAGAAGATGATGGAATGAGAGAGAGAGAGACAGAGAGGGCTGAATTTGAAATTTGCAATGGGGGTTGGGCTTTAGGGCCAAGCATGGGGGACAAGCTGGTGAAGTGGCAAGCTTGGTCTTCCCAATCTTCCATTCTCTCTCCTCTCTCCTCTCTTTTCCTCATGCTCATGGAGAAGTTGGACCCACTTGTGTTCCCTCTCCACCCTCCATTGAGTCCTCATCTTGCCTTCTTCCCTTTTAGGTGTCCTCAAAATGTGTGAAACGTCACATTTCGAGAGATCTTGTGGTTGGATGGTTACACCATAGATTTTCCCAATGTGAAATCACTCGCTATAAATGGAGTCCAACTTGGTCAAATAAATCAAGGGCTAGGATTTGCTAGAGAAAAGTTTATGTATTCATTTCTAATTTATAAATTAGAAAAATTATTTTCAAATGCCCTTGGGTTTCTCTCCTATTTACCTTAAATGTCAGCTCATATACCTAACAAAAGGTGTTTGTTCTTTTGCTTCCTTAGATCAATAGGTCCAAGTTTGACTTATTTTATGTGTCACTATCAAGATGATAATCAAAAGCCACACCATTGATGATGATCTCCATTTCATCACCTTGGCTCAGTATTAATTTAGGCCAATTCTCGGGTCAGGACCAGCCATATGTCATTTTGAGTCTTCATATGTGGTTTAAGATGGGAGGTGTGTGATTTATTTAATTACTACCACACCCATCTAATTAAATAGGGTGTCCTACGCTTGCATTGGACATAGTCCAAGCCTCGCCTATTTGGAACATTGGATGGCCATGCATGATCATGGAGATCACATGCAAGGTCATTCCTTCCTTCACATTCATCTTAGCTCCAATGTTCACTCAATTCATGAAAAACTCAAGCAAAACCTACAAACAATATGCTAAACAACACTATTTTGTACTAAAAATAAAAAGCTACCAACAACCAGGACTTTACCTTCTCTTTCCTTCTTAGTGCTTGCTGATTTAGATGAAATTCGGTCAGGAGAAGGGCTGGGATGGGTGTGAACTCCCACTATGTTGTTCTAGGGGTCCAGAGGGTTGCAATGGTGGTGATGAATGGAAGTTTGGATGGGTAGATGAGGAGAGCTTGGGCTTGGAGTCCTAGAGCTCCAATGTTGAAGTGAGGAGTAAGAAGATGGAATAAGAGAGTGAGAGAGAGGGTTGAATTTGAAATTTGAAATATGGGGGTTGGGCTTAAGGCCTAAGCATTGGGGACAAGCTGCCCAAGTGGCAAGCTTGGTCTTCCCAATTTTCCATTCTCTCTCCTCTCTCCTCTCTCCTCTCTTTTCCTCATGGCAATGGAAAAGTGGGACCCACTTGTGTTCCCTCTCCACCTCCGTTGGGTTCTCATCTTACCGTTTTCCCTTTTAGGTGCCCTCAAAATGTGTGAAAGGCCACATTTCAAGACACATGGTTTCTCCTCAATCTTACACCATAGATTTTCCCAAAATGAAATCAATGGCTATAGATGGAGTCCAACTTGGTCAAATAGATCCAGGGCTAGCATTTGGTAGAGAAAAGTGTATGTATTTATTTCTAATTTATAAATTAGAAAAATTATTTTCAAATGCCCTTGGGTTTCTCTCCTATTTACCTTAAATGTCATTGTTCTATATTAAGGTCATATACCTACAAAAGGTGTTTATTCTTTTGCTTCCTTGGATAGGTCCAAGTTTGACTTATCTTATGGGTCACTATCAAGATGATATTCAAAATCCACACCATTGATGATGATCTCCTTATCATCACCTTGGCTCAGTCTTAATTTGGGCCAATTCTCGGGTCAAGATCAATCATCAGCCAGTTTGAGTCTTCATATGTGGTTTAAGATTGGAGGTGTGTGGCCTATTTAATTACTACCACACCCATCTAATTAAATGGGGTGTCCTAGGCTTGCATTGGACATAGTCCAAACCTTGCTTATTTGGACCATTGGATGGCCATGCATGATCATGGAGATCACATGCAAGGTCATTCCTTCATTCACATTCCTCTCAGCTCCCATATTCACTCAGTAATTCAAGAAAAACTCAAGCAAAACCTACAAACAACATGCTAAACAACACTATTTTGTACTAAAAAAAAAAAACTACCAACAACCAAGCCATTACCTTCTCTTTCCTTCTTAGTGCTTGCTGATTTGGATGAAATTTGGTCAGGAGAAGGGCTGGGATGGGTGTGAACTCACACTACGTTGTTCTAGGGGTCAAGAAGGTTGCAATGGTGGTGGTGGATGGAAGTTTTGATGGCTAGATTAGGAGAGCTTGGGCTTCGAGTCCTAGTGCTCTAATGGTGAAAAGAGGAGGAAGAAGATGATGGAATGAGAGAGAGAGAGAGGGCTGAATTTGAAATTTGCAATCGGGGTTGGGCTTTATTCCCAAGCATGGGGGACAAGCTGGCAAAGTGGCAAGCTTGGTCTTCCCAATCTTCCATTCTCTCTCCTCTCTCCTCTCTTTTCCTCATGCGCATGGAGAAGTTGGACCCACTTGTGTTTCCTCTCCACCCTCCATGGAGTCCTCATCTTGCCTTTTTCCCTTTTAGGTGCCCTCAAAATGTGTGAAAGGTCACATTTTGAGAGATCTTGTGGTTGCATGGTTTCTCCTCAATCTTACACCATAGATTTTCCCAATGTATAATCAATGGTTATAGATGGAGTCTAACTTGGTCAAATAGATCAAGGGCTAGGATTTGCTAGAGAAAAGTGTGTATTTATTTCTAATTTATAAATTAGTAAAATTATTTTCAAATGCCCTTGCATTTCTCTCCTATTTACCTTAAATGTCACTGTTCTATATTAAGCACATATACCTAACAAATGGTGTTTGTTCTTTTACTTTATTGGATCAATAGGTCCAAGTTTGACTTACTTTATGGATTACTATGAAGATTATAATCAAAATCCACACCATTGATGATGATCTCCATATCATCACCTTGGCTCAGTCTTAATTTCGGCCAATTCTCGGGTCAGGACCAGTCATTAGTCAGTTTGAGTCATATGCTGTTTAAGATGGGAGGTTTGTGGTCTATTTAATTACTACCACCCCCATCTAATTAAATGGGGTGTCCTATGGGTGCCATTAAGAATAGCATTCTCTCATTAAGCAATGGGTTGGTGCTTAACATTTTTTGGTGGACCTGGCCTCAGGTTTCTCACCTAGTGCAGTTCAGCCTCATCTAGACTCAGTCAACTGATTGACTGAGATATGTTCTAAGGGATAGGTGTACCAACTTTTCCAATAAACAAACAGAGTCTAGAGTTGATAGGTCAGGCTTTCTAGCCAGGCTCAAAAGATTTTCTCAAAACGTGTCTATCATGAAACACGTTCGTTTTGGCTTTGTAAATGTTGGCATTCTCAGAGGCATCATTTTAAAATTCCTCCAATTCATTGAGTTCAAGTTTCCATTGTTCACTAGATGTGGATAGTTCAAAATTTAAGGCTTTGATGGCCTAAAGGGCACAATGCTTCAGTTCTACAGATAAATGGCATGCCTTTCCGTATACCAAGCGGTAAGGAGACATGCCAATTAGGGTTTTAAAGGCTGTCTTGTATCCCCACAGGGCATCATTTTATCTTAGAAACCAGTTCCTTCTATCAGGGTTAACTGTTTATTCAAGAATTTTCTTAATTTCCCTATTCGAGACTTCGACCTGTCCATTAGTTTGTGGATGATAGGGGGTTGTTATTTTGTGAGTAATAAAATATTTTTTGAGAAGACTCTCAAAGTACTTATTACAAAAAAGCCTTCCTCCATTGCTAATAATGTCACGGGGGGTTCTGAATCGCGAAAATATTTTCTCCCTAATAAAGGATAAAATCACCTTATGATCATTAGTTCTCGTAGCTACAGCTTTGACCCATTTAGAAAAGTAATTGACAATTATGTGAATATATAGGAATCCGAAAGAAGGTAGAAAGGGTCCCATAAAATTAATACCCCAAATATCAAAAGGTTGGATGACTAGTATATGTTGTAAGGGTATCATGTCATCATTTTTTTACACTAATCACACGTTGTACAGTAATTATGAGCATCTTTAAACATGGATGCCTAGTAAAATTCAGATTGTAAGACCTTGGCAACAATTTTCTTCTCGCCGAAGTGACCTCCACAAGCATATGTATGGCAAAATTGAATAATGCTTTGGATTTCACCTTCGAGGTCGCATTTTTAAATTATTTGATCTGGACAAGTTTTAAAAAGATCCGGCTCCTACCAAATCTAGTATTTGACTTTAGAAAAGAAAAATGAATGATCTTGTTTAGACCAGTTTGGAGGGATCTTACTAGTCGCCGGATAGTTAACAATATTCACATACTAGGGCAGGACAACTTGGATGACAAGAAGTTGCTCGTTCGGAAAGGAGTCACAAAGGGACACTTTAATGGCAGTTTCTAGAAATTCAATTCTTGAAAGGTGATCAGCTACCACATTCTCCACTCCTTTCTTATCTTTGATTTCAAAATTAAATTCCTGCAACAAAAGGATCCATCGGATTAAATGTGGTTTGGCATCCTTTTTAGTCTACAAGTATTTCAAGGCAGAGTGATAAGAAAATATTATGATTTTGGACCCCAACAGATATGGTCGGAAATTATCCAAGGCAAGCACGACAGCGAGAACCTCTTTTTCAATTGTTGTATAATTCAATTGAGCTTCGATCAAAGTTCAACTAAAATAATAAATTACATGAGGAATCTTATCCTTGTGTTGTCCTAAAACCGCTCCTATTATAAAGTCTGAAGTATCGCACATTTCTTCAAAAGCTAAGGAATAATAGGGAGGTTGGATTACTTGAGCTGGAGAGACGAGTGCTCTTAGCATATGAAAAGCATTGAGACAGGCTTCATCAAAGTCAAAGGTGACGTCTTGCACAAGGTGATGACACAAGAGTCTTGAAATTTTAGAAAAATCTTTGATAAAGCGATGATGAAAGCCAGTATGGCCAAGGAAAGAACGTATCTGCTTCATCGATGTTGGTGGAGGAAAATTAGCAATAACATCAATCTTGGCCCTATCAACTTCTATGCCTCTCTTTGAAACTATATGTCCTAAAATAGTACCTTCATGAACCATAAAATGGTTTTTCTCCCAACATAAAACCAAGCTGGTTTCCCCACACTTCTCTAAGACAAGAGACTGGTTGAAGATAAGGATCGAATGTTTGACCAAATATGGAAAAATCGTCCATGAACACTTCGAGAAACTTATCAATCATGTCGAAATAGATTGCCATCATGCATCTTTGGAAAGTTGTCAGAGCATTGCATAACCCAAAGGCATGGGTCGGTAAGCAAACATGCAAAAAGGACACGTGAAGGTGGTCTTTTCCTGATCTTCCAAAAAAATAGGTACTTGGTTGTATCCCGAGTACCCATCTGAAAAATAGAAAAATTTTTGAGCAAGTTTTTCCAAGATTTAATTAATAAATGGTAATGGAAAGTGATCTTTGCGAGGCATCAAATTTAGCTTCCGATAATCAATATATACGCGTTAACCCGTGGTCTCACACAGTGGTACCAATTCACCAGTAGAATTCTCTTTAACGGTGATCCCTAACTTTTTGGGGATCACTTGAGTGGGGCTGACCCACTCACTATCAGATATGGGGTATATAATACTCGTATCAAGCAATTTAACTACTTTTTGAACAACTTCCTCATATTAGGATTCAAACGGCGTTGGCTTTCACGCAACATTTTGGCATTGTCCTCCATATGAATCTTGTACATATAAATAGAAGGATCAAGACCTTATAAATCAGCGGCTGTCCATGATCAGTCACATAATATACCATTTTATCACCTTTAACTTAGTGATGCTAGCACTTAGTTTGCTACTAATAAGTTAATGATGTGTAAATATTAAGGAAAATCAGTAAAAGAGATCCATAATGCTAATATTTTTTAAAATGAACTCAAAAGAGCAGTAAAAGACGATTAAGCATAAAAAGACGATTTGCTATATACTGAGAGTTAGAAAATCGTGAAAAGACAGTTGAGCGCTGCTATTAAAGAAGAAAATTAGAAATTGTAAGTTACGATTCTTCAGAAGACGTTTAAAATGCTGAAGCGATACAGAAAAGAAAGCGAACAATCGTAATTTAGAGAATCGTCCAGAGACAGAGATATGAAAGATAGAAAATCGTAATTTACGATTTTCCAAAAAAAGAGAAGAAAAGAGACGATCGTAATTTGCGATTATACTAATAGAAGCTTTCTCACTGCTACTGATCAGGTGAAGATTCCACCGCCGTGAATAGAATTAGAAGAACTCTTGAATTAGAAATTTGGCATATCACGGATCTGAGAAGGTTGATGAAGATAGACTCCAGAAGATTTTTACTACTGAACAATCCAGAAGCGCATCAACAGAAGGAAAGCAAGGAAAGATAAAATTAGAATTAAAATTATATTAGGATAGTTTTGTTTTTAGTTATTTCTTTTATTAGAATTAGAAGTATTGTAAACTGACTCCTTATGATCTATAAGTAAGAGAGCCCGGTATAGGAATAATCATCGAAAAAATTCTCAGCATCAATTGACGACTGAGGTTTCTTCCGATCAATTTAGAGTAGATTTTTATTATTTTGTAGATTAGATATCCAAGATTTCTCAAGAGAAATTGATGACTGCAATTGAGAGCTGAAGATTAGAGTAGATATATGTAGTTTCTCAGTAGCAATTGACGACTGCAGTTGAGGAGTGAAAGATATAATTTTTATTGCTTTTTAGTTTAGATTTTATTTCTTGTTTTATAAACATCTTTGAATTTTAATTTGAATTGACGACTCATATTGAGGTTTATAGATTAGTATAACGGTTTTTACTTTTCCATCTTCAATTTTCTAGAATTTGATTGACGCCCAAGTGTTAGGAGATTGTTGATTAGATTAAATATATATTGAATGAAGTTAGTTTTTGATTGATGCCCAAATTCTAGAAGAGTGATATATAGTGTAATGGTACTGTTTAAATTCATAAATATCCGATAGCTGAAGATTGTGATTGACAACCATAATCTGAAGAAGGAGGATTAGGATTTATTTTTTGTAATTGAGATTAAAAAAAATAATTCTTTTATTCATATTTCTCCAGTAGTTTAGGAGCTTAAAAGATAAATATAAGATTCTATAAAAATTAAGTTAATATAGTTTAACCTATCTATGTGGGAACAATCCTTTGTTAGTACTATAATTTCCATTGTGTACTTGCAATAGGTTAGGACTTAATTAGATGACACATACAAGCCGCTAACAAGTTTTTGGTGCCGTTTTTGGGGATAGCGTTTGAATATATTAATTTAAGAAAACAAGTATTTATCTTTCTCTTTTTATATTTATTTATATTTTCAATTTTTTTTTATCATTTCTTAAGTCTTTTATAGGTTTATTCGGAGTAACGAATTAGAGTTTCAACTTTCCCTGATCAGAGAAGCTCGAGGCTTAGATTTGCTCTATCTCCCTGCCTTCTAAAATAAAAATTAAATAAAGTTAAAAATATCAAAAACATAGTTTTTCTTTTTTGTATGCATCACACCCGATCTCGAAGTCTAGATTTCTTCGAGTGTCATATAGAAAGTGAGAGGACTTTTCGACGTAATTTGGTAGCAAATCGAATATCCGCAACAGAATCCTTTATCGTGGCTGATGATTTGTCAATCCCGACACATTTCAGCCCAATTGCTTTGACAGAGCCTTCTTGTATAGTTATACTAGAGGTGCTTGCAGGTAAAAATTAGGAAATCAAGCTCCATATACTTCAATCTGTACCAACCTTTCATGGGCTTGATCGAGAAGATCCCTACCAGCATCTAAGGGACTTCATAGAGCTTTGCACAATACTGCAATTATCGACTGCCAATAAAGAGGCCATAAAACTATGTTTGTTCTCATTCTCTCTCAAGGATAGGGCGAAGGTATGATTAATTTCATTACCTGCCAGAAGTATTACCACATGGAAAGAATTACAATCCATGTTTTTGGGCGAGTACTTCCCAATTGGTAAAGCTAACCAAATTTGCCAAGCGATTCAATACTTCAGGCAAAAGCCAGGAGAATTATTTTATGAGAGCTGGGCACGGATGAAGGATTTGTTACGGAAGTGTCCTTATCACGAGGTACCTAATTTATCGATAGCATAAAGCTTCTACCAAGGGTTGACTGAGACTAACCAGTCTACATTTGATGCCGTGAGTGGAGGAGCCTTTATTGCTTAGAACGGCCAGCAGTCCTGGAATTTATTCTAGAAACTGGCTAGTAACTCAAAACAGAAGCAAGCTCTGCTTAGATCTGATCCAGACGTCACTTGCCACAACTAGCTTGCGCGGGATAGACTTTATGATATCAGCAGTGATAAAGTAAAGAAGGAGGATGACATGAGTGTGAAAGTTTTAGCTCTCGAACATCAAATCGCAACATTAATGGCTGTCAAACCTAGCACCCCGGATAGATCTTTAGCAAGCCACTCTAATTGTCAGGCTCAGACGTATACTAAAAATCCCACCATGCCATCCCACCAAGAGGTGGTGAAAAGTGAACAAATAATGACTTTTCAGAGGGGAGACTACGGAAATACATATAATCCAGCATGGAGGAACCACCCTGGATTCAATTATGGTTCCACAGGCGGAGCATAGCTGGCACCATCAGTTGTGCAACCTCGATTTCCCCAAACTCAAGCGTTCAACCAAAGA
The DNA here is from genome assembly GCA_021018995.1 of Chloranthus sessilifolius. Taxonomy (NCBI): domain Eukaryota; kingdom Viridiplantae; phylum Streptophyta; class Magnoliopsida; order Chloranthales; family Chloranthaceae; genus Chloranthus; species Chloranthus sessilifolius. The sequence continues at coordinate 142,809,160 of CM037584.1, read as the reverse complement.
CCTCAAATTCCCACTGCACAGACCCAATTTGGACCACAAAGCAACGCACCTAATGCCAAAGTTGTTCAAATCCTTCGAGATTTATAGCAACAGTCGCATCAGCACTCAAAAGATATACATCAGCTTGCTCAATTGTCTCAAGTACTTAACTCATATACCCAATCCATTACAAAGCTGGAAAACCAGATAGGTCAACTAGCTTCCCAAGTGGCAAGAAGAGAGAGTGGCCAATTGTCGATGCAGCCTGTCAATAATCCTAGAGGACAAGTGCTCCTGGGGGAGACATTGGCTCCCCAAAATCAAATATAAACACCTCATGGATTGTCGAGCTACCGACTCGTTCGTAGTATCAATTGTAAATTATGTAAACTATATTTTTCTCATTCTTTTTAGTCTAGGTATCATACTATGACCCAAATCGTTGAAAGACGATGAGTCGTAATATCCTACCTATTGTACATTATAGCAAACAATCATATGGATTTGCAATTGATCGTCATTAGGCCTATCAGTGAAGTGTAGTGATTACGATTCACTGATACGAGGGTTCGTACTAGAATCAATCGATGATTCTAGGTCAAAACCCAATTGACGACCGGTTCAGCAAGTTGTCACTGAAAACAGGGCCTACATATTTGAAAAATGATTTGTCGGCCCCATTTTCAACTTCTCTAGTTTTTCTCTCTTAACTTCCCTCTCTTTTTCAAAAGGCTCTTCATCTTAACCGTTCTCCTACCTAACCCAACCGTTTTACTTTCTATACATCCCTTACTTCCCCTATTTTATTTCAGGAACCCTCAGTGCATTTCACTTCACATCTACAAGTTAGAGTTTCAATCATCAAGAGGTAAGGTGACGATTTTACTGATTTTAATGGAAGGATTTCTACAAGAAATTTTTATTCAATGCATGGAATTCATGATCAATTAATAATATTTTATTGATTCTTGCAGAAAGGAAAAGAGAAATAGCATGGCTAATGAGATGGGCAAATGACAAAGGGAAGAAGAAGGTAATAGTTCTGATAACACTCCAATCATTAATCGTATTGCACGGTCTGCTGCCCTTAAGGCCAAATTAAAAGCAAGAGACCTACCCAAGAAAAAACCCAAATCTTTCGGGGTAGTTATTAGAGAAAAGACTAAAGATACAAATAAAACAGAATCTGCATCTGCCCATAAAAAGTGGCTAAAATTAGATAAAGGAAAAAAGTCAGCGTCCTCTGCTACACCAGCAGATAGACTCCTTACTTCAATGAAACACCATATCGTGGGAGCGAAAATTGCAGTAGAGGTTGAGTCTTTAGAAAAATTAGAAATGAGTGGAGAAGCCATTATATATTTTAAGGATGTCGGGCTGAATTATTTCTTAGAGCTAGGAGTCACACCAGTCTATCCTAGATTGGTGAGGCTGTTTTACAAAAATATGACCAAAAGAAGCCAGCGACCATCCCCAATCCTCTCCACCAGTATCAATGGACTTCCAATCCATATTACAAAGGAAATGATCGCCAGGGTGATGCATGCCCCCTTGTAAATATCACAATTGTCCCAAGATAACCCAGAGGCCAACCTTTTGAGGATGCCATAGGATAACCTGCCTGACTTTGCCCAAATGGCAACAGAATTATTAGGAAAACCTCTACGGGACAGGTACTTTTTCCTTTGAAAGGACCTGGAAGCAAGGAGTTTATCATTTCAATTCTTCGACGTGCTAATTCATAACACCATTCACCCCACGGGTCATGGAACAAAGAGAAGGGCACTATTTTCTAAGGCATTGTACTTAATGGCAAATCGCTATTGGTTCAATATGCCCTCTTATCTTTTTTAGGTAATCACCACTGTGAGGGAGAAACTGAGTCAAGAAAAATACCAGACGAAGAAGTTGACCCTGCCATTTGGGGGCCTTATCACAAATCTGCTGATAAATGTGGGGTATAGTATAGACCCCAAGGAAAAAGCCTTACCAAGAATAGAGGAAGGCTTAACAATCATAGCCTATAAGAGAACTTTACTTTAGGTGGTGAAAATAAGAAGAAAATCTCATTCACTCCTCGCAGCCAAATTACCTCCTCTACACCACAAGTCCTAAAAAATCATGTGGACTAAGAAGAAACTATCATAGTGCAGTCAACAAAAATTGAAACCCCAGAAGAAGTAATTATGGAAGAAGGTGTGTGTACTTATACTCAACCTCAGGAGGGAACAGAACCTCACCTACTCTTTCGATCCGATGGCGTAACGGGTACAAATTACAGTGGATGATGGAATCAAGCATCCAAATGTCACGGGGTAAATCAACTCGTTTGAGCGGCGACATACTCATAGTCCAATGCCTTTGGAAAAGGCTCAGCTAAGGCTATATCCTCATGATTATACGTGTGGAAGCATTCCAACGCATCGGCCACGTCATCAAAAGTAAATGTATAAGGTCGATTATCAATCTTTGTCTTTAAAATGGTTGGGTCCTTAATGATTTCCATGTTCTGGTAAAAGAGCCGAACGATTCTAGGGTAATAACTATCGTTGCATGGCCTTAGGATACCAGTTAAACCAGCAGTGGAAATGTAATCAAACGCCTCATGCGTTTCATCATGCTTGGCAAAAGTTTTAGGATCGATTATCCACTCGGGTTCGAAATCCTTATCCGACCACCATTCATTTGGTCGTTCACGTGTAGGTGGTGGAGGTGGCTTTGATGGTGGTGCCGATGAAGGACCCGTAGGGGGCTTCCTCTGTGGCTGTTGTGAAGAAGAACCCGAAGTGGGTTTCTTCAGTGCCACACTCGCCGTGGCTTGGCGTGTCTTGGGTGGCATCTTAACTAAGCACAATTTAGGGTCTATGGGATTAGCCCTAAATTTACAAAATCCTAGGAGAAATGGCTTGTAATGACCAAAATAGAGGTTAACGGTTACCTCTAGATGAACCAAACGTATGATTGTGCTGTTTCAAGTGTGAAGATGGCCAAAATCGATGAAGACCGGAGACCCTCACAAACCCTAAGGCTCTTCCCAAACGAAGGAAAACAAAAGAGGTTTGTTGATTTTCGAACGAAGGAAAAGAAAATCGAAAGCAGCTATATATAGGTTTCAAAATTGATCGAATGATTTGCAATTCGTTCGATCGGTTTTCAACTATTAAATGCCAGCCTAAAAATTCGTTTGAACGAATATAATTTCGATCGAACGAATCTCCTAAATGAAAGTGCCCTTAAATATTTCGCTCGAACGAATTCGATATTCGATCGAACGATTTGCTTAAGTGTAAGTACTTTAAAATTTTCGTTCGATCGAACGATTTGCTGGACCCAAATTTTAGGTCATTTTCTACCTCACTGGCCAAAGTATTTCGTTTGAACGATTTGGAAAATCGTTCGAAAGATTCTCTGAGAACTCATTTGTGCTTACTGGTAGTTACATTTCTTTCGAACGAGTTGGAAAATTGTTCGAACGATTTCTGGCTATAGGTGTTGCTTTGACCTTCAGAAATTCGTTCGATCGAATTTCAATTTCGATCAAACGAAAAACCACATGTTTGTAAGTGAGGGTGTTCCCTCATGCCTTTGAGACTAATCCCAAAATGAGGCAACTTCATCATGCCCCACCATGGATCAATCGTCATTTTCAAGCAATGTGCATTTCCTCTTAACGTGAATGACTACCTTACACATTACTCACAGATCAGTCATAGTCTTTGCTAATTCACTAATTAGGTAGTCTCCCATTTCCTACAACTAGGCCGGATTGTACATGTAGATCTTCACAAAGTTTCAGCTAGTTTGACATACAATATTCAAACTCGTAGAGGTTAACACATAACGTTAATACAACATAAATTGAGATTGTTCCTACATTTACAAACATTTTAAACATATGCTCCACATTCAGCACCTATCATCCATAATTTCTATTACCCAAACAAATGGGGATACAAATCCCGAATCTCAGCCTCTCTCTCCCAAGTTGCTTCCTCAATAGGATGGTTGCCCCACTTGACGAGCACTAATGGAATGACCTTAGTGCATAGAGTTCGCTCCTTTCGGTCCAAGATTTGGGTAGCGTCTTCAACCATTGTCATATCCTCATGTAACTCAATTGGCTGATTGCCTAAAATGTGTGTGGGGTCCTTTACGTACTTGCGGAGCATAGAGATATGAAAGACATTGTGCACCCTATCAAACAACGGGGGTAATCCGATGTGATAGGCTACTTCTCTTACTCGACCCAAAACTTCAAAGGGTCCGATATAACGAGGACTGAGCTTCCCTTTTCTTCCGAACCACATCACACCCCTCATAGGGGATACTTTCACAAATACATGATCGCCCACTGCAAAGTCCAGGCTCATTCTCTTGACATCGTCATAACTCTTTTGTCGGCTCTGTGCTAATCACAGTCGTTCCCATATCATCCGAACAACCATAGCATTATCTTAGAGAATATCTGGACCAAGCACAAATTTTTCTCCGGTCTCTTCCCAGTTGATGGGCGATCGACATCGCCTACCATAAAGAGCTTCGTACGGCACCATTCCGATGATTGCTTGAAAACTATTGTTATAAGAAAACTCGATCAAGGGGAGATGCTGATCCCATGAACCTTGTAATTCAAACATGCACGCCCTGAGCATATCTTCGATTACTTGGTTTACTCGTTCTGTCTGCCCATCAGTTTGTGGATGGAACGCTGAACTGAATTCTAACCAAGTACCCATACCTTCTTGAAATTTCTGCCAAAACTTTGAAGTGTGCATCGGGTCACGATCAGATACAATACTGCTTGGAATACCATGTAGGCGTACTATCTCTTTCATATAGAGTTCCACAAGTTTGTCTGCCGTATACATGGTGTTGTAGGGTAAGAAATGAGCCGATTTCTTTAATCTATCTACAACAACCCAGATGGCTTTATACCGCTTCACTGTCCGTGGCAATCCCACGATGAAATTCATGGAGATAGATTCCCACTTCCATTCCGATATAGGTAGGGGCTGTAACAAACCAGCAGGGTGTCGATGATCGATTTTTACTTGCTGACACGTCAAGCATTTGGATACATACTCTACTACGTCGTGTTTGAGACCTCTCCACTAGTAATTCTTACTCAGATCTTGATACATTTTGGTACTACCCAGATGGATGGTGTACTTTGACTTGTGTGCCTCATCCAAAATAGTCTGTCATAGACCGGCATCAACCGAAATACAGAGGCGTCCCCTGAATAATAAGGAACCATCCTCCCTTATAGAGAAATCCGGTCGAGTACCCTCCATCACTTCCTTTCGAATCTTAACCAACTCGGCATCTTTCATCTGTAACTCATGCACGTGTTCGAAGATCATTGGCTGAACTGAAATATTGGCCAACGAAGTACCTAAAGCTTGTACTTCTATCATCGCATCATACATTGACATATCTTCAAACAATTTCCACCTGTGCATTCCCAGTATCAGGTTAGCCAATTGAGCCGAACCCTTCTGACTCAAAGCATCCGCGACTACGTTAGCCTTGCCTGGGTGATATTGGATAGAGCAGTCATAATCTTTGATAAATTCCATCCACCTTCTCTGCCTCATGTTTAGCTCTTTCTGTGTAAATAAATATCGGAGGCTTTTATGGTCAGTGAAAATCTCAAAGGTCTCCCCATACAAATAGTGTCGCCAAATCTTCAATGCGAAAATGACTACTGCGAGCTCGAGGTCATGAGTCGGGTAATTCTTCTCATGGTCCTTCAACTGTCTCGACCCATAAGCAATCACCTTTTTATACTGGTTTAGCACACAGCCCAAACCATTATGAGAAGCATCACTATAAACTGTAAAACCTCCACTGCCTGAAAGGATTGTAAGTACCGGGGCTGAGGTAAGTCGCTTCTTCAGTTCTTGAAAACTCGCTTCGCACGCATCGGTCCATTCAAATCATACATCTTTCCTTGTGAGTTTGGCCAGTGGGCCCGATAGCTTGGAAAATCCTTCCACAAAGCGTCTATAATACCCGGCTAAACCAAGGAAACTGCGTACCTCAGTGACCGTCTTTGGTTGCTCCCACTGCACTACTGCCTCAACCTTAGTAGGATCCACTGTGACACCATCTTTTGAGACGACGTGTCCCAAAAAGGTAACTTCCTCTAACCAAAACTCGCACTTACTGAGTTTGGCGTACAATTGGTGTTCACGTAGAGTTTGTAGAGCGGTTCTCAAATGCTCTTCATGTTCTTTCCTTGACTTGGAGTAGATGAGGATATCATCGACAAATACAACGACGCAAGAGTCCAGGTGTGGTTTAAACACCTGATTCATTAAATCCATGAAGGATGTCGGTGCATTCGTCAACCCAAATGGCATCACTAAGAACTCGTAGTGTCCGTATCTCGTCCTAAAAGCAGTCTTTTGAATGTCTTCTGCCTTGACCCTGAGTTGATGATATCCCAACCTCAAGTCGATCTTTGAAAAATACTTGGCTCCCTGTAACTGGTTAAACAAATCATCTATTCTTGGCAACGGATACTTGTTCTTTATAGTGAGTTTGTTCAACTGACGGTAGTTAATACATAATCTCATTGACCCGTCCTTCTTCTTAACAAACAAGACTGGCGCACCCCAAGGGGATACACTTGGTCTGACAAACCCCTTATCTAAAAGTTCCTGCAGTTGTTCCTTCAACTCCTTCAACTCAGTCGGAGCCATTCTATACGGTGCTTTAGAAACCGGCTCCGTTCCAGGTGCCAAGTCGATAGCAAACTCCACTTCTCGATATGGAGGTAAGCCTGGTAATTCCTCTGGGAAGACATCTTCAAACTCGCACACCACTGCGATTTTCGTAATTACATTCTTTCTTTCCTTGTCTTCCATCAAAAAGGCCAAGTAACCACTGCATCCATTTCTTATTAGGCGTCCGGCCTTGATGGCGGACACAAGTGGTAGGAATTTCGTTCTTACTCCAACAAATCGAAACGATCTCCTAGTATTCGACCTAAAGATGACAATCTTACTTTTGTAGTCAACTGTTGCACAGTGTTTTGACAACCAGTCCATGCCAAGGATTACATCAAATCCTTGCATGTCTAACAGAATCAGATTTGCTGACAACTCAAAAACCTCTCCATCTTTAACAGCTATGGTTACTGACTTGCAGATTAAGTCTGCATCAACTACCGGTCCAGTTGGAACAGTCACAGCCAAGACGGAATCTAATGTCTCTGGCTTGATCGTCATCCTTCTTACAAATCGAGGAGTAACAAACGAATGAGTAGACCCTGGGTCTATCAACGCTCTAACCTCGTATGCTCCATGACTCTCCTTCCCATACATGTATAGGATACCTATAGTGCACACACATCTCATCATTTCACTCGTGTCACTTACTTAAACATAATATTCAAGTGACCAACAAAACTCTTAAATGACACTTAATTTAACCAAGAAAAATGCAATGTTTTTCGACTAATTCATTGTAAATGTTATATTTGATAGCGTGGTAATTAAAATCAAGTAGAACTCACCTTTAATGATATCATTGGAGTTCTGAGCGTCCTCTGCCATAACTACATAAGTTCTCCCTTGTACAATCGGTCTCTTAGCTTGTACCGTTCGTGATGCAGAAGCAGAAGCTGTTCTCCCTTTGCTCATCTCAGGGCAATCCTTTATTATGTGGCCTAGCTTTTCACATCGGTAACACCCTTGCATTCCCCTTCTACAATCAACCGTTCTGTGAGGCTTGTCGCATTTGGCACATGTCTCCCTTGGAGTAGAGGAGGCTGCCTGAGAGACGCCTTGGATAGTAGATACTCCGGTGGTGGCGGTAGGGTTCTCATATCGGATCGATCTCGCCAACACGGACGTAGGTGGCCTAGAGAAATTTGTATACCTGCCCTGTCTAGGGAGTGGAGTCGGCGTGGTAAATCTGGGCTTTTTGTTCCCCGAGCTATACTCACTCGCTCCCCCTTGAGCTGTTCCTGTCCCATCGTGTTGATCTCTTCTCTTATACCACCCATATATATCCCTCTCGGCTACTATGGCCTTTCCCATCACGTCTGCATAGCATTCTAGTTCAAAGATTGACACTCTTTCACGGATGTTTGGTCTTAAACCCTCTTCAAATTTGGCCGCCTTCATGATTTCTGTAGATGCTAGCTCCGGTGCAAATCGAGATAACCGTGTAAACTCTACACCGTACTCTCAGACCGACATGCCTCTCTGCTGTAGGTTTGCGAACTCTCTCCTCATTTAAACTCGCACTTGCTTAGGGAAATACTCCCTATTGAACTCCTTTACAAACTCTGCCCAAGTCCATAGACGGTGAGGGTCCTCAACTTCTCTTCTCCTTAGCACAGACTTCCACCACGGATCGACATCTCCCTCCAACTGGAAGGAAGCTCATCCTACCTTCTCACTTTCTATACTCCGTAATCTATCTAGAAGCTTTTCTATTTGGTTCAGCCACTTCTCTGCTTCTAACGGGTCCGTCTGCCCATAGAAGCTAGGAGGTCTCAATCTCCTAAAATCAACAAAAGACGATGGCAACAATGCTGGAGGAGGTGGTGGTGGTGGTTGATGACTATTGGCATTATTGACGTTATTCGCCGCCAATAGTGCCGCTCGTCACCAAGATCGCATGCTGCTACGAGCCATCACAATGCCATAGTCTCCATAGCCAATGCGATCCGGTCAGTCGTTTCACTCCTTCAATCTCCTTCTCGAGAATTCTCTTGGTCTCTACTACTAGACACTGCTTGAAACCCTTCTTCACCTCTATGGTTTCTATTCTGGGTACCTCTCGGTCGACCCCTCCTTCCAGAAGACATCGCGCTCTGCATATGAAACCAAGGTTTCGTTAGCAGAAGATCCCTTCACTCCGACAATTGTCCAATACTTTGTCTGAAATTCTAAAGAAAGGGCTTTGGTACCAACTGTGATAGCTCGGATTTTGGCACCCCGAAACCCGTGCCATCGGCACAACCCTCGAGGTCGTGCCCCATAATATACGTGCGGAACACTTGGTACGTCCCATTCATCATAATAAAGCATAAGAAATTAATACAAAACAAATCTCCATTTCTACTATACGTTAATCCAAAACACCTATCCAAAAGATAGTTCTGATTTCATGACTCTGCATGAACAAAAGAACCAACCCGAACCATCAGTGCTGTAGCTACGGTCACTCTCAATGGTTCAACAAAAGAATATTACAGATACATTTACTCTTTCAAAAACAAGGCTGGACGTACCAAACCTTAAATTCTTTCTCTCCTTACAAAACACTTATCAAAATACGCAGCAAGTCTTCTAAAAGAATCTTTCCGGAGGAGGCTCAGACTCCTCCCTTGGAAAGTACTCTAAATCTCCGGGATCACCTTCGCCGGTAGCAACTCCTACATTATCATCAATTCCTAAACCGTCACCTGTGACATATTGTCAAAGGGTGAGCTACATCCTAGCTCAATAGGGCAATATCACAACAAGTATATCCATTTTACAAACATATATTTCGTGACAAGTATAAAACATGAACCCATAGATATGTCATTTCAAAATAAATAACTTTAAGATGTGATAAAAATCATTTGACTGCATTTATTACTTTCCTCATATATTTCTTTCAAAGACTACTAATTTCCCTTAGTTACAACCAGGCTGAGATCATGACTTAAATCTTAACTTAAATAATCCCCGAGCAATATAGCATCGAGCCCCGATGGAATACCCTCCATCGTCGTCTAATCAGACTATTTTTCATGGAATTGTCCTCGTCCTTGTCTCTTAGGCGACGGACATACTACTACTATACATCCATGGGATGTCTGTTGGTGTACGGATTAGCTGCCGTACCGGTCACGGATATCCTTCCGAGTCAGTCATGGTTATCCCGCCGTGTCGGTTGAGTATTCTCTGAACCTTAAACCAAATTGTGCAATAAATATAGTTATTCACCGTGAATTTGTGCTAATAGATAATAACACTCAGCCCGTGCATTCATAATTACTGTTTATCTCTTAACGTGGATCTTTACATCCACCACACATCCCTGGGATGTCACGTTATCTATTGCATCTCTGCGATGCCTGTGTGTTCTTACATCCCTGGGATGATTTATCTCTTAACAAATTTCCTCTTTTATTTGTGTAGACACATACACCATTGCCATTGACATTACTCTTTGCATTAACTATAACTCAAAACAATATTTAAAGAAACATGCATCTTAAACTATCACTACATATATGCTCATAATACAGTGTACTAGTTAGATATTCCCCTACCTCACATGCGTCTCAAACCTTCGAATTCTCCAACCCGATCTCACTACGAGTAACTCAATGGTGCGGCTTAACCTAGGTATAACCGATACATAAAGAACATCACTACAGTGTTCAAACATTGGGCCTATAAGCCTAGGTTCAACTGCACTTACTTTACAAGATAAAATAGCTCTCAAAACCTATTTTTACTCAAATCAATCGAACGATTCTAAATCGTTTGAACGATTCTCAAAATCGTTCTAACGGTTTCTAAATCGTTCGAACGAATTTCAATATCGTTCGAACGATTTTTATTTCGTTCGAACGAATTCTCCATATACCTTTTTCTCTTCTGAGCAAAACCGTTCGATCGATTTTTATTTCGATCAAACGGTTTCCAAAATCGAACAAACGAATTCTATTTCGTTCGAACGGTTTACTCAGAAACTCTTTTTTTTTTTTTTCTTTATTCAATTCATCTCTTCAGGCCAAATTCGTTCAAACAGTTTGGAAAATCGTTTGATCAAATTTGCCTATTCTCAGCTTTGGATCGAGTTCATCACTTCTTGAACTCATCCAACCCCTTCCAAATCTTCACCAATCTCATATCCTTATATCTATATATATATATATATATATATATATATATGTAAACATACTGCTAATAAATCAAACTAATTTAAAGAATTTCTTAAGAAAATTCAGCTCACCTTTTATCAATTATTCCTTTGATCCCTATCCTTAGTTTATTAGGGCTTCTCAAACCCCCAAACCAGAAGTCTCTCCTCGATCCCGTGCTCGATCCTTAGATCTCGCGAGCCACGATCAATGACTTGTATTCAATACTCTTCTATGATTTCACTGCCAATCATACATGAATTTACTCTCACACTCTCTCACTTTCTCTTAACTCTCCTCTCAACTACTCAATAAATGAATTTATTTCCCTCTTTTATTCCTTATAACTTATCCATTCGTCTTGGTGTTAAACACCTACATCTAAGGAACATGTGTGTGTGTGTGTGCATACTTATGGATACTCAGTCCAACTAAGGGGGGTTTTATATTATACACTTCGTTTTACTTATGATCGACAAGTCGACCCTATCAAAGGTGACCCGGTCAAATGTATGACCAGTTGGTTCGCTTCCCGAGGTGTACTATTTATGTATGAATTTTCCGGGACGTTACAATAAGCCTTAGAAAATAGGTTGATTTTGGGTTTTTAAACTAAATTGCAGAAAGTAAACAGATTTGAATTTTGAGAATTAATTATGACTAATGCTACAAAGTATTGTAAAAGTTGATTACAAAATAAGTCTAGGTTCTCTGATCGTAGATTCGTAATCTTATTTAATTATCTCCAGTTCCTCTAGATTTTGTAATTATCTTAAAGCAACAACAATATAAGAAGAAGATAAGACTAGTTTAAAGTACAATGATAACATAAACTTCTCTGGCAATAATCCCATTAATTAAACTAAGGCAACAATGATAATATTGTCGGGTGATGAAAGTCTAGTAATTCTAAACCTAAGGCAACAACTGCAACAAAGAATTTAGAACCATAGAAATCTTGAAATCCTTTCAAAACTCATAGACAAGCTTTAAAACGCATATTCATTAACCAATTACAATATAAATTCAAAAGAATAAGGAACAACTAACTAATCATACTTTTCTTTGATATATCAGGTTCCCATAGTCTAGAAACTTAGCTACGCATCTTCATAATAGCTTCCATTAATTGAAAACAACTTACAACAATCATGATGAAAACTCGAATATAGAATTTTAAAAACTAAGAAAAACTAAACTAAAAACTCTCTATTTACCGAATTGTATCTACTGTGTCTTCTGCGTCCAGGTTTCTTGTGTGCATGCCCTCTTATTTATAGATTCATAAGAGTCCTAGTGCATGCTAAATTAAAAGACTAACTTTCTATTATAATTCTAATAGAAATAAAATATTATTCAAACTGAAATTTCCTAAATATATGTGTCCTTCGAATACATCTCTGAATCTGGCATTATCCTTTCGATCATGACTTTCTCTAGACTTTCAACGGGGTGGAATCGTTGTTTGCAATCAATCGCAACTTTTCTTCCTCTTCACAATCAATCGAGACTTTTGTTCTTCTTAGGATTACAGTCTATTATTGCAGAACTCTTTCTCTCTGTGGTGATTATTTTCACAGTTACAATCAATCGTAATTGTCATTGTTTGCAATGTGGTTCTAATCTTCTCCAATCGTGAGTGTTTTAGCCAAGTCACGATCAATCATGACTTTTTGATAGATCGTGATTCACTTTTTCTTCAATTGTGGGTCCTTCTAACTAAGTCGTAATTAGTCGTCACTTCTTCTCGTGAGATCATGATCCACGATAGTAAAGGCATTCATCTCTGGACAGTCTTCTTCTGCTCATGATCAATCGTGATTCTTATGATTTTGAGATTGTTCTTCACGATCAGTCAGACTGTCTTCTTTGCATTGTTCTCTTGTAATCGCCCTTCACGATCGATCGCGACCTTTAGTTCTTTACATCTTGGCCTTCACAATTCATCGTGAATTCTAGGTATGGTTTTGTACAGGTTTCTCATTAGTGATCTTCTTCTGGTTAAGAAGTAATAATCACTCAAGGATGCCAATATTATCTTAGTGTGGGCTAACAAGGCTTTGTTTAGGGTATCAAAGAGGTATTTTATGTGAATGATCGAGCCGCTCATATCTATGACATCCGATCATGTGATTGGGTGCAAAGTGGCTGCAAATTAGCATAGGAACAAGTAAGTAACCTAGTCCATGGTACCAGACTACCTTTACCCATATATTATTATTCCCCTTTTTCCTGTGCTTTACTGGAAGGGTGAGGACCCAAATAAAATAACATTATTGCCTACATATCAGAAAAAATGTTAGTGTGTGCTTTTATTATGTATCATCTATCCCCACATCTCTCGGAACTTCTAAAATGAAGACTGAACTACCTAATTTTTTGTTCTTTATTTCATTTTTTGAATCAATCTGTGTTGGTGATGGCTAGATGTCGAAGCTTCCAGCACGTGGAATCTTCATTTACCTTTTGGAATTGTATCTTTATAAATTCCCCCTTTGAGATTTAATATGATAGGGAGATCTCTTAACAATCTCAAATTCTTAGAGACAAAAACAAAAAGTGTGTTGCCATTGTTTAAGGATAGTTTGCACACATAGATTTGTACCATGGCACATGATTCATAAGAAAGACTTTCTTATTCTTAATACTTGTGGCATGTGACACATCATCTAAGGTGACTGATTTGGAGACTATGATGGAAAGATATTTGTGCCTAATGATTGGCATGAACCACGATCTCTATCCTCCGACTGAATACAGTTGGCCTCAAAGATCTTTCCATCATGATCTTCAAATCAGGCGGCTCAAATAGTGCTCCATATGGCAGAGATCACATAAATATTAAGGTCTTTCTTTTAAACCATGTGTCACGGAACAAATCTCCTCTGCCAAGTTTTAGCTCCCTTCTTTGATAGTAATGCTATCTTCTATTGGGTGTAGTCTATAATGGGTGTCCACCCATCATGTGCATTAAAGCAGTCCACACATATATGTGTGACTGCATGACACGCATGACATTTCATGTAGTGGAAGTTCGTGCATGTCATGCAGTCATCAACTGTTGTATCCACCCATGATGGGTGGACACTCATTACAGACTAACTCATTGATGCGGAAGCTAACACATGCAATGCTAGGGTTGAGATTAATAGAAAATTTAATGCAAATAATTAAAATATCAAATTCTTAAACAGTTTATAATAGAAAATATGAAGATATTCTATTAGATGATTTTAGGTCTATCCCGAAATAGTGTTACTTTCGCGTACGTTCCCTATAAGATTTGAAAGATTAGGGTTCATAGTGAATGACTAGATCTCCGACAGTTTTAGGGCTTTGAATGAACTCTCAAGGGTTCTTTCGATATCGTGTGAAAAGAAAGGCTAAGGTTAGCTTTAATGGTGAAATAGATAGATTAGGGTTAGATACTTACGTAGCTCGTAGGTTAGAGAAGATAGAGAGGAGAGAAAAGTTGGCCTCGCACCAAATCGCACGCGGGACGAAGAATCACTCTTCGATTGAGAGAATCACACCCTCTCAGAAAGTTTAATCATAAAACTCTCAAACTTTGCAAAGAAAATTTTCATTAACCATTAATATTTAAGTTGTTTTTACAAGCCTTTAAATAGGCAAAACAAACCCTAACTTGAAATAAATGAGTCTCAAAAACTTAAAACACTAAAACGGCAAGTTTTGCAAATATCGTCATATCTTGCGCGATCGTTCGATCTACTGAGAAGAATAAGTTTACCCAAAAGACTCTGTCCTTTGTCCCCAATCGATCGCAATAAACACTCTTCAGTTCTGCAAATCTGTGCAATTCTTCTTTCGAACCACTTTCACGTTCTTCTTTGACTTTCGATGGGTTACGAGTGGCTGCTTGAATCAGATGTCCCCATCAATTCTCTCCGGGATAGAAGGATTCATCCCCGATGAATATTGGTTGTGATGGAGTTCAAGGAGATCCGGATCGATCTGTTGAAATTCTCCCTTGTTATTCATGTATTCTCTCAATCGGCTTTGTTCTTCCGCTTGATCAAATACTTCTGAAGTCTCCCTTAACTGGTGGACACAATCTGATCTTCGAAAATATCTTCAATGATCTCACTAGATGGCCGTGGAGGTGGAGGTAACGGAATGGGGAGGGGAATAGGGGTAACATCAGATGGGGATGTTTGAATGGCCATGAAGCGGAATGAGATCCTCCACATTGAAAGTCATACTAATCACCAATTCTGATAGTAAATCTAGGATGTAAGCATTAGAACCAGTACGCTTCAAAATCCTATAAGGTCCAGCACCACCAGCTTGTAACTTCTTGGCAACTCCTTGAGGGAATCACTCTAGTCTATTCCGAACCATTGCAAAATTATCCTCCTGAAATTTTTTGAACCTTCTGTGAGAATCTGCAGAAATTTTATATCTTTCATTGTTCATATTAATTCATCTTTTAATCTTAGCATGCAATTCATGAATGCGATGTGAAAATGTAGATGCTGACTTTGACGACCTTTGATGAACCGACATCGGAATTAGGTCTACGGGTGTCCTATGTTTATAACCATGCACAATTTGAAATGGACTCATACTTGTGGTTCTATTAACCGAATATTGTATGCAAACTCCACTACATGTAGGATGAAATTTTAACTCCTAATATGGTCACCTACTAGACACTGTAATAAGTTACCTAAATTCCGATTCATAACATCGGTATGCCCATCTGTTTGGGGGTGATGTGCCGATGAAAACTGAAGTCTAGTCCTCATTTTGTGTTAGTGTCTTCCAACAGTAACTGACAAACTTGACATCACGATTAGACACTATGATTTTAGGCAAAATTGTGTAGACAAACAACCTCATTAAAGAAAAGTGTAGTACTGTTACTTGCATCTGAGGTCTTCAAACACGCCTGAAATGAGTCATTTTCGAAAAATGGTTCACGACGGCAAACACCGAATCGTGCTTGCGGAGGGTCTTGAGGAGGCCTAACATAAAGTCCATAGACAGGTCTTTCCACAGAGAGTGTGGCACAGGTAACGGTGTATATAACCTTGTGATTTGTCGCTTTTATTTTACCAGTTGACAAACATGACACTGGTTGATGATTTTGATAACATCTCGGGTGAGATTGGGCCAATAAAATTGATCTTCAACCAATGCAACAGTCTTGTTGCGACCAAAGTAGCCTGCAACCCCTCCAGCGTGTAATTCCTAAACAAAAAAATATCATAAAGAGGTGTTGAGATTACATAAGCGGTGTTTCAGGAATAAATACCCATTCTGTAGGGTATACTTACTCTCTTTCACAGATTGTTCACTCAGTAGTGAGGTATACTCTCTTCCAAAATCTAGACACATAGGATAATAATCTACAAAGTGATCGAATCCAGTCACTTTAACAATCAATGAGTGCAACATTATTACTCTATGGCTAAGTGTATCAATAGCTCGATTCTCTATACTAGTTCTATATTTCAGCACAAAGGTAAACCCTTGAAGTTGCTCAACCCGCATGTCGCGAGTTTAACTTTTTTTAGAAACTCAAAATCTAAGGGCTTCATGATAAGAGAATAAGACAAATTCATGTGGTAGAAAATAGTATTTTCAACTTTTGAGAGATTGCACTATCGCATAGAACCCTTTGTTATAGGTAGAGTATTTCTATCTTGTCTCATTTAGCTTCTCACTAAAATAAGCTATTGGGTGATCCTCTTGGCTTAACACTCCTCCAATGCCTACGCCGCATGTGTCACATGCTACCTCAAAGACCTTCAAAAAGTCTGAAAGACGCATGATACGTGCTTTAATCATTCTCGACTTAATCTCCTTAAAGGCTTTTGTCGCGATAGGTGTCAATTTAAAATCCCCATTTTTTATATAATCGGTGATAAGAGATGTTACCGTACTGAAGTTACGGATGAACCGCTAGTAAAAAGTGGCTAATCTATGGAAGCTATGGACTTCGTGAATGTTGAGGTTTAACTTATTCCGCAATAGCCTTGACCTTTTTGGGGTTCGTAGTCATTCCTTTAGAGGTTACGACAAACACTAAGAAGGCAATGCTTTGTGACATGAAAGTGCACTTCTTTAAGTTCATGTACAACTTCCTCTAAAAGTCATACAAACTTGACCTAAGTAGCTTAAGTGTTATTCCTTTTTGTGACTATAAATAAGGATATTATCGAAATAAATCACATGGAACTTGCCTATGAAAGGCCTTAACACCTGTGTCATGATTCGCATGAATGTTCTCGGGGAAGTTGAAAGCCCGAAAGGTATGAGAAATCACTCATTTAAACCATCCTTAGTTTAAATGAGTTTTCCATTCGTCCCCTAGACGAACTCAGATTTGATGGTATCCACTCTTCAGATCGATCTTTGAAAATATAGTGGCACCACTCTTCAGATCAATCTTTGAAACTCGGATTTGATATCAGATAAGATACAGAGAAGAGAAAAGTTGGCCTCGCACAAAACCTCATGGGGGACAAAGAATCGCTCTTCGGTTGAGAGAATCACAGCCTCACAGAAAGTTTAATCACAAAACTCTCAAACTTTGCAAAGCAAATTTTCATTAACCATCAATATTTAAGTTGTTTTTACAGGCCTTTAAATGGGCAAAGCAAGCCCTAACTTAAAATAAAAGAATCCCAAAAACTTACGACACTAAAACGATAATTTTTGCCAAAGAAAACCAAAATCTCGTCATATCTTGCACGATCAATCGATCGATTCTAGAGTCGATCGATCGACTGATAAATAAGTAATTCGCCCGAAGGCTGTGTCCACAATTGATCGATTGGCAATTTGGAATTGATCGATCGATTAAGAAGAATAAGTTCGCCCAAAAGACTTTGTCCTCTGTCCCCAATCGACTGATCGAATGTTTGGGATCGATCGATCGATTAAAACATTCTTCAATTCCACAAATTTGTGCAGTTCTTCTTTCGGACCACTTTCACGTTCTTCTTTCGAATTCGATAGATTATTGGCGACTGCTTGAATCGGATGTCCTTGTCACTCATCCTCCAATTATTCTTGCTTCTCTAGTAGGTAGTGTCAGTCCATTTGTGCAGTGATACACATTGTGACCTGTGATACTGTTTTTCAGCATGGATGAACTCAAAGATTTGGATGGTGAATTTAAACGTACTCAAAAAAATAACCTTTTGGCATCTGGTCAAGAAAAGTCAAACCCATTTCAAGATATAAACTGGCTTACGAGCATGGTATCAAAAATCGATCAATGTCAATACTATCGCTGTTATGTAGCGATTTCGACAAGACACGATATCGATACCACCCCCGAATCTTTAAGTTCACCCACAATTTGAGTGCCTCTAAATTCACCCACCGAATCTTTAAGTTCACCCACATTGAAATTGATTGCTTTGAATATGATGGAGATCGTTTTTCGGCCCAATCTTTCACACGATGGATCTTGAGATCATGGGTGCACCATTAGATGGTCAAGGTTTTTATTTCATATGGCACACATCCCAAAAACGTGACTTTAAAATCTGGTTTGAGAATGATCAGTTCCACATGATGTTAAGGTCATTTTTTTGGGATGTCTGTCACGTGAAATAAAAAATTGATCATGTGATAATACGCTCATGATCTGAAGATCCACCCTGTGAAAGATTGGGACGAAAAATGATTTGCATCTCTAACTCAAAGCAGTCAATGGGTTTTCAACGTTAGTGAACTCAATGATTCAGTGGGTGAATTTAAATGTACCCATACAATTTTATTTTTATTTTTATCTATTTATTTTTTTTACTTTACCTTTTTTATTAAAAAAGACCTAATCGGTATCGACGTTACTGTATCCCTATGAGGCTATATGTATCGGTCCAAGATAGTTCGATACCGATACTGATACATTGGGTATGAGTAACATGTGCATGCTGAATTCAATTTTTATTAAACATGCATGTCCTAATTGTATGCATGGATGCATGTTTATATGATTATAATATTTCAAACTATATGGTGACCCAGAGAAGGAGAAAAAGAGTTGCAAGAAGAGGGAATAAGGAGGGCTAATGAGAGCAGCGGGCCTGCGATACCCAAAGACGTGTACACATGGAAGAAATATGGGCAGAAATTTATCAAAAGTATAGGAAAAAATAGGTAAATTTCCACAAGTAGTTGAATATCTATTGGCTATAAAAAATTAGTCTCATTATGACAAAAAAATATCATTTATTTATTTATTAAGCCACTCTTTTATAAGCCATCATCTCTAACAATGATCTTTTATTCCTTCTTTTTAGAAGTTATTTCAAGTGCCAGAGGATTGCCTGTAAAGTAAAGAAGAGAGTAGAATGGGCTGCCTCGGATCCAAATGACATGACAATTTTCTATGATGGAGATCATAACCATCCGTTTCAGTGCCCTTCTCAATCAACTTCACACCAAGATGCATCACCTTCGACAGCGAATCGATACAACTTGCTCGTGCAAGTCTTCGGACCTCACAATGACCCTTCTTAGTTCTTTGACCCATGATATCATCTTGTTCAAATGTGGCGGCCACCATAGTCCTGCATCACTCCTGATCAGATGGCTTGAATTTAAACCACAGTGGAGCAAGATTTAGTGTTGTCAACAACTTTTTTTATCCTTTTGCCGGATTTTGATGCGATGGTAAATGTTGTCTACCCATAGAGGTGGGTCGCGGGTTCGAGTCAGGGAATCAGCTGCCTCTCTAAATGGGGGTATGGCTGCCTCTCCAAGACCCTCCTGAATTCACTAAATTGTGTGAGGAATTAAGTCTGAATCTATAAATCACTTTCAGAGATGTCTCTACAAATCTCATTCGTTTAGGTGTCCTTGAAGTTCGTGAATTTAACAAAAAAAATTGGGAAGATGCTTAGATCCTCATGAATGTTCCTAGTGTCTAGGCACTGTCACTTAAATCTCCAAGAACTCAACTGAGTTACTCTAGATTTCTGCAAAGATGAAAGGATCTTCACAGGTTCACCAGGATCCTTGTACTTGTCACCTGATCTAGATACGCACTAATATACACAAATTTAGAGAACATTAAAATCCGTGAAGATTTTAGATCTGATTCTACAAATTTATATTTTTACACAAATCTATGCCCATTCACAAAGTTTCGGGTGAATTCAACGGATGATAACCCATCCCATAGGTTCATAACGTATATATATACACGTGGGTAAGGGTTTGTGTGCTCCACCGTCCTATATATATATATATATATATATATATATATATATATAAGAAAAGAAATACAAAAGAAAGGGGAACCTCTTAAATCGAGAGAGTGTTTATGAGACAGCCCGGATTTCCTTAACGAGAAATCTGTGTCGTTAGATCGCCGTTTCCGACTATCCCCAAACTAAAAACACGAGATGTCAGCTCACACAATAGAGCTAAGTTGGTCTCTCGCTGAATAGGCAGATAAAGTCATCATATATATGGCAAAAGATAACAAAATTCTATTTACGAAGACAAAAAGACGGTTCTGTCCTTATGAGAACCATAAGCCTGACATAACCGAAACGAACAAACGGTGATAAACAATCATCACTCAAACAATGGTTCAAAATAACTATTTTCATTTATAATCTAAGCTTGACAAAAAATGCTGGACATACGAAGTGTGACAACCCAGATTTTTGCACCCGAAAATCCGTGCCATCAGGATCATACTCTGGATGATTCCCAGGACAAATCAAGAAGTGTCTGCTCGTATAGCGGAAACCAAGTAGATACTGTCCAGCAGTGGTAGATCGAGTAATCATATAAGGCTTTAAATGAAAGAAGCAATAAAACATACATGTATAAATATATGTATCAAGAGAATATGAATTCCCAAAAAGGAACCAAGAAGAACCACTGGTGATGGACATCCATCACCCAAAACAATGGTTCCGATAGAATGCATGATAACACAAAGAAATACAACGTCTACAATAATACTAAACACAGACGGTGGCCACCAGACACACAATAATCCAGAGTATTATACAAAAATCTCAAAATGAAAGACTCAAGTACCCAGACTATGGATAAAAATTGTCCGCCTGGACGTCAGTCTCCTCGTCCTTAGCCTCAGCCTCTGGATCAGGCTGGTAATCTGGGTCGCTCTCGGTGCCGGGAGCTCTAGCCTCATAACCTATAATTATTTATAGAAACAAGGTGAGCTACATCTAAGCTCAATAGAAGAATCCCAACTAAAAATATATTGAATATGCAAGATATGATATCTCAAAGCAGGAAATCAAATCAGAACGTGCAGACAGGGCAAAATCAGATCAATTACTGAGCTTTTAAACAAGAAACAGATGCTATGTAAGGGTATAATCGGTGACTTAAATTCTATATATTTTTCTAACTTAAGAAACTCCCGTGAATATATAACACGAAGTAATCAGGAATCAACCGATAGGAAACCCCAACCAATTGTTGTTCACATGAACAATTTCAGGGTGCAACAATGCCTCATCTATGGAGTACAATTGTGCTGAGGGATTAACAAAGCAGATGCACAAATGTGCCAAGCACAGATATACCGCCGAGTCGGTGGGGATTACCCGGTTAAATAATTAAATCACATACACACATAGACGTCACAAATCAGATAGCAGAAATCAGGAGCAGGTTTCAGAATATCAAAACAGAAAACAAATCAGAGATTTATTATATGTCAACATGCTTGTTAAAACAGAAATCAGGGTGCAGCAATGAAAGAATCATGAAATCATAGTAAAAAATATTTTAGGTTGGATTTCCCCTACCTTAGATCAGACATCTTTCTAAGCAAATCCAAAGCTTTTTAGAACGTCAAGGTCTGATCCTAAATCATAAATATAGTACACTAGGTATCAGGGATGCCAGAACATTAACTGTCGCAGTGTTCAGTAGCATTTAATTTATAAAATCAAAACAGAGCAAAAACAAGGGTAATTGATCGATCAACAGCCGTGATTGATCAATCAATCCACCACATTGATCGATCAATGATCTCATTGATTGATCAACCCTTCACAAAAAACTTACAGGTGAACAAGGTTAATTGATCGATAAATAGCCTTGATTGATCGATCAATCCATCTCATTGATCGATCAATGCTTCAATTGATCGATCAATAGCCTCTTATTCTTCACATTTGACAGAGGAAAATTGATCGATCACCAGCTTAGTTTAACGGTCAATCTGTCTCATTGATCGATCAATGACCTCATTAATCGATCACCAGCCTAAATTTAAAATTTTCCTCTTCGCGTTCTCACACTAACTTCATATAGATTGATTGATCAATGCCTTTATTGATCGATCAATACCCTTATTGATCGATCAATACCCTTATTGATCGATCAATCTTTGCTATTGATCGATCACTCTTTCTGTGATCGATCAACCCTCAGAATTGATCGACCAATTAACAAATTGATCGATTAATACCCTCGGGCACTGAGCTTCCAGAAAGAAGCCCCTAATGTTCCCACTTAATGCTTATACAAATTGATGGATCAATGCTTCTCATTGATCGATCAATGCCTCTCATTGATCGATCAATGCAGTATTGATCGATCAATAATGACGGTTCTCTGTCATTAATGGAGGTCACCCATTTAACAAATTTTAACCCCCCTTTCACATTAATGGTTTCTAACAACCATTCACACACATAAACACATAGATAAGAGGCTTTAACTTTGCCCTTCTTAAATGTACAAGCTCACCTCAATTGGGCCCTTTCGGGGTTTCGGACAATGCGATCCGGGAAGGTTTCGAATCTAAAATCTCAGCTTCGTCGCCAACCTAACCCAGAATAGCAAGTGCTTGGCTTTGCTCCTCACACAGCGCTAACTCACGCCCTTATAAGACACTCGACTAAACGATGTCGATTCTATACTCTCAAATCGAGCAATTTCTAACCTAGATCTCTCAATACATAGTTCTTCGAAGAATCAACTAAGCCATCATCTCCTAGTTTAGGGTTTATCAGAAACAAGAAGAAGGAGGAAGTGGAAGATGAACATCCCAGATCCCCTTCCTTCTCTTATAAGCTAAGGAAAATGAAATATCTCTGATATTTCAGTCTCCTCTAAATTTAAATTTCGGTGTGGAGCACGAACACGGTCGCTATGGCATAACATGCCACATCGACATCTTCCAAGCCTCAGACTTACACACGAAGTCATACATGATTTTATCTAACTATGGGCTAATCTTATTTCTAATAATATTGATTACAAATTTTTTAAATTTGTCTCGATTTTCATGCCAAGCACGCATATCGAAGTAGTCAGGTTCTTTTTCAAAATTTTAGGGTCGTTATATTATCCCCCCCTTTAGGAATTTTTGTCGTCGAAAATGTTAGGGAGGTGGAACGAGTTGCAGAGTGGTATGTCCTAAAGTTAACAGACTTAAGAAGGTAGTAAAATGAGCAGGCGAGCATAGCAAACAGGCATTATGTTATATAGACAGACAGAAAGCAGGATACGAAAATGTACAGATATAATGATTAAAAGAACAATCACGTAATAGCATAGTAAATACCTATCGGGGCGTCGGATGGTCCGGCCTCGTCAGGGGCAAGTCGACTGGAGCGGGGTGGTAGAGTACGGTAGTCGTTAGGATCCACAGTATGCTGGCGTGCATGAGCAATCATCGGTGTCGACGTGGTGGTGTACAAGTGCTGCATCACGAGCTCGTGCATGCCCTCATGGTAATCCAGCCGATGATGAATCTGTCACTGGAACGCCTCCATCCCGTCCAGCCGCTCGTGGATACGCCGGTTACCCTCCACAAGCTCACGAAACATCGCTTCCACGTCCACGGTGGAAGGAGCAGGTCGACGCGACGTGGTAGGACGAGGTGGTCGACGTGGTGTAGTGGGGTTAGGTATAGTAGATACCACTGGCGGAGGTTGCTGGTCAGATGGTGCCTCACCTCTGCAGGAACACGCTCTACCGTCTTGACAGCAGCAGCAACGTCGGGCTGCACCGGCGCTGCAGCCTCCTCTCCCTTTGGTAACCGTCTGACTAAAAGGTTGTAGCTCTTGGTCCAATCTTTTAGGTGAAACACTTTCATGTTATTGGTCATCCGTGGCTCACCGGGAGCCAAACTATATGCCTCACGTAGAGCAACGTATTGCTCCATCGTCTTAGTGACCAGGCGAGCATAGGGAATTTGCTTCTTGGACCCGGTCTTTATTTTATCCGACGTCAGGTCACTGGAGTTTATTATGCCATTGATGAGCAAATCCACCATAGAGAACCAACGGTTCTCAAAGGCGAAAAAGAGCGCCTGTTGCACTACGCCAGTCCGTCAGGACTTGTGTAGGAACGGGTTGAGGGCACACTTGATATAGGTATCAAGCATCCACAACTGGTCAGGTAACTGGGCACGGGTGATGGATTGCCCCTTCCTATGTTGACCTTGGGTCATCTTGGTAACCACGTCAGGAAAAGGGACGTCTTGATGTAAGGGGACCCTAAGCCACAAGTTTCAACGTAGACCAACGTGCACTATAGGGTAGCCACTACATGAAATTAGTTGAATTTGTATTCAAACCCGTCAATCGAAGTGACGAGTTGGTATCCGCTGTCGCCCCAACGAAGAATTTGGAAAAATAGTCGCACGATCCGAGGACAATAATGATCATGAAACGGCTCAAGTAGGGGTTTCAACCCTAACTTCTTGATGTAATCAACGGCCCAAGACATCTCGGGCCGATCCTCAAAAAGCATAATGTCAAACACATACTCGGGGAGGAAGGTTTTGGAAGCCCTCCATTGGTTGGGGACTTTGCGTTGAATTTGGGTCGGTATGGGGTCTTGGACGGTTGGAACCGCGTCCGCAATAGGTGCCACGGGTGGCACGATGGGTGGGGGAACGGGTTCGAGGTTTGGCATGGAAGCACTAACCTGGGACGTGGGAGTCTTACGCGAAGCGTTCTTAGTGCGGGGTCCCATAACGTAAAAACCCTAAAAAAAATCGAAAACAAAACTCAAAGAAGCGAAGGAAAGTGTTTACCGATCTACTTGAGTGAAATCAGATCGAAACTTAAGTGGAATCAAAGCCCAGGTAGTCAGCAAGGGAGGAAAAATCGGTTGAATGCGAAGGAGCTTAAAAGTTGCTTGAACGATCAAGCTTTTATACCATGCAAATGAGCTATTTGAAATCCCAATCACCACTTAAAACCCCTAGATTGATCGTTCAATGCTCTAATTGACCGATCAATAGTGCATTTAAAAAAAGCCCTAACCCGATAGCCCTGATTGATCAATACTTCTCATTGATCGATCAATGAGTAAGTCTAAACACTTGCTCCATAACCTTGATCGATCACTGCCCATAATTGATCGATCAATGCAACATGAATTGATCGATCAATGCCCTATGTTAATCAATCAATTGTCTAATTTGATAGATCAATATATTTATTGATCGATCAATCACCAAAACTGAGCATTAGGCTCCACATATCATCGATCGATCACCTCACTATGTTGATCGATCAATCACTAAATTGATCGATCACTTCCCTAATTGATCGATCAATCAAGACCGTGAAACGATTTCTTAATATAGTAACTTCCTTAATGTGAATAGACCGCACTTTGAAAGTGAGGGTACATGTACTTCACATACTGAACCCGTAATAGCAGATTATACGAGTCAAATTATGCTTGCTTATACATGAGAAGCACATAATTATGATAAAGAATTTTAAGCGAAATTCACAGAATTACCTCTCATGTCAAGTAATCTAGTGTGGATACTGCTCGCGGATCTTGGTTGCGCGCTCCCAAGTAGCTTCTGAAGCTGAATGATTTCTCCACTTTACGAGTACCAGTGGAATCAGCTTGGTCCACATAACTTAGTCTTTATGATCTAGAATCGCGATCGGTTCGTCAATCACCGTCAGGTCCTCTTGCAACTCAATCGGTTGGAAATCCAAGACCTGAGTCGGGTCGCGCACGTAGCGTCGTAACATGGAAACATGAAAGACGTTATGCATGCTCGCCAACTGCGGTGGCAAAGCAATCCTATATGTGACTTCGCCAACCCGGTCGAGTACCTCAAAGGGGCCGATATACCGAGGACTCAACTTTCCTCGCTTCCCGAAGTGCATGACGCCCTTGGTTGGCGAGATCTTCACAAAGACCTTGTCTCCGACCTGAAAATAATGGTTAATTCCATACCTAATCAATTTAACTAGGGAATCAAAATTTTCTCGAACGCATCTAAGTATACCTGAAACTCAACATGCGTCCGACGGAGATCGGCATAGCTCTTTTAGCGACTTTGAGCAACCCGTAACCTCTCGCGGATCAACGGAACTATCTCAATTGTACTGTCCATGATATCAGGTCCCAAAACAAGCTTCTCACCGATTTCTTCTCAATTCAAAGGAGATCGGCATCGCCGTCCATACAAGGCTTCATAAGGCGCCATCCCAATACTCGGCTGATAGCTGTTATTGTAAGTGAACTCGATCAGAGGCAAATGTTGATCCCATGAACCATAAAAGTCCCATATACATGCACGCAACATATCCTCTTAGTCTGCCCATCTGTCTGAGGATGAAACGCTGAGCTGAACTCCAATTTAGTACCCATGCCTTCTTGAAAATGCCGCTAGAATTGTGACGTATAGAGCGAATCTCTTTCATACACGATGCTGACTGGTATGCCATGTAACCGAACTATCTCTTTCATGTACAGCTCTGTAAGCTTATTGGCTGTATACATAGTCCGATACGATAAAAAATGTGCAAACTTTGTCAGTCTATCTACAATGACCCAGATGGCATTGTTCTTTCTCAATGTGCTCGGCAATCCCAAGATAAAATCCATAGAAATGGCTTCCCATTTCCACTCTGACACTGGTAACGGTTGTAATAACCCCGCTGGATTCTGATGGTCTACTTTCACCTGCTGGCAAACCAAACATCGAGAAATATAATCCGCAACATCTTTCTTCAGTCCTCTCCACCAAAAACTTCGCTTGAGATCTTGATACATCTTAGTACTCCCAGGATGTATAACATATGTCGACTTTTGTGCCTCTTCCAAAATAGTATCCTTAAGATCTTTAGTATCAGGTATGCACACCCGATCTCTAAATAGCAAGGTACCATCATCCTTGATGG
The DNA here is from genome assembly GCA_021018995.1 of Chloranthus sessilifolius. NCBI lineage: Eukaryota > Viridiplantae > Streptophyta > Magnoliopsida > Chloranthales > Chloranthaceae > Chloranthus > Chloranthus sessilifolius. Next base: position 142,782,154 of record CM037584.1, on the reverse strand, counting down.
AGAAATCCGATCTGATCTCGTTGATCACATCTTTTCTAATGGCCATAAGCTCATCATCAATCATCTGGAGCTTACGCACGTTATCAAACAACATGGGCTGTATCACGATGGTAGCCATCAATGCCCTGAACCTTTGACATCAATTAGTGTATCGCACAAGGCCAGGTCCTCAAGTAGATGCCACCTTTGCACTCTGGTGATAAGACGTGACAGTGAGCTGAAGATTTCCTGCTCAAAGCATCTGCCACAACATTGGCCTTCCCAGGGTGATACTGGATGGAACAATCATAATCCTTTAAGAACTCCATCCATCTGCGCTATCGCATGTTCAAGTCCTTTTGGGTAAATAGATACTTGAGACTTTTATGGTCGGTGAATATGTCAAAGGTCTCACCGTATAAGTAGTGCCTCCAGATCTTCAAAGCAAAGATCACCGCTGCTAACTCTAAATAATGAGTCAGATAATTCTTCTCATGTTCCTTAAGCTGTCTAGAGCTGTACGCAATAACCTTCTTGTGCTGGTAGAGGACACAACCCAAACCACTGTAAGATGCGTCGCTGTATATAGCAAAACCTCCTCTGCAAGAAGGTATAGCTAGCATTGGTGCTGTAGTCTGACGCATCTTCAATTCTTGAAAACTCTTCTCACACTAATTAGTCCAATTGAACTTAGCATTTTTCTTAGTGAGCTGAGTAAGTGGACTTGATAGTTTGGACAACCCCTCTAGAAATCATCGGTAGTATCCTGCCAAACCAAAAAAACTATGGACCTCGGTTATCGTTCTTAATTGTTCCCAATTCACGACCGCTTCAATCTTTGTTGGGTCAACTATTATACCCTTAGCAGAGACGATATGACCCAAGAAACTAACTTGGTCCAGCTAAAACTCACACTTACTGAGATTTGCATACAACTTATGATCTCTGAGAGTCTATAAAGTCACGTGCAGATGCCCTTCATGTTCCTCTTTTGTCTTGCAATAGACAAGGATGTCATCTACAAAGACAACTACGGACTTATCTAAGTGTGGTTTAAACACTTGGTTCATCAGGTCCATAAAATTCACAGGAGCGTTCATCAATCCAAATGGCATAACCAAAAACTCATAGTGCCCATATCTGGTTCTGAACGCCGTCTTCTCTATATCCTCTGCTTTGACTCCCAGCTGGTGATAACCAGATATCAAGTCAATCTTTGGAAAGAACCGTGCTTCCTGTAACTGATCAAACAGATCCTCGATTCTAAGAAGCTGGTAATGATTCTTAATTGTCAACTTGTTCAACTGTCGATAGTCGATGCACAGACGCATCGAACCATCCTTCTTTCTGACAAATAGTACTAGTGCTCCCCAAGGAGACACACTAGGTCGAACGAACCCTTTGTCAAGCAGTTCTTACAATTGCTCCTTTAATTCTTGCAATTCTGCAAGAGCCATCCGATACGGAGTGTTAGATACTGGTTCAGTACCCGAAACTAGATTTATTACAAATTTAATCTCTCGAGCTAGTGGTGGTCCTGGTAAATCCTTAGGAAACACATCAGGATATTTGCACGTAACATGAATATCGGATATCACATTCGTCTCTTCCCATTGCTCTTGTAGAAAAGCCATATAGCCACTACATCCACTCTTCATCATCTTTTCGGCTCGTATAGCTGATATCAATGGAGCTACCTTAGACTTCACCCCACAAAATCTAAGCGACTTCATCTTTGGAGGACGAAGAACTACAACCTTCCGAAGGCAATCGACGCTCGCATGATAAGTGGATAGCCAGTCCATTCCAAGAATAATGTCAAATCCTTGCATGTCTAACAGTATTAAATCTACCATCGTCCCGTGATCATCTACCATTACAATCACTGATTTACACATTTTGCTTGCATTCACTGAATTCCCCATAGGAACAGACACCGTCAATATGAAGTCTAAATGTTCAGGAGTGACACTCAATTCTTTCATAAATTGAGATGTGACAAATGAGTGTGTAGAGCCTGGGTCTACCAAAACTCGTGCTCTATGAAAACAAATATCACAACGCTGATACACCTTCAATACACCTATAATTTAGTGGCACAATTTAATCAGGTGATTACAATATGTGGGTGTAATGTGCATCATCATTGTCATAAGCAAATACCAACAATAATTCGACATTACAAATTTTCAGTCCATTTTATAAAATAATCTCACTTGAAATTTAATCATACCTTGAATGACATCATTCGATATCAGAGCATCAGTCGCGGTAACAGCATAAACTCGACCTTGAACCACAGGTCGAGAAGATCTCTGTGTAGACATTGATCCGGATCGCTCCTTGTTGTCTTCGCTCTCCTCTGGGCAGTTCCTAACCAAGTGGCCCATCTTGCCACAACTGAAGCACGCCCCTGTCTCCCTTCTGCACTCCTCCATCTTGTGTGGCTTCCCACACTTTGCTGGAGTGAATGAAGAGACCCTTGAAGAGCCTTGCACTACTGAAGCTCCGCTACCAGAAGAACCAGACTGTCGGAATCGTCTGGAAAATATAGGCACTGCTGCCCTCTGGTACCAACTCGGTCCTGAAGAAATCGCCGGTCGGGAATGAATAGGGTATCTTGGAGGTCTACCGAATCTCGCCCACTTGTTCTGCTCAGGGTCCTAAGACTGCCCCTGAAATGACCTCTCTCTGATCTGCTTGTCATTCCAAGCAAACTACTTCTAGTTTTCCTCCTCTGCTATGAGAGCCTTGGCCATAACTCTCTCATATGTCTCCATTTCCCACATGGCAACATCTTTCTGTAGGTTCTGCCTCAAGCCGAGCTGAAATTTTTGTGCTCTCATCAGCTCTGTGGCTACATGCTAGGGTTAGAACCTAGCCAGTCGATCAAACTCAGCACCGTACTCTCTCACTGACATCGCACCTTGCTTTAGCTCTATGAATTTCACCTCCCACTAGTGCCTCACTATTTTCGGAAAGCATTTATTGTAAAATACTTCCGTGAACTCCTCCCAGGTCCATGGAGAGTGAGGGAACTCTCTATCGATTCTGTGACTCCGACTTCCACTAGGGTCCGACATCACCATCCAATTTGAAAGTGACCCAGCGCACTTTCTCCACATCATTGCACTGGAGCACTTCAAAAAGTTTCTCCATCTCCTCGATCCAACCCTCGGCCTCTATGGGATCAGTCTGACCCGAGAAGTTAGGAGGTCTCATTCTCCTAATCTCCGCAAATCCGCCTGACTGGTGAGGTGGTATAGCTGCCTGCTAAGTCAGAGCAGCCATCTGTTGAGCGACGTTGGTAGCCAAGGCTTCCAACACTTGCTCCATTCTCTCTTCATTGCCTCTTCTACCTCCTCTCGGTCCCACTGGAACCGCATTAGTATGAGAGAGAAACTCTAATCCCCGTGGCGTTCCAACAATGTCGGGGATCTCTCTCAGAGGAACCTCTCTATAACCTTCCCTAACTCCACTACGTCCGCCTCTAAACCTAGGGCCCATACTAGTCTGTCATTGTAAAAACAATAACACTGATCAGTACATAGATTGTGAAAACAATCCAACATGAACCCGCAGTTCAACCTAAAGCCTAGGCTCTGATACCAACTGTGACAACCCGAATTTTAGGATCATACTCTGGATGATCCCCAGGACAAATTAAGAACTGTCTGCTCGTATAGCAGAAACCAAGCAGACACTGTCCAGCAGTGATAGATCGAGTCATCATATAAGACTTTAAATGAAAGAAGCAATAAAACATACATGTATAAATATACGTATCAAGAGAATATACATTCCCAAAAAGGAACCAAGAAGAACCAGTGGTGATGGACATCCATCACCCAAAACAATGGTTCCTAATAGTGGTTCCGATAGAATGTATGATAATACAAAGAAATACAACGTCTACAATAATACTAAATACAAACGATGCCCACCAGGCACACAATAATCCAGAGTATCATACAAAAATCTTAAAATAAAAGACTCAAGTACCCAGACTATGGATAAAAATCGTCCTCCTGGACGTTAGTCTCCTCATCCTCAGCCTCAGCCTCTGGATTAGGCTGATAATCTGGGTTGCTCTCGGTGCCGAGAGCTCTAGCCTTAGAACCTATAATTATTTATAGAATCAAGGTGAGCTACATCTAAGCTCAATAGAAGAATCCCAACTAAAAATATATTGAATATGCAAGACATGATATCTCAAAGTAGGAAATCAAATCAGATTGTGCAGACAGGGCAAATCAGATCAATTACTGAGCATTTAAACAAGAAACAGATGCTATGTAAGGGTATAATCAGTGACTTAAATTCTATATATTTTTCTAACTTAAGAAACTCCCGTGAATATATAACACGGAGTAATCAGGAATCTATCGATAGGAAACCCCAACCAATCATCGTTCACATGAACAATTTCAGGGTGCGACAATGCCTCATCTATGGAGTGTAATTGTGCCGAGGGATTAACAAAGTAGTTGCACAAGTGTGCCAGGCACGAATATATCGCCGAGTCGGTGGGGATCATCTGGTTAAATCATTAAATCACATACACACATAGACCTCACAAATTAGATAGCAGAAATTAGGAGTAGGTTTCAGAATATCAAAACAGGAAACAAATAAGAGATTTATTATATGTAAACATGCTTGTCAAAATAAAAATCAGGGTGCAGCAATGAAAGAATCATGAAATCATAGTAAAAAACATTTTAGGTTGGATTTCCCCTACCTTAGATCAGACCTCTTTCTAAGCAAATCCAAAGCTTTTCAGAACATCAAGGTCTGATCCTAGACCATAAATATAGTATAGTAGGTGTCAGGGATGTCAGAACATTACCTATCACGGTGTTCAGTAGCACTTAATTTACAAAATCAAAACAGGTCAAAAACAGGGGTGATTGATCGATCAACAGCCTTGATTGATCGATCAATCCACCACATTGATTGATCAATGATCTCATTGATCGATCAACCCTCCATAAAAAACTCACAGGTGAACAAGGTTAATTGATCGATCAATAGCCTTGATTGATCGATCAATCCATCTTATTGATCGATCAATGCTTCAATTGATCGATCAATAGCCTCTTATTCTTCACATTTGACAAAGGAAAATTGATCAATCACCAGCTTAGTTGATCGATCAATCCGTCTCATTGATCGATCAATCCGTCTCATTGATCGATCAATAACCTCATTGATCGATCACCAGCCTAAATTTTAAATTTCCCTCTTCCTGTTCTCACACTAACTTTATATAGATTGATCGATCAATGCCCTTATTGATCGATCAATCTTTGCCATTGATTGATCAATACCCTTATTGATCGATCAATCTTTGCTATTGATCGATCAACCCTCAGAATTGATCGATCAATTAATAAATTAATCGATCAATGCCCTCGGGCATTGAACTTCCAGAAAGAAGCCCATACTGTTCCCACTTAATGCTTATACAAATTGATCGATCAATGCTTCTCATTGATTGATCAATGCCTCTCATTGATCGATCAATAATGGTAGTTCTCTGTCATTAATGGAGGTCACCCATTTAACCCATTTTAAACCCCCTTTCACATTAATGGTTTCTAACAACCGTTCACACACACATAAACACATAGATAAGAGGCTTTAACTTTGCCCTTCTTAAATGTAAAAGCTCACCTCAATTGGGCCCTTTTGGTGTTTCGGCAAACACGATCTGGGAAGGTTTCGAATCTAAAATCTCAGCTTCGTCGCCAACACAATCCAGAATAGCAGGTGCTTGGCTTTGTCTCCTCACACAGCGCTAACTCACGCCCTCGTAAGACACTCGACTAAATGACGTCGATTGTATACTCTCAAATCGAGCAATTTCTAACCTAGATCTCTCAATACATGGTTCTTCGAAGAATCAACTAAACCATCATCTCCTAGCTTAGGGTTTATCAGAAACAAGAAGAAGGAGAAAGTGGAAGATGAACATCCTAGATTCCCTTCCTTCTCTTATAAGCTAAGGAAAACGAAATATCTCTGATATTTCAGTCTCCTTTAAATTTAAACTTCGGTGTGGAGCACAAACACAATCGCTATGGCGTAACATGCCGCATCGACATCTTCCTTGCCTCAAACTTAAACATGAAGTCGTACATGATTTTATCTAACTATGGGCTAATCTTATTTCTAATAATATTGATTATAAATTTTTTTAATTTGTCTTGATTTCTGTGCCGAGCACACATATCGAAGTAGTCAGGTTCTTGTTCAGAATTTTAGGGTCGTTACATGAAGTCTTAAACAAAATCCTCAAAAATCTCATAGGTCCCCTAAGGGAAACAATCCTCTAACAGAAGATCAGATTCCTCCTCTGTAATATAATCTGGATCTTCCTCACGACCAAAATCCTCAATGCCTAAATTCGCATCTGTACTTGTGACGTTTAGTCAAAAGGGTGAGCTAATAGTCTAAACTCAATAAGAGAGTATCAGTAGCATGCTTATCATATTCAAAGCATAGATCTTATGACTGAGTTTAAAGCATATCTCATAAAACTAAACTTTTAGATGCTTCAAAATAAATTTAAAGTGCACACACACGTGATTTGCTTCTTAGTTTTCACGTTCTTGCATAACTTGATTTCACATGCTTCTCATGCTTTAATGACTTAAAAACTTAACTTAAATAATCTCCCAAGCATATATAGCATTGTGAGTCACATAATTACCGATGGGAATCTCTGAACCATCATCGTTCAATGAACAATTTACACGATTGCCAAGCCCCTGAGCTAAGTTAATAGGGTCATTTGTGCCACATTGCCAAGCCCCTGAGCTAAGTTAACAGGGTCACTTGTGCCTCATATTGACAGTTGGCCAATCCACATGTACGGATATCACGCCATACCGGATACACGATGGGGACTCATTACACGTGAACCTTAAATCATTGTGCAGATTCTAACTTATAGTTTATCACCGTGTATTTGATCAGTGCGATTAATTATAGCTAGTTTTAGAGTTCTACATTTGCTTGTCATATTCACGTACATGCTTATTACATTCAAGCACGCTTGCTTATCACACTTATCACATTTTCGTACATTGTTTATTATATTAGCATGCTTATCACGTTCAGACACATTATTTTCATATTCACACACACTTATCATGTTCACACACACACATTCCTGTCACACTCACATTATCTATACAGATCATATCGGAAGTCATGATATTGAATTTCCCCTACCTCTTACGAGAAATCACGTCAAATCTCTCAAGGCGTGGCTAAAATCCTTATACGTGATTCTGAATCATAACCTACATTTCAAGGTATTCAAAGGTCATTAACTAATGCCTAAAAGACCACAAACACCAAAGATTTGGAGAGTTCTAGAAGAAAAATCCACATTTTCCCAAACTTTCTCAGTCGCGCATGTTAGTTCCAAGGTTGAGCGAGCGAGTCGTGGTACCTCACAGTCGCGCGAGCTCGCTCAAGTGATTGTGCTCTCTTATTTATCTTACTTTCATAGCCTGAGATAGTCGTGTGCGAGAATTTCAATATCGTGCGAGCGACTTCATATACTTATTTTCAGTCGCGCAAGCGACTGCTTAAAATGGATTTCACGCCTAATCTGAAGCTCCTCTCGCGCGAGCAAGTCTAAGTCACATGAGCGAGGCGCAAAGTCGCACGAGCGAATTTCAAGATTTTGGGGTTTCTTCCTAACTTATGACTCTCTTTCCTTTTCCTTTTTCACCTAAGCCTCATACAAATTAATTATAATACGTTTAAGGCATTAATTGCCCCCATTTATCACTACCTAACTACCATTTTATTCACACAATCCACAAGATTCTTACCTCATTTATTTCGCATGGGTTTGTGGTTGACTGAAGGCATCTTTCGATGCCTCTTCCACATGATTCAATCGAGCTCGAGATTCATCTTCTCATACCCGTATCGAAACTTACGCATGCTCAAATCCTTTCTAAACACCTCTCACGCTTCATGGTTCACGACGATCTCCTCATGAATCCATCACACTCTTCACAATTTCAAATACACACTCCCAAAGATTTTCCCTAGGTCACCTCTTAAATCGAATGAAGTTAGATGGGGGATTGATTTGCACGGTAGATGTCTCACGATCTCGATCTCAAGAACACATTCTCCACAAACTCTTCCTCTTCCTTCTCTCCTCTTTCTCAAACCCTCTCTCTCTCTCTTTAGAATTTCTAAAGAAAAATTAACCCAAAGGGGTTTACTCTTTTCTTATAACCTAGGTGTTTTTTCACACATAACATAGTTCACTTGTTACCCACTCACACATAACTTAGGTGTTTAACTTTTCTCACTCACACCAAGGCCAAATCTGGCACGACACACTGCGCCGCACAGACATAGGTACTGAGTTGGTCGACATAGTTTCCTAAGTTTTGGGGTTATTACATTCTCCCCAAGTTATAAAATTTTCGTCCCCGAAAATTGATCATGCACACACCGTGTTACTTGTACACCCACATCCAATTAATTATACATTTACTCCGAAGAGACAACTATTCATTTACTTGCATCACCCTATTTCAGACAGAACACATGCATTTACTTATCCTGTCACATCCACACAAACTATTCATATTTCCTACAAGCACACACATAATCATGCACATATATACACCTGCACACCCACATCATCACACACATCCATCTCAACCATAAAATCCATACACATATCTTTATCATTGATAATAAAACCATTTACAATAACACTCATTTACCATATAAGCCATACATGAATCATTCAACCATTCACACACTGGTTCTAAATTATACAAAAACCCATTCATAACTAAAAACAAGTTAAAATTTCATAATTCCTTAGCATGACACCCATGCTACAATCTACAAAATGATAATCGTTAACATTTCACAATTCCATTAATTACAATTTCTCCAAAACACCATCGACAACAGTTCAATTTTCCCAAAACATTTCAAAATATACTACATCCAAATTTTTACCCACAGACAAAATGAATAAACCAACAACCATAGCCTCTCAGCTAATCCTCCTCACCATCCGGTTGGTCCTCAGCAATTTAGCATGGATTTTGGCATAGGATATCCTATGTATATTTAGTTCGTCTATGCTGCCGTTGCATTCTCATGTAATTGTTATAGCAAATTGATTATTTAGTAGTCCCACAACCCCATTATACTAAGGTTTTGTTATTTGTTGTACCTTTTGGTGGAGTGGCTCTTTCAATGGTGGTACCAAACATGGAGTAGCATCGCGTTCGCCAAGCACGTTTTCAATTGCAGGGATGTGCGAAGCTTATTGACTAAGGTTGTCTGTGATCAATTGCAGAGATCTGGAGGTGTACAAAGGTTGTTGTAGAGTTTAGTTTGAATTTACTAAGTTTCCTTTTTGCTGGCTGTTGGCTATATACGATAGAATTTACGAAGGGAGTAAGCAGGTGTAGGAACAAGAAGGTGGTTCTTCTACCTTTATACCAATATAGCTGCACTTTGCGTGCATGCTTAACCTGTTGACTCACCCCCTAGTGTACTCAAGCTGAAACGCAAGCAGCTTATAAGCTTGTCGAGGTATTCTCCCATGCAAGTCCACTACTTGGTGGCTGCGTGTATCTCAGATAAAAACAAGCAAGTTTGTTTGTCTTTGTATATTTAAGAGTTTATACTCCATTGGGCTGGTTTGCTAGACACTGCCCATATGGGCTTTTCTTTGTATAGGCCAATAAACCACAATAAGGGTACTGTAAGTACAAGGTTGTATGCATGGTTCACATAATTCGGTGTACATGCCTAAATCCAAATAGGCCTGACTTTGGAATTGGCTTTAGTGTAAAGCACCATACAAACTCCTACATACTTGGGTTTCCTAATGTAAAACTACTATTGTTACTTGCTAGATTTAATTGGGTATTTTCACTACCCTAAATTACAGTGTATGAAGGATCAATTTAACTAAACAAGTTACGCTACACATTAACGTATAAAGGCCCTTTGTGTCACATTTTTGGCATACGTCTTACTGGACCCGTGCCCTTACTAGTGTGGTTTTAACAGGGCATCCATTACATGATTTGCTCCTCCGACTGCCGAACTCGAATCCTCTGGCATGTAAGCTCGGGCAGCAGCCATGCGCTGAAGGTAGTCCGATGGATAGGCGTACTACATCACGTCGCTGATCATCGCCGCATGGTAGTAGAGCTAACGTGTGAATAGCTCTTTTTGTTGTTGGATTTGTTGGAGCATCTTGCAAATCCATCCGTCGAAATAACTCGGCTGCAAAATCGGCCTCACCATATGGAGGAATCGGTGGAGGCACTGGGTTTTGAGCCGCTTGGCCTGGCTCGACATTGGGTTGCTGAGGTGGTGGTTGTTGTTGCTATTGTAGGACTTGCTGGGTGAGTTCTTCGGTTTGGCGGCGCTTGATGCTTTTTTCCAAACTTGTCAGGCTACTCTTCAAATCCTCATATTTATACACTTGGAGGTTGCCGGTCATGGGGAGTTCCATAGCCAAAATTGAGAATTTTTCTCCTTCCTCATTGACATGGTTCTTGATAATATAAGTGACCAATCGGGCATAGGGTAGGCTTTTGAGGGGATTTTTCTGGGCACCCTCCCCAGCGTTATTTCTGGCATATATCATGCCATCAACTACCATAGCCGGAGTAGAGAACCACTTCTCCTGATAGGCCGAGTACAAGGCCTGAAGAAGTGCATCTCGTCTCTCCTACTCGTGCCCCATGGGAAATAAATTCTTCCTAAAAATTATGTCCAGTGGCCACATATGGGCTGGCAACTGAATCTGCTTTACAGACAGTCCAGACCCTATCTTCCCTTGGTCATATCGGTGACTATTACTTGAAAAGGTACTTTGGCTAGGTTTGGGGGTTGTAGAGGTCCACCCTCATCGTACGTCGATGGGCATCCCATCGCAATCGAAATGTCATCGAAATCAAATTGAAATTTGTGGCCATCGATCTCAACCACAAATTCTGTTTGATCCTCATTCATCCCCAACTTTTGGTAAAATAGGCGTACAAGCTTAGGGAAGTAGTGGGTATGGGATGGTTTCAAGAGTGATTTCAAATCAACGATGGTTAGATATTCGAGGGTCCATTTGGTTGAATCGTGACCCTCAAACAAACTATCGTGAATTACCCACTCGGTCTCAAGTTTCCTAGAATCTCACCATTCCGTGGGTTGTTCCCACACGATAGGTGGAGTACTTATTTTGGGTCACTTAGAAGGGGGGGGTTTCGAAGCGGAAACCATCCTTGGTCCTATCCTAGTGATTTAAGACAAAACTCGAAGAAAATTTGAATAAATGATAGATCTTACCCCACTTGATGGAAGAAAAATCTCAAATAAATCCTCGGCGTCAAACTTTGGCAAATCCGAGGCGATTCCGAAGCGAATCCGAGGAGAAAATAGGAGGAGAAAGGTAGTGTTGAAGGTTTAAAAGGGAACCCTAGCTTTAAATTCCCTTCGCGCCCAAAAATTTTGAAGAAAATTGGTCCGCAGGCCTCTTATAGGTCAACAGTCACACGAGCGACTTTTAATGTCACGCAAGCGACATTTCAGAAATCTGGAGCCCATTAAACGGTCGCACGAGCCACTGAGATGTCTAGTTTCCTCACGTGACCTTCTGAAACAGTCGCGCGAGCAACTTAAATCTCGCACGCATGAGTTCAGAAGTTTCTTTTGATTTGTTCCTTTTTCTGTTCCAGTTCCTTCTACCATCGTTTCGCAGACCTTTTTCTACTTCATCTACACTCTTTATTTGAGTTTATGGTGTACATACACCAAATTCTTTAACCTACTACCCTGCAATATCCTTGAGTAAATTTGTGATAGCATATTTGAATTTAATGATTCACACATGGGCCTTTTGATCGCTGATTACTTACATTTATATCTAATTAAGTCTTAACCTATTGTAAGTGCACAATGAAAATTGTAATACTAGCATAGGATCGTTCCCACGAGGATATATTTTATATTATATATATATATATGTTAATTTTCTAAAAATTTATATTTATCTTTTATGATCCTAAACTACTTGAGAAATATGAATAAAGAATGGTTTTTTTATTAAACTAAATTGCAGAAAATAAATCCTAAATCCTCCTTCTTCAGATTGTGGTCATAAATCTTCAGCTATCGGATATTTACAAATTTAAAATACCGTTACACCATATTGCAGTCTTCTAGAATTTAGGTGTCAATTAAATAACTAAAATCCTTCAACACAAATTTAATCTAATCTTTAATCTACCAAGAATTTGGGCGTCAATCAAATTCTAGAAAATCAAAGATGGAAAATAAAAACCATTACACTAATCTACAAACCTTAACCTGAGTCGTCAATTCAAATTAAAATTTGAAGATGTTTACAAAGCAAGAAATTGTAATAAAATAAATCTAAACTAGAAAGTAATAAAAATTATATCTTTCACTCCTCACCCGCAGTGGTCAATTGCTTCTGAGAAACTACAGATACCTACTATAATCTTCCAACTCTCTATCCCAGTCGTCAATTGTGATCGAGGAACCTTAGATATCTAAACTAAACTACTCTAATGATAGGAAGAAAATACAACCTCAGTTGTCAGTTAATGCTGAGAATTTCTTCGATGATTAATTCCTATACCAAGTCCTCTTATTTATAGATCATAAGGGGTTAATTTACAAAACTCTTAATTCTAATAAAAGAATCTACTAAAACAAAAGTATCCTAATATAATTCTAATTCTTAATTTTATCTTTCTTGTTTTGGATAGTTGATGTACTTCTGGATTGTTCTCTTTTATTTCAGCAACAGTCTTTTAAAAGTCTTCTCCGTCAATCTTCTCAGATTCGTGATTGGCCAGACTTCTAAGTCAAGAATTCTTCTAATTATACTCATGGCAGTGTAAAATCACGTGATCAACAATAGTAATAAGCTTTCATTCTGTAAAATCGTAAATAATGATTTTCTAGCTTTTACTCTCTGGATGATTCTTTATAATGATTGATCGTCTTCTGTTGCATCATACTTCACTCTTTGAACGACTTTCTTCTGAAGAATCATAAATTATGATTTTCTACTTTCTTTACAATGCTCCGAAAAATTATAAAGTATGATTTTTCATCTCTCAGTAGGTGATGATTTGTCTTTTTCTTTCAATCGCCTTTTTTTATTGCCTTATGAGTTCATTTTGACGAATATTAACATTTTAGGTTCTTTTTTGCTATTTTCCTTAATATCTATATATTAGTAACTTATTAGTAGCAAATTAAGGTCTATCATCCCTATGTTAAGGGTGGTAAAATAGCATATTATGTGGCTGATCACATCCCCAAACATACGCTTTGCCAGTCCCTAGCAAACAAGAAAATATAAAATATCCTAAACTAAGAATTAAAATGCCACTTTCGTAGGGAGCACGATTGCATTTAGCAGATGCAACAAGCCTTTAAAGCCCCTACGTGATCCCTAGTGGAGGAGTTGTAGTCTCCTGAAGGTTTTCAGTGAAGTTACCTATAAACTTCAAATATTTTTGGATTTTTTAAAATATTTTTCAAAATTTACAAAGAAAACAAAAGGTTTAAAATTTAAACTAATTTTCATACACTAGCTAAGTTAACTAAGTTGATCATCACATGGTTGTTATGATTTTCTAAAATTATCAATCTTTTATCCTTACTTTCCATTATAATAGTTATCCTTGATTAGAACTCCAACAATTTCAATTCATAGTAAGCACAGAGTGTATACATCAGTGAATAGTTTATTCTTCATAGATTTTTCTAAATTGCAGTTATAGAAACTATTTTCATTCAAAAATTCACATTATTGGCATACTCTCAGAATAAAATATCGAAACTTTTGGGTTCTCATAGTGTATTTAGAAGAATTCATTCAAAGGATAATTGTAAAAAATTTTAATCTCATGGAAAAGATAATCTATTCTATTCATATGCTTTCTTATGCAATCCATAGTATCTATTATTCATATCTCTATTAGGCTTATGCTTTTACAAATCGTTAACCAAAAAGGTCTTTCCTTCGGCTTGTAATGGGGCTTTGGGTTCAGAAGGTTTCAAAGAAAGGCAGAAAAGGATTCAAAATTTTTCTGACAGTTTAGTTCTTCTTTCTCCCATCTTTTTCTCTTCTTTTCTACTTCAGTAAGTATCCACGAATTTGGATGCTTCTTCCCATTTTTATTTTTGTAAAATCTCATTTCTTGCTTTCTTTTCTTTTCAGCTTTTTCCCTTGATTTAGAATCATCTTTTACAATTTTTCAATTTTTTTATTTTTTATATTCTTTAAAATAATTTCTTCAATTGTACCCTTTTTTCATCATTCCCTTTTATCTGTCATTTTGCTTTTATTCCTTCCACTCCCTCTTCTTCCCTTCTTTTATATTCTAAACTCTCAGAAAATGTAAGGGTTAAAGGTTGAAAGCTTTGGGTAGTACTTATGGTTAAGGGTTTTCAAGATTTTTGGTACAAAAAAATTCAGTTTAGGCTTCTAATATGGGCTCAAAGGATAAGTTATTTTATGAGATTTTGGCTTTTTGGCTCTATTTTAGCAAAAGATGGCCTTTAATCATCTTTATGATTTACTAGCATAGATGCCTTATTGTTTTTATGTTTCTAATAGATAGTTATAGAAAAAAAATCAGGTTATCATAGTCATAAAATATTTTGATTATAAATTCAGCAATATGAGATTTCATAAAAGAAGTAAAGAAGTTCAAAGAAATTTTTGACTTGAATAGAAGCAGTCTCTCTCTCAAGGAAAGGAAAAATTAGTCTCTGATGCTCACTAGATTATAATTTCGAAACTATAGTCTAAATATTACAGTTCAGATCAATCTATTGTATCAAACATTCAATCAAATATAGTGTTCAATGAGCTAAAACATGAATTGTACTGTTCTATATTCTTGATTATTGAACTTCTACTATGATAGATCGTAAGTTTTCAAGATTTGTAAGTTTTTCTATCATAATTCACATATAATGGTTAACTATAAAAAAAACTATTTAAAAAAGAAACAGAAAAGGAAAATAAAAATTATGCAAAAATTAAAAAAATTAAAATAAAACTAACTATCAAATTGATATACTAATTAACTACTATTGTACACAGAAGTTGTGTATTCCCCAAACTTAATTTGCACAATGCCCTCATTGGCACAAAAATAGGGGACACTAAAAATTTATTTAACTTTGAATTACTGATATTACTGATTGTATACCGGATGTGAAAAAATATATATATATCTTTAAAGAATGTCCCCCACTTGAGAAAAATACGTCCATTTTATTCTAAGAGATATCAATAACAAAAACTGAAAAAAAAATAGGAACAATTACATAGTTAAAAATTTAGTTAAAAGAAAATGTCATATATTATCTAAATATTCACAATGATCATGAAAAGTAAACTATAGATACTGGAAAAGTAAAAACTAATTACATGAAAGTATAAACCTAGGAAAAATCTAGACACACACTATCTACGACACTGGCAGCAACATCCGAGAGAAGATATCTTCAATAAAGATCGGTCCTCAGCTTCTAACCAAAATTTTACTGCCTCTGAAAGATGATTGACTTCCCTTAGGTAGGTGTAACCAAAGGGAAAAAGGGAAAAGGGCGGGTTTGAGAAGATAGAGGAGATGTATTAGATGAAGAGGGTTTATGATTTTTTGATTTTTGGGAGATGGAGGGAATGCATCGGTAGTCGGCTCTGGGGTGGGGAGAAGGGACAGAAATTCATCAATTAGCCACCCACTTTCTTCAAGGAGGGCAGAGATTGCTTCGGCTTCTCGACGAAGGAGTCGCTCAAATGTGTCAGCTATCTCGGACCGCTCGGTGGTTTTGCCATGGCAAGAGTGTTGGTTTGTGGAAGGTGAAAGGAATGGAATGAATTTGTCAAGTGGTAACTTGCTTATTTATAATCTCTCCAGGTCGAGAATTGGAAGGGTTGTCATAAACGGACGTTATGGGTTGGCGTTGAACCATTTGAATCAGTTGGTAGGTCTATTAAATGCTAAGGAGCGTGTTTGTGCAGAGTGAATCGAGGTGACACCTTTGGTATCAGAAATTGTGCCTTTTTGATAACAAATACGAGGCGTAGACAAAGTGTTCTCTTTGCAATCGTAATCACTATGATTGTTCATGAAAGAATACTCAAGCTACCAAATCCGTCGACAAAATCGTAGATACTACGAATCGTAATCACTATAATTTGATGTATCATAAAAGCTATCATCGTAACTACTATACTCTAATTTGCTACGGATGAGTCGGTAGCTCAATGATGCTCGGGAGTTCATCAAGTATACTCCGGGTCTCTTAGTGACATTGTGGTCACTGTCCCTTTTTCTTCTAAAGATATCATCAGTTTGAGTCTCTGGCGATTAAGTTTGAAGATAGGATTGTCTTTGGGATCCTGAATGGTTACTGCCTCATCGAGGAATGTTTTCACAACATTATAGGGTCCATTCCAATGACTTCACAGTTTCCCTAGGAATAGTTTTAACCTTGAATTATATAACCAAACTTGTTGGCTTGACTCAAACCTTTTCCTCAAAATGTGCTTATCGTGAAATGCTTTGGTTTTGGCCTTATAAATTTGAGCATTTTGGTAAGAATCTTTGCGAATTTCCTCTAGCTCATTGAGTTCAAGTTTTCGTTGATCCTAGATGCATCCAGCTCGAAATTCAATGCTTTGATGGCCCATAGAGCTCTATGTTCTAATTCCACAGGTAAATGACAGACTCTTCTATATACCAACCTATAGGGAGACATGCCAATGGGTGTTTTATAGGCCGCCCTGTATGCCCACAAGGCATTATTCAATCCCAGGGACCAGTCTTTTCTATCAGGTCGCACAGTTCTTTCCAAGATCTTTATTTATCGATTGGAAACCTCAACTTGTCTGCTAGTTTGTAGGTGATAGGGGGTTGCAATTTTATGAGTCACACCGTATTTCTTGAGCAAGTTCTCAAAATACCTGTTGCAAAAATGGCTACCTCCATCACTTATAATAGCTCGTGGGATTTCAAACCATGCAAATATACTTTTCTTGATGAAAGAAATTACCACCTTATTTTCATTTGTTCGTGTAGTTGTTGCTTCTACTCATTTGGATACGTAGTCAACGGCTACAAGTATGTATATGAATCCAAACGAAGGTGGAAAGGGGCCCATGAAGTCAATTCCCCATACATAAAAGGGTTCTATGACAAAAATTGGTTGAAGGGGCATCATGTTCCTTCGGGACATGGCTCTTGACTTTTGGCACCGATTGCAAGCCTGACAAATTCTAGGCATCCTTAAATAGCGACGGCTAATAAAATCCAGATTACAGTACCTTGGCAGTCATTTTCCTTCCACTGAAGTGGGCCCCCCCAAGCATATGTGTGAAAAAATTATAAAATATTATGGGTGTCACTTCAGGCTCACATTTCCTAATTATTTGGTCTAGGCATATTTTAAATAGGTCAGGATCCTTCCAAATATAGTATTTTACGTTAGAAAAGAAAATATATTTGTCCTTATTGGACCAGGTTGGGGGAACCTAACCTGTTACCAAATAATTCACGATATTGGCATACTATGGTATTGTTGCTTGGATGGCAAAAAGTTGCTCATCCAGAAAGGTATCATGTAGAGGCTCTTTACTGATGGTTTCAAGCAGCTCTATTTTGGACAGATGATCAGCCATCACATTTTCAACTCCCATTTTATCCTCAATCTCGAAGTTGAATTCCTGTAAAAGAAGGATCCACCTGATTAGTCTCGGCTTGCCATCCTTTTTAGATAGCAAGTTTTTTAGTGCAGAATGATCAAAGAAGATAACTATCCTAGATCCCAATAGGTACGGTCAGAATTTATCCAAAGCAAAGACTACAGCGAGACCCTCCTTCTCACTGGTGGTATAGTTAACCTGAGCTTCGATCAAGGTTTGACTTGCATAATAAATTACATGAGGGACCTTGTCTCTCCACTATCCTAAGACGACACCTATTGCCTACTCAGAAGCGTCACACATTACTTCGAAAGGTAGGGAGTAGTCTGGTGGTTGAATGATTGGTGCATATGAGAGAAGTACTTTAAACTTATTAAATGTGTTAAGACAGACATCATCAAAGTGAAAGGGTACATCAAATAGATGGCATAGTGGTCTTGAGATTTTGGAAAAATATTTGATAAAGCGGCGATAGAAGCCGACATGGCCCAAGAAAGATTGGATCTGCCGTATCAAAGTTGGTGGCGGTAGATTTGCTATTATATCGATTTTAGCCCTATCAACTTCTATTCCTCTTTTAGAGACAATCTGCCCTTAGACTATGCCCTCTTGAACCATAAAATGGCTCTTCTCCTAACTTATCATTAAATTAGTTTCTTCGCATCTTTTTAAGACGAGGGCAAGATGATGAAGACAAGAATCAAAAGTTTTGCCAAATACTAAAAAGTCATCCATGAATACTTCAAGAAACTTGTCTATCATATCGGAAAAGATTACCATCATGCATCTTTGGAATGCCGCAAGGGCATTGCATAACTCAAAGGGCATGCGATGATAAGCGAACGTTCTAAAAGGACACGTGAAGGTAGTCTTATCTTAGTCTTCTGGGTAAACCGAAACTTGATTATACCCTGAATATCCATCTAGAAAGTAAAAAAACTCTTGGCCTGTAAGTTTTTCCAAATTTTGGTAGATGAAGGGTAATGGAAAATGATCTTTGTGAGCCATTGAGTTGAGCTTCCGATGGTCAATGCATAAATGCCACCCTGTGGTTTCGCGTAATGGCACCAACTCACTGGCTGCATTTTCTTTCACAGTAATCCCAAATTTCTTTGGGACTACCTGGATGGGACTCACCCACTCACTGTCAAAAATCAGGTAGATAATACCTGTGTCTAGTAGTTTCACAATTTCCCCCATATTTAGATTTAATCATCACTGGCTTTCTCGTGAAGTTTTGGCATTGCCCTCCAAATGAATACGATGCATATATATCGAGGGGTCAAGCCCTTTAAGGTCAGCGACAGTCCATCCTATTACACGCTTATACTTCACAAGTGTGACCAGTAACCTACTCTCTTATTCCTTGTTAAGAGTAGATGAAATAATTACTGGGAGAGTTTCGTTAGGCACAAGAAAAGTGTATTTAAGGGTATCAGGAAGTAGTTTCAAATCTAAGGATGGTGCTTTTTGGATGGATGGTTGTAACGGTTCATTGGAAATGACGGGCAGAGGTTCTATCCATGGTTTCCAAGTCTTGGATTGGAGTTCACAAATAGAAGTGTCCATCAGATAAATAACTTCCTTTAGTTGGTGGTCTAGTTCTTCCAAGTCTGTATACCATAATGCAGTTTGAAGTGCATCCTTTGATAAGACTAGAGGTAATACTTCCTCTATTGATTCTTCAATTTCATCTATGTTGAAGCATTCCTCATCGTCTATTAAAGCCATCTGGTTGGCTGCGGTGAAGACATTTAATTGAATTCGCATATCTCCAAAAGAAACTTCCATTACCCCAGTTTTATAGTTTGTATAAGCACTGGCCGTGGCCAAGAATGGTCTACCGAGTATAACGGGAATTTGCGTTGGAAATTTTGAACATGGTTCCATGTCTAACACCAGGAAATTGACAGGAAAAACGAATTTATCGACCCCAACCATTACATCTTTAATAATTCCTATAGGCTTTCTTTCTGATCTATCGGCTAACTGAAGAGTTACCGAAGTAGGCCTCATATCTCCTAGCCCCAATTTTTCATAAATAGAGTATGGTAGTAGATTTATGCTGGCTCTTAGATCCAGAAGTGCTTTATTTATTGCATGATTGCCTATGATACATGGAATTATAGGCACCCTAGGATCCTTAAGCTTAGGTGGAGTTCTAGCTTACAAGACTGAGCTTACTTTCTCTGTCAATAAAACTTTTTATGAGACATTGTTTCCTTGTTTCCGTTTCTACGTACCCATCTCCTTTAGGAATCATGCATAGGCTGAGACCTATTTAATTGCCTCCAAAGGGCAAATTAATCTTCACCTCTTTGAAGATCTTAATAATTTCTTCTAATTGATTTAGATTTTTATCGAAAGGGAATGGTGCACCAAAAGCATTTGGGAATGGTAACTTTGGTACATAGTGTACTTCGGTTACAGGTTTAGGTGTGTTGTCCTCTTTATTTTCTACGTTTTTGTGTTTTTCATTTTCTAATTTTTTTAGTTTTTCTTATGGGAGAGCGTCTTCTTTAGCTTGATTCTCTTTTTTCTGGTACTGGGGAAGGCATCTCTACTCTATTGTTGACAGTCCGACCACTCCTTAAGGTCTAAACAGCTTGAACTTTGGGAATTAGTGTTTGCAAGCTCGCTTGGTTACTCTCCTCCCACTGCAAGGCTAGTTGCCCGATTTGGGTTTCTAAATTTGTAATGGACTGAGTACAAGAATGTAAGTTTTGGGAGATCTGAGGCAGCTGAGCTAATTCCCTAAAGTGATAGTACGCATGTTGTTGCAAGTCCTGGAGGATTTGGATTATAGTAGCACCATCGTTCCCATTCTGAGGATATGGCTGTTGCGCAAAAGATGAGTATGGGCTATATGACTATTGGGAATTCAGAGAATGTTGTGGGTATGGGTAAGATAATTCTTATTGGGTTATCCTTGAGAAGCCATAAGGATTGTCCCACTGAAAATTATAAGAATTCTCAACACTACCCCACTAAGAGGCAAAGGCTTGCTTTGTCTCCAACATAGCCGGATGTCAGGGAGTAGTTGGGTATGTTTCATCATGGTCTTGCATCTTAAATAAAATATTATATATATAATTAATTAAATTTTTTTTTATTTAGAAGGCAGGGAGAGAGACAAATCTAAGCCTCTAGTTCCTATGGACAGCAGAATTGTTGAACCTTTGATTCGCTGCTCCAATTAAACCTGCAAAAGCTTAAGAAGTGATTAAAGAAAATTAAAAGTATAAAGAAATAGAAAGAGAAAGATAAACACTTGGTTTCTTAAACTAATATAAACATAATATTCACTATCTCCGACAGCGACCCCAAAACTTGATCGCTGATTACTTTTGTATATAATTATTAAGTCTTAACCTATTGCAAGCGCACAATGGAAATTGTAATACTAGCATACGATCGTTCCCATGAGGATATATTTTATATTATATATATATTAATTTTCTGAAAACTTATATTTATCTTTTAAGAACTAAACTACTTGAAAAATATGAATAAAGAATGGTTTTTTTATTAAACTAAATTGCAAAAAATAAATCCTAAATCCTCCTTCAGATTGTGGTTGTCAATCATAATCTTCAGCTATCAAATGTTTATAAATTTAAAATACCGTTACACCGTATTACAGTCTTCTAGAATTTAAGCGTCAATCATATAACTAAAATCCTTCAACACAACTTTAATCTAATCTTTAATCTACCAGAAATTTGGGTGTCAATCAAATTCTAGAAAATCAAAGATGGAAAATAAAAGCCATTAGAATAATCTGCAAACCTTAACCTGAGTCTTCAATTGTAATTAAAATTTGAAGATGTTTACAAAGCAGGAAATTGCAATAAAATAAATCTAAACTAGAAAGCAATAAAAATAATATCTTTCACCCCTTAGTCGTAGTCGTCAATTGCTTCTGAGAAACTACAAATATCTACTCTAATCTTCTAGCTCTCAATCCCAATCGTCAATTGTGATTGAGGAACCTTGGATATCTAAACTAAACTATTTTAATGATTAGAAGAAAATACAACCTCAGTTGTCAATTGATGCTAGGAATTTTTTCTATGATTAGTTCCTATACCAAGCCCTCTTATTTATAGATCATAAGGGGTTGGTTTATAAAACTCCTAATTCTAATAAAAGAAACTACTAAAACAAAAGTATCCTAATATAATTCTAATTCTTAATTTTATCTTTCTTGGTTTGAATAGTTGATGTACTTCTGGATTGTTCACCTTCATTTCAGCAACAAAGTCCTTTAAAAGTCTTCTCTGTCAATCTTCTCATATCTGTGATTGGCCAGACTTCTAAGTCAAGAAGTCTTTTAGTTATACTTATGGCGGTGTAAATTCACGTGATCAACAACAGCAATAAGCTTTCATTCTGTAAAATCGTAAATCACGATTTTCTAGCTTTTATTCTCTGGACGATTCTTTATAATGATTGATCATTTTCTATTGCATCATACTTCACTCTTTGAACGGCTTTCTTCTGGAGAATCATAAATTACGATTTTTTCTTTACAGCGCTTTGCAAAATCGTAAAGTACGATTTTTCATCTCATAGTAGGTGATGATTCATCTTTTTCGTTCAATCATCTTTTTTTATTACTTTATGAGTTCATTTTGATGAATATTAATATTTTGGGTTCTCTTTTGCTGTTTTCCTTAATATTTGCACATTAGTAACTTATTAGCAGCAAATTAAGGTCTAACATCACTAAGTTAACGGTGATAAAATGGTATATTATGTGACTGATCAACTTTCATCTTCATTAAAATTTACAATGTTAATTACATTATAATTATATAAAAAGCTATGGATACAAATCATGTATGTCCGATTCGCGTTCCCATGTAGCTTCCTCCTGTGCATGATTTTTCCATCTCACAAGTACCAATGGAATACACTTAGTACATAGCACTTGGTCTTTCCTATCGAGAATCTGTACGGGGTCTTCTCTAACTGTCAGATCCTCATAGAGTTCTATTGTTTGCTCATCAATGATGTGAGTCGGATCTCTTACGTACTTCTCAACATGGATATGTGAAATATATTGTGTACTCTCTCTAGTTGCGGAGGTAGCCCAATCCGATATGCAGTTTCACCCATTCAATCCAAAACGTCAAACGATCCAAGGTAGCGTGGGCTAAGTTTTCCACGCTTCCCGAAATGCATCACACCCTTCATAGGTGAAATCTTTAGGAATACATGCTCTCCAATATGAAAATCTTTACTTATACGTTTAAGATCTGCATAACTCTTCTATCTACTCTGAGCCATCTTTAATCACTCATGGATCCAACGTAACGATTCATTAGCAGCTGCAAGAATTTTCGAACACGAAATAAATATTTCTCTTGTTTCTTCTCAATTTAGAGGAGATCTACATCTTCGCCCATATAAAGCCTCATAAGGAGCCATACCAATACTCGTCTGGTAACTATTACTATAAGCAAACTCAATCAAAGATAAATGCTGATCCCATAACCTTCTAAAATCAAGCATGCATGCCCTGAGCATATCATCAACAATCTGATTCACCCTCTCGGTTTGTCCATCCATCTATGGGTGAAATGCTGAGCTAAAGTCCAAACTCGAACCCATTCCCTCTTGGAATTTCTGCCAAAAATGCGATGTGTAAAACGGATCACGATCTGATACTATACTCGCCGAAATACCATATAATCTAACGATCTCCTTTAAATACATCTCGGCAAGTCTAGTTGCAGTATATTAGGTATTGTAAGGCAAGAAATGGGCAGGCTTGGTCAATCTGTCCCAGACAACCCATATTGCATTGTGTCCCTTTGTTATTCTTGGTAATCCCACAATAAAATCCATAGAAATGGACTCCCACTTCCATTTTGGTATCGATAGAGGTTGCTATAAACTTGATGGATGTCGGTGATCCACTTTCACCTATTAACACACTAAACACCTTGAAACGTACTCAGCAACATCCTTTTTCAAACCTCTCCACCACCGACCTTTCCTTAGATCTTGGTACATCTTAGTATCACCTGGATGAATCACATAGTTTGAATTATGTGCCTCTTCTAGCATGTTATGTCGTAGATTGGCATCAGTCGATACACAAAGGCGTCCATGAAATAACAATGATCCATCCTCCCTGTGGAGAAATTTGGTCTAGTACCTTCCATTACACCTTGTCTGATCTTCACCAGTTCGACATCTTTCATCTATAGCTCATAAACATCATCATAGATTGTCGATCGGATCACGATGTTTGCTACTAGGGCTCCAGACTCTTGCACTTCAATCTTAGTTTCGTATATTGCAACATCTTTCAAAAGTTTCCAACGACGTATTCGCCTAATAAGGCTTGATAATTGAGCCGAACTTTTATGACTCAACGCATCTGCTAGGACGTTTGCTTTCCCTGGGAGATATAAAATGGAGCAGTCATAATCCTTGAGAAACTTGATCCATCTTCCCCGCCTCATATTCAAATATTTCTGTGTGAATAGGTACTTGAGGTTCTTATGATCAGTGAAAATCTCAAAAGTCTCCCCATATAAATAATGTCTCCATATATTTAATGCAAAAATCACTATGGCAAGTTCAAGATCATGTGAGGGATAATTCTTCTCATGATCCTTGAGTTTTCTTGATCCATAGGTGATAACCTTCTGGTTTTGGATCAGCACACAGCCTAACCCGCTATGTGACACATCGCTAAATATAATAAACCCTCCAGTGCCCATTGGGATAACAAGTACTGGTGCAGAAGTAAGCGTCCTCTTAAGTTCTTGAAAACTTTTCTCACATGACTCTGTCCATTCAAACTTCACATTTTTCCTTGTGAGTTATGTAAGCGGACCTAAAAGTTTTACAAATCCCTCTACGAAATGTCTATAGTAACAAGCCAAACCTAGAAAACTTTGCACTTCTGTGATCTTCGTCTATTCCCACTGTACCACTACCTCTATCTTAGTTGGATCTACCTTGACACCTGCTTCAGAGACAACGTGTCCTAAGAAACTCACTTGTTCTACCCAGAAATCAGACTTACTAAGCTTTGTGTACAGCTGGTGTTCTCTTAAGGTCTGCAGAGCAATTTGTAGATGTTATTCATGTTCTTCTTTTGTCTTTGAGTAGATAAGGATATCATCTACAAATACTATCACAGATGTGTCAAGGTGTGGTTTGAATACCCTATTCATGAGGTCCATGAAAGAAGCTGGGGCATTAGTTAAGCCAAAAGGCATCACTAAGAATTTGTAATGCCCATATATGGTTCTGAATGCGATCTTCTGAATATCTTTAGCCTTGACTTTCAACTGATGATAGCCGGATCTCAAGTCAATCTTTGAAAAGAGTCTTGCTCCTTGTAATTGATCAAAAACATCATCGATCCTTAGAAGCAAATAACGGTTCTTGATTGTCAATTTGTTCAACTGACGATAGTCGATGCATGATCTCATCGACCCTTCCTTCTTGAAAACTAAGACTGGTGCCCCCCAAGGAGACACACTTGGCCTTATGAACCCGTTGTCCCAGAGTTCCTATAGCTGCTCTTTCAACTCTTTTAATTTTACTGGAGCCATTCTATACAGTGCTTTTTACACTGGCTTCATGCCTGGAGCTAAGTCAATTGCAAACTTCACTTCTCGATCTGGTGGCAATCCTGGTAGTTCTTCAGGAAATATATCAACAAACTCGCAAACTACCGGAATCATGGTGATATCATGCTTCTCATCTCGGTGTTCCTTCAAAAATGTGAAATAGCCACTGCATCCGTTCCTCATCATACGTTCAGCTCGTATTGTGGAGATGAATGGTGCAACATTAGCTTTGTCACCACTAAATCGAAATGATTTCTCTCTTGGAGGACAAAAAGTAACAACTTTCCTTAGGAAATCAATGCTTGCATGGTAAGTAGATAGCCAATCTATGCCAATGATTATATCGAATCCTTACATATCTAACAAAATGAGATATGCTATTGTCTCACGATCTTCAACTCGTACAATGATCGACTGTGATCACTGAACTTCCCGTAGGAATTGACACGGCCAAAATAAACTCCAATGGCTAGGGACCGACCATCAATCTTTCTGCAAACTTCGAGGCTACAAACGAGTTAGTAGACCATGGGTCTATCAAGACTCGTGCCTCATAACAACAATAATCTTTTTCTCTATATAGTTGTAAGGTACCTACGTTATTACATATCCTAAATTATCAGATGCGCATGATAGAATTTAACATTCATCGTAAGTAGGAATTAAAAGATCATTTATATTTATGAACCTTCTTCATCTAAAAATTCTTAAAGAAATATTGACAATTGATAGAAAATTATACCTTGGATTGTCTCATTATTTGCTTGGGCATCCTGAGCATTGACCGCATATGCATGGCCTTGAACTATAGGCCTCGTGGATCATGTAGGTCTAGGTGTAGCGGCTGACGATACTCCTTCCTTTCTCAGTTCAGGGCAATCCCTGATTATGTGCCCCATCTTGCCACATTTGAAGCATGCCCCCATACCACGCCGACACTCTGAGGTCTTATGCAATTTTCCATATCGAGTACATGTCCCTACTGGTGTAGGCGATGCCGCTCGTGAAAATCCTTGAGTAACTAAAGCTCCTGATGTAAAGGTAGGACTACGCGGACGATAAAATCTCATAGGTGGAGACAAAGGTGTCTTAGAATAATTAATCTTACTCGATTGTCTTGGTGTTGGTGTCGTGAACCTTGGTTTCCTATTTACAAGCTCATAGCCACCCGACTTACTCTGGTAGGCCTTTCCTCTATTCTGTTGGTCTTGTCTCTTATACATTTCCTCCATGTCTTCTTCTACCACAAGAGCCTTGCTTATTACTTCTCCATAAGTTTTCAATTCAAATACTAAAATTCCCTCTCTGATATTCAACCTTAAGCCGCGTTAGAACTTCTTGGCCTTCATCAGATTTGAGGCCACATGCTCTAGAGCAAATCTTGCAAGTTTCATAAACTCGACCCCATACTCTCTCACTGACATCCACCCTTCTTCCAATTGGAAGAATTTCACTTCCATTTGATTTCTCACTACCTTAGAAAAATACTATTTGTTAAACTCCTCAACAAATTCTTCCCATGTACACAATATGCTTGAAGCCGCTTGCTCCCTTGTCCTTGACGTAGACTTCCACCAAGAGCCTGGTTCTCCATTTAACTTGAATGCAACCCATCTTACCCTCTCATCTTCAGTGCAAGGAAGCATGCTGAATATCTTTTCCATCTCATTGAGCCAGTTCTCAGCTTCCATTGGATCATCTTATCCTGAGAAGTTTTATAAATGCTGCGGGTGTTGGTGGAGGCTGAAAATGATTGGCATTGTTAGTAGCCATCAGTTCTGTCAGCTGTGCCATGGCATTTTCCACAGCCTCCAGGGCCTGGGCCATTCTCTCTCTTTCATTTCTTTCTTAATTTTCCTCCTCTGGAGGACCTCTCTCACTCACTAGGATCCGATTCTGACCCGTGGTAATCCCTTCACCACTTCTGGTATTTCTAGTACAACCATCTCTTGGTTGACCCCTAGCTGACATCTCAATCTGTTAACATGAAACAGAAGTCTCATTAACAAAAAGCCCCTATACTCTGATAAAATCTTAAACTAGGAGACTAAGTCTAGGTCTTGTCAGAATTTTCTAAAGCCATAGCTCTAATACCAACTGTGATAGCCCGAATTTCCTTAACCAGAAATCCATGCCGTCAGATCATCATTTTCGACGATCCCCAAACTGAACAAATGAGATGTCAGCTCACACAGTAGCGCTAAGTTGGTCTCTCTCTGAATAGGCAAATAAAGTCATCATATATATGGCAAAAGACAACACAATTCTATTTACGAAGATAAAAAGATAAAATGACGGTTCTGTCCTTATGAGCATAAGCCTGACAGAATCGAAATGAACCACCGGTGATAAACAATCATCACCTAAACAGTGGATCAAAATAATTATTTACATTTATAATCTAAACTTAACAAAAAGGCAAAACATACCAAGCCTTACACAAAATCCTCAAAAATCTCACAGGTCTCCAAAGGGAAACAATCCTTTGACAGAAGATCAGATTCTTCCTTAGGAATATAATCTGGATCTTCCTCATGACTAGAATCCTCAATGCCTAAATCTGCATTTTTACCTGTGACGTATAGTCAAAAGGGTGAGCAAACAGTCTAAGCTCAATAGGGTAATATCACTAGCATGCATATCATATTTAAAGCATAGATCTTATGACTGAGTTTAAAGCATATCTCATAAAATTGAACTTTTAGATGCTTGAAAATAAATTTACGGGATTTAAAGTGCACACACACGTGATTTTCTTCTTAGTTTTCACGTTCTTGCATAACTTGGTTTCACACGCTTCTCATGCTTTCATCACTTAAAAACTTATCTTAAATAATCCCCCAAGCATATATAGCATTGGGAGCCACATAATTACAGATGGGAATCCCAGAACCACCGTCGTTCAATGAACAATTTACATGATTGCCAAGCCCCAACGCTAAGTTAACAAGGTCATTTGTGCCACATTGTTAGGCCCCTGAGTTAAGTTAACAGGGTCACTTATGCCTCATATTGACCGTTGGCCGGTCCACATGTACGGATATCCCGCCGTCCTGGATACATGATGGGGACTCATTACATGTGAACCTTAAATCATTATGCAGATCCTAACTTATAGTATATCACCGTGTATTTGATCAGTGTGATTAATTATAGCTAGTTTTAGAGTTCCACATTTGCTTGTCATACTCACGTCCATGCTGATCACATTCAACCATGCTTACTTATAACATTTATCACATTTCCGTACATTGCTTATTATATTAGCATGCTTATCACGTTCATATACATTATTTTCATATTCACGCATACTTATCATGTTCACACACACACACACATGCTTGTCACAGTCACATTATTTATATAGATCATATCAAAAGTCATGATATTGAATTTCCCCTACCTCTTATGAGAAATCACCTCAAATCTCTCAAGGTATAGCTAAGATCCTTATACGCAATTTCGAATCATAACCTACATTTCAAGGTATTCAGAGGTCATTAACTAATGCCTAAAAGACCACACACACCAAATATTCAGAGAGTTCTAGAAGAAAAATCTACATTTGTCCAAACTTGCTCAGTCGCGCACAAGTTCTAAGGTCGCGCAAGCGAGTCATGTGGCACCTCACAGTTGTGCGAGCGAGCTAGAGCAATTATTCTCTCTAATTTATCTTACTTTCACAGCATGACATAGTCACGCATGTGAGTTTCAATGTCGCACGAGCGACTTCATATACCTATTCTCAGTCGTGTGAGCGATTGCTTAAAATGGATTTCATGACTAATCTGAAACTTCTCTCGCTCGAGCAAGTGTAAGGCGCGAGAGCGAGGCTCAAACTTACGCAAGCGACATTCGAGATTTTGGGGTTTCTTTCCTAACTTATGACTCTCTTTCCTTTTTCCTTTTCACTTAACCCTCATACACATTAATTACAATACATTTAGGGCATTAATTGCTCCCATTTATCACTACCAACTACCATTTTATTCACACAATCCACAAGGTTCTTACCTTATTTATTTCGCATGGGTTTGTGGTCGAATGAATGCATATTTCGATGCCTCTTCACACGATTCGACCAAGCTTGAGGTTCACCTTCTCATACCCGAATCGGAACTTACACACGCTCAAATCCTTTCTAAACACCTCTCATGTTTCATGATTCACGACGATCTCCTTATGAATCCATCACACTCTTCACAATTTCAAACACACACTCCCAAAGAATCTCCCTAGGTCACCTCTTAAATCGAATGAAATTAGATGGGGGATTGATGTGCACAGTAGATCTCTCACGATCTCGATCTCAAGAACACATTCTGCACAAACTCTTCCTCTTCCTTCTCTCCTCTTTCTCAAACCCACTCTCTCTCTCTTTAGAATTTGCAAGGCAAAAGTAGCCCAAAGGGGTTTACTCTTTTCTTATAACATAGGTGGTTTCCTTGTGAAACATAAATACCACACTTGGGTGTGGGTGTTTCACACATAACATAGTTCACTTGTTACCCACTCACACATAACTTAGGTTTTCAACTTTTCTCACTCACACTAAGGCCAAATCCAGCACGACACACTGCGCCTCACCGACACATGTACTAAGTTGGTCGACACGGTTTCCTAAGTTTTGGGGATGTTACAATTTAGCTAGACCAATCATTAATGAGTTTATCTCCCCAGCTAATTATATCCAATTTCGCATCAACAAATCCCTCTAGATTTGATATGTTATCGATTTAGACATTTTCCATGGTACACCTTGGAAAATACTATTGGGCTCTCCCTCTCTCGTGTGTGTTGGAATACAAACCCTAGTAAAGTAGGTCTCGGGTTGCACAAGTTGAAAAGGTGTTTTGGGACATGCTTTCAGTAATTTTTTAAGTTTCAAAGAGACCTGTCATCTATCAAGAAGTCTTTTCATTTCTCAAGAGAGAAATATTTATTTTTGTTTTTTTTTCTTAGAAGTCATTTCCTATGTCTTTTCAACTTTCTATGTACCTTTTGGTATTTTAAATTGTCTTTTACTTTTTCAATTTACTTTCACTTTTATATATATTGGTGTAACTGGGTAGCATGATATAAGTTGAAACTTTTAATTGAAAAATAACTTTAATGTATCAATAGCTAGCAAGCTATTTTAGTATAAGGAAATCATTTGTAGTGGAGCAGCACAAGTTGTTCTATCTCTTTCAAACTGGCATCAGAGCCCCGTTCGATTAACGAAGATAGCGAATATGATTCAGCCCCAAATCCCAATCTTAACGAAAGAAATCTATGTTAATTGGAGCATCCAAATGAAAGTTTTGCTAGGGTCGCAATATTTTGTGAGTGTGCAACCATGGATTCTCGCGAGTCCGTCACGACGACGCGCTCGTTGGAAAAAATATAGAGTCGCCACTCGGAGCTTTTGGTGCCTCGGGACACCTAAATCAATATTGAAAGCACCGAAGTACAAAAATATGACTGATTTATCGATTCACGCCAAAGGCGATTTTGGGTAGGGGCTTCGGTTATCGATCGGGATGGTTTTAGGCACCTGATCAACCCGCTTGGAAGCGGTCTCTACTCATGGTCAAATAAAAATAAAATATAACAATAAGATAGCACTTCCTCTTGCTTGAAGGTACTATAATCCTTTCAAAATCTCCAAAAACACCAAAAATTTGGCGGCGTAGTGGCTTGAATCCTTGGATAAAGGAAAAGTAAAGTAGGTAGAGGAGTAGAGGGGAGAGCCGGAGCTCTCGGGCCCTTGTAACACAACCATAGACCTTCGCGTAGCTGCATTAGAAGAGCTTTCAATAGCTATTGGGTTGAGACATGGGTCTTGAACTCTGAGGCTTGGTGGCTAAGATGTAGAAGAGGAAGGCTAGGGGGTAGTTCTCACCTAGGCTAAGGGATTGATGATGGAAGATGGGGTCTAAGGGATGATTTTTAAATCTGGAATTTGTATGGGTTTTGTGCACCAAAGGGGAGAAGGGACTCTCTTAATCTTTTCTCTCTTTTGGAAAATTTTTCAAGCCATTAGTAAGGGGGGGCTGCCTCTCTATATATAGAGTTGGGATAGATTAGGAGGGTGCTTAAAGGCTAATGAGATTAGTAATTAGGTAATCCTACATCTAAGAATTTTGGGTTTTTCAAGGCTATGGAAAGGTGTGAATGAGGTTCAATGGTAGATGATAGGGTGGGGTTTCAAAAGGCTAAAGGGTTGCAAATAGGGTTAATGGGGGTGCAACAGTCCTAAAGAAACCCACCCTAAACATTGGGATGGTCAACATGTCAAACCCTAAAAGTGAATTTCAAAATAAATCCCAAAATCACTATAACTAAGCCTAGTGTATATTATACACGCTAAGCATATGTACAGTGCCCCTGAGAAGTCCAAAGGTTCATAACTCGCTGTGGGGCCCATAGAAAGCCAATTTGGCCTAGCGTGTATATTATACACGCTGGGCAAAATTCCTACAGAAAATGACCTAGCGTTTATATTATACACGCTAGGCAAAATTCCTTCAGAAATGGCCTAGCGTGTATATTATGCACTCTAGACTTTTATGCACGCTAGGCCAAAAGTCATCATTTCTGCCCTAATACTCAAACCCCCATAACTCTTGATGTATAATTCCAATTGAGGCGATTCTTAGCTCATTGGAAAGCTGGGAACCTCTACTTTTCAATAGTATTTTATTCAGTACTAGCAGAGGTCCCCCTAAGCTTAGGCACACCTCTTTCCAACTACTGCCTGGGAGGGTTTGAAACTAGTTTTAGGAAGGGTTTCAAGGGTGTAGGGTTGATTCCTAATGGTTTTGGGAAAGTTTCTAAAGGCTTGGGAAGGTTCTTAAGGGTATGGGAAGGATCCTAAGGGTATGGGAGATGCTATCGGTCCCCAAACGCTTAACGACATTACTGGCCATGACCGAGATGGTGTGAGTTGTGAACGCCCAATATGCTGGAAAAACAACCGCCTCTCGATATGATTGATGGTGCTTGATGTTCAAGTGTCATTTTGAATAAAACAGCCCCATGAGCCGGAGGGTGATCGGCCCACACCTAAAAAAACTTACGCAACGCAAAGACGCGAAGATCCATAGTTTGTGTCGAATCGCATGAGGCATTGATTGGCCCATTCGATTGGCCATGGGTGCCCCTATGTGAGGTAGGGTTCGAGGTTTCTGAGCGAACTCATCGATCCTAAAAATAATTTAACACAACTACCCGAGCGGAGCGAATATTGATGTCACAACACTTTTTGGGAGTGTGTGCCACTTTCTCACTTTTTTTCTATATAAATTATTTTGGTTATAGATATGTATGTACCTAGAAAAAAGAAAAGAACACATACCTGTAAGGGAGAATTTAAGCCTAGTGTGTATAATATACACGCTAGGCCAAATCCGGCAAAATTAAGCCTAGCGTGTATATTATACACGCTAGGCCAAATCTGGAAAATTTAAGTCTAGCGTGTATATTATACACGCTAGGCTAAAACGTGGCATAAATAAGTTGGGCCCAAGCAGAAACTCAAAAATTGGGTATTTTTCAAATTCTTTCTTTCCTCCTCTCCCCAACCGAAACGGGAGACCCTCTTTATGTTCCTTTGATTTGATTTGAACCTTGGCATCACGTCAATGTTCGATGTCGCCGATCAAACATGCATTCTACTCTGGATCAAGGGTTTATTTTTTCATTCAAGGTGATCATTTGGAACCCTATTTCCTTTAATTTATCTTCCTTTATCTCCAATGTGGCTAGGTTTTTTTGTGTTCTAGATGATTTTCTTTGTATATGTGATCTATTTGAAGATCATTGCCTCCATTTGTATGAAAAAAATGAGCGTTCTTTAATCTTTATACCGAATTCTTCTTTTTGGTAAATGGATGACTTTTCTTTAAATTTTTTTTTTAATTTCTTTCTATGCAAATGTGACTATGATTTTTGAAATAAATGGTGGAAAAAAGGGTGATTTTTGTGAATGTATCCCCATGCATAATCTCTATGTGTATGCATTGTGGAGATTTTCAACCGAAATTTTTTGGAAGGATTTTTGGAAAAGAGATGCCTTTCCCACGACTGAAATGTGGGGGTCATTTTGAGACTGTCATTCGACGACCTCCCTGAATCTAACACGAAAATGATGATAAGTTTTTCTTCTCTTTTTTTTCAAATGGAAGGGTGTGCCCCTTCTTGATTGATTTTTTTTTTGTTTTGTTGTTGCTATTTTTTTTATTATTTTTTTTTATTCATAGCTGCTGTCTATACCCTTTTTAGGATGTTGAGTGAAGAGGACCAGGGCCATGAGGGTGGTCCTAACGTGATTTTTGGTAGCCGGGGTGAGAGTCTTATTCAGGTGCAGCGTTCTTCCCGTGACTTGTGGGAAATGCAGGGCGAAGCAGCCCGCAGTGGGTTACTTCATCAGCAGTACACCCACATCTCCAACTTTGGCATAGCCAGTAAGGTAAAAGATGTATCTCTTGGTTGTTCTTCTTTGCTCGGGCCTCTTGACTTTAGGATCTGACATCCTTATTCTTTTGATGCAGTCTCTGCCCCCAATCATGTTCTGCGGAGGTTGGTTCGACCTTCAGTGCCTCTACGTTCATCTTCCCCAGGTAGTGAGGTTCCTTTTTGCCCAAGTCAGCTTTGGGGATTTCTTGTCATTCCCGACTATTAGGGGGGATAAGGCCTATGTGAAGGCCCTGGTGGAGAGGTTTCGACCTGAGACAATAACCTTCCACATGTCCGTAGCTGAGATGACCATCACCCCTGTGGATTGGTTTATGATTACTGGGATCGGGATAGGAGGGATACCAGTGGTTTGCCCCTGTGTACCAAATCGTGCAAAGGTGATTGAGTTGATCGGGGACTACTCTTCTTCCCAGGATATGACCGGCTTCGAGGTCAAGCTATCTTGGCTGGCAAACCAGTTTGATGATAACGAGTTGGTGGATCCAAACCAGCTTGATATGGATATTATTATTGAGCTTGAGCATGCACTAATGCTAGCCCATATCGCACTCCTCTTCCTGCTGGATAAGACTATTCTTGCCAACCCTAGTTGTGGTTAGGTCTCTCTATTCCTTCTCAATCTGATGGGAAACTGGGAGAGCGTGCATCATTTTGATTGGGGGTGCTGAGTATGCTGTGTTGATGGCTGGTTTGGCTAGAGCCTTAGTTGGGGATGTGGCCTCTGTTCTTAGCTTTTAGCTAGCGATTAAGGTGACTTTTTAACTCTTTTATCACTCATGGTTTGTTTTCTAGCTCATCTTTGGTATATTTCCCTATTTGCTCATCCTTTCAGATTTGAGGGTATTTACATTTTCTACCGGGTCGCCCCATCTTCTTAGACGAGTTCACGTACCCCCTCATGAGCTGCTGGCATAAGAGTCTTCACAAGGACTTAGGGATGAAGCATCTGGAACTGGGCCTGAGGTCCCAGTTTGATTTGATGATCCCGGAGCAGGTTTCAATACTCCCCCTTCTCTCCCTCTCCTTTCTTGGGGTTTAGATGGTGTTGCTTGACTAGTTGGACTCTTCTTTTTGAGCAAGTTACTTTTGATCCCTATGTTGGCTCCCCCTTTTAGGATCGTGCTGTTGTGGGCATGTCCCGACTGTTCGTCAATCATCACATCACCTTCTTCTATGGCTCCTAGGTCAGAGCGTATTATATGGGGGAGAGGGTGGTGCATCCATACCTGGACTATTTCACAGTGCCGCGAGGTGTCCTCCTAGGGATGTAATGTCACCAGAGGGTACTGTGGAGCAGCTTGAAGATGGCCTCCTTCATCATGGGATTCCTGTTGATGATCTTCTATGGCTCCGGGGTCAGAGCGTATTATATGGGGGCGAGGGTGGTGCATCCATACCGGGATTATTTCACAATGTCGCGGGTCCTCCTAGGGATGTTATATCACCAGAGGGTACTGTGGAGGAGCTTGAAGATGGCCTCCTTCGTCATGGGATTCTTGTTGATGATCTCTTCGAGCATGGGGTGTATCAGATGTCGTATGAGTCTCTTCCCTATCGGTCCATCCTCCCATGCTTTGTGCCAGGTGCCAACTTTTTGGCATTCGGAGGCCCATGATCTCAGGTATTCCCCCACTTTCTTTCTCTTGCATGTGGGTTCCTATCTATCTTGATTTTTCCATATTGACTGGATTTTTGCCTCTTTCTTTAGTTCAAGGGAGAGGAGGATTCTTATGAGGAAGGTGCAGAAGTGGGTCCTGCTGAGGCGTTAGGTGCTAGGCCATCAGACGCTTCTGGTGCGAGGGTCTCCGGGACCTCGACCGTAGAGACTTAGGGGACCTTTAGGAATTTTGACGACGCGTTCCTCTGGGGCCTGTGTGCTGATGTAACAGAGTGGGCTCGTCTGTCTACTAAGGCAATTAGGGCCCCTCCTCCTGAGTTGGTTCCAGGGGTGAGTTTTCTCTTCTGCCTATTATTTTAGGGACATGCTTGCTCTTGTATTATTTCCCATGTAGTTGACCTCTCATTCTCTCTTCTCCTTGCAGGATCATGAATCGGCTGTCAACCAGGCAGAATATTACTATCATATTGCTGGCCTTCGGGATGTGGAAGTTGTAAGTATGGCACTAGTTGGTTCTCCTTATCACTTTGCTGCTATAACTTTTGACCGACCTTAACTGACTTCCCGATGCGATGCTTGTAGCGTGCTCATGAAAATGAGTCGCATTCGTTGCTCAGTAGACTGTCCCAGGCATGGTCACGGGTGGGGGATATCCGAACATATCAGAGTACCTCGCGCCAACGAAAGAGGACCAAGGGCATTGATTAGGAGCAACTCGCTTCTCTTTTTTGTTTTTTTGACGAACACTTGAGACTTTTGAACATTTTCTTTTTTATTTTGGGAATATATGTAATGAATGATGGAATATATTCGGATGATCTGTAGAATGATTATTCTTGTTTTTCCCTTTTTATTTGTTCTATCTCTCTTCTGGATATGATGTGCTCAATCATTTAGCGGATAGGCCCTGAATTTGGCAAACGGGACAGCGGCCCTTGGGTCGTGTATTTGGTTAGAATAGCCAAACCCCTATATGTTTCTCCTGCGGATGATACCTGAAAGAAAACCATGCAAATAGGTTAGATGGTGAACTTTAGTATCCTAGCTTGTGATCCGGGGTTCTTAAATGAAAAAAGATATAGGTGCGTGTGGGCTGGTCAGAGGACTGGAAGAAAAAAATCTCTCTATTTCTCTCTCCCTCTCTCTTCTTCCTTTTTTTTCTGGCCTAGCGTGTATAATATACACGCTATGCAAATATGAGCATTTTTTAGCCTAGCGTGTATATTAACTTTCTGGGTAATTCGAGCCTAGCGTGTATAATATACACGCTAGGCAAATTCTGGACCATTTTAGCCTAGCTTGTGTATTATACACGCTAGACAATCCCTTTGACAGTGGTGGGCCTATAAGGCCCCAGAAAGCTCCTTTTTTCTTTATCTTTTTGGTCGGGTTTTGGATTCTTGCTCCCATTTTTTCTTTCCTCTTTCCCGAGGGTGGGTCCATTGTCCTATATTGAATTGTGATTCTTTTTAAACATCTTTGTATGACCATGGACCCACTTTTCGACCTCGCCTTTCTTCGGGGATCCGAGGTTTTTACACTTCCCTCTTTGGGCGTGGGGCCCAGTTTTTTAAAGAAATGGCTTGATAGCTTGAACGAGAGTGAGCTTGCAGGTTTGGATCAACTTGGGCAAGCCCGTCTCCCATCCTTCCTTGAAGTTCCTCTATTTTAAGACCTCATTCATGCGTCGGCAATGCATTGGGAAGTGGAAACCCATGTCTTCCGCTTCGAGACTCGTGAGCTAACTCCAACTATTGAAGAGCTCTCTAATCTGTCGGGTTTGAAGCTGCATCAAGGCCTTGCCAAGGTAGTGCTAACACCGAGTTATGCTAAAGTCATCCACATGACTTTAGGTTTAAAGAAAGTTGACTATGAGAAAAGCTTTGTCGATGGGCCCACCAGGTGTTTGATGAAATTCCTTAGAGAACTTTTCGGTGATGAAAGCTTGTGAAAATTGCCAGTAAAAAATATCCATAACGTGAAAGTTTTCGCTCTTTGCCTTAACTCAGAGGTCCTTTTTTGTACTAGGGGGAGAGTTTTTTTCTTGCTCTTTGTGACATACTGGTAGAGCTTGAAGAGGGTCATTCTGTGATGCATCTGGTACTCGCAGAGCTTGTGCAATCATGGGATTTGTGGCCATCCTGTCGCAGCGATGTGCTTGCTTGCAAAAATTATAGAGTCGCCACCCAGAGCTTTTGGTGTCCCGAGATACCTATATCATTTTTATGAGCACCAAAGTGCTAAAAATATGACTCTGAATCCGGTCCACACAAAAGGCTCTTGGGTAGGGGCTTCGATTATCGATCAGGAAGGTGTTAGGCACCCGATCAACCCGCTTAATGTGGTCTCTACTTATGGCCAAAAGTAAAATGAAGCAAAAGAAAAGAAAATAGCTTCCTCTTGCCCAAAAGGGCTTAGAATCCTATTTGTGCCCCTCCGTTCCTACCGAAAAGTCGGCGGCATAACGATACAAATGGGAGGTTGGAGGGAGCTAGAAAGAGATAGGAGAAGAAAGGGGAGAGCCGGAGCCCTCGGGCCCTTGTAGCACCGTAGGAGAGCCATGCGTGGCTTACTTTGATGGGCTTTTGAAGGCCTTGTATGGTGGAAAATGGGGTTCTAACTCCAAAGGCTTGAAGCTAAGAGGTAGGGAAGGGAGGGTAGGGGATCACACATACCTAGGCTAAGGGTTTTGGATGTAAGAACAAGCTTGAAATGAGGTTGGGAGATTCTAGAATTTTGGTGAAAATGGTGCACAAAAGGGAGGAAGAACTCCTCAGTTTGAGCTCTCTCTCTTAAGAAAATTTCTCAACCCTTAAACCAAGGGTGGGGGGTTCTATTTATAGGAAATGGGTGGATTAGGAGACCACTTAAGAGCTAAATGGGTTTAGCAATTAGGTAATCTCACATCTAAGGATTCTTAGGGTTTTTAGAGCCTTGATATGTGTGAGAAGGTCCTCCAATAGGGGATGATGGGGTGAGGCCTTAAGCCACTTAAGGGGTTGCAAATAGGTAGGGAATGGGTACAACATAACTAGCAAAATACACCCTAAAGGTCAAGGTGGTCAACAAGTCAAACCCCAATCATAATTTTTGGGGTAAAATCCTAGGGTTACTATACATATGCCTGGCGCAACTAATAGTTGCGCTAGGCAAATATACAATAAAATAGTTTTAAACAGTGCCTGGAAGTTGGTTTGTGAGGGTGGGGTCCACAATTAATACTAGCGCAACTATTAGTTGCGCGAGGCTTAAATCCTGGGAGAAGTGGCCTGACGCAACTATTAGTTGCGCCAAATCCCTAGGGGGCCACTTGATTTTACTCTTATGCCCTCCTAGCTTGGTTCGCCATATCTTCTGATGTATACCTCTGATTGAGGTAATTCTTGGACCGTTGGAAAGCTGACGACTTCTACTTTTCAATGGTATGAGATTTGATCATATTAGAGGGCCGTATCTGGTTTTGGTATATCCCTCCTC
This sequence comes from Chloranthus sessilifolius, assembly GCA_021018995.1. Lineage (NCBI taxonomy): Eukaryota > Viridiplantae > Streptophyta > Magnoliopsida > Chloranthales > Chloranthaceae > Chloranthus > Chloranthus sessilifolius. The sequence continues at coordinate 142,743,249 of CM037584.1, read as the reverse complement.
AACCATTTTCTTGATAAGGTTAGGCTTAGGTTCAAAACGGGTTATAAGGGTCAGGATTGATTTCTAAGGTTCGTGTCAGGTTCCTAATGGATCTAGGTGATTCCTAAGGGTTTGGAAAGGCTCTTAAGAGTTCTAGGGGGGTCCTAAATGTTCCATACATGTCATCAAAAGCTCAGAATTGCACCTCTCTCGAAAGGTATTTCGATTGGGCCTTGGTCCAAATTTGGGTGTCTACAGATGCCCCTCTTTGGTATCCGATCACTTATGATTGAATGCTAAAGAAAAAGAAACATTCGAAGAGGCCCAAGGCATTACTGACGGGTTCGCTACATTTAGAAAGAACTTCAAACATCAAATGAGTAACACTGTGAGAAAATGAAAGCCCTGGATGTCAGGCTAAATATTCATTTCTCGAGGTAATCGGTTCCCAAGCGCTTAGCGACATTACTGGGCATAACCGATGGGGAATGAGTTACGAACTCCCTATAGTCGAGAAAGACATTCGCTTCTCGGGATGATTTTGGAGGTATTTGATGTTTAAAATTCATTCTGAATGCAACAGCTTCATGAGTAAGAGGGGTGATCGACCCACATTCCAAGATAGGCGCAAAGTAAATATACGCAAGGCTCCACAGTTTGTGTCTAATCCTACGAGGCATTTGATAGCCCCATCTGACTATTCACGGGAGCCCCTACTGAAAGCAGGGTTTGAGGTCTTTGGGTGAATCCATTGATCTTAAAGTTTATTTTTCATGACTGCCCGAGCGAAGTGAATAGATGTCACAACACCTTTTGGGAGGACATGCCATTTTCGAAGACATGCCTTAGATTAACATGATCGAAAGCATCCAGCTTCGACTACCTTGAACAAATCCAACCAAATATTGGGGTGTCTCCCTAAAGGGATATCCAATCCTGGTCTCTGTTGACAATGATCATAAACATCAATTAACTATACATAATCATGCACTCATCAAGGGCGATAAGTAACAACAAAGGCGATGGAAGCCCCGACCTGAACCCGCCCGAGTAAAATTTACGGGGACAAACGACCATCATACAGATACCCAGATGCATGGCTTATACTTTACAGGGATACCGCTGCCCATACAGGTTTTAAGCCTACAAAAAATAAAAAAGGGAAATGATCCCTTCTGAATGCATGGCTGCACATAGTTTGATTGATACGTAATCTCATTCTCAATAGGTTGGTCTCAACCAACGATTGACCTTTCCAATGGAGAATCTGAAGCTTAAGACACTTAAGTTCACATGAATCCAAAACAGAGTGCTCATTATAAAGATTTAGCAGTGGAGTTGACTCGATCGAAACATTGGCTGTTTGATCGGGACTGACACCGTTGCTCCTTCCTTAAGGCAGGATCCAAAGATCTGAGGCGAACCCTAGACTCGGGACTTTAATATGGCATAGCTACATAGCTAATAAAATATTGACATTTTACCGCATGAAATCATGCAAGTGTGCGTCTCTGTGGGGACTACAAATCTATTTTTGATTTTTCTATCATTTTATGTGATTTTTTGAAATTTTCAACTATTATTTTATGTGATTTTTTGGAGTTTTGAAGTTATTATTTTATGTGATTTTTGGAATTTTGAAGCTATTATTTTATGTGGATTTTTTGGAATTTTGAAGCTATTTTTTATGTGGATTTTTTGGAATTTTGAAGCTATTTTTTATGTGAATTTTTCTTGTGAATACTTTCGGCTTCTCTGTGGGGATTCTTTGTTGGATTTTTCTTTATATTTTCCATGTAGGACCGGGGTGCTCATTGATCTCGGTCCGCTTTTATAATAGCACGACTCTCTTGGCAAGTCGAAGGATGATCGAAATGTCGCCTCGGGAGCGCGTGCATCTACCGGGGGTGATAGAATAAACAAAAAGAGTCGGGGGGTCGGTCTTCCCATCTAGCCCGTAACAGGCCCGAGACCCGACCTAAGTGCCTGGCACAACTATTAGTTGCGCCAGGCCACTAGGGGCCTCAAAATAGCCTGGCGCAACTAATAGTTGCGCCAAGCAAGAGGTGGGCACGATTTTGCCTGGCGCAACTATTAGTTGCATCAGGCTTGGCTGGAGGGGAATTTAAACAGCCAGAGTTTGGGCTGGGAGTTTTATTTTGAATTTTTCTCCCCCTCCTTCCTCTTTGAAACCGAAAACTGCCCCCCTCCTAGGGTTCCTTTACATTACCTCTACGCATGCCCCATTGCCGTTGCTTTGCTTGTGTGGATCGATCGTCGGCTCACGCTAGATCAAAGACCCCTTTTGTCTCTAAAGGTAACCATTAAAACTCATTTACTTTGATTTTTCTTACTTTTTCTTGTAGATATGATCATGATCTTGTATTCTTTGATGAGTAATGGTTTATTTTTATGGTGTGTATGTTTATTTGATGGAGTGTGGATGATTCTTTATGAACAATGCCCTATTTTATTATCTTATGGACATATTGGTGCCTAATATATACATTTTTTGTTGTTTTTATTCGTGTATATGGAATGATTTTTTGTTGTTTTTTGTTTTTTTTTGTTTTTTTTTGCATATAAAGCAATGGATTTTTAGTTATTATTTTTGTCAATATTGATTTAGGGAAAAAGATTTTTTTCTTTTTATGATGATTCTTTTTTGTAAGTAAAGTAAAGGATTTTTTTTGTTTTTGTTTTTATTAAAATAAAGCAAGGGATTTTCTTTTCATGATTTTTTTGTAAGGAAAGTAAAGGATTTTTTTTGTTTTTGTTTTTATATTTGCAAAGTAAAGTGAAAAGAATTTTTTTGGTTTTGGTTTTTACTTTTTATTTTGACAAACAAAGTAAAGGATTAAAAATTTTTGTGAATAAGGTAAAGGAAAAAATTTTGCTTTTGGTTTTTTCGTTTTTAGGAACACGAAGAAATGGCTATTTTTTTTTTTTGGGGCCTAAGGAGAAGAGAAAGATTTTTTTTTTTTAGAAGCGTGATAATGATTTCTTTCTCTCGCCTTTTTTGCTTTTATTTTTCCTAGACATGAAGGGAGGATTTTTTTGTTTTTGTAAGAAAGAAGGGTCATTTTTTATTATTTCTTTAGAAACATAAATGATTTTATTTGATTCTAACTTACTTTATTTTCAAATACGGGAAGGGGAATTTTTTTTTTTTTTTGTCATTTTCTGAAGAGAAGATTTTTTACATTTTCAACCTAAAAGGGATCTCTTTTTTCGTTTAGGCATGTGTATCTCTTATTTATGAAAATATGTGAAAAGAAAGGGGAAGGGTGAGCATACATACCTCCTATTTGCAGCATAGAATATCATGGCTCTTTATCATTGGTCTCCTCTGACGTGACTGCTTTTTGTTGCCCCAGAATGTCGGGTGAGGGTGAGCATACTCTCGAGGAGGGCCACAAGGAGGGGCCCAAGATTGTATACGGCCCGCGGGGGGAACAGTTCATTTGGGTAGAGCAAAGAGTGGGCCCCTGGATCGAGATGCAAGGCGGCGCTGCTCGAGTCGGCCTCCTTCATCAACAACATACCCACATTTCCAATTTCGGGATAGCGGGCAAGGTAAAAGAGAGGTTCAATTCATTTTCATTATAGTTTTTGCTTTACCTTTGTGGTCTGATGCGTAATTTCTTGGGTGCAGGACCTGCCCAACATTGTATTTCGTGGCAGGTAGCTCGACTTCCATGAGTTCTACTTCTACGTCCCTCCCATAGTAAAGGTCCTTCTGGCACAGGTGGGCTTCAGAGAATTTATATCTTGCCCTGCCATGAGGGCCGACGCTGCCTATTTGAAAGCCCTGATTGAAAGGTTTCGCCCCGAGACAATGACCTATCACATGCCGTATGCAGAGATGACTTTGACGCCCATCGATTGGGTCATGATCACCAGCATCAGGATAGGGGGGATATCGATATCCGATCTCGCGGTGCCGAGTCGAGAGGACATCACTCGATTGATTGAGGCCTATCCTCCTTGCAGGCAGACACATGGCACCGAGGTCAAGATGTCTTGGCTGACCTTGCTTTATACACCTGATGAGTTAGTGGATCTGGGTCACCAGACAGGGTGCTCTACATCATGCCAGAGCGGGCGATCGTCCTAGCCCACATCACTATCTTGGTCCTACTTGGTAAGACCCTTTTCACCAATGCGAGCGGTGGCCGAGTCAGCTTAACCTTGCTGAGTGTGATGGAAAACTGGGGTGACGTCCATAGGTATGACTGGGGAGGGGCAGGGTATGCATGGCTGATGTACAATTTTTCTCGGGTCACGATCGGGGATTCAAAGTCTGCTGTTGGATTCTGGGCCACCCTGGAGGTAATTCCTTATTCCTTTGCCTTTGCCATTTTATTTTTAATGATCCATATATGCTACTAACCTGCTCTTGTGCAATGCCCCCCTTTTCAGGTATGGGGATACCATCACTTTCACCCTGTTCCCCCGCTTCTTTTCTCGGAGGTGATTACCTATCCCCTCAGCAACTGGAATCAGGCCTGGCGCCGTGATGTAGGTTTAAAGCACTTGGAGATGGGTCTGAGGTCCCAACTCGACCTGATGGTTCCTGAGCAGGTAAAACTCTCTTTCAACTTTGTTTGTTTTTAACTCGGGAATCTCCTTGTACTAATGTGCTAACTACTTGGCTCTCTTTTTTTTTGACTTGGGCAGATCCTTCCTGACTCGTACCTTGCATCCCCCTTTTGGGACTAAGCAGCTGTAGGCACTTCCCGCCTATTTAACAATCGCCGCGTCATTTTCTTCTATAGAGCATGGGCCAAATTCTAATATCTGGGAGAGCGAGTGGTGCACCAATTCTTGGGTTATTATGCCATACATGTGGACCCTCCGGCAGATGTTTGGTATCCCGTTGGCAGTATCGAGGAGCTTACCACGACCTTCTTCAACAATGGGCTTCCCATCCATGCTCTCCATGTGCCCGAGGACTATCATCTTTGGTACGAGTGGCTGTCATCCCGATTTATCTTGCTGCACTTTGTACCTAGCATAAATTTTCTTACATTCGGCGGCCCTCTCGGCCAGGTAATCCTTCTTAGCTTGGATTAGTTCCCCTTATGCTTTTAGTCCGGCCCCTCATTCCTTCTAAGCGGATCTTTATTTTGTTCACAGTTTTCTTCAGGGGATGATTCGGATGGTGAAGGCCGGACGAGTGCAGCTGATATGTGAGGAGAAGATCCCTCCGGTGCTGGACCTTCTGGTGTGGCTCCCTCGGGCGAGGGCTCTTCGGGTGCTGGTCCGTTAGGTACCTCTCATGTCGGTATCCCTGTTGGTGATCCGCCCGTGGTTTATGGGACCTTCCAGTGCCTGGATGATAGCTTCCTTTCAGGCTGATGCGGTGATGTAGATCGACAGGCGTGACTTTCTGCTGAAGTGGCCTGTGTTCCTTCTCCTGAGGTGGTTCCAAGGGTAAGTCTTCTGATGGCCTAATCTCTCTCCATTTCAGTTTCCTTTTGCATATGCTTTTAAGATTTCCCTGATAATTTATGTTATATCATTCTAAACGTAGGATTTCAACTCAGACATGGAATATGCGGAGTACCATCGTCATCTTACAGAGCTTAGGGAGGTGGAGACGGTGAGTACCCTACTGCCCTACTCCTCTCTTTCATTTCGTTATCATTTGTCCCTTAACTGATCCTGGCTCTTGACTTTGACTGTGCCGTGCAGCGTGCTCGTGCTAAGGAATCGCATTCTTTGCTCAGTAGGATCTCACAGGCATGGGCAGGGTGGGGGACATTTAGACCTTCCAGAGCTCCTCTCATTGTTGCAAGAAATCAAAGGGCACAAGCAAATACTAGGCTTTTAGTTATAGCTTTGAAAACTTCGTACTCTTGGGAATTTGATTTGGATTAGTTTTTTTAGTCAATTTTTCTTGGGGTGGATGATGTGACACTTTGGATGATATGTATATTTTATTTGGAAAATATTTTTAGTGCTTTTGTTTTGATTTTATGCCATGGTTTCCTTGCCCCATATCTATTTTTCTGCAGGATGTGTCTACCAAATGCTCTCAGAAAGTGACTTTTTGGGTCGCATGCCTTAATGTAGGATCAATCCTGCACATAAACAAAGTAATTCCCAAACCGTTAGTGATCGGAAGCATAGATATAAAAAAAGGGTGAAAGTCCCCCTAGTTAGGTCCCGAGCTGGCTGGGGAGGGGGGATCTTTAGTGTAGCGCAACTATTAGTTGCGCCAGGCTAAATCCCAGGGAATTTGTACTGGCGCAACTATTAGTTGTGCTAGGAAAAAATGGAGAAAGTTTACCCCCTTCCTTGGGCTTGAGGCCCAAATTTCTAACAACCTGGTTTGGGAGCTTGAATGAGAGTGAGCTCGCCGGCTTGGAGTGCCTTGGGCTATCTCGCCTTCCTTCCTTTCTAGAGGTTCCTCCACGGTGGGAATTCCTTTTCGCTGCCGCTTCATTTTGGGATGTGAATTCCCATATATTCCGTTTTGGGAAGCAGGAGCTAAGCCCAACCTTGAAGAGCTATCCAATCTGTCTGGCCTGAAGCTTCACAGGGGCCTTGCAAGAGTCACACCTCAGCCGTGCTACTCCAAATCCGTACACCTTGCTCTCAGTTTGAAGAAACTTGAGTATGAGAAAAGTCTCATTGGGGGGCCCACAAGGTGTTCACTAAAATTCCTTAAAGGACTTTTCGGTGATGAAAGCCTCCAAAGATTGCCAGTTAGGAATATTTTCAACGTCAAAGCTCTAGCACTCGGTCTCATCTCTGAAATCCTCTTCTTTACTGGGGGGAGAGCTTCTCATTGGCATTTTGCTATGTTTTGACGGAGCTGGAGGCAGACCGATCCATGATGTGGTGTAAACGGTGCATTTTGTAAAAAGGAAAGCACACTAATCATCATACCGGCTATTTTTTGGGATGTGGTGTAAACGGTGCATTTTGTAAATGAAAGGTAGTTTATTATATACATCTACATAGACTTTTTGACCTTTTTGTTTTGTGCGTATATATATATATATATTTTTTGTGCGGTGCCTTAATCACCTTGTGAAACCCTGGGTCCTCTTTGGAGCATGGTCGAACCCCCCTTTTTACTAGTTGATTCTGAAAGAGTTTCAACAATCCTACGAAGGCCGGAACGTTCATCCCCTTGGAATTGAGTCAAACCTTTCTCCTTACCTTGAGTCATACATTTGGCAAAGATTTTTCATGAAAACAAATCTGGTCGAGACCTGATTCGAAGTAGCATGAGCGGCCCAAAAAAGGGGATCAGGGAGAGTAACCAAGAGGGCTCCTCAAACATAATCCTCTCAATCAGTCCAAACCTTTCTTTTTCAATTTTTTCTCTTTTCTTTTCTCATTTTTTTTTTTTTATTTCTCTCCTTTTTTAACCCGTGGCGCCCTTTCGAGTTTTCACCACGTCCATGGGTTTAGCTCTCTTACCCCAAGCGCCCTTTCAGGTTTTCACCTGGTTCGCACAAACTCGCTATTTTTACCCGTAGCGCCCTTTTAGGATTTCACCACGTCTATCTTGCTTGGAGCTTATTTTTTTTATTTTTATTTTTCTTTTTATGCACTTTTCTTTTTTTCAGCAGCCACAACATAGATTTCGATTCCATCATAGCCGGCTGGATGGGGTTCTGGTGTCATCTCACAACTCGGCTTATGTTGGCTTAATAGATGTTATGACTACTTGTAAACCTAAAAGAGGGCTTTCTTCAGGGTGTAGCTTGGCCATTGGTTCGGTTAGGATTTGAAGGTATGCTAGGCTAAAAGGGTTTTCTTGATACGGCTTCAGTTTTCTCAACATGCTTTCTTCCTTGGGGTTTTTTTTGTACATGTCTCGTGATTCTTCTACATTTTTTTTGTTCTTTTTGCTCCATTTCAGGCAATCTCTTTTTGAGCTTTTGCTTTTATGATTTTTTTTAGATTTTGATGGTAATTTCACTTCTCTTTTTTATTGTGTATCTACGTATATATTTTTTGGAGCAGGGGTTATTTGAAAGAAAAAGGCCCAGGCTCAAATGGGGTAACAAAGGGTATCATCATTTTTAGGGATGCTTTTTGGCTACTGTGCTTGGAATGATGGCCTCTTTTGAGTGATTCTTAAGTAGTCATGCATCTGTTTTACCAATACTTACCTTATCATGATAGACTAAGAGTAGAACCGCCAGACGTATCCAGCATTGATGGGCTCAGGAAGGTGATCTCCGTCCATGGTGGCGAGGTGGATGGTGTATCTCGATAGCAGTTCTCGAATGACATAAGGTCCTTCCCAATTTGGCTTGAACTTCCCTCTCAGATTAGCATGGAGGGACGGGAAGATCTTCTTCAACACGGTGTCTCCAACCTTTAGATCTCGACCACAGACACGTTTATTGTAAGCACGTGCGATTCGCCCCTGGTAAACTTGACTGTGGCACAAGGCTAGGAGTCTCTTCTCGTCTAATAAGTTTAATAGTTCGAAGCGAGATCTCTCTCTCTCTGCTTTGGGTAAGCCTGATTCCATGAGGATTCGGAGTGAGGGTACTTCAACCTCTACTGGTAGGACGACCTTAGTTCCATACACCAGGGAGAATGGTGTTGCCCTTGTAGCGGAATGAATCGACGTTCTGTAGGCCCACAAAGCAAATGGCTGCATTTCACTCCAATCTCGGTAAGTGACGACTATTTTCTCGAGGATGCGGATGACCGTCTTGTTCACAGCTTCTACGACTCCATTAGTTTGAGGCCGATAAGGTGACGAGCGATGGTGTTTGATCTTGTACTGCTCACAGAAGGCTCGGATATGCTTATTTGCAAAACTGGTGCCACTGTCCGTGATGATATCTTTGGGGACTCTAAATCAACACACAATATTATTCTTGAGAAACTTCTCAACGTGACTAGCCGTGATATTGGCATATGATGCTGCTTCTACCCACTTGGTAAAGTATTCAATGGCGATGAGGATGAACCAATGCCCATTCGATGCTTTCGGATTAATCATTTCGACGACGTCAAGGCCCCAGGTAGTAAATGGCCAAGGAGTGGTCATGCAGTGTAGATCGATGGCAGGAGCGTGTATCAGACTGGAGTATTCCTAACACTTGTAGCATTTTTAGACATGTTTACAGTAATCTGATTCCGTAGTGGTCTAAAAGTATCCCTGCCGCAGAATTTTCTTAGCAAGCATGTGACCGCTGACGTGGGCTCTGCATACTCCCTCATGGATCTCACTCATGATGTTGGTCGCTTCACTTTCAGTAAGGCACCTGAGCAAAACATTATTGTAGGATCGCTTGTAAAGGCATTCCCCGCAAATGACGTAGCCTGCCGCTAAATGTTGAATGGTTCGCCGGTCCGTCTTGGATGTACCCTCAGGGAAAGTTAGTGTCTTAAGAAAATTCTTGATATCTGAGAACCAAGGTGGCTCATCATCAGGCTTCATATGTTCCTCAATCAGTAGGCAGAGGGCCAGCTCACTTCTCTTCTCGATCATGATCGGCTTCATCTCAGCACCATATGGGATTTCTATCATTGATGCCAAAGTTGCTAGTACATCAACAAAATGGTTCCTTATTCGGGGGACATATGAGAATGTCATGTCTTGGAAGCAAGCTATCAGGTCCTCGAGGTGTTCATGATAGGGGATCACTTTCTCGTCTTTCATCTTCCAGTCACCATTCGTCTGACATATGATTAACTGTGAATCACCAAACACTCGAAGGTGAGTTATATTTAGATCGAGAGCCGCCTGCAGGCCAGCGACACAAGCTTCGTATTCAGCCATGTTATTAGTGCAAGGGAAGTTAAGCTTGATAAAGACTGGTACATGGGATCTTTTTGGTGAAATCAAAATGGTGCCAACTCCCTGGCCCTCAGCATTTACTGCCCAATCAAAGTGCATTACCTAAGATTCTTCTACCATGAACAGGATATCTTCTTCTGGGAACTCAGTTCATCTGCCATGAACAAGATATCTTCATCTGAGAACTCAGTTCTCAAAGGCTCATAATTTGGCAAAGGATTGTCGGCAAGATGATCAGCGAGTTCCTGCCCCTTGATCGACTCCTAAGTGATGTTTGTGATGTCAAACTCAGATAATAAGAGCTGCCAGCATGCAGTCTATCCAGTGAGAGCGGGCTTCTCAAACAGGTATTTCAATGGGTCCATTCAGGCTAAAAGTAGAATGGCCTGAGATAGCAAGTAATGGCGGAGCCTCTGAGTAGCCCAAACAAGAGCCAGACATGCTTTCTCCATATGAGAATAACGCATTTCATAATCAGTAAACTTCTTGCTTAGATGGTAAATGGCCCGTTCTCTTCTTCCTATCTCGTTATGCTGCCCTAAGACACATCCCATCGAGGTTTTCGTCATGGAGAGATACATCAAGAGTGGTCTCCCGGGCTCGGGTGGTACCAACACAAGTGGGTTAAGGAGGTAGCTTTTGATTTTATCGAATGCTGCCTCACAATCATCATTCCATTCAACGGGCGAGTTCTTCCTTAGTAGCTTGAAGATCAGCGTGCAGATTGGAGTTAGTTGCGCAATGAATCGACTGATATATTGTATTCTACCCAAGAACCCACTAACTTCCTTCTCAGTAGACGGTGGCGGCATTTTAGTGATAGCTTTAACTTTGACTGGGTCGACCTCGATCCCTCTCCTATTGACAATGAACCCCAACAGTTTTTTGGACATATCACCAAAAGCACACTTCTGTTGATTTAGACGTAACCTGTACTTTCTCAGCCTCTCAAACAACTTATGAAGGTTTACCAAGTGATCACTTTAGTCTGGTGACTTGGCTATCATATCATTGACATATACTTCAATTTCTCGGTGCATCATGTCGTGAAACAGTGCGGTCATAGCTCTCTAGTATGTTGCATCAGCATTCTTTAGGCCAAACGACATGACTCTATAGCAAAAGGTTCCCCATGGAGTAATGAATGCAGTCTTCTCCCGATCGGCCTCTGACATCTTTATCTGATTGTATCCTAAAAATCCATCCATAAATGAAAGCATCCCTTGCTTAGCAGTGTTATCGACCAAGATGTCGATATGCGGCAGTGGGAAATCGTCCTTCGGGCTTGCCCAGTTCAAATTGCAGAAATCGATGCACATGCGGACCTTTCCATCTTTCTTCCGTGCAGGCACGATATTGGGTAGCCACTACGGGTACTTGGATACCATGAGAAACCCCAAGTTTTTGACTTCTACCGTGATGTTGAGGGGTTTGGAATGATCATTTCCCTCATCCAGTAAATCAGCATGTGAAAAGGAGATGGCATTGGGAGTCAACACCTGCCCAATTATCCATCCTACTTCATCTGGGGTTACTTGAATAAACACATGTGTATCCTTTAAAGCTCCTATTAGAGCTTGGAAATGGAGCAGAGATGTCATTAATAGGTCCCAGAGTTTGATGTGAGCTGGCATTCTTTTCAACTAAGTTTCTAGTATATGCTCTCTTCTCATTTTTTTGAAGGGGTTTATCGAAGTAGGTTCTTTCTTCTCTTCCAGCTAGGGTGGTATCGATACTTCAAGTTGTTTAGAGATTCTTCCTAATCGAGTAACAAAATCCACTACCCCTTCTCTGTCGTTGCCTATATTGGCGTCTGTCTATTCATAACTAACGGGAACCTGTCGGGGATTCTAGGTTAGTCCCGAGATCTGGAATGGAGTGCATGCAAGCCTCGAAGGTGCTTGGATAGGTGGATTGAGATGGGTGGATAACACTTGGTTAATCTATGTTAAGGGTGATAGGTCGGAGGGGTGGTGAACATAGGCCAAATGAGATCTACGGGAGCTGGAGATGACTACGTCTGTAATAGTACAGCATGGGGACGCCAATGGTAACCAATCGGTGCCAGAGGGGGAGATGGGGTAAAATCGACCATTGGATAACTAGTAGGGGCTACTGCTGTGTATGGTTGATATTGATAAAAGCTGGTTTAGACATGGCTAACGGGAGCTAGAGGTGGAAAATACATCCTCAAGTTTAAGGGTTCTACCTAGGGCATGGGATTGGGAAAGTAATCAGCCAAATTCAGGGGCTCGATTACTCCAATGCTTCTATCTTCTTGATTTCTCTGCTTTGGTGCTATAAAGTCTTCTCGGGTCAAGATATACTTCAAAGGGTCGAACTCTTTGCCATCTTCCTCTATCATGCTAATGGTAGGCCTCGGTTCAGTTCCACCCGATGGATGTGGTGGCAATGGTACTTGATGTATATTGGCATGCTGGTTTGCCTGGGGAGGTGTCAAAGGAACGATTTTACTGGCCTCTATTAAGTCTTGTATCACATGCTTCAAGGGAAAGCAACTATCCATCGGGTAGCCCAGTCCTTGGTGGAAGTAACAGTGGGTCTTAGGATTGTAATTTCTTGGAATTGGATTCGGCGAAGGTCGTGACTAGAGTACAGTAACCAAAATTTTTTTGATTAATAAGGGCAATAGGATATTCAAGGACTTCCCCAAAGGTGTAAAGACTCGATCGAAATGGGCCCTTCTTTGTTCTGGGGTCATCTGAGCCCCTTGTCCATTTCCGATTCTCTGTATCTACTCGCTTCATGTTGGGGCTGGCTGTGTTGCCTTAAACTGGAATGGGGTATGTTGATATTAGGTCGTGTACTCACGACCATTTATATATCCACCCTGGTTCTTCTCTCATTCCTCTGCTCTGTGAACTTTTGGACCCCGCTGTTTACTATTTTATTTAACCTCCCTTCTCTTATGGCATCTTCACACCGATTGGCATTCCTTACCAAGTCACCAAAGTTGGACTGCTATTGGTACACCAAGAAATCTGGGATGACTGGTAGAGTGTTTTTTGAAATCATCTCGATTTGCTCATCATCGGGCATTCTGTTTCTGACTTGAGCTACAATACTCTCCACCGTCCCAAGTAGTCATTGAATGCTTCATTGAGCTTCTGCTTTAGTCGGGCAAGATCTGACTTGTTGAGTTCAATGTCTATATTGTAGACATACTGCTCTTGAAATTGGTGGGTCAAATCCTTCCAGGTTTTAATCATGGATGGTTCTAGGGAAGTGAACAATCTCAAACCGTGCCTGTGAGACTCTTCTGAAAGACTTTGACGAGGAATCATTCGTCTCCCACGTATTGGCACATGTCCCCGCAGTGGAACTTGATGTGTGTAATGGGTTGCCTGTGCCATTTTATTTGACAAAGATTGGCACTTTGAAATTTGGGGGCAAAGACACTTCTGGAAATAAGCACAAGTTGGAAAAGTCTGTGGCATGGATTTCAGCTCCACTCATCTTCATTAGCTATTTTTGAATTTTATCCATTTATTCTTTTAACAACTCTGACTTCTTAGATGGTGGGGCCAATCTTTCAACAGGCGGCCTCCATTCACTTTGGGCTACTGGTGGGTTGGTGAGCATGGTTGGTGGGGGGTTGAAGCTGGTGAATGCCCCTGCATAAGCTCCGCTATTCCTGAGCTCATCCTCCTCATACTGTGGGTCCACAATAGTGAAGGGAGGGTGAGGTTATCCTGTTGGTTTTGGGTAGGCTGGATGGGCGCTTAGTGGGACCACTATACATGGGGAAGCTCTGATGAGTGGCTTGTGGGGTAACAGGATGAGTGAATTGAAAATTTTAGGTTGGTGCCTAATGAGGCCACTGCACTTAGAGGTACCCTTGGGGATGGGTTTGAGAGGCATGGGGATGTGTGATTTGATGGTGGTTGATGGTATAGGTTGGATTCCCATACTGGATTGGGTGTGAGGGATGTGGATGAATGAGGCCCATGCCCTGTTGAGAGATTGGCTGAGAGGGGTGTATCATTTAGTTGGGGATGGGGCATGTTGGGTGTATGTGGGATATTGTGAAAATTGTGGTGGATTTGAAAATGAGGCTTCTAGGTTTGGACCTTGATGGGCTTGGATATAGAACATAGGTCCTGGATGGGCTTGGGCCTGCACCATTTGGCTTCGATGGGCTTGGGGAATTGGGCGTTGGTGGGCTTGGGGTATCGGGCCTTGGTGGGCTTGGACCTGGAATTGGGCCTTGGTGGGCTTGGGGTATTCGGCCTTGGTGGGCTTAGACCTGAGACATTGGGCCTTGGTGGGTTTGGGGTATTAGGCCTTGGTGGGCTTGGGGTATTAGGCTTTGGTGGGCTTGGGCTTAAGACATTGGGCCTTGGTGGGCTTAGGGTATTGGGCCTTGATGGGCATGGGCTTGAGCCATCGGGCTTTGGTGGTTTTGGGTTATTAGGCCTTGGTATATTGGGCCTTGGTGGGCTTGGGCCTGGGTCATTGGGCCTTGATGGGCTTGACTATAAGGTGTTGGGCCTTGAGGCCCGCTCAGATGGCCCCATGGTTGATGGGAGCCTTGGATGGTATGAACAATGGGGGGTTGATTATGGTTTTGGGGGAAGTATGGAGATTTTGGAGGGTATGGGATGGGTGAGGGATATGGGATGGATGAGGAAGGCTTTGGGAAGCCTTCCAAGCTATGTAGGCTTTGACCATGTCCTCCATCATGGCCATTGGGTTGGTCATGGCGGTGGATGTAAGTGGTCCATCTACTGAGGGGGAAGTATGGGGTGTGGATGAGATGGGTGTATGGGAAAAATTGGGCATGGCCTAGGAAAAATCGGGCATGACCTGGGTAGATGGGGAGATATGTGGTGGATTAAGAAAATTGGGCATGGTATGGGTGGATGTAGAAAAATAGGGGTTGTTTAAATTGGATGTGGGGGAAAAATGGGTCACATCAGGGTTGGGTGTGGGAAAATTAGGGGCGCCTTGGTTTGATGTAGAAGGGATGGGAACGCTCTGATTTGAGGTGAAGGGAGATGGGGTTATATGTGGGATGGATGTGGACGGTAAACTTGGTGTGGATCGGGGGGGAAAGGGGAATGGATTTTGAGGGAATGTGAAGGATATGGGCAGAAATATGGGTGTACCGAATGGGCCGGTGACGGTAAATGAAGGTTGGGTGAGCAGAATGGAGATAAGAATCTCCTCCAAAAGTGAATGAGTTGGGGAAGTTAGATCAACCGCCCATGGTATGGTTTGCTGGCAAGTTGGGTATGGGTTCCTCGGGTGAGGACCAAAAACTCGTCTTCTCCATCCCCTATGGAATGACAGAGGGTAAGGCGATGCCGTTGTGCCGCCACCACAAGCTTTCTACTTTAATTCTTCTTGATTTTTTTATTTATTTTTGTGGTTTTAATTTTTTTTGAAATGATAAAACATAAATCTCTCTCTTGATTATTATTAAGCAGTGAAAAATACTATTTTTTCACCTCCTAACTTGACCTTTGTTGGACCCTTGAGATGACTAATAATGCGTTTTAAGTATATTTTGTAATTAAGCAATAAATTGCAAGCTTAATACAGACTTCCACTTAAAAGAGCCCAAGAAGCAATGCGCTACCCAATTGGAAAGGCCTGAGAACAATACCAGCTACAAGGAATGAAGGTTGAACCTGCCAAGAGGTTGCTGAGTGTTGGAAAAATGAGGAACAACACAGTAAAGATGTGTGCCAGCTGTGGAAGCACAAAGCAGAGCTGTCGAGAGGTTCTGAGGGCAAAGAAAGAAGCTGTCGAAAGGTACTGAGTTGAAAAGAAGATCTCGAGAGGTTCTAGCACCTCTTGAGAGGTTGGAAGTACAGGCATGGATCCTGTTGAGAGGATACTTCAAGGTACAACGAAAGTCGAGAGGTTTTGGTACATCTCGAGAGGTTGAAGCTAAACCTGTCGAGCAGTCCAAACAACTTGTTGATAACTCATTTGAAGCTATGCAACGCTCATCCTCATGAGGTTCAGGCAACCTGTCGAAAGCTCGAACATGAACTTCACAAGATGTTGACAGGATGTTCTATAACCTGTTGAGAGGATGAATGAGAACATTCCCCAATCCTATCTAGATGCTGCCAAACCTGTCGACTAGCTACTTCAATCCTATCGAGAAGTCTGTGAAGTTGTCGAAAGCCCATGCAACCTGTCGATGTGAATGGAAAGCAGACAGAGAACCTGTCGAGAGGTTCCCTGAACCTCTCGACAATCGAACTGGCAACTTCTCAGCTTCCTTTCTTCAACAACTGTCAACTCCAGAGTTCTGTGCATGAGTTTCAAAGCACATCAGCGACCCCTGGGGGTATTTTTGGTACTCAACTGCACACGATGGGAAACCCTTTCTGCATCACATATTCTCACCAGTTGAGAACCAATGAGAGAAGAGCTTCTATAAGAGAAATTGGCCACATCAACAGCCCAGCATAATAGAACTATTCCCTTGCGCTCTGATTGGCTGAAACAGATCTGAGGACAGAGGAGGAGAGTACAAAAGTTTGAAGAAAATACAGAACAACCATCCAGAATTTGAGAGAACTAGAGCCTAGTGCGAGATCCATTTTTCCCTCCAAATCCTCCCTCCTTCCTTTTCCCATTCTCTCTTTAGCCAGCATGAGTGGCTAAACTCTTTTCAGTAGTTCGGGTGAGGTCTTGAGCTGTAGATTGAGAGATTCAAAGGCTTGTAAGAGACTGTATATTGCACAGATTGCATATCTGGGCACAATAGTATTATAAGTTTGCAATATAATTATAGGTTTTAAAGGTGCTTCTAATCTATATTTCACTTTTTCATATTTGATTTTCCTAGATTGGATACTCCTGCGGATGTCAGCCAGAAATGGGGAGCTGGTAGCCTGGCATCTGCAACATCTGTAATGGTTGACCTATTCCAATCAAGATCAATAGATTAGGATAATATCGAGGATGAACTGTATCCAGTAGAAGGGCAGATCCTAACCTCAAGATTGCTTTGATCCATTGGTAGATTCGAGGGAACCTGAGAAGCTTGGAGCCAGAAAAGAGGATTGTTGCAAATCAATTCTTTGCATTGCTTTTGATTCCTTTGATTTTTAGTGAGAAACCAATACCCCTAGCTGTTGTTCTCCACCTTTTAATTTTTTTCATCTCTTCTATATCTCCTCTTATCTCTGTGTTTGATTATATCTGGATCACTTGCATTTACTTTTATAGTTTGTAGTAAACGTGATAAAAACCCAAAACCTCTCCTCTTTCCTGCTTTAGTTTAGTTTAAATTAGGATAGAGTGCCAGAGCTGCTCTAGATCTGGAGATTTACCATCCTTTAAAACACATTTCCCTGTGGACATACCCTTACTTGTTAGAACTTGCTACAACAGCCCTGATTCTTGCAGGACTGACTGCTTGGCTTGATTCAACATTGCTGAAATTTGTGCTATTACTATGTTGTTTTAATCATATAATAATTGCTAAGGTGGCAGTACAAAAATAAGTTTTTGGCGTCGTTGTTGGGGATCTGTGTTTTTAAAAGTGGTAGATCTAAGTTTTCTCATTTTTAGATTTAGATTTTTCATTGACTATTAAGTGATTGATTAATTGCTGCTTTAGTCTTTGTGTAGTTTTACTCTGTTTCAGATCTAGATCTATGGAGCTAAGAGGAGCTTTGTATCACTTGGAAGAACAAGCATTGCTGGAGTTTGCATCTCTTAACTCTATTTACGTTTCTAGATTTGTAGTTTTATAGATCTATAGCACTGGTTGTTTATTTTGTGATTGTTTTGTTGATCTTTGTGCAGTGACTATTTGAGTTGTATTTGATTTCTGCTGTGTATAAGCTTGGGAGGAGATCTCTTAATCCTAAGATTGCTCCCTTAGATCTTGAAGTTGAAAGACTTCTTAGACCTAAGCAAACAATACACACACCTTTAGTTGCTTCTGAAATTGCTGCAATGGGTGAGCAACCTAAGACTTTAAAGGAATTCAATGCACCAGGGGTTTACAATTCTCCCTTTTGCATTCAATTCCTAGTTGTTCAAGGAAACTATAAGAACAAGTCTTCTATCATATAGATGTTACCCTCATACCATGGCCTGAGCAAACAAGACCCATATAAGCATGTTGATGAATTTTTAGGACTATATACTACCTTCAATATTGTTGGTTTGGGAGAGGAAGCAACCAGGTTGAGACTCTTTCCTTTTTCACTAAAGGATGGAGCCAAAACTTGGTTGTCAATGCTCTCACCCAACAGTATTCAGTCCTGGAATGACCTTCAATGTCAGTTTTTGGCCATGTTTTGCCCCATGTCCAAAACAAGTCAGTTGAGGAAGAGCATTATCTCATTTTCTCAAGCCCCAACTAAAGATTTTCACAAAGCCTGGGAGAGATTTAAAGAACTCTTCAAGCAATGTCCCCATCACAAAATTCCTGAATGGCAATTTGTCCAAAGTTTCTATCAAGGAATTGATCATAAAAGTAGGGATATGGTTGATGCTTCTTGCAGTGGTACATAATTCCACAAGACAGCAGATGAGGCTTGAGAGTTATTTGATATCATCAGTGAAAACTCCATGCAAAGGGAGACTTGGGCAAGAGATGTTGAGACCCCTAGATTGGTGAGAGAAAATACTACCAGAGGAAAAATATATGAGATGAGTGGACATAATGAGTTGGAGAGGAAAGTGGACAGCTTGACCAAAAATTTTGACAAGCTCATGGGAGCAATGCAGTCTCCAATGGTTGCTAAAGTAGAGGAGGCATGTGTCATATGCTAGTCCCCCACTCACTCCCTTGAGAAATGTCCCTCAGCTGCCCAATTCCTAAATTTTTTTATGGAACATGTGAATTCTGCTCAGTCCTATGGACAACAGCCTACTGCTAGCTATTATTGGAGAAACAAACCCAACTTGAGGTGGAGACAAGATAATTTTCAAAACCAGCAATAGCAGCAGCAGGCACTACAGTCCGTGCCCTATAGGAATGCCTAGTCCGTGCCCTATAGGAATGCCTAGCCATACCAACAAAATTATTTTCCAAGGCCCCAATACCAACAGCCTATGACCCAGCCAATGGTTCAGTCTGTGCTTCAAAGTGCACCAGCCCCAGCACCCTCTAGGTCCCTCACATTTGAAGAGCAAGTTCTAGCTTCACTACAGAATTTAGGCCCTTTATCTCAAACTGTTAACTCCCATAGTCAAAGCATCAAGAAGATAGAGGGCTACCTTGGTCAGCTATCTAATTTTTTGGCAAGGAGAGAAGAGGGGCGACTGCCCAGTCAACCCATGAACGATCCAAAGGGGCAATACATGGTTGGTGAGACTTCTTCCCATGAGAAAGTAAAGTCTGTCACTACCTTGAAGAGTGGGAAGCTGGTGGATAACCAAGTTGGTAATGAGCCTGATGAGTCGAGCACAGAAAATGAAGAAATAACCAATGAAAATATGCAGCAGGAGCAAAAAATAAAGGGGGTGATGTGGCCCTACAAAAAATTGAAAACAAAAATAAAGAAAAATCTAATGAACTTGCTAAGGCTGCAAATGGGAGGACAGTTCCCCATTTGTTATTTCCAATGCATTGAAAGCAACTTCTCCTTTTGATAAGGGGAATGCTAAGGTTGAGGAGATGATGGAAACTTTCAAACAAGTAAAGATTAACTTGCCTTTACTTGATGCCATAAAGTATGTTCTAGCCTATGTAAAGTTTTTGAAAGAATTATGCACCCACAAAAGACAGTCTAGGATACACTTATCCAAGAAGGTCTTTTGTGCAGAGAAAGTGAACCAAGTGCTGTCTATTGCAACCCCAACCAAGCTTCAAGACCCTGGAATTCCCACAATCCCCTGCATCATTGGGGATCATACTATTGAGAAGGCCTTATTAGATCTGGGAGCTAGTGTAAACTTACTTCCATATTCTATTTATGAGAAGTTAGGCCTGACAGAATTGAAGCCCACACATGTGGTGCTACAACTAGTTGACATATCTGAAAGGAAGCCTGTGAGAATGATAGAGGATGTTTTAGTTGGAGTTGATAAATTTTTTTACCCTGCTAATTTTCTGGTGCTTGACATGGAGCCAAGCAAGTGCACCACCTCAATTCCTGTAATTTTGAGCAGACCTTTCTTGGCCACTGCCAATGCTTGTATTCAGTGTAGATCAGGAGTAATGGAGGTGTCTTTTGGCAACATGAAGGTGAAATTGAATGTTTACAATGCAACCAATCAACCTCACTTGGATGGTGAGGATTGTTTTTCAATTGATGTTTTTGATAAGCTTGTGGAAGAGACTTTGCCTAAGCTACTGCACTGTAATATTATTTGTGATGATGTTGGGAATATTTTTGAAAATGTGGAGGAGCCTGCACTAACCAATCGTTATCATGAACCTCCATGACATGGCTGAGGTTCAACAAATGTATATTATGTATAATAACTTATGTCTTTGGTTATTTATTTTTACTGATTTTTTCTGTTTTGTTTCAGTTCTCTTAGGCATTGTACATAAATTTTCCATATGTGTTAGTACCACAGGTAGGAAAATGAGTCAGAGTTATGAAGTGAACTGAGCTGGAGTGTCAAATCTATTGGGGAATGAACTGGGGACTGATTACAAGCTTGTTTGAACTAAAATATAACCTGTCACTAGGTTCTATGAACATGTCGATAGGTTCTGAGAGTTCCCAATTTACATTTCGACAAGATCTAGCACCTGTCGAGAGGTGTGAATTAATTTTTGACAGGTTCTAAAGTTGCAAAGTTGATTGTTGAGAGTATCTGTGAAGTTTTTGACAAGTTCTTATAGTTTTAATTGACTTCTCGATAGGTTCAGATACCTATCGAGCGGTTCACGTGTTGGATTTAAAGCAGCTGTCATGAGGTTTAGTGAACCTCTCGAAATGATCCTCTTTGTAACCTTGGACCTGTCGACAGGATGGAATGAACCTCTCAAAAAGACTGGCTTTTGTCGTCTTGAACTCATCAACATGATTGTGTGGACTTATCAACCAGTCAACGACTTGCCCCAATCCTATCGAAAATCGTTCCCCATTGTTTTAAACCTAACGACAACTCCATTTTTGCCATTCGATAGCTTCTCTTTGTGCTTTGAGTTTGCTCTGGCGATTTTCCATTTTTCTATTTCTCTCTCTACCTCACTAGGTGCTACTCTAAATACTTTGCCACTACTCTAATTGCTTTAATTTCTTCAGGGCTACATTTTGCACCTAGTCTGAGTTGATTTGGCATAGTGCACAGCGTGATCGGAGAAACCCTAGTCTTCTATTGGTAAGTTCTTCAACTTCTCTTTGTGATTTCCAAGCTTGGCATTTCAATCTCTATTTTGTCTGGGTCATTTGAGAATTCAAGAGGTCTTTGTGGTGATTGCTATTGAATTAGTGATGATTGATATTGTGTTAATTGAGTAATGGCGGGTCAAGAGGATACATTGGCTAATCTATTCAAAGTGCCTTATAAATCTGCCACCAAAGTCACTAGAAAGTTCAGTAGGCAAACCACAAAGCCTAAGGAAACCCCACCTGCAAAAAGGAAGCTTGTCATGGATGTAACCAAGAAGGCCAAGACATCTAAGAAAGCCCAAATCAGTGCAGACATTGTGGAGGAGGCCCCTGAGACACAACCTAACCCTGAGCCTGACATTCCTGAGGCTGAGCCTAACCCTGAATTGGAGCCTGCAGTCCATTTGCTCAGATCCACAACCAATAAATTTGTTGATGCATTAGGTCTAATCCCTGAGACTATTGTTGACACCTCCTATTTCTCTAAGGTAGAGGAGTGTCAAGACACTTTGAATTATTCGGCGAAGGCATGCCTGCCACCCATGCTGAGCCCACTGGATGAAAAATCTTACCCAAGGCTGGTTAAGTTGTGGTACCAGAATCTCAGGAAACAAATCAAGCCAGATTCAATTGAGCCCTGCCTTGTAGTTTTGATTGATCTTATGGAGTTGGTGGTGGATTATAGAGATATTGGGATAGCATTAGGAGTCCCTACTATTTTTGATCCAGCCTATGGCCTGGCTGCACCTGAGAATGTTTCTTTCAAAGCAATGGCTAGACACCTCACTCAAGGCATTGTGGGGTCTGGGGACTCAATCATGAGAAGAGATTTACACCCCAGCATGCTCTTCTTTGATGCAATTTTGAGGAAAAGTATCTATGTGAGTGGGCATCAACAAGAGAGGAGAGTGCCAATAGTAAATGCCCTATATGCCTTCTCTAAGGGCCAGTATTTAAATGCTGCCTGACTAGTTTTTGAAGTAATGGTGGATGTGAATGACAAGCGTAGGAGGGCCCAAGCCCTACTAGGGCTCCCCTATAGCAGGCTCATCACTGCCCTGCTCAAGAGAGGTAACTTTGTTTTTAAAGAGGAAGAAGAAGTGGAAATGGTAAAGCCCAAATTGTTTGGCAAGAAGGCTTGGTCGACTAGTAGGACTTTGATTAGGAAAAGCAAGAATAAATCTACTGAGAGTCCTGAACAAGAGGCACCCCAAGTGGCTAGCTCTGCAGCTGCTCCCTTGATTCCCTCAGCACCTGCAATCATTCGTTCCATTCCAGTTGATACCCCTAGTTTCTCCATCCCATCAGCCTCTCTACCACCCATCTCATTTTCCCTACCCTCCATTCAAACCTCCATACCTCCCAGCACCTTAGCCTCCTTTTCCATCATCATCACATCAACACCTCTATCCATCCCTTTTACCATTGACCCAATCCCTACCTAACCTTCACTCACCATTCCAGCCAGCCCATCCATATTAGCCACCCCACCTTTGAGCCCTGCACCAGCCTCACCAACTGGCCCAGCCACTTCTTTCCCTCCATTCGTTCTCTTTGACTTTGCTTCCACTTTCCCCATCTCACCTCCACACGCTCAGGATCAGTTGACCACTGAGGGTTTTTCATCCCTGATAAAATCCATTGTGGAGAATATTGGGCATGATTACACTCCCTTACCAAATTCTCCACATCCTACCACTCCACAACCTACCCACTCATTTACCCCACCAATTTTGCCAACCCAACCCACAGCCCCTGTCCCACCTGACCCCTTAACTCAAATCTTAAACCTTTTACTTTCCCTCCAATCCCAAGTGATGGCCAATAACCAAACCCAATCATCAATTGAGGCCACACTTCAAGTCATGAACTCCACCCTCCAAAACCAAGCCTCTATTCCTTCCATTGTGCTAGCCATAAATTCCACTTTATAAATTTTAACCCAACTATCCCAAAAGCCAGCTAGCCCTTTACCCATCCATATCACCACTCCCTCCATTTCTCCACTATCTTTACAATTAACTGAACGCATCCCTACAGTTCCTCTCCCTACCTTTACTACTGCCTCCACCAAAATTGACCCTGACCCTGAGGTTGCCATTCCCTCTACTTCTATCCCACCAATGCCATCCTCCATCACCCCTCCACAGCTGACTGACCCTACTTCCCCTGCTGATCAGTCCATCCTGCTTGCCTCCCTTAATTCCCCTCCTCCCTACCTTACTCTTCTCAAGGCCATGCAAGCCAATGCTTATATTAAGAGAGATGTACTTCGAGGCATGGCTGACCTAAGAACCACTGTGAGGCAGCCTTTGCTTGATCACTTCAAATTCCTACACGTGACTTACAAGGTGGAGAAGAAAGAGATTAAGAAGGGTTGGCAGGAAATTATGGTGCAATACAACCAGGAGAAGACTAGAGCTGAGGGCCAAGAGGATGCGATAAAGGCCCTGCAGGCACAACTGAGGGTAAAACAGGAAAAAGTTCAGGAGTATGGGTTGACTATTGCAGCCATGTAGAAGAACTTAACTGCAACGACTAACAAGAAGTTAGCTGAGGCTCTCTCCAGAGAATTAAACCCTGATGCACCTCCCTTGGAAACAACCCCTCCACCAAAGGAGCTTAGCACAGTCAAGCCTGGCATCAAATTTAAGGAGCCCCATTCCAAGCCAAAGCCACCCCCTCCAAAGAAACCTACATCCAGGTCTAGAAAACCTTCCTCCCCAAGGTCCCAGTCCACGGCTGCTGCTCGAAAGATAGCAAAGGGTAAAGGACTCATAGATCCACCTGAGGTTGCAGAGGAATCAGATGATTAGAATTGTACAGTTATGATATTTTTGCATAATCTCTTGTAGAACATTTTCCTTCAATAGATTTCTCTGTAGTCTATTTTCCTATGATTTTCTTGCTGCTTTTCTATTTTATTATCTGTTTATTTTTCTTTCCTTGTTTCTCTGTATATGTTTCTCTTGCTGCACAGTCCCCTATCTTCCATGCAGTGAGGACACTGCTCCTCATTTGGGGGTGTGGTAGCTTGCCAATGAGTAGTTAATGGTAGTGCAGCAAGGTTTTAACAGAAATTGAGGAAATCAAATAATTTCCCACCTGATTTTTATTGAAATCGAGAAAATTTAAAACTTTTTAAAACTGAAACATGTTATTGCTCTAACACTTTCATGAAGCAAATGTCAGGAATTTTTTATATAATGAGTGCTTAGTAAACTTAAGAAGAGAGGAAATTGTGAGGATATACCCCAGTAATCCAATGAAAGACCACATCCAGTGAGATTTGGGCCTGAGAAAAAATTTTCTTTGAAGAGTGGTTGGAAATTTTTTCTGCTCTAAGGACTGATTAAACCTACCTTTGCTCACTAGAAGTTAAGCAAATTCAAGTTGAAACAGTTTGACAACACTCATGACATGGAGGATATGAAGTAAGGCCATCCTTTGAACAGTTTGAGCTTAAAGTTACCTTATCCTTTGAACTACCCTTGATACACACTATTTAAGCCTTAAAAATCCAAGCTTTCTTTGATAAAAATCAAAGTACTTGAACCCAAACCTCTTGACCTATTTTAGTTCACCCTCAGTCTGAGAAATTAGAAAATAGGAGAAGTGAGGTTAAAGGAGCAAGGTTGGACAATTGGTTGAAAGAGAAGAAAACACATTTGAAGGCAAGTGTAATGCACAATTGTGGCATTCCAACCCATAAAAAGAAAAAAATGTAAAAAAAAAAAAAAAAAAACATACACAGAAAAGCAAAACAAAAATAAGAGAGAAGTCACTTCATTGGACACATTGAAATGAGGATTGGAAATTGATCACTTCAAATCTAAAAATTCAAATAGAAGATGAAGACTGTACTAAAATGAAGGTGTACATGTCACCTCCTTACCTTATTGATTTCTCAATTTTGAATCCCATTTCACCCTTTTATTCTTTATAAACTTCACCCATAAGACACATTTCAACCCAATAAAAAGTCCTTACTAATCTAAAATTGATTGAGCTGTCATGTGGAGATGAGAATATGTTTAATCTATGGTGAAAAGAGTTAGAAAACTTCAAGAATTGGAGCAATGCCTATGCTCATGCTTAGAGTCCTATTTAAGGGCTATAACTGCTCTTAAGCTGTGAGAATTGATACACCCTTCTATTTCTATTGAGAGAGTCATCAGGGTGAGTTTTGGGTCTGAAATTAAGATTGATAGGGTTACTATCCAAAACATGATTCTCAATTTGAGGGTAAGCTAGACATTAATTTTCATACAAAATACCTTGACATGAGCTGATTGATTGTGAAGGAATTATAATAGAATTTTAGTTTTAAACTGTCTTGTTTTTGCAGAGAATCCTTTAAAAACTGAATGGACAAGGTGTGGAATGAATTTTATATTACTCAACTTTTGTTTCAACATGTTACACTCGCATTAACTAACTTTATTGGAGAAGTTTGTGGGTAACATCACTGTAAACCCTCAGGAGACTTCACTCCTCCACTAGGGATCACCTAGGGGTTTAAAAGGCTTGATGCATATGGTAAATGTATCTGTGTTCCCTACAAAAGTGGTATTTTCATTTTCAATAATTGTCTTTACTTTCTCCTTTGCTCAGGGACTAGTAAAGCTTAGGTTTCGGGGTGTGTTAAGCAGTGAAAAATACCATTTTTTCACCTCCTAACCTAACCTTTGTTGGACCCTTGAGATGACTAATAATGTGTTTTGAGTATATGTTGTAGTTAAGCAATAAATTGCAAGCTTAATACAGAATTTCATTTAAAAGAGCCTAAGAAGCAATGCGCTACCCAATTGGAAGCACAAAGCACAAAGCAGAGCTGTCGAGAGGTTCTGAGGGTAAGGAAAGAAGCTATTGAGAGATACTGAGTTGAAAAGAAGAAGATCTCGAGTGGTTGCAACACCTCTCGAGAGGTTGGAAGTGTAGACGTGGATCCTATTGAGAGGATACTTCAAGGTATAGGGGAAGTCGAGAGGTTCTAGTACATCTCGAGAGGTTGAAGATGAGCCTGTCGAGCAGTCCAAACAACCTTTTGACAACTCATTTGAAGCTAAGCAATGCTCATTCTCGCGAGGTTCAAGCAACCTGTCGAAAGCTCAAATAGGAACTTCACAAGATGTCGACAGGATGTTCTATAACCTGTCAAGAGGATGAATGAGAACATTCCCTAGCCCTGTTAAGATGCTGCCAAACCTATCAACTAGCTACTTCAATCCTGTCGAGAAGTTTGCTCAGCTGTCGAAAGCCCATGCAACCTGTCGATGTGAATGTAAAGCAGACAGAGAACCTGTCGAGAGGTTCCCTGCACCTATCGAGAAGTTCCCTGAACCTCTCGACAATCAAACTGGCAACTTCTCATCTTTCTTTCTTCAGTAACTGCCAACTCCAAAGTTCTATGCACGAGTTCCAAAGCACATCAGTGACCCCTAGGGGTATTTTTAGTACTCAACTATGCACGATGGGAAACTCTAACTACATCATATATTCCTGCCAGTTGAGAACCAAAGAGAGAAGAGCTTCTAGAAGAGAAATCGACCACATCAGCAGCTCAGCATAACAGAATTATTCCCTTGTGCTATGATTGACTGAAACGGATCTGAGGATAGAGGAGGAGAGTATAAAAGCTTGAAGAAAATACAGAATAACCATCAAGAATTTGAGGGAACCAGAGCCTAGCGCGAGATCCATTTTTCCCTCCAAATCCTTCCTCTTTCTTCCTTCTTCTCCCATTCTCTCTTTAGCCAATCATGAGTGGCTAAACTCTTTTCAAGAGTTTAATTGAAGTCTTGAGCTGTAAATTGAGAGATTCAAAGGCTTGTAAGAGACTATATATTGCATAGATTATAGATCTTGGCATAAAAGTATTTTAAGTTTGTAATATAATTATGGATTTTAAAGGTGATTCTAATCTATATTTCACTTTTTCATATTTAATTTCCCTGAATTGGATACTCCTGCGGATGCCAGCCAGAAATAGGGAGCTGGTAGCCTAGCATCTGTAGCATCTGCAATGGTTTACCTGTTCCAATCAAGATCAATAGATTGGGGTAATCTCAAGGATGAACTATATCCAGTAGAAGGGCAGATCATAAATTTAGGACTGTATTCAGCAGAAGGGCAGAGCCTAACCTAAGGATTGCTTTGATCCATTGGTGGAGATTGGATTCTTATACCTCACCTCTGCCGGGAGAACCTGGGTAGATCAATAGGTTAGAGTAATCTCGGGGATGAACTATATCCAATAGAAGGGTAGATCATAAACTTAGGACTATATCCAGTAGAAGGGCAGATCCTAACCTCAGGATTGCTTGATCCATTGGTGGATTCAGGAGAACCTGGGAAGCTTGGAGCCAGAAAACAGGATTGTTACAAATCAGTTCTCTGCATTGCCTTTGATTTCTTTGATTTTTAGTGAAAAACCAATACCCCTAGCTATTGTTCTCCACCTTTTGATTTCTTTCATCTCTTCTATATCTCCTCTTATCTCTATGTATGATTAGATCTGGTTCACTTGCATTTACTTTTGTAGTTTGTAATAAACGTGACAAAAACCCAAAACCTCTCCTCATTCCTGCTTTAGTTTAGTTTAAATTAATAGAGTCCCAGAACTGCTCTAGATCTAGAGATTTACTATCCTTTAAAATACATTTCCCTGTGGACATACCCTTACTTACCTATTAAAACTTGCTACAACAACCCTGATTCTTCCAGGACTGGCTGCTTGCCTTGATTCAACATTGTTGAAATTTGTAAAGTTAATCTGCTATTTTAATCATATAATAATTGCTAAGGTGGCACTGCAACAACCACTATAGTGGTGATTTTATCTCTGCCCCTAGGGAACTCCCTTTTCGGGTGGCGTTCACAGCTCCGATGTCTCCCACGACGAGATCCTGATGAGCTTCAGAAGAAACAAAGGGAGAAATTTGTTCTATGTGAAGACACAGAAATTTGCAAGACGACCTGATCCCTCGGAAGGGTCAATAAAAGGGTGACCTTTTTTGACCGGCGAGGGCGTATTGGGTGTCGAAACATGTGGGATCTATCGGTGGTACTAAGTCGCTAAGCGGGGGACTCGGGGAAAGTGAACAAAGGCCTCAAATTCAGGCTGCCCAACCAGAGATAGGCTTAGTGTATGTATTATATACGCTAGGCTAAAAATCAGGATATTTTGGCTTAGCGTGTATAGTATACACACTAGGCAAAATCTGGAGATTTTTGCTTAGCGTGTATATTATACACGCTAGGCTTAGCGTGTATATTGTACACGCTAGAGCAATTCTGGGGATTTTTAGCTTAGCGCATATAATATAGATGCTAGGCAAAAACAAAGTATATAAAAAAAATTTGACAGCAACTGCAGACCTAAGATTGGCCTATTTTTTTTGGTTTTCTAGAAGTGGTGCTTCCGAGGACTGATTTTCTTTGTTATTTCGGGTCCCTCCTCACTGCACCTAGGGATACAAGGTCGTTTTGAGATATTCTAATGCTCTCCCCAAGGGTTTTAAGCTTTATGACTGGATCAGTCACCCACCCGATATACCTTCGGCACAAGCACTTTCTCAAATACTGGATGGGGTGGAACTTTTTTTGATCAGCACCACTAGGGGCTGCCACCGTACTAAGAACCGGGATGTTTGTATCGCTGTCTAAATTCTCACCCTTTTAAAATCTACCCAACACAAAAAGTGGATTAAGTCCCTTTTTGGTTCAATTTGAATTCAGTTTTAAGAGATTTTGCTTAATGTTCAAAAACGGGTTGTGACAATCCCGTGTAGCTTCCACGGGCCAGCGTCCACTGTTGCTATATGATAACACAAACGTAAAAGCGCAAGTAGGCCCACCAATCGGCTCACAAACGTAAAAGCGCAAGTAGGCCCACCAATTGGTTAAGGCGGTAAAATGCACAAGTTGGCCCGCCAATCGGCTAAGGCTTGTAAATTATGGAAAAGAAAATATAAATAAAGACAATGCTAAAGTAGGCCCACCAATTGGGTAAGGCGTGTAAATGACGTAAAAATAGGGGTAAGTAAATTTGGCGGAATCGTAGGGGTGAGTAAAATTTGAAGGAATCGTAGGGGTGAGTATCAAAGAAATGAGGTAAAAAAGGTTAGTAAACAAGAAAAATAAATAAACAAGAATAGGCCAAAACTTCAAGGGGAAGCTCTACAAGTCCTCCCTAGCAGAGTCACCATTTGTGTAATCGTGGGATCTCGTGAGTCCGTCCCGACGATGAGCTCGTAGGAAAAAATATAGAGTCACCACCTTGAGGTTTTGGTGTCTCGGGAAACCTAAATCAATATTGAAAGCACTGAAGTACAAAAATATGACTCTGATTTACCGATTCATGCTAAAGGCTCTTAGGTAGGTGCTTTGGTTATCAATAGGGAAGTTGTTAGGCACCCGATCAACCCGTTCGGAAGCGGTCTCTACTTATAGTCAAATAAAAATAAAATATAATAATAAGATAGCACTTCCTCTTGCCCGAAGGCACTGTGATCCTATCAAGCTCTCTGAAAATACCAAAAATTTGGCGGCGTAACAACTTGAATCCTTGGATAAAGGAAAAGCAAAGAAGGTAGAGGAGTAGAGGAGAGAGCAGGAGCTCTCAAGCGCTTGTAGCATAGTCGTAGACCTTCATGTAGCTGCATTGGAAGAGCTTTTGATAGCTATTGAGTTGAGATATGAGTCTTGAACTCTAAGGCTTGGTGTCTAAGAGGTAGAAGAGAAAGGCAAGGGGTAGTTCTCACCTAGGCTAAGGGATTGATGATGGAAGATGGGGTCTAAGGGATGATTTTCAAATCTGGAATTTGCATGGGTTTTGTGCACCAAAGGGAAGAAGGAACTCTCTTAACCTTTTCTCTCTTTTGAAAATTTTTTCAAGCCATTAGTAAGGGCCGGTGCCTCTCTATTTATAGAGTTGGGATAGATTAGGAGGGTGTTTAAAGGCTAATGAGATTAACAATTAGGTAATCCTAAATCTAAGAATTTTGGGTTTTTCAAGGTTATGGAAAAGTGTGAATGGGGTTCAATGGTAGATGATAGGGTGGGGTTTCAAAAGGCTAGAGGGCCGTAAATAGGTTAATGGGGGTGCAACAGTACTAAGAAAACCCACTCTAAGCATTGGAATGGTCAACAAGTCAAACCCCAAAAGTGAATTTCGGACAAAATCTCAAAATTACTGTAGCTAAGCCTAGCGTGTATATTATACACGCTAAGCTTATGTACAGTATTCTTGGGAAATCTAGAGGTTCAGAACCTACTGTGGGGCCCACAGAAAGCCAATTTTGGCCTAGCGTGTATATTATACACGCTTGGCAAAATTCCCTCAGAAATGGCCTAGCGTGTATATTATGCACGCTAGGCAAAAAGTTCTCATTTATGCCCCAAACTCAAACCGCCATAACTCTTGATGTATAATTCCGATTGATGCAATTTTTGGCTCGTTGGAAAGATGGGAACCTCTACTTTCCAATGTTATATCATTTAGTTTTAGCAAAGGTGCCCCTAAGCTTGGCACAACTCTTTCCATCCACTGCCCGGGAGGGTGTTCGAAACTAGTTTTAGGAAGGGTTTCAAGGGTGTAGGGTTGATTCCTAATGGCTTTGAGAAAGTTCCTAAAGGCTTGGGAATGTTCCTAAGGGTATGGGAAGGCTCCTAAGAGTATGGGAGATGCTATTGGAAGCTCAGGGGGGCGCCCTTCTCGAAGTAGGTTTCGATCGGGCCTTGGGCCAAATTTGGGTGTCTACAGTGGGATATCGTCCATAACGGCTACAATGAACCGGAATCACCATAAGCGAAAGTGGCACTTACGAAAACTCAAAAAGATGCACTAAAGGAGGTATGAAAGAAGGATAAAAAAGCATTTTTCTTAATCTATCAAGGAGTTGAGATATCAATTTTTGAAAAAATATCTAATGCCACAACATCTAAGCAAGCTTGGGAGATCTTGCAAAATTTATTCAAAGGAGATGATAAAGCAAAAAAGGTCCATCATCAAGCTCTTTTAGCTGAATTTTAATCCATTCATACGGAAGAAAGTGAGTCGAAATATTTCTCTCGCATTTTGGTTATCGTTAACAAAATGAAGAGAAATGATAAAAGTATGGAGGATGTGCGAGTGATAGAAAAAATTTTAAGATCATTGATACAATGATTTGAACACGTTGTGGTGGTGATTGAAGAACCAAAAGATTTGTCCACTCTTACAATTGATGACCTCATGAGATCACTTGAAGCCCATGAAAAAAATCAATATTATGAGCACCGAAGTGTAAAATATGACTCTGACTTACCGGTCAACGCCAAAGACTCTTGGCAAGGACTTCGGTTATCAATCGGGAAGGTGTTAGGCAACTGACCTGCTCATAAGCGGTCTCTACTATGGTCGGGTCTATATTTAGATGGTTTATTTATATAAAGGAACTAAGTGAATGGCACTTCTCCTTGCCCGAAGGTACTCCGATCCTATTTGACCCCCCCGCAATCACCGCAATTTCGGTGGCGTAACAACTCAAATTTTAGGATAGAGGAAAAGCAACAAGAAGGTAGAGAAATAGAGGGGAGAGTCGGAGCTCTCGGGCTCTTGTAGCACCATGGTCAAATCATCGCGTGAGATCAGCACCGATGAACTTCCTATAGCACTATGGGTTAGAGAAGGGTTCTAACTTTAAGCTTTGGAAGGATATAAGCTTGAGAGTGATGATGGAAATGGTGGTATGAGATGGGCTAAGGTTTCATCTTTTGAAAAAATCCAAGTTTTAGGAGGAAATTCGGTAGAGTTTCTTCTCTTAGAAATTTCAAAAGATGCTTTAAACAAGGGGGGGGGGGGGAGGGGGCTCTCTATTTATAGAGTTGAGGGTGGTTAGAGGGATGCTTAAGGGCTAATGGGTTTAACAATTCGGTAATCTCTAATCTAAGGTTTTCTAGGCTTTTGAGGGCTTGGAGAAGAGAGATTTGGGGGCTAATGGTGGATGATAGGGTGGTGGGTTGAATGACAAAAGGGTGAAACTTAAAGTTGAGAGGGGTATAAAGGTACTAAAAAGATACACCTCAATCTCTGAGATAGTCCACGAGTAAAACCCCAAAACTGAAATCTACCACTTTTCACAAAATTTAAGATTTTAAGCTATGCGTACATAGTATGTACGCATAGCTTAGGAACAATGATTTTTGAAAAAATTGAGAAGTCTGGAGGCCAATTCTGCAGAAAAAAGCTAAATTTGTTGTGCGTACATAGTATGTACGCATGTATAATTTCCTGCATTTTTCTGTAATTTTCATTTCATCATAGCTTTCTATGTTCAACTCAGAATTAGGCGATTCTTGGTTTGTTGGAAAGCTGGGAACCTCTACTTTCAATGGTAAAGGACTCAGCCCCTACAGATGTCTATATAAAATTTGGTACTCCTCTTTCCATCCACTATTTTTGTTGGGCTTTCTAAAGGTTCGGGATGGGTTTTAAGGGTCCGGGTTGATTCCTAAGGGTTTGAGATGTTTCCTAAGAGTTTGGGGAATGTTTTTAAAAGATCAAGAGGACAACACTCTTGAAGTATGTGTCGATCGTGCCTTATGCAGAATTTGGGTGTCTACTGATGCCCCTCTTTGGTATATGATCACTAATGATCATATACTAAAGAAAGAGACATCCGAAGTGGCGCAAAGAAAATGCTCTTAGATACATTGTATTCAAAGGAAACCTTGAACATCAAATGATAAAAAAAAAAATATGGAGAGTAGCAGAAGCCCATTATGTTGGGAAAACGCTTGTTCCTTGAGAATGGAGAGTAGTGGAAGCGCAATATATTGGGAAAACATCTGTTTCTCGAGATTATCAATCCCCAAGCGCTTAACGACATTACTGGGCATAACCATGATGATGTGATTGATGATGCATGATGTTCAAGATTCATTTTGAACGAAACAGCCCCACGAGTGGGAGGGTGTGTGCAACTGTGAGATTCGTGACGATCCCGTCGCGGTGATGCACTCGCTAACAAAAATATAGTCACCACCCGGAGCTTTTGGTATCCCGGGAAACCTAGTTCATTTTTATGAGCACCGAAGTGCTAAAAATATGACTCTGAATCCGGTCCATACCAATGGTTCTTGGATAGGGGCTTCGGTTATCGATCGGAAAGGTGTTAGGCACCCGATCAACCCGCTTAACGCAGTTTCTACTAATGGCCAAAACTAAAATGAAATAAAAGAAAAAAAAATGGTTCCCTTTTGCCCAAATGGGCCTTAGATCCTATTTGTGCCCCTCTGTTCCTACCAAAAATTTTACGGCGTAACGATACAAATGGAAGGATAGGAAGAGCTAAGGAAGAGATAGGAGAAGAAAGGGGAGAGCCGGAGCCCTCGGACCCTTGTAGCACCGTAGGAGAGCCTTGTGTGGCTTGCTTTTGATGAGCTCTTGAAGGCTTGTATGGTGGAAGTAGGAGTGCTAAACTCTAAGGCTTGCGAGCTAAGAGGTAGAGAGAGAAGGTAAATGGATAGCATATACCTAAACTAAGGGATCTAAGGTAGAAAATATCACTCAAAGAGGGTTTTGGAATTCTGGAATTTGTATAAGCAATGGTGCACCAAAGGGAGAAAGATCTTCTCACTTTAAGCTCTTTCTCTCTTAGGTAAAAATTCTCAACCCTTAAACCGAAGGGAGGGGGGCTTTATTTATAGGAAATGGGTGGGTTAGGAGACCACTTAGATGCTAATTGGGTTTAGCAATTAGGAAATCTCACATCTAAGGATTCCTAGGGTTTTTGGAGCCTTGAAATATGTGAGAAGGTCCTCCAATGGAGGATGATGGGGTGAGGCCTTAAGCCACTTAAGGGTTGTAAATAGGTAGTGAATGGGTGCAACAGAACTATCAAAACACACTCCAAAGGTCGAGGTGGTCCACAAGTCAAACCCCAATCACAAATTTTGGGGCAAAAAAATATGGTTACTGTTCATATGCCTATCGCAACTAATAGTTTCAACAGGAAAATGTACAATAAAATAGTGTTGAACAGTGCTGGAGGTTGGTTCGCGAGGGTGGGGTCCACATTTAAAACTGGCGGAACTAATAGTTACGCCAAGCTTAATTTCTAGGAGAAGTGGCCTGGTGCAACTATTAGTTACGCCAGGCATAATAATTGTGTCAGGGAAAATTATAACCGGTGCAACTATTAGTTGCACCAGGCCACTTCTGGGGAGGAATGATCTAGCGCAACTATTAGTTACGCCAAATCCCTTGGGGGCCCACCTGATTTTACTATTTTGCCCTCTGGGTTCGGACTGCTATATCTTTTGAAGTACAACTCTGATTGGGGTGATTCTTAGACCGTTAGAAAGCTGATGTCCTCTACTTTTCAATGGTATGAGATTCAATCATAATAGAAGAATGTGGCTGGTCCCGGTGCACACACCCTTTTCCAAGGTTTTAGAAGGTTAAGTTTAGGTTCCGAACGGGTTAAGGCTTGGGTTTGATTTTTAAAGGTTCAGGGCAAGTTTCTAAGGGATCCAGGGTGATTCTTAAGGGTTTGGAAGGGTTCTAGGGTGGTTCCTAAAGGTTCCATACATGCCATCAAAAGCTCAGAAGTGCACCTTTCTCGGAATGTGTTTCGATCAGGCCTTGGGCCAGGTTTGGGTTTCTACAGATGCCCCTCTTTGGTATCTGATCACTAATGATCGAATGCCAAAGAAAAGAGACATCCGAAGAGGCCCAAGGCATTACTGACGAGTCTGCTATATTCAGAACGAACTTCAAACATCGGGTGAGTAATATAGTGAGAAAACGAAAGCCCTGGATGTCAGGCTAAACATTCGTTTCTCGAGGTAATCGGTTCCCAAGTGCTTAGTGACATTACTAGGCATAACCGAGGTGGAATGAGTTGTGATAGCCCAATAGCTGGGAAAAATGTTTGCTTCTCAAGTTGTGAAAGCCCGTTAGTTGGGGAAAACATCCGCTTCTCGAGATGATTTGAAGGTGATTGATGTTCGAGATTCATTCTGAATACAAAAGCTTCGCAAGTAAGAGGGGTGATCGACCCAAATTCAAAAGATTGGCGAGAAGCAACAATATGCAAGGCTCCACAGTTTGTGTCCAATCCTATGAGTCATTTGACTGCCTCATCTGATTGTTCGCAGGTGCCACTGCTTAAAGCAGGGTTCGAGGTCTTTAGGCGAGCCCATCGATCTTGAAGTTTATTTAGCATGACTGCTCGAGCGAAGTGAATAGATGTCACAACGCTTTTTGGGAGTTCATGCCGTTTTCGAAAGCATGCCCCAAATCAACATGACCTAGAGCCCCGCTTCAACTACCTCTAACAGATACAACCAAACATTAGGGTGCCCTCCTAAAGGGACATCCAATCCCGATTTCTGTCAATAATGATCATAACCATCATTCAACTATGCATAAACATGCACCCATTAGGGGCGATAAGCAACAGAGGCGATGGGAGCCCCGACTCGGACCCGCTCGAGTATAATTTACGGGGACAAACGACCATCATACGGATACCCAGATGCATGGCATACACTTTACAGGGATACCGCTACCATTACAGGTTTTAAGCCTGCAGAAAATAAAAGGGAAATGAACCCTTCTGAATGCATAGTTGCACATAGTTTGATTGATGCGTAATCTCATTCTCAGTAGGTTGGTCTCAACCAACGCTTGACCTTTTTCAATGGATCTGAAGCTAAAGACACTAGATTTCACATGAATCCAAAACAGAGCGCTCATTGAATAGATTTAGCAATGGAGTCGACTCGATCGAAATATTGACTGTTTGACCGGGATTGACACCATTGATCCTACCTTAAAGCAGGATCCAAAGATCCGAGGCGAACCTTAGACTCAGGACTTTAATATGGCACAGCTGCATTGCTGATAAAATATTGACATTTTACCGCCTTATGCTTTTTTGGATTTTTCAAGTTTTTATTTTAAGTGATTATTTGATTTTGGATTTATTATTTTTTTTTTAAGTTTTTATTTTATGTGATTATTTTTTATAAATACTTTCGACTTCTCTGTGGGAATTCTTTTTTATTATATTTTGTTAGATTTTTCTTCATATTTTCCTGGATAGGACCGGAGTGCTTATTGATCTCGTCCTACTTTTATTCTAGCACGGCTTCCTTGGCAAGTCGAAGGATGATCGAGATGTCATCTCAGGGGCGCGTGCATCTACTAGGAGTGACAAAAACAAACAAGAAGAGTGGGGGGAACCGGCTTTCCTATCTGACCCGTACCAGGCCCAAGACCTGGCACAAGTGCCTAGCGCAACTATTAGTTGCGCCAGGCCAATAGGGGCCTTGACTTTGCTTGGCACAACTAATAGTTACACCAAGGCAAAAGGGGCTTAAACATGTCTAGCGCCACTAATAGTTGCGCCAGGTTTGGCTGGGGAGGAATTTAAATAGCCCGAGTTTGGGCTGTGGGGCATTATTTCAAAAATTTTTCCCCTCTCCTCTTGAAACTGAAAATCGCCCCCTCCTAGGGTTCCTTTACATTGCCTCTACGCGTGCCGCTTTGCCATTGCTTTGCTTGTGTGAATCGATTGCCGGCTTGCGCTAGATCAAAGACCCCTTTTCTTTTAAAAGGTAACCTTTTAACACCTATTTTCTTAGATTTTCCTTGCTTTTTCTTGCAAATATGATCACGATCTTGCATTCCTAGATGAAAAATGGTTTATTTATGTTGTAAGCATGTTGATTGATGATGTGTGAATGGTTTCCCATGAATAATGCCTTATTTTTGTGGTTTTATGGGTTTTATAAATGCATTATATATATATATATATATATATATGTAAATAATTTTTTTTGTTTTTATTAGAAAAAGGGGTGTTATTATATTTTTTTGTTTTTATCTTGAATACCAAGCAAGGATATCATTTTTTAAGACTAGTTAGGATAAGGGGATTTTTAGTTTTTTTTAGTTTTTTTTTTTGAAAGGTTAATTAAAAAAAAAAAAGATTTTTGGTTCCTATATATATTGAAAACTAATTAAGGGGAATGCTTTTTTTTTTTTTTTTTTTCTTACAATTAATTTAGGAAAAGGATTTTGCCTTTGATTTTTTTATTGTTTGAAATCTAAGGCATTGATTTATTATATATTTTTTGGTTTTAGTTTTGTATAAAAGAAGGATTTTTTTTCGATTATATGGAACACAAAAGGAGGGATTTTTTTGAAAGAAGGTTTTTTTGTTTGATTTTATGAACCATGAAGAAAAGGATTTTTTGTTTTTTTTTTTACTAAACATAAAAAAAAGGATTTTTTGGTTCTTTTTTTGATTTTTGAGGCATAAAGAAAGGATTCTTTTTTGTTTTTATGCTTTTAGGAACATAAGATGATGGATTTTTTTGTTTTCCTAAATGAAAGGACTTTTTTTTTTTTTTTGGTTTTAGTAGACAATAAGACTTCGCTTTTTTGTTTTGTTTTTTTTTGTTTGTTTGTTTTTTTTCTAAAACCCCCTTTTTTTCTTACATAAAGGAAGGACTCTTTGGTCTTGATGATGATTTCAACTGGTTTTTATTTCAATTGATTTTTATTTTTAAACATAGAAGAAAAGGGGAATTTATTTTGTATTATCACTCTTTTTTTTTTACTTTACCTTTTAAGATAGAAAGGAAGGGATTTTTTTTTGCAATTTCAATCTAAAAAAAAGGATTTTTTTTTTCTTTTTTGCTTGTGCATGTGTGTATCTTTATTTTCTAACAATAAACAAAGAGAGGGTGAGCACACTTACCTTCCCTTGATGCGTAGCATAAAAACCTCACTTTATCATTGATCTGCTTTGATGTGATTGCCTTTTGTTGCCCCAGTATGTCGGGTGATGATGAGTATATTCTTGAGGAGGGCCACGAGGAGGGACCCGAGATAGGATACGGCTCACGGGGGGAGCAGTTCATTTAGGTAGAGCGGAGAGCGGGCCCATGGCTCGAAATGTAGCGTGAGGCCGCCCGAGTCGGCCTCCTATACCAACAACATACCCATTTTTCAAATTTCGGAATAGCGGGCAAGGTAAAAGAGAGGTTCAATTTTTTCTTTGTGCAGCTTTGCTTTACTTCCGCAATCTGATGCATATTTCTTTGGGTGCAGGGCATACTCAACATTGTATTCCGTGGGGGGTGGCTCGATTTTCAAGACTTCTACCTCTACATCCCTCCTGTAGTGAAGCTCCTATTAGCATAGGTGGGCTTTGGGGAGTTTCTATCTTGCCTCGCAGTGAGGGCCGATGCTGCCTACCTGAAGGCCTTGATTGAACGGTTTCACCCTGAAACGATGACCTTCCACATGTCGTACGCTGAGATGGCCTTAACGCCCATTGATTGGGCAATGATTACGGGCATCAAGATGGGAGGGACACCGATAGCTGACCTCGCGGTGCTGAGTAGGGAGGACATTATCCGACTGATTGAGGCCTATCCCGCTCGCGGGCAGACGCATGGCACTGAGGTCAAGATGACCTGGCTGACCGCCCTTTATACGCCTGACGAGTTAGTGGATCTGGGTCAGCCAGACAGGGTGCTCTATATCACACCTAAATGAGCGATCGTCCTGGCTCGCATCACTCTCCTGCTTCTGTTGGGCAAAACCCTTTTTACCAATGCGAAGGGAGTCACCTAGCCTTGAGCTGATGGACAAGCTGATGTCCATAGGTATGATTGGGGTGGAGCAGGGTACGCATGGCTGATGTATAATGTGGCTCGGGTCACGACCAGGGATTCTAAGTCTGTCGTCAGCTTTTGGGCGGCCTTGGAGGTATTCCTTAGCTCTTCCTATCCCTGTTAGTTTTACCTAGATGGTCTCTCATGCTACTGGCTTGCTGCTCCTTTTTATTGTATAATGCTCTTCTTAGGTATGGGGGTACCATCATTTCCACCTCGGGCACCCGCTTCTCCATTTAGATGCGCTCACCTATCCTCTCCTTAGCAACTAGAATCAGGCCCGACGCCGTGACGTAGGCCTGAAGCACTTGGAGATGGGCCTGAGGTCTCAACTCGACCTGATGGTTCCGGAGCAGGTAAAGCCCCTTTTTTTCCTCGTTTGTTTTGGGATAAGAAATACTCTTCTATTGATGTGCTACCTATTTGGCTGCCTTCTTGGACAGATCCTCCCTGACCCGTACCTTGCGTCCCCCTTCTAGGATCGGGCAGCCATGGGCCCCTCTCGCCTGTTTAACAACTGCCGCGTCATTTTCTTTTATGGGGCATGGGCCAAGTCTTACTATTTAGGAGAGCGGATCGTGCACCAGCACCAGGGCTACTATGCCATACCTGTTGACCCTCCGGCAGACGTTTGGAATCCCGTTGGCAGCGTCAAGGAGCTCACGACAGCCTTTCTCAACAATGGGCTCCGTACCCATGCTCTCCATATGCTCGGGGACTATCATGTTTGGTACGAGTGCCTGCCATATCAGTTTATCTTACCATGCTTTGTACCTAGCATCAATTTCCTTGCATTTGGTGACCCACTCAATCAGGTAACTCTTCTCAGCTTGGATTAGTTCCCCTTATGTTTTAATTCAGCCTCCATTTGTTTGTTTCTTTCTAAGCGGATCCCTACTTTGTTCACAGTTTGCCTAGAGAGATGACTCGGATGACGAAGATGGGACAGGTGCAGCTGACACGTCAGGGGAAAGATCCTTCTGGTGCCAACCCCTCTGGTGCAGGCCCTTGGGGCGAGGGTTCTTCTAGTGTTGGACCATTGGGTACCTCCCAGGCTGGTGCTCCGAGGGGTGATCCGACCGTGGTCTATGGGACCTTTCGACATTTGGATGACAGCTTCCTTTCAGGCCTTTGTGCTGATGTGGATAAGCAAGCGCGACTCTCTGCTATAGCAGCCAGTGTCCCTCCTCCTGAGGTGATCCCAGGGGTAAGTCCTCTGACGACGTTATCTCTTTCTTGTTTCGATTTTCTTTTGCACATGTTTCATGATTGCCCTGATAACTGATGTCGTATCTTTCTGAATGTAGGACTTCAACTCTGCCATGGAGTATCAGCGTATCATCGCAACATTGCGAAGCTCAGGGAGGTGGAGACGGTGAGTACCTTGCTGCTCTGCTTCCCCTACTTGCTTTATTTATCATTTGTCCCTCAATTGGTCCTGATTTCTTATTTCGACTGTGCCTTGCAGCATGCACGTGCCAAGGAGTCGCGCTCCTTGCTTAGTAGGATTTCGCAGGCATGGTCTCGGGTGGGGGATATGCAGACTTTCCAGATCTCCTCTCGTCATCAGAAGAAGTCCAAAGGCGCGAGCAAGGAATAGGCTTAATTTCTGCTTTAAAACTCAGTACCCTTAGGATTGGATTTTGATTTTTTTGGCAGTTTGGGATGGATGATGTGACACTTTTGATTTTTTTTTTTTTGAAAAT
The DNA here is from genome assembly GCA_021018995.1 of Chloranthus sessilifolius. Taxonomy (NCBI): domain Eukaryota; kingdom Viridiplantae; phylum Streptophyta; class Magnoliopsida; order Chloranthales; family Chloranthaceae; genus Chloranthus; species Chloranthus sessilifolius. Next base: position 142,702,810 of record CM037584.1, on the reverse strand, counting down.
ATTTTTAGTGCTTTTGTCTTCATTGTATGTCACGGCTTGCTTGTATCATATTTGTTTTTCTGCAGGATGTGTTTGCCAAATGCTCTCAGAAAGCGACTTTTTGGGTCGCATGATTTAATGTAGGATCAATCCTGCACATAAACAGAGTAATTTCCAAACTGTTAGTGATCGGATGTGTAACAAAAACAAAAAAAAAAGGGGTGAAAGTCCCCCCACTTAGGTCCTGAAATGGTTGAGGAGGGGGGATTTTTAGTCTGGCACAACTATTAGTTACGCCAGGCTAAAATCCCAGGGAACTTGTACTGGCACAACTAATAGTTGTGCCAGGCAAAAATGGGGGCAAAATGCACTAGCGCAACTAATAGTTGTGCCAGGCTTAACCTGGGGAGCTGTGGGTCCTTTTATACCCGAGTCAGCCAAAAAATCCTCCCTTTTCTGTTTGACTTGGTCCCTTTGACTGATTTTTTTGCTCTTGTTTTTCCAAGGCGAGTCCATCACCATATATCAATTTTTATCTTCTCAAAAGGTCTTTGTATGTTCATGAAGCCACTTTCCAACCCTCCCTTATGTTGAGGGCCCGAAACCAATTTACCCCCTTCCTTGGGCTTGGGGCCCAAATTTCTAACGACTTGGGTTGGGAGCTTGAATGAGAGTGAGCTCGCCAACTTGGAGTGCCTTGGGCTCTCTTGCCTTCCTTCCTTCCTTGAGGTTCCTCCACGGTGGGACCTTCTTTACGTTGCCGCTTCATTTTGGGATGTAAATTTCCATGTATTCCATTTTGGAAAGTGGGAGCTAACCCCAACCCTTGAGGAGCTATCCAACCTGTCCGGCCTAAAGCTTCATAGGGGCATTGCAAAGGTCACGCCCCGATCAGGCTACCCCAAATCCATTCACCTTACTCTTGGTTTGAAGAAACTCGAGTACGAGAAAAGTCTCATTGGGGGGCCCATAAGGTGTTCGCTAAAATTCCTGAAAGAACTTTTCGGTGATGAAAGTCTCCGAAAATTATCGGTTAGGAACATTTTCAACGCGAAAGCTTTAGCTCTTGGTCTCATTTCAGAAATTCTCTTCTTTACCGGGGGGAGAGCTTCTCCATGGAAATTTGTGATAGTTTGACTGAGTTGGAGGTAGGCCAATCTATGATGCATTTGGTGCTCGCCGAGTTATATCGATGCCTTGATGCATTTGCTTTGGGCAAGGTGGAGGGCCTCTGGGGGTATCCCTTGCTACTTCATGTTTGGTTGGGCGAGCACCTCGCTAACTTGGGGCCTGTGCCCCGCTTTTATATTGCCCGAGGTGAGGCGGCTCAGTGCTTTTTGGGTAGGTGCCACCTGCTTCCACAGGGCAATTTGTCACTTCTTAGGCTTTGGTTGATCGAAGCTAAGCCAATATGAAGGCTTCTTTGGTTGGACCAGACCTTCCCAGTAGTTCGCTCTAGAGACCACGAGAGCATCACCCTCCTAGGATTGACCGATAGTACCTTCTACTTCCCCTTCTGGGTGTTGCGTCAGTTTGGCTGCTCTCAGCAGGTGCCTTGCAAGGCAAAATCCCCTTTATGTGACTTGATCTTTTCTAGGGGGTCCTCTGGAGACATAGATCGGATCGCTGCTCTTTGGGAGACGCATCAATTGACGCTGATGTGTGATATGGAGCAGGGAGATTTGGTTCAGTCTTCTCCCGAGTATGAGGCCTGGCTATTGTCCAAGTAGCCTATTGCTGATAGTTTGGATTCAGCAGAGATCATTGACACTGAAGGCCCCTGGCCAAAGAAAGAGATGGTACTCCGAGCCCGCATCGAGCTACTAGTAGATGAGAAGAGGGTCCTGCAAGAACTTTTGTCACAAGAAAAAGTCAGAGCAGAGATAGCGGAGAGCAAGGTCCTTCATCTAAAGGGGTCATTAAGTGTTGCCCTCGGAGCTGCTGATTCTTCTCAGAAGAGGTATAAAAGCTTGCATTGTCGCTGATTGACCGAGCAGAATGTCCGGGAAGATGACTTTCGTGCTGAGATTAACACATTGAAGTGTGAGCTGGGCCGCTAACTCCTTCCTGCACACATAATGTTTTGCACAGATCAAATACAAAAAAGGGGCGTAAAGAGCCCCTTTACAGATACACACACATTTTTTGGTATACATATTTTCTTTATTTTTTGTTCTCTTTTTGTAAAAAAAATGGGAAAAGAAAGAAAATCAATCATCACACCGGCTATTTTTTGGGATGTGGTGCAAGTGATGCATTTTGTAAAAGAAAGGTAGTTTATTATATACATCTACATAGACTTTTCTGTCTTTTGTTTTGTGCATTTTTTCTTGGGTGTGGTGCCTTAATCACTGGGTGAAACCTTGTGAAATCCTGGGTCCTCTTTTAAGCATGGTTGAACCCCTCTCTGAATAGTTGATTCTGAGAGAGTTTTAACAGTTTTACCTAGGCCGGAACGTCAATCCCTTAGGATTGAGTCAAACCTTTCTCCTTACCTTGAGTCATATGTTTGACGACGCAGTTTCACAAAGACAATTTTGGTCAGGACTCATCTTGAACTAACATGAGCAGCCCAACCGAAAAAAAAGGGTATCAAAGAGAGTAACCAAGAGGGCTCCTAAAACATCAATTCTCTCAATTAGTGAAAACCTTTCTTTTTCACTTTTTCTCTTTTCTTTTCTTTTTTTTATCTATCTCCTTTTTTTAGCCGTGACGCCTTTTCGGGTTTTCACCACGTCCATGGGTTTAGCTCTCTTACCCTAAGCGCCCTTTCAGGTTTTCACCTGGTCCGCACAAGCTCGCTGTTTTTATCCATAATGCCCTTTCGGGTTTTCACCACGTCCATCTTGCTTTGAGCTTGTATTTTTATTTTATTTTTTAATTCTCTTTTTTTAAAAGCCACGACATAGACGTCGATTCCGTCATAGCTTGCCGAATGGGGCTCTGGTGTCGTCTCTCAACTCGGCTCGTGTTGACTTAACAAATATTATGACTGCTTGTGAACGTAAAAAGAGGGCTTTCTTCAGGGTGTAGCTTGGCCATGGGTTAGGTTAGGATTTGAAGGTATGCTGGGCTAAAAGGGTTTCCTTGATACGGCTTCAGTTTTCTCAACATACTTCCTTCCTTGGGGGTTTTACTGTACATGCCCCATGATTTTTTTTTTTTTTCTTTTTCTTTATCTTATTTAAGGTGAACTCTCTTTTGAGGTTTTGCTTTTTCAATTTTTTTGGATTTACTTCCCTTTCTTTTGTATATGTACATACACATTTTTTTGAGAAACGGGTTTACTTTGAAAGAAACCTGTTAACTTCCCTTTTTTTTGTATATGTACACACACATTTTTTGGGAAACGAGTTTACTTTGAAAGAAACCCGTTTACTTCCCTTTTTTTGTTTATGTACACACATTTTTTAGGAAATGGGTTTACTTTGAAAGAAAGGCCCAGGCTCAAATGGGGTAGCAAAGGATATCATCATTTTTAGGGATGCTTTTTGGCCATTGTATTTGGAATGATGGTCTCTTTTGGGTGGTTCTTAAGCAGTCACGTATCTATTTTACTAATACTTACCTTATCGCAGTAGACTGAGAGTAGAACCGTCGGACGTATCCAGCAATGATGGGCTCAGGAAGATGATTATCGTCCATGGTGGCGAGGCGGATGGCGTATCCCAATAGCACTTCTTGGATGATGTAAGGTCCTTCCCAGTTTGGCATGAACTTTCCTCTCCGATCGGCGTGGAGGGACGAAAAGATCTTCTTCAGCACAGTGTCTCCTACCTTTAGATATCGATCGCGGACACGTTTATTGTAAGCGCGTGCGATTCACCCCTGGTAAACATGAGTATGACACAAGGCTAGGAGTCTCTTCACGTCTAGTAAGTTCAGTTGGTCAAAGCAGGATCTCTCTCTTTCTACTTTAGGTAAGCCTGATTCCATGAGGATTTAGAGAGAGGGTACTTCAACCTCAACCGGTAGGACGACCTCCGTTTCATATACAAGGGAGAATGGTGTTGCCCCTGTAGCGGTACGGATCGACGTTCTGTAGGCCCACAAAGCAAATGGTAAAAGTTTGCTCCAATCTCAGTAGGTGACGACCATCTTCTCAAGGATGCGGGCGACCGTCTTGTTCGCAGCTTCTACGGCTCCATTAGTTTGAGGCCGATAAGGTGACGAGTGATGGTGCTTGATCTTGTATTGCTCGCAGAAGGCTTGGATGCACTTATTCGCAAAATTGGTGCCATTGTCTATGATGATATCTTTGGGTACTGCAAATCGGCACACAATATTACTCTTAAGGAACTTTTCGACATGACTGGCCGTGATGTTGGCATATGACGTCGCTTCTACCCACTTGGTAAAGTATTCAATGGCGACGAGGATGAATCAATGTCCGTTTGATGCTTTCGAATTAATCATTCCGACGACGTCAAGGCCCCAGGGAGCAAATGGCCAAGGAGTGGTCATGCAGTGAAGATTGATGGCAGGAGCGCGCATCAGACTGGAGTGTTCCTGACACTTGTAGCATTTCTTGAGATGTTTGTAGCAATCTGATTCCATAATGGTCCAAAAGTATCCTTGTCATAGAATTTTCTCGGCGAACATGTGAGCGCTGACGTGGGCTCCGCATACTCCCTTGTGGATCTCCTTCATGATATTGGTTACTTCACTTTCTGTAAGGCACCTGAGTAAGATGCTATTGTGTGATCGCTTGTAAAGGCATTTCCCGCAAATGATGCAGCCTTCTACTAAATGTTGGATGGTTCGTCGGTCCATCTTGGATGTGCCCTCAAGGAATCTTAGTGTCTCGAGGATATTCTTGATATCTGAGAACCAAGGTGGCTCATCATCAGGTCTTGTAGGTTCCTCAATCTTGAGGCAGAAGGTTGGCTCATTCCTCTGCTCGATCATGATCGGCTTCATCTCAGTACCATACAAGATTTCTATCATTGATGCCAAAGTTGCTAGTACATTGGCAAAGCGATTCCTTATCCAGGGGACATATGAGAATGTCACATCTTGGAAGCAAGCTATCAGGTCCTCGAGATGCTCATGGTAAGGGATCAGTTTCTCATCTTTCGTCTTCCAGTCACCATTCGTCTAGCATATCATTAACCGCGAATCGTCGAACACCCGAAGGTGAGTTACATTCAGATGGAGAGCCACCGCAGACCAGCGGCACAAGCTTCATATTCAGCCATGTAACGATTCCCAGATTAGTACACTACGCAGTATCGATAAGGGTCCGGTCAGGCATAGGGCTATGACTATGGCTACTAAGTTAGCCCAGCCCAGCCCATTAGGATAAAGACTAAGCCTAATTGGCAGCATTATCAATTGGAATCATGCGGTTTTAATGAATATACCATATATATATATATATCCTGTATAGCTTAAAAAGGGCTTATACAATGCATGAGTAAAAATGAGTTACATACAAGTCATTCCTTGCTTTGTCTTTTTTGAGAGACCTTCAGCCATGTGTACCAGCTTAACACATAATTTTAATACCCAGAAACCTATAAGTTGCTTGCATGAGAAATACACTACACGAATCCAATGAGTCATCTCCCAGTTACATGCACGCAAGGTGGGGTAACCACTATAAAACTGTTACCAAGGGACTTGCATCCGTTTGCCTTCAAAACTGGATGAAATTATAGCAATCTGATCCTGAAAACAAAAATCCTAGAATAAGACCAGCATATCAAAAAAATTTAGAGAGACATTGTTGTTATGCTTCCGGTGTTCAAGATCACAAAGTAACCCGACAACTACGATCACGTGATTCGGTTCTCATTTGTCGAGCCGGTGAAAGTGATACCAAGTCTGTAGCATCACACTCTCACATAAAAAGGTATGCCATCAATTTGCATTTAAAGTATAGGGTCGTCATATGTACTACGTACGTGTAACTTGAGCTCTGAACTCAACATGAAGACATGAAGCCTGAGTGCAGATGGGCGCACTCTGGATTCTTCATGGGGATCTGTTGAGTCTATATATATATACATAACTGCTATACATTTGGACATGTATATGTATTATATACACATATACATATATCTATAAGTAGATATATATAGATACACCAACAGAGAACCATATAGCAAGGTGCACAAAGGCACTGAAAAGCACAGACTAACATAGAGAAATCAAGAAGACAACCTCAGCAAGCCAAAAATACTCAGGCTTGAAGCTTGCCGCGGCAACCTCCAACAGCTAAGGGTTTTGGGCTGTGTTTTGTGCATTTCGAACCTTGGATCCATTAAGGGTCCAGATGATTACATATTTAGGTCTTAGATCAAACATGAGTCCATCTATTAGCTACTAAACCAGTACATGCATCTATACCTATGTTAGGTGCAACATGGAGCATATGACTAGTTCACGCAAGTTAGACAAGGGTGATGGTCTTTGACGCATGCGCTCCCATTTGATCGAAGCGAATCAGGTAGGGAACATATGGTTGTTTATATAAATTTGAATCATTTGTCATATTCTCATAAGGATGCCAATTAATCCTCTTAGAGCGAAACTAATGATGGTAATGAATTACTAATAAACATGCATCGAGTAACATGTTGACCTCTGAGCGTGATAAACCGAATCTGATAGGATAGTAAGGAACGAGATTGTAAGTTGGTTTGATGAAACTCACATATTAGTTGACTGCATGATAAGTACAATTATATTTATGAACATATGTTTGGAAATCCATGTTTGTCAGAATAGTTTACCAATGGTGCAATTTCAGTTGGATAGGACAAACTATAAGTTGTGCCTAGTCGTTTTATACTATGATAATGAGATTGAAATGACTAAGTTGTTACAATATAGTATTTTCGCATACATGACTTGCTAGTTGGAAGTGAGCATATCCCTTCTTTGAATTCATACATTGATCATTTTAAATTCTTGTTATCTGTTGTCTCCTTTATTTGTTGTTGCTCCATCTGTGTCAAGTGATCCCGCTAACTCAGGAGCTTGAGTTTCTTGATCCAAGTGATCCCGCTAAATTGGGAGCTTGACAAGTGATCCCGCTAACTCGGGAGCTTGACAAGTGATCTCGCTAACTCGGGAGCTTGTCCTTGTTGATTCCCTATTTTCGCCTGCATGTATATCTTGTTTCAGCTTGATTTCTCATACCTCTTGCATCATGCATAAATTCAGTATATCAGCATGTTATAATAATCATATCCTTTAATTCAGTTATGCTTCTACATGTGAATGTGATAAAATATCAATGTATGTAAACAATATAATATTCTCTACTGAGCTTTGATGATAGCTCATTCCACGACTTAAATGTCTTAACTGTAGAACCTGATCCGGAGCACGTTGCAAATCCCACCTACGTGCCTGACGAGGAAGAAGATTTCCCAGAAGAGTTCTTCCCAAAATAGGTTTGTCGATGGGGAGTGAGAAGAGAGGAGAGAGAGAAAAGGAGAGATAGATAAAGTAAAAGACATGTATCCCTGATATATGGTAGCTTTAGATACTTTGTGTTGTTTTTAGATGTATAGATTTTCTTTCCACTATTTAGGTGACGGGTGGCCGTCATCGGTGGAAAGCTATACATCAGATCATGTGATCTTATATATAGTGTTTCTAGTTTCATGCTTAGATAAATAACAGATACTAGTTCTTTTGCCATATTCATAACTTCCCGAGTAATTACATTGCTTCCGTATTTGCACAACTTTGTACACAAATGGGACCCCTTGATGAAAGGATCATGTCAGGTGATCCGATGGCGCGACCATTCCTAGTATAGAGACGGGGAAATGTCAGGCTGTCACAAGTGGTATCAGAGCAAGTCGTTAAGTCATTTGGAGACTTAATTCTGGCAAAAATATATGGCAAAATAACTTATAGTTGGTTAGAAGTAGAAATTAGATTTAGTTTTGTTGCCTAATTACGTGTTATCTGACCAAAATAGGTTGAGTTGCCAACGTGTCGTGGAAGAGGTAGGGGTAGACCACCGTTGCCCCATCGCACTGGGCCGAATACTATTCCAGTAGCCGGGTATGAGCATGACATTGTTTCAGGAAGTGGTGAGAATGTAAACATAGCTGAAAGTCGAACGACGATGGAGAATATTGCAGAACATACTCCGCCAGCGCAAACTCCGCCAGTAGTCAATACTCCTCCAATGGGAAGTACTCCTAGAGTTGAGCAAAATATGGGACACAATCTGCAGTTGATAGAAACTATGGTCAACACTATGGCCATGGTTGCTGTTCGACGTCCCGAGGGTTTTACGGAGTTTATCCAACTTCGACCACCGAGTTTCTATGGTCAGCATGACTCGATGGAGGCTGAAAAGTGGTTAACACAGATAGAAAAATGCTGCAAAGAGTCACGTGCACCGAGGAGGAAAAAGTAAGCTGGGTGGCATATAAACTGGAAAGTGAAGCAGAGCCATGGTGGCAGTCTGTCGAAAGAACAAGGATGCCTGGAGTACCATGGACATGGGCAGAGTTCACCAAGGCATTTAATGAAAAATATTTCCCAGCGCCCGAGAGATATAAACTTGAGGTACAGTTTGCAACCTTAGTACAAGGTCAGATGACGGTTAGAGAATATGAATCAGAGTTCACACGTCTCTCTCGTTTTGCACCTTTGTTGGTCGCCACCGAGTTGATGAAAACACAAAAGTTTGAGCGGGGTTTGAAACCCTTGATCAAGGAACGCATTTCATTGTTTCAGGCCACGACCTATGCCAATGTGATGAAGTTGGCCTTGATAGCGGAAACTGATGTGGATACCATGTTCAAAAGGAGAGAAGAAAAATAGAAAGCCAGAAAAGCTCCATTTCAGTCCTATAGTGCCGGTCAAATTAGCAAGCGATTGCGATTCCAAGGACAAGCAGCATTTCCACTAGCTGCAGGAGCTTATACACGGCCATATGGTTCATCGACATTTCCATTACCACCACATATTCCACGTGTTCAGAATCAATCCTTTTCACCAGCGGCTAGAAGTACATCTGGGTTTTCTAAAGCATGGCCGACAGGTTCTCCCACGGGATCTTATACGGCTTCATCAGTTGCCTCCAAAGAAATTTGTGGGAAATGTGGGAAGGCACACAAAACCGATGAGTGCCATAAAGCTTCTAGTGCATGTTTCCGAAGCGGCAAGATGGGACACTGGATCAGAGAATGCCCGAAAATGGTCGGAATAACAACAAAGGCAGGACCAGTGTTATGACTGGCACGACCTACGGTACAAGGCCGAGCTTATGCTGTCACTGTAAAAGATGCACGTGCTAGTAATGACATCATTCAAAGTATGTTGGTCCATTACATATCTACGTTAATATTTGTTATGTATTATCTTTTTAGATAGAGAAAGTGCATCTAGTAAACTATAAATACTACATTAGAAATTGTTAGATTTATGTATTATGATTTTTGAATACGTGAAAGTAATCTAGCTAACACTAGATAGTATGCTTTAGATATTCTGCAAATATATCCAAAAGATGCTTATTTATGTTATGACGCACGAGTCTTGATAGATCCCGGATCTACACACTCGTTTATTACACCCCAGTTTGCTGAAAAATTGAAGAAGTTGGGAGGTATCCCAGAGCCTCTTGACTTTATTCTCGATGTAACACTTTCGACTGGACAGTTTCTCACAACTGATATGGTATATCGATCAGTTATCGTTTGGATCAAGGACTACTGGGGATATGAAGCTGTAGCTGACTTGATCTTACTACCGATGCAAGGATATGACATTATCCTTGGCATGGATTGGTTGTTCAATCACCATGTGAATGTTGACTGTCGACGGAAGATTGTCTCTTTTCGACCAAAAAAGAAGAAATCAGCTAAATTCTATGGGGTACTGTCAATAAATCTATCTTTGATATCCACCATTCGAGCACGACGATTACTTGATGATGGTGCTCAGGGGTATATCGCTATTGTGCAAAGTAAAGATCGAGAAGTGAAGACACTTTCACTTTTAGAAGTACCAATTGCTCGTGAATTTCTTGATGTATTCCCTGATGAGTTGCCAGGCTTACCTCCTGATAGAGAAGTGGAGTTCGCTATTGAGTTAGCTCCGGGTATCGATCCAGTATCGAAAGCACCATATAGAATGGCACCGACAGAGTTGAAAGAGCTCAAGGAGAAATTACAAGAGCTTCTTGATAAAGGTTTTATTAGACCGAGTGTGTCTCCGTGGGGCTCACCGGTGTTGTTTGTGAAAAAGAAGGATGGTTCGATGCATCTCTGTATCGATTACCGTCAACTCAATAAACTGACGATCAAGAATAGATATCTGCTCCCCCAAATCGATGATCTCTTTGATCAGTTACAAGGAGTGCATTTCTTTTCAAAAATTGATCTACGATCAGGATATCATCAGATGAAGGTGAAAGTTGAAGATATTTTGAAGACATCTTTCCGAACACATTACGGTCACTACGAGTTTCTCGTCATGCCCTTCGGGTTGACCAACGCACCTGCTGCATTTATGGACTCGATGAATTGAGTCTTTAAACCTTATCTTGATCAGTGTATCATGGTATTCATCGATGATATACTCATTTATTCAAAGACAAAGACAGAGGATGAAGATCATCTATGTCTGGCATTACAAACATTAAGAGATTCACATATGTATGCTAAATTCAGTAAATGCTACTTCTAGTTGAATCAAGTTAGTTTTTTGGGTCATATTATTTCTGAAGTAGGTATTACGATTGATCCTGCAAAGATAGAAGCTGTAGTACAATCGAAGCAGCCACAGACAGTAACCGAGATTCAAAGTTTTCTATGTTTTGCAGGTTATTACCATCGCTTTGTAGAAGGATTTTCACAATTGGTTGGACCACTTACGCAGCTCACTCGAAAGAATGTTAAATTCGAGTGGACCGAGGCTCGCAAATAGGGTTTCCAAGAATTAAAAAGGAGACTCACTTACGCACCTATTCTAGCCTTACCATCTGGCAGTGGTGGTTTTGTCGTCTTCAGTGATGCCTAATATAGTAGGTTAGGGTGTGTTTTGAATCAATGGGAATGTGTAATTGCATATGGTTCTCGTCAGTTGAAAGACCACGAGAAGAACTATCCCACTCACGATCTGGAATTAGCAGCAATCATCTTTGCGTTAAAAATCTGGAGACACTATCTGTACGGTGAAACCTTCAAAATTTTCATTGATCACAAAAGTCTTAAATATCTCTTCACTCAGAAAGAGTTAAATTTGAGACAGAGAAGGTGGATGGAATTCTTGAAAGACTGACTGTTCTATTCAGTACCATCCCGGTAAAGCCAATGTTGTAGCTGATGCGCTTAGTCACAAATCATCCGCTCAATTATCTCATCTTGTGACACGATTACAAAGATGGAAACTACTCAATGACATTGTATCATCGAGTGCCACTCTGCGAGCAACGTCAACTGGAGGTTTACTTGTTACAGTAATGATACGGGCTCCACTTTTCGATAGAATCAGAGAGCTTCAGATGCAAGATGCAGACCTTCTTTCCATCGACATGGAGTACAAAGTGGGCTACAGCCAGAATTCTCGATCAAAGACGATGGGTCCTTATTATTTAGAGGGTGAGTATGCGCACCTGATGATCATGCCTTACGTCAGGAAATTCTTGAAGAAGCGCATAAGTCAGCCTATATTATTCATCCTGGCAGCACGAAGATGTACCAGCAAGTAAAGGTTGAGCACAAACACCCTACTGGTCTGAGCACAAACACCCTGCTGGTCTGTTGCAGCCACTGCCTATTCCAGAGTGGAAATGGGAAAATATTTCCATGGATTTTATTCTCGGTTTGCCCCCTACTCAGAAGGGTTACAATGTGATTTGGGTAATTATTGATCGTCTCACCAAATTGGGGCATTTCTTATCCTATAGTACGCGATATACAGCGTCGAAATTGGCTGAAATATATCTGCGAGAGATTATACGATTACATGGAATACCCGTCAGTATTGTGTCAGATCGCGACCCTTTATATACCTCCCAATTTTGGTAGAGTTTCCAAGACGGTATGGGTTCCAAGTTAGACTTCAGTACTGCATTTCATCCTCAGATTGATGGGCAGACGAAGAGGGTAAATCAGGTGATAGAAGATATGTTAAGGGCCTGTATGCTAGATTTTCAAGGATCATGGGATAAACACTTACCCCTTATCAAATTTGCATACAATAACAGCTTCCAGTCAAGCATCAGTATGGCACCATTCGAGAGCACTATATGGACGCCGATGTAAACCTCTGATTAACTGAGAAGAAGCTGGAGAGTGTTTGATTTTAGGCCCTGATTTGATCAAAAACACAAATGCAGTTGTTCACATTATTCGGGAATGATTGAAGAGTGCTCAGAGTCGACAGAAGAGTTACGCCGATCTTAAAAGAACGAGTGTTGACTTTTAGGTGAGACCTAACACTAATAAGTCTTTTCCAAATTTACTAAAATTATAGTATCAATCTGATTAAATGATATATAGATTGGCGAACACGTCTTTATTAAAATCTCTCAGACAAAATGCGTGATGCGATTTGGGAAATGAGGCAAGTTGAGTCCTCGTTATGTTGGACCATTCCCCGTGTTAGGCAGAGTAGGGGAGGTCGCGTATCGACTCACTTTACCTCCGCATCTTTCAGGTTTTCATGACGTATTTCACGTATCGATGCTGAGAAAGTACATTAGCGATCCAACACATGTGTTGGATTATCAACCGTTAGATATTCAGGAAGATTTAACAGTGACCGAAGAACCAGGTCAGATTCTGGACAACATAAATCAAATTTTGAGAACAAAGTGAATTCCACTCGTCCTGATCCAATGGAAGAATTATGAGTCGCATGAGGCTACCTGGGAGCGCGAAGCTGATATTCGTGCTCAGTACCCTTGATTATTTACATAGGGTACGTACTTAAATTCCACTAACAATTTTATTACACTTGGTCACATGACTATTGCTAAGAAATAAATTGCTTTATTTATAATTATTTCAATATTTTGTTGATGCACTCTGCACCAATACACAAGAAATCACATCCAATGTAAGATATTAATTAAGTTTTATAAACCTTGAACCTTGAAAATAGCATTATTTTATTTTAACACTACACTTATTTTATAAAATTAAATTGGTTGGGATTGTGAAAAATACTATAAATATGGAGAATACATAAACTGTCCAATATTTAAAACATAAGTGACACCTAAGCAAGGATACATCCCCGCATACTGCCACATGTCCCAAGTGAACAATACAAGGACATCTATGGGTCGATATAATATTTTTCCACGAAATGCACTACAAGATGGATCCAAAATTCATCAAAATAAAATTATTTAACCTAGTAATATACATCAAAAAGGTCAAAAATTATTTTTATACAACCCTTGTATATGCAAAGTACACCCAGGCATAAAAAGATTTTTCACCACAAGTAAGGGGCCTTGAAATCCGAGCCAGCCAGATTTGGACCTCCTTGCCGCGGCAAGCCTTTAGAGTTGCTGCGGCAACCCTGTGGAGATTTTGTGAGTCCGAAAACCCATTTCTGGTTAGTTTTCTGTTGTGGGTTCTTGTTCTTTTACCTTCCACGCCATTTTCCCTACATGCATCCCTCCAGATCACGCCAAAAGCAGCTGCATGCCACTGATTTCTTCGTAGCAGCTCTCTATTTCCTGTTATCTCACTAATTCCAACACATTTTGTGTCTTGTGAGATAAAAAAATCAGAATCCCAGCTCATGTTTTTTTTTCTTCTTTGTCTTTGAAATTCTTTAGAATGCCTCTTAAGAAAATCGGGGTATCAAAACCCCCAAAAGCTTCAGCTCAAGCAAAGGGCAAGGGCCCTGCTCCTTCCCATGAACTAATAGATCTACCCATTGAGTATGAACAGCTAATCCCATGTTGGGCTGCGAAGGCTATGGAACCTGAGTGGATCATTGATGATCACCTACTGACACTGAACGACCAGACTACATGGTCTATTCGGTATATAGAATAGGCGCGGTTAGACGCCTTATATCAACCATTCCATACCCAGTTTTATCCGCGTCTCGTCCGTCTCTTTTACCAAATTCTCAAAGTACCACCAACAGTTGGTCAATTAGAGACCGAAATTGACAATAGAAAGTTTTATTTCAATCTACAACACATAGCCCAAGCTATGAATTGTAGTCACAATTTTGACGTAAGTTTAGGACTGCAAATGCCAAGGCAAAGAGATGTGAAATTCCATCGCATCACTACTAAAATGACTGATGGGCAGACCTCTTCTACTCATAGCCTGGCAGTCCGTCGGATCCAACTACCACAGAAAATGTGGTTTTTAGATTGTGTATTTCGCTGCAATTTATACCCAATGCAGCATGAGAGAGAGCGCAGAGATACACTCTTACAAGCTCTCTTCGCTGTTTATGAAAATTGATGGTTAAATGCCCCGAGGGTAGTATGGGAAGGCATTAAATATGTCAACATCCATTTACAAAGCACTGTCTCAAACCCCATGCTATCCTGTCCCTATCCTCGCCTGACTTCTCACCTTTTAGAAGGCCATTTTGATAGTGTTAATGAAACCCCGTATCAAGTTCCGTTGGGTGAAGAGGTCCACACCGATAATATGCGGGTCTTTAGCCCAGCCATATGGAGAAATGTCTGTCAAAGGTCCTTTCACGCCGTGAGCAACCACCAAGCCAAACAAGTCCGTCATCCTTCCCAATCTCAACAAGAAATACCTTCAGCTCCAACCCATGACATTCCTATTCCCCCTCAACCACAAACCGAATCAGTTCCTCCGGCACAAGGAACATATACTAATGCTGATTTAGTCCTGCTCATGCGTGAAAACCATGAGCAAACTCTCCTCCAATTTGATAGTTTGTATCGAAACCATTATATGCTCCATCAATGCATAGATTATATTGAAGAAGCAACCAATATCATGATGGAGCATACATTCCAAATAGCTGCAAACCCTTACATTGGGCGGGCATGCAACTACGTCTCCCAATATACTCACAATGCAGCGTTACTGGTCCCAGAGTTCTAGCAAGATTTTCAACAACAAGAAGCTGGTCCTTCCTCAGCAGGCCAACAACAACCAAATCCCCAGCCTGGTAAATTATAACCTCACAAGCTCATAGTATATATATATTACATTTTATTTTTGCATTAACTTGAATTCATCTCTAATAAGATTGCTTATTTATGACAAATTGAATATTAGATACCTCATGTCAATGATTGATGATTAATGATTATTGTTGTTCTGATAATTGAAGTTCTATCTGTTTTGTTTAGATTATGGTTTGTTAAATTGAGATTCTACTAAATGCTAACTTACTTCATATAATTCTAGTTGTCATGTGCCACATGTAGTAGGAATGAAACTACTGATGATCGCTATTGCGGCATTCATCTGCTGCCCATTGTTGTCTCGATTTATTTTCGAGGACGAAAATTCCTTAAATAGGGGAGAATGTAACGATTCCCAGATCAGTACACTCGCAAAGATGTCGATAAGGTCGACTATGGCTACTAAGTTAGCCCAGCCTAGCCCATTAGGATAAAGACTAAGCCTAATTGGCAGCATTATCAATTGGAATCATGGGGTTTTAATGAATATATATATATATATATATATATATATATCCTGTATAGCTTAAAAAGGGCTTATACAATGAATGAGTTATATATATATATAGATATATATCCTGTATAGCTTAAAAAGGGCTTATACAATGAATGAGTAAAAATGACTTACATACAAGTCTTATACAATGAATGAGTAAAAATGACTTACATACAAGTCATTCCTTGCTTTGTCTTTTATGAGAGACCTTCAGCCATGTGTACCAGCTTAACACAAAATTTTAATCCCCAGAAACCTATAAGCTCCTTGCATGAGAAATACGCTACAATACTCCAATGAGTCATCTCCCAGTTACATGCACACAAGGTGGGGTAACCACTATAAAATAGTTACCAAGGGACCTGCATCCGTTTGCCTTCAAAACTGGATGAAATTATAGCAATCCGATCCTAAAAACAAAAATCCTAGAATCAGACCAGCATATCAGAAAATTTTAGAGAGACATTGTTGTTATGCTTCCGGTGTTCAAGATCACAAAGTAACCTGACAACTACGATCACGTGATTCGGTTCTCATTTGTCGAGCCAGTGAAAGTGATACCAAGTCGGTAGCATCACACTCTCGCATAAAAAGGTATGCCATCAATTTGCATTTAAAGTATAGGGTCGTCATATATACTACGTGCGTGTAACTTGAGCTCTGAACTCAACATGAAGACATGAAGCCTGAGTGCAGATGGGTGCACTCCGAATTCTTCATGGGGATTTGTTGAGTCTATATATATATATACATAACTGTTATACATTTGGACATGTATATGTATTATATACATATATACATATATCTATAAGTAGATATATATAGATACACCAACAGAGAACCATACAGCAAGGTGCACAAAGGCACTAAAAAGCACAGACTAACATAGAGAAATCAAGAAGACAACCTCGGCAAGCCAAAAATACTCAGGCTTGCCGCGACAACCTTATAGGGTAGCCACGGCAAGAAGGTCAGCTGAAGAGCTTGCCGCGGCAACCTTATAGGGTTCCCGCGGCAAGCCTTGAAGCTTGCTGCGGAAACGTCCAACAGCTAAGGGTTTTGGGCTGTGTTTTGTGCATGTCGGACCTTGGATCCATTAAGGGTCCAGATGATTACATATTTGGGTCTTAGATCAAACATGAGTCTTGATCTGTTAGCTACTAAACCAGTACATGCATCTATACCTATGTTAGGTGCAACATGGAGCATATGCCTAGTTCACGCAAGTTGGACAAGGGTGATGGTCTTTGACGCATGCGCTCCCATCTGATCGAAGCGAATCAGGTAGAGAACATATGGTTGTTTAGATAAAATTGAATCATTTGTCATATTCTCATAAGGATGCCAATTAATCCTCTTAGAGCGAAACTAATGATGGTAATGAATTACTAATAAACATGCTTCGAGTAATATGTAGACCTCTGAGCGTGATAAACCGAATCAGATAGGATAGTAAGGAACGAGATTATTAGTTGGTTTGATGAAACTCACATATTAGTTGACCACATGATCAGTACAATTATATTTATGAATATATGTTTGGAAATCCATGTTTGTCAGAACAGTTTACGAATGGTGCAATTTCAATTGGATAGGACAAAGTATAAGTTGTGCCTAGTCATTTTATACTATGATAATGAGATAAAAATGACTAAGTCGTTACAATACAGTATTTTCGCATACATGACATGCTAGTTGGAAGTGAGCATACCCCTTCTTTGAATTCATACATTGATCATTTTAAAATCTTGTTATCTGTAGTCTCGTTTATATGTTGTTGCTCCATCTGTGTCAAGTGATCCCGCTAACTCGGGAGCTTGAGTTTCTTGATCCAAGTGATCCCGCTAACTCGGGAGCTTGACAAGTGATCCTGCTAACTCGAGAGCTTGAGTTATTCTGGTCCAAGTGATCTCGCTAACTCGGGAGCTTGACAATGTTGATTCCCTATTTTTGCCTGCATGTATATCTTGTTTCAACTTGATTTCTCATACCAGTCGCATCGTGCATAAATTCAGTACATCAGCATGTTATAATAATCATATGCTTTAATTTAGTTATGCTTCTACATGCGAATGTGATAAAATATCAATGCATGTAAATAATATAATATTCTATACTGAGCTTTGATGATAGCTCATTCCACGACTTAAATGTCTTAGTTGTAGAGTCTAATCCGGAGCACGTTGCAGATTCCACCTACGTGCCCGATGAGGAAGAAGGAGAAGACGATGACGAGGAAGACGATTTCCCATAAGAGTTCTTCCCAAAATAGGTTTGTTAATGGGGAGTGAGAAGAGAGGAGAGAGAGAAAAGGAGAGATAGATAAAGTAAAAGACATGTATAATTGATATATGGTAGCTTCAGATACTTTGTATTGTTTTTAGATGTATAGGTTTTCTGTCCACTGTTTAGGTGACGGTTGGCCGTCATCGGTGGAAAGCTATACATTAGATCATGTGATCTTATATATAGTGTTTCTAGTTTCATGCTTAGATAAATAACATATACTAGTTCTTTTGCCATATTCATAACTGCTTGAGTAATTACATTGCTTCCGCATTTGCACAACTTTGTACACAAAAGGACCCCCTTGATGAAAGGATCATGCCAGGTGATCCGATGGCGCGACCTTTCCCTGTATAGAGATAGGGAAACGTCGGGCTATCACAAGCCATGTTATTAGTGCAAGGGAAGTTGAGCTTGATAGAGACGGGCACGTGGGATCCTTTCGACAAAATCAGAATGGTGCCAACTCCCTGACCTTCTGCATTAGCTGCCCTGTCAAAGTGCATTACCCAAGAATCTTCTGCTTCTTCTGTATCATCTTCTATCATAAAAAGGATGTCCTCATCAGGGAATTCAGTTCTCAAAGGCTCATAATCTGGCAAAGGATTGTTGACAAGATAATCGGCGAGTGCCTGCTCCTTGATTGACTTCTGAGTGACGTACATGATGTCGAACTCAAATAATAAAAGTTGTCAGTGGGCGGTCCGTCTAGTGAGGGCCGACTTCTCGAATAGGTATTTCAAAGGATCCATTCAGGCTAAGAGTAGAATGGCCTGAGATAGTAAGTAATGGTGGAGCCTCTTAGTAGCCCCATACAAGAGCCAGGCATACTTTCTCCAGATGAGAATAACATGTTTCATAATCAGTAAACTTCTTGCTCAGATAGTAAATGGCCTGCTCTCTTCTTCCCATCTCGTCATGCTGCCCTAAGACGCATCCCATCGAGACTTCCGTCGTAGAGAGGTACATTAAGAGTGGTCTCCCTAGCTCAGGTGGTACCAAAATAGGTGGATTGAGGAGGTAGCTTTTGATTTTATCGAATGCTGCTTGGCAGTCGTCATTCCATTCAACGGGCGAGTTCTTCCTTAGTAGCTTGAAGATCGGCGTGCAGATTGGAGTTAGTTGCACAATGAATCGACTGATATACTGTATTCTATCCAAGAACCCTCTTACCTCTTTCTCAGTAGATGGTGGTGGCATCTTTGTGATAAATTTGACTTTGACTGGGTCGACCTCGATCCCTCTCCTGCTGACGATGAATCCTAACAATTTTCTGGACATAGCACCAAAAGCGCACTTCTGTGGATTCAGACATAACCTGTACTTTTTTAGCCTCTCAAACAGCTTCTGAAGGTTTACCAAGTGATTGCATCACTCCGGTGACTTGGCTATCATATCATCGACATACACTTCAATTTCTCAGTGCATCATGTCGTGAAACAACGCAGTCATAGCTCTTTGGTACGTTGCACCGGCATTTTTCAATCCAAATGGCATGACTCGGTAGCAAAAGGTTCCCCAAGGAGTAATTAATGCAGTGTTCTCCCGATTGGCCTCTGCCATCTCTATCTGGTTATATCTTGAGCATCCATCCATAAATGAAAGCATCTCATGCTTAGCAGTGTTATCGACCAAGATATCGATGTGTGGCAGTGGGAAATCGTCCTTCGGGCTCGCCCTATTCAAATTTCAGAAATCGATGCACATGCGGACCTTTCTATCTTTCTTCAGTACAAGCACAATATTGGCTAGCCACTGCGGGTATTTGTATACCATGAGAAACCCCACGTCATACTGCTTCATGCCCTCATCCTTGACTTTCAGCATCCACTTGGGTCAGAGACGTCTCAGCTTTTGCTTAACTGGCTTCATATAAGGGTAGAGAGGCAACTCATGCTCAACCAAATCAGTGTTCAGACCAGGCATGTCCTCGTAGGACCAGGCAAAAATGTCTAGATATGATCGAAGGAAGTCGATCATGCTTTTTCTTCCTTCCAGAGACAACGATGTTCCGATTTTGGTAATTCGGGGAATCTCCTCAGTTCCTAGATTAACATCTTCGGTCTCTTCGACAATGGGTGTAGGGCCATGCTCAAATTCGGTAAACTGGTCAAGGAGCTCATTGGGGGGCTCCTCCAAGGGGATATCCTCATCCAGACTCGTACTCCTATCTCTTCTTATATTTCTACAGGAAAGGGGTCGATCTTATGTGGGACAGGCATTTCGATTAAGGCATCTTTTTGTGGGATTTTATCTGGAATTTTAAAAGACAAATTTTTTAGGTTTTGTATTTTTTCAATTGTTTCGGGATTTTGTATTTTTTTTATGCTTTTGAGATTTTGTATTTTTCCAATGTTTTTGAGATTTTGTATTTTTTCAATGTTTTTGAGATTTTTGTTTTCTTCGGAGACGGACCCTTGGCAAAGTGGGTTGCTATATATACAAGGTATGGCCTGCCAAGGACTTGTCTTACTTTTTATAGGTTTTTTTTGAGAAACGGGTGCTAAATGCTAGGCTAAATGTTAGGCCACTCCCTACTTCCAGGGTTTGGGGCAAAGATGCCCAGTTGCGTACCTGAGAGGCTACTTCTTTACCTGATTGGATGGAGGGTGCTAACTGATATGACCTATTGGAGTCAGCCTCTATTATGTTGATCCCCATTTCTTTTGAGATGATACCCTCAAACATTAACACAATTTTATGGTCATTCACCACAGGGGGAGTTTGTTCAGGTACTGGCCGTCGTTCCTCGAAGAGGGATAACGCGGCCAAGTCTACCTCTAGGCTTGGAAGAGTGATGTAGGGATTGGTGGGATGGATTGGGGCTGTGGGTTTGTGTAGGGTCAAATGGGTTAACCCATTTCGATCGATCTTTACGACCCCAACACTGACAAAGGATTCTCTGATGTGAGGCCTAGGGCGAGGTTTCTCTTCTATGCTGATTCCTCAAGCTCTTGCAGCTGCAGTGACCCTGGCTTTCTCTTTAGCCTCTCGGACCTCTTCCTCCTTGGGCTTGTAACCTAACTTGAATCGGAGCTTCTGCCCCTTGGCGATAACTGGCTCTTTCCTTCCTTGTAATCTGGACCCCAGACCCCTTCCTTTCTGATAGCCTCACTTTTGGAGCATAGCCACCGCCGCTACCATTCCACCTCCAGTTTTAGGCATGATGCCCTTAATGGGCTCCAGGAGTATCGCCGACATCTCATATTTAAAATTGTGGAGGTTGACATCCTCAGCGATGTGCGGCACATCCAACATATTGGGTTTTTCGATGTTATTGGTGGCCTTTTCTTTTTCGCTGCACCCCTCACCGATGATCATGATAATCTTGTGCCCAGACGCAAACTTGAGTTTCTGGTGCAAAGTGGAAGGTATGGCTCCGACCTCGTGCAGCCACGGGCGCCCCAATAATAAATTAAATGAGGATTTGATATCCATTACTTGAAATAAGATGGAAGAAGTCATTGGCCCGATCAACAGTTCAAGATCAACTTCTCCCATTATTTCTCTCCTGGTATTGTCAAAACCTCTAGCGCTAGTCCTCGGGTAGATCAGCATCAGAGAATGAGATGACATTTGGAGCCATCACTTGCCCAATTTTCTGCCCGACTTCATCTGGGCTGACTTGGAGAGACACATGAGCATTTTTTAACGCCCCCATTAATGCTTGAAAATGGAGTGGGGATGTCATCAATAGATCCCAAACGGTTATATGGGCAGGCATTCTATTCAGTTGAGTCTCTAGTATGTGTTCCCGACTCATCTTCTCAAATGGATTCACAGTGCTCTCTTTCTTCCCTTTAGGCTGGGCTTGTACTGATGCCAGTGCTTCTGGCTGCTTTCATTCTTCCCTGACCTGGTAAGAAAGTCCATGGCCCCCTCTCTGCTACTGCTGCCGGCATTAGCATTGGTCTGTTCATAACTCAACGGGACCTGGTGAGGATCATAGGCTGGTCCCTATAGTTGGAAAGGTATGGCTGCCGGTGCTGGAGGCACTTGTACTGCGGGCTCAGGAGGTGTGGGTAGCACTTTATTTATTTTGGTGGTGGCGGGTTTGTAAACACCCTCATTTCGCCCTCTCGGAGTACACAAATTTGTTTGGTCAGCCCTCGGCCTTTTTAACCCTCGACATGGGACCATGCAACTGTACATGGCTGGACAGAAGCTAAAACAATAGCTTTGTGGCTCATATCCCAACGTAGGGAGGCTATATACTAACCAATAGTATATAGTCGGAATGCAAACTTAAACAATAGTCTTGCATTCCATTCTTGAGACCATACTCGGACAACCCTGAATTAAGTGCCTGAAAACTTGCACGTAATTCATTCACGCGTAGAACCACAAGCGCGCGATCAGTCCCCTTTCAAACCAACCTTCCTTTCACAGACCATTTCGAGACTCGATTACGCGCCTGGAAACAGACGCGCGATCGGATTGAGCGCCACACCACTAGCATGCAATTGGCCTACGCCCGACCTAGTCTCCTACCCTTGACTCCTATGTTTCCTCGATTAAGCGCTTTAGGTAACACGCTTAATTGGATTACACACGTCCCACCATGCGCGTAATTAGTTTTGATTTCATTAGGACTAGGAAACCCGCTGAGTAATTTAGCCCATCACTCACTGAGTCGGTGACCGACTCAAAGCGATTAAGCGCCAGAAAACTAGCACGCAATTCAGTTAAACATCCGAAAATGGGCACGTGATTGAATGAAAACCTATAAAAGCTTTTTTTCTCGAAGAGAGAAAAGGAGGTTGCGAATTTTGAGAAATGAGAGCATAATTCTGAAACCACAGAGCTCCGAGAATGGATCCCTAGAGCAAATTAGCCATGATTTTAATATTCGAACTCTAAGATTTCTCACCGCAGCCTCGATTCTAATTTTTAGACCGTAGCATCCTCTTCGAGCACAACACGAGAGGTTGCAAATTTTGAGAAATGTGAGCGTAAATTCTGAAACCAAAGAACTCCAAGGATGGATCCCTAGAGCAAATTAGCCATGATTTTAATATTCAAACTCTGAAATTTCTCTCCGCAGCCCCGACCTTAGGTAAGAATTTAATTTTATTTTAGACTTAGGATTTTCCCCTTAGTTTAATTATTCAATTCTATTTTTAATTTTTAGACCGTAGCACCCTCTTCGGATTAAAATTCTCTATATCCAGTTCTAGTTCTCTGTTTCTAGAACCGGTTCTTAATCTAGCAGTCCGACATACCGACCTTATGCTCTGATTCTACTCTAAAATCTTAATCCACAGTCCTATCATTAATTTCTGGTTCTGACTCTCAGAGTTTAGAACCAGTCCTTAATTATACGGCCTAATTTTTCTGATTTCGAACTCGAATTCAGTCCTAAATTTTTATCTATAACTTAATTCTATATTTTCATATTTTCAAAAATCTAAAAAAATATAAATTTCAGTTCATAACTTTAGTTTCTCAATCTAATTTCTTATTATAATTTCGAATTCAATTCTAAAAATCCCCCTTTTATTATTCAATTATCGACCTATCTTTTATCTCAGCCATCCGATTTGCCGAAGGGAGCTTACGGAGGGTACTCGGGATCAAGGCTAATCCTCCTTAGCATAGCGGGCCCAACCCCCCTTTTTTTTAGATTGTTTAGGATTAACTAGTTAATTATAGTTTAGTTTTTTTTTTTATTTCAATATAATTGACTAATTGCATTGAACAGGCCTTCATATCATTATTTGCTTTGATTCAATTCAGTCTTGTAGTTCAGTCACTTTATTATCTCAACCAGAATTTAGGAAAGTTAATTCATTTATTATTAGTTAGATTTTTACCAGAATTGATCCGTAGATTATGATTCTAAAAAAAAGAGAGTTAATTGTGTCGCCTCAATCGTTTATTTCTAGTTTAGTAAATTGATTTATTGCTTCAATCAAAAATCCCAAAAAAGATTATGTTAAGACCTGAAAATTACCACTTTTCACCCCTTAACTTAACCTTTGATTAGACCCTTAGCCACCTAATAAACTCTTCTTAAGTGTTTTGTTCAGGAAATAATCAGCAGTGAAATAAGGCCAAGAATCCTGTTACGGAGCCTGCTTTGGCACCAGATGCCCCTCAGCAAGAATGCACTTCGAAGCCTCACGCAGATCAGCTGAGCTTTCCAAGGCTTTACAACAACCTCTCACGCAGATGAATGACTGAGAGAGCTTCAAAAGATTCCTCGCGCAGCTGTCGTGCAGTCGCCGCGGGGTACAATTCTCAGAAGAACGCCTCGCGCAGTTCGCGTGCCATTTAAGAAAGAAAGCATCCTGGCGAAGGCAAAGCCAAGCTCGTGAAGATTGAGTGAGACAAAGAATCTCGCACAGTTCAGAACTCAAAAGAACCTCGCGAGGTAACTCGCAAAGTCCAAGTAAAGAGAAGAGCTCGCACAGTTCTCGCGCTGCTACCCAGCGAAGACTAATCTACCACGCGACTGCTTGAATTGCAACCTCGCGACGCTTGAGACTGTGTTTTCTATTCAACCTCGCGAACTCCAACCCAGCGAGAGCTCAACTCTCTACCGCGCGACTGCCTGAAGAGCAAACCAAGGCAACCTCGCGACGGCTGAAGCTTCAGTGTCAAACCATCCTAGCGAAGAGCAATGAGCTACCACGCGACAAGTCTAGGAAACTATAGCTACCTAGCGAGGCTCTGAACCTAAACTTCCATCTCTTCAACAGGGGGCATTCTAGAAATTTCCAATGACTCTGGCACGCACTCCCACTCTCAAATCTTCGTGCACACGCCCTGAGGCATCCAAGGATCAGTATAAGGCCACGTGGCATCATTAAAATTAGGGTTTCCTAACCCTAATGCGTCGCCACCCCACTGCTATATATACCCAGGCCTAGCTTAGGTTTAGGTATCTCGGAACCTATCTCAGATCGCTTTTCTTTTCTCTTTCTTTTTAGCAATAAGTAGTTTTTCTTTTTCTTTTTCTTTTCTTCTCTCCATAGTCCAGCAATTGCTGGCTATGACTTTGTATGTGTTTGAGTTAGATTAATGGAAGTTTTGCAATAGGATTTGTACTTGGTGGGATTGTTATTTATATGTGAGATGTGCTATGTAAGGCTGCTGCCTTGTGATCCCCCATTGCCTTGGCTGTGTTTCAAAGCAATGGAGGACTGATTTTAAGGGCCACTTAGATCCAAGTGACCTGTGTGTCTGGGCTATCATGGTCTTCCAGCCTTAGCCTCACCACAGGACCTACTAAATCTAGAATTCCCATGGGAGCTTGAGCTGGTAGCCTGGTGAACATGGTGGTAGCAGCGATAATCTTATTTTGTTTTGGGCTCCGTGAGGAGGATAACCTCTGGGATAGTCTGCGACCATTTAAGTGGACAAATTATAGCCTTAGGGTGATGCTGATCCACCGATCCAAGATGGATCCTTCTTCTTTTCACCTGAGCTTGTAGAGAAGCCTGGTGAGGGATTGTACAGAGGCAGACTCCCCCATATTTGTATAGATCTGCCATCAGATGTTGGATCTAATCTGGTTATAGAGATTGTAGGCTGGTGACTAGACCATTGTAGCCTCTCTCAAGCAATGGACAGCTGGATCGAAGGTTGTACTCAATCGCTTGTTGGTTCTATGTGTCTGGGCTATCATGGTTTTCCATCCTTAGCCCCACATATAGAACTTTAGAGGTTGAGGTTCCCTATGGATTCTTGAGCTGGTAGCCTGGATGAAATAGTTCCTGCAATGATTTATTTGTTATGTTCTGACCCATCCCTGGATAGTGGCTCCCCTATGGGATAGTCTGTGACCATTCAAGTGGACAGGTTATAGCCCTAAGGGTGGAGTCATGGCAGTAGAGATGGGTTGGATCCTTTCTCCTCAGAGGTGATAATGTAGCCTCTGGACAGGATTTCTCTAACATCAGATCTAAATCTGAATTACAAAACTCCTCTGACCTTGGGTCAATAACATATTTCTCACCTTTTTATAATTATTTTCCACACTCCATCCATCCTCTCAATCCTTTCTGTAATTTAGTTATTAGAATACTTAGAATAAGTGACCTTAAACTCCCCTCCTTTTAGGACTGCCAGATCTGTAGACAGATCTGGAGGGACTACTAGAGACGGCTCCCTTGGAGCCTTAGATCACCTTTCCCTGTGGGACAAACTCTTACTTATCAAAACTTGCTACAAAGGACCCTGTATCTTGCAGGTCTAGGATTTCCAAGTTCTGCTGATTCATCCCCTGTTTTATTCTGTTTTTGATTTTTAAATAACTTTCACCACCAACCAATAAGCGAAGCACACTTGGGACAACAACAGATTAGTCTTTATTTTCTTCAAATTAGAATGCTAGTAAGGTTACCTTAAGTGCTTTAGTTGTGATTGTCATACGATTGATACATCTACTTGTCTAGAATTGCAATAAAATTAGTATACCTACTTTATCTAGAATTGCGATATAATTGGACTCTTTTGTTTAATCGGAATATTATTGGAACTGATACACATGCACTCCTAATACCAGTAGGAGACTGAAACTGATTGGACTCTTAGCAGTACCAGGGCTTTGATATTAATTTGACTCCTAATGATACCGAAAAATTGAAAATGATTGAACTCTTGATAACATCAGGACACTAAAATAATCTATCATAATAAGCTCACCGAATCATAATTCACAACAAAAAAAAGAACCTAAATCAACCATAACAGCAATAAGGGAAATTATAAAGAAAGCTGAAACTATCTAATT
Source organism: Chloranthus sessilifolius (assembly GCA_021018995.1). Lineage (NCBI taxonomy): Eukaryota > Viridiplantae > Streptophyta > Magnoliopsida > Chloranthales > Chloranthaceae > Chloranthus > Chloranthus sessilifolius. The sequence goes on along the minus strand of CM037584.1, from coordinate 142,676,185 downwards.
AAAAGAGGACACTACTGCTGACAGTGGTAGGCGGACGATTCAGTATAGAAGTAACCCACGCCCGCTTAAATGCGTGATCATTGATGTTTTGCAGAGTCGATAAATATCTGCAGCTGGCGATCGTAAATCAACTAGGAATCATCCTAGGAAATTCTTCCAATTACTATTTATCCCTACCTTATCACATACACCGCATCGCTAGAGTCTAACATGACAAAATTGGAAGTCACTTATTCAACAGGAACCGAGAGGAACCCAGAAAAGGCACGCACCAACAGATTGGCGATTGCGATGGGACTTTTTTGTAAACCCTTTCATTTTCTTTAGATAGTTTTATTTTACTTCCCTATTTATCTTTCCCGTCATGTCGTTTAAATTTAGATTATATATATATATATGAGTTGTTGCCTAAGACTCGAATGTCTGGCATATGTAGAGTAAGTTTAGGAGACCCGCCGTTGTGGGGATTTCATAACAACCCTGCCTATGAGGAGGAACCACCTTATATTTTTAGCCCACGTTAACCTAAAGTCAGCATGGCTAGTGAACAAGAGAACCTCTTTTCTGCACCACACGCCGATAGTAGCCATAGCGACAAAAATAATAGCTCTCGACAAAATCTCACCACTCAACAAATCGTAGAACTTAGCATCCAAAGAATATGAAGAGGAGGCGATGATTCTGAAGAGTTGCTTCGACGATTGGCTGCTGCATATGAAACCATTAGGGGATAACAAAATTCGGGAGAGCAGGAGCGACAAGAGATACCACCTTCTACCCTAAGCACGGCGTCAGCCCGTGCTACACCATTGAGACAACATACTCACACGTTCTTTAATGACAGTTTGCCAGACAAGGGTATCTCACGCGTCACTCTCAAAGACAAGACTATAAAAGTCAAATACCTCCCAAAAATGCTCGATGAATACATGGCCAAGAGGAAATGCCCAGGTTGCTCGTTCGGATTCGATAAATTCTATTGAGACATTGAATTTGACCTACCCATAGGATTTAAACCGCCAAAATTTACCAAATACAATGGCACCGAAAATCTGAACCATCACTTTGCCCTCTTTTGTAATGATTGCTGACATATACGCAATAATCAAGGACTTCTTATTTACTACTTTCAACATTCATTAGAAGGAGAAGCTCTAGACTGGTTCGCTGAGCTCCCACTTTATAAGATAGAGACTTTTGATCAACTAGTCGGTTGATTCCTAGACCAATACAAACACTTGATTCAAGAGATAGTTAGCCTCAGCGACCTGATGGCGGCCAAGCAAGGTCCTGATGAAGAATTCACCGACTTCGTCGCTAGATGGAAAAAGCTTGCTACTAGAACTGGTACTTCAATGAAAGAGAAAGATTCAATTGACATCATCATTGACAATACTAAGGAACCACTAAGGAGTGCCCTAGTCATCAGCGATTGCCTCGACTTTACTGCACTTCATTTTCGGGCGTCCCAACTGACGTGACACATCAAGGGCAGAGATCTTGCATTATCCATAGTCACGTCAAAGGTGGGCTCCTTCAACGAGTCGAAACCGAAAAATCATAAGAAAGACTCAGGAATCAAACAAGTTAATACGGTTGTCAATCAAGGGCAAAATTCGAATAACGAAAACTTCCCACCACACAACTTCGGGCAGAACCAGACCCAACAACGATACGCTAGTCAAAATCAGGGCGCCAATCAACACAGGTACGCAAACCAAAACTAGGGCCAAAACCAGAACCAAGGCCAATATCAAAATAGAAACCAATACCTAATGCTTATCAGGCCCAAAACACAGCACAGAATCGACCAGCCCATGCGCTGAATTATAACAGCGTACCTCCACCTCAGAACTTTAACCTAGCTAGGGGACCCTACCAGCCAAAGCGGGAACACTATCCCCCTTTACTCGATACTATTTCCAACATTTTTCGCCTCCTTAGCACCCAGAATCTCTTACGATTCCCACAAGAAAAGCCTAGGCCATGGCCTGCAAATCTCAACTATGGTAAATACTGTTCTTTCCATCGATACGTGGGACACAACCTAGAGGATTGTTGGGTTCTCAGGGACGTGATCTATAACATGAACAATCGAAATCAAATTGATTAAGAAGCACTTAGGAACCCTGACCCTAATAATAATCAACCCCAACAGAATTTAGGGATCATAAATAACCCCATGCCCAACCACAACCAAGGGCACTGGCCTAGGTCACTACTGTAGATCTCCCCAGTCAACGTTATTTTCAGCCTTTGACATTAATCACTTGTATCCTACCCTCCGATGCTATTACTACGCCTATAAGAACTCCATCCTCCTTACACCCCTCTGCCTTGATCACACGGATCGCGCCACCGATCCCGCCTCCATATCCAAAGTTTACTCAAATACGAGTCCATTCCTTCAGGGTTAGGAGGCCATTCCTCCATCATTCCCCACTAGAGCCATTGACCCCGCCAAATCTTGAATCACCAGTGTTCCCACTCCCTTCACCCGACTCTGAATCTGAGTGTTGAAACTATGCTCTCCAAACCGTCATTCTGACTGTCGCATGAATAGACAGTGTTGCCCACACAACTCCCAACCAAGAGAGTGAAGCTAGAACTAAGTATCCGTCAGATGAAGAGCAAAGTGAACGAAAAGAATACCTAAAGCCATGTGAGACATTGGTCTTAACTTTCTTAGAGGAAGAGGATCACATGCAATACCTCCCACCTTGGAGTAGTACCATACGGACATGCACTCCGACCCTTAACTTCACTCACTTCACAAATGCGCCGACATCGAGGCATGATAGGTTCGACTAGCAACCAGCCTACCCTATTCTCAAGTCAGGAACCAACTATCCACCTCTCCCTTTCCCGCAGAAAAAAGATTTCACGCATGCGCAACTACCCGAGGGGAACACGAGAGAAAGGGAAGTGGACTTACCACCCCCACCGTATGTCATCCCACCACCAATTCCCGTACCACAATCACCTGAACCACTTGCACCTAGGGCCCATCGGCCGGGCAAAAAAATAGCACTCAAGCTAGGGTAAGAGTGCGATTTGTTACGACATCTCTAAAAGATCCCAGCTCAGATATCTATACTAGAACTCAACAAGAAGTCACTTGATCATCACCGACTATTAATAAGGACACTCGAGGACACTCAAGTGGGCGAAGACCTGACCCTAGATGAGCTTTATCAAATCACCTCTATCATGGCACAACCTCTTGCCCTCACATTCACGGATGCAGGCATGCCTAAGGAGTCACTTTGCGGGAGCGCTGTCCCCATATATCTTACAGTCATAATCAGAGGGTTCTCTGTGCCCCATGCACTAGTCGACACAGGCGCGGGACTCAATATTTACCCTCTCACCACATTGAAAACACTTGAATACATAGAACAAGATGTCAGGCCCTCGGCCTTGTCGCTCATAGCCTACGATGGCTTGCGTCGTTTAATAAAAGGAACTATCAAACTTCGGGTCCGCCTTTGACCCGTGAGAAAAGATGTTATGTTCCATGTTGCTGACTCCGCTAGCACATATAATCTCATTTTAGGTAGAAAATGGTTAGAATCAATGAAGGCTGTCGTGTCCACATACCATCAATGCGTTAAATTCTCTTATCGTCTGTATATACGTTGATGCACCTCTTCAGGAGATGGATACCGATTACACGACAAGTATTTCGACGGCCCATGAATCCATACTAAACACAGGCCACATCCAAAAGACGTGAATTCTTGATGAAGCAACTATTATAGGAGTCTGCTCACTTGCCCTTCCTGGTTTCCACCCAGAGTAACAATAAGAGCTAATGAGGAGGGAGGTTGGCCCAAACCTTGCTAGATTATACGACGTCAACCCAATTGCGATGAAAGGGTGGGATCTTATGTACCAACTCGGATCATCGTCCCCCATACTTGACTCTAAGATAAGCCTACCTCACCAAAATGGTCTCTGTATGACCACTTCGTCTATGGAACTATTGAGAAAGCAGATGTGCTAAAGCAGAAGGGAGTATCCTTCACCAAACCCCAGGAGACCGAAATTGAACTAATATCCAAAGCATTCAATGATTTGGCGAACCTGAATGATGAAATCGACGAATCCCTCAAAGGAGTCAAACCTTTGTTTGACACAAAAAATTCCATAGAAGGAAGAAAGAAAGACCCTCCAGAAATCGAACCGCAATTACAGGATTGGGAATCTACAGATGACAAAGATTTTTACATAGCGGCCTTACGAGATGACGAAAAACACTCACGGTCACCATGGGAACGGGATGATACCTTGCAAGAAAATATTAATTCATATAGCATCCACCTTTGCCTCGGCCTTGGAGGTGGGAATGCCCGTGGGACTCGCCTTGTATCTTTCACCCATATCAACTCCGGTGCGAAGCATGCACTCGCATACTAGAGTAATTTGCTAGCAAGATCACACATCCTATAACGACCGAGGTGGACAGAGCCGACCCCTACAACCATAAGCATGACCAGTAATCCTCGCTCTTGGCACTAGAAGAGAGAAGACCTGATGGTCAGTTATTCGACTCAGGAGGAAACACCCATGCCCCACTCCTAGAGTTTGAATTAGACAGTCCTTCGTCCCCCAGATGCACCCCAACTCCAAATATTTTGGCAATCGCTCGAGGAAGAGTGGCGATCTCCACCAAGTGATGATGAGGACTACTGGATAGACCTACCTGCACTCGAATTGGTAGAGCAAGCCAACCTAGAACTTCACGCCTTATCAGATTCAAAGAGTGAGTTAGATAATATCATCAACCATAACTTGGAAGGATGGGAATGTCCTTGGGAATCTCTCTGTATTTCTTACCATTACCAGCCCCGCTGCCGAGCATGTGCGCTCATCCCAACATATCAAGAAGATTAAGAGAAAGGGTTCCCTCCCCCTAAGGACCCTTTAGGAGATTCCCCCTCACGGGAAGGGCAATCATCTTGTAACTCCTCCGACGATAGTTCAATCAATTATGATCTCTCGAGCTTCTTTAGGGAAGAGACAATCAACCTAGTAGAGGAAACTCAAACTATGATACCCCTGTCATCAGCATTGCTTATTCGAAAGATCCCATTGGATGAGGACTCCAAAAAAAACAATTGCCAAATTTGCAACAAGTCCGCGTTCCTCAAAGGATTGCTCGAACGGCTCCCGCAGCCATCTCACTCCCTCAACTAGAGGAAGCGGCTCTCCCGGTGCCTCTTGAGGCCACCGACCCTGTACCATATTTATTATCAAAAATAAAAAATATAGAAAACCCTAAAAAACTAGAAACACAAAACCTAAAAAATCCAAAAAACCTTGAAAAAGAAAGGGAACTCTTTATCCCGACTCAAGTCTGCAGTCAACGAGGGGACTTCCCTCCTCTAACTCCTGACCCGTCTCGTGCGCAAAGACATAAAGCCTTCAAGCTAAGTAATAAGCCAGTCATCATACCAGAAGAGATACTCCACGACTTCGAGAGAAGAATTAATAGCCTTGACCTTCACTTTGCCAAAGATCTTCGGTCATAAATTGCGCCGATGAAGAGTTACCTTGTGCAAAAATAAATCCCCAGCCTAGTAATTTCATGGTATATGAGCTTATCGAGGATGAAGGAGGAACACCAGGCCCTGATGAGACTCAAGACTTCTGGCGGGTTATTAAACATTTCACGAATAGACCCAAGCTGCCACCGAACCCACAGAGGAAATTGATTTTGGCACTGACGAGAAGCCCAAGAAACTATTAATTAGTGTGACACTCAATCTAGAGAATGTCAACAGATTGTACAAATCCTACAGGAACATCTTGACTCTTTCGCATGGTCCTACGAGGACATGCCTGGTTTAGACCCAAGCCTAGTAGACCATCGTCTTGTCTTAGAACCCGATGCAAAACCTGGTAAGCAGAAACTCTACATGATGCACCCCCAAACAGCCCTTCAAGTCAAAGAGGAAGTTCACAAGTTACACAAAGCTAAATTCATCCGAGTTGTCCTCTATCCCAAGTGGGTTGCCAATATAGTACCTATCGCCAAGAAAGACGACAGGGTACGGGTTTGCATTGACTTTAGAAACCTCAATCAAGCATGCCCAAAAGATGACTTCCCACTCCCACATATTGACACTCTTATTGACAACACCGCTGGACATGAGATGTTGTCTTTCATGGACGGTTTCTCTAGATATAATCAGATCAAGTTAGCAGAGTCTGACCAAGAGAAGACTTCCTTCATCACACCATGGGAGACTTACTACTACGTCTTCATGCCTTTTGGGCTCAAGAATACAGGAGCCACATATCAACGCGCCATGATGGCTGTTTTTTATGACATGATGCATAAGTGTATAGAAGTTTATGTCGATGATATATTAGTGAAGTCCTAGACACGAGTAGGAAACGCTGAAGCCCTTCCGCTAGTGCTACAGAGAGCTAAGAAATATCAACTGAAAATGAATCCTAAGAAATGTGTTTTTGGAGTCACCTTCAGAAAATTACTTGGTTTTATAGTTAGCAACCGAGGGATTGAAGTCGACCCTGTGAAAGTGAGAGCCATTTTAGAGATGCCACCTCCCAGTAATATTAAAGAATTATAAGGTTTGATAGGAAGATTGCAATTCATCAGGAGATTTATCTCTCAGCATTTAGACCGATACGATCCTTTCTACAAACTACTTAAAGGAGGAATTGAATACAAATGGGATGACCAATACTATCGAGCTTTTAATAACATTAAAAAATACCTCCTTAACCTACCAATACTATTATCACCAGTTCCCAGAAGACCCCTAATCCTATACCTTTCAGCAAACGATAAAGAGATGAGAGTAATCTTAGGACAATATGAAGAAGATGGCAAGAGAGAGAAGGCCATTTACTACCTTAGTAGAACGATGGTCGAATATGAACGAAAGTACACCCCTATGGAGAAGACATGCCTCACATTGGTATGGGCTTCAACTAAATTACGACAGTACTTCGAAGCACATAAGATACTAGTGCTAGCCCGAATGGATCCTCTGAAGTACATATTCGAAAAGCCCACTATATCAGGGAAGATCGCCCGCGGGCTTATGCTATTAGACGATATCACTTACGTCACCCAGAAGTTGATCAAGGGGCAAGCCATTGCAAATTACCTCACAGATCTTCCACTCCTGAACGATGAACCTATACACACAGACTTCCCCGATGAAGACTGACTCACAATTCATGATGAAGAGCCCGATAAAGCCTCATGGACTCTCTATTTCGATGGCACTCTGAATCACATAGGGAAGGGCATCGGAATAGTCTTTCTAAGCCCGGAAGGAGTGGTGATACCCAAAGCTTTCCAATTAGACTTCCCTATTACCAATAATATTACAGAATATGAAGCTTTTATAGCTGGATTGCGGGCAGCGCTGCAATTAGGTGTCAAATATTTAAAGACCATAGGCGATTCCAAACTAGTAATCTAGCAAGTCATAGGAGAATAGAAAACTAAGGAAAGGAGATTGATGAGATACCCAGAGACCGCCCAATATTTGGTGAAGAAATTTGAAAAGATCTCTTTCATACACATCCCTAGATTAGAAAACGAGATAGCAGATTCCTTAGCCACACTAGCCTCTATCATCCAGATACCTATCGGCCAAAATACCAAGACCTTCTTCATTGAAAGATTAACAGTACCTGCCCACAAAGTAGCATGGACCGTTACAAGGGAACTACCAGTTCTCCCTGTCAGCACGAAATCAAAAGAAATAATCACTCCAAAAAATCACACTGAAATAGAAATCGAAGTCACCATGTTCAGATTCGAGAAATCACCAACCAACGATGGATAGCCATGGTATTCTTACATCTAGAATTTCTTAAAACATCAACACGTTCCCTCATATGCCGTGAAGATCGAATGAAAGACTATAAGAAACCGGTGCGCCTGATTCTGTATACTCGGCAAAACATTATACAAAGAAGCCTTCACCAAAGGAGTACTGCTGCGATGCGTTACGATTGTCGAAGGATAATACATCATCCAAGAAGCACACGCCAGCACCTGCGACGCCCACTCCGGTAGACAAAGACTCGCCGATCAAGTTACACGACAAGACTACTTCTGGCCGACGATGATAAGAGATTGCCACCTCTACGTTCAATCCTACAAATAATGTCAAGAGCATGCTGCACTTATCAAAGCTCCAATAGTTGCACTAAACACCATGACCTCGCGGTGGCCATTCTCGATGTGGGCCTTCGACATCATCGGACCATTTACAGAAACCGTTGGGAATACTCACAAGCATGCGTTCATACTTACAGCGACTGAATACTACACCAAATGGGCAGAGGTCGAGTCTTATGTCCGAATCACCACTTCGACGCTCACGAGGTTTATAGGTCGAAATATCATTACCCGATTTGGAGTACCCAAAATATTTATCACCGACAACAGACCGCAGTTCATTGCGGAAAAGATAAAAAAGTTATGTAAGAAGTACGACATTGATTTGTGCCACTCATCGCCGTTCTACCCTTAAGGCAATGGATAAGCAGAAGCTATGAACAAGACACTGATTCGAATCTTGAAATGAACTGTGGAAACAAGCAATGGAGCCGACTAGCCCGAACAATTATCGGAAGCACTCTGGGCCTATAGGACCTCTATTCGTATGGCCAATGGCCAAACTCTCTACCTCCTCACCTATGGGATGGAGGCAGTCCTACCATATGAGATACAAGTCCCATCTTTACGCATCTAACTCGATGATGGGCTATCCTTAGACGAGAGGAGAATTGCTTTACTTATTCAGTTAGAGCGACTCGATGAAACACGCCTAAGGGCAGTTGATCACGCTCATGTATATCAGAGGAGAATGGCTAGGGCCAACGATAAGAAAGTCCTTAAACGAACCTTTAACATTGGCGAACTAGTTTTAAAGAAAGTTATGCCTTCCAAACACGTCCATCCAAAAGAAAAACTGAAATCGAACTGGAAAGGCCCTTACGTTATAACAGCCACATACCCTTGAAACACATACAAATTGGCGAACCAAGATGGGGAAGAGCTCTCTAGCCCTTGGAATGCCATATACCTTAGAAAATACTATCCTTAGTCTTATGATCATCACATCCTATGGTTAAAATACTTGTACTTATTATCCCCGTAGTCATCCCGACCCATCCATTGGTCGTATGTCTTCAATCCTCAAAATATCCTTAAAAATCTTTGACTTGTCGCCCACCATTTACACTCAGGCGATTTGATTGAAGGATCAGTGACCTACCTAAAACTTTTTTTCAAAAACGTAAGAAACACCCAATTCTCATTCCCTATCCCCGCCATTGAAGGAGACATTAGAGCAAAAAAAATGAAGATATTAGGTTCAATCAAAACTCATCATTCTTGCGCCAGTAGGATGCTTTCAAAAGAAATGTATACATTAAAAAATATATATCAACAGAGAGCATCACGACGAATGAACAAGTCAATGAACTCAAAGAAGTATAAGCAGGCCATGAGGACATCTGCAGTAATTTTACTGGAAGTGTATAAGCAAGCTACGAGGGCATCCCTGATATTCTCTTACTACTAGATGTCGTCATAAGGTAGCGGGAGGAGGATAAACCCCTTCTAGCCAGAGAATGCGAGATTTTGATGGTACCAAAGCATGACGAAGATCTCGATCATGGCGTTCCATACCCCTCAGAGGAGAAGATTGTTACTTACCCCTTTTGAAAAGGTATTAGTTACGAACTATTCCCTATATCACTATGCCTTACCTCCCCCCCTTCTAGTTTTATTTTGGACGATGAATCTGAGACTTCACAGGATATTCCTAAGAATGAAACTGAAAACTACTGAATGACGATTGATGTAATCACCCATTATACTTACCATGCTTTTCCCGAATTACCACGGAATAGGATGATCAATACCCCAAGATAGACCCCCGTATGCTATTAATCGAAAGGACCTCCCCCCGGTTCGGAGACAGTACCAATGCACTTTTCTACAAGACTAATTCACCTAATACCCATGACTACTTATAGACCCAAAATGCTTATCTAAGGCCCAGGGAAGCTCCATTGCGTCCACACGCTGGGGCATTTTTTTTATGGGAAAAGAAAGTAAACTATACCGAAAGCGTCGACCCGACCACCAAAAGATGAAGAATGATGAAGATACCATTCAGATAGTGTTATCAAAATACTGTACTGCAAGCTCAACCACGCTTCTACGCTAGGGCATTTTTTTTTAATTATTTATTTTTATTTATCATTATCTCTATTGTCATTTTCTTTCCCTGTTGCACTATTTATTATTTCAAAAAAAAAGAAAAAGAAAAAAAGAAGAAAAAAGAGAGAAAGTCAAAAAAAAAGAAAAAAAAAGAAGAAAAAAGAGAGGCTTATATCCACCTTTCTTTCACCAGACCCCGGTTTGAGATATTTTCCCCTTGACAACTGGCAAGGGGGGGGGGGACAAAACTACTGATAGCATTACCTTTACATGTGCACACACAAAGCGACCTTCCAACTAGGATCAGGCCAGCTTAGACAGCATCCAAGTCCTAGCGACGGTTGACGACACCGAAGGCAAAAAGAAAAAACCAAAAGGAAATCAAAGGAGAAGTAAATCAGGTACATCTGAACCTAAAATCTCTATATATATAGACATGTACCAAAAAAAAAAAAAAGTAATCCTTTCTTTTTCTTCTTCACATTTGTCACTAGGGACACTCCCCCTATATACAATGCACATACAACGAATATAAACAAACGCACACACCCCTAATCCCTACGCTGCCGCTGAGGAGGATGAGCGCTGCTATCGCTAGTACCGTCAGCTAGGAGGTTCATAGACTGATCATCTAAAAACACAATCCCGGCACTCGGAGTCCTCGGAACCTCTAAACGGCAAGGACCCATCACCGAACCCCCCTCACTAGCCTGACTGACCGATCGCCTAGACTAAGAATGAGGAGGAAGCCTCGCATGACTCCCCCGAACGACGAAACCCTCACGACTATCACTCCTGTCATGACTGCGAGAGGTATGACGAGACTGTCCAACTGAAGAACTCGTAGCCCTCGACTCCGACCCCTCATGATGACTAGTCGACCTGTGCGATCCCCGCTCGCCCCTCGTCAGGCGATACTACAACTGATCCAGAGATACTTGCATCTCTGCCCGTGTCGTCTGACAGATTGCCGCTAGTGCCTCCGCATGAGTCCTCTACGTGACCAGCATCTCAACCACCAGATCCATACGACTCTCCACCTCTCTGAGGACCCGTCTCACCTTTGAAGTGGCGCTTGCCTGCGCTGCCTCTAGTCGTGCCTCCTCGAGCTGACGAGCCTATATAACTCTAATGAATCAGAAGAAGCAAATATATGCATATACGAACAACAATAAATCTCGAAATGAAAAATACACATATATCAGATCTAACCTCTCTCCCAGAAGTCGCTCGACCGTCTCCATGGTCACAGGATCAGCAGATGGTGCCCGAGGGACGACAAACGTAGGTGGCTATAACGAGAATAAACAAATGCATCAGACGAATATTATGATAACAAATAACTTACGAACCCAATGACTAAAACATACCTGGGTAGGGATAGGAATGGACCCCTGAGGAGGAGCCTCGGGAGCAGAGTCCGGAACGGCCTGAGCAATAAAAAAAAACAACAAACAACAAGCCAATACGAACGTGTTAGAATAAATAGAAATAAACAACCCAAACTAAATTACACTAAACCATACTTGACTCTCAGAACGTAGAGAGGCGGCGGTCGCCTCCCTCATCTGCAAGTCCTCAGCAACCCGACGCTGAAACTCTGGCACACGTTAGTAAACCATCAAGCTAATATAATAATAACGCATAGCAAACCAGTATAGTAACACAAGTCAACTGAAGAGTGATGGAACTTACCCAATGCTCCAAGTTAGATCGTAGACGAGCTATCACTGGATCCTCCCAACTGGAGGAGGCCACTGAAGGAGCAAATGCTCGAGCCGAAACCCCTGCTGCAGAAAGCTATGCTATCTAAAAATGCCTCCAATATGCCAACATTAGCGAGGATCCCTGAATAGTCAATAGTTAATAAGTCCAATCCAAGGTACTTACCAATCGCTCGATCTCCGAACGTAAACTAGCCTCCACCGCACGACCCACCAGCTGCTGGCCGCGCAACAGCTCGATCATCGCCGCCTGGCGAGCAACCTCAGACTCTCTCTTAGACTAGCCACGATAAAAACAAGACCACTATGTTAAGAAAATTACTAGAATAATCCAGTATAATGCATGGATGAATTAAAACCAATAAATTAACTCCCCAGGAGCTGTCGAGCCTCTGGTAGTCAAACTCCTAACTCATCCTCTGCCGCTCTGGCCCTGGCAACTGACTCAGTCAAAGAACGCAACATCTCCTCATCAGGATGAGGAGCATGCCCCATCTACTCCATCACCCTATGGAGGGCATCCAATGCTCCCCGCACACTCACCATGAGGTGGCCCTCCTCCAATGCAACCAACCTCTCCCTCAATGCTGACGCCGACTCCGGCCCACCGACAACGAAAGAATCACTGCCATGAAAAGGATGCGTGAAGAGACACCCACCACCCAACGCGCCAAACCACCTCCTATACTCTTGCACATCAACCTCATCACGCGCCCCCGTGACTCTGGTCTCCCCGGCTCTGAAATCAGCTATTTAGAGTGCCATCCACTCTGTAAAATCCTGGCCTAAAGGGCCGGTCATCCTCTTAGCCACCCCTGTGGCTAGTCGTCGGAGGGACTCCCTGATCGAGTCCCAGCTGTCGTACCACCGAGAGGTGTGCATCCTCTCCACTGGCTCAAAACAATGGACCCATATGTCCACATCGAAGAAGGGCCGACCGACTCAATCACCGCCTCACCCGCGTCCTCTACACCATCATAAGGTCTCCAGATCACCTATCCAAAGGAACAAATCAATCCATGAGTGAAGCCTAAGGGCCACAAAAAAAAAATAGATGAGGTCAAATGAAAACATAAACGCCATATACATACCTGCCCTGCATGCATATCCTCGAAGAGGCCTCGTGCAGTCTGAAGGTCAGCCGACCAGCAATGACCCCTCAAAGCCTCCCTCCACACAAGCATCCGCGGGATCATGAACAAAATCTCTGACAGAACCCTCGGGCACAGAAAAGCAAAATGATCGTATGCCCAAAACTGAAAATGATAACATAACAACAACGACCACACACAACAAACATTAAGATCGTCACTATGACCAAAGGTTAAAAAAAAAGGGTCACCACGACACCAATTTAACTAAAATTCACCTAGAGAAATGGGAGGAAACCTCCGATCGATGCTATTCCCTGACCCCGACGGTAAAACTGCTCGTAGAGATGCGCCAACGCAGCTGCACCACACGCGTAGGTTAGGACTCGATCTAAATCCCTCAGAATCATCAAAAATAACCCGGTGATGCATTCCCGAGTGGAAGAAGAGAAAAGTACTATGCCCAAGAAGTGCATCAAGAATGCTCGGAGCACCCTATTCACGACCAATCCTGGCTTGGTCATAGGCTCTCGGCCCATCACCCTCGCACAACGTGCCTCATAAACCACTGCTACCTCCGAATGACACCTCGGAGGAGTGAACCCACTCGCGAATGTATCGAAAAACCAAGTAACCCGAACAACACCGGGCCCCGATCCACTCAACCTATAAGGCACACCCAGGATCTCCTCACATACCTCTAAGTAACTCCCTGCCATCCACCCCATGATTGGCTCACCCTCAAAATGAAGACTAGTAATGCAGACCCAGTCCTCAGGGGTCGGCAGCATCATACCGACTGGAAAAAGAAGCGCCTGATGCCTCTCGCTCCACCTCTCTATAATCACCGCGATCAAGCCCCGATCAACCTGAAAAGGCTCCAACTCCAAAATCGTCCCAAACCTGAAGGACACCAATCGCTCCCACTGAAACTTCGGCAAGGCATGGTACCAAATATGAGACTCGCTCCATGCCGTGTTGATAGGTAGTTGCGGGGGCTCTTATTGAACGAAATACAAACAATGACAGTAAGACTAACGTACACCTATGATGAAAGATAAACAAATTTAAAACACAGGCAGATGAAATACACCCAAACCACATAATAATAACTTACAACGAACACACAAAACATGATAAGAACAACTAAACACGACATGCTATCATAATACACAAGTAAACACGACCCATGATCAATGCAGGTTCGACGTAAATTATAAGGGTTTACGGATCCTAACGAGCCTATGTCATAGTCTAAATGCTCAAGAAAATGGAAGAACTCTTGCTTATGGGGACCTACCCGGCCTCTGACAAAGAAATCCTCTAATGGATAATGCCTATGATCCTGAGGCTCACCGCGTGGCTGCTCCTCACCCTGCTCACCCTCAACTTTATCGCCCTCCTCCTCGGCTACCCCTGGCACAGCCTCGGGTACGTTCTCCCTGACCACCATCTAGTCACCCTCGGGGACTCTCTCCGCGACCATCTCCCTGATATCCACCTCTATGGCAACGGCTCTAGCTTGTGCCCCCGAACTCTCACCTCCCTTGCTCATCAACATCCCCTTTAACTCAGAAATAGTGAGCTTCGGCCTACCAACACCCTCACCCTCCATCTGATACAAAGAGCTCAAAAAATTGAAGAAAATGGAGGAAACGGCACCCGAAATAGATGACTGAATCACAGGATATCCCAAAAACATGAAAAACGAGCACACAAACACTAGGAAATAAGAGAATCAAAGACTAAAATGGATCACGTGAGGAAAATGAGAAGTTCTAAACTATTTATAGAAGTCGCCCGAATTGCACACTTGAAATAAAACGCTTAAATGAATCACGCGCCACTCATAAAACACTTAATTCGGATCACACGCTCACTGATGAGCACGCAAATGGTCTGTTGCCCACTCACATCTATCTGACCAATTGATCATGCGTGTTACTAAGAGCACGTAATCATCTCAAACGCTTACACATCAGTGCATGAATGCCAGCGGTCGTGTTCATCCTGCGCAGAGATTCCAACGATTAAATGAATTAAACGCCTATGAACTAGCGCGTGATAACTCTTCACCCTTCCGAAATGCACGCTCGAATTTTGGCGCGTAATTAGATTAAATGCCCGAAGATAAACGTGTAATTTGCCCAGAAACAAAAGTTTCCCACCCAAGACACAAGCCAAAACCTGAAATTAGGACATTCCTGATATTTACTATCGACCCGAATTACACCCTTGAGAAAACCACCAAAAACACTTCCAATTTAAAGAAACACACGCCCCGAAAGGAAAAGAGAGCCCCCAAGACTAAGGCCATACGACAGAAATGCACTCTCCTTCACATTCATCAATTACACCAAAAAGAAAAGGTAACCCCCATCTTCCATACATTCCAACAAAAAACATATATAACAAAAAAATGCCCCCAAATGCCTCTATATCCCTTAAGCTAAAGCTAATAAAAAAACACAAAAAAGAAGGGGAAACTACCCCTGGTGCTCCCTGAATTTAATAAATCTAAATTAAACTAAACCCAAACAAATAAACATCACATGAGTCAAACGCGATACAGAGAAAGTCGAACCAAAACAAGACAAAAGATATAGAGAACACAACCACTTTATAGATCAATAAAATAATTACAAAATACACCGAGGGTATACCCTCTGAATATACAACTCAAAACAAGAAACTTAAAATCCGCTCGTTCAGGCAACGCCCGAATCCGGATCTATTCGAAAAACCGAAAATCCTATCTTCCCCTCTTCCCTTAGCATGGCCGCAATTCGACTGCTGCCCTGCATTCCCAAGCCCGTCCATTCTCATATCCACTTAATAAGCACAGTCCATCGGGTCCAACACCCGGGATAAGAAATAGAAAGGAATAAAATACATTAATAAATAAACAAATAAAAAATGCCCCAAAATTACAAACACAAGATGCCCCAAACAAAAAAAAAGGAAGAAAACTTTCAAACTTTAAACTTGAAATAAGAGAACAAAACATTCAAACCCAAAACCTCAGACTCAGACTTTTATAAACTATGTCCTTGAATCACCAACTAACAAATGCCACACATCTGAACCCCCTACCAAGCTAATTGAATCCAAAACCATACACATACCCCTGTAAAAGACCACGATCCATGATAACCAAGATGAACCAATAATCACACGATACTTGCCCCTCTAAGAAAAGAAATAAACTCCCCAAGTGTAGATAGACCAATAGGATTCAAACACTTAACACCCATCTAGAAACTTTAAATTAAACCTTGAATCCATACGCTTCTAACAAGTGTAATCTCAAATCAAATAAAAAGACTAAACCAAAATACTTTAAACTTTAAATAAAAGAATAATTTTCTAGAATATGACTTGTTTGGGACCAAAAAAGAAATGCTCCCAACAAACCCATCAGAACCAAGTAAACCCTCTAAACAAAACTCAATAATATAAATTAATCTTGAGATAAACCCTCAATAAATCCAGAGTGAAACCCTAAACTAAATTAAATCCTAAAATCAAACAAATCAAATAAATCCAACTAATCCATAAATAAATCAAATCAATAAACGAGAGTAATAAAATAAAAAAATGTCCCAAATAAGCCTGATAAAATTCAAGTGAACCTACTAAGTAGGACCTAATAGGACGAATGAATAAACCTTGAGTCATTCTCATAACGAACTTTAAAACTATAAGCTAACTCAAATCTTAAAACTACGACAAAGCAGATAAGTCCAATTAATCCATCAACCAAAATTCAAGCCAACCAACTATACAATATAAGGAAAAAAAAAATACCCCTTTTATTTATAATTTAAAGTTTTACAAGTATCACCAGAGGCATACCTCCCGAATTACAACTCAAAACGAAAACCTAAAATCTAACATACAACTCAAAACGAAAACTAAAATTATAATAAGCCAAAACGATGAGCAGAACATCCAATCAAAGGCTTCAGAAATGTTGCCACCAAACTTGGAAAACTTAAACGAGCCACCGACAGAAGAGACGGAAAATGGGTTAGGGATACATCCCTCCATTTATAGCACCTCTTCTTCCTGCCATCTTCACTTCCTCTGTCGCCACCCCATCAACACTGCCTTCACTGCTCCCTAGAAAGGAACGGTGTGAAGACTGGTGCCCTCATTCCCAATACCGCCCATTCTCAGAATAATACTCTCCCATGAGCATCACGCTAGGATGAAGATCACGCGAAATGACGAATATAGGAAGAAACCCCATCCCAATCTGACAGTTAGATCACTCAATATCGCTAAAACACAAATCTCAGAATGCTAGAACACTAAAAATAGTCAAGACTCGAGACTAAACCCGAGAATGAAATGAAAATGAAGCTCCCCCGCTTACATAGAACATGGCCCTGATCACGCGCATGGAAAAATGCGCTTAATTTAATCACGCGCAACACACATATCGCACAATCCAAAACCTGCGTTCCTAACCAAGTGCGCAATACGATTGTCACCCGCACAGATAGAGCGACCTCCCAATGTCGCGCTTTCTACAATTCGCGCAATCCAATCGAATGACAAATAGTTGACGCTCAATGTGAAAGGTCACCCGCATAGTGACCTGGTGACTCTCCAATCCCTCCCCCCTGCTATGTCACGTAATCGGTTTAAACGTCACAGTAGACGCTCAAGACCGAAAAGTCACCTGCCCGATGACATGATAATGCTCCAATCACTCGCAAGGATCATTGCGCACAATCCAATCACAAGTTAACCTACACATGTGTAAATACTTCCTTTAGATCCTAAATTGCCCACCTGGAATCGGGCGCGCGATCAATTTAAGCGGCTGATGTCAGGCGCTTAATTCCTGACTTTGCCCGAAATTTACCCCTTCTCGAATGAGAGTCCCCTTTGTCCCATCGCATAGCCTCATGAGTCAGTCAGAGTGAAAAGGGACTATCACTCGCTATTGTCCCATAGCGTAACCAAAAAAAGAACGTTGACCACGCCTCTGGCCCTATTACAGACAAAACATATATGCCCCACGTGACACCATCACCCCCTCACCACATCGTTCATTTCATCTTAATCGAAACCATCTCGCCCTGTCATGCAGCCACTCAAGCGCGTCCCACCACAATGAAAACACACACACACATGATACCACCCTAACGTTCAGTCCCATCGCAAAATTGTTGTCATGCCCTCATGGCCCATCGCGAAAAGACAAAAACAAATTTCTCAAAAATGCAAATACACCAAACAACCAAAAAAACTAAGTCAATCACAACACAACAATAGCATAATCTCATCAGAACCTGAGATCTGCCAAAGAAAGAAACTAGACACACTTATCACATTAACACCCTACCCAGCATAGCGTTTATCTCACTTCCCATCGCGGACACTACTACCCAAAAAAATCATTCACAACACCAGTCGCACTAAAAGAAGAAAGGGAAAAAGCAAGAGCACGTCCCATCGACAAAACAAAGAGCCCCCTCTCGAAGTGCCCACCACAAACCTACCAGACGCCACTGTAACAGAAAGGCAGGAAGACGTGGAACTACTCCCATGCCCCAGCGCATTTCACTACTGTCGAGCTACAGCACAAACATCCTAACAATACCTCCCAAGTCCCATCGCGGTACCACTAATCACCAAAGCCCCATCGCGACATCATGCCGACAACCGCCAACCACCGCTTAAGCAACAAGCGAAGAAAAAAGGGTACCCTACTACGACATTGCACCCGAAACATTACATTACAATGATAGCCACCATGTCCCATCATGATGCTACAATACTGCCAAAGTACCACCGCTACAATACTCCCAAGGTCTCACTACACAATTTAGGTAAGTATCACCCCCAGGTAAGTATTACCCCCTTTCAATTACTCGATATTTCTTCTAAATTATAATTATCTATGATTAAGTCAAAATATTTTCAAAACCCGTCTCTCTCAACCAGTGAATTACTGTAGTCCTCCCATAAGAGAAAATCATCAGTATTTGTCGAGAAGGTTAGATGGAGTATCCGGCATGCCAAGTGTCATCTTGACAACTGCATAAACAGTCTGGTCCACAAATCTCGTATCGGTGGAGCTGCTCAACGACATCTCGAAAGCCACATTTTTCGCCGTTTTACCACTGAATTGATCTTAAGTTAAAATTCCCAAAATTTTAAAATCCCTTACTCATTCTAAAATCTTTTATTTCGAGAATCTTTCTTCTCTTACTTGCAAAGAAAAAAAAAAGCGAAAAAGAAAAAGAACAAAATGAACATAATATATAGACCCGACTCACCTTTCTTTAAATACCACAACCAACTACACTTAGCCTTGACCTTTAAATCCCAAAGCCCTCTGAACTCACAATCAAGCGTATACGCCACTGTGCAGGATCGCTTGTTCAGATGCAAAATAATAAAAAAAAATGACTTCAGATGAATCGAGCGCATATGCCACTGCGCAAAATTCAACTGAGCACACTTCACAAAATTTACCTTAATTACCAGCCCAAATCAACCATTCCCCTAGGAAGCTAAAAAATGAGTATACTCGATCTAAGAACTTACAAATGCCTATTAGAAATGGAATGCCTAACGCGCATTGGTGTGAGCAATGATGCGCTCGGTCTGACATGACTTGCAAAAGCTCTCGATACTACATACTATTTCATCTCTTTATTATCGGTCCTTGAACCTTGTTTTGGACATTTGATTGATGTCCCGGTACCTCAATTGCGTAAAATCCCTCTGTTAGCTCGCGCAATGCGACGGGATGCGCCATGCACCCACAGACCCGAAATATGCCCTTCGACAACTACCATTTGCCCTTCAAATGCTCCACTTTAGCTTGCGCTGATAGATAAGAAAGCCAAGCTTGCCATGTCAGCATCACCAATTCACATTTGTGAATTCCCAAGAAATAGGAAGGCACCTCGAATGAGGGGTGTCTACTTCTTCGATGCGTTCTTACTTCGCAAGAGCGCACCGAAGAGGGGCATCTGTAGACACCCTCATTTCGCCCTCTCGAAGTACACGAATTAGTTTGGTCAGCCCTTCACCTTTTTAACCCTTGACATGGGACCATGCAACTGTACATGGCTGAACACAAGCTGAAATAATAGCTTTGTGGCTCAGATCCCAACATAGGGAGGCTATATACTAAACAATAGTATATAGTCGGAATGCAGACTGAAACAATAGTCCTACATTCCATTCTTGAGACCATATCCGGACAACCTTGAATTAAGTACCTAAAAACTCATGCATAATTTGATCATGCGTAGAACCACAAGCACGCGATCAGTCCCCTTTCAGACCAGCCTTCCTTTCACAGATCGTTTCGAGACTCGATTACGTGCCTGGAAACAGATGCGCGATTGGATTGAGCGCCACGCCACTAGCGCGCAATTGGCCTATGCCTGACCTAGTCTCCTACCCTTGACTCCTGCATTTCCTCAATTAAGCGCTTCAGGTAACACGCTTAATCGGATTACGCACGTCCCACCATGCACTTAATTAGTCTGATTTCGTTAGGACTAGGAAACCCGCTGAGTAATTCAGCCCGTCGTTCACTGAGTCGATGATCAACTAAAAGCGATTAAGTGCTAGAAAACTAGCACGCAATTCAGTTAAACTTTTGAAAATGGGCGCGTAATTGAATGAAAACCTATAAAAGCTTTTTTTCGCAAAGAGAGAAAAGGAGGCTGCAAATTTTGAGAAATGAGAGCGTAAATTCTGATACCAGAGAGCTCAGGGAACGGATCCCTAGAGCAAATTAGCCATGATTTTATTATTCGAACTCCGAGATTTCTCACCTCAACCCCAATTCTAATTTTTAGACCGTAGCATCTTCTTCAAACACAACACTAGAGGTTACAAATTTTGAGAAATGAGAGCGTAAATTCTGAAACCAGAGAGCTCCGAGAACGGATCCCTAGAGCAAATTAGCCATGATTTTAATATTCGAACTCCAAGATTTCTCTCCACAGCCCCTGACCTTAGGTACGACTTTAATTTTATTTTAGACTTAGGATTTTGCCCTTAGTTTAATTATTCAATTCTATTTTTAATTTTTAGAACGTAGCACCCTCTTCGGACCGAAATTCTCTATATCTGGTTCTAGTTCTTTATTTCTAGAACCGGTTCTTAATCTAGCGGTCCGACATATTGACCTTATGCTCTGATTCTACTCTAAAATCTTAATCTACAATCCTATCATTAATTTTTGGTTCTGACTCTCAGAGTTAAGAACCAGTCCTTAATCATACGTCCTAGTTTTTCTGATTTTGGACCCGAATTCAGTCCTAAATTTTAATCTATAACTTAATTCTATATTTTCATACCGTCAAAAATCTAAAAAAATATAAATTTCAGTTCATAACTTTAGTTTCTCAATCTAATTTCTTATTATAATTTCGAATTCAATTCTAAAAATCTCCCTTTTATTATTCAATTATCGACCTATCTTTTATCTCAGCCATTCGATTTGCCCAAGGGAGCTTACGGAGGGTACTCGGGAACGAGGCCAATCCTCTTTAGCATAGCGGGCCCAACCCCCCTTTTTTTTAGATTGTTTAGGATTAACTAGTTAATTATAGTTTAGGGTTTTTTTTTATTTCAATTTAATTGACTAATTGCATCAAATAGGCCTTCATATCATTATTTGCTTTGATTTAATTCAGTTTTCTAGTTCAATCACTTTATTATCTCAACCAGAATTTAGGAAAGTTAATTCATTTATTATTAGTTAGATTTTTACCATAATTGATTCGTAGATTATGATTCTAAAAAAAATAGAGTTAATTTTGTTGCCTCAATCATTTATTTCTAGTTTACTAAATTGATTTATTGCTTCAATCAAAAATCCCAAAAAAGATTAGTCTTTGTTTTCTTCAAATTAGAATGCTAGTAAGGATACCTTAAGTGCTTTAGTTGTGATTGCCATACGATTGATACATCTACTTGTCTAGAATTGCAATAAAATTAGTTTACCTGCTTTATCTAGAATTGCGATATAATTGGACTCTTTTGTTTAATCGGAATATTATTGGAACTGATACACATGCAGTCCTTGTACTTGTAGGAGATTGAAACTGATTAGACTCTTAGCATTACCAAGACTTTGATATTAATTGGACTCCTAATGATACCAAGAAACTGAAAATGATTGGACTCCTGATAGCATCAGGACACTAAAATATTCCATCATAATAAGCTCACCTAATCATAATTCATAACAAAAAAAAAGAATCTAAATCGACCATAACAGCAACAAGGGAAACTACAAAGAAAGCTAAAACTATCTAATTAAAAGAGGACACTATTGCTGATGGTCGCAGGTGGACGATTCAGTATAGAAGTAACCCACACCCGCTTAAATGCGTGATCATTGACGTGTTGCAGTGTCGATAAATATCTGCAGCTGGCGATCACAAATCAACTAGGAATCATCCTAGGAATTTCCTCCTATTACTATTTATCCCCACCTTATCACACACCATGTCGCTAGAGTCCAACAGGATAGAATTGGAAGCCACTTATTCAACGGGAACAGAGAGGAACCTAGAAAAAGCGCACACCAATAGGGTTGGGTGGCAAAATTAGGCCAGATGGGGGTGGTGACTCTTGAGGGTGGTGGTATTGGGGGAAGGAAGCAAAAGTAGGCCTTTAAAAGCTTGTAGGTGCTGGCGAGGGATTTGGCGTTTGATGGGTCGTTAGGTAATTGACTGGGGTGGTGGAGTTTGCAGGTGGCTGAACTGGGGGCAATTGGGTGGGTGTAGGCCATGGATAATTGACGAGTGTGGGCATAGGATTGGGGGCCTGATGGCTTATTAGGTAATTGACGGGGGTGGTGGTGTATGGCTGATATGCATTTATGTGCATATAATTGACGAGGGTGGGTGATGGAAAGTATGCCCTGAGATCCAAGGGTTCAATTTGCGGAGTCAGGTTGGGGAAATAATTTGACAAATTTAGGGGTTCAATCACCCCAATGTTTCTTTCTTCAATATTCCTTGACAATGGCACTACATAACTTTCTCGATCACTGATGTAATCGGATGGGTCAAACTCAAACTCCTCTTCACTTTTTATCATCCCGATGGTGGGTCTGGGACCTGCTCCTCCGGTAGCGTGTGGGGGTAATGGCAGTTGATGGATGTTTGCATACTGGTTTTCTTGAGAGGGTGCTGGTGGAATTATTTTCTCAGTGTTAATCAAATCTTTTATTACGTGCTTCAAGGGGAAGCAACAATCAGTCGGGTGACCCAGACCCTGATGAAAATTACAGTGGGTATTTGGGTCATAGTTCCTTGGGATTGGATGAGGAGGAGGTTGCGGTTGACGAATAGTGACTAACCCTTTTTCTACTAATAAAGGCAAAATTACACTCAAAGATTGCCCCAGAGGTGTGAACACTCGATCGTAGCGGACTCTTCTCTGTTCCAGAGTCATTTGTATTCCTTGTCCAGTCCCTACTCTCTGCATTTGTTCAGTTCTAACTGGTGCTAGTGGGGCTGCCTAAAATTGAAACGGGGTTATATTATTATTTGGCTTGGTATTAGCAATGTTTTGAACATTGTCCCCTGTCCTCTTCTCAGTTCTTTGCTCTAAAAATCTCCTAACCCCACTGGATCCACTTGGCACGTTCTTATTCAGACGGCCCTCCTTGATGGCATCCTTACATCGGTTAGCATTTCTCACCAAATCAGTAAAGTTGGACTGCTACTAGTACACCAAAAAGCCTGAGATCACTGGCAAAGTATTCTTTAAAATCATTTTGATCTGCTCATCGTTAGGTATCCTATTTCTGACCTGAGCTGCCACTGCTCTCCAACGTCCTAAGTAGTCACTGAAGGTCTTATTCTGGTTCTGTCTTAAATGGGCCAAGTCTGACTTTCGCGGCTTAATGTCTATATTGCAGACATATTGTTCTTGAAAGAGGTGTGTTAAGTCCCTCCACGTTTTCATCATGGATGGTTCTAAAGATGTGACCCATCTCAAAGTTGGACCGGTCAGACTCTTCTAAAAGACTTTTATCAGTAGTCTTTCGTCCCCTCCGTATTGGCGCATGCCCCCACAGTAGGACTTCAGGAGCACAATAAGATTTCCAGTGCCATTATATTTGTCAAAGGTCGGCATTTTAAATTTGGGGGGAAGGGGGACCTCAGCGAACAAACATAAATCTGTGAAGTCCATGGCGTGGATTTTAGCACCACCCATTTTCATCAGTTGCTTTTGTATTTTGTCCAACTGTTCTTTCAGCTGTTCTGACTCTTTCGATACAGGGGCCGCTTTCTCGGCCGTTAGTTAAACTTCGCTCTGGGCTACCAAGGGGTGGGCAATTATGGGAGGAGGGTTAAGGCTGGTCAATGCCCTAGCGTAGGCCCCGCTATTTCTTATCTCGTCTTCCTCATACTGCTGGTCAACATAATAGTTAGGGCGGGATTCTCTTGTTGTTGTTGCACAGGTTGAATGGGAATGACGTGAGTGGGGGTTGGGTGAGCCCATTGGGGGTGAGGAAAGGTTTGTTGGGTGATGGGATAAATGGAAGTTTGGTTTTGGGGTGGAGCCTGATGGGGCCATTGGATATGGGGGAAGGTTTGGAGATGCCCTTGGGGTGTGGGGCCATGGAAAAATTGGGTTTGGGGTATGGCATGGGTTTGACCCGGCTGTGAAGGTTGGGTGAAATGTTGGGGGTATTGTGGAAGGTATGAGTGTGGGGTTTGGGCTTGGGCTATGAAGCCTTAGTTATTTTGGGCCATGGGCCCTTGATGGGTTTGGGCCGTAGGCCCTTGGTAGGTTTGGACCAATGGGCCTTGGTGGGTCTAGGCCATGGGCCCTTGATGGGTTTGGGCCATGGGCCCTTGATGGGTTTGGGCTGTGGCCCTTGGTAGGTTTGGGCCAGTGGGCCTTGGTGGGTCTAAGCCATGGGCCCTTGATGGGTCTGGGCCATGGGCCCTTGGTGGTTTTGGGCCATGGGCCCTGAGCAGGTTTGGGTGGTAGGGTATTGGGCCATGGGCCTTTTGTGGGTCTGATCCATGGGCCCTTGATGGGTCTGGGGCATGGGGCCTTAGTTGGTATAGGCCATGGGCCCTTGAAGGGTCTGGGCCATGGGCCCTCGATAGGTTTGGGTGGTAGGCTATTGGGCCATTGGGCCCTGAAAAAAGGGGGTATGTGTAGTGGGAGGTTTGGCCATGGGGCCTTGGGGCAAGTGGGTAGTGGGGGTTTGGATGGTGTGAAGTATGGGAGGTTGATGGGGGTCATGGGTGAGTGAAGCATGGAGGTTGGCTAAGGTTTGGGATGGGTTCATGGATGTGGTGTGTGGAGGAGAGGTATTTTGGGAAGCCTTTCATGAGGAGTAGGCTTGAAACATCTCCTCCATCATGGTCATGGAAGGAGGATCGGATGTGGGTGGTGGATTTAAGGGATGATTGGGTATGGATGGGATGGATGTGGAAGGAAAATTGGGCATGACCCTGGTATAATTGGGCATGACCATGGTATGTGAGAGGCTATGAGGTGGATTGGAGAGTTGAGGTGGGGCAAAGGATGGGGAAGGATTAGGGATGTTTAGGGATGGTGATTGGTGGGGTGTGGATGTTTGGAAAAAATTGGGCATGGCCTCGGTAAAAATGGGCATGACTCGGGTAGATGGGGGGAAGATGGGAAATAGGGCATGGATGTGGATTAGGAGAATGGGTTTTGTGTGGGTGTGGAGGGGAAATGGGGGGTTGGATTTAGCATGGGTATGGTTTGGGCAAAAGATGGAGAATGGGGGGTTGGACTTTGGATATTTTGGGGGGTAGTGGTTAGGAAAATGGGGGCGCCAAATGGGTCGGTAATGGTAAGGGGGGTTGGGTGAGGGGGATGGTGGAAAAAACTTCTCCCGAATGGGAGTGGGTTGGAGAACGTGGTGGGGATGAGTCGGGATCGGCTTAAGCCGGGTCCACTACCCACGACATTCTAAGGAAACGGGTTGGGTAAGGGTGCCTTGGATAAGGCCCAAAAATCCTCCTCCTTCTTCCCCTATGGGGCGGTGGAGGGCAAGATGATGCCGTTGTGCTGGCACCACAAACTATTTTTTTTTGGGTTTAGATTTACTTATTTATTTTTTGATTTTTGGAAAAAAGTTTTTGAAAAACAAAGGTTTCGAGGCCTTGGAATTCCCTTTTTGAGTGGCTCTCGTACCCTAATTCAAGACCCTCGGCAACGAATCCGATGCACTTCGAAAGAATCGAAGGAGAACCTTCTATCTATTGAAGGCACGGAAATTGAGGTGAACAACTCTGTCCCCTGGAATGAGCCAAAAGGAAGTTGCCCTCTTTTGACCGGCGGGGCGTATTGGGTGTCGGAGATGGCGGGGCCCAAACAAGGCACTAAGCACACTGATCGGAGGACTCGGGAGGTGACAAAGGCCACAGATTAGGGCAGCTGCTGTCCAGAACAGACCTGGCGCAACTAATACATGCGCCAAGGTAGTAGGACCCCTTTTTTACACTGGCGCAACTATTAGTTGCGTCAAGGTAAAAATTGGGGATTTAAAGCTGGCGCAACTAATAGTTGCGCCAGTTATAAATTCCAGATTTTTGCTCTAATAATACCGCATCAAAGCAAATGGGGCTCCAAATGAGTCTCTTTTTCTGGTTTTTGTGGAAGCTAGGCTTCCGGAAACTGAGCTATTTTTTGTAATCGATTCTCTCCTCATTGGGCCTAAAGGATTTAAGTTCGGTATAACTCGCTAGCACGCTCCCCATGGGTTTTAAGCTTTGGAATGGGAACCCACCCGATATACCTCCGGCGCAAGTGCCTTCTTAGATACTAGGTGGGCTGAGACTTTTCTGGATCTTCACCACTAGGGGCTTCTGCCATACTAAGACCCGAGTGGTTGTATGTGTGCCTAAACCCAACCCTTTTAAAAATCTACCCCGTGAAAACAAATTAATTAAGCTCCCTATTCTTGATTCAATTTTAATTTTTTTTTCAAAGCTTTTCTTTTTTTTTGGAAGTTTTCTTTAGTTCAAAGACTGGGGGTGATGATCCCATACCGCCACTACGGGCCGGTGTCCACTGTTGGGATATGAGTGTACAAGTAGGCCTGCCAATCGGCTAAGGCACTTTAAATGATAGAAATTTAAAGGGAATTAAAAGACAATGCGCAAGTAGGCTAGCCAATCAGCTAAGGCGCTAAAGTGACGAAAAAGTGAAGAAATTAAAGGACAATGCGCATGTAGACCCGCCAATCGGCTAAGGCTTGTAAATGACGGAAAAGTAGGGGTGAGAAAAATAAAAAAATAGTAAAAAAAAAATAGCAAAAATGGTTAGTAAAATAAAAAATAAAGGGCCAAATTTCAAGGAGAAGCTCTACAAGCATTCCCCAACAGAGTCGCCATATGTGCAACCATGGGATTCGTGACGATCCCGTCGCGGCGATGCGCTCGCTAACAAAAATATAGTCATCACCCAAACCTTTTGGTGTCTCGAGAAACCTAGTTCATTTTTATAAGCACCGAAGTGCTAAAAATATGACTCTGAATCCGGTCCACACCAAAGGTTCTTGGGTAAGGGCTTCAGTTATCGATTGAGAATGTGTTAGGCACTCGATCAACCCGCTTAACATGGTCTCTACTAATGGTCAAAACTAAAATGAAATAAAAGAAAAGAAAATGGTTCCCTCTTGCCCAAATGGGCCTTAGATCCTATTTGTGCCGCTCCGTTCCTACAAAAAATTCGACGGTGTAACGGCACAAATGGGAGGATAGGAAGAGCTAAGGAAGAGATAGGAGAAGAAAGGGGAGAGCTGGAGCCCTTGGGCCCTTGTAGCATCGTAGGAGAGTCTTGCGTGACTTGCTTTTGATGAGCGCTTGAAGGCTTTTATGGTGAAAATAGGAGTTCTAACCTCTAAGGCTTGCTAGCTAAGAGGTAGAGAGGGAAGGTAAATGGGTAGCATATACCTAAACAACAGGATCTAAGGTAGAAAATACCACTCAAAGGGAGTTTTAGAATTCTGGAATTTGTATGAGCAATGGTACACCAAAAGGAGAAAGATCTTCTCACTTTAAGATCTTTCTCTGTTAGGTAAAAATTCTCAACCCTTAAACCATTGGGAGGGGGTTCTATTTATAGGAAATGGGTGGGTTAGGAGACCACTTAGAAGCTAATTGGGTTTAGCAATTAGGTAATCTCACATCTAAGGATTCCTAGGGTTTTTAGAGCCTTAAAATATGTGAGAAGGTCCTCCAATGGTGGATGATGGGGTGAGGCCTTAAGCCACTTAAGGGGTTGCAAATAGGTAGTGAATGAGTGCAACAAAACTATCAAAACACACCCCAAAGGTCGAGGTGGTCCACAAGTCAAACCCCAATCACGAATTTTGGGGCAAAAAGACATGGTTACTGTTCATATGTCTGGCGCAACTAATAGTTTCGCTAGGCAAATGTACAGTAAAATAGTGCTGAACAGTGCTGGAGGTTGGTTCGCGAGGTTGGGTCCACATTTAAAATTGGCGCAACTAATAGTTGCGCCAGGCTTAATTTCTGGGAGAAGTGGCCTGGCGTAACTATTAGTTGTGCCAGGAAAAATTATAACTGGCGCAACTATTAGTTGCGCCAAGCCATTTCTGGGGAGGAATGGCCTGGCGGAACTATTAGTTGCGCCAAATCCCTAGGGGGCCCACCTGATTTTACTCTTTTGCCCTCTGGGTTCGGACCGCTATATCTTTTGAAGTACAACTCCGATTGGGGTGATTCTTAGACCATTGGAAAGCTGACATCCTCTACTTTTCAATGGTGTAAAATTCAATAATAGTAGAAGACCATGGCTGGTCCTATGCATACACCCTTTTCAAAGGTTTTGGAAGGTTAGGTTTATGTTCAGAATGGGTTTTAAGGGTTGGGATTGATTTTTAAAGGTTCTGGGCAGGTTCTTAAGGGATCCAAGGTGATTCCTAAGGGTTTGGAAGGGCCTTAAGGGTTCTAGGGTGGTTCCTAAAGGTTCCATACATGCCATCAAAATCTCAGAAGTGCACCGTTCTCGGAATGTTTTTTGATCGAGCCTTGGGCCAGATTTGGGTGTCTATAGGGTGATCGACCCATTTTAAAAGATTGGCATAAAGCAATGACGCTAAGATCCAAAGGTCGATGGCCAATATCATGAGGCAATGATTGCCCTACTTTGATTGGTCACTGGTTCCCCTACGTTAGGTAGGGTTCAAGGTCTTTGGGCATACCCATTGTGACATCTCGGATATTCCCAACACATTTTTTTTTTACAACATGAGAAAACCCGGACCGTCGGGTCATAGATCACGATCCAAAATATAGTGTACATGATTTGTCCACAAAAAGTGGACTTCAAAGCATAAAACATACATGGCAGAAAGATGATTATGTCTCATTTATTACAAAACACTATCTACAATCTAAAACCACCGGTGATGGTCGACCATCACCTAAACAGTGGTGTACAAAAAGAAAAGTACAGGTTCAATTGCTAATAAAGTCCGGTAATATATCAAATCTAAAGGTCCAAAACGGAGC
Organism: Chloranthus sessilifolius; assembly: GCA_021018995.1. Taxonomy (NCBI): domain Eukaryota; kingdom Viridiplantae; phylum Streptophyta; class Magnoliopsida; order Chloranthales; family Chloranthaceae; genus Chloranthus; species Chloranthus sessilifolius. Next base: position 142,646,613 of record CM037584.1, on the reverse strand, counting down.
CCAAGTATCTCCACACAAAGCTTAAAGAGGCAGTCTATCTAATCCTTTTCAAGCTTCTTGACCAGGACCTGTACCTATGACGTATAGTCAAGGAATGAGCTTCATGCAAGCCCAGTAGGAAAGAGATCCATACTAATCACATATCATATTTTTAAAACACAAATCCAATGATTATAATTCAAAGGCATTTTCAAATCAAAACTAACACATTCTTTCATATCAGAAATAAACTATTTTCAAAGACATATTGAACCAAAGCTGATTTCAAAAACATATCGGAACAAAACTTTCTTCAAAGATATGTTGGAACAAAACTTATTTTAAAGACATATTCTATTCAAAACTGAGCTTTGTGAAATCTTAGCTAAAATTATAATCCTCAATTCAAGTTCGAATAAATATTCAAATTCAAAATTCAATTTCATAATTTTGGATTTACTTATTCATTCACTCATTTGTTTCCCACTTATTATTGAATTCGGAATTCAGATACAGTATTCTTATTCAGGGTCAAGATTCGGATTCAGATTCATAGTTCTTATTCAATATTCAAAGATCATGTTCACGGTTCTTATTCAGAGTTTCAGAGTTCATATCATTGTTTACGAGTTCAAATTCGAAGTTCAAATACATGGATTCCCCGCCGTGTTGGTTCAAATACACAGATTCATGATTTCCTGTTCATGTTCATATTTAGGTTCAAATACATGAATGAACCATCGTGTCAGTTCAAATACTGATCCACCTCCGTCTCGGTTCAAATACTGATCCACCGCTGTGTCGGTTCAAATACACGGATTAACCACTATGTCGGTTCAAATACATGGATGATCAGTGTTCGACATGTTGATTCATAGTTTCTTACTTTTGAAGTTCAGATTCAAGTTCAGATGCCACATTTAGATCCAGATTCAGAAGTCATGTTTAAAATCGAAGTTCATATTCACAACTTGTTTTTAAGTTCAATTAAGTGGTGTCAAATGTCAAGCCCCCTGAGCTACGTAACATAGTCACTTGAACCAAGAAGTTAAGCCCCTGAGCTACGTTAAGAGGGTCACTTGAACCAAGAAATCAAGCCCCTGAGCTATGTTAATAGGGTCACTTGAACCAAGAAATCAAGTCCCTGAGCTAAGTTAACAGGGTCACTTGAACCAGATCACACAATCACAGGGACACAAGCAAGAGCATGAGTCATATAGCATATACAAGATCAAGCAAACGAGAACTAATACTTATCGAATTGAGCATAATAATATCTCAAGAGACAAATATGCGAGCTAATAGTAATGCTATAAATCAGATAGAAAATTTTGGATATGTATCAAGGACATATGCAATAACGTATCAAAATTCTAGTACAAAACATGTAGATCACATACAAAAATCCCAGGTTTATACTTTTCGAAACATGGCAATGTTCTTGTAGACAATTTTAGAAAACATCATTATTTAATACCTGCATCCATAACATGAATTCAAGAAAAATAAGGTTTCAGCAAAGTGTTTTTTCCTACAATTATTTTACAAACTTAGTTAAACATATCAAATTAAATATTTAAAAGTCAATTTAAATATCCAAAACTCAGGTTTCGCATTCAATTATATCACAAGATCTAAGTATCGAAGATCAAATTCAATTTAGTAGTAAACTTTCCCTACCTCGATTGTGAAATTACGCAAAGTGCGGCAAAACAGTGCGAAAATCCTCACGGACATTTCCCAGACCTTATCCTATATTACAAGGCATTCGTGTACTCACATGTTAGTGACTAAATATCACACATGTCGAAGCTCCTAAGTTTTCTCCAAACTAGGGCAAAAATGACGAGTTCACGTTAACTTTGGATCATGTGAAATTTATCCCTACTTGTCACTAAATTTTGACCTTTGAAACATTATATTAATGAATTTATTAATTCATAAAAGTTATAGGGCTCGTTGTCCCCTTTTCAACGCATTAATAATCATGCCAATCGGAGTTCAGGGGTCAAAAGTTATGACCGAATTATCGAACAGGGTCAAAGCATAGGGTTGCCGAGGCAAGATGCAGGGTTGCTGCGGCAAGCCCTTCAGCTGAGCCCTTGCTGCGGCAAGCTTGTTGGGTTGTCACGGCAAGCCTGATGCACTTGGCTTGCTGCGGGTGCCCCTCTGCACTTCTTGATCTTTTTTTTTCTTAGTCTGTTGAGGCCTTCTACACTCTATACACACTATATTTTCTTTTATACATCGCACAGAGAACCCATTTGTATTTATTAAATCGGTATGAAAGGTTCCAGAGTGCGATAATCGAAGATTTTGACTTCGAAACCCTCACAAAATCCTATATCTCAGAATTTTCGATCCGATCGCATGGAATCGGCATCAACAACCTATAGTTCATTTTAACAAACTAATGAAAAAGAACTAATCTATTACGTGGTTAATTTTATAGCACACCTTTTGATGGATTCGTAGTTATGACGATGCCAAAATGGTGTCGGTGTCGAGTTTGTGAAGCACTTATAAGACCTAGGGCCGCAAGGAACTCTTCGAGACCAATCCGTCGCTTTCCGCTAATTCTCCCAACCGTATTGTAGGATCACCTTGTGATCTTTGGGTTTGAATTCAAGGGTTTGGAGAGATAGAAGATGGATGTGGTTTTGAGAACAAGGAGAAAGGTTTCCTTCTCTGGTTTTAATTGGCCTTGAAGATCAATGGATTTGCTTGGTTTTTGAATTCGCAATGTGATAGAGAAGAGGGGTTCAACGGGGGACTTTCTTTTAACTAGACTTGCACTTGATGTGCATGGGAGCCGAAGGTGACTAACACCTACATGGAGTCAAGAGATGAGATTTCTATTACAAGCCTTATAAGGCTTAGCTTTATTGTGTTTCTGCTACACAATAGTAGGTGTATGGGTGGGGGTACAGGTCAAGTGTATTTCTGCAACACGTTTATTCATTATATGAATTAGATTTAGTGTAACTTTATTACACTGATTTATATATATAGGATGACACAAATATTAAGTGTATTGTCTATTACACAGTTATGGGTGTATGGATTGATGTCATAAATCTAAGTGTACATTCGATACACTTATATTAAGTACATGGATCATTTAGATTCGATAAATGTCAAATTTTATTAGGCCACTAAGGGCCCCTAAAACTCATCAAATTCTTATCACTTAATCTATATAAGTTGTTTACGTCCCATGTTAGGCATACACCTAACCTTACCCGTGTCTGTACCCAATATCGTGGGTTTTATAACATGGGTGCCCAAATTTAGCGTGTAACTGTTACACCCAGCTTGGTGTACAGGTCTAGCATAGGGCCTCAACTATTGGTCTGAATCCCCAGTTCATATTACTTAATGGGTCTTGATTCTAGGTCTGCTATCGACATTAACCCATATCGGGGTGCTATATGGGATCACAACACCGTGTACTATTAATACACTACTTTCAGTGTACTGGTCTAACTAATCTAGGGAACAAAATAGAAAGACCAACTAAGGTCAGGTGTCATTGGGGTGTTCAGATACCTAAACCTCTTGGTTACACCCCAAGGCATTGAACAATGGGGTGACTAAAATGTCCACCTTTAATTATAACATTCTAAAGATTAAAGTGTATTGTCACGGGGTAACTTTTTTCGACGCTCGTGCGGCGCCTCGCTACTGCTACAGTGAGGCCAACCTAACTCAGATACTAGTTTTTTCACGAAGCATAACCTAACGTTGGTTATCACGCTCATACAACCTCTCATTGCCGCACACAGTGAGACCAACTCATCCAACCATCACTCTGATACCACCCGCCTAGAGGACGGGAACTCCCCCATCGTGGTTGCCTTCACCCGAGGCAAACCCTCTCAATGCATCGTGTCTACCCGCGACACGCATGCCAGCACCTCAGTACCATTTGGCCTGCCTAGCTTCACCATGTGCAGTGCACTAGTCCCTCGCTTCAGACAGTGGCATGCATCTCTTCTGCCATTCAAGCCAACCATCATGTGTGGCCCATTCGACTAACACGCTTGGAGTAACATGTAGCTCTTCATGCTCTCCAAACTAAGCATCATTTATGGCCCACGCGACCAGCACACTTGGAGTAGCATGCAGCTCATCATGCTATCCAAACCAAGTATCGTGTAGTGGCCTGCATGACTAGCACACATCCGCATCAGGCCCTCAGCTAGTGTGCACCACTGCGTCCCACATAGCCCTTGAGTGCCCTCATGAGATCACTGACCTAGGTACACCACGACGTCGGCATGGAGCCACATGGTAACCTCACCCCAGGTGACACATGGCATCGCTATAGCGACATTTGAGGCCCACCCCTAACCTAGAAAGCCCATGTGCTCATCCCGCAACGCATGGCCCCATGTGTGGGAGAATAGCTCCATAGCTCCCTTCCCACAAGTATGGTCTAAACACCAACTTGAGCTAAACAGTAGAAGAACCTCAAACCCCTTGGTTTGACATACCACCATGGCACACGGCCTCCTGCCCATGGCACACACTTGCAAAGATGGTGTCTTGCCATTAATCATGGCACACGAACCTCTGTCCGTGGCACCCAGTGCCATCCTCCAAGTCCACACATCTTATGAGGTCACACATCAGCATCACTTGCGACCGTGTCGCGTCCATGTCTTGCCCACGTCGCGTCCGCATCATGACCATGTTGTGAGGCCCTCATGGCCTCATGCCCACAGAGCACTGTGTCGCGACCACGTCGAGTCTGTGTCACGACCATGTCGCAAGGCCCTCATGGCCTCATGTCACGTGCTCTCATGGCACCATATGGTGTACCCTCGTGGCACTGCATCATGTCTAAGTCGTGACTGTGTCTCGTGCCCAGTCGGCACTATGTCGGGTCCGTCATTGCACCCGGATGCCACATGCCCTCTTGGCACCACATCACATGCCCTCTTAGTACCGCGTCACTTATTGTTCAAGCTAGATGTCGTGTGTCCTCTTGACACCACATCGCGTGCTGTCATGGCATCGCCTCGTGTGCCTTGTAGCACCCAGACGTCACATTCCCTCTTGGCACCACGTCGCGTGCCCCTACGCGAAGCACTGCATTACATGCCTTAAGGCACTAGGGCGTCACGTGCCCTCTTGGCACCACGTCGCGTGCCCCTACACTGAGCATCGCATTCCAAACCCTTCATGCATCTAGTCACCATACTTGATCGCAGCTTAGTTTGGGTCACCGTTGCATCATGCATAAGGGACAGATGCATGCATTGCAGGGCCACATGCCTCTGCGCACACACGCTACACAGTTAACTACTAGGTCCGCCTACCTACCTGCTAGCCACACACCTAGTTCAAAGATGATCGTGCCATCTTGCTGACACCAAGACCCGCATCAGTTTCTCGACCTCCGTCTTCACCCCATGCAAGGTCCCCACAAGTACCTAGTACTGAGGTTTAATACTTCCTCGCTAACTCATCTTGGTTTCATCCGTGCCTATGGATAAGGACCACCCTGGTCCATCGCGTGGCTCTGCACCAACGCAATCCATCCCTATGCATACACTAAGCATTAGTGATCGTAGCTCGCTCTAGTACCTCGACACTGTGTGTCTTCACCCAAGAGTTCACCTAACATGCTATGCCTACGACTCAGCCTAGCTACAATGCCCTCTCACCTTGCCTACTAGTGGATCGATGTGCACCATTATCCACCAGGGTCATGACCACGTCACATTCTCCCCAACTTAATGTGTTGACGCCCACGTCAACATCCGAACTCCTATGTCAATTCCTCGACACACGTTTTGGTCTTCACCGAAGCACAACTCGAATCTGAATCACAGTTAGTGCACTTTGCTGCTTTCATTCACAAATTCTGTGCTAGTAGTTCAACCATTTTCTGTGTCATCACCCCATGTAGTGTTTTGAATAACTTGATCCGATCAATATATCACCAAGGTATCTTTATATACCAGTTCCTCATACAACCAGAAGCAAAACGATTGTTAGCAACCAAGTTTGAGCAACTCATTGCACCTAGCAGCTCTCTAGGTTCTCAGCAGTTCATCTTCACCCAGGAGTCTACCTTTCATCTGCACTACCGTCTAGCACCTCAACACCTTTGTGTCTTCGTCCAAGAGTTTGACCTGTGTGTGATTTATAGAACTCTAGTACTTAATGTATGTTTCCAACCACGAGACTGCCACCGAAGCTGCCTCAGCTTGTAGTAAATTTTGCAGCTCTAGTACCTCGACACCACGTGTCTTCACCCAAGAGACTGCTAGTGAGTGACCACGCCCAACCCAATGAAGCATTACGCTTCATAATGCTAAAATCCACAACATTGCTTATATCTTTCGATCGTAGCAACTGATGGAACCCAACTTTGTCGAACCTTTAGACTTGATCACCACACAAGCCCTCAATGATCCAATAGCGCTCTAGTACCTCAACACCTCTGTGTTTTCACCCAAGAGCCTGCCATGAGCACCTTACTTAATCAACGAAGCTCTATGCTTCTCACACTATAGTACCTCGACCTCTATCTTCACCTAATAGCGTGACTCGAGTCACCTTTTGCAACTTGACTTACGGTCCTTCTCGTAGACCAAAGATTTTGACGATCGCCTGGGACTCACTTTCTTTGAAGATACCCATCTGGCTCTCGTATTTACTTCCTCTAAAGGTACCCGTCTAGATCACTTGGGACTCGCTTCCTCTAAAGGTACCCATCTGGTTCATTCGTTGGCTTCCTCTAAAGCCATGCTAGATCTTCGTCTAGCCATCCGTCTCTCATGAATATGGTGCCTTGTCGTCACACAACAATGCAACGAGCTTCTAACCCCTACACTGGCTCAGCCTAGCTCAATCTAGTTATCGCGATACCTCGCTTAACTGTATCATCGATCCTGGCCCATCGCAACATATTGATCCTTACATTGTCGCATACCAGCGGTTTAGACCCTCATGTCATATACTAAGGACCGATTCCAAAATCTCAGCTTCCTCAAGTGAGAATGGCGCATCCTATCTGCTCCTTGCCATCCATGGAAACAGTTCTTTCAGCACCAACGTGATCCAACGTCTCGGTTGGAGTCACTAGCGTTCATCCGCCTCGGACCGACCCGCTACTTCAAAGCATAGCACTCGTGGCCAACAGTTGTTAAATGTGAATGGAGCATCCTACTTGCTCCTTTTCATGACATATAATTCAATAGTACCGTCCCTCTGCGTGCGACTCAATCGCATCTCAATCACTGGCGTGCAACTCAACTGCACACAAGTAACTCTGGTTGTCACAAAATCAGAGTGCACCTCATCACTCTGGCTCACCAATGTAGTCCCAATCAGAACGATCTGGCTCTGATACCAAATATCATGGGGTAACGTTTTTCGATGCCCATGCGATGCCTCGCTGCCGCTACAGCGAGGACAGCCTAACTGAGATACTAGCTTTTTCATGAAGTATAACCTAACGCTGGTTATCACGCTCGTGCAACATCTCACTGTCACGCACAGTGAGACCAACTCATCCAACCATCATTCTGATACCACCCGCTTAGAGGACGGGAACTCCTGCATCGTGGTTGCCTTCACCCGAGGCAAACCCTCTCAATGCACCGTGTCTACCCGCAACATGCATGCCAGCACCTCAGTGCCATTTGGCCTGCCTAGCTTCACCCTGTGTAGTGCACTAGTCCCTCGCTTTAGACAGTGGCATGCATCTCTTCATGCCATTCAAGCCAACCATCATGTGTGGCCCACGCAACCAGCACACTTGGAGTAGCATGTAGCTCTTCATGCTATCCAAACTAAGCATCGTGTGTGGCCCAAACGACAAGCACACTTGGAGTAGCATGCAACTCTTCATGCTATCCAAACCAAGCATCGTGTGTGGCCTGCACGACCAACACACATCCACATCAGGTCCTCAGCTAGTGCGCACCACTTTGTCCCACGTAGCCCTTGAGTGCCCTGGTGAGATCATCGACCCATGTACACCGTGACGATGGCAACCTCACTCCAGGTGAGACATGGCATCACCGCAATGCCACATTGCTGCAGCGACATTCTAGGCCCACCCCTAACCTAGAAAGCCCATGCACTCGTCCTGCAATGCAGGGCCCCATGTGTGGGAGAATAGCTCCACAGCTCCCTTCCCCCAAGTATGGTCTAAACAACAACTTGAGCTAAACAGTAGAAGAACCTCAAACCCCTTGGTTTGACATACCACCATGGCACACGACCTCTTGCCCATGGCACACACATACAAAGGTGTTGTCTTACCATTAATCATGGCACACGAACCTCTATCCATGGCACCCAGTGCCATCCTCTAAGCCCACATGTCTTGTGAGGTCACGCATCAGCGTCACTTGTGACCGTGTCGCGTCCACATCGTGTTCGCATCCTGACCATGTCACAAGGCTCTCATGGCCTCATGCCCACATAGCACTGTGTCGCGACCATGTCGCGTTCGTGTCCCGACCATGTCGCAAGGCCCTCATGGCCTCATGTCACGTGCCCTCATGGCACCACATGGCGTACCCTCGTGGCACCGCATCACGTCTGAGTCTTGACTGTGTCTCATGCCCACTCGGCACTATGTCGGATCCGTCATTGCAACCAGATGCCGCGTACCCTCTTGGCACCGCATCATGTGCCCTCTTCACATCACATCACTTCTCGTTCAAGCTAGATGTCGCGTGTCCTCTTGACACCACATAGCGTGCCGTCATGGCACCACCTTGCATGCCTTGTAGCACCCGAACGTCGTGTGCCCTCTTGGCACCACATCGCGTGCCCCTACGCGGAGCACCGCATTACATGCCTTATGGCACCAGGACGTTGCGTGCCCCCTTGGCACCACGTCACGTGCCCCTACGCAGAGCATCGCATTCCAAGACCTTCACCCGTCTATTCACCATACTAGATCATAGCTTAGTTCGGGTCACCGTCGCATCATGCATAAGGGACACATGCACGCATCGCAGGGCCACGTGCCTCTGCGCACACGCGCTACACAGCTAGCTACTAGGTTCGCCTGCCTACCTGCTAGCCACACACCTAGTTCAAAGGCGATTATGCCATCTTGCTGACACTAACACCCGCATCAGTTCCTCGACCTCCGTCTTCACCCCATGCAAGGTCCCCATAAGTACCTAGTCCTGAGGTTTAATACCACCTCGCTAGCTCATCTTGGTTTCATCCGTGCCTACAGATAAGGACCACCCTGGTCCTCCACGTGGCTCCGCACCAACGCAATCCATCACTATACATATACTAAGCATTAGTGATCGTAGCTCACTCTAGTACCTCGACACTGTGTGTCTTCACCCAAGAGTTTGCCTAACACGCTATGCCTACGGCTAAGCCTAGCTACAAGGCCCTCTCACCTTGCCTTCTAGTATATCAATGTGCATCATTATGCACCAGGGTCGTGACCACGTCATAGTATGCCCTATTAGGCTCGCACACAAAGTCGGGGTGATAGGTTTAGGCTATATATGCTGTATGTTTATATGCATAAACTACCATTGGATTGGGTCATAGAGATTGAACTTGGCCCAATCTCAGGGCCCGAGTTTTCAAAGATCAGTTCGCATTAGGAATTGGTCTTAGGCTTGCGTTTATGTGTTCTCGCTCAATTAAGACAAGTGGGTCAAAGAACGCGTTACATACGTGAGAAGTTTGACCAAGGTCAAATCGATCAAAGCAGATTGCATCATCGTTGAAAGTCAACGATTCAACGCTAGCAAAATTTGGGGTGTTACACCCATCGATCCCAAAGTTAATTTAGCATAACTACCCGAGCAGAGCGGATATTAATGTCGCAACACTTTTTTGGAGTGTGTGACACTTTTGATGACGACCTTACAAATAGATCAACTATGTAAAAATATGGACCCCATTGGGAGCAATAAAAGCAAGGCGATGAAAGTCCCGACCCAAGTCCAGCCCGAGTACAATTTAAAGGAATAAAGGACCATCCTACAGATACCCAGACACATAGCGTAGACTTTATAGAGATACCGTGCAGGTTTTTAAGCCTGCAACCAAGAATAAACATGGGAAAAGATCCCTTTTTCATCCATATTTGAACATTATTGTTCTATATGTAATCTCATTTAGCGGTGGAATAAAACCGATCAAAACATTGACTGTTTGACCGAGATTGACATTATCGCTCCTAATTTGAAGTCAGATCCAAAGATCTAAGGCGAATCTTAGATTTTATGACATCAATTTATCACTGCTGCGTTGCCAAAAAAATATTAACATTTTACCGCATTGAAGCACACATGTGCGTAAAGAGTGACAAAAAGTAGAATGAAAACACAAATTTTTCATTTTTTTAGTTTTTTTTTATTTGTTTTGAAGGGACTGAATGTGAGTGCCTCATTTGATCCATCCATAGCTGCTGCTGACATGAAATGTTTTGGCAACTCGAGAGGTCGCTTGATTCAAGGCTTTGGGCCTTTTGATGTTCCTGCACATTCTCAAGAAAATGTCAATCCCTTTTTTGTTTATATAGATAACAAATGTGCATCCTAATTAACAGAAGAAGCAAACTTTTACCTATATTTTTTTATTTTTTCTTTCTTCAAAACTTATATTTTTAGATTTTTTTGGGTTTTCTTTTTTCTATCTCTTCTTTGAGATGAAAGTACAATGCTGTAAAGAAGTACATAGACATAAAAAGGAGTATATATTTTTGGATTTTTTCATATTTTTTTCTTTCTTTCTCTTTCTTTCTCTTTCTTTTCTTCTCTTTTTTATTTGATGCCTTAATAATGAGATGAACTAAGGGGTCCCATTTTGAGCATAGTCAAACCCGTTCATGCGGTCGAACCTGAGTGAGGTTCAGAATTTTTACCAAGGTCGAAACATCCATCCCTTTGGGTTGAATAAACCTTTTATCCTTAGCTCGGGTCATGCGTCTGACGGTGTGGTCTAAAGATCTACCTGATCAGGACCCGATTTGAGCAAGCATGAGCGACCCAGTTGGTGACCTGATAATTTACATGTGACCAAAGGCAACAATTGATTTTCTTTCTCTCTCCCCCTTCTTCTCTTTTTTTTCCTTTTAGGAACATTTTTACTCACTGCGCTTAAGGTGGGTTTTCGTCATACCTAGTGTCACCCTCTTTTTTATCCGTAGCGCCCTTTCGGGTTTTGACCACGTCCATGTGTATGCATTTTTATCCCAGACGCCTTTTTAGGTTTTCACCTAGTCCGCACAAGCTCACTCTTTTCACCACGTCCATTTTGCTTTGAGCTCATATAATTTTATTTCCATTCTTTTTTTCTTTCATTTTAAGATCATTTCAAAGGCCACAACATGGACAACGATTCTGTCATAGCCGGCTAGATGAAGTTCTTCTGTTGTCTCTCAGCTCGGCTTGTGCTGGCTCAATGGATACTGTGACCACTTGTAGACCTTAAAGAGGGGCTTTCTTCAGGGATGTATCATGGCCATAGGTTAGAAGGGATAGGTTAGAAAGTTTGAAGGTATTCTTAGGTTTAAAGGTTTTTCTTGATTGAGTTCCAGCTGCCATAATACACTTCTTTCTTAGGGGATTTTTACTGTACATACCCCATGATTTTTCTATCTCTTTTCATTTTTCTTTTTTTGTTCTTTTATTTTTTTCGGACATCCACTTTTTGGGATTTTGCTTTTTTGATTTTTTTGGATTTTGATGGTAACTCTTTTTTTTTCTTTTTCTTTTTTGTTTTATATATACACTTTTTCTTTCTTCTGGGAGGAGTACAAAAGAAAGGCTAGAGGCTCAAATTGGGTAGCAAAGGGTATGAGCATTCAAGAACACTTTTTGGCTACTTGGCTTTGAAATGATGGCCTCTTTTAAGGGGGTCATTAAGTAGTCACGTATCCATTTTTATCAATACTTACCTTGCCGCAGGAGACTAGGAGTAGAATCATCACACATTTCTAGCATTTATGGGCTCGAGAAAATATTCTCCGTTCATGGTGCCGAGGCAGAGCACGTATCCGGGGAGTACTTCTCGAATGATGTAAGGTCCTTCCTAGTTGGACTTGAATTTCCCTCTTAGATCGGCATGTAGAGACAGAAAAATTTTCTTGAGTATCGTGTCACCTACCTTTAAATTTTGAATGCAAAGACGATTGTTGTAAGCGCACGTGATTCTTCCCTGATAGGCTTGGGTGTGACACAAAGATTGGAGCCTCTTTTCATCGATCAGATTTAGCTATTCAAAATGGGATCTCTCCCTCTAGATTTTCGCTAGATTGGACTCAATGAGGATAGAGAGTGAAGGCACTTCAACCTCAACTGGTAGCACAACCTCAGTTTGTACACAAGGGAAAATAGTGTTGCCCCTGTAGCAGTACAGATCGATGTACAGTAGGCCCAAAGTATAAAAGATAGTATTTCACTCTAATCCCAATATGTGAGAACCATCTTCTCGAGGATGCAGACAACTGTCTTGTTGGTAGCTTCAACGGCTTCATTGGTTTGCGGATGATATGGTGACAAGCGATGATGTTTAATTTTATACTGCTCGCATAAGGTTCTAATGCGCTTGCTCACAAACTTAGTGTCAATGTCTGTGATGATGTCCTTGGGCATGCCGAATCGGCAAACGATGCTGTTATTGATAAACTTCTCAATATGACTAGTCGTGCTGCTCACTTAAGATGCTGACTCTACCCATTTGGTGAAGTGCTCGATGGCAATGAGGATGAACTGATGTCCATTAGATACTTTTGGATTGACCTTTCCGACGACGTCGAGGCCCCATGTGGCGAATGGCCATGGAGTGGTCATGATGTGTGATCAGTCATATAATTTATCATTTTATCACCCTTAACTTAGTGATGATAGACCCTAGTTTGCTACTAATGAGATGTTAAGGTGCAAATATTAAGAATAGATAGCAGAATAGAGCCAAAGTATTAATCTTCATCAAAATGAACTAAAAAAATAGTAAGAAACATGATTGTACGTAGATACGATCTGACCCCAATCCGTAAGCCAAAAGAAATAAGAATTACGATCCATCATATGACTAATCATAATCTCAATGGAGCGAAAGAAGAAAGAAAAGAAGAGAAATCGTATATACGATTCCTCAGAAGACGCTGAAGACTGGAGGATAGGAAGTAAAGAATACGCGGATCGATCGAATTAAGAAATCGTACTGCGAAGAAGAGAACAATGGTAATAATGATTGTATAAAATTAAAGCTTTCACTGCTGCTAATCATGTGAGAACTACACCGCCATGTACAGAATTAGAAGCTCACTTAAATTAGAAGTCTAGCAATCCACGGATCTGAGAAGAATGGAGAAGATATAAGAGAAGAATTCAGAAGAAATAAGGAGGAAAGTCCTGCACATATCTTCCATTCAAAGAAAGGAAGAATTACGATTTGAAGTTTTAGTTATATTAGGAATCGTTTATTTTTAGTAGTTTTCTTTTATTAGAATTCAAATAATATAAATCGACCCCTTATGATCTATAAATAAGAGGGCTCGACATAGGAGAAAACTTATCCAAGGAATTTTTAGCATAAATTGATAACTGACATTGGAATTCAGGAAGTTCACCTTAGAGTAATTTTTTATTAAGTAAAATCATCCACAGATTTCTGAAAGTCTTGCCTAACAACCAAGATGAAGATTATGAAAGATCGACCCTTTGGATGGTTCTACTTTACTTTCTAGTTTAGATTTATTTTACTACATTTTCTTGCTTTGTAAATATCTAAAAGTTCTTGATTTTAATTGATGCCTAAGATTGAGAATTTGAGGATATTAGTGTAACGGTTTTTATTTTTCATCTTCAATTTTCTTGATTTTGATTGACGCCCAAATTTCTGGAAGATTATTGATGAGTATAACAATGTGTTGAGGAAATTTTGTTTTTGATTGACGCTCAAATTCTAGAGGATTGAGATATGGTGTAACGGTACTTTACTTTTATAAGCATCCAAAAACTGAAGGATTGTGATTGACGACCATAATCTGGAAGGAGGAGGATTTAGATTTACTTTCCTGTAATTTTAGTTTAACAACCATTCTTTTATTCTTATTTCTCCAATAGATTGGATGTTTAAGAGACAAATAAAAGTTTTCACACATATGAAATTTTGACCTTCCTTGTGGGAACAATCCTATACTAGTGTTGCAATTTCCGTTGTGAGCTTGCGATAGGCTAAGGCTAATTACAATAATAGCCATATCAAGTTTATAGTGTCACTGTCAGGGAAACAAAATTTTTCAAGTGAAATCCAATATTTGTCTTTCTCTTTTTATTTTTCTTTATATTTTTATTTCTTTAATTCTTCTTAATCTTTTACGAGTTTATTCGGAGCAACAAATCAAAGGTTTCGATACTTCTAATAAAAGAGGCTAGCTCAGATTTGTTTTCTCTCCTTGCTTTATAAAACAAAAATTGGATAAAATCAAAACAAAAATAGATACTTATAGTTGTTCTACCCAACCCAACTTGTTTTCAATCCAAATCAATATGACGAGAAAATACCAATTTATGACTAGAACATTGGGCGAGTATTATGCATTGACACCTCTTACACCTCCCTCGTGTATTTGCTAACCCCTAGTGACCAGCGACGGAACCTTAGAAATCAAACCCAGTGTCCTTCAATTACTTCTTATCTTTTATGGGTTTGGTGAGGAGGACCCGTACGTGCACTTAATGAGTTTTCTAGAAATCTGTGCAATAGTTAAAATTTAAAATTTATTGGAAGAGCACACTCATCTGAGGCTCTTCTCGTTTTCCCTTAAAGACATGGCAAAGCAGTGGTTGAACTCTTTGTCCAACAATTCAATTACTAGTTGGGAAGAGTTGCAAAGCAAGTTTATTATAAGGCCCTTCCCAATTAGCAAGATGTATTGAATCCGAAAGATCATCACAATGTTTCATCAATTGCCAGAGGAGTCTTTTCAAGAAAGCTGGAAACATCTTAACGAGCTTTTAAGGAAATGCCCTAATCATGAGGTCGCGCGCTGGAAAATAATGTTTGATTTCTATGAAGACCTTAATGAACAAACCCAACACATGTTTAATGTTGCTTGTGGGGGAGTGTTCCTATCATTGACCACAGAGGATGCTTGGGAATTCTTTGAGACCCTTAGCGACGAATCAGTGCAACACCATGCATCAAATGAGACTGATTTAGAGACTTTAAGGAATATACCTCCTAAGCGAGGAGGACTAGGTGAATTAAAGTTAATGACGAATTGCCTCCCAAAGTTAAAACTTGGGAAGACAAAAATCCAGTCCCTGTTGGGTATAAAATTGCACCCAACATCTCAAAGAGAAGAGGCTTGTGGTCTTCACCATGGCCCATCTCAAGAGGACCCTCAGTACCCTGCTGTACCTTTTTGTCCCACAAGATTCCAAGACCATACTATTGCCATAAAGAATGCCATGCTGTAGACATGTGGAAATTTCCAACAGCATGACCAGAACCAATCAAAACCACTCCTCGCTCTTCAGCAATCTATTTTTAAGTTAGAAGCTCAAGTTTAGCAACTAACTATTTTAATTAGTAGGAGAGAGTAGCTATTCTTCATCATGGCCAGTTGGCAACCCTAGAGGACATATCTTTATGGGAGGTACATCAACTCCCCTTGATCTAAAGTAAGTTCCTCATGGACCCATCGTGCTACCGTCTTATAAAAATATTTCTTTTGTCATAATAGGAAATTTTGAGAATACCTTACAATCTAAGGTGTGCCAAAACACACTCCATTGTAAAAACTTCTCTTGTGCAATAGAATCACGTGTGAACACATGGATTTGTGTTCACTTGTGAGTCCCCATTGTTGAATTATAGAGATTATGATTTAGTCATCTTAGAGTCCGTTCGAACGGAGTACTATGATCTATAATCATAATATACAATTCTAGGGAATAGGCGATTCTGGTGACCAGTCTTATCGGCTACCTTGGAATTCAAACCCACTTCAATCATTGAGGAAGCAAACAATTATCGCACTTAAGACATCCAACTCCAACCTACCCCACCTACCTGAGTCTCAATGCTTAGTTTTCAAATTTAATTTGAAGCGACAGTTCAAAGCCCTAGCCTTTCCCTATAAAACCATACCATTTCCTAGCAAACCTCATCTCTTTCGTCTTCCTTTACCCGAACCCTTATGGCGAAAGAGCTTGACCAAGGCAATTTCAGTAAAAGACTTTATTGCATTCTTGAGATACAAAGGGTCGAGCTCTTGAATGCAATAAAGAAAGTAAAAAATTTGAAGCACTAGCGACCCATATCAGATGCTGAATCGTCTACTGAAACTACCCTTTACCCTAAACCTAATTGAAATCCGAAATCCCTTTCCTATGGCCCATCTTCCGTCACTTCCTAACCATTCTACCATCACAATCCACCTCGAGTGTGAATTCCTTTTAGATGATTGTGGGTTGAGTCATCCCTCGCCACCCCTCCATTGCTCATACTCTCCTCCTAACTGCATTACATTCTCTTCACATAGTCTTCACAGGGGAGTAGTATAGGTTGTTGGAGGCTAGAGAGGTGTTCATTTTCCACTCTTTGAAGCCCTTCCCCAAGTGCATTGCAGTTCTTCTGAGGGAAGTATGTGGTGTGCTCTATTTTGGGGGGGACTATCTGGAAGACTGGGGGTGTGACTCTACCAAGGTTTGGATACTCCTTTTAGTGGGGAAGAAAGAGACTCCGATTGAAGGTGGTTGGAAGTCTAGGTCCAATCTTTATCAAAGAAATCTTCTGCCTCGGACGTTGCTGCCGGTGTCATAGTTAGTCTGTGTCTAGATTTTTCCTAGGTTTAATCTTTTATGTAATTATTTTTTATTTTCATGTACTCTGTAAATATTTTTGTTCAATATAAGAAAATTTCTTTTGGATTATTAATTCTAATTATTTTCTTTATGATGCTCTTTCTATTTGTTTAAATCAAAAGTGATTTCTCCTAAGTTTGGGGGAGATCTCTGATTTTCTTTACAGATTATATGCCTAGTGTGCACTCACAACACCAATGGTATGTAATAAAAAATTTTTGAGTATGCCCTGTTTTGAGAACAATGAGGACATTGTTCTATTTAAGTTTGAGGGAGGGGGGGGGGTTACACACACTCTATATATTACTGTTGCTTTTTGCATATATAAAAAAAAGAAAAAAAAATAATTCTATCTTTAGAGTTTCTTTTTAGGTTAGTTTTGTTTTTAAAATCTTTCTAGTCAACCATTGCATGCGAATTATGATTAATGAAATTAGATTCCATCTACATAATCATCATCATAGTAGAAGTTCAAACATTAATGATATAAAGCAGTTGATATTCATATCTAGTTCTCTTGGACACTGTATCATAATTGACTATTTGAAACTATACATTACTTTAAATTACAGAATTTAGATAATAGTTTCAAAAATTATATATCCGGTGAGCTTTTTAACTAATATTCGTTCTTTGGAGAGAGACTGTTGTTATCCGATTCTAAATTTTTTTGAACTTCTAGATTTGCATTCCAATGAAAATCTCAATTGCTATTATTTGAATTAGATTTCTATGATTATATTGTTAGTTTTTCTAGAACTATTTGCTATACACATCAAAGCAATATGGCCTTCTTACTAGCAATCCTGGAAATCATAGAAGACCATCTTTTGATTTGTTTGAGCCAAAAATCCAAAATCCCAAAAATATTTATCCCTTGAACCCATATTAGAAGCCTAAACCGAATTTCTTTGTATCAAAAGTTTAAAAACCCTTAACCATATTGTTGGTATGCACTTTTTCTGGGTTCCTTTCGGTCCCCTGAAAGAGTGGCCCAATTCAGTCGAATGGACTCTGGCAAAGACAATGTTTTTAGAGGTAATTAAGTATTGAAAAAGAAGTGGTAAATCTCAAAGAAATACCTGGTTCGTTGCGATCGCCAGCTGTAGATGTTTATCAACGCTGCAACACGTCATTGATCACGCCTTTCGATGTAGAGATATGGGCTGTTCTCTTTACCGAATCATCGGACGGCCGATGTCAGCAATACTGGGTAGCCTATAAGTTTAGTCAAACTAATTTTCCTAATTCTCTTCTACTTACTTTACCTTTCCTACTCTTGCTATGACTATCAGGGATCTAATCAATTTTAATCCTATTAGAAGTCTAATTAATCGGGGAATCCTAATTCAACTCGGTCTCCTAATCTAACTTTAAGTCTGATTAATTTAAATATTTTAATCTAATTAATTAAGTCTCCTAATCCTACTTGGAATGCAAATATGCTAATTCTATGAAAATTAATTAGGACAGTACTACTTCTATTGAAACTCTAATTAATTAAAAATATACTAATTCCATTAAAATTCTAATTAAAGTAAATATACTAATTTTGCTAAAAAAAAAAAAAAAAGAGGTTTTGGCCTGTTATGCTAAGGAGGATCGGCCCCGTTCCTGGGTACCCTCCGTAAGCTCCCTTGGGCAAATCGATTCGTTAGGGATTATTTTAGTAATAATATGGAGTAAAAAACTAATGTTTAATTTACGAATTATGGATTTACGGATCGAAAATCGAGAATTTTGATAATCAAGTTAGAACTAAAAAAGAAGTTTCAAGACTGAAATTAAGGACTGATTCTAGAAATTAAGAACTAAAATCAGAAAACTAGAAATTTAGATTAAAACCTAATATCTAATATCTAGAATTTAATAACTAGAGGGATAGAACCTAAATCTAGAATAAAAAAAAGGAACTGATTCTAGAGCTTAAGAACTAGAACCAGGGAAAAGAAAAATAGATAAGAATTAAGGATTAAAGAGATTTAAAATCTAAGATCTAGAACTAAAAGTTTAAAATCCTAAGGTCTAGAACTAACTATCTAGAACTAAGAACTAGAACTAAGAATTAGAACTAAGAACTAGAACTAGAAGAATAAAAAATTAGAAGGAAAGCATGCCTAAGGCCAGAGCCACAGAGAAGGATCTCCAAATCCTAAGCTTGGAAGCTGGACTCAAGAGAAGTCCTTGTGATAAGAATTGATGTGTTTTTGGGACGTGGTGGTGGGTCCTATTTATAGGTATTTGGCCAATTGTGCGCCCTATGGGGTGCATACAATTGGTCAGTGAATTTCAATTATGCGCCCAGTCTAGGGCTCTCAATGGAATATGCACTCAGTATCAGGTGCTCAATCACTTTGAGTCGGTGACTGACTCAGTGAGTGATAGGCTGACTGGCTCAGCCGGGTAGCCTAGTCCTAGTCTAATTAGACCAATTGTGCACTCTAGGTAGTGCGCTCAATCAATTATGTGCTGGATTAAGAGCGCATAATAGGGAATTTTCAGGCGGTCTAGGAAATTAGAGATCGGGTTAGCTTAGGAACCAAATATGCGCTTGTATTGAGGCGCATAATTCAATTGCACACTCCAGATAGGGCATATAATCGTGTCTCAGGCAGTTTCTAGAAGCTTGGATGATCAGTCCAAAGCGGACTAATTGCACGTTGGTATTGAAGCGTGCAATATGATTGTGCGCACCTGGTAGGGCGCATAATCAAGGTCTAGGCGGTCCTCAGGAAGTGAAATCCTGGTCCAAGAGGGACTAATTGTGTACCAGCCATGGGGTATGCATTCGAGTTATGCGTGCTATACAGGGTGCATAATTAGGGATTTTCCTGGGTTTGAGCCGGGTCCGAGCCACAGGGCTATTATTTCAGCCTGGGTCTTGACCATGTACTATTGTTTCAGTGGATGGTCCCCGTATTAGGGTTTTAAAGTATTGAGAGAAGGTTAGTCCTTTTCTAGAGATCGTGGCAAGGTCAAAGGTTGACCAAAAAGGTTTTGTATATTTCGAAAGGGAAAAATGGGGGTGTCTACACAAATGTACTACCCAAAGCTTTCAAACTTTTACCCTTGATTTTTTCTGAGAATTTAGAACAGAAGGGAGAAATAGGGAGTGAAAGGAGTATAAAATAACAGATAAGGGATATTCCAAATAAGGTACATCTGAGAAAGAAATAACTTTATGAAAATATGGGAAAAAAAGGAAGAGAAATCGTAAATACGATTCTACAACAAGAGAAGCAAGAAAGCTTCCAAAGAAAATTTCAAGAGGATATCGAAAAGAAAATAAGCTGAAGAAAATGAGATTTACTGAAAAAAATAATAATAAGAAAAAAAAAGTACAAGTAAATGGGAAGTAGTTATCCAGCTCTTTGGATACTTACTGAAGTAGAAAAGAAAGATGAGAAGAAGATAAGAGAAAGATGAGTTAAATTCTAAGAACTTTTGAACCCTTTCTACCTCTCTTTGAAACCGTTAAAAATCTAAAGCCTCATTACAAGCCGATAAAGACCTTTTTGATCCTTGGTTTGTAATAACATAAGTCTAGTAGAGATGTGTATGATACATACTATAGAAAATCTGATAAGTATATGAATAGAATAGATTATCTTTTTCATGGGATTTATTTTTCTATCTCTTGTCCTTGATATTATTCCACATATATACATCATATTGAGAGAACCCAAAAATTTCGACATTCTTTGAGAGAGTATGCCACAATGAGAGTTCAGATGAAAAGATTTTCTAAATCTGTAGATTAAAAAAATATATGATGAATAAACTTGTCAATGATACGAACACACTTCATACTTTATATGAGTTAAAATTGTTGAGGATCTTAAACAAGGATAACTACTAGGATGAGAAGTCATGCATGGTTGGAATCGTATCTCTAGAAATCATAATAATCATGTGATGACTGACTGATAATTAGTTAGTTTAAATAGTAGTATCGAATTTCTTTCATTTTAGAAAAATCTTTGAAAAAGCTAAAAATATTTGAAGTTTGTAGGTAACTTCACTGAAAACCTTCAGGAGACTATAACTCCTCCACTAGGGATCACCTAGGGGTTTAAAGGCTTATTGCATCTGCTAAATGCAATCGTGCTCTCTATGAAAGTGGCATTTAAATTTAGAGTTCTAGGATAGTTTAATTTTCCTTGTTTGCTAGGGACTAGCAAAGTTTAAGTTTGGGGGTGTGATCAATCACATAATTTATCATTTTATCACCCTTAACTTAGTGATGCAAGACGCCAGTTTGCTACTAGAGATGTTAATATACATATATTAAGAATAGATAGCAAAATAAAGCCAAAGTGTTAATCTTTATCAAAATGAATACAAAAAGTAGTAAGAAATACGATTGTACGCAGATACGATCTGACCCTAGCCCGTAAGCCAAAAGAAAGAAGAATTACGATCCATCGTATGACCAATTGTAATCTCGATGGAGCGAAAGAAGAAAAATGGAAGAGAAATCATATTTACGATTCCTCAGAAGGTGCTGAAGACTGGAGGACACGAAGTAAAGAATACGATCGATCGAATTGAGAAATCATACTGTGAAGAAGAGAACAATCGTAATTATGATTGTATAAAATTGAAGCTTCTGCTGCTGTTGATCATATGAGAACTACACCGCAATGTATAGAATTTGAAGACCACTTAAATTAGAAGTCTGGCAATCCACGGATTTGAGAAGATTGGTGAAGATATAAGAGAAGAATCCAGAAGATCTCTGCTACTGAAATAAGGAGGAAAGTCCTGTGCGCATATACCATTCAAAGCAAGGAAGAGTTAAGATTAAAAGTTTTAGTTATATTAGGAATCTTTTATTCTTAGTAGTTTTCTTTTGTTAAAATTCAAATAATATAAACGAACCCCTTATGATCTATAAATAAGAGGGCTCGGCATAGGAGAAAACTTATCCAAGGAATTTTTAGCATCAATTGACAACTAAGGTTGAAATTATGAAAGATCACCTTAGAGTAGTTTTTTATCAAGTAAAATCATCCACAGATTTCTGAAAGTCTTGCCTGACAACCAAGACCAAAGTTTCTGAAAGATCGACCCTTTGGATGATTCTACATTGCTTTCTGGTTTAGATTTATTTTATTGCCTTTTCCTGCTTTATAAATATCTAAAAGTTCTTGATTTTAATTGACACCTAAGATTGATAATTTTAGGATATTAGTGTAACAGTTTTTATTTTTCATCTTTAGTTTTCTTGAGTTTGATTAACGCCCAAATTTCTGGAAGATTATTCATTAGTATAAATCTGTATTGAGGAAATCTAGTTTTTGATTGACGCCCAAATTCTAGAGGACTGAGATACGGTGTAACGGTACTTTACTTTTGTAAGCATCCGAGAACTGAAAGATTGTGATTGATGACCGTAATCTTGAAGGAGGATTTATATTTACTTTCCTGCAATTTTAGTTTAACAACCATTCTTTTATTCTTATTTCTCCAGTAGATTAGATCTTTAAAATACAAATAAAAGTTTTCACACATGAAATTTTGACCTTCCCTGTGGGAACGATCCTATACTAGTGTTGCAATTTCCGTTATGCACTTATAATAGGTTAAGGTTAAGTATAATAATAGTCACATCACTGTGGAAATCTATGGCGGGAGCATGTATCAAGCTGTAGTGTTCTTGGCATTTGTAGCACTTCTAAACATGCTTGCAGCAGTCAGTTTCCATGATGGCCCAAAAATATCCTTGTCTTAGGATCTTTTTAGTGAGCATGTGCCCATTGATGTGGGCCCCACATACTCCCTCATAGATTTCCTTTATGACGTTTGCTGCTTCCTCATAGATTTCCTTTATGTCGTAGGATCTTTTTAGTGAGCATGTATTGGCCTTCTCTTTTCAGAGATGCCAATATACACTACAGGACCTGTGAAAGATGCCAGAAATTAGGAGGGCTGTCCAAAAGAAACTCAATGCCTTTACAGTCCATCCTTGTTGTGGAACTGTTTGATGTGTGGGGTATTAACTTTATGGGCCCCTTTCCTCCTTCAAATGGTTTTCATTTCATCTTAGTGGCAGTAGATTACGTTTCCAAATGGGTAGAGGTCATTGCCACAAGAACTAATGGTTATCAGGTTGTCCTTAAGTTTATAAAGCAGAATATCTTCTCGAGATTTGGCACCCCTAGAGCCATTATCAGTGATGGGGGTAGCCATTTCTGTAACAGAAATTTCGAGAGCTTGCTCAAGAAATATTCTGTCACCCATAGGATTGCTACTCCTTACCACCCATAAATCAGTGGGTAAGTTGAAATTTCAAATAGGGAGATCAAGCACATCCTTGAGAAGACTGTGAGGACTGATAGGAAAGATTGGACTGACAAGCTTAATGATGCATTGTGGGCTTATAGGACTGCCTATAAAACTCCCATTGGTATGTCCCCATTCAGACTGGTTTATGGCAAGGCTTGTCATCTCCCAGTGGAGTTAGAACACAGGGCCTATTGGGCCATTAAACATTTAAATCTAGACCTAACTTCTGCTGGTCATCACAGGTTGCTAGAGCTGTTAGAATTGGAAGAACTAAGG
Source organism: Chloranthus sessilifolius (assembly GCA_021018995.1). Classification (NCBI taxonomy): domain Eukaryota; kingdom Viridiplantae; phylum Streptophyta; class Magnoliopsida; order Chloranthales; family Chloranthaceae; genus Chloranthus; species Chloranthus sessilifolius. Next base: position 142,623,241 of record CM037584.1, on the reverse strand, counting down.
ATGGATGCGTATGCCAATGCCAGGATCTACAAGGAAAGGTCCAAATCTTTCTTTGACAAGGGGCTGTTGAGAAAGAGTTTCATAGCTGGTGATAAGGTTTGATTGTTTAACTCCGAACTTAAATTTTTTCTTGATAAATTGAAATCCAGATGGGAAGGTCCCTACATTGTCATGCATGTTTCCCCATCTGGTGCTATTGAAATCAAGGATCCTAAGTCTGGGAGAACCTTAAAGGTGAATGGTCAGAGGCTCAAGCCTTGTTTTGAAAAACCTGCCAAACCCATGGACGCCATTCACTTTCAAGGGGATCCTTCTTCAAACTGATCCACAGGTGTGTCATCATTGTATCATATGTACTTTGGTTTAGGTAGATTTATCTTGCTTTCTTTTGTTCAAATTCTCTAGGAAATGTTAGTGGTCTCATCTGAATCTGAACCTTCTAGTTTGAACTTTTATGCTTGGTTTAATGCTTACTGTTCTTTAATTGACAGTTTTTGTTTGAATGCATAATGTGGGAGGTTGATTTTTATTGTCCTTGCTTGAATGGTTGATTTTTAATGTGTCTAGAGGTACCCATGGAGAGAGTCATGCCTAGGATCTAACCACAACACACTTGAAATGGCAAAACAGAGAGCACATGCTCTCTACTTTATACTTTGTTGTCGTTGGGTCCAAAGGGAAGCTTGGGAGACTCTCGCACACTACAAACACCATACTTCATCAGCTATCGCGAGATTCTAAGGCTGTCGCAAGGGTAAAAAGGAAGCCTAAGAGACTCTTGCGCCGTTCACATAGAAACATTCAATAGTTGTCGCGAGATTCAAGTGCACCTAAGAACCTCTCGCGCGATCCACATAGAGCTATTCATTAGCTGTCGCGAGATTCAAAGCGAACCCCAGAGCTTTTCGCACAATCCAAATGGAGACCTGGGAACCGCTCCCGTAATTCACATGAATTCATCACATACTGTCGCGCGCTCCAAGGTCAACCTGGGAGATTGTCGCACAATCCAAATTGAATAACAACTTCGCTAGGTTCATTTCCAATCCCACGACCAGATGTTCCAAAGCACGCCGAGCTTCACGATAAGTATTTTAACCCCGCTCTTGTCTCCCTTTCCAGTATTCTCTTCCTTCCCTCTATGAAACCCTAGCTTCTGGCACTCTTCCCCCTCTCTCCTCTAGCATCAATCCTACAGCTCATCATTCACTCCACGAATCTACAGAGTTGTTCCTAGCATCACCCCCATCTATTTCCCTCTGCTCAGAGATCTCGCGGTTCCCTATGCGTAAGATAGAACCAAACCCTAGGATTTTAGGGTAAGCACTTAGATCTCAATTGTCATTTCTCATATTCGAAGGTCGAAGTTGTAATGGCCCCCAAGAGTGCACCAAAGAAGAGGAGCAAGGATAAGGCCCCTGCTGAGACCACCCCTAAGAAGGCCAAGACTTCAAAGGCACCTAAAAAAGGGAAGGAAGTGGTTGAGGAGGCGGAGGAGCCAACCCCTAAGTTTTCTACTCCTTCAAAGCTCATGGTTTCAATCCCATTGGAGCCTGAGACAGCTTTTGACCTACCATTTTTTGAGAAGGAGCCTCTCTCTGCCCTTGCCGTGCAGCTTATGAGCAAAGCGGGCCTAATACCCTTGATGAGAGGAATTCCAACACTAGCCTACCCTAGGCTAGTGCAACTGTTTTATCAGCACATCAGGGTCAAGAAGGACAAGGATGGACAAGTATGCTTGCTGGTGCTGATTGACGATTTTGAGATTCTAGTAAGCCCCAAGGTGATTGCTGAAGTTTTGGGCATCCCAGCCGCATTCGACCCTAGCTGTGGATTTGGTCCCCTTGCCGAGTGCCTCCATTGATACAATTACAAGGGTGTTGACCAGAGGATTAAAGGCCTCAGGGGACTCGATCAGAAGAAGGGAGTTGGAGCCTTGACTCCTTTTCATGGACCAGGTCCTAAGAAAGAACATACATTGCTCAGGCCATTAGCAGGAGAGGAAATCTCCTATTGCTGAATCAGTCTACTCCTTCTACCTGGGCCATGGCTTCCATGTAGCCTGGCTAATCTTTGAGGCAATGAAAGACCTGGTGGAGAAATTAGGGACGAACAAGAAGCCTCACACACTCCCTTATGCCAGAATCATTACCAAGTTACTTTTGAAGGGGGGTACAAGATAGTTAAAACTGAGCAGACCACCACCTTTGCCCCTACTGCTTTTGCCAAGAGGCAATGGGGAATCAGCAGGAGCCTGATGGAGGCCCAGAAGAAGAAGAAAGCTGAGGCTCAAGCCCTTCCTAAGCAAGCAGAAGAGGGTGCTAGAACAAGGTCTACCCCTGCTGCTACCAAGGAGGTGCTCCCACAGCTTGTTACCACCACTGCTGCAGCAGCCCCCACTCCCCTCCAGCTTTTCCTCCTGCATCCACTACCCCTCTTCCATCTATCTCTCACCCTCCTCTGTTTCCATTATCCATGCCCACTCCCCCTTCACCTGTGGTTGGTACCTGGGAGGACTCCCCATCCCCTACCCTACCTCAGTACACAGCCCCAATACCACCATCAGCTACCCATAAACCTGACAGCCCTCCACTCATTTCCTATAAAAAATGGAAAACCACTGAGACAATCCCCACCACATCTCAGACACCTCCCACAATCCCTTCTATCCCCATTGACACAACTCACCTTGAAGAAGACACCACCCCAGCCATACCTACTACATCCCCCCTCACAGACATTGACTTACACCTTAACACAACCATAGGATTCCAAGCATTTATGGCTAGTTTCCTTGACACCATGCCCAACCACTACACCCCCCTCCTAGACTCCCCAACTACATCCCATCATCACTCATTAGAACCCCACTCTCCCCCTCCCTCCACTTTCCATCATGCCCCTTCCTCGCCGTTCCAGCCAGTGCCCTCTTCTACACAGACTCAACCTCCTAGCCCCGACACACTGACACTTATCCTATCCCTTATACAAGACATCCAATCCCAATTATCCACCACTACCCAAACACAAGACCAGATGCAGACTAAACTCACATCCATCCAATCCACCCTTCAGACATTAACCAACCCACCCATCCCTCAACAATCCCCTACAACCCCCCTGGTCCTTTCCACTGAGAAAGAAACCCAGACAAACTTCAGCCCTGACTCTCAACCCCCCCCCACCACGAACACTCCCTTTAATCCCCATGCCCCCACCATTCTTTTTCATCCCTTTCCCCATTCTCATTTCCCCCCCCATCACCCCCTGCTCCTACTGAGCCTACACCATTTTCCTTTCCCCCTATACCCTCCATCCCCCTCTTATCCTACCCCTCCAACATTCATTGACAAACATACACAAATAGACACGAACCTATCCTCCTCCCCCACAACTAGACTTACCCTTTGTTATCCCCCTCCCCCAAGTCCAATCACAGTTTGCTCCTTCCACTTCATCACTGCCCATCGCACCTAAACATTTCTTTTACATCCCTCCCTACCTCATCATCCTCCATGCCATGAGGGACAATCCCTATCTTAGGAAGGATGTCCTGAGGGGTATGGCCAAACTTCGCCAGTCCATTGAGACCCCCCTGCTGCAGCAGATTAATGAAATGAAGGAAGCCCGCAGAAAGCAATTACTTGGCATCTCCTTGGGGTGGACCAACATATTGGAAGCCTATCAGAAGGCCAAATCTATAGCTACTTATAATGAGCTGAATTTGGAGCTAGAGAAAGCAAATGCTGCTATAGAGAAGGCGCGGGCCAGACTGTTTGAAAAGAGGCTCAACATTGCCCATGAGATCTTCAGAATCCAAAAGGAAATCCATGAGACTGACCTCCTCAAACACAAAATCCAGATAGCCTCATTGGAATCTGCCTTGGTCAGCCCAAATGCACACCCACCACTCTCATTGCATGCGGACCAGAGCCTAAAGCTACTCCAGCTCCAGCTGCCCAGTCTGAGGAGGCACAACCAACGATCAAGCCAGAGAAAGGGAAGGCCCCTCCTGCCCCTCCTGCCTCACCTCCTATAGAGCAGCCTCCACCAACCAAAGCCTCTGCTGCACCTCCAACAGAGCAAACTTATCCTAAACAAAGGAAAGTCACTGCTAAGAGGACTGCTTCCACAGCAGCCTCTATAAAAATTGGCAAAGAGCCAGCTGCCCAGTATGAGGAGGCACAACCCCCTGGCCAGCCTGAGTCCAAAGCAAAAGGGAAATCCCCAGTGGTCCCCACTGAGGAAGGTAAAGGCAAATCCCCTATAACCCCCCTGCAAAAAGAAATGGAAAAGTCCCTCAAGAACCCAAAATACCCAAGCAACCAAAAATAAGGGTGAGAGCACCAAAAGCTCCAACCATAAGGAGCAGCCGAAACAAGAAAGTCCAAGAAAGCCAAAAAGAAAAAGGACAAAGCTGCCCTTAGGGACCATGCTAAAAAGATGGGCTGAGATTTCCTTACATATTCCGATTCAGATTCTTCTTCTTCCTCTTAGATTTGATGGTACTTAGGCTTTTCTTTTTATCCCCTTCCAATCTTCTCTTTGTAAATATGATTGCATGTTCTTCCAGTTAATATAATTTTTCATTTTTTTTGTCTATTGATCTGTTCTGTGTGCTTGTTAAAGCCTTTTCTATTTTAGTCTTCATTTTATTTAATTTTGTCATGGGAGATGAATTTCGGGAAGCTATGCTCATTTGTAATAGGAATCCATGTGAAGGGTAGATGTAGATGGTGGCTGGATGACCTTGTGCAAATACACACCTCAGCACAAATGGTGCACTGAGGTCAACTATTGACCTCGATCATGGGAGTAAAATGGTTTCCTTTTCATAATTGTGGGCCCTGTCTGAGCTCCTCGCGGAGTCCTTACCGCGCGCAAAGCAAAATTCCACACCTTCCACTGTGCAGCTGCATGACACACAGGATCCCCTTAATTACAAAGGTTACATTTAGACCATCATTTACTGATTCACTCTCTTTCCCCATATTCAGTTGTGCGCTTTATCATTCCCCAAACAATCACAATTTATTGCAAAGCTTGGAAAGAGACAAACTTTAAATATGCCGATTCATTTTCCCCCGTCCAAGTCTTTTAAATAGGCCATTAGTTCCTCTTCATCTCATCCTTCCTCTTCTAACCCTAACTGTCCGGCCCTCCTCCCAACCATGGCGGATGACAAACCCTACGAGTTCCCAATCAAATTCTATCCGATGTGGTCGGACCCCCCACCGCCTAAGGAGCCGAACCCATTACAATTTCTCTGGGATGAGTATGACGCAGTCTAGAGGATCCTCACCAAGGAGGAGAAGAAAAAGAAGAAAAAGGAGAAGAGAGAGGAGAAGAAGAAGAAAAGAATGGAACCACCTGCTTCTCCCCCACCATCTTCCTCAAACCCTCCCCCACCAACTCCCCCTTGATTCCTCTCTCCCACCCTCTATTTTGTCTTTTCTTTTTACATCTTTTTGTAATATTTTCTTTTTATTTTAATGAAAGTTTCTTTTAGCTCTATACTGTTAAGTTAGCATTTTTTATTTTTATTTTGTTTCTCTGTCTTATTATGTGTTTATTCGTTCTGAATGGAATCTACTGCATATTCTCACCTTTGAACTAGTGAGGACACTGCTCCTCATGGTTTGGGGGTGTGGCAGGATAGGTCTACCAATAGAATAGTTAATTTTAGTGTAGTAATGGTGGTATAACTGGGATGAATAAAGTCAATTTCCACTTAACTTGATACAATGAGGAAACTTGTAAAAAATTAAAATATTTTTGCAGACTTTTCGAAACTGAAAAAGTTAAAATCTTGACACCACCATGAAGCTAATATCAGAAAAATTTTCAGTTAATACTTAGTGAACCTAAGAGGAGAGAAACAGATGAAAATACACCCCATGGGTTAAATTTGATGACCATACCTAGTGAGATTTGGGCCCATCATTTTCTTTTGAAGAGTGTTTTTGGTATTATTTTTGCTCTAAGGACTGATTGAATCAAGACTTTTTCACTAGAAGTTGTGCACCTCCAAATCAAAACTAATTGACAGCACTCATGATACTAAGGAAATGATTCAAGGCCCTCATTTGGACAGTTTGAGCCTGAAAGTCCAACCTTTTAAAATCTACCCCTTTGCATACACTAGTTGAGCCTTAAAATCATACTTTTCTTTCACAAACACCAGAATACTTGTACCTTAATCTCATGACCTGATTCAACCTCACCCTCACTCTGAGAATTCAGAAGGTAAAGGAGAAGGAGTTAAAGATACTGAGAATGGTCCAACATTTTGTGGAAGGTGAAGAAAAGCAACTTGTGAACAGCAGTGTATCAATGGCAGTTGTGCGGTAGTTCATCATAAAAAATAAAAAAAAATCATAAAAAATTTATGAATTGAAATCAAAAGAGAAAAAGAAAGAGAAGTCTAGAGAAGAACATCATCTGAAAATTGAAAAGCAGAGGAGAAGCTGGCCAATTTTAGTCTGGAATATAAAAAGAAAGATGAAGTTTTTACTGAAATGAAGCTTGTGAAGTCATGAATCACTCCCTACCTTGCTGATTTCTTAATTTTGATTCCCTTTTTACCCCTTGATTCTTTACATCCCTCACCCATAAGTCACATTACAACCCATTCAAAAAGACCTTGTGGATCCAAAGTAAAATGAGCTGTCATGTGGAGATGAGGAGTTGTCCAATCTATGGTGAAAAGTCATGAGAATGTCAGAAATTAGAAGCTTTGCCTATGCTCATGCTTGCAGGCCCATTTGGGGTCTGTAACTGCTCTTGAGCTGTGTGAATGTGAACACCCTCAGATTGTTAATGTTGAGCGATAGCCCTAGTGAGAATTAGGTCTAAATTTTGACTTCATTAGGTTGTATCAAACCTGAATTTTGAATTTAAGGCAAGCTGGGTACTAATTTTTACACAACTAATTTCTAATGTTAGATGAATGGTGGTGATGCAAACACATGTTAACTTTTGAGTTTTAAATGGCCTGCAACATTGCTGCAATTTTCCTCTAAGTGTTAAAGAATGGCTGTGGAATGAACCTTTGTACATTTAAATCTGTGTTGTTGTTAACTGCACTATACTTAACTGTTCTAATGGTGAAGTTTGTGGGTGTCTTCACTGAAAACCCTCAGGAGACTTCGCTCCTCCACTAGGGATCACCTAGGGGTTTAAAAGGCTTGGTACATATGCTAAATGTACCCGTGATCCCTGCGAAAGTGGCATTTAATTAGTTACAGATTTGCTAAGGGACTAGCAAAGATTAGGTTTGGGGGTGTGCTAGGGCCTGAAAAGTACCACTTTTCACCCCTTAACTTAATCTCTATTAGACCCTTAATCATTTAATAAATGTGTTGTTAAGTCTATTCTGTAGGTAATAACTAGTAGCTGTAAATAAACCCCTAACCATGCCAAGAAGCCTACTGTTGCCCCAAAAGCCCCTCAAAAGACTGAAGGTTGAACCCAGACAGAGAATTGGTTTTAGCATAGGCACAACAAAGCAGAAATAAACTAAGAAGAATGCCTCACGCAAATGTTGCAGGGTTCAATTGAACCAGAGAGAATTCCTTCACGCAGTTGACGTGGGCTTTTGAGGACATCACACCAACTAGTGGCACAGTCTTTGTGCCGTTCTCACGCGGTTTGATGACAAAAAGAATTGAAAAGCAGACTTCGCGAGGTTCTCATGAGTTTTAGTCATCAGCACTCGCGCAGTCTTGAGCAGCTCAAGAAAGGAGTCTTCAATCGTCACGCGATTCACTAAAGAGAGAGAGCTCCAGGCACTCCAGCGCGCGGCTGTCGTGCAGTGGCCGCGGGATACAAACCTTCAAGGAAATGCTCGCACGATCCATAGGCCTATGAACACTGCTTCTTCGCGAGGATCCCCGCGAGATTCAACAAGGGACAAACCGCACGCGCAATTCCCGCTCCATTCAAAAGGAAAGAGCAATCTCGCGATAGCCAGAAGTATCCCACGATGACCAAAGTATCAATCTTGTGACTGCATGAGCTTTAAGTCAATTCAACCCCGCGACACCAATTCTACCACGCGGCAAGATCTGGAAATCTGTTCTACCCTGCGAGGCTCAGGTTCTTAACTTCTCCCCACTTCTGCAAGGGCAATATGGGAACTTCGAGCAATTAGGGCATGCACTCCAATGCTCCAATCTCTATGCACATGCCCCGAGGCATCCAAGGGACTGGAATGGGCCATAATTACATTGAAAAATTAGGGTTTTCCTAACCCTAATTCTGGGAGAGCCGACTGCTATATAAGCCTAAGCCTAGCTTAGGTTTAGAGAACCTCTTTTGGGACTTAACTTCTATATTCCTTCTTCTTGAAAGCGTCTATAGAATTACAGTAGGCTAAGGTTAGGGTTTAGGAGTTTTCTTTTTCCTTTTTCCTTCTCTCCATAGTCCAGCACTTGCTGGCTATGCCTTTGTATGATTATTTGGTATAGTTTTAATGGAGTTTTGTAATAGGATCTATTACATGTATGGGATTAGTGTTTTGTGAGTTGTTCTGTGAAAGACTGCTGCCTTGAGATCCTTCATTGCTAAGTTGTATTGTAAGCAATGGAGGATTATCTTTAAGGTTTTACTTAGATCCAAGTGACCTGTGTGTCCAGGTTAGGCACATTGCAGGCCTAGCCCCACCACAGGACCCACTAAATCTGAATCTCCATGAGATCTTGTGCTGGTAGACTTGTGAACATGGTGGTGGCAGCAATGTTCTTGTTTTGTCTTAGACCTCTGTGAGGAGGATAGCCTCTGTGGATAGTCTGTGACCATTCAAGTGGACAGATTATAGCGCTAGGGTGAGGCCAATCCATAGATCTAAGACAGATTCTTCTTCTCTGCACTTGTGCTTGTAACCTTGTGAGAGATTGTGCAGAGACAGACTCCCCTGTATTTGTATAGACCCACCATCAGATGGCAGATCTGATCTGGCTGTAGAGATTATAGATTTGTGACTGGATTACTACTATCTTTCTAAAGCAGTGAACCGCTAAACTTAAAAGCTAGTACTCAAACTCTTGCTGGTTCTGTGTGTCCAGGCTAGTGCACGTTGTAGGCCTAGCCCCACACACAGAGCTTTAGAGGTTGAGGTTCCTATGGATTCTTGAGCTTGTAGCCTCGATGAAGTAGTGCCTACAATGATAAACTTGTTCTTACCCATCTTTGGATTGTGGTTCCCCTATTGGATAGTCTGTGACCATTTAAGTGGATAGGTTATAGCCATAAGGGATTGGATCATGGCACAGGGGTGAGTTGGATCCTTTCTCCTCTTTGGTGATAATGTAGCCATTGGACAGGATTTCTATAGCAGCAGATCTGAGTCTGAGTTATAAGACCCATCAAATCTGTACCTAATAGCATACTTCTCACCCTTTTATATTTATTTTCTCACACTCCATCACTCTTCTCAACCCTTTCTGTAGTTTAGGCATTAAGTTACCTTAGGATTTAGACTATAGTGACCATAAATCCCCTTCCATTTAGGATTGCCAGATCTGGAGGGCCTACTAAAGATAGCTCCCTTGGAGCTTTAGATCAACTTTTCCTGTGGGACAAACTCTTACTTATCAAAACTTGCTACAACAGGCCCTGTATCTTGCAGGACTGTATATTTTTAGGCTTTCTGCTCTTCAATCCATCTTTGATTTTCACTAACCCAATTCTTATCACCATCTCCAATAAAGTTAGTAGCAAACACATAAAATACTTCAACAAGCATGTACCAGGCTGTAGTGTTCTTAGCATTTGTAGCACTTCTGAACATGCTTGCAGTAGTCAGTTTCCATGATGGACCAAAAATATCCTTGTCGTAGGATCTTTTTAGTGAGCATGTGCCCATTGACGTGGGCCCCACATACTCCCTCATAGATTTCCTTTATGACATTTGCTGCTTCACTCTCAGTTAGGCATCTTATCAAAATGTTGTTATATGATCGCTTGCATAGGCACTCGCCACAAATGATGTAATTTATTGCTAAACGTTGGATGGTCTGCCTGTCTGTCTTGGACGGCCCTTCAGGGAATGCACATGTTTTGAGGAATTTCTTCATGTCTGAGAACCATGGAGGCTCATCTTCGGGCTTTGTGGATCCTTCGATCTGGAGGCAAAAGGATGGCTCATTCCATTGTTTGATCATGATCGGATTCATCTCGACGCCATAGGAGATTTTGACCATTGATGCTAACGTTGCTAGTACATCGGCAAAGCGATTTCTTGCTCGCGGGGCATAGAAAAAGGTAACATCATCGATGCACGTGATTAGATCTTCAAGGTGCTCATGGTACGAGATCAACTTCTCATCCATTGTTTTCCAATCTCCGTTGGTCTGGCATATGATCAGCAGTGAGTTGCCAAACACCCTGAGATGAGTTACATTTAGGTCGAGAGCTGCTTGCAGGCTGGCTGCACAGGCTTCATATTCAACCATGTTATTGGTGCAGTAGAAATTAAGCTTGATGGAGACAGGTATGTGGGAACCTTTCGGCAAGATTAGAACAACTCCTTGACATTTGACATTTGATGCCCTATCAAAGTGCATTACCCAGGACTCCTTTGTTTCTTCTGTATCATCCTTTGTCATGAACAAGATGTCCTCATAAGGAAATTCAATTCTCAAAGGTTCATAATCAGGTAAAGGATTTTTGATGAGATGATTAGTGAGTGCTTGCCTATTGATTGACCTCTGCATGACATATGTGATGTTAAACTCTTATAAGAGAAGTTTCCAGCATGCAGTTCGGTCAGTGAGAGCCGACTTAAACAAGTCCTTCAAGGGATCCATTAGGGACAGGAGGAGAACTGCCTGAGAGAGCAGGTAGTGATGAAGCCTTTGTGCAGCCCATACAAAAGTGAGGCATGCTTTCTCTATATGAGAATAGTGTGTCTCATAATCAATGAACTTCTTGCTCAGATAGTAGATGGCCTGCTCTCTTCTTTCAGTTTTGTCGTGCTGCTCTAGGTCACATCCCATCGAGAATTTCATTGTTGACAGATACATTAGGAGTGGCCTCTTGGGTACTGGGAGTACCACAACTAGAGGATTGAGGAGATAACCTTTGATCTTATCGAATGCCGCTTGACAATCGTCATTCCATTAAATGGGGGAATCTTTTCTCAGTAATTTACAGATCAGCGTGCAGATAGGAGTTAGCTGTGTAATGAACTGACTGATATACAATATTTACCCAAGAAACCTCTGACCACGTTCTCGGTAGATGGTGGAGGTATTTTGATAATGGCTTTCACTTTGATAGGATCAACCTCGATGCCTCTCCTGTTGATGATGAAGCCCAGTAGCTTTCCTTATATGGCGCCAAATGCGCATTTTCGAGGGTTTAGACGTAGCCTACACTTTCTCAGTCTTTCAAATAACTTTTGAAGGTTCACTAGATGATCACCTCTTTCCTGTGATTTGGTGATCATGTCGTCGATATACACCTCAATTTCTTTGTGTATCATGTCGTGGAATAGTACTGTCATTGCTCTCTGATACATTGTCTCGGCATTTTTTAACTCGAACGATATGGCTCAGTAGCAGAAAGTTTCCCATGGAGTGATGAACGCTGTCTTTTCTCAGTCCGCCTCTATCATTTTAGTATGATTGTACCCTAAAAATCCATCCATGAATGAGAGAATCTCTTGCCTGATAGTATTATCGACCAAGATTTCGATGTGTGGCAAAGGGAAGTTGTCTTTCAGGCTCGCTTTATTAAGGTTTGTGAAATTGATGCACATGCGAACCTTTCTATCTTTCTTCAGTACTAGGACGATGTTGGCTACCCACTACGAGTATTTGGAGATCATGAGAAACCCTGCATTGTATTGTTTGATGACTTCATCTTTCACTTTTAACATCCATTGTGGCCGAAGATGCCTCAACGTTTGTTTGACAAGCTTTACATTGGGATATAGGGGCAACTCATGCTTGACCAAATTAGTGTCTAAACCAAGCATATCCTTGTATGACCATGCAAAGATGCCTTTGAAATACTGAAAGAAATCAATCATGTCTTTTCTTTCCTCGAGAGACAACGACGTTCCGATCTTAGTGATTCTAGGGACCTCTTCAGTACCCAGATTAACATCTTCAGTCTCTTCGACGATTAGGGTAGGGCCATGCTCAATATCAGCATATTGTTCAAAGAGCTCATTGGGAAGATCCTCGATTAAGTCCTCGCCATCCAGATCCATGACTCTTACCTCTTCTTGTATTTCTATAGAAAAGATGTCGACTTCACGTTGGGTGGGTTCTTCATTTAAGGCATCATTTTTCTTTATTATGTCAAAAATTTTAAAAGACCATACTTTTTGAGTTTGTTATAATTTTTCTAGTTTTTTTAGGTTTTTCCTTTTCTTCGGAGATGGGCCCTTGGCTAGGCAGGCTTCTATATATATACATGGTATTGCCTGCCAAGGGCTAACCTCACTTTTTATAGGTTGTTTATTTTAGGAAGCTGGTATCGTATTTACGACCATTTGATGCTTCCAGAGTTAGGGCATTGAAGCCCAGTTTCTCACTTGGCGTGTTGCCCCTTTAACTGGTCTTGTGGAGGAAGTTGATTGAAATGATTTTTAGGGTCAACCTCCATCATATTTACTAGTGGTTCATCTAGGACATGGTCTTCGAACCTTAACACAGGCTTGGGGGGGTCATGGCAGGTGGCTGCATTGGTGGGGGTACCTCTTCCTTGAAGAGTGACAATGAGACGAGGTCTATTTTGATCTTAGGGGGAATGTTTTGGGAATTGGTTTGGTGGATGGCTACCTGTTTATGTGGGGTCAGCTGTGTTGCCCCATTCTGGTCAATCTTGATGACCCCTGCACTCACGAAAGTGCTTAGAATGTGAGGCCACGATTGAGGTTCATCTCCAGGTCTATCCCCTTGTCTTTGGCTATGGCAATGGTTCGGGCCTTTTCTTTGGATTCTTGGATTTCCTCTTCGGTAAGCTTGTACCCTAAGCTGAATTTTACTCGTTGTCCACCCTTAGCTCTGATCGGGTCTCTTCTGCCTTGTAGGTGAGGACCTAACCCTTTTCCTTTTTGATAGCTCCACTTCCGGAGTATTGCCACGGTCGCAATCATTCCTCCTTCAGTTTTTTCGATAACCTTTTCGAGGGATTTCAGTGCCACTGCTACTAACACATCATACTAAAAATTGTGAAGCTTTGTGTCCTCAATCGTATGCGGTACATACAGTATCTTGAGATTTTCGATGTTGTGGATCATTTTCCCTCATTCTTGTCATGTGAGGCCGTGATTGAGGTTCATCTTCTAGGTCTATCCCCCTGTCTTTGGCTATGGCAACGGTTCAGGCCTTTTCTTTGGATTCTTGGATTTCCTCTTCGGTAGGCTTGTACCCTAACATGAATTTTACTCATTGTCCATCCTTAGCTCTGATCGGGTCTCTTCTGCCTTGTAGGTGAGGACCTAACCCTTTTCCTTTTTGGTAGCTCCACTTCTGAAACATTGCCACAGTCGTAATCATTCCTCCTTCAGTTTTTTCGATAACCTTTCTGAGGGATTCCGGTGCCACTACTGCTAACACATCATACTGAAAACTGTGAAGCTCCGTGTCTTCAGTCATGTGCGGTACATCCAACATCTTGAGATTTTCGATGTTGTGGGTCATTTTCCCTCTTTCTTGTCACCCCTCTCACATGATGGATACAACTCTCTCTTCTGAGATGAATTTTAGCTGTTGGTGTAGGGTGGAGGGCACCACCCCAATTTCATGCAACCATGGGGCCCCTAGCAGCAGGTTGAAAGCGGACTTGATGTCCATGACTTGGAACGGGATTGAGAAGGTCATTGGCCCAATGGTGAGCTTAATATCAATTTCTCCTATTACTTCCCTCCTCGTGTTATCGAAACCTCGGGCTCCTATTCTGGTTGGTCGAAACATAGATAAATCGACCCCTATCTTTGTTACAGTTTGCAGCGGGCATACATTCAATGTCGAACCATGGTCCACTAATACAAGCAGTATTACCAAATTCCTAATTTCAATCATGATATTGAGGGATCTAGAATGGTTCCCTCCTGCTGGAAGATCGGCGTCCGAGAATGAGATAGCCTGGGGAGCCAACACTTGCTAGATCATTTGCCCCACTTCATCTAGGCAAACCTTATCTGATACATGGGCGTCTTTTAGTACCACCATTAAAGCTTCGAAGTGTGGTGGAGACATCATTAATGGGTCTCAAATGGTGATGTGAGTCGACATTCTTTTATGTTGTGCTTCTAACACATATTCCCAGCTCATTTTCTCCATGGGATGTACTGTTGTTGCTTCCCTTCTCTCCTCCAATTGGGCTGGTGCTGGCATTTCTAGCTATTTGGAGATCTTGCCAGATCGCTTAATGAATTCCACCGCCCCTATATTGCTATCGCTGATATTGGCGTTAGTTTGATCGTAATTGAGTGAGACCTGATGAGGATTATAGGTTGGCCCGGGAATTTGGAAAGGGGTAGGTGAAGGCATCGGAGCTAATGGGGTTTGTGGTGTGGAGAAGCTTGGCCAAACATGATTGACAGGGGCTGACGGGGGATGGTACACTCGTGGTGAGGTGAAACTAGGGACCACATGGTTAATCCTTGGCGGGGGTGAGGTAAAGTTGGGCACCTGGTAATTGACGGGGGTCAATGCTAGATATGATTGGTATTGCAGAGGTGGGGTCCAGCTGGGTTGTACATGGTTGACCAGTGCGGAAATAAAGCCTTAAGTCTAAAGGCACTACTTGGGGTGTTGGGCTTGGAAAATAATCGGCTAACACGAGGGGTTCGACCACCCCGACCTCCTTGCTCTCCTGGTCCCACTATCTTGGAAATGTGGGGCTTTCCCCTCTGGCAATGTACTTGGAGGGGTCAAATTCTCCAGCATTCCTCTCCATCATGTTGATGGTGGCCCTTGGGCCCATTCCCCCTTGTGGATGTGGCGGTAGTGGTGCCTAGAGTATAATAGTATGGGGGTTTGCCTGGGGAGGTATTGGAGGGATGATCTTTCCCACCTCTATTAGATCTCTATCATGTGTTTTAAGGGAAAGCACCAATCAGTAGGATGCCCTAGTTCCTGATGAAAATTACAGTGCATACTGGGGTCATAATTTTTAGGGATCGAATTCGGCTGAGGTCGCGATGGAAGCATAGTGACTAAGCCCTTTTCAATCAGTAAGGGCAAAAGAACATTCAAGGATTGCAGCAGAGGCATGAAAGCTCGGTTATAGCAGGCCCTTCTCTACTCGAGGTCATTTGTACCCATGGGCCATTGTTCTACCTTGGAGCCTGATTTGCTAGTGCTAGTTCTGGTTGTGTTGTCGTGAACCGAAAAGGTACCATGTTGGCGTTGGGTTGTGTGTCATTATAGCCTGGACCTCTGCCCCTCTCCTTCTCTAATTTCTCTGCTCGGTGAGTTTACGAGCCCCACTGGTCCCACTGGCCACATTTTTATTTAAACACCCTTCTCTGGCTGCATTGACACAGCGGTTGGCGTTTCTCACTAGTTCAACAAAATTGGATTGTTGCTGGTATACTAGAAAGTCCAAGATGACTGGAAGAGTGGTTTTTGAAATCATCTCGATTTACTCACCGTCCGAGATGCGGTTCCTTATTTGGGCTACTAGTGTAACAGCTACCAGCTACCACATTCTAATCCTGACAATATCGGGTACGAACTCCAGTAGGGTCAGGCTTGTGCCAAAAAATGTGACACAAAGAACTAATTTTGAATTGTACTGATGACTGTTAAATAGTGGAACCTTAGTGGCCCAGTATTAATTATTAAGTGAAACAATGGTTCTATATATATGGAGCCCTCATTCAAGATGAAAATTTCGTAACACAATTTTGAATAATGAATAGGACTGCTTGACACTGAGGGGTGTCAACCCTTTGACCCAAAACCCATTAGTGCAGATGGAGAAAAATACCAACCAAGGCCTGATGGCCTTGCCTCGACCACCTGAGGCAAGCCCGTATGGTTGCCTCAGCACCTGAGGCAAGTAAAGTGGGTTGCCTCAGCAGTTGAGGCAAGCACCTTGCCTCGACAACTTGAGGCAAGAAATACAACCTTGCCTCAGCCACTTGAGGCAACTAAATTATTTTAGTATATTTAAATAAAAACTCTCAAAACACGCAATAGTTGTGTAAATACCAGCTGTGGTTATTAGTTGTTTTAACAATCAGCTATCTAATATACTTAACGTATATTAGTAGTATATCAAAATAAAGCCTATTTTGGCTTATATATGAGTACACCTTAAAACGGTGTGTGGGATTAAGATGGGATTGTATCCTATAATAGCTAATAAGCTGTTTAAATTTGGATAGCCTCCACGCATGCATGAGTCATTTCGACTCTCATGCACGCAAGCTACTCAAGCCCTACAAGACCCGCCAGCTTTCTTCTTCCTCCAAATTTCTGCTGAAAATTCTGCTACAATTTCTACTGCAAATTCTGTAATCCATAGCCAAGAAATAGTGATGCTCACATTCCAATCCCATATCCTCTTATTACTTCAACTACTTGAGGTTTAATTCAAAACCCATAAATTAACCTGTGTTCCAAGTACAAGCCTTGCAACACACATCGCTGGTCTCGGGAGGTTCTCGCAGACAGCCACGTGCTCACACATTTACGAGTTCAGCAACCTCGACACCGGCGTAAGTCGGCATCATCGTCATCTCTTGTACACCAAAAGGTATCCGTAAATCTTACTAGTATAGGATCATATCTAATACGTGGACTTGAAGCAATAGCTCTGTGCTCAGCATGAATACATGAAGTTGAGTGCAGATTGTTACACTCCAGAGACCTGCTGAACTGAACATATATATACTTATATATATATATATATATATGTATATATATACTACAAATACAAGATTAGAATAATAGATAAATCTATATTTCTATTCATAGATATATAGCTATATAGTGTATATATATATAGGAAATCGTAAGAGCACAAAACACAGAAATGCATGGAAGCAACCATGGCAAGCCTAGCTTGCCGCGGCAACCTCAAAGGGTTTTCGCAGCAAGACACTCTGCTGAGTGGCTTGCCGCGACAACCTCATAGGGTTGCTGCAAAGGCTTGCCGCGGCAACCTCCAATAGCTAAGGGTAGGGTTGTGTTCTTTTGGCATGAAGGGTCTTAGGCACACAGTGAGCCATCTGTGGACTGCTAGCTTTTAAGATAAATTAATTCTATTTTATCCTAGATTGGTGCCACTTGGTGCACTTCGGATCCTCCCTGATAAACTGAATATACATAAGATATATTATGCCCAATTCCATGTTAAATTAAAGAAGATAGATAGATATAAATATTATATCTATATATAGTATATATATCTAAGCAAAACCCCAAAGGAACCACGACACGTTGGTATTCCAGCTTACCGAGGTAAGTTTGTAAGCTTGCCTAGGCAAGGTGCTTACCTAGGAAAGGTTGTGAACTTTACTAGGCAAGGTGCTTGCCTAGGCAAGGTTGTGAACTGGCTGAGGCAGGGTGCTTGCCGAGGCAAGCCTATGCTTTGACCACTATTTAGTATTTTGGTCATAACTTTTGACCCCAAATTCTGATTGGCACGATTCTTAATGCGTTGGAAAGGGGACAACGAGCCCTACAACTTTTATGAAGTAACAATGTTCTGAATCTGAGGTTTAAAGGGTTAAAAAACTAGTGACAAGTAGCGGCAAGATGCTCAGCTGGTGAGCTTGCCGCGGCAACCCTTGAAGCTTGCCACGGAAACCTCTATCGGATGCTATTTTTGGGCTGTGATTTTTGCATACCAAACCTTGGGTCCATTGTTGGCCCAGATGAGATAACCTTTTCATACCAGAATCCTGTCAATACATATAAACCATGAACCCATATGATATATATATATATATATATATATATATATATGAGGCTTAGATATTAATCTATATGATAGGTGCAACATGGTGCATATACTTAATTTGGTGCAATTTAGACGAGAGAGGGTCTCTGGCGCATGAGCTCACATCTAATCGGATTCAAAGACATATACATGGTCAGGTAGGGAAATTACCTTCCTAATTTATGTGGTATTTTCTGATTCTCGTCTAGTTGAGCAAGATATTGACATGAGCATATGTAGACCAATACGCATATTAGTTTTGGCATAAATAATGATAGAGACATTACTAGGAGTTCAATTCAATTTAAATTAAAAATGAATATGCTAGTATCAGAGAATATGATAGTTCTGTTCATCAAGTCTGTTCATCAAGTGATAGATATCATTGATGAGATGTGTGTTCCGATGTACTATTTGATGTAATATCTAATTTTGAAATCGATATACTAGTCTTGAAAACGGATGAAGTTATATGGCCATGCAATGTCAATTTGAATATGCTAGCTTGAGAGTTCAGATGTGATAGGACAGTTTTGAAAATTAAGCTTTGATAATTGCTAGCTCAATTTTGCTAAAAAGTAAATAGGATGACCATGCTTAGTTAGTTTTGGTTATGTTCATTTGATAGTCCAGCTTTAAAATTCAGACTTGATAAGTGTAGTTTTGATAATTCGGCTTTAATAAAGTATTAGCTCAATTTTATGGAATAAATGGATATAAACATACTATGTTATTGTTGAGTATGCTAGTTTTCGGTATGTACAAGCATGTGAAGCTCAGTTATGCTAGGCAAGCTTTGAGACACTATTAAGTTATTACATGATGTAGCATACTTGAGGTATATATGTGCACGATGTTCTCGCATACTTGAATCTCGTACATGGTCTCATCTTGACACTCTCATGCTTTGGATTCAGCCAAGTGACCTTGCTAACTTAGTTCAGGGGCTTGACCAATCTCGTGTCAAGTGACCTTGCTAACATAGCTCAAGGGCTTGATTTCTTGAGTCAAGTGACCCTGTTAACCTTGCTCAGGGGCTTAATATCCCAGTCCAAGTGATCTCGCTAACTCGGGAGCTTGATTTTCTCGGTCCAAGTGATCCCGCTCACTCGGGAGCTTGACAACTGATCCCGCTACTTGGGAGCTTGATTTTCTTTTCCTTTTACATGTCTTGTTTTAGAATGATTCATTGATATTATCCCGCATGATTTTCTTGTTAGTACTCGTATTTGGTCAGCATGAACATGTCAGCATGAGTATGTCAGCATTGTCAGCATGATATATAATAATTGCATGAATTAGTACTTGTCTGTGATTTATTGCTAGGATATATTGATGCTAGAATAGACATAATATAAGATGACATGTGCTTCGGTTTATTTTTGCATCTAGACATGAATTGATAATCTCTTATATAAATTAACATCCTAATTGTCCCTACTGAGCTTTGATGATAGCTCATCCTACGACTTTATATCTTAGTTGCAGATACTGCTCAAGACCCTGAGCACGAGGCTATTCCTACCTACCTACTAGCCTGAGGAGGACGAGGAGGAAGGTTCTGCGAGGACTTCTTTCCTTGAGAGGTTTTAGAGAGAGAGAGAGAGTAGTGATTTTAAACATGTATAACAGCTGTATGGATTAAGATATAGTTTACTACTTCAGGTATATTTTATGTTTATATTTCCTATTTAATTTACTGCTTTAGATAAAGGAATGGATATCAATTGTTGCCATATTTCTTCGTATCAGAGTTAATTAAATTTGCTTCCGCATATGTAACACTTTGTACACAATTCCCTTCTATGACAGGATCATGTTAGGTGATCCGACGGCGCGACCTTTCCCATTTTCGATAAGGTGAAAAGTCGGGCTGTCACAGCTAGGGCCCTCCATTTTCCAAGGTATTCATTGAATGTCTCATCAGGTTTTTATTTCAATCGAGCCAAATTAGATTTGCATAGCTCGATATCAATATTATAGACGTATTGTTCTTGAAGCAGGTGGGTCAGGTCTTTCTAAGTTTTTATCATAGGTGGTTCAAGAGAAGTGAACCACCTCAAAGTCGGGCCTGAGACTTTTCTAGAACACTTTGAAGAGGAGTTGTTCATCTCCATCGTATTGGCACATGTCTCCACAGTATCATTTCAGGTGGGCAATAGGGTTGTCAGTGCCGCTGTATTTATCGAATGACGACACTTTGAATTTGGGTGGTAAAGGCACCTCGGCAAAAAGGCATAGATCTGAAAAATTTGTGGCATGGATCTCGATCCCCCCTAACGTCATTAGCTATTTCTAGATTTTATCCATTTGTTCTTTTAACAGCTTTGATTCTCTGAACAGTGGGGCTGGGGTTGTTCCCTCAATAGGATGTCTCATCATTCTGGACTGCCTGTGGGTTGGTTGTTAAAGGTGGGCTGTGAGGGGGTGAAATTGGCAAATGCACCCATTTAGGCTCCACTATTTGGGGCCTCATCCTCCTCATATTGATTACCTGTATCAATGAATGGGGGAGGAATAAAATTATCTTGCTGATTCAGCACGGGTTGGATGGGTGCCTGTTGAGACCATTGTACATGGGGGAAACTTTGATGATGGGTTTGTGGGGTAAGGGGATGGATGAATGGCAGATTTTGGGCAGGTACCTAATGAGGCCATTGCATCGGGTGGGTATTTTGAGGATTAAGTTGGGGAGTGAGTGGATGGATAAATTGGGGATGGCTGATGGTATGGGATGAACTCCCATGTTGGATTGGGTGTGATGGGTGTGGATGTACATGGTTGATGGAATGAATGAGATGGGTTTATCATTTAGAGAGGAATGGAGTGTGTTTGTTAGGTGTAAGTGATGGTGGGAAAGTGGGGGAATTCTTGAGGGTTTATCAAGGTAACCCTGGAACGTGGGCCGGGATGGGCTTGTGTTTGGACATAGGTGTAGACACCCCTATTTTTCCCTCTAGGAATATACATATTTGTTCGGTCAACCTTTGACCTCATAACCCTAATATGGGACCATATGCTGAAACAATAGTATATGGCTGAACACAGGCTGAAACAATAACTTTGTGGCTCAGGTCCCAGCGTAGGGAAGACTATATACTAAAACAATAGTATATAGTCGGAATACAAACTGAAACAATAGTCTTGCATTTGAGACTAGAGACCAAACCAGACAACTTCAAATTAAGCGCCTAAAACCTAGCGCATAATTCGATTGCACGCAGAATCACAAGCGTGCAATCAGTCCCTTCTGAGACCAGACTTTCTTTCCCCAGACCAATTCGAGACTTGATCACACGCTTGACACCAGACGCACAATCGGATTGAGCACCACATCATCGGCGCACAATTGGCCTACACCCGGCCTAGCCTCACTGTCTTTGACCCCTAACTTTCCTCGATTAAGCGCTTCGAGAGTGGCACTTAATTGGATTATGCATCTCAAAATGGGCGCATAATTAATTCTAACATTATTAGGACTAAGAAACTCGCTGAGCAAGTCAGCCGATCGCTCATTGAGTCGGTGACCGACTCAAAGCGATTAAGCGCCGGAAAACTAGTGCGTAATTTAGTTAAACACCTGAAACAGGGCACATAATTAAAGAAAAACCTATAAAAGCTTTTTTTATTTTCGACCTAGGGGAGGACACGAGGCTAGACACAACACGAGAGACAACGGATTTTTTTTTGGATTCCGAAACTAGAGAACTCCGAGGACAAACCCATAGAGCAACCTACCCATGATTTTGAAATTCAAGCTTCGAATATCCGAGATTTCTTTCCGTAGCCCCGGTCCTAGGTAAAAACCTTAGTTTTAGACCTAGGATTTTTCTCTTAGTTTTAATTAAAGTTTTTAATTTTCAGTCCGAGACCGTAGCACCCTTTTCAGACCGTAAACATCTTATATCTGATTCTAATTCTCTGAATTCATAACCAGTCCTTAATTGGACGGTCTAATTCATCGACCATAGGCCTTAATTCCGTTCTAAAATCTTAATCTTCAGTCCCATCATTAATTTCTGGTTCTAATTGTCTGAATTAAGAACCAGTCCTTAATCATACGGTCTGATTTTTTGATTTCGGACCCGAATTCAATCCTAGAAATTCAAATTTTAATTTTAATTCCCTATTTTAATATCTCCAACGATCTTAAATATTAATTTTACTTTCTATAATTCTAGTTCATAATTTGATTCATAATTATCACTCTGAAACTGATTCTGAAAGATTAAAAAATTCTATTTTACAGTCTGAAATTTAATTTATCTTCAATCTCAGCCACCCGATTTACCCAAGGGGCTTACGGAGGGTACTCGGGAACGAGACCAATCCTCCTTAGCATAGCGGGCCCAAAACCCCCTTTTCCTTAGGATTTTAAAATTAATTAACTACTTTTTCTTATTGTTTTTAGTATAATTAGTTAGTAGATTTATTTTATTTCAGCATATTTAATTAATTAACTTCATTAGATTTTAGTATGATTGATTAATTTCTTTAAATTAGATTTTAATTGATTAATTCATTGCTTTAATTAGATTTTTAGTATAGTTAATTCATTGCTTTAACTAGAGTTTTAGTATAGTTAATTCACTGCTTTAATTAGAATTTTAATAGAATTAGTTTATTTGTTTTAATTAGATTTTAATAAAAATCAGTTCATTTGTTTAATTAGATTTTAATAAAATTAATTCCTTTGCTAAAATTAGAGTTTTAGTAAAATTAGTTTTCTTATTTCAATTAGAATTCTGATAAGACTATTATAATTGCTTTAGTTAGAATTTCAATACAATTAGTATACTTGATTTAATTAGAATTCTAATACAATTAGTATACTTGCCCAATTTGAATTTTAGTACAATTAGCATGCTCAAATTAATTAGAGTTTCACTAGCACTATTACATGTGCACTCCTAGTACAATTAGGAAACATGATCATAATTAGACTTCTAATGGAATTAGGAGACTAAAATTAATTGGACGTTTAGTATTATTAGGACACTAAATTAATTAGAATTCTAATAAGATTAGGAAACTAAGTTAATTAGACCCCTAATAGGGTTATAATATTAGAATAGATCCACTCACTCTAATAAATTCATAGCTAAACTCATAATAGAATCAGGGAAGTCTAAACTAATCAGAACTATAACAATAATGGGAAATAAAAGAAAAATTAAACTATCTAAAATTATAAGAAATGACATAGCTGCTGACGTTCGCAGGCGGACGATTCAGTAAAGAAGTAACCCACACCCGCTCCCAAGAGTGATCATGGACATGTTGTAGCGTCGATAAATATCTACAGGTAGCAATCGCCCAAATTAGGAACCTTCCTAGAAAATCCTTTACTTTTAATATTCCAAACGCTGCATCGCTAGAGTCCACTTGGACAGAATTGGAGCCACTGATTCAACGGGGACCGAGAGGAACCCAGAAAAAGCGCGCACCAACAGACTAGCGATCACGATGGAACACTTTTGCAAACTTTTTTTTAGATAGTTAGTTTTCATCTTATCTCCCTATTTTTTCCTTCCATCGCGTCATTTTGATCCCCTTTTATATATATATGAGTCTGCGTCAAAGATTCGAGATGTCTGGTATATGAAGAGTGAGTTTAGAAGACCCACCATTGTGGGGATATCATAACAACCCCACGTACAAAGAAGAATCATTTCACAATTCCAGCCCACGACAACCTGAGATTAACATGGCTGGCGAATAAGAAAATCTCTTCTCTACCCCACACACTAGT
Source organism: Chloranthus sessilifolius (assembly GCA_021018995.1). Lineage (NCBI taxonomy): Eukaryota > Viridiplantae > Streptophyta > Magnoliopsida > Chloranthales > Chloranthaceae > Chloranthus > Chloranthus sessilifolius. The sequence goes on along the minus strand of CM037584.1, from coordinate 142,599,579 downwards.
AATAATTATAATGGGAGAGATGGTAACATCGGACAAAACCTCACCGCTTAATAGATCGTAGAACTCAGTATTCAAAGAATACAAAGAGGAGATGACGGCTCCAAGGAATTGTTTCGAGGGTTGGCCGCCGCATATGAAACCATTTGATCGCGATAATTTTTTAAAGAACAAGAGCGACAAGAAAGGCCGCCTCCTACCCCGAGCACGGTGTCAGCCCACGCCACGCCATTGAGACAACATGCCCACACATTCTTTAATGATGACTCTTTAGACAAGGTTTGCTCACGGGTCACTCCAAAAGACAGCACCATTAAAATCAAAGATCACCTTAAAATGCTCGATGAGTACATGGCCAAGAGAGAGCGCACCGGCCACTCATTCGAATTCGATAAATTTTGTCGGGACGTCAAGTTTAATTTACCAATAAGATTTAAGTCATCAAAATTTACCAAATATAATGGCCCGAGAAATCCTAATCACCACTTGGCCCTCTTCTGTAATGATTGCCGACCCATACGTGATAATCAAAGACTTCTCATTAACTATTTCCAATGCTCATTAGAAGGAGAAGCTTTAGATTGGATTGAGGACTCCCGCTTTATAAGATAAAAACCTTTGATGAGTTAGTCGGTCAATTCCTAGATCAATACAAACATTTGATCCAAGAGATAGTCAGTCTCAGTGATCTAATGGCATCTAATGACAGCCAAGCAAGGACCTGATGAAGAATTTACAGACTTCGTCGCCAGATGGAGAAAACTTGCTGCTAGGACCGACACCTCAATGAAAGAAAAGGATTTGGTGGATATTATCGTCGATAACATTAGAGAACCATTAAAGAGCACACTTGTTATAAGTGATTGCCCCGACTTTACTGCACTCCACTCCTAGGCATCCCGACTAGCGTGATACATTAAAGGCAGAGACCTTACTCTATCCATTTTCACCTTGAAAGTAGGCTCTTCCAATGAATCAAAATAAAAAAATAATAAAAAAGCCTTAGGAACTGAACAGATCAATACCGTTGTTAATCAAGGACAAAACTCAGGGAATGGAAATTTCCACCCATAAAACTTCGAGCAAAATCAAAATCAGAAATGATACACGAACTAAAACCAAGGCATTAATCAGCAAAGATACGCAAACCAAAACCAAGGCCAGAACTAGAATCAGGGCCAGTATCAGAATAGAAATCAATATCCTAGTACCTACCAGAATCAGAACATGACGCAGAATCGACCAGCCCACGTGCTGAATTACAATAGTGTGCCCCCACCCAAAAACTTTAACCCAGCCAGAGGCCCCTACCAGTTGAGGCAAGAACACTATCCCCTTTTATCGGATATGATTCCTAACATTTTTCATTTCCTTAACACTCAGAATCTCCTCCGATTCTCATAGGTAAAATCCCGCCCATGGCCGACAAATCTAGATTATAGTAAATACTATGCCTTCCATCGATTGCGGGACACAACCTAGAAGACTGTTGGGCCCTCAAGGACGTAATCTATGACATGAATGACCAGAGTCAGATTGACTGGGAAGCACTTAGGAATCCTAACCCTAATAATAGCCAACCCCAATAAAATTTAGGGATCGTTAACAACCCCATGCCCAACCATAATCAAGCGACACCAGCTCAGGTCACCACCGTAGACCTCCCCGGTTGATCTCCCTTCCAACCTTCCACCTTATTTACTCGCATTCAACCCTCTGCTGCTTCTGCCGCACCAGCGAGAGCTCCTTCACCCTCGCATCCCTCGGCCTTGATCACTGACATGGCCCCACCAAATCCACCTCCTTATCCAAAATTCACTTAGATACGAGTCCATTCCTTTAGGGCTAGGAGACCATTCCTCCGTAGTCACCCATCGGAACCTCCAATCCCTCTAAATCCTGAACCAATGCCATTACCGCTCCCTTTGTCCGATTATGAATTAGAGTATAGAGATCACGTCCTCCAAACTGTAACCTAAATTGTTGCATGGGTAGAAAGTGTTACCCGAAAAACTCCAAGCCAAGACAATGAAATAACCATCGAGCGTTCATTGAATCTAAAAGAAAGCGAACCAGAGAAACATCTTGACCCATGCAAGACGCTGGTCTCTGCTTTCCTAAAAGAGGAAGATTACACACAGTACCTCCCACCTTGGAGCGGCACCATTCAGGTATGCGTTCCAACCTCGAATTATACTCATTTTATAAATACATCCGCGTCAAGCTGTGCCGAGTTTGGTCAACAACCGACTTGCCCGATTCTTAAATCAGGAACCAATTAACCACCTCCTCCTTTCTCTTGAAATAAGGATTTCATGAATGCACAACCACCAGAGGGGAATGTGAGAGAAAGAGAGGTTAACTTGCCTCCCCCACCCCATATCATCCCTCCACCAATTCTTGCACCTCAACCATTCAAACCACTCACACCTAAGGCCCATCGACCAGGCAAATAAACTCTGTTCGAGCCAGGACAATAATACGACCTTCTGCGGCACCTCTAAAAGATCTCGACCCAGATATCCATACTAGAACTCATCATGAAATCACCTAACCATCACCGGTTATTGATAAAGACACTTGAAGACACGCAAGTGGATGAGGATACGACCCTAGATGACCTTCATCAAATCACTTAGGTCATGGCGCAACCTCCAGCGCTCACTTTTACAGACACAAATATGCCTAAAGAGTCACTCCGCGAGAGTGCGACCCCCATATATCTTACGATCATAATTAGAGGATTCTCCGTACCACATGCACTCGTTGACACAGGAGCAGGACTCAACATCTGCCATCTCACCACGTTAAAGATGCTCGAATACACGGAGCAGAATGTCTGGCCCTCCGCACTATCACTCATAGCTTATGATGAGTCGCGTCGCTTTGTCAAAGGAACTATCAAGCTATAGGTTCACCTTAGACCTGTAATGAAAGACATTACCTTCCATATTTCTGATTTTTCTAGTATGTACAATCTCATTTTAGGAAGAAAATGACTGGAGTCAATGAAGGTCGTAGCATCCACGTACCATCAATGCATCGAATTCCCATACGAGGACTCCATCGTTCGTATATATGCTGATGCACCCCTCCAGGAGATGGATACTGATTACGCAGCGAGCATACCAACCACTCATGATTATGTATTGAACACGGGTCATATTCAAAAGACTCAAGTCCCTGATGAGACAATCGTTGCAAAGTCCATCCCCCTACCCCTCCTAGCTTTCCCCCAACGCGTCAACAAATATTAATGAGAAGAGAGGTTGGCTCAGACCTCGCCAAAGTCTATGACATTAACCCTACCGTGACAAAAGGATAGGACCTTATGTACCAACTTGGATACGTTCCCCACACTGGGCTCGATAAAAATAAGCAAGGTCGTGTAGGACTCGTTGTCCCAACATAAATACGTAAACACATAGGGTTAGGTTACCAATCAGACGGCTCGCAAGCTGACTTGTCTCCTACCTCACCAAAATGGTCTCTATATGACCACTTCGCCTATGGGACCACTGAAAAAGCAGATGTGCCAAAGCATAAGAAAGTATCCTTCACTAGATCCCAAGAAGCATAAATTAAGCAAATGATTGATGCATTCAACGATTTAACCAATTTAAATGATGATATTGATAAACCGCTCAAAGGAGTCAGGGCCATGTTTGATATTGAGAAATTTATAGAAGAGAGGAGAGAAGAACCTCTAGAATTTGACCCATGAGTAGAAGATTGGCAGCCCATTGACGACGAAGATTTTCACATAGCAACCTTACAAGATAGTGAAGAGTACTTACACTCAACATGAGGGGAAGATGATGCTCCACAAGAAAATACTAACTCGTATAGCATCCACCTTGGCCTTGGCCTTGAGGGATGGGAATGCCCTTGGGACTCTCCTTGCATCGCTTACCCATACTAACGCTGCTATGGGGCATACGCTAGCATATTAGAGCACTTCGCTAGTTGGACCCGACACTCTACGGTAGGAGAATCAAATCCTTCCAACCTCATGACCACTGACATAAGTAACGACCCACCAACTCAGCTACCAGCACGAGAAGCAAAAAATCCTGGTGGTAATCTGGTTGACCTAGGGGGAAACACTCACATCACCCTCATAGAATTTGAAGAGGAACTTGAATTAGACACTTCTACATCCCCAGATTCGTCGTAACTCAAAATATTTTGGAAATCTCTAGAGGAAGAGTGGCCACCTCCCCTGAGTGATGACGAGGACTACTGGATAGACCTCTTGGCACTCGAGTTAGCAGAGCGAGCCAATCTAGGACTTCAAGCACTATTAGATCAAGAAGATGAATTCAATACCGTCTTCGACTCTAACCTAGAGGGATGGGAATGTCCTTGGGGATCCCCCTGCATTCTCCACCATTATCAACCTCGCTGCCGAGCATGCACGCTCATCTTAACATATTATGAAGATCAAGGAAAAGAACTTGCTACCCCTGAGGATCCTTTGGGAGATTCCCTTCGGTGGGAACTATCAACCCAGGGGATGATAGTTCAATTGACTACGATCTTCAGAGCCTCTTTGAAGAAGAGGCGATCAGTGTCGCAGAAGAAATCCAAACGTTAGTGTCGCTGTCACTAGCGTCACTCATTCAAAAGATCTCATTAGATGAGGACTCCAAAAAAAAAATGCCAAATTCACAACAAGTCTGTATTTCTCGAGGAATCGCCCGAATGGCTCCAGCAGCCGTCTCGCTCCCTCAATTAGAGGAAGCAATTCTCCCAACGCCTCTTGAGGCGACCAATCCTGTACCATATTTATTATCAAAAATAAAAAAAATAAAAAAAACAGAAAACCCTAAAAAATTAGAAATACAAAATAAAAATAAATAAAAAAATCCTAGAAAAGAAAGGGAACTCTTCATCCCGAACCAAATTTGTGGCCAACAAGGAGACTTTTCCCCTAAGGCTTCTATCCCATTTCCCGCACGAGGACGTAAAACATCCCATCTAAACAACAAGCAAGTGACCACACCAGACGAAATACTTTGTGACTTTGAGAGAAAAATTAGTAGTTTGGACCTTCACCTTACCAAAGATCTCTCAGTCATAGATTATGTCGATGAAGGGTTACCTTTCGCAAACCCAGATCCCCAGTAAAGCAATTTCGCAGTATATGAACTTACTGAGGATGAAGAAAGAGCACCAGTTGCCCAGGAAGCATTGGACTTCCAACGGTTTATCAAGCGTTTTGATGAGCAAACCCAAGCTACCGCGAAGAGAAACCCAAAAGTCTACTGATTAGTGCAATGCTCAACTCCAATGAACGCCAACAAATTACACAAGTCCTGCAAGAACTCCTCGATTCCTTTGCATGGTCCTATGAGGACAAGCCCGATTTAGACATAAGTTTAGTAGAACATCACCTCAACTTAGAACCTGATGCAAAGCCTGTTAAGCAAAAACTCCACAGGATACGCCCACAAATGGCCCTTCAACTTAAAGAGGAAGTTGACAAGTTATACAAAGCTAAATTTATTCGAGTTGTTCTTTACCCTAAGTGGGTCGCCAACATAGTACCTGTCGCCAAGAAAGACGACAGAGTACGGGTTTGCATCGACTTCCGAAATCTCAATCTGGCATGCCCAAAAGATGACTTCCCACTTTCACATATTGACACTCTAGTCAACAACACTGCAGGACATGAGATGCTATCCTTTATGGACGATTTCTCTGGAAATAATTAGATTAAATTAGCAGAGTCAGAACAAGAGAAGACTTCTTTCACCACACCATGAGGAACATGCTATTATGTCATTATGCCTTTTGGGCTCAAGAATGCAGGAGCCACATATCAATGCGCCATGATGGCTATCTTTCACGATATGATACATAAGTTTATAGAAGTCTACATCGATGACATATTAGTAAAGTCCCAAACGCGAGTAGGACACATTGAAGCGCTCCGACTAGTGTTACAAAGAGTAAAGAAATATCAGCTAAAAATGAACCCAAAGAAATGTGTCTTCGGGGTCACATCCGAAAAATTACTTAATTTCATAGTTGGCAAGCGAGGATCGAAGTTGACCCTACAAAAGTTAAAGCCATCCTCGAGATGCCGCCTCCCAGTAATATCAAAGGGTTACGAGGCTGATAGGAAGATTGTAATTCATCATAAAATTTATGTTCCAGCATTCAAACAGATGTGATCCTTTCTACAGACTACTTAAAGGAGGAACTGAGTCCAAATGGGATGATCAGTGTCAACAAGCCTTCGACCATATCAAGAAATATCTCCTTAACCCGATAATACTATGGCCACCAGTCCCCGGAAGACCCCTAATTCTATACCTCTCAACGAACAAGAAAGCAATGGGAGTAATTCTGAGACAATATAAAGAAGACTGCAAGAGAGAGATGGCTATCTACTACCTCAGTAGGATGATGGTCGAATACGAATGAAAATACACTTCAATGGAGAAGATTTGCCTCACCTTGGTGTAGGCCTCTACCAAATTACAACACTACTTCGGAGCACATAAAATACTAGTGCTAGCCCGAATGGACCCTCTAAAGTATGTATTCAAAAAACTCGCAACCTCAGGAAAGATCGCTCGTTGGCATATGCTCTTGCAAGAATTCGATATCACTTAAGTCACACAGAAATCGATCAAAGCATAAACAATTGTCGATTACCTTGCAGATCTTCCACTCCCTAGTGAGGAACCCATACACGCAGATTTTCTTGATGAAGACCTATTTACAATTCATAATGCAAAGCCCGACAAGACCTCATGGACCCTTTAGTTTGACAGCGCTCTAAATCACAAAGGAAAAGGCTTCGGGATAGTCCTCCTAAGCCCAGAAGGAGTTGTCATACCTAAGGCCTTTTAACTAAATTTACCTGTCACTAATAATGTCACAAAATACGAAGCCTTTATAGCTAAACTATGAGCAGCACTGCAATTAGGTGTTAAACAGTTAAAAACTATCAATGATTCCAAACTAGTAATTTCATAAGTCATAGGAGAATGGAAAACTAAGGAAAGGAGACTAATAACACACCTAAAAACCGCTCAATATTTAATATAGAAATTTGAAAGAATCTCTTTCACGCACATCCCTAGACTAGAAAATGAGCTCGCAAATTCCTTAGCCATGCTAGCCTCGGTCATCCAAATACCTATCAGGCAAAGTACCAAGTCCTTCATCGAAAAGCTAACAGTACCCGCCCACGAGGTAGCATGGACTGTCAAGAGAGAATTACCCGTCCTCCCCACAGGCATAGGACCAAAAGAAGCAATCACTCCGGAAAAGCACGTCATGACAAAAATCAAAGTCGCTATGTTCAGATTTGAAAAACCACCAACCGATAATGGACAACCATGGTATTTCGATATCTGAAACTTCTTGAAATATCAACACGTCCCCCCATATGCCATGAAGATCGAACGGAAGACTATAAAGAACCAATGCGCCCGATTCTGCATACTCGGCGAAACATTATACAAAGAAGCCCTCACTAAAGGAATACTACTACGATGTGTCACGATTGCAGAAGGATAATACATTATCCGAGAAGCACACACCAGTGCCTGCGGCACCCACTCTGATACACAGAGACTTGCCGATCAAGTTACACAATATGACTACTTCCGGCCGACAATGATTAGAGATTGCCATCTCTACGTCCAATCCTTTAAGCAATGCCAAGAACACACCGCACTCATTAAAGCTCCATCAATTGCATTGAATACTATGACCTCGCCATGGTAATTTTCGATGTGGGCCTTCGATGTCATTGGACCTTTCACAGACAGTTCGAAACACTCATAAGCATGCGTTCATAATTATAGCGACCGAATTCTATACCAAATGGGTAGAAGCTGAATCCTATGTTAGAATCACTACTTCAAAACTCATAAAGTTTATTGTTTGAAATATCATCACCAAATTTGGAGTACCCAGGATGTTTGTCATTGAAAATGGACCACAGTGCATCGCGAAGAAGACGAAGGAGGTATGCAAGAAGTACGGCATCGATCTATGCCACTCATCACCATTCAACCCTCAAGGCAATGGACCGACAGAAGCTACGAACAAAATGCTAATTCAAATCCTGAAACACATAGTAGAAATAAGCAATGGTGCCGACTGCACTGAACGACTACTAGAAACACTTTGGGCCTAGAGGACCTCTATTCGTATGGCCACTGACCAAACTCCCTACCTCCTTACCTACAGGATGGAGGCAGTCCTATCATATGAGATACAAGTACCATCCTTACAGATTCAACTCGATGATGAGCTATCCTTAGACGATAGGAGAATTGCCCTACTCATGCAGCTAGAGCAGCTCGATGAAACAGGTCTAAGGGCAGCTGATCACGCTCAGGTATATCAGAGGAGAGTGGTCAGGGCTTACGATAAGAAAGTCCTTGAATGAACCTTTAATATTGGAGAACTAGTCTTGAAGAAAATTATGCCTTCTAAGCATGCCCATCTGAAAGGAAAACTGAAACCGAACTGGGAAGGCCCATATATCATAATAGTTGCATATCATGAAAATGCTTACAAAGTGGTGAACCAAGACGGGAGAGAACTCCCTAACCCTTAGAACGCTATGTACCTTAGAAAATATTACCCTCAACCCTGTGATCGTCACATCCCGTGGTTAGATACTTATACTTACCACTCCCGTAGTCGTCACGACCCATTTATTAGTTGTACGCCTTCAATTCTTAGAATATCCTTAAGATCTCCAATTTATCGCCCACCTTTTCTCACTCGGCCAATCTGATTAAAGGGCTAGTGACCTATCTAACCTCTTTCAAAAGTATAAGTAACACCTGATCCTCATTTCTCTTCCCCCGCCATTGGAGGAGACGTTAGAGGAAAAAAAAAAGATGAAGATGTTAGGTTCAATCAAAACTCATTATTCTTGCACTAGCAGGATGCTTTCGAAAGAAAAAAAAATATATTTATATATCAAAAATTGAGTGAGAGCATTACGACGAATGAACATGTCAATGAGTTTAGGGAAGCATAAGCAGACTGTGAGGACATCTCTAGTAATGTTATTAGAAGTGTATAAGTAAGCTGCGAGGGCATCCCTGATGTCCCCATACTATTAGATATCATTGTAAGGTGGCGGGAGGAGGACAAACTCCTGCTAACCATAGAATATGAGATTTTTTATGGCACCAAAACATGACAAGAAGATCAATTATGGCATCCCATATCCTTCTAAGAAAAAGATTGTTACCTATCCCTTTTGGGAAGCATTAGATACAAACTATTCCCCATATCACTGAGCCTTACTCCCCTCTTCTATTTTTATTTTCGGACAATAAATCAGAAGCCTTATAAGATACTCCTAGAAATGAAACTGAAAACTGATGAATGATGATTGATGCAATCACCTACTATACCTATCATACTTCTCCCTAATAACCATGGGATAGGATGACCACCACCCTAAGATAGACCCCTGCATACAACTGACCTATTCAAAAAAAAAAAAGGAGACCTCCCCAGTTGGATGACAACATCGGTCAACTTTTCTTCAAAACTAACTCACCAAATACCCATGGCGGCTTATAGACCCAAAGTGCTCATCTCAAAACCCAGAAAAGCTCCATCGCATCTTGACGCTGGGGCATTTTTTTGGATTAGAAGAATTATATCAGAAGCGTTGCCTTGTCCACAAAGAAGATGAGGAACGACGAAGTTACTATCTGCAAAAGTGCTATCGAAGATACCATACTGCCAATCCTACCACGCTCCTACACTGGGGCATTTTTATTTTTATTGTTTTGTTATTATTTCTATCATAGCTATTTGCTTTCCTTGTATTATTTTCATTTCAAAAAAGGAAAAAAAGAAAAAAAAAGCACATATCCATCTTTTGCTATCAGACCCCGGTCTGAGATACTCACCCCCCTTGACAACTTGAAAAGGGGGCGAGCAAAACTACTGATGATGTTACTCTCATAATGTGCAAATACGAAGAAACCTTCAACCATCACCGGGCCAGCTCAGAAAGCATCCAAGTCCCAATGAAGGTTGATGGTGCTAAAGCAATTATAAAGCAAAAGTAGATGCAAGAGGTAACTAAAAGAAAAGGATCCAATCACGTACATCTAAACCAAAAATCTCTCTATATGTCAAAATCTTTTCATTTCTTTTTACACTTATCACTGGGGGCATCCCCCTATATACAACACACATACCATGAATACAACATCCACACATGTATTCCTACTCCCTACACTGCTGCTAGGATGGCCGTGCGCTGCTGTCCTTAGTATCATCAGCTCGAAGGTTCATGGACTAGTCCTCTGAAAACACAATCCCAACACCTACAGTCCTCGAAACCTCTAGACGATGAGGCCCCTCCACAGAACCCCTCTCACTCGCTTGACTAGCAGATCGCCTCATTCGAGAACGAGGAGGATACCCCGCACAAATATCACAAACGGGCGAATCCCTACGAGCATCATCCTTTATAAGATCATGTGATGTATGACGAGACTGCCCAGCCGAGGAATCCATAGCCCTCAACTCTGAGCCATCAAGCTGACTAACCAACCTATGCACCCCTCGCTCACTCCTCGTCAGACGATATTGTAACCGATCTAGGGACACCTGCATCTCCGCCCGCGTCATACGGCGTGCAACCTCTAATGCCTCGGTCTGAGTCCTCTGTGTGACCATCATCTAAATGACCAGGTCCTCCCGACTCTGTGTCTCCCCAAGGATGCGTCTCGCCTCGAGAGTTACACGCGCTCGCACCGCCTCTAGACGTGTCTCCTCAAGTTGACGAACCTACATAACCACACCAAGTCAAAGGAAAACTAAAATATATATGAACAAAATAAGAAACTTTGAAAAGGAAGGAATTATACAAGATCTAGTCTCTCCTCAAGAAGTCGCCCAATCATCTCAGCAGTCACTGGATCAATAGGAGGCACGAAAGGAACAACAAACGTGGGCACCTGCGACGAGAATAAACAGATACATCAGAAGAATACTATAGTGACAAATAAACTATGAACACAATAACTAAGGCATACCTGAGTAGGGATAGGAACAGCCTCCTGAGGGGGAGCCTCGGGAGCCGAGTCCGGAATAGCATGCACAAAGAACCAAACAAGCCAACACAAGACATGCCAGAACCAAAATAAAGATGAAATAACCTAAGCAAAATTATGTCACATCAAAAAATATACCTGACTCTCCGGGCGTAAAGAGGCAGCAGTCGCCTCCCTCGTCTAAAGATCTTTGGCAACCCGACGCTGAAAGACCGCATGATATTAGTAAGCTAGTAAGAAAGTGAAACAATGACACCCAACAAACTAATGTAATGACATAAACAAGATAAAAGATAGAATGGAACTTACCCAATGATCTAGCTCGGCCTAAAGTAAGCCATCGCTGGATCCTCTCGACTAGAGGAAGCAACTGAAGATGGATCAAATGCCCGAACGGGACCTCCAGTAGCGAGCTCAGCTCTCTACAAATAACAATAAATACATCAGTTGGCAAGCTCACAATGCTAACAATTTACAAAACCATATTTGTTAAGATACATACCAATCGATCAATCTTAGATCGTAGGTTGACCTCCACCTCTCGGCCGGCCTGCTACTGACCGTGTAACGACTCGATCATCGCCGCTTAACGAGCAACTTCACCCTCCCTCTCAAACTGTCCAAAATAAAATAAAATGAGACACCGTAACCATGTCAGAATGACTAGAAGACCGAGTTCGCATAATATAAAAAACCTATAAATTAGCTCACCAAGAGTCATCGGGTCTCCGCTAGCCGATCCCTCAACTCATCCTCCACTGCCTTAACCTGAGCAACCGAGGAGGCTAAGGAGTGCAACATCTCCTCATCCGGACGAGGAGCACACCCCATTCGCTCCATCGCCCTATGGAGAGCGTCTAAAGCCCTTAGCACGCTCGCAGTGAGGTGGCCCTACTCCAACACAGCCAACCTCTCCCTCAAAGCTGACACTGACTCTAGCCCACCGATCGCAAAAGAGCCACTCCCATGGAAGGGGCGTGTGAAGAGGCGCCAACCACCCAATGCACTAAACCACCGCACATACCCCCGGGTGTCCACCTCGTCACGCGCCCCTATAACCCCGGTCCCCCCAACTCTAAAATCCGCTATCTGAAGCGCCATCCACCCTATAAAATTTTGGTCAAGAGGGCCGATCATCCTCTTTGCCACTCTATGGCGAATCACTGGAGGGACTGCCTGAGCGAGCCCTAGCTGTCGAACCACTCAAGATGTGTAGATCCTCTCCACCCTCTCAAAACAATGGACCCATATGTCCACATCGAAGAAGGGCCGGCTAGACTGAATCACGGGCACGCCCGCATCCTCCTCATCCGCATACGGCATCCAAATCACCTATAACCAAGCAAATGAACCGATCCCTCAATGAAGACTCAAAGACCGAAATGAAACAAAGAAAACATATGCATGACGATCTATACCTACCCATGTGCATATCCTCAAAGAGACAGTGCGAAGTCTGAAGATCCAAAGACCAACGGCGACCCCTCAACGCCTCCCTCCACACATGCATCCATGGAAATGTGAATGTCACCTCCAACGGAACTCCCGGACGAAGAAAAGTGAAATGATTGTACGCGTAAAACTAAAAACAACAACAACAACACACAAAAAGAAACACTAAGATCGTCACTATGACCAAAAATTAACCAAACTAAAGACATCACGACGCCAATTAATTAAAACTTTCCTGGATGAACGAAAGGAAACCTCTGATCGATGCGAGGTCTTGTCCCCAACGGTAAAGCTGCTCATAGAGATACGCCAATGCGGCCGCACCCCACGCATAGGTGGGGACTCGATCCAAGTCCCCGAGAACCATCAAAAATAACCTGTTGATGCATCCCCGAGTCGAAGAAGAGAAGAGTACAACACCAAGGAAGTGCAACAAGAATGCTCGAAGCACCCTATCTACAGCCAACCCCGGCTCCCCCATGGGCTCCCAACCCTCCACTGTCACACAACGCGCCTCATAAGTTGCCCTCGTCTCTAAATGGCGCCTCGAGGGGATGAAGTCACTCATAAACATATAAAAAAACCAAGTGACTCGAACTACACCTGGCCCTGAACCGTTCGACCTATATGACACACCCAAAATCTCCTCACCCTAGTGCTCCTCAGCCGCACCCTCAACTCTCTCACCCTCAGGTATCTCGCCCTCAACCCTCTCACCCTCATCCTCAATGACCCCCTGCTTAATCTCGAGCACGTCCTCCCAAACCCCCGACTTGTCAACCTCCAATACCTCCTCTCTAACTATTTGCCCAACATTCACCTCCCCTACAAGGTCGGTCTGAGCCTCAGAAGTCTCGCCCATCTCCGCCCTAACATCCTCTCCAACTCATAAACAATAATATCATGCCCACCAATACCCTCACCCTCCATCCTAGAATGAAGAGCTCAAAAATTGAAGAGAACGAAGGAAATGGCGCCTGAAACAGACTGTCGGATAGTGAGATATCACGAAAACACAAAACTTAGAGCACAAAGAAACAAGGAAATAGAGAATCGAAGACTAAAACGGATCGCTTGACAAAAATGAAGAATTTTGAATTATTTATAAGACACGCCAAAATCGCGCGCATAAATTAGCATGCTTAAATCAATCACGCACCACTCACACAGCGCTTAATTCAGATTAAGCGCCCAACGCCAAACCCGCTCAAACCAACCCGACCATCTGATTGCAGGCAGCCTACTAAGCGCGTAATTATTTCAAGTGTCCACACAGTGGCACGCGAATGTCGATAGTCGCTCGTATAGTAACCAGCCACTGTCCTAATCACACGCCCGGTACCCTATGTTTAAATCGGTCAAGCGACCGGAAACTGGCGCTTAATTACCATGAATGCACGTTCATCCTCTGGTGCGCAATTTCCCAGAAACACAAAAAAATGCCCAGAACAACACGATCAAATGCCTAAATTGGGTGATCTCCAACACTAATTATTAGCCTAAACCACGCCCTTGTTAAGTCAAATCCAAAACATTCCAGACTTGAAAGAAATATCTACCCCGATAACTAAAAGAAAATACACCAAACCAAAAAAAAAAGCCCCAACATCACCTATATGCTCAAACTAATACCAAACCCAAGAAAATAAATGCCCCCCATCATCCATTCATATGAACCAAAACTAAACAAAAAAAAAACTTGCCCCAACTACGGCAAAACTAAACAAGAGAAATATCACCATCATTCATATACTCCAATTAAGCCCAAACTAAGTCAAGATAAAAAAATGCTCCTAACATGCCCCGATCCAAAATAAATAAGTTAAACAAGTAACCCTCGCACTCAAAACAAATCAAATAAGCCACAAAATAAACTAAACCTGAATTTATAAAAAAAATTAAGATAATAATCATTTCATAAATAAATAAAATAATTACAAAATACCCCGTGGGCATACCCTCTGAATATACAACTTGAAACAAGAAACTTAAAAAATCAGCACGTTCAGGCAATGCTCGAATCCGGATTTATTCGGGAAACTAGAAATCTCGGAGAAGCTCGGAGAAAGGGTGCGCCTTGAACGAATTCTAATCGTAATAACCTCTTCCCCTTGCCCCGAGCCGACAGAAAAGAAAGAGTGGCTCATGAAAATTCACCCAGGACCTGCAGGATCCGCCCTTAAAAGCTCACCTTGGAAACTATAACAAGGAAGAGCAACTAATACGGGATCTGCAGAGCCTACCGAGGAAAAATAGGTATCGGTCACGAGAATTTTGACCCTGCCTTATCCTTGGGTTTCCTTTCTACCACCTTTTTCTCTTCCATCTCTTCCCTTAGCATGACAGCAGTACGACTGCTACCCTGCATTCCCAATCTCGTCCATTCGCAGCAATTCACACAATAAGCACAACTCTTTCCGTCCAACACCCGGGATACACAAAAGAAAGGAAGAAAAGACATTAATGAATAAGAAAATGCCCAAAAAAAAAAAAATGCCCCAAAACTTTTAATCCCAAACTTGAAATAAGATTCAAAACAACAAGAACCTAAAACTTTTGGCTCACACATTTCTAAACTATACCACCCCTGAATTACCAAATTACAAGTGTCACACCTTTAAATCATTCCAATCTATACCCCCTGAATTACCAAATGACAAGTGTCACACCTTTAAATTATTCCAATCTAATTATATCTAAACCAAACACATACCCCCTTTGAAACACCACAATCCATGATAAACCTAGATGAACCAATAATTATACAACACTTAACCCCGTAAGAAACACTAATCCCCCACTAAGCCTAGATAAACCAATAGGATTTAAACATTTAAACCCATCTAGAACCTTTGAAAACTTACACCTTTTTTAAGTCTCATGTTGAATCAAACAAAAGGCCAAAACTCAATTTAAATCAAACCTTAAACCAGACAAAACTTTAAACAAAAGAAAAAAACTCTCTAAAGTGAGACCCTAACTTGTTTGGGACCCCGCCAATAAAAAATGCCCCCAACAAACCAAACAGAACCAAGAGAACCCCCTAAACCGAACCCAATAAAGCAAAGTAACCTTGGGATAAGCCCTTAGTAAATTTAGAATGAATCCTCAAACTCTAAACTAAATCCTAAAATAAATCAAACAAATCAGATAAATCCAACTAATCCGCTAATAAGTCTAAACGAATAAACAAACACAATAAACAAAAAATGCCCTTCATTTATTCATAACTCAAAAGTTTTACAAGTATCACCGGAGGCATACCTCCTGAATTTACAACCTAAAATGAAAACCTAAAATTTTAACCTACAACCCAAAATGAAGACTGGGCTCAAGACTACGACGAAGCGAGGAGTAGATTCCGCCTAGAGCGTCCAAACGGAGACTTCAGGGAGCATTGGTTAGGAAACATATCCCTCCACTTTTTAGTCCTGCTCTTCCGCTATCTTCATCTCCTCCACTGCCGCCTCCTTAAAGCCGCCTTCACTGCTCCCCAAGAAAAGGGATCGATGTGAAGACTAGCGCCTTCATTCCCAATACCTCCCACTCCCAGAATAATGTCATCCATGAGCATCACCTCAGGATAAAGATCACGTAAAATAACGAATATAGAAAGAAATGACATATTCCAATCGGACGGTTAGATCGCCCAATATCACTAAAACACGAATTTCAGAATACAAGATATCCATAAAAAGGTAAAAACTTGAGGCTAAACCAGAGAATGAAAAATAAATGAAAGCTCTCTCGCTTATATAGAGTACGAACTTAATCACGCGCCAAGATATGTGCATTTAACTCGATCATGCACCACGCACATCACGCACAATCCAAAACAAGCGCTATGACCCAAGCGCTCAATGAAACCATCGCCCGTGCCAACTGCGCGACGCTCTGATCACACACAGGCTATAGGCCATGTAATCTAATCAAACGACACACTCTAGATGCACAATACGAAAGGTCACCCATACACTGACCTGGTGACGCCTCAATCATGCGTAAGGATTATAGCATGTGATATAATCGCACACACTCCCACACGCATAAATGCCCCCTCAAACCTACGATCGCACACCTAAAAACAAGCGTGCAATCGTATTAAGGGACCTAAAATAGTGCAGATTACTTAACTTTGGACGAAATTTACACCCTCAAGACCTTATTATCCCATCGCAATCAAAATTCTTTTGTCCCATCGCTTAGCCTCACAGGCTGCTCTGTCAAAAAAAAAAAAAGACCTACTCACCCATCCCCATCGTGATTACATGCACACACATGATATTAACTCAATACCGAGTCCCATCGTAATAAATTAACCATACCCTCATGACCCATTGCGAAAAGCCAAAAGTAAGTCGGCCAAAGACGAAGCCAATCATGACACAACGACAACGTGATCTCTTTTATAACCCAAGATCTGCCAAAGAAAGACACCAACGTCCCATCTCACAAATGTCCCACCAGCACGCCACTGCTAACTACGTTCAGTCGACTCGCAAGCATCACTATCTGAAAAGAAAAGCTCAGACAAAACATGCCACGCCATATGATAAAAAGGGAGAAAGACTGATCATGTCCCATCGCTAAGGCAAAGGACTCTTTCTCTCTCTTGAATTGATCCCCACGTCTCATCAGGACTCACCCAGCACGCAGCCAAAGAAAGGGAGAATCCCCAATTCCCATTGCAACATTATCTCTCCCAAGATATCACGTCACAACCACCAAGCCCTGCCACAACAGACCTGAAGAGAAGAAATCTCCAAAGTCCCATTGCGACACTAGGGCGCCACCAGACCGTACAAACTACACACAATCTAGGTAAGTATCACCCCCAGGTAAGTACTACCCATTTTCTTTTTATTTTACTCGATATTCCTCATAAAATTATAGTTAGCTATGATTAAATCAAATATTTTCAAAGCCCGTCTCTCTCGACTCATGAATCACTATAGTCCTCTCATAAGAGACAATCATCAATACTCACCGAGAAGGTTAGATGGAGTATCTGGCATGCCAAGTGTCGTCTTGACAGCCACAATAATGGTCGAGTCCACAAATCCTGTACCTGTGGATCTGCTCAGCGATATCTCAAAAGCTACATTTTCTATCGTTTTACCACCGAATTGATCTAAGTTAAATTCCATAAAATTTTCAAATTTTCAAATTTCCTGAGTTTTCAAAGTCCCCTTAAAGAAAAAAAAAGTAAAAAGGAGAAAGAAGAAAAGAAGAACAAAGCAATGAGATAAATAGACCCGACTCACCTTTCTTTAAATACTAAATACCCAAAAAAAAAGAACTGATTAAACGCCCCATCACCAGCACACAAAAATTACACTTAAACTTGACCTTTAACTCCTAGGACCCTAAACTCGCAATCAAGAGCATATCCCACTGCACAGAATTGGATCAAGCGCATACGCCACTGCACAGAATCATTTGTTCAGACACATTAGGATTATAATTCCCAACTTAGAGGTCGGCTCCAGATGAATCAAGCGCACGTCCCACTGTGCAGAATTCAATAGAGCACACCTCATAAGACTCCCGCCTCAAATACCAACCCAAACCAACCATTCCCCTGAGAAACTGAACATTTGGTATATTTAATCTAAGAACTTACAAATGCCTATTAGAAAAGGAACGCCTGACACGCATTGGTGTGAGCAATGACGCACCCGGTCTGACGTGACTTGCAAAAGTCTTCGATATTTCATGATACTTCATTTTATTATTATCGATCCTTGGACCTTGTTTTGGGCATTTGATTGGTGCCCCGGTACCTCGATTGCATAAAATCCCTCTGTTAGCCTGCGCCATGCGGTGGGATTGGCCATGCACCCAAAGACCCGGAATGTGCCCCTCGATAGCTACCATTTGCCCTTTGAATGCTCCATTTTAGCTTGCACTGATAGATAAGAAAGTCAAGCATGTTATGTCAGCATCACCAATTCACATTTGTGAATTCCTAAGAAACGAGAAGACACCCCAAATGAGGGGTGTCTACTTCTTTGACGCATTCTTACTTTGCAAGAGCGCGCCGAAGAGATGCATCTGTAGACACCCCTATTTTTTCCACTCAGAATATACATATTTGTTCGGTCAACCTTTGACCTCATAACCCTGATATGAGACCACATACTGAAACAATAGTATATGGCTGAGCACAAGCTGAAATAATAACTTTGTGGCTCAGGTCCCAGCGTAGGGAGACTATATACTGAAATAATAGTATATAGTCAGAATGCAAATTAAAACAATAGTCTTGCATCTTAAACTAGAGACCAGACCTAGACAACCTCGAATTAAGCGCCTATAATCTAGTGCGTAATTCGATTGCACGCAGAATTACAAGCGCGCAATCAGTCCCTTCTCAGACTAGACTTTCTTTTCTTAGATCAACTCGAGACTCGATCACGTGCTGGACACCAGACGTACAATCGGATTGAGTGCCACATCACCGGTGCACAATTGGCCTACGCCCAGCCTAGCCTCACTATCCTTGACCCCTAAGTTTCCCTGATTAAACGCCTCGAGAGTGGCCCTTCATTAGATTACGCATCTCAAAATGGGCGCACAATTAGTTCTAATGTTACTAAGACTAGAAAACTCGCTGGGCAAGTCAACCGGTCACTCACTGAGTTGGTGATCGACTCAAAGCGATTAAGAACTAGGAAATTGGCACATAATTCAGTCAAATGCTTGAAACAGGGTGCGTAATTGAAGAAAAACCTATAAAAGCTTTTTTTATTTTTGACCCAGGGGAGGACACGAGGCTAGACACAACCCATAGAGTAACCTAGCCATGATTTTGAAATTCAAGCTTCGAATCTCCAAGATTTCTCTCTGCAGCCCCAGTCCTAGGTAAAAACCTTAGTTTTAGACCTAGGATTTTTCTCTTAATTTTAATTATAGTTTTTAATTTTCACTCTGAGACTATAGCACCCTTTTCAGACCGTAAACAACTTATATTTGGTTCTAATTCTCTGAATTCAGAACCAGTCCTTAATCCGATGGTCTAATTCATCGACCATAGGCCTTAATTTCGTTCTAAAGTCTTAATCTCTAATCCTATCATTAATTTCTGGTTCTAATTCTCTGAATTCAAAACCAGTCCTTAATCATACGGTTTGATTTTTTGATTTTGAACCCGAATTCAATCCTAAAAATTATAATTTTAATTTTAATTCTCGATTTTAATAGCTCCAACGATCTTAAATATTAATAGTTCATAATTTGATTCATAATTATCACTCCGAAACCGACTCTGAAAAATCCAAAAATACTATTTTACAGTCTGAAATTTAATTTATCTTCAATCTCAGCCACTCGATTTGCTCAAGGGGGCTTCTGGAGGGTACTCTGGAATGAGGTCAATCCTCCTTAGCATAGCGGGCCCAAAACCCCTTTTTCCTTAGGATTTTAAAATTAATTAACTACTTTTTCTTATTTTTTTTAGTATAATTAATTAGTAGATTTATTTTATTTCGGCATATTTAATTAATTAAGTTCATTAGATTTTAGTATGATTGATTAATTTCTTTAAATCAGATTTTAATTGATTAATTCATTGCTTTAATTAGATTTTTAGTACAGTTAATTCATTGCTTTAATTAGAGCATTAGTATAGTTAATTTACTGCTTTAAATAGAATTTTAATAAAATTAGTTTATTTATTTTAATTAGATTTTAGCAAAATTAATTCCTTTGCTTAAATTAGAGTTTTTGTAAAATTAGTTTTCTTATTTCAATTAGAATTCTGATAAGACTGTTATAATTGCTTTAGTTAGAATTTCAATACAATTAGTATACTTGATTTAATTTGAATTTCAATACAATTAGCATACTTGCCCAATTTGAATTTTAGTGCAATTAGCATGCTCAAATTAATTAGAGTTTCACTAGAACTATTACATGTGCACTCCTAGTACAATTAGGAAACCTGATCATAATTAGACTTCTAGTATTATTAGGACACTAAATTAATTAGGATTCTAATAAGATTAGGAAACTAAGTTAATTAGACCCCTAATAGGATTATAATATTAGAATAGATCCACTCACTCTAATAAATCCACGGCTAAACTCATTATAGAATCAAGGAAGTCTAAATTGATCAGAACTATAACAACAATGGGAAATAAAAGAAAAATTAAACTATCTAAAATTATAAGAAAAGACATAGTTGCTAACGTTCGCAGGTGGACAATTCAGTAAAGAAGTAATCCACATCCGCTCTCAAGTGTGATCATTGACGTGTTACAACGTCGATAAATATCTGCAACTAGCGATTGCACAAACTAGGAACCGTCCTAGAAAACCATTTACTTTTAACATTCCAAACGTCGCATCGCCAGAGTCCACTTGCACAAAATAGGAGCCACTGATTCAATGAGGACCAAGAGGAATCCAGAAAAAGTGCGCACCAACAATTGCACCTTTGAGACTCGATCGGATGGCCCCATGGTTGATGATGGGGACCTTTGGTGGTGTGGACTATTGGTGGTTGATTGACATTTTGGATAAAAGAGGTATGGGAATTTTAGATGTTTTGTTGGGGATTGGAGGATGTTTGGTGTGGATGAGGAAGGCTTCCGGGAAGCCTTCCAAGCAGTATACGCCCTCACCATGTCTTCTATCATGGTCATGGTATCTGGTGTGGGAGTGAAGGTTGATGGTCCACTTTATGGGGAGAGGGTATGGGGAAAATTGGGCATGACCTGTGTAGGTGTGTGGTAAAGATTGGGCATGAATTTGGTGGATGTGGGAAAATGTGGTGTATTCGAAATAGATGCGGAGGGAAAATTGGGTGTATGTTGGATGGATGGGAAAAATTGGGCATGACCTAGGTGGAAGTGGGAATATTGGGCATGACCTGGGTAGATGTGGGAATATTGGGCATGACCTTGGTAGATGTGTGGGAAAAATTAGGTGTATTTTGAGTGGAGGTGGATGGGGAAATTAGTAAAGTTTGGGTGGATGTGGAGGGAAAGTGGGGTGCATTTAGAGTGGAGGGAAAAATGGGCATGACTTGGGTGGATGTGGGAGAATGGGGTATTTTGGAGTGGGTGTCAATGGAAAATTGGAGGTGTTTTGAGTGGATATGGAGGAAAAAATTGGTGTATTTTGGTTTGATGTGAAGGGGAAATGGGGGCATTTTGGTTTGATGTGGAGAGGAAATGGGGTGCATTTTTGTTTGATGTGGAGGGGAAAATGGGTGCACCAGATGGTCCAGTGACATTGAATGGGGATTGGGTTGGGTGATCGGAGATGGGAATCTCCTCCGTATAAGGATGCGGTGGGGATGAATCGGGATCGGTGGTGGTGGGATCAACCGGCCAAGACATGGTTTGTTGGCGGGTGGGATATGGGTTTCTCAAGTACGGAATGAAGGTGTTCCTTCTCCTTCCCCTACGGGACGACGGCAGATTCAGCGATGTCGTTGTCACGACACCACTTACATTCATTTTTGATTTTTTGATCTTTTGATTTTTGGTGCTTTTGATTTTGATGATTTTTTTTTTTTTTTTTTGAATGAGTGATGATTTTTGAATTTTGAACAACCACAACAACAACAATTTGTTTCCTTCTGTCCTTTACGGTGCTTTTTGGAGACTTCGGAACTCCCTTTACGAGTGGCGTTGATATCCCCAAAACTTTCTACGGTTGGACCTGGATGCCCTTTTTAAGAGTCAAAGGAGAAAATTCCTTGATCTTTTAAGGCATGGATTTCCACACGACGACCCGATCTCTCGAAAAAAGTCAATAAGAGTGACCACTTTTGACCGGCGAGAGCGTTTTGGGTACCTCAAAATGTAGGAAGTGTTGAAAATATTAAAACCAAAGTACGGTGTGTTCGGGGAACTGTGACAAAAGCACCAAATTCTGGAAATCTGATGGCTATGCATACAGAATATGTACACATGAGCAAATTTATGAATTTTTAAACTATGTGTACATAGTATGTATGCATGAACAAATTTTTGGTTTTTTAACTATGCGTGCATAGTATGTTCACATGAACAAATTTTTGGATTTTTTTGCTATGCATACATAGTATGTACACACAAATTGATATACACAGAATTCCAAGAGTGTAGATCCGAGTTGGGCTTTGATTTGGTATTTCAGAAGCATGCCTCCTGTGACAACCCCGAATTTCCACACGTGGAAGGACAAAACGTGAAAACTCTGAGCCGTCAAATCATAGGACACAATCTACATTATAGAATCATCTTGGGTATCGGGATGCTCTAATAGCCACTGTGACGACCTGATTTTCCCGCACGTATGAATGGGAAAACCGGATCATCCGATTCACACTGAATGCTTTGATACTAACTTTGATAGCTCGATTTTTCTCTTCATTAGATATCTGGGAAAATTGGACCATCAAGCACTTAGTAAACCCATATATGTGCGGAAGCTAGGCAGATAAAACATTAGGTAAAATGAACAAAAGATTTCCATCATTACCCACATAAACAAAACTGTACAAACCACTGGTGACAGCCGACAGTCACCTAAACAGTGGTAAAAACTATACTAAATATACTTAAGTCTAGACTTGAGGATGTACCAAGTACAAAACACAAAATTTATCCACACTATGTGGAGCGTAGAAAAAATTCCTCCGTTGGCAGATCTTCGTCTGCCGCCGAAGTGTAGTCAAGATCCTCCTCGAGCTCTAGATCCTGCCCTACGTCTTCACCTGTACCTATGACATATAGTCAGGGATGAGCTATAGTCCAAGCTCAGTAGGGAGAAAATCAATGCCAAATCACATTTATCATCCTAATTCATAGACTTGATGAATAGTTTTAGTTTCTCGTATTAATTATGAAAATAAAACATTAAGTTCGAAAGCATGAATCTAAAACATGTCATGTAACGATGCAGAGCATATGCGGAACAAATACGTGTCAGAGCAAGGAAACATACCAAGTACATAATATATTAGGAAATAAGTATATATCAGAGGACAAGTATATCAGAGAACAAGTATATCGGAGAACAAGTATATTAGAGAACAAGAATATCAAAGGACAATTTGTGTCATCAAAAATTAAAACATTAGGTCAAAGCATCCCGTAGTGGTAACAGAGCATTCCGTAGCAGAAACAAGGTTTGAAAACCACGGGGACTCCACCCCTCTGTTGGAGCCTCCACTCCTCTTTTCAACTAATGTGAGATTAGAACATCCTGTAGAAGTATCATGCCAGAGCATCCCGTAGCAGGAACAGAGTATTCCGTAACGGAAAGAAGGTTTGAAAACCCTGGGGACTCCAACCCTCTCTTGGAGCCTCCACTCCTCTTTGCACATGAATTCAGAGTCAGACAGTTCATAGATAAGGTCAGAGTTCAAGAATTTGAAATCTAACGGTTTAGAGTGTATGAACATGTAAAGGCACAAAAATGTAATGATCATGTTACAAAAATCAAATCGTTAACCATGCAAAGAGATTCAAATTATTGTCAATGCAAGAGATTCAAATCTGTGTATTAAATTCATTTTCATCAATGACCATAATTCGAAGAAAAATATAATTGTGCAATGAAACTTCCCTACTTCAGTTTCAAGGTCGTCTGAAACAATTTCATAAATCAAACAAAAGCTCTATCAATGGTTTCCTGTGTTCCACCTAGATCATAATGGCCCATAAACCATGTATTAATGACGAAGAATTTGCATAACTCAAGTCTTCACAGCCTTTCAAGAGGAAAAGTTGAGAGAGTCCAAAGACGGGGAATTCGCTCGAGTGAGTTCCAAGGTCGCTCAAGCGAGTTCACATGGCACACCAAACTCGCTCAACGAGTTTTACCAAACCCATTTAGCCTAAATTTTCTCAGTGCACTCGCCCGAGCGAGTGCTTCATAAGTGTAGACACCCATATTTGGCCCAAGGCCTGATCGAAACAGACTTTGAGAGAGGCACACCCCCGAACTTTCGATAGCATCACCCATACCCTTAAGAATCTTTCCAAACCCTTAGAAACTTGCCTAAATCCTTAGGAATTACCCCCGAGCTGTCCGGACCCGTAGTTAACCCTCCCGAACAATGGTTAGAGAGAGATGTATCAGGGCTATAAGGGACCTCTACTAAGATTGAATTTTATACCATTAAAAATTAGAGGTTCCTAGCTTTCCAACAAGCCAAGAATCACCTCAATCTGAGTTGTACTTCAAAAGTTACGGCAATCTAAAAAAGACTAAAAAATTGCACCTGGTTGAACCTCTTTAGGAGATGGGCATGCCGGCGTGTGTAATACACACGCTAGACCATTCTTAGAGAAATGTTGCCTACTGTGTATATTATACACACCAGGCCATTTTTTTCCAGAAGTGGCTTGGCCTGTATATTATACATGCCAAACATGGATGGGCCCCCCAGTGGGCTCTGGACTCCCCAGACACTTTACATATGTCTGGCGCGGATAATACGCATGCCAAGCTTAGCTACAGTAAAACTGAGATTTTTCCCAAATTTCACTTTTGGGGTTTGACTTGTTGACCATCCCAATGTTTAGAGTGGGTTTCATTAGGACTGTTGCACCCCCACTTACCCTATTTGCAACCCTCTAGTCATTTGAAACTTCACCCTATCATTAACCATTGAACCCGATTCACATCTTTCGAAGCCCTTAAGATCGTAGGAAACCTTAGATGTTAGGATTACCTAATTGTTAACCCTAATTAGCTTTTAAGTACCCCCTAACCCTCTCTTTTTCTATAAATAAAGAGGCACCCACTCTTGCAAATGGCTTGAAAAATTTTCTAAGAGAGAGAAAAAGATTAAGAGACCCCTTTCTTCCCTTTTGTGCACAAAAACCCATAAAATTCCAGAATTCAAAACCACCTTAGAAACCCCCTCTTCCATAAAAAGCTCTTGAGTCTAGGAGAGAATTACCCCTAGCACTCTTCCTCTACCCCTTAGCTTTCAAGCCTTAGAGGTTAGAACCTACTCTTTAACCACTCAAGCTATCTGAAGCTCATCAAGTGCACCTACGCGAAGGTCGACAGTTGTGCTACAAGGGCTCGAGAGCTTCGGCTCTCCCATCTACTCCTCTACCTTCTTAGCTTTTCCTTTATCTTTGAATTTGTGCCGTTACGCCGCTTAAATCTCAGTAATTGCGGAGGGAAACAAATAGGATCAACGTGCCTTTGGGCAAGAGGAAGTGTTCTTTGTATTTTTGTTTTTCCTTCATTTTGGCCATAAGTAGAGACCGCGTTTGAGCTGGTTGATCAAGTGCCTAACACCTTGCCAATTGATAACTGAAGCCCCTACCCAAGAGCCTTTAGCGTGAATCGGTAAATCAGAGTCATATTCGGCACTTCAGTGCATTTAATATTATTTTTCGATTTCCCGGGACACCAAAAGCTTTAGGTGGCGACTCTAGTTTTTTTATTAAACGAGTAGATTGTCACGACGGATCGATAAGGTCCATGGTTGCACCGATGGCGACTCTGCTGGGGATGGATTAACTAGTAGAGCTTCCCCTTTAAATTTGGCATTTTTCTTTATTTTTACTAACATTTGGTTGTTCTCTTAGTTTCACTCACCCCTACGATCCCATCTATTTTTCTTAACCCTACGATTCGGTCTATTTTTACTTACCCCTACTTTTCCATCATTTACGTGCCTTAGCCGATTAGCGGGCCTACTTGGACATTATATTTACGATTCATTTATTTTTCCGTCATTTATATGCCTTAGCCGATTGGTGGGCTTACTTACGCATTTACACGCCTTATCCGTTTGGCAGGCCTACATGAGCTTTTACTTTCCGCAATCATGTCTCATCAGTGGATGCTGGCCCGTGGAGGCGGCACGGGACCATCCCCCTCCATTTTTGTACATTAAGCAGACTCCCTTAAAAATGAAAGTTAAAATTGAACCAAGAGGGGGACCTAATTGAATTTTTTTTGGGGGGTAGATTTTGTAAGGGTTGGAAATTTTAAGCAAATATACAAACGTCCTGGTTCTTAGTACGGCGACAGCCCCTAGTGGAGATGATCCGAAAAAGTACCACCCCATCCAGTATCTGAGAAGGTGCTTGCGCCGGAGGTATCTAGGGTGGGTGACCAATAAAGTTACGAAGCTTAAAACCCTTGGGGGAGTGCGTTAGTTGTCCCGAATCAACCTTGTATCCTTAGGTTTGGTGAGGAGGGACCCGTTACAATAAGAAAATCAGTCCCCGAAAGCATTGCGTCTAGAAAACCAGAAAAGAGACCAATTTCGGGCTTGATGTTTGCTGTCAAAATATAAATATAAATCCCATTTTTGCCTGACACGTGTAAAATACATGCCAAGCCATTTTTACCCAGAACTGCTCTGGCGTGTATATTACACACAGCAAGCCAAAATCTCTTGATTTTGACCTGGCGCATATAATACACACGCCAAGCCTGTTCTAAGCTGGGAAGCCAGAATCCGAGGCCTTTATCACCTCCCCGAGTTCCCCCACTTAGTGGTTTAGCATCTCTGATAGATCCCACAGTCTTCGACACCAAATATGCCCTCGCCGATCAAAAGAGGTCACTCTCTTATTGACTTGCTCCAAGGGATCAGGTTATTTGTGTGGATTCCCATGCCTTCACATAGATTAAAGGGTTTCCCTTCTGATTCTTCTGAAGCACGTTAGGAGCCCACCGCGGGAGATATTTAGGGTACGAATGCTGCACGAAATGGGAATTCCAAATGCTCCAGAGTTCTTCATCGTAAAGATTCACTTATTTTAAAATAAAATAAAAAAACATAAAAATATATAGCTTGTGGCGCCGGCATAAAGGCATCACCTTACCCTCCGTCATCCCATAGGGGAAGAAGGAAAAAATTCTACGGACCTCACCCAAGGAATCCGTACCTAACCCATCACCAAGCCATGTCGTGGGTGGTAGATCTGGCGTACGGCGATCCCAATTCATCTCCACCACGCTCCCCAACCCATTCTCATTCGGAGGAAATGTTCACCTCCATTCCACTAACCCAACCATCATTCACCATCATCGGACCCTTCGGTGCACCCATATTCCCATCCGCATCCATTCAATGCTCATCCCTTTCCCCACCCACATCTGTTCAAGATCCGTCCACATCCACTTCCAATCCCCCCAATTTTTCCCCCACCTTTACCTAGAATTCACCTTATGTGTCACCCTATTCTTTCCCCACCTCAAACCAAAATTTATCCCATTTGTCTTCCACATCCAATATACCCCCTCATCTCCATCTGATCCAAACAGGCCACATTTTGCCACATCCACTCTTCCAGATCCCCCCATCTCTCATCCATGCCTTCCTAAAATCCAAACCAATCCTCCAACTTTACCCCACATTTTCCCCAACCCCCCAAGCAATGACCAATCATCCCTCATCCTCACAAACCACACACAATAACCTCTCATATACTCAAGTCATGCCCAATTTTACCGGGGCCATGCTTGATTTTTCCCATACACCCACCCAATCCATACCCTATATTCCCCTTCCATTAGATACACCCCTTGCACCCACACCCTCACCTAATCAAATGGCCATGATGGAGGAAATGGTCAGGGCCTACACCAGCTGGAAGGCTTCTCAAAGCAGCCTCCCTTATCCACCCCTCACAAGCCCATCTCATACTCTCCCAAATCTCCATGCCCCTTTTCTCCAAAACACTCATCAACCCCCCATTATCTATACCACCCAAGACCCTCACCAACGATGGGGTCATTAGAGCGGGCCTCAGGCCCCCAAGGGCCAGACCTATCAAAGCCCAATGGGCCAGACCCACCAAAGTTTAATGGGCCAGACCCATCAGGGCCCAATGGGATAGACCCACCAAGGCCCGATGGGCCAAGTCCACCAAGGCCAAATAGGCCAAACCCAGCAAGGCCCAACTAGTCAGACCCATCAAGGCGCAATGGGTTAGACCCACTAAGGCCCAATGGGCCAGACCCACCCAGGCCCTATGGCCCAAGCCCATCCACGCTCCATACTCTATACCCAAGCCCAATAAGGCCCAAACATTAGAACCCCATACCCACACCCTCCAGAATTCCCTCAAAATCCCATTCACTCATCATACCCAACCCAATACAAGAACCTATCTCACACCGTTCATTAACCCCAACTCACCCATCCTCCTACATCTCAAACTCATCCCAATGAATTCCCCAAAGCACAATGGCCTCATCAAACCCTAATCCAAAACCCAACCTCCACTCACCCCATCATTCCAGCGAATTTTCCCCATGTATAGTGGTCCCATCCAGCACCCCTTCAGACTACCCAACACCAACAGGAAAATCTTAACCTTCTCCAGTTCTATGAAGACCCGTAGTATGAGGAAGATGAGATAAGAAATAGCGGGGCTTATATGGGGGCACACACAAGTGTCAATCCTCTGCCACCCGTAATCACCAACCCACCCACAGTACAAAGTGAATGGAGGCCGACAGTTGAAAGAATGGCACTACTATCCACAAAATCTGAGCAATTGAAGGAATAGTTGGACAAGATCTAGAAACAATTAATGATGATGGTTGGAACTGAGATCCATGCCACGAGCGTTTATGACCTGTGCCTATTTTCTGAAGTCCGCTTACACTCAAAATTCAAAGTGCCGATCTTCAACAAATATAATGGCATGGGTAACCCCATTGTACATCTCAAGTCCTACTATGGGGACATGTGCCAGTATGGAGGGGATGAGTGTTTGCTCATAAAGGTCTTCCAAAAGAGCCCTACGGGCCTGGCCTTAAGGTGTTTAACTTCGCTGGAACCTTCCATGATCAAAACTTGGAAGGATTTGGCCCACTTATTCCAAGAGCAGTATGTCTACAACATAGACATTGAACCTAAAAAATCAGACCTGATCTGGCTTAAGTAGAAGCCCAACGAAGCATTCAGTGATTATCTTGGGTGGTGGAGGGCACTGGCATCTCAGGTCAGGAATAAAATACCCGATGAGGAGTAGATTGAAATGATTTCAAAAAATACCCTCCCGATCATCTCTGATTTTCTGGTATACTAATAGCAGTTCAACTTTACTGATTTGGTGTGGAACACCAATCGCTGCGAAGATACGATAAGAGAAGGACGGTTGAACAAAATCACAAACAGTGGGGTTCGGAGGTTCACCAATCAGAGAAATGAAAGAAGAACCGGGGCAAATATACAAACAGTCGGCACCCAATACCAACGCAACCCTATTCCAGTTTAGGGCAACACAGCCAGCCCCGACCAGAAGCAAGCCGATGTAAAGAATCAGAAATGGACAAGGGGCACATATGACCATAGAGTAGAGAAAATCCCATTTTGATCGAGTCTTCACACCCTTGAGGCAGTCCCTGAACATTTTGCTTCCTTTGTCAATTGAAAAGGGTTTGGTCATAGCACTCCAGCCACGACCACACCGAATTCAATTCTGAGCAACTATGATCCCAACACCCATTACAACTTCCACCAAGGACCAGGCCACCTGACTAATCATTGTTTCCCCCTGAAGCATGTGATACAGGACTTAATAGAGGCTGGTAAAGTCATCCCTCTGGCACTTCCCCAGGCTAACTAGCATATGATCATACACCAAGTGCCACTACCACCACACCCACCAGGAGGGGCAGGTCCAAGACCAACTATCAGCGTGGTAGAAGAGGATGATGAGGAGTCTGACCCGTCGGAGTATATTCGCACCCAGGAAGATTTTATAGCACCATGACAAAGAGACAGGGAGGACATAAGCATCTGGGTGATTGAACCTTTGAATTTGGCTGATTACATTCCTAACCCCCGCACACAAGTAGAACCCTTAGATCTTAGGGTATATTTCCCATTGCCAACTCCCATCAATTACGTCCAAATTAATTCATATCAGCCATACACAACCACCCCCGCCAACTATCCAATCGCCGATTGTGTCCCCCATCCCACTCCATCACCGATCAATTATCAATGGCCCACCCCTATCACATCACCCCCGATACAGTCATCCATAACCCTCGCCAACCCCATTTGGCCCACTTGCTCCACCCTTCCATCTATTATAAAAGTTAACCAGGTGATCCCCGCCCATCCTAATCCATCAGTACTGTGACAGCCCGAATTTCGGCATCCCGGAATCCGTGCCATCAGCACGACCCTCAAGGCCGTGCCCTGGGTCCTTTACAACACATTGATATATACAAGCCAAAACTGAAATTGAAGCACACGTAGCTACCCTAAATCGAAATCTCAAAACAATATATTTGGTCTCGCAAGGCTGTCCTTGTCCCACGCCAATTCATGGACATAAG
Organism: Chloranthus sessilifolius; assembly: GCA_021018995.1. NCBI lineage: Eukaryota > Viridiplantae > Streptophyta > Magnoliopsida > Chloranthales > Chloranthaceae > Chloranthus > Chloranthus sessilifolius. Next base: position 142,568,788 of record CM037584.1, on the reverse strand, counting down.
GACATACCCAAAAATTAAATGATAATTATTCATCCTAGCTGTTTTATCAAGAGACAGAAATTAAAGCATTCAAAATAAAGAGGCTCGATATACCAAGCCATGCATAGTACTCTCTCAACTCACTCTCAGAGTATGCAGCGGGTTTTCCTAGAAGAATTCCTCAGGAGGAGGTTCTGACTCTTCTGTGGCCACGAACACCGAGGCCCTTGGATTAACTTCTCCCGAAGTCTTTGCCGCTAGTCCTGGACCTCACACGATAGTCTAAGGGGTGAGCTACATCCTAGCTCTGAGGGAAAACAAAAGAACATATGGATCATCCTTCACACATATGTCAGCAACTTAAAAAGCATAGAATTTTCAAGAAGTCACTTATGGACAATAATTTGAGTAACAGGAATAACCCAATAATTTCCGACCACTACTTAGCATAGTTTTGTTTAATCGCCTTATTAGTTTGGTTGTGAATTTGGCCTAATCACTTAAATCTTAACTTAAGTAGTCCTCGAGCAATATAGCATCGAGCCCCGATGGAATACCCGCCATCGTGCCTAACTAGACAGCTTGTTATATGTATTCCCCGAATACCGCCGAGCCCCATTCTCATAGGCTAAGGAGTCTATTCTCAATCTACATCCCTGGGATGTGCTATAAATGTACGGATTGGCCGCCGTACCGGTCACGGGTATCCTGCCGTGTCAGTCGTGGGTATCCCGCCACGTCGGTGGGGTATTCTAATCAACCTTAAATAATAAAAATATCAATGTGCTTTACATATAGTTATTCACCGTGATTGTGCTAAATATATTACATTAGGCCTTATCACGTTACCTTTATTTCTCTGTTAGTTTTCTTATTCTCGGGATGCCCCATGCTTCTATTTCACCCTTCTTTGATTTAACCACTTGATCTCTTTCGTCCCCTGGGGACCTCAGAAATTTTTGCATTTCAACACACACACACACCCTTATCATGAGGGTTCATGGAATATATAACTATTTAAATAGACTATACTATGCACATGAGTTCACGGAATAATGCACATGTTTCAAGAATATTCCCTACCTCAACGAATCTCAAGGCACGCCTGCTCGTAGAGGGTTATAATGCATCAACCTACATTTTAAAAAAAATAGTTTTAGAACGATCTAAAGTCATTGGGGTGTGTGACTCCCAAGTTTCTTACATTTGAAAACCAAGATCTGAGTGGTCACCAGCCCTCGCTCGCGCGGCCATTTATACTCGCTCGAGCGGTCACTTGACCTCGCTCGAGCGGTCTCTTGACCTCGCTCGAGCGGTTAAATCGAGGTCGCTCGAGCGGTTCAATCGAGCTTTCAAATTATACTGCGGACCCTCGCTCGAGCGAGCTCCCCTTTAGTTTTAGGGACCGCTCGAGCGAGCCCAGAGTCATATTTTTCTCTGTTCATCCTCGCTCGAGCGAGCCTTTTTGGACCGCTCGAGCGAGGAACACTGATTTGTCCCTCGATCAGATCGAGAACAGATTTCCATCCATCCTTTAACCTTAATCTCATACAAAGCAACATTTATCCAACATTCTTCCTACTATTCAAAAACATTCCTAAGTATATATCATGTTTTTAACGTACCTCCGGCGATGAGTCACGCACAGGTTCGATTTATAATTTGAAACTCCACTAGACTAACTAGCCTCCCTGGTTCTTCCTCCAGTCCTTTCCTCTAATCTCCTTTGCCGACCTAAGTCTCGACGAACCCTAGTTCTCTACTAGGCTCTTTTCTTCTTTCTCCTTATATTCTCCTTCTCTCTATTTAGGTTAGAATAGAGTTACGTAAGGGCTCCTCTCTCTCCTTCACTTTTATATCTATAATTTTAGGGATATACTAGTGTGTTTCCCACGTACACACTTAATGTATTTGGGTCGTTTTGGTCTCCTTGTGAAACACATATACCTACGTGTGTATGCGTGCCGTGCACTCATCTCAAAAATCTGCGGTTGTGACAATCACCCCAACTTATAAGATTTTCGCCCTCGAAAATTGATATTAAGTACCACTTACGTCCCATCACTCACATATCCAAACAGTAATTTAAACATTTTGCCGCATTTTTGCAGCAACCAGTGTTGGTCATGCCAACAAATTTCCACACAATAAAAAAAACCAAGCAAACAAACAAAACATTATCGGTATCTCATTCCATACCTATTTATCATCTATACAAACAAAACTTTGTGACATTCATGTCACGACAGTTTGAAGAAAATTTTGACCTCCATACAAATGTTGCAAAATATTACATGTAAAGTGTTCAAAGTTTTTTTTTTTTTGTTACTATCTAATCCTCATCCTCTTCATAGTCGTCATCGTCGTCGTAGTCCTCGCCATCCTCATCGTCATCGTCCACCGTGACGGCTGTGGTACCCACTATGGCGCTCCTCGTAGCCGGGCCGGAGCTAGATGCTCCAAAAATAGCGTCCCTCATGGCACCTACGCGCTGCATGTAAGACTGCGGGTATGCCTGGCCCATGAGGTCGATCAGTAGCGCCTCCTGGAACCTCTGGTGCAACCTGATCTCCCGCCCTTGCTGAAGGATCTCCCTCATCATGCCCGTGTCGGTAGTAGGTATGGGCTATGGAACTGAGGTAGAGGGAGTAGTTGGTCCTACCGGTGCTTGATGGGTGGCTGATCGGGAGACCTGTCGGTCTCTCTTCTTATTGACACTAGTTTGCAGGCTTTTAAGGTTTCGGCTCCAGTCTTGGGCGAGGTATGGGACGACATTATCGGTGAGGAACAACTCGTCCTCCCGGATCTTAAATCCTCCCTTCCCATTCCGTGAGTCCAAGAGTCGGGAAATCAACCGAGCATATGGTAATCGGTTGATTGGTGGAGGGACAGCACCCCTTACATTTCTTTTGTAGGCATGCGCCATGCCTTTTATGATGACCATAGGTGCGTTGATCCACCTATTGTGAAAAGCGGTGTGTAGGGCTCGCAGAAACGCATCTCGGCGTTCTTGATCATGGCCGGTTGGGTGTAGATTCTTTTTAAAGATAATGTCTAAAAGCCACATGCGCGGCGGTAGTTGTGATCGGGTAATAGATTGTCCCGAGGCGGACATGCCGCCAGTGATGTCGGAGATGATCGTTGGGAAATCTACGTTCCCAGAAAAAGGTGGTAGGATGAGTGGGCTAGGGGTGTAGATGTGGGGACATTTCATGATGGAGGAAATGTCGGCACATCTGAAAATTAGCTCATTACCATCGATGGTAACGAGTAATGCGTCCTCATCGACGTTCATGTTTAGGGTTTGGTAAAACAATTTTACTAGCCTCGGGTAATACCAATCCCCGAACGGCGTAAGCAAGGTCTTGAGATGGTTGTTGGTGAGAAAGTCCGATGTCCACTGGGTGGACGTCGGATCTCCGAAACATGAGGGGTGTATTTCCCATTCGGCTTCAAAAATTTTTGCTCCCCACCAATCATCCAGTGTGATTGGAGCAGAGGGCGGGTTTGATGATGGTTGGGAGGTTTGGGGCGCTTTGTTGCGCTCCGGTGGCGACCGAATCGCCATCCGTTTCTTGGGTTGGGGGTTTGGGCTCGAGGCCATTTAGTATAAATAAGGCTCAAGAAGAAGAAAGACTTTAGGAAAAGGTAGATTTTACCTAGAAGAGTTGTCCTAACAGATCAGATTGCTCAAATCCGGTTGAAAACGAAAGGAAAATGTCTGAAATTGTTTGCCCTAACCCTTTCCCCGCTCGTCCCTTCTTTCTTTCGCTTGAAGATGAACAGACGCTCTGGCCTCTACCATATTTATGTTTCCGCCTCGCTCGAGCGGTCATTAGTTCTCGCTCGAGCGAGAACAGAAATCGTATTGTCATATACTGTAACCTCGCTCGAGCGGTTATAATGCATCGCTCGAGCGGTCAAAATGCCTCGCTCGAGCGAGGATTTGTTATCGCTCGAGCGAGAGGAAGTATGATTTTATGCAGTTCGCTCGAGCGGTCATTAGTGGTCGCTCGAGCGAGACCAGAAACATCTCTCTGGTACCATTTTGCTCGTTTTTGGTTTCAATTCTCATCCTAGTTTCATTAAATAAGAGTTCAACGAAAAGTGGTTCAATCATTGTTTGGTGTCAATATATCTTTAAAGGAAATTTATATATATATATATAGCCTTCATAGTACCCGCAATCACATATTCTCAAAAGAATAAAACCATTCAGTTGGTAATTTCAAACAATTTGGGATATTGTTCTCTAACATCAGCCTCACGATCCCATGTTGCCTCTTCGGCCGGATGGTTCTTCCATCGGACAAGCACTAAGGGAATTACTTTTGTTCGCAACACCTGTTCTTTTTTATCTAAAATTTCTACCGGCTCTTCAATCATGGTCATATCTTCATGCATTTCGAATGATTGGCCGTCAAAGACGTGATCGTGGTCATTGAGATATTTTCTAAGCATCGACACGTGAATACATTGTACCGATCAAACAATGGTGGCAAACCAATGCGATAGGCTACTTCTCCCACTCGACCCAAAACTTCAAACGGTCCAAGATAGCGGGGACTTAGTTTCCCTCTCTTCCCAAATCTCATCACTCCCTTCATCGGTGATACTTTCACGAACACATGTTCACCCACTTTAAAGTCTACACTAGTCCGCTTGATATCAGCATAACTTTTCGTTCTCTGAGCCGCCTTTAGTCTTTCCCTGATCATGCGAACAATAGCAGCGTTATCTTCAAGTAGTTCGGGTCCCAAAACAAATTTCTCGCCAATTTCCTCCCAATTTATTAGCGACTTATATCGTCTTCCGTACAAGGCTTCATACGGTGCCATCCCGATGCTCGTCTGAAAACTATTATTATAAGCGAACTCAATCAATGGTAGATGTTGATCCCATGATCCTTGCAATTCTAACATACATGCCCTAAGCATGTCTTCAATGACTTGGTTGATCTCTCACCGTCATTTGTGGGTGAAACGCCGTACTAAAATCCAACCTAGTTCCCATTCCTTCTTGGAATTTCCTCCAAAACTTTGATGTATATAATGGGTCTCGGTCTGAAACAATGCTACTTGGAATCCCATCTAACTGGACGATCTCCTTCATGTAAAGTTCTGCTAATCTTCCCGCTGTGTACATTGTATTGTACGGCAAGAAATGTGCCGACTTAGTCAATCGATCAACTACTACCCAAATGGAAGCGGTAAATCGACTATGAAATCCATGGAGATAGACTCCCATTTCCATTCGGTATGGGCAAGGGCTGTAATAGGCGGGGGTGTCTATGATCGATTTTCACTTGTTCATCGTCAAACATCGTGACACGTGCATCGCCACATCTTGTTTCAAACCTCTCCACCAAAGAGTTCTTTTCGATCCTCGATACATCTTCGTGCTTCCCGTGGATCGCATAGCTTGACCTGTGAGATTCATCAAGAATCGTCCGTAATTCGGCATTGTCCTAATGCAAAGTCGCCTTGAATATTAAGGAACCGTCTTCCTTGATTGAAAACTCAGAGGTAGTACCTTCAGTTACATTTTGATGTATCCTTGTTAGAATCGGGTCTTTCATCTGTAGTTCTCGTATGTGTTCGAATATCACTGGCTTCACTGATATGTTGGCTAAGAAGGCTCCTGTGGCTTGTGGTTGTATGTCCGCGCCACAGAACGCTAGATCTTCCAACAACTTCCATCGATGTATTTAGTCTAGCTGGGCCGAACTCTTTCGACTCAAGGCGTCGGCCACTACGTTAGCTTTGCCTGGATGGTACTGTATAGAATAGTCGTAATACTTAAGGAATTCCATCCACCTTCGCTGCCTCATATTCAGTTCCTTTTGTGTAAACAGGTATCTGAGGCTTTTATGGTCAATGAAAATTTCAAATGTTTCTCCGTATAAATAATGTCGCCATATCTTTAATGCGAATATGACTGCTGCTAGTTCCAGATCGTGTTGGGTAGTTCCTTTCGTGTTTCTTTCAACTGCGTTCGAGCCGTAAGCTATCACCTTTTTATATTGATTTAGTACACAACCCAACCCGTTATACGAAGCATCACTATAAACTGTGAATCCTCCACTGCCTGATGGAATGGCTAACACTGGAGCTGAGGTGAGTCTCTTCTTGAGTTCTTGAAAACTCTTTTCACACGCCTCACTCCACTCAAATCTTGAGTCCTTTCTTGTAAGCTTCGTAAGAGGTCCTGATATTTTTGAAAACCCCTCTACGAAACGTCGATAATAACCTGCCAGTCCGAGGAAACTTCGGATGTCTGTCACGGTTTTTGGTTGTTCCCAGTTCACTACAGCCTCGATCTTAGCGGGATCTACAGTGACGCCATGCTTGGATACGACATGTCCCAAAAAGCTAACCTCTTCTAGCCAAAATTCACATTTGCTGAGCTTGGCGTACAGTTGGTGTTCACGCAAGGTTCGTAGAGCGACACGTAAGTGTTCTTCATGCTCCGGTTTAGATTTTGAGTAGATTAGGATGTCATCAACAAACACCACCACGCAGGAGTCTAGGTGTGGTTTAAACACTCGATTCATCAAGTCCATAAACAACGCTGGTGCATTTGTCAGTCCAAACGGCATCACTAAAAATTCATAGTGTCCATACCGTGTTCTAAAAGTCGTTTTCTGAATGTCCTCGGCCCTGACTTTTAACTGATGGTAACCAGATCTTAGATCGATCTTGGAAAAATGTTTTGCACCCTGCAATTGGTCGAATAAGTCATCTATTCTTGGCAACGGATATCGATTCTTCACCATGACTTTGTTCAATTGGCGATAGTCGATGCACAACCGCATCAACCCATCTTTCTTTTTCACGAACAACACTGGTGCTCCCCACGGAGACACGCTTGGTCGTATGAATCCCTTGTCCATGAGCTCTTGCAGTTGTTCTTTCAACTCTTTCAACTCTGCAGGGGCCATTCTATAAGGTGCTTTTGAAACAGGTTCCGTTCCTGGTGCTAAGTCGATCGCAAATTCTACTTCTCTTTCTGGAGGTAATCCTGGCAATTCTTCTGGGAATACATCTGGGAATTCTCGCACCACTGCTATCTCAGGGATAATATTCTTTTCTTCTTTATCTTCTTTCAAAAATGCCAAATAACCACTACACCCCTTTCGGATTAAACGTTCTGCTCTGACTGCAGATATGAGTGGTACCTGAGTCGACCTCTCCCCTTGAAATCGAAACGATCTCCTCGTGTTAGGACGGAAAACAACAACTTTATCCTTGCAGTCCACTGTTGCGCAATGATGGGACAGCCAATCCATACCAAGGATTACATCGAATCCTTGCATGTCCAACCATATTAAATTTGCGTCTAATTCGTGGACAGCGTGATCCCGAATGCTTACTACTACCGATTTGCAGACTAACTCCGTGTCCACTAATTCTCCTGTTGGGATGGACACTGATAACACAAAGTCTAATGTCTCTGGAACAATCTTCATCTTCTTTGCAAATCTAGGGGTAATGAAGGAGTGGGTAGACCCCGGTCTATCAAGACTCGTAAGCCGTAAAAGTACGTAACACCCTTTTCTCATAAATCAGAACGCATCTACAATGCATGCATATACGTACATAACATATACATAAAACAAAATTTTCACTCTTAAGTTTAATAACGGTTATATAGATATTTATCCTAATGGAATTCCATTCTTTATCTAGAGTTGTATTGCAACCGAAATTCTTTATTTTAAAGGAGATCTCACCTTGGATAACGTCGTGTACACTCCCTGCTTCACAGGCGGTAGAATCGCAGAGGCTCTCCTCAAATAACAGCTTCGAGATTGAATAGGTTGTGGCATGGAAGTTGGAGCCGTCTTTTCTTTGACTGTCTCAGGGCAATCTCTAATCATGTGGCCTATCTTGCCACACTTGAAACAGCCTCGCATTCCCTGCCTATAATCTGTTGTTTTGTGGGACTTGCCACATTTAGCACAAGTTTCCCTTGGTGATGAAGTAGCAGCTCTCGAAAAACCTTGTGTAGTTGTAGCCTCATTTGAAAAGCAGGGACCTTGATACCTCATCGGTCTCCCCGATGCCAGCGGATAATTTTGATGAGTAGGTTGTTGTGCACTCCCATACCCCGTCTGAACGATCAAGCTTCGATTTGGTGCTACAAACCTCGGTTTCTTATATACCGATTCATAACTCCCCGTCCTACTGGATCAATGCTTTCTCTACCTTGATGTTCCTCTCGACGGTATCGGTTATTGTTTTCTTCCTCAACTACCAATGCCTTACTCATCACTTCTCCATAAGTTTTCAGCTGGAAGGGCACAACCCCTCCTCGGATGTTCGACCTTAAGCCCTGTTGGAACCTCTTCGCTTTCATCACGCCCGAAGCGAGCCAGTCTCATGAATTCCACTCCATACTCTCTCACGGTCATTCTTCCCTGTGCTAGTTGTAAAAATTGGGTCTCCATCTAATTTCTCACAACTTCAGGGAAATATTATTTATTGAATTCTTCTACAAATTCGTCCCAAGTCCACGGCACATCCGAGTTTCTTGTGCTCGTCAAACTGATTTCCACCACGGTCCAGCTTCTCCATCTAACATATATGCTGCCCAACGGACGCTCTCATCCTCCGTGCATGTCAGTACGCTAAACACCTTCTCCATTTCCCCCAACCAGTTTTCGGCGGCCATCGTGTCTGCCTGCCCTGAAAAGTTGGGAGGTCTCATTCTTCTGAACTCGGTGAATGCTGAAGCCACTGAAGGTGTAAGTCCTACTGGAGGGGTAGGTGTTCGTTGTGGTTCTGGTACTGTATGCGCTGCCAAGGACGCTGCTTGTTGTGCCATGGCAGTTGCCATGGTCTCCATTGTGTGCATCATTCTCTGACGCTCTTCTCTTTCTTCATTTCTTTCTCTCACCCTATCTTGTTCCCTCTGATCTCGATCCTGTCCTATCTAGATCTTGCTCCTCTCGCTTGATTTTGGTTTCCTCCTGCCACCGCTCGGAATCTCCCTGTTTCCCAATGGCACTCTGTTTGTAGGTGAGACGAACCCATCTCTACTGCGCAAATTCCTAACATGACCACCCCTGGGTCGGCCTCTCCCTCTGGGAAACATAACGGTCTGCATGAGAATCCATAATCTCGTTAGCAGAAGTCCCTATATTCTGACGATATGATAGTCAGAACCCTAGAAAGAAAGGCTTTGATACCAACTGTGACAGCCCGAATTTCGGCATCCCGGAATCCGTGCCATCAGCACGACCCTCAAGGCCGTGCCCTGGGTCCTTTACAACACATTGATATATACAAGCCAAAACTGAAATTGAAGCACACGTAGCTACCCTAAATCGAAATCTCAAAACAATATATTTGGTCTCGCAAGGCTGTCCTTGTCCCACGCCAATTCATGGACATAAGGACATACCCAAAAATTAAATGATAATTATTCATCCTAGCTATTTTATCAAGAGACAGAAATTAAAGCATTCGAAATAAAGAGGCTCGATATACCAAGCCATGCATAGTACTCTCTCAACTCACTCTCAGAGTATGCAGCGGGTTTTCCTAGAAGAATTCCTCAGGAGGAGGTTCTGACTCTTCTGTGGCCACGAACACCGAGGCCCTTGGATTAACTTCTCCCGAAGTCTTTGCTGCCGCTAGTCCTGGACCTGCGATGTATAGTCTAAGGGGTGAGCTACATCCTAGCTCCGTAGGGAAAACAAAAGAACATATGGATCATCCTTCACACATATGTCAGCAACTTAAAAAGCATAGAATTTTCAAGAAGTCACTTATGGACAATAATTTGAGTAACAGGAATAACCCAATAATTTCTGACCACTACTTAGCATAGTTTTGTTTAATCGCCTTATTAGTTTAGTTGTGAATTTGGCCTAATCACTTAAATCTTAACTTAAGTAGTCCTCGAGCAATATAGCATCGAGCCCCGATGGAATACCCGCCATCGTCGTCTAACTAGACAGTTGTTATATGTATTCCCTGGGAATACTGCCCGAGCCCCTTTCTCATAGGCGGCGGGGTCTATTCTCAATCTACATCCCTGGGATGTGCTATAAATGTACGGATTGGCCGCCGTACCGGTCACGGGTATCCTGCCGTGTCAGTCGTGGGTATCCCGCCACGTCGGTGGGGTATTCTAATCAACCTTAAATAATAAAAATATCAATGTGCTTTACATATAGTTATTCACCGTGATTGTGCTAAATATATTACATTAGGCCTTATCACGTTACCTTTGTTTCTCTGTTAGTTTTCTTACGCATCCCTGGGATGCCCCATGCTTCTATTTCACCCTTCTTTGATTTAACCACTTGATCTCTTTCGTCCCCTGGGGACCTCAGAAATTTTTGCATTTCAACACACACACACACCCTTATCATGAGGGTTCATGGAATATATAACTATTTAAATAGACTATACTACGCACATGAGTTCACGGAATAATGCACATGTTTCAAGAATATTCCCTACCTCAACGAATCTCAAGGCACGCCTGCTCGTAGAGGGTTATAATGCATCAACCTACATTTAAAAAAAAATAGTTTTAGAACGATCTAAAGTCATTGGGGTGTGTGACTCCCAAGTTTCTTACATTTGAAAACCAAGATCTGAGTGGTCACCAGCCCTCGCTCGTGCGGCCATTTATACTCGCTCGAGCGGTCACTTGACCTCGCTCGAGCGGTCTCTTGACCTCGCTCGAGCGGTTAAATCGAGGTCGCTCGAGCGGTTCAATCGAGCTTTCAAATTATACTGCGGACCCTCGCTCGAGCGAGCTCCCCTTTAGTTTTAGGGACCGCTCGAGCGAGCCCAAAGTCATATTTTTCTCTGTTCATCCTCGCTCGAGCGAGCCTTTTTTGATCGCTCGAGCGAGGAACACTGATTTGTCCCTCGATCAGATAGAGAACAGATTTCCATCCATCCTTTAACCTTAATCTCATACAAAGCAACATTTATCCAACATTCTTCCTACTATTCAAAAACATTCCTAAGCATATATCATGTTTTTAACGTACCTCCGGCGATGAGTCATGCACAGGTTCGATTTATAATTTGAAACTCCACTAGACTAACTGGCCTCCTTGGTTCTTCCTCCAGTCCTTTCCTCTAATCTCCTTTGCCGACTTAAGTCTCGACGAACCCTAGTTCTCTACTAGGCTCTTTTCTTCTTTCTCCTTATATTCTCCTTCTCTCTATTTAGGTTAGAATAGAGTTACGTAAGGGCTCCTCTCTCTCCTTCACTTTTATATCTATAATTTTAGGGATATACTAGTGTGTTTTCCACGTACACACTTAATGTATTTGGGTCGTTTTGGTCTCCTTGTGAAACACATATACCTACGTGTGTATGCGTGCCGTGCACTCATCTCAAAAATCTGTGGTTGTGACAAGTACAGACACCCTCTTTCACCCCATTCCAGATTCCGGGACTAACTTACAGTCTCGATCAGGTCCCGCTCAGTTATGATCAAACATATGTCAATGCTGGCAACAGCAATGAGGGGTCAGTGGATTTTGTCACCAGGTCAGGAAAAATCTCCAAACAGTCGGATGCACCAGTACCAGCACCAGCCCGACCAGAAGGGAAGAAAGATACTATTGCAGTAAACCCATTTGAGAAGATGAGCGGAGAACACATACTTGAAATCCAACTAAGAAGAATGCCCGCCCATATCACCGTCTAGGACCTATTAATGACATCCCCGCTTCACTTCCAAGCCCTGATGGGGGCATTAAAGAATGCGCATGTGTCTCTCCAAGTAAGCCCAGATGAAGTTGGGCAGATAATCGGGCAGGTGATGGCTCCTAATGCTATCTCTTTTTTGGATGCTGATTTACCAAAGGAGGAAAATAATCATTCCAAATCCCTCAATATCAGTGTTGAAACTGGAAATCTGGTAATCCCATTGGTATTGATCGACAATGGGTCTGCTTTAAATGTGTGCCCTATGAGAATAGCTACCAAAATAGGGGTAGATCCTTGTATGTTAAAGCCAACAAAAACCAGCGCCAGAGGATTTGATAACACGAGAAGAGAAATAATCGAGGAAGTTGACCTTGATCTCGTGATCGAGTCAATGACCTTTTCCATACCTTTCCAAGTAATGGATATCAAGTCTTCCTTCAACTTGTTGTTGGGGCGTTGGGGCACCCTTGGTTACATGAGGTCGGGGCAACACCTTCGACATTGCATCAGAAACTTAAATTCATGGCTGGGTAGAAAATCATCACCATCATAGGTGAAGGGCATGACGAAAGAGAAAAAGCCACCCACAATATCAAGAACCCCAAACTGATAGATGTGCCACACACAACTGAACATACAGACCTCCATAAATTTGAATATGAGGTATCGGCGGTAGTCCCAAAGCCCCCGAAAAGTATCACCCTGAAGACCGGAGGCGGAATGGCAGTGGCTGTGGCCATGCTCCAAAAATGGGGCTATAAGAAAGGTAAGGGGCTGGACCCCCGATTATAAGGCAGAAAAGAGCCAGTCATGGCCAAGGGCAGACGACAAGTCAGATTCGGGCTAGGTTACAAACCCACTGAAGGAGAGGTCTGAGAGGCCAAGGAAAAGGCTCGAACAATAGCTGCTGCTAGAGCCAAGGGAATAAACCTAGAAGAGGAACCCCATTCTAGACCTCAAATCTGGAATACCTTCGTGAGCGCAAGGTTTGTGAAGATTGATCAAAATGGGGCAACACAATAAACCCCCCACAAACCGGTAGCCCCTGTCCACCCCACCAATCCCCAATTTATTCCCCCTAACCTGGAAATAGACCTAATCGCTCTGTCCCTTTTTGAGGAAGAGTCTTTCATACCTGCACAATCATCCCCTGTCGTAAACCACCACATGACCTTGCTGACATTTGAGAATGGAATCCAAGACGAACCCAGAATCAATATGACAGAGGCTAACTCGGAAGAATCACATCAATCAACCCCCTCCATCTGAATAGGTAAAGGAGTGGCACAACAGGTATGAAATTGGGCATTTATGCCCCAAATTCTGGAAGCATCAGGTGGCCTAAAATTTGACACCCGCTTCCCAAGAAAAACAACCTGTAAAAAGTGAGGTTAGCCCTTGGCAGATAATACCATGTGTATATAGAGACCCGCCTTGCCAAGGGCCACTTTCGAATAAAAAGAAAAATCCAATAAAATATAAGAAATACAAAATAAGTAGAAAAAATTATCTTTTAAAATTCTCAATAAAATCATGACAAAAGATGCCTTAATTAAAAAACTCGTCCCATGTGAAATTGACCCCTTTCCTATAGAAATATAAGAAGAGGTAGCAATCACGAGTCTGGATGAGGAAATCCCTGCTGAGGACCTTCCCAATGATCTCCTTGAATGATACGCCAATTTTGAGCATGGCCTTACCCCGATCGTTGAAGATATAGAGGATGTCAACCTGGGTACAAAGGAGGTTCCTAGAATCACCAAGATCGAAACGTCGCTATCTCCTGAGGAAAGAAAAAGCATGATTAATTTCCTTTGCTCATACCAAGATGTCTTTGCATGGTCATATGAGCACATGCCTGGTTTGGATACCGATTTGGTCGAGCATGAGTTGCCACTATATCCAGATGTTAAGCTGATCAAGCAGAAGTTGAGACGCCTCAGGCCAAAATGGATGTTAAAAGTTAAGGATGAGGTCATCAAGTAGTATGATGCAGGATTTCCCATGGTCTCTAAGTACTCGTAATGGCTAGCCAATATCGTCCTTGTACCAAAGAAAGATGAAAAGGTTCGCATGTGCATCGACTTCAGAAAATTGAACAAAGCAAGCCCGAAAGACGACTTCTCATTACGACACATCGTTATCTTGGTTGATAACACTGCCAGGCATGGGATGCTCTCATTTATGGATGGATTGTTTGGATATAATCAGATCAAGATGGCAGAAACAAACCGAGAGAAGGAAACATTCATAACTCCATGGGAAACTTTTTGCTATCAAGTCATGCCTTTCGGATTGAAAACTGTTGGGGCAACATATCAGAGAGCAATAACAACACTCTTCCACGACATGATGCACTGAGAAATTGAGGTGTACATTGGCGACATGATCACCAAATCACCAAAAAGAGGTGACCATCTGGTGAACCTCCAGAAGTTGTTCGAAAGATGGAGAAAATATAGGCTCCATCTGAACCCTCAGAAGTGCGCATTCGGTGCCATGTTAGGAAAACTATTAGGCTTCATTGTCAGAAGAGGCATCGAGGTTGACCCAATCAAGGTAAAAGCCATCGTTGAAATGCCACCGCCATCTATCGAGAAATAAGTCAAAGGCTTCTTCGGCAGAATACAATACATCAATCGATTCATTGTATAGCTAACTCCTATTTGCACGCCGATCTTCAAGTTACTAAGGAAAGATTCTACAGCCAAATGGAATGAAGACTGTCAGGCAGCATTTGATAAAATTAAAGGTTACCTCCTCAACCCACCAGTTTTGGTGCCGCCTGAACTCGGGAGACCACTCTTAATGTATCTGTCAACAACGAAAGTTTCGATGGAATGTGTCCTAGGGTAACATGATGAAACAGGAAGAAGAGAGCAGGCCATTTATTACTTGAGAAAGAAATTCACCGATTACGAGACACGCTATTCTCATATAGAGAAAGCATGCCTGGCTCTCTTCTACTCCTAGCGTGAATGGATCCATTGAAGTATCTATTCGAAAAGCTGGCTATCACTGGCCGAACTGCATGCCGACAACTTCTCCTATCTGAATTTGACATCACATGTCACATAGAAGTCGATCAAGGGGCAAACACTTGCTGATCATCTTACCGAAAATCCTTTACCTAACTACGAGCCTTTGAGAACTGAATTCCTAGATGAGGATATTTTGTTCATGGCAGAGGATGATACGATGGAGACAGAGGAATCCTAGGTAATGCACTTTGCTGGGGCATACCAGTCTGTTTAGCGCTATTCTGATTTTGCCAAAGGGGTCTCACATACTAGTGTCCATCAAGCTCAACTTCCCATGCACAAACAACATGGCCGAACATGAAGCCAACGTAGCAGGCCTACAGGTAGCCTTGGACCTGAATGTAACTCATCTTAATGCGTTAGGCGATTCGTAATTAATCATATGCTAGACCAACAGAGATTGGAAGACGAAAGATGAGAAGCTAGTCCCATACCACGAGCACCTCGAGGATATGATCGCGTGCTTCAAAGATATTATGTTCTCTTATGTCCCACGAGCAAGAAATCACTTTGCCGATGCACTAGCAATGTTGGCATTGATGGTCGAAATTCCATATGGTGTCGAGATGAAACTAATCATGATTAAGAAGAGAAATGAGCCGGCCTTTTGCCTCTAGATTGAGGGACCCATAAAGTTAGATGATGAGCCTCCATGGTTCTCAGATATTAAGAATTTCCTTGAAACTCAAACTTTCCCTGAAGGTACATCCAATACGGGCAGGCAGACCATCCAACATTTAGCGGCCAATTACGTCATCTGTGGTGAGTGCCTCTACAAGCGGTCATATAATAATATCCTGCTCCGATGTCTAACTGAGGGTGAGGCAACCGATATTAAGAAAGAGATCCATGAGGGAGTATGCGGGTTCCACGTCAATGGGCACATTCTCGCCAAAAAGATCCTATGATAAGGATATTTCTAGACTCCATGGAAGCTGATTGTTACAAGCACGTTCAAAAGTGCTACAAATTCTAAGAACACTCCAGTTTGATACATACTCCAGCCATAGATCTATATAGCATGACCACTCCTTAGCCATTCGGCACTTGGGGCCTCGACGTCGTCGGAAAAGTCAATCCGAAAGCTTCGAACTAGCGTCAGTTTATCCTTGTCGCCATTGAATGCTTCACCAAATGGGTAGAGACAACATCTTATACAAATATCATGGCCAAACTTGTCGAGAAGTTCATCAAGAATAATATCATTTGTTGATTCGATGTACCCAAGGACATCATCACGGATAATGGTACCAACTTTGCAAAAAAGTTTATTAGAGCCTTCTGCAAGCAATATAAAATCAAACATCATTGCTCATCACCATATCAGCCGTAAACCAATGGTGTCGTAGAAGCTGCTAACAAAACAGTCATCCGTATCCTTGATAAGATGGTCATCACATACTGAGACTGGAGCAAAATGTTGTCATTCACATTATGGGCCTATCGAACGTTGATTCGTACCGCTACAGGGGCAATGCCATTTTCCCTTGTGTATGGAACCGAGGTCATCCTGCCAGTTGAGGTTAAAGTACCCTCGCTCCGCATTCTCATGTAATCTGATCTACCGAAAGCCGAAAGAGAGAGGTCTTATTTTGAGTAGCTGAATCTGCTCGATGAGAAAAGGCTCCTAGCCTTGTGTCACACCCAGGCCTATCAGAGAAGGATCGCACGTGCTTACAACAAATGTGTTCGCGTTCAAGATTTGAAAGTGGGTGATACTGTACTCAAGAAGATCTTCCCATCCCTCCACACTGATCCAAGAGGGAAATTCAAGACCAATTGGGAGGGACCTTACGTCATCCGAGAAGTACTCCATGGATACGCGCTCTGCCTCGCCACCATGGATGAAAATCACTTTCATGAGTCAATCAACACTGTATACATCCGAAGATTCCATTCTTAAGTCTTCCACAGCAAGGTAAGTACTGATAAAAATGGATATGTGACTGCTTAAGGATACATTAAAAAGGAGACCATCATTTCAAAGCCAAGTTGCCAAAAAGTGTCCCTGAATAATCATACCCTTTGCTACACCCATTAAGCCGTTGGCCTTTCTTTCATAAACCCATCCCCATAAAAGAAGACAGAAAAAGTGTATATACCAAACAAAAAAAAAAGGGGAAAAAAAGTTACCATCAAATCTAAAAAAAAAATTTAGAAAAGTTAAATCCCAAAAAGAGGATGTCTGAAAAAAAAAGAAGCAAAAAGAACAGAAAAATAGAAAAGAAAAATGGGGCATGTATAGTCTAAATTCCCCAAGGAAGAAGTGTATTACGGAAACTGAAACCTTATCGAGGAAACTTTCATAACCCAAGAATACCTATGAAATTCCTAACCTATCCCATGGCCAAGATGCATCCCGAGAAAAAGCCCTCTTTAAGGTCTACGAGCAGTCATAGTATCCGTTCAGTCAGTAAGAGTTAGGCTGAGAGACGACAAAAGAACTCCATCCAGCCGGCTATGACGGAATCGACATCCATGTCGTGGCCTTTGAGAAAATAAAGAAGAAAAGAAAAGGAAAAAATATAAGCTCAAAGTAAAAAGGACGTGGTGAAAACCTGAAAGGGTGTTATGGGTAAAAACAACGAGCTTGTGCGGACTAGGTGAAAACCAGAAAAGGCGCCAGGGATAAAAATGCATACCCATGAACATAGTGAAAACCTAAAAGGGCGCTACGGGTAAAAAAAAGGGTAACAACGGGCATGGTGAAAACCCTTCTTAGGTGCTATGAGTAAAAAAGGTTGAAAAAGAAAAAGAAAAATTATTTAGTGACTCCTTTGATTACACTTTCGAATTATCTGGTCTCCAATTGGGCCGCTCATGTTTCCTCAAATCAAGTCCTAATCCGGTATATCTTCAGACTGCACCGTCAAACGTATTACCCGAGGTAAGGATAAAAGGTTGATTCGATCCGAAGGGATGGATGTTCTGACCTTGGTAAAAATTCTGAACCTCACTCAGGTCTAACCCCATGAACGAGTTCCACTATGCTCAAAATGAGACCGTTACTTCGCCTCATTGTTAAGGCATTAGACAAAAAAAAAAGAAGGAAAGAAAGAGAAAAACAACAAAAATAAGAAATCCAAAAAATATGTACTCCCTCCATGTATATATTTACAACATCGTACTTTCATCTCAAAAATGAAGAAAAAGAGCATAAAAAAAATCTCTGAAAATAAAAATCCAAAAATATATAAATCTTGAAAATTAAAAATGTGTAGGTAAAGGTTTGCTTCTCCTTCTGTTAATTAGGATATATATTGTTACCTATATAAATAAAAAAGGGACTGACGTTTTCTCAAGAATGTGCAGGAACATCAAATGGTCCAAAGCCTTGAAGCAGGCAACCTCTCAGTGATGGACAAATCAGATGAAACATCTCACTGCCAACGTCTAGTCTATTCCAAAAAAGAGTATGAAAAAAGAGAGAAGAAATTTATTTTGAAAAAGAAAAAAAGATAGCTATAACTTAGTGGTACTTTCGCTACGCACAGCTATGCACATGCGTGCTCTAATGCGGTAAAATGTCAATATTTTATCGGCATCGCAGCTGTGCTAAATTAATGTCCTAAGTCTAATGTTTGCCTCGGATCTTTAGATCCTACTTTAAAGTAGGCGCAACGGTGTCAATCCCGATCAAGCAGTCAATGTTTCGATCAGGTAGATTCCACCGCTAAATCTTCAAGCTAAGCGCTCCGTTTTTGGATTCATGTGAACTTTAGTATTTTAAGCTTCAGATTCCATAGAAAAAGATCAATCGTTGGTTAAGACATGCCTATAAAAAAGAAATTACCTATCGAATGACTATGTTCAAATATGCATTCATAAGGGATCAATCTGCGGAGGCTTAAAACCTGCATTTATACGGTCCCTAAGATAGGCGCCATGCGTCTGGGTATTCGTGGATGGTCGTTGTTCCTGTAAATGGTTCGTAGACGGGTTCTGGGTCGGGACTTCCATCGCCTTGTTATTTATCACCCCCTGATGAATGCATGTTTTTGCATAGTTGTTCGTTTGTAATTTCATTATCGACAGAGACCAGGATTGGATGTCTCCTTCTGTAGGCACCCAATTTTGACCGAATTTGTTCAGTATTATTTGAAGTTGGGTACTCTAAGTCATGTTGATTCAGGGCACACTATCAAAAAGTAGCACGTACTCCTAAAAAGCGTTGTGACATCAATTCACTCTGCTCGGGTAGTCGTGCTAAATTAACTTGGGGATCAATGGGTTTGCCCAAGGACCTCGAACCCTGTTTCACACAGGGGCACCCATGGCCAGTCAAAAGGGGACAGTTAATGCCTCATGGGATTGGACACAAGCCGTGGACCGTCACATGTTTGCGTCGCACCTATCTTTAAGTATGGGTCGATTACCCTCTTACTTATGGAGCTGTTATATTTTAAATGAAACTCGAACATCGAACATCTTCAATCATCTCGAGAAGCGGATGTTTTTTTTAATATATTGGGCTTTCACAACTCGTACCATCTCGGTTATGCCCAATAATGTCTCTAAGCGCATGGGGATCGATAGCCTTGAGGAACGAACGTCTTTCCCCACATACAGGCCTTCCGTTTACTCACCATGTTACCCACCTAATGTTTGAGGTCTGTCCTGAATATAGCAGACTCGTCAGTGTTGCCTTGGGCCTCTTTAGATGTCTCTTGTCTTTGGCATTCGATCATTAGTGATCGGATATCAAAGAGGGGCATCTGTAGACATCTAAATTTGGCCCAAGGCTCGATCGAAACAGACTTCGAGAGAGGCACACCCCCGAGCTTCTGATTACATCTCCCACACCCTTAGGAATCTTCCCAAACCCTTAGAAACTTGCCTAAACCCTTAGGAATTACCCCCAACCTCTTTGGACCCATAGTTAACCCTCCTGGGCAATGGTTAGAGAGAGATGTAATAGGGCTGGCAGGGACCTCTACTGAGACTGAATCTTATACCATTGAAAAGTAGAGGTTTCTAGCTTTTCAATAAGCTAAGAATCACCTCAATCTAAGTTGTACTTTAAAAGTTACAGCAATCAGAAAAGACTCGAAACTTGCACTTGGTTGAACCTCTCGAGGAGATGGGCATGCCTGGCGTGTGTAATACACACGCTAGGCCATTCTTGGAATTTTTTCTCAGAAGTGGCTTAGTGTGTATATTATACATGCCAAACATGGATGGGCCCCCTAGCGGGATCTGGACTTCCCAGACATTGTACATATGCCTGACGCGGATAGTCCACACGCTAGGCTTAGCTACAGTAAAACTTGGATTTTGCCCAAATTTCACTTTTGGGGTTTGACTTGTTGACCGTCCCAATGTTTAGGATGGGTTTTAGTAGGACTGTTTCACCCCCACTTACCCTATTTGTAACCCTCTAGTCATTTGAAACCTCACCCTATCATCTACCATTGAACCGAATTCACATCTTTCTAAACCCTTAAGATCCTAGGAAACTTAGATGTTAGGATTACCTAATTGCTAACCCTAATTATCTTTTAAGTACCTCCTAACTCTCTCTTTTTCTATAAATAGAGAGGCACTCCCTTGCAAATGGCTTGAAAATTTTTCCAAGAGAGAAAATGATTAATAGAACCCTTTCTCCCCTTTGATGCACCAAAACCTAAACAAATTCCATAATTAAATACCACCTTAGAAACACCCTCTTCCACCAAAAACTGTTGAGTCTAGGAGAGAACTACCCCCTAGCCCTCTTCCTCTACCCCTTAGCTATGAAGCCTTAGAGGTTAGAGCCCACTCTTCAACCACTCAAGCTATCGAAAGCTCATCAAGTGCACCGACATGAAGGTCCACAGTTGTGCTACAAGGGCCTGAGAGCTCCAGCTCTCCCCTCTACTCCTCTACCTTCTTAGCTTTTCCTTTATCTTTGAATTTGTGCCGTTACGCCGCTGAAATCTCAGTAATTACGGAGGGGTACAAATAGGATCAACGTGCCTTTGAGCAAGAGGAAGTCTTCTTTGAATTTTCATTTTTCTTCATTTGGGCCATAAGTAGAGACCGCATTTGAGCGGATTGATCGGCGCGGAACACCTTCCCAACTAATAACCGAAGCCCCTACCCAAGAGCCTTTGAGGTGAATCGGTAAATCAGAGTCATATTCGGCACTTCGGTGCATTTAATACTGATTTTCGGTTTCTCGGGACACCAAAAGCTCCGGGTGGCGACTCTAGTTTCTTTATTAAATGAGCGTATCATCGTGATAGATCGATAAGGTCCACAGTTGCACAAGAAAGAATCTCGCTCATGTGAGTTACACAGAACTCTCTCTTTCCTTAAGCTTGAGGGGCTCTTGCTCGAGTGGATTTCCAATCTCGCACGAGCGAGTCTGTGTGATTCAACACCTCTTAGGCTTCTTCTTCTTAATCCGAAAATTCAATTTTTCCTACATGCAATCCCATCCTACCATCTAATCTAATCTCCATTCATGCCACAAGGCTAAATCATGAATCTCACCTTCGAATCTTGCGCATGCAATGTCTACAATAATTGGGATCGAAGAAAATCGGCGTCTATGCCTCTCACGAGTCCAATCCTCAAAACCCCGGCAAGTGCTCCGAAACACATCAATCAATCTAATCTTTCAGAAATTGAAATGCACACGATCACATTATGATACTCACCCTCTTTTGATGACGCATGTGGAGTTATGATCGTCAAAATCGAAGAACAATGGCGTGAAAGCTTCGCACAAGTCCGATGGTTCATTTCCTCGCTTTTTCCAATCTTGACGGGGACGAAATTGATACTCAACTGTAGTGGAACTACAACGATTTTCTTACAAGGGAAGAAGTTTGGGAATGATCGGATGGCTGAGGTTCCTAGGACTTCTTTGATCGGCTCCTCTCTTTCTCAGTTCTTTTATCTCAATCTGCAATTCATGTAGGTTTTACCCGTTTGCATGAGACAGTTGGTTTTATATTAGTGGGGGTCGGTTGGGTGTGAGGCTGGTATACATAGTCAGGTGTGCGAGCCTTTTAACAAAAATAAAAAATGGGCCTTTGGGCCTTAGACTTCTCACTCGTCAACTAAGTTCCTAACCATAAGTGCTCTCACGGAGCCTGTGTAAATGGTTAAACACATAAGTCTTCGTATCCGTGCACACATTCATTAATCATTTTAATAATTGTGTTCAAACTAAGGCACACACTATTTATGGTATCGAACACGAGTATTTGATCAGCGTGTTTGGGTTTGGAAATTTCAGGATGTTACATCTTTCCCCCCTTCGAATAATTTTCGTCCTTGAAAATTTACTTCTGTGAGTGGTAGTACTATAAATATGAGCGACGTCAAGAAGACGTATGGAGGACATGATTTTGACTGTTGATCTGCATTATACCATTAAAATGCATTTGTTAAGCTCCATAAAAAGTTATTCTAGACAACAGAAATTTTAAAACATAGCCGCTAGTAGGTACTGATGACGATATACTAATTCTGTAGAACTAAGGGTAGTTCATTATCCCTCACAGGTTATTAAAATCAGATGTATCATTCACATGTCAAGCTAACTATGCATTCACACTCATTCACATTACTAATAACCATCGAGCCTAACATTAACATCACTATACTACATCAATAATTTCAACGTGAATAACCTATCGAGGTAACCATGATTACAAAAGTTAATCCATTCATCAAAAGCTTACCACATGTCAAATTAAGCTATCCATTTACACATCAGCATGATAACAAAAGCCTAACCCATTCATCAAAATTTAACAAAATTTCAAACTTTTACAAAGACAAATTCATCATTGTTCAAGGCATCTCAGTGCCATAATCCAAAAGAGGACAAATTGTTTACCGATTATCAAATCCATCATTGATCTGCATGCTCACCTGGCTGATCTGTTGTCTGCTCCTCATGACGTCCTGCTCCAAAACCAAATGCACTAGCTGTATACCCTTTTGTATACTTCCTTGCAATAGCTATGTATGGGGTGGAGCTGGTCGGGTATGCCCGTTGCATCAGATTCATTAGCAGGGCCTCCTGGAAGTCCAATCGTCAGTGTAGGGTGCTCATCTGCCTATTGAATTCTATCAATGTCAAGACATCGCCTTGTGGGGCAGGTGGTGGTTGGACTGGGACCTGTTGAGGTGGGGGCATTTGGGGTGCAACCATGGGTGCAGGCTGTTTCGGTTCTTGCGGAACACCCCCCACCAACTGCCGAAGGCGTTGGTTTTGTACACTGATTTTCAACTTCTTATAGCTCAATCGCCATGCACTCATGGTATATCTCCAAATGTTATCAGCAGCTTCTCTTCATTTGCTGGCACTTCGTATGGGTCATCATTGTTGTCATCTTCATGCCCTTCTAATAGTCAGGAGATATGGCGGGTGTACAGTATAAAGTTTAATGGTTTGGCTGTGGTGTTCAACATTTGCTCATGGGTGTAAATGATGTCATCCCAAATGACACGCGGTGCGTTGAACCATCGGTTTTCATGTGCGGAAATAAGGCTTCGATGATAGCATCCCGTCGCTCTTGTTTGTGTTAGAGGGGGTATAAGTCTTTCCTAAAAATGTCAACCAACGGCCACATCTCGGCCAATATTTGAGCTCTCCTCATAGAATCGTTGGTTCCATGTTCGCCCTTGGTTATTTTAGAGGCAATGAGATGGAATGGCACATCTTTGGGGTGCAGTGGTGATAGGCCTTGGTTTCCAACAAAAAGCGTGTGACACCCATAGCCTTGGCAATGTCGCAGAGGTCAAGGTGGAAGGTTTGACCATCGATTTCCTTGGTTATTTTCCCGGCATCGTCATCCTTACCAATTCATAGGCTTTGGAAGAATAATTTGACGAGACAAGGGTAATAGTGTGTATGAAAGGGTGTAAGCAACACCTCTAATGTTGCTAGTTTAATGTAATTGATCGACTAGGAGGTTGTGTCCTCATCGATAAATAGGTCTTGGCTGAAGGACCATTTTGGTCCTAATGCTTTCGCATTCCACAACGGGATGCCCGTATGGGTGTAGGATTGCTCTTCAAGCGTTTTGAAGAGTGGGATTTTGATATTGGGGATTTGGATGCGGCTTTCTTCTTGGAAGCCATTTAGAGAAGCAAAATTTCAAAATAGAAAAAAAAATTAAGGTTTACCTTGGCTTGGTGAATCGATTTGTGAATCCTCATGGGTGGGGAGAAACATGCACATGATCTTTTAGACTATACACTGAATACTCACGTATTTTGAAAGGGAATAGTCCTTTGTTCTCGCGGGAGAGGAAGAAAAGGAACGGGGGTCAAATGAGTTGGATCACGAAATTAACGAGAATTGGGGTTTCAGCTCCTTTTATAAAGCGTCAGTCGCTTGAGCGAGAAGTAACTATCGCTCAAGCGAGTTCTCCTTTATAAAGGGCCACTCCAATCTCACTTGAGCGAGTTGTTCAGATAGCCGATAAGTTCTTTTTTGATGGTTTTGGCTGTCCTCCTTCAGCTGCACACAAAATTTTCCCAAGTTATTCATCCTCACCTATCATCACACTGAATTTAAAATTTTTGAACCTCCCATTACCAGTTTATAGTGACATCATAGAGATAAATCTACGATCATGATCCACATAATATATTGAAAGACAACGTATTGCAACATGATCACCAAGGTCTGATCTAACAATATGTCCTTTGGGACAAGAGTTCACACATTGTGAGTTCATACACACAAGAACCATTTTCTGTTCTTAGCACACAAGTACTCTTACAAACAATTAGCTTCACTAAAAAAGACGCAGGTATTGGTCACGGATTTCTGCTTCGTGTTCCCAAGTGGCTTTGGCGGTAGAGTGGTTTCGCCACCTTACAAGCATGAGTGGAATCCGCGTGGTCCTTAATATCTGCTCCTTGCGATCCAAAATTTGTATCGATTCTTCGGTCATGGTTAGGTCCTCTTGGATCTCGATCGGATGGTAGTCTAGTAAGTGCATCGGGTCCTTCACGTATTTTCGCAACATTGAAACATGGAACACATTGTGCATACTTGACAATTGCCAAGGCAAGGCGATCTGATATGGCACTTTGCCGACCCGGCCTAATATCTCAAAAGGTCTGACATAATGCGGACTTCGCTTCCCACGTCTGCCGAAACACATAACACCCTTAGTCGGTGAAATTTTTATGAAGACATCACCCCCATTCTAAAAAGAATTTGTGGTGTTAGTATTAAACATAGATAACTGGAAAAATAAGATACCATCATTAATCAAGTTTACCTGAAACTCAACATTTGTTCTCTTGAGCTCGGCATAGCTTTTCTGCTGGCTCTGAGCGACTTTCAATCTTTCATGAATGATTCGGATGGCATCATTCATGCTTTCTATCAATTCTGGACCTAACCATACTCGCTCTCTAACCTCTTCCCAGTTGAGCAGGGATTTAAATCGGTGAACGTAAAGTGCCTCACAAGGAGCCATCTCAATGCTCGCTTGGTAACTGTTATTGTATGCAAACTCAATCAAGGGAAAGTGCTTGTCCCATGATCCTTGGAAATCTAGCATACAAGCCTTGAGCATATCTTCAATCACTTGATTCACCCTTTCGATTTGCCAATCGGTCTGAGGGTGAAATGCCTAACGGAATTCTAGCCTTGAACCCATTCCTTCTTGGAAGCGTTGCCAAAATTTTGACGTATACAATGGGTCCCTGTGATCAGTCACATAGTATATCAATTTATCACCCTTAACTTAGTGATGCTAGGACTTAGTTTGCTACTAATAAGTTAATGATGTGTAGATATTAAAGATAATCAGTAAAAGAGAGCCATAATGCTAATCTTTGTCAAAATGAGCTCAAAAGAGTAGTAAAAGATGATTGAGCGTAAAACGATGATTCACTATATACTGAAAGCTAGAAAATCATAAAAGACGATTGAGCGCTGAAGCCAAAGAAGAAAATAAGAAATCAAAATTTATAATTCCCCAAAAGACGTTCAAAAGTAAAGGCGATACAAAGAAGAAAATTATCAATCGTAATCCAGAGAATCGTCAACTAAGAGAAGGCTGTGTGAAAAATAGAAAATCATGATTTACGATTTTCTAAGGAAAACCATAATAAAAGAAAGAAAATCATGATTTACGATTTTACAGAAAAAGCTTCTCGTTATTGATACCACTATTACTGATCACGTGGAGATTTCCACCGCCATTAACAGAAATAGAAGAACTCTTAAATTAGAAGTTTGGCATATCACAGATCTGAGAAAATTGATGAAGATAGAATCTAGAAGATCTCTACTACTGAACAATCTAGACATCCATCAACAGAAGCAAAGCAAGGAAAGATAAAATTAGAATTAGAGTTATATTAGGATAGTTTTGTTTTTAGTTATTTCTTTTATTAAAATTAGAAATCTTGTAAACTGACTCCTTATGATTTATAAATAAGAGAGCCCGGTATATGAGTAAGAATCGAAGAATTTCACCACATCAATTGATAACTAAGGTCTGTGTTTTCTCCCGATCAAAGTAGTTTAGGATTTAAAAAGTAACATCGTCCATAGTTCTCTAAGGTCTTGCCTGACAACCAAGGTTGAGGAAGCTAAAAGATCAACCCTTTGGATGGTTCTACTTTTGCTTTCTAGTTTAGATTTTATTTTCTTTTATTTCCTGCTTTGTAAACATCTTTGAATTTTAATTTGAATTGACGACTCAGATTGAGGTTTGTAGATTAGTGTAACGGTTTATACTTTTCCACCTTCAATTTTCTAGAATTTGATTGAAGCCTAAATTTTCGGAGATTGTTGATTAGATTAAATCTGTATTGATAGGATTTTAGTATTGATTGATGACCAATGCTAGGAAACTTTATATATAGTGTAACAGCATTGTTTAAATTCGTAAATATCCTATAGCTGAGGATTGTGATTGACGACCATAATCTGAAGAAAGAGGATTAGGATTTATTTTCTGCAAAATTATTTTAAAAATAATTCTTTATTCATATTTCTCCAGTAGATTAGGATCTTAAAAGATAAGTATACGTTTTCATAAAAATTAAATTAATACAGTTTAACCTATCTCTGTAGGAACGATCCTTTGCTAGTACTATAATTTCCATTGTGCAATTGCAATAGGTTAAGACTTAATTAAAGATGACACATACAAGTTGCTAACACCCTATCTGAAACGATGCTAACAGGTATACCATGTAATCTGAAAATCTCTTTAAGGTACAATTCTACATGCTTTCTGGCTGTATACCGCGTACTGTAGGGTAGGAAATTAGCGGACTTGATTAATCGATCGACGACTACCAAATGACATTATATCCTTTCTGTGTTCTCGGCAGTCCAAGGATAAAATCCATGGATATATTCTCCCATTCCCACTTAGAGATTGGCAAAGGCGGTAATAGACCCGAAGGGTATCGATGGTCAACTTTCACTTGCTGACAAACTAAGCAGTTGGCTACATACTCTGCTTCCACCAGAAATTTTTCTTAAGGTCCTGGTATATCTTGGTACTTCTAGGGTGGATAGCGTACATCGACTTGTGAGCTTCATCTAATATCCTGTGTCAGAGGTCGGAGTCGATCGGAACGCATAGTCAACCTCTGAACAATAACGATCCGTCTTCCTTGATGGAGAGAATTCAGGCCGATTTCCATTAACTGTTTCCCACCTGATGGCTACAAGTTCTTTATCAGTCAATTCCAGCTCGCGAATTTTATCGAAGAGTGTTGATCGAATCGTAATGCTGGGCATCAATGCTCCAGAATCCTTAACAAAAAGGACCACCGGTGACGGCCGACCATCACCTAAACAGTGGTTCAGATCTATAATGGGCAAAAAGTAATTACAAACTATCTATCTAATTCTCTCTACTCATATACCTAATCCACGAGTGAATGTTCTCTTGTTACTTCCGACACAAAATCGGATCCACTTTTAAGTTCAAGGAGCCTAAAATTTCCCTGCACCTGTGACGTATAGTCAGGGTGAGCTAACACTCTAAGCTCAGCAGGGAAAGATCAATACTAATATACAATTTATCAAATCAATGCATAGATTCAATGACTATAATTCAAAGAAAATTTTGAATCAAAATAGAAAACTAAGATTCAATGGCATTTTCATAAAGGAAATCGAGAGTAAATAGCAGAAGCACTTTCATGTCAAAACAGAGGCTAAATTCCAAGAGTTTTTCTTTTCATATTATACATAAAACAAGGTGAGTAAATTTTTGAAGGCGGTTTCATGAACTAATTTTCAAAATATTGCCATGTCCAAAAAAGATTTTGTTGTTCTTAGCATTCAAAATCAGAGTCAAATCAGTGTTATCAATTCAAGGTTTACTGTCGGAGTTCCACTTCAAAGTTCAATTTCAGATTCAATGTTCCCATTCGAAGTTCTTATTCGAAGTTCACATTCATAGTTCAGATGATTCAATTTTTTTCCATTCGAATTTCAGATTCATATTTCATATTCCATTCAGCGTATAAGTTCCAAATTCAAGGTTCCCATCCTTCTGGATTCGCCTATTCATTTTCAGAGCATGCAAGCTGCCAGCCAAAGTGCAGCGAAAACTGTTTACGGGCTTCCCACCAATGTGCAGTTTTCACCGCGTGTGGGTTGCTTGTCAATATACAGTTTTCACCTTCACATACGGATTCACATATTGATTCACTTACGGATTCACATATGGACTCACTAGCGGAGTTCTCATACGGATTCACATACAGATTCATACGTACGGAAATTCAGACTCACTTACGGAGTTCAAATTTGCATATTGAGTTCATATTCAGATTCGGAGGTTTCAAGTTCATGTTCGGATTCTTATTCAGAGTTCGAATACAGAATTCACACACAGAATCACATAAAAGAGCATCCCATGAGCGGTAACAAGGTAAAAACCTTGGGGTCTCTACCCCTCTCTGGATACAGAGTTCAAAGTTCAAATATAGAGTTCATGTACATAATCATATATACAAAGCATCCCATGAGCGGAAACAAGGTAAAAACCTCGAGGTCTCTGCCCCTCTCTGGATACAGAGTTCAGAGTTCATATACAGAGCATCCCATGAGCGAAAACAAGGTAAAAACCTTGCGGCCTTAATCGCTCTCTAGATACAGAGTTCAGATACATGTTCAGATCATGATTCCATTGGGGCTAAAGCAATCCATGAGCAGGAACAAAGCATTCCGTGAGTGAAAACTAGGTAAAAACCTCGGGGCCTCTACCCCTCTCCAAAGCCTCTACTCCTCTTTCCCCCATTGGGTTTCATGTGGAGTTCAATTTCATAGTTCGATTATCAGATCCGGATTCAGAGTTCTTACAATACGAAACTCAGCGTTTCATATACAAATTTCCATATTCAGAAGTCATAGTTCATAGTGATACTTATACAGAGTTCTTAATTCATGTTCAGGGTTCATAAGATTCGTTGCGATGTTCACTTTTCAGTTTCAA
This sequence comes from Chloranthus sessilifolius, assembly GCA_021018995.1. Lineage (NCBI taxonomy): Eukaryota > Viridiplantae > Streptophyta > Magnoliopsida > Chloranthales > Chloranthaceae > Chloranthus > Chloranthus sessilifolius. Next base: position 142,539,651 of record CM037584.1, on the reverse strand, counting down.
CTTCATTTCCATATTTTTATTCATTTTCCAATCATAAATCTATAAATCGAAGTTAAATGCGAATGTATAATGAAATTTTTCCCTACAATATTTCCAAAATTCGATAGTTCAAAAGTCAACTTCAAAAGGGTTTAAATTCAAATTCACATTTCATTCATATCATAGAGTCTATGAGCACAAATCAATATGTAATTGTGCATTGAGTTTCCCTAAAATTTATTTTTCGAATTCAATACAAAACTAAATTTAAATTCCAATCATCAAGTCCATGAATTGAAAAAAAATGCACTTGCATAGTGAAATTGCCCTTCCTCGGGTTCGGGGTCTTGTAAAAGCAACACAAGGTCCTTATCAATGGCCTCCCATTCCTACTCTCTATCACATGTACAATGAGGTATTAATGATTGATTCTAATTACTAATAACTTTGACGTATTTAAGTGTTTTCTCAAAACTGAGGTGGAAATGGGCAAGTTCGTGCTAACTCAGAACTTGACCCAACTTCCCGCTCACTTTTTACCTATGAAACTTTTGATGCATGTGTTTATAATTTCATACAAGTTATGGGGCTCGTTGTTCTCTTTCCAACACCACAAAAATCATGTCAATCCGAGTTCGAGGTCAAAAGTTATAACCAAATTACTGAGCTGGTATCGGCACCCAGCTCTAGCTCGTTGTAGCGAGTTTGTAGCTCACTCTAGCGAGGTGTTCAGAATTCTAGAACCTTGCTGCAATGAGTTTTACCCAAATTCTTTTACCTAAATACTACTTGGGGCACTCGCTGTAGCAACGGGTTCAGGAAGGACCTCGTTATAGCAAGTCTGAACCTCGCTGTAGCGAGTTTGTCAGATTCCGAGAGCTACAGAATTTGATCATCTTCCTCTCGAGGTTCGAAAATCTCAAAATCTAATGTATGCACATCTATATTTACACAAAGTTAAAGCTAAATCTATTCCTACATCATCAGAGTAGTAATGTTATCATCAAATCTCACGCATGCAATGGATTTGGGGCTCGATTACAAGGAAAATCGGTGTTCGCTGTCCTCACACGTTCGATTATCGGGAACCCAGATTTCTCGAATCCTTGCATGAAATCCAAACACACACTATCAAATTGAAATTTCTCAAATCCTCCTATGATCTATGCATGCATACGAAGGGTTTTCAAAAATTACTGTCCTAGATCGTGCATGCGAAGTCCATGATGCTGAAATTGGAAAGATTGACGCCAAGGCTTGTCGTTCATCCAATGATCAATCTCTTCAATCTCACACCATCAAAAAATTGGGGTTCTTACGGTATACAAGAAAAATGGAGTAAAAGGGTTTTGAGGAGATGAGATCAAGGTTTGGGTCTCTCACAAAAGGGGAGACACACATGGAGAAGGGGAGCTCTTCTCTCTCAGTTCTCCTCAACCGAACCCTCTCTTTCAACTCTCAACCAAACTCACAAAATGTCGTTTGCTCATGTGTGGGTTTTTCTTTGTATTTGAAGGAGCTGATACCGTATTAAGCCCGTACAAGAAGAATTGGTGTATAAATCCTTATCTATAGGTCTAAAAAGAGTTCTAAAGGTTCGCTTAACGGGATTTGATCCCTAGACTTCCCATTTGCTAACCCAGTCCCTAACCCCCATGCCATCTCGTGTCTTGTGCAACTATTTGCAAAATTATTTGTGTGAACCTTTACACATGGGTACATCTATTTATATTTATTAATTTGGTTTATTAGGCTCGGGTTGCCTATGGTGCACGTGATCGCCTTGTATCACGCACACATCATCCTACTCATTTTAAATTCTTAATTAATAATAATTAAATAAGCTCATACGTCATAACTGTGGTGCCTAAAAGGGTGGGATCGAACCTGGTCCGATCCTGGATTCGAGTCGTGTGAAACACACACTTCACCTAAGGGTTCAAGATTTGATGTAGTCCTTGAATTAGGGGATGGGTTTTCCGATTCGTGTATTGGGTGCAATCACCCAACTAAGATTGGTGGGTCAGAGACCGCATCTCAGGTATCAAAGGTTTAACCAAGGTCAAATCGGTCAAAATAGTTGCATGATCATCCAGGGTCAACAAGTCAACATTAGCAAAAAAAAAATTGTGGTTGTTACAAGCATGATGGATAGACAACCAGTCCATACCAAAGATTACATCAAATCCTTGCATATCTAACAAAACCAGGTCAACCACTGTCTCATGATATTCGATGGTAACGATGACTGATCAACACTCTATATCCGCGCTCATAGAGTTCCCGGTTGGAATCGATAGTGATAGGATAAAATCCAAAGGCTCGGGAGTGATACTCAATTCTGTCGCGAATTGAGAGGTTACAAAAGAGGGAGTGAACCTCAGGTCTATCAATACTTGTGCCTTGTGATAACAGATGTCACCTCTCTGATGCATGTTAGTAGTACCTAGGTTTCATATAGATAATGGCATTAGGTGTACAAATAATGGTGTCGTAGCATTCAAAAGTCAAATTTAAGTGTTATTATTTTAAGGACATTCTTCAACCAAAATAAAGCTAGATTTGATAGTTCATAGGAAGTCGTACCTTGGATCACATCATTGTTTCCTTCGACATCTTGTGCCGAAACCACATAAGCTTGACCTTGTACAGTAGGTCGTGAGGGTTCCTTAGTGGGTGTCGCTGCTATAGTCTCTTTCTTTGCCTCAGGACATTCCCTGATCCTATGTCTCATCTTGCTGCATCTTAAACACGCTCATGTTGTCCTCCTACACTCCTCAGTCTTATGCAACTTCCCGGATCTCATGTATGATCCTATCGGTGCTGACGATGCGGCTTGGGAAGTTTGTTGAGCCTTCAACACGTCGGTTGTTGTGGGATTTGTTGGGAGGAAGGGCCTCATGGGTGTAGAAGTAGGTGGCCTTGAAGATGCAGTTTGAGTAGGTTGAGAGAATGGCAACATCAAGAACTTCGGCCTCTTGTTAGCCTGCTCGGAGGCATACGACCGTGCTCGGCCTCGTCCACTCTTGTTTTGTTCTTCCCTTCTCTTGTACATATTTTCAATTTCTTTTTCTATAATAAGGGCCAACTCCATGACCTCAGCATAGGTCGTTGCCCAAAACAAGGAGATCCTTTCTTTAATGATGGGCTTCAAGCCCCGTTCAACCTTCTAGGTCTTCATCAATTCTGTAGCTATGTGTAATGGTACAAAATGGAACAGCCTAGTGAACTCGACCTCGTATTCTCGCACTGTCATCTGACCATGCTCTAATGATGCAAATTTGACCTCCATCTGGTATCTCACTTGTCTAGGAAATTATTGATCATTGAACACTTCCTTGAATTCAGTTGACATCCATGGGGCATTTGGTGTCTCATGCACGTTGGTCCTCTCGAGGGATTTCCACCATGGATCCACCTCTCGTTCGAGTTGGAAGGAAGCCCAACTCACTTTTTCCTCTTTAGTGCAAGGAATTCTCCAGAGGATCTTTTCTATTTGATTTAACCATTTTTCCGCTTCACACAAATCAGTCTGACCATAAAAACTAGTAGGTCTCATCCTCTTGAATTCTTGAAAACCCGATGGCTGGTGTCGCTCTGCAAGCAACGCTGTCTATAGGGTCATGGTATTCACCATGGTCTCGAGTAGTTTCCCGTCATTTCCATTACCACTCCCACCTATTGAGGAGGTGTTGTTGCGCAAGGGGGTCGTATTTGCATCAGTGGCAATTCCTTAACCACTTGTGCTTCTAGTACACACAGTCCTTAGTCTTCCTCTTGAGGGCATACTGACCTGTCACAATCATACACCAGGTTTATTTAACGTAATCATGGCAATCCAGCCCCAAGGTCCTACTGAAATCAATTGCCATAGCTCTAAACCTAAGCCATAGCTCTAGATCCCCATGAGACTTACAACCTACACTCTGATACCAACTATGACAACCTTGAATTTCCACGCGCCGAAAGACAAAATGTGGAAACTCTGAGCCGTTATATCATAGGACACGATCTAAATTACAGAATCCTCTTTGGTATCAGGATGCTCTGATACTCAATGTGATGACCTGATTTTCCGACATGGATTTCTAGGACATGGCGTCCACTATTGGAACATGACAATAAATAAGAAAATGATGAGACTAGTCAAGTGACTAGGCGAAATATGTAAATTGCATAAAGTAGGTCCACCAAGCGACTAAGGCAGTAAAATGACAGAAAATGAAGCTAAATTATCAAGTAACCTACCAATTAGTTAGTAAAAGTTGATGTGACGTTTGGCGACTCATCTAAAACTCCAGTAAAAGGAAAGGAGAAAATTATGATTCAATTAAAAAATGGAGATCATCAATATATATCCGATGTTTATTATGTTCTTGCAATGCATAGAAATATTTTGAGTTTGGGACAACTCCTAGAAATGGGTTCTGACACACACATGAAGGACCGCACTCTTATTATTAAAAATTGTAATAATGGTGTTATCGTAAAGGTGGAGATGTTAGAGAATAGACTTTTCATTTTAAACATGAAGAATGATACAGTTAAATGCCTCAACTCTATTGTGAAAAATAACTCTTGGTTATGACATTTGCGCTACAGGCATCTTGGTTTTAGTGGGCTAGAGTTGTTATCTCAAACTAATATGGTAAAAGGTTTACCTAAAATAGAACATCCAAAACAATTATGTGAAGGATGTATTTTGGGTAAACAACATAGATTGAATTTCTGGTGGGAGAATCAAGAAGAGCTTTTGAACCTCTTCAACTTATTCACTCTGATGTTGTGGGTCAAATGGAGATTACATCAAAAGGAGGAAATAGGTATTATCTCACTTTGATCAATGATTTCAGCAGAAAGACTTGGGTGTATTTTCTCAAACAAAAATCATGTGTTTGAGACATTCAAGCAATCTTATTATATACATATATATATATATATATATATATATATATATATATAATAATAAGAAAAGAAATACAAAATAAAGGGAACCTCTTAAATTCATTGATTGTTTAGCTAGACCATCCGTTACTGAGTTTATCTCCCTGACAAAATATATCCAATTGGGCATCGACAAATCCCTCTGGATATGATCTGGTATCGATTTAGACATTTTCCATGGGTACACCTTGGAAATACTATTGGGCTCTCGCTCTCGTGTGTTGGAATACAAACCCAAGTAAAGTGGGTCTTGGTTTGCACAACTTGAAAAGGTGTTTTGGGATATGCTTTAAGTAATTTTTCAAGTTTCAAAGAGACATTTCATCTATCAAGAAGTCATGTAATTTCTCAAGAGAGAAATATTTATTTTTGCTTGTTTCCTAGAAGCCATTTCTTAGAAGTCATTTCCTAGGTGTTTTTTCAACTTTTTATGTACCTTTTGGTATTTCAAAGTATCTTTTACTTTTTCAATGTACTTTCACCTTCATATATATTAGTGTAACCGGATAGCATGATACAAGTTGAAATTTTTAAATGAAAAGTTTAATGTATTAGTAGCTAGCAAGATATTTTAGTACAAGGAAATCCTTTCTAGTGCAGCAGCACAAGTTGTTCTATTTATCTCTTTCAAACTGGTATCAGAGCCCCGTTCGATTAAGGAAGATGGTGAATATGATTCAGCCCCAAATTCTAATCTTAACCAAAGAAATATATGATAATTGGAGCATCCAAATGAAAGACTTACTAGGATCACAAGATTTGTGGGGCATCGTCGATAACGACTACAATGAATCAGAATCACCACAAACGGAAGCGGCACTTACGACAACTTAAAAAGATGCACTGAAAGAGGTATAAAAGAAGGATAAGGAAGCATTTTTCTTAATCTATCAAGGAGTTGAGACATCAAATTTTGAAAAAATATCAAATGCCACAATGTCTAAGCAAGCTTGGGGGATCTTGCAAAATTTGTTCAAAGGAGTGGATAAAGCAAAAAAGGTCCGTCATCAAGCTCTTCGAGCTGAATTTGAATCAATTCGTATGAATAAAAGTAGGTCGATTTCAGAATATTTCTCTTGTATTACGGCTATCGTTAAAAAAATGAAGAGAAATGATGAAAACATGGAGGACGTGCGGGTGATAGAAAAAATTCTAAGATCATTGATACAACCATTTGAACACGTTGTGTTGGCGATTAAAGAAGCGAGAGATTTTTCCACTCTTACAATTGATGACCTCATGAGATCACTTGAAGCCCGTGAACAAAGAATGAAATAAAACTCTAACGAAGGGTTTGCCTTAGATCTTTGGATCCTACTTCAAAGTAGGAGCGATGGCGTCAATCCGGATCAAACGGTCAATGTTTTGATCAGGTTGACTCCACTGCTAAATCTTCGAGCTAAGCGCTCTGTTTTGGATTCACATGAACTTAAGTGTCTTAAGCTTTAGATTCTCCGTTGAAAAAGGTCAGTCATTGGTTGAGACCAACGCGCTGAGAATGAGATTACGTATCAATTAAACTATGTGCAACCATGCATCCAGAAGGGTTCATTTCCCCTTTATTTTCTATAGGCTTAAAACCTGTATTGGTAGCGGTATTCTTGTAAAGTGTATGTCAGGCGTCTGGGTATTCGTATGATGGTCATTTGTTCTTGTAAATTATACCTAGGTAGGTCCAGGTCGGGGCTTCCATCACCTTTGTTGCTTATCGCCCCTAATGGGAGCATGCTTATACATAGTTAAATGACGTTTATCATCATTGTTGGCAGAAACTAAGATTGGATGTCCCTTTTAAGAGACACCAGATGTTTGGTTGGATCTATTCAAGGTACTTGAAGCTGGAGGCTCTAGGTCATGTTGATATGGGGCATGCATTTGAAAATGGTGCGTACTCCTAAAAAGCGTTGCGACGTCTATTCGCTCCGCTCAGGTAGTCATGCTAAATAAACTTCAGGATCGATGGGTTCGCCCAAAGACCTCGAACCCTACTTCAGCAGGGGCACCCGCGAATAGTCAGATGGGACAATCAAATGCCCCGTAGGATTCGACACAAACTGTGGAGCCTTGCATATTTTTGCTTTGCACCTATCTCTAAGTGTGGGTCGATCACCCCTCTTGCGAAGCTGCTGTATTCAGAATATATCTCGAATATTAATCACCTTCAAATCATCTCGAGAAGCAGATATTTTTTTCGACTAACGGGCTTTCACAACTCGAGAAGCGAACATTTTTTCCAGCTATTAGACTTTCGAAACTCATTTCACCTCAGTTATGCCAAGTAATGTCGCTAAGCGCTTGGGGACCAATTACCTTGAGAGACAGACATTTTTCCCAACATACATGGCTTTCATTTTCTCACCATGTTACTCACCTGATGTTTGAAGTTTGTTATAAATACAGCGGATACCAAAGAGGGGCATCTATAGACACCCAAATTTGGCCCAAGGCCTGATCGGAACATATTTCGAGAGAGGTGCACTTCTGAGCTTTTGATGGCATATATGGAACCTTCAGGAACCACCCTAGATCCCTTAAGAACCCGCCCCGAACCTTTAGGAATCAACCCCAACCCTTAGAACCCGTTTTGAACCTAAACCTAACCTTTCAAACCTTGGAAAAATAGTGGTGCACCAAAACCAGCTATGGCCTTCTACTATGATCGAATCTTATACTGTTTAAAAGTAGAAGTCGTCAGCTCTCCAACGGTCCACGAATCACCCCGATCGAAGTTATACATTGAAAGATATGGTGGTCCGAACTCGGGGGGCAAAAGAGTAGTTTTTGGAGGGCCCCCCTTGGGATTTGGTGCAACTAATAGTTGCGCCAGGCCATTTCTCCCTAGAAATGGATTGGCATAACTAATAGTTGCGCCAGTTATAATCTTGCATGGCGTAACTATTAGTTGCGCCAGGCCATTTTCCAAGAATTTAAGCCTGGCACAACTAATAGTTACGCTAGAATTAAAGTGGACCCCACCCTTGCGAGGCAACTTCCAAGGCACTGTTTAGCACTATTTTACTGTACATTTACCTGACGTAACTATTAGTTGCGCCAGGCATATGAACAGTAATCCTAGTTTTTTGCCTCAAAATTTGTGATTGGGGTTTGACTGTTGACCACCTTGACCTTTGGGGTGTGTTTTGAAAGTTCTACTGCACCCTTTTACACCCTATTTGCAACCCATCAAGTGGCTTAAAGCCTCACCCTATCATCCACCATTGGAGGACCTTCTCACACATTTCAAGGCTCCAAAAACTCTAAGAAACCTTAGATGTTAGATTGCCTAATTTCTAATCTTGATTAGCATCTAAACACCCTCCTAACCCACCCATTTCCTATATATAGAGACCCCCACCCCTTGGTTTAGGGGTTGAGAAATTTTCTTAAGAGAGAAAGAGATTAAATTGAGAAGTTCTTCCTCCCTTTTGTCCATCATTTTCACCCAAATTCCAGAATCTCCCAACCTCATTTCAAGCTTGTTCTTGAATCCAAAACCCTTAGCCTAGGTGTGTGTGATCCCCTAGCCTCCCTTCTCTACCTCTTAGCTTCAAGTCTTAGGAGTTAAAACCCTATTCCATACCATACAAAGCCTTCAAAAGCTCATCAAAGCAAGCCACGCAAGGCTCTCCTACGGTGCTACAAGGGCTCGAGGGCTTCGACTCTCCCCTTTCTTCTCCTATCTCTTTTTAGCATTTTCCATCCCCCCATTTGTTCCATTACGTCACTAAATTTTTGGTAGGAATTGAAGGGCACAAATAGGATTGGAAGCCCATTTGGGCAAGAGGAGGCCATTTTTCTCTCTTTTACTTTACTTTTGTTTTGGCCATAAGCAGAAACTGCGTTAAGCGGGTTGATTGGGTGCCTAACACCTTCCAGATCGATAACCGAAGCTCCTACCCAAGAGCCTTTGGTGTGGATTGGATTCAGAGTCATATTTTTAGCACTTTGGTGCTCATAAAAATGAACTAGGTTTCTCAAGACACCGAACGCTCCGGGTGGCGACTCTATATTTTTGTTAGAGAGTGCATCGTCGCGGCGGGATCATCAAAAATCCCACGGTTGCACAGTACGTACTAGCGGAGTTAGAAATATGGAAAGTGACATCTTTCGTTACAGGTCCAAGGTGAACCTGTAGTTTGATAGTTCCTGTGATGAAACGACATGAGCCGTCATAAGCTATGAGTGAGTGCCGAGGGTCTGACATCCTGCTCTGTGCATTCAAGCATCTTTAACATTGTGATAGGGCAGATATTGAGTCCTGCTCTTGTATCGACCAACGCATGGGGTACGGAGAATCTTCTGATTATAACCATAAGGTATATGGGAGTTGCGCTTCCTCAGAATGACTCCTTAGGCATGTCTACATCTGTGAAAGTGAGTTTTCGAGGTTGCGCCATGACCGAGGTGATTTTGTATAGCTCATCCAATATTGTGTCCTCATCCACTTATGTGTCTTCAAGTTTCCTTATCAGCAACCGATGATGGTCAGGCAATTTCTTAATGAGTTCTAATATAGATATCTGGGCTAGGATATTTTGAAGATGTCACAGAAGGTCATATTCTTTCCCTAGCTCGAGTGTCATTTCTTTGTCCGGCTGATGAGCCTTGGGTGCAGGTGGTTGGAGTGGTTGAGGTGCAAGGATTGGTGGAGGGATAATGTGAGGTGGGGGTAGCAAGTTAACTTCTCTTTCTCTCACGTTCCCCTTTGGTGGTTGTATATTAGTGAAATCCTTATTTCGAGGGAAAGGCAGAGATGAATAGTTAGTTCTTGATTTAAGAATCGAGCAAGTTGGTTGTCGACCGAACTCGGTGTGGCTCAACGCTGATGTGCATGTGAAGTGAGTGGAATTCGAGGTTGGGGCGCATACTCGCACGATGCCGCTCCAAGGTGGGAGGTACTGTGTATAATCCTCTTCTTCTAAGAAAGCAGAGACCAATGTCTCACACGGGTTGGGATGTTCTTCTTGCTCGCTTTCTTCTATGTTTAGCAAACACTCAGACTCTATTTCATTTTCTCGATTTGGGATTTTTCGAGTGACACTTTCTACCCATGCAACAATTTAAGTTGTCGTTTGAAGAACATGGTCTCCATATTCGAGTTGAGAATCGGACGAGGGGAACGACATTGGTGTTGGTTTAAGATTTGAAGGGGTTAAAGATTCGGGTGGGTTACTATGGAGGAATGGTCTCCAGGTGCTAAAGGAGTGGACTCGTATCTGGGTGAGTTTTGGATAAGGAGGTGGACTCGGCGGGGCGATTCGAGTGATCAAGGCCGAGGGATGCAGGGGTAAAGGAACTCTCGTAGGGGTAGCAAAAGTGTCGAAAGGTTGGATGCGAGTGATTAAGGTTGAGGGCTGGAAGGGAGATTGACCGGAAAGATCCACGGTAGTGACCTGGGCCGGTGTTGCTTGGTTTTGGTTAGGCATAGGATTATTAATGTTCCCTAAATTTTGTTGGAGTTTGTTATTGTTAGGGTTAAGATTCCTAAGCACTTCCCAATCGATTTGGTTCTGATCATTCATGTCATAGATCACATCCCAGAGGACCCAGCAGTCTTCTAGGTTGTGTCCCGCGTATCGATGGAATGCATAGTATTTGCTATAGTCTAGGTTTGTCGGCCATGGTTGTGGTCTTTCCTATGAGAATTGGAGGAGATTCTGAGTGTTAAGGAGATAGAAGATGTTGGGGATCGTATCAGGTAAAGGGGGATAGTATTCCCGCCTCGGCTGGTAGGGGCCTCTAGCTAGGTTAAAGTTTTACGGTGGGAGTATATTATTGTAGTTCAGCGCATGGGCCAATCGATTCTGTATCATATTTTTGTTCTAGTAGGTGTTGGGATATTGGTTCTTGTTCTGATATTGGCCCTGATTCTGGTTTTGGCCTTGGTTTTGGTTTGCATTCCATTGTTGATTAGTGCCTTGGTTTTGGTTCATGTATCGTTGTTGATTCTGATTTTGCCTGAAATTTTGCTGTTGGAAGTTTCTATTCCCAGAGTTTTGTCCTTGGTTTACAACGGTGTTGACCTATTCAGTTCCTAAGGCTTTCTTATTATTCTTTGACTTTGATTCACTAGAAGAGCCTACCTTTGACGTAACTATGGATAGGGTGAGGTTTTCGCCTTTAATGTGTCACGTTAGTCGGGATGCCTAGGAGTGGAGTTCAGTGGAGTCGGGATAATCACTTATGACAAGCACGCTCTTTAACAATTCCCTAGTATTGTCAATAATAATATCAATCGAGTCTTCCTCTTTCATTGACGTGTCGATCCTTGTAGCAAGTTTCCTCCATCTGGCGACGAAGTCAGTGAATTCTTCATCGGATTCTTACTTTGCCACCATCAGATCGCTGAGACTGATTGTCTCCTGAATCAAGTGTTTGTACTGGTCTAGGAATTGACTGACAAAATCATCAAATGTTTCTATCTTATAGAGCGGGAGTCTCGCGAACCAATCTAGAGCTTCTCCTTCTAATGAATGTTGGAAATAATGGATGAGAAGTCCTTGATTATCACGTATGGGTCGACAATCATTGTAAAAGAGAGCCAAGTGATGGTTCGGATTTCCCGTACCGTCATATTTGGTAAATTTTGGCAGTTTAAATCCTATTAGTAAGTTAAATTCAACGTCCCGGCAGAATTTATCAAATCCAAATGAGTAACCAGGGCGTTCCCTCTTGGCCATGTATTCATCGAGAATTTTAGGGAGATCTTCAATTTTGATAGTGTCGTCTCTTGGAGTGGCCCGTGAGCCAATCTTGTCTAGAGAGTCCTCGTTAAAGAATGTGTGAGTAGGTTGCCTAAATAGTGTGGCACGGGCTAGCACCGTGCTTGGGGTAGGCAGTAGCCTTTCCTGTCGTTCTCGTTCTTCTGAATATTGTCGTGACCTAATGGTCTCGTATGTGGTAGCCAATCCTCGAAGCAATTCCTCGGAGTCGTCATCTCCTCTTCGTATTCTTTGAATACTGAGTTCTACGATTTGTTGAGCAGTAAGGTTTAGTCCAGTGTTACCATCTCTTTTTCATGATTATTACCAGTGTGCGAGGTAGAGAAGGGATTTTCTTGCTCACTAGTCATGTTAATCTCAAGTTGTCATGGGCTGAAATTGTAAAGTAGTTCTTCTTCGTACATGGGGTTGTCATGATATCCCCATAATGGCGGGTCTCCTAAACTCACTCTTCATATACCAGACATCTCGAGCCTTTGACGAAGACTCGTATATTTAAAGGAAATCTAAATGATGCGATGGGAAGAAAAAAAAAAGGAAAATAAAATAAAAACTAACTATCTAAGAAAGAAAGAGTTTGCAAAAGGGTCCCATCGCGATCGCCAATTTGTTGATGCGCGCTTTTTATGGGTTCCTCTCGGTCCCCGTTGAATCAGTGGCCCAATTCTGTCCAAGTGGACTCTAGCGATGCGGTATTTGGAATGTTAGAAATAAAATAAAAAGAGGGGAGTTTTCTAGGAAGGTTCCTAGTATATTGCGATCGTCAGCTGCAAATATTTAACGACGCTGCAACACGTCAGTAATCATGTTTTAGAGCGGGTGTGGGTTACTTCTTTACTGAATCGTCTACCTGCGAACGTTAACAACTATAGATCTTTCTTATAATTTAGATAGTTTAGTTTTCCTTTTCTTTCCTTATGATTGTTGCTATAATTCTAATTAGTTTAAATTTCTTAATTCTATTGTGAGTCTAATTATGTGAATTTATTATAATGATCTAGTCTAATATTCTAATCCTATTAGGAGTCTCATTAGTTTTAGTGTCCTAATACTACTAGAAGTCTAATTAATATTAGTCTCCTAATTGTGCTAGGAGTCTAATTAATTTAAATGCTCTAATTTTACTAGTATTCTAATTAATTTAGTTTCTTAATGTTACTAGAAGTCTAATTAATATTAGTCTCCTACTTGTACCAGGAATGCAGATATATCAATTCTGATAAAACTTTAATTAAATCAAGCATGTTGATTGTACTAGAATTCTAGGTAAAGCAATTATAATAATTCTACTACAATTCTAATTGAAATAGAGAACTAATTTTACTAGAACTCTAATTAAAGCAAAGGAATTAATTTTATTAAAATCTAATTAAAACAAATGAATTAACTTTTATTAAAAATCTAATGAGAATAAAGGAACTAATTTTATCAAATTTTCTAATTAGGTCGAGGAACTAACTTTACTTAAAAAAATCTGATTTAAAGTAATGAATTAACTATACTAAATTTTAATTAAGATAAAGGAACTACCTTTCACTAATTCTGATTAAAGCAATAGATTATATTATACTAAAATTCTAACTGAAGCAATGAATTAATTTTACTAAAATTCTAATTAAGAAAGGAGGTTTTGGGCCTGCTATGCTAAGGAGGATTGGCCTCGTTCCCAAGTACCGTCCATTAGCTCCCATGGGCAAATCGGGTGGCTGAGATTAAAGCAAATTAAATTTTGGATTATAAATAGTATTTTTGGATTTTTAAAGTTGTTTTCAAGATTATAATGATGAATTAAATTATGGAACTAGAATTTTAGAAAACTAAATTAATATTTGGGATTTTAGAAATATTACACTAAGGAATTAAAGCTAGAATTTAAAATTTTAAGGACTGAATTCGGGTCCAAAATCAGAAAATCAGGCCGTATGATTAATGATTGGTTCTAGAAACTAAGAACTAGAACCAGAGATTAATGATAGGACTAGAAATTAAGATTTTAGAGCAAAATTAAAGTCTATGGTCAGTGAATTAGACCGTCAGATTAAGGATTGGCTTTAGAACCTAGGAACTAGAACCAGGTATTAAAATTACGATATAAAAAAAAAGGGTTTACGGTCTAAAACTGAAAATTCAATATTAATAATTAAAACTAAGGGAAAATCCTAAATCTAAAACTAAGATTTTTACCTAAGACCGGGGCTGCAGAGAGGAATCTCAAAAATTCGAAGCTTGAATCTCGAAATCATGACTAGGTTCCTCTATGTGTTCGTTCTCGGAGTTCTCTGGTCTCGAAATCTCAAAAAAATCTGTTCTCTCTCGTGTTGTGTGCCCCAGCCTCCGGGGTGAATTAGAAAAAAAATCTTTTAGAAGTTTTTCTCCAATCCTGTTTCATGCATTTAACTGGATTGCGTGTCGATCTCTCGGTGCTTAATCGCTTTAGGTCAGTCACCGACTTAGTGAGCGACTGGCTGACTTGCTTAGTGAGTTTTCTAGTTCTAATAAAGCTAGGACTAATTACGCGCTTGGTGTAGGGTGCACAATCCGATTAAGCGTCTCTTCCGAAGTGCATAATCAAGGAAGCTTGGAGGTCAAGGACTATAAGACTAGGTCAGGTGTAGGCCAATTACGCGCCTGTAGTCGGATGCTCAATCGAATCGTGCTTCTCGTGTGAAGCACGCGATCAAGTCTCGAATGGTCTAGGAGAGGAGGTCTAGCCTGAAAGGGGGACTGATTGCACGCGTGTGGTTTGGCGTGGGATCGAATTGCGCACGTGGTTTAAGCACGTAATTTGGAGTTGTTCGGGTCCAGGTCAGGTCTGAAATGCCAGACTATTGTTTCAGCCTGTATTCTGACTACATACTATTATTTCAGTATATAGTCTCCCTACGTTGGGATCTGAGACACAGAGCTATTGTTTTAGCCTATGTTTAGTCATGTACTATTGTTTCAGTACATGGTTCCTAATTAATTGTTAGGGGGTTTGAAATGTCAGACTATTCTTTCAGTCTACATTTCTACTATATTCTATTATTTCAGTATATAGTCTCCCTACGTTGGGATCTAAGCCACAGAGATATTGTTTTAGCTTGTGTTCAGCCATGTACTATTGTTTCAGTGCATAGTTCCCATGTTAGGGTTAGGAGGTCTGAAATATCAAACTATTATTTCAGTCTGAATTTTGACTATATACTATTGTTTCAGTATATAGTCTCCCTACGTCGGGGTCTAAGCCACAGAGCTATTGTTTCAACTTGTGTCCAGCCATATACTATTGTTTCAGCATATGGTCCCAATTAGGGTCATGGGACCTGAGCCACAGAGCTATTGTTTTAGCATGTGTCCAGCCATATACTGTTGTTTCAGTATATGGTCCCACATTACGGCACAGAGGTCAGAAATGCAAGACTATTGTTTCAGTCTGCATTTCGACTATATGTTATTGTTTTAGTATATAGTCTCCCTACGTTGGGATCTGAGCCACAGAGCTATTATTTTAGCCTCTGTCCAGTCATATACTATTGTTTCAGCATATGGTCTCAATTAGAGTCATGGGGCCTGAGCCACAAAGCTATTGTTTCAGCCTGTGTCCATCCATATACTATTGTTTCAGTATGTGGTCCCACATTAGGGTTGAGAGGTCAAAGAAGGTTGACCGAACATATTTGTATATTCTGAGAGGGCCAAATGGGGGTGTCTACAGCTGGGGGCATGCGAAATCACACATCCAGTCATGTTATCCAGATTAGTTGTCTTGGTCAATAGTAAAAGTAGTATACTTATCATTAGCTTGCTTCTTTCTTTAGTGTGATTCTTGGATCGCGGTGGGATTGTGGGGATCGTGTGGTAGATCGTGATGGTGAGGGTGGTTGATCACATTGTGGGATGATCATTGGTCCTTCGATTGAATGTGTTGGCATTGTTTTGGGAATTAACCATGCTCATTTGTAATTACACACTGTACAGGTAGCACAGGATTGGTTTATCGCTTTTCTGGATTGACGGAGACTGAATTACGTGCATAACTCAGAATGCACGCATAAGGGAATGCACATAATCCAATTGTGGGCGGAGTTTGAGGCGCATAATTAGCCCAGTGCCTATATATTCACAAGACTTTCCAGTTTTTCTTCATTCTCTTTCTACAATTTTCTTTATTTTTGGATCCAAGCTCTAAGTGTCTAGTGAATTTGTGATTCGGCGATCATTTGTTATGTCGTTTCTTTCGATCTTCATAGTTTCGCGCGTTCTTTGCCTTGAGGCAATTCCCGATGGTGGTGTGTTCGGAGGTGTCGCTGTGGTCGAAGTGGTTCGTTATTGGAGGTGCCACCGTGGTTGAGATGGCTGGCTAGTGGAGCGGTATATATCCATCCTTGTTAGCAGGAGGTGAAGACGACGGAAGGAAAGTCTTGCAAATGGACGGAAAGGTGTTATCTGGTTATTCCTCCCCCTCCCGTGCGTCACATTTTTTGGGCTTCGTGTTCGTTTTGGGTTCCATGGGTTTTATGTTAGGTTCCATGTTTTCATTTTTGGTTGTATGTTCAGGAGGTATGCCTCTGGTGATACTTGTACAATTTTTTAATTACGAATAAAAATTTTATTTATTGTTTTGTTTCTTCTTTTTTATTATATATATATTTTTTATAAGTTTTATGTATTTTTATTTTTATCTTGCTGGCTTATTTATCATGAGGGGAATTGAGTTTTGTTCATCGCGATGGGACTATAAAAGTTTTGTTTTTGGTGGTCACACGATGGGACTTTGGAAAATATTTTATTATTATTTATATATTTTTTCGGTTCCACGGTGGGATTTAAGATACAAATTGTTTTGTTAATATGGTGAGACAAAGGGAGGATGGAGTAAGAAAAATATATTTTTTGTTTTGTTCATGATGAGACTTTTAGAGTAGAGTATTTTTGTTTTTCGCAGTGGGACTTTGAAAAATAAGTGCATTTTATTATTATTTTTTTTTTTTTGGGGTCGCACGGTGGGGCTAAGAAAAATATTTTATTATTGTTACTATATTTTTTATTCCACGGTGGGACATCGGGGGAGAAAACACGAAATAAAATAAAATATTTAAAAAAATGCCCCAGTTTCAAATGTTGGTCTCGTGACCCGATTATCGTTGCCAAGGTGTTAGTGTTTAAAAAAATGCCCCAGTTTCAAGTGTTGGTCTCGTGACCCGATTATCGTTGCCAAGGTGTTAGCGTTTAAAAAAATGCCCCAGTGTCGAGTGACTATGGGTCATTTCTCGACCTCACAGATATCCTCGAGTGTGCTCGTATGGATCCCATGTTGGGAACTAGTTCGATTATCTTGGCCATATGTCAAGCTTGATTGCTGTAAGCACTTGTAAACTCCCAAATTTGGCCCAAGGCCCGATCGACACATACTTCGAGAAAGGTGTACCCTTGAGCTTCCGAAAGCATTTCCTAAACCCTTAGGAATCATTTTGAACCCTTAGAAATCAACCATAGTCTTCCCAAACCTATTAGAACCCTTCTCGGGCCAGATTTGAACCCCCCTAAATAGTAGTTAGAAAGAGGAGTGCCAAAGTTTTTATAGATAGTTATCCAACCTAAGGCATTTACCATTGAAAGTAGAGCTTCTTATCTTTCAAACGAGCTAAGAATTACCTAATTTGGAATTGTACATCAAATGTTATGGCAAAATGAAGATCGCAGATTTGTATAGGAAATTACAAAATCGGACACATAGAGTCAGTTTCGAACCCTCCTGAGCAATGGTTAAAGAGATGAGTGCAAAAATTTACACAAATCTATTCTGAAGCTAAGTTATATACCATTGGAAAAAGGACTTCCCCAGCTTTCGAACAAACAAAAAATCGCCTCAATCAAAATTATACATCAAAAGTTATGGTGAAATGAAGATCGCGGATTTATGCAGGAAATTGCAAAACCGGGCTGGACCCTTGCTGGTCTTCAACTTCCAATAGTTTGGGCCTGGTTTTCCTTCAAAAAATGGCTAAAATTGACATTGATGGTTTGTGGACCATCCCAAAGTCTGGAGTGTATTTCTTTAGGACCCTAGTGACCCTATTAGCTTAAGTTATCACCCTTTTGCCATTCAAGTCACCATCCTATCATCAACCATTAAACCCAAATCACTCTTCTGCAAGCTCTAGAAAACTCCAAAAACCTTAGATTATCCATTACCTAATTGCTCACCCAATTAAGATTTTAACCCCTCACTAATCCTCTCTTTCTCTATAAATAGAGAGCCACCCCTCTTGCTTAGGGGTTGAAAATTTTTCAAAGAGAAAATTTTAGTGAGCTCCCCTCCCATTGGCCCTCACTAAACCCATATAATTCTAGCACCCTAGTTCATCCTTGACACCTCATTTTCCATCATAAATCCATGAGATTTAGCTAGATCTAGCCTGTAGCCTTCTTCTCCTACCTCTTAGCTCCATAGCCTTAGAGATTAGAACTCATCCCACTACCCGTTTACTTTCGTAAGCTCATCAAAGACGCTCTCGCGCAAGGATCCACATCGATGCTACAAGGGCCTGAGAGCTCCGACTCTCCCCTCTATTCCTCTACCTTCTTTGTTTTTCCTCTATCCTAGAATTGAGCCGTTACGCTGCCCAAATTTCGGCAAGGGGGAAGGGCTCAAAGGATCGGTATGCCTTCGAGCAAGGGGAAGTGCCACTCATTTTCTTTTCTTATATATATATATATATATATATATATATATATATATATATATATATTATACATATTAAAACAGCCATAGTAGAGACCGCAATGAGTTGGTCTGATGCCTAATACATTTTCGATCGATAACCGAAGCCCCTACCTAAGAGCCTTTGGCGTAGACTGAAATCAGAATCATATTTGTAGCACTTTAGTGCTTATAAAATATATCTAGGTTTTTCGGGACACCAAAAGCTCTGGGTGACGACTCTATGTTTTTCAAGAGAGTGCATCGTCGCGATGGGATCGTCAAAAATCCCACAATTGCACGGATGGCGACTCTGCTAGGGTGTAGCTAGTAGAGCTTTCCCTTGAACTTGGCCTTTTTATTTTTTTGATTTACTAACCCCTTTATTGCTATATTTATTAATTTTTTTACTTACCCCTCCAATTACGTCATTTTACTTACCCCTACTTTTACGTCATTTACGTGCCTTAGCCGTTTGGCGGGCCTACTTGCGCACCGTCATTCAATTTCTTTATATTTCCGTCATTTCAAGCACCTTAGCCGATTGGTGGGTCTACTTGTACATTGTCATTTAATTTCTTTACATTTCCTTCATTTCAAGTGCCTTAGCCGTTTCACGAGCCTACTTATGCTTTTAATTCCGCAATCATATTCCGCTAGTGAACGAGCCCGTAGAGGCGGCACGGGATCATCACCCCCGGTCTTTGAACTTTAGAAAATACCCTTAAAAGTGAAAAATAAAATTGAACCAATAAAAGGAATTGATTTTTGTGGGATAGATTTTCAAGGGTTGGGTTATTTAGGCACACATACAACCACCCGGGTCTTAATACGATGGTAGCCCCTAGTAGTGATGATCCAAAAAAGTCTCAGCCCACCTAGTACCTAAGAAAAGTGCTTGCACTTGAGGTATATCAGGTGGGTAACCTTCGCGTTACCAAGCTTAAAACTCAGGAAAAAAGAGCGATAGTGAACCCAATTTGGCCTCTAAACCCTTAGGATCGGTGAGGAAAGAGGCGGATCATATAAACAGTCAATCCCCGAAAGCTCAACTTCCATAAAAAGCCAGTTTGGAAACCCATTTTGAACTAAGCTTGTTGCTGCTAAACAATCTGGAGAGCCCTTTTTGTCTGGCGCCACTAATAGTTACGCCAATGCAAAATACCCCCAAAGAGCACTGGCGCAATTATTAGTTGCGTCAGCTTTATTCTGGGAACTTTTACTCTGGCGCCACTAATAGTTGCTTCAGGTTGGTTCTGAGCAGCCTCAGTCTAAATCTATGGACTATTTCACATCCCGGACTCCCCGATCAGTGTGTTTAGTGCCTCTGCTTAGGCCTCGTAATTTCTGACACCCAATACGCCCTCGCTGGTCAAAAGAAGGTGACTTATTTTTTATTCATTTTGGGGGATTGGGTTATTTGTATTGGTTTTCGTGCCTTCAATAGATCAAAATATTTCCCTTTAATTCTTTCGAAGCGCTTTGGAATCATTGCCGCGGGACCTATTTAGGGTACGAGAGCCACCCGAGAAGGGAATTCAAAAGGCCCGGGAATTCTGATTTCTTTTCACTTACAAAAATTTTTAAAAATTAAAAATAAAAATCTAAAAATATAGTCTTGATTGGTGCCGGCACAACGGCATCATCGCACCCTTCGTCATCCCGTAGGGGAAGGAGGAAGCTTTACGAGCCCCATCTGAGGCACCCGTACCCGACCCGATACTAAGATATGTCGTGGGTCGTGGACCCAGCTTATGCCAATCCTGACTCATTCCCACCACATTCTCCAACCCATTCCCATACCAAAGAAGCCTTTACTTCCACCCCCTTGCCCAATCAACCCTCACCATAACCAGCCCGTTCGGGGTCTCTATCTTCCCTTCCATCACTTCCCAAAATACCCAAAATCCAAATTTCCCGTTTTTCTCCCTAGCCATGCCTTCATCTCCAACCCCTCTCTCACCTTCCTTCCACACCCATTCAAAACCCATCCTCTACCTTAACCAACATACCATATTTCTCATCCACCGATATCCATCCATACCACATCCAATCCCCCACACATCCCTCGATTTATCCAAGCCATGCCCATTTTTTTTCGAAACCATGGCCAATTTTCTCCTCTCATTCTCCACCTCTATGCCCCATACATCTTCCCCATATATGCTCATTTCGTCCACCAATGCCCCACCTCATTCCTTTAACCCCTCTCATATCCCGCCTCTTACCCTGGCCATGCCCAGCTTTATGGGGCCTAATTTTTCCTCTTCACACACCCCATCCATACTCTCCCAACCACCAAATAACCCATCTCCATCTGATCCCCTTCCATGGCCATAATGGAAGAGATGTTCTAAACCTAAAATAGGTGGAAGGCCTCCCAACACATCCCCTCTCATCCACACCTCACACCCATGTTTCCATCCCATACCCTATCAAGCCTCCATGCCTTATTCCCCCATGACCCCCATCAACCCCCCATCATCCACACTATCCAAACCCCCGTTTCCCACATATCCTAAGGCCCAATGGCCCAAACCCCCATTACCCACATATCCAAAGGCCCCATGTCCCAAAACCCTATGACCCATACCCATACCCATCAAGGGCCCATGGCCCAGACCCATCAAGGCCCAATGGCCCAGACTCACCAAGGGCCCATGGCCAGACCCACCAAGGTCTAATGGGTCAGACCCACCAAGGGCCCATGGCCCAAACCCACCAAGGGCCCATGACCCAAACCCATCAAGGGCCCATGGCCCAAACCCATCATGACCAAGGCTTTGTGGCCCAAGCTTCTCAGGGACCCATGGGCCAAACCTTTATAGCCCAACCCTCCCAAGGCTTCATAGCCCATACCCAAGCCCAACAAAACCTTGGAGCCTCACACCCATACCCTTCACAATTCCTCCAAATTTTCACCCATTCACAACCATCATACCTAGCTCAAACCCATGCCTTACAACAGCCCCAATTCACCAATATCCCAACATCCCAAAGTCAGTTTCAAGCATTTTTCTAGTTCCAATAGCATCATCAGGCCCCACTCCAAAATCTAACTCATCCCATCATCCAACAAACTTTCCCTCATCCCCAATGGACTCACCCAACCCCAAATCATGCCATTCTCACCGAGTCCATGCAGCACTAGCAAGAGAATCCCGCCCTAACTGTACCCTATATAGACTAGTAGTATGAAGAGGACGAGATTAGAAACAGTGAAGTCTATGCTGGGGCATTGACCAGCCTTAACCCTCCTATAATTTCTCACCCCCTGGTAGCCCAAAGTAAAGTCCAGCCAACTATCGAGAAAGTGGCCCTCGTATCCAAGGAGTCAAAGTAGTTGAAAGAACAGTTGGATAAAATTCAGAAGCAGTTATTGAAGATGAGTGGTACTGAAATCCATGCCACAGACTTCACAGATTTGTGTTTGTTCACTGAGGTCTCCTTGCCTCTAAAATTTAAAATGTCGGCCTTTGACAAGTACAATGGCACCGACAATCCTATTGCACACCTCAAGTCCTACTGTGGGGACATGTGCCAATATAGAGGGGACGAAAGACTATTTATAAAGGTCTTTTAGAAGAGTTTGACCGATCCAGCTTTAAGATGGTTCATGTCTTTAGAACCATCCATGATGAAAATTTGAAAGGACTTGACGCATTTGTTTTAGGAACAATATGTCTCAACATAGACATTGAACCGCATAACTCAGACTTGGCCCAGTTGAAATAGAACCCGAATGAGACCCTTAGTAATTATTTGGGGTGTTGTAGAGCATTGGTAGCTTAGGTTAGAAATAAGATACCTGATGATGAACAGATAGAGATGATTTCCTAAAATACTCTACCAGTGATCTCAGATTTTTTAGTATACCAGTAGCAATCCATCTTTGTTGATCTAGTGAGGAACATGAATCACTGTGAAGATGTCATCAGGGAGGGTCGCCTGAATAAGAATGTACCAAGTAGAGCCAATTGGGTTAGAAGGTTTTAAGAACAGAGGAACGAGAAAATAATTAGGGCCGATGTCCATAACATTATCAATACCAAGCCCAATAATAATATAACCTCGTTCTAATTTCAAGTGGCCTAGCCAGCACCAGTCAGAACTGAGCAGATGCAAAGAGCAGGGAATGGACAAGGAATGCAGATGACTCCAAGGCAGAGGAGAGCCCGCTATGATCGAGTGTTTGCACCCCTAGGGAAATCTTTTAGTGTACTTTTACCTTTACTAATAGAAAAGGAATTAGTTACTATTCATCAACTGCAACCTCCTCCTCACCCGATCTCGAAGAATTATGACCCTAATACGCATTGTAATTTTCATCAGGGTCTAGGTCACCCGATTGATCGCTGCTTCCCATTGAAGCACGCGATCCAAGATTTAATCGATGTCGGGAAAATCATTCCACCTGTACCTTCTCAAGTAAACCAGTATGCGAATATCATCAGGTGCCATTACCCCCATATCCTATCGGAGGAGCAGGTCCCAGACCCACCATCGGGATGGTAGAGGAATGTGAGGAGGAATTTGAATTTGATCCATCCGATTATATCAGTGATCGGAAGAGCTATGTGGCATAGTTGCTAAGAAATTGTGAAGAAAGGAATATTGGGGTGATTGAACCCCTAAATTTATCAGATTATTTTCCCAACCTGACACCACTAATTGAACCCTTAGATCTTAGAGCTTATTTTCTATCACCCACACCCGTCAATTATGTACATATAAATGCATATCAACCATACACCACCACCCCCGTCAATTACTCGATAGCCCATCATACCCCCAATCCCCCGCCAACACCTATCAGCCACCAATGGCCTATTCTTACCCCTTTTCCCCTAGTGCCACCACCCTCAAGCTTCACCACTCCCATCGGACTCAATTTTGCCACCCAACCAACTATCACCAAAGTGAATCAAGTGTTACCTACACCCCCGAAACCTGCACTACAAGAGCGTCCGATACCGATAGCTATACCATTTCAGATTTCAAGACCAACCTATGACCCTCATCAGGTCCCAGTGAGTTTTGAACTAACTGATATCAACACTGTCAGCAACAGGGAAGGGGCAGTGGACTTTGTAACCCGATCTGGGAAGATTTTGAAGCAGCCGAAAGCACCAGCAGCAACACAAGACCAACCCGAGGGAAAGAAAGATAGTGTTGTGAATCCTTTCGAGAAAATGAGTCGGGAGCATATACTAGAGACACAACTGAGAAGAATGTCTGCCCATATCACTGTATGGGATCTACTGATGATGTCCCCACTCCATTTTCAAGCATTAATGGGGGCTTAAAAAATGCACATGTGTCACTCCAAGTTAGCCTAGATGAAGTCGGGCAAATAATTGGTCAAGTGATGGCTCCAAATGTCATTTCTTTGTCAGATGCCGATTTACTAGATGAAGGGAGCAGCCACTCCAAATCCCTTAACATTACTATTGAGTCCAGAAATATGATAATTCCCTTGGTTTTGATCGATAACAGGTCTGCATTTAACATATGCCCACTGAGAACCGCCACTAAGATTGGGGTAGATTCGTACATTCTGAGACCCACGAGGACTAGTGCTAGAGGTTTTGATAACACACGAAGAGAGATAATGGAAAAGTTGACCTTGAGCTATTAATTGGGCCAATAACCTTCTCCATATTATTTCAAGTGATGGATATCAAATCTTTGTTCAATCTACTGTTGGGGCGCCCGTGGTTGTACGAAGTTGGAGCGATCTCCTCCACACTACCCCAAAAGCTCAAATTTACATTCAGGCATAAGATCATCACAATCATCGGTGAGGGGCACTGTGAGAAAGAAAAAGCCACCAACAGCATCAAAAAACCCAAAGTGCTAGATGTGCCGCACACCGCTAAGGACGTCGACCTCCACAGTTTTGAATACGAGGTGTCGACGATACTCCCAGAGCCCATCGAGGGCATCATTCCAAGAATCGGAGGTGGAATGGTTGCAGCAGTGGCCATGCTCCAAAAGTGGGGCTATAAAAAAAGAAGGGGGCTAGCCCAGACTGCAAGGTAGGAAGGAGCCCGTCACAGCTAAGGGCAGTCAAAAAGTTAGATTTGGGCAAGGTTACAAGCCCACGAAAGAAGAGGTGCGAGAGGCTAAAGAGAAGGCCCGCGCAACGGTAGCTATAAAAGCTAGGGGGATCCACATAGAGGAGAAACCCCGTCCTAGGCCTCATATCAGAAATTCATTTATGAGCGTCGGGGTTGTAAAAATTGACCTGAATGGGGCAACTCAATTAACCCCACATAAGCCTACAGCACCGGCTCGCCCCACCAATCCCCACATCACCCTTCCCAGCCTGGAAATAGACTTGGCCGCATTATCCCTCTTTGAGGAGCGACGACTTGTACTTGAACAAACTCCCCCTGTGGTGAATCATCACAAAATCGTGTTAATGTTTGAGGATATCATCTTAGACGAAATGGAGATCAACATGATGGAGGCTGACTCTGAAGAGTCGTATCAGTCAGCACCCGCCATCCAAACAGGTAAAGGAGTAGCCTCTCAACTATGCAACTGAGCATCTTTACCCCAAACCCTGAAAGCAGGGAGTGGCCTAACATTTGGTACTCGTTTCCCAAAAAAAACAACCTATAAAAAGTGAGATAAGCCCTTGGCAGGCAATACCTTGTATATATGCAGACTCGCGCTGCCAAGGGTCCATCTCCGAAGAAAATGAAAATCCCAAAAACATTGAAAATATATAAAGTCTAAAAATATTGTCATTTAAAATTTTAAATAAAATCCCACAAAAAGATGCCTTAATTGAAATACCCGTCCCACATAAAATCGACTCCTTTCCTGTAGAAATACAAGAAGAGGTGGGTGTTACGAGTCTGGACGAGGATATCCCTTTAGAGGAGCTCCCCAATGAGCTCCTTGATCGGTTTACCGAATTTGAGTAGGGCCCTACCCCCATTGTCAAAGAAATCGAGGACGTTAATCTAGGGACTGAGGAGATTCCCCGAATTACCAAAATCGGAACGTCGCTGTCTCCTGAAGAAAGGAAGAGTATGATCGACTTCCTTTGATCATACCAAAACATTTTTGCCTAGTCGTACGAGGACATGCCTAGTCTGGACACCAGTTTGGTTGAGCATGAATTGCCTCTCTACCTCGAAATGAAGCTGGTTAGGCAAAAGCTGAGACGTCTCTGATCGGAGTAGATGTTGAAAGTCAAGGACGATGTCATCAAGCAGTATGATGCGGAGTTTCTCATGGTATCCAAATATCTGCAGTGCCTAGCCAATATTGTGCCTGTGCCAAAAAAGGGTGGAAAAGGTCGCATGTGCATCGATTTCCACAATTTGAATAGGGCGAGCCCAAATGACGATTTCCCATTGCCGCACATCGACATCTTGGTCGATAACACTGCCAAGCACGAGATGCTTTCTTTTATGGACAGATTCTCAGGATACAATTAGATTAAGCTAGCAGAGGCGGATCGAGAGAAGACTGCGTTCATCACTCTGTGGGGAACCTTTTGCTACCAAGTCATGCCATTTGGGTTGAAGAATGTCGGTGCAACGTACCAGAGGGCTATGACTGCGCTGTTTCATGACATGATGCACCAAGTGATTGAAGTATACATCGATGATATGATAGCCAAGTCACTAGAGCAAAGTGATCACTTGGTAAACCTTCAAAAGTTGTTTGAGAGGTTGAGAAAGTATCGATTACGTCTAAATCCACAAAAGTGCGCATTTGGTGCCATATCCGGAAAACTGTTGGGATTCATCGTCAGCAGAAGAGGGATTGAGGTTGACCCAGTCAAAGTTAAAGCTATCACCGAAATGTCGTCACCATCTACCGAGAAAGAGGTTAGAGGGTTCTTGGGTAGAATACAATATATCAGTTGGTTTATTGCACATCTAACTCCAATCTGCATGCCAATCTTCAAGCTACTAAGGAAGAACTTGCCCGTTGAATGGAACGATGACTGCAAGGCAGCGTTCCATAAAATCAAAAGCCACCTCCTTAACCCACCTGTGTTGGTACTACCCGAGCCGGGGAGATCACTCTTGATGTATCTCTCCACGACGAAAGTCCCAATGGGTGTGTCTTAGGGCAACATGACGAAATAAGAAGAAGAGAGTAAGCCATCTACTATCGGAGCAAGAAGTTTACTGATTATGAGACGCACTATTCTCATATGGAGAAAGCATGCCTGGCTCTTGTTTGGCTTACTCAGAGGCTCTACCATTACTTGCTATCTCAAGTTGTTTTACTTTTGGCCTAAATGGACCCGTTAAAATACCTGGCAACTCCTATTGTTTGAGTTTGACATCATGTGCATAACTTAGAAGTCAATTAAGGGGCAGGCACTTGCCAATCATCTTGCCGACAATCCTTTGCCAGATTATGAACCCTTGAGAACTGACTTCCCCGATGAGGACATCTTGTTTATGACGGAAGACGATACAGAAGAAGCAGAGGAATCTTGAGTAATGCACTTTGATAGGGTAGCAAATGTCGAGGCTCAGGGGGTTGGCGCCATCCTGATTTCACCAAAAGGATCACATGTACCAGTCTCTATCAAACTCAACTTCTCTTACACTAACAATATGGCCGAGTACGAACTTGTGTCACCGGTTTACAGGCGGCTCTCGATCTAAACATAACTCACCTCCAAGTATTCGACGATTCACAGTTGATCATATGCTAGACAAATGGAGATTAGAAGACAAAAGATGAGAAACTGATCCCTTACCATGAGCACCTCGAGGATCTGATAGTTTGTTTCGAAGACATGACATTCTCATATGTCCCGCGGATAAGTAATCGCTTCACTGACGCACTAGCAACATTGGCATCAATGATAGAAATCCCGTATGGTGCTGAGATTAAGCCGATCATGATCGAGTAGAGAAATGAGCCGGTCTTCTGCCTACAGATTGAGGAACCTACAAAGCCTAATGATGAGCCACCTTGGTTCTCAGATATCAAGAATTTCCTCGAGACTCTAACTTTCCCTGAGGGTATGTCCAAAATGGACCAGCGAACAATTCAACGTCTAGCGGTAGGCTACATCATTTGTGGGGAATGCCTATACAAGTGATCCTACAATAATATTTTGCTCAGCTACCTTACTAAGTGCGAAGCAATCAACATCATGAAGGAGATCCATGAGGGAGTATGCAGTGCCCACGTCAGTGGTCACATGCTCGTGTTAAGAAATGCTACAACTGTCAGGAACACTCCAGTCTGATACATCCTGCCATCGATCTTCACTGCATGACCACTCCTTGGCCATTTGCTACCTAGGGCCTTGACGTCGTCGAAATGATTAATCTGAAAGCATAAAACGGACATCGGTTCATCCTCGTTGCCATTGAGTACTTCACCAAGTGGGTAGAAGCAACATCTTATGCCAACATCATGGCCAATCATGTCGAAAAGTTTCTCAAGAATAATATTATGTGCCAATTTAAAGTACCCGAGGATATCATCACACACAACGGCACAAACTTTATGAACAAGCACATCCGATCCTTCTGCAAGCAATACAAGATCAAGCACCATCACTCGTCTCCTTATCAGTAGTAAACTAATGGAGTCGTGGAAGCTGTGAATAAGACGGTTGTTCGCATCCTCGAAAAGATGGTCGTCGCTTACTAAGATTGGAGCGAAATGCTGTCATTTGCTTTATGGGACTACAGAATGTCAATCCGTACCGCTACAGGGGCAAACCCATTCTCCTTTGTGTATGGAATTGAGGTCATCCTACCGATAGAGATTGAAGTACCCTCGCTCTGAATCCTCATGGAATGAGGCTTACCTAAAGCAGAGAGAGAGAGAGATCTCGCTTTGAACAATTGAATCTACCGAACAGGAAAAGACTCCTAGCCTTTTGTCCTACTCAAGTTTACCAGGGGTGAATCACACGTGCTTACAATATATATGTCCGCGGTTGAGATCTATAAGTAGGAGACATTGTACTAAAGAAGATCTTCCCATCCCTCTACGTCGATCCAAGACAGAAATTCAAGCCGAACTGGGAGGGACCTTATGTTGTCTAAGAAGTGCTACCAGGATACGCAATCTACCTTGCCACCATGGATGGAGATCACCTTTATAAGCCCATCAATGTTGGATACATCCGACAGTTCTACGCTTAGTCTATCACGATAAGATAAGTATTGACAAAATAAATACGTGACTGCTTAAGAACCACCCAAAAGAGGCCATCATTCCAAGCACAGTAGCCAAAAAGCATCCCTAAAAATGATAATATCCTTTGCCACCCCATTTTGAGCCTGGACCTTTCTTTCAACAAACCCCTTCCCAGAAAAAAAGAGAAGAGAAAAAGTGTGTACATATATAAAAAAAGAAGGGGAAGTAAAATCAAAATCCAAAAACGGAAAAGCCAAACCCCAAAAAGAGATTGCCTAATATGAAACAAAGAAAAAAAGAAAAAATAGAGAAGAATTATGGGGCATGTACGGTAAAATCCCCCAAGGAAGAAAGTATGTTGTGAAATGACACTGGAACCCCATCCGGCTTGCTATGACGGAATCAATGTCTATGTCATGGCTTTTGAAAAAAAAAAAATAATAAATAAACATACAAGCTCAAAGAAAGATGGACATAATGAAAACCTGAAAGGGCGCTATGAGTAAAAACAACGAGCTTGTGCGGACCAGGTGAAAACCCGAAAGGGCGCTTGGGGTATGAGAGTTATACCCATGGACGTAATAAAAACCCTAAAGGGCATTACAGGTAAAAAAGAGGGTAACAACAGGCATGGTGCTCTACAAGTTGTCGGACGGTGAAATTCTGTCTGATATTGTTGTCCTTCCCGTCGTGGTTATTGCTGGTGCTCGGGGGTGTGAAAGGGTGTTCTTAGTCGCCGGCCATATTAATCTCGGGGTGACATGGGGGTGAATCGTAGAATGGTCAGCATCATATATGGGGTTAACATGGTATCCCCATAGCGGCGGATTACCAGTGTTGGTCAGGTTTATTTTGTATATCCCTGATATTTCTGACCTCTGATAGACGCTCATAAACTCTCAGGGCGCTCTCGAGAGGGTTAGAATGTGTGGTGCAGTAATAAAGCAAACAATCAACCTAAACGGAGCGGAGCAGAAAAAAATTAGGTAGGAACTACTTTAGCAAAAAAATGTCCCATCGCAATCACCAGTTTGTTGGTACGCACTTATTTTGGATTCCTTTCTGTCCCGAGAAGAAGTGGCCCAATTCGGTCCAAGTAAACTCTAGCTAAGGGTGATAGAATAATAAAATTTAAAATATTAAATTGCTAAACTTAAATAGATGAATATTAAATGGAAAGAACTTGTGTTGATGTGATCACCTGCTGTAGATATTTGTCTACGTCACTGATCATACTTTACGGGGTGTAGGTTAACTCCTTTGCTAAACGTCGGCTGGCCGACTCCAACAGCTATAGTCTGTCTTGCCTAGCTTTCTAATCCTAGTCTAAGTCTAATTAGTTTTATCTCCTTATCCTGTTTTGGGTTTGACTGATTGCGGGTTTCCTAGTACTACTCTAACTCTAATTGACTAGATTTGCTACTTCGATTCTAATTATAATTATTCTAGTCTCCTAATGTTACTCGAATTCTAATTAAGTAAATCTCCTAATACTACTCTAACTAGGAAAAAAACAAAGGGCGTTGTGGCCCATTATGCTAAGGAGGATCGGCTCTGTTCACGGGTACCCTCTGTAAGCTCCCTTGGTCAAATCAGTTGGCTAAGGCTTATTTTATAAATATTATAGATTGAAGACTAAATTTGAATTGAAAATTGAGAATTTAAAAATCAAAATTAAGAAATTTAAAGGTTAAGAATTAAAACAAGAACTGAAGGCTATGAACTAGAAGTAAGAAATCAAGAATTAGAACTAGAAATTAAGAACTATAACCTGAAAGTAAGAACTAATATCTAGGACTTAGAAACTAAAGATCTAGAACTAGAGATCTAGAGATAAGAATTTAGAACTAGAATTTAAAACCTAAGAACTAGAGTTTAGAACTAGAATTTAAAACCTAAGAACTAGAAAGAGATTACCTGAAACCAAGCGCTTCTTTCTCCTTCCAAGACTGCAGAGAGAAAGGACTCGAGCTTGGGAGAGGCCTGAGCTTGAGAGAGGGAAGATTTCTATTGAAATTGATGTTTGTGGGCATAGGGTAGGTGGGTTTTTATAGGTATCGGGCTAATTCCTCGCTGTGGTGATCAGTCACATAATATATAATTTTACCACCCTTAACTTAGTGATGCTAGACCTTAGTTTGCTACTAACAAGTTAATGATGTATAGATATTAAAGAAAAACAACAAAAAAGAGCCAAAGTACTCATATTCATCAAAATGAACTCATAAAATAATAAGAAAGACGATTGAACGAAAAAGACAAATCATCGCCTACTGAAAGACGAAAAATCGTACTTTATGATTGAGCGGAACGCTGCAAAGGAAGAAAGTAAGAAATTGTGATTTATGATTCTTCAAAAGTAGTTCAAAAGCTAAAGTATGATATAAAAGAGAAAAACAATCGATCGTAAATGAAGAATCGTCCAGAGAGTAAAAGCTATAAAATCGTGATTTACGATTTTACAAAGAGAAAGCTTTCTGAAGCTACTGGTCACGTGAGGATTTACACTGCCATGCATATAATTAGAAGAAATCTTGACTTAGAAATCTAGCACTCACGAATCTGAGAAGATTGATGAAGGAAGACTCCTAAAGGACTCTGTTACTGAAATAAAGAAGAAAATACCATAAATACATCAATTGTTGAAAGGAAGGAATGACAGGATTAGAAGTAGAGTTATATTAGGATACTTTTGTTTTAATAGTTTCTTTAATTAGAATTATGAGTTTTTTAAATCGATCCCTTATGATCTATAAAGAAGAGGGCTGGGTATAGGAATTAATCATCGAAGAAATTCTTAACATCAATTAACCTCTGAGGTTGGGTTTTCTTCCGATCATTAGAGTAGGTTAGTTTACATTTCCAAGGTTCCTCGATCACAATTGACGACTGAGATTGAGAGTTAGAAGATTAGTGTAGATATCTATAGTTTCTCGAAAGCAATTGACGCCTGCGACTGAGGGGTGAAAGATATAATTTTTATTCCTTTTAAGTTTAGATTTATTTTTATTACAATTTACTGCTATGTAAATATCTCCAAGTTTTAATTTGAATTAGCAACTCAGGTTGAGATTTGCAGATTAGTGTAATGGTTTTTATTTTTCATCTTTAATTTTTTGGAGTTTGATTGACGCCCAAATTTCTGGTAGATTAAAGATTAGTATAAATCTCTATTGAAGGATGCTAGTGTTTGATTGACGCCCAAATTCTAGAGAACTAAGATATAGTGTAACGGTATTTTAAATTTGTAAACATCCGATAACTGAAGATTGTTATTGACGACCAAATCTGAAGAAGGAGGATTTAGGATTTTTTTTTTTAAAGTAGTTTAAGAAACTATTCTTTTATTCATATTTTTCAAGTAGTTTAGGATCTTAAAAGATAAATATAAGTTTTCATAAAATTAATATATATATAAGATAAAACACTTCCTCGTGGGAACGATCCTATGCTAGTATTATAATTTCCATTGTGCTCTTGTAATAGGTTAAGACTTAATTAGAATAACATAAATATATCAAGAACAAGTTTTTAGCGCTGCTGCCGGGGATAGCAGATTTTATCTTTATATTAGTTTAAGAAAACACATATTTATCTTTCTCTTTTTATATTTCTTTATATTTTTAATTTTTTTTTACCACTTCTTAAACCTTTTGCAGGTTTATTCAGAGTAATGAATTAAGGTTTCAACTTCCCCTGATCAGAGAAGCTAGAGGCTCAAATTTGTTCTCTCCCTGCCTTCTAGAATAAAAATTAAATAAAGCTAAAAACATAAAAACATAGTTTTCTTTTTTTTATACATCACACTCGATCTCGAAGTCTAGATTTCTTCGAGTGTGACCCAAAAATTGAACAAACTCTCTTGTGTAATCTCGCATTAAATCGATCTTCTAGGAGAGAGCCCTTAACCATGGCTGATGATCGTTCAATTCAAGCGCATTTCAGCCCGGTTGCTCTGACTGCACCCTCCTATATAGTTATACCAGAGGTTACAGCCAGACAGAATTATGAAATCAAGCTCAATATACTTCAAGTTGTACCTGCTTTTCATGGGCTTGATAGAGAAGATCCCTAACAATATTTAAGGGATTTTATAGAACTTTGCACAATGTTACAACTATGGCGGCTAATGAGGAGTCAGTTAAGCTATGGTTGTTCCCTTTCTCTCTCAACGACAGAGCACAAGCATGACTGACTTCACTGCCTGCTAGGAGTATAACCACTTGGGATGAACTGCAATCCAAATTCTTAAATGAGTACTTCCCAATTGGTAGAACCAACCAGATTCGGCAAGCAATTCAAGATTTCAAGTAGCAGCCTGGAGAATTGTTTCATGACAGTTGGTAGTGCATGAAAGACCTATTGAGAAAGTGCCCTTATCATGATGTGTCAAACTGATCAATAGCACAGAGTTTCTACTAAGGGTTGACTGAGACTAACCAGTCGACAGTCGATGATGTGAGCGGAGGAGCCTTTATGGCTCAAAATGGCCAACAGTCCTAGAACCTATTCCAGAAACTGGCCGATAACTCAAAGCAAAAATAGGCCCTGCTTAGATCTGATCCCAATATCACTCGTTACACCCCACTCCCGAGTGGTGGACTTTACGATATCAGTAAAGATAAAGTAAACAAAGAAGATGATATGAGTGCGAAGGTTTTAGCTCTTGAACAAAAGATTGCAACATTAATGGCTGCCAAAACCTAGCACTCCAGATAAACCCTTGGCAAACTGTTCTAATGGCCAGATTCAAACTTATAATGAAAACCCAGCTACGCCATCGCACTAGGAGGTGGTGGAAAATGATCAAGTAATGGCCTTTTAGAGGGGATTATTGAAACACATATAACCTAGTGTGGAGGAACCATCCTAGATTTAACTATGATTCCACAAGAGGAGCACAACTAGCACCATCAGTTGCGCATCCCATATTTCCCCTGACCCATGTTTTTCACCAGAAACCTCAAATGCCTACTACGTAACCACAATTTGGACCACAGAGTAATGCACCTGACGCCACAGTTGTTCAAATCCTTTGAGATTTGCAGTAGTAGTCGCGTCAACACTCAAAATATTTACATCAGCTTGCTCAATTATCTCAAGTGCTCCATTCACACACTCAATCCATTACGAAGTTGGAAATCCATATAGGCCAGCTAGCTTCCCAAGTGGCGAAAAGAGAAAGTGACCAATTGCCACCGCAGCCAGTCAACAATCCTAGAGGAAAAGTATTCTTGGGAGAGACATTAGCTCCCCAAAATCTAACATAAGAACCTCATGGATCATCGAGCTACCGACTCATTCGTAGCAACCCTTATAAAACATGTAAAATTATTTCTTTTTCTTTTAATCCTAGGTATTACACTACGACCCAAATCATTGAAAAATGATGGATCGTAATATAATTCCTATGGTATATTATAGCGAACAATCGTATGGATTTATGATTGATCGTCATTATGGATATGTCTATTAGTTAAAGCGTAGTGAATACGATTTGATTGATACGAGGGTTCATATTTACCATTGTTGAAAAGCTCGAGTCAACCAATGAATCTAGGTTAAAGCATGCGTGATGACAGGTTCAGCACGTCATCACTGAGATAGGGCCTACATATTCGAGAGAGGACACGTCCACTCTATTTGCTATCATCGAACCCTCCATTTTGCTATCATTTACCCTCTATTTTTCAAAAATCCATTGACTAAGACTCAACCATTTTTGTTTCTTAAAATTTTCTTGTATCTCCTGTTTGATTTCGGAAACCCTATTCAAGTCCTAAGTAATATCTTAAAACTGGGCTTTGTTGATTAGTCCAGATCAAGGTAACAATCTCCATTTTTAAACGGATGAGTCTCTACAAATATTTATGAATTTATATATGCAAGTTGCGATTTACTAAATAATATTCTCTACATCTTGCAGAAAAAGAAATTGCAGCATGTCAGGAGTAGCAAGCAAGCTATAGAGGGAGGAAGAAGGAGAAGGAGGTAATAGTTCCAATAACTCTCCACTTATTAACCTCATCGCACAGTTTGTTGCCACTAATGCCAAATCGAAAGTAGCAGACCTACCAAGAAAGAAGGCTAAGCCCTCAGGGGTGGTTACTAGAGAAACTCAATCCAAAGGAGTACGAACTGAATCAATACCTACCCCTGGGAAGGTCAACAAATTGGATAAAGGTAAAAAACTAGCGTGCTTCAATGTTACAGCAGAACGACTCCCAAAATCAATGAAACACCATATTGTGGGGGCCGAAATCATAGTGGACATTGCCTTTGAGGAAGAATGTAAAATAAGTAGAGGGGAAACCCAATACTTTAAGGATGTCGGGCTGTAGTACTTCCTAGAGCCCGGAGTCACACAAGTCTACCCAAGATTCGTATGACTGTTTTATAAAAATATGGTAAATAGTAGCAAGGGTTCATAACCAATTTTGTCCACAGCCATTG
This sequence comes from Chloranthus sessilifolius, assembly GCA_021018995.1. Taxonomy (NCBI): domain Eukaryota; kingdom Viridiplantae; phylum Streptophyta; class Magnoliopsida; order Chloranthales; family Chloranthaceae; genus Chloranthus; species Chloranthus sessilifolius. The sequence goes on along the minus strand of CM037584.1, from coordinate 142,504,725 downwards.
ACGAATTCTCAAATGCAATAACAAAGGCAATGGTTGCTGGGGTGGTGAATGCACCCTTAGAAAGACCTGAAGTGTCCCTTGAAAATCCGGCAGCCAATATTTTAAGAGAACAACCCCATATTCTTCCGGACTTTGTTCAAATGGCCGCAGAGCTACTGGAGAAATCCCCCAAAGACAGATCATTTTTCTTGAGAAAAGATGTAGAATCACGGAGTCTATAGATTCACTTCTTGGATGTCTTAATTCACAAGACCATCCACCCAACGGGTCATGGGACACAACAAAGAGCACTCTTCGTAAGAGCCTTGTATCTTATGGCTAATCGCTGCTGGTTTAGTGTTTCAGCCTAACTACTAGAAGTAATCAACACCGTGAGGGAGAAGTTGAACCAAGAAAAATATCAAATAAAGAAATTATGTCTGCCCTTTGGAGGGTTAATCACAAATTTGTTAATAAATGTGGGCTACAACATTGATCCTAAAGAAAAGGATCTTTCTAGAACAGAGGATAGCCTCACTGCCAAAACTTATAGGAGAACTCTAAGTGTTGTAAAAAAAAAAAAGAAAATTCCTATTTTAGCATATACATAGAGTGTCCCCTCTATACCCAAGGGCCAAGAAGAGTCTACCATAGAGCAGTTAGCAGAAATTATAGCCCCAGAAAAAGCAGTTATGGAAAAGGGAATGAGTACTTCTACTCAACCTCAAGAGAGAGCAGAGATTGGCTCTCCAAGACACGAGAGGGTAGCCGAGTCAGAACACCCAGTTGCAGACCAAGCTAGTTTGTATGACTCAGCTCTAGATTCACCAACCAGGCCTGCTATACCCCTTCAACTAAGGCAGACACACTTCCAATTGTTATTGAAGCAAAGCTTGTGAGCCCAACGATAGTTGTTGCAGAAGAAATTTTTCTGCCAACACAGCAAGCTGCTGAAATGGCCACTTCTAGCCAGACTCCTGCACCGATAAAGTCCATTGCTTAACCTCTAATTTCAACCGCTACAGAGCAGACTCCCATAGTTCACGCAACAGAGGCAAAATCGAGTTTTGAAGCTCCAAGGGCAGGTTTTGTTGAATTACTAAATCAAGAGATATCTCCTCCAAGAACCACCACAACAATCCCCAAACTAGAAAGAAGATTGAGAGAACTAGAACAATGGCAATTTACAAATGCACCAAATCTAATGCCATTACCAGATGTAGTGAGGAGGATATTGAAAGAATTTCATAGATTGAAAAGTACAGTCCTTGAATCCATGCCTACTACATAAGAACACCAAGAGCTAGTAGACAATCTACGGCGAAAAGCAGTGAAAGACCACCAGGCATATTGGATAGCAGAAATAGCAAGAAAAGTTCATGAGGCCACTGGCGCACTTCAATCTCAAATTGTGAGTTGAGAGACGAAAATCGAATATTTTGACATGACCAACAGGCATGGGAGGGCAAGAAAAAGGTATATAAAGATAAAATAGAAAATTTGATTGAACAATTTTGAGGATTTATTGAAGATCCAGATGATAGGGAAACTGTGAAGGAAAAAGCTCTCAAAGAATACTAGCAAGAACTCAATAGACAGCTGGATGAGAAAAACCATCTACTGACCGTAGCAGAGGGGACAATTCTGAAACTTTAAGAGGATAACGAGTCCCTCAGGTTAGCTAATGTTGAACAGAAGAAGACTATTGAGTCTATAAAAAAGAAATGCTAGACCGCAGTAACAAAAGGACAAGCTAAAGCAAAGAAATTGAGGCTGGAAATTCAGTTGAAATCCACTGTGATTAAAAAGTTCAATGAGGATTTGAAAGAAAAGGTTGAAAAGGAGTAACAGAGTCTGAAAGGAAACTTTTGCAGATTGATAGATGAGAAGGAAAACACTGATGAGGCTGAGCCAGCGACACAAAGAAAACCACTTTTAGAAGAACAAGATGATTACTCTACAGATGAGGTAGCTGACTCAGAGGAATACTTATCAAACAGCTCATCCTCACTGCTAGCCTTACCAGCACCAGCTCCACCTACTGCTTCCATCCTTGTATCATACCCTTCATCATCGAGTGAGTGAAAATTACATCATGCATCACAAAGCCTCACAGGTAAATAAATTTTGAGTGTCCCCTATTTTTGTGCTAATGAGGGCATTGTCCAATTTATGTTTGGGGGGGATACACAACTTCTGTGTATAGTATAATTAGTATATAAGTATATCAGTTTGTTTGTTAGTTTTATTTAGTTTGTTTTTTGCATAATATATATATATATATATATATAATAATTTTTTTTTCTTTTCTCTATTTTAAAAATAGTTTTCTAAATAGTTAATTATTATATGTGAATTATGATAGAAAAAATTATGAATCTTGAAAACCTACGATCCATCATAGTAGAAGTTCAAAAATCAAGAATATAGAACAATTACAATTCATGTTTTAGCTCTTTGAACATTGCATCAAATTGGATGTTTGAAACAATAAATTAATTTGAGTTGTAATATTTAGACTATAGTTTCAAAATTGTATAAACCAGTGAGCATTAGAGACTAATTTTTTCCTTTCTTTGAGAGAGAGACTGCTTCTATTCAAGTCAAAATTCCTTTGAACTTCTTTACTGCTTTTATGAAATTTCATATTGTTGAAATTAGAATCAAAATATTTTATGACTATGATAACCTGATTTTTTGCCTAGAACTATCTATTAGAAAAATCAAAACAATAAAGTATCTATGCTAGTAAATCGTAAAGATGATTAAAGACCATCTTTTATTTAAAACAGAGCCAAAAAGTCAAAATCTCATCAAATAACTTATCCTTTGAACCCATATTAGAAGCCTAAACTAAATCTCTTTGTACTAAAAATTTGATAAACCCTTAACCATATATACTGCCCAAAATTTTCTCTAACCTTTATCATTTTCTGAGAATTTAGAATACAAGAGAAGGAAAGAAGAGGGAGTGGAATGAGTAAAAGCAAAAACAGATAAGGAGAATGCTGAAAAAGGGTACAACTGAAGAAATTATTTTGAAGAATATGGGAAAAGAGATGAAAAATTGTGAAAGACGATTCTCAATCAAAGGAAAAATGCTGTCAGGAAACGAAAAGAAGTGGGATTTTATAAAAATAAAAAAAAATGGGAAGAAGCATCCAAATTCGTGGATACTTACTGAAGAAATAAAGAAAGAAGAAGAAAAGACAGGAAAAAGAAGAATTAAATTCTGAGAAATTTTTTTTGAATCCTTTCTACCTTTCTTTGACACCTTCTGAAACTCAAAGCCCATTACAAGCCAAAGGAATGACCTTTTTGATTAACGATTTGCAAAAGTATAAGCCTAAGTAGAGATATGAATAATAGATACTATGGATTGCATAGGCAATCATATGAATAGAAAAGATTATCTTTTCCATGAGATTAAATTTTTTTTTACAATTATCCTTTGAATTTATCATATAAAATATTGAGAGAACCGAAAAAGTTTCAATATCTTTTTGAGAGTATGCTAATAGTGAGTTTTTGAATGAAAGTATTTTTTAAAACTGCAATTTAAAAAAATCTATGAAGAATAAACTATTCACTGATGCATACACTCCTTTCTTATTATGAATTGAAATTGTTGGAGTTCTAATCAAGGATAACTGCCATGATGGAAAGTAAGGATAAAAGACTGATAATTTTAGAAAATCATAACAACTATGTGATGATTAACTTAGTGTACGAAAATTAGTTTAGATTTTTAACCTTTAGTTTTCTTGTAAATTTTGAAACATATTTTGAAATTTCCAAAAAATATTTGAAGTTTGTAGGTAACTTCACTGAAAACCTTCAAGAGACTACAACTCCTCCACTAGGGATCACCTAGGGGTTTAAAGGCTTGTTGCATCTGCTAAATGTAATTATACTCCGTACAAAAGTGACATTTAAATTCTTAGTATAGGATATTTTATATTTCCTTATTTGTTAGGGACTAGCAAAGCATAAGTTTGGGGGTGTGATCAATCACATATACACCATTTTACTATCCTTAACTTAGTGATGCTAAACCTTAATTTGCTACTAACAAGTTAATGATGTACAGATATTAAAGAAAAATAGTAAAAAGAGCCAAAGTGCTAATATTCATCAAAATAAACTCATAAAACAATAAGAAAGATGATCGAACAAAAAAGACGAATCATCACCTACTGAAAGATGGAAAATCGTACTTTACAATTGAGCAGAATGCTGTAAAGGAAGAAAGTAAGATACTGTAATTTATGATTCTTCAAAAGCCGTTCAAAAGCTAAAGTACGATACAAAAGTGAAAAGCGATCAATTGTAAATGAAGAATCGTCCTGAGAGTGAAAGCTATAAAATTGTGATTTATGATTTTAGGAAAAAAAAGCTTTCTAAAGCTACTGGTCACGTGAGGATTTACACCACCATGTATATAATTAGAAGAATTCTTGACTTAGAAATCGAGCCACTCACGGATCTAAGAAGATTGACGAAGGGAGACTCCTAAAGGACTCTGCTACTGAAATAAAGAAGAAAATACAAGAAGTACATCAAATGTTGAAAGCAAGGAACAATGGGATTAGAAGTAGAGTTATATTAGGATACTTTTGCTTTAGTAGTTTCTTTTATTAGAATTAGGAGTTTTGTAAGCCGACCCCTTATGATCTATAAATAAGAGGGCTTGGTATAGGAATTAATCATCGAAAAAATTCTAAGCATCAATTGACGTCTGAGGTTGTGTTTTCTTCCATTCATTAGAGTAGGTTAGTTTAGATATCCAAGGTTCCTTGATCACAATTGACGATTGGGATTGAGAGCTGGAAAATTAGTGTAGATATCTGTAGTTTCTCAAAAGCAATTGGCACCTGCGGCTGAGGGGTGAAAGATATAATTTTTATTACTTTTTAGTTTAGATTTATTTTTATTTTAATTTACCGCTTTGTAAACATCTCCAAGTTTTAATTTGAATTGACGACTCAAGTGGAGATTTGCAGATTAGTGTAGTGGTTTTTATTTTCCATCTTTGATTTATGGAGTTTGATTGACGCCTAAATTTCTGGTAGATTAAAGATTAGTATAGATCTATATTGAAGGGGGCTAGTTTTTTATTAACACCAAAATTCTAGAGGACTGAGATATAGTGTAACAGTATTTAAATTTGTAAACATCCGATAACTTAAGATTGTGATTGACGACCAATATCTAAAGGAGGAATTAGGATTTATTTTTCTATAAATTAGTTTAAAAAACCATTCTTTTATTCATATTTCTCAAGTAGTTTAGGATCTTAAAAGATAAATATAAGTTTTCAGAAAATTAATATATATATATATATAAGATAAAACACTTCCCCGTGGGAACGATCCTATGCTGGAATTACAATTTTCATTGTGTGCTTGCAATAGGTTAAGATTTAATTAGAATACCATAAATATATCAAGGACATGTGGCCTTGTGCTCAATTGGTGAATTAAACGCATGGTACATTTCATGGAATCGAATTAAGTGCAGGATCCACAACGCTTAATTCGGTTTGAGTCGGTCACGGACTCAAGGATGGCTACCTAACCGGGTATCCTAGTTCCATTAGGTTTTGAAACCAATTCCGCGCATGTGTATCTGCATGGAATTAGGGGGTACACGACAGTCTATGTCCAGTCCAAGTGGGACTAATTACGGATAGATGGTCCTGTGTGTAATTGAATTAAGTGCCTAGTGCTATGTGCGTGATTCGGGTCTTAAGGCGATCCGCGGGAAGAGAGAGCCTGGTCCAAGTGGGACCATTATGCCAGTGTATCCATGCATGCAATCATATTGCGCGCATCTGTAAGTGTGTGAAATTCAGGGTCTTCCTGGGTTAGGTCGGGTCTGAACCCCAAAGCTATTGTTTCAGCCTGGGTCTCAACCATATACTATTGTTTCAGCCTGGGTCTCAACCATTTACTATTGTTTTAGTATATAGTCCCCGCATTTAGGGTTTGAAGGTCTTCGAAGAAGGTCAGTTCTGCTCTGGATATTATCGGCATGGTCAAAGGTTAACCATACAAGTTCGTATACTCCGAGAGGGAAAAATTGGAGTGTCTACACCTACGTTATGAGGGAAACTTGCGCTATTCAAATTCACTGTCAGCACGGTTCAAAGAGTGGAGGGGTTCGTTCATATGAACCTTAAATCAAATGCAGATTCTAACACATAATTCAGAGTATTTAAATTTATAGCTAGATTCGGAGTTCTGAGTTCTGAGTTCATATGCAATTCAAATCCAAGGCGGATTCAAAAGCAATTTCAGAGTTCAGGATCAAGTTCAAAAGCAAATTCAGATTTATTATATTTCACATCAATCATATTATGTTATTCATGTAAATTAAGACAAAAATGCAATTGGTATTGAGGTTCCCCTACCATAAATTTGGAGCCGTTCAAAGTGATCCAAAGGTCCTCATTTACGGTCTCCCATTCTTAACCTATATCACATTGAGATCGTACTACGAATCAATGGTGGCGAAAAACGAATTGGCTTGAAGCTTACCAAAGTTTTTTCAAGAAAAATTAAACCAGCCAAAACAGAGCAAATCGATCGATCGATTTCCAAAGGCAGGGAAAATCAATTGATCGATTCCCTCAGAATTTCTACACCTCATGTTCTATACAATCCGATCGATCGATTTCCAAATCGATCGATCGACTTCTTTAGAATTTCAAATTCGATCAATCAATTTTTGAAACTGATCGATCAGTTTCTCCATAAAACTTGCACATCCCTGTCCTGTCAAAATCAATCGATCGATTCAGGAACCGATCGATCGGTTTTGACAGATTCTATAGCCCTTCAGGTTTCTTCTTCCTTGGTTTATTTTTTCCCAAAACTCAACTGACACAACTCAAATTTTATCCATTCATCTATCTAAGCTTAGAATAGTAATTTACTACATAATAATACAATATTGCACACATTTCCTTGGTCGATTATGCAACTTTCGCGAAGGGTTGCCAAAGAGGGTTTCAGAGTGAATTCGCAGGTTCTCGCGAATCAACGAAGCTCAAGGTGCAGCTCCACTCCAACACACATTAATCATCACTTCCTCAACTTGCGTATGACACGTCCACAATGATTGGTTCACAACCATCTGAACCCACACTCTCTCGTTCTCTTATATCGGATTGACCCTGGGGTTCAACAGTTCCTCACGGTCGGAGCTAACAAGATTGGACTCTCGTAATGTAGGTGTCAAGTTTCTCACGAAGAATGCAGAGCTTGTGGCACGATCTGGCGATCGAATTTCACGAGAGGGTTTCACAAGTGTTTTGAGGGGAGGGAGCTTGCTCTTTTCTCTTCTCTCTTACAATGCAAACAAAAAGGAAAGAAGAAAAATCTATATATTTATTCTATTAATCTTACCCACTTGACTCAAGGTTCTAACTTGGTGTTAAACAATCACCGCGATTCTGTGTATGGGTTTCAAATCAATGACCACTGTGACAGCTAATTCCACTTTTCACAAAAATATATTCTTATAAATTAATTACTCCCAAAATTTAAGATGTCATCGTGTGACTTGCCGGACACGTACACAGAGTCGGGCGCATTCGGGTTCGAAAATTCTTCAGACGTTACATTCTCCTCTCCTTTCAAAGTTTTCGTCCTTGAAAATTCAGTACGTGGTCTTTGGGTGTCGATAAGACAGTATTTATTCTAAAACAGAGTCTTATCGCTCAAGAGAACACCTAAGGAGATTGAAAGTCTCTACATCAAGAGAACCCAATCCTTTAACTGAATTAAAAGTCAAAAATATTTATTAAAATGTAAGACGATCGAGTATACTATGATTCACAAGGACATCAGGGTGGGGTTTCAGTTAATCAGTCAACTATGCATTTATTTAAAACACCAATACATTCACAACGCATAAAAGCATGTCCACAACCATTAGAGTGCATTCACATCTAGATTTAAAATAGGACATGCATTCCCATAACAATCCTAAATATCTACAACTAAGGTCTTCCCAGCACCAAGGTAAGTTCCTGTTATCCATTATACACAACACACACCTACAACAATCCTAGATATCCACAACTAATTTAGCCACATCGAAACATTAAACATCCAACACTAAATTAGCCACAACTAAGCATCTAATATTCACCACTAACTATCAATTACGCACCATAACATTGCCACACAATACACCATCAATAATCCAGAACTAAACATCTATACATAAAGCATCTAACCAACTAAGTTATCCCCAATTAAAACTAAAACATTCACAATCTAATCCATATCCATCAAGTACTCATAACCAATTACAACACGATAAACCCAAAATAGAGGTAGGCCTCCAAGGCTTAATAGTTCACAAAACTACATGGAAATATTGAATTCTTAAAAGTTATGCAAAAATTATCCAACAACCCTTCTCACTCACCTGTCTACTGGTCAAATGGTCCAGCTCCTTGGTCCGTGGCACCCCTAGCTCTGGAAGTAGATGTGTCGGTAGCATAGTCGCTTGGGTCAGCAACATAGGTGTGTGCGTCGGCAACATATGGAGTATAAGTGGTAGGGTAGTCGTGTTGCATCATGTGCATCAGTAAACCCTCATGGAAATTCAATCAATGGTTCAACTGACGACTATTTTCTGCTATCAAGGCGAGTACATCATCTATTGTCATAGCTGGTGCCCTCTGAGGTGGAGGCATCTGAGCTGTGGCGACCTGCTGAGGCTGAGCTACAAGTTCTGGTTGTTCTTGTTCTTGCTTGGCGTGCTCAGGGTCCTCTTGATCTTCTCTTTTTTGAGCACTCTTATCTAATTGGTTGAAACTTTTCTTCCAGTCCTTCATCCTATAGCTTTTGACATTATCAGTGAACTGCGGCTCATTCTCTGCTATCAAGTAATCGTCTCCGCCATCATAATCCTCTATCATGCGGGAGATAAGGCGAGCATAGGGCATTTTCTTCAAAGGCGGCTTTCTCCCGTCCGACATATTCTCAGGCGCATAATCGATGCCCTCTTTTACCACCACTAGGGCACTGAACCATTGTCCGCTGAAGGCCGAGAAAAGGGCCTGCTGAATGATTGCCACTCTTTCCGATTTATGCCTCAGTTGGTATAAATTACACTTAAAAATAACGTCCAACATCCACATTTTTTTTGGTAATTGGGCTCTTGTCACTAACTGCCCGAATCCGTGTGTACCATGAGTCATCTTCTCCATAACAATATGGAATGGTACCGGTCTGGGGTTCAGTGCCCATAAGCCCATGTCTTGTGCGAATTGCGCGGGGAACTCCATCACATTGGCGATGTGTTCAACGGTGAACTCGTAACCTGTTCTCTATTTTGGTCTATATGTTATCCCTGTTCTCACCCCGGTATAGGTTTTGGTAAAAGAGTGTTTTCATCTACAGGTAATAGTAATTGTTGAAGGGTTGAAGCAAAGGTTCCAACCCGGCCTTTTCTAGGTACTCAAATGCCCACTCGGTAGTTTCTTGCTCTTCAAAGAGCCCATGGTCAAATAACCACTCGACTTCGAACCCTTTCTCTCCCCACCACTCATTCGGTTGTTCGCGTGGTGGCGGTGGTTGGGGTCGCCTGGAAGAACCGGCCTTAGATGCAGGGCTCTTCGATGTGGGATTCTTAATGATAGGTTTCGCCTTGGGTGCTATGGTATTTCAAGGGAGATTTACAAATCTAAGGCTTCAAACTTGAAATAAACGAAATAAATTCAAAGGAAGGTAGGGTTTACCTTTCTAAGGAGTTTGAATCAAATCCCCATGGAAGAAATGGAAGCTTTTGCAAGTCGGGAATGAAGTGCGGCAAGTTCACACGAGAAAAGGTAGAAAAAGCCCTAAAAATGTCTAATTAAGTCGTGCAAATGAGAAAAAGAAACCCACGACCCGCTCTTATACTATTAGATCGATCGATCGATTTTACTTTACTCACAGCAGCACGAGAAAATCGATCGATCAATTTTCTCAAAGGGAAAATTTCGATCGATCGGTTTCTTCAGAAAATTTCAAGTCTGAAATTTTTGAAGAAACCTCTTTTCATATATTTTAGGGACCTTGAGGCTCCAAACTTACTCCGTACCTGCATCATACATGTGGTACACACACATACCTCGTTCCACAACATGTTAATTTAAATTTTTGGCCTTTAATTTTTTATTTCGAATATATTATCAAAATTAAATTTCAATCGACCATACATTCATTTGGATGGGGAGTTAATCTCAAAACACCACCTGTAATCACTGAAAATGAAACTGAAATGATACACTGCATTCATTAAATAAAATTTCACGCAAGCTAGGCTACATAGACTGTAAACTAATTGTCAAAGTATCCTTGTATTCTTTAACCTATAACTATTTTCAAAATTTTCGAATCTCATTCGAATAGATGTGGGTATTGAACACGAATCTCTGCTTTGCGCTCCCAAGTGGCTTCCTCCGATGAGTGGTTCTGCCACTTCACAAGGAATAAGGTGAGCCGCTTAGTCCGTAAGGTTTGTTCTTTACAGTCCAAAATTTGCATTGGTTCTTCGGCCAATGTTAAATCTTCTTGAAGCTCAATGGGTTGATAGTCTAAAATGTGAGTTGGGTCTTTAACATACTTTTGCAACATAGACATCTGAAATACATTGTGCATGCTCAATAGTTGCGGTGGCAAGGCTACTCTATATGCGACTTCTCCGACTCGGCCCAGTAATTTGAAAGGTCCAACATAACGCGCGCTTAGTTTCCCACATTTTTCAAAATGCATCACACCTTTCGTGGGCGAGATTTTAATGAATGCCTTGTCTCCAATCTGAAATGCAACCTTGGTTCTCTTAAGATTGGCATAACTCTTTTAGCGACTTTGTGCAACTCGCAACATCTCGCAGATCAACCGAACTATTTCGATTGTGCTTTCCACGATCTCTGAACCCAAAATGAGTTTCTCGCCAACTTCTTTCCAATTGAGCGGGGACTTGCATCTCCGTCCATACAAAGCTTCATATGGAGTCATTCCAATGCACGCCTGATAACTATTATTGTAGGCTAATTCGATCAGGGGTAGATGTTTATCCCATGATCCTTGAAAATCCAACATATAAGCCCGTTGCGTGTCATTGATTATCTGGTTCACCCTTTCGGTTTGCCAATCAGTCTAAGGGTGAAATGCATAACTGAAATCAAGTCTTAAACCCATCCCTTCATGAAAACATTGCTAGAACTGAGATGAATATAGCAGATCTTTGTCTGATACGATACTGATAGGTATACCATGCAGCCTGACAATCTCCTTGAGATACAACTCTATGAGCTTGCTGGCTGTAGTAGACCCGATGGGTTCCGATGATCAACCTTCACCTGTTGACAATAGTAGCCATCAAGGCTCCCAAACCTTTAACATCGAACCTTGTGTAGCATAGAGTCATATCTTTAAATAAACACCATCTATGCACTCTCACGATGAGATGTGACAACTGAGTAGAAGAGTTTCAGCTCAATGCATCTGCCACAACATTAGCCTTCTCGGGGTGATACTAGATGGAACAATAAGTCTTTGAGGAACTCCATCCATTTTCATTGCCTCATGTTCAAGTCTTTCTGGGTGAAAAGGTACTTGAGGCTTTTGTGGTCTGTGAATATATCAGATGTTTTCCCGTAAAGGTAATACCTCCAGATCTTCAGGGCGAAGATGACTACCACTTACTCGAGGTCATGAGTTGGATAATTCCTCTCATGATCCTTAAGCTGCCGAGAGTCGTACGCAATGACTCTCTTGTTCTGATTAAGCACACAGCCTAATCCATTGTATGAAGAGTCATTGTACACTGTAAAACCTCCACCGCCTGATGGTATGGTAAGCACTGGCGCAGTGGTCAATCTCTTCTTGAGCTCCTGAAAACTTTACTCACACTATTCAGTCCACTCAAACTTAGTATTCTTCCTTGTGAGTTACGTGAGGGGACCGAAAATCTTGGAGAAACCTTTGACGAATCTCCTGTAGTAACCAGCCAAACCAAGGAAACTGCGGACTTCTGTTACTATCTTCGGTTGTTCCCATTTCACAACATCTTCAATCTTGGCTAGATCAATTGTTATGCCAGTCTCAGAGATGACATGTCCCAAGAAACTGACCTACTCAAGCCAGAACTCACACTTGGTTAGTTTTGCATATAATTGATGGTCTCTGAGTGTCTAAAGAGCTGCTTGTAAATGTTGCTTGTGCTCCTCTCTCATTTTCGAATAGATGAGGATATCATCTACGAAAACAACCACGGATTTGTTAAGGTGTGGTTTGAATACCCAATTCATCAAATCCATAAACGACGCTGGTGCGTTCGTCAGCCCTAAAGGCATCACTAGAAACTTGTAGTGTCTGTATCTAGTGCGAAAAGCAGTCTTCGAAACATCCTCTACTTTGATCTTCAACTGATGGTAACCTGACCTCAAGTCAATTTTTAAAAAGAATTTTGTCTTGTAGTTGGTCAATGAGGTCATCAATCCGAGGAACTGGATAACGATTCTTAATCATCAACTTGTTTAATTTGTGGTAATTAATACAGAGCCGCATTGAACCGTCCTTTTTAACAAATAGTACCAGTGCTCCCTATGGAGATACACTAGGTCTGATAAATACTTTATTTAAAAGCTCTTGAAGCTGCTCCTTCAGTTCTGTCAACTCTACTGGTGCCATGCGATATGAAGCTTTCGATAATGGCTCAGTACCTGGAGCCAATTCAATCGTGAACTCGATCTCCCTATTAGGTGGTAATCCAGGGAGATCCTCGGGAAATACATCTGGGAACTCAAATACGACAGAAATGTCATTGACGTTGATTTCCTCTTCCCGTTGGCTCCTCACGAACACAAGGTACCCATAGCACCCGTTGCTCATCATACGATCTGCTCAGATGGTGGAGATGAATGGTGCGATGTTGGACTTGACACCACAAAATCGGAAGGATTTTTCCTTTGGAGGGCAAAAAGTTACCACTTTTTGGAGGTAATCCACACTAGCATGGTATACAGATAGCCAATCCATCCCAAGGATTATATCGAATACTTGCATATCTAATAGGATCAAGTCAGCTATCGTCTCGTTGCCTTCAACTGCAACGATCACTTATCGACATACTATATTTGTGCTCACAGAGTTTCCCGTAGGAACCGACACTGCTAAAATGAAGTCTAGAGACTCAGGAATGATGCTCAATTCTGCTGCAAATTGAGGCATGACGAAGGAGTGAGTAGACCCTGGGTCTATCAAAACTCGTGCCTTGTGCTAATAGATGTCACTGCGCTGATAAAGATGTAGGGCACCTATGTTTCAACAAACATGGTGCATTTAAGTATACTCAAGGCGGTGTCATAACATGAATGGAAATATCGTAATTGAAAACACATCTCAAGAACATTGCATAACTGAAGATAAGGAAATAATTTAACCGTTAGTGGTGAATTCATACCGTTGATGACATTGTTTGATATCAGTGCATCTTATGCAGTAACGGCGTAGGCTCGACCCTGAACAGTAGGTTGAGAAGATCTGAGTAGAAGCCAAAGCGGACCTTTCCTTGCCTTCTTCGAGAAGCGTGGAGAAATTAAATCTAATTTTTTGGGTGTTACTAGATTAGCATAAATGGAGACTTTTTCTCCGATTGAGATTTTTCCAGATGTGAAAAAACCTTCATAGAATAACGGCCCGATCATCTTTTGCCCAATTTTCACACCATGACCCTAATCAATCATTCTCTATATCTCGATTGTCGTGTCAAATTGTGATCTGAAATTTGTGGGTGTATAAGTCAGTGAAAAATAAAGCTTTTTCACCTATTGAAAATTTTCCAAAGGCGGAGAAATTTAAGAGGATTGATGGTCTGATTGAATCGAACCTCTTCTTCACGTTCAACGAGATTGAGGTGTAGTGCACACTCACGAGAAGTGTGATCTTGGAAATCGGACACCAATGTCGTGTATGGTCGCAGGGAGGTGAGAGATCTCTCTGGACTACCCTCACTGGTTCGATCATAAAGGGTTTAAAAAGGTGGTCAAAGCGACCCTTTTACCCTTGTTGGGTAAGAGTTTAGGTTTTTAACTCTTTTTTCCCTTAACATTCGGGCCTCGTAAACTATGCCCTTCACGTCATAAAATAATTTATGATCCTCCAGATCAATGCGTGTCATGGTCGAGATTTATTTGGTTATGACCTTAGGGGCTGGTCTGGTCTAGTTTCTCAAAATGAAGGAGTCAATAGCAACCCCTACTCCAGTGTTTAACATGGAACAGAAAATGAGTATCACAATAATCACCGATGTTGAGAGCATTAAATAATGTATAAATAAAACTATTCAGAAAAATATGAGCCATCGGATGGATTGACCATCGAATTTTAAGGTCTATTGCCAACCCTACTCTAAAAATAACATGTATCACGAGATCTGTGCGATCAAAGATAGGTCAAAGGGTGTTTTCACCCAAGTGGCAGCATGCAAAGCAAGCAACATCCACCAGTCGGTGTTCATCACCGACACATAAAGTCACCCGTAGGCTGTCCACCGATGCAGTCGCAATCTGTTGGTGGTTGTTCACTGATGCAGGCAGTCACCTATGGATGGTTTACTGACGGGCGTAGGTGCATGTGTGTTGGCCGTGATTTTCGCATATTTTGGTGCCTTTAACTTATTTTTCATCCGGTCGAAGTCCGAGCTAAAATCGGCACGATATCCCGTTCAAGGTTTGACCATTGGTTAACCCTTTGACCACAAGGGCCTCAGAAATCCATGAAAATTATATTAAAATAGATTTTTTTTTTAAATTTTATCCGATCAGATGGCTATTGGCAATCCCTAGATTGAAATCTAGTGGTGTGACTAGGTAATTTGAGATGGATAAGAAGGTACCCACCTATTGGGGCTTGCACGCGGGATAGTGATGATCCAAATCGAGGAGCTTGGGCCTATCCGTCGGTTCGGCGAAGATCTTCCGATCTTCTTGACTAGTCGCTGCCTTCAGCTATGTTTGCAATGATGGGTGTTGTTGTTTTGGTGCCTGATCATGTGGTACTCTAGTGTCCAAGGGATGGTGGTGGTAGCCAGCAATGGACATCGACGATAAATCAACATGTTGGTGAAGGAGATTGAAATAGTGGTGCTCGGTTGGATCTGAGAAGAAGAAGAATATAACCACAGTGGAGAGGTTGGGGGGTTGGCTGCTATGTAGGGGCTTCAACAGAGAGGGAAGGAGGAAGTTGTGGGTCTATGTAGGAGGAGATGAGAGAGAGAGAGAGAAGGTCCCTTCCCTTCTTTTCGTTTGAACTAAATAGGAGCTAAAGAGAGAGAGCCCAACTTGGCAAGTCAATCAATAAAAAAAGAAAGTGTCCAAGAGAATTCTACTCCTTTACAAATATGGGAAGTTGCCTTGAGTTGGAAATTCGGGTGCCAGATTGCACCAAATTCAATTTCAATCCTCTTTTTTTTGTGAGAAAGCAAGGATGTGGAGCACTCATATTGGGCTTGGTTCTCCACCCATCTATCATCTCTAAATAGGGTCTCAGGGCCTAGGTCAATCTCAGGTTTAGGTATCAGGTCGAGTGTGGCTATCCTGCTTGGCACAGAAATCGAGATGAATTGAAAATTTTAAGTAAACGGATATTAAGAATGGGGATCGTTAATTTGTAGGTGTGTAAAGTCAGACGTCACTTGCGACGCAAGTTCGAGTGGCGATTAGGTCTATTTGTAGAATGAGAAACACGTGTTGTGTGTGTGTGCTCAACACCGGAGCAAAAGAGATTAAAATGGAAATATCTAGGATATTTCCATTAATAGCTTATGAGAGAAGGAAGGATAGGAATGCCCAATCCCTCTTCTCTTTGCTCTTGTTCTGAACCCTTTCCTTCAAGATGCTGCTAGGAAACTCCCTCTATGAGAATGCCAATCTTGAGAAACCCCAGATTCCTGATTTTCTGATTATAGCGTAAGTCAATCGATGGGTGTACGTCGAATATATTTGGGAGAGTAATACGCGCCTATGTGAAAGTGTGGATTCGTGTCTCCGGTTCATCGGAGAACTCGAAGTGGAGATCTCACTGAATCAGATCCGAAACCCATGCGGACCTAGGATGCCGTGAGCCTAGAAACAATCATCGGAAGAGGTGAGTTGTTATGGGTTTTGTGTGGGTTAGGTGTAATAAATATGCATTTATGTGTGTTTGAATGGTTCTTGAAGAATTATGGGAGTTAGGGTTGAAATTGACAAACCCCATTAATGACAGCTTAACTGTCAAACCTGATCGATCAACTGAGAATTGATCAATCAATCTGAGAATTCGATCGATCAAACTTGGGAGTTGATCGATCGAATTTGCTAAAGACCCATTTGAAATAGAAGGGTGATTTCCTTGAGAAGTTCAGGCCCGATGTGCTCGATCGGTCAAACTTGTGGTTTGATCGATTGAATTTGGAACTGATCGATCAAATTTAGAAGTAATCGATCAGGTGTGAGCTGATCTATCAATTGGGAATTGATTGATCAAACTGTGGAATTGATTGATCAAATCAGGAATTTGGTCGATCAAATTTTATGAGGAGACTATAGGACAGGAGGCCAGTTTTTCTAAAAATTCTGACTTTGAAAATCCTATTGATCAATTATGGGGATTGATCGATCGAATTAAGGAATCAATCGATCAATTAAAGGATTGATCGATCAAATCTGCCTCTATTCTGTAATGAAGGACTGGCCGATCAACTAAGAATTGATCGATCGAACTGTGAAATTGATTGATCAAATTAGGGATTTGATCGATCAAATTTTATAAAACACACTATGAAATAGGAGGTGTATTTCTCTGAAATTTTGACTTGATCGATCAAACATGGGGATTGACCGATCGAATTGAAGATCTGATCGATCAATAAAGAGATTGATCGATCAAGGTTCCTCTATTCTGAAGGTGTAGAAATGTAAGTTTTGATCTATCAATTATGGGAATCGATCGATCAACTTGAGAATTCGATCGATCAACCATGGAGTTGATCGATTAGATGTCTTTTGTTCAAGCTGCATAGGTTTGAGGCATCCAATCAATCAATGAAGAGATTGATCGATCAGATGTGAATCCGATCGATCAAACAGAGGGATTGATCGATTGAATTCCCCTGTTTCTACTGTTTTGGTTTCTGAGGAATTTAAGGTTGGACTTTATACTAGTTACTGTTCTAACACTTCTGACACTTAGTGTACTATACGTATGGTCTAGGTCAAGGTCTGGACATCTTAGAAAGCTTTGAATTTGCTTAAAAGGATCTGTTCTGAGGTAGGAGAAATTCAACTTAACTTGTATCCAATTTCGACTACATGATTTTCTGAGCATCTGTATCTGTTTCTTCTATTATACAAACTCTGTTATCTATTTCTATCATCCGTTTATGCTATTTGATTCTAAGGTCTTTATGTGTATTGATTTAAAGTTCCATCTGATGAATCCCACCGACTCGACAGTATATCCGTGACCGGTACGGCGAAATATTCGTGCATCTGCTTTGGAAGTTCCTCGGCACAATTGTGCTCCTTAGCTGAGGCATTGTTGCATTTTTTAAATTGTTCATTGAACGACGATGGTCAGGATTACCCATTGGCACATATCTGGCTACCACATGCTATATTCACAGGAGTTATTTAAGTATATAGATCTTATGTAAATAACTACTGTATGCATGCATTTGATCACTCTGAAACTAAAGTCTGTTCTTATACTTTTGTATCTGCTCTGTTCATTAAAAGTTCAGCATTCCGATTATTCTGCATATCTGATTTTCTATCTGCATCTATTTTATTATGTCTGCACTCTCTGACTTATTCATCTGCTCTGAGTTATATTCTGCAAGCCATGCTTTATACTTTGATGCAATTTACTTGAGTTTCTTTTATTGAGCTTAGATGGTAGCTCACCCTATTTATATATATTAGGTTCTGAGGCTAGGGTTCTCATCACGGATAGTGATCCTGACTATCAGCCGGAGCTAGAGGCTGAGGCAGAGGAGGAGGACACTAACACCCCTGCTGACAAGTTTTATTAGCCGCTTGGGTATTAGTTTTGTGTTTTGGGTCCTATACTCGTATATTTTTGATTATCTGTGCGCCTGGTGGCCACCTTTTTGTATTTTTACTATAAATGTTATACTTGTATTCATATACATTCTATTGGAATCACTATTGGGAACCATTGTTTTGAGTGATGGATGTCCATCACCAGTGGTTCTTCTTTATTCCTTTTTGAGGATGTATATTCTTTTGATTTATATATATGCATTATTATATTTCTTCTTTTCTTATATGATGACTCAATCTACCACTACTGGACAGTGTCTGCTCTGATTTCCGCTAAGCGAGCAGACACTCTTTGATTTGTTTCGGGATCATCCAGAGCATGATCCTGATGGCACAGGTATCCGAGTGTGGAAATTTAGGCTTTCACAGTTGGTATCAAAGCCTAGGCTTTAGATTGTTCCACGGGTTCAGGTTGGATTATTTTTACAATCTATGTACTGATCAATGTTGTTATTTTTACAATGACAGACCAGTATGGGCCCAAGGTTGAAGAGAAGGACAGAGAGAAGTCCCAATGCGAGAGATTCCCGATGTTACTAGTACATCTAGGGGATTGGGGTTCCTATCGGATGAGAATGTTGTTCTGGTAGGACCTAGAGGAGGTAGAAGAGGTAGTGATGAAAGAATGGAGCAAGTGTTGGAAGCTTTGGCTGCCAATGTAGCTCATCAAACTGCTGCTTTGAATCAATAAGTAGCTAGACCACCTCACCAACTGTTAATCACTGAAAAGTACCACTTTTCACCTCTTAACCTAGCCTTTGTTGGACCTTGAAGCTGACTAATAACTCTTCTTTTAGCTTATTTTCTAGTTAGGAATAAATTGTGCAGCTTAACACAAAGTCTATGCTTTTGGTGCCAAGAAGAGAGAGAATTCAAGCAAAAGATGACAGCTGAACCAAAAAATGATGGAGCACTATGGTAGGATACACAATGGTGACTATTTTGTATGTCATAATGGACAAGGAAGTCCAGCAGATGAAAGAAGGTTAGGTGAGAGTGGAGGACGCTGTAACAGGAGCATGTACATAGTAGCAGAGGAGCCATTGACCTATCTCGCACAGCTGAGGTACTACCTTGCGCTATTTAATTCACTAACAAAGCTCCCTCATGCAGCTAAGACATGCAGCATAATAAAGCTCGCAAAGAAGTCATGCAGCTCAATAAAGAGGTTATCGCAAAGCAGCTCTCATGCAGCAGTCGCGCACTTTAGTAGAAATCAACAAGTGAAGAAACTCGCGGAGCTCTCGCGCACTAAGCCTCTAGAAATACAGCTCACAAAGTTCTCATGAGGATCAAGCCTTAATGTAGCAGAGCGCACTACCTCGCGAGACTAATTAGTGTGAACAATAGCAAAAACCTCGTGCAGTTCTCGCGTGGCTCTGGAAGAGAGAGATGCCCAAAAGCTCTCTCGTGCAGCTCTCGCACACCTAGAAGCTCAACTCTGAACCAAGTGAGATGCAGAAGCATCTGCGCGAATACCTCATGAATGAAGTTTCTGAAGTGCTTCTACGCGAGCAATCTAAGCACTAAAAGGTCTTCTGCGCGAGTGCATTCAAAGATGAAGCAGCTGCACGATCATCCAAAGCTCTATTGCGCGAGAAAGTAATATTCCATGCCAAACTCTACCCAGCGAACACTCTACAGCTCATGATAGAAGTGAGATACAGAAGCCAGCCTCGTGAAGCTCGGGCTCTCCACTTCTCAATCTTAACTCAAAGACCTTTTAGAGATTTCCCCAGGTCTAGGGCACATACCTCAAGGCATGAATTCTGATGCATGCATCCCAAGACATCCAAGCGTTGTAACAGTGCTATATTTACTAGAAAAATTAGGGTTTACTCTCCTCCCAAGCATTGGGACTAAGTATATAAGCTGCGCTTGTAACTTAGAAAATCATCATTCACTTTCTCCTTCAACCTCTGTCGGCTGAGAGCTCAAGCAGACTAGGGTTAGGGTTAGGGTTTGATCATATCTTTTTTTATTTTTTCTTCTCTCTTAGCCCAACACATGCTGGCTAAACCTTTGGTAAGCATTTAGGTATAGTTTTATTTAAGTTTTGTAATAGGTCATTTAAATATTGGGATTTGGTGTTGAGCTGTTGTGCACAAGGCAGCCTTGAGGGATTTCATTATTAGTAATATCAGATCAATGGAATTTATGTTTGGATGCTTACTCATTCTGTTATTTTCCTATTTGTCTGTAGTTCTATTCAGGCTATAGCATACATTTCGGATTTGAGCTTATTGAAAGGCCCATGAAAGCTTGAGCATGATGCCTTGGGACCATGGTGGCAGACAGCAGTTTTCATATTCTATCTCAGCATTTTTGGGTAAGGGAGCCTCTGTGGATAGCCTGTGACCATTAGAGTGGACAAACTATAGCCCTAGGGCAAACTTGGTCACAGATCTGAGATGGATTCTCCTTCTCTGCACTTGGACTTGTGGGCTAGTGAGAGATTGTGTAGGAATAGGCTCCTCTCTGTCTTATTTGACCGCTATAAGATATTAGATCTGGCTTCTCTGTAGTGATTGCAGCTGGGAGGACATCTTATTTCAAGCTATTTTTAAGCAATAAGAGTGTTAATTCAAAGTCTAATTAAATCTATAGATCTTTTGGTTCCATTACATTCTTGATCGAATTTGTGTACTTGGGAATTGCCCATTCTCTTAACCTTTAGATCTCTTGATTGCCATCTGATCTTCCTAGGTTTAATACTCCTATGAATGTCAGCTAGGTCTGTGCACAGATCTGGGGAGCTCGTAGCACTGGCAAACATAGTGTCTGCAATGGTATTCATGGCCTGATTTGATTCATTAGATTGGGTTTAATCAACCCACTCCTTTGGTCCTTTGGATTAGGTTAGCATTTCTGACTTAATCAATGGGATTTAACAAACTCTATTAGATAGACTGTGAACATTTGAGTGGACAGACTATAGCCTTAAGAGCGCCCCAAATGGTATGGGTTAGGTTGGATTTTTCTACCTTGTTGAGGTTATTGATAGCACTTCAGCAAGGGCTTGTCGTAGAGAGAGCCCTAAATCTGAGTTGCATAACTTGAATGAACCTTTAATCTAAACTGCTTACTTCTCACCCTTTTATCTTTATTTTAACACACCATCACCCCCTTCTTTATAACCCTTTCTTAGGATAGGACTGCACTTTATTTCTTTCAGCTTTTTCAATAGGTAATTTAGTGTAGACATGACACCTAACTCCCTTTCTTTAGGATTGTTAGATCTGTAGTCAGATCTGGAGGCCTACTATTATAGCCCATTTTGGGCTCTAGATCAATTTCTCTGTGGGACAAACTCTTACTTATCAAAACTTGTTACAATAGCCTTGTATCTTGCAGGCTTAGGGTTACTTTAGTTGTGCTATTTCCATCTTTTATTTTACTTTGATTTTTAATTTGTTCTCACCACACAATAAGCACAGAACACAGTAAATCCGACAATAACAAGTTTTTGGCATCGCTGCTGGTGAAATTGATCTTTTTAGTAGACCTGAGTTGTATTATATTATATTTGAGAAAATTCTTTGTTGTTGTGCCATAGTAGAATAAAAGTACTACTAATTCTTTTTGAATTTTGCAGAATTGGACAATAGCAGAAGGGAAAAGCTAGAGTTGCAGCTAGAGTCTAGCGAGTTCTGTTTGCACTTCTTTTACCTTGAAACTTAGTCCCTTGATGTTGAATTCATTGTAATTAATTTAGTGTAAATTTATGTAGTTGTCATTTTCATTTAGAAATTCTTTGAGTGTAAGCATTTCCCTTACTTGCTGAGTTTGTGGGTGTATGCTTGGGAGAAGATCCCTTAACCCTAAGTTGGAACTTCCAAATCCTGAGGTTGAAAGGATCCTTAGACCAAGAAGCACCACACACAGCCCTACTGTTGTTACTGAGCAAGCTAACATGGCTGAGAGGCAAAGGACCTTGAAGGAATACAATGCACTGGGGGATTACACATCCCCTTCTGCATTCAATTCCCTTCAGTGAAAGGAAACTATGAAATCAAGTCCACCATCAATATGCTACCATCCTTCCATGGGCTTAGTAAGGAAGATCCTTACAAGCACATTGACCAATTTTTGGCACTTTGCACCACTTTCAATATCACTGGCCTGGGACCTGAGGCCACCAAACTGAGGCTTTTTCCTTTTTCTCTAAAGGACAAAGCCAGCACCTGGCTCTCTAAGCTCCCAGCCAATAACATCCAAACATGGAGTGACCTCCAGAGCCAATTCCTGGCTAAATTCTTTCTCATGAACAAGACCATCCAGATGAGGACAAATATTTTTTCATTTACTTAGTCCTCAACTGAGGATTTTTATGAAGCTTGGGAGAGATTTCAGCTGATGTTAAAATAATGCCCCCACCACTAAATTCCAATGTGGCAACTAGTGCAAGTATTCTACCAAGGAATTAATCTCAGGAGCAGGGATATATTGGATGCCTCATGTGGTGGTAGTTACCTCCACAAGACAGCTGATGAGGCTTGGGAGCTGTTTGAGATTATAGGGGAACATTTCATGCAGCAAGAGTCACGGTCTCGCAATGACAGTCAGACCTCTGCTAAGTTGGTGAAAGAGTCTACCCCTAGAGGTGGAATATATGAAGTGAAGGTGCAAAGTGAGTTGGAGAAGAAGGTGGACAATTTGAGCCTAAAGTTTGAAAATTTGATGAATGTGATGCAACCGAGGATGGTTGCACAAGTGGAGGAGGCATGTCTGATATGCCAATCTCCCACACATTTGCTGTAGGATTGTCCATCAACCAACCAATTCTCGGATTTCGTTATGGAGCATGCCAATGCTGCCCAAGCATTTGGGTAGCAACCTGCTGGGTACTCATGGAGGAACTACCCAAATTTGAGGTCGAGATAAGATACATATCCTCAACCCCGGCAGCAGTAGTTGGCAGCTCTATATTGACCTCAGCACCAGTTCAACCAAGGATACCCACCTAGGCAGAATTTTCAGTTGCCTCCCCCATAGTCCAACCAGTTGGCCTTGCCCCAACAACAGCTCAGATCCTCTTCTTTTTAAGAGAAAATGTTGGCATTCATGCAGAATTTGGGGAGCATAGTCCAGACTGTGAACTCTCATGGTCAAATTTTCAATGCCTTGAACAAAAGAGAGGAGGGTAGACTGCCCAGTCAGCCCTTGGCCAATCCAAAGGGACAGTACATGATTGGAGATGCATCCTCTTCCCATGTGGATGATGGTTTAGCAGGCCAAGGCAACTGAGGTGGTCACTGGAGTAATAAGGAAAGAAGGTGAGTGGTGAAGTACCAAAAATATGTGTGTATCATATGTATTGACTGTGCGTGTTGTTTTACGATCGCTTAGAAGTTTTTCATTTAATGCTTTAGATTGATAATTTTCTTGCTTGCATGATTGCATTTTGATCATTATTGTTTTGAGTACATGTGCATATGTGTCATCTGAGTTTGATGCTCATGTCTGTTGGTGATAGTTAAGATACTCTCATAATACCTTTCATGAATTTGATCTGAATGATTATCTTTAGAATTCTAAATTTGTGATATTTCAATGTTGATAAAGGGTAACTTAACTGTCATGATGAAATGGAGTGCATGTCATAGAGTGGTGCTGATGCACACTGAATTGGTGCATGATATTGTACATGCAGCTTTCTCGCAGAGTTCTGATGAATATTTTTGTACCGCGCAAGAGCTTCGTGAGAAAAGGGACATCTGTCACAGCCTGATGGTGAGCCCCGCGAGATGCTTGAGACTCATATTTTAATGCTTGCAAGGCTGCGCTACTCTAGCTCCGCAAGATCTAAGCAACTGCTTCACGCGCTTGAGCCTGAATTTAACTCTATGAAAAGCCTCACGAGGCACTTGAAGCTTTTAAATCTGATCTCGCGAGGCTCTGCTTTTCTTCATGACTGAACCTCTTGTGAGGTTAGTTGTGTACTACAAGAGGAATGTATTCCACGAGATCTTAGCGAAAGCTGCGCGAAGCACAGGTTCAGCCCTATAAACCCTTTGAATTGCTCCATTTTCTTCATTCTATCTTTTTGCCCTAATCTTTCCCTACGCACTTCCGAGCTCCCCCTTCTCCTCTATCTTCTATACTACCCTTTCCACTAAGGCCTAGTTAGTTTCCTCATACATTTTTGCTCCCCATCACCTCCTGGTCACTTTGAGCTAGGTTTGGGGAGATTTGGACATCTGCGCAGTGTGTGAAGTGAAACCCTAGCTGTCATTTGGTAAGATTTCTCACTCTCTCGGTTGATTTAATTGGACGTTACTTTAGAGTAAGAAGAGAGCAATTTGGGGTCTGTTTTATCTGTGAATGAGTGCATTACAATTGTTGGGATATTGACACCCTAATTTGTAGAAATTTGATAGTTATGGCCACGGGTTCAAAATTCTCAGACACCTTGTCTGCTTTGGTAACCCCACCACATGTTGGGAGCCTTGTACCTACTCAAAAATCTGTAAGGATTGTAGAGGCCCCCAATGTGGAGACCCTTGTGGTAACTGCACCCTTTGAGGAGCCCCAAGTTGAGAAAACTATGAAGAAAGGCAAAGGCGTGGCCTCTGATGCCCATGGTACTAAAAAGAAATTTGCTCCTAAGAAGAGGGCCAGAGAGCACCTACCATCTAAAAGCCCTGAGAAGTCAAAGAAGAAATAGAAAATGGGTAAGGAAGTTATCCCTGAGGTCCCTGAGGATGAAGAGGAAGAAAATAATGAATACCTTAGGGTCCCATCTGAATTTGTTGCAGCAATTAAGCTAGAATCTGAGACAATTTTTTATAAGGATTTCTTTGAGCTATCTGAAATAGCTGCCTCCATGGAGTAACTCACAAAAGCCTCATTGTTGCCCCTACTGAGGCCCCCAATGCAACTAGTCTTTCCTAGACTAGTGTAATTGTTTTACCAGAATATCAGAATCAAAATTGAGTATGATGGGAACCCAGCACTGTTGGTGCTGATAGACAAATTTGAGATGATGTTCAATCAGGCAACAATTGCTAGAATTCTTAGGATACCAGCCAGTTATAGCCTTGAATGTGGCTTAGGTCCCCCTTTGACAGCCACCATCTCAGAGATAGCTAAGGAGCTAACTGGAGGAATCACTGCATCAGGGTATCAATAAGGAAGAGAGATATGCGCCCCCACCTCAGATTTACGGATGGGGTGCTGAGCAAAAATATTTATTGCTCTGGACATGAGCAGGAGAGGAGATTTCCTATTGCTGATGCACTCTTCTCCTTTCACAAGAACCATTACTTGGATGCTGCCAAGCTAATCTTTGAGGGGATGAAAGACATTTTGGAGAAGGCAAACACCAACAAGAAACCCCATTCCCTTCCCTACTATAGGCATATTACAGCCTTGCTGAAGCTTGGAGGATATCGATTTCAAATGAATGAAGAAACAATTTCCCTGAACCCTAAAATTGTGAAAAGAAGTAGTGGGGGATCAGTGGCACTCTCATTGAGAATAGGAAGAAGAAGGCTAATGTACCAGCAACCTTTAAGGTTGCTTCTGTTACTGCATCTGTGGCTCCACCCTCAGCTACCCTCTCTCAGGCAGCCCATTCACTTGTGCCAGCTAGCACCACCCCCATTTCTGCAGCCATTACCTTACCAGCCACCCCTTCACCCTCCTTACCAGCCACTACTTCCTCAACCCAAGCCTCACAACCTTCCATAGTCCCCTTACCCTCATTCCAGCTAACTTTACCCATCCCCAGAGCCCCCCTACCTGCTGCTACCTTAACCATTCCCTCACCCATCACGTCAGCAACACCAAGCTCACCCATCCATTCCACATCTGAAGAAGCCAAACCAATCCCTCAATCACTCTCACTTGTGCTAACAACCTATGAAAAGAAAAGAAGATTAACCACAACATAGATGGAACCCCTACCCACCTCTATCTCCCTAACCATCCTAACCACTGAAACCACATCCATACCAGACCCACCCATTGACCTAGCCCCAGCCCAAGCCTTTAAGCCTAAGCCTCCCATTTTAAAAATCTCTCATAGCTCTTCCACTATCCCCTCTCAGCCCATTGACACGTCCATACCTTTTGAAGCTGTGACCTGTGAGCCTTTAGACCAACCCATCCCATTTTCAACTACCTATGACCAAATCCCTCTTTCAGAAGAGGGATACTCAACCATGATGTCCTCTATCATCGAGGACATCAACTATGAGTTTACCTCTCTCCCTGATTCCCCTCCCCTCCATGTTTCACCCCTCCTCCACAGTCCCCATAGGCCACAACCTTCACCCATGCACCCACCTCCCCATTTCAACCAATTCCACCCCCCACCCCTGATTTCCTACCCCATATCTTTAACCTATTACTTTCCATCCAAGCCCAAGTTTTGGTCGGTACCCAAACCTAATCATCAATTACAGCCAATCTATAATCCATGAACTCCACCCTCCAAAACCAAGCCTCCATTCAAATAAGCTTACAAGTCATTCAATCCACACTAGCACTTTTAACCCATCCCTCCCAATAGCCATTTGTTTCCCTACATTCCCCTTTGCCTACCCCACCCCAATTTACCCCTCCCTTAACGATAGCAGAAACATCTGTTATTGCTACCCCCTTGGAATCTGTTCCCATCACCCTTAAAGCATTTGCTACCCAAACTGACCCTGAGGTGCTAGATTCACCAACACCCCTGCCACCACCCACCCCTCCATTTTTACTAGCTGGCCCTTCCTTTAGTGATGCCCAGCCCATACTACCAGCCTCTTTCAACCCTAGATCTCCATACTACACCCTCCTTCGAGCCATGAAGAACAATGCTTACATCAAGAGGGATGTGGTCAAAGGAATGGCTGACCTTAGACACTCTGTGCAGCAACTCCTCCTGGAGAAAATTAAACTTCTGATACTCTTTCATAAATTGGAAAAGAAGAAAATCAAACATGGCTGGCAAAAGATAACGATACAATACAATGAGGAAAAGACTAGAGCTGAGGGGATGGAGGATGTCATTAAGAAATTGCAAACAGACTTGAGAGTAGTAGAGGACAAAGTATTTGACTATAGAGTGACTATTGCAGCACTGTAGAAGAACTTAACTGAATATAGTGGCCGGGAGTTAGCAGAAGCTGTTTTCAAATAATTAAACCCTGATGTACCTCACTCGAAAATAGCCCCTACACCCAAGGAACCTAGCAAAGTCAGGCCTGGCATCAAAATAAAGGAACCTACTTCCAAGCCTAAGCCCACTCCCAAAAAGAAAAGCACCTCTAGGCCTCGAAGCACTACTTCTAAAAGGTCACAAGCTGCTGCTCCTTTGAGGCAAGCAAAGGGCAAAGGAATTCAAGATCCACCTGCTGTCAAAGAGGATTCGGATGATTAGTTTTGCACATGTACTTAGTTAGGATATACCTTTTGTACAACACCTTCCCTTGCATTGTATACATGTCTGTTTTAGCAATGAAATTCATTTTTATTTTAGTTTTGTTTACTTCACTTTCTGCCTCATAGTTAGTGTGTTTGTTTTTAGATGTTTATGTGTGCTTTGTTTCTTGCTTCCACTTCCTTTATTGTCTGCTTTTGTTTTTGTTCCATGCTGCACATGCCCTCTTCTCTTTGAACCAGTGAGGACACTGCTCCTCATAGGTTTGGGGTTGTGGCAAGGGTTGCCAATGATATAATTAACCTAAGTGCAGTAGTTTTAACTAAGTGAGGAATAAATATAATGAATTTCACCTAAGCAGTGTTGAAAGTAAGGAAATTTAAATACCGTGCAGACCTTTTTAACACTAAAATCATTTGAAAATCAATACTTCTATAGGGTGTACATCAGGAATTTTTTTTATAAACAGTAGTTAGTGAACCAGTAAAGAGAGAAATAGGTGAAAGCATACCCCTTTGAGTGCAATTGAAGACCATACCCAGTGAGCTTTGAGCCTATAAATTTTTATTTTTTTTAGGAGTGTCTGTGGCAAAAAAAATTCTGTTCTAAGGACTGACTGAGTCAAGCCTTTTTCACTAGAATTAGACACCCCAAAGTTGAAGTTGTTTGATAGTAATCATGACACTAAGGAAAGGATCAAGGACTTCATTTGTATAGTTTGAGCCTAAGAGATCAAACATGTGAAACTACTCTTGTGCATACACTTTTTGAGCCATAGAGCCCCATTTTTCTTCAACAAACACAAAAGTACTTGAGCCTGAACCTCTTAACCTGATTCAACCCTACCCTCACTCTGAGAATTCAGAAGGTAAAGGAGAGGATGTTGAAGATATGTGAGCCAAGCTTAACATTTAGTGAAAGGAGGAGAAGAGAGGTGGAGATCTGTAAATAATAGTGTAGCAGTTGTAGATGTATGGTAACCATCATTAAAAGAAAATATATATAAATATAAAACAAAAAGAGAAAAATAAAAAGAAAAAGAATGAGAAGTCAAAAGAAGAACTTCATTGGAAATGTTGAGAAGAAGAGACGAAGTTGGCCACTTTAACTCTGAAGTTTCAAAAAGAAGATGAAGTTGTGCTGAAATGAAGAAGGTGAAGTTATGAATCATCTCCTACTTTTGTTGATTTCTCAATTTTGAATTCTTTTAACCCCTTTTATTCTTTACAACCCTCACCAATAAGCCACATTACAACCCATGAAAAGCCCCTGTTGATCTAAAGTCAAATAAATTGTCATGTGAAGATGAGAGAATGTCTAATCTATGGTGAGAAGTATTTTATGATGTCAGAAATTAGAAGAGCTACCTATGCTCATGCTTGTAAACCCATTTGGGCTATGTAATTGCTCTTGAGCTTGTGTGAAATGATACACCCTTAAATTCAGTTATGAGAGACAGCCCTAGTAAGCATTGGGTCTGAAATTGCAATCAGTGGGGATTGTTTGAACCTTAATTTTGATATACTGGTAAGCTTAGTACTGTTTTACACATATTGTTTTCTTGGTGTTAGCTGATTGGATGTAATGACAAAACATGCATGACTGAGGTGTAAAATTGTTTGCATATACTATTTTAAAACTCCTCTAACTTTGACAGAGTAAGGGTGAAGTGAGCTGTATTTACTTCAAACTAATTAACCACTGTTTGTACTTTTGTTAATTGTTTCATTGAGAAGTTTGTGGGTACCTTCACTAAAAATCCTCAGGAGACTTCACTCCTCCCCTAGGGATCACCTAGGGGTTTAAAAGGCTTGATGCATAAGCTAAATGCATCTGTGCTCCCTATGAAAGTGGCATTGACATTCTTAGAGTAGCTGTTTAAATTTTACTTTGCTGAGGGACTAGCAAAGATTAGGTTTGGGGGTGTGTTAATCACTGAAAAGTATCACTTTTCACCTCTTAACCTAGCCTTTGCTGGACCTTGAAGCTGACTAATAACTCTTCTTTTAGCTTGTTTTGTAGTTAGGAATAAATTATGCAGCTTAACACAAAGTCTGTGCTTTTGGTGTTAAGAAGAGAGAGAATTCAAGCAAAAGATGACAGCTGAATCAGAAAATGATGGAGCACCATGGTGACTATTTTGAATGTCATAATGGACCAAGGAAGTCTAGCAGATGAAAGAAGTTGAGAGTGGAGGAAGCTGCAATAGAAGCATGTACATAGCAGCAGAAGAGCCATTGACCTATCTCGCATAACTGAGGTGCTGCCTCGCACTATTTAATTCACTGGCAGAGCTCTCTCACACAGCTAAGACATGCAGCATAATAGAGCCCGCGAAGAAGTCGCACAACTCAATGAAGAGGTTATCACAAAGTAGCTCTCGTGCAGCAGTCGCGCACTTCAGCAAAAATCAACAAGTGAAAAAACTCGCGGAGCTCTCGCACACTAAGCCTCCAAAAATACAGCTCATAAAGTTCTCATGAGGATCAAGCCTTAATGCAGCAGCGTGCACTACCTCGCGAGAGTAATTGGCACGAACAATAGCAAAAACCTCACGCAATTCTCACGTGGCTCTGGAAGAGACAGATGCCTAGAAGTTCTCTCGCGCAACTTTCGCGCGCCTAGAAGCTCAACTCTGAATCAAGCGAGATGTAGAAGCATCTGTGCGAGAACCTCGCGAATGAAGTTTCTGAAGCTCTTCTGTGTGAGCAAGCTAAGAACTGAAAGGTCTTCTGCTTGAGTGCATTCAAAGCTGAAGCAGCTATGCGATCATCCAAAGCTCAACTGCGCGAGACAGTAATATTCCATGTCAAACTCTACCCCATGAGCACTCTGCAACTGCGTGATAGAAGTGAGATGCAGAAGCCAACCTCGCGAAGCTCGGGCTCTCCACTTCTTAATCTTAACTCAAGGACCTTTTAGGGATTTCCCTAAGTCTAGGGCACACACCCCAAGGCATGGATTCTGATGCATGCATCCTAAGACATCCAAGGGTTGTAACAATGTCACTTCTGCTTGAAAAATTAGGGTTTACTCTCCTCTCAGCCACAACATTGTAACTTAGAAGATCATCATTCAATTTCTCCTTCAACCTCTGTCAGTTGAGAGCTCAAGCAGACTAGGGTTAGGATTAGGGTTTGATCATCTCTTTTTCCCTTTTTCCTTCTCTCTAAGTTCAGCACTTGCTGGCTAAACCTTTGGTAAGCATTTAGGTATAGTTTTATTTAAGTTTTATAATAGGTCATTTAAATATTAGGATTTGGTGTTGAGCTGTTGTGCACAAGGCTGCTGCCTTGAGGGATTTCATTATTAGTAATATCAGATCAATGGAATTTATGTTTGGATGCTTACTCAATCTATTATTTTCCTAACTATCCGTAGTTCTGTTCAAGCTATAGCATATATTTAGGATTTGAGCTTATTGAAAGGCCCATGGAAGCTTGAGCGTGATGCCTTGGGACCATGGTGGCAGACAACAGTTTTCATGTTCTATCTCAGCATTTGTGAGTAAGGGAGCCTCTGTGGATAGCCTGTGACCATTAGAGTGGACAGACTATAGCCCTAGGGAAAACTTGGTCACAAATCTAAGATGGATTCTACTTCTCTGCACTTGGACTTGTGGCCTAGTGAGAGATTATGCAGGAACAGGCTCCCCTCTGTCTTATTTAACCACCATCAGATGCTAGATCTGGCTTCTCTGTAGTGATTGCAGTTGGGAGGACATGTTATTGTAAGCTATTTTTAAGCAATAAGAGTGTGGATTTAAAGTCTAATTAAATCTATAGATCTTTTGGTTCCAAATACACAAATCTCGATCAGATTTGTGTATTTGGGAATTGCCCATTCGCTTAACCTTTAGATCTCTTGATTGCCATCTTATCTTTCTAGGTTTAATACCCCCATGAATGTCAGCCAGGTCTGTGCACAAATCTGGGGAGCTCGTAGCACTACCAAAGATAGTGTCTGCAATGGTATTCATGGCCTGATTTGATTCATTAGATTGGGTTTGATCAACCCACTCATTTGGATTAGGTTAGCATTTCTGGCTTAATCAATGGGATTTGACAGACTCTATTGGATAGATTGTGACCATTTGAGTGGACAGACTATAGCCTTAAGAGCGCCCCAAATGGCATGGGTTAGGTTGGATTCTTCAACCTTATTGAGGTTATTGATAGCACTTCAGCAAGGACTTGCTGTAGAGAGAGCCCTAAATCTGAGTTGCATAACTTGAATGAACCTTTAACCTAAACTGCTTACTTCTCACCCGCTTATCTTTATTTTAATACACCATCACCTCCTTTTCTATAACCCTTTCTTAGGATAGGACTGCACTTTATTTCCTTCTACTTTTTTAGTAGGTAATTTAGTATAGACGTGACACCCAACTCCCTTTCTTTAGGATTGTCAGATCTGTAGTCAGATCTGGAGGCCTACTATTATAGCCCATTTTGGGTTCTAGATCAATTTCTCTGTGGGACAAACTCCTACTTATCAAAACTTGCTATAATAGCCTTGTATCTTGCAGGCTTAGGATTACTTTAGTTGTGCTATTTCCATCTTTTAGTTTACTTTAATTTTTAATTTGTTCTCACCACATAATAAGCACAACACAGTAAATCCGACAACAACACCAGCCTGGACGTTTTACCAAGTTTAGGAAAATGAGACCTCTTAATTTCTTGAGTCAAACAGATCCCATTGAGCCCAGGGTTGGATAGAAGAGATGGAGAAAATGTTTGAAGTGCTTCAATGCACTGATGTGGAGAAGGTGCACTGGGCAACCTTCAAACTAGATGGGGAAGCGAGACCTTGGTGGAAATCAGTATCTCAGCACCATGAGCAAGAGCTTCCCAATGTCCCTTGGGCATGGGTTGAATTTGTAGCAACCTTCTACGAGAAGTACTTTCCCAAGATAGTGAGGCATCAGTGAGAAGTGAAATTCATCAAGTTGGAACAAGGGACTATGACAGTGCGCGAATATAGCGCGGAGTTTGACAGATTGTCAAGGTTTGCTCCGCAACATGTAGCCACCGAGTTGATGCGAGCTCGAAAGTTCCAACTTGTATTAAGGTCGAATATACAGAAGGAGGTAGACATATGGGAGTTGGAGACATATGTAGCAGTTATGTCTAAAGCTCTCATTTCAGAGGAGGAAAACCAGAACCAGTTTGCTTGGAGAGAAAAGCAAAACAGAGAGAGGTCATTTCAGAGACAATCTCAAGACCCTAAACAAAACAAGAGGGCTAGATTCTCCAGACCTCCCAGATACCCTACTCACTCCAGACCAGCGATATCTTTAGGGCCGAGCTCATATTAGAGGCCAGCAGTACCTGCATCATCTAAACCATTCAGATCGTCTAATTCTTCTGTTAGCGGAGCTTTTGTAACACAGGGATCTTCTAGGGTCTCATCTTTCGCTCTGGCCCTGTCATGTTTAAAGTGTGGGAAGCCACACAAGACAAAGGACTGTAGAAGAGATACAAGGGCATGCTTTAGATGTGGCAAGATGGGCCACTTGGTTAGGAATTGCTCATAAGAGCAAGGAGAGCAAGGAGAGGGCTGGATCAGTGTCTACTCATAGATCATCTCGACATGTTGTTCAAGGTCTAGCATATGCCGTCACTGCAACGGATGCTCTGACATCGAATGATGTCAATCAAGGTATCATTACGCTTTGAGAAATAAATTATGTCATTGATTTCTTATATTATTGAATGTGTTAGTAAATTTTAATACATCAAATTTTTAGAAAATACTGTGTTTTAGATTATATGCTTGAATTTGTGTATTGGAAATATAAACTAAGGTACTCTCCCTATACGTCAAGAGCAAGATATATGTGAGACTGAAGCAAGAGTACTGATTGACCCTGGGTCTACACATTCCTTTATTACGCCGATGTTCTCAGCACATATAGGAATTACGCCGAAGAAGTTAGATTTCATTTTGGCAATAACGATTCCTACGAGCAATTCAGTGAGAACGGACACAGTGAACAAGTCAGTGGTCATTAGAGTTGAAAGGGAGGAAACTCGAGAAGACTTGATATTGTTGAATATGGTAGGCATTGATGTGATCTTGGGGATGAACTGGCTATCCGCTTACCATGCTAGCATAGATTGCCTACGGAAAATCGTGGTCTTCCGCCCTCCCAAGAGGAAGTCGTTTAAATTTTTCAAAGTAAAGTCCAAGGTAGCACCATTTGTATTAGCTATTCGAGCTGAGAAAATGATGAAGAATGGGTGCAATGGCTATATGGCTTTTCTGCAAAAGCATCAGGAAGAGAAGAATATTATTTCTGACATTCATGTTGCTTGTGAGTACCCTGATGTGTTTCCTGAGGATTTACCAGGACTACCACCAACTTAGGAGATTGAATTTGTTATTAGTTTAGTTTCGGGTACTGAGCCATTATATAAAGATCCATATTGTATGGCTCCTGTAGAGTTGAAAGAATTGATGGAGCAGCTGCAGGAACTACTTGACAAGTGGTCGACCTAGTGTGTCTCCCTGGGGAGCACCAGTACTGTTTGTCAGGAAGAAGGACGGTTCGATGCGACTCTGGATTGATTACCGACAATTAAATAAGTTGACGATTAAGAATCGTGACCTGCTTCCAAGAATAAATGATCTCTTTGATCAGTTATAAGGAGCGAGGTTCTTTTCTAAGATTGACTTACGATCGGGTTATCATCATCTAAGAGTCAAAGCAGAGGATATTGAGAAGACGACGTTCAGAACAAGATATGGGCACTATGAATTTTTGGTTATGCCATTTGGGTTGACGAACACACCGGCGTCTTTTATGGATCTAATAAACCGAGTGTTTAAACCACACTTGGATAAATCAGTAGTCATTTTTGTAGATGACATTTTCATCTATTCAAGGACGAAGGAAGAGCATGAACGACATCTACACATGGCTCTACAAACTCTCAGAGATCACAAACTATATGCAAAGCTCAGTAAATGTGAGTTTTGGCTTGTCCAAGTCAGTTTCTTTGGTCATGTTGTCTCTAAGAAGGGTATAACAGTTGATCTGATTAAGATTGAAGCCGTATTGAATTAGGAGCAACCGAGGATGGTAACCGAAGTCCGTAGTTTTCTTATCTTGGCGAGATACTATAGACAGTTTGTAGAAGGGTTCTCTAAGCTCTTAGGTCCGCTTACACAGCTTACAAAGAAGAAAGCTAAGTTCGATTGGACCGAGCAGTGTGAGAAGAGTTTTCAAGAACTCAAGACGCGTCTAACTACAACACCAGTGCTTGCTATACTTTATGGTAGAGGAGGTTTTACTATATATAGCGATGCGTCTTACAGTGGTTTGGGTTGTGTTCTTAATTAACACAAGAAGGTTATCACATACGGCTCTAGACAACTTAAGGAATATGAGAAGAACTATCCAACTCACGATCTGGAGTTAGCAGTGGTAATCTTTGCTTTGAAGATCTAGAGGCATTACTTGTACGGTGAAACGTTTGATATTTTCACTGACCATATAAGCCTCAAGTATCTTTTCACCCAGCAGGACTTGAACATGCGATAACGCAGATGGATGGATTTCTTTAAGGATTACGACTGTTCCATCCAGTGTCACCCTAGGAAGGCCAATGTTGTAGATGCTTTGAGCAGGAAATCTTCGGTTCAGTTGTCACATCTTATCACCATAATACAAAGGTGGTATCTACTTGATGACCTGGCCTTATGTGATACACAGTTTGATGTCAGAGGTTCAGGAGTAATGATGGCTACCATTGTGATATGGCCCACGTTGTTCGATAATATATGTAAGCTCCAGATGGTTGATGATGAGCTTATGGCCATTAGAAAGGATGTGATTAATAGGATCAGGGCAGATTTCTCTATCAAGGATGATGATACTTTATTATTCCGAGATCAAATGTGCATACCTGCTAACAAGGACCTTAAAGAAACTATTTTAGAAGAAGCTCATAAGTCAATGTATGTTATACATCCTCGGAGTACCAAGATGTATCAAGATTTGAAGCAGAGTTTCTGGCGGAGAGGATTGAAGAAAGAAGTTACAGAATACGTGTCTCAATCTGTGACAGCCCGACGTTTCCCAGTCTATTAACTAGAAAAGGTCGCGCCATCGGATCACCTGATATGATCCTTTCATCAAAGTTTCCTATTTTACATCAAAGTGATACAAAATGCGGAAGCAATGTAATTAAACTCTGACAATTAACAAAGATGGCAAAATAACTGATAAATAGAAACTAGAAACTAATATATGCAATGATCAGAAAACAAAGGATCTAGTGAGAAACCTATACATCCACACAACATCTCCTCAGAAATCTAAAACCAACATATATAATTTATACAGACCAAAATATCTTTCTCTCTCTCTCTCTCTCTCTCTCTCTCTCTCTCTCTATGCCCCATATCCCAATCCCAAGTAACAAACCTATCTACGGGAAGAACTCCTCTGTCGTCTTCCCCGCCGCCGTCGTCTTCCCCGCCGCCGTCGTCGTCTTCGTCTCCCTCCTCCTTAGGCACATACGTCGGATCAGCCGCCTGCTCAGGATCGGGCTCTGCAGCTAAAATATTTAAATTGAGGAATGAGCTATCATCCACAGCTCAGTAGAGAATAGTACATTTGTATTCTATATTGACAGTTTATCATTTATTTCCATAGAGAAACATAAAATAATCCATTATGCTGACATGCTGTACATATGTTGTAAATATGCATGGTATAACAAGTATGAGAAACAAACTGAACTGAAGATACATGCTGGTGAAAACAAGATATCAACAAGGTCAAGCTCCCGAGTTAGCGGGATCACTTGTCAAGCTCCTGAGTTAGCGGGATCACTTGGACTAGAATATGTCAAGCTCTCGAGTTAGCGGGATCACTTGACTCAAGAATTTCAAGCTCCCGAGTTAGCGGGATCACTTGATTTACACTGGAACAATAATGTGTCAAAAACATTGAATTTAACAGGATCTGAGTACTGACTCACGTAGAGTTACCAAGAAAGGTATTTGCATGTGTGTCTTATGATGCAATGTATTAAAAACTGTCACAGCTAGATAATAATATTAAGTTGCTAAACTGATTTATAAGATGATTTGAACCTACTGATGCTATATTTGCTATATTTATATTCAAGATCGAGCTTCTTCATCAGCTAACCAAGTTCATCAGCTTACATAAACTCAATTTTTTCTCCACTTATGCTATACAATACTATCATGAATATTCATCAATTTCTTTCTATGAAAACTAGCGACAATGCTACAAATATAAAATACGAACGTAAATTCCCTACCTGTGTGCGTCAAAGTTTACAAGTTTTGTCGTTGACGCTTGCTCAGGTATCCAAGGACCTCATACACTGTTATTTCTTCACAATAGTTTTGTGCTCCAAGTGGCACCAAGCTATTAAAATAGATTTATTTTAATAAACTAATATCTTATTGTGGAGTCAGTAGTTTACATATGGTTTATAGTACATTAAGACCCAAAGCAAGTAGTTATTTGAACCCAAGTGGACCCAAGGTTCGATATGCACATGGCCTAGCTCAAGCTCAAGGCTGGGGGAGGGTTGCCGCGGCAACACATGGAGCTTGCCGCGGCAAGTACCTTGTATAAACAATTTGAACTGCTATGATTAAGCCTTCTTGTATAAGATTAAACAAGTGACCTACCTCATGGTGAATTTGGTTAGCATCCGATCATTGCTACTGTGTTTGCTGATTCTCAAAGCTGGAGCAGACTAATCTTTCATGCTATTTTACTATATCAGAGTTCCTCTGGTTTGTTTGTTTTCATTAATCAACGTAAAGAAGCAAGGGAGGTTGCCTTTTTAACAGACGACCTCGACCTTGCGTGCATGCTTAGATCGCATGACTCATTGGAGTCGTGTATATTTGAAAGCATGCAAGTAGCTTACCAGCTACTTGAGGTAACGGCAAAGCATGCAAGTAGCTTACCAACTACTTGAGGTAACGGCTTTATGCAAAGCCTATATAATTAAGAACAAAACTGTTTTGTCTTGTAGTTTAACAGTGAAACGACAATAAAGCCCTTTCCTTTGTTTCCCTTGGTTATTTAGTAAAGCCAAATGGCTTAACTTATGTATATAGCATATATACCACTGTTGGTATATATATATGTATTTAATTATTTCTAAGATCTTTTTAATCTGTTACTTTACTACACTTGTGTGTATTTAGCTTAAGGTCCCATTTCGAAGATTTATGGACTATCCTAGTGAGATCGTCACGCATGACCTGACCCGACCTAATCAGACACTTACCATTACAGTGTCAATGCTGGGGATTGTTACACAATCTTTGATCTGCCAGCAGGTGAAAGTAGATCATCGAAATCCTGTAGGGTTATTGCAGCCATTACCAGTCCCTGAATGAAAATAGGAAGCCATTTCTATGGATTTTGTATTGAGATTACCCAAGACATTGAGAAAACACAATGCCATCTGAGATATTGTGGATAGACTTACTAAGTCTGCACATTTTCTGCCTGATACGACTACGTATACAGCCAACAAGCTCACAGAGCTGTACATGAAAGAGATAGTTTGGCTTCATGGTATACCAGTCAGCATCGTGTATGACAGGTATCCGCTTCATATGTCACAATTCTGGCGTCGATTTTAAGAATGCATGGGGTCTAAACTGGAGTTCAGCTCAGCTTTTCATCATCAGACAAATAGGCAGATTGAGAAAGTGAACCAGATCATAGAGGATATGTTGCGTGCATGTATGTTGGACTATCATGGGTCATGGGATCAGCATTTGCCTCTGATTGAGTTTGCTTATAATAACAATTATCAGTCTAGTATTGGTATGGCGCCTTACGAAGCCTTATATGGGCACCGATGCAGATCTCCTTTGAACTGGGAAGAATTTGGTGAGAAACTTATTTTGGGACCTGATGTCATGGATAGTGCAATCGAGATGGTTCGATTGATCCGTGAGAGATTGAGAGTTGCTCAAAGTCGCCAGAAAAGTTATGTCGATCTTCATCGGACGCAAGTCGAGTTTCAGGTATATTTGGTTGTGTTCAATGCTTTAGTTACTTATCCGCGCCAATTCTATTAGGCTAACACCTATTTTCAGGTCGGAGACAAGGTCTTTGTTAAGATCTCGCCTACCAAGGGCATGATGCATTTCGGGAAGTGTGGGAAGTTGAGTCCATATTATATTGGACCTTTTGAAGTACTTGGACGGGTTGGAGAAGTCGCCTATCGGATTGCTCTGCCACCACAGTTGGCAAGCATGCATAATGTATTTCACGTTTCCATGTTAAAGAGATATGTCAAGGATCCAACACACATCCTGGACTTTCAACTGATCAAACTTCAAGAGGATTTGACTTTGGTAGAAGAACCTATGCAAATTCTGGACCGTAAGGAACAAGTTTTACAGACTAAGATGATCCCACTTGTGCTCGTAAAGTGGAGGAGTCACTCTTCTGTAGAGGTTACCTGGGAGCGCAAAGCCAAAATTCACGAGCAATACCCGCAGCTATTTCATTGAGATACAAGGTAATAGTTAATTTTAGATTACCTTGTGTTGTTACTTAATGCTCAATGATAAATATATTTACGCTGATAATAAGAATGTTTGATACATGCGATGCTAGGGTATCTATAGGAAATAACACTTGGTCCTAAAAGAGAGGATCACAGATCTATTACACCTGTACTAATTAATGACAGCTCTACTGTCAAAATTTGATCGATCAAAGTAGTGAATTGATCAATCAATTGCTGGTCCGATCGATCAAAATGAAACCTTGATCGATCAATCTATCAGGTTAGGGCACTTTCATTTGTAAAATTTGATCGATCAATTGAGAATTGATCGATCGAACCTATCGATTTAAGTGGCACCTAAGTTTTAAACAGCCCATTTGAACGATCAACGAAAGGGCATTGAGCGAGAACCCTTTTCTCCCTTTGCGTTCAAACTTGATTTCTGGTGACTCCCGATTGCCAGAGCTCCACGTTCTAGGTTCCTTAGATCACTTTTCGATTTCCTCACATGGTAAACCCTCATTTCTCTATTTTCTTGGAGTCTTCTTGTCATTTTCTCATTCTTAGACCATGGGACCGCGCACGAAGAATGCTTCGCGCAACGTTCCCACATCGTGGGCTCGTGTACCCACCCCACACGTTGAACTGGCTGCACCACTAGTTGTGCAACCCGTGGCACCCGTTATTCCACCCGTGCGTCCCGTTAACCCGCCCCAACCACCACTTCTCGAACGAGAATTTCCAAAGGATTTTTGGAATGCCAAGAGATTTTTGCCCGAGCAAGAGTTTACCCCAACTCTTTTTTATGATCGTCCCGAGATGGCTTGGGCGATTGAGTATGTTAAGAAACTAAGGCTCAAGCCCATGTTAAAAACCTTCCATGACTACTATTGCCCACGCATAGTACCTCTCTTTTATCAACACCTTCGACGTGGAGGTAGCCTCCATCAAATGGTTACCATGATCGATAGGTTGGAATACCGATTCAACCAATTCCATGTCGCCGCTGTGATACAATGCCCATCCGGGTACGTTGAGACGTGCGGTTTGGCTGTGCCCTACATAAAGGAGGTGTCCTTTGAGGATGTCATCGCTAAGATGACACATGGGCTTCACGGATTAGGCCAATCCATCAAGAGGGCCCAACTACCTGATAACCTATGGATGCTTGACACCTACGTCAAGCGTGCCATTTACCCATTTCTATATCGGTTA
Source organism: Chloranthus sessilifolius (assembly GCA_021018995.1). NCBI lineage: Eukaryota > Viridiplantae > Streptophyta > Magnoliopsida > Chloranthales > Chloranthaceae > Chloranthus > Chloranthus sessilifolius. Next base: position 142,464,515 of record CM037584.1, on the reverse strand, counting down.
GAATGTACGGGCATCGTACAACAATTTCTATTCTCTGCCTTTGAGAACCATTGGTTCTCCGTCGCCAATATCATCATTGACGGCATGCTTGATGTGTTTGATCGTTTGATAAGGAAGATCAAGCCTAAAGGAGAGAAGCCTTACGCTCGACTGATCATGGGCATGGTGGAACAATATAACGTTGTGCGTGAGGTGTATAGCATGGCTCCTGGCGAGCGAAGGAGGAACGACAACGTCAAGATCTTTTTGCTAAAGGACTGGACTAAGAGTTATAATCTTTTGGTCAAGCGACTACCCGATGAGGAGGAGGCTCCTCCAGTGGAGGTAGGAGCAGAGGCTGCTGAGAGAGCTCCTAATGTAGGGGAGGCACAGCCTGACCGTCCACCTCAGCCCCAGACACCTGCTAGACCTGCCCCCATTCCTTCACGCTGGTCTGCCCGTGCATCTACTTCCCGCCTATTTGAACCTTCCACCCTTACTCCCGAAACCCTACTCACCGTCATGAATGAGAACAATAAGAGGGTACATGAGAGACTGGACGAGATGCAGGAGTTCCATCGTCAAGTGCATCGACAATTGGACTATCACGAGGGGATGCTCGAGCTATTGATGCAACACTCGTATGCTACCACGTCTACTCCAATGCTAGCTCATGCCCGCTAACATGTTGTGGACCCACGTGACTATCGCACAAAGCCACCTAGACTGAGCCGACCAAATGTACCTACGGAGCCAGGTTCATCATCCGCTCCACCGGCAGGTGATTACTATGATATTATCTACTCTTTTTAATAATTATTATATCTGTCTATCTATAACTCTATTTTCCCTATTCATTTCTGGTCTACATGCACCATTATTACTGCATGAATTCTGTTGTGCCTATTCTGCCTGTTGCTATAATATCTATTTTGCATGCTCTGCATGATGTCTATTTAATACCTCTGGCTTGCCTGATTAAATAGCGTGTATGTTCTGTGTATGTGTCATGGTTTGAGTCACTATGTATGTGTCTGAGACTCCCTGACATTTTTGAGGATGAAAATTCCTAAGAGGGAGGGAATGCAACGACCCAAAAATTCTGAGAACTTTCTAACTGCTTTGGTTTCGGTACTTGGCATAGAATTCGAGGCGAATTAAAAATTGTAAGTAAAAGAATATTAAGAATGGGGATCGTTAATCTGTAGGTGTGTGAAGTGAGACGTCGCTTGTGACGCAAGTTCGAGTGGCGATTAGGTCTGTTTGTAGAATGAGAAAAACGTGTTGTGTGTGTGTGCTCAACACCGGAGCAAAAGAGGTTAAAATGGAAATATCTGGGATATTTCCATTAATAGCTTATGAGAGAAGGAAGGATAGGAATGCCCAATCCCTCTTCTCTTTGCTCTTGTTATGAACCCTAGCCTTCAAGCTGTTGCTAGGAAACTCCCTCTATGAGAAAGCCAAGATTGAGAAACCCTAGATTCCTGATCTTCTTATTAGAGCGTAACTCAATCGACAGGTGTACGTCGAATATATTTGGGAGAGCAATATGTGCCTGTGTGTAAGTGTGGATTTGTGTCTCCGGTTCATCAGAGAACTTGAAGTGGAGATCTCACCGAATCGGATCTGAAACCCATGCGGACCTAGGCTATCGTGAGCCTAGAAACAATCATTAGAAGAGGTGAGTTGTTATGGGTTTTGTGTGGGTTAGGTGTAATAAATATGCATTTATGTGTGTTTGAATGGTTTTGAAGAATTATGGGAGTTTGGGTTGAAAATCGGCAAACCCCATTAATGACAGCTTAACTGTCAAACCCGATCGATCAATTGAGAATTGATCGATCAATCTGAGAATCTGATCGATCAAACTTGAGAGTTGATCGATCGAATTTGGTAAAGACCCATTTGAAACAAAAGGGTGATTTCCTTGAGCAGTTCAGGCCCAATGTGCTCGATCGATCAAACTTGTGGTTTGATCGATCGAATTTGGAACTTATTGATCAAATTTAGAAATGATCGATCAAGTGTGAGCTGATCGATCAATTGGGAATTGATCGATCAAACTGTGGAATTGATTGATCAAATTAGGGATTTGATCGATCGAATTTTATGAGGAGACTATAGAACAGGAGGCCTGTTTTTATGAAAATTTTGACTTTGAAAATCCGATCGATCAATTATGGGGATTGATCGATAAAATTAAGGAATCGATCGATCAATTAAAGGATTGATCGATCAAATCTGCCTTTGTTCTATAATGAAGGACTGATCGATCAATTGAGAATTGATCGATCGAACTGTGAAATTGATTGATCAAATCAGGGATTTGATCGATCAAATTTTATAAAACACACTACGAAATAAGTGGTGTTTCTCTGAAATTTTGACCCGATCGATCAAACATGGGGATTGATCGATCGAATTGAAGATCCGATCGATCAATAAAGAGATTCATCGATCAAGGTTCCTCTATTATGAAGGTGTAGAAATGCTTGTTTTGATCGATCAATTATGAGAATTGATGGATCTACCATAGAGTTGATTGATCAGATGTCTTTTGTTCAAGCTGCTTAGGTTTGAGGCATCCGATCGATCAATGAAGAGATTGATAGATCAGATGTGAATCCGATCGATCAAACAGAGGGATTGATCGATCGAATTCCCTATTTCTGCTATTTTGATTTCTGAGGAATTTAAGGCTGGACTTTGCGCCCGTTACTGCTCTGACACTTCTGACACTTAGTGTACTATACGTATGGTCTAGGTCAAGGTCTGGACATCTTAAAAAGCTTTAGATTTACTTAGAAAGATTTGTTCTGAGGTAGGATAAATTTAACTTAACTTGTATCCAATTTATACTACATGGTTTTCTGAGCATCTGTATCTGTTTCTTCTGTTATATAAATGTTGTTATCTATTTCTGTCATCCATTTCTGCTATCTGATTCTGAGGTCTGTATGTGTATTTATTTAAAGTTTCATTTGACGAATCCCACCGACTCAGCGGTATATCCGTGACCGGCACAGCAGAATATTCGTGCATCTGCTTTGGAAATTTCTCGGCACAATTGCACTCCTTAGATGAGCCATTGTTGTATTTTTGAAATTGTTCATTGAACGTCGATGGTCGGGATTACCCATTGGTACACATCTAGCTACCACGTTCTATATTCACGGGAGTTATTTAAGTATATAAATCTTAAGTAAATAACTACTGTATGCATGCATCTGATCACTCTGAAACTAAAGTTCGTTCTTATACTTTCGTATCTCCTCCGCTCATTAAAAGTTCTACATTTCGATTATTCTGCATATCTGATTTTTTGTCTGCATCTATTTGTCTGCACTCTCTGACTTATTCATCTGCTCTGAGTTATATTCTGCAAGCCATTCTTTATACTTTGATACAATTTACTTGAGTTTCTTCTATTGAGCTTAGATGGTAGCTCCCCCTATTTATATGTTAGGTTCAAAGTTACTACCAGCCGGAGGCTGAGGCAGAGGCAGAGGAGGAGGGCACTGACACCCTTGCTGACAAGTTTTATTAGCAGCTTGGGTATTAGTTTTGTGTTTTGGGTCATGTACTCATATATTTTGGATTATCTACGCACCTGGTGTCCACCTTTCTATATTTTTACTATAGATGTTATACTTGTATTCATATACATTTTATAGGAACCACTATTGGGAACCATTATTTTGAGTGATGGATGTCTGTCACCAGTGGTTCTTCTTGGTTCCTTTTTGAGGATGTATATTCTTTTGATTTACATATATGCGTTATTATATTTCTTCTTTCCTTTTGAGCCTTATATGATGACTTGGTCTGCCACTACTGGACAGTGTCTACTCTAATTTCCGCTAGGAGAGCAAGCACTCTTTGATTTGTTCCGAGGATCATCCAGAGCATGATCCTAATGGCCCGAGTTTTCAGGTGCAAAAATTCGGGCTGTCACATTCGAGTTGGAGGTTGTGCATGATTGCAGTCATTATTATTATTATATGAATTCAATTAGAGGGTTCAGATTTAGTACAAGCTCGAACTTGATTTTTGTGTTTGGGTGCACACCCAAGAATGGTAAAGGTGGGTCCGACATGATGTCACATGGGTCAAAAGTTTGACTAAAGTCAAATCAGTCAAAAGATCACATTCTCGTCAAAAGTTAACGATTCAACATTAATGAAAAATCGAGGTCGTTACAATATATCACCTGGAGAGTATAGAATTGAATCTCGAACCATTATGTCTTACTAAATCACCTGGAGAGTATAGAATTGAATAATGTTAGAGAGGATTTGAAGACTAAAAATTAAAAGATATCGATCATGGATGACCAATGACTGTGACGTAAAAGTTTTGTTGATACTACAAAAAATAAGATTATTAACGGCAGTTTTTTGCAGCCAAAAAATGTTGCTATGAACAAATAAACTATTAAGACTATTAGCGGCAACTTTTTTGTTAATAGCAGCAGTTTATGGCTGCCGCTAATAGTCTTATTTTTTGTAGTGATTAGGGTATGCTCAGATAGAAATACAAAGAGTGTAATGATGATGACAATCACTGTGAAAATAAGAAAAAAATTACATTAGTGGTGAAAAATGAATGACTGCTACCAGCAGTGGTAAAAAAATCGACTGCTTAAAACAATTGATTTTAGAGAAACCCCAAGCCACTTACCCAATGCCTATATAAAAGCTTTTGCACAATTCTTCTGTCACGCCCCATTGATTTTTTTTCTCTCGTTCTCCCTTTCTCCGAAAGTGATTTTTTTTTCTCATTTTCCCTCCCTCGCCAACAACCCTAACCTTAGTTGAGATCTAATCGTCGACCACCAATTGCAGATCAACGAACTGATTCCCAATCTCAGATCTGTGAACTCCGAGTTTCGATCTCCATATTTCTCAATCACAAATTGTGAAATGGTTCCCAATCTCCAGATTTCTCAGTTGGAGTTATGATAATGGACGTAGTGAACTTGTTCCCAATCACATCTGTTTCGTTTGTAAACTAGATTTGATTATCGATATTTTTTGAGTATGAATCTGGTGTTTCTCGGTCAGATTCATTGGATAGGGCTTGTCGATGATTGACCAATTTTATTGCTTTTTATATGTGATATTAGATAGATCTAGAGTTTAGGGTTCTTTTCTTCTTTTGGTTAAGCTATGTTGGAGGGTTGTAGATCGTAGATCTACCCTTATTTTATAGGGAAATTAGATCTCACTCTTTTTTTTATTTTTAAATTTTTTTTTTTTTGTTTGGATTTTTCTCCACTTGGTTGCAGTGTATTAAAACATTATTTTTGAATAATTTGGTCACTAAGATCATCATATCCTGTTTTGGAGCTAGTGCATGGTAAATTTGCTTACTTGAATTTTAGTTGTTATTGTACTCTCAAGCTTGATTGATGTGCATGAGCTAACCTTGCCTTTTTTTTCCGGTTGCATTTTAATGTGTATGGTGTTTTGTTTTCATCCAACTTTCATCAGAAAAAAATGCCGATTATGTGTCTTGATGAGTAAGTTTAGCGATGAAAGGAGACAGATATCAGATGGATCATGTTTGGTGATTTAAACATAAATCATATAGAGATTGATGGGTGGAGTAAGTTTATAAGCAAGTTGTATTTTTAGATCTCTGTTACAAGAACAAGCAGACATGCATGTTGTAGAAGGATGGGTGGAGTTTTATGAATAGCCAAATATGCTTTTTTCTAGTTTTTCTTTAGTAAAAATTCAAATCAAGAAATCCTTTATATATCTTATTTGCATGAGGTAGGAGAAACAATGATGCAGCCATTATTGAACCAAGAAAGAAGAAGAAAAGAAGGAACAGGAAGCAAAGAAAGTGAAAATTCTAGCTTTATAATATTTGTTTAAGGCCTACTATAAAAGTATTAGGACTTGTATTCATGGGCCTGATAGTAGGTTAGTTGGATACATAATTAATAATCCACATGAGAAACTATTTCTCAAAAGATTTTATGTAAAGGATAAGGGTCGTAGTGTGAGAAAAGGAAGGAACGGAGATAATGGGAACCAGCATGGCTAAGTGGTTGTGCAGAAGAGATTTTTGTAGTTTTATTAAATATCATGAGAAATTGGGTGCTTGACTAAAATGGAGACTGTTGAGATGTTAAAAGGAAGACAAGAGGGACAATACGAGGTATTAAAGGAAAATTATATGATTGGTTGAAGCAGAGAAAGAGAAATAAGAGTAAGAGAAGGAATTGTTGTTGGTTGTAGAGAAAATAAATTAGGAATATCAGTGATCATGTGCTACGGCGAAATTTGAGATTTTGGCCTCATTTGATAGTTCCCTAGGAATTTCTGGAAATGCTAGGAATCTGAGTTCGGACAATCTGAGGGTTTCCTAGTTTCTTGGTTGACTAGGAAACCAAATATTTGTTTGGTAGAGATGTGGAAAGCATGGTTTCCTAGGAAATACTACAAAAAAGAGACCCTAGGCCGACCGCTGCCAGCCGTCGGCGTAGGCTCCCCCAGCCATCGGAGTAGAGTATGCCAACGGCTGGAAAACTTTTCGTCGATGGCTGCCAACCGTCGGCGATTAAGTTGTTGGATAATAGCTACACCGACGGCTATAGCCGTCAACATAGGTTGGAGACCCAATGCTAGCAGCTCTAGCCGTCGGTGAAAGTTTGTTTTTTTTAATAGTCTACGCCGACGGTGGAAGCATCAGCTGTCGGCATAGCCGTTTTTTTTTTTTCCCTTCCCCAATTCCTTGAAGTGGTTTTCGTAATGAACCACACTTATTACGGCTCCAAGCCGTGGTTCCGATCCAGTTTTTTGAATGCATATCCCATTTTTTTCTTATTCCCAATATTTTATTTGCATTTCACATATTGTTGTCCAACTTTAACTCTAGAGAGAGGAAGTGGTTGAGCTTCTAGAGAGTCATCACCTTCAGCCTCATTGAACTCCTGATTTTGTATAGGGGAGGAGAGAATTAACTGAAAGCTAAGAAATGTACACTTTCTTCCCTAGAAGCCACATATATCTAATGACCTCATAATATATAACATTAAAAATTCACACACTATGTAAGAACCACAAATATCTAATACTATGATACCCTGGGCCACCTAGTGATCTCTATCATTAACTCATGTCATTTTTATGTCCTCAGCATCGATCTTCTACTCATTCATAGACACAACTCAATCCTCTTTGAGAGAGCCCATATATTCGTCACTGTATAAACACTACGTATCAATGTATGTTATCACCGATCTTCTTCATGTCCATAGACACACCACCATCCGATCCTCACTGCGAAAGCCACGCAATGTAAACCATATTTATGTCGTCAGCGATCTTCTTTGCATCCATAGACACACCAGCTAGTCCTTTCTGCAAGAACCCGACATGGTAGAGCCCATTCTTCTGCTTCCAATGGTTCGGAAAACACGATTTCAGCATTCCTTTTTGGTTCCAAAGGTTATCATCTCCCTGAATACACATTGAAAAAAATATTACATAACTAAGTAGGTCAGGGGGTTGCATAATCAGGAGTAGATTTGGGCCCTAAACTCAGCAGCTTGAGCCATTTTGTGGCGGTACTTCGATATCCGGTAGCAAAAATTATGGCATCAAACTTATGGACTTCACCATTCTCAAATGATGCCTTGCTCCCGCTTACACTCATAACCACCGACAAAACCTAATTACCATGAGATTAGAAGGATGTGAGGTTAGTGACTTAAATTAGGTCCCATATGGATGACACTTAGTTTTAATCAAGTAAATATTATTAGAGGTGTGCTAATGTGTTGAATTTGATTAAGGCTATTCAAAAATCACAAAAATTGCAAGCCCAAGTCCAGCCCCATGCCACCCACATTGTCTTTAGAATAAAATGATTATGTGTAATGGTTTAGAAGATCTGTGTAGAATACCCAACTCTATTTTCTTAATAGTTCCGACATCGATGACCGGAGATCTACTGGTCGCCGCTTTGAGGAAAAAGGCCCCTTGCTCGGCCTATGGATCCTGTATTTCTCGAGATTCCCATAAATCAATTTACTATAGATCACTCCCAACACCTGAGATCAAATCATTTGTAGCATCACCGTCGAAAGGGCTCGGCAACCTGCTTCAGTTTTATCTGGTCCACGTTCTTAAATCGATTTCATCCCTTGCTGCTTTATACAATTCCAACCTCTTAGCAGCTTGCTCTCTGTGTTCCATCAACACAGGATCCTCATCCAACAATTACCCAAGTTGCTTACCCTGAAACAAAAAATAGCCTGCTAAGTGCCAAGGGTGTGAATATCGTGAACAGATATAGCATATGCTCGAGCCAAGTACCAAGAATGGTACTCTACCTATCGCCACCACGCATGTGTGACATAAGTGCATCAATCATGTAACTAGGCCATAGCCCAAAAGTAGCTGGCTAGATGATCATAATCATCCGATCAATGCAGTATTGCAATATAGATATAGATTGTTGCCCATATATATTTCATAACCACTCATTTGCAGTCTCTTGATCAGACAGTCAAGATCACCAAATTGATGTTATTTTTTTCTTTTAGTTTCCCCACCTCACTATTAGTGTCTATAGTAGGCTACAATTCCAGGTCACTATTAATTTTCCTCTTTATTATTATTATTTTAAATTTTAGCATATAGGATTTAACTCTATTCTTTTGCAGATCAGAATGTGTGGTGTTTTAGTTCCCGGAGTTGACAAGCTCAATAAGGCATGACATTTGGCTTACTCTGACAAAAGAAATAATCTTACTCCACTAGTTCTTAGTGAAATACATGGTTGAGTCACAACTACAAGCATGGGCGATGCATGCAAGGACGATTTTTGGGATAATAAGGGTTCACACTGCGAGGGAGTACATTGGAAAGTTGACATTGGAAAGTTGTGTTAGGAAAGTTGATATTAGAGCTTTTCTGTGTCTAAGGCCTTTGTTTCAATCTCCATTTGACATTGGAAAGTTGTGCTAGGAAATCATGGTGATGCTCAAATGGTATTTAAGGTCCTCATCAACCCAAACATTCTGAAATAGGAACTGATCAGTGGAAGGTGAGCGAAGTAGAGACAATCGAATGGTATGATCAATGAGTGCCTTTTCAATTTTGATTGAATAGATAATTAATATCAATATTGCATGATAAGTGACAGTTTTGCCTAATCCATGTGTATGAAGGCATCATTGGTAATTTCAAAATCACTCTAAGCACTCCCTTTTGTACCAATCACTCAAGAGTTTTAAGGATTCTTGACAATAACTCTCCACTATAGCAATATCTAAGAGTCTTATATTGGAGTTTCTATGTTGGTGGTGCTTAGATTCAACTAAGCGTGTTGCTGCTTCAATGGCAGAGATGATGAGAGATTGGAGGAGTTTCATCCCCCTCAATGCCCTCCACCCCCGCCCCCCTCTTTTCCACTTTTCCTGGTTGGAGCTGAGGTGTGGGACTACAATCTGCACTAAGATCTTATTTCTATTTTTGCTTTCATTTTTTCCTTTTCATGTTTTTTATTTATTTTTCTGGCTAAGTGTCTCGCACTACTCTATTTAACCTGCTGTAATTTTTGTTTCTTAATGGCATTTATAGATATAAAAAATTATTAATAAATAAAATAACGGGATACTGTATGGTTCAATACTTCATCCATAACACTGGGATAATAAAAGCAAGTTTATTGATAAAATTATAACAAAGTAACAATGATCAACAATACATTTAACAGAAAATTTAAGCCATTCAGTTACTGAGCAAACCATCTAACTCCAGAAAATCCGATAATGAGCAAAGCAACCCTGAACTCCTTTAACCATTTTTATTTTATATTTGAACAAAATGAGCCCATCCACAAATTTTAGAATCATTATTTGTACAAAATGCAAATAATCCAACACACTTAAAAGTGATATTGTCCGAAATATAAAATGCATTCCTAGAATATGATTGGAGCTTACAGAATCTCTGGTTTGGGTGGATTCTTATCAGAACCCCTCTTTTGAGTATCCTTCAAATTTTTCTTTGACAATATAAATTGGCTCTTGTCACATTGCCTCCTGCAAAAATTATGATGATGAATAAGTAACTACTACTACAAAGAAGAATCACTCATACCCCAAATTTAATGGCATCATAAACCATCTGAAGAGCATAGCAGTCCTAAAATTCTAAAACACGAAATCAATGAGAAATACAAAAAACCAAAAGATAGCAAGTATGTGACAGCCCGAATTTTGGGACCCCAAAACACGGACTGTCAGATCACCCATTAAGGCGATCCCACGCTTACATGTACACTTGGCACATCTATAACTAAATCCACAAGGCTATCTCAACAAAGAAGATAGATTCACAAAATACATTTCAAAATGTAAACTTGCTCAAACATAATGGTTCTAAACCTCATGCCAAATGCATGAATGAAAGAACCAAAATGAACCATCGGTGATAGACATCTATCACCAACCAATGGCTCACAAAATAATATCCAAAATAATTATCTTACATAACTAACATAAACTCAAAAGTGGTTGGACGTACCAAGCCAACAAAAATACTCTTCTGACAACTCACACAAAACACAATCTACCTAGGAAAGAAGTCCTCATGCAGAGACTCAACTTCCTCCTCAGGTTCGTGTTCTGGATCACTTTCCAGGTCGAGATCCTTCTCCAAATCCTCACCTGTGACGTATAATCGAAAGGGTGAGCTTACATCCAAGCTCAATAGGAGAAAATATTAGTCACATTTAAATCTCATATCACAAGCATAAAGTTACATAACCGAGTTTCATAGGCACATTTCACATTTATCTCATTTGAATTCCATATGAAAAGTTAATCATACACATGCTTGAATCACAACTTTGTTTTAAAACATTTGTCATAACTTAAAGCACTAACTTAAATACTTTTCTAAGTAAATATAGCCTTAGAAACTGCATATAATACCAATGGGAATCCAAACCATCGTCGTTCAATGAACCATTCACAAACACATATTACCGTTGGCCGGAAAGAAAAATTGAACGGATATCCCGCCGTACCGGAGCACAATGAATGAATATCCCGCCGTACTGGAGCACAATGGATTCATTTTACTAAACCTTAAATGAATGTGTGTTTTCTAACTTAAGTTCCACACCGTGTAAAGTGATACATTATACTATTTTTAGAAAACTAGTATTCTTACACATTTTCATAATTCCCACGTACACAACTCACATCACATTTGCTTCTTTCACATCACATATTCTATTCAAACCTTGTTTGAATTTAAAGAATTTCACATGCTTATTTCACACATCACATCGCATAATTATATTCAAAACTTGTTTGAAAATATAAAAGATCACATGCTTATTTTACAAAACTTATTCATGGCTTATCACATCACATTACTTAACTTACACATAGCATATTCAAATTAAATGATCATAAGTTTTCCCTACCTCGAGTCACACTTAGCACACATTACACATAGCTCTCTTGAGAGTTCACACACATGCTCAATACGATAATCCTACATTCAAAATGTCCAAAAATCCCTTAAGAATGCTTAAGAAGAACTTAAGATACACAATTCTAAAGAATTCACATCGAAAGAATCAAAACAAATTTGAATCTGTTTCTCGTCGAAAGCGAGCCACAGCTTCGAGCGCATGAGCCCTCAGGCTTGAAACGCAGGTCCGAACCTCAGCGACCGACTATATTTTAGCTTGTAGGCCTCTTTTATTCACTTAAGCCCTCATGCTAGCGAGTCTCAGAGCCTCTCAAGCACTTATGCTTTACTGAAGGCTTCTCGCGCGAGAGAGCTCTGAGGCTCGAGCGCGCAAGAACCAGTGTTCTTTCAAATCTAAGTTTTTTCTCAACTCGATCTTCCTCGTATTTCTTCCACACTTCTTACACATTATATTAAAATACTTTATTATTAAAATTCACACATGAGAGTATCGATTTCTCACCTTTAACTAAATGGTTGACTTGTAGATCAGATCGTCTTCTTTCCTTGAAAGTAAATGGGTTTCAAAACCCCATTTCCGTCTTCTCCAAGCTTCACGATCCCAACAAAGCCAGCGTAATCGTATGGCGATCCTTTACGCATGAGTTTGCATAAGATTCGCTACGATCGAGTGGATTATAACACAAAGATTCAAGAAATCCCTTTCTCTTCATACCCTTCTTCCTTTCTTTCTCTCAAAACTCTACGTTAGTAAACCCAAGAAATGGGTCTCACACGTGGGTATCACTCCTTATCCAAGTAATGGACTTTGCTTCCTTACAAAGCACAAACACATCACTTGTGTGTGTTATACATAGCCACTTTTCTCCTTTGGTTTGAAACACATGTACACATAAGTGTGTATTACACATATCCACATATTCCATGGTGTAAGTCACATACACATCAAAGTGTGTTCAAAATTCATAGGTTCACTTGTGAACCATACATACCACATCAACACACACACAATCGTTTGTCTTATACGGTTTACAAAATTTGGGGATATTACAATGTAGGAGACAGAAAAATGCACTGCCTACGAGAGACATGCATTTATCACGACACAAAAAATAAATAATCATCTAACATTGGATGTGTAATAGCCAAATATAAGAATAATGACTCAAAAACATATATAATCATGAACCACATTAAAAAAATGACCACAACATCTTGCCATCTATTTCAATTACAAGTGATGAGCACATATATAAACGGATGAGGCAGCTTACTTGGTTATAATCGTCAAGCCAATTTTCTTCTTCACAAGCAGCAGTCCATTTTTCTATGATGTCCATTATTTCTTTCCTACTCATACATTCTTCTTTTGCTTTCACTATCTGTGCTGCAATATTGGCCAGAAGTTCAGAAGCGTCCACAATACCCGAAAGATGAGAGAATGCAGAGTCAAATAGGGGTATTGCATGACTCTAGCATCATATTTAAGCTGAATGAATAACAACAAGAACCATACCAGAATCTATCAATGCATTGGACTTATCAGGAGTTGTGCTCATATCAGGTTCAATGTGTGCTCTTCTGCATAGTTCTTCCAACTCAGACCTTTTCTTCATGACCAGTTCTTTCATTCGGCTGGCTTTTAATTTAGTCAGTCTCTTGACCTCCACCACAGCTTGTCACACATAATTGGCGCTTGAGTAAACATATTTTAGATGCTAGAAAAATGCTAAAGTGAGGCCCAGCCATTGTACCTGCTCAATTATTTCTAGTGAAAGAACCCTAGAATCTTTAACATCGTGCTCTAGGAATCCAAAGATGCGGGTCCCTCTTCCAAAATGGCTTCTCTCTTCTTTAGGTGAATCCAACAAGTTCCATAACTCAAACAAAGATGCCACAATATCTTCTAACTACAGTTTCGAAAAGGGATTTAACTTACATAACAAGGAAAAAAGTAAGCCAGAATAGAGGAAACTCATTACCTTGCGAATTTGATATTTTTTGTCCATCTTTAACTTACAGACAACTTGAGCTAGACCATCTAATGTATGATCGCTGATGTTTGTATATTGTCCAGGACCTGCTTCATGTAGGCTTGGCTGCACTTCACTCACAGTCTTCCCAAAATCTAGTCCAAGCACGCCACATAAACACTACACTTCATTTACATATTTGAGAACCTTATGAAGGCGGTCGAACTAGAAGCTGTGGAAAAATGATCAGCAGTCAGAAAAATTGAAATAAAAAATATGATGCACCCATTGATGACTAGTGCAGAGAAGCAATATACATGTACGTGCGTGTGTATACTAAAAAACACAGCCATTAAGTATACATTACGAAGTGAACAGACTACTGGCCATTAAGTATACCAAAAAAACCACACAACAGAAATATTGATATGTACAAAATGAATATTGCTTCTAGGAAAATGAAGAGGGAAAAACAACTATGCACAGTAAATAATTATGCACAATAAAGACTAACTATGCACATAGTGGGCCTATAGCATTCAATGCCTATCAATAGGGGATTTGGTTATGCTCCAGATCATATTGAGGAGGATCCTCTTATGCTTGCTTATTGCCATGGAAGATACGGAGATTTCTCTCCTGACACATGAGAAAGACTATAGTTGCAACGCAAATACTAGACTAGGCAGGTGGCTCATTGGTGTGTGAGAATGAGCACCTGCCTAGTCTTGAATTTGTGTTGGCAACTGCGGTCTCTCTCATATGGCACGAGTGGAATTCTGAGTCTCGGAGAGCTATAGGGTATATGACTCAATAGGAAACAATATGACCTGATGCTCTTGAAGTTGTTGCTTACTTCAAAGAAAAGAAAACTTCTTAGATCCTTTTTTAACTCTACTATTATTAAGCAGAATTCTAAAGAACAAGGTGTGGATTCTCTTGAGAAGAATCGACCAATTTCTCTTTGTAATTTTATTTATAAGGTCATTGCTTTAATTTTTTCTAACTAATTTTGAAATATATTACTAACTCCCAAATTTAAATACCTTAAGCTTAGAATTAAGCCTTGGATTTTCTTCTTCAAATTCTCTGATCTAGATTCTCCACATATAAACACACAAGAGAAAAAAATAAAGTGTGAATGATTAAATGCCTGCAACAAGAATGGAATTAACTTCAAATAATTGAGAAAATAGAGATATCTGATCCCATACCTATGCCCTTAACTTTTTGATTTGAGATTCTTGAGTAGCTTGCTTCTTGGAAAGCTCTTCGCCTACATGAAAAACTGTGACAACCCGAATTTTCCCAACCTGAATTTTGAGACATTTTTTTTTTTTCAAACACGAATGGGAAAACTCGGACCGTCGGGTCGTAGAACACGTTCCGAACACAGAATGCTTGGTACAAAACCTAGCATGCAGAAATCAAAGAAGATAATACATATGACATGAATAAATCTCTAATTCTAACATCTAATATTACAATAACTAACAATGGCCACCAGTGATGTACCAACGTCACCAAACAGTGGTGTATAAAATTATATACGAGTTCAAAGGGTACCAAGTCTGAACTCACCAATCTCCACAAAGTACTCAATCTACGACCCCGAATATCATAGCCCTCCTCAACTCCTCAATCTGCAAGTCTGGTGTCCACGTAGAAGCTATACCTGTGACGTATAGTCGAAGGGGTGAGCTACATCCTAGCACAGTAGAGGAAATTTCAATACTCATTCACATCTTATCATAAGGAAACATAGATTCAATGTCACAATCAAACCTTTTCTTATTTAAAATCAAACTCGTTTTAAAGGTACTTTTCTTATCAACAAAGATGATTTCAAATCATCGCTTTTCTTATCACACATGATTTCAAAACTGACTTCCTTTTCACATAAAGCCGATTCAAAAGCTGATTTCCTTATCATACAAACTGATTTCAAAAGCGATTTCCTTTTACACACAAAAGTGATTTCAAAACATTTATTTATCCTTCAAAACTGATTTCAAATCCATTGGCCCACATGGTACTAGCACTCCATAGCGGTCCACGATAAGCATAATCCGCCACATACATATAATCCGCCCATAGCGGTCCACTTTAATCTCACGACTTATGGTTTGATTTATGAAGTATAATCCAAAGAGTACATAAAATGCCGCAAAAGCGGTCCAAGGGCGTACATGACTACATCGAAATCCAAGGGTGTACGTAAATCCCGTAAAAACGGTCCAAGGGCGTACATGACTCACAACAGTGTCCAAACGAGTATCGTAAAATCCCGAAGCGTCCAAGGGCCATATGAGCGCAACGAGTCCGAGGGTGTACGTAAAATCCCGTAAAAACGGTCCAAAGGCGTACATGAGCACAACAAGTCCAAAGGTGTAAAAACCGTAAAAACGGTCCAAGGCATATGAGCACAACAAGTCCAAGGTTGTACGTAAAATCCGTAAAAAGCGGTCCAAGGCGTACATAAGCACAACAAGTCCAAGGGTGTACGTAAAATCCGTAAAACGGTCCATACATATAAATCCCGCCACGGTCCAAGGGTATACACAAATCCCATACACATGTCCAAGTGTACATAAATCCCGCCACGGTCCAAGTGTACCTTCTCACAAATCTACAAGACTCAAAGATTTGAGTTCACATTCTAGTTCGATTTCTAAATCACGATCCAAAGCTCACATTCTTGCTTAAAAGGTTTTAAAACTCACAATTTAAAAATCAAGTTTAAAAATCGAATACCATAGTACAAATTCTAGGTTAAGTTCACAGCTCAAACTTCACCATTTTCACCCACGATTTTAAATTTCTATTTTTGCAAGGAGTTCAAGTTATAATTCAAATATCTATCAAACTAACATCAAAATACATCAAGAAAACTTATCATTTTTTTTTTTCATATAAATACCTCAAAGAAACAATGAATCAAAGTTAAACATGCAAGTTTGTGTTGAAGTTCCCCTACGTCGATTAGATTCAAGCATCGATTTTAAATAACAAAACTTCAAATCACACTTATCATTTTCATTTGATTAAATCAAGGCATCTATGAATCAATTTCAAATATATAATCAAATATTAAATTTCCCCCATACACGTCCAGTTAGATTCAAGCATCGATTTTAAATAACAAAACTTCAAATCACACTTATCATTTTCATTTGATTAAATCAAGGCATCTATGAATCAATTTCAAAAATATAATCAAATATTAAATTTCCCCTACCTTAACCTCGAAGCAAGCAAGGTCCTATCGATGGCCGTCCACCCTTAATCTACATCACAAGCACACAATGATGCATCAATGATTAACCCCAACCACTAATAACTTAGATTATTTAAGTGTTTTCTAAAAATTGAGTCGGAACGGGCAAGTTCGCGCCAACACAGAAATTGATGTAACCTTTCTCCTAAATTTTTACCTTTAAAAATTTAGATTCATAAGTTGGTCAAAACACAAATATTGTAGATCTCTTTGTTATCTTTCTAACGCCTCAAGAATCGCATCAATCGGAGGTCGGAGTAGAAAGTTATGGTCAAAATACTAAAGCAGTACTGGCAACTCAGACAAAATCGACTAATCGATTTTCAAAATCGATTAATCGATTTTTCAAAGTCGATTGATCGATTTTCTCTCGATTGATCGATTTCCAAAGAGCCAAAAATCTTTTTCACTATTTGAGACCAGTCGATTAATCGACCCAATTTCGATTAATCGAAATTCAAAAATCGATTAATCGATTTTACTCGATTAATCGGTTTCGTTTCTCGACAAAATTAGAAATTTACCTAACTTATTACTAAATTTTGACCTTTAAAACGATTGATTCATAAGTTGGTCAATTCATGAAAGTTGTAGGGCTTTCTGTCTTCTTTCCAACGCAACAAAAATCACGTCAATCCGAATTCGGCACAAAAAGTTATGGCTGAAATACTACAGTAGTGTCAGTAAGCCCAGGCAAACTCGATTAATCGATTTTCAAAATCGATTAATCGAAATTCTCTTCGATTAATCGATTTCGGGGAGTTCTTCTTGAATTTCTCTCTTGTCAAAAACTCGATTAATCGAGTTTCAAAATCGATTAATCGATTTTGGCAGTTTCTGAGCACTTCTCGGGTTTGAACCTTGAAACCCATTTTTTTCATCAAAATTCAATCCTTTTGATCCTAATCTTTGCACACATCTAACCAACATATATTTAATTAAATACATGGAAGAATTGCGTTATTTACCTCTTTAAATCGATGATTTACTCGTAGATCGGATCGTCTTCTTCGTTAGATAAAAGGGTTTCAAACCCACCTCGATCATCTCCGTGCTCCAAGATCACAACCAAACCCACGAAATTAACGGCAATCCTTCCACACACTTCACGCAAACTCACGCTACGATTTGCGAATCAAAACTCACGATCTCTTTGCAAGAAGAGGGTTTCAAAACCCCCAAACGGCTCCAAAACCCATAAATCCACAACCAAACGTCGAAATCGACGGCGATCTTCCCCTTAGGCAATCTCACAAATGTCTTTCGCGCAAATCCTAGGCTCGGCACTCATGGGTTCAACACGATCATTTCATCTCCTCCTCTTTCTCTATTCCTTCTCTCCTCAATAAACCCAAAACCTAAAACAAAACCTTGTGCAAACCGGTGTTAGCACCCAAAAGATGAAATTGCCTTCTTTAACTAAATGGGATCGGTTCCCATACAAAACACATATACTTGTCTTTGGGCGTATTAGTTCTCATCTAAGGATCTAGCTCCCGTGTGAAACGAACGTACCTATTTAGGTGTTATCTCATAACAAAATAGTTTTCTTTGATTAAGTGTGGGCCTACACACCCAAACCATCCACTAATCGGACCCGGTGTTGAGCCCATACACCAAAGCTTGGTGCATAAGAAACCACCTAATGCTCAACACACAATCTAAATCGGTCTTTTTCCACTCAAGACCAACCCAATTTAACTTACGTAAGTAATTTCATAAAATCGAGCACGTGACCAGTCGGGCACGCACACCGAGGTACACTGTTCAAAGTCGGGCATACATCCCGGGATACACTATTCAAAGTCAAAATTTTCAGGCTGTTACAAAAACACTTATTAAAACACCAAAATATCGCAAGTAGACCTGCATCTTAGAACATAAGAATATAATAGAATGGTCGGATAAAATCTGGAGAAGTCTATCATACTTTAGAATTATCAACAGGGTCCTATACTTCTACAATATTTTAATGTCATTTCAGACATAAGATACGAGTGAAATTTATGCTTATTAATTTTCCTTAATCTACTTTGATATTCTTATGTCTTAGTTGTTTTAGTATTGATAGCAAACAACTTTATCTTTTCTATATTTCTCTCTTTGAAAGATTTTATTCACCGATGGTAACCAAAAGAACTTCAGATCAAGCAGAGCTCCCTCTGGCTCTCTTTATTTCTTCTTGTTTGCAGAATCTCAAATAGTGAGTGATTCATTAATGCTTTAGCTCATCATAGGAAAATAGGTAAGTAGTATGCTGAAAATTTTACTACCTTTACATTGGTTAAACATTCCAAAATTATTTGTTCCAGAGTACTGCACCATCATCTAACTTGAGCGTTAAGAAAACATCTCAAATGTGGCAATTTCTTCGATCCAACTTGATATATTGATTTATCTAACAGGAAACTCAGGTGGGCCTCTAATCGATTCTTACAGTCATGCTATTGGAGTTAACATGACTACTTTCACTCGCAAAGGTTAGCAAAGATCCTCTACCAAGGGACTTATTTCAGTTTCTTTGGCACCATTATGTCTAAAACATGCCATCATTAGCATTCTTCTCAATGTGGTTATCGCGATTACAGATTTCCTTTACCTTTGTAGCGCAACGGTACCAAAGAAAAAAGGAAGAACATGGAATATTGTATTAGTTTTACCTTTCTTATATAATTTAGTAATAATATAAGGGCATTGAAATTTTGTTACATGCAAATTAAAGGACCACCCATTCATGAATCAGTAGTCAATCCATTCAGCTCATTAGTTTCTTATTGTTATCATAATTTCCAAGTTAAGCAATGGAATTTACATGTGAAAAAAATAATAGAGAATTAAGTATGGAACCAAGATCAAGGATGGTTAGAAAGATATATCTAGAAAATTCAACTATAATACTAAATGATGTATCAAAAATAAATTACAGTTAGTCGTTTGAAAACTGAATTGTTTTGAGATTTATGTTATGAAAGGATTCCATTAGATTCTTCTACAGGAACCCAATAGCCTTGATAAATGTTAGAAATCTTCCATCTTTCAAAGTTCACAAAGTTCTGACTCTTTGACTTTCATTGTACACGGGGTCAGGAATATCCTCTGGCATCAACTTTGTGAAACCAATAGATACAGTTGTTAGAACTGTCCCTACTTGATTGCGTACGGAACATCTATTAGCAACAGGTTTTGATTCTCCTGTTTCAGTTGTTTTCTCAATGCCTTCTCTTTTATATTTTCATGTAAATTTTGGAGACAACTCCTTAGAGCTGTAGTCCTTATAAACTACAACTAAGATTAGAAAGATCAAATAGGCTTGTAGATATCTCTCAAGAACTCTAGCTACTTGGTTATAATTTGTAAAGCTTATACCAAGCTATCAATATAATAAAGAGGACAGATTAATGGCATTTGACCTCCCAACTTGTATTATTTCTGTTTGAAACTTTTTAAAACAAGGAGATTACTGGTGAATCTGAAAAAAGAAATCGGTGCCATCTCAAATAACTTTCTGCCATTACTTCTTACTTAATTCCCATATTGTCTATATTCTTTGATCGATTTTCTGTGATATTTATCAAATTGTTTGAGTTGTGTTGTGGCACAATAAACTTGAGGTAACAGTAGGTTTATATATATTTATCTCCCCTTCTTTTATTAATTACTTGTGTTAATTAATTTTCATTTATTCTAGACTTTGTCGGTTGCGGCTGCATTACTCCTCATGCGAGTGCTTCAAAATCTTAAGATGACAGTCACTACGTGAAAAAGCCAAAAAAATCACTGCCTTAAACAGTAGTTTTTTCAAAAAATCACTGTCTTTGATAGTGATTTTTTTTCAAAAAATCACTGCCTTAAACAATTGTAAAAAAAGGAGTGATTTTTTTTTTTACCACTATACAAGATAGTGGTTTATGAACTTCAACAACAACTGCTCTTAACAATCATAGAAAAAACCACTGATTTTTTACAATTGTTTAGGGCAGTGGTTTTGTTATGCAATTTTTTTTTTTTTTTAAATATATTTAAAAAAAAAAAAATTACGTCGACAATTTTTTATGCAAATTTTTTTAAAATAATATTTTTTTATGCTTTTTGTAATACTTTTTTTTAATACAATTTTTTAATGCTTTTTTAATGCTTTAAAAAAATTATATAAAGAAAAAAAGCTATTAATCTCATATTTAAACACATCCATTCAACTCAAATGCAAATCCTTCAATGCCATTAATAAATAAAATAGATGCCCAATTCTTTTATTCAAACAAAAGTGCATCTCAACCTATGATCCAACCTTTCAAATCAACCAAATATTTTAAACTTTACATGCTCAATCATTTTATTCAAACAAAAAAAAAAAAAAAAAAAAGAGAGTTAACAATCTAAGGACCCTATGACCTATTTTCATAATTTAAAAAAAAATAAATAAATTTAAAAATGTGCTTCGCCTCTCCTGCGAAGTATCCCCGTCCCCTAGTGATCCGTTTGAGGTGAGCTTCAAATCAAAAAGCTTCGCCTGAAATCAAAAGTAGAACGTAATTAAATATTTATGATATTAAGCAATTAAATTGAGATACTGATGACTTCTATCTAAGGATTATATGAGGCTAAATATATCATCTAAGCCATTGTCAGTGTTTGATTATTTTGAGCTGGGATTAGGTGCCTGACCCATGCTGCACGAGCAGCACTCGAGCTCAACCTCCTTTTGTTCAATTGGTCAAGTCTATACAGTATTTAGGAAAGAAGCTCCTCTAAGTCTATACAGTATTTAGTTCCACTCAAGTTTCCATCTAGCCTCTTCAAAACATCCCCTGACCTAACGTTAGGAGTTGGAGCCAATAATGGGGCATGTGGGCGTCCAGCTAGTAATTATTTCCTATAGAGAGATCTGCTAGAATTGGCTTCATTGAAGACAGCCAAATAAGCAACAATCCCCGGATCCTACAAGACCCAAAAACGGTCGGACAAAATGTTTGTCGGAAGGAAAAAAAACCCTTGCACATCACCTTAGAGCTGTCAACAAAGGATATGTGATACCAGGTGACTTACATTGAGATGTGGAGGGATCAACACAAGACTCCCTCCAGCTAATGTTAGTCATATGTCAACTTGGCACGCACGCACACCCACACACGCACGCACACGCACACACACACACACACACACTCTCTCTCTCTCACACACACACACACGCACGCAAACTCAGAAAAAAAAGAAAAAGAAAAAAAAAAAAAGAACAGAGGATGCGGAAAGCATTTCAAATTTTCACATGCTTACCCCCCACACTGATAGTGGCTCCCTGAAATTCTGGCTCCACTAGAAATCTGAATTGGATGCTGTCAATGCCCCATAATCACTCGCAGCTTTCAGCAATAATTCTGAAAATTATTTCTGCAAAAAATGTCAGTAGCCACGGATTACAAATTATTGAATGTATACCATACCAAAGTTGGCAAATTCTAGAAACAAGCAACAGACCAAAGCATCAAGAGTTAGACAAAGCAAATCACCATCGAGCAGACCCCAATTAAGAAGATGAGCTTGGAGGTCCAATTATACATGAGGAGAAGTCATTGATACCAAGAGTTATACAAATTACTTCAATACGACCATATGTAGTTTGGGGAACAACTTTATGTCATTTGGGTGGAAGGACGGTAGAGGAAGGCACATCACTAAATTCCTTGTGTATTATTAATATTGGCAAATCCTTAAATGAGATAGATGCACATAAAAGCTTTAAATACATTTTCAAGTTGTTCAAATAAGGTAGTTGAGAACATTTTAAATATCATAATAGTTAAGGAAATTTATAGATAGAGGAAGCACTTCAATTGAGACTTCTATTCAGAACGTTGTGTTAATTTGATCCTTGGGAATAGGTATTGGTATTGACCAAGCCAAATAATATTATGTGTCAATATCAACTGATACTTTAAGCCTTGCTTGATAAAGCAGTGCAGAGGAGGTTACCTGCTTCACAAGAAGGTCTTGTCGAGATTTAGAATCCAGGAGAGGTCTAAAACCGAGCTATAGCTTGATAAACCATGCATATCAGTTCGTACCAACTTAGCATATAAGCTGGTACAGGGTAACTAACCTTTTTCCAATCTAGATTGGAATGGGTCGTTGTTTGAAGATTTACATGGCAACCGTTCATTTTCAAGGTGTTTAATTAATTGCTTTGAATCACAAAGTGGAGATATTTTTTTATGCAATATTCGACCCCACAGGCTTTACATCGGGTCCTTCGCATCGAAGGGCACACACCTTGATGAAAATAGTATCCCACGTACCCAATGAGTGAGCCATTCCAATCTAGTTTGGGAATGGATCTGTTACCTAGACCAACTCTTTAGCATATCAATGTTTGGACTGATAGTATGTAGATAATATCTCAGATCATACCAATATAGCATAACATTATGGTAATATCAGCTTAATAAGGTATATCACTTTACCTTAGCATCTTTGAAAGTTCTTTATTTCTTGTTTGGTCTTTCATAGGTGTGACTAGTTTGTCAATGCTTCAAAGTCTCAAGAACTCTATACAACCAGATTTCTACACTAGCAAAATTTCAGATTTCCTTTCCCTCAAAGGAACAACTGTTTGAGCATATCAAGCATTTTGTAAGGTCATTAACCCTACTATTACTTTATATTTATACTGTTGATTGGCCTATTAATTGTTACACAAACTATTTCTGAGAGTCTTGAAATTTCAAGCTATTCATTAAATGAAAATAACAAAATATATATTTTCAAAAGCTGAGAAATGCTAGACAATGTGAATCCCATGATTTACTATTAGTTTTCATTTTGCAGAGGTACGAATCCACAACCTTGATGGAGTTTCTAAGTTGTACTTATATAGGCAGACAGTGAGTTGGAGGAGGACATTTCAAACAAGATAAATGTAAGGTTGGCGAGGTGGAGACAGAAGTGAAGTTTTATTTATTTATTATTGTGTTTTTAAGACATGTAAAGGGGTCTATAATTCTATATTATGTTAATTCTGAGTAAGACTCCTTAAATCTTATAGATAGCGGATTACAAAAATTATGTATAATGATAAAGTTAATCACCTCATTGGCCATATCTATGAGAGCTGACCCTAGTAAGCTGATGGCGAGATCTAAAGAAGAATCATTGACAGGCTCTATTTTCCCTTCACTGGCAGGTAAGAAAAGTTCCATCAACCCTCCAACAACCATCTCTTGTGCTCTGAGATTAAGAAACACTCTAAGGTCCTTCTCAAATTGATTTGCATAAGCCTCCACAACTTCTACACGTGCCCCAACATAATTAATCCTTCCCTTATTCTAGGCTGAAGATTTTTGGTCAAGTACCTCTCTAGGGACCTCTGATAGCCACTGAAGTGCATATGATGAGTAGATGAAATGGACTGAGAGGCCTTGGGAAACAAGAGTCCATGAAAAGAACCCGGTGTCGCCATCGCAAAGTATTGCCTGTCCGGAGGGAGGGAGGTGAAGAGAGTGTTGAAGTCATTAGAGGAGTGGTCATTGAAGAAGACTTGGAATTTAGTAGCAGATGAACTAAGGCCTTGAGATGAAAGCTTCCTCTCCACAGCTTCTATTATCAGTTGGACAGTGGAGAAAGTGTTTGGTCCTACAGAACACCCTAAGTCAGCTATGTTAAAGGTCTCTGTAGATGGAAAGTGATGGACTTCTAGTTTCTCAGCTATAGCTTTTTTTATCATTTCGTTTGCTAAATTCCCTGCATATCTCTGTATCAACAACGAAAACGTGCGTGTCAATTACAAATAGGGGTGCAAGGTTTGACCCGAAACCCCAACCCGACCGAAAAACTGAGCAGATCAAACTGGTCCTAACCGGCCTGGAAACCCATTCTAGTTCAGTTTAGTTTCGATTTATAAATAAAAATAACAAAGTCTTTCTTTTTAACCATGTGCCGCAGTACAAATCTTGTGTGCAAGTTTTAGCTCCTTATAAAAATTTCATGTACTAATAGATATATTATATAAAACTATGGTGAAGTGCAAACCTCTTTTAGTATTCTCTTGAACTTATCTCCAACTTCAATGACTAGCTATTGAGGAACTTGAAGGCCATCCATATCAAAAAGTGCATAATTAAAGAACCCAGTCAACAATGCCAAAAATTTAGAGGAGACGAATATTAAAAAATATTGCAAAATCAACTAGAACTACAGAGAAACATAAAATAAACCACTGCTTATACCAAATATAGTTATATAGTAAAGCCCCTACATTGTGGTAGGTTTTATGTTTTGACCAATTCATCCTCGAGGCTATAATGTTTTCTAAACTTACATTCAAAGTCCTCCATCTAACAAAAGCTCCAATGATATTTGGTATAAGTTTTAACAACAAATCAACAATAAAGCCTAAAAGGCTAAAACTGTTGATAAATCTTGGTATAATTCACAATTATACCAATTCTGTAACGACCCCGAAAATTAGAACACGAGCCTGGCTGCTTTGATTCGCGTGCCCGGCACGGAAACCAAGGTTGATTCAAAAACTTTAAGGTTATATTAGTTTAAATAATGTGGCACCGTGATGAGATGAGATCACGTGTGAAATTTCATCTAGATCCGAGATGTGTAGAGGGTAGGTGGAACACGTTGCGCAAAAGCAACTGTGTTCGTGCTTCACACCGGAGCAGACACCAAGGGCAAAACAGAAATTCTGTTTTGAGGGGGTAGCTTATAGAAGAAGGAAGGGAGACAAAGGAGAGAGACTTTCACTCTTCTTCTCCTTCATCCCCGTGCCCTACGTGCTCCATAGGTTGGAGACTGTGCTAAGGAAGTGTGAAAGAGGTCCCTTGTGAGAGAAGAAAAGGGTTAGCAAGAGAGAAGATGAGGGATTTCTAAGCTAGAGGAGCTGGACCTAAGTGATTGAGTTACCTGGGGTTTAAGATTGGTGTGAGAGACCTTGATCTGACGAACCAGAGCTGAAGAGCTTCTCGCCGGATCCGGATCGAGGAAGAGCTCCGAGATCTAGGTTTGAAACCCTCTTTTCGGGCCATTGCCGGAACCCCAAGAAACCCACGAACAAGGTGAGATGTGTGTGTTAAATAGGGTTAAATGAATAGTTTAAAGGGTATGTTTATGATGTATTAATGGTGATTGCACAACCATTAATGGAGAGAGAGCAAAAATGGAAGGAAGATGAACTCCATTAATGGCGCTTCTTTATCATTGGTGATCGATCACCAAAGGGTGGTGACATCGAGTAGTGATCGATCACCAAGGGCTGGTGATCGATCAATCTGTATAAGCTTAAGGGGAACAGAGACCCCAGAGATTTGAGAAGTTGAGGCCCGAGGTGGTGATCGATCACCAAGGTGGTGATCGATCTACAATGAGTCTGGTGATCGATCACCAAGGTGGTGATCGATCAATTTGTATAAAAATTAATGAGGACAGAGGGAGGAGTTTTTGAAATTTGCTGTGGTGATCGATCACCAAGGTGGTGATCGATCTCTGAAGAGCAGTGATCGATCACCAAGGAGGTGATCGATCAACCTTGACTGTGTTGAGGAAGAGATATGGAGGTTGGTGATCGATCAACAAGGTGGTGATCGATCTACTGTGGGTGGTGATCGATCTACAGTGGGTGGTGATCGATCACTCACCCCTGTTTTTGTCTGTCTTGACTTCATGAAGTAGACACCCCGGATATTGTGCCGGGTAGTTCTCCGACATTCCTAACACTTAATGTACTGTGCATATGGTATAGGATAAACCCTGACACGTCGAAAAAGCTTTGGATTTGCTTAGAAGATAAACCGATGCGAGGTAGGGGAAAATTCAACTTAAAGTGTATCTAAATTTAATTGCATGATATCTTAACATCGTATTCTATCTACGATTTTGAAAGCATGCTCGCATATGCATTAAACTCGATTCCGTATTCGATATACATTTACATTCTTTGCATATGCTCGATAATCTGCTCGATAATCTGCTCGATAATCGATTCATGAGGTAATAAGTATGTATTTGATTTGAGGTTTAATATTCGAGATCCCCACCGACTCGGGCGGTATATCCGCTTTCTTGCACAATGTGCGCTTGCTTGAAAATCCTCGGCAAAATATGCACTCCATGTGTGGGCATTATTGCATTCACGAAAATTGTTCATTGAACGACGATTGGTTGGGGTTTCCTATCGGCACAATCGCTACCACGTGATATATATACCCGGAGTTACTTAAGTTAGAGATATATGTATAATTTAAGTCATTTAAATCTAATAAGCACAAGATCTTGCTAATTAGTTCGTTTACTTTTGCCGATTATGCATTACGATTTCCTGCATGTTTGAGCATCAATCTATATCATTGATTTCGTTTCACTTATCGATCTAAGATATGTTACGCAATCATGTTTAATAATTTAGATGTAAATTAATTGAAATTCTTCTCTTGAGCTAGGATGTAGCTCACCGCTCGAAATCTTTTAGGTTCGAGGTTTGCAGTGCTTGAGATCGAGAGCGATCCGGATTATCACCGGATCCCGAGGCCGAGGCGAGGACGAGGAGACGAACGCTCAAAGTGACGAGTTCTATCCTTAGCCCGGTATTGATGCGACATTTTGTACTTTTGATCTTTTGGATTTCTCAGCTGGTGGCCACCTTTGTATAAACATATGTAGTTCTACATTTATTTATTTTATGTTAGTCCACATTCCATTTCGAACCACTATCGGGAACCATTGTTTGGGTGATGTCGTCCATCACCGATGGTTCTTCTGGTTCCTTTTGGGAATGTGTATGTTCTTACATTTAAATATTGTTGGCGTGTATTTAGTGTAGAAATTGGTTGACTCGACTACTGCTGGATGTGTCCACCTAGCTTCCGCTATATGCGCTGGATCGTGTGATCGATCCGGGATCATCCAGTATGATCCTAACGATGCACGGTTTACGGAAACGGAAATCCGTATGATTAGTCGAGCTAGGCGTAGGTTGAACTACGGGTTTAGAGAGGATTGTTTTCACAATCTATGTCTTGATCAATGTTGTTGTTTTTACAATGACAGACAAGATGGGCCCTAAGTTGAGAGGAGGGCATAGTGGAGGTAGAGCAGAGAGAGATTCCCACGAGGGATGTGCGGAGGTCACGTCGGGGCTTAGAGTTTCTCTCAAGAACTAAATGTGGTTCGGTGGGACCAAGAGGAGGAAGAAGAAGAAATGAGGAGAGGATGGAGGTGTTGGAAGCATTGCCGCTCAACTCAAACAAGCTGCGTTGGCTCAGCAGGACTAGACCACCTCATCAGCCTAGTGAATTCGCGGAGTTTAAGAGAATGAGACCTCCTAACTTCTCGGGTCAGACGGATCCCATTGAAGCGGAAGGATGGATTGAAGAGATGGAAAAGCTCTTGAGGTGCTACAATGTAGTGATGAGGAGAAAGTGCGTGCCACTTTCAAACTTGATGGTGATGGGACCATGGTGGAAGTCGGTGTCACAAAATCGACAAAGAGAATTCCCTCACACTCCTTGGACATGGGAGGAGTTCACGGAGGTGTTTTACCACAAATACTTCCCGAAAATTGTGAGGCATCAATGGGAAGTGAAGTTTATAGAGTTGAAGCAAGGTGCCATGTCGGTGAGAGACTATGGAGCGGAGTTTGACAGGTTGGCTAGGTTTGCTCCTCAGCATGTAGCCACAGAGTTGATGAGAGCCAGGAAATTTCAACTTGGCCTTAGACAGAATCTACAAAAAGACGTCGCCATGTGGGAAATGGAGACGTATGAGGGAGTCATGGCCAAGGCTCTCATAGCCGAAGAGGAGAATCAAAAGCAGTTTTCTTGGTGAGACAAGCAGGCGAGAGAGAGACCGTTTCAAGGGCAATCTCAGGACACAGAACAAAACAAGAGGGCTAGGTTTTCTAGACCTCCGAGATACCCTACACACTCTCGACCGGCGATATCTTCGGGTCCTAGTTCCTACCAGAGGGCGGCAGCACCTACGTCTTCTAGATCATTCAGACCAGCTGGATCTTCTGGTAGCGGGGCCTCAGTGACACAGGGACCTTCAAGGATCTCATCCTTTACTCCGGCCGTGGTTTGTGCAAAGTGTGGGAAACAACACAAGACGGAGGATTGTAGGAGAGATACCGGGGCATGTTTCAGGTGTGGCAAGATGGGCCACTTGGTTAGGAATTGCCCTGAGGAGAGTAAGGAGCGGACAGGATCGGTATCAACACAGAGATCATCTCGACCAATAGTCCACGGTCGAGCTTATGCCGTCAATCATGACCGATGCTCTGACATCGAATGATGTCATCCAAGGTATGATTTGAGATTCAATGAATGTGGTTTAGTGATATAACGAATTAAGAATTTTGAAAAATATAGAAATTGTTGAGTAATTATGATGTAAATAGTATATGTATGCATGCATAGTTAAGACGTTGAGATAACATTGAAATTGGCGTATAGGTGAACTGAAATTGTATAGGAGTTGCGACATTTGCTTTCACGAGCACGAGCCTTGATAGATCCGTTTCTACGCACTCTTTCATCCGACCTCAATTTACTAAGAAATTGGGTGCCACTCCAGAACAGTTAGACTTTATTTTGACGGTGTCAGTTCCCACGGGTAATACTGTGAACGCACTCACCGTGTGCAAGTCAGTGATAGTGGCAGTGGAAGAACACGAAACACAGGCAGATTTGATTCTGTTGGATATGAAAGGATTTGACGTCATTATGGGAATGGACTGGCTATCCGCGTACCGCGCAAGTGTGGATTGCCTTCGAAAGATAGTGGTTTTTCGTCCACCTAAGCGACGATCATTTAGATTCCTTGGGGAAAAATCTAAGGTGGCTCCGTTGATATCCGCGATTTGGGCGGAAAAGATGATGAAGAATGGTTGCAGCGGATATGTGGCTTTTCTACAAGAACAACGGGAAGAAACAAATGTGCTATCCGATATTCCCGTCGTGTGTGAGTATCCCGATGTATTTCCGGAAGAATTGCCTGGATTACCACCAGTTAGAGAGGTTGAGTTTGCAATTAATTTAGCTCCAGGCACAGAACCAGTATCTAAGGCTCCGTATCGGATGGCTCCAACAGAATTGCAAGAGTTGAAGGAACAACTGCAAGAACTGCTTGACAAGGGATTTATTCGGCCAAGTGTGTCTCCTTGGGGAGCACCGGTGTTGTTTGTCCGAAAGAAAGACGGCTCAATGCGCTTATGCATTGATTATCGGATTGAATAAGTTGATGATTAAGAATCGTTACCGCTTCCTAGGATCGATGATCTATTTGATCAATTGCAAGGAGCGAGGTTCTTCGAAGATTGACTTGAGATCGGTTACCATCAATTACGGGTCAAAATTTGAAGATGTGGAGAAGGCGGCGTTGAACCGGATATGGGCACTATGAGTTCTTAGTTATGCCATTTGGATTGATTTAACGCACCCGCATCATTTATGGACACGATGAATCAGATATTTAAACCACACTTGGACAAGTCGGTGGTTGTTTTGTAGACATTCTTGTCTATTCCAAGACAAAGGAGGAACACGAAGAACATCTACATGTGGTTTCTGCGGACCCTTAGAGAACACAAATTATCATAAAGCTCGGCAAGTGCGAGTTTTGGTTGAACCAAGTGAGTTTCTTAGGCCATATCGTCTCATAAAGGGTATAACGGTAGATCCCACAAAGATCGAGGCGGTTGTGAATTGGGGAAACGCCCTAAGAGATGTGAGGTCCGTAGTTTTCTTGGTTTGGCAGGTACTTTCTGAGCGGTTTGTAGAAGGATTCTCTAAACTATCGAGTCCGCTTACTCAGCTCACAAAGAAAAGTGCTAAGTTTGATTGGACGGAACAATGCGAGAAGAGTTTCCAGGAATTGAAGACGCGTCTAACTACAAGACTGCATTAGCTATACCTTCCGGCGAGGAGGCTTTGCTATCTACTGACGATCGTATAGTGGGTTAGGTTGCGTCCTCAACCAGCACAAGAAGGTTATCGCATATGGCTCTAGACAACTGAAGGAGCATGAAAAGAATTATCCGACTCATGACTTAGAGTTGGCTGCGGTAATCTTTGCCCTGAAAGGTTGGAGCCACTACTTATACGGTGAGACATTTGACATCTACACAGACGACAAAAGACTGAAGTAGTTGTTTACACAAGAGGACTTGAACATGCGACAGCGCAGGTGGATGGAGTTCTTAAAAGATTACGATTGTTCCATCCAGTATCACCCTGGAAAAGCCAATGTGGTGGCGGATGCTTTGAGCAGGAAGTTTTCAGCTCAACTGGCACATTTGATCACCAGTGCAAAGGTGGCATTTATTGGAAGACCTTATGTGATACGTTGATTGATGTTAAGGGTTGGTACTTTGATGGCCACCATTGTAATCTGACCCACATTGTTTGATAATATACGAAAGCTCCAAATGGTCGATGACGAGCTTATGACAATTAGAAGAGATGTGATCAATGGGATAAGGCCTGATTTTTCTATTAAGGATGATGGCACCTTGCTATTTCGAGATCGGACATGCATACCGGATACCAAAGATCTAAAAGACACAATTTTGGAAGAAGCGCATAAATCTATGTATGCTATACATCCGGGTAGCACCAAGATGTACCAAGATCTCAAACGAAGTTTTTGGTGGAGAGGATTAAAGAAGGATGTGGCGGAGTATGTTTCTCGGTGTTTGGTCTGCCAGCAGGTGAAAGTAGGTCATCTAATCCAAAGAGTTTGTTACAACCCTTGCCAGTACCAGAGTGGAAATGGGAAGCCATCTCTATGGACTTTATTTTAGGATTACCGAGTACACTGAGAAAGAACAATGCAATATGGGTTATTGTTGATCGTTTGACGAAATCCGCACACTTTCTACCATATCAGACTACAATCACAGCCAATAAACTAGCCGAGTTATATTTGAAAGAAATAGTTCGATTACATGGAATACCTGTCAGTATTGTGTGTGATAGAGATCCTCTGTATACGTCGCAGTTTTGGCGACGGTTCCAAGAAGGCATGGGTACAAAATTGGAATTCAGCTCAGCGTTTCATCCTCAGACAGATGGGCAGACTGAGAGAGTGAACCAGATAATAGAGGATATGTTGCGAGCATGCATGTTAGACTTTCATGGCTCATGGGATCAACACTTACCTCTAATCGAGTTCGCGTATAATAACAGCTATCAGTCGAGCATTGGGATGGCACCTTATGAAGCCTTATATGGACGACGATGCAAATCTCCATTGACCTAGGAAGAATTCGGTGAGAAGCTTGTCTTGGGACCAGAAATGGTAGATAGTACCACTGAAACAGTAAGAGTAATACGTGAAAGGTTGAAGATGGCCCAAAGTCGCCAAAAGAGCTATGCCGATCTTCACCGAACACAAGTGGAATTTCAGGTATAATCAATTACATTAATGATATGACCATGGTTAAAATTTAACTACGAAGGAATTGACCCTTGTTTTCAGTTGGAGACAAGGTGTTTGTGAAAATTCGCCAATCAAAGGGCGTCATGCGTTTTGGGAAACGCGGGAAGCTAAGTCCTCGGTACATTGGACCATTTGAAGTACTTGGACGAGTTGGCGAGGTAGCATATCGGATCGCCTTACCACCGCAGTTAGCAAGCATGCATAACGTATTCCACGTATCCATGCTACGCCATTACGTACGCGATCCGACTCACGTCTTGGATTTCCAACCGATAGAGCTTCAGGAGGATATGACGACGATTGAGGAACCGATTGCTATTTTAGATCGTCGACATCAAGTCCTGCGGACTAAATTAATCCTATTGGTACTAGTTAGGTGGAGAAATCATGACGCCGGGTTACTTGGGAGAGAACAAACTGTGAACAGTATCCGCATCTGTTCACCTGATGAGAAGGTAAGTCTCAGTGCTTCATCTAGGAATTCGTTGCCGTGATTATAAATTGGTGTGTGAGCATATACTTGATGAATTTCTCTTTTTGGAACACTTTATATGGCGTGTATGAATCGAGTCTCAAAATCCGCAGTCAATATTAGGGAGATCGAGCAGATGAAAGGTGGTGTTCGGTACCGTGATCGATCTACACCAAGCTGGTGATCGATCACCAATAGGCCGTGATCGATCTACACCCAGTGGTGATCGGTCTCCAAGGGACCCCGTGATCGATCTACACACTTGGTGATCGATCAATGAGGCGGGTTTGAACTTAAGATTCCTTGGTGATCGATCACCAAGAGGCGTGATCGATCACCAATGGGCGTTAAGTTAAGAGGGGAGTTTGAAAGGTCATTTGCAACATCACAACTGCAAGAGACGAAAGGGCTTGCGGTTTCCGACCTTCCCCAACCACCTTCCGACTATTCTCCGGCTATTTCGTTCGTTCTCCGGCTCGATTTGAGTGTGCGTCGCCTCCTTCACCGGTAAATCTTCCATTTCCTTGATCTTTGATTCCTTTCTTCGCATTTTAACCCCAATCTATACCATGGGACCACGCACGAAGAATCCTTCGCGTAAGGTACCCACATCCCGGGCTCGTACTCCGGTACCGCCTTCTATTCCAAATCCCCCGCCGTCCATGCCACCCATGGCACCGGCTTCGACCTCTACCCCGCCCGTTCCCGCATCCGCACCGCTCACTATTGAGCGTGAAGTCCCCAACGCCTGGTGGGCTTCCAAAACCTTCCTACCGGAATACGTTTTTGTGTCCTCACTATATGAGAACCGACCCGAAATGGCTTGGGCCAAGGGTTACATACAAAAGCTAGGGCTTAAACCCTTACTCGCGCCCTTCCATTACCATTACTGCCCACGACAGCGGCTTTTCTTTCAAAACCTCAAATGGTGATAGTCGCCATCGACTGCCACAACCATCGATGGCCTTGAATATAAATTGAACCATTTCCACGTCGCGGCGGCACTTCAATGCCCGTCCGCGTACATTGAGACCAGTGGCCTCGAGCCTCCTTACGTCAAGGAGGTACCCTATGCCGATGTGGTCACCAAGATGACCCAAGGCCAACACGGTAGGGGACAAGCCATTTCTAGGGCCCAACTACCTGATCGGTTGTGGATGCTTGATACCTACATCAAGTGTGCCCTCAACCCTTTCCTGCACAAGTCCTCACGGACTGGAGTAGTGCAACAAGCACTATTCTCCGCCTATGAGAACCGTTGGTTCTCTATGGCAGATCTGGTCATTGATGGCATCATAAATGCCAATGACCTGATGTCTGCGAAGGGGCGATCTGGAGCAAAGAAACAGATCCCCTATGCACGCCTCGTCACCAAGATGTCGCCCTACGCGAGGCCTACGTCTTGGCTCCTCACGAGCCTCGTTTGGAGAACAACACTAAGGTCTTTCATCTGAAGGACTGGACAAAAAGCTACAACTTGTTGGTTAAGCGTCTTCCTGAGGAGGAGGAGGGCGCGGCTGAGCCCGTTCTCCCTGATGTAGTAGAGGGTTCGATCCTGCATGTGAGCAGTTCGATCCACTGATGTCCCCGTGACCCCAGAGGGCGAGACACCACAGGACCTACCACCCCAGCCAGAGCCATCTGTCCGACCAGCCCCTGTTCCACCCCGCCGATCAGTTCGTCACGCACCGCCCCCTCCCCCACCGTCTTCCTCCGACGACGTCACTGCGATGCTTCGCGAGTTGGTGGGGGGCAATCGCCGCATCCACCTGAGACTGGGCGGCGGTGGGGCGTTCCAGAGGCAGATGATAAATGCGTCTGGACTATCACGCTGGTATGCATGAGCTAGTCATGCAAAGACCTCTATGCCACGACGCCCACGCCGATGATCGCGACGCGCTTTGCGCAGGTGGTGGATCCACGCGACTATCATTCACCGCCGGCACGTCCCAGCAGACAGACGCATGATCACGCCGGCCCATCCGATGTCCCCGCAGGTATTACCATGCTATCATACCTAGTAGTTAATTGTATGTGTACATTCTATTTATATTCATTGCATGCCTCATAAATTCTGTTAAGACTTTCATTTTCATGCCTGATATATGTATAAAGTAAGTGTTTTAATTACCCTGCATGACACGTAGACCAAATTTCTGTATTAGTTTAGCATGTGAGTTTTAGAACTACAAAGCCCTGAATGCGCCTCTTAGACATTTTCGAGGACGAAAATTCCTAAGGGGGGGATAATGTAACGACCCCGAAAATTAGAACACGAGCCTGACTGCTTTGATTCGCGTGCCCGGCACGGAAACCAAGGTTGATTCAAAAACTTTAAGGTTATATTAGTTTAAATAATGTGGCACCGTGATGAGATGAGATCACGTGTGAAATTTCATCTAGATCCGAGATGTGTAGAGGGTAGGTGGAACACGTTGCGCAAAAGCAACTGTGTTCGTGCTTCACTAGGAGCAGACACCAAGGGCAAAACAGAAATTCTGTTTTGAGGGGGTAGCTTATAGAAGAAGGAAGGAGACAAAGGAGAGAGACTTTCACTCTTCTTCTCCTTCATCCCGTGCCCTCACGTGCTCCATAGGTTGGAGATGCTAAGGAAGTGTGAAAGAGGTCCCTTGTGAGAGAAGAAAGGGTTAGCAAGAGAGAAGATGAGGGATTTCTAAGCTAGAGGACTGGACCTAAGTGATTGAGTTACAGGGGTTTAAGATTGGTGTGAGAGACCTTGATCTCACGAACGAGTCAAGAGCTTCTCACGGATCCGGATCGAGGAAGAGCTCCGAGATCTAGGTTTGAAACCCTCTTTCGCCATTGTTTAACCCCAAGAAACCCATAACAAGGTGAGATGTGTGTTAAATAGGGTTAAATGAATAGTTTAAAGGGTATGTTTATGATGTATTAATGGTGATTGCACAACCATTAATGGAGAGAGAGCAAAATGGAAGGAAGATGAACTCCATTAATGTGCACTTCTTGTCATTGGTGATCGATCACCAAAGGGTGGTGATCGATTCGAGGTTAGTGATCGATCACTGAGGACTGGTGATCGATCAATCAGTATAAGCAAGAACGAGACCCAGAGAGATTTGAGAAGTTGAGGCCCGAGGTGGTGATCGTCCACCAAGGTGGTGATCGATCTACAATGATTCTGGTGACCGATCACCAAGGTGGTGATCGATCAATTTGTATAAAAAATAATGAGGATGAGGGAGGAGTTTTGAATTTGTTGTGGTGATCGATCACCAAGGTGGTGATCGATCTCTGAAGAGTTGGTGATCGATCACCAAGGAGGTGATCGATCAACCTTAATCGTGTTGAGGAAGAGATATGGAGGTTGGTGATCGATCAACAAGGTGGTGATCGATCTACAGTGGGTGGTGATCGATCACTCACCCCTGTTTTTGTCTGTCTTGACTTCATGAAGTAGACACCCCGGATATTGTGCCGGGTAGTTCTCCGACATTCCTAACACTTAATGTACTATGCATATGGTATAGGATAAACCCTGACACGTCGAAAAAGCTTTGGATTTGCTTAGAAGATAAACGATGCGAGGTAGGGAAAATTCAACTTAAAGTGTATCTAAATTTAATTGCATGATATCTTAACATCGTATTCTATCTCACGATTTTGAAAGCATGCCCGCATATGCATTAAACTCGATTCCGTATTCGATATGCTTTACATTCTTTGCATATGCTCGATAATCGCTCGATAATGCTCGATAATCTGATTCATGAGGTAATAAGTATATATCTGATTTGAGGTTTAATATGACGATCCCCACCGACTCGGCGGTATATCCGCTTTCTTGCACAATGCGCTTGCTTGAAAATCCTCAAAATATGCACTCCATGTGTGGGGCATTATTGCATTCTGAAAATTGTTCATTGAACGACGATTGGTTGGGGTTTCCTATCGGCACAATCTGCTACCACGTGATATATATACACGGGTGTTACTTAAGTTAGAGATATGTATGGTTTAAGTCATTTAAATCTAATACAACCTGACATCTTGCTAATTCGAGTTCGGTTACTTTTGCCGCTTATGCATTACGATTTCTGCATGTTTGAGCATCAATCTATATCTGCATTGATTCGTTTCACTTATCGATCTAAGATATGTTCGCAATCATGTTTAATAATTTAGATGTAAATTAATTGAAATTCTTCTCTCGAGCTAGGATGTAGCTCACCACCTTCTCGAAATCTTTTAGGTTACGAGGCCGCAGTGTCTTGATCGAGAGCGATCCGGATTATCACCGGATCCCGAGGCCGAGGCGAGGAGAGAGACGAACGCTCGTGACGACGAGTTCTATCCTTAGCTGGGTATTGATGCCACATTTTGTACTTTTGATGTGTGCCTGGTGGCCACCTTTGTATAAACATATGTAGTTCTACATTTATTTATTTTATGTTAGTCCACATTCCATTTCGGAACCACTATCGGGAACCATTGTTTGGGTGATGTACGTCCATCACCGATGGTTCTTCCTGGTTCCTTTTTGGGAATGTGTATGTTCTTCCTTACATTTAAATATTGTTGACGTGTATTTAGTGTAGAAATTGGTTGACTCCGACTACAGCTGCTCGGATGTGTCCACCTAGCTTCCGCTATATGCGCGGATACGTGTGATCGATCCGGGATCATCCAGAGTATGATCCTAACGGTACGGGTTTCTGGAAACGGAAATCCGGGCTGTTACAAATTCACTACCAGTTCGTAATCTACTTTGAATGTGAGCTGGAATCGACAATAAAGCCTTAAAGGCTATGTGAGCTGATTGAGCTGGAAGTGGAAGTAAAATTATTTATAATCTACTTTGAATGTTTCTATGTGACTCATGAAATAGAAGATGAACCAGTCCAAAACTAATTTCTATAGTCCAATCCAAAAAAATCAACAGACTTTTCATTTGCTAACATAAAGGGTGTGTAAGACTGTTCATTTGTTGACATAAAGTGGTGTGTAGTAACACCAACCGAGAAGGCTAGTGTTGTTACTTACCACCTTTTTAGAGAATTCTCACCGACATGAACAATTCATAGCAGTAATTTAAAAACAACTTATGCATTTAAGAACAACTTCTCATGGAAAATAATCAAGAAGTATAACTTTAACAGGGTTCAGGAATAAGAAGGAATCGCATGTAATTCTTAGTAACACCAACAGAATTCTTAGTACTCTTGTCAGCTCCAAACTTGGTTAGTTCACTGGATTTGAATTGGGGTTCTCAGTTTGCAATTCGCTACTATCAAGCGAACCCGATTCGCTAAGGGTAAGATGACTATTAAAAGTATTTATTAATTTTATGATATAAATTTGCAATCTTTAATAAAATAATTGCATATGACCACTTGATTAGCTATAAAACTTGAAAACAATGAAGTCTCTAGGTTCAAATCTCCTCTTTGTAATTTTAATTTTGCTTTAAAGAAAAATAGTTCCCATTAACTAGTCAATTTACTTGTATTGCCCAATCAGTCTGAATTGAACTACGAACTGGTTGAACTGGTTCGATGTGACAATTTTAAGAGAAGAAGGAAGAGAGATCCAAAGAGACTACATTGCTAGAATATTAAATGTTAATTCCGTTAATCTCTCATACGCCTATAAGTATTACGCAATTACAACCCTTCTAATTGAACTTAAATCTTATGATAAGATA
This sequence comes from Chloranthus sessilifolius, assembly GCA_021018995.1. NCBI lineage: Eukaryota > Viridiplantae > Streptophyta > Magnoliopsida > Chloranthales > Chloranthaceae > Chloranthus > Chloranthus sessilifolius. Next base: position 142,426,228 of record CM037584.1, on the reverse strand, counting down.
AAAAAATTGCTAATCTAATTATAATAGAATCCTAATAAATGTAGACTTTCTAAATATGTAAACCTAATTAATCTTACCAATTCAAGCTAACCTCTAATATGCAGTACCGAATTCAAACTAAAATACCCACATGTAATATCTTCTTCATGGATTCTTAGCAGTATGAGACATGAAAATTCTTGTTGGCTTACCGCAACAACAAGGCGGGCTAAATTCAACTACCTTCATTTTCGAACAATCCAATACTCAATGGCCCTGCTCCCCACATCCAAAGCAAACATCCATAATCCTTAATAGAATTTAACCTGATAAGTGTTCATATAATTACTGTCATTAAATTGCTAATGTTACAATACAAAAAGACTTCAAGCATTTATACAAGCCAACAATATGCAGTCACTCTTTGAAATGCTATCTACATCCAATATCTAGTCATTACAATGCTAGCAGTCAACAAAAACATCTACAACACATACAATATGCAGTCATTATGCTATTTTAACTGTGAATCAAAAATCTAGAACACAAAAAAACCTTCAAGTCCCATAATGCTTGCAGTGAATCAAAAAGAGCTTCCAACACAAGTATATATTACTTGTGATGTGTGGGTGTTGTATGTGCCCAGGGACTTAGGTGCTCTAAGAGACGGGATACCCCGTTCTAAAAAATATTATTTAAAAAAAAAAGACACAATGACGATAGACTAAATAGCAGAGTTAGTGCTATTTAATGGGGAGTGGAACGGTGGAAGGAGGTGGTTGAGCATTTCAACTGCTGCACTACCTATGCGGGACAACTTTTTAAGGATAAAAGGGAAATAAGCGAGTTCAACCGACCTACCATCTCAGGGTAATGAAGAAACTGAACCCTGCCGGAAAGCCGGGTTTAAAAAACAGGTTTAAAAAACAATTGAACAAAGACCATCTAGCAGTAGGAAATATTAAATTGGTGCTCGTGCCCACTAATCCTAACCAGCTTGAGGGGAAGTAATAATATAGACAACACCAGCACCTGCTGAGTCATCACCCAAGTCAGCAGTCAACCCAATAGTTGCTGAGTCATCACCCAAGCCAGCCCAACAGCTCCCAGAGATGAATAGGTGACCAGAAAATAAGTACCCAAAGATATAAATTAATATAATAAACTCAAAAGTTTCTTTTAGAAACAAAAAATGATTATAATCAGCATTTTATAGTCCAAGAATTCAGTACTTTTTGGAGTTAAGTTTGCATGGCTAGCTTGGCATTTCATCAAACAGTACCCACTACCACCACTACCACATGGTGTAAAAGAAAATGAGCAATGGAAAGATGATGGCATTTGTTGTTGCTGAAAAACTTATGGATGCTTCTGAGCCAAAAAGAAAACTCAACAGAAATAAGAAATGGAAGGTTGAAAAAATGAAGAGATTCTGTTGTAGCTGAAAAAAGAGGCCATCACTACCCTCCACCATTTCCCAAAAGGACCCTTGTTTACATTTTGCATGTGTCCTATCTCTGTCTCCCACATCTTTTGGAAGGACCACCACACCTAAATTACGGAGTGAATCACAATTTTATACAAGTAGAGAACCCACTCTAAATGATGCACTACTAAATGCTATATATTTTTCCTACCATTGTAGCAAGGATAGAAAAAATTGACATGGAGTAGATCAGAACCAGATTCCCTTTCTACATCCATTAAAAGAACATAAGTATTGGGAGAAGGCAGCATCCTACCCTCCACCATTTCCCAAAAGGGCCCTTGTTTAATTTCTAGGATCGAAAAAGCTATTGCAGCCGTTACTATCGATCAAGAAAAAAAAGATTATTCCAGGCATGTATTAATTCAAAGGCTTTATTTAAATCTAGTTCTGAAACTTTCAATCGATTGAATTTGTGCACTTCCCACCATTTCTAGCATCTTATTATTGATGTTTTTCTCCATTTAAAACAACTAAGGTTCAAGAGTCCGTACTAAAAAAATCTTTCAATTGTGTCATGCTCTCTCTCTACATCTCCCTCACATATATATATATATAGAATATTGGCCCTCCGCATTAGATACATCGATAGCTAGACTTAAATCAGCAGTAGGACCCACAAGGTTTGTCCAATAGCATGGGACACATACCAATATCATTTACATAATGGTTATATCAACATCATGCCATCATTTCTCAATTAAAAAAATATAATATAAATGAAAGTCCATGCATAATTCTGAAGAGCAATAAGACTGGAGCAGCAAGAACACATAAAAAACTCAAAAAATTAAAATCAGACACCAATAATAAGTTGTCTTCAAAATTACCCAAGAGGACTGGTTTAACTATGCACAAAATTTTGACCATGCTAACAGAAAACAAAACAAAACCAAAAAAAAAAATAGGGACTTCTCACTTTCAGTTTGTATGGTCAAGAAATTACCTCATCAGTTGAAGGTGGTAGAAGCTTATTGGCTTTGCAAATAGTTCTTATGGCCTGAAGCTTGGAAATATCAGAGCAACAAAAAATGATCTTAGTAGAGCTCTCATACCGCTCCATTAGCCCGCGGATATAATGTTGTGCATCTGTAGATAGTTTGTCTGCCCCAAAGAGAACAATTGCTGAAAATATACCAATAAAAAAGGATAGAGACTTTGTCAAAAAATCCTCTAAAGATATTTATCTGAAGCCCAGCCCAACGCCACACCATGTATGTAACTTCCAGGTTTTTATAAGTGATGCTGATAATATTAAATGAAAAAGTTGCAACGATGCCAAAAACAAAAACCCATGCAAAACTAGAACCAGGTAAAAATAAGTATTACAAACATTGACTTTTACTCATGTCAAAAGAAACAAATGCGGAAGCAAACATGCTCACAAAAGAGGGTGTGAATATAAGCATCCTTTTGATTGGAGGTACAATTATATTGCTGTAATCTAGCAAAAATTAATGTTGGTATAAGCTACTTGACCAGAGCACTAGTAGATGCACACTGGTCAATCTCACTCTCCATCAACCTTGAAAAATCCGGTGATAATATTTGTTGCACCAAATCAGTGAAATGTCAACAATGTACTTCCACTGATTTCAGTGTTCATAAATAGCTGTGTTTCCCAAGGCTTCATCATTTGGACAAAAGATTGACCCCAACAGGTACCTAATAACATGCTTATAAAAGGATTTAAACCATTCCTCATATCCAACCACAGGCTCAAAATTGAAGTGCTCAGAATGGAGGGTTGGCTTAGATTCATTCACATGTCCTGTCACATGGATCAGCGCACTTTTTATGTATTTGACCAGTATTAGTCTTCTAACTGGTAAAATATCACATGGCACCATGCAACTTAAAAGTGGGATTGTGCAAATCTAATGGTATCAGAACCAATCACATGGGAGTTCATTGCATGAATATGACAACCACAAAATTAAACCAATAATGGGAGGATTTTAACCATTTGATCGATAGGAACCTATTTATATCGACTCAGCTGGGCTAGAATCTGATATATATATAAACATCACAGCTGTGGCAATTCATCTGCTCAGAGATGTCCATTCCAAAAAGGTTATGTGCTATACAAGTATTCTTCGCACAATCCCATGAATTCTAAGTGAAGAAGTAAATAAATAAATAAGTAAATAAAGTTTCAAAATATATGTAGCTCCAAAGCATGCATGGCTAAATATATCGGACTTCATTTGGCGCCTTTTAACTTCAGCAGCCTGGTTAATTCATATTCATTTCGTATTTATCAGGCTTCATGTCTTCTACAACCAAACACATTCATGCATTTAACAATATCTGAGCTTCATCTTCATGTCGGATTCGATCATACCGGCGAGTAAGGTGACGAGCATCCTCTAAAGGAGCTCCCAAGATCATTGCCCGTAGTGGCTCAAAAACCTACAAATGTAGAAACAGATTTTAAGATGGAAATACCCACATAAAGAGAAATAGAATAGAAGTCACAAAACAAATATTTCCTATAATGAAAAGTGGGCATAGGAAGTGTTATCAGTTTAGCATAGCTTATGTTGCAAAATTTAGTAGATTAACGACAAAGTATAAGTCTTGAAGGACTACAGTAAAATTCTTTCTGAAAGCAATTAGCATCCTACAGGAAAGTTTCAATTATCTATCGTAATACTTCTGTCAGGTCGCCTTCTGGACCAATCATACATTCCATTGACGTGACTATTTTCTCCCTGATTGGATCGATTGGTGGATTTGTAACCTGAGCAAACATCTGCTTGAAATACTCAAAATATAAGCTTCTCTCCGTTTGACATCACAATCAAGGGAGTATCATTTCCCATTGAGCCAAGAGCCTTTGTAGCATCTTTTGCCATGGGCAGCAATAGCATCTCTAAGGCTTCTACAATATAACTGCACAATAAATAAATGAATACATAAATCATTGATTTATTCGCCTATGTGAAAAAAAAAAAAGAACATGATGAATAAGTTCCATCCTTACTTGCCCAAAGGCTTTTAGTGGAGCCAACAATCCATGAATTTCCATGCTATTGTCCTAGTTGTGTGCCTAAAATTTAAAAATAAATATACAAAAATCATTCTCATAATGTAACAACCCGAAAAATCAGACTCGAACTCGACTGACCTCGAGTGTGTGGTCGACATGAAAATCGATGTCATCATAGATTTTTATATAATAATATTAGAATAACCTTGTACGGACGGATTAAGGTTTAAATGTGTGTTTGGGCCTTTAGTGTGAAAGCCGTGCACCGACGCATTGTGTGCCGCTCAACACCGAAACCAAACTCTATTTCAAGTGGATAAGCCTAACAGGTAATCGTCAAGACCGAAACCAAACCCTTTAGCTAATTAAAAGGCAAAGCTTCTCAAAGAAGCTTCACCCGGTTGCAAGCCTTAGAGTTTGGGAGTTCTAGAGAGAGAGAGAGAGAGAGAGAGAGCTTCTTCCCCATGGAACCCTCATGAGAAACCGTGAGATTTCGATTGCAACCGCGCCGCAATCTCCGCAACCTTTGCAAAGCACATGACGACGGTCTCGCTTGAGTGTCCGCCGTTGGTAAATTTCAACCGTTAGAGATCCGGGAACTACAAGCCATTCAAACCCCTTTTTCCTTAGAAGCCCGTTTTTCAAGAAACGCTCCACCTCGTGATCGCTAACCAAGCGTTGAAGAGGTTAAGATCGATGCGTGGATCATGGACGACTTCATCTTGAATTCGTGGTGATCAATCAAGGTGAAATCGCCGTAGAAATTCGGAAGATTCGTTTCGAAACCCCTTTGGACAACGATCCTTAAAGGCGCGAAATCGATCGAAGAAAGGTTAGTTTTTCTTTGATTTTAATAGTTTAGATAGTAGAATAAATCCTTGTTTTAGTTTAGTGTGGATTTGTGTGTGATACGATGAAGATCGTAGACGATTTGGATAAAAATAGATCAAAAATGACAAAACCTTATGGTTGTGCATTTCTGAAGGTTTTGATCGATCAATGTAGGTGATTGATCGATCAAATTGGGTGTTGATCGATCAATATAGGTGATTGATCGATCAAATTTTGTATTGATCGATCAATATAAGTGATTGATCGATCAAATTATATATACAATGATAAAAAGCGACAAGTTAGGTTGTCGGAGGTTCATTCAAGCGGCATTGATCGATCAATGGTGAAATTGATCGATCAATATGATGGTTGATCGATCAATGGTGAAATTGATCGATCAATATGATGGTTTATCGATCAATGGTGAAATTGATCGATCAATGTGGTATTGATCGATCAATATAATGTGTTGATCGATCAATTTGACTGTGCCAACACTGCTTTAGTGTTTTAGTCATAACTTTTTACTCCGAACTCCGATTGATGCGATTCTTGCGGCATTGGAAAGAGGACAACTAAATCTACAACTTTTATGAATTAACTAACTAATGAATAAATTTTTTTAATGATCAAAATTGAGCTGGAAGTTTGGCTAAGTTCTAAGTTAGCACGTTTTGACTGAAGTATCGATATAGCTTCGGTATTTTAGCCATAACTCCTTGTCCCGAACTCCGATTGACGCGATTCTTGATGCGTTGGAAAGAGTACGACGAGATATAACTCTTTTATGAATTAGTCAAATCTTTAATCAAATGTTTTGAGGGACAAAATGAAGTAGGAAGTTGGGTTAAGTTTTGAGTCAACACGAAATTACCCATTTTGGTCTCTGTTTTGAGAAAACACTTAAATACATCAATATTATTAATAATTAGGATCAATTTTTATACATCATCATGTGTGTGATGTAGACTAAGAGTGAAGGCTGTAGATAAGAACTTTTGGACTGCTTTAGAACGGCGTTGGATTTGCTTAGAAAGAGGTCTGACCTGAGGTAGGGGAAAACCAACCTAAACTGTTTTTGAGTATGATTTCATGTTTATTTTATATCTGTGCCCTGATTTCTGTTTTTAACAAGCATATATGCATATCATAAATTCCTGCTATCTTTTATTTCTGTTTCCTGATTCGTATCCTGAAATCTGCTTCTGATTTCTGCTATCTGATCTGTGAGGTATATATGTATGTGATTTGATGATTTAAACTAGATGATCCCCACCGACCCGGCGGTATATCCGATGCCTGACACACTTGTCCACCTACTTGTAATCCTCTGCGCAATTGCACTCCATAGATGAGGCATTGTTGCACTTTCAAAATTGTTCATGTGAACGACGATTGGTTGGGGTTTCCTATCGGACATTCCTGTTTACTCCGTGCTATATAGTCACGGGAGTTTCTTAAGTTAAATATACACAATTTAAGCTCTCTGATAATATACTTGCATAACATCTGATTTCTTGTCTAAAAGCTCAGTATTTGATTTGATTCGTCATGATTGTACGTTTCTGATTTGATTTCTGTTATGAGATAGCATGATCTGCATATTCAATTCATTTAGTTGGAATTCTTCTATTGAGCTATGATGTAGCTCACCCTGCTTTCTAAATCACTTTTAGGTTCTGAAGCGGTACTTCCCGGCACTGAGAGTGACCCAGATTACCAGCCTGATCCAGAGGCTGAGGCCGAGGACGAGGAGACTGACGTCCAGGCGGACGACTTTTATCCTTAGTCTGGGTATACGAGTCTGCTATTTTTGGGATTTTGTGTAAACCTTTGGATTATTGTGCGCCTGGTGGCCACTTCTGTATTTACTTTCTGTAGATATTTTCTTCCTTTTATAGTATTACTATACATTCTATTGGAACCATTATTAGGAACCATTGTTTTGGGTGATGGATGTCTATCACCATTGGTTCTTCTTGGTTCCTTTTTGGGAATGTATATTTTTATATATTTAGATACATGTTTGTTTTATTGTTTCTTTCTATTTTAAATGCCTTGTGATAACTCGATCTACCACTGCTGGACAGTGTCTGCTTGGTTTCCGCTATACGAGCAGACACTTCGTGATTTGTCCTGGGGATCATCTAGAGTATGATCCTGATGGCACGGATTTCTGGGTGCAGAAATCCGGGCTGTTACACATAACCCATCACATATTAGAATGCTCAAAACAAAAGATGCAGTTAGATAATATTTTTTTACTTACAGGCATTGTTCCAGATATGATTGGTGGGATTCTGTCAGTTTCATGAACAGAGTTCATTATATCCTTGAGTTCTATCCTCTGTCAATTAAGCCACTCACCATATGGCCTTGCTAGCGAGTACTGACTCTTCAAGGCTTCATCATCAACAACAATATGCTTTTCCAAATCAACCAATAGCATCATCCCAGGATTAAGTCTTCCTTTCTTGCACACATCTTCAGGTGTAATGTCAACTACACCAACTTCACTTGCCATGATAACACGTCCACTATGAGTGATGTAAAATCAACAGGGACGCAATCCATTTTGGTCCAATCTCGCTCCAAGATAGCGGCCATCAGTAACTGCATGTTATTTCCAATAAATACAAGCTCAATTTGCTATTCTGTGGTCAGAAATCATCAAACACAAATCCAAGTAGAGTACAACAGGTTACATGATATCAGAGTAGGTCCATCCCATGGTTCCATAAGAGCAGAGAAATATTCGTAAAAGGCCTTCCTAGCAGGATCCATATTTTTTTCATTTTGCCATGCTTCAAGTATCATCATCATGATAGCTTCAGGCAGACTTCTCTTCCCGCACGAACCAGAAGCTCGAGGACACCATCGAAGGCTCCTAAAACAACCAAATGTTTCCAAGTTAGAAATCTTAAGCTTCATTTCCTGAATCCTGTAAATGTGTTGGATTAATGCATGTACGCTACAAATAATGATACATATAGACATATAGAAAAAAAAAACTATCCTGTGTGTGGCGTGAAGAGTTTCTTTCCTGTTTGAGAAAAGGCTGGAAATGAAAACGTGAGGGTATTTAATTCATAAAATTTATATCCCCGCTCCCATTTTATTGACATTGTCTACTGAAGATTTAACAGGTTTTAGAAAAAATCATATTAACCAAAAAGCGTTTCTTCTTTGTGTCTAGTGCAAAGAGATGGGAGAAGATGTTTGATTAAATGGTATTACTAGGACTAGCCCGAGCACTACCTTATGTGGTGCACTCATCACCAATATTTGATTGGCACACATCATCAATATGAGATGTCCAAGCCGCAGGCCATCTAGTGAATGAGACAGTAAAAACATCATGTTCTTCACAGGATTCAAGCCATCCAATCAGAGAGTTATGTTCATTTAGTTTGGCTGAAGATTGTTCAATAGTAAGAATTTGGGGCTGAATAATAATTAGGAACTTAATTCTTGGAAAATCCTCTTAATAATAGAAACTTATACACTTAGTAATTAGGGATACAAGTCTCCTTTACTATTTAGTAATTAGGAATACAAGTCTCACCAGAATCAGAAGAACTAGTATCCATAATGGGTAGAAGCTTCTTCATCTCAACTGTGCGAAAGTAGGGCTGGATGCTACCTTCCAAGGTACCGTTGGACGCTACCTTTGAAGGTAGTGTCCCTGGCCTCATATAACCTCATCCTATTCATTTATTTACAAGTTTGCCACCTTTCCACTAACTTTTTAAAAAGCAAAAATTTCCAAAATTACTTAAAAATCTATTTTCCCCCATTTATTTACATCAATGCCATATCTAGGGGTGAAATAGTCTAAGGATGTTGATATCCTCACAATAACATAAACATAATATTGCATAAGCATATATGCAAAGAAAACCACTGAACCAAATAATTCTCTAATGTGTGAAGGAGATATTAGCATCCAAGATAAGAATGGGAGAACCTAGAGGCCATAAAGCTATAAGATATTGGAATGAAAACCACTGAACCAAATATAGGATGACTGCTCTCAAGTTAGTATTTCAATCATTCATCAAGAATTAGCTACTACACTTTGTGATAATTAGTTATTGAAAACTTGGGGACAAAAGCAAATCACACTATGAGGAGCTAAATCTAACTTCAATGCTGCAAATTAAACACAATACTAGGTTGTGTCAATGGTTTAGAATTCAGTTGAAGGACTTGCTTATGTCAATGGTTTGGATGGCAGAAGAATTGAGGAGGGGGATTTGGGTGATGGGCTTGTTGGGACTGAAAATTCAATGGACACGTGATCACTCCCCAAATTACAGTATACTACCAAAATGTACCATCAATACATCCATGAGTTTGCATAAGACCAAATGGCTGTAAGCTCCCATACTTTTGTAATGAACACTGCTGTAATGACTAACATATACAGCAGTGTTCATTACTTCATTCAACACTTCATTGTTCAGTAGAGTGACACCATAACTCAGTGTGAACCATGGTATCTAATTTAATACTTCAAGAAAAAGGAGCTTGACTTAATGATACTTACATGCGACTAACATATACGAACAAAAGAATTTAATTCACATTTGCAAAGTTCAGTAAAGCAATCTGCAACTTAATGAACGCTTCATTGTTCAGTAGAGTGACACCATAACGACTAAAATACACCATAACGCTTCATTGTTTGCAATGATTGTAAGCTACTTTCTTAGTCCAAGTTCCAATGTAACGTTACCAACCCAGGACAACATTAGTATGATCTTCAAGATATATACTTTTCACCTCTTCTTGTATGTCTATTGTTAACTCATTGATGTGAATCGGAAATTTTAAAAAAATAAATTAAAGAACTGGAAGAAGATGAGAAGGAGGTGGACTGGTGAATGCTATTAAAGGAGTGTTTTGTCCAAACTGGGGTTGTGGCATGGCTGAGATGAAAAGCAAAACACGGGCCATTTCAGGGAGTTATAAAGATAAACAAGGTGTTATTGTAATGACAAATGAGCCATGTTGATAGTGTGAAAAGAGGAGTTGCAGGCCACTAAGAGTGAGGGTTGCAAAGTTGTAGGGAAATAACTGGAAGAATGGCTGCTATGGAATATATTTTAAAACTGGGTAGAAAGCCAAAACAGAGATAAATTTTATGAAAGAATGGCGTCCTTGTTCCCAAGGAACAGGGCCTCACTAAAAGCAGTCAAAATCTAACAAACTCACCAAAGAGTTCGTAGGTTCTAACAGACTCACCAAAGAGTCAGAATCTGAGTTAGCTAAGACAAAACTTGGTCTTCTAAGCATTTGTCATATATCGAAGATCATTCCTTACTCAACTAATTTTGAGGAATTATATTATCAGATAAAAGATAGATCTGAATCCTTAAAGGATGAAGGATGAATACTTTAGAAAAATTCCTATCATCGAAAATCTCTTGTTAGAAAAATACCAAAAAATGGAATGGTATAGATGAAGATGGGAAAACTAATAGTTTAGGTGAAAGAATCAACTTCACTATAGACTACCTCATCACATAAAATAGAAGGATTAAAAAAACTTATTTAATAGAACGAACATTTCAAAATATTCCGTTGATAAAAGATGAACGAGATACTCCACCCATTCAATGGGGATGTAATAATAGAAAAGTTCAGAAATATAAGAAACCGTTCTATAAGAAGAGATACTTTTAGAAAATCAACTTCGTTTAGAAAACCTCAAGAACGATATTAGAAATTCAATCAGAGAGAGTATTTCATAAAAAATAATAAGAAAATAGATAATTATACGAAACAGAATCCCTATAATAGTGTTCTGCAATTGACGGCTTATCTGATACTTTCTGAGAGTTCAAAGTAGAGAATAGAAAAGCATGAAGTAGAAATATTTTTTGTAGGTCCCTCTTTGATTATGTAAAATGTTTACAAATTATAGAGTATAACATGAATTGAGTTGCAAATAATAAGGAACATATATAAGGAGGTACTCACCAAAAAAAGCATCTTTAAATCAAATGCAACTGCTCATAGATCTGGATCTCTCAAACAAACCAGAACTCATAGATCTGGATCTCTCAAACAAATTGCGTTGTGAAGATCTGGATCCACCATTAAAGTTTGAAATAGAGCTTTGGCCCAACTATGATGCAGAGATAGGCTCAGATCACAAGATTTCTCTCCAAATCCAGCAGCATTTATTCCTTTGAGATTTTATAATTTAAATCTCTAGCTAGGGTTTCGAAGAGGGAGATGAAGGCTAGTGTTTTGAAGAGGGAGATGGAGGAAGAGGGATTTCGTAGCTCACCAGAGAGAGGTTAGGGTTTGTCGAGATCGAGCGAAAGAGAGAGAGGCTAGGGTTTCGATGAGAAGAAGACGACATGCGAAATGAGAGGGCGAGGCACTATTTCGATGAGAAGAAGACGGCATGTTAAGTGATATAAACTGAAATGAGAGGGCGAGGCTGTCAATTGGGTTGGGCCCGACGATATGGCACGTGATAGTCACGTGATAGGAGGAGGATTTACTTAAACCACTGAGGATTTATTTGAACCACTGATTTAATTTAAAAAAAAAACTATTTTAGGCAGTGATATATTGCACCATTATTTTAAGCAGTGGTTTATTTTAATACTACTGTAGTGGTTTTTTCCCTATTTTGACGTAGTGAGTCCCATTACAATAAACTAATATGGATAGAAAATACATTTGAATCAAACAAAAAAAAAGAATATATATATATATATATATATATATATATATTTGTTTATTTATATATTTCTTTTCTTTATTCCAGTGGAATAAGATGGCAGTCCCCTTACACTAAACTAATATGGATAGAATACATTTGAATCACAGTCCCTAATATGGATTGCATAATTTAATACAACAATGGTATCGCCCCAATTATATAGCACAATACAAGACATCTGACAAAAAGAATCAAGTTAATCTTCCAGCCAAATAACACTATACAAAACATCTTAGAAACTGAATCAACTCCAAAATTATTGCTGACTGAAGTGAACTCATTAACGAAGCTAATGTCAATTTTGAAAGGTGTACAAAATCTAACCCATGATAGCTGCACCCATCCATGGGAAGTCATTTATACACCATAGAATCATTTTTAACAATTACAAGGCAATCAACGAGTCATCATTGAGAGCATGAGCATTCTGTCTATACCAGTATACAAGTAGCTAAGAGAATTAGCTCCAATATTTTGATTGAACCAGTATCTATATGTTGTACTCCAACTAGATCATAGTTTATAGAGACCAACTGGCATTACATAGAGACGATCCATGGAGCTACATGTGTTGAACATACTAATCCAAGATAGTTTGATCCTTCAAAATGAAGGACTACTTGTACTAACAGAATACAAGTTGGGTAAGGACCCTTAGTAAGACTTCGATACTTCTCAACCATACTAACTTTTAATTACATTTTTTTCCCATTTGTCATTTGACTCGCCAGAAATTAAAAACATTAAGCACACTTACTTCATTAAAAAGGTAAAGTAAATAAAAACATTAAGTACAAGGGCTCATTCCTATATAAAGGGCAGCCTACAAAAGAGTATGGCCTCTAGGTAAATGTTGTGGAATCGATCATAAGGGGCTATTTTAGTAATTAAACTAAAAAATTCAAAAGTCATAAATGGATCCGAGGAAGGAAAAAAATGGAGAAGCCGACTACAGTTGGGAAAGGTATATTTCTATCACAAAATTCTCAAAAATAAAATGTGAAACCAAGCCAAGATCAAAAGTTCAAGCAGAAACTAAAACAATAAACAATCGAAGAAAAAAAGAAAATTGTTGTATACTAAATTAAGGTCATCCAAGCAAAGAAGAAATCTCATATTAGGAAAAACAAATTATGTGTCCAACCACACTACGTCAAAACGATAAAAAAACTACTTTTGTAGTGCCCAAAAGAACCACTACCATAGCAGTAGTATATTAATCAACGGTCAAAAGCAGGGGTTTAATACATTAAAACAGTGGTTTAATTTATTAACCCTAATCCCACGCTATAACATGTCGTGCCCAACCAAACAAAGATTATTTTTTTTGGAACCGGTGCCTCCCCCGCCCCCCCTCTCTCTCTCTCTCTCTCTCTTTCTCTCTTTCTTAGAAACCCTAGCCTCCATCTTCCTCTTCGAAACCCTAGCCTCTATCTCCCTCTTCTTTTCTCTAATGAAATCCGACACTGAAATCTTCAAATACTCAGTGCTCGAAGAGGCCGATCTGGAGAGCGGCGTGGTTCCGGCGACAACGACTCTCATCGCCACCTCTTCAATATTTCGTTTGGACGGTCGAGATGTTCAGATCTACAGCTGCTATTGCTTCGCTCATCACCGCCTCTTCCGGTGATTGCTACGCCCTCTTTTCTTCTTCTCCCAGTGAGGAAATGATCGAAAAAAGAAACCCTAGCCTCTCTCTCCTCTTCCTCTCTCGCGACAAACCCTCTCCACCTGCTCACTTTCTTATGGTAAAACGAAAAACAGCAGCATAAAACCTAGTTTGCCCACAGAACACTTGTCTTCTACATCATCAAAAGGTATGTGTTTTTGAACTATTGATTTGAGTTATGAAACCCTAATCAGATCGCGAATTTACAGTCGTAAATCTTGCTCGTTCTCAATTCTGACTTCCAATCTCTGCTAAACTAGGGTTTCCGCTTACTGATGTTTTCTAGGGTTCGAAGAAACTATAATAATGGTGTCTGATGCGAGCAAGAAGAAGGTGGCTGCGAAGAAAGCAGCAGCGGCGGCAAAGAGGGGAGGGAAATCTGTAGCTACAGTGTGGTCGAAGTCATCGGCGGTAGCGTCAGATTCGCAGAATGGAGCCAAGAAGCTGGAGAATGGAGTCGGCTCTCTCCATATATCGGATCGGACGTGTATCGGTGTTCTGTGCTCGCATCCTTTGTCCAGAGATATCCATGTAAGTGGTTTCAAGTTACTTTGAGGAAATATATGGGAATCGTAGTTATTTAGGTTTATATTGAGAATTGGGAAATTACGATATGAATGGAATAGGAGCTAAGTATCAATCATGGAAAATTTAAAGTTGTGCTTGGTTGTCCAGAAAAGTCTTGATTCTGTGCGATTTTTGAAAAAAATAAAAACTTGCGCTCTTTTAAAGTTATAAGAACTTGAAATTGATTTCTCAAAAAAAAAGAAAAAAATACTTGAAATGCTTGTGACCCACTAGTTTTGTAATCATATTCATATGTATCTAATTATATAAATTTATTAATATATTTTATTTGTTAATCTTTTTTGTTTTCAGCTGAAATGGGAAGGAGTTGCTGGTTGGATAAAGATATGGCCAATTCCCAACAATCAATAGAGTTTGTTAATTTACCTCTAGTGGTTTCTTTGTGAATCTATGGGTCCCTGCTTACTTGCATTGGCGAAATTATTGAATATATTGTCTAATCTATGGGTCCCTGCTTACTTGCATTGGCTTATATTAAGGCAGTTCAATTGCAGGAATTGATAGAAGGATTTGACTAGGAGACTGCTGCTGTTGTGATGGCTAGATTAATCTCACTGAAAATGGAGATGGAGGTATTGCTTGAGCCCCACAATTAGATTTATGTCCTGATATATGGGTTCAACTTCATTTGCAAAGATAATTTTTAGAAGTGATTAAGATAGATCATAATTTTCATACCATTTCATTTGCACCAGATTGATTTGATTCTTGTATATAGGGGTGTCAATGATCGTCAATCATATAAATTTGGCATCTTTTCTCATTGATATAGGGTGCACAGTTCATCCATTCTATACGTGACATCCATTGTCGTTATATATATATATATCATGGAACATGTGGGGGAATGCGAACTTTGTTTTGCTGTCTAGATTGGGAAGGTTAAATAATGATTCAAACCATTAGACTAGATCTACATTTGGGAATGTTTTTAAACCTAAAGAGGAAGCTCTTGAACGCAGTGAGATTCTAAACTAAAAGAGACGAGTCAGTGGGCCTTAGTCCAAGGAAACAATTTAAAAAGGTGTTGAAGACGATCTATAATGGAAAAGTTGCAGGAAGATGAAATCATGTGGAGACAGAGGACGTGTGTTAAATGGCTTTCGGAGGGGATATGTAGTGTTTCTTTTGTGCTTCCTCTCTTCGTGAGGCCTGCCCTCTTTCTTTCTTTTTTCTTTTTTGTCCTTTTGCATTTCTTTTCAGGAACTTCCCATTTTTCATGAAGTGCCTCACTTAGCTTTTGATTTGATGTCCGTTTCTTCTTTCTTTTGAAAATCTTTACTGATAAAAAAAATAGGTCATATATATATTGCATTATACTACTCTATGCATAATTTAATTACAGGTTAATGTGGCCTCACTTACAACAATAGATAAATCATTCAAAACTTCACTTTTTATGCCATGCGGCAAAGCACGTCTTTGACCAATTCAAGTCATCCAAGTGGCATAACATCATGTGAATTAATGCCCTAAAGGGGTGCCCATCAGAGGATTCAAGCAATTCGATCTGGGCACTTTAATATAGGCCATTGTTCATATTTAATATAGAGTCCATTCTCGATCAGGATCACCTTCATTTTCCTCCTCCACATCAATCTCCAATTAAGAAAAAAATGATAGTCTCCACACAAAAGCTCATCCTCAGTCAAATCCTTAAAGAATTCACATTCCCCCTAACAAACCAACAGAACCAAAGGCTCTAAGCTTCTTACATAATACTGCCACTGACTAATGGAATAGCTTATGGATCTGCTACTAATAAAACTTGGATAGGTACTACAATAACCTATATTTTTGTCAACTAGCAGCGATATAAGTTTCATTCTACACAGTACTAACATCCCTTGAATGATATATCATGCATAATATTATGCAAAAATTAGAAAACTGATATGAAAGAACAATTCTAGCATAAATGGATATAAATTATGCTCTATAAATAATCAGTATATGCGGTTTTAGTAGTTAAAAATTAATGCAAATTGCATAAATCTATTAAAAATTTCTACTGAATAATGCAAAACACATAAATCTTTTGGAAAATTCTACTGATAGTCTGTGCATCAATAAGGTAGAGGTTCCCCAAAAATTTATAAAAATTGCTGCATTTTTGTGTAGAGATTACAAAGTGTTGATTTCTGTGCATAGATTTTTGGATGAACGAAACTTTTTTTTTTCTCGTAAGTGAGCTTTGAGGCCACCCTCTATTAAGTAGTAATAGAGACTCTGGTCTCAGGTCTAACCTTGGTTGACCCAAGTCACCCGACCCATTTACACCCTTTCGACCGTTGAGGTCAACGGTGTAAGATCAGATTTTCTTTTTAAACAGGTGTTGTGCGACCTTGTGCATGTACACATGGCACCCAACTGCACTCGAGTGCAAACTCCTGGGTCTCTCTCTCTCTCTTCGGCTTCCTCTCTCTAAAAATCTTAACCCAATGGAGTACACAAGATGGTATGCCAAGCTCATGTGGCACCCAAGATGCTGTTTTGGTGCAACATGGAGCTCTAGCTAGTTATACATATCAATTTAAATTATTATATTTTTAATAACTAAATTTTAAATTGAAAGTCAAGTTTTGATTGTGATTCTATGGTCCAGATTTTTAGCCTGAAAATATACATGGTGGAGATGTTGTTTGGAGATTATTATTATTTTTTAAATGGTCTAAACCAAGGATCAAAATTTTGGACGAAAACCGAAAATTTGGCCGAAATTTCAGTCCAAATTATCGTTTCGTTGGGTACCGAAACCGATAATTTCGGCCAAAATTACGGTCATTTCGGCCAAAATTTTGATCCTTGGTCTAAACAAGGTGGCTACCTTGCCCCACGTGGCACACAAAAAATGTTTTGGGTGCCATTTGGACCTTCGTGTACAGTGAAAGTATGTACATATATATGTTTTGGGTGCCACTTGACCTCCCAATCACATTTCTTTAACCCGCATATTATACCCACTCTTTTGATCCAATATGAAGCGTTTTAATTTTTTTTTATATTTTTACTATCATTACAATTAGGGGTGATTTTGGATCTGATAAGAAGCGTTTAATTTATTTTTTTCTTATAATTAAGGGCGATTTTGGTCAGATGGCTTCCAAGACAGAATAATCAAATTGAAAATTGTTAAAATTGATTAATTAATTATTGATTTATTCATTTTGACGGTGATTAGTGCTGTCATTAGTAATGTGAGAATAAATAAATAAAACTTTGGAATATAAAAGGAAGGAATTGCCAGTGTTCTGATCCAGTTCTGCTTTGAACTCGAATGGGTTATATCCTTTCCATGAAATTTTAGATGCAATGGAAGTTTTGAATATGATTAAGATTGATATCTATATGCATTTGATTTTTTTTTCCCTTATCTTGGTTTGATTTCGATGCTTGGCTCTATAAATTTACAGATTTATACATCAGAAAATTAAACCTTTCACAGAGATTGTACTTAAGCATAGATAAAAGGAAGGAACTCTTCATTCCTGGTTGGTTTCTGCTTTGAACAAGAAATGTTTATATCCATTCAATGATATTTTAGATGCATTGGAACTTTCGAATATGATTAAAATTGTATTTTAATATGTATCTGTTTTAGTTGGTGAGTAATGATTGATGAGTAGTGGAGGGGTAGGGTGGATCTGGATCCTTAAAGTGGGTTAATCAAGCTTAATTTTTTCTTATATGAAAATAAGGCTAAATCCTATGTTCTGAATGGGTTATTTTAGTCAGGCTGATGGCTACTCAATTCTTTGCTCTGCAGATTCCCTGGGTGCTTTTAACTAGATAGTACGTGCTTCCATCTGATAGTTGGTTCAGAATGTTTAGATTCAGTGTGTTATTTCTCTGGTTTATCAGGATGAAACACTTTATATGATGTAGTGGATCAATCTGATATCTATCTCAATTATTACTAGTCAGGTTGATGGCTACTTGATTTTTTCAATTTTTTTTAATTTCATTTACTATCATATCAAGGAGATTGAAAATCTAGTCACCCTTCACCTTATTTGACACATCTACAAGTTTGAAGACCTCCATGGAAACAAGTTTGAAGACCTGCTCCATGTATTCGTTGATTAGCATCTATTCCAATGTGGCTACATATTCCTGGACATTTAATGATTTTGACATTATTATGTGCAGGTCATAGCATTTCTATGCACTGCTATGAGAAGTGTCACTTTAGGATTAAAAACTGCACTTATAGTTACATCTGTAAATGTGTTGCATAATTGGCGGCAAGAGTTTATAAAGTGGGGACCTCTGGAGTTAAAGCCCCTTCGTATCTGCATATAACTATTTCTGTCTTATTAGAAAGCGTTTTGCTGCTGACAACAATTTTTTGTGGTCTGATTTCTTCTTTTTCATATTTTTATATTGGTGTTCCAATGTAATACCTTGCTACTTATATTCATTTAAAAATTGCTGAAGTAGGAATTGATCATCATCGTAGCGTATCCCATCTATTTGGGTATGGCTGTAGGCGTCCTATTTCTTTACTCATTTCCGATCAGTCCTAAGCTCTCCGTCACATCGCGATCTTTCATGTCCCTTTAGTGCCCAACAATGGTTCTTACTTTAGGCTTTGATATAAGCCGACTCCTACACTAAAGAAGAACCTGTACTTTTTGTATAAGTCAATGTGTTTTATCAAATGTATTTATCAGGTTCATGTACTTTTTCTGCACGCATTCTTGATTCATAGGTTTAATTGCATTTTACCTTAGTGATCCATTGACTCATCTGAACCCATTGACTCATCTTTTACCTTCACCCAATCCACTAGCCTAGAGATGAGCTCTGGATTTCAACGGTTTCTCCAAAACATCCTTAGTGAGCCATCTCAGCACACCTTTACTTCCCTTCCTACTTACTCCACTTTCACATTCATACCTGAGCCTTTCACCACCATAGCTCCTACTTCAGTCAGCTCATTCCCTGAGTTTGACTTTTCCCCTATTGATACTCATATCCTACCTGATAGGCTTGCTTACCCAGATCTTGTATCCCTACCCTACACCCCTGTCACTGCCCAACCATCTACTTCATCTATTCTAGACCCGAGGCTGGTGCAACAGTCAATTTGAGGGAATTAAAAGGACTTTTGAAGAGGGTCAGAGTAGTTTGGGAAAAAAAATTAATTCTTTGGTCGGTGGCCAGTCTGAAACCTCAACCCAGTTGAAGCTATATACAATTTTTTATATTAGAGGGAATTAAAAGGACTTGAAGAGAGGGTCAAAGTAGATTGGGAAATAAAATTATATCTTTGGTGGGTGGCCAGTCTGAAACCTCAACCCAGCTGAAGGCTATATACAAATTGTTACATACAATAATGGAGGCGATAGTCCAAAACTCTGGCTTTGAAGACCCAATAGTGGAAGTACATGCGGATCTCACTGCTGAATTTGTTGGCTAAGACCCAATAGTGGAAGTACACTGTTGATTTCAGGTTTGTTTTAGAAGAGGGGGGGGGGAGGGGGGGGGGGGGGGAGTGAGCAGATTTGACCTTGAATTCTTGAGCTGCTTTCAATTGAGAGCTATTTTGAAAATCAGTTTTGGTTTAAATTGAGTAGTTTTCTGAAAATCTGAGTTTTAAACTATTTTTAAACATTGGAATTGATGCAAATTTGATTTGAAATCAGATATATAACTATGTTTGGTTCAGATTAAATTAAAATTAGGATTGGAAAACTTGTTTTGAAGTTAAATAAGTTAATTTGTAGTAATAGTGTTGAAATCTGAAGTGATTAAGAAGCATAAATCTACGAAAGCTTTCTTACACAGTCATTAGCAAGTGAGCTGCAAATTGAAGAATATAGTTGAGGTATAAATCTAGGATTGCTAGTGCGGAACATATGCCAGCCACCAGTTCTGTGCTTCCAATTGTATATAATTGTTCTCTGGTGGATACTTTCTGGTTGGAAGTCTGTTTAATGTAGATATCCTTGAATTAGTTCTATTATTTGAGCTGTACTTGTTTTTAACTACCACATTTATTTACTTGCCTGACATGCAGGTGTTAATCATAAGAGAAAACCTGGCTGAATTGTATGAATCTGAGGAGCAGTGGTCCAAAGCGACACAGATGCTCAGTGGCATCGATCTGGACTCAGGAATCAGGTAAGAGAGAAGGATTCTTTTATTTTTGTATATGAAACCGGAGGTTCTCTAACACAATTTAGTTGTATTATACCATCCTGCCTGACACACACACCCAACACCCTTGTATTATGTTGGCCTAAAGGCATGCCCGTCTAGTGTCAATAAACTTGCTCATGCTCCACCCTGTGCACTCATTAGTCTCACATTGGCTTGGCATGTTGTTTAGTAGAAAAATTATTTGCCCACAACTGCACATGTACGCCTTACCCAATAACACTATTTCCCATCATAATAACATGTCATGGTTACCTCAGTACAAATATGCGAATCAAGTATCGAAAGGACCTTGTGCATTAGATTGTCTAAACCTTGAAATCTTAGGCTAGGTATACAAGAAGGATCCTTTAAATTTTAATTCTAGCTTTTCTTTATTCTACATGTTTAGATTCTGTTTACTTGTAGGTTCACTTCAGTAAGAAGTTTTAATGTTATATTTATTTTTAGGCTCGAGATCGTCATCGTCTCATCGATTCGATTTATAGCAGTTTTTCAATTTATCAGATAGTACATTGTTCTTTTTTTTGTTAATTTTTTGATTGGTGCACTTTTAATTTTCCAAAACACATGGATGCCTCTCTCTCTTTTTTTCCTGCTCTTTGTTTTACACATTTTCATTTTTCTTCTCTACCCAGATATGTCACGACCTCAGATTTTTGAGAGAAGTGCACGGTATGCATTACACATAGGTATATGTGTTTCACAAGGAGACCAAAACGATTCAAAGACACTAAGTGTGTACGTGGGAAACACACTAGTATACCCCTAACTTATAGATATAAAAGTGAAAGAGAGAGAGAAACCATTACGTAACTCTATTCTAACCTAAATAGAGAGAAGGAGAATATAGAGAGAAAGAAGAAAAGAGCCTAGTAGAGAACTAGGGTTTGTTAGGACTTAAGTCGGCAAAGGAGATTAGAGGAAATGACGGGAGGAAGAACCAGGGAGGCCAGATAGCCTAGTAGATATTCGAATCATAAATCGGACCGGTGCGTGACTCATCGTCAGAGGTACGTTAAGGACATGATAGATGCCTAGGAATGTTTTAAATAGTAGGAAAGATGTTGGCTAAATATTTCCTTGTATGAGATTAAGGTTAAATGATGGATGGAAACATGTTCTCGATCTGATCGAGGGACAAAAATCATTGTTCCTCGCTCGAGCGAGGATGAACAGAGAAAAGTATAACTCTGGGCTCGCTCGAGCGGTCCCCAAAACTAAAGGGAAGCTCGCTCGAGCGAGGGTCCACAATAATAATTCGAAAGCTCGATTTAACCGCTCGAGCGACCTCGATTTAACCGCTCGAGCGAGGTCAAGAGACCGCTCGAGCGAGGTCAAGTGACCGCTCGAGCGAGGATAAGTGGCCGTGCGAGCGAGGTCTGGTGACCACTCAGATCTTGGTTTTTCGAATATAAGAAACTTGGGGGTCATACACCCCAATGACTTTAGATTGTTCTAAACCTATTTTTGAAATGTAGGTTTGATGCATTATAACCCTCTACGAGCAGGCGTGCCTTGAGATTCGTCGAGGTAGGGAATATTCTTGAAACATGTGCATTATTCCGTGAACTCATATGCGTAGTATAATCTATTTAAATAGTCACATATTTCATGAACCCTCATGATAAGGGTGTGTGTGTGTGTTACAACGTGAAAATCTTGAAGTCCCCAGGGGACGAAAAATCATGTAGTTCAATCAAAGAAGGGTGCAACAGCAGTATGGGGCATCCCAGGGATGCGGATGAAAACTAACAGAGAAACGAAGGTAATGTGATAAGGCCTAATGTAATATAATTAGCACAATCACGGTGAATAACTATATGTAAAGCACATTGATATTTTTATTATTTAAGGTTGATTAGAATACCCCACGTGGCGGGATACCCACGACTTCGGCGGGATATCCGTGACGATGCTGACCAATCCGTACATTTATAACACATCGAGGATGTAGATTGAGAATAGACCCTAGCCTATGAGAAAGGGGCAGGCGCGTATTCGGGGAATACATATAACAATGTCTAGTTAGAGGCATGGCGATGGCGGGTATTCCATCGGGGCTCGATGCTATATTGCTCGAGGACTACTTAAGTCAAGATTTAAGTAATTAGGCCAAATTCACAGCTAAACTAATAAGGAGATTAAACAAAACCATGCTAAGTAACGACCAAAAATCATTGGGTTATTCCCTGTTATTCAATTTGTTGTCCATAAGTGATTACTTTATAATTCTATGCTTGTCAAATTACTGACATATGTGGGAAGGTTGATCTATATGTTCTTTTTATTTTTCCTACTGAGCTAGGATGTAGCTCACCCCCCTTAGACTATACGTCGCAGGTCCAGGACTAGCGGCAGCAAAGACTTCGGAAGAAGCTGATCCAAGGGCTTCGGTTTTTGTGCCCACAGAAGAGTCAGAACCTCCTCTTGAGGAATTCTTCTAGAAAACCCGCTGCATACTTTGAGAGTGAGTTGAGAGAGTACTATGTATGGCTTGGTATATCAAGCCTCTTTATTTCGAATGTTTTAATTACCATTCCTTGACAGAACGCCTAGGATGAACTGTTATTACTAAACTTTTGGGTAAGTTCTTATGCCCATGAGTTGGCATGGGACAAGGACTGCCTTGCGACACCTTGATTATTTTGTTGAGTTTTTGTGTAGCTACGAGTGCTTCAATTTCAGTTTTAGTTTTTTTTATATACCAATGTTTCGTAAGGAACCCGGGGCACGGCCTTGAAGGTCGTGCTGATGGCACGGATTTCGGGGTTTCGAAATTCGGGCTGTCACAAGATATGACCACAGTTATTTCAACAATTACAAATTGTTCCTGTTGTAAGTAATTTGCTCGGTTTATGCTAAAGTTAGTGATGGAATGAGTAGTCTTGCTAAAACTAGTGGACCATCTGTGCATAGCCATACAAATTCAAATTATCCCGTCTCTATTCACGCCAATCTTTACCAACTAATGGTCATTCTGATACTAATTCTTTGTTGGTGCTATGGTTGGTGCTTAAGCCGGGAACTAACACCAACTCTTTGCTACTCAATGTAGATAATTGGATTATGAGAACATTGGAAAACTATTTGAAGAATTGCGAAGCATCATCAACGGTGGTGAAGCTCCATATCTATAATCATAAACCATTGGTTTTGTTTACCAATGTCGATCCATGAAGTCTCAATTTACTCTAATTAAGCATGCCTCAAAAATTCCTGGATTTTGAAATTGCTATCTGGACTACGGTATGAGAACTTACCCGCCTAATATCTACTTGTCATCACATATGAGGTTAGTCTTCATTTCATGGTTGGACCTGGCTGAAATGGTATTTTTTAGACTGAGGAAATTCTCTTAATTTTTCTAAAGTTCAACTTTGAGTCTGATTTTTTAGCTTTTTCACCTCTTTGTAGGTATTATCATGTGACTGAGTGCCACATGGCAACAAACTAACACGGGACCAGCACTATGCCAAAATAAGAGAAAAACAACTCTTAGGGATGTGAAAAGAACCACTGCCCAACGGTGGTAAACGGATCGACGGTCGTTTATTACGTTGTCTAGCTAAAAAATTCTCTTGTGCGAACCCTTTTATAAATCGGGCCAACCCAAAACCAAACCTTTTATAAATCGGGCCAACACAAAACCCATCTTCTCTCTCATAGCAAGCCCTGGGAGCCCACCGTCTCCAGTCGAAACCCATCGTCTCCCTACAAACCCTAGAAACCGATTGCTCTCAAAACTCCATTAAAACTCTCGATTCCTTCACAAAACCATGCCACCCGCTTCTCTTCAATCCCTCTCTCTCTTCAAATCTCTTCCTCCAACCCTATAAAAGACTCCAATCTTGAGATCGGTATCTTTTAGAGTGTTGGAGGAAGAGATTTGAGAACATTCATGGCATGTGAATCAATCTCGTTGAAATCTCCTTGAGTAATGGATTCCGCATCGATTGCCGTAGCTTACAGGCATTTGAAACTGACAGAACTCGAATTGGTTGGTTTGAACCAAGTTTCCGAAGAAATTGTAGTTGAAATCACCAAATCTTCATCAAGTAACTGGTACGTTTTATTTTTTATTTTTTATTTTTTTATTTCTTACAATCTTATTTATCTTTTGTTTTTTTTTTCCGATCCAAAACCCTAAATCGGAGTCAGATTTAGGGCTAGGGATTTTGTGTGTTTTTTTGGTTTTTTGTTTTTTTTTTTTAATTTCTTAGATTTCCTAAGTTTATTTATTTATTTTTCCATATCCAGACCTTATTTGTTTTTTTTTTTCCTTTTTTTTTGTTCTTCTGACTATAGGTTTCATGGCCATTCCTCTATTTATTTGCTGGTATTTTTCTTATAATAGGGGATCTTTCATACCCTCTCGTCGTCCCAATTCCATGAGAATTGTACCTCCAATGTAGAAAATAGCTCAAGCTTGGTTCATGGGCGGGCCGAGCAACATCGATCAACAGAACCCCTCATCTCTGCTTGCCAATTGGATCTCCTACCTTTTTTATGTTTGTTGGGCATGTTTTAAAAATATTGGTTTTGTTCTATAGAAACTATACGGTCCACCAATTTTAAAGTTGGAAGCGGTTGCTTTCAATCTATTTGAAAATGCTTGAAGGAAACCAAAATGTCTAGCTTTCCTAAAAGCAATCCAATATCATAGCAGGGATGGGTCTGCGCTGCACATCAGTTGCTCGTGAAAATGCTTAAATGAAACCAAATCAATTAACAACTGGTCCCGACCTCCAAACAACTATTTTCTAATTTTACAAGAACAATTTGTGGCATCTTGTGTTGTATTTACAGTTTCATCAACAAGAACAAAGTTTCTTTTCATTATGATGGCCCCCAATTTTGTGGGAGGATTTGTGACGCGATTGAGACCCTTGACTCTCAGTTGTCTCAAAGCCACTCGTTGATTTTGTCAAGAAGCCTATAATTTTGCATCAGGTTTATGCTTTGTGATCTCTTTATTATGCTGTCATTTCAAAGAAGATGAAATCTAAGTGTTTTTGTTTTAAGTTAGATCTTTCTATTTTTGTGTCTATTGATTTGGTAAATTGGTGATTGATAGCTTGAAACTAGTCTCTACGCGGCCTACATCTTTGAATCATGTATAGGATACTTTAAAAGCCATGGTTCTGTCTGCATGAACCCAACATTACCATATTAACATGAAGAACCTTTTTGTTTCCTTCCTTTTTTTGTTTAATTATCAGCTCTTGAATTTTAGTCTCAGTAACCATTCTACACCAAATCTGTTCCGTATGCACTCAAAAGAACTAGTTTTTACGAGAGAAAGGAAAAAACTCGAAGCTTTACTTACTAGCATAAAGCACGTATCTATGGGCTAATCTTTACTCAACTACCATTTAGAGATTGGTGCACCATTATCAATTATGGTGCTAATTAAGCTCTAAGCCATCATTAATTTTCTCGAAAGTGTGAGGGTGACTGAACATTACTTTTTTTACTCAGAGAACATTAGTTTGGGGAGAATAAATTGGTTATTAAAATAGTGCCTTAACTTATTAAATAAGTAACTTTTAAGGATCCCACAAAATTTTATAGTACTGTTAGGCAAATACAGGGCAATGGTAAGGTCCAATCAAGTGGAATCGGATTTCAAGTTCACCCATATCTGCAATTCTAGACAATAGGAGAATCTTGACTACACGTCATCTTATAATAGTTAAAAATTATAAAAGTCACAATTCACTCATTTCAATGGACTGCAGATGTGATTGAACTCGAAATCCGATTCAACCTAGTTGGACCAGACCATTCCCCCGCAAATACAATAGATCCCAAGATAGATAGATGGCAAGCTTTTAAAGAACCCATAATACCACAAATCCTATCAAAAGTTGAGTTTTTCGATGTCAAAGCTCCTAAAAATCCATGAAAGTCAGTTTTGATAGAATGAAATGGCTAAAAGACTATTAGTAATAAATTTGATAGTGCCTTATGCCAGTGGTGAGTTGTAGGGACTAGGAAATACTAATTTTCTTGGGAATGTCAAATGTGCACACTAACCTCTCTTAATTAACTAAGAGGATTGCTGAGGCAATTAAGAAGAAGGCTTATAATGGATTGCTATTAAAGGCAAGTCTCTTCATTTCTCTATTGCCACGTATCCGATATTTCAGCTGATGGGTTAGTTGTAATTTCTAGTTTTTGCATATTAGTGCTTTGAATTTAAGCTCTTTCGAACTCGTACATGGCTATTCTTGTGCAAGTTAACCAGATTGGGATCGTTACTGAATCCATTCAAGCAGCCCTTGACTCAAAAGTTGTTGGTTGGGGTGTGATGGCCAGCCACCGTAGTGATGAGATAGAGGATAATTTTATCGTAGATCTCTCTGTTGGTCTGGCAAGCGGACAGGTTCGATAATTTTATATTTTCTTTCAAACTATTATTTTTGTTGATACTATGGAGTTTTAACCTTTGTCTGTTGTCTCTACTTCAGATAAAGACAGGAGCTCCCTGCCTAGTGAATGGCTTGCCAAATATAATCAGGTATTGGTGTCCCCTTTCTTGTTTAAGTGGTTATCAACAAATAGAGACAAATATAAGGAAGGTATTGCCAAATATAATCAGGTATTGGGTAAACTAGGTTCAAATATAAGGAAGGGAGTCGACTCAAGGCAGGTCGGGTCGGGTTAGGAACTTCAAACCGAACCCAACAAATTTAATAAATAGGTTCAGATTTTCAATCTGACTTGTCAAAAATGTATGAGAATTGAGGTGTTTGTATGTAAAAATATCTAAAGCACTATTTTCATTTAAAAGTGCTTTGTACATTGTTTTTGGTATAAAAAATGTTTTTAAACAGAAAAAAGTATATTAATTTTTTATGTTTTTTTCTTGTATATTCCATTTTTTCAAATTTTTTTAAATTCCTAATGTACATAGTTTTTTCCTACTTTAGGCCATGTTATCCTAGGCCAAGATCTTATCTCTAGCTTTGGTGAAGATAGCAGTGAATTCAGCATGCTCTGATGGCCCAAGTAAATGTGGAAGTCTTCCTTGGAATCAAATGTGAACAAGAAGGCGTGGGTGAAACCTTGTATCAGCGTCTCCTTTGTCACCAAATCTTGTCCCCCTTTAATACATTGCAAACTTTTCATCAGTTTATATCATAGTGACCAAATACACGGTTTTTGTGAAAAATGCGAAAAAAAAATAATATCTCATTTTTCTAAAGAAAAAAAATGTGTTTCATTCCCAATTTAAAACCTGTGTTTGGTTAATTATTTTTCATCGTTATTAATATTTTCTTATATTTTTTAATGTTTGAATTTTTTCCAACATGTCTTTGACAGCGACAATGTTTTGTTCGAAGAAATAGAGAACTCTGTCCGTAAAGTGTTTCTTACGACAGACCTTGCTTTAGCAGATGACTGTTCCGTTAGCAGTTCTTCTGGGACTACTGCACTCACTGCTTTGATATTTGGAAGGTTAGTGAAGCTTCAAAGGCTTTGTTTGATTCATGTTAAGAGTGTTAATTTCTTGATTCTATGTATGTGATCCATAAATCTCTTATGGTTGCTCTCTCATTTTTACCACTATTATATAATAATGGCTTGATAATACTACGATACTGTTATTATCCCTATTCTGTTATTATCCCTATTCTCTTGGCATTGAAATCCTATTGATTTTTACATGATTATAACCAATGCTACTGTTATTTGTCCCTAAGTTTCTCTTTGATTCTAAGACTTCTAATTTTCTCATTGCACCCGTAATTGAGCATGGCCATAGATCTCATAGTACTCTACAAATGAATATAGCCATACATAAACGATTTTTTGTCAGAAGATCTGCAAAAAATGCTCGACTCCACAATAAATCCGTTCGTGTCAATCATTTGGTGGTTTCCTGTATGTAAGGGAATCTAATACTATCTGATATTGGGGTTCCTGAGAAGTGAATCTGTCACGCTCCGCTGAATGGAAATAGCCTACCTCATGTTTTACATCCGAAAGATGATTGAATATTTGAATATTACATGGCCTCGCTGCCTGTTGGGTTACTCGGTTTCTTCTATTCTTTGAGTGTAGTCATAGCAGGGGTGGTCTATACCCATATGTTTAACTTTGGTATCATGGAAAACAACAACAGTTCATTGCATATTTTTCCCCCTATAATTAGATTTGTTGTTAGGGTCACCAATGCTAGGTGGCATCCTATACTGCCATATCAGATATATTTAGTGATTATATTTGGGGGCAATTTTTCGCATCATAATGTGCAGTCTTCTTTAAGTATACCAAAATTCCGTTTCTGCATAAGATAATTGTATCCTTCATTTACAAAAGGATCGTGGTCATTATCATGTTTTTGCTTCTAAAACTGCATGTAATCTGTGTTGCATTAGATGGTTTATGGAAAGTTTTTTTCACATCCTGATGAGATATTAGAAAACGGAGCATGATAATTTTTGGGTTTCCTAGTTGACTATAAAAACTTTTGTTGTAAGAAGGAAAAACGACTATAGCACAATAAAATAAACTTCTATTTAAAATAGTGGTTTAATATTCCACTACCTAAAGTAGTGGTTTTTTAAGTTAAGCCAGTCATTTTTTAAGTTAAAAAGTAATTTAATAAAGTAATCTCTCATCACGTGTTATCATCACGTGCAAAATCATTGGGCCGACCCCAAGCCTCTCTTTTATCTTTTTATCTGTAATAGAAAACCCCTCTCTCTCTCTCAACACTTCTGCTTCTTTTCTCTGAAACCCTAGCCTCTCTCTCTCAACACTTCTAGGCTTTTATGAAATTGCAGGAGAAAGAGGAGCTGCATGGTTCTAACCTACCTTCTTTTTACTGTCGGGCCACAAATAGCACTGACAAAAGATTCACCCAGCTGGACCTAAAGACAACTCATCAAGCAAATCAATTCTCCAGTGATCAAAAATGTATAGGAGTTTGCATACAAGTTTGTATGCCATTTAATTCTTTGTCTATAGATGAAATGTGCCTGGGCACCACCTATGGACACGTAATCCTATGCCCTATTTTATTAGAATGTTAAACGCATACACACATCTTGAACTTATTGCAGGAGTTGCTACGAAAAGATGAAGTACTAGAAGGTTTATTGTTTGATTTAAGCTTATTGCAGGAGTCAGCTTCTAATGCAAAGGACCAAAAGGATGAGTACGAAGAAATGGTTACCACATTAGAGTCGTTAGAAGATGATTTGGCACAAAAATCAAGTGAACTCGATGAGGTTATCTCACATTGTCAAATGCTTGAATTCGAGCTTTCGAAAGCAAAGGAGTCACTAAAACATATTTCAGCTCAGATGGAAGAACTATTTTCGATGAAAAATTCTCTTGAAGAGGAGCTGCTGGAAAAAAGTAGAGTAGCTGAAAGTCTAGAAAGGGAACTTGTAGAAATGAGTTCAGCGATTGGTCAAATGAATGATCTGGTCAATGACCTGAAGAGTGATTTGTGCAAAGTTACCAATGAGAGGGATTGCTTTGATTCTGAGGTACTCGTCCTGAAAGAGTAGTTAGAAATGGCGTAGGCTCTGGCTGATGAAAATGAAGCTATTGCGGTAGAAGCTTGACAAGTATCTTCTCCTTCCATGTTTATTATCTTATCCCAATGTCCTTCATATATGTCATTATTTCTTATAAATGTTTGTTTTTTCAATCATAGATCGCTGAGGCACGAAAGAATTATGCCGAAGATAAGGAAGAAGAGGTCAAGCTCTTAGAAAAGTCAGTGGAAGAGCTAGAATCTACTATAAATGTATTGGAAAACAAGGTGAATTCCGTGCTAAATTCTTCATTGTGCTAAATTCTTCATTTATTTACTATGTATAACTTCCGAGAGCATTATTAGATGAACTAGACCCGTGGTTCTAAAATTGTGTCATGACTCATATCTCTTTCTAATAGGCACACTTTTATTCTTTTTCTAATAGGCACACTTTTATTCTTTCGAAGATGGAGAAACAACAGATCTGGAAAAGCATTGAGAAACTACTTACAAACAACCAAGTTGAGCTCAGTGTTTGTAAAATTTGCTGGAAAATATAGTTTATAGAATATAGACAGTTTGTACTTTCTGCAAAAGAATGCTATTCAATAATTTTTTCTTTCTAGGAATCTTTAGTATGTAAATCATTCTCTCCTTTTAATTGAAAAGCATGCTTTCTTACATTTCTTCAAAAAGTATCCCTTCCTTTTCTTTACTTCATTTTGGGTATGAAATTTCTTTATTTTTGAAGCACTTTTATTTTTTCTTATTTCATCATATTTTATGCTTAATCAGTTCCTTCTTTCTTACTTCCTTTCCGACACTTAAAGTAGCTCAACTTAAACACCGAACTGTCTTATAGCAGTTGGGTTATTCATATAACTGAAGCCACCCTATAGCGATAGCCAAACTATTATATAGCTTTGGCATAGGTTACCTCGTAGTTGGAGCATGAATTCCAGGTGCTCAACTTCTTCTTTATTTCTTACTTAACTTGCTGGTCAGCAAACTTTTTATCACCATTTGTGGTGCATCAACTTCTTCTTTTCATTCTGTATTCTATATAATACATATAAATGTGAAATCATACGATATCTCATATATTTGCTAAAATAGAATAAATTTTAATAATTCCATACTTAATCATGATTCTTAGCTTAATCATGCCAATTTTAGACTTAATCATGATTTACTTCCCGTAATCATGCTTAATCATTCTTAATTCAAGTTTTATTATGCTTAATCATGCTTTACTTGGGCTTAATCAGCCTTAGTCAAGTTTAATCACACTCAATCATGCTTTGCTTAATTTTAATCAAGCTTAATCATGTTTAATCACTCTTAGTCAAGCTTAATCAAGCTTAAACATGCTTAATCATACTTAGGCCTAATCAAGTTTAACCATGTTTAATTAGCTTAATCATATGGACTTGATGGCTTTCCATTCCATAAAATATTAAATGCTCAGTGAAGAGTTTTGCAAGGAGACTGCTATCGTGGAAGGACTCTATTTGCTAAAAGTGTAAATCTGAAGTATGTGTGACCAGAAATTTGAAGTTTGTCATACCCTTCAAATTACAACAGTTAAATTTGAATGCACTAACTATTTAGCATGGTCTACATCAGTGTATACAAGTTAAATATATATTTGATTTGCAATTTTATAGCACTAAATACCCAAATATAATATATATTTTCATATATTCTAAAGTGGTCAATTTCCATTTTGTTTTTTCACCTCTGACAGCAAATTGCTATGATGATCTTCGGTAACTGTTTTATACTTCACCATTTACTCTACAAAGCATTCCCATAAAACACTAAAAACAAAATCAAACTCTTCATTTTCTAGTGCATTTGAAACTCTTTGGTCCTAACATACAGTCCTATTATATCTCACATAAAACAGAATTGACTCAGATCGGTGATCATCGAGTTCTTGATAATACAAATTTTGTTTTCTATTTTTTTTGCTTTTTTTCAAAAAAATAAATTAAAATTGGCTGATACGGTATCGCCCGATATGTATCAGTCCAAGATACATATCGTTGTTCTCATCACTCAATTTAAGATTGGACAGCATTGGTATTTTGGGGATTCTAAGCATCAGATAAACTAACTTAAAATCTCCATATCCCATCACTGTCCCTCTGACCGATCAGATGGCATCAAATTTACTAAAAATGTTCTATAACTAACTACTTCCCTCCTTATGGATTTTTAGGGTCAAAGATAAACGGCTAAAGAGCAAAAAGGAAAACATAAGCGGAAACATACCCAAAGTGCTCTCCTTGCACGAGTGAGAGCAACATTCATGCGATGGATATCAGCAACAAAGCCTACACCATGGTTCGAGGCACGTACACAGGACATAATTATAACATCACGTTCTTGACCCTGGAAAGCATCAACAGTGTTGATATACAGATCCTTCCCTTCTTCTGATTTTAAAACCTCCTCAAACTCCCGTTGAAGGCATTTTAGCTGCAGTTTGTAAGGTGTTATTATGCCAATTGAGACCTTGTTTCCGCCAGAGGATTTCAAAAACTTCTGAAGATGCTCATATAACCTCAGAGAAAATTGTGCCTCGTGAATATTCTGATATGAAACAGACCCACCTCTATGGGACTCCCATCCGTGTGTAACATCATAGAATATATAAGGCTTAAGTAAAGAGTCCTTGTAGTAGGGTTCATCAGCTAAATTGGCAACACTCTCGCTGTCAGTTAAGTGCCCTTGGTAGAAGTACCGAGATGGGAAATCACGAATTCGAGGATGCATCCTATATTGCACAGATAACAACATTGTTGGGCAACCTGCTTGTTGAAATCGCTCGAAAAGGCTTCTACTATATAACAAAGTTCCTGCTGCTTTGCTAATAGTTGCGATTCTGAGATCTGAGGATCCCCAACAAGAACACACCTAGCAGCACCAAGAGAGAGGGGGAAGAATTACTACTTCACTGGCATGCGCTGACTCAACGATAACAACCATATCAAAGCTACAGTGAGACGGGAAAATAGCTTGCGCCCGCTACTTGAGACCGTTGTAAAGACAATTTCAGCTTCATTAGCAAAACTTGCTTCCAGATTCGCACGAGCATCCTCCAAATTAAAGCTGCTACCAGGACGAAATCTGCTCTCTAAAATAAGAAGGCGAGACATCTCCACCAAAACTTTATCCCTATCCTCTACATTTTCTGCAAGATTTTGTTGCAAATTATCTCGATTGTGATCTCGAGCAACAAGAATATCAATATCGATAATCGATCCTCGAGAACGGCCGGTAAATGCCAACATTAAGCTCTATTTGAAGACATGTTATCTGCTGTGCATATTGGGCTTCACGGGCTTTCAACTAGTGCATCCAACCGATAACTTCCTCACGGCTCTTAACTAAAAGCTGTTCAGTTCTTTGCTCCACAGAAACAACCTGAGCTACAAGAGTTTGTGAATCCACACCAACACGAGCCACATCAGGGCGATAGACTTTCACCTCACCATCAATGAATCCACGATCAAGTACTCGTGCTAGTAACTCATCTGTTGCTGTATTAGATGGTGCACATACAAGCATTCGAGGTTTCGGACAAAGTTTTGGGAGAGTGCGGAAAAGATTTTGATCCATACTTTGCAAAACCTCGTCGATGGATCCCATGCTAACAATCTCCGAGTTACTTTCAGTAGTGTGAAACCGTGGGAATCGATGCAATCCCCGTCGCGACGAAGCGCTCTCTAACAATGAAAAATATAGAGTCGCCACCCAGAGCTTTTGGTGTCCCAGGATACCTAGTTTATTTTTATGAGCACCGAAGTGCTAAAAATATGACTCTGAATCTGGTCCACACCAAAGGCTCTTGGGTAGGGGCTTCGGTTATCGATCGAGAAGGTGTTAGGCACCCGATCAACCCGCTTAGCGTGGTCTCTACTAATGGCCAACAATAAAATGAAGTAAAAGCAAGGAAAATAGCTTCCTCTTGCCCAAAAGGGCTTAGAATCCTATTTGTGCCCCTCCGTTCCTACCGAAAAATCGGCGGCGTAATGACACAAATGAGAAGATGGAGGGAGCTAGAAAGAGATAGGAGAAGAAAAGGGAGAGCCGGAGTGTAATACCCCGAAAAATTGCGTTAAACAGTGACCTCGGGATCCATGCCCGACTGGTCATAAGTTTGACCAAGTAAGAGCTCACTAGTTGACTTGAGAAGTGATGAACGGATATGATGTGAATATGAGGCAAGTAGGTGGAGTGTAGTGTAAATCTGGAGTCACATACACCTATCGAGGTGTATGTGCTCAACACAAAGAGAGTAGGGATATAAGGGTTTAAAGAACCCTAACTTTATTGTTTTGGGTTGTTGAAGAGAATTAAGAAGAGAGAGAGAGAGAGAGAGAAGTAAAGAGAGTTGTTAAGCAAGGAGTAAATGCAAGCCAAGGGAGATGGATTCGAGTATTTAAAGCCGAATTCAACGCGAAGGATCCTTTGGAGCTAAAGCTGGAACCCTAGCCATTCCAACTTTGAGATCCAATCAAATTGAGATTTGATTGAGGTAAATTTTATGAGAATTAAATGCATAGATCATAGAGGTTTAATTGCAGTTAGAAATATTTAAAATCATAGGATGAAGGCTTAGAAAAAGAAGGAAAATTTGTTTGAGAATGATTTGGAAGAACGGCCCGAAAGGGGGCTTAATCTGGCCAAATCGATTAATCAAAATTGGATCTCGATTAATCGATTTTGGCCCAGAAGTTGAAAAGTCATGGAAGCCCGATTTCGATTAATCGAAATGAATTTCGATTAATCGATTTGGATTTCGATTAGTCGATTTGGAAATCGACTAATCGACTGAGAAGCTCCAGCCACTAGAGGAAAGTAACCTGGTGAAATCGACTAATCGAATTGGAATTTCGATTAATCGATTTCGGATTTTGATTAATCGATTTGGGATCGATTAATCAATTTTGTGAATTTGATTACTGGATTTGAGAATCAACTCCATTATGTTAGAGACTTCAATTAATCGATTTGGGATCGACTAATCGAATTTGAATTTTGATTAATCGATTTTGAGAATCGATTAATCGAATTACATTTCGATTAATCGATTTTGGGAATCGATTAATTGACTTTGATAGTTTTGCTCAAACTTTATAGTTGACTTTGAGATTCAGGGAGGGTGTTGGACCTTCTTGTTACATCTTTAGTGATGAGTTACATGTGTTATGTTATACCATAGGTGGTACGTATGATCATGAGCACAAGGAGCCGCGTGGGACCTTGATGCTAGGAGTTTCAGGAACTTGAGGTAGGGAACACCTTGAACATGTACTTTAATTTCAAGAGCATGTATGTAGTGATATAATTATCAAATTGAAGTTGTTTTTAAATTGTGAAAAGCTTTGTGAAAATGGGTGCGTGTGTGACACCAAAAATGTGACAAAGGCATCTGTGTGATGCAAGTAACTAAGAACAAGTAATCTAATGAGATTGAGACATCCCCAGGGGATGAGGAAGTAATAAAGGCATCAGGTGTGATGCGGTTATGTATACATCCCAGGGATGTATACATAGGATTGAATAATTACTGTTGAGGCCTAACTGATATAAGATAGCACACTTACACGGTGAACAACTATATGTAATGCACATGATATTTTTGTTATTTGAGGTTTGGAGGATACCCCACCGACGTGGCGGGATACCCACAACTGACACGGCAAGATATCCGTGACCGATACGGCGGCGACTCCGTACACCAACACGGAGGTTTATCCGTGACCGTAAGTACATCCCAGGGATGTTGTGTAATATTTAACCCCACCGCCTAGTGAGAAAGGGGCTTGGGTCGTATTCCCAAGGAATACATGCTTTTACAACTATCTAATTAGATGACGATGAAGGGTATCTCATCAGGGCTCGATGCTATATTGCTCGGGGATTACTTAAGTTGAAGATTTAAGTTTTCCTTTAGGCCTGTTCAGTGTCATTCATGATTAAATCAACAGTAATGTAATACATGCAACTTACCAGTAAATTGAGTGTAAATCATCTGCTTTTAATTGGTTTTCTAGCAAATGCATAGATTCATCATACTTTGAATATCATGGAATATATGTGAGTTTTTATTTATATGTTCATTGTGTTGTTCCCTATTGAGCTAGGATGTAGCTGACCCCTTTAGACTATACGTCACAGGTCCACTGATAGCAGCAGCGGAGGCTTCGGGGGACGTGGATCCGGGTGATTCGGATTACGCACCTGGAGACGAGTTGGAGCCTCCTCCCGAGGACTTCTTCTAGGTGACTCTGTTGTGCACTTTGATAGAGGGTCAGTTTTGTGAGCAGATTAGTGCGGCTTGGTATGTCAAGCCTTTATTTTTGAAACAATGTAATTAAACTAGATTGTTCTTTTGGCGAACCATCTGGGGTGATCTAATTATCACCGATGGTTCGGGTCGGTTCTCTGTTCATGCAGTGCATGAAAGTAGAACTGTCTTTTGCATATGCCAGTTGGGCATATTAACGTTTTTCCGCTTTAATGAAATTAATTGCCTTATTTGTTAAATTGTGCTTGTTATACCAATGTTTCGTGCTTAGTTTTGGGGCATGGTCTGGAGGATCGTGCTGATGGCACGGGTTTCAGGGCACCGAAATCTGGGCTGTCACACGGAGCCCTTGGGCCCTTGTAGCACTGTAGAGGAGCCTCGCGTGGCTTGCCTTGATGAGCTCTTGAAGGCTTTGTATGGTAGAAAATGGGGTTCTAACTCCTAGGACTTAAAGCTAAGAGGTAGGGGATGGAGGCTAGGGGATCACACACACCTAGACTAAGGGTTTTGGATGCAAGAACAAGCTTGAAATGAGGTTGGGAGGTTCTGAAATTTGGGTGAAAATAGTGCACAAAAGGGAGGAAGAACTTCTCACTTTGAGCTCTTTCTCTCTTAAGCAAATTTCTCAACCCCTAAACCAAGGGGTGGGGGGCTCTATTTATAGGAAAGGAGTGGATTAGGAGGCTACTTAGATGCTAATTGGAGTTAGCAATTAGGTAATCTCAAATCTAAGGTTTCCTAGGATTTTGAGAGCTTAGAAAGGTGTGAAGGTGGTTCTAATGGTGGATAATGGGGTGAGGCTTTAAGCCACTTGGAGGGTTGCAAATATGTAAGGAATGGGTGCAACAGAACTATCAAAACACACCCCAAAGGTTGAGGTGGTCAACAAGTCAAACCCCAAACACTAATTTCGGGGTAAAAACCCATTGTTACTGTTCATATGCTTGGCGCAACTACAAATGCACAGTAAAATAGTGAGGAACAATGCTGGAAGTTAGCTCGCGGGGTGGGGGCCTCCTTTTAAACTTGGCGCAACTATTAGTTGCGCCACGCTTAAAATTAGGGAGGATTGGCCTGGCGCAACTAATAGTTGCGCCAGGCAAAATTTATACTTGGTGCAACTATTAGTTGCACCAGGCCATTTCTGGGGAGAAATAGCCTAGCGCGACTAATAGTCACACCAAATCCCTAGGGGGGGCACCTTGAAATTACCTTCCTGCCCCCTGGTTCGGATTGCCACATCTGCTGATATATACCTCCGATTGGGGCGATTCTTGGACCGTTGGAAAGCTGACAACCTCTACTCTTTAATGGCATAAGAGTTGGTCACTGTAGAGGGTCATAGCCAGTTCCAGTGCACCCCTCCTCCTTATTGCCTGGGAAGGTTAGGTTAGGGTTAAAAAAGGTTCTAAGGGTCGGGGTCGATTTCTAAAGGTTCGGGGTAGGTTCCTGGGGGATCTAGGGTAATTCCTAAGGGTTTAAGGTGATTCCTAAGGATTCCATACACGCCATCAAAAGCTCGAAAATGCGCTTCTCTCGAAAGGTGTTTCGATCGGGCCTTGGGCCAAATTTGGGTGTCTACAGATGCCCCTCTTTGGTATCCGATCACTAATGATCGAATGCCAAAGAAAAGAGACATCCGAAGAGGCCCAAGGCATTACTGACGGGTCCACTGTATTCAGAACAAACTTCAAACATCAGGTGAGTAACACGGTGAGAAAATGAAAGCCCTGGAGTACCAGGCTAATCATTCGTTTCTCGAGGTAATCAGTTCCCAAGCGCTTAGCGACATTACTAGGCATAACCGAGGTGGAATGAGTTACAAAAGCCTAATAGCTGGGAAAATTGTTCACCTCTCGAGATGTTTTGAAGGTGATTGATGTTCGAGATTCATTCTGAATGCAACAGTTTCGTAAGTAAGAGGGGTGATCGACCCACATTCAAAGATAGGCACGAAGCAAACATACGCAAGGCTCCCCAGTTTGCGTCTAATCCTATAAGGCATTTGATGGCCCCATTGGATCATTCACGGGTGCCCCTGCTGAAAGCAGGGTTTGAGATCTTTGGGCAAACCCATTGATCCCAAAGTTTATTTAGCATGACCACCTGAGCGAAGTGAATAGATGTCACAATGCTTTTTAGGGGTGCGTGCCATTTTTCATAACACGCCTTAGATCCACATGACCCAGAGCGTCCAGCTTCAA
Organism: Chloranthus sessilifolius; assembly: GCA_021018995.1. Lineage (NCBI taxonomy): Eukaryota > Viridiplantae > Streptophyta > Magnoliopsida > Chloranthales > Chloranthaceae > Chloranthus > Chloranthus sessilifolius. The sequence goes on along the minus strand of CM037584.1, from coordinate 142,387,748 downwards.
ATACCACTAAACAGATCCAACCAGTTACCGGGTGCTAACCCATTAGGGGTAATAAGCAATCCTGGTTTGGGGTGCTAACCCATTAGGGGTAATAAGACATCCAATCCTAGTTTCTGCCAACAATGATCATAAGCATCAATTAACTATGCATAAACATGCACCCATTAGGGGTAATAAGCAACAACAAATGCGATGGAAGCCCCGACCCGAACCCGCCTGGGTATAATTTATGAGGACAAACACCATCATACGGATACCCAGACGCATGGTGTACACTTTATAGGGATACCATTGCCCATACAGGTTTTAAGCCTGCAAAAAATAAAAGGGAAATGAACCCTTCTGAATGCATGGTTGCACATAGTTTGATTGACACATAATCTCATTCTCAACAGGTTGGTCTCAACCAACGATTATCCTTTTCCAATGGAGAATCTGAAGCTTAAGACACTTAAGTTCACATGAACCCAAAGGCAGCGCTCGATTCAAAAAGTTTAGCAGTGGAGTTGACTCGATCGAAACATTGACTGTTTGACCGGAACCGACACCGTTGCTCCTGCCTTAAGGCGGGATCCAGAGATCTGAGGCGAACCTCCGACTCTGGACTTTAATGTGGCACAGCTGCATTGCTGATAAAACATTAATGTTTTACCACTTTATGCATGCGCGGTGTGCAGAACCCAAATCTGTTATAGATTTTTCTATCATTTTATGCGATTTTTTTTTTAATTTTTCAACTGTTATTTTATGGGATTTTTTGAATTTTGAAGCTATTATCTTATGCGAATTTTTTGGAATTTTGGAGTTTATTATTTTATGTGAACTTTTGAATTTTTATGTGAATTTTTTTTGAAGTTTTGGAGTTATTATTTTATGTGAATTTTTGGATTTTTACGTGAATTTTTTTGGAGTTTTATGTGGATTTTTCTCGTGAATATTTCCGGCTCTCTGTGGGGATTGTATTTTTCTGGATTTTCCTTGTGTGTAGGACCGGGGTGCTTGTTGACCTCGGCCCATCTTTATTCTAGCATGGCTTCCTTGGCAAGTTGAAGGATGACCGAAATGCTATCTTGGGAGTGCGTGCATCTGTCGAAAGTGACAGAATGAATAAACAAAAGGAAGTGGGGGACCGGTCTTCCTATCTGGCCCGTACCAGGCCTAAGACCGGGCCAGAGTACCTGGCGCAACTATTAGTTGCGCCAAGCCATTATGGGGCTAGAAATAGGCTGGTGCAACTAATAGTTGCACCAAGCCAAAGGAAGGCAAACATTTGCCTGGCGCAACTATTAGTTGCGCTAGGTTTGGCTGGATATTTAAAACAGCCCGAACTCGAGCAATGGGGTCTCATTTCGAATTCTTCCCCCTCTCTTCCTCTTTGAAATCGAAAATCGCTCCCCCTCTTCCTAGGGTTCCTTTACGTTGCCTTTAGCGTGCCCATTGCCGTTGTTTTGCTTGCGAATCGATCGCGGGCCTACGCTTAGACAAAAAAAACCTTTTTCTTCATAAGGTAATCTTTTAAACTCTTTTTTTCTTGATTTTTCTTGCTTTTTGTTATGCAAATGTGATCATGATCTTGCATTTCTAGATGAAGAATAGTTTATTTTTGTTGTAGGCATATTGGTTGATGATGTGTGAATGATCTTTTTATGAATGATGCCTTCTTCTTTTCTTTTTCTTTTTTTGGTTTTATGCGTAATATATGCAAATAATAATTTTTTTTGTTTTTATTTGTGCCTAGAAAAGGGGTTTTATTTTTGTTTTTTTTTTTTTATCTCAAAGCAAGGATTTTATACATCCTTTTTTACAGCTAGTTTAGAAAAAGGGAATTTCTAATGATTTTTGGTTTCTATATATTGAAGACTAATTAAGGAGAAAGTATTTGTTTGTTTTTTTTTTTTTTTATATAGTATGCAAGAAGGATTCCTTTTTGCTTGATTTTATGGTCCATGAAGAAAAGGATTCTTTTGTTGTTGTTTTTTTTTTTTTTTTTGTTTCCTGATTTTAGAGGCATAAGGAAAGGATTTTTTTTCTTTTTAGGAACATAAAATGAAAGACCTTTTTTAGTTTTTCTAAACAGTAAGAAAGAGATTTTTTGTTTCCCATTTTAGAGGCTTTAGAAAGGATTTTTTTGTTTGTTTTTTTTCTTTTTCTTTTTTTAAACAGTAGGAAAGACCTTTTTTGTTTTTATGATTTTCGAGGTATAAAGTGAAGGACTTAGTTTTTCTAAACTGAAAGAAAGAGATTTTTTGTTTCCCTAGACATAAAGGGAGGATTTCTTTTTCTAAGTGTAAAAGAGGGGCATTTTCTTTTTTCTTTTTGGAGTGATAAAAGAACAATTTTATTTGCTTCTAACTTGCTTTATTTTCAAAGATAGGAAGGGAAAATTTTATTTATTATCTCTTTCTGAAGAAAAGACTTTTTTTTTTGCATTTTCAGCCTTAAAATGGATTCTTTTTGTTGTTTTTTTTGGATGTGTATCTCTCATTTTTTTGTGATATGTGAAAAGAAAGGGGGAAGGTGAGCATACTTACCTCCCTTTTTGCAGCATAGGATATCATGGCTTTTTATCATTGATATGTTCTGATGTGATTGCTTTGTTGCCCCAGCATGTCGAGCGGTGATGAGCACGTCCCCGATGAGGGCCACGAGGGGCCCGAGATAGCGTACGGTCCGCGAGGAGAGCAGTTCCTTTGGGTGGAGCGGAGAGCGGGCCCATGGCTTGAGATGCAGGGTGAGGCTGCCCGGGTCGGCCTCCTCCATCAGCAGCACACTCACATCTCCAATTTCGAAATAGCGGGCAAGGTAAAAGATTGGTTTAGTCCCTTTCCTTTGCACAATTTTTTCTTTACCTCTGCCATCTGATGTGTATATATTTTTTTGGGTGCAGGAGCTGCCCAACATTGTTTTCCGCGGGGGGTGGCTTGATTTCCATGAGTTCTACCTTTATGTCCCCCCTGTGGTGAAAGTTTTGTTGGAGCAGGTGGGCGTCGGGGAGTTCTTGTCCTGCCCTGCCATGAGGGCGGATGCCGCCTATTTGAAGGCCCTCATTGAGCGGTTCCGTCCCAAGACCTTGACATTCCACATGCCGTATGCCGAGCTGACGCTGACGCCGTTGATTGGGCCATGATTACTGGCATTAGGATCGGCAGAGTCCCGATATCCACCTTGGCAGTACCAAGCCGGGAGGACATCATTCGGTTGATCAGGGCCTATCCTCCTCGTGGGTAGACCCATGGCACAGAGGTCAAGATGTCCTGGCTGACCTCCCTCTTTTCTGCTAATGAGTTGGTGGACCTGGGCCAGCCAGATCGGGTGCTTTACATCGCGCCAGAGCGGGCGATCGTTCTAGCTCGCATCACCCTCCTACTCCTGCTGGGCAAGACCCATTTTACAAATGCCAGTGGGGGACGGGTCAGCCTAGCCCTGTTGGGTGTGATGGATAATTGGGGCGATGTTCCCAGGCATGACTGGGGAGGGGCGGGATACGCCTGGCTGATGTACAACTTATCCTGAGTCACGACCAGGGACTCGAAGTCTGCCGTGGGGTTTTGGGCTGTTCTGGAGGTAATTCCTCAACCCTTCGCTTTTGTTATCGCTATCATTTACTCATCGTTTTTATTTTCTAACTGATGCATTTATATTGCTGACCTGCTCTCGCGCCATGCCCCGTTTTCAAGTATGGGGATACCACCACTTTCACCCTGGGCGCCCACTCCTTTCACGGAGATGCTCACCTATCCCCTCCTCAGCAACTAGCATCAGGGCCGACGCCGTGACGTGGGCCTAAAGCACCTAGAAATGGGCCTAAGGTCCCAGCTTGATTTGATGGTGCCTGAGCAGGTGATAATTTCAGCCCTAGTTTACTTTCAGCTTGAGCATTTCTTTTTATTGATGCGTCGCTTATTTGGTCCCTCTTGCTTTTTTATTTTGAGCAGATCCTCCCCGATCTATACCTGACGTCCCCCTTCTAGGATTGAGCAGCCGAGGGTGCCTCCTGCCTATTCAACAACCGCCGCGTCGTCTTCTTTTATGGAGCATGGGCCAAATGCTACTATCATGCTTGGTACGAGTGCCTCCCCTAAAGGTTCATCTTGCCACGTTTTGTACCTAGCACTAATTTCCTTGCGTTCGGGGTCCCACTTGGTCAGGTAACCTTCTCAGCTTGGATTAATTTCTCTTTCGCTTTTACACGGCCTAAGTCTTATCTGAATAGATCCTTGTCTGGTTCACAGTTTGCTCCGGGAGATGGTTCGGATGATGAAGGTGGGCCAAGTGCTGCTAACATGTCAGGGGTAGATCCCTCTGGTGTTGGTCCTTCTGGTGTGGGTACCTCGGGCGAGGGTTCGTCAGGTGCTGGTCCGTCAGGTACCTCTCAGGCGGGTGTCCCTGGTGGGGGTCCATCTATAGCTTATGGGACCTTTCGACGTCTTGACTATGGCTTCCTCTTAGATCTCTGTGCCGACGTGGACCGACAGGCACTGCTCTCTGCCGAGGTGGCCCACATTCCTCCTCCTGAGATGGTCCCTGGGGTGAGTTTTTAGATGAGCCACTTCTCCTTTATTTTGGTTTCCTTCAGTACATGCTTTCAGGGGTGTTCTAACAATTGAATTCTGTATCATAGGACTTCAACTCGGCTATGGAATATGCGGAGTACCATCGTCATTTGGCAGAGCTTCGGGAGGTGGAGACGGTGAGTTCCTGGCTGCTCAACTCCTCTCTTTTTTTTCATTATCATTGGCCCCTTGACTGATTTTGTCCCTGACTGTGCCTTGCAGCGTGCCCGGGCTAAGGAGTCGCGTTCCCTGCTCAGTAGGATTTCGCAGGCATGGTCTAGAGTGGGGGACATGAGGACTTATCAGAGCTCCTCTCGCCGTCGCAAGATGTCCAAGGGAGCGAGCAAGGAATAGACCATTAGTTTCCTTCAGCATTTTTTGGATTTTATTTTGGGATCTGTTTTTAAACAATTTGGAGAATGGTTGGTGTGGTACTTTTGGAAACAAATTTGATTTTTTTTTAATTATTTGGGAAATGGTTTTGCTTTGATTTTATGCTCCGCTTGCTTGGCATCAAATGTGCCTCTCTGCAGGATGTGCCTGCTCCATGCCTTTTTAGGAAGTGGCCTTTTAGGGTCGCATGCCTCAACGTAGGATCAATCCTGCCCATAATAAAATAATCCACAACTCATTGATTGTGACAGCCCGAATTTCGGCACCCCGAAACCCATGCCATCAGCACGATCATCTTGACCGTGCCCCTCAGCTAAGCACGGAATATTGGCATATCAAGCATAAAATGAAATAATAAATGAAACTGCGGAATTTAAATCTATATTAAAGCAATTCTCCAAAAGACAGTTCTACCCTCATGCCTCTGCATGAATGGAGAACCGATCCGAACCATCGATGATAGCAATCATCACGGATGGTTCGCCCCAAAAGAATAATCCCAAACTCAATATATACATGGTTTAACCAAAACAAGGCTTGACATACCAAGCCGTACAAATCTCTCTCAAAAGCCCTCAAAGCGGCACAACGGAGTTCCCTAGAAGAAGTCCTCAGGAGGTGGCTCCAACTCGTCTCCGGCCGCAAGGTCCGACTCACCGGGTCATCTCAAGCCTCGGCATGCTAGTAGTGGACCGCGACGATAGTCTATAGGGTGAGCTACATCCTAGCTCAATAGGGAACAAAACAGCTTGAACATATAAATTATTACTCACATATATTTTATGATATGCCATGCATGATGTGTCTATGCAGTTATTGATGAAAATAGTTAAAAAGCATTGCATTTTACTGGTAATTACTTATGTTTTCATTTATTCATGAATGATGCTGAAAAGGCCTAAAGCAAAACTTAAACTTTCAACTTAAGTAATCCCCGAGCAATATAGCATCGAGCCCCGATGAGATACCCTTCATCGTCATCTATATAGACACTTTTAACGTATTCCCTGGGAATACAATATAGTACCCAAGCCCCTTTCCCCTGGGGATTGGTGGCGGGGTTTCACTTGTCTCAAATCAACACCCCTGGGGTGTGCTTACTGTGTACGGATAAGCCTCCCCACTGGCCTACGGTTTCGCCGCCGTATCGGTCACGGATATCCTGCCGTGTCAGTCGTGGATATCCCGCCACGTCGGTGGGGTACCCTATCAAACCTCAAATAACAAAAATATCGGTGCCTTACATATAGTTATTCACCGTGTAAGTGTGCTATCTTATATCAGTTAGGCCCTATCAAACATGATTCAATCTTGGATACATCCCTGGGATGTATCCATTCACTTGCATCACACCTGATGCTCTTATCTCTTTACTTCTTCATCCCCTGGGGATGGCTCATTATACTTACTCTTATGGGTGTCACTCACACACACTTTTCACAATTCTTAAGCAATAAACATTTGAATTTGAATTTTATATCACTACATACATGCTCTTGTAAAATAAAGTACATGTTCAAGGTGTTCCCTACCTCAAGTCTTTGTTTGATCAATGCATCAAGGTCCCACGTGGCTCCTTGTGCACTAGTTCACACGTACCACCTATGGTACCACATAACAGGTGAAACACATCACTAAAGATGCAATAAAGGAGGTCCAAGACCCTCCATGAATGCTTAAAGTCAAACTCAAAAGTCAACAAAATTTAGCCCAGTCGATTAATCGAACACCAAAATTGATTAATCGAATCCCATTCGATTAATCGATTTCCAAAATCAATTAATCGAAAGTCAATATCGATTAATCGATTCTCAAATCAATTAATCGAGATTTTCATTCGATTAATCGAATCCTAATTCAATTAATCGAACTTCTCTGTTTAGCTAAGTCGATTCTCAATTCGAGTAATCGAGTTCCCAAAATTGATTAATCGATCCCAAATCGATTAATCGAAATTTGAAATCGATTAATCGAAATCCCATTTCGATTAGTCGATTTTCCCCAAGTCATTTCCTCCAGTCCCTGGGGTCCATTGGAGGTCCCCAGTCGATTAATCGATATTCAAATCGATTAATCGAAACCCAAAGTCGATTAATCGAACTCGGGTTCCTTGACTTTTCAACTTCTTGGCGAATTTTGATTAATCGAATCTCAATTTTGATTAATCGAAATTGCCAGATTCAGCCCCTTTTGAGCTGTTCTTCCCAACCTTTTTTTCCACTCTTTTTTCCTCTATTTTTCTAAACCATCATCCTACAATCTAAACCATTTCTCAACTACAATTAGCCTCTACAATCTATGCATTTTTATTCACAAAATTTTACCTTTAATCAATCTCAACTTGATTTCAAATCAAGTGGTTGGACTTTTGCTTCTAGCGGATCCCTCGCGTCGAATCCGACGTTTATTGCTCGAATCCCCCCTTCCTCAACTAGCATTTACTCCTTGCATTAACTATGCTCTCCTTCTCTCTCTCTTCCTTACTCTCTCTCAATCAACCAATTAAAGAGAAACTAGGGTTATTAAACCCTTTTATCTTTTCTCTAACCTGTGTGTTGAGCACATGCACCGCAGTAGGTGTATGTGACTTCACATTTTCCATCATACACCACATAAACACTCAACCCATTGCATCTCGTCCGTTCATCACACTCTATACTAACTATTGAACTCCTAATTGGTCAAACCTGTGACCAATCAGGCACGGATCCCGATGTCACAGTTTAGCGTGATTTTTCGGGCTATTACATCCTCCCCACCTTGGGAATTTTCGTCCTCGAAAATAACCCAAGGTTCGTCGGTCTGGGTCTCTCCCCCCCCCCCTACACGCGCAGGTGAGGTGGTCCAGTTGACTCAGACGCATTCAATTAGTTACATATACCAGCATAGAATTTAAATTTGACGAATTTGAACAATGTACACAAAAATTTTTGGATTTCTATTAATATCAGAAAAAATTTTTACAAGGCACCACATGAGTTGGCGTACAAAATATACATGTATACAATCATGACTCATACAAGGCCAAGGCGGTCTGGCCGGATCTGTCTGTGGGTCACGGTGGTGGGAGACTGTGGCAAGGGCTGGAGGTAGGACCGTGGGAAGGCGTCTCCGGGCGGGCGATGTAGATGTGGAAGGAGCCGCGTCTGTAGTGGCTGTGGTAGGATGGAAGACGGGTCCTCGGTGGAAGGCTGTGCGTCTGGCTGTCCACTCCTCCTCCTGGGCGAGGTAGCGGCGATAGTCGGTCAGGTAGATGTGGCAGAGGGTGTGGAATAGAAGGAAGTCCATCCTCCGGTTCATCCTTTCGTTGTTGGCCTCCATACGGGCCAACACCTCCTCTATGGTCGGCCCAGATGATGCGGCGCGCTGGCGGTAGGACGAGGTGGGTGGGAGTAGCGGGCACGGAGTGGGCTGGCGGTGTCGGTGAGGCTGCTGTGTGAGAGGTGGCCCTCTCCACGGATGGCTCGGCTGCGGCAGGGTGTGCCCCACCCACGGGTGGGTCCTGCTGTGGTGGTGGGGGTGGCGGTGGTGCTACTGCTGCTGCTGCGGCGACTGGAGCGGGACCCGGAGCCGGTAGGGTCCGCTTTAGCAAGTTGTAGCTACGGGCCCATGAAGACATGGAGAATGTCTTCACGCAGTCCGTAGCCCTCTCTTCATGAGGAGAGACGGCGTAGGATGGATCGTTGGAGTAGCACTCCAACATGCTCGATATGAGGCGAGCGTAGGGCATCTTCTCCTTGGGCCGGAGGTTGCCCTTCATTAGCTTGCCCTTAATATACCTCATCCCCTCAAGGATGAGCATGGTGGCATCAAACCACCGGCCACAGAAGGCCGAGTAAAGTGCCTGTTGCACTTTTTCCACGCGCTCGGTGTCGTGGCGCATAGGGTATAGATTACACTTGACCACCGAGTCAAGCATCCACATATAGTGGGGAAGGTCAACCCTCTTTATGGAGGAGCCCGACCCCTTTTTACCATTGGTCATGCGGGTCATGACCTCCTCAAAGCGAGGTTCCTCCTCGAAGGGTGGGAATAGGGTGGTGTCGGGTGTGAAATCGAGGTAACACTCTAGTACCTCATGTATGTGACGACGTGTGATCGTGTAGTCTCGACCCTCTATGGTGGTCTTGATCACATCATCGGTCGGGCCGTCCACAAGCCCTTGGTAGAATAATCTCACCAATCTAGGGTAGTAAGAACCCCGGATTGGTTTGAGAAGGTTGCCGAGACCAGCGTTATTGAGGTAGTTTCGAGCCCATTGGGTCTCGCCCGGTACATCGGGATTGGTGAATAGGGTTGGGTCAATGACGTATTCGACCTCGAAGGTCTTGGCTACCCACCATTCATTTGGTTGCACCACATTTGTGGGTGGTGGGGGCATTGGTGTGGACTCGCGGGAAGACTCGCTCATAGACGCGCTCATCAAACCGGAGGTGGTCTCCGATGTCGACGGTGACGGAGTCCTCACCGGCAATGGGGTAGGTGGTGGTGGTGCGGCGTTCTTACGCCGAACCGGGAGTTTAGAAGTCGCCTTCTTTGAAGACAACCTAGTCTTGGGTGGCATGGTGGGGAAATAGTAAGAATCTAGGGTTCTTATAGCTCAAATTGAAGGAAAAGTGGAAATCTAGGGTTTACCTTAGGTTTCGAAGGCGAATGCGGATGCGAATCGACGGAAAATCCAAACCCTAGACCACTCGGTTGGTTGGAGAAGAAGGAGAAGTTGAAGCGTCCCAAAAATTTCAAGCTCAAATGAGTCGAATGGCAAAGAAAATCCCCAAATTTCAATATATAGACCTCGGCTCGATTAATCGAAATCCAGAATCGATTAATCGAGATTTCAAACTAAGTTAAGCCACGTAAAATCGATTAATCGATTTCCCAAATCGACTAATCGAAAATCAAATTCGATTAATCGAAATCGTATCTGCTTAAAATTTTAAGTTTTTGAGCTCACTGGCGTGAGCCAGTCGATTAATCGAAATCCATTTCGATTAATCGAAATTTCAAAATCGATTAATCAAAATTCACTTCGATTAATCGAAATCGTGCAGTAACTTCCAAAATTTTCATGATTCTTTAAGTTATTCGATTAATCAAATTCTACTTCGATTAATCGAATTCTACTTCGATTAATCGAATTTCACTTCGATTAATCGAAATCGTTCCTCTGACTTCATATTTCTTCCAAATCCCTTTAGTAATTCGATTAATCGAACTTCCAGTTCGATTAATCGATCCCAAATCGATTAATCAAAATTATAACTCGATCAATCGAAATAGCATTCTATGTCTGTTCTAACTCTCATTCAATTTTCCAGTCACTGGCAGGTGCCAGTCGATTAATCGAACAAAATCGATTAATCGAAATTCCAAATCGATTAATCGATTTAAAATTCAATTAATCGGTTTTGCCCAATTTCTGCAGATTTTCAATTTCCTTGGTTCTTTAATTTCTTTTGGTAGTTTATGTCATCAAGTGGTTCATAGTTCCATAAAAACACATACACTTGATCATGTGCATAAAAATCTGGTCGTTAAATCATACTTTGATCAAAACTTCCATTGAATTACAAGTATTGTGGAGATTCCACAAACATGTTTGTGGTTTACATTGTGTTCTCACGTTGTTGGAAACAAGGCTGGATATTGTTCCTTCACATCGGCCTCTCGTTCCCAAGTAGCCTCTTCTTTTGGATGATTGTTCCACCGAACAAGCACTAAGGGAATCACTTTAGTGCACAGTGCTTGTTCCTTTCGATCCAAGATTTCCACAGGTTCCTCTATCGTGCTCATGTCCTCACACATCTCCATAGGTTGTTTTCCTAACACATGAGACGGATCATTCACATACTTTCTGAGCATCGATATGTGGAAAACGTTATGTACTCGATCAAACAACGGTGGTAAACCAATGCGATACGCAACTTCACCTACGCGTCCCAAAATTTCAAATGGTCCAACATAACGTGGGCTTAACTTCCCTCTCTTGCCAAATCTCATTACGCCTGTCATAGGTGACACTTTCACAAACACGTGCTCGCCCACTTTATAGTCGACACTAGTCCGCTTCATGTCGGTGTAACTTTTCTGTCTACTCTGTGCTGACTTCAGCCTTTCCCTGATTATTCGAACAACGGTGGCATTGTCTTCAAGTAGTTTTGGCCCTAACACAAATTTCTCACCTGTTTCCTCCCAATTGAGGGGTGACTTGCGTCGTCGTCCATACAAAGCTTCATACGGTGCCATGCCAATGCTCGTTTGGAAACTATTGTTGTATGCGAATCGAGCAACGGTAGATACTCATCCCAGTATCCTTGCATATCTAGCATGCACGCTCTGAGCATGTCTTCTATTACTTGGTTCACTCGCTCTGTCTGCCCATCAGTTTGAGGATGGAAAGCTGAACTAAAGTCTAGTCGTGTTCCCATTCCTTCTTGAAATTTCTTCCAAAACTTGGATGTATATAGTGGATCACGATCTGAAACTATGCTGCTTGGAATCCCATGTAATCTTACAATCTCCTTCATGTATAAGTCTGCCAGTCTTCCTGCTGTATATGTAGTATTGTACGGCAAAAAGTGCGCTGATTTGGTCAATCGGTCTACGACGACCCAAATGGCATTGTGTCTCTTGGCAGTACGGGGCAATCCAACAATGAAATCCATTGAGATCGATTCCCACTTCCATTCTGGGATTGGTAAAGGTTGCAATAGTCCAGCAGGATGTCTATGATCAACCTTCACTTGCTGACAAGTCAAACACCGTGACACGTATTCGGCCACGTCTTGCTTCAGTCCTCTCCACCAGTAGTTCTTTTTCAAATCTTGGTACATTTTGGTGCTACCAGGGTGGATAGCATAATTTGACTTATGGGCTTCATGAAGAATGGCTCGTCTTAGGTCGGCATTGTCCGGAATGCATAGACGGCCCTTAAACAACAAAGAACCATCTTCTTTAACCGAGAAGTCCGACCTGATGCCTTCACTCACGTCTTGATGAATCTTTGTTAATGCCGGATCTTTCATCTGTAGATCGTGGATATGCTCAAATATCACTGACTTTACTGATATGTTAGCCAAAAAGGATCTGGTGGTTTGACTCAATGTTCGCATCGTAGAATGTCAGGTCTTCTAATAATTTCCATCGGTGCATACCCAAAACCAAACAAGCTAACTGAGCTGAACCTTTCCGACTCAATGCATCGGCTACTACATTCGCCTTGCCTAGATGGTATTGTATGGAGCAATCGTAATCCTTGAGGAATTCCATCCACCTGCGCTGTCTCATGTTGAGCTCTTTCTGTGTAAACAAGTATCGGAGGCTCTTATGATCGGTGAAATTTTCAAAAGTCTCACCATACAAGTAATGTCTCCAAATCTTCAGTGCAAAAATGACTGCTGCTAGTTCCAATTCATGAGTCGGGTAATTTTTCTCGTGTTCTTTCAGCTGTCTTGATTCGTAAGCTATCACCTTCTTGTGTTGGTTGAGTACACAACCAAGGCCATTGTATGACGCGTCGCTGTACACGGCGTATCCTCCACTGCCTGAAGGAATCGCTAGTACTAGAGCCGAAGTGAGTCTCGTTTTGAGTTCTTGAAAACTCTTCTCGCATGCCTCACTCCACTCAAACCTTGAATCTTTTCGTGTCAGCTTTGTGAGAGGTCCCGATATCTTTGAAAACCCCTCAACGAAACGTCAATAATAGCCTGCTAAGCCCAGAAAACTTCAGACATCGGTCACTGTCTTTGGTTGCTCCCATTTAACCACTGCTTCTATCTTTGCTAGATCTACAATGACACCATGCTTTGAGACGACATGTCCCAAAAAGCTAACCTCTTCCAACCAAAACTCACATTTGCTGAGTTTGGCATACAATTGGTGTTCACACAGCGTCTGTAGAGCAATCCTCAAGTGTTCTTCATGTTCCATCTTGGATTTGGAGTATATCAGTATATCATCAACAAACACTACGACGCAGGAGTCCAAGTGTGGTTTAAACACTCGGTTCATCAGATCCATAAAAGACGCCGGAGCATTAGTCAATCCAAACGGCATCACAAGGAATTCATAGTGTCCATACCGTGTCCGGAAAGTTGTCTTCTGAATGTCCTCTGCCTTGACTCGCAACTGATGGTACCCAGATCTCAAGTCGATCTTGGAAAAATATCTTGCTCCTTGTTGTTGGTCAAATAGATCGTCAATTCTAGGCAAAGGGTAACGGTTCTTCACAGTGAGTTTGTTCAATTGTCGATAGTCAATGCATAATCGCATTAACCCATCTTTCTTCTTGACAAACAAAATCGGTGCTCCCCATGGAGACACGCTCGGTCTAACAAACCCCTTGTCCATAAGCTCTTACAGTTGTTCCTTCAACTCCTTTAACTCAGCAGGAGCCATTCTATAGGGCGCTTTCGAAATAGGCTCCGTTCCTGGTGCTAAGTCAATGGCGAATTCTACCTCTCTTTCTGGAGGTAATCCAGGCAATTCTTCTGAAAACACGTCGGCAAAGTCTCGCACAACTGCTATCTCCGAAATGATATTCTTTTCTTCCTTGTCCTCCTTTAAGAAAGCCAAGTATCCACTGCAACCCTTTCTGATCATTTTCTCGGCCCTGACTGCTGAGATCAGTGGCACAGATGATGACCTCACTCCTTGAAATCGAAATGATCTTCTTGTGTTGGGCCTAAAAATTACTACCTTATTCTTGCAATCGACGGTTGCACAATGTTGCGCCAACCAGTCCATGCCAAGGATCACGTCGAACCCTTGCATGTCTAACAGTATCAACTTTGCTTCCAATTCATGCACCTCTAAGTCTCGAACTGCTACTATGATGGATTTGCAAGGTAACTCCGTGTCTACTAACTCTCCAGTTGGAATAGACATAGATAGGACGAAATCCAATGCCTCTGGAACAATCTTCATCTTCTTGGCGAAACGTGGAGTGACGAATGAGTGGGTAGACCCTGGGTCTATCAACACTCGAGCGTCACATCCAACGAAGCATCCTTTTTCATATATAGTTAAAGTACCTATAGTATACATACATACATACAATAATTTACACATCAATTTACACCCTTAATTCACATATAGATTTAGCATTGAGAAAAAGAATCTATACAATTCCTAATGCATGCACCTTCTCTATCTAAAATTTTAATGAAATGAAAATTTTCTTTAATTTTAATGAGTCTCACCTTGGATGACGTCATGCACATTCCCTGCTTCCTGAGCAGTGACTGCATAGGCTCTCCCCTGAACGATCGGCTTCCTTGCTTGAATGGGTCGTGGCGCTGCAACTGAAGCCGTCTTTCTTTTATCCGCCTCGGGGCAATCCTTGATCAAGTGGCCCACCTTGCCACATCGGAAACAACCCCTAGTTCCCAATCTACAATCCACTGTCCTATGAGGCTTGCCACACTTTGCGCAAGTCTCCCGAGGTGCGGAAGAAACAGTACGAGAACCCTGTGTGATAGTGGCGCCAGTAGACATGGCAGGGCTCTCATAGCGTAAAGGTCTCCCCGACGCAAGTAATGGAAACCTCTATTGGTGTTGTTGTTGCACCGGCCTTCCGAAACCCCCTTGGAACTGTGGTCTCTGATTTTGGGCTACGAACCTCAGCTTTTTGTTCATCGGTTCGTAGGTCCCCGTCCTTCCTTGTTCATTTCCTCCTCTCTGCTGCTCTCTCTGTCGATATCTATTTGTATTCTCCTCTTCAACCACTAGTGCTTTACTCATGACCTCTTCATAGGTCCTCAATTGAAATGGAGCTACGCCTCCCCTAACTTCAGGCTTCAAACCTTGCTGAAACCTCTTGGATTTCATCACTTCGGTAGCGACGTAATCCTGAGCAAAACAGGCAAGTCGTAGAAACTCCATCCCATACTCTCTCACTGTCATCCTCCCTTGTACTAACTGTAGGAATTGTATCTCGAGTTGGTTCCTCACCACTTCTGAAAAATATTGTTTGTTGAACTCCTCAACAAACTCCTCCCAAGTCCAAGGCAACTCTGGGGTCTCCTGAGCCCGAGTCCGTATCACGGACTTCCACCAAGGCCCAGCCTCCCCATCCAACATATAAGCTGCCCATCTCACACTCTCATCTTCCGTGCATGTCAGCACGCTAAAGACTTTCTCCATCTCCATAAGCCAGTTCTCAGCGGCCATTGTGTCTGCCTGCCCAGAAAATGAAGGAGGTCTCATCCTCCTAAACTCTGTAAAGGATGAGGGCACAGGCAGCAGTCCCCAGTGGTGTAGGTGGTCTGCCTTCTTGACGCGTGAGCTGCAAAGGATGCGGCTTGTTGTGCCATGGCAGCTGCCATAGTCTCCATAGTGTGCATCATCCTTTGTCGCTCCTCTCTATCTTCTTGTCTTTCTCTCACTCTCTTGTTCTCTTAGATCTTGATCCTGACGATCTTGATCCTCTTCATCATGCTGTCTACTACTACTGCCCCCTGGGGCCTCAGTACCTCCTAAAGGCACTCTATTAGTAGGAGAGATGTAATCATCTCCACTACGTAGACTCCTCTGCTGGCCTCCCCTTGGTGGCCTCTTCCTCTAGATGACATTTGCGGCTGCATTTGAAACTAAAGTTTCGTTAGCAGAAGCCCCTATGTTCTGACCAAAAGAACGATTGTCAAAATTGCTAAAAGAAAAGACTTTGATACCAACTGTGACAGCCCGGATTTTGGCACCCCGAAACCCGTGCCATCAACACGATCATCTTGACCGTGCCCCTCAGCTAAGCACGGAACATTGGCATATCAAGCATAAAATGAAATAATAAATGAAACTGCAGAATTTAAATCTATATTAAAGCAATTCTCCAAAAGACAGTTCTACCCTCATGCCTCTGCATGAATGGAGAACCGATCCGAACCATCGATGATAGCAATCATCACGGATGGTTCGCCCCAAAAGAATAATCCCAAACTCAATATATACATGGTTTAACCAAAACAAGGCTTGACATACCAAGCCGCATAAATCTCTCTCAAAAGCCCTCAAAGCGCAACGAGTCCTCTAGAAGAAGTCCTCGAGGTGGCTCCAACTCTGCCTCCACCGCAAGGTTCGACTCACCAGGTCACGTCTCCTCAAGCCTCGACAACCGCTAGTAGTGGACTGCGACGATAGTCTATAGGGTGAGCTACATCCTAGCTCAATAGGAAACGACGCTTGAACATATAAATTATTACTCACATATATTCCATGATACGCCATGCGTGATGTGTCTATGCACTATTGATGAAAACAGCTAAAAAGTATTGCATTTTCGGTAATTACTTATGTTTTCATTTATTCATGAATGATCTTTGAAAAGGCCTAAAGCAAAACTTAAACTTTCAACTTAAGTAATCCCAGCAATATAGCATCGAGCCCGATGAGATACCCTTCATCGTCATCTATATAGACACTTTTAACGTATTCCCAGGAATACAATATAGTACCAAGCCCCTTTCCACAGGGATTGTTGGCGGGTTTCACTTGTCTCAAATCAACACCCACGGTGTGCTTACATGTACGGATAAGCCTCAGACCGCCTACGGTTTTTTTGCCGCCCGTATTAGTCACGGATATCCTGCCGTGTCGTCGTGGATATCCATACGTCGGTTCAAACCTCAAATAACAAAAATATTGGTGCCTTACATATAGTTATTCACCGTAAGTGTGCTATCTTATATCGCTTAGGCCCTATCAAACATGATTCAATCTTGGATACATCCTCGATGTATCCATTCACTTGCATCACACCTGATGCTCTTATCTCTTTACTTCTTCATCCCCTGGGGATGGCTCATTATACTTACTCTTATGGGTGTCACTCACACACACTTTTCACAATTCTTAAGCAATAAACATTTGAATTTGAATTCTATATCACTACATACATGCTCTTGTAAAATAAAGTACATGTTCAAGGTGTTCCCTACCTCAAGTCTTTGTTTGATCAACGCATCAAGGTCCCACGTGGCTCCTTGTGCACTAGTTCACACGTACCACCTATGGTACCACATAACAGGTGAAACACATCACTAAAGATGCAATAAAGGAGGTCCAAGACCCTCCATGAATGCTTAAAGTCAAACTCAAAAGTCAACAAAATTTAGCCCAGTCGATTAATCGAACACCAAAATCGATTAATCGAATCCCATTCGATTAATCGATTTCCAAAATCGATTAATCGAAAGTCAATATCGATTAATCGATTCTCAAATCGATTAATCAAGATTTTCATTCGATTAATCGAATCCTAATTTGATTAATCGAACTTCTCTGTTTAGCTAAGTCGATTCTCAATTCGAGTAATTGAGTTCCCAAAATCGATTAATCGATCCCAAATCGATTAATCGAAATTTGAAATCGATTAATCGAAATCCCATTTCGATTAGTCAATTTTCCCCAAGTCATTTCCTCCAGTCCCTGGGGTCCACTGGAGGTCCCCAGTCGATTAATCGATATTCAAATCGATTAATCGAAACCCAAAGTCGATTAATCGAAACTCAGTTCGATTAATCGAACTCAGGTTCCTTGACTTTTCAACTTCTTGGCGAATTTTTCGAATCTCAATCTCAATTTCGATTAATCGAAATTGCCAGATTCAGCCCCTTTTGAGTTGTTCTTCCCAACCTTTTTTTCCACTCTTTTTTCCTCTATTTTTCTAAACCATCATCCTACAATCTAAACCATTTCTCAACTACAATTAGCCTCTACAATCTATGCATTTTTATTCACAAAATTTTACCTTTAATCAATCTCAACTTGATTTCAAATCAAGTGGTTGGAAGGCTAGGGTTCCAGCTTTGCTTCTAGCGGATCCCTCGCGTCGAATCCGACGTTTATTGCTCGAATCCCCTCTTCCTCAACTAGCATTTACTCCTTGCATTAACTATGCTCTCCTTCTCTCTCTCTTCCTTACTCTCTCTCAATCAACCAATTAAAGAGAAACTAGGGTTATTAAACCCTTTTATCTTTTCTCTAACCTGTGTGTTGAGCACATGCACCGCAGTAGGTGTATGTGACTTCACATTTTCCAGCATACACCACATAAACACTCAACCCATTGCATCTCGTCCGTTCATCACACTCTATGCTAACTATTGAACTCCTAATTGGTCAAACCTGTGACCAATCGGGCACGGATCCCAAGGTCATAGTTTAGCATGATTTTTTGGGCTATTACATTGATGGTCGGAAGTGCCGGCATATATAAAATCAACAAAAAGGGCAGAAGTCCCCTCTTCAGTTCAGTCTTGAGATGGCTGGAGGGGGGGTTTTAGTCTGGCGCAACTATTAGTTGCGCCAGGCTAAAATGCCAAGGAAATTTCACTGTCGCCACTAATAGTTGTGCCAGGCCAAATCGGGGGTTCAAATGCACTGGCGCAACTATTAGTTGCGCCAGGCCAAAATAGGGACAGCAATGTGTTGGCACGAGTATTAGTTGCGCCAGGTTTGGCCTGCGGGCAGTGGGGCCTTATATGCCCGAATTGACCCAGAAATTGTTTCTTTATTGTTTGACTTGGCTCCTTTGACCGACATCTTTAGCTCTTGTTTCTCCAAGGCGGGTCCATCTTCCTACATTGATTCTTATCTTCCCAAAAGATCCTTGTACGTTCATGGATCCGCCTCCTAACCCTCCCTTACATGGAGGGTCCAGAGCCAATGTATCCTCTTTGTCGAGCTTGGGGCCTAAGTTCCTAGCGGCTTGGTTTGGGAGTCTGAACGAGAGTGAGCTCGCCGACTTGGGGCGTCTTGGGCTATCTCGCCTTCCTTCCTTCTTAGAGATTCCTCTTCGGTGGGAGCTCCTTCATGTCGTCGCTTCGTGCTGGGATGTGAACCTCCATGTATTCCGTTTTGGGAAGCAAGAGTTGACCCCAACCCTTGAGGAATTATCCAATCTGTCTGGTCTGAAGCTTCATAGGGACCTTGCAAGATTTATGCCTAGGCCCGGGTATTCCAGATCCATTCACCTTACTCTCGGTTTGAAGAAATCTGAGTAGGAGAAAAGCCTCGTTGGGGGGCCCACAAGGTGTTCGTTGAAATTCCTCAAATAACTTTTCGGTGATGAAAGCCTCTGAAGGTTGCCGGTTAGGAGTGTATTTAAAGTGAAAGCTCTAGCACTTGGTCTCATCTCTGAAATCCTCTTCTACACCGGGGGAGAGAGCTTCTCATTGATAGTTTGTGATATTTTGATGGAATTGGAGGCGGGCCGGTCCATGATGCATTTGGTGCTTGCAGAGTTGTACCGATGCCTTGATTATTTTGCCTTGGGCACAGTGGAGGGTCTTCGGGGATGCCCCTTATTGCTCCAGGTCTGGCTGGGTGAGCATTTTTCCGTTTTGGGGCCCGTGCCTCGCTTCTATGTTGCTCGAGGCGAAGTCGCCCACTGTTTTTTGGGTAGATGCCATTTACTCCCCCAGGGTGATACGTCGGCTCTGAAACTTTGGTTGGTCGATGCTGAGCTGATATGGAGGCTTCCTTGGTTGGATCGGACCTTCCCAATGATTCGTTCTAGAGACCATGAGGGTATCACCCTCCTAGGACTTACCGACAGCACCTTCTACTTCCCATTCCTGGTGTTGCGTCAGTTTGGCTGCCCTTAGCAGGTGCCTTGTGAGGCCAGACCCCCGTTATGTGATTTGGTCTTTTCTAGGGGATCCTCTAGAGACATAGACCAGATTACTGCTCTTTAGGAGACGCAGCAGTCGACCCTGATGTGTGATTTTGAGTAGGGAGACTCAGTTAGAACTTCTCCTGAGTATGAGGCCTAGTCATTGGATCCAGGCCGATGGCCCGGATTTGTCAGAGAGCATTGAGACTGAAGGCCCCTGGCCAAAGAAAGAAGCGGCGCTTCAGACCCGTATCGAGCTATTGGTGGATGAGAAGAGGGTCCTGCAAGAACTCTTGGCATGCGAGAGGGTTAGAGCAGACGCAGCGGAGGGCAAGGTTCTCTGTTTAAAAGAATCACTGGGCGTTGCTTTTGGAGCCGCCGACTCTTCTCGGAAGAGGTTAAAAAGCCTACATGGTCGTTGGCTGACTGAGATGAATGTCCGAGAGGATGATCTTTATGCTGAGATTAGCGCTTTGAAGCGCGAGTTGGGCCGTTGACTCCTTCCTGCACACAGAACTTTTTGCACAGATCATATACACAGAAAAAAAAAATGGGCGTAGAAAACCCCTTTACAGACACACACACATTTTTGGTATACATATATATATTTTTTTTATTATGTATTTTTTTATTTTTGTTGTTGTTTTTTTCTTCTTTCTATACTTGTAAAAAAAAGGAAAACACGCTAGTCATCGCACCGACTTTTTTTTTTTTGAGATGTGGTGCAAGTGATACAAAAGGCAGTTATATACATCTATACAGATCTATTTTTTTATTTATGTATTATCTCCTTTTTTCCTTCTTCTCTTTTTTTGTGCCTTAATCAAAGGGTGATACTTTGAGAGACCTTGGGTCCACCTTTGAGCATGGTCGACCTCCCCTTTTTTGGAGTCGGACCTGGATGGGTTTCCGAATTTTACCAAGGCCAAAACGTTGATCCCTTTGAATTGAGTTAACTTTTCTCCTTGCCTTGGATCATACGTTCGACGGTGCGGGTTTCACCAAGACAAATCTGGTCGGGACCTGATTTGAACTAGCATGAGCGGCCCCCTAAAAACAAGGGGGGGCAGGGGTAGTAACCAAGGAGGCTCTTCAATAATTTCTATCAGTTCAAACTTTTCTTTTCTTTTATTCTTTTCTTTTATTCTATCTCTTCTCCCCTTTTTTACCCGTGGCGCCCTTTCGGGTTTTCACCACGTCCATGGGTTTAGCTCTCTTACCCCAAGCGCCCTTTTGGGTTTTCACCTGGTTCACACAAGCTCGCTGTTTTTACCCGTAATGCCCTTTCAGGTTTTCACCACGTCCATCTCGCTTTGAGCTTGTATTTTTATTTTATTATTTTTTTTCTTTTTATTATATTTTTTCAAGAGCCACGACATAGATGTCGATTCCGTCATAACCGGCTGGATGGGGTTCTGGTGTCGTCTCACGACTTCGCTCATGTTGACTTAACAAATGTTATGGCTGCTTTCGAACCTACCAAGAGGGCTTCCTTCAGGGTGTAGCTTAGCCATGGGTTAGGTTAGGATTTGAAGGTATGCTGGGTTAAAAAGGATTTCCTTGACACGGCTTCAGTTTTCTCAACATACTTTCTTCCTTGGGGGTTTTACTGTACATGCCCCATGATCCTTCTATATTTTTTTTTGTTTTGTTTTGTTTTATTTCAGGCAATCTCTTTTTGAGGTTTTGCTTTTTCAATTTTTTTTGGATTCTGATAGTAACTGTACTTCATCCTTTTTTGTATATGTACACACATATTTTTTTTTGGGAAGGGGGTTATTGAAAGAAAGGCCCAGGCTCAAATGGGGTAGCAAAGGATATCATCATTTTTAGGGATGCTTTTTGGCTACTGTGCTTGGAATGATGGCCTCTTTCGAGTGGTTCTTAAGCAGTTACGTATCTGTTTCATCAATACTTACCTTATTGCGATAGACTAAGAGTAGAACCGTCGAACGTATCCAGCATTGATGGGCTCAGGAAGATGATCTTCGTCCACGGTGGCGAGGCGGATGGCGTATCCCGGCAGCACTTCTCGAATGATGTATGGTCCTTCCCAGTTCGGCTTAAACTTTCCTCTTGGATCGGCATGGAGGGATGGGAAGATCTTCTTCAGCACAGTGTCTCCTACCTTTAGATCTCGACCGCAGACATGTTTATTGTAAGCGCGTGTGATTCGCCCCTGGTATACTTGGGTATGGCATAAGGCTAAGAGTCTCTTTTCGTCCAGTAAGTTTAGCTGATCAAAGCGTGATCTTTCTCTTTCTTCTTCGGGTAAGCTTGATTCTATGAGAATTTGGAGCAAGGGTACTTCAACCTCTACCGGGAGGACGGCCTCGGTTTCATACATAAGGGAGAATGGTTTTGCCCCTGTAGCGGTATGGATCGACGTTCGGTAGGCCCACAAAGCAAATGGCAGCATTTCGCTCCAATCTCGATAAGTGATGACCATTTTCTCAAGGATGCGGATGATTGTATTGTTCACAGCTTCCACGGCTCCATTAGTTTGAGGCCGATAAGGGGACGAGCGATGGTGCTTGATCTTGTATTGCTCGCAGAAGTCTCGGATGCGCTTATTCGCAAAGTTTGTGCCGTTGTCCGTGATGATATCTTTGGGTACTCCAAATCGGCACACAATATTGTTCTTGAGAAACTTCTTGACGTGATTGGCCGTGATGTTGGCATATGATGCCACTTCTACCCACTTGGTGAAGTATTCAATGGCGACGAGGATGAACTGATGTCAGTTTGATGCTTTTGGATTAATCATTCTGAGAATGTCAAGGCCCTAGGTAGCAAATGGCCAAGGAGTGGTCATGCAGTGAAGATCAATGGCAGGAGCGTGTATCAGACTGGAGTGTTCTTGACACTTGTAGCATTTTTTAACATGTTTACAGCAATCTGATTCCATAGTGGTCCAGAAGTATCCTTGCTGCAAAATTTTCTTAGTGAGCATGTGACCGCTGACGTGGGCTCCGCATACTCCCTCATGGATTTCTTTCATAATATTGACCACTTCACTTTCAGTGAAGCACCTGAGTAAGATGTTAGTGTATGATCGCTGGTAGAGGCATTCCCCACAAATGACATAACCTGCCACTAAATGTTGAATGGTTCTTCGGTCTGTCTTGGATGTACCCTCTGGCAAAGTTAGGGTCTCAAGGAAATTATTGATATCTGAGAACCAAGGTGGCTCATCATCAGGCTTTGTAGGTTCCTCAATCTGGAGGCAGAAGGCCGGCTCATTCCTCTTCTCGATCACGATCGGCTTCATCTCAACACCATAGGGGATTTCAATCATTGACACCAAAGTTGCTAATGCGTCGGCAAAGCGATTCCTTATCCGGGGGACGTATGAGAAGGTCACATCTTGGAAGCAAGCTATCAGATCCTCGAGGTGTTCATGATAGGGGATCAGTTTCTCGTCTTTCGTCTTCCAGTCACCATTCGTCTGGCATATGATTAACTGTGAATCGCCAAATACTCGAAGATGAGTTACATTCAGATCGAGAGCTGCCTGCAGACCAGCGGCGCAAGCTTCATACTCAGCCATGTTGTTAGTGCAAGGGAAGTTGAGCTCTATAGAGATCGGTACATGGGATCCTTTTAGTGAAATCAGGATGGCGCCAACTCCTTGGCCCTCGACATTTGCTACCCCGTCAAAGTGCATTACCCATGATTCTTTTACCTCTTCTGTATCATCTTCCGTCATGAACAGGATATCTTCATCTGGGAACTCGGTCCTCAAAGGCTCATAATTAGGTAAAGGATTGTCGGCAAGATGATCAGCAAGCGCCTGCCCCTTGATCGACTTCTGAGTGATGTACATGATGTCGAATTCAGATAATAAAAGTTGGCATCATGCGGTTCATCCAGTGAGAGCTGGCTTTTCAAATAGGTATTTCAATGGGTCCATTCAGGCCAAGACCAGAACCGCCTGAGATAGCAAATAGTGGTGGAGCATTTGAGTAGCCCATACAAGAGCTAGGCATGCTTTCTCCAAGTGAGAGTAGCGCATCTCATAATCAGTAAACTTCTTGCTTAAATAGTAAATGGCCTGCTCTCTTCTTCCCGTTTCATCGTGCTGTCCTAAAACACATCCCATCGAAACTTCCGTCGTGGAGAGATACATCAAGAGTGGTCTCCCTG
This sequence comes from Chloranthus sessilifolius, assembly GCA_021018995.1. Taxonomy (NCBI): domain Eukaryota; kingdom Viridiplantae; phylum Streptophyta; class Magnoliopsida; order Chloranthales; family Chloranthaceae; genus Chloranthus; species Chloranthus sessilifolius. The sequence goes on along the minus strand of CM037584.1, from coordinate 142,364,045 downwards.
GCTCAGGTGGTACCAAAACAGGTGGATTAAAGAGGTAGCTTTTGATTTTTTCGAACGCTGCCTGACAATCATCGTTCCATTCAACGGGCGAATTCTTCCTTAGTAACTTGAAGATCGCCGTACAGATTGGAGTTAGCTGTGCAATGAACCGACTGATATACTGTATTCTACCCAGAAACCCTCTAACATCTTTCTCGGTAGACGGCGGTGGCATTTCAGTGATGGCTTTGACTTTGATTGGGTCAACCTTGATCCCCCTACTGCAGACAATGAATCCCAACAGTTTCCCTGACATAGCACCAAATGCGCACTTCTGTGGATTCAGACGTAGCTGATACTTCCTCAGCCTTTCAAACAGCTTTTGAAGGTTCACCAAGTGATCGCTTCGCTCCGGTGACTTAGCTATCATATCATCGACATATACTTCAATTTCTCGGTGCATCATGTCATTAAATAGTGCAGTCATAGCTCTCTAGTACGTTGCACCGGCATTCTTCAGCCCGAATGGCATGACTCGATAGCAAAAGGTTCCCCAAGGGGTAATGAACGTTGTCTTCTCGCGATCAACCTCTGCCATTTTGATCTGATTGTATCCTGAGAATCCATCCATAAAAGAAAGCTTCCCGTGCTTAGTTGTGTTATCAACCAAGATGTCGATGTGTGGCAGTGGGAAATCGTCTTTTGGGCTTGCTTTGTTCAAATTGTGGAAATTGATACACATGCGGACCTTTCCATCCTTCTTCGGTACAGGCATAATATTAGCTAGCCACTACGGGTACTTGGATACCATGAGAAACCCCACGTCATACTGCTTGATGACCTCATCTTTGACTTTCAACATCCACTCGGGACAGAGACTTCTCAGCTTCTGCTTGACTGGCTTTATATCAGGGTAGAGGGGCAACTCATGCTCGATCAAATCAGTATCCAGACCAGGCATGTCCTCATATGACCAAGGAAAAATATCTTGGTATGATCAAAGGAAGTCGATAATGCTTTTTCTTTCCTCAGGAGACAGTGACGTTCAGATTTTGGTTATCCTGGGAACCTCCTCAATTCCTAGATTGACGTCTTGGGTCTCTTCGACAATGGGGGTAGGGCTATGCTCAAAGTCGGCAAATCGGTCAAGGAGCTCATCGGGGAGCTCCTCGAAGGGGACATCCTCGTCCAGACTCGTGATCCCTACCTCTTCTTGTATTTCTACAGGGAAGGGGTCGATTTCACATGGGACGAGTATTTTGATTAAGGCATCCTTTTGTGGGACATTTTCTGGAATTTTAAATGACAATATTTTTGGACTTTGGATTTTTTCAAAGTTTTTGGGATTTTGTGTTTTTCCCATGTTTTTGAGATTTTTGTTTTCTTCTATGTTTTTGAGATTTTTATTTTCTTTGGAGAAGGGCCCTTGGCCGGGTGGGTTTGTGTATATACATGGTATGGCCTGCCAGGGGCTTATCTCACTTTTTATAGGTTGTTTTTTTTTTAGAAATGGGTGCCGAATGTTAGGCCACTCCTCGCTTCCAGGGTTTGGGGCAAAGATGCCCAGTTGCGTACCTGAGGGGCCGCTTCTTTACCTGTTGGGATGGAGGTTGTTGAATGATATGGCTCATTGGAGTCAGCCTCTATCATATTAATCCCCATTTCGTCTGAGATGATATCTTCAAATGTTAACACGGCTAGGGGGTTTGTTCAGGTATCGACCGTCGTTCCTCAAAAAGGGACAACGCGGCCAAGTCTATCTCCAAGCTAGGAAGGGAGATCTAGGGATTGGTGGGATGGACTGGAGCTTTAGGTTTGTGTGGGGTCAAATGGGTTGCCCCATTTTGATCGATCTTTACGACCCCTACACTGACAATGGAATCCTTGATGTGCGGCCTAGGGCGAGGTTTCTCCTCTATGTTGATTCCTCGAGCTCTTGTAGCCGCGGCGACCCTAGCTTTCTCGTTGGCCTCTCGGACCTCTTGCTTTGTGGGCTTGTATCCTAGCCCGAATCTTACTTTTTGTCCCTTCAGCCTTGTAATTTGGGTCCTAGACCCCTTCCTTTCTGATAGCCCCACTTTTGGAGCATTGCCACTGTCGCTACCATACCGCCTCCCGTTTTAGACATGATGCCCTCAATGGGTTCTGGGAGTATTGCCGACACCTCGTACTCAAAACTGTGGAGGTCGACATCCTCAGCGGTGTGTGGTACATCCAACATATTAGGTTTTTCAACGCTATTGGCAGCCTTTTCTTTCTCACTGTGCCCCTCTCCAATGATTGTGATAATCTTATGCCCAGATGCAAATTTGAGTTTCTGGTGCAATGTGGAAGGTATGGCTCCGACTTCATGTAGCCACGGGCGCCCTAACAACAGATTAAATGAGGACTTGATATCCATGACTTAAAATAAGATGGAAAAGGTCATTGGCCCTATCAATATCTCAAGATCAACTTCTCCCATTATTTCTCTCCTGGTATTGTCAAACCCTCTAGCACTGGTTCTGGTGAGCCTTAACATGCACGGATCAACCCCAATCTTTGTGGAGGTTCTTAATGGGCATATATTCAATGCAAACCCATTATCGATTAGTACCAAGGGGATAATCATATTTCCGGACTCAACGGTTATATTCAAAGATTTCGAGTGGCTACCTCCTTCCTCAAGTAAATCGACGTCTAAAAATGAAATGGCATTTGGAGCCATCACCTGACCAATTATCTGCCCAACTTCATCTGGGCTAACTTGGAGGGATACATGCGAATTTTTTAACGCCCCCATTAATGCTTGAAAATGGTGTGGGGACGTCATCAACAGATCCCATACAGTGATATGGGCAGGCATTCTTCTCAGCTAAGTCTCCAGTATATGTGCTCGACTCATTTTTTCGAAGGGGTTCACCGCGCTATCTTTCTTTTCTTCAGGTTGGGCCCGTGCTGCTGCTAGTGCTTTGGGCTACTTCTATATCCTCCCTGATCTGGTAACAAAATCTACTGCCCCTTCTCTGCTGCTGCTTCTGGCATTGATATCTATTTGTTCGTAGCTTAGCGGGACCTGGTGAGGATCATATGTGGGTCCCAAGAGCTGGAAGCGTATGGCAGCCGGTGCTTGAGATACTTGTACGGTGGGCTCAGAGGGCGTGGGCAACACCTGATTTATTTCGGTGGTGGAGGGTTGGGTGGAAAGATTGGGCCAAATGGAGGTGGTAAAGCTTGAGGGTGGTGGTATTGATGGGAAGGAGGTAAAAGTAGGCCCTTGATAACTAGTGGGTGCGGGCGGCTGATGGGCCGTCAGGTAATTGACCGGGGTGGTGGAACTTGCCGGTGGTTGAGCTGGGGGTGATAAAGTGGGCGCAGGCCATTGATAACTGATGGGTGTGGATGTTGGATTGGGGGCCTGGTGGGTTAAAGGGTAATCAACGGGGGTTGTTGTGTACGGTGGTAGTTGAAACGGGGTGGGCATAGGCCATTGATGACTGGCGGGTGCAGGTGTAGGATTGGGGGCCTGTTGGCTCATCGGGTAATTGATGGGGGTTGTGGTGTATGGTTGGTATGCATTGATGTTCACATAATTGACGGGTGTGGGCGATGGAAAGTATGCCCTGAGATCCAAGGGTTCTATTTGTGGAGTCGGGTTGGGGAAATAATCTGACAAATTTAGGGGTTCAACTACCCCTATATTCCTCTCTTCAATATTTCTTAATAGCGGTGCCACATAACTCTCCCGATCACTGATGTAATCAGATGGGTCAAATTCAAACTCCTCATCTTCTATCATTCTGATGGTGGGTCTGGGACCTGCTCCTCCGATAGGATGTGGGGGTAGTGGTACTTGATGAATATTAGAATGCTGAGAAGGTGCAGGGGGAATGATTTTCTCGGCATCGATCAAATCTTGGATAGCGTGCTTCAACGGGAAGCAGTGATTAGTAGGGTGACCTGGACCCTGATGAAAATTGCAATGGGTATTTGAGTCATAGTTCTTTGGGATCGGGTGAGGAGGAGGTTGCGGTAGGCAGATAGCCACTAATCCCTTTTCCACTAACAGGGGTAAAAGTACACTCAAAGATTGCCCCAGAAGCATAAAAACTCAGTCGTAGCGGGCTCTCCTCTGTTTCGGGGTCATTTGCATCCCTTGCCCATTCCCCATTCTTTGTATCTACTCAGGCCTAACTAGTGCTAGTGGGGCTGCCTAAAATTGAAACGGAGCAGTGTTATTATTGGGCCTGGTGTTGGCTATGTTCTAGACATCGCCCCCTGTTCTCTTCTCATTCCTCTGCTCAGAAAATCTTCTGACCCCGCTAGGGCCCCCTAAAGTATTCTTACTCAACTGCCCTTCCCTGATGGCATCCTCGCAGCGATTGGCACTCCTCACCAAATCAGCAAAACTAGACTGATGTTGGGACACAAGAAAATCAGAGATCATTGGCAGAGTGTTCTTTGAAATCATCTCTATCTGCTCATCATCCGGTATTCTATTTCTGACTTGAGTTGCCAGTGCTCTCCATCGCCCTAAGTAGTCACTGAAGGTCTTGTTTGGATTTTGCTTCAAACAGGCCAAATCAGACTTGCGCAGTTCAATATCAGTATTATAGGCATACTGTTCCTGGAATAAATGCGCTAAATCTTTCCATGTCTTCATCATGGATGGTTCGAGAGATGTGAACCACCTCAGGGTCGGTCCGGTCAAACTCTTCTGAAAGACTTTTATTTGCAGTCTTTCGTCCCCTCCGTACTGACACATGTCCCCACAATAGGACTTGAGGTGTGCGATCGGGTTGCCTATGCCATTGTACATATCGAATACTGACATTTTAAACTTGAGGGGCAAGGGGACCTCAGCGAACAGGCATAGGTCTGTGAAGTCTGTGGCGTGGATTTTAGCACCACCCATTTTCATCAGCTATTTTTGTATTTTGTCTAACTATTCTTTCAGCTGCTCTGACTCTTTTGATATAGGGGTCGCTTTCTCGGCCATCAATCGGACTTCACTCTAGGCTACCATGGGGTGGGAAATTACTGGTGGAGGGTTGAGGCTGGTCAATGCCCCAGCATAGGCCCCATTGTTCCTAATCTCGTCCTCCTCATACTGTTGGTCGGCGTAATGTGCAGTGAAGACAGGATTCTCAACCTGTCGCTGCATGGGTTGGATGGGAATGACATGAGTAGGGGTTGGGTGAGCCCATTGGGGGTGAGGAAAGGTTTGTTGGGTGATGGGAATTTGGTTTTGAGGTGGGGCTTGATAAGGCCATTGGGTATGGGGGAAGGTTTGGAGATGGCCTTGGGGTGTGGGGCCATGGGGGAATTAGGTTTGGGGGATGACATGGGTTTGACCCAATTATGAAGGTTGGGTTAAGTGTTGGGGGTATTATGGAAGGTATGAGTGTGGGGTTTGGGTTTGGGTCATGAACCCTTGATCATTTTAGGTCATGGGCCACTGATAGGTCTGGGCCATGGACCCTTGATAGGTTTGGGCCAAGGGCCCTTGATGGGTCTGGGCCACGGGCCCCTTGGTGGGTTTGGCCCCATGGGGCCTTGATGGGTATGGGCCATGGGCCCTTGGTGGATCTGGCCCATGGGCCCTTGATGGGTTTGGCCCAATGAGCCTTGTTGGGTCTGGCCTAATGGGCCTTGATGGGTCTGGCCCAATGGGTCTTAGTGGGTTTAGCCCAATAGGCCTTGTTGGGTCTGGCTCAATGGGCCTTGGTGGGTCTGGGCCGTGGGCCCTTGGTGGGTCTGGGCCATGGGCCATTGGTGGATTTGGGCCATGGGCCCCTGATGGGTTTGGATTTGATGGGTTTGGCCTAATGGGCCCTGGGAGATATGGGTAATGGGGGTTTGGGCCAATGGGCCTTGGAGATGATAGGTAGTGGGGTGGTGGGCCATGGGACCCTGGAGATCATGGATGGAGGGGTATTGGGCCATGGGGCCCTGAGATGTGTGGAAAAAGGGGGTTTGGGCCAATGGGCCTTGGGGTATATGGGTGATGGGGGTTTGAATGGTGTGGATAATGGGAGGTTGATGGGGGTCATGGGGGAGTGAAGCATGGAGGTTTGCTAAGGTGTGGGATGGATTCATGGATGTGGCGCGTGGAGGAGAGATATTTTGGGAAGCCCTCCATGAAGAGTATGCTTGGAACATCTCCTCCATCATGGCCATGGAAGGGGGGTGGGATGTGGATGGTGGATTTAAGGGGTGATGGGGTATAGATGGGGTGGAGGTGATGGAAAAATTGGGCATGGCCACGGTAGGTGTGGGTGTATGGGGTGGATGAGGGGATGTATTGGATATGTTTTGGGATGATGGGGGGCATGATGAGGAAGGATGAGGGAAATTGGGCATGGCCCCGGTAAAAATGGCATGACTCGGATGGATGGAGGATCTTGCGGGGGGTTGGATAGGGTGGAAGTGGTGTATGTGAATGTGGGTGGATTGGGTCTATAGGGGGATGATGGGAATTGGGGCATGGATGTGGATTGGGAAAATGGGTTTGGCATGGGCATGGTTTGGGGAAAAGATGGGGAATGGGGGGTTGGAGTTTGGATATTTTGCGGGGTAGTGGTTGGGAATATGGGGGCTAATGGGCGAAAGTAAAAGGGGGTTGGGTGAGGGGGATGGTGGAAAAGACTTCTCCCGAATGGGAGTGGGTTGGAGAATGTGGCAGGGATGAATCGGGATCGGCGTAAACTGGGTCCACTACCCACGACATTCTTCGGGAGCGGGTAGGGTAAGGATGCCTTGGATAAGGCCCAAAAATCCTCCTCCTTCTTCCCCTACAGGACGACGGAGGGCAAGATGATGCCGTTGTGCCGGCACCACAAACTAAATATTTTTTGTGTTTTGATTATATATATATATATTTTTTTTTTTTTTTTGAATTTTATGAAAAAATTTTGAAACGCAAAGGTTCCCAGGCCTTGGAATTCCCTTTTCGGGTGGCTCTCGTACCTTAATTCAAGACCCGCAGCGACGGTTCCGATGCACTTCAGAAGAATCGAAGGAGAAATTTTGATCTATTGAAGGCATGGAAATCGAGGCAAACTACCCGATCCCCCGAAACAAGTCAAAAAGAAGTTGCCTTCTCTTGACCGACGGGGGCATATTGGGTGTCAGAGATGGCGGGGCCTAAACAAGGCACTATGCACACTGATCGGGGAACTCGGGAGGTGGAAAGGGCCAAGGATTTGGGTTAGGTCGCTAAAGCACTGGCGCAACTAATACTTCATGCCAAGGTTGTAGGAGGACTTTTTACAAGGCAACTATTAGTTGCGCCAACGTAAAAGTTAGGAGTTTAAAGCTGGCGCAACTATTAGTTGCACCAGTTATAAAATCCAGTGTTTTTACACTGGCGCAACTAATACAGTCGTCAGGCAAAAACTGCCTCTCCAGAACAAACACCGATGCCCAAATGAGTCTCTTTTAGTTTTTTGTGGAAGCTAGGCTTTTGAACCGAGTCTTATGGTGATCGATTCTCTCCTTACTGCACCTAAAGGATTGAGTCCGGTATAACTCGCTAGCGCGCTCCCCAAGGGTTTTAAGCTTCGGAATGGGAACCCACCCGATATACCTCTGATGCAAACGCCTTCTCAAATACTAGGTGGGCTGAGACTTTTCTGGATCATCACCACTAGGGGCTGCCGCCATACTAAGACCCGAGTGTTCGTATGTGTGCCTAAACCAACCCTTTTGAAAGATCTACGCCCCAAAACAAATTAATTAAGCTCCCTAACTTGGTTCAATTTTAATTTTTTCAAATCTTTTCTCTTTTTTTGGAAGTTTTCTTTAGTTCAAAGACCGGGGGTGATTATCCCGTGTCGCCACTACGGGCCAGCGTCCACTGTTAGGATATGAATAATAAAAAAGACGGGGCCAGTCAAGCGACTAGGCGAGAAATATAAAGTGCTGAAATTTAAAAGGTGCCAATTAAGTGACTAGGCAAAAAGTTGCTGAAATTTAAAGCGGAAACGTAGGGGTGAGTAAAAGAAAGGTGCCAGTCAAGCGAGTAGACAAAAATTGTTGAAATTTAAAGCGGAATCGTAGGGGTGAGTAAAAAAAAGGTGCCAGTCAAGTGACTAGGCAAAGATTGCCAAAATTTAAAACGGAATCGTAGGGGTGAGTAAAATGACGTAATCGGAGGGGTGAGTGAAAAAAAAAATAGTAAAAGTAATAAAAAAAAAGAGCAATAAAATGTTAGAAAAATAAAAAAAAGGCCTAGTTCAAGGGGAAGCTCTACTAGCTAATCCCCAGGAGAGTCGCCATCTGTGCAACCGTGGGAATCGATGCGATCCCCGTCACGACGAAGCGCTCTCTAACGATGAAAAATATAGAGTCGTCACCCAGAGCTTTCGGTATTCCGGGATACCTAGTTCATTTTTATGAGCGCCAAAGTGCTAAAAATATGACTCTGAATCCAGTCCACACCAAAGGCTCTTGGGTAGGGGCTTCGGTTATCGATCGGGAAGGTGTTAGGCACCCGATCAACCCGCTTAACGCGGTCTCTACTAATGGCCAACAATAAAATGAAGTAAAAGCAAGGAAAATAGCTTCCTCTTGCCCAAAAGGGCTTAGAATCCTATTTGTGCCCCTCCGTTCCTACCAAAAAATCGGCGGCGTGGCACAAATGAGAGGATGGAGGGAGCTAGAAAGAGATAGGAGAAGAAATGGGAGAGCCGGAGCCCTCGGGCCATTGTAGCACCGTAGAGGAGCCTTGCATGGCTTACTTTGATGAGCTCTTGAAGGCTTTGTATGGTGGAAATTGGGGTTCTAACTCCTAGGACTTAAAGCTAAGAGGTAGGGGATGGAGGCTAGGGGATCACACACACCTAGGCTAAGGGTTTTGGATGCAAGAACAAGCTTAAAAATGAGGTTGGGAGGTTCTAGAATTTGGGTAAAAATAGTGCACAAAAGGGAGGAAGAACTTCTCACTTTGAGCTCTTTCTCTCTTAAGCAAATTTCTCAACTCCTAACCAAGGGGTGGGGGGCTCTATTTATAGGAAAGGAGTGGATTAGGAGGCTACTTAGATACTAATTGGAGTTAGCAATTAGGTAATCTCAAACCTAAGGTTTCCTAGGATTTTGAGAGCTTAGAAAGGTGTGAAGGTGGTTCTAATGGTGGATGACGGGGTGAGGCTTTAAGCCACTTTGAGGGTTGCAAATAGGTTAGGAATGGATGCAACATAACTATCAAAACACACCCCAAAGGTTGAGGTGGTCAACAAGTCAAACCCCAAACACGAATTTCGGGGCAAAAACACATTGTTATTGTTCATATGCCTGTGGGGGCCTCCTTTTAAAATAGTGCTTAAAGCCTCACCCCGTCATCCACCATTAGAAATAGTGAGGAACAGTGCTAGAAGTTAGCTCGCAGGGTGGGGGCCTCCTTTTAAACTTAGCGCAACTATTAGTTGCGCCAGGCTTAAAATTAGGGAGGATTGGCCTGGTGCAACTAATAGTTGCGTCAGGCAAAATTTATACCTGGCGCAACTATTAGTTACGCCAGGCCATTTCTGGGGAGAAATAGCCTGGCGCGACTAATAGTCGCGCCAAATCCCTAGGGGGGGCCACCTTGAAATTACCTTCCTGCCCCCCGAGTTCGGATTGACACATCTGCTGATATATATCTCCGATTGGGGCGATTCTTGGACCGTTGGAAAGATGACGACCTCTACTCTTTAATGGCATAAGAGTTGGTCGTTGTAGAGGGTCGTAGCCAGTTCTGGTGCACCCCTCCTCCTTATTGCCTGGGAAGGTTAGGTTAGGGTTAAAAAAGGTTCTAAGGGTCGGGGTCGGTTTCTAAAGGTTCGGGGTAGGTTCTTGGGGGATCTAGGGTGATTCCTAAGGGTTTAGAGTGATTCCTAAGGATTCCATACATGCCATCAAAAGCTCATAAATGCGCTTCTCTCGAAAGGTGTTTCGATCGGGCCTTGGGCCAAATTTGGGTGTCTACAAGTAGTCTGCTTATAGCTTTCAGGAGCAAGTTTCTTAAGAAGCGCAGTGTAGTAATTAGAATTGGGCATCTATTTTTTTTATTAATGACATTAAATGATTTGCATTTGAGTTGATGGATGTATTGAAATATAAAATTAATAGCTTTTTTTTCTTTATATATATATATATATATATTTTTTTTTTTTTTTTTTTTTAAAGCATTAAAAAAAAAAAAGCATTAAAAAAGCATTTAAAAAATTGCATTAAAAAAATCATTAAAAAAATTACATAAAAAATTATCGACATAATTTTTTATTTTTTTAAATTTGCATAAAAAAGCCACTGCCAAAAAGCATTGGTTTTTTCTATGACTGTAAAGAGCAGTCGTTGTTGAAGTTCAAAAACCACTGTTTTGTGTAGTGGTAAAAAAAAACCACTCATTTTTTTACAACTGTTTAAGGCAGTAGTTTTTTTGGCTTTTTCACGTAGTGCCATATATCGCAGAATCAAAACAAGTAATTACAAGTCCAACTATTTATTCCAAATTCAATCTGAATTAGTGAAATACAAACGAACATTTCTAATATAAAACCCTAGAATGAAGAAACTCTACAAAAAATAACATATATATATATATAAGAAAATAACAAAATTTTAAAAAAATGCAAAAAAACTAAATATCACGATCAAAAAAATCAAAAGTGCATGAAATCAAGTCATGCTCTTCAAACAATTCCTAGGCTAAGCAGCAGATTGCCAAATTTTCTGAGATTTGGGAAAACTAACCATGTGATTGAAAAAGCAGGGTCACTGATTTGCTCCGATTGAAGATCTGAATACAAACGGAGGAGATTTCAAGGCTGAAATCAATCGAAGAGGTTAGAGTTTTGTGATTGGAATTTGGGAAATTTTTTTCAAAGATCTACCTTTTTAATACACGATTAACTCCGAAAATGCCTAAATCTCCTTCGTATCACTCGATTCTGCCATTAACAAAGTGATCGACGTCAAAATTGGGTGAAATTTTGGGGAGATCTGGTAATATTAGGTCTTTAAAATTACAGAGAAGTGGAGATTTCGAGTTTTTTGTTGAATTTGATGTTGAAATTGGATGTGAATGGGCAAGAGGGGAATGACGAGAGGGGAGCTTAGCGAGAGAAATCGCGAGAGGAAAGCTTAGCGAGAGGGGAGCTTAGCGAGAGAAAATGCAAAAGGAAAGCTTACCAAGAGAAATGTTGTGGGGGTGGTATATATTCTTAGCCTACGCCAACGGGTGCCCTTAAAAGTCATTGGTGTAGGTGTACGCTACGCCGACGACTACCAATTATAGCCGTCGGCATAAGGTACCTTATTTGTAGTGAAACCATACTTTTTTTTATATGTTAGCCTGTGATCAGGCATAGCATGTGAGACAATTAGTAGGTCTCTATTCATTTTGAAGAATTATTTTTTGAAAGTTGTTTCTAGTAGATTGCAACAATCCCTTTTTCAAAAGAAACAAAAAAAACCAAATAACTATATATTCTAGGTTATCATAGTTGTGTTTCATCAGTTCTGTAATCTGATACTGTTATGACCCAAGTTTTTAAAACCCAAATCATATGACCTTAGATGTTGTGAAGCACCGAGTCCAATACGGGTGCTTCACATCATAACTTTCTCAAAAGAAAAAGAGAGAATTTTAAGAGGGTTAGACTCTTTCCTTGCATGAGACTCCACATTTTTGCAACCTCCCAAATTGGTCTCCTACATCACCTCTCGTCAAAATCACGCACCAACCAATTTAAATCCCCAATCAATATCTTGATTATTCTAATATTAGAAAACTCCTCAAATTACACTACTCTTGCCAAACCTAGCAAGTCTCTCAAGATCTCTCTCTCACTCTATATATATATCTGCAGCCTTGTAATAACCCTAAATTTTAGGAACTCGTGTAAGTAAATGTGAGCAGGCATTGATGTGGTGCACTGTACGATTACAGCATCTAATTTGGTCAATGTGCATGTGTAACAACCCAGGATTGGGTGTGTGTCGGATTAGGTGAAGGAGTTTTCACGTGTACACACCAATAGGTGTATGTGTCTAACATAGAGAGAGTAAGTGGATAAGAACACCACACCATGTGTATGTATGTGCTTCTTAAGGAAACAAAGTGCTTGTTTGGATAAGTGAGGAGTAACTCACTTGTAAGACATTTGTGGTTGTTTTGTTAGCTTTGAGAGAGAGAAAGGAAAGAAGGGTGTGAAGAGATAGGATTCACTTGAATCCGTGTGTTTCTAACCGCTAGATCGTTGTGTAACTTTCACAACTCATGGGTAAAAAATACCATCCGATTGTGACGACGTCATGGCGATTGAGGAGCTTAGAGAAACTGAAATGGGTTTTGAAACCCATTAACTTGCAAGAGGAGAAGATGCTCTAATCCTCGAGTAAATTGATGTTTAAAGGTAAGAAATCAACAACCATGTCTGTACAAATTGTAGAATAGGATGTGTAAGAAGTGTGAAAGTGATTGGTGAAGAGACCGTGAAAAGATCGAGTTGAGAAAACTCGAATCTGAAGTGTTTCTGGTTCTTGCGCGCCCGAGCTTCAAAGCTCCCTTGCGTGAGGAGGCTTCAGAAAGACAGCATTTATCCTCGCTCGACTGAGAATAGAGACTCCAGTGAGCCTCTTATATTCGAGCGTGCGAGGGTATAAGTGATCTAGGAGCTCGCTCCCGCGAGTTGTTTTTTTGCTCGCGGGAGAGTGTAAGTAATGTATGAACTCGCTCGCGTGATCTGTGTTTCTCGCTCACGCAAGAATCTCGTGTGCCCAAGGCGTCTGGTGGAATTCAGCTTCAGTAAGCTGAATTTCAATCGCATACCCGATATTTGTGAGCTCACGAGCAAGAGCTTTAGTGCTCGCTCACGTGAGAAACAGAGTCATGCTTATTTTGACTCTTTTTGTGTGAATACTTCATAAATGTTTATCTTTAGTTTTCTTAAGCATTTCTAAGGACTCTTTGGATGATTTGGATGTAGAATAAACTATTAAGGCCTACGCGTGAGTCCTCCAAAGGTTTATGTATGGATTATGCTAAGCGTGCTTTGAGGAAGTGGAAAACTTATGATCATTTGATTTAAATGTGCTCTGAATAAGTTAAGTAATGTGATATGATAAGCCATGATAAGTTTTTGTGAAAACAAGTATGTGAAATTTTAACCTTTCAAATAAGTTTTGAAAAGTATAATTGTGATGTGATATGAGATATGTGATGAGAAGAATGTGTTTGTGTGAATTTCGAAATTGTGTATGAGTATTTAGTTTTTCCAAAATAAGTATATTGTAATTACTTTACACGGTGTAAAAATTATAAGTTATATTTTTACACTATGATTTAAGGCTTAGTATAACGAATCCCAAATTGTGCTCCGGTATGGCGGGATATCCGTTCATTGTGCTCCGGTACGGCGGAATATCCGTTCATTCGCTTACAGGCTAACGGTAATACTTTGTCCGGCACAAGTATACCTCCTAACGTTGGGGCTTGGGCATTATGTATAAATGGATCATCGAACGACAATAGTTGGGATTCCTATCGGTAAAATATGTGGCTCCCAATGCTATATTTTCTTGGGGTGGTAAAACAAAGCATGTGATTCAAGTATGTGTGTGTATGATTAAGTTCTAGCATATGGAATTCAAATGTGTGAAACGTGAAATGTGCATATGAAAATCAGTTATGAAACTTCGTACTTGACATGTAAGATTTAAAAGCGACTAATGTTTTCCCCCTATTGAGCTTAGATGTTAGCACGCCCTTCGACTATACGTCACAGGTGAAGATTTTGATAAGGAGTTAGATCCTGAGAGCGATCCAGAGTACGAACCAGAGGAGGAGGTTGAGCCCATGCCAGAGGAGTTCTTTCCTGAGTAGACTTGTGTTAGAAGTGGACAGTTGTTGTGTTTAAGGCTTGGTACTGTTGGTGCGTGCTTTTTCTGGGTTCCTCTCAGTCCCCATTGAATCAGTGGCCCAATTCTGTCCAAGTGGACTCTAGCAATGCAGCGTTTGGAATGGTGGAGGTAAAGATAAAAAAAAGGGGTTTTCTAGGAAGATTCCTAGTTTGTTGCGATCGCCAATTGCAGATATTTAACGATGCTGCAACACGTCAATGATCATGCTTTAGAGCGGGTGTGGGTTACTTTACTAAATCGCCTGCCTGCGAACGTCAGCAGCTGTGACTCTTCTTATAATTTAGATAGTTTAATTTCCTTTTCTTTCTCGTTATTGTTGTAGTTCTAATCACTTTAAAATTTTCAATTCTATTATGAGTTTAGTTGTGTGGGAATTTACTATTTTGAGTTAATTTAGTATTCTTTTCTATCAGGAGTCTAATTAATCTTTGTTTCCTAATCTTATTAGAATTCCAATTTTTTTAGTGTCCTAATACTACTAAAAGTCCAATTGATATCAGTCTCCTAATTATACTAGGAATGCAAATGTATTAATTTTAATGAAACTTTAATTAAATCAAGCATGCTAATTATACTGAAATTCTAATCGAAATAAATATACTAATCTGACTGGAGTTCTTATTGGAGCAAAGATAATAGACCTGCTAGAATTCTAATAGGAATAAAGGACTGATTTTACTAGGACTCTAATTAAAATAAAGAAACTAATTTTGCTAGAATTATGATCAGAGCAATGAATCAATTATACTAAAATTCTAATAATAAAAAGGATTATGCTGAAATCTAATATAGCGAGGAATTAACTATCTAATTAAAATAAAGGAATTAGTTTTATTAGAGTTCTAATCAAGGTAGTTATTTTAAGGATCTAATCAAAAGAAAGCATATAAATTAATTATACTATAATTCTAAGATAAAGTCATAGAACTGATTTTCTAATGCTAATTAAAGCAATAAAATAATTCTAAAACGAAGAGATTTTGGGCCCGCTATGCTAAGGAAGATTGGCCTCATTCCCAAGTACCCACCATAAGCTCTCTTGGACAAATCAGGTGGCTGAGGTTAAAGCAAATTGGGTTTTAGACTATAATATTATAATTTTGGCTTTTCAGAGTCAATTTCGGGATTATAATTATGGATTAAATTGAGAAACTAGAATTATAGAAACTAAATTAAACTAAGAAATTAAACTAAGAAATTAAAACTAAGAAATATAAAATTAAGAAATTAAACTAAGAAATATTAAACTAATAAATTAAAACTAAAATTTAAAATTCTAGGACAGAATTCGGGTCCGAAATCAGAAAATCAGACCGTATGATTAAGGACTGGTTCTAGAACCTAAGAACTAGAACCAAAGATTAATGATAGGGTTAGAAATTAGGATTTTAGAATGGAATTAAAGCCTACGGTCGATAAATTAGACCTTCAGATTAAGGACTGGTTCTAGAAACGGAGAACTAGAACCAAATATAAGAGATTACGGTCTAAAAAAAAGGGGTGCTATGGTTTACAACTGAAATTCGATATTAATAATTAAAACTAATAGAAATCCTAAGTCTAAGACTAAGATTTTTACCTAAAACCGGGACTGCGGAGAGAAATCTCGAAGATTCGATGCTTGAATCCCAAAATTATGTCTATGTTCCTCTGTGTTCGTTCTCAGAGTTCTCTGGTTTCAAAATCCTAGAAAAAATCCTTTCTCTCTCGAAATTTCCAGCCATTCTCAGGGTGAATTAGAAAAAAATCTTTTATAGTTTTTTCTCCAATTAAGTACCCTGTTTCAGACATTTAACTAGATTGCGTGTCGGTCTCCCGGTGCTCAATCGCTTTGAGTCGATCACCGACTCAGTGAGCGACCGGCTGACTTGCTCAGTGAGTTTCCTAGTTTGAATCACGTTAGAACTAATTGCACGCCTAGTGTGGAGTGTGCAATCCAATTAAGCGCTTCTTTCAAAGCGTTTAATCGAGGAAGCTTGAGGGTCAAGGACTGTTAGACTAGGTCGGGCATAGGCCAATTGCGCGTCGGTGGTCAGGCGTTCAATCCTATCGCGTGTCTCGTGTGAAGCGCGTGATCGAGTCTCGAGGTGGTCTAAGAAAGAAAGTCTAGTCTAGAAGGGGGACTGATTGCATGCATACGGTTTAGCATGCAATCGAATTGCACGCATAGTTTTAGGCACGTAATTCGGGATTGTCCAGGTCCGGGTCGAGTCTGAAATGCCAGACTATTATTTTAGCCTGCATTTCAGCTATATACTATTATTTCAGTATATAGTCCTCCTACATTAGGGGTCTTAGCCACAGAGCTATTGTTTCAACCTGTGTTCAGCCATGTACTATTATTTCAGTGTATGGTTCTCGCATTAGGGTTATGGGGCCTTAGCCACAGCGCTATTATTTCAGCCTGTGTCCAGCCATATACTATTGTTTCAGCATATGGTCTCACATATTAGGATAAAGGGTCTGAAATGCAAGACTATTATTTCAGTCTGCATTCTGAATATATACTATTATTTCAGGATATAGTCTCCCTACGTTGGGATCTGAGCCATAGAGTTATTGTTTTGGTCTGTGTTCAGTCATATACTATTGTTTCAGTGCATGGTTCCTAATTTAGGGTCATGAGGCCTGAGCCACAGAGCTATTATTTCAGCCTGTGTCCAACCATATACTATTGTTTCAGCATATGGTCCCAATTAGGATTACGAGGTCAAGGGTTGATCGAACAGATTTGTATATTCCAAGAGGGTAAAATGGGGGTGTCTACAGATGCCCCTCTTCGGCGCGCTCTTACGAAGTAAGAATGCGTCGAAGAAGTAGGCACCCCTCATTCGAGGTGTCTTCTCATTGCTCTTGGGAATTTATAAATGTGAATTAGGGATGCTAACATGACAAACTTGGCTTTCTTATCTATCAGCACAAGCTAAAATAGAGCATTCGGGGGCCCAGTGGTAGCTGTCGAAAGGCATGTTCCATGCCATGGATGCCCAGGGGCGATCCCGTCGCGTATCGCGACCCACTGTCGTAGACAATCGATGGGGGAAGTCAGTGTATCCTATTCCACGAGTGCAAGGGGCATCCCATTGTATGGCACGACCTACTGCGAGTGACAGTCAAACAAAAAGGAGAATCACCATATCCTCATCTGTAGGTGCAAGGGGGCATCCCGTCGCATGTTGCGACCTACTGCAAGGGGCAGTCAAATAGAAGGGTATGATGCAGTCGAGGTACTAGGAGGCATCATACAAATGTCCATAAATAGGTCCAGGGACCAATAATAATATAATGCAAAATAATGTCAAAGGCTTCGCAAGTCATGTCAGATCAGGCGCATCATTGCTCACACCAATGCACGTCAGGCGTTCCTTTTCCAATAAGCGTTTGTAAGTTCTTAGATTAAATATACTCATTGTTCAATTTCCCAAGGGAATGGCCGGTTCGGGCTGATAACTGAGGTGAAATTTTGGTGAATTTTGGTAAGCAAAGTCTCTTTGTTTATTATTATTTGGCTTCTTTCTTTTGGTAGTTTAGGAGTAAAATATTTTTGGTTTTGCAATAAGTTTTTTGGTTTTAAGAGTAAGTGGTAAGAGTTTTTTTTTTGCTTCTTCTTTTTTTTTTTTTTAAGTAAGGGGTTTTGAAAATTTGAAATTTTAGGGAATTTAACTTGAGATCAATTCGATGGTAAAATGGCAAAAAATGTGGCTTTTGAGACGCCGCTGAGCAGATCCACCGGTATGGGATTTGTGGACCCGACTGTTGATGTGGTTGTCAAGACGACACTTGGCATGCTAGATACTTCGGCTAACCTTCTCGGCTAACCTTCTCGGCAAATACTATATGATTGTCTCTTATGGGAGGACTATAGTGATTTGCAAGTCGAGAGAGATGGGTTTTGAAAACATTTTAACTTAATCATAGCTAACTATATTTATTTGAAGCAATATCAAGTAATTGAAAAGTGGGTAGTACTTACCTGAGGATGATACTTTCCTGAATTGTGTGTAGCTTGTATGGTCTGGTGGTGCCGTAGTGTCGCGATGGGACTTTGGAGGTTTTTCCTTTCTTCAGGTCCGTTGTGGCAGAGCTTGGCGGTTGTAATGTAATGTCTTGGAGAAGTAATGTCATGATGGGACTTAGATATTCTCTCTTTTTTTGGCTGCTACTGGGTGAGTCCTGGTGGGACGTGGGGATCAATTAGGGAAAGAGAGCTCTTTACTTTAGCGATGGGACACAATCGAGCTTTCCCTCTTTTTTATCGTATGGCATGGCAGGTATTGTCTAAGCATTTTTGGATAGTGATGTTTGCGTTAGGATGTTGGCTGAGCATAGTTAGCGATGGGATGCTGATAGGATATTTGGGTGATAGGTGTGTCCTATTTCTTTCTTTGGCAGATCTTGGATTATATAAAAAAAATCACATTGTGGTAGCATCGTGATTGGCTTAGTTTATTTTGGCGGTGTGCCTTTGGCTTTTTGCAATGGAACATGAGGGCATGGCTAATTTATTACAATGGGGCTGGATATTGGGGTGGTGTCATGTGTGCACGTCTTGCCATGACGGGACATGCGTGACGGGGTTCTTTCTTTCTGGTTCTTTCTCTCTAAACAGCTTGTGAGGCTACGCGATGGGACAGGAGAGTTTTGATCAAAATGGGGCGGAAAGGTGTGAGGGTGGATTAATTGGGGTATTGCGTGCTTGGTACATGCCGCTTAATATGATTACGCACTTGTTTCCTGGCGTGGGTTCACAGGTTCGACGGGCCGTTTGCGTGTATGTGAGTTTGCGTGTGATTGTATTATATGCAATAATCGTAGTGCGTGATCGAGGCATCACCAGATCACTGGGTGGGTGACCTTTCGTATTGCGCAATTTGTGGGAATCGTTTGATGAGGTTGTGCATTTTGTAGTGAGCGCATGATCAAAGTGGGCGATGGTTCAGTTGCACGTTTTGTAGCGAGCGCATGATCTAACCATCCTATTGGGATGTCGTTTCTTCCTATATTCATGATTTTTGCATGATCTTCGCCCTGAGGCGATGCTCGGAGATGTCGTTATTCTGGGAATGGTCAGTATTAGGAATGAGGGCATTAGTCTTCACATCAATCCCTTTAGGGAGCAGTGAAGGTAGTGTAGGGGAGGTGACAGCGGAGGAGGTGAAGATGGCGGAAGAGGAAGGAGTAACAAGTGGAGGGATGTGTTCTCCAACCAATCCTCCCTGAAGCCTCTGAGTGGACGCTCCAAGTCTTGTGGTAATCCTTCTGAGGCCTCCAATTGGGCGTTCTGCTTCTTGCTTTATGTTGATTTCGGGTCTCTGATTTTCGTTTTGGGTTGTAGATTAGGTTTTAGGTTTTCATTTTGGGTTGTAAATTCAGGAAGTATGCCACCGGTGATACTTGTAAAATTTGAGTTATAAATAAAGAGGCATTATTTTTTATTTTATCGTGCTTGTTTATTTGTTTTAACTTATTAATGGATTGGTTAGATATATTTAATTTGTTTTATTTATTTTAGGATTTAATTTAGCTTAGAGTTTATCCCAAGATTAGTTTGTTTTATGGGGTTTGTTTAGAGGGTTTACTTGGTTCCGATGGGTTTGACGGGGCATTTTTTTTTTGTCCCTCACAAGTCAGGATCTCATTTTAGAGAGTTTTTTTTTTAATTTAAAGTTTAAGGTATTTTGTTTTAATCTTTTGTTTGACTTGAGATGACACTTGTAAGAAGGTGTGAGTTTTTTTTTTTTTAAGTTCTAGATGGGTGTTAAGTGTTTTATTCCTATTGGCTTATCTAGACTTGGGGGGAAATTGGTGTTTCCTTGGAGGGGTAAGTGTTGTATGATCATTGGTTCATCTAGGTTTGTCATGGATTGTGGTCTTTCAAAGGGACATGTGTTTGGTTTAGATTTAATTAGATTGGAAGGGTTTTCAAAGGTGTGACACTTGTCATTTTGTAATTTAGGAGGGTATGATTTATAAAGGTGTGTTGTTAAAGGCTTTTTTTTTTTTTTATGGTTCAAGCTTAAGGTTAAAGTTTTGGGGCATATTTTTTTTTTTGTCTTGTGATTTAGGGCATTTTTTTTCATTAATGTCTTTTCTTCCTCTCTATTTTGTATCCTGGGTATTAAACCCGAAGAATTGTGATTATTGAGTGGATTATTGAGAATGGACAGGATTGGGAATCCGGGGTAGCAATCAAATTGCTGCTATGCTAAGGAAAGAGGTGGAGGAGAAAAAGGTGGTAGAAAGGAAACCCAAGGATAAGGCATGGTCAGAGTTCTCGTAACTGATGCCTATATTTCCTCGGTAGGCTCTGCGGACTTAGTGTTAGTTGCTCCTCCTTATTATGCTCTTCAAGGTGAGCTCCCAAAGGTGGATCCCGCAAGTCCTGGGTAGCTTTCTATGAGCCACTCTTTCTTTTCCACCGGGTTGGGGCAAGGGGAAGAGGTTATCATGATTAGAATTCGTTCAGGGCGTACCCTTTCTCCGAGCTTTTCCTAAATCTCTTGTTTCCCGAATAAATCCGGATTCAGGCATTGCCTGAACGTGCTAATTTAAATTTCTTATTTTAAGTTGTATATTCAGAGGATATGCCCTCGGTATATTTTATAATTATTTTATCTATTTATGAAGTGATTATATTTTTTAATTTCGTTTGTGGTTATTTATATTTAGCAACTTTTGGTTTAGTTGACTTTATAGCTTATTTGACTTGTTTTGAGTGCAAGGTGTATTTATTGCAGTCTGGTTTGATTTAGTTTACTTATTTTGGATCTGGGGATAGTTTTTTTTTGTTTAGTTTAGTTTAGGTTCAGGTGTATAAATGATGGGGGGCATTTTTCAGTTTAGTTTGATTTTAGTTGTAGTGTGTAAGTGATGGGGGCATTTCTTCATTTTTTTTTATTTAGTTTGGTCTTAGTTAAAGTGTATAAATGATGCTAGGGGGGGGGGGCATTTTTTTTAGTTTTTGATTTGAGGTGTGTATGTCCTAAGTCAAAAGTGTTTTTGGATTGACTCTAACGATGGCGTAGTTTAGGTTGGCAGTCAGTGTCGAAAGTCTCCTAATTCAGTCCTGTGAACCTACTGTTCTGGGCACATATGTTGTGTTTCTAGGGAATTGTGCACTTCACTCCGAACGCATAAACTAATTGTGCATCGAAATGGGAGCGCGCATCTCAGAGGGTCAGAAACCATTAAGCGTCAGCGTTCGATCGTTTAATCGAATTCAGTGCAAGTCATGGGGCGCAGGATTAGGGTGGTGGCCTGTCATTGTTGAAGTGACTATTGGCATTCACACGCGCTGGTTTGGGCGCTTGATATGATTACGCGCCTGGTGGGAGATGCGCAACCAGGTGGTCGGGTTAGTTTGAGTGGGCGATAATCCATTTGTGTGCCCTATTACAAGCGTTTGATATGGATTAAGTGCGGGAATAGTGGTGCGTGATTCGGTTGCGCGTGTGAGTTTATGCACGCGATTTGGGTATGTTCTATATATAGTTCAAAAACGTCTCATTCTTCCCGTGCTATCCATTTTGGTCTTTGATTCTTGGTTTCCTTGTTTCCTTGCGCTCTATTTTTCATGTTTTCGCTATATCTTGTGATCCGATCGTCCGTTTCAGACACCATTTCTTTCGTTCTTAAGTCTTTCGAGTTTTTTATTCTAGGATGGAGTCTAAGGGTAGTGGTAGGTGCGATCTTACTATTTATGAGTTGGAGAGGATGATGATGGGGGAGGTAGGTGAGACCTCTGAGGCTCGGACCGATGTCGTTGTCGGGGAGGTGGCTAGAGAGGAGGTACCGGAGGTTGACCAGGTGGAGGTTAGGTAGGAGGTGCCCGAGATTGAGTAGGGTGTAGCTGAGGAGGAGGGTGAGAGGGTCGAGGAGTAGGGAGCTGAGGATGAGGCTGAGGGGCACCAGGGTGAGGAGCGTCGTGATCGCAGACACTTCCCACTGGAGGATTTTTTCGCTCGGGGCTTGGTAGGTACTCGTGGGAAAGAGTTCCCTCATTCTTTCTAGGCATTTTAGGTTATGACATAAACTTATTAGGATCTGGAAACCCTTTTTTTCAATTCATGTCGAACCTGCTTTAATGATTGATTACATGCTCACTCATGCATCATGGCGACATCTAGAGATTGGTCATGTTTCTATTCAGTTGTTCTTATCATGTTTTATGTGTTTGTTGTAAGTTGTTATCAGTGTATCTAGATATATTTTATTTGCTTTTAGCTCTAGATATATTTGTCGTTGGTCATAGGTATGTGGGTTAGCCTTATTGTCGTTATTTTGTTCTGTTCAATAGGAGCCCCCGCAATTAGCTATCAGCTCGGCATGGATCGAGTCTCATACTTGGTACCGTGCCTTGTCGGAGTTTCAACGGGTGTGGTTGGTGTCTTTCGACTTCGGGCTGATCCTGGAGCTGGAGCCCTTTCTGGTCGATCGTGGCCTGATCGCGGTAATTTTAGAGAGGTGGTGGGAGGAGCATCAGGCGCTTCTCTTTCCAGTTGGCATGATGTTGCCGACTCCAGAGAACTGGGTCCGCATTATCGGCCTTCATTTTGAGGGTGAGCCGATCACGGGGCGGATGGCAGGAGCATATTTAGAGGTGTGTGAGGAGATTTTGGGTGTGCTGTATAGGTCGAGTGGCTCGAGGCCAGGTGTGGTTCGAGTTACTTGGTTCTTTGATACGTTTGTGAGTGGCTTCATCCCTCCGAGGCGTCATTCAGAAGCGAGGGTGTCTTACGAGGCGCGTTGTGTGGTAGTGGCAAGTCGGGAGCCCGTAGTTGAGCTGAGGTTGGCTGCAGATAGGGTGCTCCGAGCGTTCCTGATGCACTTCCTCAATGCAGTACTCTTCTCTTCTTCAACTCGGGGATGCATCACTGGATTGTTTTTTATGGTTCTCAAGGACTTGGATCGGGTCCCTACCTATGCGTGGGGTGCGGCTGCATTGGCACATCTCTATGAGCAGCTTTATCATCGAGGATGGGGCATCGCAACGATCGAAGGTTTCCTTCCTTTCCTCCAGGTGAGTTTTAGTTAGTTGATGTCATAGCGTCTTTGTTTTTCTTGGTCTTTTGGTGATAGTTATTCAGCATTTCTCTTTTGTGTTTTTTTTAGTTCTGGGCATATGATCATTTTGCTTTTCTTTGTCCGGGAGTTTCGTTGGAGGTGACGTTCACATTTCCTCATATGTGCGTGTGGAGGGAGGACATGCATGCAGGGCAGGTATATATCATCATGTGTACATTTTGTGTCATTTTGTTTTGGTCTTTAAGGATTTGAGGATTCATTGATGGGTTGGCGTGTTTATTTCGTTTGGTGATTTGGAGGTCATACGCAGCTGAGGAGGATGCAGGTGTGCCAGTGATTCAGTCTGGCCAGCCCTTCTTTGACGTGGACATTTGAGCCCATTATTTTGAGAAGGTGGAGAGGATCCACTTATCTTGGGTGGTGTGATAGCTAGGGCTCGCTCAGGGAGTCCCTCCAGAGATTCGCCACAGAGTGGCAAAGAGGATGACCGGCCCTCCGGGCCAAAATTTTATGGAGTGAATGACGCTTCAAATGGACGATTTCAGAGCGGGGGGGACCAGGGTCATAGGGGCACGTGACGAGGTGGATGCCCGAGAGTATAGGAGATGGTTTAGTGCACTGGGTGGCAGGCGCCTCTTCACACATCCCTTCCATGGAGTGGCTCTTTTGTGGTAGGTGGGCCATAGTCGGAGTCGGCATTGAGGGAGAGACTGGCTGCATTGGACCAGGGGCATCTCACCGTGAGTGTGCGGGAGGCATTAGACGCCCACCACAGGGTGATGGAGCAGATGAGGTGTGTTCCTCCTCCAAATGTGGAGATGTTGCACTCCTAACCCTCTCGGTTGCTCAGGCTAAGGGAGCGGAGGATGAGTTGGGGGCTTGGCTAGTGGAGACTCAGCAGCTCCTGGTGAGTTAATTTATTGGCTTGATTGTTTATGTATTATGTTGACTTGGTCTCTCAGTTATTCTTATATAATTGTGATATCTTTTTTTTTTTTTTCGGCAGTCCAAGAGGGAGGCCGAGGTCGCTAGTTATGTGGCAATGATCGGATTGTTACATGGTCAG
Organism: Chloranthus sessilifolius; assembly: GCA_021018995.1. Taxonomy (NCBI): domain Eukaryota; kingdom Viridiplantae; phylum Streptophyta; class Magnoliopsida; order Chloranthales; family Chloranthaceae; genus Chloranthus; species Chloranthus sessilifolius. The sequence continues at coordinate 142,340,092 of CM037584.1, read as the reverse complement.
CAGCAGGTTGGCCGAGAGGTGGAGGCCAGTTTGCGATCTGAGATTGATCGATTGGTAAGTGTCTATATTAACTTGATTTGTTAATTGTTAGCGTTGGGGGCTTGTTGTTGGGGAAATGGAGTGTGCTGATTTAGTGTGTAACAAAATAGAATTAAATTAAAACAAAGGATGGACTCAGCACATCTACAATCTCCTAGACATGCAAGATACAGGGGTATTGCAGCAAGTTTTATAGGTAAGTAAGGGTATGTCCACAGGGAAAATGTGAATAAACTATGATGGATCCCCAGATCTACAATAGATCTTGCACTATATCCTACTTTAAGCTACTCTAAAACAGGAGAGAGGAGAGGTTTTTTTTTGGATTTTTGTCACTATAAACTACAGATTTTAAATGCAGTTGATCTAGAGCTTAAGAGAATACAGAGGTAAGAGGAAATGAATTAAAAATCAAATGGATGAAGATCAGCAGCTAGGGATTTGGTATTTCACTGAAACTGAATCGAATCAAAGGCAATGCTTAGATCGGATCTGCAACAATCCTTCATCTGGCTACAAGCCCCCCAGGTTTTACCCCGGTAGATGCATGGTAAAAGAATCCAATCTCAACCAGAGAATTGAAGCAATCCTAAGGCTATGATTTGTCCACTTTAATTGTCATAGACCATCCCAGAGATTGTCCCAATAAATCAAAGCAATCCTAAGGCTATGATCTATCCACTTTAATAGTCACAGACCATCCTAGAGATTGTCTTGAGCAAATGGTTTTAATTAGAAAGGGTTAACCATTGTAGATGCAATGTATGCCAGGCTACAAGCTCCCCATTTCTGGCTGGCTCACAAGAGTATCCAAACTAAGGAAATCAAATACAAATAAATGAAATCTAGCTCAGAATTAATTCTAAAACCCACAATTCCATTGCAATGCTACTACTTACAATGATGTGCTCAGATCATTTTTTACCCCTAAACATGAGCTTTGAAAGACCCTTGAGAAGACTAAATAAGTGCTTTAGTGTGCATTTTACAGCTAACCAATTAGACAGGTCCAAGTCCGAAAAGCATCCTAAAATGATCAAAAAGCTGACAACTCATGTCAAGCTGAAAGATGGATTGAAGAAACAACCTCAGCAATGGCTAAAAAGGGTCTAAAAGAGCAGACAAAGACCTGAAAAAAAGAGAGAGAGCCATTCGCAAAGAAGAATGGGAGCCTAGAGTCCAATTCGCAAAGAACTTTTACTATTCGCAAAGAACCTTGAACTTTGCGAAAAGAAGAAAACACTCCTCGAATAGAAGATTTACCTCTGCGAAAAGAAGAGAAGTCCTTTGCGAAAAGAACTTCAAGCCAAAGTCCTTTTGAAAAGAACTTCAAGCCAAAGTCCTTCTTGAAAAGAACTTCAAGCCAAAGTCCTTTGCGAAAAGAACTTGCCAAGATGCTTTTGCGAAAAGAACTTCAAGCCAAAATGCTGCGAAAGAACTTCGAGCCAAACTACTTTGCGAAAAGACCCTTAAACTCTGCGAAATGGCATCTTTGGGATTTATACCACTTTGAAGGGCATTTCAAGAACTCTGACGCCGCAATGTAATTAAAAGCCCGAGACATTAGGAAGATTCCAAGCACAAACCAAAGGCATATTCCGTGAAAACCCAAAGATGAAATCACTTGGCGGGAACTTCTAGAAGCTCAAACAAACTTTTGAATTCATATGAAATTGATGCTTCTAACGCTGATTGGTGAACCGGATCGAGCATTTTCATTGGCGAAACAGACCGATCCCCGTGCTCAACAGCCATTGGGCAATCCAGACCGAGCACTTCGATTGGTCAATTCAAACCTTGTGTGATAGAGGAAAGCTATAAATTGAGAAGACATTTGCCCAATTGAGGCATCCAGTTTTAGAGTTTTCATCTCTGTTTCCCTCATTCCGGTCGATAGCTTATCCGAACCCCCTGTAATCCTTCTTGTAGTTTACCTTTGAGAGCCATTGTGAGTGATTTGTACTTCCAAGTTCGGATTCAAGATCGTAAATCGAGGGCTCTCAAAAGTTCAGATCAGTCCGAGGGCTCTCTAAGAAGCCGTGCTCTGTAATTGTAACGTTGGATTTAAAAAGGTTGTTGTATTTTGTGTCTTCTCCATTGGAGTCATGTCGAGGGTTGTGAATGTTCACCTTAGTGCATTAGACTTCTTTAGATTCACTCATCCGCATCCAACTTCCCTTAATACATCATCCCTGTGCGGATAAGAGTTGGAAACCTAATTCAAGCAAAGATTCTATGATGTTCATGTTACGAACTAAAGAATAGGCCACAACTATTGGATGATCTGTGACCATTGGATGATCATAGCCATAAGTCTAAACCTATTCCTTAATTCGATTTATTTCTCTTACATCTATCGGTAGCAGATGAAGATTGAATCTTTCTGTGGAAATACTGATTCTCCATTAAAATTCGAGGCTAAAATGCATGAAGCTATTATTTTACGCATTTGTCTTATTTTAAACATCTCCCCAACTCGGATCTGGATCATGTAGATAGTTCTTTTCTTTATTTGCTTATAGTTAAATGTGACACAATCCAACACTCTCTTTTATCTATTCTTTTTAGATAATTATAGAGCCAGATCTGGTAGCACAGATCTGGAGGTTTATCTCTCATTTTAGACAAACTTCTCTGTGGACGATCTTGAAATACTTACTTTTAAAACTTGCTACAATTGGCCCTGATCTTGCAGGCCAGTGTTAGCCCCAATGTGCTGATATCCCTTTCATAAGTTAACATCCATATAACCTAGCATTCTTTAATTCTTTAATTCTTGATTAATAATGCACATAATTATGGCACACTTGGAGCGACAACAGTAAAAGAATCCAATCTCAACCAGAGAATTGAAGCAATCCTAAGGCTATGATTTGTCCACTTTAATTGTCATAGACCATCCCAGAGATTGTCCCAATAAATCAAAGCAATCCTAAGGCTATGATCTATCCACTTTAATAGTCACAGACCATCCTAGAGATTGTCTTGAGCAAATGGTTTTAATTAGAAAGGGTTAACCATTGTAGATGCAATGTATGCCAGGCTACAAGCTCCCCATTTCTGGCTGGCTCACAAGAGTATCCAAACTAAGGAAATCAAATACAAATAAATGAAATCTAGCTCAGAATTAATTCTAAAACCCACAATTCCATTGCAATGCTACTACTTACAATGATGTGCTCAGATCTACAATCTGTGCAGTATCCAATCCCTCATAAAGCCTCTGAAACTCTCAATTACAGATCATATCCTCACCCTAGCTACTAAAGAGGATTTTAGCCAACCATCATTGGCTAATGGCAAGGAAGAAGGAGGAAAAGAGAGGGAAAAATGAATTCGATCTCGGCTCTGCTCTCTCAATTTCTGGATGCCTTTCAATGTCGTTGCTCCTCTATTTATACCTTTTTCCCATATCTATTTCAGCCAATCAGAATTCAAAAGAATAATGCAGTTATGCTGATGTGGCTGATCCCTCTTCTAGAAGATTTCCTCCTATTGGTCCACAACTGACAAGTACATGTGAGGTAGTTAAAGTTCCCGCTTGTGCTCTGTTGAATACCAAAAATACCCCCCCTAGGGTCGCTGTTGTGCCTTGTAGCGTGTGCATAGAATCTGGAAGTTGTAACTGCTAAAGAAGGGTCATTGGAAGTTCCCATAATGAATGTCGAGAGGTTTTAGAGAGCTTTTCAATGGGTTCTTGGTCTGTATGCTCAGTCTTTCGATAGGTTTGGGATAACCTCTCGCTGGGTTAAATTGTACTCGTCGCTAGGATTAGCCTCTCTCGACAGGTTTGAAGTAGCTCTCAATACCCTCTGTTTAGTCCTTCCTCCATCCTATCGACAGGTTACAACCATCCTGTCGCCTTGGTGAGAGGATCAATATGTTGGGGATCATCTCGACAAGTTCTGAAGGATCTTGTCAAAGGCTTCTCTTGTTCTGCTTGATAGGTTTATCTGAACCATACGACTTCCACTGCACCTTCAGCTTAGGTGTCGACAGGATTCTTTCTTTCTGCAATCACAACCTATCGACAAGCAACTAGAACCTTGCGATAGCTTATTGGATCCTCTCGGCAACTTCTTCCTTGACTTTCCTCAGCTGGCACCTATTTCTGGTGCACTATCTTCCGTCTGTTAGCACTCAGCAACCTCTTGGTGGTTTCAATCTATCTTCTCTGTAACTGTGATTGGTCTCAAGCATGACTTGTTGAGCCCATGACCTTCTCATGAATTTATACAACTCTGATTGCTTGACTAATAGGCTTTTAAGCTGTTGTGAAACCGTGATGAGGAACAGATTGCTTCTTTGGCCTTTTTAGGTGGATATCTGCACTAAGGCTAGATTTTATTGCTTATCTCCAAAACATCCTTAATACACCTTATTAGTCAATTCAAGGGCCTAACAAAGGTCAGGTTAGGAGGTAAAAAATGGTATTTTTCACTACTCAACACACCCCCAATTCTAAACTTTGCTAGCCCCTGAGCAAAGAAGAAATTCAAAACAATTATTGAAAATGAAAAAAAAATATGTCACTTTTGTAGGGAACACAAATGTGTTTAGCATATGCATCAAGCCTTTTAAACTCATAGGTGATCCCTAGTGGAGGAGTGAAGTCTCCTAAGGGTTTTCAGTAAAGTTACCCACAAACTTCCCCAACGGTTCAGTTAATGTTAATGCAGCATGTTGAGAACAGAAATCAAGTCAAAATGAAATTCATTCCACACCTTGTTCCTTTAAGTTTAGAAGGTTTTTATCAAAAAAATAGTTTTTTACAAACTGAAATTCTGATGCATTTCCTTCAAAATCAATCAACTCATGTCAAGGCATTTTATTCGAAATTTAATACATAGCTAGCTACCAAATTGAGAATGTCTGTTATGATACAACTCCCAACAAACTTAATTTCATACCCAAAGCTCACCAAGGCTTGTCACTCAGAAGGAAACTAGAAGGGTGCATCAGTTCACTTAGCTCAAGCGCAGTTACAACCCTCAAATAGGACTGCAAGCATGAGCATAAGCATTGCTCTAATTTCTAAAATTTTCTAACTCTTTTCACCATAGATTAGACATATCCTTGTCTCCACATGACAGCTCAATCAATTTCATATCAGTAAGGACTTTTTATTGGGTTGTAATGTGGCTTATGAGTGAAATTTATAAAGAATAAAAGGGAATGAAAGGATTCAAATGTGAGAAATCAGTAAGGTAAGGAGGAGATTTGCAACTTCTCAACCTTTATTTCAGCATAATTCCATCTTTTTGAATTTTCAAAGCCAAAGTGGCCATTTTTTTTTTTCAAAATAACTAATGAAATGACTTCACTCTTTTGTTTTGTTTTTCTGTTTTTCTGTTTTTTTGTTCTTTTTGTATGCCTTTCTTTTGTATTTTTCTCTTTTTTTTTTTTTTTTATGGGCTGGCATGCCACAATTACACATCACTCTTGCCTTCACATGTGTTTTCTTCTTCTTGTACTAAATTATCAAAACTTACTCCTCTAATCTTTTCAATTCCTTCACCTTTCCTTCTGAAATCTCAACGTGAGGGTCAGGCTGCATCTGGTCATTGAGGTTGTGGGTTCAAATTTTTTTGGTTTGTATCAAAGAAAAGCTTGGATTTCAAGGCTCAAATGGTGTTTATCAAGGGCAGTTCAAAGGGTAAGGATATTTTCAGCTCAAACTGTCCAAGGAATGGCCTTACTTCATGTCCTCAATGTCAAGAATGTTGTCAAGCTATTTCAACTTGGATTTTCCTAACTTCTAGTGACCAAATCTGGATTCAGTCAATCCTTAGAGCAAAAAATTGCCAAGACACTCTTTAAAAAGATAAGTTCTCAGGCCCAAATCTCACTGGGTGTGGTCTTCCATCAAATTTTTTGGGGAGAATCCTCACAGATATTCTCTCCTCTCAAGGTCACTAAGTTGTTAGTTTTTGAATAGAAGTTCCTGACATTTACTTCATTATAGTGTTAGAGCTGCAACATTATTCCAATGTTAAAAAGTTTTTTTCTTTTTCAATTTTCCTAAAAAAAATTCAGGTGGGGATTTACTTCATTTTCTTAGTTTTTTATTGAACCTTGTTGTACTACTAACTATCCATTGGTCAAGCATACCTTGCCACACCCCTAAGCCTATGAGGAGCAGTGTCCTTACTGTGTTAAAGATAACAGTGGGTGGGCAACACGGAATAAAAAATAAAGATACATATAGAAAGAAAAGAAATATAAGACATAAATATCAAAGAAACTAATTAACACCAAAAAGAAATTCTATTAAAATATATACAGAGAGTATGCACAAGATCCGAATGAGTACATAAAACAAAAAGTAGAAAAGAAAACCTAGACACATTCTAATATAGACACGACTCAGGTGGCAACGTCCATAGTCTCAAACAAAATATCCCATTCAAAAAGTTGCGCCCCTGGCTCAGGGATATCCCCAACCTACTGCCGCTGGAGAGGAACTGCAAGCCAGGGGGGATGAGAAGGCCTAGGAGGAAGGAAGTTGAGCAGGTGGTGGATGGGGAGGCGAGGGTGGGGGAGAGGAGGCAGGGGGTTCGATCTTCTGTTTTTTCTTCTTACTCTTATCCTTTTTCTTCTCTTCCTGGGCCAGAATCTGTTGCACCTCCTCGTATTCATCCCACAGGAATTGCAGTGGGTCTGGCTCCTTAGGTGGTGGCGGGTCCAACCAGATTGGGTAGAATTTGTTTGGCTTATCAATGGGTTTTTCATTCGCCATGGTTGGAAATGGGGATGAACTGACAAAGTCGACAGAGAATGAGTACCACGGAGGGGGACGGACCTGCTATTTAAAAGGCGAGATAGGTGGAATAGGGATCGTCAAAATAAATGGTTGCATTTTTTCAAAGCTTAACTGTTAAAATGACGATGGCAATAAATGGCATGACGATGGCGGTAAGCACAGCATGTTGTGTGAATTATTATGGGGAATGACACCGTGGAGTGCATGCTTGACTATTTTTAGCCATGGGGTTTAATGTGAGGAGAGAAGAGGAATTAATGCTCGGACACGGAGGAGGGAAACGTGGCTGTGTCCTCTCGAGGGTACATGGAGCCCTTCTACCGGTATTCTGAACCTATCGAGAATTACAAAGGAGGACCCTCAAATCTTATCAACAAGTTCAGCGATCGTATCGACAGACAATGATGCACTAGTAAAACCCGTCGATACATTCCTTTAGAGCTTTCGGAACCTGTCGATAAGCAGCCCAAACCTTCTCGGCAGGTTATAAATCAATGCAAATAGGCCTATATCTTGTCCAACGACCATGCTACACATCCCTTAGTCAACTCAGGAAGTTCCCAGCCCCAAGTCGGTCTATGACGAACACCTGATATGTACATACTCATACTAATCCTAATGACTCTGCGAAACAGTAGTAGCACACCAAAACAGCAACTATGATACATATGATACATTGTTGAAAATCAGTTAAGTAATGGAGGATCTTAAAGGGAAATGGTCACTATGGGCTCCACATTTTCAACAACAGGCTTGAGCCTCTGACCATTTACTTTCATGATCCTGCCATCGTTGGGATCCTTAATATCAACTGCTCCAGAGGGGAATACATGCTCAACTATGTAGGGTCCCTCCCATCTTGATTTTAATTTTCCTGAAAAAAAATTCAGCTTAGAGTTGGAAAGCCATACCTTGCTGCCAACAATGAACTCTTTTCTTAAAATTGCTTGTCAAAGAAGACCTTGGTTTTCTCCTTGTAAATTCTTGCATTGGAATAAGCATCCAACCTCAGCTCATCCAACTCAGACAATTGGAGTTTCCTCTGAATGTCAGTAGAAGTTAAGTTAGTATTCAAAGCTTTAATGGCCCAATAGGCCCCATGCTCAAGCTCCACTAGTAAATGGCATGCCTTTCCATATACCAGCCGAAAAGGAGATATCCCGATGGGGGTCTTGTAAGAAGCTCTATAAGCCCATAAAGCATCAGGTAGCTTCAGAAACCAATCCTTCTGATTTACTCTCACTATTTTCTCCAAAATATGTTTGATCTCTTTGTTAGAAATCTCCACCTGCCCACTGGTTTGTGGGTGGTATGGGGTGGAAACTCTGTGTGTCACAGAGTTCTTTCTAAGGAGGTTCTCAAACTGTGTATTGCAGAAATGGCTCTCCCCATCACTGATGATGGCTCTGGGGGTGCCAAACCTAGAGAAAATATTATCCTTCACAAAGTTGAGGAAAACCTTGTGATCATTAGTTCTTGTGGTTGTGGCCTCGACTCATTTGGACACATAATCCACAGCCACAAGAATGTAATTATAACCATGGAAAGGAGGGAATGGGCCCATAGAGTCTATCCCCCAAACATCAAAATGCTCAACCACAAGAATGGGCTGCAAGGGCATGGAATTTCGTATGGAAATACTCTCCATTTGTTGGCATTGAGAATACGCTTTGTAGTGTTGAAAGGCATCCTTGAAAAGAGTGGGCCAATATAAGCCACTTTGAAGCACCTTTGCAGCATTTTTGTTGCCACTGAAATGGCCTCCGCAAGCCTGTTCATGACACATAGTCAGAATATTTTTAAATTCGGTTTCAGGCACACATCTTCTTACCACTTGGTCTGCACAATACTTTAAAAGGTAAGGATCCTCCCACATGTAATATCGAATCTGTGACAAAAACATATTCTTATCATCCTTGTACCAATGTGGGGGGATTTTACCTGCAGCTAGATATTTTACTATATTGGCAAACCAGGGCACACTCATCTCTATAGCAAAGAGCTTTTCATCTGGGAAGGAATCATTGATGGGCAAGCTCTCTTGTTCAGCAACTGGGATCCTGGATAGGTGGTCTGCTACCACATTCTCAACCCCCTTCTTGTCCTTGATCTCTAAATCAAATTCCTATAAAAGCAAAACCCATCTTATCAGTCTGGCTTTGGCATCTTTTTTAGACAAGAGATATTTTAAGGCTGAGTGGTTAGTAAACACAATGATCTTAGATCCCAGCACATATGATCAAAATTTCTCCAAAGCAAATACAATAGCCAATAGCTCCTTTTCAGTTGTTGTATAATTCAGCAGGGCATCAGCCATTGCTTTGCTTACATAGGCCACTACACTTGGTGTCTTGTCTTTTCTCTGTCCCAAGACTGCACCAATAGCAAAATCTGATGCATCACACATCAGCTCAAATGGAAAGGGGAAATCAGGAGCTTGTAAAATAGGAGCAGTAGTCAAACATGTCTTTAGCAATTCAAAGGCAGCCAGGCATTCATTACTGAATTCAAATGGAACCTCCTAGCACAATAGGTGGCAAAGAGGTTTGGAAATTTTGCTGAAATCTTTGATAACCTTCGATAGAAACCTGCATGACCAAGAAATGACCTGACTTGCTTGAAAATTTTGGATGGGGGTAGATGTGTAATTCAGTCAATTTTAGTTTGATCAACCTCTATCCCTTTATAGGAGACAACATGCCCTAAGACAGTGCCTTGAGTCACCAATGAAGTGACTCTTTTCCCAATTTAAGACTAGGTTGGTTTCTTCACATCTTTGTAACACCAGGCGAAGGTGTTGTAAGCCTTAACTGAAATCCTTCCCATAAATGAAAAAATCATCCATAAAAATATCCAAGAATTGATCAATCATGTCAGAGAAAATAGCATACATACATCTTTGAAAGGTGGCAGGTTCATTATATAGTCCAAATGGCATCCTTCTGTATGCAAAGGTTCCAAAGGGGAATGTAAAGGTTGTTTTCTCTTGATCCTATGAGTATACAAGGATCTAATTGTATCCTGAATAACCATCAAGAAAATAATAAAATGCCTTGCCTGCCAGCTTATCCAAGATTTGATCAATGAACGGTAATGGAAAATGGTCTTTGTTGGTTTTCTCATTGAGCTTCCTATAATCTATACACGCCCTTCAACCAGTGGTCTGTCTGGTTGGGATCAACTCTCCTGAGTCTGCTTAAACTACAGTTATCCCGAATTTCTTAGGCACCTCCTGGGTAGGTGCCACCCATTGAAAATCTGAGATGGGGTAAATGACCCCAGCATCTAACAGCTTGACAACTTCTTTCATGACAACCTCCTGCATGTGTGGGTTTAATTTCCTTTGCATCTCTCTAGAAGGTTTAGAACCCTCTTCAAGATGAATCTTGTGCATGCACATAGCAGGATTTATACCTCCAAGATCTGCAATAGTCCACCCTATTGCTCTCTTATGCTTCCTCAGCACACAAAGCAGTTCTTCCTCTTGCTCAAGAGTGAGGGAGGAAGAAATTATGACTGGTAATTTCTTATTATCTGCTAGAAAAACTTACTTTAAAGATTTTTAGAGTTGTTTTAGCTCCACATCTGGGGGACTGATGAGTGAAGGCAGTAGGGGTGCCTTAGAAGGTGGTGGAAGAGATAACAAAGTTGGTTTCCCTGGGTGATACTTTGCTGGCTCCACTTCAGAATTTACAGTTTGCACTTGGTCAAGCTCAGAGGTGAAGGCTTTCTCTTCCATAGTTTCCTTCCAAACTTCATCAAAAATATCAAACAGATCATTATTGAGCAGAAGTTGGGGTAGAGTTTCTTCCCCTAACTCATCCAATAGCTCAATGAAAAAATAGTCCTCATTATCTAAATCGGGCTGATGAGCTGCATTATACACATTTAATTTGACTTTCATATTATCAAAGGTTACTTCCATGACTCCTGATCTATATTGAATGCATGCATTGGCAGTAGCCAAGAAAGGCCTGCCCAAAATCACAGGGATGGAAGTAGCACACTTGCTCGGCTCCATATCTAACACCAGAAAATTAGCAGGATAAAAGAATTTGTCAACCCCAACCAAGACATCTTCTATGATGCCCACAGGCTTCCTTTCAGATCTGTCAGCTAGTTATAAGACCACATGTGTGGGCTTCAACTCACCTAAGCCCAACTTCTCATATACTGAATATGGAAGTAAATTCACACTAACTCCCAAATCTAATAAGGCTTTTTCAATGATATGATCCCCAATGATGCAGGGGATTGTTGGGGTTGCAATTGTCAAGACTTGGTTCACTTCTTCTGCTAAAAAGACTTTCTTGGATAGGTGAATCCTAAATTGTCTTTTGTGGGTGCAAAGATCTTTTAAAAACTTGGCATAGGCTGGCACTTGCTTGATTGCATCAAATAAAGGCAGGTTAATCTTTACTTGCTTAAAGGTTTCCATCATTTCCTCTACTTGGGCATTCCCCTTATCAAAAGGAGAAGCTGCTTTTAAAGCATTTGGAAATGGAAAATGGGGAATTGGCCTCCCATTAGCAGTTTTAGCCAGCTCATCAAATTTTTCTTTATTTTTGCTTTCAGTTTTTTCTTCTTTTTTTTCTTTTTTCTGTTGGGGAGCATTAACATCCCCCTTATTCAAACTGGGTTGCTCTTGCTAGACATTCTTTGGAACTGCTTCATCATCTTCCTCAAAATTTGTCAAAGGCCCATAGCCTACCTGATTGTCTACGAGCCTTCCACTTCTTAATGTGGTGATAGATTTAGCTTCCTCATGGGAAGAAGAGATTTCACCTACCACATATTGTCTCTTTGGATTGTCCATGGGCTGACTAGGCAGCCTACCTTCCTCTCTCTTTGTCAATGCATTAGACAGTTGATCAAGATGGTCTTCAATCTTTTTTATACTCTGACTATGAGAGTGGACTATTTGAGATAAAAAGCCTAGGTTCTGCAATGAGGCCAAAACTTGCTCTTCAAAAGAGGGTGTTCTAAAAGTTGAAGTTGAGGCATTTGGTTGCAAAGGCTGAACCATAGGCTGAGCCATAGGTTGCTAGTATTGGATCCTTGGAACAAAATTCTATTGATAAGTTTGGGGAGTAGGTTTAAAAGGCATTTTTTGTGGTTGCTGGTATTGCTGATGCTGGAACGGCTGCTGGTTTTGATTTTGCACATTATCTTGCTTCCACCTCAGGTTAGGGTGGTTTCTCCAGGAATAACCAGCAGTTGGCTGCTTACCATAAGACTGAGCAGCAGCCACATATTTCATTACCAATTCTGAGAATTGCCCAGCAGAGGGGCAATCCTGAATGGGATGACTGTGAGATTGACAAATGGGGCATGTCTCTCCCACACTAGCAACCAATGGAGACTGCCTCTCCTCCATCATGTTCTCCAGCTTTTGAGTTAAGCTGATTATCCTTCTTTCCAAATTGTTATACCCACCAATCTCATACAATTTTCCTCTTGATGTATTCTCCTTCACCATTCCTCCTGGGGTGTCCACATCCCGAGCAAGAGACTCTTGCTGTAATGAATTTTCACTAATAATATCAAACAATTCCCATGCTTCCTCAGCTATTTTATGAAGGTATGTGCCTCCACAAGAAGCATCCACCATATTTCTACTCTTTTAGTCAATTTCTTAATAAAAACTTTGGATAAGTTGCCATTCAGGAATTTAGTGGTGGGGGCACTGCCTCAACAGCTCCTTGAATCTTTCCCATGCCTCATGGAACCCTTCAGTTGGGAGTTGAGAAAATGAGAGGATATTCTTTCTCAACTGACTGGTTCTAGACATGGGGAAGAATTTAGCTAGGAATTGGCTTTGCATCTCATCCCATGAGTTGATACTATCAGGGAGAAGCAAAGATAACCAGGCCCTAGCTTTGCCCTTTAATGAAAAAGGAAATAGCCTAAGCTTGGTGGCTTCTGGCCCTAGACCTATAATGTTAAAGGTGGTACACAAGGCAAGGATCGAATTCATCCACACGCTTGTATGGGTCCTCTTTACTCAAATTATGGAAAGAAGGCAACATCTGAATGGTTGAGGACTTAATCTCATAATTAGTTTCTACAGCGGGAAACTAGATACAAAAAGGAGAGTTATATGCACCAGGTGCATAATAATCCTTCAACAACAACCTCGGTTGCTCACCCATTGCAACAGATTCAATTTCAGCAGATGTAGATGGGGTTTGTCTGGGTTTAAGAATCCTTTCAACCTCTCGTTTTAATGGCAAAATCTGAGAGTTGAGAGTTCTTCTTCCACACCACTCACACAATGCCCAAAATACAGTTTACAACTAATACAACAGGGAACAAGTACAAACATCTAATAAATCTACCAATGCACATATCTGAAAATTAATAGAGGAGTAAAGAGATGCAAACTTCAGCACAACCTCTAGCACAATGCTCGGAGAACCACAGATTCAGATCTGAAAAGAAAATCAAGCTACAAAATACTACAGGAGCAATTAGTCAAACACTTAACAAGTAATCACAATTACAAATCTAAAAAAATTAGAAAGAAAACTTAGATCTACCAAGTTTAGATCACATGATCCCCGACAGCAGCGTCAAAAACTTGTTGGGGAAATGGAGTGTGCTGATTTAGTGTAATAAAATAGAATCAAATTAAAACAAAGGATGGACTCAGCACATCTACAATCTCCTAGACGTGCAAGATACAGGGGTATTGCAGTAAGTTTTATAGGTAAGTAAGGGTATGTCTACAGGAAAATGTGAATAAACTATGATGGATCCCCAGATCTACAATAGATCTTGCACTCTATCCTACTTTAAGCTACTCTAAAATAGGAGAGAGGAGAAGTTTTTTTTTGAGGTTTTGTCACTATAAACTACAGATTTTAAATGCAGTTGATCTAGAGTTTAAGAGAACACAGAGGTAAGAGGAAATGGATTAAATATCAAAAGGATGAAGATAAGCAGCTAGGGATTTGATATTTCACTGAAACTGAATTGAATCAAAGGCAATGCCTAGATCGGATCTACAATAATCCTTCATCTGGCTACAAGGTCCCTAGGTTTTACCCCGACAAATGCATGGTAAAAGAATCCAATCTCAACTAGAGAATGGAAGCACCTAAGACTATGATCTATCCACTTTAATGCTCACATACCATCTTAGAGATTGTATTAAGCCAATGGTTTTAATTAGAACGGGTTAACCATTATAGATGCTGTGAATGCCAGGCTACAAGCTTCCCATCTCTGGTTGGCTCACAGGAGTATCTAAACTAAGGAAATCAAATACAAATAAGTAAAATCTAGCTCAGAATTAACTCTCAAACCCACAATTCCATTACAATGCTACTACTTACAATGATGTGCTCAAATCTATATTCTGTGCAGCATCCGATCCCTCATAAAGCCCCTGGAACTCTCAATTATATATCATATCCTCACCCTAGCTACTAAAGAGGTTTTTAGCCAACCATCATTGGCTAATGGCGAGGAAGAAGGAGAAAAAGAGAGGGAAAATAAATTCGATCTCGGCTCTGCTCTCTCAATTTCTGGCTGCCTTTCAATGTCGTTGCTCCTCTATTTATACCTTTTTCCCAAATCTGTTTCAGCCAATCAGAATTCAAAAGAATAATACAGTTATGTTGATGTGGCTAATCCCTCTTCTAGAAGCTTTCCTCCTATTGGTCCACAACTGACAAGTACATGTGAGGTAGTTAGAGTTCCCGCTCATGCTCAGTTAAATACCAAAAATAACCCCCAGGGGTCGCTGTCGTGCCTTGGAGTGTGTGTAGAATCTGGAAGTTGTGACTACTGAAGAAGGGTCATTAAAAGTTCCCATAATGAATGTCGAGAGGTTTTAGAGAGCTTTTCAATGGGTTCTTGGTCTGTATGCTCAATCTTTCGATAGGTTTGGGATAACCTCTCGCTGGGTTGAAGTGTACTCGTCGTTAGGATTAGCCTCTCTCGACAGGTTTGAAGTAGCTCTCGATACCCTCTGTTTAGTCCTTCCTCCTTCCTGTCGACGGGTTAGAACTATCCTGTCGCCTTGGTGAGGTGATCGATATGTTGGGGATCATCTCGATAGGTTCTGAAGGATCCTGTCAAAGGCTTCTCTTGTTCTACTTGATAGGTTTATCTGAACCTTGCAACTTCCACTGCACCTTCAACTAAGGTGTCGACAGGATTCTTTCTTTCTGCAATCACAACCTATCGACAAGCAACTAGAACCTTGCGATAGCTTATTGGATCCTCTCGGCAACTTCTTCCTTGACTTTCCTCAGCTGGCACCTATTTCTGGTGCACTATTTTCCATCTGTTAGCACTCAGCAACCTCTTTGGGTTCAATCTATCTTCTCTGTAACTTTGCTTGGTCTCAAGCCTGACTTGTTGAGCCCATGACCTTCTCATGAATTTATACAACTCTGATTGCTTGACTGACAGGCTTTTAGGTTGTTAGAAATCGTGATGAGGAACAAATTGCTTCTTTGGCCTTTTTAAGTGGATATCTTCACTAAGGTTGGATTTTATTGCTTATCTACAAAACATACTTAACTCACCTTATTAGTCAATTCAAGGGCATAACAATGGTGTGAGGTGAAAAATGATATTTTTCACTACTCAACACTGCCAACTGACATGTTCATTGTTATTCATAGAGAGCCGAGCTCGCTACTGGAGGTCTCGTTCTGACATTTGATCCATCTTCAGTTGCTTCCTCCATTCGGGAGGATCCAGTGATGGCCCAGCTTCGGGCCGAGTTGGATCATTGGGTAAGTTCCATTCAATCTTTTAACTCGTTTGTATAATTATCACAGTTCGTTGGGTGTTATTGTTTCGTTTTCTTAACATAGTTTACTAATATTATGTGGTATTGTTATTCTCTGAAAAGTACTACTTTTCACCCCTTAACCTGGCCTTTGATGGACCTTTGAGTAGGTTAATAATGATGCTTTAAGTGTGTTTGAGTAAATAATAGGAAAATATAGCTTAGTGCTACAATCCTTCATTTTCAAGCCAAGAAGAAAGGATTTTGAGCTAAATAATGGAGCTGATGGGTTTCTATTGATAGCACCATGGAGGTTCACACCATGGCAGCCATTTTAGTATGCTTTGGAACCTATGGAGACTTGCTGTAGAATTGAAGTCATGCCAAGCTTCACATCTAGGCTATAGAGCTGAGGAATTAAAGCACATCAGCAGCTGCATTACTGAAGTCTTAAATAGCATACATCTATGTTGTATGGCTGCTGAGAATGAGCCCCACAAAATGTAGACATGCTGCAGCACATTGGCATGACAAACAGCTGGACTTCATCTTCTCAAACAGCCCCTGCTATTGCTACTTTAAAGACTGCTACTGCATAGTTGTTGCACCATCAACCGAATTGAAGACTATGCAATTAAGCATCCAAGCCGCATGGAGAGCCATCCTCCCGAGCTGTGCTGTAGTATACAAGAACCACATGAGTTGCTGCTGTTTTTCCCACATGAGCTGCCCACCACTGTTGAAGCTAGCATGTATGGTTGCCATGAAAACCAGCTCCAAAGGATCTTCTCGAGCTACACAAATAGATCTTCACAAGCAGTCCATAATGCTTGCATTTCATCTTCGCGAGCAGCTTAAATGCTGCTGGAACTTGAGCCTAGCGAGCAGCAGTATATGAACCTCGCGAGCTTCAAAGAAACTTAATGAGTAGCTGTTGTGTGAACCTCGCGAGTTGCTGCAATTTGATGCTGCTGTGCACACATTTGAACTTGGCGAAATTTCAAGAGCTGCATTTTAGCCTAGCGAGCAGTCAAAAGAACCTTTCATTTAATCCTTGTGAACAGCAAAGCTGCTATATTATTTTAGCCTTGCAAACTATTATGAAGATGCTAAAATATTGATCCTCGAGAGTAGCTTAGACAGCTGTTGCATGATTGATCCTCGCGAGCCAATACAAGGGGCTGCATTGTAGCCTAGCGAGATCTTAGTGAGCACTTACCTGGAGCTGCTGAACGAATGATCCTCGCGAGCAGCAATAGCTGCTGCATTTTATCTGAGCCTAGCGAGCAGTAAGAGCTGCTGTTTTTATTTCATTTGCCATCCATCCTCACGTGGTAGAGAGCAGCAATAGCTACTGTATTTTAACCAGCCTAGCAAGCTGACCAGCAGCCCACATGAACAATCCTCGCGAGCAGCAAAGCTGGTACACCTTGTGGCACATCAAGTAGCTGTTGTGCGCACTCCTGCTGCTACAGCACTGCAGCCCAGCACCTCCTACTTTCATCTCTAGCCACTCAAACAGCAGCCTCTATTTCTGCAAACAAGCTAAGCTGCTGCAATTTACTCGAACAGCTTAAACACCGTCTCAAACTGCAGAGCTGCAACTAAAATGTCAAGCCAGCAACTGTAAATGGCTGCTGCATTACTGAGGAGAAAAAGAGCTGTGCACAAGCCTTCAACTAAAATATCAAGCCAGCAACTGTAAATGGCTGCTGCATTACTGAGGAGAAAAAGAGCTGTGCACAAGCCTTCATTTACTGTTGTTGTTTATTCATGCAAGCACAAGTCCCACAGCAAGAGCAAACTCGAGCACACCATGGATGCAACCCACTTGTCAGGCAGCCATTCAAGTTCATGGCTACAAGTGAAGCAAACCTGCAGCACCATCCTATCAAGCAGTTATTTTTTGCTGGACAATGACCCACCAAGTAGCAAAGCAGCCGCATTAAGCACAAGAGCTGAAAACCTGCAGATTTAGCACAGTGGAGCAGTTTATTGGCTGAAATCATTTTGTCGAGCAGTTGTTGTGTGCACTCGAGCAGCTGTGGTGCATCTCTCGAGCAATTCAACTGAACCCCACGAGCTACGGACTCGAAGTCAAGTGGTGTAGAGCTGAAAAATATAGGCATTTGAGTTGTTTTGCTGCTGAAGCATTTTGTCAAATAGGTGCAGTGCTGAAATATGTTGTAAATCAGCCCTGCGAGGCTGAAAATTAGCCCAACGAGATTTAAGCTTCTGAAGCATTTCAGCCCCGTGAAATTTAAGCTTCTGAAGCATTTCAGCCCAACGAGATTAAAATTCTTAAGCATTTCAGCCAAATGAGGTTAAGCTTCTGAAGCATTTCAACCCATCGAGAGTTAAGCTTTTGAAGCATTTCAGCCCAGCAAGATTAAACTTCTAAAGCTGCAACCCAGTGAGATCCTAGCGAGATCTCAACGAGATGCATACCTTAAGTTGTCATCTACGCGAGGCACGAATTCCAGCAACCTATTTCAGCACCCAAGGATATTTGGGTATTTCATACCTTCTAAGGCATGCATCTCAATGTCTCACACTTCCCAAAGCATCCAAGGGCCACAGATGGGCTACGAAATCAACTCCAAACCTTCTTATTTCTAATTGGCTAATGCACATTAGGGTTTCAAGGGTTGTATATATAAGGGACTGTTATCTACATTTGTAAAGTATCCAAGGTTAGCTTGAGATCCCCCATTTGGAGTTTTAGCTTTTTAGGGTTAGGGTTTAATTTTCTTTTTCTTTTTTTCCCTTTTTCTTCTTGCCTTAGCATAGCAGCAATGCTGGGCTAAGTTCTTTGTAATCAGCTAGTTTCATTTTAATTTTGTAATGGGCATTTGTGAGAACTTTAGGAGATGATTTGGGGTTTGCATTGGCTATTGCCTTTGAGGGCAAGCATTGTTAGATGTGTGTTTCAATGTTGTCATTTTTATCACTTTATTTAGATCTGTAGTCTCTGTGCACAGAAGCCTATAGGTCTGAAACTCCCATTGTTGCTCAAGCTATTTTGCCTTGCAACAATAGTGGTAGCAGCAGGTTTACTGTTCTCTTTCAGGCCTCTATGATTGAACCCTCTCTATTGGATAGTCTGTGACCATTTAAGTGGACAGGTTATAGCCTTAAGAGGGGTCTAAATCACAGATCTGAGATGGTATTCTTCTCTCCACATGAGCTGGTTAGCCTTGTGAGAGATTATGCAAAGCCAAACTACCCTCTGTTCCCTTTTACCAACATCAAATTGTAGATCTGATTTGGATGCACAGACTGCAGATCTGAGAATATTTTATTGCAAGCTATTTTTTAGCAATAAATTATTGATTTAAAATCCATTTAAATCTATAGATATTTTTATTCCATTAGATTCTTGATCGGATTTGTGTTTTTAGGAATTTCCCATTCACTTAACTTATAGATCTTTTTATTGCATCTGATCTTCCTAGGTTTAATACTCCTGTGGATGCCTGCCAGATCTGTAGCAGATCTAGGGAGCTTGTAGCCTTGCATCCACAGCATCTGGAGCGATTTTATTATTCTAATTTAACCCATTGCTGGGAGGAAGTCTCTTGGATAGTTTGTGACCATTTAAGTGGACAGGTTATAGCCGTAGGATCAATCCCTTCAAGTGATTAAAACTCCTCTATTGGATAGTCTGTGATCATTTAAGTGGACAGGTTATAGCCTTAGGAGGAGTCTAGATTGTAGGGTTACTTTGGATTCTTTTACCTTGCTGATGTGCTTGTAGCCATTAAAAGGACTACTGCAGTTTCATTTCTAGATCTGAGTTGCATAACTGATTTAATCTTAGCTGCCTACTTCTCCATCGTTTAACTTTATTTTACCACACACCATCATCATCCTTCTTTATCCCTTTCTTTAGCTGTAGTTTTATTTTTATTCTGAGCCTTAGTATAGCTTAGTGACACTTAAACACCCTTTTTGTTAGAATTGCTAGATTTGTAGCTAGATTTGGAGACTATTATACAACCCTCAAGGTTTCAGATCATCACTCCCTATGGGAAAAACTCTTACTTATCAAAACTTGCTACAATAGCCCTGTATCTTGTAGGTCTAGGACTATTTTAGTTGTGCCATTTCCATCTTTTATTTTACTTTGATTTTGATTTGTTCTCGCCACACAATAAATCAGCACACTGAAATATAACCAACAGGTATTTCAGCGTCAGGTTGCCGAGGATCTTCAGACGAGGGAGGCAACTGCTGCCTCTCTACGTCTCAAGAGTCAGGTATAGTTTTTAGTTTGGTGTAATTTAGTTTAGGTTATTTCATTTTATTTTGTTCTAATATGCTTCGTGTTGGTTTGTTTGTGTTTTCTTTTGTGCAGGCCGTTCCAGACTCCGCTCCTGAGGCTCCCCCTCAAGGGTTTGTTCCTGTCCCTACTCAGGTATGTTTTAGTTATTATTTTTATGGTTCATTTGTCATTATAGTGTCATATGATGTGTTTATTTGTTCTCGTTGTAGCCACCTATGTTTGTTGTCCCTTCCGTGCCTCCCACCTATCCAGTGACTACTGAGACGATTGAGCAACTTTTGGACGAGAGGTTGGATCTGGTATGATTCTTTCCTTTTTAAAGTTTCTTTTTTTATTTATGTTCATATATATATTGGTTTTCCTTGACTTGGTGTAATTACGCTGGTTCGTTAGCTTGAGGAGGCGCATCTAGAGGCGATGCGAGCGCGAGCCACTCCCAAGGCGAGACGGATCCTTGGGGAGATGCAGAGTCACGATGACCTACTCGTTGAGATGATGGTTACACAGAAGACTCAGGTTGAGGCATTAGAAGTGGCACATCGGATGATGCAGGCAAAGATGTAGGTGTCCCTAGACCAGCTACAGTATCGTCTGACGAGGAGTGAGCCGGGGGTACGTAGGTTGGCTAGTCAGCTTGGTGGATCGGAGTCAAGGGCTACGGGTTCCTCGGCTAGGCAGTCTCGTCACACATCTCGTGATCGTGTCAGGGGTGATGCTTGTGAGGATTCTATCATTCGTGAGATTCTTGGGGGGTATCCTCCTCATTCTCGATCGAGGTGGTCTGTTAGTCAGACGAGTGAGGGGGGTTCTGTGGTGGGGCCTTATCATCTAGAGTTTCCGATTACTCTGAGTGTCGGGATCATATTTTTGAAGGACCTGTCCACAGTCCTCCGAGCGGATGACACTGGGGACAGTGGCGCTCGTCCATCCCAGCGGCAGCGTAGGGAGTAGGGGTGTGTGTCTATTTTTTTGTCCATTGTGTGTGTGCATTGTATATATAGGGGGATGCCCTCGGTGACAAATGTAAAAAAAAAAAAGAAAACTTTGATATATATATATAGAGAGAGATTTTTTTTGGTTTAGATGTACATGATTGGCTCCTTTTCTTTTAGTTACCTCTTACGTCTACTTTTGCTTTTTTAGTTTCTTTAGCATGGTCAACCGTCATTGGGACTTGGATGTTTCCTAAGCTGGCCCGGTGGTGGTTGAAGGTTGCTTCGTATATGCACATGTAGAGGTAATACTATCAGTAGTTTTTGTTCTCCCCCTTGCTAGTTGTCAAGGGGGGTGAGTATCTCAGACCGAGGTCTGGTAGTAAAGGAGGATATATGCTTTTTTCTCTGTTCTTCTTTTCTTTTTCTTTTTTCTTTTTTTTCTTCTTTTTTTTTTAAATGAAAATAATGCAATAGAGAAAGCAAATAACTGAAATAATAAATAAAAAAATGCCCCAGTGTAGAAGCGTGGTAGAATTGGCAGTATAGTATCTTCAGTAGCACTCTCCAGATGGTAACTTCATCATTTCTCATCTTCTTTATGGACAAGCCGACGCTTCTAATGTGATTCTCCTTCTGATCCAAAAAAAAATATCCCAGTGTATAGATGCAATGGAGCTTTTCTGGGCTGTTGATGACTATTTTGGGTCTATAAGCAGTCATGGGTATTTGGTGAGTTAGTTTTGAAGAAAAGTTCATCAGTTTTATCATCGAATTGGGGGAGGTCGTTTCGATTAGGTCAGTTGCATACGGGGGTCTATCCTAGGCTGGTGGTCATCCTATTCTGTGGTTATCAGGGAGAAGTATGGTAGGTATAGTGGGTGATTGCGTTAGTCGTCATTCATCGATTTTCAGTTTCATTTCTAGGAGCATCATGTAAGGCCTCTGATTTATCGTTCGAAATAAATATAGAAGAGGCGGGTAGAGCTCAGTGATGTAAGGAATAGTTTGTATCTAATGCTTCCCAAAAGGGATAAGTAACAATCTTTTTATCAGAGGGATACGGAATGCCATGATTGAGCTCTTCATCATATTTTTGTACCATCAAAATCTCACATTCTATGGTTAGCGGGAGTTTATCCTACTCTAGCCACCTTACGATAACATCTAATAGTATGGGGACATCAGGGATGCCCTCGCAGTTTGCTTATACACTTCTAGTAAAGTTACCAGAGATGTCCTCACGGTCTGCTTATGCTTCCCTAACCTCATTGACTTGTTCATTCGTCGTAATGCTCACTCAAAATTTTGATATATGTATTCTTTGAAAGCATCCTGCTAGTGCAAGAATAATGAGTTTTGATTAAACCTGACATCTTCATTTTTTTACTCTAACGTCTCCTCCAATGACAGGGGAAGGGAAATGAGGATCGGGTGTTACTTATGCTTTTGAAAGAGGTTAGGTATGTCACTAGTCCTTTAATCAGATTGCTCGAGTGAGAAAATTGAGTGATAAATTGGAGGTCTTAAAGATATACTGAGAATTGATTACGTACGACCAATGAATGATTCGTGATGACTACGGGGGTAATAAGTATAAGTATTTAACCATGGAGTATGATGATCACAGGGCTAAGGATAATATTTTCTAAGTTACATGGCGTTCCAAGGGCTAGGGAGTTCTTTCCCATCTTGGTTCGCCAGTTTGTATGCATTTCCATGGTATGCGCCTATTATGACATAAGGGCCTTCCCAGTTAAGTTTCATTTTTCCTTTCGAATGGGTGTGCTTGAAAGGCATGATTTTCTTTAAGACTAATTCTCCAATATTAAATATTCGTTCGAGGACTTTCTTATCTTAAGCTCTGGCCACTCTCCTCTGATATACCTGAGTATGATCAGTTGCCCTTAGATGTGTTTCATCAAATTACTCTAGCTGTGTGAGTAGGGCAATTCTCCTCTCATCTAAGGATAGCTTATCATCGAGTTGAATCCGTAAGGATGGTACTTGTATCTCATATGGTAGGACTGCCTCCATCCCATAGGTAAGGAGGTAGGGAGTTTGGCCAGTCGCCATACGAGAGGTCTTATAGGCCAAGAGTGCTTCTAGTAGTCGTTCAGGCCAGTCGGCTCCATTGCTTATTTCTACTGTGCATTTTAAAATTTGAATCAGCGCTTTGTTCGTAGCTTCTGCTTGTCCATTTCCTGGAGGGTAGAATGATGACAAGTGGCATAGATCGATACCGTACTTCTTGTATAACTTTTTCATCTTCTCTGTGATGAACTATGGTCCATTGTCAGTGACAAACATCCTGGGTACTCCAATCCTGGTGATGATATTCTGAACGATAAATCTTACGAGTGTTGAAGCAGTGATTCTGACATACGATTCAGCTTCTGCCGAATTGGTTTAGTATTCGATCGCTGTAAGTATGAACGCATGCTTGTGAGTATTTCCAACTATGTCTATGAAAGGTCTAATGACATCGAAGGCCCACATCGAAAATGGCCATGGCGAGGTCATAGTGTTCAATGCAACTAATGGAGCTTTGATGAGTGTGGTGTGTTCTTGACATTGTTTACAGGATTGAACATAGAGGTGGCAATCTCTTATCATCGTCGGGCAGAAGTAGCCTTGTCATGTAACTTGATCGGCGAGGCTCTGTCTATCGGAGTGGGCACCGCAGGCACTGACGTGTGCTTCTCAAATGATGTATTGTCCTTCGACAGTCATGACGCATCATAGTAGTACTCCTTTGGTGAAGGCTTCTTTGTATAATATTTCACCGAGTATTCAGAGTCGGGCGCATTGGTTCCTTATAGTCTTTTGTTCGATCTTCATGGCATATGGAGGGACGTGTTGATGCTTTAAGAAGTTTCAGATGTCGAAATATCATAATTGTTCGTCGTCGGTTGGTAATCTTCCAAATATAAACATAGCGACTTTGATTTCTGTCTTGACATGATTTTTCAGAGTGATTACTTCATTGGGTCATGTACTAGTGGGGAGGATCGGTAATTCTCTCTTGACGGTCCATGCTACCTCGTGGGCGGGTGCTATTAATTTTTTAATGAAGAAGGTCTTGGTACTTTGGCCGATGGATATTTGGATAACCGAGGCTAATGTGGCTAAGGAATTAGCGAGCTTGTTTTCTAGTCTACGGATGTGCGTGAAAGAGATTCTTTCAAATTTCTTTACCAAATATTGAGCGATTTCTAGGTATACCATTAGTCTCCTTTCCTTAGTTTTCCATTCTCCTATAACTTGCGAGATTACTAGCTTAGAATCACTGATGATTTTTAACTGTTTAAAGCCTAATTGTAATGTTGCTCGTAGTCAAACTATAAAAGCTTCATATTCTGTGACATTATTAGTGATTGGAAAATTTAATTGAAAAGCTTTAGGTATAACTACTCCTTCTGGGCTTAGGAGGACTATCCCGATGCCTTTTCCTTTGTGATTTAGAGCACCGTCGAAGTAAAGGGTCCATGAGGTCTTGTCGGGCTCTTCGTTATGAATGATGAGCAGGTTTTCATTGAGGAAATCCCCGTGTATGGGCTCATTGCTCGAAAGTGGAAGATCTGTGAGGTAATCAGGGATTGCTTATCCTTTGATTGACTTCTACGTGACATAAGTGATATCGAATTCTTGTAAGAGCATATGCCAGCGAGCGATCTTTCCTGATATTGCGGGCTTCTCAAATACATATTTTAGAGAGTCCATTCGGGCTAGTACTACTATTTTAGGTGCTCCAAAGTAGTGTCATAATTTGGTTGAGGCCCACACTAGTGTGAGGCAAGTCTTCTATATTAAAGTGTATTTTCATTCGTACTCGACCATCGTCCTACTGAGGTAGTAGATAGCCTTCTCTCTCTTGTCGTCTTCTTCATATTGTCCCAAAATTATTTCCATTGCTTTATCATTCACTGAGAGGTATAGGATTAGGGAATCATTTCCATTGCTTTATCATTCACTGAGAGGTATAGGATTAGGGGTCTTTCGGGAACTAGTGGTGATAGTATTGGCAAGTTAAGGAGGTACTTCTTGATATTGTCAAAGACTTGCTGACACTGGTCATCCCATTTGTACTCAGTTCCTCCTTTAAGTAGTCTGTAGAAAGGATCGCATCTGTCTGAATGCTAGGATATAAATCTCCTGATGAATTATAATATTTCTATCAAGCCTCATAATTCTTTTATATTACTGGGAGGTGGCATCTCAAGAATGGCTCTGACTTTTGTTGGATCGACTTCGATTCCTCGCTTGCTAACTATGAAACCGAGTAATTATATAGAGGTGACTCCGAAGACACACTTCTTTGGGTTCATCTTCAGCTGATACTTTTTAGCTCTTTATAGTACTAGTCTGAGTGCTTCAACATGTCCTACTCGCATTTGGGACTTTACTAACATGTCATCGATGTAGACTTCTACACATTTATGCATCATATCATGAAAAATGGCCATCATGACACATTGATACATGGCTCCTACATTCTTGAGCCCAAAAGGCATAACGACATAGCAGTAAGTCCCCCATGGTGTGGTGAAAGAAGTCTTCTCTTAGTCAGACTCTGCTAATTTGATCTGATTATATCAAGAGAAACCATCCATAAAGGATATCATCTTGTGGCCAGCGGTGTTGTCGACTAGAGTGTCAATGTGTGGAAGCAGAAAGTCGTCTTTTAGGCATGTCTGGTTGAGGTTTTGGAAGTCAATGTAAACTCGTAATCTACCATCTTTCTTGGGGACATGTATTATGTTGGCGACCCACTTGAGATAGAGGACGACTAGGATGAATTTGGCTTTGTGCAATTTGTCAACTTCCTCTTTAACTTGAAGGGTTGTTTGTGGGTGCATCCTACGACATTTCTGCTTAGCAGGCTTTCCATCAAGTTCTAAGACAAGACGATGTTCTACTAAACTCGGGTCTAAACCAGGCATATCCTCATAGGACCATGCAAAGGAATCGAGGTGCTCTTGTAGGACTTGTGCAATCTATTGACGTTCCTTGGTGTTGAGCGTTGCGCTAATCAGTAGCTTCTTAGGTTTCTCTTTAGTGCCAAAGTTAAGTTGTTATGTGGGTTTCGCTGCAGCTTAGGTTTGCTGATCGAAACGCTTGATAACCCGTTGGAAGTCCGATGCCTCCTCGACAACTGGTGTTCCTTCTTCATCCTCGGTAAGCTCGTATACTGCAAAATTGCTATGCTGAATATTCAATTTTGCAAAAGGTAGTCCTTCATCGGTGCAATCTATGACTGAGAGATCTTTGATAAGGTGAAGGTCAAGACTATTGATTCTTCTCTCAAAGTCATGAAGTATCTCATCCGGTATGATCACTGACTTGTTGTTTAGCCTGGATGGTCTGCGTCCTCATGCGGGAGATGGGATAGAAGTCTCAGGAGAAAAGTCTCCTTGTTGGCCGCAAACTTGATTTGGGACGAAGGGTTCTCTTTCTTTTCTGAGGTTCTCTGATTTTTTTGGATTTTATGTTTCTAAATTTTTAAGGTTTTCTGTTTCTTTTATTTTTTTGATTTTTGATAATAAATATGGTACAGGGTCGGTCGCCTCAAGAGGCGTCGAGAGAGTTGCTTCCTCTAACTGAGGGTGTGAGAAGATTGCTGGAGCCATTCAGGTGATTCTTAGAGAAATGTGGACTTGTTGTGATTTTGGCTTTTTTTTTTTGGAGTCCTCATCTGATGAGATTTTTTGAATAAGGGATACTGGTGACAGTGGCACCATTATTTGGATTTCTTCTATCACATTGATTACCCCTTCTTCAAAGAAACTCTGGAGATCGTAGTTAATCGAACTATCCTCCTTTGAGTCGTAACATAATAGTTCTTTCGACCGAGGGTGATCTCCTAAGGGATCCTCAGGGGTAGAGAGCTCTTTCCCTTGAACTTCATAGTATGTTAGGATAAGTATGCACACTCGACAGCGAGCCTGATAATGGTGAGAAATGCAAGGAGATCCCCAAGGACATTCTCATCCTTCTAAGTTAGAGTTAAAGACGATAACGAATTCATCTTCTTGATCTGATAGTGCTTGAAGTCCTAGGTTAACTTGCTCTGCTAACTCGAGTGTAGGGAGGTCTATCCAGTAGTCCTCGTCATCACTCAGGGGAGTTTGTCACTCTTCCTCTAGAGATTTCCAGAATATTTGGAGTTGTCGCGCGTCTGGAGATGGAGAAGTGTCTAGTTCAAGTTCCTCTTCAAACTCAACAAGGGCGATGGGGGTGTGGGTATTTCCCCCTGGGTAAACCAGATGACTATTGGGATTTTTTACTTCTCGTGTCAGTGGCCGAGCTGGTGGGTCATTACCCGCTTCTGTTATCACGAGGTTGGCGTGATTCGATTCTTTTATCATAGAATGTCGGATCCAACTAGCGAAATATTCTAATATGCTGGTGCACGCCCCATAGCGAGGTTAGGCATTCCCATCCCCCAAGGCCAAGTCCTAGGCGGATTCTATACGAGTTAAAATCCTCTTATGGGGCATCATCTTCTTCCCATGTTGAGTGTAAGTACTCTTCATCACCTTACAAGGCTGTTATGTGAAAATCTTCGCCATCAGTGGATTCCCAATCTTTTACTCGTGGCTTGAGTTCTGGAGGTTCTTTCTTCCTCTCTTCTGTAAATCCCTTAGCATTAAATAAGGGTTTGACTCTTTTGAGCGATTTATCAATTTCGTCATTCAGATTGGTTAAATCATTGAATGCTTTAGCGACTCGCTCAATTTCCGCTTCTTGGAATCTAGTGAAGGACACTTTCTTCTGCCTTGATACATCTACTTTCTGGGTGATCCCGTAGACGAAGTGGTCATATAGAGACCATTTGAGTAAGGTAGGGAACAAGTCGACTTGTGGGTCGTCCGATTGATAACCTAACCCTATGTGTTTGCGTGTTTTCGTTGGGACGACAAGTCTTATGTGACCTTGCATATTTTTACTGAGTCTAATGTGGGGAATGTATCTGAGTTGGTACATAAGATCCCACCCTTTTATCATGGTTGGGTTGACGTCATAAAGTTTGGCGAGGTCTGGGCTAACCTCTCTCCTCATTAAGTTTTGTTGATAATTGGGGGAGAACTAGGAGGGGTAGGGGACGGACTTTCGCAACAGTCGTCTCATCAAGGATTCAAGTCTTTTGAATGTGGCTCGTGTTTAATACGAAATCATGGGCTGTCGGAATACTTACCGCGTAATTAGTATCCATCTCCTGGAGGGGTGCATCAGCGTATATAGGGACGATGGAGTCCTCATACAGGAATTTGATGCATTGATGGCATGTGGATGCGATAGCCTTCATTGACTCTAACCATTTTCTTTCTAAGATAAGATTGTACGTACTAGTATAATCAGAAACATGGAAGGTAACGTCTTTCGTTACAGGTCCAAGGTAAACCTGGAGTTTAATAGTTCCTTTGACAAAGCGACGTGATCCATAATAAGCTGAGTGGCAGTGCCAAGGGCCTGACATCCTGCTCCGTATATTCGAGCATCTTTAACGTTGTGAGAGGGCAAATATTGAGTCCCGTTCTCGTATCGACCAACGCATGGGGTACAGAGAACCCTCTAATTATGACTGTAAGATATATGGGAGCCGCACTCCCGCGGAGTGACTCTTTAGGCATGTCAGTGTCTGTGAAAGTTAGCGCTGGAGGTTGCACCATGACCAAGGTGATTTGATGAAACTTATCTAGGGTTGTGTCCTCATCTACTTGTGTGTCTTCAAGTGTCCTTATCAACAACCAGTGATGGTCAGGCAATTTCTTAATGAGTTTTAGTATGGATATCTGAGCTGAGATCTTTTGGAGATGTCGCAAAAGGTCATATTCTTTCCCTGGCTCGAGTGCCATTTCTTTGCCTAGCCAATGAGCCTTGGGTGTAGTTGGTTGGATTGGTTGAGGTGTAGGAATTGGTAGAGGAATAATGTGAGGTAGGGGCAGCAAGTTAACCTCTCTTTCTCTCACGTTCCCCTCTGGTGGATGTATGTTGGCAAAATCTTTATTTTGAGGAAAAGGCAGAGGCAAAAAATTGGTTCCCGACTTAAGAATCGGGCAAGTCGGTTGTTGACCAAACCCGGTGTGGCTCGATGTTGATGCATTTGTGAAGTGAGTGAAATTCGAGGTCGAAGCGCATACCTGCATGGTGCCGCTCCAAGGTGGGAGGTACTGTGTGTAATCCTCCTCCTCCAGGAAAGCAGAGACCAGTGTCTCGCATGGGTCGGGATGTTCTTCACACTCACTTTCTTCTATGGTTAGCAAACACTCAGTCTTTGTTTCATTCTCTCGGCTTGGAGTCTTTCGGGTGACACGTTCTACCCATGCAGCAATTTGGGCTGCAGTTTGAAGAATATGATCTCCGTAATCGGGTTTAGAATCGGATGAAGGGAGTGGTAATGGCGTTGGTTCAGGATTTGGAGGGGTTGAAGGTTCTGGTGGGTGACTATGGTGGAATGGTCCCCTGGCCCTAAAGGAATGGACTCGTATCTAGTGAATTTTTGATAAGGAGGTGGGCTCGGTGGGGCGATGTGAGTGATCAAGGTGGAAGGCTAGAAGGAGGATCGACCGGAGAGATCTACAATGGTGACCTGAGCCGGTGTTGTTGTGTTGTGGTTAGGCATGGGGTTATTAATGATCCCTAGATTTTGTTAATTGGTTATTACTAGGGTTAGGATTCTTAAGTGCTCCCCAGTCGATCTGATTTCGGTCATTCATGCCATACCTGAGGACCCAGTAGTCTTCTAGGTTGTGCCCCGTGTATCGATGGAAGACATAGTATTTACTGTAGTCTAGATTTGTCAGCCATGGGCGAGGTCTTCCTTACGAGAATCAGAGGAGATTCTGAGTGTTGAGGAAATGAAAGATGTTGGGAATCATATCAGGTAAAGGAGGGTAGTGTTCTCGCTTCGGCTGGTAGGGGCCTCTATCTGGGTTGAAGTTTTGTGGTGGGAGTACGTTATTATAGTTCGACACGTGGGCCGGTCGGTCCTGTGTTGTATTTTGGTTCTGGTAAGTGTTGGGATATTGATTTTTATTCTGATACTAGCCCTGATTCTAGTTCTATCCTTGGTTTTGGTTTGCATATCTTTGTTGACTAGCGCCTTGGTTTTGGTTGGTCACCGTTGTTGATTTTGATTTTACCCGAAGTTTTGTGGTTGGAAATTTTCGTTCCCGGAGTTTTGTCCTTGGTTGACAACAGTGTTGACCTATTCAGTACCTAAGGCTTTCTTATTATTTTTCAATTTTGATTCACTGGAAGAGCCTACTTTTGACGTGACTATGTTGGATAGAGCAAGGTCTTCACCTTTAATTTGTCACACTAGTCGGGATGCCCGGGAGTGGAGCGCAGTGAAGTCGGGGCAATCACTTATGATAAGTGCGCTCTTTAAAGATTCTCTAGTGTTATCGATGATAATGTCTACCGAGTCCTTCTCTTTCATTGAAGTGCCAGTCCTGGCAGCGAGTTTTCTCCATCTAGCAATGAAGTCGGTAAATTCTTCATCAGGTCCTTGCTTGGCCTCCATCAAATCACTGAGGCTAACTGTCTCTTAGATCAAATGTTTGTATTGGTCTAGGACTTGACCGACCAAATTGTCGAAGGTTTCTATCTTATAAAGCAGGAGTCCCACAAACCAATCTAAAGTTTCTCCTTCTAATGAGCATTGGAAATAGTGAATGAGAAGTCTTTGATTATCACGTATGGATCGACAATCATTACAAAAGAGGCCAAGTGATGATTCGGATTTCCCGTGCCATTATATTTGGTAAATTTTGGCGATTTGAATCCTATTGGTAAGTTAAATTTGACGTCCCGACAAAATTTTTCGAATCCGAATGAGTGACCGGGGTGCTCTCTCTTAGCCATGTACTCATCGAGCATTTTAGGGAGATCTTCGAATTTAATGGTGCTATCTTTTGGAGCGGCCCGTGAGCAAACCTTGTCTAGAGAATCATCGTTGAAGAATGTGTGAGTAGGTTGTCTCAATAGTGTGGCGCGAGCTTACACCGTGCTCAGGGTAGGAGGTGGCCTCTCTTATCGTTCTTGTTCTTCTGAAAATTGTCGTGACCTGATGGTTTCGTATGCAGCAGCCAATCCTCGGAGTCATCATCTCCTCTTTATCATTGTAGCATTTATATGAGGATGCGTGATGGTGATCTTGGCAAGAACCACAACGTGTATAGAGCATTTATAAGGAATATGAGGATTTGGTTCTTTTCCTTCTTAATAAGTCCTTAGTCATGATAGTGTATAGAAATGAAGACTAATGTTTCTCTTACATCTTCTGAAATTAGTTGATGGTTCGTTTATATTTCACTACGAAAAAGAGTCTTTTTACCCATGCCTATTTTGGGCGGTCAACTAATCACCGCTGTCAGCCATTGTGTTGGGCCACCCACGCAGCTGACCCACTCCAGTACTCAATGGATGGCTCATCAAGGAATCGTGATGACCCACTCGCCATCAAACTATTTACTTCCCGACCACCCACTCCTCACCACTCATTCCCTCATTTCATTGCTCAGCCCTAAATTCCGCTCACTCTCTACCCAAAAAAATCCCTTCAAAACTGAGGGGTTTTTTGGGCAGAGATGCCCAAAAAGCATATCCATTAGAGGATCCATATCATCCAACCCAAGCACTTCAATATGGACCCTATATAACAAGTGTCTACATGACTTATTATCCCAAATTGCAAACATTGGTATGTGTGCCAGTATTTTTTAGTACCAAATCAGTGAAAGTTCAAAAGCGAACCTTCAATGATTTGCGTGCTCATAAATGGTTGTGAGGATCTTGAGAATTGACCATTTGAACGAAAGGAAATTGACCGAGCACCACCTCTGGTATCAGGGATCTTAATTCGTTTTTGCCTAATTCGTTCTTATGACCCACATGGTAGTCTTTGATAGGTTTGGGGCAGGAGCGGA
Organism: Chloranthus sessilifolius; assembly: GCA_021018995.1. Lineage (NCBI taxonomy): Eukaryota > Viridiplantae > Streptophyta > Magnoliopsida > Chloranthales > Chloranthaceae > Chloranthus > Chloranthus sessilifolius. Next base: position 142,308,393 of record CM037584.1, on the reverse strand, counting down.
CCCGAAGCTGCTGGATTTTGGTTAAGATCAGGATTGTTTTGGCCCCGGGATCTGCTATGTGTGGCCCTGGGGTTCGGGGCTGCCCCTTCGGCTCTTTTTGTTGCTTTTTAGCTCTTTGTCTCTCTTTTCGTCAATTGCTTCTTGATTTTCTTGTACTCTGCTTTCCAGCTCCTTGCTCGCCTTTTTTAATATCGTTTCCTCTGTAGAGTTATTCAAATAAGGTTTTTTTGCAGGAGTTATTATCTCCCATTACAGAACTTGGAAAGTACATGCTTCTTCTGGCATCTTGGGATGATCCTCTTAAGTTTTTGGCGTTCTATTATGTGACTATATAGATCATTTGCAGGTTTGTTATTGTTTTACTATATGCAGAAGTCGCGTGTGCCTCTGAGCATGGTTCAAAATTCTGGACAAAACTGATAAATATCATTTGATACATATCGGTTTCGGAGGTCACGGGGTTGAATGTATCAGCCCATATCTATTGGTACATATCAATGTATCGTCCAAAACCTTTGTGTATCGGTTTTGGAGCTGGCCTATACATACCGAAAAACTGAGATTTTGAACCTTGGATAAGATTCACATTCTCTAAATATTTGGTGCTCGAGCTAGATAGTAAATACAACACCATAATTAAGTTTTTCACAAACAAAGCATATTGAATTCTTCTATGGTCCTCTTTCAAATAATAATGATGAAGATCATATATATAGGTACATATCTTTTTCATTTTTCTCTGACTTTTCTGTTGTCAATGCAGCTATCCTTTTGTTGATGAACTTGCCTCAGAGATTCTAGTGGATCCATCGCCTAAAAGGTTAGCCTCTAGCATTTCATAAGAGATGGTGTTAGGTTCACGGTCATTAATCAATAAGATTTTCACCACTGATAAACAATACAACAGTACACTTTATTGTGGTTCTTGTGTCATTCAGCTCTGTAAGCTAAAATACAAATATTTCTAAAAGGTAAGAAAAGTGGTTCCATTCACCACTTATGCATGCATAATATACAAAATGAAATCCATCCACGAGCATCAATCTTGAAATCTATCATGCAGCTGTTTGTGGAAATGTTTACGATGCCTAGCAAGGATAACTTCAAGAATATTATTTTAAATTTGATGGTGTTTATGCTGCTGGTACTATTTGTTTTGCTGACTTCAGATACGTATTTTGATAAGTTGGCTGATATGGATATGGCAAAGCGCATAGTTTAGGATGCAAAGATAGATTATCCCACAGCTTGTAACTCTATGGTAATTCCTGGTTACATGTTTTATAACCCATTTTTTTTCAAATGGGTTATATATTGATCATCCACATATAACCCATATTTTTCAAATGAATTATATATTGATCATCCATATATAACCCATTTTTTTTCAAATGGGTTATATATTGATCATCCACATATAACCCATTTTTTTCAAATGGGTTATATATTGATCATCCATATTTTTTTGGTAGAGGCCACACCTAAAACAGTGATGAGGCTGATGGGTACACCTGGACTTACTTTGTACCACCTTAAGAGCCATTTGCAGGTACATCTATTTTAGCTGAATTTGGTAATCTAAAGACTGCAGCAAATTTAAATGGGTTATATATTGATCATCCATATTTATTTAATGCAGAAGTATAGGCTTAGTCAGAATCAACAGAAAGAGATCTACAGTGGCAATAAGGAGGAAGGTTAGTATTTGTTTAGAATAAAAAAAATTATGATTCTTTGAGCTTATACTCATCTGGGTTTTGATTTGCTTCTTTAGCAAATCACAAGAACACTAACAGAAGTGAACATAAAAGCGGCAATTTTGTCGGGGTAACCCGTACACCGATCAATGAGTAAGAAACTGCTATATTGATTCAGTACCTATTGCGAAAAAATTGTTTCTGATCATGGTCTGGAGGAAACTCATCAGAAACCCCAACACTTATTCCAGCTTAATAGGACTCACTTGGTCTCTTGTTTCTTTCAGGTACTTAGAAAATTAAAGAAAAAACAAGCAAAATCTGTTTGATCCTATTATTCAAAATTTCTATTTGTTGTTTTTTTGTGTTCTTGCAAGTGGCATTTTGAGATGGTTGTCATTATAGCAAATTCCATCTCCATTTTGTCAGATGCAGGCCTTGGAATGGTCATGTTCAGTCTTGGTCAATTCTTGAAGAACTCACTGTTGCTTACACATCGTCCTCCTTTGGAATAGGTTATTTTGGGTGCACTTTGGATCGACCAAAGGTAGCATGCATTATTCATTATTTTAGCATCAAGCCTTACTTTACTTCAAATTGAGTTCTTTGAAGTAAAGTATATATAAGATCACAATTCCACTTATATAATCCATTTTTTTTCCCTTACAAATTAACAAACTGTATTATATGATTTTATTTTTTGGTGGGAAGTATACAAAGAAGAGGTTGGAGAGATGGAGATAGGGTTTCCAACAGATGTGAAGCATGTAACACACATACGATGGGATGGGTCAACTGCAACTAGCACAATGAAGATTTGGGATGACTTTGAAGTTCCTGAGTTGCTTTCTCTTCCTTCTATCTCTTTTAGGCAATTTGAGCTTGCCATGGTTGCACAAACATATGCAATTCAGAAGTCAATCGGAGAAACTCAGGTGAGAGAGATCTAATTATGGAAATTTCTGGTCCACTTCAATTATCCGGTTTTGTAATTTTTCTTTTGTGATTCCTTTGTGTAATTTTTCTGCTGCGATTCCTTAGTGTCCACTGTTTGGTATTATGCTGATTCTTATGGTTCAAGAAACAATCTGGTACTTTATTCGAAATTGGTCATAGATAGTTATTATTTATTGACACTTTTCTTAATTTCCTAGGAATCAGTACAGGTCATTCTTAAGGTTAGAATTAGCATTGAAAATACACTGAATTATAATTATTAATATATCGTATTTGATAGTATTGCAGTAGGTTGGCCTATCAAACTGTGTACAATACAGAGCATGTTGATGCGCCATCAGCTGGATCGGATCGTAGTAGGAAGGTGCTTCGAGATCCAAATGCTGTTGAAAACATTCAAAATCACTTCTAGCTAAGCATTCCTCCTAAGATTGCTACACCCAGTGGTTTCTCGAGTCCAATACTTAGTCCTCCAAGATTGAGCACTGGAGATTTTTTTTCCTTCTTACATGGCTTCTCCTGGTCATCAAGTTTGGTCAGCCCCTGAGTTCCCAGCCTCAGATATGTTGATAAGTTTCTCTTCCCAAGCTTCATCAGCGAAAATTCTAGCTAGTTTCTCTTCCCAAGATATAATGTATATTGTATATTGTATATTGTATATAGTATGTACTATCGAGTGGTGATGATGCAGCTGCTAATCGGGATGGTAGGTGGAGAAATTAGATGCGAAGAGCTACACATAATGGTTGTGACCCAAAAAAAAAATGTGCTAATAAATTTGTGACCTAGAAAAAAAAGGCACTAATGTGACCCAAAAAAAAAGGGGCCTATGCCGATGGCTGCAGCCATCGGCGTAGGATAATTATTTTAAAATTTTAAAAAAAGGCCTATGCCAACGGCAGAAGCCGTCGACATAGGATGATTTATTAAAAAAAATTATTTAAAAAACCTTACGCCGACGGCTTCAGCTGTCGGCGTAGGGTGATTTATTTAAAATTTTAAAAAGAAATTATTTTTAAAAAACCCTACGTCGACGGCATGAGCCGTCAGCGTAGATTCTTGAATTACGCAGCCTTCGGCGATTAGTTTTGCCGACGGCTGATTAAGTCTACGCCGACGGCTTGCAGCCGTCGGCGTAGATACCTGTTTTTGTAGTGACAGAAGCTATGAGCCACCATTGTCAAAAGAAAATATTTTCTCACATTTTATTGCTTCTCAGGGGGTCGTGGAACGGCTTTAAATTTTGTCTTAATTTCGTCCTTGTCGAAGAGTATCTCATACTCCCGTGAATGGTGTTGATATCAATTTGTGAAAGGTCGTAGACTTGTTATTTGTCAAAAAAAAAAAAAATTAACGCTATTTATGAGTGATCTGATTCTTGACTAAACGCTGCCTCTCCCTCTCTTCGCTGACACTATGTTCAAAAAATCACTGCCCTAACCAATTGTAAAAAAAAGTAGTGATTTTTTTTTACCACTACACACGGCAGTGGTTTATGAACTTCAATAACGACTGCTCTTAACAATCATAGAAAAAATACCACTTCTTTTGACAGTGGTTTTTTATGCAATTTTTTTATTAAAAAAAAAATTATATCGACGATTTTTTATGCAATTTTTTTAAAGTTAATATTTTTTTATGTTTTTTTTTTTTTTTTTAATGCAATTTTTTTAATGTAATTTTTTTAATGATTTTTTTTAATATTTTTTTTCAATATTTAAAAAAAAATTATATAAAGAAAAAAAACTATTAATCTCATATTTCAACACATCCATTCAACTCAAATACAAATCATTCAATGTCATTAATAAAAAAAATAGATGCCCAATTATTTTATTCAAACAAAAGGTTGCATCTCAACCTTTCAAATCAGCCAAATATTTTGAACTCTACATGCCCAATCCTTTTATTCAAACTGAGAATAAGAAAAGAAAGAGTTAACAATCTAAGGACCCCATGGCCCATTTTTAAAATAAAAGAATAAAAAAATTAAATTTGCTTCGCCTCTCCTATCAAGTGTCTTCGCCCCCTAGTGATCCATTTGAGGTGAGCTTCAAATCGAAAAGTTTCGCCTGAAAGCAAAAGAAGAACATCATTAAACTGAGATATTGATGACTTTCATCTACGGAGACCCCATTTAATAGGCCGGGTTGAAAATATTGACCTGTTATTTAAATAGGTTGTATTCAAGTTAGCCCAAAAATAGGTTGAAAATATATAGGTATATCATTTTTTTAACAGATTCAGGTCAGGTCCAAAAGTGGATAACAGGTCGGGGTTCAAAACTGAAAATGCAAGTAAACCTATGAATCAAGAATGAGTACAGAAAAAGTACATGGTCCTGATAAATACATCTGATAAAACACATTGACTTATAGAAAATACTCAAATTTTCAATGTAAAAAGTTACTTACGATGAAGGTGCTCATACAATGTCCCGCTTGATGCATATTCAAAGACCAGCATCCTTGAAAAAGGGTTGCTCTCCTTGCAATATCCTAGCAACCTTCCTATATTCTCATGATTTAATCTTGCCAAATCTGCCACCTAAAAGCATGCAGATACTAAGAGAACCTAAGTTTTTCATTGATATGGCTAATCAAACATGGAAAATTGAAGTCCAACTTAATAGTCAAGTGGCGAGAGATTCAAATGAAATTTTACCTTACTCTAGAAATAATGCTCAAGATAGCTTGTCCAGTGCTCTTCAGAGATGCTTAGAGATATCACAGCAAATTCAGATCCATCTTTTATGTTGCCTTTATAGACTACACTATCAGGAAAGAGCCAATAATGTTGCTAAAGTCTTCACAGGCTACTTCAAGCTCCTCCCTGCTTAACCTCGGCACATCCTTCAATATCTCTGCATCAGGCATACAACAATTCAGCAAATTAAAGCTACGATCGCTAGAAATCATCCGCCAAGTATAATGCACTAACAACGAGAAGATCTGAATGAAGACTTTATTTGGAGAGTGCAGTCACATTAGAAACTTAAGCTAGAAAATGGTCTTGCAACAAACTAACCTATAGATATTCCTATCTGCTCCCTTCCATTTGCTGATTTCTTCCAAAGGATTACTCATGGAGATTTTACTTTCCATTTTTTAACTGCTGTGAGAATAGCGAAGATCATAAGTAAAGCCGCAATTGTTCCTGTTACGATTTTCAGTGCTAGTAGCCACCTAGGTTGCAATGAGGAATGCTGCATAGGTCCTTGGGCAGGCCTGTACTCTGTGTAGGCTTGCTGATGGCAGTTTATGTCTACATTTCAATGTGTTTTATCATTGCTTAGAAATATATCATAAAGCAAACAAAGCAATTGATTATATTTATACCAATTTGTTTAAAATGCGAGATCATCCACATACCTTTGAAGATGTGCTGAAAAAATAAAATCAACCTTTGAGATTTGTGCCCTCAAAAAATTTGTAAAATTAAAATAAAAATTAGAACCAGAAAACAGATATTCATACTGAAATCAATGAATATTAAAAAAAACAAGCCAATAAAAAAATTATTCAGGTCCGCTTGATCTGACCAGTTACATTACTAGCAAACCGCTTAAAATCAAATTAGCCCCTTTCATTTGATCTGGCCAATTACATTATAACAAACCATAAATTAAATCACCTCCGCAAACCATAAAAAAAAAACACCTCCTTTTTCACTTCAAAACTACTTCAAAATTCAACAGGATTATCATTCGTTGATGGTTAACCTCCGCAAATAACCCTTCTGTAATCCTAAAATTTGCAGCATTTGAAATAATTTTCCTGTAGTGGGAAGTACCTTATCAGTTTCAATTTGGGCATCCACAGTTGAAGAAGAGGTGCTAGTGGGTTTCTCCATCTGATCAGCAGAGGATACATCTAGTTTAGTTTTATTCTTATCATCCGAAAAGAATAGAAATGATTAAATAGATATTGTAAAGTAATAACTATGTGAAAACCCTACCACAACAAAAAAAAAAACTAGAATAAGTAATGGTAAACTAGAATAAGTAATGGCTCTAACAAAAGCAGCCGCGTACCTGTATTGTTTCTCTAATAAAGCTCAACCCCCTTGGGTCCAATAAGAAATCCCGCAAGAAGATAACAACCAATAACCTTGCAAATTTTGATATAAAGAGAAAAGTCAACTCTACAAATGATAACATTATTTGCATAAATCATGAGAAGTCTCTACAAAACCAAAGTTAGAACTCCCATTGAAGTGATGAGCCAATTTTATTTTTTTCAAAACCAGAGTTAGAATCCAACTGATATGGGTTTTTCACCCAATTTTATTTTTTTCAATCTTTGATCACAAAATCAACGATGTAGAAAACAAATTTTTTTTTGGATGGTTGGTGATCGACCTAGTGTATATGTACATACCTGATCCTCGGATTGGGTGTCATGTGGCATCCAAATGACTCCAGAATTCCATTCCACAACACAAGTGCATGCACCCACTGCAATATATACATTTAACCACAGCCCACGATAATTAGAGAGGTAAGAACCCCTTTAATTCTGCCGTTGTCGTAGAATAACATGGTCAACAATGCACAAAAATCCTGTGTAAAGCACATAATTCAGAAGCAACAAGAATCGCTAAATCTGTCCAATAATCCCAAAGGAATTCTTCTCCCTGATCCAGTAAACAGCTGAAGATTCTCAGCAGTGAGCGCACACAGCAATCAGAATATTAAAACTAGCAGTAGTTCAACAGTAAAGATGATGGCATGAGCAATTCACATAAGATTTACGGTTCAGATTCTGCGGAAAACTGTGAAGTTTTCAAGCCTGAGATGAAAATCTAAATCAATAGCATCCCAAGGGCAGCACAATGGGCTAAAAAATCTTAAGTCTCCTACTAAACTTGGACTCTTGTTAAAAGTAAATAAAGAAACCTTTTTACCTAACTCTACCTCCTACACTTTAGGACTCTTGACTCTCAAAAATTAAGAAAAGAAACAAAACAATCTGACAACTTCAACCACCGTGAATCTGCTACATTTTAGAGTTGACACCTCACCAATATTGTTAGATTTCTGAACTGGAAAATAATCACCGAGACCTCCAGTCTTTTAGGACCCTTCAAGGTTGACTCTAATAAGATTTCGCATCCAAGAAAACCTCTGAAAATCCAGCTGTCACGTGGATCCTTCAGTGGATCATATGACCAAAAAACAGGCCCAGTAATTGGGTTCAATAAAGGCCCATTGGGTCTTTATTTTAAATTCATCTGTCTTGTTAAAGTCCCCTTGTACTGGACCTATTTAAGACCCATTAAAGTCCATTTAATCTGCCGTATTTTAGCCCAGTTTTAACCTCAGATCCAGCCCCATTAAGCCCTATTTTTTGGGCCCCAAAATGTTGTGAAATCTGGACTCTTTCCCCCCTATTTAAGCTCTGTAATTGTAGCAGCCTTCGTGTCAGCTTGCACTACTACGTCCGAGTGTTGCCCTGATGCTGTATTCCGTCCAGCTGGGCATCATGTGGCACCCATAACCATGATGGTTTTTGTTCTATTACTACCATTCTAAGTGGGGCATCTGTTTTGCAATTCAGCAATTCATTTTCATTTGCAGACTCTCCATAAACCTTTGAATTTTGCACATAACTTTCCAAGGTTACAAACAGGCGCTACTTTTCTCATTTTCAGTTATAGAAACAACGCGATCAACCATTTAATAAACAAGAGGAAACACCCATATCAACAAGTCAATGACTTATGACAGATAATTAATAAAGGCAGGTGCTCTCCTTATGTTTGTAACCTAAGCCTCAGAGAGCACACTAAACAATGGGATTATGCTTTATCACAAGCTGTCTGGCCATCAGTTTTGTAGAGAAGCACACAGATTTGTAGAAAGCAGTCTATTTTTGACATCATCAATGGATAAGTTCCAAAGAATGCTCTCAGCCTCACTCTGCTACATATCTGGTACTAGGCCTAATGCCTAGTACCAAATCTTTAGAATGTAAAGGAGTGAAGAAACAAAACATATAAATATGGGCAGAGGAATCACTAGTTTTCAAAGAAAAGTCAGAGATGCAGGGCAAAATTTATGTGAAAGTAACAGGGCAAAATTTACATACCGTACTTGTCTGGTGAAGAGAAGGAACAAGAGAAAGCTGAGACCCATTAGTATGGTTTGCCATGACCACTGCAACCAAAATTCCAAACCACAAATCAAATGAAAAATCAAAAGAGAGGAGAAGAAAACCAAGAATTTTTTTTATTCTATTTTTTTGTTTTTTGGGGGTGTGTAGATCACCTCATTTCTTTCATGAACAACTGAGCCTTAAGCCCATTTTTTTAGTGAAATCAATGATCCCAAGAAGGCTTTTGATTTGTTGAAGGGACACTATGATAGCAGCCCCAGCCATGAATCCAACCAGAGTGGCCTTTGAGAGAATATCTATGATAAATCCTAGCCTGCAAAACTAGAATCAACATGTTGAAGAAGATGAAGAGGAATGGTGGTTTTTATCAGCTACCCACTTTGGAATAAGTTCATTGCAATGGGAGCTAAAATATTCGATGTATTGGAATAAGGTAGTACAGAAAAATAGCCAAGCAGAAAGAGGAGTACAGATAGCACAAAACCAGCAACTTACCTGAACTAATATAATGTTGAGTTTATTGGGTTCTCAAAAATAAGTAATGCATAAAGAACATCTTTAAAATGAAGAAAGAACGCAACGACTTCAGTTTCCATACAAAATTATAGTTCTTATCAAATTTGACAAAAGCATATAAGGAGCACCACCTAACTGATAATAGAATTAAGGAACAATCACAATATCGCAAATGTATCTACAACTTCTTTGCAGCTCTCTGAAATGTTTCATTGTTCTAATACCAAATTGCTATATCTGCCAAAGTAAGTATTATAAAAGCATGGCTAAAAGTGGGAAAAAATTATATGGCTAAAAATTATATGGTTAAATGTGCAGGTTACGGCTGTATACGTCCACCCTGTACGTACGTGACCAACAGTGGGTAATGGCCTTTTATGTGTTGAGCATGAAACAAAACAACCTAAACTGCTTACACCCTGTATATAATAGAAGCTGATATCAACTATAAATATGATAATGCAAGCACAAAAGGAATGCATTTTAAGATTCAAATTACAATACACCATATATTTTTTTTGGGATAGATTTGAAATCCACTGTGAATTGCTTGAAAATTACGATAACTAATAACTGAAAAAAATCTTCGACCAAGTTTCTGACATATCCAAGCACATAAATGACACTTCAGTATCATTAGCAGACAACCATAAAAGAAATTAACCTTCCAGAAGCTTCCAACTTCTGACTCAGGTCAGCAATTTCAACTTCAGCAGTAGCAAGCCTCTGTTGGGATATTGCTTCAGCTTCATTGGTTGCTTTCACACGCATATCCAAGCTGTGTTCATCAAGAGACAATTTAAGACTTTGAACATGAGACCATGCTTTATATTCCAAGTCCCTAGCGTCCATGAGATCCCTGCAGATGGAAAAGAAAATCTGAGCATAATGTAAATTTTTTTACTCCTCCAGACATCGACCGAACCTTTCATACACTCTAAGCAACCTACTTTACGCAATATAAAATCAGCTGATCTGCCAAATCCTTTTCCCAGTTAATATGCTACTACACAATACAATTACATGAACATGAAGCGATAAATCACTTGACCTTTATAAATTCCTTTTTATGAATCATGTCTAATTAAATAAGAATATGCCAATGACCAGTTCTCAAGTCAATGCATTTGTTTTCCTTATGACTGCAAAATGGAGTAGAGATCAAAGAAAGAACCAATAACAGACCCAAAAAAAAAGCTCTTTGATTGTTGAAATCAAGAATGACTCCAGTACATGGGAACATAGCCAACAGAAATAAAGAACATAGCACACTAAACTGGTAACAAGATGAGTTTGATACAATATGCGCAATACGGTACAGAGTACAGCCACCAAACTGCAACAGAAAGTGCGCTAGATGTTGTGAACACTGGACTGAAATCTGAAATCTCATATTTGAAGTGATCCAAATCATATATCTGTACAACATATTCTAACCTGAGACGTGGTGCTGGCTATAATGCCATTTGTTAAACAATACACCAAAAGCACCTAGTATGTTAATAGAGTGGAATGTAATATAAGCCCTTGTTACTTTGGGTCGTAAGCCATAATAGATGCCCAAATGGCAGGTCATCTTCTAAATGAGACCCTGTACAAAGATTATGCTCATAGGAGTATTCAGACCATCTGACCTGAAAACTTCTTGGATTTCTGCCCATACACTTGCACTTTGCACGCTCTTGATCAGATGGTAGAAATTGTAAAAGTGCACACTTTGGGTCGAACGCAATATAGAGGATGCCCATGTGCACGTTTACTGTATTATGTATGCTATTGCTATGTGACAGAATTGATGAGCCATGCACCGCAGCTTGTGCATGGGCCCTCCAACTAGTACCCACTGCACGTTTACTTTGCAGGCTCTTTAGGCATTTTTAAGAATGCAGGTTGTTTATATTATGTCAAATTTTACAAAGTTATCAAATTAATTGCATTTGAGAATGCGAGTCATGAACATGGATAAGGTATGTGAAAGCCAGCGGAATTAACATTCTATGCTGAAAATTGAATTAAAAAATGCTAGGAATACGAGATTTCCACCTTTTGTATTGAGGGGATAAGGTCCATAGTAACGAAGAATGCCCTTTGAACTTCTGTTGGTATTAGAATCATTAAAAGGAGGGTTTTTAGTTTTAGTTTTTCTTCTTTTGGGTTTCATATTTATTTCGTTTCATATTTATTTCAAATAGTGAAAATATATTGTTAAAAATAATGGTTAAAATAAAAAAAGGAAATGGCCAAGTCCAATCAGTTGAATGTTATATGGTATTCAACCGATTTTCCGATTGAAAGGATTTTGACATGGAAAGTATTCTTACGTTAATCTATGAAGGTGGAAGCCATTTGAATGAAGATTCCCTTGTAGTCAAGGGTCTGAAAACCGGCTGAACCCACTTGAATTTTCAAAGTTGAGTTGTGGTTAGGTTGGAGTCCCTACTAGTCTTTATAATAAATCACAAAGACTAAAATACCCTCATATCACACAAACACACACCCAACATTACCCTAAACACACCCCATTTACAAACCCCCTGGCTCCACTCCTCCTCCTCCTCCTTAAGCCGGTGCATAGATGTTTATCATACTCAGCTTGACAATAATACTATGAAGTTGAGAGGGACCTAGAGCTTTAGTAAAGATATCAATCAATTGTTCGGAAGAAGAAATTTTAGGAGTATCATTGATGCTAGCATAATTTTTTTCTCGAATAAAGCGAGTGTCTCCTTCAATTGTTTTGTTCTTTCAAAGTTATTGAGATAAAATATCATAGAGGGATAAGGATCAGAGGCCCAAAATTTCCTAGCGTAACAAAAGTGTTCTCTCTCATTTCCCCCATAAATGCTTGTTGTTCCATGTTGTTAATGTGGGCTCTAAGCTTCTCCATGGGGATATGTAGTTGTTGAGAGCCTATTTCACTATGAAAATTCCCAGCAAGCTTCACATTTAAACAATATTACATCAAATACAGATTAGTGGGTAGTTTACAGGAGCAATAAATAAATATGATTTACTCTAAAAAATACCTTTGTTCCCTTACCTGTACATAACTACAGTGGCAAAGTGTCAAAAAGCTACATAGTACATGTTATCAAATGCCAATGCATCTTCTCCAAGCACCTCAAGAAATCGAACACCAGCCATAGAACTCGGCGTGCCTACAATAAACTTTCAACTGGTGTCAAATTTTTATTTTTTCAACTGGATGGGTCAGGTTGGCTCGTGCCAAAATTTTAGTCTACCAACCCTTAGGGCACTCAAACCGACCCAACCTGTAATGACCCTAAAATTTTGAACAGAATTTGACTGCTTTGATATGCGTGCCCGGCATGGAAATCGATATAAATTAAAATTTTAACTTAATATTATTAGCAATAATATTAATCCATAGTTAGGCGAAGTCATGTGTGACTTCTTACGTAAATCCAAGTTCTGTAAGACTTTTGATGAGGCGTGGTACGCCGGAGAATTGGTGTATGTGCTCCACACCGGAGTTTAAACTTAGAAGAAAATTGAAATATCAAAGATATTTCATTGGTTTAGCTTGTAAGGGAAGGGAGAGGGGTAGGATACATATCTCTTGTCTACTTCTTCTTGCTTCCTATTAATCCATAGCTAAGGAATTTGGATTATTAAGTTATTACTCTAAGAAACCACGGTTAGAAGAAACCTACATTAGTGATAACTTGATCTAGGAGTGCGGAATCAACCTCAATATGTTGAGTTTGTTCTGAGGAGATATTATCACGCGGAGCCACACATCTGCTCTTCGGATCGTAGAAGGCGATAAATTTCTGATTTCGGATCCGAAACCCTCTTCGGATCTCATTTGTCGAAAACCCGAGAACGACACTAAAGGAGGTGAGTTATTAGGATTATTGTAAGATTTAAGACCTAATAAATCTGTAAATGCATGTGTATGTGTGAGTTGTAGAGAATCATTAAGGTTTGAGGATGAAAATAGATCGAGTTAATGAACGGCATTAATGACAGAAACTGTCATATTTTATCGATCAAATGTGGTATTTGATCGATCAATGTGAAAGATTGATCGATCAAATCTTATATGCAATTAATGAAACAGGAAGTGTGTTTTTCTGAAAGTTCAGGCCCGACAAACATTGATCGATCAATTGAGAAATTGATCGATCAAATTTGAAAGTTGATCGATCATTTTAAGAAATGATCGATCAATATAAAAGGCTGATAGATCATTTGAAAGTGATCGGTCGAGTGTGAGAATGATCGATCAATGTGGGCATTGATCGATCAATGTGAAATATTGATCGATTAATTGGGAAATTGATCGATCATCGTATAAATTAGTGTGCAAACAGAAAGTTTGTATTTTTAGAAAATTTAAGTCTGACTTCCTTGATCGATCAATATAGACATTGATCGATCAAATTAAGAAATTAATCGATCAAACAAGGAAGTTGATCGATCAAACTTCCTCTGTTCTATGTGAGTTAATTTAGGAGATTGATCAATCAATTAGTGATTTGATCGATCAATTCTGGAAGATTGATCGATCAAACAAGGAGATTGATCGATTAATTACCCATATTTCTGCTATTTTGGTTTTATGGGGAAAACACTACTGGACATTGTACCAATTGATGTCCTGACATCTCTGATACTTAGTATACTATGTTTATGGTCTAGGATGAGACCGTGATGCTTTAAAGAGCTTTAGATTTGCTTAGAAAGGTCTGATATGAGGTAGGGGAAATTTAATTTAACTTGTATCTGATTTTGACTGCATATTTTTTGAGTATCTGTATCTGATTTTCGTCTTTTAAAAGCATGCCTTGCATATGATAAAAGTTCTGTTATCTGAATCTGTCATCTATTTCTGCCATCTGATTCTACTATCCGATTAAGTCATCTGATTCTGTAATCTGATTCTGAGGTCTTTATGTGTATTGATTTAAAGTTCATGTGATGAATCCCCCTGACGTGGCAGGATATCCATGACCGATACGGCGGGATATCCGTGTATCTGATTTGAAAACTCGATTACACATGTTGCTCTCCTTAGTAGGGGCTTGATGCAAACACCTGAAATTATTCATTGAACGATGATGGTCGGGGTTACCCATCAGCACACATCTGGCTACCACGTGTTATATTCACGAGAGGTACTTAAGTATATTATTTAAGTCACTAAATACTATATGTATAGTATCTGAAAGCTCTAAAACTTCTGTCTGTTGTTTGACACTCTGCATATGTTCTGTTCTTTAAAATTTAGCATCTGCCATCTGATTATTTCTATTTGCATTCTCTGTTCTTGATCATCTATTCTGACTTATGTTCTGCAAATCATGTTTTACATTTTAGATGCAAATTTAACTGAATTTCTTCAGTTGAGCTTAGATGGTTAGCTCACCCGATTTTTAATATCTTAGGTTTTGAGGCTCGGGCACCAGGCACTAAGAGTGACCTAGATTACCAGCCTAAGGCAGAGGCTGAGGAGGAGGACACTGATATCCCAGCTGACGAGTTTTATCCGTAGCTAGGGTTCTTAGTTTTGTATTTTTGAGATATGTATTCGCATTTTGGATTATTTGGTCTAGTGGCCACCGTTTTGTATTAAACTCTGTAATTACTTTTAGTGATTATTGTATACATCTTATGGGAACCATTGATTTTGTGTGATGAATGTACATCACCAGTGGTTATTCTTGGTTCCTATTTTGTGGATGTATATTCTTATATATATATATATATATATATATATATATATATATATACATGTGTTTCTCTTTCTTTTAAATGTCTTATATGATGACTCTATTTGCCTCTTTGATAATGTCTGCTCTGATTTTCGCTAAACAAGCAGACATTCTTTGTCTTGTTCTGGGGATCATCCAGAGTATGATCCTGCTGGCACGGGTTTTCGGGTGTAGAAATCCAAGTTGTCGCAGTTGATATCAAAGCATAGGCTTTAGGTTGAACCCCGAGTTCAGGTTGGATTATTTTTATAATCTAGGTACTGATTAATGTTGTTGTTTTCACAATGACGGACCAGTATGATGGGCCCAAGGTTCAGAGGTGGACATAGTGGAGGAAGAGAAGGAAAGAGAGAGGTTCCTTTACGAGAGATTTTTTATATTACCGGTACATCCAGGGGATTAGAGTTCCTATCGGGTGAAAATGCGATTCCGGTAGGACCAAGAGGAGGACGAGGAGGTGGTAATAGTAGAATGGAGCAGGTGTTGAAAGCTTTGGCTGTCAATGTAGCTTAACAGACTACTGCTTTGAATCAACAAGCAGCTAGACTACCTCACCAACCTGGAGGTTTTGCTGAGTTTAGGAGGATGAGACCTCCAAATTTCTAAGGTCAGATAGACTCAATTGAAGCCGAGGGATGGATAGAGGAGATGGAAAAGGTTTTTGAAATGCTTTAATGCACTGATGTAGAGAAGGTATGTTAGGCAACCTTCAAGCTAGATGGGAAGCGGGGCCTTGGTGGAAATCAGTATTAAGACACCGTGAGCAAGAGCTTCACAATGTCCCTTGGACATGGGCTGAATTCGTTGAGACTTTCAATGAGAAGTGCTTTCCTAAGATAGTGAGACATCAGTTGGAAGTAAAGTTTATCAGGTTGGAGCAAGGAGCTATGACTGTGCGCGAGTATAGTGTGGAGTTTGATAGATTATCAAGGTTTGCTCCGCAGCACATGGCCACCGAGTCGATGCGAGCTCAAAAATTTCAGCTTGGCTTAAGGCCAAACATACAGAAAGAAGTGGCCCTATGGGAGTTAGAGATATATGCGGCGGTTATGTCTAAGGCTCTCATATCTGAGGAAGAAAGCCAAAAACAGTTTGCTTGGAGAAACAAGCAAAACAAAGAGAGGTTATTTCAGGGACAATCTCAGGACCCTAAACAGAATAAGAGGGCTAGATTCTCTAGACCTCCTATATACCCTACTCACTCCCGACCAGCAATGTCTTCAGGACCGAGTTCTTACCAAAGGCCATCCATATCGGTATCATCTAGACCATTAAGACCTTCTGGTTCTTTAGCTAGCGGAGCTTCCATTTCACAAGGATCTTCTAGGGTCTCATCTTTCACTCCGGCCCTGTCATGTGCAAAGTGTGGGATGCCACACAAGATAGAGGACTGCAGAAGTGATACGGGAGCTTGTTTTAGGTGTGGCAAGCTGGGTCCCATTGTCAGAAATTTCAGCAGTCATCTCGACCGACATTTCAAGGTCGAGCATATGCCGTCACAGTGACTGATGCTCTGACATCGAATGATATCATTCAAGGTATCATTATATTTTAAGAGTTAATTTATGTCATTGATTTCATATATTATTAAATGTGTTAATAAATTTTGATACATAGAAATATTAGTGACTACTGTATATTAGATTATATGCTTGATCGGGAATATTTGACATATAAACTAAGGTACTCTTCCTATGCATCAAGAGTAAGATATACGTGAGACTGAAGCAAGAGTACTTGTTGACCCTGGGTCTACGCATTCCTTTATTACTCTGATATTCTCAACACGTATGGGTATTACGCCTGAGACATTAGATTTCATTTTGGCAGTAACGATCCCTACGGGTAATTCAGTGAGAACAGACACAGTGAACAAGTCAGTGATTATTAGAGTTAAAGAGGAGGAAACTCGAGCGGACCTGATATTGTTGAATATGGTAGGCTTAGATGTGATCTTGGTATAGACTAGCTATCCGCTTACCATGCTAGCATAGATTGCCCATGAAAAATCATAGTCTTCCGTCCTCCAAAGAGGAAGTCGTTTAGATTTTTCGAAGTGAAGTCCAAAATAGCACCGTTTGTATCAGCTATTCAAATTGAGAAGATGATGAAGAATGGATGCAGTGGCTATATGGCTTTTCTGCAAGGCAAGGGAAGAGAAGAATGTTATTTCTAACATTCATGTTGCTTGTGAGTACTCTGATGTATTTTCGGAGGATTTATCGGGATTACCACCAACTCGAGAGATTGAATTTACTATTGATTTAATTATGAGTACTGAGCCATTATCTAAAGCTCCATATCGTATGGCTCCTGTAGAGTTGAAAGAGTTGAAGGAGTAACTACAAGAATTACTTGACAAGGGGTTTATTCAACCTAGTGTGTCTCCTTGGGGAGCACCAGTACTATTTGTCAGAAAAAAGGACGGTTCGATGCAACTCTGCATTGATTACCGATAATTGAACAAGTTGACGATTAAGAATCACTACCCGCTTCCAAGAATAGATAATCTCTTTGATCAGTTATAAGGAGCGAGATTCTTCTCCAAGATTGACTTACGAGCGGGTTATCATCAGCTAAGAGTCAAAGCATAGGATATTCAGAAGACGGTGTTCAAAACCAGATATGGGCACTATGAATTTTTGGTTATGCCATTTGGGTTGACGTATGTACCGGCATCTTTTATGAATTTAATGAATCGAGTGTTTAAACCACACTTAGATAAATCAGTAGTCATTTTTGTAGATGACATTTTCATCTATTCAAGAACGAAAGAAGAACATGAACCACATCTACGTGTGGCTCTATAAACTTTCAAAGATCACAAACTATATGCAAAGCTCAGTAAATGTGAGTTTTTGTTTGACCAAGTCAGTTTCTTAGGTCATATTGTCTCTAAGAAGGGTATAACAGTTGATCCGACTAAGATTGAATATGTAGTGAATTGGGAGCAACCGAGGTTGGTAACTAAAGTTCGTAGTTTCCTTGGCTTGGCGAGATACTATAGACGATTTGTAGAAGGTTTCTCTAAACTTTCAAGTCCGCTTACTCAGCTCATGAAAAAGAATGCTAAGTTTGATTGGACTGAGCAGTGTGAAGAAAGTTTTCAAGAACTCAAGACGTGATTAACTGCAGCACCAGTGTTAGCTATACCTTCTGGTGGAAGAGGTTTTGCAGTTTATAGCGATGCGTCTTACAGTGGTTTGGGTTGTGTACTCAATCAGAATAAGAAAGTTATTGCGCATGATTCTAGAAAACTCAAAGACCACGAGAAGCACGATCCCACACATGATCTTGAGTTAGCAGCTATCATTTTTGCTTTGAAGATCTGGCAGCATTACTTGTACGATGAAATGTTTGATATTTTTATCGACCATAAAAGCCTCAAGTATCTTTTCACTCAGAAGGACTTGAACATGCGACAACGCAAATGGATGGAGTTCTTAAAGGATTATGACTATTCCATCCAGTATCACCCTGAGAAGGCTAATATTATGGCGGATGCTTTGAGCAAAAAATCTTCAATTCCGTTGTCACATCTTCTTACCAGAATAAAAAGGTGACATCTACTTGAGGACCTAGCCTTATGTGATACACGATTTGATATTAGAGGTTCAGGAGCACTGATGGATACCCTTGTGATACTGCCCACGTTATTCGATAATATACGTAAGCTCCAGATGATTGATGATGAGCTTAAAGCCATTAGAAAGGATCTGATCAATGAATCAGAATGAATTTCTCTATCAAGGATGATGGTACTTTATTATTTTGAGATCGGATGTGCATACCTGCTAACATGGAGCTTAAAGACATCATCTTAAAAGAAGCTCATAAGTCAATGTATTTTATACATCCTACGAGTACTAAGATGTATCAAGATTTGAAGCGAAGCTTCTAGTGGAGAGGATTGACGAACGATATTGCAGAATACGTGTCTCGATGTTTGATCTGCCAGCAAGTAAAAGTAGATCATCAGAATCCTATCGGGTTATTGCAACCATTACCAATGTCTGAATGGAAATGGGAAGCCATTTCTATTGATTTTATATTAGGATTATCGAAGACATTGAGAAAATATAATGCCATCTGGGTTATTGTGGATAGGCTGACTAAGTCTGCACATTTTCTGCCTTATACGACTACATATATAGCCAACAAGCTCGCAGAGCTGTATATGAAAGAGATAGTTCGACTTCATGATATACCAGTCAGTATTGTGTGTGATAGAGATCCTCTTTATATGTCGCAATTCTGACGTCGATTTCAAGAAGGCATGGGGTCTAAATTAGAATTCAGCTCAGCTTTTCATCCTCAGAGAGATGGGTAGACTGAGAGAGTGAACCAAATTATAAAGGATATGTTGCGTGCATGTATGTTGGACTTTCATGAGTCATGGAATCAGCATTTGCCTTTGATTGAGTTCGCTTATAATAACAGTTATCAATCCAGTATTGGTATGACGCCTTATAAAGCCTTATATGGACGTCAATGCAGATCTCCTTTGAATTGGGAGGAAGTCGGTGAAAAGCTTATTTTGGAACCTGATATCGTGGATAGTGCAACTGAGACGGTTCGATTGATATGAGAGAGATTACGGGTTGCTCAAAGTCGCCAAAAGAGATGCCGATCTTTATCAAATGCACGTTGAGTTTAAGGTATACTTAGTTGCGTTCAAAACCTTAGGTTTTCCTGTTTGTTCAATTGGTATAAAATTAATACTTGTTTTCAGGTAGGAGACAAGGTATTCGTGAAAATCTCACCAACTAAGGGCGTGATGCGTTTTGGAAAATATGGAAAGCTGAGTCCACTTTATATTGGACCTTTTGAAGTACTTGGTCGGGTTGGTGAAGTCGCATATAGGATTGCTTTGCCACCACAATTGGCAAGTATGCATAACGTCTTCCATGTTTCCATACTATGGAAATACGTGAGAGACCCAACTCATGTATTGGATGTTCAGCCGATTGAACTTCAAGAGGATTTAACTCTGATTAAGGAACCTATCGAGATCTTGGACCGTAAAGATCGGGCTTTGCGGACCAAGTTGATTCCATTTGTATTAGTAAAGTGGCGTAATCATTCAGCTACAGAGGCTACCTGGGAGCGTGAAGCAGAAATTCATGAGCAATAGCTGCATTTGTTCACCTGATATGAGAGGTAATTTTGCGCGTTTGAATTAAATTAAGTATTGTTTTTGAGTGTGTCAAGTACAATTAAGAGCATTTTGAATTGTCTAATTTACATGTACTGATACTGTATACATGGTCACCAAGTTCTCTTTCTTGAAACGAGGTTCATTTGAGTTAAAGGCATATATATTTTAAAGAAATAGCTTTACTGTCATGCTTGATCAATCAAATTAGTGATTTGATCGATCAATTAGGTATTTGATCGATCAATGAGAAGGTTGATCGATCACAACCTTTTCAACTATATTCTGTGAAAGAACTGTATGATCGATCAATTCTGGAAGATTGATCGATCAAATTTGTAGTATGATTGATCAACATACGTGCATTGATCGATCAACGTTATCGAGCTAGGGCTTTTTAACTTACAACATTGATCGATCAAATTTAGCATTGATCGATCAAATTTATCGATTTAACTTACTTTTGAGTTTTTAGTTTCACTCGCACAGTTACGAATTTCAATTGTTCGAGAGAGCTTTACATCCTTTGCATTCAAGGGATAGTTTCGGTTGTTTTCCGGCTACCGGGGCTTCTTGCTTTGCTTCATTGGATCGCATTTTGCTCAGCTATTATGGTAAAACCTAACCTTTTTCTTAATTTTGGGTTTTTTTTATACCTTTTTTATGTATTTTAAGTTATGAGACCGCGAACGAAGAATCTGTCGCGTAAAATTCCTATATCCCGAGCTCGTGCATCAGTGCCTCCCAATGAACCGGTCACACAACCCATCATGCCACGCATGGCACCCACCGAAAATTTTGTGCCACCCGTTCTAAAACCACAGCCACCACTAATCCAACGTGAATTGCCAAACGAGTGGTGGGCTTCCAAGACATTTTTGCTCGAATATACTTTCGACTCTACCCTATTCGAGGATCGGCCCAAAATGGCTTGGGCAATCAACTATATTGCTAAACTGGGGTTGTGACGACCCGACTTTTCCAATCCCTAAGGTATAGGAAAGGCCGGTTTATCAACTTATTGATTTCTCAATAAGCCGTAACAAACAGAAGCCAACAGCATAACATAGATCTAAAAACAGAGGCAAAGCATAGAGTAAGCAAAGGCAAAAGCTTAACAAAACAATATATCACCCTGAGGAACTAGGAAGAACTACCGGTGATGGCCAATCAAACACCTAAAATAGTGGTTCCTAATAATGGTTCCTCGAGTGATATCAAAAAGATAAAATAATGGCCTAGGGCCCAATATTCAAAGAATAATTCTAAACAAAAGTACCCATAAAGATAAACTAGAAATCAAGGAAAAAACTCCTCGGCAGGCGTCTCCAATTCCCCCTCAGGAATATAATCGAAGTCCTCTAGATCCAGATCCTCAAATCCTAGGTCAGTCTCAGCACCTGTGACGTATAGTCGAGGGTGAGTGATCGGTGCCGAAATGTGACTATATTTCGCACCCTAAATCCTACATTTAGTTGTTCGATGAAAGCATCTG
The DNA here is from genome assembly GCA_021018995.1 of Chloranthus sessilifolius. Taxonomy (NCBI): domain Eukaryota; kingdom Viridiplantae; phylum Streptophyta; class Magnoliopsida; order Chloranthales; family Chloranthaceae; genus Chloranthus; species Chloranthus sessilifolius. The sequence continues at coordinate 142,286,719 of CM037584.1, read as the reverse complement.
ATGGTTGTTGTGAGGTTTTGATGTTTACAGGCATTTCCGACTGTTGGATCGTTAAAAATCATAAAAGAAGGTAATTAAAGGCTACACAAGAGCTATGGACAAAAAGGTCAAATGAAGCATCGAAATCCATGAAGAAAAACAACATCTATCAAGAGAGAGAAGACTTTACCCTAATTTATCAATCGATTGAGGTATAAGTGTCAATCGATTAACACATGGAGAGAAGACTTTACCCTTGAATGTCAATCGATTGAGGGCTAAGTGTCAATCGATTGACACATGAAGGCAGGAGTGCCCTAAATTAGCTCGAACTAAAAGTCAATCGATTGAGACTTCTGTCTCAATCGATTGAGGTTATTAGGGTTAGGTTTGCTCGGCCACTATAAAAGAGAAGCTATGGGTTGTAATTGATTATTATTCTTTTTTTTTTTAATTGATTTTTCTTTACACATTCTTCAAGGGTTCTTCTTCCCTCCTTCTAGGGTTTCCATCTGGGTAGATTATACTTAGGATTTGCATTGTTTTCTTTTAAGCATAGATTGTAGTTAGGAGAAAGCATTGCAAAAAAAAAAAATCTTTTGGAAAAAATGAAAAGAGGAATGGCTTTGAATGAACAAAGAGATCATACACAAAAGATGAGCGGCTAAATTAATTGATCGGAGAAGATGCGATCCCCAGATAAGTAACCATTTTTTTTATAATTAATACCGCACTCTATTTATTGTCATCATGGAATCGTTTTGCTCAAAGTTTGTGTTATTGAAACTATGTTGAATGCTTTGTTATGACCTTTGATTATGCGTATCAACGGCTATAATCGCTAGATTTGGACCTACAGACTGATCTAGGCTGCAGAGCGATTATGTATTTACTGTTGTGATCTAAACATCATGAGATACGCTATGCTTCTTACATGACTCATATTGCAATGATAGGCTGAGTCATTATTTTTAGATAGGATATGCCGGATTGATGATCATATTTTATTACGAATCATTTTTCTAGACGAATGATGGTGTGAATGATGCTTTAATGAAACTGTGGGTTTTTAATGATAGAAAAGGGGTACAAATCTAGGGTAGCATATTCCTTGATCATATTTAAATACTGTTCTTAGATTCATCATAAATTAGTTGTTTAGATTAATTTATTTTTCTTGCATTTAAGAAAAGTGTGATAAATTTTGGTGAAATTGAATCTGTCCTTTGGAACTTTCTTGGGGACGTTTTTAAATCTCTGAAAGAATTAATTAAAATTCACGTTTCCCTGTGGGTTCGACACCCTTGTTCTTGCCATACTGCAATAGATCTTGTGCACTTGCAAGGGTTACACTTAAAATCGACCAGTGAGCTAACAACAAAGCCCAATAGAGGAAACATGTCTATTTGCATTTCATTATAAGTAAGGGTTTTCAAATACAGAAATCGATCGAATATGGTTTTCAAAAGATGCTTTGCAAATCACATTTCCAATTCTAACCATGAAGTCAAAAACTAATATAATTCATCTGATGTTTTCAAATTTCTGAATTAGGCATGCATCTTATCTAAAATTTATAACTTAATTTTATCTCCCAAATTACATATAGCATGAGAGCGGATTAAGTCACCGATGGGATACCCTACTGACCATCATCGTCCATGAACCCTTTTTCTGAAATGCAACAAGCTCTATGCTATGAGGGAAACTTGCGCCAAAATAAATACCGTCAACACGGTTGGTAGAATCTAGGGTTTCGTTCGTATGTGCCTCAAATTGAATACAAATGCTAACATATATCAAAGCTTGTATACATAATACATTTACTGATTTTCTGAGTTATGATTCGAAGTTCACATTCAAAAATAAATGAGGTTCTGAAGTTCTGAAGTTCAAATTTCTGAGTTCTTATTCATAACAAAGTTTTCCAAATGCTTATTTGTATCACAATTCAAATTTCTCATTTATATTGTGTTAAACAATATATTTCAGAAATTATGCTCTATATCAAACAGCCAAATACTTATAATAGAATGCAAATCAAGTGTAAGGTTCCCCTACCTTAGCTCACAATGGTTCAAAAATAAGCAAGGCAGTCCTCACACAGGACTCACCATTTCAAAACCTACAAAGATTAACACTCCCAGTGTTAATATTGGTCAAAAAGTCAAACCCAGAAGGTTGCCAAGAAAAATTTCGACAAATTTTCAAGGGCCTGAAACAGGGCAAAATATGACCCTCGATTTTCAATTCGATGGTCGAATTCCAAATTCGACCCTCGAATTGAAATTCAACCCTCGAATTTCCAAAAGTTCATCAGGTCTGAAAAATCCAATTTCGACCCTCGATTTTCAATTCGATGGTCGAATTCCAAATTCGACCCTTGAATTTCTCCAGGTCTGTGGTTGTTAAATTTAGATCCCCGGACCTTCATTCCCTCAACCACAGTTTCTCAAACTCTCATCAATCAAAATAAACCTATTTTAAGCAAAACTAACAGTATTTAAAATTTGAGGATGTTTAAAAGCCTACCTCTTGAAGTCTAATCTGTTGTTTCCGTTGCACCAAAAACACGCATCGGAACCAAGCATCAAGGTTTAATTAGACCAGAGCCTCCTATTCTGTCCATTCAAACCTTGCTTCACAAGCACAAGTCAAATCCACACAGAAATATCCTCTCCCCTATCCTTCTCTTCCAATAACTCAAACTGATCAGAAAAGATATACCAAGCTTATAAACGGTTGGGATGGGGAGGGAATTTCCCAATCTCACAAGATCCAAGATCTAATATGGTGAGGGGAAAAGGTTTTAATCTTTAGATTCAACCGAGAGAGAGAGAGAGAAGTGTAACTTCTCTTCAAAGTCTCTCTCTTATAATACAAAAATAAGAAGAACTAAATATCTAGATTTTTCTATTTGCAATCCTATCCATTTAATTTGCATTTGTTTCCGGTGTTAAACACAACCACCTAACTTATAGTGTATGTCGACGCACACATGACTTCCACAAGTCACGAGACAAAATCCTTTGGGCATTATTCTCATCAAACACTTAGTTAACCAAAAACTCATAAATATCCCGTAATAATTTTCGGACACGCTTACCTAGATAAATGAAAATAGGTCAAAAATATCAGGGATATTTCATTCTCCCCTCAAGAATTTTTGTCCTCGAAAATATAACATAACGCACACCACAAAACGAAACGAAAAGAAAACATGGGTCACAGTGCGCTAGTCTCGCAGGGTACGCAAGTCAAAGGATGGGATCTGTAGTAACATGGATGTACTACATGTGGCACCTGAAGGGCCATAGTGGGTTGCATCCGTACATGGATGCCTACACCCCAAGTGTCACGTGCCAGGAAATCGGCTCACCATGAAGCATGAACAAAAACAACAGGACGAGCCAACCACACAAAAAAAAAATATAAGCAGAACAAAGATACATGCCCACAGAATAAAATTCAGAAGTGCAAAAACAAAGCCAAAGATGACTATGAGCTAGATGTAAGAACCCTATATATAGATGTGACAAGATTCATAGCGAAAATTTGTACAAATGTAAACAAAACAAACGATCACATCAAAATCTCAAAACAAAAAGATAAAAGAGATAGCAAAATTAGAACCACTAGGTTCGAAGATAATCCATGGAGTAAATAATAAGTACAGGCCCAAAATATAACCAAAAGAGAACATAACAGCCCAAAGCGAATCTAAAACTCCCCCACAGCAGATGGACCAGCCTGAACCTGGTCACCATCCCCATCACCAGCATCGTCGTCCGAACCATCCACACCGGCATCAGTAGGCATGCTGGGCTCGATGTCGAAGGGTGGTGTACGAAGGCTCGGATGTCAGCCTGTACATGGCATAGTCTGTGGGGAAGGCATGCTGCATCAAGTAGGTGAGAGCCCCGCCATGAACGTCCAACTCTTGACGAATGGAGCTGGTATGCTGTGTGAGCTCCTGAATCGGCTGGCTCACCGCAGTCATCTGGCGAGTAAACTCTGAGAGCGTGAGTATGTCGCTCAGTGGGGGCTGATCGGGTGCAGGAACATCAGGCTCTGGTGCGACATGCCCTGGATTCTCCTCCTCATCTTCATCTAGCACCACCGTACCCTTGGGAGCTTTGACGAGCCGGTTGTAGGTCTGACCCCAATTGACAAGGTTATAAATCTTTAGACCATCCGTGGAGTTAGGCTCAGTAGGGGGATGTCATATGCTGGGCCCGCTCGATAAATCTCAATCATTACCGAAATTAAACGAGCATATGGAATGCCCTTTTTCGGTTTCTTGACTTGTTTGCCCATCTTCTCTCTAGCCTTAACAATTCCCTTAAAAATTATTTCGGGGGCACTAAACCAATGCTCTTTAAAAGCTGCAAATAATATCTGTTGAATGGGACCTCGACGCTCCAATTTGTGACCAAATGGGTACAAGGCTGCCTTGAAGATCATGTCCAACATCCACATACTATCAGGCATCTGTGACCTAGTGTTAGCCTTACCAAATCCATGACAGCCCTGGGTCATTTGTGCGATGACCTCCTGGACTGGGACAGGTTTAGGAAAAGGGGGACCCAATCCCATAGTCTTAGAATGTGCGGTAGGGAAATGCATTGCCAAGGCAATGTCCTCAAGGTCAAAGGCATAATCGCGCCCGTCAATCGAGACATAGATTTTCTTCCCATCCTCACGGTGCATGTGTTGATAAAATAAATGCACCAATCGAGGATAGAAGTGGTCACTAAAGGCTGTACACAACGAGATTAAACGGGCTTTTTCCAAATAGTCCGATGCCGACTGAGTGGTCGGTTGTTGATCAAATAGTTCAGGGTGAAAAACCCACTTAGTAGCGAACCCCTTAATGCTCCAAAATTCATTGGGCTGCTCCCGAATTTGAGGGGGCATAGGTGGAGGAATCGGCTATGGGGGTGGCTGATCAGACTGTGGTGGTGGCTGTGTAGGTTGGCTTGAAGATGCAGCCTTAGAAGCTGGTCTTTTGGATGTAGGATTTCAGGTGGGGGTGGATTTCTTAGGTCCCATTAAGCAAAAAGACAACAAACCCTAAAAGATGCAAGAAAATAAGGCACCAAAATACAAAATAAGGAGGGTTTTACCTCTTGAAATGCCTGAATGTGATCTCCAAAGCAAGAGATCCGAGTCCCGCGTGAAATCTGAGTGAAATCCCCTTTAATCCAGCCAAGAATAGTAAGAAAAAGCTCCAAAATCTCAAAACCCTCGAAACCCTCAAGCCTTTACTCTGTTTGCAAAAGCCCAAAATGCCAAACCCCAAAAACATACCCTAACTTATTGCGAGAAAATCGACCCTCGAATTCAAATTCGACGGTCGAATTTCCAATCGACCATCGATTTTGAAATCGACCCTTGATTTCGCCAAAATGTTGCCAGGCCCAAAAGTCTGCCTCAAAAAGTCTGGGTACTGTTCATGCAAATTCGACCCTCGAATTGCATTTTCGACCCTCAATTTTATCGAGTGCAAAAAGCCTTAGAAAAATCAAAATTTTGGAATTTTGGTCCGTTACCTTGGGTCCAAACTGACCTCCTTTGAGCCTATGTCATTCCAAATATGAAACCCGACTATGACGCCAATATCGAAGCCGAATTTATCGTGTAAAATGAAATGACGTAGCTAAAAAAAAAAATTGCCTGATTAATTTCACAAGTCTATTAGGGAGTAACATCCCTTGGTTTGGTCTAAGTCCCAAAATTTTCAGTTTTCAAAATAGGAACCACTAAATAGGCGACAAAATTTAGGCTAACACACAATTAAGAAAAACATTGAATGGTCAAGAACCGGACATATTATTAAAAATATAACAAGTACATCAAAAGATCCAAAATATTATACAGTCAACACACAATTTCCAAAAACAATTTAAGCGAATAGGCTCAGAAATTTGTCTTGGAGCTCAGCTTCCCGTTCCCAGGTGGCTTCCTCCGGTGTATGATTCCTCCATCGAACGAGAACCAAAGGAATCCGCTTCGTGCGTAGGACCTACTCCTTACGATCCAAAATCTGAACCGGATCCTCAATCACTGTCAAACCATCCTGAAGCTCGATGGGTTGGAAATCAAGCACGTGAGTCGGGTCACATATGTATCTTCGCAGCATTGACACATGGAAGACATTGTGCATGCTCGACAATTGTGGCGGTAACGCCACTTGGTATGCAACCTCTCCGACTCGGCCTAATATCTCAAAAGGCCCAACGTACCGAGGACTTAGTTTCCCCCTTTTTCCAAAACGCATAACGCCTTTCGTAGGCGAAATTTGAACAAAAACATTATCGCCGACCTGAAAAGTAATTGTTAGCGACAATTTCTACGCGAAAATACATATCAAGTGATTAAATGCACATTAACGTACTCAAGGCTACCTGAAAATCCGCATGTCTCCGTTTGAGATTAGCGTAGCGTTTCTGACGACTCTGAGCTACACGTAGTCTCTCACGAATCAACCGAACCGTCTCGATCGTACGCTCGACTATCTCAGGTCCAATAATTAGCTTCTCACCCACTTCTTCCCAGTTCAACGACGATCTACACCGTCGTCCACATAAAGCCTTGAATGGAGCCATACCGATGCTAGCTTGGAAGCTATTGTTGTAAGCGAACTCGATCAGAGGTAAGTGTTGGTCCCATGCATGCAAACTCTCAGCATGTCCTCTATGATCTGATTCACTCGCTCAGTCTGACCATCCGTCTGTGGGTGAAATGTTGAATTGAAGTCGAGACGAGAACCCATCCCTTCTTGAAATCGCTGCCAAAAGTGTGAAGTAAACAACAAGTCTCTGTCCGACACAATACTAGCCGGTATCCCATGCAATCGAGCAATCTCCTTAAGGTATAACTCTGTAAGTCTACTGGTTATATATGTCGTATTGTACGATAGGAAATGAGCAGACTTGGTTAACCTATCCACAATGACCCAAATGGCATTATTCTTCCTCAGTGTTTTCGGCAAATCTAGGATGAAGTTCATCGAAATGGCTTCCTATTTCCACTCTGGTACAGGTAAAGGTTGCAATAAGCCCACAGGATTCTAATGATCAACCTTAACCTGCTGACAAACCAAGCATCCCGATACGTACTTAGCAACGTCACGTTTCAAACCTCGCCACCAGAAGCTCTTCATCAAGTCCTGATACATCTTGGTGCTACCAGGATGTATGACATACATGGATTTGTGAGCCTCTTCCAGAATGGTGTCCCGAAGCTCAGTACTCGTCGATACGCATACTCGGTCTTGAAACAACAAGGCCCCATCTACTCGAATGGAGAAATCCTTCTTGCTTCTACTCTTTACATCTCGTCTGATCGCCATCAGCTCATCATCAGTCATCTGAAGCTTCCTGATATTCTCGAAGAGCGTAAGGCGTAATACAAGTATAGCCATCAATGCTCCCGAGCCTTTCACATCGAACCGCGAGCTGCCTAAGGCCATATCTTCCAAAAGCTTCCATCTCTGTATCCGGGTGACAAGATGTGACAACTGCACTAAATTCTTCCTACTAAGAGCATCAGCAACGACGTTCGCCTTTCCCTGATGGTACTAAATCGAACAATCATAGTCCTTCAAGAACTTCATCCATCGTCGATGCCTCATATTCAAGTCCTTTTGAGTGAATAGGTACTTGAGACTCTTGTGATCGGTGAATATATCGAATATCTCACCGTAGAGGTAATGTCTCCAGATCTTCAAGGCAAATATTACTGATGCTAACTCGAGATCATGCGTTAGATAGTTTCTTTCATGGTCCTTCAGCTGCCTAAAACCATATGCGATGACCCGCTCGTGTTGATTAAGCACACAGCCTAATCTCCCATAAGAAGCATCACTGTATACTACGAAGCCTCCACTGCCTAAAGGTATAGCAAGTACCGGTGCCATAGTCAATCGACGCTTCAGCTCCTGAAAGCTTTACTTACACTGCTCTATCCAATCGAACTTTGTATTCTTTCTTGTAAGTTATGTAAGCAGACCCGATATCGAGAAACCCTCGACAAATCTCCGATAGTACCCAGCCAGACCAAGGAAACTTCGGACCTCTGTAACTGTCATAGGTTGTTCCCAGTTCACCACAGAATCGATCTTTGTAGGATCCACTGATATACCCGCTTCAGAGACAACGTGGCCTAAGAAACTGACCTGATCAAGCTAAAACTCATACTTACTGAGTTTGGCATACAACTGATGGTCCCGGAGTGTTTAAAGAGCCATTCGTAGATGCTGCATATGCTCCTCTCTAGTTTTCGAATAGATGAGGATGTCATCTACGAAAACTACCACAGACTTATCAAGATGTGGCTTGAACACGCGGTTCATCAGGTTCATAAAATATGCAGGCGCATTCGTCAACCCAAACGGCATCACTAAAAACTCATAGTGGCCATAACGCGTATAAAACACAGTTTTGGATATATCTTCCGCCTTGATCTTGACCTAGTAATAGCCTGACCTCATATCAATCTTTGAGAAGAACTTTGCACCTTGTAATTGATCAAACAAGTCATCTATCCGCGGAAGAAGATAACGATTCGTAATCATCATCTTATTGAGATGACGATAATCAATGCATAGACGCATCGATCCATCCTTCTTTTTCACAAAGAGAACCGGTGCACCCCATGGAGAAACACTCGGTCGAATGAAGCCTTTGTCTAACAGCTCCTGAAGTTGTTCCTTGAGCTCTTTCAATTCCGCAGGAGCCATCCGATATGGTTCTTTAGACAACGGTTCTATACCAAGCACTAGCTCGATTGTGAACTCAATCTCTCGATTAGGTGGTAATCCAGGTAAGTCCTCTGGAAAAGACATCAGGCTACTCACAGACCACCGTGATAAGAGCCAAGTCATTCTTCTTTTTTGTAGAATCTTGTAAGTAAGCCAGATACCCGCTGTAACCATTCCTCATCATGCGCTCGACCTTCATAGCTGAAACCAACGGCGCAACCTTTGATTTGACTCCACAGAATTGAAAGGATTTTCGCTTTGGCGGTCGAAAGGTCACGATCTTTCGTAGACAATCCATGCTCGCGTGATAAGCTGCCAACCAATCCATTCTGATAATAACGTCGAACCATTCAATGCTCAACATAATCATGTTGGTCACTGTCTTGTGCTCATCAATCATCACAATGACTGACTGACATGTTGTATCTGTGCTCACAGAACTTCCCATAGGAATCTTCACGTCTAAAATGAAAGCAAGCGGTTCAAGAGTAATACCCAACTTCTCTGATAAAAGAGGAGTAATAAACGAGTGTGTAGACCTGGGGTCTATCAAAACTCGCGCTTCAATTTTACTCAAGTCGCCTCTACGACTCATCATAAGAGTACCTTTATTAAAAGTTTGTTAATTATATGCAATGATTCCAATGTTATTTAAAATTTATTCTAATGAATTTAAACATTAAATAATAGAACCAATGCAAGAATGCACATCTCAACTTTAATGATACCTTGAATCACGTCATTCGACGTTTGGGCATCCTATGCAGTCACTGCATAAGCTCGACCTTGAACTGTAGGTCACGTCAATTTCTGCGTAGAGACTAATGTAGTTCTTCCCTTGTCCGCCGTAGGACAGTCCTTGATCATATGACCAATCTGTTCACACCTGAAGCATCCCCCAATGTTCCGTCGGCAATCCTCCATCTTATGTGGTTTTCCACATCGTGTACATGCTAGAGTAGGAACAGGAGTAACAGCTGGTCCTCATGATGATCCCTGAGCTACAAAAGTTCCACTCGCAGTAGTGCTCCCGGCTCTGAAAGGTCGCCCTGGTGAAGAACTCTGCGGTCTCTGATAGGAAGATGATACTGGTCCTGAAGTAACAGCCGGCCTGGAATACGATGGTTGACTAGGATAGGGAGGAGGTTTTAAAAACCTCGGCTTTTTGTTCACCTACTCAGACGCACTCAACTGTCCCTGGCCAAATCGATTTCTATTTCCCTGCTCTCGCCTCATATACTGTTTCTGAATGTCTTCCTCTCCAATGAGAGCCTTTGCCATGACGCCCGCATACGTCTCCATCTCCCACATCGGCACCCTCTCCTGAATATTTGGCCTCAAACCTCTCTGAAATTTCTGAGCCCTCATCAGCTCAGTGGCCACGTGTAAGGGTGCAAATCGAGAAAGCCTATCAAACTCTGTGCCATACTCGCGCACCGACATCTCGTTCTGCTCCAGTCTTATAAACTAGACTTCCCACTGGCTACGCACGGTCTTTGGAAAATACTGATCATTGAACGTCTCCACGAACTCTGCCCAAGTCCATGGAGTATTGGGGTAGTCCTGCTCTCGCATCCTGGAGACAGATTTCCACCACGGACTAGCGTCACCTAAAAGTTTGAAGGCTGCCCAGTGTACCTTCTCAACATCTGTACACTGCAACACTTTAAAAAATTTCTCCATCTCATCAAGCCATGCCTCGGCTTCCATCGAATCCTTCTGTCCTGAGAATGTAGGAGGTTTCATCCTCCTGAACTCGGCGAATCCCCCTGGCTGATGTCTGGCTGCCAGTAAGTCTGTCTGTCAATCTATCGCCGCAGTCTGCTGAGCCATGTTATTGGCCAAGGCCGCCAACTCCTGGTCAACATTTTCTCCTCCACCTCTACCAGTTCCCAACGGATCTGCGTTAGGACGGTAGCCACTCTGTCTCTCCCTCTTGAGGTACCTACGCCCTCATCAATTTCCTCGATACGAGCCATGTGAGGTCCCTCTCTACCTCGGCCTCTGCCTCTGAACCACGGAGGCATGCTGATCTGTCATTGTTGAAAAATAATAACAATATATCAGTATTGATTGTTAAGACAATCTAACCCTTAGCCCTAAGACTCTGAACCTAGAGTCTTGCTTTCATACCAACTGTGACGACCCGACTTTTCCAATCCCTAAGGTATAGGAAAGGTCGATTCATCAACTTATTGATTTCTCAATAAGCCGTAACAAACAGAAGCCGGCAGTATAACATAGATCTAAAAATAGAGGCAAAGCATAGAGTAAGCAAAGGAAAAGGCTTAACAAAACAATATATCACCCTGAGGAACCAGGAAGAACCATCGGTGATGGCCAATCTAACACCTAAAATAGTGGTTCCTAATAATGGTTCCTCGAGTGATATCAAAAAGATAAAACAATGGCCTAGGGCCCAATATTCAAAGAATAATTCTAAACAAAAGTACCCAAAAAGATAAACTAGAAATTAGGGGAAAAACTCCTCTGCAGGCGTCTCCAATTCCTCCTCAGGAATATAATCAGAGTCCTCCAAATCCAGATCCTCAGATCCTAGGTCAGTCTCAGCACCTGTGATGTATAGTCGAGAGTGAGCTAACAACAAAGCCCAATAGAGGAAACATGTCTATTTGCATTTCATTATAAGGGTTTTCAAAGACAGAAATCGGATCGAATATGGTTTTCAAAAGATGCTTTGCAAATAACATTTCCAATTCTAACCATGAAGTCAAAAACTAATACAATTCATCTGATGTTTTCAAATTTCTGAATCAGGCATGCTTCTTATCTTAAATTTATAACTTAATTTTATCTCCCAAATTACATATAGCATGAGAACGGATTAAGTCACCGATGGGAAACCCTACTGACCATTGTCGTCCATGAACCCTTTTTCTGAAATGCAACAAGCCCCTACGCTATGAGGAAAACTTGCGCCAAAATAAATACCGTCAACACGGTTGGTAGAATCTAGGGTTTCGTTCGTATGTGCCTCAAATCGAATGCAAATGCTAACATATATCAAAGCTTGTATACATAATACATTTACTGATTTTCTGAGTTCTGATTCGAAGTTCACATTCAAAAATAAATGAGGTTCTGAAGTTCTGAAGTTCAAATTTCTGAGTTCTTATTCATAATAAAGTTTTCCAAATGCTTATTTGTACCACAATTCAAAGTTCTCATTCATGCTGTGTTAAACAATATATTTCAGAAATTAAGCTCTATATCAAACAACCAAATACTTATAATAGAATGTAAATCAGGTGTAGGGCTCCCCTACCTTAGCTCACAACGGTTCAAAAATAAGCAAGGCAGTCCTCACACAGGACTCACCATTTCAAAACCTACAAAGATTAACACTCCCAGTGTTAATATTGGTCAAAAAGTCAAACCCGAAAGCTTGCCAAGAAAATTCCGACAATTTTTCAAGGGCCTGAAACAGGGCAAAATTCGACCCTCGAATTTCCAAAACTTCATCAAGTCTGAAAATTCCAATTTCGACCCTCGATTTTCAATTTGATGGTCGAATTCTAAATTCGACCCTCGAATTTCTCCAGGTCTGTGGTTGTTAAATTTGGATCTCCGGACCCTTTTTCATTCCCTCAACCACAGTTTCTCAAACTCACATAAATCAAAATAAACCTATTTTAAGCAAAACTAACAGTATTTAAAATTTGAGGAGGTTTAAAAGCCTACCTCTTGAAGTCTAATCCGTTGTTTCTGTTGCACCAAAAACGTGCATCGGAACCAAGCATCAAGGTTTAATTAGACCAGAGCCTCCTATTCAGTCCATTCAAACCTTGCTTCACAAGCACAGGTCAAATCCACACAGAAATATCCTCTCCCTTATCCTTCTCTTCCAATAACTCTAACTATCAGAAAAGATATACCAAGCTTATAAACGGTTGGGATGGGAAGGGAATTTCTCAATCTCACAAGATCCAAGATCTAATATGGTGAGAGGCAAAGGTTTCAATCTTTAGATTCAACCGAGAGAGAGGGAGAAGTATAACTTCTCTTCAAAGTCTCTCTCTTATAATACAAAAACAAAAAGAACTAAATATCTAGATTTTTCTATTTGCAATCCTATCCATTTAATTTGCATTTGTTTTTGGTGTTAAACACAACCACCTAACTTATAGTGTATGTCGACGCACACATGACTTCCACAAGTTACAAGACAAAATCCTTTGGCCATTATTCTCATCAAGCACTTAGCTAACCAAAAACTCATAAATATCCCGTAATAATTTTTGGGCACATATATCGAGGTAAATGAAAACAGGTCAAAAATATCAGGGATATTACAAGGGTTGAAACCATTACACAAGCCATTTCACGACCATTTTTGTCCTAGAATCGTGAGGCTCTTTTATCAAAATCTTCGTCGGGGCGACAGCCGTCACCAATTAGTCATCAAAATTGATGGCTTTGACTATAAATTTAACCAATTTTATGTCGCCACTGCCTTACAGTGTTCTCCACGGTATGTTGAGACTTGTGGTCTGTTGCCACCATATGTCAAGGATGTCCCATACCATGACGTGGTTACCAAAATGATGCAAGGTCAGCATAGTTTAGGTCAATCCATTACCCGAGCCCAACTCCCTCATAGATTATGGATGCTTGATACTTTTATCAAGTGTGCCCTAAGCCCGTTTTTGCACAAGTCTGGGAGGAGCGACATTGCAAAACAGGCACTGTTTGCATCTTTCGAGAACCATTGGTTCTCCATTGCCAATTTGGTTCTTGATGGCATGATCAATGCCAAGGAAATGATGTCTGAGAAGACGAAAGCTACTTCAAAGAAACAGCTACCCTATGCTCGATTGATAACACGAATGGTCAAGCAGTATATCGCATTGAGAGAAGAGTATAGCCTAGCTCCTAGCGAGCCTAGACTGACCAACAATATTAAGGTTTTCAAGCTCAAGGACTGGACTAAGAGCTACAATTTGTTAGTAAAGAGGTTACCTGAGGAGGGGGTTGTACCACCTGACCCTGTTGAGCCGATGCATGAAGGGCAAGCACTAGATGTTGGGGAGGCACAGCCTGACGTTGCACCTGAGGGGGATACATTTGTTGTCCTTGCTCCTATTCCTCCCCCACGACCTGTTCCTGCTCGAACATCTAAATGTTGTCCGACTTCTGGTGCTACCATTGACGATGTCCTCATATAAATGAGGGAGAACAACCATCGTATCCATCATAGTTTCAAAGCCATCGAGGAGAATAACAAACAGGTGCATCGACGCTTGGATTATCACGAGGGGATGCTCATGCTACTGATGCAGCACTCGTATGCTACCACTTCTACCTGATGCTAGCTCATGCCCGCTTGCATGTTGTGGACCCGCGCGACTACCGCACTACGCCATCCAGGCCCAGTAGACTTACACCTGACGAAGCCGGACCTTCTAAGCCAATGGCAGGTAATCACCCTACACCTTGTAATGCTATGTATAGTTATTATTTACATTGTTTTTACTGTTATATTTTTAAATTTGGTTCTCATTTATACCTGCATACTTTATATTATGTCTTATCTTTTTCGAATGCTTTTTGCATGTGTTGTTGATCTGTCTATCCATCCTGTCTTCTACTTATGTTCTGCCACTTGACGTATCTTTACGCCTGTATTAATTTTGATATATTGTGCACATTTGTTAGGATTAGAACTATTCGTATCTGTTAGATATTTTCGGGGACAAAATTTCCTAAGGGGGGATAATGTAATGGCCCTAAAATTCTAAATGGAATTTGACTACTTTGATATGCGTGCCCGACATGAAAATCAAGATAAATTAAAATTTTAACTTAATATTATTGGTAATGATATAAATCCATAGTTAGGCGAAGTCATGTGTGACTTCTTACGTAAATCCAAGTTTTGTAAGAAGATTGATGAGGCATGGTACGCCGGAGATTTTGTGTATGTGCTCCACACCGGAGTTTAAACTTAGAAGAAAATTGAAATATCAAAGATATTTTATTGGTTTATCTTGTAAGGGAAGGGAGAGAGGTAGGATACATATCTCTTGTCTTCTTCTTACTTCCTGTTAATCCATAGCTAAGGAATTTGAATTGTTAAGTCATTACTCTGAGAAACCACGGTTAGAAGAAACCTACGTTAGTGATAACTTGATCTAGGAGTGTGGAATCAACGTCACTATGTTGAGTTTGTTCTGAGGAGAGATTATCATCTCTGTGTGCTGACACGGAACCGCACATCTGCTCTTCGGATAGTAGACAGCGATAAATTCCTGATTTCATATCCGAGATACCCTCTTCGGATCTCATTTGCTAAAAACCCGAGAGCGACACTAAAGGAGGTGAGTTATTAGGATTATTGTAAGATTTAAGACCTAATAAATCTGTAGATGCATATGTATGTGTGAGTTGTTGAGAATCATTAAGGTTTAAAGATGAAAATAGGTCGAGTTAATGAACGGCATTAATGATAGAAACTGTCATATTTGATCAATCAAATTTGGTATTTGATCGATCAAATTTAGAATTGACCGATCAATGTGAAAGATTGATCGATCAAATCTTATATGCACTTAATGAAATAGGAAGTGTGTTTTTCTAGAAGTTCAGGCCCAACAGACATTGATCGATCAATTGAGAAATTGATCGATCAAATTTGAAAGTTGATCGATCATTTTGAGAAATGATCAATCAATATGAAAGATTGATAGATCATTTGAAAGTGATCGGTCAAGTGTGAGAATGATCGATCAATGTAGACGTTGATCAATCAATGTGAAAGATTGATCGATCAATTGGAAAATTGATCGATCAAATCATATAAATTAGTGTGCAAACAGGAAGTTTATATTTTTGGAAAATTTAAGTCTGACTTGCTTGAGAAATTGATCGATCAAAAAAGGAAGTTGATCAATCAAACTTCCTCTGTTCTGTGTGAGTTAATTTAGGAAGTTGATCGATCAATGTAGACATTGTCTGATTTTGACTGCATATTTTCTGAGTATTTGTATATGATTTCCGTCTTTTAAAAGCATGCCTTGCATATGATAAAAGTTCTGTTATCTGATTTTGTCATTTATTTCTGCCATCTGATTCTGCAATCCGATTATGTCATCTGATTTTGTAATCTAATTCTGAGGTCTTTATGTGTATTGATTTAAAGTTCATGTGATGAATCCCCTTGACGTGGCAGGATACCCATGACTGGCACAGCGGGATATCCGTGTATTTGATTTGAAAACCCGATGGCACAAGTTGCTTTCCTTAGTAGAGGCTTGATGCAAACACCCGAAATTATTCATTGAACGACGATGGTCGGGGGTACCCATCGACACACATCTGGCTACCACATGCTATACTCACGAGAGTTACTTAAGTATATTATTTAAGTCACTCAATATTATATGCATAGCATCTGAAAGCTCTAAAACTTCTTTCTGATGTTTGACACTCTGCATTTATTCTGTTCTTCGAAATTTAGCATCTGCCATCTGATTATTTCTATCTGCATTCTCTGTTCTTGATCATCTATTCTGACTTATATTCTATAAATCATATTTTACATTTTAGATGCAAATTTAATTGAATATCTTTTATTGAACTTAGATGGTTAGCTCACCCGATTTTTAATATCTTAGGTTCTGAGGCTCGGGTACCAGGCACTGAGAGTGACCCAAATTACCAGCCTGAGGCAGAGGTTGAGGAGGAGGAGGACACTGATATCCCAGCTGACGGGTTTTATCCGTAGCTAGGGTACTTAGTTTTGTATTTTTTGGATCTGTATTCGTATTTTGGATTATTTGGTCTGGTAGCCACCGTCTTGTATTAAACTCTGTAATTACTTTTAGTGATTATTGTATACATCTTATGGGAACCATTATTGGGAACCATTGATTTTGTGTGATGGATGTACATCACCGGTGGTTCTTCTTGGCTCCTATTTTGTGGATGTATATTCTTTTATATATATATATATACATGTGTTTCTCTTTCTTTTAAATGTCTTATATGATGACTCTATCTGCCTCTTTGATAGTGTTTGCTCTGATTTTCGCTAAACGAGCAGACATTCTTTGTCTTGTTCTAGGGATCATCCAGAGTATGATCCTGATGGCACGGGTTTCTGGGTGCGAAAATCCGGGCTGTCATGCAACCCGTCCCTAGGTTGAACCCCGACCTGATGAGTCAAAATATATGCCCAAACCGACCTGACCTAAGGTCAATAAGATGCTTCAAGCCCACCCAACTCAATGGGCCAAGTGTATGTGCCTGCTGCCCGGTTTCCAAAAACCAGGTCGGATGGGTCAGGTAATAGGCTGACCCAACCTTCGTGGTGCACATTTTGTTCGATACGAATATTCAATCAATGTACCAGGGTTCAGAAATTTTTGGGATATTACAATTCGGGTGGAGGACATGGGTGGTAGGTCGGGTTAGGGTTGAACTCAACCAGACCCAAACCAAACCCATTTGAACCCCCGAGCATGTTAAAGGCCTGGAGTGGCCCTTTAACAGTCCCCCCGTTTTTCATAGGTAAGCTAGGCTCTAACCTACAACCTTTAAAGTTGAAATATTGTCAACCTTCCATTGTGCTATAGGCCCAAGCCCCTCCCCTAGCAGCCCTAAAAATGAGGAATAATAAAGGAATAAAAAAAACCTAGAAATTCAGAAAAAATATTTATTGAAGGACTAGACTCCATACATCTTTGTATTTTGAACTACCTATAAATATCTTCAATGCCTCAACTGCAAGCATAGACCAATAAAATTAGCAACCCAAGAAGAAAAAACTGACTAAGTAGATAGCAAATATCATAAAGAACGTACATGATAGAAAGCATATTACTACACCATGTGTGTATTCTCTACTGTTCTAGTTGAAATTTGAACCTGAAATTCTTAAATGAATAATTCTATAATATCAACTGAACAACTACGTTGCTAACTTTATGCCACAAAATTACATATTGATATATACATGCCATGGATTGTTAATCCAGACCTCCTAGTTACCAAAAGTCGTAGGAACCAAGAGCGAGAGCTTCAATTATATGTATGCAACTATAATGTAAACAAGAAATATTGTACTGTGAGCAGTAATCTTATGACATGAAGCATCTTAGAGCCTCAAGATAGCAAAGTGGAAAAGCACGTTAGGCAGAAGATTTAAGAATTAATCTGGATAGAAAATCATTGTTTTTTAGGCCTTCATTTGGCAGCTCAAATACATTCCTAAGCAAGGAGTCACACTTGACAGAGAACATCAGAAATTAATATACTTCAAATCTGTAAAAGGAGGCATTAATAGCCCAAGGTCTATGTTACTACTAACACCTGCAAACTCAAATTGGTGGAAATGAGGAAACCCAATGGTGAAAGGACCCAAGTCACCCACACCGTCATATACACACCAAAATGGTGTTTAAATGATCTCACACCATCAATGGCTTTAGATGTGGGTGATTCGAACAGTCGAAGGGCCGGATCATAGATTGAAGTGCAACAGGCCCAAAACTGGTGTTTCAGAGGGGATTCAAATCATCCGATTTTGTTATTCTAATATCAACCACAGTTTTAAGTTTTAATGGTCGATATTAAAGTTCAATAATCAGATGATTCACATCCACATATAGGAGTGAGTTTTTGGACTAAGATATGTTCCAATGTGAATTGCCACTTGGATAATTTAGATTAGTCATAGATGTATGCCACATGGAAAAATGATAAATCACATTTCCATAGCTCAATGGGGTGGGATAAAATATATAATGTTAATGGTCTAAATGTCAATAAAGAGCTATTATCCCACGGTGAAAGGATGGAAAGCAACACTAGTTGAGAGGTTCCCAACTGAACACTGACCTATCATTTGCACCTATCGGAGCCTAGAAGGTTAAGAGTATTGGTTGCTTGCATGCTACCAAATTCAACCATTTACTGGCAATATTCTCACTGTGAACGCCAATCATCCCAACACTTACGAAAGGTAAAGTTTAAATCACAAATATACCTTGAGTAGCCTGTACAATCAGGGATCCAAATTCCAGAGTAAGATTCGCAAGACTACCCAATGCATGATCCACTGCTTCACTACACTGAAATCAGAAAAAGAAACTCCACGCCATAGTTGAATTCCTGCCCAGACAAGTAACGTGTAGTAACAGAGCATGAGAACATTGTTCCAAAACTGATATTGGAATTAAATGATAAATATAAGGATAAGATTCACTAAAATTCAGGTAATGGCATAAACAAGGGAGACTGGTCTTTGGGCTTTTCTTTCTATAATGATCCTAATATGACTGCAGCAAAATGCTTTTCATTTTTCGGCCAGCACAATCATGTTAGGCTTTGTTTGATGGGGCCATGGCCTTCACCACGAGTCATTAGATCAGTTTTAGGTGTGGTTTATGCTCTTTTATTATCAACCTCTGATTTGAATGTTTGTTAATTTTGTACTGTTGAAGTGTTGGAGTCATTGAGCTCTGTGGATATGCTATTCGGATATTATGTTTTCTTTATCTGTTCTTCCCTCAAGGGGTATATTCAGAAATAACTGATTCTATTGTGCCTGCAACATATGGCTGCCCAAATTTACTTCTGAAGATTACTAATATGGGGAAGTAGGGGGTAGAGTTGTTGTCAGTACTAGAGAATATTTCTTTAGAAAGTGTAGGGGTGCATAATAAAGCAAGAGAACTTCTACACCATCATTTGCTCAATGCATACCATGTAAAAAAAAGAGGTTTAGAGTGACCCATTTCAAATAAAAAAAATGGTTCTCACCACATGCCATATTTGAATGCGTTTCCATATCCATTAACACATGGTTTTTTAATTATAGTTGGTGTGTGATCAATGATTCCACTAATGACTAATGAGTAAGTGCAGGTGTAGAAGTAGCTCTCTAAGAAAATTATTAGTTTCTGCATAATCCTGCTACAAGCATTACTTCCTTTTTTAAAATTTTTATAAAGGGGTATCCGGCCTCTTAGAGCACCTAACCAAGTCCCCGGGTGCGAGTCAATAGGGATAAATTCTAGCGAGTAGCCAACAAGTGGTGGGATTCAAACTCAGGACCTCCGCTTCTTGAGGGGTGGTCCTGGCCAACCCTTTCTTGGTTAATATGAACATTACTGTTATGGGATTGGATCTTTAACCCAGTGGTGGTGCCCTCACTATAGTGGTGACGTAGTCAAGGGTTCAAATCCCATGCTAACCTATCAAAAAAGAAGAGAATATTATTGTTATTCTTCATTGAAATTTATTACTAAAGCCTTCAAAAGAAAGAAAAGAAGAAATTAACTATTGTAGTTAGACCCTTCAAGCCTATATATACATTTAGCACAGAGTATCAAGCTTATGAAGAGCCCATAACCCGGTTAATTCTGTCAAAAAATGACTGTCAAATGCTAGAGCCTTAGAAATTCTATGAAAGTCATCTCTTCACAAGAATCAGTACCCAAAAGGCTACTCATAGTTATAATCTTATGATGTCAATTAGAAGCCAAACTGAAAATTATTTTGAATAAAAGTATAGTTAGGATAAGGTACCCTAGTTCAGTTCCAGCCATGGTTTGAAATCTCGGAAAAAGAGGGAGGCATCTTGCTTCTCAAGACTTCTCTGCAATATCGCATGAAATGAAAAACAGATTTTAAATGATCTTATATCATTAAAATAGGTATTTAATCTTACATCACTAAAGTATACTTGACTGTTGTGTCACGTGGCACATATCTATGATCAATCTAAACAGTCCAAGCGGCTGTCCATGAACATATCTCAATTAAAGAATGACACCTATAAAACTTGCCCCGAGACGCTAGAGAGAACATTAGCATTTTTAAGGATTAATTTGTATAGGATGTTATACTTGTTCACATTCAATCGTCACTTTTGTACACCTAGCACAATTTGACTCACTTATTTTGATACAATTCTAGCCTGCATCCAATCTATGTGATGACCCCAACTATCATGCTTTGTCCAAATCTGTGCACTCTAATATCAGCCATTGTTCTCACTTTTTAAGAGCTAATGTTGAAACTCAGTAATCAGACGGTGTACATCATCTTATATCCGTGATTCTTTAATTGACATATGTTCCAATACTCACATCAATTTGGACTGTTTAGATGGATCGCAAATATGTGTCATGTGATATGACAGTGAAGTATAATTTAATTAAGATCAAACACATTTAAACACTATTTTTCGTATCACACCATTGTTGGTATGCGCTTTTTCTAGGTTCCTCTCGGTCCCCAGAATAAGTGGCCCAATTCTACCCTAAGAGGACTCTGGCAATGGCAATGATGGAGTAATAAATTAAGAAATATTAAATGCTAAAACTAAAGAGGCAAATTCTAAATAAAGAATACCTGAGAACATGCAATCGCCAGCTGCAAATATTTATCGACACTGCAACACCTCACTAATCACGCTTTAAGGGGAGCAAGGGCTTGTAGGTTAAACTCCTTTACTGAATCGTCCACAAACGAACATCAGCAGCTGTGGGTTGCCTTTAGTGTAACTGGTTTGGTTTTCCTATTCCTGCTGGGATTTTATTTAACTTGGTCTCCTAATCCTACTGCGAGTCTGATTCCTAATTCTACTAGGAGTCTAATTTAAAAAATATCTTCCAATTCTACTAGGAGTCTAATTAATTTAAACATCTTAATCCTATTCGAAATCTAATTAATTAAGTCTCCTAATCTTATTAAAAGTCTAATTAATTAAGTCTCCTAATCCTATTAGGAGTCTGATTAATTTAAATATCCTAATCTTATTAGAAATCTAATTAATTAAGACTCCTAATCCTATTAGGAGTCTAATTAATTTAAATATCCTAATCCTACTAGAAATCTAATTATTTAAGTCTCCTAATCCTATTAGGACTCTAATTAATTTAAATATTCTAATTTTAATTAGAAATTGAGTTAATTAGAAAAAAGGGGTTTGGGCCCGCTATGCTAAGGAGGATTGGCCTCATTCTCAAGTACCCTCCGTAAGCTCCCTTGGGCAAATTGGCTGGCTGAGATTGAAGATAAATTAGATTTTAAATTGTAAAATAGTATTTTAGGCTTTTCAGGGTCGATTTCAGAGTGATAATTATGAATTAAATTATGAACTAGAATTATAGAAACTAAAATTAATATTTAAGATTTTTAGAGGTATTAAAATAGGGAATTAAAATCATAATTTAAAATTTTAGGACTGAATTCGAGTTCGAAATCAGAAAATCAGACCGTATGATTAAGGACTGGTTCTAGAGTCTAAGACCTAGAACCAGAGATTTATTATAGGACTGGAGATTAAGATTTTAGAACAGAATTGTGTCTAGGATCGGTGAATTAGGTCGTTTGATTAAGGACTGGTTCCAGAAACAAAGAACTAGAATCAGATATAAAAATCATGGTCTAAAAAAAAGGGTGCTAGGGTTTAAGACTGAAAATTAAGACTGATAATTAAAACTAAGAAAAATCCTAAATCTAAAGACTAGAAGCTACAGTCGAAAACTAAAAATTAAATTCTTACCTAGGGTCGAGGCTGCGGAGAGAAATCTCATAAATTTCGAAGCCTGAATCTTGAAATCATGGCTATGATTCTCTATGTGTTCATTCTTGGAGTTCTCTAGTTTCGAAATACCAAAAAAATCTGTTCTCTCTCGTGTTGTTAGCCTCTTCAGTGTCTCTTTTTTTTTAGGTCGAAAATAAAAAAAGCTTTTATAGGTTTTTTTTCAATTACGCGCCCTTTTTTAGGCATTTAATTGAATTACGCACCAATTTTTCGGTGTTTAATCGCTTTGAGTCGGTCAATTAAGCACCACTCTCGAAGTGTTTAATCGAGGAAACTTAAGGGTCAAGGACAGTGAGGCTAGGCCGGGCGTAGGCCAATTGTGCGCTGGTGATGTGGCACTCAATCTGATTGCACGTCTAGGGAAAGGAAGTCTGGTCTGATAAGGGACTGATTGTGCGCTTGTGATTCTGCGTGCAATTGAATTATGCACTTGATTTTAGGCGCTTAACTTGGGGTTGTCCGGGTCTAGTCTCTAGTCTGAAATGCAAGACTATTGTTTCAATCTGTATTCCAACTATATACTATTATCTCAGTATATAGTCTCCCTACATTGGGACCTAAGTCAGAGTATTTCAGTCTGTGTTCAGCCATATACTATTATTTCAGCATATGGTCCCATATCAGTGTTATGAGGTCAAAGGTTGATCAAGCAAATATGTATATTCCGAGAGGGCAAAATGGGAGTGTCTACAGATGCCCCTCTTCGGCGCGCTTTTGTGAAGTAAGAACGCATCGAAGCAGTAGACACCCCTCATTCGAGGTGTCTTCTCGTTTCTCTTAGGAAATCACAAATGTGAACTGGAGATGCTGGCATGACATGCTTGGCTTTCTTATCGATCAGCATAAGCTAAAATAAAGCATTCGAAGGGTAAATAGTAGCTGTCAAAGGGCACATTCCAGGTCTGTGGGTGCATGGCGCGAGCTAACAGAGGGATTTTATGTAATCGAGGTACCGAGACATCAATTGAATATCCTAAACAAGGTCCAGGGACCGATAATAATAAAATGAAGTATCTTGTAATTCCGAAGGCTTTTACAAGTCATGTCAGACTGGGCGCGTCATTACTCACACTAATGCGTATCAAGCATTCCTTTTCCAATAGGCATTTGTAAGTTCTTAGATAAAATATACTCAATGTTCAGTTTCCCAGGGGAATGGCCGGTTTGGGCTGGTAATTGAGGGTGGGGGTCTTGTGAGGTGTTCTCGATTTAATTTTGCATAGTGGCACGTGCCCTTGATTCATCTGGAGTCGGCCTCTAAGTTGAGAATTCTAGTGCTAATGTGTCTGAACAAATGATTCTGCGCAGTAGAGTATGCGCTTGATCCAATTCTGCGTAGTGGGATATGCGCTTGATTGTGAGTTCAGGGGTCGGCCTGTAAGTCAAGAATTCTAGTCCTAATGTGTCTGAATAAATGATTCTGCATAGTAGAGTGTGCACTTGATCCAATTCTGCGTAGTGGGATTTACGCTTGATTGTGAATTCAGGGGTCAACCTGTAAGTCAGGAATTCTAGTCCTAATGTGTCTGAATAAATAATTCTGCGCAGTGGAGTGTGTGTTTGATCCAATTATGTGCAGTGGGATATGCGCTTGATTGCGAGTTCAAGGGTCTTAGGAGTTAAAGGTCAGGTTTAAGTGCAATTTATTATGCGCGGGTGATGGGGCGCTTAATCAAATTTTTTTTTGGCATTTAAAAAAAGGTGAGTCGAGTCTATTTATCTTATTGCTTTGTTCTTCTCCTTTCTTCTCTCCCTTTTTTTTTCTTTCTTTAAAGTAAGGGGATTTTTAAATTTCGAGAATTTTGAATTTTTGAAATTTTTAGGGACTTTAACTTAAGATCAATTCGATGATAAAATGGCAGAAAATGCGGCTTCCGAGACGTCACTGAGCAAATCCACTGGTACGAGATTTGTGGACCCGATCGTTATTGTGGTTGTCAAGATGACACTTGGCATGCCGGATACTCCGTCTAACCTTCTCGGCGAGTACTGATGATTGTCTCTTATGGGAGGACTACAGTGATTTGCGAGTCAAGAGAGACGGGTTTTGAAAACATTTGACTTAATCATAGCTAATTATATTTATTTAAACCAATATCGAGTAAAACAAAGAAAAATTGTGAGTAGTACTTACCTGGGAGTGATACTTACCTGGACTGTGCATAGTTTGTACAGTCTAGTAGCGCCGTAGTGTTGCGATGGGACTTTGGAGATTTCTTCTCTTCAGGTCTGTTGTGGCAAGGCTTGGCAGTTGTGATGTGATATCTTGGGAGAGATGATGTCGCAATGGGACCTAGGGATTCTCCTTTTCTTTGGTTGCTTGCTAGGTGAGTCCTGGTGGGACGCGGGGATCAATTCGAGAGAGAGAGAGAGAGTCCTTTGCCTTAGCGATGGGACATGATCAATCTTTCCCTTTTTTTTGTCATATGGCGTGGCATATGTTGTCTGAGCTTTTCTCCTTGTTTTCTTTTTTCCAGGTAATGATGCTCGCGATGGGATGTCGACTGAGCGTAGTTAGCGATGGGATGCTGGTGGGAAATTTATGCAATGGGACATTGGTGTCTTTCTTTGGCAAATTTTGGATTATAAAAGAAATCACGTTGTGATTGTGTCATGATTGGCTTCGTCTTTGGGCGATTTACTTTTGGCTTTTCACGATGGGACATGAGGGTATGGTTAATTTATTACGATGAGACTGGATATTGAGGTGATATCGCATGTGTACACATTATCACGATGGGGATGGTGAGTAGGTCTTTCTTTTCTGCCGGAATAGCCTGTAAGGCTACGCGATGGGACAGAAGAAGTTTGGTCAAGATGGGATACAAGGGTGTGATAGTGTAGATTTCGTCCAAAGTCAGGTATTGGGCACCTATTTTAGGTTGCTCAATAAGATTGCGAGCCTGTTTTTGGGAGTGCAATCACAGGCTCGAGGGGCCGTTTACACCCGTGTAAGTATGTGTGTGATTAGATCACGCGCTCTAATTCTGGTGCATGATTGACGCGTCAGCAGGTCAGTGTACGGGTGACCTTTCGTAATGCGTGATGTGAGTCGGTCGTTTGATCGGATTGCACGGCCTATAGCCTGCGCGTGATCGAAGCATCGCGCAGTTGGTGCAGGCGATGGTTTCATTGAGCTCTTAGGTCATAGCACATGTTTTGGATTGTGCGCAGTGTGCCTGGCGCATGATCGAATTAAACTCATATTTCTTGGCGCGTGATTAAGTCCGTACTCTATATAAGCAAGAGAGCTTTCATTTATTTTTCATTCTCTAGTTTAGTCTCGAGTTTTAACCTTTTTCTGGATATCTTGTATTCTAAAATTCGTGTTTTAATAATATTGAGTGATCTAATCGTCCGATTGGGATGTCGTTTCTTCCTATATTCGTTATTTAGCGCGATCTTCGTCATGGGGTGATGCTCATGGATGGCGTTATTTTGGGAGTGGGCGGTATTGGGAATGAAGGCGTTAGTCTTCACATGGATCCCTTTTTGGGAACAGTGAAGGCAGTGTAAAGGAGGCAACGGCGGAGGAGGTGAAGATGACAGGAGAAGAAGAGTAAAAAGTGGAGGGATGTGTCCCCTAACCAATCCTCCCTGAAGTCTCCGATTGGTGGCTCCAAGTCTGGTGGTAATCCTTCTAACGCCTCCGATTGGGCGTTTTGCTCCTCGCTTTGTGTCCGTTTTGGGTTTCTAGTTTTCGTTTTGGGTTATAGGTTAGATTTTAGGTCTTCGTCTTGGGTTGTAAGTTCAGGAGGCATGCCTCCGGTGATACTTGTAAGATTTTAGATTGTAAATAAAGGGGCATTCCTTTTTGTTTTATTAAACTTATTAATGGATTAATGGAATTTATTTGATTTGTTTCAGTTTAGGATTTAATCTGGCGTAGTGTTTTTCTTTTTTTGAGATTAGTTTGTCTTATGGAATTTCATTTAGGGGGTTTACTTGGTTCTGATGGGTTTGTTGGGGGCATTTTTTTTGGCGTCTCTAAACAAGTTAGGGCCTCATTTGTGGAGAGTTTTTTTTTTTTGTTTAAGGTATTTTTGGTCTTTTGTTTAATTCAACATGATGACATTTGTTAGAAATGTGTGAATTTTCAAAAGTTCTAGGTGGTTATTGGGTGTTTTAATTCTATTGGTTTATCTATTTTTGAGTGGATTGGTGTTTCTTAGGGGGTTAAGTGTTGTATGATTATTGGTTTATCTAGGTTGCCATAGATTTAATTAGATGGAGGATATTTGTGAGGGTGACACTTGTTGTTTTATGATTTAGGAGGTATATATTATCAATAGAGGCTAAGGGGCTTGGTTTTATTTTGAATTTTGTTTCCAAACTTAGGATTTAAAAGTTTGGGGCATTTTTAGTTTATAATGTCTTTTCTTCCTTTTTATTTTGTATCCCGGGTATTAAATCTTAAGAGGTTTGTAATCATTTTATTTTTTTTATTTTTTTTACTGAGAATGAGCGATATTTTTCTCTTATTGCGTTTATTTCATTATATTTGTTTATGTTTGTCATTGTATATTACGTTAGAGAGGGAATGGGTAGTATTAGAGTATGGTATTTATTTTTTGAGTGCATCTCTGTTGTTCTATTTAAGGTGTTCGTTTTGGGGTCCCATGGCGGAAAAGTAAGAGCTAAAAAAAAAAAATTTTAAATGCCCTAGTTTGGGGTATTCAAGGTTGGGAAGCAAGAACCAAGTTGAAAAAATTAAAAAAAATGCCCCAATTTGGGGTATCGATCTTGTGACCTGAGTATTGCTACCAAGGTGCTAGCGCTCTCAAAAAAAATGCCCCAGTGTCAAGTGACGGTGGGACTTCATCAGTCTCTCAGATATCCTGGAGTATGTTAGTAATGATCCCATGTCAGAAAGTAGTTCGATTGTTTCAGCCACATGCCGGGCTTGATTGTGTAAGTGTTGAACGATCATCATGTATCATAGCTTTCAACAAGATTGAGGTGGATGATAGATAATGAGTGATTGCATCACTTATTATTTGAAAGTTTTCAGTTTTATTTTGAAAGAGATTTTGAAAATCATTTGACTCATTGTCCGAAAGAAAATGGTGAAGAAGAGGTAAGATTTATTGATCTTAGGGTAGCTTCTTATTCAACCAAATGTTGAAATAGTAGTCAACTACTTTCTTCTCGGGTAGATAATGTGATGCCATAATTGAGCTCTCCGTCATGGTCCAGCACCATCAAAGTCTCAAATTCTATGGTTAGCAGGAGTTTTATCCTCCTCCCGCCACCGTATAACGATATCTAGTAGTGTGAAAATGTTAGGGAGGCCCTCGCGGTTTGCTTATACTCTCCTAATAAAAATATCATGAATGCCCTCATAATTTGCTTATGCTTCCCTGAATTCATTGACTGTTCATTCATCGTATTGCTCTCGCTCGGTTGTGTTTCTTTTTAGTATATTTTTTTTTTTGAAACAACCTGCTAACACAAGAATTGAGAGGTTTGATGGAACCTTATATTTTTATTTTGTCTGCTCTAACATCGACTCTAATGGCTGGAAGGGTGTATAAGAATCCAGAGTTTTCTCTATTTCAAAAAAAGAGTTTCATGATCCACTGGTCCTTTCGAACAATTCGCCCGAGTAGGAGGGTAGTCAATGAGTCAGATGATACCCAAAATGGTTTTGAAAATAATGACCTACGACTGGCGAATGCCTTGTGATGACTACGAGGATGATAGGTATATAAGTATGTTTGTTTAGGCTACGAAACATGATGTTCATTGAGTTATGATTTCAAGGATCCGAAAGTCTTTCCCCTGTGGTTGTTTCCTAGGCATGTTGCCGAGATAATATAAGGACTTCCCTTGTGGGTTTTGATTTCCTCCAGGCCAAGCAATTGTATAGGCACTTTTCTTTAGCACTAGCTCCCCGACTTTGAGTTCTTGGTCGAGTATGAGTCCGAAGGGTTTGGGGCATAGAAGAGTATCTTTGTTTTCGAGTATTTACAATTTGGGCATTTATACTTTTAGTTTTTTTTTTTACTTTTCTATATTTTTTGTTTTTTTTTTATTACTATTATGTTACGGTACAGCATTAGTCCCTTAGGCAGGGGACTGACTCAGGAAGTTCGCTTGGGGGGACATGTTGGATGGTCGAAGTGACCGCTCGAATAGATAATATTGTTTTGGGATCCTCGATCCCTTTCGATCTGATCAATGAGGTATGAGAGTGAGATTATGTTTAGGTTTGTGTTTTGGATAGTATAGGGTTTATCAAAATAAGTGTGGCGTCATTTGATTTCTTCCTTTAACAGGACTTTTGTGTCCGGGGTCTCCTTGTCAAGAGGGACCTTCTTTTGTTTTTCGACGGAGCGAGGCATCTGGTAAAGATGGAGCATAGAATTGTTAAAGAGTTCTTCGGGGTCATTTGCGGGTTCTTAGAAAGATGTTTGCGAGTGAAGCTGGAGGGGAAACCATTGAGAGGGGCGGTAGTGTTGTAAAGGTAGTGATAAGATAAGGCAAAGGTAGAGTAGGAAGAGGAGACGCGAGGGCGTAGTCCAAGGTTGACCTTTCCTACGTGTGGGGTGGTTCAGTTTTGTTTGATTATGCTTGTTTAGTTTGATTCGCACTTTGGGTTTATCGTGAAGTTGTTTTAAAGTTTTATTTATAATTTTTCGAGGAGGTTGAGTATCAAAAGTTTGACGTAATAGTTTTATCGCCAATTGGCGTTCGGTGAAGGTTTTGATTGTGAGATCCACGGAGATTTGGATCTGATGATCAGAAATGATTTTAGTTGTCATGTTGATTTTGTGTTTCGATGGGATTTGAGGTATGTTGATTCGAATGGTGATTGGCATCGTAAGATTTGAGTTTAGTTTGATTTCAAAAGTGGAGCGATGACCAACTACTTGATAGGTTTTATGGTAGGCTCAAAGGTGAGTAGGGTTGGCGTTGTAGGAATAGGTTCGGTTTTAGTACCGAGTTCTTGTTCGATAACAGGCTCAAGTTCAATGATGGGTTCAAGTTTGACAATGGGCTTGGATTTATTGATAGTTTGAGGTTTGATGACAGGTTTGTGTTTGGTGATTGGTTTAGGTTCGACGGTAGGTTTAGGTTCGAGGGTCGATTTAGATTCCCTGATAGTTGGAGACTTGATGTCAGGTTTGTGTTTGGTGATCAGTTTAAGTTTGACGATAGGTTCAAATTTGATGGTGGGTTCGCCTTTGGTGGAGGGTTCGAGCTTGTGGATGGGTGTAGGGTCAACGATAGGTTCGGGTCTAGGTTCGACGATTGGTTTAAGTTCAATGATCGACTTGGTTTGGTGTCCGATGATAGGTTCAAGTTCGATCATGGGTTTAGGTCCAGTGACAGATTCATGTTCGAGGATAGGTTTAGGTTTGATAATAGGTTTAGATTCGATAATAGGTTTAGTTTTGATAGTAGGTTTAAGTTTGATGATAAGTTTAGGTTTAGGTTTGATGACAAGTTTAGGTTTTATAATAGGTTTGAGTTTGGAGTTCAGTTTTGTGGTTGGTGGAACGGTAAGTTCAATAGTGGGTTTAAGTTCTTGTTTCGGAGTTGGGAGATGATAAATTCAGTGGCGAGTTCTGTAGGGGTTGATTCATGAGTTGGTTCCGAAATTAGCCCAACGAGTGATTCTGGAATGTGTGGTTTGGAGGTCTGTTTGGCGACAAAGCCAAATTCGGGGTTTTGTTTAGAAGTTGGTGAAGTGACGAGTTCAGTAGTAAGTATAGGGTTTGGAATGGGTTTGGTTCAAGAGCTGGTTCTGAGGTTAGTGGGGTGAAGT
This sequence comes from Chloranthus sessilifolius, assembly GCA_021018995.1. NCBI lineage: Eukaryota > Viridiplantae > Streptophyta > Magnoliopsida > Chloranthales > Chloranthaceae > Chloranthus > Chloranthus sessilifolius. The sequence continues at coordinate 142,256,629 of CM037584.1, read as the reverse complement.
GTTTGTTATTGAGCTCAGGTTTTAAAGCAGATATAGGAATTGATTCAGGGGTTGAGTTTAAGGTTGGTGGGGCAATGTATTTGTCAATGTGTCTGGGTTTGGAGGTTAGTTTCAGAGTTGATTTGGAAGCAAGAGGGCTAGTGATTTTGGGTGTAGATTTTATAATTTGTTTGGGTTCAGAGTTTAGTTTTGTGATTGGTTTAAGTATGAATGGCGTCGCATAATACTGATTGATTGGTTCAAAAATTACTTCCAGAATCGGCACATGAGCCTGTTCGGGGGTAGTTTCTGTCATTGGTTTAGGCGTCTGCTCAGAGAATGTGGGGATTGATTCGTTTGTTGGTAGGTTATCGGATTCAAGAGTAGGTTGAGTTGGTTCGGAGATAAGCGCGTTGAGCTCGGCGATGAGTTTAGTGATGGGTTGAGTTAGTTTAGTGGTGGATTCGGTGATAGTTTGGATTTTAGTTGTGCAACCGTGGGATACCTATATCATTTTTATAAGCACCGAAGTACCACAAATATGACTCTGAATCCGATCCACACCAAAGGTTCTTGGGTAGGGGCATCGGTTATCGATCGGAAAGGTGTTAGGCACCCGATCAACCCGCTTAATGCGGTATCTACTAATGGTCAAAACAAAAATAAAGTAAAAGAAAAGAAAATAGCTTCCTCTTATCCAAATGGGCCTTAAATCCTATTTGTGCCCCTCCGTTCCTACCAAAAATTCGGCGGCGTAACGGCACAAATGGGAGGACGGGAGGAGCCAAAGAAGAGATAGAAGAAGAAAGGGGAGAGCCGGAGCCCTCGGGCCCTTGTAGCACCGTAGAGGAGCCTTGTTTGGCTTGCTTTGATGAGCTTTTGAAGGCTTGTATGGTATAGAATGGGGTTCTAACTCTTAAGGCTTGAAGCTAAGAGGTAGAGAAGGAAGGCTAGGGGATCACACACACCTAACCTAGAGGCTTTTCATGAAAGGCAAGGGTGGGGAAGAGGTTTTTGAATTCTGATTTTTGTATGGGAAGTGTGCACTAAAGGGAGAAAGATCTTCTCACTTTAAGCTCTTTCTCTCTTAGGTAAAAATTCTCAACCTTTAAAACAAGGGGTGGGGGTCTCTATTTATAGGAAATGGGTGAGTTAGGAGAGTGTTTAGATGCTAATCAAGGTTAAAAATTAGATAATCTAGCATCTAAGGTTTCTTAGGGTTTCAAGGGTTTTATAGAAGTGTGAAGATGGGCTTTAATGGTGGATGATGGGTTAATGGTTTAGATCACTTATGGGTTGCAAATAGGTGTTAAAAGGGTACAAAAAAGTTATTAAAACACTCCCCAAGGACTGAGGTGGCCAACAAGTCAAACCCTAGCTTCAAAATTTGAGACAAAAACCAATAGTCATTGTTCATATGCCTGACGCAACTAATAGTTGCGCCAAGCAAATATACAGTAAAACAGTTCTGTACAGTAGCCTAAGTTGGCTCCGCGAGGGGTGGGGGTACCCATTTATATCTGGCGTAACTATTAGTTATGCCAAGCTATTTCTAGGGGAAAAAATAGTTACGCCAGGCAAATTCTGGGGGGAAATGGCTTGGCACAACTATTAGTCGCGCCAGGCAAAAATTCTTTCAAAATGACCCAATTTTCAAATGGTCATAACGTTTGATATATAACTCCGATTGAGGTGATTTTTAGCTTGTTAGAAAGCTGAAGAAGTCCTCTTTCTAATGGTATATAACTCAGCTCCTGAAGAGGTCTGTGTAAATTTTTGCACTCCTCTTTCCAACCACTACTCGAGAGGGTTTGACACTAGTCCAGGAAAGGGTTTTAATAGGTTTGGAAAGGTTAGGATTGATTCCTAAAGATTCGGAAAGGTTTCTAAAAGTTTGAAAAGGCTCATAAGGGTTTCATACATGCCATCAAAAGCTCGGATGTGTACCTCTCTCGAAATGTGTTCTGATCGGGCCTTGGGCCAAATTTAGGTGTCTACATTAGTAATCTTGGTAACCGGTTCAAGGCGAAAGATAACTTCGTGTTTAGAAGTGTGTGGGATAGGGTTTGTTGGTTGTAAGTGAATAGTATGGTCTTGCTCTGAGGGAGGTTCAATTCTTCAGATCAGGCTAGCTAGGTGGAATGGGGCAGGGGCAAATGAGTGTACGGTCTCGTATGCGAGTTGAGTTTGATCGAACAATGGATTGTAATAGGTGGTGTTAGTTTACATGTGGTTGGGGTATTAGCTTTGGTCATAATATGGGTTCGTGTATTGGTTGGTGTATAGTGGTTGGTCTTGGTCAGGGTATAGAGGTTGGTTGTGGTTAAGGTACAGGTTTGTGTAGAGGTCTTGAACTTGGTCATATAGGTGGTATGGTTGAGGGTTAGTTTGGTTTTGTTCTTGGTTCGCATTGATTTGTTCGGAGTCTATGGCTTCATTTAGGGTGTTTGTCTCAGAGTTGTCGGAGGAGGGTCCATTGGATGTTAAGGTAGGAAGACTAAGGTCTCCATTCTTCAGTCAATGTTCTAAGCGTGAGGTGCGTTAATAAAGGCTACAAAGGTCGTGATAGTCGCTTAGGATGAGAACCCTCCGAAGAGGCTCTCGGGTATTGCTAATCACGATTTCTATCACATCACTTTATTTTATTTGATTCCTTGTTCGAACAGCAAGTCTTCTCCAACGGTTGGTGAATGTCAAGAAGTCTTCACCGTCCTCTTATGTGTATCAAGTCAGCAAAACTGATTTCTTCATGAGTCAAGTGCTGATATTGATCTAGGAATTTGTCAGCTAAGTCTTCGAATGTCTCAATTTCGGCTAAAGGTAAGACCGCGAACCAATCAAGGGCTTCTCCTTCTAGTGATCTCGAAAATTAATGGATCAGGAGCCCATGATTGGTGTGGATTGGTCGATAGTCATTGCAGAATAGGGCCAAGCGGTGCTTTGGGTTTCCCGTACTATTATATTTATTAAATTTTGGAGGTTTAAAACCAGCGGGTACAGTGAAGTCGATGTCTCGAGAAAATTTGTCAAATCCAAAAGTGTGACTAGAGCGTTCTTTGTTAGCCATGTAGTCATCTAGAAATTGATGGAGGTTGTTTATGTTTATGGCGGTGTCTTTTCTGGGTGCCTTGGGAGAGGGTTGTCCTCGACAGTTGTTGTTGTAGTAGGTGTGAGAGGTATATGTGTTATGTGTCAGGGGAGTCAGAGTATGTGGAGGAGTCGGTGTCCTTTCCTCTTGTCTGTTCCTCGGAGTAACTTGTCTTTGGGACCTGAGCAATGCGTCGGTTTCTTTTTTTCCTTTTGTGAGTGCACTGGGAGTGTGGTCCATAACTTGACTATCGGGGTAGCTTCGCTCCATACCACTTTCTTCAGTGCTATCACTATGATTCGTATTTTGTGGAGCGAAGGGGTATTTTTCGCTCTCATTAACTATATTTACCCGAGCACGATGCTGGGCTGCCCACGGAGACAGCCTAACGTTATACTCGAGGTCGCTATGGGAGCCTCATATGGGTGAGTCGTTGTCATTGAAGTTTAATTTTCTGATGCCGGCCATTTTAAAATAGGTTTTTTTATTTTATTTTTTAAAAAAAAAAGTTTATCCATGTGCAAGTGTATGTAGAAAAGTGATAAAGCGGAACAAAATAAAAGGTGAAAAATATGAAACCAAATTAAATAAAGGAAGGAAAATAGAAAACCAAATTAATTAAATCGGGGCAACTTTAGCAAAAAAGAGTTTCATTGCAATAGCCAGTCTGTTGGTATGCGCTTTTTCTAGGTTCCTCTCGGTCCCCAGAATAAGTGGCTCAATTCTGTCCTAAGCGGACTCTGGTAATGGCGATGATGGAGTAATAAATTAAGAAATATAAATGCTAAAATTAAATAAGCAAATTTTAAATAAAAAATACCTGAGAAGATGCGATCGTCAGCTGTAGATATTTATCGACACTGCAATACGTCACTGATCACGCTTTCAGGGGAGCGGGGGCTTGTAGGTTGAACTCCTTTACTGAATTGTCCGCCGACGAATGTCAGCAGCTGTGGGTTGCCTTTAGTGTAACTGGTTTGATTTTCCTATTCCTGCTGAGATTTTATTTAACTTGGTCTCCTAATTCTACAGAGAGTCTAATTTTAAAAAAGGTCTTCCAATTCTACTAAGAATCTAATTAATTTAAATATCTTAATCCTATTAGAAATCTAATTAATTGAGTCTCCTAATCTTATTAAAAGTCTAATTAATTTAAATATCCTAATCCTATTATAAATCTAATTAATTAAGTCTCCTAATCCTATTAGGAGTCTAATTAATTTAAATATCCTAATCTTATTAGAAATCTAATTAATTAGGTTTCCTAATCCTATTAGGAGTTTAATGAATTTAAATATCCTAATCCTATTAGAAATCTAATTAATTAAGTCTCCTAATCCTATTAGGAGTCTAATTAATTTAAATATCCTAATTTTAATTAGAAATTAAGTTAATTAGAAAAAAGGGATTTGGCCCGCTATGCTAACGAGGATTTGTCTCATTCCCGAGTACCCTTCGTAAGCTCCCTTGGGTAAATCGGGTGGCTGAGATTGAAGATAAATTAGATTTTAGACTGTAAAATAGTATTTTAGGCTTTTCAGAGTCGATTTCGGAGTGATAATTATGAATTAAATTATGAACTAGAATTATATAAACTAAAATTAATATTTAAGATTTTTGGAGGTATCAAAATAGGAAATTAAAATCATAATTTAAAATTTTAGAACTGAATTCAAGTCCGAAATCAAAAAATCAGACCGTATGATTAAGGACTGATTCTAGAGTCTAAGACCTAGAACCAGAGATTAATGATAGGACTGGAGATTAAGATTTTAGAATAGAATTGCGTCTAGGATCGGTGAATTAGGTCGTTAGATTAAGAACTGGTTCCAAAAATGAAGAACTAGAACCAGATATAAAAATCACGATCTAAAAAAAGGGTGCTACGGTTTAAGACTGAAAATGAAGACTGATAATTAAAACTAAGAAAAATCCTAAATCTAAAGACTAGAAGCTATGGTCGGAAAGTAAAAATTAAATTCTTACCTAGGGTCGGGGCTTTGGAGAGAAATCTCAGAAATTTTGAAGCTTGAATCTCGAAATCATGGCTATGATTCTCTATGTGTTCATTCTCAGAGTTCTCTAGTTTCGAAATCCCAAAAAAATCTGTCATCTCTCGTGTTGTTAGCCTCTTCCGTGTCTCTTTTTTTTTTTTGTCGAAAATAAAAAAAGCTTTTATAGGTTTTTCTTCAATTACGCGCCCTTTTTCAAGCGTTTAACTGAATTCTTGCCGCTTTTTCGAAGATAATCGCTTTGAGTGGTCACACGACTGAGCTGAATCACCGACTTGCTTTCATGAGTTTTCTAGTCCTAATAATGTTAGAACTAATTGCATACCTATTTTGGAGTGCGTAATTCAATTAAGCGTCACTCTCGAAGCGTTTAATCAAGAAAACTTAGGGGTCAAGGACAGTGAGGCTAGGCCAGGCGTAGGCTAATTGTGCGCCAGTGATGTGATGCTCAATTCGATTGCACGTCTAGTGTCAGGCGCATGATCGAGTCTCGAGTTGGTCTGGGGAAAGGAAGTCTGGTCTGATAAGGGACTAATTACGCGCTTGCGATTCTGCATGTAATCGAATTACGCGCTTGATTCTAGGCACTTAATTCGGGGTTGTCCGGGTCTGGTATCTATTCTGAAATACAAGACTATTGTTTCAGTTTGCATTCTGACTATATACTATTATTTCAGTATATAGTCTCCCTACGTTGAGACCTGAGCCACAGAGCTATTGTTTCAACCTGTGTTCAGCCATATACTATTATTTCAGCATATGGTCCCATAACAGGGTTATGAGGTCAAAGGTTGACCGAGCAAATATGTATATTTCAAGAGGGCAAAATGGAGGTGTCTACAACCATATCACTGAGATGGCATCTTGGGCACTGTCTGATAAGTCCCAGATTTTCGAGATTAAAAATCGTGATACTGAGGGATACCATTTCCCTTTCTGCCGATATGTACCAGCCATGCGTGCTAGTATCGGCCGATATAGAACGAAGATCAAAAACAAATCAGAGCAAAACTAATCAAGAAGAAATTTAGAAAATTAAAATAACTATGTAGAAATAATATCGAACTGAGGATAAAAGTTCTCAAAAATGTAGAATAGAGCAAAATAATATAAATAATTTAAGCCAGTAAGAACAGAACATAGATTTGCATATGCAATCAAATCCGTCGATCAACAATATAAATACATAATAAAATTCATCAAAAAAAGATATGAATAGATTAAAAAAAAACACCTTAGAATCCACTGTTGAAATCCTAGCCCTACTTTTGTATCGTTCAAAGTTCCTTGGTTAAGAGAAGATGTTAAAAAATACCTGTAACTTCGTAGCGGCGAGAGAAGACCTAAGACTAAAAGAGAGAAACGACACCGATTTCATAGATCCGATAGACACTGCAACTTTTTCGATTTTTTCGATCAACTTGGAACAATTAAAGCCCAAACGACACCGATTTCATAGATCCGACTGGGGGATTTCTAGGTTTTGAAAATGGAAATGAGATTTGTAGATCTAAGGAAGAAATTGAGAATCTCTATGGCTACACTGATAGGGGAAGCTAGGGATTTCTATAGAGAGAAGAGAGGGAGATGGAGGCTAGGGTTTCGAAAATGGAGAGAGAGCGGGAGAGAGAACGAGAGAGAGGGAAGGAGGCGGTCTCAGCGTTCTTTGGAAATGAAATTGAAATTTTTGGTTCACGATAATATATGGCTTGGGATCAGGGTTAACGAATTAAACCACTGTCTTAACATAATAATCAACCGGTTTTGGCAGTGGATTATTATACTATTGCTTCGGTAGTGGGTCTTTTGGTATTTGCAAAAGTTACTTTTTTATGATTTTGACGTAGTGTGACTTGCCCTACTACTCCTTACTACGAGACCTGACAACTCTCTTGGATCCGGGCTAAGGATTTTTTTGGGTTTTCTTCTTGTTATTTTTGTTGTTGCTACTTAATTTCTCACTAGCTTTTTGTTTTTTGTTCCCATCTTTAAATGAAATCTTCTTTTCCATTCAAAAAAATCAATACTTTTCGTCTCAATTTTTTTCATCTAAGATCTTTAGATTATGGCGCACCTATAAGGCTATACATATGACGATTTCACGTGACAAACATCTCAAAAAGTGACCTGAATACCAAGTCACCTAGCTCTCAGGCGAGTTACGTATCTTATTATACTATCTCTGAATATATAATGAAAATGAAGGGTTGCACATAGGGCATCTATTTTGTTAAAATATGGTAAAGGGTAACTGACATGTTCACTCTTAAGTGTAAGTGTAAATGGGTCAATGAATCTTCTTATAGTAAATGCCCAGACCTCTGCTTGTAGAGATTTGCATGCTCATAAATTGTTGTGCCCTTCCCAAGATTTGACCTTACAGGGAGATTTGCATGCTCTTGAGAGTGAACAGCTTGTTTACTGACTACTGTTAATCATTTTCTTATTCTAATTGATCTTTGTGGGGCTGGGTGTCTAAAAATGTATGCCAAAACTGACTTTAACTATATAATACAAATCAGGGAAGTCTTTTTTTATGCTTGTTAATTTATATTTTGGATCAGTTTTTGACATTTATAGGGCCTCTTAGAGGGTATTAAATTTTTATTTATTGAGGTAGAGCTGGTGATACAAATCAGTCTCTTAATTACATTTAACATTTAAATCATTTGATGCAATAGATGAACATGTTAAGTTGCCATTATTGCAACATTGAGATCGCTGGTGTAGGCATTATTAGATAAGGCTAGGGTCTTAATTTATCATGTTAAACAATAAATCTTTATCAGTCACAATGACAAATTAAAGAGAGAATGACGATTATTGGGAAATAACTAATATAACATGGAATTTTAGACAATTCTTTGTATACAATTTTATTATACGGCTTTTGTAAAAAAAAAAAAATTAAGTTTAGGAAGTTTAAGGGGAGCAAATATTGAGAAGAGATATGGAGATTTCAATTTTTGTACGGAATTCAAAGAAAAAAAGGGAAGAAATATTTAAAAATTATCGAACTTGGAATTTTTTTTATTTAAAAATCCTGATTCTCATATATTTAATTAGATTTGAAGAATACAAATTAAAATTAAAGTTTAAATTAGAGACTTGTAAAGTTTATTTTGCTAAAATGAATTAATAATAAAGATGCACTACATAAAAAATTTGATTAAGTTACAAAATTAGCGATCCAATTGCAAGGTTTCGAAAGAAATCAGAGAAAAACGTCATCCTATTAATTTGGGAAAGCAACATTTGAGCAAAATATCATGATCTTAATGTGACTTGTTTAAAAAATGGGAGAATTTTGTTTCTATTAGATGGAGATTGAGTTACCAAGACTTCCATGGCACAGCAGTAGAAATTTAGAAGCCAACCAAACCATATTCTAAAATAGTTAACACTTGTTAATTATAGAAGTAATCTCTCATTCACTGCTTTATTATAAATACTCTCTCACACATGTTTATTATAGATATAGTCTTTGGGAACCATCAAAAAAAGAGAAGTAAAAGAAAGAGCAACAGCTCCATGCCAATGTGCACCATAGTAGTTGAGTTGAGGGACCTTCGTAATATGGAGGATGCGCCACTCTTGCCAGCATTTTTGGGTCGTTGGAGAACTTGTCCGCCGCCACCATTAATCCCCTTCCCTCCACCCTTGAGTATTCTTCTTCTACAATAGAGTTGTTCTCCCCCTCCACATCTTTTTCGGGCACCTCCATTCGCACTTAGACCCGCTAATACAACAAACAGATCAATGACCAAAGATTTCAGACCAGCTAATACACAAACAGATCAATGACCAAAGATTTCATATTAATATTTACTTTGATATGTACCTTATGATGAACTAGTCATTGATACATAACAATATTAAATACCAAAACAAGAAGACAAGTGTCCTTACACTTAAGAAGTAATTGGCCCTGTGGGAGTTGCCAGAGTTCGAAAACACTTTGTTTTGTCGTAACGGTTCCCGAACCAACTGTTACAATGAGAAAGAGAGATAGTAGTAACACTTTGATCTTCATTTTAGTGAGGTATTTTGGGGATAGAGTGAGCGAGGGGAGAAACTCTTTCATGGGTTGGTATATGAGAAACGTCTTCTTTTTATAATGAAGAACAGGAGGGAGAAGGATGAAGAAAAAGTTGAACAAAAGCAATCAGCTAAAAAACCGGACGAGTTTAGGTTCTCTATAGGGGAAACTTTAACAAACATAGCTTCTTAGAGTCTTACTCTATTTTTTTAAATGTAGTACACACTTTTAATTCTATTTTTTCTCATCTTGGCGGCTAATATAGTCGATTTGTTGAGGCTTGACATCCATCACTGTGAAAGAGGCATTTACTCTATTTTCAAAATAAAGTAAGACTATAATGCCTCATAATGTTTACAAAATGGATATTAGATTGATTAACCTGATACAGAAAGACGCTTTACCAAAATTAGAAAATAAAATAGCACGAGTCACTGGTAATTACTTCCCAATTACAAATGGGTCTCGGTTTGGTCCTCAAATTGAGGACTCTTAAGCATCTTCCAGGTCCACATGAAGCGCCACCTTGCATGCAAAATATAACTTTTGTGGCAAGTGGAGAATAGGTGCATTGTTTAGATCAATATAAGAAAAACAAAATGCAAATCTCAAGTAATAACTGAAATATAATGTTTACAAATTTATATGTCAAAAACTTTGAAATTGGTTACTCATTTGACTCTTAAGACCTAGCAATGAATTCGTAGGTAGAGTTGATAAAGAAATGTATAAATTCAAATGGTTAGAGAAGCCATTTGAATTTAATTTGTACTGAAGCCTGTGATTATGTTGCTCTGCCACCTAGACATCTCAATTCATCATGTGTGCCAAAGTGGGTAAAAGTTTTAGGGAAAAGTAGTTTTTCAAAAAGCTCATATAATATGAACGTAACGAGAGATGTGGGTTGTCAAAGGCGCAGTTATTTAGTAAAGCAAATTGGTAGGTGGATTTTTTTCTCTTTTTGGGTTAATCTATATGTTTGAAATGACCAAAAGATTCACACGTGCATCACACTGCTCCTTTGGTGCACGGTCGGTTACCGAATATATTTGTAGGTAATATTTAGGAGGTTGACCCGTACACTGAGGGTCATGCATTGGTCAATTTCCCTTGTCAAACTAACCTCATGAGATGCACAAGATGGAAAACATATTTTCACTAATTTAGCGCTCATAAATATATGTGCATCCCCCAACGTTTGAGGGAGAGAGACTGATGCACCACCCAAGGATCAAAATTTCGGGTATTATTTTGGTTTCGGAGGGAACCGAAACCGAAATTTTGAGTCTCATACAAAAATGACCAAAATTTCGGTCCAAATTATCTTTTCGGTGGGGACTGAAACTGATAATTTCGGCCAAAATTTAAGTCATTTCGGCCGAAATTTCGATCCTTGGCACCACCCTTACTGCAAAGGTCATCTCCCCACTGCATTCCAACATCAATGGCCAGTGGTGCACATGGTAATTGATCTGAAGCATTCACTAAAAGGGTGGTCAGGAGCATTTAATCAATGTGATTTTGATTGCTGCAAGCTATCCAAAATGTAGAGCATCAAATTGATTATGTTGACCAATTTGAACAGTGGAAGTGCGGAAGCATGGAGTATGATAATTCAGTGCTTTTTTTTTATTTATTTCCTTTTGGAAGAAAGAAACTGACTACTAAGGCCAATAGGTTCCTTTCATAGTGAGCTATTATGAACCTCAAAGGGTTAGGTGAGCTAGCCAGGTACCTGCTTCCAAAAGTAGGAGACTTGAGTTTGAAATATCTCCCCTCCTTGAAGCCACCCTAGAGATTTATATCCTGTGCTAACCCGGCATTTGCTGAATTTGGGGTGCGCATGTGCCCCTGGGATTAGACGGGTGCTCTAAGAGGCCCGAATACCCATGTTATCAAAATTTTAAAATTTAAATTTTTAAAAAGAAAATAGTGAGCTATTATGGGATGCTACCTAGCACCATGAAAGCTGATACTCTCACCCCATCTCTACCACCAATTCAATAGGCACAGCAGGAAAATCGAACCCGTTTGATGGCCGGGCCATGCCATCATCTTCAATGGTGCTAAGAAGTGTATGCTATATAAAAAATACAGGGTTTCAGTAATAGGATATGAAGAGAATCATTCTTATGCAAAGGCATCTTCTGAAAATGGGAAGCAGCCAGTGATGTGATAAAAGAGATTAGAGTATGCTCAACGTGGAAGCATAGAGCAGCTCTTTAAAAGGCTTTTAGTTTTAAATAGTCTGCTAGTGGAGTAGAATAGGATGCCTAGCTTACTTTTATGTTAGAATAGCCCTAAACCCACATTAATAATCATCAATAACATGGGTTTGTCTCTTAATGAAATAAAGTTAGGGTATAAGTCTGATCACCGTCCATGATCATTTAGCTAAAGTAACAGTCTCTTTTTCCACCTAGTGATACTCATGGCAAGTGATCTAGACCATCATATATATCTTAGTCACCATTTCTATAGGTTATAATCAAGGTTTAAAATCTCGGATCTCAAAATAGGCGCAATTATGTCCCCGACAAAAATTGTTGGCCACAATTTTAAAAATGAATAATGGGTTCTGAGAGTTCTGACTGACATTTAAACACCAAATTAGTATTTAAATGACCTTACCTCATTAAAATATAGTGTTATGAAATGTGGCATGGATGTGAAATCAATCAAATTAGTCCAAATGGCATATCACCATCATTCAAATATGTCTCAATCAAATAATCACACCAATAAGCGAATGTGATCCATTCGATAGGTAATCTTTAATATCAATCATTAAAAAACAACTCCGTTAAATTATCATTAATAATTGTAAAATTCTTTCTTTCAAGTTCATCTCATCCTCATGGTGAAATCATTGCATATCATGTGGCCTAAATGGTATTGTCATACACAGGACCATCTATAACGTTTTAAAGGAAGGACAAGCTCCAATATCACATATAGCCTACCTGATACACAACAGAAATTCACAAAGGAAAATTATAAGCAGTAGATAGGTTTTGATAGACAATGTTCCAAACAACTTATGTGGCGCATCGTGTGTGCAGTCAGTCACGTCGCGCCACATAAGTTATCTGCAAAATTATCTATAAAAAATTATCTACAGTATTAGTATAATACTGTCCATTAATATGTTGCCGGGAGACATTAAATTGAAAGGACTTGTAGTAGTCAAATTTTGACTTTCCCTACAATCCTGAACCACAAAGAAACAATTACACATGAAGAGATATGGTATAAACTCTGATCTTAAGAAAGGAGAGCAGGTTGACTATACCTATTTTCATAGGCTTGGGAAAATTTAGGGCCTTAATATAATAAAAAATAGGGAAGAAATTGACAGATTCACCTTTTCCGCCAGACACTGTAAAGTTGCGCATTCCGCATAACCGACCAGCCTGAAGCTGAGCCAGTTCCGGCTAGCACAAAAAAATCTGAAATACCCCTTCTTACACCTTTTATCGTTCTACATACTTTAAAATTTTAAAATTTGCTCTTTTTGATATTTGTGCAATGTAAAGCATTATCTATGTCGTCTGATTTGAAAGCCACAATATAAAGATCAATGGTGTCAAAGATCAACACAAAACATAATCTCTATCATATGATTCTTTAAAGTAAACTATCAAATTTAATAATAAGTTTAAAGAATGAATCGTCATCGTTCTACTAACCAATCGTCACCGATCTGATAACAACTCGTCATTGCCCTGATAAACAATCGTCAACGATCTGCTAACATATCGTCATCGCTCTGATAAGAAATCGTTACCGATCTGATAACAATCAACATCGCTCTGATAAGAAATCGTCACTGTTGCAATCATGTATTGCTATTTTTAAGTATCAATATATATTAAAAGTGTTCCAACACTAGCAGCAAAATAATTTACTTTGCAATAGTAGAGCATTTGAATCTACAACAATAGGTTTTACATTCGAATCGCGTCGGCTGCATTTCTGGTTCAACCAGCAAAAGTTGCTAACAATAATCGATCTCAAGTCTATTCTCTCTCTAAGGTGATTTGTTACCAGATTAATGGCAATTTCTCATCAGAGCGATGATGATTGTTAGTAAATCATTGACGATTGTTTATCAGAGCGATGATGAGTTATTATCAAATCGGTGACAACTGGTTAGTAGAACAATGACGATTCATAATTTTATTGAGGGCGATTCATTCTTTAAACTTATCATTAAATTTGATAGTTGACTTTAAAGAATCATGTGATAGAGATTATATTTCGTGTCGATCTTTGGCACCATCAATCTTTATATTATGACTTTCAAATCAAACGACATAAATGATGTTTTACATTGCACAAATATCAAAAAGTACAAATTTTAAAATTTTAAGCTATGTAGAACGATAAAGGTGCAAGAAGGGGTATTTCAAACTTTTTTGTGCTAGCTGGAACTGGCTCGACGTCAAGCTAATCGGTTATGGGAAAGGTGAAACTATAAGGTCTCTAGCGAAAAAGGTGAATCTGGGTCGATCCTATAAATTTCCCTAAGAAAAAATTAATATAATAAGAAAAAGTTGATATTCACGAGATTAAGACGCGAGAAATTTGCATTTTTGGTCCTAAAGTTTGCTTATTTATAGAAATGGCCCTATAGTTTGAAACTTTGCAGAATAAGGTAGCTCCAAGCCAAGCCGTTTCCACCGACCTATTTTTTCATTGTTATATGTTTATTTTTTATTAAGAAAATAAAAAGAAGATAAAAAGAGAAAAGAAGATAAAAATATAGAACAAATAAAGTGATCTCATCTTAAGATGGCAGCCCCCTATCTTAAGATAGTGGTTATCTTAATATGAGTCAATTGATTTAGATAACTACTAACTTTGGAAGAGTTTGGACTCTCATGAAGCAAGTCAAAAGGAGTGAATCAAGGTGACCCTTGATTTTCGTCCAGTGGGATCCACTCGTAAATTTGAGCGCCTAAAAAATACCCAAGAGAGAAATAGTGCCGACACTTTAAAAACGACTAAAACTGATTTTGGAGAATTGCATGGCAGTAGTCTTAAAAGACATTTGGTTCTTTGAATCACATGATAGATATATTTTTCGTTTAATCCATGTGTCCTACCCTATACAAAATCTAAAAAGTACAAAATGAAAGCCATTAGGGTACCTACAATCACCACACCCGCATTATAGCGACACACGGATCTCCATGCTCTCTAAGTCCGGCATCTCAAGGTTTAACTCTTTTTATGCATACACCCCATTTCTTCTTCCTCTTGTATTTTCTAACTTCACCAAGAGCCCACTTTTACAATCAGGTCCTTTGCTTTTAAATCTGTAGGATACTGGGTGCAACTTGGAGCTGGAATGGAAGGTAGGCATAGTCTGTAACATTTATGATGGTGACATGGTGTATACATAAATATATTACCGATCTGATTTATATAAATAATTAAATACTCAGGCGAAAACTGGAAGAGAGATAGAATCTACGACCTTATGAGAAGAGACAAGACAGAGAAGGAGCAACTTGGCAAATGGCATGTGCTGTCTACCAGATAGCTAGCACGGTCTCAAGAGTACAAAATTCATGTTACAGTTCATCTAATCGATCGAACAGCCCTGATTAATGAGCACGAACAACAGTTGAATAGTAGTGATGGGGTCGAACCACACTAGATTATTCCTCTACGAGCAAATATAGAATCAAAATACAATCCTCGATCCATGATATGTGACCTGTCCACCAATTATGCTAAACCGGGAACATTGGGTTCAACTGGTAGAATGAATTTGACTACAGAAAAAAGGTTCAAAAAATGCCTCCGCACTCACCTTTACAGAGGAGATGGCATAATCACTGAAAGAGGTTGTCAAGGACATCTGTGTACGCAGGCGTGAAATCGAACCCACCTGTTTTGACAATTCCCCGATTATTCGATCCATGTATAGTGCGTAAAGTCCAGACCTGCTTTCAAGAAGTCCCAGTGCCTTTTTTGCTTGTAGAACCGATCTCACCCATTCTTCAAACAGCACTGCATCGTCGCAGAATTTTCAACTGTTCAATGCACTAGTGTTTGATCCAAAAGATTTGTTCCTAGGACAGCAATCGATGAAGATAGTTTTCAAAATCAGGGTACAGAAGAACAATACTGTGGGATTTCTTTAATTCATCAAAATATTCAAATTTATACACATATAACTAATAAACTGCTGATTTTAACCAAAGCCGTCCAGCCTAATACCACATCAAGCTGGCCAGGCCCACTTGCAACTGCGTGTGACAAGTCAGGCTGGCCTAGCCGTTTTGCACCTGTGCACAGACGTGGGTCATGCATGTCTCTAAAGCTCATACCAGTGATATGTAGCAATGAAATCGAGATGGCACATTTTAAGGTTAACTAAATGTTAATAAGGAGATTATGATCAATAAGCATACTGTCAACAAATCTTTCGTCACTTGTCCAGGCTTGTGTGTAGTCTGATATTAGAAACCCAATAAGTTGGATACTGTAACCCATGTAAAGGAATCAGATAAAAAATTGTCAATACTTAAAAATAACATAACATCAAGAGAAATATGGATGTGACAGAAACAATTTGATCCTACCACATAAAATCATCCATCAGTTTCGTACAATATCAAAAAGATGTTGAAAATCGGCAACACAAGCGTTTCAGTGAAGGTTTCAGATGAAAAAAGTACAGTAGAAAGGTTACCAGCTTAAATAATAGATGAATCAAATGAAACACCAAGGAAAAGGTTTAAAAAAGAAAGAAAACAGATATGGAAGAATCAGATTAATTTTTTCTACCAAATTAATACTAATAAATTGATAATAACTGCAAGAATACCTTTAAATTCACCCACCGAATCTGAGTTCACTCACGTTGAAACCTAATTGATGGCTTTGAATCAGACGAGGGAGATCGTTTTTCATCCAAATCTTTCACAAGATGGGTTCTGAGATCATAGGTGTACCATCAGACAGTCAGCTTCTTTATTTCACGTGGCAGAAAAGTGAACTTAACATCATATGAAACTCAAGATCCAAGATCCTCATCTGATTCAAAGCAGTCAATGGGTTTCAGCGTGGGTGACCTCAAAGATTCAGCGTGTGAATTTCAAGGTACCCTCTAACTGCGAGAGTTAAGATGCTTATCCAAAAAAAAGACTTTCTTTGGGCCTAGCAAAAAAAATACTTACAGAAATGCTTGGGTCCCTTATAGGTGGACATAAGTTCTACAATATATCAGATAAGCAACGTAAGTTCTACAATATATCAGATATATTCGACTATTATTAGTAAATGATACCACCCCAAGCTTAAGAATATTTTAATTTTTTTTATTGGAAATTGCAAATATTCTTTGCCATAGTGTTCGTAGTACAAATATTACTAATGCGGAATTTAGGTATGCATGTTTGAATCGTGACAAAGTGGAGAAGAAGAGGACAACAAGGAAGAAGTGAATCCATAAATGGGCTTTCAAACGACCTGTGAAGCAAAGTTGGGCTAGCAAGGGAGCACGAGTCTTTGCCCAGCAATAATAAATAAAAGTTCAGATTTGTTTCACCTTGGATAATCGCAAAACTCAATTTAGGAAAATCAAGTGTTAAGTCTAGTACGATAGTCCCTGCGAAATTGGATCGTGAGTTCCCAAGATAGAACTTGACTTCCCTCTAGCCTAAGGCGTCAAATAACTAACCATGATGGCGTCTTTCAATTCCATTCTAGGATTTCATATATATAAGGCAGAAATAAAGGTGTAAAACTAAAGAGAATATTTTATAGGTTTCAAAGAATTTCCAACAACCAAGTAAAACTAAATACCTTTGCGCCGAAGATTAAGAAGATAGATGTAACAATCACCGAAATTTCACCTGGGAAAATATTGGCCTCACACTAAATCCTAAACTCAGGGAAGAAGAAAACTCTCAACGACTTATCATAGATAGCACAAAGCAATCAAATTTCAATAAGCATCAGATTCTTTTAAAATTGTCATTACATGCCTTTATATAGGCTAACAAATCCTAACTAAACATAAAATTTAAAATTAGAAATTTCTAAACCTAAACAAACATTAAAACGAAAAGTTTTTGCTAAAAACTCATTTAGCCGCCAATTCACGGACGACAATCACGAGTGTCCATCCTGATGACTTTTGATATATTCTTTGAAATTTTGATTTAGCATGTGAATATAAACAATAAATTTACGTAGAATATAAATCTAACACAAATCAATCATAACAAATTTCCCCTCACTAGGAGAGGGTTTTATTGAAAATGACAGACTTTACACTTCCAGACATCGCAACCGATTTCCCGTTAATTACATCAAAATTGAATACCTCTGATGAAAAGCTACTAAAGAAAAGTAAAGTAATTAAATCTGTGAAATAAACAAACTAAATTCTAAATCTAGGTTTTCGTCAACATCTTCAATCCGTCACGAGATAGATGCATAGTATGATATCTTCATCGGAGATTAGAGAAATATGAAATAGGGGGCGATGAATGGGAGAACCCCTCCTACAAAAGTCGGTTCCATCTAATCGACAAGCACGAGTCATTACTGGAGCAAGACCCTCATGGGTGAACCTTAAAACGAATTCTTGTTCTCTGATCTTAAAGATGAATTCGAATATCAAATTCATTTTCATGGTAACTGGCTATTAGAGGAGTTATCACTTTCAGTGATAGAGTATATAATTATGAGTTAGATATCGCTAAATTCCTTAAAATTTTGCGATCATAGATTATTTGTTTTCTAATGATTTTACCCTTAGACTTGACCAATGTCTTAAGATTTGGTCAATCTATGGTAAATTTACCATTGGATCTCGTTACAATCTCTTGTTATGATCGTTTGACCAAAAGTCAACGATTCCACAGTTAGATTTGACCAAAATCACAAGATCTGGTCAATATGTGATAAAACCACCGTTGGATCTCGTATTATGGTCGTTGGACCAAAAGTCAACGAGTCCACCGTTGGATTTGACCAAAATCACAAGATCTGGTCAACATGTAATAAATTCATCATTGAATCTCGCTACGATCTTGTATTATGATCATTTGACCAAAAATCAACGAGTCTGCCGTTGGATTTGACCAAAACTACAAGATTTAGCCGATATGTAATAAATCCACCGTTGGATCTCGTTACGATCTCATATTATGATCGTTCGACCAAAAGTCAACGAATCCACCATTGGATTTGACCAAAATCACAAGATCTGGTCAATATGTAATAAATCCACCGTTGGATCTCGTTATGATCTCGTATTATGATTGTTTGACTAAAAGTCAAATGATCCACCATAAAAGAATTTTCGATCCTGAGGTTGAGATCTAAACCCTACATTTGAGGAAGTGATGATCTGAACTGCGAGGGAAACTCTAATTTCTGAAGGTCATTCAAATCCATTGGAGCTGATGGTTGAGTCACAGTAGATTAATATTTCAGGTGTCGGAGTCTGAAATCATTCTTTCGATTCATGATTGCAACCCATACGAGTATCGAATTTGTAGTTGCAATCTAAGAGTACCAAGAGTTAAGCGAGGGATTATACCTACATAGTATAACTATCTCTAAGTACACAAGAAATTGGGTAAGGGTCGTAACACATAATCCCAAATTACAACCTTAAATCATACTTAGATAAGAGTCGTAACTCTTATCCTAAGTGTATCACCTTTAGATAAGGGTCGTAACTCTTATCCTAAGTATACCATCTTTAGGTAAGGGTCGTAGCTCTTATCCTAAGTGTATCAATCCAGACTTATTCCTCTCGAAAACTTTAAAAATAAAAATAAAAAAATAAAAAGAATCCCGGAGATACCTTAAAGTCTTTTGCAAGAAAATTAAAGTCGGAGACGTTTTCGAAAGGGCTCTCGCCTATGAATTTTCGGATCTCTATAATGAGAACGGATCTGTTATTGATAAATTTATGGTAGCGGTTAGGGGAAGTTATAATGCTACGATTTCCGTAAGAGTTTCACGAAATCAAGGGTTGTGAGGGTTGCGTGGTCTTAGCCTTCATGCGGATTGAAAAAAGATCATTCTCCAGATATCTGGCCTACACGAGTGATTATTCATAACTACCGAGGCAGGCATAAGTACATAGGCAGGCGTAACTTCCTAGGAAGGGGTAATTACCTAGGCAAGCGTAACTACCTAGGCTACATGGGTCTTAGCTTTTACGCTAATTGAGAAAAGATCATTCTTCAAATATCTGGCCTACGCAAGTAATTATTCATAACTACCTAAGCAGGCATAACTACTTAGGCAGGTATAACTACCTAGGCAGCCATAATTACCAAGGCAGGCATAACTACCTAGGCAAGCATGGTCTGCGTGGGCCACATTTTAAAAAAAAAAATGAAGAGGAAAAGAGGGAAAGAGAATGGCATGCGTGGGTCATGTTAGAGGGCGTGCAAAGAGGACCTACGCAAGTAGGTCTATGCATGGGTCATACTCTTTGACATAACTTGGGACTTTAAGTCCAAGTTAGAGTAGGTTTGTTAAAAAAAAACTATAGGTAGAGTCTCCTTTCTTAATTTCTTCCATTAATTTATTCTATCCGATTTTTGAGACTGTAAAAGAACTTCGCGATTCTAAAAATTCTGAGTCAACAGGTGCCTCCTCGATTTACTAAATAGTGATCATATCTCCACGGAGATTCGATCCTCGAAATTTGAATTTTGGGGTCTATCGGATGACCTAATTTCAATCTGAGAAATTTTAGGGGACGGGCTTTAAATTTTGAGATTAATCAGATTGTACTTCCTATGGGAAGATTGTATACTGATTTATGGTTATAGGATTTGCGATTCTTAAGAGAACGCTCCCCGATTATCAAGATGAATCTCCTAAATCTTTCAGACGGTCTGATTGAAATTTATGAACCTTAACAAATTTACCGAACAGTTCAGACTCGAAATTGGCTTAAATTTATTATTTTTTAAACAAAAATTATTGAGTTGATTTTCTATTGACCATCGATCTTAATATTGATCGGGTGGTCAAAATTAAATCCAAAATACCTACTTTGACTACCTGGGCAGATTTGACTGATTTTTTAGAACGTTTACAGATATCAAAACGACTTTAAAAATATTTTCTAAAAAACAACAAAAATTATGAAGTTGACTTTCTATTGATCATCCATCTTGATATAGATCAGATCGTCAAAATTAAATCTGCAAGATATACTTCGGCTACCCGAGCAGATCTGACTGATTTTTGGGACGTTTATAAAGATCGAAACAGCCTTAAAAATATTTTCTAAAACTCAACAAAAATTATAAAGTTGATTTTCTATTAACCATCGATCTTGATATAGACCGGGTGGTCAAAATTAAATCCGAAAGATCTACTTTGGCTACCCGGGCAGATCTGACTGACTTTTAGGACATTTACAAAGATCGAAACGGCCTTAAAAATATTTTCTAAAAATCAACAAAAATTATGAAGTTCATTTTCTATTGACCATCAATCTTGATATAGATCGGGTGATCAAAATTAAATCCAAAATATCTACTTTGGCTACCCGGGCAGATCTGACCGATTTATGGGACGTTTATAGAGATCAAAACGACCTTAAAAATATTTTCTAAAAATCAACAAAAATTATGAAATTGATTTTATATTGACCATCGATCTTGATATAGATTGGGTGGTCAAAATTAAATCCGAAGGATCTACTTTGGCGACCCAGGCAGATCTGACTGATTTTTGGGACGTTTACAGAGATCGAAACGGCTTTTAAAATATTTTCTAAAAATCAACAAAAATTATAAAGTTGATTTTCTATTGACCATCGATCTTGATATAGATCAGGTAGTCAAAATTAAATCCGCAAGATCTACTTTAGCTACCCGAGCAGATCTGATTGATTTTTGGAACGTTTACAGAGATCGAAACGACCTTAAAAAATATTTTCTAAAAATCAACAAAATTTATGAAGTTGATTTTCTATTGTCCATCGATCTTGACGTCAATCAGATGGTAGAAGATAGTATAATTCAAATATATTTTGAAACGTAATCTAATTCTCTTTTTTAATTTAATACAGATTCTCCTCTCATATATTAATCATGACAAAGGAGAATTCTTCTAATTATAAAGTTGGTCAAATACGAAGATCGGGTGATATCAGGGATGATTTTTCTGGGGTATTCTTGCGGAGGCATCCTCCTTGTTTTAGTCTTGTCGTGGAGGACATCATGCATCACCAACCGACGAGTGGTGGACGAGTCTAGGCAAATCGTTAGACTTTGGGAATTTAGGTTTTATCTTTCTAAACCCCAGAAAGAGGATGGTATCGATCTAATGTTTCTTAAACCACGTCGTGTTCTTATACCGGGTGAATTCCATAGCCCACAATCCTTTCCTACCTTTGCTCAGAGGTTCATAGATAGAGAGTCGGGCATCAGATGGGGTGATACTTTTCGTTTGAGAGGAACGACATTGACCAACTTAAGTTTCCATCTATGGGTCGTACAAATGTTATCAGAGTTTTGCGGTGAATTGAAAAAATGCAATTTGTTGATAGCAGTTGCGTGCGCGGGGGGAGGGCGATATGGCAGCAGCAATAACATAATGCGCCCTCTAATCGAAGCTTTGCCCGCTCACTAACTCTTAGATTTTTCCTTGGGAGAAGGTGGTATAACACTAGAGAAATTATTCCATATTAGTGGTTTGCCGATTACAGGTTTCATGTATGATGAGTGCATTTCCAAGAATGATCTTCTATACGGAGTACAGGAAAACGGAGAAACGTCTTTCTATAAGCCTAAGGCACATAGCTTGTTTGAAGCTTTTGATCAAATTATAAAGGATGATCCTAATGTGAAAGACAATAACGTAAACCATGGACAATGGATGTCTTATATCCTAGATTTTTATGATCCAAGCGGCAACATTATCCACCCTTTCGCTTCTAAAAAGAATGTCCTTCAAGTATCCCGAATTGAAAGGTCTTCGCTAAAAATGAGTCGCGGGACCTATTTCTCAGCTTTTTTAGCACTATTCTTAAGCAGGTTCGCACTTCCAAACCAGAAGGAAAGTGTCTGCGCTGGAACCTTCGTAATAGCAGGGGAAATGGCAAATGGAGCTACCTATGTCGTCAGTCTGACCGTCCTTACTAGTATATTTCATGGCTTTGGTCAGTTAAAGAAGTGTGACAATCCAAGGACTCGATAGCTCATTTCCCCTTTCATTATTTCTTTGGATGGGTAGGAGCCCATTTTCCTTCCACTTATAATTTGAGAAATTTTGAGCACAAGCCAAGGATTCCCTTCTTACTGAGTATTTTGGAGAGGCCAGCCAATCCTCATAGCTTGAGAGGGGCTCAAGATCTAGTGCGGAATCCCGTAATGTCCAAGTTCCAACCATTCGGGCATTTCTTCTGAGATAATGATCAACTTTCGTGGCAGGATCAAGCTAATCCAGACAAAGATACCTCTGTGCTTCCAACTGAAACCTCCACTATTTTTTGAGTTTGCAGCAAAGTTTATTGCTACTATGTTTTGGCAACTATAAATTGTTCGAGTCATATTATCCAGCCAGATATGCTCGACAATTTGGCTATGATCAGATTATTCCCACGACTCCTCTTTCTTTGGATGCGCGAAGGAATGTTACCATTGCGGATTTAGTGATGACGTTTAATACATATAGTGCGCAAGGAACTATGTCTTGTTTCACGACTCGTCCCACTCATGTTTCTAATCGCACTTCCTTAATGTGGTGCTATTGGTGGCAAAGAATACCAATGTCTATTTTCCAAGAAACTATCAGAGCTAGCTCCTAAGAGACAAGATGGTGACATTGCGAAATTCAATACATTTATGCATATTCCTCCCGAATTTTTTGTTGACATTCTTCGAGAAGTGTGGCCTGTGAAGACATCTTTTGCGAGAAGTCCTGGGAATATTGATGTCATCAATTGTTCACTGTTCGTTGGTTTTACCAAATCGTACACGATTTTCGAAAATAAATTTGTTGAGGTAGAAAAGTCTTCTTCTAATGCATCTAGGAAACGTGTCCTATCACAAAAAAGAGGGGATAACAATAAGAAGCCAAAATCGGTGGTGTCTAACAATAGGAGAGGTGAGGATATTTTATCACCTTACGCCACTTCGAAAGCTCAAGAGACTTTTGTGAGCCCTTCAGGTAAATATTATGTTCCACTCCCACTCAAACAGAATCAAGGGTATATGGCTGAAGGTCCAATTGTTCCCTCTTCTCCGAATGCTATTCTTGCGGAGTTAGGAAGTATTCCCACAACCTCACACTTCTCTGACATGGATAAGTTTATTTTATTTATATATATATGTGTGTGTGTGTGTGTGTGTGTGTGTGTGTGTATTTAAAAAGAACTCTGTTGGTGTTAACAAATGATATTTTGTATCAGGAAATCTCCCAACGCCTGATGGGTGTATCGAAGAAGTTACCGCTATGAATGTGCACGACCAACAAGAGTTGATGGATGCATTATTCAAAACTGGAGATATGGCTGAGGAATTGTTTCCTGTGAATATTAGGGCTGGAAAATACTTAAACGACCAAAAATTTGAGTTTGGGACTCCTCCCATCACTGGGACCAGCAAGACTACGAAGTTAGTAAGACCACAGAGTGATCGGGATAATTGTTCCCTTTCGAATAACAAGACTATAGAAGTATTCAAGGAAGAGGATAATAATGATGATGGGTCAGATGCTAGCTATTCGCGTTCTTCTGAGGAGTATTCCTCTTCTGAAGATGCGCAAACTTTAAAGACACCTTTGACAATTACCCTTGTTGAGTCACAATTAAAGATCTCATCAACCATCAAAGTTAGTTCGCGGGAGAAGATGAATTTCATCCTGCCTCCAAGACTTAATTCGTAAGCCTCGACAACTTCTCCTATATCCACTATAGCGGAGTCACCTAACGAGCGACTTTCAAGAGGAAGTATAGTATTTCGACCAGAACCTTCTTCAGTAGCAATGAATACAGACGCCACTCCATTCAATCCTCTGAATCCATCTGTGTCAACTATCGTCGCCTCATCTGGTGGAGTTTCTTCAAAAAGTGAGTTTCATCCTATTAGGTTCATGTTTACAATTCACGCATCTACTCTCTTTCTTCTCTTTTTTTTTAACAATAAATTTTCTCTTTTGTAGATGTTGGAGATTCGATCAATATACCTTTATCAACACATAAGCCTGACCTATCAGCCTTTAGTAGGAATCGAATAAGGAGTCGTTAGAAGCATATTATTGAACTCTTGAAGAGAGTCCTCCCTTATGTGGAGAGTGAAAATGATTTTGCGGCAATGGAGCAAGATGTATATGTGACATGTGATGAGATTTCCAGAATTGACGATGATGGCCTACCATTCAGGTTTGAAGTTAAATATATTATGGATTTGCCTCAAAAAATAAAGGAAGGCGAATTATGGGCTTCTAAAGAGGTTATCAAGAATGATATTATGGAGGGACTGCAAATAACTGAGGAAGATCGTAACACGATCAATTCTACAATGTCAAGTAGATTGTTTGATATCTCATCATTGAGGAAACTATGAAGGTTCAAATCAAGGCAAACGTTTTGAGGCTTGAGCTTGAGGAGCTTGAAAAAGATATTGCCAATTCAAGAAGAGCATTGGTGACCAGCTCCAAACTAGACAAGAAGGATCGGCAATCCTTAGAGGATCTTGAGGAAAAGAAGACTCGTTTGCTGGCTAGACTAGAAGGAATAGGAGCTGAGAAAGAGGAGCGAGTCTCAAGTTTACGTCAGTTCACATCCAATAAGGATGTCGCAAGAGATTTGTTAGGAACATTTGAGAAATAAGATCCATGTTCATTCTACAAATTCTTTTGGTTGGTTGGATTTCATATTTATTATATACATTATTTCATTCTTTGAATAATTGATGCAAGTCTATATAAATACACACACACACACACACACACACACACACACACATATATATATATACATACATGCATACATATATATATATATATATATATATATATATATATATATATATTAATTCAAATTTTGAATAAGTCAACTTTTATTGCTTCATTCCTTACGCAGTTTATCCTCATGCGAGTAGGAGGTAACCTATGAACATACCTACATTATTTATATTAGCAATGCACCTAAGTACAAGTCTTACGTAGTTTATCCTCATGCAAGTAGGAGGTAACCTATAAACATACCTACGTTGTTTATATTAGCAATGCACCTAAGTACAAGCCTTACGCAATTTATCCTCATGCGAGTAGGAGGTGACATATATAACATTCTATGGATAGTATCGCTTCAGAAAGCGACCGTTAATAGGAGGGGATTCATTTCCTTCTGCATCAACCAATATATAAGCGCCATTTGAATAGACAATTTCTATTACAAAAGGCCCCTCCCATTTAGGCTCAAACTTCCCTGGAGTTTTCCAGGTAACAATCATGGGGCGACGAACAATAAGGACCAGGTCCCCTTTCTTAAAGGATCGACGTTTCACCTTCTTTTCAAATGAATTTGACATGCGAGCACGGTATGCCTCTAGGCTTTGCTGGGCTTTGAGCCTACGCTCATCCAAGGCTTCCAGTTCTGAGAACCTGAGTGTGGCATTTTGTTCCTTGGTGAGATTGTGACTTAATGCTACTCTTAAAGAAGGAATTTAGACATCCAAGGGTCATAAAGCTTCACCTCCAAATACTAATGCATATGGAGTAGCCTGTGTAGGAGTACGATGAGTCGTTCTGTAAGCCCATAAGGCTTCCTACAACCTTTCATGTCAGTCACGTTTATTTTTAGCATTTGTCTTTTTCAACAAATCAACCAATGTCTTGTTAAAAGCTCCCGCTAAGCCATTTGCAGATGGGTTGTTTATCGTAGAGCAACATTATTTTATTTGGTACTTAGCGCAAAATATGTTTATCACTTTTTTCTTGAATGGTGTCATTATCATTAATGATACAAGAAGGAATCCCATAGCGGTAAATGATGTGTACGTATGAAATCCACAATTGTGGTGGCTTTAACCTCTCTGAGTGCCACTGCTTCTGCCCATTTAGAAAAATAATCGGTTATAGCTAGTATGAACTTATGTCCAGCAGATTACGGGGGGTGTATTGGACCTATGATGTCCATACCGCATTCTTGGCCATGACGTGATTGTAGGGTGTAAGGGTTCTGGTGGACGGTGAATGAAATCAGGTGGATCTGGCAAACATGACACCTTTTGGCGAAATCTATACAATCATTCAGCATGGTCGGCCAATAATAGCCTAAGTGTTTCAATCGGGTATGTAACTTAGGGTCTGATTGATGTGCCCCACAAATGCCGGCATGTACTTCTTGCATGGCTTGTTGAGCTTCTTCAGTTGAAAGACACCTTAATAAGATATTATCGAACGATCTCCTATACAGAGTATCGTTGAAGTATACAAATTGACTCGCCCTTCGACGAACTTCAGCCCTGTGACGTGTTTCGTAAGGTAGTCTTCCATGTTGAAGGTATTCTATAAGTTCTTGCCTCCAATCTAGTGTCTCAACTTCAAAAGCGGATATAATATTGACCGAGTTTGCCTATTCGATTTGACATCTTCTCATGATGGAAGGTAAGACCCTTTTCCCTTCAACTCTAATTTTGACAATTTCATCAATTTTACAAGCTAGAGATGCTATAAGTTTTGCAAATGCGTCGACTTGGTTATTTTGACTTCGTGGGATATGCATAATCCGAATATTCTCTAACTGTGGAAGGGGTTCCTGAATCTTTTGATGATATGGTATTAACTATGTCTTTCTAACTACGTAAGATCCTTCTAACTGTCTTACGACAAGTTAGGAATCCCCATATACATTAAGGGTGTAAATGGCCATGTCTAAGGCTAATTCCAACCCTATGATTAACGCCTCATATTCAGCAACGTTATTAGATAGAGATTCTATCAATGTGAAGGAATATGGGAGTAATCCATTATTTGATGTAACAAACACGATTCCTGCGGTTGCTCCTGCCGCTTGTGAAGCCCCATCGAAATATAATTTCCATCTTTGTGTTATTTCAGCATAATATAACTCTTCATCTGGTAGGTCTTCGGATAACGGTGAATTCCCCGGGATCGGATGACCAGCTAGAAAATCGGCTAAGGCTTGTCCTTTTATGACTTTCTGATGTACAAAAGTTATGTCGAACTCTGACAAGAGTGCAAACCATTTAGAAAGTCTTTCTGACAACATTGGTTTTGTCATGAGAAATTTCAATGGATTCGCTTTACTTATCAAGCAGATTGGATGGTCTAGCAAATAATGTCATAGCTTTTGCGAGGCAAAGACGAGCTAAGCAATTCTTTTCAATAAGTGGGTAATATCCTTCAGCTCCTATTAGTGTTCGACTGACGTAATATAGGGCATTTTCCTTACCGTCCTCATTCTCCTGAGCTAACAAAGCCCCAAGTGAGTTGTCCATGACTGCTATATATAGGATTAAGTGTTTCCCTTTAATTAGAGCAGTTAGGACTGGCAAATGCAACAAATATTCTTTCAAACTATCAAAAGCCTTTTGACACTCTTTATTCCATTCGAATGAGACCCTTTTCTTCATCAAACGAGACTCGAGAGAATGGTTGACATCGTCCTAAAAGATTTGATATGAAGCGGCGGATATACCCAAGTCGTCCCTGTAGTCCTTTTAATTCACGAATGTTCCTTGGAGGTGGCATATCTAGGATGGCCTTGGTTTTTGTTGGATCAACTTGTATGCCTCTGTGTCGAACAACGAACCCAAGAAACTTCCTTAAAGTGACTCCGAAAGCGCATTTTAGTGGATTCATTTTTAAGTAGTACTTTCGAAGTTTACAAAATACTTGATATAGGTGAGCCAAATCGGTATAAGTCACCAGTTCCTCTGCAGAGAGTGCGGTACTCACATAAGTAATCTGAGGATCTTTAAGAGTTCCCAAGTTGACTTCTTGTAGGTAGTCAACGGTGGTTTGTACTTCTTCAAACTGATGAGGAGCTGGAATAGGTTATTCTGAGGTTGGGATAGGTTCTTCCGTGATAGAGATCATGTAGGATCCGAGATATTTTGTGGGAATCACTGTAGGCCTATGCCTGAGACCACCTTTCAATGGATGTAAATATCCATCGTTATAGGTTGCCCGTTTCTGCGCACGGGATGGTATCGTATCAAAAGGTGCAACCATTCCTACTCCATCTTTTAGACCTCCTTTCGAGAGATCATATCACATCTTTTTTATCATATTCGCTGCCTTTTTATGTATCGCATAAATTGAAGAGGCTCTTTCGAATCCCTATAATCTGGATGGATGGGTAGCGAATCAACTTGGGTGAGTGGTTTGGTGAAAGAGGCTAGTAGAGGGGAACTAGGTTTCAGATTTTGGGATAAGTTTCTAACAATTTTGATACGAGAGTTGGCTTTTGAAGGGATTGTTTTCTTGTTGAGAATGATTCTTCTCCTAGGTTGAGAATAAGGAGCTGAAATAAAGGGTATGTTGACCTCTTTCTAGGTTCTAAAGGAAATTGATTTCTTTTTAGATTGATTTTTTTTAAAAGGGATAGTTTCCTTACTTAGAACTTGCCTCCTATGAATTTTGTCTAGGTGGCGAGGACTCGGATAATGGTGAGTATTCATCTAATAGCTCGAATTCACTAGTGCATGTAGAGGAAGTAGATACTTCATATAATTTTGCATCAGCAAAATGAACTTCATCTGGGTGGAAGGGTTGTGGATCAGCTGCTACCCGTTTTTCTCGCCATTATGAATGTATTTAAAACATTGATGGAGCGTGGACGGAACAAACCCACATTGATGTAACCAAGGTCTTCCCAGCAACGCATTATATGATGTATTGGCATCGATCACATGGAACTGGGTATTAGAGGAGAGTTCTCTGATATCCAATTGCAAGTGAATAGATCCCAAGGTTCCTTGTTTATTTTGATTGAAACCTTGAATTATGAGGGTACTGGGTGAGAGGTCTTTAACAGTTCGTCCCACTTTATGTAACACATGTAATGGTAACAAATTTACAGCAAACCCCGATCAATCATGAGTCTCGCAAGGTGAGCATCTTCAAGTAGACCTGATATAAAGAGGGGTTTATTGTGTGACTTAAGTTTGGTTTCGAGATCATCATCAGAAAATGCGATCGTACAAACTAAATCTTCCAAGTCAGTCGCTACTTGGCAAACTTCCTCAATGGACTTGTCCAGGTTAGAGAGAATTTTTATCAGTGTTTTCGTTAAGCTACTAGACAAACAAAGTGCATCATACACTGAAAGCAAAGCAGGTACTTTCTTTAAATGAGAGAGTACATCATAATTTACACCAAGGTTTTCTTTTTCTTTGCCCTTATCGATATTCTTGGAGCCTTTGTCGAATGATGACATTTCTCCTTGCTTGGTTGTCTTGTCTGCACCTTCTGCACCCTTAGGTGGAGATACGGTTTTTGTAGACAGGATGATTCTTTGACCTATGCCGATAAGGTATAACTGGGTGATTGGTATGTTGCTCTATAGCATCTACCTCTTCAATCTGAATCATGTTGCAAGAAGCAACATTGTTAGGTTCAACTTGCTCTTTTTTTGTGGAATAATCACTTTATGCCAACCTTCATTATCAGATGAAATGTCTTCAGAAGCATCTAGTGAAAACGAGCATTTAATGACATCCTTCATGCGAATATCTTTAATCTAACTCTTGTTAATATCAATCTGAGATTTTGATTCCTTCGTTTGGGCTTTGTCATTGCTAACAACAGCATCTGGTTCTTGTTGGTCCCTGATCGTTTCAGAACATTCGAGACGTATGTAGCTTCTCAACGTGAACGAATGTAATTCTTCTACTTCCACTTCGGATGATGATGATGAAAAAGAGATTATCATCAGTTCAAGTTTCATCTTCTGCACTTTCTTCGGTGATCCCATAGGTTCCGATTTAACTTTTTTTTCTTTCTCCCATTCTCTACGATCCTTCAACATTTGGAGTGTAGTATAATTCGAAGGGATCTTTTTTACTTCTCTTTTTACCTTCTCCACATATTTCTTTAAATCTGTAGATGTTTCTAACATAATTTCGACTTTGGGCGTTCTCTTCTTCTTGGGTATTACATGTCAACTCTCCTCATCGGAATCAGGAGATTCTGCCATAAATGACTCTTGTCAGTTAAACTCACGCCGCTTACCTTGAGCTTCTTCTATAAAAGATTTGGTATCACAGCCCCATCCCGGAAGAGGTTTTATTTCTCCATAAGGCTTTGGTTTCTGCTTGTTGTATGTGTGCTTGCCGCCTATTATAGGCTAGTACCTTTTCCCATGGATCTAGTAAAGGAATTGCACCCAACAGACGAGGCGTCAGTGAATCTTGTAAAGGAACTGAACCAGATGGATGAGGTGGTGGTGGTGTTTTCCTCCATTCCCGAGTATCATCGTCAATCCATCCTGGTGTGCCTCCTGTAACAAGATGTTGATAATCGGGTACGCCATTCTTCTGCATTAGTTCTTTCAAAAAACAAATTGTCTCGCTTTCTATCAATACTTTCTTATTCCGAGCAGCATCCCTCTGTCTCCATTCTCTCTTCCTACGTCAGCTAACATAGTGGGCAGGGCCTACTTCATCCTCGGATAATGACGAATCAGAGTCCTCGCAGGATGGAATGAACTTATGAAGTTCCGAAAATGCAGAGCTCGGATTTTTTTCAAGGATAGGAACGGGCGGAAAACCCCCGAAGGTAATCATATTTGCCGTAGCAATGCCATCATTGTCTTGTTTAGGAGATTCTTGAGTAAAAGTAATGTCTCCAGAATCAAGAAGACTCTAGACCTTGTCTTTAAATATGAAACAATCTTTCAACGTGTGACCTAGCACACGGTGATATTTACAATAGAGTGGATCGTCTATCTTATCTTGCTCTTTAGGTATGCGGGATTCTGGAAGCTGTATAATCCCACCGTCAATAACGTCATCGAAGATGCCTTCGACGTCTACATTCTTAAATGAATACTTTTTATCTTTCTTTTCTTTCTGAGATTGGCCCTTAGGCCAGTTTGATCTCTGAGGGGGTGCAAAACTACTACTGGCTTCACCTGCTTTGTTCGATCGATTGTTTCCAGATCCTTCTAGCCTCTTGGTTACAGTGAATTGATTACGATCTCTGGTGCCGATTGCTATCATCGCGGGATAAGATGTACATGTTTTTGTTCTCCATTCCATTCCTCTGGGAAAATCCTTTCAATTTCCCCTTGAGTTTAAGCCAATGAAACTTTCGAGTTCTGAAGTTCATGTAGCGAGATCTTCGAAACTCATGGAATGTTGATGCGGGACGCCAAGATCAAGAGCCATAGATTCAAGCCGCAACAAATTTTACAGCCAAGAAGAAGCGGAGCGAAAACCAGAACTAGGCGTAAAGATGAAAATTCTGGAGAAAGGAAGGAGCACATGGCAAATTTGATTGATCGAATTTAAATTTTGATCGATCGAAGTCCTATTTCGATTGATCGAATGTCGACGACGATATTTTATATATATGAATTTCGATCGATCGAATTTCAATTTCGATTTCGATCGATCGAAATCGCACCTAGTTAGTTTAAATTTTTTTTATTTTTCTATTTCGAACTTAAGTTTTAGGGGCTTAATTGTCCTTTATTTAATATTTGTTTTAGGGTTTTATTTTATTGTAAGACCTCCTATATAAGGTCATCAAGAAGAACATTGTAGTTAGTTTTTTATTATTGAATGAAAGAGAGTTGCTTTTGTGCAAACCCTAGAGAGCTTGTGAAAAGTTTTCAATTGAGGGAGTGAATCCTTCAAACCTTGAGGAGTGAGCAATCGTTTCTCGTGCGACTTGGTGCGAAGCCGACGTACAGCCGTGGTGTGAAGCTTCAGAAAATCCTTGGTGTGAAGCCTTGGAACCTATCCTTTTAGTTTGTCTTTTCTCTAGTTATTGTCAGGTATTATCTTTCTTTATTTCCATTGATAAAAAGAACAAAAATCCTAAAAGAATCGTACTCCATGATATCATTAATCTCCCCTTTTTGAACTATTTATTCAAGTTTCATCTCCTTCAAAATCCCCGATGAGTCAAATTCGATATTGCAATTATCGCTTAATGCCCTAAACTAGAACGAATTCTGAGTTCCTTCATCGAAGCCGTTTTTCTAGATCGGAAAATTTTTACACATGCGACGCTAAAATGGATTAATCTAATTGTTTTATTAATTTCATTGAATTAATTTTATGTGTTGCTTGATTTTGAATATTTCCGCTATTTAATTCATTCTAAAGTTAATCCCAAATTCCCATATTAGGATTTTAGCGTTTGTCCCGCGTCAAATGTCCATAGTGAGGAATTGCTAATTCTTGTCTCATGCCAACCAGGCACGTTTACACTGCTTCTTCTTCTTCAAATTTGTGTTTGCAATGGATGTTGAGGTTTCTCCACCGCGTAATGTAATCAACGATCTTTTCATTTGGTCGTTGCTTCAATTGTGACAATTCAACGACCCCTACGGATCTCTGAGTACTAAAGAATTTCTTCAAGAATGCCTCTTCCATCTCTTTCCACGTCGATATCAACTTGGGTGGAAGCTTCATGTACCATGTGAATGCAGCTCCCTTAAGAGTCTGCACAAATTGTCGCAAAAGCAAAGCGTCATTTTTTGAGGTGTCACCATAGGCTGAGAGGAAGTGGGCCAAGTGCTCAAGTGGGGCACCACTGCCGCTGTACTGGGAGAACTTTGATTGTCTGCACTCAGGTGGAAAAGGGATTTCGTCAATTTCTGGTGAATACGGCTTGCGATATGTCTGGGCAATGATCAAAATTTCAGTTTTCGTTTTGGTTTCGAAGGGGACCAAAACCGAAATCTTGGACTAAAATTTCAGCCGAAAATTTGAATTTCGGCCGAAATTTCGGTCCCAAATTATCGTTTCGGTGGGGACCGAAACCGATAATTTCGGCCGAAATTTTGATCCTTGTGTCTGGGAGCTATCCAACACTATCCAATAACCTTTAAGATTCTCGAAAATCAGGCTCTGGACCTTGTTGAGGGATATATTTTCTTCAGTCTCTCTGATTCTTCTCTCTCTCGATCAGTACAACTATTTGTGCATCGCAAGGTATGATTGTCTGACGAATCTGTTCTAGCTGTTCAAGTTGGCGCTTTCTTCTGTTGACAGCACCATCACTGGAAGTATCGTAGGGATGTTTGAAGTCACTATTCTGTCGGGATTGGATTGAAGGGAGTTCGAGGAACAAGGGGTGATGGGTGATGAAGTAATAATTCGGATATGTGATGCAGTCAAGTTAGCCATCTCAGGTGATCGCGGGGATTCATTGGATAAGACCGATTAGACCTTGAAGTTCCTGGTGGGGTCATCGACGCAGATTGCGATCGGACCTCAAGGAACTCTTCTTCAGAAAAGACAGAACCCGAGTCCCCATAGAGTGGGTTATCATTACTGGCGAAGGACTTGGGAGAATCTAGTTCTTCCTGTTGAGCGCATTTCTCTCCAGACTGGCTCATGCCATAAGACGGGTTGATAGGTGGAGTATGCCTTCTTCAGTCTGAGGTCGAGCTCGCATCACACGGCGAACTCCTGATGACGAAGAGGGAGCAACATTCTTTCCAAACGCCATTGAATTGTTTGATGGAGTGCATTCGGTGAATAACTGCAAGGAATAACCAATCATCAAAATGAAAATTCATGGAATAACCAAAGCTTTATAGTTTATTATACCTATAACTTATTTCAGAGAATTTGTTTCATTAAGTAGCTTAACGATGAGAGAAGTGGGTCGCACCAGGCATGCCAAAAATTTGTAAACAACAAATTTGCGTAGAATCTAAATCTAACACAAATCAATCAAAAAAAATTTCCCCTAGCTAGGAGAGGGTTTTATTGAAAATGGAGGACTTCACCCTTCCGGGTATCGCAATCGATTCCCCGTACTACATCAAAATTTTAATACCTCTGATTAAAAACTTAAAGAAAAGTAAAGTAATTACATATCTAAAATAAACAAACTAAATTCTAAGTATAGGTTTCCGTCGACATCTTCAATCTGTCACGAGATAGATGCATAGTATAATGTCTTTATCGGAGATTTGAGAAATATGAAATAGGGGCGACAGATGGGAGAACCCCTCCTCCAAAAGCTGGTTCCATTTGATCGACAAGCACGAGTCATTATTGGAACAAGAACCTCGTGGACAAACCTTAAAACGAATTCTTATTCTCTGGTCTCAAAGATGAATTCGAATACCAAATCCGTTTTCCTGATAACTGGTTATCCGAGGAGTTATCACTTTTAGTCAGGGGCGAACGCAGGATTTACTTGATGGGGGGGCCGTAGTCGATATATATTATTTAAAATAATTTACCTCCCATATTTAAATAGAGAAAAATTTTAAAATTTCCTCTTAAAATCATAAAATATAAAAAAAGACAAATATCTCTCCAAAAAGTCATTCTACTATTATAATAAAGACAGCTTTTAAAAATTACAATTTTCCTCGACGGGATTTCATATTCTAAAAGCGTTGGAGAATTTTTTCATTTTTGATGTTATCAAAAATGTCTCTCTCAATGTATGTGATCAAACAATCATTTATCCACTCATCTGTCATTCAGTTTCGAAGTTTATTCTTTATAACATGCATAGCAGAAAATGTCCTCTCAACAGTAGCAGTGGCAACAGGTAGGGTTAATGCCAATTGTATGAGTAAGTAAACTTGTGGATATAAAACATCTTTTTTCTTCTCAACCATTTTCTGAGTAAGCCCACTAATCTCGTCCACCTTCGAGAACTCACTTTTAGAGAGTACATCAAGAATGTAAGTCGCAAGTTGATTATCAAAAATCGCGAGAGACATTGCAGAAAATTCAACCGGATAAAATTTAGCAAGCCGAACTAACTTTTCCTTGTCAAAAACTGAGAATGGATTGCTTGGATCTAGGCATGCCATACAAAGAAGTAATTCGGTATTCACTTCATCGAAACGGTTGTTAAGCTCTTATAGTTGTTGATCAATAACAACATAAAATAATTCAATACGATAATGATGTAGATATGTTATTTCTTCAGCTCTGCGTCGCGGCCGCCCAGGTTCTTCATACTTATCATTCATGTTAGGGACACTGATTTTATGTTTGTTGCAAAATAAAGATACTTCTTTGATAACAAAATCTCATTCAGCGTCTCTCATAAGTTGCAATCTCACCTTAGCAACTTTAACCAGATCTATGACATTCACAATATCTTGTTCTTGTTTTTGTAATGCCTTTCATAGATCATCTGTGATTCCCAATAGTTTTTCCATTATATGTAAGGTGAATACAAACTCAAAAGAGCATATTGAGATTATTAGGCCCCTTGCTGCAGCTCTTTAATCATAATTTGAGTTATCTTCTCGGACAATCCCAAGTACATCAATCACAGAAGAGAGCAAGAATCTAATGCTAATCAATGGCATATAGTGTGAGCCCCAACGTGCATCACCAACCCGTATTAACATAGTCTCCTGATTCAAACTGTGCCCAGTTGAAAGGTCCCCACACTCAATTGCATTAATGACTGTAGCAGTTTAATTATCTCGAAGAATATCACGATGTTTGGTAGATGCTCCAACAATATTAACCACAGCAGCAACCACACTAAAGAGTGCCCCGATTTCAATGTTACGTTTTGCAACTCCAACAAGTGTCAATTGAAGTTGATGAGCAAAACAATGAATATAATAGGCATATTCATTCTCATTCATTATGAGCGTCTTAAGTCCATTATACCGACCTTTCATATTGTTGGCACAATCATAACCTCGCCCGCGCAATTTCTTTATACTCAATCCATGTTTGGCAAATAATGCATCAATCGCATCCTTCAATACGACAGCGGTGGTTTCCGTAACATGTAGTATTCCAAAGAATTGCTCAATTACACATCCCCTCTTATCTACATAGCGTAAAACAACGGCCATTTGTTCTTTAATAGATATATCACGAGATTCGTCAATCAAAATAGCAAATACGACGTCTCCAAAATCCTCAATGATAGTTTTTGTGACCTCACTCGCAATTGCACTTACAATATCTTTCTGGATATGAGGTGCAATCATTTTGAGATGGCCAGGAGCATTATTTAATGCGACAATTCTAATTTCTTCATTATGATCGGCTAGAAATTGTAGGAGTACACGAAAGTTTCCTTGATTGCTTGAAACATCTGATTCAATGTGCCCACGAAAAGGTAATCCTTGACGAAGAAGATGTTGAACACAGTCTACTGATGTCGTCAAACGAATTCTATATTCCCTTGTGTCTTTATCAGCTTGCTTCTCAATGTGTTGATTTTGATTCAACAAATTTTGACATTTTTGATGAGCTAGATTGTGAGCACTGTTGGGCCCTCTAACATGAGTCACAAATTTATCAGGCTTCTTCCAATTGTCAAACCCTTCAACAGTAAAACAGTCAGTACCCCCTTGCACCCCTGTTGCTGTAGCTAGTCTAAAAAGATAACAACATAAGCAAAATGTTTTTTCCTTTGATATGCTATATTCTAACCAACTTCCATACATCTTAAACCACTTGGGTTGAAATCGTCGTGATTTTTCTAATATTTTTCTCTGAAAAAATGTGATTATGAGGCTGACATGGACCTTTTTGCAAATATGCTCTTCGAACTAATTCTTGAGCATTAGGATGGTACACTAAAATTGGAATATGTAATCCAGGATTTGCTGAAAGATTTGCTAAATTAACCTCTACATAACTTCGCTTTGAGCTAGATTAGACTTGTTCATGCTCATCATTTTCTAAGGCAGTAGATGTATCATCATTTTCTATATGAGTCCGCATTGAGCTAGGACCCCTTTGCTCAAGTTCATCATTTTTTAAACGAGTAGGCAAGTCATCATTTTCTACATGACCTCGTTTTGAGCCAAATTGGGTTTGTTCATGTTCATTATTTTCCAAGGCAGTTAGCAAATCTTCATTTTCTAAGACGGGAGGGGGGGGAACAATAGCATGTTCTACGGTAGGAGGCATGATGTCAACCTTTCTTCTAAAGTATCTATGCATGGCTGCTCCAATGTTCAAGAAGGAAGAATATGACCTAACGAAAATAAATCTCATGAGTGTATTAGAAAATAGTCTAAATATAAATAAATCTCAAGTAAATGTTTAAAATAAATCTCAAGCAATATCTAGTAAATATTTCATATAAAAAAAAATACATCGCCTAGATCAGATTCATCCCAAAATTGCATAAATAAATAAATATAAATATAAATAAAAAAACCAAACTTGTACCATATATTTAAAAGCCTAAAAGTGCAAAAAAACAACCAACTATGATATATCCCATTTCAATCCGATCTTCGCCAACCCCATGCATTAGATACTCAACAGGTGCCTTAATTTTTGCATTAAATACTTAACAAGTGCACAAGCATGTGGAAATCTATCATCATCAAATTGGTCAAGGGTCTATTTTTGGGACACATCTAAACATAGTATCGTCATGAGTGTTGTAACTGCAATTTAAAGACTATGATCTAAATACTTATCGTGTGAAAATTTGAGGAAAAAACCACCATCCAAAATTTGAGTAAAAAACCACCATCCATCATGTGCTTTGTACCAGTCAAAAACTATTCAATCTAAAAAATTAGGGCTTTAGCCTTTAGGGATTTCCACATTTTCATACCAATAAAAATTTGATATTTTCATACATTCAAAATCACTATATTTTTAACTCATTAACATAAAATTAAATCAAATTTAAATTAAAATTTTAATTTTACTTCCAAGGCACCAAGCCTCCAAGCTAGCGTGATCCGACGAAATAAGAGCTCTGACAAATCCGAACCACTTGTAGCGCGCCTGCCTGACGAATCCAACTAAAATCTTGAAAAAAAATTGAAATAAATAGTTAGGGATTGAGTACTGAGAATAAGAGAGAAAGAGGGAGAGAGATTTAGGGTTTAGGGGATGTGGTTGTGGCTGTGATGAACTGATGGGCTAAAAATCCTTAGGGCTTAGCCGCTTAGACGGTTAGACCAATAGTCAATAGACGTTAGAGAGAGAGAGGAGACAGTGGGCTGTGGGCCTGTGGCTATGGGGGGGTCGCTGCCAACTAAGAGAGAGAGAGAGCTAATTTAAAAGGGGCCAAATTTTTTGGCGCAGATATCTAATTGTACATAGGTCTCTGTTATGCTAATTGCTAAAGGGAGTGCTGATGTTACATCAATGAGAAAGAAATATTCAGCAGTGTTCCATTCCCCCTAATAATCAGAGGATAGATATTCAATACCAAAATTATATATATAAATAAATAAATAACACCAGCACACATGTCAAACACCAAAAATCCATGGGATTATATCTCCAGCCACAAATTTGTTGTGTTATTTCTCAAATCTTTTCTGTTTCTTCTTCTTCATATAAATTCTTGGTGAAACTGATTTACTACTTGCTATTTCATGTCCTTTTTTTATAAATGGGTTCTCTTTGTATTGGCCATTAATGGAAGGTTGTGGTTGTGGGGGGGTCGCTACCAGCTAAGAAAGAGAGAGAGAGAGAGGAGGAAGAAGAAGAAGAAGAAGAGAGTCGCAGTGTGGCCGTGTGTGTGGGGATGGCAGCCGCCGACGAATCAAAGAGAGGGGAAAGAGAGAGGAAGAAGAAGAGAGAGAGAGAGAGAGAGAGAGAGAGAGAGAATCAAAGAAACCCTACCTGGCTAAAAGCTTGAGGGGTTAGTTGTATCTGGTTGGGTCGTCGCTGGCAAATCTCAGCTGCCCCTGCCTGCCGAGAGTAGAGAGTTGGGTGAAGGGGTTACAGGGGTGGTTAGGGTTTTAAGAGAGAGAGAGAGAGAGAGAGAGAGAGAGAGTGGTTTTAAAACCCCAAACTTAAACCTTAAAAGTTAAAGCTTGTAAAATGGGGGGGTCAGTAATATAAGGGGGGTCTTTAGAGTAACCAAAATTTTGAAATTCAAATCTAATTATTTCTGGAAAAAAAAAACAAGTTTGGGGGGTCCCGGGACCCCCCCAGTCTCTATGTGTGTCTGCCCCTGCTTTCAGTGATAAAGTATCTAATCACGAGTTAGATATCGCCAAATTCCTTAGAATTTGGCAATCATAGATTACTTTTTTCTAATGATTTTACCGTTAGACTTGACCAATGTCCTAAGATTTGGTCAATATATGGTAAATTTACCATTGAATCTCGTTACGATCTCATATTATGATCGTTTGATCAAAAGTCAATGAGTCCACCGTTAAATTTGACCAAAATCACAAGATCTAGTCAATATGCAATAAATCCACTGTTGGATCTCGTTACGATCTTGTATTATAATCGTTTGACCAAAAGTCAACGAGTTCACTGTTGGATTTGACCAAATAACAAGATTTGGTCAATATGTAATAAATCCATCATTGGATCTTGTTACGATCTCGTATTATAATCGTTTGACCAAAAGTCAATGAGTCAAATGTTGGATTTGACCAAAACCATAAGATTTGGTCAATATGTAATAAATCCACCGTTGGATCTCGTTACGATTTCGTATTATGTTCATTTGTCAAAAGTCAACGAGTCCCCCATTAGATTTGACCAAAATCACAAGATTTGGTCAATATGTAATAAATCCACTGTTGGATCTCGTTACGATTTCGTATTACGATCGTTTGACCAAAAGTCAAATGATCCACCGTAAAAGAATTTATGATCTCGAGGTTGAGATCCAAACCCTACATTTGAGGGAGTGATGACATGAACCGCGAGGGAAACTCTAATTTCAAGACGTGATTCAAATTCGGTAGAGCTGATGGTTATGAGTCATTGTAGATAAATATTTCGGATGTCGGAGTTCGGAATCATTCTTTGGGTTCATGATTGCAACCCGAACGAGTATTTAATTTGTAGGTGCAAACCGAGAGTATCAAGAGTTATGCGAGGGGTTATACCCACATAACTTAACTATCTCTAAGTACACAAGAAATTGGGTACGTGTCGTAACGTGTAATCCCAAATTGCAATCTTAAATCATACTTAGGTAAGAGTCGTAACTCTTATCCTAAGTGCATCACCTTTAGGAAAGGGTCGTAGCTCTTATCCTAAGTATATCATCTTTAGGTAAAGGTCTTAGCTCGTATCCTAAGTGTATCAACCCAAACTTATTCCTCCCATAAACTTTAAAAAGAAAAAAAAGGAACGAAAGAATCCCGAACATACCTTAAAGTCTTTTGCAAGAAAATTAAAGTCGGAATTGGCAAGGCTCTCGCCTAAGAATTTTCGGATCTCTATAATG
Source organism: Chloranthus sessilifolius (assembly GCA_021018995.1). NCBI lineage: Eukaryota > Viridiplantae > Streptophyta > Magnoliopsida > Chloranthales > Chloranthaceae > Chloranthus > Chloranthus sessilifolius. The sequence goes on along the minus strand of CM037584.1, from coordinate 142,216,176 downwards.
AGAGCAAATCTGTTATTTATAGATTTATGGTAGTGATTACGGGAAGTTATATTCCTACGATTTCTGCAAGAATTTCACGAAATCAAGGGTTGCGAGGGTCTTAGCTTTCACGTGGATTGAGAAAAGATCATTCTCCAAATATTTGGCCTACGCAAGTGATTATTCATAACTACCTAGGCAAGCATAACTAGCTAGGTAGGTATAACTACCTAGGCAAGCATAACTACCTAAGCAGGCATGGCCTGCGTGGGCCATATTTTTTAATAAAAAAATGGAGAGGAAAAGAGGGAAAGGGGATGGCATGCATGGGCCATGTTAAAGGGAGTGCGAAGAGGACCTACACAAGTAGGTCTATACATGGGTCATACTCTTTGACATAACTTAGGACTTTAAGTCCTAGTTAGAGTAGGTTTGCATGGGTCATACTCTTTGACATAACTTAGGACTTTAAGTCCTAGTTAGAGAACATTTGTTAAAAAGAAAAACTATAAGTAGAGCCTCATTTCTTAATTTCATCCATTAATTTATTCTATCCGATTTTTGAAACTAAGTAGAAGAAGAGCTTCCCAATTCCAAAAATTCTGAGTCAACAGTGAATTAGAGGTAGATGCCTAAATTCTATCTCTAACCAGTTTAGGTTTTTCCCTAGCTACATATAGCCGAAGAAACAATTATAAACCTCCAATGGCCGCCAAAGAGATGATGTAGATGGCAGTGTCTTCTACCAAAACTATTCTATTATTTGAGAGTAAATCAGTAGCTAGTCATCTCGAAAATTGACCCCAAGATGCCTACTTTAAAATATGCACAGTAAATTCCTGCATCTGATTTCTAAGTGTTCTGTGAATTCTTATTTGACCTTTTGATCAAACACCTACATGAGTAAAATCACGAAAATTTCAGTATGATCACCCCCTCCCAACTTTTCATGATCTTCACATCTGACGATTAGAATTCTCTTATTCTAACAAGAATTATAAAAGTTCAATTTTTTACTAATTAGGTCCTAATTCAATCTGATTGCATTATAAATGTAGAATTATTTTATTCATGGGTAAGTCGCATTTTTTGTGGTCATGAATGTTCTAACATGTTATCAATATTTGATTTATTCTTATTGTACTATGTCTATCCACATGATTATCAAACATAAAGTGTGTCATGAAATAAGAAAAATATTCATAAGTTTAAAGGTCATTTAAGACATGGATATAAATACACAAGACACGAATTTACGACAAGGCAAGTCAAGGATTATAATTATATGTATGCTAAAAAAACAAGCAATCGTTCTGCATATATGATTTTCGATTTTAATAGGATCTCATCATGTCATGTCAAGAAACGGACCAAGCACGAGCCACCTCGATGAGTAGGGGCTACGGCTAATTTTGAAAAGTGTTCATTGGCGACGATGGACAGGATTCCCATCGGTATAAATATTATTTTAGTTTTGGCACCTAATATGTGCGAAAATTATTTTAAGTTAGTATTTAAGTCATGTAAGAACTACAAGACATGTGTTATTGGGATTAGTCTACTTCTCATGCGTATATTTCATGAAATATTAAGAAACCCAAATTTGTAATAAAATTTATATGTAGAATTTTAGACACAGTTTTTTGTAATCTCTATCTCATAGTCATAAATTTTCTAGCCTTGCCATGTCTTATGATATCTCTATCTCTAAATTATTGTCACATTAACTAGATAAATTTTGTACATACTAGTTAATTAAATGCTTCAAGTCATAGAGGGTAATTAACTCCTCCCTACTAAGCACCGTAGAAATTTTTGCTTACCCCGACACTTTTGTGTCGCAAATCCTCTTATCTCTGATTTCTCAGAGAACAAGGTGCCCGAAGAGAAATATCTTGATTATCTACCATCGGAAGAGGAAGATCATCCGGAAGATTTTTATCCGTAGGTTAATTACTTTAATTTCATGATAATTTTGAGACAGTAAATAGATGGTATATTTATTGTTTTAGCTCACTTTATGTTTGATGAGTGACACTTGGACCACAAAACTATAGGTGCATGGTAAATTTAAAATGTTTGAGACTTTGTTGGAATAATTTATTAAATTTAGGCATGGTTGAAAATTAATATCAATATTTTTACTTTTATTAGCGCATGATCTATATGAAGATCTCTTGAAGAAAAAAAAATGGCTCCTGTGTTTTCAAATAATTTATCCTCATATTAAAATTAAACCATCGCGTGCCGATGACACAAATATTAACGGCACAGATTTTCGTGTAGAAAATTTGGGTCGTTACGACGAACGCCCATCCTCGGCGGTGTGCAAAAGACCAGAACATGGTCTAAATCACGGATGTTCGTCCGACAAATTCCAGAACTTACTTCATTTCACAGACGTCCATCCTCTGTCTAAAGACATCCATCATGTATTGACGACTTTCTTCCTTTTGCTCCCCGCACCTGTGTCTTCCAAGTGTTGGGTCCTTCGTTCATGCGTAAACGTACACATAGGTCTTCAATCGCCTATCCACAAGCTTTTGGGCATCTTTACGCGCCTCTTCTACCTCAAAAACACCTTGTAAGCTTGTACGGGTGCGATGTCCCCATCAAAAAACCTTAGAAAGGGTCAACATTGTAGGAATAATGGGGAACCTAGGCACAAGCCTTCCCCCCTTCCAAGAGAAAAGAAAGATGAGACGAAAAGGAGAAGACTATGAAGGATAAACCAGATTTTCCACCACCTTTTTTTCCTTGTATGGTGGTGCTTTGACTACATAAAGCAGTATATATAAATCAAATTCCGATGATAAATACATCCAATTACCATATCATATAAGATTTGCATCAACTCTTTCCGAGAGTGGCGCATGACTTGCATGACTAGATAAGCTTCATATACACTTACTTATAGCATATAGCCTTCTAAGAAAATTGTGAATGACATGGATAATAAAAAGATAAAAGCTAGCAGGAAACCTAACTGCATATTTATATTAAGCAATGCAAGCAATCTAAAGGAAGGAATTCAGTTTCTAGATGTCAACTTCAATAATACAAAGTGCACATATAAGTAATCAGATAAGTTAATAATTTATGGTTACAGTGTATAGGACACTAAATTACTTACATCAGAAACATGCAGCTATGCATATTAGGGAAAGTATCACCAAATGGATCCATAAAAAGAAAAGTATCATCAGCTAGTTCAGCAATTCTTTGAGAAACTGAAATCGGTGTGCGTTGACCAATAAATGGCTCACTTGCCAGCTTATGAATTACATGTTGAACACAGAACTGAGCATCAGAATCAATGTTCACTGAACCTGTAACAAAAAAGAAAAAAAGTGACCAATAATAAAGAAATCAAAGAAAAATTGATGATAGTGAGACCAAAGAAAAACACTAATAAATCATGGAAACAGAGGGAAAATATCAAAAGAGAGAAGTGAATTTTTCACAGGTATGGTAACACCCTGACAACTCAATTTAGAAGAACACTTATATTTCTTTCAGATTGTGAAAATCAATCCACTTTAAGATACCACAAAAATGGGGAGGACAGAAAAACTTAAAAAGGGTATAAAATTTAGCCAAGGCAGCAGAAATCGGAAATAAAACCCTATCCGGGTGCTCTTTTTACTATTAGGGCTCGTTTGGTTCACAGGAGACGGGGAGATGTATATCCAGAAATTGGTCATCTTCCAGAATATGGTTTTCCTGGAAGATGATCTCCCAGAAGATGGTGAGCCTGTTCAGCTCACCTGGAAGATCAGGCAGAAGATTAATCTCATGTGTTTGGCTTATTTGTCATTCACAGGAATTGGAATAACTAATACACTTGGAAATTGATCAAAGTCATAGTCCAAGTGCATCAATTAAAAAAGTATAGTTCATAATCCACAGTCCATCAACAAACATACCTAAAAACAACTTTAAAAAAATAAACAATAGCCCATAGTTCATCAACTAAAATGAGTACAGTCAATAATCCATAGGCAATCAACTAATAAAGCCCTTAACCAACTAAAAACAACCATCATAGTCCATTGTCCATTAGCTAAAAATTCAATCTGATAAGTTACACATAGCAACTCTATGCTAGTTCACATATGATATGATTTTAGAATTTAAAGTACAATTTCCCTTGTTTCGTCGGGAATTGGTTACATGAGATCTTACAGATCACTGTTGTGGGTCTGTAGCCAAAGACTGCTCGGTCCTCTTCTAGTAGATTCAAGCTCAACGGGGTATCTCATCCTCACTGGATGATGGTATTAAAAGTTTCAAAGTGGAGGCAGTGGTTTTTAGAGAAGGTGCTAGAATGTTTGAGACTTCGGCCCTTATCTAGCTATTGCCAGGTCAGCTTATTGTTGAGTGGTTTTGCTAATGTCATTTGTTGGGTTAATGGTGAACACACTTACCCTTGGAAATTTGCACTGAATCATTTCGTAGAAGCCCAATTCATTGTGTTACAATCTTCTATCTAATCAATTACCAGCATTCAAGAGATAAAAGTTATTTCAATCGACTGAACGGTGACCAAACTCCACTTGGCTTCAACATCTAAGGACAACCCATCAAATTTATTGTGCCATATACATGATAGTGGATGGATCAACTACATAACCACACAATGTTGTCACACATATGAATTATAATATCATATGCCCCTTCATTACAATCTCAAATCAGTGATATGCTCCCATTGGTGGATAAAGATGGGCATTCTCATCTTTGATGTTGAAAATTTCCATGTTAGAGATGACCGTGCTAGAGATCACCATGCTAGAGATTGAACACATTCAAATCATTCTAGATCATCAAATCTCATCTACAAAATACGATCGTTCAATCATGTTAAACCATGGGATCTGTTCAAATATACTCTGCCAACCCACATAAACAAATCTTAAAAAGAAAAATGAGAAAGAGATAGAGATAGGTAATCTTCGGTGAAAGCACGATTCAAAATCCAACACAAATGACGGGAAAAGCTATATTGAGAATGATAGTGGCAATGATGTGGTGCTCGACTGTAGCTTTACATGTTGGGAGAGGATAGAGAAAGAACTAGGGTTTGAGGTTTTATTTGGACTTCAACCAAAATAAACTATATTTTATAACACTTTTATGAGCATGTGAGAATTGCGTGTGGATGTTCCGCTCTTCCACCTCATTATTTGGAATACAAATTTTCTTTAAAAAGTGGAAGATCCACTTAACTTGGGATATTAAACTTCATCTTCGATGTTACAGAAGATGGTCCCCATACATAGGAAACAGCCCATCTTCCAGAAGTTAAATCTTCTGTCCCTCTATCTTCCATGAACCAAACAGGCCATTAGAGCATTGAAGTTAATAACATTACTGAATGTATGCCCCTGAAGAATGAATAATTATTCTCAAATGGTAATCATACTTTATGTTAGCTTAATATTAATAACAGATCTGTGAAACTTCAAACTTTTTGCCATGGCACCTGTACAGTGCATGACCATTTGACAACCATCTGAATGGATGATAGCTTCTTGAACGAACAAAAGTATATCAATTTTGATAGTAGCATGTCTAAATAATATTAAATTCTACTAAGGACACAAGGCAGTTTCACCATGTATGATCATAGAAAGAGATGCACATGATATGGTGACCCATAGAAAGTTTCATGCAGGATCAACTCCAGAAAGCCTGACTTGACCCTGCCCACCGGTCGATCTAGCTATGTGCTATGGAGGACCTTGCATGAAAAATTCTTTCTCCCTTGTTTCCTAACCAGCACAGCATAATAGACATCAAGATCGTGGTACTGACTTTGATTGCAAGGGGAATAGAGCTACTATATTTTCACTTTATTAAGTGGTATTTTCAATAAAATTAGTCCATATCATGATACTGGCTTAGCACACTAGCAGAATAAAAGTCACTCAGAAAACCATTACAAGGAAACAGAACAATGGAACAAGTGCAACTTAATGTGTCCTTCAAATTTCCACTATGAAGAGTAATAAAATAGGAAACACCATCATAGACAAAGTGCATCAAGAATTTACTCTCCCTTTGAATGGTGGTACGCATTCTTTTAATCAAACGTGTAATTAAGCAGCTGACAATTTCTTCAATGAGTTCGGGGCCTTTTTCCCTTGCCAGCAAATTCTTCAATGAAGCTTCAAACAAACTATCATGAATTAGAAGCAGAGATGAGTCTGAATCATGAAAATAAGGTAAAAGCATTTTCTTGCAGCATTCCATATATATGACTGACAAACGAAATCGTTCATAAGCAAACCAATAAAGCTTTAGTTGTACCTCTGTCCCAAGGATCAAAATTTCGGGTTTCATTTCGGTTTCGGAGGGGACTGAAACTGAAAATTTGAACCGAAATTTCGGCCGATAATTTCAATCCCATACAAAAAAATGACCAAAATTTCGGTCCTAATTTGGACCGAAATTTCGGTCATTTCAGCCGAAATTTTGATCCTTGCTCTGTCCTACGTAAATATGGGGGAAGTTACTTATCAAATGTTCAAAATTCTGAAGTTGAAAGAAAGAAATATACACATAGATTGTAATATTACCTTACTCTCAGACCAAAAAGTACAAGCATTTTCTTGCAGTCATTCCCCCAGATTGATATATATGCCAGATACTGTATGGTATCGTCAATAAGTACAAGTATTGTTTGATACCTACAATACCAGTAGGCATCGGTTGATGTCTAGGGCAGTACCACATACCCCTAGGATATCAGTGTCAGCCAATGGTGTACAGAACCCAATACATATGCGTCATACGTATCATTTTTGAAACAACAGTCTAAATTAAAGTATCTTGAAGAAAAATGGTTAAACTAAATCAGTATTGTGTGCAGAATTTTCCTTTATTAAAAATCATTACTCTCTTAGTAATTAAATTTTGCCAAATGAAAAAAAATAAAAGGCTCTTACCGTACTTGGACTTTTGAAGTACTTGTCAAAAACTAAAAGGGATATATACCTACTCTCTTAAAGTTTCATTAATAACATTTCAAACATTTAGGCACTAAATTGCAGGTGAAAAAGTAAGAAACAATTGGCATAACTTTAAGAAAGAAAACTATTAGCACAAGAGAGAAGTAGAACGATTATGCAAAAACACTGGAATATATTTCCGAGTAAGGACATATAGGGGAATCTCCTTGCAAAATCACATGTATCCTAAGAAGCACGAACACGGGTATGACGATATGGCAATTATCAAAAAATCAGGATATGAAACAGGGGGATACAGGTATTTAAAAATTATTTTTTTATATATGTTTAGGTATATTTTAGGTTAATAAACGTAATAAAAAAAGAAGAAAATGAAAAAATAAAAATAAAAATAAATTATTGAGACTGATTTCAAATAGGTAGGCTGCACGTTGGTAGGCTCTCAGGCACGCTCCTTTAATTTCTTCTTCTTCTTCTTTTCTGAAAAACCCTAAATTTCAAATTCGCTGTCTGATTTCTTCTTTTAAATTTTTATTTTTTTTGGAAACACCCAAGATCCGCATGCAGCTGTATCCCTCAAGTATCGGTATCCGATACAATACAAATACGTTGCCAAAAATGGATTATACGTGCTTCCTTGCATGTATCTTTGAAGTCAAATAGTGCAATATATTTATTTAAACTTCTAAATTTAGAATATGTAAAATTACAAGCAATGAAAAAGATTAAAACTAGTATGCAAAATACAATTAATCTGACTCTCACCTAAAATGAAATTGACAGCTTGGTGTGACAGTGTAGCAAAAGAATGGTCATTTACCACCTGCAAGACAAAATGGAACACCTGAAAATTAAAGAGAAGGCACTCCTAACCTGAAAATTAAGACTAGGATGTATTTCTAAAGAAAGGAAAATATATTGCATAAAAGTGAGGCATCTGACAGGAGAAACAGTGTTGGAAAGCTGCACCAAGAAATCAACTGAAGTAATAAGCCGCTCTATCTCATCTCTGTCATTTAATTCTGCAATTTTATGGAGATCTTATGTTAAGAATGCTCAAAACTTACCTTGCTTCAGAAAATTTTTCGACATGAAATGTTCCCAAAGACGAGATTTAGAAGTTCATAAACTAGTAAGATCAAATTACTTGTTCGAACAAACTTACATGCTCTTATGGATGATAAATTTGGGTACCCATCTCAAAACCAAATGGCTATGAGTGGAGAGGCCCAGGATATTATAAGGGGAGAGACAAGACTATAATTTACCCAATGTGGGACTAAACTTCAACACCCCCCCGCATGTGTTGGTGGGACTGAGCTAAATCACGTGGACAATTGAACTAGGTGACATGGAGTGGAGAAAGGTCTGCTCTAATACCATGATAAATCGTGCATTCATATCAAAACCAATTGGCTATGAGTGGAGGGGCCAAGGATATTTTAAGGGGAGAGACAAGGCTATAATTTACCCAATGTGGGACTAACCTTCAACAATGGACAGTGGGTTGGACCGTGAGAGCATACAGTGATATATCTTGAAACAGAACTATTATACTGAAATTTGCTATCACTGGTATGCACACAAATATACGACTAAACGAATGCTTTCATCCTTAACTGTCAAAAAATTTAAACAACATTGCACACCACAGAGTGTCAAAAGAATTTTCTGTAAAGGCTAAAAAAAATAAACTGCTATTGTCTAACAAAAACCGAGATCAACCGCCTAAGCCTTGATTAATATGTACTTCTACGTCCACATAACCGTCATTTTGAAACAAGCATGCACTAATATATTAGGTTTTTTTCTTTTTGCTGATCAATCACCTTGTTAATGCAATATTAAAAATATGGATTGACTCTCTTCTGAGGCTTAATAGGTTTACAAAACGCCTTTTAGCCACCGTACCCAGTCAAAAACAAAGCTGACTTTTATATTCAAAGCTCGTGAAATCCGTGAAAAACAGCTTTCCACAGGATTCAGTAGCTAGAAGGCAATTTATAGGGAAAAAGTCTATTATGATGCCCCACTTATCCAAACATAAAAAATAAAGGAGGAAGCTAAGAAATTGAAAGGATATGATCTTACAGACAAGCACCTATAAAATGCCACCGCCGAACAGAATCATTGGGCCTTTTCCTTCTTTCACTCCACCGCACTAAGAATTCATCAAAGCAATTTAGAATAAATATAAAAAAAATAATAACAACCAGAAGAAGAGCAATCAGAAAACCTAATTCGTAATCGAAATCAAGAAACCTTGTCGCAAGAATCTCCTACGCAAAACCTCATCGATGTGAGCATCGCGATCATCGTCTTGCAAACTCGATCCTCCGCTAGGGCGTAATCTCCCACAATTATCAAAGAAATGACACTTACATGAAGCAATCTGCGAAAACATCTCGCTTTGGTTTCCATCTAAAATCAACACCAAAAAATTTAAAGCTCTTGAGGTAGAGAAAATGAAGTGAAACGCGTATATTGATTATTGGAAGGACCTTCGATGTTCTTGAGTTCTTCTTGGAGTGCGATCAGATCTTGTTTTCTTTCCTTTGCCTAGGGATTTCAAACGATTAGGGTTTATAATGGGGAAGAGATGGAAAGATGGGGTTTGATTAGTGTGTGTAAGAGAACCTTGCCCTTCCATTTCTGAGCATCAGATTCTGCAGAAGAAGAAGAATTCAGGTGCTTTGTTCGTAGAAGAGCGATGGCCAGAGCAAGTTTAAGGGCTGGATTTGAATCCATCTCTTTCTCTCTCCAAATTCCCACTTGCAAGACACGCTGATCCGCGCGCGTTTTTTTAAAGAGAGCAGCTACGAGCGCAGCACTTTATTCTTTCCGCACACCTTTAAATGATGCTTCCACTCTCGCACCAACTTTTTCTATAATATTTCTACTCACACACCAACTTTTTTCTATCTGCACATAAATTACTGAAAAAATGAGAATAAAAGTGAAAATGTATCCGGTCGCAGCCATAGTGACAAATTTCTCTAAAATGTATCAAAATTTCTACGAAATTCACCAAAATAGGGCGCAGCCGAAACTTTTGACAAAATTTAGGTCATTTCTCTGATATTTCCAAAATTTCATTAATTTCGGCGAATTTAATAATTAATTTCAGTAATTTTTAAATGATAAATAAGATTATTTTAAAAAACAATTGATAAATAAGATTTTTGTAAACTATAAATAAAATTTATATATATATATATATATATATGAATTTTCTACTCTCCGAAACTTTTTCGAATCTTTATCGAAATTAACCAAAATAATCCCTTACCGAGGATTGACTAAAACGAAATTTGTCACTATGGTTGCAGCCCAAAATCCCTGCATCCAGGTACTAAATCACACGTGCCACATGGCACAACTAACCCAAAACATTACCTATTATGGGTTAATCAGTCATGTGGCAGATGATGTTTTTCAAAAAAATTATGTTTTGGGATTCATTTGCCCTTCATTTGATGGTGGGTCAAAGATAGGGTAAACACATACCTAACTTAGTCCATTGAATTTGGACTCCTTTCACCATATTTTTAAATCATGGATATGTATCGGTTCGTGCCTCGTCCACACTCATGGGTGGATGTTGATAGAAAAGCCTAGATATCTCATGGGTGGATGTTGATAGAAAAGCCTAGATATCTCGCTTGTGCCTCGTCCACACTCATGGGTGGATGTTGATAGAAAAGCCTAGATATCTCTTAGTATTAAATTTTTTCATTTAGGAATTCAATCCATACTAACGAACTCCCAATCGTGATGAATGCAGAAAAATAAGAAGGCGCAAAAAAACAATCACACACAACACAAAGATTTACGTGGCTCGCCTAATCGAGAGCTACGTCCACGGGAGTATATGTACTATTTATGAACGTTTACAACACACACTCTCTTCTCTCTAGTGTACTCTCAAACAAGATCAAACACGATATTCAACAGTAAAATCACTGTCAAACCAAGGATGTTGTCCTTCGAAGAACAGAGAAGAGATCTACCGGAATATAACAATGATTCCGACACAAGAACGGCTTCAATCGAATATTCAATCCCCAAGCAATTCTTCAATACCTTGTCTCTCCAAGGTATTTACCCAAGTTTATCTTTTAAAAAACTGTCATGACCCAGAATCCTTACCCGATGTCGGGCGTAGAATTCTGTGTTATGACATCGCATGTTGGTTAGGGAGATAAGCGGACATACACATAATCTATAAATTGACTTAGCATATAGATCGAGGTATTTAAGATAGCATTAAATGATAAATGACTCATAAATTAGCAACGAAAATCGTAAATGACAATAAAAGGTAAATCCTAATCATGCATCTAAGATAGGAAATAAACTCAATTTTACGTCGGGTAAAAAGGTCCCAAACGTAAACTCATAAAAGTATCAAGACTAAAATATGTCTCTCAAAGAAAATATAATCAAAAGTCTGGAACTAAAGAATATTCAAGGCTCATAGAAATCAGTCGGATCTACGCTCTCATCCTAGTGGTAGCTAACATCCCCGTCTACATAAGCCGTTTCCAGAACAGCAGCTTCCGCGTCATCATAAACAGGATAAATGGAGTCTTTACATGAAACTGTTAGATTTGGGAAGGGTTGAATTTACTCAGCCACGTAAACTCAGTGGGTTGCACAATCGATCCACCATAACCTCCCTAGGTGATCGTGGGTGCAATTGTTTGAATTGCGGTGCATTTTGAAAATAAAATCAGCATTGAATTAAGATGTGACAGCCCGGATTTCGACACTCTGAAACCCGTGCCATCAGCATGATCCTCCAGACCGTGCCCTAAGGCTTAGCACGGAACATTGGCATACCAAGCACAATATAATAATTAAAACAATTAATCTCATTGAAGGGAAAAACGTTAATATGCCCAACTGGCATATTCAAAAGACAGTTCTACTTGCATGCCACTGCATGAACAGAGAACTGACCCGAACCATCGGTGATAATCAGATCACCCCAGATGGTTCGCCAAAAGAATAATCTAGTTTGATTACATTATTTCAAAAATAAAGGCTTGACATACCAAGCCGCCCTAATCTGCTCACAAAACTGACTCTCTATCAAAGTGCACAGCAGAGTCACCTAGAAGAAGTCCTCGGGAGGAGGCTCCAACTCATCTTCAGGTACGTAATCCGAATCACCCGGATCCACGTTTCTCGAAGCCTCCGCTGCTGCTATCAGTGGACCTGCGACGTATAGTCTAAAGGGTGAGCTACATCCTAGCTCAATAGGGAACAACACAATGAACATATAAATCAAAACTCACATATATTCCATGACAAAGCATGATGAATCTATGCATTTGCTAGAAAACTAATTAAAAGCAGATGATTTACACTCAATTTACATTACTATTGATTTAATCATGAATGACACTGAACAGGCCTAAAGCAAAACTTAAATCTTCAACTTAAGTAATCCCCGAGCAATATAGCATCGAGCCCCGATGAGATACCCTTCATCGTCAACTAATTAGACAGTTGTAAAAATATATTCCCTGGGAATACGACCCAAGCCCCTTTCTCACTAGGCGGTGGGGTTAAATATCACACAACATTCTTGTGATGTACTTACGGTCATGGATAAACCTCCGTACTGGTGTACGGATTCGCCGCCGTACCAGTCACGGATATCATGCCGCGTCAGTAGTGGGTATCTCGCCACGTCGGTGGGGTATCCTCCAAACCTCAAATAATAAAAATAACATGTGTTTTAGATATAGTTGTTCACCGTATAACTGTGCTATCTTATATCAGTTAGGCCTCAACAGTAATTATTCAATCACATGTATACATCCCTAGAATGTATACATACCCACATCACACCTGATACCTTTATTACCTTCTCATCCCCTAGGGATGTCTCAATCTCATTAGATTGCTGGTTCTTAATCACTTGCATCACATAGATTCCCTTATCACATTCATGGTGTCACACACACACCCATTTTTATAAAGTTTTTCATGACTTAAAACAACTTCAATTTAATAATTATACCACTACATACATGCTCTTGAAATTAAAGTACATGTTCAAGGTGTTCCCTACCTCAAGTCTTTGAAATTCCTAATATCAAGGTCTCATGCGGCTTCTTGTGCTCATGATCATACGTACCACCTATGGTACAACATAACATATGTAACTCATCACTAAAGATGTAACAAAGAAGGTTCAAGACCCTCCCTGAATCTCAAAGTCAAACTAAGAAGTTAGGCAAAACTATCAAAGTCGATTAATCGATTCCCAAAATCGATTAATCGATTCTCAAAATCGATTAATCGATTCTCAAAATCGATTAATCGAGATTCAAATTCGATTAATCGATCCCAAATCGATTAATCGAGATCTCTAACATAAAGCAGTCGATTTTTAAATCGAGTAATCAAGATCTCAAAATCGATTAATCGATCCCAAATCGATTAATCGAAATCCCAATTCGATTAGTCGATTTCCCCAGGTTTCATTTCTCCAGTGGCTAGAGCTTCCCAGTCAATTAGTCGATTTCCAAATCGACTAATCGAAATCCCAAATCGATTAATCGATTTGGCCAGACTCAGCCCCCTTTTCGAGCTGTTCTTCCAAATCCTTCTCAACCAATTTTCTTTCTTTTTCTAAGCCTTTATCCTATGATTTTAAATGTTCTTGACCACCATTAAACTTCTACAATCTATGTCTTTAATTCAACAAAAATTTACCTCAATCAATTCTCAATTTGATTGGATCAAGAGGTTGGAAAGACTAGGGTTCCAGCTTTGTCTCTAGCGGATCCCTCACGTCGAATCCAGCCTTAAATGTTCGAATCCCCTTTTGGCTTGCATTCACTCCTTGCACAACAGCCCCTCTTTACTTCTCTCCCTCTCTCTCTCTTCTTAACTCTCTTCAACAACCAAACAAGAGTAATTTAGGGTTCTTTAACCCTTTTATACTCATTTTTTATGTGTTGAGCACATACACCCCAGATGGGTGTATGTGGTTCCAGATTTCACCTCACACTCCACACACTTGCATTAATTTCACATCACATCCGTTCATCATTCGTCGAGTCAACTAGTGGACTCCTACTTGGTTAAACCTACGACCCGTCGGGCACGGATCCCGAGGTCACCATTTAACGCAATTTTTTGGGTTATTACATAAGATGACAAAATTATCCATAACACATAGCACATCATAATCAAAATTGAATGGTATAATATAAAACAAATAGTGCATGATATTTTTATTGCTTATCTCTTTTCCTATTTATCTCATCAGCTTATCGTATGTGACATATTGTAAGTCTTATTATTACTCCATATATCTACACAACGTACTTCGTATCTTATCTTGTTTAAACGATTTATGCTAGGATAGCTACTCGAGCCTACTGCACGAAGTCCACATGTAAATAATCACCTAACCTTCATATCGTAACATAAACCATCATCCAGTCAAATGAGATTGTCGGCATAGTAACCACAATGTCCCCTTAGTTCGAGACAAAGCTATAATGTCTTTAAGACCCGTCTCGGCTATAGACGTTGGACCCTTACGGTGGCTCATAAGATATGGCACGTGTAGAACTTAATTCATGTTTAGCTGGCCTTTACAGTGTATTTTAACGTATCATATTATTATTTGGCTCTGGGCTTAGGTCCCCGCCTCGATTTTATATTTGCATGGGCTTAAATCTCCACTTTCTTAACATACATGTATCTTAATATATTCATTTCTCATATTTACTTAAAACTTAATTAGAATGAGCCACAGTACGATAGGCTTCACAAACCACGCTTTTCAAAGGACGGGTTCTGTAGTAACCTGAATGTACTTCGTGTGGCATCCTATACTACCATAGAGGGTTGCATCCATACATGGACGCCAACATTTTAAGTTTCACATGACCGTGAAAGAAACCTCACCGTAACGAAGACTTATGTCATGTGTCATGTCTTATTCTTAACTTACATGAGTATGTCTTATCGTGATTTTCTACATAATAAATGTCATATGATGATGGTAAATATATGTAAGAAGGAACTATAACATAAACTTTAAACATTTCATATTTTTAAAGAAAATTAATATAGAACATAACACATGAAGCATTGAAGTAAAACAGAGAATAAGAAATATTTAACTACATTTATTTTATAATTGAGTTGAAGATATACTTTATTGGGGTTAATTGTGTCTATAAAAATTAGTGATCGATTGGTATAGCAATCAGACGTGTTTCGGATTTTAAAGAGGCACATGTGTCCATTCAAGGCTTGTAAGAGCCTTAAAAGAGGAAATGCATGATAAGTGTTGAAAAACGTTAATGTTTGACCCCTTAAACTTCTAGATTTCTCTCCGATGAAAATTATTTAATATATTTTGTATAGTTTTAGTTATTTATAGGTCTTGAGATAAGTTGAGTATAAAATAACTTAAGAGTTCAGAGAATAATGTTAAATCTGTGTAACTTTTGATCATCTAAAACTTATCCCGACTTATCCCGAATCGTGTCAATCTGAGTATGGAGTAAAAAGTTATGACTGAATTACCAAAGTTATATCTGTTGAAGAGTTTGGCTAAATTTCACGAAAATCTGGGAAAGTGATCATATCAAATTTAGGCCGAATTTTTATGTTTTGAAGACCCGAAATTAGTTAGAATTGGGGGGAAATTTAGGATTTTCTTTAAAGAAATAACTGAATAATTTAAGATGAATTTTGAAGCCCCCATTTGTTGAAGCGTGATTCGAATCCTGCGATGATTTGGATTGATGGAGATCGGATTCAAGAGACGATATGTCCGAGTCTTTTCGTGAGAACTCCTTTCTTATGATAAATCGGTCACGACGATGAGAATCTTCGATGGTGGATTTCACGATGTAGTTCTATCGTGAAAATCGATAGAAATTCGGTGAGGAGTTCTGAAAGATGGCACTGTCGGAGCTTTTGCAGAAGAGAGAACAGAGACAGACAATTGAGAGAAAAGTATTATATTTCTAAATCTCTTTCTAGGTTAACTCTAATTAAGACTTTTCATAAAAGATTTAATAAAATAGGAGTATTTCCAGGAAAGAAAATTCATACATGACTTGAATAGCTTGAGAAAAGGTTTCGTTCCAACGCTTTGTGTAAGCACCGAAGCAAATGGTGTTTCTCTCTCAAAATTATAATTATATCCTTTAACCTGTTTCATCTCTTAAAACGGGTGTAACTTTTTATATTCTTGTTGAAAATTGATAAATTATATATCGTTGGAATCGTATCGACGAGTACTTCTCAATGAATCTAATATTAATATAGAAAAATTAAAAAAATTAAAAAGATGGTGGGTTTTGCTGTGGAGCATTAGCATCATGCACTGTGTGGTACATCATCTAACATCATTAAATAAAGTAAAAAAAATATGAGTTATTATCAAAACTCTCTCCAAGCCCTCTTAAAGCTCTCTAAATTCGTTCATGCGCTTTCCCTTTATATAGAAGTCCTGGGTCGTACTTCTAACGCAAGAGAAACTGCTCAAAAAACCAAATCTGCACATAACTTAGACGTCACGGGTCGTCGCAGGTCGCTCAAGCGAGAACCAAAGTCACTCGAGCGACTTACACTCGAAACTTTTACCTTTGAGACGTGCTCCGGTCGCTTAAGCAAGAACCAAAGTCGCTTGAGTAACTTTTTCCTAGAAGTTTAATTGCTCTAGTTTCGTGCTCACCTCACTCGAGGGGATTTGGTTTCCCGCTCGAGCGAGCCAACGTTGGGGTTTAAACCTTACAACAACAATCTCCACCTAGGTTTCATCCCCAACTATATCACCGCCCCAACAGACATCAACATCTTCGATAAGTGTTAATTAAGTTTAGGCAATGCCCAAACTTTTTCTATGTAATTGGTTTAATCAGCATGTTCACTGTATTCTCTTTGATAAATGGAAGTGTGAAAGGGACCATGTCCTTAAATTTTTCAGGATGTTTCTTCATCCATTTTGACCTTCTCAAGGTAATCTAAATCGGAACCGGTACTTGGAACTACAAGTCTTGAGAAATTGTGTCATCGGAGTCTTTATTATCCTTCTCATCTTACTCATGCCTTTCAATATCAACTTGTACCTTAGGTTCACCAGATAACTGAGGTTTGTCTTCCGTCTTTTTCATCAAAAACTCATCTTCGTTGAAAGTAACATCTCTTTCAACTATCACTTTGTGAGATTGTGTATCCCACAAACGATAACTCTTGACTCCTTCGGCATAGCTAATCAAGACACATTTTTTGGATTTTAAATCCAACTTGGATCATTCACTTCCCTGAAGTAATGCATATGTCGCACATTCAAACACTCTCAAGTGAGAGTAATTCTCGTGTCTTCCATATCAAACCTCATTTGTAGTTTTCAAGTTCAATATCGCTGAAGGTGATCAGTTGACCAAATAACATGCTGTGTTCACTGCCTCTACCCAGAACCCATGACTTAAGCCGGAATAAATTCAACATACACCGTATTTTTTCTAATAGTGTTCTGTTCATCCTCTCTACTACACTGTTTTGCTGAGGATTTTCTAGAACTGTTAAGTGCCTAACGATCCCTTGATTTTCACAGTAAGCCTTGAACTCTAATGACAGGTATTTTCTACCATTATCTAATCTGAGAATTTTTACCTTTCTGTTTGTTTGCTTTTCAATCATACTCTACCACTGCCTGAATTTCTAAAACACATCCGACTTATTTTTAATCGGATATGCCAAAATTTTCCTAGAGTAGTCATCTATGAATGACACGAAGTAGTTGGCTCTATCCACCGAAGTGACTTTAGCCGGTCGTCCCATACATCTGAATGCATGTAATCAATCAACCCCTTCGAACTATGCTTTCTTATGGAGAAACTGTCTTTCTTCTGCTTCTTGAAGATGCAATCTTCACAAAAATTCAATTTACAAGTTTGAATGTCAGAAATTACCTTATTCTTTATGAGCTCTATCAGCCCACGTTCACTCATGTGATCAAGCCTCTTGTGCCACAATCAGAAAGATCCTTGGAATTTGTCGTAGCCGTAATACCATTGCCGCTAATTGTGTTGTCTATTAAAGTATACAAATTTCTCATATTTTTACCTTTCATCAAGGTCATAGCATTACGTACGACCTTTAGTTTATCAGATTTTAGGATGACTCGACATCCTATCTCATCTAATGCCCCCAATGAGATCATATTTTTCTTCAGATCAGGCATATGCCTAACCTCAGTAAGAGTGCGAGCACAACCATCAAACATCTTGATCCTAGTAGAGTTGATACCCACTGCTTCACATATACTGTCATTCCCCATTATTATCGTCCCACCTTTGGCTTCCTTATACTGGTCAAATTAATTCCTAAATGGACATATGTGATACGATGCCCCTGAATCTAGGATCCATCTGCCATCAAACTAATTGGAGCTTAACAATGCACATAATAGGTTTCACCGAAATCTGACTTAGCAACATTGGCCTGTTGCGAAGTCTCTTAATCACCCTTATCTTTATTCAATCTCTGCTTGTAATATTTACAAATATGACCAGATTGTTAACAAAAATAACAGATAGCATCATTTCTGTCACCCCTAGATTTGGACCTGTTGTTTCTTCTCGTTGATTTATTTTTCCCTTTGGACTTGTCTCTTTTACGATTATGGTTCTGACCCCGTTTTCTCAAGAGACTAATCCCTTCGAAGTTAGATTCGGGCTATTTTCTCAATTCGTCGAAAATGAGTGCAACAGTCATTTCTTCGACGGTAATAGTATCTTTACCATTAATTAATGTGATAACAAGGTGCTTATAAGATGGTGGTAGTAAGGTAAGTAAGAGAAGTACAAGATCTTCTTCATCAACTTTTACTTCAATGCTCAATAGTTCATTAACTATTTTATTAAACGAATTCAAATAGTCATGAATATGCGTATCAGCCTTTATACGAAGGGTGTAGAGTTGCTTCTTCATGAAGAGTCTGTTGGACAACGACTTTGTCAGATAAAGAGATTCCATCTTCTTCCAGAGATCTCCGATCATCTTTAAATGAAGTACGTTATACAGAACTTCATTGGACAAGTACAATCGGATAGTGCTTACGGCTCTCTTATTAATAGAGTTCCACTCTTCATCATACATCTCTGCCTTCTTTCCCATCTCCTTCTCTAGTATAGCATCATCAATGCCTTGTTGGACAAGGAGATCTATGACGTTGACTTGCCATAAAGAGAAGTTATTCTTCCTCGAAAACTTCTCCACCTCGAATCGTGCATTCGAGACCTTCATCACCATTGTAGTGTGAACCTGAAACTTTGCTCTAATACCACTTGTTAGAAATTCAACCCACAGTAATGAACTCCCGATCGTGATGAATGCAGAAAAATAAGAAGGCACAAAAGAATAATCACGCACAACATAAAGATTTATGTGGTTCACCCAATCGAGGGCTACGTCTATGGGAGTGTATGCACTATTTATGAACGTTTACAACGCATACACTCTCTTTTCTCTAGTGCACTCTCAAACAAGATCAAACACGATCTTCAACAGTAAAACTACTGTCAAACTAAGGACGCTGTCTTTCAAAGAACAGAGAAGAGATCTACCGGAATATAGCAATGATTTTGACACAAGAACAACTTCAATCGGATCTTCAATCCCCAAGTAATTCTTCAATATCTTGCCTCTCCAAGGTATTCACCCAAGTTTCTCTCTTGAAAAACTCTCTCCAAGCCCTCTCAAAGCTCTCGTAATTCGTTCATAAGCTTTCCCTTTATATACAAGTCCCGAGTCCTACTTTTAACCCAAGAGAAACTACTCAAAAAACTGAATTTGCACGTAACTTAGACGCCACAAGTCGTCATGGTCCCAGTCTTCCACACAAAGGATCTTTAGATCTTGGGCGTATTATTATACTGTCAATTTTTTATTTCACAAGGCACACATCTCAAAAAGTCATTGTAAAATTGTGCTTGAGCGTGATGTGTGTCACATGATTTTAAGGCCACTTATGGGATGTTTGTCATGTGAAATAGAAAAATGTCCGTTTGATGGAATGCCTATGATCACAAGATTAATTGTGTGGAAGATTGAGATGAAAAATGAGCTCCACCATTTATTCCAAGGCAGTCAATGCATGACGGTTGGAGGAGATGAGGTGAGATCAAAATTTGACAAGTGAGGATACTCGTACCCAAAGAGAATATTTTTCACTTATACCCTAAGTGCAACCACCAGGGTAACTTAGTCATTAAAAAAAAAAAGATAATACCAATTTTTTTAATAATCTGGTGCAACTACTTGAAATCCATGTGCAAGTAATGGCTCCCTTTAGGCTATTATGCTAGAAAAAAAGTTTTAGGTAAAAGGGATTTCATAGAAATTAGGAGTTTGGAGATATGTGAGATCCCAATATTGGCACATATGGGGTTTGGAAAGGTTTTTAACAAATTACATCACTATCCCTCTTTCTTAGCAAATTACACCACTAACCTCTTTCTTAGCATATTACATCACCTCTTTCATAGCAAATTACATCACTACCCCTCTCTTCTCTTTACTTCTCTCTCTCTCTGTCCCTCTCCTCTCTATTTTCTTCTCCGGCAATGGCGGTCACCGAAATATCCACCTCCGACAACCCACAAAATAAGATCCCAAATCAAAAAGCTCCTTCCTCCAATTGGCAAAATAAAACAAAACAAATCACGACTCCCACTCTCTCTCTCTCTCTCCATCTCTCGCTCTCTATGCTCTCTCTCTCTCTAAATGGAAGAACAGACCAAGAAAGCCATTTCAGTCTCCCATATCTGCAGCTAAGAACAATGCAAAAACCATCTCAAGTCCTCAGTGTGGAATTTGAAAAATCTGAAAGCACCTCCAAAACCCAATTCAGGCGACCCATTTAAAATCTCTATCAATAGCAATCAAATTGACCCCTTCTCTCTCTTCTTCATGGTCTTCTTCTACAAGATCTAATGGTGATTTCTGGTGGAATTTATGAGAGCTTCTTCAAGTGGGCTTTTAGGGTATCAACTACCCTATAAATCTCCCCTATGAAGTGGCGGCGATGTAGCTTCATTTCTCACCTAGCATGAGAAGCATCACGATATCGAGCAACAATGGGTTTCTTGATTTGATGAAGATCAAGGTCACAACTCGCCACATCTCATATCATACCTCTTCCACACGATTCTAGTGCCTGCCTTGTTACCGTTTGTTTTCATTCTCACTATTGTGGGTTGCCGGATCGGGATAGTTCGGCGGCCACCATTGCCGGAGAAGAAAATAGAGAGGAGAGAGAGAAGTGAAGAGAGGGGTAGTGATGTAATTTACTATGAAAGAGGGGTAATGAATGTAATTTGCTAAGAAAGAGGGTAGTGATGTAATTTGTTAAGAAAGAGTGGTAGTGATGTAATTTGCTAAAAACTTTTTCAAACCCCACATGTGCAATATTAGGATCTCACATATCTTCGAACTCCTAATTTCCGTAAAACCCTTTTTACCTAAAACTTTGCAATTGTAAAAACCAATGAGGCTAAAAATGGTTGATTTGACTTTTATAGAAGTTGTAATAATTTTATAATGTGTAAAAGTGTATTCTATAACGCTTCGTTGTGCTTATAGATTTGTTTTTCAGTAAGTGTAGAAAAAAAAGACGCTCAAAAAGGCTGATTTAACCTTATTGGATCAAACCAATCCATACAACTCCTTGTTTGCACCTTAAGCGTAGAGTTTACCTATAGTGAGGAGGATCTGATGATTCCCACCTCTTCTCGGTAGATTTCAACTGATTTTGATGGTTTTGGATGCAATAATTACACTCAAAGCTTTGAATTCTTCGAATCATTATTTTCTTATTCTTATATCTTCTTGTTTGAGTAGCTAGGAAGAGGGGAAGGGGGTTAGGGTTTCTTTTCTTCAAGGGGAAAATAGAGAGATCTAGAGAGCTGGAGGAGAGAGAATAAAGGAATCGAGAGAGAGATTAAGATCCCTCTCGACCTCTCATATGTATAGAGGAGAGGAGGAGATTGAGCTATATAATCTCTCTCTCCCTCTCTCTCTTCTTGTAATAAAAGACAGGAAGGATCAGATGGCCCTTCATTAGAGCCTTTTTATGACTCATATAAGGCAAGTATATGAGATCTCCTTTAGGTGAGGAGAGAATGTGTCATGCGCAGAGCCATAATTTATACATAAAAGGGTATGTTACGCCGCACTCATATATTCATGTACATTGTCCTATAGATAGCCCGACATAAACCAGCTTATAACCATTCAAAGAGTTAACTTTAGTTAAACTTGTTCATAACACATTACACAAGGCATTAAAGGGTATTTCATTTACTAATAAAGTATTTAATCATCAATCAAAGTAAAACAAAAATTTTAAGACATTAAATATGACAGTAATGTAGCAATATTACTTATGCCACGTGTTAAGAGAACAATTAAGGGCAAGTCATTACCTTTTTTTAACCTAGGTATCGATGGACAACTATTGTTGCATTAACTTGTGTTTTTCAAGAAATGTTTTAAGTATTTTGATATGTTGTAATAAAATTAATACCCTTATTAACAAACTTCTACCAAAATTTTTAAAAGTTAAGTTTTTTTAAGAGGTAATATAATGGGATAATTAGAGAAATATGCCTCAAAAACAATTTTTTTAGCAAAAAAGACTTGACCTCAAACGTTTTAGAAAAACAGTGCTTTCATGGATTTTGGAACTTTAGAAAACCATGAAAGCACTATTTTCTAATTTTTTTTAAAAAAGGTTCTTTCATGGTTTTTTGAAGTTCCAAAATTCGTGAAAGCATGGTTTTTCTAAATCGTTTGAGGTTGGGTCTTTTTTGCTAAAAAGTTTGTTTTGGAGGCATTGTTTTCTAAAGTGCCCTAAGATAATTTACTTACTTTATGATTGTTGCTACCCACAAAAGTCTATGTCATCTAAAACAATTAAAATGGTTCGCCAATAGATATTTGGTTCACTCAATTATTTAAATTAAATGTGAGTCAAATTGTATTTCATTAGTCAATCATTTCAAATAATTGTGAATGATGATAAATATGTATAATAATATTATTGTATACTTGAAGCACACAAAATACGGAGTATTATTTTGATTAAATTGAAAAAAAATGATTCATAAAGCTATTAAATATAAAATGGTGTATACCCAAGAATTGGTATATGGTAAACTATCCATTCCATTTTCAGCATAAGAGATTGACTCACTCAAATTGAGACGGGCTAGGTCATTAATTTCCTATGCATGACATTAATTTTTGGTCGAGCTGTATCATGCTTGTTTGAGTAATAGCAATGAGATTCCCCAATATCCGTCTTGTGAATCCATATAAAACCTAAGAAATTTTAGTTTTCCTAAATTCATCATATATTCATCACGTATAAAAAAAAGCATAAATGTGTAGATTTGGATGGATAGAAGGGCACCCACTTTATATGAACCTTTGATCGGTTGGATGGACACAAATCCAGCTTTAGGGTCCGACCTCGCCTTCTTTTGATTACAACCAATTTCAGCCGCCCAAAATAGACCTCGCCAATAGAATGCAAATATTAGACTTTTTATTTATAATATTCTAATTTTATCAACATAAAAGGGGATGACAAAGTGGGATTTATAATATACCTTGTGTTATCGGTTGACACATATTTGTATGGCTCATATCGATCTACTTTTGTGCCGAGTCATCAAGTTAGCACCTTAATGGAGGGAAGAGCACAGGCTGGTTTGACATAGTTTCGGTGCATGGATCAAGACGATGGTTGCGATTCCATGGCTGCACGAGGAAGAGCAAGATGGGCGGTTGATTCGCTCACGTAGAGAACATTCATTAGGCTGCCGTTGGTGTGTGGGTATGCATTGAGAGAGATATTTTTATAGAGAGAGCTTCATGCTCTAGAGAGAGAAAGAATGAGGGCTATTGGCGTGCACATCTTCATGAAGGATGGAATATGAGAAAGAAAAATAAATATCTCCTATTTTAAGCTCTAATGAGGTGTATCAATGGAGGAAATCAAGAGGATTTAGGCTCCACATGTTGGTGTCACTTGTGGCCATACTTGGATCTTCACGTGAATGGAGGGTAGGTGGAGATAAGGGTCATGCGTGTTTCTGCAAATCTCAAGCTCTTAGAGAGAGAGAGAGAGAGAGAGAGAGAGGGAGAGGGAGAGGTCTTCCGTTCTTAATATTTTGGGCTAGGGTTCTTGAAGTACAGAATAATAGGGCTTTTATAAGAGAGTGATAGATATCTTTTAAAGTGGACGGTTGAGATGGTACCACGGAGTTGCAACTTAACGGTATCTGGTGGCTTATGATTAAATTATAAAGAGGTTGAGAAAGGAAGGAAGGTAATCAAGGAAGGTAATCGATGGTGTGAGGTTCCCAACAATAGGGTCTTATAAGATTATATTTAAAATTTAAATTCCTATTATAATTTTGTAAGGAAGGGAATTTCGACATCTGGTGCATGGCTTGCCTATCAAGGAGAGTCCACTTGGACTTTTCTAATAAGCTTTTCCTTCTTCATTTAAGCTATATGGGTGTGGTCTTGGGTTTACCTAAAATCATGATAAAAGGGTGTTAAAGGAAAGCAAGGATCAAGGAGTTTGGTTAAGGTGTTGAGCACTCACATATAGTAAAATATAAAATTACTTACAATATATCTATATATAGTATTATGTACATAACATGGGCTTTAAGAAAGACATGAGAGAGCGTGTCAAGTAGAAATTCTTAAAGAGTCCTTTCCTATTTCGTTGGGGCAAAGAGATGCCACCTGACACTTCTTCAAATATAACAAGGATCTCGACTCAAGGGAATTTGATTACCAAATTTAGTGCAATTGGATCTCATTTCAAGGTTTCTTTATTTACTTGTGTGGGCTATGATAGGGTATGGACACATGCGTCGAACTTGGTGCTCCACCCCATCTAAGGCCATACGATTTGAGTTATAAATATCCGGGTCATAACATTCTTTCCCCCTAAAAAAAAATTTCGTCCCCGAAAATTAGTCACATGATTATAGTCGATTGCTAACCTTTGATGTAAATTGACAAAATAGATGACTGTGATCATGCTTTGTTCCAAAATTTTGCCTTAAGATATCCTTATTCCATTGTCATCAATTAGATGACTTAGTGGTGTTTCACGTGACACTAATCTCGGAAATAAGTAAGTTTTTCTTTTTAAATTATGAGCCATCGTACAAATCTTGTGTGCAAGTGTTAGCTCCCAACTTCAAATCTCATGAGATTAGGGCACCTCAAACTCAAGTCATTATTACTAATTATATCCGTCTTGTGAATCTCAATTATCGCCCAATACTTTAGAATTTTGTTTCACCATTTTTGCACCACAACAAGATTCTATCCTCCTTATAAAGTCATCGAGTATGACTTGTCAATCTATAAAATAATCACATTCTGTATTATGAATTCCTCCTAATACTTGGTCTACCAAACTTTCATTGAATATCAACTTGATTTTTCAATCTCTTCAAAAATTTTAAATTCATTATGAATTTCTCAAATTTGACAAATTAAATTGAACTAGTACCCCATCCAATAATTGTCAAGTCAAAATTGAACTAGTACCCCATCTCTTTTTCCTTTTTGATTGGCTTTATAAATCTCAAACGTTACCAATACATAAATAATTGAAAGTAATGTGTCATTTATTGTGCCACAATATGATTCTCCCCTCCTTATAAGAGCAGTCGATTTAAAATTTTCATTCTATAAATGGTGCCAACTTCTATCCTAGATTTCTCCGAACCCATGATTCGTCAAACTTTGTATCACATATTCGCTCGATTTTTCTATTCTTTGCATTTTCCTCAATCTTTCTTAAATTACTCGAATTAAACTAAAGTAGTAACCAATGAATGATTACCAAGTTGAAACTTGGTTACTATGGTCTTGACTATCCCCAAACATTACTCAATGTGTAAATCGTGTTTGACGAGTTTAATAAAGGGGGTACATAAGAATCAAAATCAATTTTTTCTTTTTCACAGGTTTTCATCACTTTATTACTCATGATTCATCGATCCTTCAGGATTAATATTGAGATTCGGTCTTTTAGGTCTCAAATTAATTGTGATTCCAAATTAACCTTAAACGCTCCATATTTCAAGTGGCATACTTGGTCTAAATCTTTAGTCATAAATTTTTGACTTATATATTATAATTTTTCGGTTCTTAAGATCACCTGCTTAGCTAGATTTTTAACCTCGAATCTTCAATGATTACTTTGCCTTGTGACTTTTAATTTGCAAAAATCTTAAGGAAAAATTTTAAATCTCGTATTCAGTGACTTGCCTTCCCTCTATGATAATCCTTAACTATTCAAACATCATTCTTTCCGTAATTCGAATTGATAACTCTCAAAACTTCATTGCAAGATAGCATCTTTGCTATATCTTGTTGACCATAGACTATTTCAATATTATCTAAGATTACTGATAATAATTTATTCCCCAATTTGAATTCACTTCTAATGAGCTACTCTTATAGTCAACATCTCAAGCTATAGTGAGTTCTAAATCACCAAATTATTCATAATTTATCATTTCTAATTATTCCCCAATACTTTAAAATGTCTCTTCTAATTGCTCCCCATCATTTAACGATCCATTTCAATTTCCCTCACATGCTCCTAGCTCATTAGTTTTTAACAAATAGATCCTTAAATCTGATGTCATTGATCATCACACTTTTTTCTTATAATCCTTAAGTCCTTAAAAGATCTAGAGCTTGGGGTCTATCAGAATCATTGTTACTTCAATCACCATAGTGTACTTACATGAGCCACATAGTCCTTGAAAAAGTAAAGTCTGAGCTCTGATACCATCTCTATCATGACCCAAAATCCTAGCCGATCTCGGGGGCTTAGAATTCCGTGTTATGACACCGCACACTTGTTAAGGCGATAAACAGACATACATGTGTTACTAAATCTTACTTAAAATTAGGCTTCCAAAAATTATGAATCAAACTTTCTTCTCATATTAAAAATTCTCCCCAATATGCTTACATTAAATTTAAAATCCACGATACAAAAATGACCTTAAATAAAAGCACGATCCACTACTAGAAACTTTTTCCAAATATATAATACATACCTGATGTCGTCTAACTGGTCATCCAGGTCGTCACCCTAAAATTTGTATCATCATCCAATGCATCAAGTCCACTGGGGTAGTGTAGTCCATATTTTTACCTGCAGCTGTTAGTTTTTGGGAGGGGGTGAGTTTACTCAGTCACGTAAACTCAGTGGGTTACACAACCAATCTACCACAATCTACCCGGGTGATCGTGAGTGCAACCTCGTGAGTGAAAGTGAATCCTTTACAAGTTCATATAAACAATATAATAATCATTCTCATAAACATTTCATAACTATAAAGCTATAAAATTGAAAGAACATAATATATTTCAATGCGTATGATGCTTCTAATGTTTATTACTTTTCTTACTTGTCTTGTCAACTTAACTTACGTGTCATATCGAAAGTCTTATTATTACTCCATATGCCTACACAATACTTCGTATCTTACTTATCTTATTTAAACGATTTGTGTCAGGATCGTTGCTCGAGCCTATCACGTGAGGTCCATGTGTAGATAACCACCTAACCTCCATATCATAACATAAACCATCATCCAGCCCGATGAGATTGCGCGCATAGTAATTATAATGTCCCCTTAGTTTGAGACAAAACTATCATAATGTCCTTAAGACCCGTCTTGGTTGCAAACGTTGAATCTTGTAGTGGCATGCAAGACATGACACGGATAGAAACTTAATTTATATTTAGCTGACCTTCACAGTATATCTTAACATATTATAATATTATTCGATTCTGGGCTTAGGTCTCCGCCCGATTTTATATTTGTGTGAGTTTAAGTCCCCACTTCCTTAACATCTCGTAGCCTAACATATTTATATTTTATATTTTTTAAAACTTAATTAGAATGAGTCACGGTGCGATAGGCTTCACAAATCACGCTTTCCAAGGGACGAGTTCCATAGTAACCTGAATGTACTTCGTATGGCATTCCATACTACCATAGAGGGATTACATCCATACATGGACGTCAACATTTCAAGTTTCACATGACTGTGAAAGAAACCCCATCGTGACGAAGGCTTAAAAGTCATGTGTCATACCTTATTCTTTTTAACCTATCATATATATGCCCTAATGTATCATCTAAGTTATGAATGTCACACAATACAAATGAAATATATAATAAGAAAAATATCTAATCATAATACTCGTAATTCAGACGCCTTACTTATCATTAAGAGAGAGAAGAAGGTGACCTACAATGAGTGTACGTGAGTACTATAATATATATCACAAAGTGACGTTAGACTGGTCTCATCAGATAGATCTTATTGATCTGATAAAAACGGACTGGTCATTTATAGAATTTGGCTAAGTATGGACTCCCGTATGACCCAAACAAGTTTCGACCGTCAGATCCTTGTTGCACGGTTTTCGAGATATATACACATTCACAGCATGGGAAAAAAATGTATATAAAAAGTTGTCCTAAGCTTAGAAGGTGAGTTGGGCCTTTTCCAAAGGTTTAGGTTCACGATTTTACAAAACGCGTATTTGACTACATTGGATATACGAGCCCATTAAGAGTCCATAGACTAGACGGACCCATAAGGCCCATCGACCTTTATGATGTTTGGGGGTTTTGAATAAATCAATTTTCATAAAGTCTTATACGATATTTAAAGTTTATTTTAAGAATTTGAATTAATCTGATGTGGGACATCGAGTTCGGTAACCACGTGGTGTCATAGAAAAAGTGGATTTTGACTACTGGCCCAATTCGACCCAAAACCTGAGATCTAAAAGGGTCAAACCAGACCCTAGACTAAAGTGTCATAGGCATAAAGCGTAGGGATTTCTATGGTTATGTGCCCCACTTTAGGTGGTGCAAAGATCGAGGTTTGTTTATTATAATCAAAATCGGACCATCGATTTAACAGATGGCTAAATGATCTTTATTTAGATCAACGAGTTTTGACTCATATGTCTGTGGTTCGCTTAATTTAATCGGTCAAATTGGATCCTTTGGCCAATATATGTGCAGATTTTCTAAACAAGTGCAGGAAATATTATAAGTGTAAAATCAATATATTCATAGGTTTTTGGAGTACTAAACTTTATGAAAATAAAGATAAGCATATCAATGTGAGCCATTAAATGTAAAAAGCATCAAATTTTATGGAGAGTCCAAGATTTGACTAAGGTAAAAAACTAATCGGATCATCAATATTGAAACGGTCAAACTAGGATCTCCATATCAAGTGCACAACAAAAGGATACAGGGCAGCAGCCCATTCTTGACGTGGGATCTATTTTGCCGGCACACTTGGGTGCCATGTGGAAGGGTACAGTACACTATAGTTCTCTGCCGATGGGTTCAACCATAGGGTCGACCCTTTGACCATAACTGTCTTGTGAATCCACACAAAATTTAAAAAAATTTAGTTTTCCTAAATTCATCATATATTCATCACGTATAAAAAAAAAGTGTAAATGTGTAGATTTGGATGGATAAAAGGCACTCACTTTATATGAACCTTTGATTGGTTGGATGAGCACAAATCCAGCTTTAGGATTCGACCTCGCCTTCTTTTTATTACAACCAATTTCAGCCGCCCATAATAGGGCTCGCCAATAGAATGCAAATATTAGACTTTTATTTATAATATTTTA
Organism: Chloranthus sessilifolius; assembly: GCA_021018995.1. Taxonomy (NCBI): domain Eukaryota; kingdom Viridiplantae; phylum Streptophyta; class Magnoliopsida; order Chloranthales; family Chloranthaceae; genus Chloranthus; species Chloranthus sessilifolius. The sequence goes on along the minus strand of CM037584.1, from coordinate 142,186,440 downwards.
ATTTTATCAACATAAAACAACATAAAAGGGGATGGAGAAGTGAGATTTATAATATACCTTGTGTTATCAGTTGGCACATATTTGTATAACTTATATCGATCTACTTTTGTGCCAAGTCATCAAGTTAGGGCCCTAATGGAGGGAAGAGCATGGGCTGGTTTGACATAGTTTCGGTGTGTGGATCAAGATGATGGTTGCGATTCCATGGCTGCACGAGGAAGAGCAAGATGGGCGGCTGATTCGCTCACGTAGAGAACATTCATTAGGCTGCCGCGGGTGTGTGGGTATGCATTGAGAGAGAGATTTTAATTGAGAGAGCTTCATGCTCTACAGAGAGAGTGGGGGCTATTGGCGTGCACATCTTCATGAAGGATGAAATATGAGAAAGAAAAATAAATATCTCCTATTCTAGGCTCTAATGAGGTGTATCAATGGAGGAACTCAAGAGGATTTAGGCTCCACGTGTTGGTGTCACTTGTGGCCATACTTGGATCTTCACGTGAATGGAGGGTAGGTGGAGATAAGGGTCATGTGTGTTTCTGCAAATCTCAAGCTCCTAGAGAGAGAGAGAGAGAGAGAGAGAGAGAGAGAGAGAAAGGGAGAGGTCTTCCGCTCTTAATATTTTGGGCTAGGGTTCTTGAAGTACATAATAATAGGGCTTTTATAAGAGAGTGATAGAGATCTTTTAAAATGGACGGTTGAGATGGTACCACAGAGTTGCAACTTAATGGTATCTGGTGGCTTATGATTAAATTATAAAGGGGTTGAGAAAGGAAGGTAATCAAGGAAGTAATCGATGGTGTGAGGTTCCCAACAATAGGGTTATAAGATTATATCTAAAATTCAAATTCCTATTATAATTTTGTAAGGAAGGGAATTTCGACATCTGGTGCATGGCTTGCCTATCAAGGAGAGTCCACTTGGACTTTTCTAATAAGCTTTTCCTTCTTCATTTAAGCTATATGGGTGCGGTCTTGGGTTTACCTAAAGGGTGTTAAAGGAAAACAAGGATTAAGGAGTTTGGTTAAGGTGTTGAGCACTCACATATAATAAAATATAAAATTACTTACAATGTATCTATATGTAGTGTTATGTACATAACATGGGCTTTAAGAAAGACGTGAGAGAGAGTCATGCGTGTCAAGTAGAAATCCTTAAAGAGTCCTTTCCTATTTTGTTGGGGCAAAGAGATGCCACCTGACACTTCTTCAAATATAACAAGGATCTCGACTCAAGGGAATTTGATTATCAAATTTAGTGCAATCGGATCTCATTTCAAGGTTTCTTTATTTACTTGTGTGGGCTATGATAGGGTATGGACACATGCATCGAACTTGATGCTCCACCCCATCTAAAACCATACAATTTGAGTTTTAAATATCCGGATCATAACACTCAGCCACTAGGTTGGTGTGCGATCTCTTTACACCGCCTTTCACTAGAGATGTAACATAATATAACCCTTAAGGCTCTTCTTCTATTAGGAATGGGTTGGGTTCTCATCGTCTATGGTTAATCTAATCCTACTTTGAGTTCTCTCATGTTTCGGACCTTTAACCTTCTTTTAATCCAAAAGTTCAACATAACCGAGTCATTGGAATTCAATGACATGGACTCAAGTTAGACCTAAGGCAATGGGCTGAACCAATCAGGTCTATGATGGGGTTTAGCCTAAACCATAAAGGGTTTTAGCTTACTCATATAATAAATTATTTAACCCTAACTGACGCATGGTATGAACCCATTTGAATCCTATATCTAATTGGATTGAAAATCCGCCTTTAAATAAAATAATTGGCGTGGAGAGTTAAATGAACGGCCTCTAGTACTTGCAGTTAGGTTTCACAAACCCTTACCAAGTGAATTGATAAGCCTTTTTAATATTAAACATCAACTTTAGTACTTATGATACTTATTTCTAGCTACTTAAAAAGTAAATAAGTATTAAAAACTCATTCTACCACTAGAGAATCCGGTTTGCATGACAGTATTGAACTGGGTATTACATATCCAATTTCAAATTAGGCGAATTGTAAATTAAGTAACATAGGTCTGTACCATTTGAGCACTTACTAACCTATGGCTTGAGCTATTTGAAGCCTAACTAACCTATGATTTGAATCCTAATTGACCTATGGTCTGAACCATTTAAACCCTAAGTAACTCATTATTTGAACCATCTGAACCCTAACTAGCCCTGGCCCATTAATTTGAACCCATGGTCCGAACCACTTGATCTATAACTGACTCGTGGTCTAAATCCAAATGGTTACATTTACATGACTAAGGTCAAGCCCTAAGGGCTCACAATTGTTTGACTAAGGTTTAACTTTAACCCTTAGGAGTCACTTTCTCAAAAAAAAATATATAAATAAATAAAATAAAACCCGTAGGAGTCACATATGCATGACTACAGTTAAACCCTTAAGGGGTCGTAATTGCATAAACTAATGCTTAGAAAAGCCCTTAAATAGCTGAGCTAGGGCTAAACCTTATCATATTCGGGTCCCCCCAAATTTGACTAAGGTCAACCTCAGCCCGGAATGGGCCATATCACAATAAGACCTAGCCTACCTTCTCGAAGGCTTGATTCATCGAAGATACCAGCTAGAGATACATATTTCGTGTGTAGTGAATTCAGGATTTTTCTCTATAGTGGGCATAACATTAATTAATATTTAAAAATAAAAATATAAATATATAACATATATTTCGAATTTGCTTACAAAAAGATGTACCTCATTAAATAATTAGTGGCAGACCCAATATTTTTTGAACGAAGGCATGCTATAAAAAAAAACAGGTGGTATCGACTAGGGGTGTCAACAGGCCGGCCTGGGTTCGGGCTGGATTTTCACCCAGCCCGTTTTAAAAACTTAAAAAAATTTGGGTCCGGCCCGAATAGCTAATCGGGCCGGGTCGGGCTGAGCCCGTTTATGAAATCCATAGCTCGAACCCGGCTCGATTAGCTATTCGGGCCGGGCCGGACCGGATTCTGGCCGGGCTTATAGTTTTTTAAAAGGCATTTAAAAAAAAATAAAAATTCAAGCTAAACTAGCCAGGCCGGACACTTTGCAGTCCGAGCTCGGCCCGGTTCCTATTCGAGGTTGGCTCGACCCGTTTAGCTGAAATATAAAAAAATTGGGCTCGAACCCCCCCCCCCCTCGGCCCGTTGACAGTCCTAGTATCGACTCTTTAAACAAGCGATATTTTTATTTTTATTTTATTCTATTTTTTTTTATTGAGGCGATATCAGTGGAAGATAATGGAAAAAGATTCGAACTTACAACAGATTTGGTAGCTTGAAGATTGAACAATAGAACATCACCCCCTTTGAAACATCGCTGTTTTTGAACGAAATGTAAAAAACAAAAAAATAGAAAGTAAAGTAGTAATGATTTGGATTTTTTATAGCTATTTATTACTTTGGGGGCAATTTCGGTAATTCGTAAAGGCGGGCGTCGGCTGGGCTTGGAGTAGATCGGCTAGGTGATAGGTGAAACTATAGGATCTTTGACGGAAAATGTGAATTTGACAGGATCGAATATGAAAATATCCCTTTAAAAAACTTATGCCTCAATCATGGGGCTTTTTAAAAACTTATACGAGACAACAATGAAAATATAAAATTAGTGCATCTAAACCGTCCAAAACCAACATAATGGGTGGTAGATTCTCGACTACCCTTCAACAATATCCTTCATTTCACCGCATCTTTGATCTTAAAACTATTCTAACCAATGTTAATGATCCACCCGAGTACCACACCTCAGTGGTCGGCTTAAACACACAATATAAATTAGGCATAGTGAGGACGGAGGAGACGGCAGATGAGTGGGTAACACACTACATGCGATATTCTATTAGACACCTCATAGAGGCAAATCCGTAATTAACATAAAATTTCAACGCTGTTTTCATAAAACGTGTGAACCTCACGTGACACGTGCCATCTTCATAAAAGAACCTCACTAAATCATTGAAGAGTCAATATATCTCATTAGGGTACTTAGTTTTAAAAAAACAAAAAAAAACTCATCGTCCGCATATGCCATGGTGGGCCTTAAGCGAGTCCGCCCCTGTCCGTGTGACTTCAGGAGACAAAGTCATTTTAACAAAGACTATTACTTTATTTTTATTATATTTTTTTAGACAATTTAATTAAGTGTATTTGTAGCTTTTAGTGAGAGGTTATCATCAAAACCCAATTTTATAATTGATGTAATTAATGAGACATCGAGGGCGACACTTGAAAGTATAAAGTCACCAAATTAATAAAATCTTCTCCCAATGAGAAAAAATTTTGTCGCAAGAGTTTTGTTTGTAAAAGGTATGTACATTTTTCCTTTACACAAACTTATTGTGCTTAGAATTGTTAATGGTCAATAAGTCAAAGATAACTAAGGGAGGTAATGAGCATCCATAAAAGCCAATAAGTCAATAATAATGGATGATTGTGATAAAAATTAAGAAAAAGTCAATGAGATAAAAAAATTATTAGTTGAAAAAGTAAATAAATTACATCAACGAATAACAGTTATCAAGTCAAATACATCAACGAATAAAATATAAATAATGTGATCAATTGGTATATGTCAGTTAGCGATTTACATTGTGTCAAAACTTAAAACCATTATAACTCGGGTATGAGAAACTACTATAACCTTGGTAAGATGGATATTGCATAGAACTCTTATAAAAGATCGATATTCCGTAAAAACCACATATCCCGCGGAAGATATATATTCAGAAAATTGCTAAGATATGGTTGTGAGGAGTAACCGAAAATTGCCCAATAACATTTACATGTGCAAAAAGCTACAAAATCTATCAAACAACTAAATTTTTCCTTGCAAAATTTTATTAATAGGGTGTCACACACTTCTCCGGCCTTGCGCGATATCCGACGGCAGCGCCACTACAAAAAATAAGGCTACTAGCTGCAATTTTTTATTGCAAAAAACTGTCGCTATTAATATAAAAACTACTAAGACTATTAGCGGCAGTTTTTTGGTAATAGAGACAGTTTTTCCTGCCGCTAATAGTCTTATTTTTTGTAGTGCGCCGAAGCGGGCGCGCGACACACACCGCTTTCATATTTTCGATATTCATATTCAAACATTTCAAGTTCTCAAGTCATTTCCTATTTCATATAAAATACTACATTATTTTTTCTTTTCTTTTAAAAAATCACAGGAATTGCTTAAATTGTGGAAACGATTTATTTTCATTTATCAAAGTAGTTGCGGAAACTTTAGTTAAACACTATCGGTTTAACTTCCCATTTTCGTTAATCTGATTGCGCAAGTTCTGGTTTACGACTTTATCATAACTAATCTAGTAAGTGCGGAATGATAAACAAATAATTCAAGAGATTTTTTCAAATGTTAAATCTTAAAAATAAAACTAACATGCTTTAGAGTTCCATTACAAGATACATCAACAGTTTTATCAAAAGTACTAGACTTAAAACCAAAACGAGATAGAGGAAAAGATCCTATCAAAATCAAGTGTACAGTACTAGTAGCTCTATAGTCAAAATAAGCTTAACTATTAGCTCGTGAAAGCTTCGAGATCCTTTCTTTTCCAGCTCCTCTATTCCTGGCTAGGTAACTGTTGACTGGCCTTTGAAATTTTTTGGTCATGAAACGACCGTAAACGATGATGCTTAATAAAGTCTTAGTTAGTGTTATATTAGATTTCTAGTGCAAGTAGTATAAAAACATTCCAAAGGTGCAAGTGTAAGTGGGGTTTCCAATAGTTGTGATAATATAACTAAGCAATATCAGACTAGTATTTAACAAAAATTCTAAATGCAATTATCATAGGCATATTCTAATAAGCATGAAGTAAACATTCATTAAAGAGTAGCGATTTATAACTAAAGCAAGGAATAATGAAATTATATTTAAAACATGAAAATTATTCTACAGGTTAACAACTAATAAGATTTACAAGTTATGTTAAGGTTTATAAACTTATTTATATGTCAATTTTCTACTTCCTTATATCTAGTGTATTTATTTAGGGTATTTGTTTGTTATTAGTGTCTTTTAATTAATTCGGTGTCGATACCAGAATACCAACCATGGTCCAACATTCAAGATTCAAGATGTCAATGTTGTCTCGAACAAAGGCCGACACTCTCCTCCATTTAGCCAATCAAGGCAATGATCAATAATCATGTTTGTCTAACTAGATCTAATCCTTAGCTGACATTTCAAGATCCTTTCAACTATAGGGTGATTATGCGAGCCTGTTTGTGAGAATAGTGATTAGCTATGTGAGGTTTTCAAGTTTAAGATAGTATCTCTTTTCACTTTCAAGATTTCAGGATTCGTTATTAAGTAATTAATGTTCAATGTTCAGTATATTCAGGATTTTCACATTCAAGTTCAAGTATACTTCTTTCTAGAAGTTCAAGTTCAAGTTTCTATTCCGTGCTCAAGCTTCAAGTATTCGAGTATTCATTTCAAAATTCAAGTATTCAAGTACCCATTTCAGGTTCAAGATTCAAGTATTCAAGTACCTATTTCGGGTTCAAGATTCAAGTATTCAAGTGTTCAAGTATTCACGTGTTCGAGTATATTATTATTCAAGTGTTCAAGTATTCAAGTTTGCTTTTAAGTTCGAGATCAAATTCAAGTACACATTCTAATTCAAGCATGAGTTCAAGTTCAAATTCAAGTTCTAATGCAAGCATGAATTCAAGTACAAGTATAATTCTAGTTCAAACATGAGTTCAAGTACAAGTTCTAGATCACGTCTGAGTTCTCGTTCAAGTACAAGTTCTGATTCTAAGTATGCATTCAAGTTCAAGTTCTAGCATGAGTTCAAGTCAAGCACAAGTTCAAGTTCTAGCAGGAGTTCAAGTTCAAGTAAAGTTCTGGTTCCAAGCATGCATTCATGTTCAAGTCAAGCAAGCACAAGTTCTAGCTCAAGCATGAGTTCAAGTCGAGCACAAGTTCAAGTTCTAGCATGAGTTCAAGTCAAGTTCTTGCATGAGTTCAAGTTCAAGTATAAGTTCTAATTCAAGCTTAAATACCAGTTCAAATTCAAGATTCAAGGTCGTGTATAAGTTCAAGCTCCAGTTCGAGTTTAGGCATGAGTTCAAGTTCAAATACTCGTTCAAATACAAACTCAAGATTGAGTTTTATGTTCCAGTTCAAATACAAGTTCTAATTCAAATATCAGTTCAAGATCAAGTTTAAATTCGAGTTCAAATATAAGTTCAAGATCGAGCTCTAAATCAAGTTTAAGTTTCAGTTCAAATTCAAGTTCAAGATCGAGTTCAAATAAAAGTTCTAAATCAAGTTCAAGTTTTAGTTCAAAATTAAGTTCAAATACAAGTTCTAAATCATGTCCAAACCGAAGTTAGGTCCGAGTTTCAAATGACTTGATCCTTAGGGAGGACATCGCCAGCTTACACTTATATCAAGTGTTACCTCAATTTAAAGTCCAATGTGGACTTTTGTTTATCATTGTCGATAAAAGAAAATTTGGTTGTCTCTAACAATGTTTAAGGCATCGAGGTGCCTGTTTCTACAAATCCTAGTTATTTGACTTAAGTCAACTCACTAGTTGTTCAAGTTCTTACTTATCCTATAACTTCAAGTATGAGCCGTGGGCTAAAAGGGTCATGGGTCCAAAAAGGTTCATCAGATTATGGGTCTAATAGATTATAGGTCCATAGGGTTTAATGAATTATGGGTCCAATGGATTATAGGTCCAAAGGGTTTAATGAATTATGGGTCCAATGGGTCCAATGAATTATAAGTCCAATGGGCTATTTCGTAGGTGATTCAAGCCTTTACTAGATTTAAAACTAGGCATACGGGCCTTTCCAAGGTCTGGGCGAAATGTGTTTAGTCATTATGGGTCTTTATCAAGAAGTTTTGGGCTGGGCTCATATCTTAGAAGGCTAATTTAGATTTGTCGAGCCATGGCCGGGTCTTTAGACTAGGTTCTTGTTCTCTTTCCCAATCCTATGCACTAAGGGTTTAGGATTTAGGCCTTATCGGGTCGTCAGAGTTGGGATCTTTGACCAGGTTGACCAGATTCACATGAGTCTTTCACAGGTTAGCTTTATAGTGACCATGTGATCGAGCTTTTTCCCAATTAGCCATGGGTATCAGGTCAAAATCTATGTACTATGCCTTTATTCTTTTATATATTCAGATTTTTCAAAAGAGTCGCAGACATCCTACGGTAAATCGTCCACCATTTTCAATTCCGATCGAATTATCGAGTGCTTCCAAAGCTGAGGGAGAGATATCTGATAATTGCATCTTTCCTAGGTGGCGGCATTCAAAAATATGATCATGACTGATCATGGAAGATAGATCACCGAGATATGTTCAGTGTTGTCAGGGTTTTGGGCCAGATTTATTGGGCCTCAGTGTCGGGTCCAGAACTCTTAGTGTCAGCAATGGAATCGAGCACTCAGTAGCTCTTTGGAAAGATCCGTGAGTTACCTAGCTTTTTCATTTATATTTCAAAGGTCAAAGGTCAAGGGATTAGAACTTAAACAGGTCCATCCGATCAAGGGTCGGTCTGTTTTTTGGCTGGGAGCCATTCGCCAAAATGCAATGCTACAATTTTGTTGATTTTCTCGCCGTCAATTCTGATCGAATCGAGGCGTGAAATTTTTTTTCAAGCCTTAAGGGCATATTGAGGTCTATGTTCAATTAAGGGCACTTTAGAAAAAAAGGATTCAAAACGGAAAGTATATGAGCCATATACTGGTTCACAAAGTTTCAAGTAATCAGGATTGCACAGATTTTTTGGGTTCAAATATTTGAAAAAATAATTTTTTTTTGCACATGTGAACTGTCTCTTACATCTGAAAGTACAACAATGCCCTCTTATTTAAGGGGCAATCTAACTCAAAACCCTAAAACCAATAGAACTTTCTTCATCTCTCTGGATGAAAATTTGGTGGATTGCCGCTGAGATGGAGCGAACTAACTTGTGGGTGTGTTTTGGTGATTAGAGATGCCACGATTGAAGCAACGGCTGCTTCTTCCATGAATGCCCTGTTATTATCGTTCTCTTGGATTAATGATTTGATCTTTCTAAGAGAAGTTTTTTAGGGTAGATTTGGAGTTTTATAATGAATTCAAGCAAACCCATCGTTTTTATGTCTTGGGTTGATCTTGCAGGAAGGCAAATGTTTACTTCTATAATGAATTCAAGCAAGCCATCATTTTTCTTTTTTTCAGATCATCTCTTTTGCTTCAATTGAACCTCTACCATCAGACCATGAAACCCATCTGAAATACGCAACACTACTCCTTGTTAACTTGAAACTCCCTTGAAACCCATTCATCATCTTAACATGAACTTTTTATAATAGAGGGTTTATAATAAAGAATACTTATCTACCTGATTTGAAATGGGTTTCAGCTCCTGATTAATCGCTGGATGGAATGGTGGAGAACTAGTTTTCTATAATGAGTGAATGGCGTAAATGTATAATGGCTCTGTTTTGAACATGCAATCTTGAGGTTGAAGACGACTTGAGCAGGCTATAAATTTTGATTTTTTATGATTTGGCGTACAGTTATCAAAGATGGTGTTCTTTAATAAAATTTCGGAGATTTTCCTCCGAGTGAAGAGTGGAAGATAAACAGTAGCCCTAAAATCAGGGGTTTATAGTAGGGTATTCTGGGTATTAGACAACATTTGACTAACATTTGAAAACCTAATTCACGTTTTTCGAGACACTTGAAAAATACAAAATCTCGATTTGCTGAAACTTTTTGTTAGAGTATATTAAGCTAAAACTTTCTATTCCACATCCTATTTTTCTAATTTCCCTTTCAATTTAATCCCAAATTTTTTCGATAAATTTTCGGGCACGAAAACCATATCTTATTATAGCTCTGTTTTTAGGTGCAACAGGGCAACTTCGTTATATTGTGCTCCAGGAGCTATAACTTTCAAACCATATAGGTTCCGGGTCTGTAAATTTAACCGGGTATTGGACCCTTTAATGTATTTTCTAGAATTTTTTTGAAATTTATTTGTAATTAATATGTTCACTGGTTTGGGACAGATTGTTGTGGGGTGCAAGGTCCACAGATTTGGGCCTTCAATGGGGTCCACCTAGTGGTCTATCCAATGCCACACTTTCTCGGGTCTCGGTTTGGGACGTTCCCAAGTTAATCCTAGACTTGTCGAACAAAATTTTTGGTTCATTTTAATTGATTAATTGGTTTTAATTACTTGCCGGTAGTTTTCTAATTATCGGTGTCAATTTACCTAAAGATATCGGTTTGGGCTTTAAGAGCCATCCGATTGAGCTTAACCTATCGAGTAGGTTTCCATTTTCAAAATTTATTTTATTTTTGAAAATCGTTTATACAAAAATCTCCTTGAAAATTCCTTATTTGATCCATTTTAAATGTTATTTCCATGCATCACATGTATAGCCTATCTATGCATCTAATCCTATACGCGCATCTAATAGCGTTGAAATTCACATGATTAACGTCAAGGGTTAAAAATGAAAATTTCCAGAGTTTATAACTTATCTAAACTCATCAAAAAATCAATACCCTACGTTCATGACAAGCAAACTCTAGGCATCTTTATCAAGAAATCCTAACAAATCAAGTAAGTTTCAAACAATCAATCGGGACCATCCGATTTGGGCATTCATCAAGATTAATAAATGAACTAACATTTACTGAGATGTGACCATGTAAATCTCAATATATTCTAGCCACTTAATCATGTCAAAGATTTATTCAAATCCCATAGAAATAAGGCAGTAATCTCATACTAGATCACATATAACTATTCTAGAAGTTAAGTGATCTAGAACCATACATGTTAGTCATGATTAAACCAATACATGATGAATAAAAATATGAGATCTCACATAAATATTTTATCAAAATGCATCAAATATCAAATCATAAATTCTATGGGTAATCTATGCAAGAAAATAACACCCCTCAATTCTATACTATACATAGTGTAAAGATGCATCTTTGACCACTATTTGACCTAGAAATCCGTAACTTTAAGATGAATCCTAGAGATCACAAACTAATAATTATGAACTAAAATAAATATATTATTCATCCATAAGAATCATTTATCTCAAAATGCATAGTATGATAAAGGAAATTCAAAGATACCAATTTTTCTACACTTTCGTGTATAGTGGTCAAAATTGACCACTTCATGACCATGGGATAGCCTTGCATGATCACTCAGATAAAAATCTTAGCATCCCAGGTTATTGATCCATGGTGTGACCAAAATTTAAAAACTAATTATTTTATCAAAACATTAAGAAATCCAAGAAAAACACCAATTTTCCAAGATTGACCTTTTTGGTCAATCTAGATCATTAGATGGCCTTGCATGTGCACAAAGATCACATGCATGAAATCTTCTTTATCATGTCAAAACCCTATTCCAGAATTTTTAAAATTCCTATATCAAAATCATTTTTTATTTTACTAAAAATACAAAAATTTCATGCTTAGTTTAACCTCTTGGGTCAATTTGGACCATTGGAATGCCTTGCATGGATCCAATGATCACATGCATGGCATACCCTTTCTCAGGTCAAAACCCCATTCCATAAATTTTAAAACCTCTACATAAAATCCTATATTTTTCTCCACAAAATACAAGACATTCCAAGCAAAGAGTTAAAAACAGCTTGATTTGACCCCTTTGGGTCAATCTAGACCATTAGATGACCTTGCATGGACACAAATGTCACATGCATGGCCAATATTTTCTCAAGTCTATACACCATTCCAGAATTTCTTTCATAATACTAAAATAACATCAAGTTCAATCATGAAAACTACAAGAAAAACCTCAAAGATACTAAAATCTAGTGGTCTAGGCCTATATGGTCATCATGGACCATTGGATGGCTTTAGGTGACCTTATAAATCACAACCATGGGCTCTCATATTGTCATGCCCCCTCAGTTAGGACTCGCGGTCCTTTGGTGGAGCCGAACGACGATGTAGGCGGGCGACGGGCACACGTACTTTCATATTCATATGCAGGTTCAGACATTTCAAGTTTTTAAGTCATTTCCCCTTTTATGTAAATTGCCACATATATTTTTTTTCTAAAATATCACGGAAAATAATTTAATTGCGGAAATGATTAATTTCATTTATCAAAGTAGTTTTGTGGAAACATCAGTTAAACACTATCGGTTTAACCTCTCATTTTCGTTAACCTGATCGGTGATTAGTCACACAATATGTCATGTTATCACCCTTAACTTAGTGATGCTAGACTTTAGTACTAGTTTACTACTAACAAGATAATGATGTGAAATATTAAGAACAAATAGCAAATAAGAGCCAAAGTATTAATCTTCATGAAAATGAACTTAAAAAGCAGTAAGAAAGACGATCGAGCGCAGAAAATATTCAAATCGTACTTGAAAGTCAGTAAAGTAAGAAATCGCAAAAGATGATTCAACAAAGCTGAAGAGAAAACAAGAAATCATAATTTACGATTCTTCAAAAAGACGTTTTAAGAAGATAGCGATATAAGAGGATTGCGATCATTTGTACTCGAAAATCGTAGAGAGAGAAAGATGCACAGAAAATTGAAAATCGTATTCACGATTTTGCAAGAATGAAAGCTCTTGTTGCTGTTGATCACGTGAGAACTATACCGTCATGTGAAAAATTAGGAGGTCTCTTGAATTAAAAGTCCAGTAGTCCACGGATCTGAGAAGATTGGCGAAAGACTCCTAAAAGAACTCTATTGCTGAAATAAAAGAAAAATTCTGCGCACATCTATCAATCAAAGCAAAAAAGAATTAGGAATAGAAGTAGAGCTATATTAGGAATCGTTTATTCTTAGTAGTTTTCTTTTCTTAGGTTTTAAATAATATAAACCGACTCCTCATGATCTATAAATAAGAGAGCTCGACATAGGAGAAGAGTTATTGAAGGAACTCTCAACATCAATTGACAACTGAGGTTAGGTTTTCTTCCGATCAACTTTAGTTTATAATGGTTTAGATATCCAAGATTTCTCGAGAGCAATTGACGAATGCAATTGAGAGTTGAAAGATTAGACTAGAGTATCCATAATTTCTTAGAACCAATTGACGCCTGTGACTGAGGGATAAAAGATATTTTTATTGCTTTCTAGTTTAGATTTATTTTCATGCACTTTACCGCTTTATAAACATCTAAAAGTTTTTTATTTGAATTGACGACTCAGATTGAAAATTTACAGATTAGTGTAACGGTTTTACTTTTTGATCTTCAATTTTTTTGAGTTTGATTGATGCCCAAATTCTAGAGGACTGAGATACGGTGTAACGGTATTTTATTTGTAAGTATTTGAAAACTGAAGGATTGTGATTGACGACTATAATCTGGAAGGAGGAGGATTTAGTTTTATTTTCTGTAATTAGTTTTGAACAAATCATTCTTTTATTTATACTTTCCCAGTAGTTTAGGTTCTCAAAAGACAACTATAAGTTTTTAAATAAATGAAAAATACATCAGAATAATCACCTTTCTAGTGGGAATGATCCTATACTAGTGTTGTAATTTTCATTGTGCGCTTGTAATTGGATAAGACTTTAGTACAATTATAGCCACATCAATCGGGCATGTTCAAGTTTACAAATTAATTGTAGCGGGTTTCAATAGGTAAGAAATATAATTTTAAAGAACTGTAAAAGACTTTTCTCACAAAGTAAAACCTTAAAAGAGTCGATGTTCATATAAGCTCAATTACAAAATTATAACATTTGTTTCAAAAGTAATGGACTTAAACCAAACAAAACCCAAAATAAAGGAAAGACCCTATCCAAAGTCGAGTGCAGGCGCTGGTAGCTCTATAGACAAAATGAGTTTTAAACTTTTAGCTCAATTGTCGCTCCTAGGTCCTTCCTTGTCCAGCTCCTCTAACTCTAGCTAGGTAGCTGCTGACTAGCCTCTAGAATTTTTTGGTCATGAAACGATCATAAGCGATGAAGCTAAATAAAGTGTGACAGCCAGACGTTTCCCAGCCTCTCAACTAGGAAAGGTCGTGCCATCGGATCACCTGATATGATCCTTTCATCAAGGGTTTCCTTATTTTACATCAAAGTTTTACAAAATACGAAAGTAATGTGTTTAAACTCTGATAAATAACTAAGATGGAAAAATAACTGCTAAATAGAACTAAAATATGCGATAAACAGAAGTCACGTATCTGATGTATAGCTTTTCACTGATGACGGCCACCCGTCATCAAAATAGTGAAAAGAAACCTATACATCCTAAGATCATCCCATCAGAAATCTAAAACTAACATATATCATTTATACAGACCAAAATATCTTTTTTCTTTCTCTCTCTCTCTCTCCCTCTCTCTCTATCCCAATGCCCCATATCCCAAACAATAAACCTAACTACGGGAAGAACTCCTCTGGGAAGTCGTCTTCCTTGTCGTCGTCGTCGTCGTCTCCCTCCCCCTCCTCCGGCACGTATGTAGGGTCAGCCGCATGCTCAGGGTCAGGCTCTACAGTTAAGATAATTAAGTCGAGGAATGAGCTATCATCCACAGCTCAGTAGAGAATAGTGCATTGTATTCTATATTGACAGTTTATCATTTATTTTCATAGAGAAACATAAAATAATCCATTATGCTGACATGCTGTACATATATTGTAAATATGCATGGTATAACAAGTGTGAGAAGAAAACTGAACTGAAGATACATGCTGGCGAAAACAGGATATCAACAAGGTCAAGCTCCCGAGTTAGCGGGATTACTTGTCAAGCTCCCGAGTTAGCGGGATCACTTGGACTAGAATATGTCAAGCTCCCGAGTTAGCGGGATCACTTGGACTAGAATATGGCAAGCTCCCGAGTTAGCGGGATCACTTGACTCAAGAATTTCAAGCTCCCGAGTTAGCGAGATCGCTTGATTTACACTGAAGCAATAACGTGTCAAAAACATTGAATTTAACAGGGTCTGAGTACTGACTCACTTAGATTGACCAAGAAATGTTTGCATGTATGGCTTATGATGCGAGGTATTAAAAACTGTCACAACTAGATAATAGCATTAAGTTGCTAACTTGCTTTCCAGATGCTCTTGGTACATTATTGATGTTAAATATATATATTATTTCTTTTCTTATCAGATTAATAGTAACTCAATAGCAATTTAAGTTTATTTATTTCCTATCAAATCAAGCTTATCAGTTCAAATATCAAAGAGTCAGATTTTTCTACCATTATTTTGATCAGTGCAGACATGCATGTTGCTCAAAGTTTCTATGAAAATTATGTGACATAATATATCATTATAAAATAGCAACACGGATTCCCTACCTGTGTGCGTCAAATCTTACATGTACGATCGTTGGTGCTCAGTCACGTATCCGAGATCATTATGCACTTTCATTTCTCCAAATATTGGTTAAGTGCTCCATGTGGCGCCAAATCTAAGAAAATAGATTTATTTTAATCAAACTAATATTTTATAGTTGAACCAGTGGGTTATACCTGGCTCACAGTGCACCAAGCTTAAACTAGGCAAGCTTCTTGGACTCAAGGTCCGAAGTGCAAAAGATGTAGGCCATCCTACAAAACTTAGAGCTGGGGAGGTTGCCGCGGCAACACATAGTGCTTGCCGCGGCAAGCCACTCAGCAGAGTGTCTTGCCGGGCTTCAGGTAGTCTCCTTCTTGGCCTTTGAATCTGCTGTATATCGCCTTTTTGCTCATATATATATATATATATTCTATATTTCTGTATTTATTATCATTTATTTATATATAATATGTAGCATATATATATCTATATATCTGGTTCACCATTTACAGATTATGAAACCAGAAGTGCAATGAGCTGCACTCAATCTTCATACTGATACTGAAGTAAATTTGAGCTGAAATTCTTTATGATCAAATCAAACAATTAATTAACCGTTTTAGTGAAATCGTGGTGTATGTTCACGTGGAAGAATAACGATGCTTTGCCTACGAATCTTAACGACGGATCAAAACTGCAAGGAGTTGATTAATAGTTTCCACTGTTTGTTGATCTTCACAGAATTTATTTTGGTGTTTTAACGAAAATCCAAAGAGCGAAAGGAGGATCCGCCTTATAACAAGTGACTCGACCTTGCGTGCATGTAAATGGTAAATGACTCATTGGGGTCGTGTACACAAGAAGCCATGCAAGTAGCTTACCAGCTACCCAAGATAAGTTTCCGTGTTAATCCCACACTAAATAGTAGTGTACTGCTTAATAAAACAAACAAAACACTTTTGCTTCTGGTTTTGTTTTATACTTTAACAAATAAAACAAAAGCCTGACTTTTAATAGTAAAGCCAGTTTGCTTTGCTTAAGTGTGTGCTCTTGCACATGTGAATACTTAGCAGGGTTTTAGTATATATATTTAACTGGGTTTTTGTTTCTATGCAAGGCTTAGATACAAACTAATGAACACCTTTGACTAGGTTGGAGTCATATCTGTAAGGCCTCAAACTTTGCACCAATGTAACAGCCAACTTGGTGAGGTTCCTAGAGTGTCATGGTGGAAACTTGTACATGATCTGACTGAACTTGACAAGACTCTCATTACTACAGTGTGGAATCTGGGGATCGTTACATAAAGTCTTAGTTAGCATTGTCATAAATTTCTAGTACAAGGGTTATAAAAACATTCCATAGGTGCAAGTGCAAGTGGGGTTTCCAGTAGTAGTGATAATATAACCAAGTGTAACTAAGAAAATAAAACTAACATTTAACAGAAATTCTAAACAAAACTATCATAAGAATACTCTAATCAACATGAAGTAACTAACAATTTACAACTAAATAGAAAATAATGAGATTAATTCTACATCATAGAGATATTAACTTACAAATTGCTGCTACATCATTATTCAGAAAGACTTATAAATGTAACATTAATGTAACATCCCCAAATTTTGAACCCGCATACGCCGACGATTTGGGCCAACTATGTTGGGTTGATTGATTGGGTCGGTAGTTGGACAGATTTTGGGCCGTAGTTAGTGTGAAAAACATGAGTACGCACGCTTCACACCGATGCCAAAATATCTTAAGTGAATAAGATAACACACTAAGTGTGTGTATGTGCTTCACAAGGAAGCAGACTCGCGTATATAAGGGAATGACTTCACACGTAAGCCATTACCTTTGGTTTTGAATGGAATTCTAGTGAGAGGAAGAGAGAAGAGAGAGCTGTAAACTTGGTTTGATTTTGAATGAAATTTTAGTGATTGGAGCCTAGGCGTGAAGCAATAGATTGAGGATCGAAGAGAATCCCAAAATTTCAACGTGGAAACCCTAGCTGGGGTGTGAGCACGTGGATCGAGGAATTGATCAACTCAAAGGTAAAAATTATGTTAAGTTGTGTTTTGCATGTGTGGTAGTTTTAATTAACTTGTGTGTGAGGAAAATCAGGAGAAAAGAGGTTAAGCTTTAAAGAAAATGAGTTTGAAAAAGTTAGAAATCGTGAATGTGAGAAATCTGGTAAAACTGATCGATCGATTTTGTCAAGAGTGTAAACATAAAGGTTTCTGAAGAAACCGATCGATCGATCGATTGATTTATGAAAAACAGTGTGTGTGTGTGTGTGTTAAGGGAAACCAATCAATCAATTTTGGAATCAATCAATTTTGAAATCGATCGATTGATTTTTGGCAGATTCAAAATTTTGTTCTGTTTTGGTGAGAGGACTTAGGGGAGACTTTATATCTTTCTATTTTATATCATTTCTGATATATGGACTATGATGTTGATGTATTCTAGGTATGAACTTATGTATGTGTGACAGCCCGGATTTCAGCACCCCGAAACCCGTGCCATCAACACGATCCTCCAGACTGTTCCCCAAAACTATGCACGGAACATTGGTATAACAAGCAATCATAATTAAATAAAGCAAAAGATTTCATAAAGCGGAAAGTAACATGCCCATCTGGCATAACAAAAGATAGTTTTACTTTCATGCCACTGCATGAACAAAGAACCGATCTGAACCATCGGTGATAAACAGATCACCCCAGATGGTTCGCCAAAAGAAATAAAATTCAATTTAATTACACTGTTTTAACAAAATAAAGGCTTGACATACCAAGCCGTATAAATCTGCTCTCAAAACTACTCTCTGTCAAAGTACACAGTAGAGTCTCCTAGAAGAAGTCCTCGGGAGGAGGCTCCAACTCGTCTCCAGGCACGTAATCCGAATCACCCGGATCTATGCCTCTCGAAGCCTCCGCTGCTGCTAATAAAGGACCTGCGATGTATAATCTAAAGGGGTGAGTTACATCCTAGCTCAATAGGGAACAAACACAATGAACATATAAATTAAAACTCACATATATTCTATGATATTCTAAGCATGATGAGTCTATGCATTTGCTAGAAAACCAGTTTAAAAGCTGATGATTTGCATTCAAATTTACTGGTACTTTGCATGTCTTACTTTACTGTTGATTTATCATGAATGATACTGAACATGCCTAAAGTAAAACTTAAATCTTCAACTTAAGTAATCCTTGAGCAATATAGCATCGAGCCCCGATGAGATACCCATCATCGTCGTCTAAAGAGACAGTTGTTAATATGTATTCCCTGGGAATACGACACAAGCCCCTTTCTCACTAGGCAGCGGGGTTAAATATCACTCAATATCCCTGGGATGTGCTTACTGTGTACGGATAGACCTTCGCACTGGTGTACGGATTGGCCACCGTACCGGTCACGGATATCCTGCCGCGTCAGTCGTGGGTATCCCGCCACGTCGGTGGGGTATCCTAAACAAACCTCAAATAATAAAAATAACATGTGCTTTACATATAGTTGTTCACCATGTAAAGTGCTATCTTATATCAGTTAGGCCCCAACAGTAATTATTCAATCACATATACATCCCTGAGATGTATAATCTCACTCGCATCCACTGATGTCTTTATTACTTTCTCATCCCCTAGGGATGTGTCATTCTCATTAGATTACTTGATCTTAGTTACTTGCATCACACAGATGCCTTTATCACATTCTTGGTGTCACACACACACTCATTTTCACAAAGTATTTTCATGGTTAAAACACTTTCAATTTTCATAAATATATCACTACATACATGCTCTTAAAATTAAAGTACATGTTTAGGGTGCTCCCTACCTCAATTCTCTGAAGGTCCAAGCATCAAGGTTTCACGCAGCTCCTTGTGCTCGCTTTCACACGTACCACCTAAGGTACATCACAACACATGCAATACATTACTAAAGATGTAATAAAGAAGGTCCTAGACCCTCCCTCAATCTCAAGGTGAAATTCAAAAGTCAAGCAAAATTGCCAAAGTCGATTAATCGATTCCCAAAATCGATTAATCGAAGTCCAAATCGATTAATCGAGACTCAAATTCGATTAATCGATCCCAATCGATTAATCGAAATCTCCAATACAGTAAGGTCGATTCTCAAATCGAGTGGTCGAAAGTTTGAAATCGATTAGTCAATCCTAAATCGATTAATCGAAATCCAAAGTCGATTAATCGATTTCTCAACTCGATTAGTCTATTTTCCTAGGTCATGTTTCTCCAGCCACTGGAGGTACCCAGTCGATTAGTCGATTTCCAAATCGATTAATCGAAATCCAAATTGATTAATCGAAATCCAATTTGATTAATCGAAATCGGGCTTACCTGACTTTTCAACTTCCAGACCAAAATCGATTAATCGAATCCCAATTTTGATTAATCGATTTGGTCCGATTCAGCCCCCTTTCTGGCTGTTCTTTCAAATCTTTTCCCCTTCTTTTCTAAGCCTTTAATATATTATTTTAAGCACATTTGATTGAATTTAATCACTCACAATCTATGCATTAACTTTAATTTAAAACTCACCTTTCAATCAATCTCAAATTGATTAAGATCTAGGTTGGAATGGCTAGGGCTCCAGCTTTTCGTTTCAACGATCCTAACGCGTCGAATCCCGCAATCATTGCTAACTCCTCTCGATTTGCATTACCCTCTAGCCTCCATAACTCCTCTTTACTCCTCTCTCTCTCTTCTTAACTCTCTTCAACAACCAAAGCAAAAAGAATTTTAGGGTTATTAAACCCTTATATCCACTCTCATGCTTGTGTGTTAAACACATACACCAGAGATAGGTGTATGTGACCACTAACTCACACTATGCACTACTCTTAAGTCGTATTGACCTCACATTTGTTCATCACTTTATGAGTGCATTGTTTGACCATCACTTGGTCAACCCTATGACTAATCGGGCACGGATCCTGAGGTCAAAGTTAAACGTTAAAATTTTCGAGATATTACATTCTCCCCACCTTGGAAATTTTCGTCCTCGAAAATAACTCAAAGGTGTTCGCTGGGGTGCCCCACACACTGGGGTGGCACGTACCTCCCACACGCAAAAGATGACCGATATATTACACAGTGCGAGTAAACAAAAATAATTCAAGTACATCCATAAAATTTGTTATGTATTTCATTGTGAAAATGTTGAACAATTACAAGTTTCTTTTTTATTTGTCGATAATTACACTTGAGGGTTTAAATACAAAAGTACTAAAATATCCAAAAAGATCACAAAAATGAAACCATTGTCAGTCGGTCACGCCGTCCCCTCTCCTGGCAGATCTGATGCAGGGGCGGGCAGCTCTGACAGAACTGGTGGCTGGATCGTCTCGGCAGGCTGTGGGTGACCCGTCTCAGCTGGCTGCTAGGGCTGTTGGGGCGCCGAGCCAGATGCATCGACTGTAGTGGTACCCGCGTGGAAAACTGGACCCGCATGGAAGGCGGTCCAACCCGCCGTCCACTCCGCCTCCTGCACGAGGCGCTGCTGGTAGTCCAACGGATAGATGTACCGCAGTGTATGGAACATCAAAAAGTCCATCCGTTGGTTCATCCTCTCATTGTTGGCCTCCATTCGGGCCAACACATCCTCTATCGTAGGAGGCTGGCGAGCCGCTCACCGGCGATATGAAGAAGTCGGTGTAGCTGCTGCAGAGTGCGCTGGGGGCGTAGGTGAGGCGGTGGTATGGGAGGGTGCCCCCTCCGCTGGTGGATCAACTGGGTGTGCCCCACCCACGAGTGGGTCCTGATGTGGTGGTGGGGGTGGTGGTGGTGGTGCTGGACCCGAAGCCGGTAGGGTCCGCTTAAGTAAATTGTAGCTTCGGATCCATGAAGCAATGGAGAATTGCTTCACGCGATTCATAGCCCTCTCCTCGTGGGGTGATACGGCGTACTCTGAAGCGTCGGAGTAACACTCCAGCATGCTCGAGATGAGTCGAGCATAGGGCATTTTTTCTTTGGGGCTTAGATTGCCCTTCATCACCTTCCCTTTTATGTAGACCATCCCCTCTAGGATGATCTTTGTAGCGTCAAACCAACGGCCACAGAATGCCGCGTAGAGTGCCTGCTGCACTAACTCCACCCGCTCGGTGTTGTGGCGCATGGGGTAGAGGTTACACTTGATTATGGAATCAAGCATCCACATGTAATGTGGGAGATCGACCCTTCTAATGGACGATCCCGACCCCTTTTCTCGTTGGTCATACGGGTCATGATTTCTTCAAATTTCACCTATTCCGCAAAGGGTGGGAAGAGGGTGGTCTCAGGCACGAAGTCCAAATAGCACTCTAGGACCTCTTGGATGTGGTGGCGTGTGAAAGTATAGTCACGACTCTCAATAGTGGTCGTGACTACGTCGTCAGTGGGCCCCTCCTTGAGCCCTTGGTAGAATAGGCGAACCAATCTAGGGTAGTAGGACCCACGGATTGGTTTCAAGAGGTTGCCGAGGCTGGCCTTTACAAGGTAATTTTGAGCCCATTGGGTCTTGCCCGGTACATCGAGATTTGTAAACAATTCCACATCGATGATGTACTCATCGTCGATGGTCTTAGCCGCCCACCACTCGTTCGGTTGGAGCACATTGGTGGGTGGTGGTGGCATGGGCGAAGACTCGCGTGAAGACGCGCTCATCGAACCGGATGTTGTATCCGATGCCGACGGTGATGGAGTCCTCACCGGTGATGGGGTAGGTGGTGGCGGTGCGGCGCTCTTACGCTGGACCGAAAGTTTAAAGGTTGCCTTCTTCGAAGACAAACGTGTCTTAGGCGGCATTTTAGTGAAAATTTCAAGAAAACTAGGGTTTATATGCCTTGAAATGGAAAGAAGAACGAATCTAGGGTTTTACCTTAGGTGTTTGAGCCGGTTGCAAACGATTTCGATATGAAATCGATCTAAACCACAGAAACTCTAGGTCTTCAAGCCGTTTGAAGAAGAAGATAGCAAGGCGCGCAAAAGTGAAAAGCAAATTTGATTTCGAATGGGGAGAAATCCCCCTCGATTTCTATATATAGGCTCTGGTTCAATTAATCGATTTCTAAAATCGATTAATTGAGTTTCAAAACTAGGTTCAGCCGCGCGAAATCGATTAATCAATTTCCAAAATCGATTAATCAAAACTCAAAATCGATTAATCGAAACCACTTCGATTAATCAAAATCGTAGTCATTTAAAATTTTAAGTTTTGGAGCTCACTGGTGTGAGCCAGTCGATTAATCGAATTCCACTTCGATTAATCAAAATTCTAAAATCGATTAATCAAATTTTACTTCGATTAGTCGAAATCGTAAGGTCCTTCAAAATTTTCCCAATTTCATTTAGTGACTCGATTAGTCGAACCTCCAGTTCGATTAATCGAAATTCCAAATCGATTAATCGAATTTCACTTCGGTTAATCGAAATCGTATATCATCCTTCAAAATTCTCTAAAATCCTTTAGTTATTCGATTAATCAAATCCCCAGATCGATTAATCAAAATCATAAATCGATTAATCGAAACCCAAATCGATTAATCAAAATTCCACTTTGTCATTTTTCTGAATCCCTATCAAATTTCCACTCACTAGCACATGCCAATCGACTAATCGACCAAAATCGATTAATCGAATCCCCAAATCGATTAATTGGTTTTGATCAGATTCTTCAGATTTAAAAACTTTTCATATCTCCTTGATTTCTCTTGGTAAACTATGACAAGTTGGTCATTGGTTCTACAAAATACATCAATACGGCCATGCCGTGACCATGATGAATTCCAAGTTTGTGTTCAACACCGCATTTGAGACTCTATGTGGATAAAATTATTCTCTTAAATAAATTGATCATAAGATCGACTTTGAATTATAGCATATAGTTTAAATCCACAAACATGCTTGCGGTGATATAATTTTTGATTCTCAAGCTGTCGCAAACAAGTCCGGATATTGTTCTTTCACGTCGGCCTCTCGTTCCCATGTAGCTTCCTTGGTCAGATGGTGCTTCCATCGAACAAGTACAAATGGAATCACTTTTGTTCGCAACACTTGTTCCTTTGGATCCAAAATATCCATCAGCTCTTCGATCATAGTCATGTCCTCATGCATCTCAAATGATTGACCGCTCAATACGTGATCAGGGTCGTTAAGGTACTTCCTAAGCATAGATACATGGAACACATTATGTACCTGATCAAATAACGGTGGTAATCCAACGTGGTAAGCAACTTCCCCTACTCGACCTAAAACTTCAAACGGTCCAAGATAGCGGGGACTTAGCTTCCCTCTCTTTCCAAATCTCATCACTCCCTTCATAGGTGACACCTTCACAAACACGTGTTCACCCACCTTGAAGTCTACACTTTCTCCAGCTTTGATATCTTGCTTATCATACGAACATAAGTGGCATTATCTTCAAGTATCTCGGGTTCCAAAATAAATTTCTCTCTGATTTCTTCCCAATTGATGGGAGATTTACATCGCCGTCCATAAAGTGCTTTATATGGTGCCATCCCAATGCTCGTCTGAAAGCTGTTGTTATATGTGAACTCAATCAAGAGTAGGTGTTGATCCCACGATCCTTACAATTCTAACATACATGCCCTAAGCATGTCCTCGATGATCTGATTGACCCTCTCAGTCTGTTCGTCGGTTTGTGGATGGAATGCCGTACTGAAATCTAGTCGCGTCCCCATTCCTTCTTGAAATTTCTTCCAAAACTTTGATGTATATAATGGGTCACAATCTGAAACAATGCTACTCGAAATCTCATGCAAACGGACAATCTCTTTCATATACAGCTCTGCCAGTCTTCCCGTCATGTACATCGTGTTGTAAGGCAAGAAGTGCGCTGACTTGGTCAATCGATCGACTACTACTCATATGGCATTGTACTTCTTTGCAGTACGCGGTAGCCCAACGATAAAGTCCATAGAAATCGATTCCCACTTCCATTCCGGTATAGGTAGAGGCTGCAATAATCCTGCGGGGTGTCTATGATCGATCTTGACTTGCTGACACGTCAAACACTGCGACACGTACTCTGCCACATCTTGTTTCAAGCCTCTCCACCAGTAATTCTTTTTCAAATATTGATACATCTTTGTGCTTCCCGGGTGGATAGCATAGCTTGATTTGTGTGATTCATCCAGAATTGTTCGTCGTAAATCGGCATTGTCCGGAATACAAAGACGACCCTTGAACAATAAGGAACCATCCTCCTTGGTCGAAAACCCGAATCCAATGCCTTTAGTTACATCTTGATGAATCTTTGTTAGCGCCGGGTCTTTCGTCTGTAGTTCATGGATATGCTCAAATATCATCGGTCTCACTGAGATATTAGCCAAGAAGGCTCCTGTAGCTTGTGACTCAATGTTTGCATCATATAGTGTCCGATCTTCAAACAGTTTCCATATGTGCATACCCAAGATTAAACTAGCCAACTGAGCTGAACTCTTCCGACTCAAGGCGTCAGCCACTACATTAGCCTTGCCTGGATGGTACTGTATGGAACAGTCATAGTCCTTGAGAAACTCCATCCATCTGCGCTGCCTCATATTTAGTTCCTTCTGTGTAAACAAATATCTGAGGCTCTTATGATCGATGAAAATCTCAAAGGTCTCACCGTACAAATAATGTCTCCATATCTTAAGCACGAAAATGACCGCTGCTAATTCCAGGTCATGTGTCGAGTAATTCTTTTCATGCTCTTTCAATTGTCTCGACCCATACGCTATCACCTTTTTGTGCTGATTAAGCACACATCCCAAACCAGTATACGAAGCATTGCTATACACTGCAAACCCTCCACTGCCTGAAGGAATAGCTAACACTGGAGCTGAAGTGAGTCTCTTCTTGAGTTCTTAAAAACTCTTCTCGCATGCCTCACTCCATTCAAACCTTGCATCTTTCCGTGTAAGTCTCGTGAGTGGTCCTGATATCTTTGAAAAACCCTCAACGAAATGTTGATAGTAACCCGCTAATCCAAGAAAACTACGGATGTCGGTCACGGTCTTTGGTTGCTCCTAATTCACTATTGCTTCGATCTTTGCTGGATTTACAGTGACACCAAGCTTTGAGACAACATGTCCCCAAAAGCTAACTTCTTCTAACCAAAACTCACACTTGCTGAGCTTGGCGTATAACTGGTGTTCACGTAGAGTCTGTAGGGCTATTCTCATGTGCTTCTCATGCTCTTCTTCTGATTTTGAATAGATCAGGATGTCGTCAACAAACACTACGACACAAGAGTCTAGGTGTGGTTTAAACACCCTATTCATCAGATCCATGAATGACGCCAGGGCATTTGTCAACCCAAACGACATCACTAGGAACTCATAGTGTCCGTATCGAGTCCTGAATGCAGTCTTCTGAATATCCTCTGCCTTGACTCTCAACTGATGATATCCCGATCTCAGATCGATCTTAGAGAAATACTTTGCTCCTTGCAGTTGATCAAATAAGTCATCTATCCTAGGCAATGGGTATCGATTCTTGATGGTAAGTTTGTTCAATTGTCGATAGTCAATGCACAGACGTATTGACCCATCTTTCTTCTTTACAAACAAGACCGGTGCTCCCCATGGAGACACGCTCGGTCTAACAAACCCCTTATCCATTAGTCCTTGTAGCTGCTCTTTCAACTCCTTCAACTCAGCAGGAGCCATTCTGTATGGTGCTTTAGAAACAGGCTCCGTTCCTGGTGCTAAGTCGATGGCGAATTCTACTTCTCTCTGGAGATAGTCCGGATAATTCCTCCGAAAATATATCGGCGAAGTCTCGCATCACGGCTATCTCAGAGATAACATTCTTCTCCTCTTTATGCTCCTTCAAAATTGCTAAGTATCCACTACACCCTTTTCTGATCAATCGCTCGGCCCTGATTGCCAAGATAAGTGGTAGGTGTGTCGACCTCTCTCCTCGAAATCTAAATGATCTCCTCGTATTGGGTCTGAAGATGACAACCTTGTTCTTACAATCTACCGTCGCACAGTGAGTCGATAACCAATCCATGCCAAGGATTACGTCGAATCCTTGCATGTCTAACAGAATTAGGTTCGCCGATAGCTCAAAGACGTCTCCATCCATGACCCTCACGATCACGGAGTTGCAGCCCTTCTCGGTATCAACCACTTTTCCAGTAGGAATAGTCACGGTTAAAATGAAGTCTAACTCCTCTGGGTCGACTTTCATCCTCTTCGTGAAGTGAGGTGTAACAAAGGAGTGGGTAGACCTCGGGTCTATCAATACTCGAGCTTTGTATGTCATGTCGCTTCCCTTCTTATATATTTGTAACGTACCTAATCATAAATACACATATATATATTGTTTATCATCATACTAGAATTTATCACATGTAAGTTTTTCTTATATCTTCTATATATAGATGCACCTTCTCTATTTAAAATTTTAAGAATTGAAACTCTTTATTTAAGAGAAAGCTCACCTTGAATCACGTCATTTGTATTCTGAGCCTCTTGAGCTGTGACTGCGTACGCTCTCCCTTGGACGATCGGCATCCTCGCTTGTATAGGTCGCGGAATAGGAGCTGAAGCCGTCTTCCCTTTGTTCATCTCAGGGCATTTCTTGATCAAGTGGCCCACCTTGCCACATCTAAAGCAGCCCCAAAATCCTTGTCTAAAGTCCGATGTCCTATGAGACTTTCCACACTTGGCACAAGTCTCCCGTGGTGTGGAAGAAGCTGCTCGCGAGAACCCCTGTGTAACTGTTGCTCCTGTAGTGATAGCAGGGCTCTCGTAGCATATTGGTCTCCCCGACGCGAGCAATGGAAATTTCTGTTGGTTGGTCTGCTGCGCCGGTCTTTCATAACCTCCTTGAAATGGTGGTTTCTGACTGTTTGATATGAATCTCGGCTTTTTGTTCACTGGTTCATAATTTCCCGTTCTACTATGATCCGTATTCCACCTTCCTTGTTGTTCTCTCTGGCAATATTTATTATTATTCTCTTCCTCCACTACGAGCGCTTTGCTCATGACCTCACCATAGGTCCTCAGTTGGAATGGTGCTACTCCCCCCCTCACGTCCGACTTCAAACCTTGCTGAAACCTCTATGCTTTCATCATCTCTGTGATGACGTAGTCGGGCGCAAAGCGAGCGAGT
This sequence comes from Chloranthus sessilifolius, assembly GCA_021018995.1. Lineage (NCBI taxonomy): Eukaryota > Viridiplantae > Streptophyta > Magnoliopsida > Chloranthales > Chloranthaceae > Chloranthus > Chloranthus sessilifolius. The sequence continues at coordinate 142,158,989 of CM037584.1, read as the reverse complement.
CGCATGAACTCCACTCTGTATTCTCTCACAGTCATCTTCCCCTGAACCAATTACAAAAATTAAACCTCCATCTGGTTTCTCACCACTTCAGGGAAGTACTGCTTATTAAACTCCTCGACAAACTCATCCCATGTCCAAGGCATGTCTGGGGTCTCCTGAGCCCTAGTCCTAGAAACGGACTTCCACCAAGGCTCAACCTCCCCGTCTAACATGTAGGCTGCCCAATGGACGCTCTCGTCCTCGTGTACAAGTGAGCACACTGAACACTTTCTCAATCTCACTTAACCGGCCACCGCCATCGTGTTCGTCATTGAAAAGCTAGGAGGCCTCATCCTCCTAAACTCTGGAAAGTCAAGACATCAAGTGTTTGAGCCCGAGGTGTCGGTCGATGCTACTCATGAGTCAGATGAGTCGCCAACGATGCTGCCTGTTGAGCCATAGCAGCCGCCATGGCCTCCATGGTGTGCATCATCCTCTGACGCTCCTCTCTATCCTCATTTCATTCTCTAACCCTCTCTTGTTCTCTTTGATCTTGATCCTGACGATCTCGATCTTGATTCTCTCTCTGATCTTAGTTCCCTTGGCCACCACTGCCAGAAGCCCCTCCATGTCCTATAGGCTCTCTATTCACGTCCGAGATAAAATCATCTCGACTATGCAAGCTTCTACTATTGCCGCCCCTGGGTCGGCCCCTTCCTCTAGAAGACATAACGGTCTGCACGTGAAAACAAAGTTTTTATTAGCAGAAGTCCCTATGTTCTGACAAAAGAGTGATTGTCAGAATTTCTAAAAGAAAATGCTTTGATACCAACTATGACAGCTCGGATTTCGGCACCCTGAAACCCATGCCATCAGCACGATCCTCCAGACTGTGCCCCAAAACTATGCACGGAACATTGGTATAACAAGCAACCATAATTAAATAAAGCAAAAAAATTCTTAAAGTAGAAAGTAACATGCCCATCTGGCATAACAAAAGACAGTTCTACTTTCATGCCACATGAACAGAGAACCGATCCGAACCATCGGTGATAAACAGATCACCCCAGATGGTTCGCCAAAAGAAATAAAATCAAATTTAATTACACTATTTTAACAAAATAAAGGCTTGACATACCAAGCCGTATAAATCTGCTCTCAAAACTACTCTTTGTCAAAGTACACAGCAGAGTCTCTTAGAAGAAGTCCTCGGGAGGAGGCTCCAACTCGTCTCCAGGCACGTAATCTGAATCACCCGGATCTATGCCTCTTGAAGCCTCCGCTGCTGCTAACAAAGGACCTGCGACGTATAGTCTGAAGGGGTGAGCTACATCCCAGCTCAATAGGGAACAAACATAATGAACATATAAATTAAAACTCACATATATTCTATGATATTCTAAGCATGATGAGTCTATGCATTTGCTAGAAAAATAGTTTAAAAGCTGATGATTTCCATTCAAATTTACTGGTACTTTGCATGTCTTACTTTACTGTTGATTTATCATGAATGGCACTGAACAGGCCTAAAGTAAAACTTAAATCTTCAACTTAAGTAATCTCCGAGCAATATAGCATCGAGCCCCGATGAGATACCCATCATCGTCATCTAAATAGACAGTTGTTAATATGTATTCCCTGGGAATACGACCCAAGCCCTTTCTCACTAGGCGGCGGGGTTAAATATCACTTAACATTCTTAGGATGTGCTTACTGTGTACAGATAGACCTCCGCACTGGTGTACGGATTGGCCACCGTACCGATCACGGATATCCTACCGCGTCAGTCGTGGATATCCCGCCACGTTTGTGAGGTATCCTAAACAAACCTCAAATAACAAATAACATGTGCTTTACATATAGTTGTTCACCGTGTAAAGTGCTATCTTATATCAGTTAGGCCTCAACAGTAATTATTCAATCACATATACATCTCTGGGATGTATAATCTCACTCGCATCCACTGATGCCTGTATTACTTTCTCATCCCTTGGGGATGTGTCATTCTCATTAGATTACTTGATCTTAGTTACTCGCATCACATAGATGCCTTTATCACATTCTTGGTGTCACACAAACACCCATTTTTACAAAGCTTTTTCATGGTTAAAATACTTTCAATTTTGATAAATATATCACTACATGCATGCTCTTGAAATTAAAATACATGTTCAGGGTGTTCCCTACCTCAATTCTCTGAAGGTCCAAGCATCAAGGTTCCACGTGGCTCCTTGTGCTCGCTTTCACACGTACCACCTAAGGTACATCACAACACATGCAATACATCACTAAAAATGTTATAAAGAAGGTCCTAGACCCTCCCTCAATCTCAAGGTAAAATTTAAAAGTCAAGCAAAACTGCCAAAGTCGATTAATCGATTCCCAAAATCGATTAATCGAAACACAATTCGATTAATCGATTCCCAAAATCGATTAATCGAAGTCCAAATTGATTAATCGATTCCCAAAATCGATTAATCGAGACTCAAATTCGATTAATCGATCCCAATCAATTAATCGAAATCTCCAACATAGTAAGGTCGATTCTCAAATCGAGTGGTCGAAAGTCTGAAATTGATTAGTCGATCCTAAATCGATTAATCGAAATCCAAAGTCGATTAATCAATTTTTCAACTCGATTAGTTGATTTCCCCAGGTTATGTTTCTCAAGTCACTGGAGGTACCCAGTCGATTAGTCGATTTCTAAATCGATTAAACAAAATCCAATTCGATTAATCGAAATTGGGCTTACCTGACTTTTCAACTTTCAGACCAAAATCGATTAATCGAATCCCAATTTCGATTAATCGATTTGGTCCGATTCAGCCCCCTTTCTGGCTGTCCAAAAATCACGTTCAAATTCGAGTTTTAAATCAAGTTCCATATCAAAATCAAGTTCCTGTTCAAGCACGTAACTATCCTAACTATTTCAAGTACAAGCATGTTACTATTCTAGCTATTCCAAATACAAGCATGTCACTATTCTAGCTATTCTACTTTACTCCAAGTACAAACATCTCACTATTCTAGCTATTCCAAGTACACACTTGTCAATATTCTAGCTATTCCAACTACAACCACGTCACTATTTTAGCTATTCCAAGTACAAGCATGTCACTATTCTAATGGGTTATAGGTCCAAAGGGTCCAACGGGTCCAATAAGTTATGGGTCCAATGGATTATAGGTCTAAAGGGTCCAACGAGTCTAATAGGTTATGGGTCCAATGGATTATAGGTCTAAAGGGTCCAACGGGTTCAGTAGGTTATGAGTCTAATGGATTATAGGTCCAAAGCGTCCAACGGGTCTAATAGGTTATGGGTCCAATGGATTATAGGTCACAATGGGTTCAACGGGTCCAATAGGTTATGGGCCCAATGGATTATAGGTCAAAAGGGTCCAATGGGTCTAATAGGTTATGGGTCCAATGGAGTATAAGTCCAAAGGAGGTTATGGGTCCAATGGAGTATAAGTCCAAAGGGTCCAATAGGTTATGGGTCCAATGGAGTACAGGTCCAAAGGGTCTAACGGGTCTAATAGGTTATGGGTCTAATGGATTATAGGTCCAAAGGGTCCAACGGGTCCATTCCCTAAATGATGCGGGCCATTACTAGATCTAAATCTAGAGGTATGGGCTTTTTCAAGGTTCGAGCCATGTGTGTTTAATCATCATGAGCCTTAATCAATATGTTTTAGGCCGAGATATTATCATAGGAACTAATTTAAATTGGCTGGGCCATGGGCCGGGTCTTTTTACAAAACTCTTGTCTCTTTACCTATCCTATTTACTAAGGATTAGAATTTGGGGCCTTGTCGGGCCCTTGACTTGATTGGCCAATTTTCACATGGGTCCTACCACAGGCTGGATACATGATGGCCATGTGATTGGGCCTTCCCAATTAGTCACGGGTCTTGGGTCGAGGTCTGTGTACTAGGCCCTTTATTCCTTATATATTCATATTTTTCTCAAGGATGGGCGGATAGGTTACAGTAAATCGTCTGTCATTTCCAATTTCAATCAAAATTTTGAGTGCTTCCAAAGCTGGGGGAAAGAGTATTGATGAGAGCATCTTTCCTAAGTACTGGCAGTCAAAAAAATGATCAGGGCTGATCATGGTAGATAGATCACCGAGATCTATTTTGTTTTATCATGATTTTTGGGCCATAATTATTAGGCCTTAGTGTCGGGTCCATAACTCTTAGTTCCGATCAGAAAATCAAGCACTTAGTGGCTCTTTGGAAAGATCCATGAGTTACTCAACTTTTCCTTTTATATTTTATGGGTCGTAAGTTGATGGATCAGGATGAAATCAGACTCCTCCGATCAATGGTCAGGTCTGTTTTCTGACTGTGTGCCATTTGCCAAAATTCTGGGCTGTAATTTGCCGATTTTTCCGCCGTCTATTTGGATCGAATTGAGGCGTAAATTTTTTATCAGGCATTAGGGATTCATTAAATTCCATGCTCAATAATTCCTGGATTTTTCCTATGATTATTCCGACATGGAAATCATGGCTCATTGCCACTCTATTTTTAGGTGCAATAGGGCTGCTTTGACACATTTGGTTCCAGGTGCCGTAACTTTCAAATCGTATGGGGTTCAGGTCTGAAATTTTAATCGGGCATCGAGAACTCATTAAAGCATGTTTCAGAATTTTTAAGGATTTTTCTGGAATTTATTTATATTTATTATGTTAGCACTTCCGAGACAGGTTTCTGTGGGCTGCAAGGTCTATAGACTTTGGGTCTTTGATGCGGTCCACCTAGTGGTCCATCCATTGCCACACATTTTCGGGTCTCAATCCGGTACATTCCCAAACTAATCCTAGGTCCATCGGAATCAAGTTTCGGGTCATTTCCTCTATTTAAATGGCACTAATCGGTTGCCAGAGTTTTTCCTAGTTACTGGTGAAATCTTCTTAAAGTTATTGGATCGGGCTCTAAGAGCCATCCGATCGGGCCTAACGATTCGGGCATATTTGTATTTCAAAAATCTATTTTCTTTTTGAAAACTCTTTATACAAAAATCTCTTCTAAAAATATTGATTTGATAAGTTTTTAGTCTAATTTCCGATATCGCATGTATAGCCTAACCACACAACTAGTACTATCAATGCATCTATTGCCGTCGAAATGCCCATGATCAAAGTCAAGGGTCAAACACTAAATTTTTTAGAATTTTAGAACATATTTAAACTCATCAAGATATCATGATCCTATAATTGAATCAAATAATTTCTAGGCATTTTTATCTAGAGATCCTAGCCAATCAAGCAAATTTTTTCAAACAATCAATCGAGACCATCCGATTGGATATTTATCATGATGAACTAAAATTTTCTGAGTATTTTCATGTGACAACATGAAAATAAGGCAACATTCTATGCTGCATCACGTATAACTTATTCTAAAATCTAAGCGATCTAGGACCACACCTTTTTAAACATCATCAAATCAACATGTGATGGATCAAAACTGAGATCACATATAAATATCTCATCAAAATTCATTAAGTATCACATTTGTCATTTCTATGATTAATCTTTGCAAGAAAAACAACATATATCAATACTATTATATTCATAGTAGAGATGCATTTTTTACTAACATTTGACCTAGAAATCCGTGAGAAAATGATGAATCACAGAGATTAAAAACTCATAAACCTAATTTACTGTGCCTATATCATTCATTTATATGGATCATTTGTTTAAAATTCATGACATGATAAAAAATTTAAGAATATACTACTTTTCCAAAAATTGACATTCTTGGTCAATCTAAGCCATTAGATGGCCTTGAATGTGTACCAAGATCACATGTATGACATAATTTGGCTCAAGTTCATGTATCATTACAGAACATATAAAAACACCATATCAAAATTCTGTTTTATACTACCAAAAATATAAAAAACTCAAGCTATGTTACAAGAATGACCTAGTTTGACTTCCTCGGTCATTTGGGACCATTGGATGGCCTTGCATGTGTGTAAAGATCACATGTATGGTCATCTTTATCTCATGTCTGGTTCTAAAATTTATCCATGTCACTTAAAGAAAAATCAAATCCAACATGAAAATCTATATGAAAATCTACAAAAATTCAAGAATCTAGTAGTCTAGGCCTATGTGGCCATCATGGACAATTGGATGGCTTTAAAGTGATAATATAGATCACAACCACGGGTTCTAATGTGCTGGTCCCATCTAAGAACATGGTCATTGTGACAGCCCGCCTTTTCCCACACGGATCTCTGGGAAAAGCCGAGTCGTCAGGTGACAATCCAATTTTTTGTCCTTACACGTGATACTAGGAAAAATCGGATCGTCCGATGCCTTTTGATACATATGCCCCTATACAAAAAGACCAAAGCAACATCATATGACACTGCTATGTTTCCATTTCTACACAAAATGTAAACCAAAATAACAAAATGAACCACAGGCGACGGCCAACTGTCACCTAAATAGTGGTTCCCCCAAAACTATACAAAGTTATACAAATTTCAATTCGAGTATTTTACTTACAACCACTAGAATGCACTAAGCCAAAATCTATCTCAAGTTTGATTAAGGAAAATAATCTTCAGGTGGAAGCTCTTCTTCTACCTCCGGTGTATAATTAGGATCTTCCTCTAGCTCAGAATCCTGATCCAAATCTAAACATATGACATAAGATGTCGAGATGAGCTAACAGTCTAAGCTTAGTGGAAAAAAGATCAATACCAACTTACATTTTATTAATTCAAAACATAGGTTCAATGACTATAATCAAAAGCATTATCATATCAAAACTGAATCAAATGCAGTATCATATCAAAACTGGATCAAACGATGAATTTTCAAGTGTCATTTCATGTTCAAATAGAATTCAAAAGAGCTTTAATTTTAAATCAATGTTCAGACAAAATTCAAAAATATCATATGATTTCAGTTTTCTATTCATTTCTCGCATCTTACATGCTATGCTCAGTTCATCAATAACTTAAATTGTAACTTAAGTAACTCCAATGTGATTATAATGTTGCTGAGCCAAATTTATCGATGGAAATCTCCTGAACCATCGTCTTTCAGTAACCACTTACAAGTATATGGTATAAACCACTGTACCGGTCTTGGGTGGATGGTATAAACCGCCATATCGGTCCTTACTGTATGGAATAAACCGCCATACTAGTCCATAATGTGGGGAATTTGTTCTCGTTCACATAACCTTAAATCATCATGCAATGCTAACATACGATGCTTAAGTCATAGTTATAATACATAACTAGATTCAGAGTTCGATGGTTCTATTCAAAGTTTCAAATATTCATAATCGATGTTCAGATGCAAAAGTTCATAGTTCAAGCTTCTAATGTTCCTAATAGCATTCAATGATCATATTCAGAGTTTTATTTTCGATAAAATATACATTCAAATTCAAATTTGAATTTACGTTGATCACATCATAGAGTCTATGAATCAAAATCAACGAAAATTGTGCATTGAGTTTTCCCTACCATGGGCTCGATGCCGTTCAAAACGATACGATGGTCCTTTTCGATGGTCTCCCGTTCTAGACTTAGATCACATTAAGATCACACACTACATGTCAATGATGGAGAAATTGATGGTTTAAATTATTTCCCAACTTTTCCAAAAGAAAAACTAGAATGACCCATCAACAGAGAAAAACGCTCGAGCGATTTTCCAAAGGGTGAAAATCCACTCAAGCGATTTCACCAGATTCCAAGTGGCACACAAATTAGCTTGAGCGAATTTTTTCAGAAGATTTTTGCCTGAAAAAATTGCTTGAGTGATTTTTCCCCTCTACTTCAGAAACTAACTCGCTCGGGAAAGGGAAAATCCGCTCGAGCGGTTTCTCCAGATTCAGAAGCCTTCGGGTTTCTTCTTCCCCAAATTCGACATTTGCAATATCAAATCAAACCATCCTAATTCACACATATTAAATCTAATGTTCGAAAACCAATTTGTACGTTAACATTAAGATGCTCACCTTTCTAGATCGTGCACATGACACTTGCGATAACCGTTATCGAAAAGGGTTTTGATGTCAAGCTTGAGGATTCTCACAGTGATCAAAATCAAAACGAAGCTCAAAACGAAGCTCCACACTAGCACGTATTGATCTTCACCTCCTCAAATCGCGGATGACATGTCTACAATAATCGTTTCACGCTCGTTCGAAACCACACTCCCTTACGCTCCTTGATCTAAGCGATGTCGGAGCTTGAAGGTTCTTTGCGGTCGGAAACACGAGGAGTGATCGGAATCACAACGATCCGTGCAAAGGAGACGAAACTTGTAGAGTGATCTCACTGTTGGGTCTCATGAGTGGGTTTAAAGAGAGGGTAGAGTGAAGGGAACTTGCTCTTTCTCTATTCTCGTTTTACGAAACAAAGGTTAAATATCCAGATATTTAACCCACTGAATCTTATCCTCTTTTGACTTAAGAGGTCTATCTTGATGTAGAGCCGGTACACTGTGAGTTGGTGTATGGGCTCTCTATCAAAGCCAAAGATGTGGTTTAGCTTTACTTTTCACACACCAAAATGTATTCTTACAAATTAATTATCCTAAATCTCAAAGTGACAATGTGTGCTTTGCCGAACACGTACACGAAATCGGGCACGCTCGGGTTCGAAAATTTTTGGGATGTTACAGTCATTCCAGAATTTTAGCCATCCAAAAGCAAAAAACGACCTTAAAACTATGGAAAATTTAAATATCACAAGCCTAGGAGTTTAGACAAAAACTAGACTAAGACCTTACCTGGGCTAAGCTAGTCCTCCTTGCTAGTTGCTTTGATTTTTGTGGTTGAATGGGCTGAGATGGAGCCCAAAAATTTATATGCGAATGCGGGATGTGTGGGGAGTAGATTGATGGTGTTAGATCTAAGGTTTAAGGGCTGGATTGAAGGGGGAGATTTTTTTACAAACTAGGGTTCTAAGGGAGCTCTAATGAAGTTTGGGAGAGAGGAAGAAGATGAAGAGGGATGGAATGAAGAGTTCTCTATAGAAATTGATGATGTTTGGCAGAGAGGAAGAAGATGAAGAGGGATGGAATGAAGAGTTCTCTATAGAAATTTGAATTTGCAAGGAGAAGGTGGGAGATAAGAGCTGAATTTTTGTGCCAAATGGCACACCCTCACTTCCCAAGCCTTATTCTCCTTCATTCCCAAGCACACTCTCTCTCCTCCACTCCCATGCGCCCTTGTTCACATCATGCATCTTTAATTGATTTGTCTTTTGTGGTTTTCTATGTTCTCATTTCATGTGAAGGTCCATTTTCTTCAAAATCTTATGGTGCATGCCACTTAGAGCATCTTACACCCTAGATTTTTCCAATGTAGATTGGGTGGTGTAAGATGGGTCAATTTCAAGTCAATAAGATGAAAGGTGGAGACTCACTAGAGATTTATAAAATTACAATTTCTAATTATAAAAATCAGGAATTTTTGTTTCTATTGCCTTTGGGATTTAGTTTTATTTACAAGAAATGCCACCCTTGTGTGAAAAGCACTAACACATAACTCTATGTGTTAGCACATCTCTAAACCTTTATCTCATGGGTCAATCTTTGACTCAATGCATTTAGAAATCCTTTGATAATCCCTTCATCACCCCCAAGGTCCAGGCTCATTTCGGGTCAAACTTTTATCCATGCAATAATCCGGGTTAAATTTGAGGTATGAGATGTGGTGTGTGCCTCATCACTTTTTCTAATACACCCATTCAATTAAATGGGGTGCCTTATGGGTGCCACTAAAAATAATCGAATTTTCATTGCTTTATGGTAGGTGCCACTACTAATAGTTAAATTCTCAGTGATCTAACATGGATGCCACTACTCATAGTCAAGTTCTCATTGATCTAAGATGGGTGCCACTACTAATAGTAACTTTTCTACTATTTTAAGGTGGGTGCTTCAAGAGTTTTGGTAGACTTGTCCTCAGGCAGCTACCTGGCATAGTCAAGTCATACCAGTGTCCAGTCAATAGTTTGACCAACACAAAAATCTAGGGGAAGGTACTACATATATGCTGGTCTCATGTAGGAACGTAGTCATCCCGGAATTCTCCAGCCCTTCAAAATGAAATTGAAAAGAAACTATGAAACTATGGAAAAAATTTATTACAATAAGAAAAGAAATCTAGACAAAGGCTAGACCAAGACTTTACCTTGCTTGAGTTTCTTGTTCCTTGCTATTTTGCCTCAGTTTTGGTGGTTGAAAGTGTTGGGATAGAGCCCATAAATATATATGTGAAACTAGAAGGTGTGGGGAGTAGAGTGGTGGTGTTGGATGTAGGATTTGATGGTCGCGATGGGAGGGCAAATTTCTAGAAGACTAACACTCTAATGGAGGTTTAATGGAGGTGGAAGAGAGGAAGAAGATGGGAGTTGGGTTGAAAATGAGGAGTCCCCTATGGGACCGGTTTTTGCAAAGGATGGGGGAACAAGGGTTGCACAAATGTGCCAAATGGCACTCTCTTCCTACCCAAGACCAACTCTCCACATTTCCAAAGCACCCTCTCTCTCCTCCAAAGATTCCATGAGCCTAAGGGGTCTCCCCTTCGACTCTCTTCCACACCACACACTCATTCAATTCCAACTTGTGTCTTTTGTGGTCTTCTAGACCCTTAAGATTTGTGAATGTCTAATTTCTCCCTTATTTTGTGGTGCATGCAACATATTGCATCTTACACCCTAGATTTCCCCAATATAAAATGGGTGATGTAAAATGGGTCAAACTTAGGTCAAATTAATCAATGGCCAAGATTTGCTAGAGATTTGTAAATCTCCATTTTCTAATTATAAAAATTTAGTATTTATTTGAGTAATGCCCTTGGGCTTTAGTCCTATTTACAAGAAATGTCACTCCTTAGTGAAAAATACAAACACATAACTCTATGTGTTAGCACATCTCAAAACTTTCATTTTAGGAGTCAATTTTTGACTCGATATTTCTATAGACCTTGTTATAAATTCTAGAATCTGATCCGTTGGTGATGATCCTCTCATCACCCCCAAGGTTCATGCCCAATTCGGGTCAAACCTCCGATCAAATTTTGTCAATGCAATAATCTAGACTAATTCTAGGACATAAGATGTGGTGTGTGTTTTACTCATTTTCTAACACACCCATTCTATTAAATGGGGTGCCTTATGGGTGCCACTAGTAATAACAACTTTTCTATTATTTTAAAGTGAGTGCCTCAAAGATTTTGGTAGATCTTAGAGTTTCTCATCATTCATATACCTTTAGCCTCTCATGTCCCATATCCTCCTACATGTTTTAAAGTCATACAAATTGTATGATCTTATCCTCAACTCCTCTAATGGCCCATATCCTCGAAGTTTTTTATGAACCAGATACCTTAAGCCTCTCATAGTCCACATCCTTAGCTTAATTCTTTGGGCCTATATCTACAAGGTCTCTCATGCCTCATGTCCTTAAAGCCTCTCAAGGTCATATACTCAAAGTCGTCTGTAGCCTATGTATCCTTAAAGACTCTCTAGGCCCATATCTTCAAAATCCTCTCATAAATCCTATCCTCAAATATTTTCAAGCCCCATATGCATTAAAGTCTCCTACAACCTATTTCTTTAAGCCATCTCAATGGCATATCCTTAAAACCTCTCGGCGCATATGCTACAGCTTCAAGGCTACTCATGACGCAAAATCTATGAAGCCTCTTAGAGTCCATAAACAATAATAAGCCTCAAAATCTATGAAGCCTTTTAGAGTCCATAAACAATAATAAGCCTCCTATAGGATCCATGAATCATAATCCTATTGACGCGCAAATTAATGCCCTTTGTTTCCTCAAGCTATAAACATGTTACAATAGTGATATTACCCAATGACTAAGATTCAGACTGAAGTAATCAGAGCATGACATGTGTTTTATAAATATATTTATTTTATATAATGACTTTCTGTAAATTTATTTATAATTTCTAATCAGATATATTAACAGGGCATCCAAGAGGTTACCCAACACCGTGATGTCTCTCAAGACCCTTATTTACCTTAAGCTCTATACATGTTGCAATGGTGACACTACCAAGGAATCACTAGAAGCAAATACAAGTGATCAAAGCAAGACAAGTAGTTTATATATATATATATATATATATATATATATATATATATATATATATATATATTTGCAAGCTGAAAATAAATAATGTGAAAGCACATTGGGTGAGAGAAGATTGAATATTTCAGCAATGTATATTCTTCTGATGTGCAAAGCTGCTCCATGAAAATTTTCTCAATAAATAAATTATCTATATTTATAATACAATCATCTCATTAGATTGATACAAAGAAGTGAAATTGTCAAAGATGCTTCTAAAAATAAGGCAACTCAAAGATTTGGTGCGTGGATTTAAAGGAACTCTTATATATTGTGGTTTTTTTATCTTTGACAAAGACATGGACTCGTGAATCCAATTCTCATGAGTTGCGGGGACCATGGGCCAAAATTTTGTCCGATACCGATACGTATCGGACGATACGTATCGGTATTGGACCAGGATGATACGGTACATTCAAATGCCCTATCGTCCATTTTACATACAAATGCCCGGACGATACATTCAATGTATAGTCCGGTAAGTTACTGTTCCGATACGTATCGTCCAATACATATCAGTTTGGAGCTCGGACGATACATATCAGATACCCGAGATTTTGATCCTTGGCAGGGACTCATGGCTTAGTGGAAAGAGAAGAGAGGGAGAGAGAGTGAGACCAAAGCTAGATGGGGAGATTCCGATTGGTGTGTAAGTATAAAACAGAGTATGTTGGTGTGAATACCTTTAAAAAGGGGAAGTGTTTTTTTTTGTTTTTTAAAGTGGTGTGGCTATCACAAAAGTTGGTGTAAGAATAACAATTCCCTTGAGGAAAACAAACTTGAATTGCCCATTATTCATTTTCATATTGCTAAGATTAGATGATAGAGATCATTTTTCTAATTTTTACTTATTTATTTAAAGGGTACCTATATTTCCAACCCAAGATCCTCAACTCGGCCCGCTACAACTATTGACTTCTTTGACCCGACTGATTTGAATCATACAATAAAGATCAGTTTTCATCCAAAAGATCTTGACATCATGATCATATTTTTATTCCACGTGACAAACTTCCCAAAAAGTGATCCGAGAATAAGGTTTGATGTACCTTGATGATTATATTCATTTTTACTGGACCTTGACATCATGGTTAGATTTTGATTTCATGTGACACACATCCCAAAAAGTGATTCGAGAATATGGTTTGATGTACCCTTATGATCATATTCATTTTTATTGGACCTTGACATTATGGTCAAATTTTGATTTCACGTGGCGCACATTCCCGAAAAGTGATATGAGAATAATGTTTGATGTATGCTTATGATCATATTCATTTTTCGGGATATGTGCCATGTAGAATTAAAATTTGCATGTGTGATGATCAACTCATGATCTCAAGATCCATTATGTCAAAGATTAGGACGAAGAGCAATTTCCAACGTCTGATTCAAAACTGACTCTCTTGAGAAGGAAGAAATCATCAATACAATATCCCTTTGCTCCCTTGTACACCAAAACTATGTTTCATTGTGTTGGTAGCCACAGCATGTGTTGTAGTCTAGTTTGAAGCTCACACCTTCGTATGCTGGGTGGAGCCTTTTCATAGCAACATATTTAATTTTCTTTTCTCTCACTTATTAAAAATGAGCTAAAAGTAAGTTTCTAGTTGCATATCATATATGCTTTTAATCTTTCTTTGTATAGTTTTAATCTTTCTTTTTATAACATAATATTCTAAAACCCATATCGTCTAATATATATATATATATATATATATATAAAATATAAAATACACACAAAGAATTAAGCCCACATAAACCAAAACCATAAAAACCATGCATGCCAAGCCAACCTATGCTACATGCTCTCCCTCCTCTCTAAAACCTCTCCTTCTCCTCTACGCCGCCTCATTCTCTTTCTCTCTCTATATATAACCTCTTAACAATCCATCGCCCGCAACCTACTCTCCATGTTTCACAGATTCCCAAAATATCCCTCTCTTTATCTTTTCTCTTTCCTCCTATGACCAAACTCTCTCTCTTCTATTGCCTTGCCTTCTTCTATCACTGGTATGTAAATGCCTCATTATTTCTTCCACGTACCTTTTTTTTCTTGTTCTTGCGATTCTATGAACTCTCTTCTGCTGTTTCTTTGATGGGTTTTAGTTATATCTGCTGTTCTTTGATGGGTTGATGCTAATTTTGTTGAATTTTGGAGTTTTCGATTCGGTTTGGGGTTATCGGCGGGGGGTTTAAGGGTTTTAGTGATGATGGGTAGATTGGAATTGAGTTGGGTTTTATTGGGTTTGCGTTTGAATCTGTTTCTTGGTTTTTATAATTACTTGTAGGATTAGAAGAGTGATTTTTCTTGTTATGTGCCTATGAGTGAACTAATTCATGGGCATTGATTGATTTCTTTTGTCCTTTTTTTAAAAAAATTTCGTTAAAGTACGTTTGTTCTGAATTTATTGTTTGGAATTGAAGTTGAGATTGGCATATATTTTTTTTGGTTATTGTTTTTAGATTGGCTTTTATTTGGGTGTTTTTTGTATTTATGTTTTAGAATGTTTTTAGAATCAAATATGAAGAAAAAATCTATGATTCTTCAAACATAATGATTTACAATGGTGGTCTTTTATAATTTAGCTGCATTGAATGATAGGTTTGGGCTATGGCTGTTCCTATGTTCCACAATATGTGAGTTCTTATGAGTCATAAAAAAACGAGCTGGTTTATGTTATTGGAGAATTTGAAGTTGTGCTCGAAAAATTAGGTTTAAAAATAATTTTAATTTTTTTGCTGGTTTTTTATTCTAAAACATGATTTCTCATCGATGTAGAGAGCCTCACTGCATTGAAGGACTTGTTTTCAAATCTTCATTGCTCAGTAGGGCTGGTTCTGTTTAATGGTCCGAGACGGTTTCAAACTTCCTACCATTGGTGAGATGGAAGGTCGAAGGGCTGAACAAGACCACAATGAATTCGATATGCTTCTTAAAGAGATTCCAGACCTTTCTTCTGGAAAATTTCAATCCTTGGCACTCATGCCTACTCAATCCTCTCCACCTGACCCATTCACCAGCTTCTATCACACACCTGAAGCAGCGAAACTTGGAACCAATGGGGCTCTCTATCGTGGTTCTGCTCTCGACAGATCCGTGTGTATAAATTCATATAATGGCCTACTCGATCAGGAACTTCATAGTAATCGAAATTTAGATGGAGGAAAAATCAATGTGATAAATGACTATCGAACGGAAAATGCCGATCTGGATGATTCAAACCTGCCCGATGGGCAATCCTTGGCATCTGCATTTGCAGAATTGAGCTTCAAAGATGGTGTGGTAGTGGCTCCGGAGCATAAAGGTTTACCCAATTCTGCATTTTTAATTGAAAGACGGCATCCAAATATATTAAAGAGACCTCTTTCGGGTTTCAATTCCAATGGACATAACAATGTGAATTTGATAAACCCTGTATCTGAAGCCTATCCATTATTACCAAGCACAAACGATTTCCATAAATTAAATGCTGAAACTAATGGTCAAGAAACTGAAAAGTTTGTTCAACGGAATGCTTGTGAACTGATAAAGCCAAAAACAGTGCCTTGCCGACCTCTCGGAAACTTTTCAAGTGGTTCAGTAGAGCAGCAGCATAAACTTCCAGCTTACTCTGGAGATTTGCCGTTAACTCCTGGATTGCATGCTATCCAGGTTCCTGTTGCAGGTATAGATTTCCCATTGTCAGCATTTCCGCAGCAGTATTACTTGGATGCACAGTCTTCTCCTTACATGCAGCCACAACACTTGAGTAGGTCTCATATACCATGGCAACATATGGAGGAAGAGAAATATAGTAGTTTGAATCAACAATACTTTTACGTGCCACAACTCCATAATCGAGGATCTGAAGTTCACAATCCAAGTCAACTACGTATTGATATAGCCAATGGATCCGGCACTAGGAATATGAGACCACCATATATTGATATACCCGTGTCCCACCAAATCAAACAGGTCCATCCAGATACATATTGGAACAGTAAAACTGGTCAAACAGTAATGGGCAGTGGAATTTGCTCGCACTATGCTCAAGGGTATTGTGAAAGGGGAGAGAGCTGCCCATTTACACATGTGCAGAGGCAAACCTCTGCAAACGGTTTCATCCATCCTTCCGTGGCTCTCTCTACCAAAGATTTCAAAGGAATCCAAGCTTTTGATAGTGATGTAGTAAAGCAAAATTTGCCTGGAGAATTTTTCACACGGTCACTTAGAGTTATCCGACCTTGTTCTACTGGGGATCATGTTTCACAGAGCCATGTCAACTCCGATGCAAGGCCATTTTCAAATGGGTTCTTCCAGTTGGATGACAGTGCGGATTTTGAACATAGTTTAAGATCACATCAGCCGAAATATAACTCGATCGATGAAGCTGTGGGGAGAATCTATCCCATGGCAAAGGATCAACATGGTTGTCGTTTATTGCAAAGGAAGTTAGTTGAGGGTGCTTTCGAAGATGTCCATAAGATCTTTGTCGAGATCATCTGTCACATCCCTGAACTCATGGTTGATCCTTTTGGGAACTATCTTGTTCAAAAGCTGCTTGAAGTGTGTGGTGAGGGTCAGAGGACGCAGATACTCCATGTGATCTCTAGGACAGCTGGCGACCTCACTAGCATCTCGTGTGATATGCATGGGTATGTGTTTACGTGTTATCTTGCGTGTTGAGCAGATATTTCTTAAAGTTCCTTGTGGAGTAATTTTTTGTGGGTTTCCTTTATTTTCTTTTCAAATGTAGGACTCGATCTGTACAGAAGCTGATTGAAACTGTCAAGACTCGAGAGCAATATTTCGTACTTGTTAGCTTGCTGAAGCCTGGTATAGTGATCTTGATGAAAGATGTAAATGGTAATCATGTTGCACAACGCTGCTTGCAATACCTTACGCCTGAATACACTGAGGTAAATAAGAACTCTTTATGATCTAATTGACTGTATATATATATATATATATATATATATATATATATGTGTGTGTGTGTGTGTGTGTGTGTGTGTGTGTGTGTGTGTGTGTGTGTGTGTAACATATAGTCGTAATTCTTTCCGTTCTTTTTAATGAATTGCTTACTTTGCTCATATATATATATATATATATATATATATATATATATATATATATATATATGAGTAATGATCCTCTCACTCAGGTCATGAAACATAATTTCATGACTCTAGCAACCATTGGCTGTATGTCACATTAGGTTTACTTTTTAAGTCACCTGATGTGACATGCAGCCAATAGGAGCTCGAGTCATGGGTTTATGTTCCATGACTAGAGTCATATGATCATTTCCCAATATATATATATATATATATATATATATATATATATATAGGTAATGATCACTTGACTTGAGTCACACGTGAGTCGAGCGAGTGACTGCCAGATCATTTCACGATCAACATTTGATCGCAATCTAATGCTCACTCGCTTGAGTCATTGGTGACTCGAGTCAGGTGATTATTACCCTATATATATATGTATATACCAATGTTTCAAATAGCGTTTGAGGAGTAAGCCTCGAGGCCCACCTCGAGGCATAGCATAAGCTTTTCGCTTCAAGGCGCATAGCCTTGACGTGTAGTGAGGTAGAATGAGGCATAGTGAGGCTTACGCCTCATGTAAATTTTTATTTTTTACTACTTTATCCTCTTTTTTCTTACAAGTTTACCTTTTAAAGGATAATGAGGGCGATGGAATAGAGGGGGATGTCCTTTATTAATATTTAATAGCTTAAACTTGTTATTTGTTAATGAGAATGGAAACGACCAATGAGTGGGTAAAGTTTATTTTTTTACTGTAGCCATTTTTTTAGGTTATGAGTTAACAATTGTGACTTATAGATTGCAAACATTTGCTTACGCCGCATACCTTGAGGCTTATGCTTTGTCTCGCGGGAGGGCTGAGCGCTACACCTCTCGCCTTTAAAAACACCGATATATATATATATATATATATATATATATATATATATATATATATATATATATATATATATATATATATATATATATATATATCATCATCATCATCATCATCATCATCATTGCCTTGTCCCACCTATTTGGGGTTGTGTTTATGAGTCCTATTCCTTCAATCATTTCGATGGAGGGCTTAATTCAAGTCCTCTTTAATCCTTCATATCACTTCTCATTAAATTATTCCAAGTCTCTATTAGTCTTTCTCATGTCCTAGTTTTCATCTTTTGTAGAGGGGTTGTTTAAAATCTCCGTAGGACATCCCTAACCCATCTCAATTGAGATTTCATGATTTTCTCTTTTATCATGACTATCCTAAACTTCCTCTTGCATACTTGTTCCTAATTGTATGCCTTCTTCTTACTCCACACATTCACTTTAGCATACACATTTCATCTATAGATACTTTGTTTTTTGTCGTGTTTTCATTTTTTTAAAAGTAATCGAAAGGATGCGTTATAGAAAAAGAGAAATAAAGTCCAAATATCACAACAAAAGCAAGGAGTATTACCATCACCATCTGAGATCATTTCAACTCTTGGTTGTTGTCCACACGGAGCTTCCTCTTCTCTCAAAGATTGTGACAAATAACTTTGTGTTAAGATATTCATTTTGAATGACTTATGACAAGTAATTTGTTGCCAATTTTAATTCAGTCACTTCTTATCATTTTTCTGATTCCACAATTTTCGCTTTGTGATTACTTACCTTGTTCATGTTCCAGTTCATAAGGTCGTTCTTTAGCCACTTGAGTTTAACGAACAGCCTATATAGGTGAACTTTTCATCATTGGAGCCCAAGAAGAACAGAGAATATTAAAGAAATCTGTTCTCTTGATCGAAAAATTAAAGAACTTAAATGGTTTGGGGAGTAAGGAGAGGTTTCTGAAGTCAGTATCAGATGATGTTCTTCCTCTGGGAAAATAATGGCATTAAAGTCCCCCCACAACTATATAAATGTCTGATGGAGAAAGAAGAGAAGCAACATTAGCCAAGAGTTTTTTCCCATCTACTGAACAGGTACCCCTTATGGTGAATAATTTAACTTCTATGCTTACCCTAGGAAAAAAAACAACTGAACTTTTGTGGCCTTAAGAGTAGAAAGTTGTCATGTCTAGGTAGAGAAATATCCAGAGGGTGTCCAAAACATAGAAAACAGATGGAACCACAAAGCAGTATTTAGACCAATCAAAAGAGGTTTGTGGATAGGTTATAGATTTTAAAGTGACGACAGATGGCAATTTTCATAATCCCTTGTACATTCGATACAACTGCATTTGTCATTTCGAAACAGGAGTGGCAGATATTACCTGACCTTCACAGCCTACTAAAGACTTGGAACACGTGGTAAGAGGGCTCCTAAGATGTACCTATAATTTCTTCTTGTTCTTTCTGCCTTTTCTGCTATTGGCTGAAGAAGAAATCATGACTAAATGTATTTCTTGTTCCAAGTGCATTTTCCAGTTCACCATCTGAGTTTGAATCAGCATCTTTTCACTTCATCATCAGACTCTAACCCCAACAAATTGATTGTGTCCTTTGGCCTCATCCATTTGAAGCAGCATCCCATGACTCCATCATCTGACTCTAACCCCAACAAGTGGAAGATGTGATTATTGTATTCCTTGGCCTCACCTTGAGTAGTAGTTACATTCTGAACTGCTACACTAGTCTGTTCCTGAGATGTTTTGGCTTCAGGAATCACAGGATAACTAAGCTGCCTCAATTTCAGGAATAACTAATTATCACCTTAGACAACTAAGTCTTCACGTGATGAAGACAATCCATTGTTATGATAAAACTGACTCATCTAAACCTTCCTTGAATATCACAAGTCCCTGACTCCTGATTCCCTCTCCCTAACTCGATCATTTCAGTGATTGAAGTTATTAGGGATCTATTTTCAGCTTCATCTTAGACGTCAACTAAATGACCAAGCATATACGAAAGTAGAAACTAATACAGTATAGGTGTTACTTAGCCACAAAAAAAAAGAGTTTTTCACCTACTCAATTAATCTATGAGTCGTCAATCATCTTTACCATATAATGCGAGAAGGCTGTGAGACGAGCAGATGAATATTTTTAATTTTAAAAAATGATGATGAACGTGCTCTCATTTGGTTACTAAGATACAAATAACACTATTCAATAAAGATGGGCATTAAAGTCTTCTATCAAAAATAGAAAGGGCATCAATGTCTTTTGTTATTAAAGTAAAGAAAATAAACCAAACTCTCTCTCTTAAAATGAAGAAGATGGCATTAATGTCTCTGAATTATTCTTTTCAATTCGGGACCTTCTTTTTTAATGTACTCGTTATCTTCTCGTTCGTAATTATGCTACAGGGGATTAGTGGTATTGACAATGTGTAGTAAAACAAATGCATGCATTACCTGTGAAATTACCTATTCCATCTTTCACTAATTATCTTCCAACGATACAACTTCTTTTCACATTTTCCAAATTCTTAGCAATTGTTTCTTTTGCATGACCAATTACTTCTTAGACGTATCCTATTGTCACCTTATCATCCGAATCAATCAAGCGAAAAACTTGTAGAAGTGTTTTGACACATTTCAGGAAATACTTGAAAGACCAAAGAGTACTCTCCACTATTACAATATCATGAACCGTCACACCATTGCGTGTGTTTGGATATGGACTTTTCTCCTAATTTTTAGAGGCAAACATCACCCCAAACCCTTGCTTTTGTTGGTACACACTTTTTAGGGTTAACAAATATTTGGTAAAGAATGTTCGATGGATCAGGTTGATGCTCTTTCCCTTACTATGTTTTCTCCTCAATTGCTGATCACGTGCCACATGGTTTGTGATCGCAAGTTACACCACATCCAAGAGGGTTATAGATATTTTTTTTTATAACTTTTTTGCCCTTCAAATCACCGGTCAAATATCTTGGTTCGCCCACCAAGTATGGGCCATTCAAAATTGTCATTTGATCCAACATTCAATGGTGGAATACCACCCTTATTTTTTTTTTGATGGTCGTTGATTGATCTTGGTTGTGTGTGTGGGAAATAGCCCTTGCCTTGATGACCATTTTGGCTCGGACTGGTAGTTTGCCAATTTCATGAAGCATTGAATCCAAGCAGTGTGCTCCATAGAGCTCTACCAACATAATTGTGTTTTTACCTTTTTAATCAATGTTTCTCTGGCTTTTACATATGATGTAGCACCATGTATAACAACTTGAACAACATGCGCTCCTCCAACCTCTTCATTCGTCTATCAAGTAGTAGCAAAAGTAGATTTTCCGCATTCTAAGAATTGTCAGATGTATCAGCAGACCATACAAAATAGTCCAACTTGGATTATAAACCATAAAATTTGTTATGGACGTATTTTGTCCTGTGGTTCAACTATCAGACATGATAGTAAAAACCACTTTTTCCCCTCCCTAACATTTTCTCAACTTTATACTTATCCATCACTTTCTTACCATTTTCTCAACTTCCTTTTAAGTGAACTATTTCAAAGTTCATAATAACTTAGAATTTGAAAACCTGGTTCAAATCTACAAGCAACCTTAATCGTCACCAACAAGATTTAATGCAAGTGACACAATTTTGAACGATGATTGAGAAATTCAAATCTTTCAAGTTTGGTGGTTTGAAGAAAAAAAATCCCTGCCAACTTCCTAATAAATCATAAAAAGGTAAAAATTTGTGTTATTTAGCCACTATAAGGCTCCACTTAAGCTTTAAAAGGAAAAGGACTTTTATAAAAAATAAAAATACAGTTTATAAGTTTGGTTTTTACCCACACCTGAAACACAAGTTGGATATTGACGACTTGCATCCCAAATTGTAGATTAAAGAAGTTAATCTATGGGTTAAAACAATCACCTAAAGCATGATTCCAAAAGTTTAATAAAGTCGTCGTGGAGTTTGGGTATAGAATAAGCCACTATGACTATACTCTATTTGTGAAGAAAAGCATGCGTCTCACAGCTCTTGTCATGTATACTGATGATGTCGTTCACTGGGGATGATTGTGAAGAAATACTGCAGTTTAAATGCTACTTGAGTAGTGTCTTTGACATGAACAACTTGGGCCTACTTAAAATACTTCTTGGGAATTAAAGTGGCTAGATCTAAAAGGGATAGCACTGTGCCACTGTCTAAAAAAATACACGCTTGATATATTGAAGGAAACGGTATGTTGGTATGTAAGCCAGTTGTTAGTCCTATTGAGAAAAATCACAGGCTTAATAGAAAGGATGGAGAACGCCAGAAGGATGCGTGTATGTATCAATGACTCTTGGGAAAACTCATCTACCTGATTATGACTCTTCCCAGCATCGCGTATGATGAGTCTGGTGAGTCAGCACATGCATTCTCCGAGGACCACCAATTTAGGTGCTGTGTACATGATTTAGAGTTATTTGAAGTGATCTTTAGAAAGGAGCCTTCTCTGTAACAATCATGGGCATTGGACATTGACGTGTTTACTGATGCGGATTGGGTTGACTGATCGACTCCTTCATTGAGAAGGGATCCACCACAGGTTACTGCACATTTCTAGGTGGGAACTTAGTCACATGGAAGAGTAAAAAGCAACTTGTCATCTCCAGCTCAAGTGCGGAAGGAGAATACATAGCCATGTACCAAGGTGCTCATGAAGGGATGTGGCTTAAGTTTATCTCGGTTGATCTAGGAGTGGATATCAAACTACCCATGACCTCTTTGGGGATAATGAAGTAGCATCATATTACCGGAAAATCTGGTATTTCATGAAAGAACAAAGCAAATTGAAGTTGATTGTTACTTCATTCGCAAGAAAATCGAGTTAAACGAGTGTTATATTCCTCTAATGAGGTCTGAAGATCAGTTGGCTAACATATCAAAAAAGGGCTGTTGGGGGGAAACGATTGCATGAAATCACCTCCAAGTTGGGCATGATAGATATCAATGCACCAACTTGAGGGGGAGTGTTGGTGTGTCCATTGAGTTATCATTAAGTGGGTGTGTTTGTGCGTGTTAGTTTTCTTATATGTAAGTGGGTGTATAGGTGCTAGTGGGCGTCTCAAAAAGATTTTGTAGACATACAAATATTAATTGTAAAATGGTATGAGCCTATCTAACTCGTAATCCTAATTTCCTTCTTTCTTCTTCTTCACCAATCTAGCCCTAACCCTAAATAATAATCCTGAATCACCATTCCATATTTTAACTATATACATATGGGCTGGATCCAAAACAGATCAGGTCCAGGTCTAGGTTTCCATGTTTAGCCATGAGAGATCCAAACCCAACCCAAAAATTGAATCAGATAGGGGTTTGGTCGGGTCTGGCTTTGTGTCACCCAGACCAGAACCAATTTTTTGCTGAATGCCTTCCATCTTTGGCGCTCCATGTCACTCATTCAGCAAGGGGGCATCTTATATATGGAAACTTCCACTTTCTGATTAACTGAGTTACCTTTGTGTTCTGAGCATGAGGAGCACTGGTGTCCATTCGAGTCACGCTCCTGCGTAATAATTGTCGGTGATGGAACGAACAATAAGTTGCACTGAGATGTTTATTCCTTAATCTTGTTCAGTTGATTCCCTTTGAGGTTCTAAGTTGAAAAATGATTTTCTATAAAAGCCCGTCATCGTTTTCTACATCCTCGATCATACAATATCTTGTTGATCAGTCATTTCCTTGACATCTTGGTGCTATCTAGCCATGTTCCGAACAAGGATGATATGCCTTCCCTTCTTTCTTTTACCTCTAAAAGTGCAAAGATAAACAATGATGATGAGCTACCAATTGTGTCTCATCCTCTGCCGTCGTGCTCCTTCAACAGTCTCAAATTACTGATCATCATCATCACAATACACTATATGATACTTGATACAATAGAAAAAGATACATATCAATGATATGTATCTAACCGTATGATCTGATACATGATACGATACAATATGTTACATGATACAAATCATACATGTGATTTCGATTATGGTTTTAATTTTTGTTAAAAAATTTATATTACTTATTTAACCCTAACCTTCCTTTAATATCCCTTGTGTATTCGTCAAATGAATCAAGAAAAAGAAGGAACGCAAGAATGAAGAGAAAACAAGAAAAAGGACACTTTAGAGTCTTAAGAGGTCTACGAGGAGGAAGAAAAGAATAAAAAATGATACACAGATATACTAAGTATATAGATACATAGTTATATGTGTACAACTATAAATTTTATTTTGATGGTTGAATTGGAACTTGAAAGGCACATATCATGCAAATATACAGTACAAATATATTCTATGTTTGACTAAGTGACTTATTTTGTTCAATTTATTTGATCTAAATTCTAATTTCCAATGTTACATATGATGGAATGAATGATTTTGACACTTAGAGAACATAGATTGTTATATATTTCGTTTTGTAGTTTTCAGATATTTTTGTTTATATTTCTCTATTTCCTTTTTATTTATGAAATTAATGTATCTTACGATACCTCATACAAACAGAACACGATAAAATAATTATTGAAGACGATTCATGATTTTACAATCTTGGTCATCATCAGTGTCTTATCCAATGTATTTGGGGTCGCATTGTGAGTTTTATTTGTCATTTCATTTCTATTCAGGCCTAAAGTCTGTTACTCCGCAATCGTTCATCTCGCAAATCACTGCTTTCCTGCAGCTCTTCACTGATCTTCCTCTTCTTCTACTTCCTTGTGCTTCTATTGTCTCAATCCTCCGTATGGCTGTTTCTGGCCTCCATAGACATATCCATACCATCTCAAATGAAGATGCTAGCAAACAGTGGATCAAAGTGACTTGAGGAAAAACCGGAAATATAGAAAATAACTTCTGGGAGTTTGAGTTGATGAACTACAGAAAAGGGGCCAGAAACAGAGCAGAATTAAATGTAATTAAAAGTCCTATTAGGCCTTTAGTAAATGCCCAAGTAGAACTACTTTTGTCCCAAAATATCAGGTGTGTCAGTTGAGTGACATTTATTTTTTCACAGCTATGGAATTCTTGTGAAACAGATTTCTATTTTAGGTGAAAATTAAAGCAACTTTCCTAATTGATTTTGAGTAAGAGGTTTCCTAGTCTAGATAGGAGTCCAGATAGGCTAGTTTATTCTATTATTTTAATTATAAGCTTTCTAGTTTGCTAGGCTTTAAAATAGGAAAGATTCAGTCCAAAAATATCGAGAAATACAAGGGTAGCGAAGCAAAGCCTGTATTTATTTATTTATTTAACTATGAAACTATTTAGGTAGGAGTCTTTTTTTAATCAGAAAAAGAAAAGCTTCATTGCAAGCGAGAGAACTTACAACAATCCAGGCACAAAGGCCGGCAAAAAGAAAGAACAATAAAAAAAAATAAACATCAACAAGGCTGCCCTGGAGCCACAATGATTGCCAGCAGCTACCCAAAGCAAAAACAAGCGCCAAGCCAACACAGCATCTAAACATCCTCCAAGCAATTGATCCATCAGCATTAATTCTCTTCAGTTGACCAATCCTTAAATTTACTAGGAAGGACCACCCATTCCAACATCATATCTTCAATAGCAGCTATGATTTCGTGCTCCCTCAAACACCCTCACATTTCTGTCAAGCGAAAACAACGAGAAAAGAACCACCACGAAAGTTCTCCATAACAGATCTGCTTGAGTTCCACTGATAGCTCTTCTCTCAGCCAACAATTCATTGCACTTTAACAGGAGGCACTGAGCATCTGAAATAACTCCAAACGATGAAGGCAAGAGGGTAAGGAACAAGAACATGTTCCACAGTTTCACTGTTGTGCAAGACAATGGTTATTTTCCCCCAAGCTACTCTCCATCCAAAGACTGCCACCTTCATCGGAGTAGGGATCTTCCATATGCTCGTCCAATCTTTCCTTATGAGAGGTCTTCTTCTTGTAGCACCATACAAAGCTCTCGCGGAGAGCTTTCCATTCTTACTGCAGGCCCAAACTCTAAAATCGAACCTCGTGGAGTCCCATCTGACCATCAGCTTCATGGTCTGTGAGGTTACATTTTAATTGGATAGAGTTTGAAAACCTTCAAGTTCAGAAAGTTGTGTGGACTTAACCTGCCCAGAAATCAAGTTGTTAACTTGACAAATTTGATGTGGTCATGTGAGCCCTCCTTTAATCTCAGTTTAGTCTCCTTCACGTCCTCTAACTTTGGACTTTTCCAGTCCTGAATTTCGACCCATTAACACAAATTTCTAGGTTCGCCCATTAACACAAATTTCTAGGTTCTTCTTGATCTGATAAATGCCCTGCATCATCCTTCAGATAATGTCCCAAAGTCGTTCACGTGGTAAAGTGCTTAGTTTTCTAGCAAGTCAAGGCCGGGCAAAAGCCATTTGGAATCTTACAGTTATCCCCCATTCTGGAGTGGAAATGGGAACACATTAGCATTAATGTTTGTGTCTGCACTGCCCAAGACACGTAGAGGAAACAATACAATCTCTGTGATCATAGACCAATGGACGAAGTCAGCTCATTTTTTACCTGTTCACACCACGACACCTACAAGTAGGTGGCACAACTGGACATCAATGAAATTGTACGACTCCACAGGATTCCGGTAATGATAGTTTTAGATCAGGATTCCCATCTGGATTTTGGCAAGACTACGTCGGGTTTTGGGAACTAGGCTTACTATGAGTTCCACATATCATGCTCAAATTGAGGGGCAGTCAGAGAGGACGTTGAAAGATATGTTACGTGCATGTGTATTGGATTTCCCGGGGATTTCGGAGGAGCAACTTCCATTGGTGGAGTTTACTTACAGTAACAATTACCAGGCTAGTATACAGGTGACACCTTACAAGGCGTTGTATGGTTGAAGCTGCCGAACTCCATTTGGTTGGGATGAGACCGTCGAAATACAGCTTCCTTGAACCAGAGTTGGTTCAAATTACGACAAATAAGGCGAAGCTTGTTCAAAATAAGCTCCTGGCTGCACAGAGCCGACAAAAGAGTTATGCGAACAAGCATACGAAAACCTTTTGAGCTCAGCCAACCGATCATGTTTTTTTGAAAGTGTCACCCACTAAAGGAGTCATGAGGTTTGGAAAGAAAGGCAAGCTCAGCCTTCGATATATTCCATACGAAATTTTGGAGAAAATTGGAGAATTACCGTATGGGCTGGCTTTGCTGCCACATATATCAAAGGTCCATAGCGTTTTTCTCATTTTGCAGAAGTATGTGTATGATCCATGACAGGTGTTACATAGTGAACCAATGCAATTGACTGAGGATGTCATACCCTGACCGCTTGACAAAAAAATTTGGATCGAAGGGAGGGGACCTAGTTATAAGAAATAAAGTCATTCGCTGGTCAAGTTCCAGTAGCAGCACCATGGACTAGAGGAAGCGACTTGGGAATGGGCGGTTAAGATGCTCCCTCATATATTTCTCTCAATTGGCTTTCAAATTAGGGATTAAATTCATAGAAGATGGGGAGGATATGAGACCCAGTCTGTTGGGTCCCAAATGTGTTAGGAATGACCCATATTTTAATATTAATGAAGGGTATTACTTAGATTTTTTATGAGCCTCATAGGTGTAGATTAAAGTTGAATGGGTAAATTGGAAGTGGTCTACACTACTTAAGTGCATTAAGGGAAGTTCATGTCATCCTGCGTTCTGTGGTACATATTGCACGATATAGTTTTGAGTGATAAACAATTAGCGGGCTAATGATTTGACTCCAGTTTCGGATATTAGGCTAGCTGTGAAATCTACAAGTGACAAACAGGTGAATAATCAAGCCTTGAGTTAGCCGCAAATTGGTTTGGCTAGTTGACCCCATTAATTGGGTCCTCTAACCCAATTAACTACCCATGTTTGACCCGTACCCTAAATCACTTGGTATAACTCATGTTAATTACTGCCCAAGATTTTTAGCCGAATAAGTAGTGAGGCTTAGGGATGCTAATCCGTGCTCATGTGTGTACCAACACACATAGTGCGTCACTAGTATTGTGTATTATATCCCCCTTGCGACCACTTATATACCACCCATTTGTATAGCTGTGAACGGGTCGGACACTTCTTTTCTTCTTCTCAGTTCCTTGAAGGCTGGGCAAAGAAGTGTCCAAGTAGTGAAGAGCATGGGTCAAAATCTCGGATTTCCGAGACGTATCTTCCAACCTCCAGGATGATATGTATCGGCGATACATTGAATGTATTGTCCTGGTACAATTTATTTTATGTTTTTTTTTAAATCCCCCAAAATACCCTAAGGCTGTGTTTGGGTTAGCTCTTATAAGAGCAGAAGCAGCTCTTTGCCTACTCTATGTCAGAGCAAATAAAATCTTCTCTGAGATAGAGCAGGCTTAGAGCAGTTTTATCACTTAAATCAACTCCCTGCTAGAACAAATGGGGTAAGGAGCTGTGTTACCAAATGTAAAAGTAGTTCTTTGTAGGAGCCAACAAGTGAGCTGCTCTTTGCCCCAAAAGTGCTAACCCAAACGCAACCTAAAATTCTGGGAAAATATATTTAATGGTTTTTTTTTTCAAATTTTTTTTAATATTATTGAGGAATATTTGGGAATTTTATCAACTTAGAAGTATAAAACCGCTCAACTTAACATTGTTTATGATAATATGAATAATAGACTACTGAGCATAGCACATTGTAGATCTAGGTTAGGAAATAGAAACCCTACCCCAAATTCAGTTTTTGTCAAATTTTAGACATTTAGCCCCTCAAATTTGGGGCTAAAAAATATAGATCCACCATATTTATGGGTAAATATTTTTCCACCAAAAAGAGAAGCAAATGGACAAAAAACACGCAAAATTATAGGAAAAATACATTTTGTATGGTCTACGGCAAGTCAGCGTTCCCGTATGATTCTAGGTGGTGGAGATCGTAGATCCGATGCTTAGAGGGAAGAGGAGAGGAGACTAGAGGAGAAAAGAGGAGAAAAAATGAAGAAAGAAAGGGAAACCCGAGCTTAAAGGGGTTTCCCTTTGTCACTTGAAGCTGGGGGCCCCACTGGATGATAATTTGAAATTATTGTTCGATAATTTCAATATATCGTCTGATACAGACGATAAATTGGATGATACAAATGATAAATTGACCGATAACTACATCGTTTTTAAGGGGGGCTGAGAAATAACCCATGTACCGTATTGTCTAGGTCCAAAACCAATACGTATCGGTATCGGACGATATTTTGATCCATGGTGAAGAGAGCACTAAGAATCCTTTACCTCTACCTTGCATGGGGGAGGAGGACCTTTAAGAAGATAGTTAAGAAATGGATAGTACAAGTGATCCCAATTTACCCATCATGCATTGGGACAGATTTGGGAAAAGAAAACTCTTTGTGAGGAAGAAAAAAGGAGGACATAAAGCTACCCCTCTTGCTTATGACGTCGATCAAAGATCTCCTAAAGCAGGTCAGTTGCCTCTTATTAAGTCCTTCCCATTGCTCTTCGCAAAGGTACAAGATACCCCATCTATAAGCTTGTGTCTTATCATGCCTTATCGTCTTGTTATTCAAGCTTTATTTCATCCTTGGATTCCACCTAAATTCCATCCTCTGTCTCTAAAAGCTTTGACGCAGCCAAAATGGAAAGATGCTATGGAACATGAAATGAGAGCTCTTGAGTAGAACAAGCCACAAGAGATTACTGAGTTACCCGCCGACAAGAAAGTTGTGGGGTGCAAGTGGGTGTATACTGTGAAGTATCGCCCAAAATGGAAAGATGCTATAGAACATGAAATGAGAGCTCTTGAGTGGAACAAGACGCGGTAAATTAATGAGTTACCTGCTGGCAAGAAAGCTATGGGGTGCAAGTGGGTGTATATTGTGAAGTATTGCCCAAATGGGTGTATTGAGAGCTACAAGGCCAGACTGGTTGCCAAGGGGTTCACTCAAACCCATGGTATCGATTTCTAGGAGACATTTTCTCCTGTAGCTTAGCTCAATTTTATCCGAGTTCTCCTATCCCTTGCGGGCATATAAGAGGATCGGTTGTTGTATCAACTTGATGTCAAGAATGCCTTCATGTATGGAAACCTCAAAGAGGAAGTGTATATGGCCCAACCACCTGGGTTTTAACTTAACGGGGAGAAAGTTTATTAGTTGAAGAAGGCTATCTATGGTCTAAAGCAGTCTCCTAGAGCATGGCTCAAGATATTCAGTGATGGGGTTATAAAGTGTGGGTACCAAAGGAGCCATTATGACCACACTATTTGTTAAAAGAGGAGGACATACCACTGTCCTCCTTGTGTATGTTGATGACATCGACGTCGATGAAAAAATCCTTAAATTGAAATTCTACCTCAGCAAGGTCTTTGACATCAAAGACCTAGGACCTCTACGGTACTTTCTTGGCATCAAAGTGGCTAGGTCTCACAAAGGGATAGCTCTATCCTAGAGGAATTATGTTGTTGATGTCTTGAAGCATGCTGACATGTTGGGGTGCAAACCCATTGACGCTCCAATGGATTCAAATTATAGAAACAACTCTGAAGAAGAGGAACCGCTCAAGGATATTACTAAGTATCAAAGGTTGGTGGGTAAGCTCGTTTACCTCACCATCACTAGACCTGACATTGCTTATGTGGTTAGTGTGAAATCAATATATGCATGGTCCTCGTTCTCTTCACCTTATGTTGTGTTGCCTGCCTGTGTATTGGGATTTGAGATATGTGAAGTCTAGTCCAGGAAGAGGACTTCTATATTGTAACCATGGGCATGTGGATGTGAAACTCTTCACTGTTATGTTGGGTCAGTTAGTGATAGAAGAGCTACTACTGGCCATGTTACCTTTCTAAAGGGAATTGGTCACTTGGAAGAGCAAGAAGCAACAAGTTTTTGCCAATTCTAGTGCTGAAGCCAAGTACATGGCCATACCCCAAGGTGCAAGAGAGGGAATGTGGCTGAGATTCATTCTAAATGACTTGGGTATCCAAGGAACATTTCCGATGACTTTGTATGGAGATAATGAAACGGCTTATCAAATTGGTGAGAATCCGGTTTTCCATAAAAGAACCACACACATAGAAGTTGATTGCCACTTTATGAGAGAGAGGTTGAGTCACAAGAGTTTTGCACGCCACAGGTAGCCTCTGAAGATCAGTTAAGCCGATATTCTCACCAGAGCCATTAGGAGAATCAGAATAAAAGATACCTCATCCAAGTTGGGCATGATTGACATTTATGCACCATGGTTCAAAATTTCGGCCGAAATGTTTCGGTTTTGGTCCCCACTGAAACCGAAACAAAAAACCTTAAATTTCGGTTCTGTTTGTATGGTATTGAAGTTTTCAGCCGAAATTTTGGTTTCGGTCCAGCTTGAAACTGAAACAAAATCCGAAAATTTGATCCTTGCTATGCACCAACTTGAGGGGGAGTGTTAGAATATGTATTAGAGATTGTGGTGTTTTACTTAGTTATATTGGGTGTGTGCTGTAGTTTAGTCACTTATGTAGTTTACTTATTTCGTGTTTCTTGATATACATGAGATTTTAAGTGTTGGTACAAATACGAATAATAGAAGGGTTTGAGTAATAATATCTCAAGCCTAATTTCTTCTCCTTCCTCTATCTAACCCTAACCCTAATTAACTGTTTGAGTAATAATATCTCAAGCCTAATTTCTTCTCCTTCCTCTATCTAACCCTAACCCTAATTAACTCTCCAAACCTTAACTATAAGCTCAATTCTCCTTCTACATCCTTTCTCTGTTCTTAGACAGTGGAGATCAACCTTCTCTCTTGACTGAGCACCTCGGTCTATTCCAGGTGTTCCTGTAAGGAAAATTCCATTTAAGGCATCTAGGGTTTCGCCAATCTCCATCTCAAGAAAATGCTTCTCACCCTTTGTATGGTTCATTTCTCGCCACTTCACAATCTCCTTCTCCAACTTAGCATAAAATTCCCTCTCCCCATCTCCCATTTCGAGTATCCTGCTACAGTCCAAGGACGGGGTGCTGTCCTCTCAATTTTCTCGACTGTTTGCACTTCCTCCTGTTCTCCATCGGAAGTTATTTATTTTCAGTAGACTAGGAAGTTATTGCAACATATAGAATTAATAATATTTTTATTTTGTGTGAGACGTGGGTCTCCTCTTGGATCAATAACCCTAGTTTGTGGTGCTAATTTTCTCTCTTTAATGTTATATGTTTGCTGAAATATTAGGTGAGTCTCATTTAAATTTCTGAATTTATTTTTCTGTATTTCTTTCCTCTTTTCCCTACATAACTTATATTTGCTGATGTGGACTCTTGATGGCTAACAACTATCGCCTCAGGTCTCACCTCCTTGGTAGCTCTCTTCCCACTATCTGTGGAGGATAAAAACTTCTCAGTAGGTGACTTCTACTAAATGGCAGATAAAACTTAATGAGTTGGTAGAGGATTACCTATTGATTTATACCAAAATCAATGGAGTAATTACTTCTGTATACATGGCACCATTTTGGCTCCTCATGATGTCATGTGATGCATGAGGCTGTCGAATAGATCATATTCATCCTGAGATTGCATTGAAAAATTATACCATGTGATTAATAGCCTAAAAGCGCCACAAAATAAATGGCTAAAACAGATATGGACTAGATAGTTTTCTGCTTAGGAGTAACCATCTGTAGAACCTAGACACATTTAAGTTGTTCAAAGTGATGTGTTGTATTCCTCCAATCTTAGTGGAACAATACTTCTATTTAGATATTTTTCCAGTGTGGTGTCTCTTTCTTTCAATCTTAAATTAAGTCATATTTACTTGAAGTAATGAAGATTAATAGCAGTCGGAAGTAAGTGCATATGCATTTATGCATTCATGCTTTCGAGATGTTCCAAAACTGTTTTAACATTTTTTTTTCTTTGCAGCTCCAAACATTTGTTTCTCCTTTAGAACCCAGTTGAAGTCATATTTACCATAAAAGATAAATAGGATTTTTGGGAGTACATATATACCATGCATATGTGCATTTGAGATTTTGACCTGTTAACATTTATTGTCTTGGCATCTCCAAAAAGACCATAGATTTTACTGCAGGACATGTGCCACCTCATGTGCACAAGATTTTGAAATCTGAATAATGATTCTGGTTGATGTTAGTTTTGATGTACCTGGTTCTTCAGTGCTACATTTCGGGAGAAACAACCTTACTGCAATATTAGCTTTGCTAGTTTGGAGTTCATTGCTGGAAGGAACACTGTAATCGTGATTACAATATTCAACTGTCAAATACCTACCACTGAATTCTATATTCGTGTGTAGAATAGCCAAAATTATTTATCTACATACAACAAATTTACATAATGGTGTAATCGTCTTTGTTTCCTGGGCTTCAATGGTTGGAGCGGAAAAATGAAGGAATGACAACCTACAAATTTGAAATAATAATAATAATAATAATAATAATAATAATAATAATAATAATAATAATAATTATAATTATTATATTTTTCATTTTTCGTGTGCCTGTGCTGCTGAGCTTGTTGATGATTCCTAAATAGCACCTAGCATAAATAATCGTTCTCTTTCCTAAATATTTTATTTTGTAGAGATTGCCACTTATAATGGTCATGGTGGCTCCTATTGGTTAATAAACTGGTCTTACAATGTCTGATTCGTCTTCAATTACTGATAAATTTCACCTCCATTTTCTTGCTTTCTTACGTGGAAACATTGTATAGAGCTGGCACTATGAGCATTTACTTATTTAGTTGGATGAAAATGAGAAAATTTGGTGGTTATGGATCTCAATTGTGACAGACATTGGCATTCTCTTGCAGTTTCTCTTCGAGGCTGCAACCAGTCACTGTGTTGACCTTGCAACGGACCGCCATGGCTGCTGTGTGCTGCAAAAGAGCCTCCGTTGTTCAGATGATGAACAGAGGCGCTGCTTGATATCTGAGATCACTTCTAATGCACTCATCCTATCTCAAGATCCATTTGGGTACCCACTGCTCTTGCCTTTTCCTTCCATTCTTATCTTTTCGATATATTTTTAATATTGTTACATTTGATGTGGTTTCCTTATTCTCGTCATGTGATACCTTATGATAACTGATAGGAGACGCTTTCCCCACATCTTAAGACCATGAGATCATGGATTGGATGGTACTAGATTGTCTCATGTGTAGCTTAGACATAAGAGTGCTATAGAAAATTCTTTTCCCTACCAAAAATTGATGTCAATTATTTTGATTCTCGTGGGTTATGATTTGAGTGCTGAGATTCTCTGTATTTTGCAGGAACTATGTTGTGCAATTTATTATTGAACTTAAGGTTCCATGGGCGACAGAGAATGTGCTGAACCAATTAGAGGGTAACTATGGATACCTCTCCATGCAGAAATATAGCAGCAATGTCATCGAGAAATGCTTGAAATTCGCAGGTGAAGATGGTCGTGTTCGTATTATTCCGGAACTGATAGGCACTTCTCGATTAGGACAAATCTTGCAGGACCCATTTGGGAATTATGTTATTCAAACAGCACTAGCTGAATCCAAGGTTTCATTCATTTTACTGTTTCATTCTCTCTCTCTCTCTCTCTCTCTCTCTCTCTCTCTCCCGGGCATGTGTATTTGATTGTAATCTCATCATGGTTTATTGTTGACTAGGGGGTTCTTCATTCTGCTATTGTGGAGGCTATCAGGCCCCATGTGCCAGGAATTCGGAGCAGCCCTTACGGGAAGAAAATCCTTTCCAACAACAGTTTGAAGAAGTAATTTATCATATGCTCAGGACGTTTCATGATTTGGTAATCACTTTGTTTCCCAAATGATGTTGTGGGCATTGGCCGATTTCGTAGACGGTGCATCTAAATCTATCTAACACAGTTGTGCAGGTCACGAGTATGAGACGCACGGATTCTTAATAAGTGTAAACCCATTGGTTTAAGCTTTTGAGACTCGGGGTTTCAAAATGAAGACTGGCTTCTGATTTGTACAGCCATCTGAAGAGGCTAACTTAAGTTCTTTCTTATATACTTTGTTTTATTGTTTCTCATATGGTCTGAGTGTCGCTTCAAAGGCAGTTTTGCGCTCGGCCGGAACCACATTTTAGTAGATTACGTAGTTTGTGAAGGGTAAGAGAATGTTGAAAAAGATGTAAAATACTTAGATTATGATGGTAGATTATCTCACTCAGAGAGTTGCAGGATTTTGCTATTATTTCGTGGTTGTAATTAATGGTCATGGTATGTTAATATTATCTGGTTCTATATTATTTTAGTAGGAAATTTCTTGATCTTTTCTCTCTCAAATTATGAAAATCTTGTTATGTTGGTGAGTATGATTTCACTATTGAATTCCATTAGATGGATAATATTATGTGCCGCTATAACACGTAGAAAAGTGCTCTGAGATTTCTTAGTGGATGTATTTTTTTGCTGTTGCTGGAATTATGTGGTATGGTTCAACAACTACCCTGATAGAATTATGTGGTATGGTTCAACAACTACCCTGATAGAATTATTTGGTCTCACTCGATATCAATGGGATCCGGGATACTTCCACCAAGAAATATATCAAATACTTGCGTAGTTGTCCGAAGCTCTTTTTAGTTAGCTTCACGTTATTGACCCTGAATGGAATATGATTTTGGGCATGGCTAATATATTGAGGGTAGCTTTAAACCCATCCACACTAAAAATCATTGATCGCTTTAGGTCAGATGATGGAGATCTTTTTTCACTCCTTTCCACACAAGGGATCTTTAGATCATGGCGCATCTATCATACTCTTAGTTTTCGGGTGTTATATGATTTTAGAGCAAAAAACAATCTCCATCATCTGATATAAAGCATTCCATAGTTTTTAACAAGAAGATTCGGTGGGTGCGTTTTGAAGCTACACATATATTAATAAGCCTTGAATTTTGAACCCAAGCCATGGCCAAGCCCATTTGTATCATAGCTTCAAGTGAATGGCACAACAAACCATTGAGGGAATGGAAATATTATTGAGTTTCTGATTTTTACAGGTAAGCATGGGGATTTGAACTCCCGACCTTAATGCTACACGCGCAATGATCCAATACCAACTTGATATAATCACCACTTCTCATGGGTCCGGTCGGATTTGGGCTTGTTTATTTGAGGTTTTTTTTTTCATATACAACCCCATGCTTTGGCATATTTTTAAATGCCACCCCTTATTTCACTTACATATATATAATACCCTAATTTGACATTTTGTATTTAAATAACACGCGAAGTTACTATTTCGTTAATTGCCTTCTCTAAAAATGCAAATTGCATTTATCACCTATACTTTTTTTTTTTTCAGAGAGGACAGTTAATAAAATAATATTTCAAGGTGTTATTTAAATACAAAATTACAAATTAGGAAGTTATTTATAAATAAGTGGAAGAGGTTGGATTTTATAAATACACCAAAACATGGGGTATATGCAAAAAAACTCTTTATTTAATGGGTCGAAACTTTCGACTTAACCTAACTTGACAGTTCAAGATTTCTAAACTTGAACCCGACCCATAGTGGGGTGGATAAAATTAGCATATAACTGTAGAGTATACCATTATTGCTGGAATCCGACGATGGAGATCTTTTTCATCCTAATCTTTCACCAATAAACCTTGAGATTACGGCTCACATATCAGATAGTCAAATATTGATTTTATGTGGCACACATCCCTAAAGTGACCGTGACCACGGTATACCATGAGTCTTGGGCCACTTTTGGGGATGTGCTCCATGTGTTTTGACTGTCTGATAGGTGCGCCATGATCTCAATATATATTGTGTGAAAGATTGGGTTGAAAAACGATCATCATATGTTTCAAAGCTGTCAACGGTATTAACAACGGAACCATCAGTTTTAGAGACCGAATCATCGGTTGCAAAATCTATATAGCATATAGGTTGATCCGACCCATCGGTATTATGAAGGATGTTTGAATAAAGTAATGACAATCCACCGTTTGATAATGTAGTGGGCCCACAAAATATTTTAATAATACATGATTACGAGTGATTGTATAGTAAAGACTTAGAATAGTCCCACATTGTCCGTGGGCTTGGAGGTCTTGGTCCATTTATAATTTGGGCACTCCTCACCTTACTGGTCGGTTTTGTGAGTATGAGTTAGGCCCGTTGGATTTCTTATCATGGTATCAGAGCTAGAGCAATCGATCTTCAATTGGGTTTTGTGAAGCATTCAGCGGGCTGTTGTTCGTGAAGAATCCAACCAGCAAGTTGCTGCTTTTGTGCTGTTCAGATCCAACAAAAATCATTTTATTGCAGTCCTTTAAGTTATTCAAGTCTTGTTCTTTTCTATTGTTGATCCAGAAGTCATTCCAGCGAAGGGTTGTCCTTCTCATCACGTATGACACATATAAGTTTGAGATCTTACTTGTTCCTTTTGATGGAACGAACTATTTTTTATGGGATTTTTATTTTCGATCCTTTGTGCAAGGCAAAGATCTATGGGGACTAATTGATGGAACTGATGTCCAACCAGATGAATCTAATCCAAAAGAGTTGCGTCAGTGGCATACTAATAATGTCAAGATTGTTAGTTGAATTCTAAGTTTTGTTGAACTAAGCATCGCCCTCAATCTTCGCCCATATCGCACGCCATGTGCCATGTGGGATTATCTAGCGAGAGTTTATCGACAAACAACTGACGCTAGGCATTTTCAACTTGAATACAAAATTTCAGTTTATCACCAAGGAGATAAGAACATTTAAGCATATTATTATGGATTCATGGCGTTGTGGTTGGAGCATGATTCGAACGTCTATGAATGGTTATCAGATCGGACTTTGATTACTCTTCAAGCTACTCAGAAGACCTCGCATCGACATCAAAGTAGGCATTTTTCCATTCCACGTCACCTAATTCAACTGTATATGTGATTTGGCTTGGCCCAATCCCTCCAACATGTGGGGGGGAGTGTTAGAATAGTCCCACATTGCATGTGGGCTTGGAGGTCGTGGTCTATATATAATATGGGCACTCTTCACTTTACAAGCCGATTTTACGAGGTTGAGTTAGGCCCATTGGATTTCTTATCAAAGACTGCTTTCACTCATAATCTATCGTTTGAGTTTTAAATGTAAGTAGTGAAAATGTATTATGCACTTTACAACAGATTCTACTTTGCAAACAAATACGAGATTTTGAAAGAATGCTTGTATTCTACATTCAAGTTACCAAACGACCTTTAGTTGAACTTGGTTTATCTTTTGGGAGCTACAACTTGTGCGCTCATTGTCTAAAAATGAAGACTTCATGTTTTTGAGATATGTGTCATGTGAAACACCATCTAAACCCTTTGAGTTGAAGGTAATGATGTAAAGATCTTTGTTGCCAAAGGCATCAATAAATGTAATCTGCATCATCTGATTTAATGTTTAACTGAGACAAATCAGATGGTAGAGACCATGTTTCATGCCAATCTTTGGCGCAAAGATCTTTATATCATAGCCTTCAAATCAAAGGGCTTAGATGGAGTTCACATGACGCAGATCTAAAAAATATCCAGTCTTTCTTGTTGAAAAATGTGCCTTGGTACAAATCTCATGTGCTAGTTGTAGCTCCCTTATGGTTTCCATTGAACATCCTTTCGTTTCTTTCTCTCCATATCCACCAAAAGATATCGTGTAACAACCCATATTTTTTTGACTTTATTTAACGGTATTAGATGATGTATCACATAGTGCATTTTGCTAATGCTCCACACCGAAACTCACCCTCTTTTAATTTTTTTTTTATTTTTCTATATCAATATTAGACTTATTATGAAGTGCTCGTCGATACGATTCCAATGATATATAATTTATCGATTTTCGACAAGAATATAAAAAGTTACGCCCGTTTAAAGAGATGGAGTAGGTTAAAGGGTATAACTGTAATTTTGAGAGAAACACCATTTGCTCTGGTGCTTAAACAAAGCGTTGGAATGAAACAATTTCTCAAGCTATTCAAGTCACGTATGAATTCTTCTTGCGTGAAAAAACTCCTATTTTATTAAATCTTTTACGAAAAGTCTTAATTAGAGTTAACCTAAAAAGAGATTTAAAAATATATCACTTTTCTCTTCGTTGTCTCTCTCTGTTCTCTCTTTTCTACAAAAGCTCCAACAATGCCATCTTTCACAACTCCTCACCGGATCTCGATCGGTTTTCACGAAAAAACTATATCGTGGATTCCACCATTGAAGTTCCTCATCGTCGTGATCGATCTATCGTAAGAAAGGAGTTCTCGCAAAAAGACTCAGGCATATCGTCTCTTGAATCCGATCTCCATCAACCAAAATTATCGTAAGATTCGAATCACGCTTCAACAGGTGGGTGCCTCTAAATCCATTTTAAATTATTCAGTTATTTTTTAAAAGAAAACTCTAATTTTTTCCCTAATTCTGACTAATTTCGGGTCTTAAAAATATAAAAATTTGGCCCAAATTCGATAGGATCGTTTTTTCAGATTTTCGTGAAATTCGTCCAAACTCTTCAATAGACACAACCTCGGTAATTTAGCCATAACTTTTTACTCTAAACTCGGATTGACGCGATTCTTACGACATTGGAAAGAAGACGATGAGATTTATAAGTTTATGTGAAATAGAAATTTCACGAACCTAATATTTTAAAGGTCAAAATTAAGCTGCAAGTCGGGATAAGTTTTAGATAATTCAAAGTTGCACGAATTTAACATTATTCTTTGAACTCTTGAGTTATTTTATGCTTAACTTATCTCAAGACCTGAAAATCACTAATACTATACAAAATATATTAAATAACTTTCATCGGATATAAATCTAGAAGTTTAAGGGGTTAAATATTAAAGTTTTTCAATACTTCTCATCCGCTACTTCTTTTGAGGCTCCTACAACCCTTGAATAGACGCGTACCTATTTAGAATCCGAAATATGTCCGATTGCTATACCAATCGATCACCAATTTTCATAGACACAACCAACCCAAATGAAGTATATTTTTGACTCAATAATAAAATAAATGTAGTTAAATATTTCTTATTCTCTATTTTACTTCAATATTTCATGTGTTATGCTTCATATTAATTTTTTTCAAGTATATGAAATGCTTAGAGTGTATGTTATAGTTCATTCTTATATATGTTCACCATTATCATATGACATTCATTATATAGAAAATCACTATAGGGCATACGCATATAAGTTAAAAATAAGATATGACACATGATATAAGCCTTCGCCACAGTGAGATTTCTTTCACAGTTACGTGAAACTTAGAATGTTGGCGTCCATATACGGATGCAACCCTCTATGGTAGTATGAGATGCCACACGACGGACATCCAAGTTACTACGAAACCCGTCTCTTGAAAAGTGTGGTTTAGTGAAGCCTATCACATCGTGACCCATTCAAACCAAATTTAAAGTAAAGATGAGAAATGAATCTGTTAAGATACATGGATGCTAAGATAGTGGGGGATGAAGTCCACGCAAATATGAAATCGGGGCGGGGACCTAAGCCAAAAACTGAATAATAATATGATATGTTAAGATACACTGTGAAGGCCAGCTAAAATTAAGTTCTACACGTATCATACCTTACGAGTCATCGTAATGGTCCAACGTCTGCAGCCGAGACGGGTCTTAAGGACATTATAGCTTTGTCTTGAACTAAGGGGACATTATGGTTACTATATTGGCAATCTTATCTGGTTGGATGATGGTTTATATTACGATATGGAGGTTATGTGATTATCTACAAGTGGACCTTGCGTGATAGGCTCGAGCAGCGATCTTGACACACGTTGTTTAAATAAAATAATTAAGATACGAAATACGTTGTGTAGACGTATGGAGCAATAAAAAAACTTACGATATGTCACGTACGATAAGCTGATGAGATAAATAAGAAAAGAGATAAGAAATAGAAACATCATGTACTCTTCATTTTCTATTATACCGTTCAATTTTGGTTATGATATGCTATGAGTTATGCATAGTTTTGTCATCTTATTTAATGTTGATTTTATTTTTAAAATACACCGTAATTCAAGCGAATGCACCTACGATCACCTGGATAGATTATGGTGGATCGATTATGCAACCCGTTGAGTTTACATGGCTAAGTAAACTCACCCCCTACCAAATCTAACAGTTTCAGGTGAAGACTCAGTTTATCCTGTTTATGACGACACGAGAGTTGCTGTTTTGGAGGCGGCTTATGTAGATGAAGACGTAGGCTACCATTTGGATAAGAGCGTAGATCCGGCTGATTTCTATGAGCCTCGAGCATTCTTTAGTTCTAGACTTTTGATTTTATTTCCTTTGAAAGACATATTTTAGTCTTGATACTTTTATGAGTTTATGTTTGGGGCCAATTTACCCTACGTAAAACTTGATTTATTTCTTATGTTAGATGCATGACTAGGAATTTTCTGTTTATTGTCAACTATGATTTCCGCTGTTAATTTATGAGTCATTTATTATATAATGCTATCTTAAATGTCTTGATCCATATACTGAGTCAATTTGTAGATTATGAGTATGCCCGCTTATCGCCTTAATCAGCGTGTGGTGTCATAACACGAAATTCTAGGCCCTTGAGGTCATGTAAGGCTTCTGGGTCGTGACATATCGATCGAGCAAAAGACCATTATCCAATGCTAGTCTCATACGTACAAGGTGCTTGGACGGGTGGACGAGATATAGACCTAACCTTTAGCTTTTTATACACAAAGTTGCCAAGACAACATCCATCAAAATTGAGCTCCAAAAAGCCATTGGGAGGGGGTTTCCAAACGTCCCCCCTTATGTTGCGTGGCTTACTGCGACAAATAGAAAACCAAATCCTCTGAGTCATAGCGGAAGAAAGAAGTGCCCATAATCATTTACCACGAGTACCATAAAAATGGAACCAAATTTCGAGTTCAACCACATCTGTAGCCTTTGGATATGGGAGAATTTTGACTTTCATGATTTTCACTTTTTATAAGATGACATGCAGTCAAGATTCTCCAATTTTCAAAGGGCTACAGATGTGATTAAAGTCGAAATCAAGTTCAACCAGGTTGGACTTGACCATTGCCCCAATAGAAATTTTGAGAGAGAGTGAGAAAGAGGTCTCCCATCGAAGCTGGAAACACCCAAAGAAATATTAAATGATTTAAACCCAAATGAGATTGAGTCCAAAGACAAAGGATGAAGAGATGACCTATCTGTTTCACATTCCTTAGAGGGTAGATTGATTGAACCGTAGCTAACTGAGAATTGGCCACTAGTGGTCATTGTCCAAAGATATATATATATATGATTTTTGGCTAGATCATATCTTGATCTCATGGAAGTGGAAGAAAATCTTGGGTCCACCTCTGCATCCAATCGGAGGACCAGATGCCAAGGCAACATGGCCAAGGTAGATAGGATATAAATAGTTGAAAGGATAATTTTTCACAATCAAAATTTGAGTCAAAAGTGTAAAATTTCAACCAACCATCCTTTGGGCTGCGAAACAACATCCATGTGATTTGAAGCACAAAATACTTTCATATTTTTGTATTTTAAAAACTAACGTTACTATTGAACCGCAACTCCAAATCACGTGCCATGCGACCAGTCATATAGCACTTGAAGGTAGCATGAACATACTGGGATAAATGGTTAAAATTATTATATAATATACTATTTATATGTCAATATATTTATATACATTAATACATCTCGGACAGGGCTAACAAACTTCCGGTCCTAGACCAATCAGGTCGAGGCCACGCTATTACTTGCTCAGCCCGATTTGTGCATCGGGCTAGACTTTCAGTGAATTCTGTTGGCGGAAAATTGACGGAAAATAGACTTGAAAATTGCTTCAAGGCACGATTAGATCACTGTCTTTAAGACAGTATTTGTCCCTTATATGCAATGGGATAACGACAAATTCGCCTTCAGGATACAATGAAGCCGATCTGTCACACACTATGTTGCACTGTAGTGTGCGACCCAACGAAATGAAAACACAGAGAATGCTCTAGAAGGCACACGAATATCGATGACACAGATGTAATATTCAAGATTTGTCATAAAAGCGTCTATTGCG
This sequence comes from Chloranthus sessilifolius, assembly GCA_021018995.1. NCBI lineage: Eukaryota > Viridiplantae > Streptophyta > Magnoliopsida > Chloranthales > Chloranthaceae > Chloranthus > Chloranthus sessilifolius. The sequence continues at coordinate 142,115,869 of CM037584.1, read as the reverse complement.
ACATTCGCACATCGCACACGCGCGCGCATGCGCGGCGGCGAACTGCCACTATGAGCTATGTTTTTATTTTTCATGCCAAACAATATGGAAGGTAAGTTTCCATATATATAGCAAGGATCTTTCTTGTAAAATAGTGAGCTGGGACAAATTTTTTGCAATACTTTTAAACTTGTGGTGGAAAATGTTTCCCTCCAATATTAATTCAAAATTCAAATAACTTTGAGTTGAATGTTGAAGGTTCAAGTATTGGCAACAACATCTTTTTCACATGGAACTAAAACATTTAAGGAATTATTTAAAGATAAACAAACTAATAAATAAATATTATTAAATTAATAATAAATATTTATTTTGTTAAATATCCAACATTTCTCTCTTATTTACAAAATAAATATCAACATTCATCCCCTATTTTGTTAAATAGCTACTTAGCGTCAATCTAAAATCTGATAACCAAAGATAATATATATATGAACAAAATATTTTGATCAGTTCTTGACTACTGTATACATAAATAAAGGTGTCCTAAGGAATTGAACCTTCACTTAGTGATAATACATCAAAATTGATAAAGAATTTTAGTAATCTAAATTCTTGAACTAATTTTCTTGTATAATCAACCAGATATATCACACACATAAGTAATTTAAATTTCATTTCATTCCTACAGCCATCACTTTTTATGGCCTTATGCTTATACCTTGGTATTCATGAGTTGTATTCAAGAAAAGCCTTTATCTATCTTCGAAGCGGCCACACTTTGTAACTCATATATGTCAGTTCCATTAGAAATGCCCTTGTAATTTAGACATTTCAACATGATATGTTATAGACTAATTAAAAGAATTATCTCAACCTCTTCCTTACGTTACAAGTACCACATTATTACTTGAGATGACTTGAATTATATACTCACACTTTTAATAATGTGCAATAACTTCTTATGACTTATTTTTCTGATTGAACCTTTAGTTTTTAGACTGCATAAAATATGTCGGATTACCATCATAGGTGTAATTTATTAGGCTTTAAATTCATCCCTCTCGATGTTTTAATTATTACATCTCTTGTAAGACCTTTTGTAAAAGGATCCGCTAAATTTGTAAAGGTTCTTATTGAATTTATAGTAATTACTTCTTCACGAAGTAATTGACTCACATAACTGTGTCTTAGACTTATATGCTTAGACTTTCCATTATAAATTTTATCATAAACTTTAGATAGTGGAGCTTCACTATCACAGAATAAAGATATCGGTGGCATATGCTTAGGCCAAATAGGAATTTCTAATAATAAATTTCTCAATCACTCTGCTTCTTTGCTCCCTGTCGCAAGAGCAATAAATTCTGATTCCATAGTTGCATGTGTAATTTTGTTTCTTTGATCCCCAAGAAATCGCGACACCTCCAAGAGTAAATACACATCCACTCGTGGACCTTGATTTATCTGTATCATTGTCCAATTAGCGTCTATATATCCTTCAAGTACTGTAGGATAACCAACATAATGTTTCCTTAATTTTATTAAGATAACTTAATACTCTACCAATTTCTTTCCAATGTTCATGATTAAGATTACTAGTATATCTATTTAATTTTTCTACTGCATAAGCAATATCGGGTCTAGTGCACTAAGTAGCATACATCAAACTACAAATATATCTAGAATATTCTAATTGTGATATACTTCTACTATCGTTGGATTTTAATTTTACACTTTGATCAAAAGGTGTTGGTGCTAATTTTTTATTATGTTTAAATTTTTTTAACAAATTTTCTATATAATGCGACTGAGATAAAATAATATTATCTTGTTTAAATAATTTTTTTCTAAGAATTACATCGGCTTCACCCATATCTTTCATATCAAATTTTGAAGCCAAATTTTTTTTATATTTTTAATACTTTCTAAATCAGTACCAAAAATTAAGGGATCATCCACATACAGGCAAACAATCACACCTTTACCGTTTAATATCTTATTATAAATACATTTATCTGATTCATTAATCTTAAATTCATATGATAAAATAATATTATCAAATTTTTCATGCCACTGTTTAGGATCTTGTTTTAGACTATATAAGGACCTAATGAGTTTACAAACTTTATTTGCATGTCCCTGCATGATATAATCCTTTGATTGCTCCATATATACTTTCTCTTCAAGTTTACCATTTAAAAAGGCTGCCTTAACATCCATTTGATGAACCTTGAATTTATATATGGAAGCAAAAGAAAATAATATCCTGATTGAAGAAATCCTAGCCACTGGAGCATATGTATCAAAATAATCAATACCATGCTTCTGTCTAAAACCTTTGGCAATAAGTTCGGGCTTAAACTTATTTATAGTGCCATTAGGATTAAGTTTTCTTTTGAATATCCACTTACAACTTATAGTCTTAGATCGCTATGGTAAATCTACTAATTCCGATGTATTATTGGACATGATAGAATTCATTTCATCATTTATGACTTTTTTTCAAAATGCGGAATCAATAGACTTAATAGCTTCATTAAAAATTTTAGGATCTTCATCGATATTCAAAATAAACTTTATTTTTTTAGTTATCTCATTTCTAGTTCCTTCTACAAGATAAACATAGAAATCTGAATAAAAATCAGTGACTTTTCTAGATCTCTTACTTCTAGGTTCCATTGCTTTATCTTCACTACTAGGGAGATGAGGAGAATTAGAAGATTCTTCTAAATCAGAGAATGCAAGAGGTTTAAGAATAGTAGAGAAGTTATTCTCATAAAATACTACATCTCTTGATTCAAAAATTGAATCCTTTTCAAATATATTATTATGCTGACATGCCAAAAATCTGTAAGTAGTGAAAATGTATTATGCACTTTACAACTCTAAAATACTATTAAACAAGCCACAATATAGAAATCCCGTAAAGTGCATAATATAGGATTCTACATTCAAACAAATACAAGATTTTGAAAGAATGCTTATATTCTACTTTCAAGTTACCAAACAGCCTTTGGTTGAACTTGGTTTATGTTTGGGAGCTACAACTTGTACGCTCATTGTCTAAAAATGAAGACTTCATGTTTTTGAGATATGTGCCATGTGAAACACCATCTAAACCCTTTGAGTTGAAGGTAATGATGTAAAGATCTTTACTGCCAAAGGTAGCAATAAATGTAATCTGTATTATCTGATTTAATGTTTGACTGAGACAAATAAGATGGTACAGATCATGTTTCATGTCAATCTTTGGCGCAAAGATTTTTACATTATAGCCTTCAAATCAAAGGGCTTAGATGGTGTTCACATGACACAGATCTAAAAAATATCCAGTTTTTCTTGTTGAGAAATGTGCCTTGGTACAAATCTCATGTGCTAGTTGTTGCTCCCTTATGTTTTCCATTGAACATCCTTTCGTTTCTTTCTCTCCATATCCACCAAAAGATATCAATCGAGCAAAAGACGATTATCTAATGCTGGTTTCATATGTGCAAGGTGCTTGGACGGGTGGACGAGATATAGACCTAACCTTTAGGTTTTTATACCCAAAGTTGCCAAGACAACATCCATCAAAATTGAGCTCCAAAAAGCCATTGGGAGGGGGTTTCCAAACCTCCCCCCTTCTGTTGTGTGGCTTACTGCGACAAATAGAAAACCAAATCCTCCGGGTCATAGTGGAAGGAAGAAGTGCCCATAATCATTTACCACAACTACCACAAAAATGGAATCGAATTTCGAGTTCAACCACATCTGTAGCCTTTGGATATGGGAGAATTTTGACTTTCATGATTTTCATTTTTTATAAGATGACATGCAGTCAAGATTCTCCAATTTCCAAAGGGCTACAGATGTGATTAAAGTCGAAATCCGGTTCAACCAGGTTGGACCTGACCATTGCCGCAATAAAAATTTTGAGAGCAAGTGACAGAGGTCTCATCGAAGCTGGAAACACTCAAAGAAATATTAAGCGATTTAAACCCAAATGAGATTGAGTCCAAGGGCAATGGATGAAGAGATGACCTATTTGTTTCAAATTCCTCATATATATATATATATATATATATATATATATATATATATATATATATATATATATATATATGTTTTTTTGGCTAGATCATATCTTGATCTCATGGAAGTGGAAGAAAATGTTGGGTCCACCTCTGCATCCAATCGGAGGATTAGATGCCAAGGCAACATGACCAAGGTTGATCAGGATATAAAAAGTTGAAAGGATAATTTTTCACAATGAAAAATTGAGTCAAAATTGTAAAATTTCAACTAACCATCCTTTGGGCCGCGAAACAACAGATATGTGATTTGAATCACAAAATACTTTTCATCTTTTTGTATTTTAAAAACTAAAGTTACCACTGAGCGGTAACTCCAAATCATGTGCCATGCAGCCCGTCATATAGCACTCGAAGGAGTTCAGTTTTCTCATCCTCTTTGTCACGTAGACGAGCCTCTTCTTTTATACGACGATGAGTCAAGAGTTCCTCCATAGTTCGTTCTTCTTTAGTATGTTTCAAACTCTTACGATAATTTTTTCATCCAAATAATAATTTTTTAATAACCACAGAGACTTGAAAACCTTTGTCTATAGTGTTTCCTTCCCCCACAAGATTGTTGAAGGTAATCTGCATCTGGTGCACTTGCTCCAAAATATGTTTAGAATCATATATCTTAAAATTAAATAACTCACTTACTAAGTATGTGCGCATGCCAGCTTCTTCTACTTTGTATTTCCGTTCAAGAGCCTCCCATATCTCATTTGCAATCTTGTAAATTTTATAGACATCAAAAAGAGAATCGGCAAGAGCGTTGAGAATATAGCCTTTGCATGTATAATTGTCGCTTTCCCATTTTGTACAGATTTTACTTTCTTCAAGTGTTTCATCTTCATGCTCCGATGGTGGTGTTGAGAACTGGAAAATACCATTTTCCACCCCTTAACCTGGGTCTTGATAGACCTTTGAGAGAACTAAATAAGTGGTTTAAATGTGTTTTTCACAGCTAACAATAAAGGCAGACTTAACCTTGAAAGTAGCCTAAATGTGCCAAAAAGATAAAGATCCATGTTCATCCGGAGGAAGAAAGAGAAGAGACAACTTCACTAGCTGTCAAAATGCCTGAACTGAAGAGGCAAAGACCTAGTCTCAACCTAGAAAAGAAGTGTGGAGCGATTCTAACAGAAGAAAGCAGTACAGAGAACTTTTCGAAAAGAATCTGAACTTTTCGAAAAGAATCTGAACGTTTCGAAAAGAAGCTGAACTTTTCGAAAAGAATCAAAAGCTCCAGGCTTAGCTTTCGAAAAACACTTGAACTCTTTGAAAGGATTTCTGACCTATTCGAAAAGAAGAGAACTCCTAGCGAACAGCATCAGAACTGTGCGAAAAGAGCTTCAGAAGTCACAGAACTCTGCGAAATGATATTCTGAAAATTTCTAGCATCTGCAAGGGTAATTCAGTAATCTTTTACACGCGCCCCAATGCAGATAAAAATCAGGACATTCTAGAAGATTCTGAGCACGAACCGAAGGCATATTTCATCCCATGTGAACACCCAAAGAAGAAATCACTTGGCGGAAACTTCTAGAAGCTCTAACAGATTTTCGAATTACATAACAAAATTGATGCTTCTGTCATCTGATTGGCTGAACCAAATCAAGCAATTCTGATTGGCCAAAACAGATCTTGATCCTCATGCTCGACTACCATTGGTGGATACAGATTTAAGCAATTTTGATTGGTCGATACACATCTGAGCTAGACCTGGGGGAAACTATAAATAGATGAACCATTTGCCCAATTTGGGTATCCAGATTTTGAGTTTCATTTCTGTTGCTCCATTTCCAATTCAGATAGCTTGTCTGAAACTCTTGTAATAGCCTAACTTTTACTTGCAATTGAGAGCTGTGAGATACTTCTGTAATTCAAAAGAGAATTGTATCAAAGACTACAAATCCGAGAGCTGTTTAAGCTGTGCTCTGTAATTGTAATGGTGAATTTGAAAAGGTTGCTGTAAACCATACGTTCTCAATTGGATTCGTGTTGAGGGTTCCCTATGATCTCCTTATTGCACTAGACTCCTTTAGATTTACTGTTTTCAAGCAATTTCCCTTGATTCATTATCCCTGTGGGAATTAGTGTTTGTAACCTAATCTCTCACAGCATTTGTAGTGGTGTTTCTTGTTCTGAATTAAGGGTTCAGATTAAAGACTATTGGATGGTTTGTGGCCATTGAAGTGGACATACCATAGCCATAAGTTTAACTCTAATCCTTGAGTTAGATTACTTTCTCTTGCATCTGTGCTTGTAGCCAGATGAAGGTTGGATCATCTCTTATTTGATCTACATTTATTCTCATTTTGTTTCAAGGACCAAATCAAAGTTAGATATTATTTCTCCATTCTTATTAAATCTCCCCAACTCAGATCTGGATCATTTAGTTTAATTGTTACTTTTATCATTTAGTTAATGTGACAAATTCAACCTCTCATATTATGTACTTTGTAGATAGGATAAGAGGCCAGATCTGGTAGCTCAGATCTGGAGGTTTATCTTACATTTTAAATCAATTCCCTGTGGACGATCTTTTACTCACTTACATTTTAAAACTTGCTACAATTGGCCCTGATCTTGCAGGCTAATTAAGTTCTCTCTGTGCTGATATTTTCTTATTCTTTTTAATCTTCCAAATTCAGTACAATCCATCATCTGTAAGTCTGTTTTTAAAATACAAATAAATCATGCACACTTAGAATCAAACAACAGGTGGTGAGTTTATAGTGAGAATGTATGCGACTTTTAAAGTTATGAGTAAGAAATGTACTGTTGATTGTCATCGTTTAAAATTTGTGCCATTAAAGTACTCGAGTTTCGTGATCTTCGTGTTGGAGAGTTCTATCATCTTTTGTATCATGAAACTATTGTTTTAAAATTGTTGACGGATTGCACAAAAATTGACGAAAAATTACTTTAAGGTATGATTAGATCGCTGTCTTTAAGACAATATTTGTCCCTTATATGCAATGAGATAATGACAAATTCGCCTTCAAGATACAATGAAACCTCGGTGAAGCACCGATCTGTCACACACTACGTTGCACTGTAGTGTGCGACCCAACGAAACGAAAACACATAGAATGCTCTAGAAGGCATATGAATATCAAGGACACATATAATATTCGAGATTTGCAAGTACTTTGAATTCCTCTTCTGACCTCTATTTATAACTTTCGAAGCGCCTATTCAGGGGCGGTTGTGTCTGTCACGCACGTGCGAAGTGCAAAGTGCGTCATAAAAGCTCCAATTGCGCCATTCGCACATCGCATACGCGCGCAAGACAGCGAACTGCCACTATGAGCTATGTTTCTATTTTTCAAGCCAAACAATATGGAAATTAAGTTTCTATATATATGACAATGATGTTTCTTGTAAAGTAGTGAGGTGAGACAAAACTTTTGCAATACTTTTAAACTTGTGGTGAGAAATATTTCCCTCTAATATTAATTCAAATTCAAATCACTTTGACTTGAAGGTTCAATTATTGCACATTTAAGGAACCATTTAAAGATAAACAAACTAATACATAAAATTATTAAATTAATAATAAATATTTATTTTGTTAAATATCCAATAAATTCTTACATGATTTTTTCAAGTCAAGTAGGGTAGTGTCGTTGAGCCAGCCCGGTCCATTGACAGTCCTACCACCAAGGCCAAATCTGGAGAAGTGTTACTACCACACCTCCTTTTGTTACAGTCACAGCGGTTACTAAAATTACTGATTACACACACACATCCCTTAAACCGTCGATGCCAGCGTAACATCACATAAACGAGAAACCTGAAACCTGTCTTCGTGAGCTACAGCATGTTCGAATTCTCTCCCAAATCGTTCTCATTCTCTATGTGCTCTCCAAAGTCCAGATAAGTAGACACCATGGCCTCGGAATCTCAATTACCTGGTATACCAAAAAGGGGTGTGGTAGTAACTCTTCTCCAAATCTAACATCCTTTTTGGCACAAGTAACAGCATTTTGAGAATAGGATTTACTCAAATGGAACTCATACGTACCATCGGACCGGTGAATTCTAATATCAACTGTCCATATTAGAGTACACGAATGGTGAATGATTGACACTAATGGTGAAGCTATTTTTCGTGACCTGCTACTAATAGTGAGCTTCCTGTCGCCATCACTCAGAACTGTATGCTGAGCCTGAGCCTGAGAAATCCAAGAACCACGATTGATGTATGCCATGATCATATTCGTTTTTCGGGATGTGTGTCATGTAAAATCAAAATTTGATAGTCTGTTGGTAGATCTACGATCTCAAGATCCACTGCTTGGAAGATTGGGACGAAAAATGATCACCAAGCAACTGTTTTAACACATGAAATGTGGGTTGAGAAGGAAAAATCTTGGGTTGGAAATAAAGGTATCCTTTTTGTGATTAGTAATAATGTAATAACTTCTATAACTTTAGCACAAGGGGTAAAACTCAGTTTTACCTAGCCATAAATAAGTAGACAGAGCATTGTACCTATTTCTTAACCATAATCCCAAAGCTTTAAAACTCTGAAATAGAATCATACATGAAAAGTTTTTGTCAATAAATCGAGAATTGCGTTATAGTTACATTGTAATATTCACTTGCCGTAAAATTTTTGAAGCGTCTTCTGGGAAAACCGGATTTATATAACACCCACTTCCAATCTCAAATCCCGCTACATTAATTAGTTGAGGTACAATCTGGAGAAACCAGTGAGCGCAAGGTAAGTTAGAAGGTATCAACCGTAACGGAGAAGTGTGAATCATGAAATTGAATGGCGGGTCGTTCAGCTGTCGAGACAACTTCAGCAGCATGAGCTTCAGCAAATGGCCAAGATCTGTTGCCTGTAACAATAAATATACGGCTACATAAGACTGGTACAATTTGAAGATCTGGTTGAAGATAAGATAAAATATAGATTTTGCGGTGACCTGAAATTCACATTTGGTTACGCTCGAGTTTGAGAAATTTTACATCTAGATTTTAGGGTGACCTGAAATTCCCATTTGGTTACGCTAAAGTTTGAGAAATTTTACTTTGTTGCTACAAAGTGGCTTAGGAGAATCAATAAATCAGTAATGATTAAAGGTATCAAAAAGGGTAAACAAAGTAAATTATCGGAAATTACCATGCCATATGATAAACTTCTTTTTTGATAGGCATGCAATATAATAAACTACAACAAACAACTCTAATATTTACAATTTTCACCCAATCTTGACCAGTCTACGCGCGTTTAATAATATCCAGCTGTTTCTGACCATGGGACTGCACCACAAACCACTTTAATGTATTTTATTATTTATATCATATGCCAAATTTAGGAGGATGAAAATTTTGCAGATGATTTTAGAGCAAACAAATTAATTGTGAGAAATTTGTGCATTAACTTTTGGCGTCATGCCAATAAATCCATTGGCAGAAATCAGAGATAAAGTTGACACCAAAAATAAATAATATTATAATGACAAAAATCATATATTCTATGCAGAACAAGTTCATAGAGGAGAAGTATTGGGTGATGACATTACCTTGTCATCGCCTAGTTCGTGGAAATGCGAAGAGTGATCACGAGGAATAATCCATATCTCAAAAGGAAATGAAGCTGCAAATGGAACAACTCCAAAAAAATGGGAAGATTCATCTATCAAAAGCTCCTCAGAGTAAATCTCGCAAAGGCCACATTTCCCTGTCTTATCAAAACAGTTCTTCATGCTTTCCATCCGGGTAGAAACAGTAGGGGGAATTATAGGAAGTCCAAGGATTTGACTATGTGAATGACTCATCGATGCTCCAGCCAATGCTCCGTGGTTCTTAAACACCTTTTAAGCATAAACCATAATTATCTCAAAAGAATAATTCCAAAAGAGACTAAGTGGTAACCAGAAACAAAATGAAATACAGATTTTAATAGGACGACACAGAAAGGCATGTCACCATGCTCAGTACACTATCGCCTTGTCATAGCAAGGCCATGGTGAGACTATCTTTTGTGATTATTTATTTATTTTTATCTTTATACATTATTAATTTTCTCTAACTTTTTTATTGTTAAATTTTTATGGAGGAAGGCATGTCACAAAAACTTTGTCACAGCATGGCATGTCGCCCATATTCATCTATTAAATTTTAATTTTTTTTTCTATATACAATATTTTTATCCTTTTTTTTATTTTTATGAGTAATTTGGATATTATTAAATTGAGCAATCAGTATGTGGGTAAGTTTAGTACTATTAGGGCTGTCAACGGGCCGGGCTGGGTTTTCCACCTGGCCCTTTTTTTTAAATGAAAATTTTGGGCCCAGGCCCGACCCAATAGCTAACCGGGCCTAGCCCGGTTTTGAAATGTTGCAGCCTGAACCCGGCCCGGTTAGCTATCCGGGCCGGGCCGAGCCTTACATTTTGCAGCCTGAACCTGGCCTGGTTTCTTATCTGGGCTTAGCCCGGCCCGGCCCGTTTATTAAATACAAAAAAGGGCCTGAACCTGGCCCATCTGGCCCAGGCCGGGCCCAAGCTGAAACCCGGCCCGAAGACAGCCCTAAGTACTATGCAATATTGTCTTAAATTAATTGCCAAATATGAAAGTTTCATATGAACTATCAAGCATGGTTTTAATATTAAGGATTTGTGGGAGGCTACAGGTTCATTGAATATGAAATATTAACAATTTCCAGTGTGAACAAATATCAATAAATATTAACAAATCAACTATGAAATTTACATAGATTGGACATTGACGTTTTTATAATTTACAGATCAAACTAATCACAGTATCAGACTTCAATGTTTGGCTGTTAGATATTAAATGATTTATATCAGATTTTGGAGTTTGATAACTAACTATTGAATACATTGCATAAATGGTTGTACATGTTTGTAATTGTAAATTACCATACATTGATGTCCAATAATTAGACATAGACATTAAAGTCCACTATTTGAATCTCTGTTATCTATTAAGTTTTATGTCGAGATCGGTCGCCATACGCTACAGCCTTGCCATGGAGAGGCTATACCGACAACTTCACTACACTGCCTAGGCTTGCTAGCAATTTTGGTGGCAAGGCTGGATACTTGAGTCCTCTTACCTTGGAATCCCGCTTTGTATCGGCAAACCCACCATTAATCTTTGATCCGATCAACGGAATATATGTTAAAAACTTGCCACTTGGAAGGGTTGTCTCCACTCCTTCACCCAGAGACTAAATCTCATCAAAGAATCTTTGGCCAACCTTTACCTTTACCTTATGAGGTTGTTCCAATGTCCCAAGCATTCAAAGTCACTTTCTATGGTGCAGGGTGATACTCAAAACTGGTTGGATCAACTCGGCCTCTTCACTGACTCGTGGTTCAGGTTGGTGGTCCGGGCTCTTGGACTGCCATGAGGCTTTCCTTTGGGGGATTTCTTTATCTGTTGGCAGTGGCATTTCAACACATTTTTTAACAGACTCTTGGCTCGGGAATGTAACCCTCCATGTCGAATTCGAAGACCGTTATGCTCTTGGAGTTAACCAGTGGTTCTCTCGAGCAGAGTCAGCAGCTTTTTGGAATGGGTCTAGAAAGTGGCCTTTCTCATGATAGAGAGCCCTCAACTCCTACGAATTCATTGCTCTCTCTAACCTCTGCGATCATCTGGCGAATCATATTGGGCTGAGTGTTGACTCATATTCGAAAACCTGTCTCTCATGCCCAATTGAAGGTTCTCTGTGAAAAGCCTTTGCCTGTTTCTAACCTGTCGTCCGATCATTGCTAGATCGTGGACTGCTGTTTAGAAATTTCCACTTTTACCTAACATTGGTACTTTCTGCTGATATGTGGCATTGAGAAGGTTGAAGACTAGAGATCTCCTATGTATAAGATGCATGCCGGTTCCCTCGCGTGCGAATTTTGCTTCCTTTTGCCGGAAATCGTTGATCACCTTCTACTACATTGTCATTTTGCCTACTCCATTTGAGTGACAATCATTTCTCTCTTCGGGGTTTCCTTTTGTTTACCTCTCACTAGTGATAAACTAGTGGCCTCTTGGTACCCGGGCTCTTTCTCTCCTTGGTCAACCCCTTTAGTTCCTTGCTCTAGGGGGTGCCTTCACTTCCATATGAAAAGCCTTTACCTGTTTCTAACCCGTCGTCCCATCATTGCCAGATCATTGACTGCAATTTGGAAATCTCTGCTTTCACCTAACATTGGTACTTTTTGCTAGTATGTGGCATGAGGAAGTTGAGCATAGAGACCTCTCTAGAAGTTCCCTTGTGATGCAAACTGTGCTTTCTTTTGCCAAAAAATGTTGATCACCTTACACTACATTGTCATTTTTCCTACCCCGTTCGGGCGACCATCATTTCAGTCGTCAGGGTTTCCTTTTGTTTACCCAGCACTGGTGATGAACCGGTGGCCTCTTGGGAACGAGTTCATTCTCTCTCTCCTCGTTTTCTTTTCTAACTGATTTTCAACTTTTGCTTTATAAATTTTAAAAACTTCAAAAGCTTCTTTTTTAGGTCTAAATAAATATATATAATAATATCTACTATAATCATTTATGAATGTCATCAAATATCTCTTACTACCTTTGGTAAGTACACCATTTAATTCACAGACACCATAATGGTTAAATTCTAAGATAGTATAGTATTTCTTTCTACACTATTATTGGATTTCTTCACTATTTTAGATTGCACATATTTGGCATTTTTCATCTTTGGTATTTAAAAGTTTAGGAACTAATTCTAAAATTCATCATATTTTTCATGGCTTGAGAATTAATATGTCCTAATCTAGCATGCCATAAATCAAAAGACTACAATATAAGCAGAAGAACCATTTTCATTGATAACATTCAACTTGATCATATTGTTTACAACCGAACCCTTCCCAATGTAAACATCATTCTTGGATATTATCATCTTTCAAGAAAAAAGAACTAATTTAAAATCATTTGTCAAAGAGACATGTAGAAAGATTCTTCCTAATCTGTAGAGCATGAAGCACATCCTTCAACAAGAGTCTTTCCCGAAGATAATTTTAACACTACTGTTCTGATTCTAGCAATCTCAGTGGTAGACGAATTCCCCATGTATAGTTGTTGCCCTTTTCCTTGAGGCTTGTAAGTCTTGAAGGCAGACCTATCAAAAGAGATATGCCAAGTAGCACTAGAGTCGACCCACCAATAGCCTTTAGATTCAACCATGTTAACTTTTAATACCACTGCAACAACTATATCTTCTACCATGTTAGATTCTGATTTTGACTTTTTACGGAATTTGCACGCTCTTGCAAAGTGCCCCATTTTCCACAGACATAGCAATCTCCTTTTTTCTCATTCATCTTCGACTGACCGTTCTTCTGAAATTTTTTCTTAAAAAGGTCTCTTCTTAGTAGAAAACCTCTTATCCTTCTCTTCAGATATTGATTCAATAACAGCAGGCTCGGAAACAACCTTCTTGTTTCTAATTTTATTCTCTTCTTCAATCTTAAGACCCATAAAAATCTCATCTAGAGTTGAAGATCTTTATTATGGGTCATAGATTTTTGATAAACTTTCCAATTAAATGAAAGCTTCGCAAGAATGACACCCACTTCGAAACTTTTAGGAAGTTTCATGTTCTCTTCTTCCATCTCAGTGATGATAAACTGTAATTCTTGAACTTGATCAAGAATTGGTTTATCCTCAACAATCTTAAAATCAAAATATTTAGAGACTAGAAAGGCCCTTGTACTGGCATCTTCAGTTAAGTACTTCTCTAAAGAATCTCATAAATCTTTGGCGGTAGCGCACTTACAGAATGTGCTGAACAACCTATCATTCAATGCATTGAGGATGTGGTCTCGACAATCTTGATCATCTTCCAACCATTTGAGTCAAGCATCTGATCCTCCACTAGTCATACTTCTCGTTGTTTCTAGTACAGAAATTGGTGGATATGGTTGTAGTGAGGACGAAAACAACATTGAATTGTCGAAAAAAAAATTGCACCTTTTGCTGCCATCTTTTGAAATTTGACCCATCAAATCGATCAAGTTTGATAAGATTTTGATTCATAAACTTTATGCTCTGAGCCATTAGAACAATCTATTGTCTTTAAATTGTTAAAATAAATAGTACTAAAAATAACTCTGAGGCATGTAGTTCACTATGTTGTTTTAAAGATAATAGACGCCCTCACTCCGTCTGATAAACGAAGATGCAATTGGGTTTCCAGCGAATCTACCTTCAGGATACAATAAAACCCGATATTGCCAAGAACCGTCTGTATGTTTTTTTTCTAAATTGCACTTTCTAGAAAAAGAACCTTCCACACAGATTTTTTGATACACAAAGATTCCTAAATAAAGAAAATAAGAGAGATTCTTATTTCTTTTGTGTCTTTCTAACCAGGATCTGATATTTATTTATAGAGAAAATCTTGAACCATTGTGTCTTTCCAGATGATGGTGAAAATAATTTACATTTGTGTGTTTTCAGATAACGGTAAAGAGATAAATCGATTAAGACTTGTGTCTATTCATATTTACGGTGAAGAGATTTCAGACTTGTATCTTTTCAAATAACGGTAAAGAGAAACTAAAATCTGAAAAGACACTTCTTCGGAGAGAAATGTGAAAAGATACTACAATAAGACTGTTTAAGATCTTTTAGCCATTGTGTAGCGCCTATTCGGCTTAAAAGCCATTGGAGGCAACCGTTGGGCCTAAGAGCCATTGGAAGTCACCCGTTCATTGGGCTTAAAGATGTTGAGCCTTTTGGCTCGTGCCTCTTGGGTTTCTCTCTTTCTTTCTTTCTCTTATATATATATATAATGTTGTATATATTAAAATTTATTTTTCTTATTTATTTGCACACAAAGTAAATAATTTTTACAAGTTTGTCATCGAATTATTATCAATATATAATGATAATTATAGACTTAATTTTGAAACAATAAAATATATTACTACACTAATATGACAAAAACCACTTTTTAAAACTTACTATTCTTGAGACAGCTTTTTAACCACAATAGTAGGTCATTACATTCTTTTTGTTGGTGCCAGCCATAGTGATCGAGTTGGGGTTTGAGAATAAAACAGCATAAATTGTTTTAAAAATTGGTAAATTAGGGGGCAAAAAGATAAAAATTCGGGAAAACTAAACAAGAGAATTATAAAAAGTAATAAAATTTTTTGGCAAAAAATTGACTTTTTATTCTTGATTTTTTGAAAAAAAATGCAACCTTTTCAAATTTAATCGTCGTCTGAAAAAGTAAGCAACTCTAAGAGCATCTCGAACAAAATCTTTATTTCTAGCAGTTATACATACTTATGTGGCAAGAAATAAAGAATGGGGTGGTAGAGTGACAAAAATAATGAGTGCATATTGAAGCACTTCTCCAACAAAACTCTTTATTTTCATTTATTATTATTTTTTACTTTATTTTCATTGTAAAAATAAAGAAATTACATGTCATGACCAAAAATCCTAGCAGATCTCAAGAGCCTAAAATTCCATGTTATGACACCGCATGTTTGTTAAGGCGATAAACAGATATACATATCTTACATAAAACTGTGCTCCCAAAAAGTGAATCATTTTTTCTTCTCATATTAAAATTTCTCATACCAAATGACCAGAAATAAAGGTACGGTCAACTATTGGAATGTCTTTTTAAATATTTAATACATACCTTTAACTGTCTAACTGGTCATCCACGTCGTCATCTTCATAAACCGTATTATCTACCAGTGCATCAAGTCCACTGGAGCAGTGTAGTCCATATCTTCACTTGCAACTGTTAATTTTTGGGAATGAGGTGAGTTTAATCAGTGGTTGCACAACCGATCCACCCAGGTGATCGTGGGTACAACTTCGTGAGTGAAAGTGAAACCTCTACAATTTTATATAAACAACATAATAAAAATTCTCACAAACAATTTCATAACTATAAAACTGAAAGAACGTAACAGATTTCAGTGCATATGATGCTTATCACTTTTCTTGTCAACTTAACTTACGTGACATATATTAAATTTTATTGTAGCTCCATACGCCTATACAACGTACTTCGCATCATACTTATTTTACGTAAACGACCTGTGCCAAGGCTGTTGCTCAAGCCTACCACGCGAGTTCTACATGTAGATAACTACCTAACCTCCATATCATATCGTAAACTAACATCCAGCTCAATGAGGTTGCGCGCATAAAAATGAGTATCCCCTTACGTCGGGACACTGTCGTATCATATTGTCCTTAAGACTCGTCTTGGTTGCAGACGTTGTACCGTTACGGTGGTACATAAGGTATGACATGTGTAGAACTTAATTTCATTTTTAACTGGCCTTCACCATGTATCGTATTATATCCATATCTTATCTTATTCTTACTTATACACTTTCTTATCATATAATTTTCATATAACTTAAATTAGAGTGAACCATAGTGCGATAACCTTCACTAAACCACAGTTTTCAAGGGATGGGTTCCGTAATAACCTGGATGTACTTCGTGCGGCAATCCATACTCCCACAGAGGTGTTGCATCCATACATGAATGTCTACATTCCATGTTTCACGTGACCGTGAAAGGAACCCCACTATGACGAAGGCTTAAATGTCGTATTTCATATCTTATTCCTTTTAAACCTACCATATATATGCTTTAACGTATCATCTAAGTGATGAATGTGACACAATGCAAATGAACATATAATAGGAAAACAACTAACTATAAGGGAGCTAATATTACTCGTAATATTTCGAACGATAATTCAAACAAACAAATCAATCATAGGGAGATGTTAAAAGTACTGATATCAAATCAGTATCTATAAAAGGATGAGTTAGACCTTAACTCCCATATATTAGATTAAACTGTAAGACCTTATAGAGTAGAGTGTCGTTTAAGATTGCCTCGCTCATCTTTAAGAGAGAAAAGAAGGTGACATACAATGAAAATATGTGAGTTCTAAGATACGTATCACAAAGTGCTATTAGACCGATTTATCAGACAGATTTTGTCGATCTGATGAAAACAGACTGGTTATTTGTGAAATTTGGCGACGGGTTGACTATCGCGTGACAAACAATTTTCGACCGTCGGATCCTTGTTACATGGGTTTTTGGGATGTGTACACCTTCATAGCGTGGGTAGAAGATGCATTTAAACAATTATCCTAAGTTGAGAAGGTAGGTTACACCTAAAGCTTGGGCTTCGACTTCTCAGGGATCTTTGGCTTAAATTGAGTAATTGGGATTCTTGGGTACTTAGGCCCATCTAGAGTCTGAAGGTCAAATTTGTCCATTTGGTGGAATCCATTGACTCAATTAATGATTTGAGGGCCTTGTAGGATCCATATGGTTAAGGATATGACCCTATTTTTAAGGTCCTTATGTCTCAATTTGAGAATTTGGTTAAAAAGTGCGTACGGGCCTATTTGAGTAGTTTCAAGCAAGAAGGCGTATGGGTGATCATGATAGTAAAGGGTCTTGTAACACCCTATACTGATGTGGTCAAGATGTCTAATGTATGAGTCTTGGCTCAAATGTAAAGAGAAAGGTTGAGACTCTTAGATTTTTATTAGTGACACCCCAATGGCCATAAACTAAGATTTTATGCACTTCGGGAAGCGTGTAGAATTTAAATCAAAATTTTCTGGTGTAACTAGATTAACATAAATGAAGACTTTTTCTCCAACTGAGATTTTTCCAGAATTTAGGTGGAGTCTGTGTTTGGACCATACCTCTGTTTTTCCGAAAACTAGGCCAAATGAGTGGTCAAACAAACCCCCTTACCTTAAGTGTACAAGGGTTCAACCCCTTTAATTATTTCTCCACAACTTTCGAGTTTCGTAAACTTTTCCCATAAATATCTTCATTAGAATTTGATCCATTAGATTTGAAGTATATTTACCTAGGATTATAAAGTACCTAAGCATGTGGATTGATTCAGCCCAAGCCCTCAAAGTTAAGGTGGTCAAATGTGGCCAATGTGGTTTAAATTCTAAGTGACACAAACATTAGTATCAAGTGTGTGCAAAGAGTTTTCAAGTGGCTCAAAAGCCAAGGTGCAGTCATGATTAGATAGATCTGACAATTAGTTTTATAGATAGTCATATGATAATTAACATTATCTCCTTTAGGGCATGGTCATATGTTGCACAAATTGTGTGCCACCTATTAATCTATTTGTAACATTTATACATAGATATACAAAACATACATACATTATATATAATATATTAAGAATATATAATTTACTTACGGAATGGATTTGAGATGCATTATGTCAAAGTGATGACTAACACACGAAGGCATAAGTGTATGCATGATGACTATAAAGAGGGTGTAAACATATAAATTTTTGAGTTTTTGCATCAAACTTTAATAATTATAACTAAGCCAATCATGTTTTAAAAGTGTAATGAGTATATTGAAGAAGATAAGAGGGCACCCACATTATATGAACTTTTGATCGGCTGGATAGGCACAAATCCAGCTTTAGCATCCAACCTCATTCGATGGTCGCACGCGGTTTTGGCTTGGCATGGATCGATGATCGGTGCATCGATTTCTGAAACGGTCGGTAGGCTTCATTTCCCCGCCTCTGGTACAACAGCACTTGTTGTTGCAACTTGATTTGACACTAAAAGGTGTGCTTGGAGATGGTGGATTCGCGATGGTGAGCCATAGTATTTTCAGTGGGTCGAGTCTCGGAGAAGGAGATGATGCGGTGGCTGAGGGCTTAGAGAGAGACTGAGACGATAGAGAGGGAGAAAGAGGGATCTTGGGAGAAATATGCATAGAGGGAGGGAGAAAGAGAGGAAGGGCGGCTGCTGTTTGGGTTAAAGGTGTGAGAGAGAGACGATAGAGAAGGGGGTATTAAATAGGGGCCTTGGGCTGCTGGGTATACAGTGAGGGTGAGAGAGAGCCGGTTGGGTTTCTGGGAGATTAATGGCAGATTGGGCTACTTGGTTAATTGTGAGAGAGAGAGAGAGAGAGTGGCTAATTGGGTCTCGGTGAGATAAAGAGGGAGAGAGATATGAAAGGCAATAAGCCTTGTCTACAAGGAGCAAGAGTCCTATTTGGGCTCTATTACTTATCCAAGTGAGTAGGTGCCAAAGAGGAAAGCGAACTTCCTTCTATGTGAGGTGGGCGTCTTAATGGCAACCCAATTTCATGGGAATGAATTTGGTTGTTATATATAGCAACCGAATCCAATAATTTAGGGACCATATATGGCTAGAGAGAGTTGGCTATAATGGCACCCATATCTTACACCACACACTAATATATATAATATGTTTGAAAATTGAGTGTACCACGTGGTACATTCTTATGAGCCCTACTAGAGCCTTGGCATTTGAGTTTTGGAAGCGGCTCGAACTCATTTTCATTCTCGAAATTTGGGTAGTGTGCAACATGCACACACACGCGTAGGGGTTCGAGCTTGAATGTAATATTTCAACACATAAGTCTATTTAAAAGGGTGGGCTCGATGCCACATCACAAGAGTCCAAGGTTTGACCAAGGTCAAGCCAGTCAACGTAGTCGCATTCTCCTCAAAGTCAACGATTCAACTTTGGCGAAATATCCGGGTCATTACATTTTTGTCCCCAAAAGTTAGTCTCATAACTATAGTTAATTGCTAACATTTGATTCAAACTGACAAACAGATGATTGAGATCATGTTTTGTGCCAATTTTTTGCCTTAAAGATTTTTATGTCATGATCTTCAAATGAGATGGCTTAGATTAGATTTCATGTGACACGGATCCCAACAATATGAAAGTTTTTCTTTTTAGCTATGTGCCATAGTATAAATCTTGTGTGCAATTTTTAGCTCGCAACTTCTAATCACATTAAGCTTAGGGTACCTAAACTCAAGTCATTATTTTTATTTATTTATTTATATAAGCAGCTCTGTGATTCTTCATCATCACCATATACTTTAAAAATTGATTTAACCATTTTTGCACCACAATATGATTCTTCCTTAATAACAATAAAAGCCAACTTAAATTCGTCAATCTATAAAATAATCTTAACTTCTATCACAAATTTCTTCAAACAAGAAATATGCCAAACTTTTTATTGAATATTCGCTTGATTTTTCGATTCTTCCAATTTTTCGAATTAAAACGAATTAGCACCCCATCCAGTGGTTGTCAAGTCGAAATTTAGTTACTATGGTCTTATCTATCCTCAAGCGTTACTCAATGTGTAAATCGTGCTTTATTAGTTCAATAAACGGGGCACGTAGGAATCAAAACTAATGTCTGCTTTTTCACACGTTTTCATTACTTTATAACTCGTGATTCATTAATCTTTAATAAATAATATTGAGATTCGGTCTTTTAAGTATGAAATTATTTGTCATTCTTAATTACCCTTAAGCACTCGACATTTAAGGTGTCACACTTAGTCCAAATCATTAGTCATAAAATTTTGACCGATATATTGCAATTTATTTATTTTTATTTTTTTGATAACCTGGGTATCCGGGCCTCTTAGAGCACTCGCCTAATCCCAGGGGCACTTGCGCACCCCAAATTCAGCACATGCCGGATCAGCACAGGATATAAATCCCTAGGGTGGCCTCAAGGGGGGGAGGGGATTCAAACTTAGGTCTCCTGCTTTTGGAAGCAGGTATCTGGCCAGCTCACCTAACTCCTTGAGATTTATTACAATTTATTGATTCTTAAAATCACCTATTTAGTTAAAGTCCTAACATCCAATCGTCAATGATTATTTCTTCTTATAACCTTTCGATCCTTAAAAGTTATTCTCAAGGAAATTCTTAAATCTCTTGTCAGTACAATGCTATTCCACTCTTTATAATCCTTAACTTTTCAAAAATCAAATTTTCAGTCTCTTAAATAATTTATGTAAAATTTACTATCACTTCTCAACATCGATAACTCCTAAAACTCCATTGCAAGATATCATCTTTGTTATATCTCACTAATCTTAAAATATTTTAATCTAATCTAAAATTGATGATAATAATTTATTTCACAATTTGAAATCACTTATAATAAGTTATTCTTATAGTCGACGTCTCAAACTATAATGAAAATTTAAATCATCAAATCATTAAGGATTTATCTTTTCTAATTATTCCCCAATACTTAAAAATGTCTCTTCTAATGGCTCCCCAATTTTCAAAGATCCTTTTTAATTTCCCTCACATGCCCCTAGCTCATATAAGTTTTCAACAAATAGATCATACGACATTGATCATCATACTTTCTTAAAATCCTTAAATCCTCAAAAGATAGAGTTTAGGGTCTGTTAGAATCATTGTTACATTAATCACCATAGCGTACTTATATGAGCCACATAGTCTTCGAGAAAATAAAGCCTGAGCTCTGATACCATTCTATGTGATCCAGACCCACATGCCACAATATTGTCCGGTTCTGGGCTTAGGTACTCGCCCTGATTTTGTTTCTGGCATGGGCGTTACGTTTTGCCGTCCCCACCCATGACGCGTCATAACATGTAGTGTCCGCAATTACATATAGCTCAGGGTCAGGACTTTTCCCTATCCGATATGGGAAATGTAACGACCCGAATTTTTTGCCAAAGTTGAATCGTTCAATTTGAGGAGAATGCGACTACGTTGACTGGCTTGACATTGGTCAAACCTTGGACTCATGTGATGTGGCATCGGGCCCACCCTTTTAGATAGACCTATGTGTTGAAATATTACATTCAAGCTCGAACCCCTACGTGTGCGTGGGTGCATGTTGCACACGACCCAAATTTCGAGAATGAAAATGAGTTCGAGCCGCTTTCAAAACTCGAACAACAAGGCTCTACTAGGGCTCATAAGAACGTGCCACATGGTACACTCAATTTTCAAACATATTATATATATTAGTGTGTGGTTTAAGATATGCGTGCCATTATAGATTGGTATTGGCACCCATCTAAAACTACTCAAATCCTAATAGGCCAACTCTCTCTAGCCATATATGGGAAGTTCAGTTTCCACTTTGGCACCTACTCACTTGGGTAAGTAATAGAGCCAAATAGAACTCTTGCCTAGGAAGCACGGATACGCCCAAAAGGGTGCCGTACCCGTATCCGATACGTATTGGATATGGATACGGGTGGGATACGCGTGAATGCGTATGCCACGAGTTTCCGGAAAAAAAAAATTTCAGGTACGGCCAGGATACGGCCGGGATACGGTCGGGATACGTTGCCACACTTATTTGATTTTTTTTATTTTTTTAAAATTATTTTAATCCCTATTTTGTAGGGTTGCCTTATTACCTCCCGAGATCGATATACGGCTGATTTGATTTGTCTCGGTTGCAAAAGGAAGGGAAAAAAAACGAAGAAGAAGATTAGAAGAAGAAGAGCAAAAGCTCTTACTCTTTTTTAGCGTTGCAAAAGGGAGGAAAAAAAAAAGACATTAGGAAAAGTAGCAGAGGAGGTACCTACTGCGTTCCCTGCGAAGGTCTCTTCTCAAATCTAGGTACTTTGTTTTCCTTTCCTTCTTCTTTCCCTGCGACGTTTTTTTTTTCTTTCATTTCTGAGATCACCATTTTCAGATCTCAGTTTTTCCTGTAAAAATGCTAGAGAGAGAGAGAGAGAGAGAGAGAGGGTCAAATGAAGATGGCTGATGCGTGAGTTGTCATATATATCACAATTTCGAGAGTGAAATAGACAAATGGATAAATCTGAACCGTTGAAATTTAAGTGCCACAGTTTGCCTATGTAATTTTTGTAGTGGGCTAAAACACCATACTATTGCCAAAGTTTGCCTATGTAATACTATTAGCCGTTTCGCCTATTAGGTATATGACCAGAGTAACAAGTTTGGCGCTTGTGTCAACGCCCCTCTCAAAATCTTGATATGGTGTTTAAATGATCGCTGATCATAAATCTCCTTCATTTTGATGGTGTTCAATATCAGCCATCAAAAATTAAAAATCATCGTTCGAATCTCCCAAAAAGTGTGATTGTTTTACCCATGGGCCTTCAATTGATAATGTATCACTTTGACGGTATGAATTTCCAAGATCATAAGCAATTTAGCCTATTAGGTACATGACCTAAGTAACAGGTTTGGCGCTTGCCTCAACGCCCCTTTGAGAATCTTGATATGGTGTTTAAATGATCACCGATCTTAAAGTGTGATTTTTTTATGGCTGATATGGTTATTAATTGAAATGATCGCCAATCTTAAATCTCTTTAATTTTGATGGTGTTCAACATCAGCCATAAAAAATTAAGAATCACTGTTCGAATCTTCCAATAAATGTGATTTTTTTTACCCATAGGCCTTCAATTGATAATATTTTGACGGTATGGATTTCCGAGATCATAAGCCAATAAATGGTGTAAGGTTGTTTAAACATCATTTGGTGCTTAAATGACGGTCATGATCGTCGGTCCCATAAAACTTGATGTGTGATTGGTTCGACTCACGTGACCAGATTTTTAAAGGGCCCAACTCACGTGTCCGTCATATATACCCAAAAAATGTGTTTAAATGATCATATACCCAAAAAATGTGTTTAAGATGTGATCTGTACCGTTAAGGAGATTTAAGCCATCTGATTTTAGTCATAATGGGCCCAAAAATGGCATTGTAGGGTGATTTACGCCATCTGATTGTGGACTTTAATATCAACCATTGTTTATTAACTAATTTTTACATTAAAAAATAACCTAAAATATATAAATATATATAAAATAATTTTTTAATATAAGTACCCCCGCCGTACTCGTACCCTAGTATTTTGAAAATTACCGTATCGTATCGTACCCGTATGCCATACCCGCACCAGTGCTTCCTAGACTCTTGCTCCTTGTAGATAAGGCTTATTGCCTTTCATATCTCTCTCCCTCTTTCTCTCACTGAGACCCGATTAGCCCCCCTCTCTCTTTCTCTCTCTCTCTCTCTCTCTCACAGTTAACCAAGCAGCCCAAGCTGCCATTAATCTCCCAGAAACCCAACCGGCTCTCTCTCCCTCTCTCACCCTTACTGTATACCCAGCAGCCCAAGCCCCCTATTTAATACCCCCCTCTCTCTCTCTCTCTCTCTCTCTCTCTCTCACCTTTAACCTAAACAGTAGCTGCCCTGCCTCTCCTTCTCCCTCCCTCTATGCATATTTCTCCCAAGATCCCTCTGTCTCCCTCTCTATCGCCTCTCTCTCTCTCTAAAGCCCCCAGCCATCGCATCATCTCCTTTGAGACTCAACCCATAGCAATATCGTGGTATACCATCGCGAATCCATCATCTCCAAACACACCTTTTAGTGCCAAATGAAGTTGCAACGAGGGTTGTCGTACTAGAGACGTAGAAATGAAGCGCGTCAACCATGGATCAAAATTTCGTCCGATACCGATACGTATCAGTATCGGTGGTCACCGATACAGTACATTGAATGTACCGTATCAGTGGTTTATATGGTATATACTGGACGATACGTATCGGTTTTGAGCTTGGACGATATGTATCGGTTTTCTGACATTTTGATCCATGGCGTCAACCGTTTCAAAAATCGACGCACCGACCATTGATCCATGCCAACCAGAAACTGTGTGCGACCATCGAATGAGGTTGGATGCTAAAGTTGGATTTGTGCCTATCCAACTGATCAAAAGCTCATATAATATGGGTGCTCTCTTATCTTCTTCAATCTACTCATTACACTTTTAAAACATGATTGACTTAGTTATAATTATTAAAACTCGACCTATAGCAATATCGTGGTACACTATCGCGAATCCATCATCTCCAAGCACACCTTTTAGTGCCAAATCAAGCTGCAACAACGAGGGTTGTTGTTGTACCAGAGACGAAGAAACGAAGCCCGCCAACCGTTTCAAAAATCAATGCACCGACCATTGATCCACGCCAACCAGAAACCGCGTGCGACCATCGAATGAGGATGGATGAGCTGGATTTGTGCTTATCCAACTGATTAAAAGCTCATATAATGTGGGTGCTCTCTTATCTTCTTCAATCTACTCATTACACTTTTAAAACATGAGTGACTTAGTTATAATTATTAAAACTTGATGCAAAAACTAAAAAATTTATATGTTTGCACCCTGTTTATAGATCATCACGTATACATTTATGCCTTCGTGTTTGTAGCCGTTGGTCATCACTTTTGACACAATGCATCTCAAATCCATTCCGTAGGTAAATTCTATATTCTTAATATATTATATATAATGTGTGTATGTTTTGAATATCTATGTATAAATGTGCACAAATAGATTAATAGGTTGCACACAATCTGTGTAACATATGACAAAGCCCTAAGGGGGATAATGTTAATTTTCATGTGACCATCTATAATCCAATGGTCAGATCTATCTAATCATGATTGCACCTCGACTTTTATACCACTTAAAAATACATGAAAACTCTTTGCACACACTTGAAACTAATGCTTGTGTGTCACTTAGAATTTAACATAATTGGCTACATTTGACCACCTTGACTTTGACGGCTTGGACTGAATCAATCCACATGCCTAGGTACTTTATGATCCTGGGTAAATATATTTCAGATCCAATCAATCAAATTTTAATGAAGATATTTATGGGGAAAGTTTACGAAACTCGAAAGTTGTGGAGAAATAATTAAATGGTTTGAACCCTTGCACATTTAAGGTAAGGGGGTCTGTTTGACCAACCATTTGACCTAGTTTTCGATAAAACAGAGGTATAGTCTAAACACAGACCCCACCTAAATTCTAGAAAAATATTAGTCGAAAAAAAAGTCACTACTTATGTTAATCTAGTTACACCAGAAAAATTATATTTAAATTCTACACGCTTCCCTAAGTGTGTAAAATCTTAGTTTATGGCCATTGGGGTGCCACTAAGAAAAATCTAAGAGTCTCAACCTTTCTCTTTACATTTGGGCCAAGACTCATACATTAGAGATCTTGACCACATCAATCAAGGGTGTTACAAGATCCTTTACTATATCATGAATGCCCACAGACCTTGCGTGAAACTACTCAAATCGGCTTGTACACACTTTATAACCAAATTCTCAAATTGAGATACAAGGACCCTAAACCTTAAAAACAGGTCTATATCCTTAACCATATGGATCCTACAAGGCCCTTAAATCATTAATTGAGTCCATAGATTCTACCAAATAGACTTATTTGACCTTTAGACCCTAGATGGACCTAAGTGCCTGTGAAGCCCAATTACTCAATTTAAGTAAAAAATTCCTGATAAGTCGAAGCCTAAACTTTTGTAATAGACCCAACTCACATTTTAAGCTTAGAATAATTGTTTAAATGCATCTTCTACCAACGCTATGAAGGTGTACTTATCCAGAAAATCGTGTAACAAGGATTCGACGGTCGAAACTTGTTTGAGTCACGTGAGAGTCAATCTATTGCCAAATTTCACAAATGATCTGTCTGTTTTCATTTGATCGATAAAATCTATCTGATAGATCGGTCTAACAACACTTTGTGATATGTATTTTAGAACTCACATACTTTCATTGTATGTCACTTTCTTCTCTCACTTAAAGATAAGAGAGGTAATCTTAAACCACAATCTACCCTATAAGGTCTTAGAGTTTAATCTAACATATGAGAGTTAAAGTCTAACTCATCCTTTTATAGATATTGATTTGATATCAGTACTTTTAACATCTCCCTATGATTGATTTGTTTGTTTGAATTATCGTTCGAAATATTACGAGTAATATTAGCTCTCTTATGGTTAGTTATTTTTCTATTATATGTTTCATCTGCATTGTGTGACATTCATCACTTAGATGATACATGAGGGCATATATATGGTAGGTTAAAAATGAATAAGATATGAAACACGACATTTAAGCCTTCGTCATGGTAGGGTTCCTTTCACGGTCACGTGAAACTTGGAATGTAGGCATTCATGTATGGATGCAACACTTCTATGGGCGTATGAGCTGTCATACGAAGTACATCCAGATTATTACGGAACCCGTTCTTTAGAAAGCGTGGTTTAGTGAAGCTTATTGCATCATGACTCACTCTAATTTAAGTTGTATGAAAATGATACGATAAGAAAGTGTATAAGTAAGAATAAGATCAGATACGGATACGAAAAGAAACGTTGTAAAGGCCAGCTAAATATAAAATTAAGTTCGTTCTACATGTATCATACCTTACACGCCACTGTAAGGGTACAACGTCTGCAACCAAGATGGGTCTTAAGGATAATAGGATACTACAGTGTCCCGATGTAAGGGGACACTGATTTTTATGCGCGCAACCTCATCGGGCTGGATATTGGTTTATGATAGGATATGGAGGTTAGGTGATTATCTATACGTGGACCTCGCGTGACAGACTCGAGCAGCGGCTCTGACACAAGTCATTTACGTAAAATAAGTATGATGTGAAGTACATTGTGTAGGCGTATTAAGCTATAATAAGATTTAATATATGTCACGTAAGTTAAGTTGACAAGACAAGTAAGAAAAGTGATAAGCATTAGAATCATCATATGAATTGAAATCTATTACGTTCTTTCAGTTTTATCGTTTTATAGTTTTACAATGTTCATGAGAATTTTTATTATGTTGTTTATATAGAATTGTAAAGGTTTCATTTTCACTCACGAATTTGCACTCACGATCACCTGGGTAGATTATGATGGATCGGTTGTGCAATCCACTGAGTTTATGTGACTGAGTAAACTCACCCTCTCTAAAAAACTAACAGCTACAGGTGAAGATATGAACTACACTGCCCCAATAGACTTGATGCACTGGTAGAGGACAACGTGGATGACCAGTTAGACAATAACAGTAATGGACTACAATAACAGTTGATCGTACCTTTATTTATGGTCATTTGGTATGAGAATTTTTAATATGAGAAAAAAAATGATTCACGATTTTTGGGAGCACAGTTTTTTGTAAGATCTAGTAAGATATGTATGCCCGCTTATCGCCTTAACAAGCATGCAGTGTCATAACACGGAATTCTAGGCCCTTGAAATCGGCTAGGATTCTAGGTCGTGACAGAAATGGTATCAGAGCCGAGGACAACTCATCTATAAGGTCGGAGAATTGTAATAGTCCCACTTTGGATAGGAAAAAGTCATGACCCTAGACTATATGTGATTGCGAACACTACATGTTCGAAACGTAACGCCCATGTTAGAAACAAAATCGGGGCGGGAACCTAAGCCTAGAACCGGACAATATTGTGGCATGTGGGTCTGGGCCGTCACATTACAATAGCTGGCATTTGAATAAAAAAATAATTT
Source organism: Chloranthus sessilifolius (assembly GCA_021018995.1). Classification (NCBI taxonomy): domain Eukaryota; kingdom Viridiplantae; phylum Streptophyta; class Magnoliopsida; order Chloranthales; family Chloranthaceae; genus Chloranthus; species Chloranthus sessilifolius. The sequence goes on along the minus strand of CM037584.1, from coordinate 142,087,591 downwards.
TCTAGATATAAAGAGCTTCTTTCTCTCACTTCAATATTAAATAATACAATCTATTTTGGTAAATAGCAAAAAAATATTATCACTCAAATAAAAAAATATATGTATTAAGTGTATATAAAGAATATTTAAATAAATATTTTACGTTAAATATAATTTATTATACACTTAACTTTGTTTTTAAATTGTTATTAAATCATAATAAACAAGAGAATTTATGCACTAAATGTTATAATTATAAAATATAATTAAATATTATATTTTAAATTATTTATAAAATAAATATTTGTGAAATATTATATTTTTGTAAAACAAATTTCACATAACAATAATTGTTTTAATGAAATTGAAATATTATTTTGATTTCTTTTGTTTTTTGAAAGGAAATATTATTTTGATTTCATTAGAATAGTATTTGATAAAATAGTAAAAGAATAAAAATAACAAAAAAATGAAAATAAGAGTCTTGTTGGAGATGTGCTCCTGGAGGCACTCTTTATTTTTGCCACTCCACCACCACCCCTCTTTATTTCTTGCTACACAAGCATGTATAACAGCTCAAAATAAAGAGCCTTGTTGGAGATGCTCTAAGAGCTCGTACCAGGTAAGGCCTTGGCGCCAGGTACACTTGGCATTCGGGTCACTTTTCTGGGATGTGGGCTACTAGAATTAGGGTGTGCACCGTCTGATAGTTGCGTCATGATCTAAAGATCTTTAAAATGTAATTGTTTGGAAGGCAAAACGATTTCCATCACTTGATTCAAAGCAGTCAAATGCCATCCATAATTAACGGCAACATGTAAATTCACATACCACTAATTATAGATTCTTCGAAGGAGACAATGGAGATTGTTTTTCATCTGAATCACCAACCATCACGCGATGACGCCACATGGCACCGATCCCTTGACCCGAGTACCCAGTCACCTGGCCTCAAAACTGATCCCATGAGCAGGTGACAAAAATGCCCCTGCAATTTACAAAAATACAGGAAAGCCGAGCGAGTCGATCCGAGTCGACTCGGACGAGTTCACGTATTATGCAGCAAAGCGAAATCTTTACCTGAACGTATTGAATTGATTCGAAGCCTGATAGCTGTTGGATCCTCTTCTTATACGCCATCAGAACTCCTCCGATCTGCTGAGCCGTTAGATCAGACAAACGGACATCGTGATTGGGGCTTTCAATTACTACATCGTGGTAGCCGAATCCAGTCAAGGAAGAGGACTCGAAGGGAGAGGTAGGGGGGTTGAGGTGTTCTATAGGAAGGTCTCTGCGGAGGGCAGAATAGAGGTTTTCGATGACTCTGATCTTCCAATCAGGGGTATTTTCGGGAATTCGAAAGATTTCAGGGGCACACTCGTGTTCTCGGCCTATACAGAATGGACAAGATGAAGAAGAATTAGAGCCAACGCTAGGGTTCTTTGATTTGAAATCGGACGGTCGACTTGATCTAGCGGGCGAAAAGATTACCCATTTGTTATATATCGTATCTTTCCTGATCTCAGGGCTACGAGAAGAAGCCATAACGAACTCACGCACGCTCGCTCTCTGTCTCTCTCTCTCTCTCTGTGGGCATTTATGGAGAAGGAACTTGAATCAAGTGTTTTCTTTACTTCTTTACTTTACTCTATATAATGCTAGAAGGGGAAGGATGGCACCCGGACGAAAATATTAGATTTTTTCGTGTCTTTTCAAAATTTAATAAAGTCACTGAAGAGCATCTTTGTGGAAAATTATAAACGCATGAAAGATTCGTTGAGTATATAAGAGACGTGTCTGACTTAGAACATCAGTCGCCTGCATTTTATCCGCATAAAATCTGTCGGCCATATAACAATGCTCTATCTTTATTTGCAATTGTAAGGTAATGGTCAAATTAAATCAGATTTTGAGTTCAGCCATATTTCCAGCTTTGGAAATGAGAAAACTTTACTTTATGATTTTCACTCCTTATAGGTATAGTGACAAATTTCGTTTTCGGTATTTTTTCGATGGGGGGTTGTTTCGGTACATTTCGGATTAATTTTGATATATTTTGAAAAAAATTTGGAAAAATTTCGAAGATTAAAAATATATAAAAAATATATTTAATATTTTTTTAAATAGGGAAATTTACCTGATAGGCCCTGTCAGATACGCCTTTTACATCAGAAGCCCTATAGTTTCACTTTTACCCAGACAAACCCGCTGCGCGCCGAGCTGAGGCACGCCTGTAGGAAATACCCAAAGTACCCCCACAGTAATAAATAGCCGCCCTCTTTTCAAATTATTTACTGTTTTCAATTTACTTTTTCGTTCGAAGTCGGTGGAGAGTCATTGACGCTTCGTGGACAATCGCGTTCAAATCTACAACCTTCAAGCTACCAAATTAGCTTCCATCGCTATAGATTTTTTTTTTCTCCTCTCTTTGGTGCATATTTTGACATAATTTTTTTAGGTTTTCCCATATGTAATCGATATCGATCCTATATGTAATCGGTAATCGATATCGATTCTATATGTAATCGATATCGATCCTATATGTAATCGATATCGATCTTCTATTTAGTCTCTATCGATTACATCGAAGATCGATATCGATTACATAGAAGATCGATAACGATTATATATGTAGTCGTAATCGACTATATAAACTGTGGATGACGAATCTATAACAAATCGATATCGACTCTCTATGAATATAATTAATACCCATCATTTGAATTAATTTCCCTATAGTTATTACTCTCGATGCCATAATAAATCATACGAGGTTTTATATTTATCTCAGCCGACGTTCAATTTATTGCCAACTACCCTTTTGTAAAACCATTATGGCAAGTTAGGTTGGAAGAATGAGAAAATTTAATACAACGATTCGCATTCCACAATCTAGGAGCTTTAAATACAGGTTTAGTTCGTCCTTAGCAAACCACCTATCATCCCTACCAGCCCATATTTTTCCCAATGTCTGACGACGAAGAAAAAACCTTCTATAACCCAATCAAGTTCGAGCCTGTATGGGAGGACCCACCACCACCACGTAACACGATCCTCTGCTTCTGTGGACGATGATACGATGAAGTAATGAAGATTTTGGCGAAGGAAGAAAAGAAGAAGAGGAAGGAAGAAAAGAAGAAGAGAAAAGAAGAAAAGAAAAAGAAGGAAGAAAAGAAAAAGAAACTTAAGACGGAACCACCCGCCTCTCCACCCCATCCACCACCTGCTCTTCATCCTTCTTCATAAATTTTCTTTTCATTTTTAATTATAAGTGAAAAATTTTGAATGTAATTGAAAAATTTTACAAGTAAATGAAACTTTTTGATGCAATGGCGACTTCATGAAATCTTTTGAGTCAGTAAATTAAATATTTTCTATATAAATAAGGAAAATTTACCTGACAGGTAAATTAAACATTTTGAGATCATTTAGAGTCGGTATCGATTACATATAGGGTCGATATCGATTATATATATAATCGATGTAGGTAAAGAAGAAGGAAGAAAAGAAATAGAACAAAAGAAAGAAAAAGAAACTTAAGAGTCAGTAAATTAAGTAATTTCTATATAAATAAATATTTTGAGGTCATTGCGAATTTATATTGAGTCGTTGGCGATTTCATAGGTAATCGATATCGATTACATATAGAGTCGTTATCGCTTACATATGTAATCGGTATTGATTATATGTAGACTCGATATCGGTTATATATAATCGATATAGGTTTTATATATACATTTCATCAACATTTTTAACTATCCTTGTTAGTATGGTGCTCAGTCCTTTCTTTTTTATTACAGTTCATTTCAAAAGGCTGTCAAGATGGTTGTACACCGAGCTGTTGCCAAGTGTTCGCCTAGTGCCGTTTCGAATCTCTACGAAAATGCTACCCCAGCTCGGAAGAAGTTATTGAGAGATTCGGTGGAATATTTCAAATGCCCAAGGGTGAGATTTCTTTTCGATGTGGTGGATGCGATCGACATTTTGGGTTGATAAAACCACTTGAATTGGGAAGACTGATGTCTATCTTCTAAGATAGACATTGCATTGACATCGGGCCTTGCCGTAGTTGGCCCGTAAAAAGTATACCCTATCCGTTAAACCATCCGTAGAGAACAAACCATTAGATCTGACAAATACTTTCGTGAACGCCTCCGGAAAAAATTCTCCTGGTCTCATATAGATCTTGCAATTTGGAGAGCGGAAAGTGATGAGGACTTCTTAAAGTTGTCCTTCTTTGTGTTGTACATATTTCTCTTCCCGGGTCCCACCATCGATTTGGGAAGACCACATCGACCTCATCGATGATGTGGAGACCTTTAACCGAACTCCGTACGCCTACCAGACTTGATCGAGTATATAATAAAGGCGGCGATGAATAGAAAAACCGAGAGATGGATAAATCCGAAGACGTAACACATATGGATGCATATGTACTTCAATGGTGGGCTTATGAGATCTGCCATATATATCGCCATCCCAAACTAGGCCTCAAGGACCCTTTCCCACGAAATGGCTGAAATGTATGAGTCCGTGATCGGGATCAAAGGTTACACTCATGAGCGGATGTTAGAGTAAGAAGGTATGAGGTCTATTGCCTATTAAAAAAAAAAAAACTTACCGATTCATTCTAGAATCGATAACGATTCATTACAGAATCGATAACGATTCATTATAGAATCGATACCGATTCATTTACAAATCGATAACGATTGTGTACAAAGTCGATAACGACTTACTAAGTAGTCGATAACGATTCGTTAACTAATCGATAGCGATTTTTTAACGAATCGATAACGATTTATTAAATAATAGATTCTTTACATAATCGAGAGTGATTTATTATATATAACGATCATTTTATTCTGTTGTTTACATGTTTCATTTTCTTTCAAAAGGTTCGCACTCCCCTCGTGCCTCAGGGCTTTGAATTAGAGATACCCGTGTTAAGAGAATATCTACGGGTTCAAAAGGAGGTTGGGGGAAGAGGAAAGAACCGGTCAAGAAAGCTGTGGAAGAGATTCGGCCGAAGAAGAAAAGAAATTACATTTCGGTCGAGAATGTTGGAGAGGGAGAGGAAGAATGGGATGACGCATCGACGTCTGAAGAAGAACCCCTCTCGAAAAAGGGCCCCGTGCATGTGGGAGAGGGTCGGCCAAGAACTAGGGGGGACCGCCAAGGAGAGCTGGCGGCAAAAAGATAGCCAATTGAACCGTCCACCTCCAATGATTCTTTGTTGAGGAGGGTCGATCATTTGACGCTGGATAACTTGAAGCTCACCCAAAGAGTGAGCGATTTGGAGGGAGAGAATAAGGCCTTGGCTAAACGTTGCGCTTCTTTAGAGAAACTATGCAACTCCTTCAATGAGAGGCTGAATTCAAGGGATGCGGAGTGGCAGAAGTTAAATCACTACAACTATTTATTCAGAAAGGGCCAGATTGATATTAAAGAACTCCTTAAAAATTTATTGGAGGCGAGACCTAAGGTATGTGTTGAAATCTGGTTTTAGATGTTCAATTTTGTTAACATAAATCGATATCGATTATATATAGAGTCGATACCGATAATATATTCAATCGTTATCGATTATATATGCAGTCCGTCTCGATTCTATTTACAATCGATCGCGACTATATATATAATCCATAACGATCATATATAAAATCGATAGCGACTATAAGTACAGTCGATAACGATTATATTTAAAATCGATTTGGACTTTTTAAAATGTGGACCAAAAATTAATTCTTATTTTGCATCATTATTACGATGTACATGATGTGGCTATGGAGGAGCTGATATTGAAGGTGTGCGACACAGCCTTCGATGAGGAACCATCAGCTCCTGCGCATTAGGTTCCTCCTCCTCCTCCCGTTGATGAGGTGAAGGCAGCTGCTGACAAGCAGCCTGAGACCCAAACTGATAAGGGTCCTGCTGGTGAAGAGGAAACCTCTTCCCAATTGCCTCACCAACAAGCTGAGCTTCGCTTAAGACCTAGGCAAGCAAAAGTCAGCAAAGTAATTGTCGTCAAACCTAAGGCCCAGCGAAGGGTAGCGACTGAAAAGAAGCCTACCGAGAAGGCCAGCAAAGGACCAACTGCTGAGACTGGACCGGTGGCAGTCATTACCGCTGGTCCTGGGTCTACGGATGAAGATGCTCCTGCTGAGCTAACAGCGGAGCAAAAATATATGCTAGACATATGGAACAAGCCTCTGAAGGAGGACGAGTAAGTTATTCTATCCTGAATACTTAACTTTATTATTATATATTTATCGTGAAGATTAGTTAAGTTGGCCATTTTTTATGCAGAGAATATGTTAGCACTGTCGGCAAGTATAAGCTGGTGGTGCAATCCTTCAGATGTCTGGCGGGAACTCAGTACCTGGATAACTTTGTAAGTTTAACATACTGTAGGCAAAATCGTTATCGATGGCTTATGTAATCGTTATCGATGACTTATGTAATCGTTATCGATGGCTTTTAGAGTCGCGAACGATGGCTTATGTAATCGTTAGCGACTCTGTACATCATCGACATCGATTCATTAGAGAGTCGATAACTATTTCGATGACTTAAATAATCGTTACCGACTCTCAAATGAATCGATATCGATGACTTATAGAGTTGATAACGATTATATATTTAACTCTAACTGCATATTTTAATCTAACTGCATTGGTTTCAAGTTATGGGCGCCTACCTGAGACATTTGAAAGTTATTGATGATAAAATTCATCCTGAGAAAGAGGTCAAAAACTTCCTTATGGACCCTGCCGCGCTGACGTACATGGGCTATGAACTGAGAGATTTCAACAAGTTCCTGCTTACTGAAAAATTATACGACCAGTCGATCGAGGTTCAAGTTCAAAGGTGGGCTGCCTATAGACAAAGAGAGACCGGAGGGAAGAAGCTGATGGAAACTTTCTTCTTCAATGAGCTTCGGAATCTGTGGGCTCACGAATGCAACATAGTATGCTTTTATCCTCTTTATAATTATTCTTTTTAATTTTTCTATCATACCTTTTGAGATTATATTACGTCTTTGTCGATATTTCTGCCAATACATTCGTAACAACCACTACATCGGGCGCTATGATCGTAAAGTTAGTCGAACGATCGATAATGATCGTCGAATTCTATATTTAATAGGTCCTCTAAGGAAAGATATGTGTCCCAATTGCAGGCGCTGGTAAGATATTTTGCTTAGCATATCTTTTATCATTGTTAGCTTAACATATCTGACACTCCTCTCTATTATTTCGAAACAGACCCAATACCTTCCCGTGATTTTATATTCGTACGGTGACTCCGCTGCACTAATGAAGAAGAGCTATCCTTGTTGGATCAAAATTTGTCCCCGACAGGACCAACTCTGTGGTTGTGGAGTGTTTGTTGTGAAGTATGTCGAATACTTTATGATGGGGAAGAAATTTAACTCATAATCGGATATAGATAGGATCGAGGAAATTGGCCATATCGGCTACATACGAGCGATGGCGATCTTGGCGAAGGGCGACAAAAAGGAGAACAACGATGAGTGGTTGTATTTGAATATTTTTGTAATTATAAATAAAATATTTTTTCTTAATGAATTATTTTGAATATAATTGCACTATTTTTATGTAGTTGTAGTTAAAAAGTAGAAATAGCATCCATTAGCGACTACATATATAGTCGTCATCGACTATATAAATAATCGGTGACGACTCTGTATGTAATCGCTACCGACTATATAACTAATCGTTCACGATTCTTTAGGTAATCGATATCGACTCTATATAGAGTCGTCCATCGACGGTATCCATAATCTATACCGATTCTTAAATGAATCGATATCGACTTTATAAATAGTCGATGGCGACTCTATATAGAATCGATATCGATTATTTATACAATCGATGACGACTCTATGATATATCGGTAAAGACTATATTACAGTGTAAAAAAATATGGATTCTGAATTTCTCATTTACATTCAATCTATCATTATTAAAAATATACACTGTTAGCCCATCGGTCCCACTGCCTTGCAGCTCCTGCGGTTGTGACCATATTCACTGCACCTGCTACACTGTAGTGCCCTAACCTCACCCTTAGACCTTATCCTTCTCTTCCTCGGACGGCCGGCTTGCTTTCGGCAATAATAGGGTGGTCTCACTTTCATATTTTCAGGGAGTTGCTCTGGTTGGAACTCCCATTGACTTTTATCGAGGGTGGGAACCCATTGCTCGTCATATGTTTGTCTAAAGCAAGCGGTGAAAAACCAGTTCTCACAAAATTTATAGTAGTCGTAACTTCTTTGATTGATGGCCGCCATGGCATGGGAGCAAGGCAAGCCATGAATGTGCCAACGGCGGCAACTACAGGTCTTGTGTTCCAAGTCAACGTGATGAATGTAATTTCCGAAATTGACTTGGAATTGATCGCGCCCGTATGGTTGAGCTCTCTTTCTACCGGCCCATTGCAACACCTTCTTCATGTGAGCGTCTGCTTTCGGGCAGAGAAGGGTGGTCCATTTATCAGATATCTCTCTGCATTTTTGAAAATGATCGGCGACTTTCTCTCTAGTAGTTCTGATTAAGTCAATAATTGGTTTCTCTCGAGCTATTTTTAGCACGCTGTTTAAACTTTCGACAATATTCGTAGTCAGGGAATCGTACTGCCTTCCTTCCATATGTGCGCGTGCCCAATGCTTTGGATCTATTTTCAAAATATATTCTACGGCCTGAGAATCAGCAGGATCTTTCTTCATTTCGTTAATAAAATAATCAAATTTCTCTTTCGAATATGCACGCGCGGCGCACCACCATAGACCCTTCACATTGTTCCTGGGATACTTGTGCTGCAAATTTTGTGTCATATGCCGCATGCAGTAGTTGTGATATGCGTTAGGGAAGATACGTTTCACCGCATTTATTAAACCCTTCGACCTGTCCGTGATAATTACGAGATCTTCGTTAAACCCACCGATCACGAACGCACCTACCCGTTCAAGAAACCACATCCACGTATCCTCTTCTTCTAACTCGACCACGGCAAATGCTAACGGTAATATATGACCATTACCGTCTTGCGCAGAGGCGATAAGTAGGATCCCTTCGAAACGTCCTCGTAGGTGTGTGCCGTCTACAAGCAATATGCGATGAAGTGTATTACGGTAGCTTCCGATGCATGGGCCAAAACTCTAAAAAAATCTTTGAAACTTACCGTCAAGAGTAAGTTGAAAGGATGTTTGTATATTAGGATCTACCCTCTCCATCTCCTTCACGTAGGCCGGTAGATCAACAAATTGTCCTTCCCAATTTCCTCTAATATCATTAAGGGCAATCTCTTTTCCCCTCCAAGCTTTTGCATATGAGATTTGCACATTATAAGCTTTTGCAATATCAAACATTATCGACGCCGGTGTGTAGTCGAATCCTTCCATAAGTTTATCCCGTACATAATTCGCTACGAAGGAGATTGTTGCATTACGGTGATCATGCGGTCCGATCTTAGCGGCTCCGCATGTGTGAGTACTATTGAATGTCTTGATTTGGAAAGAATCGAGCCCAGTCAATTTAGAAGCATGTATTCACCACGAACAATCGGGTTCGTAGCATCCGGTTGTCACTCGATAACTAGCGGTCCTCAAAGGCCGAATTTGAAAGTTTTTCTCCACCGCGTGTTCTTTCAATGCTCTTTGAAATGTTTGTTTGTCTCGGAAGAACTCTCCAATTTTAAACGTCAAATTCCGATATTCAGTTTCCACCTCTTCATCGGAGGAATCGCCCGTTGTCTCTGACATTTCGTAATCTCCGTCTACTAGGGGATTGTCAATGTCTCTCACAAAAATTTTCGGATCCTCTTTGATAAACCCATCCGGTTCGCCTTCATATTCTTCTTCTAAGGTATCTTCATTCATGGCTTGATGATGACTACGCCATTCACTAGCGGTGTTCTCGGGTAGTTGACTAGATCCTTCACCGAAGGGGTTCTGATGTGATTGACCGGATCCTTCACAGAATGGATAATGGCGTGGTTGGCTAGGCCCTTCACCGAAGGGGTGCTCATATGTATGGACATGGGGTTGAGTTACTCCGGTAATTCCCATCGATGGCATGGTAGAACATAAGTCTTGAGTAAACCAAGTTGTCCATCCACCGGGGAAGATATGACTGAAATCGTTGGTATCCACCACCCTTTCTGAAGTATAGTCTAACCATTGACTACATTGTTGTGACCCATGCATGTATTTTACTGGGTCATCATATGATTCAATCGGAGCATCGTTTAAATCAAATGTTGCTTTCCCTCTGCCATCGTTCGCCGCAATATAACCGTCATCGCCTAACGGGACGGTATCGTATACAATTTCATCCTCAAACTTACATGGCTGAAATGAATGAGACACAAAATCAGTCCCGCCGAGATTTACTTGTTCAGCTTCAACTGGGAAGGATGACGGTTCCTTAATGATGAATACTTTTATAACGTCCACTCCGGATTTATAAAACGTAAATAATGTAGCCAAATCATCAGAGTCCAAAATGTCGGCAACCACAGGCGTATTCACTATCTTCATATGAAACTTTGTGGAAACTGTTTCATCCGCTTTCGCAAAACTGACAGCAGACATTCGCCTTATGAATTGTTCATAAGAAATTTCAATTGAAATGTTAATAAGCCTCCGCCGACCATCTTCATACAAGCCATTATCGTTTACAAGAAGACCATCATAGTGACAAAGAAGAGGAATCCTCACGTCCGTCATCGTCTGTTTAAGAATGAGAAGGAAAGGTCATAAGACTGATGAAACAAAAGAGAAAAGACGACTATAACTCGATGCCGATTGCAAATACAATCGATATCGACTCTATATAGAGTCGATATCGATTGTGTATACAATCGGCATCGACTCCATATAGAGTCGATATCGGCTCCATACAAAATCGATATCGATTGCAAATACAATCGGCATCGACTCCATACACAATCGATATCGATTGTATACACAATCGTCATCGACTCTATATGGAGTCGATGCCGATTGTATTTGCAATCGATATGGATTGTATGGAGCCGATGACGAAATCTTGAGCCTTCTTCTTCTAAGAGATACTGCATCACTAAATAACACTAATAAACTGAAAATGGGGTTAAGTAGGATACCTCTCGTCGCAAGGACAAAGTTCAGGGTCTTTTTGCCACAATGAAGAAATGCAGGGCCTTCTTCTTCCAAGCCTCTGTTTTCTTCTTCGAAATAGTAGATCGGAGCAGATCAGACTAAGTAAGGACACTCCGTCTAGGGTTTTACACCTCTAACTTTTTTGCAGGATAAAATGAGGAAGAAGACGATGCTTTGTTGGTTAAAGAAGGTCATAGAAGGGGGTAATTTGGACCTTTTACTCTCCTTAGGGTCGGCTAGGCTTGGAGCTGGTTTGTCTGGGTAAAAGTGAAACTATAGGGCTTCTGACGTAAAAGGCGGACCTGACAGGGCCGGTCAGGTAAATTTCCCTTTTAAAAAATTAGCAATTGGTCCAAGCACTGACGCCGAACTCAAGTATAAAACTATAGAAGACAAATTAGCAAAGGGTACCATTATACTCACCCCATCAGACTGCTTTCTCACCCCACTTTCTTTAGTTGGCATGCATTGACCGCCTTTGAATCAGATAGTGAAGGTCGTTTTTCATCTCCATATCCTATAGAATTGTCACGACCCAGAATCCTTACCCGATATCGAGGGCCTAGAATTCCGTGTTATGACACCGCACGCTGGTTAAGGCGATAAGCGGACATACACATAATCTATAAATTGACTTAGCATATGGATTGAGGCATTTAAGATAGCATTAAAAATAATTTACTTATAAATTAATAACGAAAAACATAGACAATAATAATGAAGTACTTAATCCTAACCATGCATCTAGGATATCAAATCAAAATCAGTTTCAGATAGGGTAAAACGGTCTCAAATGTAAACTCACACAATATATCAAGGCTAAAACAAGTCTCTTAAGAAATAATGAAAACTAGAGTAAAAGGGTTCTCAATGCTGGTAAAAATCTGCTGGATCTACGCTCTCATCAAGGTGGTAGCCGACATCCTTGTTTATATGAGCCATCTCCGGATCAGCAGCTTTCAAATCATCAAGGACGGGATAAGTAGAATCTTCACCTGAAACTGTTAGATTTTGGGAGGGGGGTGAGTTTACTCAATCGCGTAAACTCAGCAGGTTGCACAATCGATCCACCATAACTTGGGCGTGTGTGCAATCGCTTGAATTACGGTGTATTTTAAAAATATAACCAACATCTTAAATAAATAAAATAAACTTATCCATAATTCATAGACTATCATAATCAAGACTGAAAAATATACTAATATAACATGAAGAGTGTATGATGCTTCTATTTTCTTATCTCTTTTCCTATTTGTCTCATCAACTTAGCATACGTAACATATCGTAAGTCTTATTAATTACTCCATATGCCTACACAACGTACTTTGCATCTTATCTTATTTAAACAATTTGTGCCAGGATCGCTGCTCGAGCCTACCACGCGAGGTCCACGTGTAGATAACCACCTAACCTCCATATCATAACATAAACCACCATCCAGCCAGATGAGGTTGCCGGTATAGTAACCACGATGTCCCCTTAGTTCGAGACAAGGCTATAATGTCCTTAAGACCCGTCTTGACTGCAGACGTTAAGCCCTTACTGTGGCTCGTAAGGTATGACACGTGTAGAAACTTAATTTATATTTAGCTGGCCTTCACAGCGTATCTTAACATATCATAACATTATTCGGTTCTGAGCTTAGGTCCCCGCCCCGATTTTATATTTGCGTGGGCTTAAGTCCCCACTTTCTTAATATATATGTGTCTTAACATATTCTTTTCTCATTTTTTCTTAAAACTTAGTTAGAATAGGCCACGGTGCGATAGGCTTCACTAAACCACGTTTTCCAAGGGACGGGTTCCGTAGTAACCTAGATATACTTCGTGTGGTATCCCATACTACCATAGAGGGGTTGCATCCATACATGGATGCCTACATTCCAAGTTCCACGTGACCGTGAAAGAAACCCCACCGTGACGAAGGCTTAAGTCATGTGTCATATTTTATTCTTAACTTATATGCGTATGCCCTATCGTGATTTTCTATATGATGAATGTCATATGATAATGGTGAACATATATAAGAATGAATTATAACATAAACCTTAAACATTTCATATTTTTAAAGAAAATTAATAAAGAGCATAACATACGAAATATTAAAGTAAAACAGAAAATAAGAAATATTTAACTATATTTATTTTACAATAGTGTTGAAACTATACTTCATTAAGGTTAATTATATTCATGAAATTTGGTGATTGACTGGTATAGCGATCCAACCTATTTTAAAATTCTAAAGGAGCGCATGTGTTAATTCAATAATTGTATGAGGCTTAGAGGAGGTAATAGAATGGTAAGTATTGAAAAACGTCCATATTTGACCCCTTAAACTTATAGATTGTTATTCGATGCAAGCTATTTAATGTATTTTATTTAATTTTAGCGATTTATAAGTCTAGAGATAAGTTTAGCGTAAAATAGTCCAAGAGTTAAAAAAATAATGTCAAACCCGAGTAACCTTGGATCATCTAAAACGTATCCCGACTTGCAGCTCAATTTTTACCTTAAAAATATTAAATTCGTGAAATTGCTATTTCAGAAAAAGTTGTAGATCTCGTTGTCTTCTTTCCAATGCCGCAAGAATCACGTCAATCAGAGTTCGGAGTAAAACGTTATGGCAAAAATACCGAGGCTGTGTCTGTTGAAGAGTTTGGCCGAATTTCACGAAAATCTGGGAAAAACGATCCTATCGATTTTGGGCCTAATTTCTATATTTTTTAGACCCGAAATTTATCAAAATTTAAGGAAAAATTAGGGTTTTCTTTTTTAAGAAATAACTGAATAATTTAAGATGGATTTAGAGGCACCCACTTGTTGAAGCGTGATTCGAATCCTACGATGATTTGGGTTGATGGAGATCGGATTCGAGAGACGATATGCCCGAGTCTTTTCGCGAGAATTCTTTCCGATAAATTGGTCGCAAATGATGAGAAACTTTGATGGTGTAAGATTCTTCCGATAAGATCGAAAATCTGGAGATCCGGAATTACGTGAAAGATGGCAATCGACGAGCTTTTGCAAGAGAAGAGGAATAAAGAAAGACAAATCGAGAGAAGAAGTAAATATATATCTAATTCTCAGATAAAGTTAACTCTAATTAAGACTTTCCGTATAAGATTTAATAAAATAGTAGTTTTTACACGCAAGTAGAATTCATACGTGACTTGAAAAGCTTGAGAAGAGGTTTTGCTCCAGCGCTTTGTGTAAGCACCAAGGTAAATGGTGATTCTCTCCCGAATTTATAATTGTGCCCTTTAACCCGCTTCACTCTTCAAACGGGCATAACTTTTTATATTCTTATCGAAAATTGACAAATTATATATCGTTGGAATCGTATCGACAAGTACTCCGCAATGAGTCTAATATTGATATATATAAAAAAATTAGACTATTTCTAAAGTGGGTATATTCCGGTGTGGAGCGTTAGCACCACGCACTGTGTGGTACATCATCTAATACCATTTAATAAAATTCAAAAATCTGGGTTATTACAATAATGGACCTATGGATTGTGGGCGTACCATCAGACGGTCAGTTTTTTATTATATATGACATATATTTTAAAAAGTGCCCCTAAAATCATATGACCTCCATCACACTCAAGCATGATTTTAACGTCACTTTTTGAGATGTGTGCAATGCATAATAAAAAATCAACCGTCTGATGGTACGACTACGGTCCATAGATCTAATGTGCAAAAGATGAGGATGAAAGATGACCTCGACTATCTGATTCAAAGGCAATTAATGCATACTAAGTGGAGGAGGTGGGGTGAAAAAACAGCCTTTTGAGTGATTAAACGGTAACCATTGAGCAAACTGCACTTATTTTTTAGTCCCACAGCGGTGGGAACAAAAAAATTGACATGGGTAGCCACTTATATAATGTAAGTTCCTTTAACATGCTTACCAGCTGTGTTGAATCTCTTAACTTTTAAGCACAAAGCTACTATTTTGAGAATAGTATTCTCTCATCATATAATATACTGAAATTTACAAAAACTTTCGAAAATCACCTAAATTTTTGAAATTCGCCAAAAATAATAAAATTTTTGAAATTATCGAAAAGCACTCAAATTTCTTCAAAACTTTCGTTTGGCCCTCATTTTTGGCAAATTTCACGAAATTTCGCCGCTCTGTCCTTATAAGATGACTTGAAAAATATAAGTTGAGTGAGTCTTTTCTGCCCCTCTCTCGTCCCTAAAAAACACCTCATGCATAAGGAACTCATTATTAACACATTTTTCAAAGAAAGAAATCAAGAATTATGATTACATCATCTGAATGGTCTACTTTAGGGAAATTTACCTTATCGACCCTTTCAGATACACCTATTGGTCTACTTTAGGGAAATTTATCTTATCGACCCTTTCAGATACACCTATTACGTTAGAAGCACTGTAGTTTCACATTTACTCAAACCGACCAGCTCCAAGCCTAGCCGACCCTAAGGAGAGTAAAAAGTCCAAATTACTCCATTCTATGACTTTCTTTAATCCACAAAGCATCATCTTCTTCCCCATTTTAATTTGCTAAAAAGTTAGAGGTGGGTCAAGTGACGATGTCTTCTTCCTTAGTCTAATTTGCTCTGATCTGCTATTTCGAAGAATAAAACAGAGGCTTGGGAGAAGAAGCCCCTGCATTTCTCCATTGTGACAAGAAGACCCTGCAGTTTTCCCTTGCGATGCGATGTATCTTACTTAAACTCCATTTTCAGTTTATTAAGGTCTCTTAATGGTGCAATATAAGAAAGTCTTTATTTCTTTGGATCATTTTTTTTTTCAAAGTTAATATCGATTGCAAATATAATCGTTATCGCCTTTATATACAGTCGATATCGAATGCAAATATAATTGATATCGATTGTATTTAGAGTCTATATGTGTTAAGAATCATCTTTTCTCTTTAGTGTCATCAGTCTTATGATCCCTTCCGTCTCATTCTTAAACATGCGATGACGGAAGTAATAATTCATCTTCTTTGTCACTGTGATGGCCTTCTTGTAAACGATGTTGACTTGTATGAAAGTTGCCGGTGGAGGGTTATTGATATTTCAACTAGTATTTCTTATGAACAATTCATGAGGCGAATGTCTGCTGTCAGTTTTGCGAGGGCGGATAAAACAGTTTCCATAAAGTTTTATATGAAGATAGTGAATACCCCTGTGGTTGCCGACATTTTGGACGTTGATGATTTGGCCATCCTATTTACGTTTTATAGATCCGGGGTGGGCATTATAAAGATATTTATCATTAAGGAACCGTCATCCTTCCGAGTCGAAGCTGAATAAGTAGATCTTGGTGGGACTGATTTTGTGAGTAGTCATTCATTTTAGTCATGTAAGTTTGAGGAGGATGAAACTATATACGACACCGTCCCGTTAGACGATGACAATGATATTATGGCGAACATGACTACTAGGAAAGCAACTTTTGATTTAAACGATGCTCCGATTGAATTGTATGATGACCCACTAAAATATATGCATGGGTCACAACAATATAGTCAATGGTTAAACTACACTTCAGAAAGGGTGGTGGATACCGACGATTTCAGTCATATCTTCCCTGGTGGATGGACAACTTGGTTGACTCACGAATTATGTTCTACCATGCTATCGATGGGAATTACCGGAGAAACTTAACCTCATGTCCATACACATGAGCACTCCTTTGGTGAAGGACCTAGTTAATCACGCCATTATCGATTCGGTGAAGGATCTAGTCAATCACATTAGAACCCCTTCGGTGAAGGATCTAGTCAACCACCTGAGAACACCGCTAGTAAATGGCGTAGTCATCCTCAACCCACTAATGAAGATATCTTAGAAGAAGATTATGAAAGTGAATCGGATGGGTTTATAAAAGAGGATTCAAAAATTTTTGTGAGAGACATTAATAATCCCCTTGTAGACAGAGATTACGAAGTGTCAGAGACATCGAGCGACTCTTCTGATGAAGAGGCAGAAATTGAATATCAGAATTGGACATTTAAAGTTGGAGAGATCTTCAGAGACAAACAAACATTTCAAAGATCATTGAAAGCACGCGGTAAAAAAAAACTTTTAAATTCGGCCTTTAAAAACCGCTAGTTATTGAGTGACAGCCGGATGCTACAAACCTAATTGTTCGTGGCGAATATATGCGTCTAAATTAACTGGGCTCGACTCTACCCAAATCAAGATATTCAATAGTACTCACATATGCGGGCCGCTAAGATCAGACCGCATGCTCACCGTAATGCAACAATCTCCTTCGTAGCCAACTATATACGGGATAAGCTTATGGAAGGATTCGACTATACACCAACGTTGATAATATTTGATATTGCAAAAGCTTATAATATGTAAATCTCATATGAAAAGGCTTGGAGGGGAAAAGAACTTGCCCTTAATGATATTAGAGGCAGTTGGGAAGGACAATTTATGGACCTACCGGCCTACGTGAAGGAGATGGAGAGGGTAGATCCTAATGTATAAACATCCTTTCAACTTACGCTTGACGATAAGTTCCAAAGATTTCTTTAGAGTTTTGGTCCGTGCATTGGAAGCTACCGCAATACATTTCGTCGCATATTGCTTGTAGACGGCACACACCTACGAGGACGTTTCGAAGGGATCCTACTTATCGCCTCGGCGCAAGACAGTAATGGTCATATATTACCGTTAGCATTTGCCGTCATCGAGTTAGAAGAAGAGGATATATGGATGTGGTTTCTTGAATGGGTAGCTGCGTTCGTGATCGGTGGGTTTAACGAAGATTTCATTTTTATCACGGATAGGTCGAAGGGTTTAATAAAGGCGATGAAACATATTTTTCCTAACGCATATCACAACTACTGCATGCGACATATAACATAAAATTTGGCACACAAGTATCCCAGGAACAATGTGAATGGTCTATGGTGGAAAGCTACGCGTGCATATTTAGTAGAGAGATTTGATTATTTTATGAACGAAATGAAGAAAGATCTTACTGATCCTCAGGCTGTAGAGTATATTTTGTAAATAGACCCGAAGCATTGGGCACGTGCATATATGGAAGGAAGATAGTATGATTCTCTGACTGCGAATAATGTAGAAAGCTTAAACAGTATATTAAAGATAGCTCGAGAGAGACCAATTATCGACTTAACCAGAACTACTAGAGAGAAAGCCGCCGATAATTTTCAAAAGCACCGACAAATATATGAGAAATGGACCACCCTCCTCTGTCCGAAAGTAGACGAGCATATGAAGAAGGTGTTGCAATGGGCTGGTAGAAAGAGAGCTTAACTATACGGGCGTGATCAATTCCAAATCAACTCCGAAAATTTCATTCATCACATCGACTTGGTACACAAGATGTGTACTTACTGCCGTTGGCACATTCATGGCTTGCCTTGCTCCCATACCGTGACGGCTATCAATCGGAGAAGTTATGATTACCATAACTTCTGTGAGAAGTAGTTTTTTATTGCTTGCTTTAGACAAATATACGACGAGCAATGGCTTCCCACCCTCGATAAAAGCCAATGGGAGTTCCAAGCAGAGCAACTCCCTGAAAAAATGAAAGTGAGACCACCCTATAATTGTCGAAAGTAAGCCGGCCGTTCAAGAAAGAGAAGGATAAGGTGTAAGGGTGAGGTTAGGGCCCTACAGTGTAGCAGGTGCAGTGAGTATGGGCACAATCCCAGAAGTTGCACGGCAGTGGGACTGATGGGTTGATAGTGTATATTTTTAATAATGATAGATGAAATGTAAACGAGACAATATATATTTGCTCAGAAACTTAGAATCTCGATTTTTTTGTTTCGTAATAGTTGTAATTTTAGACTATACAGTTACTCAAAAACATGCAACATGGAATATACAAATGAGCCGTCAGCGACTGTATATATAGTCATGATGACTGTATATTGAGTCGTTGATGATTGGATATAGAGCTGTCATCGACTATATAAATAATCGATAACGACTCTATATAGAGTTGCCATCAACTCTATGTAGAGTCGCCATCGACTCTCTATAAAGTCGATATCGATTCATTGTAGAATCGCTATCTACTATCTATATAGTCGATGGATGACGACTCTATCTAAAGTCGATAGCGGCTCTATATAGAGTCGCTATCGGTTATTTATATAGTCGATGACGACTCTATATAAAGTCGATAATGACTGCTACTTCTACATTATAATCACTATTACTTAAAAATGTTTCATTTATATTAAAATATTTTATTTACAAAAAATGTGTCATTTACATTTACAAAATATTTCGTTTACATTATAACCACTCTACTACTGCGCCTTCTCCTTTTTGTCGTCCTGCTCCAGTTCTCCTCCTCCATCGCCGGTGTATTTAGCCAGTGTATAACCAATTTCTATCCTGATCTTATCCATATCTGATTGCGCGAAGTCAAATTTCTTCCCCAACATGAAGTACTCCACATACTTCACCACAAACACCCCACAATCACACAAATTGGTCTGTTGGGGAACGACTTTGATCCGGCAGTCACTAGATGACCAAGGATATGTCTTCGCATTCAGTGCAGTGGAGTCACCGTACGAATATAAAACTGCGGGAAGGTATTGGGTTTGTTTTGAAATAGAGGAATGTCAGATATGCTAAGCTAACAATGATGAAAGATATGCTAAGCAAAATATCTTACCAGCGTTTGTAATTGGGTTAGATATCTTTCCTTAGAGGGCCTACTAAAAATAGGGTGGATGACCATTATCGATCGTTCAACTACCTTAACGATCGCAAGCGCCCAGTGTAATGGTTGTTGTGAATGAATTGGGATAAATATCTACAAAAAGTAATATAATCTCAAAAGGTATAATAGAAAAAATTATAAAAAAAATTATAAAGAGGTTGGGAGCATACTGTGCTGCACTCGTAAGCTCACAGCTTCCGAAACTGATTGAAGAAGAAATTTTCCAACAGCTTCTTGCCTTGGTTCTGTTTGAATTTATGGGCAGCCCACCGTTGACTTGAACCTCGAACGATGCTTCGTATAATTTTTTAGCAAGAAGAAACTTGTTGAAATCGTTCAGTTCAAAGCCCATATAGGTCAGAGCGGTAGGGCACATAAGGAAGCATTTGTCCTTTGCATCAAGATGAATATTGTCATCAATTACTCGCCCATAATATGAAACCAATGCAGTTACAGTTATATATGCAACATTCAAAAAGTCGTCTCCTGCACTTTAATAATATATAAATAATTATTATCGACTCTACAATGAATCAATATTGATTCTCCATACAGTCGTTACCGACTAAATAAATAATCGTTATCGACTTAACAATAAATCGATATCGATTCTCCATATAGTCATTACCGACTAAATAAATAATCGTTATCGACTCTACAATGAATCGATATCGATTCGTTCTAGAGTCGATAACGACTATATAAAGAGTTGTCATTGACTCTATTTCGAGTAGTCGACATCTTTATATTATCTATTTGTGCCTACAGTAGGGTTACTTTAATTACAAAATTATTCAAGTAATGCGTGCCCACCAAACATATGAAAGATTGCACCACCAGCATATAATTACCGACAGTGCTTACGTAGTTGCTGCATAAATAAAGGTCAACGTAACTAATTTTCATAATAAATAATAAAGTAAAAGATTCAGGCTTGTTCCTGGAAAGAATGACTTACTCGTCCTCAGACTCAGGCTTGTTCTATATGTCTAGCATATATTTTTGCTCATTGTCGACAGCATAGCATCATCGATCAGAGACCGAGTGCTCGGTAGTGCATCGAGGCACCGTCCGAGCTCAATCATAGGTCCTTCAATGGCCTTCCCAGTTATAGGCTTTTTCACCGTCGCTCCCCTTCGCTGTGTCCTAAGTTTGACGGCAGTTGTTTTGATGAGTTTCCCTTGCCTAGGTCTTAAGCGAGGGTCAATTTGTTAGGGAGGCAATTGGGAAGAGCTAGACCCTTATCGACTTAGCCTCGTGTCTCTTTCGCTGACTCGCCATCCACTTCGTCCATGGGAGAATCCTCATGCATTGAAACTGTTGGTTCCTTATCGACGGCTGTATCACACACCTTCGATATCAGCTCCTCAATAGTGATATCCTGAACATCGAAATAATGGTGCAGTATAAGAAATAATTTTTGGTCCCCATTATAAAAAGTCTATATCGATTTTAAATTTAATCATTATCGGCTCTATATGCAGTCGATATCGATTATAAATATAATCGTTATTGACTCTATATAAAGTCAATATCGATTGCCAATACAATTGTTATCGACTATATGCAGTCGATATCGATTATACATATAATTGTTATCGATTCTATATATAGTCGATCTCGATTGTAGTTACAATCGTTATCGACTCTATATGCAGTCGATATCGATTTATTTTAACAATCCTGAATATATAAAAATTACGTATCAACACATACCTTAGGTCTCGCCTTAAGTAAAATTTCAAGAAGTTCTTTTATATTCCCCTGACCCTTTCTGACCAACGAGTTGTAGTGATTCAACTTCTGTAACTCCGCATCCCTTGAATTGAGCTGCTCATTCAAGGAGTTGCATAGTTTTTCGATGAAGGCATAACGTTTCGCCAGGACTACATTCTCTCCCTCCAAATGGCTCACTCTTTAGGTGAGCTTCAAGTTTTCCAGCGTCAAAGTGTCAACCCTCCTCAACAACGACTCATTGGAGGAGGACGGTGCAATTGGGCTCCATTTCGCAGCTAGGCTCTCCTTCGTGGCCCCCCTAGTTCTTGGCCGCTCTACATCTACATGGACGGGGCCCTCTTTCGAGGAAGATTCTTCGTACGATGTTGATTGGTCATCAAATTCTTTCTCATCAATATTCTCGACCAGAATGTAATTTTTCTTCTTTTTTGGCCGGAACTCTTCCACAGCTTTCTTGACCAACACGAGGGGAACCTCTTTCCTTTTCCCCCAGCAACATTTTGACCTCGTAGATATTCTTTTAAGACGAGTATCTCTAATTCAAAGGCAACAGGTACGAGGGGAGCGCGTATTTTTTGAAATGTAAGGAAACACGGTAAATAACAAACTAAATTAATAATATATTCCAAATACAAAGTATCAACTATTTAATAAGTCGTTATTGATTTTGTAATGAATCGTTATCGACTTATTAAATAGTCGTTAACGATTCTGTAACAAATCGCTATCGATTATTTAATAAATCGTTATCGATTCTAAAATAAATCGGTATCGACTTATTAAATAGTCGTTATCGATTTCTTAATGAATCGCTATCGACTATTTATTAAGTCGTTATCGATTCAATACATAATCGATAGCGATTTGTTACAGAATCGATAATGAGTATTTAATAAGTCGATAACGATTCATCACAAAATCGATAACTTTATTTATTTGAATCGGCATCGGGTCTCTCTACTCAACTTTATTTATTTAAATTATTTAATAGACATCATACCTTGCTGTCTAACATCTGTCCGTGAGTGTAACCTTTGATCCTTGATTACGCTCTATCCGACCATTTCACCAGTCGTGGGAAAGGGTCCTTAAGGCCTATTTGGGCAGGCGAGATATCTGGCAGTATCTCATAAGCCCACCATTAAAGTACACATATGCATCCATATGTGTTGTACGTCTTAAGGGCTTTATCCATCTCGACGATCTTTCTATTCGCCGCGCCCTTTATTATATACTCTATCAAGTCATGGTACACGTGGAGACCCCACAGAGTTCGGTTAAAGTTCTCGACATCATCGATGAGGTTGATGTGGTCTTCTACCAGTTGATGGTGGGACCCGAGAAAAAGAAATATACACAACACATATAGAAGGGATAACTTTATGAAGTCGTCATCACTTTCCGCTCTCCAAATTACATTATTTATGTGAGATCGGAGAATTTTCCCATGAGGAGTTCCACACAAAAATATTTGTATCGAATGGTTTGTTCTTCCGGTGGTTTGACGGACGGGGTATACTTTTGTGGGCCAACTACGGCAAGGCCCAATATCAATACAATGTCCAACTTTCGAAGATAGACATCAGCCTTCCCGATTCGAAAGTAATTTTTTTCAACCCGAAACATCAACATCGCATCGACCACGTCTCTAAGAAATCTCACACCCTTAGGCATTTGAAATATTCTACCGAAATCTGAATCTCTTAGCAACTTCTTTCAAGTTGAGTTAGCACTATCGTAGAGATTTGAAATGACACTGGGGGAACACTTGGCAACAGGTCGGTGTACAACCATCTTGACAGCTTGTTGAAATGAACTGTAATAAAACAGAAAAGACTGAGCCCCATACTAACAAGGATAGTTTAAATGTTAAATGAACTGTAATATATAAAATTGATTTCGATTACATATACAATCGATATCGATTGTATATGTAATCGATAACGACTATAAATAAAATCGATATCGACCGTATTTGTAATCGATATAACATAATATGAAGTCGCCATCGACTATTTATAGAGTCGATATCGATTTAATATGAAGTCATCATCGACTATTTATAGAGTCGATAACAATTACATATACGGTCGATATCGATTATATATAGGATAACCTTAAAAATTATAATAAAATGTGCACCAATAAAAGGAGAAGAAAAAAATCTACAACAATGGAAGGTAATTTTAATTCCAACTTACAGATTTGGTAGCTTGAAGATTGTAGAACTGAACGCTAGCGTCTACGAATCGACACCGCCTCTCCACCGACTTTGAACGAAAAAGTAAAAAGTAAAAAAAAGGTAAACAATGAAGAGTTGAAAAAAGGGCGGCTATTTATTACATTGGGGGTAGCTTGGGCATTTCTTACAGGCGGGCGACGACTCGATGCGTAGCGGGGTTTGGGTAAAGGTGAAACTACGTGGCCTTTGACGTAAAAGGTGTATCTGACAGGGTTGGTCAGGTAAATATCCCACTACTTTAATATGTGCTGTTAGAAATTATGTACAATTGTCTATGTTACAGAGTGTAGACCGAATGGTTCAAATCAACGGGTATAATTATTTCATCCAGTTGAGTTGAATGCATGAGCTATGGCTTTGATTGTTCAAAATCATGTGCCACCTAACTTCAAAAAGAGTTGATATGTGGTAATTGACCCATTGCTAAATTATAGATGGGCATGATTTTATGTACGTGAAAGTACTTTTTCATTGAGGGCACGTTCACTTCAACGAAATATGTGAATATTAAATGTAATCACCTCATTTTAGTGCAAAAAAATATTATTTTGCTTGTTCATTTTAGTGTAATTTCTTGTGTTTTGTGCCTTAAATATTACTTGCAATATTTTTGACCTACAAGATTATAGCTCGTAATTTTCATTTGTTGTAGGTATAATCTGTAATGGTCACTTATAATCGGACTTAAAAGTGTACCAACTAAAAGTAAATGGGTACCTTTGTTTATAGCCAATGAAATTGCAACCTCAACCCATCTCTTTTAGCCTGCAATATTAGCCGCCTTATAATAAGACGATTGAGATTGTTTCTCGTAGCAAGTTTCCACACAATGAATCTTTAGATCATGGGCGTACCATCAGACGAGCATTTTTTATTTAACGTGGCACACATCCCAAAAACTGACCCTAAAGTCATGTTTGAGCATGATTTATGCCACTTAAGATTACTTTTTGGGATGTCTACCACATGGAATAGAAAATTGACTTTCTGATGAAATATCCATGATCTCAAGATCCTTTGTGTGAAATATTGACGCATAAGATGATCTCTTTCGTCTAATTTAGAGGTAGTCAACGTATGCCGACTGGAGGAGTTGGGGTGAAGTTATAGTTTTATGGAGTGTGCAATATTACACAAGCCGTTCACTTCAGTGAAAAATGAATAGTAGCCCATAAAGTTGATTTTACACCATATTTTTACAATGAAGTGAACAACGATTTTACACCAACTATGTACTTTTTTACAAGTAAAAAAAGTGTACTTTAATACAAGTAAAGTGGATATTACAGGAAAAGGGATTACCTTGAAATGAACGTGCCCTTAGTGGTACCATGGGATGCAAAGTAAACCATGTTTAGATCAACCGGTGCCCCAAGATTCATTAAAAAAATATTTATACAATGTGACTAAGAGTGGTCAAACACCATCAAAATGAACGATTAATTGTTCCCTTTTAGGCATTTGACCACTGTTGGTGTGACAACCCGGATTTCCTTACCAAAAACCCGTGCCGTCGGATCACACACACAAGATCTAAATTACAGTGATGTTATGGTATCGCAGTGCAAGCATTACTTCCTGACAACTCGATCTTTCCTCTCAATGAGCAATAGGAAGGATCAGACCCTCACAAAATGGTAAGCTTACAAAAGCAGAAGTAAAGTGCGTAAAGTGAAAAACATACAGAGCTATAGTAATAACAAATTTACAAACTAAACCCACAGAATTATCTACCATATGCACAAATCCAAAAGAAACTATATATCAATCGATGAAGGCCGACCTCCATCTAAACAGTTGATCAAAACATATCATCGTATTTAATTACACACCCCATTTACCGTTTATCAAAAACCCCAAAAGAACTATCCAAGTATCACTCCAAGCTGCTAGGGGAAATGCCTCTCAGGCAGGTCCTCCTCTTCCTCCGAGCTGTAATCCAGATCGTCCTCTCGCTCTAGATCACGTTCGATATCAGCTCCTGCAACTGTGACGTATAGTCAAAGGGTGAGCTTCATCCAAGCTCAATAGAGAAAATACCATGCTAAATCACACCTTATCATTCTAATTCATGTTATTGATGCATAAATAAAAGCAATTAAAATTTGTATTATATCAAAATGTATCAATTTCCAGCAAAGCATTTACTAAAGCCTCAACAAGTCAAATCATGATGGCGAATACATATGCTTATGCATTGCATATTGGGACAAGAAATCGAAACACGAATCGAAGCATGTCAATGAAACGAGTATGAACACATGTAACAAGTATTTGAAACAATTTAGAATGCATAGCATAAAATCATAATGTAGCATATCACATAGCATGGTTCGAGGCATATCATATCATATGACATTAGGATCAGTATCCCATAGTAGGGGATAGAGCAGTTCGTAGTAGGACACAAGGTCGTAACCCGGAGGACTCCACCCCTCTCTTGGAGATTCTACTCCCCTTACGACTAATGTAACTTATAACAAATCACATGGCAAAGCATCTCGTATTAGGGAACTGAGCAGCCCGTAGTAGGACACATGGTTGTAACCCTGGGGACTCCATTCCTCTCATGGAGGCTTCACTCCTCATTGCACATGCTTACAGATATCATATCACATAGACACAAATCAAGTACATGTAGATAGAGCAAGCTTTAAGAACGAAAACACAACAAATTGAGTACAATGCGAGATCAAGATGTGCGTACAAAATCATGCAAGGCGTGTGCGTAAAAGAAAAATCAAATCTTCACATTCATGAGTTTCAAGATACATATAAATATCATTGTGGAAATTTAGTTCATTTGATGGTCGCATCACAAACATGATTTCGAGAAAACATATAATTGGGCAAGGTATTTTCCTTACCTTAAATCAGAAACTCGCGAACAAACGTGTGCAAATCGGAGCTAAACTCTTCTCAATCGTCCCTCATATATCGCCTAGAATACACACTGCACATACTTTGTGTCAATAAATCATGCTAGTCATAAGTCATGGCCTTGTAAGGCACAAAAGATCACAAACCCAAGCCCCATCAAAATAGAGCATCTCGTCACGAAGAGCTGATAAGCTGCCATATGACTCAATGATTCTCACTGCGGCGAGATTTTCTCGAGGCAATTTAGCCTTGAATTCTCACTGTGGCGAGGCTCCATGTCCCTGCGGAAACCCTGATAGACTCGTTAGCTCCTTGTTACTCCATCCTCAGTTCGAATTTCAAGCTTTCTTGCATATTCTAACTAATGTCATCTTCTTACTCGCACATTTACAACTTCTAGTCTATTTCCGGGCATGCATGCAACAGTTCCACCACACCGAGATCAAAGGATTTGGCTACAAGCCTTTCGGGTGTCCGAACTTCGGGAATCCTTGCATGCACAGACCACGACTACCTAATTTGAACCTAAATTTATGAAATTCTAGGCTTACAAGATGGGGTTCAGACATTTACCGTGACTGATTCTCTGCATGCGAAGTCCCCGAGCTTTCAAGCATAATTCCCCCCGTTAGAGATGCGTTCAATTGTTTCAAATCTTGATCATCAGAGCTTGTGTTTAGAGAATAAGTTTGTGACGGTCAGAATCGTGATGATTTTCTGTCGTGGTGTCTGGTGATTTGGAGCGATCGAATGGTTGGGGAAACTCTTCAAGTGGAAGACGATGGAAAAAAGAGAGACCTTCCTTCTTTTGTCTCAGTCGACACTCAACTTTCATGCACGACTTATGTGTGCATGGGAGCTTAAATGGTTGGGTTGGCTCACATGTCGGGTCTATACACCTCATTTGGTGTATGAGTTTGACTAAAGGACGTAGATCTGAAGCCTTTTAAGTCATGCGTTCGATTTCTACTGGGTCTAGCCTGGTCCAGCTCATGGGCCAGATTAGGTTAACGGGTCCTAACATCTCGGGTGTTGACAACAAGTTTGGTTTGAGTCCTGTTATCATTGGGTCACACCAGTTGGGCTGTTGACTAATGGGCTAAGGCCTTAGGTGACGGGGAATGCCGACACTAAGGACCTAGGGTTCAGGCCGTACAAGATGTACTGACGGAGGAATAAGAGACGGAAGGGCCAAGGAAAGTCAAGAACCACTGAGGGAAGGCCCTAGAGGTCAGCCCATGAGGCACAAAAGCATCAGGTGACAGACGTCCGTAGGTTTTGGACGGACGTCCGGATTTTGAGGGCCTCACTATTTTTGTGTGACGAACGTCCGTGGATAGGCGACGGACGTCCATGAGCCCCAGGACGGATGTTCGTGAAAATTCACGCCCCATCGGCTTAAGTGTCGTATTTGTCCTTTTTATCCTTAAATTTTATTCTTTTGTATCCAAGTCTAAGTTACCACTTAGGGGAACATAATACTTTTCTATTTTTAGGTTTATTCCCTTGTAATGGCTATAAAGCCCAATTTATAAGCCATTTTTGGCACTTGATGATTGATTAATAAGAATGCATTGCATTTTGGCTTATGAGAAGCTTGAAGAGTGAGTCTTCTTCCCCGAGAGGGGTTTGGTGTGAGGCCAAGGGTGAGATGCCCATCTATTCTTGATTTTTCTTTTAATTTCTTATTTTTATTTGATCTCTTAACTTCTCCCCAATCTCTTGAATACATTTTCTCCATTTTCATTAATTGCCCTAATTTCCTAAACCCTAGATCTAGAATACCCTCAATGTTCATTCTCGTGGATTGAATCCGACCATAACTCATCGATCCACGACCGTTGTTGGGCTTGAGCATATTGTATTTGTATCGTTAATCGTTTCCACTCAAAGCCCTAGCAGGGAGCTACCGATTCTATTACGAATTGATCAAATGCCCCGGCCTAGACGAAGCGAGAGTTCTATCTCTCGAATCGCCTATTTCGCCATCCTAATGGGTCTTGCACATCGCATTAGACCCTACGTGAACCGAGCATGGTCCCCTAAGCGAAATCCTGCGAAACCCAAGGTATCGCTTTAATTTGTGGTTGATTGCTTAATTAATTAGTTTAATTTTAGTAAAATCATCATATCATGAGCATTCACGGATTTTAGGGTCGTTGTCCCGCGCCAGTTTTGGTATCAATCGATGGAGGAATAAGCGAAAGAAGGGCCAATGAGCGTTAATAATCACTGAGGAAAGACCCTAGAGGTCAACCCATGAGGCACAAAAACATCAGGTGACAGACGTCCGTAAATTTTGGACGGACGTTCGGATTTTGAGAGCCTCACTATTTTTGTGTGACGAACATCCGTGGATACGCGACGGACGTCCATGAGCCCCAGGACGGGCGCCTGTGGAAATCCGCACCCCAGCGACTTAAGTGACGTATTTATCTTTTTTGTCCTTAAATTTTATTCTTTGTATCCAAGTGTAAGTTATCACTTAGGGTAATATAGTACTTTTCTATTTTTAGGTTTATTCCCTTGTAATGGCTATAAAATCCAATTTATAAGCCATTTTTGGCACTTGATGATTGATTAATGAGAATGCATTACATTTTGACTTGTGAGAAGCTTGAAGAGTGAGTCTTCTTCCCCGAGAGGGGATTAGTGTGAAGCCAAGGGTGAGATTCCCATCTATTCTTGATTTCTCTTTTGGTTTTTTATTCTTATTTGATCTCTTATCTTCTTCCTAATCTCTTGCATATATTTTCTCCCTTTCCATTGATTGCCCTAATTTCCTAAACTCAAGATCTAGAATACCCTCAATGTTCATCCTCGTGTATTGAATCCGACTATAACCCATCGATCCACGACCGTTGTTGGGCTTGAGCATATTCAATTTGTGTCGTTAATCATTTCCATTCAAAGTCCTAGCGGGGAACTACTGATTCCATTGCAAAAAATGATCTAACGCCCCGACCTAGACGAAGTGAGAGTTCTATCTCTCGGATCGCCTCTTCCGCCATCCTAACGGGTCTCGCGCGTCGCATTGGACTCTACATGAACCGAGCATGGTTGCCTAAGCGGAATCCCGCGAAACCCAAGATATCTCTTTAATTTGTGGTTGATTGCTTAATTAATTAGTTTAATTTTGATAAAATCATCATATCATAGACATTCACGGATTTCAAAGTCATTGTCCCACATCATTGGGTCTACCTAATGAGTCTCACAAAGGAAGTCTAATCACCTATTGGGCCCTGCTCCAAAGAAGCCTAGTTCATACACTTGAACTATTACGTCCTGTTGATCATGTGTATCTCGGTCGGGACCATAGTGTGAGTAAAATCAGGTGTACTTTGACTCAGAAAAATCTGCAGGTGTTACAGCTGGCACTCAAGAGAGATCAATGTTTGAAGTAATATTTGTTTGTGCAACCATGGATTTCAACAATCTGTCGCGATGATGCGCTCGAAAAATGGAGTCGCCACCCGGAACTTTTGGTGTTTCGGGATACCCAAAATCAATATCGTAAACACCGAAATACTAGATTTGATTTTGAATCACCGATCAACGCCAAAGCCTCTTGGGTAAGGACTTCGGTTATCAATCAGGAAGGTGTTAGGCACCAATTGACCCGCTCGTAAGCAGTCTCTACTATGGCCAAGTGTATATAAAAAATAAAATAAAATTAAGCAGCACTTCCCCTTGTCCGAAGGCACTCTGATCCTATTTGAGCCCCCCACAATCACCAAAGTTTTGGTGGCGTAACAGCTCAAATTCTAGGATAGAAGAAAACAAAAGAAAGTAGAGGAATAGAGGGTAGAGCCGGAACTCTCGGGCCCTTGTAGCACCGTTGTCAGATGGTCACGCCGATGCGAGTTTCGGTGAGCTTCGAAAAGCAAATGGGTTAAGGGAAAGGTCCTAAGTTGCTAAGGTTTGGAGGCATGGAGATCTAGTAATGAGGGTATGGTAATGATCTAGGCTAAGGCTTCAAAGCTTAGGAAGGATGAAAATGGTTATGTGATAGTGTGAGGGTAATGTGAGCTAAAGGTTTGAACTTGAATGGTTAAGAATAGAGAGGGTGGGGGAGCAATTCTCTAGAGTTTTCCTTTTTTAGAATTTTTTCAAGGCTAAGTAGGGGGGGGGGGGACTCTCTATTTATAGATGGAGAGGTGATTAGGGGAGTGTTTAAGCTCTAATTGTTTTAGCAATTAGGTAATGCTAGATCTAAGATTTTCTAAGATTTTAAGGGCTTGGTGAAGAGGGATTTGGATTTTAATGGTGGATGATAGGGTGATGGGTTGAATAGAAAAAGGGTAAAACTAAAAGTTGGGAGGGTATAACAATCCTAAAGAAACACACCCTGATGGCTGGGGTGGTCCACAAGTCAAACCCCAATTATGAGATCTGTCATTTTTCACGAAAATCAAAGTTTTAAGTCATGTGTACATAGTATGTACGCATGCCTTAGGAACAGTATTTTTCCAAAAAAACTGAGAAATTCAGAGCCTGATCTGAGGCTCAATTTTGAAGCAAAAGGCAAATTGGCTATGCGTACATAGTATGATAGCCAATTTCTGCTAGAAAAATGCCTATGCGTACATAGTATGTACGCATAGCCCAAACTTTGGCAAAAATTAAAGGGCTGACTTGTGGGCCCAGGTTGGGTCTAGTATGGATCTAGTGGGTTCAGTTCGGGTTCCATAGGTCTGGTATGGCCTTTGAAAGGTCCGGGGAGGTTCCTAAGGGTTTGGGTTAATTCCTAAGGTTTGGGTTAAGTTCTAAAGGTTCAGGGGGTGCTTTCGGAAGCTCGGAGGTACGCCTTTCTCGAAGTATGGGCCAATCAAGCCTTAGGCCAAATTTGGGTGTCTACATTGTTCAATGTTGATCTAATGTTATCTACTTTGCATTAGATGTACCACTTGATAAAAAATTTGTTATGTGTACAAAACAACGTCGAGTCTATAATCTAGATTATAGATAGATTGGTCACCATATATCAGGAATGGATAAAAAAGTACTTATATGTGTACAAAATTGAGTCAGTCTATAATCTTGATTATAGATAGATTGGTTACCATATACCAGAAATATACTATCATGGCTCTATCTAATGGGGGCAATGGCTAGGTTCAACTGGTTGAACTTGATTTCAAGTTCAACTAGATCTGCAGCCATTAGATATGAGAGAATCTTGACCACTTGCATCGTATAAAATTGCACTACAAAAAATAAGACTATTAGCGGCAGCCAAAAACTGCCGCTATTAATTAAAAAACTGCCGCTAATACCTTCAGCAACAGTTATAAAAACTGCCGCTACTGGTGCTGTCGCTACATTGTTTTAGCGGCAGTTTTTACAACTGCCGCTGAGGGTATTAGCGGCAGCTTTTACTAAAAACTGCCGCTAAATTTTTAATAGTAGTGGCAACTACTAAAAAACTGCCGCTGCCATATTTTTTAATCGAGTCGATTTTAGGCCCGGCTTATTAAACAGGCCGATCTTTAATCGAGATTTTGGAGCTGGCCCATATCCAGCCCTGGTTACTAATTAGGCCAGCCCAGCCCATTTATCCATCGGGCTACATACCTATGAGATTGACAGCACTGATACAGAAGCGTCGGCTCTCATACCAATTCCCAAAATAGCCGTTCAAAATTCAAAAAACCATTGTGCCTTAAAGAAGCTCTTTTGAGCTTCCCCACTTTGAAAGTTGAAACGAAGCACCTATCTCTTTATCTTCCCCTTTATTATATTTTCCTACAAGAAATGAATACAGAAGCTAGGAAGACAAGGATCAAAAGAAGTCTATGGGTGAACTCAGTGAACTCCCTCATGAAATCATCTCCAATATCCTCTCAAAACTACCCATTAGATGCCTATTGCAGTATAGGTGCAAATGCAAATCATGGCTCGCAATAGTACGAGACCCGCAATTCGCTTATGCTCACCTTGCCTCTGCTCAGTCCACCGGCACTCACTCCCATATTGTCCAAGTTGCATACCTAATAAAACATGCAATACAAGCAGAGCCAAATTCCATGAAATCACATAGAAAACTTCATTAGAAAATTAATAAAATTCAACTCAAAATAGAGTCATAACATTATAAAACATTATGGTCAAATTTTTGAATGAAATTGAATTACATAACCAAACCAACCCAATAAGTTCAACTTCCAAAATCTCAAACATCCAAAAACTCCAAACCAATTGCGAGAGGTGTCCAACAGTGCATCGAGGATCATAAAACTTTCTAAGATGCATCCTCTGTCAGCATATGATTGTGACAATTGTGTGATCGCCCTCTTGACTTAGCCAATCTTGCAGACCTACCTACGGTTCATGGCGAAGAACTCCCAACAAATAGCCCATCATTCCTCAAAAGATACCGATAAGAAAACCAAATCATCATCGTCACCTTATACCATCTATTTAGGGTTCTCGATAAGAATACCAAATGAATAACAATAAACACTAATATAATTGTCAAAATGTACATGAGTGCAAGTATATAAGGGATGGAGAGTACTACCTAGACATCTCAACGCCTCTATTTCGCATCCAAAGAAACAACAACGATCAAACCGAGATTAGATGTGCAAAGGCCATCTAGAGGGTTTTAGACAACAAATACATAGTAATCATAAAAAGTTGGGTCAGCGACACATCACTAGTTAAGTTAGGATTTAAGGGTTGCAAGTAGCAATTTTGAGTTTTCTAATTCCATCCTAGCTATCCCACAAAGTTGAAATTTTTTTTCCAGTTGGTCATAGCCTTATAAAGAATCTTGGTGTAATAATTAGTGGAATAAGGAAAAAAAATGGAGATCTGATGGTAAAATATCTGCATGAATTGTGCTGTGTGGTAGCTTTGCTACTTGGGGGGGTGACAACACAGTTAACTATACAAGAAAACTACGTAAAATGTAACTAAGAAAGCTAAAGAAAAGTCAAATTTGTTTCCAAATAAAACGGTAAGGCAATTTAAATCGCTACTGTAGTAGCTTTGCTAACTGGAAGAGCAGCAACAGAGTTATGAATTTTCTTCTCTCCCCTGCGCCTCAGTGTGCGAGGTTTGTAAATTTTGATTACAAGTAATATTGTGGAGGCTGCTACAAAAATTCCTCCACCAACTATTAGAACTATTGCTCCAAGTCCCAACCTTTTCTCATCCTGTTTCGGCACTTTGAAACAAGGGTAGCTCGCAATAGCACTCAAATCAGCTGCTGTCGCATGAGGGATATCCTCATTGGTAGCCATATTATCGGGAGGAACATTTGATAGAGGATGATTTCCAGTGTCAAACAGATTCCCCTCAATCCTGGAAGATATGATATAATAAATAACACAGAACAATATACGAGAATATCCGAATGATCAAGATCACATAAAGCTGGTCATAACGTCACCAGAGATTTGGGATCACTTGGAACTGTTTCGGAATATCACCGCTGAAGTGGTTATTTTGTATGCTACTGGAATTCATCGGAGTTAAATCAGAACTGTAATTACAACTATGTGATGTAAAAACTAAAAACACTGAAGAAGAGACTAAGTGCATTAAGTAACCCAGAGTGACGAAATGTACAGGTCATAGAGCAGTAGATTATCAAGGAAGTTCACCAAGCCAATGAATTGGTTGTTTTGCAAAAAACTGCCAGAATTACCCAAATGAGTATGATAAAGGCATAAAAAGGGAGCTACAACTTGCACACGAATTTTGTTCCGTGGCACATGGTTAAAAGAAAGACTTCATTATTTTTGAATCATCTCCGTCGTGGCACACCAGTAAGTATGATTTGAAGACCATGATGGAAAGATCTTTGAGACCAAAGATTGGAAAGAAAGCGATCTCTATCATCTGACTGAATACACTCAAAGGTCATCATCTGATTCGATGGTTGACTCTGACAAATCAAATGACAGAGATCATGCTTCATGCAAATTTTTGGCCTCAAAGATCTTTCATCACGATCTTCAAATCATACGGCTTAGATGGTGTTCCACGTGGCACAAATCCAAAAATAACGAAGTATTTCTTTCTAACTATGTGCCATGGTACAGATCTCGGGTGCAAGTTGTAGCTCCCCATAAAAAAATTATCAAATACAATGTTTGATTCATCAAAGTAAAGCAACATGGTCAGCATCGCATTCTTACAGTGTGGTAAGATTTGTCAAAGCACTAAATGAACTAGGTACATATCCACTGAAAGTGTTGTACGATAGATCCCTGAAATAAGAAACATGCAAACCCGACAAACTATGAATATAAATAAGCTATAATAAAATTAAAAAGTACAATTATAAAAAAAATTTACATAGAAGCAAGAGATCGCCAACTTCCACCCACAAAATAAAAGGTTAAAAAGTGCTACAGTTCATATTTCTATCCATGAGTACCATAGTCTGACCTTTGTTTTTTCATTTCATTTCGGACGATAAGTCTTTAATTTTAGCAATGATATTAAGTTAAAGTAGAAAACAGTGGCAGGGTGTAGCAAAGTGAGGCGCTTAGCATCCTGACTACCACACAAAACAGGAAAAAGCAGAACCAAATGAAAACAAACTGGACCTAATAAACAGACATAGAACCTTGCTAAGTGAAAAGAACCATAGGAGATAACCCCAATAAGATGCCTTTGCTCATATCCTGGACACTAGCAGCCACAATGCCGTCCCATTCTCCCGAATCTCAGTCATCGTGAAGATGGTTTTAGTTATAAGAATTCTGTTCCAAGCTGTACACCATGTGAAAAATATGATTCTTTTGTGGGGGCAGAGTTTTCCAAATATCAGTCTAATATTGGTTAATGAGTGGTCTTCTAGCACCCCCTTTGATTCTTTCGACCAGAATCTAGCATCCTCATTTTGCACCATATCTCATGCCTCACTCAGTTATTCCAACAAAACGGTAAATGAATTATCCTAGTCATCTCTTAGATCATGTCTAAGCTGGATAATCCAAGACGAGAAGCTTTCATTCCCATCCCAAACCTCATAGTAGCTCCCCTTTGTTGGGCCCAAACAATAAACCAGTGCTTAAAGCTCATAAAGTGGTTTCTTACTCAACCATTAGTCCTCCCAAATTATTATTTTATTTCTTCTCCGCATTTTGAAGAGGATACACATATCAAACTTTTCTCGTACATTGCAGAATCTTTTTCACCACCCCGATTCGAGTCAACCCCTAGGAGATCTAACTCCCCACCCAAACTCCTCCATTCCATACTTGAGACCAGTGAGGTTCACCCAAAGACCACCTCTTTCTTTCCCAAATCTCCATAGCAGCTTTCCTAGTAAAGTATTCATAGTCCATCCATTTTAAAATTTTGTTTATTTTATTGGGGTTTATAAGTGTAACTAAGACTTTTTAGCCTGGGCCAAATATCAGGCTCCTATGCAATACAGAATCTACTGCCTAGAACTTTAACTAAAACAGTAATGAGTAAAACGTTAAATAGACAATTTTGTAAAAAATAATGCACATTAATAGACAATTTTGTAAAATCAATTACATCATAGTCTGAGGAAGGATGAGGATATATTTCACCAGTCAACCATCATAAGGCATTAATATAGTAATTAACCGCCAATGTAAACACATTAGCTTCTTCTCCTCCATATACTTACAACTTTTTTAGAGACGTCAGATCAGTGAATATGTTTGGGACGGGCCCAGATAGGGAGTTGTGGCTGAGGTTCCTGCACTAAGTAAATATGATTCAACTCTATGTTTGTTTAAAGGGAGCGAATAGTTGCAATTCAAAAACCTACTCTTGCAAATCATTTAAAACAAAGACTTGGTATTTTTTGGACCTGTGTTACGTTTCAAAAACATCTAGATCTAAAGATCTTTGATGAAAAATATTTTCACGCAACATGATCACTAACATTTGATTCAAAGTAGTCACCCATTTATTTACGCCAATGCCTTTCAATCTGTTGAATCAGTTGATATAGATCGTGTTTTGTGCCAATTTTTTGCACCAAAGATCTTTAAATCATTGCCTTCAAACCAGACAACTTAGACTGTGCTGCAACGTGGCACAGACCAAAAAATACCATGGTTGCATATGACATAGCTCTCTGGTAGCCCCTTTTTTGAATTGCCACTTTTCGCTCCCTAGTATAAAACCAAATAAAATTCCTTGCCACAATCAGTCAACAAGAAACTCACAAATTTTGGAGATATTTCAAGGAAACTAAGGACT
This sequence comes from Chloranthus sessilifolius, assembly GCA_021018995.1. Classification (NCBI taxonomy): domain Eukaryota; kingdom Viridiplantae; phylum Streptophyta; class Magnoliopsida; order Chloranthales; family Chloranthaceae; genus Chloranthus; species Chloranthus sessilifolius. Next base: position 142,050,676 of record CM037584.1, on the reverse strand, counting down.
GCGGGATATTCTGAGTGAAGTGGTTGTAAGTATTGGTCACCCATAAAATTACTATGAACCATCTACATGTCTTGGGTATATATTGGGTGATACAAAGGCTGTGTTTGGGATTGCTCTTTGGAAGCAAAGTTGTAGGCACGGTTCTTATATACAAATACCCAACTTGATCCAACACCCATGGTTCTTGCAAAACTGTAAAAAAATCGTAATAAACACCTCCAATAAGAAGCTCTGATATATGGTTTATCAAAAAAGTGAGACAAGAATGTCCTAATATTTTCTAGGAATCTAAGGAAAGCTTCCTAGCCCAATCTGGCTCAAGGAGATAGGTCTCACATACTCCACTACAAAAAAACCTATTCAAGTTTGATCTTCATTAAAGGTCATACTGCACAAGGCTCCCGCTTTCATGTTAGCCAGTTTGACTATCTAAAAATTAATTGCTGCTAACATGTAAATAAATTTAGTGTTAATTTTTAGATGGTCAAGTTTGACCTTCATTAAATCCTGGCTACCCATCCCCGGAGATATGGGTTTAGGTTTCTACAGAAACAGGGCACTTTCTAGGGACAAAATAAGGATATCCTGGGCTGATAATGATTGCCCAAATGGAAACAATTGACCAAATCATGACCTCAAGCCATAAAAATTACATTAAACAACTTGATATTCACGTAAGACCTGATCTAGTACCTTATTCACATGGATTTTCACCTCTTAGCCATTAGACCATTACATCCACATAAATCACCTCTTCCAATGCATTACTCTATTTTAGCCTGTGTTCAATTTCATTTCTCTCTGATGCTTTTCTTTATTGCTCATCTATGCTTTTATGAGCTGCTACTCAGTGTCATATACCCATCCCTTAATCTAAAATATTAGGCTTCTACTAATTCTGTGCTCAGGGTATTAGTTGGTGTCTCATCATTTATGTAATTGATTTGTGTTTGATGCGATTTTTTTTCACCGACTCCTATGCACATAGCTATAGTAGAAAATAATCTTGGCAGTTGGACTAACTTTTGGTCTTAAAGAAGCAAACTAGGAAGTAATACCTTGCAGAAAATAGATCCATCAATTGAGCTTCTGATCATTCGGTGTGTACCTCTCTCCAGAATGATAGCCATATACGCATTTGGATTCAAACTCAATAGTTGCTGATTTGATATCATCTCCTTCAGCTCCTTAATCTTTTGATAGATCGTCTACAGAAAATAAACAAATAAATAAATCCAAAAACCCAAATAAAAAGCCCATTAAAGGGAATGGAAAACGATAAAAGTGCAAGAACAAAAAATCCTAACTTACATGCAGAATAACCTAATTCCAGTGATCGCACTGCTTTTTGGAAGCATTCTTGGAATGTGCGACCAAGAGCCATAGCTTCACCAACTGATTTCATCTGAGTTGTCAATATCGGTTGAGAACCAGGGAATTCTCAAAAGCAAATCGAGGAATCTACAAAAACCACAAAAGAAAGTAGATGGTATCATTATTCATAACTGCAAAATATAAAATTTCAGGCTGATTTGATCACAATACAAGATCACAACACTGAACAGGTGTCTGGACTTTCTATAGCAGTTTAAACTTTACAAGTATTAAAAGACTCCCAGAATTCTCAATAGTACACAACTACAGCTGTCTATTTTTTTTTTCTTGACACCTTTTCCCAATAGGAAAGTTTTACAACGGAAGAAACAAGATAAACTTATAGACCTAGTTACATTCCCTGCATAAAAGAATGTTGGGCTCTCAGGAAAGATGGGATTAGATAGTTTTTCATTAGAAATAGGTTCCTTTATCCCTTCTAGAAAACATTCTTTAGTTTCAATGTTGATTTCACATCTTCTTTTTGCCCCCAGAAAATTCTCAAAAAGAGCATTCGTTATCCAATTTCCCTATTGGGGCTCTCAATGTGTTTGGTAATTTCCTAATTTTTCTCTCTTTCCCTAATCTCCCAAAACACTTAATACACTCTGGAGCCAGTTCACATCTAATGATCAAACAAATTGAACTGATCTTATAATCAGGTTATGTGAAGTAATTATTAATGGAAATAACAAGAAGATACTCAAACCAAATAGCAAAAAATTAATGTTCAATGAAAGGAGAATTACATGAGCAACAACTTAAAGATGAAAGCAGACATACATGACATGAAATTGAAAGAAATATCAGATGGACAAGAGGGGAAAGGACATCCAAAATCATAAAATAACTTTGAGCTTGCTGTCAGATCAGAGGTAAGAACAGGTTCCTCTATTTCAGGACTTGAAACCTTAAACCTAGGACCAGGAAACCAATGACAGTTGTGAAGAAAATTCTCACTACAGTATACAGTGGGGTTCGCCAGCATGACTAGTACTATTTCCATAGGCAAGCAATGCGTTGCGTAAAGAAGGGCTGGGTATATATAGTGGGGAAGTGAAGATCTAATTTATCAGGAGGTGTGCTCAGTTCTCTAATCAGAGCTTTGTTTCTCCTGCTAAAAATCACAATGGACAGACTATATGAGCCAAAGATTCAGATAGTTGTCACTTTATATCTGAAAAAGTAGCAGTAATGGGTCGGTCAACCCACTAATAGAGTTCTGAATTCCGGTATAGTTCAGCAAAGTCAATCCCATGCATTGAACCAAGGTATAAAAATCACACCATAAATAACACTGGAATAGCGTGCCAAACCCTTACGCAAACTTTTGCAGCATGAGTTATGCTCACAATACTTGCATTGATTCCCATGAAAATATGAGCCACAAAATTTTGATTAATTACATTCTTATTTAAGGGTATAAATTTCATTTCAATACTTGGCATCCATCCACATGCATTGAACCAAGGTATAAAAAATTGGATGTTACCGATACGTATCGGTCTTTCGGCAAACCGATACGACGGTCTTTTCAATCGATCGATACGTATCAGTATTCCCAACTCGGGTATCCGATACATCTTGGTTTCGGCCGACGTAGACTTTTCTTTTTTTATAAAATAGGCCAACATGTATCAATATTGACCGAATTGTATTGGTCTTGGGCAAACTGATACCCGAGACCGATACTGATTTTGATACCTTGCATTGAACATTAAGTACAAAGTAACGACGAAATAAATGCAATAGTAAAATCTAAATAAACACCATCCATAAAATAAAGTAAACCAGCTCACATGAAATGAAAAATTAATGTCTAACAAGTTACTGATTTTGGTCCCCAGGTGAGCTCTGCCTGACAGTCAGTAGAGCTCATGGTCCCTAGTTGAGTGCCTTTGACAACACTATATAGTTCATAATTTTGCCTAACAAAAATTGATGATTTTTGTTGACGTTGGTGGGTCCAGGCAGTCATTTTTATAAGCCTCAAAGTCTACCAATCAAGCAATTTATTTATATAATCGGGACCCCCCATTGATGTTGGTGGGTCCAGGTAGTCATTTCTTTTATATGAAGTTTTGATTTCAGCAGGCTTATCAAGGATAGCTGAAGCTTGGCCTTGGCTGAGTCCGATTCCTGAAGGCTTTTGGCGAGTATGCAGGGCTTGGTAGCAGCATTCCTCTGCTCCATGTGCTGCTCCTATTTAGGAATCTTGTTCTTTCTACTATTATCTAGTCATAAATGGTTCAATTTCAATTTTTTGATGCTAAAAGGGAACTCTTAACTAAATTTATTTTTTAGTCGAGATTCTAAATCATAGTTTGGGCAGTTGATTGGTTATTTTGGCTTGATTATCAATGACATCCTGTTTTTGGGTTTCTGAAGTGATATAGAATGCATTATTATTACTAAGGGTATGGAGATTTCCCATTACTAATAGTTGGCATGAGTTTGTACATCATATCATGGGTTGGGCAGTTGTGATTAACCTCTCTCTTAGAGGAACTAACATATCACCTCAAGACTGCTAGGATGTAAGCTTTGCATGGTTTACCTATCATGTCGACCAGTGCTTTTAATGATCTGAGGTGACTTAGATGTGTCCCTCACCACGAATCCCATATAGGTTTTCTATGTCACATGTAGTTGTGACTTGGCTAAATGCTTTTCGCGAGACTACTAGGTACGCATAGACTGTAATGGTATGCCGAATGTTATTTATAACAACATTACAACTATAGGGCTCTAGGTACAGAAAACAGAAAAAAAGAGTTGTCACTTTCAACAAATCATGGGATTGATGATTATAAGGACAATATTTATTAGATTTGGGTGATAAAAAATTAGAAACACTACATTTGCTCGATTATGGTGAATTAGTGAACATTGCACTGTTTTCAATGGTTTGATTGTTGCTTTCTTGTGAACCATATACATGAGCCTCATCATGGCTGCTCCCGCGGCAGTGATGGTAAGTTTTCTGGATACAGTGGTTTCAATGGAAATAAACCATTTCGGCATGGGACTACTATTGAACAGATGACTGGGTGTGATAATCTAAACTTTGACTTTTGGAAAATATGTAATCAATTTGGTTGTCGGCCAGAAGGAGTGAAAAGGAAGGTTGGAAAAGTCAAGTACAGGTGACAACTCTGATGTAATTACAATGACACAGGAAAAACTACTATTGATAAACAAGCAGGGGATCATTTGTCCAAGGGTTGACAGATTTGGGGCCTCAGGTGTTATAATCACCAGGCCCTTTGCTGATGGTAATGGATTGCAACGATTTTCATGGAGGAGGACCCAGAACGTGGACGCCAAGCCTGAACCATAGGAACTCCTCGTGACGCTTCCTGCCCAGTTATGAACCCCGTCTAAGAGGAATGCAAAGATGATTTTGAAAAATAGTGTGTTATTGGTATCTTCAACAAAGGCATCCCCGCAAGGGTGAGCTTTGAGTGTAGAGTTAACAAACAAGCAGCAAATGATTTGCCAAAGGTTGGCAGGTTTGGGGTAGGAGATTCAAGAATAGAATTAGCAGTCCCTTGTGGATGATGATTGTTTGCAAGGATCGTCATGGAGGGGGACTCAGAAGGTGGATGCCAAGCCTGAATCGTAGAAACCCCCTCATGACGCTTAATGCATAGTTATGAACTCTATCTAAGAGGAATGCAAATTTATTTTTTGAAATTTGAACTAGTGTCACACTTGTGGTAATCTAGATGATATTTAGAACGTTGTCTTAAGAAATATTTTAAAATACCTAACCTTAGGTATAGAGAAACTTCTAGTGTCTTAAGAAATATTTTAAAATATTTTATGCCGTAAATTACACATCATGTGTGTATTATTATTCCACTAACAAATCTTCTCTTACAAAAATCTTCCAGCTAGTACTAGAAAGATATCTTAATATGCTTTCTATATAGTAACCAAGGCAAGTAAAAAGCTTCTTAGCACCACAAAACAAAAAATAAACTTCACAAGATTCAATGTTATATTTATTTCACACATGCAACAATACATGAAAATTAGGGCCATGATGATGATGATTCAGCAAGATGTGCAAATTAGTAGCTACAAGTTGCAAGATTGGTTCCAAATTATCTAGTCAACTAATGTTTCTAGCTACATGAAGCTTTAAAGCAACCTGAAGCCCATCTTCATCACTGAGAGCGGAGTTGGAGGCTCCGAATCTTGAAGCTTTCGATCCACACTTCTTTCCTGTTATCATTAAAAGAATTGAAATGGTGTTAGATAGCAAAGCAACTAAAATTAATGGCAATAAGAAGCAGTTTACACACCCTATGATGGATAGGTATCAAAACTAGATATATCATCAAAAAACAGGTGTAATGATCTAGAAAGCATGGGATTAAATCTCTGTATCGGCCACTGTGTTGGTCTATGCAGAGACTGATACAATACGTTGAACCCCAAATAAGCTAAGGTAGTTAACGACCCAGCAGATCCACACGTGTGAGCATTTTATCAGGCTTTCAATATTTGTCCGGCCAATATTACTTATGTGCACACAATCCAGATCTAGCTTAGGATAACACAACCACAATTCTAAATTCCAAATATATTGTACGTTAATTTGATTGCAAGTAAGGACGCGTTTTATACCCAAAAATTTAAATTGGACCAATTGAAATTTGGATCACTTTTAAATATTCAAAAAAATAAAGCAAAATTGAAGATCGACTCTCAAATATATGAATTACTCTAAAATATATTGACAAAATTCCCCAAAAAAGTCAGAAAAATTCAGATCGAGATCTGAAAAATTCAAAAAAAATTTGGAATATATATAGGAAAATGATTTGAAAGAAATCAGATCGAGATCTGAAAAAAAAAATATACCTTGTAGAGGTAGCAGAGTTAATATTCCGTGGTACGAATGCCGGATTCGATCACTGATGGGTGTCGAACATTTCTAGCGAGAATCGTTGGTTAGTTTGATACGTTTGAAGCATCCTTGCTAATTGGTTGATTTGAATCAACATATCAAAATCAAAATAAATCCTCCAAAAATCAAAATAAATCCTCCATAGATCAAAATGAAAATCGATCTGTAGCAGAAAACACACTGAATAGTGAAGGAAAATTAATCTTAGCAAAATTGAATGATCTGAAGCAAAATTAATCCTAGCAAACTCACCTGAATCGTTCACGAGATCTGGAAAAATGAAGAAGAAACTGATTTTAATCAGAAAATAGAATTATTTGGTGAAGATGACGATGAATCTAGCCAAAACTATCCGAAAGGGTAAAAAATCTGTCGGAAATGACTAGATTTTGAACCAAAAAATGAATTGAATTGGCCACGACTACCAGAAGAGGAGGAAATCCTTGCTTTCATTGGCGCATTGGGAAAGGAAGCCCTAGCTTTCGTCTGCGTTAGCTGGAGGAAACCAAAGCTTTCGTCGACCCTCCTGCGGGAGAGAAGAGCTGGAGATCTGAATCTGGGAATAAAACTTGTTTGGTTGGCTATTTATATGGGGAAGTGTCGAAGAACCTACGCCCGTCGAGATCACGGTGGTGTATACAAAATCCCTTGCTTGTGGCGGCCATTAATAGTAGCTGCCACTGCTAGAAAAAATAGAAAATTATTAGCCGCCGCTATTAGCCATTTATTTTGTAGTGTTGGAAATCGTGGAATTCAAATTCTCTTATATCCAATGGTTACAAAGCTGGTTGAACACAAAATCAGGTTCAACCAATTTCCCCCATCTAATGGAGTGGTGATATTCTATTCACTGCAAAAAATAAGACTATTAGCGGCACCAAAAACTGCTGTTATTAACAAAAAAATTGCTGCTACTAATCCCGTCGCTATTGAAATAACAAGTTTTTTGTTAATAACGGTAGTTTTTGGTGCTGCTAATAGTCTATTTTTTGTAATGATATTAATCACTCTTGCATATGTTTGATATTTATTTTTTATTAATAGTTTATTTTTTTCATTTTTAATATTAATTGCATGTAGCTAATGAAAAACCTGAGGTAGCTGTGGTAGCAGAAGGATTGAAATTATGCAAGCGAAAAAGGAATATTAGAAGACTTCAGAGAGAACAAATGACTTCAAGGGTTGTGGAGCAATAGAAAATTTAATCTTGAATTTGAACGAGTAGAGAAAATATGATTGGAAAATCCACCCCGGATAGATGGGATAACAATAGATGATTATAGTTCATCACACTAATTTGACCGTTTTGTTTACAAGAGTTTGATTAGATGGATAGAGCATAATAAGTGTGATTTTTTACGATATTTTTTATTAATGAGTTGACCCAATATGTTACGTTTGTACATTTATGTCACAACCCGAAATCCTCCCTTGGCATGAAGATGTAGAATTTTGTATTGTGACCTTACACGCATCTCAATGCAGTGGCACTTGCTTGTCTTATTTGAGGATCTCAACTTAGAAAATCTAAATGTACCTAAAATAATGTTAATAACAAAATATGAAACAATGAAATACAATGCATAATATCTATAGTGAATACAAAACAACATTAAAACGTAAAAGCACCATGATTAACAGTGATGCAATGACTCATTGCCCTTACATGCTTATACTTATTTCATGATCGCTTGTATTAATCATTTTATCTTATTTGCTTTCACACATCTATACTTCATGTAGCCGCTCTTACTTATATTAATTACTTGATCATTATATGACTTTTTCCAAAGTGATTGCCTGATCCTAAGATGCGACATGAAGATAGGATCCATGCTTGATTGTTTACTTTCAGTAAACCTGTCATCTTGATAACTTGATTGATTTCCTCACATAGCCAAATGAGGATCAGATTTCACGCTTAATAATATTACGTGTTCTCTAGATCATTTGTTCCATTAAGTCAAAATCTTACCCTCTTGATTGATGTTCCTTTACATCACCCACCTTGGATGAAGGCATTAAACTTTAACGGTGACTAGTTCTGTAACTGCAGATTTTTGAGGATCTCGTCACGATGATGCGTACTCGCGAAAAATTTAGAGTCGCCACTTAGAGCTTTTGGTGTCCCGGAAAACCTAAATCAATTTTATAAGTACCGAAGTGTAAAAAATGTGACTGATTCACCGGTCTATTTCAAAGGCTCTTGGGTAAGGGCTTCGGTTATTGATCGAGAAGGTGTTAGGCATCCGATCAACCTACTCAAAAGCGGTCTCTATTTATGGCCAAAATAAAAAAAGAAACAAAAAGAAAAGAGCTCTTGCCCGAAGGCACTTGGATCCTATTTGTGTCCCTCTGCAATTACTGATATTTCGGCGGTGTAACGACACAAATTCAAGGATAAAGGAAAAGCCGAGAAGGTAGAGGAGTAGAGGGGAGAGCCGGAGCTCTCGTGCCCTTGTAATACAGCTGCGGACCTTTGCATAGGTGCACTTGACGAGCTTCCGATAGCTTGAGTGGTTGAAGAACGGGTTCTAACCTCTAAGGCTTGATAGCTAAGGGGTAGAGGAAGAATGCAAAGGGGTAGTTCTCTCCTAAACTCAAAGGTTTTTGATGGAGGATAAGGTTTCTAAAGTGGTTTAGAATTCCGAAATTTGTATGGGTATTTGGTGCACCAAAGGGGAGGAGGGGATTGTTTAATCTCTTTTTCTCTCTTGAAATTTTTTTCAAGCCATTTGCAAAGGGAGCTGCCTTTCTATTTATAGAAAAAGAGAGGGTTATGAGGGTGCTTAAAGGCTAATTAGGATTAACAATTAGGTAATCCTAACATCTAAGGTTTCCTAGGATTTTAGGGTCATGGATATGTGTGAGGATAAGATCAATGGTAGATGATAGGGTGAGGTTTCAAATGACTGGAGGGTTATAAATAGGGTAAAGAGGGGTGCAACAGTTATAATGAAACTCACCCTAAACATTGGGGTGGTCAATAAGTCAAACCCTAAAAGTGAAATTCGAGCAACACCCAGAGGTTACTGTAGCTAAGCTTGCGTGTGTATTACCCATGCCAAGCATAGCTATAGTGTCCTGGAAGTCAGAGCCTGCAGGGGGGCCCACCTATACTTGGCGTGTGTAATAGACATGCTAAGCCATTTCAGTGAAAAAATGGCTTGGCGTGTGTAATATACACGCCATGCATGCCTTTGCTAGGTGCACTTTTGGTCACTTTTCGGATCGCCGTAACTTTTGAAGTACAACTCGGATTGAGGTGATTTTTAGCTTGTTAGAAAGTTGAGAACCTCTACTTTTCAACGGTTAATATTTGGTCTCAGTAGAAGTCCTTTCCAACCCTAACATCTCACTCTAATAATGGCTCGGGAGGGTTAACTAAGGGTCTGAAGAGGTTTCTAAGGGTTGGGGATAATTCCTTAGGGTTTGGGTAAGTTTCTAAGCGTTTGAGAAGACTCCTAAGGATACGGGAGGTGTTATCGGAAGCTCGAGGGCTCGCTTCTCTCGAAGTATGTTTCGATCGGGCCTTGGGTCAAATTTGGGGGTCTACAGATGCCCCTCTTTGGTATCCGATCACTAATGATCGAATGCCAAAGATAAGAGACATCTGAAGAGGCCTAAGGCAACACTGACAGGTTTGTCATATTCAGAATGAACCTCAAACATCAGGTGGGTAATATGGTGAGTAAACGGAAACCCTGTATGTCAGAAAAAAACATTCGTTCCTCAAGGTTATCGGTCCCCAAGCGCTTAGCGACATTACTGGACATAACCGAGGTGGAGCGAGTTGCTAAAGCCCAATATGCTAAAAAAAATATTCGCTTTTCGAGATGATTGAAAGTGTTTAATGCTCAAGTTTCATTCTGAATACAATATCTCCGTAAGTGAGAGGGTGATCGACCCATACTCAAAGATAGGCGCGAAGCAAATATGCGAAGATCCACAACTTGTGTCCAGTCACACGAAGCATTGATTGCCCCATTTGACTGGCCACGAGTGTCCCTGCGTGAAATAGGATTCGAGGTCTTTGGGTGAACCCATCGATCTCAAAGTTAATTTAGCACGATTACCCGAGTGGAGCGAATTGATGTCGCAATACTTTTTGGGAGTACATGCCGCTTTTCGAAGGACTCATGCATATGTGCATTTTATGTGAATTTTCTGTTATTTTCACTTAGAATTTTTTGTTATTTTATGTGAGACTTTCTTGTGATTTTATGTGGATTTTTTTTGTTAATTTATGTGGGATTTTTTGTGATTTTATGTGGGATTTTTTTGTGATTTTATGTGGGTTTTTCTTGTTATTCTATGTGGGATTTTTTTGTGACTTTATGTGGATTTTTCTTGTAATTCTATGTGGGAATTTTTTTGTGATTTTATGTGGAGTTTTCTTGTTATTCTATGTGGGATTTTTTTGTGATTTTATGTGAGATTGTTTTTGTGATTTTATATGGATTTTTATGTGTGTTTGGGATTTTGAGCGATGCTCATCGATCCTGAATCATTTATTCTAGCATAGCCTCTCAAGCAGATCAAATAGAGATTGACACGCTATTCCGGGGGCATGTGCACCATTTAGGGTCCGAGGAGGATCAAACTTGGTGTGTACAATACACACGTAAAGCCAAAATAGGCCAAGAAGAGCCTAGCGTGTGTTTTATACACGCCAAGCTAAATCGGGCCAAGTTGGGCTTGGCGTGTGTATTACACACGCCAGGCCATATTGGGGTCAAAACATGCCTGGCGTGTATTTTATACATGCCAATCCAAAACGGGGGGGGGGGGTAGCCCGAGCCAAAATGGGCTAAATTTAAAATCCATTCCTCCCCTCCTCTCTAAACCGAAACGGAACCTCCTCCTAGGGTTCATTTGAGTTGCTTTGATCCTCGTTTTGTCGTCGGAGTTTGCTCCCGTCGTTCAACTACATGCTCTACGCCGGATCAAGGATCCATTTTTCTTGAAGGTAATCAATGCTTCCTTATTCTCTTTTATTTATTTATTTATTTTTCTTGAATAATTTGTAATGTGATTAGGATTTTTACTTTTTTAGATGATGAATGGGTGATTTTTCTTGCAAGTATGATTATTTATGACTCATTTGATTTCTTCAATGTGCATTGGCCTTGATTTTGGACAAAAATATGATTTTTGTGGTGCCCTACTCTTTTTCTTCATTTGTTAATGTGATTAGGGGCCTCTCTTTTTTCTTTCTTGTGTGGATCTAGATGGCTTTTTTGTGTGTAATACAAGATGATTTATTATTATTTGTTTTGCTTTTGCATGCTTATTGATGTGATTTTTAATTGTGATGTTTTACTCGCAAGCGCACGAATCAGATTGTAGATAGTGGGTGTGGAGTACGAGATCGTTCCCACGAGGACTATTTTAGAAGATCTAAAAAGATGAAACAGTAACTCAAGAAATCTACCAAGATTTAACAGTATCCTACCAATATTACGATGTAGGTAGTTTTGTGAGCTAAGATAATTACTGATTACAAAATAAAGTTTAATTGATAATTCAACAATAAAGGTAAAGATGAAGATACTAAATCCTCCCATCTTTGATTTGTTCTTCCCGTAATACAAATCTAAGGATTAAACTATGAGATATACCATTGGAAAGTATCTTTTATGGAAGATAAATGGTCAAAACTCAGATAGGTTCCACATTGCATCCCTGCAATCAGAACTTGATTTCAGAGATGATTTTCATATATAGATCTGGGATCAAGGGCATGACTCGGCACACTTGATCTCAGATTACAAATAAAAATCACCCTCAAAGTGGGTAAAAAATTTCAACAAGAATACCACCATAGATCTGAAATCAAGGGCATCACTCAGCACACTTGATTTCAGATTAGGGAGTAATTTAAGATAAAATTATCATTACAAATCCAAAATCCAGGGTATGACTCGGCACACTCGATCCTAGATCGTAATCGTAAGTAGATCCACACGATAAAAATAAAAAGATCATATAACAATGATTGGGATAAAATTACCATCACAGATCTGAGATTCAGGGCATGACTCGGCACACTCGATCCCAGTTAGTGGTGGGGATTTCATCCGTTCGTGATAGCATAACAACCATAAAATAAAATCTCAAAGTTTAATCCTAGATCTATACTATTAGAAGTACATCCCTCGGATGGGAATTATTAGATCCCCATCCCTAAGAAATTAGCCACATGTTGTAATTAAATGACATAGAAAAGTAATAAATGAAAAATAGCATTGATCTAATTAATTAAAAATACTTCAACCTTCAATAGCAATTTCCTTGATCCAAATTAGAAATACTCTCTACTAATATCTAAATTTAAACTAGGAATTAATTGAATAAAAATAATATTCTCTCAAGAAAAGGAATGCTAAAAATGAAGGTAAAAGGAACAAAGCTCTAAAAAAATAAAAATCTCTATCTCTACGTCTCTCTACGTCTATGAAAAAATAAAAATTCTTCCTTCGTGTTGTTTGTTTTGGCTTTAAATACTCTCCAAGTCTCGCAGGTTTCCTAACCCGAATTGCCAGGGTCAATCAATCGACTAGAGGAAGTCGATCGATTAACTCCTTATAAATCTACATTAGAAGTCTTTTCCATCTCAAACTCCATCATTTCGGTCGATCAATTGACTGAAAGGTCGATTAATCGACCATCCCAGATTTTCGTGAACTTCAGTCCAACTCTCCATCAGATACTACCTCAGTATTTTAGTTATAACTTTCTATCCCGAACTTGGATTGATATGATTCTTATGACATTGGAAAGATGACAAAAAATTCTACAATTTTTGTGTTTTAGCAATTTCATAAATCTGACATCTTGAAGGTCCAAATTGAGCTGAAAGTCGTACTAAGTTCTCAATGACCCAAGGTTGCAGTGGTTGACATTATTTTTGGAATTCTTGGGCAGTTTTATACATTTAGATTGTATTCACTTGAAAGACTTCAAATCTAGTAATTTTCATTAGATAGCCTTCATCGAATGGCTAAATGTAAGTATTTAGGGGTGAAATATCATCATATTTCACTACTCATCATTTATTGTGTATGCATATATTATTTTTTTGATTTTTGTTATCTTTGGAAAAGAAAGACTCTTTTTTTTGTGTATGCTCATACATGTTTTTTTTTTTTTTTTTCTCTTTTTTGTTTGTTTATTGTGTATGCATGTATATATATATATTAAACATATATATTTTTTTGATTGATTTTTTTGTTTGTTGGAAGAAAGACTCTCTTTTTTTGGATTTTTGTTACATAAATGTACACCCATTTTTTTGTTTGTTTTCTTTTTGGATTTTTGTTACATAAATGTACACACACATTTTTTGTTTGTTTGTTTTCTTTTTGGATTTTGGTTACATAAATGTACACACACATTTTTTTTTTTGTTTGTTTTCTTTTTGAATTTTTGGTTACATAAATGTACACACATTTATTTTTTTGTTTTCTTTTTGGAATGCAGGGGGTTTGGGGCCTCACCCACTTTTTTTGTTGTATTTCTTTAGAAATGATGATGGTTTAAGATTGATGAAAAAATGAGAGGGGCATACTCACCTTCTTTTGGCTTGCGGCAATCAGTTTCTCGCTACTGAAATGTTTTGATATTATTGCTTGTTTCCATCTCAGGATGTCGAGTGAGGAAGAGCACGGGCAAGAGGAGGGACCAGAGGTGGTCTACAATCCACGGGGGGAGCAACTTTTGGCAGTGCAATACTTTTCCCAATCATGGTACGAAATGCAGGGCGAGGCAACCCGTACTGGTTTGCTCAATCAATAGTATATCCATATCTCGAATTTCGGGATTGCTGGCAAGGTAATAAGTTTTATTTTGCCGCCCTATCCCTTCTTTATGCAAGCTTTCTTTACCTACAGGATTTGACACCTCTTCATCTTGATGCAAGACTTGCCACCCATTATGTTGCGGGGAGGTTGGCTTGACCTCAAGTGCCTTTACCGCTATCTCCCTCTAGTGGTAAAATTTCTCCTTGCCCAGGCCAGCTTATGAGATTTTCTTTCGTCCCCTGCCATGAGGGGCAACTCAGCCTACGTGAAGGCCCTGATTGAACGTTTCCAGTTTGAGACCATGACCTTCCACATGGCGATGGTTGAGATGGATATTACCCCTGTCGATTGGTCGATGATTACGAGGATAAGGATTGGGGGCACGCCGGTGACCAACCTTTGTGTACCGGGCCGGGATGAGGTGGCGCAATTAATCGGGGATTACCCCTCTGCCCAGAACAAGCATGGATCTGAGGTTAAAATATCCTGGCTGGTCAATTTTTTTGGTGAGCACGAGTTGGTGGATTTGGGCCAGCCGGATGCAGACATCTTCCTTGAGCCCTCGCTTGCCCTGATGTTGGCTCGCATCTCGCTCTTATTCATTTTAGGCAAGGCCCTTTTTGCAAATGCTAGCGGAGGCCGGGTTTTGATGTCCTTGCTCAGTCTTATGGGAAATTGGGACGACATGCATCGATATGACTAGGGTGGGGCCGGATATGCCGTGTTGATGTCTAGCCTAACCCGAGCCTCAGCTGGGAATTCGGTTTCCGTCATCGATTTTTGGCCTGTGATTGAGGTAACCCCTGACTTTCCCACTTTCCTTAGTTCATTGGTTAGTCACTCATCCTATATCTAACACATCTTCTACCTTTACTGCTTTTCTTTTCAGATCTAGGGGTACTTGCACTTCTAGGCTGGCCACCCACTCCTTTTCTCTGATGTCTATATGTATCCGCTCATAAGTAAGTGGCACAAGAACCGCCGCCGGGACGTCGAGATGAAGCATTTGGAGATGGGCCTGAGGTCCCAATTTGACTTGCTGATCCCGAAGCAGGTATGGCTATTTCTCTCTTTTCTTTCTTAGCATTTCTTTTTATGCTACCTGTTTGGCTGATGGGACATTTTTCTCTTTGGGCAGGTCATCTATGACCCTTACGTTGGTTCTCCCTTCTGGGATCGAGCCACCATGGGTTCGTCCCACTTTTTTGTTGACCGCCGCATTGTTTTCTTCTACAGGACCTGGGCCAAGGCATATTACCTGGGAGAGAGAGTGGTACATCAGTACCAAGACCACTTTGCAGTGCCACAGGATCCTTCGACGGACATTATGGCTCCTAAGGGTACTATTGAGGAGATTTTTGTCAGGTTTCTCCATCATGGGGTCCCCATTGATGATCTTCTCGTGCCCGGGAGATACCAGCTATGGTATGAGCCCCTGCCCTATCGGTCTATTCTGTCATGTTTTATGCCCGACTCCAGCTTCCTAGCCTTTGGTGGTCCACGAGCTCAGGTAGTTCTTCTTTTTAAGCAAGTTCCCAATGGTTCTGATTCAGTTTTTATTTCTACTAACTGAGACCTTGCTTCTTTTCACAGTTTGATTGGGAAGATGATTCTGACGATGATGATGCGGCAACGGCAGGTCCTGTTGAGGCTACGGGTGCTGGTCCTTTAGATCCCTTTGGCACGGATGCTTCAAGCAGTTCTATAGCTGAGGTTCAGGGGACATTTAGATGCCTCGACGTTGCCTTTCTCTCAAGCTTATGTGCCGATGTAGACCAGCGGGACCACCTATCTGCCGAAGCGGTCCGGGTCCCCCCTCTTGAATTGGTTCATGGGATAAGTTTTTCCCTTTTTGTACTTTTGCTTTCTAGATAAATGCCTATGTTTGCATCTGTGGCCCTTGTAACTGATATCTCCCCTTTCTTTTTTTGTGCAGAACTATGAATCGACCGTGAATCAGGCCGAGTACTATCGCAATATTGCTGGCCTCAGGGATGTGGAGATGGTGAGTGTCATACTGACTTGTTCTGATCATTGCCCTATTACTTTTTTCCTTTCAACCGATCTTGATGACTTTGGATATGACTTGCAGCGTGCTCGTGAAAAGGAATTGCGCTCCCTGCTTAGCCGGCTCTCTCAGGCGTGGTCCCGGGTGGGGGAGGTTCGAACGTACCATAGTACCTCACGTCGCCGTAAGAAATCTAAGGGTGCTGCCAAGGATTAAGCTTTCACTCTGATTTGATTTAGACACTTTTGAACTTTTGGGATTTTTCAGTTTTTATTTTGGGAAGATGTATCGAAGAACATATTTTTAGACAACTTTTATTATTTTGAATGAATGCCATTGTTTTTCCCTATTTGTTGCCTGCTCCATTTCTTTCTCCTTTCTCTTTTTGTGGCATGTTGGCTCTCTTCTGTAGGGTGGAACCAATTTAAAAGGAATGGCCTTGGGGCCACGCACTTGGTTAATATTTGGCAGCCATCTTCATGCCTGTGCAGACTTTTCCTGCATAGAAAATCATGTGTACGGTGCTTGTGGCCCAAGAAAATTTTATCTCTTCATGTGGGCTAGTGCTTTTTAAATGACAGGAAATGTAGGTGGGCTGCCTAGGGGATCATTAAAATGACCTCCCCTATACTCACATTTCCTCCTTTGGATGGTAGCAATGGTATGGCGTGTGTAATACACACGCCAGAGCAAATCTGGGAGAAAGTGGCTTGGCGTGTGTAATACACACGCCAAAGCAAATTTGGGAAAAAGGTGGCTTGGCGTGTGTAATACACACGCCAAAGCAATTCTGGGAATATTTGCTCTGGCGTGTTTATTACACACGCTAGTTGCCAACAGGGGAAAGTGGGGCCTTTTAAGCCTGAGAATGCATTATTTTCTCCTTCTTTTAGTTTTGATTTGATATTTTTTGCTCCCATTTTTTTTATATTCTTGCTCCAAGGTGGGTCCATCGTCCTACATTGAATTATAACTTGGGAACATCTTTGTATGACCATGGACCTGCTTTTTGGCCCCGCCTCTCGTGGAGGGTCCGGGAACACAATACTTCCCTCTTTGGGCACGGAGCCCAGTTTTCTAAGGAAGTGGCTTGAGAGCATGAATGAGAGTGAGCTCGCGGGTTTGGATCGGCTCGGATTGCCTCGTCTCTCGTCTTTCCTTGCAGTTCCTCCACTTTGGGATTTCATTTATGCAATGACTTCATCTTAGGAAGTTAAAATCCCATGTCTTCTGTTTTGGGAATCGTGAGTTAACTCCTACTCTTGAGGAGCTCTCCAATCTATTGGGTCTGAAGTTGCATAGAGACGCCAGAGTATTGCCGAAATCGGGTTATGCTAAAGCCACCCAGATCACCTTGAGCTTGAAGAAAAATGATTATGAGAAAAGTCTCATCGGCGGGCCCACCAGGTGTTCGGTGAAATTTCTGAGAGAACTTTTAAGAGAGGAAAGCCTGCGAAAATTGCCGATAAAAAATTCTCATAACGTGAAGGTCTTTTCCCTTTGCCATATCTCCGAGGTTCTTTTCTACACTGGGGGAGAGAGCTTCTTGCTTGCACTCTGTGACGTCTTGACGAAATTAGAGGGAGGCCACTCTGCGACGCATATGGTGTTGGCGGAGCTTTATTTCTGCCTTGATGCCTTCGCTTTGGGCAAGGTGGAGGGCTTCCGGGGATGTCCCATCCTGCTCCAAATTTAGCTTGGAGAGCATCTTTCTATATTGGGATCTGTGCCCCACTTTTAGGTTGCTTGTGGTGAGGTGGCCAGCTGCTTTTTGGGTAGATGTCCCATGCTTTCGCGGGGGTATATACAAGGGTTGAAGCTTTGGCTGGCTGAAGCCGATTTGGTGGGGAGGCTTTCTTGGTTAGACAGGACATTCCCAGTGGTTCGCTCTAGAGATCATGAGGGCATCACTGTCCTTGGTTTGACTGGCAGTACTTACTATTTCCCATTTCGGGTGCTGCGCCAGTTTGGTTGCTCTCAGCAGGTGCCTTGTGTGACAAAGCCATCCCTGTGTGACTTAATTTTCTCTCAGGGGTCCTCTGGGGATATGGATAGGATAGCTTCCCTCTGGGAAATGCGTCAGTTGACGCTCATGTGCGATCTAGAGCAAGGGAACATGATCTTGCCCTCCCCAGAGTATGAGGCCTGGCTGCTGTCCGAGATGTCTTATGCTTATCACCTGGAGCAGGTAGAGAGCAGTGATGTAGGGGGGCCTTGGCTGAGGAAGGAGTCGATGCTTCGAGACCATATTGAGCTATTGATGGACAAGAAACAAATCCTGCATGAGCATTTAGAGAAATAGACGGTTAGAGTAGAGGTGGCAGAAGCCAGAGTTGATGTAGCTAAGTGTGAGGTCCTTTGTCTAGAAGGATCCTTGAGTGACGCTATTGGTGCTATTGATGCTTCCCGGAAGCGGTATAGGAGTCTTCATGGCCACTGGATGACAGAGAGGGCTGTACAGGAGGATGCTTTATGTGCAGAGATCTGTACCCTAAAGCACGTGTTGGGTCATTGATTCCCTCCTGCACATACTTTTTGCATAGATTAGATTACCACACAAAGGGGCATAAGAACCCATACCAGATTTTTTTTTGGTATATATATATTTTTTGCTTTTTGTAAAAAAAGGAAAGGGAGCGAGACATCACATCGATTATTTTTTTGGGAGATGTGGTATAAGCAAAGTACATACTTGTAAATGGAAAAGGGAAACCTATTATCTTATAAATTTTTTATCTTTTCTCTATTTTTTTTTGTAAGATAGGGGGATTGTGCCGATTACCCCTTTGGAGATGTGGCACACACAATACCGGCCTGAAATGGGAAAGGAAAATTTATTATCTTTTACAAATGTGGTATTTCCGATCATCAAGCCAATCATCCCGGAGTGGTGGGTGCATAGTGCTGGCCTGAAAATGGGAAAAGAAAATTTATTATCTTTTATAAATATGGTCTTTTCGGTTATCAAACCAATCATCCCGGAGTGGTGGGTGCACAGTGCTGGCGTGAAAATGGGAAAGGAAAATTTATTATCTTTTGCAAATGTGGTCTTTCTGGTCATCAAACCAATCATTCAGGAGTCGTGGGTGCACAGTGCTGACCTGAAAATTGGAAAGGAAAATTCATTATCTTTTGCAAATGACTTTTTTTTTTTGTCTGGTTTTTTTTTTTGATGCCTTAGTCATGAGGGGAAGTAGCGGGTCTAAATTTGAGCATAGTCGAACCCGTTCACGGTCAGACTTGGGTGAGGTCCAAAGCGCCCATCTCTTTGGATTGAATCAACCTTTTATCTTTACCTCGAGTCATGCGTTTGACGGTGCGATCGTGACGATATGCTTGGCCCAGACTCGTTTTGAGTAAACATGAGCGGCCCAGGAGGATAAGATGGATTAGGGTTGTAACCGGAGTAACTGATGACTCTCACCTTCTACCTTTTTTACAATATTTTTACTCACAATGCCCAAGACGGGTTCTCGCCATGCCCATTGTTTCCCTCTTTTTACCCGTAGCGCCCCCTTGAGTTTCCACTACGTCTATGGGTTTGCATTTTTACCCCAGGCGCACTTTCAGGTTTTCACCTAGTCTGCACAAGCTTGCTGTTTTTACCCATAGCGTCCTTTCAAGTTTTCACCACGTCCTTTTTGCTTTGAGGTTGTATTATTATTACTTTTTTATTTTCTTCTTTATTCAAAGGCCACGACATGGACGTCGATTCTGTCATGGCTTGCTGGATGAAGTTCTTTTATCGTCTCTCAGCTTGGCTTACGCTGACTTAATGGATACTATGACTGCTTGTAGACCTCAAAGAGGGCTTTTTCTTGGAATGTATCGTGGCCATGGGATGGGTTAGGAATTTTGAAGGTATTCTAGGTTTTAGAAAGGTTTCCTTGATTGGGTTCCAGTTTCTGTAATACACATCTTCTTTGGAGGATTTTGACTGTACATGCCTCACTTTTCCTTTTTCTATTTTTTTTTGTTCTTTTTGCTTATCCTTTTTTGGGAGTTTGCTTTTCTGATTTTTGTTTTATAGTGGCTTTTTTTCTTTGCTGTTGGTATATATACTCTTTTTTCTTTTCTGGGGAGGGGGTAGTGAAGGAAAAGGCCGATGGCTCAATGGGTGTAGAAAAGGATATGATTATTCAGGGACACTTTTTGGCTACTTCACTTTGAAATGATGGCCTCTTTTTGAAGTATCCTTAAATAGTCACGCATCTATTTTTATCAATACTTACCTTGCTGCGGGAGACTCAGGAATAGAATCGTCGGACATACCCAGCATTGATTGGCTTAGGAAAGTAATCTTCGTCCATGGTGGCGAGGCAGAGCGCATATCCCTGGAGTAATTCTCGGATGACGTAAGGTCCCTCCCAGTTGGGTTTAAATTTCCCTCTCGGATCGGTGTGAAGAGACAAGAAGATTTATTTGAGTACAATATCACCCACTTTCAAATCTCAGACGCGAACACGTTTGTTGTAGGCGCGTGTGATTCATCCTTGGTAAACTTGGGTGTGACACAAAGCCAGGAGCCTTTTCTCGTCTAGTAAGTTTAGCTGCTCAAAGCAAGACCTCTCCTTTTCAGCTTCAGGTAGATTAGACTCCATGAGAATGCAGAGTGAAGGTACTTCAACTTCAACTGGCAACACGGCCTCAATTCCATACACAAGGGAAAATGGCGTTGCCCCTGTAGCGGTACAGATCGTTGATAGGCCCAAAGTGCGAAGGGTAGCATTTCACTCCAATTTCGATAGGTGACGACCATTTTCTCAGGGATGCGAATGACTATCTTGTTAGCAGCTTCGACGGCTTCGTTGGTTTGTGACCGATAAGGCGACGAGCGATGATGCTTGATTTTATATTGCTCGCAGCAGGCCCTGATGCGCTTGTTTGCAAAGTTGGTGTCATTATCTGTGATGATGTCCTTGGGTACACCGAATTGGCAAACGATGTTATTCTTAATGAACTTGTCGACATGACTGACCGTAATATTTGTATAGGATGCCACCTCTACCTACTTGGTGAAGTACTCAATAGCGACTAGGATGAACTGATGTCCGTTGGAAGCCCTCACATTAACATTTTTAACGACGTCGAGGCCCCAAGTGGAAAATGGCCAAGGAGTGGTCATGCTGTGCAGATCTATGGTCGGTGCATGTATCAAACTAGAGTGTTCTTGGCATTTGTAGCATCTCTGCACATGCTTGCAACAATCAAATTTCATGGTAGTCCAAAAATATCCTTGCCATAGGATCTTTTTAGCAAGCATGTGCCCATTGACGTGGGTCCCGCATACTCCCTTATGGATCTCTTTCATAATGTTGGCTGCCTCGCCCATAGTTAGGCATCGGAGAATGGATATTATTATATGACCACCTGTAAAGGCATTCACCACAGATGACATAATTGGCCGCTAATCGTTGGATGGTCCGCCTGTCCTTCTTGGATGTACCCTTAGGGAAGGCCTGATTTTTGAGAAAATTCTTGATATCTGAGAACCATGGAGGCTCATCATCTAACTTTATGGGTCCCTCAATCTGGAGGCAGAAGGCCGGCTCATTCCTCTGCTCAATAGTACGAGATCATCTTCTGATCCTTCATCTTCCAATCTCTATTTGTCTGGCAAATGATCAATTGTGAGTTGCCAAATATCCTAAGATGGGTAACTTTTAGGTCAAGTGCTACTTGTAGGCTTGCTGCGCATGCCTCATATTTGGCCATGTTGTTGTGCATGGGAAATTGAGCTTGATTGACACTGGTATGTGAGATTCTTTCGGTGAAATTAGAATAGTGCCGACTCCTTGACCCTCGGCATTTGCTACCCCGTCAAAGTGCATTACCCAGGATTCCTCTGTCTTCACCGTATCATCCTAAGTCATAAATAAGATGTCCTCAGAGGCTCATAATTAGGTAAAGGGTTCTTGGTAAGATGATCGGCGAGTGCCTGCCCCTTGATCAACTTTTGTGTGACGTATGTGATGTCAAACTCATACAGGAGGAGTTTCCAACGTGCAGTTCGGCCAGTGAGAGTCGGCTTCTCGAATAGGTACTTTAATGGATCCATCCGTGCCAGGAGTAGAACCACCTGGGATAGCAAGTAGTGGCGGAGCCTCTGTGTGGTCCATACGAGAGCTAGGCATGCTTTCTCCAGATGAGAATAACGCGTCTCATAATCGATAAATTTCTTGCTGAGGTACTGCTCTCTTCTTCCTGTTTCATCATGTTGCCCTAGGACACATCCCATCAAAACTTTCGTCGTGGAGAGATATATTAAGAGTGGTCTCCTGGGCTCGGGCGGCACCAAAATTGGCGGATTGAGGAGATAACCCTTGATTTTATTGAATGCTGCCTGGTAGTTGTCGTTCCATTTGATTGGCGAATCCTTCCTTAGTAACTTGAAGATCAGTGTGCAAATAAGAGTCAGCTGTGCAATGAACCGACTGATGTATTGTATTCTGGCCAAGAAGCCTCTGACTTCTTTTTCTATAGATGATGGTGACATTTCGACAATGGCTTTTACTTTAATTGGGTCAACCTTGATGCCTTTTCTGCTGACAATGCAGCCCAGTAGTTTTCCTAACATGACACCGAATGCGCATTTATGAGAGTTCATCCGCAGCCTGTATTTTCTCAGCCTCTCAAACAGCTTTTGGAGATTTATCAAATGGTCACTTCGTTCTGGTGACTTGGTGATCATGTCGTCAACGTACACCTCAATTTCTCGATGCATCATGTCATGAAATAACGCAGTCATAGCTCTCTGATATGTTTCCCCAGCATTCTTCAACTCGAATGACATGACTCGGTAGCAGAATGTTCCCCATGGAGTGATGAATGCTATTTTCTTGTAGTCTGCTTCTGCCATCTTGATCTGATTGTATCTAAAAAATCCATCCATAAATGAGAGCATTCCATGCCTGGCAGTGTTATCCACCAAGATATCGATGTGTGGTAAGTCGTCCTTCGGGCTTGCTTTGTTCAGGTTTCTAAAGTCGATACACATGCGAACCTTTCCATCTTTCTTTGGTATAGGGACGATATTGGTTAGCCACTGCGGGTATTTGGAGACCACGAGAAACCCCACATCATATTGCTTGATGACCTCATCTTTTACTTTCAGCATCCACTCTGGTCTGAGGCGCCTCAACTTTTACTTGACTGGCTTAACATCTAGATATAGTGGCAGCTCATGCTCGACCAAATCGGTATCCAAACCAGGAATATCCTCATATGACCATGAAAAGATGTCTTGGTATGACTGAAGGAAATTAATCATGCTTTTTCTTTCCTTAGGAGATAGCGATGTTCTGATCTTGGTGACCTTGGGAACCTCCTTTATACCCAGGTTGACATCTTCTGTTTCTTCAACGATCGGGGTAGGACCGTGCTCAAAGTCAGCAAACTGCTCAAGGAGTTTATTGGGAAGCTCCTCAGTAGGGATTTCCTCATCCAGACTCGTGACTCCTACCTCTTCTTGTATTTCTATAGGAAAGGGGTTAATTTCATGTGGGACAAGTTTTTCAATTAAGGCATCCTTTTCTTTGATTTTCTCTGGAATTTAAAAGATAATATTTTTGGATTATTTTGTGCTTTTTTCATGTTTTTGACTTTATCTTTTTCTTCAGGGATCGGTCCTTGGCAGGGCGGGTCTCTATACATACATGGTGTTACCTGCCAAGGGTTAATCTCACTTTTTATAGGTTATTTTTTTTTGGAAAGTGAGTGCTGAATTTCAGGCCACTCGTCGCTTCCAGAGTTTGGGGCACAGACGCCCAATTCTTTACCTGTGGTACTGCCCCTTTACCTGTTTGGATGAAGGAGGTTGGCTGATATGATTCCTCAGATTCAGGCTCCATCATATTGATCCTGGGTTCGTCTGAGATTCTATCCTCAAACGTCAACAAGGTCCTATGGTGGTTTACCACAAGGGGAGATTGTGCCGGCATGAAAAATTCTTCCTCAAAAAGGGATAAAGCAGCCAGGTCTATTTCCAGGTTGGGAGGGATAGTTTGAGGATTGGTGGGGTGGACAGGGGCTGTCGGTTTGTGTGCGGTTAACTGTGTTGCCCCATTCTGATCGATCTTCACGATCCTTGCGCTCACGAAGGTATTCCGGATGTGAGGTCTAGGGCGGGTTTCTCTTCCAGGTTTATTCCCTTGGCTCTTGTTGCGGCAATGGTTAGGGCATTTTCCTTAGCCTCTCACACTTCTTCTACTATGGGCTTATAGCCTAACCCAAATCTGATCTACTGCCCGCCCTTGGCCTTGACTGGCTTTCTCCTTCCTTGTAATCGGAGTCCTAATCCCTTTCCTTTTTGATAGCCCCATTTATGGAGCATGGCTACAGCTGCCACCATCCCGCCTCCGGTTTTCAAGGTGATGCTTTTTGGGGGCTCCAAAACTACCGCTGATATCTCATATTTAAAACTATGGAGGTCTGTATCTTCGGTCGTGTGCGGCACATCTAGTACTTTAGGGTTCTCAATGCTGTGAGTGACTTTTTCTCTTTCGTCATGCCCTTCACCTATGATGGTGATGATCTTCTGCCCAAACACAAATTTGAGCTTTTGATGCAATGTTGTCGGAATTGCCCCAACCTCGTGTAACCAAGGGTGCCCTAATAACAGCTTAAAGGAAGATCCGATGTCCATTACTTGGAATGGTATGGAAAAGGTCATTGGCCCAATTATGAGCTCAAGGTCAACTTCGCCCATTAGCTCTCTCCTTGTGTTATCAAAACCTCTAGCGCTGGTTTTCTTCGGTCTCAATATGCATGGATCTACTCCTATTTTGGTAGCGGTTCTCAAGGGGCACACATTTAAAGCAGACCCATTATCGATCAATACTAATGAGATTATCATATTTCTAGTTTCTACAGTGATATTGAGGGATTTAAAATAATTATTTCCCTCCTTCGGTAAATCAACATCCGAAAAAGAGATGGCATTGGGAGCCATCACCTGCCCGATTATCTGCCTGACCTCATCTGGGCTCACTTGGAGAGATATATGTGTATTCTTTAACGGCCCCATCAAAGCTTGGAAATGAAGCAGGGGTGCCATTAATAGATCCCAAACTATGATATGGGCCGACTTTCTCCTGAGCTGGGTCTCAAGTATGTGCTCTCGGCTCATTTTCTCAAATGAGTTTACTGCAGTAGTATCCTTCTTCCCCTCTGGTTGGGCTGGCGCTAGTATTGGTGTGTTTGATTGCTTGGAGATCTTTCTGGACCTAGTGACAAAATCCACTGCCCCTCCTTGCTGCTGCCAGCATTAATATCCATTTGATTATAACTGAGTGGGACTTGATGGGGATCGTAAGTCAGTCCCGAGATCTGGAATGGGGCGGAAGGGGGTACCAGAGATGCCGGTGCCATGGGATGGGGATGGGGATGGGCGGGGATCACGTGGTTAACTTTTGAAAGGGTGGAGAAGGTGGGCCAAATAGGGTTGGCGAGGATTGCAGATGACTAGATTGCGGGTGGTGTGACGGGGGTGGGCCATTGATAACCGATGGGTGATGGGGGGACACAATCGATCAGTGGGTAGTTGGCAGGGGTGGTGGTGTATGGTTGGTAGGAATTGATTTGGACATAGTTGACAGGAGCTGGTGATGGAAAATATATTCTAAGATCTAAGGGTTTTTCTTGTGGTGTTGGGTTTGGAAAGTAATCAGCCAAATTCAAGGGTCAATCACCCCAATACTTATATTCTCTCGGCCTCTCTGCCGAAGTGCTATGAAATCCTCCTGGGTGCGGATATGATTCAATGGGTCAAACTCCTCATCATCCTCCTCTACCATGCTGACAGTTGGTCTCGGACCTGCCCCTCCTGGTGGGTGCGGGGGTAGCAGTACCTGGTGAATGTTGGCATGTTGGTTGGCTTGGGGAAGCGCGGGAGGGATAATTTTACCGGCCCTTATTAGGTCTTGTATTGCATGTTTCAAAGAGAAACAATGATCAGTCGGGTGGCCCGGTCCCTGATGGAAGGTACAATAGGTGTTAGGGTCATAATTTCTTGGGATCGAATTTAGCAGTGGTCGTGGCTGGAGTGCTGTGACCAGGCCCTTTTCAATTAACAATGGCAAAAAAATGTTCAACGACTGCCCCAAGGGTCTGAAGACTCGGTCGAAACGGGCTTTTCTTTGTTTCGGGGTCATCTGCACTCCTTAGCCATTTTTGATTCTCTGCATCGGCTCACTTCTGGGTGGGGTTGACTGAGCTGCCCTAAATTGGAATGGGGGGGGTGCTGATAATGGGTTGCATGTTGCCAACTGTCTGCACATCTACCCCGATTCTTCTTTCATTTCTCTGATCAGCGAATCTTTGGACCCCGCTGTTTGCAGTTTTATTCAAACATCCTTCCCTTATCGCATCCTCACAGCGATTGGCGTTCTTAACCAAATCAGCAAAACTGGATTGCTATTGGTATACCAAAAAGTTTGAGATGATCGACAAGGTGTTCTTCGATATCATCTCAATTTGCTCATCGTCAGGTATTCTGTTTCTGACCTGAGAGGCCAGTGACCTCCATCGCCCAAGGTAATCACTAAATGCTTCATCGGGCTTTTACTTTAATCAGGCTAGATCAGACCTGTGTGGCTTTATGTCGATGTTATAGACATATTGTTCTTGAAATAGATGGGTCAGGTCTTTCCACGTTTTGATCATGGAAGGTTCAAGTGATGTGAACCACCTTAAAGTTGGACCCGTAAGGATCTCCTAAAAAGACTTTTATGAGCAAACGCTCATCCCCTCCATATTGGCACATGTCCTCGTAGTAGGACTTGAGATGTGCAATGGGGTTACTCGTGCCATTATACTTGTTGAAGGTCGACACTTTGAATTTTGGGGGTAAGGGGACTTTAGAGAACAAGCATAAATAAAAAAAGTTCGTGGCGTGGATCTCAATTCCACCCATTTTCATCAACTATTTCTAAATCTTGTCCAGTTGTTCTTTCAACTGCTCGGATTCTTTGGATGGGGAGGCCGCCTTTTCAATGGTCAGTCTCCATTCACTTTGTGCTACCGGGGGGTTGATGTTTACGGGTGGGGGATTGATGTTGGTGAGTGCCCCCGCATAAGCTCTACTGTTCCTGATCTCATCCTCCTCATATTGTGGGTCTACATATGGTGGAGTGGGGGTGAGATTTTCCTATTGGTGCAGAACAGATTGAATGGGCGTTGGGTGGGACCATTGTATGTGAGGGAAGTTCTGTAGGGTGATAAGATGAGTGGAAGTTGGATTTTGGGATAAGAGCTGATGAGGCCATTGGGTTTGGGGGAATGCTTGAGGATGGCCTTGAGGTGCATGAGGATGGGTGAACTGGGGCTGGTGAAGGGTAGGTGCCAGGTTCTCGCTCGGGGCCGGGTATGAGGGTTGTGGGTGAGTGAGATATTGAGGGAATTGGGGAGGGTATGGGTATGAGGATCCAAGGCTTGGGCCTTGGTGGACTTGGGTATAGGGTAAGGAGCTTGGATGGGTTGGGACCATGGTGCCTTGATGGGCTTGGCTAGTTGGGCCTTGGGGGGTTTGGTCCGTTGGGCCCAAATGGATATGGTCCATTGGGCCTTGGTGGGTCTGGCCCATTAGGCATTGATGGGACTGGCCCGAGGGGCCTTGGCAGGGCTGGCACATGAGGCCTTGATGGGTCTGGCCCATTGGGCTTTGATGGGTCTGGCCTATGGGGCCTTGATGGGTCTGGCCCATTGGGCATTGGTGCCCATTCCAAGAGTCTCCAAGTATATGGGGGGCCTGAAGGGTATGGATGATGGGGGGTTGATGGTGGTCATGGGGGAAAGAGGCTGGAGACTTGCTAATGTATGGGATGGGTTTATGAGGGGTGGATGAGGGAGGCTATCTTGGGAGGCCTTCCAGTTGGTGTAGGCCCTGACCATCTCCTCCATTATGGCCAATGAATTGGATGGTGGGATGGATGCAAAGGGTACATCCGATGGTGGGGGAGCATGTGACATGGATGGGGGGGGGGGTATATGGGAAAAGTTGGGCATGTCCCGGGTAAAATTGGGCATGACCTGGGTTGATGAGGGGATGTATGATGGATTGGGATTGGGGGAAGGATGTGGAGTGGATATGGGGGGATTATTCATGACTTGGGTGTATGTGAAGGAATGTGGTATGTTTGGATTAGATGAGGATGATGGGGGTATGTGGGATGTGGTAGGAAGATGGGGTGAACTTAGGTTTGAGGCGGGGAAAGAGTGTGATGAAACATAGGGTGGATTTTGGGTGATGGTGGAGCGGGGAAGATTAGGTTTTTTGGATTTGAGGGGAAATGGGGTAAAAAATGAGGTGTATGCGGGGTGGATGTGGATGGATCTTGAGTGGATGTGGGCGGGGAGAGGGATAAATTTTGGATGAGTGCGGATGGGAAGATGGGTGCATCGAAGGGTCCGGTGACGGAAAATGGTGGTTGGGTGAGTGGGATAGAGGTAAAAGTATCTTCCAAATGGGAGTGAGTTGGGGAATGTGGTGGGGATGAGTTGGATCGACGGATCCACTACCCATGACATGGCTTGGTAATGGGTTGAGTACGGGTGCCTCGGATGGGCCCCGTAAAGTTTCCTCCTTCTCCCTCTGTGGGACGACGGGGGGTGACGCGATGCTGTTGTGTCGGCACCACAAGCTTTTTTCTTTTTTCAGTTTTTTGGTGATGACTCTTTTTTGATTTATTATTATTTTTGAAAATGGCAAGTAAATACCTTACGATGAAAAATTTTGGGGCCTTGGAATTCCCATTTTGGGTGGTATTTGTACCCTAAATATCCTCCGCGGCGAGATCTCAACGCACTTTGAAAGAATCGAAGGAAAACTCTTTGATCTATTGAAGGCACGGGAATCAACACAAATAACCCAATCCCCAGGAGCGAGTCAATAAGAAGTTACCCTCTTTTGATTGGCGGGGGCGTGTTGGGTGTCGAAGGGTGCGAGATTTATCCGGGGAAACCACTAAGCGGGGAACTCGGAGAAGTGAAGACTGGCCTCAGATTCAGGCTGCCTAACCTAGGACAAACTTGGCGCGTGTATTACATGTGCCAAGCCAAATTCTGGAGAATTTGGCTTGGCGTGTGTATTATGCATGCCAGGCTAATTCTGTTTAGTTTTGGCTTGGCGTGTGTATTGGAGATAGTATTGGCGAGTTAAGAAGGTACTTCTTGATGTTGTCAAAGGCTTGCTGACACTGGTCATCCCATTTATACTTAGTTCCTCCTTTAAGTAGTCTGTAGAAAAGATCGCATCTGTCAAAATGCTGGGAGATAAATCTTCTGATGAATTGTAATCTTCCTATCAGGCCTCGTAACTCTTTGATATTACTGGGAGGCGGCATCTCGAGGATGGCTCTAACTTTTGCAGGGTTAACTTCGATCCCTCGCTTGCTAACTATGAAACCAAGTAATTTTTCGGAAGAGACCCCGAAAACACATTTCTTCGGGTTTATTTTTAGTTGATATTTCTTTGCACTTTGTAACACTAGTCGGAGCGCTTCAACATGTCCTACTCGTGTTTGGGACTTTACTAATATGTCATCGATGCAGACTTCTACACACTTATGCATCATGTCGTGAAAGATAGCCATCATGGCACTTTGATACGTGGCTTCTGCGTTCTTGAGATCAAAAGGCATAACGATGTTACAGTATGTTCCCCATGATGTGGTGTAGGAAGTCTTCTCTTGGTTGGACTCTTCTAATTTGATCTGATTATATCCAGAGAAATCGTCTATAAAGGATAGCATCTCATGTCCAGCGGTGTTGTCGACTAGAGTGTCAATGTGTGGAAGCAGAAAGTTATCTTTTGGGCATGCCTGGTTGAGGTTTCGAAAGTCAATGCAAATCCTTACTCTACAGTCTTTCTTGGTGACGGGTACTATATTGGCGACCCACTTAGGGTAAAGAACGACCTGGATAAATTTGGCTTTGTGTAACTTGTCGACTTCCTCTTTAACTTGGAGGGCGGTTTGGGGGTACATCCTGCAGAGTTTCTGCTTAACAGGCTTTGCATCGGGTTCTAAGACAAGGCGATATTCTACTAAACTTGGGTCTAAACCGGCATGCCCTCGTAGGACCATGCAAAGGAATCAAAGTATTCTTGCAGGACTTGTGCAATTTGTTGGTGTTCCTTGGAGTTGAGCGTTACGCTAATTAGTAGCATCTTGGGTTTCTCTTTAGTGCCAAAGTTAAGTTCTTCTATGGGTTCTGCAGCAACTTCGGTTTGCTCATCAAAACGCTTGATAACCCATTGGAAGTCCAATGCCTCATCGACAACTGGTGCTCTTTCTTCGTCCTCGGTAAGTTCGTATACTATGAAATTGCTACACTAGGGATCTGAATTTGCGAAAGGTAACCCTTCATCGGTACAATATATAACTGGAGTCCTCACCTGATGAGATCTTTTAAATGAGTGAAGTTGGTAAGAGCGGCACTAACGTTTGAATTTCCTCTGCCACATTGGTCGCCTCTTCTTCGAAGAAGCTCTGAAGATTATAGTCAATTGAACTATCATCCTCTAGGTTGTAATAATGTTATTCTTCCCACCGAGGGGGATCTCCCAAAGGCTCCTCAGGGGTAGCAAGTTCTTTTCTTTGATCTTCATAATACATTGGGATGAGCGCGCATGCTTGACAGCGAGGTTGATAATGGTGAAGAATGCAGGGGGATTCCCAAGGACATTCCCATCCTTCTAGGTTAGAGTCGAAGGCAGTATGAAATTCATCTTCCTGATCTGATAGTGCTTGGAGTCCTAAATTGGCTCGCTCTGCTAACCCGAGGGCCGGGAGGTCTATCCAGTAGTCCTCATCGTCACTCGGGGGAGGTTGCCATTCTTCCTCTAGAGATTTCCAAAATATTTGGAGTTACGGTGAATCTGGGGACGTAGAAGTGTCTAATTCAAGTTCCTCTGCATACTCTATGAGGGCGTCTTGAGTGTTTCCCCCTAGGTCAACCGGATGACCGTCGGTATTTTCTGCTCCTCGTGTCGATAGCTGAGCTGGTAAGTCATTACTTATGTCGGTGGTCACGAGGTTGGAATGATTCGATTCTCCTATCGTAGAGTGTCGGATCCAACTAGTGAAGCATTCTAATACAGTGGTGCATGCCATACAGCGGGGTTGGTATGGGTAGGCGATACAAGGAGAGTCCCAAGGGCATTTCCATCCCTCAAGGCCAAGGCTGAGGAGGATGCTATACAAGTTGGTATTTTCTTGTGGAGTATCATCTCTTTCCCATGTTAAGCGTAAGTACTCTTCACCATCTTGCAAGGCAGCTATGTGAAAATCATCGTTGTTAGTTGGTTCCTAATCTTCTACTCGGGGGTCGGGTTTTAGAGGCTTTTCTCTCCTCTCTTCTGTAAATTCCTTAGTGTCAAACATGGGCTTGACACTTTCGAGCGATTTATCGATATCGGTGTTTAGATTGGTTAAATCATTGAGTGCACTAGTCATTTGCTCAATCTCCACCTCTTGGGATCTAGTGAATGACACTTCCTTATGCTTTGGCACATCTGCTTTCTTAGTAGTCCTATAGGCGAAGTGGTCATATAGAGACCATTTTGGTGAGGTAGGGGACAAGTCAGCTTGCGGGCCATCCGATTGGTAACCTAACCCTATGTGCTTACGTATTTGCGTTGGGACAACGGGTCCTATATGACCTTGCTTATTTTTTTCGAGTCTAGTGTGGGGGATGTATCCAAGCTAGTACATAAGGTCCCACCCTTTTGTCGCGGTAGGGTTGATGGCATAGAGTTTGGTGAGGTCTGGGCCAACCTCTCTTCTCATTAATTTTTGTTGACGCGTTGGGAGCGAACTAGGAGGGGTAGGGGGACGGACTTCCACAACGATTGTCTCATTAGGAACTCGAGTCTTTTAATTATGGCCCATGTTTAAAACGTAATCGTGAGCGGTTGGTATGCTCGCCGCGTAATCAGTATCCATCTCCTAGAGGGGTGCATCAGCGTATATACGGATGATGAAGTTCTCGTATGGGAATTTGATGCATTGATGGTATGTGAATGCGACGACCTTCATTGACTCCAACCATTTCCTTCCTAAAATGGGATTGTACGGTAGAACCCCCATTTTGTCTTTTCGGAATATACATTTTGTTCGGTCAACCATTGACCTCATAACCCTGATATGGGAAGCATGCATTGAAACAATAGTACATGGCTGAACACAGGCTGAAACAGTAGCACTGTGGCTTAGATCCCTACGTGAGGAGACAATATACTGAAGTAATAGTATATAGTCAAAATATAGACAGAAACAATAGTCTTACATTTCAGACTAGAGACCAGACCCGGACAACCCCGAATTAAGCGCCTGAAACTCCACGCGTAATTCAATTGCACGCTAGACCACAAACGTGCAATCAGTCCCCCTTTTAGACCAAACTTTCTTTCTCAGACCATATTGAGACTCGATCACACACTTGAAATCAAATGCGCGATCGGATTGCATGCTAGATCACCAGCACGCAATTGGCCTACGCCCGACCTAACCTCACAGTCCTTAACCCCTAAGTTTCCTTGATTGAGTGCTTCTAAAGAACCGCTTAATCGGATTGCGCACGTACTAACAAGCGCGCAGTTAGCCCGAACGCTATTTAGACTAGGAAACTCATTGAGCAAGTCAGTCGGTCGCTCACTAAGTCGGTGACCGACTCAAAGTGATTAAGTGCCGGTAAACCAATGCATAATTCAGTTAAACGCCTGAAAAATGACGTGTAATTGAAGAAAAACCTATAAAAGTTTTTTTTTTTAAAATTTTGAAAAAAGGACAACACGAAAAAGGCTAGCAATTTTTGAGAGAACGATTTTTTTTTCGGAATTCCGAAACCAGAGAACTTCGAGGACCAATCCATAGAGCGCCTTAATCATGGTTTCGAGATTCATGCTTCTAATCTTCGAGATCTCTCTGCAGCCCTGACCCTTAGGTAATAATTTAATTTTTAGTTCCCGACCATAATTTCCAGCCTATAGATTTAGGATTTCTATTAGTTTAAATCATAGATGTTAATTTTTAGTCCGAGACCATAGCATCTTTTTTAGACCACAAATATTTTATATCTTGTTCTAATTCTCTAAATTCGGAACTAGTTCTTAATTCGATAGTCTAATTCACCGGCCCTAGGCTCTAATTCCATTCTAAAATCTCAATATACAGTCTCATCATTAATTTATGGTTCTAATCCTTTGATTCAGAACTAGTCTTTAATCATACGGTCTGATTTTCTGATTTCAGATCGGAATTTAGTCCTAAAAATTAATTTTAATTCCTCAATTTAATATTTCTAAAAATCCTAAATATAATTTCAGTTTTTATAATTTTGAAAAATCCTAAATATAATTTCAGTCTTTAATCATAATTATTATTCCGAAAGAAATTTCGAAAAATCTAAAAATACTATTTTATGGTCCAAAAATTTAATTTATTTTTAATCTTAGTCATCCGATTTGCCCAAGGGAGCTTACAGAGGGTACTCGGGAATGAGGCCAATCTTCCTTAGCATAGCGGGCCCAAAACTCTTATTTTTAGGAATTTTAGAATTAATTAATTACTTTTATTTTACCCCTTTAGTATAATTTATTAGTAGGTTTATTTTATTTCAGCATATTTAATTAATTAAGTGCATTAAACCTTAATATGACTGATTAATCTTTTTAAATCATAATTTAATTTGTTAATTCCTTGCTTTAATTAGAATTTGGTATGATTAATTTCATTGCTTTAATTAGATTTTTAGTATAATTAATTCATTGCTTCAATTAGAATTTCAATAAACTTAGTTTACTTATTTCAATTAGATTCAAATAAAAATCAGTTTATTTGTTTTAATTATAAAAAATTAATTCGTTTGCTTTAAATCAGAGTTTCAATAAAATTAGTATTCTATTTCAATTAGAATTCTAGTAGGACTATTATAATTGCTTTAGTTAGAATTTCGATACAATTAGTATATTTGATTTAATTAGGATTCCAATACAACTAGCATACTTTCTCTACTTAGAATTCTAGTACAATTAGCATGCTCAAATTAATTAAAGTTTCACTAGAACCAATATGCTTGCACTCCTAGTATGATTAGAAGACCTTTGCATAATTAGACTTCTAATGGGATTAGGAGACTGAAATTAATTGGACTTTTAGTAGTACTAGAATACCAATATTAATTAGACTTCTAATGAAACCAGGAAATTAACGTTAATCGGACTCTTAACAGGATTAGAATAAAGCTATATAACTAAATCCACAATAGAATCAAAGGAGCCTAAACTAATCGAAACTATAACCACAAAGGGAAATAAGAGGGTAAATTGAACTATCTAAATTAAGGAAAAGACACTGCTGCTGACGTTCGCAGGCGGACGATTCAGTATAGAAGTAACCTATACCCTCTCTTAAGCGTGATCATTGACGTGTTGTAGCGTCGATAAATATTTGCAGCTGACGATCACAACAAACTAGGAACCTTCCTAGAAACTCCTTTATTTTCAACATTCCAAATGCCACATCGCTAGAGTCCACTAGGACAAAATTGGAAGCCACTGATTCAACGGGAACCGAGAGGAACCCATAAAAAGTACGCACCAACAGACTGGCGATCGCGATGGGACGTTTTTGCAAACTCTTTTTCTAGATAGTTAGTTTCCATCCTGTTTCCCTATTTTCTTCTTTCCATCGTGTCGTTTAGACTCTTATATATATATATATATATATATATATATATATATATATACGAGTCTTCGTCAAAGACTCGAGATGTCTGGTATACGAAGAGTGAGTTTAGGAGACCCGCTATTGTGGAGAAATCATGACAACCCCATGTACGGAGAAGAACCACTTCACGGTTCTAGCCCACGACAACTTGAGATTAATATGGATGGTGAGTAAGAGAATCCCTTCTCTACCCCACACACCGGGAACAATCATGATGAGAGAGATGGTGGCATCGGAGAAAATCTTACTGCCCAACAAATCGTAGAACTCAATATCCAAAGAATACAAAGAGGAGATGATGACTCCGAAGAATTGCTTCGAGGGTTGGCCGCCGCATATAAAACCATTAGGTTACGATAATTTTTAGAAGAACTAGGGCGACAAGAGAGGCCACCTCCTACCCCGAGTACGGTGTTAGCCTGCGCCTCCCCATTGAGACAACTTGCCCACACATTCTTCAACGATGACCCTCTGGACAAGGTTGCTTATAGGTTCCTCCAAGGGACAACACCACTAAAATCGAAGATCTCCCTAAAATGCTCGATGAGTACATGGCCAAGTGAGAGCGTCCCGGTCACTCATTCGGGTTCGACAAATTTGCCGGGATATCAAGTTCAATTTTCCAATAGGATTTAAGCTATCAAAGTTTACCAAATATAATGGCACCGGAAATCTGAATCATCACTTGACCCTCTTTTATAATGATTGTCGATCCATGTGATAATCAAGGGCTTCTCATCTACTATTTCCAACGTTCCTTAGAAGGAGAAGCTTTAGATTAGTTTGTGGGACTCCCGCTTTATAAGATAGAAACCTTCGATGAATTAGTTGGCCAATTCCTAGACCAATACAAACACTTGATCCAAGAGATAATCAGTCTAAGTGATCTAATGGCAGCCAAGCAAGGACCTGATGAAGAATTTACCGACTTTGTCGCTAGATGGAGAAAACTCGCTGCCAGGACTGGCACTTCAATGAAAGAGGACTTGATTGATATTATTATTGAGAATACTAGTGAACCGTTAAAGAGTGTACTTGTCATAAGTGATTGCCCTGACTTCACCGCACTCCACTCTCGGGTATCCCGACTAGCGCGACACATTAAAGGTGGAGATCTCGCATTATCCATAATCACGTCGAAAGTAGGCTCTTCCAACAAATCGAAATAAAAAAATAATAAGAAAGCCTTAGGAACTGAGCAAGTTAACACCGTTGTCAACCAAGGACAAAGCTCTGGTAACGGAAACTTCCAACCACCAAATTTCGGATAGAATCAAAACTAACAACGATATACCAACCAAAATCAAGGTGCTAGTCAGCAGAGATACGTGAACCAAAACCAAGGCCACAATAAAAATTAAGGCCAATACTAAAATAGGAACCAGTACCCTAACACCTATCAGAATCAAAACATGACACATAGTCAACTGGCCCACGCGCTGAATTATAACAATGTAACCCCACCGCAGAACTTTAACGCAGCCAGAGGCCCTTACCAACCAAGGCTGGAACACTATCCCCGTTTGGATACAATCCCTAATATCTTTTATCTCCTTAACACTCAAAATCTCCTCCGATTCCCGCAAGAAAACCTCGCCCATGGCCTACGAACTTAGACTATAGTAAATACTGTGCCTTTCATCGATACGCGAGGTACAACCTAGAAGATTGTTGGGTCCTCAAGGACGTAATCTATGACATGAATGATCAAAATTAAATTAATTAGCAAGCACTAAGGAATCCCAACCCTAATAATAACCAACCCCAACAAAATTTAGGGATCATAAAAAACCCCATGCCCAACCACAACCAAGCAACACTGGCCCAGATCACTACCGTGGATCTCCCTGGTCAACCTTCCTTCTAACCCTCTACTTTAATCACTCGCATCCAACCCTCTATCGCTTTTGCCACACCAAAAAAAGCTTCCTCATCCCTACATCCCTCGGCCCTGATCACTCGCATCGCCCCGCCGAGCTCGCCTCCATATCCAAAATTCACTCAGATACGAGTCCATTCCTTTAGGGTCAGGAGACCATTCCTCCATCGTCACCCACCAGAACCTTCAACCCCTCCAAACCTTGAACCAATACCATTACCACTCCCTTTGTTTGATTTTGAACCCTAGTATGGAGATCATGTTCTCCAAACTGCGGCCCGAATTGTTGCATGGGTAGAAAGTGTCACCCGTAAGACTCTGAGCCGAGAGAGTGAAACAAAGACTGAGTGTTTACTAAACGCAGGAGAAAGTGAGCGAGAAGAACACTCCGACCCGTGCGAGACATTGGTCTCTACTTTCATAGAAGATGAGGATTACACGTAATATCTCCCACCTTAGAATGGTGCCGTGCAGGCACATGCTCCGATCTCTAATTTTACTCGCTTCACAAACACATCAACGTAGATGTCATGTTGGGTTTGGCCCACCTCCTTTCCCTCGGAGTAAGGATTTGACAAGCG
This sequence comes from Chloranthus sessilifolius, assembly GCA_021018995.1. Classification (NCBI taxonomy): domain Eukaryota; kingdom Viridiplantae; phylum Streptophyta; class Magnoliopsida; order Chloranthales; family Chloranthaceae; genus Chloranthus; species Chloranthus sessilifolius. The sequence goes on along the minus strand of CM037584.1, from coordinate 142,013,389 downwards.
CACAACCACCAGAGGGGAATGTGAGAGAAAGGGAGGTTAACTTGCCTCCCCCACCCCATATCATCCCTCCACCAATCCCTGCACCTCAACCATTCCAACCACCAGCACCTAAGGCCCATCGGCCAGGCAAAGAGGTGGCACTCGAGCCAGGACAAGAATACGACCTTTTGCAGTATCCATACTAGAACTCATTATGAAATCGCCTGACCATCACCGACTGTTGATAAGGACACTTGAAGACACACAAGTAGATGAGGATACAACCCTAGATGAGCTTCATCAAATTGCCTTGGTCATGGTGCAACCTCCAATGCTTACGTTTACAGATGCAGACATGCCTAAAGAGTCACTCTGCGAAAGTGCAACTCCCATATATCTCACGGTCATAATTAGAGGGTTCTCTGTATCCCATGCGTTGGTTGAAATGAGAGCAGGACTCAATATTTGCCCTCTCACAACGTTAAAGATGCTTGAATATACATAGCAAGACGTCAGACCCTTCGCACTGTCACTCATAGCCTATGATGGCTCGCGTCATTTCATGAAAGGAACTATTAAACTCCAGGTTCGCCTCGGACCTGTTATGAAAGACGTTACTTTCCATGTTTTCGATTCCTCTAGTACGTACAATCTTATCTTAGGAAGGAAATGGCTAGAGTCGATGAAGGCTGTCGCGCCCACATATCATCAATGTGTCAAGTTCCCATACGAGGACTTTATCGTCCGTATTTACACTGATGCACCCCTTCAGGAGATGGATACTGATTATGCGGCAAACATCCTGACAGCCCATGATTCCGTATTAAATGCAGGTCACATTCAAAAGACCTAAATCCTTGACAAGACAATCGTTGCAGAAATCTGTCCCCCTGCCCGTCCTAGTTCTCCCCAATGCGTCAATAAAAATGAGGAGAGAGGTCGGTATAGACCTCGCCAAACTTTATGACATCAACCCCACCATGACGAAAGGGTGGGATCTTATGTACCAACTTGGATACGTCCCCACACCGGACTCGGTAAAAATAAGCAAGGTCGTGTAGGACCTGTCAGCCCAACGAAAATATGTAAACACATAGGGTTAGGTTATCAATCGGATGACCCACAAGTTGACTTATTCCCTACCTCACCAAAATGGTATCTATATGACTACTGATAAAGTAAATGTACCGAGGCGGAAGGAAGCATCCTTTACCAAATCCTAAGAAATGGAAATTGAAGGAATGGCCAAAGCATTCAACGATTTGACAAGTTTCAATGACGACGTGGATGAATTGCTTGAAGGAGTCAAACCCTTGTTTGATCTTAAAGAGTCCATAGAGGAGAGGGAGAGAGATCCTCCAAAAATCGAGCCACAATCAGAAGATTGGGAATCCATCGACGATGAAGACTTTCACATAGCAGCCTTGCAAGATGACGAAGAGCACCTGCCCTCAATATGGGAAGAGGATGACACCCTGTAAGAGAATCTTAGCCCGTATAGCATCTGCCTCGACCTTGGACCTGGAGGGTGGGAATTCCCATGGGATTCCCCTTGTATCGTTTGCCCTTACTAGCCTCGCTGTAGGGCATGTACTAGTATATTAGGACGTTTCACCAATTAGACCCGACGTTCTACGATGGAGGAATCGAACCACTCCGACCCCGCGACGACAGAGACCAGCAATGACCTACCAGCTTAGCTACCCACACAAGAAGTAGACAATCCCGACGGTTACCCGTTTAATCCAGAAGGAAACACTCAACACGCTTTTATAGAGTTTGAAGAGGAACTCGAACTAGACACTTCTATATCCCTGGATTTGCCGCAACTCTAAATATTTTGAAAATCTCTTGAAGAAGAATGACAACCTCCCCCGAGTGATGACGAAGACTACTGGATAGATCTCCCTGCACTCGAGTTAGTGGAGCGAGCCAATTTAGGACTTCAAGCATTATTAGATCAAGAAGTGAGTTCGGCACTGTCTCTGACTCTAACTTAGAAGGATGGGAATGCCCTTGGGAATCCCCTTGCATTCTTCACCATTATCAACCTTGCTGCCGAGCATGCGTGCTCATCCTAACATATCATGAAGATCAAGGGAAAGAACTTGCTACCCCTGGGGACCCCTTTGGAGATCCCCTTTGGTGGGAAGAACAACCATATTACGACTCATAAGCGGATAGTTTGATCGACTATAATCTTTAGAGTTTCTTCGATGAAGAGGCCATTAACGTGATAGAGGAAATTCGAACATTGGTGCCACTATCACCCGCGCCACTTATTCAAAAGGTCTCATTAGCTGAGGACTCAAAAAAAAAAAAAACCAAATTCACAACAAGTCCACATTTCTCGAAGAATCACCCGAGTGACTCCAGCAGCCGACTCGCTCCCTCAACTAGAGGGAGCAATTCTCCCGGCGCCCCTTGAGGTGACCAACCTTGTACCATATTTATTGTCAAAAATAAAAAAATAGAAAAAATAGAAAATCCTAAAAATTCAGAAATACAAAATCCAAAAGAATTAGAAAACCCCGAAAAAGAAAGGGAACCCTTCATCCCGAACTAGATTTGTGGCCAACAAGGAGACTTTTCTCCTAAGGTTTCCATCCCATTCCCCGCACGAGGACGTAAAGCATCCCGACTAAACAACAAGCCAGTAATCATACCAGATGAGATACTTCGTAACTTTGAGAGAAGAATCAGTAGTCTTGACTTTCACCTTACCAAAGATCTCTCAGTGATAGATTGTGCCGGTGAAGGGTTACCTTTTGCAAATTCAGATCCCCAGTGTAGCAACTTCGCAGTATGTGAACGTACCGAGGATGAAGAAAGAACACTAGATGTCGAGGAGGCACCGGACTTCCAACGGACTATCAAGCATTTCGATGAGCAAACCCAAGCTGTCGCAGAACCCACAGAAGAACTTAACTTTGGCACTGAAGAGAAACCTAAGAAGCTACTGATTAGCGCAATGCTTAACTCTAAAGAACGCCGAAAAATTACACAAGTCCTGCAAGAACACCTTGACTCTTTTGAATGGTCCTACGAGGACATGCCCGATTTAGACCCAAGTTTAGTAGAACATCTCCTCGTCTTAGAGCCCAATACAAAGCCTGTTAAATAGAAACTCTGGAGGATGCACCCACAAACTACCCTTCAAGTTAAAGAGAAAGTTAACACGTTACACAAAGCCAAATTTATTTGAGTCGTTCTGTATCCTAAGTGGGTCGCCAACATAATACCTGTCACCAAGAAAGATGGCAGAGTACGAGCTTGCATCAACTTCTGAAACCTCAACTAGGCATGCCCAAAAGATGACTTCCTTCTTCCACACATTGACACTCTAGTTGACAACACCGCTGGACATGAGATGCTATCCTTCATGAACGGTTTCTCTGGATATAATCAGATCAAATTAGTAGAGTCCGACCAAGAGAAGACTTCCTTCACCACACCATGGGAAATTTACTGTTAGGTCGTTATGCCTTTTGGGCTTAAGAACGCATGAGCCATGTATCAATGCGCCATGATGGCTATCTTTCATGACATGATGCATAAGTGTGTAGAAGTCTACATCGATGACATATTAGTGAAGTCTCAAATGAGAGTAGGGCATATTGAAGCACTCCGACTAGTTTTACAAAGAACTAAGAAATACCAGCTAAAAATAAACCGAAAGAAATGTGTCTTTGGGATCACCTCTAGAAAATTACTCGGTTTCATAGTTAGCAAGCGAGGGATCAAAATTGACCTTGCAAAAGTCAGAGCCATCCTCGAGATGTCGCCTCCCAGTAATATCAAAGAGTTATGAGGCCTGATAGGAAGATTGTAATTCATCAGAAGATTTATCTCCCAGCATTCAGACAGATGCGATCCTTTCTACAGACTACTTAAAGGAGTAGCTGAGTATAAATGGGATGACCAGTGCCAGTAAGACTTTGACAATATCAAGAAGTACCTCCTTAACCCGCCAATACTACCGCCACCTATCCTCGAAAGACCCCTAATTCTATACCTCTTAGCGAATGATAAAGCAATGGGAGTAATCCTTGGACAATATAAAGAAGACGGCAAGAGAGAGAAGGCTATCTAATACCTTAATAGGACGATGGTCGAATACAAACGAAAATATACTTCAATGGAGAAGACTTGCATCACATTGGTGTGGGCCTCCACCAAATTACGATACTACTTTGGAGCACATAAAATACTAGTACTAGTCTGAATAGACCCTCTGAAGTATGTATTCGAAAAGCCCGCAACATCAGGAAAGATCGCTCGCTGGCATATGCTTTTGCAAGAATTTGATATCACTTACGTCACATAGAAGTCGATCAAAGGACAAGCAATCGCTGATTACCTCGTGGATCTCTCTGAATGATGAACCTATACACGCGGATTTCTCCGATGAAGACCTATTCACGATTCATAATGAAGAGCCCGACAAGATCTCATGGGCCCTTTATTTCGATGATGCTCTAAATCACAAAGGAAAGGCATCAGGATATTCCTCCTAAGCCTAGAAGGAGCTGTCATACCTAAAACTTTTCAATTAGATTTTCCTGTCACTAATAATCTCGCAGAATACGAAGCCTTTATAGCTGGACTACGAGCGGTACTTCAATTAGGTGTTAAGCAATTAAAAACCATTAGTGATTCCAAACTAGTAATTTCATAAGTCATAGGAGAATGGAAAACTAAGGAAAGGAGACTAATGACATACCTATAACTGCTCAATATTTAGTAAAGAAATTTGAACGAATCTCTTATATGCACATTCCTAGATTAGAAAATGAGCTTACAGATTCCCTAGCCAGACTAGCCTCAGTCATCCAAATACCCATTAGACAAAATACCAAAACCTTCTTTATTGAAAAGCTGTCAATGCTCGCCCATGAGGTAGCATGGACCGTCAATAGAGAATTACCCATCGTCCTCACAAGTACAGGATCGAGAGAAGCAATCACCCTAGAAAAGTACGTCAAGTCAGAAATCAAAGTCGCCATGTTTAGATATGAAAAATCACTGATCGATGATGGACAATCGTGGTATTTCGACATCTGGAACTTCTTAAAATATCAACACATCCCCCCATATGCCACGAAGATTGAACGAATGACTATAAGAAACTAATGCGCCTGATTCTGCATACTCGGCGAAACATTATACAAGGAAGCCTTCACCAAAGGAGTACTACTATAATGCTTTACGATCGCCGAAGGACAATACATCATCCGAGAATTACACACCAGTGCCTACGGCGCCCACTCCGATAGACAGAGACTCGTCGATCAAGTTACACGACGAGGCTATTTCTGGCCCACAATGATAAGAGATTATCACCTCTACATCCAATCCTGCAAGCGATACCAAGAACACGCCGCACTCATCAAAGCCCCATTAGTTACATTGAATACTATGACCTTGCCATGGTCGTTTTCGATGTGGGCCTTCGATGTCATTGGACCTTTCACAGACACCGTTGGGAACACTCACAAGCATGTGTTCATACTTACAACAATCGAATACTACATAAAATGGGCAGAAGCTGAATCCTATGTCAGAATTACCGCTTTAACACTCGTAAGGTTTATCGTTCAAAATATCATCACCAAGTTTAGAGTACCCAGGATATTTGTCATTGACAACGGACAACAGTTCATCACAGAGAAGAAGAAAAAGTTATGTAAGAAGTACGACATCGGTCTATGCCACTCATCACCATTCTACCCTCAAGGCAATAGACAGGCAGAAGTTATGAATAAAATGCTAATTCGAATCTTAAAATGCATAGTAGAAATGAGCAATGGGGCCGACTGGCCTGAACGACTACCAGAAGCACTCTGGGCCTATAGGACCTCTATTCGTACGGCCACTGGCTAAACTCTCTACCTCCTTACCTACGAGATGGAGGCAGTCTTACCATATGAGATACAAGTATCATCCTTATGCATTCAACTCGATGATGAGCTATCCGTAGACAAGAGGAGAATTATCCTAGCCAGAGTAGCTCGATGAAATACGTCTAAGGGCAGCTGATCACGCTCAGGTATATCAGAGGAGAGTGGCTAGGGCTTACGATAAAAAAATCCTTGAACGAACCTTTAATATTAGGGAATTAGTCTTAAAGAAAATCATATCTTCCAAGCATGCCCACCCAAAAGAAATACTAAAATCGAACTAGGAAGGCCCATACGTCATAACAGCTGCATACGTTGGAAATGCCTACAAACTGGCGAACCAAGATGGGGAAGAACTCTCTAGCCCTTGGAACGCCATGTACCTTAGAAAATATTACCCTTAGCCCTATGATCATCACATCCCATGGTTAAATACTTATACTTATCACCCCCATAGTCGTCATGACCCATTCATTGGTCGTATGCTGTCAATTCTTAGAATATCCTTAAGACCTTTGATTTATCGCCCACCTTTTATCACTCGGGCAATCTGATTAATGGACTAGTCACCTATCTAATCTCTTTCAAAAGCATAAGTAACACTCGATCCTCATTTCCCTTCCCCCGCCATTGTAGGAGATGTTAGAGAAAAAAAAATGAAGATGTTAGGTTTAATCAAAACTCATCATTCTTACGCTAGCAGGATGCTTTCAAAAATATGCATTTATATATCAAAAGTTGAGTGAGCGCATTAAGACGAATGAAAAAGTCAATAAGCTCAGGGAAGCATAAGCAGACTGGGAGGACACCCCTGGTAACGTTAGTAAAAGTGTATAAGCAAGCTGCGAGGGCATCCCTGATGTTCCCATACTACTAGATGTCGTCGTAAGGTGGTAGGAGGAGGAAAAACTCCTGCTAACCATAGAATATGAGATTTTGATGGTGCCGAAATATGACGAAGAGCTCGATCATGGCATCCCATATCCCCTCTGAGAAAAAGATTGTTACTCATCCCTTTTGGGAAGTACTAGATACAAACTATTCCCTGCATCACTGAGCCTTACCCCCCTCTACTATTTTTATTTTGGACGATAAATCAATAGCCTTACAGGATACTCCAAAAATGAAACTGAAAATCGATGAATGATGACTGATGCAATCACCTACTATACCTGCCATACTTCTCCCTAATAACCACGGGATAGGATGACCACCACCCTAGAATAGACCCCCGTATACAATTGACCTAAGCAAAGAGACCTCCTCGGTTTGGTGACAGTACCGATCAACTTTTTCTTCAAAACTAACTCACCAAATACTCATGACTGCTTATAGAACCGAAGTGCTCATCTCGAAACCCAGAAAAGCTCCATTGCATCTTGACGCTGGGGCATTTCTTTTTGAATTAGAAGAATCATATCAGAAGCGCCGGCTTGTCCACAAAGAAGATAAGAAACGACGACATTACCATCCGGAAAGTGCTAATAAAGATACCATACTACCAATCTTATCACTCTCCTACACTGGGGCATTTTTATTTTTTATTATTTTGTTATTATTCCTATCTTAGCTATTTTCTTTCCTTGTTGCATTGTTGTCATTTCAAAAAAAAAAGGAAACAAATGAAAACAAAAAAGAAAAAGAAAAAAAAGAGAGAAAAAAGAAGAAAAAAGAGCACAGATCCATCTGTTGCTACCAGACTCCGGTCTGAGACACTTACCTCCCTTGACAACTAGCAAGGGGGAGAACAAAACTACTGACAAAATTATTCTCACATGTGCAGATATGAGGTAACTTTCAACCGTCATTAGACCAGCTCAGGAAGCATCCAAGTTTCAATGACGGTTGATGGCGCTAAAGCAAAAAAAGAAGCAACAGTAGACGTAAGAGGTAATTAAAAGAAAAGGAGCTAATAAGGTAATCTAAACCAAAAATTTCTTTATATATATGTCAATTTTTTTTCTTTTTACACTTATCATCGGGGGCATCCCCCCATTATATACAACACACATGCTATGGATACAAAAACACACATACACACACCTACTCCCTACGCTGCCATTGGGATGACCGAGCATTGCTGTCCCCGGTATCATTAACTCGGAGGTCCGTAGACTAGTCCTCTGAAAATACAATCCTGACACCCGGAGTCCTCGGAACCTCTAAACAACGAGGCCCATAAATCCCCCCTCACTTGTCTGGCTAACAGACCGCCTCAATCGAGAACGAGTAGGATACCTCACAAGAACCTCACGAACAATGGGATCCTCACGAGCATCACCCCTAGCATGATCATGTGATGTGTTACAAGACTGTCTGGCTGAGGAACCCGTAGCCCTCGAATCCAATCCACCAAGTTGATGAGCTAGCCTATATATCCCTTGCTCACTCCTCATCAGACGATACTGCAGCTGATCTAGGGACACCTACATCTCCACCCGTGAGCCACCTCTAATGCCTCGGTTTGAGTCTTCTGTGTGGCCATCATCTTGGTAAACAAGTCCTCCCTACTCTACATCTCCCCAAGGACTCATCTCGCCTCGGGAGTGGCTCGCGTCACAGGCCTAGCGACGCCTCCTCTACATAACCAAAACTAATATATACATAAACAAAATAAGAAACTTAAAAAAAGAAGAGGGAAAGGATTATACGGGGCTCTCTCTCCTCAAGTCGACCATCTCAAGATCCTTTGGATCGTGAGGAGGCCATGAAGGAACAACAAACGTAGGCGGCTGCAATAAGAACAAACAGATACATCAGAAAAATACTATAATGATAAATAAACTACAAACATAATAACTAAAACATACCTGAGTAGGGATAGGAATAGACTCCTGAGGGGGAGCCTCAGGAGCAGAGTCCGGAACAGCCTGCAAGAAAAACCAAACAAACCAACACAAAATATGTCAGAACAAAATAAAGATGGAATAACCAAAATAAGATTACACCACATCAGAAACTATACCGACTCTCCAGGCGTAGAGAGGCAGCAGTCGCCTCCCTCGTCTAAAGATCCTAGGGAACTCGACGCTGAAATACCGCATGATGTTAGTAAGCTACTAAGAAAGCAAAACAATGACATCCAACAAACGAATGCAATGACACAAACCAGACAAAAGATTGAATGGAAGTTACCCAATGATCTAGGTCGGCCTGAAGCTGAGCCATCGGTGGATCCTCTCGACTAGAGGAAGCAACTGAAGATGGATCAAATGCCGGGGCGGAACCTCCAGCGGTGAGCTCGGCTCTCTACAAATAACAATAAACATATCAGTTGGCAAGCTCACAATGCTAACAATTAAACAAAACCATACTTGTGAAGACACTTACTAATCGATCAATCTTAGATCATAAGCTAGCCTCCACCTCTCGGCCGGCCTGCTGCTGACCGTGTAACAACTTGATCATTGCCGTCTGACGAGCAACCTCATCCTCCTTTGCAAACTGTCCAAAATAAAATAAAATGAGACATTACAACCATATCAGAATGATCAGAAGATTGAATCCACAAAGAAAAAAAAATTGCAAATCAACTCACCAGGAGCCATCGAGTCTCTGCTAGACGAGCCCCCAACTCATCCTCCGCTCCCCTGAACTGAGCAACCGAGGAGGCTAAGGAGTGCAACATCTCTTCATCCAGACGAGGAGCACACCCCACCCGCTCCATCGCCATATGGAGAGCATCTAATGTCCCCCTCACGCTTGCGGTGAGATGACCCTGCTCTAACGTAGCCAACCTCTCCCTTAAAGCTGACGCCGACTCCGACCCACCAATCTCGAAAGAGCCACTCCCATGGAATGGACGTGTGAAGAGGCGCCCGCCACCCAATGCACTAAACTACCGCAGTACTCCCGGGCGTCTGCCTCATCATGTGCCCCCTAACCCCGGTCCCTGTCGGCTCTAAAATCTGCTACCTGAAGCGCCATCCGCTCCGCAAAATTCTGGCTAGGAGGGCCGGTCATCCTCTTCGCCACTCTGTGGTGAATCTCTAGAGGGACTCCCTGAGCGGGCCTCAGCTGCCGCACTACTCGAGAAGTGTGGATCCTCTCCACCCTCTCAAAATAATGGACCCATATGTCCACATCAAAGAAGGGCCGGCAAGACTGAATCACTGACACCTCCGCATCCTCCTCGTCCGCATACGGCCTCCAAATCACTTATAACCAAACAAATAAGCTGACCACACAACGAAGACTCAGATCCTAGAAGACTGAAATGAAAAAAAAGAACACACCCATGACAATCTATACCTGCCCCCTGTGCATATCCTTAAAGAGACCACGCGCGGTCTGAAGATTGAAGACCAACAATGACCCCTCAACGCCTCCCTCCACACGTGCATCCATGGGAACGTGAATGCCACCTCTAACGAAACTCCCAGACGAAGGAAAGCGAAATGATCATACGCCTGAAACTGAAAGGAAAAATAACAACAACAATAAGGACACACAAGAAGAAATGCTAAGAAGCTATTACCATTGAGCGACCAAAAAAATTAATCAACCAAACTAAAGACGTCATGACGCTAATTAACTGAAACTCACTTGGATGAAAGGAAGAAATCCTCTGATCAATGTGACGCCCTATCCTCGATGGTAAAGCTGCTCATAGAGATGCGCCAACGCGGCCGCACCCCATGCATAGGAAGGGACTCGATCAAAGTCCCCGAGAACCATAAAAAATAACTCGGTGATGCATCCCCGAGTCGAAGAAGAGAAGAGCACTGCACCAAGGAAGTGCATCAAGAATGCTCGATGCACCCTATCCGCAGCCAACCCCGGCTCCACCATGGGCTCCCGACCCGCTACTACTGCACAACGCTTCTCATAGGTCGGCTTCGCCTTCGAATGGCGCCTCGGGGGGACGAACGCAAATGTACCAAAAAACTAAGTGACTCAAACTGCAACTGGCCCCGAGCCGCTTGACCTATACGGCACATCCAAAATATCCTCGCACACCTCCAAATAATGCCCTGCCATCCACTTTGTGATCGGCCCACCCTCGAAATGAAGACCGATAATGCAGACCCAGTCCTCTGGAGTCAGTAGCATCATACCAACTGGAAAGAGAATCACCTGATGCTCCTCCCTCCACCTCTCCAAGATCACCGCGATCAGGCCATGATGGACCTGAAAGGGCTCTAGCTCGAAGATCAGTTTGAAACTGAAAGATACCAGTCACGCCCATTGAAACTTCGACAAGGCACAATACCAAGTATGAGACTTGACCCATGCCGAGCTGATAGCCAGTTGCGGGGGCTCCTATTGAATGAAACACAAACAATAACAATAAGACTAACATACACCTATGATGGAAGACAAACAAATTTAAAACTAAAAGAAAGTTAAATATGCCCCAAACACAATAACGATTTACAACAAACACACAAAACATAATAAGAATGACTGAATAGAAGATGTTATTATGATGCATGAGTGAGCACACAACCAAGGATCAATGCAGGTTCGACATAAGTTAGAAGGGTTTCCAGAGCCTGATAAGCCTATGTCATAACCTAAATGTCTAAAACAAAATGGAAGAACTCTTGCTCATGGGTACTTACCCGGACTCGAGCGAAGAAATCCTCCAGTGGGAAGTGTCTGTGATCTCGATGCTCCTCACCCTAGTGCTCCGCAGCTGCACCCTTAGCCCTCTCACCCTTAGGAATCGCACCCTCGACCCTCTCACCCTCATCTTTATCGACACCCTGCTCAATCTCGAGCACCTCCTCCCTGACCCCCGGCTGGTCAACCTCCAACACCTCCTCTCTAACTACCTCCTCAACATCCGCCTCCCCGATAATGTCGGTCTGAGCCTCGGAAGTCTCACCCATCTCCGCCTCTAACATCCTCTCCAACTCAAAAATAGTAATATCATGCCTGCCACCACCCTCAGACTCTATCCTAGAACGAAGAGCTTGAAGAACTAAAGAAAATGGAAGAAACGACACTTAAAACGGGCGACCAGATCACAAAATATCGTGAAAACATGAAAACTAGAGCACCAAGAAACAAAGAAACAGAGAATCGAAGGCTAACACGGATTGCACGATGAAAATGAAAAATTTTAAACTATTTATAAGACACGCTAAAATTGCACACTTAAATTTCGACGTGCAAACCAATCACGCATCACTCTAATCGCGCTTAATTAGGATTACACGACCGACCTTGGGCACGTAATCTAATCGTTGCCCGCCCAAACTAACCCGACCATCTGGTTGTGCGCATCCTGTTAAGCACGTAATCACTTCAAGTGCCCATACAGTGGTGCGCGAATGCCAATGGGCTCCCGAACAGTGACTAGCCATCGCCTTAATCGCGCGCTCAGTACCCTGCGTTTAATTCGGTCAAACGATCGAAAAATGGCGCATAATTATCTTCTGACGCTCTGAATGCGCGTGCTCCCTCCGGCGCTCAATTAATTTATGCGCTCGGAGTGAAGCACGCAATTTCCCAGAAACACAAAAAAAGAGAAGAAAAATGGCCAGAATAGCACGTTCACCGGCCCTGAATTAGTTGATCTCCGACGCCAATTATTAGCCTAAACCACACCCTGATTAAGCCCATCCCAAAACATTCCAGACTTAAAGAAATATGCACCCCGGTAACTAAAAGAAAATGTTCCAAACTAAGACCAAAATCACAAAAAATGCCCCGACACCGTTTATACACTCCAACCAAAACTAAACCAAAAAAACTTGCCACAACTAAGGCGAAACTAAACAAGAAAAATATCCCTAACATCACGTAAACACTCCAACTAGTACCAAGACTAAAAAAAAAGTGCCCCCCATCATCCATTCATTTGAAGCAAAACTAAGTAAAACAAAAAAAACTTGCCCCAACTAAGGCGAGACTAAATAAGAAAAAAATATCTTCATCGTTCATACACTCCAACTAGGCCCAAACTAAGTCAAAGCAAAAAAATGCTCCTAACATGCTCCGATCCAAAATAAATTAAACAAGTAAGCCTCGCACTCAAAATAAATTAAATAAGCTGCAAAACAAACTAAACCTAAATTTACAAAAAAAATTAAAATCATAATCCCTTCATAAATAAATAAAATGATTACAAAATACACCGAGGGTATACCCTATGACTATACAACTTAAAACAGGTAACTTAAAATCCACACGTTCAGGCAATCCCTGAATCCAGATTCTAGCTGTAATAACCTTTGCCCTTGCCCCGAGTCGGCAGAAAAGAAAGAGTGGCTCACGGAAAGCCACCCAGGGCTTGCGAGATCTGCCCTTAGAAGCTAACCTTGGAAACCATAACAAGGAAGAGCAACTAGTACGGGATCTGCAGAGCCTACCGAGGAAAACTAGGCATTGGTCGCGAGAATTTTGACCCTGCCTAGTCTTTGGGTTTCCTTTCTACCACCTTTTTCTCCTCCATCTCTTCCCTTAGCATGGCAGCAATTCGACCTCTACCTTGCATTCCCAATCCCGTTCATTTTCAAGAAACCACACAATAAACACAGCTCTTCGGGTCCAACACCCGAGATACAGAAAAGAAAGGAAGAAAAAATATTAATAAAAAAAATGCCCGAAATCATAAGAAAATGCCCCAAAACTTTTAATCCCAAACTTAAAATAAAATTCCAAATAACAAGAACCTAAAACTTTTAACTCACACATTTATAAACTATACTTTCTTAAATCATAGAAGGACAAGTGTCACAACTTTAAACCTTCCAATCTAATTAAATCCAAACCAAACACATACCTCCTTTGAAAGACCACAATCCATGACAAACCTAGATGAACCAATAATTACACCACACTTGACCCCCCTTTGAAACGCCAATCCCCCCAAGCCTAGATAAATCAATAGGATTTAACAGTTAACACCCATCTAGAACTTTTCAAAATTCACACCTTTTAACAAGTGTCACCTCAAATCAAATAAGAGACTAAAACAAAGAACCTTAAAATTTGAATAAAAAATTCTCTAAAATGAAACCCTAAGTTGTTCGGGACCCCACCAAGAAAAATTCCCCCAACTAACCAAATAGAACAAAAAAAAAAACTCTCTAAATAAAATCCGCTAAAACAAACCCCATAAAACAAACTAATCTTAAGCTAAACTAAATTAGAAATAAGTCAAATAAATCAGATAAATCCAACTAATCCGCTAATAAATTTAAACGAATAAACAAGCATGACAAAACAAAAGAAATGCTCCTTCATTTGTAATTTAAAATTTTACAACTATCACCGGAGGCATACCTCCTGAATTTACAACCCAAAACAAAAACCTAAAACTTTAACGTACAACCCAAAATGAACACTGGGTTCAAAACCTAGACGATGCGAGGAGCAGATCCCGCCCGGAGCGTCCAATCAGAGACTTCAGGGAGCATTGGTTGGGAAACATATCCCTCCACTTTTTACTCCTGCTCTTCTGCTATCTTCGCCTCCTCCACCACCGCCTCCTCAACGCTGCCTTCACTGCTCCCTACAAAGGATCGATGTGAAGACTAGCGCCCTCATTCCCAATACCGCCCATTCTCAGAATAGCACCGTCCGCGAGCATCACCTCGGGACGGAGATCACACGAAATAAAGAATATAGGAAGAAATGATATCCCAATCGGACTGTCGGATCGCTCGATATCACTAAAACACGAATTTTAAAACACCAGATATACAGAAAAGGTCAAAACTCGAGACTAAATTAGAGAATAACAAACAAATGAAAGCTCTCTCACTTATATAGAGTATGGACTCAATCACTTGCCCGAACACATGCGCTTAATTATATCACGCGCCATGCACGTGGCGCACAACCCAAAACACGCTGCCGATCCGAAGCGTAATGAATCGCATCGCTGCGCCAACGGCGCGCCTCGATCATCATGAACCATGCAAATTGATCAAATGACACACTTTAGATGCATAATACAAAAGGTCACCTGTACACTGACCTGGTGACGCCTAGATCACGCACTATGATTATGGTGCATAATCCAATTGCACACACACATAAACGTGCATAAGCGAGCCATAAAGCCTGAGATCGCATGTGAGATTGCATGCCTGAATGCAGGCACGTAATCACATTAAGCGCCCACAAACAAGGGCGTAATACCTGACTTTGGATGAAATTTACACCCTCAAGACCTTTTATCCCATTGCGGTCAAGACTTTCCTGTCCCATCGCGTAGCCTCACAGGCTGTCCCAATAGAAAGGAAAGACCTATTCACCCATCCTATAGCGTCGATCATCTCCTAGTCCCATCGCGGCAAGACATATACCCTTTACCATAATACCTTTGCGATCCCACCAGAGAAGGACCCTACCGTGATAACGTGCAGACATGCGATATCACCTCAATACCCAGCCCCATCATAATAAATTAACCGTACCCTCATAACCCATCGCGAAAAGGCGAAAGCAAACCACCCAATGACGAAGTCAATCACGACGCAACCACAACGTGATCTCTTTTATAATCCAAGATCTACCAAAGAAAGATAGCAATGTCCCATCGCGTTAATATCCCACCAGCGCGCCATCGCTAACTATGTTCAGTCGACATCCCATCGCGAACATCACTACCTGAAAAAGAAAGCTCAAACAGCACATGCCACACCATATGATGAAAAGAGGGAAAGATTAATCATGTTTCATCACTAAGGCAAAGGTCTCTCTCTCTCTCTCTCCTGAATTGATCCCCACATCCCACTAGGACTCACCCAGCACTCAACCAAAGAAAGGGAGAATCCTCAGGTCCCATCGTGACATCATTTCTCCCAAGACATCGCATCACAACTACCAAGCCCTACCACATCAGCCAAAGGGAAGGAAGAAATCCCCAGGTCCCATCGTGACATCACATTCAGAGCACTGCATCACAGTAATAGTCACAAAGTTTGGTCACGGTACCATCACGACACTACAAATCACCATTCTTGCCACAAGCTACGCACAACCCCGGTAAGTATCACTCCCAGATAAGTACTACCCACTTTTCCTTTCAATTACTCGATATTCCTCGTATATAAATATAGTTAGCTATGATTAAATAAAATATTTTTAAAACTCATCTCTCTCAACTCGCGAATCACTGTAGTCCACCCATAAGAGACAATCATCAGTATTTGTTGAGAAGGTTAGACGGAGTATTCGACAACCAAGTGTTGTCTTAACAACCACAATAACGGTCGGGTCCACAAATCCCATACCGGTGGATCTGTTCAGCGACGTCTCGGAAGCCACATTTTCTGCCATTTTACCATCGAATTGATCTTAAGTTAAAATCCTTAAAATTTCAAAATTTCAAAACTCCCTTTATTTCAAATAAAAAAAATCCCCTTACTAATAAAAAGGAAGCAAAAAAAACAAAAACAAAAAAAGAGCAAAAAAAAAGAAAAAAAAGAAAAGAAGAACAAAGCAACAAGATAAATAAAACCTGACTCACCCTTCTTTAAATACCAAAAAAAAAAACTGATTAAGCGCCCCATCACCCGCGCATAATACATTACACTTGAACCCGACCTACAACTCCTAAGACCACCTAAACTAGTGATCGAGCACATACTCCACTGCGCAGAATTGTTTGTTTAGACACATTAGGATTAGAATCCCAACTTAGAGGCCGACTCCAGATGAATCAAGCGCACACGCCACTGCATAGAATTCAACTGAGCACACCTCACATGACCCATACTTCAATTACCAACCCCAACCGTCCATTCCCCTGGGAAACTGAACATTGAGTATATTCAATCTAAGAATTTATAAACACCTATTGGAAAAGGAATGCCTGACGTGCATTGGTGTGAGCAATGACTCACTCGGTCTGACATGACTTGCAAAAGCCTTCGCTATTACATGATACTTTATCTTTTTATTATCAGTCCCTGGACCTTGTTTTGGACATTTGATTGATGCCCTGGTACCTCGATTGTGTAAAATCCCTCTGTTAGCTTGCGCCATACGACGGGATGCACCATGTACCCACAAACTCAGAATGTGCCCTTTGACAACTACCATTTGCCCTTCAAATGCTCCATTTTAGCTTGCACTGATAGATAAGAAAGCCAAGCATGTCATGTCAGCATCACCAATTCACATTTGTGAATTCCTAAGAGAAACGAGAAGACACCTCGAATGAGGGGTGTCTACTTCTTCGACACGTTCTTACTTTGCAAGAGCTCATCGAAGAGGAGAATCTGTAGACATCCCCATTTTGTCTTCTCGAAATATACATTTTGTTTGGTCAACCATTGACCTCATAACCCTGATATGGGAACCATGCACTGAAACAATAGTACATGGCTGAACATAGGCTGAAATAATAGCTCTGTGGCTCAGATCTCGATGTGGGGAGACTATGTACTGAAGCAATAGTATATAGTCAAAATACAGACTGAAATAATAGTCTTGCATTTCAGACTAAAGACCAGACCCGGACAACCCCAAATTAAGCGCCTGAAACCTTGCACGTATTTCGATTGCATGTCAGACCACAAACGCGCAATCAGTCCCTCTTTTAGACCAAACATCCTTTCTCAGACCATATTGAGACTCGATCACGCGCGATTGGATTGCATGCCAGATCACCAGGACTTAATTGGCCTATGCCCGACCTAGCCTCATTGTCCTTAATCCCTAAGTTTCCTTGATTGAATGCTTCTGAAGATCGCTTAATCGAATTGCGCACGTACTAACAAGCGCGCAATTAGCCCTAACGCTATTAGGACTAGGAAACTCACTGAGCAAGTCAGCCGGTCACTCACTGAGTCAGTGACCGATTCAAAGCGATTAAGCTCTGGTAAACCAGTGCGTAATTCAGTTAAACGCCTAAAAAATGATGCGTAATTGAAGAAAAACCTATAAAAGATATTTTTTAATTTCGAAAAAAGGATAACATGAAAAGGCTGGCAATTTTCGAGAGAGAACGGATTTTTTTCAGGTTTTCGAAACTAGAGAACTCTGAGGACCAATCCATAGAGCACCTTAATCATGGTTTCGAGATTCAAGCTTCCAATCTTCGAGATTTCTCTCCGCAGCCCCGACCCTTAGGTAATAATTTAATTTTTAGTTTCCGACCATAATTTCTAGCCTATAGATTTAAGATTTCTATTAGTTTTAATCATAGATTTTAATTTTCAGTCCAAGACCGTAGCACCCTTTTTAGACTGTAAATATTTTATATATGATTCTAATTCTCCGAATTCGGAACCAGTTCTTAATCCGACGGTCTAATTCACTGACCCTAGGTTCTAATTCCGTTCTAAAATCTCAATAGACAGTCCTATCATTAATTTCTAGTTCTAATCCTTTGATTCAGAACCAGTCTTTAATCATACGATCTGATTTTCTAATTTCGGACCCAAATTCAGTCCTAAAAATTAATTTTAATTCCTCAATTTAATATTTCTAAAAATCCTAAATATAATTTTAGTTTTTATAATTCTAGTTCATAGTTTAATTTATAATTATTATTCCAAAAGCAATTCTGAAAAATCTAAAAATACTATTTTACGGTCTAAAAATTTAATTTATCTTTAATCTCAGCCATCCGATTTGCCCAAGGGAGCTGATGGAGGATACTCGGGAACGAGGCCAAACCTCGTTAGCATAGCAGGCCCAAACCCTTTTTCTTTAGAATTTTAGAATTAATTAATTACTTTTATTTTACCCCTTTAGTATAATTAATTAATAGGTTTATTTTATTTAAACATATTTAATTAATTAAGTGCATTAAACCTTAGTATGACTGATTAATCTCTTTAAATCAGAATTTAATTGGTTAATTCCTTACTTTAATTAGAATTTGGTATGATTAATTTCATTTCTTTAATTAGATTTTTAGTATAATTAATTCATTGCTTTAATTAGAATTTCAATAAAATTAGTTTACTTATTTCAATTAGATTCAAATAAAAATCAGTTTATTTATTTTAATTATAAAAAGTTGATTCGTTTGCTTTAAATCAGAGTTTCAGTAAAATTAGTCTTCTATTTCAATTAGAATTCTAGTAGGGCTGTTATAATTGCTTTAGTTAGAATTTCGATACAATTAGTATATTTGATTTAATTAGAATTCCAATACAACTAGCATACTTGCTCTACTTAGAATCCTAGTACAATTAGCATGCTCAAATTACTTAAAGTTTCGCTGGAACCAACATGCTTGTACACCTAGTACGATTAGGAGACCTGAGCATACTTAGACTTCTAATGGGATTAGGAGACTGAAATTAATTAGACTTTTAGTAGTACTAGAATACTAATATTAATTAGACTTCTAATGAAACCAGGAAATTAATATTAATCAGATTCTTAACAGGATTAGAATAAACCTATATAACTAAATCCACAACAGAATCAAGGGAGCCTAAACTAACCGAAACTATAACCGCAAAGGGAAATAAGAGGGGGAATTGAACTATCTAAATTAAGGAAAAGACATTGCTGCTGACGTTCGCAGGTGGACGATTCAGTATAGAAGTAACCCATACCCTCTCTTAAGCGTAATCATTGACGTGTTGCAGCGTCGATAAGTATCTGCAGCTGACGATCGCAACAAACTTGGAACCTTCCTAGAAACCCCTTTATTTTTAACATTCCAAATGCTGCATCGCTAGAGTCCACTAGGATAGAATTGGAAGCCACTGATTTAACGAGAACCGAGAGAAACCCAGAAAAAGCGCGCACCAACATGTACATTTTAGCGGAATCAGAAACATGCAAGGTAACGTCTTTCGTTACAAGTTCGAGGCGAACCTGTAGCTTGATAGTTCCTTTGATAAAGTGACGTGAGCCGTCATAAGCTATGAGTGACAATGCATAGGGCCTGACATCCTGCTCCGTGTATTCGAGCATTTTTAACGTGGTGAGAGGATAGATGTTAAAGTCTTGCTCTCGTGTCAACTACTGCGTGTGGTATGGAGAACCGTCTAATTATGATCGTAAGATATATGGGGGCCGCACTCCTGCAGAGTGACTCTTTAGGCATGTTTGCGTCTGTAAAAGTGAGCGTCGGAGGTTGCGCTATGACCGAGGTGATTTGATGAAGCTCATCTAGGGTGGTATCCTCATCCACTTGCGTGTCATTAAGTGTCCTTATCAACAACCGGTGATGATCAGGCGATTTCTTGATGAGTTCTAGTATGGATATCTAGGCCGAGATCTTCTGGAGATGCCACAGAAGGTTATATTCTTGTCCTAGCTCGAGCACATTTTCTTTGCCTGGCCGATGGGCCTTGGGTGCGAGTGGTTGGAATGGTTAAGGTACATGAATTGGTGGAGGGATGATGTGAGGTGGGGGAGGTAAGTTAGCTTCTCTTTCTCTCACGTTCCCCTTTGGTGGTTGTGCGTTCGTAAATCCTTATTTCGAGGGAAAGGTGAAGGTGGGTAATTGGTTCCTGATTTGAGAATCGGGCAAGTCGGTTGTTGACCGAACCTGGCGTGGCTTGATACAGATGTATTTGTGAAATGGGTAACATTCGAGGTTGGGACACATACCTGAATGGTGCTGCTCTAAGGTGGGAGGTACTGTGTGTAGTCTTTCTCTTCTATGAAAGTAGAGACCAGTGTCTCACATGGGCCAGGATGTTCTTCTGGTCCACTTTCTTTTAGGTTGAGTGAACGCTCGGTTGTTATTTTACTTTCTTGGCTTGGAATTTTTTGGGTGACACTTTCTACTGATGCAATAATTTGTGCCACAGTTTGGAGAACGTGATCTCCATACTCGGGTTCAGAATCAGGCAAAGGGAGTGGTAATGGCATTATTTCGGTATTTGGAGGAGTTGGAGGAATGGTCCACTAACCCTAAAGGAATGGACTCGTATCTGAGTAAATTTTGGATAAGGAGATGGATTCGGCAAGGCGATGTGGGTGATCAGGGCTGAGGGATGAGGAGGTGAAGGAACTCTTACTGGTGTGGCAAAAGCAGCAGAGGGTTGAATGCGAGTGATTAAGGTGGAAGGTTGGAAGGGGAGTCGACCGGAGAGATCTACGGTGGTGACCTGAGCTGGTGTTGCTTGGTTGTGGTTGGGCAGGGAGTTGTTAACGATTCCTAAATTTTGTTAGGATTGGTTATTATTAGGCTAGGGTTCCTAAGTACTTCACAATCGATCTAGTTTCGATCATTCATTCATAGATTAGGTCCCTGAGGACCCAACAATCCTCTAAGTTGTGTCTTGCATATCGATGGAAGGTACAATATTTACTATAGTCTAGATTTGTCGTCCATGAGTGGGGTTTTTCCTATGGGAATCGAAGGAGATTCTGAGTATTAAGGAGATAGAAAACGTTGGGGATCGTATCCAGTAAAGGGGGGTAGTGTTCTCACCTTGGCTGGTAGGGGTCTTTGGCTGTGTTAAAGTTTTGCGGTGGGGGTACGTTATTGTAACTCGACATGGGGGCCGGTCGATTCTATGTCATGTTTTAGTTTTGATAGGTGTTAGGGTATTAATATTTGTTTGAGTATTGACCTTGATTCTGATTCTGGCCTTGGTTTTGGTTCGCGTATCTTTGTTGATTAACACCTTGGTTTTGGTTGGTATACCGTTGTTGATTTTGATTTTGTCCGAAATTTCATGGTTGAAAGTTCTCGTTACTAGAGTTTTATCTTTAGTTGACAACGGTGTTAACCTATTTGGCTCCTAAGGCTTTCTTATGATTTTTTAATTTTGATCCGTTGGAAGAGCCTATTTTTGATGTGACTATGGATAGGACAAGGTCTCCGCCTTTAAAGTGTCACCCTAGTCGGGATGCCCGAGAGTGAAGTGTAGTGAAGTTGGGGCAATCACTTATGACAAGTGCATTTTTTAACGGTTCCCTAGTGTTATTGATGATAATGTCTACTGAATTCTTCTCTTTCATTGAGGTGCCAAGCCTAGCAGTGAGTTTTCTCCATCTGATGACGAAGTCAGTAAATTCTCCAACAGGTCCTTGCTTGGCTGCCATTAGATTGCTGAGACTGACTGTCTCTTGGATCAAGTGTTTGTATTGGTCTAGGAATTGATCGACTAATTCATCAAAAGTCTCTATCTTATAAAGCGGGAGTCTCGCAAACTAATCTAAAGCTTCTCCTTCTAGTGAGCTTTGAAAATGGTGAATGAAAAGTCCTTGATTATCACATATGGATCCACAATCATTATAAAAGAGGGCTAAGTGATGATTTAGATTCCCCGTGCCATTATATTTAGTAAATTTCGGTGGCTTAAATCCTATTGGTAAATTAAACTCGACGTTCCGACAAAATTTGCCGAATCCGAATGAGTGACCGAGGTACTCTTTTGGCCATGTACTCATCGAGCATTTTAGGGAGATCTTTGATTTTAATGGTGCTGTCTTTTGGAGCGACCCGTGAGCAAACCTTTTCTAAAGAGTCATCATTGAAGAATGTGTGGGCAGGTTGTCTCAATGGTGTGGCGCCGACCGACACTGTGCTCGGGGTAGGCGGTAGCCTCTCTTGTCGTTCTTGTTCTTATGAAAATTATTGTGACTTGATGGTTTCATATGCGGTGGCCAACCCTCGAAGTTATTTTTCGGAGTTGTCATCTCCTCTTTATATTCTTTGAATACTAAGTTCTACGATCTGTTGAGCGGTGAGGTTTTGTCCGATGTTATCATCTCTCCCATTATGATTATTACTGCTGTGTGGGGTAGAGAAGGGATTTTCTTGCTCGCCAGCCATGTTAATCTCAGGTTGTCGTGGGCTGGAATTGTGAAATGATTCTTCTTCGTACGTGGGGTTGTTATGATATCCCCACAATAGTGGGTCTCCTAAACTCACTCTTCGTATACCAGACATCTCGAGTATTTGACGAAGACTCATATATATATATAAAAGGGAATCTAAGTGGCACGATGGAAAGAAAAAAAATAAAAAAGGGAGATAAGATGAAAACTAACTATCTAGAAAAAATATTTGCAAAAGTGTCCCATCGCGATTGCCAGTCTGTTGGTGCACACTTTTTCTGGGTTCCTGTTGAATCAGTGGCTCCAATTCTGTCCAAGTGGACTCTAGCGATGCGGCGTTTGAAATAGTTGAGGTAAAAAAATAAAGGTTTTCTAGGAAGGTTCTTAGTTTGTTGCGATCGCCAGCTGTAGATATTTATCGACGCTGTAACACGTCAATGATCACGCTTAAGAGCGGGTATGAGTTACTTCTATACTGAATCGTTCGCCTACGAACGTTAGCAGCTATGTCTTTTCCTTAATTTAGATAGTTTAATTTCCCTTTTATTTCCCTTTATAGTTATAGTTCTAGTCAGTTGAGACTTCCCTGATTCTGTTATGAGTTTAATGATGTGGAAATCTATTATACTTTATTTAATTTAATATTCTAGTTATATCAGGAGTTTAGTTAATTTTTACTATTTTTATTCCTATTAAAAGTCTAATTAGTTAAGTATCCTAATCCCATTAGAAGTCTGACTGTGATCAGGTTTCTTAATTATACTACGGGTGCACATGTAGTAGTCTTGATGAAACTCTAATTAATTTGAGCATGCTAATTGTATTAGAATTCAGGCTGAGCAAGTATACTAGTTGTATTGAAATTCTAATTAAATCAAGTATAACAGTCTTACTAGAATTCTAATCGAAATAGAAAACCAATTCTACTGACACTCTAATTTAAGCAAAGGAATTAATTTTATTAAAATCTAATTAAAACGAATAGACTGATTTTCTTCAAAATTTAATTAAAAGAAATAAACTAATTTAATTAAAATTCTAATTAAAGCAATGAATTAACTATACTAAAAATCTAATCAAACCAATGAATTAATCATACTGAACTCTAATTAAAGCAAGATATTAACCAATTAAATTCTGGTTTAAAGAAATTAATCAATCGTACTAAGATCTGATTAACTTAATTAATTAATTATGCTGAAATAAAATAAATCTACTAATTAATTATACTAAAAAAATAAAAAATAAAAATAAATTAATTCTAAAATTCTTAAAAAAAAGGGGTTTGGGCCCGCTATATGAAGGAGGATTAGCCTCGTTTTCGAGTACCCTCTGTAAGCTCCCTTGGGCAAATCAGATGGCTGAGAGTAAAGATAAATTAAATTTTAGACTGTAAAATAGTATTTTAGGCTTTTTCAGAATTGATTTCAAAATAATAATTATGAATTAAATTATGAACTAGAATTGTAGAAACTAATATTAATATTTAGGATTTTCAGAGATATGACAATAAGAAATTAAAATCAGAATTTAAATTTCTAGGATTGAATTTGGGTCTGAAATCAGAAAATCAGACCGTATGATTAAGGATTGATTCTAGAATCTGAGGATTAGAACCAGAAATTAATGATAGGAATGGAAATTAAGATTTTAGAATGGGATTAAAGCCTAGGGTCGATAAATTAGACCGTCGGATTAAGGATTGGTTTCGAATTCGGAGAATTAGAACCAGATATAAAATATTTGCGGTCTAAAAAAGGGTGCTGTGGTCTTGGACTAAAAATTAAAACCTATAATTAAAATGAATAATTAAAACTATGAGAAATATCCTAAGTATAAATCTAAGATTTTTACCTAGGATCGAGGGCTGTAGAGAGAAATCTCGAAGATTCGAAGCTTGAATTTTGAAATCATGATTATGTTGTTTTATGAGTTTGTCCTCAGAGTTCTCTTGTTTTGGAATCCAAAAAAAAATCCATTCTCTCTCAAAATTTTGCGCAGCCTCCTGGGCGAATTAGGAAAAAAATCTTTTATAGGTTTTTCTTCAATTACGTGCCCTTCTCTAGGTGTTTAACTGAATTACGCTCCAGTTTCTCGACACTTAATCTCTTTGAGTCAGTCATCGACTCAGTGAGCGATTCGGCTGACTTGCTCAGTGAGTTTCCTAGTCCTAATAGCGTTAGGGCTAATTGCACGCTTGTTAGGACGTGCGAAATCAGATTAAGCGCCACTCTCGAAGTGTTTAATCGAGGAAACTTAGGGGTCAAGGACTGTGAGGCTAGGTCAGGCATAGGCCAATTGTGTGCCGGTGATCGGACGTTCAATCCGATCGAGCATCTGATTTTAGGCACGTGATCGAGTCTCGAGATGGTCTAGGAAAGGAAGTTTGGTATAAAAGGGAGACTGATTGTGCGTGTGTGGTCTAGCGTGTAATCGAATTATGTGCGGGGTTTCAGGTGCTTAATTCGGGGTTGTTTGGGTCTGGTCTCTAGTCTGAAATGCAAGACTATTGTTTTAGTCTGTATTCTGACTATATACTATCGTTTCAGTATATAGTCTCCCTACGTTGGGATATGAGCCATAGAGCTATTGTTTCATCCTGTGTTCAGCCACGTACTATTATTTCAGTGCATGGTCCCACATTAGTGTTATAAGGTCAAAGGTTGATCGAACAAAATTGTATATTTCGAGAGGGCAAAATGGGGGTGTCTACAGCGATGTTCGAAAAGAAATAATTCAATGTGACGAAAGTAGTTTTCGATGGACTAATCCATGCACACAACTGGATGTTAGAGACAAGGAAGAAGCCCTCGATGATGTTAATCTCTGAAAAGTATCACTTTTCACCCCTTAACCTAGCCTTTGATGGACCTCTGAGTATGCTAATAATGAGTTTTAAGTGTGTTTTGTAGATAACAGGTAAATATAGTTTTAGTGTTGTAATCCTTCATTTTCAAGCCAAGAAGAATGAATTTTATACTAAGCTGTGGAGTTGATAGAGTTACTTTGAATTTACCATGGTGGGATACACCATTGGGACTGTTGTACATGCTTTGGGGGTCCTTGGGAGCTTGCTGAGGGAAAGAGGTGAAGCCATGAATCCCAAGAGCGGCATGCATGTGAACTTGGTAGCTATAACAAATACCTTCGTGAGCTGCTGGATGATTAAACTTCACGAGCTTGGAGTGGAGCCCAGCGAGAGCCTAGCGAGGGCATGCCTGAAGCTGCATATTTTTAAAGCCTGACAAGCTCTTTAACTTAGATTCTCGCGAGCTGGAGTTGCACTACAAAGCAGTGTGACAGCCCGACGTTTCCCGTCTTCAAAATCGGGAAAGGTCGCGCCATCGGATCACCTGACATGATCCTTTCATCAAGAGAGTACTTCTTTAATTCAAAGTGATGCAAATGCGGAAGCAATGTATTTTAACTCTGACAGATGGATAATATGGCAAAATAACTAATAGATAGTCTATAAACACTATAAACAAAATACCAGTCAGATCTGATGTATAGCTTTTCACCGATGACGGCCATCCGTCATCTAAACAGTGAAAAGAAAACCTATACATCCAAGCATATGTCTAAAACCATCATATATCATTATACATGTCATAAAATATATCTCTCTCATTCCTCTCCTTCTCAAACCCATATCCCCTCAGATCCCAAGCTACAAACCTATTTCGGGAAGAACTCTTCCGCGAAATCTTCTTCCTCGTCGTCGTCTTCTTCTTCTCCCTCTTCCTCTTCAGGCACGTAAGTAGGATCGGCTACGTGCTCCGGGTCAGGGTCTGTAGCTAAGACATTTAAGTCGAGGAATGAGATATCATCCAAAGCTCAGTAGAGAATATTGCATTGTTATTTTATATTGACAGTTTATCACTTTTTCATAGAGAAGCATAAAATAACATATGAATAATATGCTGCAATGCTGTATTTATGCATGATATAACAAGTGTGAGAGGCAAACTGAAACTGAATACATGCTGGCGAAAACAGGGAATCAACAAGGTCAAGCTCCCGAGTTAGCGGGATCACTTGTCAAGCTCCCGAGTTAGTGGGATCACTTGGACTAGAATACTTCAAGCTCCAGAGTTAGCGGGATCACTTGTCAAGCTCTGGAGTTAGCGGGATCACTTGCATTGAGAATCTCAAGCTCCTAAGTTAGCGGGATCACTTGATTTAACTAGAGCAATAACGTATCAAGAACATTGAGATTGACAAAATTCTGAGTACTGAATCACGTAGAATCATCAAGGATATGTATTTGCATGTATGCTTTATGATGTAACGTACTTAAACTGCTATCAATATATCATATCATTAATTTATAAAACTGATTTATGTTCATAGTCATGCTCATAGACTAGTAAAAGAATTCCTTTCTGATTTATGCAATGTGTACTAGATACTGTTGATGCTCATATTAACATCAGTTTAATGGCTAATCAAGTCCATTTATTTCCTATCAAATCAAGCTTATCAATTCAAATACAAAAAAAATTAGATTTTTCTTCTATTATGCTGATCAGTGCATACATGCATACTTATCAAAGCGTATATGAAAGTTATGTGACATACTTATATCATTCTAAAATACCAACACAGATTCCCTACCTGTGTACGTTGAATCTTACACGTGTTGTTGTCGATGCACTTTTAGTCATCCGATAACATCATGCGAATTTATCTCTTCAAAATTGTTTAAGTGCACCATGTGGCACCATATCTAAGAAAATGGATTTATTTTAAAAACTAATAGTCTATAGGTGATACTCAGTACACCAAGACCTCATCAGGTATTTACCTAAACTCATGTGGACCCAAGGTCCGAATGCACAAGAGGTACATCTCAAAATTCTGTGCTGGGGGAGGTTGCCTCGGCAACAGTCAAGGGGTTGCCGTGGCAAGCCCTTCAGCTGTCCCTGTTGCCACGGCAACCCTATAAGTGTTGCCGCTGCAAGCCCTTCAGCTGGCTTTGTTGTCACGACATCCCTATAAGGTTGCCGCGGCAAGTCTGTATATTTTTGGCTTACCAAGGTGCAGATGGGGTTTCTTCTATATGTTTTTGATCTGCTGTTCCCTCCCTGGCTTATATATATATATATGTATATATATATTTATATATATACATGTATAATTTTAGCAGATTTCTATAGATTTTAAATATATATTTCGATAGCCTTTAAAACTCCGAATCTGTACTCTGCACTCTATCAAGCCCACAGATCTACTATGCAGATTCGAAGTGCAGAAATCCACACTCGGCTTCAAGTATACTTGTTGAATTCAGGGCTCAAGTTCAACGTAGTCTCTATGATGACCCTTTAATTGAAATGAAATCGTTAGCATACCTTTTGGTGAATTTGTTGTACTCGACCATCGATTGTTGTGTTTGCCGATCTAAAAAACGGAGCAGAAACGGAGTAGAAGTGTATGAATATTACAAGCTTGTTTGTTGATCTTCACAAAAATTGCCTTCATTTTTTAACAAAAGACTCATAAACAGATTCAAGATGGCTAAAAAGTTAGTTGTGTAGGGTATAGTCACAAGGATTTTTGAAACGGGGAAGATGCATGACTTTGTCTTGGTATCTTATAACAGGTCATTTGACTTTGCGTGCATGCTCTCGCGATATGACTCATTGGAGTCGTGTGCTATTTTCTCCATGCAAGTAAGCAGCAAGTAGCTTACAATCTACTTGAGTTAAATTCCAGTAAGCCAATGCTACATTAGTAGTGGATTACAGAAAAGACAAGATAAAAATAAAACAAAACTCCAGGGTCTTCTTGTTTATAACCCATAACAAGTTATGTTTTGTGTGTGTATATACAAAACCAGGCTTACTTGCATTTGTCTTTTACAAGTAAACCAACAAAAGTTTATCTAATAGCGACTCCTTCCTTCTTGGTTATGTTAAGACCAATTAAAGCTATATGCAGCTGTTTAGTTTAAGCTATATTTTTGGTCTGGGATATCATGTAACATTCACAAGGCTTTGGTCTTGTATAGGCAGATAAAACACAAACAAAGGCAAGTGGTCTATTGTTTTTCACCCTTGCACCATTGATGGGTATACTTAGTTAGTGTAAAAGGCTGGAATCTATAGACTCCAATGCAACACCTATTTAACGAGTTAGTGGGAATTTGCCCAATTAAGCCTAAACAGGCTTATTATCTTGAACCTGCTCATTGAGTGTAAGTGTCTCATCCAGTTAAAGTTCTCAGTGTTAGTAGTGCTCAGTGTTAGTTGACAGATGTTTCCTACACCACTTGGTTTAACAATTCTAGGGATCGTTACATTCTCCCCTATTTAAGGCATTTTTGTCCTCGAAAATAAATCGAGACAGTAATGAGCAGTGACTGAATGTTGCTTGAATGATCATGTGGTGGTTGATGAGAATACATATAGTTACAGCCAGGGAAATTAGAAGAGACTGTAGATAAACAAGATAATTATCACCATTGAGTAAATAGTACCTAAATCAATAATTACTTTTAATAGATATAACTAAAATTTTAGAAGTACTCACACTCATTACTTTTCTACTACGTGTGGCACCTGTCTTTAGGAGGCATATGACTAAGATTATAAATGTTTAATGAACAATTCTCAAGTGAAATAAAATATGTAGGACGTCAAACATCAGAACAACCACAATCATTAACATCGATCATTTATATATAATTTCTAATTTGTCATAAATAGGCATGCTTATTAGAGATTAATTCAAGTTAATGCAAAAATAAATTATAGGATATAAACTATGAGCTTGTGAAATTGTATTTTACCAGGCTGGGGGCTTGGCTGTTGTTGGGCCGCTAAGGAAGTACCAGCTTCTTGTTGTTGGAAGTCTTGCTGGAACTTCAGGACCAATAATGTTGCATTTCGAGTATATTGGGAGACGTAGTTGCGTGCCCGCCCAATGTAAGGGTTTGCAGCAGTTTGAAATGTATGCTCCATCATGATATTAGTTGCTTCTTCACTATTATCGATCCGTTGATGCAGCATGTAATGGTTTCGATATAAATTATCGAATTGCAGGAGGGTTTGCTCCTAGTTTTCATGCATGAGTTGGACAAGATTCGCATTTGTAAAAGTCCCTTGTGTCGAAGGGATCGATTCGGTTTGGGGTTGTGGTTGAGGAGGAATGGAGGTATCTTGGGTTGGGACAGAAGGAATTTCTTGTTGGGCTTGTGGAGGACGACGAATTTGTTTAGCTTGCCTGTTACTCACTGCTTGGAAGGATTGTTGGTACACATTCCGCCAAATAGCAGGGCTAAAGACCCGCATATTATCAGTGCGGACTTCTTCACCCGCAGGGATTTGATAGGGAACTAAATTGACACTATCGAAGTGTCCTTCTAACATGCGAGAGATCAATTGGGGGTAGGGGCAGGAGGGCATAGAACTTGAAACGTTGCTTTATAAGTGTTCATTGGTGTACTTAATGCCCTCCCAGACTACCACAGGGGCATTTACCCATCGGCCTTCGTGGACGGCATAGAGAGCTTGTAAGAGAGCATCTTGATGCTCTCTTTCATGCTATATGGGATATAGATTACACCGAAATACACAGTCCAAGAACCACATTTTCTGTAGTAATTGGCTGCGACGAATTGCAAGGCTGCGATCGGAAGCGATCTGTCCATCAGTCATCTTAGTGATGATATGATGGAATTTCATATCCCGCTGCCTGGGCATTTGTAGTTCTGTGGTCATGTCAGAATCAGGACTACAGTCCATAGCTTGAGCTATGTGCCATATATTGAAGTAAAATTTTCTATCATCAATTTTGGTCTCTAATTGACCAATAGTTGGGGAGACTATCAAGTTTTGGTAGAACAACCGGACTAAACGAGGATAAAATTAATTGTGAAATGGCTGATACAAGGCGCCTAATTGCACCTATTCCATGTATCGAATAGACCATGCGGGGTTAAGAGTCGATCATCAATGACTCACTCGGGTTCCATGGCTTTCGCAGCCCACCATGGGATGGGCTATTCATGCTCAACGGGTGGATTGATCGGTTTGTGAAAAGGAGCAGGGCCTTTGCCCTTAGCTTGAGCTGAGGCCTTTGAAGGTTTAGAGGCTCCAACCTTTTTAGGACGCATTTTACAATAAAAAGACAAGGAAGAATAATGGAGTTAGAGTTTTGATTTTTACCTCACAAAGGACTAAAAATCTGCCCAAAATCAGAACAAAATAAGGAAATAGAGTGGTTCTTGGAGTAGATCAGTGACATGCAGAGGCTGTGGACGTGACTTGGAGGTGTGTATGCATGGACATTTTCTTGGAAGGT
The DNA here is from genome assembly GCA_021018995.1 of Chloranthus sessilifolius. Classification (NCBI taxonomy): domain Eukaryota; kingdom Viridiplantae; phylum Streptophyta; class Magnoliopsida; order Chloranthales; family Chloranthaceae; genus Chloranthus; species Chloranthus sessilifolius. The sequence continues at coordinate 141,982,535 of CM037584.1, read as the reverse complement.
TGCAGAACAAGGCTCTAACCGGTTGCAATAACTGAAAAATAACTGAAAGTGGGTTTCGGACCCACCAAATGCCCACAGGGTTGCCGCGGCAACACTTAAGGCTTGCCGTGGCAACACCAGTCCTTGCCGCGGCAAGGTAGTCCAGGTGTTGGCTGGCCCGGATTTTAGGGCTCCTGATATGTGGTGTCAGATCTTTTGGTACTAGATGTTCTCAATAGATACAAGATCTGTATAAAAATTTAGTTTGACCTTTTTGATGTATTTTTCTCTATTAAAAATTTTTATTTTCATGAAATTTTGACCCATTTTACAATATAGCTTATAAAATATTATAAACATATTATATTTGGCCATCAATGGCCGCAAAATAATCACTTGCGATATGTGGCAGTAATTTGGGATACACCTGTGCTTAGGTGTCGCTGCTTCAAACTTTTAAAATATTTTATTATTTAGTAAAATTATGGTGAATAGTCTTATAATTTGATTTGTATAATAATTTTAATGCCAAATCAAATTCTAATGCTAACTCAAATTTTGTTATTTCAATTTATTTGTATCAAGGTCCATAAGGTCCATAAAATTTACTTAATATATTATATCGGATATAATTTCTTGTTTACTGGTGCAAGGTGCCTTTACAAACTATTTACAATAACATTATAATCTAAGCAATTAAAATTTATTTGACTAAGTGTAACTATAGTGTATATGGATTTGAAGTACGTGCCTTATGTAAATAATCGAGGGTACTGAGCACGAATATCAGCTTCGTGCTCCCATGCAGCTTCATGCGACCCATGATTCTTCCATTGGATCAGAATGAGTGGAATTCGCTTTGTTCTAAGAATTTGGTCTCTGCGGTCCAAAATCTGACCTGGTTCTTCGATCACCGTTAAATCTTCTTGAATGTCTAACGGTTGGTAATCTAATACATGCGTTGGATCACTGACGTACTTTCTCAGCATTGATACGTGAAATACGTCATGAATGCCTGCTAAATGCGGAGGTAACGCGAGTCGATACGCTACTTCTCCTACTCTGCCTAGTATAGAAATGGTTCAACGTAACGAGGACTCAACTTGCCTCATTTCCCAAACCGCATCACGCCTTTTGTCGGAGAGATTTTGATAAAGACGTGTTCGCCAATCTGAAAATCATTTCATTAGACTGATAATGAACTTTTCGCCAATTTATAGAAGACTTATCAATGCTAATTATTACCTGAAAATCAACACTGGTTATTTTGAGATCAGCGTAACTCTTTTGTCGACTCTGAGCACTCTTCAATCATTCCCGAATAACGTGAACAACTGCATTGGTGCTTTCTATCAGATCAGGGCCTAAAATCAATCGCTCTCCAGCTTCTTTCCAGTTAATCAAAGATTTACATCGGCGTCCATACAGTGCTTCGAATGGTGCCATACCGATGCTTGACTGGAAACTGTTATTGTATGAAAATTTGATCAGGGGTAAGTTTTTATCCCATGATCCTTGAAAATCGAGCATACAGGCCCTTAACATATCTTCAATCACTTGGTTCACCCTTTCTGTCTGCCCGTCCGTCTGAGGATGCTGTACTAAAGTCTAACTTGGAACCTATACCTTCATGAAAACTTTGTCAAAATCGCGAAGTATATAAAGGATTGCGATTTGACACGATGGTTACGGGTATCCCATGTAATCGTACAATCTCCCTCAGATAAACTTCAGCTAATTTGGATGTTGTATATCACGTACTATAGGGTAAGAAATGCACCAATTTGGTGAGACGATCGACAATCACCCAAATGACATTGTAACCCTTCTGAGTACGGGGCAAATCGAGAATGAAATCCATGGAAATATTTTCCCATTTCCATTCTGGAATAGGCAATGGCTGTAGCAGACAAGCAGGATGTTTGTGCTCGACCTTGACATGCTGACAGGTCAAACACTTTACAACATATTCTGCTACATCACGTTTTAGACCGTTCCACCAGAACGCTTGTTTAAGATCCTGGTACATTTTCGTACTACCAGGGTGAATAACATATGCTGACTTGTGAACTTCTTCGAGGATTTCTTGACGTAAGGTATGATCATCAGGTACACATACTCGTCCTCGAAATAATAACGACCCATCATCCTTTATTGTGAATTTTGGCTGTAGCCCACTTTGTACCCCCTGTCGGATGGAAATAAGCTCTGCATCTAACATCTGGAGCTTTCTGATCCTATCAAATAGTGGAGCTCAGATCATTGCTGTAGCAAGTAAACCTCCAGTTGACGTTGCTCGCAGAGTAGCACTCGATGATACAATGTCATTGAGTAGTTTCCATCTTTGTAATCGTGTCACAAGATGAGATAACTGAGCGAAGGATTTTTGGCTAAGCGCATCAGCTACAACATTGGCTTTACCGGGATGGTACTGAATAGAACAGTCGTAGTCTTTCAAAAATTCCATCCACCTTCTCTGTCTTAAATTTAACTCTTTCTGAGTGAAGAGGTATTTAAGACTCTTGTGATCGGTGAAGATCTCGAAGGTTTCACCGTACAGATAGTGTCTCCAGATTTTCAATGCGAAAATAACTGCTGCTAGTTCTAGGTCATGAGTGGGATAATTCTTCTCATGATCTTTCATTTGACGAGAACCATTTGCAATTACCCATTCCCATTGGTTCAATACACACCCTAGTCCACTGTATGAGGCATCACTGAAGATGACAAAACCACCACTACCAGATGGTAATGCTAGAACAGGTGCGGAAGTGAGTCTCCTTTTTAATTCTTGGAAACCCTGTTCACATGCCTTAGTCCACTCGAATTTAACATTCTTTCGAGTGAGCTGCGTGAGTGGTCCAGCAAGTCATGAAAATCCTTCCACAAAATGTCGATAATAACCTGCAAGGCCTAGAAAACTTTGAATCTCAGTTACTGTTAGTGGCTGCTTCCACTGTACTACAACTTCAATCTTTGCAGGATCGACCGTGATACCTGCTTCAGAAATAATATGACCCAGAAAATTGACTTGGTTCAACCAGAAGTCACATTTACTGAATTTAGCATATAACTGTGAATCTCTCAGTGTTTGTAATACTAGGCGTAGATGATCTTCATGCTCTGTCTTTGTCTTGGAATAAATGAGTATATCATCGATGAATACTATGATACACTGATCAAGGTAAGGTTTGATGACTCTATTCATCAAGTCCATAAAAGCAGCTGGTGCGTTGGTCAACCCAAAGGGCATGACGAGAAACTCGTAATGACCATAGCGTGTTAGGAAAGTTGTCTTCAAAATATCTTCAGCTTTCACCTTCATCTGGTGATAACCCGATCGTAGGTCAAATTTTGAAAAGAACCGCGCTCCTTGTAACTGATCAAAGAGATCATCGATTCGAGGAAGTGGATATCTATTCTTGATTGTCAGTTTATTGAGTTGACGATAATCAATGCAGAGACGCATTGAACCGTCCTTTTTCACAAATAACACCAGTGCGCCCCATGGAGACACACTCGGTCTGATAAAGCCTTTGTCAAGAAGCTCTTATAATTGCTCCTTAAGCTCTTTCAACTCTGCCGGTGCCATTCTGTATGGTGCTTTCGATACTGGATCGGTACCTGGAGCTAATTCAATAGCAAATTCTACTTCCCTATCAGGTGATAGTCCTGGTAGCTCATCAGGATACACATCTAAAAATTCACAAACGATTGGTACTTCGAAAAGTGACATTTTATTCACTTTCTGTTCATCACTTTGTATGAAAGCAATATACCCTTGAGCACCTTCATCAAGTAATTGTCGTGCTCGAATTGGGGATATCAGCGAAAGATTAGTTGACGGTACGCCATAAAATTTAGTTGATCTCTTCTTTTGGGGACGAAAAGAGACAATCTTCTTGCGACAGTCAACGTTCGCATGGTGAGTGAACAACCAATCCATGCCAAGGATCACATCGTATCCTTGCATCGGTAACAAGATCAAATCAGCTACTGCTTCATATCCCCAGTAATCCTTGATTGAAACCATAATCGACCGGTATACTTTATCAGTCGTGAGGGATTGTCCAGTCGGAAGGGTAACGTCAAGAATAAAGTCGAGAGGTTCTGGAGTACCTCCTAACTTCTTTAATTTTTCAGCAAACTGGGGTGTGACAAACGAATGTGTAGATCCGGGATCTATCAAGACTCGTGTGTCATAACACAGATAAACATCTTTTGGATATAATTGTAAGATACCTAAAGCATATAGACTAATGTTAGTTATATTACCTATTTATATCAAATATTTAAAATAATAAATATGTCAATCTAGGAATTTAGGATGTAATATTCATAGTTAACTATATGCACCTTCTCTATCTAAAATGATAATTAATTATAAACTTTAATGTAAAATTAATGGACAGCCATACCTTGAATGATGTCATGGCTAGTCCTCGCATCTGTTGCAGTGACAGCATAAGCTCGGCCTTGTACCGTAGGCCATGCCGATTGTAACACTGGTCCTGCCTTTGTCGCTATTTCGACCATTTCTGGACATTCTCGGATCCGATGTCCCATTTTGCCACATTGAAAACACGCACCAGAAGCTTTATGACACTCATCGGTCTTATGTGCCTTCCCACATTTCTCGCAAATTTCTTTGGAGGCAACTGATGACACTATATAAGATCCCGTGCGAGAACCTGTCGGCCGTACTTGAGAAAACCCAGATGTACTTTGAGCCGCTGGTGAATAAGACTGATTCAGTACACGTGGAATCCTTGATGGTACTGAGAATACTAATGGATTGTAAGGCCGTACGTATGCTCTCGCAGCCGGTTGAAATGCTGTCTGTCCTTGGAATTGTGGTCGCTTATTAATTTGACCCGCACTATAGGACTGTGGAGCTTTTCTGTCCTTCTGCTTTTCGTCTCTCCTTCTGAACATGGTGTCCACATCGGTTTTCGCAATCAATGCCAATTTCATCATGTGGGCATAAGTCGTTGCTTGAAATAACGAAATGCGCTCTTTGATCAGAGGTTTCAAAACCCTCTCAAACTTTTGGGTTTTCATCAGCTCGGTGGCTACTAACAGCGGTGCAAAGTGAGAAAGACGAGTAAATTCTGATTCATATTCTCTAACTGTCATCTGCCCTTGTACCAATGTTGCAAACTGTACCTCGAGCTTATACCTCTCAGGCGCTGGAAAATATTTTTCTTTAAAGGCCTCAGTGAATTCTGCCCATGTCCATGGTACTCCAGGCATCTGTGTTCTTTCGACAAACTGCCACCATGGCTTTGCCTCACTCTCCAGTTTGTACGCCGCCCAACTTACTTTTTCCTCCTCGGTGCACGTGACTCTTTGCAGTACTTTTTCAATCTGCGTTAACCACTTCTCAGCTTCCATAGGGTCATGCTGACCATGGAAACTCGGTGGTCGAAGTCGAACAAATTCTGTAAATCCCTCAGGACGTTGAACTGCAAGCATGGCCATAGTGTTGACCATAGTTTCCAATAACTAAGGATTATGTCCTGCACTCTATTCAACACCAGGAACACTTCCCATTGGTGGAATATTTACAACTGGCAAAGTTTGCTCTGGCGGAGGATTCTCTGCAACATTCTCCATCGTCGTTCGACTTTCAGCCAGATGGGCATTCTCACCACTCCCTGAAGCAATGTCATGCTCGTACCCGGCTACTAGAATCATATTCGGCCTAGTACGATGGGGTAACGGTGGTCTACCTCTACCCCTTCCACGACACGGAGGCATCTGAACCTAATCAGATAAAAACTTGATCAAACATACAACTCAATCTAATTCCTACCTCTATTCTACTAGCAGATAATTTGCCATATTTGTATATGTCAGAGTTCAGTCTCCAATGACTTAATGCTGGAGCTTTGATACCACTTGTGACAGCCCGATGTTTCCAGTCTTCAAAACCGGGAAAGGTCGCTCCATCGGATCACCTGACATGATCCTTTTATCAAGGGATTACTTCTTTAATTCAAAGTGATGCAAATGCGGAAGCAATGTATTTTAACCCTGACAGATGGATAATATAGCAAAATAACTGATAAATAGTCTATAAACACTATAAACAAAATATCGGTCAGATCTGATGTATAGCTTTTCACCGATGACGGCCACCTGTCATCTAAACAGTGAAAAGAAAACCTATACATCCAAGCATATGTCTAAAACCATCATATATCATTATACATGCCATCAAATGTATCTCTCTCATTCCTCTCCTTCTCAAACCCATATCCCCTTAGATCCTAAGCTATAAACCTATTTCGGGAAGAACTCTTCTGCGAAATCGTCTTCCTCATCGTCGTCCTCTTCTTCTTCTCCCTCTTCCTCGTTAGGCATGTAAGTAGGATCGGCTACGTGCTCCGGGTCAGGGTCTGCAGCTAGACATTTAAGTCGAGGAATGAGCTATCATCCAAAGCTCAGTAGAGAATATTGCATTGTTATTTTATATTGACAGTTTATCACTTTTTTATAGAGAAGCATAAAATAACATATGAATAACATGCTGCAATGTTGTATTTATGCATGATATAACAAGTGTGAGAGGCAAACTGAAACTGAATACATGCTGGCGAAAACAGGGAATCAACAAGGTCAAGCTCCGGAGTTAGCGGGATCACTTGTCAAGCTCCCGAGTTAGCGGGATCACTTGTCAAGCTCCCGAGTTAGCGGGATCACTTGCATCGAGAATCTCAAGCTCCCGAGTTAGCGGGATCACTTGATTTAACTAGAGCAATAACGTATCAAGAACATTGAGATTGACAAAATTCTGAGTATTGAATCACGTAGAATCATCAAGGATAAGAATTTACATGTATGCTTTATGATGTAACGTACTTAAACTGCTATCAATATATCATATCATTAATTTATAAAACTGATTTATTTTCATAGTCATGCTCATAGACTAGTAAAAGAATTTTTTTCTGATTTATACAATGTGTACTAGATACTGTTGATGCTCATATTAACATAAGTTTAATGGCTAATCAAGTCCATTATTTCCTATCAAATCAAGCTTATCAGTTCAAATACAAAAAAATCAGATTTTTCTTCTATTATGCTGATCAGTGCATACATGCATACTTATCAAAGCTTCTATGAAAGTTAAGTGACATACTTATATCATTCTAAAATACCAACATAGATTCCCTACCTGTGTACGTTGAATCTTACACGTGTTGTCGTCGATGCACTTTTAGTCATCCGATAACATCATGCGAATCTATCTCTTCAAAATTGTTTAAGTGCACCATGTGGCACCATATCTAAGAAAATGGATTTATTTTAAAAACTAATAGTCTATAGGTGATACTTAGTACACCAAGACCTCATCAGGTATTTACCTAACTCATGTGGACCCAAGGTCCGAATGCACAAGATGCACATCTCAAAATTCTATGCTGGGGGAGGTTGCCTGGGCAACACTCAAGGGGTTGCCGCGGCAAGCCCTTCAGCTGTCCCTGTTGCCGCGGCAACCCTATAAGTGTTGCCGCGGCAAGCCCTTCAGCTGGCTTTGTTGCCGCGGCAAGCCTGTATATTTTTGGCTTACCGAGGTGCAGATGGGGTTTCTTCTCTATGTTTTTGATCTGCTGTTCCCTCCCTGGCTTATATATATTTATATATATATATATATGTATATATATTTATATATATACATGTATAATTTCAGCAGATTTCTATAGATTTTAAATATATATTTCGATAGCCTTTAAAACTCCGAATCTGCACTCTGCACTCTATCAAGTCCACAGATCTACTATGCAGATTCGAAGTGCAGAAATCCGCACTCGGCTTCAAGTATACTTGTTGAATTCAGGGCTCAAGTTCAACGTAGTCTCTATGATGACCCTTTAATTGAAATGAAATCGTTAGCATACCTTTTGGTGAATTTGTAGTACTCGACCATCGTTTGTTGTGTTTGCCGATCTAAAAAATGGAGCAGAAACGGAGTCGAAGTGTATGAATATTACAAGCTTGTTTGTTGATCTTCATAAAAATTGCCTTCGTTTGTTAACAAAAGACTCATAAACAGACTCAAGATGGCTAAAAAGTTGGCTGTGTAGGGTATAGTCACAAGGATTTTTGAAACGGGGAAGATGCATGACTTTGTCTTGGTATCTTATAACAAGTCATTTGACTTTGCGTGCATGCTCTCGCAATATGACTCATCGGAGTTGTGTGCTATTTTCTCCATGCAAGTAAGCAGCAAGTAGCTTACAGTCTACTTGAGTTAAATTCCAGTAAGCCAACACTACATTAGTAGTGTATTACAGAAAAGACAAGATAAAAATAAAACAAAACTCCAGGGTCTTCTTGTTTATAACCCAGAACAAGTTATGTTTTGTGTGTGTATATACAAAACCAGGCTTACTTGCATTTGTCTTTTACAGGTAAACCAACAAAAGTTTATCTAATAGCGACTCCTTCCTTCTTGGTTATATTAAGACCAATTAAAGCTATATGCAGCTATTTAGTTTAAGCTACATTTTTGGGCTGGGATATCATGCAACATTCACAAGGCTTTGGTCTTGTATAGGCAGATAAAACACAAACAAAGGCAAGTGGTCTATTGTTTTTCTCCCGTGCATCATTGATGGGTATACTTAGTTAGTGTAAAAGGCTGGAATCTATAGAGTCCAACGCAACACCGATTTAACGAGTTAGTGGGAATTTGCCCAATTAAGCCTAAACAGGCTTATTATCTTAAACCTGTTCATTGAGTGTAAGTGTCTCATCCAGTTAAAGTGCTCAGTGTTAGTTGACGGATGTTTCCTACACCACTTGGTTTAACAATTCTGGGGATCGTTACATGCAGGCTCGCGAGCCTGAAAATTTCAGCACCCAAAAGATCCTCGCGAGCTGGAGTGCAAGAGAGCCTCGCGAACCTACAAATTTTAGCACCTAAAAGAACTTAGCGAGCAACACTTTAATCCCCGCGAGCTGCACACACTTTCAGCTTAGCTAGAAGCCTTCCATTTGATCTTGGCGAGTTGCATTGCAAGAGAACCCAACGAGGTGCATTATATCTTGGCGAGCTGCATTTTTTGTGCACACTTTGAACTTGGCGAGCTGCACGCAAGAGAGCCTGGCAAGCAACACAAAATACAGCAGCCCTTCACATGAACCTCGCGAGCTTAAATGTTGCTGGAGTGTAACCTCGCGAGACTTAAATGCAGCATACACATGAACCTCGCGAGATGGGAATCTGAAGCCTATGGATGAACTCGAGCAGTGGAGATGGCTGAAAACCAACCTTTGGTGCCGCGGTGCTGAAGTGTTGCGGTGCTGTAGTGCTGAAATGTGCTGTATTTTAGCCTAGCGAGAACCTAGCGAGACTGTTTTGAACTTGGCGAGAACCTGGCGAGGCTATTTTAAACCTGATGAGCACTTAAATGGCCTGATTTGAACCTGGAGAGAACCTAGCGAGAAGGAAAATATGAAGCTCTATCTTCATGAGGCACGAGTTCCAGCTGTAGTTTTCAATGTCTAAGGATATTTTAGGGATTTCATAACTTCTAGGGCACACTTCCCAATGTCCCACACATCTCAAGGCATCCAAGGGCCACAGATGGGCCATGAAATCAACTCCACACATCCTATTTTCTGATTAGCTATTGCACATAGCTGCTGCTATGGATTGTATATATATAGAGCTATATTTTGCCTCGTAAAATAGCCAGAATAGCTGGCTCATTTCTAGGGTTTATTATAGAGTTTCTTTTAGGATTTTAGTTTTCTTTTCTATTTCCCCTTTTCTTCTTGCCCTAGCACAACAGCAATGCTAGGCTAGATTCTTTGTAATAATTAGGTTGATTTTTAGTTTTGTAATAGGTTTTGTATGAGCATTGTGAGATGTTTTGGGGTTTGCACAGGCTGCTGCCTTGAGGTAGATCATTGTAAGATCTATTTTTACCAATGAAATGCTATTTTTAATGTTGTATTAAATCTATATTTTCTCTGTATTTTTCATGGGTTTTTATGGGTTTGATGCTCCCATAGTTGCCTAATCTTGTAGCCTTGCAACCATGGTGGCAACAACAACTTTATTGCTTTGTCTCATCATTTGTGTGGAAGATAGCCTCTAAGATAGTCTGTGACCGTTTGAGTGGACAGACTATAGCCTTAAGGAAGGTCTTCCTCACAAATCTGAGATGGATTTTTCTTCTCTACACTTGAGCTTGTAGAGCCAAACTGTCATCTATTTTGCATCACCATTATCAGAGTTTAGATATGAGTTTTGTGGAGATTGCAGACTTGTGAGCTGGGCCATTGCAGGCCTTTTTTAGCAATGACCAGCTGAGCTTAAGTCCCAATTCAACCTGAGATTCCTTGTGGTTTCCACCTGGTTTCCTAGATCTTTTTGGTCCTATGAATGCATGAGCTTGTAGCCTTGAAAATATAGTGTTTGTAATGGTTTTCATGTGTTGATTTAATTCATTGAATGGAGGAAATCTATTGGATAGTCTGTGACCATTCAAGTGGACAGATTATAGCCTCGAGATCAATTCATTCTCTTGGATTAGGTCAGATTTTTACTAAATCAATGGGATTTGACCATCTCTATTGAATAGTCTGTGACCATTTAAGTGGACAGATTATAGCCTTAAGAGCAGTCTAAATGGCATGGGTTGATTTGGATTCTTATACCTTGCACTTGGGCTTGTAGCCAAGTGAAGGACAGCTGCACTTCCATTTCTAGATCTGAGTTGCATAACTGGTTTAACCTTAGCTGTCTACTTCATCATTTTCTTTTATTTTCTCACACTACATCCACCTTCTTTTCCCGTTCCTTTTAGTTGTAGTTTTTAATTCTATTTTTCTTAGTTTTAGGTTAGTTTTTGTGACACCTAAACTTCCTCTCTTTACCTGTAGGTTTAGAGTTGGTAGATCTATAGCTAGATCTGGAGGATACTATATGACCCTTGTGGTTTCAGATCAATACTCTCCATGGGACAAACTCTTACTTCATAAAACTTGCTACAACAGATCTTGGATTCTTGCAGGTCTGTGGGGTTTGATTTTGTGCTTTTGTGTGTTCATTCCATCTTTTGATTTTGTTTTATTTTATTTTTTTGTGTGATTCTTTCCACATCTATTTTCAAACTAATAAAAATAACCACACTACTAAATTAAAACCAACAAGTTTTTGGCGCCGTTGCCGGAGAGTTTTGACCTAGTATAGTAAACTGAGTTTAGTTTTTATTCTCTGTAGATGTAGTGTTTGAATAAATGCCAGCTGTATTTCGCTTGTGATTTTTTTTTGAATTTTCTCTGTTTAGTTTCTATTTTAAAACTTTTTAGTGTCTTAGGAATGTGAATAAAAATACAGTTGTCATCATTTTAGTTTGCATTTATTTTCTATTTTTACCTGTTTAGTATATGAATAAATTCTTGCTGATATTTTGGGATTTTTGCAGGCTTGAACCAGTAGTAACTAGGGAAGGTTAGTTGCTGCTAGAGTAATTTTGCATCAGTTTACATCTCTCTCCCCTGCCGTCTTTTCATTTCTGCAGTTTTAAATTTCAGCAGCTGTAGTTAGACTTTAGTAATTTTTATTAGTATGTATGCTGTAAGCTATCCCATGTCCAACTGAGTGTGTGTTGTATGAAAGGAAGGAGGTCTCTCAATCCCGAACTTGTACTGTTAAATCCTGAGATTGAGAGAGTCCTGAGTCTTGGTTTGACAACACACACCCCGGTTGAAAATTTGGTAGAAATTGAGATGTGAGAGCGGCCTAAAACACTTACGGAGTACAATGCACTAGGGGCATATGCATCCCCCTCTTACATTCAGCTCCCTAATGTTGTGGGTAGCTACGAGATTAAAGCCTCAACCATCCAAATGCTACCAAGTTTTTATGGGCTGAGCAAGGAAGACCCTCACCAGCACATAGACCGATTTCTATCATTGTGCACTACTTTTAATATTGCTAGGTTGGGAGAGGATGCCACCAAGCTTAGGCTTTTTCCTTTTTCATTAAAGGAGAAGGCCCAAACATGGCTCTCCTTGCGCCCATCAAATAGCATACAGTCGTGGAACGATCTTCAATGTCAATTTTTGGCCAATATTTTCCCAATTGGTAAAATGAGCCAGTTGAGAAAGAACATCATCTCTTTTGCTCAATCCCTAACTAAACAAATGCATGAGGCATGGGATAGATTTAGGGAGTTATTGAGGCAGTGCCCGCATCACCAGATCCCTATGTGGCAGCTTGTACAAAGCTTCTACCAAAGACTTGATGCCAGGAGTAGAGTGATGATTGATGCATCAAGTGGTGGCACATACCTCACCAAAACCGCTGAGGAAGCATGGGATTTATTTGAGCTGATTAGTGAAAATTCTCTCCAGCAGGAGGCTTTGCCCAGTTATGGCATTGAGCCTCCTGTTAGAGCTGTTAGAGAACTCACTTCTTCCGGAAAGTTGTATGAAGTGAATGTTTATAGTGACCTGGAAAGAAAAGTGAACCAATTGTCAAAAAAGTTCGATAAAGTATTGAGTGTGTTGCAGCCCCAGTTGGCGGCACAGGTTAGAGAGGTGTGCACCGTATGCCACTCACCCACACACTCCCATCTTCAATGTCTCTCTGTTGGCCTGTCCCCTGAACTTTTTCTTGAGCAAGCCAATGCTGTCCAGTCATATGGATAGTAGCCTGCTGGGTACACATGGAGGAGCCACCCAAACCTAAGGTGGAGACAAGCTGATTCATCTCATACTCAGCAGCATCAGGCTTTTCCCTACAATACCAACTAGCAGTCTTACCACGGTCATGCACAAATACAACAATTTTATCATCAGGCCTCCTAGCCAGGTCAGTTAGTAGTAGCACTCCCACACCCTAGAGCCCCCTCCTTTGAGGAGCATGTTTTGTCTTCCTTGCAAAACCTGAACTCCATGACACAAATTGTGGATTCCCACACACAGAGCATTAGGAAGATTGAGGACCAGCTTGGTCATATCTCAAGTCCTCTGATGAGAAGGGAAGTGGGTTGGCTCCCGAGATAAACAGTGAACAACCCAAGAGGGGTACACGTGATTGATGGAATTTCTTCAAGTCATGAGGAAACTAGGTCAACCAATGCCCCGAGGAATGGAAAGGAGGTGGCTACCCAGGACTGTGTAGATGCGAAGAGGTTGTGCATAAGGAAAGAAACCGAATAAAATGGGGCTGTTGAGCCCCGACTGAAAAAATAAATTCAAATTTACCATGATCAGCTACTGTTTTGGGAAATAGTGGAAGAGACCTTGCCCTCACTGCTGTAATAGGCTGAGGTGTGTGCTGAAATTTTTGAAAGATAGACCGAGGTAGCCCCCACCTATGTGCTACAAAGTACTCACCTTGGGTTGTTTAGTGGGGCTAATACACCAGTGCTTATGGACATCTGCTTTGCTGAACTTCCCTCAGTCTGATTTGGACCTTCCACTTGCTGTGAGCTGGAGCTGCTCCTGACAACTCTCATGCAACTGTCAAATGCTGAATGGAAGAATTCAGATTTGCTGCAAATGCAAAGGTATGGCCTTTCATTTTTTATTTTATAGTTATTTCCAATTCAGCTGAGTTCCGGATGGGGTAATAAAATTTTCTGTCATTCATGTACCCCCCATCCGTACTGTTTGTATATATATTGTGTGGTATGATCTGAATTCTGTATGAATCTTTCTTTCCAATGTATGCCTTCAATGCTGAAATTTTTTGCCATCATTTTGATTCATACTCAGATCATGTTTAGGTAATTGTGTTAGGATTTTTCTATTTTAGGTGTTTAGTTTAGTTTTTGTTTTGTATATACCTATTGTTTCTAGTTTAATTTCTACTATATAGAGTTACTGTTTTTAGGAATGTGTGTAGTCCCTTTGTTTTCTTAGTGTAAAACTCGTATATATCTGTTTTCTCCCTTCTTAGTATAAATTTATGCATCTATTTTGTGTAGTTTTCTTTTAATCTTATGCTGTAGTTTAGAGTCTGTCTGTCTGTTTGTACCCTGCTGCCCTATACATGTTGAATGAAACAGTGAGGACATTGTTTAACTTAGGTTTGGGGGTGTGACAGGGTAGTCCTGCCAATAGAATAGTTAACTCTAGTACAATAGTGTGGTTTAATTGAGTTGAATAAAGTCAATTCCCACCTAACTTATTAGAATGAGAAAATTTGTGAAAAATTTAAAATTGTTGCAGACTTTTAAACCTGAAAAACTTTTAAAATTTTAGCACCACCATGAAGCTAACATTAGAATTTTTTTTTTTTTTTTCAGTTAGCACTTAGTGAACTTGTGAGGAGAGAAAAAGGTAGAAATACACACCATGAGTTAATATGAGGACCATACACAGTGAGATTTGGGCCTATCCAATTCCTTTTGAAAAGTGTTTTGGCATTTTTTCTGCTCCAAGGACTGATTTATTCAATCACTTTTCACTAGAAGTTAGGCACCTCCAAATCAAAACAGATTGACAGCACTCAGGACACTAAGGAAATGATTTAAGGCCTTCATTTGAACAGTTTGAGCTTGAATTTTTTACCCTTTGAAACTACCCTTTGCTTACACTCTTTGAGCCTTTAAATCCTATTTTTCTTTGATTAACATCAGAGTACTTGCACCTTAACCTTAGTGACCTGATTCAACCTTACCTTCACTCTGAGATTTCAAGAGGCAAAGGAGTAGAAGTTGAAGATAGGGAGGCTAGGTCCAACATTTGGTGGAAGGAAAAGAAGAAGCAACTGAAAAACAACAGTGTAGCAGTGGTTATGTTTGGCAATCCATCATCAAAATAAATATATATAAAGAAAAAGAAAAAGAAAAAATAAAAGAGAAGTTAAGAGAACTACTTCATCTAAAAATTGGAATAAGGAGAAGAAGTTGGCCACTTTGAATTTGGAAAATATCAAGGAAGATGAAGTTGTACTGAAATGACGGTTGTGAAGTCATGAATCACTCCTTACCTTGTTGATTTCTCAATTTTGATCCATTCTACTCCCCTTCATTCTTTATAAACCTCACCCATAAGCCACATTACAACCCACTAAAGACCTTGATGATCCTAAGTGAAATGAGCTGCCATGTAGAGATGAGGAGTTGTCTAATCTATGGTGAAAATATTTGAGGAGGTTAGAACTTAGATGCAATGCCCATGAGCTATTGAGAATGTCAACACCCTTATGTTTTCATTGTGAGAGATAGCCTTGGTAAGGATTGGGTCTGAATTTTAATTTCATTGGGGTTGTATACACACCAAATTTTTGAATCTCTAGTGTACTTAGTGCTGATTTGTGCACATTATATTTCTGATGTGAATTGAATGGTGGTGATGCATATACATGTAGATTTTGAGTTTTAATTGTATGCATGTCTGCTTTAATTTCCTCTAGTTTTTAAAGAGTGGGCGTGGAATGAATCTTAATTTATTAAATTTTGTTTTGTCATTGACTGCACTCCATTTAACTATTGTATTGGTGAAGTTTGTGGGTATCTTCACTGAAAACCCTCAGGAGACTTCATTCCTCCACTAGGGATCACCTAGGGGTTTAAAAGGCTAGGTGCATATGCTAAATACATCTGTGCTCCCTACGAAAGTGGCATTTACTATTATGAATAGCTATTTTAATTTTGCCTTTGCTCGAGGACTAGCAAAGATTAGGTTTGGGGGTGTGTTAATCTCTGAAAAGTACCACTTTTCACCCCTTAACCTGACCATTGATGGACTTTTGAGCATGGTAATAATGAGTTTTAAGTGTGTTTTATAGATAACAGGTAAATATAGCTTTAGTGCTACAATCCTTCATTTTCAAGCCAAGAAGAATGAATTTTATGATAAGCTGTGGAGTTGATGGAGTTACCTTGAATTTACCATGGTGGGATACACCATTGGGACTGTTGTACATGCTTTGGGGGTTCTTGGGGGCCTGCTGAGTGAAAGAGGTGAAGCCATGAACCCTAAGAGCGGCATGCATGTGAAGCTGGCAGCTGTAGCAAATACCTTCGCGAGCTACTGGATGATTGAACTTTGCGAGCCTAGAGTGGAGCCCAGCGAGAGCTTAGCGAGGGCATGCCTGAAGCTTCTTATTTTTAGAGCCTGGTGAGCTCTTTAACTTAGATCCTTGCAAGTTGGAGTTGCACTGCAAATCAGCCTCGTGAGCTTGCAAATTTGTGAGATCTTGGCAAGGTGCATACCTGAAGCTGCCTAAAGCACTTGAACCTAGCGAGAACTAAGCGAGATCCTAGCGAGAAGGCAAATCTAAAGCTCTATCTTCGCGAGGCACGGGTTCCAGCTACTGTTTTCAATGTCCAAGGACATTTTGGAGATTTCACAACTTCTAGGGCACACTTCTCAATGCCCCACACATCCTAAGGCATCCAAGGACCACAGATGGGCCACTAAATCAACTCCTCACATCCTATTTTCTGATTGGCTCTTGCACATAGCTGCTGCTATGGATTGTATATATATAGAGTTATATTTTGCCTTGTAAAATAGCCAGAATAGCTGGCTCATTTCTAGGATTTATTTTAGAATTTTTTTTAGGGTTTTAGTTTTCTTTTCTATTTCCCCTTTTCTTTTTGCCCTAGCACAGCAGCAACGCTGGGCTAGATTCTTTGTAACAGTTAGGTTTATTTTTAGTTTTGCAATAGGTTTTGTATGAGCATTGTGAGCTGTTTTGGGGTTTGCACAGGCTGCTGCCTTGAGGTAGATCATTGTAAGTTCTTTTTTTTATCAATGAAATGCTATTTTTAATGCTCCATTAAATTTATATTTTCTCTGTGTTTTTCATGGGTTTTTATGGGTCATTGGAGGCCTTTTATAGCAATGACCAGCTGAGCTTAAGTTCCCATTCAGCTTGGGATTCCTTGTGGTTTCCACCTGGTTTCCTAGATATGTTTGCTCCTATGAATGCATGAGGTTGTAGCCTTGCAAACATAGTGTTTGCAATGGTTTTCATATGTTGATTCAATTCATTAAATGAAGGAAATCTATTGGATAGTTTGTGGCCATTTAAGTGGACAGATTATAGCCTCAAGATCAATCAATTCTCTTGGATTAAGTCAGATTTCTGAGTTAATCAATGGGATTTGACTATCTCTATTGGATAGTCTGTGACCATTTAAGTGGACAGATTATAGCCTTAAGAGTAGTCTAAATGGTATGGGTTGATTTGGATTCTTATACCTTGCACTTATGCTTGTAGCCAAGTGAAGGACTGCTGCACTTCCATTTCTAGATCTGAGTTGCATAACTGGTTTAAACTTAGCTGTCTACTTCTTCATTATTTTACTTTATTTTCTCACACTACATCCATCTTCTTCTCTCCTTTTTTTTAGCTGTAGTTATTACTTTTTTTTTTCTTAGTTTATGTTAGTTTTTGTGACACCTAAACTTCCTCTCTTTACGTTTAGGTTTAGAGTTGCCAGATTTGTAGCTAGATCTAGAGGTTACTATACGACCCTTATGATTTTAGATCAATACTCTCCGTGGGATAAACTCTTACTTCATAAAACTTGCTACAGCAGACCTTGGATTCTTGCAGGTCTATGGGTTTTGATTTTGTGCTTTTGTGTGTTCATTCCATATTTTTATTTTATTATTTTTTATTTTTTATGTGTGATTCTTTCCACATATGTTTTCAAACTAATAAAAATAAGCACACTACTAAATTAAAACCAACAAATTTTTGGCACCGCAGAAACTTGTTGGTTTTAATTTAGTAGTGTGTTTATTTTTATTAGTTTGAAATCAGATGTGGAAAGAATCATACATTAAAAATAAAATAAAACAAAATCAAAAGATAGAATGAACACACAAAAGCACAAAATCAAAACCCACAGACCTGCAAGAATCCAGGGTCTGTTGTAGCAAGTTTTACAAAGTAAGAGTTTGTCCCACAGAGAGTATTGATCTGAAACCAGAAGGGTCATATAGTAACCTCTAGATTTAGCTACAGATTAGGCAACTCTAAACCTAAAGGTAAAGAGAGGAAATTTAGGTGTCATAAAAACTAACCTAAAACTAAGAAAAATAGAAGTAAAAACTACAGCTAAAAGGAAGGGGAAAAGAAGATGGATGTAGAATGAGAAAATAAAGTAAAATGATGTAGACAGCTAAGGTTAAACCAGTTATGCAACTCAGATCTAGAAATGAAAGTGCAGCAGTTATCACTTGGCTACAAGCACAAGTGTAAGGTATAAGAATCCAAATCAACCCATGCCATTTAGACAGCTCTTAAGGCTATAATCTGTCCACTTAAATGGTCGCATGCTAACCAATAGAGATGGTCAAATCCCATTGATTAATTCAGAAATTTGACATAATCCAAGAGAATGAATTGATCTTGAGGCTATAATCTGTCCACTTGAATAACCACAGACTATCCAATAGATTTCCTCCATTCAATGAATTAAATCAACACATAAAAACCATTGCAGACACTATGTTTATAAGGCTATAAGCTCATGCATTCATAAGAGCAAACAGATCTAGGAAACCAGGTGGAAACCACAAGGAATCCCAGGCTGAATGGGGACTTAAGCTTAGCTAGTCATTGCTACAAAAGGCCTGCAATGACCCAGCTCACAAGTCTGCAATCTCTGTAAAACTCAGATCTAAACTCTGATAATGGTGATGCAAAATAGAGGAGAGTTTGACTCTACAACAATCTCTCACAAGGCTACAAGTTCAAGTGCAGAGAAGAAGAATCCATCTCAGATCTGTGAGGAAGACCTTCCTTAAGGCTATAGTTTGTCCACTCAAATGGTTACAGACTATCCTAGAGGCTATCTTCCACACAAATGATGAGACAGAACAATAAAGTTATTGTTGCCACCATGGTTGCAAGGCTACAAGCTCAGGCAACCATGGGAGCATCAAACCCATAAAAACCCATGAAAAATACAGAGAAAATAGAGATTTAATGGAGCATTAAAAATAGCATTTCATTGATAAAAATAGAACTTACAATGATCTGCCTCAAGGCAGCAGCCTGTGCAAACCCCAAAACAGCTCACAATGCTCATACAAAACCTATTGCAAAGCTAAAAATAAACCTAACTGTTACAAAGAAACTAGCCCGACATTGCTATTGTGCTAGGGCAAGAAGAAAAGGGGAAATAGAAAAGAAAACTAAAATCCTAAAAGAAACTCTAAAATAAACCCTAGAAATGAGAGAACTATTATGGCTGTTTTACAAGGCAAAATATAGCTCTATATATATATATACAATCCATAGCAACAACTATGTGCAATAGCTAATCAGAAAATAGGATGTGTGGAGTTGATTTCGTGGCCCATCTGTGGCCCTTGGATGCCTTGGGATGTGTGGGACATTAGGAAGTGTGCCCTAAAAGTTGTGAAATCCCCAAAATATCCTTGGACATTAAAAATAGCAGTTGGAACCCGTGCCTCGCGAATATAGAGCTTCAGATTTGCCTTCTCGCCAAGATCTCACTTAATTCTCGCTAGGTCCAAGTGCTTCAGGTAGCTTCAGGTATGCACCTTGCCAGGATCTCACTAGGTTCTCGCCAGGTTCATATCAGGCCATTTAAGAGCTAGCCAGGTTCTCGCTAGGTTCAAAACAGCCTCGCCAAGTTCAAAACAGTCTTGCCAGGCTGAAATACAACACATTTCAGCACTACAACACCACAATACTGCAACACCACGACATCGTAGCACTACACCACCGCAGCACCATAGGTTGGTTTTCAGCCATCTCCACTGCTCGAGTTCATTTAACGGCTTCAAATTCCCATCTCGCGAGGTTCATGTGTATGCTACATTTAAGTCTCGCAAGGTTGCACTCTAGTAACATTTAAGCTCGCGAGGTTCAAGTGAAGGGCTGCTGTATTTTGTGCTACTCGCCAGGCTTTCTTGCATGCAGCTCGCCAAGTTCAAAGTGTGCACAAAAAATGCAGCTCGCCAAGATATTATGCACCTCACTGGGTTCTCTTGCAATGCAACTCGCCAAGATCAAATGGAATGCTGCTCGCTAAGCTGAAAGTGTGTGCAGCTCGCAAGGATTAAATTGTTGGTCGCTAAGTTCTTTTAGGTGCTGAAATTTGCAGGTTCGCGTGGCTCTCTTACACTCCAACTTGCGAGGATCTTTTGGGTGCTGATATTTGCAGGCTTGCGAGGCTGCTTTGCAGTGCAACTCCAGCTCGCGAAGATCTAAGTTAAAGAGCTCGCCAGGCTCTAAAACTATGCAGCTTCAGGCATGCCCTAGCTAAGCTCTCGCTAGGCTCCACTCCAACTCCCGAAGTTCAATCATCCAGCAGCTCACAAAGGTATTTGCTACAATTGCCAGGTTCGCTTGCATGCCGCTCTTGGGGTTCATGGCTTCACCTCTTTCACTTAGCAGGCCCCCAAGGACCCCCAAAGTATGTACAACAGTCCCAATGGTGTATCACACCATGGTAAATTCAAAGTAACTCTATCAACTCCACAGCTTAGCATAAAATTCATTCTTCTTGGCTTGAAAATGAAGGATTGCAACACTAAAGCTATATTTACCTGTTATCTGCAAAACACATTTAAAACTCATTATTAGCATGCTTAGAGGTCCATCAAAGGCCAGGTTAAGGGGTGAAAAGTGGTACTTTTCAGAGATTAACAGACGACCAATCCATCTGCGCGTCTCATATCCCGGCTCTTCAACAATTACTAGGATGAGATTGGCGGCTCCACTATACTGACAGATGAAACATGCCTAACCGATAATGTGCTGCACTTCAGAATTGAGGGGTGGAACCAGACTCAGAAAATGTTAAATTGGAAGGTCCGGGATATACCCCCACCCACCATCACAACTGACGACTACGTCACTCACGAAGAATTCACTAGACGAATGGATTTCCAAGATGCTATGCTCATGGATATCATACACCACTGCTTTCCAAATGACGCCTACCGACGGATTGGAAGGGCACAAGAACATGCCACATTCACACCTGAAAGGGAAGCTACTCCATCCACCTCGATGCCTTCACACAATGAGGAGCGACGAGCTGATCTGTCAGTTGAGTAGCCAGATCAGTGATGATCCAAAATTTCAGTATCTCATCTAACCCATTTCCTTTACAATTACACAGTTATAACTACTTGCATTACACCTAATATACTAATTTCACTATTGTTAGTGGTGCAAAATTTGCACATATGTGCCCATCATTTAGATAGTGACCTACTCAAAAATAGTAATTTCCACCGCTATCAGTAGTCACAAATAGTAGGATAGAAATCAATGATCACACATGAATTTCAGTGTTATTTTATTTTAACAAACATTTCGTATACCTTTGCAATTACATAAAAAGGACATTTTGTATACCTTTGTAATGAACAATTGACATACCTTTGTAGTTACTTAGAAAGGACATTTTGTATACCATTGTAATGTCATAAACAACTCAATGACTGTGTTCATTCTTATGCTAACTAGAGGTCTTGTACCTTGCTTACACAATACACCTGACAGAAGCTAAATCAATCTAGAGTGAACGTGATTATTTTCGAGGACGAAAATCCTATTAAGGGGGGGAGGAAGTAATACCCCGACAATCCGAACCCAGTATATCGTGTTAACATTCGGTAACAGATGTTGGTGCACGATATCTCGTCCCGTATAGGTAGTCAGTGCTACGAAAGTCGACTTCTTAAATGACAGTGTACCCGTAACTTGTTGAGTCACACACTTATTTTGGTGCTGATTGTATACTAGGGGCAACATTATGTGTCGAATTTGATCCTAGATCGGCCTAATGCATAGACGACCCTTGGACCCACACTTAACTGTCTTGTGTATAAGTTTCCCACTAGAACAAGCATCTTGGGGAGTAATAAGCCCTTGGTAGTCAGGCCTGACCCATGTAAGGCCTTTGAGACACAATCACTTAAGGCCAAGTATTTAAAACCCATTGCATTCAAGATCCAGTGTGAGAGAACCACAAGAGGGCTCATATACCATTTCATGTGTACAACCTACACACTAAATACAAGACACCCACCTACAAAACCCTTCTCACACACATTAAGAGCCTTGCACTTCGTTGAAAACAAGAGAGAAGGAAAGAGGAATAGAAGCTAGCCTCCACTTGGTTTTTTTGAAACCCATACATGGGATCATACGTTAGCCATTTTTTGGGGAGAAATTAAGAACAAGATTCACATCACTGTGAAGCTAGCGAGAGGAGTGATTGAAAAGCTGGGCTTACACTACTCATAGGATCTAATCGTAGCCACGCCGATCATGCAAACTATGTGTAAAAAGGTGCGTACTGCGTCGAGTTACGTAAATCATACACTCTAGTAGTTGAAATTGAGAATCGACGTTAGCATGATCACATGCAATGAGTTCAATGATCGTACACGAGAGAAAGGATAATCTTCGAGGATCGATGGTTGAAAACGTTGCATGCCGATGAAATCAAAGACCAAATGATAAGTTAAATGCATGATTTGTGTAGTTTAGATGATCATGGAATGAATCATGATCACATGCATGAGATTGAAGGGGAAAAATTTAGAGTTTTGGCATGAAAAAGATGTGGAAAATGAAGCCTATTAGATCGAAACTGCCCGGGCTAAGAAATAACTAGCCAGGCGAGCCCCCAGCTAGGAATAGGAAGCGAAGGGATAAGGGACTCACCTGATTTAAGGGGAAAAATTTGGAGTTTTGGCATGAAAAAGATGTTGAAAACGAAGCCTGTTTGATTGAAACTGCCCCGGCTAAGAAAGAACTAGCCAGGCGAGCCACCAGCTGGGAATAGGAAACGGAGGGATAAGGGACTCGCCCGGGTGAGTCCTATAAGACAAATAGTTCGGGCATTGTGCACCTGAGTGAGTTGGATAAGTCACAAGGTCAGCACGGGCGACCTCTTAAGTGGCCAGGCGAGATTGCTTTAAAGCGCGAGAGCTTAAGTTCTTAACAAGCTTGCTCGGGCGACTTTCGCAAGCCAAAATTTTCGGGCAAACATCGCCCGAGCAACTTTAAGCGATTTTTGGGACTTTTAAGTGAAACCGCCGGGTGACTTTAATGACTTGCACGAGCAACTTTAGACGCTTTTTAAAAGGGAACGACCTTAGGGTCTTTTGAAAGTACAATTTCAAGTGCCACTTGAGGTAGGCAACCTTGTGTGCCACTAAGAATTGGTAAGGTCAACCAAAGGATCTCCTCCTTCGTCAGATCTAGTGAGATCAAGACCAGATTCTTTAGTAAATGACCCAGTTGGGTTAGTGACCTGATACAACATACAAACTTATGAGTCTATTATGAATTAGGTGAAGCGTGGAGCTCTCGGACAAGTGTACGCACGAACATTATCAGCGATTTAGGTAGGGAATGACTTGATGCAAGATTCCTTATTTTTCCTCAAATTCATGCTATTGAAGTGCATGGTACATATGTTTAAATTGTCAGGATTAATGTATAAAAACCTTGTAATGTTCTTGAAATTTTAAATGCGGATCGTGCATGTTTAGTTTTACTATTTTATTAAATGGCATCTTGTGGCATAAATCATTCATTTGATTTTATAGCATGAGGCTTTTATACTTCGAGTTGCTTCACTGTTACCCACTTTTCTCACGTATTCGACTCTAATATGTTGTTGTGTCTCTGATCGAGCGACCCTGTTAACGTAGCTCAGGGGCTTGATGGTCTCAGTGCAAGTGACCCTGTTAACGTAGCTCAGGGGCTTGACGTTTCGTTTCAAGCGACCTTGTTAACGAAGCTCAAGGGCTTGAACTCTTGTCCCAAATGACCTTGGTAACGTCGCTTGGATTCTTAACTCAAGCGACCCTATTAACAGAGCTCAGGGGCTTGGTATTTGGCATGCCTTATTTGGTAAGAATTCTTGTTATGTGTGTTTGAAACTTGTTGATCTACATGCCTCCAAGCAAGTATATTTCCTGTCTATCTGACATGCATTATTTTGAATACGTTTACTTGCATTACCTGAAAATATATGATTTGATAATGTGGTCAAAGCCATGATATTTGGTTATTTATTTTATTCAATCGAAGGATCTATTTTATATTTAATTGCATCAAGAATTCATGAATTCGAATATGTTAAATGAGTGGTCTTGCAAAATCTTATTCCCTATTAAGCTTGGATGAAGCTCACTCCTCGACTATACGTCGCAGCTATAGGAGTAGACGTGGAGCATGTCTCCGGTGAAAAGGAGGATTTGGACTATAACCCTGGAGAGGAGGATCAACCCGAAAGGCATTTCCCGTAGTCGTAGAGTCATTTTGAGATGGTATATGGATGGGACATTTTAGGTTATTTTGGGCTATTTTGGGTTTCATTTTGGGTTTTTTGATAAATTCCACAAGTGATATGTAACCGAATATTATGCACTATGTGATCCACTTTTTAGATGAATAACTCTGATGTATAGTTCTTTTTGGATGGACTTATTTTATGGGTTATGCGGTTATTGGATTTTACTCGATGGATAACTCTGATGTATAGTTCTTTTTGGATGGACTTATTTTATGGGTAATGTGGTTATTGCATTTTAGTCGATATCTCTATCTGCTTTCAAATGCGCACTTTGCTTCTGTTTCATATGCTTACTTTAAAGAGACGGCTCGATCCTTCCGATTCATTAAAGTTGAAAAATCAAGCTGTTGTGAAGTGATGGTCATATTTCGATACCATAATTGTACATTACGATCATGCTCGTCGTGGCATATTTAATAAGGAAATCCCATCACAAGTAACAACGAGCCTTTTGAAAATTTTATGGGAAGTAGAACTTGCGTTTTGAATATGACATAGTAGAGGTAATAACAGTAGAGTATGTGAGTTTTAGATTAGACTCTTAGAGTTGATTTCGTTTACCTGATGAAACTACTTGTGTGATCGTCGCAGGTCAACATGCCTCCGAGAAGAGGAAGACCGAGAACAATAAATATCAGAGGCGTGAACAATGATCAAGGGTTTGTCACGGAGCTAAAAAACACTCCACTTCGCAATAATAACAATACCTCCAGAGTGGACAACACTAATGGAGATACTCCCAAAGTCGACAGGAATGTTGGGAACAACCACCAATTATTGGAGAACGTTGCAAATGTCATGACTTTACTCACAGAAAGGCGTCATCCGTTCAGATTTAAGGAGTTTAGGAGGATGAGACCTCCAAGCTTCTATGGTCAAACTGACCCATTTGAGGTGGAGCAATGGCTAAACCAAGTAGAGAAGATCCTTCAGAGGATTAGATGCACGGAAGAAGAGAAAGTAAGTTGGGCATTGTTCCAACTCGAGGGAGAAGCAGACCCTGGTGGAAATCCGTAGAGAAAACTCGGGCACCAGGAGCCCCTTGGACATGGGCTGCATTTACGAAAGTCTTTAATGAGAAATACTTTCCAGCAATGAAAAGACAGTAGATGGAGATACAATTCGCCAACTTGGTCCAAGGAGAAATGGCGGTTCAGGAATGTGAAGCAGAATTCACTAGACTCTCCCATTTTGCACCGGCGTTAGTGGCCACTGAGTTAATGAAAACCCAGAAGTTTGAGTACGGGTTGAAGTCGACTATTAAGGGAAGAATATCACTTTTTGAATTTGTAACTTATGACCGAGTAGTGAGACTGGCACTAATTGTGGAAAAGGATGTTCATAGCATGATCCAGAGACGGGAAGAACATAATAGAAATAGAAAGGGCCCTTAATGGTTGTTCCCTTGGTACCCGATTAAACGAGACCATTAGTGTTGATGCAGGTATTGACTCAACCTACCACCACGACAGCATCATGGCCACTCATTTCTGCATCATTACCACCCTTGCCTCCTAGACCACCAAGGCCCTTCACTGCCTCCAACACTACGACCATGGGAGTGCCAAGAGCTCAACCCACAGCCTTTGACACTTCATCTTCCACACCCTAGACTACATGTGCAAAGTGTGGGAGACCACACAAAATTGAGGAGTGCAGAAAAGCTACTGGGGCCTATTTTAAGTGTGGCCAAATGGGACACCGCATCCGAGAATGCCCGGAGATGAAGGGTATTGCGAATGTTACACCGCCAAATTGGAGATTTACATGGTCCACGATACAAGGCCGAGCCTACGCAGTTTCAACACAGGATGCCCAACCAAGTAACAACGTAATCCGAGGTATGAAAATTTTATGAAGTATCAATATCAAAATTTTGAATTCTAGATGAAGAATGTGCATAAATAGGAAATTTCTAGAATCACTATACTTGATACTATAACAATTCATAATTTCCATTGATCTCATCATGAATATCTTGAATCTAGGGTTCATCCATTTGAGCGGGGCCATTCTCTAAACAGGTGTCACATTGTGCACTTAAAATATCACTTGTAGAATTTATCAAAAAACCCAAAATGAAACCCAAAATAGCTCAAAATAACCCAAAATGTCCCGTCCATATACCAGCTCAAAATGTCTCTACGACTATGGGAAATGCCTTTCAGGTTGATCCTCCTCCTCTCCAAGATTATAGTCCAAATCCTCCTCTTCACCGAAGACACGCTCCACGTCTACTCTTGCAGCTGTGACGTATAGTCAAGGAGTGAGCTTCATCCAAGCTCAATAGGGAATAATATTTTGCGAGACCACTCATTTAACTTATTCGAATTCATGAATTCTTGATGCAATTAAATATAAAAGAAATCCTTTGATTGAATAAAATAAATAACCAAAAATCATGGCTTGGACCACATTATCAAATCATATCTTTTCAAGTAATGTAAGTAAACGTGTTCAAAATAATGCATGTCAGATAGACAGGAAATATACGTGCTTGGAGGCATGTAGATCAGCAAGTTTCAAACACACATAGCAAAAATTCTTACCAAAGAAAGCGTGTAAAATACCAATCCCTTGAGCTCCGTTAACATGGTCGCTTGGGTTAAGAATCCAAGCCCTTGAGCTACGTTAACAAGGTCACTTGGGACAAGAGTTCAAGCCCTTGAGCTTCATTAACAAGGTCACTTGAAACGAAACGTCAAGCCCCTGAGCTACGTTAACAGGGTCACTTGCACTGTGACCATCAAGCCCCTGAGCTATGCTAACAAGGTCGCTCGATCAGAGACACAACAACGTACTAGAGTTGAATACGTGAGCAAAGTGGGTAACAGTGAAGCAACTCGAAGTATAAAAGCCTCATTCTATAAAATCAAATGAATGATTTATACCACAAGATGCCATTTAATAAAACAGTAAAACTAAACATGCACGATCCACATTTAAATTTCAAGAACATTACTAGGTTTTTATACATTAGTCCTGACAATTTAAACATATGTACCATGCACGTCAATAGCAAGAATTTGAGGAAAATTAAGGAATCTTGCATTAGGTCACTAACCCAATTGGGTCATTTACTAATTCATAATAGAGTCATAAGTTCATATGCCGGATCAGGTCACTAACCCAATTGGGTCATTTACTAAAGATTCTGGTCTTGATCTCACTAGATCTGATGAAGGAGGAGGTCCTTTGGTTGAGCTTACCAATTCTAAGTGGCACACAAGGTTGCCTCCCTCAAGTGGCACTTGAAGTTGTACTTTCAAAAGACCCTTAGGTTGTTCCCTTTTAAAAACCATCTAAAGTCGCTCGGGCAAGTCATTAAAGTCACCCGGTGGTTTCACTTAGAAGTCCTAAAAATAGCTTAAAATCGCCCGGGCATGTTCGCCCAAAAATTTTGGCTTGCGAAAGTCGCCTGGGCGAGCTTGTTAAGAACTTAAGCTCCCGCACTTTAAAGTAATCTCGCCCGGCCACTTAAGTGGTTGCCCGCTCTGACCTTATGACTTATCCAAGTCGCCCAGGTGCACAATGCGCGAACTATTTGGCTTATAGGACTCGCCCGGGCGAGGTCCTTATCCCTTTGCTTCCTATTCCCAGCTGGGGCCTCGCTTGGCTAGTTCTTTCTTAGCCCGGGCGGTTTTGATCTAACAGACTTCGCTTTCCACATCTTTTTCACGCCAAAACTCTGAATTTTTCCCCTTCAATCTCATGCATGTGATCATGATTCATGCCATGATCATCTAAACTACACAAATCATGCATTTAACTTATCATTTGGTCTTTGATTTCACCCACATGCAACATTTTCGACCATCGATCCTCGGAGATTATCCTTTCTCCTGTGTACGATCATTGAACTCGTTGCATGCGATCATGCTAACATCGATTCTCAATTTCAACTACTAGTGTGTATGATTTACACAACTCGACGCAGTGCACACCTTTTTACATGCAGTTTGCACGATTGGTGTGGCTACGATTAGATCCTATGAGTAGTGTAAGCCCGGCTTTTCAATCACTCCTCTTGCCAGCTTTGCAGTGATTTGAATCCTATTCTTAATTTCTCCCCATAACAATGGCTAATGTATGATCCAATGTATGGCTTTCAGAAAAACCAAGTGGATGCTAGCTTCTATTCCTCTTTCCTTCTCTCTTGTTTTCAACCAAGTGCAGGGCTCTTAATGCATGCGAGAAGGGTTTTGTAGGTGGGTGTCTTGTATTTAGTGTGTAGGTTGTACACATGAAATGGCGTATGAGCCCTCTTGTGGTTCTCTCACACTGGGTCTTGAATGCAATGGGTTTTAGATACTTGGCCTTAAGTGATTTAGTCTCAAAGGCCTTACATGGGTCAGGCCCGACTACCAAGGGCTTATTACTCCTCAAGATGCTTGTTCCAGTGTGAAACTTATACATAAGATAGTTAAGTGCGGGTCCATGGGTTGTCTATGCATTGGGCCGATCTAGAATCAGATCCGACAAATAACATTTCCCCTAGTGTACAATCGGCACCAGAACAAGTGCGTGTGACTCAGCTACTTACGGGTACACTGTCATTCAAGAAGTCGAATTTCATAGCACTGATTACCAATACAGGACGAGATATCGTGCACCAACATCCGTTATCGAATATTAACACGATATACCGGGTTCAGATTGTCAGGGTATTACACATTTTGACGAAAAGAGGCTACGATTTACGGAAAGAGGCCACGATTTTGACGAATAGAAGTCACAATATCCGAAAAGAGGTCACGATTTATGAAAAAGTGTCACGATTTTGGCGTAAAAGTGTCACGATTTGACAAAAAGAGGCCACGATTTGCCGAAAAGAGGTCACGATTTATGAAAAGGTGTCATGATTTATGAAAAGGTATCACAATTTATGAAAAGAGTTCACGATTTACGAAAAAGTGTCATGATTTTAAATCTTGAAACCTGCATTTCTGCACATTTTTCAATTCGCCATAACTTTTGTTGTACATCTTAGAATTAGGCAATTTATGGCTCATTGGAAAGGTTGGAACCTCTACTTTCTAATGGTATACGTCTTAAGTTGGGTAACTACCCATGTAAACTTTGGCACTCCTCTTTTTATCAGCTATTTTGGTTGGTTCAAAACGGGTTCTATGGGTCCGTTTTAGGCTTTATACGAGTTCGGGTTGACTTCTAAGGGTTTGGGTTAAGTTCTAAAGGTTTGGAAAGGGTATGGGAGGTGCTTTTGGAAGCTCAGAAGTATGCCATTCTTGAAGTACTGTTGATCGAGCCTTGGTCAAAATTTTGGTGTCTATAGATGCCCCTCTTTGATATCCGATTACTAGTGATCGCATGCCAAAGAAAGAGACATCCGAAGAGGCCCAAGGCAAATGCTAATGGGTCTGCCATATTCAAAATGGATCTCAAACATCAAAATAAAAGAAAAACTAAACGGAGTGTAGTGAAAGCCCAATGATTGGGAAAAAATTCGTTCCTCAAGGCTATCGGTCTCCAAGCGCTTAGCGACATTACTGGACATAACCGTGATGGTATAATTGAAGATGCACGGTGTTTGAGATTCATTTTGAATAAGATAACCTCGCAAGTGGGAGGGTGATCGACCCATACTTAAAGATTGGCGTAAAGCAATGACGCGAAGATCCATAGTTTGTGCCTAATCTTATTAGGCATTTATTGCCCCATTTGATCGGCCAAGGGTGAACCTACGCGAAGTAGGGTTCGAGATATTTGAGAGAACTCATCGATCTCGAAGATAAAATAGCACAACTACCTGAGCAGAGCGAATATTGATGTTGCATTGCTTTTTGGGAGTATGTGCTACTTTGATAAGGTGCTGTGGATCATCATGACCTAGAGTGTTCAACTTCAAATAATACAAAGCAGATCAGACAAAAATTGGGCGCCTACAGAAGGAGGCAATCAATCTTGGTTTCCATCAATGATGATCTTACAAACGAACAATTATGCATAAACATGCACACATCAGGGGAGATTAAATAACAAAGGGGATGGAAGTCCTGACCCAGAACTCGTCTGGGTACTATTTACGGGAACAAACGACCATCAATGATGGCGTACAGTTGACAGGGATACCGTACAAATGCAGGTTATAGTGCCTGCACCCGAGAATGAACCCTTCTGAATGCACATTTGAACATAGTCGTTTGATAGGTAATTTTCCTTTTGATAGGTTGGTCCTAACTAACGATTGACCTTTTTCTAAGGAATTTGAAGCTTAAAACACTTAAGTTCACACAAATCTAAAAATGGAGCGCTCAGCGTAAAGATTTAGCATTGGAATCAACCCGATCGAAATATTAACCGTTTGACCGGGATTGACACAGTTGCTCCTACTTTAAAGTAGGATCCATAGATCTAAGGCGAACCTTAAATTTAGGTCATTAATTTAGCATAGTTGCGTTGCTGGAAAAATATTGATATTTTACCCATTTGAAGCACGTATGTGCGTGACAAAAAGTATCATGAAAGCTCAGCTATTTTTATTTTTATTTTTCAAATGATTGCCTTTTCCATTTTTCTTTTTTTCGAATAGACTGGACGTCGGTGGTGAGATGTTTTATCTGATTTGTCCATCACTGAGAGGTTGCCTGCTTCGAGGCTTTAGACCATTTGATGTTCCTGCACATTCTCAAGAAAACGTCAGTCCCTTTTTTGTTTATATAGGTAGCAATATGCATCCTAATTAACAGAAAGAGAAGCAAACCTTTGCCTAAACATTTTCAATTTCCAAGATTTATATATATTTTGGATTTTTATTTTCAGAGATTTTTTAATCTTTTTCTTCATTTTTGAGATGGAAGTACGATACTGTAAATATGTACATGGAAGGAGTATATATATATATTTGAAAATTTCTAGATTTCTTATTTTTATTTTTTCTTTCTTTTCTTCTTTTTTTGTTTGATGCCTTAGCAATGAGGCTAGGTAACGGGTCTCATTTTGAGCATAGTCGAACCTGTTCATGGGATCGGACTTGAGTGGGGTTCGGAAGTTTTATCAACGTCAGAACATCCATCACTTTGGATCGAATCAATCTTTTCTCCTTACCTCGAGTCATACGTTTGACGGTGCAATCTTAAGACATATCTGATCAGGACCTAATTTGAGCAAACATGAGCGACCCAGTTGTCAACTAGATAACACGGAGGTGTAACAGAATGATTAGCTGAATGATTTTTCTTTTCTTTTATTCAACCTCTTTTACTCACAGCGCCTAAGACAGGTTTTTTGGCTGTGCCCGTTGTTGCCCTCTTTTTACCCGTAGCACCCTTTCAGGTTTTCACTATGTCCGTGGGTATGCGTTTTTACCCGGTACCTTTTTAGGTTTTTACCTAGTCTGCACAAGCTCATTGTTTTTACCCATGGCGCCCTTTTGGGTTTTCACCACGTCCTTTATGCTTTGAGCTTGTATTTTTTCTTTTTTTTTCTTCTTTATTTTCTTAAAGGCCACGAAATGGACATCGACTCCGTCATAGCTGGCTGGATGGAATCCTTTTATCATCTCTCATCTTGGCTCGCGCCAAC
This sequence comes from Chloranthus sessilifolius, assembly GCA_021018995.1. Taxonomy (NCBI): domain Eukaryota; kingdom Viridiplantae; phylum Streptophyta; class Magnoliopsida; order Chloranthales; family Chloranthaceae; genus Chloranthus; species Chloranthus sessilifolius. The sequence goes on along the minus strand of CM037584.1, from coordinate 141,950,721 downwards.
TCAATGGATACTGTGACTGCTCATAGACCTTAAAGAGGACTTTTTCTTGGAATGTATCTTGGCCATGGGATAGGTTAGGAATTTTGAAGGTATTCTTGAGTTAAGAAGGTTTCCTCGATAGGGTTTTAGTTGCCGTAATACACTTCTTCCTTGAGAAATTTTGACTGTAAATGCCCCACTTTTTCTTTTCTATTTTCTTTTGATTTTTTCAGACATTCTCTTTTTGAGATTTTGCTTTTCTATTTTTATTTTATTTTATGGTAACTCTTTTTTTTGTTTGGTATATACACTTTTTCTTTGTTCTTTTATGGGGAGGGGTTTAACAAAAGAAAGGCCAATGGCTCAACGGGCGTAGCAAGGGTATAAGTGTTCAAGGACGCCTTTTTGGCTACGTGGCATTGAAATGATGGTCTCTTTTATGGGGTCCTTAAGTAGTCATATGTCCATCTTATCACAACTTACCTTACCGCGGAGACTAGGAGTAGAATCGTCAGATGTATCCAACATTGATTGGCTTAGGAAAGTGATCTCCGTCCATGGTGGCGAGGCGAAGAGCATATCCAGGGAGTACCTCTCGGATGAGGAAGGGCCCTTCCTAGTTGGCCTTAAATTTCTCTCTCGGATCAGCGTGGAGAGATGGGAAGATTTTATTGAGTACTGTGTTACCCACCTATAAATCTCGGGTGCGAAAATGTTTGTTGTAAGCATGTGCGACCCTTCTCTGATAGGCCTGGGTGTGACACAAGGCTAAGAGCCTCTTCTCATCTAGCAGGTTCAGCTGCTCAAAGCAGGACCTCTCTCTTTCGGCTTTCGGTATATCAGATTCGACTAGAATGCGGAGTGAGGGTACCTCAACCTCTACTAGCAGCACTGCCTCGATTTCATACACAAGAAAAAATAGTGTTGCCCTTGTAGCGGTACGGATTGACATTCGATAGGTGACTTGACTGATTATATGTATCTCTAGTTAAGTTTTAACCTATTGCAAACACACAATGAAAATTGTAGAGCTAATATAGGATTGTTCCCACGAAAATAGTTTTTCTGTATTTGTATATATATATATATTTTAATTTTTTAAAAACTTATACTTATGTTTTAAGTTCCTAAACTACTGGAGAAATATGAATAATGAATGACTTCTTAAACTAAATTTTTATAGAAAATAAATATAAATCCTCCTACTTCAGATTATGGTCGTCAATCACAATCTTCAGCTATCGGATGTTTATAATTTTAAAATACCGTTACACTATATTTCAGTCTTCTAGAATTTGGGTGTAATAGCCCGAAAACTCACGCTAAACTATGACCTCGGGATCCGTGCCCGATTGGTCACAAGTTTGACCAATTAGGAGATCATAAGTTAGCATAGAATGTGATGAACGGACGAGATGTGATAGTTTGAGTGATTATGTGGTGTGTGATGTAAATGAGAAGTCACTTACACCTACTGCGGTGTATGTGCTCAACACACAATGAGGGAGATAGATAAAAGGGTTTAATAACCCTAGATGTGTATTTTTGGTTGTTGAAGGAGAGTAAAGAAGAGAGAGAAAGAGAGAGAAGTAGGAGAGGAGTTATTGCAACTGATTGGAGGGGGGATTCAAGAGATAAAAGCCGGATTCAACGCGGATCTGTTAGAACAAAAGCTGGAAACCCTAGCCTTCCAACCATTTGATTTGAAATCAACTTGAGATCTATTCAAGGTAAAATTTTTCGTAAATAAAATGCATAGATTATAGGGGTTAAGTTGTGTTTGAATGTGGGTTAAAATCATAGGATAATGGCTTAGAAAAATAGAACAAAAAGTGTGGAAAAAGATTGGGAAGAACAGCTCGAAAGGGGCTGAATCTGACAATTTCGATTAATCAAAATTGGGTTTCGATTAATCGAAATTGGCCAGGAAGTTGAAAGGTCAGAGGACCCCGATTTTGATTAATCGAATTTGATTTCGATTAATCGACTTTGGATTTCGATTAATCGATTTAGGAATCGATTAATCGACTGGGAACCTCCAGTGGACCCCAGGGGTTGGAGAAAATGACTTAAGGAAAAATCGACTAATCGAAATGGGATTTCGATTAATCGATTTTAGTTTTCGATTAATCGATTTGGGATCGATTAATCAACTTGTGAAACTCGACTGTTCGAACTGAGGGTCGACTTTGCGAAAAGAAGAATTTCGATTAATCGAAATTGGATTCGATTAATCGAATGAAAACTCGACTGTTCGAACTGAGGATCGACTTTGCGAAAAGGAGAATTTTGATTAATCGAAATTGGATTCGATTAATCGAATGAAAACTCGACTGTTCGAACTGAGAATCGACTTTGCGAAAAGGAGAATTTCGATTAATCGAAATTACTTCGATTAATCGATATTGACCTTCGATTAATCGATTTTGGAAATCGATTAATCGAATCAGATTCGATTAATCGATTTTGGAATTCGATTAATCGACTGAGATAGATTATGTTGACTTTTGGGTTTGACTTTAAGATTCTTGGAGGGTCTTATACCTTCTTTATTGCATCCTTTGTGATGTGTTTCACCTGTTATGTGGTACCATAGGTGGTACGTGTGGACTAGTGCACAAGGAGCCACGTGGGACCTTGATGCATTGATCAAATGAAGACTTGAGGTAGGGAACACCTTGAACATGTACTTTATTTTACAAGAGCATGTATGTAGTGATATAGAATTCAATTCAAATGTTATTTTTTAAGAAATTGTGAAAAGTGTGTGTGTGTGACATCCATAAGAATAATCAAAATGAGCCATCCCCAGGGGATGAAGAAGTAAAGAGATAAGAGCATCAGGTGTGATGCAAGTAAATGGATACATCCCAGGGATGTATCCAAGGACTGAATCATGTTTGATAGGGCCTAACTGATATAAGATAGCATATTTACACGGTGAATAACTATATGTAAGGCACCGATATTTTTGTTATTTGAGGTTTGATAGGGTACCCCACCGACGTGGCGGGATATCCACGACTGACACGGCAGGATATCCGTGACCGATACGGCGGCGAAACCGTAGGCCAGTGCGGAGGCTTATCCGTACATAGTAAGCACACCCCAGGGGTGTTGATTGAGACAAGTGAAACCCCGCCACCAATCCCCAGGGGAAAGGGGCTTGGGTACTATTTGTATTCCCAGGGAATACGGTTAAATCTATATAGATGCGATGATGGGTATCGCCATCGAGGCTCGATGCTATATTGCTCGGGGATTACTTAAGTTGAAAGTTTAAGTTTTGCTTTAGGCCTTTTCAGCATCATTCATGAGTAAATGAAAACATATGTAATCAACAGTAAAACGAAATGCTTTTTAACTGTTTCATCAATAATTGCATAGACACATCATGCATGGCATATCATGGAATATATGTGAGTCATAATTTATATGTTCAACTGTGTTTGTTCCCTATTGAGCTAGGATGTAGCTCACCCTATAGACTATACGTCGCAGGTCCACTACTAGCAGCTGCCGAGGCTTGAGACGATCCCCATGAGTCGGACCTTGCGGCCGGCGAAGAGTTGGAGCCACCTCCAGAGGACTTCTTCTAGAGGACTCCGTTGTGCCACTTTGAGGGATTTTTGAGAGAGTTTTTGTACGGCTTGGTATGTCAAGCCTTGATTCTGTTTAAACCATGTATATATATATATATATAGATGGGATTATTCTTTTGGGGCGAACCATCCGTGATGATTGCTATCATCGATGGTTCGGATCGGTTCTCCATTCATGTAGAGGCATGAGGGTAGAACTGTCTTTTGGAGAGTTAATTAATATAGATTCAAATTTCGCAATTTCGTTTATTATTTTATTGCAATGCTTGATATACCAGTGTTCCGTGCTTAGCTAAGGGGCACGGTCAAGATGATTGTGCTGATGGCACGGGTTTCGGGGTGCCAAAATCCGGGCTGTCACATTGGGCATCAATAAAAAACTAGCATCCTTTAATATAGATTTATACTAATCTCTAATCTACTAGAAATTTAGGCGTCAATCAAACTCTAGAAAATTAAAGAAAGAAAATAAAAACCATTACACTAATATGCAAATTTCAACCTGAGTCATCAACTCAAATCAAAATCTGGAGATGTTTATAAAGCAGTAAATTGTAATAAAATAAATCTAAACTAGAAAGCAAAAGTAGAATTGTGACAGCCCGGATTTCCACACTCGGAGATCCGCGCCGTCAGATCAACCATTAAGGTCGATCTCCATATACGAACGAAACACTTGGTTCATTCACACGTAAATCGGAACAAAGCATAAGTCTAACTAAATAGATAGAGTCATCATAAGAAATAAATCTCCATTTCTATATCAAGACAACTCAAAGACAACAAAAGACGGTTCTATTCCCATGCAACTCACATGGCTAAAAGAATCGAACTGAACCATTAGTGACAAACAATCGCCATCAACACATGGTTCGCAAAACAATATACTGTAAGACATAAGACATATATAAGTATTCTTATAAAACTAAATTGGCTGGACGTACCAAGCCTTACAAATCTAATCTCAAAATCAAACTAGCATAGCACAGTCCGCTAGAAGAACTCCTCAAGAGGGAGCTCTAACTCCTCCTCATGAATGTACTCAGAATCATCCAGGCCTAGATCCTCAGTACCCGTATCAGCCTCTGTACCTGTGACGTATAGTCGAAGGGTGAGCTACATCTAAGCTCAATAGGAAAACATAAATAACATGCATATTATGATATCAAACATATACTTCATGGCATAATCGAAAACATACTTTTCTTACAAGATTCACAATTTGATTCTTTAAAAGTAATTCAATTGACGAAAATGAATATCTGATGCAAGGTTTCAAAATACACTAATCATGGTTACTCAGATTGTTCTCTTAACACACACACTTAAACAGATCACTTAAATATCTTTCGAGCAAATATAGCATCGAGAGTCATATATATACCGATATAATACCCCAAACATCGTCGTTCAATGAACAATTTACACAAAGTGCCCAAGCCCCTTCGAATTAGGTGACTTGTGCCGAACGAAGTGTTTTCACAGATTGGAAACCAAAGAACGGATATCCCGCCGTACCGGAGCACAAGTACAGATATCCCGCTATACCAATCACGGGTATACCGCCGCGTTGGTAGGGTATTCAACATATGAACCTTAAATCAAAGTGCGAGAGCTACATATAATTATTCACCGTGTAATTGTGATAATTTATACTAGGTTTGCTTTCAAAGTCACCCACACACATATCACATATGCTGATTTCATCTGTACACATATCTAATGTCACACACACGCACTTTTACTTCTCACTGAGATCATATGCTTACTTATCATATTTCACACACACACACACTGATAGTTTCTTCATATTGCACACACTCACATACTTTTCATGTTAAAAGCTATACGAAATTCATGCTGGATGACGAACGAAAACTACACAATCACATGCATATTCTTATCATATCACAAAGATCATGTTAAACAAAATCAAATGCACATGTTATCAAGTTTTTCCTACCTCATGCGAAGTCACATATGAGTTTCCTTATCCCAAGCTAGCTCTCCTAGCCCATATTCATCCTCATACCTAACATTCATAGGTTCACAAACCATATGTCAAAAATGACGTAAAATAGGAAGATATAAGCCTTCCCCAAAGTCCCCAAAACAAAACAAAATAAAATTATGAAACTATCAAAATCGATCGATCGATTCCCAAATTGATCGATCGGTTTCCAAAATCGATCGATTGAAATCATTTTCGATTGGTCGATTTTCCCTACCTGGAAGCCAGGCATTTTCTAGTATGCCAAACTCGATAAATAGATTCTCAAATCGATCAATCGATTTTCCAAAATAGATCGGTCAAAAACTATTTCGATCGGTCGATTCCTCCAGAACCCATTTTACACACTCACTGTTTTTCATAAAACGATCAATCAATGTGCATATCGATCGATCGGTTTACTAATAGACCGCTCGAACTATATTTCGATTGATCGATTTCTCCAGAAACCCTTATTCTTCACAGGATAAAATCGATCAATTGATCAGTTATTTCAATTGATAGATTTTCTCAGATTCTTCCCATTCTCGGGTTTTAACTTCTCAAACCTATTTTCTTTAAACCTTAATCTCCTTTCTTCTAATTTCTCACTCATATGCTAGTTAAAACTAATACACATCTAGTTCCCAACAACATCATAAATAGAATCATAGTTCTTACCTTTGATTTGATCGATTTCTCGATCCACGGCTCAACTCAAGCTAGAGTTTCAAGGCTTTGAATTTTGGGAATTTCCTTCGATCCCGTATCCGTAATTCCACACGTAGGTTCAACCCTTGCACGCACGCACACATTCAAAGCAACTCCCTTCTCTCTCTTCTCATTTACGCTCTCAACAACCAAGGTAAGAGAATTTAATTCTCTTATCATTTAACTTATATTCTTAAAAGCTATGAATAAGTCTGGGTGTTAAGCACATACACTGAACTTCGGTACACGCTACGTCATCTATGGTTCGCACACATTCTAATATTTTCTTTTTCATTCAAAACTTAAGTCAACTTAACTTATATTAATATTTTAATATTTTATCTTATCAGGTACATGACCAGTTGGGCATGCACATCGAGATGTACTATTCAAAGGTCAAATTTTTTGAGATATTATGAGAACCATCCAAAGGGTTGATCTTTTAGCTTCCTCAGCCTTGGTTGTCAGGCAAGACCTTAGAGAACTGTGGATGATGTTGCTTTGTAAATCTTAAACTACTTTGATCAAGAGAAAACACAGACCTCAATTGTCAATTGATACTGTGAAATTCTTCGATAATTATTCTTATGTGCCGAGCCTCTTATTTATAGATCATAAGGGTCGATTTACAAAACTCCTAATTCTAATAAAAGAAATTACTAAAACAAAACTATCCTAATATAACTCTACTTCTAATCTTAGCTTTCCTTTTTTTCATTCTGTTGATGCACTTCTGGCTTTTCTCCTTTATTTCAGTAGTAGAGTCCTTTAAGAGTCTCCCTCGTTAATCTTCTCAGATCCGTGATTGGCCAGATTTCTAAGTTAAGAATTCTTCTAATTATATGCATTGTTTATTCTCACGTGATCAGCAACTTCGGAAGGTGTTCTTTTCTGGAAAATCATAAATCACGATTTTCTTCTTCTATAGTAACTTTCTCTGGAAAATCATAAATCACGATTTTTTATCTTTTAATACAGCTTCCTATTGAACGATTCTTGATTTACAATTCATCGCTTTCTTTTATATCGTATTCTTTTGAACGACTTCTCTTGCAAAATCGTAAATTACGATTTTTCACTTTCTTTTACATTGTTTTGCAAAATCGTAAAGCACGATTTTTCATCTTTCATAAGCGATGATTCGTCTTTCGGTTAAATCGTCTTTTTATTACTTTATGAGTTTATTTTGACAAATATTATCACTTTGGTTCTCTTTTGCTATTTTTCCTTAATATCTGCACATCAGTAACTTATTAGTAGCAAACTAAGTTCTACCAACACTAAGTTAAGGGTGATAAAATGGTATATTATGTGACTGATCATACCCCCAAACGTAAGCTTTGCTAGTCCCTAGCAAACAAAGAAATATAAAATATCCAAAACTAAAATTTAAATGCCACTTTCGTAGGGAGCACGACTGTATTTAGCAGATGCAATAAGCCTTTAAAACCCCTAAGTGATCCCTAGTGGAGGAGTTGTAGTCTCCTGAAGGTTTTCAGTGAAGTTACTTACAAACCTAAAATATTTTTGGATTTTTCAAAACTAAAAGAGAAGTTAAAAATCTAAACTAATTTTTATACACTAGCTAAGTTAACTAAGTTGACTAAATTGACAAAATTGGTCATCACATGGTTGTTTTGATTTTCTAAAATTACTAATCTTTTATCCTTACGTTCCATTATAACAGTTATGCTTGATTAGAACTCCAACAATTTCTATTCATAGTAAGCACGAAGTGTATGCATTAGTGAACAGTTTATTCTTCATAAATTTTTCTAAACTGTAGATTTAAAAAATATTTTCATTCAAAAAATCTCACTATTGACATACTCTAAAAAAATATCAAAACTTTTGGGTTCTCTCAATGCATTATTTTAGAAAAATTCAGTCAAAGGATAATTGCAAAAAATTTTCAATCTCATGGAAAAGATAATCTATTCTATTCATATGATTCCCTGTGCAATCCATAGTATCTGTTATTCATATCTCTACTAGGCTTATGCTTTTTCAAATCATAAATCAGAAAGGTTTTTCCTTCGACTTGTAATGGGACTTTGGGTTTCAGAAGTTGTCAAAGAAAGGTAGAAAATGATTCAAATTTTTTTTGAGAATTTAGCTCTTCTTTTTCCTATCTTTTCAGCTTCTTTTTTTCTACTTCAGTAAGTATCAAAGGATTTGAATAACTTCTTCTCATTTTTATCTTCTTATTTTTCTCATTTTGTAAATCCCATTTCTTCAATTGTTTTGCAGAATCGTGTTTCATGATTTCTCTTTATTTTCTTTCTACGTATTTTACGATTTTTCACCTTTTCTAAGGCTTTTTCTGTAGAATTGTAATCTTCTTTCAAAAATCATCTTTTCACAAATTTTCACCTCTTCCCATATTTTTAATTGATTTCTTTAGCTGTACTATTCTTCATCATTCCCCTTATCTGGTTTTGCTTTTACTTCTTCCACTCCCTCTTCTTCCCTTCTTTTGCATTCTAAATTATCAAAAAATGTAAGGGTTAAAGGTTGAAAGCTTTAGGTAGTACTTATGGTTAAGGGTTTTTAAAATTTTGGTACAAAGAAATTTGATTTAGGATTCTAATATGGGTTCAAAGGGTAAGTTATTTTATGAGATTTTGGCTTTTTGGATCTGGTTAATAAAAGATGACCTTAAATCATCTTTACAATTTACTAGCGTAGATGCCTTATTATTTTGATATTTCTAACAGACAGTTCTAGACAAAAAATCAGGTTATCATAGTCATAGAATATTTTGATTCTAAATTCTGCAATATGAGATCTCATAGCAGCATAGAAAAGAAGTTCAAAGAAATTTTTAACTTGAATAGAAGCAGTCTCTCTCTCAAAGAAAGGAAAATTTAGCTCTAATGCTCACTAGTTTATAATTTTGAAACAATAGTCTAAAATATTGTAGTTTAGATCAATTTATTATTTTTAACATTCAATCTAATACAGTGTTCCATGAGCTAAACATGAATTATACTGTTCTATATTCTGATTATTGAACTTCTACTATGATGGATCGTAAGTTTTCAAGATTTGCAATTTTCTCTATCATAATTCCTATGTAATGATCAATTAAAAACAAATTATTTTTAAAAGAATTCGAAAAAATTTATACAAAAATAGACTAAATAAAATTAACTAATATACTTATATACTAATTAACTACTATTATACATAGAAGTTGTGTATCCCCGCAAACTTAAGTCGGACAATGCCCTCATTGGCACAAAAAAATAGGGGACACTTAAAATTTTTATGTTTGAATTACTGATAATACTGATTGTGGATCGGGAAAAATCTGTCACTAGATATATACTCTCCCTCAAACTTGAGAGAAGATATCTATGACTGATTCTCGGAGTATCAATAACAAAAATTGAAAAAGAAAAGTTAGGAACAATTACACAATTAGTCAAAAAGAAAATTTCATATATTATCTTAATAATAACAATGATCAGAAAAGAAAATCTAAAGTACTAAAATAAAAACTAATTACATAAAAGTATAAACCTAGGAAAACTCTAGAGTACTAATTTATTTACCTTAAATATCATACCTGTGAGGCTTGTGATGTTCTGTAGTATTCACTCACTTGGTGATGAAGGGTATGATACAAGTGTGACAGCTCGGATTTTTACTCTCAGAAACCCGTGCCGTTAGGACCGCCCATAAGGCGATCCCCGAACGAACTGAGCACTTGGTATATCCACACACAAAGCGGAAACAAAGCACATATTCTAACTAAGTAGATAGAGTCATCATAAGGAATTAAATATTCAATTCTATATAATGACAATATCCAAATTACAACAAAAGACGGTTCTAATTCCATACAAAACCCCATGGACAAAAGAACTGAATCAAACCACTAGTGACGACCAACTGTCACCCAAACATGGTTCGTAAAACAATACCGTACGACATAAATACATGAGTTTTAACAAAAACTGGCTGGACATACCACGCCTCACAACAGATCTCAAAACTAAACTCTCTTAGTGTAGCCCACTAGAAGAACTCGTCAGGAGGGAGCTCAGTCTCCTCCTCTGGTATGTACTCTCGGTCCTTAGGATCAATATCCTGAGTACCTGCGTCTATACCTGTACCTGTGACGTATAGTCGAGGGGTGAGCTAACATCTACGTTTAATAGGGAAACATAAATAACATGCATATCTTAACATCACACATATATCTCATGATATAATCTAAAATATGCTTTTCTTACTAAGATTCACAATTTAAAAGTACTTAAATTGACACAAAACTGATATTTCAAAACACACTAATCATGATTTTCATAACTTACTCTTATAACAAAGAAACTTAAATCAATTTCTTAAATACAATCCCGAGCATATATAGCATCGGGAGCCACACATATACCGATAGGAATCCCAACCATTGTCATTCAATGAACTATTTACACAATGCCCAAGCCCCTTCGAACGAGGTGGCTTGTGCCGAACGAAGTATTACCACAGAATGGTAATCAAAGAATGGATATCACGCTGTACCGGAGCACAAAGGTTCATTCCGCATGAATTCTTACATCAAAGTGTGAAAGATAACTTATAGTTTATCACTGTGAATTGTCGTAATTTATACTAGATTTGAAGTTTATATTTCAAGCTTACACAAACTTATACACATTTTTTTGATGTCACACACACACATAGCTGATTTCACACACACACACAAAAATCTCTCTGAGTGCGCATACACACACTTTTCATATTTAAAACCATATACGAAGTTTCATGCTTAACAAAATATAAAATTCATAAATCACAGACACTCACATCACATCACGATATCCATGCTAGTTGTAATCACATGCACATGTTATAGAGTTTTCCCTATCTCAAGGCGAAGCTAAAATAAAGACTCCCTTGGTCCAAGCTTGCCCTCCTCGCATACACGCATGCTCACACCTAAAACAAGCAAATTCACCTCTCATAAGTCATAAAGGATGAGAAATGGGAAGACCTAAAGTCTCACACAGTTCTCCTTACTAAAAATAGAAAAATCTTTGAATCTGTCCAAATCGATCGATCGATTCCCAAGCCGATCGATCGGTTTCCAAAATTGATCGATTGAAATATATTTCGATCAGTCGGTTTCATCAGAAAATCACATATTTCTCATGTCACAATCCGATCAATCGGTTCCCAAATAGATCAATCAGTTTCCAAATCGATCGATCGAATTCCATTTCGATCGATCGATTTCCGCATAAACTCATATGATCAATCACATAATATACCATTTTATTACCCTTAACTTAGTGATGTTAGGACTTAGTTTGTTACTAATAAGTTACTGATGTGCAGATATTAAGAAAAATCAGTAAAAGAGAGCCAGAGTGTTAATATTCGTCAAAATGAACTCAAAAGAGCAATAAAAAGACGATTAAGTGTAAAAAGATGATTCATTATCTGTTGAAAGATAAGAAATCGTATTTTATGATTGAGCGCTGAAGCCAAAGAGAGAAATCGTAATTTATGATTCTCCAGAAGATGTTCAAAGTAAAAGCGATACAAAGAAGAAAACGATCAATCGTAATCCAGAGAATCGTCGACTAAGAGAAAGCTGTGTGAAAAATAGAAAATCGTGATTTACGATTTTTTAAGGAAAGCCATAATAGAAGAAAGAAAATCGTGATTTACGATTTTACAACAAAGGCTTCTCGTTGATGATACTGTTGTTGATGATCAAGTGAAGATTTACATTGCCATGCACTGAATTAGAAGAACTCTTGAATTAGAAGTTTGACATATCACATATTTGAGAAGATTGATGAAGATAGACTCCAGAAGATCTCCACTACTGAACAATCCAGAAACGCATCAACAAAAGGAAAGCAAGGAAATATAAAATTAGAATTAGAGTTATATTAGGATGGTTTTGTTTTAGTTATTTCTTTTATTAGAATTAGAAGTCTTGTAAACTGACTCCTTATGATCTATAAATAAGAGAGCCTAGTATAGGAATAATCATCGAAGAAATTGTCAGCATCAATTGACGACTGAGGTTGGATTTCTTTCGATCAAATTTAGAGTAGATTTTTATTACTTTGTAGATTAGATATCCAGGGTTTCTCAAGAGCAATTGATGACTGCAATTAGGAGCTGAAGATAAGTGTAGATATCTGTAGTTTCTTAGAAGCAATTGACGACTGCGACTAAGGGGTGAAAGATATAATTTTATTGCTTTCTAGTTTAAATTTATTTTATTATAATTTCCTGCTTTGTAAACATCTTCGAATTTTAATTTGAATTGACGACTCAGGTAGAAGTTTGCATATTAGTATAACTATTTTTACTTTTCCATCTTCAATTTTCTAGAATTTGATTGACGCCCAAGTTTTAAGAGATTGTTGATTAGATTAAATCTGTATTGATAGAATTTTAGTATTGATTGACGACCAATGCTAGGAAACTTGATATATAGTATAACGGTACTATTTAAATTCATAAATATCCGATAGCAGAAGATTGTGATTGACGACCATAATCTAAAGAAGGAGGATTAGGACTTATTTTCTACAATTTAGATTAAAAACAATTATTTATTCATATTTCTCCAGTAGTTTAGGAACTTAAAAGATAAATATAAGTTTTTAGAAAATTAAGTTAATATAAGAAAATTTCTGTCTTCGTGGGAACAATCCTATACTAGCTCTACAATTTCCATTGTACGCTTGCAATAGGTTAAGACTTAATCAAAGATACATAAAAGTAGTGTAAACACCATACACTTTTAGTGGTCAATCCGATCGATCGATTCTCAAATTGATCAATCGAATTTCAAATCGATCGTTCTAATTCCATTTCGATCGATCGGTTCCTTCAGAAACTCTTAACACGTTCATTGTTTTCACAAATCGATCGATCAATGCTCAAACCGATCGATCACTTTCACAAATCGATTGATCGTATTTCATTTTGATCGATCGGTTTCTCAAGAAACCTTCACACTTTGGCTCTGGAAAAATCGATCGATCAGATACTTATTCGATCGATTGGTTTTGTCAGATTTCTCATTAACACGAGTTTCAACTTTCCAAACTCATTTTCTTTCAAACTTAACTCCTGTTCTTCTAATTTTCCACCCACATCCTAACTAAAGACTAACATAACTATAAATCACAAGTTAAGATAATTCTCTTACCTTTAAGTGATCGATTCCTCGATCCACGAGCGCACGCCTAAATGAGGGTTTCAAAGTTGAAATTTGGGAAATACGTCGATTCGAAATCCCCGAACTTCTTGCATAGACTCAGATCCTGCACACACAACACACTAAGTTTAGAGCTCTCCTTCTCTCTCTTCTCAATAAATTCTCAACCAACCAAAGCAAAAGAATTGAATTCTCATATACAGTTAGCTTTTATACTTAAAATCTTTGTTTTAGGTGTTAAGCCGTTACACCGTACCTCGGTGTATGTTACCTCATCTAATGGTTAATATTACTACTAATATCATTCTTTTTCACTCAAAAATTATTCTAACTCTTTAACTCACTTTAATATTTTTATATTGTCAGGTGCGTGACCTATCGAGCATGCACACCGAGAACGATTGTTCGGAAGTTGAAATTTTTCGGACGTCACATTCTTTCCCCCCTTAGGAATTTTCGTCCTTGAAAATGAACCTAAGTTATCCGGTCACAAGACGCAACTAAAAGTTACACAGTCGAATCTAATGACGCATAGTGATGACAATTTACACACATCTTGAATTGCACATATTCAAGACATGTCCATACATATCTAATCATACAGATTTAAGATATATCCATGCCCTGCATGAAAACCCATCCACAATTGCATACCATCTAAAATAATCATGCCCATTCATATGCAAAAATTAACATTTCCATAGCCAATTTAAAATCTACAAAACTATCCACATCCAAAATATATTCATCCAAAAGTGGCAACCATGCCACAATAGTTTAACCATTCACAGAAATTTTCCCTGAATTAAGTACATATAATTTCAAAAAAACATCATGTGAATAATCCAACAAAAATAATCCCTGCAGTCTCTGCTCAATCATCTGCATCACCTAGCTGCTCATCCTCGTCGTCATGTCCGCCTGCTCCAGAACTGGAAGCCTCAGGAATATAGGCTCGTGCCGCCGCCATGTGCTGCAAATAGTATGAAGGGTACATGAAGCACATCATCTCAGCCATCAACGCCTCGTGGTAATCCAGATGCCGGCTCAACTGACAATTATTCTCAGCCATGAGGGCGAGAACATCATCAATCGTAGCAGTAGATGAGTGCTGAGGTGGTGGGGGCACACGTATCGGAGCACATTACTGAGGTGGAGCTATAGCCGCTGGCTGGTCTTGATCTGGTGCATCATGTTTAGGTTGCTCTTGATCTTGAGGAGCATCGGGTGCAGCATCAGGTGCAGGGTACTTGTTCCTCTGCCTGCAGGCCCTTCTTCAATTGATTATAGGTCTTATTCCAATCCATGAGAGAGTAGAGCTTCACGTTTTTGGTCAATCGTGGCTCATCAGCCAAAATAGTATACTTCTCACCTCCCTGATAATCCTCAATCATACTGGAGATGAGGCGAGCATAGGGAATCTCATCTGTAGGTTTTGCTCCCCCCCTCCATCAATTTTCCTTTGGCATACTTCATGCCCTCAAACACAACCTTTGGGGCACTAAACCACTGATCCGAAAATGCCAAAAATAATGCCTGTTGTAAGACCCCAACCCTCTCGATCTTGTGTCTCATAGGGTACAGATTGCACTTAAAAATTGAATCCAACATCCATAAGTGACTAGGCAAATCAACTCTCTTAATTGCTTGGCCTACCCCTGCCTGCCCTGGGTCATCTTCTCCATAACTATATGAAAATCAATTGGTTCATGATTTGGCTCCCTTAAATTGATCCCAATACCATACTCGACATAGCACTCGAGTGCGTCGGCTGCATGGTCATGAGTACATTCATACACTCGGCCATCGATTTGTAGTACAAACGGTGTTTGGTTTATCACCGATGTACATATTTTGGTAAAATAGACTTACCAAACTGTACACCTTGCTCTTGAAAAAGCACCTAATCAATGATATATTCGGTCTAAAAAACCTTAGCTGCTCACCATGCATTAGGCCGTTCACATGGTGGTGGTGGTGGCTGTGTAAAGGGTGGTGGTGGTGGTGGCTGCGAAGAACCCGGCCGTGTAGTGGTTTCCTTCGACGCCGAAGGCTTTGATGATTGCCTCATTTTAGGTGCCATTAGATTTCTAGTTAATAAACTAAAAACTAGGGCTTGAAAAAAAAACAGGATTGAACTTGAAATGACAATTTAAATCTCTTAGAAGTTTAGGGTTTACCTTGCAAAGAGGTTTGGATTCAATCTCTTGAAGAATCAAAGCGCGAAAGATAGTTGAAAAATCAAGCCTTTTGATCTCCAAGAACCAGTCAAAGAAAACCAAAAATTTTTCCGAAATTGTTGAATCAGGAAAGCCCGATTCCCTTATATATCACCTAAAATTGATCGATCAATTTTCAAAATCAATCGATCAATTTTACTTTGAACTACATCGGTCGATAATTTTGATTGATTGATTTTCAAAATCGATTGGTCGGTTTTTATATTAACCTTGCCACTTGATAATATCGATCAATCGGTTTCAATTTCAATCGATCAGTTTTCAAAATTGCTCAATTGGTTTCCATTTCGATCGATCAATTTTCATCAATTTTTATCAATTCATATTTTGCTCTCTACTTTTATGAATTCGATCAATCAATGCGCATTTCGATCGATCAGTTTCAAAATCGATTGATTAGTTTTAATTTTGAACGATTGGTTTTCACAGACAAAGAATGTGCCTCAGTTCTGTCAAATCGATCAATCGATTTAGGTTTCGATCGGTTGGTTTTTACAAAAAACCTTAAAACTTGAGTTTTTCACTCTCTATTGATTGCAACTTCTTAACTTTCAAATATTTTGTTCTCTATAGCTCCAACAAGCTACTATACACATCAAAACATTGAGTTTATAGCTCACTGAAATTTACAAGTTCCAAAACTTTTCTCAATTCTCATTGAAACAATTGAGGGTATTGATTGCGAATCTCGGCTTCGTGCTCCCAAGTGGCCTCTTCTGCTGAATGATTCTGCCACTTAACAAGCACTAATGGAATACGTTTTGTGTGCAATACCTATTCCTTTCGATCAAGTATCTGAACTGGCTCTTCTCTTACGGTCAAATCCTCATAAATCTCGATCGGCTGATCATCAAAGATGTGTATAGGGTCCTTCACGTACTTCCTTAACATCGATATGTGAAATACATTGTGTACCCGATCAAGTTCCGTGGGTAAAGCAACTCTGTATGCAACTTCACCAACTCGACCCAAGATTTCAAAAGGTCCTATGTAGCGTGGGCTTAGCTTTCCCTGCTTTCCAAATTGCATTACACCTTTCATAGGTGAAATCTTGACGAAGACATGATCGCCAACTTAAAAATAAATGCTTGTCCTCTTTATATCGGCATAACTTTTCTGTCTACTTTGAGTTGTCTTGATCCTTTCATAAATTAGATGAATGGCTTCGGCATTGCTCTCAATGACTTTCGGACCCAATATAAACTTTTCTCCAATTTCTTTCCAATTAATCGGTGATCTACATCGCCGTCCATATAACGCTTCGTAAGGTGCCATACCGATACTCATCTGAAAATTGTTATTGTATGTAAACTCGATCAATGGTAAATGCTGATCCCATGATCCCTGAAAATCAAGCATACATGCTCTGAGCATATCTTCAATGACTTGATTTACCCGTACGGTTTGTCCATCCGTCTGTGGGTGAAATGCTGAACTGAAATCTAATCATGTACCCATTCCTTCCTGAAACTTCTGTCAAAACTTTGAGGTATATAACGGGTCATGATCTGAAATAATGCTGACTGGAATACCATGCAATCAGACTATCTAATTTATATACAACTCTGCAAGTCTACCTACCGTATACATAATGTTGTATGGCAAGAAGTGAGCTGATTTGGTTGGTCGATCAACAACTACCCAAATGGCATTATGTCGCTTTGCTGTCCGTGGTAATCCCAAAATGAAGTCCATAGAGATTGACTTCCATTTCCACTCTGGTATTGGCAGAGGTTGTAATAAACCTGTCGGATGTCTGTGATCCACCTTCACTTGCTGACATACGAAACACTTAGAAATGTATTCAGCAACATCCTGTTTTAAACCTCTCTACCAATAGTTCTTCTTCAGATCCTGGTACATCTTGGTACCACCAGGATGAATAGCATACCTAGACTTATGGGCTTCTTCTAAGATAGTTTATCTAAGGTCTACATCGATCAGTATACATAGACGTCCCCTAAATAATAGCGATCCATCCTCCTTGAGGGAGAAATATAATCTACTACCATCAATCATACCCTGTCTGATCTTCACTAACTCTGCATCTTTCATCTATAACTCATAAATGTGATCGAAGATCGTCGATCGAATCATGATGTTTGCCAATAAGGCTCCTGAAGCTTGTACCTTGATCTTCGTGTCATACAAGGAAAGATCTTCTAATAGTTTCCATCTATGAATCCCCATAATAAGGCTAGATAGTAGAGCCAAACTCTTCTGACTCAAAGCATCTGCTACAACCTTCGCCTTGCTTAGGTGATACTAAATGGAGCAATCGTAATCCTTAAGAAACTCCATCCATCTCCGCTGCCTCATATTTAGTTCCTTCTGTGTAAATAGGTATCTGAGACTCTTGTGATCCGTGAAGATCTCAAAGGTATCTCCATATAAGTAGTGCCTCCATATCTTCAATGCAAAAATAATTACTGCCAATTCTAAATCATGCATTGGATAATTCTTCTCGTGGTCCTTAAGCTGTCTTGACCCATATGCAATAACCTTCTTATTCTGGTTGAACATATAACCTAAGCCACTGTATGAAGCATCACTATACACAACAAACCCTCCACTGCCCGATGGAATAGCCAACACTAGTACTGAAGTTAGTCTCTTCTTGAGTTGTTGAAAACCCTTCTCACACTCTTCAGTCCACTCGAATTTAATATCTTTCCTTATGAGTCATGTGAGTGACCCTGAAATCTTTGAAAATCCCTCTACAAACTGTCTGGAATACTCAGCCAGACTGAGGAAACTACGAATCTCAGTCATAATCTTTGATTGTTCCCATTCCATTACTGCCTTGATCTTTGCCAGATCTACTGTAACACCTTATTTTGAGACTACCTATCCCAAGAAGCTCACTTAACCAAAACTCACACTTACTGAGCTTCGCATATAGCTGGTGTTCACGTAGTATCTGTAAAGCAATCCTCAGATGTTGTTCATGATCCTTCTTTGTTTTCGAGTAGATGAGGATGTCATCTATGAGCACGACTACACAAGTATCGAGATGTGGTTTAAACACCCGATTCATTAGGTTCATGAATGAAGCTGGTGCATTAGTTAAGCCGAAAGACGTCACCAAGAACTCGTAATACCCATATCTGGTTTTGAACGTCGTCTTCTGAATATCTTCGGCTTTAACTCGCAACTGATGGTATCTAGATCTCAAGTCGATCTTGGAAAAGAATCTTGCACCTTGCGACTGATCAAACAGATCCTCTATTATGGGCAAAGGGTATCGATTCTTGATGGTCAACTTATTCAACTGATGATAGCCAATGCACAATCTCATCGACCCGTCCTTTTTAACAAATAAGACTGGTGCACCTCAAGGAGACACACTAGGTCTTATGAATCCTTTATCTAAGAGTTCATGTAACTGGTCCTTTAATTCTTTCAACTAAGCTGGAGCCATTCGATATGACGCTTTAGATACTGGCTCTGTACCTAGTGCTAAGTTGATGGCTAACTCCACTTCTCTATCTGGTGGTAATCTCGATAATTCATCCGAAAATATGTCTTAAAACTCACGAGCAATCAAAATTTCTGATATCACATTCTTCTCTTCCCATTGCTCTTTCAGAAAAGTGAAGTATCCACTGCATCCCTTTCTCATCAAACGTTCTGCTCGGACTACGGAGATAAGCGGTACGAAGGTTGATCGCATTCCTAGAAACTTGAACGATCTACTCCCATTCAGTCGAAAAGTAACCATCTACCTTCGACAATCGACACTTGCACCATGCATGGATAACCAGTCCATGCCAAGGATTACATCGAATCCTTGAATATCCAACATGATCAAATCCGCCACCAATTCATGACTTTCGTAATCCCTGATGGTGACTATAACTGACCGACACAGTGTATCTGTACTAACTTAATTTTTCGTTGGGAATGATACTGCCAAAATAAAATCTAAGGTCTCAGGAATAACCTTTACTTTTTTTGTGAATTGTGGCATCACAAACGAGTGAGTAGACCCTGGTTCTATCAACACTCTTGCCTCATAACAAAAATAATCTCCCTTACCATACATTTGCAAAGTACCTACATCACATACATAATTAAATAATTACATATGCACTAAGAGCTAAGCATGTAAACATTAGGATTTTAAGACTACTTTTAACATTTATGCACCTTCTCTATCTAAAATTCCAATCAATGATATATATATTGAATTTAAAAAGAAGTATCACCTTGGATGATATTATTGCTATTCTGGGTATCCTGAGTGGTAACGGCATATGCACGCCCTTGCACAGTAGGCCTTGTTGTCCGTATTGGCCTTGGCATAGCAGCTGATGCCGTCCTCTCCTTTCTCACTTTGGGAAATCCTTGATCATATGCCCCATCTTTTCACACTTGAAGCATCCGCCTGTACCCCATCTACAATCTGAGGTCATGTGAGACTTGCCACATTTGACACGTCTCAGCCGGAGTGGATGATGCTGCCCTAGAAAAATCATTGGTAACTAATACTCCAGTAGTGGTAGCGGGGCCCTCATAACGGAAAGATCTCCCAAACATAGGCATAGGTGGCCTAGAGTAATTTGTTTGAGCAGGTTGCCTTGGAACTTGTGCTACAAATTTTTGCTTTTTGTTCACCGGCTTGTAGTTGCTTAATCTCCCTTAACTTGCCTTGCTCTTATTCTGCTGGTCTCGTCTCTTTTACATATCATTGATATCCTTTTCGGCAACCAACGCCTTGCCCATCATTACTCCATAGGTCTCCAACTCTAGTACGAAGATCCTATCATGAATAATTGGTCTTAAGCCACTTTCAAACTTGTTGGCCTTCATCAATTCGTGTGGCCACATACTGAGGAGCAAACCTAGACAGCCTCGTGAACTCTGTACCATATTCCCATACGGTCATCACTCCTTGCTCCAATGTAAGAAATTTAGCTACCATCTGGTTCCTCACTTGTTTTGGAAAATACTCCTTGTTGAAAATCTCAACAAACTCTTCCCATGTTCACAACCCATTTGGATTGTCTTGCTCTCTCATCCTTAACATCGACTTCCACCACGGGTTGACTTCTCCCTCCAACTGAAAAGAGTCCCAACTTACTTTCTCCTCTTCCGTACATCGTAATCTTGGGAGGAGCTTCTCAATCTGGTTAAGCCACTTTTTCGCTTCAAGCGAATCCGTCCGACCAAAGAAACTAGGAGGTCTCAATATCCTAAACTCAACAAATGTCGATGGTGTTTGTGTAATCGGAGGTGTAGGTGGCTGCTGATGGTTATTTGTATTATTGGTAGCCATCAGTGTCGTCTGCTGAGCTATGGCATTAGCCACAACTTCCATGGCTTGCACCATTCTCTGTATTTCCTCTCTCTCTCTCTCTTCATTTCTTTCCTAGCCTCTTTCTTGATTTCTTTCTTCTAGAATAATTTCTTCCAGAACCTCTCTGTCACCCAACGGAACTCTATTGGAAATCGTGGGAATATCATCCACACGTCTCCAGTTCCGTCCACGACCGCCTCTCGGTCGTCCTCTACCTCTAGTGAGCATAATAACATTCTGCAACATAAAACCAAAAGTTTTATTAGCAGAAGGTCCCTATATTCTGAAAAAATCTTAAACATATGATCTGCATCTAAGGCTTGTCAGAAATCTCTAAAGCATATACTTTGATACCAACAGTGACAGCCCGAATTTTCGCTCTTGCTCGTGCCGTTAGGACTACCCATAAGGCGATCCCCGAACGAACTGAACACTTGGAATATCTACACACAAAGAGAAAACAAAGCACATATTCCAACCAAGCAGATAGAGTCATCATAAGGAATTAAATCTCTGATTCTATATAATGACAACATCCAAATTAAAACAAAAGACGGTTCTAATTCCTGCAAAAACCCATGGATAAAAGAACCGAACCGAACCACCAGTGACGACCAACTGTCACCCAAACATGGTTCTCAAAATAATACTGTACGACATAAATACATGAGTTTAACATAAATTGGTTGGACGTACTAAGCCTCACAACAGATCTCAAACCGAAACTCTCGCAGCGTAGCCCACTAGAAGAACTCATCAGGAGGGGGCTTAGTCTCCTCCTCTGGTATGTACTCTCGGTCCTATGGATCAATATCCTCAGTACCCGGGTCTACACCTGTACCTGTGACGTATAGTCGAAGGGTGAGCTAACATCTAAGCTCAATAGGGAAACATAAATAACATGCACATCTTAACATCACACATATATCTCATGACATAATCCAAAACATGCTTTTCTTACTAAGATTCACAATTTAAAAGTATTTGAATTGACATAAACCTAATATTTCAAAATGCACTAATCATGATTTTTAAAACTTACTCTTATAATAAAGAAACTTAAATCAATTACTTAAATATAATCCCGAGCATATATAGCATTGGGAGCCACACATATATCGATGGGAACCCGAACTATCATCATTCAATGAACTATTTACACAATGCCCAAGCCACTTCGAACGAGTTGACTTATGTCGAAAGAAGTATTACCGCAGAATGGTAATTAAAGAACGGATATCCCGCCCTACCAGAGCATAAAGGTTTGTTTCGCATGAATTCTTAAATCAAAGTGTGAAAGACAACTTATAGTTTATCACCGTGAATTGTGATAATTTATACTAGATTTGAAATTTATATCTCAAGCTTACACACACACTTATACACATTTTTTCTGATGTCACGCACACACATAGCTGATTTCACACGCACACACAAAAATCTCTCTGAGTGCACATACACACACTTTTCATATTTAAAACCATATACGAAGTTTCATGCTTAACAAAAGACAAAATTTATAAATCACATACACTCACATCACATCACGATATCCATGCTAGTTGTAATCAAATATACATGTTATAGAGTTTTCCCTACCTCAAGGCGAACCTAAAATGCAGACTCCCTTGGTCCAAGCTAGCTCTCCTCGCACACACTCATGCTCACACCTAGAACACGCAAATTCACCTCATGTAAGTCATAAACGATGAGAACTGGGAAGACCTAAAGTCTCACATAGTTCTCTTTACTAAAAACAGAAAAATCTTTGAATCTGTCCAAATCAATCGATCAATTCCCAAACTTATTGATCAGTTTCCAAACTCGATCGATCGAAATACATTTCGATCGATCGATTTCATCAGAAAACTACACATTTCTCATGTCACAATTCGATCGATCGGTTCCCAAATCGATCGATCAGTTTCCAAATCGATCGATCGAATTCCATTTCGATCGATCGGTTTCCTCAAAAACCCAGTCACTTCTGGTGCCACAATCTGATTGATCAGTTCCCAACTTGATTGATCAAATTATAAATCAATCGATCGAATTCCATTTCGATCGGTTCATTCAGAAACTCTTAACACGCTCATTGTTTTCACAAATCAATCTATCAGTGTTCAAACTGATCGATCGATTTCACAAATTGATCGATCAAATTTCATTTTGATCGATCAGTTTCTCCAAAAAACTTTCACATTTTTGCTTTGGAAAAATTGATCGATCGGATACTTATTTCGATCGATCGGTTTTGTCAGATTTCTCATTAACACAGGTTTCAACTTCCCAAACTCATTTTCTTTCAAACTTTACTCCTATTCTTCTAATTTTCTACCCACATCCTAACTAAAGACTAACATAACTATAAATCACAACTTAACATAATTCTCTTACCTTTAAGTGTTCGATTCCTCGATCCACGAGCTCACGCCTAAATGAGGGTTTCAAAGTTGAAATTTGGGAAATACGTTGATTTGAAATCCCTGAACTTCCCGCATAGACTCAGATCTTGCACACACAACACACTAAGTTTAGAGCTCTCCTTCCTTCTCTCTCTTCTCAATAAATTCTCAACCAACCAAAACAAAAGAATTGAATTCTTTTATCCAGTTAGCTTTTATACTTAAAAGCTTTGTTTTAGGTGCTAAGCCGTTACATCGTACCTCGGTGTATGTTACCTCATCTAATGGTCAATATTACTACTAATATCATTCTTTTTCACTCAAAAATTATTCTAACTCTTTAACTCACTTTAATATTTTTATATTGTCAAGTGTGTGACCAATCGGGCAAGCACACCAAGATGGACTGTTTGAAATTTTTTGGGACGTCACAACAAGAATGAAAGTAGTAGGGTCTTCTTTCGAGTCAGGCGCCACATCTGTAGAGTAATTATCTTGTTCTTCTTCTGAAAGTGGTTCTCCATGTGTTGCAGGCTCAGCCTCATCCATGCATTCCTTCTCATCAATTAATCTGCAAGAGTTTCCTTCCAGGCTCTGTTGTTCCTTATCTTTATTTCTTAGATCCGCAATCGACTTTTTAATTATGGCAAATTTTAGTTGTATCTCTATTCTCAACTTTTCTGCTTTATTTTATTCTTTTGTTACTACGGCCCAACACTTCTTAATGAGATAATCAATGATCTTCTTTTGTTCAAGAGTGATTGAACTTAGGGAATCTTTATCTTCTTGTAGTTGTAGAATTTTCCCTTCAGCTACGGTCAATAGATGATTCTTCTCACTCAGTTGTTGATGGAGGTCTTGCTGGTAATCTTTAAGAGATTTTTCCCTTGCATTTTTGTATCATCTGGAACTTCCATTAATCCTCCAAACTATTCAATCAGGTTTGCGATTTTATCTTCGTACACATTCTTCTCTTCTTCCCATGCTTGTTATTTTTACTCATTATTCTATTCTCTTCACACAACTGCACCAGTTGAGCCTGAAATGACTGGCATGCTTCCTGTACTTTCCTTGCTGTTTCTGCTTTCCAACGTGTAAGGTATTCTTTTACAGCCTTTTGCTTTAAGCTTTCAATTATCTCAGAGCCGAACCAAGACGTCAAGCCCCTGAGCTACGTTAACAGGGTCACTTGGAACGAGATGGATTTCCAAGCCCCTGAACAAGTTAATAGGGTCACTTGAGCCAGATTTCTAGGCCCCTGAGCAAGTTACCAGGGTCACTTGAGCCATTACCAGGCCCCTGAGCATGTTAACAGGGTCACTTGAACCAGATCTTACACTCACAGAGACACAAGCAATGACGTGAATCACATAGCATATACAAGATCAAGAAAATGAGAACTGAAACTTATCGGATCGAACATAATGATGTATCGGAGACAAATATACAAGCTGATAGCAGGGTCATAAATCAGACATGAAATTTTAGATATGCATCAAGGGCATATGCAATAACATAGGTGACCCTATTAATGTAGCTCAGGGGCTTGATTTTGTGGTTTAAATGACCCTGTTAATGTAGCTAAGGGGCTTGACAACTTGATATTTTATCTTGATGTGATTCTTGCTTATGTCTTGCGATGTGTTCTCTCGATTTGTTCCTTTGCTTGTATACGCTTTATTTGATCCAATATGCATTAGTTTGAACATGACTATCTGCACGCATGAAATGAAATGTTTTTGATGTCTTAATTCATAGTTTTTACACTCTTTCACATTGCTCTATTATGCATCAAGATCTATGAATGAGTATGATAAAATGAATATTTGGCTTTGTTTTTCCCTATTGAGTTTGGACTATAGCTCATTCCCCGACTATAAGTCATAGCTGCAGGAGTTGACACTGAGAAAGATCTGGAGCGGGAAGAAGATCCAGATTATATGCCTGAGGACGAGGAGGAATTGCCTGAAGAATTCTACCGTTAGCGGTGTTGAGTTGAGAAGTTGAGCCTTTGGTATTTTTGGGATATACGGTATAGTACCTTGATAAAACTAAGTACACAGTGTATATTTTTGGCTCCACTGTTTAGATGAAGGTCGACCTTTATCGGTGGATGGTTATTTTTGTACAGTTTTTGGATATGGATGGGGGTTAGCCTTGTGTATATATTGCTTGTTTGTTCATGTATTTGCTCTACTATCCGCTTGCGTACTTTGTTTCTGCATTCATGTATGCTTACCAATAAGGGATGGCTTGATATCTCCTTGTATTTAAGGTATGGGAAGATCGAGTGTTGTGAAGCAAAGTAAGCACTTTGATTCCATGTTATGATTGTAATTCGGATCGCATGTGTGATTTGACGGCTTGGGTTTTTGTGGTAAGGAAATCTGGGCTGTCACAGGTGGTATAAGAGCCTAAGTATTAAATTCAACGTACTATGGCAAAGCAGATCCAATTGTGACACCGTGTGTCACAGGGAGCATCAGAACCCTAGTCTAAATGACTGTAAGGCTAAGGTTTTGAATTTAGAGCTATGACTTAGGTAGAAGTAATGGCATTAAGTTCAAAACTAAGACTTGAGTCTTAGGACCAATCTGACTCAACGTTTGCTTGGTCATGATAGGTCAATATGCCTCCATGATGAGGAAGACCAAGGACTGTGAATATAGGAGACACCAATAATGGTGAGAGATTTTTCACGGGGCCCAATGTAGTTCCTATAAACAACAACAACAATGCATTGGAAGAGGGGAACAATGTTGGAACTGTTCCCAGAGACAACAGTAACCAATAACTCCTAGAGTCCATGGTGAACACCATGGCAATACTGGTGGAGAGAAGACAACCATTAGGGTTTCAGGAGTTTAGAAGGATGCAACCCCCAAGTTTTTATGGCCAGGCGGATCTGATGGAGGATGAGTAATGGCTCAATCAAATTGAAAAAGTCCTGCGAAGAATCAGGTGCACCAAAGAAGAGAATGTCAGTTGGGCCTCATTTCAACTTGAGGGTGAAGCAAAGCCTTGGTGGAAATTAGTTGAGAGAACCCGAGCCCCAGGGACACCTTGGACTTAGGCTGAATTCACTGAAGCCTTCTATGAGAAGTATTTCCCAGCATCAGAAAAGCTATAGTTGGAAATTTAGTTTGCAAATTTAGTGCAAGGCCAAATGACTGTGCGAGAGTATGAGACGGAGTTCACTCGTTTGCCCCGTTTTGCCCCGTTTTGCCCCTGCACTAGTAGCCACCAAGTTGATGTAAACGCAGAAATTAGTGTATGGTCTGAAGCCATCTATCAAAGGGAGAATATCATTGTTTGAAGCAACGATGTACAATCAGGTAGTAAGACTGACCCTCATTACGAAAAGGGATATTGAAGATATATATAAAAGGAGAGATGATCAAAGCGAGAAGTAGAAAAGTCCAGTCTCAAGCAATGAGCTCAGAACAGGCCAACAAGAGGCCAAGGTACTTGATGCCGCCACCATCACAGTCTACTCCTGCGACATCAACGAGGTCTTTTGATTTGGTAGCCTTGCCGCCATTACCTCCAAGACCTCCGAGGCCTTTTATTGCATTGAACCCGACAGTAACGGGTGTATCAAAAGCACAACCCACAGCTTCTCATACCGCCTCTTCCACGCCAGCAATTACATGTTCGAGGTGTGGGAAGCCACATAAAGCTGAGGAATGCCATAAGGCCACTGGGGCATGTTTTAAGTGTGGAAAGATGGGCAACGAATCAGAGAATGCCCAGAGATGGAGGGTACAACCACCGTAGCCCCAACCTTGAGATCCTCATGACCTACGATGCAAGACCGGGCTTATGCCGTGTCAGCTCAAGACGCACAAGCTAACAATGATGTGATTCAAGGTATAAAAGTTCTTTATATTAGTCAATTTAATTTGCTCGTATGTTAGATGAAGAAGGTGCATTAGACAAGATAGTCATTGCTATTCCATTAACTGATAATATTAGGACATTTGTGTGCTCATCACCCAAATACTTATACATATATACATGAAACTCAGGTACTATATCGATGTATTTGAAAAGTGATATCGTGATGGATATCTGCTCTCCCAGAGCTTAAGTGTTGATAGACCCAGGGTCTACCCACTCTTTTGTAACCCCTCAATTCGCCGTGGAACTGCTCATTGAGCCTAAGCCCTTGGATTTTGTTATGAAAGTTTCAGTTCCAACTGGAAAGTCTATGAGGACAAATACTGTATGTAGATCAGTCGTCGCTCTTATTGAAGATCATGAGACCAAGGTGGATCTAATCCTACTTGATATGCAAGGATTTGATGTAATCCTTGGCATGAATTGGTTGTCCAAACACCACAATGTCGATTGTCTTAAAAAAATCATCACTTTTCAGCCTAGGAAAGGGAAACCTTTCAAGTTCTACGGTAGTCAACCAAACGCTGCACCCTTGATATCAGCCATTAGAGTAGAATGATTGCTAAGCAAGGGGTGTTAGGGTTACCTTGCATTTTTACAAGACCAGAGAGAGGGGGAAGTAAAAATTTTTGATATCCCCATTGTGTGCGACTTCCCTGAAGAACTACCGAGCTTACCGCCAGATAGAGAAGTTGAATTCGCAGTGGACTTAGCTCCCAGCACAGAACCGGTATCAAAGGCGTGGTACCATATGGCATTAGCTAATTGAAAGAGCTCAAAGAATAACTACAAGAGCTTATGGATAAGGGGTTTATCATGCCAAGTGTGTCTCCATGGGGAGCACCTGTGCTATTTGTCAGAAAGAAAAATGGTTCTATGCATCTGTACATTGACTATAGATAGCTAAACAAACTGACGATAAAGAACCGATACCCACTTCTAAGAATCGACGATCTGTTCAATCAATTGCAGGGAGAGAAGTTCTTCTCCAAAATTGACTTGAGGTCGGGTTACCATAAGATGAAAGTGAAAGCTAGAGACATTCCAAAAATGACTTTTCGCACCAGATACGGTCATTATGAGTTTCTTGTCATGCTAATCGAGTTAACCAACGCGTCCACATCTTTCATGGGCCTCATGAACCGAATGTTCAAACCATATCTAAATAAATGGGTAGTTGTGTTCATTGATGATATTCTCATTTATTCAAGGTCGAGAGAAGAGCATGAGCAGCACTTATGGCTAGCACTTCAAACACTTCAAGAATCTCAATTGTATGCCAATTTTAGTAATACGAGTTCTGGCTGTAGCAAGTGAGTTTCTTTGGACACGTCATATCGGAGGCCAGTATAGAAGTGGACCCTGCCAGGATAGAAGCAGTAGTGAAATGGGAGCAGCCCCAAACTATAATCGAAGTTCGTAGTTTTTTGGGGTTAGCTAGATACTACAGAAGATTTGTGGAAGGGTTTGTAGAGCTTGCTGAGCCACACATGCATCTCACCTGAAAAACTTTTAAATTTGAGTGGACCGAGTCGTACGAGTAGAATTTTCAAGAGTTAAAAGGAAATTGACCTCTGCACCTGTACTCACCCTACCATTAGGCAGTGGGGGATTCACAGTGTTCATTGATGCATCCCATAGTGGGTTAGGCTGCGTATTGAATCAACATGAGAAGTTTGTGGCATATGGATCAAGGCAGCTAAAAGACCACAAAAAGAACTACCCTACACACGACCTAGAGCTAGCAGTGGTCATTTTTGCCTTAAAGATCTGGAGGCATTACCTCTATGGTAAAACCTTTGAGATATTCACCCACCACAAGAGCCTTAAGTACTTATTCACTCAGAAGGACTTAAATCTGAGGCAAAGGAGATGGATGGAATTCCTGAAAGACTATGATTGCACCATACAGTACCATCCAGAAAAGGAAAATGTGGTGGCCGATGCTCTAAGCCGAAAATCAGTTGCTCAGCTGTCACACCTTGTGTCAAGGATCCATAGATGGCATCTACTTGAAGACATAGTCTCGTGTGGCACTACATTCAAGGTAAAAGATTCAGGAGCTCAAATAGCTAATATCAATGTATGATTCACACTCCTCGATAGGATCAGAGAACTCTAAATGACCGATGTGGAACTCATGGCCATTAGACAAGAAGTAATCAGCAAAAATTAGCCAGAGTTCTATATTAGGGACGACAATTCCTTGCTATTCAGAGATAGACTATGCGTACCGGCTGATGTCGATCTGAGACATGAAATTTTGGAAGAAGCACACAAGTTTGTGTACGCTATCCATCCGAGCAACACCAAGATGTATCACGACCTTAAGAACAATTTCTGGTGGAAAGGATTGAAAAGAGATATCACAGGATATGTAGCAAAATGCTTGGTTTGCCAATAGGTCAAGGTTGACCATAGACACCCTTTTGGTCTATTGCAACCACTACCAATTCTCGAGTGGAAATGGGAGAACATTTCTATGGACTTCATCCTTGGTTTGCAAAGAACTCAGAAGGGGTATAATGCTATTTGGGTAATTGTCGTCCGACTAACTAAGTCAGCCCACTTTCTCCCTTACAGTGCATGCTACACAGCTAGCAAGCTAGCTGAATTATATTTGAAGGAGATAGTGATATTGCATGGCATACCCTCAAGCATTGTATCCGATCAGGACCCCCTTTACACATCTCAGTTTTTGCAGCGATTTCAAGAGGGGATGGATTCCAGACTGGAATTTAGCTCGGCTTTTCACCCTCAAACTAATGGACAAATGAAAATGATAAATCAGGTTATTGAGGATATGTTACGGGCCTGTATGTTCGACTTCCAGGGATCATGAGAGAAGAAACACTTGCCCTTGGTTGAATTCGCGTATAATAATAGTTACCAATTGAGCATCGGGATGGCTCCTTTTGAAGAATTGTATGGCCACCAATGTAAGTCTCCACTTAATCGGAAAGAGGTTGGAGAGCGTGTACTATTGGGCCCGGAACTCATAAAGAGCACCAACAAAACTAATCGACTCATACGTGAATGAATAAAGGTAGCTCAAAGCTGACAGAAGAGTTATGCTGATCTTAAAAGGTTGAGCATTGAATTTCAAGTAACTTACGTGTGCCATACTGTATTACATTTCAATTTGATATGAATTGTACTAACCAACATGTTCTCATCAGGTTGGAGATTATGTATTCGTGAAGATCTCACCGACCAAAGGCATAAAGAGATTTGGCAAGCGAGGGAAGCTCAGCCTTCGATATATTTGCCCTTTTGAAATTTTAGGTCGTGTCGCCGAAGTAGCCTATCGCAACTCCTTGCCGCCGCAACTGTCTAGCATCCACAACGTCTTCCACATGTCGATGCTGAGAAAGCATGTGAGAGATGCGTCACATGTACTGGACTACCAGCCAATCGAAGTCTAAGAAGAATTGATGTTAGTTGAAGAGCCGATGAAGATTTTAGACCGAAAGGAACAAATTTTGAGAACTAAGCGAATCCCTTTGGTATTAGACCAATGGCGTAATCACTCCACCACCGAAGCGACGTGGGACTAAGCGGCAAAAATCAAAGATCAATACCCGGGATTATTTGACTGAGGTTAATCACTTTAGTATATTAGTGTAGTGACGATTGAATAAGTTCCATATATGTATATTCAACGACAACTTTATAGTAAGTCTAGGACTCAATTGTTGCTATCGTACATGTATCAATAAAATTTATGCATATTAAACAACTATTATTAGACTACATCCAGTGTATAGTAGTGTGCTTGTAATAAAGAAAATGTAGAATCCTTGGACAACTTCAACACTTGCCAAATATCATAAAGCAAAAATGAAATAACCTTGAAATTCTGTAGAAACTAGACTCAACGTACCTTTTTAGTGCTTAGTACAGGTCTTGAGTACAGCTACCCAAAGCTCCCTAGCACTGCAAGCCAAAACAGACCCGAAACAGAAAAAAGCATGTTTCTGTCCGCGGCGAGAACTTAAGGTCATTGTGACTACTGTGATGGAATAAGAGGGGCCCGAGGAACCCTAATTTGTCATTTTCGAAGCTTTTTAAGTGTAGGACCCTTACTCTTCTCCTCTCCCGCATGGAATCAAACCTATTTCCCTTTGAAAGGGGGTGTATTCTCGCACCAAAGCTATCCAAACTCGAGGATCGACGTGCCCAAATCTTTGCCGGATCCGATTCTTCTCGATTTAAGCTATTTTGTGAGGTAACACACCCAAAACCCTAGTTCTATTCAATTTCTTTTCTGCATGGCATCTAGGAAGAAAAACGCTACCAAGATTCTGGTTTCTAGACCTAAACTCTCCGCTAGTGCCAAGGGCAAGGCCCCGGCTAGTTCAGAACCTCCACCACCAACCCTAGAAAAGGCTGCTGCTTGGTGGTTAGGTAAAACTTTTGAACCTGAGTGGCTATTTGGCCCAGAACTATTTAGCGACGATATGGTCGCCTGGTCGATAAACCATATTAAGCGTGCCAAGCTATAACCCATACTTTGATCCGCCCAACCACATTAGTACCCTTGTCTAGTCAGACTCTTCTACCAAAATTTTAAAAAGGGAGACACAGAGGGAAATTTTACCACGGAGATCGATGGCTGAACTTTTCACATAGGTCTCTATGACATTGTCGCAACCATGCACTGTAGCGCAAAATATGATAACACTCAAGGTTTGCAAGCTCCTCGACCCAAGGAGCTAAAGTTTCATGAGATTACAGCAAGAATGACTGGTAGTCTTCACGCCTCCGGCCAATCCATGACCTGAACTCAGTTACCTGACCACATGTGGTTTTTGGATGTGGTCTTCTGAAACAATTTATACCCTCTTCAACATGAGAGAGAGAGAGATGAGACGCTTTATTACAAGCATTGTTTGTCGTACACGAGGATAGTGCGCCGCGTTGTCTTTGAGGGCATTAAGTACGCCAACAAACAGTCACTGAGCACCGTACTTAAACCTGTGACTACCCTGCCCTATGCGCGAATTATATCCCAACTCCTCGAAGGGCATGAGGATGATGAGAATGAAGATCCATATGATATATCGGCAAGTGAAGAAACTAGGACGGATAATGTTAAAAGGTTTACGAGGAAACCGTGGAGTATGATTTTAAAAAGATGTCAATTAAGTGTTAGGAATAGGAATTTACGACCACCGGCTGGGGCCGCACAACAAGAAAACCCCGAACAAGCTGCACCTGAAGCTGCACAGCAGATGCCTGTTCAACCCGAACTGCAACCAATGTTGCATGGTGAACCCCTTACCTTGGCTGAGTTCACTAGGAAGATGAAGGTGTAGCAACACCTGATCTTTAGGCAGATGGAGGCCCAGCAGTAGCAGAACCTCAGGCAATTTGAAATCCTGAACCAGAACAACCACTTGATGCATTAGAGGTTGGATTTCCATGATGAAATCCTAGGCCGATGGATCGAGAAGGCATTCCCGGCTGCCTACACTCCATTTGTAGCTCACGCGCGCAAGGTCATCTCAGACTACACAAATAATGTAGCTGGTTCAACGGCTGGTCCCTCTGAGGCTGGAGCTCAAAGCCATGAAAAACAACCAGCAGAGCAGCCTGGTGAGCTCCCAGAAACTTAATATGCTACTTGCATTTGGAAGCCAATATTTCCTGAACTGAATGTTTATTTAGTATGCTACTTGTTGTGGAATAGATTATGCATGATTATCACACTTTCTATACCTATTCGATTCTACATTGTAGACATATCTAGGACTGAGGAATCACAATAGTTCAGTTGTTAGTATAAAAGCTAAATTTGAAATTCTATAAGGGGTGAAGTTATTGTTAGGATAATTCTGAAAGCTTTTAGCTTAACTCAAAACTTATTCGAAATCAGCATGGAATTTGTTGCATAACCAAACTATCATTTTGACTATTATTGGTAAATAGATAATCGACATCCGATCATAACACTTCCTTTATCATTACCCAATTGCACATCGTAGATATGGGTGTTCATTGAGTACATGTGACATTCTAGTAATAGTTAGCAAACATGCTCGATGATAATTGCTAGCTAAATATTTGTTGCTGTCGAGTTACTAATGTGGAATACATTTTGACACCTCTAGTAAGAGCTCTGAACACTCATTGTACACCGTCATAAATAGACTTAGCGTCATGATGAAGGTCAGTTGTAAGAACACTGTCCGACAATGTAGTTTTCCTTTCCCCTTATACAATCGTCAATTTTCAAGGACGAAAAATTATTTGAGGGGGGGAGGATGTAACACCCGACAATTTCCAGTTTATACCAGTGATATAGATCTGATCGATATACGACCAATAAACAAGACTAAATAGTTCACTTATATGAACTGGGCAATCTTTGGGATAAGACCCGACTTACTGAGTCGTGTAGCAAGTACACACTGATTGTGCTTTGTGTTTCTAGTTCTAATTATGAGTCCTGAATCAAGACCTGTTTGTTAGACAACTTAATGACTTGGGTCATGTATTATAGGCCAAGGTTTATACCCGTCCGTTTAAAGTCCAAGAACCCAGACTCATTAGTAATCTAACCCATGTCTTAGACACATTAATGTGTGGCCTATGATAAACCCATACATCCAGCTGTGTGTGCTGGTTTCACACCAAATCTATCACTCTAAGTATATAATCCAATTTCACATGCATGGAATGCGTGCAATGTGATGCTTTCACTTCTCCTTTGGTCAAAGCATAGACTCATCCTTGAGTCACCGGTTTCTTCCCTTCAACTTTCTCTTGCTTAACTTGACGATTCAGACAGTCTCTCATCAGATGTCCTTTATGTTCATAGTTGAAGCACACCCCTAGTGCTAGATAGCAGGTCGTCGAGGTATGACCGGCCTTTCCACAATGCAGGCCAGGTTCTGCCATAGGTTTCAGTTGCTCAGCAGGGGTTACTTCCTCAACCTTCTGTTTCTTGTCCTTGGGTGTCTCTCCCTTCCTAGCCTGGGGGTTGAGACGAGGTTTTCCAGTCGAAATCTTTTGGTTGCTCTTGTTCCTCAGATCGCGACTCGCGAAGAAAACCATCGAGCATCCTCGATCTTTATTTGCGGCCATTGTAGCCATCATTTGCTCCATATGCCAATACAATTCAGCCCAGGGTTCAGGACCAGGGGTTCTTTCGACATTGTGATCTGGAGTCAAAGATTTCGGAGGAGTATGCCCGATTCTCCTATGGTTTGTCATCCTAAAGGATAAGCATAACACATAAGGTTTCTTCCTGGCAAAATAATCTCAGTAATAATAGACTGAAATTCCTAGAGCAATATTATCTACGAAAAGGTGTCTCAATTTTCTTCTTATTTAGATTTTACAGATCTAACACACAACAATCAGTTAAAAGGGTTATTACGTATCTTTGTTTTAGTTTAAGTGGCAACACTTTATTAGGCCTTTCCAACTTCCAGAGAGAGATCTATGAGCTAAACTTCCAGTCATATCAGGTTCCAGTCAGGGGTGCCAATCAATCCTAATGTTAAGAGTATTTAAGGACATATGATCTAAGTCTAGGTGATTAACTCACCAAAAAGTGCCATGCGCAATTTTTTCAAAATTCTTTGGACAATACTCAAATTCAAGTTAAAATTTTTTTTTGAAAACAACATGCATAATACAAAATAATTTTTACAAATCTTCAGCTTTGATACCAACTTTGGTGTGTCACGCCCCTCGGCATTCCCCTGGCCTTGCCCGTCGCGATCCATGGTGCCGAGCCAGTGTAACAATGTCACTTCGATGTCGATTATTTCAGTTACTTTCAAAACTCATTGCGATTTCATAATTCATTTCCCAAACTTGGTTAAATCCCGATTCAATTCTTGTAAATTGCCATATATTTTTTTTGTAAAACGTCGTGAAAAATGCTTTCTATTTTTACATCATTGCGGAAACATTTTTATTTCATTTTTAATATAATTGCAGAAGCATAATTAAATTCTTTTTCATTTAATTTCCCATTCTCGCTAACCAGATCTGGCAAATTCAGTTTTACGACTTTATCGTAAACAATTTCTACTTAGTGCAGAAACACAAATAAGACAATTCAAAGAGGTTTTCCAAAGTGTTCAAACCTTGAAAGCCAATATATACAAAGAGTCCAAATACAAAGATACATCTACAGTTTTCAAAAGTACTGGATTAAAACAGAAAAAAAGAAAAGAAAGGGAAAGATCTTGTCAAAACTAAGTGTGCAAGTGTTGGTAGCGCAATAGGCAAAATGAGCTCAAAACTATCATCTCAGTGATAGCTCCCAAATCTCTTCTCGTCCAGCTCCTCTAGCTTTGACTGGGTGGCTGCTGACTGGCCTCTTGAATTTTTGGGTCATAAAAGGACTGTAAGCTATGAAGCTTAATAAAGTATTAGTTAATTATGTCACGGGTTTCAGTACCAGTAATGTAAGAGAATTCTATATGTGCATGTGCAAGTGCAAGTGAGGTTTCCATCAATTGTGATATCATAGAAGTAATTCAGATTAAACTAATGCTAGCAAAAAATTTCAAATAGTTCACATTAAACATGTGACTACCTGATTTTCCTAGCACAGATTTCGGGGAGATTGGACCGTCTAGGTTCGATGCGATGCGGAAATCAGAAGAGATATCAAATGCGTATGTGGGGAAGTCAAAGCAGACATCACATATGGTAGAACATATATCATATGGCACTAACAAAGATTCCAATATATACTGAACATAAACTAAAACCAAAAGAAGCACCAGTGACGGTCAACCATCCCCTAAACAGTGGTTTTAAGTTACAACTATCTGAAGTATGCTAAATCCAAGTACACAAAACCCAATGTACCTTATAACAACCTGAAATTTCAAACCCTTAATACATCCAATAGATGTATGTGCTTAACAAGGCATACGCCACACACTTAGGATTTTTGGAATATTATATCTCGGGGTGTAGATTTTGGGTGCAAAAGGTTATACGTTTAATGGCGTAATTATTTACATAAGAAGATTTCATTTTTTACCTTTTAATAAAAGAACTTGTGCACCATTTTGGTGCTAGCTCCACACATAACTGACCCCTCTAATTGTAAGAACTAACACATTAATTGGGGTGTATTGGTTTCACACCGAACCAACCCTATTAGTTAAAGGAACTAATACACAAATTAGGTGTTCATGCTTCACAAGGAAGCAAGCCCATGGTATATAAGTCAAGGCTTCCTTTACAAGCTCCTAATTTGCTTGAGTTTGAGAGGAGGAGAGAAAGAGAGAGAACCATGAGAGAAGAAAGAAGAGCCCATCTTCTTTGCCCTCAAAAACCCCGATCGTCACAAATCTCCCTCTCTAATCTCCTTGTCTTCTTCGTTTTGCCGCAAGGGAGCATTGACCTTGACGCGGCTGTGATCAACGAGCATGAGAGAACACCGTCTCTTCCAAAACCCTCATTGCTTTGTTTAGAAATGCTCTCTTCATTTTTGAAACCCAAGCGTCATCGATCTCTCTCTAGATCTCCCAATCTTCACTCAAGAAAGCTTTAGCTTGCCGAATTCATAAAGATGAGTCGATCTTCGACTCCATTTCCACCGAAATAGAGAAAGGGTTTTAAACCATCAGGAAAACACGAAGTGTAGAAAGCCGGGTTTATAGATACGATTGTCGTGGGCATTGTGTGCCAAATTTGAAGAGGTAAATAGCGTGGTTTAATTGTACGATGGATTGAAATTAGGTTGCTTAGATTGTGTGCAAAAATATTAAATTTTTGATTGAGAGAAGGGGTTTTAAAAAAGATGGAGAACACACAGAATCACTCACAGTCGTGCGCATGAATTGGAAATCGTGCGCACGAATTGGAATTCATGCGTGCAAATTGTGCATCAGAAATAGGCCAAAAGAGAAATTTTGGAAAAACTCATGCGCACGAGTTTGGAAAGTCTTGCGCGCGACTGTCTTGGTATTTTGTCAGCTCCGAACTCGGATTGACGCGATTCTTACGACGTTGGAAAGAGGACAACGAGCTCTATAACTTGTATGAATTAACAATTTAATAAATTAAATATTTTGAAAGTCAAATTTGAGAAAGAATTTGGGACAAGTTCTACATGATTCGAGGTTAGCATGAACTTATCCTTTCTGCCTTGATTTTGACAAAACACTTAAGTACGTCAAAATCATTAGTAATTAAAATCAATCCTTAACGCATCATCGTATATGTGTTGCAGATTGAGAACTAGAGGCCATACATAGAGACCTTTGCATTGCTCTCTTTCGTGCGACTTCGAAACCTGAGGTAGGGGAATTTCAATGCACAGTTATATTTTTAACTTTGAATCATATGCTTTGATATGATGTTTGACCTGATGCCTTGTTTTTGTTATCTGCTTTATTTCATTATTTACTTTGTTCCATTATCTGCTTTGTCTCCGTTATATGATGTGTTCCCACTATGGGATGCTTTGCTATGATATTTTGATGTTCTAATTTGTTCTGTTTCTAATATGCTCTATTTTTGTTCTAATATGATTATGTTTCTGTTATGATCTGCTCTATTCCCATTCTATTTCTGTATATGATCTGATTCATTTTATTTTCGTTTATGATCTGATTGTTCTGTTCCTGCTTATGACATGATTCGTTATGTTTAGTTATGTTTTGACCCGACTTGTTCTGTCTAGTTTTATTTTGATCCGACTCGTTCTGTTTAGTTCTGTATTGGTCTAACTCATTTTGTTTAATTATGCTTTGATCTGATTCGTTTTGTTTGACTGGTTGTCATTCTATTTGATTAGATTCGTTCTGTTTTGGTTTATGACTCGTTTGATATGACATGGTTTAGAATTTGTGAGTTTGAAATCTGAATACTGTAAATGACTGTGAACTTTGACACCCTTGGCCTCTATGGTAGGTTATCTGTGCATGCCTTAGACCGGTACGACGGGTATCCGTACACAAATACTTGCATCCCTTGGACTGGTATGGTGAGTTATCCGTACACACATGCATAGATACCCTTGGACCACTACGACAGGTTGTTTTCCACGGTAGGTTATTTGTATACTTTGGACCCCTTGGGTTGCAAATTTGACATTGTTTACAAATTCATTATGACTCTATTTCCGCTACATGGAATGATCTGATCAGTTATGTTTTCGCACCCTGATATGATTCTTTCTTTTCCTTTGTTTTGATATGATTTGTTTCCACTTTCTGATATGACTCTATTTCTGCTTTGTTCTGCGTTATTTTCGTTATCTAAAATGCTTCAGTTTTTCTGAATTGTCTTGTTTCCAACATGTTTCTGTTCCGTTATTGTTTTCCATTTCTTGATATGGCGCGTTTTAGATTTTATCTCGAACTCAATAAATTATGAATCAGAACTTTGAAACTTTGAACTGCTTCATTCCGATTCAATGGTATTTGAAATTCCGTTTTGACATGAAGATGCTTTTGAATTTAGTCATCGAATCTATGCTTTGAATTGATAAGATATGATTTTTGCATTGAACTTGTCCTACTAAGCTTAGACTGTTAGCTCATCTCGACTATATGTCACAGGTGCAGGTCTTGATTTGGATCCGGAGCTTGAGGTGGATCTTCTACCATAGAGTGGTGGATTTAGATTTGGTATAGTTTGAATTTCCGACTTTGGAATTGGTACATTATTTGATGGTAGAGTGCTAGAATATGTACCCTTGCACAGGCACCAGCGGTGTTAATTTAGGCCTTGTTCATGTGCTCTATATAGAAATGAAAATTTAAGTTCAGCCATATGTCACATTTTATTTGCTTTAATTTACGCATCTTTGTGGATGTACCAAGTATTCTGTAATCAGATAGTGTTCTACGATCTGGCGGTCCGAGTCTTCACAGTTGGTCAAAAAAAAAATTCTCAGAAAAGTATGTTCGAAAAATTTGGGCTGTCACATACCTAGTCTAGAAATTCAATAAATACTGGGCGCAAATCCTAAGGTGGAAGTCTACGACTACTTCTACCTCCGGTACGATATCGGGACTGTGCTCAAGTTCAGGTTCTTGGCTGATGTCTGCACCTGTGACATAAATGTCGGGGTGAGCTACAGTCTAAGCTCAGTAGAGAAAAGTTCAATGCCAATATACATTTCATCAATCAATGCATAGATTCAATGATTGAATTTAGAAAGCACTTTCAAATTGGAAACAATGACAATTTCAATGTTCATACTTCAATCAGAGGCTAAATTTCAAGGGGTATTTTCATATCAAAACAGAATTTGCAAAGATCTTAAATCCGTAAATCACATAGCAGAAAGTGGAGTCTCACATATGTTTCAAAATTTTAGTTTCATAGGTTTCCATTTATGTATTCATTTTTGTATTTTACATGCAACCTCTTAGTTAATGAATGACTTAAATTTATAACTTAAAAAGCTCCAATGCGAGTATAGCGTTATAGATTCGATCTCCGATGGGAATCCCCGCTGACCATCATCGTTCAATTGAACAGTTTTCATGGTATGCAGTTTGCCCACCAGAACAAAACAGAAAAATAATCACTTAACAGAGGTTCAGAGTTCATGGATAACCTGCCATGCTGGTTCACTACAGAGTCCACATACGGAGGTTACTTACAGAGTTCACTTACAGAGTTCATTTCCAGATTCTTATTGAGAGTTCAAATTTATATTCACATGCAGAGTTTCAAATGGCTTTGTTGTATTCGATTAATACTTTATATTCATATTCCATGTTCAAGTTTCACGTGCATATTCATGTTCAGACCCATATTCGTTCATATCACAGAGTCTATGGATCAAAATCGAAAAGGTAATTGCACATTGAGTTTTCCCTACCCCAGTTTTGATGTCGTGAAAAAGCAAAGGGATGGTCTCTATTGATGACCTCTGAGTTATCAAACCCTACAATAGGTTCATGACAACGTGTCAAAGACTAACGTATCAAAATTGATTGGACTTCTTCAACTTTCACCGCAAGAAATCAAGGATAGCCTAAAACAGCTAAATTCGCTCGAGTGAGTTCCAAGTTGCTTGAGCGATTCGCTGTGGCACCCATAATCTCGCTCGAGTGAGATTCACCTGAAACTTTTAGCCTATTTTTTGGGCTAAATTCGCTCAAGCGAATGGTTCAGCAGTCCTTTAGTTCAAGCTGAAGAGGGTCTCGCTCGAGTGAATTCCAATCTCGCTCGAGCGAGACAGTGCGATTTAGCACTTCTCTTCCTCTTTTTTAGAACTCGATTTTCATCAAAATCCATGCATGCAAATCCAACACACGCACAAGTCAAATCTAAATCAATTCCTATACTTCCAAATCATAATCTTACCTTCTCAGATCTCACATGCGGAGTTTACGATGGTTGAAATCGACGAAACTTGACACCTAAACTCCTCGTCCCTTCTACGATTCGATTCCTCAAGCCTCTCCGCATGCAATTGCAAAACACACACACCGATTAATTCCGAATTCCAAAAATACCACAAAATCTATGCATGCATGCGAAGAATTTTGAATTTACCTTCTCCGATCGTGCATGCGGAGTTTTGAATGTACAGAACAGGTCACAAACCTCCTTGAGTGAAGATAGGGGTGTGAGGAGGAGATCAGACAGTTAGATTTCTCACAAAAGGGGAAGATGAAAAGAGAAGTGGGGGTTTCTCTCTTCCTCTCTCGGCTATTTTTCTCTCAAGGATCGAATTCACAAATGAATTTCAACATGTGTGCATGTTTCACTTTTATACCAAAGGGGTCCGATTCGCCGTTAAACCAGTATATGAAAACCGGTGTATAGGCTTCCATCCAAAAAGTCCAAAATAGAGTTTAAAATGCACTCCACAAGTTTTGATCCTTGGACCTCTTATTTGAAACCTATCTCTTAACCGCTATGCCATCATATGGCTTGCGTAACTAATTGCACGATTATTTATATGAACCCTTTTATCTAGGATATATATTTTTAGAACAAATTATTCCTAAATTTTCCAAGTGCGTATTGTGTACCTTACCAGGCACGTACACAAAGTCAGATGTTCTAGTGTTCGAAAATTCAGGGTGTTATATTCTCCCCTCCTTAAAGAATTTTTGTCCTTAAAAATTCATGACATGGCTTTTGGGATATCCAAACCAATCAAAGGCTTAACGGTTACTCAATCACATCCACAGTTAACTTGTGAACACTTCCACAAGTAATTTAATCCTCCTGTCAACCATTCAAGTGCAATAGTAATTTACAATGAATAAGGAGGTATATTCACAACTAATCAATATCCCATTTAATCAT
This sequence comes from Chloranthus sessilifolius, assembly GCA_021018995.1. Classification (NCBI taxonomy): domain Eukaryota; kingdom Viridiplantae; phylum Streptophyta; class Magnoliopsida; order Chloranthales; family Chloranthaceae; genus Chloranthus; species Chloranthus sessilifolius. The sequence continues at coordinate 141,909,141 of CM037584.1, read as the reverse complement.
TATCACATAACACACATACATCACTAATTAGCAAGAGCCATCGACCACTAGTTTGTAAAACATATTCCCAGCTGAGTGGAATTTCTAGTAACTATCTAAGTAGACGTAAGCCCACAACCAGTTAGAAATTCATAGTCACCTTTAAAGTGTAATTATCATCATCTCGAGATTTAGATCAACGTTACAGTACATTCAAAAGTAATCAGGTACTAATCATTAAAGTACTAATTATCATCTAACAAGTTACCCATTACTCGAAAACATGCCATTACCAAGGTCACCATCATCATCTCAAATCATCAAACCAATTTATGCCATTCATTAAACAACTTTACACCACCGACCAAAGTTACCATTCATCCAAGCTATACCATCAACCAAAATTTACTTTATTCATTAACTCTGTCAATTGTTCCAATTATCTCACAACACATGGTCGAATGATCAACTAGCACCATTGACTATTAGTGAATGGTGCACTATCAGCATACAAAATTGAAATCGTACATTAGTAATCTTAACCAAATATCTAACGATGCCATCTTCAGCAAGAAAATTAAATCGTTGACTATCGAAGGTTAATCATAACTAAAATACACCACTATCACAGAAAATTTGAAACCATTCATCAGACTATACCATTACCACAACAATTGTTACACCATTCAAAAGTTTACCATTCATTGTTATAATATCCATCACCACCCACAAAATTTCCACCAGTAAATAGTAAAGGTTGCCCATTGATCAAAACATTATGTTAGAACAATGAATTTCCAAGCTAGTAATTAACCGGTCACCACCACAATACTTTAACCTGTCAACTAGCAAACGATTACTACCATAGAATTTACATCATCAATCCACAAGGTCATCCATTGACCTCAATATACCTCACCACAAAAATCTTAAACTGTTTACTTACAACTACGATTATTAGCTAGAATTCAGACCATTAACAACATTCACCATCACTAGAGAAAAATTAATACAAGCCACAGAAAGCAATTGAAAGTTTTCAGAACCAATTCCAAATAACCAATTACCATTTACCATGTGCTGGGTCCATCATCGACCCGCTCCCTCATCTATTTGATCAATGCCCTGCTCCGCATCATCTCCAACTCACGAACTGGACGGACCAGGCATATACTCTTGCACCCTCTGGATGTGGAGTGAGGCGGTGGCTGGGAACAATTAACGCATCAACACCACGAGCATGCCCTCATGGAAATCCATCCTCCGATCCATTGCGTCCATCCATCTAGTGAACTCTGCCTAGGTAAGCATGTGGTCAAACGAGGTGGTTGTCGGTTGAGGCGGAACTTGTTGGTGCGGAGGTACCGGAGGCGGGGCAGCAGGATCAGGTTATGCTGACTCTTGTTGGGCTTGCTCGACAATGCGCTGGTTCTGTCAGTCTTGTACACTTTTATTCAACTTCTAATAACTGAGGCTCCACTCATCGACTCCATACTTCTTGAAATTGTCTGTCCGCCTTTCCTCATCAGACAGTATCTCATAATCATCCTCTGCGTTCACGTACTCTTCGATGATTCGGGTGATTAAGCTGGCATACACCAACACATTCAATGGTTTCTTCTTGGTATTTAACATTTGACCATGGGCGAAGATTAGCCCATCCAAACAACTTTAGAATCACTAAACCATCGCTCCTCAAAGGCGGAATACAAAGCTTGCTGAAGCACTCCTACTCTCTCCTTCTTGTGCTTCAAGGGATACAGGTTATTTCGGAGAACAGTGTCTAAAAACCACATCTTGCCGAGTAGCTGCGGCCTCCTAATTGCACGTCCCGACCTGTGCTCTCCTTGGGTCATACGTACAATGAATTGATGAAATGGTACAGGGTCGGGGTTTGGCATCCATCGCCGTGGCGATATGGATAACATCAATTTCAAATGTTCTGCCATCTATTTTCGTAGACAGCCTACCCTCAGTCTCTCTCCTTTTCAAATTCGGGTAAAATAACTTAACCAATCGAGGGTGATAATATGTGTGGAAAGGTGAAAGCAACACCATTAGATTCTCTCGGTTAAGGTATTCCAACGAGAATTGGGTCGCTTCCTATTCCTTAAAGAATTCTTGGTCAAAGGACCACTTAGTCTCAATGCTTTTCGCGTCCTACCATGGAACGGGTTGTTCTCACCTTGGGAGCGGAGGTTCAGTCTTTTGTTTCTTCGAAGGCATGGCCTTCGAAGCTGGGGCTTTAGAGGATGGGTTTTTAGGTCTAGAGGTGGACTTTTTCTTATAAGCCATGAGTATGAATGGAAAATTCCAAAAGATAGGTTAGTTTTACCGTTGGTGTGGAGGAGGAATAGAGTGGCACGTATGCGAGAAAACAAAGAGATTTCCGTGGAGCATACACTCCTTTGGAAGAGAAAACCTTGAGTTTTCCTAAGGTAGAAGAAGAGGAAATGAAGGGTTTCATTTTTGAATGTGTTTCACGGGAGAAAAATGGAGTGAAAAGGGCGCAAAGACCTTATATAGGTTAGGATTCACTCGAGCGGAAGCCAATGCTCGCTCGAGCAAGTTTGAAATTACACAGGGCTGATCTTAAATTCGCTTGAGCGAATGCAACCTAAAAGTTTTTGCCTGAAAAATTTGCTCGAGCGAACTTTTCATTGTTGTCTAAGGGTTGGGTTTTTGAAGGCTTCGCTCGAGCGGTTTGAGGTCACTCGAGCGAATTTGTTCAGCTGTTCCCTTTTTGCTGGAACATCCAGGGACTACTAATCACTTCTAAACCTGTTTCTTTCCTCCATCATAATCCATAACTCTTCAAACTCACCATTCTCACCATACCTTAAATAATTTATTTGTGACTTTCCATCATTTCCCAAAATTACTGACTTTTAAAATCCGTTATAGGTAGATCTCTTCATTGAACCTCGTTGACAATGGACTATTTTCAGTGTCATCTCCTTAACCAGATCAAATCTTCAACGTCGTTCTCAAGAAGATCCCCATGTTAATAGGATGACATTTCACACTTGTAATCCTTGACCTCTCAATGGTCAATTCTTCTTGAGCTTCTTAGTTAGCTATTCGAGAACTCACAGCTCAGTGGCAAGGTGTCATCCATGTCATATGTTGCCGATCTTAAAGTATGTCAATCTATTCTACAGTTGATGACAATGCGTACTTCGTGATCTGAAATCACTCCCTTCTATTAAAATCTCAAGTCTACATTTCCAAATGATCATTCTTAATGACTTGTCTTTAATAACTCCGCTCCACTGCCCATCAGTCCTTAATCTACATTCCCAGGCTTACATCTAGAATCATCATGCGCATTTAACAACCCTCAACCTAAATGATCATTTCTTCTTATAGTCTTTCGGTCCTCATTGTCACCCTCAAGGAACTTCTCAAATGTTTTGTCTGTAGGGTGTTATTCCATTCTTGATAATACGAAACCTTTCCAAATAAGATCCTTGTAGACTCCTAAATAGATTTCTCAAAATCTCTATTACTTCCAAACAATTGATAACTCTTCAACTCTCGTAGTCGGACATCGTAGTTGTCACTTCGCACTGATCTTTGAAGTCTTCTGATCGCATCTAAAATTGATGACAATACTATACTTTACAACCAGTGTTCAATCAGCTTCAACAAGTCATTTTTCCTAGTCGGCGTTCGAAGTTATGAGTGAAATTTAACTCATCTAGTCCTTAAGGATTTATTTTCTCTAATTGTTTCCCTTTCTAATTACTCCTCAATCTTCAAATATCAAGTCTTCAATCTTCAATTGAACCCGGGAGCTTATACAATCAATAATCATATGCTCTTGAACCTTGATTGTCAAATTCATTCTTCAATGGCAAATACTGAGTTTCGACCTTATGGTCTCTGATTACTGCAGCTATCTCTAATAGTCCTTAAGCCCTCAATCTTTTGGTGCCACATTTGGTCAAAACCATTAACGTCGAAGCTTCAATCGATTGTTCTTTCTCATAGTCTCTCAATCAACGGAAGGTCTTACTCAACCTTAGTCCCATAATCCTAAAAGATCATTTCTAATTTCCTCAATCCTTAAGTCTGTATTGAACTCATCACAATTCCTTAAAATCCTTCAGTCCTCATACTGTGAATTGGGTGTCGGGATCCAAAACATTTCCTCTAAAATACATCCAATAGCATTAGAAGCTTAGATTGCCGTTCAACAACAATGCCCAAGGGATTAACTTACACTTCTTCCGATGTATGCGGCAAGCTTGCTTGCACCTAGGGATTCTTCATGGCTTTCATTCACACGTAGTTTCTTAAATACAAAACGGAGTAGGGAAATTTCCAGAACCGAAGGTCGGCTTACGGCCAGGATGCGTGTGATGGATTTATCGGAACACCATTCGAACCAAGGGTAAATAGTGTGGTGTGTCAAGTCCTAATGCATGCAATGCTAATGCATGTGATTGCAGTTGAGTGGGCATATGATGGTGTCGTGACATTCATGAAGTGTTTAAATCAATTTAATTCTAAGGATATTCATCATCTGAAAATTAAAGTAATAATTTAACCATCAATAATGAAATTATACATTGGATCACTTCATTTATCTCTTGGGCATCTGTTGTTGAGACTACATAGGACCTCTGAATACTTGCCGTTGTCGTTTGCCCCTTCTTCGCCTTGGGACATTCCCTTATCAAATGCCCTTTCCGACCACACTTAAAGCATGCACCAATGGCCCATTGACACTTCTTCGCCTTGTGCGATTTCCCACATCTCGAACATAATTTACCAGGCGTGGATGAGGAGTTGCATGAAACTTGTTGAACTTTTGTGTCTAGGACGTACTTTTCGTTAAACACCTCGGTGAAACTAGCCCAGGTCCATGGGGCATTATGTGTCTCCTGTGCTCTAGTTCTCTCTACGGCCTTCCACCATGGATATGCCTCTCCTTCAAGTTGAAAGACAACCTAATTGACCTTCTCTTCTTCGGTGCAAGGAATCACATGAAGAACTTTCTCAATTTGGTTCAACCATTTCTCCACTTTGAGCAAATCGGCTTGATCATAGAAACTAGGAGGGTTCATTGCCTTGAAGTCCTGAAGCCCGGATGGTTGCGATCTTTATTCAAGCAACTCAACCTATTGGGCCACAGTCTTGACCATTGCCTCCAACAGTTGGCCAAACTTCCCGTTGTTGCTTCTTCTTCCTAGGGGAACGCTGTTCGCACCACTGGCGACTCTTGCACCACTTGAGGTCTCTTTGCTGTGGATAGTTCTCAGTCTACTACATGGGGTGATGATGATTTGTCAAGATCGAACAAATGTCTTAGTCATAATGATCGTGAAAATCTAGCCATGTTCTGATGGAATCTCATGCCATATTTCTGATATCAACGGTGACACATGGTTTCACAGTTGACCCGCTCATGTGGTGTCACAAAATCTAGTACCATTCTTTGATACCAATTGTGACGACCCGATTTTCCCTGCACGAATTATGGGGAAGACCGAACTATCTGGGTTCAATGCGATGCGAAAATCAGAACAGATATCCAATGCGTATGCGAGAAAGTATAAGAAGACATCATATATGGTAGAACATATATCATATGGTAGTAACAAAGTTTCCAATATATACAGAACATAAACTAAAACCAAAAGAACCACCGGTGATGGCCGACTGTCACCTAAACAGTGGTTTTAAGTTACAACTGTCTGAAGTATGCTAAATTCAAGTACATAAAACCCAATGTACCTAGTCCAAAAATTCAATAACTACTAGGTGAAAATCCTGAGGCAGAAGTTTATTGCTACTTATGCCTCCAGTAAGATATCGGGATTGTGCTCAAGTTCAGGTTCTTAACTGATGTTTGCACTTGTGACATAAATTTCGAGGTGAAATTCAGTCTAAGCTCAGTAGAGAAAAGTTCAAAGCTAATATACATTTCATCAATCAATGCATAGATTCAATGACTGAAATTAGAAAGCACTTTCAAATTGAAAACGATGACAATTTCAATGTTCATACTTCAACCAGAGGCTAAATTTCAAGGGGTATTTTCATATCAAAATAGAATTTGCAAAGATCTTAAATTTGGAAATCACATAGTAGAAAGTAGAATTTCACATATGTTTCAAAAGCAAAATTTCTGAGTTTCACAGGTTTCCATTTACGTATTCATTTTCGTAGTTTACATGCAACCTCTTAGTTAATGAATGACTTAAATTTATAACTTAAAAACCTCCAACGCGAGTATAGCGTTGTAGAGTCGATCTTTGATGGGAATCCCCCCTGACCATCGTCGTTAAATTGAACAGTTTTCATGGTATGCGGTTTGCCCGCCGGAACATAACAGAAATAAAATCACTTAACAGAGGTTTAGAGTTCACGGTTAACCCACCGTGCCGGTCCACTACAGAGTACACATACGGAGTTTACTTACAAAGTTCACTTACAGAGTTCATTTCCAGATTCTTATTGAGAGTTCAAATTTATATTCACATGCAGAGTTTCCAATGGCTTAGTTGTATTCAATTAATACTTTAAATTCATATTCCATGTTCAAGTTTCACGTGCATGTTCATGTTCAGACCCACATTCATTCATATCACAGAGTCTATTGATCAAAATCGAAAAGGTAATTGCACATTGAGTTTTCCCTACCTCAGTTTCGATGTCATGCGAAAGCAAAGGGATGGTCTCTATTGATGACCCCTGGGTTATCAAACCCGACAATAGGTTCATAACAACATGTCAAAGACTAATGTATCAAAACGGATCAGAGTTCTTCAATTTTCCCCGCAAGAAATCAAGGACAACCCAAAACAGCTAAATTCGCTCGAGCGAGTCCCAAGTCACTCGAGCGATTGCTTGTGGCACCCATAATCTCGCTCGAGTGATATTCACCACAAACTTTTAGCCTATTTTTTGTGCTAAATTCACTCGAGTGAATGGTTTAGTAGTCCTTGAGTTCAAGCTGCAGAGGGTCTCACTCGAGCGAATTCCAATCTTGCTCGAGCGAGACAGTGCGATTTAACACTTCTCTTCCTCTTTTTTAGAACTCGATTTTCATCAAAATCCATGCATGCAAATCCAACACACGCACAAATCAAATCTAAATCAATTCCTATACTTCCAAATTATAATCTTACCTTCTCGGATCTCACATGTGGAATTTACGACGGTCGAAATCGATGGAATATGATGCCTAAACTCCTTGTCCCTCCTATGATTCGATTCCTCAAGCCTCTTCGCATGCAATCACAAAACACACACACTGATCAATTCTGAATTCCAAACTTCACCACAAAATATACGCATGCATGCGATGGATTTCGAATTTACCTTCTTTGATTGCGCATGCTGAGCCTATGATGGCCGGTTTGGTGAGATAACGGCGTCTACACTCAATCTCCACCTCTCTTCAATCAATCAATGTTGAAAATCAAAGTTCTCAATGTATAAAACAGGTCACAGACCTTGAGTGAAAATAGGGGTTTGAAGAGGATATCAGAAGTTAGATTTCTCACAAAAGGTGAAGATGAGAAGAGAAATGAGGATTTCTCTCTTCCTCTCTCGGCTCTTTTTGTCTCAAGGACCTATTTCATGAATGAATTTCAATATGCGTGCATGTTTCTCTTTTATACTAAAGGGGCCAGATTCGGCGTTAACCTGGTACATGAAAATTGGTGTATAGGCTTCCATCCAAAAAGTCCAAAACATAGTTTAAAGTGCACTCCACAAGTTTTGATCCCTAGACCTCTTATTTGCAAACCAATCTCTTAACCGCTATGCCATCACGTGGCTTGTGTAACTAATTGCACGATTACTTATATGAACCCTTTTATCCAGGATATATATTTTTAGAATAAAATGTTCTAAAATTTTCAAGGTGCTTATCATGTACCTTACCAAGCACGTACACGAAGTTAGATGTTTTGGTGTTCGAAAATGCAGGGTGTTACAAAATAATATCTAACCATGAGGTAATTATTCATGATTCAACACAAATATACAGATCAGTCACATAATATACTATTTTATCACACTTAACTTAGTGATGCTAGACCCCAGTTTGCTACTAACAAGCTAATGATGTGCAGATATTAAAAAAAATTATTAAAAGAGAACCAAAGTTTAATCTTCATCAAAATGAACTCAAAAAGCAATAACAAAAATGATTAAACGTGAAGCTGCTGAAAGCTAAGAATTCATACTTTACGCTTGAATGAAGCCAAAGAAATAAGAAATCGTAATTTACAATTCTTCAGAAGACGTTCAAAGTAAAAAGATGATACAGAAAGAAAGCTATCAATCGTAATAAAGAGTCGTCTAGAGAGAAAGCTGTAACAGAAGAGAGAAATCATGATTTACGATTTTACAAATAGAAGCTTCTCATTGTTGCTAATCACTTGTAGATTTATACTGCCATACACCAAAATGGAAGAACTCTTGAATTAGAAGTCTGTTGAATCACGGATCTGAGAAGATTGATAAAGAAAGGCTCCTGAAGATCTCGATTGCTGAAATTAAGGAGAAAGTCTAGAGGTGCATCAACCAGTGAAAGCAAGGAAGATAAAATTAGGAATTAGAGTTATATTAGGAATCTTTTATTTTTAGTAGTTTCTTTTATTAGAATTAGAACACTGTATACCGACTCCTTATGATCTATAAATAAGAGAGCTCGATATAAGAATAATTTCATCGAAGGAATTTTCAAAATCAATTGACAACTAAGGTTAGGTTTTGTTCCGATCAATTTAAAGTAGTTTAGTTTAGATATCTAAGGTTCCTCAATCACAATTGATGACTGGGATTGAGAGCTGGAAGATTAGTATAGATATCTGTAGTTTCTCAGAAGCAATTGACGTCTGCAGCTGTGGGGTGAAAGATATATTTTTTCTTTGCTCTCTAGTTTAAATTTATTTTATTACAATTTACTTCCTTGTAAACATCTCCAAGTTTTGATTTGAATTGACGATTCAGGTTGAGATTTGTAGATTAGTGTAACAAAATTTTATTTTCCATCTATAATTCTTCTAGATTTGATTGACTCCCAATTTCTGGTTGGTTACAGATTAGATTAAATCTGTATTGATAGGATTCTAGTTTTGATTGAAAACCAAATGCTAGGAGACTTAATATATAGTGTAACGGTACTTTTAATTTCATAAATATTTGAGAACAGAAGGATTGTAATTGACGATCAGGATCCAGAAGTGTGAAGATTAGGATTTATTTTCTTGCACTTTGTTTTTAAAAAAAACCATTCTTTTATTCATATTTGTCAAGTAGTTTAGAACCTTAAAGTTAAATATAAATTTTCAGAAAAGCGTAATACAAATATTAATCACTTCCTCATGGGAACGATCCTATACTAGCATTAAAATTTCCGTTGTGTGCTTGCAATAGGTTAAGACTTAATTAGAACAACATAAAGAGCACATCAAGTTTTTGGCGCCGCTGTCGAGGAAGCAGATTTTATTTTATATTAGTTTTAGAAAATAAATATTTATCTTTCTCTTTTTTTATATATATATATTTTTATTTTCTTGATCACTTCTTAAATTTTTGCAGGTTTATTCGAAGTCAGCGATTCAAGGTTTCAACTTTCCCTGATAAGAAAAGCTAGAAGCTCAGATTTGTTTCTCTCCCTACTTTCTAAAATAAAAATCAAATAAAGCTAAAAACACAAAAATATTGAAAATTTTTAGTGTATGCATCACACTCGATCTCGAAGTTTAGATTTCTTCGAGTGTGAACCAGAAATCAAGCGAACTCTCTTGCATAATCTCGCATTAAATCGATCTTCTAGAGGAGAGTCCTTAACCATGGCTGACGACCGCTCGATTCAAGCACATATCACCCAGGTTGCTCTGATTGCAGCCTTCTGTATAGTTATACCAGAGGTTGCAGCCGGACATAATTATGAAATCAAGCTCAATACACTTCAAGCTGTATCTGCTTTTCATGGGCTTGATAGAGAAGATCCCTATCAACATTTAAGAGATTTTATAGAACTCTGCATGATGTTACAACTATCAGCAGCTAAGGAGTCAGCCAAGCTCTCTCAAAGACAGAGCGAAAGCATTGTTGACCTCACTGCCTGCCAGGAGTATAACCACTTGGGATGAACTTCAATCCAAATTCTTAAATTAGTAATTCCCAATTGGTAGAACTAACTAGATTCACCAAGCAATTCAAGATTTCAGGCAACAGCCTGGAGAGTTGTTTCATGAAAGTTGGCAGCGCATGAAAGACCTACTGAGAAAGTGCCCTCATCATGATATGTCGAAATGGTCTATAGCATAGAGTTTCTACTAAGGGTTGACTGAGACTAACCAATCAAAAGTCGATGCCATGAGTAGAGGAGCCTTTATGGCTCAAAATGGCTAGCAGTCCTGGAACCTATTCGAGAAACTGGTTGATAACTCTAAGCAAAAAAGGGCATTGCTTAGATCTGATCCAGATGCCACTCGTTACACCCCGCTCACGACGGGTGGACTTTACTATTAGTCACTGAAAAATATCATTTTTCACCTCCTAACCTAGCCTTTACTACACCTTGGAGTCATCTAATAATTATCTTTTGAGTATGTTTTGTAGTTAAGAATAAAATTGCAGCTTAGTGCAACAGTCCACACTTTGGAGGCCAAGAAGAAAGAGTTTTGAAGCCAGATCTTGGAGCTGTTTGAAGACCATAAAGTACACCATGGTGGTACACATCATAATGATCATTTGGATTGCCTAAGTGGGCACTAGAAGTCCAACAAATAAAAGGAAGCTTGCCCCAAGTAGAGGACACTGCTGCAGCAGGCTCTTCACAGCAGCAGACAAGTACAGAGGTGCCCTCGCGTAGTTCATTTGGCTCAAAAAATCCTCTTGCGCAGATGTCACGAAGCTCAAGCTTGCAACATTTAAATAGCTTGCAAAGATCTCACGTAGTTCATTGAGGGAAAGGTTTCAAATTTGCGTTGCGTGCAGTTCTCGCGTAGATCAGCTTCAGAAGGTTTGCTTCACGCAGTTCTCGCACACTTCAAAAGACGGAATCAGCCACACGAGAAGTGCATGTCATCCTAGCGATCATCGGCGTAAAGCTCAAAATTCATCCTCGTGAGTCACAATTCAGCCTAGCAAGATCCTCACGACTTGGGCTACCTGGAACCTCATCTGCACGAACCATGCTATTCACAGTAAAGTGAACTTCGCGAGCTCATCTTCGGTAGCAACTCCAACCACGCGAGAGCCACGCGAGAAGCAAATTGAGTAAAGCCAGTCTCGCGAGGCATGGTCTCCCTACTTCTCAATCCATGCACAGGGGTCTTCTTAGGATTCCACAACAGTTAGGGTACACATCCCGAGGTGTCAAGCTATTTCCCACTTCTCGAGGCAACGCTTGGCCACAAATGGGCCACGGCAGTAGCTAAAATTAGGGCATTTCTATTCTATTTTTGGATTGGCCAAGGCGCAAGATATTTTTTGGTGGAATTGTATATAAGCTGCAGAGTTTAGCAGAAATGTATCCAACTTTTTACCCTAATTTGGTGCTTGTTTAGGTCAGTTAGGGTTAGGGTTAGGTCATCTTCTTTTCTTTTTCTTCTTACCTTAGCACAACAACAATGCTAGGCTAAGTTCTTTGAAGAGGCTAGGGTTATTTCTGCATTGTAATTGGTTTTGTAATATAGAGTGAGCTATTTTAAGATTCCCTACAAATGCTGCTACCGTGAGGGCAACCATTGCAAGTTCTCTTTATTCAATGGAATGCCATTTTTAATGTCCATTTTATATGTATTTTTTTGTGCTTTTCACATAGATTTATATAGATTTAATGCTCCCATGGTTGGTTGAGCTTGTAGCCTAGCAACCATGGTGACAACATTAATATTCATGTTCTATCTCCTCCATCTATGATTAGGATAACCTTTGGGATAGCCTGTGGCCATTCAAGTGAATAGGGTATAGCCCTAGGGCTGGTCCAAATCACATGGCTGAGATGGATTCTTTTTCTCTGCACTTGAGCTTGTAGCCAAGTGAGAGATTGTTGCAGAGCCAAACTCTCCCCTATTTTGCATCATCTTCATCAGTGTTTAGATATGAGTTTTTGTAGAGATTGTAGACTTGTGAGCTGGGTCATTGCAAGTCTTTTGTAGCAATGACCAGCTGAGTCTAAGTCCTCATTTAGCCTGAGATTTCTTATGGTTTCCACTTGATTTTTCAGGACTGTTTGCTCCTATGAATGCATGAGCTTATAACCTTGCAAACATAGTGTCTGCAATGGTGTTCATGTTCTAACTTTAGCACCTATGATTGGATCATCTCCCTAGGATAATCTGTGACCATTTAAGTGGACAAATTATAGCCTTAAGGGCAGTCTAAACTATAAGGGTTAGTTGGATTCTTCTACCTTGTACTTATGCTTGTAGCCGAGTGAAGGAATGATGTAGATCCTGTTCTAACACTGAGATGCATTGCTGATTTAACCTTAGCTATTTAGTTCTCATCATTTTTACTTTATTTTCTCAATCTATCATCATCCTTCTTTCCCCCTTTCTTTATTTTTATTTTCTGTTTTTAAAAGTAGTGTAGATAGTGACACCCCAAACTCCCTCTCTTTAGGATTGCCAGATCTATAGTCAGATCTGGAGGTCTACTATACAACCCTTGTGATTCTCGATCAGGTTTCCCTGTGGGGCAATCCTTTCTTATCAAAACTTGCTACAACAAGCCCTGGATCTTGCAGGACTATGTATTTTGAGAGTGTTGTTTTGTTCCACTTCATTCCTCATCTTTGATTTATTTTTGTCACCATATTTTGTCACACATTTTCTTATAAAATAATCAGCAACTCTAAGAATTTTCAAACTAGTTTTTGGCACCACTACCAAGGATCTTTGATCTAATTAGTGGACCTGAGTTTTTATTTTTTGTATTTATAAACTCATTTGTTACGGTATCTATGTTGGAATAAAAGTGCTACTGAATTTATTTTGGATTCTTGCAGATCTGGAACAATAGTAAAAAGTGGAGTTGGAAGCTGTAGCTGGAGCTTGTTTGCCTTAGTTTGCACCCCCCTCTCCCTTGCTTTTTGTTTCTTTTCTGTTAATGCCTTAAATTCAGTAGTAGAATTTTAGCAGTAATTTTTGTGTATAAATTTTTAGTGTGCTGTAGTGTCTTTACTTACTTGTTTTTGTGTGTGTGTATATGCTTGGTAGAAGGTTTCTTAGACCTCCAATAGATCCTTTAAATCCTGAGGTAGAGAGGGTCCTTAGACTTAGGAACACCACACAAGCCCCTGCTGTTAATATTGAGCTAGCTGTGATGGGTGAGCAGTAAAGAACACTGAAGGAATACAATGCACCAGAGGTGTATTCATCCCCCTTCTGCATTCAATTTCCTGTAGTAGAAGGTAATTATGAAATCAAATCATCAACCATCCAAATGTTGCCATCATTCCATGGGCTAAGTAAAGAAGACCCATATAATCACATAGATGAGTTCCTTGCTTTATGCACCACATTTAATATTACTGGCTTGAGAGAGGAAGCCACCAAACTGAAACTTTTTCCTTTTTTCCTAAAAGATAAAGCCAGAACTTGGCTCTCCATGCTGTCGTAGGCAGCATATAATCCTGGAATGATCTCTAATGCCTGTTTTTGGCTAAATTTTTCCCTATGTCTAAAACCAGCCATTTGAGGAAAAAGATACCGTCATTTTCTCAATTCTCAGCTGAAGATTTCCATGAAGTATGGGAAAGGTTTAAAGAGTTGTTGAAGTAATGTCCACACCATCAAATTCCTCAGTGGCAGCTTGTCTAAAGCTTCTACCAAGGAATTGATCCCAAGAGTAGGGATATCGTGGATGCCTCATGTGTGGGTACTTACCTCTACAAGACAGCTGATGAGGCTTGGGAACTTCTTGATGTCATTAGTGAGAATTACATGCAGCAAGAGTCTCTATCCCGAAATGACATTGGCATTCTAGCTAAAATGGTAAAAGAATCCACTTCTAGAGGTAGGATGTATGAGGTCAATGTGCCCAATGACTTGGAAAGGAAGGTGGACAGTCTGAGCCTTAAATTTGACAAGTTAATGAGTGTGATGCAATCTAGACTGGCTGCATAAGTGGAGGCATGCTTGATATGCCAGTCTCCCACACACTCACTTGAGGACTGTCCATCAGCAGGTCAATACCCTGAATTAGTCATGGAGCATGCAAATGCTACCAAATCATATGGGCAGCAGCCTGCTGGGTATCAATGGAGAAATCACCCCAATTTGAGGTAGAGGCAAGACAATTATCAACAACCCCAGCAGTAGCAGCAGCCTGCATTACCATACAGACCACAACCACAGTATCACCAGGGCTATGCACGTAGACAATCCCTCCAGTAGTCAACCCCACAACCACATCAATTGGCTTTTCCCCCACCACAGCCTAGAGCCCCATCTTTTGAAGAACAGGTTTTGTCATAATTGCAAAATGTAGACAGTCAAATTTGGCCCAAGGCCTGATCAAAACATATTTCGAGAGAGGCGCATTTTCGAGCTTTTGATGGCATGTATGGAACCCTTGGGAATCACCCCAAACCCTTAGGAATCACCCTAGATCTGTTAGGAACCTATCCCGAACCTTTAGAAACCAGTCCCGACCCTTAGAACCAATTCCAAACCCTAAACCTAATCTTCCCGAGCAATGGATAAAGAAAGGTGTACCAGGACTAGCTGGGGTATTCTACTGATATCAAATTATATACCATTGGAAAGATGACTTCTCCAGCTTTCCAACGAGCCAAGCATCACCTCAATCAAAATTGTATATCAAAAGTTACGGCGATTCGAAAATTGGGCAGAATTTCAGGTTTTTTGCTTGGCGCAACTAATAGTTGCGCCAAGCCATTTTCCCCCTGAAATGGCCTGGCACAACTAATAGTTGCTCCAGGGCTACTATTCATTACTATTTTACTGTACAATAGTTGCGCCAGGCATATGAACAATAACTGTTGGATTTTGCCCCAAAAATCGTGATTGGGGTTTGACTTGTTGACCACCTCAGTCCTTGGGGTGTATTTTGATAACTTTGTTGCACCCTTTTAATGCCTATTTGTAACCCTTAAGTGATTTGAAACACTAACCTATCATCCACCATTAAAACCATTCCCCCACATCTCCAAGCACTCAAAATCCTAGGAAACCTTAGATTAGAGATTACCTAATTGCTAACCCTAATTAGCATCTAAGTAGCCTCCTAACCTATCCTTTTCCTATAAATAGAGCCCCCCTCCCCTTGATTAAAGGGTTGAGAATTTTGGCCTAAGAGAGAAAGAGCTTGAAGTGAGAAGATCTTTCTCCCTTTGGTGCACACTTCCCATACAGATTCTAGAATTCTAAAACCTCCTTTGAGTGATATTTTTCACCTTAGATCCCTTAGTTTAGGTATATGCTACCCATTCACCTTCCCTCTTTACCTCTTAGTTAGCAAGCCTTAGAGGTTAGAACCCCTCTTTCCACCATACAAGCCTTCAAAATCTCATCAAAGCAAGCCAAGAAAGGCTCCTCTACGGTGCTACAAGGGCCCGAGGGCTCCGACTCTCCCCTTTCTTCTCCTATCTCTTTCTAGCTCCCTCCATCCTCCCATTTGTGCTGTTACGCTGCCAACTTTTCGATAGGAACGGAGGGGCATAAATAGGATTCTAAGCCCTTTTGGGTAAGAGGAAGCTCTTTTATTTTCTTTTACTTCATTTTATTTTTGGCCATTAGTAGAGACCACGTTAAGTGGGTTGATCGGGTGCCTAACACCTTCCTGATCGATAACCGAAGCCCCTACCCAAGAGCCTTTGGTATGGACTAGATTCAGAGTCATATTTTTAGCACCTCGGTGCTCATAAAAATAAATTAGGTTTCCCAGGACACAGAAAGCTTCGGGTGGCGACTCTATATTTTTCGTTAGAGAGCACATCGTCGTAACGGGATCGTCCCGATTCCCCCGGTTGCACAGATGGCGACCCTGCTGGGGAATCTCTTATAGAGCTTCCCCTTGAACTTGGCCTTGTTATTTTTTATTTTTACTAACATGTTATTGCTATTTTTTTTAGTTTATTTTTGTTATTTTTTCACTGACCCCTCTGATTAAGTCGTTTTACTTACCCCTATTTTTCTGTCATTTACGAGCCTTAGCCGGTTGGCCGGCCTACATGCGCATTGTCTTTTAAAATTTCTTACCTTTCCATCATTTTAGTGCTTTAGCCGATTGGCAGGCCTACTTGAGCATTGTCTTTTAATTCCCTTAATTTTTCGTCATTTAAAGTGCCTTTGTCGATTGGCGGGCCTACTTGTGCACTCATATTCTATCAGTGGACGCCGGCCCGTAGTGGCAGCACGGGATAATCACCCCCGGTCTTTGAACTAAAGAAAACTTCCAAAAAAAGAGAAAAACTTTGAAAAAAATAAAATTGAACCAAGTTAGGGAGCTTAATTAATTTATTTTTATGGGGTAGATTTTAAAAAGGGTTGGGATTAGGCAAACATACAAACACCCAGGTCTTAGTATGGTGGCAGCCCCTAGTGGCGATGATCCAGAAAAGTCCCAGCCCACCTAGTATCTGAGAAGGCACTTGCGCCAGAGGTATATCGGGTGGGTTCCCATTACAAAGTTTAAAACCCTTGGGGAGCGCGCTAGCGAGTTATACTGGACTCAAAACCTTTAGGTGCGGTGAGGAGAGAATCGATCACCAAAAAATAGCTCAGTTCTCGGAAGCCTAGCTTTAAAAAAAAACCAAAAAAGAGACTCATTTCGGGTGTTGGTGGTTGCTGTCATCAGTTCTTGCGCTAGTGCAAAAAACTGGAATTTAAAACTGGCGCAACTAATAGTTGCGCCAGCTTTAAAATCCACATTTTTACCTTGGCGCAACTAATAGTTGCGCCAGTGTAAAAATAGTGCCTTGCAAACTGAGTGCATGTATTAGTTGTGTCAGGTCTGCTTAACAGCACCCCAGCCCGAATCTGTGGCCTTCTTCACCTCTCGAGTCCCCCGATCAGTGTGCTTAGTGCCTTGTTTAGGCCCCGCCATCTTCGACGCCCAATACAGCCCCGCCGGTCAAAAGGGGACAACTTCTTTTTGGCTCATTCCGGGGGATCGGGTTGTTTGCCTCGATTTCCATGCCTTCAATAGATTGAAGGTTCTCCTTCGATTCTTCCGAAGTGCATCGGAATCGTCGCGACGGGTCTTGAATTAAGGTACGAGAGCCACCCGAAAAGGGAATTCCAAAGCCTCAGAACCTTTGTTTTTCAAAACTTTTTCAAAAAATTTAAAAAAATATATATAATCAAAACCTAAAAAAATATATATAGTTTGTGGTGCCGGCAGAACTGCATCATCTTGCCCTCCGCCGTCCTGTAGGGGAAGAAGGAGGAGGATTTTTGGGCCTTATCCAAGGCACCCTTACCCAACCCGTTCCCGTAGAATGTCGTGGGTAGTGGACCCGGCTTACGCCGATCCCGACTCATCCCTGCCACATTCTCCAACCCACTCCCATTCGGGAGAAGTTTTTTCCACCATTCCCCTCACCCAACCCCCCTTCACCATTACCAACCCATTTGGCGCCCCCATATTCCCAACCATTACCCTCCAAAATATCCAAAGTCCTACCCCCCATTCTCCATCTTTTGCCCAAACCATGCCCATGCTAAATCCGACCCATTTCCCATCCACACAAAACCCAAACCCATTTTCCCAATCCACATCCATGCCCCAATTCTCATCATCCCCCTATAGACCTGATCCACCCACATGCACATACACCACTTCCGCCCTATCCGCCCCCCCGCAAAATCCCCCATCCATTCGGGTCATGCCCATTTTTACCGGGGCCATGCCCAACTTTCCACATCCCTCCTCATCATGCCCCCCATCATCTAAAAACATACCCAATACATCCCCTCATCCACCCCATACCCCCTACCTACCATGGTCATGCCCGATTATATCGGGGCCATGCCCAATTTTTCTGCCACCTCCATCCCATCTATACCCCATCATCCCTTAAATCCCCCATCTCCATCCAACCCTCCCCCCACGACCATGATGGAGGAGATGTCCCAAGCCTATTTTATGTGGAAGGCTTCTCAAAACACCCCCCTCCTCCTTCACACCCCATGTCCCTAAACCCGTCTCACACCCTACCCAATCTCCATGCCTCACTCCCCCATGACCCCCATCAACCCCCCATAATCCACACCACCCAAACCCCCATTACCCACTTACCCCAAGGCCCATTGGCCCAAACTCCCTTTTCTCACATATCCCAGGGGCCCATGGCCCAATACCCCACCTCCCAAACCTACCCAGGGCCAATGGCCCAGACCCACAAAGGGCCCATGGCCCAGACCCATCAAGGCCCATTAGGCTAGACACAACAAGGGCCCATGGCCCAGACCCATCAAGGCCCATTGGGCCAGACCCACCAAGGGCCCATGACTCAAACCCATCAAGGGCTCATGGCCCAGAGCCATCAAGGCCCATTAGGCCAGACCCACCAAGGACCCATGGCCCAAACCTATCAAGGGCCATTGGCTAGACCCATCAAGGCCTATTGGGCCAAATCCCTCAAGGGCCCTTGGCCCATACCTACCCAGGCCCACTGGCCCACACCCACCAAGGGCCCGTGACCCAAACCTACCAAGGGTCCATGGCCCAAACCTATCAATGGCCTGTGGCCCAAAATGGCCAAAGGTTCATCACCAAAACCTAAACCCCACACTCATACCTTCAACAATACCCCCAACATTTAACCCAACCTTCACAATCGGGTCAAACCCATGCCATACCTCAAACCCAATTCTCCCATGGCCCCACACCCCAAGGCCATCTCCAAACCTTCCCCCATACCTAATGGCCCTATCAGGCCCCACCTCAAAACTAAATTCCCATCACCCAACAAATCTTTCCTCACCCCCAATGGGCTCACCCAACCCCCACTCATGTCATTCCCATCCAACCCATGCAACAACAACAGGAGAATCCCGCCCTTGCTGCACACTATGCCGACCAGCAGTATGAAGAGGATGAGATTAGGAATAGTGGGGCCTATGCTGGAGCTTTTACCAGCCTCAACCCTCCTCCCATAATTGCCCACCCCCTGGTAGCCCAGAGTGAAGTCCAACTGACGGCCGAGAAAGTGACCCCTGTATCAAAAGAGTCGGAACAACTGAAAGAACAGTTAGACAAAATACAAAAGCAGCTGGTGAAAATGGGTGGTGCTGAAATCCATGCCACGAATTTCACAGACTTACATCTGTTCGCTGAGGTCCCCCTGCCCCCATATTTAAAATGCCAGCCTTCGTCAAATATAATGGCACTGGCAATCCTATTACTCACCTGAAGTCCTACTGTGGGGACATGTGCCAATACGGGGAGGACGAAAGATTGCTAATAAAAGTCTTTCAAAAGAGTCTGATCGGGCCGGCTTTAAGAAGGTTCACATCTTTAGAACCGTCTATAATGAAAACGTGGAGGGACTTGACGCATCTCTTTCAAAAATAGTATGTCTACAATATAGACATCGAGCCGCGTAAGTTCGACTTGACCCATTTAAAGTAGAACCAGAACGAGACCTTCAGCGACTACTTGGGGTGATGGAGAGCATTGGCAGCTCAGGTTAGAAACAAAATACTTGATGATGAAGAGATAGAGATGATTTCAAAGAACACTCTGCCAGTGATTTCAGACTTTTTGGTATATCAGCAGCATACCAGTTTGCTGATCCGGTGAGAAATGCTAACTGATGCGAGGATGCCATCAGGGAGGGGCGTCTAAATAAGAATATGTCGAGTGGACCCAATGGGGTTAGAAGATTTTCAGAGCAAAGGAATGAGAAGAGCACAGGGGGCGATGTCCAGAACATAGTCAATACCCGACCCAATAACAATACATCCCCGTTTCAGTTTCAGGTTGCCCCACCAGCACCCGCTAGGCCTGAGTAGACGCAAAGAATGGGGAATGGGCAAGGAATGCAAATGACCCCGAAACAGAGGAGAGCCTGCTACGACCGAGTCTTCACACCTCTGGGGCAATCATTGAGTGTAATTTTGCCCCTGTTAGTAGAAAAGGGATTAGTGGCTATCCGCCAACCACAACCTCCTGCTCACCCGATCCCAAGGAACTATGACCCAAATACCCACTGTAATTTTCATCAGGGTCCGGGTCACCCTACTGATCATTGCTTCCCATTGAAGCATGCCATCCAAGATTTGATCGATGCCAGGAAAACCATTCCCCCTGCACCCTCTCAGCATGCTAATATTCACCAAGTGCCACTACCCCCACATCCCATTGGAAGAGCAGGTCCCAGACCCACCGTCGGAATGATAGAAGATGAGGAGGAGTTTGAATTTAACCCATCCAATTATATCAGTGATCAGGAGAGTTATGTAACACCTTTGTCAAGAAACATAGAAGAGGGGAACGTAGGGGTAATTGAACCCCTAAATTTGTCAGAATATTTCCCCAACCCAACCCCGCAATTTGAACCCTTGGATCTCCTGACATACTTTCCGTCCACCACACCTGCCAATTATGTAAATATCAATGCATACCAACCATACACCACATCAATTACCCTATAAGCCCCCAGGCCCCCAATCCTACACCACACCGCCTTGATTATCAATAGCTGCGCCGCTTCATTCAACTACCACCATACAGCACAACCCCCATCAATTATCCTTTAAGCCACCAGGCCCCCAATCCCACACCCGCACCGGCAATTACCAATGGGCTACGCCCATCCCATCACCCCAAGTTCCTCCTGCAAAATCTGCCCCCCCCCCGTCAATCACCCAATAGCCCATCAGACCCCCCATCTGCCGCCAGCACCCACCAACTATCAATGGCCTACTTTTACCTCCTTCCCTCCAATGCCACCACCCTCAAGCTTCACCACCCCCATTTGGCCAGTCTTTCCACCCAACCCGCTACCACCGAGGAGAATCAAGTATTGCCCACACCTCTTGAGCCGATAGTACAAGTACCTCAAGAACCGGCAGTCATACCTTTCCAACTCTCGGGACCAACGTATGATCCTCATCAGGTCCTGTTAAGCTACGAACAAATAGATGTCAACACCGGCAGCAGCAGTGGAGAAGGGGCAGTGGACTTTGTCACCAGGTCAGGACCATTTTCAAGCATTAATGGGGGCGTTAAAAAATGCGCATGTATCACTCCAAGTTAGCCCAGATGAAGTCAGGCAGATAATTGGGCAAGTGATGGCTCCGAATGCCATTTCATTTTCTGATGCTAACTTGTCGGAAGAGCCACTCGAAGTCTTTAAATATAATAGTCGAGCCTGGAAACATGGTAATCCCCTTGGTACTAATTGATAATGGGTCTGCATTGAATATATGTCCGTTAAGGACCGTCACCAAGATCGGGGTTGATCCGTGCATGTTAAGGCCCACTAGAACCAGCGCTAGAGGGTTTGACAATTCCAGGAGAGAAATAATGAGAGAAGTTGATCTTGAGCTATTGATAGGGCCAATGACCTTTTCCATCTTATTTCAAGTCATGGATATCAAATCCTCATTTAATCTATTATTGGGGCACCCATGGCTGCACGAGGTCGGAGCATACCATTCACCTTGCACAAGAAACTCAAGTTTGTGTCTGGGCACAAGATCGTTACAATCGTTGGGGAGGGGCACAATGAGAAAGAAAAGGCTGCCAATAGCATCGAAAGACCCAATATGTTAGATATACCGCACACCGCTGAGGATGTCGACCTTCACAATTTCAAATATGAGGTATCAACGATACTCCTAGAACCCATTGAGGGCATCATGCCTAAAACAGGAGGCAGTATGGTAGTGGTAGTGGCAATGCTCCAAAAGTGGGGCTATCAGAAAGGAAGGGGTCTGGGACCCAGATTACAAGGAAGAAAAGAGCCAGTTGTCGCCAAGGGGCAGAAGGTCCGATTCGGGTTAGGATACAAGCCCACAGAAGAAGAGCTCCGAGAGGCCAAAGAGAAAGCCAGGGTTGCCGCGGTTGCAAGAGCTCGAGGAATCAACATAGAAGAGAAACCTCGCCCTAGGCCGCACATCAGGGATTCCTTTGTCAGCGCAGGGGTCATAAAGATCGATCAAAATGGGGCAACCCATTTGACCCCACACAAACCCACAACCCCAATCCATCCCACCAATCCCTAGATCTCCCTTCCCAGCTTGGAGATAGATTTTGCCGCGTTGTCCTTTTTCGAGGAATGACGGTCGGTACCTGAACAAACCCCCCTTGTGGTGAATCACCACAAATCTGAGTTATCGTTTGAGGACATGATCTCAGATGAAATGGGGATCAATATGATGGAGGCTAACTCCAATAAGCCATATAAGTCAGCACCCTCCATCCTAACAGGTAAAGAAGGGGCCCCTCAGGTACGCAGCTGGGCTTCTTCGCCCCAAACTCTGAAAGCAGGAAGTGGCCTAACATTTGGCACCCGTTTTCCAAAAAAAAATAACCTATAAAAAGTGAGAGAAGCCCTTGGAAAATAATACCTTGTGTATATAGCAACCCGCCTTGCCAAGGGTCCGTCTCCAAAGAAAACAAAAATCTCAAAAACATGGAAAAAATACAAAATCTCAAAACCATGAAAAAAACACAAAATCCCAAAAACATTGAAAAAAATCTAAAGTCTAAAAATATTATCATTTAAAATTCCAGAAAATGTCCCACAAAAGGATGCCTTAATCAAAATGCCCGTCCCACGTGAAATCGACCCCTTCCCTGTAGAAATACAAGAAGAGGTAGGGATCATGAGTCTGGACGAGGAGCTCCCCAATGAGCTCCTTGACTGATTTGCCGACTTTGAGTATGGCCCTATCCCCATTGTCGAAGAAACTGAGGACGCCAATTTAGGGATTGAGGAGATTCCCAGAATAACCAAGATCGGAATGTCGCTATCTCCCGAGGAAAGAAAAAGCATAATCGACTTTCTTCGGTCATACCAAGACATTTTTACCTGGTTGTACGAGGACATGCCTGGTCTAAATACTGATTTGGTCGAGCATGAGTTGCCCCTCTACCCTGATATGAAGCTAATCAAACAGAAGTTGAGACGTCTCCGACCTGAGTGGATGTTGAAAGTCAAAGACGAGGCCATCAAGCAGTATGACGTGGGGTTTCTCATGGTATCCAAATACCCGCAATGGCTAGCCAATATCGTACCTGTACCGAAGAAGGACGAAAATCTCCGCATGTGTATTAATTTCCTTAATTTGAACAGAGCAAGCCCAAAGGATGATTTTCCATTGCCACACATCGACATCTTGGTTGATAATACTGCCAAACACGGGATGCTTTCTTTTATGGATGGATTTTTAGGATACAATCAGATAAATATGGCAGAGGTTGGTCATGAGAAGACAATGTTCATTACCCCCTGGGGAACCTTTTGCTATCGAGTCATGCCATTTGGGCTGAAAAATGCCGGTGCAACGTACCAGAGAGCTATGACTGCACTATTTTATGACATGATGCACCGAGAGATTGAAGTGTATGTCGATGACATGATAGCCAAATCACCGGAGCGAAGCAACCATCTTGTAAACCTTCAGAAGCTGTTTGAAAGGCTGAGGAAGTATCGACTACGACTGAATCTGCAGAAGTGCGCATTTGGTGCAATGTTAGGGAAACTTCTAGGGTTCATCGTCAGCAGGAGGGGGAACGAGGTCGACCCAATCAAAGTCAAAGCCATCACTGAAATGCCATCGCAGTCTACCGAGAAAGAGGTTAGAGGGTTTCTGGGCAAAATACAGTATATCAGTCGGTTCATTGCACAACTAACTCCAATCTGCATGCCGATCTTCAACTTACTAAGGAAGAATTCACCCGTTGAATGGAACGATGATTGTCAGGCAGCGTTCGAAAAAATTAAAAGCTACCTCCTTAATCCACCTATTTTGGTACCACCTGAGCCAGGGAGACCACTCTTGATGTATCTCTCCACAAAGGAAGTTTCGATGAGATGTGTCTTGGGGTAGCACGATGAAACTGGAAGAAGAGAGCAGGCGATTTACTATCTGAGCAAGAAGTTTATTGATTATGAAGCGTGCTACTCTCATCTAGAGAAAGCATGCCTGACTCTTGTATGGGCTACTCAAAGGCTCCGTCACTACTTGCTATCTCAGGTGGTTATGCTCTTGGCCCGAATGGACCCATTGAAATACCTATTTGAAAAGCCAGCTCTCACTGGACGAACCGCACGATGATAATTTTTATTATCTAAATTCGACATCATGTACGTCACTCAGAAGTTGATCAAGGGGTAGGCGCTTGCTGATCATCTTGCCTACAATCCTTTACTTGATTATGACCCTTTGAGAACGTAGTTCCCCGATGAGGACATCCTGTTCATGACAGAAGAGGATACAGAAGAAGCTGAAGAATCATGGGTAATGCACTTTGACGAGGCAACAAATATCGAGGGCCAAGGAGTTGGCGCCATCCTGATTTCACCAAAAGGATCCTATGTACCAGTCTCTATCAAGCTCAACTTCCCGTGCACTAATAATATGGCTGAGTACGAAGCTTGCGCCGCTGGTCTGCAGGCGGCTCTCAATCTGAATATAACTCACCTTCGAGTATTTGGCGATTCACAGTTAATAATATGTCAGACGAATGGTGACTGAAAGACGAAAGACAAGAAACTGATCCCCTATCATGAACACCTCGAGGATATGATAGCTTACTTCCAAGATGTGACTTTCTCATACGTCTCCTGGATAAGGAATCACTTTGTCGACGCATTAGCAACTTTGGCGTAAATGATTGAAATCCCCTATGGTGTTGAGATGAAGCCGATCATGATCGAGCAGAGGAATGAGCCAGCCTTCTGCCTCTAAATTGAGGAACCTATAAAGCCTGATGATGAGCCACCTTGGTTCTCAGATATCAAGAATTTTCTCAAGACCCTAACTTTTTCAGAGGGTACATCCAAGACAGACAGACGAACCATTCAACGTTTAGCGGTAGGTTACGTCATTTGCGGGGAATTCCTCTACAAGCGATCATACAATAACATCTTACTTAGGTGCCTCATTGAAGGTGAAGCGGTCAATATTATGAAAGAAATCCATGAGGGAGTATGCGGAGCCCACGTCAGCGGTCATATGCTTGCTAAGAAAATCCTACGGCAGGGATACTTTTGGACCACCATGAAATCAGATTGTTGCAAACATGTTCAAAAATGCTACAAGTGTTAAGAACACTCCAGTTTGATACACGCTCCTACCATTAATCTTCACTGCATGACCACTCCTTGGTCATTTGCTACCTGGGGCCTTGACATTGTCGAAATGATTAATCCGAAAGCATCAAACGGACATCGGTTCATCCTTGTCGCCATTGAATACTTCACCAAGTGGGTAGAAGCGGCGTCATATGCCAACATCACGGCCAGTCACGTCGAGAAGTTTCTCAAGAACAATATTGTGTGCCGATTTGGAGTACCTAAATATATCATCATGAACAACAACACAAGCTTTGCGAACAAGTGCATCCGAGACTTCTGCGAGCAATACAAGATCAAGCACCATCGCTCATCCCCTTATCGGCCTCAAACTAATGGAGCCGTGGAAGCCGCGAATAAGATAGTCGTCCACATCCTTGAGAAAATAGTCGTCACTTATCGAGATTGGAGCGAAATGCTGCCATTTGCTTTGTGGGCTTACCAAATGTCGATCCGTACCGCTATAGGGGCAACACCATTCTCCCTTGTGTATGGAACTGAGGTTGTCCTCCCGGTAGAGATTGAAGTACCCTCGCTCTGAATCCTCATAGAATCAAGTTTACCCAAAGCAGAGAAAGAAAGATCACGCTGTGATCAGTTGAACTTACTGGATGAGAAGAGACTCCTAGCCTTGTGTCACACTCAAGTTTACCAGGGGCGAATTGCACGCACTTACAATAAACGTGTCCGCAGTTGAGATCTAAAGGTAGGAGACACTGTACTAAAGAAGATCTTCCCATCCCTCCACGCCGATTCGAGAGGAAAGTTTAAACCAAACTGGGAAGGACCATACGTCATTCGAGAAGTGCTACCAGGATACGCCATCCGCCTCGCCACCATGGACGGAGATCATCTTCCTGAGCCCATCAATGCTGGATATGTCCGACGGTTCTACTCTTAGTCCATCACGACAAGGTAAGTGTTGATGAAACAGATACGTGACTGCTTAAGAACCACCCAAAAGAGGCCATCATTCTAAGCATAGTAGCAAAAAAAAGCATCCCTAAAAATGATGATATCCTTTGCCACCCCATTTAAGCCTGGGCCTTTCTTTCAATAAACCCCTTCCCCAAAAAAAAAAAACGTGTACATATACCAAAAAAAAAGAGAGAAAAGATGCATGTGTGTAAAGTTACTATCAAATCCAAAAAAATCAAAAAAGCAAAACCTCAAAAAGAGATTGCCTAAAATGGAGCAAAAAGAATAACAAAAAATGTGTATAGAAGAATCACGGGGCATGTATAACAAAACCCTCAAAGAAGAAAGTATGTTAAAAACTGAAGTCGTATCAAGGAAACCCTTTTTAGCCCAACATACCTTTAAATCCTAACCTAACCCATGGCCAAGCTACACCCTGAAGGAAGCCCTCTTTGTAGGTTCACAAGCAGTCATAATATCTGTTAAGTCAAACATGAGTCGAGTCGTGAGACGACACCAGAACCCCATCTAGCCGACTATGACGGAATCGACGTCTATGTCGTGGCTTTTAAAAATAAAAATAAATAATAAATAAAAATACAAGCTCAAAGAAAGATGGACATGGTGAAAACCTGAAAGGGCATTACAGGTAAAAATAGCGAGCTTGTGTGGACCAGGTGAAAACCCGAAAAGGCACTTGGGGTAAGAGAGCTAAACTCATGGACATGGTGAAAACCCGAAAGGGAGCCATGGGTAAAAAAAGGGAGATAAATAATAAAGAAAAAAAAAAGAGAAAAATTTGAAAAAGAAAGGTTTGGACTGATTGAGAAGATTGATGTTTGAGGAACCCTTTTGTTACTCTTCCTGTACCCTCTTGTCTGGCTGGGCCGCTCATGCTAGTTCAAATATGGTCCTGACCAGAATTGTCTTTGTGAAACCTGCACCATCAAACGTATGATCCAAGGCAAGGAGAAAGGTTTAACTCAATCCAAAGGGATCAACATTTCTGCCTTGGTAAAATCCGAAAACTCACTCAGGTCTGACTGCATGAAAGAGTTCGACTATGCTCAAAATGGGACCTGTTACTCCGTCTCACTATCAAGGCATCAAAAAAAAAAAAAAAAGAAGAAAAGCCAAAAAAAAAAAATCAAGAAAAATCCAAACACCAAAAAATGTGTATATATTTCTACTCATTTTCATGTACATATTTCCAGCATCATATTTCAATTTCAAAAAGAACATAAATAACAAAAAATATCTAAAAACAAAAATCTAAAAAAATATCTTGAAAATGAAAAAGTGTAGGTAGAAATCTACTTTTTCTTCTGTTGTTTAGGATGTATTTTCTTTATATGTATAAACAAAAAAGGGACTGACGTTGTCTCGAGAATGTGCAGGAACATCACATGGTCCAAAGCCTCAAAGCTGGCAACTTTTCAGCGATGGATAAATCAGATAAAGCATCTCACCACCGACGTCAGGTCTAACACAAAAAAAAATGAATGAAAATCATTTGAAAAGGAAAAAATCTATGTTTTCATGTCTAAGCATAGTTACGCACATGCGTGTTCTGATGCGGTAAAATGTCAATATTTTATTAGCAACGCAGCTGTGCAAAATTAATGTCTTAGGTCTAAGGTTCGCCTTGGATCCATGGATCCTATTTCAAAATAGGAGCGACGGTGTCAATTTTGGTCAAACAGTCAATGCTTGGATTGGATTGATTCCACCGCTAAATCTTCGCCCTAATCGTTCCATATTTTGGTTTCAGATGAACTTGAGTACGTTGGCTTCAGTTTTGTCGCAAACTATTGCGGAGGCACGGGCTCTTGGTATGCGTTGTCTAGGCGTGCGCCTCCCGGAGTTCGAGGTCCAGATAATGCTTCTTTTAAAGAAAATAATGAAAAGAAGCAATCTTTAAAAAAAAGAAAAAAGAGAAAAAGAATAAATCTATGCTTCCCCACAGAGCTACGCACATGCATGTTCTGATGCAGTAAAATGTCGATATTTTATCAGCAACACCACTGTGCTATAATAACGTCCTAAGTCTAAGGCACGCCTTGGATTCTGGATCCTACTTCAAGGAAGGAGCAACGGTGTCAGTCCCGATCAAACAGTCAATGTTTCGATTGAGTCGACTCTACTGCTAAATCTTTGCGATAAGCGCTCTGTTCATATGAACTTAAGTGTCTTAAAGCTTCAAATTCTCCATTGGGAAAGGTCAATCGTTGGTTGAAACCAACCTGTTAAGAATGATATTACATATCAATCAAACTATGTGCAACCATGCATTCAGAAGGGTTCATTTCCCTTTTATTTTCTGTAGGCTTAAAACTTGTATGGGCAGCGGTATCCCTATAAAGTGTACGCCATGCATCTAGGTATCCGTATGATGGTCGTTTGTCCTCGTAAATTATACCCGGGCGGGTCTGGGTCGGGGCTTCCATCGCCTTTGTTGTTGCTTATTGCCCTTGAAGGGTGCATGATTATGCATAGTTAATTGATGATTATGATCATTGTCAACAGAGACCAGGATTGGATGCCCCCTTTTGGGAGGTGCCCAATGTTTGGCTGGATCTATTCAAGGAAGTCGATACTGAATACTCTAGGTCATGCTGAGCTGAGGCATGCTTTCAGAAAAATGGCACGTACTCCTAAAAAGCGTTGTGACATCTATTCACTTCGCTCGGGTGGTCATGCTAAATAAACTTTGGGATCGATGGGTTAGCCCAAAGATCTCGAGCCCTGCTTTCAGCAGGGGCACCCATGAATAATCCAATGAGGTCATCAAATGCTTTGTAGGATTGGACACAAACTATGGAGCCTTGTGTATGATTACTTCGTGCCTATCTTTGAATGTGGGTCGATCACCCCTCTTACTTACGAAACTGTTGTATTCAGAATAAATCTCGAACATCAATCACCTTCAAATCATCTCAAGAAGCGGACATTTTTCTTGACTAACGGGCTTTAACAACTCGAGAGGCAAACTTTTTTTCTAGCTATTGGGCTTTCGCAACTCATTCCACCTGGGTTATGCCCAGTAATGTCGCTAAGGGCTTGGGAATCAATTACCTCGAGAAACGAATGATTAGCCTAGCACCCCAGGGCTTTCATTTTCTCACCGTGTTACTCACCCAATTTTTGAAGTTTGTTTTGAATACAACGGACCTGTCAGTAATGCCTTGGGCCTTTTCAAATGTCTCTTTTCTTTGGCATACGATCACTAGTGATCAGATACCAAAGAGGGGCATCTGTAGACACCCAAATATGGCCCAAGGCCTGATCGAAACACATTTCGAGAGAGGCGCATTATTGAGCTTTTGATGGCATGTATGAAACCCTTAGGAATCACCCTAGATCCCTTAGGAACTTATCCCGAACCTTTAGAAACCAGTCTCGACCCTTGAAACCCATTCCAAACCCTAAACCTAACCTTCCCGGGCAATGGATAAAGAATGGTGTACCAGGAGTAGCTAAGTTCTTCTACTAATATCAAATCATATACCATTGGAAAAAGGACTTCTCCAGCTTTTCAAAAAGCTAAGAATCGTCTTAATCGGAGTTATATATCAAAAGTTACGGCAATTCAAACATTGGGCAGAATTTCAAGTTTTTTACTTGGCGCAACTAATAGTTGCGCCAAGCCATTTTCCCCCTGAATTTGCCTGGCGCAACTAATAGTTGCGCCAGGCCTTTTTCCCCTAAAAATGGCCTGGCGTAACTAATAGTTGCGCCAGGTATAAATGGGTCCCCCCACCCCTCGCGAAGCCAACTTTCAGGCTACTGTTCATTACTGTTTTACTGTACATTTGCCTGGCGCAACTATTAGTTGCATCAGGCATATGAACAGTAACTGTTGGATTTTGCCCCAAAAATTGTGATTCGGGTTTGACTTGTTGACCACCTCAGTCCTTGGGGTGTGTTTTGATAACTTTATTGCACCCTTTTAATGCCTATTTGCAATCCTTAAGTGATTTGAAACACTAACCTATCATCCACCATTAAAACCATTCCCCCACATCTCCAAGCTCTCAAAATCTTAGGAAACCTTAGATTAGAGATTACCTAATTTCTAACTCTAATTAGTATTTAGGTAGCCTCCTAACCTATCCTTTTCCTATAAATAGAGCCCCCATCCCCTTGGTTTAAGGGTTGAGAATTTTGGCCTAAGAGAGAAAGAGCTTGAAGTGAGAAGATCTTTCTCCCTTTGGTGTACACTTCCCATACAAATTCCAGAATTCCAAAACCTCCTTTGAGTGATATTTTTCACCTTAGATCCCTTAGTTTAGGTATATGTTACCCATTCACCTTCCCTCTCTACCTCTTAGTTAGCAAGCCTTAGAGGTTAGAACCCCTCTTTCCACCATACAAGCCTTCAAAAGCTCATCAAAGCAAGCCAAGCAAGGCCCCTCTATGGTGCTACAAGGGCCCGAGGGCTCCGACTCTCCCCTTTCTTCTCCTATCTCTTTCTAGCTCCCTCCATCCTCCCATTTGTGTCGTTACGCCACCGACTTTTCGGTAGGAACGGAGGGGCATAAATAGGATTCTAAGCCCTTTTGGGCAAGAAGAAGCTATTTTCTTTTCTTTTACTTTATTTTATTTTTGGCCATTAGTAGAGACTATGTTAAGCGGGTTGATCGGATGCCTAACACTTTCCCGATCGATAACCGAAGCGCCTACCCAAGAGCCTTTGGTGTGGACCGGATTTAGAGTCATATTTTTAGCACCTCAGTGCTCATAAAAATGAACTAGGTTTCCCGGGGCACCGAAAGCTCTGGATGGTGACTATATTTTTCGTTAGAGAGCGCATCGTCGGGACGGGATCATCACGATTCCCCTAGTTGCACCCAAAACCTAGGCTCTTTGTCCCAAACTATGAACTCTCACTGTTAAAGCATAAAGAAAATTGAAGACCAGCTCAGTCAAATCTCCAATACTTTGACTAAAAGAGAGGAGAGCAGGCTTCCTAGCCAGACCATGAACAATCCAAAGGGTCATTACTTGATTGGTGAAGGTTCCTGAACCCATGAGGAAGCCAAAGCAATCATAACCCTCAGGTCTGGCAGGATAATGGATAACAAGGTGGGCAGAGAGAACAATGAGAAAAATGAGAGTTCAAAAAAAGAAGTGGACTCATCCCCTGCTGCTGTGCAACAGGAGTATAATAATGGGGCTATTGATGAGCCCCAGCAAACAGAAAAAAATGAGCCAAGAAAAAAACAAAAAATTGATGCTGATATGACTAGACATGCAGCTGAGGTACCAGCAGTACCACAGCTGTCATTTTCTCATGCTCTTATAGGCCCCTCTCCTTTTGACAAGGGGAATGCTAGAATGGAGGAAATATTAAAGACCTTCAAGCAAGTTAAGATTAATTTACTTCTGCTTGATGCCATCAAACAGGTCCCTGCCTATGCTAAGTTCCTCAAAGACCTGTGTACACAATAGAGGAAGGCAAGGATCCATTTATCCAAGAAGGTCTTTACAGCAGAAATAGTTGAATCAGTGCTATCAATAGTCACAACTGCAAAACTTCAAGACCCAAGGATACCTACTATCCCCTGTATTATTGGAGACCATACCATTGCCAGAGCTCTCTTAGACTTGGGAGCTAGTCCTATTGTGCTCAAGCTGGCTGTCAGGTCTGAAAAAAGACCTATGGGAATTGTTGAAGATGTGTTGGTGGGGGTGAATAAGGTTTTCTACCCTGCTGATTTTTTAGTCTTAGAAATGGAGCCTTCAAAGAGTAGCACCCAAATTCCTGTAATCTGGGGCAGACCATTCTTGGCCACTGCCAATGCCTGCATTCAATGCAGGTCTGGGGTGATGGAGGTTATAATTGGAAACATGAAGGTCAAATTAAATGTGTACAATGCTGCAAAGCAACTTCAGCTAGAAAATGAGGACTGCTTTGCAGTGGATGTACTAAATGACCTAGTAGAGGAGAATTTATCCAATCTGCTGTATTGAGATAAAATTTATGAGGAATTTGAGAATGTGTGAACTGAGGCTCATGGGGAGGAGGACCCAAATGGCATTACTGTTGAGACTTCTATGGGCCTACTACAACATTCCATTTGGAGACCCACATTGCTGCCCCTACCTCAACCCTCCAAGGCACCTTTGTTGCCTTCAATAGAGTGTCCACTTGATCTGGAGCTTAAACAACTGCCAAAGACAGATATGCCTTCCTAGGACAGGAGAAGAATCTGCCAGTCATCATCTCATCCTCTCTCTATAGAGCAAGAAGAGGAGTTGCTTGAAGGCCTTAGGA
The DNA here is from genome assembly GCA_021018995.1 of Chloranthus sessilifolius. Taxonomy (NCBI): domain Eukaryota; kingdom Viridiplantae; phylum Streptophyta; class Magnoliopsida; order Chloranthales; family Chloranthaceae; genus Chloranthus; species Chloranthus sessilifolius. The sequence goes on along the minus strand of CM037584.1, from coordinate 141,876,709 downwards.
AATATAAGAAAGCAATTGACTAGACCATTACAGATTTGGGGAGAATTGACCCATCTGTGTGTATGCACAAGATACATTTGGAAGAGGATTCCAACCCTTCAAGGGAAATGCAGAGGAAGTTGAACCCTCATATGTAGGAGGCGGTCCTAAAAGAGATTGTAAAATTGTTGGATGTAGGGGCCATATACCCCATTTCAGATTTTGAGTGGGTCTCACCTATCCAGGTGGTCCCCAAAAAGTCTGGCATCATAGTTGTTACTACTGAGTATGGGGAGTCAATACCAACCAGGGAGACCACTGGTTGGAGGGTGTGCATTGACTATCGAAATCTGAACTCCAAGATAAGAAAAGACCATTTCCCCCTACCCTTCATTGATCAGATTTTAGATAGGTTGGGTGGAAGAGCATTCTATTGCTTCCTGGATGGATACTCTGGTTACAACCAAATACCAGTGTACCCACAGGACCAGGAAAAGATCACATTTACATGTCCATTTGGCACTTTTGCCTATAGAAGAATGTCTTTTGGACCGTGTAATGCTTCAGCCACCTTCCAATGATGCATGTAGACAATTTTTTTAGACATGATTGACAAGTTTTTAGAGATTTTTATGGATGATTTCTTAATTTTTGGGAACAATTTTAGTTAGTGTTTGCATCACCTCAGCCTGGTTCTTCAAAGATATGAAGAGACCAACCTGGTCTTGAGCTGGGAGAAAAGCCATTTCATGGTCAAACAAGGCATTGTGCTTGGCCATGTGGTCTCCCCTAGACTCATTGAAGTTGATAGAGCAAAGGTTGACTTAATCTCACACTTGTCCCCACCAAAAATAGTCAAACAAATTAGGTCTTTCTTAGGAAACGCAGGATTTTACAGAAGGTTCATCAATGACTTTAGCAAAATTTTCAAACCTCTGTGCCACCTGCTGTGTCAGGATGTGCCATTTAATTTTAATGTTGAATGTCTTGATGCTTTTGAGGTGTTGAAGAAATGTTTAACCACTGCCCCTGAGATCCAAGCCCTTGACTACTCCCTACCTTTTGAATTAATGTGTGATGCATCAGACCTGGCTGTAGGTGCTGTTTTGGGTCAGATGAAAGATAAACTGCCTACTGTGGTTTATTATGCAAGCAAATCACTAATAGAAGATCAGCTGAATTATACAACAACTGAGAAGGAGCTTATGACAGTAGTGTTTACTGTGGACAAATTTAGATCCTATCTACTTGGATCTAAAATTATAGTCTTCACTGATCATTCTACCCTCAAGTACCTGCTGGCTAAGAAAGATGCAAAGCCAAGGTTGATTAGATGGATCCTCCTGTTGCAGGAGTTTGATATTGAAATCAAAGAAAAAAAAGGAGTGAAAAGTGTGGTGGTTGATCACCTGTCAAGGATTTTAGTTGAAGAGTGTGCTGCTACACTATTAAGAGATTCTTTCCCTCATGAGCAATTATTTGCCATCCAGTCAGTTATCCCCTGGTTTGCCAAGATAGTCAACTACCTCGTTGGAGGTAGGATCCCTTCCCACTGGTCCAAAATGGACAAGGACTTGTTCATCTCACAAGTCAAATATTTTTTCTGGGAGGATAAAGCTTGTTTAAGTATTGTGTAGACCAGGTCATTAGGAAATGTATCCCTGATAGTGACATCTACAGTATTCTTAGCATGTGTCATGAAAATGTCTGTGGGGATCACTTTAGTGGGAAAACGATAGTAGCAAAGGTGCTGCAGTGTGGGTTTTATTAGCCTTCCTTGTTCAAGGATGCCCATGCACACTGCCAAGCCTGTTTAAGATGTTAGAGGATGGGTGACATTTCAAAGAGAAATTTAATGTCACTGCAACCCATCCTTGTTGTAGAGTTGTTTAATATATGGGGAATTAATTTCATAGGACCTTTTCCTCCTTCAATGGGATACAATTTTATTCTTGTGGCTGTGGATTATATTTCCAAATGGGTGGAAGCAACTGCTACAAGGACAAATGATCATAAGTTTGTCCTAAAATTTATCAAAGAAAATATTTTTTCCAGATTTGGGATCCCTAGAGCCATCATAAGTGATGGGGGCAGCCACTTATGTAACAGACACTTTGAGAGCATGCTTAAGAAGTATGTTGTTACTCATAGGATTGCTACCCCATATTACCCATAGACCAGTGGGCAAGTGGAGATTTCTAAGAAGGAAATTAAGCATATCCTAGAGAAGACAGTTAGGACTGATAGGAAGGATTGGGTTGTGAAGCTTAATGATGCATTGTGGGCCTACAGGACAGCCTATAAGACCCCAATTGGAATGTCCCCATTTAGATTAGTCTATGGCAAAGCTTGTCATCTGCCAGTAGAGTTGGAACACAAGGCCTATTGGGCCATGAAGAGCTTGAACTTGGATCTAACTGTTGCTGGTGCAAATAGGAGATTGCAGCTGTCTGAGCTGAAGGAGCTGAGGTTGGATGCTTATTCCAATGTAAAGATTTATAAAGAGAAAGCCAAAGCATTCTTTGACAAGAACCTCCTCAGAAAAAAAAATTTTGATGGAGCTAAGGTATGACTTTTCAACTCTAAGCTTAAATTCTTTCTTGGTAAGCTGAGAATCAGATGGGATGGACCTTTCACTGTCATCCATGCATACCCATCTGGGGCTGTAGAGATTATGGACCCAACCTCTGGGAGGATTATGAAAGTGAATGGTCAGAGACTCAAGATGTGTGTGGAAATTTTTATGGAGACCTCTGAAACCATGTACCTTCAAGAACCTCCCAATGATCAGTAACCCCCAGCCTTGTATATTGTGTAACTTAACTGTTTTTGTTTGATGTTGAAATTCTGTCTTTTACTATTTTTTGTATATTTTTTGTGTGCTGTTGAATTTTATATGAGCATTTTAGTGCCTAGGGAATCTGTATCTAAGTATATGAGTCTTCATTTACTGAGGGTTGAGTAATCTACATGTATAAATTGGGTGAATTATGCAACTTGATTTCTATGCTTCATTATGAGCTTGCTTGGGAGAATGAGTGATCTTTGTTGTAATCTTTGTAAATAAAGCATGAAAAAATGTGCATGAGTCATGAATCATGAAGGGAGCATGTTTCAAGATTGATGTGGAGAAATAGAGCTATAACAGAAATGACATTGACAGGCTCTGCTGTGTAACAAATGAGTTGCACGAGAACTTCGCGAGTAGAATGGCTTGAAGCAGAGCCTAGCAAGGCCCTCATTTTCACCAAAATAGCTAGTCGCGCAGTTCAAATTGAATTGCACGAGTCTCATTCCACGTCTGTGTGAGCTCACGAGGATCAATGCCATTTATTTATCCTTGCGAGAGCCTCGCGAAGCTCGAATTTTATCATCTTAAAACCTCGCGACAGGCTTTGTACTCCCATTTCTGCCCTAATTTTCGAGCTCCACTCCCAACCACATTTTTTCCTCCTCTTCTTCACTAACCACTTTCCTCCATCACTCACACCTTCCTCTAGAATTGTGCTAAGCTTAACGAACTGAATCTTTTGCACTTGGCACAGTTTGAATTGACCTACAGGATATCTGAGATTTCAAAACCCTAGCAGTTTGGGGTAAGATTCTGAATTTTCTCTAGCTGTGTGTTATTGGTCTATTGTGCCTGGATAATAGTTTGATTTTTGGGGGGAGATTTGATTAAGAGGCATTTGAGAGTTGTAGGCACCCCGGATTTGTGAATTGAAGGGGTAAAAATCTAGATTTTGACAAATGGCTAGCAACTCCCCATTTTTTGACAATATACAAGCCTTGTTGAACCCTCCAAAAACAGACCCTCCTGCTCCCACCAGAAAATCTGCAAGAGTTGCTGCTATGGAGTCCAATGATGCCCCAGCACCCACTGTTGAGAACCCTAAAAAGAGGGCCGCTCCCAAAAAGAGGGCCAGGACTGTCACAAAGAGTCCTAAAAAGTCAAAGAAGCAGAAAAAGGGGGAAGAGGTTGTCCCATAGATTAACCCCTTAACCACTCTCAGTGATTTTTTGGCTGCCAACAAATTGGAGCCCGAGACTGCCTTTGACAAGGCATTTTTTGAGAAGGAACCCTTGGTTGCTACAACCATTGACTACTTAGCCAAAGCCTCCTTGGTGCCCCTGTTGCAACCTCTAAAGGAACTGGTGTACCCTAGGCTAGTTTAATTATTCTACCAGAACATCAAGGTAAAGAAGTCTGATGAGGGATTCCCTATGCTATTGGTTCTCATAGATGACTTTGAGATGCTTGTGAGCACCTCTGTGATAGCTCTTACTCTAGGCATTCTAGCTGCCTATGATCCAAACTGCATCTTGGGGGCACCACTAACTGCCTCCATCACTGATATTGCTAAGAGGCTGACAAGAGGGAAAAAGGCATCATGAGACTCAATTAGGAGGAGAGATTTTTAGCCCATCCTGTTGTTTATGGACCATGTTCTTAGAAAGAACATTTATATGACTAGGCACTAGTAGGAGAGAAGGGCACCCATTGCTGATGCCATCTATAGCTTCTCTCAAGGGCATTGCTTTGTTGCAGCCTCGTTGATTTTTGAGGGAATAATGGATATTTGAAGGTGCAGAAGAATCAGAAGCCCAATGGACTCCCTTACTGCAGGTTGATCACAACCCTGATAAAACAAGGTGGATACCACTGGAAGATGAAGGAACCAACTAAGAAATTACCCCCAGTTGAATTTGGAAAAAGGTTGTGGACAATCAGTATGTCCCTGACAAAAAAGAAGTAGAAGGTAGTTAAGAGGATAACAGCAGACTCAGCCACCCACCACATCAGTAGACACATCTGTAGCCACTTCAATGGCTATCCCTGCTTCCAGTTCAGCCCCACACACCATCCCACCACCCGTAGACATCATTCCACCTACCATCCCTACCCCCACGCCTACCATGCCATTCACAACACCTTCCACAATCCCCATCCCTATTTCAGTTTCAGCTCCTGCTCAACCCACATTTCCATTTAACCTGCCCACCCTACCTATCTAAAGAAAATGCAAAAACAAAACCCATAAACTAAGCAAAGCACCCATTGAACCTACCATACCCATTACCTTACCAACACCTATACCAGGCTCTGAACCTATTCCATTAACCCAACCCATAGCAAACCTTGAGACAACTCATATACCTAGCCCAATTCAAGACACACCTTCCCCTTTCACAATGGATAACAGTGAGCCCATGGCCACTGATATTGAAAAACCCACCACCACTGAACCACCCACCACCTAGGAAACCACTGTCCCATTTTATCCCATTACCTCCCCTACCCATTCCATTCCTTTTTCCCCCACCCATGACCAGGACCCATTCACATCTGAGGGGTTCTCAGCAATGATGGACTCCACTGTGGAGGACATCAGACATCAGTATACACCCCTCCCTAACTCCCCACAGCCTACCCAATTTAACCATGCCCCCACTTCCCCTTTCCAACCAATCCTAACAACCACACTTACAATCCCAACCATTCTAGACCCCCTAGCCCAGATACTTTCCATTCTTACATCATTAAAAACCCAAATCCTGGCCAATACCCAAACCCATACCACCATGAAAACCTACCTCCAATCCATTCAAACCACTCTTTAGACTTTAAACCAACCACAGTCACCTACATCTATAACCATACCTGTACCCATCCCACAACCTTCACCCCAGCCCTCACCTCTAGTGATAACAGCTCCTGCTGCCACTGATCGATTTTAAATGTATAACCCTTGCAAGTGCACAAGATCTATTGCAGTATGGCAAGAACAAAGGTGTCGAACCCACAGGAAAATCTTGAATTTTAATTAATTCTTTCAGAGATTTAAAAACGTCCCCAAGGAAGTACCAAAGGGCAGATTCAATTTAACCAAAAATTTATCACTTTTTCTAAATGCAAGAAAAATAAATTAATCTAAACAACTAATTACTGATGAATCTAAGAATAATATTTAAATAAGATCAAGAAATATGCTACCCCAGATTTGTACCCCCCTTTCATTAAAGAATCATTCACACCATCACCATCATTCATTCATAAAAATGATTTGAAATAAAGTATGATCATCAATCCGGCATACCCTATCTAAAAACAATGACTCAGCCTATCATTGCGGTATGAGTCATGTAAGAAGCATAGCGTATCTCGTGATGTGTAGATCAAAACAATAAAAACATTAGACTATGGTATTAATCATAAATATGGGTACTTATCTGGGGATCACATCTTTCCCGATCTACTGATTTAGCCGCTCATCTTTAGTGTATGATCTCCTTGTTCATTCAAAGTCATTCCTCTTTTTATTTCTTCCAAAAATCTTTGGTTACAATGTCTTTTCCTAAATACAATCTATGAATGTAAAAGAAAGACAGTGCAAATCCTAAGTACAATCTACCCAAATCAATCCCTAGAAGAAGGAGAAAAGAAGAACTTTTTAAAAAGATGCTCAGAGGAGTCTAAAACCAAAAATAATAATGAATAAATAATCCTCTAAAAAAAAAACTCTCTCTAAAAAAATCTCTAATTATTTCCTAAAAAAATCGTCTAATTCCTATCTCTAATTCTTGCTCTAATTTTTGCTCCCATTTCTATCTCTAAATTTTTGCTCTAATTTTTGCTCTCCTTTTTCGAAGTGTTTGATCCGCTTTAAATAGAGCCGAAGTTTCCCAGCCGCAGAGGTGTTCCAACTCGAAAATTTAGGGTCGATGCATCGACCTCCCAGATTTTCGTGAATTCCCGCCGAACTTTACATCAGACACTGCTTCAGTATTTTGGCCATAACTTTCTGTCCCGAACTCGGATTGAGGCGATTCCTGCGCCGTTGGAAAGCTGATAGAAAGATCTACAACTTTTATGTTTTGACAATTTTATAATTCGGGCATTTTGAAGGTCCAAATTGATCTGTAAGTTACACCAAGTTCTCGATGACCCAAAGTTACAGTGTTTTGACATTATTTTTAGAATTCTTGGGCTGTTTTCTGCACTTGGCTTGTATTTACCTGAAACACTTCAAATCTAATAATTTTTATCAGATAGCCTTCATCGGATAGCTAAATATAGGTATCTAGGGGTGAAATATCATCATATTTCACTACTCATCACACCCCCAAACCTACACTTTGCTAGTCCTCGAGCAAAGCAAACTAAAGAAAATAAATGCCACTTTCGTAGGGAACACGATTGCACTTAGCGTGTGCAACAAGCCTTTAAACCCCTAGGTGATCCCTAGTGGAGGAGTTGTGTCTCCTGAGGGTTTACAGTGAAGTTACCCACAAACTTCAATAAATTCCAAACCATCGGCAAAATTGAGTTTTCAAAACATGATTTTTTTAACATATATATTATTCAAAAATAAAAATATTAATTGTTTCAATATGTGAATCATCAATCTTAAATATTAATGTCATGTCAATCATGCTAGTATCCATTCAAATTAATCTAATGCTCAAATTATTAGACAACTCATCCATTCATGCCTAAACGTGAAGTGTGTGCATACCCAAACCAAGATTCATCCATCTCGAACTAGTCCAAACGGAAACCGTCGGTCTCATTGTCTAAACTCAATCCTCACTTTAGGTATACTCTCGAAATAAAATCACTCCGATGATGGGTAAGCTTTCGCACATATGTGAGAGATCAATACAAAACAAGCAAAAAGGTCTCACATGATAACTGAAACACGATGTAATCAATGAACAAAATCAAATCTCATAAGAACAGATACTTGTATATCCTAAGTATGTCATATCAAGTGTCATAAGTATCATTTATTTACTCTCCACAAGGCAGTTACCAATGCAAGATCAGATCATGAAGGTCTTTTATAGGGTTGTAATGGGGCTCAGGAAAGGGTAAGAAAGAAAGGGAATTGAGATTCAAAATTTCTGAGAAATCGGAAAAGAAACAAACTTTTGATTTTTCTATTTCTCTTCTTTTTCTTTTCTAATCTCTCATATTTTTCTCAACTTTCTTTTTCTTTTGAAGCACCTCATATTTTTCATTATTTTTCACAATTTTTTTTTTTTTCCGCCCTTTTTCTTTTATATTTTTGCCATACACTCTCAGTAAACACCACAACTCAGTATCTCTCCACTTACTCTCTTTTCGTTCATTTTCATCTTTCGTTCCTAATTTCTCAGAAATAAGAAGGGTAAACCTGAATTTTCAGAAATGGTGAAGGGTTAAAGGTTAACGTGGCTTATCAAAGAATGTATAAAGGTAAATTTTCCAATAGGCTCAAAGGGGTACTAGAAGGATAAATTTATATGAGGTGGGGCATTTAAGCACAAACGAGCCAAAGATGGCCTTCAATCATGTCCTTAAAAGATGGTAACCTTGCCTATTTGTCTTGAGTAGATATACAGTACGTTCTAACACAATAATATGAATTTAATATCATGCAAAGTCACAAGTCAAAATAAAATATGAGATTATGCAAGATAATTCGTATTCAAAGAAAACTCCGAGTTTATGTATTCACTCATCAACAACGGATATTTAGCTCTAAAGCTTCCTGGGTTTAGTCTCCACTAAGAACCTAAGATTCACCGTTCAAAATAGTTCATCGATTTCTAAATCTTAGCTTGGTATAAGTGTAAAAATTCTAAGCATGAATATCAAAATTACCCACAAAATATCACATTAAGCTTCATTATCCTAGATACAAGCATTCAAAATCTGACATCGATATTCTAAAAATTAAATTCACATGCATCATCAACTAAAGTTTGAAAACTATCGAAAAATAATTTATATATGATAGTTCAAAATTTATTTTTTTATATGAAGAAAAATAAGAAAGTGACGCAAGATAGAGAATTATACCCCCAAACCTAAAAATGATAATGTCCTCATTGATTGAAATAAGTAGCACACCCCCAAACATGTTGAAAAGTACCTCAACACAAAGATCAAGTGCAGAGAATATGTGCATAAAATTAGAACATGACCAAAAATAGATTGAAGGTAATGTGGCTACACTAATTTGGAAATTAAAAACAACCTAAACTAAACTAAAAACTAATATTCTAGAACTAACAAAAACAAAAATGAAAACGAAAATAAATAAAACACACTGGGTTGCCTCGAGAAGGCCGAGTTTAAGTGTCGACAATTTCGACCTCTTCATTGATCAAGAATGGGTCACTAAGGTGCATTGCCTCAATTCTCATCCGGGTCATGGGCTCAAACACCGTTTAAGACGTTGCCCATTCACTTTAAAACTCGATTGTCCGTGAGATCATGGATCTCAATCGCACCATGCACACTAATAGAAACAACCTGATACGGGCCTTCCCATCTCGATTTCAGTTTTCCCGGGTGAAGCTTTAGTCTGGAATTAAATAGCCAAACCTTTTGCCCAATGCGAAACTCTTTCCGAGAAATTGACTCATCATGCAGCTTCTTATACCTTTCTTAGTACATCTTTGAGTTTTCATACGCACCATAGCGTAGCTCTTCCAATTCACTTAGCTGTAGCCTTTGATTTGATCCTGCTGCTTGCATATCGAAATTTAATCTTTTGATGGCCCAAAATGCTTTATGCTCCAATTCAACAGGAAGATGGCATGCTTTCCCGTAGACAATTCTGAACGGAGACATTCCAATTGGTGTCTTGAAGGCGGTATGATAGGCCCACAGAGCATCAGAGAGCCAGTTTGACCAGTCTCCTCTATCCGATCGTACCGTCTTTTCTAAAATTCGTTTAATCTCCCGGTTCGACACTTCCACCTGACCACTAGTTTGCGGGTGATACGGCGTTGCAACCTTGTGGGTGACGCCGTATTTCTTCATTAAAGTAGCAAAATGGCGGTTGATGCGTATGCGAACCGCCATCACTAATGATCGCATCGTGGAAACTGAATCTATTAAAGACATTTTCCTTGAATTTGACCACCACTTTGTGGTCATTTGAACGGGTTGCCACAGCTTCAATCCATTTGGAAACGTAGTCAACAGCTACGAGAATGTATGAATACCCAAAAGATGGGGGAAAAGGACCCATGAAGTCAATCCCCCAAACATCAAAATTTTCAACAATCAAAATCGGGTTAAGGCATCATATTCCGTTTGAAATATTTCCAAGCTCAGACATCTTTGGCATTCTTTGCAAAATTGAGCGACATCACGAAAGATGGAGGGCCGAGAATCCGCTTTGAAGAATTTTCTCATGCGATCTTGTCCTCCAAAATGGCCTCCACAGCTCGGCAAGATGGCGTAAATCGAGAACGCTAAGTTGCTCTTTTCCTGGTACACATCTCTCGATGATTTGATCTCAACGGATCTTGAACAAATGTGGTTCATCCCAAAAATAGTATTTGATCTCGGAAGAAGAGGTTCTTATCATTCTTTCCCATTCAAGAGGAATTTTGCACGTGACCAAATAATTCACGATATTGGCAAACCAAGCAACTTTCGTAGCAGTCGCGTCAATTGCCATTAATTTCTCATCCGGATAAGTTCAGGTGTAACCAATTCTTCAAGCAAAATATGAGACAAGTTATCAGCCACAACATTCTCGACTCCCTTTTTATCCTTGATTTCGAAATTAAACTCTTGAAGTAGCGTAATCCAAATGGATCAATCGTGGTTTGGCATCCTTCTTTGCTAACAAATATTTCAATGCAGTGAGTGAAAAGACCACTATTTTGATCAAGCAGATAAGAACGAAATTTATCCGGAGCGCACACCACGACTAATAGTTCTTTCTCGGTGGTGGTGTAGTTAAGCGTGCATCGATCAACGTCTTCGGCATAATAAATTACGTGAGGTAATTTGTTCACCCTTGCCCTAAAACAGCTCGATAGCATAATCGGATGCATCACACATGAGTTCGAATGGGAGAGAATAATCCGTGGTTGGATTATTGCGATTGATAAGAGTTCACGCAGCCTTCTAAATGATTTCATGCAATGCTCATCAAATTCAAAAGGGACATCTTTACCAAGCAAGGTACATAAAGGTTTAGCCACCTTGCTGAAATCCTTAATGAATCGCCTATAAAATCCAGCATGCCCTAAAAATGATCGAATTTGGCGAACACTCTTTGGTGGGGGCAAATTGGCAATTAGGTCGACTTTGGCCTTATCCACTTCAATTCCTTTCTTGGAAATAATATGCCCCAGAACAATTCCTTGTTGAACCATGAAATGGCTCTTCTCCCAGCTAAGAACAAGTTTAGAATCCACACAACGTTGTAAAACTCGTGCGAGGTGATTCAAACAAGAACCAAACATTTTCTCGAAAACCGAAAAGTCGTCCATGAACACCTCGATGAACTTGTCAATCATATTCGAAAATATGGCCAACATACATCGTTGGAAAGTAGCAGGTGCATTACATAAGCCGAACGGCATCCTTCGATATGCAAAAGTACCGTAAGGGCATGTGAATGTCGTTTTCTCTTGATCAGGTGGAAAAACGGGCACTTGATTGTATCCCGAATAACCATCAAGAAAGCAATAAAACTCTTGCCCTGCTAACTTCTCGAGGATTTGATCGATGAACGGAAGGGGAAAATGATCCTTTCTGGTAGCTGTGTTCAATTTTCTATAATCAATGCAGACACGCCACCCAGTAGTTTCACGAGTAGGCAACAATTCTCCTTTCGCAGTTTCTTTCACAGTGATTAGGACTTTTTGGGACAATTTGACCGACTAACCCATTCACTATCGAAATCGGATAGATGATTCCGGATCGAGTAATTTAATGATTTCCTTTAAACCGATTTCTTGCATGTTCGGATTAAGTCGCCTCTGCGGTTCTCTCGATGGTTTACTCTCATCTTCCAGATGTATTTTGTGCATACATACTGATGGGTCAATCCCTTTTAAATCAGCTAGAGTCCATCCGATAGCCTGCTTGTGATCTAGAAGCACTTTCAACAGGTCATGCTCTTGTTCTTCAGACAACGTGGATGAAATTATCACCGAAAACGTTTCTCGTGGCCCCAGAAAAGCGTATTTGAGCGATTCAGGCAACTGTTTCAATTCCACAGTTGGTGGCTCCTCAATTGATGGAGTCGGTTCAGCTTTTACTTCAATGGGTAACGGTTCTATCTTAGTTACAACTTCACATAAGTTATCATATGGACATGATAAACTCAACCTCGTCTCTTCGGACTGCTTCCTTTCGGATCCTTTTTCTTCATAGATGGCCAACAAAGCGGTTTCAAATTCTTCTTTGGTGAGCATTGATGGTAATGCTTCATCCACCACTTCATCCATCTGATCGATGTAAAGACATTCGACCTCATCCTCGTTAGGGAAATGGTTCATTGCATGAAATATGTTCAATCTGACCTTCATGTTCCCAAAAGAAACGTCCATGACTCCCGTTCGACAATTAATGCAAGCGTTTGCAGTGGCGCGAAACGGACGTCCAAGGATGATGGGGACTTGATTAATTGATTTAACAGGCGGTTCCATGTCTAAAACAATAAAGTCCACTGGAAAGACAAACTTGTCTATTCCAACCAAAACATCCTCGATAATTCCCTAGGTCTTCTTTCCGACCTATCGGCCCGGTTGGAGTGTGACCGTCGTGGGTTGTAATTCACCCAATCCGAAGTTTCTCGATATTGAGTATGGGATTAGATTCACACTTGCTCCCAAATCCAATAGCGCTTTTCCAATTGGTTGCCCACCAATGACACATGGAAGCAGTTGGAACTGTGGTCTTTCAATTTTCGTGGGGTTTCCAATTGTAATATTGAACTGACTTGATTAGTCAGGAACACTTTCTTGGAAATATGAGTACGCGCCTTTCGCTTACGAGTGCATAAATCTTTGAAAAATTTTGCATACTCAGACACTTGTTTGATTGTTTCAAGCAATGGAAGATTTATCTTTACTTGCTTGAATGTTTCGAAAATTTCTTCCATTTTTGCTGGTCCCTTTCCCATTCTAGATGGAGGAGTTAGGCATTGAGGGAATGGTGCCCTTGGGACATAAGGTGCAGGTTCCATTTTTTATTCTTGTTCATGTCCTAGTTGGACAGTTGAGGGAGACTCATCCTCGATTACTTTTTCTTTTCCCTTCTCTCTTCTTTGCTCTTTCTCTCTCTCTTTCTCTTTTCTTTTTTCTTTCTTTGTTCTTTTCTCTGATTTGTTTTCTTTCTCTTTTGCTGCTTCTCTTGCTTCATCTTTTTCCTGATCAGATTCCACAGGCATTTCCACTTGATTATCAACTTCTCTTCCACTTCTCAGCACCGTAACAGCTTTCAACTGTTGACTATTCGATGGTCCTGCATCAGGTGGTGCTTGACCTCGAGGATTGTTGACGGGTTGGCTAGGGAGCCTACCTTCCTCTCGTTGACTCAGCTGATTTGTCAGTTGACTAAATTGATCTATCATCATCTGTTGGAAAGCATGCATGCTTCGCATCACCTTTTCCTCCAAATCAGAATCTCTAGAAACGGTAGCCTGAGGTTGATTAAAATTCTGATTTTTTCGGTAATCGGAATTCGGATGATAATAAGGAGGGTTCTGCTGGAAATTAGAATTCTGCTGGGTAGTGGGATTCTGTTGTGGGCGGAAATTTTGTTGTCCACCCATTGTGTTGGCTCTGTACTGCTGGTTTACCTGACCAGTTTGGTTCGAACCACCCCATCCTAAGTTGGGGTGATTTTTCCATTCCGGGTTATAGGTATTGGAGTATATGTTTCTACCCTGCCGTTGATAAGATTGAGTCAGATTCACCTCCTCTTGAGGAGTAGGTTCATCAGGGAATAATGACAAGGTAGTGGGGCACTCATTAGCCATGTGACCTGGGTGGTCACAAATTGAACACACAGTGGGGGTGACAGGAGCTTTAGCTTGCTTGGTCGCAGCTAACAACATATTCATTTGCTTGGACAACATATCAACCTTTGTCGATAGATCAGAGGTATTATTTTTGACATTATACAATCCATCTCTTGTCATCACATGAGATTTAAATGCCAAATCCAAGTTAGTTCGCCCCAGAGTTTCACTTTGTATCGAAGTTTGGTATAACTTCTCAAACAATGCCCACAATTCATCAGCTTCTTTTGTGGCACATGATCCACCACACGATGCATCAACCATGTGTCTCTCTTCAGGAATCGGCCCATTATAAAAACTTTGGACCTGTTGCCACCTTGGAACTTGATGATTTGGACAACTCTTAATCAATTCCTTAAAACGTTCCCAACATTCATGGAATGCTTCAGTAGGTTGTTGGGAAAAGAATTGAATCTTCTGACGCAACTCAATGGCTTTGGTCATGGGAAAATATTTTCTAAGAAACTGACGGTGTAGCTCTGCCCAACTCTGAATAGATTGCGATTCTAAAAAATAAAACCACGTTTTTGCCTTGTCCCTTAAAGAGAAAGGAAAGAGTCGGAGTTTAGCTATCTCATCAGTGACATTGTGGACTCTGAACATTTTGCATACCCCAGTGAATTCATTTAGATGAACGTGCGGATTTTCATTTACTAACCCAAGGAAAATTGGTAGCATTTGGATCATCGCTGATTTGAATTCATAGTGGTTTCCTGGAATGGGATCATGCATTATACATTCCTGATCCTTGTAAAAACCAGGATCATTATAATATTCGAGTGTTCTAGGGCCCTCATTGTAATTGTTATTCCCATCATTTCCATTATTTCTATTATTGCCATTATTGATATTCTGGTTGTTCCCATTCATTTCTTGCCTTTGATCAGCCATGGTATCAGTATGATGATACTGATTCCTTTGAATTCTGCGATTCTCTCTACAAGATCGTTCGATCTCAAGATTAAATGGTAGCAGATGTGGGTGATGAGAACGAGTAAAGCTCATACACCACGCTCACAAACAAAGATTGATGAATCCACAACAAACTCAAAATATTCAGCTTCAATCGATTAAAACAAAGATTTTCAATCGATTGACACAAGCGCACAATTTTTTTTATTTTTTTTATTTTTATTTATTTATTTATTTTTTAAATATATATATATATATATTTTTTAATTTAAAAAAAAATTTAAAATAATAATTTATTTTTATTTTTTTTTTAATTCAAATTTCAAAAATAAAAATTAAATTCAAAAATTTTAATATAAAATTTAAATTTCAAACCTAAAGATAATCCTTCAAAATCCTATAAAATCTTACCTAAAAGAGAAAAAGAAGGAAGAGAATAGAAAGATTCCTACAAAGCCTAAAGCAAGTAGTCTCACAAAAATTAATAACTAGATTTTAGAAAATCCTACAAAATATCTAAAAGAGGAAAATAAGGAAAATAAACTCCTAAAAAATTTAAAATAAGAAATCCTAAAAATCTAAACATCCTAAAAGAACTCCATAAAAATTTACCTAAGAGAGAAAAATAAGGGAAAAAATTAAAATTTTTTTTTTTTTTTTTTTTTTTTTTTTTAAATCTGAATTTCAAAAATTAAAATTAGAAATTAAAATTTTAAATCTAATGGCAATCCTAAGAATCTTATCTAAAAGAGAAAAATAAGGAAAAAAATAAAAGATTCCTAAATTTCCTAAGAAAGGTATCCTAAATTTATAAACTTCCTAAAAAAAAATTAATAACTAATTTTAGAAAATCCTAGAATATCTAAAAGAGGAAAATAAGGAAAAAGAATCCTACTAAAATAAGAAGTCCTAAAAACCTAAACTTCTTAAGAGAGTCCTACACAAACTAAAATAAGAAGTCTAAAAATTTCAACCTACTAAAAGACTCCTACAAAATATAAAATAAAAAGCCTAAAAATCTCAACTTCCTAAAAGACTCCTAAAAAAAAATACTTACCTAAGAGAGAAAAATAAGGGACAAAATTTTTCTCTTTTTTTTTTTTTTTTTTTTTAAATTAAAATTCGAATTTAAATTTAAATTTTAATTTTAATTTTAATTTTTTTTTTTTTTTTTTTTTTTAAATCCAAATTTCAAAAATTAAAATTAAAAAAATTAAATTTTAAACCTAATGGCAATCCTACAAAATCTTATCTAAAAGAGAAAAATAAGGGAAAAAAATAAAAGATTCCTAAATTTCCTAAGGAAGGTATCCTAAATTTATAAACTTCCTAAAAAATTAATAACTAATTTTAAAAAATCCTAGAATATCTAAAAGAGGAAAATAAGGAAAAAGAATCCTACTAAAATAAGAAGTCCTAAAAACCTAAACTTCCTAAAAGACTCCTACAAAATCTAAAATAAAAAGCCTAAAAATCTCAACTTCCTAAAAATCCTAAATTTATAAACTTCTAAAAAAATTAATAACTAATTTTAGAAAATCCTAGAATATCTAAAAGAGGAAAATAAGAAAAAAGAATCCTACTAAAATAAGAAGTCCTAAAAACCTAAACTTCCTAAAAGAGTCCTACACAAACTTACCTAAAAGAGAAAAATAAGGGAAAGAATAAAAGATTCCTAAATTTCCTAAGGAAGGTATCCTAGATTTATAAACTTCCAAAAAAAATTAATAACTAATTTTAGAAAATCCTAGAATATCTAAAAGAGGAAAATAAGGAAAAAGAATTCTACTAAAATAAGAAGTCCTAAAAACCTAAACTTCCTAAAAGAGTCCTATACAAACTTACCTAAAAGAGAAAAATAAGGGAAAGAAGATTTTGTAAAGCAGAAATCCAAATATTGATTTTTTTTTTTTTTTTTTTTTTTTTTTTTTTCAAAACACAAAAAAAAATCCCTAACCGAATTAATCAAAATTTTGCCGATTTCCCCGGCAGCGGCGCCAAAAACTTGGTGTATTTTAAGTATATAACCCTTGCAAGTGCACAAGATCTATTGCAGTATGGCAAGAACAAAGGTGTCGAACCCACAGGGAAATCTTGAATTTTAATTAATTCTTTCAGAGATTTAAAAACGTCCCCAAGGAAGTACCAAAGGGCAGATTCAATTTAACCAAAAATTTATCACTTTTTCTAAATGCAAGAAAAATAAATTAATCTAAACAACTAATTACTGATGAATCTAAGAATAATATTTAAATAAGATCAAGAAATATGCTACCCAGTTGTACCCCCTTTCATTAAAGAATCATTCACACCATCACCATCATTCATTCATAAAAATGATTTGAAATAAAGTATGATCATCAATCTGGCATACCCTATCTAAAAACAATGACTCAGCCTATCATTGTGGTATGAGTCATGTAAGAAGTATAGCGTATCTCGTGATGTGTAGATCAAAACAATAAAAATATTAGACTATGGTATTAATCATAAATATGGGTACTTATCTGGGGATTGCATCTTTTCCGATCTACTGATTTGGTGTATGATCTCCTTGTTCATTCAAAGCCATTCCTCTTTTTATTTCTTCCAAAAATCTTTGGTTACAATGCCTTTTCCTAAATACAATCTATGAATGTAAAAGAAAGACAGTACAAATCCTAAGTATAATCTACCCAAATCAATCCCTAGAAGAAGGAGAAAAGAAGAACTTTTTAAAAAGATGCTCAGAGGAGTCTAAAACCAAAAATAATAATGAATAAATAATCCTCTAAAAAAAAAAACTCTCTCTAAAAAAATCTCTAATTATTTTCTAAAAAAACCGTCTAATTCCTATCTCTAATTCTTGCTCTAATTTTTGCTCCCATTTCTATCTCTAAATTTTTGCTCTCCTTTTTCGAAGTGTTTGATCCGCTTTAAATAGAGCCGAAGTTTCCCAGCCGCAGAGGTGTTCCAACTCGAAAATTTAGGGTCGATGCATCGACCTCCCAGATTTTCGTGAATTCCCGCCGAACTTTACATCAGACACTGCTTCAGTATTTGGGCCATAACTTTCTGTCCCGAACTCGGATTGAGGCGATTCGTGCGCCGTTGGAAAGATGATAGAACGATCTACAACTTTTATGTTTTGACAATTTCATAATTCGGGCATTTTGAAGGTCCAAATTGATCTGTAAGTTGCACCAAGTTCTCGATGACCCAAAGTTACAGTGTTTTGACATTATTTTTAGAATTCTTGGGCTGTTTTCTGCACTTGGCTTGTATTTACCTGAAATACTTCAAATCTAATAATTCTTATCAGATAGCCTTTATCGGATAGCTAAATATAGGTATCTAGGGGTGAAATATCATCATATTTCACTACTCATCAGCCACCCAAACAGACCCTGATCCTGAGGAGCTGGTCCCTATCACACCTACCTATACCTCCACCTCCACACAAACAGATTTTGAGGAGGAGGTGCCACTTATTTTACCTACCTATACATCTCCCTCTACCCACACTGACTTTGATGAAGAGCAGCTACCCACTTCATCTACATTCACCTTAACCAGTACCTCACCCTCCACTCAACCCGAGCCACTTGTGGAGGAGTTGCAACTTGACCTTACTTCCAACCCACCATCACCTCCACCCATAATCTCTGAGCTGGACATCCTCCCTCACCCAATGGATGACTCTAACAACTGAGCCATAGTCCCTTATAGTTCCATTGCCATTCCCTGGTTCTACACCCTCACCAAAGCTGTGGATGCTGACCCCTATGTCAGGAGAGATGTTGAGTTGTTGTTGGAGTCTGTCACACTCATGGTGAAGCAACCATATGAAGGGCAGATTGCCCAGATCAAAGAGGACAATGAGGAGTTGAAGAGCATTAGAAAATGGTATTCAATTTCCTGGACTTGTATAAAGTGTATAAGATTAAGTCCACCCAGTTGGAAAAATTGGTGACCACACTCTACTCCACATTCTCAGTCCTGAACCCTGATGTTCCCAAGGGCATAACATTCAAGGAGCCCTCCAGCACTAAGCCCAAGAAGCCAGCTGCTAAAAGGACTAAGGCTGGGGCTGACCAAGCCACCACCGTGAAGAAAGAGAAGGGCAAATATGAGGAAAAATATGAATGGACTCCACCCTTTGTATTAAGTTCAGACTCAGATTCTGATTAGGTTGTAGTATAATTTTTTGTAAATAAAGTTCTTTATGTATTTTCTATTTTAGAATTAGTTTTATATTTTCTGCATTTAGTTTCAATTGTTAACAGTCTGATGTAATATTCCTTTTTGTTAGTGAAAATAGTCTTGTGTGTGTTATTTGCATTGTGTTTCCTTTTTTATTTTCTTTCCTTTTAGGCTGTTCATTCTAGTTTTTTTTATCGACTGTGGATTCTTCCTCGTTATACCATATACATGTATGATTTAACTTAGGTTTGGGGGTATGACAGGGTAGGTAGGCCAAAAAAATAGTTAATAATAGTGCAGCAGTGATGGTTAAATTAAGATGAATAAAGCCAATTCCTACCTAATCATGTAGAGAGAAGAAATTTAAAAATTTTACAGACATTTAAAACTGAAAATCTTTGAAAAATTAGCACTACCATTAAGCTAACATTGAAATTTTTTTCAATTGGTACTTAGTGAACTAGAGAGAAGAGAAAAAGTTACCCCATGGATTAATTTAAAGACCATACCCAGTGAGATTTGGGCCTAACAAAGTTCTTTTGAAGGGTGTCTTTGACATTATTTATGCTCTAACGAATGATTTACTCAATATTTGGTCACTAGAAGTCAGACACCTCCAAATTGAAACTGATTGACAACACTCATGACCCTAAGGAGATGATCTAAGGCCTTCATTTGGACAGTTTGAGCTTAAAATTCCTACCCATTCAACTACCCCTTTGCATACACTCTTCGAGCCTTAAATCCATTTTTTTTCTTCAACAAACACTACAGTACTTGAACCTAAACCCCATGACCTAATTCAACCTTACCCTCACTCTAAGATTTCAGAAGGTAAAGGAGAAGAAGTTGAAGACAGTTGAGAGGAGTTCAACATTTGGTGGAAGGAGAAGAAAAGTAAAGTGCAGAAAAGTAGTGTATCAGTGGTATATGTGTGGCAATTCATCATAAAAATTATAAATATATATATATATATAAAAAGAGAAGTCAAAGAAGTAGCTCATCTGAAAATTAAAAAGAAGAGAAGAAGTTAGCCACTTTGACTCCGAAAAACACAAATGAAGAAGAGAAGAAGTTAGCCACTTTGACTCCTAAAAACACAAATGAAGATGAAGTTGTGCTTAAATGAAGAGGTGAAGTCATGAACCACCTCCTCCCCTTGCTGATTTCTCAATTTTGAATCGCTCATACCCCTTTTATTCTTTTTAAACTTCAACCATAAGCCACATTACAACCCATCAAAAAGACCTTGTTGATCTGAAGTGAAGTGAGCTGTCATGTGGAGAGGAGGAGATGTCTAATCTGTGGTGAAAATACTTAGAGATGTCAGAAACTTAGATGCAATGCCTATGCTCATGCTTGCAGACCCATTTGGGGTCTGTAACTAATCTTGAGCTAAGGAGAATGTGAACACCCTTGGAGCCTCATTATTGAGAGATAGCCCTGGTGAAGATTGGGTCTGAAATTTAACTTCATTGGGGTGCCTTCTAAACCTGATTTTTGAATTTAAGGCAAGCTTAGTACTGGTTTGTGCACATTGTAGTCCCGATATAAACTGATTGGTGGTGATGCAAAGACATATTGATTTTGAGTTTTAATTAGATGCAATACTGCTATAATTCCCTCTGATTTTCAAAGAATGGGTGTGGAATGAAGCTTTATTCATTGAATTTTGTTTTGTCATAGACTGCACTCTACTTAACTGTTTAAATGATGAAGTTTGTGGGTACCTTCACTGAAAATTCTTAGGAGACTTCACTCCTCCACTAGGGATCACCTAGGGGTTTAAAATGCTTGATGCATATGCTAAATGCGTCTGTGCTCCCTATAAAAGTGGTATTAACTGTTTTGAATAGCTGTTTTAATTTTTCCTTTGCTCGAGGACTAGCAAAGATTAGGTTTGGGGTGTGTTAGTCACTGAAAAATATTAATTTTCACCTCCTAACCTAGCCTTTACTACACTTTAGAGTCATCTAACAATTAACTTTTGAACATCTTTTGTAGTTAAGAATAAAGCTGCAGCTTAGTGCAACAGTCCACACTTTGGAGGTCAAGAAGAGAGTTTTGAAGCTAGATCTTGGAGTTGTTTGAAGACCATAAAGTACACCATGGTGGTACACATCATAGTGATCATTTCGATTGCCTAAGTGGGCCCTAGAAGTCCAACGAATGAAAGGAAGCTTGTCCCAAATAGAAGAGACTACTACAGTAGACTCTGCACAATAGCAGACAAGCACAGAGGTGCCAGAGGTGCCCTTGCGCAGTTTATTTTGCTCAGAAAATCCTCTCGCGTAGATATCGTGAAACTCAAGCCTGCAGCATTTAAATAGCTTGCGAAGATCTCGCATAGTTCACTGAGGGAAAGGTTTCAAATATGCACCCTACGCAGTTCTCGTGCAGATCAGCTTTAGAAGGTTTGCTTCGTGCAGACCTTGCGCACTTCAAAAGACAGAACCAACCACACGAGCAGCACATGTCATCCTGGCGATCATCCGTGCGAAGCTTAAAATCCATCCTCGTGAGTCGCAATTTAGCCTAGCGAGATCCTCGAGACCTGGGCTACCTGGAGCCTCATCTGTGCGAACCATGCTATTCACAATAAAGTGAACTTCGCGAGCTCATCTTCGGCAGCAACTCCAGCCACGCGAGAAGTAAATCGAGTAAAGTTAGTCTCGCGAGGCACGGTCTCTCTACTTCTTAGTCCATGCATAGGGGTATTCTTGGGATTCCACAATAGTTATGGCACACATCTCGAGGTGCCAAGCTATTTCCCACTTCCCGAGGCAACACTTAGCCACAAATGGGCCATGACAGTAGCTAAAATTAGGGCATTTTTCTTTTATTTTTGGATTGGCCAAGGCACAAAATATTTTTTGGTGGAATTGTATAAGCTGCAGAGTTTAGAAGAAATGTATCCAACTTTTTACC
Organism: Chloranthus sessilifolius; assembly: GCA_021018995.1. Taxonomy (NCBI): domain Eukaryota; kingdom Viridiplantae; phylum Streptophyta; class Magnoliopsida; order Chloranthales; family Chloranthaceae; genus Chloranthus; species Chloranthus sessilifolius. The sequence continues at coordinate 141,854,885 of CM037584.1, read as the reverse complement.
CTAATTTGGTGCTTGCTTAGGTTAGTTAGGGTTAGGGTTAGGTCATCTTCTTTTCTTTTTCTTCTTGCCCTAGCACAGCAGCAATGCTGGGTTGTTAAGTTCTTTGTAGAGACTAGGGTTATTTCTGCATTATAATTGGCTTTGTAATATAGAGCGAGCTGTTTTGGGATTCTCTGCAAAGATTGCTGCCTTGAGGGCAACCATTTTAAGTTCTCTTTATTCAATGAAATGCCATTTTTAATGTTTATTTTATCTATATTTTTATGTGCTTTTCACATAGATTTATATAGATTTAATGCTCCCATGGCTGCTTGAGCTTGTAGCCCTGCACCCATGGTGACAGCAATAATATTCATGTTCTATCTCCTCCATCTGTGATTAGGATAGCCTATGGCCATTCAAGTGGACAGGGTATAGCCGTAGGGCTGGTCTAGATCACAAGGCTGAGATGGATTCTTTTTCTCTACACTTGAGCTTGTAGCCAAGTGAGAGATTATTGCAGAGCCAAATTCTCCCCTGTTTTGCATAATCTTCATCAATGTTTAGATATGAGTTTTTGTAGAGATTGCAGACTTGTGAGCTGGGACATTGCAGGCCTTTTGTAGCAATGACCAGCTGAGTTTAAGTCCTCATTTAGCCTAAGATTTCTTGTGGTTTCCACTTGAGTTTCCAGGATTGTTTGCTCCTATGAATGCATGAGCTTGTAGCCTTGCAAACATAGTGTCTGCAATGGTGTTCATGTTCTAACTTTAGCACCTGTGATTGGATCATCTCCCTAGGATAATCTGTGACCATTTAAGTGGACAGATTATAGCCTTAAGAGCAGCCCAAGCCACAGAGGCTAGTTAGATTCTTCTACCTTGCACTTGTGCTTGTAGCCAAGTGAAGGAATGTTGCAGATAATATTCTAACACTGAGATGCATTACTGATTTAACCTTAGCTATCTATTTCTCATCATTTTTACTTTATTTTCTCACTCCATCATCATCCTTCTTCCCCCCTTTCTTTAGTTTTATTTTCTATTTTTAAAAGTAGTGTAGATAGTGACAACCCAAACTCCCTTTCTTTAGGATTGCCAGATCTGGAGGTCTACTATACAACCCTTATGGTTCTAGATCAGATTTCCTTGTAGGACAACCCTTTCTTATCAAAACTTGCTACAACAAGCCCTGGATCTTGCAGGACTGTGTATTTTTATATTGCTATTTTGTTCCACTTCATTCCCCATCTTTGATTTATTTTTACCACCATATTTTAGCCACACATTTTCTTATAAAATAATCAGCAACTCTAAGAATTTTCCAACATTTATGATATCAACAAAGATAAAGTAAAGGAGGAAGATATGAGTGCAAAAGTTTTTGCTCTTGAACAACAAATCAGAACATTAATGGTTGCCAAACCTAGCACTCCGGATATACCCTTGGCAAACTGTTGGAAGTGCCAGTCTCAAATTATACTGAAAGTCTAGTTGTGCCATCGTACCAAGAGGTGGTGGAAAAGGAACAAGTAATGGCCTTTCAAAAAGGATATTTTGGAAGCACGTATAATCCAACGTGGAGGAACCACCCTGGATTTAACTATGGTTCCACAGGAGGAGCACAACTACCACCATCGGTTGCACAACCCCGATTTCCCCAGGCCCAAGTTTTCCACCAGAGACCTCAATTGCCTGCTACCCAACCCCAATTTGGACCACCGAGTAATGCACCTAACGCCACAGTTGTTCAAATCCTTCAGGATTTGCAGCAACAATCACATCAGCATTCAAAGGATTTACATCAGCTCACTCAATTCTCTCAAGTGCTTCATCCACACACACAATCTATTATGAAACTAGAAAGCCAGATTGGCCAGCTAGCTTCACAAGTGGAAAAGAGAGAGAATGGCCAGTTACCGATGCAACTAGTTAATAATCCGAGAGGCCAAGTGTTCTTAGGGGAGACATCCGCTCCCCTCAACCCAAACTGAAATCCTCAAGGAATCGTTGAAAAATGATGGATCGTAATATAATTCCTATTGTACACTTCTATGAACAAGTGTATGGATTTACGATTGCTCGTTAGTTTGGGAATGTTTATTAGTTGAGGCGTAACGATTACGATTTAACTGATATGAGAGTTCGCATATTAAGCTGAAAGCTAGAGTCGACTGACGATTCTAGGTTAAAACATGCGTGATGATCGATTCAGCAGGTCATCACTGAGATAGGGCCTACATATTTGAGAGAGGATATGTTGGCCCTATTTTTAAACTCTCCATTTTTATCCATCATTTCCCTCTATTTTTTTCAAAATTCCCTTATACACGACTCAATCGTTTTTGAACCTCCCTTGCACTCTTAGTTTAATTTCGAAAACCCCATTTATGTTCTTGTTGACATTTTGAAATTAGGGTTTACAGATTAACCGTAAGCAAGGTGATACTTTATTCCCAAACGAACGAATATCTGTATATGACTTTGAATCGATATAGGAAATATATGTCTTGTTGAATAATATTTTGTTTCCCCATTTTTATAGATAAAAAGTTGTAAAATGTCAAAGGCACAAGTCAAGCGACAGAGGGAGGAAGAAGAAGGTAACAGCTTGGATAACTCTCCATTTACTAGCCATATCGCACGGTCTACTGTCATTAAAGCTAAATCGAAAGCAGCACAACCACCTAGAAAGAAGTCCAAATCCTCTGAGGTGGTTATTAGAGAACTACCTGAAGAAGAAATGGAAGTTTAAACTATGTCTGCCCCAGAGAAGGGTAAACAAATGGATAAAGGTAAAAGACCAGCGTCCTTTGATATTACAACAGAACGACTCCCAAAATCAATGAAACACCATACTGTGGGAGCTAAAATCGAAGTGGACGTTGCCTTTTGGGAAAAGTCTGAGATTGGTGGAGAGTCTATCAAGTATTTTAAAGATGCAAGGCTTCAGAATTTCTTAGAGCTCGAAGTCACACGAGTCTATCCGAGGTTGGTTAGACCGTTTTACAGAAATATGATTAATCATAGTAAGGGTTCCTTCCCAATTCTTGCCACAACCATTGATAGATTCCTAATCCAAATAACAAAGGAAATGGTTGAGTGGTCATGAATGCACCCTTAGAGAGACCTGAAATGTCCCCGAACACTCTGGAAGTGAACATACTAAGAGAACAACCCGATACCCTTCCGAATTTTGTTCAGATGGCGACAAAACTGCTAGGAAAACCCCCCAAAGATAGGTCATTTTTCTTGCATAAAGATTTGGAATCACGGGATTTACAACTCTACTTCCTGGATGTCTTGATTCACAAGACAATCCACCCTACAGGTCATGGAACACAATGCATGGCACTCTTTGCGAGGGCCCTGTATTTAATGGCTAATCGAATCTGGTTTGATGTTCTATCCTACCTGTTGGAAGTCATCAATAGCGTAAGGGAGAAATAGAATCAAGAAAAGTATTAGACAAGTAAATTATGTCTACCCTTTTGGAAGTTTAAGAAGGGAAATTGCTCAAATTACAAGAAGATAAAGATTCCCTAAGACTGATTTGACAAGAACAAAAGAAACATATTGAGTCCTCTATGACTAAAAGTTGGATTGAAATAGCAAGAGCAAAAGATGAATCGTAGAGGCTGAGGGAAGTGATAAAAGAAAAATCTACTGATAACGATACCATTAAAGATATGCTACAAAAAAAAGAAAAAGAAGCAGAAAAATTGAGACTTGAGGTTCAGTTGAAAGCCACTGTGATTACTAAGTTGAATGAGGATTTGAAAAACAAAGAAAAGGTTGAAGAGGAGCTACAGAGTCTGAAAGGGAACTATTGTAAATTGGTAGTTGAAAAGGAAAGCATTGATGTTCCCTACAAGGGGGCTGAGCCTGAGACACAAAGAGAACCACTTCCAGCAGAACAATATGATTACTCTACAGATGTGGTATCCGACTCTGAGGAAGACCTATCAAGCAACTCCTCCTCACTGCTAGCCTTACTAGCACCAGAACTAGGTCCTTCTTCTTCAGCCCTTGTACCATATCCATCTTCGCTAAGTGAGTGAAAATTTCAAAACATCATAAGCCTCACAAGTATGATTCTTTTGTAACTTTTGACAGTATCCCCTGTTTTTGGCATAATGAGGATATCATATGTGAATCATGATAAATAAAATTATGAATCCTGAAAACTTACGATCCATCGTAGTAGAAGTTTAACAATCAAACACTAGTGCAGTTACAATTCATGCTTAGCTCTTTTGAACAATGTATCAGATTGAATGTTTGAAACTACATAATTGATTTAAACTGTAATATTTAGACTATAGTTTCAAAATTATATAACCAGTGAGCTTTTGAGCCACAATTTCCTCTTGTTATTCTGAGAGAGAGACTGCTATCTATTCAAGCGTAAATTTTCTTGAACTTCTCTACTGTTTTTATGAGAAATCTCATATTGCTGAAAAATTGAATAAAATATTTTATGATTATGATGATTTGTTTTCTTTAGAACTATCTATTAAATATATCAAAATAATAAGACATCCATACTAGTAAATCGTGAAAATGATCAAAGGCCATCTTTTTTTTAGTTAAAACTAAAAAGCAAAATCTCATAAAGAATTTATCCTTTGAACCCATATTAGATGCCTAAATCAAATTTATTTGTACCAAGATTTTATAAACCCTTAATCATATGTACTACCAAAAACTTTCAACCTTTGACCCTTACATTTTCTGAGAGTTTAGAATATAAAAGAAAGAAAAAGAGGGAGTGAAAGGAGTATAAGAAAACAGATAAGGGATATGCCAAACAAGGGTACGACTGAGAAGAAATAAAATAAAGAAAATATGGAAAAAGAGTGAAAAATCGTAAAATACTATTCTACAAAAAAGAGAAGCAAAAAGCTTCCAAACTGAAAATCAAAAAAGATATCTGAAGAAATGAGATTTACACAAGAAAATAGATAAAGAAAATGGGAAGAAGTTATCCAACTTTTTGGATACTTACTGAAATAGAATAGAAAAGAAGAGAAGAAGATAGGAAGGAAGAACTAAATTCTCGGAAACCTTTGAATATTATCTACCTTTCATTGGAAACTTTTAAACCCAAAGACCCATTACATGCAGAAGGAAAGACCTTTTTGATTTACAATTTACGAAAGTATGAGTCTAGTAGATATATATGCAATAGATACTATGAATAAACGAAAATCATATAAATATAATTGATTATCCATTCCATGAGATTTATCTTTTCAATCAATTGTCCTTTGAATCTATCATATATATCACATTGAAAGAACCCAAAATTTTTGACATTTTTTTGCGAGTATGCCAATAGTGAGAATTTGGATGAAAATGTTTTCTAAATCTGCTGTTTAAAAAATTTTATGATGAATAAACTTTTCACTGGTACACACACACTCCACGCTTTACAGAATTAAAATTACTGAGTTTTGATCAAGGATAACTGTTATGATGGAAAGTAAGGATATAAAAGATTTATAATTTTTGAAAATCATAATAACCATATGATGACTAACTTAACTAGTGTATAAAATTAGTGTAAATTTTTAATTTTTTTTTTGCTTTGAAAAACTGAAAAACCTAAAAATATCTTGAAGTTTGTAGGTAACTTCACTGAAAACCTTCAGAAGACTACAACTCCTCCACTAGGGATCACCTAGGGGTTTAAAGGCTTGTTGCATTTACTAAATGCAATCATGCTCCCTACGAAAGTGGCATTTAAATTTAGATTAGTATTTCTTTCCTTGTTTGCTAGGGACTAGCAAAACGTAAGTTTGGGGGTGTGATCAGTCACAGAATATACCTTTTTATCACCCTTAACTTAGTAGCAAACTGGGGATATAGAATATACTTTCTGTATCCCCAGTTTGCTACTAATAAGCTAATGATATGCAAATATTAAGAAAATTCAGTAAAAGAGAATTAAAGTGTTAATCTTCGTCAAAATAAACTAAAAAAGTAATAAGAAAAATGATTGAACGTAAAAGACGATTCGACGCTGCTAAAAGCTAAGAAATCGTACTTTACTATTGAACGAAGCCAAAGAAATATGAAATCATAATTTACGATTCTTCAGAAGATGTTCAAAGCAAAAAGGAGATACAAAAAGAAAGCGATCGATCGTAATATAGAGTCGTCCAAAGAGAAAGCTGTAATATAAAAGAGAAATTATGATTTACGATTTTATAAATAGAAGCTTATCATTATTGCTGATCACGTGTATATTTACACCGCCATGCACCAAAATAGAAGAACTTTTGAATTAGAAGTCTGTTGAATCACGGATCTGAGAAGATTGATAAAGAAAGACTACTAAAGATCTCGGTTGCTGAAATTAAGGAGGAAGTCCAGAGGCGCATCAACCAGTGAAAGCAAGGAAGATAAAATTAGAAATTAGAGTTATATTAGGAATATTTTATTTTTAGTAGTTTCTTTTATTAGAATTAGAACACCATAAACGGACTCCTTATGATCTATAAATAAGAGGGCTCGACATAGGAATAATTTCATCGAAGGAATTCTCAAAATCAATTGACAACTGAGGTTGAGTTTTCTTTTGATCAATTTAGAGTAGTTTAGTTTAGATATCTAAGGTTCCTCGATCACAATTGATGACTGGGATTGAGAGCGAGAAGATTAGTGAGATATCCGTAGTTTCTCAGAAGTAATTGATGTCTGAGGCTAAAGGGTGAAAGATATATTTTTACTTTGCTTTCTAGTTTAGATTTATTTTATTACAATTTACTGCTTTGTAAACATCTCCAAGTTTTGATTTGAATTGACGACTCAGGTTGAGATTTGCATATTAGTGTAACGGTATTTTATTTTCTATCTATAATTCTTCTAGATTTGATTGATGGCCAAATTCTGGTTGGTTGCAGATTAGATTAAATTTGTATTGATAGGATTCTAGTATTGATTGACGACCAATGCTAGGAGACTTGATATATAATGTAACGGTACTTTTAATTTCATAAATATTTGAGAACAGAAGGATTGTGATTGATGACTAGAATCCAGAAGTTTGAAGATTAGGATTTATTTTCTTGCACTTTAGTTTTTAAAAAAACTATTCTTTTATTCATATTTCTTAAGTAGTTTAGAACCTTAAAGACAAATATAAATTTTCAGAAAAGCGTAATACAAAGATAAATCACTTCCTTATGGAAATGATCCTATACTAGCATTACAATTTCCATTATGAGCTTACAATAGGTTAAGACTTAATTAGAACAACATCAAGAGCACATCACATACCCATTATCATGCAACATTATTAATTAAAGCATGGATATATTATTCTACCGATGACAATGTAACATTAACAACCACAAAGAATTACAAGGTACCTTAAATTTTATGAGTTGTTTAATTGTCGATTACTAAATTATTAAATCTTATTCCTTTAATTGTTTATTATTTACGTCTTTTAATTAATTCAGTGCGATACCAAACACCAATCATGGTCCAATATTTAATATTCGATTGCCAATGTCGCGCAAACAGAGGCTGACATTCTCTGTCATTTAGTCAATCAAGACAATGATCAATGACCCTATTAGTCCAATGGACCCAATCCTCAACTGATATTTTAATAACTCATGTGAAATATGTGGTGCTCATAGAGCCTATTTACAAGAATAACAGTCAGCCATACAAGGTTTTCAAATTCAATACAGTATCATCTTTTCACTTTCAAAGTTTTAGGATTTGTTATCAATAATTCAACATTCATATATTCAATATTCAGTATTTCACATTTCACATTCAGTTTAAGATTGAAAATCAATATTCAATATTCAATGTTCAATATTCAATTCGAGATTCAAAATCAATATTTTGTATTCGATGTTCAATATTCAAAACTCAATATTCGATAATCCCATTTTCAAGGGCTCATTTTCATTTTCAGATAATTCAATAATCAATTACCTTATTCCATTCGATTTCATTTCATGTATTTCATTTTCAAGTTCCATTTTCCATTCATTTCGCGGTTTCTTGTGACTTTATCTCTAAAGTTCATTAATCATTCTTCAATGCATTCTCAAGCATTTCAAATATCAAACATCACATGTCATCAATCAATTTCATCAATCAATCAATCAATTAGTCAAATCAAACCATTTCGTTCAAATCATAAATCGAAGTTCGAGTCTTCAAATTCCAAAGACTTGATCCTAAGGGAGGATCTCGTCAGTTCACACTTGTACTAAGTATTACATCAGTTTAGAGTCCAATAAGGACTTATATTTATTGTCGTCGGTAAAAGAGAATCGATCATCTCTAATCATAATTTAAGGCATCGAGGTGCCTATTTTCTAATATTTCTACAAATTTACTTGAGTCGAGTCAACTATTTGACTGCTCATCGGTAGACCAATATTTCTCACTCCTAAATTAGTATCCTATGTATCCCAGATGGGTCATCCTAGATGGGTATCTCATGTATCCTAGACAAGTATCCCATGTATGCATCCTGTGTATTTATCCTAGAAGGGGATTCTACCTTCTACTTTCAATTATCCGAGTTATCGGTCCAGGTTCAGGTCACATCACTACAAAAAAAGTGGGTTTTAGCGACGCTAGTTTAACTGCGTTTGAGTAAAAGGGCCACTAAAAATACCTTTCAATGGTGCTTATGATAAAAGTGCCACTAATTGTTAAAGATTTCGTTTCACGTCACATTGATTGCGGCGTCTACTGTGAAAACGACGCGCTAATATAATATTTGAAACGCTTTATTTTGCAAACACCACTATACAGGAAATTAAGCGCGACATTTTTTATTGGACGCCGCGATTTAAAATATTATGTGTGGCATTTTTTATTGGACGCCGTGATTTAAAATAATTTGTGGCGCTTTATTTTGCGAATGCCACTATTCATAAAATTAAGCACGGCATTTTTTATTGAACGCCGCGATTTAAAATATTATGCGCGGCATTTTTTATTGGACGCCGCAATTAAAAATAATTTGCGGCGCTTTATTTTGCGAATGCCACTATTCATGAAAGTAAGCGCGACGTTTTTAATTGAACACTGCGATTTAAAACATTATGTGCGATATTTTTTATTGGACGCTGCGATTTAAAATAATTTGCGACGCTTTATTTTGCGAACGCCACTATTCAGAAAATTAAGTGCGGCATTTTTTATTGAACACTTCGATTTAAAATATTATGGGTGATATTTTTTTTATTAAACGCCGCCATAAACATAGGTATTTAGAAGGCGGGAATGAAATATTGGCGCGCCCCTTATATAGAATGGAGTTATAATCGAAGAACACACATAAGGGGATTGGAGAATGCACATAGAAAGGGGGTTTTCTGGTTTTCTAAGGTATTTTCCCCAAAGAAAACATCGTCTTCTCTAGAAAGGGGGTTTTATGGTTTTCTAAGGTATTTTCCCCAAAGAAAGCATCGTCTTCTCCGAAGAACGCATCTCCAAGGTTCAGTTTGGTGCTAATCGGCATAGATCGATTTTCTGAGGTATTTTTTCTATTTTTTCTGTTAGATTTTTGAGATTCTGTTTGATTTAGAAGAACCTAGTTGGGTAATCTTGTGTTTTTTGGCTGTTGATATTATCTCTTTTGTTTTGTTCATCATGATTTAAGTCTCGGTTGATTAAAAATCAGGGCCATTTATTCTTAAATTTCTTTTGTTTTTGGTGATTTCTATGTGGGTTTTGGCTGAAGCTTAGAAGCATGGTGATGGGTATCGATTAAACAATTTCAAGCGTGGGTGTAGTCAAAGATTTGGGGGTAGATTTAATGAGCTCTGAGTTTTCTCTCTTATATACTTTCGCACCTTCGTCTTCAGCTTCTGAAGCTTTCGAGATCTTTTAATGGCAATTCGATCCACCTTTCTTCTCCTTCCTCTTTTATCTACATTTTCCCCACTTACTACATATTATTATATTTCATTAGTATAACAGTTCAATAGTAAGTAGGGATGCAAATTTGGAACCAAAAACCGAAACCGACAGAAAAACCAACCCGCCAAACTGACCGAAACCAACCCAGAACCCAAAATGTTTGATTAGTTGATTTAGAAAGAAAGATAGGCAAGAAATAAAAAGCTTACTGAATCCAACAAAATGTTTGAAGCTTTGAAATCTCGGCAGATGACGGGCTTTTATGCCTCGTGAAGAAAAGCCAGGCCCTTACTGACCGTGAACTTTGAAGTCATCCCAATTCTGAAAGTTCATGAGGCAGTAAAGATACGACTGGCTTTTTTGCCTCGTGAACTTTGAAATCATCCCAATTCTTCATTGTGCTAATTGTAGTTGACCCATCCCATCTTATGTGTGTTACATGCTTCACATCTGTTGGAAACCCTATCTCCGTCTCTCCAACCTCTTCTTTGTATACTACTCACCAAAAATTAAAATCATATAATACAGTTCCTTAATTTTTAAGGGAAAAAAAAAGGATTCTATAAATGGAATTGTGTTGTAAGTAAAAAAACTGTCCATTTATCTTGTATTAGTAGCTTAAATGAGGCTACCCATATATAATAACTTATGATTTTCTATATACTTAGGCTGCTAGAGGCTAAAGAGAGCCCCTCTTCTCAGAAAGTTTTACCCCTAATATTTTGGCTATTATTGTAACTTTTTCATTTCCCTGTGTGATTGGAAATGAGTATTGTACATGTTGTAGGCATCATTGTTGATTAAAAAATTTCAAATGCTCCATCAGTAAAATCGGCCCACCAAAGTATCATGCTCATTTGAGTACTTATCATCATTTAGATGAGACCAACCCCAATAACCATTCTCATCTAGTTAAGGCACTTTGATATTTTATTGTGGAAGGTTTTCTGTACACACTTCCACCGTCCATTTTTGTGTTCTTCATAAACTTCATCATAAATAAGTGATCCTTTAAAGCTGAATTTTAGATGAACCCAATCTAGATGCAAGTGACATACCATATCGATGGGGACTTGTGCCATATTTACAAAATTGAGGACCTTTGAACCGGTTGATGGTTTACCCATGCACGGCTCAACAAGCATGCAGCTCAACCCCCCAACCCCTCCATTCCAACTAATTAGAAAAACACAGCAGGCCAATATTTATACGATATCGATACATATCGGCCAGATGGCCGATATGTCTCGGATTAAAAACCAAAGTTCTCTTTTATATATATTATGTCAATACATATCAGGACATCTCAACGAGATTGCAGAAGCATTTTTACACTAAATCAGACAGCTTAATATTGATTTCTTTTTACCATTTTAAACAATCACTAAATATTGTTGGAATAGTCCACATTGTCTGTGGGCTTGGAGGTCTTGGGCCATACATATAAACATGACTCCAGATTGAGCCAAGATTCAAGTTTCTGTAAGAATCTTTTCCACTTAAAATTCCATTCTAATCAGTATCCAAATAGTCCTCCCTAGAGTTAAGAAACATTAAACTTGAAAGGATGAGTACTTATCCGATCAGTCACCCTCTTTTGCTAAGTATATCTGATCATTCAGCCTTTTTTGTGTCAAATATATCTGACAATTTGTCTTACATAAATTAAAGCTTTTATTATATCCCTTGTTGTGATGACCAAATATGTGGTGTATTACAGGAGTACATAAGATCATGGTAAACTCTTTGGATCAGGAAAGTTATGAACAAGCAATCCAATGGTCTTTAGATGGGCATTATGACACACATAAATTAAACAACCAATCTAATAGTCTTCAGATGGACACTATGACAAATTATCCAAGTACAACCATTGTAGAAAATACGTGGCTAGTTAAGCCAATGGTATTTTAACACAAATTGATCACTAACGTAGTTAATCTTATACTAATTTCATGTACTCCATATCATATTGAGTTTGCATACATGTATATAGATTACTAGTAAGACCCCTCTGGCTCTTCTTGTCGGATGACAGCAATGGTGGGTGTATAAGTCAGTATTGTTTTGGAAGGTTTGTTCACTAAAGTGGTGACAAGGGTTTTGACAGGATTAACAGATTTCAGGAACACATGAGACAAGCACAGTACAAATGAAACGTTTTCAGTTGCAAATGATGCTCAAATGCAGTGCTAAGATGAGGCAGTCACTCAAGCAGGGGGAGATCTCAGTCTTGAGAGTTTTAAAACTGAAGAACGTAATCAGTATACTTCAAGAGAAGTCAAAGTTCTTTTTACACTATTTTCAGGTGCAAATGATACTCAGTTGCAGTGCTAAGATGAGGCCCAATCTCTCAAGCAGTGGGAGATCTCAGTCTTGGGGTTTCTTAAAGTGAGGAATGTAATCAGTATAATATATGAACTTCATGGAGAAGTCAAAGTTCAACAAATCAAGGATGAGAATATAGGTTTACAGTAGGAACATGAAAGGTTCATGGATTTTATGATCAGATAATCCAATTGTCATATTTGAATACTAAAAATGTAATGTAAATTAAGAGCCTCTAGTCAAGTAACTGATGATACCTGTAATAACCCAAAAAAATTGCGTTAAACAGTGACCTCGGGATCCGTGCCCAACTGGTCATAAGTTTGACCAAGTAGGAGTCCACTAGTTGACTCGAGGAGTGATGAACGGATGTGATGTGAAAGTAATGCAAGCATGTGGAGTGTGAGGTGAAATCTGGAATCATATACACCATTTGGGGTGTATGTGCTCAACACATGGAAAATGAGTATAAAAGGGTTAAAGAACCCTAACTTACTCTTGTTTGGTTGTTGAAAGAGTTAAGAAGAGAGAGAGAGGGAGAGAAGTAAAGAGGGGTTGTTGTGCAAGGAGTGAATGCAAGCCAAGGGAGAGGGATTCGAGTATTTAGAGTCGAATTCAACGCGAAGGATCCTTTGGAGCTAAAGCTGGAACCCTAGTCATTCCAACTTTGAGATCCAATCAAATTGGGAATTGATTGAGGTAAATTTTGTTGAATGAAATGCATAAGATTGTAGGAGTTTAATTGTAGTCAAGAATGCTTAAAATCATAGGATAAAGGCTTAGAAAAAGAAAGAAAAATAGGTTGAAGAGGAATTGGAGGATCAGCCCGAAAGGGGGCTGAATCTGGCCAAATCTATTAATCAAAATTGGACTTCATTTAATCGATTTTGGCCCAGAAGTTGAAAAGTCATGGAAGCTCAATTTCGATTAATCGAAATGAATTTCAATTAATCGATTTGGATTTCGATTAGTCGATTTGGAAATCAACTAATCGACTGGGAAACTCCAGCCACTGGAGAAATGAAACCTGGGGAAATCGACTAATCAAATTAGGATTTCGATTAATCGATTTCGGATTTCGATTAATTGATTTGGGATCGATTAATCGATTTTGAGATCTCGACTACTTGATTAAGAATCGACTGCCTTATGTTGGAGACCTCGATTAATCAATTTGAGATCGATTAATCGAATTTGAATCTTGATTAATCGATTTTGAGTATTGATTAATCGATTTGGGTTTCGATTAATCGATTAATCGAATTGCATTTCGATTAATCGATTTTGGAAATCGATTAATCGACTTTGACAATTTTGCTTAAACTTTATAATTTTCTTTGAGATTCGTGGAGGGTTCAGGACCTTCTTCATTACATATTTAGTGATGTATTATATATGTTATGATGTACCATAGGTGGTACGTGTGACCATGAGCACAAGGAGCCGCGTGGGACCTTGATGCTTGGACCATCAGAGAATTGAGGTAGGGAACACCTTGAACATGTACTTTAATTTCAAGAGCATGTATGTAGTGATATAATTACAAAATTGAAGTTGTTTTTAAATGGTGAAAAGCTTTACGAAAATGGGTGCATGTGTGACACCAAGAATGTGATAAAGGCATCAGTGAGATGCAAGTGAATAAGAACAAGTAATCTAATGAGATTGAGACATCCCCAGGGGATGAGAAAGTAATAAAGGCATCAGGTGTGATGCGGGTATGTATACATCCCAAGGATGTATACATAGGATTGAATAATTATTGTTGAGGCCTAACTGATATAAGATAGCACACTTATACGGTGAACAACTATATGTAATTCACATGATATTTTTGTTATTTGAGGTTTGGAGGATACCCCACCGACGTGGCTGGATACCCACGACTGACGCGGCAGGATATCCATGACCGGTATGGTGGCAAATCCGTACACCAACACGGAGGTTTATCCGTGATCGTAAGAACATTCCAGGGATGTTGTATGATATTTAACCCCGCCGCCTAGTGAGAAAGGGGCTTGGGTCGTATTCCCAGGGAATACATTTTTTACAACTGTCTAATTAGATGACGATGAAGGGTATCTCATCGGGGCTCGATGCTATATTACTCGGGGATTACTTAAGTTGAAGAATTAAGTTTTGCTTTAGGCCTGTTCAGTGTCATTCATGATTAAAGCAACAGTAATGTAATATATGCAACTTACCAGTAAATTGAGTATAAATCATCTATTTTTAATTGGTTTTCTAGCAAATGCATAGATTCATCATGCTTTGAATATCATGGAATATATGTGAGTTTTAACTTATATGTTCATTGTGTTGTTCTCTATTAAGCTAGGATGTAGCTCACCCTTTTGACTATACGTTGCAGGTCCATTGATAGCAGCAGCGGAGGCTTCAGGGGACGTGGATCCGGGTGATTCGGATTACGTACCTGGAGACGAGTTGGAGTCTCCTCTCGAGGACTTCTTCTAGGTGACTCTGCTAAGCACTTTGATAGAAAGTCAATTTTGTGAGCAGTTTAGTGCGGCTTGGTATGTCAAGCCTTTATTTTTGAAATAATATAATTAAACTAGATATTCTATTGGCGAACCATCTGGGGTGATCTGTGTATCATCGATGGTTCGGGTTGGTTCTCTATTCATGTAGTGGCATGAGAGTAGAAATGTCTTTATAATATGCCAGTTGGGCATATTAATGTTTTCCGCTTTAATGAGATTAATTGCTTTATTTATTATGTGGTGCTTGTTATACCAATGTTCCGTGCTAAGCTTTGGGGCACGGTCTGGAGGATCGTGCTGATGGCACGGGTTTTGAGGTGCCAAAATCAGGGCTGTCACAGTTGGTATCAAAGCAATTTCTTTTAGAAACTTTGACAATCATTCTTTTGTCAGAGCATAGGGACTTCTGCTAATGAAAACTTTGTTTTCACGTGCAGACCGTAATGTTACCTAGACGAAGGGGCCGACCAAGGGGCGGCCATAATAGAAGTTTACGTAGTGGAGATGGGTACATCTCTCCTACTAATAGAGTACCTATAGGAGATGGAGGGGCTTCTGGCAGTGGTGGCCAAGGAAGCCAAGATCAGGAAGAGAACCATGATCGAGATCGTCAGGATCAAGATCAAAGAGAGCAAGAGAGAATTAGAGAAAGAAATGAGGATAGAGAAGAGCGTCAGAGGATGATGCACACCATGAAGACCATGGCAGCTGCTATGGCTCAACAGGCAGCATCTTTGGCGGCTCACACGGCTCATGAGCAGCATCAACCACCGACACCTCCAGTAGCTCTGACACCGCCACCATCATCTGCTTTTACGGAGTTTAAGAGGATGAGGCCTCCTAGCTTTTCTGGACAGGGAGAGCCCATAGTGACTAAGCACTGGTTGAGTGAGATGGAGAAGGTGTTCAGTGTGCTCACATGTACTGAGGATGAGAGCGTCCATTGGGCAGCTTATATGTTGGACGGGGAGGCTAGGCCTTGGTGGAAGTCTGTATCTAGGACTAGGGCTCAGGAGACCCCAGACATGCCATGGACTTGGGATAAATTTGTCGAAGAATTTAACAAGCAGTATTTTCCAGAGGTGGTGAGGAATCAGATGGAAATTCAGTTTTTACAATTGGTGCAAGGGAAGATGAGTGTGAGAGACTATGGAGTGGAGTTCATGCGACTCGCTCGCTTTGCGCCTGACTACGCCATCACAGAGATGATGAGGGCAAAAAGGTTTCAGCAAGGGTTGAGATCAGACGTGAGGGGAGGAGTAGCACCATTCCAGCTGAGGACCTATGGAGAGGTCATGAGTAAGGCCTTGGTGGTAGAAGAAGAAAATAACAACAAATACCATCACAGGGAGCAACAGGGAAGGTGGAACTCTGATCAGAGTAGAACGGGGAATTATGAACTGGTGAACAAAAAGCCTAGGTTCATACCGAACAATCAGAAGCCACCGTTTCAAGGAGGCTATGGGAGACCGACGCAGCAGAGCAACCAGCAGAGATTTCCATTGCTCGCGTCGGGGAGACCGATACGCTACGAGAGCCCTGCGATTACTACAGGCGCTACAGTCACACAGGGGACTTCTCGAGCAGCTTCTTCCACGCCACGTGAGACTTGTGCCAAGTGTGGCAAGCCTCACAAGACATCGGACTGTAGAGTAGGCACTCGGGGTTACTTTCGATGTGGCAAGGTGGGACCTATACCATGAGCTGGAAGGCTCTTCCGTAAGAGAGGGCCAGAAGGGAAGAGCAGAAATATCGGGGAAGAACTAGGGGCCACTTGATCAGGGAATGCCCCGAGGTGAACAAAGGGAAGACAGCTTCAGTACCTATTCCGCGACCAATACAAGCAAGGAAGTCGGTCGTCCAAGGAAGAGCCTACGCAGTCACAACTCAGGAGGCTCAGAATACAAACGATGTTATTCAAGGTGAGCTTTCTTTTAAATAAAGAATTTCTTGAAATTTTAGATAGAGAAGGTGCATCTATATTTAGAAAACATAAGAAAATCTTGCATGTGATAAATTCTAGTATAATGATAATAAATAATATATATATATATATGTGTATGTATAATTAGGTGGATTACACATCTATAAGAAGGGAAGCGACGTGTCATACGAAGCTCGAGTGTTGATAGACCCGGGGTCTACCCACTCATTTGTTACACCTCGCTTCACAAAGAAGATGAAAGTTGACCTAGAGGAGTTAGACTTCGTTTTAGCCGTGACGGTTCCTACTGGGAAAGCGGTCGATACCGAGAAGAGTTGCAACTCCGTGATCGTGAGGGTCATGGATGGGAGCAATTTTGAGCTATCCGTGAACCTAATTTTGTTAGATATGCAAGGATTTGACGTGATTCTTGGCATGGATTGGCTATCGACTCACTGTGCGACGGTATATTACAAGAACAAAGTCGTCACTTTTAGACCGAATACAAGGAGATCGTTCCGATTTAGAGGAGAAAGGACGATGCACCTACCACTTATCTCGGCAGTCAGGGCCGAGCGATTGATCAGAAAGGGGTGTAGCGGATACTTAGCATATTTGAAGGAGCAAAAAGAGGAGAAGAATGTGATCTCTGAAATAGCAATTGTGCGAGACTTCACCGATGTATTTCCAGAGGAGTTACCTGGATTACCTCCAGAGAGAAATAGAATTCGCCATCGACTTAGCACCAGGAACGGAGCTTGTGTCTAAAGCACCATACAGAATGGCTCCTGCTGAGTTGAAGGAGTTGAAAGACCAGCTACAAGAGTTAATGGACAAGGGTTTTGTTAGACCGAGTGTGTCTCCATGGGGAGCACCGGTCTTGTTTGTAAAGAAGAAAGATGGGTCAATGCGTCTGTGCATTGACTATCGACAATTAAACAAACTCACTATTAAGAACCGATACCCTTTCCCTAGGACAGATGACTTGTTTGATCAGCTGCAAGGAGCGAAGTATTTCTCAAAGATCGATCTGAGATCGGGATATCATCAATTGAGAGTCAAGGTAGAGGATATTCAGAAGACTGCATTCAGGACTCGATACGGACACTATGAGTTCCTAGTGATGCCGTTTGGGTTGACAAATGTCCCGACGTCATTCATGGATCTGATGAATAGGGTGTTTAAACCACACCTAGATACTCGTGTCATAGTGTTCGTTGACGACATCCTGATCTATTCAAAATCAGAAGGAGAGCATGAGAAACACTTGAGAGTAGCCCTATAAACTTTACGTGAAAACTAGTTGTACGCTAAGCTCAACAAATGTGAGTTTTGGTTAGAAGAAGTTAGCTTTTTGGGACATGTCGTCTCAAAGCTTGGTGTCACTGTAGATCCAGCAAAGATCGAAGCAGTAGTGAATTGGGAGCAACCAAAGATAGTGACCGACATTCGCAGTTTCCTAGGATTAGCAAGTTACTACCGGCGTTTCGTTGAGGGTTTTTCAAAAATATCAGGACCACTCACGAGACTCACACGGAAAGACGCAAGGTTTGAATGGAGTGAGGCATGCGAGAAGAGTTTTCAAGAACTTAAGAAGAGACTCACTTCAGCTCCAGTGTTAGCTATACCTTCAGGCAATGGAGGGTTTGCAGTGTATAGCGATGCTTCGTATACTGGTTTGGGCTGTGTGCTTAATCAACACAAACAGGTGATAGCGTATGGGTCAAGACAGTTGAAAGAGCATGAAAAAAATTACCCGACACATGACCTGGAATTAGCAGCGGTCATTTTCGCGCTCAAGATTTGGAGACATTACTTGTACGGTGAAATGCTTGAGATTTTTACCGATCATAAGAGCCTCAGGTATTTGTTTACCTAGAAGGAACTAAATATGAGGCAGCGTAGATGGATGGAGTTTCTCAAGGACTATGACTGTTCCATACAGTGCAATCCAGGCAAGGCTAATGTAGTAGCTGACGCCTTGAGTCGGAAGAGTTCAGCTCAATTGGCTAGTTTAATTTTGGGTATGCACAGATGGAAACTGTTTGAAGATCTGGCCCTATATGATGCAAACATTGAGTCTCAAGCTACAGGAGCCTTTTTGGCTAACATCTCAGTGAGACCGATGATATTTGAGCATATCCATGAACTACAGATGAAAGACCCGGCACTAACAAAGATTCGTCAAGATGTGACTGAAGGCATTACATCTGAGTTTTCAATCAAGGAGGATGGTTCCTTATTGTTCAAGGGCCGCCTCTGTATTCCGGATAATGCCGATCTACGACGAACAATTCTTGATGAATCACACAAGTCAAGCTATGCTATCCACCCGGGAAGCACCAAGATGTATCAAGATTTGAAAAAGAACTATTGGTGGAGAGGCTTGAAACAATATGTGGCAGAATATGTGTCGCGATGTTTAACGTGCCAACAAGTGAAGATCTACCATAGACATCCCGTAGGACTATTGCAGCCTCTACCTATACCGGAATGGAAGTGGGAATCGATCTCTATGAATTTCATTGTTGGACTCCCGCGTACTGCGAAGAAGTACAATGCTATTTGGGTAGTGGTTGACTGATTGACCAAGTCAGCACACTTCTTGCCTTACAACACGATGTACATGGCGGGAAGATTGACAGAGCTCCATATGAAAGAGATTGTCTGTTTGCATGAGATTCCGAGTAGCATTGTTTCGGACCGTGACCCATTGTATACATCAAAGTTCTGGAAGAAATTTCAAGAAGGAATGGGAACGCGACTAGATTTCAGTACGACATTCCATCCGCAAACTGACGGACAGACTGAGAGGGTCAATCAGATCATCGAGAACATGCTTAGGGCATGTATGTTAGAGCTACAAGGATCATGGGATCAGCACCTACCCTTAATTGAGTTTTCATATAACAACAGTTTTCAAATGAGCATTGGGATGGCACCGTATGAAGCTCTTTACGGACGGCGATGTAGATCGCCCATCAATTGGGAAGAAATGGGTGAGAAGTTTGTTTTGAGTCCTGAAATACTTGAAGATAATGCCACCTATGTGCGTATGATAAGGGCAAAACTCAAAGCGGCTCAGAGCAGACAGAAAAGCTATGCCGATATCAAGCGGACGAGTGTAGACTTCAAGGTGGGTGAACACGTGTTTGTGAAAGTGTCTCCTATGAAGGGAGTCATGAGAATTGGAAAGAGAGGGAAGCTAAGTCCTCGCTATCTTGGACCGTTTGAAGTTTTGGGTCGAGTAGGGGAAGTTGCTTACCGCATTGGATTGCCACTGTTATTCGATCCAGTACACAATGTCTTCCACGTATCTATGCTTAGGAAGTACCTTAACGACCCTGACCACGTGTTGAGCGGTCAAGCTTTTGAGATGCATGAGGACATGACCATGATCGAAGAGCCGGTAGAGATTTTGGACCGAAAGGAATAAGTGTTTCGAACGAAAGTGATTCCACTAGTACTTGTCTGATGGAAGCATCATCCGGCCGAGGAAGCTACATGGGAACAAGAGGCCGACGTGAAAGAACAATATCCGGACTTGTTTGCGACGGTTTGAGAGTCAAAATGTATCACCGCAAGCATGTTTGGGGATTTTAACAATACTTGTAATCCAATGTAGATTTTGATCAAAGTATGAAATAGCGACAATTTTTATACGCACGTGGCCATGATGATGTGTTTTGTAGAACCAAGGATCAGTTGGTATCATGAATTGCCAAGAGAAATCAAGGAAACAAAAAGTTTTAAAAAGCTAAAGAATCTGATCAAAACTGATTAATCGATTTTCAAATTGATTAATCGATTTGGAATTTCGATTAATCGATTTTGGTCGATTAGTCGACTGGCATGTGCCAGTGACTGAAAATTTAATGAGGATTCAGGAAATGAAAGAAGGGAAATTTCGATTAATCGATTTGGGTTTCGATTAATCGATTTTGGATTTCGATTAATCGATCTAGATGTTTGATTAATCGAATAACTTAAGAAATTTTGAAGAATTTGAAGTATTTTATGTGATTTCGATTAATCGAAGAACAATTCGATTAATCGATTTGAGATTTCGATTAATCGAACTGGAAGTTTGACTAATCGAGTTACTTACTGAAATTGGAAAAATTTTGAAGGACTGCACGATTTCGATTAATCGAAGTGAATCTCGATTAATCGATTTTGTAATTTCGATTAATCAAAATGGATTTCGATTAATCGACTGGCTCACGCCAGTGAGCTTCAAAACTTAAAAATTTTAAGGGATACGATTTTGATTAATCGAAATGGTTTCGATTAATCGATTTTGACTTTCGACTAATCGATTTTGGAAATCGATTAATCGATTTCGCGCGGCTTAACCTAGTTTTGAATCTCGATTAATCGACTTTGGATTTTGATTAATCGAGTCGGAGCCTATATATATAAATCGATGGGTTTTTCATTTCATTCGAAACCATTTGGATTTTTGTATTGTGCACTTCTTCTTCTTCTTCCTTCCTTCAACCATCTGACCTACCTAGGGTTTGGGCTTTTCGGATCGTTTTAGGATCGAAAACAATTGCAATCGGATAAAACGCCTAAGGTAAAACCCTAGATTTCATTTTCTTTCCAAATTCAAGCTATAAAAACCCTAATTTTTGTTGAATTTTCACCAAAATGCCACCTAAAACTCGGTTGTCTTCGAAGAAGACAACCTTTAAACTCTTGGTCCGGCATAAGAACGCCGCACCGCCACCACCAACCCCATCACCGGTGAGGACTCCATCACTGTCGGCATCGGAGACCACCTCCGGTTCGATGAGCGCGTCTTCGCGCGAGTCTTCACGCGAATCAACACCCATGCAGCCACCACCCACCAACGTGCTTCAACCCAATGAGTGGTGGGAGGCCAAAACCTTCGAGACCAACTACGTCATTCACCAAACCCTCTTCACAAACCCCGAGGTACCGGGCGAGACCCAATGGGCTCGCAATTACCTTCAAAATGTCAGCCTCGACAACCTTCTAAAACCAATCCGGGGTTCCTACTACCCTAGGTTGGTTAGACTCTTCTACCAAGGGCTCGTGGATGGCCCTACCGACGATGTGGTTAAGACAACCATTGAGGGTCAGGCATACACGATCACCCGTTGCCACATACGCGAGGTACTCGAGTGTTACCTCGATTTCACACCAGAGACCACCCTCTTTCCACCCTTTGAGGAAGAGGTTAAGTTTGAGAAGATTGTCACCAGTGACTAAGCAGGGGAAGGCAGGTCGGATCCTCCATTAGGAGGGTCGACCTTCCCCACTATATGTGGATGCTTGATTCAATAATCAAGTGCAACCTGTACCCAATGCGCCACGACACTGAGTGCGTAGAGAAAGTGCAACAGGCACTTTACACGGCCTTCTGTGGCCATTGGTTTGACGCAACCATGCTCATCCTTGAGGGGATGAGATACATTAAAGGAAAATTGATGAAGGGCAATCTAAGGCCCAAGGAGAAGATTCCATATGCTCAGCTCATCTCGAGTATGTTGGAGTGCTACTCCGACGCCCCTGCCTACACCGTATCGCCTCACGAGGTGAGGGCTACGGATTGCGTGAAGCAATTCTCCATTGCTTCATGGCGCCGTAGTTACAATTTGTTGAAGCGAACCCTACCGGCTACGGGTCCCATCCCAGCAGCAGCAGCGGCTCCAGTACCACCACCACCCCCACCACCACATCTAGACCCACCCGTGGGTGGGGCACACCCCGTTGAGCCACCAGCGGAGGGGGCACCCTCCCATACCACCGCTTCACCTACGCCGTCAGCACAGTCCGTGGTAGCTACACCTACATCATCCTACTACCGCCGAGCACCTCATTCCGGTCCTACCATTGAGGACGTGTTGGCACGCATGGAGGCCAACAACGAACGGATGAACCGGAGGATGGACTTCCTTATGTTCCATACCCTCCGCTACATCTATCCATTGGACTACCAACGGCGCCTAGCTCAGGAGGAGGAGTGGACCGTGGGACAGACCGCCTTCCATAGGGGTCCAGTCTTCCATCCGACCACCGACTACTGCTCTGATGAGTTCGCACCACGACCACGGCCGGCACCTAGAACTTAGACTTCGCTACCACAGACTAAGCCACTGCTCCGGGAGCTCACCAGCCCCATACCTCCATACACTGGCTGATGAAGCAGCCCGCTTCAGCATCGGATCAGCCTGGCGAGGGGACGGCGTGAGACCGAGATGAGGATATTTTTTTTTGTATGCCTGTTTTGGCACTTTTGATCAAATTGAAAAGATGTAATTAAACAAGTTGTACATTTTGGAAATTAATGAAATATAGATCAGTTTTCTTCAGCATGTCATGTGTACTTCATTGTGTTTGCTTGTACTATGTAATGTGTGCGTCATTTTGTGGGTGGGTACGAGACTGCCAGGGTGTGGGGGTTACCCAAATCAAACACCTTGGATTATTTTCGGGGACAAAAATTCCCAAGGTGGGGAGGATATAATAACCCAAAAAAATTGCGTTAAATGATGACCTCGGGATCCATGCTTGACTGGTCATAAGTTTGATCAAGTAGGAGTCCGCTAGTTGACTCGAGGAGTGATGAACGGATGTGATGTGAAATTAATCCAAGCATGTGGAGTGTGAGGTGAAATCTGAAACCACATACACCATTTGGGGTATATGTGCTCAACACATGGAAAATGAGTATAAAAGGGTTAAAGAACCCTAACTTACTCTTGTTTGGTTGTTGAAAGAGTTAAGAAGAGAGAGAGAGGGAGAGAAGTAAAGAGGGGTTGTTGTGCAAGGAGTGAATGCAAGCCAAGGGAGAGGGATTCGAGTATTTAAAGTCGAATTCAATGCGAAGGATCCTTTGGAGCTAAAGTTGGAACCTTAGCCATTCCAACTTTGAGATCCAATCAAATTGAGAATTGATTGAGGTAAATTTTGTTGAATTAAATGCATAAGATTGTAGGAGTTTAATTGTAGTCAAGAATGCTTAAAATCATAGGATAAAGGCTTAGAAAAAGAAAGAAAAATAGGTTGAAGAGGAATTAGAAGATCAACCCGAAAGGGGGCTGAATCTGGCCAAATCGATTAATCAAAATTGGATTTCGATTGATCGATTTTGGCCCAGAAGTTGAAAAGTCATGGAAGCCTGATTTCGATTAATCGAAATGAATTTCGATTAATCGATTTGGATTTCGATTAGTCGATTTGGAAATCGACTAATCGACTGGGAAGCTCCAGCCACTGGAGAAATGAAACCTGGGGAAATCGACTAATCGAATTAGGATTTCGATTAATCAATTTTGGATTTCGATTAATCGGTTTGGGATCGATTAATCGATTTTGAGATCTCGACTACTCGATTTAAGAATCGACTGCCTTATGTTGGAGACCTCAATTAATCGATTTGGGATCGATTAATCGAATTTGAATCTCGATTAATCGATTTTGAGAATCGATTAATCGATTTGGGTTTCGATTAATCGATTTTGGAAATCGATTAATCGAATTGCATTTTGATTAATCGATTTGGGTTTCGATTTTCGAAATCGATTAATCGAATTGCATTTCGATTAATCGATTTTGGGAATCGATTAATCGACTTTGACAATTTTGCTTAAACTTTATAATTTTCTTTGAGATTCATGGAGGGTCCAGGACCTTCTTCATTACATCTTTAGTGATGTATTATATATGTTGTGATGTACCATAGATGGTACATGTGACCATGAGCACAAGGAGCCACGTGGGACCTTGATGCTTGGACCATCAGAGAATTGAGGTAGGGAACACCTTGAACATGTACTTTAATTTCAAGAGCATGTATGTAGTGATATAATTACCAAATTGAAGTTGTTTTTAAATGGTGAAAAGCTTTACGAAAATGGGTGTGTGTGTGTGTGACACCAAGAATATGATAAAGGCATCAGTGAGATGCAAGTGAATAAAAACAAGTAATCTAATGAGATTGAGACATCCCCAGGGGATGAGAAAGTAATAAAGGCATCAGGTGTGATGCGGGTATGTATACATCCCAAGGATGTATATATAGGATTGAATAATTACTGTTGAGGCCTAACTGATATAAGATAGCACACTTACACGGTGAACAACTATATGTAATGCACATGATATTTTTGTTATTTGAGGTTTGGAGGATACCCCACCGACGTGGCGGGATACTCACGACTGATGCGGCAGGATATCCGGACTGCACGGCTGGCGAATCGCATACCGACGCGGAGGTTTATCCGTGACCGTAAGAACATCCCAGGGATGTTGTGTGATATTTAACCCCATCGCCTAGTGAGAAAGGGGCTTGGGTCGTATTCCCAGGGAATACATTTTTTACAACTGTCTAATTAGATGACGATGAAGGGTATCTCATCGGAGCTCGATGCTATATTGCTCGGGGATTACTTAAGTTGAAGATTTAAGTTTTACTTTAGGCCTGTTCAGTGTCATTCATGATTAAAGCAACAGTAATGTAATACATGCAACTTACCAATAAATTGAGTATAAATCATCTATTTTTAATTGGTTTTCTAGCAAATGCATAGATTCATCATGCTTTGAATATCATGGAATATATGTGAGTTTTGACTTATATGTTCATTGTGTTGTTCCCTATTGAGCTAGGATGTAGCTCACCCTTTTGACTATACGTCGCAGGTCCATTGATAGCAGCAGCGGAGGTTTCGGGGAACGTGGATCCGGGTGATTCGGATTACGTACTTGGAGACGAGTTGGAGCCTCCTCCCGAGGACTTCTTCTAGGTGATTTTGCTGAGCACTTTGATAGAAAGTCAGTTTTGTGAGCAGTTTAGTGCGGCTTGGTATGTCAAGTCTTTATTTTTGAAACAATGTAATTAAACTAGATATTCTGTTGGCAAACCATCTGGGGTGATCTGTGTATCATCGATGGTTCGGGTCGGTTCTCTATTCATGCAGTGGCATGAGAGTAGAACTGTCTTTTGAATATGTCAGTTGGGCATATTAACGTTTTCCGGTTTAATGAGATTAATTGCTTTATTTATTATGTGGTGCTTGTTATACCAATGTTTCGTGTTAAGCTTTGGGGCACGGTCTGGAGGATCGTGCTGATGGCACGGGTTTCGGGGTGTCGAAATCTGAGCTGTCACAATACCTCTCTTGGATCTTTTGGATGTTCATGGAAAGGAAAAAGCTCTATCCTTCACTTAAGAGAAGCAAAAAGAAACAGAAAAGGCTTGAGAACTTAAGATCATTTTGATTAGATAGATGCTAAATGTGAAGGATGAAAGATCACTTCGGGTGTAATGCTACAGCAATCATCTTCTTTGTAGTTGCCGCCCGGCACGTGCCAATACTAAATGGGCAAAAAATTTCATCGCTTATATTGATCTTACTATAGACATTATCCAAATTGACACATTATTGGGAGAAAGTGACATAGTGAAGCACAAACTTTGGGGTGGGGCAGAGTCCATCGGTCTAGTCTCCCGTCCAAGATGTTGTGCTGTCAACCTTTCACCATCGTTCTACACAGAAAAGCTATATCGGTCATCAAAGATGACTCAAATTTAGAGGCCTCTAAACCTAAAAAATTCCAACATGCAATCAGGGGTATGTAATACCAGCTCTAGAACAATGCAAAACTGATCCAGTATCAAACTAAGCTCCAGTACAAATAGCGCAACATAGATGGAGCACATCTTGCCAAAAGCCTTCTCAATTAAGTTTCATTAGGAAAAAAACCCGAGAGATATATTCTTCTATACATTTATAAATTCATGTATGAAATCATATATTCTTGTTAGAGTTGAGAATTAAGTATATTGTTGCTATTATCATATTTATTTTGTTTAAGCCATTTAACATAATCTTATTTATTTTGTACAGTTATTTCTTTTCTATTTATTTCATTAATGTCTTTCTCTACTCTTCATTTTCATTATCATATTTTTTTTTAGGATTTTTAATATACGAAGAAGGTAGTGGTCAGAATCATCCAATCTTTTACATTATAGATAAGAGTTGGATTCAAAAGCATAGGGCTTCCGAAGAGTACATTCAAGGGGTGAAAAAATTCATCAACTTTGCAATATCCCATGGAGTATCTGTTCATGGAAGGTTCTTGTGTCCCTGCACGAAATGTTGTAATGCACACTATCAGGATGAGGGTGCATTATATGAGCATTTGATATGCAATGGGTTCATCCAAAATTATACTATATGGAGTTTTCATGGAGAGGATGTTATTTCTACAAATTATAGGCAAGATGATGTGATAGACAATGGATTTGATGACGATGACGTCGATGACGACATGAGGACTATGGTGCATGATGCATTTGGAATTCCAGTTCCAACCGAAGTTCATGATGGTTTAGTAGACGAAACAAATGATTTACTCAATGAAAGTGCCACAAAATTCTATAGATTAGCACATGATATCGAAAAAGATTTATATCCGGGGTGTAAATCACATACGACATTATCTTTCATTATTCGGTTATAGCATATCAAATGTTTAGGTGGATGGAGCAATAAGTCCTTTAGTATGTTGCTTGATTTGTTACGAGAAGCTTTTCCTAAGGGGTCTACGTTGCCAAAATCTTTTTCACAGAGCAAGAAAATTATTACAGACTTGGGCTTAAATTATAATGAAATTGATGCCTGCCAAATGATTGTATATTGTATTAGAAGGAGTATGCCGATAAACAATCATGCAACGTCTGTGGCATGTCACGATGGAAATCCCAAGAGGATCATGTAGGAGGCTATAAAAAAAGGAGTCCCACAAAAATTCTACGTCATTTCCCTCTAAAATTTAGACTTCAAAGGTTGTACATGTCATAAAAAACTGCATGAGATATGAGATGGCATGAAGAGGGTCGCACTAAAGATGGTATATTAAGGCATCCTGCAGATTCTCAAGCATGGAAAAACTTTGATCTCATCAACCCTACGTTTGCTGAAGACACTTGCAATGTTAGACTTGGGTTGGCTAGTGATGGCTTCAACCCTTTTGGAACAATGAGTATTACGCATAGTACTTGGCCTGTGATACTTATTCCGTATAATTTGCCTTCGTGGTTGTGCATGAAACAACCCAATATGATCCTGTCATTGCTTATACCTAGTCCATCTGGCCCTGAAAATAACATTGATGTATACTTGAGGCCTTGGATTGATGAGCTACAAGAATTATGGGAATTTGGAGTCAATACTTATGACGCTTCAAAGAAAGAAGCATTTCAACTACGTGTGTCCTTGCTTTGGACCATTAGTGATTTCCCAGGATATGCTATATTGTCAGGTTGGAGCATAAAAGGGAAATTGGCATGCCCTTCATGCCATAAAGATGCATGTAGTCGCTACTTGCCAAACGGTAGGAAGCATTGTTATATGGGCCATCGGCGATTCCTACCATCAAATCATAAGTTTAGAAAACAGAAACAATCTTTCGATGGCACCATAGAGGTCAAAGAAGCTCTAGTTCCTTTGTCAGGGACTGATGTATTAAACCAGCTAGAGAACAGTACAAATATTTTTGGAAAGGAGCAAGTGAGGAAAAGATCAAGAAACAAAGAGACTACAGAATTGCCTTATAACTGGAAGAAGAAGAGTATATTCTTTGAGTTACCGTATTGGGAGCATAATTTACTAAGGCACAATTTAGATGTGATGCACATTGAGAAAAACGTATGTGACAATATTCTTGAAACTTTATTAAATATTGAAGGAAAGACGAAGGATAATTTAAAAGCACGTCAAGACTTAGAAGCAATGAGGCTAAGACAAGAGCTTCATCCGGAATGAAAGGAAAATAATCGAGCTTATCTACCACCTGCATGCTATTCTATGACAAAAAATGAGAAAGAGAAGTTTTGCAGTGTGTTAAAAAATTTCAAGGTTCTAGATGGTTACTCCTCTAATATAGCAAGGTGCGTCAATGTTAAAGACCGTAAAATCTTTGGCCTAAAAAGCCATGATGGGCATGTCATTATGCAACAATTTCTTCTACTGCCGATTAGAAAATTGCTGCCCAAGAACGTAACGTCTACATTGATAGAATTGAGCGCATTCTTTCGGGAATTATGCTCAAAAGTTTGTGTGGTTGATGATTTAAAGAGACTTGAGGAACGCATTGTGCTGGTTCTTTGTAACTTAGAGAAAATTTTCCTTCCAGCATTCTTTGATATTATGGTTCACTTACCCTTTCATTTGGCATCAGAGGCACTGTTAGGTGGTCCAGTCCAGTATCGGTGGATGTATCCAATTGAAAGGTATTTTCTTATAATATTTTAAATAAATTTTAATTGTTTGATGTTTCACTTGCTGATGCTAATTTTTTTTACCTATAGATATCTCTCAACATTGAAATTATATGTGTGCAATCAAGCGCAACCTGAAGGATCCATTGCGGAAGGATATATCGCAAATGAATGTCTCACATTTTGCTCAAGGTATTTACAAAATATTGAAACATGGTTAAACCGACTCCTACGAAATCATGATGAAAGTGCTCTCAAGGGTGCCTCACCATTCATTCTGAAAGAGGTAGAATGGACGCAAGCACATAGATATATCCTCTTCAATCATGAGATGGTCGGAAGTTATTTAGAGTAAGAACTTAAGACTTTATGATATTACTTTTCAATATTATTTAATGTCTAGAACTCCTTAAAAAATTATGATGATACAGGCAACACAACAAGCTATTGTTTTTGACGAATTCGAATGCATCTCCCCGTGATATCCAAAAAATGCACAACGAACAATTTGTTAGTTGGTTTAAAGAACATGTAAGGGCAATCCACTTATTAGAATAAATTTTTTAGAAGAATTTAAGATATTATTTAACCTTCATCTCCGCTTTATATAGGTTCCGAAGTTGCGAAAAGCTAATAGACCATTGCCAGAAGGACTTCATCTGCTTTCCCAATGTCCACAATTTTCAGCTATGAGGTTCACTAGCTACATAGTTAGTGGATATAAATTTTGAATAATCGGTAAAGAGAAGAGTGCTAGGACCCAAAATAGTGGTGTTTCCGTCACAGCAGCGACTACGAGTTATGCAAGTAAAAAGGACAGAAGACCCGTTGCAGGAGAGATAACTTACTATGGTCAATTAACTGACATAATTTAGTTGACATATTCTGAGGAGCTGAAGTTTGTACTATTCAAATGTGACTGGTTCGATGTAATGTCACAAGGAAGGGGAATTAAGACCGATGAATTGGGATTTACACTTGTGAATTTAAAAAAAAAATTGTTCTCTAGTCTACAAGCAACCGATGAACCATACATATTGACATCTCAAGCTAAGCAGATTTTTTAGGTTGAGGATCTAGCCGAGCCTAATTGGCATATGGTTGTCAAGATTAAGCCTAGAGACCTATTTGATATGAGTGGTGAAGATGTTGAGTTATTAGACAAAGGACCATATGGAAACCAACAACTAAATGAAACAATAGAATGCTATACCGATGTTGTCAATTGGGTGAGGGAAGATGTTATTGGTTCAACTGTTGTTGTACCTATTCATAAACATTCTACTGAACAAACTCCTTCAATTGATAGTATTAGTGATGAAGATGAATCAAATTTCGATGTAGAAATTGATGAGATTGAAAATGAGTGATTTTGTAAATTTTTTTGTGCACACAAATTTTATGATGACCCTTTCTTGTTAGTTATATTTTTTTTGTATAGATGTACTTTTTTTCTTCATTATGTGTGGATTGCATGATTTTTATGCACATACTAGATAACGTTTTTATCTTATGAAGAGAAACACGATTTCTTAATGCAAAATAAGAATATTATTAGCTTAAAAATAAATATCATCTTTGAGTACCATGTCAAGTTATACTTTTTTTATATATGCTAGCAAAGTTCAAAATCTCTTGTTTCCGGTATGTATTAGCCAACTCCAATGTCTTCCAATATTTGTAATCAAGTGTTTGAAGTTGTGCTGCCATCTAGGAGAGCACATATATGATCGACTTTTCGTATTTATTTACAAAATATGAACAATGTTAGACTAATTTTTTAGTGTTCTTTTGTGAATTTAAGCAGATGGACCCTCCAGAGTCATCATCCTTAGATGGTACTTCTCATTCCTCAACAAAGAGACGAGGTAAAACAAAGTGTGCTTATGTTAATTCCTTACCAAAAGGTAAGAAGGTGAAAATTTTAGTCGATGGAGGGCGACTAGTAGGGGATGATGCTAAATATTTAGCTAGCTATTGTGGCAAGTTAGCAAGAGATCCAACTATGTTGCCCCTTGATAAAAATGATTGGCATAAGGTGGAAGGCGAATCGAAGGACCGTGTATGGAATCAAATTTTGGTAAATATGTATATTTTTTTTGTAGTATGCATATTTTTCTTAATTTTTGCCTAATTTAAACTTGAAGCAGAGTCAATAATAATTATATCATCATATTTACACTATCTTGGTAGACAAAGTTTGATATTGAAGAAGGGCTGCGAAAAAATATAATGAGATCCGTCGGCAAACAATGTAGGGATCACAAGAGCCGTTCGAAAATTAAATTCTTTGACACACTTAGCGAAGATGATGATTTCATTGCAAATTGCCCTGACAATATACTTCAAAAACAATGGGAAAATCTTGTCTACTTCTGGTCTATTGAGGAGGGGAAGGTATTTTTTAAATACACAAGGTTTCTAACATATATTTTATATTATAAACGCCTCATTATCTAATAATTTGTGCACTACAGTGAAAAAGTGTAAAAAATAAACTAATCCGGACTCAACAAAAACTACCTCAAACATCTGGATCTAAAAGCTTTGCAAGGGTATTCCACGA
The DNA here is from genome assembly GCA_021018995.1 of Chloranthus sessilifolius. NCBI lineage: Eukaryota > Viridiplantae > Streptophyta > Magnoliopsida > Chloranthales > Chloranthaceae > Chloranthus > Chloranthus sessilifolius. Next base: position 141,823,423 of record CM037584.1, on the reverse strand, counting down.
ACAAGTAAGCATTTTATTTCATAATATTTTTTTAATGAATTATACGGCATCAACTAATTTTTATAATTAATTAAAATAAGTGGTTGTCCTTTGACACAGAGTATGACGAGCGAGACACAAGAAGCTCCGAGCCGAGCAGATGTTTTTATCTTAACACATCATCGTAAAGATGGAACGCTGATCAACACTTTTACTGGAGAAAAGATCGTAAGATTATAATTCTAACTATCAATACTATATCATTTCACTTATACTCTATTTTACCACTTGAAATTAGACAATTAACTGAAATTCAAATTATTCTAGAAAGAGATGCAAGATTACCGTTCAACCCTACCGGAGGGATCACAAGTTTCGATCTCTCGCACTGACGTGTATGCTTGGGCCATGGGAAAAGAGGGACATGGTCGTGTCCGAGGCATTGGCTTAGGCCCAACCCCTACTAGTATTTTTGGGTCAACCTCTAGCCATCGTGCATCCGCTAGTGAACTCTCTGCAATGAGAGCTGAGCTAGAAGAATTGAAGACCCAAAGGGTGGAGAACAATATCATAATAGAGACCCAAGTGTAATAGCCTGAAAAATCACGCTAAACTATGACCTCGGGATCTGTGCCCGATCGGTCATAGGTTTGACCAAATGGAAGACCAACAGTTAGTATGTTGTGTAATGAACGGATGAGATGTGATAAATAGAATGCCTATGTGGTGTGTGTTGTGAGGGTGTAGTCGCATACACCTACCGCGGTGTATGTGCTCAACACACAAGTGGGGAAGAGGATAAAAGGGTTTAATAGCCCTAAAATCAAGAGTTTGGTTGTTGAAGGAGAGTAAAGAAGAGAGAGAGAGAGAGAAGTAAGAGAGGAGTTATTTCAATTGATTGGAGGGGGGATTCAAACGATAAAAGCCGGATTCAACCCGATTTGGATCTGTTAGAGCCAAAGCTGGAAACCCTAGCCTTCCAACCACTGGATTGAAATCAACTTGAGATCTATTCAAGGTAAAGTTTTTGTAAATAAAATGCATAGATTATAGGGGTTAAGTTGTGGTTGAATGTGGGTTAAATCATAGGATAATGGCTTAGAAAAATAGAGGAAAAAGTATGGAAGAAGATTGAGAAGAACAAATTTCGAAGGGTCGAATCGACAATTTCGATTAATCGAAATTGGGTTTCGATTAATCGAAATTGGCCAGGAAGTTGAAAAGTCAGAAGACCCGATTTTGATTAATCGAATTGGAGTTCGATTAATAGACTTTGGATTTCGATTAATCGATTTTGGAAATCGATTAATCGACTGGGAACCTCCAGTGGACCCCAGGGGCTGGAGGAAAGGACTTGTGGAAAATCGACTAATCGAAATGGGATTTCGATTAATCGATTTCAATTTTCGATTAATCGATTTGGGATCGATTAATCGATTTTTGGAACTCGAATTGAGAATCGACTTTGTGAAACTAAGAATTTCGATTAATCGAATTTGGATTCGATTAATCGAATGAAAACTCGACTACTCGAATTGAGAATCGACTTTGCGAAAATGAGAATTTCGATTAATCGAATTAGGATTCGATTAATCGAATGAAAACTCGACTACTCGAATTGAGAATCGACTTTGCGAAACAGAGAATTTTGATTAATCGAATTTACTTCGATTAATCGATATTGACCCTCGATTAATCGATTTTGGAAATTGATTAATTGAATCAGATTCGATTAATCGACTGAGATAAATTGTGTTCACTTTTGGGTTTGACTTTAAGATTCTTGGAGGGTCTTATACCTTCTTTATTGCATCCTTTGTGATGTGTTTCACCTGTTATGTGGTACCATAGGTGGTACGTGTGAACTGATGCACAAGGAGCCACGTGGGACCTTGATGCAATGATCAAATGAAGACTTAAGGTAGGGAACACCTTGAACATGTACTTTATTTTACAAGAGCATGTATGTAGTGATATAGAATTCAATTCAAATGTTTATTTCTTAAGAATTGAGAAAAGTGTGTGTGTGTGACATCCATAAGAGTAATCATAATGAGCCATCCCCAGGGGATGAAGAAGTAAAGAGATAAGAGCATCAGGTGTGATGCAAGTAAATGGATACATCCCAGGGATGTATCCAAGGATTGAATCATGTTTGATAGGGCCTAACTGATATAAGATAGCACATTTACACGGTGAATAACTATATGTAAGGCAATGATATTTTTGTTATTTGAGGTTTGATAGGGTACCCCAGCGTGGCGGGATATCCACAATGACACGGCGGGATATCCGTGTGACCGATCTGGCAGAAACCGTGAGGCGGTCACGGAGGCTTATCCAGACATAGTAAGCACACCCGGGGTGTTGATTGAGACAAGTGAAACCCACCAATCCCGAGAAAGGGGCTTGGGTACTATTTGTATTCCTGTGGAATACAGTTAAAACTGTCTATATAGATGACGATGATGGGTATCTCATCGGGGCTCGATGCTATATTGCTCGGGGATTACTTAAGTTGAAAGTTTAAGTTTTGCTTTAGGCCTTTTCAGCATCATTCATGAGTAAATGAAAACATATGTAAGCAACAGTACAACGAAATGCTTTTTAACTGTTTCATCAATAATTGCATAGACACATCATGCATGGCATATCATGGAATATATGTGAGTCATAATTTATATGTTCAACCGTGTTTGTTCCCTATTGAGCTAGGATGTAGCTCACCCTATAGACTATACATCGCAGGTCCACTACTAGCAGCTGCCGAGGCTTCAGGAGACGCTGATCCCGGCGAGTCGGACCTTGCGGCCGGTGACGAGTTGGAGCCACCTCCAGAGGACTTCTTCTAGAGGACTCCGTTGTGCCACTTTGAGAGATTCTTGGAGAGGTTTTTGTACGGCTTGGTATGTCAAGCCTTTATTTTGTTTAAAATCATGTATATGAGGAGTTGGGATTTCTCTTTTGGGACGAACCATCCGTGATGATTGCTATCATCGATGGTTCGGATCGGTTCTCCTTTCATGCAGAGGTATGAGGGTAGAACTATCTTTTAGGGAGTTAATTAATATAGATTTAAATTCTGAAATTTCGTTTATTATACTTTTGATGCTTGATATACCAGTGTTCCGTGCTTAGCTAAAGGGCACGGTCAAGATGATCGTGCTGATGGCACGGGTTTCGGGGTGCCAAAATCCGGGCTGTCACAGTTGGTATCAAAGCCATTTTCTTTTAGCAATTCTGACAAGGGTTCTTTCGTCGGAACATAGGGGCTTCTGCTAACGAAACTTTAGTTTCAAATGCAGCCGCAAATGTCATCTAGAGGAAGAGGTCGACCAAGGGGAGGCCAGCAGAGGAGTCTACGTAGTGGAGATGATTACATCTCTCCTACTAATAGAGTGCCTTTAGGAGGTACTGAGGCCCCAGGGGGCAGTAGTAGTAGATAACGGGATGAAGAAGATCGAGATCATCAAGATCAAGATCTAAGAGAACAAGAAAGATTGAGAGAAAGACAAGAGGACAGAGAAGAGCGACAAAGGATGATGCACACTATGGAGACCATGGCAGCTGCCATGGCACAACAAGCTGCATCCTTTGCAGCTCATGCGTCAAGAGAACAGCAGCCACCTACACCACCTGTAGGACCTGCGTTGCCTGTGCCCTCATCCTTTACAGAGTTTAGGAGGATGAGACCTCCTTCATTTTCTGGGCAAGCAGACACCATGGCCGCTGAGAACTGGCTTATGGAGATGGAGAAAGTCTTTAGCTTGCTGACATGCACGGAAGATGAGAGTGTGAGATGGGCAACTTACATGTTGGATGGGGAGGCTGGGCCTTGGTGGAAGTTCGTGATACGGACTCGGGCTCAGGAGACCCCAAAGTTGCTTTGGACTTGGGAAGAGTTTGTTGAGGAGTTCAACAAACAATATTTTCCGGAAGTGGTGAGGAACCAGCTTGAGATACAATTTTTACAGCTAGTGCAAGGGAGAATGACAGTGAGAGAATATGGGGTAGAGTTTCTACGACTTGCTCGTTTTGCTCCGGATTACGTCGCTACTAAAGTGATGAAGTCCAAGAGGTTTCAGCAAGGTTTGAAGCCTGAGGTTAGGGGAGGCGTAGCTCCATTTCAACTAAGGACCTATGAAGAGGTCATGAGTAAAGCACTGGTGGTTGAAGAGGAGAATACAAATAGATATAGACAGAGAGAGCAACAGAGGGGAGGAAATGAACAAGGAAGATCGGGGCACTACGAACCGGTGAACAAAAAACCGAGGTTCATGGCCCAGAATCAGAGACCAGTTCAAGGGGTTTCGGGACCCAGCAACAACAACAATACCAACAGAGGTTTCCATTACTTGCGTCGTGGAGACCTATTCGCTATGAGAGCCCTGCCATGTCTACTGGCGCCACTGTTGCACAGGGTTCTCGTACTGTTTCTTCCGCACCTCGGGAGACTTGCGCAAAGTGTGGCAAGCCTCATAGGACGGTGGACTGTAGATCGGGAACTAGGGGTTGTTTTCGATGTGGAAAGGTGGGCTACTTGATCAAGGATTGCCCCGAGACGGATAAGAGAAAGACGGTTTCAGTTGCAGCACCACGACCAATTCAAGCAAGGAAACCGATCGTCCAGGGGAGAGCCTATGCAGTCACTGCTCAGGAAGCAGGGAACGTGCATGACGTCATCCAAGGTGAGATTTTTTTTTTATTAAAGAAAATTTCCATTTCATTAAAATCTTAGATAGAGAAGGAGCATGCATTAGAAATTATATAGATTCTTTTCTCAATACAAAAAGCTGTATGTGAATTAAGAGTGTAAATTGATGTGTAAATTATTGTATGTATGTATGTATACTATAGGTACTCTAAATATATATGAAAAAGGATGCTTCGGTGGATATGACGCTCGAGTGTTGATAGACCCCGGGTCTACCCACTCATTCGTCACTCTACGTTTCGCTAAGAAGATGAAGATTGTTCCAGAGACGTTGGATTTTGTCCTATCTGTGTCTATTCTGACTGCAGAGTTAGTAGACACGGAGTTAGCTTGCAAATCCATCATTGTAGCAGTTCGAGACTTAGAGGTGCATGAACTAGAAGCAAAGTTGATACTGTTAGACATGCAAGGGTTTGATGTGATCCTTGGCATGGACTGGTTGGCGCAGCATTGTGCAACCGTCGATTGCAAGAACAAGGTAGTTATTTTCAGACCCAACACAAGAAGATCATTTCGGTTTCAAGGAGTGAGGTCGTCATTTGTGCCTTGATCTCGATGGGGCCGAAGATGATCGAAAGGGTTGCATGGATACTTAGCTTTCTTAAAGGAGGACAAGGAAGAAAAGAATGTCATTTACGAGATAGCGGTTGTATGCGAGACTTATTTGATGTGTTTCAGAGGAATTGCAGATTACCTCCAGAAAGAGAAGTAGAATTCGCCATTGACTTAGCACCAGGAACGGAGCCTATTTCAAAAGCACCTTATAGAATGGCTCCCGCTGAGTTAAAGGAGTTGAAGGAACAACTACAAGAGCTTATGGACAAGGGGTTTGTTAGACCGAGTGTGTCTCCATGGGGAGCACCGGTCTTGTTTGTCAAGAAGAAGGATGGGTCAATGCGGCTATGCATTGACTATCGACAATTGAACAAACTCACTGTGAAGAACCGCTACCCTTTCCCTAGAATTGACGATCTATTCGACCAACTGCAAGGAGCAAGGTATTTTTCCAAGATCGACCTGAGATCTGGGTATCATCGATTCTGAGTCAAGAGTCATTGAAAGAGGGCATTCAAGATGGACACTATGAATTCCTTCTGATGCCGTTTGGATTGACGAATGCTCCGGCGTCGTTTATGGATCTGATGAACCGAGTGTTTAAACCACACTTGGACTCCTGCGTCGTAGTGTTTGTTGATGATATACTGTTATACTCCAAATCCAAGACGGAACACGAAGAACACTTGAGGATTGCTCTCTGACGCCACGTGAACACCAATTACGCCAAACTCAGCAAGTGTGAGTTTTGGTTGGAAGAAGTTAGCTTTTTGGGACATATCGTCTCAAAGCACGGTGTCACGGTAGATCCAGCTAAGATAGAAGCAGTAGTTAAATGGGAGCAACCAAAGACAGTGACCGATGTCCGAAGTTTTCTGGGCTTAGCAGGCTATTATCGACGTTTCGTTGAGGGGTTTTCAAAGATATCGGGACCTCTCACAAAGCTGACACGAAAAGATTCAAGGTTTGAGTGGAGTGAGGCATGCGAGAAGAGCTTTCAAGAACTCAAAACGAGACTCACTTCGGCTCCAGTATTAGCGATTCCTTCAGGCAGTGGAGGATACGCCGTGTACAGCGACGCATCATACAATGGCCTTGGTTGTGTGCTCAACCAACACAAGAAGGTGATAGCTTACGGATCAAGACAGTTGAAAGAACACGAGAAAAATTACCCGACTCATGACTTGGAACTGGCAGCAGTCATTTTTGCGCTGAAGATTTGGAGACATTACTTGTATGGTGAGACTTTTGAAATTTTCACCGATCATAAGAGCCTCCGATACCTCTTTACACAGAAAGAGCTCAATATGAGACAGCGCAGGTGGATGGAATTCCTCAAGGATTACGATTGCTCCATACAATACCATCCAGGTAAGGCGAATGTAGTAGCCGATGCTCTGAGTCGGAAAGGTTCAGCTCAGTTAGCTTCTTTGATTTTGGGTATGCACCGATAGAAATTATTGGAAGACCTGGCACTCTATGATGCGAACATTGAGTCAAAGGACACCGGATCCTTTTTGGCTAACATATCAGTAAAGCCAGTGGCTAACATATGCTCAAATGTTCGCATATGATGCGAATTTGAGCATATCCACGATCTACAAATGAAAGATCCGGCATTAACAAAGATTCATCAAGACGTGAGTAAAGGCATTAGGTCGGACTTCTCAGTAAAAGAAGATGGTTCCTTATTGTTTAAAGGCCGTCTATGCATTCCGGACAATGCCGACCTAAGACGAACGATTCTTGATGAGGCCCATAAGTCAAATTATGCTATCCACCCTGGTAGCACCAAAATGTACCAAGATTTGAAAAGAACTCGTGGAGAGGATCAAACAAGACGTGGCGAGCACGTGTCACGATGTTTGACTTGTCGCCAGTGAAGGTTGATCATAGACATCCTGCTGGACTATTGCAACCTTTACCAATACCAGAATGGAAGTGGGAATCGATCTCAATGGATTTCATTGTTGGATTACCCCGTACTGCCAAGAGACACAATGCCATTTGGGTCGTCGTAGACCGATTGACCAAATCAGCGCACTTTTTGCCGTACAATACTACATATACAGCAGGAAGACTGGCAGACTTATACATGAAGGAGATTGTAAGATTACATGGGATTCCAAGCAGCATAGTTTCAGATCGTGATCCACTATATACATCCAAGTTTTGGAAGAAATTTCAAGAAGGAATGGGAACTCGACTAGACTTTAGTTCAGCTTTCCATCCTCAAACTGATGGACAGACAGAGCGAGTGAATCAAGTAATAGAAGACATGCTCAGGGCGTGCATGCTTGATATGCAAGGATACTGGGATGAGTATCTACCGATACTCGAGTTCGCATATAATAACAGTTTTCAAATGAGCATTGGTTTACCACCGCTGTTTGATCGAGTACATAATGTTTTCCACATATCGATGCTCAGGAAGTACGTGAACGATCCGTCTCATGTATTAGGAAAGCAACCTATAGAGATGTGTGAGGACATGAGCATGATAGAGGAACCAGTGGAAATCTTGGATCGAAAGGAACAAGTACTGCGCACTAAAGTGATTCCCTTAGTGTTTGTTCGGTGGAATAATCATCCAAAAGAAGAGGCTACTTGGGAACGAGAGGCCGATGTGAAAGAACAATATCCAGCCTTGTTTCCAACGACGTGAGAACTTAGTGTAAACCACAAACATGTTTGTGAAATCTCCACTATACATGTAATTCAATGGAAAATTTGATCCAATCTGATTTGAGGAACAGAATCATACGTACATGATCAAGTATATACAACTCTATGGATGAACCACTTGATGTCATAAACTACCAAAAGAAATCAAAGAAACAAAGAGATTGAAATTCTGCAGAAATTGGGCAAAACTGATTAATCGAATTTCAAATCGATTAATCGATTTGGAATTTCGATTAATCGATTTTGTTCGATTAGTCGACTGGCATGTACCAGCGACTGGAAATTTAAAGGAGAGTTAGAATATACATAGAAGACAAATTTCGATTGATCGAGTTGGAATCTCGATTAATCGATTTGGGATCGACTAATCGATTTGGGATCGACTAATCGATTTTGAGAATTTCGATTAATCGAATTTTAATTCGATTAATCGATTTACTTATGGGACTTGGAAGAAATAGAAGTCAGATAGACGATTTCGATTAATCGAAGTGAATTTCGATTAATCGATTTTGAAATTTCGATTAATCGAAATGGATTTCGACTAATCGAATACTTAATGAATCCTAACATTTTTAGAAGTTACCCCACGATTTCGATTAATCGAAGTAAATTTTGATTAATCGATTTTGGAATTTCGATTAATCGAAATGGATTTCGATTAATCAACTGGCTCGCGCCAGTGAGCTTAAAAATTTAAAATTTTAAATAGATACGATTTCGATTAATCGAAATGGTTTCAATTAATCGAATTTGACTTTAGATTAATCGATTTGGGAAATCGATTAATCGATTTTACGCGGCTTAACCTAGTTTTGAATCTCGATTAATCGATTCTGAATTTCGATTAATCGAGTCGAGGCCTATATATAAAGATTTGGGGATTTCATTCCCCATTCAAAATTATTTTTGCTTGAGATTTTTGGGCGTTTCACCTTCTTCCTCTTCTCCGACAATCCGGTGCCCTAGGGTTCCCTTTTTCCGGCGGTTTTCGGCTCGCATCGCCATCAAAACCTACGGTAAACCCTAATTTCGCACTTTTCTTTCAAATTTGAACTAGATAAACCCTAGATTTTCTAAGAATGCCGCCCAAAACCCGATTATCTTCAAAGAAGGCGACTTCTAAGTTGCCGGTTAGGCGTAAGAACGCCGCGCCACCACCACCTACCCCATCGCCGGTGAGGACTCCATCACCGTCGGAATCGGAGACCACCTCCGGTTCGATGAGCGCGTCTACGCGCGAGTCTCCCCGCGAATCCACCCCCATGCCCCCACCACCCACCAATGTAATACAACCAAACGAGTGGTGGGCGGCCAAGACCTTTGAGGTCGAGTACGTCATCGACCCTACCCTATTCACCGATCCAGATGTGCCGGGCGAGACCCAATGGGCTCGAAACTACCTCAATAACGCCGGCCTCGGCAACCTTCTCAAACCAATCCGGGGTTCTTACTACCCTAGATTGGTTAGACTGTTCTACCAAGGGCTAACCGATGGCCCTACCGATGATTGTATTTTGACCAAGATCGAGGGTCGTCTCTATACGATCACTCGATGTCACATCCACGAGGTACTCGAGTGCTACCTCGATTTCACCCCCGAAACTACCCTCTTTCCGCCCTTTGAGGAAGACCCCGCTTTGAAGAGGTCATGACCCGCATGACTAACGGCAAGAAGGGGTCGGGCTCCTCCATTAAGAGGGTTGACCTTCCACACTATATGTGGATGCTTGATTCAATAATCAAGTGCAACCTTTACCCTATGCGCCACGACAAAGTGCAACATGCACTTTATGCGGCCTTTTGTGGCTGATGGTTTGATGCTACTTTGGTCATCCTCGAGGGGATGAAGTACATCAAAGGAAAGTTGATGAAGGGCAACATGCGGCCCAAGGAGAAGATGCCGTATGCTCGGCTCATCTCGAGCATGTTGGAGTGCTACTCCGACGAGCCCTCCTACGGCATCTCGCCTCACGAGGTGAGGGCTACGGATCGCGTGAAGACGTTTACAAAGTCTTCATGGACCCGTAGCTACAACCTTCTAAAGCGGACCCTACCAGCTCCGGGTCCCGCTCCCGCCCCAGCCGCAGCAGCAGCAGCAGCAGTAGAGCCGCCACCACCCCCACCACCTCAGCAGGACCCACCCGTGGGTGGGGCACACCCTATTCCCGCAGAGCCATCCGTGGAGAGGGTTCCCTCCCACACCGCAACCTCACCGACGCCACCTGCCCACTCCGCGCCCGCGACACCCACCTCATCCTACCGCCGGCGCGCCGCTCCATCCAGTCCTACCATCGAGGACGTGTTGGCTCGTATGGAGGCCAACAACGAGCGGATGAACCGGAGGATGGACTTCTTGATGTTCCACACACTCTGCCACATCTACCCGACCGACTACCGCCGCTACCTCGCCCAGGAGGAGGAGTGGACCGTTGGACGCACCGCCTTCCACAGAGGACCTGTCTTCCATCCCACCACTGCAGACGCGGCTCCTTCCACATCCACATCCACTCCATGACGCCAGAGCCTTGCAGCCCACATCGACCACCAAAGACACCTCACCACCACCACAATGACAGTCGGCTCCAGCAGACACACCACTCTGTAGCACCGAGACACACTGACGGGGGGATTGCATGAGTTTTATTTTTTTATATTATTAGTCATGATTGTATCGATGTATGTTTTGTACGCCAACTCATGTGGCGCTTTGTAAAAATTTTCTGATATTAATAGAAATAAAAAAATAATAAAATAAAATTTTTGAGTACATGGTTTCAATTTCGTAAAAAAAAAAATAAAAATTACTTCTATGCTTATGTTGTGCATACCTAGATACGTCTGAGTCAACTGGACCACCTCACCTGAGAGTGTGGGGGGGGGGGGTGCGGAGTGACCCAGACAGACAAACCTTGGGTTATTTTCGAGGACGAAAATTCTCAAGGTGGGGAGGATGTAATAGCCTGAAAAATCACGCTAAACTATGACCTCGGGATCCGTGCCTGATCGGTCATAGGTTTGACCAAATGGAAGACCAACAGTTAGTATGTGGTGTAATGAACGGATGAGATGTGATAAATAGAATGCCTATGTGGTGTGTGTTGTGAGGGTGTAGTCGCATACACCTACCGTAGTGTATGTGCTCAACACACAAGTGAGGAAGAGGATAAAAGGGTTTAATAGCCCTAAAATCAAGAGTTTGGTTGTTGAAGGAGAGTAAAGAAGAGAGAGAGAGAGAGAAGTAAGAGAGGAGTTATTTCAACTGATTGGAGGGGGGATTCAAGCGATAAAAGCCGGATTCAACTCGATTTGGATCTGTTAGAGCCAAAGCTGGAAACCCTAGCCTTCCAACCACTGGATTGAAATCAACTTGAGATCTATTCAAGGTAAAGTTTTTATAAATAAAATGCATAGATTATAGGGGTTAAGTTGTGGTTGAATGTGGGTTAAATCATAGGATAATGGCTTAGAAAAATAGAGGAAAAAGTATGGAAGAAGATTGAGAAGAACAGCTCGAAAGGGGCTGAATCTGACAATTTCGATTAATCGAAATTGGGTTTCGATTAATCGAAATTGGCCAGGAAGTTGAAAAGTCAGAAGACCCGATTTCGATTAATCGAATTGGAGTTCGATTAATCGACTTTGGATTTCGATTAATCGATTTTGGAAATCGATTAATCGACTGGGAACCTCCAATGGACCCCAGGGGCTGGAGGAAAGGACTTGTGGAAAATCGACTAATCGAAATGGGATTTCGATTAATCGATTTCAATTTTCGATTAATCGATTTGGGATCGATTAATCGATTTTTGGAACTCGACTACTCGAATTGAGAATCGACTTTGCGAAACTGAGAATTTCGATTAATCGAATTTGGATTCGATTAATCGAATAAAAACTCGACTACTCGAATTGAGAATCGACTTTGCGAAAATGAGAATTTTGATTAATCAAATTTACTTCGCTTAATCGATATTGACCCTCGATTAATCGATTTTGGAATTCGATTAATCGACTGAGATAAATTGTGTTCACTTTTGGGTTTGACTTTAAGATTCTTGGAGGGTCTTATACCTTCTTTATTGCATCCTTTGTGATGTGTTTCACCTGTTATGTGGTACCATAGGTGGTACGTGTGAACTGATGCACAAGGAGCCACGTGGGACCTTGATGCAATGATCAAATGAAGACTTGAGGTAGGGAACACCTTGAACATGTACTTTATTTTACAAGAGCATGTATGTAGTGATATAGAATTCAATTCAAATATTTATTTCTTAAGAATTGAGAAAAGTGTGTGTGTGTGACATCCATAAGAGTAATCATAATGAGCCATCCCCAGGGGATGAAGAAGTAAAGAGATAAGAGCATCAGGTGTGATGCAAGTAAATGGATACATCCCAGGGATGTATCCAAGGATTGAATCATGTTTGATAGGGCCTAACTGATATAAGATAGCACATTTACACGGTGAATAACTATATGTAAGGCACCGATATTTTTGTTATTTGAGGTTTGATAGGGTACCCCAACGTGGCGGGATATCCACTCGACACGGCGGGATATCCGTGACCGTCGTGGCGAAACCGTAGGCCAGTGCGGAGGCTTATCCGTACATAGTAAGCACACCCCAGGGGTGTTGATTGAGACAAGTGAAACCCCGCCACCAATCCCCAGGGGAAAGGGGCTTGGGTACTATTTGTATTCCCAGGAAATACGGTTAAAACTGTCTATATAGATGACGATGATGGGTATCTCATCGAGGCTCGATGCTATATTGCTCGGGGATTACTTAAGTTGAAAGTTTAAGTTTTGCTTTAGGCCTTTTCAGCATCATTCATGAGTAAATGAAAACATATGTAAGCAACAGTACAACGAAATGCTTTTTAACTGTTTCATCAATAATTGCATAGACACATCATGCATGGCATATCATGGAATATATGTGAGTCATAATTTATATGTTCAACCGTGTTTGTTCCCTATTGAGCTAGGATGTAGCTCACCCTATAGACTATCGTCAGTCCACTACTAGCAGTCTTGAGGCTTGAGGAGACGCCGATCCCGTGATGGACCTTGCGTACTTGGAGCCACCTCCAGAGGACTTCTTCTAGAGGACTCCGTTGTGCCACTTTGAGAGATTCTTGGAGAGGTTTTTATACGGCTTGGTATGTCAAGCCTTTATTTTGTTTAAAATCATGTATATGAGGAGTTGGGATTTCTCTTTTGGGACGAACCATCCGTGATGATTGCTATCATCGATGGTTCGGATCGGTTCTCCTTTCATGCAGAGGTATGAGGGTAGAACTGTCTTTTAGGGAGTTAATTAATATAGATTTAAATTCCGAAATTTCGTTTATTATACTTTTGATGCTTGATATACCAGTGTTCCGTGCTTAGCTAAAGGGCACGATCAAGATGATCGTGCTGATGGCACGGGTTTCGGGGTGCCAAAATCCGGGCTGTCACACCCAAGTGTCAGAACGAGTTGCCACAATGGAGGCACAACTGGTAGAAAAAAGTGTCAGGATGGAAGCACAAATGGCAGAAAAAACTGAAAAGGAGGCACAAATGACAGAAAAAACTGTAATAATGGAGAAGAAGATTGCAGAAATGGAGAACTTTATGAGAATGATGATTTCTAAAACAGGTATATATCACTGCTTTTCTTTTTTAACTATAATATTAGATTCGCTAGAAATTTAAAATGAAATGCTTAGTTTCATTTGAATTTATTTTATTTTGATATTATTAACTAAATGAAATGCTTAGTTTCAATTCTGTAGGCTAAGAGCAGTGGTGTACCTTCCACCGGAATCTAATCAGGTGCCTATCTAAGTAAGTTGTTGAAATTTTGAGTCTATTGAAGCTGTTGAAATTTCAGTCTTTAAAATTACTTTCTTCGAATCCATTGATTATTTTAAATATCCATTTATGTTTCCCTATCTGATGTTGATGCTTGATTGGTTTGTGCAGTTTTTGAGTTTACTACAATGCAACACGGCATGCCAAAGGAACAACAATAGTGCCATTAAATCAACTCACCTCAAAAGGCCAACATTACATCATAGAGATAGAAATAATGGAGATTTTTGTTATTTAACTATATTTTTTGTTACTTAGCCTATGCGCTATGAATTTGGGGATTTTGTGATTTAACCTTAGAAAGAAACTCCTTACTTTTGTTGATTTGTGTTCTTTATGTTATTACTTTTGATGATTTAGACTTTTTGGGGAGGCTTATTACATTGTGTTAAATTCTATTGAGCCATATATTTTTTCTTTCGTAAATGGTTAATGTGTGATTGTGGATAAAAAATTATTTTGTTCGTCAGGATAAGGGTTTTTTAAAAACATATATGATATAGGTAACTTTTTAAAATATTTATAAAATTAAATTTTTTTTTAGCGGCGTTTTCCGAAACAGGCCGCTATAGGTCACTTACAACGGCACTTCATCCACAAGTGCCGCTATATCCTTTCAGGTACACTATTAGCGGCGTTTAGAGAACATGTCACAAATAGGTCTATTAGCGACACCTTTCAACTGTGTTTTGTGGCGTTTATAAGTGTCACCGAAACAATTTAGATGTCATTTTTGAATGCTTACCACGATGTATTTGAGATCGTTTAGTGGTGTTCCCTAAACGCCGCTAATCATAAAGGTATAATGGCATTTTATCTGAAATGCCGTCATGAACGTCGCAAATAGCTACTACGACACACGTATTGACGACGTTTGAATAAAACGCCGCTAATTGTATTTGCGGCGTTTATCTGACTTTTTGCGGCATTTATTGAACGGCACAAAAAGCCAATTTTTTTGTAGTGCATCCTAAGGCTTCGATAAGTTTTTCCCATTTGAGCATCGCAAAGCTCATAAGAGGGTCAAGAGGTATTTATTTATGTTTTGCATATATGCGCCTTGGTTCCACTCCTCTTGATGAGGTGTGAAATATGATCATATTTTACACCCTAAAGCCTATATTTAGCCATCCGATGAAGGCCAGCTGACAGATTTGTGAGGTTTTAAGTGTTTCAAGAAAATCTGACCATTGGATGCATTAGGAAGCAAGAAAAGCATAAAAACAACCAACGTTAGAACATGGGACCAAAGGAACTGTCAGGCCCTGATATTTGTGAAAAATTGATTGATCGACCAATGGTCTTGATCGATTGATTTTGAATTTCAAATTTCGAACCTCGAATAGAGACCCTATTTAAGCAAACTCGGGAATTAGTTTTAGGGACCTGGTTTTTATCTTAGCTTTTATTTTTCTAGTATTTTATTTTTAGTTTTCTTCCAGCTTTTCCTTTTATTTTTCAAGTACTATTCTTTCATTCCCTAGTTCTAAAACCTTAGAATAATTTGATTTTTGCATTTGAAGAAGGATTGTAACGGCTGGATTAAAGCTTTTGTGGATCTTGTGGAGCACTTTTATGGTATTTTAATGTCATTTTCAATTTCTATCTTTATTTTATTATTTATTTCAATCATGTGTGGCTAAATCTCTTTGAGGGTTGGGATCTAATGGATCCCATCCTAAGTTTCATTTATTTATCATAGATCTGTGACTGGAATTTAATGCTTGATGCTTATTGATTTTATCGCTTAAGTGTTCTTGCCGATCTTGGTAAAAACTAATCACCAATCTAAGATATGGGATTTAGTCATGCTCTTCCCATGATCTCGGATATGTGATTCGGAGTTTACACCGAGTTCTTTAAGGTTAATATTTGAGGCATTTACTTATCGTCATTAGAAATAAATCTCTTTTACGGTAAATGTTTTGCCCATTTCTTTTGTGGCATTTATTTATCGTCATTAGCGATCTCTTTTACAGTGAGTGTTTTGCTTCATTTCTCTTGCTGTTTTGGAAGAACACTAATCTTGTTGTTGTTAATACGGACCAGTTCGATCTATGATTATAAATGGTAAATCGAGGATGGGAGGATTTAGCATCCCGAACCTCACCTTTTTCTATTGCTTTTAATTTCATTTAATTTTTTAATTGTTAATTCTCATCACTCTCTTTGAAATCAGTAAAACTAGTTGAGATATTGTACTGAATCTGTGGATATTCTCTTTATTAGTTTCTATTTCTCTCTTTAAATTTTCTCCCTAATCTTCATGGGAACGATCTCGCACTCCATTGGTCTGTACTACAATCCGATTAGTGCACTTGTGAGTAAAACTCATTTAAAATCACAACTCTCTTATTAGAGACTCACCTTGGGCCTCAGGTCTAATGGGCTATATAGTCTTATTCAATTATTTTAGTGATTTGGCCTCAGGATACCAACCACTTCTCTATGCCGGGTCTTCGGGTTGAGTATTTGGACTTAGGCAAATCCAAACTATGATTTCAAGGTCCATGGGTCATTTCCTAAGTGTTTTGGTCATTGCTAGATCCAATTCAATGTATACAGGCCTTTTAAGGCCTGAGCCCATAAACGGGTGTATTCATTCTTTAAGGGGTGCCTTTATAAATTTCCTATCAAAATATTTTGGGCTAGGTTATAGCTTAGAAATTCATCTAATGCTTACCGGGCCATGGGCTGGGTAGATGGATCTTACAAATTTTACAAATTCTTAGTGCTTGGTCTTTTGGGCCATTGAAAGGTCCAATCCAATACTTAGTTGACCAAGTCAACTCAAGTCTCATTACCAAAATATCCTCACAACAGTCACTGTGATCTGGTATTGCCCAGATGTCATGGATTTCGGGGAAAAGTTAAAGTTTTAACCATATTCTTTTAAATTGCAGATTTTCTCACAAGTGTACCGAACACTCTGAGGTAAATCGCTCGCCATTGTCAATTCCGATCTAATTTTTGAGTCCTATGAAAATTGGGCAAAAGAGTATCGATAATCGCATCTTTTTCAAGTGGTTGCACTCAAAAAAATTATTAGACTTGATCAAAGTTGACAGATTGCTGAGATTTGTCCTTCTTTATCAGGTTATCGGACTAGATTTATTGATCCTCAGAGCCAGGTCTCTAACTCTTAGTGCCGATATCAAAATCGCGCCCTCAATAGCTTTATGGAAATCTCAGAGTCTATCTTTAAATTATTTTTATATGTTAAGGGTCAAAAGTCTAAGGATACTTATGGAATCAGATCCATCCGATTAGAGGTCAGTTCTGGTTACTGGCTAGGTGCCACAGGACACAATTTTGCATTGTGGAGTTCCAGATTTTTCAACTGATGATTCTTGTGAATTTATAACATGAAATTTTACCTAAGTCTTAGAGACAGGTCTAGGTTTGACCTTGATTTATCCCAAATTTTTAAAAGGGTCTTAGGCATGGAAATCTTAGTTCTTCGGGGGCTCAGATTTATCAGATTTCTGGTGTAACAAGGTAGCTCCACTGCCTTGTGCTCCAAGTTTCGTAAAATTCAAGATACTGGGAGTCGGGTCTAAAATTTTAACTGGCTATCGGGAACTCGTTAATTTATTTGAATTAATTTTTTGGGAATTTTTTGAATAATATTTGAAGCTGTTCTACTCTCGGGTCTGAGAGTAATATGCTGGGCTGCAAGGCTTACAGACTTGGGCCATCGATGGGGTTCACTTAGTCATCCATCTCTTGCCATAATTTTTCAGATTTTGGTTTAGGATGATTCCAGATTGATCGCAGATCAATCAAGATCCCTTTTTCGGGTCCGTCCTATCGATTTAACGACACAAACCGTTTGCTGGTACTACCCTATTCGCCGGATATCATTCTAAGCTTATATCGGGGAATTTCAGGTTAGCTTTAAGAGCCATTTGATCAATTCAATTTTTTCGAGTTTGATTCTATTTTTTAAATCATTATCTTTTCAAAATTTGATTTTGCAGAAATCAGGTTTTTCAAATCGAGTTTCAATCATATTTCAAATTTTCATTCACTAAGCGTACTATGGCCTAAATTACCCGAATCTCCTGGATTTCATTGATAAACGATCGATCACCGTTGATCATTCGTGATCAATTATGGTCATGTGCTTCCAAGGTCTAAATTATCATCGGGCCACAGGTCAATCAAAAGGGTCAAACTTCAATCATTAGAACATCTAACGGTCTCGATCAATGCTACACTACATAGTAGTCATACATCGAAAGTTTCCTACACAAGCATCTATTACCAATCAAATTTCCTATGATCAATTATCATAATTCAAACACACATTTTCTGAGATTCAATAATCTACCCAATCTCATCTGTAAGTCACAATCCCTTGATCAAAATCAGAGTATTCTCTAAGTTCTAGGCAATTATATTAAGCATAGTAAGCAATTCTAGCAATTCTAAATTCGAACAATCATTGCCATTCGATTGCACCATCATCACAATAGTAAATCAAATAGTTTTTCGGATATATAATCTCACAAAACTCAATTAACCCCTGCCACTAATATGCTCAGATTTTTAATGCTATTTTCATGAAAAAATGGCAAGTTCCAATACTACACTACACAGTCTAACTACCATCATGCATCTATAACCATTCAAATTCATCATCATCAAAACCAGAAAATCACAGTAATTTTTTTGAGATTTCACATCAGTATTTGATCTTAAACTAAATCAATATCATGCCACAATTCTCATTTTTTTACTATAGAAAGGAAATAGCATCAATTAAACTATGCTACACATAGTGTACTAATTATCATCATGCATCTATAGCCATTCATTTATCTCTAATAACAATAATAAAAAATCTAAATTTTTGGAATCTAAACTAAATTATATGACTATCATAACCAACAGATATCATCTATATAATCCACTTTATCTAAATAAAATACCATAGAAATATAAAGCTAAAAATCTTGAAATCAAAGGCAAGCTAAAAATCGATTTGATGAAGACCATACATTTTT
Source organism: Chloranthus sessilifolius (assembly GCA_021018995.1). NCBI lineage: Eukaryota > Viridiplantae > Streptophyta > Magnoliopsida > Chloranthales > Chloranthaceae > Chloranthus > Chloranthus sessilifolius. The sequence continues at coordinate 141,804,616 of CM037584.1, read as the reverse complement.
CCTAATAGTCTGATCACAACTCACAAGTTCTCTATTATTTCTAAGGTCATACAGTCCTAATGGTGGTATCATATGGAGGAGTCATGCTAGCCCTCAATGGCACATGATCTCTAATCAAACTATAATTTTACCAAGATTGCTCCAAAAGTAATCATAGGCCATTCGATCAATCATAAGAGATATGTGTGATCATCAAGATCACACACATTACTCAACATCTCAGGTCACAAAATAAGAGTTCAATAATCAGAGCCGAAATTCAAAGAAAACTTTTGTAAACATCACATTTTCAAAGCATCTTTGCACAAATTTTTTGCCATTGATGGACATAGTCCAAGTTTGATTGATTTGGACCATTGGATGGCCTTGCATGATCATAAAATTAACATGCATGGCATCCTATGGTTCAGGTCTAGCCATGTTCTAGAAATTTTTCAAAAACTCAAACAAATATCCTTCTATTCTAAGCCAAAATTGAAATTTCCTACACTATGATGAACATAGTTCATCCTTGACTAATCTAGACCATTAGATGACCTTCCATAATCATCTAGATCATATGCATGGATTCCAAAGTTCTAGTCTAACCAATATTCCAGAAATCTCAAGAAAATTTTAACAAAAATCAAATTCTTTTTACAAAATTTCAAGAAAATCCTACACTACAATGGTGTTAATCTATTTGATCAATTTAGACCATTGGATGTCCTTGCATAATCATTAGGATCACATGCATGGCATCCCATGGCTCAACTCAAATATAGTACAAAAATTCCAGAATTAAAACTAAAAAAAAAGTCCAAGAAAAAATCAAATTCTATGGACAAAAGCCTACACTACTACACTATAAATACCAACATAAAACTAACACATTACCTTAGCTTGATCTTCAAGAGCTTGTTGGCTTGTCTTTGATTGTGTTGTGAAATGGGCAGGGATAGAGCCTATATATATATATATATATATATATATATATATGGATCTAAGAGGTATGGGGAGTTGATTGGTGGTGTTGGATTTCAATTTGGATGGTTGGATGTGGAGGGCTAATGGAGGAAAGAAGGAGGTGCTCTAATGGTGTTTTGGAGGAAGAAAGATGGCAATGGAGAGAATGGAGAAGCCCTTTGAGAAATTCAATTTTTGCAATGCGGAGTGTGGGACAAGTTTTAAAATTTTAGGACAAGTGCCTCTCTTTTCTTCCCAAAGCTCTCTCTCTCTCTCTCTCTCTCTCTCCTCCAACATTCACATGCGCATGTGGGAGTGGACCCCACTTGAGTTCACTTCCCGCTATCCCTTTTGTCTCATCTTGCCTTTTGTGCATCTCTTGGCCCTCATATTTTATGAAATCCTACTTTTCCAACACATCTTGTGGTGCATGTCTGAGAGTTCATCTCTCACCCTAGATTTCTCTAAAGTTTTTCTATGGGGTAAGATGAGTAAAAGTTTGGTCAATTAGATGAGTGGTTAGGATTTGTTAGAGATTAGCAAAAATCTAATTTCTAATTAAGAAATTTAATAAATTATTCATAAATGTCATTGGGTTTAAAATTGTGGGGCAAAGGTTACTCTTATGGTAATTCCCGACAGTTTTAAATCGCCCGTAAAGAATACTGCCGGGCAAAATGCCATTTTTTGTAGTGTGAGAACAATCTGCCAATTTTAGAGATATGTTGGAGTTAAACATTTCTTTATTAATTAGGAAGTATGAAAAGTAATGTAGAAATAACCACAACTTATTGTTTTTGACATTTTATTTATACTCTTGGTATCTAGAGTTAGTTTGTATTGGATTTGTGGATCTCACTTTCTAAAGAGTAAGATAGAGTGGGTTGTTTTTAAGATAAGTTGCAAATAAGTAATGTGATGATTATTATTGTGAGTGGGTTGTTCTTTAAAGAAAATTTAAATCAAAACTTTCTTGTCTGCTCCTTTTTTTTTAATTGCTCTAATTGTTTGACTTTTTTCAAGATAGAGCCATGACCTTTCCTCTTATGCGTTCCTCCAGTCACTTAATTTAACCTTTGAATAGGCAAGAATCACAACTTTTGATCTTCCACAAAGTGAGAATTATGTTAAGATATCGCTAACTTTCTTATGGGTCATGTTGTCTATTTCTATGTTAATATGTATTCCTCAGCATCTCACTTAAAACTACAAGTTTTGCTGCTGATGTTTTTTAACTTTTCTTTTGTTCTACTATATTTTGAATATCTATACAAGATAAAATTGCAAGGAGGTTTTGTATTGGGAGTACAATCTTATAATAACTCATGTTGACATGTTTTCCTTTTTTGCGAGTCATAGTCACAAAAGTCTCCGACTTTTTCAAAAAATAGAAAAAATTGGTGACTTATGGTCATCCTGACTTTATTGCTAATTAATTGGCTTAGTTATGTCTCGGCTAATTAATTGGCAATGCCAATACAAAAAACAAGACTATTAGTGGCAGCCAAAAACTACCGCTAATAACCTTGCCGCTAATAGTCTTAATAGGTTTTTTATTAATAGCGACAGTTTTTTGGAGCAAAAAACTGCCGCTAATAGTCTTATTTTTTGTAGTGTGTTTGTGATGTGGTCTAATTGTTTTATTTTTTATCACTTGTACTTAAAGGGGAAAAACCTTTTGGTTTTGTACTATTTTGTTCAGTTGATTCATTAAATCATTATTTTTAACTTCAAATATATTTATATTATATCTGTTGGAAAATTTTTATTTTCCCCAATTTTTTTCGACTTCGACCAATATTTGCCGATTTTTCCCGACTTAGACCCTTGCTAATTTATTGCGGACTCCCAGACTTTGTGACTATGCTTCAGGCTTGTCTCACCTACAATATTGTTGTGTCTCAAACAGAAGATTGGATGAAATATAATTTAAAATCATAGATAAATTGATTGCAATATATGCACATGGAAATAATTAGTCTATAATACAATATGGTTGTGCTGATTTCTGGAGTTGTGTTTTCTTTTTATGTTTCTTATCGATCCAACTCTAACCAGGTGATGGCAACGACGAAGTTCTAGAAGAGGAGGATCTGAATTCTCATTATATATTTCTCTCTTTAAGGAATAGGTGAGGACCAACCAGCCCCAATGCTTGCTTATGAAACAAAAGATAGAAGAAAGAAATAGATACAATCTATAATACAATATTATCGTTTTGTTTATAAATCAGCACAACATCTTACTATAATACAATATTATCAATGATGATGGAGACGAATGGGAAGTCCTTCTACAGGTGCAGGCAGTGGGTCAAATTTTATCTTCTCACCAGGAGACACCAACACCCATCTAAACCTCTTTACCACATTATGAAGATAAACAAGTATCTGTAGTCGCGCAAACTCTTTCCCTGGGCACATTCTAGGCCCCCCACCGAACGGAACGAATGCATAAGGAGGCGGTCCTTGTTCTTCGAACCTCGAAGGGTCAAATTTCTCTGGTTCTGAGAAGTAGTCAATGTTCTTATGTGTCGAAGTCCCGGTCCAATATAACTGTACAAAATAAGGCTAGGAAATTTTAACATCATGTGGTTCTGTTGGTATATTTGATGGATGCAATCAAATATTAGTGCATGAGATATAGGGCAGTAAGTTTTAAGGTCATACTATATTTGGAACATCGGATCCATCATTTCAAAGTATATATTTTGAGCAATAATTTAAAAATCGGACCGGACTGGCTGCGTTTATTGGAACCGATCCGATTTGGCCAAAGAACCTTTTTAGTACCGGTTTTAGAGCCGAACCGCTAGATCGGGCAGTTTGTAGAAACTAATTAATAACGTTCACAGGGTCTCTCATGAGCGGGTCAAGTTCAAATTATTGCATGTATTTATTTTGGTTATATAAAGAAAAATGTTGTATGGTCAGTTTTGAACCAATAACCACTAACCCCATTAACTAGAGCCTACTCATTGGACCATAAGAAAAAGCTTCATGTTGTGTTTGGGTCTGGTCTCCATTAGAGGACCCAAAGAGCACGCAAAAAACTATTTTATCACTTAAAACAGCTTTCCGCCAGAGCGGACGGAGTAGAGAGTTGTGATAGCCAAAGAGCCGCTCTTTGGCCCGAGAGAGCTAACCCAAACACCACCTCAGCATTTCAGCCTCAGTATTTCTATACTTATTGTATTTACATACTAAAATCGTATATATAATAATAATAATAATAATTTTTTTATAAATCTATCTAAATCAATCCCCATTTTTCACTTGGACCTGACTCTCCTGACAATGAAATCTGAAATGGGGTTTAAATGATCTTACACCATTATGGTTGAAGATGTGGATAATCTATACCATGGTTTAAGATGTGGATAATCTATACCATTACAGTGACAGATCATATATTTAAGGACAAGGATCTCAAAAATCACAATTTATTAGAGATTTGAACCATCTAATGTGTGCACTCTAATATATATAAACCATTGTTCTTCTTTTTCATGGTTGATATTAAAGTTCAATCAGATGGTCCACATCCAGTTATAGACATGATTCGTTAGCTGAGACATCCAATGATGGATTGCCACTTGAGCAAGTTAGATTGAACACATATGTTGCCATATGGCATAATAGTAAACCATATTTTAATTGTGTAATATTAAAAGTTTAATTTAATAGTATAAGATAATTTACACACCAGTTTGGTATTTAATTGTCAGTCAAGAGTCATTATTCCTTCACTCTTTCTCTTTTCATTTGTACCCTCAGGAAAAGAAACCCCCCATAAAATTTAAAATAGAAAGTGTCAGTTGTCGTTTTCTGAACTTTTTTTTTTTTTGCTGGGAAACTCTGTTTCTTAACTAAATAGTACAAAAGAAGATGGAACTCATGGGGAAGACTGGCTAACTTCCCAAGTTTTTGTTTCATATTTTTCTTATAGTCATCTTACTATGCTATATAGAAATTGATTAAAACAACTCTAATGATCCAATCATTTTAGTCGTTAGATTTACGTTAAGTATTGTGTAGTCATTTAAAATTCATTTTCAAAGTCTTAGGATTGCTGAAACTTTTTCATTGAAGGGGTCCTGTCTAACTGAACCGGTGCCCTTGCTAGTGTGATGGCCTGTCTGGTTTTTAAAATATTGGTATTGATATTGGGGTTGTTACCGGGTAAGACTTGTGCCTGATGAAAAATCACAACATTGTTCCGGCCCAAGCCTGCCATTGACCTTCCAATTTAAGATGAGAACCTACGACCACCACGACCATCACCCCCACAAGGACCTAAGTACTACGGAGAGTTCATAATTATACTTGCCTTCCATCCTTTAGGAATGGTGAAACCTGCATAGTTGAAGTCAGCTATGGCCTCTCTGAAAGCTCCTGTAATAGGCGGCGAGAGTCTCATAACTTCATTTGCCACATTCCATGAATACTTCATCTTCTGTATGTCTTCCCAATCTAGCAGTTCGTTGGGTCCTTTCGACTTCGAAATCTCTCTTTGCTCTAATGTCAACAAACATTAAGCCATATTATTACACAAAAAATCCCTACTTTGGAATTAATACTTTGGTCTAGTTTCCAATTGGATGACCTGGCCTCCATTCCAACGCTTCACTGGCTCTGTAGGGCAGCTTTTATTTTGGCTACGAAATCAAACAGTTGACAGTATTGCAACCATGGTTTTAAATATCGGCCATATATATCCAATACATATCGGTGGGCATATATCGGGTTTGAGGCCATCTGATACTCTTTGCACCCCAGATTAGATATGGGGTCAAGTATCAGGTGAAACAGATCAAATATCAGCCCATATTGGGTCATATTGGCCGATATGTCTCCGATGTAAACTTGACAAAATACCAAAAAAGGCGGCTATATGCCGACATATATCAGCCTTTAAATCCCTGATTGCAGCCATGCCTTCACAGATTCGATCCTTGCTTACCCATCAAAAAAAGATGATGATGTATATTTGGAGTTTGATGGACTAAAAAGGATATTAATTTTACCTTCCAAAATCTTGTTGTAGACTTTGGGCATCTCGGCGAGATACTTGATGATTAAAGTTATAGCGCAACTGGATGTGTCATGACCAGCGAAAAGCAATAACAAAATGTTGTTCACAATCTCATTTTCGGTTAGATACCGACCATTTTCATCATCTGTGACAAGAAGATGCCACAATAAGTCTTTTGGTGTCGGTGCCTTCTTTTCTCCCAAAGCCACTCTTCTCTCTCTGATGATCACCCGAATCACCTTCCTAATAGCCTCCGCAGCTCTGGCCGCCCGGTAATAACGTGTCCCTGGAAAATTTAGTGGCAATTCTATGATCCCTTTCAACAAGACATTGAATTCTTTGCCAAGCTTTGATACCTGGTCCAGTTCTTCGATGCTCGTAAACAAATAACATGCCAACGCGAAAGCGTGTGTCTTTACTAGAGGAAACACCTTCACTTCCTCTTTATTTTCCCATTTGATTTCCATGTGTCGTCTCGTGACGGTGTCAATTGTCCCGACGTACCTCCGTAATGCTTCCGGCTTGAGGAACGCCATAAGCAATCCGCGCAGCCTTTTCACGTCGGACCCAACCAAGGTGACGATAGAAGAGGGGAATAAATTTCGCACCGAAGTCGGCCACCACCCGATAACAAGCTTGTTTTCGTTGGAGAAGAGGAATTTGTTTCCGGCTTGACCGCATAACACGGCCATCGGCTCTCCCAGCAACGAAGTTTTAAAGATTTGTGCATGGTATTTCCTCATTCTATCTTCTGCAAAAGTCTCCGGTGTTCTTAGGAAATCAAATGTTTCGCCTATAAACGGCCATCCGAAGCTCCCCGGGGGGAGATTCTTCGCCCCCCAAGGTTTGTATTTACGATTGAAATAGTAGAACAGAAAAGAAAATAAGGGCAAAGCAAGAATAGAAGAAAGTAAGATGAGTTGCATTGGCTCTTGCTGTTGTATCTCTGTAAGTGGTGAGCGCTTGTGATGCCACCCATGCCTTACATAAGGGGATGGTTGGTGGGCTCTAATTACCTTTCTTCTTGGTATTCATTACTGCAAGAATTTGTTGCAAATTAATCAGTAGGGGTGTCGATGGGCACGGCAAGCCCGTGGGGCGGCATTGTTCACCATGGGCCAAGTTTTGGTTAAGAAACATGGCCCATTAATAAATGGTATAGCCTAATATTTAACAGGCCGAGTTTGGGTTAAAAGAATTGAATCAGATGATAGATATCGTTGTTATTCATCTCAATCTTCAACATAATTAATAGATCTATCATTTGTAAGAATAGGATTAAAAACGAGCTCCATTGTCATATTTAAAACAGTCAACAATAGCACATGAAACTCGGTTGAGAAAGAAGAATCTTGTGTTGAAAATAAAGGCATATGTTAAACAAATTATTTTAATGAGACTTTGAATATGGTATATGGCCAATACCATGAGGTATCATGACCATACGTAGTAACGTTTAGTAATTTGGCACACATTGAGATCCCTACAAAGGACACTGACATATGACAGCCACAAACTATAGACGATTTAATGGGCCTCTTAGGTGGTGCGATGCAACCACAGTGACTCCCAGCAATGCAAGTCGGGCCAGTCACTTGCATCGCGTCATGTAAACAGTCCGTTATTGGTCTGCTTTTTGAGATCCGCTCATTATAATTTCTTCCCTTATAAATTTGCCTAACCCAGTGATGCTCTGGTTATGATTGCAAATTGTTCGAGTTAGGGTTAACCCAATTACGATTTTTAATCAACATGAACCCAAATACGACCTGGCCGATCAGCAAACTCTCTAGTTGGGTCTGATAGGATTGGACCAGGTTGGGTTAGAAGTCCGCCATGTTCAGGTCAGGAAACTTGACCCTGACCCAATTAATAAAAAGTTAATGATTTCGGGTAGGGTTGCATGACCCGTTGGGTCAACCCAACCCATTTGGATTGATTGTGTTTGCGTGTAAAACTTGGACCACGTGGCCAAACATTGATTGCAAGACCCTTAGATATATGCTCTACATATATAACTCCAATAAAGCCATGTTGCCTCCAACTATTGGTTGATAATGGTTGGCGGGCACTGATTCTGAGAGATTTTGCACTGGCTACGGTGCATAGGTCATCATCATATGCTAAGACAATGTTATATAAGAGGATACGTGGCAGACTTGGATTAAGACAATGTTATATGCGGATAGGATCATTGTGACAAATTTCGTTTTTGGCAACATTTCGGTAGGGGATCATTTCGATTCATTTTGGATAAATTTCGAGAAAATTTTGAAAAGTTTCGAAAAAATTTTGGGGGGAGTACAAAAAATATTAAATATAAATTATATATAAACTTTATAAAAAATTTATTTATTATTTTAAAAATGAAGAAAATTAGAAAAAAATTATTAATTTTGATAAAATTTCGTTAATTTCGCCGAAATTAATGAAATTTCAATGATTTCGGAGAAATCATCGAAATTTCGCTGAAAGTTTCGCCTGACCCTTGTTTCGGTAAATTTCGAAAAAATTTCGAAAAATTTCCAAGAAATTTGTTACTATAGATAGGATATGGCAGGCCATTCAATGGACTGCGGATGTGGCGGGATGCAATAGAAGTCGGGCCAAAAATACACGTCGGGGTAGCCACTTATATCGCCAGGTAAGTATTCGTTGAATGATCTTTGTTGTTTCCTGTTCGTTCATTATAACTTTTCTTAATTAATTAATAATGTTAGTCCACGTGGCAGGTCAAATGTACTTAAGACTCAGCCTAAACTATAGAGAAAAGTACTTAAAGGCTCCCCAAAAAAAAAATTATGACCATTTCGGTGATTTTTTTTTTTATATTATCAAATAGTGGTCGTGCAGCTACAAAACGGGTCGCGTCAACGTGCGCCCTTTTCTATCCTATTCCGAAATTACCGAATAGCCCTTTTCTATGATTCTTCGCCGGTCGTCTCCTCCCTCCTCCCTCTATCACAACATTAAACGATTTCTTCTTCTCCGGAGACTATGGGGTCTCAGAGTTCGCCGGAGTTGAAATAAACACCAAGATTGATCGAACGATGCCGAGTGCTTTTGATAGTAGCAATGATAGGAACGGACGATCAGGATTCGTCAATGGGATGTCGTGTGTTTCGATCATCAAATGACTGGAATCTGGTATGAATATGGCTGGAATATCTCCGGAGATTCGAGGAATTAAGGCAAAAAAAGAAGAAAAAGCATCATAATCTTCGTGCAGCTCTTCGATCGGACAGAATAGTGATTGCTCAATCAAATCGTCCGTATTGGACGGTCAAGATTCTCTGGGAGACATGGAGGTTCATAGCTCATATAAGGGGCCCTTAGATTCGTTGGATGCTTTGGATTACTCGTTGCCCATCACTCTGAGAGAGCTTGAGTTAATAGAGATAGGTTTATGGTATAAAAGGGAATTTCATTAGTTTTTAAAGACAGAGATATTAGAAGGGTAAAAACGTAAGAGAAAAATACTATGGGCGCTATAATTGTAAAAAAGAGGCATAGATGTTTTTGATGATAAAATAAGGAGTGGGGCGCCATTTGGACAAAGCCCTAAGCTATATGTAAGAGGTGTCTAATCATCTAATCAAACTACTTTCTTGTGCCTAATTGTGGACCGTACGATTGCTTATAAGTTGTTCAGCCATTTGAAGGCTATGTAGGCACTTGATCATACGGTGGTTAGTGGATGGTCGAGTGAGCTACATATCAACCCGTGGTGCGCCTAATTCCAACTCTTTTGTTGGATTGGTATCAGTATCTAGTCTTACGGGTGACTTTTTCCACGTTATCGAACCGTTGTTTACCTTCAGATTCACCTTCAATTTTACCATTTGTACTAGCACTTGGGTGCGGTGAATGTTTTATACTAGTATTATCGGAAAAATGGAAGTACTTGAAAAAAGTTTTAGCCTATCGTACTATAAAAAAATTTAGAAAAAAATTGACTTGCCACAATTTCCAAGCTCTCCAAAAATTATTTCTATCAATGTGTGAGGGAAAGGGTGATTTGATACTACAAAAAAAAGATACCCAAAAAGTGATTCGGTCAATATGTAATACTTAATTACACTCGAAATTATAAATATATATTTTTTGAAATGCTATATGAAACGAACTTGTAACTAGAAAAAAGGCGATTTAATAATTTCAAATATAAATGTTTCTCCTAAGTTGACCGAATGTCTTATTGAGAGCCAAAAAAATTGTAACAATTTCATTTTCTAACTTTCTTGGTCATATAGTATGCTAAAACTTTGCTTACAAATAATCCTTATTTCCTAAAACTTATTGTTAGGCTCACCAGCGGGCTTAAATAAAGGGTACCTTTGTTTGCGCCTATAGTTTTACAGAAAACGCCTATATCCAAAACCCCTCGAAATCTATTGACTTCTTCGAATCATAGGATCGAGGTCATCTTTCACCTCAATCTTCCACACCATAAATATTGAGACTGTGATCCTACCATCAAAAGGTCAAATTTTTAATCCATGTGTCACAGGTCTCTAAAAAAGACCCTAAAATAACGTTTGAGCGTGATGTGTACAATAGTATTCAAGGGGCATATTTTGAGGATCTGTGATACATGGAATAAAAATTTGACCGTATAATAGATGCAACATGATCTCAAGATCCACTCTGTGGAATATAGGGTTGAAAATTAATTCCCCCTATTTGATCCGAAGCAATCAATGATTTTGATAGAGTTGCACACGTAGGCGCTTTCAGAGATTGTGAGTGCCCTCAGAGATTGTGAGTGCGCGAATAGAGGTACCCTTTCCCTTCACGTACTGTTTGTTTGTTTTTTTCTTCCTTTTAAAATAAGAAAAGATTGCATTGGACGAAAAATCCAAATCAGGTCTTCCCTTATGCGAGAGCAACATTAGCTGTGGAATTGGTTTCTCAACGAGACATGTTAATCATGTGAACTTAGGGAATCTTTGAATCCAAGTTTCCATCTCCACTATGGGAATATACCTCCACGGGGTTCCTATAGTGGAGGTTCTACCCTCCCATTTAAAGCAAAGGTAGCTATCAGGGAATCTTTTTCAGTATATATCTTACAAATGCTTATATCAATGGAATAATGGTCCTTGACCGATATTAAAGTTGAAAATAGTGTTGCATGATCTTACACTATTAAAAGGTGCCAGGTGGCATTACATCTAGAATTAATTTATATTGTCGAGAGGGATAATCAATCATTGGAACATATCTAAACTAAAGAATCATGCCTATAAAGTGAATGTGAACCATCGGATTAATCAACTTTAAAATTGGCCATTGATATCCCAATTTCTCATTAATGAACACCGCTAAGAGTTTCTAAACACTCCACCTATATATGCCGAATTTTCCATCCACTATTGAAGTGTCAGTATTTAATTTACTGCCCTAGTTTTAGTGGGTATATGTGGGCCTTTTTTTTATTGGGTTAATCCAAGTTACGGAAGTAGCTAAACATCATGCTATGGTCACTCAACAAAATAACATGATCATCAAGAAGGTTCCAATTTTTTGGTCTGGAAACTTCAATATGGACCATTGTTCATATCTATCGTAGGGTTTATATTGAAGTGTTAGGATTTGATGGTATAAATCCTCTAATATTTGTATTTATTAGGTTTTACGAATAAGATGTTATGCTACTTCGACAATTTAGAAGGAAAAAGTTAAAAGTGTATGCCACATGCCATCATATGGCCTTAAAATAATATATTGAGTGTTTTGTCTTAAGCCTTAAGGTGAGGAGACTTAGATTCCCTTCTCACCATATGAGGATATTTAAAGCTACAAGGAGTCTTCTTGATCTATCCCATGCTCTAACACCAACTGAGCTACTAATGGAAGGTGGCGTCACTTAGAGCATCCATATACTCCTTAATGTCTCAATGGCAAGAAGTTACTATGCAATTCTTATACAAACAAGTAACCTGTATAATCTATCTTTGCCACATTCGCCGCACGCTCATCGATCTAGAAATCATACTGGTTGGATGGGTTAACGAAAAATTGCACGCTTGATACCATTTTATCTGGCATTATCGTTTGAATGGTTGAAAATTGGCTCTTGGACTGTAGAGAACACGAAATCTGGGCATGGCCCATGATAGAGGTGGCCTGTCGGTCTTTTGGCCTTCTTAACTGTTCAAATCATTCATAATAAATCTAACAAGGTTCATATTAAAGCTCTTGAATTTGATAATATGGATCCTCCAAAGTACATGCTTTTTTGGGTTGACCAAAGGTTGTAAGATGTTCTGTCACTTGGACAACTTAGTTAGCAAACATCGTGCCAGTTGGTGCCATATGGCTTGATGGTGAGGAGAATCGATCCCACAAAAAACCATAGACCCACTATACACAGACAAGGCCATGATAGCCGTAGGCCCAAGCCTCGAGATGAAGATGGCCATAGTTTTTTGGAAAGATGTGTGCAAACGAAAAAAATGTAGACCCACTACACACAGACAAGGCCATGATAACCATAGTGTGATAGCCCGGATTTCGCAACCCCGAAATCCGGACCGTCAGATCACCCGTTAGGGCGATCCTATGCTTACACGAACTGTGACAGCCCGGATTTCGGCACCTCGAAACCCGTGCCATCAGCACGATCATCTTGACCGTGCCCCTTAGCTAAGCACGGAACATTGGCATATCAAGCATAAAATGAAAAAATAAATGAGCTGCGGAATTTAAATCTATATTAAGTAATTCTCCAAAAGACAGTTCTACCCTCATGCCTCTGCATGAATGGAGAACCGACCCGAACCATCGATGATAGCAATCATCACGGATGGTTCGCCCCAACAGAATAATCTCAAACTCAATATATACATGGTTTAACCAAACAAGGCTTGACATACCAAGCCGTACAAATCTCTCTCAAAAGCCCTCAAAGTGGCACAGCGGAGTCCTCTAGAAGAAGTCCTCAGGAGGTGGCTCCAACTCGTCACGCCAGGTCCGAGGCTCACCCAGGTCGGCGTCTCCTGGAAGCCTCGGCCATTGCTATTAGTGGACTGCGGCGTATAGTCTATAGGGTGAGCTACATCCTAGCCCAATAGAGACCAAACTACAATTGAACATATAAATTATTACTCACATATATTCCATGATATGCCATGCATGATGTGTCTATGCAATTACTGATGAAAACAGTTAAAAAGTATTACATTTCGGTAGTTTACTTATGTTTTATTTACTCATGAATGATGCTGAAAAGGCTTAAAGCAAAACTTAAACTTTCAACTTAAGTAATCCCCGAGCAATTTAGCATCGAGCCCCGATGAGATACCCTTCATCGTCATCTATATAGACACTTTTAACGTATTCCCTGGGAATACAATTAGTACCCAAGCCCTTTCACGGGATTGGTGGCGATTTCACTTGTCTCAAATCAACACCCACAGGGTGTGCTTACTATGTCTGGATAAGCCTCTTGCGGCTTACGGTTTGCCGTATTTGTCACGGATATCCTGCCGTGTCGGTCGTGGATATCCCGCCATACGTGGGTATCAAACCTCAAATAATAAAAATATCGGTGCCTTACATATAGTTATTCACCGTGTAAATGTGTTATCTTATATCAGTTAGGCCCTATCAAACATGATTCAATCTTGGATACATCCCTGGGATGTATCCATTCACTTACATCACACCTAATGCTCTTATTTCTTTTCTTCCTCATCCCCTGGGGATGGCTCATTATTATTACTCTTATAGATGTCACACACACACACTTTTCACAAACTCTTAAGCAATAAAAACAGTTTGAATTAAATTCTATATCACTACATACATGCTCTTGTAAAATAAAGTACATGTTCAAGGTGTTCCCTACCTCAAGTCTTGGTTTGATCAACGCATCAAGGTCCCACGTGGCTCCTTGTGCATTAGTTTACACGTACCACCTATGGTACCACATAACATGTGAAACACATCACTAAGGATGCAATAAAGAAGGTCCAAGACCTTCCAAGAATCTTAAAGTCAAACTCAAAAGTTAACATAAATTAGCTCAGTCGATTAATCGAACTCCAAAATCGATTAATCGAAAGTCAATATCGATTAATCGATTCTCAAATCGATTAATCGAGATTTTCATTCGATTAATCGAATCCTAATTCGATTAATCGAAATTCTGTTGCAAGTCGATTCTCAATTCGAGTAATCGAGTTCCTAAAATCGATTAATCGATCCCAAATCGATTAATCGAAAATTGAAATCGATTAATCAAAATCCCATTTCGATTAGTCGATTTTCCTCAAGTCATTCCGACCCACAGGGTCCTTTGGAGGTTCCCAGTCGATTAATCGATACCCAAATCGATTAATCGAAATCCAAAGTCGATTAATCGAACTCTAATTCGATTAATCGAAATCGGGGTCCTCTGACTTTTCAAGTTCTTGGCCAATTTCGATTAATCGAAACCCAATTTCGATTAATCGAAATTGCCAGATTCAGCCCCTTTCGAGCTGGTCTTCCCAACCTTTTTCCACTCTTTTTCCTCTATTTTTCTAAACCATTATCCTACTATCTAAATCATTTTTCAACCACAATTAACCTCTACAATCTATGCCTTTTATTCACAAAATTTTTACCTTGAGTCAATCTCAAATTGATTTCAAATCAAGTGATTGGAAGGCTAGGGTTCCAACTTTGCTTCTAGCGGATCCCTCGCGTCGAATCCGACGTTTATTGCTCGAATCTCCCTTCCTCAACTAGCATTTACTCCTTGCATTAACTATGCTCTCCTTCTCTCTCTCTTCTTTACTTCTCTCTCAACAACCAAAGCTATTGGTTTTAGGGTTATTAAACCCTTTTATCTTTCCCCCAGCTTATGTGTTAAGCACATGCACCTCGATAGGTGTATGTGACTTCAGATTTATAATACACCCCACATAGGTACGCAACCTATCACATCACATCCGCTCATTACTCTCTATGCTAACTATTGAACTTCTATTTGGTCAAACCTATGACCGATCGGGCACGGATCCCGAGGTCATAGTTTAGCGTGATTTTTCGGGCTATTACATCCTCCCCACCTTGGGAATTTTCGTCCTAAAAAATAACCCAAGGTTCGTCAGTCTGGGTCTCTCTCTCTCCCCCCCCACACTCTCAGGTGAGGCTGTCCAATTGACTCAGACATATTTAGGTATTCACACATACAAGGATGGAGGTAAATTTAACAAAATTGAACAATTGAGATAAAAATTTGATTTGTATTAAAAATTTAAATTTACAAGGCCACATGAGTTGGCGTACAAAAAGACTTTATAGATATACAATGATAACTCAAAATACATAGCAGTCAGAATCCCTCGTCATGGTGGTCTTTGGGCAGCAGCATGGGTGGCGTGTCTGTGTGGCGTCGGTGTAGTCGATCGGTGGTCTGCGTCTCGGCCATGGAGCGGAGGTAGATGTGGAAGGAGCCGCGTCTGTAGTGGCTGTGGTAGGATGGAAGACAGGTCCTCGGTGGAAGGGGTCGTCGGTGTCCTCCTCCTCCTGGGCGAGGTAGCGGCGATAGTCGGTCGGGTAGATGTGGCGGAGGGTGTGAAAGAGGAGGAAGTCCATCCTCCGGTTCATCCGTTCATTGTTGGCCTCCATACGGGCCAACACCTCCTCTATGGTAGGCCCCTAATAATGGCGGCCGGGCCAGAGATGAGGTGTGTGTCATGGCGTGAGTGGGCTGGTGGTGTCGGTGAGGCTGCGGTGTGAGAGGTGGCCCTCTCCACGGATGGCTCGGCGAGGACAGGGTGTGCCCCACCCACGGGTGGTTCCTGTTGTGGTGGTGGGGGTGGCGGTGGTGCTACTGCTGCTGCTGCGGCCGCTGGAGTGGGACCCGGAGCCGGCAGGGTCCGCTTTAGTAGGTTGTAGCTACGGGCCCATGAAGACCTAGAGAATGTCTTCACGCAGTCCATAGCCCTCATCTCGTGAGGAGAGACGGTGTAGGATGGGTCGTCGGAGTAGCACTCCAACATGCTCGATATAAGGCGAGCGTAAGGCATCTTTTCCTTGGGCCGTAGGTTGCCCTTCATCAGCTTCCCCTTTATGTACCTCATCCCCTCGAGGATGAGCATGGTGGCGTCAAACCACCGGCCACAGAAGGCCGCGTAGAGTGCCTGTTGCACTTTTTCCACGTGTTCGGTGTCGTGGCGCATAGGGTACAAATTACACTTGACCACCGAGTCAAGCATCCACATGTAGTGGGGAAGGTCAACCCTCTTGATGGAGGAGCCCGACCCCTTTTTTCCATTGGTCATGCGAGTCATGACCTCCTCAAAGCGAGGTTGCTCCTCAAAGGGTGGGAATAGGGTGGTCTCAGGGGTGAAATCGAGGTAGCACTCAAGCACCTCGTGTATGTGGCGACGTGTGATCGTGTACTCGCGACCCTCGATAGTGGTCTTGATCACATCGTCGGTCGGGCCGTCCACAAGCCCTTGGTAAAATAGTCTCACCAATCTAGGGTAGTAAGAACCCCGGATTGGTTTGAGAAGGTTGCCGAGACCGGCATTGTTAAGATAGTTTCGAGCCTATTGGGTCTCGCTTAAAAGGGTAGGGTCGATAATGTATTCGACCTCAAAGGTCTTTTGCCCACCATTCATTTGGTTGTATCACATTAGTGGGTGGTGGGGCATCGGGTTGATTTGAAGACTCATGATAGATGCGCTCGTCGAACCGGAGGTGGTCTCGATGTCGACGGTGACGGAGTCCTCACCGGCGATGGGGTAGGTGGTGGTGTGCGGGCGTTCTTACGCCTAACTGCAACAGAGGTTGCCTTCTTCAAGACAACCGAGTCTTTAGCGGCATTTTGGTGAAATAGGAAGAATCTAGGGTTTTAACTAGCTCAAATTGAAAGAAGACACAAATTTAGGGTTTACCGTAGGTTTTGATGGCGATGCGATGTGAAAGCGAGCCGAAAACCGTCGGAAAAAGGGAACCCTAGGGCGCCGGATGGTCGGAGAAGAAGAAGAAGGTGAAGCGCCCCAAAAGTTTCAAGCTCAAATGATTCGGATGGCAAAGAAAATCCCCATATTTTAATATATAGACCCTGGCTCGATTAATCGAAATTTTGAATGGATTAATCGAGATTCAAAACTAGGTTATTCCGCGTAAAATCGAGTAATCGATTTCCCAAATCGATCAATCGAAAGTTAAATTCGATTAATCGAAAACATTTCGATTAATCGAAATCGTATCCGTTTAAAAATTTAAGTTTTTGAGCTCACTGGCGCGAGCCAGTCGATTAATCGAAATCCATTTCGATTAATTGAAATTTTAAAATCGATTAATCGAATTTTACTTCGATTAATCGAAATCGTGCAGTAACTTCCAAAATTCCAGAATCCTTAAGTTATTCGATTAATCGAAACCCATTTCGATTAATCGAAATTTCAAAATCGATTAATCAAAATTCACTTCGATTAATCGAAATCGTCTATCTGACTTCAATTTCTTCCAAGTCCCTTTAGTAAATCGATTAATCGAGGTTCCAGTTCGATTAATCGAAATCTCAAATTGATTAATCGAATTTCCAAAATCGATTAATCGATCCCAAATCGATTAATCGAAATTATAACTCGATCAATCGAAATTGCATTCTATGTTTGTTCTAACTCTCATTTCAATTTCCAGTCACTGGCACATGCCAGTCGACTAATCGAACAAAATCGATTAATCGAAATTCCAAATCGATTAATCGATTTGAAATTCGATTAATCGGTTTGAAATTCGATTAATCGGTTTTGCCCAATTTCCTTAGACTTTCAAGTTCTTTGGTTCTTTGATTATTTTTGACAATTTATGACATCAAGTGGTTCGTAGATCCATAAAGACACATTCACTTGGTCATGTACATACAAAAACTGTTCCTTTAGTCATACTTTTGAGCAAAATTTCCATCGAATTACAAATCTCGTGGAGATTCCACAAACATGCTTGTGGTTGACATTTGATTCTCACGTCGTTGGAAACAAGGCTGGATATTATTCTTTCACATCGGCCTCTCGTTCCCAAGTAGCCTCTTCTTTTGGATGATTGTTCCACCGAACAAGCACTAAGGGAATCACTTTAGTGCGCAGTACTTGTTCCTTTCGATCCAAGATTTCCACTGATTCCTCTATCATGCTCATGTCCTCGCACATCTCCATGGGTTGTTTTCCTAACACATGAGATGGATCATTCACATACTTTCTGAGCATCGATATGTGGAAAATGTTATGTACTCGATCAAACAGCGGTGGTAATCCAATGCGATACGCAACTTCACCTACGCGTCCCAAAATTTCAAATGGTCCAACATAATGTGGGCTTAACTTCCCTCTCTTACCAAATCTCATTACACCTTTCATAGGTGACACTTTCACAAAACACGTGCTCGCCCACTTTATAGTCGACACTAGTCCGCTTCATGTCGGCGTAACTTTTCTAATAATTCGAACAACGGTGGCATTATCTTCAAGTAGTTTTGGCCCTAACACAAATTTCTCACCTGTTTCCTCCCAATTGAGGGGTGATTTGCATCGTCGTCCATACAGAGCTTCATACGGTGCCATGCCAATGCTCGTTTGGAAACTGTTGTTGTATGCGAACTCGAGCAACGGTAGATACTCATCCCAGTATCCTTTCATATCAAGCATGCACGCTCTGAGCATGTCTTCTATTACTTGGTTCACTTGCTCTGTCTGCCCATCAGTTTGAGGATGGAAAGCTGAACTAAAGTCTAGTCGTGTTCCCATTCCTTCTTGAAATTTCTTCCAAAACTTGGATGTATATAGTGGATCATGATCTGAAACTATGATGCTTGGAATCTCATGTAATCTTACAATCTCCTTCATGTATAAGTCTGCCAGTCTTCCTGCTGTATATGTAGTATTGTACGGCAAAAAGTGCGCTGATTTGGTCAATCGGTCTACGAAGACCCAAATGGCATTGTGTCTCTTGGTAGTACGGGGCAATCCAACAATGAAATCCATTGAGATCGATTCCCACTTCCATTCTGGGATTGGTAAAGGTTGCAATAGTCCAGCAGGATGTCTATGATCAACCTTCACTTGTTGACAAGTGAAACACCGTGACACGTACTCGGCCACGTCTTGCTTCAGTCCTCTCCACCAGTAGTTCTTTTTCAAATCTTGGTACATTTTGGTGCTACCAGGGTGGATAGCATAATTTGACTTATGGGCCTCATCAAGAATCGTTCGTCTTAGATCTGCATTGTCCGGAATGCATAGGCGGCCTTTAAACAATAAAGAACCATCTTCTTAATTTAACCGAGAAGTCCGACCTGATGCCTTCACTCACGTTTTGATGAATCTTTGTTAATGCCGGATCTTTCATCTGTAGATCGTGGATATGCTCAAATATCACTGGCTTTACTGATATGTTAGACAAAAAGGATCCGGTGGCTTTTGACTCAATGTTCGCATCGTAGAATGCCAGATCTTCCAATAATTTCCATCGGTGCATACCTAAAATCAAACAAGCTAACTGAGCTGAACCTTTCCGACTCAATGCATCGACTACTACATTCGCCTTGCCTGGATGGTATTGTATGGAGTAATCGTAATCCTTAAGGAATTCCATCCACCTGCGCTGTCTCATGTTAAGTTCTTTCTGTGTAAAGAGATACCGGAGGCTCTTATGATCGGTGAAGATTTCAAAAGTCTCACCATACAAGTAATGCCTCCAAATCTTGACAAAATATGCGCCGGTTCAAGTCATGAGTCGGGTAATTTTTCTCGTGTTCTTTCAGCTGTCTTGATCCGTAAGCTATCACCTTCTTGTGTTGGTTGAGCACACAACCAAGGCCATTGTATGACGCTGTCATTTGTGCAGCGTATCCTCCACTGCCTGAAGGAATCGCTAGCACTGGAGCCGAAGTGAGTCTCGTTTTGAGTTCTTGAAAACTCTTCTCGCATGCCTCACTCCACTCAATCCTTGAATCTTTTCGTGTCAGCTTTGTGAGAGGTCCCGATATCTTTGAAAACCCCTCGACAAAACGTCGATAATAGCCTGCTAAGCCCAGAAAACTTCGGACATCGGTCACTGTCTTTGGTTGCTCCCATTTAACCATTTGCTTCTATCTTTCTTTGGATCTCGGTGACTCCACCTTTGAGACGACATGTCCCAAAAAGCTAACCTCTTCCAACCAAAATTCACACTTGCTGAGTTTGGCGTACAATTGGTGTTCACATAGCGTCTGTAGAGCAATCCTCAAATGTTCTTCGTGTTCCGTCTTGGATTTGGAGTATATCAGTATATCATCAACAAATACTACGACGTAGGAGTCCAAGTGTGGTTTAAACACTCGGTTCATCAGATCCATAAACGACGCCGGAGCATTCGTCAATCCAAACGGCATCACAAGGAATTCATAGTGTCCATACCGTGTCCGGAAAGCTGTCTTCTGAATGTCCTCAGCCTTGACTCGCAACTGATGATACCCAGATCTCAGGTCGATCTTGGAAAAATACCTTGCTCCTTGCAGTTGGTCGAATAGATCATCAATTCTAGGCAAAGGGTAGCGGTTCTTCACAGTGAGTTTGTTCAATTGTCGATAGTCAATGCATAGCCGCATTGACCCATCCTTCTTCTTGACAAACAAGACCGGTGCTCCCCATGGAGACACGCTCGGTCTAACAAACCCCTTGTCCATAAGTTCTTGTAGTTGTTCCTTCAACTCCTTTAACTCAGCAGGAGCCATTCTATAAGGCGCTTTCGAAATAGGCTCCGTTCCTGGTGCTAAGTCAATGGCGAATTCTACTTCTCTTTCTGGAGCTAATCCAGGCAATTCCTCTGGAAACACATCGGCGAAGTCTCGCACAACTGCTATCTCAGAAATGACGTTCTTTTCTTCCTTGTCCTCCTTTAAGAAAGCTAAGTATCCACTGCAACCCTTTCTGATCATTTTCTCGGCCCTTACTGCTGAGATCAGTGGCACAGATGACGACCTCACTCCTTGAAACCGAAATGATCTTCTTGTGTTGGGTCTGAAAATGACTACCTTGTTCTTGCAATCGACGGTTGCACAATCTTTGCGCCATACCAAGGATCACATCGAACCCCTGCATGTCTAACAGTATCAACTTTGCTTCCAATTCATGCACCTCTAAGTCTCAAACTGCTACAATGATGGATTTGCAAGCTAACTCCGTGTCTACTAACTCTCCAGTCGGAATAGACATAGATAGGACGAAATCCAACGTCTCTGGAACAATCTTCATCTTCTTGGCGAAACGTGGAGTGACAAATGAGTGAGTAGACCCTGGGTCTATAAACACTCGAGCGTCATATCCACCGAAGCATCCTTTTTCATATATATTTAAAGTACCTATAGTATACATACATACATACAATAATTTACACATCAATTTACACTCTTAATTCAAATACCGCTTTTTGTATTGAGAAAAGAATCTATACAATTTCTAATGCATGCTCCTTCTCTATCTAAAATTTTAATAAAAGGAAGATTTTCTTTAATTTAAAAGGGTCTCACCTTGGATGACGTCATGCACGTTCCCTGCTTCCTGAGCAGTGACTGCATAGGCTCTCCCCTGAACGATCGGCTTCCTTGCTTGAATGGGTCGTGGTGCTGCAACTGAAACCGTCTTTCTTTTATCCGTCTCGGGGCAATCCTTGATCAAGTGGCCCACCTTGCCACATCGGAAACAACCCTTAGTTCCCAATCTACAATCCACTGTTTTATGAGGCTTGCCACACTTTGCGCAAGTCTCCAGAGGTGCGGAAGAAACAGGACGAGAACCCTGTGTGATAGTGGCGCCGATGAGACATGGCGGCTCTCAGAAAAGGTCTCCCCGACGCAAGTAATGGAAACCTCTGTTGGTGTTGTTGTTGCGCCGGCTTTCCAAAACCTCCCTGAAACTGTGGTCTCTGATTTTGGGCCACGAACCTCGGCTTTTTGTTCACCGGTTCGTAGTGCCCCGATCTTCCTTGTTCATTTCCTCCTCTCTGTTGCTCTCTCTGTCGATATCTATTTGTATTCTCCTCTTCAACCACTAGTGCTTTACTCATGACCTCTTCATAGGTCCTCAATTGAAATGGAGCTACGCCTCCCCTAACCTCAGGCTTCAAACCTTGCTGAAACCTCTTGGATTTCATCACTTCAGTAGCGACGTAATCCAGAGTCAAACTCTACCCCATATTCTCTCACTGTCATTCTCCCTTGCAATAACTGTAGAAATTGTATCTCAAGCTGGTTCCTCACCACTTCTGGAAAATATTGTTTGTTGAACTCCTCAACAAACTCCTCCCAAGTCCAAGGCAACTCTGGGGTCTCCTGAGCCCGAGTCCGTATCACGGATTTCCACCAAGGCCCAGCCTCCCCATCCAACATATAAGCTGCCCATCTCACACTCTCATCTTCCGTGCATGTCAGCACGCTAAAGACTTTCTCCATCTCCATAAGCCAGTTCTCAGCGGCCATTGTGTCTGCCTGCCCAGAAAATGAAGGAGGTCTCATCCTCCTAAACTCTGTAAAAGATGAGGGCACAGGTAGCGCAGTCCTGCTGTGGTGTAGGTGGCTGCTGTTCTCTTGACGCGTGAGCTGCAAAGGATGCGGCTTGTTGTGCCATGGCAGCTGCCATAGTCTCCATAGTGTGCATCATCCTTTGTCGCTCCTCTCTATCTTCTTGTCTTTCTCTCACTCTCTCTTGCTCTCTTAGATCTTGATCCTGATGATCTCGATCCTCTTCATCACGCTGTCTACTATTACTGCCCCCTGGGGCCTCAGTACCTCCTAAAGGCACTCTATTAGTAGGAGAGATGTAATCATCTCCACTACGTAGACTCCTCTGTTGGCCTCCCCTTGGTCGGCCTCTTCCTCTAGATGACATTTGCGGCTGCATTTGAAGCTAAAGTTTCGTTAACAGAAGTCCCTATGTTCTGACCCAAAGAACAATTGCTAGAATTGCTAAAAGAAAATGCTTTGATACAAACTGTGACAGCCCAAATTTCGGCACCCCGAAACCCGTACCATCAACACGATCATCTTGACCGTGCCCCTTAGCTAAGCACGGAACATTGGCATATCAAGCATAAAATGAAAAAATAAATGAGCTGTGGAATTTAAATCTATATTAAGTAATTCTCCAAAAGACAGTTCTACCCTCATGCCTCTACATGAATGGAGAACCGACCCGAACCATCGAAGATAGCAATCATCACGGATGGTTCGCCCCAACAGAATAATCTCAAACTCAATATATACATGGTTTAATCAAACAAGGCTTGACATACCAAGCCGTACAAATCTCTCTCAAAAGCCCTCAAAGTGGCACAACGGAGTCCTCTAGAAGAAGTCCTCAGGAGGTGGCTCCAACTCGTCGCCGGTCGCAAGGTCTGACTCACCGGGGTCAGCGTCTCCTGAAGCCTCGGCAACTGCTATTAGTGGACCTGCGACGTATAGTCTATAGGGTGAGCTACATCCTAGCTCAATAGGGAACAAACATAGTTGAACATATAAATTATTACTCACATATATTCTATGATATGCCATGCATGATGTGTCTATGCAATTACTGATGAAACAGTTAAAAAGTATTACATTTTACTGGTAGTTTACTCGTATCTTTTATTTACTCATGAATAATGCTGAAAAGGCCTAAAGCAAAACTTAAACTTTCAACTTAAGTAATCCCCGAGCAATATAGCATCGAGCCCCGATGAGATACCCTTCATCGTCATCTATATAGACACTTTTAACGTATTCCCTGGGAATACAATTAGTACCCAAGCCCCTTTCCCCTAGGGATTGGTGGCGGGGTTGCACTTGTCTCAAATCAACACCCCTGGGGTGTGCTTACTGTGTACGGATAAGCCTCCGCACTGGCCTACGGTTTCGCCGCCGTATCGGTCACGGATATCCTGCCGTGTCAGTCGTGGATATCCCGTCACGTCGGTGGGGTACCCTATCAAACCTCAAATAACAAAAATATCGGTGCCTTACATATAGTTATTCACCGTGTAAATGTGCTATCTTATATCAGTTAGGCCCTATCAAACATGATTCAATCTTGGATACATCCCTGGGATGTATCCATTCACTTGCATCACACCTAATGCTCTTATTTCTTTTCTTCCTCATCCCCTAGGGATGGCTCATTATTATTACTCTTATAGATGTCACACACACACACTTTTCACAAACTCTTAAGCAATAAAAACAGTTTGAATTGAATTCTATATCACTACATATATGCTCTTTTAAAATAAAGTACATGTTCAAGGTTTTCCCTACCTCAAGTCTTGGTTTGATCAACGCATCAAGGTCCCACGTGGCTCCTTGTGCATTAGTTTACACGTACCACCTATGGTACCACATAACATGTGAAACACATCACTAAGGATGCAATAAAGAAGGTCCAAGACCTTCCAAGAATCTTAAAGTCAAACTCAAAAGTTAACATAAATTAGCTCAGTCGATTAATCGAACTCCAAAATCGATTAATCGAAAGTCAATATCGATTAATCGATTCTCAAATCGATTAATCGAGATTTTCATTCGATTAATCGAATCCTAATTCGATTAATCGAAATTCTCTGTTTAGCCAAGTCGATTCTCAATTCGAGTAATCGAGTTCCTAAAATCGATTAATCGATCCCAAATCGATTAATCGAAAATTGAAATCGATTAATCAAAATCCCATTTCGATTAGTCGATTTTCCTCAAGTCATTTCGTCCAGCCCCTGGGGTCCACTGGAGGTTCCCAGTCGATTAATCGATACCCAAATCGATTAATCGAAATCCAAAGTCGATTAATCGAACTCCAATTCGATTAATCGAAATCGGGGTCCTCTAACTTTTCAACTTCTTGGCCAATTTCGATTAATCGAAACCCAATTTCGATTAATCGAAATTGCCAGATTCAAACTTCTTTCGAGTTTCTTCCAACCTTTTTCCACTCTTTTTCCTCTATTTTTCTAAACCAT
This sequence comes from Chloranthus sessilifolius, assembly GCA_021018995.1. NCBI lineage: Eukaryota > Viridiplantae > Streptophyta > Magnoliopsida > Chloranthales > Chloranthaceae > Chloranthus > Chloranthus sessilifolius. Next base: position 141,779,671 of record CM037584.1, on the reverse strand, counting down.
TATCCTACTATCTAAATCATTTTTCAACCACAATTAACCTCTACAATCTATGCCTTTTATTCACAAAAATTTTAGCTTGAGTCAATCTCAAATTGATTTCAAATCAAGTGGTTGGAAGGCTAGGGTTCCAGCTTTGCTTCTAGCGGATCCCTCGCGTCGAATTTGACGTTTATTGCTCGAATCTCCCTTCCTCAACTAGCATTTACTCTTTGCATTAACTATGCTCTCCTTCTCTCTCTCTTCTTTACTTCTCTCTCAACAACCAAAGCTATTGGTTTTAGGGTTATTAAACCCTTTTATCTTTCCCCCAGCTTATGTGTTAAGCACATGCACCTCGATAGGTGTATGTGACTTCAGATTTACAATACACCCCCCATAGCTACGTAACCTATCACATCCCATCCGCTCATTACTCTCTATGCTAACTATTGAACTTCTATTTGGTCAAACCTATGACCGATCGGGCACGGATCCCGAGTTCATAGTTTAGCGTGATTTTTCGGGCTATTACACGAACACTTGGCACATCCACAAAATCAGATCTCACATAGATATTTTGATTAAGGAGATAGATTCATTCTATGCTTTAAAAGAAAATACATTTCTAAACATAAGTTTGATCAAAATAACAGTTCTAAATTTCATGCCAATTGCATGAATGGAAGAACCGAAACGAACCATCAATGATAGACATTTATCACTAACCAATGATATAATATATTACATTATATAATATCTAAAATATTATATAATGATAGACATATATCTAAAATAATTATATTACATTATATAATATAACTCAAAAATGGCTCGATGTACCAAGCCAAACAAAATGCAACTTCTAACTACTCAAACACACACTCTTATCTACTTGGGAAAGAACTCCTCCGGTAGGGAGTCAATCTCCTTTTCAGGTTCGTATTTTGGATCACTATCAAGTTCCACTTCCTTCTCTAAATCCTCACCTGTGACGTATAATCGAAAGGTGAGCTAGCATACAAGCTCAATAGAGGAAAACATTAGTAGCATTTAAATTTCATATCTCAAGCATAATGTCTCATAACTGATTTTCATATGGACATTTCACATTTAACTCAATAGAATTTCATATGCAACATTTAATCACACACACACTTGAATCACATACCTTTTTTTAAAATATTGGACATAACTTAAAACATTAACTTAAATATTTTTCTAAGCAGATATAACATTAGACGCCGCATATATATAATACCGATGGGAATCCATACCATCGTCATTCAATGAACCATTTACATATATGCCCAAGCTCTTTCGTTAGGAGGGATGCTTGTGTCAAATAAAGTGTTACCGTTGGCTGGTAAGAGAATGAAAGGATATTCCGCCGTACCGAAGCACAATGAACGGATATCCCGCCGTACCGGAGCACAATGGATTCGTTATACTAAACCTTAAATGAATGTGCACTTTCTAACTTATAATTTCACACTGTGTAAAGTAATTACATTATACTATTTTTGGAAAACTAATATTTTTACACATTTTAGGAATTCTCACGTACACATTAACACATCACATTTCCATCTTACACAATACATTTATTCTATTTCAAAACTTGTTTGAACTATAGAATTTATACATGCTTGTTTTCACAAAACTCGTCATAACTTATCACATCACAAAACTTATTTGAAATTATCGCATATCACATGCTTGTTCTCACAAAACTCATTATGACTTATCACATCAAATCACTTAACTTATACAAAGCACATTAAAATTAAATGATCGTAAGTTTTCCCTACCTTAAGTCATGCTTAGCATATTCCACATATAGTTCTCTTGTGAATTCACACGTATGTTCAACACTTTAATCCTACATTCAAAGTGTCCAAATACTCCTTAGGAATACTTAAGAAAACTTAAAGATACTCATTTCCAAAGAATTCACACAAAAAGAGTCCAAATAAACTTGACTCTGTTTCTCGCGCGTGAGCTCAGCAGTTCATATGGACCTCAGACGACAGATTGGATTTTAGCTGGTTGGAGCTAGGTACACGAGGCCCTCGCGCGAGTGAGCTTTTAATTCACTTAAGCCCTCACGTGAGCGAGTCTCAGAGTATCAGAAGCACTTATGCCTTTTGAAGGCCTCTCGCATGAGCAAGCTCTGAAGCTCGGGCACGCGAGAACCAGAGTTTCTTCAAATCTGAGTTTTTCCTCAACTCGATCTTCTTAATTTTGTTTTCTAATTTCTCTCACAGTTCTTACATATCATACAAAATATCTTATTATCAAAATTTACATACTTTGAGTATCGATTTCTCACCTTTAATTTAACGATTCACTCGAAGATCAAATCATCTTCCTTCCTTGCAAGTAAATGGATTTTAAAAGCTCATTCGGTCTTCTCTAAGCTCCACGATCACCACCACACCGACACAATCGTATGGTGATCCTTTACACACGAATTTGCATAATCCTACTACTATCTAGTGGTTCAAACACATGGATTCAAGCAATTACCTTCTCTTCTTCAAAACTCTTTATTTTCTCTCAAAACAACCAAGGTAGCAAACCCACAAATGGGTCTTACATGTAGGTTATTCCTCACACCCAAGCAATCACTTTGCTTTCTTGTAAAGCACAAACACACCACTTGTGCTTTACACTTATCCACTTAACCTATTTGGTGCAAAGCATATACAACTTAGTGTGTTAAATTTCTTTGGTTCCCTTGTGAATCACACATACCACAAACATTCACACCATTATTTGACTTATGTGATTTACTAAATTTGGGGATATTACATTCACCCCACCTTCTAAGATTTTCGTCCTCGAAAATCGATCAAGGTAAAGAATTTCCACCACACACGTCAAACGTAACTCATTCATATTGTGATAGTAATTGATACCAACGAAAGAATTCTAATGTCCCCTAATCGACAAGAGCAACATAGATCCACACATGAGTATAATAAACCCACCTATTCATTAAAATACCTGCATTAAAATTGGGTGATAACTCACCCCTAACTTATCATTTGGTCATAAGTGACTCACAATCAAACCTATATTAAAGTGCTAGTATGCATATAATATTTCAGATTACGTAAAAAAGCTAATCCACATCTCTCCATAGTAAGTAATTTAGCACCATGCCCATCAAACTTCTAAATCCATATCAAATCTAACTGTACATTCACACATAGTGAGTAAACCACAATCCGTTTTAGTGGCATGTAGAACTCAAAATCAAACACATGAACTCACAACAAAGCCATTCACAAGTCCTACTACACACACATTTACAAAATTTATTGTTATTGATTTAACAAACCAATCCATACGCAGTCAAGTATGACCACACATTGTCACACATGTGTACCTACACAACAAGTCACCACAATAGACTTGTATAGTATTTTACTTCTAAACTATGTACAAAAAATTTAAGTCATTCACAAAGTAAACCATTCATATTAGAATTCTAAACATTACCAACCAAAACCATAATTAATTACATCGGAATGTTCTCCACCAATATCTAAAATTTTAAACCATTCACATTAACGCAAACATTAACAGTCAAACATTAAACTATTCACATGAAAAAAAAAATATTTACATCAAATTTTAAATAAGCTCCATGTGACAACCATGTCACCATAGTTTCACTTGTACTTCAAAAAGTTACAATTAATTCATTCAGTTATATTTTTTTTTTTTAAATTTTAAAATGAGCGCCATAGTCAATAATGGTAGCTAACCCTCATCGTCGCCACTCTGCTCGTCATCCTCATCTCTGGACTCATCCTCTCTAGAACCTGACTCATCATGGGCGTCTGCTGCCGTGCCAGAATTGGAAGCACCAAAAGTCTCATTCCGCAGTAGTGCAAGGCGTTGATTGAACATGTGCGGATATGCATGACGCATCAGGTAGGTGGTAATGGCCTCCTGAAAATGCTACTGCTGCCTCATCTCCCGACTCTTGTAGAGTAGTTCCCGAAGCATCTCATCCTGGATATTCATCCTACTCATAAAATCCGTGGGTGGTGTTGGCTGGGTTTGTGGGCCTGTCGGAGTTTGGGTTGGAGCTTGCATACTAGTTTGGGCAGTTGGGTGTGGTATTGTTCCAATTTGAGGGGGTTGTTGGTGTACCACCTGTTGTGCTATCTCTCTCTCTCTCTCTCTCTCTCTCTCTTCCTTTTGACATTGGTCTTAAGGCTTTTCATGCTTTGGGTTAAATCCTTGGCTCGATAAGTCCTCACATTATCCGTGAATACGGTCTCATCAGGATGGATTTCAAAACCATCAATCCCATGACAATGCTTAAACATCCGTGAAATTAATTGCGAATAAGGTAACCAGTTCACAGGTGCGGGAGTGGCAGCCGGTCTATTTCAATCATAAGCATGCTTAATTGCTTTTCTCACCAGAATTGGCGCACTAAACCACCTACCCTGATGAGCCGTATAAATGACTTGTAGGAAAGGGTCCCATCTCTCTTGTTCATGGCCTAAAGGAAACAAGTTCTTCCTAAAGATAGTATCTAAGGGCCGTAAATGTTTCGGTAACTGGACCTGTGTCACCGATTTTCTCGTGTCGGTCGCTCCATGGGTCATATTGGTCACAATGTCTTGAAAATTTACAACTTCTCGAATTGGGGATTTTGCAACCTCGTCGTCAACATATTCCCATGGGCATCCCATAGCCCTTGAAATATCTTCATGGTCAAAAATAAAAGTTCGATTATCAATTTCGAAAATCAATTTAGTTTGAGCGTCATCCATTTTAAAAGTTTGGTAAAATAGTTTCACCAAACGGGGGTAATATCGCGAATGAAATGACGATAACTGCAGCTATAAATCGTTCACCCTAATATAATCCAACGTCCATTGCTTGGACAGTTGATCCTCAAAAATATCCTTATGATTCGACCATTCGAGTTCAAAGGTTTTTTATTCCCACCATAGGGCGGGTTGGGTCATAGAAATTGGCGTAGGAGCACTCTTTTTGCGAGAACTTGGCAGTCTCACCGGCAACTTCTTCCTAGGTTTTGGGTTTGGAGATGTAGAAGCCATTCTAAGGCTTGAAAATCAAATTAAAATGCAAATGAGCTTCAAATGTGGTTCAAGATTACCTCGTGTGCATAAGAATTCGATTGAATGGCAGAGAAGTCCAACGAATCACACATATTCGAAGCTCCTGCGGAGAAACACAAATCCTAGAATACCACCTTCTCAAGCTCTCGTGTGAAATTCTCACGAGACCCTTATATAGTCTATTCCTCGTGCGCGCGACTTAAGACAGCTTGGGGGCGCGAGTATCAGTCAGTCACTGGAAACTCGATTTCCATTCACTATTATTTATTTTTTTTCATTTCTGAGTGGTTCGCATGAGCGAGTTTTAAACCTCGCACGAGCGAGACTCAGGCATAATATTTTTGAAGCAGTTTTGCCTCAACGTCTCATTTCTTTTACTTTTATTTTCAATTTTAATGACTTTTGGAACTTCTTCTTGCCTCAAATTATCTATGTATCACCCATATAACCTATCGGTCTATTTCATTATCTACTCACGATGATTTTATTACTTACTAACTCATTACATGTTCATCAAGGAGAAATCTAAGTTCAACCATTAAATTTTACAACTATTTGTTCACATTTATTCAAAACCATACCAAGCTCACGTAAATAATTCCGGGTAAGCATCACGCATGTTCGACTCACGTTCCCATGTGGCTTCTTCTGGCGAATGGTTCCACCATCTAACAAGCACCAACGGAATTCTTTTTGTGCGTAGTACTTGTTCCTTCCGATCAAGAATCTGCACCAGTTCTTCCTTAACCGTCAAGTCTTCTTGAACTTTGATCAGTTGGTAATACAAGATGCGAGTTGGATCCTTCACATATTGTCTCAGCATTGAGACATGAAATATATCATGCATGCTTGAGAGTTGCGGTGGTAGTGCAACTCCGTAAACGACCTCTCCAACATGTCCCAAAACCTCAAAGGTCCGACGTACCGTGGACTTAGCTTGCTACGCTTTCAAAAATGCATAACGCCTTTGGTAGGCAAAATCTTGATGAAGACATTGTCTCCCGTCTAAAAGAAATACTCCGTATCAATATTGATAATTTACAGGTATTTAGATATATATATTTGGAAAAATTACATATAAACCCCTGAACTTTCAACTCAATGTCTGAGAGATACCTGAACTTTACTAAATACAACATAATCCCCCGGTGAATCAAAACCCTCCAAATTAGAGCCCTATCGTCAACGTTTGTCCCTCTGCTTGACGAAAACTGCTGACGAAGCAGTTAGTGGGTGTTATCTACCAATGTGACAAGGAGCCCTTCGTTTAGAATTTTGGCACCAACCTCTTCTTCTTCTTCTTCTCTTCTCTTCTCCTATTCAGCCGAGCAAACCTCCAAACCTTCAGTGCATCATCATCTTCTCCACCAGATCTGTAATGGCATCACCTTTGACAGTGCATCATTCGTGATTCAAAGCATGCCAGAAATCTTGCGGTTGTTGGAGGAGAAGCCTTGTCGCACCTGCGAAAATCGAACGCCGATGCAGACATCATGGACAGAGTACAATCCTGGGAGGAGGTTCGTTAGTTGTCTGAATTGTTCCTGCCGAGACTTTGACTAGGTTGATCGACCGATGTGCGCAAGATTGGTACAAATAATTCCAGGATTGCTTCAAAGAACTAACAGATTTGAGGTGGCAATTTCGAGATGGAAGCTGAAAGAGAAATTTTTGTGGCTTGCATTGGCTGCCAGTTGGATATGTTTCGTATATTCATAGTCGAAATGCTAAAGTTTTTAGGATTTAGGGTCCTTTATATTTATATGATTTATGGTATAGGGTATGTATTGTGGTATTTATGTGTTATCTAAATTGGAGTCTGTATTGCGGTCTATAGTAATGGCTAGTTTTCGTTTGCAAATGAAAATAAAATAAAACTTTTTTGTGTAACAAACTGTTTCGAAATGGTTAATGGTATGAATGAAATGAATGAAGATCACAACAAATTTGGTTGTATCGTTAGCGGGATGATATCAGTATCAGTTGAAACATATCAATATCGAGTGAATGAGATCCTTTTGATGGTCGCCTCCTGATGAAACAACCAAAAATTACATCCATATTAGATGTCCTGCCTTTAATCAATTTATGGATGCTTCCTACAAAATGACTCTTCAAAGAAAGGAAGTTGGTTGGTCAATTAGGAACATTCATTCAGTTTGTTTTTGTGATGTGGCTGATCAAAATGTAACCCATTAATGTGTGTATATAATGCCCCCATTTAATAATATTTTTAGTAGTCGACTTGGGATTTTTTTGCCTTAAACTTGGTGTTTTTGTGGCTATTCTTTTGGGAGACCAGAATATGATCGGTAAGGTACCCTCAAGGAAATGTAAACATCAGTGTAGAATTTCTTCTCTGTGATCAGAAGCAGCAGTAAAGAAAAGAACTTTTATTACTATTTGATTGGAAACTTGAGTAGGAATGGCACTCATCTAGTAGAGATCTAATGGCAATGGTAAACACCAACAGCATCATCAAATTTTTATCAGCATTAGCAGATTTTGTGAATTAGCTATCTATGATCCTCCCTTTTATAACTGTTTTGTCATGTCATTGCCTCGGCCCTATCTGTTGATGCTATTGGTTAGGGTTGTTGATGTATATGCTAATTATATATTACATAACTATTTTGACAGGGCAAACACCAACAGGTTTTGGTTGTGATAGAACTCTGTTTCGACATTACCTAATGACACACCCGCATATCACTTGCATATCACCTGCATATCAATTGCAAAGAATCATTGGTTTTGGTAGACAAAGAAGGGTAAACACCAACAGCTTTTTGTTGTAATAGAACTCTGTTTCGACATTACCTAATGACACACCTGCATATCAGTTGCAAATAATCATTTCCATTGGTAGACCAATAATTCAAAGCATAACCTTTAAACATGGCTGCATTTGTTAGCAGAATCCATTTGAGCATTAAAAGCCAATATTTAACATATTGTTTACACCATAGGAATCATCACTTGACCGATTTCTAACATATTATTTACCCAAAATATATACCTCCAAAAGAACTAAAGTATAATATAGACAGATCATGCACCTCCCAAAAAATTAAAGAATGACATGGACAACATAAATACTCCCAAAAATTAAAGTATCATATGGACTACAAATACAGCTCCCAAAAAAATAAAATTTGATATGGACACCATAGGTGTTTCAAATCTCTTGACTTAGATGCTCTTCTCAGTCCCAGTAGTTGAACTTTTCATAACTCTGCCTTGGGATACACCTTTGGTTGGTGATTGTCTCAAACCCGATCCTCCTTCCGTATGACGTGGCAATGCGGTATTATTCACTAATTCCTGGGTTAGAAATCGATGCGATGACTATTGCTTCTTCACCATGAGTTTAGTCAACATGATTGGGCACTAATTGCGTCAACTTGAGCCCCAATAATACCTGTTTGAGCACCACTTGGTTGACCCCCACTTGCCCCCTACAGTAGACCAATATCACCAACTTGTTAGAAGGTATCAAAACCTATGGAATTCATTATAAAACTGATGGGAAAACAAAGCATAAGAACACAATTGTAAAGCAGATGGGAAAAGGACTACAACCATTGTTTTTCCTCCATTTCTCAAGCATTTTCTATATCAATATACACCCATATCTCTTTCAAATCAATATTCCATGACAGAACGACAAATATGTTGGATCCTACCCTTGGTATGGTCTCGAATGGAATTGAGTTTGGGTGTGAGGTGTAAGTGTTTCTGCTGGGGCCTTTTATGTTTTTTGGTTGCCTTCTTCAATTGCTCATTGGAGAGGCTTCTTGGTTGTTTAAAGAGAAAAGGAAATTAATAACTAGAGTTTATGCTAAGAAAATTAATAACTAGAGTCATTTTCTTATTGAAACAACTTATGGAAGAATTCCATGGTGTATGTTATTTGTTTATGACATGGTGCTAATTGGATCAATGCAGTGAAGGGATGTTTTTATAAAGCGACAGTAATACCTATAATACTATATGACTTATAGTGTTGGGTTTATAAGAAGCAGCAAGATTTTATATATACACAATATGAGTAGGCAATTCAACATCAGACCACTATCATAAATTTTCTTTAAAGGTAACAAAAAGCAACTTCTTATTTTTTTTCATTCCTTGAAATATGATTTCCTTTTAGCCATAGATTCTTGAGCCTCTGCATTCAAACACTACATTTTTATTTACATATAACTGAGGTGATAAACATCATCAATGCGTTAATGAGGGTTGTTAGTTTCAGATTGACCCAAGTGGTGCCCTGCTATTGAAGTTGGGTTAGCTTATATTCAGTCCACAAAATATTGTGCGAGTATGGATCCTCTCGAACCCGTTGCGGCGATGCACTCGCGATGGAATAAAATGTAGAGTCGCCACCCGGAGCTTTTGGTGATCCGGAAAACCTTTAAATCGATATTTTGAGCACCGAAGTGCTAAATATGACTCTGATTTACCAGTCTTTGCTAAAGGTTCTAGGGTAGGGGCTTCGGTTATCGATCGGGAAGGGTTTAGGCACTCGATCAACCCACACGTAGCGGTCTCTATCTATGACTAAAAATGAAAATAAATGGGCGGAGCTTCCCCTTGCCCGAAGGCAATACGGTCCTATCAAACTTTGAGTCAAACCGAAATTTCAGCGGCATAACGGCTTGAATCCTTGGACGGAGGAAACACCAAGAAGGTAGAGGAAGAGAGGGGTGAACCGGAGCTCACGGGCCCTTATTGCACCGTGGAAGACCTTCGCTTTGGCGTGCTTCCGATGGCTTTAAATGGCTTAAATGGTAGAGGAATAGGTTCTAATGGTAGGATTCGGTAGATAGGAAGTGTGGGATGAAGCTAGGGACTAAGCTTTAACTAAAAGAGGTGATCTAATGGTTGAAAAGGGTTGAAAAGGATGATCTATGCATGGTGGAATTCTGCTTGAAGAAATAAAAAGAACTTTCTCTCACTAGGGATCTCTCTCTCTCCTAACTCAAGCTTTCACCCTAATCTTTCCAACCTTAATTTTTTCAACTCTTTTGGGAAGAGGGGGGCTTCTCTATTTATAGAGAAGAGGTGGGTTAGAGGGTTACTTAAGAGCTAATTGGTTAAGCAATTAGGTAATCCTCCATCTAAGGTTTTCTAGGTTTTTAGGGTCCTAGAGGTTTGGGAAATTAGTTTCAATGGTAGATGATGGGGTGAGACCAAGGGTGGCTTAAGGGTTGCCAATAAGCTCAAAGGGGGTGCAACCAACCTTAAGACACCCACCTCAACCAATGGGATGGTCAAAGGGTCAAACTAGATGGAGAAAATCCGAGCATTTAATGACAGATACTGTAGCTAAGTTGGGCGTATATATTACATACACCCAGTTTATGCACAGTGAAATTCAAGAAAACCAGGGGGAATCTGAGAAGATGGGTGCCCGTGGTGGACCTTCCTATGCTGGGCGTATGTATTATATACGCCTGGCCAAATTTGGCCCAAAAATGCCAAGCGTATATAATACATACGCCTGACCAAACTGGGGCAAAATTTGTCGGGCGTTTGTAATACATACGCCTAAGCAAAAAGTCATGATTTTATGTGAAACTTCAAACGGCCATAAATTTTGAACCACAACTCCAAATTGAGTGATCTTTGGCTCGTTGGAAAGCTGGAAAAGTTCTCTTTCCAATGGTATGTGGCTCATCCATAGAAGTGGTCTGTATGAAAAGTTATAGCTCTCCTCCCATAAAATACTCAGAAGGGTTTAAGTTGAGTCTGGAAAGGGATCCTAGGGTTTAGGGGTGATCTCTAAAGGTTGGGGGAATGGGTCTAATGGGTTTTAGGTGATTCCTAATGGTTTGGATAGATTCCTAAGGGTTCAAGGGTGTCATCGGGAGCACAGGGGTACATCTCTCTCGGAGTACAGACTGATCGGGCGTTGGGCTGCATTTGGGTGTCTACAGATGCCCCTCTTTGGTATTCGATCACTAATGATCGGATGCCAAAGACAAGAGACATCCGAGGAGGTCCAAGGCATGTTTGATGGGTCCGCCTGGCTCAAATCAATTCTCAAACATTCATGGTGATGGTGAGTATACATAAGCCCTCTCATTTCGGGATATCGTCCGTACCTCAAAGCTAACAGTCCCCAAGCGCATTGCAACATTACTGGGCATAACTGCGATGATAAAAAAAAGTGTAAGCCCGCTAGCCGAGATATTGTCCACTTCCTGAGGAAAATTATAGATTTATGATGTTGAGTATTAATCTGAACCAGACAGCTCCATGAAATGGGGTGATCGATCTATGCTTCAGAATCGATGCGAAGCACACAAAGCGAAAGCCTACAAACAATGTGTTCAATCATATGGGGTATTGACAGCTCCATTGGATTGGCCACGGGTGCCCTTACCTAGGTAAGGCTCGGGGTTTCTGGGTGAACCCATCAATCTCGAGGTTGCTTTAGCATGATTTACCCGAGTGGAGTGAATATTGATGTCGCAACACTTCTTGGGAATGCATGCCCATTTTCAAAGTAAAAATTTTTGTGTTTCCTTTTTCTGAGTTTTCTTTTGTTTTGAGGCCTCTAAGCAAAGCTCAAGGACCTCTGGCAACTTTATTCTTGCACAACTCTTTAAGTGGATCAAATGTCAGTTGATACGCTTTAAGAGTGCGTGCGCTTTGCCGGGGATAGGTACACCTTGGGGATGTGAACGTTCCGGTGGTGAGGTACTTTTGATTCACATGAATCGGAGTGCCTTAACTCGAGACAAAGCTGAAAAAGATCGGGCTAGGACCAAACATCCATCGAAAGAGATGGTTAATTCTAGCCTCCGTCCCTAATGAAATCACATCTTACTAACTATGCATAGACAGACACCCATCCGGGGAGATAAGCAGCAAATAGGCGCGAACGGAAGCCTTGACCCTAAGGTACAATTTACGAGGACAAATGACCATCCTGAGGATACCCAGACGTAAGTGCGTACATTCAACAGGGACACCATGCCTATACAGGTTTTAAGCCGGTGTAAAAGGAAATAAAAGGGAATGGGCCCTTCGGTCTGTATGTTTGCGCATAGTTTGGTTGGTTGTAATTTCATTTTTGACGGGTCAGTTTCAACTGATAATAGACTTTTCGAATGGTCTGAAGTCGGGTGCACTCTTGGTCAATCATGGATCAGAGGGTGGATGGTCAGAACCAAAACATGGAAGGTGGGGTCAACCTACTCAGGATTTTCACTATATAACAACAGGTTGTTATTCCGAACCTTCTCCTTCATTTTTTTTCTTTATATATATATATATATTTTATTAATTTTTTTTACACGTCAGTTCGAGACTTTAAGCATGCTCAAACTATTTTTATTTTTGCATATATCCTTAGGCAGATCAACCTACCATGTTGATATACCTTAAGGACGTGTGCATTCCGGTGGTAGGTCCTTGGGTTGCCTGTCGGATCAGGTCTCGACCTCTGATGGGGAAGATCTTGGGCTAGGTGTATGTTCCCAGGAGCGACCGGTGATGGATGAGTTCATTTGCCTGCTGGATCAGGTATGGGGTGTCCCTGTGTAAAGCAGGGTTCAAGAGTTTTCGGATGAACTCGATCATTCTGAATTGATTTAACACGGTTCTCGGAGTGGCGTAAATAGTCATTGCGACGCTCTTTTGAGAACTAGTGTGGTGTTTCAGGATTTTTTTTTTCTTCTTTTTTTTTTTTGATTTTATGATTTTATGGAGCACTCAGTGGGTGCTTACAGATCTAGATCTGTTTATTGTAGCACGGTCCCTTTGGGCTAATCGAAGAGAGCTCGAAGGGCCGTTTGGGGATGCGTACACCATCTCTTGATGGTACGTGGGATGGATGCCTCGACCTCGGGCCGGGTTTGGATTCTTCGTGGGAGTCCACTCCTTATTCAGATTTGGCTAGGAGAGCATTTGGCTATCATGGGGCCTGTGCCGAGATTCTGCTTGGTAAGAGGGGATGTGGCTCGGGGCTTTCTGACACGCTGCTCGAGGCTGCCCCATGGGAGCATCGAAGAACTGAGCCTGTGGCTATTTGATGCGGAGTTGATATGGCAACTTCCCTGGTTGGACGACACCTTTTTGATTGTTCGCTCTCGGGATTGTGAGGGTATCACGCTTTTGGGGTTGACCAGCAGGACCTACTATTTCCCATCTCGGGTGCTTCGTCAATTCAGATATACCCAGCACGTGCCTTGCACTGTGAGGCCGCCCTTGTGTTCCTTGATATTCTCTCGGGGTTCTCTCAGTGACCTGGATCGCATAGCAGCCCTCTGGGAGACCCGCCAATCGGCGCACATGTGTAGCTTGGTTCAGGGGGGTGCCCTCTCTTCTGATTACAAGATTTGGCTGGCATCTGAGAGCTTACCTGCCCCTAACCCTGTTTTGATAGATGAGGTAGAGACGGGACCCTAGCCATTCAAGGAAACAATGCTCCGGACTAGAATTGAGTCTCTTTCTATAGAGAAGCTGGCTTTGACTGAGGCTTTGGCGAAGGAGAGGGCCATAGCCGAGATGGCAGAAGTGAGGGCTGCTACGCCCGAGAGTGAGGTTCTTCGGTTGACTGGGCTTTTGACTGAGTCTCGCAGTGCAGCTGACGCTTCACGGAGGCGGGAGAAGAGTCTTCATGGTAGGTGGTTGACCGATCGAAATGCCCGTAAGGACTCTCTTCTTGCAGAGATCAGTGCCTTGAAGCATGGTTCCTGCCCCTGACCTGTTCCTGCACATACCATATATCATATACATAGAGGGGGGGCTGATGCCCCTTAACATAGATCTTCTTCCCTTTTTTTTTGGGTTGTTTCTTTTTGTTTGTTTTATACTTGTACAAAAGGCAGAAAGTAGAAAGTGTGTCATGTTGTTATCTTTTTTGGACGTGACACTTCATACGTGATGCTTGTAAGAAAGGAAATGAAATCTGCTATACACATATATACATATTTTTTTTTGGTGTTCGAATTTTCTTCCATACGTCTCGCAACGTAAGGTTTTTCTTATGGAAAAGGAAAATCTATTATCTTTTTTCAAATTTTTCTCCTACACAGGGTGAGGCTTTTTATGGGACAGGAAAATTCATTATCTTTTTTTGAAAATTTTCTCCTTTTGTGATGTCGGTATTTTCAAGGCCAACCGGCGGGTCCTCTTTTTGAGCATGGTCGAACCCTGTTTAGGAGTCTCCGGTGTTTCCTTTTAAATATGGAGGGGTCAACTTCCCCCCGGAGATTGGTCGGTCTTCTGGCCTTACCTTTGGTCATGCGTCGGACGACGCGGTAGAGACGACATGTTTGATTAGGATCCGATCTAATTTTGACATGAGCGGCCCAACACAAAAAAGGGAAGGGGCTCAAGGAGTCCAAACTAAAAAAAGGTGAACCAGAATAGATCCTCTCCTAATCTCTCTTTTTTTTGACATTCTTGCTCACAGCGCCCAAGACGGGTTTCCGCCATGTCTGTCATCCCTATTTTTACCCGTAGCGCCCTTTCGGGTTTTCACTATGTCCATGGGTCCGCTCTCTTACCCCAAGTGCCTTTTCAGGTTTTCACCTGGTTTGCGTGAGTTCGCTGTTTTTACCCGCGGTGCCCTTGCGGGTTTCCACCACGCCCATCTTGCTTTGAACTCAAATTAATTTTCTTTCTTTTTTTTTTTTCTTTTTTTTTTTTTTCTTTTCTTTTTTAGAACTAGAAAGCCACGACATAGACAATTCCATCATAACCAGCTGGATGGGGTTCTGGTGTCGTCTCATGACTCGGCTCATGTTGACTTAACAGATATTATAACTGCTTGCGAACCTACAAAGAGGGCTTCCTTCAGGGTGTAACTTGGCCATGGGTTAGGTTAGGATTTGAAGGTATGCTGGGCTAAAAGAGTTTCCTTGATACGGCTTCAGTTTTCTCAACATACTTTCTCCCTTGGGGGTTTTGCTGTACATGCCTCATGATTCTTCTTTATTTGAGGCAATCTCTCTTTGAGGTTTTGCTTTTTCGATTTTTTTAGATTTTGATAGTAACTTTTATACACATGCATCTTTTCTCTCTCCTTTTTTTTTTGGTATATGTACACGTATATATATATATATATATATATATATATATATATATATTTTTGGGGAATGGGTCTATTGAAAAAATGGCCAAGGCTCAAATGGGGTAGCAAATGATATCATCATTTTTAGGGATGTTTTTGGGCTACTGTGCTTAGAATGATGGCCTCTTTTGGGTGGTTCTTAAGCAATCACTTATCTGTTTCATCAATACTTACCTTATCGCGATAGGCTAAGAGTAGAATCGTCGGACGTATCCAGCGTTAATGGGCACAGGAAGATGATCTCCATCCATGGTGGCGAGGCGGATGGCGTATCCCGACAGCACTTCTCGGATGACGTATGGTCCCTCCCAGTTTGGCTTAAATTTTCCCCTTGGATCGGCATGGAGGGATGGGAAGATCTTCTTCAGCACAGTGTCTCCTACCTTTAGATCTCAACCGCGGACACGTTTATTATAAGCGCGTGCGATTCGCCCCGGGTAAACTTGAGTGTGACACAAGGCTAGGAGTCTCTTCTCGTCTAATAAGTTCAGCTGGTCAAAGGGGGATCTCTCTCTCTCTCTCTGCTTCGGGTAAGCCTGATTCTATGAGGATTCGGAGTGAGGGTACTTCAACCTCTACTGTGAGGATGACCTCGGTTCCATACACAAGGGAGAATGGTGTTGCCCCTGTAGCGGTACAGATCGATGTTCGGTAGGCCCACAAAGCAAATGGCAGCATTTCGCTCCAATCTCGATAAGTGATGACCATTTTCTCAAGGATGCAGACTACTGTCTTGTTCGCAGCTTCCACAGCTCTATTAGTTTGAGGCTGATAAGGGGATGAGCGATGGTGCTTGATCTTGTATTGCTCGCAGAAGTCTCAAATGCGCTTATTCGCAAAGTTTGTGCCGTTGTCTGTGATGATATCTTTGGGTACTCCGAATCGACACACAATATTGTTCTTGAGAAACTTCTCGACATGACTGGCAGTGATGTTGGCATATGATGCCACTTCTATCCACTTGGTGAAGTATTCAATGGAGACAAGGATGAACCGATGTCCGTTTGATGCTTTTGGATTAATCATTCTGACAACGTCAAGGCCCCAGGTAGCAAATGGCCAAGGAGTGGTCATGCAGTGAAGATCAATGGCAGGAGCGTGTATCAGACTGGAGTGTTCTTGACACTTGTTGCATTTTTGAACATGTTTGCAACAATTCGATTCCATGAACCGATGTCCGTTTAATGCTTTTGGATTAATCATTCCGACAACGTCAAGGCCCCAGGTAGCAAATGGCCAAGGAGTGGTCATGCAGTGAAGATCAATGGCAGGAGCGTGTATCAGACTGGAGTGTTCTTGACACTTGTAGCATTTTTGAACATGTTTGCAACAATTCAATTCCATGGTGGTCCAAAAGTATCCCTGCTGTAGGATTTTCTTGGTGAGCATGTGGCCGCTAACGTGGGCTCCGCATACTCTCTCATGGATTTCTTTCATAATATTGACCGCTTCACTTTCAGTAAGGCACCTGAGTAAGATGTTATTGTATGATCGCTTGTAAAGGCATTCCCTGCAAATGACGTAACCTGCCGCTAAACGTTGAATGGTTCTTCGGTCTGTCTTGGATGTACCCTCTGGGAATGTTAGGGTCTCGAGGAAATTCTTGATATCTGAGAACCAAGGTGAAACATCATTAGGCTTTGTAGGTTCCTCAATCTGGAGGTAGAAGGCTGGCTCATTCCTCTGCTCGATCACGATCGGCTTCATCTCAACACCATAGGGGATTTCAATCATCGATGCCAAAGTTGCTAATGCTTCGGCAAAGCGATTCCTTATTTGAGGGACGTATGAGAAAGTCACATCTTGGAAGTAAGCTATCAGATCTTCAAGGTGTTCATGATAGGGGATCAGTTTCTCGTCTTTCGTCTTCCAGTCACTATTCATCTGGCATATGATTAACTGTGAATCGCCAAATACTCGAAGGTGAGTTACATTCAGATCGAGAGCCGCCTGCAGACCAGCGGCGCAAGCTTCATATTCAGCCATATTGTTAGTGCAGGGGAAGTTGAGCTTGATAGAGATCGGTACATGGGATCCTTTTGGTGAAATTAGGATGGCGCCAACTGCTTGGCCTTCGACATGCGATGCCCCGTCAAAGTGCATTACCCATGATTCCTCTGCTTCTTCTGTATCATCTTCTGTCATGAACAGGATGCCCTCATTAGGGAATTCAATCCTTAGAGGCTCATAGTTAGGCAGAGGGTTCTCAACAAGATGATCGGCAAGCGCCTGCCCCTTGATCGATTTCTGAGTGACGTACGTGATGTCAAATTCAGATAACAATAGCTGCCATCGCGCAGTTCGGCAAGTGAGAGCATGTTTCTCGAATAGGTACTTCAAGGGATCCATCCGCGCTAGAAGTAGGATGTCTTGGGATAACAGGTACTGTCGAAGTCTTTGAGTAGCCCACACGAACGCTAGGCATGCTTTCTCCAGATGAGAGTAGCGCGTCTCATAATCAGTGAACCTCTTGCTCAGGTAGTAGATGGCCTGCTCTCTTCTTCCTGTCTCATCATGCTGTCCTAGCACACAACCCATGGAAGACTCTGTCGTGGATAGGTACATTATCAGGGGTCTACCAGGTACAGGTGATACCAATACTGGAGGACTTAGGAGGTAACCGTTGATCTTGTCAAATGCAGCTTGGCAGTCATCATTCCACTCAACTGGTGAGTCCTTTCTTAGTATTTTGAAGATTTGTGCGCATATCAGAGTTAACTGTGCAATGAACCGACTGAAGTACTGGATTCTGCCTAAAAAGCCTCTGACCTCTTTCTCTTTAGACGGTGGTGGCATTTTAGTGATGGCCTTGATCTTGGTCGGATCAACCTTGATGCCTCTCCTACTGACGATAAAACCTAATAGCTTTCCTGACATAGCGCCTAATGCGAACTTCTGGGGATTCAATCGCAACCTGTACTTTCTTAACCTCTCGAATAACTTCTGAAGGTTCACCAAGTAGTCATCCCTTTCTGGCGATTTGGCGATCATATCATCGACATACACTTCGATCTCTCGGTGCATCATGTCATGGAATAGGGCCGTCATTACTCCCTGGTAGGTTGCCCCAGCCTTCTTGAGCCCGAATGGCATCACCTTGTAGCAGAAGGTTCCCCAAGGAGTGATGAATGCGGTTTTCTCTCGGTCGGCCTTTGCCATCTTAATCTGATTGTAGATCGAGAACCCGTCCATGAAAGAAAGCATCCTGTGCTTAGCAATGTTATCGACCAAGATATCAGTGTGGGGTAATGGAAAGTCATCCTTAGGGCTTGTCTTGTTGAGATTCCAAAAATCAATGCACATTCGAACCTTCCCATCTTTCTTTGGTACAGGGACGATATTGGCCAGCCACTGCGGGTACTTGGATACCATGAGGAAACCCGTGTCATACTGCTTAATGACCTCGTCCTTGACTTTCAGCATCCATTCAGGTCGGAGACGTCTCAGCTTCTGTTTAACTGACTTGCAGTCAGGGTAGAGTGGCAACTCATGTTCGACCAGATCGGTATTCAGACCAGGCATGTCTTCATACGACCATGCGAAGACGTCTTGGTATGATCAGAGGAAGTCTATCATACCTTTTCTTTCTGCAGGGGCAGCGACATTTCGATTTTTGTGATTCTAGGGACCTCTTCGGTGCCCAAATTGATGTCCTCTATCTCTTCGACGATCGGGGTGGGGCCATGCTCAAAATCGGCAAATTGCTTGAGGAGCTCATTGGGGAGCTCATCGATTTGACCTTCCTCGTCCAGACTCGTGACTCCTACCTCTTCTCGTATTTCTACAGGGTAGGGGTCGACTTTGCGTGGGACGAGTATCACGACATCATTTTCAATTTTATTAGGAATTTTAAAGGATAATATTTTTAGAATTGATATTTTTTCTATTTTTATGATTTTTCACAATTTTTCGGAGGGTAACCCCCGACGGGGTGGATCTCTATATATACAGGGTAGAGTGCCCTAGAGGCAGACCTCACTTCTTACAGGCTATTTTTTTTTGGAGAGCCGGTGCCGTATTCATAGCATTTGGTGACTCCTAGGAGTTGGGGTAGAGATGTCCAGTTACTTACCTGTGAGGCCTAACCTTTACCTCTTTGGTCAGAAATGGCATCGGTAGGCTTTTGCGGTCCCTCCCTCAGCATGTTTATTGAGGGATCCTCTGGGACCCTGTCTTTGAAGGTTAGGGTGGGCCCAAAGTGGCTAGTGCTGGACTGATGGGTGGGCCCAGGGATTTCCTCCTCAAATAAGGAGAGGGCTTCCAAGTCCACCTCGAGGTCCCAGGGGGTGATGTAAGGGTTAGTGGGGTGGGTGGAATCTCCCCATTCAGATCAATTTTTACCACCCCGGTGCTTACAAAGGTTTGGCGGATGTGGGGCCGGGCGGGAGGCTCTTCTTCCAGGTCGATTCCCCTGGCCCTGGCGACTGCTGCGGACCTTATCTTCTCTTTAGCCTCTCTGATTTCTTCTTCATCGGGCCTGTAGCCCAGGCCAAATTTGGTTTGCTGCCCCTTAGCCCTGATGGGGTCTCTTCTTCCTTAAAGGCGTGGGCCCAAACCCTTCCCCTTTTCCATTTGTGGAGCATGAACACGGCTGCCTCCGTTCGTCCTCCAGTTTTGGCAGGGGTTTTTTCAGTCCGCTCGAGGGTAACGACTGAGAAGTCATACTCAAATCGATGGAGATCAGTGTCATTCGCTGTGTGCGGCATGTCAAGCATTTTCGAATTCTCAATATGCAGAGCGCTCTGCTCCCTGTCTTCTCTGCTCTCACCTATGATGGTGACGAATCTTCCGCCCGAGATGAATCAGAGTTTTTGGTGTAGAGTTGACGGTATTGCCCCGATCTCATGCAGCCATGGCCGGCCCAATAGTAGATTAAATGTAGACTTGATGTCCATCACCTGGAAGGGGACAGTGAACGTTTGTGGCCCGATGATCAGGTCGAGGTCTACTTCTCCTATGATCTCTCTCCGAGTGTTGTCGAATCCCCTGGCGCTTGTTATAGAGGGCCGAAATGTGTTGGGGTTTACACCGATTTTGATTGCCGTCCTTAGAGGGCACACGTTCAATGCCGACCCGTTGTCTATTAAGACCAACGACACCACCAGGTTCCCTACTTCCACTATTATATTCAGGGGCTTAGAGTGGTTGTTCCTCTCAAGCAGCAGATCTGCATCAGTAAATGAGATGGCATTTGGGGCCAATACTTGCCTAATTATCTCTCCTACCTCGTCTAGGGTTACATGGGTGAAAACATGCGCGTCTTTGAGTACTCCCATTAAGGCTTGGAAGTGGAGCGGGGAAGTAATCAACAAATCCCATACAGTAATATGTGCAGGTGTCCTCTTGAGCTGTGTCTCCAACACATGCTCTCTGGCCATTTTCTCGAAGGGGTTCCCTGCGGCCTGCTCTTTCTTCTTCTCTTCTCCTCTTACGGCCCCCGATGCTTCTGGCTGCATAGAAATCTTGTCTGACCGGGTGATAAATTAGACCATTTTTTCTTGGTTGCGACCAGCATTCATGTTCGTCTGCTCGTAACTTAATGACACTTGATGCGGGTCATAGGCGGGTTTCGGGATGAGGAAGGGAGTGCTTGGTGATTCTGGGGTAGATTGGGCTGGGTATGTCAAATTCTCAGGCCCAACCAGGTTGAATCCAATAGGGGGTGTAATGGTATTGGCGGGAGTCGGCAAAGTTGGATTTGAGGGTGTGGAGGGGGTTTGTGCAGGCGTTATCGAGGCATGGTAAGACCAGTGGTGATTGGGAGCGGGTGATAATGGGAGTGGGTGAGGGGTCGTTTGTTTGGATGGGGGTGGCGCCAATTGGGGCAAAATAATGCAGTGATGGTGGGGTGTGGCGGGATAGGGTGGTAGGAAATGTAGGAGGTGCAGGTGGAGCAGGGCGATAGGGGTATGACGGGGTAGCAGACGGAGCAGGGGGGTACTGGTAGGAAGGGTTTGTAATTGGGGTGGCATGGTGGGGCGATGATGGGTTCGTGGATGGAACGGGGTAGATCAGGGATGATGGAGTTGTGCATGGGGCGGGGTGATTTAGGGATGGTGGAGTTGTGTATTGGGCGAGGTGATTTGGGGATGGCGGGGTAGTATCTTTGCAAAGGGATTTGGGGTGTGTATGAGGTGGGGTAGTATGGGGGTGGTGGATTTATGTATGGCGTGGGGTGATTTTGGTGCGATGGAAAGGTATATGGGGTGGCTGATGGTGGGATGGTGTATGGGGTGGGGTGATTGGGAGGCGGTGCGTACTGTGGGATAAATTGAGAGTGGGGCGGATATGCATATGATTGCGGCGGGGCTGGGCCCGTTTGGATTTAATAGGCAGGAGTGAAAGTGGAAAAATACTGCCCTAAATCTAGGGGCTTTTCTTGGTATGCCGGGGTGGAGAAGTAATTGGCTAAATACAGCGGCTCGATTACCCCTACAATTGGTTCACCCTCGTTCAGCTTGGTAAATGAAAACTCTTCTTGATTACTGATGTAATCCGAGGGGTCAAACTCTTCCTCTTCCTCTTCTACGTAGTGGATGTTAGGCCTGGGGCCTCCTGGATGAGGTGGCAGAGGGGCCTGATGGATATTCTAGTTCTGCCCTTGAGGAAGCGGCGGGGGAACAATTTTTCTCGCTTCTATTAAATCTTGGATGGCGTGCTTTAGTGGGAAGCACCGGTCCGTAGGGTGACCTGGTCCCTAGTGGAAGTTACAATGCAGGTTCGGGTCATAGTTTCTTGGTATCGGATTGGGTGGTGGGCGAGGCTGGAGTAAATTGACCAGACCCTTTTGTAGCAATACTGGCAATAAGACACTTAATGATTGTCCTAACGGCGTGAAGACCCGCTCGAATCGTGCTTTCATCTGTTCCTGGGTGAACGGGGTCCTAAGTCCATTGTTCGGCCTTAGCGCTTGTTCGAAACGGGCTTGGGTGGGTGTGCGGCCTGAAGCTGTATCAAGGTGGTATTGGCCTACAGATAAACGATGTTCTGCACTTCTGCCCCTGGCCTTCTTACAACCTTTGGTTCGGCGGCTTTCCGAACCCCAGTGGCCCCATTGGCCATACTCTTTCTCAATCTGCCCTCTCTAACGGTGTCTTCGCAACGGTTGGCATTTCGGACCAAATCAGTAAAACTGGATTGCTGCTGATATACGAAGAACTTCGTGATGACTGGGAGCGCTCCCTTGGTTATCAATTCAATCTGCTCATCATCCGGAATCCGGTGGGTCACCTGGGCGGCCAATGCCCTCCACCTCCCCAAGTAGGCATTGAAAGTTTCATCATATTTTTGCTTCAAACGGGTCAGATCCGACTTCCTTCGCTCTATGTCCATGTTATAGACATACTATTCTTGGAATAAGTGTGTTAGATCTTTCCAAGTTTTTATCATGGATGGTTCTAGGGATGTGAACCATCTCAGCGCTGGGCCTGTTAGACTCTTTTGGAACACTTTGATGAGGAGTCGTTCATCTCTGCCGTACTGACACATATCCCCACAGTAAGATTTTAAGTGGGCGATGGGGTTGCCAGTGCCATTATATTTATCGAATAACGGCATCTTAAATTTTGGTGGTAGGGGGACATCCAAGAATAGACACAAGTCTGAAAAGTCTGTTGAATGCAGTTCTAGCCCTCCCATCTTTGTCAGCTGCTTTTGTATTATGTCTATCTGTTCTTTCAGCTGCTCTGATTCTTTTGTAGTTGGGACTGCCTCCCCCTGGTTTGGCTCGGCCTTGGGTGTGATGATGACGGGCCTGGGGGGCCGAAGCTGGCTAGGGCCCATGGGCCTTGAGGATTTTGGGTTTAGGCCTGGGCCCACGGGCCTTGGTCTGGTGGGCTTGGGCCTGAGTATGGGTTTGGGCTTGGGCCCATGGATTCGTGTAGGTTTGGTCCTGAGATGAGTGGGCTTGGGTCTGTTGGGCTTGGGCCTGGGCTTGGAATTGAGGTGGGGGATCTTGGATGGTATGAATGATGGGTGGTTGGGCATGGTCATGGGGGAATGGGGTATGGAGGTTTTGGAGACTTAGATGTGGGGTTGGAATGTAGGGCTCCGAGAAGTAGCCTATAGGGCATACATCATTCTTATGTCCTCCATTGAAGGCATGGATTCAGGTGTGAGATTGGAGGGTGATGGCCCATTCAAGGACGGAGGGGGTTGGGTGAAATTGGGCATGACCCGGGTATGGGGGGTATGCATGATTGTGCTTGGAGGGTGTGGGTGTATGGCTATGGAAGATGGTGGGTTGCTGCTCACACCCTGGGAAAAGTTGGGCATGACCTGGGTAAATAGGGAGGTATGTTGGGATGTGGATGGGCCATGTGATGTGGAAGGCAGGTGAGATGAGGTGAATGGGATATAGGATGTAGGAGGCATGGTTGATGAGGTGGATGGGATATGGGAGGTAGGCAGGGGATGGGGTTCCCGATGTGGTGGGAGCAGGGGGTGCAGGGGGTGTAAAAAGGATGGGAGGGGATGTATGGGTCATTGGGGAAATGAGGTGTTTCAGTAGAGGATGAGATGGGGGTATGTTGGGAAAATGTAAGGGTGGGGGATGGGGTGGATGTGAACACGGGCGCCCCAAATGGGCTTGTGACATCGAATCGGGTTTGGGTGAAGGTGTTGGAGATCGGGTCTTCTCCTATATGGGAATGGGATGGGGATGATGGTGGGGATGTATCGGCGCTCGACATGATCTGTTGACGAGTGTTGTACCGATGCCTTGGGTAAGGGCCGAATACTCTCCTAGTTCTTCCTCTACCGGTTAGGTTTGAGGTCGCCATAGTGACGGTCGCACGGAAAGTGCGCGTATATACGGATTTTGATTTTTCTATATATTTATTTTTTTAGATTTTTCAAATGAAAATGATCTCCCCTACTTAAATGAATGATGATCTGGTGCTCTAGAAAAGTTCCTGTCTTGGGTGATATATGCACCTTTAATAGGTCCCACGGCGGGATCCGACACACTTCGGAAGAGGCGAAAGGGAACCCTTTCGTTCTATTGAAGGTGAGGGAATCCAGGCAAACGACCCGATCCCCCAGAGCAAATCAATGAGAAGTCGCCTTCTTTTGACTGGGCGGGGGCATATTGGATGTTACAGAATGTGGGAGGCTACTGTGGGCACTAATACTGCTAGTCGGGGAACTTGGGTGGTGGATTGGGCCTCAGATCAGGCTGCCTGAACCCAGTATGTACTGGGCGTATGTATTATATACGCCTAACCAAAACTTAGCAGATTTTGGCTGGGCGTATATATTATATACGCCTGAGTATTTCTGGGGATTTTAGGCTGGGCGTATAGATTATATACGCCTGGCAGAGACAGTTCTGTCAGCTTCTTTTGACAGTAAACAGCAAGCCCGAGATGGGTCTTTTGGACTGGTTTTCTGGGATGGATGCTCCCGGGGACGACTGTGTATGTTATCGGGTCCCTCCTTTCCGCTTCCTAGGGATACACGGCTGAATTCGGGCTGTCTACACCCTCACAATTACGGGTTTTACGGCTTGATTGGAATTGGCAATCCAACCGATATACCTCCGGCGCAAGCGCCTTCTTAGGTACGAGAAGGGGTGGTTCTTTTCAGGATCATCACCACTAGGGCTGCCACCTTACTGGGAACCGGGTAAATTATATCTGCACCTAAACCCCCCAAAAAACTACCTAAAATACGCAAAAATAGAGTTGATTATGTCCCCACACTGTTGGTTCACTTTTAATTACAGATTTTTAAAGGGGAGTGAATTTAAGTCCAAAATCGGGTCGGGGATGACAAGCCCAATGGGCGGCTCAATGGTGAGATATGATGACTGAAATAAAGAGCGCACGTAGGCCTGCCAAACGGCTAAGGCTCGTAAATGACTGAAATTTAAATGACGTGGAAAGTAGATGTGAGCAAGTCCGCCAAACAGCTAAGGCGGCTTAAATGACAATCGTAAAAAACTGAAATTTAAAGGCACAAGTAGGCCCGCCAATCGGCTAAGGCACTTAAAGGACTGAATCATAGGGGTGAGTATGTTAGTAAAAATAACAAAAAATAAAGAAAAATAGAATAAAATTAGAACAAAAAATAGCCATGGTTAGTAAAAAAAAAAAAAAGAAAGGCCAACAAGAGGGGAAGCGCTAGGGTGATGTCCCCAGCAGAGTCGCCATCTGTGTGAGCATGGATCCTCTCGAACCCGTCGCGGCGATGTACTCACGATGGAATAAAATATAGAGTCGCCACTCGGAGCTTTTGGTGATCCGGGAAACCTTTAAATCGATATTTTGAGCACTGATTGCTAAATATGACTCTGATTTACCGGTCTTTGCCAAAGGCTCTAGGGTAGGGGCTTTGGCTATCGATCGGGAAGGGTTTAGGCACCCGATCAACCTGCACGTAGCGATCTCTATCTATGGCTGAAAATGAAAATAAGTGGGTGGAGCTTCCCCTTGCCCGAAGGCAATACGGTCCTATCAAGCTTTGAGCCAAACTGAAATTTCGGCGGCGTAACAACTTGAATCCTTGGATGGAGGAAACACCAAGAAGGTAGAGGAAGAGAGGGGTGAGCTGGAGCTCACAGGCCCTTATTGCACCCTGGAAGACCTTCGCTTTGGCGTGCTTCCGATGACTTTAAATGGCTTAAATGGTAGAGGAATAGGTTCTAATGCTAGGATTCGGTAGATAGGAAGTGTGGGATGAAGCTAGGGACTAAGCTTTAACTAAAAGAGGTGATCTAATGGTTGAAAAGGGTTGAAAAGGATGATCTATGCGTGCTGAAATTCTGCTTGAAGAAATAAAAAAAACTTTCTCTCACTAGGGCTCTCTCTCTCCTAACTCAAGCTTTCACCCTAATCTTTCCAACCTTAATTTTTTCAACCCTTTTGGGAAGAGGGGGCCTCTCTATTTATAGAGAAGAGGTGGGTTAGAGGGTTACTTAAGAGCTAATTAGTTTAGCAATTAGGTAATCCTCCATCTAAGGTTTTCTAGGTTTTTAGGGTCCTAGAGGTTTGGGAAATTAGTTTCAATGGTAGATGATGGGGTGAGACCAAGGGTGGCTTAAGGGTTGCCAATAAGCTCAAAGGGGGTACAGCCAACCTTAAGACACCCACCTCAACCAAGGGGATGATCAAAGGGTCAAACCAGATGGAGGAAATTCGAGCATTTAATGATAGATAATATAGCTTAGCTGGGCGTATATATTACATACGCCCATTTTATGCACAGTGAAATTCAAGAAAACCAGGGGGAATCCGAGAAGATGGGTGCCCGTGGTGGACCTTCCTATGCTGGGCGTATGTATTATATACGTCCGGCCAAATTTGGCCCAAAAATGTCAGGCGTATATAATACATACGCTTGACCAAACTGGGGCCAAATTTGCCGGGCGTATGTCATACATACGCCTGAGCAAAAAGTCATGATTTTATGTGAAACTTCAAACGGCCATAACGTTTGAACCACAACTCCAAATTGGGTGATCTTTACCTCGTTGGAAAGCTGGAGAAGTCCTCTTTCTAACTGTATGTGGATCATTCTCAGAAGTAGTTTGTATAAAAAGTTATAGCTCTCCTCCCATCAATCCTAGGGTTTAGGGGTGATCTCTAAAGGTTGGGGGAATGGCTCTAATGGGTTTTAGGTGATTCCTAAAGGTCTGGATAGATTTCTAAGGGTTCAAGGGTGCCATCGAAAGCACAGGGGTACATCTCTCTCGGAGTACAGACTGATCGGGCCTTGGGCCGAATTTGGACGTCTACAAATATATAATCATTTGTGTTACCAAACGGTCTCAACCTAATCCAACTAATGGCCAAATCTTGACTCACTTTCAAAACCAAATTCACAAGTTTCTTCGTACATAGAGCCCTTGGCTGCTGATTTCTCTTCATACTATTGATTATAAGTGACCATGAAATGTGTAACAAGATGTCATGAAGGTCTCTTAGGATACAATACAAACCATAGTGGCAAGCCCCCAAAACAGTACATGTCATTTTCATGACCCAATCACATGATGCATAAAACCATGCAAACCACAAATATATCATTAAGTGACCATGCAATGTGTAACAGGATGTCATGAAGAGAATGCAAATGTCTACAAATATGTTAGTAAATAGTGTAGATGACATTTTTAAACTATGGTGGCTAGGAAAGCAAAAATGATCACAAAAAAAGTCACAATTGAAGCTTGGGTGCTAATGCTCATACATTTGATAAGGGACTTCACTTTGTATTGCATGGCATTTTTTGTTTTTCTTTATAGGTTGGGCTCGAACCTGAATATAATTCATCTTATCTTATCTTCATAACATGATCTTTCAAGTGATGCATTGCTGGCCACCAACTCTGCACTTCAGCAGCAGTTTGGGGAGTTTGGATGGTCCAAACTTCAGCATGAAGTTCATCATTCATCATTCTTCACGGTTCATCAGATTTAGTCATTTTGGACTTTGATTCCATTTCACTTACTCTCTTCTCTACATATATATATATATATATATATATATATATATATATACACACACACACACACTGGACACAACAATAATAGTATATATACATCGACAGATATAACAGCATCAGCAACTATAATAGCATCAAAAGTTTATAATTAGCATGTATATGCATCAGCAGTTTATAATTAGCATCAGCAGCTATATTAGCATGTATATACAACAACAGTAAATATATATATATACATCAGCAGTTTATAATTAGCATGTAGATGCATCAGCAGTTTTTTATTAGCATCAATAGCTATATTAGCATGTATATATAACAACAGTAAAAAAATATATATATCAGCAGTTTATAATTAGCATGTATATGCATGTGCTGGTGCGTGCTTTTTCTGGGTTCCTCTTGGTCCCCGTTGAATCAGTGGCCCAATTCTGTCCAAGTGGACTCTAGCGATGCGGCGTTTGGAATAGTGGAGGTAAAATAAAAAGGGTGGTTTTCTAAGAAGATTTCAAGTTATTGCGATCGCCAGCTGCAGATATTTAACGATGCTGCAACACGTTAATAATCACGCTTTAGAGCGGGTGTGGGTTACTTCCTTACTGAATCGTCCGCCTGCGAACGTCAGCAGCTATGACTCTTTCTTATAATTTAGATAGTCTAGTTTCCCTTTTCTTTCCCTATTATTAATGTAATTCTGATTGGTTTAGATTTCCTAATTCTATTATAAGTCTAGTTGTGGTTTTATTTGGAGTCTAATTAATTTAGTGTCCTAATACTACTAGAAGTTTAATTAATATTAGTCTCCTAATTGTGCTAGGAGTCTAATTAATTTAAATGTTCTAATTCTATTAGTATTGTAATTAATTTAGTATCCTAATGTTACTAGAAGTCTAATTAATATTAGTCTCCTAATCATACTAGGAATGCAGATATATCAATTCTGACAAAGCTCTAATTAAATCAAGCATGCTAATTGGACTAGAATTCTAAGTAAAGCAATTATAATAATTCTACTACAATTCTAATTGAAATAGAAAACTAATTTTATTAGAACTCGAATTAAAACAAAGGAATTAATTTTATTAAAATCTGATTAAAACAAATAAACTAATTTTATTAAGATTCTAATTAAAACAAATAAACTAATTTTATTAAAATTCTGATTAAAGTAATGAACTAACTATACCAAAAATCTAATTAAAATAAAAGAACTAATTTTGACTAGAATTATGATCAAAGCAATAAATTGACTATACTAAAATCATGAGAAAATAACGGAACTAACTTTACTTAATTCTAATTAAAGCGATGAACTAATTCTACTAAAATTATAATAAAAGGGGTTTTGAGCCCGCTATGCTAAGGATGATTGGCCTCATTCCCGAGTACCCTCCGTAAGCTCCCTTGGGCAAATCGGGTGGTTGAGATTAAAGATAAATTAGATTTTAGATTATAATATTATATTTTTAGTTTTTCGGAGTCGATTTCAGGATTATAATTATGGATTAAATTAAGAAACTAGAATTATAGAAACTAAATTAATATTTGGGATTTTTAAAAAATATTAAACTAAAAAATTAAAACTAAAATTTGAAATTCTAGGACTGAATTCGAGTCCAAAATCAGAAAATCAGGCTGTATGATTAAGGGCTGGTTCAAGAACCTAATAACTAGAACCAGAGATTAATGAAAGGCGTTCGGTTACGTATTGCTAAGATTTGAGCAGAATTAAAGCTAGGTCAAATTGCCAGAAGTTGAGAGTTAGAACTTAGAACTAGAACCAGATATAAGAGATTACGATTTTAAAAAAATGGTGATATGGTCTAAATCTGAATTAATATTAATAATTTAAGACTAAGAAAAATCCTAAGTCTAAAACTAAGGTTTTTACTTAGGACCGGGGCTGCAGAGAGAAATCTTGAAGATTCAGAGCTTGAATCCCGAAATCATGGCTATGTTCCTCTATGTGTTCGTTCTCGGAGCTCTCTGATTTCAAAATTCCAAAAAAAGTCTTTTCTCTCTCATTCATGTTGTGTTGTGGGTTGAATTTTTAAAAAAATTTATAGGTTTTTCTCCAATTAAATGCCCTATTTTAGGCGTTTAATTGAATTACACGCCGGTCTCTCGATGCTTAATCGCTTTGAGTTAGTCACCGACTCAATGAGCGACCAGCCAACTTGCTCAGCAAGTTTCCTAGTTCTAATCACGTTAGAACTAATTACGTGCCAATTATGGGGTGCGCAATCTGATTAAGCGTCTCTTCCTAAGCGTTTAATCGAGGAAGCTTGGGGGTCAAGGACTGTAAGACTAGGTCGGGTGTAGGCCAATTGCGTGCCGATGGTCGGGAGTTCAATCAGATTGCGCGTGCCATGTGGGGTGTGGAATCAAGTCTTGAGGTGGTCTGGGGAAAAGAAGTCTGATCTGAAAGCGGACTGATTGCACGCGTGTGTTTTTACATGCAATCGAATTGCACATGTGGTTTTAGGTACATAATTCGGGGCTGTCCGGGTCCGAGTCGGGTCTGAAATGCAAGACTATTCTTTCAGTCTACATCTCGACTATATACTATTGTTTCAGTATATAGTCTCCCTACATTGGGATCTGAGCCATAGAGCTATTATTTTAGCCTGTGTTCAACCATGTACTATTGTTTCAGTGCATGGTCCCTGCGTCAGGGTTATAGGGCCTGAATCACAGAACTATTATTTCAGCTTGTGTTCAGCCATGTGCTATTGTTTCAGTATATGGTCCCACATTAGGGCAAAGGGGGTCTGAAATGCAAGACTATTATTTCAGTCTGTATTCCGACTATATACTATTATTTTAATATGTAGTCTCCCTACGTTGGGACCTGAGCTACAGAGCTATTGTTTCAGCATGTGTTCAGTCATGTACTATTGTTCCAGTGCATGATCCCCGCGTTAGGGTTATAGG
Organism: Chloranthus sessilifolius; assembly: GCA_021018995.1. Classification (NCBI taxonomy): domain Eukaryota; kingdom Viridiplantae; phylum Streptophyta; class Magnoliopsida; order Chloranthales; family Chloranthaceae; genus Chloranthus; species Chloranthus sessilifolius. Next base: position 141,749,119 of record CM037584.1, on the reverse strand, counting down.
ATCAAAGGTTGACCGAATAGATTTGTATATTTTGAGAGGGCAAAATGGAGGTGTCTACAGATGCCCCTCTTTGGCGTGCTCTTGCGGAGTAAGAATGCTTCAAATAAGTAGACAACCCTCATTCGAGGTGTCTTCTCGTTTCTCTTGGGAAATTACAAATGTGAACTGGGGTTGCTGACATGACATGCTTGGCTTTCTTATCTATCAGCGCAAGCTAACATAGAGCATTTGGGGGCACAGTTGTAGATGTTGAACGGCGTATTCCATGTTGTGGATGCCCAGGGGTGATCCCATCATGTATCGTGACCCGCTGTCATTGACAATCGACGGGAGAAGTTAGCATATCCAATTCTGCGGGTGTAAGGGGCATCCCGTCGTGTGGCATGACTTGCTGCGAGTGACAGTCAAACGGAAAAGAGAATCACCATATCCTAATCTGTGGGTGCAAGGAGCATCCCGCCGCATGTCGTGACCTACTGCAAGGGGCAGTCAAACAGAGGGGTATGACGCAGTCGAGGTACCGGGTGGCATCATACAAATGTCCATAAGTAGGTCCAGAGACCAATAATAATATAATGTAAAAGAACATTGAAGGCTTTCGCAAGTCATGTCAGACCGAGCGCGTAATTGGTTACACCAATGCGCGTCAGGCGTTTCTTTTCCAATAGGCATTTGTAAGTTCTTAGATTAAATATACTCAATATTCGGTTTCCCAGGGGAATGGCCAGTTTGGGCTGGTAATTGAGGTGAAATTTGATAGGTGAGTCTCTTTGTTTATTATTATTTTGGTTTCTTTCTTTTCTTATTTTGGGAGTAAAAGATTTTCGGTTTTGGAATAAGTGGCAAGAGTTTTTTTTTTGTTCTTTTTTTTGGAAAGTAAAAGATTTTTGTTCGGAAGTAAGGGGTTTTGAAAATTTGAAAATTTAGGGAATTTAACTTAAGATCAATTCGGTGGTAAATCGGTGAAAAACGTGGCTTCCGAGATGTCGCTGAGCAGATCCACTGGTATAGGATTTGTGAACCTGACCATTGTTGTGATTGTCAAGACGACACTTGGCATGCCGGATACTCCATCTAACCTTCTCGATGAATACTAATGATTGTCTTTTATGGGAGGACTACAGTGATTCGCGAGTGGAGAGAGACGGGTTTTGAAAATATTTTGGACTTAATCATAGCTAACTATATTTATAAGGAATATCGAGTAATTGAAAAGTGGGTAGTAGTCGCCTGAGGATGATACTTACCTGAATTGTGCGTAGCTTGTACGATCTGGTGGTGCCGAAGTGTCGCGATGGGACTTTGGAGGTTTTTTTTTTCTTTTTTCAGGTCCGCTGTAGAGGAGCTTGGCGGTTGCTAGCATGATGGAATGCCTTGGGGAAGTGATGTCGCGATGTGACTTAGGGATTCTTCCTTTGTTTGGCTGCGTGCTGGGTGAGTCCTGGTGGAACATGGGGCTAAATTCGGGAGACAGAGAGCTCTTGGCTTTAGCGATGGGACACGATCGAGCTTTCTCCCTCTTTTCGTCATATGGTGCGACAGGTGTTGTCTAAGCCTTTTTTTTTCTTTTTAGGTAGTGATGTTTGTGATGGGAAGTTGGCTGAGCATAATTAGTGATGGGACGCTGATAGGATATTCGGGCGATAGGTGTGTCTTATTTTTTTCTTTGGCAGATCTTGGGTTATATAAAAAACGTTATGGTTGCGTCGTGATTGGCTTCATTTTGGTTGGTGGGGTACCTGCGATTTTAGGAGATTTACTTTTGGCTTTTCGCGATGGGACATGAGAGCATGGATTATTTATTGCGATGGGACGGGATATTGAGGTGGTATCATGTGTGTGCATCTTATTGTGATGAGATGTGCTTGGCAGGGCTGCCCCTCTCTCCTTCTTTCTCTCTGAACAACCTGTGAGGCTACACGATCGGACAGAAGAGTTTTGATCAAGGTGAGGTAGAAAGATGTGAAGGTATAGATTTTGTCCAAAGTCAGACATTACGCGCCTGATTTAGGTCACTCAATATGGTTGCGCGCCTATTTTTGGGTGTGCAATCACAGGTTCGAAGGGCTGTTTATGTGTGTGGGAGTGCGTGTGCGATTAGATCACGCGCTATAATTATGGCGCGTGATCGAGGTGTCAGTAGGTCAATGTGTGGGCGATGGTTCGTATTGCGCGGCTCATGGGAGTCGTTTAATGTGGTTGTGCGGTGTATCGTCTACGCGTGATTAAAGCGTTAGCAGGGTCAGTGTACAGGTGACCCTTCGTATTGCGCGTATGGAGTGTTTCATTTGATATGGTTATGCATTTTAAAATAGGTGCGTGATTGGAGCGTCGCGCGGATGATGGCTCAGTTGCACGCTTGGGTCGGGGCGCATGTTTTGGATTGTGCGTAGCATGCGTGGCGCGTGATTGAGTCCGTACTCTATATAAGCAATAGAGCCTTCATTTATCTTCCATCCCTCGGTTTAGTCTGGAGTTTTACTTTTTCTGGATATTTTGTGTTCTAAAATTTGTGTTTTAGCGATATTGAGCGATCTAACTGTCCGATTGGGATGTTGTTCCTTCCTATATTTGTTCTTTCGCGTGGTCTTCTCCCTGAGGCGATGCTCGGAGATGTCGTTCTTCTGGGAATAGGCGATACTGGGAATGAGGATATTAGTCTTCACATTGGTTCCTTTTAGGGAGCAGTGAAGGCAGCATTGAGGAGGTGGCGACGGAGAAAGTAAAGATGGCGGAAGAGAAGGAGTAACAAGTGGAGGGATCTGTTTCCCAACCAATCCTCCCTGAAGCCTCCGATTGGACGCTCCGAGCGAAATCTGCTCCTCGGTTTCAGTTTTGAACCCAATCTTCATTTTGGGTTATAAATTCAGTTCTAGGTTTTCGTTTTGGGTTGTAAATTCAGGAGGTATGCCTCCGGTGATACTTGTAAAATTTTTGAGTTATAAATAAAAGGCATTTTTCATTTTATCGTGCTTGTTTATTTTTTTAAACTTATTAATAGATTGGTTGGATTTATTTGATTTGTTTGATTTATTTTAGGATTTAATTTAGCTTGAGATTAGTTTGTTTTATGGGGTTTGTTTAGAGGGTTTACTTGGTTCCGATGGGTTTGACGGGGCATTTTTTTTGTCCCTCACAAGTCAAGGTTTCCTTTCAGAGTTTTTTTTATTGTTTGTTTCGTTCAAGGTTTGATTTGATTTATGTTTTGGTCTTTTGGTTTGATTCATTATGACACTTGTTAAAAGGTGTGAGTTTTTTTTTTCAAAAGTTCTAGATGGGTGTTAAGTGTTTGATTCCTATTGGCTTATCTAGACTTGGGGGTGGATTGGTGTTTCCTTGGAGGGATAAGTGTTGTGTGATCATTGGTTCATCTAGGTTTATCATGGATTGTGGTCTTTCATAGGGGTGTTTGGTTTAGATTTAATTAGATTGGAATGGTTTTCAAAGGTGTGACACTCATCACTTTGTGGTTTAAAAAGGGATAATTTATAAGTGTCTGCTAAAGGCTTTAGGTTTGAATTGTTGTTTTGTTTTGTGATTCAAGCTTAGGGTTAAAGTCTTGGGGCATATATTTTTTTGTCTTGTAATTTAGGGCATTTTTATTCATTAATGTCTCTTCTTCCTCTCTATTTTGTATCCCAGGTACTAATTTCGAAGAATCGTGTTTATTGAGTGGATTATTGAGAATGGACGGGATTGGGAATATAAGGTCGTAGTTGAATTGCTACCATGCTAAGGGAAGAGGTGGAGGAGAAAAAGGTGGTAGAAAGGAAACCCAAGGCTACGGCAGGGCAGAGTTCTCGTGACCAATGCCTATTTTTCCTCAGTAGGCTCTGCGGATTCAGTGTTAGCTGCTCCTTTTTATGGTTTCTAAGGTGAGCTTCCAAAGATGGACCCCGCAGGTCCTAGGTGGCTTTCTGTGATCCACTCTTTCTTTTCTGCTGGCTCGGGGCACGGGGAAGAGGTTATCACGGTTAGGATTCGTTCAGGGCATACCCTTTCTTCGGGCTTCTCTGAGATCTCTTATTTCTCGAATAAATCCGGATTTGGGCATTACCTGAATGTACGGATTTTAAGTTTCTTGTTTTAGGTTGTATATTCAGAGGGTATGCCCTCGGTGTGTTTTGTAATCATTTTATTTATTTATGAAGTGATTATGTTTTTTTAATTTCGTTTGTGGTTATTTATATTTAGCAACTTTTGGTTTAGTTGACTTTGTAGCTTATTTGACTTGTTTTGAGTGCGAGGTTTATTTATTCAAGTATGGTTTGATTTAGTTTATTTATTTTGGATCTGGGGTATGTTGGGGACATTTTTTTTTGTTTAGTTTAGTTTAGGTTCAGGTGTATAAACGATGGGGGGCATTTTCAGTTTAGTTTGATTTTAGTTGTAGTGTGTAAGTGATGGGCATTTCTTCATTTTTTGTTTTGTTTAGTTTGGTCTTAGTTGAAGTGTATAAATGATGTTGGGGGGCCATTTTTTTTTGTTTTTTGACTTGAGGTGCGTATGTCCTGAGTCAAAAGTGTTTTTGAATTGATTCTTAACAAAGGGGGTAGTTTAGGCTGGTAATCAGTGTTGGAAGTATCCTAATCTAGGCCTATGAACCTACTATTCTGGGCACACATTTTCGTGTTTATGGGTAATTACACGCTTCACTCAGGGCGCATAAACTAATTGCATGCTGGAATAGGAACACGCATTTCAAAGGGCCGAAAAGTCACTGAGCACCGGTGTACGGTGGTTTAATCGAATTTAGCGCAAGTCATCGAGTGCAGGATTAGGGCGGTGGTCAGTCACTGTTGAAGTGACTATTGACATTCATGCGCACTCGTTCGGGAGCTTGATATGATTACGCGTGTGGTGGGCGGCGTGTAACCAGGTGGTCGAGTTAGTGTGAGTGGGCGATAATTTGTTTACGCAGTTAGAGCTTAGCGCTTAATCAGAATTAAGCGTGGGTAGTATGGTGATTGAGCACGTGAGTTTATGCGCGCGATTCTAGAGAGGTGGAGGGAGAGGCAACAGGCGCTTCTCTTTCTAGTGGGTATGATGTTGCCGACTCTAGAGGACTGAGTTCGCATTACCGGTCTTCGTTTTAAGGGTGAGTAGATCACGGGGCGGATGGGAGGAGCATTTTTGGAGGTGAGTGAGAAGAGATTTTAGGTTTGCCGTATAAGTCGAGTGGATAGGGGCCGGGTGTAGTCCGAGTAACTTGGTTTTTTGATACTTTTGCCAGTGGCTTCTTCCCTCCGAGGTGTCATTCGGAGGCGAGGGCTTCTTATGAGGTGCGTTGTGTGGTAGTGGCGGGCCGGGAGCTCGTAGTTGAGCTGGGGTTGGCTGCAGATAGGGTGCTCCGAGCGTTCTTGATGTATTTTCTTGGTGCGGTACTCTTCTCTTATTCGACTCGGGGATGCGTCACCGGGTTATTTTTTATGGTTCTCAGGGACTTGGATTGGGCCCCTACCTATGCGTGGGGTGCGACCGCATTGGCACATCTCTATGAGCAGCTTTACCGTCGGGGATAGGGTGTTGCGACGACAGGGCGTCGCGACGATCGAAGGCTTCCTTCCCTTCCTCCAGGTGAGTTTTAGTTAATTAGCGTCATGGCGTCTTTAGTTTTTTTATTCTTCTGGTCGTAGCAGCTATTCAGCATTTTTTTGTGTTGTTTTTTTTTTGAGTTTTGGGCATATGATCATTTTGCTTTTCTTTGTCCGGGGGTTCCGTTGGAGGTGAAGTTCACATTTCCTCAGACGCATGTGTGGAGGGAGACGTTGAGGGGTCATCATTAGTTTTCAGATCTTCAGATCGCGCGCGGTCTTTTCGAGGACATGCATGCGGGGTAGGTATAGATCATCGTGTGTATATTTTGTTTCGTTTGCTTCAATCTTTTAGGATCTGATGATTCATTGAGGGGTTGGCATGTTTATTTGGTTAGGAGATTTGGAGGCCACAGGAAGATGAGGAGGATGTCGGCGTGCCAGTGATTCAGTCTTGCTGACCCTTCTTTGATGTGGACTTATGAATCCATTGTTTTAAGAGGGTGGAGTGGCGAAGAGGATGACCGGACCTCCTGGCCGAAACTTTGCAAAATGGATGGTGCTTCAGATAGCAGATTTTAGAGCAGGGGGAACCAGGGTTACAGGGGTGCGTGATGAGGCGGATGTCCGGGAGTACGTGAGATGGTTTAGCGCATTGGGTGGCGGGCACCTCTTCACACGTCCCTTCCATGGGAGTGGTTCTTTCACTATTGGTGGGCCGGAGTCTGCGTCAGCGTTGAGGGAGAGGTTGGCTGCATTGGAGCAGGGCCATCTCATGGTGAGTGTACGAGGGGCATTAGACGCCCTCCATAGGGCGATGGAGCGGATGGGGTGTGCTCCTCGTCCAGATGAGGAGATGCTGCACTCCTTAGCCCTCTCGGTTGCTCAGGCTAGGGGAGCAGAGGATGAGTTAGGGGCACGGCTAGCGGAGACTTGACGGCTCCTGGTGAGTTAATTTATTGGTTTAATTGTTTATGTATTATGTTGACTTGATCTTCTGGTCATTCTAATATAGTTGTGGTGTCTCGTTTTGTTTGGATAGTCTAAGAGGGAGGCCGAGGTTGCTAGTCATGTGACGATTATCGAGTTGTTTCACGGTCAGCAATAGGCCGGCCGAGAGGTCGAGTTGTTTCACAGTTAGCAGTTTGCGATCTAAATTTGATCGATTGGTAAGTGTCTTCCTAGGTTTTATTAATTGTTAGCATTGTGAGCTTGCCAACTAATGTGTTTATTGTTATTCGTAGAGTACCGAGCTCGCTGGTGGAGGCCCCGTTCTAGCATTTGATCCATCTTCAGTTGCTTCCTCCAGTCGGGAGGATCCAGCTATGGCTCAGCTTGAGGCCGAGCTAGATCGTTGGGTAAGTTTCCATTCAATCTTTTTGACTCATTTATATAGTTATAGTAGTTCATTGGGTGTTACTGTTTTGCTTTTCTTAATAGTTTACTAACATTGTGTTGGTATTTCAGCGTTAGGTTGCCGAGGATCTTCAGACGAGGGAGGCGACTGCTGCCTCTCTACGTCCCGAGAGCTAGGTAAAGTTTTTGGTTTGGTGTAATTTAGTTTAAGTTATTTTATTTTATTTTGTTCTGATATATTTTATGTTGGCTTGTTTGTTTGTTGTGCACGCTGTTCCGGACTCTGCTCCTGAGGCTCCCCCTCAAGGGTCTGTTCCTATCCCTACTCAGGTAGGTTTTAATTATTGCATTGATGGTTTATTTGTCATTATAGTATCATATTATGTATTTGTTCATTCTCGTTGTAGCCGTCTAAGTTTGATGTCCCTTTCATGCCTCCTACTGATCCAGTGACTGCGGAGACGGTTGAGCGACTTCTGGAGGAGAGGCTGGATCTGGTATAATTCTTTCCTTTTCAAAGTTTTTTTTTTTCGTTCATGTATATATATTGGTTTTCCTTAACTTGGTGTGGCTATATAGGTTTGTCAGCTTGAGGAGGCGCGTCTAGAGGCGATGAGAGCGCGCACCACTCCCGAGGCGTGACGGATCCTCGGGGAGACGCAGAGTCACGATGACTTATTCGTTGAGATGATGGTTGCACAGAGGACTCAGGCTGACGCGCTAGAGGCGACATGTTGGACAATGCAGGCCAAGATGCAGGTGACCCTAGATCAGCTGCAGTATCGTCTGATGAAGAGTGAGCGGGGGGATACGTAGGCTGGCTAGTCGGTTTGGTGGATCAGAGTCGAGGGCTACGGGTTCCTCTGCTAGGCAGTCTTGTCACATGTCTCGTGATCATGTCAGGAGTGATGCTCGTGAGGATTCTCTTGTTCAGGAGATTATTGCGGGATATCCTCCTCATTCGTGATCGAGGTTATCTGTTAGTCAGACGAGTGAGGGGGGTTCTGTGGCAGGGCCTTGTCGGCTAGAGGTTCTAAGGACTCTGGGTGCTGGGATTGTATTTTTTGAGGATCAGTCTACGGAGCTTAGAGCCAATGATACTGGGGACAGCGGTGCTCATCCATCCTAGCGGCAGCGCAGCGTAGAGAGTAGGGGTGCGTGTGTGTGTTGTTTTTTTTTATTGTGTGTGTGCATTGTATGTATAGGGGGGATGCCCCCAGTGACAAGTGTAAAAAGAAAAGAAAATTTTGATGTATATATATCGATATTTTTTTAGTTTAGATGTACCTGATTGACTCCTTTTCTTTTAGTTACCTCTTAAGTCTACTTTTGCTTTTTAGTTTCTTTAGCGCCGTCGACCGTCATTGGGACTTGGATGCTCCCTGAGCTAGCCCGGTGGTGGTTTAAGGTTGTTTCGTATCTGCACATGTAAAGGTAATGCTATCAGTAGTTTTTGTTCTCTCCCTTGCAGGTTGTCAAGGGGGTGAGTGTATCAGACCGAGGCCTGGTAATAAAGGTGGACATTTTCTCTTTTTTTCTTTTTTTCTTTCTTTTTTGTTTTTTTTTTCTTCTTCATTTTTGAAATAAAAATAAAGCAACAAGGAAAGCAAATAGCCAAGATAGAAATAATAAAAAAATATGGTAAAATAAAAATGCCCCAGTGTAGGAGTATGGTAGGATTGGTAGTATAATATATTCGGTAGCACTCTCTGGATGGTAACTTCGTCATTCCTCGTCTTCTTTATGGCCGAGTCAGCACTTTTGATATGATTCTTCTTCTGATCCAAAAAAATGCCCCAGCATCAAGATGCAATGGAGCTTTTCTGGGTTTTGAGATGAGCACTTTGGGTCTATAAGAAGTAATGGGTACTTGGTGAGTTAGTTTTAAAGAAAAGGTTGATCAGTACTGTCATCGAATCGGGGGGAGGTCTCTTTGATTAGGTCAGTTATATATGGGGTCTATCTTAGGGTGGTGGTCATCCTATCCCATGGTTATCAGGGAGAAGTAGGGTAGGTATAGTGGGTGATTGCGTTAGTCGTCATTCATCGATTTTTAGTTTCATTTCTAGGAGCATCCTATAAGGCTTCTGATTTATCGTCCGAAATAAAAAGTAGAAGAGGGGGTAAGGCTCAGTGATGTGGAGAATAGTTTGTATCTAATACTTTCCAAAATGGATAAGTAACAGTCTTTTTCTTAGAGGGATATAGGGTGCCATGATTAAGCTCTTCGTCATGTTTCGATACCATCAAACTCTCACATTCTATGGTTAGCAGGAGTTTGTCCTCCTCCCTCCACCTTACGACCACATCTAGTAGTATGAGGATATCAGGGATGCCCTCGCAGCTTGCTTATACACTTCTAGTAAAGTTACCAGAGTTGTCCTCACGGTCTGCTTATGCTTCCCTGACCTCATTGAATTGTTCATTAGTCGTAATGCTCTCACTCAAAATTTCGATATATGCATTCTTTGAAAGCATCCTACTAGCATAAGAATAATGAGTTTTGATTGAATCTGACAACTTTATTTTTTTTGCTCTAACGTCTCCTCCAATGGCGGGGGAAAGGGGAAATGAGGATCGGGTGTTACTTATACTTTTGAAAGAGGTTAGATAGGTCACTAGTCCTTTAATTAGATTGTCCGAGTGCGAAAAAAAAGTGGACGATAAATCAGAGGTCTTAAGGATATTCTGAGAATTGAAGGTATACGACCAATGAATGGGTCGTGACAACTACAGGGGTGATAAGTATAAGTATTTAACCACGAGATGTGATGGTTACATGGCTAAGGGTAACATTTTCTAAGGTACATAGCATTCTAAGGGCTAGGGAGTTCTTCCCCGTCTTGGCTCATCAGTTTGTACTCATTTCCAGGGTAAGCGGTTGTTATAACATAAGGGTCTTCCCAGTTCGATTTTAGTTTTCCTTTTGGATGGGCATGCTTAGAAGGCATGATTTTTTTTAAGACTAATTCTCCAATATTAAAGGTTCGTTCGAGGACTTTCTTATCGTAAGCCCTGGCCACTTTCCTCTGATATACTTGAGCGTGATTAGCTGCTCTTAGACGTGTTTCATCAAGTTGCTCTAACTGTGCGAGTAGGGCAATTCTCCTCTCATCTAAGAATAGCTCATCATCGAGTTGAATCTGTAAGGATGGTACTTGTATCTCATATGCTAGGACTGCCTCCATCCCGTAGGTAAGGAGGTAGGGAGTTTGGTTAGTGGTCGTACGAATAGAGGTCCTATCGGCCCAGAGTGTTTCTGGTAGTCATTCAGGCTAGTCGACTCCATTGCTTATTTCTACTATGCATTTTAAAATTTGAATCAACGTCTTGTTCATAGCTTCTGCTTGTCTGTTTCCTTAAGGGTAGAACGGTTATGAGTGGCGTAGATCAATGCCATACTTCTTGCATAACTTCTTCCTCTTCTTTGGGATAAATTGTGGTTTGCTGTCGGTGACAAACATCCTAAGTACTCCAAAGCTGGTGATAATATTCCGAATGATAAACCTTACGAGTGTCAAAGCGGTGATTCTGACGTAGGATTCAGCTTCTACCTATTTGGTGTAGTATTCGGTCGTTATAAGTATGAATGCGTGCTTGTGAGTGTTCCCAACTGTGTCTGTGAAAGGTCCAATGATATTGAAGGCCCACATTAAAAAAAGCCATGGCGAGGTCATAGTGTTCAATGCAACTTATGGAGCTTTGATAAGTGCGGCGTGCTCTTAGCATTGTTTGCAAGATTGGACGTAGAGGTGGCAATCTCTGATCATCATCGGCCAAAAGTAGCCCTATCGTGTAACTTGATCGGCGAGCCTCTGTCTATCAGAGTGGGTGCCGCAGGCACCTGCGTGTGCTTCTCGAATGATATATTATCCTTCGAAAGTCGTGACGCATTATAGTAGTACTCTTTTGGTAAAGGCTTCTTTGTATAACGTTTCATCGAGTATACAAAATCGGGCGCATCGGTTCCTTATAGTCTTTCGTTCAATCTTCGTAGCGTATGGAGGGACGTGTTAATGCTTTAAGAAGTTCCAAATGTTGAAATACCATGGCTGTCCGTCGTCGGTTGGTGATTTTTCAAATCTGAACATAGCGACTTTGGTTTCTGCGTTGACGTGCTTTTTCTGAGTGATTGCTTCATTGGGTCCTGCACTTGTGGGGAGGATTGGTAATTCTCTCTTGACGGTCTATGCTACCTCGTGGGCGGGTACTGTCAGTTTTTCGATGAAGAATGTTTTGGTACTTTGGCTGATGGGTATTTGGATGACTGAGGCTAACATGACTAAGAAATCTGCGAGCTCATTTTCTAATCTAGGGGTGTGCTTGAAAGAGATTATTTCAAATTTTTTTACCAAATATTGAGCAGTTGCTAGGTATGCCATTAGTCTCTTTTCCTTAGTTTTCTATTCTCCTATAACTTGCGAGATTACTAGCTCGGAATCACCGATGGTTTTTAACTATTTAACGCCTAATTGTAATGTTGCTCGTAGTCCAACTATAAAAGCTTCATATTCTGCGACATTGTTAGTGACAGAGAAATTTAATTGAAAAGCCTAAGGTATAACTACTCCTTCCGGGCTTAGGAGGACTATCCCGATGCCTTTTCCATTGTGATTTAGAGCACCATCAAAGTAAAGGGTCCATGAGGTCTTGTCGGGCTCTTTGTTATGAATTCTGAGCAGGTCTTCATCAGGGAAATCTGTGTGTGTGGGCTCATTGCTCGGGAGTGGGAGATGTGTGAGGTAATCGGCGATTGCTTGTCCTTGGATCAACTTCTGCGTGACGTAAGTGATATTGAATTCTTGCAATAGCATATGTCAGCGAGCGATCTTTCCTGATCTTGCGGGCTTTTCGAACACGTATTTCAGAGGGTCCATTTGGACTAGTACTAATATTTTATGTGCTCCAAAGTAGTGTCATAATTTGGTTGAGGCCCACACCAATGTGAGGTAGGTCTTCTCTATTGGAGTGTATTTCCTTTCGTACTTGACCATCGCCTTACTGAGGTAGTAGCTAGCCCTCCCTCTCTTGTCGTCTTCTTCGTATTGTCCCATAATCACTCCCATTGCTTTGTCATTCACTGAGAGGTATAGAATTAGGGGTCTTTCGAGAACTAGTGGCAATAGTATTAGCGAGTTAAGGAGGTGCTTTTTGATATTGTCAAAGGCCTACTAACACTGGTCATCCCATTTATACTCAGTTCCTCCTTTAAGTAGAAAGGATCGCATCTGTCTGAATGCTGGGATATAAATCTCCTGATGAATTGCAATCTTCCTATCAGGCCTCATAATTCTTTGACATTACTGGAGGCGGCATCTCAAGAATGGCTCTGACTTTTGTGAGGTCCACTTCGATTCCTCGCTTGCTGACTATGAAATCCAGTAATTTTTCAGAGGTGACTCTGAAGACACTTCTTCGGGTTCATTTTTAGCTGATATTTCTTAGCTCTTTGCAACACCAGTCGGAGTGCTTTAATATGTCCTACTCGCGTTTTGGACTTCACTAATATGTCATCGACATAGACTTCTACACACTTATGTTCACGTCGTAAAAAAATTGCCATCATGGTACGTTGATACATGGCTCCTACATTTTTAAGCCCAAAAGACATGACTACGTAGCAGTAAGTCCCCATGGTGTGGTGAAAGAAGTCTTCTCTTAGTCAGACTATGCTAATTTGATCTAATTATATCCAGAGAAACCATCCATAAAGGATAACATCTCATGTCCAGTGGTATTGTCGACTAGAGTGTCAATGTGTGGAAGCGAGAAGTCATCTTTTGGGCATGTCTGGTTGATATTTTGAAAGTCAATGCAAACCCGTACTCTGTCATCTTTCTTGGCAACAGGTACTATGTTGGTGACCCACTTGGGATAGAAGACGACTCGGATGAACTTGGCTTTGTGTAACTTGTCAACTTCCTCTTTAACTTGAAGGGCGATTTGTGGGTGCATCCTACAGAGTTTCTGCTTAATAGGCTTTGCAATGGGTTCCAAGATAAGGCGATGTTCTACTAAATTTGGGTCTAAACCAGGCATATTCTCATAGGACCATGCAAAGGAATCGAGGTGCTCTTGTAGGATTTGTGCAATCTATTGACGTTCCTTGGCATTGAGCGTTGCGCTAATTAGTAGCTTCTTGGGTTCCGCGACAGCTTGGGTTTGCTCATCGAAACGCTTGATAACCCATTGGAAGTCTGGTGCCTCCTCGGCGACTGGTGTTCCTTCTTCATTTTTGGTAAGCTCGTATACTGTAAAATTGATACACTGGGGATTTGATTTTGTCAAAGATAATCCTACATCGGTGCAATCTATGACTGAGATATCTTTGATAAGGTGAAGGTCAAGACTATTGATTCTTCTCTCAAAGTCACGAAGTATCTCATCTAGTATGATCACTGGCTTGTTGTTTACCCTGGATGCTTTACGTTCTTGTGCGGGAGATGGAATAGAAGTCTTAAGGGAAAAGTCTCCTAGTTGGCCGCAAAATTGATTCGGTATGAAGGGTTTCCTTTCTCTTTTGAGGTTTTCTGATTTTTTTGGATTTTATATTTTTAAATTTTTAACGTTTTCTATTTCTTTTATTTATTTTATTTTTAATAATAAATATGGTAAAGGGTCGGTCACCTCAAGGGGCGCCGAGAGAGTTGCTTCCTCTAATTGAGGGAGCGAGACGACTGCTAGAGCCGTTCGGGCAATTCTTCGAGAAACATGGACTTGTTGTGATTTTGGCATTTTTTTTTGGAGTCCTCATCTGATGAGATCTTTTGAATAAGCGACGCTGGTGATAGTGGCACCAACATTTGGATTTATTCTATCACATTGATTGCCTCTTCTTCGAAGAAGCTCTGGAGATCGTAGTCGATCAAACTATCCTCCTCTGAGTCGTAACATAATGGTTCTTCCGACCGAGGGTGATTTTCTAAGGGATCCTTAGGAGTAGTGAGCTCTTTCCCTTGAACTTCATAGTATGTTAGGATGAGCGCACATGCTCGATAACGAGGTTGGTAATGGTGAGAAATGCAGGGAGATCCCCAAGGACATTCCCATCCTTCTAAGTTAAAGTCGAAGACAATATCGAATTCATCTTCTTGATCTGACAGTGCTTGAAGTCCTAGGTTAGCTTGCTCTGCTAACTCGAGTGTAGGGAGGTCTATCCAATAGTCCTCATCATCACTTAGGGGAGGTTACCACTCTTCCTCGAGAGATTTCCAGAATATTTGGAGTTGTGGCGTGTCTGAAGATGGAGGAGTGTCTAGTTCAAGTTCTTCTTCAAACTCTATGAGGGCAGTGAGTGTGTTTCCCCTGGGTCAACCAGATGACTGTTGAGATTTTCTGCTTCTTGTGTCGGTGGCCGAGCTGGTAGGTCATTACTTGTTTCCATTGTCACGAGGTTGGAGTGATTCGATTCTTCTATCATAGAATGTCAAATCCAACTAGCAAAACATTCTAATATGATGATGCATGCCCTGCAGCGGGGTTGGTAAGGGTGAGCGATATAAGGGGAGTCCCATGGGCATTCCCATCCCCCAAGGCCAAGGCCGAGGTGGATGCTATACGAGTTAAAATCCTCTTTTGGGGTGTCATCTCCTTCCCATGTTAAGCGTAAGTGCTCTTCACTATCTTGCAAGGTGGCTATGTGAAAATCTTCGCCATCAGTGGATTCCCAATCTTGTACTCGTGGATCATGTTCTGGAGGTTCTTTCTTCCTCTCTTTCATAAACTCCTTAGCATCAAACAAGGGTTTGACTCCTTCGAGCGATTTATCAATATCGTCGTTCAGATTGGTTAAATCATTGAATGTTTTAGCCATTCGCTCGATTTTCACTTCTTGGGATCTAGTGAAGGACACTTCCTTCTGCCTTGTACCTCTACTTTTTTAGTGGTCCCATAGACGAAGTGGTCATATAGAGACCATTTGGGTGAGGTAGGGAACAAGTCGTCTTGTGGGCCGTCCGATTGATAACCTAACCCTATGTATTTGCGTATTTTCGTTGGGACAACAGGTCCTACATGACCTTGCTTATTTTTACCGAGTCCGGTGTGGGGAACGTATTTGAGTTGGTACATAAGATCCCACCCTTTTATCATAGTGGGTTGATGTCATAAAGTTTGGCAAGGTCTGGGTTAACCTCTCTCCTCATTAATTTTTGTTGACGCGTTGGGGGAGAACTAGGACGGGTAGGGGGACAGACTTCCGAAACGGTTGTCTCATAAGGGATTTGAGTCTTTTGAATGTGGCCCATATTCAATACAGAATCATGGGCTGTCGAAATACTTGTTGTGCAATCAGTATCTATCTCCTGGAGGGGTGCATCAGCATATATATGGACGATGGAGTCCTCGTACGAGAATTTGATGTATTGATGGTATATGGATGCGATAGCGTTCATTGACTCTAACCATTTTTTTCCTAAGATAAGATTGTACGTACTAACGAAATCAAAAATATAGAAGGTAACATCTTTCATTACAGGTCCAAGGCGAACCTGGAGTTTAATAGTTCCTTTGATAAAGCGATGCGATCCATCATAAGCTATGAGTGACAGTGCCGAGGGTCTAACATCCTGTTCCGTATATTCGAGCATCTTTAACATAGTGAGAGGGCAAATATTGAGTCCCACTCTTGTATCAACCAACGCATGGGGTACGGAGAACCCTCTAATTATAACTATAAGATATATGGGAGCTAAACTTTCACGGAGGGACTCTTTAGGCATGTCTGTGTCTGTGACAGTGAGCGTTGGAGGTTGCACCATGACCGAGGTGATTTGATGAAGCTCATCTAGAGTCATGCCCTCTTCCACTTATGTGTCTTCAAGTGTCCTTATCAACAACTAGTGATGGTCAGGCGATTTCTTGATGAGTTCTAGTATGGATATCTGGGCCAGGATCTTTTGGAGATGCCGCAGAAGGTCATATTCTTGCCTTGGCTCAAGTGTCATTTCTTTGCCTAGCCGATGAGCCTTGGATGCAGGTGGTTGGAGTGGTTGAGGTGCAGAAATTGGTGGAGGAATAATGTGAGGTGGGGGCAGAAAGTTAACCTCTCTTTCTCTCACGTTCCCTTCTGGTGGTTGTACGTTTGCGAAATCCTTATTTTGACGGAAAGGCGGAGGTGGGTAATTGGTTCCTGACTTAAGAATTGGGCAGGTCGGTTGTTGACCGAACCCGGTGTTACTCGAAGTTGATGTATTTGTGAAGTGAGTGAAATTCGAGGTCGGAGCGTGTGCTTACACGGTGCCGCTCCAAGGTGGGAGGTACTGTGTGTAATCCTCCTCCTCCAAGAAAGTAGAGACCAGTGTCTCGCATGGGTCGGGATGTTCTTCGCGCTCACTTTCTTCTATGTTTAGCAAACACTCAGTCTTTGTTTCATTCTCTCGGCTTGGAGTCTTTCGAGTGACACTTTCTACTCATACAGCAATTTGGGCTGTAGTTTGAAGAACGTGATCTCCGTACTCGAGTAGAGAATTAGACGAAGGGAGTGGTAATACTGCCCTGATTCTGGTTTTGGCCTTGGTTTTGGTTTGCATACCTTTGTTGACTAGTGCCTAGGTTTTGGTTGGTATACTGTTGTTGATTTTGATTTTGTCTGAAGTTTCATGGTTGGAAATTTCTGTTCCCAGAGTTTGTCCTTGGTTGACAACTGTGTTGACCTGTTTGGTTCATGAGACTTTCTTATTATTTTTCGATTTTGATTCACTAGACGAGCCTACTTTCGATGTGACTATGGATAGAGCGAGGTCTCCGCCTTTACTGTGTTGCGCTAGTCGGGATGCCCGAGAGTGGAGTGCAGTGAAGTCGGGGCAATCACTTATGACAAGTGCGCTCTTTAACGATTCTCTAGTGTTATCGATGATAATGTCCACCGAGTCCTTCTCTTTCATTAAAGTGTCGGTCCTAGCAACGAGTTTTCTCCATCTAACGACGAAGTCGGTAAATTCTTCATTAGGCCCTTACTTGGTTGCCATCAAATCGCTGAGACTGACTGTCTCTTGGATCAATTGTTTGTATTGGTCTAGGAATTGACCGACCAAATCGTCAAAGGTTTCTATTTTATAAAGCGGGAGTCCCATAAACCGGTCTAGAGCTTCTCCTTCTAATGAGCATTGGAAATAGTGAATGAGAAGTCCTTGATTATCGCGTATGGGCCGACAATCATCACAAAAGAGGGCCAAGTGATGATTCAGATTTCCCGTGCTATTATATTTTGTAAATTTTGGCGATTTAAATCCTATTGGTAAGTTAAATTCAACACCCCGATAAAATTTGTCGAATCCGAATGCGTGACCGGGGCGCTCTCTCTTGGCCATGTACTCATCGAGCATTTTAGGGAGATCTTCAATTTTAGTGGTGCTGTCATTTGGAGCGGCCTGTGAGCAAATCTTGTCTAGAGAGTCATCGTTGAAGAATGTGTAAGCAGATTGTCTCAATGGGGTGGTGCGGGCTGATACAGTGCTTGGGGTAGGAGGTGGCCTCTCTTATCGTTCTTGGTCTTCTGAAAATTATCGTGACCTGATGGTTTCGTATGCAGCAGCCAATCCTCGAAGTAATTCCTCAGAGTCCTCATCTCTTCTTTGTATTCTTTGAATACTAAGCTCTATGATTTGTTGAGCAGTAAGATTTTATCCAGTGTTACCATCTCTCCCATTATGATTATTACCGGTGTGTGGGGTAGAGAAGGGATTTTCTTATTTGCCAGCCATATTAATCTCAGGTTGTCATAGGCTGAAATTGTGAAGTGGTTCTTCTTCGTACACGGGGTTGTTATGCTACCCCCACAATTGTGGGTCTCCTAAACTCACTCTTCGTATACCAGACATCTCGAGTCTTTGACGAAGACTCATATATTTAAAAGGGAATCTAAATGACACGATAGAGAGAAAAAATAGGGAAATGAGATAAAAACTAACTATCTAAAATAAAGAGTTTGCAAAAGTGTCCCATCGCGATCTCCAATCTGTTGGTGCACGCTTTTTTTGGGTTCCTCTCGGTCCCCGTTGAATTAGTGGCCCAATTCTGTCCAAGTGGACTCTAGCGATGCGATGTTTGGAATAGTGGAAGTAAAATAAAAAGGGGGGCTTTCTAGGAAGATTCTTAGTTGTTGCGATCGCCAGCTGCAAATATTTAACGATGCTACAATACGTTAATGATTACACTTTAGAGCGGGTGTGGGTTACTTCTTTACTGAATCGTCCGCCCGTGAACGTAAGCAGCTATGGCACTTTCTTATAATTTAGATAGTTTAGCTTCCCTTTTCTTTCCCTATTATTAATGTAATTCTGATTGGTTTAGATTTCCTAATTCTATTATGAGTCTAGTTGTGGTCTTATTTGGAGTCTAATTAATTTAGTGTCCTAATACTACTAGAAGTCTAATTAATATTAGTCTCTTAATTGTGCTAGGAGTCTAATTAATTTAAATGTTCTAATTTTATTAGTATTCTAATTAATTTAGTATCCTAATGTTATTAGAAGTCTAATTAATATTAGTCTCCTAATCATACTAGGAATGCAGATATATCAATTCTGACAAAACTCTAATTAAATCAAGCATACTGATTGTTCTAGAATTTAAGTAAAGCAATTATAATAATTCTACTGCAATTCTAATTGAAATAGAAAACTAATTTTACTAGAACTCGAATTAAAATAAAGGAATTAATTTTATTAAAATCTAATTAAACAAATAAACTAATTTTATTAAGATTCTAATTAAAACAAATAAACTAATTTTATTAAAATTCTGATTAAAGCAATGAATTAACTATACCAAAAATCTAATTAAAATAAAGGAACTAATTTTGACTAGAATTATGATCAAAGCAATAAATTGACTATACTAAAATCATGAGAAAATAACGAAACTAACTTTACTTAATTCTAATTAAAGCGATGAACTAATTCTACTAAAATTCTAAAAAAAGGGATTTTGAGCCCGCTATGCTAAGGAGGATTGGCCTCGTTCTCGAGTACCCTCCATAAGCTCCCTTGGGCAAATCGGGTGGCTGAGATTAAAGATAAATTAGATTTTAAATTATAATATTATATTTTTAGCTTTTCAGAGTCGATTTCGAGATTATAATTATGGATTAAATTAAGAAACTAGAATTATAGAAACTAAATTAATATTTGAAATTTTTTTAAAATATTAAACTAAGAAATTAAAACTAAAATTTGAAATTCTAGGACTGAATTCGGGTCCGAAATCAGAAAATTATATCATATGATTAAGAACTGGATCTAAAACCTAAGAATTAGAACCAGAGATTAATGATAGGGCTAGAAATTAAGATTTTAGAAAGGAATTAAAGCCTAGGGTCGACAAATTAGACTATCAGATTAAGGACTGTTTCTAGAAACTAAAAACTAGAACCAGATATAAGAGATTACGATCTAAAAAAAAGGGTGCTACGGTCTAAAACTGAATTAATATTAATAATTTAAAACTAAGAAAAATCCTATGTCTAAAACTAAGGTTTTTTACTTAGGACCAGGCCTGCGAAGAGAAATCTCGAAAATTCCAAGCTTGAATCCCGAAATCATGGCTATGTTCCTCTATGTGTTCGTTCTTGGAGCTCTCTGGTTTCAAAATCCCAAAAAAAGTTCGTTCTCTCTCGTTCATGTTGTGTTGTGGGTCGAATTAAAAAAAAAACTTTTATAGGTTTTTCTCCAATTAAACACCCTATTTCAGCCGTTTAATCGAATTACGCGTCGGTCTCCCGGTGATCACTTTGAGTCGGCCACCGACTCAGTGAGCGATCGGCTGACTTGCTCAGCGAGTTTCCTAGTTCTAATCATGTTAGAACTATTTGCACTCTAATTATAGGGTGTGTAGTCCGATTAAGCGTCTCTTCCGAAGCGTTTAATCGAGAAAGCTTGGGGGTCAAGGACTGTAAGACTAGGTCGGGCATAGGCCAATTATGTGCTGGTGGTCGGGCGTTCAATCTGATTGCGCATGTCATGTGGGGTGAGAAATCAAGTCTCAAGGTGGTCTGGGGAAAGGAAGTTAGGTTTGAAAGGGGACAGATTGCACGCGTGTGTTTTTACGTGCAATCAAATTGCGCGAGTGGTTTTAGGCGCATAATTCGAGGCTGTCTGGGTCCGAGTCGAGTCTGAAATGCAAGACTATTCTTTCAGTCTGCATCTCGACTATATACTATTGTTTCAGTATATACTCTCCCTACATTGGGATCTGAACCACAAAGTTATTGTTTCAGTCTGTGTTCAGCCATGTACTATTATTTCAGTGCATGGTCCCCGCGTCAGGGTTATGGGGCTTGAGTCACAAAACTATTATTTTAGCCTGTGTCCAGCCATATACTATTGTTTCAATATATGGTCCCACATTAGGGTAAAGGGGGTCTGAAATGCAAGACTATTATTTCAGTTTGCATTCTGACTATATACTATTGTTTCAGTATATAGTCTCCCTATGTTGGGATTTGAGCCACAGAGCTATTGTTTTAGCTTATGTTCAGCCATGTACTATTATTTCAGTGTATGATCCCCGCGTTAAGGTTATGGGGTCAAAGGTTGCCTCAATAGATTTGTTTATTCTAAGAGGGCAAAATGGGGGTGTCTACAATCAGCAATTTTTTGACATGGCAAACACCAACAGAAGCATTTAATTAGCATCAACAGTATATATATACCTGTTTGCAGCCCCTTTTGTTGTGACCAAGATTCCCACAGATCTTACATCTCATCCTCACTCCTCGCTTCGACAGTTTAGAGGGGTCAGCAGGTTCATCAGGTTCCCTTCTCTTGGCCTTCTTAGGCCTCCCACTCCTCTTCTAGACATCGAGAGGCAATAGAATAGGAATATCTTTTATTGGCTAGAGGGCTCTCCCATTGATAGGGCCGAGGCAATGAGCATATGTTCTGAGATGGGTCTCTTTGCTGCAACAGCTGTGAACATGTATGAGTGGGTCTCCCTCGATGAAATTGATAGTTGCAACGGCATGGATACATGGGATCCCTGATAGATCCCACCTTCTACAACCACACGTCTTCATTTGTAAATCAACTCGATATTGTTCACCAAGTGGGCCAACAACTTCAAATAGATAATCCTCACCCCATTTAGCAATCCACCCTGCTGCCCCGCTTTGTCTTCTCGATAAGCTTCACGATCTTCGGGTAAATAAGATGGTTGTACTTCTTCATCGCATCTCGCCTCTTACACACTGTTTTCATTAACATTATCCTAATTTCTTCCAACATCGTGATTATCGACTTGTCCCTAGCCGATAGGATCGAAGAATTGAAGCTATCACTTAAATTATTCAGTAAAATATCACACTTTGAGAACATATCGAATTGTGAGCGATTCCAATGCACTGTCGGTCTTTCACTTAGCCAAATATAGGCCTTTTCGTCTTTCTCCTTCATATCATTCATCACATTTTTGAACTCGGTATGGGTGGTTGGTCTTACTGCCTTCCACAACAACTCCTTCATAACTAGACCTTTGAAGTCCTTCTTGAAGTTGTTGTCAAGGTGTCTTACACAAAAACGATGAAAAATTGTGGGAAATAAGTCATGAATGGCATCGATCAAGCCTTTCTATTTATCACTCATAAAGGTATATGTCGACGCATTCTCTATGGCTACATCGGCACCTACCAACTCGAGAAACCAACTTCACGTCTCCTTTTTCTCCTTCTCAACCATTGCATAAGCAAAAAGATAGAAGCAATTATTTGCATCTATCCCAACAGCTGTCAACAAAATGCCCGTATATGGCCCCTTCAAGTGGCAGCCATCTAAACCAATCACCGGCCTACATCCCTCTAAATAACCTTTCTTCAATGCTCCCCAACAGATATAGAATCTCTTAAATTTCTCTTCTCTCTGAAGCTCACTCACAACCTTCACCATCAGGTTTATCGTTGTCCCTAGATTTATGTTCAGAAGCTCATCTACATACCCGTAAAGGAATCAAAATTATGCAGTCGCATTACCATCTATCATTTCTAGAGCCATCTTCCTTGCTCTATAGGCGTTCCTGATATCGACTTTCACATTTCATTCACTCTCTACGGTTTTGACAAGCGAGGGCATAGGCCATGACAGATTCATCCTAATCCTATCACCATACCGCTTAACGATCCAACCGACAGTGACCCACTTGACTTTGAAGACCCTACCACATGCATGCTCATCTTTAAAAGTTTTCACTTGATACATTGGATCGTTTTGCACATATGAGCAGTAAATTACCCAAGGGCAGCCATCTTTACAAACAACCCGAATTGTTTCTCTATCATTTTTTACAAATCGAATCTCCTTCCCCCACTTGATGGCATATTCTTTCACGACTTCCCTAAACAATGTATGAATCTTAAATTCCATTCCAACGCGAAATGTGGGGTTCTCCATATCAAATTTCTCGTTAAAGATAGGGTACTTCGGCCTTTTAATTTTATCGTCGTCATCCGAGTCATTATCAATGCTCCTCAAATTAGACTCTTAAGAAAGAGCATCCTCACCCATCTCCATTCCACCATCTTTCTCGGCTGTGGAGGCAACATCTTGGAACTCACTTTCCAACCCTAACAGCTCACAATCCTCATCTACGTTAGCATCAAATAATGCATCATCGTCATCCAACTCGTAGTCGCTATCATACAATGAGCCATCATCTAAAGAAGAACATGATAGAGGGTTATAATTATCTGAATCCTCTTCATCTGTCATCTTCTTCTGTTTCCCCTTGCCCTTAGAATCAGCCATCTGTCCACTCATAGTTGTTGCCCTAGCATGCAGCTTCGACTTTTCGGAAGCTTGAGAATCAATATCTTTCAGGTAAGTAGTCCCCACTGTGTATACATGAACCACTCTATGTTGATTTATATTTCTGCAGGTCATCATTACGCCGTTGTCTGATTTGATTACATTGAAATGTATATCAATGCTGCCATGAAAGTTAATGTCTTCACCGACAATGCAATCCAATTCAGAACATATACTTAGGAGCTCAAGGTAATATTTTTCGTCTCCATGGCAGTAATCAAAGCTTCCCACACAACCCCTCTATAACACCCTTCTCTCAGTGTACCCTTAAAGGCACCCCCGTAGTGTAGTTGTATAGTGAAGAACCCATTAACAAGATCTACAAAATTAAGAGAAATATACGTAACTTAGAATATTCAACAACATAGATATAAAAAAGGCTACTAACAAAGGTATAATACTGATGTTCAATAACAAAAAACATACGAATACTTTTAGCAGTTAGCAGTCATAGACATTGAATATACCACCATTGCAAGCCACCAAAGTGACAACCACAACTAGCAACACCTTCACAAGCACAACTACAGCATCACACTATCTCTTAGCAGCAGAAATAATAACATAAACAGGTCCACAATTGGCCCTACTGATGAATACAATCTAACACACCATCAACACCATCAACATCATAACATATAGCAGATACATAGAGGGCAGCAACAACATAACACCCATCGACAACAGCCACAACTAAATAATAAACTAGAACAATTTTATAATGTACAATATAATGTACACAGTATGGAGTAGCAACGACACAAATCAAAACCAGCAGACAATCACATTCAATGTGAGTAAGAACTAAAATCTCAATAAGTAAATAAACAAAACCAGTCTTATTAAGAAATTTAAAACCCCAAATACCCATAAACCTCTGTTTCAAAAACCCGTTGATTGAAATTTTAACAGTCCAAAAATGCCCAACAAATTCATCAAAAACCCATTAAATAATGTTACAAATAACACTTTTCATAAACTAAAATTGACCCAGAAATCAAAAGCAGCAGAGAATTACGTTCAATGTGGGTGAAACTAAAATATGAGTAAGCCTATATTAAGAGATTTAAAACCCCAAATATCCATAAACCTCTTTCAAAAAACCTATTGACTTAAATTTTAACAGTCCAAAAGCACATCCAATATAATGATAAGAAATCCATTAAGGAAATCTATATATATATATATATATGTATATACATATTTCACAATTTAAAATGACCCATAAATCAAATATAAATAAATAAATAAATAAACAAATGATATGCACCAGTAAAACCCTTAAAAAAATAAACTTTAAAAAAATTCAGAAGAACGAATTATAGTAGAACAAGATGAATCAAGCACCCCTCAGGATGAATCAAACACCTCTCAGGGTTCTAGAATTTAGGGAAACGATATTTTAAATACCACTTAGAATGTATTGAAGTCAGTTACCAAGCAATAAGAAATGTCATTTCAAAACCAGTTACAAGGATTACTCATTACCATAGTGAGGAGTTGGGCGTCTTGAATCATGCTTGATCCAAGTCAAGTCATTGTAGAGACGATGCTGACGTTGACGAGTAGAGAAGAAGAAGATGCACTGAAGGTTTGGAGGCCTGCTTGGCTAAAGAGGAGAAGAGAAGAGAAGAAGAACAAGAACAAGAAGAGGTTGGCGCTAAAATTCTGAACGAAAGAGAGAGTTGGGGGCGTCTCCCACACGTTTTAAAGGGCTCCTTGCCACGTAGGCAGATAACACCCACTAACTACTTCATCAGTAGTTTCCGTCGAGCAAAGGGATGGACGTTGACGGTAGGGGTCTAATTTAGGGGGTTTTGATTCATCGGGGGGTTATGTTGTATTTAGTAAAGTTCAAGTGTCTCTCGGACATTGAGTTGAAAGTTCAAGGGCTTATATACAATTTTCCCTATATATTTATGCAATCCATTGCAACAAAACCTTAGGTTTACCTGAAACTCAACGCTTGTCCTTTTTAGGTCAGCATAGCTCTTCTTTCTACTTTGTGCGACCCTTAATCTTTCTCTAATCACACGTACCGCTTCAGTGGTACTCTCAAGAATCTCCGGCCCCAAAATAAATTTCTCTCCTCTCTCTTTCCAATTGACCAGAGATCTACACTGTCTAGCATATAGAGCTTCATAAGGTGCCATGCATATACTCGTCTGATAGTTATTGTTGTATGTGAATTCGATTAACGGTAAGTGTTGATCCCATGAGCCCTAAAAATCCAGCATACAAGCCCGTAGCATATCTTCTATGATTTGATTTACTCGCTCAGTCTGACCATCTATCTGTGGATGAAACGCTAAACTGAATTCTAGTCTAGTACCCATTCCCTCTTGAAATTTCTACCAAAATTAAAAAGTATACATCGGATCTCGATCGAAAATGATGATTATTGGAATACTGTGTAACCGAATGATCTCTCTCATATACATATCTGTCAGTCTACTTCCAGTATACATAGTGTTATAGGGTAAGAAATGGGCTGATTTAGTTAATTTATCAACTATTACCCAAATAGCATTATGCTTCCTCACTGTCCATGGTAATCCTAATATAAAGTCTATAGAAATAGATTCCCACTTCCACTCGGGTATCGACAACGGTTGTATTAACCCAGATGGATGCCTGTGATCCACCTTCACCTACTAACATATTAAGCATTTTGAGACATACTCAGCTACGTCTTTCTTCAAACCTTTCCACCAAAATTTTTTCTTCAGATCTTGATATATCTTTGTACCACCCGAATGGATTGCATATTTGGACTTATGGGCCTCTTCTAAAATGGTATGACGCATATCGTCATCAGTAGGCACACACAAGTGCCCTCTGAATAATAGTGATTCATCACTCTTGATAGAAAAATCCAAACTAGTACTATCTTTCACCCCTTGCCGAATTTTCAGCAATTCATCATCTTTCATCTAAAGCTCATCTATGCGATCGAAAATCACTGGTCTGATTGTAACATTTGCCAAGAAAGCTCCTAAAGCTTTCACCTCTATCCTCATATCATACAAAGATATGTCTTATAACAACTTCCATCTATGGAGTGCCAAAATAAGATTCGACAACTGAGCCTAAGTCTTCCGACTCAAAGCATCCGCAACTATATTTTCCTTGCTTGGATGATATTGTATGGCACAATCGTAGTCTTTAAAAAATTTCATCCACCTTCTTTTTGTCATATTCAGGTCCTTCTGTGTGACCAAATACTTGAGACTCTTGTGGTCTGTGAAGATCTCAAAGGTTTCTTCATATAAATAATGTCTCTATATCTTCAGTGCAAATATAATAGCCGCTAACTCAAAGTCATGCGTTGGATAGTTCTTTTCATGATCCTTAAGTTTTCTAGATTTGTAGGCAATAACCTTCCTGTTTTGATTGAGCACACAGCCTAAGCCGTTGTGCGATGCGTCACTATACACAGCAAAACCTCCACTCCCTTATGGAATGGCTAAAATTGATACTAATGCTAATCTCTTCTTGAGTTCTTGGAAACTCTTCTCACATTCCTCCATCCACTCAAATTTAACATCCTTCATCGTAAGTTTTGTGAGTGACCCTAAAATCATCGAGAACCCTTCCACAAACCTCCTGTAGTATCTAGCCAGACCAAGGAAACTGCGAATCTCTGTCACAGTCTGTGGTTGTTCCCAATTCACTACTGTCTCAATCTTTACAGGATCCACAGTAACACCTACTTTAGAGACCACGTGTCCCAAAAAGCTTACTTCTTCAAGCCAAAATTCACATTTACTGAGTTTAGCATATAACTGGTGTTCATACAACATGTGCAGAGCAATCCTCAGATGTTGCTCATGTTCTTCTTGGGACTTTGAGTATATAAGAATATCATCTACGAATACCACAACACACGTATTCAGATAACTTGAATACTCTATTCATGAGATCCATAAATGAAGCTGGAGCATTGGTTAAATTGAAAGGCATCACAAGGAATTCATAATGCCCATACCTAGGTCTGAATGTCGTCTTCTGAACATCCTCGGCTTTCACCTTCAGCTAATGATAACCCGATCTCAAATCTATCTTGGAAAAGAATTTTTCCCCTTGTAGTTGATCAAATAGATCGTCGATTCTTGGCAAAGGATATTGATTCTTGATAGTTAATTTATTCAATTGATGATAGTCGATACACAATCTCATCGACTCGTCCTTCCTAACGAATAAGATCGGTGCTCTCCACGGAGATACACTTGGTCTTATAAAACCTTTGTCTAATAGCTCTTATAGTTGATCTTTTCAACTCTTTCAATTTGGCTGGAGCCATTCTATACGGTGCTTTAGACACTAGTTCAGTACCTGGGGCTAAGTCTATGGCAAACTCAACCTCTCTATCAGCGATAATCTCGGCAACTCTTCAGGAAACACATCTTGAAACTCATAACCTACCGGTATTTTTGCTATCACATTCTTCTCTTCCTTCTGTTCTTGCAAAAATGCTAGATATCCACTACACCTGATTTTCATCATCCGTTTTGCACGGATCGTAGAGATGAACGTTACAAAGGTTGATCACATGCCGAGAAAATTGAATGATCTACCCTTATCTGGGTGAAATGTAACTATCTTCCTCCGACAATTGACACTTGCATCATGGGTGGATAACCAATCCATGCCAAGGATTACATTGAATCTTTGTATATCTAATAGGATCAAATCGGCCATTAATTCGTGATGTTCATATCCCCTGATGGCTACCATCACTGATCGACACACTGTATCAGTTTTGACTTAATTCTCTGTTGGGACTGACACATCCAAAATGAAGTCTAAGGGTGGTTCAGGAATGATCTTCACCCTTACTGCGAATTCAGGTGCCACAAATGAATGTGTAGACCCTAAGTCTATCAGAACTCGTGCTTCATAGCAAAGATAGTCACATTTTCTATACATTTGTAACGTACCTATGTTATATACACACTACAAATTTAAAAACATATAAGAAAAAGAAACATAAATGTCAACATAGAATAATAAAAAAAATTATTTCTCAATGTATGAACCTTTTTCTAAAATTTAAGTAATCATTTAAAATGACATTATATAAATAATTTGTACCTTGGATTATGTCATTACTGGTATTGTCATCCTTAGCTGTGACTACATACGCTCGGCCTTGTACTGTAGGTCTTGATTGTCGCATAGGCCTTTGCGGTCCTACTGCTGCTACCTTTCTCTCACTCTTCAACATTAGGCAATCCCTTATCATGTGCCCCATTTTTTCGCATTTAATGCATGCCCCAGTGCCCCTTCTACAGTCCGTAGTCTTGTGTGGTTTACCACAATGTGCACACTTTTCTTGCGGTTTGGACGACGCTGCTCTCGAAATTCCTTGAGCAACTGACCCTCCTGTGGTATGAGTAGGGCTAAAAAGACGAAATGACTTAACAGGCATAGGCACAAATGGCCTAGTATAATTTCCTTGACTAAATTGCCTAGGATCTGGTGCCATATACCTCGACTTTTTATTCGCAGAATCAGAACCTCCAAATCTCCCTTGGCTTGCCTTACCTTTGTTCTATTGATCTCTTCATTTACACATCTCATCTATATCTTCCTCTACAACTAGAGCCTTGCTCATCACTTCCCCATATGTCTCCAATTGAAACATTAAAACTTGGTCTCGGATGCTCGGCCTCAATTCGCGTTGAAATTTCTTTGGTTTCATCCGATCTGAGGCTACATGTTCTAATGCAAACCTCGACAGTCTTGAAAATTCAACTCCGTACTCTCGGACGGTCATCTTTCCTTGTTCAAGGTTTATGAAACTCACTTCCATCTGATCACTTACTTGTTAGGAAAATATACTTTGTTGAATTCGTCTAGGAACTCTTCCCATGTCCACAGCATACCTGGTGTAACCTATTCCCTAGTTCTCAACACCGATGTCCACCATGGGCATGCTTTCCCATCTAATTTAAATGTCTCCCATCTAACTTTCTCATCTTCAGTGCATGAAAGCACATTGAAAATCTTTTCCATTTCTTTTATCTAGTTCTCTGCCTCTACTAGTTCAGCTTGTCCTGAGAAACTGGGAGGTCACACCTTCTAAATTCTACAAATGCTAATGATTATACGGGTGGCTGAGGTAGTGTTTGTTGATGATTATTGGCATTATTAGACACAATCAATTCCATCTACTGCATCATGGCATTAGCCACTACCTCCATGGCTTGTGCCATCCTTTCTATTCCCATTCTCTCTCTGCCTTGATCTCCTTGTTCAGGAAGATCACCCTCTCTAACTAGATTCCTATTCGAACCCATAGCCACATTCTCATTCATCATAACATCATCCATATTAGATCCACTCCCTCACCACTCCTTGTGGTTCGGGCACGACCACCTCTTGGTCATCCTCTACCTCTAGGAGGCATCTTGTTCTGTTAACATGAAACTAAAGTTTCATTAACAGAGAGTTCTAAACATACTACACAACACACTGCAACTCACTTCTAACTCTATTAGAATCGCAAAAAGGAAGCTGTGATATCAACAATGGAACACACATGAGGCAATTGATCTTCACGGAATCTAGAACCAAAGCTCACTCTGATACAAACTGTGACAGCCCGGATTTCACAAGCTCGAAACTCGGACCGTCAGATCACCTGTTAGGGCGATCCCATGCTTACACGAACACTTGGCACATCCAAAAAATCATATCTCATATAGATATCTCAATTAAGGAGATAGATTCATTCTCTATGCTTCAAAAGAAAATACAATTCTAAACATAAGCTTGATCAAAATAGCAGTTCTAAATTCATGCCAATTGCATGAATGGAAGAATCGAAATGAACCATCGGTAATACACATCTATCACCAACCAATGGTTCACAAAATAATATTCAAAACAATTATATTACATAACATAATATAACTCAAAAATGGCTGGACGTACCAAGCCAAACAAAATACAACTTCTGACTGCTCAAACACACACTCTTATCTACTTGGGAAAGAACTCCTCCGGTAGGGGCTCAATCTCCTCTTCAGGTTTGTATTCTGGATTACTTTCAATATCTACTTCCTTCTCTAAATCCTCACCTGTGACGTATAGTCAAAGGGTGAGCTAACATCCAAGCTCAATAGGGGAAAACATTAGTAGCATTTAAATCTCATATCTCAAGCATAATGTTTCATAACTGATTTTTATATACACATTTCACATTTAACTCAATAGAATTCCATATGAAACATTTAATCACATACTTTGTTTTAAAACATTAGACATAACTTAAAAATTAACTTAAATACTTTTCTAAGCAGATATAGCATTAGAAGCCGCATAAAATACCGATGGAAATTCATACCATCGTCATTCAATGAATCATTTACACATATGCTCAAACCCCTTCGTTAGGAGGGATGCTTGTGCCAAATAAAGTGTTACCGTTGGCTGGTAAGAGAATGAATGGATATCCTACCGTACCAGAGTACAATAAATGGATATCCCGCCATACCGGAGCACAATGGATTCATTATACTAAACCTTCAATAAATGTGCATTTTCTAACTTGTAGTTTCACACCATGTACAGCGATTACATTATACTATTTTTAGAAAACTAATATTCTTACACATTTTCAAAATTCTCACGTACACATTAACACATCGCATTTCCATCTTACACATCACATTTATTCAAACTTGTTTGAACTATAGAATTTACACATGCTTGTTTTCACAAAACTCATCATAACTTATCACTTCACAAAACTTATTTGAAATTATCGAATATCACATGCTTGTTCTCAAAAAACTCATTATGGCTTATCACATCACATTACTTAACTTATACAGAGTACATTCAAATTAAATGATCATAAGTTTCCCCTACCTCAAGTCATGTTTAGCACATTCCATATATAATTCTCTTGGGAATTCACACATATGCTCAATACTTTAATCCTACATTCAAAGTGCCCAAATACTCCTTAGGAATACTTAAGAAAACCTAAAGATACTCATTTCCAAAGAATTCACATAAAAACAGTCCAAATAAAGTGACTTTGTTTCTCGCGCGGGCGAGCCTTGGAGCTCGAGCGTGCGAGCTCAGAAGTTCATATGGACCTCGAGCGACCGATTAGATTTTAGCTGGCTGGAGCTAGGCATGTGAGGCCCTCACGTGAGTGAGCTTTTAGTTCACTTAAGCCCTCGCGCGAGGGAGTCTCAGAGTATCAGAGGCACTTATGCCTTCTAAAGGCCTCTCGCGCAAGCGAGCTCTGAAGCTCGGGCGCACGAGAACCAGAGTTTCTTCAGATCTGATTTTTTTTCTCAACTCGAACTTCTTACTTTTATTCTCTAATTTCTCTCACACTTCTTACACATCATATAAAAAATTTTATTATCAAAATTTACATACTTTGAATATCGATTTCTCACCTTTAACTCAACGATTCACTCGAAGATCGGATCATCTTCCTTCCTTGGTTTTCAAAACCCCATTCGGTCTTCTCTAAGCTCCACGATCACTACAACACTGACACAATCGTATGGTAATATTTTACACACTAATTTGTATAATCCTACTACTATCTAGTGATTCAAACACATGGATTCAAGCAATTACCTTCTCTTCAAAACTCTTCTTCCTTTTCTCTGAAAATAGTCAAGGTAGCAAACCCACAAATGGGTCTTACACGTGGGTTATCCCTCACACCCAAGCAATCACTTTGCTTTCTTGTAAAACACAAACATACCACTTGTGCTTTACACTTATCCACTTAACCTATTTGGTGTAAAGCATAAATTTCTTTGGTTCCGTTGTGAACCACACATACCAAACATTCACACCATTATTTGACCTATGCGGTTTACTAAATTTGGGGATATTACACATAGGCCCAAGACTTGAGATGAAGATGGCCATCATTTTTTAGAAAGATGTGTGAAAACGAAAGGAGGAGGGTAGACTTGGCCTATGGATGCAAGTTCAGTGTACCATATCGAACCCAATTTTTTCGGTTTTGGATTTTCAGTTCGATACATCCCAAACCGAAACCGAACCGAAATATATCGGTTTAGAAAATATATTTTAGCTTTTTCTAAAGCAAGATATGATTCAGTCTTCTTTTGCAGATGAAAAATCATCATTGCTAACGATATCAAGTAGCTACGTGTCCTGGATGAGCTGGAGTGGTCCTTGATACTTTTGATGTAGTAGTGGGGTCCACAAGGCTTCCATGCGATTTTTCAGATTGTGATAGAATATTGAATCTTCTGATGAGGGACTATCTGGAACTTGCATTTATTCTTCCTTGAGCATTGTGGTTTCAATTTCGAGGTTCTCTGGCAGTTCAAGGTCTTTACGAGAATCCATGTTTATCAAGAGTTTATTGACTTCCAATTTTTGTTCATTAGTTCACATGTAATCTATTGGAAGATTGGTATTGAAGATTCTTCGTCCATTGGTAATGTTAAACCGATTATTGGCAGCAAGTATTTGTCGAGCCATTGTAGGAAAGTTCTTTAATGATCTAATCCAATAAGATTTGAGATTGATAGCCAAGATGCTTGATTTCGCTATTGGATACCGTTCTATTAAGAATTTTTGTAATATGATAGATCAATGTTTTGATCATCATAGGGAACTCATTAATGGGATACCCTAAGAAAATTAATTGTTTAACTAATCCCCATTCAATACATTCTTCTAAATTGTATGTTAGATTTTCAGTGAAAATTAATAATTTTGGTAAAAAATCCTCATAACAATGAGCCAAATTGTAATTGTCCATTAAGATTTGTTTTATCTTAACTTCATGGTCTGCAATTTGTGTTATCAGTGGATTGCTTATATCACTGAGTAAAACATGTTTAATTTTCTCAAATAAACAAATTCTTTTTAATTTATGAAAAATTGGATCTGGATAATTTGAATATAAAAGATCTGCTAATTCAAGAAAATGATCAATTTTTTCAATTGTGAAATTTTTAGAATCTCATGACCAAGTTTTCACAAGTGCATTAGAACTATCTTGTAATTTTTATATTTTCTTTTCTTTTTTCGTAATTTTACGGGCTAAAGAACTCATATGCCTATGGAATTTTTTTTTGTCATTTAGGAGTTGGCTTTTCCAAGCTCCATTCAGATCATGATATAAATTTGCACTCATTCCCGGATTGTAAAAATCAAGAATATTATTAATGCTAGTTTGTTCTAGCAACAATTGCGATTGATATACAATGAAAACTATTTTGGCTTCACTTAGCAAATTATGGACTTGATAACAAGCATTTGGAAAGTTGTCAATTTATTTTTGACATGCTAACCAAGAGGTGTATATTCCAGGTTGGTAACCTTTCAAAATTACGTAAGTTTTTCTTATATATTCAGATGAGGGAGTTGAGGAAGATCATTCTTCAATCATTTTTTTCTTTTTAGCAATGGTAAGCCACTAGTTTGGTGGTAACATAAATCTTCTTCCTGCATAATATAAGTCCACTTTTGGTTAGTGGTTTAAGCTTAGATCTCTGCTTAAAAAATCAGCCAAAATGTTAGTATTTCCTTTTAAATGTTCTACTTCGAAGGAATAAAGAGCAATTTGATTATACCACTTTAATCTTCTTCCATCTATTATATCTCGTTTATTTATTAAAAAGTCTCGAACTGCTTGATTGTCAGTTCTGACTATAAAGATTTCAGAGGCTAAATATATATGGAATCTTTTAATAGCAAGGTTTATAGCTAATAATTCTTTTTTAAAAATAATATAATTTTGTTCGTTTGGTTTGAACTTACCAGAATTATATCCACACAATTTTTCTTTACTTTGTATCTTTTTTTGTTAAAGAAGTTTTTCTGGCTTTTATTCCAAAGAAGGGATAAGAGATTTTTTATTCCCATTCTTGGGAGGAATTGCTTTCAAAATACATCCCCAACAATTTTTAGATGCATCTATTTCTAAGATTAATTTATCTCCATATTGTGGAAAATAAATTGTCGAACATTTTTGGATATCTTGTTCAATTTGATTTAAAAGAATTTTATCTTGTTTTGTCCAAGTAAACTCTATGTCTCTTTTTAGTTTATTTAGCAAAGAGGTTTCCTTTTGTGCTAAATTTTTTAAATAATTTCTTCCATAGTTTAAAATTCTTAGAAGACTTTGTGACTGTTTCCTATCAGTTCAGTCTTCAGAAAATTTTTTAATCTTTATTATAATATGATCTTGTAATTTTAGACCGTCATGAGTTAAAATAAGGCCTAAAAATTCTATTGATTCTTTCTCAACTTCTATTTTTGAAGGTGAAAGAACAATTCCATGTTTTTGGAATATATTATATATTTATTGTAAGTGTTTTTTATGATCTTCTTTTATTTTAGAGAAGATTAATATATCATCTATATAGGCAACACAAAAATCTTTAAATGGAGAGAAAATAGAATCCATCCATCTTTGATATATTTGTGGAGCAGTATTTAATCCAAAAGGCATAACATTGCATTGATAATTTCCACAACATGTACTAAAAGCAGTTAAAGATTTTGATTCATCATTGAACTTTAATTGTCAATATCTTGATTTACAGTCGAATTTACTGAAAATCTTTGATCCTTTGATTTGATTAATCAAACATCTTTTCTTGGGATAAAATATCCATCAAATTCTAGATTTTTATTTAATATTTTATAATTGAAAACCATTCTAGTTTTTCCTCTTTTAATTTTGCATGATTTCTTACTAAGAAAGTAGGACTAGAATGAGGACTTTTGGTTGTTTCTATGAGTTTTTTCTCTAATAACTATTTTATTTGGATTTTGAATTCAACTATGTCTAATTTTGTATAGACCAAAGGTTTTATTCTAATAATGAAATTAGGGTCTTTTAAAGATAACTTACAATATCAAGGACTTTTATGCCATACTTTTAAGGGGTTCTCACTAAAATTGTCTTTAATAATTGAAAAGATTCAATGATTTTGGTCAAGTAAATGAATAGTTTCAAGTAAATTTTGAATAACATCACCACGCTTGCTGGGGGCAAAGCTTTTGTGACATTTTGACATGTGAACTTGAAGGAGAGGAATATGGACGATTTCTTCCTTATGAGAAAGACCAATTGAACCAATGTTTAAGGTTATTGGTAAATATGTTGTTAAAAAATTATTTCCTAGCAAAAAATCTTCGTGAATGTTTGGAAAACAGAGAATTTTAGGGTTAATAAATTTTTTATCTTTAAGACATATAGAAATAGCTTTTGCTTTTAATTCAATAATAGTTTCTCTTCCTTCAATTCCTTTTACTTTAATTGGATGTTTAATATTTACCCATTTTTCAGAGGGTAAAGCATTATATCTACAAGCACTTATTGTAGCGCATGTATCCATTAAAACACATAAATTATATGGTTTATAATTTTGAAACATAAAGTTTCCTAATACATAAATATATCTTCCTTTCCCATAACTAGGAGAAAAAAGAATTTCATCATTTTTTCACTGAAAATGATAAATTTGAAATGTTTTTATTTCATTTTGCTGTGTTCCTGGGAGAATAGGAACTTGCACATTTGTAAATGCAATATGTTTTATTTCACTAAATGTGGATGGCCTTGACTCAATATTACTTCTCAGGATAGAAAATTCATCTTTACTAGAATTGAAAGATGCAGAGCGATTATCTCTGATATATAAATTATTTCTAGATGCATGTATTTCCATTATTTGAGGTTGAGATTTTGGTTTTTGTTCTAATAGATCTTCAAATAACCATTTTTTAGGTATTTGTAAATCTTTCCAATTTATTAATCGGAGTTGTATTTCTCAATCATATGGTATAGGTTCAAAAATTTCTATTAAATTTTTATCTGCATTATGAATTTTTGTTACCGATTTAGATGTTAATTCATGTTCGGTAAGCCATTTTATAGCTAAATTATGAGATTCTTCTTTCATTTCTAATCCTTTTATTTGGATTTTATTTTTATTGTATCTTCAATATTTGGATCCTCCAGGGAAATAAAATAGTTTGGTTTTTGTAATAGCCCGGATTTTCGAACCCAGAAACCTGTGCCGTCAGATCACCGTAAAGGTAATCCCGAATCACACTAACACTTGGTACATCCACACAAAGCTGAACAAGTAATTGTGACAGCCCGGATTTCGAAACCCCAAAATCCGTGCCATCAGCACGACCTTCAAGGCCGTGCCCCGGGTTCCTTACGAAACATTGGTATATACAATCCAAAACTGTAATTGAAGCACTCATAGCTACACAAAAAAAACTCAACAAAATAATCAAGGTGTCGCAAGGCAGTCCTTGTCCCATGCCAATTCATGGACATAAGAACTTACCCAAATGTTTAGTAATAACAGTTCATCCTAGGCGTTCTGTCAAGGAATGGTAATTAAAACATTCGAAATAAAGAGGCTTGATATACCAAGCCATACATAGTACTCTCTCAACTCACTCTCAAAGTATGCAGCGGGTTTCCTAGAAGAATTCCTCAGGAGGAGGTTATCACTCTTTCCGGGCACGAAACCGAAGCCCTTGGATCGCTTCTTCCGAAGTCTTTCTTGCCGCTTAGTCCCGGACTGCGACGTATAGTCTAAGGGGGTGAGCTACATCCTAGCTCCGTAGGGAAAACAAAAAAAACATATAGATCAACCTTCACACATATGTCAGTAATTTAACAAGCATAAAATTATAAAGTAATCACTTATGGACAACAATTTGAATAACAGGAAATAACCCAATGATTTTGGTCGTTACTTAGCATGGTTTTGTTTAATCTCCTTATTAGTTTAGTTGTGAATTCGGCCTAATCACTTAAATCTTAACTTAAGTAGTCCTCGAGCAATATAGCATCGAGCCTCGATGGAATACCCGCCATCGTCGTCTAACTAGACAGTTGTTATATGTACTCCCTGGGAATACTGCCCGAGCCCTTTTCTCATAGGTGGCGGGGTCTATTCTCAATCTACATCCCTGGGATGTGTTATAAATGTACGGATTAGCGCCGTGCATCGTCACGGATATCTGCCGAGTCGGTCGTGGGTATCCGCCACGTCGGTGGGGTATTCTAATCAACCTTAAATAATAAAATATCAATGTGCTTTACATATAGTTATTCACCGTGATTGTGCTAATTATATTACATTAGGCCTTATCACATTACCTTCGCTTTCTCATTAGTTTTCATCGCATCCCCAGGATGCCCCATACTCATTGCACCCTTCTTTGATTGAACTACATGATTTTTCGTCCCCTGGGGACCTCAAGATTTTCACGTTGTAACACACACACACACCCTTATCATGAGGGTTCATGAAATATGTGACTATTTAAATAGATTATACTACACATATGAGTTCACGGGATAATGCACATGTGTCAAGAATATTCCCTACCTCGAATCTCAAGGCACGCCTCGTGAGGGTTATAATGCATCAACCTACATTTCAAAAATAGGTTTAGAACAATCACTAGCATTATTGGGGTGTATGACCCCCAAGTTTCTTGTATTCGAAAAACCAAGATCCGAGTGGTCACCAGACCTCGCTCGAGCGGCCACTTGACCTCGCTCGAGCGGTCACTTGACCTCGCTCGAGCGGTCTCTTGACCTCGCTCGAGCGGTTAAATCGAGGTCGCTCGAGCGGTTAAATCGAGCCATCGGAGTATTACTGTGGACCCTCGCTCGAGCGAGCTTCCCTTTAGTTTTGGGGACCGCTCGAGCGAGCCCAAAGTTATATTTTCCTCTGTTCATCCTCGCTCGAGCGAGCCTTTTAGACCGCTTGAGCGAGGAACGATGATTTTGTTCCTCGATCGGATCGAGAACATGCTTCCTTCCTTCATTTTACCTAAATCTCATAAAAAGAAACATTCAGCCAACATTCTTCCTACTATTTAAAATATTCCTAGGCATCTATCATGTCTTTAACATACCTCTGACGATGAGTCACGCACAAGTTCGATTTACGATTCGAAAATCTACTAGGCTAACAGGTCTCTCCAAGGTTCTTCCTCCAGTCTCTTCCTCTAATCTCCTTTGTTGACTTGAGTCCCAACGAACCCTAGTTCTCTACTAGGCACTTCTCTTCTTTCTCTCTATATTCTCCTTCTCTCTATTTAGGTTAGAATAGAATTACGTAAGGGTTCCTCTCTCTCTCTTCCACTTTTATATCTATAAGTTAGGGATATACTAGTGTGTTTCCCACGTACACACTTAGTGTCTTTGGTTCGTTTTGGTCTCCTTGTGAAACACATATACCTATGTGTAATGCATGCCGTGCACTCATCTCAAAAATCTGAGGTTGTGACAATCACCCCAACTTATAAGATTTTCGTCCTCGAAAATCGATGTTATTCTCTTAAACAGGTACCACTTCATATACGACTCGCATATCCAAACAAGAATTAAAACATTGTCAGATTTAAGAACAAGTTATTGGCCATGCCAACAAATTTTCACATAAATGAAAGGGGTCATTATTGTTATACTCATTCCATATATATTTATCATTCACAAAAAAACAACTTTGTGACATTCATGTCACGATAGTTTGAAAAGATTTTGACCAAGAACCCACCTCCTTACAAATGCCTCAAAATATTACATGTAATGTGTTCAAAATTTACGTTACTATCTAGTCCTCATCCTCCTCGTAGTCGTCGTCGTCCTCGCCATCGTCGTCGTCGTCCTCGCCATCCCCATCCTCATCGTCCAC
This sequence comes from Chloranthus sessilifolius, assembly GCA_021018995.1. NCBI lineage: Eukaryota > Viridiplantae > Streptophyta > Magnoliopsida > Chloranthales > Chloranthaceae > Chloranthus > Chloranthus sessilifolius. The sequence continues at coordinate 141,710,728 of CM037584.1, read as the reverse complement.
CGTGACGGCTGTGGTACCATGGCACTCCTTAGAAGCCGGAGCTTGACGCTCCAAAAATAGCATCCTCATCGCACCGACGCCATGTAAAGATGGGTATGCCTGGCCCATGAGGTCGATAAGTAGCGCCTCCTGGAACCTCTGATGCAACCTGATCTCCCGCCCTTGCTGAAGGATCTCCCGCATCATGCCCGTGTCGGTAGTGGGTATGGGCTGTGGAACTGAGGTAGAGGGAGTGGTCGGTCCTACCGGTGCCTGATGGGTGGTTGATCGGGAGACCTGACGGTCTCTCTTCTTGTTGACGCTGGTTTGCAGGCTCTTAAGGTTTCGGCTCCAGTCTTGGGCAAGGTAGGGGATGACGTTATCAGTGAGGAACAACTCGTCCTCCCGGATCTTAAATCATCCCTTCCCATTCCGTGAGTCTAAGAGTCGGGAAATCAACCGAGCATACGGTAATCGATTGATGGGTGGAGGGACAGCACCCCTTACATTTCTTTTGTAGGCATGCGCCATGCCTTTTATGATGACCATAGGTGCGTTGATCCACCTATTATGAAATGCGGTGTGTAGGGCCCGCAGAAACGCATCTCGGCGTTCTTGATCATGACCGGTTGGGTGTAGATTCTTTTTAAAGATAATATCTAAAAGCCACATACGCGGCGGTAGTTGTGATCGGGTAATAGATTGTCCCGAGGCGGACATGCCGCCAGTGATGTCGGAGATGATTGTTGGGAAATCTACGTTCCCAGAAAAAGGTGGTAGGATGAGTGGGCTAGGGGTGTAGATGTGGGGACATTTCATGATCGAGGAAATGTCGGCACATCTGAAGATTAGCTCATTACCATCGATTGTAACGAGTATAGCGTCTTCGTCGACGTTCCAGTTTAGGGTTTGGTAAAACAATTTCACTAGCCTCGGGTAATACCGATCCCCGAATGGCGTAAGCAGGGTCTTGAGATGGTTGTTAGTGAGAAAGTCCGATGTCCACTGGGTGGACGTCGGATCCCCGAAACATGAGGGATGTATATCCCATTCCGCTTCAAAAGTCTTGGCTCCCCACCAATCATCCAATGTGATTGGAGTGGAGGGCGGGTTTGATGATGGTTGGGAGGTTTGGCGTGTGTAATGCACCGAATCGCCATCCGCTTTAGGTTGGGGTTGGGCTCGAAGCCATCTAGTATATAAAAGGTTTAGAAGGAAAAGAAAGATTTCAGGGATAGGTAGATTTTACCTAGGAGAGTAGTCTTGATGGATCGGATTGTCCAAATCCGGCTAGAATCGGTCGAAAAATATTGGAAACCGCTTGCCCTAACCCGTCGCTCGTCTCCTCTCCCTTTCGCTTGAAGATGAACAGGCGTCTTGCCCTCCGCCATATATATAGTTCCGCCTCGCTCGAGCGGTCATTAGTTCTCGCTTGAGCGAGAACAGAAATAGTTTTATTACATACTATAGCCTCGCTCGAGCGGTTATAATGCGCCACTTTCGGCGGTAAAATGTCTCGCCGCGAAAATGCCTCGCTTCGGCGAGAATAGGAATAGTTATCGCCGAGCGAGAGGAAGTGTGATTTATGTAGTTCGCCGAATAACATAAGTGGTCGCTCGAGCGAGACCAGAAACATTTCTCTGGTACCATTTTGCTCGTTTTCGGTTTCAATTCTCATCACTAGTTTCATTAGATAAGAGTTCAACGTAAAGTGGTTCAATCATTGTTTGCAGTCAATATATCTTTAAAAGAAAAAATATATATATATATATATATAGCCTTCATAGTACCCGCAATCACATATTCTCAAAAGAATAAAACCATTCAGTTGGCAATTTCGAACAAATTGGGATATTGTTCTCTAACATCCGCCTCACGTTCCCATGTTGCCTCTTCGGCCGGATGGTTCTTCCATCGGACAAGCACTAAGGGAATAACTTTTGTTCGCAACACCTGTTCCTTTCGATCTAAAAGTTCTACCGGCTCTTCAATCATGGTCATATCTTCATGCATTTTGAATGATTGGCCGCTCAGCACGTGATCAGGGTCATTCAGATATTTCCTGAGCATCGACACGTGGAATACATTGTGTACCTGATCAAACAATGGTGGCAAACCAATGCGGTAGGCTACTTCTCCCACTCGACCCAAAACTTCAAATGGTCCAAGATAGTGGGGACTTAGTTTCCCTCTCTTCCCAAATCTCATCACTCCCATCATCGGTGATACTTTCACGAACACATGTTCACCCACTTTAAAGTCTACACTCATCCGCTTGATGTCAGCATAGCTTTTCTGTCTGCTTTGAGCCGCCTTTAGTCTTTCCCTGATCATGTGAACAATAGCAGCGTTATCTTCAAGTAGCTCAGGTCCCAAAACAAATTTCTCGCCGATTTCCTCCCAATTGATTGGCAACTTACATCGTCTTCTGTACAAGGCTTCATACGGTGCCATTCCAATGCTTGTCTGAAAACTATTATTATAAGCGAACTCAATCAATGGTAGATGTTGATCCCATGACCCTTGCAATTCTAACATACATGCCCTAAGCATGTCTTCAATGACTTGGTTGACCTCTTCGGTCCTGCTTGTGGGTGAAACGCCGTACTAAAATCTAACCTAGTTCCCATTCCTTCTTGGAATTTCCTCCAAAACTTTGATGTATATAACGGGTCCCGGTCTGAAACAATGCTACTTGGAATCCCATGTAAACGGACGATCTCTTTCGTATAGAGTTCTGCTAATCTTCCCGTCGTGTACATCGTATTGTATGGCAAGAAGTGTGCCGACTTAGTCAACCGATCGACTACCACCCAAATGGCGTTATGCCTCCTTGCGATTCATGTAGACCGACTATGAAATCCATTGAGATAGATTCCCACTTCCATTCCGGTATGGGTAAAGGCTGTAATAGGCCTGCGGGGTGTCTATGATCGATTTTCACTTATTGGCACGTCAAACATCGTGACACATGCTCTGCCACATCTTGTTTCAACCCTCTCCACCAGTAATTCTTTTTCAGGTCCTGATACATCTTCGTGCTTCCCGGGTGGATAGCATAGCTTGACTTGTGAGATTCATCAAGAATCATTCGCCGCAATTCGGCATTGTCCGGAATGCAAAGTCGCCCTTTGAATATTAAGGAACCGTCTTCCTTGATTGAAAACTCAGATGTAATACCTTCAGTTACATTTTGATGTATCTTTGTTAGAATCGGGTCTTTCATCTGTAATTCTCGTATATGTTCGAATATCACTGGTTTCACTGATATGTTGGCTAAGAAGGCTCCTGTGGCTTGTGGTTGTATGTCTGCGCCACATAACGCTAGATCCTCCAACAACTTCCATCGATGTATACCCGAAATTAGACTAGCCAGCTGGGCCAAACTTTTCCGACTCAAGGCATCAGCCACTACGTTAGCTTTGCCTGGATGGTACTGTATGGAACAGTCGTAATCTTTGAGGAATTCCATCCACCTACGCTGCCTCATATTCAGTTCCTTCTGTGTAAACAGGTATCTGAGGCTCTTATGGTCAGTGAAAATTTCAAATGTTTCTTCGTATAAATAATGTCGCCATATTTTTAATGCAAATATGACTGCTGCTAGTTCCAGATCGTGTGTTGGGTAGTTCTTTTCGTGCTCTTTCAATATCGAGGTAAGCTATTACCTTTTATATTGATTTAGTACACAACCCAACCGTTATCTGAAGCATCACTATAAACCGTGAATCCTCCACCGCTCGATGGGATGGCTAAATCGAGCCGAGGTGAGTCTCTTCTTGAGTTCTTCAAAACTCTCCTCTCACGCCTTACTCTACACGAATCTTGAGTCCTTTCATGTAAGCCTCGTAAGAGGTCCTGATAACTTTGAAAATCCTTCACGGCGTCCGATAATAACCCGCCACCGAGGAAACTTGGATGTCATCATGGTTTTTGGTTGTTCCGCTCATTCTACCGCCTCGATCTTAGCGGGATCTCTGGTGACAACATGCTTGGAGACGACATGCCCCAAAAAGCTAACCTCTTCTAGCCAAAACCTTTGAGTTTGGTGTCGATTAGTGTTCACGCAAGGTTCAGAGAGCGACACGTAAGTGTTCTTCATGCTCGTTTTTCGATTTTGAGTAGATTAGGATGTCATCAACAAACACTACAACGCAGGAGTCTAGGTGTGGTTTAAACACTGATTCATCAAGTCCATAAACGACTGCATTCGCATCCGAATGGCATCACTAAAAATTCATAGTGTCCATACCGTTCAAAGCCGTCAATGTCCTCGGCCCTGCCTCTTAACTGATGGTAACCAGATCTTAGGTCGATCTTGGAAAAATGTTTTGCTCCCTGCAACTGGTCGAATAAGTCATCTATTCTTGGCAACGGATATCGATTCTTCACCGTGACTTTGTTCAATTGGCGGTAGTCGATGCACAACCGCATCGACCCATCTTTCTTTTTCACGAATAACACTGGTGCTCCCCATGGAGACACGCTATGGTCGTATGAATCCCTTGTCCATGAGCTCTTGCAATTGTTCTGTCAACTGTTTCAACTCTCCAAGGGCCATCCTATAAGGTGCCTTTGAAACAGGTTCCGTTCCTGGTGCTAAGTCTATCGCAAATTCTACTTCTCTTTCTGGAGGTAATCCTGGCAATTCTTCTGGAAATACATCTGGGAATTCTCGCACCACTGCTATCTCGGAGATAATATTCTTTTCTTCTTTATCTTCTTTCAAGAATGCCAAATAACCGCTACACCCTTTACGATTAAACGCTCGCTCATGCGAGATATGAGTGGTACACAGTCGATCTCTCCCCTTGAAATCGAAACGATCTCCTCGTGTTAGGACGGAAAACAACAACTTTATCCTTGCAATCCACTGTTGCGCAGTGATGGGACAGCCAATCCATGCCAAGGATTACATCGAATCCTTGCATGTCCAACCATATTAGATTTGCATCTAATTCGTGGACAACGTGATCCCGAATGCTTACTACTACCGATTTGCAGACTAACTCTGTGTCCACTAATTCTCCTGTTGGGATGGACACTGATAACACAAAGTCCAGTGCCTCCGGAACAATCTTCATCTTCTTTGCAAATCTAGGGGTGATGAAGGAGTGGGTAGACCTTGGGTCTATCAACACTCGTGCGTCATGTGCTACGTAGCACCCTTAGTCATAGATTTGTAACGTACCTATAAAGCATACATATACGTACTTAACATATACTATATAAAAATTTCCCCCCCTTTTTTTTTTTTTTTTATTCTAATGTTCAACAACGGTTGTATATATATTTATCCTAATGGAAGCCCATTCTCTTTCTAGAATTGTATTGCAACCGAAATTCTTTATTTAAAAGAAATCTCACCTTGGATGATGTCATGTACACTCCCTGCTTCCTGGGCGGTAACTGCGTAGGCTCTCCCTCGAATAACAGGCTTTCGAGATTGAATAGGTTGTGGCATGGAAGTTAAATATTCTTTTCTTTAACGTCTCCTGTGGGCAATCTCTAATCATGTGGCCTATCTTGCCGCACTTGAAACAGCCTCGCATTCCCTGCCTACACTCCGTTGTTTTGTGGGACTTGCCACACTTAGCACAAATTTCCCTTGGTGATGAAGTAGCAGCTCTCGAAAAACCTTGTGTAGTTGTAGCCCCGGAAAAGCAGACCTTGATACCTCATCACTCCCCGATGCCAAAGAACGGATAACTTTGATGAGTAGCTTGTTGTGCAGCTCTCCCATACCCTGTCTGGAACGATTGTCTCTGATTCGGTGCCAGAAACCTCGGTTTCTTATATACCGATTCATAACTCCCCGTCCTACTTGGATCAATGCTTTCTCTACCTTGTTGTTACTTTGATGAGTAGCTTGTTGTGCAGCTCTCCCATACCCTGTCTGGAACGATTGTCTCTGATTCGGTGCCAAAAACCTCGGTTTCTTATATACCGATTCATAACTCCCCGTCTTGCTTGGATCAATGCTTTCTCTACCTTGTTGTTCCCTCTGACGGCATCAGTTATTGTTTTCTTCTTTGACTACCAATGCCTTACTCATTATTTCTCCATAGGTTTTCAGCTGGAAGGGCGCAACCCCTCCTCGGATGTCCGACCTTAAGCCCTGTTGGAACCTCTTCGCTTTCATCACGTCTGAAATTACGTAGTCTGGGGCGAAGCGAGCCAGTCTCATGAATTCCACTCCATACTCTCTCACGGTCATCCTTCCCTGCGCTAGTTGTAAAAATTGGGTCTCCATCTGATTCCTCAAAACTTCAGGAAAGTATTGTTTATTGAATTCTTCTATGAATTCGTCCCAAGTCCACGGCATATCTGGAGTTTCCTATGCTCTTGTTCGCGAAACGGATTTCCACCAAGGTCCAGCTTCTCCATCTAACATATATGCCGCCCAACGGACGCTCTCATCCTCCGTGCATGTCAGTACGCTAAACACCTTCTCCATTTCCCCCAACCAGTTTTCGGCGGCCATTGTGTCTGCCTGTCCTGAAAAGTTTGGAGGTCTCATTCTTCTGAACTCGGTGAATGCTGAGGCCACTGAGGGTGTAAGTCCCACTGGAGGGGTAGGTGTTCGTTGTGGTTCTGGTACTGTATGCGCTGCCAAGGACGCTGCTTGTTGTGCCATGGCAGTTGCCATGGTCTCCATTGTGTGCATCATTCTCTGACGCTCTTCCCTTTCTTCATTTCTCTCTCTCACCCTATCTTGTTCCCTCTGATTTCGATCCTGTCTATCTAGATCTTGCTCCTCTACTTGAGTTTGGTTTCCTCCGGCGCTCTCGGAATCTCCTGCTTTCCCAATGGCACTGTTTTGTAGGTGAGACGAACCCATCTCTCTCGAAATTCCTATCATGACCACCCCTGGGTCGACCTCTCTCTCTAGGAAACATAACGGTCTGCATGAGAATCCATAATCTCGTTAGCAGAAGTCCCTATATTCTGACGATATGATAGTCAGAACTTGGAAAGAAAAAGGCTTTGATACCAACTGTGACAGCCTGGATTTCGGAACCCCGAAATCCGTGCCATCAGCACGACCTTCAAGGCCGTGCCCCGGGTTCCTTACGAAACATTGGTATATACAATCCAAAACTGTAATTGAAGCACTCATAGCTACACAAAAAAAACTCAACAAAATAATCAAGGTGTCGCAAGGCAGTCCTTGTCCCATGCCAATTCATGGACATAAGAACTTACCCAAATGTTTAGTAATAACAGTTCATCCTAGGCGTTCTGTCAAGGAATGGTAATTAAAACATTCGAAATAAAGAGGCTTGATATACCAAGCCATACATAGTACTCTCTCAACTCACTCTCAAAGTATGCAGCGGGTTTCCTAGAAGAATTCCTCAGGAGGAGGTTCTGACTCTTCTGTGGGCACGAAAATCGAAGCCCTTGGATCAGCTTCTTCCGAAGTCTTTGCTGCCGCTAGTCCTAGACCTGCGACGTATAGTCTAAGGGGGTGAGCTATATCCTAGCTCCGTAGGGAAAACAAAAAGAACATATAGATCAACCTTCACATATGTCGAATTTAACAAGCATAGAATTATAAAGTAATCACTTATGGACAACAATTTGAATAATGTGAAATAACCCAATGATTTTGGTCGTTACTTAGCATGGTTTTGTTTAATCTCCTTATTAGTTTAGTTGTGAATTCCTAATCACTTAAATCTTAACTTAAGTAGTCCTCGAGCAATATAGCATCGAGCCCCGATGGAATACCCGCCATCGTCGTCTAATTAGTCAGTTGTTATATGTACTCCCTGGGAATAGTGCCCGAGCCCCTTTCCCATAGGTGGCGGGGTCTATTCTCAATCTACATCCACAGGATGTGTTATAAATGTACGGATTGGCCGCCTGCATCGTCACGGATATCGCCGAGTTGTTAGGGTATCCCGCCACGTCGGTGGGGTATTCTAATCAACCTTAAATAATAAAAATATCAATGTGCTTTACATATAGTTATGCACCGTGATTGTGCTAATTATATTACATTAGGCCTTATCACATTACCTTCGTTTCTCTGTTAGTTTTCATCTGCATCCCTGGGTTGCCCATACTGCTGCACCCTTCTTTGATTGAACTACATGATTTTCGTCCCACAGGGACCTCAAGATTTTCACGTTGTAACACACACACACACCCTTATCATGAGGGTTCATGAAGTATGTGACTATTTAAATAGATTATAATACGCATATGAGTTCACGGGATAATGCACATGTTTCAAGAATATTCCCTACCTCGACGAATCTCAAGGCACGCTTTGCCGTCAGAGGGTTATAATGCATCAACCTACATTTCAAAAATAGGTTTAGAACAATCACTAGCATTATTGGGGTGTATGACCCCCAAGTTTCTTGTATTCGAAAAACCAAGATCCGAGTGGTCACCAGACCTCGCTCGACCGGCCACTTGACCTCGCTCGAGCGGTCACTTGACCTCGCTCGAGCGGTTAAATCGAGGTCGCTCGAGCGGTTAAATCGAGCCGTCGGAGTATTACTGTGGACCCTCGCCGGCGAGCCAGTTATATTTTCCTGTTCATCATCCTCGCCGGCGAGCCTTTTTAGACCGCTCGGCGAGGAACGATGATTTTGTTCCTCGATCGGATCGAGAACATGCTTCCTTCCTTCATTTTACCTAAATCTCATAAAAGAAACATTGAACATTCTTCCTACTATTTAAAACATTCCTAGGCATCTATCATGTCTTTAACGTACCTCTGACGATGAGTCACGCACAAGTTCGATTTACGATTCGAAAATCTACTAGGCTAACAGGCCTCCAAGGTTCTTCCTCCAGTCTCTTCCTCTAATCTCCTTTGCTGACTTGAGTCCCAACGAACCCTAGTTCTCTACTAGGCTATTCTCTTCTTTCTCTCTATATTCTCCTTCTCTCTATTTAGGTTAGAATAGAATTACGTAAGGGTTCCTCTCTCTCTCTTTCACTTTTATATCTATAAGTTAGGGATATACTAGTGTGTTTCCCACGTACACACTTAGTGTCTTTGGTTCGTTTTGGTCTCCTTGTGAAACACATATACCTATGTGTAATGCATGCCGTGCACTTATCTCAAAAATTTGAGGTTGTGACATAAGATCTCTATCATTTGCTGTTAGAGTCATCATATATGCATGGTAAGAGATATTTTAGTTCGACAAAATAACAAAAATGACGGTTCTGTCCTTATGTAAACCATTAGCCTGATAAAACCAAAATGAACTATTGGTGATGAACAAACATCACCCAAAATAGTAGTTCAAAATAACGTTTACATATAATTCTAAACAAAATAAAAAGGTTAGGCATACCAAGCCTTATACAAAAAGTCAAAATGTCAATCACAGTCCCCTAAGGGAAACAATCCTCTGGCAAGTGATCCAATTCCTCCTCGGGTATGTAATCGGGATCTTCTTCTCGGCCAGAATCCTCAATGCCTAAGTCTGCGTCTGTACCTATGACGTATAGTCAAAGGGTGAGCTAGCATCAAAGCTCAATAGGGGAATATCACTAACTACATAACATATTCAAGCATAGATCTTATGACTGAATTTAAAGCACATTTTATAAACTAAACTTTCAGATGTTTGAATCACAATTAAACTGAAATCAAAGTGCACGCACATGACTTATTTCTTGATTTTCATGTTCTTGTTTATCTTAGTTTCAAATGCTTCTTATGCTTCGAAATGACTTAAAGACTTAACTTAAATAATCTCCCAAGCGTATATAGCGTTGGGAGCCACATTGCTATCGATGGGAATCTCTGAACCATCGTCGTTCATAAATAATTTCACGATTTTCCAAGCTCCTGAGCTACGTTAACAGGGTCACTTGAGCCACTTTGCCAAGCCCTTGAGCTACATTAACAAGGTCACTTGAGCCACATTGCCAAGCCCCTGAGCTACGTTAACAGGGTCACTAGTGCTACACTGACCGTTGGTCAGTCCACACGTACGGATATCCCACCGTAACGGATACACATGAGGACTCCTTTCACGAAACCTTAAATCATTGTACAATTCTAACTTATAGTTATTCACCGTGTAATTAGTCGGTGTGATTAATTATAGATAGGTTTTAATGTTTTACATACTTATCACACTTACATGTGTATCATATTCACACTTGCTTTCCTATCATAGTCACACACATTCATCATATTCACACATGCTTGCTTATCATACTTACTTCATTAGCAGACGTTTCTTATCACACACACACACACACACATGCTTGCTTATCATACTTCATTAACAGACGTTTCTTATCACACACACACACATGCTTCATCACATTCACATTATCTACACAATTCATATTGCAATTCATGGTATTGAATTTTCCCTACCTCTTACGAAGTCCCCGCTAAATCACACAAATACGGAGTAAGAATCCTTGTGCACTAGTCCACATCCAACCTACATTTTAAGGTATTCAAACATCATTATCTAATGCCTGAGAGAGCACGCACACAAAGGATTCATAGAGTTCTCAAAGAAAAATCAGAATTTGCCTTAACTTGCTCAATCGCGTGCATGAGATCCAAGGTCGCGCGAGCGAGTTATGTGGCACCTCACAGTCATGCAAGCTCGCTCGAGCGACTATGGCTTGTCTGTCTTTCTTGAGCTCATGGCCTGCGTCAGTCGCGCGAGTGAGATTGATGTCACGTGAGCGACTTTTTCAGTTCCTTCCCAGTCATGCGAGGGACTGTTCAAACATATTTCCACGCCTATTCTGAAGCCTCTCTCGCACGAGCAACTCTAAGTCACACAAACGAGTCTCAAACTCACGCGAATGACTTTCGAGATTTTGGGGTTTTTCTTCAAATCGGATTTTCTTTCTCTTTCCCCTTTCACCTAACTCTCATACCCATTAATTACAATACATTTAGGGTATTAATTTCCCACCATTTATGACATATAATCTCTAACAAATCTACTCAAAACACAAGATCTTACCTCATTTATTTGAAATGGGTTTGTATGACAGCCCGAATTTTGGTGCCCCGAAACCCGTGCCATCAGCACGACCCTCAAGGCCGTGCCCTGGAATTCTTTACGATACATTGGTATATACAAGCCAAAAAAATTGCAATTAGGGTGCATGTATCTACTCTAACCAAGTTCTCATATATTGAAAAATAATTATGGTCTCTAAAGGCAGTTCTTGTCCCATGCCAATTCATGGGCATAAGAACTTACCCAAATCGTTGGTGATAGCAGTTCATCCCAAACGTTTTACTAAAAGAATAACGATATTTAATTACATTCGAATAAAGAGGCTTGACATACCAAGCCGTACCTAATACTCACAACTCACTCTCAAAGTACGCAATGGGTTTCCTAGAAAAATTCCTCAGGAGGCTCTGACTCCTCAGTGGGCACGTAGTCTGAATCCCCTGGATCAAAGTCTCCAGAAGTCTTTGCTGCCGCTAGTCCTAGACCTGCGACGTATTGTCTAAGGGGTGAGCTACATCCTAGCTCTGTAGGAAAATAAAATGAACATATAGATTAACCTTCACATATATGTCAGCAGTTTTAAAAGCATAAATTTTCGGATAACACTTATGGGAAACAATTGAAATAACTGGAATAAAATAATGATTTTGACAGTTACTTTGCATGGTTTTATTTATTCTCCTTACTGGTTTAGTTGTGAATTTGGCCTAATCACTTAAATCTTAATTTAAGTAGTCCCCGAGAAATATAGCATCGAGCCCCGATGGAATACCCACCATCGTCGTCTAACTAGACAATTGTTATGTATATTTCCTGGGAATATTGCCCAAGCCCCTTTCTCGTAGGTGGCGGGGTCTATTCTCAAATCTGTATCCCTGGGATGTGCTATGAATGTACGAATTGGCCGCCGTACCGGTCACGGATATCCTACCGAGTCAATCGTGGGTATCCCGCCACGTCGGTGGGGTATTCTAGTTAAACCTTAAATAATAAAAACATCGAACGTGCTATACATATAGTTATTCACCGTGATTGTGCTAATTTTATTATATTAGGCCTTATCACTTTACTTTCGTTTCACTGTTAGTTTTCATCTGCATCCCTGGGATGCCACTGGTTCAATGCACCATCTAGATGTCCACTTTACAATTTTTATGTCCCCTGGGGACCTCATGACTATCACGTTTGAAACTTACTCACACACCCTTTTTCATAATTATCATGCAATACTTGACTATTTAATTGAAATACACTACATATATGAGTTGACGAAATAATGCACATGTTTCAAGAATATTCCCTACCTCAATGCAAATTCAACGCACACTTTTCTCGTAGAGGTTTACACATCCCAATCTCACGTCAAACCTACATTCCAAGTGTTTAGAATATGTTCAGAAAGGACACTAGAATCATTGGAGTTCATAGCCTCCATGTATTTACACTAAACTATCCAAAACCTGTGTGGTACCTCGCGCGAGCGAGCACAATTCCTCACTTGAGCAGTCACTTGACCTCGCTCGAGTGGTCACTTGACCTCGCTCGAGCGGTTCAAACGAGATCTCTCAAGCAGTTAAAGCGAGCCATTTGAAGCTCTACTGGAGGCCTCGCTCGAGCGAGCTTCCCCTTTGTTTTGGGTCTCGCTCGAGCGAGCCCAGAACTAAATCCGTTTCTCAATTTTTATATCCTGTCCTCGCTCGTGCGATTCAATTTTGGCCACTCGAGCGAGCCACGATGGACATAATCACTGATCAGTTCGAGGACTATTTCCCCTTCTTCATCTAATGTCTTATTAGCATTAAATAACCTAAAATCATTTCAGCTAATGCTTCCTACATTATCTAATCACCCATATACGTATTTAAATCATACCTCAATCGATGTATTTGATGTAAAGGTGATCCAAGTTCTAACTAGACGAGAAACTCATCAAGGTTCCTCATCTAGCCCTTTTCCAATCTTCTATCGGCTCAGAACAACTCTACTCTCTTTTATGATTCCCTCTCTTCTCTTTCTTTTTTCCTTCTCTCTATCTAAATTAATTAATTAGGTCACGTATGGGGAAACTCTCTCCCCCTCATTCACTTATATATATCTTAGTGAAAGTTAGTGTGTTTCCCACACACAAACATAGTGTATACATGTTAGTTTTGGTTTCCTTGTGAACCACACATACACGTGCATGGTACATGACGTGTACGGTTCCCAAAATCTAGGGTTATGACATTCACCCCATCTTATAAGGTTTTCGTCCTCGAAAATCGACGATACTCGAGTAACTAGGTACTACTATTACTAGGCCATGAAATAGGCTAGCTCCATACATCATCAGGTAATTAAACAAATGGTCTAATCCCGCAACGCCTTGCGTTAAACCATATCAACTTATACCCATATAGTGAAGAATAATGATGATAAAATTTTATACTATCATGTATTCCCACCATCATGATACAATTGATCATATGATAAAATTATAGACCTATACTATCATAACGTTAACCATCTACAAAAATTGTGACATTCATGTCACGATAGTTTGTAAATAAAAGGTCCAAATACCACCTCACCACGAAATGTCTAAACAAAATATTACATTTCCATTTTCCAAAAGAAAAATATATGACTACCTAGTCATCATCCTCCTCATACTCGTCGTCGTTGTCGCCGGAGCCATCATCATCATCGTAGTCCTCGTCATCCTCATCCTTGTCAACCACCCTGGCGGTAGTGGTACCCCCCGTAGTGCTCCTGGTAGCAGGGCCCGAGCTAGACGCTCCAAAAATAGCGTCTCTCATAACGCCGACGCGCTCCATGTATGACTGCAGGTAAGCCTAGCCCATGAGGTCTATGAGTAGTGCCTCCTGAAACCTCTGGTGCAACCTGATCTCCTGCCCCTGCTGGAGGATCTCCCGCATCATGGCAGTGTCGGTGGTAGGTAGGGGCTGTGAAGATGAAGTAGAGGGAGCAGTTGGTCCCGCCGGTGCTTGTTACGTGGCTTGTCGGGAAATTTGGCGGTCTCTTTTCTTGTTGACGCTAGTTTGAAGGCTCTTTAAGTTTCGGCTCCAGTCTTGGGCTAAGTAGGGGACGACGTTATCGGTAAGAGATAACTCGTCGATCCGGATCTTGAATCCTTCTTTTCCATTTTGTGAGTCGAGGAATCGGGAAATCAACCGAGCATAAGGTAGTCGGTTGATGGGTGGAGGAATAGCACCTCTTATGTTTCGTTTATAGGCATGCGCCATGCCTTTAATGACTACCATAGGCGCGCTAATCCACCTATTATGGAAAGCGGAGTGCAAAGCTCGCAGAAACGCATCACGGTGTTCTTGGTCATGGCCGGTCGGGTATAAGTTTTTCTTAAAAATGATATCCAACAGCCACATGCGTGGCGGTAGCTGCGATCGGGTGATAGATTGACCCGAGGCGGACGTGCCGCCAGTGATGTCAAAAATAATCGTTGGGAAATCTACGTTCCCAGAAAAAGGTGGTTGGATGAGTGGGCTCGGTGTATAGATGTGTGGGCTTTTCATAACCGACGAAATCTCGACACAGTTAAAAATCAATTCTTTTCCTTCGATCGTGACGAGGATGGCGTCCTCATTCACGTTCATGTTAAGGGTTTGGAAAAATAGTTTCACGAGTCTCAGATAATACCGATCTCCGAACGGGGTAAGTAACGGTCTAAGTTTATTGTTGGTGAGGAAATCCGATGTCCATTGGGTAGACATCGGATCCCCAAAACAAGAGGGATGTATATCCCATTCGGTTTCAAATATTTTTACCCCCCACCAATCGTCTAGTTCGATTGGGGTAGGAGATGGTGTTGGTGGTGGTTGTGGTGGTTGTGGAGCTTGCGGCGCTTTGTTGCGCACCGACGACGATTGAATCGCCATCCGTTTCTTTGGTTGGGGATTAGGGCTTGAAGAAGCCATTAGATATCTATAGAGCTTTTTTTTTAATGCAAAAAATTTTGGAAAGGGGGTAGATTTTACCTTTAAAAATGTTTTTGATGGATCGGATCATTCGAATCCGGCTCGAATCGGACAAAAGCTTGGAAGTCGAAAATCCTAAACCCCCTTTCCTCGCTCAGACTCTCGCTTGAAGAAGAAATGAGCGAACAATGAATCGCCCCTCTTTTATATATTCTGACCTCGCTCGAGCGGTCGATGGACCTCGCTCGAGCGGTTAAAAGACCTTGCTCGAGCGGTCACTAGACCTCGCTCGAGCGAGTCCAGAACGATTTGAAAGTGTAATTTTTATGTAGTGTCGCGCGAACGAGCATAAATGTTCGCTCGAGCGAGCCCAGAAACATTTTTCTAGTTCTTGTAAGCTCATAATCCCTCTGGTCTCCTCTATTATTAGGACATCATTCACACATGATTTCCTAGTTAGGCAATTGAGATTTTATTCACATGAACCGATCTTTCTGGCAAAAGTTTAAGCTAAATGCTCGAATTTTAATTTCATTCGTTTACTTGTTTCAAAATAGGAATCGATGTACTGTCAAAATATTACATATTATAAAAAAAAAAAACAACTAGCTAACGTTCTCAAACAAGTTGGGGTATTGTTCTTTAACATCCGCCTCCCGTTCCAACGTTGCTTCCTCAGCCGGATGATTATTCCAGCGAACAAGCACTAAAGGAATGACTTTGGTGCGTAGCACTTGCTCCTTTCGATCCAAAATCTTCGTCGGTTCTTCGATCATGTTCATATCTTCATGCATCTCGAATGATTTGCCGCTCAATACATGGTCAGGATCATTAAGATACTTCCTAAGCATAGATATGTGGAAGACATTGTGTACCTGATCAAATAATGGTGGCAATCCAATGCGGTAAGCTACTTCCCCTACTCAACCCAAAACTTCAAACGGTTCAAGGTAGCGGGGACTTAGCTTCCCTCTCTTTCCGAACCTCATCACACCCTTCATAGGCGATACCTTCAAGAACACATGTTCTCCCACCTTAAAGTCCACGCTCGTCAGCTTGATATCAGCAAAGCTTTTCTGCCTGCTTTGAGCCACCTTTAGTCTTTCTCTGATCATGCGGACAATAGCTGTGTTATCTTCAAGTAACTCGGGTCCCAAAACAAATTTCTCCCCCGTTTCTTCTCAATTGATTGGCGATTTGCATCGCCTTCCGTACAAGGCTTCATACGGTGCCATCCCAATGCTCGTCTGAAAACTATTGTTATATGCGAACTCAATCAATGGTAGGTGTTGATCCCACGATCCTTGTAATTCCAACATACATGCCCTAAGCATGTCTTCAATGATTTGATTGACCCTCTCAGTCTATCCGTCGGTTTGTGGGTGAAACGCCGTACTGAAATTTAGTCTCGTTCCCATTCCTTCTTGAAATCTCTTCCAAAACTTTGATGTATACAATGGGTCACGGTCTGAAATGATACTACTCGGAATCCCATGTAAACGGACAATCTCTTTCATATACAGCTCTGCCAGTCTTCCCGCTGTGTATATCGTGTGGTAAGGCAAGAAGTGTACTGATTTGGTCAATCGATCGACTACTACCCAAATGGCATTGTACTTCTTTGCAGTTCGCGGTAGCCCGACTATGAAGTCCATGGAGATCAATTCCCACTTCCATTCCGGTATAGGTAGGGGTTGTAATAGACCTGCGGGGTGTCTATGATCAATCTTCACTTATTGGCACATCAAACACTGCGACATGTACTCTACCACGTCTTGCTTCAAACCTCTCCACCAGTAATTCTTTTTCAGATCTTGATACATCTTCGTGCTCCCCAGGTGGATAGCATAGCTTGACTTGTGGGATTCATCAAGAATCGTTCGTCGTAATTCGACATTATCCAGAATACAAAGACGGCCCTTGAACAGTAAGGAACCATCCTCCTTGATTTAAAACTCAGATCTAATGCCTTCAGTTACATCTTGACGTATCTTGGTTAGTATTGGGTCTTTCATCTGTAGTTCTCGTATATGTTCGAATATCACTGGTTTCACTGATATGTTGGCTAAAAAGGCTCCTGTAGCCTGTGGCTGAAAGTTCGCACCATATAGTGCTAGATCTTCTAATAGCTTCCATCGGTGCATACCTAAAATTAGACTAGCCAACTGATCTGAACTCTTCCGACTCAAGGCATCGGCCACTACGTTAGCCTTGCCTGGATGGTACTGTATGGAACAGTCGTAGTCCTTGAGGAAACCGCATCCATCTGCGCTGCCTCATATTTAGTTCCTTCTGTGTAAACAGATATCTGAGGCTCTTATGGTTAGTGAAGATTTCAAGCGTTTCTCCATATAAATAATGTCGCCATATCTTCAATGCAAATATGACCACTGCTAGTTCCAGATCATGTGTCGGATAGTTCTTCTCATGCTCTTTCAACTGTCTTGACCCGTAAGCTATTACCTTTTTATGTTGGTTTAGTACACAACCCAAACCGTTATACGAAGCATCACTATAGATCGCGAATCCTCCACTGCCTGATGGAATGGCTAATACTGGAGCTGAGGTGAGTCTCTTCTTGAGTTCTTGAAAACTCTTCTCGCATGCCTCACTCCACTCAAATCTTGAATCCTTTCTTGTAAGCCTCGTAAGAGGTCCCGATATCTTTGAAAACCCCTCAACGAAATGTCGATAATAACCTGCCAGTCCAAGGAAACTTCGAACGTCTGTCACGGTCTTTGGTTGCTCCCAGTTCACTACTGCCTCGATCTTAGCGGATCTACTGTGACTCCTTGCTTTGAAACGACATGTCCCAAAAAGCTAACCTCTTCTAACCAAAATTTACATTTGCTAAGCTTGGTGTACAATTTGTGTTCACGCAAGGTTTGTACAATGACTCGTAAGTGTTCTTCATGCTCCGTCTTCGATTTTCAGTAAATCAGGATGTTGTCAACAAACACGACAACGCAAGAGTCTAGGTGTGGTTTAAACACCCAATTCATTAAGTCCATAAACGAAGCTTGTGCGTTTATCAATTCAAATGACATCACCAAAAATTCATAGTGTCCATACCATGTTCTGAATGCCGTTTTCTGAATGTCCTCAGCCTTGACTCTTAACTGATGGTATCCAGATCTCAGATTGATCTTGGAAAAGTATTTCGCTCCTTGCAACTGATCAGACAAGTCATCTATTCTTGGCAACGGGTATCGATTCTTCATAGTGAGTTTGTTCAATTGTCAATAGTCAATGCACAATCGCATCGACCCATCTTTCTTTTTCATAAACAAAACTGGTGCTCCCCATGGAGACACGCTTGGTCTTATGAACCCTTTATCCATGAGCTCTTGCAACTGTTCTTTCAATTCTTTCAACTCTGCAGGAGCCATCCTGTAAGGTGCCTTGGAAACAGGCTCCGTTCCAAGTGCCAAGTCGATAGCGAATTCCACTTCTCTCTCTCGGGGTAATCCTGACAATTCTTCGGGAAATACGTCTGTGAATTCTCACACTACTGCTATCTCGAAGATAACATTTTTTTTTCTTTATCTCCTTTCAGAAATGCCAAATAATCGCTGCATCCCTTTTTGATTAAACGTTCTGCTCTAACTGCAGAGATGAGTGGCACTTGCGTCGATCTCTCTCCTCGAAATCGAAACGATCTTCTCGTGTTAGGTCAGAAAATAACAACCTTGTTCTTGCAATCTACTATTGCACAGTGATGGGACAGCCAATCCATGCCAAGGATCACGTCGAATCCTTGCATGTCCAACATTATTAATTTTGCGTCTAATTCGTAGACAACGTCATCCCGAACGCTCACTACTACCGATTTGCAGACTAATTCTGTGTTCACTAATTCTCCCGTTGGGATAGACACTGATAACACAAAGTCCAGTGTCTCCAGAACAATCTTCATCTTCTTTGCAAATCTAGGGGTGATGAAGGAGTGGGTAGACCCTGGGTCTATCAACACTCGTGCGTCACGTGCTACATAGCACCCTTTTTCATAGACTTGTAACGTACCTATAACACATACATATACATACATAGCATATACTTTATTTAGAATTTTCTAATGTACAAACATGGTTCTACACATTATTCTAATGAATGAACATTCTCTATCTAAAATTGTATTAAATTGAAATTCTTTATTTAAAAGAAATCTCACCTTGAATGACGTCGTGTACACTCCTTGTTTCTTGGGCAGTAACTGCGTAGGCTCTCCCTTGAACAACTAGCTTTTGAGATTGAATAGGGCGTGGCATGGAAGCTGAGGCCGTCTTTTCCTTAATTGCTTCAAGGCAATCTCTAATTACGTGGCCTATCTTGCCACATTTAAAACAGCCTCGCATTCCTTGCCTGCAATCCGCCGTTTTGTGGGACTTGCCACACTTGACACAAGTCTCTCTTGGTGTTGAAGAAGCAGCTCTCGAAAAACCTTGTGTAGCTGTAACTCCGGTGGAAATAGTAGGGCCTTCATACCTCATCAGTCTCCCTGATGCCAGCAATGGGAATCTTTGATGAGTAGTCTATTGTGCGGCTCTCCCATACCCTGTCTGGAACGGTTGCCTCTGATTCAGTGCTACGAACCTCGAATTCTTATTTACTGATTCATAACTCTCAGTCTTGCTTGGATCTATGCTTCCTCTTCCATGTTGTTCCCTCTGACAGTATCGGTTATTGTTTTCTTCTTCGACCACTAATGCCTTACTCATGACCTCTCCGTAGGTCTTTAGCTGAAAGGGCACAACCCCTCCTCGGATGTCCGACCTTAAACCCTATTGGAACCTCCTCGCTTTCATCACATCTGAAATTACGTAGTCTGGAGCGAAGCGAGCGAGTCTCATAAATTCTACTCCGTACTCTCTTACGGTCATCCTTCCTTGCATTAGTTGCAAAAATTGGGTCTCCATCTGATTTCTCACAACCTTCGGAAAATACTGCTTATTGAACTCTTCAACGAATTCATCCCATGTCTAGGGCATATCTGGAGTTTCTTGAGCTCTAGTTCGCGAAACAGATTTCCACCAAGGTCCAGCTTCTCCATCTAGCATATACATTGCCCAACGGACGCTCTCGTCCTCTGTGCATGTCAGTACGCTAAACACGTTCTCCATTTCACCTAGCCAATTTTCAGCTGCCATGGTGTCTGCCTGCCCTGAAAAGTTAGGAGGTCTCATCCTCCTAAATTTGATAAACGCTGAAGTCACTGGTAGTGTAGGTCCTACTGGAGGCGTAGGTGTCGGATGTGGTTCTGGGGCTGCATGTGCTGCCAAGGATGCTGCTTGCTGTGCCATGGCAGTTTCCATGGTTTCCATTGTGTGCATCATCCTCTGACGCTCCTCTCTTTCCTCATTTCTCTCCCTCACTCTATCTTGTTCCCTTTGATCTCGATCCTGATTTTCTGCTTGATTTTGGTTTTCTCCTTGGCCACTGCCCTCGAGAATCTCCCTATTTCCTAATGGTACCTATTGTGAAATCTCAGTGTGCTTGTTTTATTTGTTGGTGGTAAAAATAATTTAAAATCAAAGAAAGAGTAAAACAGGGGATGGAATCAGCACAACTGAGAAATCCTAGACCTGCAAGATACAGGGTCCATTTGTAGCAAGTTTTGATAAGTAAGAGTTTGTCCCACAGGGAAAGGTGATCTACAGCTCCAAAGGAGCCATCTCTAGTAGTCCCTCCAGATCTGACTATAGATCTGGCAGTCCTAAAAGGAGGGGAGTTTAAGGTCACTTATTCTAAGTATTCTAAGATAACCTAATGAGTTAACTATAGAAAGGGTTGAGAAGATGGATGGATTGTGGAAAATAAATATAAAAGGGTGAGAAGTAGGTTATTGAGTCTAGATCAGAGGAGTTTTGTAACTCAGATTCAGATATGATGTTATGGAAATCTTGTCCAATGGCTACATTATCACCAAATAGGAGAAAGAATTCAACTCATCCCTGTGCCATAATCCAATCCCTTAAGGGTATAACCTGTCCACTTAAATGGTCACAAACTATCCCATAGGGGAACCACAGTCCAGAGATGGGTCAAAACAAATTAATCATTGTAGGCACTACTTCATCCAGGCTACAAGCTCAGGGAATCCATAGGAAACCTCAACCTCTAAAGCTCTATGTGTGGGGCTAAGGCTGTATAGGACCATGATAGCCCAGACACATAGAACCAGCAAGAGATTGAGTACCACCTTAGATCTAGTTGTCCATTGCTTGAGTGGAACTACAATGGTCCAGTCACAAGCCTACAATCTCCATAACCAGATCAGATCTAACATCTGATGGCGGGTCTATACAAATATATGGGGAGTTTGCCTCTGCACAATCTCCTACCAGGCTTAACAGCTCAGGCTCGAGGAAGAAGGATCAATCTTGGATCGGCGGATTGGATTCACCCTAAGGCTATAGCCTGTTCACTTAAATGGTCACAGACTATCCCAGAGGCTATCCTCCTCACGGAGCCCAAGACAAAACAAGTTAATTGCAGCTACCACCATGGTCACAAGGCTACCAGCTCAGGCTCCCATGAGAATTTCAGATCTAGTGGGTCCTGTGGTGGGGCTAAGGCTGTATAGGACCGTGATAGCCTGCATTACAGTGTCACTTGGATCTGAGTGGATCCTTATAATCAGTCCTCCATTTCTTTGAAACACAGCCAAAGCAATGGCGGATCACAAGGCAGCAGCCTTGCACAGAACAGCTCGCAAATACACAAATCCTATAAGAGTATAATCCTATTACAAAAACTCCATTAATCTAACCTCAATAGACATACAAAGGCATGGCCAGCAAGTGCTGAGCCATGGAGAGAGGCAAAAGAAGAAAAAGAAAACTACTTACAGTTATAGGAAGAACAAGAACGGAAAAGAAAATCACAAAATCTGAGATAGGAGTTCCTCTTCTAAATTCTAACTCAAAGTCTCCCCCCTTAAACCTAAACCAGGCTTAGGTTTATATAGTAGTGGTGTGGCGGCGCATTAGGGTAAGGAAACCCTAATTTTAACGATGCCACGTGGCCGAATAATGATCCTTAGATGCCTCGGGGTGCGTGCACAGAGATTTGAGCGTGGGAGTGCGTGCCCTAATCCTTGGAAATCCCCAAAAAGTCCTCTGTAGAATGATGGAAGTTGGAGTTCAGAGCTTCGCTAGGTTGCAGTCGATTCCCAGACATGTCGCGTGGTAGCTCTAGTCTTCGCGTGGTTGAGTTTAACATTAAAGCTTCAGACGTCGCGTAGTTACAGCTTCTTGATGCTTTGAGCAGTCGCGAGGTAGACAGTTAAGCTCTCGCTGGATTGGGCTTCGCACAGTTGGATTGATACTTATGAATAGCGGGCGTATGAGCATTCCGTTCACTTTGTGAGGCTAATTTGAAATCGTTTCTTTTCCGAGCAGAGCTGCGAAGTTCACTTCTTAATGGAACTTCGCGAGGATGCTCGCGAGGCGTTGAGGCTCTTCTGAACTGCGCGACAGGTTCTCTTGATATTTACATCCCGCGGCTACTGCGCAACAGCTGCGTGAGGCAGGATTCTGAAGCTCTCTCTCCTCAGCTGTCCTGAGCGAACCGCGCGAGGGTGAGAGGGGTCTTCTTGAACTGCGCGGGAGCTGCGCGACCTTTAACTTCTAAACTTTGCGAGAGCTGTGCGACTCAAGGCTTCTGAAGCTCTCCTGTCACTCTACTGTGCGAGAACTTGTTTGTGAAATCTTGGAACTTCGCGAGGACTGCACGAAGTGTATTTTTCTGAATCCTCTGGAGCTTTGTCAGTTGCGCGAGGCTCTTCTATGGTCTGGATTCATGGTTCATTCTTCTGAGGGACTTCTGGTGCCAAAACATTTGGTTGTTTCGCACATAGCATGTTTCACTTGCTAGTACATACACCTAAGTTAAGTGTTCGACACATTTTCCTAAGTTTTGGGGTTGTTACATTCTCCCTAACTTATAAAATTTTCATCCTCGAAAATTGATCACACGCACACCATTTGCCTTTAACACACTCATCCTATTAATCACACACTTATACCGAAGAGACACTTGCTCACATACCAGCATACGGCCAATTCAAACAGGACACACTCATTGATGTATCCTATCACACCTGCATAACTATTCATCTTTCCTGCAATCACACACATAACCACGTACCTTTACACACCTGCACATTCACATCATTATTCACATCCAATCTAACCATAAAAGTCATACACATGTCACTTTTGTTTACCATCAAACCATTCACAATAACACCCTGTTACTATATAATCATACCTGAATTATCCGACTACTCATACATTGATTATAAATTATACAGAAAGACATTTATAAGTAAATCTCCAGTAACCAAATTCACATCGAGCAATCAACCTCTAACCTGTCAATCCATCATATAACAAGACCATGAGTTTAGCAGAAGTTTCAATTTAACACATAACTCATTACAAGAAACCGAACATAAGTCATTCATAGTAAAATTTATCCACAACTCCTTCACGTTTAAATGAATTAACTATTGGTAATTCAACTTGTACCTACAATGGACATACAATTTTAATGCATACCGATTTACACATTCAATTCATGACTATTCCTGCATATAAAAAGGGCATATACAAATAAACATTCACACACCCAATTTGCTCCATTCACAACTGATGAGATCCATCACATCCAACATTCTTAATTAACCAAAATTCATAATTGTTTTAAGTGCAAATCTACATATCCAAAATTTACCATTTTCATAATTTTACACGTTCCAAATATCCAAAATTTCACAAAATTACATATCCAAAACAAAGATATCCCGACACAATAGCCTCCCGGCTAGTCCTCATCACCACCCATGTGCACGCCCACGTCATCACCCTCCACTCCACCGGCTCTGGAACTAGAAGCCTCTGGCACATATGCTCTAGTTTCAGCCATGCGCTGAAGGTAGTTCGATGGATAGGCATACCGCATCACATCGTTGATCATCGCCTCATGGTAGTAGAGCTAACATGTGTGTAGCTCATTCTGCTGTTGGATCTATTGGAGTGTGATGCCTTGGAGGTCCATATGGGGGAATTGATGGTTGTTCTTGAGCTTGGTGTGGTGGCATCGGGTACTGAGCCGATTGGTCTGGCTCGACATAGGGTTGCTGAGGTGGCTGTTGTTGTTGTTGTTGTTGGGCTTGCTTGGCTAATTCTTTTGTCTGTTGGTGCTTGATGCTCGTACTCAGACTATTCAGGCTCACTTTAAATCCTCATATTTATATACTTCAACATTTTCGATCATACAGTTTCTTTCGGATATATCGAAAACTTTTCGTTGTCTTCGTTGACATGGGTCTCAATCATGTAAGTAATCAATCGGGCATATGTTGTATTATTTTTGAGTTATGTTTTTTTTATTATAAAAAAAGGTCAAAATATGATAGAAATGAAGGAGGGCAAAAATAAAAGAAAGGGGAAAAAGAAGATGGAATAGAACACAATCCAGAACAACCACAGTCCTGCAATATCCAAGGCTGTTGTAGCAAGTTTTGATACGTAAGAGTTTGTCCCATAAGGATTAATGATCTAAAAATAATAGTAGACCTCCAGATATGCTACAGATCTAGCAGCTCTAAACCTAAACTAGGAAAGCAAGGCAAATAGAGGGTGTTTTTTGGGTTGTCACAACTAACTAAAAACATAAATAAAACTACAAATAAAAACTGCAATAAAAGAAAGGGGGTTTGGAGAATGATGGAAATGGCTTGATAAAATAAATAGAAAATGTGAGAAGTAAATAGCTAGGGATTGAGTTTTACTGAAAAAGACATGGCAAGGCAGAGCAAGAGTTGGAACTGCAGTTGTCCTTCATTTGGCTACAAGCACAAATGCAAGGAAGAAGAATCCAACCCAACCCTGAGATATGGACTAGTCCTAGGGCTATATCCTGTCCACTTGAATGGTCGCAGGATATCCCCTGGATATACTCCAGTCATGGGGGTTAAAAAGTCAGAAAAAGAAAACCACTGCAGGCGTAACGTCCTGAAAATTTCGTATTTAAATGGTTCACCTCGGGATGCGGACCAACTGGTCACGTGGTTGACCGGGTCACCTTTGACAGGGGAGACTTGTCAATCATTGGTATACGAGGTGTATAATATAAACTCACCCCTTAGATGGACTGAGTATCCTTATGTATGCACACACACACATGTACCTAAGATGTTAGTGTTTAACACCAAGACAAATGGACAAGTTAAAAGGAATGAAAGAGGTAAATGAATTCATTTTTGAGTAGTTGAGAAGAGAGTTGAGAGAAAGGGGAGGAGAGTAAATGCATGAATGATGGGCTGTGAAATCATAGGAAAGTATTGAATACAAATCTTTGATCGAGCTCGGGATAGAGGAGAGATCATGTATTTGGGGATTGAGAAACCCTAGTAAGATCAGGCTTGGGATTGAGAAATCCAACCGATTGAAGGTGAGCAAAATCTTTACAATTATTTTCTTATGTTAATGTAAATTAGAAAGCTAAGAGATGAGAAAACAATGACGAATTTACATGAAGGAGATAAGATGATTGCAAGGGATAATGAATTCGATCCATAGCTAAGAAGGACAAATTCGTTCAATCGAAATGAGAATCCAATCGAACGAATTTGGCCTGAGAAAAGATTTGAAAACAGAGAAGGGTTTCTGAGTAAGTCGATCGAATGATTTGAATTTCGTTCGTTTGATTTTGGAAACCGTTTGATCAAAATAAAAATCGATTGAACGGTTTGCTCAGAAGATAAAGAAGTAAATGGAGAATTCGTTCGAACGATTTAGAAACCGTTCGAACGATTTTGTGAATCATTCGAACGATTTGGAAATCGTTCGATCGATTTGAGGAATTTAGACTTTGGAGCCTAGTTTAGTTTGTAAATAAAGTGTAATTGAACCTAGGCTTCTTGACCCATTGTTTAAACATTGTAATAATATTTTGCATATGTTGATCATGCCTAGGTTAAGCCGAACCGTTGAGTTACTCATAGTAGGATCAGGTTTGAGGATTTAATGGTTCGAGATGCATGTAAGGTCGGGGAATACCTAACTAGTATACTATATTACAAGCCCATATGTAGTGATAGTGTAAGATGCAAGCTTCGTTAAATTTTGTTGAGTTCTAGTTAATGCAAAGCACAAAGTAAATGGCAATAGTGCATGTGTTTACGAAAGTAAAAGAGGAATTTGTTAAGTAAGAGAAAGATCATCCCAGGGATGTATGAACACACAAGCATCGCAGAGATGTAATAGACAGCATGACATCCCAGGGATGTGAGGTGGATGAAAGATTCATGTTTAAGAGATAAACAGTAAACATGAATGCACGGGCTGAGTGTTATTATCTATTAGCACAAATTCACAGTAAATAACTATATTTATTGCACAATTCGATTTAAGGTTCAGAGAATACCCAACCGACGTGGCGGTATAACCGTGACTGACGCGGTAGGATATCCGTGACCGGTACGGCGGCTAATCCGTACACCAGCAGACATCCAAGGGATGTATAGTAGTATTAAGCCCGTCGCCTAAGAGACAGGGACGAAGACAATTCAATGAAAAATAGTCTGATTAGACGACGATGGAGGGTATTCCATCGAGGCTCGATGCTATATTGCTCGGAGATTATTTAAGTTAAGATTTAAGTCATGATCTCAGCCTGGTTGTAACTAAGGAAACTAGTAATCATTAATCATTGAAAGAAATGCACAATCAGAATGATAAAAGTAGTCAATTCATCTTGTCACATCTTAAAGTTATTTTTCAAGAAATGATATAACTATGAATGCATGTCTATTTTATCATAAAATATATGTTTGTAAAATGGATATACTTGCTGTGATATTGCCCTATTGAGCTAGGATGTAGCTCACCCTTTGACTCTATGCCACAGGTGACGGTTTAGAAACTGATGAGGATGTAGGAATTGCTACAGACGAGGGTGATCCCGGTGATTCGGAGTACTTTCCTAGGGAGGAGACTAAGCCTCCTCCGGAGAGATTCTTCTAGAAGATTTTCGCTGCGTATTTTGATAGTATTTTGTAAAGAGAAAGAGAATTACGGCTTGGTACGTCCAACCTTATTTTTGAAAGGGTAAACGTATATGTAATATTCTTTTGCCGAACCATTGAGAGTGACCGTAGTTACGGCACTAATGGTTCGGGTTGGTTCTTTTGTTCATGCGGAGTCATGAAATTAGAACTATCTTTTGGGCATGTGTTTTTGGATTAACATACTGTAGAAATGGAGAAATATTTTGCATTATTTTCTTTTGTTTAATTTTATGAATGGGATGTACCAAGTGTTCCGCACTTATATTATGGGGCACGACCTCGAGGGCTATGCCGATGGCACGAGTTTCGGGGTGCCGAAATCTGGGCTGTCACAGCAGGCACTATGTTTGCAAGGCTACAAGCTCATGCATCCATAGGTACAGAAAATCTATGAAGATTTGAATGCAAAACACAAGAACTTATAGATTTAATGAAACAGTAAAAATAACTTTTCACTGCTTAAAAGGTGCTTACAATGGATTAGCCCTTAAGGCTGCAGTCTCTGCAAACCCCAGACCCTTTACAATGTTCTTACATAGTCCTTTTATAGCTTAAATCAACTGTATCTATTACAGAGGGTTAGCTAGACATGCTGAGCTAAGGAAAAGAAGAAAATAAAAAGATGGCCTAACCCTAAAAATGATCTAAGGCGAGAATATCCTCACGGCTCCCTTGCTTCTCTCCTTCTTTTTTTATATGCTTACATGGCTTATATACAAGCCATAACGTGACCTTTTGCCTTGGTGAATCAAAGAAAAGGAGAATCAAATGAGTTAGGATTCTACTGATGTGGCTCCTTTTCAGGCAAGTGTTGCTCCTGACAGTTAGGAAGAGCACAACACACTTGGATAGGTGTCCCATGTGCTGTGGAAGTTTCAAAATACCCTTGAAGTCTAAAAGTAGCAGTTGGATCCCGAGCCTCTTCAGGCATATAATCTCGAGCAGATCTCGAGTGGCTAGGGTGCTTCTGAATGATTCTCGAGTGGATGAAGTCTTGAAGTCTAGAGCTGCTTGATAGGTCGAATTGCTTCTGAAGACAGCTCGACGGGCTGGTCCAAAGGTTCTCTGAAGGCACTATGAACTGCTCGACATGTTTTTGATAGGTTCTCGACAGGCTGTTTCTAAAGCTTTTCTTTAATTGCTCGAGGGCTAGAGTGTTGCATCCACTCGACAAGTATCTTCTGAAGCTCTGATGTCTACTCGACATTGAAGATCTGAAGGTATATCTGCTCGAGGTAGCTTCGAGTGGATGATTTATTGCAGACATAGCTGCTCAAGATTGCTCCAGATCTGCTCGAGTGGTTGTATTGCAGTCTTCTGAACTGCTCGAGCTGAGATTGCTAAAGGTGCAGTGTGCTCGAGAGTTGCTCGAGCTGACAGTTCTGCTTCTCAGCTAGTTTGACTTGTCTGCTGCAGCACTCGTTTAAGTGTGGGCCCCACTTTCCATTCCTTGCAGGTCTTCTAGGGGTCCGAGGCATGCTGAAAAGACCCTTGGTGGGGGACCACCATGGTTCAATCTCTATTTTTCTAACAGCTCCAATGCTTGGCTCTCATTCTCCTTTTCTTGACACATATTCCATGGGTTGTTGCACCATGCTACAGATTATTTCTAACTATAAAAACATTCTCAAAGCTCAATTATTAAATAGCTCTAAGGTCTAGTAAGGGCTAGGTTAGGAGGTGGAAAGTGGCATAATTCAGTGATTAACACACCCCCAAACCTAATCTTTGTTAGTCCTCGAACAAAGGGAAAATTAAACAATTATTCTAAAAAAATTTAAAGCCACTTTCGTAGGGAACACGAATGCATTTAGCTTATGCATCAAGCCTTTTAAACCCCTAGGTGATCCCTAGTAGAGGAGTGAAGTCTCCTGAGGGTTTTCAGTGAAGATACCCACAAACTTCACAATAAAGTAGTTAAGTATAGTGCACAAAGTGGCAAGTCAGATATCAGCACATAAAGCTTCCTTCTACACCTTAATCTTTCAAATTTAGAGGAGTTTAAAACAGTAATTACAAATAGTTTCACACTTAAACCAGCATGTACTTCCATCACAACCAATTAGCTTACATCAAGAGTGTATTATGTGAAAATCAATACTAAGCTAACCATTAATTCAAAATTCAGGTTTAAACATTTCCCAATGAAGTTAATTTTCAGACCCAATCCTTACCAGGGCTATCACTCAGAAATGAAGCTCAAGGGAGTTCCCATTTTCTGTAGCTCAAGATCAATTACAATCCTCAAATAGGCTTACAAGCATAAGCATAGGCATGGCTGCTAATTCCTGACATCTTCATATTTTTCTCACTATAGATTAGACATCCCTTTATCTCCACATGACAGGTCACTTCACCTTGGATCGCTAAGGTTTTTTAGATGGGTTGTAATGTGGCTTATGGTTGAGGTTTAAAAATAATAGAAGGGGTTGAAAGGATTCAAAATTTGAGAAATTAGCTAAGAGGAGGAGGTGCTTATGACTTCACCTTCTTCTTCATTTCATCATAGCTTCATCTTCTTTCATGTTTTTCATATCTGAAGTGGTCAGTGTCTTCTCTTCTTTTCCATTCTTCAAATGAAGTACTTTTTTTGACATCTCTCTTCTTTTCTTTTTTTTTTTTAATTTATTTTTATTTATTTTTAATTTTTTTATGAAATGCCACATATATACAACTGTCACACTGCTTCTTATAGATTTCTTCTCTTCTCCTTCCACCAAATGTTGAACCCTGCTCACCTATCTTCAACATCTTTTCCTTTACCTTCTGAAATCTCAGAGTGAGGGTAAGGCTGAATCAAGTCATGAGGTTTAGGTTCAAGTACTCTAGTGTTGGTTAATGAAAAATAGATTTTAAAGCTCAAATAGTGTAAACAAAGTGCAGTTCAATGGATAGGTCTTTTCAGGCTCAAGCTGTCCAAATGAAGGTCTTAGATCATCTCCTTAGTATCATGAGTGATGTCAAACAGTTTCAATTTGGGGTGTCTAACTTCTAGTGAAAAGATATTGAATTAGTCATTCCTTAGAGCAGAAAAAATTTGCCAATGACACTCTTCAAAAGATTTTTTTTTTTTATAGGCCCAAATCTCACTGGGTATGGTCTTCAACTGAACTCATGGGGTATATCCTCACTTTTTCTCTCCTCTTGGGTTTACTAAGTACTGATTGTGAAAAAAATTCGTGATGTCAACTTCATGGAAGTGTTAAATTTTTGAAGGATTTCAGTTTTAAAATATATGCCAATAGTTTTAATTTCCTTTTCACAATTGGTTAGGTGGGAATTAACTCTATTTGTTTCAATCTAACTACACTGTTGCACTAAATTTAACTGCTTTATTGGTCTACCCTGCCATACCCCCAAACCTAAGATAAACATTGTCCTCAATGTTCCAACAGACTTGTATTGAGGGGCAGTAGGGTTTGGAAAGAAACCACACATTCAGTAAAAATTGACATGTAGCATAAAATAAAAAGCAAGGAAACTAAGCACAATGCAAGTTTGGCATAAAAAAAATATTTATTCACACAATTTAATATTACAAAAATAACAACACAATTTATACAATGACAATTACAAACACTCCTAAAAACAATCAACAACAGAAAAAAATCTAAAAATGTAACTACAGTAACTCCTAAAGGTGGTCTGAATCAGAGTCTAGATCAATGGGGTCTCCAGCAGTCTTCTCCTTGCCCTTCTTGACATTTTATGCTTTGGCAACACCAGCTTTTGTCCTTGAAGCTACTGGTTTCCTTGCTTTTATACCGCTCTTCTGAAGTGTGGACTCTTGTATTTAACTCCCTTGCCTTCTGTTGGAGGTTGTATATTTTTAACACTTAGAGACATGAGTGTGGCTGATAAGGATTCATACAACCTTTCATATTGGCTAGCCCTCCTCTCATACAGTTGATACCCAGTTACAGCATTGTCCAACTTTTCTTGCATGGCCCTCAGCTCCTTCTGATGCTCTAATATGACTGCTTCCAATTTCTTCCAATTAGTTATCTTCATCAGTTCTAACTAATTTTCACATCTCTGTAGGACACTATTTCTGACAAAGACAACCAGCTTACACACATCCTTTGCAAGATATGGGTTGGCATCCATGTGAACATTAAGGGTGGGTGCTGGAGGTAAGATGATTGGGTTAGCTAGTACAATGGCCCAGTTAGATGGGCCATGAGCATATATGGATACAAGAGCAGCTTCAGTAGCATGATGGAAGGTTAGGGCAGACATGGATGGCTGGGCAGGGATCAGCTCCTCAGTGGTTTTAGTTTGGGTGAAGGTTAAGGAAGTGGAAAGGGGGACTATAGCCAGCTCTTCAGAGTCAAAGTCAGTTTGGGTGGTAGCATCAGCTTTTACCATAGATGTAGAAGGCTACTGGCAGGGAGGAGGGGTAGGGACTGGGGTAGGTGTAGGTGGTTGGGTTGGTGGGATACAATTTTGAAGGGTGAATTGGATGGAGTTAAGGCTTGTTTGGATGGAGGCCTGGTTTTTCGTGTTAGTATGGATTTGAGATTGGAGAGAGGTTAGGAGGGATATGATTTGAGTTAGAGGGTCAAGAATGGCTAGGGTTACAGGTTGGGTGTGAGGGATTGGTTGGAATGGTGAGGTAGGGGCATGGTTAAACTGATAGGCTTATGGGGATTCAGGTAGAGGGGTGTACTCATGCCTAATATCCCCCACAATGAAGTCTATTAAAGCTTAATACCCTACTATTCTGAAATGGTCTTGGGTCATATGAAATTAGTCTTTGTTAGGTGAAATAAGAGGGAAATGGGTAGGAGAGGGAATTGGGTCAATGGGCTCAATGGGGTTAGGTGGTTCAATGGCAGTAGCCATTGGACCACTGTCATCATAGGTAAAAGGGGAAGGTGGGTCTAGTGCTGGGCTTGGTATGTTAATGGGTATGGTAGTGGATAGGCTGAGTTCTGTGGTGGGGTGGTGAGTTTTCTTTTTGTATGTTTTATGGATTGGGTGTGTAGGAAGGTTGAAAGGGAAAATTATAGGAAGAGTTGGGGCTGACATTGGAATGGAAGTGATGGTAGAAGGTGGAGGAAGTGATGAAGGTATTGATGTAGGTATGGAATGGAGGGTAGAAGGTGCTGGTGATGATAATGGAATGGAAGGAAGGGTGGCTACTCTGACAAGGTTGCAGAGGTTGCTGCAAAGGTGACTGGAGTGGTTGTAGCAGTGGCTGTAGAGGTTTCTGCAGGATTGGTTGCTGCTAGCTCCTTCTTTTTCTTCTTGCTCAGCAATGTCATGCTGATTCTCCACTGCTTCTTTCCAAATAAAACTGGTGGTAACTCATCAGTGGGCTCCCCCAATTTCCAAACATACCCTCCCTTCATGAGCAAGGATGTGATCAGCCTGCTGTATGATAGCCCTTACACATTTTTCTTCTTCTTCACTTTTCCATGTATGTCCTCCATACCATCAAATATCAGCTTGGCAGCATTAAAGAAGTGCCCTTTGGAGAAGGAGAATAATGCATCCACTATTAGGTGTCTCCTTTCGTGCTGATGACCAGCCACAAAGATGTTTTTTCTCAAAATGGTGTCCATAAAAAGAAAGTTTGGGCTAAAATCACTTTTCATTACTGAATCCCCTGATGCCTTCTTCCCTTGAGTTAGATGCTGGGCAATCTCCTTCATGGAGACAACGATTAGGTCACCCAAGTTACAAGATGGGTCATATAATGCTAGGACGCCCAATGCCTGTGCTATGTTAGTTGTGTCCACAACTGCCTCAAAATCATCAATGAGAATTACCATCACTGGATCCTCCCCCTTTGGTCCTCCTCCAGATTCCTTCATTTTGATGTTCTGGTACCATAACCTCACCAGTCTATGGTAAACAATTTCATCTAGAGGCTTTAATAATGACTCTTGGGAGGCTTTAGTCAAAATTTCTATGGCATCCATAGCCAGGTCTTCCTTAGTGAAGAATGCCTTATCAAAGATTATTTCTGGTACTAGATTGAGGGTAGCCACAAATTCATTTGGGGTAGTGAATGGGTCAACTTCAGGGGCTGCTCCTTTACCCGTTTTTCTACTTGGATTTGACAATTTCAGGAATTTGGGTGGTAGCTTTGGAATTTTTCTTTGGGGCTGTAGAGTCATTCGAAACAGCTTTTCTCTTAAGTTTTTCACAGGAGTTTCAGGGGCTGAGGATGAGGCTATCCTCTGGGATTTTCTAGTTGGAGTAGGGGGATTGGTTTGGGCAGGGCTCAGCAAGTCTTGTAGGGTTTCTTCAAAATCCAAATTTTCAGCCATTAAACCCTAAGTTCTATGCAACCCTAGGTTTCCCCAAAAACTCAGCACACACTTAATCCACTAAATGGGGATGGAAAAGCAACTAATCCCCCCCAGCAAAAATGACTCAATCCAGTAAAACTAATCGGAGAAATGAAGAGGACTAAGAAAAAGAACTTGAAAACTCACCCAAAACTAGGGTATTATTGAGGATAGTGCACAGTGAATCGAATATGTAGCTTCTTGGTGCACAATCAGTGGCTTTAGTAGCTTAATCAAAATGGCAGAGGCAATGGGTAAATGGTGTAGCAGATGGCGTAGTTAAGAAGAAAGAAGAAATTTTGGGTCGGGTGAATGTGTTCGAGTGTTAGAGCAAAATATTAGAATGAGAGAAATGGCTTGCATGAGAGGTTTATAAGCTAAGTACCCGAGCTTCAAGAGGCTGGGTGCTCAGAACAAACAGCTCGAGAGGATCTTGAGCACATGGCAGTTATGCAAATGAGCCTGTCGAGGCTCATATGCTGAGAATATGAACTGCACGAGAGGTTTCTATACGAAGAGTCCGCACTTCGAGAAGACGGGTCTTCAACACACACAACTCGAGAGGATCTCTAGCAAATACCATTTATGCACATTAGCCTGTCGAGGCTGATTTTTACATCAAGTGCAGTGTCTCGAGAGGATGCCTGAAGGCTCCTGATCCTCTCGAGAAAGCTAAAAATAGCTCAGTTCACACTTGTGTTGACAGGCACATTCTCATATATCAAAGATAAAAAATTCCTAATGCTAAACACGTACATCAGCATAGCATAACATTGCACACATCAAGATTCATGAAAACAGACCACAAAAACAAAGACAATATTTATAGAATTTTAAAAACATAAATAACAGCTATGATACACATGATACATGGCTGGAGATCATACATCAGTAGGAGGTTCTTGAAAGTGAATGGTTTTAGAGGGCTTCACAATATTCTCAACACAAAGTTTAAGCCTCTAACCATTGACTGACCCTTCCAGAAGTAGGGGCCATGATCTCAACAGCACAAAATGGGAATGCATGAATGACAGTAAATTGCCCATCCCATCTAGATCTTAGCTGGCCTGGAAAAAACTTCAACTTAGAATTGAAAAGTCATACCTTAGCTCCATCAGCAAAGTCCTTCCTAAGAAGGGTCTAGTCAAAAGAAGGCTTTGGCTTTCTCCTTGTAAATTCTAGAATTTGAATAGACATCCAGCATAAGTTCTTCTAGGTCAGATAGCTACAGCTTCTTATTCAAACCTGCAGAAGTTAGATTCATGTTTAAACTTTTTATGGCCCAATAGGCCCTGTGCTCTAACTCCACTGGGAGATGACAAACTTTGCCATAAACTAGTCTGAATGGGGACAACCCTATAGGGGTCCTATAGGCTATCCTATAAGTCCATAATGCATCAGTCAATTTCAGGGACCAACTCTTTTTGTTTGTCCTAATTATTTTCTCCAGAATGTGCTTGATTTCTCTATTAGAAATCTCCACCTGCTCATTGGTCTGTGGGTGGTATGGAGTAGCAATTCTATGAGTAACAGAATATTTTTTGAGCAAGCTCTCAAAGTTTCTGTGACAGCCCCATCATTGATGATAGAACTAAGAGTGCCAAATCTACTGAAGATATTTTCTTTTACAAACCTTAGGACAACTCTTTGGTCATTTATCCTTGTGGCAATAGCTTCTACCCATTTAAAAACATTGTCAACAGCTACAAGGATGAAATTAAAGCCCATTGAAGGAGGGAAAGGACCCATGAAATCTATCCCCCAGACATCAAATAGCTCAACAATAAGGATTGGTTGCAATAGAATTGAATCCCTTTTTTATATGCCCCCCCATCCTTTGACATCTCATGCAGACCTTGTAGTGCTCAAAAGCATCCTTGAACAAGGATGGCCAATACAAACCACACTGCAGCACCTTACTGCTATATTTTTCCCTCCAAAGAGACCCCCACAGGCATTTTCATGACACATGGTCAGAATACTATGAACTTCACTATTAGGGACACACTTCCTGATCACCTGGTGTGCACAATATTTATAAAGATAAGGATCCGCCCAGAAAAAATGCTTGACTTGTGAAAAGAACAAGTCTTTGTTCATCTTGGACCAGTGAGAAGGGATCCTTCCTACAGCAAGGTAATTTACAATATTTGCAAACCTGAGCAAACTTGACTTGATGGCAAACAATTACTCATCAAGGAATAAATCCTTAAGTGGTGTTGCAGTACTTTCATCAATCACAATCTGGGATAAGTGATTTGCTACCACATTCTTTACCCCTTTCTTGTTTTTGATTTCGAGATCAAACTTCTGCATGAGTAAGATCCATCGAATCAACCTAAGCTTTACATCTTTCTTTACCAGCAAGTATTTCAGGGCAAAGTGGTCAGTAAAAATTACAATTTTAGACCCTAGTAAAAAAGGTCTAAACTTGTCCAAAGTAAACACTACAGCCAAAAGCTCTTTCTCAGTGGTTGTATAATTCAGTTAAGCTTCTGTCAGTATTTTGCTGGCATAATAAACTACATAGGGCAGTTTCTCTCTTCTCTTTCCTAAAGCAGCTCCAAGAGCAAAATCAAATGGATCACACATAAATTCAAAGGGTAGAGTATAATCTGGGCCCTGGATCACTGGGGCAGAGGTCAGACATTTTTTTAATATCTCAAATGCCCTCACACATTCAGCATCAAACACAAATGACACATCTTGACAAAGCAAGTGGCATAATGGTTTGGAGATCTTGCTGAAATCTTTAATGAACCTTCTATAAAAACTAGCATGTCCTAAAAATGATCTGACTTGGTTGATGATTTTTGGTGGGGCAGATGTGAAATCAAGTCAATCTTTACCTTGTCAACCTCTATGCCCTTCTGGGATATCACATGGCCAAGCACAATTCCTTGGGTGACCATAAAGTCGCTCTTTTCCTAGCTCAAAACTAAGTTGGTTTCTTCACACCTTTGAAGCACAAGATAGAGGTGATGAAAACATTGACTGAAATCATCCCTATAGATTGAAAATTCATTCATGAAGATTTCCAAAAACTTATCAATCATATTAGAAAAAAGGACATACATGTACCTTTGAAAAGTGGCAGGAGCATTGCACAGTCCAAATGGCATCCTTCTATAGGCAAAGGTGTCAAATGGACAGGTGAAAGTAGTCTTTTCCTGGTCTTGAGGATAAACTGGTATCTGGTTGTAACCAGAATATCCATTAAGAAAGCAGTAATAGGCTCTGCCTGTCAACTTGTCCAAAATCTTATTAATAAAAGGCAAAGGGAAGTGCTCCTTTCTGGTCTTACAGTTCAATTTCCTATAATCTATACAAACTCTCCAACCAGTGGTCTCTCTGGTTGGCATCAACTCTCCAG
Organism: Chloranthus sessilifolius; assembly: GCA_021018995.1. NCBI lineage: Eukaryota > Viridiplantae > Streptophyta > Magnoliopsida > Chloranthales > Chloranthaceae > Chloranthus > Chloranthus sessilifolius. The sequence goes on along the minus strand of CM037584.1, from coordinate 141,674,093 downwards.
ACTCATTTGGTATTACTATGATGCCAGATTTCTTGGAGACCACCTGGATAGGTGATACCCACTCAGAATCAGAAATAAGGTAAATGACTCCAGCATTCAGCAATTTGACAATTTCTTTCATGACTACTTCCTTCATGTAAGGGTTCAATTTTCTTTGTATTTTCCTAGAGAGTTTGGAACCCTCTTTCAAGTGAATTTTGTGCATGCAAACATGATCAATTCCTCCTAAATCAATAATTGTCCATCCAATGGCTTTCTTATGCTTCCTGAGAGAACAAAGTAATTCCTCCTGCTCCTCAGTGAGAGAGGAGGATATAATTACTAACAATTTTTTATTCTGCCCCAGGAATGCATATTTCAAAGAATCTGGGAGCTGCTTCAACTATAGGTCTGGTGGACTTTCCACAGAAGGCAACAAAGGTGCCTTGGAGGGTTGAGGGAGGGGCAGCAAGGTAGGTCTCCATGTAGAGTGTTTCACTAGGCCCACTGAAGAATCCAGTGTGTTCATTTCTTCAACAACTAGAGTGGGGGCCTCCTTCTCAACAACCTCAGTCCACACCTCCTCAAAATCATCTAACACCTTATCCCATTCCAGTAGTTTGGGTAAGGTCTCTTCCACCAATTCATCTATGACATCTACTACAAAATAGTCCTTATTATCAAATTGAGGCTGGTTGGTGGCCTCATACAAATTCAGCTTAACTTTCATGTTTCCAAAAGTGACTTCCATCACTCCAAACCTGCATTGAATGCAAGCATTGGCATGGCTAGAAATGGCCTACCAAAGATGATAGGTATTGGGGTGCTGCACTTGGTAGGCTCCATGTCTAACACCAAAAAATCAGCTGGATAGAAAAATTTATCTACTCCCACCAGCACATCTACCACAATGCCCATAGGTTTTCTCTTAGACCTGTCAGCCAATTGGAGGACTACAGGTGTGGGCTTTAGCTCCCCCAAACCTAGCTTTTCATACATTGAGTATGGAAGCAGGATGACACTAGCTCCCAAATCCAAGAGAGTTCTTCCTATGGTGTGGTCACCTATGATGCAGGAGATGGTAGATACCCCTGGGTCTTGAAGTTTAGCTAGTGTAGCTATGGAAAAAATAGGTTTTACTTTTTAAGCTGCAAAAAATTTTCTTAGATAAATGGATCCTAGCTTTTCTCTTTTGAGTGCACAAGTCCTTAAGAAACTTAGCATAGGCTGGGACCTGCCTAATGGCATCAAGCAAAGGCAAATTAATTTTCACCTGCGTGAAGGTGTCCGTCATCTCCTCCATCCTGGCATTCCCTTTATCAAAAAGACAAGGTCCTTTGAAAGCTTAAAGAAATGGCAGATGAGGTACTGCTGGTACCTCAACTGCTGGCCTAGCATCCACATCACTATTTTTGGTCTTTTTTTTTTTTTTTCAACTGTTGGGGCTCAACAGCAGCCCAATTATTTTCCTCCTATTTCTCAACAATAGGAATTGAGTCTTCTCCTTCTGCACTCGTCTTTGCCTTAGAGCCTACTTGGTTATCCACCACTTTACCACTCCTCAAGGTGGTGATGGCCTTAGCTTCCTCATGAGTTGAGGAAGCTTCACCAATCATAAACTGTCCATTGGGGTTGATCATTGTCTGGCTGGGAAGCCTACCCTCTTCTCTCTTAGTAAGAGTGTTTGAAATTTGATGCAGCTAGTATTCAATCTTTTTTATACTCTAACTGTGGGAGCTCGCAGTCTGTGGCACGGAGTTGAGGCTTTATAATGAGGACAAAATGTGCTCCTCAAAGGAGGGGGCTCTAGTTTGTGGTGGTGGTAGGGTCAACTGACTTGACTATACCACTGACTGAGGGAATTATTATCTCTGAACATAACCTTGATTATACTACTGGGATGGTCTGTAGGGAAATGCCTGCTGCTGCTGGGGTTATTGAAAATTGTCCTGTCTCCACCTCAAATTAGGGTGGTTCCTCCAAGGATATCCAACAGGCTGCTGCCCATATGATTGAGCAACATTAGCATGCTCCATTACCAACTCAGGATATTGACCACCAGATGGATAGTCTAACATTGAGTGTGTGGATGATTGGCATATCAGACATGCCTCTCCAACTTTTACAGCTGATTGGGGTTGCAGCACAGTCAGCACTTTATCAAATTTCTAAGATAAACTGTCCACTTTCTTCTCTAGGTCACAGTACACATTTAATTCATACAATTTTCCATTAGAAGTGGGTTGTCTTGTAGCTCTTGCAGCAGGCTCAATGTCATTTCTTGACAGAGTCTCTTGCTGCATAGAGTTTTCACTGATAATGTCAAACAAGTCCCATGCTTCTTCATCAGTATTGCTAAGATAAGTGCCACCACATGAAGCATCCACCATATCTCTAGTTTTGAAATCAATACCCTAGTAAAAGCTTTGAACAAGCTGCCATTTGGGAATTTGGTGGTGTGGGCACTGCCTCAGCAATTCCTTAAATCTTTCCCAGGCTTCATGAAATTCTTCAGTTGGGAACTGAGCAAAAGAAATGATGCTCTTTCTCAACGGATTGGTTCTGCTCATGGCGAAAAATTTAGCCAAGAACTGACACTGTAGGGCATTCCAAGATGCAATGTTATTTTTCGGGAGCATGTTAAACCAATATCTAGCCTTATCCTTTAATGAAAAAGGAAAAAGGCCTCATTTTAGTGGTTCATCTCTCAGGCCAACAATTTTAAATGTAATGCACAAGGAAAGAAACTCATCAATGTGCTTGTAAGGGTCCGCTTTACTTAACCCATGAAAGGATGGTAACATTTGGATGGTCTGAGGTTTAATCTCATAATTATCCTCAGCTGTGGGGAATTGAATGCAAAAGGGGGATGAATATGCCCCTGGTGGATAGTAATCCCTCAGGGATCTAGGTTGCTCTCCCATCTCAAATATTTCTATGTGTTCAGCAGGGGTATGTGTTGCTTGCCTAGGTCAAAGGACTCTCTATCTCAGGATTCAAAGGTTCTAAGTCAGTATTGAGTGACCTTCTTCCTAGCATATAACACACACAACAAGTAAACAGACAACTTACAGCAAATATAAAAATTGCTAAGTACTATTGCTGAAATAAAGAAAGTAAAGACAAAACTTTAACAAGAGTGAAAGAGATGCAAACTAATGCAGAAGCTGCTCCAGCTGCAAGTTAATTTCTCCCTCTTTGCTACTGCTACAAATCTGAACAGATCCCAAAAATACAATAGTAATTTATTCAAACATAACAAATGCAGTAAACAAATTTGAATGAAAGCATAAAGAAAATCTCAGATCTACTACTTAGATCTAAAATCCCCAGCAGCGGCGCCAAAAATGTGTTGTATTATTTTTGGGTTATGTTCTTTTTATTATCGAAAAAGGTCAAAATATGAAAGAAATGAAGGAGGGCAATAATAAAATAAAAGGGAAAAAGAAGATAGAATAGAACACAATCTAAAACAACCACAGTCCTGCAAGATCCAGGGCTGTTGTAGAAGGTTTTGATAAGTAAGAGTTTGTCCCACAGGGATTAATGATCTAAAAAAAATAGTAGACCTCCAGATTTGCTACAGATCTAGCAACTCTAAACCTAAACTAGGAAAGCAAGGTAAAGAGAGGGTGTTTTTGGGGTTGTCACAACAACTAAAAACATAAATAAAACTACAAATAAAAACTACAATAAAAGAAAGGGGGTTTAGAGAAGGTTGAAAATGGTTTGATAAAATAAACAGAAAATGTGGGAAGTAAATAGCTAAGGATTGATTTTTACTAAAAAAAGATATGGCAAGGCAGAGCAAGAGCTGGAACTGTAACTGTCCTTCATTTGGCTACAAGCACAAATGCAAGGAAGAAGAATCCAACCCAACCCTGATATATGGACTAGTCCTAGGGCTATATCCTGTCCACTTGAATGGTCATAGGATATCCCCTGAATATACTCCAATCATGGGGGTTAAAAAGTCAGAACAAGAAAACCACTACAGCCACTATGTTTGAAAGGTTACAAGCTCATACATCCATAGGTGCAAAAAACTACTGCAACCACTATGTTTGCAAGGCTACAAGCTCATGCATCCATACGTGCAGAAGATCTGAATGCAAAACACAAGAACTTACAGATTTAATGAAACAGTAAAAACAGATTTTCATTGCTTAAAAGGTGCTTACAATAGATTAACCATCAAGGCTGCAGTCTCTGCAAACCCCAGACCCTTTACAGTGTTCTTACGTAGTCCTTTTACAGCTTAAATCAACCGTATCTATTACAGAGATTTAGCCAGACATGTTGAGCTAAGGAAAAGAAGAAAACAAAAAGATGACCTAACCCTAAAAATGATCTAAGGTGAGAGTTCCTCACAACTCCCATGCTTCTCTCCTTTTTCTGCATGCTTACATGGCTTATATAAAATCCATAAAGTGACTTTTTGCCTTGACCAATTAGAGAAAAGGAGAATCAAATTAGTTAGGATTCTGCTGATGTGGCTCCTTTTTAGCCAAGTGTTGCCCTTGACGATTAGGAAAAGCACAACACACTTGGACAGGAGTCCCATGTGCTGTGAAAGTTCCAAAATACCCTTGAAGTCTGTAAGTAGCAGCTGGATCCCGAGCCTCGAGCAGATGAGGCTTCAGGCATATAATCTCGAGTAGATCTTGACTGGCTAGGGTGCTTCTGAATGGTTCTCGAGTGGATGAAGTCTTGAAGTCCAGAGCTGCTCAATAGGTTGAATTGCTTCTAAAAATAGCTCGACAGGCTGGTCGATAAGTTCTCTAAAGGCACTATGAACTGCTTGACATGTTCTCGATAGGCTATTTTTGAAGCTTTTCTTTAACTACTCGAGGGCTAGAGTGTTGCATCCACTCGACAGGTATCTTCTGAAGCTCTGATGTTCTCGAGACTACTCGAGAACTGCTCGACATTGAAGATATAAAGGTATATCTGCTCAAGGTAGCTTCAAGTGGATGATTTGCTGCAGGCATAGCTGCTCGAGATTGCTCCAGATATGCTCGAATGTGCTTGAGTGGTTGTATTGTAGTCTTCTGAATTGCTCGAGAGCTGCTCGAGCTTAGATTGCTGAAGGTGCAGTGTGCTCGAGAGCTGCTCGAGCTGACAGTTCTACTTCTTAGCTGGTTTGACTTGTCTGCTGCAACACTCCTTCATGTGTGGGCCCCCCTTTCCATTCCTTGCAGCACTTCTAGGGGTCCAAGGCATGCTGAAAAGCCCCTTGGTGGGGGATCACCATGGTTCAATCTCTATTTTTCCAACAGCTCCAATGCTTGGCTCTCATTCTCCTTTTCTTGACACATATTACATGGGTTGCTGCACCATATTGCAGATTATTTTTAACTATAAAAACATGCTCAAATTTTAATTATTAAATAGCTCTAAGGTCTAATAAGGGCTAGGTTAGGAGGTGGAAAGTGACATAATTCAATGATTAATAGCATAAGGTAGTCTTTTGAAGGGATGCCTCTGGGAGCCCTCTCTAGCATTGTTCCTAGCATATACCAAGCCATCTTCTACTACCGTAGGAGCAGAGAACCACTTCTCCTGATAGGCCGAGTATAAGGACTGTAGAAGTGCATCTCTCCTCTCCTATTCATGCCCCATTGGAAACAAATTTTTCCTAAAAATAATGTCCAAAGGCCACATATGGCATGGCAACTGGACACGCTTTACAGACAGACCGAACCTTGTCTTTCCCTTGGTCATATCGGCAACTATTTCAAGAAACGGTATCTTAGATGGGTTAGGGGGTTGTAACGGTCCACCCTCAACGTACGTTGATGGGCAGCCCATCACAATCGAAATGTCATCAAAATTGAATTGAAATTTGTAGTCGTCGATCTCGACCTCAAACTTCATTTGGTCTTCATTCATTCGTAGCTTTTGTTAAAATAGGCATACGAGCCTAGGGTAGTAGTGGGTGTGAAATGGTTCTAGCAGTGATTTCAAGTCAGTGGTGATTAAATATTCGAGGGTATACTTGGTCAAATCGTGACCCTCGAACAAACTACCATGAATCACCCACTCAGTTTCTATTTTCCTCGAATCCCACCATTCCGTGGGTTGTTCCCTTACGATTGGTGGAGTACTTGTTTGAGATTGCTTAGAAGGTGAGGGTTTTGAAGCGAAAACCTTCCTTGATCCCATTCCTAGGGATTTACGACAAAATTTTAAGAAAATTAGGTTAAAAGATAGAATTTTACCCAACACGTGAAGAAAAAACCTTGGATAACCCTTGGTGGTAGAGAATCCAATGTAAATCTAAAGCGAATTGACGCGAAATTGACGTGAGAATGGAGTTTGGAAAGTTGGGGAAACGAAACCCTAGCTTTTGAATCCTTCGTGCCTAAATTTTTTGTAGAAATAAGGTCCACAGCCCTCTTATAGATTGACAGTAGCGTGAGCGACTTTCAATGTCATGCAAGGGACCCTTCAGAAACTTGAAGCCTGAAAAATAGTCGCATGAGCAATTGAAATGGCCAGTTCTCTCGCATGACCTTTTGAAGCAGTCACGCGAGCGACTTAAATCTCGTGCGCGCTAGTTCAGAAGTTTGGCTTGTTTTGTTTAATTTTTTGCTCCAATTCTTCTTCCTCAGTTCTCGGACTCTCTTTCTACTTCACTTATACCTTTTGAATGATTTTTGTCATAGACTTATTTCTATTTGTTTCTACGCATTAAGCAAATCGTAATAACACACTTGAACAAGGTTTTTAAACACACCCTTTCATTTCCATTGAAACTTAACATTTCAATTACATTCAAATTACTCAAACAAAAAGTTATGGATACGCGTCACGGATATCTGATTCACGTTCCCACGTGGCCTCTTCCGGCATATGATTTTTCCACTTCACAAGTACCAACGGAATGTGCTTGGTACGCAGTACTTGTTCTTTCCTATTCAGAATCTGCACGGGGTCTTCTCTAACGGTCATATCCTCATAGAGCTCAATCGGTTGCTCATCAATAACATGAGTCAGATCCCGTACATACTTCCTCAACATAGACACGTGAAACACATTGTGCACTCTCTCTAATTGCGGAGGAAGCGCAATCCGATATGCAGTTTCACCAACTCAACCTAAAATATCGAATTGTCCAAGGTAGCAAGGGCTAAATTTTCCCCGCTTCCCAAAACGCATTACACCTTTCAAAGGTGAAATCTTTAGGAATACATGGTCTCCAACCTGAAAGTCCACACTCGTCTGTTTCAAATTTGCATAACTCTTCTATCTACTCTGAGCAATTTTCAACCTCTCACGGATCCAACATACAACATCGATGGCATTCTCAAGAATTTCCGGACCCAATACAAAGTTTTCCCTCGTTTCTTCCAAATTTAGAGGAGATTTAAATCTTCGCATGTACAATGCTTCATAGGGCGCCATACTAATGCTTGTCTGGTAGCTGTTATTATATGTAAACTCGATCAAAGGTAAATGTTGATCCCATGACCCTGTAAAATTGAGCATGCATGCCCTGAGCATATCTTCAATAATCTAATTTACCCTTTTGGTTTGTCCATCCATCTGTGGGTGGAATGCTGAGCTGAAGTCCAATCTCGAACCCATTCCCTCTTGGAATTTCTGTCAAAAATGTGATGTATACAACGGATCGCGATCAGAAACTATACTCGCTGGAATTCCATGCAATCTAACGATCTCCTTCAAATACTTCTTGGCAAGTCTACTTGCTATATATTGGGTATTGTAAGGTAAGAAATGGGCTGACTTAGTCAATCAGTCCACTACAACCCATTTGGCATTGTGACCCTTTGCCGTCCTTAGTAATCCTACAATAAAATCCATGGAAATAGACTCCCACCTCCATTCTAGTATCGGTAGAGGTTGCAATAACCCTGATGGATGTCGGTGATCCACTTTCACCTGCTGACATACTAAGCACCTTGAAACATACTCAGCAGCATCCCTTTTCAAACCTCTACCACAAATTCTTCCTGAGATTTTGGTACATCTTAGTACCACTTAGGTGAATTGCATACTTAGACTTGTGTGCCTCTTCTAGTATGTTATGTTGCAGGTACAATCTAGTCGGCGCTTCTTTGATGTGGACATCTGGGTCTATTGCTTTGAGAAGGTGGAGCGTATCCACCTTTCTCGTGTAGTTCGCCAGCTAGGGCTCCCTCAGGGAGCCCTCGGAGATTCGCCACAGAGTGGCAAAGAGGAGGACTGATCCCCCTAGTTGGGACTTTGCGTCGAGGATGAGGGTTCAGCTCAATGATTTTAGAGCTGGGGGGACCAGGGTGATGGGAGCATTGATCAGTCACAGAATATACCATTTTATCACCCTTAACTAAGTGATGCTAGGACTTAATTTGCTACTAATAAGATGTTGATGTGCATATATTAAAGAAAAAAAGTAAAAGACAGCTAAAGTGTTAATATTCATCAAAATGAACTCAAAAAGCAGTAAAAAGACAATTGAGCGTAAGAAGACCATTCGCCACCTATTGAAAGCTGAGAAATCATATTTTACGATTGAGCGCTAATACTGAAGCCAAAGAAGAGAAAAATGAGAAATCGTAATTTATGATTCTTCAAAAGACGATTCTTCAGAAAGCGATAAAAGACTAAAAGGCGATACAGAAGAAAGGTGAAGAATTGTAATTTAGAGAATCGTCTACTGAGGAAGCTATATGAAAGATAGAAAATCATGATTTACGATTTTCTAAGAAAGAGAAGAAAAAAAAAGATAAACGTGAATTACGATTACGATTATAACAATTTTTCTATTGTTGCTGATCACGTGAGAAATTCCACCGCCAAGAATAAAATTAGAAGAACTCTTTAATTAGAAGTTTGGCTAATCACGGATCTGGGAGATTGATGAAGAATAATTTTAAAAGGACTCTATTGTTACTATTAAGGAAAGAAATCTGAAACAGATCAAACATCCAGAAGCAAGGAAGATTGAAATTAGAATTAGAGTTATACTAGGAATCTTTTTATTTTAGTAGTTTCTTTTATTAGAATTAGAACTCTGTAAATCGACTCCTTATGATCTATAAATAAGAGGGCTCGGGATAGGAATAATTATTGAAAAATTTCACAGCATCAATTGACAACTGAGGTCTGTGTTTTCTCCCGATCAAAGTAGTTTAGGATTTATAAAGTAACATCATCCACAGTTCTTTGAGGTTTTGCCGGACAACCAAGGCTAAGGAAGCTGAAACATCAATCCTTTGGATGGTTCTACTTTTTCTTTCTAGTTTAGATTTTATATGCTTTGTAAACATTTTTGAATTTTGATTTGAATTGGCGACTTTGGTTAAAGTTTATAGATTAGTGTAACGGTTTTACTTTTCCATCTTCATTTTTCTTGAATTTGATTAATGCCCAGATTTTAGGAGATTGTTGATAAGATTAAATCTGTGTTGAAGAATTTTAGTTTTTGATTGACGACCAAATTTTGGAAGGCTACAACACGGTGTAACGGTATTTTAAATTTGTAAACATCCAATAGCTGAAGGTTGAGATTGACAACCTCAATCTGAAGGAGGATTAGGATATATCTTTATGCAATTATATTAAGAAACTCATTCTTTTATTCATTTTCTCCAGTAGTTTAGGACTTAAAAGATAAAGATAGTTTTTAAAATAGGAATATAAAGATCTATAAGAAGATAATCACTTCTTTGTGGGATCGATCTTAGCGCTAAGCTATAATTTCCATTGTGTGCTTGTAATAGGTTAAGGCTTAATTTTAATTTAAATATATACATACTATAAGTCTGTCAAGCATGCGATGACGCGGACACCCGGGAGTTCACGAGGTGGTTCCAAGAGTTTGGCGGTGGTCGGCCCTTCGCACGTCCCATTCACGGGAGTGGCTCTTTTGCGGTCGGCGGTCCTGAGTCGGGCTTGGCATTAAGGGAGACGTTGGCCTCATTAGAGCAAGGCCACCTGGGTGCAGGCATTCGCAAAGCATTGGATGCCCACCATAGGGCGATAGAGAAAATGGGAGGCACTCCTCTTCCTGATGAGGAGATGTTACGCTCCCTGACGACCTCAGTCTTCGAGGCCAAGGCAGCAGAGGATGAGCTGAGGGCTCAGATGGAGGAAACTCGATGTTCCCTAGTGAGTTGGTTTATTGGTTTTAGTTGTTAATGTATGTTCATTTGGTTTCTAGTGCTTCTAATATGGTTGCTCTATTTTGTTCCATTTTTGTTTGCCAGGCTGAGAGAGAGGGTGAGTTTGCCAGTCAAGGAGTGATGATCGAGCTGCTATGAGGTTAGCAGCAGGTTGGTCGAGAGGTAGAGGCCAGCCTGCATTCTGAGATCGACCAACTAGTAAGTGTTTTGTGTTTGGTCCTAGTGTTGGGGCTCTATATTGTTCTTAACGTGCCTGTTATGTGTCGTACTTGTAGAGGGCAGAGCTATCTATTTCTGGTGCATCTTCTCTGGCATTTGACCCATCTTCTGTCGCCTCATCCAGTCGGGAGAATCTGGTGATAGCCCAGCTTCGGGCTGAGCTGGAGCACTGGGTAAATTTCTTTTATTGTTTTATTAGTTATGTTTTGCTTTGCTTAGTGGTTAATATTATGTCATATTTCAGTGTCAGGTTGCTGAGGACCTCCAGATGAGGGAGGCAACAGGTGCCTCCTTGCACTCGAAGAGTTAGGTATAATATGTTTTAACTACGCTGGTTAGCTGTGTTTTGTTAGATATTTTTATCTGACAAATTATGTGTTAGTTTGTTCTCATTGCAGGTCGTTCCTGACTCTGCTCCCGAGGCTCCTCCTCAGGAGTCTACTCCCATTCCTACTCAGGTATGTTTAGTTGGTATAGTTGCATTTTTATTTTCAATTTTTGGTCGTAGTATCATCTGATGTGCTTGCTTACTTGTCTTACAGCCGTCTATGTCTGAGGTCCCTCTAGTACCACTTACTGATCTAATGACTGTTGTGACTGTCGAGCACTTTCTTCAGGAGCGTGCTGAGCTGATATATCTTCATTACTCTTGATCTTGACTTCATCATATGCGCTTTTTTCTTGTCTTAGCTTTGTGCATGAATGTAGGTGCGCGAGTTGGAGCAGTCGCGTTTAGAGATGCAGCGCGCCCTAGCTCATAAGGAGATCTGGGAGGTTCCATCTGATCTCGCTAATCATCATCTCCAGGAGGTGACTGTGGACTTGCTGGTTGAGCGAAGGACTCAGATGGCTGAGTTGGAGAGTGCTTGAGCCATAGCTCGTGCTAAGATGCAGGCAATGATTGAGCTTCTGCAGCACGAGTTGGCGAGAGGGTGGGACAGAGTGCGAGGGATGCTCGATCACCTCCTTGGGTTGGGATCGAGGGCTACTAGCTCACTAGCTGAGATCCATCAAGGAACTCGTGAGCATATGAGGGCTTATGCTCAGGCAGACTCGGCCCTTAGGCCTTTATTTTCCTTTGACCCTCTACGCTCGCGATCTCGACGGGCCTCGAGCCAGGCGAGTGAGGGGGGTTCTATTGCTAGACCTTCCTCTTTTAGGAGGCTTCCATCCATGCCCCAGGCTTTGGCTGAGGCCTCAGTGGACTAGGCTCCTGGTCCTCGAGTTGATGATGCTAGAGAGGGTGATGAGCGTCCCTCGCAGAGGCAGCGAAGAAAGTAGAGCATTGTTAGTAATTTTATTTTCTCCCTTGCTGATTTTCAAGGGGGGAGGTGTCTTAGACCAAAGTCTGGTAGTAAAGAATGGATCATTATATCATTTTTTTTACAGAAAAGAAATAGTGCAACAGGGAAAGCAAATAACTAAAAGAAAATTAAAAAGAAATGCCCCAGTGTAGGAGCGTGATGGACCAGGCAGTGTGGTATCTTCAGTGATCTTCCTGAGGTGATGACTTTGTCATCCATCTATGAACAAGCAGGGGTCTCAAGGTGACTCCTTTTCTAAAATAAAAATGCCCAGTGTCGAGGTGCGATGGAGCTTTTCTGATTCTTGAGAGCACTTGGGCCTATGAGGAGCCATGTGCATTGATGAGTTAGTGTCGAGAAGATTCCTTGATACTGTCACTAAATCGAGGGAGATCATTTAGTCATATCAGTCGTATATTAGGGTTCTACCTTCGATGGTAATCATCCTATTCCATAGCCAGTATTAGGGGGTGTGCGGTAGATAATAAGTGGTTGCATTAGTCATCATTCATGAGTTTTTAGTTTCATTTATGGGGATATCTTAGGAGGGTTCTGACTCACTGTCCAAAAATCAAAATTAAGGGTGAAAAGGGGGATAAGGCTCAATGACATGGGGATTGGTTTGTACTTGAATACTTCTAAAAGGGATAGGTAACAATCTTTTTCTCAGGTGGTATGGGGTGCCATAATTGAGCTCTTCGAAATGCTTCGGCACCATCAAAATCTCACATTCTATGGTTAGCAGAAATTTGTCCTCTTCCCGCCACCTTACGATGATATCTAGTAGTATTGAAACACTAGGGATGCCCTCGCAGTTTGCTTATGCTTCCCTGGGCTCGTTGACTTGTTCACCCGTCGTATTGCTCTCACTCAAGTATGTATGTATATATATAGCCCTTTTTTAAAGCAACCTACTGACCCAAGAATGGTGAGTTTTGATTGAACCTAACATCTTCATTTTTTCTGTGCTCTAACATCTCCTCCAATGGCAGGGGTAAAGGGGTGAGAATCGAATATTACTTATACTTTTGGAAGAGGTCAGGTGTTACACTAGTCCTTTTGATCAACTTACCCGAATAAGAAGGCGGGCAGTGAGTTGGAAGCCTTCAAGGATATCTTGGGAAATGAAGACATACGACCAATAAATGAGTCTCGATGACTACAAGGGTGGTAGATATAGGTATCTGACTATGGGATATGATGATCGCGATGCTAAGGGTAGTATTTCTTGAGGTATATAGTATTCCACGGATTAGGGAGTTCTTCCCCATCCTGGTTCACCAGCTTGTATGCATTCCCTGGGCATGCGGCTGCTTTAACATATGGCCCCTCCCAGTTTAGTTTCAGTTTTCCTTTTGGATGAGTGTGCTTGGAAAGCATGATTTTCTTCAAGACTAATTCTCTAATTTTGAAAGTTCGCTCGAGGACTTTATTATCGTAGGCTCTGGCCATCCTCCTCTGGTATACTTGAGCATGATCAGCTGCCGTTAGATGTGTCTCATCGAGTTGTTCTAGTTCAGTGAGCAGGGCAACTCTCCTTTCATTTAAGGATAGCTCATCATCAAGTTGGATTCATAGGGATGGTACTTATATTTCATAAGGTAGGACTGCTTCCATCCCATATGTGAGGAGGTAAGAAGTTTGTTCAGTCATCGTGCGAATAAAAGTCCTATAGGCCTAGAGTGCTTCTGGTAATCATTCAGGCCAGTCAGCTCCATTGCTTGTCTCCACTGTTCATTTTAAAATCTAGATTTGAGTTTTGTTGGTAGCCTCTGCTTGTCCATTTTTTTAGGGGAAGAATGGTGACGAGTGATGCAGGTCGATGTTGAATCTTTTGCATAGTCTCTTCGTCTTTTCTGCGATGAACTGCGGTCCACTGTCGATGACGAATATCCTGGGTACTCCAAACCACGTGATGATGTTCCGAATAATAAACTTCACAAGCAGTGAAGTAGTAATTTTAACATAAGACTCGGCTCCTGCCAATTTGGTATAGTATTCGGTCGCAGTGAGTATGAATGCGTGCTTGTGAGTATTCCCGACTATGTCCGTGAAGGGTCCGATGATATCGAAGGCCCATATTGAGAATGGCTATGGTGAGGTTATGGGATTCAATGCAACTGATGGGGCTTTGATGAGCACAGCGTGTTCTTGGCATTGTTTGTAGCATTGGACGTAGAGATGGCAATCCCTTGTCATCGTTGGCCAGTAGTAGCCTTGTCGTATGATCTGATCTGCGAGTCTCTGTCTACCCGCATGGACTTTGCAGGCACCGTCGTGTGCCTCTCAGATGATATATTGTCCTTCGGTTGCTCCTTTGGTGAAGGCTTCTTTGTATACTATACTGCCCAGGATGCAGAATCTTGTACATCGATTCCTTATGGTCTTTCGTTCGATCTTTGTAGTATAAGGAGGGACATGGTGATGCTTCAGGAAGATTCATATATTGAAGTACCATGGCTATCCGTCGTCGGTGGGTGATTTCTCGAATTTGAAGGTCGTGATATCGGCTTCTTTCTTGGTGAAACTACCTTGGATAGGTTGTCCTTCATTCATGATGGCTTTTAGTTTAGATGGCAGTTCCAGTTTCAATTGCCAGGCAACTTCGTGTGTTGGCATTGTTAATCTCTCAATGAAGAAGGATTTCTTCTGATCGACTGGTATTTGTATGACTGAGGCTAGTGTAGCGAGAGAATCTGCAAGCTCATTTTCTAATCTCGGGATGTGTGTGAAAGAGATTCTTTCAAACTTCTTTATCAGGAACTGAGCTATTTCTAAGTATGCCATCAGTCTTCTTTCTTTGGTCTTCCACTCTCCAATGACTTGTGATATCACAAGCCTCGAGTCGCCGATTATTTTCAATTGCTTGACACCCAACTGTAACACTGCTTGTAGTTCGATAATGAAAGCTTCGTATTCCTCCACATTGTTATTAATCTGGAAGTCGAGTTGAAAGTCTTTTGGTATAACAACTCCTTCTGGGATTAGTAGGACTATCCCGATGCCTTTTCCTTTATGATTAATAGCATCATCGAAGTAGAGGGTTCATGAAGTCTTGTCGGGCTCTTCATTATGAAATGAGAGTTGGTCTTCGTCGGGGAAGTCTTCGTGTACGGGCTCGTTGCCTGGGAGTGGAAGGTCAGCGAGGTAATCGGCGATCGCTTATCCTTTGATGGACTTCTGTGTGACATAGGTGATGTCAAACTCTTGTAGGAACATATGCCAATGGGCGATCTTTTCAGATGTAGCGGGCTTCTCAAAGATGTACTTCAGAGGGTCCATATGTGCTAGTACTAGTATCTTGTGTGCTTTGAAGTAGTGTCATAGTTTCGTCGAGGCCCACACTTGTGTGAGGCATGTCTTTTCCATTGCCTTGTATTTCCATTCGTACTTGACCATCATTCTACTGAGGTAGTAAATGGCCTTCTCTCTCTTATCATCTTCTTCATATTGTCTGAGAATTACGCCCATAGCCTTGTCGTTTGTCGACACATAGAGGATTAGGGGTCTTCTGGGAACTGGCGATGATAGTATTGGCAGGTTGAGGAGGTACTTCTTGATATTATCGAAGCCTCACTGACACTAATCATCCCATATGTACTCGGCTCCTCCTTTAAGTAGTCTGTAGAAAGGGTCGCATCTGTCTGAGTGCTAGGAGATAATCCTCCTAATGAATTGCAGCCTTCCTATCAAGCCTAGTAGTTCTTTGATGTTGCTGGGAGGTGGCATCTCAAGAATGTCTCGACATTTACTGGATCGACCTCGAGTCCTCACTTGCTAACTATGAATCCTAGTAGTTTTTCGGAGGTCACTCTGAACATGCATTTCTTTGGATTCATTTTTAGCTGATACTTTTCATATCTCTGTAATACCAGTCGTAATGCTTCAGCATGTCCTGCTGGCGTTTGAGGCTTCACTAATATGTCATCAACATAGACTTCCACACACTTGTGCATCATGTCATGAAAGATGGCCATCATGGCACATTGATATGTGGCTCCCGCATTCTTGAGCCCGAAAGGCATGATGACGTAGCAGTACGTTCTCCATGGCACAGTGAAGGAAGTCTTCTCTTGGTAAGATTTTGCTAGTCTAATCTTGTTACACCTGAAGAAGCCATCCATAAAGGATAACATCTCATGTCCGGCGGTATTGTCGACAAGAGTGTCTATGTGAGGTAAAGGAAAATCGTCTTTCGGGCATGCCCGGTTGAGGTTCCGAAAGTCGATACATGTCCTTACTCTGCCATGTTTCTTAGAGACAGGTACTATATTTGTGACCCATTTGGAGTAGAGAACGACTAGGATGAATTTTACCTTGTGTAGTTTGTCGACTTCCTCCTTGACTTGTAGCATTGTCTACAGGTGCATTCTTCTGAGTTTCTGCTTGACGAGTCTTGTATTGAGTTCCAAGACCAAATGATGTTCTACTAGACTTGGGTCCAGACCGGGCATATCCTTGTAGGACCTTGCGAAAGAGCTGAGGTAATCTTGGAGGACTTGGATGATCTATTGTCATTCCTTGGGGCAGAGCGTCGCGCTGATTAGTAGCTTCTTGGGCTTCTCCTCGGTATCGAAATTGATTTCTTCGATGGGTTCCATGACAGCTTGAGTTTGCTCATTGAAGCATTTGATGACCCGTTGGAAGTTCTGTGTCTCCTCAGTGGATGGTGCTCCTTCTTCATCGTCTGTAAGTTCACATACTGCAAAATGGCTGCACTGGGGGGTTAGTTTTGCATGAGGCAGCCCTTTATCGGTGCAATTTATGACTGCGACATCCTTAGTGAGGTGTAAGTTGAGGCTATTCATTCTCATCTCGAAGTCATGGAGTATCTCGTCAGGTATGATTACAGTCTTGCCACTTCGTTGGGATGCTCGACGCCTTTGTGAGGGATAGACAGTAAGGTCATTTTGAATGGAATCAAGGCGGGGCTCTTTGATATTAAGGGTAGGGTGGTGACCGTGTGTGATCATGTCAGTTATTTCCTCCTAGATTTCGTTGGGGTGACCGCTACTCGTAGCCTTAGGAGAAGAGTCTCCTTGTTAGTCGCTGAATGGGTCTTGGATGAAGGGCTCCCTCCCTTTTCTGAGGTTTTCTATTTTTTGGGGGGGCTTTAGGGTTTTCTATTTTTTTTATTTTCGATAAGAAATATTGTACAAGGTCGGTTGCCTGGAGAGGAACCGACGGGATTTCTTATTCTAGTTGGGGAAGCTGGACGACTGCTGAAGCCATTCATGCGAGTCTTCGGATGACATGAACTCATTCATAATTTGGCATATTTTTTTATATTCCCCGTCTGGAGTGATCCTCCTGATGAGTGATGGTGGCGATGATCCGGCTGATGTGCTTCCTTCTTCCACTATGTAAACTGCTTCTTCCTCAAAAAGGGTAATGAGGCAGTAGTTGTCTAAACTCTCATTTTCAGAATCAGACTAAAGGTATCCTCGTTGTTGAGGCTATTCATCGGGAGAGTTCAGCTGATATTCTCCTTGGCTAGTGAGCTCTTGACTTTATACCTCGTAGTATACTATGATGAGTATGCATGCCCTACAGTGACGCTGATACGGGTGAGAGATACAGGGATCCCAAGGGCACTCCCACCCTTCGTTATCAGGGGTGATGCTGCCGTCATTGAAGTTGAGATTGTCTTCATCATCTGATTGCTCTTAAAAGTCTAGGCCTAGTTGTTCTACTAATTCAAGCATCGGAAGGTCTATCCAATAGTCTTCATCATCACTCGGCGGCGGTTGCCATTCTTCTTCCAGTGAATTACAAAATATTTGAAGTTGTGGTGCATCCGAAGATTGGGGTGCGTCGAGCTCTAGTTCTTCTTGGACTTCTATAATGCCAATGTGAGACTCTTTCATGCTAACGGTCTGCCAGATTTCGTCCATGATAGCCTTTTGACACCGTAGCATCATAGCATGGCACCGACCATAATAAGGTTGCTTCAGGTAAGGGCACTGGCATGGGCATCGCCAATTGTCGAGCACGTGGTGATAATCGAAGTCGTCGTCGTGATTTAAAGTCTTTTCTTGAGATCGATTATCTTCTTCGAACCATTCTAAGCGATCAGCTCTCAGGAGGTCTTCAAGTTCTATATCAGTAAGACTGGTTCAATAGTCTTCTTCTTCGCTTGACATTGAAAGCTAGTCCTCCCCTTCTGGTTCATGAGGCTAGGGTGACTGTGATTCTTCCTCATTTCTTAAGGTAGCGATGTGAAAGTCTTCCTCATTGGTTGACTCCCAGTCTTCTATGTGCGGTCCAGGTTTTGGAGATTCCCTTCTTTCGGTGGGGCAGGGTTCCTCAATCTCGAACAACGATCTGACGCCCTCAAGTGGTTTATCAATGTCGTCGTCATATTTGTTCAAGTTCATCAGGTCCATGAAGGCTTTAGCGATCTGCTCAACCTCAGTTACTTGTGGTTTGGTGAGGGATGTTTCCTTTCTTCTCGGCATGTCAGCCTTTTCAGTGATTCCATAGACAAAATGGTCGTAGAGTGACCATTTAGGCGAGGTAGGCAGGAGGTCGGCTTGCCTGTCGTTTGACTAGTAACCCAATCCTGTATGTTTATGAACTTTTTTCAAAATGACTGGCCTTATTTGCCCCTATCTATTCTTGTCGAGCCCAGTATGTCGGATGTATCCTAGCTGGTACATGAGGTCCCACCCCTTTGTTGCGGTTGGATTTATATCATACAATCGAGTGAGGTCAGGCCCTACTGTTCTCTTCGTTAATCTTTATCGGTAGGTGGGGAGGAATGGGGGATGACTGATTTCTGCTACTGAGGTGTCATCGAGACTTCCCACCCTCTTGATGTGGCCAGTGTTTAGCACGGAGTCATGTGTTGTTGGAATGTTTGTCGCGTAATCAATATCTGCTTCTTTGAGAGGTGCATCGGCATATATCCTAACAATAGAGTCCTTATGCGGGAACTTGATGCATTGGTGGTATGTGGACGCGACAGCCTTCACGGATTCTAACCACTTTCTCTCGTCAATAATCGGTGGTGTTTTGGCAATTTCTTGATGAACTCAAGGATCGATATTTGCGCTGGTACCTTCTCGAGGTGCCGTAAAAGGTCGTACTCCTGGCCCATTTCTAGAGCTGGCTCTTTGCTGGGGCTGTGAACTTTGCTTACGTTTGGCTGAGGCGGTGGAGGCACCGGCTCTGGAATCAGAGGTGGAGGGATCATATGAGGCGGTGGAGGTACGTTCACTACTCGTTTCCTTGTTATCCTTTCCAACTGTTGTACACTGTCATTTTGCTTTTCCTGGGGAAATGGTGGTGGAGGGTAGTTGGTTCCTAATTTGAGAATCGGGCATGTCAGTCGTTGATACTGAGGCGTTGACGAACCCGCTGCGGCGCTTGTCGTGACTGTGGTGAAATTTGAAATGGGGAAACATAGCGGAGCTATACCCTTCCATGGTGGGGGGTACTAAGTGTAATCTTCCTCTTCTAGATAGGTGGAGATCAGGGCTTCCTCCTGTCAGATCCTTCGCTCTAGCATATGAGTGGTGTTTCACCATAGCCCATGTTGTTGACTCAAAGTATTTTGTGCTACTCTATCCACCCACGCCATAATTTACTCTGCAGTTTGAAGGACATTGTATTCGTTTTTAGGCTTGGAATCATATAGGCGAAGCGGTGATGGAGTTATGTCAGCATTTAGGGGTGTAGTGGGTCCCACAGGCTGGAAGCTTGGTCTTTGAGTTATGAATGCTTGAACTCGAACCTGAGCAAAGGTGGGATGGGACAAAGAATTCGGAGGAAAAATTCGGGTGATTAGGGATAAAGGATGTGGGCGAATGGTCGGGGGCCTTGGGGGATCACATGGATGGGTTGAAGCATCTGGAGAGCTAACACGGGTGATGAGGGTAGAGGGATGAAAAGGGAGTCGGTTCGGAGGTTCTAGTGTAGTGATATGAGCGACGAGTCCTTGGTTATAATTGGGCATGGGATTA
The DNA here is from genome assembly GCA_021018995.1 of Chloranthus sessilifolius. NCBI lineage: Eukaryota > Viridiplantae > Streptophyta > Magnoliopsida > Chloranthales > Chloranthaceae > Chloranthus > Chloranthus sessilifolius. The sequence continues at coordinate 141,654,497 of CM037584.1, read as the reverse complement.
TTGATAATCCCTAAGTTGGGAGGCGGTTGGTTGCTATTTTGGTTAGAGTATCGAAGGGATTCCCAATCGATCTAATTTCAATCATTCAGGTTATAAATCATATCTCGTAGCACCCAGCAGTCTTCCAAATTGTGTCCTGCATATCGATGGAAAGCACAGAACTTGCTATAATCAAGATTGGCGGGCCAAGGCCGTGGCCGTTCGGGTGGGAATCAGATAAGTTTTTGATGACTAAGAAGGCGAAATATGTTGGGGATGGTGTCAGGCAGTGGAGGATAGTGATCATGTTTGGGTTGATAAGGGCCTCTGACTTATTGTTTGAAGTTCTAAGGCGAGGGTACGTTATTATAGCCCTGGGGGTTGATCGGCTGATTTCGAGCGACATTCTGGTTCTGGTGAGCGTTCTGGTTAGGGTATTGGTTTCGATTTTGATACTAGTTCTGATTTTTATTGGGATACCGCTGTTGATTCTGATTTTTGGTACTAACCTTGGCCAGAATTCCTTGGTTGGTAGTTTCCGTTCCCAGAATTTTGACCCTGGATGGCGACGGTGTTGACTTGCTCTGAGCCAGAGGCTTTCTTATTGTTCATCTACTTTGAATCACTAGAAGCAACGACCTTTGATGTTACTATCGAAAAGGCGAGATCTCCTCCCTTTATATGTTGCTGGATGCGGCTAGCACGCGAGTGAAGAGTAGCAAAGTCCAGGAAATCATATATGACGAGAGCGCTTCGGAGAGGCTCTTTGACATTTTCTATAATGATGTCGATCACATCCTTTTCCTTCATCTGCCTTCTGGTGCGGGCTGCTAGCTTCCTCCAACATGCTATAAATCTGTGAAGTCTTCCTCATGTTCTTGCTTGGTCATCATCAGGTCACTAAGAGTAACCATCACTTGTATCAGATGCTTACACTGGTCCAGGAATTGTCCAGCCAGATCATTGAATGTGTCGATTTTGTGAAGTGGGAGTTTAGCAAACAAGTCAAGAGCTTCCCCTTCTAACGATCTCTGGAAGTAATGTATCAGGAGCCCTTGATTGTCATGGATGGGTCGACAGTCGTTGCAGAAAAGAGCCAGATGGTGGTTCAGGTTTCCTGTACCATTGTATTTGTTAAACTTGGGTGTCTTGAACCCTGCAAGTAAGGTGAATTCCAGTCTTGACAGAACTTATCAAACCCAAATGAATAACCAGAGCGCTCTCTCTTAACCATGTATTCATCGAGCATCTTGGGAAGATCCTCTACTCTTACGGTGGAGTCTTTCTGGGTAGCCCGGGGGTGAATTCGATCTTGGCGATCGTCGTTGAAAAGGGTGCAGGCAACCCATCCTAATGGTGATATGCGGGCTGAGACCGTGCTCGGCATGGGTGGTAACCTTTCTTGCCTATGTCATTCTTGTTCTTCTCTATCTTGTCGTTCCTTGATGATCTCGTATGCAGCTGCCAAGCCTCGAAGTAGTTCTTCAGCATCATCGCCTCCCTTCTGTAACTTCAGAAAACTGAGTTTCACCAATTGTCGAGCGGTGAAATTATGCCCGATATTGTCGTCTTTTCCACCATAGTTCTTGCTAGTGCTTGGAGGGATGAAGGGGTTTTCTTGATCACCGATCATGTTAATCTCGAGGTGGTGCTGAGCGGACTCATCAGACTGATCCTCGCCTTATACAGGGTTACCATGGTAGTTCCACAATGGAGGATCACCACCACTAGTGAGGTTTATTCTTCGTATTCCTGCCATATCTAGTCTCTGATGGATGCTCATGCACTCTCAGGGAATTCTCAGTAGTGGAGTGGGTGCAGGAAAGAAGTAGAGCGAAAAAGAAAACTATGTACGTATAAAGAAAACTGAACTAAACAAGGGCGACTTTGGCGACAAGAAGTCCCATCGCTGCCAGTCTATTGGTGCGCGCTTTTTCTGGGTTCCTTTCGGTCCCTGAAAAGAGTGGCCCAATTCGGTCCAAGTGGACTCTGGCAAAGGCAATGAATGGTAAGTTAAAATATATTAAATTATAGAGATCAAAGGTAAATTCTAAGAGGAAAATATATTATTTGTTGCGATCGCCAGCTATAGATATTTATCGAAGCTACAACACGTCATTTATCACACCTTTCAGGGTATTGGTTCAACTTCTTTACTGAATCGTTGGCCGGCCAACGTTAGCAACACTGGGTCACCTAGGAGTTTAGTTTATATAGTTTTCATATTCGTACTCTAATTCTAATTGCATTAGTTTTCCTAGTCCCACCGGGAATCTAATTAATCTAATCTTTTAGTTATACTAGAAGTTTAATTAATCTCAATATGACCCTATTAGGAGTCTGACTAACTTAAGTATCCTAATCTTATTAGAAGTCCAATTGGTATTAGTCTCCTAATTCTGCTAGGAATCTAATTAATCTAAATATCCTAATTCTATTAAAAGTTTAATTAACTTAAGTGTCCTAATTCTGTTAGAAGTCTAATTATTTTAAATATCCTACTTCTATTAAAAGTCTAATAATCTTAAGTATCCTATTTCTACTAAAAATCTTATTATTTTAAGTATCCTACTTCTATTAGAAGTCTAAAAAAAAGGGGGGTTTGGCCTGCTATGCTAAGGAGGATCGGCCTCGTTCCCGGGTACCCTCCGTAAGCTCCTTTGGGAAAATCAATTGGCTAAGGGTTGTTGTAAAAGTAATATAGATTGAAATACTAATTTGGAATTGAAAAGTTAAGATTTTGAAGATTGAAATTAAGGGATTTTGAAGATCCAGATTAAAGCTGAAAAGTTATGAATTAGAAGAGACTAAAAACTAGAATTTGAAAATAAAGGTTACGATCTAGAATAATTTAGGACTAAGAACTGGTTCTAGAGATTAGTGACTAGAACTAGAATTCAAAGACTAAAATTAAGAACTAATTATCGGAATTAAGATCTAGAACCAGAGATAAAGAAAACTAAGAATTTGAATTTAAATATTAGGAGTTGAAATCGAAGATCTAGAAATTAAGAGATTAAGAACTAGAAGAAAAAAAAAAAAAACTAGAACTAAAAACTAGGAAGATAACTAGAATTTTGAACTAGAACTAAAAACTAGAATCAAAATTTAAGGACTAAAAACTAAGAACTGGTTCTAGAAACTAAGAACCAGAGATTAAGAACTAAAAATGAAATCTAAGATCTATGACTACAAATTAAGGACTAAAAACTAGAACATAGAACTAGAAAATAAATTAGAAATTAGAACTAAGAAATTACCTGATGCTAAGCGTGGAAGAGAATCTTGAAATCCCTAAGCTCGAAAGAGAGAAACTCAAAAACTCAATTGTTGGATGATGATTGTGGGGCAGGGGGTCTATTTGTAGATATTCGGGTAATTGCATGCCCTGTGGGAGGTGCGCAATTAGCTTATCAAATCCAATTATGTGCCCTGTATGGTGCACTTAATTGCATTACATGCCCTCTCCCGGGCGCTTAATTTCTCTAAGTTGGTGACCGACTCAGTGAGTGTACGTCTGACTGGCTCAGTCGAGTGTCTAAGTTCTAATCTAATTAGAACTAATTGTGCGTTCTGGTTTAGCGCGGGCAATCGATTGCGCATTCTGGTTTAGGCAAGCAATCAGGTCTTAAGGCGGCCTCTAGAAGGTTAAAGACTGGTCCATATTGAACCAATTGCGCGCCAGTGACTGGGCATGCAATCTGATTGCACGCACTGGATAGGGCGCAGAATCGAATCCAAAAAAAAGTCTCATGGGAAGAACGGGTCTGATCCAAGTGGGACCAATTGCGCGCCAAATATGGGGCGTGCAATCAATTGCATGCACTTGTGTGGGAGCATAATTCGGAACCTTCCCTGGGCTAAGTCGGGTCCAAACCACAAGGCTATTGTTTCAGCCTGTGCCTCGACTATATACTATTGTTTCAGTATATAACCCCCATATTAGGGTTGTGGGGTTTGAGCCACAGAGCTATTATTTTAGCTTGTTTTCAGTCATAGACTATTGTTTCAGTGTATGGTCCCCGTACTAGGGTTTTAGAGCTTTCAGGGAAGGTAAGTCTCTTCTGAAAGTCATGGGCAAGGTCAAAGGTTGACCGAACAGGTTTGTATACTCCAAGAGCGCAAAATTGGGGTGTCTACAACAGCTGGTTGTTATGAAGGGACATCAAGCTGTCATTGGAGAACAAAGAAAAGTGAACCCAAGCATAGCTAGTTGTTAGGACACAACAGCTGGTTGTGTATTCGACCAAAGAACAACAAATAGAATACACAGCCCGCTGTCGGGGAAACCGCAGCTCAATATGAATGTGAACAAAATAGAAATAAAATATAAATAGCTCACTATCAGAAGACTGCAACTCCCTATGGACACTGGATAGCTCACCGTCAAGAAGACAACATCCCCAGCCATAGCTCGCTATTAGGAGACAATAGCTCACTATGGATGTAAACATAGCAGAAGATAATTATACACAACTTGCTATCAGAAGACGGCAACTCGCTGTGAATACTAAGAATACCTCGACAATCACAACCACAACCATAGCTCCCTGTCACATCACAATAGTGAGCTATGAATACCAAGAACTGAGGGTTTGTCACAGGCACAGCTCGCCTTCACCTTACGATGGCAAGCTGTGAATACAAAAGAAAGGGGGGGCATTTCTTTAGATAGATTTGTCCTCTTTCGATCTATTAACCATTGATATATTAACACTGTTTGCAATGTAAAAGGGAGAATCGATTGCTATCGATAGGCATCATCGCATTTCCTCCTTGCGACACTAAGATTTGAGGTAGGGGAATTTCAATGATTACTCGTGTTGTATATTTTTTATTCATAGTTGTTAGTAATCTAGTGATCTAATGAGTAATAAAGTGGTCTCCTCATAGTAGAACTGGAACATTGAAATTGTGTTATGATTTGAATGGTTGAATTTCATTGATGATAATGCACACTTGAATATTAGAACTCATTAAATATCATACCCCATTAAACTATTAAAATCTATTGAATGTTGTACACATATTGAATATTGAAAACTTATTGAACATTGGACTTCTCACTAGAAAATTGGAACTTATCGAATATTGCTCTTGTATTGAATATCGAAACTTCATCGGATATTGAACTTTGAATTAGATATGGAATATGGACACTATGATTTGTTTTGAAATTGCATGTGATTTAAAGCGATTCCATTGAAATGGATCCCATGAGACGACACACCTATTGGACCGTGACGGCGGAATATCCATATTTGAACCGTGCATCAGCACATATCGAACCGTGCTAGCGTACATATTAAACCGTGACGATGGCCTATTAAACCGCACAAGTATTCCTCACAATGCAGGAGCTTGGGCATATTGAAAATTGTTCTTGATCGACGATGGCTAGGATCCCCATTATTTAAGTCATACATGAATATAAGTAATGACATATAAATGGACAAAACATATGGGAAACATGTGCATGAAACTTACATTGGAAACTTCAACATGCTATCTAAAATCCATTGAAAATCATATCCCTGATTTGGCTTGTCACTTTGAAATAATCACTTTTGAATATGAATTTAATTGATTCATGTTAGTATCAGTAAGAACTATGCATCCGATGGTTATGATATGAATGGTTATTGAGTGTTCCCAACTGAGCATGTGAACTTTTAGCTCACTCCGACATTATGTGTCATGGGTACCGAAGTTGATCAGGATCCTGAACTCGAAGAAGATCTTGATTTCATACCAGGAGACAAAGGACATCTTTCGCCAGAAGATTATTTCCCTTAGAATGTTTGTGAACTAGAACTGGTACAGTTTAAGGGATTTTACTTTTAACAATTGTCTATGTCTTTTCTGTACTTTGATGTAAATGCCATTGTTTGTGTGATGTGTGGCCATCACCGTTGGTATAGTTTGGATCTATATTTTTCTTCTATGGGAATAGAAACATTTAACTCAGTTATAATATTTTGATTTCTATTGATACCATTAGATTATGAATTATGATCTAGCGACCCGGTATTTTAGCATCTTCCGATTTGAAAATTTCAGGTCGTTACACGACGAAGGTGAAGTTGGCAACCTACAAACTAGAAGGAGATGTCGAGAATTGGTGGAGACAATTGAAAGATGTGACTCATGTCGAAGAGCCCGGATATGGTTGGGATTGGGATGAATTTGTAAAAGTGTTTTATGATAAGTATCCTCAAGGCATCCAGGAAGCGAAGATTGATGAACCCTTTAACCTTCAGCAAGGAGAGATGATCGTAGACGCTTAGGCCAAGCTTTTTACCGAACTGAGTCAGTTCGCATCTATGGTTTATGACGAGAACTTTTAACTCATGAGGTTAGAGAGGGGTTTAGACCCCACATCAGGAAGTTGGTGGTTGGACACCGAAGCGATTCATATAAGGATTTAATTGATAGGTGTTACACCATCGAAAGGGAACTAAAGGTGACTCCTTTGATTATGAATTATGATCTAGCGGCCCGGTATTTCAACATATTCCAATTTGAAAGTTTCGGGTCGTTACACGACGAAGGTGAAGTTGGCAACCTACAAACTAGAAGGAGATTTCGAGAATTGGTAGAGACAATTGAAATATGCGACTCATGTCGAAAAGCTTGGATATGTTTGGGATTGGGATGAATTTATAAAGGTGTTTTATGATAAGTACTACCCTCAAGGAATCTAGGAAGCGAAGATTGATGAACTCTTGAACCTTCAGTAGGGAGAGATGATCATAGACGCTTACGCCAAGCTTTTTTCCAAACTGAGTCAGTTCGCAATGATGGTTCCTGACGAGAACTTTTAACTCATGAGGTTAGAGAGGGGTTTAGACCCCACAACAAGAAGTTGGTGGTTAGACACCGAAGCGAATCATATAAGGATCTGATTGATAGGTGTAACACCATCGAAAGAGAACTAAAGGTGACTCCTTCGACTGGTAATGTTGGTCAGAGCTCGGCTAGAAACTTTCAATTTGGCCGCCGATATTGAGTGTTTTCGAAATCGAACACAAGATCAGTGAGTAGGACCATGCCTTAATCAAGACCGACATTCTCTCAGCAAAGCAAGAGTGTCTCAGCAGTGGCATCGACTGCGAAGACTATTCCAATTTATACCACATGTGGTAAGAATCATTATGCCGTCTGCTTGATAGGATCGGGTGCTTGTTTCAACTGTGGGTTACTAGGGCATAAAGCATCAAAGTGCAAAATGCCAAGGAAATCATCTGGATCGAGGACTACGACTCTGACGACAACTACTGCTAATGGGCGCGTGTATATCCTATCTGACGCTAACTCAAGAGCTTTAGACAATGTCATCTAGCGTATGTTTGTTTTATTCAATTCATGATTAATCTATTTCATACCTATATGTGTAGTGATGCCATGCATAATAATTTAAGTGAAATAATTATTTTTTTAGTAATGTTTTAAAAAAAAAATGAATTAGTTGCGAATTATAATTACCTTATTGTCAGTAATATTTTAATTGAATGGTAATTATTATATTAGATGATTTAAATTATCGCGTGTCTTGTATGCTCAGGTTCGATGTTGATCGATGGGTATTTTGCTCACGTACTTTTAGATTCGAGTGCTTCCCATTCATTTGTCTCCTCAAACAATGTTGAGCATCTTGATAAGGGTTCATCCCCAATGAGTATTCCTTTGACAGTAGCGACTCTTCTAGAGAAGAGCGTGTTAACTGACAGATTCTACCCTCGTTGTTAGGTTTAGGTCATAACTCATGTTTTGTTTGTCGATCTGATTGAACTGGACTTCGAAGACTTCGATGTTATCTTAGGGATGGATTGGCTCGCTGAATCTCAGATGACCTAGATTGTTACGCCAAGACCATAATTTTTACCACTTTAGATGGACCGACATTTAAATTCAAGGGGCCATGGAAAGGTGCCATTTCTAAACTCTTTTCTTTAATGGAAGTGATCGATCTTGTTATGTATATTAAAATTATGTTAAACTCAAGTCTTAATCTATTGCAAGTGCACAATGGAAATCATAGTACTAGCATAGGACGTTCTCACGAGGAAGTTTATTTATCTAATTACTTCTTATTTATATCTTTTATTTAAATCCTTATTTTAAAAACTTTCATTTATCTTTAAGATCCAATCTACTGGAGAAATATGAATAAAAGAATGGTTTCTAAATCTAAAGTATATAAAATAAATCTAAATCCTCCTTCTTTAGATTGAGGTCGTCAATCCCAATCTTCAGCTATCAGATATTTATAAAAATAAATAGTACCGTTACACCATATCACTAGTTTCTTAATATTGATTATCAATCAAGTCTAAGATCCTATCAATACAGATTTAATCTAATCAACAACTTCTTAAAAACTGGGCATCAATCAAACCTTAGAAAACTAAAGATGGAAAAGTAAAAATCGTTACAATAATCTACAAATTCTAACCTGAGTTGTCAATTCAAATTAAAACTTGGAGATGTTTACAAAGCATGAAAATAAAGCAAAATAAAATCTAAACTATAAAGCCAATAAATATATCTTTCACCCCTCAGCCGCAGTCGTCAATTGCTTCTGGGAAACTAGGATATCTACACTAATCTTCAGCACTCATTTGCAGTCGTCAATTGCTATTAAGAAACCTTTGATATCTAATCTACTCTAACTATTTTACACTACTGATTGGAAGAAAATCCTACCTCAGTTGTCAATTGATGCTGAAATTCTTCGATCCTTTTTCATATACCAAGCTCTCTTATTTATAGATCATAAGGAGTCGGTTTATAAAGACTTCCAATTCTAATAAAAGAAACTACTAAAAACAAAATATTCCTAACTTAACTTTAATTCCTAATTTTATCTTTTCATTGCTTAGACGGTAGATGTGCTTCTAGATTGTTCTCCTTTATTTCAATAACTGAGATTTCCTAAAGCTTATCTTCATTAATTTCTCAAATCTGTGATTCACTAGACTTCTAATTTCATATATCTTCTAATTATATTCATTACGGTGTAATATGCACGTGATCAGCAGCAACAGCAATAGTAGGAAAGCTTCCTTTCTGGGAAATCGTAAATTACAATTTCTCATTTCTTCTCTTTATTAGAAAATCGTAAATCACAATTTTATATCTTTCATAGCTTCGTCATAGTTGACGATTCTCTGGATTACGATTTTTCACTTTTCTTCTTTTGTCACTTTTGAAGAATCGTAAATTATGATTTTCTGGCTTTTAGTAGGCGGGAAATCGTATTTGTCGCTTAATTATCTTTCTTATTGCCTTTTGAATTCATTTGGATGAATATTAACATTTTTACTCTATTTTGCTGGTTATCTCTAATATTTGCACATCAGTAATTTATTAGTAGCAAATTATGGCCTAGCATCACCAAGTTAAGGGTGATAAAATGATAAATTATGTGACTAATCATGTGACAGCCCAGATTTTCCCAACCTAAATTTTCTGAGATTTTTTTTTTTTTACTTTACACCAAAACAAAATGGGAAAACCCGGACCGCCAAATCGTAGATCACAATCTGATACAGAATTTACTTGGTACATCCACATACATGCGAAGATCAAAACAGATAATACATATAGTATGAATAAAATCTTCAGTTCTAATATCCAACATGAGCAGTAAACTAAAACAAACCACCGGTGATGGCCAACCATCACCTAACAGTGGTGTACCATACATGTATAATAGCATGAACGTACCAGGCCTAAACTTTCCAAAATCCACGATGAATAAAATCTATGATCCCGGGAATCTCATAAATCCTCAAGTCCTCAATCCTCAAGTCTGGTCTCCCGATAAGTGTTATACTTGTGACGTATAGTCGGGGTGAGCTAACAGTCTAAGCTCAGTGGAGAAAACTGATACCAATATACATCTTATCACATGCATGGATTCAAGGACAAGACCAAAACATTTTCATATTCAAACTAGAACTGAATTCAAGGGCATTTTTCCTATCAAAATTAAAACCGATGTCAAAGATATTTTCTTATCAAAATTCAAAACTAATTTCAAAGGCATTTCCTTATCAAACTTCAAAACTGATTTCAAAGGCAAACTGATTTCTTATCAAAAGCATTTTCTTATCTTTGATTTACAGAGTTCGAATTACATTCACTTAAACATCTTATCTTTCTTACGTAGCTTATTTATATGTCTTACACAGTCTTACATAGCTTACTTACATGTCTTACACATTCTTACGTAACTTACATGTTTTATCTTGGTTTTTACTAATTCGATTCGGCCCTAGCGGCCCACAGGGTACTTAAAATTCATAATCTGCCCATAGCGGTCCACACACATAATCCGCCCATAGCGGTCCACTTCAATTTTTCTTGACTTATAGCTCGATTCATGACGAGTGCGATCCATGGAGTACGTAAATCCCGCCAGAGCGGTCCAAGGGCGTACATAGATACAAAGATGTCCAAGGGTGTAAGTAAATCTCACCAAAGCGATCCAAGGGCATACATAAAAATGAAGGTGTCCAAAGGAGTACGTAAATCCCGCCAAAGTGGTCCAAGGGCGTACATAGATACAAAATGTCCAAGGGTGTACGTAAATCCCACTAAAACGGTCCAAGGGCATACATAAATACGAAGGTATCCAAAGGAGTATGTAAATCCCGCCAAAGCTATCCAAGGTATACTTATAATCCACCCATAGCGGTCCACATTACATGTTTCTTGACTTATGGTTCGATTCACAATTTGAAGATTTATGGTTTCAATTCTATTCGTTTAGTGTTCAAAGGATTTCCATACAAATCAAGATTCTAAGCTTGCAAAAACTCACATACTATGTCAAAAATTAATTTCCTTACATGGTTTTCGAAGACTGCATATAATGTTCAAAACAAAATCCTTACATGATTTCTGAAGGCTACATAAAATGTTCAAAACGAAGATCATTGCTTGACTCAATACGTCAATAAATTTCTAAAACAACCAATATGTCAAACATTTGATAATTCAAAGCTTTCGAGTATTTCAATCAAAATATTCAATCAAATATTAAATTTCAAATATCTAAGACTTCCATTGTAAAGAGTTCAAATACTAATTCATTTCAAATCAAAACTTATCACCTTTCATTCGATCACATCAAGCATCTAAGAAATGAAATCAAAATGCAATTGTGTATGAAATTTTCCCCACCTTAACCTGAAAGTTGCGCAAAGCCAAGCAAAGTCCTATCGACCAAATCCTACCCTCAATCTATATCACAAATACATGATATATTAAGGATTGACATTAATTACTAATGACTTAGACAAATTTAAGTATTTTCTCAAACATTGAGGCAGAAATGGGCAAGTTCGTGCCAACTTAGAATTTGATGTAACTTTCTCCTAAATTTAGACCTTTAAAACTTTTGATTCACAAAATTGTTAATTTATAAAAATTGTAGATCTTACTATTCTCTTTCCAACGCTAAAATAATTGCATCAATCAGAGTTCAGAGTAAAACGTTATGGTCAAAATACTAAAGTAGTATCGACAACTCAGTCAAATTCAACCAGTCAATTTCAAATTCGATCAGTCGATTTTCAAATTAGACTGATCAATTTCTCCATAACCAAATTACACGTTCACTATTTTTCATAAATTGACCAGTCGTGCTACTTTCGATCGATCGATTTTCCAAATCGACCGGTAGAAATAATTTTGATCAGTCGGTTTCGTATCTCAACAGAAATTGGAATTTGACCCAACTTCCATCTAAATTATGACTTTTAAAAAAGTTTATTCACAAGTTTTTCAATTCACAGAAGTTATAGAGCTCGCTGTTCTTTTTCCAATGCCATAAGAATTGTGTCAATCGGAGTTCGGGATAAAAGGTTATGGCTAAAACATCGAGGCAGTGTCAGCAAGCTCTGTCAAATTTGGCCGGTCGGTTTCCAAAATCGATCGATCGATTTCCAAATTGACCGATCGATTTCTCCAAACCCCAAATTACATACTGTTTTGTGAAAATCGATCAGTCGATTTTGAAATTGACCGGTCGGTTTCGTCAAATTTCTCCCAAACTCAGGTTTGAACTTCTCCAACCCATTTTCTTTCAAATTTACATCATTTTCTTCAAATCTTTCACCCACATCCTAACTAAATATTAACATAACTATAAATCACAGCTTAACATAAATTTTTCTCACTTTTAAATTATCGATTCCTTGATCCACGTGCTCACGCCCAAGCAAGGGTTTCAAAGTCAGAAATTGGGGATTTACTTCGATCCTCAACCCATGAATTTCGCGTAGAACTCCAAGCTTGCACACACAATGCTCACCACCCTATCTATCATGTATGGCTCAATCAAATGGTTGGCTTACACAAAAATGTTGAAAGAAAACATCTAGGTTCTCTTCCCTTCTTTCTCTTCTCTCTTTTCTCACAGCTCTCTATCTCTCTCTCTAGAAACCCAAGAAACCCCAAAATTGCAAACCGATCAATGGCTTACAAAGGAAGCCTTTATATTTTAAGTTAAATGGGCTGGTTCCCATACAAAACACAAACACCCATTTGGGTGTTAAGTCTTATCCGCATGTCTTGTTCCGGTGTGGAACGGACACACCAAAATAAAATGTTAGCTATTATATAATTAATCTTTTGGTTCGGTGTGGGGCTTGCACACCCAAATCACCTATTAGACGAAACTTGGCATTAAGCCAATACACCCCCATGATATACGTGCTTTGGTCTAAAAGTCTCACACGAGGCTCAAACGGACCCAAAACGATCCCGTTTTAAAAATCCGAAACGGTGAAGCATTTTCTAACGAACGCACACACTTGATTAGGACCTTTGGTCTTTGGAAATTTTTTGGGATGTTACATTCTTCCCACCTTAAAGAATTTTCTTCCTCGAAAATATACGTATCCTCAGTCAAAGAGGTATGGATACCTATTTGTCCTGAACAAACGTAGGCACATTCTCTCCAAGAGTCAATGATGGAACATCAATGAAAAATCAAAATCAGAGTCATTACACTCTCCCCTCCTTAAAGAAATTTTCATCCTCAAAAATTGACAACGACATTTCCGAATGCTAACTCAATCTAATATACACGATCTTGCACAATAACTTACATCGGTCACATGGTGGTCACAATGATGCACAACACCCACTAACCATGATGCATGTCGGGAAGAATTAACCCACAACAAGGAAACAAACTCATGTACCCTAAACAAAAGAGATGAATATCTAATAGTGGGTCCACCACTACGACTATAGTAAGATCACACGCTATACACAGAGGGCCCACACGTATGCTAAGGCCATTCTCCTAATCATTCAATTAACTATCCACATTTAGTCCACAACAACAATTTAATTTATCCAAAATCAATTGATTAACCATCTTGCAAAATAAAACATATTCCAAGCAAGGTATCCTTTGCCCATTCGATAGCCATTTCAAACCAGAAATTCCATCGCTAATTAAAAAATTAGTCACCATGAGGCTAACCACCATTTATCCTACACACAGAACATGACCCTGCAAAATCCAGCTCAACACACATCATAAAACTCATTCATATCACATCAGATATTCACCATTGTGAATAATTAAGCCCTTTAACCCTGCAAGGAAGACACATGTATATATTTAAATATTTAACAAACCATGTCATCCAAAATTTTACAATATGATATTCATCCAAAATTTATACTCTAAAAGAAATATATCCATCCATTCCTTATATATACACTAAAGATCCGATCTAAGAGCACCAATCATACATCCCAATTAAAAGACTGCTATTATCTAGATTAAACATACAAGGACACGATATAGCCATCACTTGTATGTATCGATGGGTTCTCATGTCGAAGGTGTCCTGTCCTTCTTCGGCCCCGGGCAGTCCTTTATCTGATGCTCCATCCGACCACAATTGAAGCATGCGCCCGTGGTCCACTAGTTGGGTAGAGCCTGTGGTATTTGCAATACTCTAGTTGTCATAAGATTTGAAGGGCGAAAGGTCACTACAAGCGTGGACATAGGTGGTCCTGCATAAACGGTCTGAGTAGGCTGAGGTAAATCGTGGGCATATGACTGCATCTGACCTGCTCTATCCTGACTACATTGCTCACTTCTTTTATACATTTCGTTGATATTTTTCTCAACAATCAAGGCCTTACCCATCACAGCTCCGTAGGTCTCCAACTCTAGCACGGAGATCCTGTCACATATGATCGGCCTTAAGCCGCTTTCAAACTTGTTAACCTTCATCAATTCTGTGGCTACATATTCTAGAGCAAACCTTGACAACCTTGTAAACTCCGTCTCGTACTCTCATACGGACATCTCTCCTTGCTCCAACGTCATGAACTTTGTTTTCATCTGATTCCTTAGTTGCTTAGGGAAATACTCTTTGTTGAATACTTCAACAAATTGGTCCCACGTCCATAACCCATCTGGGCTTTCCTGTTCTTTCATTCTCACCACATTTTTCTACCACGGATCCGCATCACCTTCTATTTTAAAGGAAGCCCTGCTTACCTTCTCTTCCTTCGTGCATGGCAACCTCTGAAGAAGCTTTTCTATTTGGTTTAGCCATTTCTCTACTTCAAGCAGATCATTTTGGCCACAAAACCTTGGAGGTCTCAACTTTCTGAACTCAACAAATCCTGAATGATATGGTGGAACAGGTGTAATCGGAGGTGTAGGTGGTGTCTGTTGCTGGTTATTGACATTATGAGCTGCCAATAACGCCGCCTGCTGGGCCATAGTACTTGTCATGGCTTCCATGGTTTGCATCATCCTTTGTCTTTCTTCTCGTTCACTCTCGCTCACATTTGACTGAAAACCTCTACTACATCTACCACCTCTCGGTTGTCTACCTCTATCAGACATAATGATCTGTTACCACAATGAAGCAAAAGTTTCAATTAGCAAATACTATCTATGTCCTATAAAAAAATTTAAATCTCATAGCGTTTATCCTAACAGAACTTAATGTCTCATCTCTAGACCTACAGCCCTATTCTTACACCTACAGTTAGGGCTCTCAGTCTCCCATAAGACCTAAAACCTAAACTCTGACAAAATCTAAAGTCATTCAAGGATTTCAGAATAGGGATAGTGAATCCCTCCTAAGTTTTGACAAAATCTTATGCCACCGCGTTTGAGTCCCAATAAGACCTAACTCTTAAGCTTTGATACCAACTGTGACAACCCGGATTTTCCCAACCTGAATTTTCTGAGATATTATTTTATTTTTTTTACTTTACACCAAAATCAAATGGGAAAATCTGAACTACCAGATAGTAGATCACAATCTGATATAGAATTTACTTGGCACATCCATATACATACGTAAATCAAAGCAGATAATACATATGACATGAATAAAATCTTTAGTTCTAATATCCAACATGAGCAGTAAACTAAAACAAACCACCGGTGATGGACAACCATCACCTAATAGTGGTGTACCATACATGTATAATAGCATGAATGTATCAAGCCTGAACTTTCCAAAATCCACGATGTATAAAATCTACAATCCCAAAAATCTCACAAATCCTCAAGTCCTCAATCTTCAAGTCTGGTCTCCTGATAAGTGTTATTCCTGGAACGTATAGTCGGGGTGAGCTAACAGTCTAACCTCAGTGGAGAAAATTGATACCAATATACATCTTATCACATGCATAGATACAAGGACAAGATCAAAACATTTTCATAGTCAAACTAGGACTAAATTCAAGGGAATTTTTCCTATCAAAACTGAAACCGATGTCAAAGACATTTTCTTATCAAAATTCAAAATTGATTTCAAAGGTATTTCCTTATCAAACTTAAAAACTGATTTCAAAGGCAAACTGATTTCTTATCAAAAGTAATTTCTTATCTTTGATTTACTGAGTTCGAATTACATTCACTTACACATCTTATCTTTCTTACGTAGCTTACTTACATATCTTACACAGTCTTACATAGATTTACTTATATGTCTTGCACATTCTTACATAGCTTACTTACATATCTTACACATTCTTACATAGCTTACTTACATGTCTTACACATTCTTATGTAGCTTACTGACATGTCTTATCTTAGTTTTTACTTATTCGATTCCGCCCTAGCAGCCCACAGGGTACTTAAAATCCGCCCATACCAGTCCACAAACGCATATAATCTACCCATAGCATTCCACACACACATAATCCACCCATACCGGTCCACTTCAATTTTTCTTGACTTATAGTTTGATTCACGACAAATGAAATCCAAGGAGTACGTAAATCCCGCCAGAGCGGTCCAAGGGCATACATAGATACAAAGATGTCCAAGGGTGTACGAAATCCCACCAAAGCGGTCCAAAGGCGTACATAGATATGAAGGTGTCCAAAGGAGTACGTAAATCTCGCCAAAGCGGTCCAAGGGTGTACATAGATATAAAATATCCAAGGGTGTACGTAAATCCTACCAAAGCGGTCTAAGGGCGTACATAGATACGAAGGTATCCAAAGGAGTATGCAAATCCCGCCAAAGCTGTCCAAGGTATACTTATAATCCACCCATAGCGGTCCACATTACATGTTTCTTGACTTATGGTTCGATTCACAATTTGAAGATTTATGGTTTCAATTCTATTCGTTTAGTGTTCAAAGGATTTCCATACAAATCAAGATTCTAAGCTTGCAAAAACTCACATACTATGTCAAAAATTAATTTCCTTACATGGTTTTCGAAGACTGCATATAATGTTCAAAACAAAATCCTTACATGATTTCTGAAGGCTACATAAAATGTTCAAAACGAAGATCATTGCTTGACTCAATACGTCAATAAATTTCTAAAACAACCAATATGTCAAACATTTGATAATTCAAAGCTTTCGAGTATTTCAATCAAAATATTCAATCAAATATTAAATTTCAAATATCTAAGACTTCCATTGTAAAGAGTTCAAATACTAATTCATTTCAAATCAAAACTTATCACCTTTCATTCGATCACATCAAGCATCTAAGAAATGAAATCAAAATGCAATTGTGTATGAAATTTTCCCCACCTTAACCTGAAAGTTGCGCAAAGCCAAGCAAAGTCCTATCGACCAAATCCTACCCTCAATCTATATCACAAATACATGATATATTAAGGATTGACATTAATTACTAATGACTTAGACATATTTAAGTGTTTTCTCAAAAATCGAGGCAAAAATGGACAAGTTCGTACCAACTTAGAATTTGATGTAACTTCCCCCTAAATTTAAACCTTTAAAACTTTGAAATCATAAAATTTTTAATTCATAAAATTGTAGATCTTCCTGTTCTCTTTCCAACGCCATAAGAATTGCATCAATCGGAGTTCGAAGTAAAAAGTTATGGTCAAAATACTAAAGCAATACCGACAACTCAGTCAAATCCAACCAGTCGATTTCAAATTCGATTAGTCGATTTTCAAATTCGACCAATCGATTTCTACATAACAAAATTACACGTTCATTATTTTTCATAAATCGACCAGTCGTGCTACTTTCGATCGGTCGATTTTCTAAATCGACCGGTCGAAATAATTTCGATCAGTCGGTTTCGTATCTCGACAGAAATTGAAATTTGACTCAACTTCTCTCTAAATTTTGACCTTTAAAAAAGTTTATTCACAAGTTTTTCTATTCACAGAAATTGTAGAGCTCGTTGTCCTCTTTCCTACACTATAACAGTTGCATCAATCGGAGTTTGGGATCAAACGTTATGACCAAAACACCGAGGCAGTGTCAACAAGCTCTGTGAAATTCGACCGGTTGATTTCTCCAGACCCCAAATTACATACTGTTTTGTAAAAATCGATCGGTCGATTTTGAAATCGACCGGTCAATTTCATCAGATTTCACCCAAACTCGGGTTTGAACTTCTCCAACCCATTTTCTTTCAAATTTACATCATTTTCTTCAAATCTTTCACCCACATCCTAACTAAAGATTAACATAACTATAAATCACAGCTTAATATAAATTTTTCTCACCTTTAAATGATCGATTGCTCAATCCACATGCTCACGCCCAAGCGAGGGTTTCAAAGTCAAAAATTGGGGATTTAATTCGATCCTCAACCCACGGATTTCGCATAGAACTCCAAGCTTGCACACACAACGCTCACCACCCTATCTATCGTGTATGGCTTGATCAAATGGTTGGCTTACACAAAAAGGTTGAAAGAAAACATCTAGGTTCTCTTCCCTTCTTTCTCTTCTCTCTTTTCTCACAGCTCTCTCTCTCTCTCTCTCTAGAAACCCAAGAAACCCCAAAATTGCAAACCGGTCAATGGCTTACAAAGGAAGCCTTTCTATTTTAAGTTAAATGGGCTGGTTCCCATATAAAACACAAACACTCATTTGGGTGTTAAGTCTTATCCACATGTCTTGTTCCGGTGTGGAACGGACACACCAAAATAAAATGTTAGCTATTATATAATTAATCTTTTGGTTCGGTGTGGGGCCTGCACACCCGAATCACCTATTACAAGGAACTCGGCATTAAGCGAATACACCCCCACGGTATACGAGCTTTGGTCTAAAAGTCTCACACGAGGCTCAAACGGACCCAAAATGGTGTAGCATCTTCTAACGAACGCACACACTTGATTAGGACCTATGGTCTTTGGAAATTTTTCGGGATGTTACAGATCACACCCCCAAACTTAAATTTTGCTAGTCCCTATCAAACAAGAAAACATAAAATATCTAAACTATAAATTTAAATGTCACTTTCATATGGAGCACGATTGCATTTAGCAGATGCAACAAGCCTTTAAACCCCTAGGTGATCCCTAGTGGAGTTGTAGTCTCCTGAAGCTTTTTAGTGAAGTTACCTACAAACTTTCAATATTTTTTTATTTTTCAAAATATTTTTCAAGACTAACAATTCAAAATATAGATTTTATATACTAATTACTCAGTTAATCATTATATGTTCATTATTTTTCAAAAAAATTTAAATCTTTTATCCTTAGCTTTCCATCATTGTAATCATCCTCTATTAGAACTCAATAATTTCAATTCAGCATAACGTGGAGTGTGTGCATATCAGTAAAAAGTTCATTCATCATAGATTTTTATAAACTATAATTTTTAGAAAATATTTTCATTCAAACTCTCACTTATTGGCATACTCTCAAAAATAATCGAAATTTTAGATTCTCACAATATTGTAGATATATATGCAAATTTCATCGGACAATTAGCTAAGAAGATAAATCTCATAAAAAGGATAATCAATTCTGTTCATATAATTTTTTAATTTTTTTATAGCGTCTATTTTATATATCTCTACTAGACTTATATTCTTACAAATAATAAATCACAAAGGTTTTTCCTTCGGCTTATGATGGGGCTTTGGGTTTTCAGAAGGTTTCAAAGAAAAAGGTAAAGGGGATTCAAAATTATTTCTGAGAATTTAGCTCTTTCTTCTTTTCTTCTATATTTTTCAGCTTCAGTAAGTATCCTTATTTTGGATAACTTCTTCCCATTTCTTTTTTCTTTCTAGTATAAATCCCATTCTTTTTTCTAGTTGGAAGCTTTTTGCTTCTCTTTTTTCATAGAATCGTCTTTTTACGATTTCTTAAATTTCTTTTCTCATATTTTCATACAATTGTATTTCCTTTTACTTGTACCCTTTTCAGTAGATCCTTTATCTGTTATGCATATACTCCTTTCACTCCCTCTTCTCCCCTTCTTTTAATTGTAAGGGTCAAGGATTGAAAGTTTTAGGCAGTACTGTGGCAGCTCGAATTTCTTAACCACGAAACCCAGACTGTCAGATCGACGCTAAGGCGGATCCCCGAACGGAACACTTGGCACATCCACATGCAAAGCGAAAATAAAGCAGGAAATCTAACTAAATAGATAGATCATCATATGCAAAAAGGAAATCTCCAATTCTATATCTCAAAAAGACAAAATAACTGTTCTAATCCCATGTAAAAGCTCATGGGCAGAAGAATCAAGAAGAACCACCGGTGATGGCCGACCATCACCGAAACATGGTTCACAAAAGAATATTACAATTATGATCCAACCATTTATATTCTTTACATCACCAAAAAGCCATATCATAACCCATCAATCCAAAGCTGGACCTACCCGTGCTTTGTGCAAATAAAACAATCCTCAGGATGAGGCCCAAGGTCCTCCTCCCCTAGAGAGAAATTTGGATTCTCCTCTACGGGATCCTCTACGTCAGCCTCAGCTCCTGTACCTATAACGTATAGTCAAGGAATGAGCTAACAACATAAGCTTACTAGGGAAATACCAATAACATGCAGATTCCTAACATCACACATATATCTTATGACATAACTAACATTATTTTTTTTATATTGATACACAATTTCATTGATGATTGAATGAAACAAAAAACATTTCTCTTAATTTGGAAAGCTTATCACATGTTCTTCTATTGATTCATATGACACATAACATAAAAAGAAACTTAAAGTGCTTCACTTAATTAATCCCTCGAGCATGTATAGCATCGAATCCCCTATAGAATACCCACCATCATCGTTCAAATGAACCATTTACATATGGTGCCCAAGGTCCCAAAAATGATGGGTACTTGTGCCGAACACAATTACCATTGGCCGGTAGAATTCACCAAGATCACACAAAGATCACAAAGGGACGTACGGATATCCCGCCATACAAGTCACAGATATCCCGCCGCATCGGTCACAGTTATACCACCGAGTCGGTTGGGTATTCACATATTCAACCTTAAATCATAGTGCATACATATAGCTTATCGCCGTGTAGTATGATAATTATATCAAATTTGAAAGTTTAAACACATTATTTCACATACATTTATCGAAATGAATCTTGAAAGATTCTCACATCATGTGCCCAATTTCTAAAACACACACGCATGCTTACACATTCATATTTTCAAAAGCTTATGGAAACTCAATGGTGATTGATAACAAGCCACCTCATATCATAATTCACATGTTAGTCGTATCAAGTCATATGGTATAGATATTTCCCTACCTCACGCGAAGTCACACTTAACTTCTTAGTTCACGTTAGTGCTTCTAACCCCAAGGCTCACGCTCACACCGAAGTTATAATAAACATCAAAAATGACATAAAACAGGAAGACACGATGTCTCCCAAAAGTTTCCACTTCAAACAGAAACCAAGCTCTAAAACAACCAAAATCGATCGGTCGATTCCCAAATCGACCAGTCGAATTCATTTCGACCTGTCGGTTTTCCTCAAGAAAACCAAACCTTTTCTTTCACACAAAAACCGATCAGTCGATTTCCCAAATTGACCAGTCGGTTTCCAAAATTGATCGGTCGATCTAAAATTGACTAGTGAAATTTCCAAAATCAACCGGTCGATCTAAAATCGACTGGTCGAATTTCCCATAACTAATTTTTCATTTTCTTTGTTTTGTGGGAATCAACCAGTCGGTTTCATTTTGATCAGTCAGTTTTCAAGGTCAACCGGTCGGTTTTCATTCGACCGGTCGGTTTCGTTCAGAAACCCACAAACTCATCACTCTTGACAAAATCGATCGGTCGATTTGAAAATCGACCGGTTAGTTTTGTCAATTTTCACCAAACTCTGATTTAACTTTTTCTTCTCATTTTTCCTTCAATTCTAATCCGTTTCTTCTTCGATTTTCTCACTCACATACATAACTAATTTACTCATTTATTTCTTACAACATTTATATAAAATCTTTCCTTTTAATCAATCAATTCCTCAATCTCGATTCTCCCGCACAACTAGGGCTTCATAGCTCGAAGCATTGAATTCCACGCGATACAATCTTGCAATTAATACCCCCTATCGATTTCTCCTCATGTGCACACTCACCATACCGTATTGATTGCTCTTCCATCTCCTCTCTCTCTTAATAGCTCTTCACAAGAGAAATAAATTATCTTTTAGTTTAATTCCCTTATATCTAGTTTTAGGTTTAGGTGTTAAGCATATACACCACAACTAGGTGTATCTACATTCATTCAAAGGTTCATACAACTCTCCATTATTCTTGATTCACTTAACACATAATCTAATCCCAACTTATCAATTGTCTCTCCACAAAGTCAGGCACGTGACCCGACGGACATGCACACCGAGGCGCACTGTTCAAAGATTGAAATTTTTCAAGACGTTACATTCTCCCCACCTCAAGAATTTTTGTCCCCGAAAATGTATCTGTAAGTTTTCACTTCTAAATCACGTCTAAAAGGGTAATTCCTACACATCTCGAGTTAGGTTCGATGTATCTTAATACGGACGGAAAAGAGATCTCATATTTAACACCTCTCATACTTAACACATCCACAGACCTATCCAACCACATGCAGAGATAACACATTCATACCCTGCATGAAAATTTGTTCATAATAGTAAACAAGGTGATTACAATTCCATTCATTCACAAAATGAAAGGTATATATATACTACGCATGTAATCCTACAATTCCTTACGACAGCCACACCAAATTAACGAAGTAAAGGTGGCAACTAGGCCATGATAAATTTAAACAGTTATAAACTATACACTGTATTAATTACAAAAAATTTCAAAAAGAAAAGTATTCCTACATATCCCAAAATATATACCCATACTCCAAAATCCCTGCTCATGTTGCCGCATCTCCCGGCTGCTCATCAGTAGGTCCTGCTTCCGCCTCCCCAGCTGACTCATATCCAACAGCCTCACCAGACATAAACGCTCCAGTGGTAAAGTACCATGGCTCATCACCAATAGCATGAGCATCTACGAGCTGTGTCATATAATTGGTGGGGTAGGCATGTTGCATCAGGTGTGTAAATATTTCCTCATGATAATCCATCCGGTGATGCAACAAATGATTGTTCTCTTCCAATCTAACCATGTGAGCGAGGACATCGTGAAATGTAGCAGGTGCATGCTGCATAGGAGGTACATGAAATTGTTCTTTTTGCTGAGCTGGTGGTCCATGAACAGGTGGAATGGGCTGTTCTTTTTCTGGTCCATGTTCTTGTGGTCCTTGTTCTTGTGGGGCTTCGGGTACAGGTGGTGATACTTGCTCACCGAGAGGAAGAACCCTTTTCAATTGGTTATAGGTTCGACTCCAATCTGAAAAAGTGAACAATTCCACGTGGTCATTTGCTCTCGGTTCTTCCTCAAAAATTTGATACGCTTCCTCATCCGAGTAGTCCTCTATCATACTTGATAACAGGCGAGCATATGGAATATGATCATTTGGTTTTGCTCTGCCCTTCATAAATTTCCCTTGTTTGTACTTTATCCCCTCAAAAACCATCTGGGTCGCACTAAACCATCGGCCCCTGAACGCCAAATACAAGGCTCGTTGTACTTCCCCTACCCTCTCAGTGTTATGGCGCAGTGGGTAAAGGTTTCACTTGATGATCGTATCCAACATCCATAAATGAGGAGGCAAATCGATCCTCCTAATCGTCGTACCGGACCCATGTAGTCCCTGGGTCATCTGCCATCTAATCTCCAAGTAGTCCACAGGTTTTGGAAATGGGGGTAATAACTCGATTCCCCGACCATACGAATCATAGCATTCTAAGGCTTTACAAGCGTGGTTTAGAGTGAATCGATACTCACGACCGTCAATCTTGGTCTTAATCAAACCCAGATTTTTAATGTCACTCATGTTCTGGTAAAACAGCCTCACTAGGCGAGGGTAATAATACTCATGCAATGCTTTAAGGATATTCCCTAAACCAGCCTTGACGATATAATCCTTAGCCCACACTGTATTTCCCTGGACATCCTGTTCTTGAAACAGGGCCTCGTCAATGATATATTCATCCTCGAAATCCTTACTAGCCCACCACTCATTGGGCAGTTCTAAATGTGGTGGTGATGATGGTTGTGAAGAATGGTGTGAGGATGATGAAGATGGTGTTGGTGACTGTGGTGGAGATGGGGATTCTGGTGGTGTTGGTGTCGGAGGTGGTCTCGACGCACTAGGACATCGAAAAGATAGTTTCGAAGTCGTCGGCTTCGAAGTTTTTTGTATTTTGGGCGGCATTCCTAGGGTTTTTCAAGATAATCCCAAACTAAGGGTAAAAACAGAATGCAAACCCAACCACCAAAAGATTAGGAACTAGGTTAACCTCTTGTGGCGCGATTTGAATCCGATTTCCCACGAATCTGAGATAAAATGTTTGAAACTCTTCCCCAACGAGCTCTAAGAGGGAAACAAAAGAAAGCCCTAACCAATAAGAAGGATATCTGATATTTCGAATCCACAAAAAAAATGCCCTTATATATATAAATGCGCAAAAATCGACCGGTCGAACTCAAAATCGATCGGTCAGTTTGATACTTAAAAGCCCCAGCTAGCAAATTCGATCGGTTAGTTTGATATCGACCGATCGAATTCCATCAATCTTCAATGCTCATAAGAAAATCGACTGGTCGATCCTAAAATCGACCGGCCAATTTTTTAAATTGATCGGTTGAACTCACTTTGACCAGTCGGTTTTCAAAATCGATCGGTCGAACTCCATTCGACCTGTCGATTTTGATAAGCTATCCCTTTATTGTAAAATTATTCTCTATTTTGTGAAAATCGATCAATCGATTTGATTTTCGACCGGTCGATTTTCACAGATTGACTCCAGAATAGTCTTTTCTTTCTCTTTATTCAATCAGCCACTTCATGCTTTATGTTACTTTACACTCAGGCATACAATACCCTAAATTCTTTTCATAACTCAAACCTTAGTTCATATATGAACTTTTACATTCCAAATAGAATTACAAGTATAATTTCAGCTCAACTCTCCACAAACAAGTGAGGGTATTGCTCCTTAATTTTCACCTCACGCTCCCAAGTAGCCTCTTTGGCTGGATGATTTCTCAACTTGACAAGCACTTACGGAATGCGCTTCTTACACAAAATTTCCTGCTTCCGATCAAGTAATTGCACTGGCTCTTCCTTGACGGTTAAATCTTTTTGAATTTCAATTGGTTGGTAATCTAGCACATGCATTGGGTCCTTAACGTACCGTCGTAGCATTGAGATGTGAAAGACATCATGCACTCGGTCAAGTTGCAGGGTAAAGCGACCCTATATGCAACTTCGTCGACTCTCCCTAATACTTTCAAAAGGTCCAATGTAGCGGGGACTTAGCTTCCCTCACTTTCCAAAGTGCATCACACCTTTCATCAGTAAAATCTTGATGAATACATGGTCTCTAACCTGGAAATCCACGCTAGTCCTCTTGATATCGGCATAACTCTTCTGTCGACTCTGAGTTATCTTAATCCTTTCTCGAATCATAGGAACGGCTTCTGCATTTTTCTCTACCACTTTTGGACCCAATGTGAACTTTTCGTCGGTTTCTTCCTAATTGATCGGAGGTCGACATCTCCGTCCATACAATGCTTCATACGGAGCCATCCCAATGCTCTACTGAAAACTGTTATTGTACGCAAACTCAATCAATGGTAAATGCTGATCCCATGATCCTTGAAAGTCAATCATACAGACTCTAAGCATATCTTCAATGATTTGATTAACTCTCTCAGTTTGACCATCGGTTTGTGGATAGAACGTCGAACTAAAATCCAACCTCGTGCCCATGCCTTCTTGGAATCTCTGCCAAAATATTAAAGTATATAACGGGTCATGATCAGAGACAATGCTCATCGGAATACCATATAATCGAACAATCTCTTTCATATATAATTCTACTAATTTGCTTCCCGTATATGTTGTGTTGTAGGGCAGTAAATGTGCTGACTTTGTTAGGCGATCTTCTACCACCCAAATAGCATTATAACGCTTCGCCGTCCTTGGTAATCCTACAATGAAATCCATAGAGATCGACTCCCATTTCCACTTCGGTATTGGTAGAGGTTGCAATAAACCTGTTAGGTGTCTATGATCTACCTTTACTTGCTGACACACGAAGGACATAGACACATATTCAGCAATATCTTTCTTCAATCCTCTCCACCAATAGTTCTTTCTCAAATCCTGATACATCTTGGTACCACCAGGATGAATAGCATACTTGAACTTATGAGCCTCGTCTAATATAATTTGTTGCAGATCGGCATCCATCGGTATGCATAGACGTCCTCTGAATAGTAACGATCCATCTTCCTTAGTAGAAGTGTCTACTCTGGTGCCGTCTGTCACACCCTATCTAATCTTTAAGAGCTCTGCATCTTTCATCTGAAGCTCATAGATGTAGTCAAAAATTATTGGTCTGATTGTGATGTTAACCAACAAGGCACCTGAAACTCTGACCTCAATATTCTTATCATATAAAGAAAGGTCTTCCAAGAATTTTCATCGACGGAGTCTCATAACAAGACTAGCCAACTAAGCCGAATTCTTCCGACTCAACGCATCTACGACGATGTTTGCTTTACCTGGGTGATACTGAATAGAGCAATCATAGTCCTTGAGAAATTCAATCCATCTCCGTTGCTTCATATTCAATTCCTTCTGCGTAAACAAATATTTGAGGCTTTTGTGGTTCGTGAGATCTCGAAGGTTTCACCATACAGATAATGTCTCCAGATCTTAAGTGCAAAGATCACTGTGGCTAACTCAAGATCATGCATCGGGTAGTTCTTCTCATGGTCCTTAAGTTATCTCGACCCATAAGCAATGACCTTTCTATTCTGATTGAGTACACAACCTAAGCCACTGTACGACGCATCACTATAAATAGTGAATCCTCCACTGCCTGATGGAATAGCTAGTACTGGAGCAGAGGTAACCCCTTTCGTTCTTGGAAACTCTCTTCACATTCACTAGTCCACTCAAATTTGACATCTTTTCTCTTAAGTTGCGTGAGTGGTCCCGAAATCTTGGAAAAACCCTCTACAAATCTTCTACAGTACCTAGCCAGACCGAGGAAACTATGAATCTCAGTCACAGTCTTTGGTTACTTCCAGTCTACTATGGCATCAATCTTTGTTGGATCAACTGTCATACCTGCTTCTGAGACCACATGGCCCAGAAAGCTCACTCGCACTAATAAAAACTCACACTTGCTGAGTTTGGCGTATAACTGATGTTCACGTAATGTCTATAGTGTAATGCGTAAGTGTTGCTCATGTTCTTCTCTGGACTTTGAGTAAATAAGAATATTGTTCATGAACACAACTACTCATGTATCAAGATGTAGTTAAACACCCTATTCATAAGATTCATAAACAAAGTTGGTACGTTCGTCAAGCCGAAAGACATCACCAAAAACTTGTAATGCCCATATCTGGTTCTGAATGCAGTCTTCTGAACATCTTCGGCCTTTACTCTCAAATAATGATAACCCAATCTTAAGTCAATCTTCGTAAATAACTTCACCCCTTGCAATTGATCAAAGAGGTCATCAATCCTAGGTAAGGGGTACTTGTTCTTGATCGTCAGCTTGTTGAATTGACGATAGTCGATGCAGAGTCTCATCGACCCATCCTTCTTCTTGACAAACAAGACCGGTGCTCCCCAAGGAGACACACTAGGTCTTATGAAGCCCTTGTCCAACAATTCTTGTAGTTATTCCTTCAACTCTTTCAACTCGACAGGAGCCATTCGATATGGCACTTTAGATATTGGCTTTGTGCCTGGTGCCAAGTCGATTACGAATTCAATCTCGCGATTCGGTGGTAACCCTGGTAAGTCATCGGGAAATACATTCAAAAACTCGTAAGCAATTGAAATATCGATGATAACATTCTTCGATTCCCATTGCTCTTATAAGAATGTTAGGTATCCACCGCATCCATTCCTCATCATCCGCTCAGCTCGTATCGTGGAGATGATTAATATAATCTTACCCTTATCACCAATAAATCGAAAAGGCTTTTACTTCAGTAGACGGAATGTGATGACTTTTCCTAGGCAATCAATGCTCGCATGATAAGCGAATAGCCAATTCATACTAAGGAGTACATTGAATCCTTGCATCTACAACAAAATGAGATCCGTCATCATCTCACAATCTTCAACTCGTAAAATAATAGATCGACAATACTTGTCTGTAGTCACTGAACTTCCCGTAGGAACTGACATGTCCAAAATAAACTCCAACGCTTCAGGAACGACCTTCAATCTTCCCGCAAACTCTGGAGTCACAAACTAGTGGGTAGACCCTGGGTCTACCAGAACTCGTGCATCACAACAATCACTGTCGTTTTCTTTATGTAGTTGTAAGGTACCTATGTTAATACATATACTAGATAATTAGGCATGCATGGCAAGGTTAAATACTCACAAAATAGAAACCTAGTGGATCATTCTTATTTATGCACCTTCTTCATCTAAAATTCAATTAAACTAAATTAAACATAACGAGACGATTATACCTTGGATCACGTCATTACTTTCCCAAGCATCCTCAATAGTCACTGTAAAAGTGTTGTCTTGTATAGTAGGTCTCGTAGGTCGCGTAGGCCTTTGCGTTATAGCAGATGAAATCGTACCTTCCTTTCTCAATTCTGGGCAATCTCTGATCATATGGCCCATCTTTTCACATTTGAAATATCCCCCAGTGCCTCATCTACAATCAGAAGTTTTATGAGACTTGCCACAACGAACACACACGATCTGGGGACTTGACGACGCTACTCGCGAGAATCCTTGAGTAACTGATGCTTCTGATGTCTGAGTCTGAGTAGGGCCTTCTATACGGAAAGGTCTTACAGGAATAGATAATGGTGGCTGGGATAATTTGTGTAGGCAAGTTGTCTTGAAACTGGAGCTGGTGTTGTGAATCTCGGCTTTTTATTTCGCAAGTCGTAATCACTTGCTCTCCCTTGGCCCGCCTTATTCTTATTCCGCTAATCCCATCTTTTATACATGTTTTCTATGTCTCTCTCGGCCACAATTGCTTTTCCTATTACTTCACTATAAGTTTCTAGCTCAAGAACAAAAATTCTATCACTGACATTTGGCCTTAGGCCTTCTTCAAACTTATTGGCCTTCATCAATTCCGTGGCCACTAATTTCAGAGCAAATCTTGACAATCTAGTAAATTCAGTTCCATACTCCGGCACGGTCATACTCCCTTGCTCTAAATTTGCAAAAGCTCTTCTCATCTGACTCCTCACTTGCTTTAGGAAATACTTTTTGTTGAACACCTCTACGAACTCCTCCCAAGTCCACAGTCTGTGAGGATTTTGAACCTCCCAATTCCTCAACACCGACTTCCACCATGGGTCGGCTTCCTCTACCTGGAAAGAAGCCCAACTGACCTTTTCTTGTTCTATACATGATAACCTCTGCAAGAGTTTCTCGATCTGGTTTAACCATTTTTTCGCCCCTAGTGGATCCGTCTGCCCATAAAAACTAGGAGGCCTCAATATCCTAAAGTCCACAAATGATGAGGGCAATAACACTGGTGGAGTGGTGGTGGTGGCTGCAGATGGTTCAATTATTTGGCAGCCAGTAATGATGTTTGTTCAGCCAATAGTGCAGTCTGCTGTGTCTGTTGAGCCATGGCGACAGCCACAACTTCCATGGCATGTGCCATCCTAACAGCTGCCTCATCCCTCTAATCTCCCTCATCAAGAGGGTTTCTCTGCTCTCTACTAGAATCCGCAGGGATCTCATCCCCACTCCTCAGATTTCTATATCAACCTCCTCTTTGTTATCCTCTACCGCTCGAGTACATCTCAATTTGTTACAAGGAAATAATAGTTCCGTTAACAGATGGTCCCTATACTTCCAACAACATCTTAAACATCTAGTCTAATCTAAGATTTGTTAGAAATTTTCTAAAGCCTATGGTTTGATACCAACTGTGACAGCCCGAATTTCTTAATCGCGAAATCCAGATCGTCAGATCGACGCTAAGGCTGATCCCTGAACGGAACACTTGGCACATCCACATGCAAAGCGGAAACAAAGCAGGATATTTAACTAAACAGATAGATCATCATAGGCAAAAAGGAAATCTCTAATTCTATATCTTAAAAAGACAAAATAATAGTTCTAATCCCATGTAAAAGCTCATGGGCAGAAGAACTGAGAAGAACCACCGGTGATGGCCGACCATCTTCGAAACATGGTTCACAAAAGAATATTATAATTATGATCCAACCATTTATGTTTTTTACATCACTAAAAAGCCATTCCATAACCCATTAACCCAAAGTCGGACCTACCCGTGCTTTGCGTAAATAAAACAATCCTCAGGATGAGGCCCAAGGTCCTCCCCTGGAGATAAATTAGGATCCTCCTCTACGGGATCCTCTACTTCAACCTCAACTCCTGTACTTGTGACGTATAGTCGAGGAATGAGCTAACAACATAAGCTCAGTAGGGAAATACTAATAGCATGCAGATTCTTAACATCACACATATATCTTATGACATAACTAACATAATTTTTCTCATAATGATGCACAATTTCATTGATAATTGAATGAAACAAAAGACATTTCTCTTAATTTAGAAAGCTTATCACATGTTCTTCTACTGATTCATATGACACAACATAAAAAGAAACTTAAAGTGCTACACTTAATTAATCCCTCGAGCATGTATAGCATTGAGCCCCCGATGGAATACCCACCATTGTCGTTCAAATGAACCATTTACACATGGTTCCCAAGGTCCCAAAAATGGACACTTGTATCAAACACAATTACCATTGGCCGGTAGAATTCACAAGATCACACGAAGTTCACAAAAGGTCGTATGGATATCTCGCCATACCGGTCACGGATATCCCACCGCATCGGTCACGGTTATACCGCCGAGTCGGTCGGGTATTCACATATTCAACCTTAAATCATAATGCATACATATAGCTTATCGCCGTGTAGTATGATAATTATATCAAATTTGAAAGTTTAAACACATTCTTTTACACACATTTATCAGAATGAATCTTGAAAGATTCTCACATCATGTACACAATTTCTAAAATACACACACATACTTACACATTCATATTTTCAAAAGCTTATGGAAACTCAATGGTGATTGATAACAAGCCACCTCATATCATAATTTGTATGCTAGTCGTATCAAATGCATATGGTATAGAGATTTCCCTACCTCACACGAAGTCACACTTAACTTCTTAGTTCACGTTAGCGCTTCTAGCCCCAAGGCTCACATTCACACCTAATATACATGAAGTTATAATAAACGTCAAAAATGGCGAAAAATAGGAAGACACGATGTCTCCCAAAAGATCCCACTTCAAACAAACACCAAGCTCTGAAACAGCCAAAAGTGATCGGTCGATTCCCAAATCGACCGGTCGGTTTTCCTTAAGAAAACCAAACCTTTTCTTTCACATGAAAACCGATCAGTCGATTTCCCAAATTGACCGGTCGGTTTCTAAAATCGACCGGTCGATCTAAAATTGACTAGTCGAATTTCCCATAACTAATTTTTCATATTCTCTGTTTTGTGGGAATCGACCAATCGATTTCATTTCGATCGGTCGATTTTCAAAGTTGACCAGTCGATTTTCATTCGACCGGTCTGTTTCGTTCAGAAACCCACAAACTCATCACTCTTGACAAAATCAATCGGTTGATTTAAAAATTGACCAGTCGGTTTTGTCAGTTTTCACCCAACTATGATTTAACTTTCTTCTCATTTTTCCTTCAATTCTTATCCGTTTCTTCTTCGATTTTCCCACTCACATACATAACTAATTTACTCATTTATTTCTTACAACATTTATATAAAATCTTACCTTTTAATCGATCGATTCCTCGATTCCGATTCTCCCGCACAGCTAGGGCTTCGTAGCTCGAAGCTTTGAATTCCACGCGATCCAATCTTGCAATTAGTACCCCCTATCAATTTCTCCTCATGTACACACTCACCATACCGTATTGATTGCTCTTCCCTCTCCTCTCTCTCTTAATAACTCTTCACAAGAGAAATAAATTCTCTTTTAGTTTAATTCCCTTATATCTAGTTTTAGGTTTAGGTGTTAAGCATATACACCACAACTAGGTGTATCTGCACTCATTCAAACGTTCATACAATTCTCCATTATTCTTGATTCACATAACACATAATTTAATCCCAACTTACCAATTATCTCTCCATAAAGTTGAGCACGTGACCCAATGGACACGCACACCGAGGCACACTGTTTAAAGGTCAAAAATTTTCAGGACGCTACAAGTACATATGGTTAAAGATTTATAAAATTTTGGTATAAAGAAATTCGGTTTTAGGCTTCTACTATGGGTTCAAAGGATAAAGTATTCTGAGATTTTTAGCTTTTTGGCTCTGGTTTAGCAAAAGATGGCCATTAGTCATTTTCACGACTTACTAGTATGGATCTCTTATTGCTTTGAAATATTTAATAGACAGTTTTAAATAAATAAATCATCATATTTACAGAATATCTTGATTCTAAGTTCAACAATATGAGATTTCAAATTGTAGAGAAGATCAAGGAAAATTTAGCATGAATAAAAATAGTCTCTCTTTCTCAGAATAAAAGAGGAAATACGCTCTATAGCTCACTGGTTATATGATTTTGAAACTATAATCTAAAATATATGCAGTTCAGATCAATTATATAGTTTCAAATATTCTCCTGATATAATGTTCTAGAGATGCTTTACTTTGAATTGTAACTATTTCTATTTTGATTTTTGAACTACTACAATGATTGATGGTTCATAAAAATTTTTTTTTTTTTTTTTAATTCTCATATAATGATTAAGTTAAAAAAAAAACTCTAAAGAAAATTATACTAATATATTATATATTTCAAAATTGATATGTATATCCCCCCCAAACTTAAATACGACAATGTCGTCATTGTGCAACATAGGAGACATACAAAAAAAATATATTACCTTACTTTACTACTGCTAGGTTAGTTACCGGGTTTATAATCTGCAAGAAGAATCAAAAATCTTTCTCCCAAACTTAGGAGAAAAATACTACCGATTTTATAAAAAAAATGTTAGGTGTTAGTAACACTATTAGTAAAAATAAAAACAGCAAAAAAAACTTTTCATATATATGAACTAATTCCATAAACATGGAAAGAAAACTAATTACATTAAAGAAATCCTAGGAAAAATCTAGACACACACTAAACTAAGACACTGGTAGCAACATCTGAGAAGAAGTCTTCAATGAAGATCGGTGATCCAGCTTCTAACTATTTTTTAATCATAGTCTCTCATTCCTTCCTACCAAAAGAGTGTCCACTCTTTTGCAGGGTCGCTCCCCCAAGACCTGCAGAACACTCCTCTCTGCCCTTCTTTATCTTGTATCCCTAAAAAGGAGCACCTCGCATTCCCTCATTGGAAGAAATGCAATGCCATACGGGGAGTGCTTCGAACGGTGAGGAAGTGAACACATCTCCAGATCACCCGTCACCTATACTGCTCCCTTACGAAAACTATGTGAAGGGAATGTAGTGCAAGCGAAGGGAGAAGATAAGCAATGGAGAAGGGTGGTGAGGGACGGCTCAACCCACCATCATCATATGAGAGTTTGCATTCGAGGTGGATTGTGATGGTGTAAAGGTTAGGAAGTGAGGGAAAATGGATTCCTAGTATATGGTTTTGGATTTGGGTTAGGTTTAGGGTCAAGGGTAGTTTCAGTGGACGATTCAACATCTCGAGTAGGTCGTTGGCATGTCAGATCTACTTTCTGTTGTGCAAGCAGAAGCTCGGCCTTGTGTTACTTACTAAAATCGCTCTGGTTATGCTCTTCTGCCATGGGGTTTGTTAGTATGAAAGATGGAAGACGAAAGAGATGTGTTGGTTTATGGATGGGTATGGATTTATAGGGAAGAGGGTCTTGTTTTGAACTCTCACTTCGAGTAAATATCTATGTGTAGGTTCCTAGGCTAGGGTGGTTAGGAAGTGATAGTCTTGAATGTGAAATTTGTTTGTTTCCCTTATGAGTTTAATGGGTTCGAATTCCAACGTAACCGATAAGATCAGTCACTGGAGTTGCCTGATCCCTAGAATTGTCGTTTGCAATTCTATAGAATGAAAGTGAGACTTATTGACATTTCAAATCATACTCACTACGATTTAACTCTACGTATCACCATAAAATCATACTCACTACGATTTAACTCTACGTATCACCATAAATTATAAATCCATACGCTTTAGGTGATTATGCCCTAAAAGAGACTTTTACGATTGACTGGAGTTTTACATACCGTAGATCGTAGAATACTCTTCTTCTAATATTATATACATATGTTATAGATATTTGGGTGAGTTGGTAGCTTGACGGGTTCCAGAGGGAATTAATTAGAAACAGAGGGAGTTGATGTACCTCCCACAGATATACATCCTCTAGGCGTACCAACTGCATGTGAAGGTGATATATTACTCTCTCCTCCAACAAGGGTTCGCTGCTCAATTTGAGTTTCCAACCTTACGATAGATTGTCGTAGGTGCTTGAGTAACTTTGTCTGGATGCGGCTATGTTGCACCCAGTTGTCTACTATTTGCAACAGGGCATCCTCATTAGCAGTGTGGTATTGGGATTCTGTGGGGCAAAAAGGAGCAGTAGGACGCTTTGGAGCTACTTGAGTTGGGCTATGGTTAGGACCACAAGCTTCACCTTGTCCAGATGTTGGGTGCGATTTTATACCCACCAGAGATTCATGAATTTTTCCCTTCCAAAGCTTCAGCTTCAGAAGACCTTTCGTCATTGACTTTAATTTATATAATCCTCCTTGCATAGGGAGTATATTCCTAGAAGTCTCCGAATCAATCTCACCCGGTGCATGGTGCTACACCGTTTCCTTGCTAAGGGTCTCAAAGAGTTCCCAAGCATCCACTGCTGTTAAATTATG
Organism: Chloranthus sessilifolius; assembly: GCA_021018995.1. Taxonomy (NCBI): domain Eukaryota; kingdom Viridiplantae; phylum Streptophyta; class Magnoliopsida; order Chloranthales; family Chloranthaceae; genus Chloranthus; species Chloranthus sessilifolius. The sequence goes on along the minus strand of CM037584.1, from coordinate 141,619,714 downwards.
AAACATACCACCATAGCCAACATCAATCATATGCCTAGTTTGGTCATTTAACCTTCATAGAAAAAGCACTATTTTCCATTTCGCGACCCCATGATGAGGGTACATATAGAGAAGATCCTTGAGGCAACTCCAACTCTCTTGAAGAGGTTCATCCGAAAATTGATGGAACATTAAAATAAGATGTCCGATTCTATTCGTCTTGCACATTGAAAAATACTTCATAAGGAATTCACATTTCAATCCCTCCCAATCAGCAATCAAATCTCGTGGTAAAGAGTGTAACCACTGCTTTGCCTCGTCTCTAAGTGAATATGAGAATAGCCTTAAACGAAGAGATACTTCCGTCAGTTCTTTGACTCGAATAATGTTACACATTTCTATAAAATTATTTAAATGCCATTAGGGGTCTTCCTCAATCAGATCATGAAAAGTAGGAACTATTTGAAGCGCATTTGGCAGGATTTCGAAAGCCTCATAACTCGCAATAGGGGTGTGAATACATGGGGGTAGTGTAAGAGGTGTCAATGCATAGTATTCCCCCATTGTTTTAGCCTTACTTTGATTTACTCCTGCCAGATTCATATTGAGGCAGGTTGGCTTATAATACAGTATGCCTTGTTTTAGTTCAAGTTTATATGATTTTTATTCTAGAAAGTAGGGAGAGAAACAAATCTGAGCTTCTAAACTTCGTGGCCGACAGAAGTTGGAAACTTTTGATTCGCTGCTTCGAATAATCCTGCAGAAGATTAAGAAGTGATCAAAGAAAAATATATATATAAAGAAATGTAAAAAGAGAAAGATAAATATTAGTTTTTAAAAGAATAAAAATATTAGATAAAAATATAAATAAAGATAAATTCTGCTTCCCCGGCAGCGGCGCCAAAAACTTGGTAAATCTTGTCATGTATATTAAAATTATATTAAACTCAAGTCTTAACCTATTGCAAGCGTACAATAGAAATCATAGTACTAGCATAGGATCGTTCCCACGAGGAAATTTATTTATCTAATTACTTCTTATTTACATCTTCTATTTAAATCCTTATTTTAAAAACTTCTATTTATCTTTAAAATCTAATCTACTAAAGAAATATGAATAAAAGAATGGTTTCTAAATTTAAACTACATAAAATAAATCTAAATCCTCCTTCAGATTGAGGTCGTCAATCCCAATCTTCAGCTATCAGATATCTATAAAAATAAATAGTACCGTTACACCATATCTCTAGTTTCTTAGCATTGGTCGTCAATCAAGTCTAAGATCCTATTAAGACAGATTTAATCTAATCAACAACTTCCTAAAATCTGGGCGTCAATCAAACCTTAGAAAACTGAAGATGGAAAAGTAAAAACCGTTACCCTAATCTGAAAATTCTAACCTGAGTCATCAATTCAAATTAAAACTTGGAGATGTTTACAAAGCATGAAAATAGTACAAAATAAAATCTAAAGTAGAAAGCAAATAATATATCTTTCACCCCTCAGCCGCAGTCGTCAATTGCTTCAGAGAAACTAGGATATCTACACTAATTTTCAGCACTCAATTGCAGTCATCAATTACTATTGAGAAACCTCTGATATCTAATCTACTTTAACTATTTTACGCTACTGATTGGAAGAAAATCCAACCTCAGTTGTCAATTGATGCTGAAATTCTTCGATCCTTATTCCTATACCAAGCTCTCTTATTTATAATCATAAGGAGTCGGTTTACAAAGACTTCCAATTCTAATAAAAGAAACTACTAAAAATAAAAGATTCCTACTATAACTCTAATTCCTAATTTTATCTTTTCCTTGCTTAGACGGTAGATGTACTTCTATATTGTTTTGTTTTATTTCAGCAACTTAGATTTCCTAAAGCTTATCTTCATCAATCTTCTCAGATCCATAATTCATCAGACTTCTAATTTCATATATCTTCTAATTCTGTTCATGGTGGTGTAATATACACGTGATCAGCAGTAGCAGCAATAGTAGGAAAGTTTCCTTTCTGAAAAATCGCAAATCATAATTTCTCATTTTCTTCTCTTTCTTAGAAAATCGTAAATCACAATTTCTATCTTTCATAGCTTCCTCATAGTTGACGATTCTCTGAATTACAATTTTTCACTTTTCTTCTTTTGTCACTTTTGCAGAATCATAAATTACGATTTTCTGGCTTTTAATAGGTGGGAAATTATCTTTTTCACTCAATCTTCTTTCTTATTACTTTTTGAGTTTATTTTGATGAATATTAACACTTTTACTCTATTTTATTGGTTATCTCTAATATCTCCATATCAGTAACTTATTAGTAGCAAACTATGGCCTAGCATAACAAAGTTAAGGGTGATAAAATGGTAAATTATGTGACTAATCAGGAAGTCGAGAAAAAAGTGAGGAGATATATCTTCGAAACCTGTTTGTGAACAAATTTGTGAGAGTTTTTCCTGATGAACTGATAGGTTTGCCGCCAAGTAGGGAAGTCAAATTTTAGATTGAGCTAGTACCGGGTACGACACTGATAGCTAAGACTCCTTACAAGATGGCACCTACAGAACTATTGGAATTGACAAAATAGTTACAGGAACTTTAAGATAAGGGCTTTATTAGGAAGAGTCAGTCACCATGCAGTGCTCCTATTTTATTTGTGAAGAAGAAAGACGGTACTCAAAGATTGTGCATAAACTACCGACAGTTGAACCAGGCGACTGTTAAAAATAAGTATCCATTGCCACAGATTGATGTTTTATTTGATCAACTACAAGGTGCACAATATTTCTCTAAGATCGATCTGAGATCGGGATATCACCAGTTGAGGGTGAGAGAATCCGATGTGGCTAAGACAGCATTCAATACGAGGAATGGGCAGTATAATTTTTTAGTAATGCCCTTCGGATTGACTAATGCCCCTGTAATCTTCATGGACTTGATGAATCATATTTTCAACCCTATTTGGATCTATTTGTGGTGGTCTTCGTCGATGACATCCTGATTTATTCCAAATTTGAAGAAGAACATGAATAGCCCTCTTGGACCACCAGTTGTACGCTAAGACAAATAAATGCAAATTATGGATGCGTGAAGTGGCATTCTTGGGCCACAGGATTTCTGAGGCAGGGATTACTATTGTTCCCGCTAAAATTGAAGCCATTATAAATTAGGCGAGTCCCAAGAATGTTACTAAAGTACGGAGTTTCTTGGGCATAGCAGGTTACTATAGAAGTTTCGTGGAGGGGTTCTCAAAGATCTCAGGACCACTTACTGGGCGACCAAGAAGAATACAAAATTTGATTGGACCGAAGAGTGCGAGAAGAGCTTTCTCGAATTGAAGAAAAGGTTAACTACAACACCTATTCTAGTGATACCTTCTGGCAGCGGTAGTTTTATCGTTAATAATGATGTGTTGTATAAAGGATTAGGTGGTGTCAGAATGAGAGAGTTGTGGCTTACGGATCTAGGCATCTAAAGAATCACGAAAAGAATTACCCTACGCATGATATAGAACTGGCTGCTATCATATTTGTGCTGAAGATTTAGAGACATTACCTTTATGGGGAGAAATTCATCATCTCCACAGGTCATCAAAGTTTAAAATATCTTTTTATACAGAAAGACTTGAATATGAGACAGCGAACATGGTTGGAATTCCTTATCGTTTGCGAGATCAAATATCATCTGGGAAAGGCCAATGTAGTTGATGATGCCCTCAGTAGATTTATTCCAGAGCAGGTGATTCGACTAAGGGCATTGTCTTCGCATATTATTATCACCTCCTCATCACTTGATCGAGTCAGGGAACTACAGCTTAATGATCCCAATCTTTTTAAATTAAAAGATAGTGGGAAACCGGAGATAACTGTCAAAGATAATGGGATAATTTTGTTTCAGGGACGCTATTGTGTACCCGATAACTTAGAATTGAAAGGAGAAATCTTGAATGAAGCTTATAAATCTAAATTCGCTATACAGCCTGGGAATAACAAAATGTATAATGAAATAGAGAAAATTTATTGGTGGAATGACAAGAAGAGAGAGATCGCTAACTATGTGGAAAGATATCTCACGTGCCAGCAAGTTAAAGCCAAACACCAGAAACCACCTGGTTTACTTCATCCGCTACCAATTTTGAGATGGATATGGGAAAGTATTAGCATGGATTTCATCACCGATTTACCAAGGACTTTGAAGAGGAACGATGCTATTTGGGTCGTGGTTGATAGATTGACAAAATCTGCCCATTTTATTTTATACCGCATGATCTATTTAGCTTCTCAGTTTGTGGATATTTACATTCATGAGATTGTCAAGTTAGATGGAGTACCTACTGATATTATGTCTGATAAAGACCACATTACACGTAGAGATTTTGGCAGAAATTTCAATATGGGATGGGTCTAAGTTGAAATTTAGCTCCGCTTTTCATCCTTAAATGGATGGATAGACCGAAAGACTGAATCAAGTGTTGAAGGACATATTGCGCACTTATGTACTGGACTTTGAAGGTAATTAGGAAAAACATCTATCTCTTACAGAGTTCGCCTATAACAACAGTTACCGGTCTACTATTCAGATGGCCCCATATGAAGCCTTGTATGGGAGAAGTATCATAACCGTTTTGTGTTGGGATGAAGTCGATGTAAGAAGTTTGCTAGGACCTCAGATTTTTGAAGATACATCTAAGCAAATTCAGTTGATCTGAGAGAGAATGTGGACCGCGTAGAGCATACAGAAGAGCTACGCTAATTTTAAGTGTAGGAATTGGGATCTTATTGAAGGGGATAAAGTCTTTATGAAAATATCACCAATGAAAGAAGTGTTGAGATTCGGGTTGCAAGAAAAGCTTAGCCCGAGATTCGTAGGTCATTTGAAGTCTTGAAGAGAATCAGCGAAACAACATATCGGGTCAAGCTACCACCAAAGTTTGTCGAGGTGCATAATATCTTTCACATATCCATACTAAAAAAATATGTAGCAGACCCTGCTCATGTTATTGAGTGGGAACCCTTGGATATTTATAAGGATATGTCCATTGTAGAGAAGCATGTTCAGATTATTGATCGAAAAGAACATACCCTAAGAAATAAAGTAATATTATTGGTCCTTGTGGTTTTGCAACATCACTCTCGTTTAGAAGCGACTTCGGAACGCAAGGATACTATCAGGGGGGACTATCCCCATCTCTTCGAGTAAAGATATGGCTCAATTTCTAAGATAAAATTTTTATAAGTAGGAAAGATTGTAGTGATCCTAATTTTATTGCATTGATACACCTAATTTATTTCTACGTGCCTAATAGCGTATACACCGTATGCTTTAAATTTTTAAACATTTTTATAAAAAATACAGGTTCTAGTTTTTCAAACTATTATATTTAATTCTGTCATTAATTGAAACAAGTTATGTGGTAGCCTCCTGGTTAGATGCTTGAGTTAGAGACAAGAGGTCAGAGGATCGAACCTTAGTACATAGGTTTTAAACTTTTATTTTGAACCTTAAAGTAAATGCCTATACATCCTTCCTTGGTGTGTTAGCCTAACACTGGATGTTTCCCTAATAAGTTAAAAAGGTGTGTTACGAGAAAAACCCTAAATCATAATCTCATTAAGAATTCTTCTTAAGAATAGAGGAACTTCCCGTAAGAGATCCTAGAGACATTAGCGAAGAGATTCTAGATCCTCTTAATCTAGAGCTTTTCTTTTTAGAAGATCAGTGAGACGTTTGCATCTATTTTTAAGCGGCATTTGCCTCCTTCAAGAGCCATCGTCGTAGTTACAAACTCGATTGAATCACGGAGATACGATCAATCTAGGTATGGAGAAATCATGCTTTCCCTTGAAACTTAAAATATCGATTTAAATATGAATTTTATCTTAAAAAAAATGTGTTTATTGCATAAATAATGAGCGGTGTGATTAGAAGTAAATGCATGCTCTGATTGATGTTTTGATGTTGATGTTTTTTAGCTAAAATCAGGTTAAAATTCCATCATGAAATTTGATCAACTTTGAGTGCGCACTGGTCGAAATAGATCGATCGAGTTTGGAAATCGATTGATTTTGGATGATAATTAATGGTATGCCCTCTGGTCAAAATCGATCGATCAAGTTTGGAGAAATTGATTGATCGATTTTTGAATGATAATTTATAATTTATTAAAGGCTCACGGGTTGGAATCAATCGATCGATTCTAGAAAATCGATCGATCAACTCTAACTGTTAAGGGGATTTGAAAAGTCTCAAAAAAAATCGATCGATCGAGCATGAAAACGATTGATCGATTTTGGGCAGGCAAGTTCAAGTTCTTTTCAATTTTTTTTACAATGAGTTTGATTAAATGTTACGGTTTATATACAATGATTATATTCTCATGCACTTTAAGGTTTTATAATAGTCCACGGATTGCATGATTAAGACACATGAACATGATGAAAGGTTAAGCAATGATCATGTTTGATTAGACCGAACATCTTGAGAGGGACTGAGTATAACTAACATTAAATAATAAGAATCATTAGACCCAATGTCTCTAGAGGGACGGAGTCTAACTAAATAATGAATAAGAAGCATTAGACTTAACATCTTGAGAGGGATGGAGTCTAACTAAATAATGAATAAGGACACATTAGACCCAACGTCTTGAGAGGGATGGAGTCTAAAAGTCAACGTCTTGAGAGGGGCAGATAATTAAATGAATAAGGGCTTATTAGACCCAACGCCTTGCGAGAGACGGAGTCTAAAAGTCAACATCATGAGAGGGACGAGTAAAAGATGAACTTAAAAGAAAAGATAAACTCATGTGACATTGATATTCATGTTATGTTCAATTCCTTTCAACTTATTGAAATTATGCATGTCACAAGCTCACACTCTTGAATTATAGGAATATTTATATTACGATGATTGATATCTTATGTTTTAATGGATTGCATGTCTGGTCCATACAAGTGTAAACTTACTTTCCTTGTTGATGTGAGTTCCCAGCTGAGACAGGTGTAGCTAAGGATAACGTATGCGCTTATGGTAATGAGACCGCATGTGGTGTTCAGGAACCTGAGATGGATAGCGATGAAGGCTTCGTAGCCTAGCTATTTACTTCCTTTTAATATTATTGTTTTCAATGGATGAGACAATGTTTGGCTAGTAGTTTATTAAGAATGTTTTAAGCTTTTGGACATGTCAAACTTTATAATTTGAAATAAGAAGATTGTCATGGGTTTTATTTCGATTCATTTATGCTTATTGAAACTTCCCTTTCACTATTTAAGGCGCTCCTAGTGCCTTATAATGTTTTTTTGTGGTTTATGATATATACTAATTTACTAATACGAATTCGAATTTGGAGTTATAATTAGAATTTTACCAGAAATTCACTACAATTTACTCAAAAAGATGAAGAAATTCATATATACAATAAACTACACCAAATCCTAGTAAAACTCTAATTATAACTCCAAATTCGAATTCAGGTGAATTATACATTGTTCTGAGAGTGTGCAATTTGATTACACTGTAATTTAAGTGTATAATTTGATTACACTACAATTTAGGTGTATAATCTCTCCTTCTTGCATTTCTAAACACACTACGAATATAATGTATATATCGACAAAAATAAAATAAAATAAAATAAATAAATAATATAATAAACCTGACTATCCCATGCAAAAGTGATCACCCTAGCGTAAAACAAGTAAGTATTACTTCATCCGATATTCCCATAAATATAATTAGTCTAATATTAAGTATCAAAACTTTTTCAAACCCGACTTGCCTACATTCACGAATTTACTATACTTCATCCCATAAGTGATAATCATCAGTATATGTGAAAGGTCAGAAGGAATACTGGGCATATTGAGCATTGCCTTGACAATTCAAACAAAGGTCGGGTCACCAAATCCTTTCCGATGAATCTGCTTAGCGATGTCTCAAGAGCCGCATTTTTCGATTTAACAAATTGATTTAAGTTAAACCGCAAAATTTCAAAACTTTGCATGCATCTCTCTCTGAACTTTATCTCTCTATTCTCTTCTCTTTGCTGTGGAGCTGAACATTAAGTATACTTGACTTTAAGAAGTCAAAAATGTTTATCAAAAGAGACCCCTCGAGCATCGTTGGTGTGAGCAACGACGTACTTGGTCTGACATGATCTGCAAGGTCTTCGCTATCTTATCAATGTTATTATTTCCCTTTCATCCGAACAGTTGTTTGTGCCACCCGTTCTTCGATTGCATAAAATTCCTCCGTCTGGTAGTGACATGCACCCACGACAGCGAAAACCCCTTCGATTCCTACAACAGGCCTCCGAATCGTCACCTTATTTAGCTTGTGCGAACAAATAAGAAAGCCAAGAATTTCATGTCAGCTCTTTTAGTTTACATATATGATCCCTTAGAGAAACGAGAGGAAGCTTACATCGAGGTGTCTACTTTCTTCGATGAATCCTTACTCCGCAAGAATATGCCGAAGAGGGGCATCTGTAGACACCCTCTTTTCGATCTCTCGAGGTATACAACAGTGTTTGGTTACCACCTACTGTTAAGACCTGAAAAGTACCACTTTTCACCCCTTAACTTAATCTTTGTTGGACCTTTAATCATTTAATAAAAGTGTTTTAAGCCTATTCTGTAGGTAATAAACAGCAGCTACAATAAGGCCTTAATCCTGCTAAGGAGCCCACTTTTGCCCCAAAAGTCTCTCAGAAGAAGGGAAGCTGGATCCAGACAAAAACTTGACTGCATGAAGGCAAAGCACAGCAGCAACAGAGCAAAAAATGAGCCTCGCGCAGTTGCCGCAAGGTTCAAAGGATTCAGAAAGTAAGCCTCGCGCAGTCCTCGCGAGTTCCCAAGACTTAATACCAATTGTTCGCGTTGTTCTCACGCAGTTTAGTGACAGAAGGGCTTCAGAATCATGATTCGCGCAGCTCTCGCGAAGCTCAAGCACTTAAATGCTCGCGCAGTCTCGCGCAGCTCAAGAAAGCAGCACTCAAAACCTCACATAGTTCACTCAAATAAGCTGAGGAGAGAGAGAGCTCCAGGTATTTCTGCGCGCAGCTGTCGCACAGTGGCCGTGGGATGTAAAACTTCAGAAAAACCTCTCGCACAGATCAGAGACCAATGCACATCATGCCCTCGTGAAGATCCATTGATAAATAGACTGCTCGCATGATTCTCTCACCATTCAGAAGGAAAGTGCAATCCCGCGAAGACCAGAGCAATCTAGCGAGGATTCAATGCTCTATCGCGCGACTACTTCAGCTGCAAACTAAGGCAACCCCGCGACGGGTAGAATTTCAAGTTAATCTAATCTCGCGAAGACCGTGCTACCATGCGATAGTCTTGGAAACCAGTGCTACCTGGCGAGGCTCTGGACTCTAACTCTCCCTCACTTCTACAGAGGGCATTCTGGAAACTTTCAGTAATTAGGGCACACACTCCAATGCTTTAATTTCCGTGCACACATCTTGAGGCATCCAAGGAACAGTATTAGGCCATGTGGCATCGATAAAATTAGGGTTTCCTAACCCTAATGCACCGCCAAACTAATTGATATATAAACCTAAGCCTGGTTTAGGTTTGGGGGACGGGGAGAATAGAATTTTGTCTATCTTCTTCTGGGAAATAGCTGTAGATCTCTAGGAAGTTTTAGGTAGATTACTTTTTACTTTTTTTTTTTTTTTTTTTCTCTCCATACCCCAACACTTGCTGGCTATGCCTCTGTATGCTTATTTGGTTTAGATTTAATGGAATTTCATGATTGGGTGTTTTACATGTATGGGATTGAAGTTTGAGATTGAGTTGTTCTGTACAAGGCTACTGCCTTGAGATCCTCCATTGATAGGTTGTATTATGAGCAATGGAGGACTGTTTTTAAAGACCTATTTAGATCCAAGTGACCTATGTGTCTGGGCTAACATGCTCCTATACAAGCCTAGCCCCACCACAGAATCCACTAGATCTGAAATCCCCATGGGAGCCTGAGCCTGTAGCCTTGTGAACATGGTGGTGACAGCAATGTTCTTGTTCTGTTTTGGACCTCAGTGAGGAGGACAGCCTCTGGGATAGTCTGTGACCATTTAAGTTGACAGGTTATAGCCTTAGGGTGAGACCAATCCACAGATCCAAGACAGATTCCTCTTCTCTGCACTTGTGCTTGTAGCCCTGTGAGAGATTGTGTAGCCCTGTGAGAGATTGTGCAGAGACAAACTCCCCTATATTTGTATAGACCCGCCATCAGATAGCAGATCTGGTATGGTTATAGAGATTGTAGGCTTGTGACTGGATCACTGCAGTCTTTCTACAACAGTGGACAGCTAGACCTAAGCCTGTACTCAAACTCTTGCTGGTTCTAGGTGTCTGGGCCAACATGCTCCCATATAGGCCTAACCCCACACATAGCACTTTAGAGGTTGAGGTTCCCTATGGATTCTTGTGCTTGTAGCCTGGATGAAGTAGTGCCTACGATGATAAACTTGTTCTGACCCATCTCTGGACTGTGGTTCCCCAATTGGATAGTCTGTGACCATTTAAGTGGACAGGTTATAGCCATAAAGGGATTGGATCATGGCACAGAGATGAGTTGGATTCTTTCTCCTCAGTGGTGATAATGTAGCCAGTGGATAGGACTTCTATAGCAGCAAATCTGAATTTGAGTCATGAAACCCATCAGATCTAAACCTAATAGCATACTTCTCACCCCTTTTATATTTATTTTCTCACTCCATCTTCTTTCTCAACCCTTTTTATGGTTTAGACATTAAGTTACCTTAGGATTTAGAATTTAGTGACCTTAAATCCCCTTCCATTTAGGATTGCCAGATCTGTAGTCAGATCTGGAGAACCTACTAATGATGGCTCCCTCGGAGCTTTAGATCAACTTTCCCTTTGGGACAAACTCTTACTTATCAAAACTTGCTACAACAGGCCTTGTATCTTGCAGGACTGTGCATAATTTAGGCTTGCTGCTCTGCCATTTTCAATCCACCGTTCATTCATTTTCATTCACCCCATTCTTATCACTGTCTCAAAAAAAGTCAGTAGCAAGCAATCAAAAATATTCCAACAAGTTTTTGGCGCCGCTACCGGGGAATTTTGATTTAGTAGTAGACTTTAGAATTTTGTATTTTTTGTTCTTTGGTAGCTGTACTTGTGAATAATTGATACTGCTGATTTACATTTGGAATTTTTCTTACAGATCTGGACCGTAACAGAGAAGGAGACTGAAATTGCATTGAGAGTCTAGCTACCTCTGTTTTCACTTCTCTAACCTTCAAAACCTCAGTTTATTTCTCCTTTAAAGATTCCATAAGCAGTTGATTAGGATAGCTGTAATTTTTTTTTTAGTGCAATGTGCTTGCGAATAATTGTCCCTGCTGTTGGTGTGTGTGCATGTTAGGAAGGAGATCTCTCAGTCCTACATTAGAGCCTGCTAACCCTAAGATTGAAAGGGGTAGAAGACCAAGAAGGCACAGACACACCACAGTCGAGCCCCCAATTGAAATAGAGACAATAGTTATGGGTGAAGAGCAACCTAGAACATTGAAGGAATTGAATGCTCCGGATGATTACAATTCTCCATTCAGCATTCAATTCCCAGATGTTCAGGGTAATTATGAGATCAAAACTTCCATCATCCAAATGCTTCCCTCTTTCCATGGGCTTAGCAAGGAAGACCCTTACAAGCACATTTACCAGTTCTTGGCCCTGTGTACAACATTCTCCATTGCTGGTTTGGGACAGAAGCCACTAGGTTAAGGCTTTTTCCTTTCTTCTTAAAGGACAGGTGTTGCGAAATCCTAGTGTGCTTACTTTATTTGTTGGTGGTAAAAGCAATTTAAAATCAAAGTAAAACAGGGGATGGAATCAGCACAACTGAGAAATCCTAGACCTGCAAGATACAGGGTCCATTTGTAGCAAGTTTTGATAAGTAAGAGTTTGTCCCACAGGGAAAGGTGATCTACAGCTCCAAGGGAGCCATCTCTAGTAGTCCCTCCAGATTTGACTACAGATCTGGCAGTCCTAAAAGGAAGGGAGTTTAGGGTCACTTATTCTAAATATCCTAAGGTAGCCTAATGAATTAACTACAGAAAGGGTTGAGAAGATGGATGGAGTGTGGGAAAATAAATATAAAAGGGTGAGAAGTATGTTATTGAGTCTAGATCAGAGGAGTTTTGTAACTCAGATTTAGATCTAATGTTAGAGAAATCATGTCCAATGGCTACATTATCACCACTGAGGAGAAAGAATCCAACCCATCTCTGTGCCATGATCCAATCCCTTAAGGCTATAACCTGTCCACTCAAATGGTCACAGACTATCCCATAGGGGAACCACAGTCCAGAGATGGGTCAAAACAAGTTAATCATTATAGGCACTACTTCATCCAGGCTACAAGCTCAAGAATCCATAGGAAACCTCAACCTCTAAAGCTCTATGTGTGGGGCTAAGGCTGTATTGGACCATGATAGCCCAGACACATAGAACCAGCAAGAGATTGAGTACCACCTTAGATCTAGCTATCCATTGCTTGAGTGGGACTACAATGGTCCAGTCACAAGCCTACAATCTCCATAACCATATCAGATCTAACATCTGATGGCGGGTCTATACAAATATAGGGGAGTCTGCCTCTGTACAATCTTCCACAAGGCTACAAGCACATGTGCATAGAAGAAGAATCCATCTTGGATCCTACGAATTGGCTTCACCCTAAGGCTATAGCCTGTCCACTTGAATGGTCACAGACTATCCCAGAGGCTATCCTCCTCATAGAGTCTAAAACAGAACAGTAATATTGCTACCACCACCATGGTCACAAGGCTACCAGCTCAGGCTCCCATGGGGATTTTAGGTCTAGTGGGTCCTGTGGTGGGGCTAAGGCTGTATCGGACCATGATAGCCCAGACACACAGGTCACTTGGATCTGAGTGGATCCTTAGAATCAGTCCTCCATTACTTTGAATCATAGCCAAAGCAATGGCGGATCACAAGGCAGCAACATTGCACAGAGCAACTCACATTCTCACACATCCCATAAAAGTACACATCCTATTACAAAACATCCATTAATCTAATCTCAATAAACATAAATAGGCATGGCCAGCAAGTGCTGGGCCATGGAGAGAAAGAAAAAGAAAAAGGAAAACTACTTGCAGCTACAGAAAAATAGAAAAGAAAAAGATCTCAGATCCCGTATCAGGGATAAAGTCTGAGCTCAAGTCTGAGATATTCTGAGATCAAGTCTCCTCTTTTAAACCTAAACCAAGTTCGAGTTTTTATAGCAGTGGTGTGGCGGCGCATTAGAGTTAGGAAACCCTAATTTTAACGATGCCACGTGGCCTATTAATGATCCTCAGATGCCTCGGTGCACGTGCACAGAGATTCGAGCGTGGGAGTGCGTGCCCTAATCACTGTAAATCTCCAGAATGTCCTTTATAGAATGATGGAAGTTGGAGTTCAGAGCTTCGCCAGGTTGCAGCCGATTCCCAGCCTTGTCGCGTGGTAGCACTGACTTCGCGAGGATGAGTTAGCATTAAAACTTCAGACGTCACGGGGTTGTAGCTTCTTAATGCTTTGAGCAGTCGTGAGGTAGATAGTTAAGCTCTCGCTGGATTGGGCTTCGCGCAGTTGGATTGCTACTTGTGAATAGCGCGGGAACTGCGCGAGCATTCCATTTCACAATAGATCTTCGCGAGGCTAACTCTGGCTTCAGGTAGCTTTCTTCTGAGCAGTCACCTTGATAGATCTTCGCGAGGATCCTCGGGATAGCTTTGAGGCTTTTCTGAACTGTGCGATAGGTTCTCTTGACATTTGCATCCCGCGGCTACTACGCGAGACTTTCCTAAAGCTCTCTCTCCTCAGCTGTTTTGAGTGAACTGTGCGAGGGTCCTCTGAAGCTTTGGGAAGCTGTACGAGGCTCTTCTCAGGTCTGGATTCAGTTCTCATTCTTCTGAGGGACTTCTGGTGTCAATCATGGGTTCCTTAACAGGATTTATGGCCTTATTGCACTGCTATTTATTACCTACAGAAAACACTTAACAAACCTTTATTAGATGGCTAAGGGTCTAATCAAAGGTCAAGTTAAGGGGTGAAAAGTGGTACTTTACAGGTCTTAACAACAGGGCCATGACCTGGTTATCTACTCTCCCAAACAACAGCATCACTTCCTGGAAAGACCTCCAGACAAGATTCCTGTCTAAATTTTTCCCAGAGACTAAGACCAGCCAATTGAGGAAGGGCATACTTTCTTTTTCCCAGTCTCCAACTGAAGATTTTAACCAATGCTGGGATAGATTTAAGGAGATGCTCAAACAATGTCCCCACCACAAGATCCCTGACTGACAGCTTGTCCAGAGCTTCTACAATGGGATTTATGAGAAGAGCAGAGACATGGTAGATGCCTCTTGTGGTGGAACATACATGCATAAAACAGCTAATGAGGCATGGGACTTATTCGAGGTCATAAGTGAAAATGCTTTCCAGAAGATGTCCTCATCTAGAACTGTTCAAGAGCCTTCTCCTAAGCTTGGGGTGGCTGAAACTTCTAAAAGAAAGATGTATGAAGTTAGAGGAAACGATGACCTGAGAATGCAGATGGCCAATCTTACTGAAAGATTTGATAAACTTTTGACTGTGGTGCAGCCCAGCGTGGCTGCACAAGTGATGGAGGCATGTCTGATATGCCAATCTCCACAGCATACAGTGGAAGAGTGAGTTTGTAATGGAATAGGCTGTTGCTGCCTAATCTTTTGGACAACAACAATCTGGTGGCTACAATAAACAACCATATGGATACCAGCACTAAAATGCTGGTTACCAATGGAGAGACCACCCAAATTTGAGGTGGAGGCAAGACAATTATATGCAGCCACAGCAGATGTTGGCTTTACCTCAAAGGCCACAGCAGCAGTTTAACTAGGGTTATGCCCAAAGGTCGAATTTCTGACAACAGTAGCCCCAGCAACAAAATCAATTGGTAGTTCCCCCACCTCAGCCCCGAAGTGCTTCTTTCGAGGACCAGGTTTTGGCTAAAATACAAAGCCTTGGACCCTTGAATCAGACTGTGACTTCTCACAGTCAAAGCATTAAGAAAATAGAAGAGCAGCTTGGCCAAATAGCCAATACTCTGGCTAAAAGAGAGGAGGGCAGGTTGCCAAGCCAACCAGTAGCCAACCCAAAGGGCCAGTATTCCATCGGAGAAGGCTCCTCAAATTTTGAGGGGGCCAATGCCATCACAGCCTTAAGGTCTGGCAAACTGGTAGACAACCAGGTGGGAAAAGAACAAGGAGAGGTCATTCCCAAGGAAATGTCAAGTGAAAATGATAAGGACTTTGTTAGAACACAGAGTCAAGAACTGTCTGCTACCCTTCAACAAGGGAAAAATAAAGAGGTTGTAGTTGGGCCTCAGCAGGAGATAAAAATAGATAAAAGAAAAAAACAAAACTTCAGTCATAGGCTTGCAGCTGAGGAACCAGCAGTACCTCAGCTGCCATTTCCTCAAGGTTTGAGTGGCCCTGCCCCTTTTGATAAGGGTCAGGCACAGATCAAGGAAATGATGGAGACCTTTAAGCAGGTCAAAATAAATTTACCCCTGCTTGATGCAATCCGACACGTCCCAGCCTATGCAAAGTTTCTGAAGGACCTTTGTACTGAGAAAAGGAAGGCCAGAGGCCATTTATCCAAAAAGGTCTTTGCAACTGATACATTTAATTATGTATTAATTATGACAATACCTGAAAAGTTGTAAGACTCAGGGATACCCACTATTCCCTGTATTATTAGAGACCACACGATTGAAAGGGCCCTTTTAGACCTTAGAGCCAGTGTTAACCTACTGTCATACAGTGTATACCAGCAGCTAGGTTTGGGGGAGCTGAAGCCCACCCCCATTGTTCTATTGATGGCTGATAGGTCTGAGAGGAAGCCCATGAGAGTGGTTGAGGGTGTCCTAGTGGGGGTAGACAAGTTATTCTACCCTGCAGACTTCCTTGTTTTGGGCATGGGTTGTAACAAGAGTACATCCCCGATACCTGTCATTCTGGGCAGACCATTCTTGGCCACTGCCAATGCATGCGTTCAATGTAGGTCTGGGATCACGAAGGTCACTTTCGGACACATGAAAGTTGAGCTTAATGTGTACAACAGTGCAAAGTACCCTCAGCTGGACAATGAGGAATGCTTTGCAGTAGATGTACTAGAAGAAATTGTTGAAGAAGAACGGCCCTCTCTGCTGGAGTGGGGAAACATTGTCACTGATTTAACTAAAGTTTGGAACATGGTGAAGGAAGAAATCCTGGCTTTAATGTCAGAAGACATGCCCCTAGTGAGGTCTTCCGTGGGCTTAGTGCAGCATTCCAATTGGAAACCTACATTGCATCCCCTTCCTCCAACCACCAATACACCAATCCTGCCATCCATACAACAAGCCCCTGATCTGGAGCTCAAGAAGCTGCCAGAGACATTAAAATATGCTTTCCTTGAGAAAGAAGAGAAACTTCCTGTAATTATCTCCTCTTCTCTAACCAGTGAGCAAGAGGAAGAATTGCTAATAGTTCTGAGGAAGCATAAGAAAGCAATTGGCTAGACCATTGCTGATCTGGGAGGGATTGATGCATCAATCTGTATGCATAGGATTCAGTTTAAAGAGGGCTCAACACCCTCCAGGAAAATGCAGAGGAAACTTAATCCTCACATGCAGGAGGTGGACCTGAAAGAAATTATTAAATTGCTGGATGCTGGGGTAATTTACCCCATCTCTGATTCTGAATGGATGGCACCAATCCAGGTGGTACCCAAGAAATCAGGCATAACAGTGATCACAAGCGAGTTTGGAGAGTTGAGACCAGCCAGAGAAACCACTGGCTGGAGAGTTTGCATCGATTACAGAAAACTCAACTTCAGAACCAGAAAAGACCATTTCCCTCTCCCTTTCATTGATCAAATTTTGGATAAGTTGGCTGGGAAAGCTTTTTACTGTTTTGTTGATGGGTACTCAGGGTACAACCAGATCCCTATGCACCCCCTTGATCAAGAGAAAACTACTTTTATTTGTCCTTTCGACACCTTTGCTTATAGAAGGATGCCTTTTGGACTATGTAATGCCCCAGTAACCTTTCAGAGGTGTATGTGCGCCACCTTTTCTGATATGATTAATAAATTCTTGGAAATCTTCATGGATGATTTCTCGGTATATCCCATAGCTTTGACCAATGTCTACAACACCTCCATCAAGTCTTATAAAGATGTGAAGAGACCAATTTGGTCTTAAGTTGGGAAAAGAGCCACTTCATGGTAACACAAGGAATTGTGTTGGGCCATGTGGTCTCTAAAGATGGAATTGAGGTAGACAAGGCCAAAGTTGACCTCATTGTAAATTTGCCACCTCCAAGAACAGCAAACAAATCAGATCCTTCCTTGGGCATGCTGGATTCTACAGGAGGTTTATCAAGGACTTCAACAAAATTGCCAAACCATTGTGCCACCTGCTCTGCAAGGATGTGCCCTTTGACTTCTCTGCTGAATGTCTGAAGGCTTTTGAAACTTTGAAAATTTGCCTCACCTCTGCTCCTGTACTCCAAACACCTGACTATACCCTGCCCTTTGAGTTAATGTGCGATGCATCTAACTTGGCAATAGGTGATGTCTTGGGCCAGAGAAAGGACAAGCTGCCTGTGGTCATTGCATATCTTAGCAAATCACTTGCTGAAGCTCAGCTGAATTACACAACCACAGCGAAAGAGCTTCTGACAGTGGTTTTCGTTGTGGACAAGTTTAGACCTTACCTACTTGGGTCTAAAACTGTCATCTTCACTGACCACTCAACATTAAAGTACCTACTGTCCAAGAAGGATGCAAAGCCCAGATTGATTAGATGGAAACTCCTGTTGCAAGAGTTTGACATCAAAATCAAGGACAAGAAGGGTGTAGAATATGTGGTGGCTGACCACTTGTCCAGAATTATGTTGGAAAAAGGTGTTGATGGCCTTGCTACAAATGATGTCTTCCCGGATGAGCAACTGTTTGCCATCCAGTATTTAGTTCTTTGGTATGCACATATTGTTAATTATCTAGTTATAGGCAAGATTCCTGCCCATTGGACAAAAATGGATAAAGACCTGTTTTTCTCACAGGTCAAATTCTTCTTCTAGGAAGAACCTTGCTTGTGCAAGTATTGTGCAGACCAAATCATTCGGAAATGTGTTCTCGAAAGTGATGTCCCCAGTATTCTGGCCATGTGCCATGAAAATGCCTGTGGGGGTCATTTTAGTGGGAGAAAAATAGCTGACAAACTGTTATAGTGTGGTTTCTATTAGCCTTCTCTTTTCAGAGATGCCCATACACACTGCAAGGCCTGTGAAAGATGTCAGAAATTAGGAGGACTGTCCAAACGAAATTCAATGCCTTTACAGCCTATCCTTGTTGTATAACTATTTGATGTGTGGTGTATTGATTTTATGGGCCCCTTTCCTCCTTCAAATAGTTTTCATTTCATCTTAGTGGCAGTGGACTATGTTTCCAAATGGGTAGAAGCCATTACCACTAGAACTAATGATAATCAGGTTGTCCTCAAGTTCATCAAGCAGAATATCTTCTCCAGATTTGGCCCCCCCAGAGCCATTATCAGATATGGGGGAGCCATTTCTACAATAGAAATTTTGAGTGCTTGCTCAAGAAATATTCTGTCACCCATAGGATTGCTACTCCCTACCACCCACAAACCAGTGGGCAAGTTGAAATTTCAAATAGGGAGATCAAGCATATCCTTGAGAAGTCTGTGAGGACTGATAGGAAGGATTGGGCTGACAAGCTTAATGATGCACTGTGGGCTTACAGGACTGCCTATAAGACCCCCATCGGTATGTCCCCTTTCAAACTGATCTATGGGAAGGCCTGTCATCTCCCAGTGGAGTTAGAACACAGGGCCTATTGGGCCACCAAATATTTAAATCTAGATCTAACTTCGGCTGGTCATCACAGGTTGCTACAGCTGTCGGAATTGGAAGAACTAAGGATGGATGCATATGCTAATGCCAGGATCTATAAGAAAAGGTCCAAAGCTTTCTTTGACAAAGGGCTGTTGAGAAAGAGTTTCATTGCTGGTGATAAGGTTTGGTTATTTAACTTCAAACTTAAATTTTTTCCAGGCAAATTGAAATCCAGATGGGAAGGTCCTTACATTGTCATGCATGTTTCCCCATCTGGTGCTGTGGAAATCAAGGTTCCTAAGTCTGGGAGACTCTTGAAGGTGAATTGTCAGAGGCTTAAGCCTTGTTTTGAAAAACCTGTCGACCTTTTGGACACCATTCACTGTCAAGGGGATCCTTCATCAAACTGATTCCACAGATGTGTCATTACTGTATCATATGTACTTAGTTTTTGGTTGATTTATCTTGCTTTCTTTAGTTTCTATTCTCTAAGATTTGCTAGTGGCCTTATCTGAATTTTGCTCTATCTATTTTAAACTTTTGATGCTTGGCTTGATGCTTACTGCTTTTGAATTGATAGCTTCTGTTGAATGCCTAATGTGGAAGGTCATTTTTGTTGTCCTTGAGTGTATGATTGAGTTTACATGTGTCTAAAGATAGTCATAGGAGAGGGTCATGCCCAGGATTCAACCACAATAAACATGCAAAAAGGGGCAGAACAGAGATCAAATGCTCTCTGTTTTATACCTTACTGTCGCTGGGTCCAAAATGGAAGCCTAGGAGACTATCGCGAGATTTAAAAGCTCTCGCGAGGTTAAAATGGAAGCCTGGGAGACTATCGCGAGATTCAAAAGCTCTCGCGAGGTTAAAGAGGAAGCCTGGGAGAAGCTCGCGTAGTTCACCTGGACACATTCTATTTGCTGTCGCGAGATTCATGTGTATCTGAGAGCCTCTCATGCGATTCACATAAAGCCATACATTACCTGTCGCGCGATTCATGTACTCCAGTGAACCTCTCGCGCCATCCCCATAGAGATTTAAAGGCTGTCGCGGGATTTAAAAAGAACCCAGGAGATGCTCGCGCAATCCACATGTATTCATCTTAAACTGTCGCGCGCTCCAAAATCCACCTGGGAGATTGTCGCGCAATCCATATTGATTCAAAACCTTTGCTAGGTTCATTTCCAACCTCGCGACCAGAGGGTCCAAAGCGCGCCGAGCTTCGCGATAGGAATTTCAACCCCGCGTTTTGCTCCTTTCCCAGTACCCTTTCCTTTCTTCCCTCTGCGAAACCCTAGCTCCTGGCACTCTCCCCCTTCTCTCCTCCAGCATCACTCCTATAGCTCATCATTCACTCCACAAATCTATACAAGTGTTCCTAGCATCACCCTCATCTATTGCCCTCTGCTCCGAGATCTTGAGGTGCCTTGTGCGTCAAATCAAACCAAACCCTAGATCTCATTCTCCATTGCTCATTCTAGAAGACAGAGTTAAAAATGGCTCCCAAAATTGCACAAAAGAGAAAAGGGAAAAACAAGGACCCTACAGAGACCACCCCTAAAAAGGCCAAGACTTCAAAGTCTCCCAAAAAAGGAAAGGAAGTGGTTGAGGAGGCGGCGGTACCAACCACAAAGTTCTCTACTCCTTCTGAGCTCATGGAGTCAATTCCATTGGAGCATGAAACAGCCTTTGATGTACCATTTTTTGAAAAAGAACCTCTCTCTGCCCCTGCAATACAATTTCTGAGCAAAGCGGGCCTGATGCCATTGATGAGAGGAATTTCAGCACTAGCCTACCCCAGGCTAGTGCAGCTGTTTTATCAGCACATCAAGGTCAAGAGGGACAATGATGGACAAGGGTGCTTGCTGGTAATGATTGATGACTTTGATATGTTAGTGGGCCCTAAGATGATCGCTGAAGTGTTGGGCATCCCAGCAACATTCAATCCCAGTTGTGGATATGGCCCCCCTCTAACTGCACCAATTGATACAATTGCACTGGACGTAACTAGAGGATTAAAAGCCACCGGGGACTCAATCAGAAGGAGGGAACTAGAACCTGAACTGTTGTTCATTGACCAAGTCCTGCGGAAGAACATATATTGCTTAGGACATCAGTAGGAGAGGAGAACCCCCATCGCGAATGTTGTCTACTCCTACCACATGGGCCATGGCTTCCATGCAGCCTGGCTGATTTTTGAGGCTATGAAGGACGTGGTGGAGAAGTTAGGATCCAATAAGAAGCCTCACATGCTACCCTATGCAAGAATCATCACCTTGCTGCTGATCAAGGGGGGATATAAGATAGGAAGGAATGAGCAGACCACAACCCTTTCCCCTACTACCTTTGCCAAGAGGCAATGGGGAATCAGCAGGAGCTTGATGGGGGGTCAGAAAAAGAAGAAAGCTGAGGCTCAGGCCCTGCTCAAGCAAACAGAAGCAGTTGCATCAGGGTCTACCCCTGCTACAAAGGAGCTGCCCCCAGAGCCTACCACTTTCAGAGCTACAGCAGCACCTGTTACCCCTACATCCACCCCCCCTCTTGCATCCATCGCTCACCCCCCTCTGTTTCCATTATCCATGCCCACTCCCCCTTAACCTGTGCTTGATTCCTGGGAGGACTCACCATCCCCTACCTTGCCTCAGTACACAGCCGCCATTCCCCTCTCATTTCCACCTAAGCCTGCCAGCCCCCCACTCATCTCATACAAAAAATGAAAAACCACTGAGACCATTCCAACCATCTCCCAGACACCACCCTCAATCCCTTCTATCCCCATTGACCCACCCCACCTTGAAGAAACCACCACCCCAGCCATATCCACTACATCCCCTCTCCCAGACATTGACTTAACCCTTAACACATCCATAAGCTTCCAAGCCTTCATCTCTACATTCCTTGAAACAATGCCTGCTTACTACACCCCTCTGCCAGACTCCCCAACTACCTCCCAGCACCACTCCCCATCCCCCTCCACTTTCCATCATGCTCCTTCCTCCCCTTTCCAACCAGTACCCTCTTCTTCACAAACCCAACCTCCTAGCTTTGACACACTAACCCTCATCCTATTCCTTATCCAAGACATACAAGCCCAATTATCCACCAATAACCAAAAATAGGACCAGATACAGGCTGAACTCACCTCTATCCAATCCACCCTGCACACCTTAACCACTCCACCCATCCCTCAACCACCCACTTCACCCCCCTGGTCCGATTCACTGACAAGACCACCCAAACAGACTTCCCTCCTGAATCATTACTCCCCCCACTGTCACCATTACCTCTTCCCCACCTATTTCCTTTACTCCCGTTCACCATTCCAATTTTTCATCCCCCATCACCCCCAACTCTTGTGGAGCCTACACCCTTCACCTTCCCCCCTATACCCTCCACCCCCTCTTATCCTACCCCTCCCTCCTTCTGCCAAATCTACACAACAGACCCGAACCCGAACCCACTCCCCACCACTTGACTTCCCTACTATCATTCCCCCTTCCCTCCCCCAGGACCAATCACACTTTCCTCCTTCCACCTCCTACCTACCCATAACACCAAAACATCATTTTTACAGCCCTCCCTACCTCACCATCCTCCATCACATGAGGGATAATGCTTACCTAAGGAAGGATGTCTTGAGGGGCATGGCAAAGCTACACCAATCAATTGAGACCCCCCCTGCTGGAGAAGATTGATGAGATGACGGAGGCCCACAGAGAACAAATCCTGGGCATCTCCTTGGGGTGGAAAAATATCCTGGAGGAATATCAGAAGGCTAAGGCTATAGCTACTTATCATCAGATAAATTGGGAGTATGAGAAATCCAATGCTGCTGCAGCGAATGCCCGGGCAAGAATGCTTGAAAAATGACTTAACAATGCCCAGGAAATTCAAAAAATCCAAAAGGAGATCCATGAGACTGACATCCTCAAATTTCAAGTCCAGATAGCCTCATTGGAATCCGCATTAGCTGCTGCCCGAAATGAACCTTACCATCCGACCCTCATCTCTATTCACATGCCTGCGCCTACGCCAACTACTACTCCAGCTCCACCTACCCAGTCTAAGGAGGCACCACCTCAGCCCCAGAAAGACAAAGGGAAAGCTCCTGCTTCACCTCCTAAGGAGCCGCCTCCATCTACTGAGCAACGTACCCCTACCACGGCCTCTGCTGAACCACCACAAAAGTAAACTTATCCTCAGCGGAGGAAATTCACTGCCAAGAGGTCTGCTCCCAAAGTTGTCCCTTTAAAAATTGGCAAAGAGCCTGCTGCCCAGTCTGAAGAGGCACAGTCCCCTGCCAAACCTGAGTACACTGGAAAAGGAAAGTCACCAGTGATCCCCACTGAGGAACCCAAAGCTAAAGGAAAAGAGAAATCCCCAGTGGTCCCCCCTGCAGAAGCTGAAGCCAAAAGCAAAGGCAAAGGAAAATCCCCTGCCACCCCCCCTACTAAGCATAAAGGCAAAGCCACTCAAGAACCCAAGGAACCAAAGGCTCCCAAGCCACCAAAAGTAAGGGTGAGGGCACCTAAAGCTCTATTTGCAGCAAAAACACCAGCTGAAAAGAAAAAGGAGATGGAGGAAAAGAAGAAACAAGACAGAGTTTCCCTTAAGGCACAGGTTAAAACGATGGGCTGGGATTTCCTTACAGATTCTGATTCAGATTAGATCCTAGCTTCTAGATTGTATCTTAGATTTTTCTTCTTGTAATTCCACTTATAACTATTTTTATTCCACTTTAATAGAAATTCTAGTTTTGTCTATTGCTCTGTTCTGTGTGTTTCTTTCTGATTGTTTGGTACTTTTGATTTTGTTCTTTTTGCCATTCATGGGAGAAGAGTTTTTGGGAGGATATTTTTCTTTGAACCAGTAATCCATGTAGCGGATAGATGTCGTTGGTGGCTGAATAAAAATTTGTGCAATACCTGCCTCAGGAATTTTAATGGCTTCCTCTTCAAATTGATGTGCCATGTTAAGTGTACCTCGCGAAGATCCCCAGCTCAGTTGCGCGAGAAATGTCCTTTCCTCATCACTGATTGCTCTTCGCGAGGATCCCTGCGTGATACACTTACCTCTTTAAATACCATGCCTCTCTTTGGACATTCATTTAATGCTACTTCTCTTTTCCAAAGAGTCAGTTGTGTATTTTCTTCTTTCCCCACACACATCACTCATTTATTGCCAAGTGTGACAAGGGGCACAATTTCAATTCCGCCGATTCATGTTCCCTCGTCCCTCTCTTTTAAACCGACCCTCAGTCCCTTTTCATCTCATCCCTCCTCTTCTACCCCTAGAAGTCCATACCTCCTCACACAAATGGTGGATGACAACCCCTTCCGGTTTCCAATCAAATTTTACTCCATCTGGGAAGATCCCCCACCGCCAAAGGAGCCGGACCCCTTGCAATTTCTCTAGGATGAGTATGACGAGGTCCAGCGACTCCTCGCCAAGGAAGAAAAGAAAAAGAAGAAGAAAGAGAAGAGAGAAAAGAAGAAGAAAAAAATGGAACCACCTGCATCTCCCCCTCCATCTTCCTCACACCCTCCCCCAGCTACACATTGACCCCCCCCCCCCATTTTCTCTTTTCTTTTTCCATCTTTTTGTCATATTTTCTTTTTATTTCAATGAAAGTTTCTTTTACTTTTATACTATGCAGTTTGCATTCTCTATTTCTTTATCTTCTTCTGTGTTTATTTTTGTCTGACTGCTTGGATTCTACTGCTTTTTATCACCTCTGAACCAGTGAGGACACTGCTCCAAATGGTTTGGGGGTGTGATAGGTCTGCCAATAGATCAGTTAATTTTACTGCAGTAATGGTGATTTAACTGGGATGAATAAAGTTAATTTCCACTTAACTTGACACAATGAGGAAACATGTAAAAATTTAAATATTTTTGCAGACTTTTGGAAACAGAAAAAGTTAAATTTTGACACCACCATGAACCTAATATTAGAAAATTTTAGAGTTAAGTACTCAGTGAGACTAAGAGGAGAGAAACAGACGAAAATACAACCCATGAGTTAAATGTGATGACCATACCTAGTGAGATTTGGGCCCAGAATTTTCTTTTGAAGAGTGTTTTTGGCATTATTTCTGCTCTAAAGATTGATTGAATCAGGACTTCTTCACTAGAAGTTGTGCAACTCCAAATCAAAACTAATTGACAACACTCATGAGACTAAGGAAATGATCCAAGGCCCTCATTTGGACAGTTTGAGCCTAAAAATCAAACCTTTTAAAATCTGCCCTTTTGCATACACTAGTTGAGCCTTAAAATCATATTTTTTTCTTTCACAAATACCAGAAAACTTGCACCTTAACCTCATTACCTGAGTCAACCTTACCCTCACTCTGAGAATTCAGAAGGTAAAGGAGAAGGAGGTAAAGATACTGAGAATGGTCCAATATTTTGTGGAAGATGAAGAAAAGCAACTTGTGAACAGCTGTGTATTAATGGCAGTTGTGTGGCATTTCATCAAAAGAATGAATAAAGAAGATTTAAAAAAAAAAAAAAAAGAGAAGTCTAGAGAACATCATCATCTGAAAAGTGAAAAGAAGAGGAGAAGCTGGCCACTTTGTCTCTAAAACAGAAGTGGAAGATGAAGTTTTATTGGAATGAAGGTTGTGAAGTCATGAACCACTCCCTATCTTGCTGATTTCTCAATTTGGATTCCCTTTTTAGCCCTTTTATTCTGCACACCCCTCAGCCATAAACCACATTACAACCCATTCTAAAAGACCTTGTGGATCCAAAGTCAAATGAGCTGTCATGTGGAGATGAAGAGTTGTCCAATCTATGGTGAAAATCTTTGAAGATGTCAGAAATTAGAAGCTTGGCCTATGCTCATGCTTGCAAACCCATTTGGGGTCTGCAACTGCTCTTGAGCTGTTGAGAATGTGAACACCCTCAGGATATTAATGTTGAGAGATAGCCCAAGTGAGAATTGGGTCTGAATTTTAACCCCATTGGGATTGTATCTAACCTAAATTTTGAATCAAAGGCAAGCTGGGTACTGATTTTTATACATTGAAATTCTAATGTTAAATGAATGGTGGTCAGGCAAACACATGTTAACTTTTAAGTTTTAAATGGCCTACAACATTGCTGCAATTTCCTCTAAGTGTTAAATAAAATTACTATGGAATGAAACTTTAAACATTTGAATTTGTGTTGTCATTATCTGCACTATACTTAACTGACTCTAATGGTGAAGTTTGTGGGTGTCTTCACTGAAAACCCTCAGGAGACTCCACTCCTCCACTAGGGATCACCTAGGCGTTTAAAAGGCTTGGTACATATGCTAAATGTATCCGTGATCCCTACGAAAGTGGCGTTTACAGCTTTGCTAAGGGACTAGCAAAGATTAGGTTTGGGGGAGTGTTAAGACCTGAAAAGTACCACTTTTCACCCCTTAACTTAATCTCTGTTGGACCCTTAATCATTTAATAAAAGTGTTTTAAGCCTGTTCTATAGGTAATGAACAGCAGCTGCAATAAGGCCTTAATCCTGCTAAGGAGCCCACTTTTGCCCCAGAAGTCTCTCAGAAGAAGGGAAGCTGGATCCAGAAAAGAACTTGACTACATGAAGGCAAAGCACAGTAGCAACAGAGTAAGAAATGAGCCTCGCGCAGTTGCCGCAAGGTTCAAAGGATTCAGAAAGTAAGCCTCGCACAGTCCTCGCGAGTTTCCCAAGACTTCATACCAATTGTTTGTGTTATTCTCGCGCAGTTTAGTGACAGAAGGGCTTCAGAATCATGACTCGCGCAGCTCTAGCGAAGCTCAAGCACTTAAATGCTCGTGCAGTCTCGCGCAGCTCAAGAAAGCAGCACTCAAAACCTTACGCAGTTCACTCAAATAAGCTGAGGAGAGAGAAAGTTCTAGGTATTTCTGCGCATAGCTGTCGTGCAATGGCCGCAGGATGCAAAACTTTAGAAAAACCTCTCACACAGATCAGAGACTAATGCACATCATGCCCTCGCGAGGATCCTTACAAAGATCCATTGAGAAACAAACTGCTCACGCGATTCCCGCGCCATTCAGAAGGAAAGTGCAATCCCGCGAAGACCAGAGCAATCCAGCGAGGATTCAATGCTCTATCGCGCGACTGCTTAAGCTGCAAACTAAGACAACCCCACGACGGCTAGAATTTCAAGCTAATCTAATCTCGCGAAGACCGTGCTACCACGCGACAGTCTTGGAAACTAGTGCTACCTGGCGAGGCTCTGGACTCTAACTCTCCCTCACTTCTGCAAAGGACATTCTGGGAACTTCCAGCAATTAGGGCACACACTCCAATGCTCCAATTTCCATGTACACATCCTGAGGCATCTAAGGAACGGTATTAGGCCACGTGGCATCAATAAAATTAGGGTTTCCTAACCCTAATGCGCCGCCAAACTAACTGATATATAAACCTAAGCCTAGTTTAGGTTTGGGGGACGGGGAGAATAGAATTTTGTCTATCTTCTTCTGGGAAATAGCTGTAGATCTCTAGGAAGTTTTAGGTAGATTACTTTTTACTTTTTTTTTTTTTTCTCTCCATAGCCCAACACTTGCTGGCTATGCCTCTGTATGCTTGTTTGGTTTAGATTTAATGGAATTTCATGATTGGGTGTTTTACATGTATGGGATTGAAGTTTGAGATTGAGTTGTTCTGTACAAGGCTGCTGCCTTGAGATCCTCCATTGATAGGTTGTATTATGAGCAATGGAGGACTATTTTTAAAGACCTATTTAGATCCAAGTGACCTGTGTGTCTGGGCTAACATGCTCCCATACAAGCCTAGCCCCACCACAGAATCCACTAGATCTGAAATCCCCATGGGAGCCTGAGCTTGTAGCCTTGTGAACATGGTAGTGACAGCAATGTTTTTGTTCTGTTTTGGACCTCTGTGAGGAGGATAGCCTCTGGGATAGTCTGTGACCATTTAAGTTGACAGGTTATAGCCTTAGGGTGAGGCCAATCCACAGATCCAAGACAGATTCTCTTCTCTGCACTTGTGCCTGTAGCCCTGTGAGAGATTGTGTAGCCCTGTGAGAGATTGTGCAGAGACAAACTCCCCTATATTTGTATAGACCTGCCATCAGATGGCAGATCTGGTATGGTTATAGAGATTGTAGGCTTGTGACTGGATCACTGCAGTCTTTCTATAGCAGTGGACAGCTAGACCTAAGGTTGTACTCAAACTCTTGCTGGTTCTATGTGTCTGGGCTAACATGCTCCCATACAGGCCTAGCCCCACACATAGCACTTTAGAGGTTGAGGTTCCCTATGGATTCTTGTGCTTGTAGCCTGGATGAAGTAGTGCCTACGATGATAAACTTGTTTTGACCCATCTCTGGACTGTGGTTCCCCAATTGGATAGTCTGTGACCATTTAAGTGGACAGGTTATAGCCATAAAGGGATTGGATCATGGCACAGAGATGAGTTGGTTTCTTTCTCCTCAGTGGTGATAATGTAGCCATTGGACAGGACTTCTATAGCAGGAGATCTGAATTTGGGTCATGAAACCCATCAGATCTGAACCTAATAGCATACTTCTCACCCCTTTTATATTTATTTTCTCACTCCATCTTCTTTCTCAACCCTTTTTATGGTTTAGACATTAAGTTACCTTAGGATTTGGAATTTAGTGACCTTAAATCCCCTTCCATTTAGGATTGCCAGATCTGTAGTCAGATCTGGAGAACCTACTAATGATGGTTCCCTCAGAGCTTTAGATCAACTTTCCCTGTGGGACAAACTCTTACTTATCAAAACTTGCTACAGCAGGCTCTGTATCTTGCAGGACTGTGCATATTTTAGGCTTGCTGCTCTGTCATTTTCAATCCACCGTTCATTCATTTTCATTCACCCCATTCTTATCACTGTCTCAAAAAAAGTCAGTAGCAAGCAATCAAAAATATTCCAACACCTACCCCTAGCCTGAGCTCTAGAAAACCCGAACCTTTACCAAAAATCACAAAAACCTATCTCTGGGAATTATACACTGAAATCTCAGCATATAATTGACTATACGCTGAAATCACAATGTATAATTGGACCCGACCCGGTCCCAGCCTTCTTCCCAATTATACGCTAGAATTCCAGCATATAATTGATTATACATTGTACTCCCAGCATATAATTAGTCCTCTTTGGACTAGGATACCCGACAAGACCTAATAACTCTCAAGCCGGCTCAATGAGCCGATCCCTATCCAAACTCACGATTAAACGTTGTATCCATAACGTATAATTTGTTAGAGTCCCACTAGGACTCTGAGTCCAAGCCTAGCTGGTTGCCTTAGCCGACTTCCCTAAAGCCGCTTGAATTATATGCTGCAATACTAGCGTATAATTCAATATATGCATGATTTCAGCGTATAATCTAAAATATACGTCGGATTTCCAGCCTATAATTCTGAATTATATGCAGGACTCCCAGCGTATAATTGGCCGATACTATAAATACCCTCCTACCCCACTCATTCTCAACACATTATTCTTTTGCTCATTCTCTTTGGAACTATCAAGGTTGGCTCTGAGGTTCCGAATTAGAAAAAGTTGAACTCTAAACATTTGGGATCAAAACTTCAACTTTCTTCTAGGAGTCTCACTGAGTAGTTGTTCTAGTTGGGATTGGCCCTTCTACTTTGATTTTTGAGCTTTTCGAAGGGAGATAAGGTCAACCCTAGAGCCAACCCTTAGGATACCCCATCTCAAAATTACAAACCTTAGCACCTTTAGAGACCGACACACTGTTGCATATGTTTCTTACAAAAATTATCATAGCCTTTAAACAACTTTGCCCAAGGGAGCCAACGAAGTGTACTCAGGAACAGGTTCGATCCTCCCGCGCATAACGGGCCACCACACCCCTTTTTTAGTTTAGATTTCTAGGTTAGAATCCCAAATTAGTTAAACCTTTAGGCAACCCTAGCTGTTAAATCCGACAGGACGGTATTTAGAATAGGAGTCCAATCCTAGCAATCAATGACTTTCTAAAGCGTCGATAAACATCTGTAGATGGCGATCATATTAGCCTCAGGTACATTTATTGAGTTTGTCTACTACTAACAGTCTTCCCTGCAGGTTCATAAATAAATGGTCGTTATTAATCCATCTTCACCACCCCTTTCAAATAGTGTCTCATGTGACCACATTGGACCATTTTCCCGAATCTGAGAGGGTTCCTAAAAACGCTTACTAATTTTATACACCCAAATCTGGCCCAAAGCATGATCGACCCGTTCTTTGAGAAGAAATCGCTTCCAACCTTCCGAAAGCATCCCCTGTACCCCTTGAAACCCTAGACACACTTAGGAAGCTTAGAAAAACCTTAGATAAAGACCCCCATTCCCCAGATAGTCCCAAAGTCAGCCAATGGAGGTCGAGGCCCCAAAAAATTCCATTTCATGACGTTGTGCGGCCCTCGACAGCGAGTGAACTTTCGATGGCCATAACTTTTGATAGAAAAGTCTGATTGATTAATATAATATATCATTTTGTGATAGCTCGAGACGATACATCCAATGGGCATTAGTAAAATTAACGTATACTTCCATATTATGCACGCATGAGCAAATTTATTCATGCATGCATATTACGCACGCATGACCAAAACCCTTTGTCTCCAAAAAATAGCTCCCCGCTCGAGCCCTCAACTTCCTAGTTGCAGAGGAGGCTGTTAAGGAGTGTGTGCATATTATGCATGCATGCCTTAAAACCTGCAAATTCAAAAAAAAATAAAAATTCATTTCCATGGTGGGTTTTTGACTTGTGGAGTATCCCAAACCTTGGGGGCAGTTTCCCAACTACCTTTAGACCCCCATAAAAATTTAGAATCACACTTGTGCCATTCAAGTGGCTACCCCATCATCCACCATTAGAACCCATTTTCATCTTCTCCAAACCTCCCAAAATCCTCGAATCCTTAGATGAACCCATTACCTAATTTTAAGCCACCATTAGAACCCTAAACCCAATTAGGAGCCTACTAATCACCCACTTCTCTATAGATAGAGACCCAACCCCCTCATTTAAGACACTCTAATTTTTGTAAGGTGAAACCCTAGCCATTTCACTTCTCATCTCCATACTTCCAACCCTCCCATCTTCCAACCTTAGCTTCAACTTAGGATTCCAACACCCTTAGTTGCAACCGGAAGATTGTTGGAGTAGTTATACTCAAAGATCCGGCGATGGTGCTACAAGAGCCCGAGAGTTCATCTCCAGCTCTAATCTCCTCCTCTATTCTCTATCTTTTTCTTTTTACTTTTCCCTTATCCTATGATTTAAGCCATTACACCGCCGAAATTTAGGATAGTGCGGAGAGCTTAATAGGATAGAAGTGCCTTCGGGCAAGGGGAAGTGCCGCCTATTTCCTCTCTTTATTTTATACTTTGGCCATAGTAGAAACCACTTACGAGTTGGCCGATTAGGTGCCTAACACCTTCCTAATCGGTAATCGAAGTCCTTGCCTAGAGGCTATGGCGTAGACAGGTGATCTGTAACAGCCCGAATTTTGCTAGCGTTGAATCGTTGAATTTCGATGATGATGCAATCTTCTTTGACCGATTTGACCTTGGTCAAACTTCTCACATATGTAAAGCGTCCTTTGACCCACTTGTCTCAATTGAGCGAGAACACCCAAACGCAAGCCTGATACCAATTCCCAATGTGAACTAATCTTTGAAAACTCGAACCCCGAGATCGGGCCAAGTTCGATCTCAATGACCCAAACCAATGTTGGTTTATTCGTATAGACATATGGCATAGATAGCCTAACACTAATACACCGACCTTGTGAGCAAGCATTATAGGGCATACACCATAAGTTTCAGAAGGTTATAATTAGGATAACCATTTTTGTTATCCCACAGATCAACGCCTTGGAGGATAACCATGAGGTCTAACCATCAAAACCCACCTAAGTCGTCTGACCTCAGTGACCTCTTTTACTTTCTTCTATCTTCGTCAGACCTACTCACCGCACTAACTATGAGCTGCGTGGATATTGACGAGATCCTCGTGAGCACCCATGGTGTGTTTTAGCTTTAAATTTGTCTTAGGGGTCAGTACACTAAAACACACCCATTAGTTGATACCCAAGTGATCACGACCCATTGGGGAACGCAGCCCATGATTAGGAACCCACCATGTATTGGCTCTGGGGTAAATAGGAACTTTACAAGGACCTGATATTAGACCTGAAAGAGCCTACGCCTAATTATGAATAGCAACTCAACATAAATACAACTACTGGGATTTTCCTACAGTTCTACATACATTGTGAGTACGGTAAAACACTTGGCGTGTACTCCTTCGAGTCTAAATGTGGCTTGTGAAATTTCGCTTACCTTCCTTAAAAAAAATCTCGATGGTAATTTCCATCGAGTATTCATTAATGCAAGTTTTCCCTTCAATTACTAACAGCAAAGAAGATATAGAGTAGTCATCACACATGAAGTTTTTAGCTTAGCCACATTTTGTATACCTTTGCAATACCTTAAACGGTTCAACCACTATTACATACCAATTAGGATACTAACCGATAAGAAATAGCCATCATCGATTTTTGACGCATTGGTGCCGCACACAAATTTTGTGTGTATCGGCCACACTCCGAAGCAATCACCATGGAATAAAGGTCATTCTTATATTCGGGCCCAAAACACTTTAGATCCAGGGAGAACCAACTACTTAAGACCCATATGGGAGAGCCATAGGATGACCTATACACAACCATTAGGAGTACAGCCTATACACCACATCAAGATTCTCACTTATAAAGCTCACCTTACACACATAAGCCATACACCAACCTCGTGTGTATAGACTATACACTAAATTAAACCCAGCCATACACCTTTAAACTATGTAATTCCATTAATCTAAAGCCAAGCCTTATTAGGCTTGTAATCCTTATCTCGTCTCTTGACTCCACATAATGGTGAGTCACTATTAAGCTCCATGCACATCAAGTGCCATGGAAGATTAAAAAAAAAACCCGCTAACCTCTCTTCTCTATCACACTATGAATTGAAAACCAAGCAGATCCGTTGATATTCAAATCCAAGTAAAATTAGAGATGAAACCTTTCTTCTAGCTTCTCAAACCCACGTCTCACTTCGTTCTTCTCAAACCTTTGGATTCAACCCCGTGAATCACAAAGCAACCCTACAATTTGGTCGCGAGAATTGCGACAGACGACCGCTTGATCTCGAAGAGTTCCTTGTGACCCTAGCTCTACACTTATTTCACGAACTCGACACCGACATCATTTCGGCTCATTGTAAACAAAGAGTCAACCAAAAGGAACGCCATAAACGAACCACGTAATAAATTAGGTCCGTTTCAATAGTAAAATAAAATTTAGGTCTTTGGTGCCGATTTCATACTATCGGATCAACAGCTCAGAGATAAAGTATTGTATGAAGGTTTCAGAGTCGAAAGCTTCGGTTATCGCACTCCAAAACTTTCATACAAATTTAATAAATATAATAAGGGTCTCTGTGTGACGTATAAGATAAAATATAATGTGTATATAGTATAGAAGGCCCCAACATATTAAAAATACCAAGAAATCAAAGAAAGGCAAGGGGGCACCCGCAGCAAGCTTGTACATCAAGCTTATCACAGCAACCCCACAAGCTTGTCGCGGTAAGGTGCACAGCTGATAGGCTTGCCACAGCAACCCTGCATCTTGCCTCGGCAACCCTGGGCAACTTGACCTTGTTTGGTATTTCGGTCATAACGTTTGACCTCGAACTCCTATTGGCACAATTCTTGATGCGTTGGAAAGGGTAAAATGAGCCCTATAACTTTCATGAATTAACAAATTTATGAATATAACATTTAAAAGGTCAAAATTTAGTGACAAGTAGAGGCAAGCTGAGAAGCTTTCCTCAGCAAGAGGCAAGCTGAGAGGCTTGCCGAGGCAACCTTGTGCCTTGCCGAGGCAAGCCTATGTGTCGAAATGTGGGTTGTGTTTTATCTAGTTAAACACGTATTGTTCACATGAGGGGTCTATAGTGACCCAGTATGTGTGCTAAGCATGTTGAATATGTTTAATGCATTTTAGGTGCTCACGAAGAGCATGTGAAAAGAGATTTTTACTTGGATGCATGTATGCACGTGTAGCACGTAACCTTGATCACGAGGTAGGGAAAGTTTACTATGTAATTGCATTTAATTTCAATTCATGGACTTGATGATTGGAATTTAAAGTTAGTTTTTGTATTGAATTCGAAAAATAAATTGTAGGAAAGAACACTTTGTCGAAACCTTGTTTTTCATGAATTTGTGTTATTGATGCCATTATTAAACACTAATATTTTTCTGGAATTGCTAAACGAGAAATATTGCCATATTTTAAAGAATGAAATCTGGATTTACGCTCGCGTTTTGCATGTTTCTACTCGCATTTCGATATGATATTGCATATGACTCCTATATCTGATTTGCATCATTACTATTAGTTTGTATACTTGTACTTGATACCTCATTATATTTGATCCGATAAGTTTCAGTTCTTGTTAATAATCTTGTATATGTTATGTGATCCATGTCTTTGTTTGTGTCTCCGCGATTGTAAGATCCGGTTCAAGTGACCCTATTAACATAGCTCAGGGGCTTGATTTCTTAGTTCAAGTGACCTTATTAACGTAGCTCAGGGGTTTGACAATTATCACCACTTGTTGAACATGAATATGAATATGAACATGAAATAATGAATTGAACCTTGATCAGTAAACTCCGAAAATGAACTATGAAACATGACCATGAAATCATGAAATCAAACACTGACCATCCGTGTATTTGAATCGACACAACGGTTAATCTGTGTATTTGAACCGACATGATGGTTAATTCGTGTATTTGAACCGACATGACGGTGGATCAGTATTTGAACCAACACAATGGTTAATTCGTGTATTTGAACTTGAATATGAACATGAACCTGAAATCATGAATCTGTGTATTTGAACCGACACGGCGGTGAATCCGTGTATTTGAACTCGTGAACAATGATATGAATTCAGAAACTCTAAATAAGAACCCTGAGCATGATCTTTGAATTTTGAATAAGAACTATGAATCTAAAATTATGAAATTGAATTTTGAATCTGAATATGTATTCGAACTTGAATTGAGGATTGTGATTTTAGCTAAGATTTCTCAAATGATCAAAACACACACAAAAAAAAAGAGTTTTGTTGCAACCACGGCATCACCATATCTGCCACCACCTCATGGGGGAAGAGGACAAAAAAGAAATTTTTTGGTCCTTACCCAAGAAATCCATACCCCACCCACTTCCAAACCATGGTTTGGTCAGTCAAGCCAACCACCGTCGATGCGGAAACATCCCCCACGCATCGTCCCATGAAGGAGATTCTCATCTCCAACCTATCAACCCAACCGCCATTTACCATCACTGGGTCATTCGGTTTGCCCAATTTTTCGACCACTTCAACCCAAGCACTACCACCACCCCATACATCTCTCCCATCGAGCAAATCACCATCCACATCCAACCCCATGTCAGATCCCATGATGATGATGGAGGAGATGGTAAGGGTATACACAGCATGGAAGGCCTCACACAGTCTTCCAAATCTACCCCAAATACCGATAAACCCCCAACAAACTGTAGACACCCAAAATTAGCCCAAGGCCTGATCGAAACATACTTCGAGAGAGGCGCACCCCCGAGCTTTCGATACCACCCCCCATACCCTTAGGTACTTTTCTCAAACCCTTAGGAACCTTCCCAAACCTTTAGAAATTGCCCCCGACCTCTCCGAACCCACAGTTAACCCTCTCGGGCAATGGTCAGAGAGGGATGTGTCGAGGCTGGGAGGGACCTCTACTATGACTGAATCTTATACCATTGAAAGGTAGAGGTTCTCATCTTTCCAACAAGCCAAGAGTTACCTCAACCTAAGTTGTACGTAAAAAGTTACGGCAATCCGAGCAGTGCCCAGGAGTTGCACTTGGTTAGGGCATACATGGCGCATGTATTATATGCACCAAGCCATTTTTCTCCAAAAATGGCTTGGCGCATCTAATACACATGCCAAGTATAGGTGGGCCACTCCTCGGGCTCTGAACTTTCAGACACTGTAGTTATGCTTGGCGTGTGTAATACACACGCCAGGCTTAGCTATAGTAACCATGGGTTTTTGCTCGAAATCTACTTTTGGGGTTTGACTTGTTGACCATCTCAATGTTTATGATGGGTTTCATTAGGACTGTTGCACCCCTGATTACCCTATTTGCAACCCTTTTGTTATTTAAAACCTCACCCTATCATCTACCATTGAAGCCCTAGGAAACCTTAGATTAGGAGATTACCTAATTGCTAACCCAAATTAGCACTTAAGCACCCTCCTAACCTCTCCTTTACAAAGGCTTGAAAATTTTTCCAAGAGAGAAAAAGATTAAGAGAGAAGTTTTTCCTCCCTTTGGTGCACCCATTCCATACCAATTCCAGAATTCAAAAGCCCCCTTTAGACCCCATCTTCTACTAAAAAAACCTTGAGTTAGGAGAAAACCACCCCCTAGCCTTCTTCCTCTACCCCTTAGCTATCAAGCCTTAGAGGTTATAACCCATTCAAGCTATCGGAAGCTCATCAAGTGCACCTACACGAAGGTCCACACGCGTGCTACAAGGGCCCGAGAGCTCCGGCTCTCTCCTCTATTCCTCTACCTTCTCAGCTTTTACTCTACCCTTGAATTTGTGTCGTTACGCCATTGAAATCTCGATAGTGGCGGAGGGGCACAAATAGGGTCAAGGTGCCTTAGGAGAAGAGGATGTGCTCTTTTTTTTCTTATTTTTCTAGTTTATTTTAGCCACAAGTAGAGACCGCTTTTAAGCGAGTTGGTCGGGTGCCTAACACCTTCCCGATCGATAACCGAAGCCCCTACCCAAGATCCTTTGGCGTAGACCGGTGAATCAGAGTCATATTTTTGGCACTTCGGTATTTATAAAATTAATTTAGGTTTCTCGAGACACCAAAAGCTCTTGGTGGTGACTCTATATTTTTTTCACGAGTGTGCATCGTCGCGACAGGACCGTCAAAAATCCTGCGGTTGCACACAAACCCTCTAAAATCTCCAAACATCTTTCACCCAAAATACCAACCACCCATTGTCAACACCTCCCAAGGCTCCCTCCACCAACCATGGAGTTATCCAAATGGCCCCCAAATGCCATATCCCCAATCTCAAACCCATTCCGGCCTAAACCAAGGATGGCCTTTCATAACCATCCAAGATTCCCCCAATACCCCGCACAAAATCCGATCCCACAAGCCTACCCCATTCCAAACTCATCTCGCCCGACCCACCAATCCGGCGTAAATCATTTCCACCTAAACCCATCATACCCAACCCAGCATGGGAACCCGTCACAAACCTCCAACCATCCACCATTCGCACATCCTCTCACTCCCCAACCCAATCATCAAATTCCCACCAATTGCAATGGCCCACCAGAAACCCACCCAACCGATCCAAAATCCGCTAGCTAACCTCACCCCATCACCACCACTCTTCGATACAGGCCACCAATATGAGGAAGACAAGGCCAGTGGAAGTGAGGCCTATATTGGGGCATTTACTAGTTTCAATCCCCCACAACCTACATTCCCAAACCAACAGGTAGCTTGGAACGAATGGGGCAACTAGTAGGGGGAACAGCCCCAGGTTTTGTAGTCCAAAGAATATGAGTTGCTAAGAGAGAAAATGGATAAAATACAAAAGCAGTTGATGAAGCTCAGAGGAGCCGAGATCCACATCATCGATTTTTTAGATTTGTGCCTATTCACTGAGGTACCATTACCTCCCAAATTCAAAGTGCCTACTGTCTATAAATACAATGGCACGGGCAATCAAATTGCCCATCTAAAATCTTACTATGGGGATATGTGCCAATAAGGCAGAGATAAGCGCCTCCTCATCAAGGTCTTCCAAAAGAGACTCACTAGCCTGACATTGCGATGGTTCACTTCTGTGGAACCATCTATGTTGAAAACCTAGTGAGACCTCACTCACTTGTTCCATGAGCAATATGTCTATAACATCGACATTGAGCCACGTAAGTCAGATTTGGCCCAGCTGAAGTAAAAATTTGATGAAACTTTTAATGAGTATCTAGGAAGATGGAGGGCCCTGATAGCCCAAGTGAGAAACCGAATACCGGATTAAGAACCAATGGAAATGATAGCGAAAACCGTGCTACCAATCATATCAAATTTTCTAGTGTATCAACAACAAGCAAGCTTTACCGGTCTCGTAAGGAATGCCAACCAATGCAAGGTTACAGTTAGAGAGGGGTGACTAAACAAAATCGTGGCCAACAAGATCGCAAGTTTGTAGAGCAAAGAATAGAAAAAGGGCAGGTGCAGAGGTACAACCAATTATGACCTCACAGCCCAGTGCAACCATAGCACCCTTCCAATTTGGGGCAGTACAGCAAGCCCCAACACAGGCAGATCCACCCCAGAGACAAGGCAATGGCTTAGGGGCACAGCTAACCCCCGAGTAAAGAAGGGCCTGCTTCAACCGAGTGTTCACTCCGTTGGGACAGCCTCTAAATGTCTTATTACCTTTATTGATCAAAAAGGGATTGGTCACCCCATTCCAGTCATGACCTCCACCGAATCCGCTCCCGAGGAACTTCATTCCCAACGTACATTGCAACTTCACCAAGGACCGGGTCATCTGACTGATCGATGCTTTCCTTTAAAGCATGCGATACAAGACCTCATCGAGGCAGGGAAGATCATCCCTCCAGCACCTCCCCATGCAAACCCTCATACCATTATCATCCAAGCACAACTATTGCCACACCCGTTAGGGGGAATGGGCCCTGGGCCTACAATTAACATGGTTGAGGAAGATATGGGCGAGTTTGATCCCTCTTAATTCATCACCAGAGGAGAAAATTCCACATCGCCGAGGTAATGGAATCAGGTAAATGAGACAGTAAGGGTGGTCGAACTCCTCAATTTGGCTGATTACTTCTGAAACCTCGAACCCTAGGTGGCACCTTTAGACTAAGGTCATACTTCCCATCACCAGTCCCCATCAAGCACATTTTACCCAGCTTTACCTCACCTCCACTATTCCATCTGGCCCAAACACCTATATCCACCCCATGTCATATACCCAGGCCGTCATATGACCCACACCAGGTCCCACTCAATTACAACCAGGTCGGTGCTAATGCTAACAGGAGGAATAAGGAGACAGTCGATTCATCACTCGGTCGGGAAGAATTACCAAGCTGCTGAAAATGCCGGTACAGGACCAAGCCGAGGGAAGAAAAGAACCCACAACGATGCACCCATTGGAGAGAATTAGTCGAGAATACACACTAGAAACACAGTTTAAGAGAATGTTGATCAGTCACATAATGTACCATTTTATCACCCTTAACTTAGAGATGCTAGACCCTAGTTTGCTACTAATATGACGTTGATATGCAGATATTAAGAACAGATGGGAGAACATAGCCAAAGTGCTAATCTTTGCCGAAATAAACTCAAAAAGTAGTAAGAAATACAATCATATGAAGATACGGCCAATCGTATGGAGGCGTCAGTCAGTAAGCTGAAAGAATCAGAGAAATTGTAATTACAAACGAACGAAAAAGATGAAAAAAAAGAAATCGTATTTACAATTCTTCAGAAGATGCTGAAGACTAGAGGACACAAAGTAAAGAATACGATCGAACGGAGAAATCATACTATGAAGAAGAGAATAATCGTAATTACGATTGTATAAAAATCAAAACCTCTGCTGCTACTGATCATGTGAGAACTATACCGCCATGCACAGAATTAGAAGACCACTTAAATTAAAAGTTTATCAATCCACATATCTGAGAAGATTGACGAAGATATACGAGAAGAATCCTACGGTTCTCTGCTACCAAAAAT
Organism: Chloranthus sessilifolius; assembly: GCA_021018995.1. NCBI lineage: Eukaryota > Viridiplantae > Streptophyta > Magnoliopsida > Chloranthales > Chloranthaceae > Chloranthus > Chloranthus sessilifolius. The sequence goes on along the minus strand of CM037584.1, from coordinate 141,579,875 downwards.
AGAGGAGAAAAGTCTTGCATCTACCTACCAAAGCAAGGAAGAACTAGGATTAGAAGTTTGAGTTATATTAGAAATATTTTATTTTTAGTAGTTTTCTTTTATTAGAATTTAAATAATATATACCGACCCCTTATGATCTATAAATAAGAGGGCTCGGCATAGGAGAAAACTTATCCAAGGAATTTTCAGCATCAATTGACAACAGGGGTTGGAATTCTTGAAAATCACCTTAGAATAGTTTTTATCAAGTAAAATCATCCACAGATTTTTGAAAGTCTTGCCTAACAACCAAGACTAAAGAATTCTAAAAGATCGACCCTTTCGATGGTTCTACTTTACTTGCTAGTTTAGATTTATTTTATGCACTTTACTGCTTTGTAAACATTCAATTCTTCTTGATTTTAATTGACGACTAAACTTGAGAGTTTGAGGATATTAGTGTAACGGTTTTTATTTTCCGTCTTCAATTTTCATGAGTTTGATTACGCCCAAATTTTGAAAAGATTGTTGATTAGTATAAATTTGTGTTGAAGAAATCAAGTTTTTAATTGACGCCCAAATTCTAGAGAACTAAGATATGGTGTAACGGTACTGAACTTTTGTAAGCATTTGAGAACTGAAGGATTGTTATTGACGGCCATAGTCTGGAACTAGGAGGATTTAGATTTACTTTTCTGCAATTAGTTTAAACAACCATTCTTTTATTCTGATTTCTCTAGTTGATTAGATCTTTAGAAGACAAATAAAAGTTTTCACAGCAAAAGAAATTTTGACCTTCCTCGTGGGAACGATCCCATACTAGTGTTGTAATTTCTATTGTGCGCTTGCAATAGGTTAGCAGCTTCGACAGCTTAGTTGGTTTATGCCGATAAGGCAACGAGCGATGATGTTTGATCTTGTACTACTCGCAAAAGGCCCTGATGTGCTTGTTCGTAAAGTTAGTGTCATTATTCGTGATGATATCCTTTGGTACCCTGAATCGACAAACAATATTAATCTTGATGAACTTATCGACATGACTGGCCATGATATTCGTACAGAATGCTGCCTCTACCCATTTGGTGAAGTATTTAATGGCAACGAGGATGAACTAGTACTCATTCAAAGCTTTCGGATTTACTTTTCCGATGACGTCGAGGCCCCAAGTGGTGAATGGCCAAGGAGTGGTCATGCTGTGTAGATCTATGGCCGAAGCATATATCAAACTGGAGTGTTCTTGGCATTTGTAGCACTTCTGAATGTGCTTGTAACAGTCATCTTCCATGGTAGTCCAGAAATATCCTTGTCGTAGGATCTTTTTGGCGAGCATGTGCCCATTGACGTGGGCCCCGCATACTCCCTCATGGATCTCTTTCATAATGTTGGCTACCTCGCCCTCAATTAGACATTGGAGCAGGATATTATTATATGACCGCCAATAAAGGCACTCACCGCAGATGACATAATTGGCCGCTAAATGTTGGATGGTCCGCCTATCTACCTTGGACGTACCCTCAGGGAAGGCTCGAGTGTCGAGAAAATTCTTGATATCTGAGAACCATGGAGGCTCATCATCTAACCTTGTGGGTTCCTCAATCTGGAGACAAAAGGCTGGCTCACTCCTCTGCTCAATCATGAGCGGCTTCATCTCGACACCATATGGAATCTTGATCATCGATGCCAATGTTGCTAGTGCATCTGCAAAGCGATTTCTCACTCGTGGGACATAAGAGAAAGTAATACCATCGAAACATGTTATTTGATCCTCGAGATGCTCATGGTATGGGATCAACTTTTCATCCTTCATCTTCCAATCTCCATTTGTCTGACATATGAACAATTGTGAGTCATCAAACACCCTGAAATGGGTTACTTTCAGGTCAAGTGTTGCTTGTAGGCCTGATGTGCATGCCTCATATTCGGCCATGTTGTTTGTGCATGGGAAGTAAAGCTTGATGGACACTGGTACGTGAGATCCTTTTGGTGAAATTAGAATAGCGCCTACTCTTTGACCCTCGACATTTGTTGCCCCATCAATGTGCATTACCCAAGATTCCTATGTCTCCGCTGCATCATCCTCTTTCATGAACAAGATGTCCTCATTTGGGAATTCAGTTCTCAAAGGCTCATAATAAGGTAAAGGGTTCTCGACAAGATGATCGGCGAGTGCCTACTCCTTGATCGACTTCTATGTGACATCTGTGATGTCAAATTCAGATAGGAGAAGTTACCATTGTGGAGTTCGGCTAGTGAGAGTCGGCTTCTCGAATAGTTATTTCAATGGATCCATTCATGCTAGGAGTAGAACAGCTTGAGATATAGCAAGTAATGGCGAAGCCTCTGTGTGGCCCATACGAGAGCCAGGCATGCTTTCTCTAGATGAGAATAGCATGTCTAGTAATCAGTGAATAGGTAGTATATGGCTTGCTCTCTTCTTCCTGTTTCATCATGTTGCCCTAGGACACATCCCATCGATACTTCCGTTGTGGAGAGATACATTAAGAGTGGTCTCCTGGGTTTGGGCGACACCAAAACTGGTGGGTTGAGGAGGTAACCTTTAATTCTATCAAATGCTAGCTGGCAGTCATCGTTCCATTCAACGGGTGAATCTTTTCTCAGTAGCTTGAAGATCAATGTGCAGATAGGAGTGAGTTGTGCAATGAATCGACTGATGTATTGTATCTTGCCCAAGAAGCCTCTAACTTCTTTCTCAGTAGATGGCGGTAGCATTTCAACTATAGCCTTTACCTTGATTGGGTCAACCTCTATGCCTCTTCTGCTGACAATGAAGCCTAATAGTTTTTCTGGCATGGCACTGAATGCACACTTCTAAGGGTTTAAGCGCAACCTGTATTTTCTCAGCCTCTCAAATAGTTTTTGGAGATTAATCAAATGGTCACTTCATTCTGGTGACTTGGAAATCATGTCGTCGATGTACACCTCAATTTCTCGGTGCATCATGTCATGGAACAGTGTCTTCATGGCTCTCTGATATGTTGCACCGGCATTCTTCAGCTCGAATGACATGACTAGGTAGCAGAAAGTTCCCCATGGAGTGATGAACGATGTCTTCTCTCCGTCCACTTCTGCCATCTTGATCTGATTATACCCAAAGAATTCATCCATAAACGAGAGCATTCAATGTCTTGCAGTATTATCGACCAAGATGTCAATGTGTGGCAACGGGAAGTTGTCCTTCGAGCTTGCTTTGTTCAGGTTTCTGAAGTCAATGCACATGCGAACCTTTCCATCTTTCTTTGGTACAGAGACGATATTGGCTAGCCATTACGGGTACTTGGAGACCATGAGAAACCCCGCATCATACTGCTTGATGACCTCATCCTTCACTTTCAGCATCCATTCTGGCCTGAGGCGTCTCAACTTTTGCTTGACCGACTTAACATTTGGATATAGCGGCAACTCATGCTCGACCAAAGTGGTATCCAAATCACGCATATCCTCATACGACCATGCAAAGACGTCTTGGTATGACTGAAGGAAATCAATCATGATTTTTCTTTCCTCAGGAGATAGCGACGTTCTGATCTTGGTGATTCTAGGAACCTCCTTTGTACCCAGGTTGACATCCTCTATTTCTTCAACGATCAGGGTAGGACCGTGCTCAAAGTCAATAAGTCACTCAAGGAGTTCATTGGGAAGCTCTGTAGCAGGGATTTCCTCGTCCAGACTCGTGACTCCTATCTCTTCTTGTATTTCTATAGGAAAGGAGTCGATTTCACATGGGATGGGTTTCTCAATTAAGGCATCTTTTTCTTTGATTTTCTGGAGAATTTTGAAAGACAATTTTTTTAGATTTTTTATTTTTTCTATGTTTTTATCTTTTTCTTTTTCTATTTTTTTAGTTTTTTCTTTTTCTCTGGGGATCGGCCCTTGGCAGGGCGGGTCTCTATACATGCACTGTGTTGCCTGCCAAGAGTTAACCTCACTTTTTATAGGTTATTTTTTTTTAGAAACGGGTGTCAAATTTTAGGCCACTTGCTGCTTCCAGAGTTTGGGGCGTGGATGCCCAATTCCTTACCTAACGTGCTTCACCTTTACCTGCCTTGATAGAGGAGGTTGGCTGATATGATTCCTTGGAGTCAGGCTCCATCATGTTGATCCTTGATTCGTCTGAGATTCTGTCCTCAAATGTCAACAAGGTCCTGTGGTGGTTTACCACAGGGGGAGATTGCGAAGGTATGGAAAACTCTTCCTCAAAAAGGGACAAAGCGGCCAGGTCTATTTCCAGGTTGGGAGGGATAATTTAGGGATTGGTGGGGTGGACAAGGGCTGCTAGTTAGTGTGGGGTTAACTGTGTTACCCCATTCTGATCGATCTTCATAATTTTGTCGCTCACGAAGGTGTTCCGAATGTGAGGTCGAGGATGGGATTTCTCTTCCAAGTTTATTCCCCTGGCTCTTGCTACAGCAATGGTTCGGGTCTTTTCCTTAGCCTCTCGCACTTCTTCTTCTGTGGACCTATAGCCTAACCCAAATCTGATCTACTGCCCGCCCATGGCCTTGACTGGCTCTCTCCTTCCTTATAATCGGGGTCCTAATCCCTTTCCTTTTTTATAGCCCCATTTCTGGAGCATGGCTACAGCTATTACCATCCCGCCTCTAGTTTTCAAGGTGATGCTTTCTGGGGGCTCCGGGACTACGATTGATACCTTATATTCAAAATTGTGGAGGTCTGTATCTTCAGTCGTGTGCGACACATCTAGTACTTTAGGGTTCTCAATGCTGTGGGTAGCTTTTTCTCTTTCGTCATGCCCTTGCCCTATGATGTTGATGACCTTCTGCCCAAACACAAATTTAAGCTTTTGATGCAGTGTCGACAGAAATGCCCCAACTTCATATAACCAAGGGCACCCTAATAACAGGTTGAAGGAGGATGTCCATTACTTGGAATGGTATGGAAAAGGTCATTGGCCCAATTACGACGTCAAGGTCAACTTCACCCATTATCTCTCTTCTCGTGTTATCAAAGCCTCTGGCGCTAGTTTTCATTGGTCTCAACATACATGGATCTACCCCTATTTTGGTAGCAGTTCTCAAAGGACACACATTTAAAGCAGACCAATTGTCGATCAGCACTAATGGGATTATCATATTTCTAGCCTTTACAATAATATTGAGGGATTTAAAATAATTATTTCCCTCCTTCGATAAATCAGCATCCGAAAAAGATATGACATTGGGAGCCATCACCTGCCCGATTATCTGCCCGACCTCATATGGGCTCACTTGGAAAAATACGTGTGCATTTTTTTAATGCCCCCATCAAAGCTTGGAAATGAAGCGAGGATGTCATTAATAGATCCCAGACTGTGATACGGGTCGGTATTCTCCTGAGCTGGGTTTCAAGTATGTGTTCTCGGCTCATTTTCTCAAATGGGTCTACCGCAATAGTATCCTTCTTCCCCTCTGGTCGGGTTGGCGTTTGTATTGGTGTGTCCGGTTGCTTGGAGATCTTTCCTGACTTGGTGACAAAATCTACTGCCCCTCCCTATCGCTATCGGCATTAATATCTGTTTGATTATAACTTAGTGGGACTTGATGGGGATCATAAGTTAGTCCCGAGATCTGGAACGGGGCGAAAGGGGGCACTTGAGATGTTTGTGCCAATGGGCAGGGAAGGGTGGGGATCACGTGATTAACTTCTGGATGGGTGGAGAAGGTGGGCCAAATGGGATTGGCGAGGATCATGGATGACTAAATTGGGGGTGATGTGATGGGGGTGGGCAATTGATAACTGATGGGTGATGGAGGGGGATGGGGGACACAATCGGTTGGTGGGTAGTTGGCGGGGGTGGTGGTGTATGGTTGGTAGGAATTGATTTGGATATAGTTGACAGGAGCTGGTGATGGGAAATATACCCTAAGATTTAAGGGTTCTGCTTGTGGTGTGGGGTTTGGAAAATAATTAGCCAGATTCAAGGGTTCGATCACCCCAATACTTCTATCTCCTCGGCCTCTCTGCCGCGATGCTATGAAATCTTCCTAGGCGCGGATATACTCTAACGGATCAAACTCCTCATCATCCTCCTCTACCATGATAACAGTTGGTCTCAGACCTACCCCTCCTGGTGGGTGTGGGGGTAGCGGTACCTGGTGAATGTTGGCATGTTGGTTGGCTTGGGAAAGTGCGGGAGGGATGATTTTACCGACCTCTATCAAGTCTTGTATTACATATTTCAAAGGAAAACAACGATCAGTTGGGTGACCCAGTCCTTGATGGAAGTTACAATGGGTGTTAGGGTCATAATTTCTCAGGATCAGATTCGGCGGAGGTCGTGGCTGGAGTGTTGTGACCAGACCTTTTTCGATTAACAATGGCAACAGAATATTCAATGATTGCCCCAAGGGTGTGAAGACTCAACCAAAATGGGTTTTTCTTTGTTCCAGAGTCATCTTTGCTCCCTGGCCATTTTGATTCTCTGCATCGGCTCACTTCTAGGTGGGGTTCGCTGAGCTGCCCTAAATTGGAATGGGGGCGTGATGATAACGGGTCACATATTGCCAACTGTCTACTGATCTGCCCCAGTTCTTCTTTCATTTCTCTGATCGGTGAACCTCCGGACCCCGCTATTTGTAATTTTATTCAACCTCCCTTCTCTTATCGCTTCCTCACAGCAATCGGTGTTCCTAACCAAATCGGTAAAATTGGATTACTGTTGGTATACCAAAAAGTATGAGATGACTGGCAAGGTGTTCTTCGATATCATTTTGATCTGCTCATTATCAGATATTCTGTTTCTAACCTGAGAGGCCATCGCCCGAGGTAATCACTAAATGCTTCGTCGGGCTTTTTCTTTAATCGGGCTAGAGCAGACTTGTGCGGTTCTATGTTGATGTTATAGACATATTATTCTTGAAATAGATGGGTCAGGTCTTTCCATATTTTGATCATGGAAGGTTCAAGTGATGTGAACCACCTTAAAGCTGGACCCGTAAGGCTCTTTTGGAAGACCTTTATGAGCAAATGCTCATCTCGCCCGTACTGGCACATGTCCCCACAGTAGGACTTGAGGTGTACAATGGGGTTACCCGTGCCATTATACTTATTGAAGGTTGGCACTTTGAATTTTGGGGGTAAGGGGAATTTTAAAAACAAGCACAGATCAGAAAAGTCTGTGGCGTGGATCTCAGTTCCACCCATTTTCATCAACTATTTTTGGATCTTGTCCAGTTGTTCTTTCAACTTCTCAGATTCTTTGGACGGGGGTGTCGTTCTTTCCACAGTCAGTCTCCCTTCACTTTGTGTTGCCGAGGGGTTGATGATGGTGGGTGGGGGGGGATGGTAGCTGGTGAATGCCCCGGCATAGGCCCCGATATTTCTTATCTCATCTTCCTCATACTGTGGGTCTTCATAGAACAGGGGAAGAGTGAGATTTTCCTGTTGAGTAGTCTGATGGGGTGTTGGGTGGGGCCATTGCACATGGGGGAAGTTTGGCAGGATGTTAGGGTGAGCGGAAGATGGGTTTTGGGTTGGGGCCTGATGAGGCCATTGTGCTTAGAGGGACATTTGGGGATGGCCTTGAGCTGCGGGAGGATGGGTGAGTTGGAGTTGATGAACGGTGTGGGATAGGTTCCCATATTGGGTTGGGTATGATGAGTGAATGGAATTTTAAGGGATTTGTGGAGGGTGTGGGAATGGGGCTCTAAGGCTTGGGCCTTGCTGGGCTTAGGAATAGGGTAAGGAGCTTGGATGGGTTTGGACCCTAGGATCCGGATGGGTTGGGATCATGGTGCTTTGATGGGTTTGGCCCGTTGGGCCTTGGTTCCATTGGGCCTTGATGGATTTGGCTCGTTGGGCCTTGGTGGGTCTAGCCCATAGGGCCTTGGTGCCCATTCCATGGGTCTCCTGGTATATGGGGGGCTTGAAGGGTATGGATGATGGGGGGTTGATGGGGGTCATGAGGAAAAGAAGCATGGAGACTTGATAATGTATGGGATGGGTTTATAAGGGGTGGATGAGGGAGGCTATATTGTGAGGCCTTCCATATAGTATAAGCCTTCCACATCTCATCCATCATGGCCATCGGATTGGGTGGTGGGATGGATACAAAAGGTACATCTGATGGAGGGGGAGCATGTGGCATGGATGGGGTGGGTACATGGGTAAAATTGGGCATGACCTGAGTTGATGGGGGGGTGTATGATGGATTGGGATTGGGGGAAGGTTGTGGAGTGGATATGGGAAGATTATTCATGGCTTGCGTGTATGTGAAGGAATGTGGTATGTTTGGATTAGATGGGGATGATGGGGGTATGTTAGATGTGGTAGGAAGATAGGGTGAATTTGGGTTTGAGGTGGGGAAAGGGTATGATGAAATATAGGGTGGATTTTGGGTGATGGTGGAGGGGAGAAAAGTAGCGTTGTTTGGATTTGAAGGAAAATGGGATAAAAAACGGGGCGTATGCAGAGTGGATGTGGATGGATCTTGAGTGGATGTGGGCGGGGAGAGGGATAAATTTTGGACAAGTGCGGATGAGAAGATGGGTACACCGAAGGGTCCGGTGAAGGTAAATGGTGGTTGGGTGAGTGGGATGGAGGTAAAAGTCTCTTCCAAATGGGAATGAGTTGGGGAATGTGGTGAGGATGAGTCGGGATCGGCGTATGTCGAATCCACTGCCCACGACATGGCTTGGTGACGGGTGCTTCGGATGGGGCCCGTAAAGTTTCCTCCTTCTCCCTCTAAGGGACGACGGGGAGGAAGGCGATGCCGTTGTGCCAACACTATAGAGTTTTTTCGTTTTCGGGTTTTTTTTTTTTTTGGTGATGACTCTTTTTTATTTATATATATATATATATATTTTTTTTTTTTTTTTTAAATGACAAGTAAAATACCTTACGCTGAAGAATTCCGGAGCCTTAGAATTCCCGTTTCGGGTGGTGTTCATACCCTAAATATCTCCCGCGGCGAGATCTCGAGGCACTTCGGAAGAATCAAAGGAAAACCCTTCGATCTATTAAAGGCATAGGAATTAGTGCAAACAATCCGATCCCTTGGAGCAAGTCAATAAGAAGTTACCCTCTTTTGACTGGTGGGGGCGTGTTGGGTGTTGAAGAGTGCGTGATTTATCCGGGGGCGTGTTGGGTGTCAAAGAGTGTGGGATTTATCCGGGGTGCTAAACTACTAAGTAGGGAACTCGGGGAGGTGAAGATTGGCCTCAGATTCAGGCTACCTAACCTGGGACAGACTTGGCGTGTGTATTATATTCGCCAGTCCAAATTCCAGAGAATATGGCTTGGCTTATGTATTATACACACCAGTCTAATTCTTTTCAGTTTCGGCTTGGCGTGTGTAATATAGATGCCAAAGAAATTCTGGGTAAAAATGGCTTGACGTGGATTTTACACATGCCAGGCAAAAACATAATATATTACTATAGTGACAACAGAACAGCAAGCCCCAAATTAGTCCTTTTTTGTGGTTTTCTGGAAGCAATGCTTTTGGGGACTGGATTCCTTGTTATAACGGGTACCTCCTCTCCAATCCTAGGGATACAAGGTTTGATTTGGGGCAACTAAACGCACTCCTCCAGGGTTTTAAGCTTCGTAACCGGCTCGGTCACCCACCCGATATACCTCCAACCAAGCACCTTCTCAGATATTGGATGGGGTGGTTCTTTTCAGGATCATCACCACTAGGGGCTACCGCCGTAATAAGAACTAGGATGTTTGTATCTTTGCCTAAATTCCCACCCTTTTATAAAATCTACCCAACGTAAAAATTCAATTAAGTCCCCCTCTTGGTTCAATTTTAAGGGAGTTTGCTTAATGTTCAAAAATCAGGGATGATGGTCCCGTGCCGCCTCTACGGGCCGGCTTCCACTGTTAGGATATGATTACGGAAAGTAAAAGCTTACGTAAGCCCGCCAAACGACTAAGGCGTGTAAATGCGTAAGTAAGCTCGCCAATCGGCTAAGGCATATAAATGACGAGAAAGTAAAGGAAAGTAAAGACAATGCACAAGTACGCCGGCCAATCGGCTAAAGCACGTAAATGACGGAAAACTAGGGGTGAGTAAAAATAAACAGAATCGTAGGGGTGAGTAAAACCAAGGGAAAAATAGCCAAGTGTTAGTAAAAATAAAGAAAAAGGCTAACTTTCAAAGGGAAGCTCTACTAGCAACTCCCCAACAGAGTCGCCATCTATGCAACTGCAGATTTTTGAGGATCCCATCACGACGATGCGCGCTTGCAAAAAATAGAGTCGCCACCCGGAGCTTTTGGTGTCCCGCAAAACCTAAATCAATTTTATGAGCACCGAAGTGTCAAAAATATGACTCTGATTCACCGGTCTACGCCAAAGGCTCTTTGGTAGGGGCTTCGATTATTGATCGGGAAGGTGTTAGGCACCCGATCAACCAGCTCAAAAGCGGTCTCTACTTATGGCCAAAATAAAAACAAAAAGAAAAGAGCACTTCCTCTTGCCCGAAGGCACTTGGATCCTATTTATGCCCCTTTGCAATTACCGAGATTTCGGCAGTGTAACAGCACAAATTCAAGGATAAAGGAAAAGCTAAGAAGGTAGAGGAGTAGAGGGGAGAGCCGAAGCTCTCGGGCCCTTGTAGCATAGTTGTGGACCTTCGCGTAAATACACTTGATGAGTTTCCGTAGCTTGGATGATGGAAGAGTGGGTTCTAACCTCTAAAGATTGCTAGCTAGGGGGTAGGAGAGGAGGGCTAGAAGGTATCTCTCACCTAAACTACGAGATCTTTTATGAAGGGTGGGGTCTAAAGGGGATTTTGAAGTTCTGGAATTTGTATGAAAATGGTGCACCAAAGGGGAGGAAAGCTCTCTCTTAATCTTTTCTCTCTTTTGGATTTTTTTCAAGACTTTGTAAAGGGAGGGGTGCCTCTCTATTTATAGGAAAAAGGGAGGGTTAGAGGGGAACTTAAGGCTAATTAGGAATAGCAATTAGGTAATCCTAACATCTAAGGTTCCCAAGGATTTTATGGATATGGATACATGTGAGGATGGGATCAATGGTAGATGATAGGGTGATGTTTCAAATGACTAGAGGATTGCAAATAGGGTAAACAAGGGCGCAACAGTCCTAATGAAACCCACCATAAATATTGGGATGGTTAACAAGTCAAACCCTAAAAGTGAAATTCGAGCAAAAATCAGAGGTTATTGTAGCTAAACTTGGCATGTGTATTACCACGCCAAGCATAGTTACAGTGTCTTGGAAGTCAGAGCCCATAGGGGGGCTGTTGAGCGCTGTTTTATACCACATTTTACCCTTTAAACTTGGCTTTTGCTAAGCCTCCTAGTAGTTAATAATTACTTTTTAGTATTGTTTTGCAGCAAGGAAGGATTTACATCCTTAGTATAGTTTTCCATTAGAATGAGAGAGGAATGGAATGGTGTTATGGTCAGCTGATGAGGAAGTAAAACAGTTGCAGCAGCAATATGTTCGAGCATTTGAGTTAAAGAAGAGCTGCAGCAGTGAACCTTGTGGAGATTAAATAGTTGGGTCAGCACACCTAGTAAATGGAAGTGCACTTGATTTCACCATCAGAAGCTTCCTGTCAAGTTGCACCAGCAATCCATAGACCTCTTGAGTGGATACTCTTCAACTCCATTGCAGTTGCACCCTTCAACTTGTCAACCAACAGCAGCTGAACCTATCGAATGCATGCACCTGCATAGCTCCAAACCTGTAGAGGAGTTCTTTGGCACTCCATCCTGTCGACCACTTAGAGTTGAAGTTGTTGCTACAACATCTTAAACCTCTCGAAAGCATCTGCAGCTCTATGATTTGAACCTGTCGACAGCAACCTGTATTTCCATACACATCCTCATGATAGCTTCAGCCATTCTATCCTCCCACTGAACCTCTCGACTTCCCAGCTTCAGCAGCCATAGAACCTGTCGACACCTAGTCTTGCACCCCTCATCTTCAACCTCTCGAGCAAAAGAAGCAAACCTATCGACATCTTCAATACTGTAGCCAAGTAATCCTCTCAATTGCAAGCTCACCAACTTGTCGACCAACACCTTGCATACAGATTACAAACCTACGACTTGTAGCCCCAAGAACCTCACTACAGCTTCCCTGCAGCTCCCATGATACCTGTCAACAAGATCCCCAACTCCACACTATAAACTTGTCGACAGCTTGAGGTTCTAGCTAGCCCATCCTCTCGACCAGCTAAGCAAGCCACCTTCTAAACCTCTCAACACCTCAACATGCATCCAAGTTCTAAACCTGTCGAGAACTCCAAGCTGCACACAGCCCATCTTGTCGACAGCTAGGTGCTTGCACCCTCAATCCTCTCAACCAACAAAGCTGACTTCCCATCAAAACCTGTCGAGATCTTTAAGCTTATAGAAATCAATACTGCCGACATCTATAGCCAATCCTCCCATGCAGTTGCAAGCTCAAACCTCTCGAGATCGTCTTCTCCACCTCACGAGAGGGCTGCTGAAGCTGCAGAAATTAAACGTCATCAGCCCATGGTTTCTCAATCTGATCCGACTCGGTCCCCATCAACATTGAGTTGCAGCCATGCAATTAAACATCAACAGTTTAGCAAAGCGGGTCCCATTTTGGGCTGTTTGGAAATAATGGCAGCAGAGGTATTTTGGGCAGCCAATAGAATGTTTTACTTGGAGTGTATCTTCAGCATTTTAGGTGTAATCACTTGAGGTGTGCAGCTGGAAATAATAATGGACAGCAGGGGCAGCTTGGGTCTATTTTGCTGACAGCAATTAGTGACTAGTGGAGCTGGGTATTTTTGGTTGGCAAGGGCAATTTTGGAAACTTCAATGCACAAGGAAGGTTGCACATGGGAGTAAACTAATTTTTGGCGGGAATGCAAATTAGCTTCAGCTGAGCACAAAACCAGAACCATATCTGCTCTCAGGTTGGCTATACTGCTAAGCACAAGGATTAAGCTTAATCTGAAATTCTCTCCTCTGATTAGCTGCAATCCAAAGTGCTTGGATCACTGCAAATGTATAAATAGAACTCCTTGCTACTGTAATTTCTCAGCAAGGAATTCAGGGAATAGCCTTGGTTTTTCTTAGCTCATTTAGGTTTAGTTTTTAGTTTTATTTTTCCTTTTTTTCTTCCCTCTTCTCTCCCTAATCCAGCATGTTGGATTAGATCTAAATAAGCAGTCCAAATCTGTATTATAATTGTATTTTGAAAGCTTCAAAGAATTTGGGAATAGATTGATGTTGCACAGATTGCAAATTCGAGCTCAATAAGCTGTAAGATGGTATTACAGTAATTGTGAGTTTTAAAGGTGATTTTACTCTAAATTTTACTTTTTTGTATTTAATTTCCCTGGAGTGGATATTCCTACAGATGCCAGCTGGAAACGGGGAGCTGGTAGCCTGACATTTGTAGCATCTGCAATGGTTTTCCTGTTCTAATTAAGATCAAAGGATTGGAACAATCTCCAGTATGGTCTATGACCATTAAAGTGGGCAGATCATAGCCTTAGGATTGCTTCAATTATCTAATTAAGATTGGATTCTTATACCTCACCTCTACCGGGAGAACCTGGGAAGCTTGGAGCCAGAAAAGAAAAAAAAAAAATCTTTGAAGAGTGTCGTGACAATTTCTTCTACTCTAAGGACTGATTGGATCTACCTCTGCTCACTAGAAGTTAGACAAATCCGAGTTGAAATAGCTTGATAGCACTCATGACATTGAGGATATGAAGTAAGGCTTTCATTTGGACAACTTCAGCTTAAAATCTCCCACCTTTGAACTGCCTTTGATACACACCTTTTGAGCCTTAAAAATCTCAACTTTCTTTGACAACAACCAAAAAATTTGAACTCAAAATCTCTTGACCTATTTCAGTTCACCCTCAATCTAAGAAATCAAGAAAAAGGAAGAGAAGTGAGGTTAGAGAAGCAAGATCTGACAGTTGGTGGAAAGAAGAAGAAAACACATTAAAAGGCAATTATATATCAAAAGTACAATTGTGGCATTCTAGCCCATAAAAAAAATGAAAATAATAAAAAAATAAAAATAAAAATAAAAAGAGAAAATAGAAAAGCAAAATGAAAATGAGAGAAGTCACTTCATTGGATACATTGAAATGAGGATTGGAAATTGATCACTTCAAATCTGAAAATTCAAATAGAAGATGAAGATTGCGCTGAAATAAAGAGGGTGAAGTCATGAATCACCTCCTTACTTTACTGATTTCTCAATTTTGAATATGTTTCCACCCTTTTATTCTTCATAAACTTCACCCATAAGCCACATTACAACCCAATAAAAAGTCCTTACTGATCTAACAATTGATTGAGTTGTCATCTGGAGACGAGAATCTGTTTAATCTATGGTGAAAAGAGCTAGAAAATTTTAGAAATTAGAGCAATGCCTATACTCATGCTTGCAGTCCTATTTGAGGGCTGTAACTGCTCTTGAGCTGTGTGAATTGATACACCCTTCTATTTCTATTGAGAGTGACAGCCCTGGTGAGTCTTGGGTCTGAAGTTAGGATGGATGGAGGCATTATCCAAAACAAAATTTTTAATTTGAGGGTAAGCTTTGCATTAATTTTCATACAAAATACCTTGACATGAGCTGAATGATTGTGAAGGAATTACAGTAAGGTTTAAGTTTTAAACTGTTCTATTTTTGCTGGGAATCCTCTAAAAAACTAAATGGACAAGGTGGGAATTTTATTCTAACATGCTGCACTGTTATTAACTAATTCTATTAGAGAAGTTTGTGGGTTACTTCACTGTAAACCCTCAGGAGACTTCACTCCTCCACTAGGGATCACCTTGGGATTTAAAAGGCTTGGTGCATGTGCCAAATGCACCCGTGCTCCCTACGAAAGTGGCATCTAATTTTGTAGGTTAATTATTTTTACTTTCTCCTTTGCTCAGGGACTAGCAAGGCTTAGGTGTGGGGGTGCGTAAGTAGTGAAAAATATCATTTTTCACCTCTTAACCTGACCTTTGTTGGACCCTTGAGCTAACTAATAAGGTGCTTTAAGTATGTTTTATAGATAAGCAACAAATTCCAGCTTAGTGCAGAAATTCATTTAAAAGAACCCAAGAAGCACTGTGCTACCCATTTGGAAAGGCTTGAGACCACGTCCAACTGTAAGGAATAAAGATTGAACCTGCTAAGGGGTTGCTAAATGTTGAACAAAGGAAGAACCGCACACCTAAGATGTGTGCCAGCTACGTAAGTACAAGACAGAACCTATCGAGAGGTTAAGTCCAGCTATTGAGAGGTTCTGATGATCGAAAACCAAGCACTCAAGAGGTTGAACATGTGCATAAAAAGCTGTCGAGAGGTACTGAGTTGAAAAGATGAATAGCTCGTGAGGTTTCAACACCTATCGAGAAGTTGGAAGTACAGACATAGAAGCTGTCGAGAGGATACTTCAAGGTACAGATGAAGTCGAGAGGTTCCAAGATACTTATCGTGAGGTTCAACTGAACCTATCAAGAAGTTCAAGACAGCCTGTCGATAACTTACCGAAAGCAACGTTCAATCTCGTGAGGATTGAGCCAACCTGTCGAGCACTTCACTGAAGATTGTAAAAACCATCGACACGATTATCTATAACCTGTCAAGAGGATGAGTGTGGAACTAAGCAGAATAAAGAAATAAGCCTGCAGTCCTGTCGACAAGTTCAAACCAACCTCTCGAGACGTTCTCCCAAGCTGTCGACAGGATCTTCATCAACTTGTTGAGGTGTGTTCAAACCTATCGAGAGCCATTCCAGACCTGTCGAGACACTGCCAAACTTGTCAACTAGTACTTCAATCTTGTCGAGAAGTCTGCAAAGCTATCGGAAGCTGATGCAACCTGTCAATGTGATTATAATACAGATTCAGATCCTGTCGAGAGGATCCCGTGAACCTCTCGACACTTGTTTTGGCAACTTCGCGTCTTCCTTCAGCAACTGCGAATTCCATATTTTTGTGCACGAGTTCCAAAGCACTTCAGCGACCCCTAAGGGTATTTTTGGTACATATTTGGGCACGCATGGAAACCCTAACTACTTCACGTGTACTCGCCAGTTGAGAGCCAATGGGAAGAGAGGTTCTAAAAGAGAAATCGACCACAACAACAGCCCAGAATAACAGAATTATTCCCTTGAGCTCTAATTGGCTGAAACGGATCTAAGGATAGAGGAGGAGAGTATAAAAGCTTGAAGAAAATGCAAACCGAACATGCAGAATTTGAGAGAACAAGAGCTTCGAGCGAGATCCATTTTTCCTCCAAATTCTCCCTCCTTCCTCCTCCTAATCTCTCTTTAGCCAATCATGAGTGGCTAAACTCTTCTCAATAGTTAGGGTGAGGTCTTAAGCTGTAAATTGAGAGATTTAAAGGCTTGTAATAGACTATATATTATACAGATTGCAGATCTTGGCACAATAGTATTATAAGCTTGTAATATAATTATGGATTTTAAAGGTTATTCTGATCTATATTTCACTTTTTCGCATTTGATTTTCCTGGATTGGATACTCCTGCAGATGTTAATCGAAAATGGGGAGCTGGTAGCCTGGCATCTACAGCATCTGTAATGGTTTTCTTGTTCTAATTAAAATCAAAGGATTGGAACAATCTCTAGGATGGTCTGTGATCATTAAAGTGGACCGATCATAGCTTTAGGATTACTTTAATTCTCTGGTTAAGATTGGATTCTTATACCTCGCCTCTGCCGGGGTAACCTGGGAAGCATAGAGTCAAAAAAGAGGATTGTAGCAAATCAGATCTATACAAGTTCTTTGATTCCTTTGATTTTCAGTAAGAGACCAATACCCCTAGTTGTTGTTCTCATCTTTTGAATTTTCATCTCTTCTACATCTCCTCTATTCTCTGTGTTGGACTAGATCTGGATCAATAGCATTTAATTCTGTAATCTATAGTTAAAGTGACAAAATCACAAAACCTCTTCTCTTTCCTACTTTGAGTTTAGCTTAATTTAGGATAGAGTGTCAGATCCACTCCAGATCTAGAGATTTACCATCCTTTAGAACACATTTCCCTGTGGACATACCCTTACTTACCTTTTAAAACTTGCTACAACAGCCCTATTTACTTGCAGGCTTTGCGTAGGCTTACCTTGGTGTGTAGTCCATAGACCTTTAATTTTCTATTTTTAATCTCCTTTTGAAGTATAAGGTAGCTAGGGGCCCACTTATACTTGGCGTGTGTAATATGCACGCCATGCATGCCTCTACTTGGTGCATTCTTGGTCACTTTTCAGATCGACATAACTTTTGAAGTACAACTCGGATTGAGGTGATTTTTGACTTGTTGGAAAGCTGGGAACCTCTACTTTTCAATGGTATAAGATTTAGTCTCAGTAGAGGTCCCTGCTAGCCCTAATACATCTCACTCTAACCATTGCCCAGGAGGGTTAACTAAGGGTTTCGGAGAGGTTTCTAAGGGTTGGGGGTAATTTATAAGGGTTTGGGTAAGTTTCTAAGGGTTTGAGAAGATTCCTAAGGATACAGGGGGTGCTATCAGAAGCTCAGGGGTGCGCCTCTCTCGAAGTATGTCTCGCTTGGGCCTTGGACCAAATTTGGGTGTCTACAATCTTTTAATGTAAATATATTTTCTTTTCATGCACTCTGTAAATACTTTGTTCAATATATGAAAGTTTCTTTTGGCCTACTAATTCTAATTATTTTCTTTACGGTGCTCTTGCCCTTTCTATTTGTTTGAACCAGAAGTGATCTCTCCTAAGTTTGGGGGAGATCTTTGATTTTCTTTGCAGATTATACGCCCAGTACACTCGTAGCTCCAATGGTAAATAAATTTTTGAGTATCCCTATTTTGAGAACAATGAGGGCATTGTCCCATTTAAGTTTGGGGGGGTACACACACTCTCTGTATATTACTTTTGCTTTTTGCATCTTCAAAAAAAAAAAAAATTATTCTATTTTTAAAAATTTCTTTTTAGGACAGTTTAGTTCTAAAATTTCTTCAGTTAGCCATTCCATGCGAATCATGATTAATGAAATAAGATTCTATCTACATAACCATCATCGTAGTAGAAGTTCGAGCATTAATGATATGAAGCAGTTGATATTCATGTCTAGTTCTCTTGTACACATATCATAACTAACTATTTGAAATTATACATTGCTTTAAATTACAGAATTTAGATAATAGTTTCAAAAATTATATACCCAGTGAGCTTTTGAACTAATATTCTTTCTTTGGAGAGAGACTACTATTATCTGATAAGAGATAACTCAAATAGGGTACAGCGGAAATAAATAACTTTATGAAAATATGGGAGAAAGATGAGAGAAATTGTAAGTAAAAAGCTTCCAAAGAAAATTTCAAGAGGATATCTGAAAGAAAATAAATTAAAGAAAATGGGATTTACCAAAAATGAAAATTACAAGTAAATGGGAAGAAGTTAGCCAGCTCTTTGGATACTTACTGAAGCAAAAAAGAAAGAAAGAGAAGAAGAAGATAGCAAAAAGATGAGCTGAATTCTCAAAACTCTTAAACCCCTTCTACCTTTCTTTGGAACCTTCTTAACCCAAAGCCCCATTACAAGCTGATAGAGACCATTTTGATCTTTCGTTTGCAACAGCATGAGTCTAGTAGAGATCTGTATGATACATACTATGGAAACTCTGATAAGCATATGAATAGAATAGATTATCTTTTCATGCAATTTACTAATCTATCTGTTGTCCTTGATATTGTTGCACATATATACATCATATTGAGAGAACCCAAAAATTTTGACATTCTTTTAGAGAGACTGCCTCAGTGAGAGTTCGGACGAAAAGATTTTCTAAATCTGCAGTTTAGAAAAATATATGATGAAGAAACTTGTCATTGATACGCACATACACTCCATGCATGGTTTTCATGAGTTGAAATTGTTGAGGATCTTGATCAAGGATAAATACTAGGATGAGAAGTAATGTATGGTTGGAATCGTATTTCTGAAATTCATAATCATCATGTAATGACTGAATGGTAATTACTTAGTAAAAATAGTAGTATAGAATTTATTTTATTTTGTCTTAGAAAAAAATCTTTGAAAAAGCTAAAAATATTTTAAAGTTTGCAGGTAACTTCACTGAAAACATTCAGGAGACTATAAATTAGATGGCTCAGCATAGGAGTAAACTTATCCAAAGAATTTTCAGCATCAATCGACAACTGAGATTGAAATTCTGGAAGATCATCTTAGAGTAGTTTTTATCAAGTAAAATCGTCCACAGATTTCTGAAAGTCTTGCCTGACAACTAAGACCAAGGAATTCTGAAAAATCGACCCTTTGGATGGTTCTACTTTGCTTTCTAGCTTAGATTTATTTTATACACTTTACTACTTTGTAAACATCCAATTCTTCTTGATTTTAATTGGCGCCTAAAATTGAGAGTTTGAGGATATTAGTGTAACGGTTTTTATTTTTCATCTTCAATTTTCTTGAGTTTGATTGACGCCCAAATTTTGGGAAGATTGTTTATTAGTATAAATCTGTGTTGAGGAAATTTAGTTTTTTATTGACGCCCAAATTCTAGAGGACTGAGATATGGTGTAACGGTACTTTCCTTTTGAAAGCATTCGAGAACTGAAGGATTGTGATTGACGACCATAGTCTTGAAGTAGGAGGATTTAGATTTCTATAATTAGTTTAAACAACCATTCTTTTATTCTTATTTTTCTAGTAGATTAGATATTTAAAAGACAAATAAAAGTTTTTACAACAAAAAAAAAATTTGACCTTCCTCGTGGGAACAATCCTATACTGGTGTTGCAATTTCCATTGTGCGCTTGCAATAGGTTAAGGCTGAGTATAATAATAGCCACATCAAATGCCAGCTCACATCTCCATTTGGGACTTACTGATGACGTCCCCACCACATCTCAATGCTCTAATGGTGGCTCTCAAGGACACTTATGTCTCAGACAAGGCTTCCCCAGATGAGGTAGGACAGATGATCAAGCGGGTGTTGGCCCCTAATGTCATCTCATTCTCAGATGTTGACCTTCTGCTCGAAGGACCCAACCATTCCAAGTTTCTCAACATCACAGTGAAAATCGAGAATCTAGTGAGCCCCTTGGTGTCGATAGATAATTGATTAGTGTTGAATGTATGCCCATTGAGAACCACCACCAGGATAGGGGTCGATCTGTCCACCTTCAAGTCAACCAAGACATGGTCCAGAGGATTTGGCAATACCATGAGGGAGGTGATAGGAGAAGTTGATCTTTAGCTCACCATCAGGTCAATGACCTTCTCTATCTCCTTCCAGGTCATGGATATCAAGTCCATGTTCAATTTACTACTAGGGCGCCCGTGGCTACATGAAATTAGGGCAGTACCTTCTACCTCCATCAAAAGCTCAAATTCATATCTGAGCAAAAGGTCATAGCCATCTTAGGCGAAGGTCGAGAAGAAGGGGAGAGAGCTACACATAGCATTGAGAATCTCAAAGTTTTGGATGTGCCACACACAGCTAAGGATGCAGATATGCATAGCTTTCAGTATGACGTGGCAGCCATGGCATCGGAACCTCTTAGAAAAGTTACTTCGAGAAGCAGGGATGACGGCAGTTGTTACAATGCTCCAGAGATGGGGCTACCAAAGAGGAAAAGGATTAGGCCCCCGCTTGCAAGGCAGAAGGGATCCAGTCAGAGCAAAAGGGGGACAGCAAGTCAAGTTTGGATTAGGATACAAGCCTACAGACGAGGAAGTCCAAGAAGCCAAGGAAAAAGATCGTACTACCGTCGTAGCCAAAGAGAGAGGGATAGACCTGGAAGAAGATGAACTCCATCCACGGCTGCTCATTAGAAACACCTTTGTGAGTGTAGGAGTCATAAAAATCGATTAGAATGGGGCGGCATAACTCACCCCACATAAAAAAGCTGACATCCACCTGGCCAACCCTGAAATTGTCCCTCCAGATGAAGAAATAGACCTCGCCTCCTTGTCACTCTTTAAGGAGGAAGTATCCTTTCCAACCAAGCCACCCAACCCCGAGTCCAGTTTAATAGTTGATGACTAGGTCCAAGATGAGGCTGTCGTAAACATGTTGGAGGAAAAAGAGTCATCTCAATCCACCTCCCCCACTGAACTGAGTAAGGGTACTGCACCACAGGTAAGAAATTGGGCTTCGGTTCCCATAACTCTAGAAGCTTCAAGTCGCCTAAAGTTTGGCATTGGCTTCCTAAAAAAAACAACCTGTAAAAAAAGGAGATAGCCTTTGGCAAGTAACACCATGCATATTTAGAAACCTTTCTTTCTAAGGGCCTGTCTCCGCAGAAAAGAAAAAACCTAAAAAAATAGAAAAAATACAAAACAATAAAAAAATATTGTCTTTTAAAATTCTGGAAAAAAGTAAAATTCAAGATGCCTTACATGAAGAACACGTCCAACGTGAAGTCGAACCCTTTCATGTAGAAATATATGAAGAGGTAGGAGTCACGGATCTGGACGAGGACGTTGCAATTGAGGAGCTCCCCAGCGAACTCCTTGAGCAATATGTTGATTTTGAGAACGACCCTACCCCAATCATCGAAGAAATCGAGGATGTCAATCTGGGAACAGAGGAGGATTCTAAAATTACAAAGATCGGAACGTTGTTGTCTCCTAAGGAAAAACAAAGCATGATTGATTTTCTTCAATCATATCAAGATGTTTTCGCATGGTCATATGAGGATTTGCCAGGTCTGGATACCAATTTGGTTAAGCATGAGTTGCCACTATACCCCGATGTGAGGCCTATCAAGCAGAAGTTGAGATGTCTCAGGCCTCGAATGGATGTTGAAGGTAAAGGATGAGGTCATCAAGCAGTACAACGCAGGTTTTCTCATGGTCTCCAAATACCCAGAGTGGTTGTGCCGGTACCAAAGAAAGACGGAAAGGTTCGCATGTGTGTCAATTTTAGAAATCTCAACAAGGCGAGCCCGAAGGACGACTTTCCCTTACCACACAACGATATTTTGGCCGATAACACCGCTAGGCATGGGATACTTTTGTTCATGAACAGTTTTTTCAGATACAATCAGATCAAGATGGCAGAGGAGGACAGAGAAAATACAACTTTTATCACAACCTGGGGAACCTTTTGTTATCGGGTCATTCCTTTCGATTTAAAAAATGTCGGAGCAACATATCAAAGGGTAATGACAGCATTATTTCATGACATGATGCACAGGGAAATCGAAGTGTACATTGACGACATGATTTCCAAGCCACAAGAAAGAGGTGATCATCTGGTGAACCTCCATAAATTGTTTGATTGATTGAGAAAATATAGATTACGTCTGAACCTGCAATAATGCGCATTCTGTGCCATGTCAAGAAAGTTGTTGGGCTTAATCTTCAGCAGAAGGGGCATCGAGCTTGACCCAGTGAAAGTAAAAGCTATTATAGAAATGCCTCCACCATCTACCGAGAGGGAGGTCAGGGGTATCTTAGGAAGAATCCAATATATCAATCGGTTCATTGCATAGCTAACTACTATCTGCACCCTAATTTTCAAGTTACTGAGAAAAGATTTGATCGTCAAATGGAATGATCACTGTCAAGCGATATTTGATAAAATCAAGAGCTATCGTCTCAACCCTCAAGTTTTTTTACCACTAATCTCTGGGAGACCACTCCTGACGTACCTCTCTACAACGGAAGTTTTGATGGGATGTGTCCTAGGGCAGCACAATGAAACCGAAAGAAAAGAGCATGCCATTTACTACTTGAGCAAGAAATTTATTGATTATGAAACACGTTATTCCCATCTAGAGAAAGCATCTCTGGCTCTTATTTGGGCAATGCAGAGGCTTCATCACTACCTGTTATCCCAAATGATTCTCCTTCTCGCACGAATGGATCCTTTGAAATACTTGTATAAAAAATCAGCACTCACTAGGCGGACCGCAAGCTGGCAAATTCTCTTATCTGAATTTGACATCACATATGTCACCCATAACTTGATCAAGGGGCAAGCACTTGTTGGCCATCTTGCAGAACATCCCTTACCCGACTACGTACCCATGAAAATCAAATTTCCTGATGAGGACATACTGTTCATGGCAAAGGACGACATGGAAGAGGCCGAAGAGTCCTGGGTAATGCACTTTGGTAAGGCATCAAACTCTGAAGGTCAAGGAGTCAACACTATTTTAATTTCACCGAAAGGGTCCCACATTTCGGCCTCCCTCAAGCTCAATTTCCACTGCACCAACAACATGGCCAAATATGAGGTTGCATAGCCAGCCTGCAAGAAGCTCTTGACCTAAATGTGACTCACCTCAGGGTATTTGGCAACTCGCAGTTAATCATATGCCAAACAAATGGAGATTGGAAAACAAAGGATGAAAAATTAATCCTGTAACATGAGAACCTTGAAGATTTGATCTCGTATTTCGATGATGTTACTTTCTCTTACATCCCACGAGCAAGAAATCATTTTACCGATGCACTGGCAACTTTGGCATCAATGATCGAAATTCCCTATGGCATCGAAATGAAACCAATCATGATTGGACAAAGGAACAGTCAGCCTTCTGCCTCCAGATTTAAGGACCAGCAAAACCAGATGACGAGCTTCCATGGTTCTCAGATATCAAGAAATTCTTAGAAACACGAGCGTTCACTAGGGGCATGTCCAAGACAGACAGGTGAACCATCCAACGCCTAGCTTCGAATTATGTTATCTGTGGTGAGTGCTGCTACAAGCAATCACATAAAAAATATCTTGATCCTATGCCTAACTGAAAGGAGGCCACAAACATCGTGAAAGAGATTTATGAGAGGGTATGTGGGGCCCACGTCAATGGACACATACTTGCTAAAAAGATCCTTTGCCAAGGGTACTTCTGGATCACCATAGAGACTGATTATTGCAAGCACATTCAAAAGTCTTACAAATGCCAAGAACACTCTAGTCTGATATACGCTCCTGCTATAGATTTCCACAGCATGACCACTCCATGACCATTTGCCACCTGGGGCCTCGACATCGTCGGAAAGGTCAACCCGAAAGCATCTAACGGGCATCAGTTCATCCTCGTCGCTATCGAGTATTTCACAAAGTGGGTAGAGGCAGCATCATACATAAGTATCACAGCCAGTCATGTCAAGAAATTCATCAAGAACAATATCATCTGTCATTTTGGAATGCCCAAAGATATTATCATAGATAATGGCACCTACTTTACAAATAAACGAATTAGGACCTTGTGCAAGTAGTACAAGATCAAGCATCATCGTTTGTCACCATATCAGCTACAAACCAACGAGGTCGTCGAAGCTGCTAATAAAATGATCGTCTACATCCTTGAGAAGATGGTTGTTATCTATTGAGACTGGAGTAAAACGTTACCATTCGCACTATGGGCCTACCGAACATCAATCTGCAACGCTACTTGGGCAACACTGTTTTCCCTTGTGTATGGAACTGAGGCTGTACTACCAATCGAGATTGAAGCACCCCTCCTCCGTATCCTCATCGAATCTAATCTATCGAAGGTCGAAAGAGAGAGAGCCTATTTTGAACAAGTGAATTTGATTGATGAAAAGAGGCTCTAAGCTATGTGTCACACCCAGATCTATCAAAGAAGAATTGCACGTGCTTACAACAGGCGTGTACACGTTCGAGCACTGAATGTGGGTGATATCGTACTCAAGAAAATCTTTCCTCCTCTCCACCCGGATCCGCAAGGGAAATTCAAGCCCAACTAGGAAGGGCCCTACGTCATCAGAGAAGTGCTCACTGGATACGCGCTCTGTCTCGCTACAATGGACGGAGATCATTTTCCTTAGCCAATCAACGCTAGGTTAGCTCCCCACGACAAGGTAAGTGCTGATGAAAATTGATACATGGCTGCTTAAGGAACCTTTAAAAGAGGTTGTCATTTCAAAACCAATTAGCCAAAATATCCCTAAACACTCACACCTTTTGTTACACAATTTGAGCCAATAGCTTTTTCTTTCAAATACCCCTTCCATGGAAAACAGAAGAAAATGAAACCCCAAAAGAAAAAAGGAGAGAGTTACCATCAAAGTCCAAAAAAAAATTAGAAAAACAAAATCCCAAAAAAGGATGTTTAAAAAAAGACAAAATAGAAAGAGAAATTAAAAAAAAAAATAGAAAAGGAAAAAAGGAGTCATGGGGCATACATAACAAACTCCCCAAGGAAGAAGTGCATGACAATAGCAGAAACCCCATCAAAAGGCGCTATTAAACTTGGGAATACCTTCAAAATTCTTAACCCATCCCTTTCAACCCATGGCCATGTTTCGTCCCTACAGGAAAACCTCTTTAAGGTTTACAATCAGTCGTAGCATCTGTTAAGTTAGCACAAGCCAAGCTAAAAAATGAAAAAAAAAAATAATAATAAAAAGAAGCTTCCTCCAGCCTACTATGTCGGAATCTGCATCAATAACATCTATTTAGTCTCAAAAAAAGAAAAAAAAATTTACAAGCTCAAAGCAAAATGGATGTGGTGAAAACCTGCAAAGGGCTCCACGGGTAAAAAATGCGGACCAGGTGAAAACCTGAAAAGGCACCTGAGGTAAGAAAGCATAGATCAAAATACCGACGGACGTAGTGAAAACTCGAAAGGATTCTATAGGTAAAAAAGAGGGAGATAACAAGCAGGACGAAAACCCACTTCAGGCGGCGCAATGAGTAAAAACGTTAAAGAAAAAAAAAAAAAAAATCGGCTACTCTCTGGGTTTCGAGTTTTGGTCACATCTCTAGTCAGTTCGCTTATGTCAGCTCAATTCGTATCCTAACCAGGAAGATCCTCAGACTGCATCGCCAAACGCATGACCAAAGGTAAGGATGGAAGGTCGATTCAATCTAAAGGGATAGACATTACCACCTTTATAAACCCTAGACCCCTTCCGAGCCCAATCACGAATGAACGGGTTTGGATATTTTCAAAATGAATCCAATTACCTCCTCTCATTGTTCAGGCATCAAACAAAAAAAAAGTAAAAAAAAAAAAGAAAAAAATATATGCAAAAAAGTTTCTGCTTTCATTTCTATACTCTACCACATCACAAAAAATACATTCATGTGGTGTCGTATTCTCAGCCCTTACATTTTGAAAGAAAACTAAAACAACAAAAAATATACATATAACCCAAAAAAAATCTATTACGGGATTTTATACCCCTTTTCTTTTGTATTTGATCTATTTTTGAAGCATGCGCAGGTCGGATCAACGGCCCAACTCGCATTTCAAGTCATGAATCTTGTGGAAAAGTGTGTCTTCATGAGCATTGCGGTCACTCATCCATCGGCTGAGAAGGCTCGTATAGTGTTTTCGAGAAGCATCACTAGTACCAAGAACCTCGTTCAAAACTCCTTCCAGACAAAGGTTCTCGTGTTCCAAGGCCAAAGCTTATTCTTGCTCTTTCTCAAGGCACTCCTGCAAAAATGCAAAAACAAAAAAAAAAGAAGAGATAAAAAGAACAAAAACATAAACAAACAAAAAATGATAGAAAATATTTTTTTTTCACATGTCCCAAAAGGTGGTTTGACATCAATATTCTCTCCACCCCTACATTTGTGTTAAATTAAATAGTCGAGGTCGATGAGTACGCTCAAAGACTTTGGACCCTACCTTGAGTAGGTGCACCTGTGCCAGTCAAAGTGGGGCAATCAATGCCTCACAAGATTGAACATGGCCGTCGGATATCCGCATTTTCAATGTTCATGATAATCATTGAAGAGATGGGTCGATCACCCTCCCGCTCACAGAGCCGCTAGTTCAAGGCAGAACTCAAATATCATAAATTTTCAATAGTATCATCACACGATCATGCCCAGTAAGGTCGCTAAGCGTCTTGGGACGGTTAATTTGGAGGAATGGATGATTACCAAATGATTGGGCCTCCGTCACTCTCCATGTTTCCACCAAATGATGGTTGAGATTTGCGTTGACTATAACAGATCTGAAAGCATTTGAACCTTGGGCCTCTTTGGTCATCTTTTTCTTTGGCATACGTTCACCAGCGATCAAATACCAAAGAGGGGCATCTATAGACACCCAAATTTGGCCCAAAGCATGATCGAACCATTCTTCGAGAAGAAGGTGCTTCCAAGCTTCCAAAAGCATCCCCCATAACCCATGAAACCCTAGACACCCTTAGGAAGCTTAGAAAAATCTTAGAAAAAGACCCCCGATCACCGGATAGTCCCAAAGTTAGTCGATGGAAGCTCGAGGGCCCAAAAAATTGCATTTCACGAAATTGTGCGGCCCTCGCAACGAGCGAACTTTCGATGGCCATAACTTTTGATAGAAAAATCTAATTGATTAATATAATAAATTGTTTTGGGATAGCTCGAGATGATACATCCAATGGGCATGAGTAAAATAAACTTATGCGTGCATATTATGCACGCATGAGCAAATTTACTCATGTGCGCATATTATGCACACATGACCAAAACCCTTCTTCTCCAAAAAATAGCTCCCCGCTCAGGCCCTCAACTTCCAAGTTACAAAGGAGGCTTTTAAGGTATGCATGCATATTACACACGCATGTCTTAAAACCTATAAATCTGAAGAAAAAAAAATTGATTTCCATGGTGGGTTTACTTGTGGACTATCCCAAACCTTGGGGATAGTTTCCCAACTACCTTTAGACCCCCATAAGCCTTTAGAATCACCCTTTTGCCATTCAAGTGGCCACCCCATCATTCACCATTAGAACCCATTTTCATCTTCTCCAAACTCCTGAAATCCTCGAATCCTTAGATGAACCCATTACCTAATTTTAAGCCACCATTAGATCCCTAAACCCAATTAGGAGCTCACTAATCACCCACTTCTCTATAAATAGAGACCCCCCCCCCCCTCATTTAGGACACTCTAATTTTTGCAAGGTGAAACCCTAGCTATTCCACTTCTCATCTCCATACTTCCAAGCCTCCCATCTTCCAACCTTAGCTTCAACTTAGGATTCCAACACCCTTATTTGCAATCGGAAGCTTGCCGAACTAGTTCTACACGAAGATCCGACGGTAGTGCTACAAGAGACTGAAAGTCCATCTCCGGCTCTCATCTCCTCCTCTATTCTCTATCTTTTTCTTTTTGTTTTTCCCTTATCCTATGATTTCAGCCATTACACCATCAAAATTTCGGATAGTGCAGAGAGTTTAATAGGATCCAAATGCCTTCAGGCAAGGGGAAGTATCATCCAATTCCTCTCTTTATTTTATACTTTGGCCATAGTAGAGACCACTTACAATGGACAGATTAGGTGTCTAACACCTTCCTAATCGATAACCGAAGTCCTTGCCTAGAGGCTTTGGTGTAGACTAGTGATTGGAGCCAAATCTATCACTTCGATCCATATGATGTTGATTTAAGTATCCCGAGACACTAAAAGCTCCGGGTGGCGACTCCTTATTTTAATCCATCGTCGCGACGGGTTCGCAAGATCCATCGTTACACACCAACACTTGGGAGTTTTCTTTTCAATCTGCTAGTCATTCTCGTGCGCTATTAAAATTCATTTTCAAAAATTCTCCTTAATTGGTTGCACAATAAATAAGTAGGGGATTCAGGATTATTTCCAACGATAAAACTAGTTGTCTTAAACACGAACTTCACGGGGTTGTAGGTCCTTCGATTCTTCACATGATCCCAATGTTTGCATTACAAGCTCACTAGAATCCTAGGGTTTTATGTGCTCATGATTTGCATTATCTACCAAGTTACTATGCTCCTCATCATTCATGCCCCTATGTCTCCATGCTTTTTTATGCTAGAATTCTGATTACTTTTAGCCTCCTCTTGAAGATTTACATGTTGAAACTTCAATCCCTTGATTTCTGACATGAACCCATTCTTGACGAACATGGTCTTAACTTGATAGTCTTTGCAAATTGTTTGGTTGATGTTCGGGTCAAACATCTTCTCTTTGCAATGTAATGGTGCTTGCGAAGTCAAAGAAGCAATCAATCATGACACAAATTCTAGAGACTCTACTGAACATTTTGTCGGACCAGAATTAAATTGACAACTAGGAAGTTCGATCTTGACGAGAACTTGTAACAATCCGAATTTTGTTAATTTTATTTAATAGTGTTAGATGTATTTCCACACTATGCACGGTATTAGCACTCCACACCAGAACCAACCCTAGAAAACCAATTTAATCTATGTAACTTCCTTTCAGTTTTCTTATTCTAATATTTTAAGAAACCATAGCCGTCTCTTAACTTTTTTTCTTCTAAAACCACTCTTCATTAACTC
Organism: Chloranthus sessilifolius; assembly: GCA_021018995.1. NCBI lineage: Eukaryota > Viridiplantae > Streptophyta > Magnoliopsida > Chloranthales > Chloranthaceae > Chloranthus > Chloranthus sessilifolius. The sequence continues at coordinate 141,550,688 of CM037584.1, read as the reverse complement.
ATCTCTCCCAAAACTCCCTAATCTCTTCCCTCAAAATTTTTGTGTGTTCTTCCACAAGAACCACCGTGACCCATTTGCACCGACAAGATCGAAAGAGGGAGAAGAGGAAGAAAGCTTGGAAGAATAGATGATTTGGGCATCATTAACCCGAACCATCATAGATCTATCGTTCACATTTCAACAGGTGGGTACTGTTGGGTGTGTTTGCCTTCCCTCAAATGAGGGTCTGAAATCACCAATACAATTAGGCAGAACACACTCACACAGACCTACAAGTACTCAAGATCTGTTATAGCAAGCTTTAAAAGAATGGTGAATAAGGAAATGTCCACAAGGAGGTTAGTTTAAAAATATAATAAATCTCCAGATCTGTACTAGATCTGGCACCCTAACTATTTCTAAGTTAGCTAAAAGGTAGGGGGAGAGGTTCAAAATGGATTGTCACTTAAACTACACTAAAATTAAACATAGACTAAATTGGATCGAGTTTAGGAACTTAGATCTTGCAGGGAAGAGAGTAAAAAGCAGAAAATGGAGAAGAGTGGCTTAGAGATTGGTCTTCACTGAAATCAGATTCAATTAATCATGCTACAGAGGTTCAGAGCACACAATTCCCTCGCTGGATATAAGCATAGCTGCAGGGTAGAAGCTCCACTCCAAATCATAGCGTCCACCTGGTCTTAAGGCTATGATCTGTCCACTTTAATGGTCACAGACCATCCTATAGACTTTATCGAATCCATGGATTTACAGCAGACAAATCCAATTGGAGCCTGAGCTTGGGCTAATCTTAAGGTTATGATCTGTCCACTTTAATGGTCACAGACCATCCTAGGGATCTCCTCCAGAGCTAGAACATCAATCAGAGCAATTAAAACCACTACAGATGCTGCAATTCCCAGATCATAGACTCAAGGAATCATAGGAGTATTAGATCCAGGGAGATCGGGTGGTATCCAAGAGGCCTACCAGTTAAGTGGGTGAGCTGATCTACAACTCCTCTACACAAATCCGATCGATCACCAAATGGAACCAAAGGAACTTTAGATCTAATTAAAGCATTAAAAACAACATTTATATTGTAATTAAAGTCACTCTACAATGAAAACACTCTCGGATCTAGTCTGTGCAACTGAGAACCCACAATAGCAATCTTAACCTTACCCAATTACAGATCTAACCTCTCTCCTTGCTACTCCATGGGAATTAGCCACCATTGTTGGGCTAAAGGAGAAAAAATGGAATTGCTCTGCAAGCGCTAATCTCCAGAATTTGGCTCAGATCTCGATCCCCCTCCCAATGGCAATTGGGGGTCCCTATATATAGCTTTTTCCTCTATTTTTCCTACTAAAAATCCCTTCTAGAAGGTCGTCAGAGTTTGTTAGAGTTCTGTTAGAGCACGTGAGTCGGTTAGGGCTTCCTAGGGCATCTTCTGGAACCGTCGTGTCCGTCACCAAGTGCCTCAGGTTGCGTGCAGCAGGTCACTGAATCACAACATGTGCACAGCTCAATTTCTAAGAAGTTCTGCATACGATTTCGACAGGTTAGGAAGCTTTCGATAGGTTGGAATAGAGCATCTTGGTCCTTTCGCTAGGTTCTCAGATCTCTTCGATAGGTTCCGATAAGATGAGCCTTCTCTTAGAGTTTCAGCATTCTTTGCCCTTGGCTTGGAGTATTCGACAGGTTGGAAGGGCTCTTCGACAGGTTCTGCTCAGCATTCCACCATTTCGATAGGTTTGCTTTCAGTCTTATCGAAAGGCTCAATCACCCTTTGATAGGTTCTGTTTCAGCATTTTCATCTCAATAGGTTCAAGAAACCATTCGATAGGTTCCTTTGACGCTTCAGGTAGGTTTTCGATAAGATGATTTCTTCCTTCCTTTCAGCTGCTCGATAGGTTCTTAGATCCTATCGAACTCCTTAATCCACACGAATTCATCCTTCTTCTGCCTTCAGATCCTATCGAAAACCTCTTCAACTACACAAATTCTTCCTTTCTTTGCTTTTAGCTCCTATCGAAATCTTCAGGTGACCGATCGATAGGACGTTTTCAGCCTGTTTTCACTTACTTCGCCTTGCCCTGCTGTAGCCACACGCTCCAAGGGTCCAGTGATGTCTTACCCTCTAGTGTGTTGTTGCTGGGTTTATTCTGTACTGAGAGATAGCCCCTTTTTAGGCATTCTTGAGTGGTTTTCTACATTAATGTCCTCTTTTATTACTGTCTACAAAATGCTTTTGACAGAAGCTTATTAGTGTGCTCATGGCTCTATCAATGGTTAGGTTAAAGGGTGAAAAGTGGCATTTTTCACCACTTAAAACACCCCCAAACCTAAGCTTTGCTAGTCCCTGAGCAAAAGAGAGTAAAAAGAAAATAAAAATGCCACTTTTGTAGGGAGCACAGATGCATTTAGCATATGCACCAAGCCTTTTAAACCCCTAGGTGATCCCTAGTGGAGGAGTGAAGTCTCGTGAGGGTTTTCAGTGAAGGTACCCACAAACTTCTCCAATCAGGCTAGTTAATAGTAGTACATCCTGCTAAACAAAGTTTCAGTAAACTAGAATAAATTCTCATCATGTCTTTTCAGTTCTAGAGGGTTTTCAACAGAAAAGTCACCAACTTAAAACATGAAATTTTGCAGTAATTCCTTCATCATCAATCAGTTCATGTCAAGGCATTGTGTCTGAAGATCGATGCATGGCTCACCTTTCATTTGAGAATTCTGTTTTGATATTACCCCCTCAAATTGGATTTCAGGCTCAAGCCTCACCAGGGCTATTAACTCACACACAAATGAAGGGTGTAGAATTTCACACAGCTCAAGAGCAGTTACAGTCCTCAAATAGGGCTGTAAGCATGAGCATCGGCATTGCTCAAATTTCTGAAATTTTCACATTCTTTTCACCATAGATTAGACAGATCCTTAACTCCACATGACAACTCAATCCATTCCAGATCAGTAAGGTCTTTTTATTGGGTTGTAATCTGACTTAGGGATGAGGTTTGTAAAAAAAAATGAAAGGGTAAAAGGGGTTCAAATTGAGAAATCAGTAAAGGTAAGGAGGTAGTCTAGACAACACCTTCTTCATTTCAGCATAATTCCATCTATTTCTTGAATTTTCTGAGCCAAAGTGGCCAACTTCTTCTCTTCCTTTCAATCTTTCAATGAAATGACTTCTCTTTCTCATTCTTTTTGCTCTGTTTTTTTTTTTTTTTTTTTTTTTAAATGGAATACCACAGCACCACAAAATGTGTTTTCCTTTCTTTCAACCAGATTTAACTCCTTGCTCCTCTAATCTCACTTCTCCTTCCTCTCCCTAATTTCTCAGATTGGGGGTGAACTGAAATAGGTCAAAAGGTTTTGGGTTTAACATTTCTGGTTTTCATAAAAGAGAGTTGGGACTTTTAAGGCTCAAGTGGTGTGCATCAAGGGCAGTTCAGAGGTGGGACATTTTAAGCTCAAACTGACCAAGGGATGGCCTTACTTCATGTCTTCAATGTTATGAATGTTGTCAAGCTGTTTCAACTTTGGATTTGCCTAACTTCTAGTGATCAAAAGTAGATCCAATCAGTCCTTAGAGCAAAAAAATTGCCAAGACACTCTTCAAAGAAAATTTTTCAGGCCCAAATCTCACTGGGTGTGGCCTTCCATCAAATTTTCTGGGGTGTATCCTCACAGTCTTCTCTCATTTCAGGTTCACTAAACATCAATATTTTTAAAATTCTTGACATTTGCTTCATGAAAAATGTTAAAACTACAGCTCATTTCAGTTTTAAAAGTTTTTTAATTTCCTCTTTTTTTCAAAAATCGGGTGGGAAATTACTTTAATTATTTCCAAACACTTCATTTTAGCCTAGCTGTACCAAAAGTAACTAATTTATTGGCATACATACATGCCATACCCCCAAACCTAAACTAAACAGTGTCCTCACTGTTTGACACCATAGGGGGTGTAGCAGTGTATTAACAGAGTAGAACATAAAGCAAGGAGACAACTAAAAAAAAAAAAGAAAAAGCAGGTAATAAACAGAGGTTAAATCGAGCATAAAATAGAGCATTTTATTACAAATTTTATTACACAATAGCTTGGCAAACGAAAAAGCCTCTCCCTGGTTCAGAGGGATCCGCAGCCCGCATCAGGTGGAAGAGGAACTGTAAGTCAGGAGGGGAGGAAGAAAAGGAAAAAGAAGGGGGTCAGGGGGCAGGGGGAAGGGTGGTGGAGGGGGATGGTGGTGGAGAAGCCGGTGGCTCGGTCTTCAGTCTCTTCTTCTCCTTCTTATCTTTGTCCTTTTCCTCCATAGCGAGGATCTGCTGTACCTCCTCATATTCATCGCAGAGGAATTATAACGGGTCTAACTCCTTGGGCAGTAGTGGCTCCAGCCAGAAGAGGTAGAGTTGAGCAGGAGTGAACAAGGGCTTGTCATCTACCATAGTTATGAGGATTGTCGAAGGTAGAAGGAAAAGAATGGGCCGAAGTCGAGCCATCTGCTTCTATTTAAGGTGGATGTGTGAAGGAATATGAAGCAATGCATTCAATATCACCGCCGTCGATGAAAAGGAATGAAAGGTTAAGTCGATCAATCAACATGGGGAACATAATCGTGCATTAATTGGTAGCCTATATTTAGTGCGAGGAGTTACGGAGTGGAGCAGAAAATCAAGGGGTGCAGAGTTTAAGGCTCGTGCTGTGCGCAGTTGGTACACGTGGGACAAAGTTGTTCGCACAGCATAAGTGCACAATAAGCATGGAAGGTGATTTCGATAGGATGAGTGTAGAATGTCGACAGGTTAAGGCTTCCTGTCGAAGTTGCACAAGTATGTGGTTGGCAGTTGAATGTTCTCGATAGGATCAACCCGTCCTATCGATCAGAATAAACATGCATTCGATAGGCTGGATGGCCGCTAGCGATAGGTCGATGTCCTGTCGAACGGAGGGTGGATAAAACATTCACTTCGTTAGGATGCTGATGGGTGAAAACAACCTTTCGATAGGTGGGGTAGTACATGTGTCACTCTTGTCGATAGGTTCCAGGCAAGAGTCCAGAACTTATCGCAAAGTTGTGCTCACCTATCGAGAGGTCTCAGCACCTATCGAAATCCTCCCCGATCCTAACAACATCAGCGGCTGACCTAGCGAAAGGTTCAAATGACCTATCGAAAGGTCCAAATGAGCTCAATCAACTGCGCTACCAGTTAGCAAAATGGCCTCTGACCTTGTGCCTTTGATTCCTAGACTGCGGGCGATATTTAAATGAAGCCTGAACTTGACATGGCCATTTTATTGAAAAAAATATTATTGGAAAAAAATCAAGGTATAAATCAAATAGAATACATATGATACAAATCGAAGTCAGGTATTAACCTGGGGGGTCCTGAAGATCAATGGTCTCTTCAGGCTCACAAATGTTGTCAACGCAAAGTTTCAGCCTCTGACCATTGACCTTAAGGGTTATGCCATCTGTAGGATGCATGACTTCGACGGCTACAGATGGGGAAACATGTACCACTGTGAAAGGTCCATCCCATCTGATCTGTAGCCTACCTAGAAAGAATTTCATTCTAGAATTGAACAGCCATACCTTCTCATTGGGCTTGAACTCTTTGCAGAGCAAATGTCTGTCATGGAAGGCTTTGGTCCTTTCCTTATAACTCCGGGCATTTACATAAGCTTTTAGTCGCAGTTCATCCAGCTCGGATAACTGGAGTTTCCTGTGAATACCAGCAGACTGTAAGCCAAAGTTTACTGCTTTAATGGCCCAATATGCTTTGTGTTGCAATTCAACAGGCAAGTGATATGCCTTGCCATATACTAGTCTGAATGGGGACATGCCTATAGGGGTTTTATAGGTTGTTCTATCAACTCATAAGGCATCAATCAACTTGCTGGACCAATCTCTTATGTCGATTCTCACAGTCTTCTCAAGAATATTTTTTATTTCCCTGTTGGAAATCTCTACCAGTCCACTGGTTTGTGGGTGGTAGGGAGTGGCTACTCTGTGGGTAATAGAGTATCTTTCCATCAGTTTGTCAAAAGGTTTATTATAGAAGTGGCTTCCCCCATCACTAATAATAGCTTTAGGAAAGCCAAATCTTGAGAAGATGTTGTCTTTAAGGAATTGAATGACAACTTTGTGATCATTTATCCTTGTAGTTATAGCTTCTACCCATTTGGATACGTAATCCACAGCGACAAGGATGAAATTGTAACCAGCAGAAGGGGGGAAAGGTCCCATGAAGTCGATTCCCCAAATATCAAATAGTTCAACAACAAGTATAGGTTGCAAAGGCATAGAGTTTCTCCTTGTAATGATGCCCATTTGCTGGCATCAATGGCAAGCTTTACAGTGCTGTCGGGCATCCTTGAATAGGGTAGGCCAGTAGAAACCACTTTGAAGGACCTTGGCAGCAATCTTGTTACCACTGAAGTGGCCCTCGCAAGCCTGTTCATGACACATGGTTAGGATGTTGTGAAACTTAGTTTCAGGTACACAACGTCTGATCACTTGGTCTGCACAATGCTTAAAAAGGTAAGGATCCTCCCACATGTAATGTCGAATCTGTGCAAAGAATAGATTTTTGTCATCCTTGCTCCAATGTGGAGGGATCCTACCCACAGCAAGGTAATTGACAATATTGGCAAACCAGGGCATACTTTTCTGGACAGTCAGAAGCTGCTCATCTAGGAAGGAGTCATTGATGGGCAAGCTTTCCATGTCATTTGTTGGGATCCTTGACAGATGGTCAGCCACCACGTTCTCAACTCCCTTCTTGTCCTTAATCTCTAAATTGAATTTCTGTAAGAAAAGAATCCATCTGATTAGTCGTGCTTTAGCTTCCTTTTTGGACAAGAGGTATTTCAAAGCTGAGTGGTCAGTGAACACAATAATTTTTTATCCCAGCACATAAGATTTGAATTTTTCTAAGGCAAAGACAATAGCTAATAGCTCTTTCTCAGTTGTAGTGTAATTCAATTGGGCATCAACCATTCATTTACTGGCATATGCTACCACAAAAGGTGCCTTATCTTTTCTTTGACCCAACACTGCCCCGATGGCAAAGTCTGATGCATCACACGTCAATTCAAATGGCAGAGAAAAATCAGGGGATTGCAAGATGGGAGTTGTGGTCAAACATGTTTTTAACAGTTCAAAAGCAGCTCGGCATTCATCATTAAAGTCAAAAGACACATCCTAACACAACAGGTGACAGAGGGGTTTAGAGATTTTGCTGAAGTCCTTGATGAACCTCCTGTAGAACCCAGCATGACCCAGAAATGACCTAACTTGTTTGACAGTTTTCAGAGGGAGCAAGTGAACAATTAAATCGATCTTGGCTTGATCAACCTCGATTCCTTTCTGAGAGACAACATGTCCTAGAACAGTGCCTTGAATCACCATAAAGTGACTTTTCTCCCAACTCAGAACTAGGTTGGTCTCCTCACACCTTTGCAGTACGGAGCTGAGGTGGTGTAGGCATTGGCTAAAATCATCCATAAAGATCTCCAAAAACTTATCAATCATGTTAAAGAAGATGGCAGGTGCATTGCACAACTCAAATGGCATCCTTCTGTATGCAAAGGTTCCAAATGGACAAGTGAATGTGGTTTTTCCTTGGTCCTGGGGGTATACAGGGATCTGCTTGTACCCTGAATATCCATCAAGAAAATAGTAGTAGGCCTTGCCTTCCAGCTTGTCCAAGCTTTAGTCTATGAAGGGCAATGGAAAGTGATCCTTGCTGGTCTTTTCATTGAGTTTTCGATAATCTATGCATACCCTCCAACCAATGGTCTGTCTGGTTGGGATCAACTCTCCTGACTCTGCTTCAACAACTGTAATGTCAGATTTCTTGGGTACTACCTGGGTAGGTGCTACCCATTGTGAATCCGAGATGGGATAAATTATCCCAGCATCTAGGAGTTTGACTACCTCCTTCATCACAACCTCCTGCATGTGTGGGTTGAGTTTTCTCTGCATCTCTCTGGAAGGTTTGGCTCCTTCCTCGAGATGAATTTTATGCATGCACACAGCAGGATTAATTCCCCCAAGGTCTGCAATGGTCCATCCTATTGCCTTCTTATGCCTTTTTAGTATACAAATTAGTTCTATTTCCTGCTCGAGGGTGAGGGAAGAAGAGATTATCACAGGCAATTTAGTGTTGTCTCCTAAAAAGGTATATTTCAAGGATTTTAGGAGTTGCTTTAACTCCACCTCTGGGAGACTGGTGAGGGAGGGCAATAGGGGTACATTAGAGGGGGGTGGAAGAGGTGACAAAGTAGGCCTCCATGGATGGTGCTGTGCTGGTGGAGCTTCAGAAGAGACAAGTTTCACATGCTCGATCTTAGAGGTGGGACCTTGCTCTACCTCTGTTTTCTTCCACACTTCGGCTAGTTCATTACACCATTCCTTACCATGTAGCAGCATATTCACATTTTCCTGAACAACCACATCTATAACATCAAGAGAAAAATAGTCCTCATCAGGATGAGGTTGATTTGCTACGTTGTACACATTCAATTTGACCTTCATATTTCCAAATGACACTTCCATGATTCCAGACCTGCATTGAATACAAGCATTAGTTGTGGCCAAGAAGGGTCTGCCTAAAATCATAGGTATGGAAGTGGCACTCCTACCTGGTTCCATATCCAGTACCAAAAAGTCAGCAGGATAAAAGAATTTGTTAACTCCAACCAAAACATCCTCGATTATCCCCACAAGTTTCCTTTCAGATCTGTCAGCCAACTGGAGGACCACATGTGTGGGCTTTAATTTGCCTAAGCCTAACTTCTCATATACTGAATATGGAAGCAAATTTACACTGGCTCCCAGATTTAATAAGGCTTTGTCAATGGTATGATCCCCAATGATGCAGGGGATGGTGGGGAGGCCGGGGTCTTGAAGTTTGGGGGGAGTTGCAATGGACAGGACATGCTTAACTTTTTCTGCTGAAAAGACCTTCTTGGATAGGTGTATCCTAGACTGTCTTTTATGGGTGCACAGGTCTTTTAAAAACTTGGCATAGGCTGGGACTTATTTAATGGCATCAAGTAAGGATAAATTGATCTTTACTTTCTTGAAAATTTCCATCATTTCCTCAATATTTTCTTGCCCTTTATCAAAAGGAGAGGGTGCTTGTAGTGCCTTAGGAAATGGCAAATGTGGGATTGCTCCCTCACTTGTAACCTTAGCCAATAGGGTCTCTTTCTTTTTAATTTTTTTCTTTTCTTGAGGATCCTCATTATCCTCTTTATTCATAGCTGATTTTTCCTTCAAGTCCACCCTTGGTGGCCTCTGTTGTGTTCTTGCAGAAATCACTTCATTTTCTTCTTCCAAGTTCCTCATAGGCTCACAGCCTACTTGGTTGTCCACTAGCTTACCACTTCTCAAAGTTGTAACAGATTTGGCATCCTCATAGGTGGAGGAAACTTCACCCACTACAAACTGCCTTCGTGGATTGTCCTATGGTTGGCTAGGCAACCTTCCTCCCTCTCTCCTAGTTAGGGCATCAGACAACTGACCAAGTTGGTCCTCTATCTTTTTTATGCTCTGGTTATGAGAGCGCACAATTTGGGTTAAGGTGTTCAAGCTCTGCAGTGAAAATAGAACTTGTTCCTCGAACGATGGTGCTCTCACAGTTGAAGGGGGTGCAGATTGCTGCACAGGAGGAGCTACAGGTTGGGCCATGGATTGCTGATAATGAGGCCTTGGGACATAACCTTCTCGATAAGGCTGAGCATTTATATAGGGCATGGGCTGATAGGGCTGCTACCGCTGCTGGCTAGGGTATGCATCTTGTCTCCACCTCAGATTGGGGTGGTTTCTCCATTGATACCAATGAGGCTCACCCATAAGATGGCTATACACCATATGCTCATATAAAATTAGGAAACCGGTCAGCAGAGGGGTATTCTTCAATGGAATGAGCAGGGGACTAGCATATGGCACATGCCTCCTCCACCCTAGTAGCCACAGGTGACTACATTGCTCACATTAGCCTATCAAATTTTAGGGTTAAGTTGTCCACTTTCCTTTCCAACTCACTTGGCACACTCACTTCATATATCTTTCCCCTTGAGGTGTTTTCTTTCATCAATTTAGGAGGCTCTAGATCTCTTGCTAAGGTTTTCCTTTGCATAGAGTTCTCACTAATAATATCAAGGAGCTCCCATGCCTCCTCAGTAGTTTTATGGAGATAGGTGTCACCACAGGAAGCATCTATCATATCTCTACTTTTAGCATCAATTCCCTGATAAAAGCTTTGAACCAATTGCCATTCAAGGATTTGATAGTGGGGGCATTTCTTGAGGAGTTCCTTAAATCTCTCCCGGGATTGATGATAATCTTCAGTTGGATCTTGGGTAAAAGAGATGATACCCTTCCACAACTGGCTGGTCTTTGACATAGAGAAGAATTTGGCCAGAAATTGACATTGGAGATCACTCCAGGACTGAATGTTGTTGGGTGGAAGCAAGGACAACCAGGTCCTGGCTCTGTCCTTTAATGAAAAAGGAAAGAGTCTCATCCTGGTGGCCTCTTCCCCCAAACCTATTATAGACACCCAAATTCGGCCTAAGGCCCGATCAATCTGTACTTCGGGAAAGATGTACCCCTGTGCTTCCGATGGCACCCTTGAACCCTTGGAAATCTATCCAGACCTCTAGGAATCACCCTAAACCTATTAGAACCATTCCCCAAACCCTTAGAGATCACCCCTAAACCCTAGATTTCCTTCCCATACCTAACTTGAACCCTCCCGAGCAGTTGATGGGAGGAGAGCTACAGAATTTCACACAGACCATTACCAAGGATGAGCCATATACCATTGGAAAGAAGTCTTCTCTAGCTTTCCAACAAGCTAAAGATCACCCAATTTGGAGCTACGGTTCAAATGTTATGGCCGATTGAAGTTTCACATAAAATCATAAAACTTTTACTCATACGTGTATATTACATACGCCCAGCCAATTTGGCCCCAGATTAGTCAGGCGTGTATATTATATACGCCTGCCTTTTTTAGGAGAAATTTGGTCGGGCGTATATAATATATACGCCCCATATAGGTGGGACCCACCACGGGTTTCATCTTCCCAAAGCTCCCCGTTCTTGGTGAAATTTACTGATCCTAAACTGGGCATATATAATATATACGCCCAAACTTCTGATAGCCATCTAGTTTGACCCTTTGACCATCCCCTTTATTGGGGTGGGTGGCTTGAGGTTGGTTGTGCCCCCTTTGAGCTTATGGGCAACCCTTAAGTCACTCATGGTCTCACCCCATCATCCGTCATTAAAATCAATTCCCCAAAACCCTAGGACCTTGAAAACCTAGAAAACCTTAGATGGGAGATTACCTAATTGCTAAACCAATTAGCTCTTAAGTAATCCCTTAACCCCCCCCCCCCTCTCTATAAATAGAGAGGTCCCCCTCTTCCCAAAGGGTTGAAAATTTGGTTGATTAGAGAGCTTAAGAGAGAGAGAGAGTCCTAGTGAGAGAAAATGCCATTTATTTTCCAGAATTCTAGCAAGCTTAGATCACCTATTCCACTCCATTTCAACTATTAGATCACCTTCGTTTAGACAAAATTTATTCCCTAGCTTCACTCTACCCTCCCTATCTATCAAATCTTTGCATTAGAGTCCATTTCAATACCATTTGAGCCATCAAAAGCACGCTAAAGCAACGGTCGTCTACGGTGCAACAAGGGCCCGTGAGCTCCGGCTCACCCCTCTCTTCCTCTACCTTCTTGGTGCTTCCTCCGTCCAAGGATTCAAGTCGTTACGCCACCGAAATTTCGGTTTGGCTCAAAGCTTGATAGGACCATATCACCTTCGGGCAAGGGGAAACTCTGCCCTTTTATTCTTCTTTTTGGCCATAGATAGAGACCGCTACGTGCGGGTTGATCGAGTGCCTAAACCCTTCTCGATCGATAACCGAAGCCCCTACCCTAGAGCCTTTGGCAAAGACCGGTAAATCAGAGTCATATTTAGCACTTCGGTGCTCAAAATATTAATTTGAAGGTTTCCCGGGTCACCAAAAGCTCCGGGTGGCGACTCTACATTTTATTAAAAGCGAGCGCATCGCCGCGACGGGATCGAGAGGATCCATGGTCGCACTGATGGCGACTCTGCTGAGGATATCACCCTAGCGCTTCCCCTCTTGTTGGCCTTATTTTTTTTTTTACTAACCATTGTTGTTTTCTTCTTGTTTTCTACTATTTTATTTTATATTTTTTGTTGTTTTTACTAACATACTCACCCCTACGATTCATTCCTTTAAGTGCCTTAGCCGATTGGCGGGCCTATGTGCGCCTTTAAATTTCTGTTTTTCCGATTCTTGTCAATTAAGCCGCTTTAGCCGTTTGGTGGGCTCGCTCGCATGTACTTTTCACGTCATGTAAATTTCAGTCATTTACGAGCCTTAGCCATTTGGTGGGCCTACTTGCGCACTTTATTACTGTCATCATATCTCACCTTTGAACGCCGGCCCGTTGAGGCGGCACGGGCTTGTCATCCCCGGCCCGATTTTTGGACTTAATTTCACTCCCCTTTAAAAATCTGTAATTAAAAGTGAACCAACAGTGTGGGGACATAACTGAATTTATTTTTGCATTTTTGGGTAGTTTTCGGGGGGTTTAGGCACAGATACAATTTACCCGTTTCCCAGTAAGGCAGCAGCCCTAGTGGTGATGATCCTGAAAAGAACCATCTCTTCCAAGATTCGAGAAGGCCATACGGAGGTATATCGGTTGGGTTGCCAATTCCGATCAAGCCGTAAAACCCGCATTGGTGAGAGCATAGACAACCCAAAATTCAGTCGTGTATCTCAAGGAAACGGAAAGGAGGGACCCGATAACATACACAGCAGTCCCCGGGAGCATTTCTCCCAAGAAACCAGTTCAAAGACCCACATTAAGCTTATTGCTCCTTTGTCAAACTAAGTGAAGTGTTTTTACGTATATATTATATCGCCCACCAAAATCCTCAGAATAGCCGCGATATAATATATCGCCCGCCAAAATCTGTTTTTTTTTGGTGGTGCATAATATATATCGCCAGATATATCTTGGGCCACAACCCGACCTGAGGCCCAATCCATCACCCCAAGTCCCCGATTAGCGGTATTAGTGCCCGCAGTAGCCTCCTACATCCTCTAACACCCAACATGCCCCCGCCCAATCAAAAGAAGGCGACTTCTCATTGATTTGCTCCGAGGGATCGAGTCGTTTACGTGGATTCCCGCGCCTTCAATAGAACGAAAGGGTTCCCTTTCGCCTCTTTCGAAGTGTGTCAGATCCCGCCGTGGGACCTACTAAAGGTACATATATTGCCCGAGACGGGAGTTGACCCTAGGCACTAGGTCATTATCCATCTAAGCAAAGGGGAGTTAATCTCCATATAAAAAATAAATCATCTTCAAACCAAAAAATCTCTCTTCAAAAACAAAAAAAATCATCATTTTCCAAAAAGAAAAAAAAAAACACCAAGCAAAAACAAACAAAACAAACACAAAAAAGAAAAGAAAACGAACACAAAAAAATTTTGGAGTGACCGTCACTACGGCAACCTCAAACTTGTCCCGTAGAAGGAAGGTATTAGGCCCTTATCCGCAACATCGATACAACACTCGTCAGCAGATCATGTCAAGAGCCGATACATCCCCACCATCATCCCCATCCCATTCCCATGTAGGAGAAGACCTGATCCCCGACACCTTCGCCCAAATCCGGTTCGATATCACAGGTCCCTTTGGGGCACCCGTATTCACATCCACCCCATCCCCCTCCCTCACATTCTCCCAACATACCCCCTTTTCATCTCCTACTGAAACCCCCCATTTTCCAACCGATCCATACATCCCCATCTCCCATCCATACACCCTTACCGCACCCCCATACTCCCAAAGACCCCATAGGGAGCCCCATCCCTTGCCTACTTCCCACGCCCCATCCACCTCATCATCCATGACCCCTACATCCCACATCCCCTCCACCTCATCTCACATACCATTCCCTCCACATCCCAACATACCCCCCCCATTTGCCCGGGTCATGCCCAATTTCTCCCAACCCCCACCATCCTTAAGTGAACCATCACCCCCCAATCTCACACCTGAATCCATGCCCTCAATGGAGGACATGAGAACGATGTGCGCCTTCTGGGCTGCTTCTCGGAACCCTACATCTCCTACCCCGCATCCAAATCTCCCAAACCTCCATACCCCATTCCCTCCTAACCATGCCCAACCGCCCATCATCCATACCTCCCAAAATCCCCCACCTCAATGTCAGACCCAAACCCATGCAAATCCATGGGCCCAAGCCCAAACACCTCTAGAGCCATGGGCCCAAGCCCAAGCCCATCAGGCCCAGGCCCAAGACCCTCAAAACCCATGGGCCCAAGCCCAAAATCCTCAAGGCCCATGGGCCCAAGTCCATCAGGCCTAGGCCCAAGACCCTCAAAACCCATGAGCCCAAGCCCGTCAGACTTAGTCCCATGGACCCAAACCCATCAGTCCCAGGCCCAAGACCCTCAAAACTCATGAGCCCAAGCCCGTCAGACCCAGGCCCATGGACCCAAGCCCATCAGGCCCAGGCCTAAGACCCTCAAAACCCATGGACCCAAGCCCAAGCCCATCAGACTCAGGCTCAGGCCCAAAATCCTCAAGGCCCATGGACCCAAGCCCATCAGGCCCAGGCCCAAAACCCTCAAAACCCATGGGCCCAAGCCCAAACCCATCAAACCTATCAAGCCCAAGGCCCATGGACCCAAGCCCATCAGGCTCAGATCTAAACCCAACCCCCTCATAACCCATTAGCCCAAACCCAACAAGGCCCATTGACCCAGATTCATACTAACCCTCACACCCAAGCCCAAGGCCCATCAATCCAAGCCTTCCGAAACCATCAAACCCAAATCCCTCAAACCCAAGGCCCATCCACCCACACTCATCAAGGCCCATTCGCTAACCCCATACCCCCCCACCAATACCCTTCATTCACCTATACCCCCTACGCCCCCATCCTGCCTCCAACAGGAAATCCAATCCATCCCATTCCTCAAACCCACAACATCCCGCCACCTCAACCACACCTCCCTCACCCTCAGAATGGGCACCCAGCTCAGCACATCACTTACCCACAAACAACTCATCCATTTATCCCTTCTCATCCCCTACAAACTATATGGCTGCACCAGGTCATCCACCCCCTCACTCCCTAAGTCCAAATAGCATAACTCGCCCCTCACCAATACCATGACCAACAGTATAAGGAGGATGAGATCCGCAATAGTGGAGGAGTTGTCAACTTCAATCCTCCCGAGCCCACCATCATCACACCTAGGGTCGAACAAAATCAGGGGGAAGCAGTCCCCACTACAGCCTCAAAAGAACCAGAACAGTTGAAAGAACAAATAGACAGAATACAGAAGCAACTGATGAAGATGGGAGGAGTAGAACTGCATTCAACAGACTTTTCAGACTTATGTCTGTTCTCCGATGTCCCCCTGCCATAGAAATTTTAGATGCCAGTATTCGATAAGTATAATGGCACTGGCAACCCCATCGCCCATTTAAAATCTTACTGTGGGGATATATGCCAGTATGGCGGAGATAAACGACTCCTCATCAAAGTGTTCCAAAAAAGTCTAACGGGTCCGGCACTGAGATGGTTCACATCCCTGGAACCGTCCATGATAAAAAAATTGGAAAGATCTGACACAATTATTTCAAGAGCAGTATGTCTATAACATGGACATAGAGCCAAGGAAGTCAGATTTGGCCCGTCTAAAGCAAAGACATGATGAAACATTTAGTGCTTACTTGGGAAGGTGGAGGGCATTGGCCGCTCAGGTAACTCATCGGATTCCCGATGATGAGCAGATTGAATTGATGACCAAGGGAGCCCTCTCAGTCATTACCAATTTTTTAGTATATCAGCAGCAGTCTAGTTTTGCTGATCTGGTCCGAAATGCCAATCGTTGCGAAGACGCCATTAGAGAGGGCAGGTTAGGAAGGAATGTATAGCGAGCCACCGTTCAAAAGCGAACCAAGAATTGAAAGAAAACCAGGGACAGAGGTACATAACATTATTTACCCCCAGGCCAATACCAATGCCCCCCGATACAGCTCCAGGTTACACAACCACCCCTGGCCCGTTTCGAGCAACTACCAAGGCCAAGCAACGGACCAAGAGCCCCGTTTACCCAGGAGCAAATGAAGCACTTTTTGAATGAGTGTTCACACCGTTGGGGTAATCCCTGAGTGTCTTATTGCCGGTATTGCTACAGAAAGGCCTGGTCAATTTACTCCAACCTCGCCCGCCACCCCATCCCATATCGAGGAACTATGATCCGAATATGCATTGCAATTTCCACCAGGGACCGGGTCACCCTACGGACCGGTACTTCCCGTTAAAGCACATGGTTCAAGATCTGATAGAGGCGGGAAAAATCATTCCCCCGCCACTTCCTCAAGGGCAGAATCAGAATATCAATCAAGCCCCTCTACCACCGCACCCAGGAGGCCCCAGGCCTAACATTCATTGGATAGAAGAGGAAGAAGAGGAGTTTGACCCTTTGAATTATATCAATAATCAGGAGGAATTTTCACTCCCCAGGTCAAACGAAGATGAACTATTTGTTGGGGTGATCGAGCCGTTGTATCTGGCTGATTAGTATTTTTCCACCCCTGCTCCCGCCTATCAAATCCAAACGGGCACAGCCCCGCCGCAATCATACGCATATCCACCCCACGCCCAATTTGCCCCATACACCCCTCCGTCACACCCAAATCATCCCATACCATACGCAACTCCGCCATCCCCGTATTATCCTACCCATACACACCCTCAAATCTCTCCACCCAATACACTACTCCGCCATCCCTAAGTTACCCCATTCCATGCACGCCCTCAAACCCCACCACCCAATTTATACCATATACCCCGCCATGTCCCAATCATCCTGCTCCATGCACAACTCCATCACCCCTAATTTACCATACGTCATCCACAAATCCGACATCATCCCACCCTGCCACCCGATATACAAACCCTTCATATCCCTATCACCCCGCTCCTCAGATGTCTCCCCATCCCTCCATCCCAGTCACACTCCCGCCATCCCTTCGTTATTTTGGCCCCAACCCAACTCCACCGTCACCCAAGCAAGCAACCCCTCACCCAATCCCCTTATCACCTGCTCCCAATCACCACTAGTCTTACCAAGCCCAGGCAATACCTGTACAAGCCCCCCTGCACCCACAAATTCAACCCTGCCAATTCCCACCACTACCATTCTGCCCCCCACTAGAGTCAACCTGGTGGGACTCGAGAAACTGGAGTGTCCAACCCAATCCTCCCCAGAATTACCATGCACTCCTTTCCTTATCCCAAAACCTGCCTATGACCCGCATCAAGTTCCATTAAGCTATGAACAGACAGACATGAATGTCGGGTGTAACCAAGAGGAGGCGGTTGGATTTGTTACCCAGTCGGGCCAGATTTCTACACAGCCAGAAGCATCAGGGGCCGTCAAAGGAGAAGAGAAGAAGAAAGAACAGGCCGCAGGGAATCCCTTTGAAAAAATGGCCAGAGAACACATACTGGAGATGCAGCTCAAGAGAACACCCGCACATATCACTGTGTGGGATTTGTTAATCACGTCCCCCCTCCACTTCCAAGCCCTGATGGGAGCGCTCAAAGACGCACATGTCTCTACTCACGTAACTCCAGATGAAGTAGGAGAAATAATAGGGCAAGTGTTGGCCCAAAATACCATCTCATTCACTAATGCGGACCTACCAATCGAGGGGAATGACCACTCTAAGCCCTTAAATATAACAGTGGAAGTAGGAAACTTGGTGGTGTCGTTGGTCCTAATTGACAACGGGTCGGCATTGAACGTATGCCCTCTAAGGATAGCAATCAAAATTGGGGCGAACCCCGACACCTTCCGGCCATCCATATCAAGCGTCCGGGGATTCGACAACACCAGATGAGAAATCATAGGAGAAGTGGACCTCGACCTGATCTTCAGGCCGCAGACCTTCACCACCCCCTTTCAGGTGATGGACATCAACTCTACGTTCAATCTGCTGTTGGGCCGGCCATGGATACATAAGCTCAGAGCAATACCATCTACCCTGCACCAAAAGCTCCGATTCATCTCGGAAGGAAAAATTGCAACCATCTTGGGCGAGAGCAGAGAAGACAGGGAAAGAAGCACTCTACACATTGAGAATCCGAAAGTGCTGAACATACCGCACACAGTAGAGGACGCCAATCTCCACCGATTTGAGTATGACTTCTCAGCCATCACCCTCGGACCAACTGAAAAGACCCCAGATAAAACTGGAGGAGAAATGGATGCAGTTGTGTTCATGCTCCACAGATGGGGCCACCAAAAAGGGAAAGGGCTGGGCCCGCACCTCCAAGGAAGAAGAGACCCCGTCAAGGCCAAGGGGCAACAAACTAAATCCAGCTTAGGCTACAGGCCCAGACAAGAGGAAGTCAGAGAGGCCAAGGAAAAGATGAGAGCCGCAGCAGTCGTCAGGGCCAAAGGAATCATCTTGGAAGAGGAACCTCCCGCCCGACCCCACATCCGTGAAACCTTTGTGAGCGTCGGGGTAGTAAAAATTGATCTAAATGGGGAGACGAGGGTTACCCCACATAAGCCTGCTTCCGTCCACCCCACCAATCCCTACATCATTCCCCCAGACTTCGAGATGGACTTAGGCGCCCTTTCCTTATTTGAGGAAGAAGTTCCCCGGTCCACCCATCACTCCAGCAATAACCATAGCGGATAGGGTCCCAGAGGATCCCTCTGTAAATATGTTGAGGGAAGAACTGCAAGAGCCTACCGATGCCGCTCCCATTCAAAGAGGTAAAGGCCAAGCCTCGCAGGTGAGTAACTGGGCATCCTTGCCCCAACTCCTGGGAGCCGCCAAATACCGTGAAGACGGCATTGACTCCCCAAAAAAAAATAACCTGTAAAAAGTGAGGTTAGCCTCTGAACCACTCTACCTTGTATATATAGAGATCCACCTCGCCAGGGGCTGACCTCCGAAAAAATACAAAAAATCATAAAAATAGAAAAAATACCAATTCTAAAAATCTTGTCCTTTAAAATTTCCAATAAAATTAAAATTGATGTCGTGATACCCATCCCACGTGAAGCCGACCCCTTTCCTGTAGAAATACAAGAAGAGGTAGGAGTCATGAGTCTGAACGTGGAAGGTCAAATTGATGAGCTCCCCAATGAGCTCCTCAAACAATTTGCCAATTTTGAGCATGGCCCTACCCCGATTGTCGAAGAGACAGAGGACATCAATTTGGGCACCAAAGAGGCCTCCAAAATCACCAAAGTCGGAACATCGTTGTCCCCTGTGGAGAGGAAAGGTATGATAGACTTCCTTCTGTCATACCAAGACGTCTTCGCATGGTCATATGAAGACATGCCTGGTTTGGATACCGATCTGGTTGAGCATGAGTTGCCACTCTATCCCGATGTTAAGCCAGTTAAATAAAAGCTGAGACGCCTCCGATCCGAATGGATGTTGAAGCTGAAAGACGAGGTCACTAAATAGTATGATGCAAGCTTCCTCATGGTATCCAAGTACCCGTAGTGGCTGGCCAATATCGTCCCCGTACCGAAGAAGGATGGAAAAGTTTGAATGTGTATCGATTTCTGCAATCTCAACAAGGCAAGCCCTAAGGACGACTTCCCACTACCCCACAACGATATCCTGGTCGACAACACTGCAAAGCATGGAATGCTCTCATTTATGGATGGATTCTCAGGATACAATCAGATAAAGATGGCAGAGGTTGATTGCGAGAAGACAGCGTTCATTACCCCCTGGGAAACCTTCTGCTATAAGGTAATGCCATTCGGGCTGAAGAATGTTGGGGCAACCTATCAAAGAGCAATGACGGCCCTGTTCCATGATATGATGCACCGAGAGATCGAAGTATATGTCGACGACATGATTGCCAAATCACCAAAAAGGGAGGACCACTTGATAAACCTTCAGAAGCTATTCGAGAGGTTCAGAAAGTACAGATTGTGGTTGAACCCCCAGAAGTTCGCCTTCGGCGCTATGTCAGGAAAGTTGTTGGGCTTTATTGTCAGCAAGAGAGGGATCGAGGTTGATCCGACCAAGATCAAGGCCATCACTGAAATGCCGCCACCGTCTACAGAGAAGGAAGTCAGAGGCTTTTTAGGCAAAATCCAGTACATCAGTCGATTTATCGCACAGTAAACACTGATATGCGCACTAATCTTCAAGCTACTGAGAAAGGACTCACCAGTTGAGTGGAATGATGACTGTCAGGCTGCATTTGATAAGATTAAGGGTTACCTCCTAAATCCTCAGGTATTGGTACCACCTGTACCTGATAATGTACCTATCCACGACAGAGTTTTCCATGGGCTGTGTGTTAGGACAGCATGATGAGACGAGGAGAAGAGAGCAGGCCATCTATTATCTAAGCAAGAAATTCACTAATTACGAGACGTGCTATTCTCATCTGGAGAAAGCATGCTTGGCGCTCGTTTGGGCTACTCAAAGAATTTGATACTACCTGTTATCCCAAGCCGTCCTACTTCTAGCACGAATGGATCCGCTAAAATACCTATTCAAGAAACCTGCACTCACTAGCCGAACTACACGATGGCAACTACTCCTATTATAATTTGACATTACTTGTGTCACCCAGAAGTCGATCAAGGGGTAGGCACTCGCTGATCATCTTGCTGAGAACCCTCTGCCAGACTATGAGCCTCTAAGGATCGAATTCCCCGATGAGGACATTCTGTTCATGACTTATGAGGATACAGAGGAAACAGAGGAATCCTGGGTAATGCACTTTGATGGAGCATCGCATGTTGAGGGCCAAGGAGTTGGCGCCATCCTTATCTCACCCAGAGGATCACATATACCCATCTCAATCAAATTGAACTTCCCATGCACCAACAATATGGCCGAGTATGAGGCCCTGCACAGTTCTGAGCGGCTCTTGATCTAAATATAACTCACCTTAGGGTCTTTGGAGATTCGTAGTTAATTATATGCCAGACCAACGGAGATTGGAAGACCAAGGATGAGAAACTGATCCCATACCATGAACATCTTGAGGATCTGATAACCTGCTTTGAGGAAGTCACCTTCTCCTATGTGCCACGAGCGAGAAATCGGTTTGCTGACACCTTGGCCACCCTGGCCTCTATGGTTGAGATTCCATACGGAGTTGTGATGAAGCCGATCATGATAGAGCAGAGGGACGAACCGGCTTTCTGTCATCTGATCGAAGGGCCTACAGAGTTAGATGATGAACCACCCTGGTTCTCGGACATCAAGAATTTCCTCGAAACCCGAACTATCCCAGAAGGAACATCAAAGGTAGACAAACGCACCATCCAGCGATTGGCAACGAACTACGTCATCTGCGACGATCTCCTGTATAGACGATCTCACAACAATTTTCTGCTCCGATGCCTAACCCGAAAAGAGGCAGTTGAGATCATGAAGGAGATCCATGAAGGGGTCTGCGGAGCACACGTCAGTGGACACATGCTTGTGAAGAAAATTCTAAGACAAGGATACTTTTGGACCACTTTGGAGACCGATTGCTGCAAGCACGTGCAGAAGTGCTACAAATTCCAAGAGCACTCCGGCCTAATCCATGCTCCGGCCATTGACTTACACAGCATGGCCACTCCTTGGCCGTTCACCACCTGGGGTCTCGACGTCATCGGCAAAATCAATCCCAAAGCTTCCAATGGACATCAGTTCATCCTCGTCGCTGTGGAATACTTCACAAAATGGATAGAGGCAGCCTCCTATACGAGCATTAAGGCTAGTCATGTTGAGAAGTTCATCAAGAACAACATCATTTGCAGATTCGGCGTACCCAAAGATATCATCACTGATAATGGCACTAATTTCGCTAATAGGCGCATCCGGGCCTTGTGTGAGCAGTTCCAGATCAAGCATCATCGATCATCCCCATACAGGCCATAGACGAATGGAGTCAGAGGCGACCAACAAAACTACTCGATCCGCATCACGAGAAGATGGTAGTTACTTACAGAGATTGGAGTGAGCAGTTACCCTTAGCACTTTGGGCCTATAGAACGTCTATCCGTACCGCAACAGGGGCAACACCATTCTCCCTGGTGTATGGGACCGAGGCCGTGCTACCCATTGAGGTCGAAGTACTGTCGCTCTGTATCCTTTTGGAATCCCATCTACCTGAGGCTAAGAGGGAAAGAGCCCGTTTTTAGCAGCTGGATTTAATTGACGAGAGGAGACTCCTAGCCTTGTGCCACACCCAGATCTATCAGAGGAGAATTGCACGTGCTTACAATAAGCGTGTTCGCGGTCGAGATCTGAAGGTAGGAGACACTGTGTTGAAGAAAATTTTCCCGTCTCTCCACACCGATCCGAGAGGGAAGTTTAAGCCGAATTGGGAAGGACCCTACGTCGTCTGGGAGGTTTTGCCAGGATACGCCGTTCGCCTCGCCACCATGGACGGAGACCACTTTCCTGAGCCCATCAACGCTGGATACCTCCGTAAGTTCTACTCATAGGTCTTGAGATAAGGTAACTTCTGATAAAAGTAGATGCGCGACCGCTTAAGGACCCCATAAAAGAGGCCATCATTTCAAAGTCAATTAGCCCAAAGAAATATTCCCTGAAAACCTTCACCCTTTTTGCTACACACGTCGGGCCAATAACCATTTCTTTCATATACCCCACCCAAAATTCCAAAAAATAGAAAAGAGAAAAGAGGAAAAATCCAAAAAAAAAGAAGAGAAAAAAGAGAAAGAAGAAGAAGAAAGCAAACCCCCCCCCCAAAAAAAAAAGAGGGAGAGGGGGACCAAGGAAAAAGAAATGACGGGAGCATAAAAGGCCTTTGGAAAGAAAGAGGAGACCCCGAATCTAGAATTCACTCAAAACTTAGATCCAAATCCCCAGAGAAAACCCAACCCGTTTGAACCCTGGCCACATTAAAACTCGGAGGAAAGCCCTCTTTAAGGTCCACAAGCGGTCATAACATCTACCGCATCAGAACAAGCTGAGTTAACAAACCACACAGAACTTCTTTCAGCCGGCTATGACGGAATCGACGTCCATGTCGTGGCCTTCTGGTTCTAAGGAGAAAAGAAAAAAAAAGAAAAGAAGAAGAAAGAAAGAGAAAAAAAGAGAAGAAAGAAAAAAAAAAAAAAATTAATTTGGGTTCAAAGCACGATGGATGTGATGAAAACCCAAAAGGGCGCCACGGGTAAAAACAGCGAACTCACGCAGACTAAGTGAAAACCTGAAAGGGCACCTAGGGTAAGAAAGCGAACGCATGGACGTAGTGAAAACCCGAAAGGGCGCTACGGGTAAAAACATGGATGACTGGCATGGCGAAAACCTGTCTTGGGCGCTGTGAGCAAAAATGTCAAGAAAAGAGAGATTAGGAGAAGACCTGTTCTGGCCCGCCCACTTCAGTTTGGACCCCTTGAGCCCCTTGACCCCCTTTTCGATGGGTCACTCATGTGAAAAAGTAAATCAGATCCTGATCAAGTATGCCATCCCTACCGCAGCGTCGAACGCATGACCAAAGGGAAAGATAGAAGACTAGACCAATCCCTGGGAAGCTGACCTTCCCGCATTTAAAGGAAAAACATGTATCTCATGAACAGGGTTCGACCATGCTCAAAAAGACCCACTGATTTGGCCTTGTAACTACTGACATCACAAAAGACCCAAAGGGAGAAAATTTTAAAAAAGATAATAGATTTCCCTTTCTCATAAAAAAACCCCACACTGTGGAGGAGAAAATTTCAAAAAAGATAATAGATTTCCCTTTCCCATAAAAAAACCCCACACTGTGGAGGAGAAAATTTTAAAAAAAGATAATAGATTTCCCTTTCCCATAAAAAACCCCACACTGTGGAGGAGAAAATTTTAAAAAAGATAATAGATTTTCCTTTCCCATAAAAAGCCCCACACTGTGGAGGAGAAAATTTCAAAAAAAAAAAGATAACAAATTTCCCTTTCCCATAAAAAGCCCCACACTGTAGAGGATAAAATTTCAAAAAAAAAAAGATAACAAATTTCCCTTTCCCATAAAAAGCCCCACACTGTGGAGGAGAAAATTTTAAAAAAAAAAAGATAACAAATTTCCCTTTCCCATAAAAAGCCCCACACAAAAGGAGAAAATTTCAAAAAAGATAATAGATTTTCCTTTCCCATAAAAAGCCTCACACTGTGGAGGAGAAAATTTCAAAAAAGATAATAGATTTTTCTTTCCCATAAAAAGCCCCACACTGTGGAGGAGAACATTTCAAAAAAAAAAATAATAGGTTTCCCTTTCCCATAAAAAGCCCCACATTGTGGAAGAGAAAATCTCCATAAAAAGCCTTACATTGCGAAACGTACGAAGGAAAAAGTCGAAAAACAAAAATATATATGTGGGTATAGATTTCATTCCATTTCTTACAAGTATTACGTGTGGAGTGTCACGTCCTAAAAAGATAACGACATGACACACTTTCTATTTTGCTGCTTTCTTTACAAAAAAAAAAAAACCAAAAAATATATATATATGTATATATATAACAAAGAAAAAGAGAGAAAGTTACCCAAAAAGAGATCTCTATTATGGGGCATTCCTCCCCTCCGTGTATATGATCTATGATATGTACAGGAATAGGTCAAGGGCAGGGAGCACGCTTCAAAGCACTAATCTCTGCAAGCAGAGAGTCCTCGCGAGCATTTCGATCAGACATCCACCTACCATGAAGACTCTTTTGCCGTCTCCGTGAAGCTTCAGCTGTGCTGCAAGACTCAGTCAAAAGCCCAGTCAACCGAAGAACCTCACTCTCGGCAGTGGCAACTCTCACTTCTGCAATCTCCGCTCTGACCCTTTCTTTCTCCAAAACCTCGGTCAAAGCCAGCCTCTCTATAGAAAGAGACTCGATCCTGGTCCGAAGCATCGCTTCCTTACAGGGCTAAGGCCCCGTCTCTATCACATCTACCAAAACTGGGCTAGGGGCAGGTAATTCCTCGGATGCCAGCCAAACCTCATAATCAGGAGAGACGACGCCCCCTTGAACTAAGCTGCACATGTGCGCCGATTGGCGGGTCTCCCAGAGGGCGGCTAGGCGGTTGAGGTCACTGAGAGAACCCCGAGAAAATATCAGAGAGCACAAAGGTGGCCTCACAGAGCATGGCACATGTTGAGTATACCTAAACTAACGAAGCACCCAAAATGGGAAATAATATGTGCTACCGGTCAACCCCAATAGGGTGATACCCTCACAATCTCGAGAGCGGACAATCGAAAAGGTACCATCCAATCAGGCAAGCTGCCAGATCAGCTCTGCATCTAATAGCCATATACTCAGCTCCTTGGCGCTCCCATGAGGCAATCTCGAGGACCGGATCAGAAAGCCCTGAGCCACATCCCCTCTTATCAAGCACAATCTCGGCACAGGCCCCATAATAGCTAGATGCTCTCCTAGCCAAATCTAAACAAGGAGCGGGCTCCCGCTGACCAGGTGCACCAATGAGCGGCCTCCCTCCAACTCAGTCAAGACGTCACATAGCCCAAGGGAAAAGGTCTCGCCTCCAGTAAAGAAGAGAACTTCTGACAGCAAATAAAGGGCAAAGGCCTTTACATTGAAGGGATCTCGAATGGGCAACTTTCTGAGACTCGAGTCGCCAAAAAGTTCTCTCAGGAATTTCATCGAACACCTAGTGGGCCCTCCGGCGAAATATTTCTCATACCCACCCTTTTTTAAACCAAGAACCGTGTGGACCGCCTTTGCATACCCCGGTTTGGGCACCACTTTAGCAAGGCCTCGATGCATCTTCAAGCCAGTAATAGAGGCCAGCTCTTCCAGGGTTGGGGTCAGCTCCCTAGACCCAAATCTAAAGACGTGGGCCCTATGGTCCCACGACGCTAAAGCCGCCTGCAGCAGGTTGGGAAATAGAGGGATAGCAAGGAGAGAGGAAAGGCGGGACAACCCGAGGCAATTCTAAAGAAGCTTTCAAGCCTTGCCATTTTTGCCAAAATTGGGCCCCGGGTCCAAACAGGGAAGTATACCAGCCCCCGTATAAGAGCTTGGGCCCCTTTTTGAAGGTGGGTCCATCGACGTACAAAGATGTTCTTTATAAAATTAGTCAATGTATGACGATGGACCCACTAGAAAAAAGAAAGGGAAGGAAAAGATGAAAGGAAGGGCAAAAAGGCCAAACCAGGTGGAGAAGGCTCGGGTTATAAAGAGCCCGCTGAGTCCAAATTATAGCGGGCGTATAGATTATATACGCCGAGGCAAAAATATGAAACATTTTGCCAGGCGTATATAATATATACGCCCAGCCATTTTAACCATGGATTTGCCCGGCGTCTATATTATATACGCCCGACCATTATTGTTGAACATTTGTCGGGCGTATATAATATATACGCCCAGTTAAAAAGTTAGCACCAGGCCCGCCAAAAGCTAAAAAGTTAGCACCAGGCACGAAGCGGGGCAGTAAGAAATGATAGGGCAGGGAATCGTACCATGACTGATACCCCCCGGGCAAGAGAAGTTCATTGATAGGAACCCTATGGTGAAGAAAGTGAGCGGTAAGCTCATCAATGGAGCCTTCTGGAGCCAACACATCGGCGGGAGGAGCTCGGGGCACGACAAAGAGAGGGCGATATTGATGAACCACTCTCTCCCCTAAATAGTAGGCCCTAGTCCAGGACCCGTAAAGGAAGATGATGCGACGGTCCAGCAAAAAGCGAGAAGGACCCACCGAGGCCAAGTTTCAGAAGGGTGATCCTATGTAGGGGTCGAAGATGACCTGCAAAAGAAGAGAAAACAGAGGAAGGATATACGTATTTGGTCATAACTCATAGTACACAAGAGCTGTCGAATTTATAAAAAGGGAATTATTTTTACCTGCTCTGGAATCAACAGGTCGAACTGAGAGCGCAGCCCTAACTCCAAATGCTTCATACCTACGTCCCGACGGCGACTCACGTGCCAGTTACTCATGAGGGGGAACGTAGCAACTTCGGACTGAAGCAGAGGGTAACCCGGTTGGAAGTGAAGATACCCCCAAATCTGAGAAAGCAAGCAGATAAAGACAGCTAGGCTATAAAAGAAAATTGGACAAGCTAAAACCAAAGGATAAAATACCTCAATTGTCGGCCAGAAACCCACAATGGAGCTAGACTCCCCAAGAACGGCTCGCTTTAGGCTGGACATGAGTACAGCATAGCCGGCATCGCCCCAATCAAATCGATGCACGGTTTCCCAGTTCACCATGAGGCTGAGCACGGACAATGAGGCTCGCCCTCCGCTGGTGTTGGAGAGGAGAGTCTTGCCCAGGAAGAACAGCGGTAATGTCAAGATAAGTGCGCGTCGCTCGAGATATATGGCCATGTCAGGCTGGCCCTGGTCCACTAACTCGTGAGGCTCAAACTGATCAACCAGCCAAGACAGTTTGACCTCAGAACTCGCAATATTCTCAGAGGTCGAGTAGGCCCCTATCAGTCGAATCACCTCCTCCTTACCCGGTGTACGGGAAGGTACCACGGGCACCCCTCCAATACGGGCCCCAGTGATCATAGACCAGTCCGCAGGTGTAAAGGCCATCTCTGCCACGGCCATGTGAAATGTCATAGTCTCGGGGTAAAAACGCTCTATCAGAGCCTTCATATAGGCCGTATCGGCCCTCACGGCGGGACACGAAATGAAATCTCCGAAACCAGCACCGGTGAGCAGGTCCTTCACCACTGGGGGAAGGTAAAGCACGAGACGCTGGAGGTCGAACCAACCGCCTCGGAACATAATGTGCGGCAGGGGTTGCAAACAGAAGGCATCAATCAGATAGGGGCAAGGTGATATAATGAAGACATCAAAGGAAAACAAAAGCAGAAAAGAGGGGGGGGCTCATCTGTTTACCTGACCGACGATCCCAAAGTTGGACATGTGGGTGTGATGGCGAGTGAGGGAGAGGTAGGCGCCTCGCCTTGCATTTCATCTAGAAAGACCGAGACACAATGAACTGTTCCCCACAAGGGCCATAGGCCATCTCCGACCCTTCTTGCTGATCATGCCCTTTGTCACCAGACATCCTGAAAATATGAGACGCATCGGCATATGAGAGGGGTGCCAACAAGGAAAAAAAGCAAAAAAATATATATATGCACTAATCCAAAGAAAAAAAAGTAAGAAATCTCAAAAAAATAGCAAAAAAAAACCATGTGTGTATGTGTATTGATGTGATATTTTTAATGTAATGTTTTACTCGCAAGTGCACGAATCGGTTTGTATATAGTGGGTGCGGAGTACGAGATCGTTCCCACGAGGATTAATGTTGAAACATCTAAAAGAGACAAGCAATTCTAGAAATCTATGAAGATCTAACAGTATTCTACCAGTTTTATGATTTAAGCGGTTGGTGAGATGGTAATTAATGACTACAAACTAAAATTCAATTGATAATTCAAAAATAAAAGTGAAGATGATGATAAAGATGAAGATACTAAATCCTCCCATCTTTGGTCCGTTCTTCCTATAATATAAATCTAAGGATTAAATTATGAGATATTTCATTGGTAACAAACATCTTTTATGGAAGATCAATGGTCAACACCCTAATAGGTTCCACGTTGCATCCCTGCAATCAGGACTTAGATGATTTTCATATATAGATCTGGGATCAAGGGCATGGCTAGGCACACATGATCTCAGGTTCAAATAAAAGTCATCCCCAAAGTGGGTGAAAATTCCAACAAGAATATCACTTATAAATCTGAAATCAAGGGCATGGCTCGGCACACTTTATTCAGATTAGGGATTATTTAAGATAAAATTACCATTACAGAACCAAGATCCAGGGCATGGCTCGGCACACTCGATCCCAGAACATAATCGTAATTAGATTCACACGATGAAAGCAAAAAGACCATAACAATGATTGGGTAAAATTACTGTCACAGATCTGAGATCCCGGGCATGGCTCGGCACACGCGATCCCGGTTAGTGGCGGGGATTTCATCCGTTCATGATAGCACAACAACCATAAAGTAAAATCTCATATTTTAATCCTAAATTTATATTATTAAAAGTACATCCCTCGGATGGGAATCATTAGATCCCCATCCCTATAAATTTAGCCACACATATTGTAAGTAAATGACATAAATAAATAAAGACGGGAAAATAACATTAATTAAAATTACCTCAAACTTCAAAATAAATTACGTTGATCCACACGTATGATGATCTTCAGAAACGAAATTAATGCAGAAATAAACTTTGAACAAAATTTAGGAATGAGTACTGAAAAATTAAAGGGAACAAAGCTCTCAAAAGAAATAATAAAACTTACCCTATTTCTATGTCTAACTATGAAAAATAATGGCTAAAAACTAAGAACACTAAAAACTAAAACTCTCTAAAAAACTCTATCTAATTAATTCCTACTTAATCTACTCTAATTCTCCTTTTCCCGAAGTGCTTGAGTCGCTTTAAATAGACTCTCCTCGCGGGAGTCTCCCAAGCCAGTATTTTTGGGTCGATTAATCGACCAGGGAGGGTCGATGCATCGAGCCGCCAAAAAGTCCCAAAAATTAGGTTTCCAGTGTCAGTTTCGTGTCAGACTCTGACTCTGGCTCGATTAATCGACCTGTAGGGTCGATGCATCGACCCCAGAAATCCGTGAAATTCAGCACTTCTTCTTGGTTCAAACACTGCTTTGGTATTGTGGCCATAACTTTTTATTCCAAACTCGGATTGAGACGATTCTTGCACCGTTGGAAAGCTGACGAAAAGAGCTACAACTTTCATGTTTTGAGAATTTTGTAATTCGGCCGTTTTGAAGGTCCAAATTTAGCCGCAAGTCGCACCAAGTTCTCGATTACCCAAAGTTGCAGTGTTTTGGCATTATATTCAGAATTCTTGGACTGTTTTCTATACTTGGCTTGTATTTACCTGAAACACTTCAAATCTAATTAATCTCGTCAGATAGCCTTCATCGGATAGCTAAATATAGGTATTTAGGGGTGAAATATCCTCATTTTTCAGTACTCATCATGTACTAATCCGAAAAGAGAGAGATGTGCGTGTGTGTACTAATCCAAAAAAAGAGAGAGATGTGTGTGCGAGTGTACTAATCCAAAAAAAAGAGTGAGATGTGTGTGCAAGTATATTAATCCAAAAAAAAAAAAAGATGTGTGTGTGGGTACTAATCCAAAAAAAAGAGATGTGTGTGTGTGTACTAATCCAAAAAAAAAAAAAAAGAGAGATGTGTGTGTGTGTACTAATCCAAAGAGATGTGTCTGTGTACTAACCCAAAAAAAAAAAAGATGTGTGTGTATACTATTCCAAAAAAGATGTGTGTGTACTAACCTAAAAAAAAAATGCGTGTACCAATCCAAAAAAAAAACAAAAACAAAATGTGTGTACTGACCCATTAACAAAAAAATGTGTGTGTGCATATTAATCCAAAACAAAAAAAATGTGTGTGTATAAATGTACTAACCCATCAACAAGCAAAAAAATGTGTGTGTGTGCATACTAATCCACAAAAAAAAAACAAAAAAAAAATAATAATAATAAATAATAATATATACATATATACGTATACTAATATATGTATGCGCTAATCCCAAAAAAAAAAAGAGGCACCAATCCATCAAATAAAATGCACTAATCCATCAAAAACGAAAAAGAGAAAGAAAAACAAGATAAGTGAATGATGGATGGAAAATAGGCCTAAGGAATCAAATATTTCAAAAAAAAGGGGAAAAAACAACAAAAAAAAAAAGAGAAAAGGAAATATAGGCATCACAAAGCATTTCATCATATAAAAAATAAAAAAATAAAAAAATAAAAAAATAAAAAAATAAAAAATAAAAAATAAAAAAAGGGGGAGAGAGGCAATATCATCAAATTTTCAAAAGAAAAATGAAGGAAAGGTAATGATTACCTCCAATGAGAGAAAAAAACGAATATCGGCGGAGGATAAGCGTCTTTCAATCCACTCAATGCCATAATAGAACTCAAAAGTGAATCAAGGCAAAAACCCTTACGGGCTGTCCGAACTCAAGAAGGAAGGAGAGAGAGAGAATCAAAAGGGGGCCCTTTGTACTCGAGCTCAGGCGGTTTGTAACGCCGATTTTTAGACAGTATATAATATAGGCGCGCCATTTTCCCAGATTTTGGTCAGGCGTATATAATATATACGCCCGACCAGAAATGGTAGTTTTTTTAACTACCCGGCCATTTTCAATTTTGAGGCCCGACGGACCCCCCTTGTATGCTATAGACCCCGGTCCAGCCCCCCCCCTTAGAGGCCCACGTATCATCGGGCAAGGGTGCACGCATCCCCAAATGGCCCTTCGAGTTCCCATCGATTGGCCCAAAGGGACCTTGCTACAATAAACGGATCTAGATCTGTAGGCGCCCACTTAATGTACCCACAAAATCAAAAAAAAGTGAAAAACAAAAAAAAAAAAAAAAAAAAAAGAGAAAATGCTGAAAGTGACACTAGTTCTCAAAAAGAGCGTTGCAACACCTGTTTGCCCCACTCCGAGAGCCGTGTTAAATCAATTCGGGATGATCGGGTTCACCCAAAAATTCTCGAACCCTGTTTTACGCAGGGACACCTCACGCCTGATCCGACAGGCAAAATACTGGTCATGTTTATCCCCGGTCATTAGGAACCCACTTTTCAAAGCAGATACTTGGGTCTCATTTGTTTAAAGACCAAGACCACACATCCCCAGGAGTCAGTACCTGATCTGGCAGGTAAATGAATTTCATTCATCACCGGTCACTCCTGGGAACATACACTTAGCCCCAGATCTCCCCCAGCAGAGGTTGAGGCCTTATCCAGCAGGCAAACCAAGGACCCATCACCGGAATGCACAGGTCCCTAAGATATATCAACATGGCAAGTTAATTCGCCTAAGGATACGTGCAGAAATAAAGGCAGTTTGAGCATCCCCAGAGTCTCAACCTGACATTAAAAAAAAAAAAAAAAAAAAAGAGGGGAGAAGAAATAACAACCTATTGCTGCTTAGTAAAAATCCTGAGTAGGTTGACCCCACCTTCCAAGCATTCGCTCTGATCATCCCCCTTCGGATCTATGTTGACCAAGAGTGCCCCCGACTTCAGACCATCGAAGCCTACGTCAGCTTGAAATTCACCAAAAAAATACAACCAAACAAACTATGTGCAAACATACAGACCAAAGGGCTCATTCCCTTTTATTTTCTTTTACACTGGCTTAAAGCCTGTATAGGCACGGTGTCCCTGTTGAATGTACGCACTTGCGTCTGGATATCAGCAGGATGGTCGTTTGCCCTCGTAAATTGTACCTTAGGGTCGAGGCTTCCATTCGCGCCTATTTGCTGCTTATCGCCCCTGATGGGTGGCTGTCTGTGCATAGTTAGTAAGATGTGATGTCATTAGAGACGGAGGCTAGAATTGGCCATCGCTTTCGAGGGATGTTTGGTTCTAGCCCGATCTTTTTAGCTTTGTCTTGAGTTAGGGCATTCCGATTTATGTGAATCAGGAGCACCTCGCCACCAAAACGAGCACATCCCCAAGGTGCACCTATCCCTGGCAGAGCGCACGCATTCTTAAAGCGTATCAATTGACATTTGATCCACTTAAAGAGTTGTGCAAGAATAGAGTTGTCAGAGGTCCTTGAGCTTTGCTTAGAGGCCTCGAAACAAAAGAAAATTTAGAAAATAACATAAAAAAAAATTACTCAGAAAATGGGCATGCATTCCCAAGAAGTGTTGCGACATCAATATTCGCTCCACTCGGGTAAATCATGCTAAAGCAACCTCTAGGTTGATGGGTTCGCCCAGAAACTCCGAGCCTTACCTAGGTAAGGGCACCCGTGGCCAATCCAATGGAGCTATCAATATCTCATAGGATTGGACACAGTTTGAAGGCCTTCGCTTTGTGTGCTTCGCATGAATTTCGAAGCATAGATCGATCATCCCGTTTCATGGGGCTGTCTGGTTCAGATTAATACTCAACATCACAAATCTATAATTTCCCTCAGTAAGTGGACGATATCCCGGCTAGCGGGCTTACACTTTTTATGATCATCGCAGTTATGCCCAGTAATATCTCAATGCGCTTGGGGACTGTTAGCTTTGAGGTACGGACGATATCCCGAAATGAGAGAGCTTACGTACACTCACCACCACCATGAATGTTTGAGAATTGAGTTGAATCAGGCGGACCCATCAAACGTGCCTTGGACCTCTTCGGGTGTCTCTTGTCTTTGGCATCCGATCATTAGTGATCGAATACCAAAGAGGGGCATCTGTAGACACCCAAATTCGGCCCAAGGCCCGATCAATCTATACTTCGGGAAAGATGTACTCCTATGCTTCCGATGGCACCCTTGAACCCTTGGAAATCTATCCAGACCTCTAGGAATCACCCTAAACCCATTAGAACCATTCCCCCAACCCTTATAGATCACCCCTAAACCCTAGATTCCCTTCCCATACCTAACTTGAACCCTCCCGAGCAGTTGATGGGACGAGAGTTATAGAATTCCACACAGACCATTACCAAGGATGAGCCATATACCATTAGAAAGTTAACTTCTCTAGCTTTCCAACAAGCCAAAGATCACCCAATTTGGAGCTACGGTTCAAATGTTATGGCCAATTGAAGTTTCACATAAAATCATAAAACTTTTACTTAGGCGTGTATATTACATACGCCCAGCCAATTTGGCCCCAGATTAGTCAGGCGTGTATATTATATACGCCTGCCTTTTTTAGGGAAAATTTGGTCGGGCGTATATAATATATACGCCCCGTATAGGTGGGACCCACCACGAGTTTCATCTTCCCAAAGCTCCCCTGTTCTTGGTGAAATTTACTGTTCCTAAACTACGTGTATATAATATATACACCCAGCTTAGCTACAGTAACTGTCATCAGTTGCTCGAATTTCCTTCATCTAGTTTGACCCTTTGACCATCCCCTTTGTTGGGGTGGGTGTCTTGAGGTTGGTTGCACCCCCTTTGAGCTTATGGGCAACCCTTAAGTCACTCATGGTCTCACCCCATCATCCGCCATTAAAATCAATTCCCCAAAACCCTAAGACCTTGAAAACCTAGAAAACCTTAGATGGGGGATTACCTAATTGCTAAACCAATTAGCTCTTAAGTAATCCCTTAACCTCCCCCCCTCTCTATAAATAGAGAGGTCCCCCTCTTCCCAAAGGGTTGAAAATTTGGTTGATTAGAGAGCTTAAGAGAGAGGGAGAGTCCTAGTGAGAGAAAATGCCATTTATTTTCCAGAATTCCAGCAATCTTAGATCACCTATTCCACTCCATTTCAACCATTAGATCACCTTCTTTTAGACAAAATTTATTCCCTAGCTTCACTCTACCCTCCCTATCTATCAAATCTTTGCATTAGAGTCCATTTCAATACCATTTGAGCCATCAGAAGCACGTTAAAGCGACGGTCGTCTACGGTGCAACAAGGGCCCGTGAGCTCCGGCTCACCCCTCTCTTCCTCTACCTTCTTGGTGCTTCCTCCGTCCAAGGATTCAAGCTGTTACGCCGCCAAAATTTTGGTTTGGCTCAAAGCTTGATAGGACCATATCGCCTTCGGGCAAGGGGAAACTCCGCCCTTTTATTCTTCTTTTTGGCCATAGATAGAGACCGCTACATGCGGGTTGATCGGGTGCCTAAACCCTTCCCAATCGATAACCGAAGCCCCTACCCTAGAGCCTTTGGCAAAGACCAGTAAATCAGAGTCATATTTAGCACTTCGGTGCTCAAAATATTGATTTGAAGGTTTCCCGGGTCACCAAAAGCTCCGGGTGGCGACTCTACATTTTATTAAAAGCGAGCGCATCGCCGCGACGGCATCGAGAGGATCCATGGTCGCACACCTATGATATTAAATGTAGTGCACAGTCCTAAGAACTCATCAATGTGCTTGTAGGGGTCTTCTTTGGTTAGGCCATGAAATGAGGGCAACATTTGAATGATGGATGATTCTATCTCAGAGTTTCCCTGAGCAGCTGGGAATTGAATGGAGAAGGGGAAATTATAGACCCCTGGTGCATTAAACTCCTTAAGGGTTCTTGGCTGCTGTTGCTCACCCATTTCTACAAGATCAAATGCAACAGATGTAGGTGTAGTTGGTCTGGATCTGAGAAGTCTTTCAACCTCTGGATTTAGTGGAATAATCTGAGGTTGCAAAGTTCTCCTACCAAACATACAACACTCAAAATCTAAATGCAAAACAGATTTTCGACACAACAAGCAGAATCAACCAAATTTTCTAACTATTTTAACAAAAATTATCAACATATCTGAAAAATAACAGGGGAGTAGAGGGATGCAAACTACAGAGCAGTCTCTAGCACGATTCTCCTCTCACTGGTAGCCTTAGATCTGATGAAATGCACACAAAACACTGGAGAAAAAAAAACACAATTTACAAATGCAGTTAGTAAAATCAAACAAAAACTACATATCTATGATCAAAACTTAGATCTATCAATTTCTAAACATGCCTCCCTGGCAACGGTGCCAAAAACTTGTTGGGTGTGTTTGCCTTCCCTCAAATGAGGGTCTGAAATCACCAATACAACTAACCAGAACACACTCACACAGACCTGCAAGTACTCAGGATCTATTATAGCAAGCTTTAAAAGAATGGTGAATAAGGGAATGTCCACAGGTAGGTTAGTTTTAAAATATGATAAATCTCCATATCTGTATTAGATTTGGCACCCTAACTATTGCTAAGTTAGCTAAAAGGAAGGGGAGAGGTTCAAAATGGATTGTCACTTAAACTACACTAAAATTAAACATAGACTAAATTAGATCGAGTTTAGGAACTTAGATCTTGCAGGGGAAGAGAGTAAAAAGTAGAAAATAGAGAAGAGCAGCTTAGAGATTGGTCTTCACTGAAATCAGATTCAATTAATCATGCTACAGAGGTTCAGAGCACACAATTCCCTCGCTGGCTATAAGCACAGCTGTGGGTAGAAGCTCCACTCCAAATCACAGGGTCCACCTGGTATTAAGGCTATGATTTGTCCACTTTAACGGTCACAAACCATCCTATAGACTTTATCGAATCCATGGATTTGCAATAGACAAATCCAATTGGAGCCTGAGCTTAGGCTAATCTTAAGGTTATGATATGTCCACTTTAATGGTCACAGACCATCCTAGGGATCTCCTCCAGAGCTAGAACATCAATCAGAGCAATTAAAACCACTACAGATGCTACAATTCCCAGGTCACAGACTCAAGGAATCACAGGAGTATCAGATCCAGAGAGATCGGGTGGTATCCAAGAGGCCTACCAGTTAAGTGGGTGAGCTAATCTACAACTCCTCTACACAAATCCGATCGATCACCAAATGGAACCAAAGGAACTTTAGATCTAATTAAAGCATTAAAAATAGCATTTACATTGTCATTAAAGTCACTCTACAATGAAAACACTCTTAGATCTGTAGTTTGTGCAACTGAGAACCCACAATAGCAATCTTAATCTTACCCAATTAAAGATCTAACCTCTCTCCTTGCTACTCCAGGGGAATTAGCCAACCATTGTTGGGATAAAGGAGGGGAAATGAAATTGCTCTACAAGTGCTAATCTCTAGAATTTTGCTCAGATCTCGATCCCCCTCCCAATGACAATTGGGGGTCCCTATATATAACTTTCTCCTCTATTTTTCCCGTCAAAAATCCCTTTTAGAAGGTCGTCAGAGTTTGTTAGAGTTCTGTTAGAGTACGTGGGTCGGTTAGGGCTTCCTAAGGCATCTTCTGGAACCGTCGTGTCGATCACCAAGTGCCTCGGGTTGCGTGTAGCAGGTCACTAATCACAACATGTGCACAGCTCAATTTTTGAGAAGTTCTGCACACGATTTCGATAGGTTCAGGAAGCTTTCGACAGGATGGAATAGAGCATCTTGGTCCTTTCACTAGGTTCTCCAATCTTTTCGATAGGTTCCGATAAGATGAGCCTTCTCTTAGAGTTTCAACATTCTCTGCCCTTGGCTTGGAGTATTCGACAGGTTGGAAGGGCTCTTCGATAGGTTAGAGAACCATTTCGACAGGTTCCACTCTGCATTCCACCATTTCGATAGGTTTGCTTTCAGTCTTATCGAAAGGCTCAATCACCCTTCGATAGGTTATGTTCCAGCATTTTCATCTCGATAGGTTCAAGAAACCATTAGATAGGTTCCTTTGACGCTTCAGGCAGGTTTTTGATAGGATGATTTCTTCCTTCCTTTCAGCTGCTCGATAAGTTCTTGGATCCTATCGAACTCCTCAATCCACACGAATTCATCCTTCTTCTGCCTTCAGATCCTATCGAAAACCTCTTCAATTGCACGAATTCTTCCTTTCTTTGCTTTCAGCTCCTATCGAAATCTTCAGGTGACCAATCAATAGGACGTTTTCAGCCTATTTTCACTTCCTTCACCTTGCCCTGCTGTAGCCACGCTCTCCAAGGGTCCAGTGATGTGTTACCCTCTAGTGTGTTGTTGCTGGGTTTGTTCTGTGCTGAGAGATAGCCCCTTTTTGGGCATTCTTGAGTGATTTTCTGCATTAATGTCCTCTTTTATTGCTGTCTACAAAATGCTTTTGACAAAAGCTTATTAGTGTGCTCATGGGTCTATCAATGGTCAGGTTAAAGGGTTAAAAGTGGTATTTTTCACCACTTAACAGGTACCCATCAATCCCCTCTATTCTTCTTAGATCCCATCGCTTAGGGTACGTTTGATCGCATATTGACGAGCTAAATAAAACGAACACGTATATTTTGTCATAAATATTGATATTAAAAAGAATGAGATGGCTAACCGTAATTATGATTTTATTTTAATTATTTTTCTTTTTTGTTTTGGGTCTTATTTTTGAAACCCTAATTTATTTCCAAACACCAAAATTGGTCAATCGACTATTATTTGTGATCGATCGATCCTAGACCGAAACCAATTTTCATATTTTCTTTATACTTGTAATCGATTAATCTTCATTTGTGATCGATTGATTCTGGACTAAATTGCTTTACCTATCCACATTAATTACGATCAATTGATACCAAAACCAATTGATCAATTCCTAACCAAATCGAATGAAGTCTTATTAAATCCGATCAATCGATTCTAAAATCGATCAATCGATTATGTACCGAATCGAATTGGTTATTTTTCATTAAGTACGATCAATCGATTTTACAACCACTTTTGTGCTAATGCTCCATGTAGTTACAATCTAGTGTATGTCTTCCTTATGCTCTTTTGTATACCCGATTTGAGACTCGACCTTGAACTAGGATTTCGGGCCCGATTTGAGGTCTGATATCTCGAAATATCGATGTCTTTTTGGTAGAGTATCAAGAACTCTACCCATGTTTATCATGACTAAAACTCTTAATGTATATTAATCACAAATTAGGTTTCAATCGATGGTCATGATTCACCTGACTTTGAACTGCGACATCTTTCAACTTAATTATTTGATTATATTAATATATATATATATATATATATATCAATTTTATCACTTTAACGTGATCTCTGCGATAGCATGAAGATTTAAAATTTTGATACCCTCGTGAAATCGAACTCTAACCTTCACATTCTCGATGTCACACACTAACAACTACCTTATCTTATATTTATATCGGTATGTTATATAAGGGTATATACGTATAAACATGACGTAGTCTTGAATGTAAATCTATCCACCAAGTAAGATAGTTCTATGTTTTCATCTTGGTTATGTTGTACGAGTTAAGGATAGGCTAGATTATGTACGTGAGTGTGTGAGATCATGCCTACGCTTGGGCGTAGTGTTTCGCTATGATGATATTAAAGCGAGGATCACACCGTATTCGCATGCCTCACAACTCATTGTGGTATGAGATATCATGAGGGGTGTGGTGAGTGTGGATTCAATGTAACCTCGTACACGATGTCATATACGGTGATCTTATCACTCCCGAGCCCTAAATATGATAGATTAAGTGTATGACTTATTTAAGGTTAAGCTCAGGTTAAGTTATGTGTTAAGAATGACTTTGATAATAAGACACTACTATGTAAGCCAGTATAAGATTTAGAACTTAAGTCTGTACATGTCATACCTTACGTATCCACCGTAAGGACCACAATGTTTATAGTCAATATGGGTATCAGAGAAGGCAATATGAGTTATATTATGAAGTACTTGTTCTCGCCTTTAAAGACCGTACGAAATGGTCAACTCTCCCCATAGGCTGAATGGGGTGTATGAGTATGATATGTTATGAAAGACGTTATGTTATAGTTAAAAGCTACTATGGTGACCCTCACATAATAGGCTCGAGCAGCGACTTTGGCACAGATTATATTAGGATTACGAGTATGTAAGTACACCCATGCGATGTACAGACGCATGTAACGGAATAACAAGTTATGTTATGTTTATGAGGTTTTGTGTGGTACGTTAGGACTGGAGTGTTTATAGCTCATGGTCTTGCATTTATAATATGATATGAACTGCACGATACATAGAAATGTATTATTTCCTTCTTTCAGTTACATTGTTATACTATTATTATCAATCACGAAATGCACTTACAATGCACCTGAAAATGGTGAATTTGTGGTGTATCCACTAAGTTGCATGTTATTTAGCGACTCAACACTCGTGACATTTATTATTTCAAGTGATTATATCGACGAAGTGGACGCTAGCTATTCTGGTCCTATTGGCACTGGCTTCATTGACCCCGTGGACGCTGAGTACCAGGAGTCTTGGGAGGGCAACGTGGTTGGTTATCAAGAGTACCTTAGTGCTTATTTTGACCTGAGTGCAGATTATTGATAGTTGTAGTTTCAGTATTGAAACTAGTTTCATACGGTTATTATCCATTTTTAGCCACGCATGCACTTTTCATATATGTATGATCTTTATTTCTTTTTTTATTATGAGACCCTTCATGGATTTTCTCGCCTTTATTCATTATTTATGGTTGTCTTTATATTTCATCTTTATTTTGTTGGTTTTATGGGTTTTGTGGAACCGTATTGTTTGAGTACTCTGATTATGTATATGTTCGCTTAGTGTATAGTATCTGGGATGCGTGTGGGCCATAACTCGAAATTCTAGGCCCTCGGAATAGGATAAAATTTCGGGTCGTAACATAATCGTTTCTATTATTTCTCTTTTGTTTTTGAATTCGGATGTCATATTCAGCGAATCAGAGGTTGAACACAGATGGTCTATTCTCCTCCTTTAAGGATTCACTTCAAATCTTCCTCATTCTCAAACTTAAAAAGAATCCATCTTAGAAGGAGATAGTTTGGACAGACCATTTAACCTTCCATAGCCTATCAAAATGAAGTCTTAGGTCCTATGAAAATTGGTCTCATTCCAAGAACATGGCCAACGAGGGTATTCACTCATCCGGCAGATTCTTCTGATGAGGGTATTCACCCATCTGGCTGATTCTGCTTTGATCACATGCTCTAGGCGTAACACTAACCTTGTGGTTTTTATATTTGTGTTCTTCTATCGTTTTTAATGAAAGGGTGAGGACCCTATAACCTCATATGTTAAATATAAAAATAAAATAAAATAAAAAATCATTGAATTTGGAATAGAGCATGTTCACGTCCTCTATCCGGAGGAGGACGTCCTCGATCACATGCCCTGGAGGAGGAAGTCCTCGAGGAGTCAAAGGTTTCTCCATTGGAGAACTTCAAGAAAAAAAAGACGATGTCTTACGATTTTTTTGGGTCTAGACCTCAAAAGACAAAACCCCGCTTTTTCATGCCATCAAGATTCTCAAATTTTTTTGTTTTTTTTGTTTTTTGTGTTTTTTAATAAGCCATAGACAGCCCAGATGTAGTGTCTGTGCAAGTTGCACGCAGCTAGGGCTACTGTTCAATTTCAGGTCAAGTTTAGCTGGGTGGGTTCAAGTTCAACGGGCCCATTTGCATCCCTGGATGCAACCCCAAAAAGATGCATGAGAGATGGCGATGAAGCTTTATAGTTTATAGTGCCACCCGTTACGCACTAAAGAGAGACGTTTTCTATTTATTTTTGGTCTGGAGGTCCTCCTTGTAGACGTTGGGCAACTTGGTGAGATGATGAGCAAAGTTATGGGACAACTGGAATTATGATGACCAGTCAAAAGGAATACTGTTACAACTGGAGAAGATGCGACTAACTTTTTTTGGAAGTAGAAGTTTCTGTCGCATGACCACTCAAAGCTCTTCCACATTTTGAGCGAATTCAATGGCAATTCATAGGCTCTTTGACCGAGAGTTTGAATTCATCTGCAAGTTTCTTACTTGATCCCAGTTTCGGATTATTGCAAATAAATAAAGAGAACCTTGTGTTTTATGCGAAATAAAAAACTAACCGCCTAATGATATGTTCATGATCTCAAGATCGATCATGTGAAATATTGGGATGAAAAATGATCTGCTTTGCCAAATTCAAAACAGTACATGTGCTTTTAATGTGGGTGAACTCAAGACTCGTGTTACTTGTACACAAGACCCCCCTATCGTGATGAACCGTTAAACACGAGCTGGCGTTATTGTTCTTCATTTAAGCATAGTTAAATTATTTGAAATACCAGCTATACCCCTCTTTATCTGACTGACCCCATGTCTCATCTATCCTTCGACTTCATTTGCATGTACTTAAAATCGTTGACTGTTTTGAATCAGACAATGGAGATTATTTTTCGCTCTAATCTTCGGCCTCATGGATCTTGAGATTATGGGCCTACCATCAGACTGTCAGATTTAGATTCACATGGCATACATTATGAAAGTAATCCAAGAGCCACCTTTGATATACATCAATGATTGCATTCACTTTTTAGATAGGTTGTCATGTGGAATCAAAATCTGGTCCCCCCTAATGGTAGGCCCCATATCTCAAGATTCATTTGGTGAAAGATTATGGTAAAAAGCAATCTCCATCTTTTGATTCAAAGTGATCAACAATGCAAGCATGTGAAACTCAAGTTGAGAAGAATGAATTTGTGATTGTAAATAAAGGTACTCAAAACCCTACAAATTCCCAAAACCCACGTCGTCTCCTTCACCCTACACCCCCCCTCGTGTTGTCCCTCCCCTATTTTTCAAACCCAAAATTTGGATTGAGCAACAGCAAATCTTTGGAACATGTCTAACCAAATCTGGCATATTACCACAGAGAACCCATGGACCCTTCTCCCATCTCGTAATCTAACTATCCGATGGTAGGCCCATGATCTCAAGATTCACTGATATATGAGAGATTAGGTGAAGTTTAGAGGCCATAGATTAGGTTGAAGATGATGGTAGCAAGATGAGGTTGAAAATGTAATTGGCGGTGGAAAAATATTGATAATTTTATGAGGTCAATAAGGAGTAAACAGTTTTATACTCTTCCGTTAGCATATGTCTCACAGTCAGAGTCAGTCAACCACAATCTAATAACCCCAAGGGCTTATAAAGACTAAGAACGCCAGTCAATGAGGCTGATAATAAATGAGTATAATCCGGACGGCGCGGAGTGCAATTTTGTGATATCTATGAGATGCCCTAAATAAAATGCTAAATAGAAATTTATGTCGAAAATAGAGGGAACACCTTCAGTCCCTCTGTATTATTACCATTTGATATGTATGTGCAACTGAACGAGGATGATGGTGT
Source organism: Chloranthus sessilifolius (assembly GCA_021018995.1). NCBI lineage: Eukaryota > Viridiplantae > Streptophyta > Magnoliopsida > Chloranthales > Chloranthaceae > Chloranthus > Chloranthus sessilifolius. The sequence continues at coordinate 141,507,975 of CM037584.1, read as the reverse complement.
TGATTGTTCTTTGGAGCAGGTTTAAATTGTCTTTTAAAAATACTCAAATTCAGCTCTTTCACTCTCCCAAAGACATTCTTCGAAAGTGTTAAGAACATTTATAAGTTATAACCAAACACAATCTTATATTAAAGTGTTCTGCCCCAGAGCAATCCCAAAGATAGCTTATATATATTGCAATCTCATAAAAATTAATAAAAACTAAAGATCTCTTACAAATCTTAGAAAAGAAAATTAGATTAGTAATAAGAAATTCAACTAGCCTAACTCAACCTCACAAAATCGGCTTGCAAGATGAGGTCTGCCTAAGATATAAAGAGCCCAAGAAGGGCCAGCCCACAACCGATGTGGGAGAAATCCAACACACCCCGCACGTGTTAGCGAGATTGAGCCAAATCACATGGAAATTCAATGGGCTTAACTCAATCTCACAAAATCGGCTTGTAATGTGAGGTTTGCCCAAGATATAAAGAGCCTAAGAAGGGCCAGTCCACAGCCAATGTGGAACAAATCTAACACGCCCCGCACGTGTTGGCGAGATTGAGTCAAATCACATGGACATGAAATGAGTGACGTGAGAGAAAGAATGGCTTTGATACCATGATAAGAAATCCAACAGGCCTAACTCAACCTCACAAAATCCGCTTGTAAGGTGAGGTTTGCCCAAAATATAAAGAGCCCAAAAAGGGCCAGCTCATAGCCGATGTGAGACAAATCCAACAATTAGTGCATTATATTCCTGTAAGCAAAACGTTGATATCACAACTCGGAGTGAAGAGGGCGAGAAACACTAGAAGAATATGGGCCCAAGGCCACAATTTGATCTAGGCCAAGATTCTATGGCCCTTTAGGTCAAAACTAAAGTGGTCGGGGCCTAAGAAGGTGGGTGCATTGTGTAACTCCTATACGCATGTCGATGTAGGTATATGTGTTTTTCCAAAAGCTCAGCAACACCAAAATTTAACACATTTAAAGTGGGGAAATTTACACTTTCGGCCCTATATGTTTGCGTATTTGCAGAAACGGCCCTATAGTTTCAATCGTTGCATTAATGACCAGCTCCAAACCTAGCCGCCTCCGCCTGCTCCACGTAAGCAAGGGCCTATTTTAAATAATATAAAAAAAATTTCACCGCCCTTTAAAAGAGAGTATAAAAGCTACTTCTACTTTTCATTTGTTACTATTACGTTTTAAGTTTAACTTTTCTGAAAAAAACAAGATAGCGGCGACAAAGCGGAAAAATGTCACAAAGGTCACATTACATTTCCAGGTAATTTATTTTTTTTACATTCAGCACATTTAGTCATCCCCAATGTTTCCCACCTAATCCGATAACTTACCGATAATTTAAGTTATCGATCGATAACTTAAATTATCGGTAAGTTATCGGTAAGTTAGCGGATTAGTAGTTTTTTCAAAATCACTTCTTTTGTTTATTAATTGCTTTTTATTTATATTACAGTTCCTACTAAGTGATTGAAAATGACCATGACTCTAAAGCCCATCGGAAAATATTCTGGAGTTGGTGGTAAAAAATTTTACATGCACTGTAACGAAGAGAGAAAGAAAATATTAGATGATTCAGTATTCGGTCATCTATTTAGGATGAATGAGAAATTAGGATTCGTTGGAGACTTGGTTGACGCTATTTTATGTTTTTGGGTTGAAGATAATATTTTCAAAGTCAAGAACACCAATGTACTCCTGCAAGAGATCGATATAGCCTTGATTTTAGGCCTCAACATGTTGACGGAACCTGAGTCTGAGAAGGTGGCCGTAAAAGAGGAAACAACTATTCGATACAAATTCTTTCGGGGGAAGCCGGCGAAAAGATTTCGTATTGAAGAAATTATTGACAGTGCTGATTTATCCAACGATGATTTTTTGAAACTATCATTATTATTTTTCGTATGTTCTTTTTTACTTCCGGACACATACCAGGAAGTAGATACACAGTACTTAGAATTAATAGATAACATTGAAGAGTTCAACAAGTTACCGTGGGGCCTGATAATTTACAATAATTTATTAGATAGTATAACAAAAGCGAGTAGCAAAAGGAAAATGGCGAAAAGGTCAGAAAATGGGCAATACAACATCTACGGATGCACTATTGCCTTACAGATTTAGTCATTTGAGCACTTTCCTGCAGTCGCTACCGCTCCTATTGAGCTTAAAGAACCATTTCCAAGGCTAATGAAATGGGAAGGCCCAAAATTCAGCCGTAATCCTAATTTATATCGAGAAAAATTTCTTAAGTCTAAAGATATTTTAGAGCTTGAAGTTGAAAAGCACGAATTACAGTATAAATGGGTTCGATACTTTTTAATTCGAAGAGAAATGAAAAATAAGAAGGAAGAGACCGAGGAAAGAAAAGAGTCTTACTCCGAAGAAAATATAGATGAATATGATGATATCCCAAGTCATGCGACACGTCCGAAAGAAAGAGCCAAAGAGCCGATTAGCCGAGATGACGACAATGAGGATGACGAAGATTGCAGCGACGAAAACGATGATTTTGAGGTCGTTGTACGTCAACCAAAGGGCAAACCGGATATTAGGCCCCAGTCAACAAGAGAGCAGCCAGTTAGGCAACCGCACCTAACCAAAGAAATAACGGAGCTTAGAAAAGAATGCAAGACGCTCCGCATGGCTGTAAAAGACATGAAAAAAGAATTCTGGCATGCATTTACGCTGCTCAAAGGGCAAGCACTCACCATTGAACAACTCGGGAGAGATAAGAAGGCCTTACAAGAAGAAAATAAAGCAATACGGAAGGATCTTGATACGGTCATCTCTCATTTAAGAAAGGTACCAAACCAAGCCTTTTCAAATTTAGAACAAAATCAATTCTTTACAAATTAATGCAAAATTAGCTTGTCGTCCGACGATGGAACTTATCGTCCGACGATGTAACTGATCGGACGATAATTTAAATAGTCGATCGATAATGTACATTAGCGGACGATAATTTAAATTATCGACCGATAAGTTACATTATCGGACGATAATTTAACTAATCGATCGATAATTTACATTATGACCGATAATGTACATTATCGATCGATAATGTAAATTATCGATCGATTAGTTAAATTATCGGTCGATAATGCGGTTTTTAATTTTTTTATTTTTTGTAATGTATTTTTTTTTTACAATTATGCAAGATAATATTTTAACCTCTGTGCTATTTGACGCCTTCGTTCCTTCCCCCACTTATCCTCAATCAACTGTCCCTCAACCCACCACTCATCAACAAAGCCATCAGTCTACTGCCCCAAAACCCACTGCTCCTCAACCAAGTCATCAGTCCAGTGCCCCAAAACCCACTGCTCCTCAACTAAGCCATCAGTCCAGTGCCCCAAAACCCACTGCTCCTCAACCAAGACAACAATCAACTGCCCCAAAACCCGCCGCTCCTCAACTTACCCATAAATCTACTGCCACTAAACCTGCTACCCCAAAACCTACTGCTCCTCAGCCTACTAAACAACCCTTGGTTGATGTGGGTGATGATGGTGCTCCTCTTACGCAGCCTTCTCGTGAGTCACAGTCGGCATCACTAAAAATAATTATAGTGAAACTATCATCTGCAAAAAATGAAGCCGAAGGTTATGACTTGCGTGCTCGTAAGAAGAGAAAGTCTCCGACCACTAAAGCAATAATAAAAAAATCAAGATTGGTTGTGAAGGAGGAGGAGGATGGGGTAAAATCAATGGAGCAAAAGTATATGCTTAGTTTTTGGAATCGGCCGGAGAACGAGGACAATGTGATCGTCAATACTATCAGGGGTGTTGACATCACAGTTGCTCTTTTGAAGGTTCTCAAAGGACGCTCGTGGCTCGACAATAAAGTCATCGACGCGTACTCGAGAGTCTTTGAAGTTATAAACGATTTAATGTTTACGGCCAATGTCGAAAAAAGCTGATTCGCTTCTGTGTCTGCCCTGGTAAGGTTTCAAATATTTATTGGAAGCTCGTTTGTTTCTTTTATTTATCTTTTCAATCACGACTCTTGATTAACTTCTTCTAATTTATTTACTTACTACATTATCCTGTTTCAGACCTTGTTTATGGCAGACGAGAAAAAATTTAAAAAATATATCGATAATGAAGGTATAGCTGCGCTCAGCGACCTCGATAGGTGGCAGGCCTATTGTGACGAATGGAATGTTCGTAACAATTCAAAGACGATGGAATCACTATTGACAAATAATGGAATGTTCTTTATCCGCGGAATTCACACGATCGACTGTGGAACGGTACGTTTTTGAATACTAAACTTCGCTTTATTTAACGTTAACGGCTTTTAAATAAATTTTATTATTTAAAATTTCGGTTCCGTTTATGTGTAGATTTATCTTCCGATGCATAGCCAAAAACATAGCCACTGGGCGTTGGCTATAATTTCATTAGTTGGTCGAGAAATTAAGCTAATAGATCCAGCAAACCGAGAGTGCTCAAGAAGGTTTGAAGCGCATAAAGAATGTCTATTGAATCACCTTCCGCGCCTTCTTTACGCTGTCGGTTTGAAGTCAGCTTTCGATCAACAGTGGAAGGTATCGGCGTTCAACAGTGTCGTTCTCCCGATCCAAGAAAACGATTGGGATTGCGGTGTATACGTTTTGAAGTATATAGAATACTTCTCCCAATAGCGGCCTATTGATTTCGACGATAAACATATGCAATAATTTAGAGCCGAAATCGGACATCTAATGTGCACATTTGGAAAGAATAGTTAAATATGTCTGTAAAAAATTTTAGACTTTTGTAGAGATGTTTTTTGATGAAATTGTAAATAATTAATTTTATTAATTTTTATTAACTTGTATAATTTTTATTTTCGTTGTTATCAATTTATCTTATTTGTCTAACAATTACTTATCTAATGTTTAGATTTCACCTTGAATGATTTATCAACGGAGCCTTCCTCTCTTGAAGCAATTCCAATCGGCCGATGACTTAAAATATCGGCCAATATTTTAAATCATCGTCCGATATCTTAAATCATCGGACGATATCTTAAACAATCGGCCGATATTTTAAGTAATCGAACGATATCTTAAACAATCGGCCGATGATTTAAGATATCGGCCGATGATTTAAATTATCGGCCGATGATTTAAGATATCGGCCGATGATTTAAAATATTGGCCGATATTTTAAGTCATCGGCCGATATCTTAAATCATCGGTCGATATCTTAAATCATCGGCCGATAATTTAAATCATCGGCCGATGATTTAAGATATCGTCCATTACTTAAAATATCGGCCGATTACTTAAAATATCGGCCGATTGTTTAAGATATCTTCCGATATTTGAAATCATCTACCTTTTGGAATTGTGAAGCTAGATATCTTTGGTAGGGCTCTATGCCAATCACTAGTAGATTAGGGGCGAATTTGGCAACTTCAAATCCTGTTTGAATGAATGATTTATTAAGCACAGCAATATATTTCAATCACAATTCCAAAACTTAATTATTAGTCTAAAAAAATATATTAATTAATTGTTGGATGTTGATCGCTCTTTTATTGAGGTCCAATCTGTTGACGTTGAAGGAAAGAAAAAGAGAAAAAAAAAATACTCTTCTATAATGAGATCATTTGGAAGCTCGATCGCCACTAGGTCTAATCTAATCTCAATCTGTTTTCAATCTCAAACTTTGAAGTAATATAAGTTAATTTCAAATATTAACAAATTTACACGAGCGACGGTTATGACCGTACTTGTTACAATTTTTACATTGTAGTGGTCGAACTTCGCCTTTAGATCTTATTCTCCTTTTCTTCGGACGGCCGGCTTGACGTATTTTGTGGGGAGGCAAAACTTGAATGTCTTTTATTTGCGAAGTCCATTGGCGCTTGTCAACGGTCGGGAGAAAGTGTTCTTTATAAGTTTCCCTAAATAAGTCACTGGTAAACCAGTGTTCACAAAATTGAGGGATCTCTCTTTCTCTGTTTCTGCGCGATAATGCGGCGATCGCATGTGAACATGGTAGTCCAAGAATAGCCCAACGTCTACATGTACATGTTCGCGATTCTAGATCGACACTGTGAGTGTAATCACCACGTTTAACTTGAAATATATCACGACCATATGGTATGACATTTTTTCGACGGGCCCATCCTGAATTTCTTGTTATGTGTTTTTCTGCCATCGGTGTTAACACATGTGTCATTTTATTTCCTTCCTCCTGACGACGAAGATAAAATTCGGCTATTTTTGTGCGAATAGTTTCTAACATGCTTACAATCGGTTCCTCCCTGGATATTTTCAACACACTATTTATACTTTCAGCTATATTAGTTGTCAACATATCATAATGCCTCCCTTGGAAATAAGCGCGTGCCCAGAAATGATCACCAATTTCTTTAATCTATTTTATACATTCCGGCGAGGCGTCGTCTTCTATTTTTCGCATAATTCTTTTAAATTTTGCTTCTGAAAATGCACGGGCAGCAACCCAGAAAAGCGGTCTAGAGATTGTATCCTTATATTTATCAAACAGATTTAGAGTCGTGTCGATACATGAGTCGTGAAAGCGTTAGGAAAAAAATTTCCCGCTTCCATCAAACATTTCATGCATCGATATCAAAACAAATTATTCTTCAAATTCACCGATTACACGTCTCCCTAATAGATCAAGAAATCATGTCCAATGGTCTTCATTTTCTTTCGGTACAACGCCGAACGCTATATGAAATAAATATCTATTCCCGTCTATCCCCGTAGCTATTAACAACACTCCCTTTTATCGTCCACGCAAATGTGTTCCATCTACCGCAATTATTCTTCGTAAAGTATTACGAAAGCTTCGAATGCAAGGTCCGAATGCCACGAAGAATCTCTGAAATGCATTATCAGGCTCGAGACACAATTCGGTATGTATGTCTGGATCGACCCGCTGTAATTCGGCAACATATGACGGTAACATCTTAAATTGCTCCTTCCAGCTATCTCGAATGTCATTCAACGCCATTTCTTTTCCTCTCCATGCTTTCCAGTAACCTACTGTTATACCGTATTTTTTTTCAATATCAAAAATTATTGAAGCAGGAGTCTCGTCAAAACCCTTTAATAGCTTATCTCTGACGAATGAAGCTATCCACGATGTCGTACATTGGCGATGTTCGCTTCCAAAAGCTGGCATTCCGCACGTGTGTTCCGGGTGAAAAGTTTTCACAGCAAACATGTTTATGCCTACTAATTTCGATGCATGTATTCGCCAAGCACATCCTACTTCAACACACCTCGCAGTAACTCGAAGAGGACTGATTTTTATTGGTTTAATCTAAAAATTATTTGTCATTGCAAATTCTTTAAGAACTTTTTGAAATGATTTCTTATTTCTAACGCCTGACCAATGGTAATCGTTCCCCCTTCATACAGTTCCTCATCGTCTGAATCTATATACTCTCCTTCCGAGTCATTAAGCTGATAGTTTTCGTCCACCAGAGGTTGATCAATTCCCCTATTAGTATAAACACGCGAAGTGGAAGACGGCGGAGCTTCATTATTTTCAAGATCACTATCACCGTCATCGACTGGATGGTTATTACGTGATTGGGATTGAACCCGTCGATGTACGCTTAGTTGATGTGCAGTTGTTTGGATTGATGTTAGCCGATGCGGGAATGTTTGATGTATGAGAGGCTGTTCTGTTGAAGGCTCGATTATCGTTGGCTCTGAAGCTATTTGTTCGGAAGGCCATTGATATGGACTAAAAGGCCTAAAGCGTTTCCATCGATTTACATCAATCGAAGTTGAACTGAGATGTATCATGCATCGGATTCATTTGATGACAATATCCTTGATCTTCATCGCCTTCACTCATCGGAATGTCTGAAGAGGGTTGCTCCAGAAGTTTACTGTAGGGGCGAAATCCTATATTCATATTTCTATCATCGTCGGCTATTATCAGTGCAACAATGTTCTCCTCTTCATACCGTATTCCTTGATTTTCAATCAAATGTTCTGTTCCCACACCATGATCATCTTCGTTTGTTTCCTTGAACGGTTGAAATGTTTCTAAAGACGGCAAAATTTCTGCTACAGTAGTGACTAATGATTTTTCGATATAAATATTTATCACACCATCACCGATACGATATGCTCTAAATAAGTTTGTAAGATCATCAGAGTCAGACAATTCGGCAAATACAAGTTCATTCCCTATGCGTAATGAAACAGTAAGTGTAATAGAATGTTCTTCCGGTCGTGTCCGACTGACTTTGTACATTTTCTCTATAAACTCATCAAATGATATATTCTCCGTGACAGTGACAATCCTCCGATATCCTCCGTTGTAAGTATTATCTCTCACACGTACGAAATCAAAATGGCAAAAAAGGGGAACATCCATTTCAACCTACAATATTTACAAAATTAAAATTAAAATTGGTTATTTATAAAGAGTTATACTTGACTTAGCGCTACAATTATTTAAAAATATTATTAAAAAATGAAAGAAATGAAAACTTTAGCGTTTTTGTCAATCATAGGATATCGCTCAATATCCTAAGATATCGGGCCGATATCCTAAGATATCTAGCCGATGGACTTTTAACGTAAACCATAATCCAAAAACTAAAAAAAAAACCCTCTTTTAAGATAACGGCCGATATCTTAAGTTATCGGTCGATATCTTATATATTTTGGACTACCTACAATGTTTTGAAAATTTGGGAAAAGAATAACTTAAAAAGATATTGTACTCGATATCTTACCTAGCCTGTTGTATTCTCTATGTTATACGACTTGTAGTGGAATCTCAAAATCGCTTTCCAAGAGAAATAGAAAGTGTTAAAAAATGATACAGAAATTCTAGATTCAATGCTTTCATAGAGAAGCATATATATATATATATATATATATATATATATATATATATATATATATATATATATATATATATATATATATATATCTGACGTGCAGGCGGCTAGGCTTGGAGCTGGCCATTTATGCAATGATTGAAACTATAGAGTCGTTTCTGCAAATACGCAAACATATAGGGCCGAAGTGCAAATTTCCCTTTAAAGTGTGTCAAAAGTTCGAACATCAAAGGTAAGAAGTTTTACATTGTTGTGAGGGGTCAAAGTGGTCAAAATTCGTCAAAAGTCGACATTGTGACTTAGGGTTACATTCAACCTTGCCATTCTGATCAAATTTAGCAGAGGTGTTTTAAACATAAAGTTAAGCACGTTTAACGCATAAATCAACATTAATAAGAGCATTAAAGCTTAAAATGTCAAATCAAGGCCTATTTAAGCTCAATGAAAGCAACCCTAAGCTATTGGAAGTCTTTTAACCATGAATGGAGGTTGATCTAGCAAAAGCAACTCAATCGTCAATATAGTGCTTTTAGAGGTTATGGAAACATTATATAAAATAATTTAATGCGGCATAAATCATTTAATAAGGCAGGATCTACCAATCCGGTCGACTCAAGTCAGTTACATAACTTCGACCTAACGGGCAGCCAAAATTTTGAATCGACCTGTTGACAACCCTATACATTGGTAAGTAGCTCACTTGTGCACCACTCATTATCAAAATTGAGCGGTTCTAGACGAATTCAGAATTAGCCAGTAGAGCTTGGACTAGGCATAAGGGCCCCAGATAGTGAATGGGTGATCAACTCATCATTATCATTACAGCTATATTGTGAGTCTTATTTCTCCACAGCTCTACAGCTGCTTCACTCCAGGTTCCTCTTCTCATATTTCCTTGTACTCGTAAAGCCTTAATCATTTTTTATATTTTTTTTGGATAATTTGTAAAATCTCAATCATTCATATAAGGCCTGTTTCTTGCCTCTATTGGACAATCCTAAACCACCTCGAGTGATATTTCGTAAATTTTTCCTCTATACATCACTTTCAAAATTCCTTTTATGTGCTCATTCTCCATTTTTCCCATTCTTGTATTTCTTTTTTTTTATATAACTTAGGTAATCCCAAGCTTATGCTTGGACTAATCCTAAATGGATGCCCTCGCCCCCACCGTGTAACGAGTATTTCCTACAGGGCATCCTGTTATCACAGAAGAAAAACGCCAGCATTCAATCCCATGACCTATTGATAACAAACCAAAGTCCCCTACCAACTCCGCCAACCCCTGGTGCGTTACTTTATCTATTCTTGTCGCTTTTTCAACTACTAAATCAACAATCAACTTCTATAAATATGTAATAAATTTATCTCAAATAAGTAGATCAGACTAATTTTAAGTATCCCTCTTACGACTTTTGTATACACATTTTACGTAGGTATTGCTTATTTTTGTAACCTCTCTCCATTAGAGGTATATTTTTCAAAGGTCAACTGAGCTCCAACCTGTGACCTTCAGGCTGTGATATTGCCCTAGAGGCCCAAGCCCATCTTGATTAGAGGATGGAAATAGTGAGCTTTTGGCTGAGTATTGGCCGTGTATTTTATGTATTCCCGACTCTCCACTCTCCACTATATTTTTAAAGCCTTCCTACCCTGTCTAAACTCAACCAAATCCGTGCGTTTGCTAATCAGTTAATCAGTATCATTAGTTACGTTTGTGACCTTATCCCATCTCTTCCGCCCAGCATATATTGACTACTTTAAATTAGTCGTTGGATATCATTTATCGTCCTAATCTTCCATACTATAGGTTTTCAAATCATGAGCGCTCCAGATGACTGCCAACTTTTTTATTCCATATGACACACATCTCAAAATTTGGTCTTAAAATTATGTTTGAGTGTGATGTGTGCCACATTATTGTGGGGTCATTATTTGAAATGTGTGTCATGTGAAATCAAAAATTGCCTGTCTACGGGTACACCCGTAATCTCAAGATTCATTATATAGAAGATAATCTTCATAATCTTTTTAAGCAATCAATACATGCCTGTTATAAGAGTTAGGGTGAGGTCATAGTTTCACTAGGTGTAATTAATGATACCCATAAATAATTTGATTGATTGGACCTCTCATTTTACAGTAAATCTACAAAAATAAGGTGTTTCAGCGTCAATCAAAATTGTCGCTATTATCAAAAAAATTTGTCGCTACTAGTCATGTCACTACTGAAACAACAAAGTTTTTCTTTAATAGCGATAGTTTTAACCGCCGCTAATAGTCTTATTTTTTTGTAGTGATATCGTTATTAATAAGTTGAGTGCTGGTAGCAACTCTCTTCCTTCTTTAATAAAAAAGGTAACTTTATTCACAGCTCGAGATTTTTCTTCTCAACTCAAGTTTGTATAGGCTAAAAACTTGATTGCTTTGAATTAAATAATACAAATGGTTTCCATTCCAATCCTGCACACTAAAAATCTTGAGATCATTGGCCTACCACTAAACACTTAGATATTAATTTCATGTGACATATATTTGAAAAAGTGACACAAGAATCACATGAAGATACACAAGTGATCATATTCACATTTTTAAAATGTGTGCCACATGGAATCAATATATGATCGCTTGATGGTAAGCCATAATCTCAAGATTTATTGTGCGAAAGATTGTGACAAAATAGGATCTCTATCGTCTGATTTACAGAAATCAAAGATTTAGCACATGTAAACTCCGATTGAAAAGAAAAAAAAAAAAAATCTGAGGTTGCAAACAAAAGTACCCTTCAACAAATCCGGGTGAAAAATACAGAACGCTCCAAACGAAGTCAAAAGAGTGTTCTGACGGCTGGGACCTCCGTGCCACCAGTCAAGCAGTCAACAAAATGGACTGATGCCACCTGGTGACGTGGCAATACAGCATTCGTTGATATCTAGTAACGGCTACTTAGGATCCGTTTGACGTGCGAACCCGAGTCATTGGAGCAACCCCAAGAACAAAAAGAAAAAGTCAAAAAAGAAAAAGGAAAAGAAAAAGAAAAAAGAGGAAAAGATAAAGAAAAATTAAACATATTAGAATGAAAACGAGTGAGTCTTGGGGCCCTTTAACATCATTTTTTTTCAAAAGATTTGAAGAGAAAGGCTTGAATGTGACTCATTCTTTACGGCCTGGACCTGCAGCACGACACGATATCTTACCTTTTTACAAGGGCACTGATTTTCGTGTTGTGACCTGCACACCTCCCAGTGTGTTGAGCGGAACATATAACTCAAAAATATTGATTTCGAGTCCTGACAAGCACAATTGAAAGTTGACAATATTAGTTACAACTTCAAGATCGTAGGTTCTAATTTAACTTATATATTAAATTAATAAATAAAAAATAATATGACCCATTCTTTGGTGGCAAAGGCATATACCCTATATAAAGACTTGACCTAAGCCAAATTCTCCTAAACCGTTCTAATCTTTTATATTTTTTATATAAAATATCCGGTCATTTGGATTTGAGCGGACTTAAATTTGACTTGAAGGTTGGGTCATATGCTTCATGTCCAACCGGACCTGAATGGTCAAGTATATGTGCCAACCCGATTAGAAAACTTGGTTGGTTAGGTTAGGAATCAAGTCGACAATAGGATTAACCGGGAGGTTATGATAGGATTGAGCTAGATAGCACTCTAATGGTGATTTTTTTTTTTTCATTCTAAGTTGTCCAAGTGATTAAATATCTTATAGATATCATTTTTTTAAGTATATTATATAAAGAAGGTTCATTCCAAAAAGATTATGTGCATTAGAAGATTTGAATTATTCAATTAGGGCAATTTTATGATGTATAATCTATCTCAAACATAGGGTCTATGTTGAAGTCCAACTTCATATACTTCCAGCATTTTTTTCAAGTTGAAATGAAGCTCATATGATATTTTACCATATATACAGTTTACGATTTGGGTTGAGGGATGCAGATTTAGTTAATCGAGCTAAAACAAACTGAACCGAAATGAGTCACTTGGATTTTGGTTTGATTTCATTTTTTTAGCAATTTTTTAGGTTTTTTCGAGTTTTTCAATTTTCTTAATTTTTTCAGTTTTGTAATCTTAGCTAATTGGCTCTCAGTTTCGGACCAGTTCGGTTTGGCTAGGTTTTCAGGTCAAAATTTACACCCCTATTTGGGTTTTCTTCCGAGGTAGGTGGGTCCGAAGCGACTCTCTTTTATAAATTAACTTCAGTGTAGTGAGCGTGTATCATGAAATAATCTTGGCACGAGCCGGGTAGAACACTTAGCAGGGAGTATCTAAGCCCAAAATAGTATTTCTTTTTTAAAAAATTAAAATTTTAAATAAATTGTATACATATAACAGGAGGCAAGCTTATAAATAAATAAACAAAAATAAAGTAAGGTATAAATTCCTGAGCCGAAAGAATAAGGAGTGGCTCTCTTTGGAAGCCTTCAAGATGGTCTTACAAACTATTATCAATTCATGCGACGTCACTTGCCATATATCAATCTAATCTAAGAATACCTTCTGATGCCATCATCTGTACTTTCACTCAGAGCAAAAATTGCCCCAAACAAAAATTTTTACAACAAAATCACATTAAAATAATAAATAAATTATTAAAAGATATGAACAATGGTCGATATTGAAGCCCAATAAAAAAAGTGTGTCAATTTGATGGTTCAAGGACTCCAATCAGTGTAGGGCCTCAACAGGCCACGATTGAGCCTAGCCCAGCCCATGATGCACTGGGTATAGGCTAAGGTATGTAGGCCCAATGCAAAATTGGGTTGACATGGTACTGTTGGCTAGTTTCAAATGCCGGATTAAAAACCGGCCTGTTTAAATCCCCCCGAACTCAATCCGGCTCAATCAAATGAATTATTTTATAAATAAACTGTCGGGTGTCCTGCAGCCCGGCCCAATCTGACCATGACCCTCCAATAAAGGGGTCCACCTCAAAAGAGCTGAATAGATGATTAAGGGATTTAGGTAACAGCTGAATAGATGATTAAGGGATTTAGGTAACAAAAATTCCGACTTCACGTGTGAATGCCCTGACCCTCCAATAAAGGGTTCCCTCAAATGACAAGTGGATGTGACAAGGCCGTGATGATAATGTTGGTGATTCACCTATAAAGCCTTTTTATAGAATCTTGGGCTTCGATATCGTAGATTAAACTAACGTCCAAAATCTCAATTTATCGCAGGTAAAATATCAGTTTCGGGCGGCTCCAACTATTAGAAATTTGATCAAACGTCTTCAAAGTCTTTAAAAAAACTAAAATTTTGATCGAAAAGTTGACCAAAATCCAGGTTCATCTCGGTTTCAGTCATCACAAACCAAGACTAAATCCGAGTTTCTCATCCTTGTTTGGTATACGTGGAACATTGGTTTGAATGAAATTATAGGCTTAATAGTCATATAATGCCTCCTCCAAGAGTCTCCTTTTTTTTTTTTTTTTTCTAATCTAGGTATCTGAGCCTCTTAGAGCACCCGCTTAATCTCAGGGGCATATACGCACATCAAATTTAGCACATGCCGGGTTAGCATAGGATATAAATCCCTTGAGTGGTCTTAAGGGAGGGAGGAAATTCGAACTCAGGTCTCTTACTTTTGGAAGCACAGGTACCTGGCCAGCTCACCTAACCCTCCGAGGTTCTCCTCCTAGAGTCAATCCTCTCTTTCACCCGGCATCATAAATCATAGTATAGCAAATCTTTTTCTTCTGGTCAAAAAGTTTATTTATGCAAATTTAGAACACATAAAAATGTCTGTAGTAGCTTTTTAAGTGATTTGTGATGGGTGAAAGGATAGAGTTCATATTAGGAGCATGATGACAAATCACACAATCTTTAGTTCTAATATGTCTAATTCTAAGGCCAAGATCTGCATATGTATGTACAAAAGATTGGCACAAAATACAATCTCTATTTGATTCAAGTAGTCAACGGCTAAATTAGATGATGGTCTCTTATTGTGTTGAATCATATTATAGATCATGATTAATGCTAATCTTTTGGACCAAAGATTTTTTCGATCATAACCATCAAATCAGGTGGCTGGGATGGTGTTTACACACGGCATAGATCTCAAAAACAGTCTTTCTTTTAAGGGATTTTTGCATTTACCCCTCTAAGATATATCGTATTTACACTCCGCCTCCTTGCTTCACCTATTTACCTTGTAGTCTATGCTTTTGTGTTTCCTTTGCACTTTGCCCCTATAGGAACGAATCAATCATTGATTATTATACAACTAAACTTTGAATGATTGGAATCAAATGAACCTTTCCTACCTTGGAAAGAGTTAGTATTAGGAACTCAAATTGAGCATGCCGCTCTTTATACATGATTTTTTTTGGTGTGCCTTGTAGAATCATCATGTGGTCTATATGATTTGATGTCCATGATGAACAAATATGTTGTGTAACATATTGGGACGAAAAACGATCTCATTAGTCTAACTCAATGTGGTCCAATGCCATTTAAAATTAACAATGTGTTCAATTTATATTGAAGCCATTTATTTTAGTGTTTTTTACTACCTTGAATCAAATAATGGAAATTATTTCTTTTTACAACAAAAATCTTTACATACCATCAGATGGTACACATATTGATTCCAAATGATACATATCCCAAAAAAGTAACTCATTTTCTTTGTCAACTTAGCCATGTGAAATAAAAATCTTAGCTCGACCCTCGATCACTATTATGTTATTTAAAGTGATCAAACTCCTTAAAAATAAATGGCTATAATAATGGAGATTTACAATGTGACTGTACTCATTTTAAAAGAGTTTGATTGCTTTGAATCATACCATGGAGTTGCTTTTTTCTATGCAGTTTTTGTGCCTTCAGTGGCACACTTTGATGAAAATCGTTTACCGGTGTCCAATTTAACTAAGGAATAGATCATCTCCCCTATTCCGACTCTTCTTGATAAGCTAAAATGGTCATACCTTGAAAAGTACACTCCTCGTTACAAGCATGTAAGGCTGTATTTGAGATTGCTCTTTAGCGCAAAAGAGCAGCCCATTTAAAAGAGCATATTTAAATTGTTCTTTCAAAAATAACTAAATTTAGCTTTTTCACTCTTCAAAAGAGTTAAGAGCACTAACAATCAAACATAATCCCAAACTAAAATGTTCTGTTCCAGAGTAAAGAGTTGCACTTTGCCTCCAAAGAGCCCTCTCAAACATAGTAATAATTGGCATTTCATATTTAAACATTTTAATATTAGGAGATTAACACTTTGCCTGCTATTGAAAAAAAATCATTATCCAATACCAGCCTCGTATATATATGATGGTAAGAGGGGTGAATGAGATATGGACTTAAAACTTTTTTTTTTTTTGTTGAAAATTGTTTAATTTATTGATATAAAAACTTGGCAAGCGCCTCAGAATGCTCGATAAAAATATTAACAAATACCTCAAGCGTTGCTACTTGAAAAATCAGACTTCCTAGAAAAATTCAGAGTAGGTACTTGAGGAATGTAGGAAACCCAAGCGAAACGGGAAAAAGCCTACAGTAGAAGGAAACAAAAAGATTCAGGAAAAAATCTCTAAGAACAAAAAGCAAAAAAACAAAGAAAAGAAACCCCCCAGTTAATAAGACAAAGTCTTATTAAAATACAAAGCAAGACCTCCCTACAAAGTATTTAGAAAAGAGAGCAATTGTTCGGCCTTGTATCTGCAAATGCTTAGGATCGATGAGTCTTTAATCCCGACATGCAATTCCCCATTTGCAAACCGTTAGAATGAAGTCTCTGATGAGGTTGCTAACGTGAAGGGTGTCACCGTTGTATCTGATCTTGTTTCTGATTAGCCAAACATTCCATAGAAACGACATGTGGATGTCAGACTAAATCCATTTTTTCATTTTTTCAGCCCTTTTTAGATATCAATGTCCCAACACGAGAGAACATCGTTAATGCTCATAGGAAGGCTAGGATAATCCGACAGCTTTGAAACATTTACCCCAGAGCGGCCAAATATGTTTGCAATGAAGGAATAAATTATTGCAATCTTCTTCTTCTTCGCTGAAGAAGAAACAATTCTGAGTTATTGGCATGCCCCTGTGGTTGAGATTGGAGATGATTAGCAATTTGTTCAAAAGAACCGTCCATAAAAAGAAAGAGATTTTGGGAAGGATTCTAAACTCTCATATATAAGCCTAATTGAACTTAGGAAAATTCTCATTGAGAAATTTAAACATTCGTTTGACAGAAAATATTACATTATTGTTGCAAGTCCAAATCCTTTTGTCACTTTCATATGGACCTAACCTTTGATTATTCTCATACAACGTGATTGCTCTCCACACTAAACTCACAGTTTTTATTTTTTTTATGAGAACTAAACCTATATCTTTACGCTTGAAAGTCTTTTCCCATTTTCCCGAGAAACTATTATATTTATTTATTACTTTAGAATATAATATATATTTTAAATAATTTTAAAAAAAATAAAACTTCTTTTTTATTTCTTTCTTAATTTTGTGGGTTGATTTTTTAGGGAATAGAAGTTCTCAATTTTTGTATGCAAATAAATAGTCTCACATTGATAAATGTCAAAAGTGTTTATGCTATATATAAGACCTTTTACCTTCTATTATTATTTGACAATAAGAAGATAAGAGTGTGCCTAGCGGCTTGCCGCGTTCGCGCACGCACGCATGTGCGTGACAATTAGCGTTTAAGCGCATTGGCGCTTTAGGAACATGCACTTCGTACGTGTCACAAGGAGATGTTTGACTTTTTGATCAAGTAGAACCAACGATCATATTATTCATGGGCCAAATTGAGTCTAATGGGCTACTAATGAATGGGCTAATTCGGTTATATTGGGTTAAACAGTTTGGTCAAATGTTGGCCATTAGACCTAACCATTTCATAAGTGCTTATAAATGTGCGTAATTTTTCAAATTTGAATTCGAAAAGGTACAACCTTCTATACAGCCGTTGGATGAAGCAGTTGAGATCTCTGAAAGATCTGAGCCGTTCAAAATATGACTGTTGGTCCAATTGTCATATTGAAAAAACACTTAAGATCTATATAATGAAATCTCTAGACACAAGTTCAAACACTCTAAAATCCATCGAATTCCTTACATAGAAATTTGATAAATCTCTTGTTTTATCCTTTTAGTTGGTACCTCATCGGATTGAGTTTTCTGAGGCGATCTTCTACTGTTATAAAGTAACGGATCGCATTCAAGAGATTAGACTCATTGTATCCTAGAAACATCTCGCTGGAACCCTTTTACAAACTTGAGAATTTACTCGAGTAGGGAGCGAATAACATTTTAAAGATAGCAAGAAATCATTGATTGCTTCTGATCAGATGATGGAGATCGTGTTTCACCCCGATCTTTTACAAAATAGATCTTGAGACCATAGCGCATCTATCTGACAGTCGATTTTTTATTCCTCATCTTACAGATCTTCAAAAAATGGCCTTAAATTCACATTTGAGTGTGAGGTGTGTTAGATAATTCAAGGGCCATATTTTGAGGATCTGTAGTATATGGAATAAAAAATTAATCGTATGATAGGTGTGTCATGATCTCAAGTTCTATTTTGTGGAAGATCGAGGGTGAAACACGTTCTCCATCATCTGATCTAAAGCAATTAATAGTTTTTAAGGGTCTGAGACGTGAGCACTTTCAAAGAATGTGTGGGAGCAAACAGAGGTACCAAAAAAAATAAAATTAAAAAAATTAAAATCATGTGTAGATAGTCAAAATTAGTGTGTGACTAAAGCAAACTTATTTTATTTAAAAAAGGGCTCAAATTTCTAAAAAAAATTTGTTTATCCAAAAGCTTCTAAGAAAATAATTTGCTGACTGATGATAAGTCGATCTTTATGAGTCATGGCAAAATAAAAGCTTTTAACGGCCCTCTTAGAAAAAGGATGGCAAATAAATCTTCAGATTTCTATCAAAACACGTACCAAAATAACAATTATTACCAAAAAAATCCTTTAACCAAAATATGGTTCATATGCATGGTCACCAAATTTTCCAAATTTTTTATAACCTTGTCAATAATTCACGAGTTTAGGCCTCGTTCAGAGCCAATAAAATAAAGATTCTTGAGGATTTTTTTTTGCATAAAATGACATTTCGAGAGAGTCTCTAGTCTTTTCTTACATTCGAGAATTCTTCTTCTTGGGCTGTAGGTATTTAGCCTACTTTCCTGAGAAAGTGACCTTCGATTTTCTTTAGAATTTCCTCAAGAAAGCTTATTTTCTGAGCTTGAGCTATAATAGAATACAATCATGGGTCTCACCGAATCGATTCTTCAACTGATAACAACTCCTTCAATTTTCTTTAACTACATTGATAGTAGCCCTTCAACCACACTTTATATTACTGCCACACCTCTTGAAACAAGCATTACTGCCATACTTTTTTAGTTGCAATCACCCCACTTTAACAATGAAGACATTGTTGACTGATTTTAATTAGATGATGTAGAACGTTTTTCATCCCAAGATTTCACACAACAGATCTTTAGATCACGTGCCTACCATCAAAGAGTCAAATTTTGGTTCCATGTGGCACACATCCCAAATCGTAAACGTGAATCACTTTTGATGGTACTCTATGATCACATTCATTTTTTGATATGTGTGTCACTTCGAATCAACATCTGACCGCCTAATGCAAGACCCATGATCTCAAGATCTTTTATGCATGATTGGGATGGTAAAAGCTCTACATCATCTGATTGACACCAATCAACAATGTTTTCTTTATTTAAATGTTGTAGTAGTAAGAAATAGGGTGTGGCAATAACACTTCTAATCGCCATTTTTTAAGAATATTGTTGATTGGTGTCATAGTTACCAAATTCGTCGATTGTTACCAAATTCGCCAATTTGTTTTTAAAAATATTTTAATTGCCATTTTTTAAAAAATTGTTCTTTCGCGATTAAAACGTATTTTATTAAACAAAAGTGATTACTTGTAAAATGTGATTTTTGTGTTTTAAATGCATTTTTTGTGAATTTTTTTTTATAAATTGAATAATAAGGATCGGGATAATAGTCTTAGTAATGGGTCGTGCTAATCCCTCAATTTATTTATTTATTTTTTAATTTTTTTCTTTCACTGTTTTTTCTCGATTTTTGAGTTGGCAAGTATGTCTGGCCCTATGTTGACTCTTATTTCTTCCATTTTTATTGAATTTTTATAATAAGGTTCACGGTCGTGCACGGACGGTATTCCATAGGTAGGGCTGTTATTCGATAGAGTGATCCGATATTTTGCCAAGTTGGACATCAGGAATGAAACATCCAACTTACGTCAACTAAGAGGTTGGGTCGGGTCAGGCGAAAATCAAGTCACGCTGGGTCAATGCGACCCAAGCCGATATTTTATATATATATAATATGAAAAATAGGTAGGGGTGTTATTGGATCGATTTTCATGCTGAACCGAAATCGAACCGATAACTATCGGTTAATTTCTAGTTTCTCAAACCGAAACTAAACCGATAAAAATCGATTTTTGAGTAAGTCCCCATCAGTATACACATTTAAGAGAATATTTTGAGACTCTGTCCGACTAAAGTGTTAAACACATTACTGATTTAAAGTATATAAATTTTGACGATCATCCGGTCAATATAACCGCTTTAATGAAGGTCATAAATACATGCGGCTATAGGGTGTGGAAGAACACAATGCACTTTCTTGACATTTTCTTGAGAAAATATCAGAAATGCTAAAAAAATGAGTTTTTGAGTAACTAAAAAAAAATCCATTCCAAAAATGACTTTTCTCATAAAATGGGTTTCTAAGAAAAAAAATGAGAGCCTTTTTTCTTCAAAAGATGGGTTTCTACTGCGGAACGAGCTTTTGGCAGGTGATATTTGCCGCGCAAATGCCTATGTTACACGAAGATTCCAAAAAATGTAGTGTTCTTCTCGTAGTAAAATGACATGTAAAATCGCAAGATTTGTTACCTGTAATAATAATGACTTAAGTGCAAAATGAAAGTAAATTTCCTAAACGTAGGGCAGAATTTGTATAGGCTATATTGTGGGCACCATTTTACCTCTTGGAAAGTGGTACACCACAACTATGTGGAGCGACTTTCCTATTGGACTAGTAGTCCCTACCCTGGTGTTCATCCAAAAGATAAAAAACAGGCACAGACGGTTGTCCTCCCCCAGGCGATATTTATTATTAGATATCGCTATTTGCAACCGAGTATTTGATAGTGAGAACCAGTTTTTTCTATGGTGAAAGAGTTGATTTTACTTGACTCATATGAATGAGATTGGTTTGGTTTGCGTATGGAGTCTCTGGACTCTCTAATGTAAGTAAACCAACGGGTCTGATGGTGGACAACTCCAGTTGCTTTATCTCATATTAGGTTACAAATAGCTTTTTATCTCTCTTACTAATTTAAAGACCCAGTTATTTTAAACGTAAAACCTTGACTCTGGCCCTAATCTTAGCATGGGTTAATCTCAATTCTGAAGTTCGTTTTCCTTACTCATTTCTTATTCCGATATTTGCTGATAAATATCTATTTTCTCGGTCAAACCTCCAGTGAGTAGCAAGATCTCGGTCGATATATATGCTTCGTCTGGTAAGTAGAAAGATAGCTATATTGACTCGGATAGGTTTTGATCCGATAAATATCCGATATGTATCGGAATCAGCCCATATTTAAAACCTTTTTTTTTTTTTTTTTAAAGTTCTAATGATGCCCTTTATATATTTTTAGCCTAGTCTTAAGGTATATGTATATTTCGTGTTCATTTTATGGAGTTGTCCTTCAAAAATGTGTTTATTTAGGAGTTGATAAATATGCTTATTGGAAGATATAATACAACTCATAGTCGATTGTATTCAATGGTCGAAAAATTGCGATTCTCGGAATACGAACCAATAGGGTCGATCGTAATAACGCAGATGACATTGTGAAAAAATTTCATCAAATTCAGGCGCTTCCCCGATGGAGGATGTGATGAGTACAAAAGGAACGGCTAGGATGGTTAGCACCTAAAAACTATTTTATCGGCATTTTACAAGTATTGTTCACTTGACAGTATATTGAATTTCATGACAAAAAGTAATTTTTTTAAATTGCAGTGAAGAGAATACAGATAATCCAATATTATTGCATTATGTGTATCCCATTTTACCTACAAAGTGCGATCTTACCGCATTCATGTTATCACAAAGTGAACGAGGCCTTAAGCTTATACAAATTAATCTTAGATTATTTGCAAATATTTTGAAATTTCTTGTATGTTTTTTAAATATTTGCCAAATTTCCCAATAATTTACAATTTTTTTCCAATAATTGTGATTTTAATATATTTTTATTCTTTTAATCATAATTTTCACTTTTTTGTATGATTTTTTCCCTAAAATTTCTCCAAATTTCAACCTTGGCCCAGCATGACGTGTAGGGAAACTTTAGTAAATATTTTTTGAAGAGTAGATCGTTTTCATAATAAGTTTAGCCTTGAGGCCTATTTTTGTAGAAATTAATCTTAAAAATTTCCGACCTTGACATTTCTGGATTTTTTTTTCCTTGAAGTAAATTGTCATTGAGCCTGCAGCATCAAGGTTGCAATTGGTGCCTTCGAATAAGCTCCAAAAAAAGCGCAGGGAGTCCCCCACTACGCCAAATAAACGGCGGAGCTAATTCTAAATGTGCTCGGAGCCAGAGCATGAGAGCGGCTCTTAGGCCCAATAGCCAAGGGAAACAACCAATATTGAAAACTGAAACTGATCGAAAAATCGGTCAACTGAATTAGCCAAAAATCTGTACCAAACTGACCCGCAACTTAAAAAAATGTGGGAACTGATTCCAAATCTGTTAGGCTGTGGTTGAGTTAGCTCTTATAAGAGTAGAAGCAGCAGTTCTTTGCTTACTTTTTATCAGAGCAGATAAAATTTACTCTGAGATAGAATAAGTATAGAGCAGTTTTATTATTTAAAACAACTCTATGCCAGAATAAATGAGGCAAGGAGCTGTGTTATTAAATATAAAAGTAATTTTCTGTCGGAGCCTAAAAATAAAAGAGCTGCTCTTTGCCTCAAAAGTGCTAATCCAATCGCAGCCTTAGGCTTTGGTTTTAGGTGGCTGAAAGCCTGAAACCTAAAAACGGTTGAGTTAAGGTGATGAAACCAACACAAAACAAAACGAAAATGAAAAAAAAAGACAAAATAAAAAGGGAAAATCGAAGGGGAAATTGAACAAAAAAAAAGAAAGGTTTGGCTCAGCTTAGGTTTAATTTTTCAAAATATCGTTCACCTCAAACCGAACCCGATTTGTTTTCATTTGGTTTCGGTTCAGGCAAAAAATAAAACCCAAAACTGAAAAAATCGATTCAGTTAATTTATTTGTATAGATGATGAGGAAGATTATCAAACTTCTCAGAAGCTTTTTACTTCATCAATGCCAAACCTTTTTAAGCTGGGAACATGTCAGTGGAAATAAATAATTACCCTTTTACAATGTATCTGCACTCACTGCCCAATCATAGCGTTTCATTATTTTTATTCACCATTTCTAGTCACACATCAATTTTTCCTACCCACACCTCCTTAAATGAAATAATAATATTAATAAGCCTTCATCATCATCATTAAAGCCTTATCTCATTTATTTGGAGTCTACTTTGTGAGTCTTATTTGCCCACTCCTTTCTAAGCAACATTAAGTTCTCTAGAACTTCGTACTCCCTCATATCCCATCTCACCCCTTCCTTTCGCCTCTTCATTGGTCTTCATTTTCTTTTACTTCCTTATGCTTGTAGCTAGAGTCGGCCTTAAGCATAGGTGGGAGAGGCAGCCGCCTTGGCCTCCTTAATTTTGGACTCAAAATGGAGCCCCCTTGTCAATCAAATCTTTAAAAGCTCGTGACTTAAGAAATTATAATTTATTTTCAGTAAGGGTCGTGTAATATGTGCCCATTTTTAGAAACTCACCTAGGGCTCCTAAAATCTCAAGCTTATATCTTCTCAACCCATTATATAGGATATAGGATGTGCTATATATCTCTTTTGAACATGTTCAAATCACCTCAAGCAATATTTCATAATTTTTTCTTTATAAATGCTTACTCCCAAATTTTCCTATCTGCTTGTTCTAAATTTTAATGTAGTTAATACAAATCCAAAACTTATACGACTTAGGTATAAGTGTGTTCATACCAAGGTATCAAGTATCGCCCGATATCGATGCATATTGGTTTTTCGGAAAACTGATGCCGCCCCGATACTAGTATCGGGGTAGTATCGGTATCAGTATCAATACTGATAAAAAACTTGAAAATTAAATCTAAATTTTTTACTTTTTTTTTCAAAAAAAAATATATATTCGTATCTTTAATGTCAGACATGACAGAGATACAGTGAGACCCGATACCAATACCAAGTTTGATACCTTGGTTCATACTAGCTTTTAGCTGTACAAACACTTATTCTAATTTTGTATTTCTTTTCAGTTAAATAATTTAGGCGCACACCATATTTTATATATGTGAACCATTTTATTTTTCTTAATCGTTCAGTGAAAAAACAAGGAAGTTAAAATTGTCACATGCTACTAATGGGTTGAGTCGGGTCCGAGTTAAATTTTACTTCCCAACGGTTGAAGGGTCAGCAAAGCAAATCGCCCTCAGCTGCTCTCTCTCTCTCTCTCTCTCTCTCTCTCTCTCTCTCTCTCTCTTCCTAATCATCATTATTCTTCTACTTGTCTTTCTTTGTTATAGTTAACTAGTGTATTATTAGGCAATAGTGGAAATTTTTTTAGGAAATTTGCACTTTCGCTCCTATAATTTTATCTTTTATAAAAATGATTCTCTAGTTTCAAACCTTGCGCAAAAGGTCAGCTCCAAGCCAAGCCCTTTCCACATCAGCACCGACTTTGAAAATGTCTCAAGTACCCTTGTGTTTTAAAAGTCTTTTTATTTTTAAACTGTTACCAACCTTTGACTTTTCACTTTTCACAATTACTGCTGTAATTACTGAGAGAGCGGCAACGGCAACGAAACGACGACGAAGCGGCAACAAAGAGGTAATTTTTTTCAGGTTATTTTTTTTACTTTTTAAGAAAATTTTATTCCCTATTTTCATTCTATCCTAATCCGCTACGTTACTACTATCTTAACGTAGCGGACCGCCATCTTAAGGTAGCGGAATGCTACTCTACGATGGCGGTCCGCTACGCTAAGATAGCGGAATGCTACTCTAAGATGACGATTCGCTACGCCAAGATAGCGGAACGCTACTTAAGATAGCGGTAAGAAGCGATAGATTTTTAAATTTATTTTTTTAATTACTTAGTTATTTTTATGATCTATGTAGTTACCACTCTCTGATTTTAAGATGTCTAAGCAATTAAAAGCCTATAGGAAATGTTCAGAGGTTAGTGTTAAAATTTTTTATATGCATTGTAACGAAGAGAGGAAGAAGATATTAGATTAATCAATTTTTGATTATCTATTTAATATTACAAAGAATTTAGTTTTTATTGGAGACTTCGTTGACGCGATATTGAGCTTCTGGGTTAAAGATAACATATTTAAGGTAAAAAATACCAAAGAGTTCTGGAAGGGGCCGATATATCATTGATTTTAGGCCTTAATATGTTAAAAGGTTCTGAGACTGAGCATGTGGCTATAAGAGAGGCAGAAACCATTCGATACAAATTCTTTCGGGGGCAGCCAACTAAAAGGCCTCTTATTGAAGAAATTGTTAATAGTGTCGATCTTTCTAACGATGAATTTTTGAAATTATCGTTGTTGTTTCTCGTATGTTTGTTCTTACTTCCAGATACATAGTAGGTAGTGGATAGTAAATACTTGAATTTAGTTGATAACCTTGAAGAATTCAACAAATATCCATGGGGTTTGGTAGTATACAAAAATTTAGTTGATTACATATGTAAAGCGATAGGCATAAGAGAAGCGGCAAAAGTGAATCCAAAAAGGTAATATAACATCTATGGGTACACTATCGCCTTACAGATTTGGGCGTTGTAGCACTTTCCAAAAGTCTACTCCGCTCGTACTAAGCTGAAAAGTCTCTTTCCGAGGCTGTTGAAATAGGAAGCAATGAAATTCAGCCGTAATCTAAATTATTATCGAGAAAATTTTTTTAACTCTCCGGTCATCGTCAACCTCGATGTTGAAAAATACGAATTACAATATCGATCAATTCGGTTATTCTTCAAGCAAAGAGATATGAAAAGAGAATGGAAAAAAGAATAAGAACACCCGACCCAAAAAAGTGCGAAAGAGATTCACAATGTTTACAATAAGGATGAGGATGATGACGATAACGATGACGATAATGATGATAACAGTGACGATAATGATGATTACAAGGTCGTTCTACGTCACCAAGCGAAATCAAAGGAGAAAGAACCGAAAAGTATATATGAAGCAGCCAACAAGAGAACAGCCTGTTAGGCATCCCCAACTTATAAACGAAGTAACGGAGTTTCGTAAAGAGTGTTTGTCTCTCCGAATGCAAGTTAGAGAAATGAAAGGCGATTTCAAACACGCCTTTGCTATTTTAAAAGGATAGGCGATAACTATTGAGCAGCTCGAAAGAGAAAAGAAAATATTAGAAGCGAAAGTAGGGTCTTTAAAAGATCAAGTAGCTTACTTGAAAGGCGAAAATGTTGCCATGAAGAACAATCTTGAAGCAATAAAATCTCATTTATCAAAGGTATATAAATTTTTTTTACATCATTTTTTTAGATTATTAACACTAATAATCGTAAAGCTATCATTTTATAAAGATTATTAAAAATAGCTATCATTTTATATTATTTTTTTTACTTAAAATAACTATCTTAAAAAATAAAATATATATATTTTTTAATATCATTTTTAGTTACTTAAGGTAGTCATCCACTATCTTAAAATAGCTATCCACTATTTTAGGATAGCATTCCGTGATCTTAAAGATAGCGGATCGCTATTTTAAATTAGTGTTCCTCTATCTTATGATAGCGTTCCACTATCTTAGGATAGCAGAGCGCTTTCCTAAGATAGCGGAACGTTATCCTAAGATAGCGAAACGTTATCATAAGATAGCAGTATGATAGTGATTATGATGAATGAGCTAATTTAACTTCTTTTTTTGTAACTTTATAGGATGATGTGCTATCTTCAGTACTCTTTGATACTTTTGTTGCCCCCAAGTCTCCTCCCTCTCAACCTCGTGAGCCCTCTTTGCATAAGCCTTTTACCACTCAAACCTCTGCACCCAAACCTTCAGAGCCCTCTTTACCTAAGCCTTCTACCACTCAAACCTTTACACCCGAACCTTCTGAGTCGTCTTTACCTAAGCCTTCTACCACCCAAACCTCTGCACCCGAACCTTCTGAGCCCTCTTTACCTAAGCCTTCTACTACTCAAACCTCTGCACCACAACCTTCTTCCTCTGAACTCATTTACCCTCAATCATCTCCACCCAAGCCTTCCTCTTCTCATCCCACTACACTCCAACCGTCGATGGACAATGTGGTTGAGCCTCCAGTAACCCAGCCTACTTACGAGTCGCAATGGCATCACTTAAATCACTATTAGTGAAGCTGTCTGCTTCAAAGAGTAAAATCGACTTAGAAAAAAGGGCACGGGGTACGAGTTGCGCGCACGGAAGAAAAGAAAGACGCCAACTCGAAAAGAATGTGTAAAACGATAAAAAAATGGTCGTCATTAAAAGTGAAGAAGTGCCACAATCCATGGAATATAAATTTATGCGCAGTATGTGGAACCGGCCTGCGGAAGACAATCCTGCACTTATCAATACTATCTTTGGTGTCGACGTCACCGTAGAGAATTTAAGGATCCTTAAAGGAAGGGGGTGGCTTGACAATGAAGTGATGGACACATACTTTAAAATCTTAAAGAGTAAAAACGACTCGATGTTTAAGGAAATGGCGGACAAGAGCTTCTTTGCATCAGCCTCAGCCCTGGTATATATCAATTATTTTATTTATTTATTTATTTATCTGTCTTTATTTATTTACGTAACTCGTGTCTTTCAATTAATGAGTTATTCTAATGATCAATTACAGACTCTGATTATAGCGAACCACTCAAAATTTAATAAATTTGTGGCTGATAAAAATCTAGAGCCACTCAACGACGTTGATAAATGGGAGGCGTACTGTGACAGGTGGAATGTTCGTCACCAGTGTAAACCGCTTGAGGTCCTGTTTAAAAGTACGACACGTGGTATTAAGGCTGTTGATTGTGGGATGGTAAATTATTTTTTAGATTATATTAACACTTTTCATATTTCTTAATAAACACAGTACTAATTAGATCTCTAGTTACACACAGATTTATTTTCCAATGCATAGCCAGAGACATTAACATTGAGCATTGGCCATTGTGTCTCTAGTGAACCGCGATGTCAAGCTGATAGACCCGGCCAACCCAGAGTGTTCAAGGAAGTTCGAATCGCACAAAGAAAGTTTGTTGCATTACCTGCCACAACTTCTTTACACTGTCGGATTGAGTTCTGCTCTCGATCAACTGTGGCAGCTAACGGTGATGGACGGTGTCGATCTTTCCCGCCAATACAACGGTTGGGACTGTGGTGTTTTTGTATTAAAGTATATTGAGTACTTTTTTGAACGGCGGAGAATAGATTTCGACGAGAAAAATATGCAGCAATTTTAAGTCGAATTCGGACATTCCTTATGCACATTTGGAAAGGCGACTAAGTAGTGATTTTTCTTTCACTTATATATTTTTTGTAAATTCTGTATAAATTTTTATTGTTTAAATTATGTGTAAATTTTTGTTTAGAGATTAATTTTTTTCTTAATTTTTTTTTTTTTGTTTCGATCTAACTCAGTAAACCTAATGCTAATCTTACACCTGATGCCACAATACTTGTTGATACCATTAAAGTTAGGTTAACCCATCACCGTAGGGGTCTCAATGGGTTGCATTGCATCGGGCTGGGCCAGTTTGGGTCGGGTCTTAAAAGGGCAAGTTATAATTAGGACTCTTGAAACTAGCTCATACTCAGCCCGATTATTAATACACTTGACCCGACATGACCCTATTTTTAATCGGATCCACTTAACTCACTCATACCCAGCGCATTTTTACCCTTGCACCTGATGCCAGCCTTGCACCTGATGCCACAACACATAATAATAAATCATGCTCCAATGGTGTGAGATAAAAATTCTAATTTTAATAGTGGAAGATCATTTAAACACCATTTTGAGCACCATCCTAATTTAAATTGGGAACCAGACTCTCCTAACCGTTTAAATGATCTTACACCTCTAATTATTGGCATGCTTTATTGAGTTGAGATAAGTTCAATGATAGATTGCAAATTCATAGTCACCAATTCGGGTTTTGGTAATAATTCGACAAGATTAAAAATAAAAAAATTCAGAAAAATTTGACAAGTTCAAGAAATATTTGATCTAATCTCTTTTTTACAAATTGCACTATGAAATAGGTTTCATATTCTAACAAATTTACATGAGCGACAGTTATGTCCATATTCGTTACAATTTTTATGCCGTAGTGGTCGAACTTTACTTTTAGATCTTATCCTCATTTTCTTTGGGCGACCGACTTGATGTATCTTGTGGAGAGGCAAAACTTCGATGTCTTTCCTTAAAACGGTCCATTGACGCTTATCAACGGTCGGAATAAAGTGTTCTTTATAAGTTTCTCTAAATAAGGCATTGGTAAACCAATGCTCACAAAACTGAGAAATCTCTTTGTCTTTGTTCCTGCGCGATAATGCAGCGATCGCATGCGAACATGGTAATCCAAGGATAGCCCAACGTCTGCATGTGCACGTTCGTTTCTCTAGATCGACACTGTAAGTGTATTGCCCCGTTTAACTTGAAATGTATCGCGACCATAGGGAACAACATTATTTGACGGACCTTCCTTGAGTTTCATGTTAGGTGCTCTTCCGCAATCGGTGTCAACACGTGTGTCATTTTATTTCCTTCCTCCTGACGTCGAAGGTAGAATTACGCTACCTTCGTACGAATGGTTTCTAGCATTGTCACGATCAGTTCCTCTCTTGCTATCTTCAATACACTATTAATACTTTTTGCTATATTTGTTGCAAGCATATCATAACGCTTTTCTGGAAAATATGCGCGCGCCTAGAAATGATTACTGACTTCTTTAATCCATGTTGTACATTTCGAGGGGGCCTCGTCTTCTATTTTTCATAAAATTCTTTTAAATTTTGCCTCCGAAAATACACGGGCAACAACCCAGAACAGCGGTTGAGAGATTGTAACCTTATATGTATTAAAAAGATTCAAAGCTAGGTGTCGCATACAATAGCTGTGAAAGGCGTTAGGAAAAATATTATACACAGCTTCCATCAGCCTCTTCTGCCTGTCTGATATCAATACAAACTGTTCTTGAAAGTCTCCGATTATGTGTCTCCCTAATAGATCAAGGAATCATGTCCAATGATCTTCATTTTCTTTGGGTACAACGCCGAAAGCTATAGGGAATAAATGTCTATTCCCGTCCATCCCCGTAGCTATTAACAACACTCCTTTGTATCAGCCGCGCAAATGTGTCCCATCTACCGTAATTATTCTTTGCAAAGTATTACGAAAGCTCCTAATGCAAGGTCCAAATGCTACGAAGAACCTCTGAAAGGCATTATCAGTCTCGCGATACAATTCAGTCTGTACGTTTAGATCAACCTTCTATAATTCGGTGACATAGGACGATAACATCTTAAGTTGCTCCTTCCAGCTATCACGCATATCATTCAACACCATTTCTTTCCCTCTTCATTCTTTCCAGTAGCTTACTGTTACACCGTATTTTTTCTTAATATAAAAAATTATTGAAGCATGGCTCTCGTTAAAGCCTTTTAACAACTTATCCCTCACGAAAGAAGCTATCCATGATGTCGTACACTGGCGATGTCCTCTTCTGAAAGCTGGTATTCCACACGTATGTTCATGACGGAAAGTCTTCATAACAAGCGTGTCCACACCGACCAATTTTGATGCATGTATTCGCCAAACACACCCTACTTCAACACACCTCATTGTAACTCGAAGAGGACATATTTTTATTGGTCTAATTTGAAAATTATTTATCATTGCAAACTCTTTAAGAGCTTTTTGAAATGATTTTTTGTTTTTGAATGCCTGACCAACAGTTAATGACCCTCATTCATAAAGTTCTTCATCATCCGAATCCATATACTCGCCCTCTGAGTCATTAAGATTATAGTCATCGTCCACCAGAGGCTCATCAATTCCCCTACTAGTATCAACACGCGAAGTGGGCGACGAGAGTGCTTCATTATTTTCAGGATCACTATCACCGTCATCGACTGGATGATTATTACGTGATTGAAATTGAGTCCGTCGAGGTACGTTTGGTTGAAATGCAATTGTTTCAGTTGAGGTTGGCTGAGGTGAGAATGTTTGAGGTACGAGAGGCTGTTCTGTTGAAGGCTCAATTATCGTTTGCTCCGAAGCTATTGGTTTGGAAGGCCATTGATATGGACTAGGGCCTCCTTAAAACATTTCCCACTGATTCCAGTCATATGTTTTGTTTATCGATTCGAAGTTAAGCTGAGATGCATCATGCATCAGATTCATTTGAGGATAATATCCTTCATCTTCATTACCTTTTCTCATTCGAATGTCTGAAAAAGATTGCTCCAGAGGCCTACGATAGGGGCGAAATCCTATATTTATATGTCTATCATCGTCGACTATCATCGGTACATCGAAGTTCTCCTCTTTAAACCGTATTCCTTGATTTTCAATCAAATGTTCTGGTTCCACACTATCATCTCCTAATCTGACGCTTTCCTCAATTTCTTTATCATCTTTGTTTGTTTCTTGCTGAAACGGTTGAAATGCTTTAACAGATGATAAAATTTTGATCATAGGAGTTACTAATGATTTTTCGATATAAACATTTATCACACCATCACCAATAAGATATGCTTTAAATTCGTTTGCAAGATCATCGAAGTTGGACAATTCGACAAACACTAACTCCTTTCCTATGTGCAAAGAAATAGATAGTGTAATTGAATGTTCTTCCGGTCGAGTCTTACATTTTCTGCTTAAATTGATCAAATGATATCTTCTCTCTAACAACGACAATCTTCCGATGTCCACCATTGTAAGTATTATTACCGATCCGGACACCATACAAAATGACAAAGTACGGGAACATCCATTTCATCCTAAAATATAAAAAATAATAAAATATTAAATTATCAAACAAACTTCTTCATAGCGGTGCTAATATAAGATAGCGGGAAGTTATCTTAAGGTAACGACGCTATTCTAAATTAGCAGCCGCTACTATAAGGTAGCGTATCGTTATTTTAAGTTAGCGGCACTATCTTAAGGTAGCGTATCGCTACCTTATAGTAGGATAGGCTGTATTGATATAAAGAAACTACAGGAAAAAATACTATCTTACCAGTGCTCTTGTGTTGCAGTTTACAGTGTGATTTGTACTGATACAAAGAAAATAGAGTACATGAAATTTTAATATAGGAGGGGCAATCTCATATCTCATATCAAAAGGAATTCGCATCTATATATAAAGAAGAGGATATATAATTGCTGACGTGGAAAGCACTTGGCTTGGAGCTGGCCTTTTGTGCAAGGTTTAAAACTACAGGGCCGTTTTTGCAAATAAGAAAAATTATAGGACCGAAAGTACCAATTTCCCAAATTTTCTTCTCCTTCGGTCTCGTTATTCTTTTGAGAAGAATAGGTTTTCTTTTTCGCTCAGCCATGAAAAGAATCTAGGGTTTATCCCTATATATATATATATATATATATTTTTTTTTTTTTTTTCCAAGGTGTGTCTTTGTTTTCATTTCTCCACTTTAACGTTTCCTAGAATCAAATTTTATATTTAATACGTCTTGTAGTTTCATCTGGGCTTTTTTTTTTGTTCCTTTTTTTGGCACATCAAATTTAATGCAATCCAATCAAATCATTTATCTGTTTGAATCAAATCTATTTCTTTCATTTTCATACATTTTCTATAATAAGCTGTCTCTTAGTGATCTGGGTTATTTTAGTTACTTTCCCAGTTTGAAAAATCAGTAATCAATGGGTCTCTCTCTTTCTTTCTCTCTCATTTTAAGTGATCAAAATTTTCTTTCAGTGTTTTGATTCCCTTTCTGCGTCGTGTTTCTTTGTCCATGAATTTTTTGTAACAATATTTCAATGGCTGATGGGTATTGTTGATTCTTTTCATTTCGCTGCAACAATGGGTTCTGAGGTTTCAATTTGTTCTTCTTGATTCTGGCTTTCTGGGTTTTTGGATTTTTTGGGTTTGTGTTTTTTTAGGGCTTAGTTTGTTTTGGTGGAAGATGGAACAAATTGAAGAAGTTAACAAAGCAGCTGTAGAGTATTGCCACAGAGTCCTTAATCTAATTTCCCAACCTCAAGTTCAACTGCAATATAGAAACTTAATGGCAGAGACTGAAGAAGCTGTATTCAAATTCAAAAAAGTAGTATCCCTACTCAATACTCCTACTAGTTTGGGCCATGCAAGAGTGAGGATTTTTAAGAAGAAATTTCAACCTCCTTCCTCACAAACAAGCTATTTTTATGACCCTATATTTAAATCAGATACCCATCATGCCCACAAAAAAATCCTTTTAGATAACCCAACACTAGAAATGGAGTTGGCCGCTAAAAATAGTCTCCAACTTGCCCAACAAACAGCACCACCAACAACAAACCTCCATTTCATCCAACAGCAACCTCAGAGATTTCAATTTCAGCAGCATTTGGCATTTCAAGCTGACGTGGTGTATAGGAGGAGCAATAGTGGCATGAACCTCAAGTTTGATGTCAGCCCAAGTTGTACACCCACCATGTCATCGACCAGATCTTTTGTATCGTCTCTAAGCATGGATGGGAGTGTGGCTAGTTTGGATGGCAAGGCCTTCCATTTGATCGGAGGCGCCATGCAGCCATCGTTCGATCATAGTGGCCTGCTTCACCTCAAGAGGAGGTGCTCTGGTAGGGGCGAAGATGGGAATGGGAAATGTGTGACCAGTGGCAGATGTCACTGCTCGAAAAGGAGGTTAGACTCGGTCACTAGCTATGTTCGTGTTTGATTGGGTGGTTTTAGTGGTGTTGTTTTTGTTGGGTTTTGATTGAATTTTGATGTTTTTTGTTTATAGGAAGCTTAAGGTGAA
Source organism: Chloranthus sessilifolius (assembly GCA_021018995.1). Taxonomy (NCBI): domain Eukaryota; kingdom Viridiplantae; phylum Streptophyta; class Magnoliopsida; order Chloranthales; family Chloranthaceae; genus Chloranthus; species Chloranthus sessilifolius. The sequence continues at coordinate 141,473,923 of CM037584.1, read as the reverse complement.
AAGATCGATCAAGGTACCTGCTATTAGTAACAAGCTTGCTGATATCCCTCCTGATGAGTATTCTTGGAGGAAGTATGGGCAGAAGCCGATCAAGGGTTCTCCACATCCTAGGTGATATATACATTTCTATTATACTTGTTAATTATTTCAGTTTCTTCTGGGTACTTGTTCAAATGATGGGTTTAATTGATTCAAATTAATTATTATGCTATGTCTGGTTTTTTATGTATGGTCAAGTTTGATTTGTTTTGGTTTTGAATCTTATTTGGTAGTTATTTTGGGTCTCTTTCAAGAGAGTACTCTAACGAGCCGAGCCTACTTGAAGACTCTTAGCAAGGGACAATTCAAAAAAGGATTTATCTACATAATTTTTTCCCAATTAGGTTGCTTTTGTTTGTTTTTTCTTTTATATGATGCCTATATCCAAATATCTTATTCTATTCTTTAGATCTCTGAGGTGCCCATGGGAGATTCCGATAGTAAAAACTAAAAACCATGCAAAGGTTGTTTCTATTTATTGAAAAAAAAGGATTCTTCATCTTGATTTTATGGGGTTGTGTAAGGTTCTTCTCTTCTTTTTTTCTTCTTACAACTTCTCATTACTCAAACTGCAGTGTTATTCTCATTACCATGCATGGACTCAAAAAAATTGACCCATGAACTCAGTAACCATGGGCAGTCACATTTCTTTCTTTAGGTAAGAAACAAGGCCTATGTTTTGTATGGGATGACCAAATTACAACACAAGCCAGCCGCGAGACTTCATCCTTTAAGAAGAGAAAGTCTTGCATGTTGGTCAAAATCTGAGAATTCAGTGGTAGTCCCCTGAACCTTCGGCCGTGAAAATGGCAAGATCCGTCAGTGGTAACTTAATTGAGCAACTCCCATCATGTTGGGTGAAATGACTAAAATATTTCCTAAAGGACAGCCATTTTCACAGCTGTGTCAGTGACAACATGACCCTCATTTGTTGGACCAACAACATATAAACTGATCGAACTTTATGAACTTATATTTTTAGTGTATTGACCTAGAAATTGCTACAGTTCATCTAAGCAGAATTTGTTTAGAACATGAGCTCAACACTTTGCGAGGCATGCTTCGATTTCATGTTTTGTCACAGAATCATAGGTGGTTACTCAGTTCCCCTGTTTAAACCAGGGATCATGGGTCTTTTAGTTTGGCATCTACTGTTATTGGGGCTTCTAAACCTTCAACTTGCCTTGGTATTTCATGATTTCGTTTCTTGTAGTTTCATCTTTCCTAACTAAAGCACAGATTTATCAATTTTGTGGGTTCATGGTTTCCTTTCCATCTCATGATTTCGTAAAAAAAATTTACATCTAGTTCCATTTTCAGACTCCTTAGTATCTGATGGTGTTCACTTTCAAATAGATATGCATGGATTACAAGTTATCAAGTATGGAAGTTCATGTTCACTTACATCTCTTATTGAATTGATGCAGGGGATACTATAAATGTAGCAGCATGAGAGGTTGTCCTGCAAGGAAGCACGTTGAGAGGTGTTTGGAAGACCCATCAATGCTCATTGTCACTTACGAAGGGGAGCACAACCACTCTAGATTACTAACCCAATCTGCCAACACATAGAGACCTTAGAGACACAATCAGAGTCATCACTTGAAGGGCTGCCCTATCATCACACTTGGTTCATGGTCGAGCAAATCACTCCTGTACATATTAATATTTATGGTTAAAGCTTGAGAATGTAGAGGGTGGAGTAATTTTCGGACATGTGGAGCTTCTGGAGCAAAGAGGGATTGCACCATTCATATCATACACAGGAGAACTCTGCGAAAGAAAAAGTTTGGAAACTGTAAGAACTCTTTTCATGACTGTTTGGGTTTGGTTTCAGACTTCATTCTCTTTGGCATTTTGTGTGGCCTTGTCTGAATTTGTCCGGCAAATTTGAATTTGAATTTGAAGCCATTGGATGTTAGTTGGGATTAAGTTGCACTTCTTTCCCCAAATTCCCAGAACATTGTATTATTTAAGACGATTGGTTAATGGAAGCTCTCCTTGCACCTAAGATAAAGTCATCATCCTGCTTTTTTCGCCCACATGGCAGAATTTTCTGGCCAAGCCAATTCTCCTAGTGGCTAAACATCATTCAATGACCACCCAGCCAAAAAACCATGCTCATCAGAGGGCTCAAACTATTCAATCTGGGAAGTTTAAATATGGACCATTGTTCACATCTAATGGAGGTTCATCTCCCTTTGATTTTGTTGGCTTCGGCCCTTTCTCTTCCAGCTTCTCGCTGGTTTTTAATGGAATTTCTCTTACCGAATTGCTTGGATTCGTTTGTTAAATCCTCCAATGGGCATATTTTTTTGGGCTGCACAAAGTTCATAAGATGTTCTGCCACTTGGATATTTTGGATTGGTAAAATTGTGAGCAATGTAGCACCATATAGTTTGGGTGATGGCGATGCCGAAGCTCCCTCTGTATTGGCCTGCCTGAATGGAAGGGGTCCCAAAATTTTAAAGCTTACCTATAAAAAGAAAAATGTGGCACCATATGATTTAAAAGTAAGAAAATAAGAGTTCTATCTTTTACGCCTAAGGTTAAGAGAGTCAATCCCTATTCGAGAGCATCACTGAATCAGTAAGCTTTGTGAAGACATCTGCTTGGTCACTTTCTTCGCGGCATTTTATCATCATAAAGTTTATTAACAATCCATTTTTAATTTCTATAGACAATTTCATTTCGTCAGCATTTTATTTTTCGGAGAAGTTATATCCTAATGCTTGGTAGGAACAATGCTTTTTTATCGATCAACTAAGATATCATAATGCTTGCCATTTTATATTCGATGCTGCCAACATGTGTGGGGACGGGCGAGCGACATCAGTCCACTTTCTCTTCAAATTAAAACCGTTCAATGTTGTTGTTGTTAGTGTTGTTTTCTTTTTCTTTCTGTTTTTTTTTTTTCTCTTTTTTCAGGGTGGTTACATATCTTATGGTTTCTGTGAACGTTTAGAGTACACAATGAAGGCATTGCTAATTTTTATTAGGCAATGTCGCTAATTATTAGATTCAATCGTCATTTTGCTAGTTGGTTTTTCAGGTTCTGAAGAGCATAGTTTCATCAGTCATTTTAGATATTAGTTGTGATTGCTGAAGGTTGATAGTTGCTACTTCCTTTTTTGTTTTCTCACAGTTCGATGGAAGGGATCATTGAATTTTCTTTCATCAGTCAGTCTCAAGATTCCTATGTTTTATGTCCTCTTCATTGATTTGGTTATTTTGTATACATCTGATCTTGATGTAGGTGTATTTTTATTAGTAGATTGTTTTGAACATTTGGATTTGATCATAAAACCATTTGTTACAACTTACAAGTAGTTTACAGTTGAGAGACATGTTGACCGGATATGCTTTTGTAATGAGAATTTATCTATCACGTTTATGGTTGTATCGGCCTATATGCATCGGGTTAGGCTCCATCCTATATGGATATGCACCCTGATTCTATATAAGGTCAAAGATCAGGTTATTGGACCATATTGGGTCAGTAGGCTGATATGTATTGGACAAAATACGAAAATACCCTTTTTGTAAAGTGTTTTATATTTATATATATTTTTTATTGTTCTAAAAATAAAAAAGGGACTTGAATATTGGCCTCAGATCTAGCCGATATGCCGATACATATCGGACTTTAAATCCCTGATCATGATGCATCTGATTTGATGCCCCCATGTGCCGTTTAAGCACCGTAGTACACTCTGTCCTGGTTTCACTTAGGGTATGGCTGTCAACGGCTTGGGCTTCCTCTCTAGCCTGACCCAGTTTCAGTTTGTGATGGGTTGCGCTTCATCTCTAGCCCATCCTGATTTGTGTCAAGTTTGGGCTTAAATAATAAAATCAAGCCCAAATGTATTTGGGCCCAACCCAAGCGGTTTTTCTAGTTGGGCTGGATTTAGGACTGTCAACGGGCCGGGCTTGACCCGGACCGGCCCGGGCCCAGCGAGAATGGGCTGGGTTTGGGCTACATAATTTAAAATCGGGTTGAGCCTGGCTCGGCCCGTTGAGCTAAACAGGTCGGGCTAGGCTCATTTAAAAAATAAAAATAAACGGGCCAGGTGAAAACCTGGCCTGGCCCGTTGACAGCCCTAGCTGGGTTCATGCCTAGTTTTTTGTATAGAAAATAACTAGTCCTATAAAAAACCCCGGTCTGAGGCCGACCTGACCTGCTGAAGGCCATTATATAAAGGAAAAGCCTGTCTGGCCCGAGTTCAGTTTGGATTGGTTTTGGCTTTGAATAGCGCAGTGGGTTGAATTATACTTGGGCCAAGCCCAGCCCGATATGTAATATTGCCGGGTTCAATTCTAATTTGTGGGTTGAAATAATGCTCAGCCCGTCGACAGCCCTGGGTTAGGGCTGCTCAGTCGAACACATGGGTAATGTTGTGAGGTGAGGTCCTAGGATTTTTGTTTCAGCAGGTTGTCTATCTGTTTGACCCTCCAGTCAATGCACCATCTCTAAGGCCTGCCCTGAGCATAGGCTGCTGCCTTGGGTCCCTTTATTTTGGGTCCAAAATGGCCCCCCTTATCAGTTCTTCAATGGTCTGTAGCCTAAGATTTGTTTTTTTAATAGGCCCCATTTTAATTCTCATTTACTAATTTGGCTTTGGCCCCCCAAATCTTAGGTTCGGCCCTGACCATCTCTTATCTTAGGTAAACGAACAAATAGGAAAATAAATCAAACCACTAAAACAGTTGTCAGGATGAAAAGGTTAATAAGAAAGACTTTGTTATGGGTACCCCTATTTGCGCCAACAGGTTTTATAAAAGTGTCAATGCACGATCCCTTGAAACTCATTTATTGTTTGAAATTAGACGATGGAGATTGTTTTTCACCCGTACAATGAATGCTGAGACCATGATCTTACCATCAAACGATAAGTTTTTTATTTCATGTGTCACATGTCCCAAAAAAGGACCCTCAAATCATGTTCGAGCATTAGGTGTGTCATGTGATTTTAGGGATGCTTTTTGGGTATTCGTGTCAACTAGAATAAAAAATTAATCATCTGATGGTACACTTGTGGAGAAGGTTAAGGCGAAAAATGATTTCCATTGTCTGACTCCAATCAGTCGATGGGTGCTTTCAATTAACTTATTGGCACTAATAGAGGTACCCTTTGTTATTTTTGGACTACATGTCATGTGGAGCACTATCTAGCACCATCTAAATCATTTGATTTGAATAACCTGATCTAAAGATTTTTGACGCCAAAGATTAGTATGAAATCTAATTAATACAATCAAAGGCCATCTGATTGGTGTCAATTTTTAGCCTCTTGAGTCGTAACACATGTCCCAAAAATAATAAATTCTTTCGTTTTCAACCATATGCCACGTTACATAAAAAAAAAAAAAAAAAACAAAAAAAGGGAGGTACAGCTTGCACATGAGCTGTACTTTAGGTCGCGGTTTAAAAAAGGAGTAGTGCACTAGTGCTTCATCAAAAAAAAAGAAAAAGGAGTAGGAGGAAGGTTATACATTTAATAGAAAAAAAGACGCCAAAGCCGGCAATAGCCTCAGGCAGAAAGTAATGCGAACTAAAGCTTAGGCAAAACAAGAGGGAAGAAGGGACTTTAATCTCTCGTGGCCAGAGATGTAGATGCCGCGAATGGAAGGGGATGAGGTTCCAAACTTTTCCCGCGGTGGAATTGTTGAATACAAATTAAGCATCTGGCCAATAGAGGGAGGGTGGCAGTGGTAGCAACATACCACACCAAAGGTGGGAGAGGAAGAGGTGTTACAACTCAACTGATAAGAGAAAGGACACTGAATGGCACTACACAAATATGAGCTATTTTCGGCGGGCCCTAGTGCAGATGTTTGCAGGCCCGCCGGTACTTGACCCGCACGGCCCATTAAAGGGTATTTATGCAACTCTTAATATGTACAGGGCCGTCTGTCACGGGCTCACTCTTCTACCAGTGTCAGCCAGTGCAGCACTTAACGCCCAATGCGCTAAGTCAGCCTATCTCTGATACCAACTGTCACGGGGGCGTCCTTCGACGCACCATCAACCCGCGCGGTGCTTCGCTACTGTATGCAACAAAGCCAACCAATCTCTTCATCAACTCTGATACCACTGGCCTAGAGGACGGGAACTCTTCCTCGTGATTACCTTCTTTTCAAGGCCTACCATCCAATGTATCGTGTCCCTTACGACACACTCGCTTGCACCACTGTTTCATACTTGGTCTGCTTAAGTTTCACCTTGTGCACTGCACTAGTACTTCGCTTCGCAATAGTATTGATATGCAACTTCCCATGCCGTCATGTCCTGCTCGTATACCGAACCAAGCCCACAGTCGTGTGCCTAACTCATGCTGTCGTGATCAACAGAGTCCCATGCAGCTCTCATGCTGTCGTGCTCTACTGAGTCCCACATAGCGCTCGTGAAGTAGCCCAGCCGTATGCACCGCGACACGTAGTCTGGGACCATATTTCAACCTCACATTGAGTGCCACACGGTATTGCTGCGTCGACGTTCTAGGCTCACCATTTCAGACCTAGGAGACACTTGCGCCTCCTTTAACAACGCAAAGACCTGTGTGGGTGGAAGACATTCTCCAACACCTCTCCTACATAGATGGTCCAAACACTATCTATGGGTAAACAACCAAAGGACCTCAAACACGTTGGTTTGACATACCCCCAGGCACACGTCTTCTGCCCGTGGCACACAGTGTCAAGTCTCAACTAACATGCCCATGACTCCCTGCATCGTCCTCCCATGTGATCGTGTCGCATCCTCGTAGCGCGACCATGTCGCGAGGCCTTCCTGGCCCCATGTCACGTGCCCTCCTGACAACACATGCCGTGCCGTCCCGGCACCAAGATGTCGCGTGTCCTCTTGGCACCACATCGCGTGCCCCAGGCACCAAGTCGCCACTGCCTGTAGGCGGAGTACAAGTGGCTTGAGTGGTGCTACGGATGGCTCGGGTAGCCACATTGCGTACCTCCATCGCACGTCGCTCTCTTCTTCTTCTTATTCCCTCTTTTCGTCCCTCGCCAACAAACCCTAACCGTAGCTGAGAATCTGATTTGTTCCTCTCATTCCCTCCTTTCGTCTGTTGCAATTTTTCCTCCCTCGCTAACAAACCCTAACTGTAGCCCAGATCTGATCGTTGAGCGACCATGGATTGCATATCGCTGAAGTGGTGTCAAATCACAGATCGTTGAATTTCGAGCTTTGATCTCCAGATTTCTCATTGGTGGATGATTGAACTTCGAGCTCTGATCTTTTTTCACTTCATTATGAGATTTCCGGATATTTAGGTCAAACCCACATAGTTGAGGGAGACTTTTTTGGCGCCTTTTTAAAGCTGCCCTCAGCTCTTGCATTTGAAGTGTGGCACTAGGAGCAGGATCAGGTAAGGTTTTTGTCTTAAGATCTTGGAGATTTGTGTTCTGCTATGTCGATTTGAGTTGGTTTTTGTGTGTGGATTTGTTGTTTCAAGAGTATTTCATTTGCTATGATTTGGAATGCTTCGAGCAATTGATTTGATTTTGTTTTTCTGGTTTTAAGTTATTTGAATTTGAATTTTAGTAGGAAGTGCTTGTTATATTGTTCATATACACACTAAACTGGAGAAAAACTCACACACGTAATTGTCTCGATGTTGGTCACAAACGCAATGTGTCTGGTATGATGTTATTTAAAATTAGTAGTATTGTTGTTATGATGCATTGTGCTTGTGATTCTAACTTCTAGTTTAAGTATAATTCTGAATGTGGTATAGACGTGGTGTTCTACTTTAGACATCTTATAATTCTAGTGTGTAGTTGCACAATTTTCACTTAGCTGGTGCTCCGTTTTCAGAATCCCAATTCCTAGATGCTTCATTTTATAAAATGGTTTATCATCTAGTTTTTGTTGTGTACATGCTTGGTAATTGAGGTTACATTCATGCATTGCTTGTATTTCTAACTGCAAGTTTGTAATAGGGCATAGTGCCGTCCTAAATTCTGGGTTATAGGCTTATTGCCGCAAGTCCCCCAATGAACCCCAATCCAATGGACGTAGTTTCACTTGGAACAGCTTGGAATTTAGTCAGCTTTCTTGTCACTCCTGAACTTGTTTACTTTTTAAACATAGAGATGCCACTATCCTTGCAGCAGTTTCTCCACCTCAAGTTCTAGGAAAGGCTCCTTCATGAGTGCCGTGAGCTTTTCCATTACAAAAAGCCTTGCCTGACCCCAAAATCACTTCTACAAAAAGCCTTCAATGCGGGCCTGATCTTTATGTGAATCTTTGGTGATATGCTCTTTCTATTAGTGTGTATATGAACAATATAACAAGCATTTCCTTCGAGCAATTGATTTGATTTTTTTTTTTCGGGTTTTAAGCAGGGGTAGTACAATTTTTCATTTCATGCGAAAGATAAAACTTGATAAGCTGATTATTTCCGGGCCCCGAATTAATTGGGTCTGCAATTGGGCAGTTTTATTTGAATAGCTCAGATCTTTGACTAAGAAGAGGTAGCTCATCAAGCCAACCCTACATGCATGTGAAGGCTAAATGTCAAGCACTGAGAGTCTTCTAGCTCTCACTTCCATTATATCCAACAGCCACAAGCTCATAATTCTACCCGACATGATCCATTCATGATGATGAAGATGAGTCAGACTTTCCTCCTCAAATGGATGAAAGTATGTAATTGTAGATCAAGATGGCTTGGAGATGTGGTACTAGTGGATATAGATAGCACGCCTAATCTTATCTTAGTTCAAAATTGGAGTTCCCTAAACCTACTAAGATTGAAACCTACTTAATTATCACTTTTTGTGATTGTGTTCTTTTCATTTTGCAAAGTTGCCTATTTACGAGAGTTCTAACATAATTTGATAATGACAAAGAGAAGTTTATGGCATATGGTACTTTTATTTTTTTGACAAAATTGTTGGCTGTGTTTTAGTAAATTTGCAGTAAAACTCCAAATCCGCTTGGCTCATTTTAATATAATAATTGTCTTGTTCACTATTCTATTAGATGGGGCGAGGTTGTACCATGTGCAAGGACATTCAAGATTTGCCACGAGGAACAAAAATTAAGGTTGAGATAAAAAGAGGACGACCAATAGGGGACTCGGCTAAAAAATTATCAAGATGGTGCAGGGATATCTAGCCAGAGATGGTCGATATTGCCACTCGATCGCTCGAATTGGCAAAAAGTTGATAAGGTGGACAAGAACCGTGTGTGGAAAATGGCGTTGGTAAATATGCCTATTAATTTTTCTATTTCATTTTCATGCCTTCTTTCGTAATGTATTAGAAGAATTGATTATATATATACTTGGCAAGAAATGGAGGGACCACAAGTACGAATTAAAGGTGAAGTAGTATAACACTACGTCAAAAACGTTTAAAAAAGACATAAAATAAGACTGACTTTTTTCATCTTTGAATAAGATAGTCTGCAACCGTCTTAAATTTAACAATAAGACGGCCACGTACAAACTAATGGCACGGAATTTAATGACGGGTAATAAGATCGCCCAAAAATCGTCTTATTATCACGAGTTACCAATCTTAAAAAAACGTCCAACCGTACGTCTCTTGCTATCCATCTCTCTCATCCAGTCTCTAAAAACGAAACAAAACCCTAGCTAACTCTATCTGTCCCTCAATCCCCCCCTCTCTATCTCTCTCTATAGATCTCCCTCTCTCCTCTTTCTCTCTCTGTATTATTCTAAATTAGTGGAATTGGAGAAAGCATCGGCGGCCGGTAGCCTCTCTCGCTCCTCTGTCACAGCGGACCCAAACCGACTGCGGCGGAGTCGGCGCAGACCCCACCGCGGTGGAATCGTCGTCGATCACCATCAAATCTCTCTTGCTGCTCTGCCTCATTTAGGTTAGATTTCTTTTCCATTTGTTTATTTTTTATAATTATGTTTGAATTAGGGTGGAGCATGGGGTTGGGGAAAGTGATAGAGATAGGGATGGGGCATGGGGGTTGGGGAACCAAGAGAGAGAGAGAGGTTGGAGCGTTGGGGATTGCAGCCCTTTAGACAATAGCGCCAATTTATCACAACCGAAAATATATAAAGTCTTGAGAGGTACCCAGCCTTGCATCGCCTCTTCTCCTGGCAAACATGTTAGGCTTTTGCACCACCAGGTCGACAAAGTTTGGAGAGACGTGAGGTTTTGAAGCACCTCATCATCAGCAGGGGTCAACCACTCCAAATCGTCACATCGTTTGATTGTCAGGTGTTTTAGGGCGGTGAGGTTTCCAAGCTCCCTTGGCATACCTATGTTTAGATTTTAAAGCCCATTAGATTCATTAAACATTTTTTGAATGGGGCCAACTTGGAATGGCTTCTTTTTATTTTATCCATGTATGAGAGTAATGTTTTTCTTTCAATAATAAATTTCGGAGGTTTAGATTTTCAGTGAAATGCAAGTTGTCCATATTTTTGTAACCCATTTATAAGATGGAACTGTTTCCAATATTTGTTGTTTATTGAGACTGGACTCCAAACCATTCACCACAAGAACTCCGAAGAAGGTCCACAATAATGCGGTGACAACTGTATCAGTTCCTCTTCTATGTAGAACTCACTTTTATTGTCTCTAATTGCTTTTTTTTTCACATTGAGTTAATAATGTAGGAGGTTGAAATTGTTTATCTATTTATATATTTATTTCTAGTGGTCCATTCTCTTTTGATTCTTGTGACTATATCATTGCATGCCTTTTTGCTGGTCAGTGGGCTCGAGATAATAATGTATATTATTCCTAGCTTTGTCTTCTGGTCACAAAGTCAGCTTGTTTATAAACTATACAATGTTATTATTTAGCAATTATTTTTTATGGTTATGATGATGATAAAAGATTTGTTCTTTCCATGCTTGGGTCACCTTAAAAGAATTGGTGTTTTGTAGCCCATTGATCCAAGTACCAGAAGGAGGTCAGCGTTTGGCCAGACTCCCCTAAAAAACCATAATATTGTATGAATTTTCTTAAAAAAAGAAAAATCCAAATCCATTTTTCTTTGTTGTATATTGTAGCAACCATTTCAATGATTTCAGAGGGTATCCTATCCTATAATGTATTTGGACCACTACTATAAAAAGATACTGGTCAAATCCGATCACCATTTCAATGATTTTCAGAGGGTTTCCTTTTTATGTAATGCCTGGTGAGAGAAGTCATAAAGTCACAAACCCCATATTGCAAGGCCTTCACATCAGTTAAGTCCTCACTTGAAAACATCCCTTTCAAAAACACCTCCCTATCATCTCCAATCAGACCACAAAATTACAGCATGCCGTCAGTTGCCAAGGGATCTATTGTAAAATTCAGGCGTTTTTTATATCTTAATAATCCTTGCATCATTTTTCCAGCTCCACTTTTGAGCTTCTATGTGATCATCTTCTTTGATGAAGCAGAACTCCTTCCACATCAATGGCCATGAAATAAAGAGAGCATCATCACACTCCTTTTCAGTGACAACATTCTACATTTTTCCTTGGAAAATTCAGAAATTTGAATTTTTTTATTCTTCTATTTAATTGGAATCCTTAATAGGGAGTGTCCAGTTGATCAATACATAAATAGATTCCACAAAAGTTGCTTGCATCTCCTATAGAGTAGCATAACTTGCAACTGTTCACGAAAGGGAAAACCTGATAGCATAGTTGATTGCCTGCAATATCAAGCTAAAGCAGAGCTCTTGCTTTCCCCCCTTTTTTTCTGTGCACTTCTACTATTGCCTTTACACTTCCTTTGATTAAGGTTTATTCTTACTTGGCTAATTAATTCTCTGTCAAGGCTGCAACTAAAGGTGACTCCTGCTTCTTTTATATGAGGCTTTAGGAATCTATGATTAGGAAGGTCAATTCTATTATATGAAGGTGTTGAAGGAAGCTCCAACATCAAGCGTGTCACAGAGAACCTCCCAATTGAGCAGAGGCATTCATGTCTTTTTCAATGGGTGTTTCTATGATTAAACGTAGAAGTAATAGCCTTTAAATCATGTGTCTAGATGAAAATGCTTTAATCCCATTAACCACTTAGGATCAATCACAAAATTTCCTATTTGAAAAGAAAATGAACAGAGAAAAAAAAAGCCTTATTTTCTAGTTATTGTTTAGATTCACCCTAGGTATTATGTCTAAGTGTACCACATGTACGAGTTTAGTATGATGATGGATGCTCTGTGACAGAGCTCTCTACTTTTGTTTGATCTCGGCTTTCTTTGCACCTCACAAAGGATGTTATTTGGAGATGTACAACCAGATTGGTTTAACCTAATACCAACTCATTCAATTAGCATTGCCATAATATGGTGAGAGTTGATTCTCCAATTTCTCTGAAATGTAGAGTTGATATCACATCCACCAGTTTGTGATATTTCTAATAAAATTTTGTGAACTCTACAGCTTTGGGCATTTGCATCCATATCACTTATGTTGAAGAAATAGGGTAGATGATTACTCTCACTTAACTCTTAAGCAAATAATTGTTAGATCTTCATTGCTCTTTAACCTATGGGTAAAGGTAGCTTGGTAGTAAGGACCGGGTAACTTACCTGGTCTCAAATCAGTTCCAAGTCACGTGACACCCAATCATATGATAGGGTGTTGCATAAAGTAATGTCTCGATGATCATAATTATTGTGAAAAAAGAAAAATCAATAAGTAATATAAATTCATGAGGTCAACAGAGTCAATTGCACAAAAAATGAACATTAAGATCACATTTGGTTTCACCATATATTTTCACATGATTGACACTATTGACTGTAAAATTTTACATATTTTATTATTATAATTTTCTTTCCAGCAGTTACGATTGGGTTGCTCACTTGCTCCTTTACACGGCACCTGATCATGTGATTGGGTGCCACGTGGCAGCAAACTAATGTGGACCAAGTAAGCTACCTGCTCCTTAGTACCAGGCTATCGTTATCCTTAAAATATATAACAGTTGCTTTTTTTATTACCTTGATGTAGGTTTCGAGACATGGCTTTTGCTACTAAAATTGGGATTATACTTAAGACAACTATAAACAAGAACATCAAAATAAAATTGTATGTTGCCCAACCATCAATATACCAAGCAATACAATTCAAGTCGTCTACCATTCTGAGTTTTTAAATATCTTTGATTTCCAATTTCCTAGTGTATTTTTTATGTTCAAAAGTTTTGTCTCAAGGCTATTATGAGGCAAGGATGAGTCATTCCTGAAAGGTGTTTTTGACATGGAGAAGTCGATGGTATGTGATGCGTCACTTCTCTCTCTCTCTCTCTCTCCTATGATATTTAGCATTAATCCATGATCAATGTTCTGTTCTTGATCTGTTTTCTTTGAATTCTATCATGGATGTCATCCACAAATTGTTTGTAATATAGGAGTTGGTTGTTCTTTAGATAGTGTCTAAGCTCTCTCTCTCTCTCTCTCTATTTTATGTTCTGATAAAATCTGTTAACTGTAAATAAGATTTCAGTGAGATGGTGTTTGGTTTTTAGATTGTCTATGATCCAGATGAGAGAATAAACAGATTAGTAGATGAAGTTGACAAGAGCACCGGACTTTTTAGATTATCGTTGTTTTCTCCTTGTAAGGCGGGTAATCAATTAATTAGAAAAAATATTTAATTTTTATTTGGAGTTCAGTTATTTTTGTGGTTTTCATTATTTTAGCTGTATTTGATATTTTTGTGGGGTGCAGATTAATGTTTTCTTGAGAATAACTAATAAGAGGGAAGATGGGTTTCATGATTTGGCATCTTTGTTTCATGTAAGTTCTTCAAATTCTTATCTAATGAGATGACTTGTGCACGGTTATTGCAAACTGAAGTAGAATATAAGCTTTGTAGTTGTATTAGAAGCCTTGTTGGAATTCTATATGGGTCAAAAGTTTGATCCAATTGTAGCTCCATGCATCCATACCAAGTCAAAAGTTTGAAATTATTTGGCAAAAAGAAAGTCAAAAAATGGGGAAAGTCGGGAAAAACTTTAAAAGATTATAAGTAAAAATCACTAAAACCAAAGATAGTGGCTGAGAATTTGTTTTAAATTCAGAATTTTAATTTTCAAGCTCTGAGCAGGGATTAATAGCTATGTAACTTAAAAACATACATGCATGATAGTTTATAGGAATATATGTAGGAAGCATGCAAACTCAGTTTTTTCTCTATTGTGTTTCTAGGTTCTGGAAGTGCCTTTGGTGGAACTATAGAGTCGGTTGCGCTTGTTGGCAGTGGTTCCCCTGGTCTGACAGGCATTACTGTGGACAAATCAGTGGAGTTCTCCTATGAAGAGCTTGCCAAGGCTACAGATGACTTCAGCATTGCTAATAAAATTGGTCAAGGTGGCTTTGGGGCTGTTTATTATGCAGAGCTTAGAGGGGAGGTTTGTCCAACGTAGCATTTATGTTTACCTTTTAAAGAGAGGAAGCTTAATTATATTTTACATTAATTTAGCTATTTTCTATATGATTCAATTTGTTCCATTCACTAACAGTTACCTGATCCTATAGTTATATGCAGCATCATGTCAATAGTCAATCTTGGGGGAATATGAGTTTATTACCTGATCCTCTGTAAGGTACGAATGTTGTCTTACAAATGTTGGGGGAATATGAGTTTATTATATTCATGGTTAAAATAGTCAATCTTGTTATAATGGTTGCTGCGACACATCTCATGATTGGATGGTGCTGCATCATGAGATGGATGAAGTTGTACTTGAGAGACAACCTTGTTCTACTAAAATAAGGCCTTTATCAGAGCTTGTTCAGGAACTCCACCAACAAGTTGATTGCAACAATTAAGCTTTATAAGGTTAACCACTCCACCAACAAGCTGATAGAGACAAACTCTGCAATGATTTTTATGGCCTCATGTATAAGGAAGAGATTGGTGATATATCTTGACATTGGCGTGAGGTTAATCCATCCAATGAACTCAAGGGTACCGGTTGCTCCAATCACGATGATTACAACCAAAGCTTGTTGCTGCTTGCGCCGTTCAAGGATTGTTTTGTGGAACAAAGAAGGAAATGTATACAAGAATGATTGAAGGCCTTTTAGAATGGCGCTGCTTTAGAAATTCTAGGTCTTTTTGTGTGGTTTGTAATATGTAGCTTATATTAAATAAATTCAGCTTGCAACTTCAGGAGCTTGTATTATGCCACTTATATTAATTATTTAACTTTGCTTCAAATTTTATTCAAGATATAGCTTCTGTTGTAGTGTAAATTTGTGATTTTAGTTCAAAATATTTATGGTTTTAGTTTAAAATATTTATTATACTTATCTATGATTTTTTTGTTGGTTGAGCAGGGTAAATTTTCGTTGGATAAGCAGGATAAATTTGTTGTTTTACTATGAAGTATATTTTTTTATATCCATTTGTATTTTTTTTATGGATGAGTAGGGTATTTTGGGGTACAAGCTCTTCCCAGAATTATAAATATTTTTTTTATTACGATTTTTAAACAAAGACTGCCCGTCTTATTTCAACCATTATTCAAATAGGACGATTCATAAAGGACTGTCCGATATAATAAATAAGATAGCTCATGACCATCTCTAATAAAGCATTCGATAAAGGACGGTTTCCAACCGTCCTATAGGTTTTTAAAAAAAAATTATTAAATGGTCGGTGACCGTCCTTTAGTGGTTAATATGAGACGGCTTCGAACCGTCTTATTTTAGAACTGCGGAAAACAATCATTTCTTACCGTCTTATTTATGGAATATAAGACGGTTTAGAACCATCTTATATATTTAAGACGCCTGAAAAAAGAACGGACGTGAGGACGGTTTTGGGCCGTCTTAATTTTCAAACAAGACGGCTTTGGACTGTCTTTTTTCGTCTATTTTGACGTAGTGTAATAATTGCACAACCATTGAGGATCTATATGCTAGAGGCCCTGAAAATGTTGTTCCAAAACAATGGAAAACTCTCATGAATTTTTGGGGTTTTGTTGAAGGGGAGGTACATTTTAATCACTAAATTTTTAAAAATAATTTTAATTATGCCTAATAAATGCCATGATAACTCATCAATTTGTGCAATACAGAAAAGAAGTGAAAGGAACAAGTGTTAGAAGTTTCTATTTTGGTGGCCATCACTATGGTCAAACCGTTGACCGTTGAATGGTGTAAGATCAGTCTTGAGATGTGTAGATGCTATTTCGGTGAGTTTGAAGAGAATAGGCAATTAATAAGTAAATCTTTTAGTTGTGGTATGATTGTGATTTCTAATCACAATATAATTAGTATTTTCAGTCCTTAATGGGAAATGACTCTTTGGCTATAAATATAAGGAGTGTCTGGTCCCAACGATTGCTCGACACAATTCAATCCTCCCTATTAGCGAAAATATTCCCATTGTGCTAGGAGATTTTGAAGGCGAGAAGATCGTTGAAGATCGGCAACCAACCACTAATGGCTCACACTCAAGGTGCGCATATTTATTTAATTTATGGGTTATAGGTTTATTATTTTTGATTGATCATGCGCCTAGATCCTACAGCTTAAATTGGATGGTCGGATCAATAGATCTATTTAGATTCCAACAATTGGTATCAGAGCTCAGTTCTGCCGTATGATTGGTTAAAAACATCGAGTTAAGTATTCGCATATTGTGTACCTTTATTATTATTTTTACACTCAAGGCCGTCGATCTCAACGACCCACAATCTAGCAGACGGGTGTTGCTTCTTGCAATTTTTCAAAAAACAATAAAAATAAAATAAAATTTATGGCCCACTCGGCTGTTGGCCCGACCCGCCGCCCGACCCACTGGGCCCATGGCCCACTCGGCTGTTGGCCCGATCCACTGGGCCCCTGGCCCACTCAGCTATTGGCACATGGCCCGACCCACTGGGTCCCTAGCCC
This sequence comes from Chloranthus sessilifolius, assembly GCA_021018995.1. NCBI lineage: Eukaryota > Viridiplantae > Streptophyta > Magnoliopsida > Chloranthales > Chloranthaceae > Chloranthus > Chloranthus sessilifolius. The sequence continues at coordinate 141,457,023 of CM037584.1, read as the reverse complement.
ACTCGGCTATTGGCCCGATCTGCAGCCCGACCCACTGGGCCCCAGGCCCACTCGGCTTTTGGCCCATGGCCTGACCCGTAGGGCCCCAAGCCCACTCGGCCTTTTAGCCCATGGCCCGACCCGTAGGCCCGCTGACTGAGGCCCACTCGGCCACTAAGGCCCATGGCCCGGCCCGATACCCGACCCAATTATGGCCCTTTGAATTTCTTATTCTTCTCGGGCCTTTTCTGGGCTATTTATAGGTCCGATTTTCGGATATTATATATGAATTTTGACTTTCTCGGACATTTCGAATTTATTTTTGAAGTCTATTTTTGATAATGAGCTCTTTGTTGTAATGTATTCATGACCTGATGTTATATTTTTTAATTTTTAATTGGGTATTCATTTTTTTTTAGTACCATTAATTAGAGTTGGGTAGTGGAGGTTGCGCTCTACCACCATGGCTGGTACTTACACATTATAATACTCGATTATTGTTAATTTTGACACTTACTTATAACACGAGTTAGACTTGGCTTATTATTTTTTTTAATATCACTTTTGTGATCATCTAAAATATTATCAAACCTAAATTGACAAGTATGGCTTGAAAAGATTCTTTTGCCCAACGGTGATGATCCTTCATAGTGTCATGATTTTCATATTGAGATTTAGTTTTGTCCAAAATCGTGTTACAAATTCAGTGAAAGTCTGTAGTGAACGTTAGCGTCACAACATAACAGATTCTTCTGCCCAATGGTGATGAATCATTTAATGTTGTATGATGGTTGTGTTTCACTATTAATTAATTTTGTGTGTGGGTACTGCTAGCGTGTTGTGACTCGACCCAACGGAGGGTCATAACGACGAAATTAGTGCCACAATCATTAATATAGATTGAGGAAGCGGCTAGTGTGTTATGACTCGACCAAACTGAGAGTTATAATGACACAAATTGTTTCTCAATAAAATCACATTGGTTTTTAATTTTATTATATTCTTTGACATATTTTAACTCTTGCATCACACACTATAATTATAATCTTGTGGACTTGATAGCTACTTCAATAATATATGGACATAATAAATCCCTTAATTATTATGCAGCATTGAACTCGTCTTCTATAACTAATATGATTGGTGGAATTGAACTTCTGAGTGGCTCAAATTATGACAAATGGAAGGAACAAGTTGCCATTGTTCTAGGCTGTATGAATCTTGACTATGCTATACGATTTGATAAACCCAAGGTGCTCACCGCTGATGCCTCAGCTGAGGATCTAGTAGTGAACAATACGGATTTGGAAAAATGGGATAGATCAAATCGTATGAGCCTCATGATCATAAAGAGTTTTATTACTGATGCGATTCGGGGAGGTATTCCTGACTCGCACAATGCAAAGGAATACATGCAAGCCATTAAAGAACAATTTCAAGGAACTTCTAAAGCACTTGCCAGTAGTCTAATTGTTAAAATGGGAACCATAAAATATGATGGTCATAGTGGCGTACAGGAGCACATTATGAGAATGAGTGGCATGACAACTCAATTGAAAGAAATGGACATGGGCTTTTCTGAGGGTTATCTTGTTCACTTCATTTTAACTTCTCTTTCTGCACAATTTGGCCCGTTCAAGATTAATTATAACACGCAAAAAGAGAAATGAAAGATGAACGAGCTAATCGCTCACTGTGTCCAAGAAGGAGAAAGACTTTGGGCTGAAAAACCTGAAAGTGCCCATTACGCCGCTCTTGGACCATCGAAAGGAAATTTCAAGCGAAAATAAGGACAATATAAAGAAAAGAACGTGAAAGCTCCTCCACCGAAAACAAAATAAGTAGAAGCTAGCAGATCTACTTATGGCATCAAGTATCACTTCTGTAAGAAGAAGGGACACATTAAAAAGAACTATCAGAAATACAGAGATTGGCTAGCCTTTGAGTGTTTTGAATCACTTTATGTTGATGCTCCACGCAATACTTGGTGGATTGATTCTGGTGTAACTATTCACATAAGTAATTCAATGCAGGGGTTTCGATCCAGCAGGAAGCCAAGTAAAGGCGAGCGTACCATCAAACTCAGAAATGGAGTAGAAGCAGACGTAGAGGCCATTGGGACTCTCCGTCTCATTTTAGATAGTGGTTTCATTTTGGATTTAGTTGATACTATTTACGTTCCAAGTATCACTAGAAATTTTATTTTAATTTCTAAATTAGATTCATTAGGTTTTGAATTTAAATTTGGACATAATATTTTTACTCTATTATTTGATTTTGATATTATCGGTGGTGGCTCATTAGTGGGCAATCTTTATCAGTTGAACTTGGATTCATCTTACGCCCAATCTTTAATTTTTATGCATGCAAATGATAAAATTAGTAAGAAACGAAAACAAGCAATCGACAACTCCTCCATTTTATGGCATAAATGTTTAGGCCATATATCTAAGGATAGAATGGAGAGGTTAATTAAAGATGATATAATCGTTGCGCTCGATTTCTTTGATTTCACTACTTGTGTAGATTGCGTTAAAGGGAAACTCATAAAAGCTAATAAGAAAGGAGCTGTCAGGAGCACGAGTTTGCTAGAAATAGTCTACACTGATATTTGTGGGCCGTTTTCAACTCTTGCTATTGGTGGTCAAAAGTATTTTATTACCTTCACTGTTGACTATTCTCATTTTGGTTATATATTTCTCATTCATGATAAATTTGAGGCCCCGGATATGTTTAAAATCTATAAAACCGAAGTTGAGTTACAACTCAATTCGAAGATTAAAATTATGAGATCTGATAGAGGCGGAGAGTACTATGGTAGATACTCTGAAACAGGTCGCAATCCAGGACCATTCGCCCTGTATCTACAAGAGCATGACATTGTCGCTCAATACACCATGCCGGGAACACCTGAATAGAAAGGTGTAGCTGAACGAGGAAATCGTACTCTTATGGATATGGTGAGAAACATGTTATGCAACTCTAAGTTTCCTATATTCTTGTGGGGAGAAGCCTTAAAAACAGCAGTGCATATTCTGAATAGAGTTCCTAGTAAGGTGATTCCCAAAACTCCTTATAAGCTATGGGTAGGACGAAAACCGACTTTAGGATATTTACACATTTGGGGCTGTTTGGCTGAAGCAAAGGTGTACAACCCACAATTAGGAAAATTGGATCCTAAAACTATAAGTTATCATTTCATTGGTTACCCTGATAGGTCAAAAGGCTATCGATTTTATTGCCCCACTCATAGTACTCGAATTGTTGAGACTAGATATGCAAAATTTTTTGAGGATCGTGAGAACAGTGGGAGTGTTGAGCCTAGGAAAATCATTTTTGAGGAAAATTAGGTTATAATTCCTATCCCTTTTATCCAAGAAAAAGTGGCACCAACACTAGTTATTCAATCAAATATTGATGCACGTATGGCTGTCTAATGAAACACCCCACATTGAGGAGGTTCTTGCTCCCATGGCGATTGCCAATGATCAACCATTGCGTAGATCAGAGAGAGCAAAGAAGCCAACCATTTCTGATGACTATATAGTTTATCTCAATGAGAGTGAGTTTGATTTTGGAAAGGAATCAGATCCTGTTTCCTTTAGCCAAGCCATGAAGAGCGACAAATCCACTCAATGGCTCGAAGTCATGAAAGATGAATTGGATTCAATGAAACATAATTCGGTCTGGGATCTTTGTGAGTTACCTGAAGGAGTTAAGCCTCTAGGCTGCAAATGAGTATATAAAACTAAACAAGACTCCAAAGGTAATGTAGAAAGATACAAGGCCAGATTAGTGGCTAAAGGTTTCACTCAAAAAGAGGGAATAGACTATAAAGAGACATTTTCCCCTGTCTCTAGAAAAGAATCCTTTCGGATAGTCATGGCATTAGTAGCTCATTTTGACTTAGAATTGCATCAAATGGATGTTAAAACTGCTTTTCTGAATGGCAACTTGCATGAAGATGTCTTTATGACACAACCTGAAGGTTTTCAGGTTGAGGGGGAGAGTCATTGAGTTTGTAGACTCAAAAGGTCTATATATGGTTTAAAGCAGGCATCTCGACAATGGTACTTAAAATTTCACGAAGTCATTTCAAATTTTGATTTTAAAGAAAATACTGTGGATCAATGCATATATCTTAAAATCAGTGAGAGTAAGTTTATCATTCTTGCTTTGTATGCTGATGATATCTTGCTTGCGAGTAGTAATTTGAGCATGTTACATGAGACAAAGAACTTTTTATCAAAGAGTTTTGATATGAAAGATTTTGGTGAAGCTTCCTATGTGATAGGAATTGAGATTCATCGAGATAGAGCCCGTGGCATATTGGGATTGTCTTAAAGAGCTTATATTGATAAAGTTCTTAAAAGGTTTAACATGCCCAATTATTTCGCTACTGTTAACCCTGTCATTAAGGGTGATAAATTATTTTACTTCAGAGTCCCAAGATCGATTTGGAGAGAAAGCAGATGGAGACAATTCCCTATGCATCGGCAGTTGGGAGTCTCATGTATGCACAAGTCTGCACTCGTCCGGGCATAGCATATATAGTTGGCATGCTTGGTAGGTATCAATGAAATCCTGATTTGGATCATTGGAAAGTAGCCAAGAAGGTTTTTTGCTATTTACAAGGGATTAAAGGACACTTGCTCACATACAAAAGGTCGAATAACCTTGAAGTTATTGGTTATTCAAATGCTGACTATGTTGGATGTCAAGACACTCGTAGGTTCACATCGGGTTATATTTTTATGTTTGCAGGTGGACCTATATCTTGGAAGAGCGTTAAACAAACGCTGACTACTTCGTTTACTATGGAAGCAGAATTTATTGCATGTTTTAATGCAACATGTGAGGCGATATGGTTGAGGAATTTTATCTCAGGGCTTCGAGTTGTTGATAGTATTTCGAGGTCACTGAGAATCTTATGTGACAATTCCGCTCCGATAGCTATCTCCAATAACAACAAGACTAGTGAGGGTTCCAAATATATTGATATAAAATATCTTGTTGTAAGGGAGAAAGTTCATAATCAAATTGTATCTGTTGAAAAGATAAGTACGACACTCATGTTGGTTGACCCTCTCACTAAAGGCTTACCTCCTAAGCTCTTTTTGGAGCATGTTGCGCGCATGGGGTTAACGGATAATTTTGATAACCTTTGAGAGTGGATATCTAAGAGTGAATATATTTTCTTAATTGATTCAGAAATAAAGCTTATTTATTTGATTTTTCATTTTTATGCAAATAAAACTTTGGAACATATGGTGCCAGTAGATGACAATAAAGTAAGACTAATAATAGATTGAGTTTACATGTAATCACTATTAAGTTTGTAAACTTGCAATCTATGTGAAATCATACTAGTTGGAATCCATGTCGGTGATGACTTCAAATACGGTAACTAATGAACGGTCATATATCGATGACATGATATATTGACTACATTGATTCTGTGTTGAAATTCTCACTGGACCGGACTGATAATAAAGACTTTGATTGAGATTGATTGTGACTTACCATTCAAAGAAGGTTAGCTAACATTTGATAATCGGAGTTTATTGACATGGTTTGGCTAAGTGAGAGACTGTTAGAAGTTTCCATTTTGGTGGCCATCACTATGGTCAAACCGTTGACCGTTGAATGGTGTAAGATCAGTCTTGAGATGTGTAGTTGCTATTCCGGTGAGTTTGAAGAGAATAGATAACTAATAAGTAAGTCTTTTAGTTGTGGTATGATTGTGATTTCTAATCACAATATAATTAGTATTTTCAGTCCTTAATGAGAAAGGATTCTTTGGCTATAAGGGGTGTCTGGTCTCAACGATTGCTCAATACAATTCAATCCTCCTTATTAGTGAAAGCATCCCCATTGTGTTAGGAGATTTTGAAGGCGAGGAGATCGTTGAAGATCGGCAACCAACCATTAATGGCTCACACTCAAGGTGCGCATATTTATTTAATTTATGGGTTATAGGTTTATTGTTTTTGATTGATCATGCACCTAGATCCTACGACTTAAATTGGATGGTCGGATCAATAGATCCATTTAGATTCCAACAACAAACAAAATCGATCTCATCAGACGCTGCCCCGCATGGCAGGAATGAAAAGTTTCGCTAGAGTTTTCTATGAGGAGGTATAAGTTTGGGTTCTTGATTTATTCATATGTTCGTAATCTTTCTTGCATGGTAAGAACTTATTATGCTTCATGACTAAACACAAAAGAGAGGAAGCTATTTCATTTGAGATTAGCGACTTTATTTGGTTTGACAACTTCATCACGCTTAGTTAGTTCAAAGCCTTAATGTTTATCGCATTTTTATAAATTCGATTCCAACTATGCTTGAAGAATAAAAACAGAATGTGAACTTCATTTCATCAGTGTTGATTTTGTTTCTCTTGAGATTGTCTATTTAATTTAGGTCCAATCTCTGATTGGTTCATTGGTTGTGTAGAAAACCTTTTTTTTTTTGTTTTGGAGAATTTTGTTTCTGACTAGGCTTAATGATTATTTAAAAACTAGAAACTGTTTTGATCTTGTGAATTTTGAAAATTTTTGGTCACAAGTTCATCTCATGTCACTATCTATTGGATTCGTCCACAGATATGGGCATGCACCATCAGTAGTCATATTTTAATCTCTAAAAGTGCTAAGATCTATACATAACTTACTATAGCCGTTTATAGTGTAAGTACTTATACATAATTTATTGTAGCCATTTATAGTAAGGATGGGTACATCCCTTTTTGGAAGCTTTTTTCATATGTCAGAAACTCTTTCAGTCTGAAAAGATACTATAACTATATATATGCTATTCTCTTTTAAGCATGTTATAATTTGAAAATATGGTTGATCTTTGGATAAGTGAAGCTTCTGATCTTATATGGTTAAACCCATCATCAGCCACATAATATAAGCCCTCTTGAAAATGCCCAAAGCAAAGCCTCCACCAGCTAAAATATGCAGAAATCAAAGCTTGTTAATTTAGGGTGGATCTGTTTGTGTCTACTAATTTACAGAGGGCACCTAGACTAAAAATCAATTGATTGCTTTGAACTAGACGTTGGAGACGGGACATCACCTACTAGAGCAGAAGTTTTTATCATAACTCATACCCACAAAAATGGTTTGCCGGTCAACGATGTTGCTACAGATATGATTATAAGTTTCTCCACACCGAATAATCATCTTCTAATTATCTTTGGACTCTCTACAATTCAAAATAATCTATTACATGTAAAATGGTTGCAGCACCAATTATTGGAGAAGGAAGGTACCCAAGATTCAAATTCTCCGAATGATGTCTACTAACAGGTCATGGGAAGAAACGAGAAACCCGGCCGCGTCCAAGCCTTCGGCTTAGGCCCGACTCCCACTAGTCTGTGGGGGTCATTTTCTTACTGTGGAAGGCCCTCCACCAATGACTTCAATGCAATGCGGAATAAAGTGCAACAAATGGAAGAGGAAATGAAATCTACGAAGCAAGAATTGAAGGAGCAGGTGAACTCTACAAAGCAACAATTGGTTGAGCTAATGAAGAAAAAAGCTGTTGAGATTTCCGAACTTAGGAGCATGATTCATGCTCTATTCTCAGGATAAGGGGTAAATATCTTTGATTTAATATATATATATATATATATATATATATATATATATAGATATATATATATCATATTTATGCCTTTCTTGTGGTCGTTATATTTAATTGAAAATTAATTTATAGTAATAATGTCTTTGTATATGCTATTGATAACTTGTATTTGCTTTTTGGACTCACAGGTTCAAGATTTTATGATGGGTTCAACACGCGGAACAGAAGTTTTTGGGCTAGTTTGATGGGTTTTTGTTTTTTGCTATTTTGAGACCAAAGGGAAATTTTTCTGCAATTTCTTGTAGGATTGGTGGTTTATTTTTGTTAGAAGTATAAGCTAGACCGGCCCATTTGGTCTATTTTATCTTTTGGGTCATTGGCCCATTTAGAATTATATTGGTCAATCTTGGAACTTTTTTTTTTTGTCATAGGAAATTGGTGTATTTAATATAGTGTCTTGAGAATATGGAATATACTTTGAGAATGTAATTTTCTATCTTTTTTTAGGCTAGGTAGTTGCTTTGGAAGTGTATGTTTATTTATTCTCGGTTTTGTATTGTGGGCTATTTTAATCACTCATGTATTTTCATTTTACAAGATATATGAATGAAATTTGAAAGGTTCTAAGTAGTATATCACTTTAGTCTTCATTTTTGGTATTTTTCTACACAAGAGAACAACTTTCTTCTCTTTAGAGTGTCATCTTCTTCCAACCCTAGTTGGTGTGATCCAACAAAGTGAGCATGAAGATGATAGAACTTCCTCTCCGTCTTCATCTTCACCATCTTCATCATCATCATCATCAAGTTCTAATTCTCCTCCAAAGAAAACCAAAAGCATAAATGAAATTTATGAAGCATCAAGAAGACTTTTTGATGAAGATGAGATTAACTTTGCACTAAATGCCGATGCCGATTCAATTTCTTTTGAAGAAGCATCTCAAGAAGAAAAGTAAAAATATGCAATGAATCAAGAAATTGACTCCATCAAAAGAAATGAGACTTGGGAGTTAACGGAACTTCTAAATGGACACAAATCCATTGGTGTGAAATGGATATATAAAACCAAGTTAAATGTAAAAGGTGAAGTTGAAAGGCACAAAGCTCGGTTAGTGGTGAAAGGCTACAAGCAAAGACATGGCATAGACTTCAATGAAGTTTTTGCTCCCGTTGCTCGGCTTGAGACTATTAGATTGGTCTTAGCATTGGCGGCTCAAAGAAATTGGAAGGTTTATCAAATGGATGCCAAATCAACATTCTTAAATGACATTCTTGAAGAAGAAGTTTATGTTGATCAACCTCCCGGGTATGTGGAAAAGGGTAAAGAGCACAAAGTTTGTAGATTGAAGAAAACACTTTACGGTTTAAAGCAAGCACCAAGGGCATGGTATAGCCGTATTGATGGGTACTTCTTGAAGAATGATTTCAAAAGGTGTCTTTTTGAACACTCTCTCTACATCAAAGAAAACACTCAAGGTGAGTTCTTAGTTGTTTGTTTATATGTTGATGATTTAATCTTCACCGACAATAGTTCAAGCATATGTGATGAATTAAAAAAATTCATGATGCTTGAATTTGAGATGACCGATATGGGTCTCCTACATTTCTTTCTTGGCATTGAAGTAAAGCAAAATGAAGATGAGATTTTTATATCTCAAAAGAAGTATGCAAAAGATTTATTAAAAAAGTTTAGAATGGAAGATGCAAATCCTATTTGCACTCCAATGGAGGTTGGTTTGAAACTTAGAAAAAATGATAATGAAAAAAGAGTTAATGAAACTCTTTATTGGAGTCTTGTCGGCAGCCTCATGTACTTGACCGCCATAAGACCGGATATTATGTTTGCGGTTAGCATGATTAGCCGTTTCATGGAATCACCTAGAAGAAGTCATTGGAATGCTGGAAAGAGAATTTTGCGATATGTATGTGGTACCATTAATGATGGTATACATTACCAAAGGGTTCAAAACTCATGTTTGGTTGGATATTGTGATAGTGATTGGGGTAAAAGTGTAGATGATGGCAAAAGCACTTCCGGTTATAATTTTAATATTGGTTCGGGTTAAATTTCATGGACTTCAAAGAAACAACAAGTTGTTGCTCTCTCTACAACCGAAGCGGAGTACATTTCATTAGCATTGGCCGGTTGTCAAGCACTTTGGTTAAGATGGGTTTTAGAAGAACTTAAACATCCATCAATTGAAGCTACAACATTGTTTTGCGATAATCATTCAGCCATTGCACTAACCAAGAATCCTGTTTTCACTACAAAAGTAAGCACATTCGAACTAAGTATCATTTCATCCGTGACTTGATCAATGATGGAGAAATTGATGTGAAACCTTGCAAATCACAAGATTAAATAGCGGATATTTCTACAAAGGCATTGAAGAAAGAAACTTTTATCAAGATCAAAGAAAAGCTCGCCATTCGATCGGTCTAGCTCAAGGGAGGCTGTTAGAATTATAAGCTAGACCGGCCCATTTGGTCCATTTTGTCTTTTGGGTCATTGGCCCATTTGGAATTATATTGGTCAATCTTGGAACTCTTTTTTTTTTTGTCATAGGAAATTGGTGTATTTAATGTAGTGTCTTGAGAATATGGAATATACTTTGAGAATGTAATTTTCTATCTTTTTCTAGGCTAGGTAGTTGCTTTGGAAGTGTATGTTTATTTATTCCCGGTTTTGTATTGTGAGCTATTTTAATCACTCATGTATTTTCATTTTACAAGATATATGAATGAAATTTGAAAAGTTCTAAGTAGTATATCACTTTAGTCTTCATTTTTGGTATTTTTCTACACAAGAGAACAACTTTCTTCTCTTTAGAGTGTCATCTTCTTCCAATCCTAGTTGGTGTAATCCAACAATTTTCCATCTGGGTTATAGTTTTAGTATGTGATTCTGAGGAAAAAAGTGGAGATTTTTCAGTAGTTTTAAAGTAAGATTAGTGATTTTTGGGATGTGATTTGCAGATATAAAGATGACATCTTTTGGCTTTCATGTGTGATGGTTGCACCCACATACTAAGCAGCTTACGGGGCTTACAGCTGCCAAGAACAGTCCATCACCTGAATCCTGTGATGGTAGCTGCTCCTCATTTCTATACCATAATTCCAGCTACAATTGTCACACACACAGATAGATATATATATATATATATATATATATATATATATATATATATATATATATATATAAAGGCAGATTTTATTTATTTCATATTTTTATTTGAACAAAGCCCATCAATCAAAGGATATTACTGCAGATTATGTGCTCAGTGGGTTACCGTAATATATCACAACTGTCCATTTAGTGGGTTGCAGATTATGTGTTTTAATTTGCGAGGACGACGGAGGCACTCATGGACCGGCTTGCCGACTTCGAGAAGTGGGACATGCAGCGTGCGTTGGCCACAGTGGAGCTCCTCTGTAAATGCCAAGATGATACATTCAATGTATCGTCCGATACATTATTGTTCTGATACGTATCGTCCAATACATACTGGTTTTTTGCTCGGACGATACATACCCATTTTTTGGCATTTTGATCCATGGTGCAATCGCAGCGAGACGCTGTGCCGGCTGGGGTTGTCATATGTTGAGTGAAAATTTCGTAGGTTGCAAATAAAATAAATGGGCTGTGTGAAATTTCACACGTCATTTGAAAATTTCCCTAACAAATGGGCTATTTAGGTCTAGAACCCCTAGGCTTAAATAGTAAACCGTTTGCTACCCAAAGGCCGCTATTTGCATTCATAATTAATCTCACTAATCGTGAACTTAGGATGCAGGTTTTTAACTGGAAATCGAGACCGTTTGAAAAAACTGATTCACAGTTGGTTCGATTTCAATTTTGGGGGGCAGAAACCGAAAGCTGATTGGGTAGGTATAGAAAATCGAAAAAAAATCGAAAAAACCAAAACCAATCTCTAGCCTGTTCAATTTCAATTTTGGCTGGCTGAAATCGAAAATCGGTTAGGAAATTTAGAAACAAAATTGAAAAATCGAAAGAAATTAATAAAAAAAAATTGAAACTAAATCAAATTGAATCAAATTTCCGGCAGTTTTATTAAAAACTGTCAGAAAACTGCCGGTAATAGTTATTATTAGCGGCGGTTCTCCAATAACTGCTGCAAAAAACTGCCACTATTACGAAACAGCGACATCACTAAAAATGGCGTCTGACTACAACAGCCGCAAGTATATACCAGTGGTTTTTAGCCGCCGGTAAAAGTATTTTCGTTTGTAGTGTGAGACGGTGGTTTGCGTATTCGCATTCCTTCTAGTAGAGAATGCAAGTTCATTATCGCTAAGCAAGTTCATTATGTTGGACCTATTGATTCGACCACTCAAATATTTGCCTTAGGATTTAGGTGTATGATCAATCAAAATTATAAATCAACAATTCACAAATTAAAATATATGTGCGTATTTTATCACGAAGATCGTGACTATTGATTCAAGTCGACGCTTTTCCTGCAAAGAAAGATGAAGGTGGCTCTACTTGCATTACACTCTCTTGATGGGTGAACGCGAATGTCCACCTATATATATAGCATGAAGAGTCATGCCCTGCCTAGAATACCGTCCATCAAAGTATTCTAATAAAAATAAGAATCACATGTAAATAAGGAAACCTTAAGGTTTCTTTCAGTTCCTAATAATGCCTTTTTATTATTTCAAGCAACTCAAATCCAGGATTTTATAAAATCCTAGTGTGTGTGGGCCACACAATAAGAATTTTGAGATTCCATAAAAATTCTAACAGTCTTTCATTTAGTCCATAGACAGACTATGATTTTAAAAATGACTCCCACTGTATTAGACAACCAAAACGAGTGCACTCGAATTTGAAATAACTTAGGCATTCTCAAAACATCATTCGAATTTAATGAAAATATAAGAATAGATCATGAATGCACATAATATATTATTTTATGAAATTAATACTACGACAATTTCATGGTCACAAAATTATTATTAACAATAAATTTGAGAGATAACCAATTTAACATGTGAACTAAATGCACAACCAAAGGGTGCAAATCCATAATGTCTCGCTCTATACTCGTCGTATATTGTTCTGACAACCAGAAAATTCTAACTTGTGAAATACTTTACTCAATCCTCAGAACAAGAAGTTATTAACGTGGTGCCTAATCACGTTCAACTCCTAGCAAATCCAAAAGAGTACCAGTACTCACAGACAATATTAAGGTAAAATCTTATTGGCTCACTCACCAAGGTGTGCCACCAAAAAAATTATGAAAAACTTCACCCTCAATTTGTGAAAAACTCCACCCAAAATATAATTGTAGAAAAGTTTTACTTGATTTTGTGAAAAACTCTACCCAGAATACACATGTACATATAAGATAATTTTTTTTTAAAGATGCATTAATAATAACTACAGTTTAGAAGTGAGATAACTCCCACTCAAAATATAACATTTAAGACTTTATCAATCCCTTACGGTGATAATCGTAATTTAACTCATGTTCAAAATATATTGTCAATTTTAAAAGAAAAATTTCATAATAAATTGTGATAAAATATAAATGGAGATCCCTACTTCATAATGATTTATAAATATATTCTTTTAACAAATAGTCCTATCAATATATCCACTATTTAATATTAAAAATTACATCACAAAATTTTATCACCAAGTATAGAATCCACCAAGGATATAAGCATAATAACATATTACCAAAAAATTTAAAAGACTAATATCCACAAAGGACTCCAAATTAACTATAAGCCATTAATATCCATCAAGGACAAAACAATTAGTATTAGGGGTATGAACGAATTGATTAGAGTGTTTTATCATATGTAAATAATTCACTTTTTGGGTATAGATAATGTGCAACATCCAACATCACCTTTCGACAGAAATTGAGTGTATAATCTATCTTCTCACCCAGAGCACTGAAAAAATGCGTGTAAACCTAGTCGCTAATGTTTTTGGTTTGATCCTGATGGTTCACTACCTTTAGATAAGAGAATCATATTCTCTCTCTTTTACACTTATGACTATTCTACTGACCTCATTTATATAAAATTTGGGCAGAATCAATAACTTCATGCAAATTAGTATAAAAGGTGATCTTCATGAAATAAAATATCAAGATTCAAGACACAGCAACCTCTATAAAATGGTCACCTTTGGGCATATCCAATCCTACTTCAAGTATAGTCTCTCGAATGACCACTTTAGCGGTCTTCCTTAACCCCATTGGAATAACATAGACGCGATATGTTTAGTCTCAAGAGTTTAACCAAGTCACCGTAAAGTGTATGTGTGTAACATGCAAATAGTCAAGAGTGCAACAAAATAATATTTTAAACAATGAATGATAAAAAAAAGTTTATTCCATGATATACAGTCATTAATTGTTGCCAATAATAAATCCAAAGCATAGGCCTCAACGAGTAGATGAAAATTGACTACTAATGAGTCAAAATTGGACTTAAAAAATGGGCCGATACACCCAAACTAAGAAAGCTTTTTCAATGGGGTTAAATTGGGTCCTATATGATTAGTCCAAGCTATGATCCAGTTTGAGCCTAGAGACAGGCCTAAATAACCAAGAAAAATCAAACCATTATAAGCCCACAATCATATTCTTTTCAAGAATCAAGTTCAAAACAAGACTTGATCCATTAAGAAAGCATATACGATTACAATGCCCACAACCCATGGGCAGATTTGGGGGCCATAACAATCCAATGTTTACTAGATAGAAGGATTGGGTGCACCGAGACTTCACCTGCTACATCCTTGAGGATCTCTTAGAAGAATTGCATAAGAAAATATTAATTTCAATTTAGGCAAAAGAAATTTATTTTTCCAACATATAAACACTTCTATATAAGTACCATGAGATCCCCACCAGCATACCAACAAATATATATATATATATATATATATATATATATATATATATATATATATATATGCATTTAACACAAGATCCTACATGTTGGATCTATTGATCCTCGGTGTTAATATTATGACAAAAACACAATCTTCATCCTTCGATTCAAAGTGGTATGCTTTTTAAGCCACTGAATCCCATCAAAAATTGATTATAATTGATTATAAGGCCCTCATAAATTGCAAAAGTGAGTTTTCAATGTAATTCTCTAGTTTAGTTCCTATACAGGTGACTGAAAAGAGTGAGCAATTCCATAAATTAAAGCTCTACAATCAAATAGTTGTTTCCACCCAGGATCATAAATTTCATGATATCCAGCATTGGATAGGTTGACCACTTTGACTTTGAGAATCCTATTGGTACAATCAAGCCCCTAGCTAGGTAGGGCTCATTTCGATGAATCCTATCATATAAATTATTTATGAATAAATTTATCCATCCACAAGACTATTTATTGGATCTCTCTCCTAACTAATTTAAATAAAAAGATAAATAAAGATACAAACCATATTCCTTTTTCCAATGGCCAGTATATATCTTAGAGAGCTAGTGCACCAGTGGGACACCCCCAATATCAACTCATATGAATGGATGAGTGATTGATTTTCGATGGCTAATGCCAGAGATAAACTCTTCTTATTCCATGAAAAAAAGACTTAATGGATCCTATACGCCTTTTACCTTATACTATGGTTTGGAAAGATTGATGGTTGTTGATGAGGGAAGTATGAGGGTTATGAGGGATGAGCTAGAGTTTCAAGGTTTGGAAGGCTTGATGCTTGAAAATGGGGTGCTAATTTTGTAGAGTTTCTTTTTTAAGATTTGGAAAAAGTGTCCTAAACAAGGGGAGGTGGCTCTCTATTTATAGAGGGAGAGGTGATTAGGGGGTTTTTAAGTTCTAATTGGGTTTAGGAATTAGGTAATAAGAAATCAAAGGTTTTTGAGTTTTTGAGAGCTTGAATAGGTGGGAATTGGGTTTTAATGATAGATAATGGGGTGATGACTTGAATGGCAAAAGGGTGATAAAGAGAGCTAGTAGGGGTACTAGGGTCCTAAAGAAACAAACTCCGAAGTCCGGGATGGTCTACAAGTCAAACCCCCAAAAGTCTTTTTTATTATACACAACACACATCCCAAAAAATTGACCTTAAAATCAAGTCTGGGCGTGATGAGTGCCAGATCATTTTTTTCACCCTTTCTGGGATATGTGCCCTGTGATGCCAAATATTAACGGTCGGATGGCATGCTTATGATATCAAGATTCATCCTGAAAAAGATTGGAACGATAAACGATCTACATCATCTAATTAAATGCAGTCAATGCATTTAAGCATAGTTGCTTACAAAGATTCGATGCATGGATTGTTTATATAATGGGTACCTTTAATAGAACCCAACATCATTGATTGCTTGAAATCAGAGGATGGAGATTGTGTTTCGCTCCAATTTTCCACATAAGAAATCTTGATGCCATGAACGTACTATTATACGATTATTTTCGATTCCATGTGTCACAAATCCCCAAAAGTGGTCGTAAAATCACATGGCACACATCATGCGCAAAAGTGACATTAGGACCACATCGGGATCTGTGCCATTTGGAATTGAAAACTGATTGTTTGATGGTATGTTCATTGATTGGAGATCCCTTGTGTGGAAGATTGGAGCGAAGACAATCTCCATCTTCTGATTTAAAGCGATCATTGATTATGGGTGTAGGTGCCCAACAAGAGTTTGTAGATGTCATTAAAGGTAGCCTATTAAACCTAAGATCCCATCAAATCTTTGAGTTCACCCACACAGAAACGCATTGACTTGGTAGAATTAGATGATGGAGATCGTTTGTCCTCCCAATCTTTCACATGATGGCTCTTGAGATCATGGGCCTACCGTTAAACGGTTAGTGTTTTATTTTTCGTGGCACACATCTCAAAAAAATGACCTTAACATCACGTGCACACTCAAAATTGATTTTAACGTCACTTTTTTGGGTGTGCACCACATGAAATAAAAAACTGACCATCTGATGGTACGATCATATTCTCAAGATCCATCGTGTGGAATATTGGGACGATAAACAATATCCATCGTCCGATTCAATATAATCAATGTGTTTCAGCATGGATGAACTTGAAGATATGGTGGGTGGATTTAAAGGAACTCTAAAGATATGGTGGGTAAATTTCGGTAAATGCACCTCGAACTCTACAATGCATTTTTACCAAATGCAGCCCCAACAAATAAAATTGCAACCGCCTCAAGTAACTTAAGTTGTTTGAAAAGGCTGAAAATAAAAAACCCATCGTGCTTTGAGTCTTGAGAGTTGAGAGTTGAGAGGAAATGATTTATGTTTAGGGTTTGAGAAACCTAAGCCCTAAACCCATCGAGCCGAACCTCACACCGTTGAACCCCACCTCTCACCGCCGACCGCTGTTCGGCAAACCTCATTTTTCAAGGTTTTCTTTTTCTTCTGGCTTGTTGTTCTTCTTCTTCTCATTTCTCAAGGTTTTTTTTATTTATTATTTTTTATAATAATCCATCCAGCAAACCTTCGAAGTTTGAAGCCACACAACACAGTTGCACAGGTGTGTTAATTTATATTAATTTTTTTATACTTTTTTTTTTTTTATAAAGTTTTTCAATGGATGATTAGAGGAATAGACCTATTTTATATATATATATCAAATGGGGCTTTAATTTAATCGGATATGATCATCCAAATTCCAAATATGATTATGATCATCCAAATTTTTTATATATATCAAATGCAGCCTGCCTGATATGATTAATATCTTAATATTATTATCTATTTTTCTATATATCATTTGCATAGAAATTTTATTATTCATTTCACAGAGAAACTTCTTATTCTGTTACGAGATGGGCGAAAACTTATGGGAGTCCTTCGCTCCTTTGACCAATTTGGTGCTGATCCCTTTTCTCATCCTTTTTGAAGTCGGGTGTTACTTGATCACTAAATATATGGGTTTTTTTTTTTTCGCCTGTTAACAGCAAATGCCGTGCTTGAAGTTACCTGTGAGCGGGTGATTGTTGGAGAGTTGTACTCTGACATCCCCCTTGGTCTATTTGTAATTCGTGGGCAGAACATTATCTTAATAGGTGAGCTGGTAGTTGTAACCCCATCTGTTATATTTAACTTTTATATTAATCTGTTACGAAAAGTAACTTCTTTACTTAAAATTGTTATGGGTTTGAACAGGATCTGGAGAGAGAGGAGTTTCCTGTGCACATGACTCGTCTCTCAGCTGCAAAGATAAAATGGGTAAGTGCTATTGTCCCTTTTTGTATGCTTGTAGCAAGCTTTGTTTTATAAATGTAATCTGCTGTGACAGCCTGACTTTTCCCCTTATCGTATATAGGAAAGGTCGCGTCGTTGGATTATCTAACATGATCTTGTCATACAAGTGCATCATATCGTGTACAAAGTATTGCATATGCGAAAATAATTTAATAACTCTGATATGAAATAATATGGCAAAACCTGATATTTACTCATCTATTAAACAGTAAACTAACAAGATATATAAACAACACTAAGTGATGTAATGTATAGCTTTCCACTGATGATGGCACCCGTCATCTAAACAATGGAAAGAAAACCTATATATGAAGTATCACAATATCTCAAAAATATAATACTGCTGGTTTATACAAGTTTGTTCCAAACAAAACAAATCTATCTCTCTCAAACCTATTTAGGAAAGAATTCCTCAACGAATTCTTGTTCCTCGCCCTCCTCGTCCCCCTCTTCTTCCTCCTCCTCCGGCTGATACGTGTGATCACCCTCGTGCTCCGAGTCAATATCTATAGCTAAGATATTGAAGTCGTAGGATGAGCTATCATCGAAGCTCAGCAGCGACATTTACAGTGCTAACTCATATGTTAGATTATTAATTCACTTCTTGATGCATAAAATATAAATCGAAGCATATTATATCTTATCTTGTATCTATTCTAGCAACATATAGCATAAATAAGTCATTATTATGCGAATAATTTATCATGCTGACATGTTGAACAATCATGCTGGACAAATACAAGGAAATCATAGTGCCATAGATACGAGGAATCATGTTGAACATGAAATCATGCTGAAATAATCTTAGCTTAAACAAGCTATTAGACGTAAACATACATGTACAAGAAACAAGAACATCAAGCTCCCGAGTTAGCGGGATCATTTGTCAAGCTCCCGAGGTAGCAGGATCACTTGGACCGAGACAAATCAAGCTCCCGAGTTAGCGGGATCACTTGTTAAGCTCCCGAGTTAGTGGGATCACTTGGACCAAGACATCAAGCTCCCGAGTTAGCGGGATCACTTGTGTTCAAGAGTTACACACTCAAGCTCCCGAGTTAGCGGGATCGCTTGATGAAAAAATGTGTACATGACATCAAGGATAACAAAGATAACAAGACATGACTATACATAGCATCGTATATGCGAGAACATCATGAACATATATCATATAAGCATATATTGAAGCTATATTTAATATAAACTGAACTTGCATGCTTGTACATAACCATCTATCTAACTACACTCGCATCATCATTCATACGCATGCATCTAAACTGATCTTGTTTCATCATGCATAACCATATATCTAAACTGTACTAGCATTATCATACCTAACTATTCATTGAACTGAATGGGCATATTCATAGCACAACCAATTGTCTAGCTAATCTATTCTCATCATGAATCACTATACATCATGTTGAACTAACACGATATGACATATCATCCTCATTCATCGAATTGAAACTATAATAAGCTTATGGATTCATCCATCACAACTAACATAGGCATATTCATATATATACTAACTTGCTAACGAGATGTGAATGAGAAAACAAACACAATTCAGCAAGGTAAACTCCCTACCTTAAGTTTATACTTGACCTGCTACATGTGCACGTACGCATCCAATCTAAACTCATCGTGACGAGCTCGTCATGTGCACCAAGCTCCTATAATTTACGGTCATGATTTTAGCAATTTTAATGGTTTACTGGGTCACCATAGGCCTTACATAAGTGCCTTATATGATTACTAGTCCTAGGGGTCAATGCACAACACACACCTACACATGAAGGCATCACAAAGTAAGCAAAAAGCCCAGACATAGGCTTGCCTTGGCAAGCCACAGGGTTGCCGCGGCAAGCTCACCAGCTGAGCACCTTGCCGGGCAACCTTGTGAGGTTGCCACAGCAAGCCTGATGCAATGCTTGTCATGGTGCCCTCGTGATCCTCTTTTGCTTTTTGATTCTTGTGGTCTACTGGCCTTTAACCTTATATATATATATATATTATATTTTATTCTATATGTATCACAGAGACCCTTTTATTTTTGTAAATTCGGCATGAGAGTTTCAGAGTGCATTCGTTGGAAATTTTGACTCCGAAACCCTTTCAAACTTGTATTTCTCTGTGCTGCCGATTCGATCTTATGAAATCGACATCACAAACCTATAATTTCTCATAAAAAAAATCCAAATGAAACTAGTATGTGATTCGTTTTAAGATGTACCTTTTGGTGGACTCGTGGTTACAATGACGCCGAACGTGTGTCGGTGTCGAGTTCGCCGAGCTCGTAAGAACTAGGGCCGAACTAAATTCTCCGAGAGCAAGGGTTCGTCTGCCGAACTCTCGCGACCGTATCGTAGGGTACACTTTGTGATCTATGGTTTTGAATCTAAGGATTGAAGAGAGTTATATGGAGAAATGGGTTTGAGATGATAGCAGCAGAGTTTCATCTACTATTTGACTGTTCTAATTTTTCTGATTTTTCTTACAGGGTCTGTTTGCATCAAATTTCTTTCAAATTTGTAGCAGGAAAAATGGAGATGGGGACGAGTTTTGTAGTGATTGATTTTCACTTTGCGTGCATGGGAGTCACTAATGACTCATGCAGCCGTGTTGTCTTCTGGCGATAGAATCATCTTATAAGCTCATAATGGATGGAATCCCATGCTATGCTAGACATTTATCTTTCAATGTATAAGCGTATAACCCGTAATAGTCTTACCTTTAATATAAGCCTTATACACTGTTCTAAGTGTACTATTAGGGCTAGAATCCCATGCAGTGCCATACATGGGCTTTTCAGTGTAGATGCCTATAAGCCAAAATAGGCCTGGCTTTAGGATTAGGCTTACATATTTGGCTTTAGTGTAAAGTACTTTCACTTATATATTATAAAGTATATAGGATGGCATGTTGTATTCAGTGTATTAGTTAATACCCATCTATGGTGTAGGGAAGACTAAAATTCAAGTGTATTTGTAATACACTAGCTTTAAGTGTATGCATGACCGAGTTTTACTAATCATTTTTACTGGGCCACTAAAGACCTCACATTCTTATCAGTTTTGAACACGAATTAGATAGGTCCTTTGTGTCACGTGTTAGGCACACGCCTGACTTGACCCGTGTCCATATCCGATAGCGGGGGTTAAACTATGGCAGCTATTACATATGCATTTCTCTATGTACTTGATGTGGATACACATATGCATGTACTTGTCTAAATTATGTAATGTATAAAAGGCAGAAAGAAAAGAATGACCTTTTGTTTATTTATTTGTTTTTTATTGAAGACTTATAATCAGGCAAACACATTTCTTTATATATGTCCATGGTGTATGTTGTGTGTATAATCTCAAAAACCAAAAAGTTTTCTTTTCTGCCTCTTTTTCCCCCTTCAGTGAGGGACCTATTTCATAAAAAAACTGCAATCTTTGCCCTATTTTTTTTATTAAATCACTAGTAAAATTTTCTAAATTAGTGAAGATATGAGTAATAGCCCTTTAGCAGGCCATATCCCCTATTAGTCATTTTTGTCTAGTGAGTGACATACACAGGCTAATCTGTCCTAGGAAGGTTTCTTTCCTTCTAGACAGTAACAAGTCTTGAAGTTTCTTTTGTATGGCTCATGCTAATTCATAGAAGTTTTTATGTCCTATTCCTAAAGGTCGATTTGGTCATTCAATAATTTTCCTACATGTAGTCAAAACTACCAATGGAGAACAATTTGTCCTAATTTCAACAATTTTTTAGGAATATTACTACCCCAAGCATGGCAGTTACATTCATCAGGTCATGTCAACAGTCTCTTTCCATTAGGCCAGTTAGAGAAATTTGCAAAAATGAAAAAGGAATATTATGCAACAATTGTACAACCCAAAATATTAATCAGAAGAAGAAAAAATACAATAAGACCAAGCTCATCACTAGCAATTGGGATGAAACAAAGAAGGTCCAAAATATAATAATTACGAAGTATGGGGAAGATCCAAAATACCAGATGACATGGAAAAATTATTGCCCGTGCAAATGGAAACCTTGTGAAGGTGTGGAACCCCAAACCTGTGATGAGCATGATCTCAACAAAGAAATAGAACACACAAATAGATGTATTAAGGCAATGACGAGGACGATGACGAATTCCGAAATTGACACCACTTTCCTACAAACTACAAATGGATTGAAGCAAGCTGATTAAAAAACTCGTCTAAATTTAATAAATTTTCTCTTGATTTCCACTTGGTGACCAAATTCGAACTATGGTGACTCTGATTTAAAGGGATAAGTCGGGGCTTGTAAATGGAGGTCGATTGTTAAAGGAATTCAATAGCTAGTCCATCTAACTACTGACAATTGCTTTCTATGGTCAGTTTACTCAACATCACTTATATAGTTTGCTAAATATCTTAGCAAATTAATTAAGGGGCCTGCTACTAACCTCCCATCAAATTCTTAATATCCCTCATTAACTACAGCTGAAAATGGTTGACTGCTTGGAATCGGATGATGGAGATTTTGAGAGATATTCATCGTCCAATTCTAAATCAGTTCGCCGACTATTTCCTTCTCTAGATAATTTTGGTGAACTGATTTAGTAAATTTTGGCGGCTGTTTTGAGTCGGACAATGGAGATCTGAAGATCACAGGGGATATTCATCGTCCAATTCCAAATCAGTTCACTGACTATTTGCTTTAGATATTTTTGGCAAACTGATTTAGTTAACTTTGGGGTATGTTTTGAAGGGAGGCCCGATAGATTTGCACGTGATGATAGCATCATATGCACATGATGACTGATTTAACTTAAAAAATTTCTATTTTAGGGAGTGGTATATTACACCACTATTTTAAGCTCCTATCGTAAAAATTGATTATTACATTGTCTGTGGATTAGCTATTAATTAATGATCTCTCATGGATGGGTTCTCTCTTCCTATATTATTTAGAACATGTGAACTAGCATTCATATAATTTTGCCCATTGGCAAAATATCTGATGATAATATGTACGATGTTACAATGGATTCTGCTGCTGTCCTGGTAAGTATTCTTGAACTCAAAATCAAGTAAAATGCAAGATCTACCACCATTAAAAGTCTACATTTATGTAGCATGATGAACTCATATCACATATCATGATCAATAACAAGCATTTAATCTTATGAGCATAAGAAATTTAAACATATGAAGCCCAAATAATAAAGAAAGTATGGAACTTCTCAAGATTAAGCCTACATGCTTAATTTGGACATATACATGCCTTGTTTTCATTATACTTTTTCATATCTTTTTCTCATTTTGGATGTTTAAACAATTTTGTTAAATTTCATATGTTTTCTACTTCAATTATAGTATTTTTTTTTTGAGGAAAATCAATTATAGTGTTTCAGTCATGAATCATTATTGCTGATATCAATTTATCATCATGCTCAATCGTTCGAATTTAAATAATTCTCAGTTATGACTAGTATTTACAGGTTTATTGATTTTTAGCAAAAAAATTGATGGCACAATTCGATTCTCATCCAAGGGTGTGGATTTCAAACAAGTGGGTCTGAATCTCCATTAAATGGGATTGGATCATGACCAAATGGGTCCGAACAAAACAATACGCAAGCGAATGGGTCCGAAGAAAGGAAAATTCAATTATTTATTAGTTTGCTTAATTATATTTTTTTAAATAATGGTTATTAATGGATTACTAACAAAATATTATTCATTCAGGTATCCTAAAAAATCACTACATTTTGATAAATATGGTCAACCTGTTGGAGAAGGTTCATCAAAATTCTCCACATTTGTAGGCAAAACATATAATACTTGGCATGATGTGCCAATTCCCATTAAAGATCAAATATGGAGTGGCGTCTTAGTGAGTGGAAGTAAATCAATTAGAATTAATTTGGTTGTTCAAGTAATATTTTGGAATTAATTTTTTTTTTTCGTATCATAGGGGGCATATGATGTTTCAGTGATTCACAAAAGCATGGTCTTGTTAAAAGCTAATACCACTGGGAAACAGTGAAAATATGACCTTCACAAATACTTTGATAAATATTAGACAAATGTAGGATGAAAAGATAATATACCAGATCGTGTAAAGAAAGATGACTGAGAAGCTTTCGTTGATGTTGGTGCGCGCTTTTTCTGGGTTCCTCTCGGCTCCCGTTAAATCAGTGGCTCCAATTCTGTCCAGGTGGATTCTAGCGATGCGGTGATTAGAATGACAAAAATAAATAAATAGGGGAGATTTTTCTAGGAAGGTTCTTAGTTTGATTGCGATCACCAGCTGCAGATATTTAACGACGCTGCAACACGTCAGTGATCATGCTGTGAAGCGGGTGTGGGTTACTTCTATACTGAATCGTCCACCTGCGAACATTAGCAGCAATGCTTCTCTTTAGCTTAGTTAGTTTAATTTTCCTCTTATTTCCCTTTGTAATTATAATTTCGGTCAGTTTAGATTTCCCAATTCTGTTATTATTATGCTCTGATTATGTGGGCTTATTAAGGTGAGTTATTTTAGTGTTCTGATGCTGTCAAGAGTCCAGTGAGAATCAAGGTTCTAGTATTACTAAAAGTCCAATCGTTTCAGTCTCCTATTGATACTAGGAGTGCATATGTATTAGTTCCAATAATGTTCTAACTAAAATTAAGCATGCTAATTGTACTAGGATTATAATTAAAGCAATTGTAGTAATTCTACTATAATTCTAATTAGAGCACTCGTAATAATTCTACTATAATTCTAATTGAAATAAAAAGACTGATTTTCCTACGGGCCTAATTAAAGCAATAAATTTAATTTTCTATTATAATATCAACATAAATAAAAGGATTGATTTTTCTACGATTCTAACTATCGCAAGAATTAATTATGGAAAATATAACTAATCATGCATAAACTGAAATTCCTAAAATTCAGATTTGGAATAATCAATTAACAAAACTAATGGAAAGAAAATTTTGATTTAAACATTTTAACAATTATTTCAAGGCCTAATAATACGAATAGTCAATTATGTCTAGATATAAACTAATTAAAGCAATTTATTAATTCTAAAATTCTAAAAAAAGGGGTTTGGGCCCGTTATGCTAAGGAGGATTGGCCTCGTTTTCGAGTATCCTCTGTAAGCTCCCTTGGGCAAATCGGGTGGTTGAGATTAAAGAGAAAAAATTGAATTTTGGATGGTAAAGTCATATTTTTTAGTTTTTCAGAGTTGATTTTGGAACAATAGGGGGGCAAATTGAATTATAAACTAGAATTATGAAAACTAAAATTAATATTTTTGGATTTTTGGAAGAATTAAACTAAGAAATTGAAATTAAAAACAATTTTTAAGACTGAATTCAGGTCCGAAATCAAAAAATCAGACCGTATGATTAAAGACTGGTTCTGAACTCTGAGGGTTAGAACCAGAAACTAATGATAGAACTGTAAATTATGATTTTAGAGTAGAAATCGGTCTTATGGGTCGGTATATCGGATCGACGAATCAAGGACTGGTTCTAAAAGCAGGGAATTAGAACCAGAAATAGAGGATTCGGTCCGAAATGGGAGCTACGGTCTAAGACTGAAAATAAAATTAAGAATTAATAAATCTAGAGATTATAAGGTACGGTCGGGACTGCAGAGAGAATCATCAGAAGTTTGGGCGTTTGAATCTCGAAATCATGGTTGGGTTCTGTGGGTTCGTGCTCGGAGTTCTCTGGTTTCGAAATTTATCGTCTCCTCGCTCAAAATTTGTAGCCTCCTTTTCTCTCTTCAAGAAAAAAACTTTTATAGGTTTTCCTTCAATTACGTGCCTGTTTACGGGCGTTTCATTGAATTGCGTACTTGGATTCCGACGCTTAATCTCTTTGAGTCGGTCACTGACTCAGTGAGCTACCGGCTGACTTGCTTAGCAAGTCTCCTAGTCCTAACAAATTAGGGCTAATTGCGTGCATGTTATCATGCGCTCAATCTGATTAAGTGTTTAACCTAAAAAGTTTAATTAAGGAAACGAAGGGGTCAAGGGTAGTAAGACTAGGTAAGGTATAGGCCAATTGTGCATTGGTGGTGAAGCGCTCAATCCGATCACGCGTCCTAATTCAGGCGCGTAATCGAGTCTCGAATCAGTCTGGGAAAGGAAGTTTGGTCTAAAAGGTGGACTGATCACGTGCTTGTGATTTTGTGTGCGAGGTTTTACGCGTGTAATTCAGGGTTGTCCGGATATGGTCTCTAGAATGAAATGCAAGACTATTATTTCAGTCTGTATTTCGGCTATATACTATTATTTTAGTATATAGTCTCCCTACGCTGGGATCTGAGCCACAGAGCTATTATTTCATCATGCATTCAGTCATGTACTATTGTATGGTCCCACACCGCGAGTTAAAAGGGTTGATCGAACAAGTTTGTATACTCCGAGAAGGCACAATGGGGGTGTCTACAGATGCCCCTCTTCGGTGCGCTCTTGTGAAGTAAAAACACGTCAAAGAAGTAGACACTCCTCATTCGAGGTGCTTTCTCGTTTCACTTAGGAATTCACAAATGTGAATTGGGGATGCTGACATGACATGCTTAGCTTTCTTATCTATCAGCGCAAGCTTAAGTGGAGCATTCGGGGGCCCAGTGGTAGCTGTCGAAAGGCACTTTCTAGATCTGTGGGTGCATGGCACATCCCGTCGCATGGTGCGAGCTAACAGAGGGATATGGCGCAATCAAGGTACCTTGGGGCTTCATACAAATGTCCATAAGGTCTAGGGACTAGTAATACAAAAAGAGAGAGTGTAATATAATATCGAAGGTTTTAACAAGTTATGTCAGACCGGGCGCGTCATTGCTCACACCAATGCGCGTCAGGCGTTCCTTTTCCAATAGGTGTTGGTATGTTCTTAGATTGAGTATATTTGTTGTTCAGTTTCTCAGGAGAAAGGGGTCGGTTTGAGCTAATAATTAAGGTAAATTTTGTGAGGTGTGATCAGTTGAATTCAGCGCAGTGGCGTGTGCGCTTGATTCATCTGGGGTCGCTTTTTAAGTAGGGAATTCTAGTCTTAATGTATTTGAACAAATGATTCTGTGCAGTGGCGTATGCACTCGATCCAATTCTGCACAGTGGGATATGCGTTTGATTGTGAGTTCAGGGGGTCTTTAAGTTGGGGAATTCTGGTCCTAAGGTATCTGAACAAGTGATTCTGTGCAGTGGAGTATGCGCTCGATCCAATTATGCACAGTGGGATATGCGCTTGATTGTGAGTTCAGGCGGTCTCAGGAGTTAACGGTCAGCTTTATGGTATATGGGTAATGAGGCACTTAATCGATTTTTTTAGTATTTTTTTTTTTTGGTATTTAGAGAAGGGTGAATTGGGTCTATTTACTTTGTTGTTTTTTTCATTATTTTTGTTTATTTTTATTTTTGATAGTATTATTTTCTTTCTAATTTTTTTTATTTGTTTTTTTTGTAATAAAAGATTTTTTTTTGAAGCAAGTAAGAGGGTCTCGAGATTTTGAAACGGCAGAAAACGTGGCTACCGAGACATCGCTGAGCAGATCCACCGGTACGGGATTTATGGATCCGACCGTTTATGTGGTTGTTAAGACGACACTTGGCATGCCGGATACTCCATCTAACCTTCTTAGCGAATACTGGTGATTGTCTCTTATGGGAGGACTACAGTAACTCGCGAGTCAAGAGAGATGAGTTTTGAAAATATTTTGATTTAATCATAGATAATTATATTTATAAGAAATATCGAGTAATTGAAAAAATGAGTAATACTTACCTGGGGGTGGTACTTACTTGGGTTGTGCGATGGGACTTGTGATACTGTAGCAGGTGCTGTTGCGATGGGGCTTTGAAGTTGTCTTTTATTTCTTTTTTTTTGCTTTGTCTGCTGCGGTGGCTGGCAGTTGTCGGTGTGATATAGCATCTTGGGGAAGGTGATGTCGCAATGGGACAAGTGGTGTTGTGGTGATATCGCGATGGGACTTGGATAGTTTTTAACAGTATATTCGTGTTGTAGCTTGGCATTAGTGGGATGCGATGGGACATGGGAGGAGTCCCAAGTTTCTCTTTTTTTGCTTTCGTTTATTGTGGTATCTGGTGACCATTTGTATCGAGCAATTTGGGAGGAAGGTTCTTTGTTTTAGTGATGGGACTTGATTGAGCCTTCTTCCTTTTCTTCTTTTGGCGCGATAAGCGTGTTGTTTGAGCTTTCCAGGCAGTGGTATCCGCAATGGAAGGTATAGCGTAGTTAGCGGTGGGAAACTAGTAGGATATTTTTGCACTGGGACGTTGATCTCTTTATTTAGCAGATCTTGGGTCAGGTGAACTCACGTTGTGGTTGCGTTGTGTTGGCTTTTTGACGTATTTGCATTTTCAGGATTTTTCGATGGGTCATGGGGGCATGGCTACAATTTTTGTGATGGGATCGGATATTGGGGTGGTGTCATGCGTGTGTGGTTTTTTTTTTATCATGGTGGAATGTGCTTGGGTGGCTGCACGATGGGACAAAAGGGTTTTGATTGAGATAGGGCAGGGGTGACGGTGTCATGCGAGGCATGTATGTCTTGTCTGTAATAGGACCAGGGGCATGGTTGACGTTTTTGGTAGGGTTACATGATGGGAGTAAAGTGAGCGATTGTTCCTTCTTTGATGTGGATAGCCTATAAGGCTCCGTGATGGGACAAAGTGAATTTTCCTTGAATCGGGACCGAACTTTGTGTAAAAATCAAGAATTACGTACTTGTTTCCAGTCACGTGATCTGCTTGTGCGCCTGTTTTTAGGCGTGTGACTGAGGGTCTAAGGGGCTTATTACGCTTGTGGATATGGGCATGTGATTGTATTGCGTGCTTAAGTATCTGCGCGCGATTGAAGGGTCACCAGGTCACTGCGCGGGTGACCTTTCATATTACGCGGCATGGGGAAGTCGTTTAATTGGTTTGCATATCCTTAGATGCGCGCAGGATCAGAGCGTCACCCGGTCAGTGTACGGGTGACCTTTCATATTGCGCGGTGTGAATGAGTCGTTTGATTAGATTGCGCGACTGTTGAAAAGCGCGAGATCGAAAGGTCACGTCGTCTGTGCGAGTGATAGTTTCATTGCGCGCTTGAATCTTTGCGCGTGTTTAGATTAAGTGTGATATGTGTGGCGCGTGATCGGATTAAGCACGCTTAGTTAAGTGCGCGATTGGGGCCGTACTCTATATAAGCATGGGAGGCTTCATTTGTTTCTGATTCTCTAGTTTAGTCTCGAGTATTGAGTTTTGTGAGTGTTCTGGTATTCTGAGATTCATGTTTCAGCGATATTGAGCAATCTAACCGTCAG
This sequence comes from Chloranthus sessilifolius, assembly GCA_021018995.1. Classification (NCBI taxonomy): domain Eukaryota; kingdom Viridiplantae; phylum Streptophyta; class Magnoliopsida; order Chloranthales; family Chloranthaceae; genus Chloranthus; species Chloranthus sessilifolius. The sequence continues at coordinate 141,427,866 of CM037584.1, read as the reverse complement.
ATTGGGATGAGGTTTCTTCCTATATTCATTATTTCGCATGATCTTCGCCCTGAGGTGATGCTCGGGGACAATATTTTCTTGGGAATGGCCGGTATTAAGAATGAGGGTGCTAGTCTTCACACCGTTCCTTTTTAGGGAGCAGTGAAGGCAGCGTTGTAGAGCGGCGGTGGAGGAGGTGAAGATGACGGGGAGAGAAGGTACTGTAAATGGAGGGATGTATCCCTAACCCATTTCCCGTTTCTTCTGCCGGTGGCTCATTTGAGTTCTCCAAGTCTGGTGGAAACATCTCTGAAGCCTCCGGTTGGATGTTCTGCTCCTCGCTTTGGCTCATTGTGGTTTTGGTTTTCGTTTTGGGTTGTATGTTAGGTTCTAGGTTTTCGTTTTGGGTTGTATGTTAGGTTCTAGGTTTTTATTTTGGGTTGTAATTCAGGAGGTATGCCTCCGGCGATGTTGTAAAACTTTGAAGTATGAATAAAGGTCCATTTTTATTATTTTATTTCTTATTGTCTATTTTCTATTGTGCTCAGCTAGTTGGTTTAAATTTTTTTAATTAATTGGACTTATCTAATTTGTTTTGACGTAGTTTTAGGATTTGATCTAGCTTAGTAGTATATATTTTTGGATTTATTTAGGGTTTATTTTTTAGATTAGTTCACCTTATTTGGAGGGTTTGCTTGATTCTATTGGTTTGTTGGGGCATTTTTGGGTGCTCTTAAACAAGTTGGATTTTATTTAAGATTTTTTTTTTTTTTTTTTTTTTTTCATTTAAGGTGTTTTGTTTGAGGTTTTTTTTTTTCTTTTGAAATGATACTTGTTAAAACGGTGTGTGTTTTCATGGGTTCTAGATGGTGGTTGGGTGTTTCATTTCTATTAGTTTATCTGAATTTGGAGGATTTGTGCTTTTGAGAGGGGCATGTGTTTAGTTTTAGATTTAATTAGATTGGAAGGGTTTCAACTATGTGACATTTGTCAATTTAAGGGGCATGATTTATAAATGCATGAGTCTAAAGTTTTTGACTTGTTATTTTCTTATTTCAAGTCTAGAGATTGAAAGTTTGGGGGCGTATCTTGTGTTTGTAACTTTGGGCATTTTTTATTCATTAATATCTTTTATTCCTTTCTATTTCGTTTCTCGGGTATTGAACCTAAGGAATTGTGCTTATTAAGTAGATCATGAGAATGGACAGGATTGGGAATTCGGGGTGATACTAGGGTTGGTGCTATCAATCCAACTCGAAGTGTCACCCCATCGGGAGAAGAGGTGGAGGAGAAAAAGGTGGTATAGGAGAAATCCAAGGATAAGGCAGGGTCAGAGTTCTCGTGACCGATGCCTATTTTCCCTCGGTAGGCTCTGCGGATTCAGTGTTAGTTGCTCCTCATTTTTAATATGTCCAAGGGAAGCTTCTAACTGTGGGTCCCGCAAGTCTTGGGTGGCTTTCTGTAAGCCACTCTTTCCTTTCTGCCAGCTCGGGGCGAGGAGAAGAGGTCATCACGGTTAGAATTCGTTCAGGGTGTGTTCCTCCTCTGGGCTTTTCCGAGATCTCTAGTCTCTCGAATAAGTCCGGATTCAGACATTGCCTGAACGTGCTGATTTTAGCATTCTTGTTTTTAAGTTGTATATTCAGAGGGTATGCCCTTGGTGTGTGCTATAATGATTTTATTAATCTATGGAGTGATTATGTTTTTTTATTTCATTTGTGGTTATTCAATAATCTTTTTTTTTGTTTGATTTAATTTGTATTTCGTTCGTCTCGTTGTGGGTGTGATGCTTTTGGTTTTAATTTGGTTGTTTATTTTAGATCTGGGGGTGTGTTAAGGATAGTTTTTTTTTTCGTTTAGTTTTGAGTGTTATAGAGGCAATGTGAGTATTTGATCTTATTGAGGACACGTGAAGGTGTTGGGAGCATTTTTTTGGTTGAGGAAAGTGAAGGGGAGGGTATTTTCTTGAGTTTTAATTGTTTATTGTGAAGTAAAGGGCATTTTTTTAGGTTTTTGGGGCGTAAGTTTTCTTAAATTAAGAGTGTTTTGGGTTGGTTTTATTAAAGGCATAATTTAGGTTAGTAGTGAGCGTCAGAATGTCTTTATTTCAGGTTTGAGTTTGCTATTCTGGGCATGTAAAAATTTTCATTTTCTGATAAATTGTGCGCTTCAGTACAGACACTTGAATGAATTGCACGCTCGGGCGTGAACGCGCATTCAAAGGTGCAGGAGGTTATTAAGCGTCAGTTCAGTAGCGTTTAATGTGATTGCATGCCTAGTGGGAAACACGCAACCAAGTGGTCGGGTTATAGTGAGCGGGCGACGATTAGATTACACGCTCAAGATAGGGGGTTTGATATGAATTAAATGCATAGTGTACTGCGCGTGATTAGATTGAATGCCGGAATTTAGGCGCGCGATTCAAGTGAGTTCTATAAATAGTTGAAACCTTTCATTTTTTGTCGCGTTATCTGTTTTAGTCTTTGATTCTCTAGTTTCCTTGTTTTCTTATGCTCGGGTTTTCGTGTTTTCATGATATCTCGTGATCTGGTCGTCCGTTTGAGGCGTCGTTTCTTCCATTTACTTCAATTTTTTGAGTTCTTTATTCTGATATGGAGGGTGAGGGTAGTGTCAGGCATGAGGTCACTATTTTTGAGTTGGAGAGGATGTAGATGACGGATGTGGGCGAGACTTCTGAGGCTCAGACTGGCACTGTCGCCATGGAGGAGGATATTGGGGAGATGATCGTAGAGGAGGTGGGTGACCAGATGGTGGTCAGTGAGGAGGTACCTGAGGTTGAGCCAGGGTAGCCGATCATAGGGCGGATGGAGGGGCAGTATTTGGAGGTGTGTGAGGAGATTTTGGGCATCCCCTATAGGTCGAGTGGATTGGGGTCAGGTGTGGTTCAGGTCACTTGGTTCTTCGATACATTTGCGAGTGGCTTCATCCCTCCGAGGCATCATTCGGTGGTGGCAACACTTTATGAGGCATGGTTTATGGTAGTGGCGGGTCGGGAGCCTGTGACCGAGCCAGGGTTGGCTGCAAATAGGGTGCTCCGAGCGTTTCTGATGCACTTCTTAGGTGCAGTACTCTTTTTGTCTTCGACTCGGGGATGCGTCACCGGGTTATTTTTGATGGTTCTCGGGGATCTGGATCATTTCCATACCTATGCGTGGGGTGCAGCAGCATTGGCGCATCTCTATGAGCAGTTCTACCGTTGGGGACAGGGCATCGCGTCGATCGGAGGTTTCCTTTCGTTCCTCCAGGTGAGTTTTAGTTTAATTGGTATCATGGTGGTCCTTTAGTTTAATGGTCCTTTTGTGTGTCATTGTTGCTTTTTTTTTTCAGTTTTGGGCATATGATCATTTTGCTTTTCTTCATCCGAGGGTTACGGTGGGGGTTGAGCTCACGTTTCCACAGATACACGTGTGGAGAGAGGCGTTGAAGGGTCGTCGGTGGTCTATTGATCTTCAGACTGCGCGAGGCATCTTCGAGGATATGCATGCGGGATAGGTATATATCGTCATGTTTTCGTTTGTCTTTGTTTTGTTTTGGAATTCTTAGGCTTTGTTAATGGGTCGATTTATTCATTTGGATAGGTGATCTGGAGGCCCTAGACGATGAGGAGAATGCGGGTGAGGTGGTGATTGAGTCTGGCCGGCCCTTCTTCGATGTGGACATATGGGTCCATTATTTCAAGAGGGTGGAGAGGATCCACACCTCTCGAGCGGCACGACAGTTAGGGCTCGCTCAGGGAGTCCCTCCAGAGGTTAGCCATAGAGTGGCGAAGAGGATGACCGGCCCTCCAGGACGGAATTTTACGGAGCGGATGGCACTCCAGAGAGCCGATTTTAGAGATGGGGGGACTAGGGTCATGGGGCGCGTGACGAGGCAGATATACGAGAGTATAGGAGGTGGTTCAACGCGTTGGGTGGTGGGCGCGTCTTCACACGTACCTTTCATGGCAGCGGCTCTTTCGCGATCGGTGGGTCGAAGTCAGCGTCGGCATTGAAGGAGAGGTTGGCTGCCTTGGAGGAGGGCCATCTCACGACGAGTGTGCGGGGGGCATTGGATGCTCTCCATAGGAGGATGGAGCAGATGGGGCATGCTCCTTCTCCTGAAGAGGAGATGTTGCACTCTTTGATCGACTCAGTCGCTAGGGTCAGGGCAGCGGAGGATGAGTTGGGGGCTCGGCTAGCGGAGACCCGAGAGCTCCTAGTGAGTTAGTTTATTATTTTTATTTATTTGTGTATTATATTGACTTATTTTGGTGATGTTTTTTTTTTGATATGATTGTTTTATTTTATTGTGAATAGTCTGTAAGAGAGTCTAAGGTTGCTTTCGCCAAAGCGGCTCTCATCGATGGCTAGCGGTGGTCTATCGAAGCTCAAGATTGAGCAATTGGTGAGTATTTCAGATCACATTGATTAATTTGTTGATGGTTCAAGGCTCCTTGTTAATGTTGGGATGTTGGCGATATTTGCAGAAGGCAGAGCTTGCCACCGCTGGGGCTTCTACTCGGGCATTTGATCCTTCTTCAGTGGCCTCCTCCAATCGGGAGGATCCAGCGATGACTTGTCTTCGGTTTGAGCTGGAGCATTGGGTAAGTTCCCTCACTCTTTCACTTTACTTGTGTCATTGTGGTGGTTTTTTAAGTGTTATTGTTATGTTTTCTTAATAGTTTACTAACATCATGTTGGTGTCTCAGCCCAAGGTTGCTGAGGACCTCCGGACGAGGGAGGCGACTGCTGCCTCTTTACGCCCAGAGAGTCAGGTATAATTTGTAATTTTTGATGTGATTCTATTTAGGTTGTTTTGTCTTGTTTGTTTCTGATATATTTTGTGTTGGTTTGCTTGATTTTTCGTACAGACTGTTCCAGATTCTGCTCCCAAGGCTCCCCCTCAGGGGTTCGTTCCTATTCCTAGTCGGGTATGTTTTAGTTGATATATTTATAGTTTATTAGCCATCATAGAGTTATCTAATGTATTTATTTGTTCTTATTGCAGCCACCTAGATTCGCCATTCCTTCCATGCTGCCTGCCGATCCCGTGACCACTGAGGCGGTCAAGCGCCTTCTGAGGGAGAGGGCGGATCTGGTACGGTCTTTTCTTATTCAAAGTTTTTTTTCGTTCAAGTATGTATATGTTATTTCTCTTTGACTTGGTATGGTTATGCAGGTTCGTTAGCTTGAGGAGGCACGGCTAGAGGCGGCGCAAGCGCGCGCCACTTCGGAGTTGAGACGGGTCCTCGGGGAGGTGGAGAGTCGTGAGGATCTGGTGATCAATATGATGGTTACACAGAAGACTCATGGCGAGGCATTAGAGGCGGCTCGTCGGTCTGCGTAGATAGAGATGCAGGTGGCCCTGGATAGGATGCAGTATCATCTGGGGAGGGAGCGAGGGGCGCGTAGATCAGCTAGTCGATTTGAGGGATCAAAGTCGAGGGCTACGGGGTCTTCATCCAAACAGTCTCGTCACACGTCGTGTGATCGTGTCAGGAGTGATACTCGTGAGGATTCTGTCACTCGTGGGTATCCATACCAAGTCAAAGAGAGACAACATATACATACTTGAACGAAAAAAAACTTTGAATAAGAAAAGACCGTACCAGATCCGCCCTCTCCCTCAGAAGGCGCTTGACCGCCTCAGTGGTCACGAGATTGGCAGGCGGCATGGAAGGAATGGCGAATCTAGGTGGGTACAACAAGAACAAACAAATACATCAGATAACTCTACGATGACTAATAAACTATAAATATATCAACTAAAACATATCCGACTAGGAATAGGAACGAACCCCTGAGGGGGAGCCTCGGGAGCGAAATCTGGAACAGCCTGCACGAAACACTTAAAACATATGAAATCTAACTACTATTATAACACTATATTACTACTATGTAATACATAAACAAATATATAAACAAAGGAAGGGGAAGCTTACCGATATTGGGACTTCTCCGATACAAAGTTAAGAAAGAAAGAAGAAAGAAAAGAGAAAATTGCTAGAGAAATTAACTTGGTGCTTGGACAGGTCCCAAGCTCCCAAATTTATACACAATAATGGACTTAAATATGTTTGAAGTCCGTCAGTGGAGGGACACGTGTGCTGAATTTATTTATTGCAGTCACTTCGTCTCGAAGAAATGTTGTATGATGCCAGCCTATGCGTCATAATAGAATCATTTATCCATAGACGTCATGGCTTATGTTTTGAGGACAGTTGGATCGAACTGTGTATGATATTGAGCGGTGACTTTATTCATTGTCTTATTGACAACTGGTGGTTGCTTATTGTAGATTGTATTGGATATCCCTGTAAGATTCTTGATGATTTGCTGCTTTGACAGCTGTGTTAGCTGTTTTCTTCTCCGGATAGGGAGCTATCAGAATCAGGTGCATTGTATAACAGTTTTTCTTCTTGGATAGAGGCTTCAATTTCCAGATTGGCAAGAAGATAAAGATTATTCGTGCTAATCAAGTGTTGGAGAAATTTTTTTGCTTCATCTGCTTGTTGTGGAGTTGCCATATACTCCATAGGGAAATCAGTGATGAAAATTCTTCTTCCATCCGAAATTTTAAAGAAATAATGATCATTGGATACTTCTCTTGCTTGTTGAGAAAAGTGTATTAAGGAATGAATCCAATAAGATTTGGGAGTAATTGATTGAGCTTTAGATTGAGTAAACGGAGTAGCTTTGTTGACATATGAAAATTCATACATCCTAGTTTTGCGAAGAATCCAAATTTAATACGGTTGGAAAAATTGTTCTCTAGACCTCCAGCCAAGAGTGCTAGTGATCCAAAAGGTAAGATGAATGCCTTTGAGTAAAGTTTTGGAGGCATGGAAGACCATGGATTTAATCATTTGTGAAAAATTTGGAATATTAGAAATTAGAAAAATGATTTGATTAATTAATCTCCAATTAAGACCTTTTGAAATATTATGTGGATAATCGGGAGTAAACAAAGAAATTTTAGGGAGATGATAACCCTACAGATGATTGATAAATTGATAATTCTGCAATAAGATTTGTTTAATCTTAATAGCAGGACTCTCAATTTGAGACACTATTGTTTGAAAAATATCAATTGGGAGGACATGTTTGGCCTTTTCAAACATGCAGATTCTTTTAAGGCGGTAAAGAATTGGAGCATGAAAATTTTGTTCAACCAATGCAATGAGGTCAAGGAAATAAGAAATTTTTTCAATGGTAAATGTTTCTTCTTCCCAGTTAAAATCTTTGAGTTCGAAGGTTCAACCTTCATAAATGTTTTGGATGTGAGCCTCTTGAGCTTGGATTTTGGCTGTAAGGGTACTCAAATATTGTCTGACCTTTTTCTTATTGAAACTAATATGGTTTTTCCATATGCCATTAATATTCTGATGCATAGGTGGAGAAATGTCAGGGTTAATGAAATCAGGGATATGGCTGATACTGAAAATTTCAGATTTTACATATTCTTTGACTTCCATAATGGGGGATGTAGTCAGGAGTTGTCTGGTTTAAAAGGTTTTGAAAGCAGCTCTGTGTTCTCGTATGAAATTATGCATCTGATAGGATGGGTTCGGAAAATTTGTCTGTGGCAGGATTGTCATGAAGTATAGATTCCTGATTGGAATCTCTTGAGAACCACATAAACTTTGCGTTGGGGAGAAGAATTGTCTTCTGCAGCTGATGCTGATTGAAGAGAAGAGCTACCTGCATGGCTAGACATTTTATCTACATAAAACTTAGTATTAGTAGGTTATCTACTATTTTGGTATGATAACCCCATAAAGATGCTTCCATCGGGTAGATGATTTTTCAGGATAGAGCTCCACTGTTTTGGTGGATTTTTAGAGAAATATGATGCTGAAAATAGGACTCCACTGTGTTGGTGGGTTTTTGTATAATAATTATATACTGTTTCCTTTGGCTATTGCCTTGGCTTGTGCGGGAAAATTCCTGTAAAAATAAACTGATTAGTTTATGAAGTAAACTGATTAGTTTATGAAGGACTAAAATAAAAGTAGGATTATAATATTGAAAAGATAAAGGGGAAGGATACTTACAATATTGAGTGAGTGGATTCTTATGAATGGAAAGTTGTAAAATATTGTGTAATTTGATACTTGTGGGTGGAGTAAGTGGAAATGAAAGTATACTTGTGGGTGGAGTAAGTGGAAATGAAAGTAGAAGTGTAGATGGGGGCCCCAAAATTACACAATGGGAATTGTGGAGGAGACAAATATAGGAACTCACCGATGGAGGAGTAAAAACTTCAAATGTGATAGGGATATGTTTATACTGGGTATGAATACTAGTATGATCTACTTGGAAATAAGGTAGGAGTTTATTAATGAATGGTAAATCAAGGATAACCAATTGGGTTATATGGGTAAGAATCATAATTATGGTAGGAATAGAAATTCTATGATGGTAGATGGAAAGATCCATGTTATTGTTAATGACCATTAGTATTGATGAGGCTAAGATGAGCCTTTACCAAATATTGAGAAGGACTAAATCCTTCCTCGATGCAGGTTATACCAGCTGCAATAACATCGATGATAGTAACGTCTTGGTTACTTAGTAAAATGATTGGAATATACTAATTGTGATTTGTCATTTGCATCAGATATTTGGATTGGGTAGCAGGAGATTGCTTTTGTTTGTGAAAGGTAGTTTTTAATGAAATAATTGCATTTTTAATTTGGAGGTTATTAAGGATAACTAGATGAGATATGAATTCTTCCTGAGAAGAATCTTGTATGGCCATTTGAGCTACAGATGGATGGATGTTGATAAGCATATTGATGCTGAGAAGCATACTGATGCTTAGATTTCTAAGATGTTGGTTATTTATGATTGGAGAAGAAGATAGACCAGGTAAAGACTAAATAAATCTTGAATCTTTATCATAAAATTGATCTGATTTTTTCTTCATTTTACATTTATTGACATAATGGCCACATTTGCAACATTTAAAGCATTGAATATGCTTTTGAGATTTTGGTTTTGATTTCTTTGTCATCTTGGACAAAGAAAAAGATGAGTGCTGAGTCTTTGAAGTTTTGTAAAAGCTTTGAAAATAAACTTTAGACTTATGATCATTTCTTTTTTGAGTTAGCAAATTTATTTGTGAAGGGAATTGTTTATTATAATCATATTGATTTTGATTTTGAGGATTGAATTGATGAGAACTAGTTTCTTGACTAGATATTATAGTAAAATTGAAGATGCTATCTTGGTCCAAATCACTAACTGATTTAGAAGAGATCACATTTATGTCACTAGATAATTCCTTTTCAGATGTGTGAACATCTGGGGTTTCAATGGATAATTGTGGTTGAATGTGCTGTGTAATTTCAACCTGAGGAAGATTAGAATGAACTTTTGACTAAGAGGAGCAGCAGAAACCAAGGAGAAATCTTTTGATGATTCTTCAACAAGTATGGAATCAGAAGAATCAGAAGAAGTCTCAGTTAAAACTGATAACTGAGGTTGGATAATCGGTTCTTCAAAGGAATGATTTGAGTCTGCCAAACTATTTGAAAGTCAGCAAGGAGATGTATTTTCCTTTCTGCTTGAGTCATTTCCATGTATTGGGTTTTTTTGAATCATTTGACAAAGGAAATGATTTGATAAGAGGATATTATGTATTGATAGAATTTTTCTTTGAATTCATGTAATTTTTCAGGAGAATTTTTTTTGAAATACCAATCACGAAAGGATTTATATTGGTGTTGCTGAAATTCAGCATTAATTTTGGTCCGATTAATTACAAAATCTTTTGGTTTTGTAAAATTCATGAATTAATGAGAAACTATTTTATTTTCCTCCTTGAGTCATTTCCATGTATTGGGTTTTTGAATCATTTGACAAATAGTTTGATAAGAGATATTATGATTGATGAATTTTCTTTGAATTCATGTAATTTCGGAGAATTTTTTGAAATACCAATCAAAGAAAGGATTTATATTGGTGTTGCTTGAATTTGATTAAGCTTGATGGATTTTAGGATTAATTAAAATCTTTTGGTTTTGTAAAATTCATGATAAATCATTCCTGACTGAAATTCATCTCATTAGCTTCAGGAGATTCCTTTCTTTGATTAAATTGTATATCCAAATAAAGATTACCAAACTTAAAAAATGGATTTTTTAAAATTTAATTTGAATGAAGTGAAATTCCTACTTTTGAAATGGAAGATCGAGTAGTCGATGGTAAATATATTTTATAAGGATCTAGAACTCATCCATCTCGGAATAAGATTAACTTACACATATAGGAATGGTCATCTTTCACAAATAAATACTAGTCATCATCTTATCATTTTAACTATCATTGTTCTTTCTTCCTTAGACAAATAGTGATTTATGATAAAATTACTGCGGGATTAATCCATGATTTTTGAAATCAATTTTTATCGAAAATCAAAACCAGTAGTAGCGATTTTTGAATAAATTGGTTTCAATTAAAATCGTTTCATCTAGGAGGGCTATGATAATTGACTTGAAGATATCGAAGTCATTACTTTCATAATGAAAATGATTTCGATAGTCTTTACTCTAAGCATATAAATTACCATGGTTTTCCCCAACTCGTAAATTGGTATCAAAGACATGTCTGCTAAACCGTGGTAATTCCATATGGGTGGTAGGAAAGGAAGAGTACGTAAACAATGACCAAATATTCGCTTGCTATGAGCTTTCATGATAGATGATTGCTCAATCGCATCTTCTCTCGTTCGGTCACATTACTAGTAATTATCTCGTGATGGAATATCGCTCATAGCTTCCTCGATTCTCACATTACTATTCATTGCTTTTTCCTACATGATTCTCACGTTACTATTTATTGACTTTTCTAAGTTCTTGATATGATAGATAGAAGGATCTGACTGTTACTATTAGGTGTTTTCTAGCATTAATAGTCATACTACGATTGTGGAAATTAGTAGAAGGTTTTAAGTTGAGTAGGAGGATGCCGAGGTTCTTCCACAAGTTGATCTTTGACATTAGCCCATTTAGAAAACATTTTTTGGTAGTAATTTTGTCAGATCCCACTATTTATTTGTTTTTAAGAATTTAGGAAAGAAGATAACTAGTAGTTTTTGAGAAGAATTTAGGAAAGATGATGACTTTAGAATTTAGGAAAGATGATGACTAGTAGGTTTTGAGTATTATGTGAAGAAGATGACCAGTAATTCCTATGCAGAAGTATGATTAGTAGTATTTGAGTTTTTTGGGAAGAAGATAAATAGTGGTTATTATGCAGATGAATAGTAGTTCGGGTCACTATTCACTATAGTATGACTATTCCGACTTCACTATTCACATATGGAATTACACTAGTATTGGTACCACACCAACTCTCCTTTCACTCTTTTTATTTGTAAGTTTTTAAATTAAAAAAAAAATAAAAATTCTTTTTTAAAAAGTTTTGTAAATGTCTTTATTTTATTTTGGTTTTCAAAATAAAAAATTTATCAAAAATTCTAAATTAGTCAAATGGACTAATGTTAAAGATCAACTGGATAAATGGACAATTCCTCCTATCAATCCTAAAACCTTATATAAACAAGGATGGATTAATTAGTCCACCAATATGTCCATCAAAACTACTATGCAAATTCTCAGTGTAGGAGAAGACCAAGAAGGTCTTTAACTATTATCAAATGAAGTCCTAATCACAGATCTTCAAACTTTTAACTATCTTCATCTTGTCTGTATTCAGGTAGCTTTCAAACCTCTTACCCTTTTGGAAAATAATAATAGTATTATGACCACCTTACGAGATGCAAGATGCCTTGATTGGTATTCTTCTCTCATGGCAGCTGTTGAAACCAGCCTTTGCCATGGTCCTATTTATTTTAATGTTTTCCCCAACCTAACCTTATTATTGACAAACAAAAATCTATTATTAGCCTTTACTTTCAATTTACAAACTGAAGAGTACGATTTCATGCTTGGATTAAAGACTATTGCTCTGATCTATCGTCTTCATTACAAAGTAATGACTTCTTTGGCTCCTCGAGTAAATTATCATAGTCCTCCTGGTCAAACGGTTTTAATTGAAACCAATCTAACCACTTCTAAAATTGCTACTCCCTCTTTGATTGCTTGGAAAAATATTGATTTCCCAAAATCATGGACGATCACTCAAGCTGTACCTCCCAAGCCAATCCTTAATAAGGACATTGAACAAATAGTTCAACAAGACAATGGTGATGTTATTTTACAATTTGATAAATATACATCTCATTATAATGCTAGAAGATCTTATTCTGGCTCGAGTTCTTGAGATCCTTATAAAATCTATATTCCCTCGACCACTAGATCTTCAGTTTTAGAAGTAGCTTCGTTAGCTCTTCCTGAAATCAATCTTGAAGGAATCCAGGTATCTGATCAACAAATTCCTCATGGAATATATATCCAACAGCAGCAGGAATCTCCCACTGCTAGTGAGATGAATTTCTCATTTATAAATAATTTATCATGAATAGAACAAAACCAAAAGATTTTGTAATCAATCGTATAGAAATAAATGCTGAATTTCAACAAGAACAATATAAACCATTTCGTGAATGGTATTTCCAAAAATTTTCATATGAAAAATTATAAGAATTTAAAGAAAATTTCTATCAATATATAGAAACCCATTATCACGTCATTCCTCTTGTAAAATGGTTCAAAGCAACCCAATACATGGAAATGACTCAAGAAGAAAGGAAAATCCATCTTCTTGCCGATTTTCACAAAATCTTGCCTACTTTAGAAGATCAAACCTTTCCTTTGGTTCATCCTCCGGAAGAACCGCTTATCCAACCTCAGTTATTAGTTTTAAGTGAGACTCCTTCTGATTCCTCTGATTCCATACCTATTGAGGAATCATCAAAAATTTCAGATCAAGAGATCCCTTTAATCCCTGCTACTCCTCTTAGTCAACATACTTGGGAAAAAATTAATGAGTCAAAAGTTCATTCTAATCTTTCTTAGGTTGAAATTACACAGCACATTCAACCACAATTATCCATTGAAACCCCAGATGTTCACACATCTGAAAAAGAATTATCTCATAAAATAGATGTAATCTCTTCTAAGTCAGTTAGTGATTTAGACCAAGACAATATCTTGGATTCTAATACAATATCTAGTCAAGAAACTAGTTCTTATCAATTTAATAGTCAAAATCAAAATCAATTTGATTGTATTAAACCATTGATTTTGCTACAATCTAAAGTGTCTTCTATCAAGAATAGTATACAAATACCTAAGTTTAAAGTTTATCCTTTAAACTTATACAAAACTCCAAAGACTCAGAAACCATCTTCTTCTTTGTCCAAGATGACAAAGAAATCCAACTCAAAATCCCAAGAGTACATTCAATGCTTTAAATGTTCCAAATATGCACATTATGCCAATAGATGTAAACTAAAGAAAAAATTAGATCAATTTTATAATAAAGATCCAAGACTTATTCAGTCTTTTCCTGATTTGTCTTTTTCTCCAATCATTAATAACCAACATTTTGGAAATCCAAGCATCAATATGCTTATCAACATCCAACCACCTGTAGCCCAAAAGGCTATACAGCAATCTTCTCCGAAAAAATCCATAATCATTACTAACCTTAATATACAAATTAACTACCAATTAAATGGAAAATGTATTCCATCCCATTGTATTCGTATCCAGAATTTAACCCAAATTGTTATCCTTGATACTCCCTTTCTCACTTTCATTCTATCAATAACTAGGATAGATCATACTGGGCTATATGCTCAATACAAGCACCATAATTGCTTGGTTATCAATTTTCAACCATTGAATAATTGTCTTCAATGGATTCACTATCCTATTCCCAATAAAAAAGATTTGCTTGATCAATTATGTTCAGCTCCCATTTTCTTTAAATTTGATCTCAAATCGGGGTCTCGGCAAATTCAGGTCGGAGGAGGCCGATAGGTACAAAACTGCCTTTACTTTCCCATATACTGTCCCATTTGGATACCCTGAATGGAATATTATGCCATTTTGTCTTAAGCATTCTCCATCTGAATTCTATTTTAAATATTTAAATTTTTAAAAAAATGATATCTATAAAAATGGATTAGTTATTTATGATCCTAAAATCAAATTATTTCAAACATCCATTAGATTACTTGGTCATAACATTCACCAAGGACAAATCATCCCAATTGATAGAAGTATTGAATTTGCCTCCAAAGTTGAGGTTTTCAACAACACTATATTAAAAAGATTTTTGGAAAATCACAATTATATTGTTGCTTTTATTTATCACAGTTATATTGTCGCTATTATTGATCATCTTTCCTATGCATCAAAAGTCTTCATCCAAGACATAAACAGAATCCATCCTCATGGACTGATAACTATATCCAGGTTAGCAGATAGCTAAAGAAAATCGATTTTAAATATTATACAAAACCCACCAACAGAGTGGAGTTCTATTTTCAGCATCTTATTATTTATAAGCATCATACTTATAAAACCCACCAAAATAGTGGAGCTATATTTTGTGAAAACCATCTACCCGATGGATGCATTTTTATGGGGTTATCATACAAAAACAGTAGATAACCTACTAACCCACAATTTTCATGCAGATTATGGCTAGCCATTTAGAAAGCCCTTCTAGCCAATCAACAACAATTCCAGAAGACAATTCTTCTCCCCAACACAAAGTTTATGTGGTTCTCAAGGGATTCCAATCAGGAATCTATACTTCATGACAATCCTGCCATAGGCAAATTTATAATTTTCCTAACCCATCCTATCAGATGTATAATTCCATAAGAGAAGCTAGAGTTGCTTTCAAAACCTTTCAAACCAGACAACTCCTGACTACATCCTCCATTATGGAAGTCAAAGAATATGCAAAACCTGAAATTTTCAGTATCAGCCATATTCCTGATTTCATTAACCCTGACATTTCTCCACCTATGCATCAGAATATTAATGGCATATGGAAAAACCATATTGGCACCAATAATAAAAAGGTTAGACAACATTTGAGTACCCTTACAACTAAAATCCAGGCTCAAGAGGCTCACATCCAAAACATTTATGAAGGTGTAACCTTTGTGCTCCAAGAATTTCATTGGGAAGAAGAAACATTTACCATTGAGAAAATTTTTTATTTCCTTAACCTCATTGCATTGGTCGAACAAAATTTCAATGATCCAATTCTTTATCGCCTTAAAAGAATCTGTATGTTTGAAAAGGCCAAACATTTCCTTCCAATTGATATTTTTCACACAATTGTGTCTCAAATTGCGTCCTGCTATTGAGATTAAACAAATCTTATTGTAGAATTATCAATTTCTCAATCATCTGCAGGGTTATCATCTCCCTAAAATTTCTTTGTTTACTCCCGATTATCCCCATAATATTTTACCAGGTCTTGATTGGGGATTGATTAATCAAATAATTTTCCCAATTTATACTATTCCAAGTTTTTCCGAAATGATTAAATCCATGATCTTTCATGCCACCAAAAACTTGCTCAAAGGCATTCATCTTACCTTTTGGATCACTAGCACCCTTGACTGGAGGTCTAGAGAATAATTTTTCCAACCATACCAAATTTGGATTCTTCACAAAACTAGGATGTATGAATTTTTATATGCCAACAAAACTGCTCCTTTTGCTCAATCAATTGCTCCCAAATCCTATTGGATTCATTCGTTAATGCACTTTTCTCAACAAGTGCAACTGTGGGAATCGAGACGATCCCGTCGCAATGATGCGCTCTCCAATGAAAATATAGAGTCGCCACCTGGAACTTTTGGTGTCCCGGGATACCTAGTACATTTTTATGAGCACCTAAGTGCTAAAAATATGACTCTGAATCTGGTACACACCAAAGGCTCTTGGGTAGGAGCTTCGGTTATCAAACGGGAAGGTGTTAGGCACCCGATCAACCCGCTTAACGCGGTCTCTACTAATGGCCAAAATTAAAATGAAGTAAAAGAAAAGGAAATGGTTCCCTCTTGCCCAAATGGGCCTCCGATCCTATTTGTGCCCCTCCGTTCCTACCAAAAATTTGGCGGCATAACGGCACAAAATGAGAGGGTAGGGAGAGCAAAAGGAGATAGGAGAAGAAAGGGGAGAGCCGGAGCCCTCGGGCCCTTGTAGCACCGTAGAAGAGCCTTGCGTGGTTTGCTTTGATGAGCTCTTGAAGGCTTTGTATGGGGGAAAATGGGGTTCTAGCTCTTAAGGTTTGAAGCTAATAGGTAGGGAAGGAAGGCAAGGGGGACACACACACCTAACCTAAGAGTTTTTTATGAAATGCTAAGGGTGGGAAGAGGTTTTGGAATTCTAGTTTTTGTATGGGAGGGGTGCACCAAAGGGAGAAAGATCTTCTCACTTTAAGCTCTTTCTCTCTTAGGTAGAAATTCTCAACCCTTAAGCAAGAGGGGTGGCTCTCTATTTATAGAAAAAGAGAGGATTAGTGAGGGGTTAAAGTCCTAATTGGATTAGCAATTAGGTAACGGGCAATCTAATGTTTCTTAGGATTTTTTGGAGCCTTGAGATGTGTGGGAAGGTCCTCCAATGGTGGATGATGGGGTGAGGCCTTAAGCCACTTAAAGGGTTACAAATAGGCTTCAAAAGGGTGCAACAGAACTAGCAAAACACACCCCAAAGGTCAAGGTGGTCAATAAGTCAAACCCCAAATACGAAATTTGGGGAAAAATCTTACAGTTACTATTCATATGCTTGGCGCAACTAAATAGTTGCGCTAGGCAAATACATAGTAAAATAGTGCAGAACAGTGCCTGGAAGTAAGCTCGCGAGGATGGGGCCCACTTTTGAATCTGGCCCACTTTTGAATCAAGCTTAAAATGAGGCAAAATTGGGTTGGCGTGACTATTAGTTGCGTTAGGCAAAGTTTATTATTGGCGCAACTATTAGCTGCGCCAAGTCCCTAAGGGGGCCCCCATGACCTTAACTTTCTGCCCTCGAATTCGGTTTGCCATATCATTTGACGTATACCTCCGATTGGGGCGATCCTTGGACCGTTGGAAAGCTGACAACCTCTACTCATCATTGGTATGAGACTCGATTATAGTAGAGGGCCATAGCTAGTTCCGGTGCACCACTCTTCATCCATAGCCTGGTAAGGTTAGGTTTAGGGTTTAAAATGGTTCTAAGGGTAGGGATTGGTTTTTAAAGGTTTGGGATAGGTCCTTAAGGGATCTAAGGTGATTCCTAAGGGTCCCATACATGCAATCAAAAGCTCGAAATTACACCTCTCTGGAAAGGTGTTTCTGTGACAGCCCAGATTTCGGCACCCCGAAACTATTGCCATCAGCACGACCCTCAAGGCCGTGCCCTGTGATTCTAGACGGAGCATTGGTATATACAAGCCAAAGACCACAAGTAAGGCACGTGCATCTACTCTAAACAAGTTCTCATGCATTTAAAATAAAAAGAGTCTCTAAAGACAGTTCTTGTCCCATGCCAATTCATGGGCATAAGAACTGACACAAACCGTTGGTGATAACTGTTCACCCCAGACGGTTTGTCAAAAGAATAAAGGTATTTAATTACATTCAAATAAAGAGGCTTGACATACCAAGCCGTACCTAATACTCTCAACTCACTCTCAAAGTACGCAAAGGGTCTCCTAGAAGAATTCTTCAGGAGGAGGCTTTGACTCTTCTGTGGGTACGTAATCCGAATCCCCTGGATCAACGTCTCTAGAAGTCCCTACTGCCGCTAGTCCTGGACCTGTGACGTATAGTCTAAGGGGGGTGAGCTACATCCTAGCTCAATAGGGAAACACAGTGAATATATAAATTAAGCTCTCACATGTATGTCAAAATAGTTTAAAGATATAATTTATTTGATAGAACTGCTGAAAGGCAATAGAATAATAGGAAATAAAATGATGGATACACTGTTACTTTGCATGACTTTATTTATTCTTGTTTTACTGGTATAGTAATGGATTTGGCCTAATCACTTAAATCTTAACTTAAATAGTCCTCGAGCAATATAGCATCGAGCCTCGATGGAATACCCACCATCGTCGTCTAAATAGATACTTGTTATATGTTAAAAATTCAATATGACCCAAGCCCCTTTCTCTTAGGCGGCGGGGTCTATTCTCAATTCAACATCTCTGGGATGTGCTATTGTGTACGGTTTAGCCGCTGTACCGGTCACGGATATCCTGTCGAGTTAGTCGTGGGTTTCCCGCCACGTTGGTGGGGTATTCTAATTAAACCTTAAATCACAGAATATCGAATGTGCTCTATATATAGTTATTTACCGTGATTGTGCTAATTTTATTACATTAGGCCTTATCGTTCTTCTTTTGTTTTACCATTTGGTTTCATCTGCATCCTTTGGATGTTACTGGTTTAATGCATCATTCAGATGCCCATTGTTATAATTCTACGCCCCCTGGGGACTTCATGATTTCCATTTAAATTCACACACGCATACACACATGTTGGAACCATATTTATATGACTGTTCTCTTGAGATACTCTACATGATTGAAATACTCTACATACTTGGTTTTGACGAGTTAAAGTACATGTTTCAAGATATTCCCTACCTCAAGCAAAATCCAACGCGCTCCTTTCTCGTAGAGGTTTATGCGTAACAACTCACGTCACACCTACATTGCATGTGACACGAATTTACTCTGAAAGGTCTCTAGAACCCTTGGAAACACAACTCTCATAAATTACACTGAAAGAATGAGAAAATTGGGAAATTCCTCGCGCGAGCGGTCATTTAGCATCGCTCGAGCGAGCACTTGACCTCGCTCGAGCGATTATTATTCATCGCTCGAGCGGTCATTATTCATCTCTCGAGCGAGTACTATTCATCGCTCGAGTGATCATTATTCATCGCTCGAGCAAGCACTATTCATCGCTCGAGCGGTTATTATTCATCGCTCGAGCGAGCACTATTCATCGCTCGAGTGATTATAATTTGAGATACCTGAAGCTCTAAGTGATGCCTCGCTCGAGTGAGCTTCTCCTTCACTGTGGGTCTCGCTTGAGCGAGTTCAAGACACAAATATGCTCAAAATATTTCCTCTTTCCTCGCTCGAGCAAGCCATTTAGACCGCTCGAGCGAGCCACGAAAAGGTGTATGTTCTCCATCTATTCGAGAACTATCACCTTCTTCATGAGAGGTTTAATAGTGTGAAGGATCATTCGTCCACTAGTTTAAACTCTACTTAAAACATACTTAAACACCTAAAATCATACCTTACTCAATAGATCTCCTATAGTTTGATCCAAGCTTCGTCTAATCGTGAAGATTTTCAAGGTTCTCTATTGGTTAAAAAAACAACGAACCTCTCCTCCTCTTTTGCAAACTTTCTCTTCTTTCTCTCTATTGCAAACTTTCTCCTCTTTCTCTCTATTTTACCTTCTCTCTATCCATGCCAAATTTAGGTTAGGTAGGGGAGACTCTCCTCCCCACTTTCACTTATATAGTGAAAACTAGAAAGTTTCACATATACACACATAGTGTGTATATGTAGTTTTTGGTTTCCTTGTGAATCATAATTACATGTGCATGATATGTGGTACACGTGCATGGTATGTGATGTGCACGGTTCCCAAAAATCTGGGGTTATGACATTCACTCCACCTTATAAAATTTTCATCCTCAAAAATTGATGCCACACTAGGAATCAAATACGACTATTAAAAAGCTTTCGAACAGACATTCGTAGCAACATACTCAACAATCATAATCAGATAATTGATTATATGGTCCAATGACCCGAGATCATACCTGCATGGAGAATTATTTTTTTAATCTATACAAAATAAGAAGGCACTCATATCAAGCAGCCTAATTATTCTAGAACTCTCTTAACGGCTATTTTCACAAGCAGAATGACACTCATTCTACTCCACTTTATGGGAACCTGCACAAGGATTTACATACAACTACACAATCAAATATACACACGCACATTGTACCAAATAGACTCATTTAATCAAATCTATGCATATCTATATCAAGTCACTACTATGTTCTCCCTAGATTTTTGTGACAATCATGTCACGATTATTTCAAACAAAAATTTTCACCTCATAATACTAAATATTACATTGCAAATCCCAAAATTTTCAAATGATAGATGACGGTCTAGTCGTCACTCTGCTCATACTCCTCATCATCGTCCTCATCATCGTCGTCGTCGTCCTCGTCATCATCATCACCAACCTCCTCCCTGGCGGTAGTGGCCCCCACTGTAGTGCTCCTCATAGCAGGGCCAGAGCTAGATGTTCCAAAAATAGCACCTCGCATAGCACCAATGCGCTCCCTGTATGTCTGCAGGTACGCATGGCCCATGAGGTCTATGAGGAGTGCCTCCTGGAACCGCTGATGTAATCTGATCTCCCACCCCTGCTGGAGGATCTCTCGCATCATACCGCTGTCGGTGCTAGGTAGGGGCTGTGAAGGTGACGTAGAGGGAGCAGTCAGTTCCACCGGTGCTTGCTGCGTTGCTTGTCGGGAAATCTGACGATCTCTCTTCTTATTGACACTAGTTTGAAGGCTCTTTAGATTTCGGCTTAGGTCTTGGGCGAGGAATGGAATGATGTTGTCGGTGAGCACAAGTTCGTCCGTCCTGATTTGAAATCCCTCCTTCCCATTTCGTGAATCGAGGAGTCGGGAAATCAAACTCACATAGGGTAATCGGTTGATCGGTGGAGGAATAACACCCCTTAGGTTTCTTTTATGGGCATGCGCCATGCCCTTGATGACCACCATCAGAGCGCTAAACCACCTATTGTGGAAAGCGGAGTGTAGAGCCCGCAAAATCGTCTCGCGGCACTCTTGGTCATGACCGGTCGGTTGTAAATTTTTTTTAAATATAATATCTAGAAACCACATGTGTGGCGGTAATTGGGATTGAGTGATCGATTGGCCTGATGCGGTGGCACAGCCGGTAATGTCGGCGATAATGGTCGGGAAACCTACGTTCCCAGAAAAAGGTGGTAGAGAAAGGGGGTTTGGTCCTTTGTGCACGGGAGGAGACATCGGCACTGCCGAAAATAAGTTCTTTCCCGTCATTGGTGACGAGGATAGAGTTCTCACTCACGTTGGTCTTGAGTGTTTGGTAGAATAACTTTACGAGCCTCGGATAGTACTGAGCTCCAAAAGGGGTTAATAGTGCTCGTAGGTGGTTGTTTGTCAGGAAATCCGAAGTCCATTGGGTGGACGTCGGATCCCCAAAACAAGAGGGATGGATCTCCCATTCGGTTTCAAAAACTTTCGATCCCCACCATTCATTTAGTTGGATTGGGGTAGGAGGTGTGGATGGGTGTGGTTGTGGTGTTTGTGGCGCTTGAATGCGCGATGATGGAGATTGAATAGCCACCCGTTTCCTAGGTCGGGTGTTAGGGCTTTGGGAAGCCATTGATATTGAAGAAGAATTTATAAATGAAACTAAGGTAGAAGTAGTGAAGATTTCACCTTTTAGAACACTTTTGACGGATTGGATCGTCTGAATCCGTCTTGAATCGGATGTAAAAGCTTGGAGATTAACAAAAAAGCCCTAGCTTTTCACTCGAAAGTCCTTCGTGTGAAGATGAAATAAAGGAACAGAAATCTGCCCATATATATACTCTGACCTCGCTCGAGCAGTTATAAATTCTCGCTTGAGCAGTCAAAATGCGAGCAAAAGTCATCGCTCGAGTGAGCGAAGTTTATGATTTTACGTGGCTCGCTCGAGCGAGCATAAGTGGTCGCTCAAGTGAGCCCAGAAACGTTTTTCTGGTGCTCTTTTGCTCGTTTTCTATCAATAGTCCTCACCACTAGTTTCCTATGTGGTGTATCTAGAAATTTTCACACAAAAAGTTGGTTCTATCATAATTTGGAGTTAATATACTAAAATTTCAAAAATTCAATCATTCATTAAAAGAAAAAGAGACTTTCATACCACCAACCATTACATATTATTAATTTGAATAGGACTAATTAGTTGGCAATTTCGAACAAGTTGAGATATTGTTCTCTGACATCCGCCTCACGTTCCCATGTTGCTTCCTCGATCGGATGATTCTTCCATCGGACAAGCACTAAGGGAATAACTTTGGTGCATAGCACTTGTTCCTTTCTATCCAATATATCCGTCGGTTCTTCTATCATGCTCATATCCTCGTGCATCTCCAATGGTTGACCTTGTAGAACGTGGTAAGGGTCACCCACATACTTTCCAAGCATAGAAATGTGGAAAACGTTATGTACTCGATCGAACACTGGTGGTAATCCAATGCGATATGCGACTTACCACCGACCCGAAATTTCAAGGGTCGAGATAGTGAGGACTTAGCTTCCCTCTCTTTCCAAATCTCATCACGCCTTTCATAGGCGACACCTTCACAAACACGTGTTCACCCACCTTATAGTTCACACTGGTTCGCTTGATATCGGCGTAGCTTTTCTGTCTACTTTGAGCCACCTTTAGTCTTTCTCTGATCATGCGGACAATAGCGGCGTTATCTTTAAGCAACTCGGGTCCCAAAACAAAATTTTCACTCGTTTCCTCCCAATTGATTGGTGATTTACATCGCCTTCCGTACAGGGCTTCATACGGTGCCATTCCAATGCTTGTCTAAAAACTGTTGTTGTATACAAACTCGATTAATGGTAGGTGCTGATCCCATGATCCTTGCAGCTCTAACATACACGCTCTGAGCATGTCTTCTGTTACATGATTTACTCGCTCTGCTTGCCCATCTGTTTGCGGATGGAAAGCTGAGCTGAAGTCCAGTCAGGTTCCCATTCCTTCTTGAAATTTCTTCCAAAATTTTGACGTGTATCACTGATCACGATCCGAAATGATACTGCTTGGGATTCCATGTAGGCGTGCTATCTCCTTCATATTTAATTCTGCGAGTTTTCCTGCTGTGTAGATCGTGTTGTAAGGTAGGAAGTGTGCTGACTTGGTCAGTCGGTCCACGATTACCCAAATGGCATTATATCTCTTTGTAGTGCTCGGTAATCCAACGATGAAGTCCATAAGGATCGATTCCCATTTCCACTCTGGTATTGGCAGAGGTTGTAATAATCTCGCAGGGTGTCTATGATCAATTTTCACTTGCTGACATGTCAAACACCGTGAGACGTACTCTGCCACGTCTTGCTTCAGACCTCTCCACCAGTAATTCCTTTTTAAATCTTGGTACATCTTTGTGTTGCCGAGGTGGATAGCATAATTTAATTTGTGAGTTTCATCGAGGATGGTTCTTCGCAGATCGACATTGTTTGGAATGCAAAGTCGACCCTTGAACAATAAGGAACCATCCTCCCTGATTGAGAATTCTGATCTCATGCCTTCCGTTACGTCCTGACGGATCTTGGTTAGTATTGGGTCTTCCATCTGTAGTTCTCGTATGTGTTCAAATATCACCGGTTTCACTGATATGTTGGCCAAAAAGGCTCCTGTAGCTTGCGACTTGATGTCCACACCATATAGTGCCAGATCTTCAAGTAACTTCCATCGGTGCCTTCCCAAAATTAAACTAGCTAACTGTGGTGAATTCTTCCGACTCAAGGCATCGGCTACCACATTAGCTTTGACTGGATGGTACTGTATGGAACAGTCATAGTCTTTGAGGAATTCCATCCATCTGCGTTGCCTCATGTTAAGTTCCTTTTACGTAAATAAGTATCTGAGGTTCTTATGGTCGGTGAAGATTTCAAACGTTTCCCTGTATAAATAATCTCGCCAAATCTTCAATGCGAATATGACCACTGCTAGTTCCAGATCACGCGTCGGATAGTTCTTCTCATGTTCTTTCAACTGTCTTGACCCGTAAGCTATCACCTTTTTGTGTTGGTTGAGCACGCAACCCAAACCATTATACGAAATATCACTGTAGACCGCGAATCCTCCACTGCCTGAAGGAATGGCTAACACTGGAGCTGAAGTGAGTCTCTTCTTGAGTTCTTGAAAACTCTTCTCGCATGCTTCACTCCACTCAAATCTTGAATCCTTTCTTGTAAGCCTCGTAAGGTCCTGATATCTTTGAAAACCCCTCTACGAAATGTCGGTAATAACCTGCTAGTCCAAGGAAACTTCAGACATCGGTCACGGTCTTTGGTTGCTCCCAGTTTACTACTGCCTCGATTTTAGTGGGATCTACTGTGACAACATGCTTTGAGATGACATGTCCCAAAAAGCTGACCTCTTCTAACCAAAATTCACATTTGCTGAGTTTGGCGTACAATTGGTGTTCACGCAAAGTTTGCAGAGTGACTCATAAGTGTTCTTCATGCTTCGTCTTCAATTTAGAGTAAATCAGGATGTCGTTAACAAACACGACGACGCAGGAGTCCAGGTGTGGTTTAAACACCCGATTCATTAAATCCATAAACGACGTCGGTGCATTTGTCAACTCGAACGACATCACTAAAAATTCATAGTGTCCATATCGTGTTCTGAATGCCATTTTCTGAATGTCCTCGGCCTTGGCTCTTAACTGATGGTATCCAGATCTCAGATCGATCTTGAAAAAGTACTTCGCTCCTTGCAACTGATCGAACAAGTCATCTATTCTTGGCAAAGGGTATCGATTCTTCACAGTGAGTTTGTTCAATTGTCGATAGTCAATGCACAACCGCATCGACCCATCTTTCTTTCTCACAAACAAACTCGGTGCTCCCCATGGAGACACGCTTGGTCTTATAAACCCTTTATCCATGAGCTCTTGCAACTGCTCTTTCAACTCCTTCAACTCAGCAGAAGCCATCCTGTATGGTGCTTTTGAAATAGGCTCCGTTCCTGGTGCTAAGTCGATAGCGAATTCCACTTCTCTCTGGAGGTAATCCTCGCAATTCTTCTAAAAATACGTCTTCGAACTCTTACACTACTGCTATCTTGGAAATAATATTCTTTTCTTCTTTATCTCCCTTCAAAAATGCGAAATAACCGCTACACCCCTTTCTGATTAAACGTTCGGCTCTGACTGCAGAGTTGAGTGGTACCTGTGTTGATCTCTCTCCTCGAAATCGAAACGATCTTCTCATGTTAGGTCGAAAAACAACAACCTTGTTCTTACAATCCACTGTTGCACAATGATGAGACAACCAATCCATGCCAAGGATCACATCAAATCCTTGCATGTCCAAAAATATCAATCGCGCGTCTAATTCATAGACGACGCCATCCTGGACGCTCACTACTACTGATTTGCAGACTAACTCTATGTCCACTAATTCTCTTATTGGGATAGACACTGATAACATAAAGTCCAGTGTCTCTAGAACAATCTTCATTTTCTTTGCAAATCTAGGGGTGATAAAGGAGTGGGTAGACCCTGAGTCTATCAACACTCGTGCGTCACGTGCTATATAGCATCCTTTTTCATAGACTTGTAAAGTACCTATATCACACACATATACATATATAGTACATACTTTATTTAGAATTTCTAACGTACCAAAACGAGTCTACACGTTGTTCTAACGAATGCACCTTCTCTATGTAAAATTTGTATTAAATTGAAATTCTTTATTTAAAAGGAATCTCACCTTGAATGATGTCACGTACACTCCCTGCTTCTTGGGTGGTGACTGCATAGGCTCTCCCTTGAACAACTGGTTTCCATGATTGAATAGGTCATGGCGTGGAAACTGAGGCCGTCTTCTCCTTAATTGCCTCAGGGCAATCTCTAATCACGTAGCCCATCTTACCACATTTAAAACAACCTCGCATTCCTTGCCTGCAATCCACCATTTTGTCGGACTTGCCGCACTTGGCACAAGTCTCTCTTGGTGTTGAAGAAGTAGCTCGTGAAAAACCTTGTGTAACATTGGCTCTAGTGGAAATAGCAGGACCCTCATGCCTCATCGGTCTCCTTGACGCCAGCAATGGGAATCCTTGATGAGTAGTTTGTTGTGTGGCTCTCCCATACCCTGTTTGAAATGGTTGCCTCTGATTCGGTGCTACGTATCTCGGCTTCTTATTCATTGGTTCATAACACCCAGTCCTGCCTTGATCTATGCTTCCTCTTCCCTGCTGTTCCTCTGATGATATCGGTTATTATTTTCTTCTTCGACCACTAATGCCTTACTCATGACCTCTCCATAGGTCTTCAGCTGAAATGGCATAACTCCTCCTCGGATGTCTGGCCTTAACCCTATTGAAACCTCTTTGATTTCATCACATCCGAAATTACGTAGTATGGAGTGAAACGAGCCAGTCTCATAACTTCTACTCCGGACTCTCTTACGGTCATCTTCCCTTGCATTAATTGTAAAAATTGGGTCTCCATTTGATTCCTCACAACCTCCGAAAAGTACTACTTGTTGAACTCTTCGACGAATTCATCCCATGACCATGGCATATCTGGAGTTTCTTGAGCCCTATTCCGTGAAACAGATTTCCACTAAGGTCCAGCCTCCCCATCTAGCATGTAAGCTGCCCAATGGATGCTCTCGTCCTTTGTGCATGTTAGTACACTAAATACCTTCTCCATTTCACTCAGCCAATTTTCGGCTGCCATGGTGTCTGCCTGCCCTGAAAAGCTAGGAGGTCTCATCCTTCTGAATTTGGTAAATGTTGAAGCTACTGGTAGGGTAGGTCCTACTAAAGGCGTAGGTGTCTGATGTTGCTCTGGGGTGGCATGAGCTGCCAAGGATGCTGCCTGTTGTGCCATGGTAGTTGCCATGGTTTTCATAGTATGCATCATCCTCTGACGCTCCTCTCTTTCTTCATTTCTTTCCCTCACTCTATCTTGTTCCCTCTTATCTCGATCCTGACGGTCTCGATCCTGATTTTCTGCCTGATTTTAGTTCTCTTGGCCACTACCCTCGGGAGCCTCCCTATTTCCCAATGGCACTCAGTTCGTAGGCAAGATGAACTCATCTCTACTGCACAAATTCCTATCATGACCACCCCTAGGTCGGCCTCTTCCTCTAGGAAACACAACGGTCTGCATGAGAAACTATGGTTTTGTTAGCAGAAGTCCCTATGTTCTGACAAAAATGATTGTCAGAAATTAAAAGAAATGGCTCTGATACCAGCTGTGATAGCGCAGATTTCGACATCCCAAAACTCGTGCCATCAGCACGACCCTCAAGGCCATGCCTTGTGATTCTGTATGGAGCATTGGTATATACAAGCCAAAGACCACAAGTAAGGCATATGCATCTACTCTAAACAAGTTCTCATGCATTTAAAATAAAAAGAGTCTCTAAAGACAGTTCTTGTCGCATGCCAATTCATGGGCATAAGAACTGGCCCAAACCGTTGGTGATAAGTGTTCACCCCAGACGGTTTGTCAAAAGAATAAAGGTATTTAATTACATTCAAATAAAGAGGCTTGACATACCAAGCCGTACCTAATACTCTCAACTCACTCTCAAATTACACAAAGGGTCTCCTAGAAGAATTATTCAGAAGGAGGCTCTGACTCTTCTGTGGGTACGTAATCCGAATCCCCTGGATCAACGTCTCCAGAAGTCCCTACTGCCGCTAGTCTTGGACCTGCGACATATAGTCTAAGGGGGGTGAGCTACATCCTAGCTCAATAGGGAAACATAGTGAACATATAAATTAAGCTCTCACATGTATGTCAAAATAGTTTAAGGATACAATTTATTTGATAGAATTGCTGAAAGATAATAGAATAATTGGAAATAAAATGATGGATACACTGTTACTTTGTATGACTTTGTTTATTCTTGTCTTACTGGTATAGTAATAGATTCGGCCAAATTACTTAAATCTTAACTTAAATAGTCCCCGAGCAATATAGCATCGAGCCCCGATGGAATACCCACCATCGTCGTCTAAATAGACACTTGTTATATGTTAAAAATTCAATACTACCCAGGCCCTTTTCTCTTAGGTGGTGGGGTCTATTCTCAATTCAACATCCCTGGGATGTGCTATTGTGTACGGTTTGGCCGCTGTACCGGTCACGGATATCCTGTCGAGTTAGTCGTGGGGATCCCGCAACATCGGTGGGGTATTCTAATTAAACCTTAAATCATAGAATATCGAATGTGCTCTACATATAGTTATTCACCGTGATTGTGCTAATTTTATTACATTAGGCCTTATCGTTCTTCTTTTGTTTCACCATTTGATTTCATCTGCATCCCTGTGATGCTATTGGTTTAATGCATCATTCAGATGCCCATTATTACAATTCTATGTCCCCTGGGGACTTCATGATTTCCATTTAAATTCACACATGCACACACACATGTTGGAACCATATTTATATGACTGTTCTCTTGAGATACTCTACATACATGATTTTGACGAGTTAAAGTACATGTTTCAAGATATTCCCTACCTCAAGCAAAATCCAACGCGCTCTTTTCTCGTAGAGGTTTACGCATAACAACTCACGTCACACCTACATTGCACGTGACATGAATTTACTCAGAAAGGTCTCTAGAACCCTTGGAAACACAGCTCTCATAAATTACACTGAAGGAATGAGAAAATTGGGAAATTCCTTGCGCGAGCGGTCATTTAGCATCGTTCGAGCGAGCACTTGATCTCTCTCGAGCGGTCATTATTCATCGCTCGAGCGGTCATTATTCATCGCAGTGCAAGCACTATTCATCGGTCGAGCGATTATTATTCATCGCATGAGCGGTTATTATTCATCGCTCGAGCGTGCACTATTCATCGCTCGAGCGATTATAATTTGAGATACCTGGAGCTCTAAGCGATGCCTCGCTTGAGCGAGCTTCCCCTTCACTGTGGGTCTCGCTCGAGCGAGTTCAAGATGCAAATATTTTCAGAATATTCCCTCTTCCCTCGCTAGAGCGAGCCACGAAAAGGTGTATGTTCTCCATCTATTCGAGAACTATCACCTTCTTTGTGAGAGGTTTAATAGTGTCAAGGATCATTCGTCCACTAGTTTAAACTCTACTTAAAACATACTTAAACATCTAAAATCATACCTTACTCGATAGATCTCCTATAGTTTGATCCAAGCTTCGTCTAATTGTGAAGATTTTCAAGGTTCTCTATTGCTTAAAAAAACAACGAACCTCTCCTCTTTTGCAAACTTTCTCTTGTTTCTCTCTATTGCAAACCTTCTCCTCTTTCTCTCTATTTTACCTTCTCTCTATCTATGCCAAATTTAGGTTACGTAGGAGAGACTCTCCTCCCCACTTTCATTTATATAGTGAAAACTAGAAAGTTTCACATATACACACATAGTGTGTATATGTAGTTTTTAGTTTCCTTGTGAATCACAATTACATGTGCATGATATGTGGTATACGTGCATGGTATGTGATGTGCACGGTTCCCAAAAATCTGGGGTTATGACAATTTCGATCGGGCCTTGGGCCAAATTTGGGTGTCTACAGATGCCCCTCTTTGGTATCCGATCACTAATGATTATATGCCAAAGAAAAGAGACATCCGAAGAGGCCCAAGGCAATACTGACAGGTTCACTGCATTCAGAGCGAATTTCAAACATTAGGTGAGTAAGACAGTGAGAAAATGAAAGCGTTGGGGTGCCAGGCTAGCAGTCCTTTCTCGAGGTAATCGGTTTCCAAATGCTTAGCGACATTACTGGGCATAACCGAGGTGGAATGAGTTGCGAAAGCCTAATAGTTGGGAAAAATGTTCGCCTCTCGAGTTGCGAAAGCCCGCTAGTCGGGAAAAATGTCTGCTTATCGAGATGATTTGAAGGTGATTAATGTTCGAGATTCATTCTGAATGCAACAGCTTTATAAGTAAGAGGGGTGATGGACCCACATTCAAAGATAGGCGTGAAGTAAACATAAGCAATGCTCCACAGTTTGCGTCCAATCCTATAAGACATTTGATGACCCCATTGGATTATTCATGGGTGCCCCTGCTGAAAGCAGGGTTCGAGATCTTTGGGCGAACCCAAAGTTCATTTAGCATGACCACCCGAGCAAAGTGAATAGATGTCACAACGCTTTTTGGGAGTACATGCCATTTTTTCGAAAGCATGTCTCAGCTCAGCATGACCTAGAGTATCCGGTTTCGACTTCGTTGAATAGATCCAGCCAAACATTGGGCACCTCTCAAAAGGGGGCATCCAATCCTGGTCTTTGTTGATAATGATCATAATCATCAATTAACTATGCATAAATATGCACCCATTGAGGGCGATAAGCAACAGCAAAGGCAATGGAAGCCCCGACCCGGACCCGCCCCCGCCCGGGTATAATTTACAGGGACAAACGACCATCATACGGATACCCAGACGCATGGCGTACACTTTACAGGGATACTGTTGCCCATAAAGGTTTTAAGCTTACAGAAAATAAAAAAGGAAATGATCCCTTCTGAATGCATGGTTGCACATAGTTTGATTGACACATAATCTCATTCTCAACAGGTTGATCTCAACCAACAATTGACCTTCCAACGGAGAATTTGAAGCTTTAAGACACCCACGTTCATATGAATCTAAAGAGAGAGCGCTTGGCTCAAAAGATTTAGCAGTGGAATCAATTCGATACAAGCATTGACTATTTGACCGAAATTGACACTATCACTCCTACTTTGAAGTAGGATCCACGAATCCAAGGCGAACCTTTGACCTAGGACATTAATTTTGCACAGCTGCATTGTCGATAAAATATTGACATTTTACCGTGTCGAAAATATGCGAGTGCGTCTTTGTGGGGAATACCGATCTGTTTATGATATTATTATCATTTTTTGAAATTTCAAATTATTTTATGTGAATTTTTTTTATTTTTTTTTGGAAATTTGAAGTTATTATTTCATGTGAATTTTTTTTTTGGATTGTTTTTCGGCTTTTCTATGGGAATTCTTCTCTTTTCTTCTTTCTCTTTTTTTTTGGACTTTTTATATTTCTGATGTAGGACTGAGGTGCTCATCGACCTCGGTCCTCCTTTATTTTGGCACGGCTTCCTCGGCAAGTCGACGGATGATTGAAATGCCGTTTCGGGAGCGCGTGCGTCTGGCAGGGGTGATAAAACAAATAAGGAGGAAGTGGGGAAATGGCCCTCCTATCTGGCTCGTACTAGGCCCAAGACCTGGCTTAAGTACCTGGCGCAACTAATAGTTGCGCCAGGCCATTAGGGGCCTCAAAATAGCCTTGCGCAACTAATAGTTGCGCCAAGCAAAAGGAGGGCAAAATTTTACCTGACGCAACTATTAGTTGCGCTAGGCTTGGCTGGGGAAATTTAAACAGCCCGAGTTCGGGTTGGGGGGCTTTGTTTCAAATTTTTCTCCCCTTCCTTCTCCTTTGAAAACGAAAATCGCCTCTTCCTAGGGTTTTCTTTCATTGCCTCTTTGCGTGCCTCATTGTTGTTGCCCTGCTTGCGTGGATCGAGTGCCGGCTTACGCTAGATCAGAGACCCATCTTCTTTCAAAAGGTAACCATTAAAACTTACTTCCTTTGATTTCTCTTGCTTTTTCTTATAAATATTGCTATGATCTTGCATTCTTTGATGAATAATGGTTTATCTTCATTGCATGCTTGTTCATTGATGATATGTTGGCAATTTTTCATGATTGGTGCCCTATTTTTGTTATTTTGTGGAATTTGTTGGTGCCTAATGTATATATATATATATATATTTTGTTTGTTTTTATTTGTGTATATAGAATGGACTTTATTTTTGTTGTTTTTTTTTTTTTTTTTTTGTGTTTTTTACTTTGCAGATATTGGATTTTCGGTTTTTTTTTTTTTTTCTGAACCCTAAATTAGAAAGAAGAAGGGATTTTCGGTTTCTTTTTTTTGAAAATTAAGGACATGATTTTTGACTTCTCTTGAAAACAAGAAATTTTATTTGTTTGGGAAAACCAACTAAGGCGTTTTTATTATAGTAAGGATTTTTGTTGTTTTGTTTACAAAAGAAAGGCTTCTTTTTTCCTTTTTGGTTTTTTTTTATTTTTAGGAGCATAAAAGAAAGGGATTTTTTTGTTTTGAAACATAAGGTTTTTTTTGCATTTCTTATTTCTTCTTCCCCCTTTTTTTTTTGTTTAAACAAAGTAAAAAACTTTTTTTTTGGTTGGTTTTTTTTTTTTTTTTGAAAGAACAAAGCAAAGTAAAAGGTTTTTTTTTTGTTTTGTTTATAAAAGAAAGGCTTATTTTCCCTTTTTGTGTTTTTTTTTAATCTTTAGGAGCATAAAAGAAAGGGATTTTTTTTGTTTTGAAACACAAGGTTTTTTTTTTTTTTTAAAAACAAAGTAAAAAGCTTTTTTTGGTTGTTTTTTTGAAAGAACAAAGCAAAGTAAAAGGTTTTTTTTTGTTGTTTTTGTTTGAAAGAACAAAGTAAAAGGTTTTTTTTTTTATTTTGTTTTTTTGTTTGAACAAAGTTGCACATGTATCTTTGTACCTGACCAGCTGTGATTACCTTGTTGCCCCAGTATGTCAGGCGGTGATGAGCACATTCCCGAGGAGGGCCCCGAGGAGGGACCCGAGATCGTTCATGGCCCGCAGGGAGAGGAGTTTGTTTGGGTGGAATGGAGAGCGGGCCCATGGCTCGAGATGCAAGGTGAGGCCGCCCGGGTCGGCCTCGTTCATTAGCCGCACACTCATATTTCAAACTTTGGGATAACGGGCAAGGTAAACGAAAGGTTCAATTTATTTCCGTTATGAACTCTCTTCTTTTTTTCTTTTTCTTTGATCTGATGCGCATTTTCTTTGGGTGCAGGACTTACCCAATATTGTGTTCCACGAGGGGTGGCTCGACTTTCACATGTTCTACCTCTACGTCCCCCACGTAGTGAAGGTCTTGCTGGAGCAGGTGGGCTTTGGGGAGTTCCTGTCTTGTCCCGCCATGAGGGCTGACGCTGCCTATTTGAAGGCCCTGATTGAAAGGTTTCGCCCTAAGACCATGGCATTCCATATGTCGTATACCGAGATGACGTTGACGCCCATTGATTGGGCCATGATTACCAATATCAGGATTGGGCGGATACTGATATCCGATCTCGTGGTACCGAGTCGGGAGGACATTATTCGACTGATTGGGGCCTATCCTCCCCGCGGGCAGACCCATGGCACAGAGGTCAAGGTGTCTTGGCTGACCTCCCTTTTTTCTGCTGATGAGTTGGTGGACTTGGGTCAGCCAGATAGGGTGCTCTACATCGCGCCAGAGCGGGCGATCGTCTTAGCTCGCATGATGCTCCTACTCCTGCTGGGCAAGACCCTTTTCACAAATGCCAGCGGGGGCCGAGTAAGCTTAGCCCTATTGAGCGTGATGGACAATTGGGGTGACATCCCCAGGCACGACTGGGGAGGAGCGGGGTATGAGTGGTTGATGTACAATTTGTCTCGGGTTACGACCGGGGATTCGAAGTCTGCCGTGGGTTTTTGGGCCGCCCTGGAGGTAATTCCGCATCCCTTTGCCCTCGTCAAATTTTTTTTTGTATGACCTTTATGTGCTATTGACCTGCTCTTATGTGCTGTCTCCTCTCTTCTTTTTTTCTTTTTTTTTTTTTTAAGGTATGGGGATACCACCACTTCCACCTCGGGCGCCCGCTCCTTTTCTCGGAGGCGCTCACCTATCCTTTGCTTAGCAACTGGCATCATGCTCGACGCCGTGACGTGGGCCTAAAGCACCTGGAAATGGGCCGAAGGTCCCAACTTTATTTGATGGTCCCCGAGCAGGTAACAACTCTCCTTTCTTTTTTTTCAACCTCTGTTTATTTTTAGCTTGGAATTTTCCTTTGACTGAGGTGTTACTTGCTTGGTTTCTCTCTTTTTTGACTTGAGCAGATCCTCCCCGATCCATACCTTGCATCCCCCTTCTGGGACCGAGCAGCTGTAGGTGCCTCCCGCTTATTCAATAATCGCCGCGTCGTGTTCTTCTACGGAGCGTGGGCTAAATTTTATTATTTGGGAGAGCGAGTGGTGTACCAGTTTCAGGGCTATTATGCCATACCCGTGGACCCTCCGACAGATGTTTGGTATCCTGTTGGCAGTATTGAGAAGCTCACAGCGGCCTTCTTCAACAATGGGTTCCCTATTCATGCCCTTCACGTACCCGGAGACTATCACCTTTGGTATGAGTGCCTGCCCCATCGGTTCATCTTGTCGCGCTTTGTTCCCAGCGCCAATTTTCTGGCATTTGGCGGCCTGCTTGGTCAGGTAATTTATCTTGGCTTGGATTAGTTCCTTTTCTGCTTTTATTTGGCTTTTGCCCTCCACTAAGTGGATCTTTATCTTGTTCACAGTTTGCCCCAGGGGATGATTCAAATGGTGAAGGCGAGCCCAGTGCTGCTGATATGTCGGGGGTGGATCCCTCTGGTGCTGGGTCCTTTGGTGCGGATCCCTTGGGTGAGGGCTCGTCGGGTGCTAGTCCGTCAGGGACTTCTCCCGCTGGTATCCCTGTTGGTGATCCCTCCGTAGTCTATGGGACCTTTTGGCGCCTTGATGATAGCTTTCTTTCGAGCCTCTGCGCTGATGTAGATCGACAGGCACGACTCTCTGCCGAAGCGGCTTGCGTTCCCCCTCCTGCGGTGGCCCCAGGGGTAAGTCCTTTGATGGCTCAATCTCTCTTCATTTCGGTTTCTTTCTGCACACGCTTTCAGGATTGTCCTGACCTTTGATATTGCATTGTTCTGAATATAGGACTTCAACTCGGCCATGGAGTATGCGGCATACCATCGTCACCTAGCGGAGCTTAGGGAGGTTGAGATGATGAGTGCCTTGCTGTTCTATTCCTCTTTATTCATTTTATCATCATTTTCCCTTCAATTGATCTTGACTCCTGACTTTGGTTTGTGCTTCGCAACGTGCTCATCCTAAGGAATCGCGCTCCTTACTCAACAGGATCTCGCAGGCGTTGTTTAGGGTGGGGGACATGCGAACTTTTCAGAGTTCTTCTCACCGTCGCAAGAAGTCAAAGGGTGCAAACCAGGGATAGGCCTTTAGTTTTTGGAAAAACTCAGTACTTTTTGGAATTTGATTTGGATCTGTTTAAATAGTTTGGAGGATGGTTGATGTGATACTTTGGAAACAAATTATTATTATTATTATTATTATTTTTTTTTTTTTTTGGAAGATAGTTCCTCTTTGATTTTATGCCCCGATTTCTTAGTATCGGATCTGTTTCTCTACAGGATGTGTCGGCCCAAAATGTTTTCAGAAAGTGACCGCTTGGGTTGCATGCCTTGATGTAGGATCAGTCCTACACATAAATAAATAAAACAAATGCCCAGTTGTTAAATGAACAGGGTGTGTGAAATAAACAAAAGGGGTGTAAGTCCCCCAGTTAGGTCCCGGAATGGTTGAAGAGGGGGAGTCCGGAGTGTGGCGCAACTATTAGTTGCGCTAGGTCAAAATCTCAGCCAATTTGTGCTGGTGCAACTAATAGTTATTAGTTGCACCAGGCAAGAAAGGGGGCCAAAATGCACTGGCACAACTATTAGTTGCGCTAGGTTTAACTTGGGGAGTAGTGGGTCCTTAGACACCCGAGTTAGTTCAAAAGTTAGTTCTTTTTTGTTTTGACTTGGTCTCTTTGACTGGTTCTTTTTGCCCTTGCTTTTTCAAGACGGGTCCATCATCATACATCGATTTTTATCTTCTCGAAAGATCCCTGTACGTTCATGGACCTGCTTTCCAGCCCTCCCTTACGCGGAGGGCCCGGAGCCAATTTGCCCCCCTTGTTGGGCTTGGGGCCCAAATTTTTAATGGCCTGGTTTGGGAGCTTGAATGAGAGCGAGCTCGCTGACTTGGAGCGCCTTGGGCTATCTCGCCTTCCTTCCTTCCTAGAGGTTCCTCTTCGGTGGGAACTACTTCATGCCGCCGCTTCATTTTGGGATGTGAACTTCCACATATTTCGTTTTGGGAAGTGGGAGGTAACCCCAACCCTTGAGGAGATATCTAATCTGTCTGGCCTGAAGCTTCACAGGGGCCTTGCAAGAGTCATGCCTCGGCCGGGCTATTCCAAATCAGTTCACCTTACTCTCGGTTTGAAGAAATCCGAGTATGAGAAAAGTTTCATTGGGGGGCCCACAAGGTGTTCGCTAAAATTCCTCAAAGAACTTTTCGGTGACGAAGCCTCTGAAAATTGCTGGTTAGGAATGTTTTTAACGTGAAAGCTCTAGCACTCGGACTCATCTCTGTAATCCTTTTCTTCACCGGGGGAGAGAGCTTCTCATTAGCAGTTTGTGATATTTTGACGGAGCTGGAGGCGAACCGGTCCATGATGCATTTAGTGCTTGCTGAGCTGTATCAATGCCTTGATTACTTTGCTTTGGGTAAGGTGGAGGGCCTTCGAGGATGCCCCTTTTACTTCAGGTCTGGTTGGGTGAGCATTTTGTTGTTTTAGGGCCCGTGCCCTGCTTTTATATTGCCCGAGGCGAGGTGGCCCAATGTTTTTTGGGTAGATGCCACCTGCTCCCCCAGGGCGATATGTTAGCTCTGAAACATTGGTTGATCGATGCCAAGCTGACATGGAGGCTCCCTTGGCTGGACCAGACCTTCCCGATAA
Organism: Chloranthus sessilifolius; assembly: GCA_021018995.1. Taxonomy (NCBI): domain Eukaryota; kingdom Viridiplantae; phylum Streptophyta; class Magnoliopsida; order Chloranthales; family Chloranthaceae; genus Chloranthus; species Chloranthus sessilifolius. The sequence goes on along the minus strand of CM037584.1, from coordinate 141,391,465 downwards.
TTCGTAGTAGAGATCACGAGGGCATCACCCTCCTAGGACTGACGGGCAGCACCTTTTACTTCCCATTCAGAGTGTTGCGTCAGTTCGGCTGTCCTCAGCAGGTGCCTTGTGAGGCCAGACCCCCTCTATGTGATTTGATCTTTTCTAGGGGGTCCTCTGGCGACATAGATCGAATTGCTGCTCTTTGGGAGATGCGACAGTCGATGCTGATGCGTGATATTGAGCAGGGGGACTCGGTTAGGACTTCTCCTGAGTAGGAGGCCTGGCTGTTGACTGAGCGGCCTGCTGCCGATGGTCCAGATTTATCAGAGATTATTGACATTGGAGGTCCCTAGTCAAAGAAAGAGATGACACTCCAAGCCCGCATCGAGTTACTGGTGGACGAGAAGAGGATCTTGCACGAACTTTTGGCATATGAAAAGGTTAGAGTAGAAACAGTCGAGAGTGAGGTCCTTCGTTTGAAGGGATCACTGAGCGTCGCTTTTGGAGCCGCTGATTCTTCTCGGAAGACAACAGCCTACATGGTTGTTGGCTGACTGAACGAAATATCCGAGAAGATGACCTTCATGCTGAGATTAGCACTTTGAAGCGCGAGCTGGGTCACTAACTCCTTCCTGCACACATAACTTTTTGCACAGATCAGATATACAGAAAAAGGGGCATAAAAACCCCCTTTATCGATACACATATTTTTTGGTATACATATTTTCTTTATGTTTTGGTTGTTTTTGTTTTATACTTGGAAAAAGGAATAACACGTTAGTCATCACACCGACTGTTTTTTGGGACATGGTGTAAGTGGTGCAAAAGGCAGTTTATTATTTACATCTATACAGATCTATTTTTGGTTTTATTTTTTTGGTGCCTTAATCATTGGGTGAAACTTTGGGAAACCCTGGGTCCACCTTTGAGCATGGTCGAACCCTTTCTTTGAAGTCAGACCTGGGTGGGTTTTCGGCTTTTTTTGCCGATGCCGGCACATCGATCTCTTTGGATTGAGTTGAACCTTTCTCCTTGCCTCGGGTCATACGTTTGGCGATGCGGTTTCACAAAGACAATTCTGGTCGGGACCTGAATCGAACTAGCATGAGCGGCCCACTCGGACAAGAGGGTACAGGAAGAGTAACAAAAGGGTTCCTCAAACGTCAATCTTCTCAATCAGTCCAAACCTTTCTTCTTCAATTTCTTTTCTCTTCTCTTTTTTTATCTCCTTTTTTACCTGTGGCGTCCTTTCAAGTTTTCACCACGTCCATGGGTTTAGCTCTCTTACCCCAAGCGCCCTTTCGGGTTTTCACCTGGTCCGCACAAGCTCGCTATTTTTACCTGTAATGCCCTTTCAGGTTTTCACCACGTCCATCTTGCTTTGAGCTTGTATTTTTATTTTATTTTATTATTATTATTTTTTTTCAAAAGCCACGACATAGACGTCGATTCCATCACAGCCGACTAGATGGGGTTCAGGTGTTGTCTCACAACTCGGCTTGTGTTGACTTTAACAGATATTATGACTGCTTGTGAACCTACAAAGAGGGCTTCCTTCAGGGCGTAGCTTGGCCATGGGTTAGGTTAGGATTTGAAGGTATGCTGGGCTAAAAGGGTTTCCTTGATGCGATTTCAGTTTTCTCAACATACTTTCTTCTTTGAGGGTTTTGCTGTACATGCCCCGTGATTCTTCTATACACATTTTTTGGTTATTCTTTTTGCTTCATTTCAGGCAATCTCTTTTTGAGGTTTTACTTTTTCGATTTTTTTTGAATTTGATAGTAACTTTACACACATGCATCTTTTCTCGCTTTTTTTTTTGGCATATGTACACGCATATTTTTTTGGGGAAGGGGTTTATTGAAAGAAAGGTTCAGGCTCAAACTTGGGCAGCAAAGGATATCATCATTTTTAGGGATACTTTTTGGCTACTGTGTTTGGAATGATGGCCTCTATTGTGAGGTTCTTAAGCAGTCACGTATCCGTTTCACCAATACTTACCTTATCGTAATAGACTAAGAGTAGAACCGTCGGACGTATCCAGTGTTGATGGGCTCAGGAAAATGATATCCGTCCATGGTGGCGAGGCGGATGGCGTATCCTGACAGCACTTCTCGAATGACGTAAGGTCCTTCCCAATTTGGCTTGAACTTTCCTCTTGGATCAGCATGGAGGGATGGGAAGATCTTCTTCAACACAGTGTCTCCTACCTTCAGATCTTGACCGCAGACACGTTTATTGTAAGCGTGTGCGATTTGTCCCTAGTAAACCTGAGTGTGACACAAGGCTAGGAGTCTCTTCTCGTCCAATAAGTTTAATTGTTCAAAGTGGGATCTCTCTCTTTCTGCTTTGGGTAGCTTGATTCTATGAGGATTCGGAGCGAGGGTACTTCAACCTCTATCGGGAGGACGACCTCAGTTCCATACACAAGGGAGAATGGTGTTGCCCCTGTAGCGGTGCGGATCGACGTTTGATAGGCCCACAAAGCAAATGGCAGCATTTCGCTCTAATCTCGATAAGTGACGACCATTTTCTCAAGGATGTGGATGACTGTCTTGTTCGCGGCTTCCACGGTTCCATTAGTTTGAGGCCGATAAGGGGATGAGCGATGGTGCTTGATCTTGTATTGCTCGCAGAAGTCTCGGATGCGCTTATTCACAAAGTTTGTGCCGTTGTTCGTGATGATATCTTTGGGTACTCTGAATCGGCACACAATATTATTCTTGAGAAACTTCTCAACGTGACTGGCCGTGATGTTGGCATATGACGCCGCTTCTACCCACTTGGTGAAGTATTCAATGGCGACGAGGATGAACCGATGTCCGTTTGATGCTTTCAGATTAATCATTCCGACAACATCAAGGCCCCAAGTAGCAGATGGCCAAGAAGTGGTCATGCAGTGAAGATCAATGGCGGGAGCGTGCATCAGACTGGAATGTTCTTGACACTTGTAGCATTTTTGAACATGTTTGCAACAATCTGATTCCATGGTGGTCCAAAAGTATCCCTGCCGTAGGATTTTCTTAGCGAGCATGTGCCCGCTGACGTGAGCTCCGCATACTCCCTCATGGATTTCTTTCATAACATTGACTGCTTCACTTTCAGTGAGGCACCTAAGTAACATATTATTGTATGATCGCTTGTAGAGGCATTCCCCGCAAATGACGTAACCTGCCGCTAAATGTTGAATGGTTCGCCGGTTTGTCTTGGATGTACCTCTGGGAAAGTTAGGGTCTCGAGGAAATTCTTGATATCTGAGAACCAAGATAGCTCATCATCAGGCTTTGTAGGTTCCTCAATCTGGAGGCAGAAGGCTGGCTCATTCCTCTACTCGATCATGATGGGCTTCATCTCAACACCATAGGGGATTTCAATCATTGACGCCAAAGTTGCTAATGCGCCGGCAAAGCTATTCCTTATCCGGGGGACGTATGAGAAAGTCATATCTTGGAAGCAAGCTATCAGATCCTCGAGGCGTTCATGATAGGGGATCAGTTTCTCATCTTTCGTCTTTCAGTCACCGTTTGTCTGGCATATGATTAACTGTGAATCCCCAAATACTCGAAGGTGAGTTACATTCAGATCGAGAGCCGCCTGCAGACCAGCGGTGCAAGCTTCATACTCAGCCATATTGTTCGTGAACAGAAAGTTGAGCTTGATAGAGACCGGTACATGTGATCCTTTCGGTGAAATCAGGATGGCGCCAACTCCTTAGCCCTTGACATTTTCTGCCCCGTCAAAGTGCATTACCCATGATTCTTCTGCTTCTTCTGTATCGTCTTCTGCCATAAATAGGATGTCCTCATTAGGGAACTCAGTTCTCAAAGGCTCATAATCAGGTAAAGGATTGTCGGCAAGATGATCAGCAAGGGCCTGCCCCTTGATCGACTTTTGAGTGACATACGTGATGTCGAATTCAGATAATAAAAGTTGCCATCGTACGGTTCGTCCAGTGAGAGCTGGCTTTTCAAATAGGTATTTCAAAGGGTCCATTCGGGCCAATAGCAGAACCGCCTGAGATAGCAAGTAGTGGCGGAGCCTTTGAGTAGCCCATACAAGAGCCAAGCATGCTTTCTCCAGATGAGAGTAGCACGCTTCATAATCAGTAAACTTCTTGCTCAGATAGTAAATGGCCTGCTCTCTTCTTCCCATTTCATCGTGCTACCCCAAGACACATCCCATCGAAACTTTCGTCGTGGGGAGATACATCAAGAATGGTCTCCCTGGCTCAGGTGGTACCAAAACAGGTGGATTAAGGAGGTAGCTTTTGATTTTTTCGAACGCTGCCTGACAATCGCCGTTCCATTCAATGAGTGAATTCTTCCTTAGTAACTTGAAGATCGACGTGCAGATTGGAGTTAGCTGTGTAATGAACCAACTGATATACTGTATTCTACCCAGAAACCCAAAACCTCTTTCTCGATAGACGGCGGTGGCATTTCAGTAATGGCTTTGACTTTGATTGGGTCGACCTCGATCCCCCTCCTGCTGATGATGAATCCCAATAGTTTCCCGAACATAGCACCGAAAGCACACTTCTGTGGGTTCAGTCGTAGTCGATACTTCCTCAGCCTTTCAAACAGCTTCTAGGTTTACCAGATGGTTGCTTTGCTCCGGTGACTTGGCTATCATGTCGTTGACATACACTTCAATCTCTTGGTGCATCATGTCATGAAATAGTGTGGTCATAGCTCTCTGGTAAATTGCACCGGCATTCTTCAGCCTGAATGGCATTACTCAATAGCAAAAGGTTCCCCAGGGGGTAATGAATGCTGTCTTCTCGCAATCAACCTCTACCATCTTTATGTGATTGTATCCTAAGAATCCATCCATAAAAGAAAGCATCTTGTGCTTAGCTGTGTTATCGGCCAAGATGTCAATGTGTGGTAATAGGAAATCGTCCTTTGGGCTCGCTCTGTTCAAATTGCGAAAATCGATACACATGCGGACCTTTCCATCTTTCTTTGGCACAGGTATGATATTGGCTAGCCATTGCGGGTATTTGGATACCATGAGAAACCCCACATTATACTGCTTGATGACCTCGTCTTTGACTTTCAACATCCACTCGGGTCGGAGACGTCTCAGCTTCAGCTTGACTGACTTCATATCAGGGTAGAGGGGCAACTCATGCTCGACCAAATCAGTATCCAGACCAGGCATGTCCTCGTATGATCAGGCAACAATGTCTTGGTATGACCGAAGGAAGTCGATCATGCTTTTTCTTTCTTCAGGAGACAGTGACGTTCCGATTTTGGTTATCCTGGGAACCTCCTCAGTTCCTAGATTGACGTCTTTGGTCTCTTCGACAATGGGGGTAGGGCCATACTCAAAGTTGGCAAATCGGTCAAGGACCTCATTGGGGAGCTCCTCGAAGGGGACATCCTCGTCCAGACTCGCGACTCCTACCTCTTCTTGTATTTCTACAGGGAAGGGGTCGATTTCACCTGGGACGGACATTTTGATTAAGGCATCCTTTTGTGGGACATTTTCTAGAATTTTAAATGACAATATTTTTGGACTTTAGATTTTTTCAATGTTTTTGGGATTTTGTGTTTTTTCATGTTTTTGAGATTTTGTATTTTTTCCATGTTTTTGAGATTTTTGTTTTCTTCAGAGACGGATCCTTGGCAAGGCGGGTTGCTATATACACAAGGTATTGTTTGCCAAGGGCTTCTCTCACTTTTTATAGGTTGTTTTTTTTGGGAAATGGGTGCCAAATCTTAGGCCACTCCCCGCTTCCAGGGTTTGGGGCAAAGATGCTCAGTTGCGTACCTTAGGGGCCGCTTCTTTACCTGTTGGGATGGAGGGTGCTGATTGATATGGCTCATTGGAGTCAGCCTCCATCATATTGATCCCCATTTCTTTTGAGATCATGTCCTCAAATGATAACTTGGTTTTGTGGTGATTCACCACAGGGGGGGTTTGTTCATGTACCGACCGTCATTCCTCGAAAAAGGACAACGCGGCTAAATCTATCTCCAAGCTGGGAAGGGAGATCTGGGGATTGGTGGGATGGATTGGGGCTGTGGGTTTGTGTGGGGTCAAATGGGTTACCCCATTTCGATCGATCGTTATGATCCCTGCGCTGACAAAGGAATCCCTGATGTGCGGCCTAGGGCGAGGTTTTTCTTCTATGTTGATTCCTCAAGCTCTTGCAGCCGCGGTGACCCTGACTTTCTCTTTGGCCTCTCGGACCTCTTCTTCTGTGGGCTTATATCCTCACCCGAATCGAACCTTCTGCCCCTTGGCGACAGCTGGCACTTTTCTTCCTTGTAATCTGGGCCCAAGTCCTCAGCCTTTCTGGTAGCCCCATCTTTGGAGCATAGCCACTGCTGCTACCATACAGCCTCCTATTTTAGGCATGATGCCCTCGATGGGCTTTGGGAGTATTGCCGACACCTCGTACTCGAAACTGTGGAGGTCGACGTCCTCAGCGGTGTGTGGTACATCCAACATATTGGGTTTTTCAATGCTATTGGTGGCCTTTTCTTTCTCACAGTGCCCCTCTCCGATGATTGTGATAATCTTATGCCTAGATGCAAATTTGAGTTTCTGGTGTAATGTGGAAGGTATGGCTCCGACTTCATGTAGCCACGGGCGCCCCAATAATAGATTAAATGAGGATTTGATATCCATGACTTGAAATAAGATGGAAAAGGTCATTGGCCCTATCAACAGCTCAAGATCAACTTATCCCATTATTTCTCTCTTGGTATTGTCAAACCCTCTAGCGCTGGTTCTGGTGGGCCTTAACATGCACGGATCAACCCCGATCTTGGTGGCGGTTCTTAACAGGCATATATTCAATGCAGACCCATTATCAATTAGTACCAAGGGGATAATCATATTTTTGGACTCAACGGTTATATTCAAAGATTTTGAGTGACTTCCTTCTTCCTCAGGTAAATCAGTATCAGAAAATGAAATGGCATTTGGAGCCATCACTTGACAAATTATCTGCCCGTCTTTATCTGGGCTAACTTGAAGTGATACATGCGCATTTTTCAACTCCCCCATTAATGCATGGAAATGGAGTGGGGACGTCATCAACAGAACCCATGCAGTGATATGGGCAGACATTCTTCTCAGCTGAGTCTCCAGTATATGTTCTGGACTGATCTTCTCGAAGGGGTTCACCGCGCTGTCTTTCTTTCCTTCGGGTTGGACCTGTGCTGCAGCTAGTGCTTTTGGCTGCTTTGATATCCTCCCTGACCTGGTAACAAAATTTGCTGCCCCTTCTCTGCTGCTGCTGCCGGCATTGACATCTGTTTATTCGTAGCTTAGCGGGACCTAATGAGGATCATATGTGGGTCCCGAGAGCTGAAAAGGTATGGCTGCTGGTACTTGAGGCACTTGTACTGTGACAGCCCGGACTTCGGCACCCCGAAACCCGTGCCATCAGCACGATCATCTTGACCGTGCCCCTGAACTATGCACGGAACACTGGTATATCAAGCATAAAATAAATAAGAACAACTTGCAGAATTTAAATCTACATAGAAATACTTCTCAAAAGACAGTTCTACCCTCATGCCTCTGCATGAAGGGAGAACCGATCCGAACCATCGATGATAACCATCATCATGGATGGTTCGCCCAAAAGAATACACTGATATCCATATACACAAGGTTTAATCAAAAACCAGGCTTGACATACCAAGCCGTACAATCTCCAACTAAAACTCCTCAAATTACGCCTGAGAGTCCTCTAGAAGAAGTCCTGGAGGTGGCTCTAACTCTCGCCGCAAGGTCCGGCTCAAAACGGCGTCTCCACGAAACCTCGGCTGCTAGCAGTGGACTGCGACGTATAGTCTATAGGGTGAGCTACATCCTAGCTCAATAGACAGAACACAATTGAACATATAAAATATAACTCACATGTATTCTATGATATGCATGCATGATATGTCTATGCATTTATTGATGATAAACAGTTAAAAACACTTCAATTACTGGTAGATTACTCATGTCTTCTAGTTAATCATGTATGATGTTGAGAAGGCCTAACACAAGACGTAAACTTCAACTTAAGTAACCCCCGAGCAATATAGTATCGAGCCCCGACCAGATACCCTTCATCGTCATCTATATAGGCAGGTTTTAAATGTATTCCACAGGAATACCAATAGTACCAAGCCCCTTTCCCACAGGATTGGTGGCGGGTTTCACATCTCATCAACACCCACGGGTGTGCTTACTCTGACGGATAAGCCTCCGTGCCGGCCACGGATTAGCCGTGTCGGTCACGGATATCACTGCGTCGATTGTGGTTATCCCAGCGTCGGTGGGGTAACCTATCAAACCTCAAATAACAAAAATATCGATTGCCTTACATATAGTTATTCACCGTGTAATTGTGCTATCTTATATCAGTTAGGCCTCATCAAGCATGATTCAATTTCAATCGGATACATCTGGGATGTATCCATTCACTTGCATCACACCTGATGCCTTTACTTCTTCACTTCATCATCCCCTGGGGATGGTTCATTTAAGTTCTCTTCTGAATGTCACACACGCACACTTTTCATAATCATTGAGTAGTAAAAACATTTGAATTGAATTGATATCACTACATACATGCTCTTGTAAAATAAAGTACATGTTCAGGGTGTTCCCTACCTCAAGTCTTCACTTGATCAATGCATCAAGGTCCCACGTGACTCCTTGTGCACCAGTCCACACGTATCACCTATGGTACCACATCACAGGTGAAACACATCACAAAGGATGCCATAAAGAAGGTATAAGATCCCCCAAGAATCTTAAAGTCAAACCAAAAGTCAACATAGTTTACTACAGTCGATTAATCGAACTCCAAAATCGATTAATCGAATCTGATTCGATTAATCGATTTCCAAAATCGATTAATCGAAAGTCAATATCGATTAATCGAAGCAATTTCGATTAATCGAAATTCTCCTTTTCGCAAAGTCCATTCTCAGTTCGAACAGTCGAATTGTCATTCGATTAATCGAATCCAATTTCGATTAATCAAAATTCTTCTTTTCGCAAGTAAATTCACTGTTCGAACAGTCGAGTTTTCATTCGATTAATCGAATCCAACTTCGATTAATCGAAATCCTTCTTTTCGCAAAGTAATTTTACTGTTCGAATAGTCGAGTTTCACAAGCTGATTAATCGATTCCAAATCGATTAATCGAAACCAAAATCGATTAATCGAAATCCCATTTCGATTAGTCGATTTTTCCTTAAGTTATTTCCTCCAACCCCGGGTCCTTTGGAGGTTCTCGATTAATCGATTCCCAAATCGATTAATCGAAATCAAAAATCGATTAATCGAAATCCAAATTCGATTAGTCGAAATGAGTAAACTCTGACTCTTCAACTTCCTGGCCAATTTCGATTAATCGAAACCCAATTTCGATTAATCGAAATTGTCAGATTCAGTCCCTTTCGAGCTGTTCTTCCCAATCTTTTTCCATACTTTTTCTTCTATTTTTCTAAGCCATTATCCTATGATTTAACCCACATTTTACTGCAACTTACCCCCTATAATCTATGCACCTTATTTACAAAAATTTTACCTTGAATAGATCTTAAGTTGATTTCAAATCTAGGGTTGGAAGGCTAGGGTTCCAGCTTTGGTTTCTAACGGATCCAAGTCGCGTTGAATCCGGCTTTTATCTCTTGAATCCCCCCCCTCCAATCGGTTGCAATAACTCCTCTCTTACTTTTCTCTCTCTCTCTCTTCTTTACTCTCCTTCAACAACCAACAATACACATCTAGGGTTATTAAACCCTTTTATCCCCTTTTTCTCTCTTGTGTGTTGAGCACATACACCGCGGTAGGTGTATGCGACTTCACATTTACAACACACATCACATAGGCATTCTATTTTTCACATCTCATCCGTTCATCACACTACATACTGACTGTTGGGCTTCCATTTGGTCAAACCTATGACCGATCGGGCACGGATCCCGAGGTCATAGTTTGTGTGATTTTTTTCGGGCTATTACATGTACTGTCGGCTCAGGAGGTGTGGGTAATACTTGATTCAACTCGATGGTAGCGAGTTGGGTGGAAAGATTTGGCCAAATGGGGGTGGTGAAGCTTGAGGGTGGTGGCATTGGAGGGAAGGAGGTAAAAGTAGGTCATTGATAGTTGGTGGGTGCTGGCGAGAGATGGGGGGTCTGATGGGCCGTTAGGTAATTGACCGGGGTGGTGGAGTTTGCCGGTGGCTGAACTGGGGGTGATGGGGTGGGCACAGGCCATTGATAACTGATGGGTGCGGGTGTTGGATTGGGGGCATGATGGCTTAAGGGGTAATCGATGGGGTTGTGGTGTATGGTGGTAGTTGAAATGGGGAAGTGCAGTGTTGATAATCAAGTGCGTGATTGGGGCAGGGGCTTATAGGATAATTGATGGGGGTTATGGTGTATGGTTGGTATGCATTGATATTTACATAATTGACGGGTGTGGTGGACGAAAAGGATGCTCGGAGATCCAAGGGTTCAAATTGCAGAGTTGGGTTGGGGAAATATTCAGACAAATTTAGTGGTTCAATTACCCCAACATTCCTTTCTTCATCATTCCTCGGCAATGGTGCCACATAATTCTCCCGATCACTGATGTAATCGGATGGATCAAATTCAAACTCCTCCTCATCTTCTATCATTCCAACGGTGGGTCTGGGACCTGCTCCTTCGGTGGGATGTGGGGGTAGTGGCACTTGGTGAATGTTAGTATGCTGAGAGGGTGTAGGGGGAATGATTTTCTCGACATCGATCAAATCTTGGATGGCATGTTTCAATGGGAAGCAGCGATCAGTAGGGTGACCTGCACCCTGATGAAAATTGCAGTGGGTATTTGGGTCATAGTTCCTTGGGATCGGGTGAGGAGGAGGTTGTGGTTGGCGAATAGCCACTAATCCCTTTTCTACTAACAAGGGAAAAAGTACACTTAATGATTGCCCTAGAGGTGTGAAGACTCGGTCGTAGCGGGCTCTCCTCTGTTCTGGGGTCATTTGAATTCCTTGCCCATTCCCCATCCTTTGCGTCTGCTCAGGCCTAACGGGTGCTGGTGGGGCAGCCTGAAATTGAAACGGGGTTGTATTGTTATTGGGTCAGGTATTGACTATGTTCTGGACATCGCCCCCTGTTCTCTTCTCATTCTTTTGCTCTGAAAACCTTCTAACCCCACTGGGTCCGCTCAACATATTTTTATTCAGACGCCCCTCCCTGATGGCGTCCTCGCATCTGTTAGCATTTCTCACCAGATCAACAAAGCTGGTCTGCTGCTGATATACCAAAAAATCCAAAATCATTGGCAGAGTGCTCTTTGAAATCATCTGTATCTGTTCATCATTAGGTATTCTATTCCTGACCTGAGCTGCCAATGCTCTCCATCGCCCCAAGTAGTCGCTGAAGGTTTCATTCTGGTTCTGCTTTAAATGGGCCAAGTCGGACTTACGCAGCTCGATGTCTATATTGTAGGCATACTGTTCTTGAAAGAGATGCGTCAAGTCCCTCCATGTTTTCATCATAGACGGTTCTAAAGATGTGAACCATCTTAAAGTTGACCCGGTTAGACTCTTTTGAAAGACTTTTATTAGCAGTCTTTCATCCTCCCCGTATTGGCACACGTCCCCACAGCAGGACTTCAGGTGCGCAATAGGGTTGCCAGTGCCATTATATTTGTCGAAGGTAGGCATTTTGAATTTGGGGGGCAGGGGGACCTCAGCGAACAGACATAAGTCTGTGAAGTCCGTGGCGTGGATTTCAGCACCACCCATTTTCATCAGCTGCTTTTGTATTTTATCTAACTATTCTTTCAGTTGTTTTGACTCTTTTGATACAGGGGTCGCTTTCTCGGCCGTCAGTTGGACTTCACTTTGGGCCACCAGGGGATGGGCAATTATGGGAGGAGGGTTGAGGTTGGTCAAAGCCCCAACATAGGCCCCGCTATTCCTAATCTCGTCCTCTTCATACTGCTAGTTGGCATAGTGTGTAGCGAGGGCGGGATTCTCCTGTTGTTGTTGCATGGGTTGGATGGGAATGACATGAGTGGGTGTTGGGTGAGCCCATTGGGGGTGAGGAAAGGCTTGTTGGGTGATGGGAATTTGGTTTTGAGGTGGGGCCTGGTGGGGCCATTGGGTATGGGGGAAGGTTTGGAGATGGCCTTGGGGTGTGGGGCCATGTAAAAATTGGGTTTGAGGTATGGCATGGGTTTGACCTGGCTGTGAAGGTTGGGTTAAATGTTGGGGGTATTTGGAAGGTATGAGTGTGGGGTTTGGGTTTGGGCCATGAACCCTTGGCCATTTTGGGCCACGGGCCATTGATAGGTTTGGGCCATGGACCCTTGGTAGGTTTGGGTGGTGGGTTATTGGGTCATGGGGTCCTGGGATATGTGGAAAAAGGGGGTTTGGGCCAATGGGCCTTGGGTTATGTGGGAGTTTGGAGATTGGGCCATGGGGGGCCTTGGGATAAGTGGGTAATGGGGGTTTGGGTGGTGTGGATTAGGGGGGGTTGATGGGGGTGATGGGGGAGTGAGGCATGGAGATTGGCTAGGGTATGGGATGGGTTCATGAGCATGGGGTGTGGAGGAGAGGGGGTGCTTTGAGAAGCCTTCCACACGGAATAGGCTTGGAACATCTCCTCCATCATGGTCATGGAGGAAGGGTTGGATGGAGATGGGGGATTTAAGGGGTGATGGGTATAGATGGGATGGTGGTGGCAGAAAAATTGGGCATGGCCCCGGTATAATCGGGCATGGCCACGGTAGGTGGGGGGGTATGGGGTGGATGAGGGGATGTATTGGGTATGTTTTGGGATGATGGGAGACATGATGAGGAGGGATGAGAAAAGTTGGGCATGACCCCGGTAAAAATGGGCATGACCCGAATGGATGAGGGATTTTACGGGAGGTTGGATAGGGTGGAAGTGGTGTATGTGAATATGGGTGGATCGGGTCTATAGGGGGATGATGGGAATTGGGGCATGGATGTGTATTGGGAAAATGGGTTTGGGTTTTGTATGGATGTGGATGGGAGATGAGTTGGACTTAGCATGGGCCTGGCTTGGGCAAAAGATGGAGAATGGGGGGTTGGATTTTGGATATTTTGGAGGGTAGTGGCTGGGAAAATGGGGGCGCCAAATGGGCCGGTAACGGTAAAGGGGGGTTGGGTGAGGGGGATGGTGGAAAAGACTTCTCCCAAATGGGAGTGGGTTGGAGAATGTGGTGGGGATGAGTCGGGATCGGCGTAAGCCGAGTCCACTACCCCGACATGTCTCGGTATCGGGTTGGGTACGGGTGCCTTGGATAAGGCCCAAAATATTTCTTCCTTCTTCCCCTACGGGATGATGGAGGGCAAGATGATGCTGTTGTGCCGACACCACAAACTACTATATATATTTTTTGGGTTTTGATTATATATTTTTTTGAAAAAAGTTTTAAAAAACAAAGGTTCCGAGGCCTTGGAATTCCCTTTTCAGGTGGCTCTCGTACCTTAATTCAAGACCCGCAGCGACGATTCCGATGCACTTCAGAAGAATCGAAGGAGAACCTTCGATCTATTAAAGGCATGGAAATTAAGGCAAACAACCCGATCCCCTCGGAATGAGCCAAAAAGAAGTTGTCTTCTTTTGATCGACGGGAGCATATTGGGTGTCGGAGATGGTGGGGCCCAAACAAGGCACTAAGCACACTAATCGGGGAACTCGGGATGTGAAGAAGGTCACGATTCGGGCTGGTGTGGTGCAAAACAAACCTGGCGCAACTAATACATGTGCCCAGGTTGCAGGAGACCAATTTTACACTAGCGCTACTATTAGTTGCGCCAAGGTAAAACTTTGGTTTTTAAAGCTGGCGCAACTATTAGTTGTGCCAGTTATAAATTCCAAGAGTTTACGCGCAACTAATACTGCTTGGCCGTGCAAAATCGATCCTCTCAGAATAGATAATACTAATGTCCGAAATGAGTCTCTTTTTTTGGATTTTTGTGGAAGCTAGGCTTCTGGGAACTGAGTAGTTTTTTATGATCGATTCTCTCCTCACCGCACCTAAAGGGTTTGAGTCCGCTATAACTCGCTAGCACGCTCCCCATGGGTTTTAAGCTTTTGGAATGGGAACCCACCCGATATACCTCCGGCGCGAGCACCTTCTCAGATACTAGGTGGGCTGGGACTTTTCTCGATCATCACCACTAGGGGCTGCCGCCATACTAAGACCCCGGGTGTTTGTATGTTTGCCTAATTCCAACCCTTTTTAAAATCTACCCCATAAAAATAAATTAATTAAGCTCCCTAACTTGGTTCAATTTTAATTTTTTTAAAGCTTTTCTCTTTTTTTAAAAAGTTTTCTTTAGTTCAAAGACCGGGGGTGATTATCCCATGCCGCCACTACGGGCCGGCGTCCACTGATGGAATATGAGTGCACAAGTAGGCTCGCCAATCGGCTAAGGCACTTTAAATGACGGAAATTTAAAGGAATTGAAAGACAAAGCTCAAGTAGGCCCGCCAATCGACTAAGGCACTAAAATGACGGAAAAGTAAAGAAAATAAAGGGCAAATGCGCAAGTAGGCCCGCCAATCGGCTAAGGCTTGTAAATGATGGAAAAGTAGGGGTAAGTAAAACGACTTAGTCGGAGGGGTGAGTGAAAAAATAGCAAAAATAAACTAAAAAATAGCAATAATATGTTAGTAAAAATAAAAAAAATAAGGCCAAGTTCAAGGGGAAGCTCTACAAGCTAGTCCCCAGCAGAGTCGCAATCTGTGCAACCGTGGGAATCGAGACGATCCCGTCGCGACGATGGGCTCTCTAATGAAAATATAGAGTCGCCACCCGGAGCTTTCGGTGTCCCGGGATACCTAGTTCATTTTTATGAGCACCTAAGTGCTAAAAATAAGACTTTGAATCTGGTCCACACCAAAGCCTCTTGGGTAGGGGCTTTGGTTATCAATCGGGAAGGTGTTAGGCACCCGATCAACCCGCTTAACGCGGTCTCTACTAATGGCCAAAATTAAAATGAAGTAAAAGAAAAGGAAATGGTTCCCTCTTGCCCACATGGGCCTCCAATCCTATTTGTGCCCCTCCGTTCCTACTGAAAATTCGGCGGCGTAACGGCACAAAATGAGAGGGTAGGGAGAGCAAAAGGAGATAGGAGAAGAAGGGGGAGAGCCGGAGTCCTCGAGCCCTTGTAGCACTGTAGGAGAGCCTTACGTGGCTTGCTTTGATGAGCTCTTGAAGGCTTTGTATGGGGAAAAATGGGGTTCTAGCTCTTAAGGTTTGAAGCTAATAGGTTGGGAAGGAAGGCAAGGGGGTCACACACACCTAACCTAAGGGTTTTTTATGAAATGCTAAGGGTGGAAAGAGGTTTTGGAATTCTGGTTTTTGTATGGGAGGGGTGCACCAAAGGGAGAAAGATCTTCTCACTTTAAGCTCTTTCTCTCTTAGGTAGAAATTTTCAACCCTTAAGCAAGAGGGGTGGCTCTCTATTTATAGAGAAACGGAGGATTAGTGAGGGGTTAAAGTCCTAATTAGATTAGCAATTAGGTAATGGGCAATCTAAGGTTTCCTAGGGTTTTTGGAGCCTTGAGATGTGTGGGAAGGTCCTCCAATGGTGGATGATGGGGTGAGGCCTTAAGCCACTTAAAGAGTTGTAAATAAGCTTCAAAAGTGTGCAACAAAACTAGCAAAATACACCCCAAAGGTCAAGGTGGTCAACAAGTCAAACCTCAAACATGAAATTTGGGGCAAAATCCAACAGTTACTGTTCATATGCCTGGCGCAACTAATAGTTGCGCCAAGCAAATGCACAGTAAAATAGTGCAGAACTGTGCCTGAAAGTTAGCTCGCGAGGATGGGGCCCACTTTTGAATCTGGCATAACTATTAGTTGCGTCAGGCTTAAAATGAGGGAGAATTGGCCTGGCGTAACTATTAGTTGCGCCAGGCAAAGTTTATTACTGGCACAACTATTAGTTGCGCCAAGTCCCTAAGGGGGCCCCCATAACCTTAACTTTCTGCCCTTAGATTCGGTTTGCCATATCTTTTGATGTATGCCTCCAATTTGGGCGATCCTTGGACCATTGGAAAGGTGATGACCTCTACTCCTCAGTGGTATGAGACTCAATCGTAGTAGAGGGCCATAGCTAGTTCCGGTGCATCACTCTTCATCCATAGCCTGGTAAGGTTAGGTTTAGGGTTTGAAATGGGTTCTAAGGGTAGGGATTGGTTTCTAAAGGTTCGGGATAGGTCCTTAAGGGATCTAGGGTGATTCCTAAGGATCCCATACATACCATCAAAAGCTCGAAATTGCACCTCTCTCGAAAGGTGTTTCGACCGGGCCTTAGGCCAAATTTGGGTGTCTACAACAAGTAAGAGAAGTATCCAAAGATCATTATTTCTTTAAAATTATGGATGGACGAAGGATTTTCATCACTGATTTCCCTATGGAGTATATGGCGACTCCACAATAAGAAAATGAAGCAAACAAATTTCTCCAACAATTGATTAGCAGGAATAATCTTCATCTTCCTACCAATCTAAAAATTGAAGCTTCTATCCAAGAAGAAGAACTGTTGTATAATGCACCTGATTCTGATAGCTCCTTATCCGAAGATGAAACCAGCTGACACATGTGCCAAACCATCAAGAATCTTACAGGGTTATTGTCAGCCAACATAGCCTGTAATAATCAATCTTAATATATTCACTAGCTGTCACTGACGCAGGCAATAAAGTCACCATCCACAGTACTATCCTGCTGTCGTCAATTATGCATCTTTGACGCAAGGCCTAACATCATCTAGCAATAATTCTCATATGACGTAAGCCCTGATGTCATACAGCAATTACTTCGGGACGAAGCGACTGCAACAAATGAATCCAGCACACGTGTCCCTCAACTGACGAACTTCAACCATTTTCAAGTCTGCAATTATGTATAAAAGCGGTAGCTTGGGACCTATCCAAGCACCAAACAATCTACCAATTTTCTTTTTTCTTAGCTATTTTACTTTTCTTTCTTAAATTTGTATTGGAGAAGCCCCATATCGGTAAGCTTCCCCTTAGCTTTGTTTATATTTGTTTATGTTTGCATAGTAGTCGTATAGTATTGTAATAGTGTTTAGATTCCTTATGTTTTAAGTTTATTTTTAAATTTTGTTTTATTAGGCAATTGTATATGAAATATAAATCTTTCTTCCCGTGTGCTTCTCTCTTTTCCGTTACTTCGCTCTCCCCTCACTCTGAAGATGATGAACAGTAATCCATCTGCAGATTCATAGCAGATAGAATACTTGGGCACTGTTTCCTACTCTTCCGACGTTCCCTACCCCTCATATGGAATTACCATGGGTTTAGCCGGACATGGCTCTGATACCAAATACAAAGTTAGGAGAAAGCATAGTAACGGAAAAGGAAAATGAAGCACACGGGAAGAAATCCTTTTATTTCATATACAAATGCCTAATAAAATAAAATTACAAACACACTTAAAACATATGGAATCTAACTACTATTACAACACTATACTACTACTATGTACTACATAAACAAATATATAAATAAAGGAAAGGGGAAGCTTACCGATATGGGACTTCTCCGATACAAACTTAAGAAAGAAAGAAGAAAGAAAAGAGAAAATTGCTAGAGAAATTAACTTGGTAAATTGCTCGGTGCTTGGACAGGTCCCAAGCTACCGCATTTATACATAATTTCAGACTTGAAAATGGTTGAAGTCCATGAGTGGAGGGACACGTGTGCTGAATATATTGACTGCAGTCGCTTCGTCCCAAAATAATTACAGTATGACATTAGGGCTTATGTCATCGGAGAATTATTGCTGAATGACATCAGAGCTTGTGTCAGACGTGAATCATTGAGGACAGTTGGATAGAACTGTGTAGGATATTGAGCGATGACTTCATGGCTTGTGTCATCGACTTTTGATAATTACTGCCAGTTGTTAGGCAACAATTAATGAAGCAGGACAATGCCAGTTATTAGGCTTTATTTCTTTTTGTCCTTTACTTTATGAATGATATTTTCCCAATATTCCCCTAATGATGGATCAGGGCTGTTTGGTTGAGATTCACCAGCTAAGACATTGAATGAGTTCTCAGAAGAAATCATGGAGTCATCATCTGACTGTGCTGCTGCTTGATCAAAGGATTAGAGAAAATGAGCCTTCATGGAGACAAGGCATTTCTAGTTGATTTGAGCTTTGGTTAGCTCAGGATGTTGCTTTCTGATCATTTCTTTAAAGATTTCAAAGGGATTTGAGGTCAAAGAAGACAAAGGAGCCTTAGATTGTACTGATTTAACATATTGAGCAAGAATAGAAGAAATTTTTGCCAATTTTGAATCAAGGTCGGGAAAATTTTCCCACCAACGGACCTAATGAGTACGAAGAAGAATAGGAATATGAGTATCTGTGGATACTTGAAGATTCCGCATATAAATCCAAGGAATACCACATTCAGTAAAAAAATAAAAAGAGAATTCATTGGAATGGATAGTTTTGGATTTGAACTTGGGATGACCCTCTTCATACTATTTATATAAAGAGAGAACTGATTTGGGAAGAATTTGAGGAGTTGGACCAAAATGTAGCCACCATTGAAAGAACCAATTTGGGTAACCTGCTTGAAGGATTGCTGGACAAGTTTTGATGAACCAAGAGTATTTCTGTTTTGGATTCATATAGAAGAAAACATTGGTAAAGGCTTAGATATAATCCCAATAATTAAATAAATGGCCTGAACTCAATTTTCTGGCTTTGTTTAAATCAAAACCCCAGGTTGAAGATTTAAGGATTTTATGGATGATAGCTTTGCTGTAGGTGATAGGGCTATCAGGTCTTTGGTTGCCCATATGGTGAGTAAAGGTTATGGACCCTGTTGATGTGAGGATGGCTTCTGCAATAATTCGGGTTTTGCCCTCAAGAGCAGGATAGCCATAAATATCAAGATACCTCCTTTTGAGTTCCCATGGATCAGATATCCACTATTTATCTTCTGGTTCTAATACAATAATATTAGATATAATATCTTTTTGGATATAATTAGAATCTTTTAATTCGTTGGCGGCTTGGGTAGCCTTTGCATTCGCTTGGTTAGCGAGATTATTAATGGATTCTTTCCCTTTCTGGGAACGAGACCGATTATTCTGGATTATTATCCAGAGTTGATAATCGTCTGTAACGTCTTTTGATTGTGATACAGGGATATTACCCCATCCTCTACCTTTGCCTAATCCTCCAGATGAGGATGCTACCATTATGATTTTTCCTGCAAAAACTCACGAGTTAGAAAGTCAGGGAGAGAATGTCTCTCCTTTGATATATTCAATTTGAAAATCAAAAGAAGATAGTTCTGCTTGCCATCTGGCAAAGATTTATTTTGAAGCTAAATTTTTTACATCTTTTTACAAAACAGGTTTTGCTGCACTACAGTCTATTCTGAGTAAAACCGATTGATTGAGTAAATCATCTTAAAATTTATGAATATATTTTACAATGGATAAAACTTCTTATTTGATAGTTGAATAATTTGTTTGGGCATCTTTCCAAACACCAGAAGTATATCTGATTAATAATTCCTTCTGATTGGAAGGATTAATTTGTTTTAAAATTCCTCCATAACCAATGTTAGAGGCATCTGTCTCAACAATCTTGGACCAAAGAGGATTGGCCAAAGAAAGATAAGGAATTTGTTTGACATATGACTTTATTTGTCTAACAGCCTTAGTATGATCATCCGTCCATGGGGATGGATTCTTTTTCAGTCTTGAATGTAGTAGCTTTGCAGCTTGAGCAAGATGGTGGATAAAATCAGCAATATAATTAAGACTTCCCAAAAATCTTTGTAATTGAGTTTTGTCGAAAATCTCATCAGAAAATTTTGAGACAAATTCAATACTGCGCTCAATAGGGATGATTTGGCCTTGGTGAATGTTATGACCAAGAAATGGAATTGATGTTTGGAATAACTTGATTTTAGGAGCAGATATTACTAATCCATTTTTATGGATTACATCTTTAAAGATTTTTAAATGTTTAAAATATTGATCAATAGATTTGGAGAAAATGAGTATATCATCAATGTAGACTATTGAAAAGTCTGTATAGGGGGTGAATATATCATTCATGATATTCTGAAATTCAGAAGGAGCATTTTTAAGACCGAATGGCATAACATTCTATTCAAAATATCTAAATGGGACAGTAAAGGCAGTTTTGTACCTGTCGGCCTCCGCCACCTGAATTTGCCAATACCCCGATTTGAGATCAAACTTGGAGAAAATTGGGAATAGGATAGTGAATCCATTGAAGACAATCATTCAAGGGTTTGTAATTGATAACCAGTCGAGGAGTTCCTCGTTCTCTTTCAGCATTTTTATTTATATAAAAAGCTGTACAACTCCAGGGGGAGTGACTTGGACGAATAAGTTGTCTTTGAAGCAAACTGGCAATTTCAATTTTACATAATTCCAAATAAGCAAGTTTTATTTGACTGGGTCTTGCCTTGGTTGGAATATGCCTCTCATTAAAGTCAGGATTATAAGGAAGAGAAACAATATGTTTCTTCCTATTCCAAAAAGCATTGGGAATATCACTGCAGATATCAGTGTAATAAGATTTCAGAAGTTGAGAAATCTTGAGCTGAATGGAAGGAGATTCTAATTGTTTTTCGAGAGATAAAAACCTTACTTCTTGTTGTAAGAAATTTAATTGTTTTTCTCTGAAAAATAATTTTGATTCTATGGAATTGATAACTTTTGTTTGAGGTGGAGTAATAAATTGGAACATAAGATGATGTCCATCATAATTAGTAGATATGCCATCATTATCGATTTTGGTTATAGGTAAAATAGAAGTAAGAAAAGGAGTACCAAGAATAACAATTTGAGTTAAATCCTTGATAAGAATAAAATTGGAGGGAATACATATTCCGTTGTTACGAATTGAAATATAATTCAATTTATATTTAATTTGCATTTTATTACCACTAGCGTTATTGAGTGTTTGAGTGGTTTTATCAAAATATTGGGTAGGAACTAATCCTTCCTGTATGCAATTTAAATCTGCACCACTATCAATAAGAGCAACTGCATCTTTGATAGTAAATTCTTGATTAATCACCAAAGTGATTTGAGTATACCATTGTTGAGTTGTAACTTGACTCAAAGCATGGATGTGAGTAGGAATAAGAGATTTCTTATGTTTACTTAATTCAGATTTGATTGAATTGATCTCATATTTGAGATCATTAATATTTGTTGGTCTAGAGTTAGACTTTTGATCAGACTGGGATTGTGACTCTATCAGTCTTGGATCTTTGTCATAGAGTTGAGCTGGTTTTTTCTTCATTTTACATCGATTGGCATAATGTCCATATTTGGAATATTTAAAGCATTGAATATGCTCTTGGGATTTTGATTTGGATTTCTTTATCTTTTTGGGCAAAGAAGGAGATTTTTGTTGTTTGTAAAAGCTAGGGGGATAAGATTTAGCTTTAGGGTTATCTGATAACACATTTATGTGTAAAGGAGTTTGTATTTTCTTCTTTTTTGAAGATAATTCTTGTATTCTCAAATTTATTTTTTGAAGAAATTCATTTTGATGCTGATAACTAGTATTTTGACTAGTTAGAGCAGAATCTAAGATGTTCTCTTGGCTTGAAGATTTTGATGATTCCTCAACAGGTGTGGAATCTGAGGATAGTTAAAACTGATAATTGGGGTTGGTTAAGCGGTTCTTCAGGAGGAGGAACCAAAGGAATAGTTTGATCAGCAATTGCTTGAAGATGAATATTGGTGAAATTCTTTTGTTTATATGGTTTTGTAGGATGAGACGGTGTTTAAACAGGTCAGATTAAAGCAATAGCTTCAGTAATTATGGATGAATGAGGTTGAGTACTTTTTAAGGCTTTAGCAGGAGGATGAATAGATTGAATGATTGTGCCATCCATCTTTTGCCAAGCCTTTTGTACATCTGCAAGGAGATGCATTCTTCTTTCCTCATGTGTCATTTTCATGTATTGGGTTGCCTTGAACCATTTGACAAAGGAAATGATTTGATAAGATGTTTCTATATATTGATAGAATTTTTATTTAAATTCTTGTAATTTTTCATTGGAAAATTTTTGGAAATACCAATCACGAAATGATTTATATTATTCTTGCTGAAATTTGGCATTTATTTTTGTTCGATTTATGACAAATTCTTTTAGTTTTGTCATTTGTATGAGATTTGGTTTTAATACGAGTTGGAAGACCTTCATGGTCTTTATGATGACTGAGAGGTTGCTCAGTAGTGTAGATGATCATGTTAGTAGACCAATGAGCCCACTCTTGTTGATGATTCATCAGATTAGTTCCATGGACTAAATCAAAAATGGATTTTAGATTTTGAAAACCAAATAAATACATTTATAAAACTTTAATAATATATATATATATATATATATATTTTTTTTTTAATTTAAAAACTAAAAAACAAAAAGGGTGAAAAGAGAGTTGGTGTGGTACCAATACGAGTGTAATTCCATATGTGAATAGTGAAGTCAGAATAGTCATACTATAGTAAATAGTGACCCGAACTACTATTCATCTGGATAGGAACCACTATCCATCTTCTTCCCAGAAGACTCAAATACTACTAATCATACTTTTGCATAGGAATTACTGGTCATCTTCTTCACATAATACTCAAAAATTACTAGTCATCATCTTTCCTAAATTCTTCTCAAAAACTACTAGTCATCTTCTTTCCTAAATTCTTAAAAATAAATAAATAGTGGGATCTGATAAAATTACTATCAAAAAGTGTTTTCCAAATCCGCGCCCGTCAACGACTTGTGGAAGAACCTCAACATCACATGCACTCACTGCTAACTCGCCTCACAATCCAGCGCGACTATTAACACTAAAAAACACCTAGTAGTAACTGTCAGATCCTCCTATCTATCATATCAAGAATTTAGAAAAGTCAATAAATAGTAATGTGAGAATCATGTAGGACAAAGCAATGAATAGTAATGTGAGAATCAGAGAAGACTATGAACAGTATTCCATCTGCAGAGATATCACTAGTAACGTGAGAACCAAGGAAGACGATGAATAGTAATCCATCTGCAGATTCATAGCAGACAAAATACCTAGGCATTGTTTCCTACTCTTCTTTAGGCTGTTTCGTCTTGTTTGTTTCTGATATATTTTGCGTTGGTTTGCTTGGTTTTTCATGCAGGCTGTTCCAGATTCCGCTCCCGAGGCTCCCCCTCAGGGGTTCGCTCCTATTCCTAGTCGGATATGTTTTAGTTGATATATTTATAGTTGATTAGTCATTATAGAGTTATCTGATGCATTTGTTTGTTCTTGTTGCAGCCACCTAGATTCGCCATTCCTTCCATGCCGCCTGCCGATCCCGTGACCACTAAGGCGGTCGAGCACCTTCTGAGGGAGAGGGTGGATCTGGTACGGTCTTTTCTTATTCAAAGTTTTTTTTTCATTCAAGATGTATATGTTGTCTCTCTTTGACTTGGTATGGTTATGCAGGTTCGTCAACTTGAGGAGGCGCGGCTAGAGGCGGCGTAAGCATGCTCCACTCCGGAGGCGAGACGGGTCCTCGGGGAGGTGGAGAGTCATGAGGATCTGGCGATCGAGATGATGGTTACACATAAGACTCATGCCGAGGCATTAGAGGCGGCGAGTCGGTTGGCGCAGACAGAGATGCAGGTGGCCTGGATCGGATGCAGTATCATCTGGGGAGGGAGTGAGGGGCGCATAGATCAGCTAGTCGGCTTGAGGGATCAAAGTCGAGGGCTATGGGGTCTTCATCCAGGCAGTCTCGTCACACGTCACGTGATCATGTCAGGAGTGATACTCGCGAGGATCTATCACTCGTGGGTATCCAGGTGGGCATCCTCCTCATTCTCGATCGAGGCGGACTATCAGTCAAGCGAGTGAGGGGGCTCTGTAGTGGGATCGCGCCGTCTAGAGGTGCTTGCGACTCCAGGCGTCAGGATCATTTTTTCAAAAGACCAGTCTACGAACCTTCGAGCTGATGATACTGGGGACAGTAGTGCTCGACCCTCCCAGCGACAACATAGGGAGTAGGTGTGTGCATGTGTATGTTTTGTCCATTATTAGTGCGCACTGTATATACAGGGGGGATGCCCCCAGTGAAGATTGTAAAGAAAAAAACCTGAAAGAAAATTTTTGACACATATATATTAAGATTTTGGGTTTAGGTGTACCTGATCAGCTACTTTTCTTTTAGTTACCTCTTGCGTCTACTTTGCTTTTGTTCTTAGTGTCGTCAAGCATCATCGGGACTTGGATGCTTCCTGAGCTGGCTCGGCGGTAGTTGAAGGTCGCTTCGTATCTGCACATGTAAAGGTAACGCCATTAGTAATTTTTGTTCTCCCCCTTGCTAGTGTCAAGGGGGTAAGTATCTCAGACCGGAGCTTGGTAACAAAGGTAGATATATGCTCTTTTTTCTTCTTCTTTTTTTTTTTTTTTTTACTTTTTTTTTTCTCTTTTTTTTTTTAAAAGTAATGCAACAGGGAAAGAAAATAACTATCGTAAAAAGAAGAACTAAAAATAATAAATAATAAATAAAAATAAAATGCCCCAGTGTAGGGGCGTGACTGTATCGGCAGTACAGTGTCTTCGATAGCTTTCTTTGCACAGTAACTTTGACGTTCTTCATCTTTTGATTGATGAATCATCAATTTTGATATGATTCTCCTTTTGATCCAGAAAAATGCCCCAGCGTGTAGATGTAATGGAGCTTTTCTGGGCCTTTGATGAGCACTGTGGGTCTATGTGAAGTCGTGGGTATTAGGTGAGTTAGTCTTGAAGAGAGCATTCATCAATACTGTCATCAAACTGGGGGGAGGTCTCTTTGATCAGGTCAATTGCATACGGGGTCTATCTTAGGGTAGTGGTCATCCTATCTCGTAGTTATTAGGAAAAAGTATGGTAAGTATAGCAGGTGATTGCATCAGTTGTCATTCATGAGTTTTCGATTTCATTCCTTGGAATATCCTGTGAGGCTTCCAACTTATTGTCCAAAATATAAAAAGAAGTAAAAAAGGGATAAGGCTCAATGATGTGGGGAATAGTTTGAACCTAACACTTTGCAAAAGAAATGAGTAACAATCTTCTTTTTGGGGGAATGCAGGGTGCCATGATTGAGCTCTCCATCATGTTTCGGTACCATCAACATTTCACATTCTATGGTTAGCAAGAGTTTCTCCTCCTCCCGCCACCTTACGACAACATCTAGTAGTATAGGGATATCAGGGGTGCCCTCGCAACTTGCTTATACACTTCTGGTGAAATTACTAGAGATGTCTTCATGGCCTGCTTATGCTTCCCTGAGCTCATTGACTTGTTTATTTGTCATAATTCTCTCGCTCAACTTTTGATATGTAGATATATTTTGAAAGTATCCTGCTAGCATAAGAATAATGAGTTTTGATTGAACCTAGCATCTTCCTTTTTTTTTTCTCTAACGTCTCCTCCAATGGCGAGGGAAGGGAATGAGGATTAGGTGTTACTTATACTTTTGAAAGAGATTAGGTAGTTCACTAGTCCTTTGGTTAGATTGCCCGAATAAGAAGGTGGGCGATAAATGGGAGGTCTCAAGAATGTTCTGGGGATTGAAGGCGTACAACCAATGAATGAGTCATGACGACTACAGGGGTGATAACTATAAGTATTTAACCACGGGATGTGATGATCATAGGGCTAAGGGTAGTATTTTCTAAGGTACATGGCATTCCAAGGGCTAGGGACTTCTTCCCCATCTTAGTTCATCAGTTTGTAGGCATCTCCGCGATATGCAGCTATTATGACATAAGGGCCTTCCTAGTTTGGTTTCAGTTTTCCTTTCGAATGGGCATGCTTAGAAGGCATGACTTTCTTCAAGACTAATTCTCTAATATTGAAGGTTCGTTTAAGGACTTTCTTATCATAAGCCCTGGCCAATCTCCTCTGATATACCTGAGTGTGATCGGCTACCTTTAGACGTATTTCATCGAGCTACTCTAGCTGCGTGAGTAGGGCAATCCGCCTCTCGTCTAAGGATAGCTTATCATCGAGTTGGATCCATAAGGATGATACTTGTATCTCATATGGTAGGACGGCCTTCATCCCGTAGGTAAGGAGGTAGGGAGTTTGGCCAGTGGCCGTACAAATAAAAGTCCGATAGGCTTAGAGTGCTTCTGGTAGTTGTTCAGGCCAGTCGGCTCCCTTGCTCGTTTTTACTGTATGTTTTAGAATTTGAATCAGCATTTTATTGGTGGCTTCTGCTTGTCTATTTCCTTGAGGGTAGAATGGTGAGGAGTGGCATAGATCGATGTCGAATTTCTTGCATAACTTCTTTGTCTTCTCTGCAATGAACTACGGTCTGTTGTCGGTGATAAACATCCTGGGTACTCCAAACTTGGTGATAATATTCTGAATGATAAATATTACGAGCATGGAAGCAGTGATTCTGACGTATGATTCGGCTTCTGCCCATTTAGTATAGTATTCGGTTGTTGTAAGTATAAACGTGTGCTTGTGAGTGTTCCCAACTGTGTCTGTGAAAGGTCCGATGACGTCGAAGGCCCACATCAAGAACGGCCATGGCGAGGTCATAGTATTTAATGCAACTAATGGAGCTTTGATGAGTGCGACATGTTCTTGGCACTGCTTGCAGAATTGGACGTGGAGGTGGCAATCTCTTATCATTGTCGGTCAGAAGTAGCCTTGTCATGCAATTTGATCGACGAGTCTCTGCCTACTGGCGTGGCCACCGCAAGCACTGGTGTGTGCTTCTCGGATGATGTATTGTCCTTCGACGGTTGTAACGCATTGTAGTAGTACTCTTTTAGTGAAGGCTTCTTTGTATAGTCCTTTGCCAAGTATGCAGAATCTGATGCATCAGTTCCAAACATCGAAATACCATGGCTGCCCATCGTTGGTTAGTGATCTTTCAAATTTGAATATAGCGACTTCGACTCCTGACTTGTCATGCTTTTTTGAAGTAATTGCTTTCTTTGATGTTGTGCTCATGGGAAGGATTGATAATTCTCTCTTGACGGTTCATGCCACCTCGTGGGCAGGTACCGTTAATTTTTCTATGACGAAAGTTTTAGTACTTTGCCCAAGGGGTATCTGAATGACCGAAGCTAGTGCAGCTAGGGAGTCTGCAAGCTCGTTTTCTAATCTAGGGATGTGCGTAAAAGAGATTCTTTTAAATTTGTTCACTAGATATTGAGCGATTTCTAAATATTCCATTAGTATCCTTTACTTAGTTTTCTATTCTCCTATGACTTGTGAGATTACTAGCTTAGAATCACCGATGGTTTTCAACTGTCTAACGCCTAATTGTAATGCTGCTCATAGTCCAGCTATGAAGGATTCATATTCTGTGACGTTATTAGTGACAGGGAAGTCTAATTAAAATGCTTTAGGTATGAAAACTCCTTCTGGACTCAGGAGGATATTCTGATGCCTTTTCCTTTGTGATTTAGAGCGCCGTCAAAATAATGGGTCCATGAAGTCTTATCGAGCACTTCGTTGTGGATTGTAAGTAGGTCTTCATCGAGGAAGTCTGCGTGTATAGGTTCATGATTCGAGAGTGGGAGATCTGCAAGGTAATCGGCGATTGCCTGCCCTTTGATCGACTTTTGCGTGACGAGGTGATATCAAACTCTTACAATAGCATATGCCAACGAGTGATCTTTCCTGATGTTGCGGGCTTTTTGAATACGTACTTCAGAGGGTCCATTCGGGCTAGTACTCATATCTTATGTGCTTCGAAGTAGTGTCTCAACTTGGTCGAAGCCCATACCAGTGTGAGGCAAGTCTTTTCCATGAGAGTATATTTTTGTTTGTATTCGACCATCGTCCTGCTGAGGTAGTAGATAGCCTTCTCTTTCTTGCCATCTTCTTCATATTGTCCCAGAATTACTTCCATTGCTTTGTCGTTTGCTGAGAGATAAAGGATTAGGGGTCTTCTAGGAACTGGGGGTGATAGTATTGGCAGGTTAAGGAGGCACCTTTTAATGTTATCGAAGGCTTGCTGACATTGGTCATCCCACTTGTACTTGGTTCCTCCTTTAAGTAGTCTGTAGAAAGGATCGCATCTGTTAAAATGCTGGGAGATGAATCTCCTGATGAATTACAATCTTCCTATTAGGCCTTGTAATTCTTTGAGATCACGGGGAGGTGGCATCTCAAGGATGGCTCTAACTTTAGCAGGGTCAACTTCAATCCCTCGCTTGCTAACTATAAAACCGAGTAACTTTCCAAAAGTGACTCCGAAGATGCATTTCTTTGGGTTCATTTTCAATTGATATTTCTTAGCTCTTTATAACACCAGTCGGAGTGCTTCAACATGTCCTACCCACGTTTAGGACTTCACTAATATGTCATCGACATAGACTTCTACGCATTTATGAATCATGTCATGAAAAATGGCCATCATGGCGCGTTGATACGTAGCTCCTGCGTTCTTGAGCCCAAAAGGCATGACGACGTAATAGTAAGTTCCCCAGGGTGTGGTGAACGAAGTCTTCTCTTGGTCAAACTCGGCTAATTTGATTTGATTATATCCTGAGAAACCATCCATGAAGGATAACATCTCATGCCCAGCAGTGTTGTCGACTAGAGTGTCAATGTGTGGAAGTGGGAAGTCATCTTTTGGGCATGCCTGATTAAGATTTCGAAAATCAATGCAAACCCGTACTCTGCCATCCTTCTTAGCGATAGGTACTATGTTGGCCACCAATTTAGGGTAGAGGACGACACAAATAAATTTGGCTTTGTGTAACTTGTTGACTTCCTCTTTGACTTGCAGAGCTGTTTGTGGGTGCATCCTACAGAGTTTCTGCTTTACGGGTTTCGCGTCGGGTTCTAAGACAAGCCGATGTTCTACCTAGCTGGGGTCTAAACCAGGCATATCTTCATAGGACCATGTGAAAGAGTCAAGGTATTCTTGCAAGACTTGCATAATATGTTGGCATTCTTTAGAGTTAAGCGTTGCGCTAACTAGCAATTTCTTAGGTTTCTCTTTGGTGCCAAAGTTAATTTCTTCTGTTGGTTTTATGGCAGCTTTTGTTTGCTTGTCAAAATGCTTGATAACCCGTTGGAAGTCCTGCGCCCCCTCGGCGACCGGTGTTCCTTCCTCCTCATCGGTAAGCTCGTATACTGTGAAATTATTACACTGGGGATTCTATTTTGCAAGAAGTAACCATTCATCGGCGTAATTTATGACCAAGAGATCTTTGGTAAGGTGAAGGTCAAAGCTATTGATTCTTCTCTCAAAGTCATGAAGTATCTCGTCAGGTATGCTTACCGGCTTGTTGTTTAGTTAGGATGTTTTACGTCCTAGTGTAGAAGATAGGATAGTAGTCTCAAGAAAAAAGTCTCCTTGTTGATCGAACGATGGATTCAGGACAAAAGGTTCCCTTTCTTTTTTGAGGTTTTCTGATTTTTTTGAATTTTGTATTTTTAAAATTTTAGGATTTCCTATTTTTTCTATTTTTTTATTTTTGATAATAAATATGATACAGAGTCGGTCGCCTCAAGAAGTGCTGGGAGAGCTGCTTCTTCTAATTGAGGGAGCGAGACTGCCGCTGGAGCCGTTTGAGAGATTTTTCAAGAGATGTGGACTTATTCTGAATTTGACATTTTTTTTTGGAGTCCTTATTTAATGAGATCTTCTGAATAAATGACGTGAGTGATAGGGGTATCGTGGTTTGGATTCCCTCTATCACATTGATTGCCTCTTCCTCAAAGAATCTCTAGAGATCATAATCGATTGAACTATCATCCTCGAAGATATGATATGGTTGCTCTTCCCGCGAAGGGGAGTCTCCTAAAGCATCCCCAGGAGGAGGGAGCTCTTTCTCTTAATCTTCATAATACGTTGGGATGAGCATGCATGCTTGACAGCGAGGCTGATAATGGTGAAGAATGCAAGGAGATTCCCAAGGGCATTCCTATCCTTTAGAATCGATGATAATATCAAGTTCACTTTCTTGATCTGATAAGGCTTGAAGTCCCAGGTTGGATTGCTCTGCTAATTCGAGTGCAAGGAGGTCTATCTAGTAGTCCTCGTCATCACTTGACGGAGGTCGCCACTCTTCCTTGAGCGATTTCCAAAATATTTGGAGTTGCGGTGTGTTTGGGGATGGAGGAGAGTCTAATTCAAACTCCTCTTCAAACCCCAAGAGTGCAACGTGGGTATTTCCTCCTGGATCAGTTAACTGGCTGCCGGTGAGTTGTTGCTTATTTCTATCGTTACAGGGTCGGAGCCGTTCACTTCTGTCATCGTAGAATATCGGATCCCACTAGCAAATTTCTCTAATATGTGAGTGCATGCCTCGTAATGAGGTTGATATGGGTGAGAGATACAAGGTGAGTCCCACGAGCATTCCCATCCTTTAAGGCCAAGGCAGAGGCTGATGCTATACGAGTTAAACTCTGCTTGTGAGGCATCATCTTCTTCCCACAGTGAGTATAAATGTTCCTCATCTCCTTACAAGGTAGCTATGTGGAAGTTCTCATCATCAGTGGATTCCCAATCTTTTACTTGTGGGTCGGGCTTGGGAGGTTCTTCCTTCCTCTCCTCTATGGGCTCTTTGAGATCAAACAAGGGTTTGACTCCTTTAAGGGATTTATCAATGTCGTCTTTTAGGTTGGTCAAATCGCTGAACGCTTTAGCCATTTGTTCGATTTCTACTTCTTGGAATTTAGTGAAGGATACCTCTTTCTGCTTAGGTACATTGGCTTTCTCAGTGGTCTCGTAGACAAAGTGATCATATAGAGACCATTTTGGTGAGATAGGGAATAAGTCGGCTTGTGAGCCATCCGATTGGTAACCTAGCCCTATATGCTTGCGTATTTTCATTGGGACAACGGATCCTATATGACATTGCTTATTCTTTCTGTGTCTGGCATGAGGAATGTATCCAAGTTGGTACATAAGATCCCACTCCATTGTTGCGGTGGGGTTGATGTCATAAAGCTTGGCGAGGTCTGGACCGACCTCTCTCCTCATCAACTCTTGTCGACACGTCAGGGGAGAACTAGGATGGGTAAGGGGGTAGACTTTTGCTACGATTGTCTCATCCGGGATTTGAGTCTTTTGAATGTGTCCCATATTTAATACAGAGTCATGGGCCATAGGAATGCTTGTTGCATAATCAGTATCCATTTCCTGGAGAGGTGCATTGGCATATATACGGACGATGGAGTCCTCATATGAGAACTTGACGCATTCATGATACGTAGACACGACAACCTTCATTGATTCCAACCACTTTCTTCTTAAGATGAGATTGTACGTGCTAGCGGAATCAGAAATATGGAAGGTGACACCCTTTGTCACAGGTCCGAGGCGAACTTGGAGTTTAATAGTCCCTCTAACAAAGCGACATGAGCAGTCATAAGCTATAAGTGACAGGGTCGAGGGCTTGACATCTTATTCTATGTATTCGAGCATCTTTAACATCGTGAGTGGGTAAATATTAAGTCCGGCTCCTGTATCGACCAACGCATGAGGTACAGAGAATCCTCTAATGATGACTGTGAGATATATAAGAGCGGCACTCCCACGGAGTGACTCCTTAGGCATGTCCGTGTCGGTGAACGTGAGTGCTGGAGGTTGCGCTATGACTGAGGCGATTTGATAAAGCTCATCTAGAGTCGTGTCCTCGTCTACCTGTGTGTCCTCAAGTGTCCTTACCAATAATCAGTGATGATCAGGGGATTTCTTGATGAGCTCTAATATAGATATCTGAGCTGGGATCCTTTTAAGGTGCCGTAGCAGGTCGTATTCTTATCCTGACTTGAGTGCAATCTCTTTGCCTGGTCGATGCGCTTTAGGTGCGGGTGGTTAAAGTGGTTGAGGTGCGAGAATTGGCAGAGGAATGATGTGAGGTGGGGGTGGCAAGTGAACCTCTCTTTCTCTTATGTTCCCGTCTAGTTGTGGTGCATTCATGAAATCCTTGTTTCGAGGGAAAGGAGGAGGTGGGTAATTGGTTCCGGATTTGAGAATTGGGCAAGTCGGCTGTTGACTAAACCTAACGTGGCTCGACGTCAATGTATTTGCAAAGCGAGTAAAATTAGATGTCGGAGTGTGGGCCTGCATGGCGCCGTTCTAAGGTGGGAGGTACTCCGTGTAATCCTCTTCTTCTAAGAAAGCTGAGACTAGGGTCTCATGCGGGTCGAAAAGTTTTTCTCGCTTCCCTTCCTTTATGTTTAGTGAGCACTCAGTCTTCGTTTCATTTTCTAGGTTTGGAGTCTTCCGAGTGACACTTTCTACCCACGCAGCAACTTGGGCTGCGGTTTGAAGAACGTGATCTCCAAACTCGGGTTCAGAATTAGACGATGGAGGTGGTGAGGGTATCGATTCAAGATTTGGAGGGTCGAAGGTTCTGGTGGGAGACGATGGAGGAATGGTCTCTTGGCCCTAAAGGAGTGGACTCGTATCTGGGTGAATTTTGGATAAGGTGACAAGTTTGGTAGAGCGATGCGAGTGATCAAGGTCGAGGGATGTGGGGGTGAAAAGACTCTCACAGGGCTAGTAGGAGCATTGGAGGGTTGGATGCGAGTGATGGAGGGTTGAAAAGAGGGTTGACTAGGGAGATCTACGGTAGTGACCTGGGCCGGCGCCCCTTAGTTGTGGTTAGGCATGGGGTTGTTTATGATCCCTAAATTTTGTTAGGGTTAGTTGTCGCTAGGGTTAGGGTTCTTCTATGCTTCCTAGTCGATTTGATTCCGATTGTTCATGTCGTAGATCACGTCTCGGAGGACCCAACAGTCCTCTAAGCTGTGTCCAGCGTATCAATGGAATGCACAGTATTTACTGTAGTCTAGATTTGCAGGCCATGGGCGAGGTTTTTTTGGTGGGAATTGGAGGAGGTTCTGAGTGTTAAGAAATCAAAAGATATTGGGGATTATATCAGGTAGAGGGGGATAATGTTCCCCCCTCGGTTGGTAGGGTCTAGTTGGATTAAAGTTTTGCGGTGGGGGTACGTTGTTATAATTCGACGCATGAGCCGGACGATTCTGTGTTATGTTTTGGTTCTGATAGGTACTAGGGTACTGATTCCTATTTTGGTATTGGCCTTGATTTTGATTCTGGCCTTGGTTCTGGTTTGCGTATCTGGATTGATTAGCGCCTTGATTCTGGTTGGTATACCGTTGTTGGTTTTGGTTATGTCCGAAGTTTCACTGTTGGAAGCTACCGTTATTAGAATTTTGTCCTTGGTTAACAACGGTGTTAACCTGTTTAGTTCCTAAGGGTTTCTTATTATTTTTCAACTTTGATTCGTTAGAGGAGCCTACCTTGAATGTAACAATGGATAAGGCGAGGTCTCCGCCTTTAATGTGCTGCGCTAGTCGGGATGCCCGGGAATGAAGTGCAGTGACGTTGGGGCAATCGCTTATGACAAGCGCGCTTATTAACAGTTCCCTAGTATTGTCAATGATAATGTCAATCGAGTCCTTCTCTTTTATTGAAGTGCCGATCCTCACAGCAAGTTTTCTCCATCGGGCGACGAATTCAACAAACTCTTCATCAGGTCCTTGCTTGGAGGCCATCAGATCGCTGAGGTTGACTGTCTCTTGGATCAAGAGTTTATATTGGTCTAAGAATTGACCGACTAAGTCATCAAAGGTTTCGATCTTATAGAGCGGGAGTCCCGTGAACCAGTCTAGAGCTTCCCCTTCTAATGAACGTTGGAAGTAGGGGATGAGAAGTCCTTGGTTGTCGCATATGTGCCGACAGTCAATGTATAAGAGTTCCAAGTGATGGTTCTATTTCCTGTGCCATTATATTTGATAAATTTTGGCGGTTTGAATCCTATAGGTAGGTTAAATTTGACATCCCTGCAAAATTTATCGAACCCGAATGAATGACCAGGGTGCTCCCTCTTGGCCATGTACTCGTCAAGCATTTTAGGGAGATCCTCGATCTTAATGGTATTGTCCTTTGGCATGAGCTGCAAGCTTGCCCTATCCAGTGCATCATTGTTAAAGAATGTGTGAGCATGCCGCCTCAATGACGCGGCGCGAGCTGACACCGTACTCGGGGTAGGCAGTGGTCTTTCTTGTCGCTCTTGCTCTTTTAAATTTTATTGTCCCCTAATGGTTTCATATGCAGCGGCCAATCCTCAAAGCAACTCTCTGGAGTCATCGCCTCCTCTTTGTATTCTTTGAATGCTAAGTTCTACGATTTGTTGAGTGGTGAGGTTTTATCCAGAGCTATTATTTCCCCCACTATGATTATTACCGGTGTGCGCTGTAGAGAAGGGATTCTCTTGTTGACTAGCCATATTAACCTCAGGTTGCCGTGGGCTAAAGTATAAGGCAATTCTTCCTTGTATGCAGGATTGTCATGAAGTCCCCACAACGGAGGGTCTCCTAAACTTTACATATGCCAGACATCTCAAGTCTTTGACGACGACTCATATATCTAGAAAGGAATCTAAACGACACGACGAAAAAGTAAATAAGGAAATAAAATAAAACTATCTAAGAAATGTTTGCAAAAGGGTCCCATCACGATCACCAGTCTGTTATTGCGAGCTTTTTCTGGGTTCCTCTCGGCTCCCGTTGAATCAGTGGCTCCAATTCTGTCCAGGTGGACTCTAGCGATGCGGTGTTTGGAATGATAAAAATAAATAAAAAGGGGGGATTTTTCTAGGTAGGCTCCTAGTTTGATTACGATCGCCAGCTGCATATATTTAACATACGAACACGTCGGTGATCACCTGATAGCGGTGTGGGTTACTTCTATCTTGAATCGTCCTATGAACGCGCAGTGCTTCTCTTTAGCTTAGTTAGTTTAATTTTCCTCTTATTTCCACTTGTAATTATAATTCTGGTCAGTTTAGATTTCCCAATTCTGTTATTATTATGCTCTGGTTATGTGGGCTTATTAAGGTGAGTTATTTTAGTGTTCTGATGCTGTCAAGAGTCCAGTGAGCATCAAGGTTCTAGTATTACTAGAAGTCTAATCGATTTCAGTCTCCTATTGGTACTAGGAGTGAATATGTATCAGTTCCAATAATGTTCTAACTAAAATTAAGCATGCTAATTGTACTGGGATTCTAATTAAAGCAATTGTAGTAATTCTACTATAATTCTAATTAGAGCACTCGTAATAATTCTACTATAATTCTAATTGAAATAAAAAGACTGATTTTTCTATGGGCCTAATTAAAGCAATAAATTTAATTTTCTATTATAATATCAACATAAACAAAAGGACTAATTTTTCTACGATTCTATCACAAGAATTAATTATGGAAAGTATAATTAATCACGCATAAACTGAAATTCCTAAAATTCGGATTTGGAATAATCAATTAACAAAACTAATGGAAAGGAAATTTTGATTTAAACATTCTAACAATTATATCAAGGCCTAATTAATATGAATAATCAATTATGTCTAGATATAAACTAATTAAAGCAATCTATTAATTCTAAACTTCTAAAAAAAGAGGTTTGGGCCCGTTATGCTAAGGAGGATTGGCCTCGTTCCCGAGTACCCTCCGTAAGCTCCCTTGGACAAATTGGGTGGCTAAGATTAAAGAAAAAAAATTAAATTTTGGTTGGTAAAGTCATATTTTTAGGCTTTTTAGAGTTGATTTCGAAATAATAGGGGGGCAAATTGAATTATAAACTAGAATTATGAAAACTAAAATGAATATTTTTGGATTTTTGGAGGTATTAAACTAAGAAATTAAAATTAAAAATAACTTTTAGGACTGAATTCGAGCCCGAAATCAGAAAATCAAACTGTATGATTAAGGATTGGTTCTGAACTCTGAGGGTTAGAACCATAAATTAATGATAGGACTATAAATTATGATTTTAGAGTAGAATTTGGTCTTAAGGGTTGGTATATCAGACCGACGAATCAAGGACTGGTTCTAAAAGCAAAGAATTAGAACCAGAAATAGAGGATTCGATCTGAAAAGGGTGCTATGGTCTAAGATTGAAAATAAAATTAAGAATTAATAAATCTAGAGATTATAAGCTACGGTCAGAAACTGAAATAATGAATCCTTACCTAAGGGGGGTCAGGACTGCAAAGAGAATCATCGAAAGTTTAGGCGTTTGAATCTCGAAATCATGGTTGGGTTCTGTGGGTTCATGCTCGGAGTTCTCTGGTTTCAAAATTTACCGTCTCCTCGCTCGAAATTTGTAGCCTCCTTTTCTCTCTTCAAGAAAAAAAGCTTTTATAGGTTTTCCTTCAATTACACGTATGTTTACGGGCATTTAATTGAATTGCGTGCTTGGATTCTGACGTTTAATCGCTTTGAGTCGGTCACCGACTTAGTGAGTGACCAAATAACTTGCTCAGCGAGTCTCCTAGACCTAACAAATTAGGGCTAATTGCGTGCATGTTATCATGCACTCAATCTGATTAAGTGTTTAACCTGAAGCGTTTAATCAAGGAAACGTAGGGGTCAAGGGTAGTAAGACTAGGTCGGGCGTAGGTCAATTGCGTGCTGGTGGTGAAGCGCTCAATCCGATCACGCGTCCTGTTACAGGCGCGTAATCGAGTCTTGAATCAGTCTGGGAAAGGAAGTTTGGTCTGAAAGGTGAACTGATCACGCGCTTGTGGTTTTACGTGTGATCTAATTAAGCCTAGAATTTTATGCGCGTAATTCAGAGTTGCTCGGGTATGGTCTCTAGAATGAAATGCAAGACTATTGTTTCAGTCTGTATTCCGACTATATACTGTTATTTCAGTATATAGTCTCCCTACGCTGGGATCTGAGTCACAGAGCTATTATTTTAGCCTGCGTTCAGCCATGTACTATTGCATGGTCTTATACCACGGGTTAAAAGGGTCAAAGGTTGATTGAACAACTTTATATACTCTGAGAAGGCAAAAAGGGGGTGTCTATAGTTGATATGTGTTCAAGAGAATAAGAGCAGACACGTCGAGAAAAAGGAAAGTCTTCTAGGGAAAAGATGAAAAATTCACACACCACTAATAGGCGGGGAGCAACTAACACGGTAGAGGATTTGGTAACATTTAATTCTAATATTTAAATATTCATATAAAAATAGAAATATATAAATAGAAGAGTTGGTAACATTTAGCCAATATTTCTATTTCCATCTAATTAATTGAAATATTAATATTTTCATGTAATTTCTATTATACAGAAAAAATAGAATCCTGATGATACAATTAATAGAACACAAATATATATAGCCTCCCACACCAAGAAAGATGGGACTTGCCCTTTCCCCACTTTGAGAAATTAGCTAGTAAGACTATTAATTTTAGTTCATCTTAAATGAAATATTTAATAATGAAATATTTAATTATTATTTATTCTTTGCTCGCAGGATGATATTAGGAGAATCATTTTGAACAATCCCCTTCTAGGGGAAAAGGATGTAGATAATGATTTGTTGCTAAAGTAAATGATGCTCTTCTCTCCCCTTTTGTTCATTTTTTTTCTTTTTAGGAAAATTATAGTTCAAAAACTTTTCGTCTCAGGTTTGTGGCCGTGCTGGAACAAGTATTTGTGCCTTCTAAAGAGAACAATAAGCAGGAGAAGAGCACATGAAAGCATTGAATTGAAGTATGATATAATTATACAACAATTTGATGAGGAGCGTAAGGCACGCAAGATCCATGAGGAAAAAAAAAAGATGCATTATCAGGTCAACTTCTTTCTCAAAGGACATATATTTTGGATTCAGGTTCTTCTCAGGTACCAATTTGAGTTCTTTGTCCCATTTGTTTTTCAAAATCATAAATTCTCAATATTAAGTAACATTCTTTTCCTAATTTTTTGAAGGCACAATGAAATTCATCGATTCTTCCTGATTCACCGATGAACCAATCATCCATGCGCTGCTTAATAAAGAACTTCAAGAAAAAAATTATTGCACTAGGACGTGTTAATAGAGAGACCACAATATCAACAGAATCATATAGCATTATCATAGATGACATTTATGATCTCGATATAGAGCTGTATGCAACTGAAGGGATATTAGCAGATATTACAGTTGGCGATACAATTTCCTGGCCAAAGGGGCTTCTAGTTTTTATATGATTAATTAGGTATAATTTTTATTTGGACATATTTGGTTATGGTCATGTTGATAGATATGGATGATTAGTATTTTTTTTTTTAAAAATTAATGACTATATATGTCAGCATTGAATGTTGTAATTAGGAGTTATGAATATAATGTTCCATCCAATTATTTAAAGATATGAATTTTCTTAGGATCAATTGGTAAATTTGTGGATTGGAATGATTATGAATTTTATTTTTTTTAGATAAAATTTGACAAAATGATGTTATATATACATCTTTTCATAAAATTTAAATATTTTTTTAAAAAAATACCAAACAATGCGACTGCTCAAGATTGCCATTTTTTCTTTACACTCGAAAATAATGACAACTATAATATATCGATTATAATGAAAATATGTCATTTTACTTTTGAAAAATGACACTTAAAACAACGGCCACAAACTGTCGTTTGTGATCGACAGCTGAAAACAGTCGTTGTCAAACGAAATAAATGACAACTATAATATGTCATTAACAAATACTACAGAATTTTTTATGATATCCCACTCGACGATTAATAACTGTCGTTATTTTTAAAAACGACAGTCATCGGCTGTTGTTTTTCCTGCATTTTCATGTAGTGGGGTTTTAAGGGTTCGGGTTGATTCCTAAGGGTTTGAGATGATTCTTAAGGGTTTTGAGATGATTCCTAAGGGTTTGAGAAATGCCTTCGAAAGCTCGGGAATATGCATTTCTTGAAGTACATGTCAATCGTGCCTTGGGCCAAATTTGGGTGTCTACAGATGCCCCTCTTTGGCATCCGATCACTAATAATCGAATGTCAAAGAAAAAAACATCCGAAGAGGCATAAGGCAAATGCTATCAGGTCCGTTGTATTCAAAGTGAACCTCAAACATCAAAATGTAAAAGAAAAATTAAACGGAGAGTAGCGAAAGCCCAATGTGTTGGGAAAGCATCCGTTCCTCAAGGCTATCGGTCCCCAAGCGCTTAGCGACATTACTGGGCATAACCGTGATGGTATAATTGAAGATACACTATGTTTGAGATTCATTTCGAATAAGATTGCCCCACGAGTGGGAGGATGATCGACTCATACTTAAAGATTGGCTTAAAACAATGGCACGAAGATCCAACAATTTGTGTCTAATTTCATGAGGCATTGAGTGCCCCATTTGATCGGCCGCGAGTGCTCCTACGTGAGGTAGGGTTCGAGATTTTTGGGCGAACCCTTCGATCCCGAAGATAATTTAACATAACTATCTGAGCGGAGCGAATATTGATGTCGTAATACTTTTTGGGAGTACGCGCCACTTTTGATAACGAGCTTACAAACAGATCAATTATATAAAAACATGAACCCATTAGGGGTAATACACAATAAAGCGATGAAAGTTCTGACCTAGGTCTCGCCCAGGTATAATTTATAGGAATAAACGACCATCCTATGATACTTAGACGCATCCTACGGATACTCAGACGCATGGTGTCATAACCCAAGATTTTTGGAAACCGTGCACATCACATATCATATGCATGTATTTGTGTTTCACAAGGAAACCAAAAACTATATATACACACTATGTGTGTATATGTGAAACTTTCTAGCTTTCACTATATAAATGAAAGTAGGGAGGAGACTCTCTCCTACATAACCTAAATTAACATAGATAGAAAGAAGGAAAAATAGAGAGAAAGAGGAGAAGGTTTACAAAAGAGGAGGAGAGGTTCGTTAGTTTTTAAGCTATAGAGAACCTTGAAGATCTTCACAATTAGACGAAGCTTGGATCAAACCATAGGAGACCTATCGACTAAGGTATGATTTAGATGTTTATGGATGTTTTAAATAGAGTTTAAACTAGGGGACGAATGATCCTTGACACTATTAAATCTCTCATAAAGAAGGTGATAGTTCTCAAATAGAAGGAGAACATACATCTTTTCGTGGCTCGCTCGAGCGGTCTAAATGGCTCGCTCGAGCGAGTGCTGAGAGAATATTCTAAGCATATTCGCATCCTAGACTCGCTCGAACGAGACCCACAGTGAAGGAGGAGATCGCTCGAGCGAGACATCGCTTAGAGCTCCAGGTATCTTGAATTATAACCGCTCAAGCGATGAATAGTGCTCGCTCGAGCGATGATTTATAACCGCTTGAGCAATGAATAGTACTCGCTTGAGAAATGAATAATAACCGCTCGAGCCAGAATTTATAACCGCTGGAGCGAGGTCAAGTGCTCGCTCGAGCGAGGTTAGATAACCGCTCGCGCGAGGAATTACCCAGCTTTCTCATTTCTTTTGGTGTAATTCATGAGAGCTGTGTTTCCAAGGATTCTAGAGACCTTTCTGAGTAAATTCGTGTCACATACAATGTAGGTGTGATGTGAGTTGTTACGCGTAAGCTTCTACGAGAAAGGAACGCGTTGGATCGTACTTGAGGTAGGGAATATCTTGAAATATGTACTTTAATTCGTCAAAATCATGTATGTTGAGTATTTCAATCATATAGAGTAGCTCAAGAGAACAGTCATATTAAATGTGTTTTCAACATGTGTGTGCGTGCGTGAATCTAAATGGAGGTCATGAAGTCCTCAGGGGACGTAGAATTGTAACAAGGGGCATCTGAATGATGCATTAAACCAGTAGCATCCCAGGGATGCAGATGAAGCCAAATGATGAAACAAAAGAAGAACGATAAGGCCTAATGTAATAAAATTAGCACAATCATGGTAAATAACTATATGTAGAGCACACTTTATATTTTTGTTATTTAAGGTTTAATTAGAATACCCCATCGACATGGCGGGATACCCACGACTAACTCGACAGAATATCTGTGACTGGTACGGCGGCCAAACCGTACACCCTAGCACATCCCAGGGATGTTGAATTGAGAATAGACCCCGCTGCCTAAGAGAAAGGGGTCTGGGTAGTATTGAATTGTAACACATAACAAATGTCTATTTAGGTGACGATGGTGGGTATTCCATCGGGGCTCGATGCTATATTGCTCGGGGACTACTTAAGTTAAGATTTAAGTGATTAGGCCGAATCCGTTACCACAATAGTAAGATGAGAATAAACAAAGTCATGAAAAGTAACAGTACATCCATCATTTTATTTCCGTTTGTTTCAATTGTCTTTCAGCAGTTATATCAGATAAAATTATGCTTTTAAACTGTTTTTAACATACATGTGAGAGCTTAATCTATATGGTCACTGTGTTTCCCTATTGAGCTAGGATGTAGCTCACCCCCTTAGACTATACGTCGCAGGTCCAAGACTAGCGGCAGCGGAGACTTCTAGAGACGTTGATCCAGCGGATTCAGATTACGTGCCCACAGAAGAGTCAGAGCCTCCTCCTGAGGAATTCTTCTAGGAGACCCATTGCGTACTTTGAGAGTGAGTTGAGAGTATTAGGTACGGCTTGGTATGTCAAGCCTCTTTTTTTGAATGTAATTAAGTACCTTTATTCTTTTGGCAAGTCGTCTAGGATGGACAGTTATCACCAACGATTTGGGTCAGTTCTTATGCCCATGAATTGGCATAGGACAAGAACTGTCTTTAGAGACTCTTTTTACTTTAAATGCATGAGTATTTGTTTAGAGTAGATGCATGTGCCTTATTTGTAGTCTTTGGCTTATATATACCAATGCTCCGTACAGAATTACAGGGCACGACCTCGAGGGTCGTGCTGATGGCACGGGTTTCGGAGTGCCAAAATTCGAGCTGTCACAGTTGGTATCAAAGCCTTTCTTTTAGTTATGTCAATCATTTGTTAGAACATAGGGACTTCTGCTAATGAAACTGTAGTTTCTCAGACCGTTATGTTTCCTAGAGGAAGAGGCCGACCCAGGGGTGGTCATGATAGGAATTTGCTCAGTAGAAATGGGTTCGTCTCGCCTACCAACACGGTGCCATTGGGAAATAGGGAGGTTCCCGAGGGCAGTGGCCAAGGAAAGAACCAAAATCAAG
Source organism: Chloranthus sessilifolius (assembly GCA_021018995.1). Taxonomy (NCBI): domain Eukaryota; kingdom Viridiplantae; phylum Streptophyta; class Magnoliopsida; order Chloranthales; family Chloranthaceae; genus Chloranthus; species Chloranthus sessilifolius. Next base: position 141,349,454 of record CM037584.1, on the reverse strand, counting down.
TAGAAAATCAGGATTGAGACCGTCAAGATCGAGATCAAAGGGAGCAAGATAGAGTGAGGGAAAGAAATGAAGAAAGAGAGGAGCGTCAGAGGGTGATGCATACAATGGAAACCATGGCACAACAGGCAGCATCCTTGGCAGCTCATGCCACCCCAGAACCAATCAGACACCTACGCCCCCAGTAGGACCTACACTACCAGTGGCTTCAGCATTTATTGAATTCAGGAGGATGAGACCTCCTAGCTTTTCAGGGCAGGCAGACACCATGGCAGCCAAAAATTGGCTAGGTGAAATGGAGAAGGTATTTAGTGTACTGACATGCACAGAGGACGAGAGCGTCCGTTGGGTAGCGTATATGCTAGATGGACAAGCTGGACCTTGGTGGAAATTTGTTTCGTGGACTAGGGCTCAAGAAACTCTAGATATGCCCTAGACTTGGGATGAATTCGTTGAAGAGTTCAATAAGCAGTATTTTTCGAAGGTTGTGAGAAATCAGATGGAGACTCAATTTTTACAACTAATGCAAGGAAAGATGACCGTAAGAGAGTACGAAGTAGAATTTATGAGACTGGCTCGTTTCACTCTAGAGTACGTAATTTCTGATGTGATGAAAGCGAAGAGGTTCCAACAGGGTTTAAGGCCGGACATCCGAGGAGGAGTTGCGCCATTTCAGCTGAAGACCTATGGAGAGGTCATGAGTAAGGCATTAGTGGTTGAAGAAGAAAACAATAACCGATATTGTTAGAGGGAACAGCAGGAAAGAGGAAGCATAGATCAAAGCAGGACTGGGAGTTATGAATCAATGAATAAGAAGTTGAGGTTCGTAGAACCAAATCAGAGGCAACCGTTCCAGACAGGGTATGGGAGAGCCGCACAACAGACTACTCATCAAAGATTCCCATTACTGGCATCAGGGAGACCGACAAGGTATGGGGGTCCTGCTATTTCCACTGGAGCCACCCACAGTTACACAAGGTTTTTCACGAGCTGCTTCTTCAACACCAAGAGAGACTTGTGCCAAGTGTGGCAAGTCCCACAAAACGGCAGATTGCAGGCAAGGAATGCGAGACTGTTTTAAATGTGGCTAGATAGGCCACGTGATTAGAGATTGCCTTGAGGCAATTAAGGAGAAGACGACCTCAGCTTCCATGCCACGACCTATTCAATCACGGAAACTAGTTGTTCAAGGGAGAGCCTATGCAGTTACCGCCCAAGATGCAGGGAGTGTACATGACGTCATTTAAGGTGAGATTCCTTTTAAATAAAGAATTTCAATTTAATACAATTTTAGATAGAGAAGGTGCATTCATTAGAACAGCGTGTAGACTCGTGTTTGTACGTTAGACAATTCTAAATAAAGTATGTGCTATATATGTATATGTATGTGTTGTAGATACGTTACAAGTCTATGAAAAAGGATGCTATGTAGCACGTGACGCACGAGTGTTGATAGACCCAGGGTCTACCCACTCCTTTATCACCCCTAGATTTGCAAAGAAAATGAAGATTGTTCCGGAGACACTGGATTTTGTGTTATCAGTGTCTATCCCAACGGGAGAATTAATGGACACAGAGTTAGTCTGCCAATCGGTAGTAGTGAGCGTCCGGGATGGCGTTGTCTACAAATTAGACGCGCAATTAATATTGTTGGACATGCAAGGATTCGACGTAATCCTTGGCATGGATTGGCTGTCTCATCATTGTGCAACAGTGGATTGCAAGAATAAGGTTGTTATTTTTCGACCTAACACGAGGAGATCGTTTCGATTTCGAGGAGAGAGATCGACACAGGTGCCACTCATCTCTGCAGTCAGAGCTGAACGTTTAATAAAAAAGGGGTGTAACAGTTATTTGGCATTTCTGAAGGGAGATAAAGAAGAAAAGAATGTTATTTCCGAGATAGCAGTAGTGCGAGAGTTTGAAGACGTATTTCTAGAAGAATTGCCGGGATTGCCTCCAGAGAGAAGTGGAATTCTCTATCGACTTAGCACCAGGAACAGAGCCTATTTCAAAAGCACCATATAGGATGGCTCCTGCTGAATTGAAGGAGTTGAAAGAACAGTTGCAAGAGCTCATGGATAAAGGGTTCATAAGATTAGCGTGTCTCCATGGGGAGCACCAGTTTTATTTGTGAAAAAGAAAGATGGGTCGATGCGGCTGTGCATTGACTATCGACAATTGAACAAACTCACTATGAAGAATCGATACCCTTTGCCAAGAATAGATGACTTGTTCAATCAGTTGCAAGGAGTGAAGTACTTTTCTAAGATCGATCTGAGATTTGGATACCATTAGTTAAGAGTCAAGGCCAAGGACATTCAGAAAATGGCATTCAGAACACGGTATGAACAATATGAATTTTTGGTGATGCCGTTCATGTTGACAAATGCACCGGCAATGTTTATGGATTAAATGAATCAGGTGTTTAAACCACACCTGGATTCCTGCATCGTCATGTTTGTTGACGACATCCTAATTTACTCTAAATCGAGGATGGAGCATGAAGAACACTTACGAGTAGCTCTGCAAACTTTGCGCGAACACCACTTGTACGCCAAGCTCAGCAAATGTGAATTCTGGTTAGAAGAGGTCAGCTTTTTGGGACATGTCGTCTCAAAGCATGGCGTCACAGTAGATCCCGCTAAGATCAAGGAAGTAGTGAACTGGGAGCAACCAAAGACCGTGACCGACGTCCAAAGTTTCCTTGGACTAGCAGGTTATTATCGACATTTCGTAGAGGGGTTTTCAAAAATATCGAGACCTCTTACAAGGCTTACAAGAAAGGATTCAAGATTTGAGTGGAGTGAAATGTGCGAGAAGAGTTTTCAAGAACTCAAGAAGAGACTCACCTCAGCTCCAGTATTAGCCATTCCGTCAGGCAGTGGAGGATTTGCGGTCTACAGTGATGCTTCGTATAACGATTTGGGTTGCATGTTCAACCAACATAAAAAGGTGATAGCTTACAGGTCAAGACAGTTGAAAGAGCATGAGAAGAACTATTCGACGCATATTCGCGTCGAATAGTTCGCGTTGAAGATTTGGTGACATTATTTATACGGAGAAACGTTTGAAATCTTCACTGACCATAAGAGCCTCAGATATTATTTATGCAAAAGGAACTTAACATGAGGCAGCGCAGATGGATGGAATTCCTCAAAGACTATGACTGTTCCATACAGTACCATCGAGGCAAGGCTAACATGGTAGTCGATGCCTTGATTCGGAAGAATTCAGCGCAGTTAGCAAGTTTAATTTTGGGAAGGCACCGATGGAAGTTACTTGAAGATCTGGCACTATGGTGCGAACATCCAGTCGCAAGCTACAGGAGCCTTTTTGGCCAACATATCAATGAAACCAGTGATATTCGAACATATCCGAGAACTACAGATGGAAGACCCAGTACTAATCAAGATTCGAGTTTTCAATCAAGGAGGATGGTTCCTTATTGTTCAAGGGTTGTCTTTGTATTCCGGACAATGCCAATTTACGACGAACGATTCTTGATGAATCCCACAAGTCAAGCTATGCTATCCACCCGAGGAGCACGAAGATGTATCAAGATCTGAAAAAGAAATACTGGTGGAGAGGTTTGAAGTAAGATGTGGCAGAGTACGTGTCGCGGTGTTTGACGTGCCAACAAGTGAAGATCGATCATAAACACCCCGCAGGTCTATTGCAACCCCTACCTATACCGGAATGGAAGTGGGAATCGATCTCCATGGACTTCATAGTCAGACTACCACGTACTGCAAAGAAGTACAATGCCATTTGGGTGGTGGTCGATCGATTGACCAAGTCAGCACACTTCTTGCCTTACCACACGATGTACACGACGGGAAGACTGGCAGAGTTGTATATGAAAGAGATTGTCCGTTTGCATGGGATTCCGAGTAGCATCATTTCAGACCGGGACCCATTGTATACATCAAAGTTTTGGAAGAAATTTCAAGAAGGAATGGAATGAGGCTAGATTTCAATACGACATTCCATCCACAAACCGACGGACAGACTGAGAGGGCCAATCAAATCATTGAAGACATGCTTAGGGCATGTATGTTGGAATTACAAGGATCGTGGGATCAACACCTACCATTGATTGAGTTTGCATATAACAACAGTTTTCAGACGAGCATTGGGATGGCACTGTATGAAGCCTTGTACGGAAGGCGATATAAATCGCCAATCAATTGGGAGGAAATTGGTGAGAAATTTGTTTTGGGACCCGAGTTACTTGAGGATAACGCCGCTATTATCCGCATGATCAGAGAAAGACTAAAGGTGGCTCAAAGCAGACAAAAAAGCTACGCGGATATCAAGCGAACGAGCGTGGACTTTAAGGTGGGAGAACATGTTTTCGTGAAGGTATCGCCTATGAAGAGCGTGATGAGGTTCAGAAAGAGAAGGAAGCTAAGTCCCCGCTATCTTGGACCGTTTGAAGTTTTGGGCCGAGTAGGGGAAGTTGCTTACCGCATTGGATTGCCACCGTTATTTGATCAAGTACACAATGTGTTCCACGTATCTATGCTCAGGAAATATCTTAATAGTTCTGATCATGTGTTGAGCGACCAATCATTTGAGATGCATGAAGATATGACAATGATCGAAGAGCCGGTGGAAATTTTGGATCGAAAGGAAGAAGCGTTGCGAACAAAAGTTATTCCCTTAGTGCTTGTCCGATGGAAGAACCATCCGGTCGAAGAAGCAACATGGGAACGTGAGGCAGATGTTAGAGAACAATATCCCAAATTGTTCGAGATTGCCAACTAATTAGTCCTATTCAAATTAATAATGTGTAATGGTTGGTAATATGAAAGTCTATATTTTTTTTTATGAATGATTGAATTTTGTTGAAAATTTTAGTATATTGACTCCAAGTTATGATAGAACCAACTTTTTGTTGAACTTTTAGCATATTAAACTAGTAGTAAGGATTAGTGATAGAAAACGAGCAAAAGAGCACCAGAAAAATATTTCTGGGCTTGCTCGAGCGACCACTTATGCTAGCTCGAGCGAGCCACATAAAATCATGAACTTCTCTCGCTCGAGCGATGACTATTTCTCGCTCGAGCGAGGCATTTTGACCGCTCGAGCGAGATATTATAACCGCTCGAGTGAGGTCAGAGTATATATATGGGCAAACTTCTATTCTTTTATTTCATCTTCACGCGAGAGACTATCGAGCGAGAGTTAGGGCTTTTATTTGGATCTCCAAGCTTTTTCCATCCAATTCAAGCCGGATTCGGACGATCCGATCCGTCAAAAATGTTCAAAAAGGTAAAATCTTCACTATTCCTATTTTCTTTCATTTATAAACTCTTCTTAAATATCAATGGCATCACAAAGCCCTAATACCCAACCTAGGAAATGGGTGGCAATTCGATCGCCATCATCGCGTAATCAAGCGCCACAGACACCACAACCACAAACATCCACACCTCCTACCCCAATCCAATTAAATGAATGGTGGGGATCAAAAGTTTTTGAAAACGAATGGGAGATCCATCCCTCTTGTTTTGGGGATCTGATGTCCACCTAATGGACTTCGGATTTCCTTATAAACAACCGTCTACAACCACTGTTGACCCCTTTTGGAGATCGGTACTATCCGAGGCTCGTTAAGTTATTCTACCAAACACTCAAGACTAACGCGACTGAGGACTCTATCCTCGTCACCATTGACAGGAAGGAACTAATTTTCGGTAGTGCCGACGTCTCCTCCGTCATGCAGTGCCCCGACACTTACACACCAAGCCCCCTTTCTCTGCCACCTTTTTCTGGGAACGTAGGTTTCCCGACCATTATCGCCGACATTATCGGCGGCGCCACCGCATCAGGCCAATCAATCACCTGATCCCAATTGCCGCCACGCATGTGGTTTCTAGATATTATATTTAAGAAAAATCTACACCCGACCGGTCATGACCAAGAGCGCCGCGAGACGATTTTGCGGGCTCTACACGCCGCTTTCCACAATAGGTGGTTTAGCGCTCCGATGGTGGTCACCAAGGGCATGGCGCATGCCCACAAAAGAAACCTAAGGGGTGCTATTCCTCCACCGATAAACCGATTACCCTATGTGCAGTTGATTTCCCGACTCCTCGATTCACGAAATGGGAAGGAGGGATTTCAAATCAAGACGAATGAACTTGTGCTCACCGACAACATCATTCCATTCCTCGCCCAAGACTTAAGCCGAAATCTAAAGAGCCTTCAAACTAGTGTCAATAAGAAGAGAGATCGTTAGATTTCGCGACAAGAAATGCAACAAGCACCGGCGGGACCGACTGTTCCCTCTACTTCATCTTCACAGCCCCTACCTAGCACCGACAACGGTATGATGAGAGAGATCCTCCAGCAGGGGCGGGAGATCAGATTACACCAGCGGTTCCAGGAGGCGCTACTCATAGACCTCATGGGCCATGTGTACCTGCAGACATACAGGGAGCGCATTGGTACTATGCAAGGTGCTATATTTGGAGCATCTAGCTCCGGCCATGCTACGAGGAGCACTACAGCGGGTGCCGCTACCGCCAGGGGAGTTGTCGATGATGATGATGACGAGGACGATGACTATGATGAGGAGGACGATGATGAGGAGTATGAACAGAGTGACGACTAGGCCGTCATCTATTATTTAAATTTTTGTGATTATCAATGTAATAATTCGTGATTTTGAGGTGAAAAATTTTGTTGGAAACAATCGTGACATGGTTGTCACAATATCTAGGGCGGACATAGTAGTGACTTAATATAGTTGTGCATAAATTTTGATTAAATAAGTCTATTTGGTGCAATGTGCGTGTGTATAATCGATTGTGTAGTTGTATAAAAATCCTAGTGCAGGTTCTCATAAATTGGAGTAGAATGAATGCCATTCTACTTACAGCAGTTAAGAGAGTTCTAAGGCTGATTGATATGACTGCCTTCTTATTTGTATAGATTAAAAAATAATAATAATAATAATTCTCCATTCAGGTATGATCTCGGTCATTGGACCATATATTGAATTATCTGATTCTGATTGTTTGGGTGTGTTGCTACAAATATCTGTTCAGAAACTTTTTTTTTTTTTTTTATTTTATTTATTTTTTTTTTTTTATAGTCGTAGTTGATCGCTAGTGTGTCGTCAATTTTTGAGGACGTAAATTTTATAAGGTGGAGTGAATGTCATAACCCCAGATTTTTGGGAACCGTACACATCACATATCATATGCATGTATTTGTGTTTCACAAGGAAACCAAAAACTACATATACACACTATGTGTGTATATGTGAAACTTTCTAACTTTCACTATATAAGTGAAAGTGGGGAGGAGAGTCTTTACTACGTAACCTAAATTAACATAGATAGACAGAAGGAAAATAGAGAGAAAGAGGAGAAGGTTTACAAAAGAGGAGGAGAGGTTCATTAGTTTTTAAGCTATAGAGAACCTTGAAGATCTTCATGATTAGACGAAGCTTGGATCAAACCATAGGAGACCTATCGAGTAAGGTATGATTTAGATATTTATGGATGTTTTAAATAGAGTTTAAACTAGGGGACGAATGATCCTTGACACTATTAAATCTCTCATGAAGAAGGTGATAGTTCTTGAATAGAAGGAGAACATACATCTTTTCGTAGCTCGCTCGAGCGGTCTAAATGGCTCGCTCGAGCGAGGGCTGAGAGAATATTCTAAGCATATTCGCATCCTAGACTCGCTTGAGCGAGATCCACAGTGAAGGAGGAGATCGCTCGAGTGAGACATCGCTTATAGCTCCAAGTATCTTGAATTATAACCGCTCGAGCGATGAATAGTGCTCGCTCGAGCGATAAATAATGACCGCTCGAGTGATGAATAGTGCTCACTCGAGCGATAAATAATGACCGCTCGAGCGAGGATTTATAACCGCTCGAGCGAGGTCAAGTGCTCGCTCGAGCGAGGCTAGATAACTGCTCGCGTGAGGAATTACCCAGCTTTCTCATTTCTTTTGGTGTAATTCATGAGAGCTATATTTCCAAGGGTTCTAGAGACCTTTCTGAGTAAATTCGTGTCACATACAATGTAGGTGTGACGTGAGTTGTTACGCGTAAGCTTCTACGAAAAAGGAATGCGTTGGATCGTACTTGAGGTAGGGAATATCTTGAAACATGTACTTTAATTCGTCAAAATCATGTATGTTGAGTATTTCAATCATATAGAGTAGCTCAAGAGAACAGTCATATTAAATGTGTTTTCAACATGTGTGTGCGTGCGTGAATCTAAATGGAGGTCATGAAGTCCCCAGGGGACATAGAATTGTAACAAGGGGCATCTGAATGATGCATTAAACCAGTAGCATCCCAGGGATGCAGATGAAGCCAAATGATGAAACAAAAGAAGAACGATAAGGCCTAATGTAATAAAATTAGCACAATCACGGTGAATAACTATATGTAGAGCACACTTTATATTTTTGTTATTTAAGGTTTAATTAGAATACCCCACCGACGTGGTGGGATACCCACGACTGACTCGGCAGGATATCCGTGACCGGTATGGCGGCCAAGCCGTACACCCTAGCACATCCCAGGGATGTTGAATTGAGAATAGACTTCGCCGCCTAAGAGAAAGGGGCCTGGGTAGTATTGAATTGTAACACATAACAAATGTCTATTTAGGTGACGATGGTTGGTATTCCATCGGGGCTCAATGCTATATTCCTCGGGGACTACTTAAGTTAAGATTTAAGTGATTAGGCCGAATCCGTTACCACAATAGTAAGATGAGAATAAACAAAGTCATGCAAAGTAATAGTGCATCCATCATTTTATTTCCATTTGTTTCAATTGTCTTTCAGCAGTTCAATCAGATAAAATTATGTTTTTAAACTGTTTTTACATACATGTGAGAGCTTAATCTATATGTTCACAGTGTTTCCCTATTGAGCTAGGATGTAGTTCACCCCCCTTAGACTATATGTCGCAGGTCCAGGACAAGCGGCAGCGGAGACTTCTGGAGACGTTGATCCAGGGGATTCGGATTACGTGCCCAAAGAAGAGTCAGAGCCTCCTCCTGAGGAATTCTTCTAGGAGACCCATTGCGTACTTTGAGAGTGAGTTGAGAGTATTAGGTACGACTTGGTATGCTAAGCCTCTTTTTTTTAATGTAATTAAGTACCTTTATTCTTTTGCCAAACCTTCTGGGACGGACAGTTATCACCAACGGTTTGGGTCAGTTCTTATGCCCATGAATTGGCATGGGACAAGAACTGTCTTTAGAGACTCTTTTTACTTTAAATGCATGAGTACTTGTTTAGAGTAGATACATGTGCCTTATTTGTAGTCTTTGGCATGTATATACCAATGCTTCGTACAGAATTACAGGGCACGGCCTCGAGGGTCGTGCTGATGGCACGGGTTTCAGGGTGTCGAAATTCGGGCTGTCACACATGGCGTATACTTTATAGGGATATCGTGCGGGTTTTTAAGCCTACGACCGAGAATAAATACGTGAAAAGATCCCTTCTGTATCCATATTTGAACATAGTTGTTCGATATGTAATCTCAATTAACGGTGGAATAAATCCGATCGAAACATTGATTGTTTGATCGGGATTGACACGGTTGCTCCTACTTTAAAGTAGGATTCAAAGATCCAAGGCGAACCTTAGACTTAGGACATTAATTTAGCATAACTGTGTTGCTGAAAAAATGTTGACATTTTATCGCATTGAAGCACTCATGTACATAGCTGTACGTCAAAAAGTACAATGAAACCACATATATCTTTTTTTCTTTTTCAAAATGATTTTCTTTCTCTTTCTTTTTTTTTCATTTTTTGGAATAGACTAACGCCACCAGTTAGTGATGAGATGCTTCATCTGATTCGTCCAAAGCCGTCGTTCATGTTTTAGCAACTCGAGAGGTCGCTTGATTCGAGGCTTTGGGCCATATGATGTTCCTGCACATTCTTAAGAAAATGTCAGTCCCTTTTTATTTATACAGATAATAAATGTGCATCTTAATTAACAGAAGAAGCAAACTTTTACCTATAGTTTTTTATTTTTTCTTTCTTTAAAACTTATATTTTTTGAATATTTTTAGTTTTTCCTTTTTCTCTCTTTTCTTTGAGATGAAAGTATGATGTTGTAAATATGTACATGGACATAAAAAGGAGTATATATTTTTAGATATTTTTATATTTTTATCTTTCTTTCTTTTCTTCTCTTTTTTCTTGTTTGATGCCTTTAACAATGAGAGAGGGGGGGTAACGGGTCCCATTTTGAGAATGGTCGAACCTATTCATGTAGTTAGGCCTAAGCGAGGTCCATAATTTTTACCAAGGTCAAAACGCCCATCCCTTTGGATTGAGTTAACCTTTTATCCTTACCTCTGGTCATGCTTTTAATGGTACAATCTAAAGATATATCTAGTTCGAACCCGATTTGAGTAAACATGAGCGGCCCAGTTGGAAACCAGATAATTCAAGAATGTAACCAAGGGAGTAACTGATGATTTTCTTATTTTCTCTTTTTCTTTTAACCTTTTTACTCACAACGCCCAAGATGGGTTTTCGCCATGTCCATTATCACCCTCTTTTTACCCGTAACACCCTTTCGGGTTTTCACTACGACCATAGGTTTTTGCATTTTTACCCCAGGCGCATTTTCAGGTTTTCACTTGGTTCGTATAAGTTTGCTCTTTTTACTCGTGGCGTCCTTTTTTATTTTCACCATTTCCATTTTGCTTTGAGCTTGTATATATATATATATTATTTTTTTTTTTTCTTTTCATTTCAAAATCAAAGGCCACGACATGGACTTCAATTCCGTCATAGCCGGCTGGATGGAGTTCTATGTTGTGAAAGCTCGATTTTTCTGACACATTTTTTTTTCTTTAAAACACAGATACTCAAGAAAAATCGGACCGTCGGGTCGTACTTTACGATCCGAATACAGAAATACCTGACACATCCATAAATAAGCACAAAAATCAAATCAAACATACATATGGCGGAACTAATCAAATCTCCATTTTTATATAGAGAAACACGTAATCCAAAAGAAAAAAACTAAACCACAGGTGATGGTCGACCATCACCTAAATAGTGGTACTACATATACAAGTAGACTCTGGGAATATACCAAGTCTAAATATCTACTTTCAAAAAGCTCGTTCAAGGTACTAATGCAAAAGTATTACAAAAGCCCCCAACACATCAAGTCTAAGATTTACCAAACTGCGGTAAAAAATACCACGGCAAAAGGTCTTCCTCTCTCGGTACGTAGGCTAGGTCCTCCTCAACACCAAGATCTTAATCAAAGTCCTCACTTGTGCTTGTGACGTATAGTCGGGGTGAGCTAACAACTAAGCTCAGTAGAGGACATTCAATATTAATTTATAATTTTATAATAAGAAAGCATAGATTCAATGATAGGCGTTAAAACCATCTTTCAAAACTGAGTTTGAAATCATTTATCATATTCTTTCATTTCAAAACGAACTTCCAAAGTATTTACTTTCCAAAATGGAGTTTCATCAAAACAGTATATATAAAAGAACATTTTAAAACAGTCAGAATTATCCACGGGTGTTCAGGTTTCAAGCAAATTTGTAACGAAATAGTACAAGGGTGTCCAAAGATGTCTCAATGTATCCAAGGGTGTCTCAATATATCCAAGGATGTCCAAGTTATCAATGATTGTCTAAGGGATTTCCAAGGGATGAATGATTTTCCAAGCGATGCATATGCAGCGTATGTATGAATGCATGTACGGATTATGTCGTTTTACCAGCTCCAAGGGATGCAGTCAAAAGAATCCAGAGGATTCACAATGCAAGTTCCATGTCAAAGTCCAAGTGCCGAGTTAATCTACATTTCAAAGCATCAATAATTCACATCTTTCTAATGCAGTCAAGCAATCCATACGAGTTCAAACTTCATTTCAAAATTTAACTATCATCGTACGGGTCAAAATCAAAACAATAGCAAAGGCATCTATGGTAAAATATTCAAAAGTGAAATCGGCATTGAAGTTTCCTCATAGTCAAAATAACAAACTCAATTTTCATTTAAATAAAACAAATCTTAGCTAATCCAGCAACTATCATGTGCGTCTATACAAATCAAGATTCAAGTGCAAACAGGCATTGAGTTTCCCCTACCTCAAAGTGAAGTCAAAATGAAGATCTTTCTTTCTCAAGATACCCTTTCATCACACACCCTTGATCTTAAACTAGAACACATCAATTTACATCTTACATGTCAAAAGTGACGGAGAAAGGGAAGTCCCAAAGTCTCCCCAAGTTTCTTTCCCAAAAACATAAATCTACTAGAAACTGACCAAATCGATCGATCGAATCCCAATTCGATCAATCGATTTCCAAAATTGATCGATCAAAACCCAATTTGATCGATCAGTTTCTTCAAAAAACACACATATCTCTATTTGGTCACACTCGAACGATCGGTTCACAAATCGATTGATCGGTTTCCTCCGAAACCCACACATCCTCATCTCACAATCCGATTGATCGGTTCCCAAATCGATCGTTTGATTTTCGATTTCAGTCGATCGGTTTCTCCAAAAACTTTGCGCATTTCAATCCTGTTAAAATCGATCGATCGGATACTAATTTTGATCAATCGATTTTGACAGATTCTCAGTCATACTGGCTTCTTCTTCCTTGGCTCATTTTTCCTCAAAATTGTATCTGACGCTTCACGATTTCAAGCAGACTTCTACTAAAGCTTAACATACATATTTATCACATAATCAACACATTTTTCTTACCTTTCCTTAGTCGATCCTATGCTTTTCAAGGATAGTTGCCAAGGAGGGTTTCGGAATGAATTTCGTTGATCCCTCCGGCTATTGAATCGAAATGGAGCCTACTACGAATCTCCACTTGAGCACACACTACTCATTGCCGGTTCGCAACTACGGGCAAGCTCGACGCCCTCTAGCATTAACAACACCAAAAGAAAGAGGAAGCTGAGAGGGAGATCAATAATGTAACCGAAGTTTTTTTAGCCTGCATGAAAGACGAACTTCTCTTCTCCAAGCTCTCTCTCTCTCTTGAATTCCACTCAAAAGCAAAAGTAATGGCTTACGTGAGAAGCCATTCCCTTTTATGCTTGGGTCTGCTTCTTTGTGAAGCACATACACACACTTAGTGTGTTATCTTATCCACTTAAGAAGTTTTAGCTCTGGTGTGAAGCTCATACACTTAGTGTGTTATCTTGCACACCCGCACAGGGTGTCATCCCAGGGATGCGCACTTAGTCAGTGTGTGCGGGTTCAAAATTGGGGATGTTACATGTGTTGTCTCTTAGCTTGGCTCGTACTGACTTAACGGATATTGTGACTGCTCGTAGACTTTAAATAGGGCTTTCTCTCGGGATGAATTGTGGCCACGGGTTGAAAGGGGTGGATTAGGAATTTTGAAGGAATACTTGGGTTAAAAATGTTTCCTCGATAGGGTTCCAGTTGCCGTCATATACTTCTTCCTTGGGGGTTTTTTACTATACATGCCCCACTTTTTAATTTTTAATTTTTTTTTCTTTTTTCTTTTCAGATATCTTCTTTTTGGGATTTTTCTTTTTTGATTTTTTTGGATTTTGATGATAACTTCTCCTTTTTTCTAGGGAGGGGTTTATGAAAGAAAGGCTAATAGGCTCAACGGGTGTAGCAAAGGGTATGAGCATCCAGGGGCACTTTTTGGCTACTTGGCTTTGGAATGATGGCCTCTTTTATGGGGTTTTTAAGCAATCACGTATCCATTTTAATCAAAAATTACCTTTTCATGGGAGACTAGGAGTAGAATTGTCATACGTATCCAGCATTAATGGGCTCAAGAAAATGATCTTCGTCCATGGTGATGAGGCGGAGCGCATATCCAAGGAGTACTTCTTAGATGACATAAGGTCCTTCCTAGTAGGGCTTGAATTTTTCTCTTGGATCGGCGTGGAGAGATGGGAAGATTTTCTTGAGTACTGTGACAGCCTGAATTTTCACACCCAAAAACTCGTGCCATCGAATGGTCAACAAGACCGATCTGGAACACACCAAACACTTGGTACATTCACACATAAAGCAGAAACAAAGCATGCATTCTTACTAAGCAGATCGAGTCATCATAAAGAAAATAAATCTCCATTTCTATATAATGACATAACCAAAATATATCAAAAGACAGTTCTAATCTCATACCCATCACATGCACAAAAGAACCGTACCATCGATGACAAACAATAGTCACCCAAGGATGGTTCGCAAAATAATCATCGTATCAGACCTAATTACATAAATTCCAACTTATATTGGCTGGATGTACCAAGCCTTACAATAAAAACTCAAAGTACGCAATGCTAGTCTACTAAAAGTACTCTCCAGGAGGGGGCTCAGTCTCCTCCTTGGGCACGTACTCTGGGTTCTCAAAATCTACATTCCCAGTTCCCGCCTCAATACCTGTACCTATGATGTATAGTCCAGGGATGAGCTAACATCAAAGCTCAATAGGGAAACATAACTAAACATGTATATCTTTCACATCACACATATCTTTCATTACATAATTCAAAATACATACTCTTACTGAAAGTCACAATTTAAAAGCATTTAAATTGACTAAAATAATTTTCTGATGCACATATGTCAAGACACACTTATCATGATTTCAAAGGCTTATTCTTACCATACAAAACTTAAAACAATCACTTAACTATTCTCTCGAGCAAGTATAGCATTGAGAGTCGCATAGATTTACTGATGGGAAACCCCAACCATCGTTGTTCAATGAATAATTTCACACACATATATTTATTCCTAGTCCATACGAAGATATTACTGGGCCGCACGAAGTGTTACTACAGAATGATAACCAAAGAATGGATATCCCGTCGTACCGGAGCACACTTACGGATATCCCACCATACCGGTCACGGTTATACCGATGCGTCAGTAGGGTAACATATGAACTTTAAATCAAAGTGGAAATTTATATATAGTTTATCGCCGTGAGTTTGTTGTAATATATAATAGTTTGAAGTTCAAAACTTGCACGCACATACTTATTCACATTCTTTTGATGTCACACACATGTTTATATCCTTTTGATGTCACACACACATATCAGATTTCACACACACATAGTTTTTCTCTTAGTGCCATACACACACAATTCACATGTTTAAAAGCCATGAATTGAAATTCATATTATCATAAGGCCAAAGTCGCAAAACACGCATATTCTTATCATATCATTACACGCATGCTAATCATAATCAAATGTACATGTTATAAAGTTTTCCTTATCTCGATGAGAAGTTAAGACGAAGACATCTCAATCCAAGCTAGCCTCTCACAGACATATCCAGTTCATACCTAAACACATCACATCATAGTCCATATATCAGAAATGACCTAAAATGGAAAGATATAAAGTCTCCCCAAGGTCCTCTCACCAAAATAGAATAAAATCCTGAATTTGCTTAAATTGATCGATTGATTCCCAAATCGATCGATGGGTATTTAAATCGATCGATCGAATTCTATTTCGATCGGTCAGATTCTATTTCGATCGGTCGATTCCTTCAAGAAACCATCTACTTCTGGTGCCACAATTCGTTCGATCAGTTTTTAAATCTATCGGTCGGATTTCAAATCGATCGATCGAAATTCTATTTTGATCAATCGGTTTCTTCAGACTCACTTTAACACACACACACTATTTTTTCACAAATCGATCTATCAGTGTTTAGACCGATCGTTCGGTTTCACATATCGATCGATCGAACTTAATTTCAATTGATCGATTTCTCCAGAAACCTTCACACTTTCACTCTTGTCAAAATTGATCGATCGATCACTTATTTTGATCGATCGATTTTGCCAGATTTCTCACATTCACAGTTTCTAAGTTCTCAAACTCATTTTCTTACTTCTAAATTCATATCCTTCTACTTTCTCATCCACATGCTAATTAAAAACAAACACACATATGAATCACAACTAAATCAGAATCTTACCTTTGAGTCGATCGATCCCCCAATCCACGGTCACGCTCAAACTCAGGCTAGTTCTTCAAGGCTTTGAATTTGGGGATTCATATCGATCTCGTATCCTTAATTTCGTACACACAAGTCCCGATCGTGCACACACAGACTCACGAATTAAAGGCTCTCTTCCTTCTCTTTCTTCTCATTAACTCTTTCTCAACAACCTAAGGTGAGAGAAATAACTTCTCTTCTCATTTTAACTTTTATACTTAAAAGCATATGTTTGGGTGTTAGTCCAATACACAAAACCTCGGTGTATCACCTACTATCTAATGGTCATACACATCCTATTACCATCCTTTCTTACTCCAAAGCCCAAGCTTACTTAATTTATCTTAATATTTTCATTTTTCTCAGGTACATGACCAGTCGGGCACACACATCTAGATGAACTGTTCAAACATCAAAATTTTTGGGACATTACATTCTCCCCTCAGAAATTTTCATCCCCGAAAATTAACCAAGGTCATTTGGTCTGATAGTGCGTAGTCACACCCTATGTAGTTACATACACACGAGATACCTAATAACCATAATGGGTTCCCTGGTTAGAGAATCCAATCCTTGAATGAGGACTTAACTTATATAAAAATTCTAGCCAAGGCTAGACCAAACTCCTAATCGTCCACATCAGGTCCACCCATGCCGGAACTTGATGCCTTCGAAATCCATGCTCGTGCTGCCACCATGCACTGTAGATAATCGCCTGGGTACATATAGCGTATCGTCCGGGCAAGCAAAGCACCGTGGTAGTCCAACCGGCGACCCATCATATGTTGTTCTCAATCACTTGACGAGTGTTATCAGCCATAAGGGCGAGAACATCGTCAATACTAGTCGTAGAGGTACACTGGGGTGGTGGTGGCACACGGATCTAAGCACGCCGCTGTGGTGGAGCTGCAGCTGCTGGCTGATCCTGCACTGGTGCGTCTTGAGTTGGTTGGTCTTGGTCTTGTGGGGCATCTAGTGCAACATGTGGTTCGGGTAGTCCTTATTCTTCTTCCAGCGGTCTTTTAACCAATCGATTATAAGTCTTCCTCCATTCCTTAAGAGTATAGGCCTTAACATTATCCATCAATCTCGGCTCAATTTTTGAAATTGTATACGCACTGCTACCGGCGTAGTCCTCAACCATGATAGAAATAAGTCGGGCATAAGGTATCTTATCAACGGGCTTTGCCGCCCCTTCGAACATCTTTCCCCTAGCATATTTTAACCCTTAAAATTGATTTTAGGCGCACTGAACCATCGACCATTAAATGCCAAAAACAGCGCCTGTTGTATCTCTCCATGTCTCATAGTCTTATGCCTCAACGGATAGAAATTACACTTAAAAATGGTATCAAGCATCCACATATCATTCAGTAAATCCACTCTTTTTATAGCTGAACCAGACCCCTGCCTGTCTTGGGTGATTTGTTCTTTCACAATTTCAAAATCTACGGTGTCTGGAAAAGGTTCTTGTAATCCAATGTCGATATCATACTTCACATAACACTCCATGGCATTGGCAACATCGTCATACGTAAACCAGTACTCTACTATCGATTTTCGTACAAAGGGTTTTCGGTTTGTTACCCTCATACATATTTTGATAAAATAATCGCACTAAATGAGGGTAATAACATTCATGAAATGGCCCAAGTATATTGTCTAATCCGGCCTTGTGGATGTACGCAAAGGCCCACTACGTCTCACCCTACTTATCAAATAACGTCTTATCAATGCTCCACTCGGGTTCAACCCCTTTGAAGCCCACCACTCGTTGGGCTACTCACGAGGTGGTGGTGGTGTCTGTGGTGGTTGTGAAGAAGAACCCAGTCGTGATGAGGGTTGCTTCGAAGAGGTTCTCTTTGGCGATTGTCGAGTTTTAGGTGCCATTGACACTAAAACAATTAGAGAAAACTAGGGTTTTTCCAAAAAACTAAAAGAAACTAGGGAAAAATGTAGAAATCATTAATTTCTATCTCCAAAAGTTTAAGATTTACCTTTTTCAAAGTGATTTGATGTTCTTACAAAGAATCGACTCCAAATCAAGTCCTGAAGTCTCCAAGCAAGAGCCCAAGAAAAACCCCTAAGTGAAAAAACAAGTTTCTATTTTTTTTTTTAAACCAAAATCGCACGACCCATATATATAATATCGAAATCGATCAGTCGGTTTCCCTCATAAATGCACTAATCGACAATTTCAATTGGTCGATTTCAAATCGATCGGTCGGTTCAAAATTTTGATCGAACGATTACTTATTTTGTTCGACTGGTTTCATAAATCGATTGGTCGAAATGTCCACTTCGATCGGTCGGTTTTCATAAGCTTTCCATTAGTTCAAAATTTGCTCTCTTGTTTTGTGATTTTCTTTGATCAATTCTCATTTCAATCGAACGGTTTTGAAATCGATCGATCAGTTTTGACTTCATTCGATCGATTTTCACAGACACAGCCTGTATCTCAGTTCTTTCGAATAGATCGATCGATTTTGGTTTCGATCGGTCAGTTTTGGCAGAAAACCTTAAACTTCGTATTTTTCACTCTAAACTGATTGCAACATCTTTAACTTCCATATAGTTGATCCATAGATGTTCATCAAGCTAACTATTACATATCAAAATTCAGGTTTATGATCTCAAAAGAAATGTTCAACTTTGACACTCTTCTCAACTCGCAATGAACAATTGAGGGTATGGATCGCGGATTTTTGTCTCGCGCTCCCAAGTAGCCTCCTCCACGGAATGATTCTGTCACTTAATCAGCACTAACGAAATTTGTTTTGTGCGCAACACTTGCTCCTTCCGGTCAAAAATCTAAACCGGATCCTCTCTCATGGTCAGATCCTCATAAATCTCGATCGATTGATCTTCGAAGACATGAGTTGGGTCCTTCACGTACTTTCGTAACATTGACACGTGAAAAATATTGTGCACCCGATCAAGTTACAGTGGTAAAGCAATTCTGTACGCTACCTCACCAACCTGTCCCAAAATCTCATAAGGTCTTAGGTAGAGTGGGCTTAACTTTCCCCGCTTTCCAAAGCGCATCACACCTTTCATTGGTGAGATCTTGATAAACACATGATCGCCAACTAGAAAATTAACACTCGTTCTCTTTATATCGGCATAACTCTTCTGTCTACTCTGAGCTACCTTGATTCTATCACCTATTAGACGAACGGCCTCGACATTGCTCTCCACAATCTCTAGACTTAATACAAACTTTTCGCCGGTCTCTTCCCAATTGATCAGTGATCTACATCACCGTCCATACAATGCTTCATAAGGTGCCATGCCGATACTTGTCTGAAAACTATTTTTGTATGCAAACTTGATCAATGGTAAGTGTTGATCCAATGATCCCCTAAAATCAAGCATACACGCTCTGAGCATATCTTCTATGATTTGATTCACCCATTCTGTTTGTCCATCCCTCGGTGGGTGAAATGCCGACCTGAAATCCAATCGTGAACCCATTCCTTCTTAAAACTTTTGGCAAAACTTTGATGTATACAACGGGTCGCAATCCGTAACAATATTGGTTGGAATCCTGCACAATCGAACTATTTCCTTCATATACATCTCTGCTAGTCTGCTTGTCGTATACATTGTGTTGTATGGCAAGAAATGAGCTGATTTGGTTAGTTGATCAGTGACCACCCAAATGGCATTGTACTTCTTTACCGTCCGTGGTAATCCTAATATGAAGTTCATAGGAATTGACTCATATTTCCACTCTGGTATTGGCAAAGGTTGCAATAGACCTGCTGGATGTCTATGGTCTACTTTTACTTGCTAACACACCAAACACTTTGAAACGTACTCGGTAAGATCCTGTTTTAAACCTCTCCACCAGTAGTTCTTCTTCAGATCCTAGTACATCTTGGTATCACAAGGATGAATGGCGTACTTAGACTTATGAGCTTCGTCTAAAATAGTCTGCCGAAGATCTGCATCGATTGGTATACATAGACGTCCCTTGAATAAAAGTAATCCATCCTCCTTGATGGAGAAATCTGGTCTAGTGCCATCAATCACACCCTATCTGATCATTAGTAATTTCGCATCTTTCATCTGCAACTCATGAATGTGATCGAAGATCGTCGGTCGGATAGTGATGTTAGCCACTAAGTCTCCTGAAGCTTGTACCTCGATCTTTGAATCATATAAAGAAAGATCATCTAGTAGTTTCCATCTTCGAATCCCCATAACAAGATTAGACAATAGAGCCGAACTCTTCCGAATCAAAGCATCTGTCACAACATTCTCTTTGCCTGGATGATACTGAATGGAGAAATCATAGTCCTTGAGAAATTTCATCCATCTCCGTTGCCTCATATTTAGTTCTTTCTGTGTAAATAGATATCGAAAGCTTTTATGATCAATGAATATCTCAAAGGTCTCTCCATATAAGTAGTGTCTCCATATCTTCAATGTGAAGATCACTGTTGCTAGTTCAAAGTCATGTGTTGGATAATTTTTCTCATGGTCCTTAAGCTGTCTCGACCCATAAGCAATAACCTTCTTATTCTGGTTCAGTACACAACCCAAACCACTATGTGAAGCATCATTGTATACAACAAACCCTCCATTGCCTGAAGGAATAGCCAACACTGGTGTTGAAGTTAGTCTTTTCTTGAGTTCTTGAAAACTCTTTTCACACTCTTCAGTCCACTCAAACTTCACATTCTTCCTTGTAAATTTTGTGAGTAGTCCTGAGATCTTTGAAGATCCCTGTACAAATCTTCTATAATATCCAGCCAGACCAAGACAACTGCGAATCTCAATCACAGTTGTTGGTTGTTCCCATTCTAATACTGCCTTGATCTTTGTTGGATCTACTGTAACCCCTTCCTCTGAGACAACATGCCCCAAGAAACTCACTTTCTCCAACCAAAACTCACACTTGCTTAGTTTGGCGTATAGTTGGTGCTCACGTAGTGTCTGTAAAGCAATTCTCAAATGTTGTTCATGCTCCTTCTTGGTTTTTGAGTAGATGAGAATGTCATCTACGAACACAACTACACAAGTGTCAAGGTATGGTTTAAACACCCTATTCATTAAATCCATGAACGAAGCCGGTGCATTAGTCAATCCAAAAGGCATCACTAAGAACTCGTAGTATCCATATCTTATTCTGAATGTCGTCTTCTGTATATCCTCTGCTTTGACCCTCAACTGATGATATCCAGATCTTAAGTTGATCTTGGAAAAGAACCTCGCACCCTACAACTGATCAAACAAATCGTCTATCCTGGGCAAAGGGTATCGATTCTTAATTTGCAACTATTTAACTGACAGTAATCGATGCACAATCTCATCGACACATCCTTCTTCTTCACGAACAAGACCGGTGCTCCCCAATGAGATACACAAGGTCTTACAAACCCTTTATCCAAAATTTCTTGTAACTGCTCCTTCAATTCCTTCAACTCAGCAGGAGCCATTCGATATGGTGCTTTTGATACAGGCTTCATTCTTGGTGCTAAGTCAATAGTGAACTCCACTTCTCTGTCTGGTGGCAATCCCAGCAACTCATCAGAATTTATGATATCACATTCTTCTCTTCCCGTTGCTCTTTTAAAAAAGTAAAGTATCCACTGCACCCCTTCTTCATTAAACGTTTGGCTCAGACTGCAGAGATAAGTGGTACAAATGTCGATCGTATTCCTAGAAACTTGAACGACCTACCCCCATTGGGTCTAAAAGTAACCATCTTCCTCCTAGAATCAACTCTTGCACCATGCGTGGATAACCAATTCATGCCAAGGATTATATCAAATCCTTGCATATCCAATAGGATCAAATCGACCACTAACTCATGATCATCATAATCCTTGATAACAACCCTGACTGATCGACACGCAGTGGCAGTACTTACTGCACTTTCTGTTGGAGCCGACACTTTTAAAATAAAATCCAATGTCTCGGGAATGTAGACAGTCCCATTTTGCCCTCTCAGAATATACAAATCTGTTCGGTCAACCTTTGACCTTGCTCGTGACTTTTCGGAAAGGACTTACCTTCTCTGGAAGTTTCACAACCCTAATACGGGACCATATGCTGAACAATAGTATATGGCTGGACACAAGCTAAAACAATAGCTCTGTGGCTCAGCCCCCTTGACCATAACGTGGGAACCATGCACTGAAACAATAGTACATGACTTAATATAGGCTGAAATAATAGCTCTGTGGTTTAGGTCCCAAAGTAGGGAGACTATATACTGAAATAATAGTATATAGTCGAAATACAAACTGAAATAATAGTCGGGCATTTCAAACCCCTTAACCCTAATGTGGGACCATATACTGAAATAATAGTATATGGCTAGACATAGGTTGAAATAATAGCTCTGTGGCTCAGGCCTCATGACCCTAACATAGGGACCATGCACTGAAACAATAGTACATGGTTGAACACAGACTGAAACAATAGCTCTGTGGCTCATATTCCAACGTAGGGAGACTATATACTGAAATAATAGTATATAGTTGAAATGCTGACTAAAACAATAGTCTGGCATTTCAGACCCGAACCGTACCCGGAAAACCTCGAATTATGCCCTTAAAACCACGCACGCAATTCGATCGCATGCAAAACCACAAACGTGCAACCAGTCCCCTTTCAGACCAGACTTCCTTTCTCATACTGCCTCAAGACTTGATTACGCGCCTTACATGGCACGCCCAATCAGATTGAGCGCCCCACCACCGACGCGTAATTGGCCTACGCTAGACCTAGTCTCGCAGTTCTTGACCCCCAAGATTCCATGATTGAGCACTTCAAGTGAAATGCTTAAACGGATTACGCACTACAAACCAGGCATGCAATTAGTCCTAATGTGATTAGAACTAGGAAACTCGGTTGAGCCAGTCAGCCGGTCGCTCACTGAGTCGGTGACCGACTCAAAGCGATTAAGCACCGAGAAACCAACGTGCAATCCATTTAAACGCCTGAAATAGGGCGTTTAATTAGGAAAAAACCTATAAAATCTTTTTTTTTTAATTCGACCCAGAGAAGAGGTTAGAGGGAGGACTGAAAATTTAAGAGAATTTTGAGAACGAACACCGAGAGAAATAGAGCCATGACTTCGAGATTCAACCTTCAAATTTTTGAGATTCCTCTCCACAGCCTCGGCCTTAGATAAGAATTTAGCCTTTAGTTTCCGACCTTGGTTTTAGTTCTAAGATTTAGTTTTTTGCTTACTTTCAACTATTAATATTAAATTTTCAGTCTTATACCGTAGTACCTTTTTTTAGACCGTGATTTTCAATCTCTGGTTCTAGTTCTTAGTTTCTAGAACCAGTCCTTAATCTGACGGCCTAATCACCGACCTTAGACTTTAATTTTGTTCTGACATCTTAATCTCCAGTCCTATTATTAATCTCTGGCTCTAATTCATGTTTCTAGAACCAGTCCTTAATCATACGGTCTGATTTTCTGATTTCGGTCCCAAATTCAGTCCTTAGATTTTAAATTTTAGTTTTGATTTCCTAATTTAATATTTTTAAAAAACCCCAATTCTTAATTTACTTTACTTAATTTCTAATTTTATAATTTAATCCATAATTATATTCCAAAATCAACTTTAAAAATCCAAAAATACCATCCTATAATCCAAAATTCAATTTACTTTAATCGCAACCACCTGATTTGCCCAAGGGAGGTTACGGAGGGTACTCAGGAACGAGGCCAATCCTCCTTAGCATAGCGGGCCCAAAACCCCTTTTTCTTAGATTTTTGGTAGAATTAATTCATTGCTTTAATTAGAGTTAATAAAATTAGTTCCTTTATTTCAATTAGAATTTTAGTACAATTAATCCATTGCTTTAATTAAAGTTTTAGTGAAATTAGATCCTTTATTCTAATTAGAATTAGTAAAATTAATTCATTGCCTTCATTAAAATTTTATAAAAATTAGTCCATTTATTTTAATTAGAATTTTAATATAATTAGCATAATTGCTTTAATTAGAATTTCAAAACAATTAATATATTTGCGTTAGTTAGAATTTCAGTAGAACTAGTATATTCGCTTTAATTAGAATTCAGTGAAAGCAACATATTTGTGTTAATTAGAATTTCAGTACAATTAGCATGCTTGATTTAATTAGAGTTTCCATTAGAATTAATATATTTGCATTCCTAGTACAATTAGGAGACTAATATTAATTAGACCTCTAGTAGCATTAGGAAACTAAATTAATTGGATTTCTAATAAGATCACAACATTTGAATTAATTAGACTCCTAGTAGGATCAGGAGACTTAATTAATTAGACTTTCAACAGGGTTAGAATACTAAATCAATTAGACTCCCAATAAGATTGAAATATTCAAACCAAGTAAACTTACACTAGGATTAGGACACCAGAGTATTAGATTAATTTATTATAACAAGTTCACATACTTAGACTCATGGTAGAATTAGGAAACTTAAACCAATTCGAATTACATCAATAATAAGGAAAGAAAGGAAAACTAAACTATCTAAATTAAAAGAAGAGCTAGTGCTGCTGACATTGGCAGACCGACGATTCAATAAAGAAGTAGCTCACACCCGCTCCAAAGCGTGATCACTGACATGTGGCAACGTCGTTAAATATTTGCAGCTGGCGATCGCAACAAACTAGGAACCTTCCTAGAAATCCCCCTTTATTTTTAATATTCAAAACACTGCATTGCCAGAGTCCACTCAGGACAGAATTGGACCACTGATTCAACAGGGACCGAAAGGAACCCAGAAAAAGTGCGCACCAATAGACTGGCCTTCGCGATGGGACACTTTTGCTAAACTCTCTCTTTCTTAGATAGTTAGTTTTTATGTTATTTTCCTGCTTTTTCTTTCCACTGCGTCATTTCAAATTTCCTTGAATATATGAGTCTTTGTCAAAGACTTGAGATGTCCGATATACGAAGAGTGAGTTAGGGGACCCACCATTGTGGAGATATCACGACAACCCCGTATACAAGGAAGAATCACTTTATGATTCCAGCCTACGACAACCTGAGATTAATATGGCTGGCAATCAGGAAAATCCCTTTTCTACCCCGCACACCCGTAATAACCATAACAAGAGGGATAATAACACCGGGCAAAACCTCACTGCTCAACAAATTGTAGAACTAAGTGTTTAGAGAATACAAAGAGGAGATGATGACACCGAGGAGTTGCTTCGAGGGTTGGCTGCTGCATGCGAGACCATTAGTGCACGACAATATTTAGAAGAACGAGAACGACTGGAAAGGTCACTGCCTACCCCGAGCATTGTGTCAGCCTGCACCTCACCATTGAGACAACCCACCCACACATTCTTCAACGATGATTCTCCAGACAAGGTTTGCTCGTGGGTTGCTCCAAAAGACAGCACCATCAAGATCGAAGATCTCCCTAAGATGCTCGATGAATACATGGCCAAGAGAGAATGCCCTGGTCACTCTTTCGGATTCTACAAATTTTATCGGGACATCGAATTTAACTTACTGACGGGATTCAAACTGCCAAAATTTATCAAGTACAATGGCACGGGAAATCCAAACCATCACTTGGCCCTCTTTTGCAACAACTGTCGACCCATACGTGATAATCAAGGACTTCTCATCTACTATTTTCAACACTCATTAGAAGGAGAAGCTCTAGATTGGTTTGCGGGATTCCCACTGTATAAGATAGATACATTCGACAATTTAGTCGGTCAATTCCTGGACCAATATAAGCACTTGATCCAAGAGACAGTCAGTCTCAATAATCTTATGGTGACAAAGCAAGGACCTGATGAAGAGTTCACCGACTTTGTCATCCGATGGAGGAAGCTCGCTGCTAGGACTGACACTTCAATAAAAGAGAGACTCGGTTGACATTATCATCAATAATACTAGAGAATCATTAAAAAGCGCACTCGTCATAAGCGATTGCCCCAACTTCACTGCACTCCACTCCTGGGCGTCCCGACTAGCGCGACACATCAAAGGCAGAGTCCTCGCCCTATCCATAGTCACGTCGAGAGTAAGCTCTTCCAGTGAATCAAAGTAAAAAAATAATAAGGAAGCCTCAAAAACCGAGCAGGTCAACACCATTATCAACCAAGGGCAGAACTCAGGGAACGAAAACTTCCAGCCAAGAAATTTCGGGCAGAATCAAAATAAACAATGGTACACAAACCAAAATCAAGGCACGAATCAACAAAAATATGTGAACCAGAACCAAGGCCAAAATCAGAATCAGGGCCAATACCAGAATAGAAACCAATACCCCAATGCTTACCAGAACTATAATATAACACAGAATCGATCGACCCACACACAGAACTACAATAATGTATCCCCACCATAAAACTTCAACCTAACTAGAGGCCCCTACCAGCTAAGGCGGGAACACTATCTCCCTTTACCTAATACAATCCCCAACATCTTCTATCTCCTCAACACTCAGAATATCCTTTGATTCTCACAAGAAAGACCCCGACCATGGCCGACAAATCTAGACTATAGTAAATATTGCGCATTCCATCGATACGCGAGACACAATCTAGAAGACGGTTGGGTCCTCTAGGATGTAATCTATGACATGAATAACCATAACCAAATCGACTGGGAAGCGCTTAGAAATCCTAACCCTAATAATAACCAACCCCAACAGAACTTGGAAATCATTAATAACCCCATGCCTAATCACAACCAAGGAGCGCCAGCCTTGGTCACCACCGTGGATCTCCCCAGTCAATCCTCTTTGCAGCCCTTCACTTTAATCACTCACATCCGACCCTCCAACACTTTGGCCACCCCTATGAGAGTTCCTTCACTCCCGCACCCCTCAGCCTTGATCACTCGCATCGCCCCGCCGAGCCCACCTCCTTACCTAAAGTTCACTCAGATACGAGTCCAAGCCTTTAGGGCTCGAAGACCGTTCCTCCGTAGTCACCCACCAGAACCTTCAACCCCTCCACATCCTGAGCCAACACTATTGTTGCTCCCCTCGTCCGATCCAGAACTCGAGTATGAAGACCATGTTCTTCAAACTGTAGCCCAAATCGCCGCATGGGTAGACAGTGTCACCCGAAAGACTCCAAGCTAAGAAGACGAGACAAGGACTGATTGTTTGCTAAGCATAGAAGAAAGTGAACTAGAAGAACATCCTAACCCGTGCGAGACACTGGTCTATGCTTTCCTAGAAGAAGAAGATTACATACAGTACCTCCCACCTTGGAGCGGCACAGTGCAAGTCTGCGCTCCGTTCTCGAATTTCACTCACTTCACAGATACATCAATGTCGAGTAACACTAGGTTCGGTCAACAACCGACTTGCCCGATTCTTAAATCAGGAACCAATTATCCACTTCCACCCTTCCCTCGAAATAAGGATTTCACGAACGCACAACCACTAGAGAGGAACGTGAGAGAAAGAGAAGTTAACTTTCCTCCCCCACCTCACATTATCCCTGCACCTCAACCACTTCAACTACCTATGCCCAAGGCTCATCAACCAGGCAAAGAAATTGCACGCAAGCCAGGACAAGAATATGACCTTCTTCAGCAGCGCCAAAGATCCCGGCCCAGATATTAATATTAGAACTTATCAAGAAATCGCCTGACCATTACCGACTGTTGATAAAGACACTTGAAGACACACAAGTGGACGAGGACACAATATTGGATGAGCTACATCAAATCGCCTCGGTCATGGCACAACCTTTGGCACTCACTTTTACAGACGCAGACATGCCTAAAGAGTCACTCCGCGAAAGCACAACTCTCATATATCTTACGGTCATAATTAGAGGATTCTTTGTACCCCATGTGTTAGTTGACACAGGAGAAGGACTTAATATTTTTCCTATCACAACGTTAAAAATGCTCGAATACACGGAGCAGAAATTCAGGCCCTCAACACTATCTCTTATAGCTTATGACTGCTAGTGTCGTTTCGTCAAAGGAACGATCAAACTCCTGGTTTGCCTCAGACTTATAACGAAAGACATCACTTTCCATGTTTCTAATTCCTCCAATACATATAATCTTATCTTTGGGATAAAATGGTTAGAGTTGATGAAGGCCGTCGCATCCACATACCTCCAATGCGTCAAATTCCCGTACGAGGACTCCATTGTCCGTATATACGCTGATGCATCCCTCCAGGAGATGGACACTGATTACACGACAAGCATTCTGACAACCCATGATTCTGTATTGAACATGGGCCATATTCAGAAGACCCAAATCCTCGATGAGACAACCATTGTGAAAGTCCGTCCCCTACCCCTCCTAGTTCTCCCCCAACACGTCAACAAAAATTAATGAGAAGAGAGGTTGGCCTAGACCTCGCCAAACTCTACGACATCAACCCAACTGTGACAAAGGGATGGGACCTTATGTATCAGCTCGGGTACATTCCTCACACCGGACTCGATAAAAATAAGTAAGGCCGTGTAGGACCTATCGTCCCAAGGAATATACGCAAACACATAGGACAGTTACCAATCAAACGGCCCACAAGCCGACTTGTTCCCTACCTCACCAAAATGGTCTCTATACGACCACTTCATCTACGGGACCACTGAGAAAGCAGATGTACCAAGGCAGAAGGAAGTGTCCTTCACTAAATCCCAAGAAGCGAAGATCGAACGAATGACTAAAGCATTTAATGATTTAACGAACCTAAATGATGATATTGATAAACCATTCGAGAGAATCAAACCCTTGTTTGACACTAAGGAGTTTACAGAGAAGAGAAAGGAAGAACCTCTAGAACTGGAGCCACGAGTAGGAGATTGGGAATCCACCGATGACGAAGATTTTCACATAGCTGTCTTGCAAGATATTGAAGAGCACTTACACTCCACATGGGAAGAGGATGGCACCCCACAAGAAGATCTTGTCTCGCATAGCATCCACCTCGACCTTGGCCTTAAAGGATGGGAATGCCCTTGGGATTCCCCATGTATCACTCACCCATACCAACCTCGCTGTAGGGCATGCACCAGCATATTAGAACGTTTCGCTAGCTGGATCCGACATTCAACAATAGTGGGATAAAATGAATTCAACCTCGTAACGACAAAAACAAGTAATGGCCTACCAACTCCAGAAGAAGAAAATTCCAACTGCCATCTGGTCGACCCCAAAGAAAATACTCACGTCGCCCTCATTGAGTTTGAAGAGGAATTCGAACTAGACACTCCTCCATCCCCAGATACGCCACAACTCCAAATATTTTGAAAATCTCTCGAGGAAGAGTGGCAACCCCCTCCAAGTGATGACAAGGACTATTGGATAGACCTCCCTCCACTTGAGTTAGCAGAGCAGGCCACCAAGAACCCCAGGCACTGTCAGATCGAGAAGACGAGTTCGATACTAGCCTTGACTCTGGCCCAAAAGGATGGGAATGCCCTTGGGAATCTCCCTACATTTCTCACCATTATCAACCTCGCTGCCGAGCGTGCGTGTGCATCTAAACATACTTTGAAGTTTAAGGAAAAGAGCTCACTACCCCTGAGGATCCCTTAGGAGGTCACCCTCGACAGGAAGAGCAACCCTATTCTAACTCTGAGGATGATAGTTCGACCGATTATGATCTCCAGAGCTTCTTAAAGGAAGAGGTGATCAATGTGATAGAGGAAATCCTAATGTTAGTGCGGCTATCACCAGCGTTGCTTATTCAAAAGATCTCATCAGATGAGGACTAAAAAAAAAATGCCAAATTCAGAACAAGTCCACATTTCATAAAGAATTGCCCGAATGGCTCTGGCAGCCGTTTCGCTCCCTTAGTTAGAGGAAGCAACTCTCCCGGCGCCTCTTGAGGTGACTAACTTTGAACCATATCTACTATCAAAAATAAAAAAAAATAAAAAAAATGGAAAACCCTAAAAATTTAGAAATATAAAATCTAAAAAAATCAGAAAACCTCAGAAAAGAAAAGGAACTCTTCATCTCAAATCAATTTTGTGACCAATAAGGAGACTTTTCTCCTAAAACTTTTGTCCCCTCTCTCGCACGAAGAAGCAAAACATCCAGGCTAAACAACAAGCCAGTGATCATACCAGATGAGATATTTCGTGACTTTGATAGAAGGATCAATAGCCTTGACCTTCACCTTACCAAAGATCTCTCAGTGATAAGTTGTACCGATGAAGGGTTACCTTTCGTAAAATCAAATCCCCAATGTAGCAATTTTACAGTATATGAGCTTACCGAGGATGAAAAAGAAACATTAGCCACCGAGGAGGCGCCAGACTTCCAACGGGCCATCAAGTGTTTCAACGAGCAAACCCAAGCTGCCGCGGAACCTATAGAAGAAATCAATTTTAGCACTAAAGAGAATCCCAAGAAGCTACTAATTAGCGCGATGCTTAACTCCAAGGAACATCAACAGATTGTACAAGTCCTACAAGAACACCTCGACTCCTTTGCATGGTCCTATAAAGATATGCCTGGTTTAGACCCAAGTTTAGTAGAATATCGCCTTGTCTTAGAACCTGATGCAAAGCCTCTTAAGCAGAAACTCTGAAGGATGTACCCACAAACAACCCTTCAAGTTAAAGCGGAAGTTGACAAATTACACAAAGCCAAATTCATTTGAGTCGTCCTCTACCCCAAATGGGTCACCAATATAGTACCTATTGATAAGGAAGACAGCAGAGTACGGGTTTGCATTGACTTCCAAAACCTCAACCAAGCATGGCCAAAAGATGACTTCCCACTTCCGCACATTGACACTCTAGTTGACAACACCGCTGGACATGAGATGTTATCCTTTATGGACGGTTTCTCTTGGTATAATCAAATCAAATTAGCGAAGTCTGACCAAGAGAAGACTTCTTTCACCACACCATAGGAAACTTACTACTACGTCATCATGCCGTTCAGGCTCAAGAATGCAAGAGTCATGTATCAACGTGACATGATGCATAAGTATGTAGAAGTCTATGTCGATGACATATTAGTGAAGTCCCAAACGCAAGTAGGATATGTTGAAGCACTCCGACTAGTACTACAAAGGGCTAAGAAGTACCAGCTGAAAATGAACTCAAAGAAATGTGTCTTTGGAGTAACCTCCAAAAAATTACTCGGTTTTATAGTCAGCAAGCGAGGGATCGAAGTCGGCCCTACAAAAGTTAGAGTCATCCTTGGGATGCCACCTCCCAGTAATATGAAAGAATTACGAGGCCTGATAGGAAGACTACAATTCACCAAGAGATTTATCTCCCAATATTCAGACATATGCGATCCTTTCTATAGACTACTTAAAGGAGGAACTAAGTACAAATGGGATGACCAGTGTCAGCAAGCCTTCGACAATATCAAAATGTACCTCCTTAACCCACCAATACTATTGCCACCAGTTTTGAGATGACCCCTAATCCTCTACCTCTCAGTGAATGATAAAGCAATGGGAGTGATTCTAGGACAATATGAAGAAGACGACAAGAGAGAGAAGGGTAATATACTGCCTTAGTAGGACGATGGTCGAGTAGGAACGAAAATACACTTCAATGGAGAAGACCTGCCTCACATTGGTGTGGGCCTCAACCAAATTACGGCACTACTTTGGAATGCGTAAGATACTAATACTAGCCCGAATGGACCCTCTAAAGTATGTATTCAAAAAGCCCACAACCTCAGGAAAGATCGCTCATTGGCATATGCTATTACAAGAATTCGACATCACTTACGTCACGCAGAAATCAATCAAATGACCAACAATCACCGATTACCTCGCAAATCTCCCACTCCCTAGTAATGAGCCCATACACGCAGATTTTCCTTATGAAGATCTACTCACAATTCATAACGAAGAGCCTAATAAGACGTCATGGACTCTTTATTTCGACGGTGCTCTAAATCACAAAGGAAAAGGCATCGGGATAGACCTGCTAACCCTAGAAGGAGTTGTCATACCTAAGGCTTTTTAATTAGACTTCCCTATCACTAATAATGTCGCGGAATACGAAGCTTTCATAGCTGGACTACAAGCAACACTATAATTAGGCGTTAAATAATTGAAAACTATCGGTGATTCCAAGCTCGTAATCTCACAAGTTATAAGAGAATGGAAAACCAAGGAAAGGAAACTGATGGCATACCTAGAAACCACTTAATATTTGGTAAAGAAATTTGAAAGAATCTCTTTCACGCACATCCCTAGATTAGAAAATGAGTTCGCGGACTCCCTTGCCACATTAGCCTCGGTCATCCAAATACCCATCGAACAAAGTACCAAGATCTTCATCAAAAAGCTTATAGTACCTGCCCACGAAATCGCATGGACAGTTAAGAGAGAATTGCTAATCCTCCCCACGAGTACGGGACCAAATGAAGCAATCACTCCAAAAAATCACGTCAAATCAGAAACTGAAGTCGCTATGTTTAGATTTTAAAAATCATCCACTGATGATGGACAACCATGGTATTTCAACATCTGAAACTTCCTGAAGCATCAACACATTCCTCCATATGTCACGAAGATCGAATAGAAGACTATAAGGAATCGATGCGCCCAATTCTGCATACTCAGTGAAATATTATACAAAGAAGCCTTCACCAAAGGAGTACTGTTATGGTGCATTACAACCACCGAAGGACTCATCTGAGAAGCACACACCAGTGCCTACGGCGCCCACGCCGATAGACAGAGACTCGCTGATCAAATCATACGACAGGGCTACTTCTGGCCGACAATGATAAGAGACTACCACCTTTACATCCAATTGTGCAAACAATGCCAAGAGCACGCCGTACTTATCAAAGCTCCATCAGTTGCATTGAACACTATGATCTCTCCATGGCCATTTTCGATGTGAGCCTTCGATGCCATCGAACCTTTCACAGACACGGTTGGGAACACTCACAAGCATGCATTCATACTTACGACAACTGAATACGACACCAAATGGGCAGAAGCTGAATCCTATGTCAGAGCACCGCTTCAACACTTGTGCGGTTTATCGTTCAAAATATCATCACCAGGTTTGGAGTACCCATAATGCTCGTCACTGAAAATGGACCCCAGTTTATCACAGAGAAGACAAAGAAGTTATGTAAAAAGTTTGGCATCGATCTACGCCACTCATCGCCATTCTATACACAAGGAAATGGACAAGCAAAAGCTACGAACAAAATGCTGATCCAAATTCTAAAACACACAATAGAGATGAGCAATAGAGCCGACTGGCCCAAACGATTACCAGAAGCACTCTGGGCTTATAGGACCTCTATTCGTATGGCCACTAGCCAAACTCCCTACCTCCTTACCTACGGGATAGAGGCACTCCTACCATATAAGATACAAGTACCATCCTTACGGATTCAACTTGATGATGAGCTATCCTTAGACGAGAGGAGAACTGCCCTACTCATGCAGTTAGAGCAGCTTGATGAGAAACGTCTAAGGATAGCTGATCACTCCCAGGTATATCAGAGGAGAGTGGTCAGGGCTTATGATAAGAAATTCCTCGAACGAATCTTTAATATTGGAGAGTTAGTCCTAAAGAAAATCATGTCTTCCAAGCACACCCATCCAAAAGAAAAACTAAAATCGAACTGGGAAGGCCCTTACTTATAATAGCCACATACCCTGGGAATGCATACAACCTTATCAACCAAGACAAGGAAGAACTCCCTAGCCCTTGTAACTCCATGTACCTTAGAAAATACTACCCTTAGCCTTGTGATCATCACATCCTGTGGTTAAATACTTATACTTACCACCACCGTAGTTGTCACTACTCATTCATTGGTCGTACGTCATCTATTCTCGAAAAACCCTTAAGACCTCCAGTTTATCGCTCACTTTCTCATTCGAGCAATTTGATCAAAGGACTAGCGACATACCTAACCTCTTTCAAAAGCATAAGTAACATTTGATCCTCATTTCCCTTCTCTCGCCATTGGAAGAGACGTTAGAGCAAAAGAATGAAGATGCTAGGTTTAATCAAAATTCATTATTCTTGCGCTAGCAGGATGCTTTCAAAAAATATATATATCCAAAAAAAATCGAGTGAGAGCATTATGACGAATAAACAAATCAATGAGCTAAGGGAAGCATAAGCAAGTCGTGAGAAAATCTCTGGTAACTTTATTAGAAATGTATAAGCAAGCTGCGAGGGCACCCCTGATGTCCCCATACTATTAGATATCGTCATAAGGTGGCAGGAGGAGGACAAAACTCCTGCTAACCATAGAATTTATGATTTTGATGGTACCGAAACATGACGAAGAGCTCAATTATGGCACCCAGTATCCCTCTGAGAAAAAGATTGTTTCCAATTTATCATCCAAAATAAAAAAAATAGAAGAGGGGTAAGGCCCTTCAGGATACCCCTAGGAATGAAATCAAAAACCGATGAATGATGACTTATGCAATCATTTACTATACCTACCATACTTCTCTCTAATAACCATGGGATAGGATGGCCACCACCCAAAGGTAGACCCAGATATACAACTAACATAATAAAAATGACCTCCCCCAGTTCGATGACAGTGCTGAGGAGTTTTTCTCTAAAACTACCTCACCAAATACCCATGACTTCTTATAGATCCAAAGTGCTCATCTGAAACCTAGAAAAGCTCCATTGCATATAGACACTAGGGCATATTTTTGGTCAGAAGGAGAATCACCTTAGAAGCGCCGACTCGTCCACAAAGGAGAAAAGGAATAACGAAGCCCCCATCCAGAGAATGCTATCGAAGATACTGTACCGTCGATCCTGCCACGCTCCTACACTGGGAAATTTTATTTTTATTTTTATTTTAGTTATTTACTTTCCCTGTTGTATTATTTTCATTTCCTAAGAAAAAAAAAAAAAAAGAAAAAAAAAATAGAGAAAAAGAAAAAGAGCATATATCAGTCTTTTACTACCAGACCTCGGTCTGAGATACTTACCCCCCTTGACAACTAGCAAGGGGGAGAATAAAATCATTAATAGCCTTCCCTTTACGTGTGTAGATACAAAGAAATATTCAACCACCACCAGGCCAGCTCAGGAAGCCTCAAAATCCCGATGACGACTGGCGGCACTAAAAGCAAAAGGTAACTAAAAGAAAAGGAGCCAATCAGGTACATCTAAACCAAAAATCTCCGTATATATATATATCAAAATTTTCTTTTATTTTTACATCTATCACCGGGGGCATACCCCCTGTATATACAATGGGCACACGCACAATGAACAAAAAAAAATGCACACACACCCCTACTCCCTACGCTGCCGCTGGGAGGGTCGATCACCGTTGTCCCTAGTATCATCAGCCTGGAGGTCCGTAGACTAGTCCTCCGAAAGCACGATCTCGGCACCCGGAGTCGGTGGAACCTCTAGACGACGAGGCCCCGCTACTGAACCCCCCTCACTCGCCTGACTAGCAGACTACCTCGATCGAGAACGAGGAGGATACCCCGCAAGAATCTCATGAATGATAGAATCCTCACGAGCATAATCCCTGACACGATTACGTGACGTGCGACGAGGCTGCCCGACTGAGGAACCTGTAGCCCTTGACTCCGATCCATCAAGCTGACCAACCAACCCGCTCACTCCTCGTGTAGGGTTGAACTCGAGTAGGGTCAAGCGTGTGCCTAACACGGGACACAAAGTGTTCATTTATAGTAAAGTGTGCGGTCCGTAGTGACCCGGTAACTGTAGTCCATCATGGACGTAAGAATTGTGTATGTAAACCACACTTGAACTTAAAGTACTTCTAGTTCATTAGATACTTGAAGCAGATAGCATATATATGTGTACGTGTACATGTTTTACACTAAAGACGAAAAGTCGCTAATACATGTCCTAATGTGTTAAAGACTTACATTTGAAGAAAAGCCAGCCATACACAATAACCCCAATTATATATACCTACATCTATTGTAACCAAATTATATAGCTTATCCTATTTTGGATTATCTGGGTATACACCCAATAGCAAATGCAAGCTTTGTATAGCAGCATAGCCACTAAGAGCTTACAAGCACCAAGCATATAATAGATTGAGTCACAAATAGCCTATTTTGGCTCATCTGCTGATATTTTAAGAGGCATGTGAATGCTGTATAGGGGATTCTAACCCGTTGTAGATTATTAGCTGCTTGCAGCACCTTTGAGTGGTGCGGCTGCATGAGTCATCTTCGAATCTCATGCATGCAAAGTACAACCCATATGCTATAAACTTAAACGAAGCTGCTCCTTTGATCTTCATGCTCCCATCTTCAAAGAAATCTGCATAGCACCTATATGCTATCCGC
Source organism: Chloranthus sessilifolius (assembly GCA_021018995.1). Taxonomy (NCBI): domain Eukaryota; kingdom Viridiplantae; phylum Streptophyta; class Magnoliopsida; order Chloranthales; family Chloranthaceae; genus Chloranthus; species Chloranthus sessilifolius. The sequence goes on along the minus strand of CM037584.1, from coordinate 141,313,209 downwards.
ATAGAAACCAAAAATCCTATAGATATATGTACCGCATTTAACTGCAGCCAGTAAGTAGATCTCCAGTATTTAAACCCATGACTCCATGCATGTCTGCACACCTTCACTTCAATTTGAAACCGTGAATCGCAAATCGATCATCTGAGTCGGTCACGAGAAATTCGATTGATGCGTTAGCTTCGACATACAGGTCACGAACTTGGCAAACCCGACACCGGCCCATGCTCGACATCATTATAACCATAGATGCACTAAAAAGGTGTGCTAGAATGACTAGACTAGATTTCATTTAGTAGAGTATATGTCATAAAGAAACACTAGAAGCTATGTCATTACTGTCTATCTCATATGATCAACTCAACAAAACAAACAAAATCTGTGTGAAGTCTTGTAGTCAAATTTTTTGACAAATGCACTCTGGATCTTCCAAATTGAATGAACATGGATATCTCATGCCAAACTGAATACGGAATTGAATACATATATATATATATATATAGAATATATATATAGAGAGAAGCAAAACCACAAAGGCATGCAAAGGCATACCAATCATGAAGGCAAGGCTTGCCGCGGCAAGGTGCAAGCTGAAGGGCTTGCCTCGGCAAGCAATGTTCTTACCACGGCAACATTGTGCACTGACCACTATTTGGTATTTTGGTCATAACTTTTTATCCTGAACTCTAAATGGCATGATTTATGATGCGTTGGAAAGGAGATAATGAGCCCTACAACTTTCATGAAGTAACTAAATTCTGAATCTAATTTTTAATGGGTCAAAAACTAGTAAAACATTGTGGCAAGATGCTCAGCTGGTGAGCTTGCCTCGGCAACCTTATAAGGTTACCACGGCAAGGTGCTTGCCACGGCAACCCTTGAAGCTTGCCGCGGTAACCTCTATCGGATGCTGTTTTGAGCTGTGCTTTTTGCATACCAAACCTTGGGTCCATGGTTGGCCCATATGAGATAACCTTCTCATACCAGAAACCTGTCAATGCATGTAAACCATGAGCCCATATGATATATATATATATATATATATATATACGAGACTTAGATATTAATCTATATGATAGGTGCAACATGGTGCATATACTTAATTTGGCGCAATTTACACAAGAGATGGTCTCTGACGTATGAGCTCACATCTAATCGGATTCAAAGACGTATACGTGGTCAGGTAGGGAAATTACTGATGAGTAGTGAAATATGATGATATTTCACCCCTAGATACCTATATTTAGCTATCCGATGAAGGCTATCTAATAAGAATTATTAGATTTGAAGTGTTTCAGGTAAATACAAGCCAAGTGCAGAAAACAGCCCAAGAATTCTGAAAATAATGTCAAAACACTGCAACTTTGGGTCATCGAGAACTTGGTGCGACTTGTATCTCAATTTGGACATTCCAGACGGCCGAATTATGAAATTGTTAAAACACAACAGTTGTAGATCTTTCTATCAGCTTTCCAACGGCATAGGAATCACCTCAATCCGAGTTTGGGACAGAACGTTATGGCCAAAATATTGAAGTAGTGTCTGATGTAAAGTTCGGCGGGAATTCACGAAAATCTGGGAGGTCGATGCATCGACCCTATTGGGTCAATTAATCGACCCTAAATTTTCGAGTTGGAACACCTCTGTGGCTGGGAAACTTCGGCTCTATTTAAAGCGGATCAAACACTTCGAAAAAGGAGAGCAAAAATTAGAGGAAGAATGAGAGCAAGAATTAGAGATAGGAATTAGACGGTTTTTTTAGGAAATAATTAGAGAATTTTTTAGAGAGAGTTTTTTTTTAGAGGATTATTTATTCATTATTATTTTTGGTTTTAGACTCCTCTGAGCATCTTTTTAAAAGTTCTTCTTTTCTCCTTCTTCTAGGGATTGATTTGGGTAGATTGTACTTAGGATTTGCACTGTCTTTCTTTTACATGCATAGATTGTATTTAGGAAAAGGCATTGTAACCAAAGATTTTTTGGAAGAAATAAAAAGAGGAATGACTTTGAATGAACAAGGAGATCATACACCAAAGATGAGCGGCTAAATCAGTAGATCGGGAAAGATGCGATCCCCAGATAAGTACCCATATTTATGATTAATACCATAGTCTAATGTTTTTATTGTTTTGATCTACACATCACGAGATACGCTATGCTTCTTACATGACTCATACCGCAATGATAGGTTGAGTCATTGTTTTAGATAGGGTATGCGGATTGATGATCATACTTTATTTCAAATCATTTTATGAATGAATGATGGTGATGGTGTGAATGATTCTTTAATGAAAGGGGGTAAATGGGTAGCATATTTCTTGATCTTATTTAAATATTATTCTTAGATTCATCAAGAATTAGTTGTTTAGATTAATTTATTTTTCTTGCATTTAGAAAAGTGATAAATTTTTTGGTTAAATTGAATCGCCTTTGGTACTTCCTTGGGGACGTTTTTAAATCTCTGAAAGAATTAATTAAAATTCAAGATTTCCCTGTGAGTTCGACACCTTTGTTCTTGCCATACTGCAATAGATCTTGTGCACTTGCAAGGGTTACACTTAAAATCGATCAAGTTTTTGGCGCCGTTGCCGGGGAGATCGGCAAAATTTTGATTAATTCGGTTAGGGATTTTTTTTTGTGTTTTGATTAAAAAAAAAAAAAAAAAAAAAAAAAAAAAAAAGAAAGAGAAAAATTTTGTCCCTTATTTTTCTCTCTTAGGTAAGTATTTTTTTTTAGGAGTCTTTTAGGAAGTTGAGATTTTTAGGCTTTTTATTTTAGATTTTGTAGGAGTCTTTTAGTAGGTTGAAATTTTTAGACTTCTTATTTTAGTTTGTGTAGGACTCTCTTAGGAAGTTTAGGTTTTTAGGACTTCTTATTTTAGTAGGATTCTTTTTCCTTATTTTCCTCTTTTAGATATTCTAGGATTTTCTAAAATTAGTTATTAATTTTTTTTTTAGGAAGTTTATAAATTTAGGATACCTTTCTTAGGAAATTTAGGAATCTTTTATTTTTTCCCTTATTTTTCTCTTTTAGATAAGATTCTTAGGATTGCCATTAGATTTAAAATTTTAATTTTTGAAATTCAGATTTAAAAAAAAAAAAAATTAAATTAAATTAAATTTTTTCCCTTATTTTTCTCTCTTAGGTAAATTTTTATGGAGTTCTTTTAGGAAGTTTAGATTTTTAGCATTTCTTATTTTAAATTTTTTAGGAGTTTATTTTCCTTATTTTCCTCTTTTAGATATTTTGTAGGATTTTCTAAAATCTAGTTATTAATTTTTGTGGGACTACTTGCATTAGGCTTTGTAGGAATCTTTCTATTCTCTCCCTTCTTTTTCTCTTTTAGGTAAGATTTTATAGGATTTTGAAGGATTGTCTTTAGGTTTGAAATTTAAATTTTATATTTTAATTTTTGAATTTAATTTTTATTTTTGAAATTCGAATTAAAAAAAATATATATATATTTATTTTTAATTCGAATTTTAAATTTAAAAAAAAAAAAAAAAAAAAATTTTAAAAATTTGAATTTTGAATTTTAATTTTTGAAATTCGGATTTAAAAAAAAAAAAAAAAAAAAAATTTCGAATTTTAATTTAAAAAAAAAAAAAAAAAAAATTGTGCGCTTGTGTCAATCGATTGAAAATCTTTGCTTTAATCGATTGAAGCTGAATATTTTGAGTTTGTTGTGGATTCATCAATCTTTGTTTGTGAGCGTGGTGTATGAGCTTTACTCGTTCTCATCACCCACATCTGCTACCATTTAATCTTGAGATCGAACGATCTTGTAGAGAGAATCGCAGAATTCAAAGGAATCAGTATCATCATACTGATACCATGGCTGATCAAAGGCAAGAAATGAATGGGAACAACCAGAATATCAATAATGGTAATAATGGAAATAATGGAAATGATGGGAATAACAATTACAATGAGGGCCCTAGAACACTCGAATATTATAATGATCCTGGTTTTTACGAGGATCAGGAATGTATAATGCATGATCCCATTCCAGGAAACCACTATGAATTCAAATCAGCGATGATCCAAATGCTACCAATTTTCCATGGGTTAGTAAATGAAAATCCGCACGTTCATCTAAATGAATTCACTGGGGTATGCAAAATGTTCAGAGTCCACAATGCTACTGAATGGGGAAAGAATGATAAGAACCTCTTCTTCTCCCAGATCAAATACTATTTTTGGGATGAACCACATTTGTTCAAGATCTGTTCAGATCAAATCATCAGGAGATGTGTACCAGCAGAAGAGCAACTTAGCGTTCTCGATTTCTGCCATGCTGGAGCCTGTGGAGGCCATTTTGGAGGATAGAAGACTGCACAGAAAATTCTTCAAAGTGGATTCTACTGGCCCTCCATCTTTCGTGATGCTGCTCAATTTTGCAAAGAATGCCAAAGATGTCAGCAGCTTGGAAATATTTCAAAACGGAATATGATGCCCCTTAACCCGATTTTGATTGTTGAAATTTTTTATGTTTGGGGGATTGACTTCATGGGTCCTTTTCCCCCATCTTTTGGGTATTCATATATTCTCGTAGCTGTTGACTACGTTTCCAAATGGATTGAAGCTGTGGCAACCCGTTCAAATGACCACAAAGTGGTGGTCAAATTTCTGAAGGAAAATGTCTTTAATAGATTCGGGTTTCCACGTGCGATCATTAGTGATGGCGGTTCGCACTTCTGCAACCGCCATTTTGCTACTTTAATGAAGAAATACGGCGTCACCCACAAGGTTGCAACGCCGTATCACCCGCAAACTAGTGGTCAGGTGGAAGTGTCGAACCGAGAGATTAAACGAATTTTAGAAAAGATGGTACGATTGAATAGAAGAGACTGGTCAAACCGGCTCTCTGATGCTCAGGCCTATCGTATCACTTTCAAGACACCAATTGGAATGTCTCCGCTCAATTGTCTATGGGAAAGCATGCCATCTTCCCTGTTGAATTGGAGCATAAAGCATTTTGGGCCATCAAAGATTAAATTTCGATATGCAAGCAAGCAGGATCAAATCAAGGCTACTAAGTGAATTGGAAGAGCTACGCTATGGTGCGATGAAAACTCAAAGATGTACAAAGAAAGGTATAAGAAAGCATGATGAGTCAATTTCTTGGAAAGAGTTTCACATTGGGCAAAAGGTTTGGCTATTTAATTCCGCACTAAAGCTTCACCCGGAAAACTAAATCGAGATGGGAAGGCCCGACGTTGTTTCTATTAGTGTGCATGGTGCGATTGAGACCCGCAGTCTCACGGACAATCGAGTTTTTAAAGTGAATGGGCAACGTCTTAAACCGGTGTTTGAGCCCATGACCCAGATGAGAATTGAGGCAATGCACCTTAGTGACCCAGATTCTTGATCAATGAAGAGGTCGTCAACACTTAAACTCGCTTCACTCGGGAGGCAACCCAGGTGTTTTATTTATTTTCGCTTTCATTTTGTTTTGTTAGTTCTAGAATATTAGTTTTAGTTTAGTTTAGGTTGTTTTTAATTTCCAAATTAGTGTAGCCACATTACCTTCAATCTATTTTTGGTCATGTTCTAATTTTATGCACATATTCTCTGCACCTGATCTTTGTGTTGAGGTACTTTTCAACAGGTTTGGGGGTGTGCTACTTATTTCAATCAATGAGGACATTGTCATTTTTAGGTTTGGGGGTATGATTCTCTATCTTGCGTCACTTTCTTATTTTTCTTCATATAAAAAAATAAATTTTGAACTATCATATATGAATTATTTTTCGATAGTTTTCAAACTTTAGTTGATGATGCATGTGAATTTAATTTTTAGAATATCGATGTCAGATTTTGAATGCTTGTATCTAGGATAATGAAGCTTAATGTGATATTTTGTGGGTAATTTTGATATTCATGCTTAGAATTTTTACACTTATACCAAGCTAAGATTTAGAAATCGATGAACTGTTTTGAACGGTGAATCTTAGGTTCTTAGTGGAGACTAAACCCAGGAAGCTTTAGAGCCAAATATCCGTTCTTGATGAGTGAATACATAAACTCGGAGTTTTCTTTGAATACGAATTATCTTGCATAATCTCATATATTTTATTTTGACTTGTGACTTTGCATGATATCAAATTCATATTATTGTGTTAGAACATACTGTATATCTACTCAAGACAAATAGACAAGGTTACCATCTTTTAAGGACATGATTGAAGGCTATCTTTTACTCATTTGTGCTTAAATGCCCCACCTCATATAAATTTATCCTTCTAGTACCCCTTTGAGCCTATTGGAAAATTTACCTTTATACATTCTTTGATAAGCCACGTTAACCTTTAACCCTTCACCATTTCTGAAAATTCAGGTTTACCCTTCTTATTTCTGAGAAATTAGGAACGAGAGATGAAAATGAACGAAAAGAGAGTAAGTGGAGAGATACTGAGTTGTGGTGTTTACTGAGAGTGTATGGAAAAAATATAAAAGAAAAAGGAGGGAGAAAAAAAAAATTGTGAAAAATAATGAAAAATATGAGGTGCTTCAAAAGAAAAAGAAAGTTGAGAAAAATATTGAGAAAAATAGTGAGAGATTAGAAAAGAAAAAGAAGAGAAATAGAAAAATCAGAAGTTTGTTTCTTTTCCGATTTCTCAGAAATTTTGAATCTCAATTCCCTTTCTTTCTTACCCTTTCCTGAGCCCCATTACAACCCTACAAAAGACCTTCATGATCTGATCTTGCATTGGTAACTGCCTTGTGGAGAGTAAATATATGATACTTATGACACTTGATATGACATACTTAGGATATACAAGTATCTGTTCTTATGAGATTTGATTTTGTTCATTGATTACATCGTGTTTCAGTTATCATGTGAGACCTTTTTGCTTGTTTTGTATTGATCTCTCACATATGTGCGAAAGCTTACCCATCATCGGAGTGATTTTATTTCAAGAGTATACCTAAAGTGAGGATTGAGTCTAGACAACAGACCCGACGGTTTTCCGTTTGAACTAGTTCTGAGATGAATGAATTTTGGTTTGGGTATGCACACACTTCATGAGTAAGCATGAATGGATGAGTTATCTAACGATTTGAGCATTAGACTAATTTGAATGGATGCTAGTATGATTAGTATAATATTGTTATTTAAAATTGAGGATTCGCATGTTGAATTGATTAATGATTTTGAGTTTTGAATGGTATATATGTTATAAAAAATCATGTTTTAAAAACTCAATTTTGCCGATGGTTTGGAATTTATTGAAGTTTGTGGGTAACTTCACTGTAAACCCTCAGGAGACACAACTCCTCCACTAGGAATCACCTAGGGGTTTAAAGGCTTGTTGCACACGCTAAGTGCAATCGTGTTCCCTATGAAAGTGGCATTTATTTTCTTTAGTTTGCTTTGCTCGAGGACTAGCAAAGTGTAGGTTTGGGGGTGTGATGAGTAGTGAAATATGATGATATTTCACCCCTAGATACCTATATTTAGCTATCCGATGAAGGATATCTGATAAGAATTATTAGATTTGAAGTGTTTCAGGTAAATACAAGCCAAGTGCAGAAAACAGCCCAAGAATTCTGAAAATAATGTCAAAACACTGCAACTTTGGGTCATCGAGAACTTGGTGCGACTTGTATCTCAATTTGGACATTCCAGACGGCCGAATTATGAAATTGTTAAAACACAACAGTTGTAGATCTTTCTATCAGCTTTCCAACGGCATAGGAATCGCCTCAATCCGAGTTTGGGACAGAACGTTATGGCCAAAATACTGAAGTAGTGTCTGATGTAAAGTTCGGCGAGAATTCACGAAAATCTGGGAGGTCGATGCATCGACCCTATTGGGTCAATTAATCGACCCTAAATTTTCGAGTTGGAACACCTCTGCGGTTGGGAAACTTCGGCTCTATTTAAAGCGGATCAAACACTTCGAAAAAGGAGAGCAAAAATTAGAGGAAGAATGAGAGCAAGAATTAGAGATAGGAATTAGAAGGTTTTTTTAGGAAATAATTAGAGAATTTTTTAGAGAGAGTTTTTTTTTAGAGGATTATTTATTCATTATTATTTTTGGTTTTAGACTCCTCTGAGCATCTTTTTAAAAGTTCTTCTTTTCTCCTTCTTCTAGGGATTGATTTGGGTAGATTGTACTTAGGATTTGCACTGTCTTTCTTTTACATGCATAGATTGTATTTAGGAAAAGGCATTGTAACCAAAGATTTTTTGGAAGAAATAAAAAGAGGAATGACTTTGAATGAACAAGGAGATCATACACCAAAGATGAGCGGCTAAATCAGTAGATCGGGAAAGATGCGATCCCCAGATAAGTACCCATATTTATGATTAATACCATAGTCTAATGTTTTTATTGTTTTGATCTACACATCACGAGATACGCTATGCTTCTTACATGACTCATACCGCAATGATAGGCTGAGTCATTGTTTTTAGATAGGGTATGCCGGATTGATGATCATACTTTATTTCAAATCATTTTTATGAATGAATGATGGTGATGGTGTGAATGATTCTTTAATGAAAGGGGGGTACAAATCTGGGGTAGCATATTTCTTGATCTTATTTAAATATTATTCTTAGATTCATCAGTAATTAGTTGTTTAGATTAATTTATTTTTCTTGCATTTAAAAAATGTGATAAATTTTTGGTTAAATTGAATCTGCCCTTTGGTACTTCCTTGGGGACGTTTTTAAATCTCTGAAAAAATTAATTAAAATTCAAGATTTCCCTGTGGGTTCGACACCTTTGTTCTTGCCATACTGCAATAGATCTTGTGCACTTGCAAGGGTTACACTTAAAATCGATCAATTACCTTACTCGTTTATATTGAGTTTGCTGATTCTTGTTTCGATAAGCATGACTTGTGAATGATAAGCTTGGCGATTGTTTTTGTATGATTATGCTATTTCGGCTTTGAAGAGTTTAGCATTGGTAGTGCAGCTTTGAGAATTCAGTGGTGATGGTTCAGTTTTAAAAGTACAGCTTTGAGCACTTATTAGCTAGCTCCGTTTTGTGGAATAAATAGTATAACCATGCAATGTCAGTTTGAATATGGTAGCTTGATAATTATGCTTTGAGAGTTCATCTGTGATAGGATAGCTTTGAAAGTTAAACTTTTATAATTGCTAGCTCAGGTTTCCTGAAAAGTAACTAGGATGACTATGCTATGTTAATTTTAATTATGTTCGTTTGATAGTGCAGCTTTAGAATTCATATTTGATAAGTGCAGTTTTAATAATTCGGCTTTAATAAAGTATTAGCCCAGTTTTGCGGAATAAATGGATATCAACATACTATGTTATTGTTGAAGTATGCTAGTTTTCGTTATATACAAGCATATGAAGTTTAGTTATGCAAGGCAAGATTTAATATACGTTTAAGTTATTGCATGATGTTCTCGCATACTTGATCTCGTACATGGTCACATCTTGATTCTTGATACTCGTTGGTTTTATGTTGAGCCAAGTGACCCTGCTACCTTAGCCCAGGGGCTTGACCAGTCTCGTGTCAAGTGACCTTGCTAACATAGCTGAAGGACTTAACTTCTTGAGTCAAGTGACCCTGTTAACCTAGCTCAAGGGCTTATATCTCCGTCCAAGTGATCCCGCTAACTCGGGAGCTTGACTTTCTCAGTCCAAGTGATCCCGCTAACTCGGGAGCTTGATTTTCTTGTTCTTGTACATGTCTTGTTTCAACATGATTCCTTAAAATTATCTCACATAATGCCTTGTCAATAAAATTTCTCGTATTTGGTCCGCATGAATCTGTCAGCATGATACTATAATTGCATGATTTAGTGCCTATTTTGTTCTATGTTGCTAGGATAGATTGATGCTAGACTAGACCTAAGATAAGATGATATGTGCTTCATATTATTATGTATCTAGTCATGAATTGATAATCTCTCATATAAATTAGCATCTTAATTGTCTCTGCTGAGCTTTGATGATAGCTCATCCTACGACTTCATGTCTTAGCTGCAGATATTGCTCGTGACCCTTAGCACGAAGCTGATCTTACCTACCAGTCTGAGGAGGAGGACGAGGAGGAAGGTTCTGCTGAGGACTTCTTTCCTTGAGAGGTTTGTAAGAGAGAGAGATTTGTTTTTAAACATTAAACATGTATAAACAGTAGTGTGATTTAAGATAGTTTACTGCTTCATGTATGGCTTTCTGTTTATTTCCTATTCAGTTTGCTGCTTTAGATAAATGAATAAATATCAATTGTTGCCATATTTCTACGTATCAAAGTTAATTCAATTCGCTTCCGCATATGTAACACTTTGTACACGATGCCCTTGTATGACAGGATCATGTTAGGTGATCCAACGACGCGACCTTTCCTTTACGAGAAGGGGACAAGTCGGGCTGTCATAGGTGGTATCAAAGCTCAGTGTTACATCTTTGGAGACTTAACTCTGACACGGATATATGGCATGACTTCTGATGTTCGTTCAGTGTTAGAGCCTAGGCTTTGGGTCTTCTAGGGACTCAAGGCTATGGCAGTAGGTTCTGGTTAGAGCATAGATTGTGGATCTTTACAACCACATTTAATTGAAGTGCTCGATCAATAGTGAGCGAAGTATGCCTTTAGGATCCGAGTTAGGAGGTAAATTTTGCCAAGTCATGGGCTCATGATGATCACGATTACCGTTAATGGGAACGTATGTTTCATTTTGAGAGATCACTATGGTACCTCGCAAAAGAGCTAGGACCGGGTATGCTAGGAGGGATGATCATGAACAAACTCAACAACTACTGGAGACAATGGTCAGAACCATGACCAAGCAGACTGAGTTACTTTCGACACTAGTGCAGCCCACTGCATGCACTTCTTCGCCCTCACTCATTGGGTCATGCTCACGGTGCAGAATACAGCATAAGACAGGGATATGTTGGTGGGCCACGGGTGAGTGTTTCAGATGTGGCAGACTAGGACATCTAATAAAAGATTTCCCTATGGCGAAAACGAAAAAGACGGCACCCGACTCTCAGCAACCTGCTCACAGTGTTTATCTAAAATCGACTATATCTACACCTTCGGGGTCATTCCGTCACTCGAACCCTACTATAACGGGAGTGTTCGGAGTTCCACAAACTTCACACACCTCTTCATCCATTCTGTTAGCATTCTGTGGAAAATGTGGGAAGACACATAACATAGACGAATGCCATAGAGCGTCTGGGGCATGTTTTCATTGTGGTATGATCGGACATCGGATTAAGGATTGTCCAGAGATGGTGGGAACGACATCAAAGACGGCACAAGATGCCCAAACCAGCAATGATATTATCTAAGGCAGGTGAACTATGTAGTTATAAGTTCGTTATGAGAAAGGTGCATCTAGGTCAATACTTTCTTGCAATTGTATCTAGAGGATGCCTACTTGTTGTATGAGGCACAAGTTTTGGTAGATCCTAGATCTACCCATTCATTTGTCATGCCTCAGATTACTGAAAAGTTGGGAAAGTTGGGAGCTACCCCAGAACTCTCGACTTTATAATAGACATGTCAGTTCTGGTTGGATAATCTATCATGACTAACATTGTGTATCGATCAATTATCATTCAGATAAAAGATTACTAGGAATAGGAAGCAGTAGTCGACTCGATCATACTCGATATGCAAGGATTTGATGTAATCCTTGGCATGGATTGACTGTTTAACCACTAACCACCATGCAAACATCGACTGTCGAAAGAAAATTATCACTTTCCGTCTCCCAGGGAGGAAAGTAGCTAGCTTTTTCGGTATACAGTCAACTAATTTCAGTGATCCGAGCATGGCGATTACTTGATGATGGTACTCAAGGGTATATCGCATTCCTTCAATGTCACAAGCAAGAGGAAAAGAAAGTGTCACTTTCACTTTCAGAGTTGCCAATAGCCTGTGAATTCCCTGATGCCTTCCCTGATGAGTTGTCAGGATTTTTGCCTGACAGGGAAGTGGAATTCGCTAGTAATTTAGCCCCAGGCACTGAGAAGGTATCAAAGGTGCCTTATCGAATGGCACCGGAAGAGAAGATGGGTGGAGTGGCTTGAAGCGTCAAACTTGGCCGACGTCTATTTGAGAGAGATAGTCAGACTACACGGGATACCAGTGAGGATCGTGTCCGATCACGACCCATTCTATACCTCCCACGTCTGGCAGAGTTTCCAAGAATGAACGGGTTCCAAATTGGACTTCAGTTCTATGTTTAATCCTCAAACTGACGGTCAGACAGAAAGGGTGAATCAGGTTAAAGAAGACATGTTAAGGGCTTGTCTGCTGGATTTCCAACCCATGTGTTGGATTATCAGCCTGTGGATCTTCAGGAGCAGCTCAGATTTTGGTTCACAGAGACCAAATCTTGAGAACAAAACATGTTCCACTTGTATTGGTCCTTGGTCCAATGGAAGAATCACGGTTCTCATGAGGCTACCTGGGAACGCGAAGTTGATATTCACGCTTAGTATCCCCACTTATTCACCCAAGGTAAGCCATGTATAGGATTTGTTCAAATACATACATGTATATGATATCAAGATATTTATCTACATTGATAGTATTGATATATAAAGTAAATGTTTAAATTTAAAGAATTCGATGGACATCATCTATGATCTCCTCCTATATATATATATCAATGACATTGATTGAACTAAACACAGTTAAACTATGTCCAACCCTAAGCTTACCTGGTGAGTATACAACTCACTGGTATATCAGTTTTGTAATATCGTTTGTATTGTACTATGTTTGTTTTCTATTTATCGATATGTACATTGTTTCTACATGTGAAACACAGATCTTGATTATTATTTCCATTGCTTTTCCTGATTATTGGCTTTACGCACCATTATCAAACCATAGTATATTGCTTCTTGAGTAGTGATTTTAATTGTATCCACCATGACTTGAATTCACGTCCCGCCTTCTTTTATTTTTGAGGACGAAAATCCCTTAAGTAGGGGAGAGTGTAACAGCTGCCACATTTTTATCCTAACAATACCGGGAATGAACTCGAGTAGGGTCAAGCGTGTGCCTAACACAGGACACAAAGTGTTCGTTTATAGTAAAGTGTGCGGTCCGTAGTAACCCAGTAACTGTAGTCCATCATGGACGTAAGAATTGTGTACGTAAATCACACTTGAACTTAAAGTACTTCTAGTTCATTCAATACTTGAAGCAGATAGCATATATATGTGTACGTGTACATGTTTTACACTAAAGACAAAAAGTCGCTAATACATGTCCTAAAGTGTTAAAGACTTACATTTGAAGAAAAGTCAGCGATACACAATAACCCCAATTATATATACCTGCATCTATTGTAACCAAATTATATAGCTTATCCTGTTTTGGATTATCTGGGTATACACCCAATAGCAAATGTAAGCTTTGTATAGCAGCATAGCCACTAAGAGCTTACTAGTACCAAGCGTATAATAGACTGAGTCACAAATAGCCTATTTTGGCTCATCTACTGATATTTTAAGAGGCATGTGAATGTTGTATAGGGGATTCTAACCCGTTGTAGATTATAAGCTGCTTGCAGCACCTTTTAGTGACACGGCTGCATGAGTCATCTTCGATTCTCATGCACGCAAAGTACAACCCATATGCTATGAACTTAAACGAAGCTGCTCCTTTGATCTTCATGCTCCCATCTTCAAAGAAATTTGTATAGCACCTATATGCTATCCGCATAGAAACCAAAAATCCTATAGATATATGTACCGCATTTAACTGCAGCCAGTAAGTAGATCTCTAGTATTTAAACCCATGAGTCCATGCATGTCTGCACACCTTCACTTCAATTTGAAATCGTGAATTGCAAATCGATCATCTGAGTCGGTCGCGAGAAATTCAATTGATGCGTTAGCTTCGACATACAGGTCACAAACTCGGCAAACCCGACACTGACCCATGCTCGGCATCATTATAACCACAGATGCACTAAAAAGGTATGCTGGAACAACTAGACTAGATTTCATTTAGTAGAGTATATGTCACAAAGAAACACTAGAAGTTGTCATTACTGTCGATCTCATATGATCAAATCAACAAAACAAACAAAATCTGTGTGAAGTCTTGTAGTCAAACTTTTCAAAAAATGCACTCCGGATCTTCCAAATTGAATGAACATGGATATCTCATGCCAAACTGAATACGGAATTGAATATATATATATATAAAGAAGCAAAACCACAAAGGCACACAAAGGCATACCAATCACGAAGGCAAGGCTTGCCGCGACAAGGTGCAAGCTGAAGGGCTTGCCTATGCAAGCAATGTTCTTGTCGCAGCAACATTGTGCACTGACCACTGTTTAGTATTTTGGTCATAACTTTTGACCCTGAACTCTAAATGGCACGATTCTTAATGCGTTGGAAAGGAGACAACGATCCCTACAACTTGTATGAAGTAACTAAGTTTTGAATCTAATGTTTAATAGATCAAAAACTAGTGACAGGTTGCAAAAAGATGCTCAGCTGGTGAGCTTGCCGCGGCAACCTCTATCGGATGCTATTTTTAGGTTATGCTTTTTGCATACCAAACCCTGGGTCCATGGTTGGCCCATATGAGATAACCTTCTCATACCAGAAACCTGTAAATGCATGTAAACCATGAACCCATATGATATATATATATATATATATACGAGACTTAGATATTAATCTATATGATAGGTGCAACATGGTGCATATACTTAATTTGGCGCAATTTAGACGAGAGATGGTCTCTGACGCATGAGCTCACATCTAATCAGATTCAAAGACGTATACGTGGTCAGTTAGGGAAATTACCTTACTCGTTTATATTGAGTTTGCTGATTCTTGTTTAGATAAGCATGGCTTGTGAATGATAAGCTTGGCGATTGTTTTTGTATGATTATGCTATTTTGGCTTTGAAGATTTTAGCATTGGTAGTGCAGCTTTGAGAATTCAGTGGTGATGGTTCAGTTTTAAAAGTACAGCTTTGAGTACTTATTACCTAGCTCCATTTTGTGGAATAAATAGTATAACCATGCAATGTCAGTTTGAATATGGTAGCTTGATAATTCAGCTTTGAGAGTTCATCTGTGATAGGACAGTTTTGAAAGTTAAACTTTGATAATTGCTAGCTCAGTTTTGCTGAAAAGTAACTAGGATGACCGTGCTATGTTAATTTTGATTATGTTCGTTTAATAGTGCAGCTTTAGAATTCAGATTTGATAAGTGTAGTTTTGATAATTCGGCTTTAATAAAGTATTAGCCCAGTTTTGCGGAATAAATGGATATCAACATACTATGTTATTGTTGAGTATGCTAGTTTTCGTTATATACAAGCATATGAAGTTCAGTTATGCTAGGCAAGATTTAAGATACGTTTAAGTTATTGCATGATGTTCTCGCATACTTAATCTCGTGCATGGTCACGTCTTGATTCTTGATACTCGTTTGTTTTATGTTGAGCCAAGTGACCCTGCTACCTTAGCCTAGGGGCTTGACCAGTCTCATGTCAAGTGACCTTGCTAACATAGCTCAAGGGCTTGACTTCTTGAGTCAAGTGACCCTGTTAACCTAGCTCAGGGGCTTAATATCTCGGTCCAAGTGATCCCGCTAACTCAGGAGCTTGACAAGTGATCCCTCTAACTCGGGATCTTGACTTTCTCAGTCCTAGTGATCCCGCTAACTCGGGAGCTTGATTTTCTTATTCTTGTACATGTCTTGTTTCATTATGATTCCTTAAAATTATCTCACATGATGCCTTGTCAGTAAAATTCCTCATATTTGGTCTGCATGAATCTGCCAGCATGAATATGTCAGCATGATACAATAATTGGATGATTTAGTGCCTATTCTGTTCTATGTTGTTAGGATAGATTGATGCTAGACTAGACCTAAGATAAGATGACATGTGCTTCATATTATTATGTATCTAGACATGAATTGATAATCTCTCATATAAATTAGCATCTTAATTGTCCCTGCTGAGCTTTGATGATAGCTCATCCTACGACTTCATACCTTAGCTGCAGATATTGCTCGTGACCCTGAGCACGAAGCTGATCCTACCTACCAGTCTAAGGAGGAGGAGGACGAGGAGGAAGGTTCTGCTGAAGACTTCTTTCCTTGAGAGGTTTGAGAGAGAGAGAGAGATTTGTTTTTAAACATTAAACATGTATAAACAGTAGTGTGATTTAAGATAGTTTACTATTTCATGTATAGGTTTCTATTTATTTCATGTTCAATTTGCTGCTTTAGATAAATGAATGAATATCAGTTGTTGTCATATTTCTACGTACCAGAGTTAATTCAATTCACTTCCGCATATGTAGCACTTTGTACACGATGCCCTTGTATGATAGGATCATGTTAGGTGATCCGACGGCTCGACCTTTCCCATTTACGGGAAGGGGAAAAGTCGAGCTGTCACATCTCGTCAGACAATACTGCAGCCGGTCTAGGGCCAAATGCATCTCTGCCCGCATCATCTTGCGCGCTACCTCTAATGCCTCAATCTGGGTCTTCTGCGTGACCATCATCTCGATGAATAGGTCCTCTTGGCTTTGCGTCTCCCCAAGGATACACCTTGCCTCAAGAGTGGCACGCGCTCGCGTCGCCTCTAGACGCGCCTCCTCAACCTCACGTGTCTGCGTCACCACACTGAGTCAAGAAAACCAATATCACACTACAAAATATAAGGGTTTTAGTGGTGGCTAAAAACTACCGCTAAAGCTAAATCAACCGCCACTAATACTCTTACTGGCAGTGGCTAAGAACATAGCTAAAAATGGAGTCGGTAATTCTTTTAGTGTCGATTTTTGTGGAACCGCTGCTAAAAGTGTATTTTTTTAGCGACACTTTTTAACCGCCATTATATCATTTTACAGACAATATTTGACCGCCACTAAAGGAGCTTCTACGGGCGGGTACTGGCATAATAAATCGTCGGTAATGTAACCTTTTAGTGGCGATTTTATAAAACCGCCACTAAATCTTTTTTTATTTTTATTTATTTATTTATTTTTTAAATGGCTTTAGTCACAGATAAAAACGCCGCTAAAAGTTTTTTTTTTTTTTTAAATTGGTTCTAGTCACACATACCGAATCTCGAGGGCACTCACACCCAAAAAAGTGACCATTAAATAACATGTGCACAGGAACTAGTTCATGTGCACATGTGATTTAATGGTCACTTTTTTTCGCCATGCACCATATGGAATAAAAATTTGATTGCCTGATGGTACATATATAGTATTAAAATTCAATCTATGAACAATTGAAACAAAGTATTATATCCATCATCTTATTCAAAGCAATCAATGCACCCTTCAAGATTTGGGAGGTGCGGATATAGCAACCTTTTTCCTCATTCTTAACAGATGTACCCAACAATAATAAGAATAAAGAAGATTAAATTCTCTAAAAAACTTGGAGCATGAGGCATGAGGCATGAGGCATCCGATCCGAACTTCAAGTTAGGTCAGATGTAGCATTAGGTCGGGTTGGGCATTTCCGTTAGGCAGCGAAAATTTTATCCCAACCTGATTAGCACTCTCATCAGTCTTTGGGTCTCTAAAAATAAGACCGCATTTGGAAACGAGACAGACAAGCTCAAGTTAGCGAGCCACTCGCTCCCCAACAGAGCATGTTTTACCCGCTCTGGTAAAACCTTCTCTATCTAATCATCCCTAGTGCCCATCAGCTCTCCATCCCCTCCTTGCGGGACTCCAAAAACACGCTCCAGACTGACACGACACTTAAGCGCAGTTGGGAGAGGCCAAACACACTCATCATACAAAAATAGTAGGATAATAAAAATGGCTTCATTAACAACATAGAAAATAGATGAGATGGGTTGGGAAAGTTTTCAGCCCTTCTAATAGCTAGTACCACTACTATTTATGCAATAAAACTGTTGGTAGTAAAAGTAAATGGCAGAATACTAGTTTCTGTAAGGGTCACTAATCCAACACTTTTTAGTTCTTTAAAATAATCAATTAAAAACACTACCAATAAAATGAATGTTTAAGCAAAATAAGTAATCATAATTCAATGCCAAATAAAACTCTAAAAGAAATAGTTCCAATGCTCTCTCCATATACCACAAGTCATCTCTATATACCAAGACCTCTATGTCTCCACAATTATCTTCTCAATCAATATGTGGTGCTGCATTATTGTTTTCGCAAATCTGCAAATTAAAAAATATAAAATAGTTAGACTACGTATCCATGAACCAATTAGTAATAAAATCAGTCATCTATCATTTAATAAACCTAATAAAAATATTAAGTTTGCTGGTTGATAATCATGCATGCGCACTTATAGCAAGTAATATATTCTTAAGATCTGCAATCTCGGCATCTCTTCGTGTTGTCTCAGCATCTTTCTCTTTCAATTTCTCCTCCATTTCCTTTAGCTTTCCTTGAAATTCAACAAACTCACTAACAGAGGGTCCGCCATGGACCGAAGATGATCCCCACAACCTAGTGGGGGTCATGCCAAATCCATATCCCCGAACACGACTGGGTTTCTCTTTTCCAAACATTTGAGCAATCACATCATTTTTGGCAATTGGATCAAGCGAACCCTCTTGTTCTTCCATGACATCTTGGATCTTTTGCTGTAATCAAATATGTTTCATCTTTTTAATTATTATTAAATGACAAAATAAGTGGAATATAATAGTTTTCTACCATAAAAAATGGTGATGAAAAGGTGTAAACTCACGATCACTTGTGCAGCTTCATTGTTCACCGACAAACCATCTTTGCGAGTGTGTCTTAACAAAAAAATCAGCTCGGCCAAGCTCTTGTTGTGTCAAACTCTTGTATGTCTGTATCAATAAAATTAGAAGATTTGGAAACTATAAACACTAAAATAAATAGGGGTACAAAATAGTTAAGAATACTAAAAACTGATATTATTACCTCTTCATATCGTAAGTTCGCAAAACTCTTTGTCCCAGTTGTATAGGGTAGCTTCTGGCATGATCGATTCTTTTTATTTATTTCACTTCTTTTCTATTTCAAATAAACTAATTAATTAATTATTAACATATTGTGCAAATTTTAATAAAGGACGTCTTCAATCAAACTGTACCTTTCCAGCATCATAATTCCAATAGTGGATAAGGGAGACCATTGGTCCCTTGATACATCTTTAGGGCACTTCTTGTACTGAGCTGCATTGGTTGCTTTACTGTCATAGTGCTTTCTCTTCAAATTAGCCTTATGATCCTTCTAGTGTTTCCCTAATGATGACAATATCAAAGGTTTGACCTCTTCACCTAACTCAAAATTTTCCTTTATCACATTTGAAGTAAATCATTAGTCATATAGATTCACATTCATCACATTTTAAAATTATAGAAATAATTATAATATAATAAACAACTATTACCAAAATCCGTTCCCACCCACGGTCCTTTGCATCATCATCTATATGATGCAAAGTAGGGAGATCGAGAGGAAATAACTTCCCATCTCTTGCCACTATGCCTATATAACTAGATAGATAGCTGTCATCAGTCACTGGTTGACCTTTAATAAATTTTACTTTCAGTTTAGTTTCATTTTGTGACTTCAACATGGAAGCACATGTAGTAGGGCCACGTACACCTCTCTTCTCAGTCGATGATTCTGAAGGATACATCTAGACAATAAAAGTATTGAAGAATAAGACAAGTTTGTCAAAGTATTGAAGAATAAAAGAAAATTTATATTCAAATTAAATAAAAAAACTCGATATGAAGCTTAATGTAAGCACTCTTTCTTTTGAAAAATGTAATAAACACTATATAGTGATTAAGTTAAAAATCTAGGCAGCCATGCGCATATGTAAAACTTTTTGCATGGACATAAAATTCCCATATCTACACGTTGTATGATAAATAGGCAATTTCAATGTGAGAAGAATCTTGTATTTTATAATACTCTGCAAAATAGTTACATATTACTGTTAATGTCAGTCATAATGCATTTAATAGATTACATAAGACCGAATGTAAGTCATTTTTCTATAGGTGTGGCTAATAACCACTAAATCCTAGATTACTTCTATTCCAAGATACACGAGTTACAATAGATGAGCCTTTATAATGAGGGCATCAAGACACAACTTATGCTCCAAACGAATGTGGAACTAAACCCACTATGCATACCTCTCATAAGTAAATATAATAGTGTTACCTATTATCCACTAACATTCTAACTAACATTTGATGTCCAGTTACAAGAGGCAACTGAAGAAGAACTTGACAACAAATAAAACCCCAACTGAGGAAGAAGCATAGAAAGAACAATATCAAATTAGCTCCTCTCAAATATTCTAGCCCACATTCAATAACCAATTACAAGAACCAACTGAAAACTGTTAGGTCTCTTGATTAGAGAGTTACACCAAAAATCCAAATTAAAAAACCATGCAAAGTTGGGGAATTGGACTACAAATAATACCACATAAAAATAGTGAATTATTTTCTCCATTGGATGCCTAAGTAACCTAATAATTAGTGAAAGCCAAGGAAACACCATACCAAATTACAGAAATTATATGCTAGAAAGAAAAGCTTCATAGCCATCTCCCACATTTGTCTGTGTAATAACATAGCATTCCCACCTAGAAAGCTTTGCAATAATAATGACATGGCTAAAGCACCTTACAACAATAAAGTTTTAGAAGTAAATAGCCATCAGTTGGAAGCAAGAGCAGTTAGCTAACCATAAACGAACATACACATGGGGAATAACTGCTCAACCACTATCTAGAATTGGCCTAAAGTAGTTTATGTAAAACCAATAACATTTATTATTCGCTAAGATGGAAAATTTCATCAAAGGCTGTCATTAGCAGACCAACTCCCTAACCTCCTACTCAGTAGCCATAAACATTACAAAAAAGCAGCTTTTCATATGGAAATGTATGCTTTTTTTCCTAATAACGGGGTATCCAGCCTCTTAGAGCACTCGACTAAGTCCACAAGTACGTGCAACACCGACACATCACATGTTCCAGTTAGTGGGAATAAATCCCTGCTAGTGGCCAACAAGGGATGGGATTCGAATTCAGAACCTTCGCTTCTTGAGGTGTGGTCTTGGCCACTGTACCAACCCATGTTGGTTAAATTGTATGTTTAAAAATAGAATAAATACTATAATAATATCAATGATGAAACCTATAGCAAAATTGAATGATGACCAGTGGATATGAGTAGATACTTTTTAAGTTTAGGGAGGGACATGGGACATGTCCTTAAATCCCCACGCCGTTTGGTTGTTAATCGAGCGGTATTAGATTCACTCACATCTAGCTTACATATAAAAACCCAACAACAAATTCACTCTATATTAGAGCACAAAAGAAAGAAATAAAAGGTAGGAGCATAAAATAAGCAGGCCAACAGTACACAACTGGGTTATAAAAAATATAAAAAAATATTACACAACTGGAATCCTTTTAAAATACTAGTTATGGTACTGTAGACACCCAAATTTGGCCCAAGACCTGATCGAAACACCTTCCGAGAGAGGCACACTTCTGGGCTTTTGATGGCATGTATGGAACCCTTAGGAACCACCCTAGAACCCTTAGGAATCACCCCAAACCCTTAGGAACCTACCCCGAACCTTTAGAAACCAATTCCGACCCTTAGAACCCATTTTGAACCCTAAACCGAACCCTATCAAGCTATGGATGAGGAGGGGTGCACTGAAACTAGCTATGGCAATCTATTATGAACAAATATTATACCATTAAAAAGTAGAGGGTGTCATCTTTCCAACGGTCCAAGAATCGCCCCAATCAGATTTGTACATCAAAAGACACGGCGGTCTGAACTCGAAGGACAAAAGAGTAAAATCAAGTGGGTCCCCCCTAGGGATTTGGCGCAACTAATAGTTGCACCAGTGATAATTTTTCCTGGCACAACTATTAGTTGCGCTAGGCCACTTCTCCCAGGATTTAAGCCTGGCGCAACTAATAGTTGTGCCAGTATTAATTGTGGACCCCACCCTAGCGAACCAACTTCCAGGCACTGTTTACAATTATTTTACTGTATAGTTACGCCAGGCATATGAACAGTAACCCTGGGATTTTGCCTCAAAAATCATGATTGGGGTTTGACTTGTTGACCACCTTCACCTTTAGGGTGTGTTTTGCTAGTTCTGTTGCACCCATTCACTACCTATTTGCAACCCCTCAAGTGGCTTAAGGCCTCACCCCATCATCCACCATTGGAGGATCCTTCCACACATCTCAAGGCTCCAAAAACCCTAGGAATCCTTAGATGTGAGATTACCTAATTGCTAAACCCATTTAGCTCTTAAGTGGTCTCCTAATCCACTCATTTCCTATAAATAGAGCCCCCCACCCCTTTGTTTAGGGGTTGAGAATTTTTACCTAAGAGAGAAAGAGCTTAAAGTGTGAAGATCTTTCTCCCTTTGATGCACACTTCCCATACAAAAACCAGAATTCAAAAACCTCTTCCCCACCCTTGCTTTTCATGAAAAGCCTCTAGGTTAGGTGTGTGTGATCCCCTAGCCTTCCTTCTCTACCTCTTAGCTTCAAGCCTTAGGAGTTAGAACCCCATTCCATACCATACAAGCCTTCAAAAGCTCATTAAAGCAAGCCAAGCAAGGCTCCTCTACGGTGCTACAAGGGCCCGAGGGCTCCGGCTCTCCCCTTTCTTCTCCTATCTCTTTCTAGCTCCCTCCATCCTCCGATTTGTGCCGTTACGCCGCCGACTTTTCGGTAGGGACGAAGGGGCATAAATAGGATTCTAAGCCCTTTTGGGTAAGAGGAAGCCATTTTCTTTTCTTTTCTTTTACTTTATTTTATTTTTGGCCATTAGTAGAGACCGCTTTAAGCAGGTTGATCGGGTGCCTAACACCTTCCCGATCGATAACCGAAGCCCCTACCCAAGAGCCTTTGGTGTGGACCGGATTCAGAGTCATATTTTTAGCACTTCGGTGCTCATAAACATGAACTAAGTTTTCAGGGACATCGAAAGCTCTGGGTGGCGACTCTATATTTTTTTTGCAAGCGAGCGCATCACTGCGACGGGATGGTCACGAATCCCACGGTTGAACAGATGGCGACTTTGCTGGGGATAGCTTGTAGAGCTTCTCCTTAAAATTTGGCCTTTTTATTTTATTAACCATTTTGCTATTTTTTTATTGTTTATTTTATTTTACTCACCCCTACTTTTCTGTCATTTACATGCCTTAGCCGATTGGCGGGCTTACTTGTGCATTATCTTTAAATTTCTTTACTTTTACGTCATTTTAAGTGCCTTAGCCGATCAGCGAGCCTACTTGAGCATTGTCTTTTAATTCATTTAATTTTTCATCATTTAAAGTGCCTTAGCCGATTGACGGGCCTACTTGTGCAAACATATTTCGGCAATGGACGCCGGCCCGTAGTGGCTGCACGGGGTCATCACTCCCGGTCTTTGAACTAAAGAAAACTTCCAAAAAAAAAGGGGCTTTAAAAAAAATTAAAATTAAACCAAGAGTAGGGAGCTTAATTAACTTATTTTTATGGGGTAGATTTTCAAAGGGTTGGGTTTAGGCACACATACAACCACCCAGGTCTTAGTATGGCAACAGCCCTTAGTGGTGATGATCCAGAAAAGTCCCAGCCCACCTAGTATCTGAGAAGGCACTTGCATCGGAGGTATATCAGGTGGGTTCCCATTCCAAAGCTTAAAACCCTTTGGGGAGCTGCTACTAGCGAAGTTATACCGACTCAAACCTTTAGGTGCGGAGGAGGAGAATCATCATAAAAATAGCTCCCTAAGCCTAGCTTCCACAAAACCAAAAAAGAGACTCATTTGGGTGTGGTCGCCGCTTCATACATTCGGCATTTTTGCTCGCAAGTATTAGTTGCGCCAAAGGTAAAATTGAATTTATAATCACAACTAATAGTTGTAATTTTTTAAAATCCAATTTACCTTGGCAACTAATAGTTGCGCCAGTGTAAAAGTGCCCCTGCAACCTGGGCGCATGTATTAGTTGCGCCAAGTCTGTTTAACACCACACAATTGTGGCCTTTCACCTCCCGAGTCCCCGATCGGTGCTTAGTGCCTTGTTTAGGCCCCGCCATCTCCGACACCAATACGCCTCACGCCAAAAGAGGGCAACTTCTTTGGCTCATTTCGGGGATCGGGTTATTTGCCTTTATTTTCATGCCTTCAATAGATCAAGGTTCTCCTTCGATTCTTCCAAGTGCTTAATCGTCAGGGTCTTGAATTAAGGTACGAGAGCCACCCAAAAGGAATTCCAAGGCCTCGGAACCTTTGTTTTTCAAAACTTTTTCAAAAAAAATTCAAAAAATATATAAAATCAAAAACCCAAAAAATATAGTTTGTGGTGCTGGCACAACGATATCATCTTGCCCTCCGCAGTCCCGTAGGGGAAGAAGGAGGATTTTTGGGCCTTATCCAAGGCACCCTTACCCGACCCGCTCCCGAAGAATGTCGTGGGTAGTGGACCCGGCTTACGCCGATCCTGACTCATGCCCGCCACATTCTCCAATCCACTCCCATTCAGAAGAAGTTTTTTCCACCATCCCCCTCACCCAACCCCCCTTTACCATTACCGGCCCGTTTGGCGTCCCCATTTTTCCAACCACTAACCCCCAAAATATCCAAAATCACCCCCCCATTCTCCATCTCTTGACCAAACCATACCCATGCCAAGTCCAACCCATTTCCCTTCCACATCCACACAAAATCCATTCTCCCAATCCATATCCATGCCTCATTTCCCATCTTCCCCCTATAGGCCCGATCCACCCACATTCACATACGCCAATTCCTCCCTATCCAACCCCCCACAAATCCCCCCATCTACCCGGGTCATGCCCATTTTTATCAGGGCCATGCCAGGTTTCTTCCAAACATCCACACCCCACCAACCACCATCCCTAAACATCCCTAATCCCTCCCCATCCTTTACCCCACCTCAACTCTCCAATCCACCCCATATCCCACCTCTTACCATGGCCATGCCAGATCATACCGGGGCCATGCCCAAATTCCCCTCTCCACCCCCCACATCCAACTCTCCTTCGATGACCATGATGGAGGAAATGTTCCAAGCCTACTCCATGTGGAAGGCTTCTCAAAACACCTCCCCTCCTCCACACCCCATATCCCTAAACCCATCTCACACCCTAGCCAATCTCCATGCCTCAGTCCTCAATGATCCCCATCAACCCCCCATAATCCACACCATCCAAACTCCCATTACCCACATGCCCCAAGGCCCATTGGCCCAAACCCCCTCGTCCCACATATCCTATGGCCCCATGACCCAATACCCCAACACCCAAACCTAACCAGGGCCCATGGCCCAGACCTATCAAGACCCCTTGGGCCAAACCCATCAAGGGCCCATGGCCCAGACCCACAAAGGGCTCATGGCCCATACCCACCAAGGTCTGTTGGGTCATCAAGAGCCCATGGCCCAGACCCACTAAGGCCCATTGGGCCAAACCCATCAAAGACCCATAGCCCATACCCATCAAGGACCCATGGCCCATATCCACCAAGGCCCATTGGCTCAAACCTACCCAGGGCCCATGGCCCAAACCTACCAAGGGCCCCTGGCCCAAAGCCATCAGTGGCCCATAGCCCAAAATGACCAAGGCTTCATGACCCAAATCCAAACCCCACACTCATACCTTCCACAACACCCCCAACATTTCACCCAACCTTCACAGCCAGGTCAAACCCATGCCATACCCCAAACCCAATTTTCCCATGGCCCCACACCCCAAGGCCATCTCCAAACCTTCCCCCATGCCCCATGGCCCCATCAGGCCCCACCTCAAAACCAAATCTCCATCACCCAACAAACCTTTCCTCACCCCCAATGGGCTCACCCCACCACAACTCATCCCATTCCCATCCAACCCGTGCAAAAACAATGAGAATCCGCCTCATTGCACATTATGCCGACCAAAGAAGATGAAGAGGACGAGATTAGGAATAGCGGGGCCTATGCTGGGGCATTGACCAGCCTTAACCCTCCTACCATAATTGCCCACCCTTGGTGGCCCAGTGAGTGAAGTCCAACTCTAGAGAAAGCGTCCCTCATAAAAGAGTCAAAGCAATGAAAGAACAAAGTTGAACAAAATATAAAAGCAAATGATGAAAATGGGTGGTGCCGAAATCCACGCCACGGGCTTCACAGATTTATGCTTGTTCCCGAGGTCCCCCCTTTAAATTTAAAATGCCACCTTTGACAAATATAATGGCACTGGCAATCCTATTGCGCACCTAAAGTCCTACTGTAGAGACATGTGCCAATACGAGGGGACGAAAGACTACTAATAAAATTCTTTCAGAAGAGTCTGATTGGTCTGGCTTTGAGATAGTTTACATCTTTAGAACCATCCATAATGAAAACATGGAGGGACTTGACACGCCTCTTTCAAGAACAATATGTCTACAATATAGACATTGAAGCATAGAAGTCCGATTTCCATTTGAAGCGTAAAATCCCAACGAGACCTTCAAAGGACTATTAGGGCGATGGAGAGCACCGGCGACAAGTGTAAAATAGAATACTGATGATGATATAGAGATGATTTCAAAGAACACTCTGCCAGAGATTTTCAATTTTCTTGTATACCAACAGTAGTCCAGTTTTGCTTATTTGGTAAGGAATGCTAACCGATGTGAGGATGCCATCAGGGAGGGCCGTCTGAATAAGAGTACAAGTGGACCCATGGGGTTAGAAGATTTTTATAAAGGAAAGAAGAGAACAGGGGCTATGTCCGTAATATAGCCAATACTAGGCCTAATAATAATACTACCTCGTTTCAATTTCAAGTAGCCCCACTAGCACCAATCAGGCCTGAGCAGATGCAGAGAATAGGGAATGGGCAAGGAATGTAAATGACTCCAGAGCAGAGGAGAGCCCGCTACGATCAAGTTTTTACGCCTCTAGGGCAATCATTGAGTGTACTTCTGCCATTGTTTATCGAAAAGGAATTAGTCACTATCCGTCAACCGCAACCTCCTCCTCACCCGATCCCAAAGAATTATGACCCGAATACCCACTGCAATTTTTATCAGGGTCCGAGTCATCCAACTGATCATTGCTTCCCATTAAAGCATGCATTCTAGGATTCGATTGACACCGGGAAAATTATTCCCCCTGCACCTTCTCAATATGCTAATATTCACCAAGTACCACTACCCCCACATCCTACCAGAGGAGCCAATCCCAGACCCCCCGTCGGAATGATAGAAGATGAGGAGTTTGAATTTGACCCATCCGATTATATAAGTGATCGGGAGAGTTATGTAGCACCATTATCAAGAAACATGGAAGAGAGTAACATAGGGGTAATTGAACCCCTAAATTTGTCAGAATATTTCCCCAATCCGACCTCACAAATTGAACCCTTGGATCTCAGGGCATACTTTTCATCCACCACACCCGTCAATTATGTACATATCAATGCATACCAACCATACACAGTTCAACACACCACAGCCCCCATCAATTGCCCAATAAGCCATCAGGCCCCCAGTCCCACACCCGCACCCATAAGTTATTAATGGCATGTGCCCATCCCATCACCCCAAATTTACCAACCACTGAAGTTCCACCACCCCACAATTATCTACGACCCTTACCCATCATCCCCATCCGCCACCTACTAGCTATCAATGGCCTACTTTTACCTCCTTCCTCCAATACTACCACCACCCTCAAGCTTCATCACCCTTATTTGGCCCAATTTTTCCACCCAACCCTCTACCACCGAAATAAATCAAGTGTTGCCCCCACCTCCCGAGACGATAATACAAGTACCTCAAGAACCATACCATACCTTTTTCCTCGGGACCCACATATGATCCCTCATCGTCCCGCTAAGCTACAACAAATAGATGTCAATACCAGCAAAGAAGAAGCAGAGAAGGGCGTAGATTTTGTTATCGTGTCGGAGGATATCAAAGCAGCTGTAAGCACCAAAGCAAAGACAAGCCCAACCAAGGAAAGAAAGACAACGCGTGAACCCTTTCGAGAAATGAGTCGAGAACATATACTGAGACTCAATCGAGAAGAATGCCCCATATAACCGTGGGATCTATTGATGACGCCCCACTCCATTTTCAAGCATTAATGGGGCATTAAAAATGCGCATGTATCACTCCAAGTTAGCCGGATGAAGTCAAGATAATTGGTCAAGTGATGGCTCCAAATGCCATTTCATTTTCTCGATGCCGATTTACCCGAGGAAGGAGGTAGCCACTCAAAATCTTGAATATAACCGTTGAGTTGAAATATGATTATCCCACGGTACTAATTGATAATGGGTCTGCATTGAACATATGCCCGTTAAGAACCACCACTAAGATTGGGGTCGATCCATGCATGCTGAGGCCCACCAGAACCAGCACAAGAGGGTTTGACAATACCAGGAGAGAAATAATGAGAGAAGTTGATCTTGAGCTGCTGATAGGGCCAATGACTTTTTCCATCTTATTTCAAGTCATGGATATCAAATCTTTATTTAATCTATTGTTGGGGCGCTCGTGGCTGCACGAGGTCGGAGCCATACCTTCCACTTTGCATCAGAAACTCAAGTTTGCGTCTGGGCACAAAATTATTACAATCATGGATGAGGGGCACAACGAGAAAGAAAAAGTCGCCAATAGCATCAAAAAACCTAATGTGTTGGATATACCGCACACCACTGAGGATGTCGACCTCCACAGTTTTGGATATGAGGTGTCAGCGATACTCCCGGAGTCCATTGAAGGCATCATTCTTAAAACCGGCGACGGAATGGAAGCAATAGTGGATATGCTCCAAAAATGGGGCTATCAGAGAGGTAAAGGATTTGGGCCTAGATTATAGGGCAGAAGAGAGCCAGTTATTGCCAAGACACCGAAAGTAAGATTTGGGCTAGGTTACAAGCCCACAGAGGAAGAGGTTCGAGAGACTAAAGAGAAAGCCAGGGTCACTGCAACTGCAAGAGCTTGAGGAATCAACATAGAAGAGAAACCTTACCCTAGGCCACACATCAGGGAATCCTTTGTCACCGCTGGGGTCGTAAAGATCGATCAAAATGGGGTAACCCATTTGACCCCACACAAACCCACAGCCCTAATACATCCCACCAATCCCCAGATCTCCCTTCCCAGCCTGGAAATAGATTTGGCTGTGTTGTCCCTCTTTAAGGAATGACGGCCAGTACCTGAACAAACACCCCCTGTGGTAAATCACCACAAAATAATATTTGAGGACATGATCTCGCGAAATGGGGATCAATATGATGGAGGCCACCTAATGAGCCATATCAACACCTCCAACAGTAAAGAGTGGCCCCTCAGGTACACAACTGGGCATCTTTGTCCCAAACTCTGGAAGCAAGGAGTGGCCTAAATTTAGCACCTATTTCCCAAAAAAAAAAATAACCTATAAAAAGTGAGATAAGCCCTTGGCAGGCAATACGTTGTATATATAGTAACCCGCCTTGCCAAGGGTCCGTCTCCGAAGAAAATAAATATCTCAAAAACATGGAAAAAATATAAAATCCCAAAAACATTAAAAAAATCAAAAGTCCAAAAACATCATCATTTAAAATTCCAAAAAATGTCCCACAAAATGATGCCCTAACTGAAATACCCGTCCCACGTAAAATCGACCCCTTTCTTGTAGAAATACAAGAAGAGGTAGGAGTTACGAGTCTGGACGAGGATAGTCCTTTGGAGGAGCTCCCCAATGAGCTCCTTGACCGATTTGCCAACTTTGAGTATGAGCCTACTTAGATTGTGGAGGAAACCAAGGACGTCAACCTAGGGACTGAGGAGATTCCCAGAATAACCAAAATCAGAACGTCGCTGTCTCCCGAGGAAAGAAAAAGCACGATCGATTTTCTTCAGTCATACCAAGACATTTTTACCTGGTCGTACGAAGACATGCCTGGTTTGGACACCGATTTGGTCGAGCATGAGTTGCCTCTCTACCCTGATGTAAAGCTGGTTAAGCAGAAGCTGAGACGTCTCTGACCCGAGTGGATGTTGAAAGTAAAAGATGAGGTCTTCAAGCAGTATGACACGGGGTTTCTCATGGTATCCAAATACCCACAGTGGCTAGCCAATATCGTGCCTGTACCGAAGAAAGATGGAAAGGTCCGCATGTGCATCAATTTCTGCAATTTGAATAGAGCGAGCCTAAAAGACGATTTCCCATTACCACACATCGACATCTTGGTCAATAACACTACTAAGTACGAGATGCTTTAATTTATGGATGGATTTTTGTGATACAATCAGATAAAGATGGTCGAGATTGATCGCGAGGAGACACCATTCATTACCCCCTAGAGAACCTTTTGCTATCGAGTCATGCCATTTGGCCTAAAGAATGCCCGTGCAACATACCAGAGAGCTATGACCGCACTGTTTTATCACATGATGCATCGAGAGATTGAGGTGTATGTCAACGATATGGTAGCCAAGTCACCGAGCGGCAACCATCCGGTAAACCTTCGAAGTTGTTTGAAGAGGCGAGGAAGTATCGACTATGTCCGAAGCACACATTTGGTGCTATGTCCGAAAAACTATTGGGGTTCATCGTCAGTAGGAGAGGGATCGAGGTCGGCCTAGTTAAAGTCAAAGCTATTACTAAGATGCCACCACCATCTACCGGGAAAGAAGTTAGAGGATTCCTGGGCAGAATACAATATATCAGTCGATTCATTACACAATTAACTCCGATCTGCACGTCGATCTTCAAGCTACTAAGGAAGAACTCACCCGTTGAATAGAATGACGACTGTTAGGCAACATTCGATAAAATCAAAAGCTACATCCTTAATCCACCTGTGTTGGTACCACCCGAGCCGGGTAGACCACTCTTAATGTACCTCTCCACGACAGAAGTCTTGATGGGATGCGTCTTAGGGCAGCATGATGAGACAAGAAGAAGAGAGCAGGCCATCTACTATCTGAGCAAGAAATTCACTGATTATGAGCTGCGCTATTCTCATCTAGAGAAAGCTTGCCTGGCTCTTGTATGGGCTACTCAGAGGCTCCGCCATTACTTATCTCAGTGTTTCCGCTTCGGCCCGAATGGACCCATTAAATACTATTTGAAAAGCCTCATCGGGCGGATAACCGATGGCAACTTTTATTATCTCGAGTTTGACATCATCACGTATCACTCAAGTCGATCAAGGGTAGGCTTCGCTAATCATCTTGCCGACAATCCTTTGCCAGATTATGAACCTTTAAGGACTGAGTTCCCAGATGAAGATATCTTGTTCATGACGGAGGATGATACTTAGGAAGTAGAAGAGTCATGGGTAATGCACTTTGACGGGACAGCAAATGTCGAGGGCCAAGGAGTTGGCGCCATCTTGATTTGACCAAAAGGATCCCATGTACCGGTCTCTATCAAGCTCAACTTCCTTTGTACTAACAACATGACTGAATATGAAGCTTGTGCCACTGGTCTGTAGGCGGCTCTCGATCTGAATGTAACTCACCTCCAAGTGTTTGGTGATTCACAGTTAATCATATGCCAGCCAAATGGTGACTGGAAGATGAAAGATGAGAAACTGATCCCCTATCATGAACACCTCGAGGATCTGATAGCTTGCTTCTAAGATGTGATATTCTCATATGTCCCCCGGATAAGGAATCGCTTCACCGACGCACTAGCGACGTTGGCATTGATGATAGAAATCTCATACGGTGCTGAGATGAAGCCAATCATGATCGAGCAAAGGAATGAGTCGGCCTTCTGCCTCCAGATTGAGGAACCTACAAAGCCTGATGATGAGCCACCTTGGTTCTCAGATATCAAGAATTTCCTTAAAACCCTAACTTTCCCTGAGGGAACATCCAAGACGGACCGACGAACCATTCAACGTTTAGCAGTAGGCTACGTCATTTATGGGGAATGCCTATATAAGCGATCCTACAATAATGTTTTACTAAGGTGCCTTACAGAGGGTGAAGCGATTAGTGTCATGAAGGAGATCCATGAGGGAGTATACGGAGCCCACATCAGCGGTCACATGCTTGCTAAGAAAATTCTGCGGCAGGGATACTTTTGGACCACTATGGAATCAAATTGTTGCAAACATGTTCAAAAATGCTACAAGTGTCAAGAACACTCTAGTCTGATACACGCTCCTGCCATCGATCTTCACTGCATGACAACTCCTTGGCCATTTGCTACCTCGGGCCCTGACGTCGTCAGAATGATTAATCCGAAAGCATCAAATGGACATTGATTCATCCTCGTCGCCATTGAATACTTCACCAAATGGGTAGAAGCAGCATTATATGCCAACATTATGGCCAGTCACGTCGAGAAGTTCCTCAAGAGTAATATTGTGTGCCGATTTGGAGTACCCAAAGATATCATCACAGACAATGGCACAAATTTTACAAATAAGGGCATCCGAGACCTTCAAAGCAATACAAAGATCAAGCACCATTGTCATCCCCTTATCGGCCTCAAACAATGGAGCCGTGAAGCGCAAACAAGATGTCGCATCCTTGAGAAGATGGTCGTCACCTACCGAAATTGGAGTGAAATGCTACTGTTTGCTTTATGGGCCTACAGAACGTCGAACCGTACTGCTACAGGGGCAACACCGTTCTCCCTTGTGTATGGAACTGAGGTCATCCTCCTAGTTGAGGTTGAAGTACCCTCGCTCCGAATCCTCATGGAATCAGGCTTACCCGAAGCAGAGAGAGAGAGAGATCCTGCTTTGAATAATTGAACTTATTAGACGAGAAGAGACTCCTAGCCTTGTGCCACACTCAGGTATACCAGGAGTGAATCACACGTGCTTACAACAAACGTGTCCACGGTCGAGATCTAAAGGTAGGAGACACTATGCTGGAGAAGATCTTCCCATCCCTCCACGCTGATCCGAGAGAAAAGTTTAAGCCGAACTGCGAAGGACCTTACGTCATTCAAGAAGTGCTACCAGGATACGCCATCCACCTCGCCACCATGGATGGAGATCATCTTCCTGAGCCCATCAATGCTGGATACGTCTGACGGTTCTACTCTTAGTCTATCGCGATAAGGTAAGTATTGGTAAAATAGATACGTGACTGCTTAAGAACCACCCAAAAGAGGCCATCATTCCAAACACAGTGGCCAAAAAGCATCCCTAAAAATAATGATGTCCCTTGCTACCCCATTTAAGCCTAGGCCTTTCTTTTAGTAATCCCCTTCCCCAAAAAAAATGTGTGTGTACATATACAAAAAAGGGAAGTAAAGTTATCATCAAAATCCAAAAAAATTGAAAAAGCAAAACCTCAAAAAGAGATTACCTAAAATAGAGAAAAAAGAACAAAAAAAATGTGTAGAAGAATCACGGTGCATGTACAGTAAAAACCCCCAAGGGAGAAAGTATGTTGAGAAAACTGAAGTCATATCAAGGAAACCCTTTTAGCCCAGCATACCTTCAAATCCTAACCTAACCCATGGCCAAGCTACACCCTGAAGAAAGCCCTCTTTTAGGTTTGGTCATAATATCACATTAAGTCAACATGAGAGTTTGAGGCGACACGAACCCCATCCAACCGACTATGATGGAATTGACGTCTATGTCGTGTCTGTTGAAAAAAGAAATGAGGAAGAAATAAATATATATATATATATATATATAAAATAAAAGTAAAAATACAAGCTCAAAGCAAGATGGACGTGGTGAAAACCCGAAAGGGCATTACGGGTAAAAATAGCGAGCTTGTGCGGACCAGGTGAAAACCCGAAAGGGCGCTTGGGGTAAGAGAGCTAAACCCATGGACGTGGTGAAAACCCGAAAGGGCGCCATGGGTAAAAAAAGGGAGATAAAAAATGGAAAAGAAAAAAGAATAAAATTGAAAAAGAAAGGTTTGGACTGATTGAGAAGATTGATGTTTGAGGAACCCTTTTGTTACTCTTCCTGTACACTCTTATCCGACTGGGCCGCTCATGCTAGTTTGGATCAGGTCCCAACCAAAATTGTCTTTGTGAAACCACACCGTCAAACGTATGGCTCAAGGTAAGGAGAAAGGTTTAACTCACTCCCAAGGGGATGAACGTTCTGGCCTTGGTAGGACTGTTGAAACTCTTTCAAAATCAACCAATAAAAAAAAAGGGGGTTCGACCATGCTCAAAAGAGGGCCCAGGGTTTCACAAGGTGATTAAGGCACCACGCAAAAAACATATATATATGCACAAAGCAAAAAGGCCAAAAAGTCTATGTAGATGTATATAGTAAACTGTCTTTTGCACCACTTACACCACATCCCAAAAAAATAGCCGGTGTGATTACTAGCATGCTTTCCTTTTTACAAGTATAAACGAAAACAATAAAAACATTATATATATATATATATGTATACCAAGAATATGTGTGCATCTGTAAAGGGGTTTTCACGCCCCTTTTCTCGTATATATGATGTGCAAAAGTTTTGTGCAGTGAAGGAGTCAACGCCCAAGGCTTCAAAGCGCTAATCTCAAAGATAAAGTCATCTTCTCGGACATTCCTCTCAATCACCAACGACCATGCAGTTTTGAACCTCTTCCGAGAAGAGTCACCCCAAAAGCAACGCTTAGTGATCCCTTCAAGCGGAGGACCTCGCTCTCTACTGTCTCATTCTAACCTCTCAGTGCAAAAAGTTCTTGCAGGACCTTCTTCATCCACCAATAGCTCGACACTCGAGTGTCATCTCCTTCTTTGGCGGGCCTCCAAGATCAATGATCTCTCGAATCTACCATCGACACAGCGCTGGCCAATCAATAGCGTGCCTCATACTCGGAGAAGTTCTAACGAATCTCCCGCTCAAAATCACACATCGTGGTGATCGACGTCTCCCAAAGAGCAGCAATTCGATCCATGTCTCCAGAGGACCCCCTAGAAAAGATCAAATCACATAGAGGGGGTTTGGCCTTGCAGGGCACCTACTAAGGGCAGCCAATTTGATGCAGTATCCAAAATGGGAAGTAGAAGGTGCTGCTAGTCAATCCTAGGAGGGTGGTAATGCCCTCATGGTCTCTACTGCGAACTATTGGGAAGGTCCGATCCAACCAAGGAAGCCACCATGTCAGCTCGGCATCGGTCAACCAAAGTTTCAAAGCAGACACATCGCCTTGTGGAAGCAAGTGGCACCTACCCAGAAAGCACTAAGCCACCTCACTTCTAGCAATATAAAAGCAGGGCCCAAGCCCCCGAACAGTAAGGTGCTCACCCAACCAGACCTGAAGCAACAAAGGGCACTCTCGAAAGCCCTCCACCTTGCCCAAAGCAAATGAATCAAGGCATCGATATAGCTCGGCGAGCACCAAGTGCATCATGGATCGGGCCGCCTCCAACTCGGTCAAAATATCGCAAATTGCCAATGAGAAGCTCTCCTCCCCGGTAAAAAAGAGGATTTCAGAGATGAGACCGAGTGCTAGATCTTTCACATTGTATATGTTCCTAACCGGCAATTTTCAGAGACTTTCGTCACCGAAAAGTTCTTTGAGGAATTTTAGCGAACACCTTGTGGGCCCCCCATTGAGACTTTTCTCATACTCAAGTTTCTTCAAACCGAGAGTAAGGTGGATGGATTTGGAGTAGCCCAGTCGAGGCGTGACTCGTACAAGACCCCTGTGAAGCTTTAGGCCAGACAGTTTGGACAACTCCTCGAGGGTTGGGGTTAGCTCCCGCTTCCCAAAATGGAATACATGAAAATTCACATCCCAAAATGAAGCGGTGGCATAAAGGAGTTCCCATCGTGGAGGAACCTCTAGAAAAGAAGAAAGGCGAGATAGCCCAAGGCACTCCAAGTCGGCGAGCTCACTCTCATTCAAGCTCCCGAACCAAGCCATTAAGAATTTGGGCCCCAAGCCCAACAAAGGGGGTAAATTGGCTCCAAGCCCTCCATGTAAGGGAGGGTTAAAAAGCGGGTCCATGAATGTACATAAATCTTTTGAGAAGATAAAAATCGATGTATGGTGATGGACCCACCTTGGAAATGCAAGAGCAAAAGGGACCAGTCAAACAAAAAAAAAAGATTTTTGGACTAACTTGGGTATATAAGGACCCACTGTCCCTCAGGTTAAACCTGGCACAACTATTAGTTACGCCAGTGCATTTTGGTCCCCATTTTGTCTGGCGCAACTATTAGTTGCACCAGCACAAATTGCCTCAGATTTCAACCTGGCGCAACTAATAGTTGCGCCACACTACAAGTCCCCCCCTCTTCGGCCATCTCGGGACCTAGCGGTGGGGACTTACACCCCTTTTGTTTCTTTGTTAACACACCTTTTTCATTTAATAATTGGGCATTTGTTTTGTTTATTCATGTGCAGGACTAATCCTACATCAAAGCGTATGACCCAAAAGGTCGCTTTCTGAGCATTTTGGGCAAGCACATCCTACAGAGAAACAGATCCAATACAAAGAAATCATGGCATAAAATCAAAGCAGAAATATTTTCCCAAAAGTAATAATCAAAAGTATCACATCAACCATCCCCAACATGTTTAAACAAATCCAAATCAAATCCCAAAAGAGTACTGAGTTTTTCAAAGCCAAAAACTAGAAGACTATTCCTTGCTTGCGCCCTTGGATTTCTTACGACGGCGAGAAGAGCTCTGAAAAGTCCACATGTCCCCTACCCTAGACCACGCCTGCGAGATCCTACTGAGCAAGGAACGCGACTCCTTGGCATGGGCACGCTGCGAGACATGATCAAAATCAAGAGTCAGGATCAGTTGAGGGACAAAGGGTAATGGAATAAATGAAGAGGATTAGAATTGCAAGGCACTCACCATCTCCACCTCCCTAAGCTCCGCCAAGTGACGATGATACTCCGCATACTCCATGGCCAAGTTGAAGTCCTATGTTCAGAATGATACAATATCAGCTATCATTACAATCTTAAAAGCATGTACAGAAGGAAACATAAATGAAGAGAGATTGGGTCATCAGAAGACTTACCCTTGGAACCACCTCAGGAGGAGGAACACGGGGCCTCAGCAGAAAGCCACGCCTGTCGATCCACATCAACGCATAGGCTTGAAAGGAAGTTATCATCCAGGCGTCGAAAGGTCCCGTAAACCACAGGTGGATTGCCACCAGGGATACCAGCATGAGAAGTCCCCGACAGACCAGCACCTGAAGAGCCCTCCCCCTAAGGGGCCCGCACCAGAAGGACCAGCACCAGAGGGATTCACCACTGACATATCAACCGTACTTGGCTCGCCTTCACCATCCAAATCATCTCCTGAAGCAAACTGTGAACAAAATAAAGATCCGATTAGAAGGGACAAAAGCTGAATAAAAGCATAAAGGGAACTAATCCATGCCAAGATAAATTACCTGACCAAGTGGACCGCCGAATGCAAGAAAATTGGCGCTAGGTACAAAGCACGGCAAGAGGAACCGATGGGGCAAGCACTCGTACCAAAGATGATAGTCCCCGAGCACATGGAGAGCATGGATAGGGAGCCCATTGTTGAAAAAGGCCGCTATGAGCTCCTCGATACTGCTAACAAGATTCCAAATGTCCACCGAAGGGTCCACAGGTATAGCGTAGTAGCCCTAGAACTGGTGCACCACCCGCTCTCCCAGATAATAAAATTTGGCCCATGCTCCATAGAAGAAAATGGCGCGGCAGTTATTGAACAGGCGAGAGGGGTCTACAGCTGCCCGATCCCAGAAGGGAGATGCAAGGTACAGGTCAGGGAGGATCTATCCAAGCTAAAAGAATCCAAGCAGGTAGCACATTAGTCAAAGGAGATTTCCAAGCTAGAACCAAGAAGGGTGGAAAAGGGTTTTACTTACTCGAGAACCATCAAGTCAAGTTGGAACCTCAGACCCATCTCCAAATGCTTTAGGCCCATGTCACGACGTCGGGCCTGATTTTAGTTACTAAGGAGAGGATAGGTAAGCACCTCCGAGTGAAGAAGTCGGTGCCCAGGATGGAAGTGATGATATCCCCATACCTAAAAAAGGAGACAGTTCATAGGAGTAGGTCAGTAGCACATAAAGATCATTCAAGAAAATTAACAAAAGCAAAATAATGAGGGATTACCTCTAAGGCGGCCCAAAATCCGACAGGAGACTTGGAATCCCTAGTGGTGACCCAAGCTACATTGTACATCAGCCATGTGTACCCGGCCCCTCCCCAATCGTACCTATGGACGTCACCCCAATTGTCCATCACACTCAACAATGCTAGGCTGACTTGGCCCTCGCTGGCATTAGTAAAAAGGGTCTTGCCCAGCAAGAGTAGGAGAGTGATGCGGGCTAGGACGATCGCCCGCTCTGGTGTGATGTAGAGCGCCCTGTCTGGTTGACCCAGATCTACTAACTCATCAGGGTTGTAAAGTGAGGTCAGCCAAGACATCTTAACCTCAGTACCATGGGCCTACCCGCGAGGGGGATAGACCCCAATCAGTCGGACAATGTTCTCTTTACTCGGCACTTCGAGATCGAATATCGATATCCCCCCTATCCTGACGCCGATAATCATGGCCCAATCAACAGGCGTCAAAGTCATCTCTGCATACGGCATGTGAAAGGTCATTGTCTCAGGGCGAAACCTTTCAATCAGGGCTTTCAAATAGGCAGCATCGGCCCTCATGGCAAGGCAAGATAGAAATTCTCCAAAGCCCACCTGTGCCAGCAAGACCTTCACCACGGGAGGGACATAGAGGTAGAACTCATGGAAGTCGAGCCACCCGCCACGGAATACAATGTTGGGAAGATCCTGCACCCAAGAAAATACGCATCAGACCACAAAGACAAAGCAAAAACTGCATAATAGAAATAAATTGAACCTCTCTTTTACCTTGCCCGCTATCCCGAAATTGGAAATGTAGGTATGCTATTGGTGAAGGAGGCCGACTTGGGCAGCCTCGCCTTGCATCTCGAGCCATAGGCCCACCCTCCGCTCTACTCAAATGAACTGTTCCCCTCGCGGGCCGTATACAATCTCAGGCCCCTCCTCAGGAATATGCTCACCTTCGCCCGACATTTTGGGGCAACAAAAGGCAATCGCATCTGATCAGGAATAAA
The DNA here is from genome assembly GCA_021018995.1 of Chloranthus sessilifolius. Taxonomy (NCBI): domain Eukaryota; kingdom Viridiplantae; phylum Streptophyta; class Magnoliopsida; order Chloranthales; family Chloranthaceae; genus Chloranthus; species Chloranthus sessilifolius. The sequence goes on along the minus strand of CM037584.1, from coordinate 141,274,202 downwards.
GATACACGTGAAACGAATTCTTTTACAAAAAAAGAGATCAACAAAAAAAGCCTTTGCTTCGTTTACAAAAAAATAAAAGTCCTTATACCTCAGAAAAAAAGAGAGAAGAAATTGGCAACAAAATCAAAAAAGTCCTTTTACTTTGTTTAAAAAGTCCTTTCAAAAATCAAAACACAAAAAAATCCTTGTTTAAAAGTTCTTGCAAAAAAGAAAATTCAAAACACAAAAAAAAAACTTTTTACTTTGTTTAAACAAAAAAGAAGAAATTAGAAAAGCAAAAAACCCTTATATTTCAAAACACTCAAAAAAAAAACTCTCTTGTACCCATAAAAATCAAGAAACCTAAAAAAAAATTGATAAAATAAAAATCAATTCCTTAGAAAAAGAACAAAAAAATAATAATAATAACAAACAAAAAACCAAAAAAGAAAAGAAAAAAAAGAGAAGAAAAAAAAAAACCTTTTCCTTAGTTGGTTTTCAAAAAAAATGCACAAAGACCACAAAAAAAAAAAAAACACATTTCCTTGCTTAACTATAGAGGTCAAAAATCATTCTTCTTAAAATTTTCAAAAAAAAGAAACCAAAAACCCCTTTTTCCCTAAATTAGTGTTCCAAAAAGAGACCAAAAATCCATTGCTTTATTTTGCAAAATAGAAACAAAAAATAATAAACAATATGAAAAAATTCCTTCCATACACACAAATAAAAAACAAAAAATATATATATTAGGCACCAATAAATCCATGAAATAACAAAATAGGGCATTATTCATAAAGAATCATCCACACTTCATCAATAAATATACACCATAAACATAAATCATTACTCATCAAAGAATACAAGATCATGATCATATCTACAAGAAAAAGCAAGAAAAATGAAAGAAAATGAGTTTTAATGGTCACCTTTAAAGACAAAAGGGGTCTTTGATCTAGTGTGAGCCGACGTTCGATCCACACAAGCAAAGCAACGGCAATGGGGCACACGTAGAGACAATGTAAAGGAACACTAGGAGGAGTTGGTTTTCGTTTTCAAAGATAAAGGAGGGGGGAGAAAGATTCGAAATAAAGCCCCAGTTGTTTAAATTCTCAGAAGCCTCAAGAACTAATAGTTGCGCCAGGCAAAATTGTGCCCACCTCTTGTTTGGCACAATTATTAGTTGCGCCAGGGTATTTTGAGGTCCCTAGTATTTGGCAACTAATAGTTGCGCTTGCACCAGGCAAGTTTTGGGCACACGGCAGAACGATGGGAAAACCGGTTCACTCCTTTTATCTTATCGCTCCCAGCAGATGCACGCACTCCCAAGGCAGCATTTCGATCATCCTTTGACTTGCTAAGAAAGCCATGCTAGAATAAAGGCAGACTGAGATCAATGAGCACCCTGGTCCTACACAGAAAATATAAAGAAAATCCAACTAAGGAAAATCCCCACAGAGAAGCCGAAAGTATTTACGAGAAAATCACATAAAATAATAGCTTCAAAATTCCAAAAAATCACATAAAATAATAGCTTCAAAATTCTAAAAAATCCACGTAAAAAATAGCTTCAAAATCCCAAAAAAAATCCACATAAAATAATAGCTTCAAATTTCCAAAAAAAATCACATAAAATAATAAACTCCAAAAAAATCACATAAAAAAACAGTTGAAAAAAAATTCAAAAAAAAATCTCATAAAATGATAGAAAAATCAAAAACAGATTTATATTCCCCATAGAGACACACACTTGCATGTTTTCAATGCAGTAAAATGTCAATACTTTATCAGCAATGTAGCTGTGCCATATTAAAGTCCCGAGTCTAGGGTTCGCCTCAGATCTTTGGATCCTGCCTTAAGGAAAGAGCAACGGTGTCGGTCCCGGTCAAACAACCAATGTTTCGATCGAGTCAACTCCACTGCTAAATCTTTACAATGAGCACTCTGTTTTGAACTCATATGCACTTAAGTGTCTTAAAGCTTCAGATTCTCCGTTGGAAAAGGTCAATCGTTGGTTGAGACCGACCTGTTGAGAATGAGATTACGTATCAATCAAACTATGTGCAACCATGCATTCGAAAGGATTCATTTCCCTTTATTTTCTACAGGCTTAAAACCTGTATGGGTAGTGGTATCTCTGTAAAGTGTATGCCATGCATCTGAATATCTGTATGATGGTTGTTTGTTATCATAAATTATACCCAGGCGGGTCCGGGTCGGGGCTTCCATCACCTTTGTTGTTGCATATTGGCCCTGATGGGTGCATGATTATGCATAGTTAATTGATGTTTATTCTTCATGAAGTCAATGCGATTGGATCTGTTAGTGGTATGTTGAATGTCGGATGTTCTGGGTCATGTGGATCTGGGGCTTATTTTCAAAAATGGCATGTACTCCCAAAAAGAGTTATGACATCTATTCACTTTTCTCAGGCAGTCATGCTAAATAAACTTTTGGGATCGATAGGTTCGCCCAAAGACCTCGAACCTTGCTTTCAGCAAGGGCACCCACGAATAGTCCGATGGGGCCGTCAAGTGCCTCGTAGGAATGGACGTAAACTATGGAGCCTTGCGTATCATTGCTTTACACCTATCTTTGAATGTGGGTCGATCACCCCTCTTACTTATGAAGCTATTGTATTCAGAATGAATCTCGAACATCAATCACCTTCAAATCATCTCGAGAAGCGGACATTTTTCCCAACTAACGGGCTTTCGCAACTCGAGAAGCGAACATTTTTCCCAGCTATTGGGCTTTCACAACTCATTCTACCTCGGTTATGCCCAGTAATGTCGCTAAGCGCTTGGGAACCGATTACCTCAAGAAACGAATGTTTAGCATGACATCCCAGGGCTTTCATTTTCTCACCGTGTTACTCACCCGATGTTTGAAGTTCATTCTGAATGTAGCGGACCCGTTAGTAATGTCTTGGGCCTCTTCAGATGTCTCTTTTCTTTGGCATACGATCATTAGTGATCGGATACCAAAGAGGGGCATCTGTAGACACTCAAATTTGGCCCAAGGCTCGATCGAAACACCTTTTGAGAGAGGCACACTTTTGGGCTTTTGATGGCATATATAGACCCCTTAGGAACCACCCTAAAATCCTTAGGAATCACCCCAAACCCTTAGGAACCTACCCCTAACCTTTAGAAACCAATCTCGACCCTTAGAACCCATTCTGAACCCTAAATCGAACCCTATCAAGAGCCCCAATAGGAGGAGTGCACCGGACCTAGCTATGGCTGTCTACTATGAATAAATAACATACCATTGAAAAGTAGAGGGCATCAGCTTTCCAACGGTCTAAGAATCGCCCCAATCGGATTTGTACATCAAAAGAAATGGCGGTTCGAACCCGGAGGATAAAAGAGTAAAATCAAGTGGGCCCCCCTGGGGATTTGGAGCAACTAATAGTTGCATCAGGCTATTTCTCCCTAGAAATGGCCTGGCGCAACTAATAGTTGCGCCAGTGAGTGATAATTTTGCCTGGCGTAACTATTAGTTGCGCGAGGCCACTTCTCTTAGGATTTAAGTCTGACGCAACTAATAGTTGCGCCAGTATTAATTGTGGACCCCACCCTCGCAAACCAAATTCCAAGCACTGTTTAAAACTGTTTTACTATACATTTGTCTGGCGCAACTATTAGTTGCGCTAGGCATATGAGCAGTAACCCTGGGATTTTGCTCCGAATATCATGATTAGGGTTTGACTTGTTGACCAGCTTCACCTTTGGGGTGTGTTTTGCTAGTTCTGTTGCACCCATTCACTACCTATTCGTATCCCCTCAAGTGGCTTAAGGCCTCACCCCATCATTCACCATTGGAGGATCCTTCCACACATCTCAAGGCTCTAAAAACCCTAAGAATCCTTAGATGTGAGATTACCTAATTGCTAAACTCATTTAGCTCTTAAGTGGTCTCCTAATCCACCCATTTCCTATAAATAGAACCCCCTCAGCCCTTTGTTTAGGGGTTGAGAATTTTTACCTAAGAGAGAAAGAGCTTAAAGTGAGAAGATCTTTCTCCCTTTGGTGCACACTTTCCATTCAAAAACCAGAATTCAAAATCCTCTTCCCCACCCTTGCCTTTCATGAAAAGCCTCTAGGTTAGGTGTGTGTGATCCCCTAGCCTTCCTTCTCTACCTCTTAGCTTCAAGCCTTAGGAGTTAGAACTCCATTTCATACCATACAAGCCTTCAAAAGCTCATCAAAGCAAGCCAAGCAAAGCTCCTCTATGATGCTATAAGGGCCCGAGGGCTCCGGCTCTCCCCTTTCTTCTCCTATCTCTTTCCAGCTCCCTCCATCCTCCCATTTGTGCCGTTACGCCGCCGACTTTTCGGTAGGGACGGAGGGGCACAAATAGGATTCTAAGCCCTTTTGGGTAAGAGGAAGTCATTTTCCTTTCTTTTACTTTATTTTATTTTTGGCCATTAGTAGAGACCGCTTTAAGCGGATTGATCGGGTGCATAACACCTTCCCGATCGATAACTGAAACCCCTATCCAAGAGCCTTTGGTGTTTACCGGATTCAGAGTCATATTTTTAGCACTTCGATACTCATAAAAATGAACTAGGTTTCTCGGGACCCCGAAAGCTCTGAGTGTTGACTCTATATTTTTTTTGCAAGCGAGCGCATCGCCGCGACGGGATGGTCACGAATCCCACGGTTGCACAGGTACAACTTTGAGTACTTGGTTATGAGATAAGATACTTATGGATGGTCGTTCATTTGAGCATCAAAATCTGATTCTTCGACATCATTGATTGAATCTATTAAATTTGCTTCTTGCACATGCGTACATTAATAGTTTCTCCAACAACACCTTCTCTCACCCAATTGACAATGCCAATATCCTCTTGTTCCGTGTCGTATGGTTGTTGGTTGCTATATGGTGAGCTATCCAACAATGAATCGTCATCTTCACTCATGTCATACAAGCCTCTAGGTTTATTTTTTATGACAACATGCCAATTCGGTTCGGTTGGATCTTGCACATAGAAAACCTGTTTTGCTTGAGATGCTAACACATAGGGTTCATGTGACATTTCCTAGCCAGAGAACAACATACGTGTAAAATTCACACAGATGAATCCTAACTCATCAATCTTAATTCCTCTACCTTGTTCTCTTACATCAAACCAGTCGCATTTGAATAATACAATCTTCACCCTCTCCGAGTATGTTAACTCGATTATGTCCGTTAAACGGCCATAATAAGTTATCTCTCCCATTATAGGGCGTTTGTCTTTGGAACTTGAATAGCTCATAGAACTTGCAGTGACCGCGACTCCACTATTTTCTGTTTTAGCATTCTTTTCTCTCGCAATAATTTGAAATTTATATCCATTGATGTTATAGATAGTGAATCTTCTTGCTAGAGTATGTGGATCTTTGGCAAGGACATCAATTCCTTCCGCCAATGGCTCATTTTCTTCTTGCAACAATAAAACTTATTTGAAAATTTTAACACGGTTATAATACATCTCAAACTCTTAAACAAGGAGTGTGTCAAAATATAATTAATCGCAACAAACATGACCCTTAAACCAATCAATGAATTGTTGGTTGTGCATTCTATATCTTTCGTGGGGTTGAGCTTTCCAATGATTTAGGTCAAGTATCCGAATATGTTGCCTACATAAATAGAAATGTTGTGTTAAAAAATACCCTCAATGGAGGGATATATGTAGAAAGAAATTTTACAAAAACTTGAGGTCTTACTCTAGATAACTTGAAACATCTAGATTGTTAAATAACACGTAACGATGTGCCGTGTCCACTCTACATCGTTAAGTAAGAATGGTGTAAATCCCCTACTTGCATCACTGTCAAGATTTCGCGCAGGTCGACTTAACCTTGTTTCAACGTTTTGTAAGTACCTCGAGCAAAATCTAAGACATTCTTCCACAAGATATCCTTCTGCAATAGACCCCTCTGGTTGGGCCCTATTCCGCACATATGATTTCAACGTGGACAAGTATCTACAAGCCAAAATATATCACTTATATAAGTGAAAGCACAAATGATTATATAATCAATTATTAAAGCAGATATATTGTAGGACATACCTTTCTATTGGATACATCCATCGATAATGGACAGGTCCACCCAATAGTGCCTTTGATGCCAAGTGAGTCGGTAAATGCTCCATAATATCAAAAAATACAGGCGGAAAAATCTGCTCTAAATGACAAAGAACTACTACAACGTGCTCCTCAAGACGTCTCAAATCCTCAATTTTACAAACTTTAGAACACAATTCTCGAAAGAAATTACTCAATTCCATCAATGTAGAACTTACATTCTTTGACAATGTCTTTCGAATGGCCAATGGCAGAAATTGTTGTAGTATAACATGTGAATCAAGACTTTTAAGTCCAGATATCTTTCGATCACTTACATTGACACACCTTGCAATGTTTGATGAGTAACCATCAGGAATTTTCAAACTCTTCAATACACTGCAAAATATTTCTTTCTCCCTTTTGTCCATGGAGTAACATGCAGGTGATAGATAAGCACGTTTTCTATCTCCATGCCATTGTGGATGAAGCTCGTGTCTCACTTTCATGCGTACCAAGTCAAGACGTGTCATTATAACATCCTTTATTTTTCCTTCAATATTCAGCAAAGTACCGAGAATAGTATCCCAAACATTTTTCTCAATGTGCATCACATCTAAATTATGTCTGAGTAAATTATACTCTTCTTTTTCCAATTATATGGCATGTTCTCATTCTCTATGCGTCTTGGTCTTTTTCCCTTAGGTTGCTTCCCAAAAATATGCTTATTGTTCTGTAATTGATTTAACACACTTGATCCACATAATGGAATGGGAGCTGGTCTGAACTCTACAGTATCATCAAAACAATGTTTCTATTTTCAAAATCTATGATTTGGAGGTAGGAATCGGCGATGACCCATGTAACAATTTTTCCTGCCATTAGACAAGTATTGGCTACACGTGTCCTTATGACATGAAGGACACACCAATTTTCCTTTCATGCTCCAACCTGACAACATTGCATACCCAGGGAAGTCACTTATGGTCTAAAGAAAGGCTGAATGCAATTGAAATCTCTCATTCTTCGAGGCATCATAGGTATCTAACCCAAATTCCCATAATTCTTTCAATTCTTTGATCAGAGGTTTCAAGTATACGTCAATGTCATTTCCAGGGCTAGCAGGACTAGGTATAATCAATGACAGTATTATATTTGGTTGTTTCATGCACAACCATGGTGGCAAGTTGTATGGAATGAATACCACGGGCCATGTACTATGTGCGATACTCATTGTTCGAAATTGATTGAAGCCATCACTCGCTAACCCAAGTCTAACATTGCGAGGGTCTGATGCAAATTCTAAGTTCATGAGGTCAAAATATTTCTATGCTTGAGAATCTGCAGGGTGACATAAAACCCCATCTTTAGTGCGACCTTCATCATGCCATCTCATATCTAATGCTATTTTTGATGACATGTATAATCTTTGTAAGCGCGGTTTTAGAGGAAAGTGTCGTAGAATCTTTGCCGGACTCTTCCTTTTATTGTCGTTTGAATGATCATCTATCGACTTCCATCAAGAAGTCCGACAAATGTTGCATGATTGTTTCTCTGCAGATTCTTTCCAATATAACATGCAATCATTCAGACATGCATCAATCTTGTTGTAACTCAGTCCCAAGTCTAAAATAATCTTCTTTGTTTGTAAAAAAGTATCCGGCAACGTCGATCCCTCAGGCAATACCTCCCTCAACAAGTCAAGCGACATAGTTAAAGACTTGTTACTCCATTCACTGATGCATTTGATATGCCATAGCCTAACAATGAATGATAATTTTGTGTGTTTTTTACAACCTGGGTGTAGATCTTGCTCGATGTCATGTGCTAATTTGTAGAATTTGGCGGTACTAGCATTAGGCAAATCAATTGTTCCTTGATCAAAATAGTCTGAAACTTCTTCAAGGTTCTAAATTCAAAATGCATCGTGCAACATTGTCCTCATAGCATTACCCTCATTGTCTTCATCAGGTACATGGTCTATCATATTATCCTCTGTAGAACTTGGTTGAGGTAATTCCTCTCCATGGAAAGACCATATCTGATAATTTTGATCAATTCCATTGATTATCATATGATTGTATGTTGTCTCCCTATCTAAGTATCGTGCATTGTAGCATTTAGCACATGGACACTTGAACTACCCATTAAATGTTGCTTCACGGGCTACTGCTTGCTCAAGGAATCCTTCTACTCCTTCACGATATTCTTTGGAAACCCTATTCATCCATGAAAATATATAAATATATATATATATATATATATTACTTATCTATTAAAAGCATTAATATAAAATTGCTCATACTTCAAATTATTTAAACTTTAAAGAATAGGTGTACCTAATCTTTCGCATCCAACTCTTATCCATCGTGAGATATATTATTTCAACAAGCGCCAACTTCTTTGTTGAATATCTTGACAACCTCAAACACTATTCCAAGTTGAATTGAATACAAATAGTCGTGAGAAAATAGACTAAAAATAATAACTCTTGCAACCAACCAAGTGAATAATATTGTAACTCTTAGTCAAGTGTTTGTCACGCAAATATCCTCAAGTCTGAAAATTGTTGTGGTAGATGGAAATGGTCTACATATCTCTCTATCAAAAGTATTCAGCGTTAGGTTTTAACTTAAATCATTACATAAGCCCAAAATGTATTTATCTTAGTATGTCAACTATTACTGCCAAGAGGTTAATTCTATGGTGTATAAGCAGGTTAATTTTATGGTGTATAAGCCTCCAAATGAACTTATTTTATGAAAATACTTCACATTTTGGGGATCTGTATCATGTGAAAACACCATATTAATCGTTTGGTTTAAAGGTCATGATCTAAGGATCTGTCATGCAAAAGATTGGCATGAAAACACGATCATTATCACCTGATTCCATGTAGTCAATTGTTGAATCGGACAATGGCTTGTGACTACATAAACTCATTTGATAGAGATCATACTTCATGCCAATTTTTTGTGTTAAAGATCTTTAATACATGGCCTTCAAATCATACGGCTTAGATGATGTTTTCACATGGCACAGGTTCCCAAAATGCAAAGTCTCTCTATTTGTGGTGTGCACAAAGAAAAAGTTGGACAACATTAAATGAAAGCGCAACACAATTGGACATCATTAAGTGAGCGCTTTCATTAAACAGGTGGGCATGAATAGAGGCTACTAGAATAAAATAAGCAAAAGTAAAAACTTAAGTTCTCTTCATCAATTATCATAAAAGCTTACTCTTCAGATCCTTAGTGATGTTCACTTGGTTTGATTTTTCATCTTCTCCATTAGCAATAAGAGATATATAGTCTTTCTCACAAGCACTGTTATCAAATACTATAACATCAAAAACCATATATCCTCTGTATTTAAACATTAAGAAAGCTCCAATAGTTAGAGTGTGTTCATCTCCAAATTCTTTCCAACCAAGGATCAAAATTTCAGGTTGAATTTGGTTTTGGGCATGACCAAAACCGAAACTGAAATCCAAAATTTTGGACCCCATACAAAAATGGACCGAAATTTTGGATTTCAGTTTCGTTTCGGCCATGCCCGAAACCGAAATATTTTGACCAAAAATTTGAAATTTCGGCCAAATTTTTTATCCATGTTTCCAACCCTCCTTAAAATTTGCTTCTCTTGAAAGAAGCTGCCTCTTACAATATATAACAGATAGAGGGGCCTACCTCCTTAGAGGAGAGAAGAAATGAAGAATTACTTCTTCGCATCCCTCCTACCCGAAATTGAAAATATTCATAAACCTGTGGCATACTAAAAATAAAGGATGCCAATAACTATCCTACACAAAAATCCTAAAAAATTTGTTTAGCTTAAATAAATGACTTGCAAAATGAAGCATCCCACAACTTTTTTTTTCTTCAGTCAACCTAGGTCTTGCTCCTCCATTATTATTCAGGCAATCAATGTATTCACAGTGCTGAAGTAGGCTTGTTTAATGGTTAGCCATCCAAGTAGATATTATATGCTAGTTTTAAAGATGGTGTAAACTACAATGACTACGATACCATTAACCTATATATTATTGTTATTATTCATGCAATCATGTTTTCAGAATCATAAATGATGCCTTTGATAGTTGGGCATGCATGTGCTGTCTATACTTATGGGTGAGTGTAATGCTCTTGCTTCCTTTAGTTTTTTGTGTGTTTTATGTCTGTGTGTGCATCCGGTAATGCACATGCACAAGTATGCATTGGATGCCTGAGTAACCTAACAATTAGTGAAAGCCAAAGAAACACCATACCAAATTACAGAACTTTTACGCTAGAAAAGAAAGTATATAACAGAGAAATCCATTCCCCAAATGGGCCTTCAATTACCATTATGATTGAGATACAAGTAGTAACTAAACAGAAACATCATTGAGCCAAAAACCATAGAAAAAAATATTCAAATGAAAACAATTAAACCTTCATCTAATTCAACTGGTAGGTGACTAGGTGTCGGTCCATCAATCCAAAGTTACAAATAATGACCCACAATTCCTATGTACTCTCTGTCCTGGAAATGGGCTAACGGGACAATTCTAATCTTCCAACCAATTACTTGCTTTTTGGATGTGTAGTCAATAATAAATATATAAATATAATTAAATGCAATGCAAGCTCCTTTAATTAATATAAATAATAATAACAAAAGTATATATACTCAAACTCAAACTCAAACTCAAGTGGAGGATTGATTGGATGTTGAAAGTTATTATACTACACTTATATGCTTACGACGTACAGGGATTTAAGGTACTATTGAAAAAGACATCCAAGTACTATATATATACAAGTGTAGTACTATATAAAAGAACTATAAATATATATATATATATATATATATATATGGTTTCTGAAATCTGTCATCCCCAATCAAATGGGGTTCAGTGTTGTGGGGCTCACCTCTCAGCCCCAATCAAATGGTCTTGAATTGACCTCTCACTTCGCTTGCAAATTGCATCCTTAAACACCATCGAAGCATTCAAGTTAAAGTAGAGGATAATAGCAACATAAATTAAACGGCTTTAATCGAATGGTTTAAATTTCAATCCTACGATGAGCATGGTGCTTAATAGGATCACTATGCATTTAAACTACATTCATTTACTACTGTAATTCTGAATTTTGCAGCCAAAGAGAAATGATTTGGATATGAACCACCACATCAACAATGTCAAGTATGTTCCATGGATGCTAGAGGTAAAGACTCATTCCTAAAAATCATCAAATCCCTAGATTTAAAACCCATCAAATCCCTAAAAAGAAAATCATCAAAGAGCTAAAATCAAAACCCAATAGATCCCTAGATTTAACACCCATCAAATCCCTAAAAAGAAAACCATCAAATGGCTAAACTCAAAACCCAATCAATCCCTAGATTTAAAACCCAAAAAATCATTAAAATGCACAGCCTAAGTAAATACCTAAAATAAAAACCATCAAATCCCTCAAATGCACAACCTAATAGATCCCTAGATTTAACACCCATCAAATCCCTAAAAAGAAAATCATCAAATGGCTAAAATCAAAACCCAATCGATCCCTAGATTTAATACCCAAAAAATCCCTAAAATGCACAGCCCAAGTAAATCCCTGTAGACACCCAAATTTGGCCCAAGGCCTGATCGAAACACCTTTCGAGAGAGGTGCAATTCTGAGCTTTTGATGGCATGTATGGAATCCTTAGGAATCACCCCAAACCCTTAAGAATCACCCTAGATCCTTAGGAACCTACCCCGAACCTTTAGAAACCAATCCCGACCCTTAGAACCCATTCCGAACCCTAAACCTAACCTTCTCGGGCAATGAGGAGGAGGGGTGCACCGGAACTGTCTGCAGCCCTCTACCATGACTAACTCCTATACCATCGAGGAGTAGAGGTTACCAGCTGTTCAACGGTCCAAGGATCACCCCAATCGGAGGTATACATCAAAAGTTATGGCAAACTGAACCCCAGGGGCAAAGAAGTAAAAATGGGTGGCCCCCCCTAGGGATTTGGCGCAACTATTGCGCCAGGCATATTTTTGCCTGGCGCAACTATTAGTTGCGCCAGGTTCAACCATGGGCCCCACCATCGCAAGCTCACTTCTAGGCACTATTTTACTGTACATTTGCCTGGTGCAACTATTAGTTGCGCCAGACATATGAACAGTGATTGTTGGATTTTTGCCTTGAATTTCGTGTTTGAGGTTTGACTTGTTGACCACCTCAACCTTTGGGATGTGTTTTGGTAGTCCTGTTGCACTCATTCCTTACTTATTTGCAACCCTCCAAGTGGCTTAAAGCCTCACCCCATCATCCACCATTAGAACCACCTTCACACCTTTCCAAGCTCTCAAAATCTTAGGAAACCTTAGATTTGAGATTACCTAATTGTTAACTCTAATTAGCATCTAAGTAGCCTCCTAATCACTCCTTTCCTATAAATAAAGCCCCCCACCCCTTGGTTTAAGGGTTGAGAATTTTGCTTAAGAGAGAAAGAGCTCTAAGTGAGAAGTTCTTCCTCCCTTTGGTGCACTATTTTCCCTCAAAATTCCAGAATTCCAAAACCTCTTCCAAGCTTGTTCTTACTTCAAGAACACATAGCCTAGGTGTGTGCGATCCCCTAGTCTCCCCTCTCCTTCCCTTAGCTAGTAAGCCTTAGTAGTTAGAACCCGTTTTTCTACCATCCAAGCCTTCAAAAGCTCCTCCAAGCAAGCCACGCAAGGCTCTCCTACGATGCTACAAGGGCCCGAGGGCTCCGGCTCTCCCCTTTCCTCTCCTATATCTTTTTGGCATTCCCCTACCCTCTCATTTATGCCGTTACGCTGCCAAATTTTTGGTAGAAACGGAGGGGCACAAATAGCATTGGAGACCCATTTGGACAAGAGGAAACCATTTCCTCTTCTCTTAATCTATTTTATTTTTGGCCATTAGTAGAGACCGCGTTAAGCGGGTTGATCGGGTGCCTAACACCTTCCCGATCGATAACCGAAGCCCCTACCCAAGAGCCTTTGGTGTGGACCGGATTCAGAGTCATATTTTTAGCACTTCGGTGCTCATAAAAATGAACTACGTTTCCCGAGACACCGAAAGCTCCGAGTGGCGACTCTATTTTTTCGTTAGGGAGCGCATCGTCCCGACGGGACCGTATCGATTCCCACGGTTGCACAGATGGCGACTCTGCTGGGGATTAGCTTGTAGAGCTTCCCCTTGAACTTGGCCTTGTTTTTTTTTGTTTTTACTCACTCCTCCGATTAAGTCGTTTTACTTACCCCTACTTTTCCGTCATTTACGAGCCTTAGCCGATTGGCGGGCCTACATGCGCATTGTCTTTTAAAATTCCTTACTTTTCTGTCATTTTAGTGCCTTAGCCGATTGGCGGACCTACTTGAGCATTGCCTTTTAATTTTCTTACTGTTCCGTCATTTAAAGTGCCTTAGCCGATTGGCGGGCCTACTTGTGCACTCATATTCCATCAGTGGATGCCGACCCATAGTGGCGGCACGGGATAATCACCCCCGATCTTTGAACTAAAGAAAACTTTCAAAAAAAAAAGAAAAGCTTTGAAAAAAAATTAAAATTGAACCAAGTTAGGGAGCTTAATTAATTTGTTTTTGCGGGTTAGATTTTCAAAGGGGTTGGATTAAGCAAACATTTAAACACCCGGGTCTTAGTATGGTGGCAGCCGCTAGTGGTGATGATCCAGAAAAGTTCCAGCCCACCTAGTATCTGAGAAGGCGCTTGCGCCGGAGGTATATCAGGTGGGTTCCCATTCTGAAGCTTAAAACCCTTGGGGAGCGCACTAGCGAGTTATACCGGACTCAAACCAGTTAGGTGCGGTAAGGAGCGGATCGAACACTAAAAAACAGCTCAGTTCCCGGAAGCCTAGCTTCCACAAAAAAAAAAAAAAAAAGACTCATTTGGCGCTGCTACTACATCCTCGAACCCATTTTTTGTGCAGCAAGTATTAGTTGCGCCAGTATAAAAATTGGGAATTTATAACTGGCGCAACTAATAGTTGCGCCAGCTTTAAATCTCCAACTTTTAACTTGGCGCAACTAATAGTTGCACCAGTGTAAAAAGGGTCCCCTGCAACCTGGGCGCATGTATTAGTTACGCCAGATCTGTCTGCACAGCTCCAGCCCGAATCCTTGGCCTTCTTCACCTCCCGAGCTCCCCGATCAGTGTGCTTAGTGCCTTGTTTAGGCCCCGCCATCTCCGACACACAATACGCCCCCGCCGGTCTAAAGAAGGCAACTTCTTTTTGGCTCATTCCGAGGGATCGGGTTGTTTGCCTCGTTTTTCATGCCTTCAATAGATCGAAGGTTCTCCTTCGATTCTTCCGAAGTGCATCGGGATCGTCGTTGCGGGTCTTGAATCAAGGTACGAGGGCCACCCGAAAAGGGAATTCCAAGGCCTGGGAACCTTTGCTTTTCATAAACTCTTTAAAAAAAAATTCAATTCAAAAAATATATATAATCAAAAACCTAAAAAAGATATAGTTTGTGGTGCCGGCACAACGGCATCATCTTGCCCTCCGTCGTCCCGTAGGGGAAGAAGGAGGAAGGTTTTTAGGCCTTATCCAAGGCATCCTTACCCAACCCACTCCCGTAGAATGTCGTGGGTAGTGGACCCGGCTTACGCCGATCCCGACTCATCCCCACCACACTCTCCAACCCACTCCCATTCGGGAGAATTCTTCTCCACCATCCCCCTCACCCAATCTCCCTTTACCGTTACCTACCCATTCGGCGCCCCCATCTTCCCAACCACTACCCCCCAAAACATCCAAAATCCAACCCCCCATTCTCCATCTTTTGCCCAAACCATGCCCATGCAAAACCCTAACCCATTCTCCCAATCCACATCCATGCCCCAATTCCCATCATCCCCCTATAGAACCGATCCGCCCTAACCAATCCCCCACAAATCCCCCCATCTACCCGGGTCATGCCCATTTTTACCGGGGCCATGCCCGATTTTTTCCAAACATTCATACCCCACCAACCGTCATCCTTAGACATCCCTAATCCTTCCCCATCCTTTACCTCACATCAACTCTCCAATCCACCCCATTCCTTTAATCCATCATGCACCCGAGCCATGCCCAATTTTCCCTCCACATCCACCCCATTCATACCTAATCACCCGTTAAATCCACCACCCACATCTGATCCCCCTTCCATGGCCATGATGGAAGAGATGTTCCAAGCCTATTCCTCATAGAGGACTTCCCAAAGTACCTCTCCCCCACACCCCACATCCATGAGCCCATCCCATACCCTAGCTAATCTCCCTGCCTCACTCCCCCATGACCCCCATCAACCTCCCATAGTTCACACCATCCAAACCCCCATCACCCACATGCCCCATGGCCCAACCTCTCACCACCCACACACCTCAAGGCCCATTGGCCCAAAACCCTTTTTCCCACTTGTCTCAGGGCCCCCTTGCCCAATACCCCACCATCCATGATCTCCAGGGCCCCATGGCCCAATACCCCACTACCCATCATCCCCAAGGCCCATTGGCCCAAAACCCCATTACCCATATCCCCCAGGGCCCATTGGGCCAAACCCATCGAATCCAAACCCATCAGGGGTCCATGGCCCAAATCCACCAATGGCCCATGGCCCAAACCCAACAAGGGCCATCGAACCAGACCCATTAAGGGCCCATGGCCAATCCCAACAAGGCCCATCGGGCCAGGTCCACCAAGGGCCCATGGGCCAGACCCAACAAAGCCCATCGGTCTAGGCCCACCAAGGGCCCATGGACCATACCCAACAAGGCCCATTGGGCCAAACCCACCAAGGAACCATGGCCCAGACCCACCAAGGACCCATGGCCCAAACCCATCAAGGCCCATTGGGCCAGACCCACCAAAGGCCCATGGCCCAAACTTACCCTGGCCCATTGGCCCAAGCATACCCAGGGCCCATGGCCCGAACCTACCAAGGGTCCATGGCCCAAACCCATCAGTGGCCCATGACCTGAAATGATCAAGGGTTCATGGCCCAAACCCAAACCCCACACCCATACCTTCCACAATACCCCCAACTCTTAACCCAACCTCCACACCCAGGCCAAACCCAATTTTCCCATGGCCCCACACCCCAAGGCCATTTCCAAACCTTCCCCCATACCCAATGGCCCCATCAGGCCTCACCTCAGAACCAAATCCCCATCACCCAACAGACCTTTCCTCACCCCCAATGGGCTCCCCCAACCCCCACTCATATCATGCCCATCCAGCCCATGCAACAACAACAGGAGAATCCCGCCCTCACTCCGCATTATGCTTACCGGCAGTATGAAGAGGACGAGATTAGAAATAGCAAGGCCTATGCTGGGGCATTGACCAGCCTTCACCCTCCCATAAATGCCCATCCCCTGATAGCCCAGAGCGAAGTCCAACCTACGGCCGAGAAGGCAGCCCCTGTATCAAAGGAGTCAGAATAGCTAAAAGAGCAGTTAGACAAAATACAAAAGCAGCTAATGAAAATGGGTGGTGCTGAGATCCACGCCACAAACTTCACAGACCTATGCCTGTTCGCTGAGGTCCCCTTGCCCCCCAAATTAAAAATGCCCACCTTCGACAAATATAATGGCACAGGCAATCCTATTGCGCACCTCAAGTCCTATTGTGGGGACATGTGCCAGTACGGGGAGGACGAAAGACTACTAATAAAAGTCTTTCAGAAGAGTTTGAATGGGCCGGCTTTGAGATGGTTCACATCCTTAGAACCATCTATGATGAAAACATGGAGGGACTTAACACACCTCTTCCAAGAACAGTATGTCTACAACATAGACATTGAGCTGCGAAAGTCCGACTTGGCCCGTTTAAAGCAGAATCAGAACGAGACCTTCAGCGACTACTTGGGGCGATGGAGAGCGCTGGCAGCTCAGATTAGGAATAGAATACCTGATGAAGAACAAATAGAGATGATTTCGAAGAGCACTCTGCCAGTGATTTCGGACTTCTTGGTATACTAGCAGTAGTCTAGCTTTGCTGATCTGGTAAGAAATGCTAACCGATGCGAGGATACCATCAAGGAGGGGCGTCTAAATAAGAACATACCAAGCGGACCCAGTGGGGTTAGGAGATTTTCTGAGCAGAGGAACGAGAAGAGAACAGGGGGCGATGTCCAGAACATAGCCAACACTAGGCCCAATAATAATATTGCTCCGTTTCAATTTCAGGCACCCCCACTAGCACCAGTTAGGCCTGAGCAGATGCAAAGAGTGGGGAACGGGCAAGGAATGTAAATGACTCTGGAGCAGAGGAGAGCCCGCTACGATCGAGTTTTTATGCCTTTGGGGCAATCATTGAGTGTACTGTTGCCCCTGTTGGTGGAAAAGGGATTAGTTGCTATCCGTCAACCACAACCTCCTCCTCACCCGATCCCGAAGAACTATGACCTGAATACCCACTGCAATTTTTATCAGGGTCCGGGTCACCCTACTGATCGCTGCTTCCCCTTGAAACACGCGATCCAAGATTTGATCGATGCAGGAAAAATCATTCCCCCTGCACCCTCTCAGCATGCAAATATCCATCAAAGCCCATTACCCCCACATCCCATCGGAGGAGCAGGTCCCAGACCCACCATCGGAATGATAGAAGATGAGGAGGGGTATGAATTTGACCCGTCCGATTATATCAGTGATCGGGAGAGTTATGTGGCACCACCGCTAAGGAGAATCGAAGAAAGGAATGTCGGGGTTGTTGAACCCCTAAATTTGTCGGATTATTTCCCCAACCCGACACCGCAAATTGAACCATTGGATCTCAGGGCGTATTTTCCATCCACCACACCCATCAATTATGTGAATATTAATGCATACCAACCATACACCACAAATTATCCAATGAGTCAACAAGCCCCCACTCCTATACCCGCACCCACCAACTACCAATGGCCGGCGCCCGCCCCATTCCAGCTACCGCCATATACCACAACTCCCATCGACTACCCTTCAAGCCACCAGGCCCCCAATCCAATACCCACACCCATCAATTATCAATGGCCAGCACTCGCCCCGTCACCCCAAGTTCTGCCTGCGAACTCCATCGCCCCTGTCAATTACCTGATAGCCCTTCAAACCCCCCATCTGCCGCCAGCACCCACCGGTTATCAATGGCCTACTTTTACCTCTTTTCCTCCGGTGCCACCACACTCAAGCTTCACAACCCCCATTTGGCCTAATCTTTCCACCCAACCCACTACCACCAAGGTGAATCAAGTATTTCCCCCACCTCCTGAGCCGACAGTACAAGTGCCTCAAGTACTAGCAGCTATACCTTTCCAACTCTCGGGACCAGCCTATGATCCTCATCAGGTCCCACTGAGCTCAATAGATGTCAATGCCTGGCGGCAAGAGAAGAAGGCGATGAATTTTGTTACCAAGTCGGGGAGAATATCGAAGCAACCAGAAACACCAGCAGCAGCATAGGCCCAACCCAAAGGAAAGAAGGACAACGCGGTGAGCCCCTTCGAGAAGATGAGTCGAGAACATATACTAGAGACTCAGCTAAGAAGGATGCCTACCCATATCACTGTATGGGACCTATTGATGACGTCCCCACTCCATTTCCAAGCATTAATGAGGGCGTTAAAGAATGCGCATGTATCGCTCCAGGTCAGCCCAGATGAAGTTGGGCAGATAATTGGGCAAGTGATGGCTCCGAATGCCATTTCATTTTCTAATGCTGATTTGCCGGAGGAAGGGTATAGCCACTCCAAGTCGTTAAATATAACTGTTGAGTCTGGAAACATGGTCATTCCCCTAGTTTTAATTGATAACGGGTCTACATTGAATATATGCCCGTTAAGAACCGCCACCAAGATTAGGGTTGATCCGTGCATGTTAAGGCCCACCAGAACTAGCGCTAGAGGGTTTGACAATACCAGGAGAGAAATAATGGGAGAAGTTGATCTTGAGTTGTTGATAGGGCCAATGACCTTCTCCATCTTGTTTCAAGTCATGGATATCAAATCTTCATTTAACTTACTATTGGGGCGTCCGTGGCTGCACGAGGTTGGAGCCATACCTTCCACCTTACACCAGAAACTTAAGTTTGTGTCTGGGCACAAAATTGTTACAATCATCGAGGAGGGGCACAACGAGAAAGAGAAAGCTACCAATAGCATCGAAAAGCCCAACATGTTAGATATACCGCACACCGCTGAGGATGTCGACCTTCACAGCTTTGAATATGAGGTGTCAGCGATACTCCTAGAACCCATTGAGGGCATCATGCCTAAAACAAGAGGCGATATGGTAGCGGTAGTAGCAATACTCCAAAAGTGGGGTTATCATAAAGGAAGGGGTCTGGGACCCAGGTTGCAAGGCCGAAGAGAGCCAGTTGTGGCTAAGGGACAGAAGGTTCGGTTCGGGTTAGGATACAAGCCCAAGGAGTAAGAGGTCCAAGAGGCCAAAGAAAAAGCTAGGGTCGCCGCGGCTGCAAAAGCTTGAGGAATCAACATAGAAGAGAAACCTCGCCCTAGGCCACACATCAAGGATTCCTTTATTAGCGCAGGGGGTCGTAAAGATCGATCAAAATGGGGCAACCCATTTGACCCCACACAAATCCATAGCCCCAGTCCATCCCACCAATCTCCAGATCTCCCTTCCTAGCTTGGAGATAGATTTGGCCGCGTTGTCCCTTTTAGAGGAACGATGGTCGGTTCCTGAACAAGCCCCCCCTGTGGTGAATCACCACAAAGCCATGTTAACGTTTTAGGATATCATCTCAGATGAAATGGGGATTAACATGATAGAAACTGACTCTAATGAGCCATATCAGTCAGCACCCTCCATCCCAACAGGTAAAGAAGCGGCCCCTCAGGTACGCAACTGGGCATCTTTGCCCCAAACTCTGGAAGCAGGAAGTGGCCTAAAGTTTGGCGCATGTTTCCTAAAAAAAAACAACCTATAAAAAGTAAGATAGGCCCTTGGCAGGTAATACCTTGTGTATATAGCAACCCGCCTTGCCAAGGGCCCGTCTCCGAAGAAAACGAAAATCTCAAAAACATAGAAGAAAACAAAAATCTCAAAAACATGGAAGAAAACAAAAATCCCAAAAACATTGAAAAAATCCAAATTCCAAAAATATTGTCATTTAAAGTTCCAGAAAATGTCCCACAAAAGGATGCCTTAATCAAAATACCCGTCCCACGTGAAATCAACCCCTTCCCTGTAGAAATGCAAGAAGAGGTAGGGATCACGAGTCTGGACGAGGATGTCCCCCTCGAGGAGCTCCCCAATGAGCTCCTTGATCGATTTGCCGACTTTGAGCATGGCCCTACCCCCATTGTCGAAGAGACCGAAGATGCCAATCTAGGGACTGAGGAGGTTCCCAGGATAACCAAGATCGAAACGTCATTGTATC
Organism: Chloranthus sessilifolius; assembly: GCA_021018995.1. Classification (NCBI taxonomy): domain Eukaryota; kingdom Viridiplantae; phylum Streptophyta; class Magnoliopsida; order Chloranthales; family Chloranthaceae; genus Chloranthus; species Chloranthus sessilifolius. The sequence continues at coordinate 141,253,771 of CM037584.1, read as the reverse complement.
CTGAGGATAGAAAAAGCATGATCTACTTCCTTCGATCATACCAAGACATTTTTTGCACAGTCATACGAGGACATGCACAGTGCGGATCTTGATTTGGTCGAGCATGAGTTGCCCCTCTACCCTGATATGAAGCCATTCAAGCAGAAGCTGAGACGTCTCCGACCCGAATGGATGCTGAAAGTCAAACACGAGGTCATCAAGCAATACGATGCGGGGTTTCTCATGGTATCCAAGTACCCACAGTGGCTAGCCAATATCGTACCTGTGCCAAAGAAGGATGGAAAGGTCCGCATGTGTATCAATTTCCACAATTTGAACAGAGCGAGCCCAAAAGATGATTTCCCACTACCACACATCGACATCTTGGTTGATAACACAGCTAAGCACGGGATGCTTTCTTTTATGGATGGATTCTCAGGATACAATAAGATAAAAATGGCAGAGGTTGATCGCGA